>OX465597.1:85366015-95366015 GCA_950022295.1 Bromus sterilis
CCTCCCGTCCCAGTTCAGCAGGGGCCTCGCTCTACACCATCACACGCGAGGCCACCCAGGCCGCAGTCCCAGCCCAGGTCAGGCGTGATCTGCTACAAGTGTGGAGGTCCGGGGCACTACTCAGACAAGTGCACTGACCCACGCTTTGCCCGTCTTCCACCGCCTCCACCTCGCTCTACTCCGAGCACTGCGATGGTGAAGGCACAGCCACGTGCAGTTCGAGTAAATAACGTGATGCTCACAGATGCGCAGCAGTCTTCAGAGATTATTCTTGGTAGGTTGCTTGTTAATTCTTTTCCCGTGATTGTGTTGTTCGTTTCCGGATATTCCCATTCCTTTGTATCGCAGAGATTCGCTCATGAGCAGGTCCTCACCTTGGAGGATTTGCCAACCCCGTTGTCTATCGTCTCTCCTGGTTCCAAGTTTGGCTCTGTAGTTCGTGCTCCCTTTGTGAGGATTGATATCCAGGGCTACATGTTTCCAGCTTCTTTGATCTTGCTTCCGCGTTCCGACATTGATGTCATCTTGGGCTTGGATTGGCTTGTGCAACACAAGGCCAATATTGATTGTCCGACCAGATCCGTGAAGTTGCCACACGATTCAGGCGCAGAAGTCTTGTACACTTGGGGCTCAGCGGCAGGAGCAGCACAGTTGTACGCATTGAACGCTGGAGTCGCGCCTTTGCTCGAAGAAGTCAAAGTTGTCTGTGAGTTCCCAGACGTCTTTCCGGAGGAGTTGCCAGGAATTCCCCAAGTTCGAGCTATTGAGTTTGTTATTGAGCTAGAGCCTGGTACCCAGCCGATTTCTCGGCATCCGTACAAGATGTGTTCGAAGGAGTTGATTGAGCTCAAGAAGCAGTTGACAGAGTTGGAGGCAGGCGGTTTTATCCGCGCGAGCACTTCCCCTTGGGGTGCACCAGCTTTGTTCGTCTAGAAGAAGGATAGGACTAGCCGCTTGGTCCAGGATTATCGCGGTATCAACAAGAAGACCATCAAGAACAAGTACCCTTTACCCCGCATCAATGATCTGTTCGAACAGTTGAATGGGGCTAAGGTGTTTTCCAAGCTTGACTTGAGGATGGGGTATCACCAAATCCGTGTTCGTGAAGAAGATATTCCCAAGACCGTGTTCAGCACACGTTATGGGCTGTATGAGTTAACAATCATGACTTTTGGTTTCTCAAATGCCCCGCTGACATTCATGAGAGCTATGAACTATTTGTTCCAAGAATGGCTTGATGTGTTTGTGATCCTTTACCTCGACGACATTCTTGTCTATTCCAAGTCAGAGGCTGAGCATGAGGAACATTTGCGCTTGGTGCTGCAGAAGTTAAGAGAGCACCGGTACTACGCCAAGTTCTCCAAGTGTGAGTTTTGGCTGGACAAGGTCAATTTTCTGGGCCATGTCATCTCCGCTGAGGGAATTGCGGTTGATCCAGAGCGAGTCCGCACTATTCAAGAGTGGGCTCCGCCGAAGAACGTGAATTAGCTAAGGAGTTTTCTCGGCCTCACCAGTTATTGCAGGATGTTTGTGCAAAATTTCTCCAAAATAGCTAAGCCTATGACTGAATTGTTGTGCAAAGAAGAGCGGTACACTTGGTCACCAGCTTGCCAGTCAGCCTTCGAGGAGTTGAAAGAGAAGCTGACCACAACTCCAATTCACACGCCGCCAGATGAGTCATAGCCTTTTCAAGTGTTTTGTGATGCCTCCTTGCAAGGTCTGGGCGGAGTTTTGATGCAAGGTAGGAATATTGTGGCGTATACCTCACGGCAGTTAAAGACGAGTGAGAGGAATTATCCCACGCATGACTTGGAGCTTGCAGCAGTTGTGCACGCTTTGGTCACTTGGCGACACCTCCTCTTAGGGAGGAAGGTGGATGTGTTCACGGACCACAAGAGTATGAAGTACTTGTTCACTCAGCCAAATCTGAACTTGAGGCAAAGAAGATGGCTTGAAACCATTACTGAGTACACAGTTCATATTCAGTACACGCCTGGGAAGGAAAATGTCATAGCTGATGCGCTGAGCCGCAAGGGCGATTGAAATAATATCCAGGTGCAGAAGATCCACCCTGATTTGTGTGAGTCCATTCGAAGGCTCAATCTCGAGCTAGTTCCAGCAGGCTATCTTGCCAACGTTGTGGTAGAGCCCACTATCCATGAGAAGATTCGAGAAGCTCAGTCTGGCAGCTCAATGATTCAGAAGATCAAACAAGGTATTGTCGCCTCAGTTCCAAAGTACGGTTGCTTTTCAGTGCATAATGACGACACCGTGTTGTTCGAAGAGCGAGTTGTTGTTCCCAAAGAGGGAGATCTCAGAGAGGTCATCATGAAGGAAGCCCATGATTCCAAGCTATCGATTCACCCTGGCAGTACAAAGATGTATCAAGATCTCAAGCAAAGCTTCTGGTGGACTCCTATGAAGCGGGATGTTGCCCGTTACGTTTCTCAGTGTGATGTGTGCAGGAGAGTGAAGGCACAACACCAGAAACCTGCAGGGTTGCTTAAGCCACTTGAGATTCCGGAGTGGAAATGGGATCATATAGAGATGGATTTCATCACAGGCTTCCCCTTGTCGCAGAAGAAGAACAATGGCATCTTTGTTGTCATTGACAATCTTTCCAAAGTTGCCCACTTCTTTCCAGTGAAGGATTCCATTTCAGCAGCTCAGTTGCCGGATTTGTACACCGCAAGAGTTGTATCTTTGCATGGCATTCCCAAGAAGATCAGTTCTGATAGAGGCAGCCTTTTCACCTCTAAGTTCTGGCAGGCATTTCAAAAGGAGATTGGTACGACAGTGTTGTTCAGTACCGCTTATCACCCGCAGACAAGTGGGCAAGTCGAGCGCGTGAACCAAATCCTCGAGGACATGCTTCGGGCATGTGTCATCTCGTTTGGCATGAAGTGGGAAGAGTGCTTGCCGTATGCTGAGTTCTCGTACAACAACAGCTATCAGGCAAGTCTGCAGGCAGCGCCGTTTGGAGTCTTGTATGGCCGCAAGTGCAGGACACCTTTGAACTGGTCCGAGACAGGTGAGAGGCAGCTGTTCGGTCCAGATGTGATCCAAGAGGCAAAGGACAGAGTGAAGATTGTCCGAGAGAACCTAAAAGCAACACAGTCTAGGCAGAAGGCCTATTATGACAAAAGGAACCGTGGTGTAGCATTTCAGGTTGGTGATTGGGCGTACCTGAGAGTGTCTCCATTGAGGGGAACTCACCGCTTTGGCATCAAGGGAAAGCTCGCTCCAAGATTTGTCGGACCTTTCCGCATCCTTGAGACTAGAGGACCTCTTGCCTTTCGGCTCGAGCTCCCAGAGAGTCTGTCGATGGTGCATGACGTGTTCCATGTGTCCCAGCTAAATCAGTGCTTCAAGCAGCCAGAGCAGGCTGTTGACTTGGGCGAGATCCAGCTGAGTGCGGACCTTTCCTACTCAGAGCGTCCAGTCCGTGTTCTTGAGACGTCCGAGCACAAGACTCGCAACAAGACCGTCAAGTTCATGAAAGTTCAGTGGGCACATCATTCGGAGAAGGAAGCAACGTGGGAGCGTGAAGATCATCTCCGTTCAGAGTATCCTGAGTTGTTTCAGGCTTAGATCTCGGGACGAGATCCTGTGTTGGTGGGGGAGTGCTATAACAGCCCATGTGCAATAAATAGAAAACACCATGAGATTGTACTTTGTCTGTGGACTTTGTAACTTGGCATGATGCTAAAGATTGTAATTTCATGTGGTGATTTAAATTTGCATTGGGATTGGAGCCCATTTGGTTTGTTTGAATTTTCATCCAAAATGGTTCAAGAATGGTGTTCGTAGATTTTTAATTGTTGCATGCATGCTCTCCTTGACCCCAAACTTGGCATAGCCAATTCCTTGCCCCTCCCAAGCTTTTCAAAAGCCTTGCTCCATTTTTTGCAACTCTAAAATTTGAGGAACAGTTCAATGTGATTTGAATTTTCAAAAATGCCCCACATTTTAGTTGCTCAAAAATTGGTCAAATAAAATTTAGAAAATGAAGATTAATGCAAGGATCCAGAAACATATTTTTATATGTTTTTCTCTTTTGTGGATTGCCCACGAAAACTCCTGGGATTTTTCTGTTATATTTTTAAATGGAAAACCCATCTTTTTTCTCTTTTTCTCTCTAGAGCTAGGCCAGCAGGCTTAGCCCACCTGGGCCTGCTCGTTCCAGCCCAGCGGGAGCCCCGCTCTCCTTCCCTCTCTCTCTCTGATCGCCCGGGGCCACTCGTCAGTCCCTTCTTCCCCACCTTTTTCCTCCTTTCTCCCGACGTCAGAGCAAGGACGAGGAGGGAGCCGGCGTGGAGCCCTCTCGCCAGCCTCTCCATCCTCCACCTTTATAGGCAGGGCTTCGCCTCGCCTCGGGAAAACCATAGCCGTTCCTTCCCCCTCCTCGTTTTCGCCGCCGCCGCCGCCAAGGGGAGAGGTGGCTCTCCCCTATTTCTCCGGTGAGTTGCCGAATTCATGGCCGTCGTGACCGGTAGGTGATCATGCGCTCTCGTCCACGGCTCTGATCGTGCCTGCGTCCGATTCTTTCTCGCAGCCAGGAGCTAGGAGACGCCCCGCGCCCGCACTGTCGTCTTCTCCGCCGAGTCCCGTCTTCGTCCCCGACGTCGATTACGGCGGCTCCATCCTCTTCTTCGCGTTAGAGCTCTTCCTCAGTATCACCTCGGTGACCTTCTCGTTCCCGTAGCCGTGGTAGTGTGAAGTCCCCGTCTCCGCGAGTTCCCGTGCCGCCGTCGTGTCCACGGGCAGTCCATGGACGGCGTGGCCGTGGCGAGGTCAATTCACGCGCTGGGCCGTCGTGGGTTGCGCTCAGTGCACGTCTAGGAGCCGCAAGGAGCAGCCTTGCGCCGCGTGCTCCCTTTTTCCGCCGTCGCCGTTGTCTGCAACTGCCCGCCGTGGAGGCTCGCCGCCGCGATCTTCCCGCGACCGTGGCATCCCCGTTCTCCAGCCGCTGGGCGAGGTGATGGGCAAAATGGATTCCTGGAAGGTCCAGCTAGCCCAAGGAGGTCGCCGACGACTCGCCGGTGGTTCCTAGACGAGGCCACGTTCGAAGGAGAACAAACTCTGCCGGTGTCTGTTTCCCGTCAGAAGTTGCGCTCTGTCGAATTCGGCAACGTCTTTTCTTCAGTTTCAATTAGCGTCAGCGTCCGCGTCTTCTCGATTCAGTGCTCTATGCTATCGCTAGCGTTTCAGTAGTGCAGTGGTGTGGCGCCCTGGGTTGCGTCCAGGAGATCTCGGGTTCGAGCTCCCCCTGGAGCTAAAAACCCATCCTTTTGCTCCAGGGATGGAGTCGGGCTCAGGCCAACCTTTTTTTCTTTTCTCCTCACCGTGGGCGTTCGGAAGAGCTGCGGGCCGTGAGTGGCTGGGCTGGATCGGGTCGAAGCCAGCCAGCAGAGGCCTTCCCCCGCTGTTAATTTTCTGTGTGCGCTTTTCCTTTCTTTTTAATTTATGTTTCTTGCAATTCAAATCTGTTTGAAAATTGCACTTTTACCCCACATGTTTTACATGTAACTAGGGTAGAAAAATTCAAGGAACAGCCTAGTACAGTCATTTTAGCATTTTGGGCAATGTAGGCGGTGGCTTGTGAAGTTGTTTCACATGGGCACCCCCTTCCTTTTTCTTTTGGTTGCAATTTGAAGCTTGTGTCATGTGGCACATGTGTGTTGCACTAAGTGGTGTGGAGTTAATCTCTGCCATGTTTGATGGGGTCATATTTGCAAGTTGAATCTTGACCAGCTGAGGTGATGTAAATCTTGTAAAGAGGCGCTAGACCCACTGTCTTGTAAACTGTGTTCGATAACTCAAGTTGGTCCTGCCATATGACCTTTCGGCAGCAAGGCCCAAGGAATCCAAAGGTGGTATCCATCTTGTGTTTTGTGAACAATAGGGACATGGTGTGAATCACCTAACCATATCAAACCCTGCCTTTCCTTTCTTTACTTTTTTTCAAGCTCAGTGCTGTTGAGCCTTGTTCATCTGATCATTCCAAGTTCTTTTCAGTGTCATCTCAATTCTTGGCATTCATCAAACCAGCCCCTAGCATATTTTCATATGCACTATGGTTGGGTACCTTTCTTTTGTTGTACCTTCCCGATGTCAATCTCATCGATATCTCTCCGTCTCCGGAATCGATTTTTTATTTTTACGATGTTTTGTTTCTGTTAATTGCATAGTTGATCATGTCATGTTGCCATGTTACCTACACCAAAAATAAGGCTAAGACCAAAGCCATTTTACGTAAATAAATTGCATATGAGGTTGTTGACGTGTCGTCACCACCTTCATTTAAATCTGACTAGATAGGGTCACATCATGTCAATTAAACTTGGTCATACCATCTTTGCCTGTGCATTGCCCTCATTGCTTACTTGTGTGCCTTTTCCTTGCCGGTACCTTACGTTAGCACCTGAGACCGCCGAGGATACTTACGTGGAGATTTCCGACACCGAGCCCGAGGATCCTGCTGCGTCTGCTTCGACGACTGATTACCCAGGAAAGGGGAAGATTTATACCATTACTTGATACCTTTCTGCCTACCTACCTAGCTGTAGTCTAGAACGTTTGTTTGATCCTATCCACCTTGCTTATGCCACGTTCAAAAAGCAAACAGCCATGATCCCCACATCCCAGCAAAACATTGTATTGCTAAGTTACCGCTGCTCAGCCATTGCTTAGTATGAGTAGGAAAACTTGCTGCTTACCCTATGCTATGGTTTGGGATATCATGTTATTTAAAGAAGTTGGTTGATATTTATTATTGATGATGTTAAAGTTATACTTGACGAAAGATGGGAGACCAGGCTGTTCCCGCCAGGTGTTTTGTTCCATTTGAGTCACCTAGGACCCGAGTTCCGGGTATTGTGTTTCTTGACGAGCGTGCCTAATCGTGTGTGGGTTTCTATGGGGTCCCCTTGTCTTACCTACCTAGCTTCAAACAATTCTAGTGGTGGCCCAAGCTGATTTTACCTTTTTGAAAACCGTGTGTGTAACTGGTTAGCGCTCCAGTGGATTTAAAACAAAGGGGGCTAGGGGGATGGTATATCCCGTTGGTCCACACCTGGAAGATAGAGAGGTTGCCCGGGAGAGGGCAAATCCTCTCGACCTCGTCCAGTCGGTAGAGGCCGATTCGAGAGCGCGGCCAGATTTTGAGTTGGGTGTCGACTCACCGGGGGACACCCGGAGTTGTGCGTTGTTAGTTAGAGGGACTTTGACATTCCGGAGCTTCAGGCGCCTTCACTCGCCAAGCGGAAACCGAGCGTACATGCGAAGCCTATGATGGGCAGTTGGTACACCCCTGCAGGGTTAAATATTTTCGAAAAGCCGTGTCCACGGTTATGGACGACTTGAGACCTACTCCTTGTTCATAGAATAACATCAATTTGAATCATTTTTTAAAACTTGCCTACCGTGTGAGTGCCTTGGTTTCTTTTCTTCGTCCAGGGGGACCGAGAGAAGATCCAGGTTGTGTTATGATTGGCGTAAGTAGGTGGATAGCAGACTTATGAAGCGATGTCACGTGTACTTCTTGGATCTTACCTCTACTCTAATAGAACGATAGCCACCATATATGCTAGTGCGGCTGCAACCTTTACCTTACTTTGTCTTAGGAAGTTAGTTATCCTGTAATGATATAATCTCACCCCTGTTTCTTTTGTGCTTTTACTGTTTTGCCTGATCGGCCGCTGCAGTGGAGTACTACCTCGGCCCGAGCACTGGACGATACTTCGTGGAGGTGCCCCCAGAGGATGACGATGAGATCGACCTCGTTCAGTAGATCCTACAGTTGGGATTCGACGATCCGTGGGTGGACTCTTTATGTGCAGCCCTCTCTAGGGCAATTTGGATTTTGACCGTACTCGGTCGTGTTTGTCTTCCGCTTGTTGCATGATATTCTATTGGGTCCACGGACCTCTCAGATGTTTTAATAAATTCTAGTGGCGATGTATGCCCTGGACTCTATATATGTATGTCTTAGTTTAAGTTCTTTGTTCATATACCTGTTGTCGAGAATCCGGCAGCGACACGAGTGCGAGTGTCGTGAGTCGGTGGCTCTTTATGCGCTACTAACTTGAGCGGGGCGCGAAGGCGACTGACTTGAGTTAGCACCGCATTGGGGGCCTTACAGACAAGCTCTCTGAACTTCGTTGGGAACAAAGTTATCTGTGTCTGTGTGCAGGGCCGCGTCAGTTGCGCTGCTGACACCTACTCATCATCTCTGGAGTCCTGCTGGAGACAAACCTTTGTATCTTCACCGAGGGAAAACTGCTGCTGCACTACATCTCAACCTTACACATGGGGAAACCAACGAAGGGGCGAGAAGCCATCAAGCAAGTTTTCTGGCGCCGTTGCCGTGGACTCCAAGTGCTAAGATAGGGGAGTTGCACAGTACCCTTTACCTTTGTTTTTTAGTCTTGTTACTTTATCTTTCAGTTTTTATCTTTGTGTCTTTTATCAAAAACTACAAAAAAAAATTATCTTGCTAGCTGTCATTATGTCTGGTCCTTCTGCTTTTGTTGAGACAGAGGTTCTTGATAGCTCCATGCTTAAAATTATTAAAACTTTGGAGGTCATCAAATCCCGTGATACGGATCTTTCTAGGATAGATAAGATTGAGGGAATCATTAATACTTTAGGAACTACTTTCTCCTCTATCAAACCAAAAAGGGTTGATACTTCGGCAAGAAGGGAACCTAAGTTCAATTATGTCCCTAAGGTTCCCCGACCTGAAAATAAGCCACCTCTCTTCATGTTGAAAGTTTTGAAGTTGTTCTTGTTCTACCTTCCTATGCATGTCACTTTGTGCTTCTTTGATTTATTTTCTTACAAGATGCCTATTCATAGGAAGTGGGTTAGGCTTAAATGTGTTTCACATTTGTTTCTTGATGCTCTCTTTTGCTTCAAAATTCTTATTCTTGTGAGAGCATCTTCTATAATCTTTAAGCCTAGCTAACGGCTTTAAAGAAGCGCTTTCGGGAGGCAGCCCGCAACGAATTTAGGTTTTTCTTTTTTATTTTGTTGTGTCTTGATGTTTGGTACTACTGTAACAACATCATTGTATCTTTATTTTTCAGCTTTGTGCCAAGTTATAGCCTCTTACGGCAAGGGAAGTAACAGTTGTGACATGCTGTCCAGAAAACAGATTCTGTCCTCGTGACCATAAAAATTCCAGAAAAATCCCAGTTCATCTTTTTAAGCTGAATTTTTTACACAGTATGATCTATACAATTACGAAACTTCCGTATGTTCTGAGTTTTTTTATTTGAGTTGCATAAGTGCCCCTAAAAAAATCTTTACTATCTGCTGTTCTGTTTTTCACAGATTCTGCCACGTTTTGTCTCTCCTAACTTTTGCAAACCTTAAGCTTGCTTTTTATTTGCAAAAACTTTTTGGCACTCTTGAGAAACAGTATCTATTCAAGAATATATTTATATCCAGTGAATAAAAAATTATTTATTAAGGGTACTAACCTCTCTAATCAGCTTATGATGAGTTATGTATGAAAGGAGTTTTCAAGTGTGCGATGGAAGATGATGAAAGAAGATCCAGGAGTGTCAAGCGCTCAAGCTTGGGGATGCCCCCATGCATCCCCAACAAATATTCAACGATACTCAAGCATCTAAGCTTGGGGATGCCCCCGTGCATCCCCTTCTCCATCAACAATCATCGGTTCGTCCTTCGTCTCACTATATTTTTATCACTTCATGTGTTATGTGCTATTCTTGGAGCGTCTCGCTCTTAGGTTTTGTTTTTCGTTTCTTTAGCTTTGCTTTCTGTTCATAAAAAGTTAGATCCTTTCTTACTTTTTTTGGGAGAGAAACACGCTCCACTTTCAAAATTTAGAACACATCATAGGATTCTTCATGCCTATCTTTTTGCTGTTGTGTGTTCTTTATCTTTTCATAGCTACTGCCATGTTTAGTTTTAGTCTTAGTTTGTCTTTAGCAAGAGCCTTGGCTTTTGTTTAGTTTGTTGCTGCCACTCTTTTTAGTTTTCATTTTTATCTTGTTAAAGAGAGTTGGTTGTTGCACTGAGTTGTGTTTTGTCTTGAAAGTAGGTAATTGAGGTTGCTATTTAATTCTAGTAGTAGCTTGCAATAGTTTTGAGGTATTGTTATGATTAATGTTAGGACTTTTGGTGTCAAGAGCTCTTGCCTATTAGTGATAGGTGTCGTATTTTGGGCAATCCGTGTTTATTTTCAAAACCTACAAAACTAGTTGAGAACTCTAGCTACTAGATGGATCACTACTCTTCTGAGGAGTCGAATATCAAAGAACACTCACGTACCATGAGTCGAGGATGCGCAAGGATAACCAAACCCCCATACACTCCTCCTCGGGGTACTTGTCTCTTTGTGAACCTCCTGATTAGATTGAGAGTTACCGATAATAAGTGCATGAGTTCTTCAGACTAATGTAAGTATTGAGAGTTGACACTTCCACCTTCCCATATTTTGCTAGCCTTTCCCGTGCCATGCATTACCTTCTTCTCACTCCGAGAGTTGGTGTCCACCTTCGCCGGTACATCCAAACCCTTGGCATGATACGCTCTGTCATCATAAGGCTCCCTTTATCTTTCCTCAAAACAGCCACCATACCTACCTATCAAGGCATTTCCATAGCCTTTCCGAGTTATATTGCCATGCAACTTCCACCTCTTCATGACTTGATCTTCATGTCATACATGTTCCTGCTACACTGGCAGAAGCATACATTGCATACTTCATGTTAGTTACATCTTCTTTATGTTTTGAGTACCTTGTAAAGTGTGAAAGATCTCCTTTACCTTCTTGTAAAATAGAGTGTTTCCCTTAAGTGAGGAAAAGATCCCAAACTGGACACATTAAAAGATCCCAAAGAGGACAAATGAGAGTTAAATAGAAAGAGCCATTGAGGCCACACACAAAAAATACAAAAAAATAGAAAAAGAGAAAAAGAAATAAAAAGAGAGAAAGGGGCAACACTACTATCCTTTTGAGAGATCCACACTAGTACTCCCTCTATATCCTTGTACTCCATAGAGATGATCTTTATGCATATAGCTACTGGAGAGCTTCTTAGCTCGTATGTGCATCCGTTGCATGGCAATCCCTACTCCTCATATCATATCTATCATTTGGCATCTCTTGCCTATGATTGTCCTCATTGATGTGAGCTATTCTCATCCTTTTTGTCTTCCTCCTCCACCATTTTCTCTCTTTGCCATCCTAAGTGTCAACTCTCGTGCTTACGCTCATCCATTGCATGAGTGCTCAAAATATCGAAAAGGAGTGGATCAAATTGACTTGTACCTGGCTAGTGGTCTGGGGACGAGTCAAGATAAGATTCCAAAGAAGACCTAGTGTGAAACTTTAGTAGATTGAGTTCTCAACAGAAATAATTTTTTCTCTCGTATTCCCTATCCCCTTTCTTGCACGCAAACACCATTTGGAGACAGTCGAGTCACGGACAGCGAGAGCTCTTGCACCTTTTGTTCTTTTGTTACTTGTTTCAATGCTAATATAGACTCTTGCATGTTATGACTTGATTTGAATCTCTAACCTTGATTGATTTACTTTTCAAAGTTCTTTTATGGTTGCTAGCATGTCACCACAGAAATTATTTTGTTATCATTTACCTACTCGAGGACGAGCAGGAATTGAGCTTGGGGATGTTGATACGTCCAAAACGTATCTATAATTTCTGCTTGCTCCATGCATGTTTTGTGTGATATTGCTATGATCTAGATACACTTTCATACACTTTTGATCATATTTGGACTAACCTATTAACTCAGTGCACCCGAGTGCCAGTTCCTGTTTTCTGCTGTTTTTCTATTTCAGTTTTCCCCCATATAAAAAATGCCAGAAAAATTCCGGGAAAAATACAGAAAAAGCAGCGTACAGGAAGCTTCCAGAAGAGCCCGGGAGGGGCCAGAGGGGGGCCAAGGGGGGTCCAGGCGGCCACCCGGCGCGGCCCCACCCCTGGCCGCGCCAAGGGGGCGCCCTGGGCCCCCGGCCCACCTCTGGCTGCCCCCTTTCGCCTATTTATCCCCCGTCACGAGAAAACTCCAGAAGCAGAACCCTATTCCACGAACTCGCCTCTGTTCCGCCGCCACCGCGCTTCCAAGATGGGGAGCACCAGAAGACCCCTTCCCGGCACCCTGCCGGAGGGAGGATTGACCTCCGGGAGTCTCCTCTCCACCATGGATGCTCCCCGGATGTCCCGTGAGTAATCTTTCTTGGACCATGGCTTCGTGATCAGTAGCTATGTGATGTTCTCCTCCCCTCTTTGATCTTCATTGTTTAGACCTCGTGAGCTGCCCTACATGATCGAGGCACCTTTGTAATATTTCTGCTATTGCTATGTTGAGTTTGATCGGATCTGATGGATTATGAGATTATGTTCAGATTGTGATAGAGTAATATATTTGGTTTCTATCTTTTATATGGTTGTTCCTAAGTAATTCTTGCATGTTCTCCGTTTCTGTTTATTGCTTTGGCCAAGTAGTAGGTAGTGACTCCAAGAGGGAGCGTTGTGCTAGATTGTGGGTTCATGCCTCCCTGATGACACGCTTGAGTGACAGAAACATGAGTCTAGGGGATGTGCTGTTGCCACAAGGGGGAAAACAACGGTGCTTGTAACCACGGTTACAAGGATTGTTTACTTTACGCAGAGTTCTTTTTAATGCAGTTGTCTGTTGCTTTGGGTTTACACGTTGGGTGGGGCTCGCAACTTAATATCAGCGAGATGTTCTGGATAGATATCTCAAGGTGGATGATTAGTAGTAGATTCAGATGGATTTTGGTCTACTTACTTTGGCATACTGCCCGTGCTTTTGAACCTCTTCCTTTCTTTTGTAGCATAGTTAGCATTGCGGTGCGTTCATAATCCTGTCAATTGCCTTTCTGTAATTTGTTTACCTCACATAGCAGATTTATCGTCTTTTGGGAGAGAGACATCACTAGCGAACATCACGTATCCCGGTCCATATCCTTATCACTGTTTACACTCTACATTTACTTTACCCCTTTTATTTGCTATCATTATCCATTGCATTTTATCCTTTGTAAACGACAAGACCGGAGAGATTGACAACCTCACTGAACTTCGTTGGGAACAAAGTTATCTGTGTCTGTGTGCAGGTCCGCGTCAATTGCGCCGCTGACACCTACTTATCATCTCTGGAGTCCTGGTGGAGACAAACCTTGGTATCTTCACCGAGGGAAAACTGTTGCTGCACTACATCTCAACCTTACACTTGGGGAAACCAACGAAGGGGCGAGAAGCCATCACGAGTTCGCGGAATAGGGTTCTTCTTCTGGAGTTTTCCCGTGACGTAGATTAAATAGGCGAAGGGGGGCAGCCAGAGGTGGACCAGGGGCCCCAGGCGCCCCCTTGGCGTGGCCAGGGGTGGGGCCGCGCCGGGTGGCCTCCTGGGCCCCCCTGGCTCCCCTCTGGCCCTTCCAGGGCTCTCCTCGATGCTTCAGTCACGCTGATTTTTTATCTGAATTTTTCTGGCACTTTTTATATGGGGGAAAACTGAAAATAGAAAAACAGCAGAAAACAGGAACTGGCACTAGGGTGCACTGAGTTAATAGGTTAGTCCAAATATGATCAAAAGTGTATGAAAGTGTATCTAGATCATAGCAATATCACACAAAACATGCATGGAGCAAGCAGAAATTATAGATACGTTTTGGACGTATCAGCTGCTTCTCACCCAAAAAGGGACTCAGCCCATCTCGGCCTGGATCTGGCCTGGTCTCAGATCTGGGCCTTGAGGGGGGCGGCTGAGCCTTGAGGGAGGAGGCCGGCCCACGTGGGCCGCTGGGAGGGCGCCGGCGTGCTCCCGAGCGTGCAGCCAGGCGGCGGCGGCGCTCCTGTTGCCACCGGCCGGCGAGGTGGCACAGGAGGCGGGGCCTCGAGGTGGCGCTGGGAGGAGGGGTGCGAGGAGGACGAGGATCACGCCAGATTCGGGCCAAGGGCGGCGGCGGCTGCCTCCCGTGAGCTCCTAGGCCGGCCATGGCGGGCGCGCCTGGTGTGTTCCTGCGGGAGAGAGAGAAGTTAGAGAGAGGGAGGAGGGGGAAAGAGAGGAGAGGGGAAGGGAGAGGAGGAGAGGGAGGGAGAGGAGAGGCGCGGCGCGGCTGGGCTGGCTGCCGGCGGCTGACCGGAGGGAGCGGTGGCGGTGGCTTCGGCCTCCACGGGCATGGCTGCGGCCGGTTCCATGGGAGAGAGAGGAGAGAGGTGGAGGCAGAACGCATCTGGGCCGTCGGATCGCGAGATCTGACGGTCCAGAGCGCCTGGGGGCAAATTTCGGGATTTTTGGGGCAAATTGGGTAGAATTGAGTTTTGTGAGGGGGGGGGGGTGGCTGCACATTTTAGACGAGGGAAACCCTAGAAAAGGGGTGGGAGTGTGGTGGTCTTTATATAGCCCCGGTGGCTGGCAGTTTGCAAAAACATCCCCGGTTTTTCTCTCGCTCGCGTGGTGTTTACGTTTCTGACCGCCGGGGATCCGCAGGACCGCCGATTCGGGTAAAACTTCGAACTGCGCGAGCAGCGCGTCGAGCCAGTGGCGTTCACCTCGTGCTGGAACCGTTCCGAGAACACTTTCCGGCACGCTATAAAAATATCTCGTTTAATTATTAAACGGGGTTTTTCGTTCCGTTGACTGCGGCTGGTCTCGTGCGGTTTTGGCGACGGTGACCGGGTGAAACCTGGTGTAGCAAAGGTCGAGTGTCAGGGTGGAAAGGATCAGTCTCTGTCCGATACGAGATAGAGGGGGGGGATAATCGCCGATCGATAAATCTGGGATGCAAACACCGCAAACAAATCAGACAATCAAACAATTCACACTGAAAAAAAAATTATTTTTGTGAAAACTGGGCTGTTACAGGATGCCCGCACGAATCCCCAAGAAATATTCAAGGAGACTCAAGCGTAAAAGCTTGGGGATGCCCCCGTGGATCCCCTTCTCCATCAACAATTATCAGTTCGTCTCTCGTTTTACTATATTTTTTATCACTTCATGCGTTATGTGCTATGCTTGGAGCGTCTCGCTCTTAGGTTTTATTTTTAGTTTTATTTAGCTTTGCTTGCTGTTCATAACAAGTTAGAACCCAGCTTTCTTTGTGTGGGAGAGAAACACGCTCCACTTTCAAAAGTCTAGAACACAACATAGGATTTTTCATGCTTATCTTTGTTGTGTTTGTTCTTTTTATTTTTCATAGCTACTGCCATGTTTAGCTCTTAATTTTCATGCTTATATTTTCAAAGAGCTCTTGTTTAGTTTGTTGTTGGAACTCTCTTGAGTTTTCATGTTTATCTTGTTTAGAGAGTTTGCCTGTTGCACTGAGTTTTGTGTCTTGACTTGAAGTAGGTAATTGAGGTTGCTATTCTTTTGTAGTAGTAACTTGCAATATTTTTGAGGTATTGTTTTGAGTAATGTTTGGACTTTTTGTGTCAAGAGCTTTAGCCTATTAGTGATAGATGTCGTATTTTGGGCAATCCGTGTTTATTTTCAAAACTTACAAAATTAGTTGAGAACTCTAGCTACTAGATGGATCACTGCTCTTCTGAGGGGTCGAATATTAAAGTACACTCACGTACCATGAGTCGAGGATGCGCAAGGATAACCAAACCCCCATACACTCCTCCTCAAGGTACTTGTCTCTTTGTGAACCTCCTTATTAGATTGAGAGTTACCGATAATAAGTGCATGAGTTATTTGGACTAATGTGAGTATTCGAAAGTTGACACTTCCACCTTCCCATATTTTTCTAGCCTCTCCTGTGCCGTGCATTGCTTTCTTCTCACTCCAAGAGTTGGCGTCCACATTCACCGGTACATCCAAACCCTTGGCATGATACACTCTATCATCATAAACTTCCTTATATCCTTCCTCAAAACAGCCACCATACCTACATACCAAGGCATTTCCATAGCCTTTCCGAGATATATTGCCATGCAACATCCATCCTCTCATGACTTGATCTTCATGTCACACATGTTACTTTCTTGATCGATGAGACGCATGCTAGTTGGGCTTTTCCCTAATCATTACTATATGACGCGCTAGTATCATTGCATATCCTGCTATACTGGCAGAGGCATACATTTGCATACATCATGATAGTTACATCTTCTTTATGACTTGAGTACTTTGTAAAGTGTGAAAGATCTTCTATACTTTTTGTAATATATAGAGTGTTGCCCCTAAAGTGAGGAAAAGATCCCAAAGCGGACAAATTAAAAGATCCCAAAGAGGACAAATGAGAGAAATAAAAAGAGCCATTGAGGCCACCAAAAAATACAAAAAATAGAAAAAAAGAGAAAAAGAAATAAAAAGAGAGAAGGGGGCACACTACTATTCCTTTTGAGAGATCCACACTTGTACTCCCTCTTATATCTTGTACTCCATAGAGATTATCATTCATGCATATAGCTACATGGGGACCTTCACACTAGAGAACTTGGCTTGTATATTCCAATGATGAGCCTCCTCAAATGAGCTCTAGGTCTTCTTGAGCAAGCAAGTTGGATGCACCCCCACTAGTTACCTCGGAGAGATTACCTTAGCTCATATGTGCATCCGTTGCATGGCAATCCCTACTCCTCACATCATATCTATCATTTGGCTTTCTCTCACCTATGATTGTCCTCATTGATGTGAGCCTTTCACACCCTTTTTGTCTTCCTCCTCCACCATATTATCTCTTTGCCATCCTAAGTGTCAACTTTCTTGCTTACGCTCATCCATTGAATGAGTGCTCAAAATGTCGCAAAGGAGTGGATCATTTTGACTTGTACCTGGCTAGTGGTCTGGGGATCAAGATAAGATTCCAAAGAAGGCCAAGTGTGAAACTTTCGTAGATTGAGTTCTCAACATAAATATACTTTTTCTCTCGTATATCCCTATCCCCTTTCTTGCACGCAAACATCATTTGGATACATTCGAGTCGCGGACAGCGAGAGCTCTTGCACCTTTATGTTCTTAAGTTGCTTGTTTCAATGATAAATATAGACTCTTGCCTACTACGACTTGAATTGAATTATATGCCTTGATTGCTTTACTTAAAAGTTCTTATATGTTCGTTAGCATGTCACCACAGAAATTATGCTTTTATCATTTACCTACTCGAGGACGAGCAGGAATTAAGCTTGGGGATGTTGATACGTCCAAAACGTATCTATAATTTCTGCTTGCTCCATGCCTCTTTTGTGTGATATTGCTATGATATTGATGAAATTCCATACACTTTTGATCATATTTGGACTAACCTATTAACTCAGTGCACCCAAGTGCCAGTTCCTTTTTTCAGCTGTTTTTCTATTTCAGGTTTCCCCCATATTAAAAGTGCTCCAAAAATTCGGGAAAAATCCAATAAAAAAATCAGCATAGAAGAAGTTGCGGGAATCACCGAGGGGGGGGCAGAGGGGACCCACCAGGGCCCCAGGTGCCCTCCCGCCTGGACCCCTGGTGGCCCCCCTGGCTGCCCCCCTTCGCCCATATAAGCCTCGTGACGTGAAACCCCCGTGACGGGAAACCTTTTTCGCGATCTCTCCTCTGTTCCGCTGCCGCCGCGCTTCCAAGATCGGGAGCACCAGAAGAACTCTTCCCGGCACCCTGCTGGAGGGAGGAACCACCTCCGGGAGCTTCTCCACCACCATGGATGCTTCCCGGATGAACCGTCAGTAGTCCACCTTGGACCATGGGTCTATGATCAGTAGCTATGTGATGTTCTCCTCCCCTATTTGTTCTTCATGGATTAGACCTCGTGAGGTGCCCTACATGATCGAGGCACATATGTAATATTTTTGCTGTTGCTATGCTGAGTTTGCTGGGATCCGATGGATTATGTGATTATGTTCAGATTGTGTTTTAGTAATATATGTGATTCTCCTCTTTTATATTTATGTTCTAGAGTAATTCTTGCATGTTCTCCGTTTCTGTTTATTGCTCTGGCCAAGTAGTAGGTAGTGACTCCAAGAGGGAGCGTTATGCATGATTGTGGGTTCATGCCCCCCGATGACTAGCTTGAGTGATAGGAACATGAGTCTAGGGGATGTGTTGTTGCCACAAGGGGGAAAACAACGGTGCTTGTACTTGCGGGTGCAAGGATTGTTTACTTTACGCAAAGTTCTTTAAGGCAGTTGTCCGTTGCTTTGAGTTAACACTTTGGGTGGGATTCGCAACTTAATACCAGCGAGATGTTCTGGATAGATATCTCCAGGTGGATGATTAGTAGGTAGATGCAGATGGATTTCGTTCTACTTGTCTTGGCGTACCGCCCATGCTTTTGAGCCTCTTCCTTTGTTTATAGCATAGTTAGCATTGGTTTGCGCACATAATCCTGTCAATTTCCCAGCTGTAATTTGTTTACCTCGCATGGCTATTTTATCGTCTTTTGGGAGAGAGACATCACTAGTGAACATCATAGGACCCCGGTCCATATTTCCAATATTGTTTACACCTTCAATTTAATTTCAGTATTTACTTTTACGTTGCCATCACTATCATTATTATCCCGTGTGTTTTATCCTTGGTAAAAAACAAGGCCGGAGGAATTGACAACTCCAATGTACTCGTTGGGAAGCAAAGCTATTTGCTGTGTGTGCAGGTCCAGGTGAAGTAAGCAACCTTGAGTTGTGAATGACGCCATTGTTCACTTCACCACCTTCTTGTATCTGTTGGAGTCCTACCGGTTCGATACTCAACCTTAGCATCTTCGCTAAGGGAAATTGCCGCTATCTACATCTTAACCTTCCACTTGGGGTAACCAACGAGGGGGCGAGGAATCGTACCATCACAGTTCCCTTCGACCGTTGGTGTGACCTTCTCCTCGGAGCCTCCAATGTTGCTTGTTAATGGGAAAACCAACAACAGGGACGTCGTTGTCTCCGTTGCATAGATAATTCTCGCAGAAAGAGATGCACTCTTGTGTCAGATAGCCTTGTACGATGCTTCCATCTGTTCGGGACATGTTACGAACGAATCCTTTGATAACCCCATTCATTCTCTCGAACGGCATCATGTTGTGCAGGTATGACGGGCCGAGGTCGATGATGTCGTCCACAATGTGGACAAACAGATGCACCATGACGTCAAAGAACGCGGGCGGGAAGTACATCTCGAGCTCACATAGTATGACAACGATCTCTTCCTGTAGCCTTCTGAGTTGCTTCGAACTGATAGACTTTCGAGAGATAACATCGAAAAAATTACAGAAACCAGTAAGCGTGTCACGGACGTGCTTGTCCATTATCCCTCTAAGGGCAACCGGGAGTATCTGCGTCATCATCACGTGACAGTCATGAGACTTCATCCCGCTGAACCTTTTTTCTGGATGTCAAGAAATCTGCTTATCTTCCCACTGTAACCGGAACTAACTTTTATTCTGGTAAGACACTTGAAAAATTGATCGATCTCCTTCGTATTTAAGGTGAAGCAAGAAGGGGGGAAATATTTCTCTTCCTTCTTCTTTACTCTTTTGCCCCGCCTGCTGTCCCCCGCCTCTGTCTCCGTCTCTGTCTCGGCCGTTTTATGGGGTATGGAGATTTTCCCTTATTTCCAAATCTTCCAAGTCTCTTCTTGCCTTCGGCCCATCCTTGGTCTTCTCCGGCATGTTCATCAGTGTGCCAAGCAAACTCTCAAGAACATTATTCGTGATATGCATTTGATCAAGACAATGAGGCGTATCGAGTTTGGGCCATGTGTTGTGGCTGGTGTTCTGGTTTCCAAACGGATTCATGCCATCTGAACTCTTGCCAAGCATGACATTCCTTGGATCAAGATGAAATCCATATTCAGCGTTCAACGCTCTCCACTGGCTTCCATCCACAGGGTGTCTCATCTTCGGATCATCTCCATCATCGAGCACCTTCCTGACCGCGTGCCACCGCATTAGCCCTGCTTCCTTAGGATCTACGAAATAACGTTGCAGACGAGGAGCGATCGGAGAGTACCATACAACTTTCTGAGGAGATTTCTTTCCGGCCTTCTTGTATCTATCAACATTGCACACCGGACAACTGGTTTTTCTGCGTTCTCATTCCGATAAATGATACAATCATTGATGCATGCATCGTATCTAATGTGTGGCAGATCAATAGGGCACACAATCTTCTTGGCCTCATCGACACTAGTAGGACAAAGGTTCCCCTGGGGAAGAACCGTCTTGCTTAGATACTTGATATGATCATCGAGGCTTTTGTCTCTCCATTTATTTTTAGCCTTCGTCTTTAGAAGTTCGAGCGTGAAACTCAAGCGGGTCACCTCAGGAGCGCAACCATCATACAATGGAGTCTTCGAGTATACCTCCAGTTGCTCCAACTTGGCCTCCTCTCTAGAAGAAGCTCTGCCGCTAGTCGTCTTCTTGCGAAGCAGGTCTCGAATATGAGGGTCCCGCAAGATTGAATTTAGTAGCGACGAAGGATCCATCATGTCCGCATCTTCTCTGTCATGTTCGGCTTGATATTCTCCGCCATTACCATGTGCGGCCTCTTCTCCGCCGTCATAATTTCCAGCGCCCTCTTCGTCTTCGGATCCATCAATCATCTCTTCATCCGCTGCCATGGGGTTATTGGTTGCACCGTCGATATCGTCATCATCATCTTCAGTTATCCATCGAGTATAGCCATCCATGAAACCATATCTAAGCAGGTCCGCCTTCAAACGTCCACCCTTAAAGGGGTCCAGCCAGACGCCTTCTTTGCATTTTTTACACGGACATAAAATCTCCTTTTCGTTTTTTTCATTCATGTCGTCCACCGCTGATCGCAAGTATCTATTCACCATCCTTCCACATACCTTCATGGTTGCCTGCGAGTTATATAAACAAAAGATTATAATGACACATGCATATGGATATCAAAGTCATACAAAAATTCGGCATGACCTTTCCTAAAAATAGGACATATAGAGTTTTCCCGAAATTTTCTGAAACGGAAATAAATCGACATTTCAGCAAAACATAGGCAAACTTTCATATCACACACCCATACACACACACACACAAACATTTTCATTCATGCAAAGCACAATTTTTTACTCACATCTCATGCATTCACCTAGCTAGCTAGCTAGCTAGTATTTAATTAAGAGAGGGAGAGGGAAAGTATATACCTTTTTGTTAAAATATCACACTTGGGAGAAGCTTGCACTAGCTAGTGAGGGGAAGGAGACAAAGGTGAGAAAGAGAGATAGCTAGATGCATTATGGTGGGAAGCAAGTGAGATGAGGATGAGATCAAGAGATGTGCATATGCATGGTGGTGGCCGGATCGAGGAGGAGCAAAGAAGGAAAGAGAGAGATATTGCATTAATGGAGATGGTGTGGTGCATTAATGGAGATGGTGTATTGCATTAATGGAGATGGACAAGAGGTAGGAGAAGGAATGAGGAAGAAGGAAGTGAGGGAGAGAGAGGAGGGGGGAGGGGGTTGGTGAAAAGGTGGCTGCTGCGCCTTACAAGCAGCGCATGTAACTGTACCGCGCTACTTCTATTGTATTAGTAGTAGCGCCCCTCCCGTAAACGCGCAGCCGCTATTTGCGAGCCTCTGGGTGAAGTTGGGTCCACTTTAGTAGTAGTGGGCGAGACGGCAGGGCGCTACTAATAAGGTGATAGTAGTAGCGGGATTTCCAGGGAGGCGCTACTACTATCACTTGTCAGCTGGCTTTGGTGGGGACCACCTTTACCAGTAGCGGTTCTGCGGCGGGGGCGCTACTGCTAAAGGAATAGCAGCAGCGGTCTTCCATAGGAGGCGCTACTGCTAATTATCATTAGCGCCCCTCTTTAGAGGGCGCTACTATTAATCCTCTACCTATAAGATTTTTCCTACTAGTGGGGAAGCAACATAGAGAAAAGTAGGGGTTCGTGTTAACTAGATCGGGATTGGCAAGAAATAAATATAGACATTAAAAATGGTATTTGTGGAATCGAAGTGGCTAGTTGATACCTAAATATCAGTATGCATAACATATGCCAACAAATCAAAGTTTAACATATCATGGCATTGGTGTCAATGAATAAGTAGATCATATTAGCACCATTTAGAAATTTGGAATGAGTTACAAAGAGATATGTATATGATTTCCATCCCCAAAAATGCTTACCCAAGAACCAAGTTATTTATCTGTGCATAACGGTACCCAGCTCTAGTAAGGACCTTGTATAACACACCTGAGAGATATTGTATGTGGATTCACTTGATCCTTCTAGATATATGGTGGAGGCTAACTAATCGTGTAGTGTGGCACCGTTTTCCATGGTGCCAAAGAGCAGTCAAAAGAGCATCAAAGGTTCTCACACGATAAGAATACCGTTATGCACGGACCGGACTTGATTTTGGGTAAGAGAGATAGATGCAAATGACAGTAAGAAACAAGTCACCTTTCAACGTTCATGTTGCTCTCTTTGCGAATCATGACAGTAAGAAAGATAGTTTGATTTTGAAGATTAGTATGATAGTAAATCAACTGAAATAAAAATGAAAATCATGTTAACTAGACCATGAGTGATGACAACCAAATATAGCCTTTATAACAAGTATTTGTTATTAGTTAAATACTAGCAGAGCATGCATTACATAGCCAAACACAGCATAGTTGAACATGTCATTGCATCATCAGACCAACAGAAGGAGCATAGCCTAGTAGTTGATACCTAAATATAGACATTAAATGGTATTGGTGGAATCAAACTGACTAGTTGATACTAAATATCAGTGTGCATAACACAGACAAACACATCATAGTTTAACATATCATGGCATCAATATCAGTGAATAGGTAGATCATATTAGCACCATTTAGAAACTTGGAATGAGTTGCAAAGAGATATGTTTATGATTTTCATCCCCAGAAATGCTTACCCAAGAACCAAGTTTTTTAGCAAATCATGCATTACATAGCCAAACACAACATAGTTGAACATGTCAATGCATCATCAGACCAACAGAAGGAGCATAGCAGACTAGTTGATACCTAAATATAGACATTAAATGGTATTGGTGGAATCAAACTGACTAGTTGATACCTAAATATCAGTGTGCATAACACAGACAAACACATCATAGTTTAACATATCATGGTGTCAATATCAGTGAATAGGTAGATCATATTAGCAACATTTAGAAACTTGGAATGGGTTGCAAAGAGATATGTTTATGGTTTTCATCCCCATAAATGCTTGCCCAAGAACCAATTTTTTTAGAAGATCATGCATTACATAGCCAAAAACAACATAGTTTAACATGTCATTGCATCATAACACCAACAGAAGGAGAATAACAAACTAGTTGATACCTAAATATGGACATTAAAATGGCATTGGTGCAAAGAGATGTGTTTACGATTTTCATCCCCAGAAATTCTTACCCAATAACCAACTTTTTTAGATATTTTCTTAAAGATAGTAATTTGAATAGCTTCTTCCCCTTGGTAGTGGACACGTCGTGGGTGCCCTCCTCGTGGTTGTAGTTGTCGAACAGATCTGACTTGGCGGCTGGTGATGTCGAGCCACCGGTTCTGCAAGCGGCTTTCATAAACAGCAAAAGGGGCTCCCAGGGGTAAATGCATCGCATGTTCTTCACTGAGCACTCGACGAGATCAGAGGGGGGCCATCCAATAGATCAAAGTTGGGAGAATTCATCTATGTCATAGCCCTTGTCAAGTTGTCGATGTTGACGAGCTCGATGTCGAGACCAGCACGCAGCAGATGAAGAAAGAGACATGCACGCTGGTTTATACACTCCATCCTGGAAAAGTAGGCACCCCACTCGGCCGCAACCGCAGTGAGGTGTTCGTCCAGGGGCACAAGGAAGGAATGCACCGGGATCTGATATGCCAAGCCAGCTAGTGCGGCTGGGAGATGACTATCGGCGACCACATCTACCTCCTCGAGCTCACAGTGATATGTGGAAATTCTTAGGCGGCGATTATTTGGGGTAGGGTGTGGGGATATGGATGAAAGAGGGTGTTTCACCGGATCCATGTATGCAGATGGTACAAGGAAGGATGCAGCTCGGTGGTTTACCTTATTATTGCTACATGACGCGCTAGTATCATTGCATATCCTGCTACAATGGCAAGAGGCATACATTTGCATACATCATGATGATACATCCCAAACATATCCTTTATAATTTATGCTTACTCCATGCATGTTTTGGGTGATATTGTTATGCTTTTGATGCATTTTCATACACTTTTGATCATATTTCGACTAACCTATTAACTCAGTGTGCCCGAGTGCCCGTTTCTGTTTTCAGCTGTTTTTGTGTTTCAGTTTTTCCTATTACTTAAAGTTCCCAACAAATTCCGGGAAAAATATATAAAAAATCAGCGACATGGAAGTTTCCAGATTCCCGAAGAGGGCCAGGGGGGCCCACCGAGAGCCCAGGAGGCCAGGGGGCGCGACCCCACCCTAGGCCGCGCCCGAGGGGCGCCTGGACTTCCTGGTCCACCCATGGTTTCCCCCTTCGCCTATATTTACCTCTCGTTCCGAAACCCTCAAGGAAAGAACCCTTTTTTCGCAATCTCCCCTCTGTTCCGCCACCGCCGCGCTTCCAAGATCGGGGCTGCAAGGAGACCCTGCCCCGGCACCCTGTCGGAGGGAGGATTGACCTCCGGGATCCACTCCACCACCATGGACGCCTCCCGGATGAGCCATGAGTAGTCTACCTTGGACCATGGGTCCATGATCAATAGATATGTGATGTTTTCTCTCCACCTTTGTTCTTCGATGTTTAGACCTTGTGAGCTGCCCTACATGATCAAGGCACCTATGTAATTTTCCTGCTGTTTCTATGTTGAGTTTTCTGGGATCTGATGGATTATGAGATTATGTTCAGATTGTGATGAGTAATATATTTGGTTCTTCTCCTTTTATGTTTATGTTCTAGAGTAATTCTTGCATGTTCTCGGTTGTTGTTTATTGCTTTGGCTAAGTAGTAGGTAGTGACTCCAAGAGGAAGCGTTATGCATGATTGTGGGTTCATGCCACCCGATAACTAGCTTGAGTGACAGAAACATGAGTCTAGGGGATGTGCTTTTGCCACCAGGGGGAAAACAACGGTGCTTGTACTTGCGGGTGCAAGGATTGTCTACTTTACGCAAAGTTCTTTTAATGCAGTTGTCTGTTGTTTTGGGTTTACACTTTGGGTGGGGCTCGCAACTTAATACCAGCGAGATGTTCTGGATAGATATCTTAAGGTGGATGATTAGTGAGTAGAGGCAGATGGATTTCGGTCTACTTGTCTTGGCGTACTTCCCATGCTTTTGAGCCTCTTCCTTTCTTTTGTAGCATAGTTAGCATTGTGGTGCGTTTTTAATCCTATCAATTTCCCAGATGTAATTTGTTCACCTCGCATAGCTGTTTATCGTCTTTTGGGAGAGAGACATCACTAGTGAACTTCATGGGACCCCGGTCCATATTTCTACCACTGTTTACACCCTCAATTTACTTCCTGTTTTACTTTCTAGTTGTAGCTATTATTACCTATCTCTCTTGCGTTTGATCCTTTGTACACAACAAGGCCAGAGGGATTGCCAAACCCTTTGTACTCTTTGAGAACAAAGTTACTTGTTGTGTGTGCAGGTCGACGTCAACTTCGTTCCATACGGCAACAATTTCTGGCGCCGTTGACACCTACTTGTATCTCGGTGAGTCCTACCGGTTCGATAACCTTGGTATTTTCAATAAGGTAAATTTTCCACTATGTTACTTCTCAACCTTCCACTTGGGGTAACCAACGAGAAGCTATCACTTTCTCTCTAGCATCAAGCAATTTCTGGCGCCGTTGCCGGGAACTCCAGTCTACAAGATAGGGGAGTTGCACACTATCTTTTATCTTTTCTTTTTAGTCTTGTTAGTTTACCTTTCAGTTTTGCTTTTGTGTCCTTTGCCAAAAACACCAAAAAAATAGTATGTCTAGTTCTTTACTTTCCAATCAATTTCTAACTTCTTTGAAACCAGATCTAATTGGCAGGGAGGATTCACTGAGAAAAAGGGATACACTTATGGAGACTTATACATCAATCATATGAGTATGCTAGAAACTTGTGCTCAATATATAATATATCTTTTTGTCGGGATGAATCTTGTTGCTTTATGAGGCATAAACACCCTATTTCCAATGTGAGTACAATGATGATGAAACCTTAGCTTCTTATGTGAAGGGAAATTTTTATGATGCAGAACAAATAGAATAATTTGTTACTTTTAAGGGTGCCTATGAAATTACTTTTTTCTTGAAAATATTGATGATGCCCCTTACAAATCTGAGAGCCTTGCTACACTTCAGTATTGCTTTGAAAATTACAATGAAAGTTATTATGTTACTGATTATCTTGAAAGAATCTCCCCCCAAAGGAAGAGACTAATGTTTTGTAGGACTCTATGGAATAAGAAATTGCTCAAACTGAAAGCTCCTTGGATGAAAAAGAGAAGGAGAGTGACGAACAAAAGGAGGAAGAATGGAGCCATCCATGTCTACCTTCTAATGAGAGTAACTCCTTGACTCTTACTTTATATGATGAATTCTATATTGACGAGTGTTATGATCATGTGGATTCTTTTGAAATATCCCTTTTTGATGAAGTTGATACCTTCTATGGCCGCGATGCCACTATGGATGATGCTTACAGAGATGAACTTTCTATAGTTCCTCATGTTAAGCATGAAATTGTTGCTATTGCACCCATACCTTATTTTCCTATTATCCTTTTTAATTCTCCAAATCACACTCCAGAGAATTTTTCTCTTATTGAGGCTCAATGTGATGGGATGCATTTATCTTATGTTCCTAAAGACCGTGTAAAAGACTATACACGTGTGCTTGTAGGTCATGAACAACATTCTTTATGTGATAGTTATATTGTTGATATTCTTCATGATGCTACTAAAAATTACTTTGAGAGAGGAAAGCTTGGTTATAAAAACTTTCATGTTACAAAAACACATTTCTTTATGATGAAAGTTTTGAAGTTGTTCTTGTTCCACCTTCCTATGCATATCACTTTTTCCTTATTTTATTTATTTTCTTACGAGATGCCTATCCATAGGAAGTGGGTTAGGCTTAAATGTGTTTCATATTTTCTTCTTGATGCTCTCTTTTGCTTTAAATTCTTATTCTTATGAGAGCACATTTTATAATCATCATGCCTAGCTAAAAGGCATAAAAGAAAGCTCTTGTTGGGAGGCAACCCAAGATGTCTTTTCTTCTGTTTTTAGTGGAATAGATGATTGTTACTACTGTAGCAACATCATTGTATCTTTATTTTCAAGTTTTGTGCCAAGTTTAGCATCTGATTGCAAGAAAGTTCAAAAGTTGTGACGTGCTGTCAACAAACAGATTTTGTCCCCATGACGGAAAATTTTGGCTAAAATCACCAGATCGTCTTTTTTATCTGAATTTTTTTGACAGCGTGCTCTATACAATTAGCTTTCGAGCGTCTGTTCTAACTTTTTTCTATTTGAGTTGCAGAAGTACCCCAAAACAATTATTTACTACCTGTTGGTCTGTTTTTCACAGATTCTGCCACGTTTTTCCTTTTCTTCGTTTTGCAAACCTTAAGCTTGATTTTTCTTTGCAATTTTTTTTGGCAATCTTGAGAAACAGTAGATCTTCAAGAATATCTTTATTGACAGTGGAGAAAAATTATTTTATTATGGGTACTAACCTCTCTAATCAGCTTATGATGAGTTATGTATGAAGGGAGTTTTCAAGTGTGCGAAGGAAGATGATGAAAGAAGATCCGGGAGTGTCAAACGCTCAAGCTTGGGGCTGCCCCCATGAACCCCCAAGAAATATCCAAGGAGACTCAAGCATCTAAACTTGGGGATGCCCCCGTGCATCCCCTTCTCCATTAACAATTATCAGTTCGTCCTTCGTTCCACTATATTTTTATCACTCCATGCGTTATGTGCTATGCTTGGAGCGTCTTGCTCTTTACTTTTTAGTTTTCTTTAGCTTTGTTTGTTGTTCATAAAAAGTGAGAACCCATGTTTGTTAGTGTGGGAGAGAAACACACTCCACTTTAACCTAGAACACATCATAGGATTTTCATGCTTATCTTTGATGTGTGTGTTCTTTATCTTTTCGTAGATGATGTCATGCTTAGCTCTTAGTTTTCATGCTTATCTTTTTAAGAGCTTTTGTTTAGGTTGTTGCTAGAACTCTCTTGAATCTTCATGTATATCTTGTTTAGAGAGTTGGCCAGTTGCACTGAGTTGTGTGTCTTGATTTAAAGTAGGTAGTTGAGGTTGCTATTCAATTGTAGTAGTAACTTGCAATACTTTTGAGGTATTGTTTTGAGTAATGTTCGAACTTTTGGTGTCAAGAGCTTTAGCCTATTAGTGGTAGATGTCGTATGTTGGGCAATCCGTGTTTATTTTCAAAAAACTACAAAAAACTACTTGAGAACTCTAGCTACTAGATGGATCACAAATATTTGGAGGGATCGGATATTAGAGTACACTCACGTACCATGAGTCGAGGATGTGCAAGGATAACCAAGCCCCCATACACTCCTCCTCGGGGTACTTGTCTCTTTGTGAATCTCCTGATTAGATTGAGAGTTACCGATAATTTGTGCATGAGTTCTTTGGACTAATGTAAGTATTCTCTTGCTGACACTTCCACCACCCATATCTTTCTAGCCTCTTCAGTACCGTGCATTTCCCTTTCTCACCTTGAGAGTTGGTGCATACTTTGTCGGTGCATCCAAACCCTTGGCATGATATGCTCTGTCATCATAAACCTCCTTTTAGCTTCCTCAAAAAAGCCACCATACCTACCTATCAAGGCATTTCCATAGCCTTTCCGAGATACATTGCCATGTGATGGCGTGGAAGTGGTAATGGCTTCTCGCCCTTCGTTGGTCACCCCAAGTGGAAGGTGCGATGTAGGATAGCAGCAAATTTCCCCAATGTAGAGGATAGGGTTTGTCTCCCATAGGACTCCGGCGATGATAAGTAGGTGGCAAGAAAATAATGGCACCATTTACGACAAACGTTGCTTCCTTGACCCGGACCTTCACACGATACAATTAACTTTGCTCCCAACGAAGTTCAGAGAGGTTGTCAATCTCTCCGGTCTTGTTGTTTACAAAGGGTCAAACACAAAAGGGATAATGATAATGATAACAACTGACAGTAAATGCAATAAAATAAATGAGCTTGTAAACAGTGATGAGAATATGGACCGGGGTCCCGTGATGTTCACTAGTGATGTCTCTCTCCCAAAAGACGATAAAACCGCTATGCGAGGTAAACAAATTACGGATGGGCAATTGACAGGATTATAAACGCACCGCAATGCTAACTATGCTACAAAAGAAAGGAAGAGGCTCATAAGCATGGGCAGTACGCAAAAATAAGTAGACCGAAATCCATCTGCATCTACTACTAATCATCCACCTTGAGATATCTATCCAGAACATCTCGCTTGGAATTAAGTTGCGAGCCCCACCCAAAGTGTAAACCCAAAGCAACAGAAAACTGCATTAAAAGAACTTTGCGTAAAGTAAACAATCCTTGCAACCGCGGTTACAAGCACCATTGTTTTCCACCTTGTGGCCACAGAACATCCCCTAGACTCATGTTTCTGTCACTCAAGTGTGTCATCAGGGGGCATGTACCCACAATCGAGCATAACGTTACCTCTTGGAGTTACTACCTACCACTTGGCCAAAGCAATAAACAGCTACGGAGAACATGCAACAATTACTTAGGAACGAAAATATAAGAGATCAAAACAAAATATATTACTATATCACGATCTGAACATAATCTCATAATCCATCAGATCCCATCAAACTCAGCATAGCAACAACAGAAGAATTACATAAGTTCCTCGATCATGTAGGGCAGCTCACGAGGTCTAAACCATGAAGAACAAAGAGGGGAGGATAACATCACATAGCTACTGATCACGGACCCATGGTCCAAGGTAGGCTACTCACGGCACATCTGGGAGGCGTCCATGGTGGAGGAGAAGCTCCCGGAGGTCGATCCTCCCTCCAGCAGGGTGCCGGAAAGGGTCCTGACGGTGCTCCCGAGCTTGGAAGCACGGCGGCGGCGGAACAGAGGAGAATTTGCGAAATAGGGTCCTGTCCTCGGAAGTTTCCCATGACGGAGAATAAATAGGCGAAGGGGGCATCCAGGTGGGCCACCAGGGTGCCTGGTGGTGGGCCCCTGGCCCTCCTTCGGGCTTCTGGAGTCTTCCGACACGCTGATTTTTTATCTGATTTTCCCGTTTTTTGGAGCACTTTTTATATGGGGGAAAACTGAAATAGAAAAATAGCAGAAAACAGGAACTGGCACTGGGGTGCACTGAGTTACTAGGTTAGTCCAAATATGATCAAAAAATGTATGAAAGTGTATATAGATCATAGCAATATCACACAAAACATGCATGGAGCGAGCAGAAATTATCAATATGTTTAAGACGTATCACCATGCAACATCCATCTTCTCATGACTTGATCTTCATGTCATACATGATTTTGCTTGATCGAGTAGCCGCATGCTAGTTGGGGCTTGCCCTAATCATTGCTACATGACGCGCTAGTATCATTGCATATCCTACTACACTGGCAGAGGCATACATTTGCATACATCATGATAGCTTCATCTTCTTTATGCTGAGTACATTTGTAAAGTGTGAAAGATCTTCTATACATCTTGTAATATATAGAGTGTTGCCCCTAAAGTGAGGAAAAGATCCCAAAGAGGACAAATTAAAATATCCCAAAGAGGACAAATGAGAGTTGAATAGAAAGAGTCATTGAGTCCACAAAAAATAGAAAAAAAGAAAAAGGAGAAAAATAAAATAAAAAAGAGAGAAGGTGGCACACTACTATTCCTTTTGAGAGATCCACACTCGTACTCCCTCTTATATCTTGTACTCCATAGAGATCATCATACATGCATATATATATATATGTGGGGACCTTTACACTATAGAACTTGGCTTGTATGTTCCAATGATGAGCCTCCTCAAATGAGCTATAGGTCTTCTTGAGCAAGCAAGTTGGATGCACCCGCACTAGTTCCATTGGAGAGCTTTGCATAGCTCATATGTGCATCCGTTGCATGGAAATCCCTACTCCTCACATCATATCTATCATTTGTCTTTCTCTCGCCTATGATTGTCCTCATTGATGTGAGCCTTTCACACCTTTTTGTCTTCCTCCTCCATCATTCCTCTCCTTGCCATCCTAAGTGTCAACTTTCTTGCTTACGCTCATCCATTGCAGGAGTGCTCAAAAAGTCGAAAGGGAGTGGATCAGTTTGACTTGTACCTGGCTAGTGGTCTAGGGACGAGTCAAGATAAGATTCCAAGGAATACCAAGTGAGAAACTTTAGTAGATTGAATTCTCAACTAAGATAAATGGTATGTTTTTTGCTCTAAGCCATCTCCCACTTCTTGCACGCAAACACCATTTGGAGAAATTCGAGTCACAGACAGCGAGATCTCTTGCACCTTTATGTTCTTATGTTGCTTGTTTCAATGTTAATATAGACTCTTGCTTATTATGACTTGAATTGAACTACATACCTTGATTGCTGATACGTCCCAAACGTATCTATAATTTCTGCTTGCTCCATGCATGTGTTTGTGTGATATTGCTATGATCTAGATACACTTTCATACACTTTTGATCATATTTGGACTAACCTATTAACTCAGTGCACCCCAGTGCCAGTTTCTGTTTTCTGCTGGGTTTTTTTCAGGTTTCCCCCGTATTAAAAATGCTCCAAAAATTCCGGGAAAAAATATAAAAAGTCAGCGCAATGGAAGCTTCCGGAGTACCGAAGGGGGGCCAGAGGGGGCCCACCTGGTGCCCAGGCGGCTAGGTGGCGCGGCCTAGGGTGGGGCCGCGCCGGGAGACCGCCTGGACACCTGGTGGCCCCCCTGGCTGCCCCCTTGTGCCTATATTTACTTCTCGTCCCAAAACCCTCGAGGACAGAACCCTTTTTAGCGATCTCGCCTCTGTTTCGCCGCCACCGCACTTCCAAGATCGGGAGCGCCAGCAGACCTCTTCCCGGCACCCTGCCGGAGGGAGGATTGACCTCCGGGAGCTTCTCCTCTACCATGGACGCTTCCCGTATGATCCGTGAGTAGTCTACCTTGGACCATGGGTCCGTGATCAGTAGCTATGTGATGTTCTCCTCCCCTCTTTGTTCTTCATGGATTAGACCTCGTGAGCTGCCCTACATGATCGAGACATATATGTAATTTTCTGCTGTTGCTATGCTGAGTTTGCTGGGATCTGATGGATTATGAGACTATGTTCAGTTTGTGATTGAGTAATATATTTGGTTTCTATCTTTTATATTTATGTTCTTGAGTAATTCTTGCATGTTCTCCGTTGCTGTTTATTGATTTGGCCAAGTAGTAGGTAGTGAGTCCAAGAGGGAACGTTATGCTCGATTGTGGGTTCATGCCCCCTGATGACTAGCTTGAGTGACAGAAACATGAGTCTAGGGGATGTGTTGTTGCCACAAGGAGGAAAACAATGGTGCTTCTAACCGCGATTGCAAGGATTGTTTACTTTACGCAAAGTTCTTTTAATGTAGTTGTCAGTTGCTTTGGGTTTACACTTTGGGTGGGGCTCGCAACTTAATACCAGCGAGATGTTCTGGATAGGCATCTCAAGGTACATGAAGTTGGATTTCGGTCTACTTAATTTTTGTGTACCCCCCATGCTTTGGAGCCTCGTCCTTTCCTTGTAACATAGTTAGCATTGTGGTGCGTTTTTAATCTTGTCAATTCCCTAGCTATGATTTGTTTACCTCGCATAGCAGTTTTATCGTCTTTTGGAAGAGAGACATCACTAGTGAACATCACGGGACCCCGGTCCATATTCTCATCACTGTTTACACGCTCATTTATTTTCTGCTTTTACTTTTTAGCTGCTATCACCATTATCATTATCCCTTGCATTTAATCCTTTGTAAACAACAAGGACGGAGAGATTGAAAACCTCTCCAAACTTTGTTGGGAGCAAAGTTATTTGTGTCGTGTGCAGGTCCAGGTTAAGAGAGCAATATCTCAAAACGGCGCGTTGCTATCTTCACCACCTACTTGTAGCTATCGGAGTCCTACGAAAGACACTCTAAACCTTAGCATCTTTTCCAAGGGAAATTTGCTGCTATCCTACATCTCACCTTCCACTTGGGGTAACCAACGAAGGGCGAGAAGTCGTTATCCACTTCCACGCCATCAAGCAAATTTCTGGCGCCGTTGCCGGGGACTCCAATCTACAAGACAGGGGAGTTGCACACTATCTTTTACCTTTGCTTTTTAGTCTTGTTAGTTTACCTTTCAGTTTTTATCTTAGTTTCTTTTGTCAAAAATCACAAAAAAAATTTACCTTGCTAGTAGTTGTCATCATGTCTGGCCCCTTTGCCTTTGTTGATACAGAGGTTCTCACCTTTATACAAAAATGTCATGAAAGTTTAAAATATGCTTGGTATAGAATTAATGAATCTCAGAAAAGAGCCACCAAGAAGCAATCCCCTACTATCTTGCTTAGAAATTTTTATGTTGGGATTACTCCTTGGAATAGGTTCATTTTAGATATTGCTATCAATGGGAATTTCCTAGAAGCCCCAATATGGAAGTCTCTTAATGTTATTGAAAATCTTGTTGGAAATCTCCCTGTTGATAGCATTCAAGAGGATATCACTTTAGTTCACATTATGAAAAACTTGAAAATATAGAACTAGAAATAGCAAACATAAGTAGGATGAATGAGTTGGATCGCAAGATTCAAGGGAATTTGAATAGACTTGATAGCTCCATGCATAAAATTATTAAAAATTTGGAGAGTATCAAATTCCAAGATTTGGATCCCTCTAGGATAGATAAGATTGAGGAAATCATTGACACCTTGGGAAATACTTTCTCGTCAATCAAACCAAAAAAGGTAGAAACTCCGGCAAGGAAGGAACCTAAGTTCAATTATGTCCCTAAGGTTCCTCGACCTAGAAATAATCCACCCATTGCCAAAGGAGTTGAAACCGTGAAAACTTTGGAAGAAATACCCCTCTTGGATAAATTTATAAATGAAACTCCAATTGAGTTTCCGCCTTTTAGTTTTATCCCAAGAAGTATCTTCATTGGTCCTTTATTTGAAATACATCTTAAAACTAGTTGTACGATCGAAGAGCTTTTTGATGATCTTGATGATGGTTCGGTTGATACAACATGATTCTTTTGCTTTATGCCTGGCTTAAAGGCGTAAAAGAAAGCGCTTGTTGGGAGGCAACCCAAGATGTTCTTACTTCTGTTTTTAGTGTTCTTGATGATTTTTACTACTGTAGCAACATCATTGTATCTTCGTTTTCAAGCTTTGTGCCAAGTTCTAGCCTCTTATGATAAGGGAAGCAAAAGTTGTGACATACCGTCCAGAAAATCGAAACAAATCACCAGTTCATATTTTTGAGCTGAATTTTTTACACATCATGCTCTATACAATTGTGAAACTTTCATATGTTCTGAGTTTTTTTATTTGAGTTGCACAAGTACCCAGAAAAAATTATTTACTACCTGTTGTTCTGTTTTTCACAGATTCTGCCACGTTTTGCCTTTCCTTAGTTTTGCAAACATTAAGCTTGCTTTTTCTGTGCAAAAACTTTTTGGCAATCTACATAAACAATAGATCTTCAAGATATATTTATTTCCAGTAGGGAAAATTTATTTTATTAAGGGTTGTAACCTCTCTAATCATCTTATGATGAGATATGTATGAACGGAGTTTTCAAGTGTGCGAGGAAAGATGATGAAAGAAGATTCGGGAGTGTCAAACGCTCAAGATTGGGGATGCCCCCATGCATCCACAATAAATATTCAAGGATACTCAAGCGTCTAAGCTTGGGGATACCCCCGTGCATCCCCTTCTCCATCAACAATCTGTAACGACCCAATTCACACCGAATTGAAGTCTCTGTGTTCCAGTGCCAGTCCCTGGATCGAACTCGCTGGCACACACAGTATAATAGATGTATATCAAAGTACAAGTGCATCATTAATATAACGTATGATCCAGAGTAAATAAATAACAAGTGGCATAGCTCAAGGCTAGCTTATTCAATATAAATATAGCGGAAGCAAAAGCAAATAACGTGGAGTCCATCAACAGCCACATGCGAACATGCTGAGTGTAGACTCGCAACCCCTAACGCACCTTACTGAACGTCTGAAAAACCTGCAACACCGAAGGTTACAGCCCGACAACGGGTCAGTACATCTGATTTGTACGGCAGGTGACACGAAAAAGTTTATATAAAGGACCTACAGCTACATGCAAGGTAAGTCAAAGGAAAGGCTTATGGTTTTGTTTTGCAGAAAGCCAATTTTCTCCTGAACTAAACTAGTCAAAATTTTAAGTTGAGTTCTACCTGAAACACACAGCAACCCATGCTACTCTTGTCCCAACCAAATTATTATTAAGTGTTCATCTGTCAAGATCCTCCAGTAACAGTAATGTCTAGCAGCTCAAAGATGTCCATAACCGGGGACACGGCTAATCATGATTAGTTTATACTCTGCAGAGGTTAGTACACTTTCCCCGCTGGACTCAACCCGAAGATTGAGACGAAGTCTTTCAGAAGAGGTTACCTACACCCAACGGCAAGCCGGTACCACCTATCACATCTACATCTGCTAGCATTGCACGGGAGAGGCTTCCTACATCGTACTCAACTAAGCCAGAGCCCATATGGCCAGCGGCTGTACAGGTAAGCTTCTAGTCACCAAGTAAGTCTGATCTTTTTGAGCCTGGACGGCGCCCACTTACGTTCAGAGGGTAGAACCATGACGTATTCTCAACCACCAAACAAACCATTGGGTGCATTTAACCCCGGCATTGTCCTCAACCGAGCCACAACTACCGGGATGCAACCCGCCCGTCCAGAAGTGATTTCTATTTATTATAAAGTTTCTACACAGTTTATTAAATAGCTCACAAGCACTCCATGAATTCTCACAACCCAAACCACGTCTACAAAGCATAGCAATAAAGTAACAACACGGCTAGGTTGATCTACGGTAGACAGGTCAAAACATATGGCTATCCTAACTGGTTTTGCAGCAACAGTATAATAAACTACCTATCATGCAATAGAGTGATATTTCCTAACATAATGTATATAGAAAATATAGGTATGAGTATGGTCAAAGCATCACTTGCCTTATACATTCGATGAAGATCTTCGCTCTCACGTTCCAGTCAACTCTACTCGTCACACTCCGAGCAATCTATCGTCAACGAAAGAACTCAATAAGCAATCACACCACAATGACAAAACATGACATCAACAAAACAATCACTAAAGTTTTAGCAACAAAACAAAAAGGTTTTGAAGTGCAAAGGTGTGGATGTGCTCGAAGGTGATCGGTGAAATGTGAACTCGAGAGAGTCAACGGATAAGGAATTGTCAATACAAAAGTATGATCAAGGCATTATGAAATCAAAGTAAATATCATAGCAATATGAATGGTGTGTGGATATTGCCGATAAGATGTCTCATATGATCCAATATGCAAAAAGAATCACGTGAAACGGAACGCTACAACGCAGGTCATAGCAGTTGCAACATAGAATTGAATTTGAATTAAAACAGATCAATAAACTTGTGAATTTTTGTGCACACGTGATACAAACAGAAGGTACAAGACACGAGTGATCCAACGCAAAAAGAAACGGTGCAAACGGGTGCACCGGTGAAAAGTTACGGCTGCCGGAAGCCCAAATTTGGATCAGCTTGGGACCCAAATTTAAATACTTCAAACTTCTGTAACACTAGGTCTACTGGCTAGAGAATTTCTACACGGTCGCAACGCAACTGGAATCGCCCAATTCCGAGTTACGGTTAAAAAGTACTCGCGAAAACGGTTTCGGGTGAAAAACGGGGGTACCGGGGGGTTCTACTGTAAAAAGGACCGATACATAAATAAAAATTTTACAAAAACGCGATCGAGTCCCTGGCCGGTTTTGGATCCAGATCTAAAGTTTTTTTTTTTTTCCGAAACGTTTTCTTCCAATATTTTTTTTTCCACGCTCGTCTTCTACCTCAAGCGGGCTGCACAGGAGGCAGCCATGAGCTCCGGCCATGGGCTCGGGCACGGGCGCTCCGGCTCCGGCCGGCGAGCAGGCGAGGGCGGCGGCGGCCAAGCGCCGGCGGGCGCGGCGGCCACGCGCGGAGGGGCGGGAGCGGGCGGCCCAGGCGCGGCGCGCGGGCGCGCGGCTCGGCCAGCCGGCCATGGCGCGGGCGGCGGCCGGCGAACGGCGGCGGCGGCGGCGGCGACCAGGGGCGGCGGCGCACGGGGCTAGGGCGGCGGGGACGGCGCGGCGGTGCTCCGGCGATGACGCACACGAAGAAATTACCTCGAAAAAACGCAAAAAAACGGACTCCGCCGAGATTCCGGCGAAGCTCCGGTGATGACGTCGGCGGCGGCGGGTCCGCGGATTAGATTAGAGCTAACCCTAAAACGCCAGCGAAAATAAACTTAGCCCTAACCGGGGCTATTTATAGCCAGCCTCTAATCCCTATTTTTTTTTTTTGTAAATCCGAAATAAAAACAAATTCGGTCTGCTGGAAAAAAAAACAGACCAGGCCCATTAGGCCCAAAACAATATTAGAAAAATCACGGAAATTTATTTTAAAATTCCGTCTTCGCCAATATTTTTAAAATAAAAAAATTTAATTTTTGGCTTGACCAAAATAATAAAATAAAATAAAAACTTTGCAACTTATTTTTAAATATTTTTAAATACTTTTCTGGCATTTTAAAAATACCGAAAACTCCGAAAATTGATTTAAAAACTTTTCCAGAGCATAAATAAATTCCAAAAATAATTTTAGAAAATATTTATAACTCCAAAGTAACATTAAAAAGTCTCACATAAATATTTTAAACTATTTTCCAACCAATTAAAAATGGGGATAAGTCCTTTTATATCCTCTCCTGCGAACTGCAATGTGTGGAAAAATGTTTAAAAATATTTTAAAAGAATTCCAATAAAAATTTAAAACATTTTCCAAACTTTTAAAATGTTGAAGGAGTCATATTACCTTCTCTCATTTTGTTTTGTTGGTTTTGTTTTTAAATAATAAACTCCAAAACACCAACGATGAATATTAGGGAAAGTCATTTTATTCCCTCTCGTTTTAATATTCAGTAAACTCCAAAAGTTTTAAATCCCATAGAAAATCAAACACATCAAGCAAACAATCATTATCTATTTAATTTATTAACATTCCAAAATTCGGAGAATTTTGGGATGTTACACACTACCACCCTTAAAAGGAATCTCGTCCTCGAGATTCGAGAAAGCTAGAAACAAAGGTTAGGGTTCGGGTCTTCATGACAGTCTGTCGATCCACTGATGGTCCAGGGTGCTACCACCCTTAAAAGGAATGCGTCCTGGTCTTCAAAAGCTGTCTTCAAAAGCTTGCTCCCTCGGCGAGCTCCTCACACATAATCTTCATACTTCGTTGCGGCATTGAATTTTTCATCACAAGTGTGGGCTTTCAGTATCTTAATCCATCGATGACATTCTTCGTAAAGATTTCACCTTCGGTCTTCGAGTTTCACGAATTCCTCCTTTGAGGTTTCCGTTCCTTTGCAAGAGAGTGGTCTTCCAAGTACTGAGACTTCATCGCTGGCAGGTCAGACGCCACTACTAAACAACTATCGATTTCCCTCTTGGTGGTCATCAATAATACTTCCACGGGATGCCTGCAGCAACTGGTCTTGGTCCATCCTCACCGTATAACACAAACGGTAATCTCCTACAGGGGTCACACATCGTACCATTCTATGGTTCAGGCTTAACATCGTCGTCTCTCTGCTATAGGTAAGTCACTCCAGATTTACTATCCCGCATAGCAAGAGCAAATAATAAGAGTAGTCGTCATGGTGATCAATCCATTCCGCACCCATATCATTACCTTGTATATGGTTTAGCGAATCTCGTAATCTAACACTCGGTCATCCTCACAGGCATTGCAGAAATTCCTCTTGATCATGAACTGGGTCCAGATAAAACCATGGTTCTGCAAGCCACACAAAAGATCTATCGTTTCCTCAACACTCAGGATTTACGTAGCCTGCTATAAAACGTGCACTGGTGGACTACAACTTGCTCCAGAGTTCTTCCTTCAGCAAGATTGTGCTTGCTTGTCGTAAGATCCTGGGACCTGTGGGTTATCCTTGAACTCAGCATCGGTTGCATCCATCTTCATTCCAGTCTTGACATTTGCAGCCATTGTAGTAGCTTCCTCAGTGTAGGTTTGAGGTGAGAGGGAACAGAATGTAGATAGCGAGGTAGAGAGAGATAGCGAGAGATACCCATACCAACATCCCACCAGTTTTGGAAAATATAAGTTTTGATGTGTAGCTGTCAGTAAAACAAGAAATGACAGCTCACATAACGTTCTAACGGTAGAAACTTGAATCTTCCAGGTCTTCAAGTCTTCAGGTCTTCAATGACGGCAGCTTCAGTTTGCAATGTCGAAACAATCTTCATATCGTTGAGTCATTCGTCAAGTTATTCTTCTTGTTGTTGTGTCTTCTTTAGTCTTGAAGCATACTAAATAGATGAGGGTCTAATGAAACGTAAACTTATTCTACTCGCTTAGAAGAAACACAAAGGGTCACACACAACATCAATCAAAACAAGACATAACAGGGTCACAGGGTACAAGACAAAACATAACAAAACAATCATGACATAAAACATCTAGTCAAACCATAGCAAACATGCATCGATACACATCTCCAACTAACATCAAAATGTACCACCGTACACTTAGTGCACACCACGAAAATTCTATTCTGCAGTTACAAAACATAAGCTTCTTCAAGTCATCATCCTTGCTTCCACGTTCACAACTTCTCCTTCCCCTCCAATTCGGGACACATATCGCGGTAGTGTCCCCAGTTCCTGCACCGAAAACACTGAACGTGGCTAATGTCCTTCTTTTTCTTTTTCACGGGTGCTTCCTTCAATTCTTGGATAGCTTTCTTCATTCCTTCTTTTTGATGTTGAACCACTTGTTGTGTCACGATGAAAAATTGGCACTGAGCGGGGTAATGATCAGTTCCTTCACACGCAAAACATGTGACTTGTGCAGTGGGGCATTCTTCACCCGAGTGGATTTCCTCACAATATGGACATCCATCTTGGTGTCCTTCATAGGAGTGTCCTACTTCTCCGCAAATTTTGCAGGCACGAGGCCTCTTAAGGGTTACCGTCCTTTGCGTCGGGGTGACAAGGCGGGATCCCAACAAAATCTTAGTGAACTCCTTCCAAGTAATTTTCCTTCGTGATTCGTCAATCGCTTGGTGCATTCTCCACCAAGTAGCAGCCTCTTCTACAAAGTACTTGACAGCATAGGGAACCATATCCTCACTTCCAACCTTGTTTATCTTCATGTGCTCCTCCATACTGCGAATCCATTGCTCCACCTTCAGTCTCGACATCGCCCCAGAAAAGGCGAATCCTACTTCATACTCCATCTATTAAGCCCATACGACAAAGGTTAGGGCAAAACTATAACACCGAAAAGACAACAACTAGAGATAGCACCAAACATATGCACTCAAACAAGAAAGCGGCAAAAACTTCTACGTTCGTCCGTAACACATAACAACAAACAACACAGTCACAACAGTCAAAACACACAAACAACTCCTAGGGTAAGGTCATATGTGCAAGACATACGATCTCATCATACTACTCGAAATTCGTTCATCTAACTTCACCTAAAGAGTGGTGGTCTGATTCTAAGCTTCATCCTTCTCAGCTAAGCTGATCTTAAAGGTTCCTCTCACAGTGTCAAACTTATTGATCACTGTAGGTTATTCCTTCTAGTTCCGATAATCCTAACTCCAATTGATCCCCGAGGTTGATGATGTTCTTCTCCAATGTCTTGTCTTCAGGGGTAAGCAACTCAGAGGGGTATTTATACTAAAACGAGATGAGAAGTTTTATAAGATGAATAATAGATGAGAGATACTAGTGGAGAGAATAAGTAATCAAAGAGTGATAAAATATTTTTGTTCCTATGGCTTTTCTATCCATTTTCTAGGGTCACGAACCTACAGTCAACACACTGCTCTGATACCATCTGTAACGACCCAATTCACACCGAATTGAAGTCTCTGTGTTCCAGTGCCAGTCCCTGGATCGAACTCGCTGGCACACACAGTATAATAGATGTATATCAAAGTACAAGTGCATCATTAATATAACGTATGATCCAGAGTAAATAAATAACAAGTGGCATAGCTCAAGGCTAGCTTATTCAATATAAATATAGCGGAAGCAAAAGCAAATAACGTGGAGTCCATCAACAGCCACATGCGAACATGCTGAGTGTAGACTCGCAACCCCTAACGCACCTTACTGAACGTCTGAAAAACCTGCAACACCGAAGGTTACAGCCCGACAACGGGTCAGTACATCTGATTTGTACGGCAGGTGACACGAAAAAGTTTATATAAAGGACCTACAGCTACATGCAAGGTAAGTCAAAGGAAAGGCTTATGGTTTTGTTTTGCAGAAAGCCAATTTTCTCCTGAACTAAACTAGTCAAAATTTTAAGTTGAGTTCTACCTGAAACACACAGCAACCCATGCTACTCTTGTCCCAACCAAATTATTATTAAGTGTTCATCTGTCAAGATCCTCCAGTAACAGTAATGTCTAGCAGCTCAAAGATGTCCATAACCGGGGACACGGCTAATCATGATTAGTTTATACTCTGCAGAGGTTAGTACACTTTCCCCGCTGGACTCAACCCGAAGATTGAGACGAAGTCTTTCAGAAGAGGTTACCTACACCCAACGGCAAGCCGGTACCACCTATCACATCTACATCTGCTAGCATTGCACGGGAGAGGCTTCCTACATCGTACTCAACTAAGCCAGAGCCCATATGGCCAGCGGCTGTACAGGTAAGCTTCTAGTCACCAAGTAAGTCTGATCTTTTTGAGCCTGGACGGCGCCCACTTACGTTCAGAGGGTAGAACCATGACGTATTCTCAACCACCAAACAAACCATTGGGTGCATTTAACCCCGGCATTGTCCTCAACCGAGCCACAACTACCGAGATGCAACCCGCCCGTCCAGAAGTGATTTCTATTTATTATAAAGTTGCTACACAGTTTATTAAATAGCTCACAAGCACTCCATGAATTCTCACAACCCAAACCACGTCTACAAAGCATAGCAATAAAGTAACAACACGGCTAGGTTGATCTACGGTAGACAGGTCAAAACATATGGCTATCCTAACTGGTTTTGCAGCAACAGTATAATAAACTACCTATCATGCAATAGAGTGATATTTCCTAACATAATGTATATAGAAAATATAGGTATGAGTATGGTCAAAGCATCACTTGCCTTATACATTCGATGAAGATCTTCGCTCTCACGTTCCAGTCAACTCTACTCGTCACACTCCGAGCAATCTATCGTCAACGAAAGAACTCAATAAGCAATCACACCACAATGAAAAAACATGACATCAACAAAACAATCACTAAAGTTTTAGCAACAAAACAAAAAGGTTTTGAAGTGCAAAGGTGTGGATGTGCTCGAAGGTGATCGGTGAAATGTGAACTCGAGAGAGTCAACGGATAAGGAATTGTCAATACAAAAGTATGATCAAGGCATTATGAAATCAAAGTAAATATCATAGCAATATGAATGGTGTGTGGATATTGCCGATAAGATGTCTCATATGATCCAATATGCAAAAAGAATCACGTGAAACGGAACGCTACAACGCAGGTCATAGCAGTTGCAACATAGAATTGAATTTGAATTAAAACAGATCAATAAACTTGTGAATTTTTGTGCACACATGATACAAACAGAAGGTACAAGACACGAGTGATCCAACGCAAAAAGAAACGGTGCAAACGGGTGCACCGGTGAAAAGTTACGGCTGCCGGAAGCCCAAATTTGGATCAGCTTGGGACCCAAATTTAAATACTTCAAACTTCTGTAACACTAGGTCTACTGGCTAGAGAATTTCTACACGGTCGCAACGCAACTGGAATCGCCCAATTCCGAGTTACGGTTAAAAAGTACTCGCGAAAACGGTTTCGGGTGAAAAACGGGGGTACCGGGGGGTTCTACTGTAAAAAGGACCGATACATAAATAAAAATTTTACAAAAACGCGATCGAGTCCCTGGCCGGTTTTGGATCCAGATCTAAAGTTTTTTTTTTTTCCGAAACGTTTTCTTCCAATATTTTTTTTCCACGCTCGTCTTCTACCTCAAGCGGGCTGCACAGGAGGCAGCCATGAGCTCCGACCATGGGCTCGGGCACGGGCGCTCCGGCTCCGGCCGGCGAGCAGGCGAGGGCGGCGGCGGCCAAGCGCCGGCGGGCGCGGCGGCCACGCGCGGAGGGGCGGGAGCGGGCGGCCCAGGCGCGGCGCGCGGGCGCGCGGCTCGGCCAGCCGGCCATGGCGCGGGCGGCGGCGGCGACCAGGGGCGGCGGCGCACGGGGCTAGGGCGGCGGGGACGGCGCGGCGGTGCTCCGGCGATGACGCACACGAAGAAATTACCTCGAAAAAACGCAAAAAAACGGACTCCGCCGAGATTCCGGCGAAGCTCCGGTGATGACGTCGGCGGCGGCGGGTCCGCGGATTAGATTAGAGCTAACCCTAAAACGCCAGCGAAAATAAACTTAGCCCTAACCGGGGCTATTTATAGCCAGCCTCTAATCCCTATTTTTTTTTTGTAAATCCGAAATAAAAACAAATTCGGTCTGCTGGAAAAAAAAACAGACCAGGCCCATTAGGCCCAAAACAATATTAGAAAAATCACGGAAATTTATTTTAAAATTCCGTCTTCGCCAATATTTTTAAAATAAAAAAATTTAATTTTTGGCTTGACCAAAATAATAAAATAAAATAAAAACTTTGCAACTTATTTTTAAATATTTTTAAATACTTTTCTGGCATTTTAAAAATACCGAAAACTCCGAAAATTGATTTAAAAACTTTTCCAGAGCATAAATAAATTCCAAAAATAATTTTAGAAAATATTTATAACTCCAAAGTAACATTAAAAAGTCTCACATAAATATTTTAAACTATTTTCCAACCAATTAAAAATGGGGATAAGTCCTTTTATATCCTCTCCAGCGAACTGCAATGTGTGGAAAAATGTTTAAAATTATTTTAAAAGAATTCCAATAAAAATTTAAAACATTTTCAAAACTTTTAAAATGTTGAAGGAGTCATATTACCTTCTCTCATTTTGTTTTGTTGGTTTTGTTTTTAAATAATAAACTCCAAAACACCAACGATGAATATTAGGGAAAGTCATTTTATTCCCTCTCGTTTTAATATTCAGTAAACTCCAAAAGTTTTAAATCCCATAGAAAATCAAACACATCAAGCAAACAATCATTATCTATTTAATTTATTAACATTCCAAAATTCGGAGAATTTTGGGATGTTACACAATCATCAGTTCGTCCTCCGTCTCACTATATTTTTATCACTTCATGCGTTATGTGCTATCCTTGGAGCGTCTCGCTCTTAGGTTTGCTTTTTAGTTTTCTTTAGCTTTTCTTGGTATTCATAACAAGTTAGACCTCAGCTTACTCTGTGTGGGAGAGAAACATGCTCCACTTCAAACTAGAACACATCATAGGATTCTTCATGCTTATCTTTCTTCTGTTGTGTGTTCTTTATCTTTTTCGTAGCTGCTGCCATGTTTTGCTCTTAGTTTTCATGTTTATCTTTTTCAAGAGCTTTAGTTTTAGTTTAGTTAGGTTCTTTCTGGAACTATTTTTAGTTTTCATGTTTATCTTGTTAAGAGAGTTGGTTGTTGCACTGAGTTGTGTCTTGTCTTGGAAGTAGGTAATTGAGGTTGCTATTCAATCATAGTAGTAACTTGCAAAAGTTTTGAGGTATTGTAGTGAGTAATGTTTGAACTTTTGGTGGCAAGAGCTCTAGCCTATTAGTGATAGGTGTCGTATTTTTGGCAATCCGTGTTTATTTTCAAAAACTACAAATAAACTAGTTGAGAACTCTAGCTACTAGATGGATCAGTAATCTTTGGAGGGATCGGCTATTAGAGTACACTCACGTACCATGAGTCGAGGATGCGCAAGGATAACCAAACCCCCATACACTCCTCCTCGGGGTACTTGTCTCTTTGTGAACCTCCTCACTAGATTGAGAGTTACCGATAATAAGTGCATGAGTTCTTCGGACTAATGTAAGTATTGAAAGTTGACACTTCCACCTCCTCATATTTGCTAGCCTGTTCGGTACCGCGCATCGCCCTCTTCTAACTCCGAGAGTTGGCGTCCACCTATCCGGTGCATCCAAACCCTTGGCATGATACACTCTGTCATCATAAACCTCCCTATATCTTTCCTCAAAACAGCCACCATACCTACCTATCAAGGCATTTCCATAGCCTTTCCGAGATATATTGCCATGCAACATCCACCTCTTCATGACTTGATCTTCATGTCATACATGTTCCTACAACACTGGTAGAGGCATACATTTGCATACATCATGATAGCTACATCTTCTTTATGTTGAGTACTTTGTAAAGTGTGAAGATCTTCTATGCCTTCTTGTAAAATAGAGTGTTGCCCTTATGTGAGGAAAAGATCCCAAAGAGGACAAAATTAAAAGATCCCACAGAGGACAAATGAGAGTTAAGTAGAAAGAGCCATTGAGGCCACCAAAAAAAGGAGAGAAAGGGGAAACACTACTATTCCTATTGAAAGATCCACACTTGTACTCCCTCTATACCTTATACTCCATAGAGGTGATCATTATGCATATAGCTATGTGGGGACCTTCACACTATAGAACTTGGCTTGCATCCAAGGATGAGCCTCCTCAAACGAGCTCTAGGTCTTCATGAGCGAGAAAGTTGGAATTGGAGAGCTTTTCTTAGCTCATATGTGCATTCGTTGCATGGCAATCCCTACTCCTCGCATCATATCTATCATTTTGCCTTCTCGCCTATGATTGTCCTCATTGATGTGAGCCTTTCTTACCCTTTTTGTATTCCTCCTCCACCAAATTTCTCTCTTTGCCATCCTAAGTTTCAACTCTCGTGCTTATGCTAATCCATTGCATGAGTGCTCAAAATATCGAAAGGGAGTGGATCAAATTAACTTGTACCTGGCTAGTTGTCTGGGGACGAGTCAAGATAAGATTCCCAAGAAGACCAAGTGTGAAACTTTAGTAGATTGAGTTCTCAACAAATATATTTTTCTCTCGTATTCCCATCTCCCACTTCTTGCACGCAAACACCATCTAGAGACATTCGAGTCACGGACAGCGAGAGCTCTTGCACCTAAATGTTCTTATGTTGCTTGTTTCAATGCTAATATAAACTCTTTCTTGTTATGACTTGAATTTAATTACATATCTTGATTGATTTACTTTCAAAGTTCTTATATGGTTGGTAGCATGTCACCACAGAAATTATGCTTGTTATCATTGATACGTCCAAAACGTATCTATAATTTCTGCTTGCTCCATGCCTCTTTTGTGTGATATTGCTATGATATTGATGAACTTCCATACACTTTTGATCATATTTGGACTAACCTATTAACTCAGTGCACCCCAGTGCCAGTTCATGTTTTCTGCTGTTTTTCTATTTCAGGTTTCCCCCATATTAAAAGTGCTCCAAAAATTCGGGAAAATCCAATAAAAATCAGCGATACAGAAGCTTCGGGAATCACTGAGGGGGGGCCAGAGGGGACCCACTAGGGCCCCAGGCTCCCTCCCGTCGCGCCCTAGGGTAGGGCCGCGCCAGGGGGCCGCCTGGACCCCTGGTGGCCCCCCTGGCTGCCCCCCTTCGCCTATATATTCATCGTGACGTGAAACCCCCGGAACGGGAACCCTTTTTCGCGATCTCTCCTCTGTTCCTCCGCCACCGTGCTTCCAAGATCAGGAGCACCAGAAGACCTCTTCCCGGCACCATGCCGGAGGGAGGAACCACCTCCGGGAGCATCTCCACCACCATGGATGCTTCCCGGACAAACCGTGAGTAGTCCACCTTGGACCATGGGTCTATGATAAGTAGCTATGTGATGTGCTCCTCCCCTCTTTGTTCTTCATGGATTAGACCTCGTGAGCTGCCCTACATGATCGAGGCACATATGTAATCTTTCTGCTGTTGCTATGCTGAGTTTGCTTGGATCCGATGGATTATGAGACTATGTTCAGATTGTGTTTGAGTAATATATTTTATTCTCCTCTTTTATATTTATGTTCTAGAGTAATTCTTGTATATTCTCCGTTGCTGTTTATTGCTTTGGCCAAGTAGTAGGTAGTGACTCCAAGAGGGAGTGTTATGCATGATTGTGGGTTCATGCCCCCCGATGACTAGCTTGAGTGAAAGAAACATGAGTCTAGGGGATGTGTTGTTGCCACAAGGGGGAAAACAACGGTGCTTGTACTTGCGGGTGCAAGGATTGTGTACTTTACGCAAAGTCCTTTAATGCAGTTGTGTATTGCTTTGAGTTTACACTTTGGGTGGGATTCGCAACTTAATACCAGCGACATGTTCTGGATAGATATCTCAAGGTGGATGATTAGTAGGTAGATGCAGATGGATTTCGGTCTACTTGTCTTGGCGTACCGCCCATGCTTTTGACCCTCTTCCTTTCTTTATAGCATAGTTAGCATTGGTTTGCGCACATAATCCTGTCAATTTCCCAGCTGTAATTTGTTTACCTCGCATGGCTATTTTATCGTCTTTTGGGAGAGAGACATAACTAGTGAACATCATAGGACCCCGGTCAATATTTCCAATATTGTTTACACCCTCTATCAATTTGCTGCTTTCTTTTCTTTTCCGTTTCTATCACTATCATTATTATCCCGTGCGTTTTATCCTTTGTAAACAACAAGGCCGGAGGAATTGACAACTCCTCTGTACTCGTTGGGAAGCAACGTTATTTGCTGCGTGTGCAGGTCCAGGTGAAGTAAGCAACCTTGAGTTGTGAACGGCGCCATTGTTCACTTCACCACCTTCTTGTATCTGTTGGAGTCCTATTGGTTCGACATTCAACCTTAGCATCTTTGCTAAGGGAAATTTGCCGCTACGCTACATCTAACCTTCCACTTTGGGTAAACCAACAAGGGGCGAGAAGTAAAATCTCGAAACATCAAAAGCAATTTCTGGCGCCGTTGCCGGGGACTCCACTCTTCAAGATAGGGGAGTTGCACACTATCTTTTATCTTTGCTTTTTAGTCTTGTGTCACAACCCAAGTTTAGGTATGTGCTAGGGTTCAAGTGCTCCTTTGCATCATGTAAAAATTTCAAAAGAAATTGGATTGGGAAAAAGAAAAGCCCTAAAGAATTTAATTCAAATGGCCAGATAAAAATTTCTTCCAAAATTTCCTCTGTTATTTTTGAAAAGTCTTATAAATATGCATGATCACATATAAAGTGAAGTGGGTCCCACTGCATGCACCAAGATTTTTCAAAAATTCCAAACAGGGCTTGGAAATTTAATAATACCCCTATTTGATTTGAAATTCAAATTATTTGAATTTCAAAAATTCCCAAACTTTATGAGTGGCTAACTATATGCTTTGTAAGTCCATATAAATTTTTTGGGCATTTTATAAAATGGCTAGGTATTTAATTAAACTAGCTAGAACAAATGACAGAAAAGATAAGGAAAAGAAAAACAGAAAGAAGTTACCTGTCACCTAGGGCAAGGCCCACCTCCTCCTAGCCCAGCCCAGCCCAGCCGCCTCTGGCGTTGTCGTCTTCCACCTGGGCACGAGCACACAGCTGTGTGCCCGGCATGCCGACGACGCCGTGGTCGCCACGTCCCTCGCAGCCTCCCCATCCTTACCCTCTCGCCGTGGACACGCCTAGGCCCTCCTCCTCCATTCCCACCCTCCTCTGGCTTGCCCCCTTTCCTCCTCATCATCGTTCCTGCGCGCAGCAGAAGCTCCCCGCCGGCCACCGTAGAGCGCAGTCGTGGCCAACGGAGACTAGAAGCTCCACCGTCGTGTCCAACGTCTTCCACGACGTCGACATCTTCGAACCCTGCAGTCAATCGAGCCCAAGGCGCCACAGGGACGACGCCCGCATCTCCACTTCACCACCGGCCACCGTGGAGCTCCGACGAGGAATTCGTCACCAGCGCAGCTCTTCCGGCCTCGTCGACCCCGCCTTTTGCTCCGGGGTGAGCTCCCCATCAGTTTCCCTCTCCTAGAACGCCTCCCCGGGCCCCGTAGCGTAGCGCCGCCCGCAACCGAGCTCCATCCGCCGTCGTGGGTGGTCGTCGTCGACGACTCCAGCCTCCCCGGTGACGCTGCGATGCTCAGGGAGATGCACGCGGCTATGGACTTTTGTTTAACGGTCGCGGCAGCCCATTTTGTGCACTGCACCGCCGTCCAGGAGAGCACCGCCGCGTCGGATGTCACCGGCGACATGACGCCGGCAGGCACTGACGTGGCACGGTGGTTAAGCACTAATCCACCCCTAACCCCCACTGACATGTGGGCCCTAGGCCCCCTAATAACTCCCTTTGTTTAATTAAACAGAGGGAATTAACCCACTGTGGCTGACAAGCCTGGCCCACATGTCAGCCCCCCTTGCGTCAGCATGACACCAGCATGACGCAATAAGTCTTTTGTCTATTTAAAAGAATTCTAGAAAATCCAGAAATTAATTAAAACTTCAATAAATCATAGAAAATTCATACTAACTCCAAATTAAACAAATTATATATGAAAAATTATCAGAAAAATGCAAGGCTTATGAATATGCAACTTGTTTCTATGTTTGACCATTTTAAAATGGGTGAACAGTAGCAAGCATGCATATGGCATAATTTGAATTTGAATTTGAAGTTTGAATTTGCATTCCAAATGCAATACACATCAATTAAGATGAATTTGCCACAAACCAGTAGCATTCACATCATGGACAACTATATCATGTGCTTGTGCATTTTATTTTGATGTTGCCCCCCTTTGTTGATGATTGCTTCGGTAAAAGTGTTTCCGAGACGGAGGTCACCCCTGAAGCAGAAGTTCGATAAACCAGTGTATCGTCAGCAAGGCAAGCAAACCCCATTGATCATGTCTATAAAATCCCACTTCCCTCTCAGTATCGCTTATGCATGATTAGGAGATCACCTTGTTATCGATTCTACCGCATAGTTGAACCCATATCCGATGCATTACCTATCATCTTGTCACAGTAGTAAGCAACCCACAATCCTAGCTGACATAGGAGTTGATTGATATCATGTGGCTCCTGCAACTGTTACAGCTTATTGCATTCTTAGAGGTTACTTCGAGGTTACTTTGATCTGTGAGTCGGGATGGTTGTGATCATGTTACTGATGAAGGTGAAACTGTGTCGGTGAATCTACCCTAATACAAGGTGAATGATGAGAGGCTGTGTAGGAGTACACAGTGGGTTGTCTTGTTGAACACCGCCTTAAGCCCGAGGTCTTGTATGGTAATCCAAAACAAAGAGTACAACCACACATTGGGATCACTGACCCCTCTCGGCCTAGTACCTCAATCCGTGTTGACGTCCAGCAGTCACATTAGTTCGGTCTTTCCATTTGGCATGTGCATAGAAAAAGAATGAAGGAATGGTTGCATCATATAGATATGTGGGTGCACCTGTGAGGCAGGAAAACCATCTGCTAAAGGTGGCGTCTCGGTCACCTGCATTTTCTAAGTCTGTATCGTTGAACCGACCGGACTCTCGAGCGGTAGCAACTCAGATAGTCGACTCCTGGAATAGACCGGTTGTGAGCGAAGTGTCGTGGTGAACATCCTCGTTGTCACCTCTTGAACGGTGGCGATCGAAAGGCGGTAATCAATGGTCATGTGTGTGTAGCTTACACCCTTGCAAGGTTAACAAAACTATTCGAATAGTCGCGTCCGCGGTCATGGGCTACTTGGAACATGTACCTGATCATTAGACAACTTGAATGGATACTTCTAAAACTCGCAAGATAAGCGTGAGTGCTATGGTGTGCTTTCTCGTGGGGAAGTCGAGGAAGTAACCATAGTGGTGTATTGGTTGGAGACTTGGTAGTGGACTCGTGTACGCTTCTTACCTCAAGTCTGGTACTCGTAGTACAGGACTAGCCAAGTCAAAGATGGCACTTCTGCATGTTGAAACTCCACCTCCCTTTATCTTGAAACTTGAGCATGAGTAGTATAGTTCTGATGTAATTCTTGCTGAGTATGAATTTGTACTCACGTTTTCTTATTCTATGTTTTAGATGAGAACCCAGCCCCGATGGAGTCACCTTCTTGAAGCTCGACGTTGACTAAGCTAGTATAGTTCCAGACAGCAGTCTGGTTCCTCGTGGAAGGGCATGTATGTTGAACAAGGCTTCTCTAAGCCATTTTTTAATCTTGTCTGTACTCAGAGCAAATTTGCTTCCGTTGTTTGATGTAATGATGGATCACAGTTATATGATCTTTGTGTACTCTGTGTGTAAGTCAATAAAGATACACTTTGTAAAGTTCATGCAATGTGTACCTGTTGTTTACACTGGACATGTATGATGCGTGTATGATTATAACATGCATGTCTTAGTGTGGGGTTCGATAGCTTAGTTGTGTTCTTTCCCGCGGTCTTTTACACACCAAGTGGCCCTTAGATGTGCGCAGCTTGGGGCATCGCGATGCGATTGCTCGTGACTCTATCACGTGGCACACTTTGTTGTATGATTGAGCCCGCCCGAGATCCCGACTAGGTGATCGGGCTGGAGTCTGTTTATGTAAGTGTTATAATTCAATATATAATATGGTTGAGGCGACTTGTCTATGAGTATGGGATTTCACCACCCATAATCATTTAGACTTGTGAGCGGGCGATGAGGACCCATCAAAGTTGATCATCCGGCCTGGATGGGATGCCCCTCACGTTTGATGCTTTCCGAGAGTGTTCTATGCTTGGCCTTGTCTTCTTAGACAAGTGGGTACGACTCTGGGCTCTCCATATGATTGAGTTGTTACCGGAATTACATATGCAAATTCCGGGTCCCGACAGACTTGGTATCAGAGCAGGACTGTCTGTAGGATTATCAAACCATTGGTCGAAGTCGAGTCTAGCATTCTATAGTTATATAGTTACTTGGGTATAAAGGGAACAACGTAAGGCTTTTTTTTCTCCTTACCCTCATCGATCTAAGTTCTGAGTCACCCTCTTCTTGTTCTACGGGAAGATAGGACTAGGCGCATCTATGACTTTACTAGAACATCTCGTTGATTGCTTCTTCGTAGCCGTAGGACTGTTGAGGTCGTCTAGAGTCATCGTGTTGTTGAGTTACTTGAGGAAGTTCTGTCCAATCTTTCAAGGTTGTCTCACTTTCCATCTCGGTGTAGCCGTTATGCTGCCCGATTTATTCTGTGTTTCTAGGAATATTTTCCTTTGCATTACAATCTTTTCCTCCTAGTCATGTCTTCTTATCTTTGATTCCATTGTAAAACCTGTTCTAATTGTTGATTTTTATCACACAGGATGTCAGGTGGAACTCGTAGTGTTGTTTGTCACAATCGAGACCGTGTTCGGAATCGAAATGATGATGAACCTCGACCACCGCCTTCTGCGGCGGAAATCATGATGGAAGCTGAGAACAATCTACGTGATCAAACACGCCTTCTGGAGTTCATCGAGCAGAATACCTCACGTCATTGCAATGTGGTTGTGAGCATTCAGGACTTCATCCTCCTCAAACCACTGGTATTCCGATGTTCTTTTGAGCCCCTTGAAGATGATAATTGGCTCCGTTCCATCGAGCATAAGCTTGACACGACACATGTTGCTCCCAATGATCGAGTTATATTCGCGGCATACTTTCTGGAAGATGTTGCTACTGAATGGTGGGAGAAATATGTTGCAATGCAGCCTGATGGCCACATAGTGACTTGGCAGGAGTTTCGTGATGCCTTTCGAGGGTACCACCTTCTAGATGAGTTAATGGAGCGCAAGAAGGAAGACTTCTGCAATATGACTCAAGGAGAGATGTCCATTCATGAGTATATGACCGAGTTCAACCGTCTTGCTCGTTATGCCCAAGATGAGATCACCACCGATGCCAGAAAGCAGGAAAGGTTCCGTAAGGGACTTAGCCCCATCCTTCGCCATGATCTCAACCTCCTTGAATTTTCCACCTTTGAGGATTTAATCAACAGATCCTTCAGAGCTGAGCATGGTAATGAAGTCTTCGAAGTGTCTCGCAAGCATGCCCGTGAGCTTGCTCCTTCTTCAAGTTCAACCCCTCAGAAACGCCGAATTTTGACTCCAACTAGTGCCATGCCTCAAAACCTTCTTCATAGGCCATCATCCAATATATGCCATCCACCTCAACACATTGTTCCTCCCAGGAATGATGGTGTGTGATACGTCCAAAATGCATCACTATTTTATATTGTAATTTCATCCTATTCATTGATATATTCCACTTTAAAGTATTGTTCTTATGTTGTTTTGGCTTGTTTTACACAGTTTACAACTTTCTGGTGCCAAAGCAGCAGAACCAGAATTCAGCGGTGAAAAGTGGACACCAATTGCTGAATCAGATCAAGTCCAAATGCGATGAAAATTTACGGGGAGTGTTTTTATGAAGATTGACTGGGGATCACCGAGGATGGAGGTGAGGGGACCCACCAGGCAGCCAGAAGGGTGCCTGGCGCGCCCCCCCTCCTGGCTGCGCCAGGCACCCTCCTGGATGCCTAGTGGCCCCCCTCGGTGCCCCCCTCTCGCCTATAATACCCCCCTGGGGTAGAAACCCTCAAATAAGAGGAGTTTCCGTGTTTCGCCGCCGCCTCGGGGCGGAAACCTACAGAGAAGAAAATCCATCTCCGGTGGGCAGGTTCCGCCGGGGAGATCACCTCCCGGAAGGGGAGATCGTCGTCATCATCATCATCATCATCGTCACGGTCATCATCGAGATCATCATCAACATCATCCCCAACATCAGCACCATCTCCATCCCATCTCATCTCACAATTGCAACTTGAGTTGTAATCCGTACTATCTATCCTCTCTACTCTGTTGGTGTTGATTACTACTTAGTGTTGAATGCTATTGAGTTTTGTTGGAGAAATATCATTGTGTCCAGATTGTTTGCCACCCATCTATCACCTCTGATCATGATCTCTTTTATGTCTTGTGAGTAGTTACTTTAGTTCTTGAGAACATGGGAGAAGTCTAGTTGTTAGTAGTCATATGATGTTGAAGTGTTATGTGTTGTTTGATACTTAAGTTGTGTTGTTATTTCTCTAGTGGTGTTATGTGAGTCGAACACTTAACACTTCACCTTTCATGGGCCTAGAGGAATACATTGTGCACAAAGGATGCTTATGGTGGGTTGCCGGAGTGACAGAAACCTGAACCCCAGTTCGCACACTTTTGCACAAGGGAGTTATGGATCCTTGATCGTAATGTTGTGGTTAGGATTATGCCTTAATTACTACCTTGTATTTGGGGATGCTTGCAAGGTGTGTAATCATAAGAGTACACTTATCTTAGTCTAGAAGGTGTACTAGCATTGATCCACCCACCAACACTTATCAACACAATACATATTACTTGGCGAAGTATGGTGAAAGTAACTTGGCTATCTAGCCCATGTGTTCTCGAGAACGCTTTAGCTTTTATAAGTTTAGTTCCTAGGCTTATCCTTGTGAAATGATTGGGCCACTTGCTACTTCTCAGTTACCCTGTTTACTTTGCTTGTCTTTTACTTTTCTGTTGCTTAAACCAAAAAACCCTAAATATTTACCTTTGAGTGTGTGCATCCTTTCCTTATCCAATGTCACTTATCAACACCTTCTGCTCCTCGTGGGATCGACATCCTTATTTATTTAAAAGCTACAATTGATCCCCTAGACTTGTGGGTTATCAAGAATCGTTTATTGGTGCGGTTAACAGGGAAGGCAACCCAACTAAACCTATTAACTTCTCCGCCATCAACGAGCTTTTCTGGCGCCGTTGCCGGGGAGTGTAGCGCTCTTGGTAAGTGAAGCCGGTAAGGAAACCTTTATTTTCTGTTGTTACCTTCAGTCCTTATGGACTCTTCTACTGTTGGTTCGTTGCTGGTAAGGAGCCGCCCCACTACTGTGGTGGTCACTCCTACCCCTACTGAAATTGTGCCATATAAAATACCACCTGGTATTATTGGTTATGTCTTGGCTAATCGTTATACAGGAGAAGGACATCCGGGAGAAAACCTGCTATATTTATCACAATTATGTTCTTTATTTAAGCTTGCAGGTGTAACAATAGAGTTCGTCGTGAAGAAACTATTCTCCGTATCACTCAAAGATAAAGCTTCAGATTGGTATAAGCTACTGGATAACTCTGATCTGCTTGAATGGCCAGAGCTTATGTCTCTCTTTTATGAAAAGTTTTATCCTCTTCGTGAAATTCACCAAGACAGGAACTACATCTACAACTTTTGGTCTCGCGACGGAGAGAGCATCGCTCAAGCTTGGGGGAGACTGAAGTCCCTGATGCTCAAATGCCCAAACCATGAGCTCCCCAAGGAAATTATACTTACAAATTTTTATGCCAGGCTTTCTCGTCAGTACAGGGAGATGTTGGATGCCTCCTCTAGCGGGGTATTCCAGACCAGAAGTATGGAAGAAAAATGGGATCTTATAGAAAGAATCCAGAAGAACACTGAAGACTGGAAAATTGATAAAGGTATTGAACCCGCTATAAACTATGAGCATGACTACATTGAGAGTTATGTGAAGACTGATTACTTTAATACCTTTTTCTCTAAAATTGGTCTTGATTCCCAGCTAATGGTTGACTTTTGCAAGGACTTTGCTTCTCATATTGATTCTTCTAAGAAGAAGGAGAGTCAACATCATAAACCTTTCAAGGAGTCACCTATTGAGATTACTTTTACTGGTCCTGTTTTACCTGCAGTTGTGTATGAGCAGTCTCCTTATCCTTCAAGGATAAAGGAGCACTCTTTTTTTACAGGTATTCTAAATAAAAACGGAAGGACCACTCACGAACCTGAGGACATGATCAAGGTCAATCCTCAAGTTGAAATCGTCAAGGATCTGGTAACCAGTGATATTAAAGGATCCACTTGTCAGAACCCCAACTAGGGTAAGTGCTAGGGCTTGCTTGACCCTCTGCATCATGAAGAAAATCCAAAAAGAAATTCAAAAATGGGGAAAAGAAAAGCCCTGAGAATTTAAAAAATGGCCAGATAAAAATCTTATTCCAAAAATCATTTGAACATTTGGAAAATTCCTATAAATGATGGTGATCATTTCAAAAGTGGTTTGGGTTCATTCCCATGCACTTGGAATTTTCTAAAATTCAAACAGTGCCTTGGAAATTAAATAATACCCCAATTTGAATTGAAATTCAAATTGTTTGAATTTAAAAAATGCTCAAAACCTAGGGGTGGCTTGCTTCTGGTCACCTAGGGTTTATAAAAATATTTGGGCATTTATATAAAATGCTCTACTATTTATTTTAGAGCAAAACAAACTAGCAAAAAAAGAAAAGAAGGAGAAAATAAAAAGAGAAAACCCCCAGCCCACCCGACAGGCCACAGGCCCAACTAACTTACCCCGGCCCAGCCCACGACACCCCCTTGTCGTTTTCTTCCCCGCGCTGCCAAGCAGCTCGCTGGAGGGCAGACCGCGGCGACGACGCCACCGCGACGTCTCGCGTATTCCTGGCCACCTAGGACCCCTCTCCTCGCCAAGAAGCACGCCACGCACGCCCGCACCTTTCCCCTGTCATCTTGGACTCCCTGCCCTTCTCTCTTATTCGATCCAGAGCCCCTCCGAGAGCATCGCGCCGGCCACCGACGAGCAAGTACGCGGCCAACAGCCCCCAAACGTTGAACCACCTTGTCCAGTGGCACCGCAGTGGACGATTTCATCGAGCTGAGCCCCCAATTCGTCCCAAGGCACACCGGAGACGACGACCACGTCGACGCATCACCGTCGGCCGCAGCAAGATCCCGGCGAGGAATTGGACACTGCCGAGCCCCCTCCGACCTCTCCGTGCTCGCCATCGAGCTCTGGTGAGCATCGCGGTCCGTTTGCCCCCTCCCAACGCTCTCCCCGTGCAATGAATCGTCGTGTTCGTCGAGGTCAGTGGCCGGCCGCCGCGCGAGTTGACTCCGGCGTGGCCTGGGGCTTCCCCGTGACCCCCCCCCACTTGCCCTACCAGGTGCGGAAGGCCGCGGGCTACGCATTGGAGCCCTCCGCGAGGTCTCCCGTGGCCGTAGCGTGATTCCGGCGACACGCCGCCGTCCCCAGACGTCGCCGGCGACGAGTAGGCCATTAGGGCCCTAAACCCCCTCGCTAATCCCCCCCTTGAGCCTATGACAGGTGGGCCAGGGCCCCCCTCTAATTAACCAAGGGTTAATTAAATCGGGGTTAACCCCCTGAGCCACTGACAGGGCTGGCCCACTGGCCAGAGCCCCATGACGTCAGCCATGCGTCATGCTGATGCAGTAATTACATTTATGATTTAAAAGAATTCAGAAAATGGCAGAAAAGGGAATAAACTTTAGAAATTCATGGAAAATTCATATTAACTCCAAATTAAACATATAATATATGAAAAATTTGTCACAACCCCAAGTTAGGTATGTGCTAGGATTAGCAAGTCCCTTTGCATCATGTAAAAATTTCAAAAGAAAAGTCAAAAATGGGGAAAAGAAAAGCCCTGAGAATTAAATCAAATGGCCAGATAAAAATCTTTTTCCAAAAATCATTTGAACATTTGGAAAATTCCTATAAATGATGCTGATCATTTTAAAAATGGTTTGGGATCAATCCCATGCTCATGGAATTTTCTAATTTTCAAAAAATGCCTTGGAAAATGAAATAAACCCCTATTTGATTTAAAATTCAAATGTTTTGAATTTTAAAAATGCTCAAATTTTATAAGTGGCTCGCTCTCTTTTTTATGAGGCCATATAAAAAATTGTGGCATTTTATAAAATGCCTAGCTATTTTTATTAGCTAGGTCAACCTATATGCAGAAATAATAAAAGGAAAGAAATAGAAAACGGGAAGTATCCCTGGCTTTCAGCCCAACTCACCCAGGCCGGCCCAGCCCAGCAGCCCTTTTCCTTGTCGTCTTCCTCCCCCGCCGAGCCAAGCTGCTCGCTGGAGCAGAGCATGGCCACGGCGACGACACCGCGACGCCCGACCCCTTCTAGGCCTCCCCCTTCCTCTTTCTTGCGCCACACATCGCCGCAGAAGCCCCCCCCCCCCCCGCACCTCCAGCTCACCCCAGCCCCTCTCTTTCCCCTCCGGCGACGAAAACCCGAGCGCCCCCGTGACCTAGACGGAGCGCGCCGACGCCCCGACGTGGCCACCGGCAGCCCGAGGCCACGCCGTCTTGTCCACTCGATCCAGCGTCGACGTCCTCTTCGAACCCCCGCCTCAATTGAAGCTTGGAGCCACCGGAGACGTCGCGAGCCCCAAGACTTCGCCGCCGGCCGCCGAGGAGGAGACCTCCGAATTCACCGCCACCGAGCTCCCTCCGGCTTCCCCGAGACCTTCTTCGCGTTCACGGTGAGGAGCTCGCCTTTTCGCCCCTGTTCCCGCCTCCTCCCGTGCCCGGAGCCCGATTCCCGCGAGGTCGAGCCACAGGCCGCCGCCTCCGTCGTCGTAGCCATCGCCACTTAGCCCCCCCTTGACCCCTGCTTGCTCCTTCCGTCGCGGACGACCGAGAGCTACGCGCACGTGCCTCCATACCCCCCCCCCCCCGCGCCCTAAATCCCATTCCGGCGAGAGCGCCGCCGTGCCCGAGCCGCCGGGCACTTAGCCCTAACCCACCCCAAATCCTAACCCCTGGGCCACTGACAGTGGGCCCAGGCCACTAACTAACCACTGTTAGTTTTAAACTAACAGGGAGTTAACCCCACAGAGACAGACAGGTGGGCCCCTGTTGTCAGCCCCCCCCCCCCCCCGCCTTGCGTCATGCTGACCTCATGATGACGCAATAAACAGAAAAGATTTAAAAGAATTAAACAAATTCCAGAAAATGGCAGAAAATAGGACAAACTTTGGAAAATCATAATAAATTCATACTAACTCCAAATATAGCAAATAATATATGAAAAATGATCAGGAGAAAATTATCTATCCAAATATGCAACTTTCAACTTTGTTTGAGTTGATTTTAAAATGGGACCAGTAGCATATGTCATTTGAATTATTTGGAATTAATTCAAATTCAAATCAAATGCTTTTGCAACTTGGACCATGGAATTATGCTATATTTCAACCACACTTCAGAGGCATATCATACACATTTCAAAAAGGTTCAAAATGATCAAACAATGTCACATGTAACTTGGTCAAGTTTGAATTCAAATTGGAGTTTGAATTTGCAATTCAATTTGCAATATACTCCATTTAAATGGTATTGCCCAAACACATCAGAAACATATACATCAAGTTTCAACCTTCAACCATGTGTTTGTGCATTGTATTTATATTGCTTCCTTGTTTGTTGTTTGTCGAGTAGAGGTGGAACCGGAGCAGGAGGCTGCACCCTTCGTTGAAGACACCATTATCGAAACCTCGTCAGCAAGGCAAGCAAACCCCCATTGATCATGTCTATAAAATCCCACTTCCCTCTCATGTCTCGCTTATGCATTGTTTAGGATGATCACCATGATAACGTTTCTATCGCATAGTTGAACCCATATCCTTTGCATGACCTATCATCTTGTCACAGTAGTAAGCAAACCACAATCCTAGCAGATGTAGGAGTTGGTTGATATCTTGTGGCCCCTGCAACTGTTACTGCTTATTGCATGCTTAGTGGTACAATGAGGTTGCTTATGATGTGAGTCGGGATGATGATAAACATGGTGTTGATGAAAGTGAAACGTGTTGGTGAATCTACCCTAATACAAGGTGAACGATGAGAGGCTGTGTAGGAGTACACAGTGGGTTGTCTCGTTGAACACCGCCTTAAATCCGAGTTCTTGTGTGGTGATCCAAGAAGAAGAGTACAACCACACATTGGGCTCACTGACCCCTCTCATCCTAGTACCTCACCCCGTTCGAACCCCAAGAGTCGCAGTAGTTCGGAATTCTGGTGGGACTATGGCACGGTCCGCGAAGTGGATGAACGGCTTTTCAAGACCGGCTTGGGACCCTGCACACATCGTTTGAGGCTGTACTGGAACCTCGGCCGGACTTCCATACGGATCCCCCTCAGATAGGCGACTCTTTGGACTAGAACGGAGCTATGGGAGAACTGTTGTGGTGGCATACTCGCTGTCATCTCTTGAACGGTGACATGCAAAAGGCGGTAACTGATGACACGTGTGTGTAGCGGTACACCCCTGTAGGGTTAACAAAACTATTCGAATAGCCGTGTCCGCGGTTAAGGACTGCTTGGAAAGCTTAGCTTGATTATTAGACAAATTGAACTGGATACTTCTAAAACACACCAAGATAAGCGTGAGTGTTATGGTGTGCTTCTCGTGGGGAGGTCGAGGAAGTAACCATAGTTGTGTAATTGTTTGAAGAGATGTAGTGGACTCGTGTACGCTTCTTACCTCAAGTCTGGTACTCGTAGTTCAGGACTAGCCAAGTCAAAGCTGGCACTTCTGCAAGTGAAACCCCACCTCCCTTTACCTTGATACATATGCATGAGTAGTATAGCTCCTATGTAAGTCTTGCTGAGTATGATTTTGTACTCACGTTTGCTTAATCTATGTTTTAGATGAACCCACCGACCCCGATGGTGACTTCTACCCGAAGCTCGAAGAATGAAGACTCAGACCAAGACCAAGCTAGTGTAGTCCCTGTCAGACGACTGGTTCCCTCGTGGAGGGCTTGTTTTTAGATAAGGCTTCTCTAAGCCATTTGTTAAACTTGTCTGTACTCAGACCTACTTTGCTTCCGCTTGTTTGTTGTAATGTTGGATCACATGCTTGTGATCTCTGTGTGCACTCTGTAAGAGTTATTAATAAAGATGTATACTTTGTAGAGAATTGCAATGATACCTGCTGTTCATACAAGGCATGTGTGCTGCGTGTATGTTTATAACATGCATGTCTTAGTATGGGTTTTCGAGACCTTAGTTGTGATCTGGCTGGCGGTCTTTTATACACCAAGTGGCCCTTAGATGTGCGCATCTTGGGGCATCGCGATGCGATTGTTCGAGACTCTGTCTCGTGCACACTTTGAGGTATGATCGAGCCCACCCTAGACCCCGACTAAGTGATCGGGCTGGAGTAAGTCTATGTAAGGGTTATAATACAATCGATAGTATGGTTGAGGCGACTTGTCTATGAGTATGGGAGTTCACCACCCATATCATTTAGACTTGTGTGCGGACGATGAGGACCCATTTCAGTTGATCATCCGGCCTGGATGGGATGCCCCTCACGTTCGATGCTTTCCGAGAACGTTCTATGCTTGGCCTTGTCTGCTTAGACAAGTGGGTACGGTTCTCGGCTCTCCATATGATTGTGTTGTAGCGAGGCTTTCATTCGCTAACCCCGGGTCCCGACAGACTTGGTATCGGAGCAGGACTGACTGTAGGATTATCAGCCTTGGCCGAAGTCGAGTCTAGCCTTCTATAGTTATATAGTTACTATGGGTATATAAGGGAACAACGTAAGGCTTCTTTTTCTCCTTACCCTCATCGATCTGAGTTCTGAGTCACCCTTATCTTTTCTACGGGATGATAGGACTAGGCTCATCTATGTCTGAATAGAACATCTTGTTGTTTGCCTCCTTATAGCCGTAGGATTGTTGTGGATGTCTAGAGTCTCCGTATTTTAAGTTCCTTGAGGAAGTTCTGTCGAATCTCCTCGAGGTTGTTTCATTTTCTATTCCAGTGTAGCCGTTATGCTGCCGGAATTATCCCGTGTTTCTTTGATTCATTGCCTTTGCATTATAGTCTTCTCCTTCTGAAATCATATCCTTTTATCCTTGACTCCATCATACAACCTGTTCTGATTGTTGATTTTTATCACACAGGATGTCAGGTGGAACTCGTAGTGCTGTTCTTCGGAATCGAGACCGTGATCGGAATCGAAATGATGATGAACTTCCAACCCCGCCTTCTGCGGCGGAAATCATGATGGAAGCTGAGCGGAATAGACGTGATCAAACACGCCTTCTGGAGCTCGTCGAGCAGAATACCTCACGTCATTGCAATGTGGTGGTCAGCATTCAGGACTTCATCCTCGTCAAGCTACCGGTATTCCGATGTTCTTCTGAGCCCCTTGAAGCTGATGATTGGCTCCGTTCCATCGAGCGTAAGCTTGAAACTGCACATGTTGCTCCTGATGACCGAGTTGTTTTCGCGGTATACTTCTTGGAAGGTGCTGCTCTTGAGTGGTGGGAGAACTATGTTGCAATGCAGCCAGATGGTCACGTAGTGACTTGGCAGGAGTTCTGTGTTGCCTTTCGAGGGTACCACATTCTGGATGAGTTGATGGAGCGCAAGAAGGAAGAGTTTTGCAATCTGAATCAAGGAGAGATGTCCATTCATGAGTACGTGAGAGAGTTCAACCGTCTTGCTCAGTATGCCCAAGATGAGATCACCACCGATGCCAGAAAGCAGGCAAGGTTCCGTAAGGGACTTAGCCCCATCCTCTGTCATGATCTCAACCTCATCAAATTTGCCACCTTTGAGGATTTAGTCAACAGATCCTTCAGAGCTGAGCATGGCAATGAAGTTTTCGAGAAGTCTCGCAAACATGCTCTTGAGCTTGCCCCTTCTTCCAGTTCACGCCCTCAGAAGCGTATGATCTGGATTCCTAATAGCTTGATCCACCAAAACAACCCACCGAGGCCATCCCTTGTGCCGCCTCGTCCACCAGCTCCACCAAACAACCCAGCTCCCCGCACTATCTTCGGAGCCTGTTTTAGATGTGGCCAGCCTGGTCACTATTCTCGTGAGTGCCCCGTCAACCAAAATGCTCCACCCCATGCCAAAGGAAACCCCACTGTTCGTGCCAAACCACCTCCGAAGGTTTCCACCGCTAAGCCATCCACCTCAGAAAATCTTGGACGTGTGAACCAAATCTCAGTTGAGGAAACTGATAGTACTTCCGACGTCATTCTTGGTACGCTCCCAGTCAATTTTTTTCCACTTCTGTTCTTTTCGACCCAGGAGCATCTCACTCATTCATGTCGGAGAGTTATGCACTTCGGCATGATGTATCCTTTGATGAAATGTTCACCCCTATGATCATTCAAACTCCTGGTTCCAAGTGGCAAACTAATAGAGTAAGCCATGGTAATCAAATTGCAATTGAGGGTTTAGTATTCCTTGCTTCACAAATAGCCCTCAAGTCTTCAGACATTGATGTCATCCTTTGTATGGATTGGTTATCAAGACAACATGCTTTTCTTGATTGTAAAGCCAAGTCAGTTAGACTTACACATCCTTCAGGCCAGACAATAGCTTACTCCTCACCCAGAACAAGAACCCAGGTGCATTCTTTGAATGTGCTTCCCCTTCCCGACCTTGAAGATATTCCGGTGGTTCGTGACTTCCCGGATGTCTTTCCTGAAGAGCTGCCGGGCATGCCACCCGACAGATGTGTAGAGTTCATAGTGGATCTTTCCCCAGGAACCGCACCAATTTCCAGACACCCATACAAAATGGCCCCACGTGAGTTAGCTGAGCTTAAAACCCAACTGGAAGCTTTGTTGGAAAAAGGCTTCATCCGCCCTAGCTCATCGCCATGGGGTTGCCCGTTCTGTTCGTAAAGAAGAAAGATGGAACAGAAAGGATGTGCGTAGACTATCGGCCGCTAAATTTAGCGACGATAAAGAACAAGTACCCATTGCCCAGGATCAATGATCTTTATGATCAACTTGCAGGATCCTCTGTGTTCTCCAAGATGGATTTGAGATTAGGTTATCATCAAATCAAAATCCGAAACGAGGACATTCCCAAAACGGCTTTTACTACTCGTTATGGTCTTTACGAGTACACCGTCATGTCCTTTGGTTTAACCAATGCCCCCGCCACTTTCTCACGCATGATGAATTCGATCTTCATGGAGTACTTAGATAAATTTGTTGTGGTTTATCTCGATGAAATTCTCATCTACTCGAAGAACAAAAAAGAACATGCCGAACACCTAAGGCTGGTATTGATGAAACTTAGAGAGCATCGCCTGTATGCTAAATTCTCCAAGTGTGAATTTTGGCTACCAGAAGTGACCTACTTAGGCCACGTGATTTCTGCAAAAGGCATTGTTGTGAATCCCGAGAGAGTTCAGGCCGTCCTTGACTGGACTCCACCGGAATCGGTTAAGCAAGTTAGGATTTTTCTTGGCCTAGCCAGCTATTGCCGTCGCTTCGTCGAGAACTTTTCTAAAGTTTCAAAGCCTCTAACTGAACTCCTCAAGAAAGATAAGAAATTCCAATGGACTCCCAAGTGCGAGGAAAGCTTTCAAGAGCTAAAAAGAAGATTGACTTCTGCACCCGTACTTGCACCTCCAGACACCAAAAAGGATTTCGAAATCTATTGTGACGCATCACGGCAAGGGTTAGGATGCATACTTCTGCAAGATCGACATTCGGTAGCTTATGCTTCACGCCAGTTGCGGCCACAGGAAGAGAACTATCCTACCCATGACCTTGAACTCGCTGCCGTAGTTCATGCCCTAACAACTTGGCGACATTACCTCCTTGGTAATCGTTGTGAGATCTATTCCGACCACCAAAGCCTCAAATACATTTTCACCCAGCCAGATCTTAATCTCAGGAAAAGACGCTGGATTGAGTTGATAAAAGATTACGACGTAGGAATTTCTTACACCCCAGGCAAAGACAATGTCATGGCTGATGCACTAAGTCGTAAGTCGTATTGTAACAACCTCATGTTACAACAGTATCAACCACTTCTTCATGAGGAATTTCGAAAGCTTAATCTCGAGATTGTTCCTCGTGGATCTCTTTTCAACTTGGTGATGAAACCAACTCTTGAGGATCAAATCATAGTTGCCCAAAGGCGTGCACGAGGTGTTCGCCGGATCAAGGAGAACATTGCTAGCGGAGTTGCTAAATGTTTCTCCACAGATAGTAAAGGAACGGTATTCTTTGGAAATCGTTTGGTAGTACCTAAGAATAGGGAACTAAGGCAAGTCATCCTCAAAGAAACCCATGACACACCCCTCTCGATTCATCCCGGTAGCACAAAAATGTACCGAGATCTACGCCAGAGATTTTGGTGGACTAGGATGAAGAGAGACATTGCTCAATTTGTTGCTGAATGTGATGTTTGTCGTCGCATTAAGGCAGAACATCAAAGACCTGCTGGCACACTTCAACCTTTGCCTATTCCAGAGTGGAAATGGGACAAAGTCGGTATGGACTTCATCACCGGCTTTCCAAAAACCCAGAAAGGAAATGATGCCATCTTCGTTGTCATAGATAGACTTTCCAAAGTTGCTCACTTCCTTCCGGTTCGCGAGTCTATAACTGCTAGCCAGTTAGCGGACTTGTACGTCTCTAGAATTGTATCCCTTCACGGTGTTCCTTTGGAAATCAATTCTGATCGCGGTAGCCTTTACACCTCTAGATTTTGGGGAAGCTTCCAGCGTGCTATGGGAACTCATCTCTCCTTTAGTACAGCTTTTCACCCTCAGTCTAGTGTTCAAGTCGAAAGGGTTAACCAAATTTTGGAAGACATGCTCAGAGCTTGTGTTATCTCATTCGGAAAGAATTGGGAGAAGTCTCTTCCATTTGCCGAATTTGCTTATAACAATAGTTTTCAATCTAGTCTGAACATGGCTCCTTTTGAACTCCTATATGGACGACGATGTCGAACACCTTTAAACTGGTCAGAAACCGGTGAAAGACAATTCTTTGGACCGGACATGATCAAGGAAGCAGAAGAGCAAGTTCGCATTGTTCGTGATCAATTGAAAGCAGCCCAGTCTCGTCAGAAAAGCTACTATGATCGTCATCATAGGCAAGAAAGCTACAATCTGGATGAGAAGGCTTACCTCCGGGTTACTCCTCTGAAGGGAACCCAACGATTCGGTATCAAAGGCAAATTGACCCCACATTACATCGGACCTTTCCGCATTCTTGCTAAACGTGGAGAAGTTGCCTACCAACTTGAACTACCCTCGCACCTTTCCTGAGTACATGATGTATTCCATGTGTCACAACTCAGGCGTTGCTTCAAGGACCCCATCCGCGAAGTCGACCATGAAACGCTTGATCTACAAGATGACCTTTCTTATCGAGAATACCCTGTTCGTATTATTGATTCAGCAGAGCGTGTCACTCGCCGAAAGAAGATCAAGTTTCTGAAAGTTCTGTGGTCTCGTCACTCAGAGAAAGAAGCCACGTGGGAAAGAGAAGACCGTCTCAGTGCCGAGTACCCCTCCTTCCTTCCGCCGACTTCTGAATCTCGGGACGAGATTCTTTTGAGTGGGGGCGAGTTGTCACAACCCCAAGTTAGGTATGTGCTAGGATTAGCAAGTCCCTTTGCATCATGTAAAAATTTCAAAAGAAAAGTCAAAAATGGGGAAAAGAAAAGCCCTGAGAATTAAATCAAATGGCCAGATAAAAATCTTTTTCCAAAAATCATTTGAACATTTGGAAAATTCCTATAAATGATGTTGATCATTTTAAAAATGGTTTGGGATCAATCCCATGCTCATGGAATTTTCTAATTTTCAAACAATGCCTTGGAAAATGAAATAAACCCCTATTTGATTTAAAATTCAAATGTTTTGAATTTTAAAAATGCTCAAATTTTATAAGTGCCTAGCTCTCTTTTTTATGAGGCCATATAAAAAATTGTGGCATTTTATAAAATGCCTTGCTATTTTTATTAGCTAGGTCAACCTATATGCAGAAATAATAAAAGGAAAGAAATAGAAAACGGGAAGTATCCCTGGCTTTCAGCCAAACTCACCCAGGCCGGCCCTTGTCGTCTTCCTCCCCCGCCGAGCCAAGCTGCTCGCTGGAGCAGAGCATGGCCACGGCGACGACACCGCGACGCCCGACCCATTCTAGGCCTCCCCCTTCCTCTTTCTTGCGCCACGCATCACCGCAGAAGCCCCCCCCCCGCACCTCCAGCTCACCCCAGCCCCTCTCTTTCCCCTCCGGCGACGAAAACCCGAGCGCCCCCGTGACCTAGCCGGAGCGCGCCAACGCCCCGACGTGGCCACCGGCAGCGCGAGGCCCCGCCGTCTTGTCCACTCGATCCAGCGTCGACGTCCTCTTCGAACCCCCGCCTCAATTGAAGCTTGGAGCCACCAGAGACGTCGCGAGCCCCAAGACTTCGCCGCCGTCCGCCGAGGAGGAGACCTCCGAATTCGCCGCCACCGAGCTCCCTCCGTCTTCCTCGAGCCCTTCTTCGCGTTCACGGTAAGGAGCTCGCCTTTTCGCCCCTGTTCCCGCCTCCTCCCGTGCCCGGAGCCCGATTCCGGCGAGGTCGAGCCACGGGCCTCCGCCTCCGTCGTCGTAGCCATCGCCACTTAGCCCCCCTTGACCCCTGCTTGCTCCTTCCGTCGCGGACGATCGAGAGCTACGCGCCCGTGCCTCCAGAACCCCCCCCCCCCCCCCCGCGCCCTAAATCCCAGTCCGGCGAGAGCGCCGCCGTGCCCGAGCCGCCGGCGTTAAGCCGCCGGGCACTTAGCACTAACCCACCCCTAATCACCCCCTAATCCTAACCCCTGGGCCACTGACAGTGGGCCCAGGCCACTAACTAACCACTGTTAGCTTCAAACTAACAGGGATTTAACCCCACAGAGACAGACAGATGGGCCCCTGTTGTCAGCCCCCCCCCTTGCGTCATGCTGACCTCATGATGACGCAATAAACAGAAAAGATTTAAAAGAATTAAACAAATTCCAGAAAATGGCAGAAAATAGGACAAACTTTGGAAAATCATAATAAATTCATACTAACTCCAAATATAGCAAATAATATATGAAAAATGATCAGGAGAAAATTATCTATCCAAATATGAAACTTTCAAGTTTGTTTGAGTTGATTTTAAAATGGGACCAGTAGCATATGTCATTTGAATTATTTGGAATTAATTCAAATTCAAATCAAATGCTTTTGCAACTTGGACCATGGAATTATGCTATATTTCAACCACACTTCAGAGGCATATCATACACATTTCAAAAAGGTTCAAAATGATCAAACAATGTCACATGTAACTTGGTCAAGTTTGAATTCAAATTGGAGTTTGAATTTGCAATTCAATTTGCAATATACTCCATTTAAATGGAATTTCCCAAACACATCAGAAACATATACATCAAGTTTCAACCTTCAACCATGTGTTTGTGCATTGTATTTATATTGCTTCCTTGTTTGTTGTTTGTCGAGTAGAGGTGGAACCGGAGCAGGAGGCTGCCCCCTTCGTTGAAGACGCCGTTATCGAAACCTCGTCAGCAAGGCAAGCAAACCCCCATTGATCATGTCTATAAAATCCCATTTCCCTCTCATGTCTCGCTTATGCATTGTTTAGGATGATCACCATGATAACGTTTCTATCGCATAGTTGAACCCATATCCTTTGCATGACCTATCATCTTGTCACAGTAGTAAGAAAACCACAATCCTAGCAGATGTAGGAGTTGGTTGATATCTTGTGGCCCCTGCAACTGTTACTGCTTATTGCATGCTTAGTGGTACAATGAGGTTGCTTATGATGTGAGTCGGGATGATGATAAACATGGTGTTGATGAAAGTGAAACGTGTTGGTGAATCTACCCTAATACAAGGTGAACGATGAGAGGCTGTGTAGGAGTACACAGTGGGTTGTCTCGTTGAACACCGCCTTAAATCCGAGTTCTTGTGTGGTGATCCAAGAAGAAGAGTACAACCACACATTGGGCTCACTGACCCCTCTCATCCTAGTACCTCACCCCGTTCGAACCCCAAGAGTCGCAGTAGTTCGGAGTTCTGGTGGGACTGTGGCACGGTCCGCGAAGTGGATGAACGGATTTTCAAGACCGGCTTGGGACCCTGCACACATCGTTTGAGGCTGTACTGGAACCTCGGCCGGACTTCCATACGGATCCCCCTCAGATAGGCGACTCTCCGGACTAGAACGGAGCTGTGGGAGAAGTGTTGTGGTGGCATCCTCGCTGTCATCTCTTGAACGGTGACATGCAAAAGGCGGTAACTGATGACACGTGTGTGTAGCGGTACACCCCTGCAGGGTTAACAAAACTATTCGAATAGCCGCGTCCGCGGTTAAGGACTGCTTGGAAAGCTTAGCTTGATTATTAGACAACTTGAACTGGATACTTCTAAAACACACCAAGATAAGCGTGAGTGTTATGGTGTGCTTCTCGTGGGGAAGTCGAGGAAGTAACCATAGTGGTGTAATTGTTTGAAGAGATGTAGTGGACTCGTGTACGCTTCTTACCTCAAGTCTGGTACTCGTAGTTCAGGACTAGCCAAGTCAAAGCTGGCACTTCTGCAAGTGAAACCCCACCTCCCTTTACCTTGATACATATGCATGAGTAGTATAGCTCCTATGTAAGTCTTGCTGAGTACGATTTTGTACTCACGTTTGCTTAATCTATGTTTTAGATGAACCCACCGACCCCGATGGTGACTTCTACCCGAAGCTCGAAGAATGAAGACTCAGACCAAGACCAAGCTAGTGTAGTCCCAGTCAGACGACTGGTTCCCTCGTGGAGGGCTTGTTTTTAGATAAGGCTTCTCTAAGCCATTTGTTAAACTTGTCTGTACTCAGACCTACTTTGCTTCCGCTTGTTTATTGTAATGTTGGATCACACGCTTGTGATCTCTGTGTGCACTCTGTAAGAGTTATTAATAAAGATGTATACTTTGTAGAGAATTGCAATGATACCTGCTGTTCATACAAGGCATGTGTGTTGTGTGTATGTTTATAACATGCATGTCTTAGTATGGGTTTTCGAGACCTTAGTTGTGATCTGGCTGGCGGTCTTTTATACACCAAGTGGCCCTTAGATGTGCGCAGCTTGGGGCATCGCGATGCGATTGTTCGAGACTCTGTCTCGTGCACACTTTGAGGTATGATCGAGCCCGCCCTAGACCCCGACTAAGTGATCGGGCTGGAGTAAGTCTATGTAAGGGTTATAATACAATCGATAGTATGGTTGAGGCGACTTGTCTATGAGTATGGGAGTTCACCACCCATATCATTTAGACTTGTGTGCGGACGATGAGGACCCATTTCAGTTGATCATCCGGCCTGGATGGGATGCCCCTCACGTTCGATGCTTTCCGAGAACGTTCTGTGCTTGGCCTTGTCTACTTAGACAAGTGGGTACGGTTCTCGGCTCTCCATATGATTGTGTTGTAGCGAGGCTTGCATATGCTAACCCCGGGTCCCGACAAAATTATCAGAAAAATGCAAGGATTATGAATATGCAACTTGTTTCTATGTTTGACCATTTGAAAATGGGTGAACAGTAGCAAACAAGCATATGGCATAATTTGAATTTGAATTTGAAGTTTGAATTTGCAAATTCTTTGCAATACACTTCAATTAAATGGAATGTGCCACAAACCAGTACCCTATACCTCATGTCACAACATTAACATGTGCTTGAGCATTGTACTTTATTTGTGTCCCCCTTTGTTGATGATTGTTCTGGTAACAGTGTTTCCGAGACGGTGATCACACCCCGAAGAAGAAGACCACCGTTAAACCCTGTGTATCGTCAGCAAGGCAAGCAAACCCCGTCGATCATGTCTATAAAATCCCAATTCCCTCTCAGTCTCGCTTATGCATGTTTAAGATATCACCTTGTTATCGATTCTACCGCATAGTTGAACCCATATCCGATGCATGACCTATCATCTTGTCAAGGTAGTAAGCAAACCACAATCCTAGCTGACATAGGAGTTGAATGATATCATGTGGACCCTGCAACTGTTACTGCTTATTGCATGCTTAGATTTTACAATGAGGATGCTTTTGATGTGAGTCGGGAAGATAGTGAACATGGTGTTGATGAAAGTGAAACTGTGTTGGTGAATCTACCCTAATACAAGGTGAACGATGAGAAGTTGTGTAGGAGTACACAGTGGTTTGTCTCGTTGAACACCGCCTTAAGCCCAAGTTCTTGTATGGTAATCCAAGAAAAAGAGTACAACCACACATTGGGCTCACTGACCCCTCTCGACCTAGTAACTCACCCCGATCCCAGTCCAGGAGTCACACCTAGTTCGGGTTTTCCATTCGGCATATGCATAGAAAGATAAAGGAAATGAAATGTGGCATTCATGGTAGGGCTTGTAGAACATGGCTTGTCAAGCGGAGAACCATCCGTCGAGGTGGGCTTGTCAGTCGTGCCTACATGGTTTGAGTCCTGACTGGAAGCTCGGACGGAACTCCAGTTAGGTTTGGAACTCAGACAGTTGACTCCTTGGACTAGAACGGAGCTATGGGCGAAGTGTTGTGGTGAACATCCTTGCCGACACCCCTTGAATGGTGCCGAGACCTGGCGGTAACTGATGGTCATGTGTGTGTAGCGGTACACCCCTGCAGGGTTAACAAAACTATTCGAATAGTCGCGTCTGCCGTAATGGACTACTTGGAAAGTTGTGCTTGATTATTAGACAACTTGAATGGATACTCTAAAACTCGCAAGATAAGCGTGAGTGCTATGGTGTGCTTCCTCATGGGGAAGTCGAGGAAGTTTCCATAGTGGTGTATTGGTTGGAGACTTGGTAGTGGACTCGTGTACGCTTCTTACCTCTAGTCTGGTACTCGTAGTACAGGACTAGCCAAGTCAAAGCTGGCACTTCTGCATTGTTGAAGCCCACCTCCTTTACCTTGAAACTTGAGCATGAGTAGTGTAGTTCTGATGTAAGTCTTGTTGAGTACGAATTTGTACTCACGTTTTCTTATTCTATGTTTTAGATGGAAACCTAGACCCCAATGGAGACACCTTCCTGAAGCTCGACGTTGACTAAGTTAGCATAGTCCCAGACATCAGTCTGATCCCTCGTGGAAGGGCATGTATGTTTACAAGCCTTCTCTAAGCCATTTGTTAAACTTGTCTGTACTCAGACCTAATTTTCTTCCGTTGTATGATGTAATGTTGATCACAGACATGTGATCTTTGTATACTCTACGTGTAAGTCAATAAAGAAGTACTTTGTAGAGTTATGTGATGATACCTGTTGTTCATACTAGACATGTGTGATGTGTGTGTGATTATAACATGCATGTATTAGTATGGGTTTTCAATGCCTTAGTTATGATCTGGTTGGCGGTATTTTATGCACCATGTGGCCCTTAGATGTGCGCAGCTTCGGGCATCGTGATGCGATTGCTCGTGATTCTGTCACGTGCACACTTTGTTGTATGATCGAACCCGCCCTAGACCCCGACTAAGTGATTGGGCTGGAGTTTGTTTATGTAAGGGTTATGATTCAATCGATAACATGGTTGAGGCGACTTGTCTATGAGTATGGGATTTCACCACCCATAATCATTTAGACTTGTGAGCGGGCGATGAGGACCCATATCAGTTGATCATCCAGCCTGGATGGGATGCCCCTCACGTACGATGCTTTCCGAGAGTGTTCTGTGCTTGGCCTTGTCTGCTTAGACAAGTGGGTACGGCTCTCGGCTCTCCATGTGATTGAGTTGTGACTGGAATTACATACGCATATTCCGGGTCCCGACAGACTTGGTATCAGAGCAGGACTGTCTGTAGGATTATTCAACCCTTGGTCGAAGTCGAGTCTAGCATTCTATAGTTATATAGTCACTTGGGTATAAAGGGAACAGCGTAAGGCTTCTTTTTCTCCTTACCCTCATCGATCTGAGTTCTTGGTCACCCTTATCTTTTCTACGGGATGATAGGACTAGGCTCATCTATGTCTTACTAGAACATCTCGTTGATTGCTTCCTTGTAGCCGTAGGACTGTCGTGGTTGTCTAGAGTCATCGTGTTGTTGAGTTCCTTGGGGGAAGTTCTGTCCAATCTCTTCAAGGTTGTTTCATTTTCCATCCCAGTGTAGCCGTTATGCTGCCCGATTTATCCCGTGTTTCTATGAATCATTGCCTTTGCATTATTATCTTTTCCGCCTAAATCATATCCTTGTATCCTTGCCTCCATCGTACAACCTGTTCTGATTGTTGATTTTTATCACACAGGATGTCAGGTGGAACTCGTAGTGTTGTTCGTCGCAATCGAGACCGTGATCGGAATCGAAGTGATGATGATCCTCCTCCACCGCCTTCTGCGGCGGAAATCATGATGGAAGCTGAACGGAATCGACGTGATCAAACACGCCTTCTGGAGCTCATCGAGCAGAATACCGCTCGTCAGCGCAATGTGGTTGTCAGCATTCAGGATTTCATCCTCCTCAAGCCACCGGTATTTCGATGTTCCTCCGAGCCCCTTGAAGCTGATGATTTGCTCCGTTCCATTGAGCGTAAGCTTGAGACGGCGCATGTTGCTCCCGATGATCGTGTGATGTTTGCGGTATACTTCCTGAAAGGTGCTGCTGGTGAATGGTGGGAGAACTATGTTGCAATGCAACCTGATGGTCATGTAGTGACTTGGCAGCAATTCTGTGATGCCTTTCGAGGGTACCACATTCTGGATGAGATGATGGAAACAAAGAAGGAAGAGTTTTGCAATCTAACTCAGGGAGATAGGTCCATCCACGAGTATATGACCGATTTCAACCATCTTGCTCGTTATGCCCAAGAGGAGATATCCACTGATGCCAGGAAGCAAGAAAGGTCCCGCAAGGGACTTAGCCCTGTTATTCGTCATGATCTCAATCTTCATGAGTTTGTCAACTTTGAGGATTTAGTCAATAGGTCCTTCAGAGCTGAGTATGGAAATGAGGTGTTCGAAGAGTCTCGCAAGCATGCTCGAGAGTTTGCTCCATCTTCGAGTTCGGCCCCTTAGAAACGCCGGATATGGATTCCAACTAGTGCCATTCCTTCACACCTTTTTGCAAGACCATCCTATATGGTGCCTCAAACTCCTCCACCAAACACGAATCCCAATAGCTATGGTAGTGAGCCTGCCATCCCTGCTCCACCCCCTGACACCAGAATTTGCTACAAGTGTGGTCAGCCTGGCCACATTGCACGGAAATGTTCCTTGTCGGTGAAAGTTAATCCTCGTCCAAGAAATGATGCCACCCCTCCCAAGTCTTCCAAAGCTAAGTCTTCACAGAAATCAACCTCCAACTCATTGCAAGCAAAATCCTTAGCCACTGTTGGTTGTTGTGTGAACCAAATCTCAGTTGAGGAAGCTATTGATACGTCTGGCGTCATCCTTGGTACGCTCCCAGTCAATCATGTTCCCGCCTCCGTTCTTTTCGATCCAGGAGCTTCTCATTCATTCATGTCGGAGAGTTATGCACTTCAGCATGAGTTCCCCTTTGAAGAAATGTTTTCTCCAATGATAATCCAAACTCCTGGTTCAAAGTGGCAAACTAATAGAGTAAGCCATGGTAATCAAATTGTAATTGAGGGTTTAGTATTCCTTGCTTATCTTATAGCCCTCAAGTCGTCAGAAACTGATGTCATCCTAGGAATGGATTGGTTATCAAGACAGAATGCTTTCCTTGATTGTAGAGCCAAGCCAGTTAAACTTACCCATCCTTCAGGCCAGACAATTGACTACACCTCACCCAGTTCTAGAATCCAGATGCATACTTTGAATGTGCTTCCCCTTCCTGACCTTGAAGATATTCCGGTGGTTCGTGACTTCCCGGATGTCTTTCCTGAAGAACTGCCAGGAATGCCTCCTGACAGATGTGTAGAATTCATTGTAGATCTTGCCCCAGGAACCGCCCCAATTTCCAGACGCCCATAAAAAATGACCCCACGTGAGTTAGCTGAGCTTAAAATCCAACTTGAAGCTTTGTTGGCAAAAGGCTTCATCCGCCCTAGCTCATCGCCATGGGGTTTCCCCGTTCTGTTCGTAACGAAGAAAGGTGGAACAGAAAGGATGTGCATAGACTATCGCCCGCTAAATCTAGCGACGATAAAGAACAAGTACCCACTGCCCAGGATCAATGATCTTTATGATCAACTTGCAGGATCCTCTGTCTTTTCCAAGATGGATTTGAGATTAGGCTATCATCAAATCAAGATCCGAAATGAGGACGTTCCCAAGACGGCTTTCACTACTCGTTATGGTATTTACGAGTTCACCGTCATGTCCTTCGGTCTAACCAATGCCCCTGCTACTTTTTCACGCATGATGAGCTCAATCTGCATGGAGTATTTGGACAAGTTCGTCGTGGTTTACCTCGATGACATCCTTATATACTCGAAGAACGAAGAAGAACATGCCGAGCATCTTAGGCTGGTATTGATGAAACTTCGAGAGCATCGCATGTATGCTAAATTCTCCAAGTGTGAATTTTGGCTACCAGAAGTGACCTACTTAGGCCAAGTGATTTATGCAAAAGGCATTGTTGTCAATCCCGATAGAGTTCAGGCCGTCCTTGACTGGACTCCACCTGAATCGGTTAAGAAAGTTAGGAGTTTTCTTGGCTTAGCAAGCTATTGCCGCCGCTTCGTCGAGAACTTTTCTAAAGTTGCAAAGCCTCTAACTGAACTCCTCAAGAAAGATAAGAAATTCGAATGGACTCCCAAGTGCGAGGAAATCTTTCAAGAGCTAAAGAGAAGATTGACTTCTGCACCCGTACTTGCGCCTCCAGACACCAAAAAGGATTTCGAGATCTTTTGTGATGCTTCACGGCAAGGGTTAGTATGCATACTTATGCAAGGTAGATATGTGGTAGCTTATGCTTCACGCCAGTTGCGTCCACATGAAAAGAACTATCCTACCCATGATTTTGAACTCGCTGTCGTAGTTCATGCCCTGACAACTTGGCGACATTACCTCCTTGGTAATCGTTGTGAAATCTATTCCGACCACCAAAGCCTCAAATATATATTCACCCAGCCAGACCTTAATCTCAGGCAAAGACGCTGGATTGAGTTGATAAAATATTATGACTTAGGAATTTCTTACACCCCAGGCAAGGCCAATGTCATGGCTGATGCACTAAGTCGTAAGTCGTATTGTAACAACCTCATGTTACAACAGTATCAACCACTTCTTCATGAGGAATTTCGAAAGCTCAACCTCGATATTCTTCCTCGTGGATCTCTTTTCAACTTGGTGCAAAACCCACTCTTGAGGATCAAATCATAGTTGCCCAAAGGCGTGCACGAGGTGTTCGCCGGATCAAGGAGAACATTGCTAGCGGAGTTGCTAAATGTTTCTCCACAGATAGTAAAGGAACGTTATTATTTGAAAATCATTTGGTAGTACCTAAGAATAGGGATCTAAGGCAACTCATCGTCAAAGAAGCCCATGATACTCCCCTCTCGATTCATCCCGGTAGCACAAAAATGTACCGAGATCTACGCCAGAGATTTTGGTGGACTAGGATGAAGAGAGACATTGCTCGATTTGTTGCGGAATGTGATGTTTGTCGTTGCATTAAGGCCGAACACCAAAGACCTGATGGTACACTTCAACCTTTGCCTATTCCCGAGTGGAAATGGGACAAAGTCGGTATGGACTTCATCACCGGCTTTCCAAAAACCCAGAAAGGAAATGATGCCATCTTCATGGTCATTGATAGACTTTCCAAAGTTGCTCACTTCCTTCCAGTTCGCGAGTCTATAACTGCTAGTCAGTTAGCGGACTTGTATGTATCTAGAATTGTGTCTCCTCATGGTGTTCCTTTGGAAATCAATTATGATCGTGGTAGCCTATTCACCTCTAGATTCTTGGGAAGCTTCCAGAATGCTATGGGAACTCATCTCTCCTTTAGCACAGCTTTCCATCCTCAGTCTAGCGGTCAAGTTGAGAGGGTTAACCAAATCCTTGAACACATGCTCAGAGCTTGTGTTATCTCATTCGAAAAGAATTGGGAGAAATCTCTTCCATTTGCCGAATTTGCTTATAACAATAGTTTCCAATCTAGTCTGAACATGGCTCCTTTTGAACTCCTCTATGGACGACGATGTCGAACACCCCTAAACTGGTCAGAAACCGGTGAAAGACAATTCTTTGGACCGGATATGATCAAGGAAGAAGAAGAGCAAGTTCTCATTGTTCGTAATCGATTAAAAGCCGCCAAGTCTCGTCAGAAAATCTACTATGATCGTCATCATAGGCAAGAAAGCTACAATCTAGATGAGAAGGCTTACCTTCGGGTTACTCCTCTGAAGGGAACCCAACGATTCGGTATCAAAGGCAAGTTGGCCCCATGTTACATCGGACCTTTCCGCATTCTCGCTAAACGTGGAGAAGTTGCCTACCAACTTGAACTACCCCCGCACCTTTCCCGAGTACATGATGTATTCCATGTGTCCCAACTCAGGCGTTGCTTCAAGGACCCCATCCGCGAAGTCGACTATGAAACGCTTGATCTCCAAGATGACCTTTCTTATCGAGAGTACCCTGTTCGTATTCTTGATCCCGCAGAGCGTGTCACTCGTCGTCAGAAGATCAGGTTTCTGAAAGTGCAATGGTCACATCACTCCGAGAAAGAAGCAACATGGGAAAGAGAAGACCGCCTCTGTGCCGAGTAGCCCACCTTCCTCCCGACGACTTCTGAATCTCGGGACGAGATTCTGTTGAGTGGGGGTGAGTTGTTAGAACCCCAACTAGGGTAACTGCTAGGGCTTGCTTGACCCTCTGCATCATGAAGAAAATCCAAAAAGAAATTCCAAAATGGGGAAAAGAAAAGCCCTGAGAATTTAAATAAATGGCCAGATAAAAATCTTTTTCCAAAAATCATTTGAACATTTGGAAAATTCCTATAAATGATGGTGATCATTTCAAAAGTGGTTTGGGTTCATTCCCATGCACTTGGAATTTTCTAAAATTCAAACAGTGCCTTGGAAATTAAATAATACCCCAATTTGAATTGAAATTCAAATTGTTTGAATTTAAAAAATGCTCAAAACCTAGGGGTGGCTTGCTTCTGGTCACCTAGGGTTTATAAAAATATTTGGGCATTTTTATAAAATGCTCTACTATTTATTTTAGAGCGAAACAAACTAGCAAAAAAAGAAAAGAAGGAGAAAAGAAAAAGAGAAAACCCCCAGCCCACCCCACAGGCCACAGGCCCAACTAACCTACCCCGGCCCAGCCCACGACACTCCCTTGTCGTCTTCTTCCCCGCGCTGCCAAGCAGCTCGCTGGATGGCAAAGCGCGGTGACGACGCCACCGCGACGTCTCGTGTATTCCTGGCCACCTAGGCCCCCTCTCCTCGCCAAGAAGCACGCCACGCACGCCCGCACCTTTCCCCTCTCATCTTGGACGCCCTGCCCTTCTCTCTACTTCGATCCAGAGCCCCTCCGAGAGCAACCCACCGGCCACCGTCGAGCAAGTACGCGGCCAACAGCCCCCAAACGCTGAACCACCTTGTCCAGTGGCACCGAAGTGGACAATTTCATCGAGCTGAGCCCCCAATTCGGCCCAAGGCACACCGGAGACGACGACCACGATGATGCATCGCCGCCGTCCGTAGCAAGATCCCGGCGAGGAATTGGACGCCGCCGAGCCCCCTCCGGCCTCTCCGTGCTCGCCATCGAGCTCTGGTGAGCATCGCGCTCCGTTTGCCCCCTCCCAACGCTCTCCCCGTGCTATGAATCGTCGTGTTCGTCGAGGTCAGTGGTCGGCCGCCACGCGAGTTGACACCGGCGTAGCATGGGGCTTCCCCGTGACCCCCCCCCCACTTGCCCTACCAGGTGCGGAAGGCCGCGGGCTACGCATTGGAGCCCTCTGCGAGGTCTTCCTTGGCCGTAGCATGATTCTGGCGACACACCGCCGTCCCCAGACGTCGCCGGCGACGAGCAGGCCATTAGGGCCCTAAACCCCCTCGCTAATCCCCCCTTGAGCCTATGACAGGTGGGCCAGGGCCCCCCTCTAATTAACCAAGGGTTAATTAAACCGAGGTTAACCCCCTGAGCCACTGACAGGGCTGGCCCACTGGCCGGAGCCCCATGACGTTATCCATGCGTCATGCTGATGCAGTAATTGCATTTATGATTTAAAAGAATTCAAAAAATGGCAGAAAAGGGAATAAACTTTAGAAATTCATAGAAAATTCATATTAACTCCAAATTAAACATATAATATATGAAAAATTATCAGAAAAATGCAAGGATTATGAATCTGCAACTTGTTTCTATATTTGACCATTTTAAAATGGGTGAACAGTAGCAAACATGCATATGGCATAATTTGAATTTGAATTTGAAGTTTGAATTTGCAAATTCTTTGCAATACACTTCAATTAAATGGAATGTGCCACAAACCAATACCCTATACCTCATGTCACAACATTAACATGTGCTTGAGCATTGTACTTTATTTGTGTCCCCCTTTGTTGATGATTGTTCCGGTAACAGTGTTTCCAAGACGGTGATCACCCCCGAAGAAGAAGACCACCCTTAAACCCCGTGTATCGTCAGCAAGGCAAGCAAACCCCATTGATCATGTCTATAAAATCCCAATTCCCTCTCAGTCTTGCTTATGCATGTTTAGGAGATCACCTTGTTATCGATTCTACCACATAGTTGAACCCATATCCGATGCATGACCTATCATCTTGTCACAGTAGTAAGCAAACCCACAATCCTAGCTGACATAGGAGTTGATTGATATCATGTGGCCCCTGCAACTGTTACTGCTTATTGCATGCTTAGAGTTTACAATGAGGATGCTTTTGATGTGAGTCGGGATGATAGTGAACATGGCGTTGATGAAAGTGAAACTGTGTTGGTGAATCTACCCTAATACAAGGTGAACGATGAGAGGCTGTGTAGGAGTACACAGTGGGTTGTCTCGTTGAACACCGCCTTAAGCCCGAGTTCTTGTATGGTAATCCGAGACAAAGAGTACAACCACACATTGGGCTCATTGACCCCTCTCGACCTAGTAATTCACCCCGCTCCAAGTCCAGGAGTCACACCTAGTTCGGGTTTTCCATTCGGCATATGTATAGAAAGATAAAGGAAATGAAATGTGGCCTTCATGGTAGGGCTTGTAGAACATGGCTTGTCAAGCGGAGAACCATCCGTCGAGGTGGGATTGTCAGTCGTGCCTACATGGATTGAGTCCTGACTGGAAGCTCGGCCGGAACTCCAGTTAGGTTTGGAACTCAGACAGTTGACTCCTTGGACTAGAACGGAGCTGTGGGCGAAGTTTTGTTGTGAACATCCTCATTGACACCCCTTGAATGGTGCAGAGACCTGGCGGTAACTGATGGTCATGTGTGTGTAGCGGTACACCGCTGCAGGGTTAACAAAACTATTCGAATAGCCGCGTCCGCGGTAATGGACTACTTAGAAAGTTGTGCTTGATTATTAGACAACTTGAATGGATACTCTAAAACTCGCAAGATAAGCATGAGTGCTATGGTGTGCTTCCTCGTGGGGAAGTCGAGGAAGTATCCATAATGGTGTATTGGTTGGAGACTTGGTAGTGGACTCGTGTACGCTTCTTACCTCAAGTCTGGTACTCGTAGTACAGGACTAGCAAAGTCAAAGCTGGCACTTCAGCATTGTTGAACCCCACCTCCTTTACCTTGAAACTTGAGCATGAGTAGTGTAAATCTGATGTAAGTCTTCCTGAGTACGACTTTGTACTCACGTTTGCTTATTCTATGTTTTAGATGGAAACCGCGACCCCGATGGAGACACCTTCCGGAAGCTCGACGTTGACTAAGTTAGCATAGTCCCAGACAGCAGTCTGGTCCCTCGTGGAAGGGCATGTATGTTTACAAGGCTTCTCTAAGCCATTTGTTAAACTTGTCTGTACTCCGACCTAATTTGCTTCCGTTGTATGATGTAATGTTGATCACAGACATGTGATCTTTGTATACTCTATGTGTAAGTCAATAAAGAAGTACTTTGTAGAGTTATGTGATGATACCTGCTGTTCATACTAGACATGTGTGCTGCGTGTATGATTATAACATGCATGTCTTAGTATGGGTTTTCGAGACCTTAGTTGTGATCTGGCTGGCGGTCTTTTATGCACCATGTGTCCCTTAGATGTGCGCAGCTTGGGGCATCACGATGCGATTGCTCGTGACTCTGTCACGTGCACACTTTGTTGTATGATCGAGCCCGCCCTAGACCCCGACTAAGTGATTGGGCTGGAGTTTGTTTATGTAAGGGTTATGATTCAATCGATAACATGGTTGAGGCGACTTGTCTATGAGTATGGGATTTCACCACCCATAATCATTTAGACTTGTGAGCGGGCGATGAGGACCCATCTCAGTTGATCATCCGGCCTGGATGGGATGTCCCTCACGTACGATGCTTTCCGAGAGTGTTCTGTGCTTGGCCTTGTCTGCTTAGATAAGTGGGTACGGCTCTTGGCTCTCCATGTGATTGAGTTGTGACTGGATTTACATACGCATATTCTGGATCCCGACACCACTATTAGTTTTTGTGCTGTTTCCACTAACATTGTCACAGCCAAGAACAAAGGCCCAATTTCAGGTACACCAGTTGTATCTGTCAAAATAGGAGATCATAATTACTATGGGCTATGTGATTTGGGGTCTAGCGTCAGCGCTATTCCCTTCACACTTTATCAAGAGATCATGCACGAGATTCAGCCGTGTGAGATCGAGGACATTGATGGCACGATTCATCTTGCAAATAAACAAACAATCTCTCTCCAGTTGGGATTGTGAGAGATGTTGAAGTACTCTGCGGGAAGGTAAAATATCCTACTGACTTTCTTGTACTCGATTCAGTGCAAGATAGTTTTTGCCCTATTATCTTTGGTAGGCCCTTCCTTAGCACTTGTGGAGCTATAATAGATTGCAAGAAAGGTAAAGTTTCTGTTGAATTCAACGGTGAGCCGTATGAATTTAATTTTTCTAAGTTTTCTAAGCAGCCTCTGTTGCATATGTGCCCTAGAGACAAATTAATAAAGATATTTGTCACATATCCGTTTTGTTCATAATACGTTTTATACTGTGCTATAACTGTGTTACTTGGAAATACTAATACAGGTGTAGTATAAAACATGGTCCGTAGTTTAACTCGGGTAAACTATCTCATTGGGCAATTGATTGATCAAGCTTTCCTGATCATGGCGACACTTAAGTCCATTGACAATGAGGTCATATCATTAGGGGAATGATGTGATGGACGGACACCCACCTAAAGTAATGCAATGTGATCGAGTCACATAGTTCAGCGTTGCTATGACTTTGTAACGTATGGCTTAGTCCTTAGACCGCAATGATCATACGTAATTGTCATCTATGAGGAGACTTTGATTTGTATCCCACCGCCTGACTGAAATATGCTGGCTATAACGGTGCACTTTGGGTATTCCGAAATAGATGGTTGATGAGTATGTGAATAGATCAGAGCGGGATTTGTCAGTCCTTGTGGCAGGACAGGTACTCTGGGCCCACTCGGTGATATTGCATCAATAGCTTGCAAGCAAGTGACTAGGTCACAAGAGATGCAATGATCATGGACGAGTAAATGTGTTTGTTGTGAACGAGATGTGAACACGGTATGTGGGATACCAACAATCAAACCTCGGACAAACAAAGTACCGCAGCACAAAGGGATTACGTCGTATCGTTAACGGTTTCCAAAAGCGATCGAAGTTCATTCGATGGAAGCGCAGGGGCTGTCAAGGATTGTAACCAGGTCCAACTGACTAGTCATTGGTCAATGAGAAGAGTCTCGACCATGTCTGTTGTTTCCCGGACCGTTAGGGTGTCACACTTAAGGGGCAATTGATGCTGGGACAGATTCGGGATCATCGGTGAAATAGGAGAAAGCACCGGAATAGTTCCGGGAGAGAACGGAAGTTGTTCCGGATATTTTGAAAGGTTCAAAATAATGTTTAATTATATTTAATAATGTTTTAGTATTTAATTATCTGAATTAAATATTAAAATGTATTTAAATTAATTAATTAAATGGAAAAAAGGCAGATGGGCCCCTTAGGGCCCATTAGGGGAGGAGGGGGTTTCCCCCCTTGGGCTTGGCGCCAAGGGTGGGGCCCATCCCCCCTATGGCCGGCGCCCTCCCCCCCCTTTGGGGGTTTAGTCCCACATGGGGGAGGGAAGAGGGATCACACCCCCCCCCCCTTGGCCTATATAAGGAGGGGTAGACCCCCCCCCCTTTTTCCATCATCTCATTGAGTTCTCTCTCTCTCTTTCTCCATTTCTGGAAGTGGACTCCCCTTGTTAGGAGTCTGCACCAGGATTGGAGTTCTCCACCATAAGGCAGGCCGTCGCTCTGCCAGAGTCGGGATCCGAATCCGTCTTCTTTCCGCTGCTCGCCTGGTTCGGAGCCCGGAGGGAACATCGGTTGCACTGTACGTGTGTAATCTCTTCGAGGCACTACACCTGTGGTGCTACTTCGTCGCTGGAGGTTTACCGGGAGTCATCCTCGCCGGTGGTGGTCTTCTACACGACAGGGAGGTCGTAGTTCTGAGTCTACGCCAACCACGTTCGCAAGAACGTTTCCCTCTTTCGGTCTTCAAAGGTATGAACACCGATTCCCTCCGTTACCTTACATCGCCATAGCATAGATCTTGGGTTCGGGTACCGTAGGTATGAAAAAATTGTGTTTTCTGCCCCGTATCCCAACAGCCTCGTGGTACTGACTTGTCAAGTAATGACAAAATTATTGAAGAAATTTCTTCTATTGCTATTCCTCCTGATCATACTTTGCAGCAATTTATGGAAGACCACGAGAATGACATACATATGCAGGAGAGGGATGAACTAGAAGACATATTTTTAAGACAAACTCCTATCCTGAAGCACAACCTCCCGGTTGAACCTTTAGGAATCCTCTCGCAACCAAAAGAAGACCCGGTGTTTGATCTAAAACCACTACCCGATACGCTCAAGTATGCTTATTTAGATGAAAAGAAAGTATATCATGTTATTATCAATTCTAACCTTTCAGGGTATGAAGAAGAGCGATTATTGGAGACACTCCGCAGACACCGAGGTGCTATTGGCTATACTCTTGATGATCTCAAGGGTATTAGTCCATCCATTTGGCAACATACTATCAATCTCGAGCCAGATGCTAAACCAGTTGTTGATCATCAACGACGATTGAACCCAAAGATGAAGGACGTGGTTAGGACGGAGGTTCTCAAACTTATAGCCGCAGGTATCATCTATCCTATAGCTGATAGTAAGTGGGTAAGTCCCGTTCATTGTGTTCCTAAGAAAGGAGGTATAACTGTTGTTCCTAATGATAAAAATGAACTAATACCTCAGAGGACTATTATTGGATATAAAATGTGTATTGATTTCAGGAAGTTGAACAAGGCCACCAGGAAGCACCACTATCCTCTACCCTTTATTGATCAGATGCTCGAGCGGCTGTCTAAAAACACCCACTTCTGCTATCTTGATGGGTATTCTGGCTTCTCCCAGATTCACGTTAACACCGTGGATCAAGAGAAGACCACCTTTACGTGTTCTTACGGTACTTATGCTTATATGCGTATGCCTTTTGGTTTGTGTAATGCACCTTCTACTTTTCAGAGGTGTATGTCTGCAATATTTCATGGTTTCTGTGAGGAGATTGTAGAAGTTTTCATGGATGACTTTTCCGTCTATGGAAACTCCTTTGACCACTGTCTCCACAATCTTAATAAAGTTTTGCAGAGATGTGAAGAAACGAAATTGGTGCTCAATTGGGAGAAGTGCCATTTCATGGTTAATGAAGGGATAGTTCTTGGACACAAGATTTCCAAAAGGGGAATTGAAGTGGACAAGGCAAAAATTGAAGCTATTGAAAGGATGCCCTATCCAAGGGACATCAAAGGTATTCGTAGTTTTCTAGGTCATGCTGGTTTCTATAGAAGATTTATCAAGGACTTTTCTAAGACCTCGAGACCCCTTACCAATCTTCTCCAAAAGGATTCTCCTTTTGTATTTGATGAAGATTGTAAGGAATCTTTTGAAGTTCTTAAGAAAGCCTTGATAACCGCTCCTATAGTACAACCACCTGACTGGAATTTGCCCTTTGAAATTATGTGTGATGCTAGTGATTTTGCTGTTGGAGCTGTTTTAGGACAAAGGGTTGACAAAAAGTTGAATGTCATCCACTATGCAAGCAAGACACTTGATAGTGCTCAAAAGAATTATGCTACTACCGAGAAGGAATTATTGGCAGTGGTGTTTGCTTGTGATAAGTTTAGGCAGTATATTGTTGATTCTAAAGTTATTATTCATACTGACCATGCTGCCATTAAGTATCTTATGCAGAAAAAGGACGCCAAACCAAGACTCACTAGATGGGTACTCCTTCTTCAAGAATTCGATTTGAAGATTGACGATAGAAAAGGAGAAGACAATCCGGTGGCGGATAATCTTTCAAGGATGGAAGATATCCCGCACGATCCTATTCCAGTCAACGACAGTTTCCTAGATGAACAGCTTGCTGTTGTAAAGTACAATCTCATTCTGACCCTTGGTTTGCAGATTATGCTAATTTTATCGTTGCAAAGTTTTTGCCTCCAGGTTTTACATTTCATCAGAGGAAGAAATTCTTCACGGATTTGAGGCATTACTTTTTGGATGATCCACATCTTTTCAAAGAGGGTCCAGATGGGATCGTGAGAAGGTGTATACCGGAGCACGAGCAGCAGGACATTCTTCGACAATGTCACGATAGTCCCTATGGAGGACATCATGCCGGTGAAAGGACCGCACATAAAGTTTTACAATCAGGTTTCTATTGGCCTACTCTTTTTAAGGACGCCCGGAGGTACTTTCTATCTTGTGATAAGTGTCAGAGAGTTGGTAACATTAGCAGGAGAAATGAGATGTCTATGAATTACTCACTAGTGATCGAACCTTTCGATTGCTAGGTTTTTATTTTATGGGTCCTTTTCCTCCTTCACACAAGTACACACACATCTTAGTTGTTGTTGATTACGTAACCAAGTGGGTTGAAGCAATCCCCACTGAGAGTGCTAATCACAAGACATCTTTGAAAATGCTCAAGGATGTAATTTTTCCTAGGTTTGGAGTACCAAGGTACCTCATGACAGATGGAGGGTCACACTTCACGCATGGAGCTTTTAGGAAAGCTCTAGCCAAGTACGATGTCAATCATAGGATTTCATCACCGTACCACCCTCAAACTAGTGGGAAAGTTGAGCTCACCAATAGAGAGATCAAGTTGATCTTACAGAAGAAAGTAAACAGTTCTAGAAAGGACTGGTCAAAGAATTTAGGAGATGCTTTGTGGGTGTATAGAACTGCTTACAAAAACCCCATGGGCATGTCTCCGTATAAAATGGTTTATGGCAAGGCTTGCCATTTACCATTAGAGTTAGAGCACAAGGATTTCTGGGCTGTCAGAGAGCTAAATGCTGGCCCAAAGTTAGCTGGTGAAAAGCGTCTCATGAACTTGACTTCTCTAGATGAGTGGAGGAGTGAAGCTTACGAGAGCTCAAAAATGTTCAAGGAAAAGGTAAAGAAGTGGCACGATAAAAGAATTCTGAAACGTGAATTTAATGTTGGTGATAAAGTTTTGTTGTTTAGATCTCGTTTCAGGTTTTCTCCAGGTAAACTACTTTCCAGATGGGAAGGACCTTTTCATATCGAAGAAGTATATCGGTCTGGTGCAATCAAGATCAATAATTTCGAAGGCACCAAACCTCAAGTTGTGAATGGACAAAGACTCAAACATTATATGGCAGGTGATCCAATCAATGTGGATGCAAACATGATATATACAAAGACTCACGAAGAACAAGTTGCAGCCAGTTTCAGACTCCGGCAGGAGAAGAATTAGAAAAGGTATGTATTACGGTAAGGAAACATCGCAAACGTCAATAAAAGTTTACTTTTCAAAGTTTTTCCAAAATTAGGAAAATTCCAATCCCAAGTGGAGCCGGAGAGGAGCTCCAGGGGGCCCAGGAGGCCTCCCGGCGCACCCCCCTCCTGGCCGCGCCAGCCACCCTCCTGGGTGCCCTGTACTCCGACTCCGACTCCACCTAGGCTTGAAACCTTCCTTCTGTTGCAGAAATTTTTGCTATATATTTGACCGGATCGTCCCGGCATCGTATCTCTCGATTTCGCGTGTTTTCTTTTCGAGCTGTTTCTGCCAGGAAAACTTTCAACTAGACCTAGGTGCCATGGCTTCCCCAAGTTCCCCGAAGGACAAGTTCGTCATCAACGTCATCAACCCTTACCTCTCTGAGGTGAGGAAGCACCCCCAGGTCCTTCATGTGGAGGACGGCGTTCTCCACAAGGAAGATCTGAAGGGACCAGTCAAGAAGGGGAGCACCGAGGAGCGGCTGAAGGAGATGGAACATGAGGTCTTCAAGTTCAAGAACATGGTGGAGCGTGGTGTTGAAGCTAACTTCGACATCATGAACGAGATCGAGGCTTCCCACAAGAAGGAGATGAAGGAGATGTGGTCAAGTTTGGCCGCACTAGAAGAAAAAGTTTATGGGCTCCAAGCACAGATCTATGATCTGCACAACCAGAACTGTGAGTATGAACTAAAGTTTCTGTGCATGGGTTTAGGTGCTGACTGCAGGATCTTGGAGATGGGAATGTCCTTTGATACTGGAGAACTGCTACCATGGAAGCGCTTCACCAAGGAGTACCTGACTGACAAGAACAAGAATGAGGAGTAAAACTCCTCGGGTAATGGCATCCCCTTAGCTTGTTCCAAGCTTGGGGGAGTGCCCGGTATCTTTATCTTTATCTTTGTCTTTAGGAGTCAAGTAGAGTCGTATCATGTCTAGGGAAGTTACTTTGTGAAATAGGTGTTGCTTTGAGGTCTATCACTCCTTTTGTGGAGAGCTTTGTATCCGTGAGTGTGGGGTCGTCTATGAAGGAATATTAATGAGAAGTCTATTGGTTTCTTCGCTGCACTCGGTATTCTCTTCACGCAATCGACACTATGAGCTGATTCTTATGGGGAGTATTGACCTTATATCAGGTATGGCTTCGAAAACTTTATTTAAATCTTGGCAAGTATAGCTTTGGTCATAACAACAAGCATGTTTTTCTCAAAGAAGAGACATAGCCAAAACCTTTGTGTTATTATGCTTGAAGTGTTATGTTGACAAGGAAGACAACTTGATGTTTCATGCTAGTTTTAATGTTTATGCTTTGTATTGCTTGCATCTAAGTTGTCATCAATTGTCTGGTCTCTCAAAGCCTTGCTAGCCAAAACTCTGTACTAAGCGGAATTCTGCTTGTACTTCCATACCCTGAAACCAACATCTTCCACTTGAGTCCACCATACCTTCCTATTTGTGGTATTCCACTACCACTCCTAAAGTATATAATTTGTGTGCTATCTCTAGATGTTCAAAATATTCTGTTTTGTGCCACTGATTCAGCTCATGAGGAAGTGGTGGGTAACCCATGATCTTCTTAATTTGGACAAGTTTTATCTTGGGATTGCATGCCTAATTAGCAAACCCCTAATACGAGAAGGGACTGGCATGAGTGCCCAGCTCGTAAAAGATAAATACTTACGCACAAGTTCCTTCGCTCATTGAACAAAGGAATTTAAGGGGATGTGATCGTCCCCACATGGGAGCCGTTCCTCGAAACTTGTCCAAATCATGAAGTGAGTGAGTTATCTATCAGCAGTCGTTGACGAATCATGCACCTCCCAAAGACCTGTTTTTATTCTGTTTGATCTAGAGATGGCACATGAGTTTTCTCTGCTTACCCTTTTGCACGGGGTTTATCCTTTATTTTGTGCTGAGTCAGTCCTTCCTACTTCCTTCCTTCTTGAGAGAAAACAGACACTTGATGTTAATAAAGATTCTTGCATACAAATCTGCATTGAAAGTTATCATATTACATCTTTGTTGACATTATCTTTTGATAATGAGTTGTTTGCAAAAGCTTATGCTTAGTAAAACATCTTCCTTTGTGTTAACATGTGCACTTCTTGACTGATAACATGTTCTTTCCAAAGCTTCAACTGGTTCCATTATAAGTGAAAGAGAAAAAGTAAAAGTTATTAGTTGTTCCTTGACCAAGGCTATGTTTGCCATGATTTGATGAGTTTTCCAGGTCCTACTTCGTTATAATTGTTACTACTTTCTCATAAGGACCTTATGAGTTGAGGTTGCTGTTGAGGATGCTTCAGTTTGGTGAGAAATCTTGATGCTTCTTTTCCGTATTATTTTATCGACACTTCACTCTCTAAACTTGTGGACAGGTTTACCGAGCTCAGCAATCGCTTGGGGACAAGCGAGATCTAAGCTTGGGGGAGTTGATACGTCCAAAATGCATCACTATTTTATATTGAAATTTCATCCTATTCATTGATATATTCCACTTTAAAGTATTGTTATTATGTTGTTTTGGCTTGTTTTGCACAGTTTACAACTTTCCGGTGCCGAAGCAGCAGAACCAGAATTCAGAGGTGAAAAGTGGACACCAAGTTGCTGAATCAGATCAAGTCCAAATGTGATGAAAATTTACGGGGAGTATTTTTATGAAGATTGACTGGGGATCACCGAGGATGGAGGTGAGGGGACCCACCAGGCAGCCAAAAGGGTGCCTGGCGCGGCCCCCTCCTGGCCGCGCCAGGGACCCTCCTGGATGCCTGGTGGCCCCCCTCGGTGCCCCCTCTCGCCTATAAGACCCCCCTGGGGTAGAAACCCTAAAAGAAGAGGAGTTTCCGTGTTTCGCCGCCGCCACGGGGCGGAAACCTACAGAGAAGAAAAGCCATCTCCGGTGGGAAGATTCCGCCGGGGAGATCACCTCCCGGAAGGGGAGATCGTCGCCATCATCGTCATCATCGTCACGTGCATCATCGAGATCATCATCAACATCATCCCCAACATCAGCACCATCTCCATATCCATCCCATCTCATCTAACAATTGCAACTTGTGTTGTAATCCGTACTATCTATCCTCTCTACTCTGTTGGAGTTGATTACTACTTTGTGGTGAATACTATTGAGTTTTGTTGGAGAAATATCATTGTGTCCAGATTGTTTGCCACCCATCTATCACCTCTGATCATGATCTCTTTTATGTCTTGTGATTAGTTACTTTAGTTCTTGAGAACATGGGAGAAGTCTAGTTGTTAGTAGTCATATGATGTTGAAGTGTTATGTGTTGTTTGATACTTAAGTTGTGTTGTTATTTCTCTAGTGGTGTTATGTGAGTCGAACACTTAACACTTCACCTTTCATGGGCCTAGAGGAATACATTGTGCACAAAGGATGCTTATGGTGGGTTGCCGGAGTGACAGAAACCTGAACCCCAGTTCGCACACTTTTGCACAAGGGAGTTATGGATCCTTGATCGTAATGCCGTGGTTAGGCTTATGCCTTAATTACTACCTTGTATTTGCGGATGCTTGCAAGGTGTGTAATCATAAGAGTACACTTATCTTAGTCTAGAAGGTGTACTAGCATTGATCCACCCACCAAGACTTATCAACGCAATACATATTACTTGGCAGAGTATGGTGAAAGTAACTTGGCTATCTCTCCCGTGTGTTCTCGAGAACGCTTTAGCTTTTATAAGTTTAGTTCCTAGGCTTATCCTTGTGAAAGGACTGGGAGACTTGCCACTCCTCAGTTACCCTGTTTACTTTGCTTGTCTTTTACTTTTCTGTTGCTTAAACCAAAAACCCCTAAATATTTACCTTTGAGTGTGTGCAGCCTTTCCTTATCCAGTGTCACTTATCAACACCTTCTGCTCCTCGTGGGATCGACATCCTTATTTATCGAAAAGCTACAATTGATCCCCTAGACTTGTGGGTTATCAAGAATCGTTTATTGGCGCGGTTAACAGGGAAGGCAACCCAACTAAACCTATTAACTTCTCCGCCATCAGTTTGCAATCAAGTACTCCTGCTCCCAGCAATTCAGGCAGGGTGTGTTTCAAGTGTGGTCTGCCAGGCCATTACCTCCGTCAGTGCCCTCAGGTTTTGATGACACCACGTCATTCTCTACGTAAGCCTTCAAGGAAATCCACCTCCAAACCCTTGCAAGCAAAGCCTTCATCCACTAGTAGTGGTTGTGTGAACCAAATCTCAGTTCAGAAAGCTATTGAAACTTCTGACGTCATCCTTGGTACACTCCCAGTCAATCATGTTCCCGCCTCCGTTCTTTTCGATCCAGGAGCTTCTCATTCATTCATGTCGGAAAGTTATGCACTTCGGCATGAGTTTCCCTTTGAAGAAATGTTTTCTCCAATGATCATTCAAACTCCTGGTTCCAAGTGGCAAACTAATAGAGTAAGCCATGGCAATCAAATTGCAATTGAGGGTTTAGTATTCCTTGCTTCTCTTATAGCCCTCAAGTCTTCAGACATTGATGTCATCCTAGGAATGGATTGGTTATCAAGACAGAATGTTGTCCTTGATTGTAAATCCAAGTCAGTTAAACTCGCCCATCCTTCAGGCCAGACAATTGACTACACATCACCCAGCTCTAGAATCCAGATGCATACTTTGAATGTGCTTCCCCTTCCTGACCTTGAAGATATTCCGGTGGTTCGTGACTTCCCGGATGTCTTTCCTGAAGAGCTTTCAGGCATGCCACCCGACAGATGTGTAGAATTCATAGTGGATCTTATACCAGGCACAGCCCCAATTTCCAGACGCCCATATAGAATGGCCCCACATGAGTTAGATGAGCTAAAATCCCAACTTGATGCTTCGTTGGCAAAAGGCTTCATCCGCCCTAGCTCATCGCCATGGGGTTGCCCCGTTCTGTTCGTAACGAAGAAAGATGGAATAGAAAGGATGTGCGTAGACTATCGCCCGCTAAATCTAGCAACGATAAAGAACAAGTACCCACTGCCCAGGATCAATGATCTTTATGACCAACTTGCTGGATCCTCTGTCTTCTCCAAGATGGATTTGAGATTAGGCTATCATCAAATCAAAATCCGAAATGAGGACATTCCCAAGACGGCTTTCACTATTCGATATGGTCTCTATGAGTACACGGTCATGTCCTTCGATTTAACCTATGCCCCCGCCACATTCTCACGCTTAATGAATTCGATCTTCATGGAGTACTTAGATAAATTTGTTGTGGTTTATCTTGATGACATTCTCATCTACTCGAAGAACGAAGAAGAGCACGAAGAACATCTTAGGTTGGTATTGATGAAACTTCGAGAGCATCACCTTTACGCCAAGTTCTCTAAGTGCGAATTTTGGCTACCAGAAGTGACCTACTTAGGCCACGTGATTTCTGCCAAAGGCATTGCAGTCAATCCCGAGAGAGTTCAGGCCGTCCTTGATTGGACTCCACCTGAATCGGTTAAGCAAGTTAGGAGTTTTCTTGGCTTAGCAAGCTATTGTCGCCGCTTCGTTGAGAACTTCTCAAAAGTTGCAAAGCCTCTAACTGAAATCCTCAAGAAAGATAAGAAATTCCAATGGACCCCCAAGTGCGAGGAAAGCTTTCAAGAGCTAAAGAGAAGACTGACTTCTGCACCCGTACTTGCACCTCCAAACACCAAAAGGTATTTCGAGATCTATTGTGACGCTTCACGGCAAGGGTTAGGATGCATACTTATGCAAGATCAACATGTGGTAGCATACGCTTCACGCCGGTTGCGTCCACATGAGAACTATCCTACCCATGATCTTGAACTCGCTACCATAGTCCATGCCCTGAAGACTTGGCGACATTACCTCCTTGGTAATCGTTGTGAGATCTATTCCGACCACCAAAGCCTCAAATACATATTCACCCATCCAGATCTTAATCTCAGGAAAAGACGCTAGATAGAGTTGATAACAGATTATGACTTAGGAATTTCTTACACCCCAGGCAAAGCCAATGTCATGGCTGATGCACTAAGTCGTAAGTCGTATTGTAACAACCTCATGTTACAACAGTATCAACCACTTCTTCATGAGGAATTTCTCAATCTCAATCTTGAGATAGTTCCTCATGGATTTCTTTCTACCTTGGTGGCGAAACCCACTCTTGAGGATCAAATCATAGTTGCCCAAAGGCATGCACGAGGTGTTCGCTGGATCAAGGAGAACATTGCTAGCGGAGCTGCTAAATGTTTCTCAACATATAATAAAGAAACGGTATTCTTTGAAAATCGTTTGATAGTACCTAATAATAAGAACCTAAGGCAGCTGATCCTTAAAGAAGTGCATGACACACCCCTCTCGATTCATCCCGGTAGCACAAAAATGTACCGAGATCTACGCCAGAGATTTTGGTGGCTTAGGATGAAGGGAGACATTTCTCGATATGTTGCCGAATGTGATGTCTGTCGTCGCATTAAGGACGAACACCAAAGACCAGCTAGTACTCTTCAACCTTTGCCTATTCCCGAGTGGAAATGGGACAAAGTCGGTATGGACTTCATCACCAGCTTTCCGAAAACCCAGAAAGGAAATGATATCATCTTCGTGGTCATTGACCGACTATCAAAAGTTGCTCACTTCCTTCCAGTTCGCGAGTCTATAGCTGCTAGTCAGTTAGCGGACTTGTATGTCTCTAGAATTGTGTCTCTTCACGGTGTTCCTTTGGAAATCAATTCTGATCGTGGTAGCCTTTTCACCTCTAGATTCTGGGGAAGCTTTCAAAATGCTATGGGAACTCATATCTCCTTTAGTACAGCTTTCCATCCCCAGTCTAGCGGTCAAGTTGAAAGGGTTAACCAAATTCTCGATGACATGCTCAGAGCTTGTGTTATCTCATTCAGAAGGAATTGGGAGAAGTCTCTTCCATGTGATGAATTTTCTTATAACAATAGTTTCCAATCTAGTCTGAACATGACTCCTTTTGAACTCCTCTATGGATGACGATGTAGAACACCCCTCAATTGGTCATAAACCGGTGAAAGACAATTCTTTGGGCCGGATATGATCATGGAAGCAGAAGAGAAAGTTCGCATTGTTTGTGATCAATTGAAAGCAGTCCAGTCTCGTCAGAAAAGTAACTATGATCGCCATCATAGGATAGAAAGCTACAATCTGGACGAGAAGGCTTACCTTCGGGTTACTCCTCTGAAGGGTACCCAACGATTCGGTATCAAAGGCAAGTTGGCCCCACGTTACATCGGACCCTTCCACATTCTCGCTAAACGTGGAGAAGTTTCCTACCAACTTGAACTACCTCCGCACCTTTCCCGAGTACACAATGTATTCCATGTGTCACAACTCTGGCGATGCTGCAAGGACCCCATCCGCGAAGTCGATCATGAAACGCTTGATCTCCAAGATGACCTTTCTTATCGAGAGTACCTTGTTCGTATTCTTGATTCAGCAGAGCGTGTCACCCGTCGTCAGAAGATCAAGTTCCTCAAAGTGCAATGGTCACACCACTCCGAGAAAGAAGCTACGTGGGAAAGAGAAGACCGCCTCTGTGCCGAGTACCCCACCTTCCTCCCGACGACTTCTGAATCTCGGTACGAGATTCTTTTGAGTGGGGGCGAGTTGTCACAACCCAAGTTTAGGTATGTGCTAGGGTTCAAGTGCTCCTTTGCATCATGTAAAAATTTCAAAAGAAATTGGATTGGGGAAAAAGAAAAGCCCTGAAGAATTTAATTCCAAAATTTCCTCTGTTATTTTTTAAAAGTCTTATAAATATCCATGATCACATATAAAGTAATGTGGGTCCCACTACATGCACCAAGATTTTTCAAAAATTCCAAACAGGGCTTGGAAATTAAATAATACCCCTATTTGATTTGAAATTCAAATTATTTGAATTTCAAAAATTCCCATACTTTATGAGTGGCTAACTATATGCTTTGTAAGTCCATATAAAAATTTTGGGCATTTTATAAAATGGCTAGGTATTTAATTAAACTAGCTAGAAAAAATGATAGAAAAGAAAAGGAAAATAAAAACAGAAAGAAGTTACATGTCGCCTAGAGCAAGGCCCACCTCTTCCTGGCCCAGCCCAGCCCAGCCACCTCTGGCGTTGTCGTCTTCCCCCAGGGCACGAGCACACAGCTGCGTGCCCGGCATGCTGACGATGCCGTGGTCGCCACGTCCCTCGCAGCCTCCCCGTCCTTACCCGCTCGCCGTGGACACGCCTAGGCCCTCCTCCTCCATTCCCACCCTCCTCTGGCTTGCCCCCTTTCCTCCTCGTCGTCGTTCCCGCGCGCAGCAGAAGTTCCCCGCCGGCCACCGTAGAGCGCAGTCGTGGCCAACAGAGACTAGAAGCTCCACCGTCGTGTCCAGCGTCTTCCACGACGTCGACATCTTTGAACCCCACAGTCAATCGAGCCCAAGGCGCCACAGGGACGACGCCCGCATCTCCACTTCACCGCAGGCCACCGTGGAGCTCCGACGAGGAATTCGTCACCGGCGCAGCTCCTCCCGCCTCGTCGACCCCGCCTTTCGCTCCGGGGTGAGCTCCCCGTCAGTTTCCCTCTCCTAGCACGCCTCCCCGTGCCCCGTAGCGTAGCACCGCCGCAACCGACCTCCGACCGCCGCCGTGGGTGGTCGCCGTCGACGACTCCGGCCTCCACGGTGATGCTGCGATGCTCAGGGAGATGCGCGCGGCTATGGGCTTTCGTTTGGCGGTCGCGGCAGCCCATTTGGTGCACTGCACCGCCGTCCAGGAGAGCGTCGCCGCGTCGGATGTCACCGGCGATATGACGCCGGCAAGCACTGACGTGGCACGGTGGTTAAGCACTAATCCACCCCTAACCCCACTGACATGTGGGCCCCAGGCCCCCTAATAACCCCCTTTGTTTAATTAAACAGAGGGAATTAACCCACTGTGGCTGACAAGCCTGACCCACATGTCAGCCCCCCTTGCGTCAGCATGACACCAGCATGACGCAATAAGTCTTTTGTCTATTTAAAAGAATTCCAGAAAATCCAGAAATTGATTAAAACTTCAATAAATCATAGAAAATTCATTCTAACTCCAAATTAAACAAATTATATATGAAAAATTATCAGAAAAATGCAAGGATTATGAATATGTAACTTGTTTCTATGTTTGACCATTTTAAAATGGGTGAACAGTAGCAAATATGCATATGGCATAATTTGAATTTGAATTTGAAGTTTGAATTTGCATTCCAAATGAAATACACTTCAATTAAGATGAATTTGCCACAAACCAGTAGCATTCACATCATGGACAACTATATCATGTGCTTGTGCATTTTATTTTGATGTTGCCCCCCTTTGTTGATGATTGCTTTGGTAACAATGTTTCCGAGACGGAGGTCACCCCTGAAGCAGAAGTTCGATAAACCAGTGTATCGTCAGCAAGGCAAGCAAACCCCATTGATCATGTCTATAAAATCCCACTTCCCTCTCAGTCTCGCTTGTGCATGATTAGTTGAACCCATATCCGATGCATGACCTATCATCTTGTCACAGTAGTAAGCAAACCACAATCCTAGCTGACATAGGAGTTGATTGATATCATGTGGCCCCTGCAATTGTTACATCTTATTGCATGCTTAGAGGTTACTTCGAGGTTACTTTGATATGTGAGTCGGGATGGTTGTGATCATGTTACTGATGAAGGTGAAACTGTGTCGGTGAATCCACCCTAATACAAGGTGAACGATGAGAGGTTGTGTAGGAGTACAAAGTGGGTTGTCTTGTTGAACACCGCCTTAAGCCCGAGTTCTTGTATGGTAATCCAAGACAAAGAGTACAACCACACATTGGGCTCACTGACCCCTCTCGGCCTAGTACCTCAATCCGTGTTGACGTCCAGGAGTCACATTAGTTCGGGCTTTCCATTTGGCATGTGCATATAAAAAGAATGAAGGAATGGTTGCATCATATAGATATGTGGGTGCACCTGTGAGGCAGGAAAACCATATGCTAAAGGTGGCGTCTCGGTCACCTGCATTGTCTGAGTCCGTATCGTTGAACCGACCGGACTCTCGAGCGGTAGCAACCCAAATAGTCGACTCCTGGAATAGACCGGTTGTGAGCGAAGTGTCGTGGTGAACATCCTCGTTGTCACCTCTTGAACGGTGGGGAGCAAAAGGCGGTAACCGATGGTCATGTGTGTGTAGCTTACACCCTTGCAAGGTTAACAAAACTATTCGAATAGCCGTGTCTGTGGTCATGGACTACTTGGAACCTGTACCTGATCATTAGACAACTTGAATGGATACTTCTAAAATTCGCAAGATAAGCGTGAGTTCTATGGTGTGCTTTCTCGTGGGGAAGTCGAGGAAGTAACCATAGTGGTGTATTGGTTGGAGACTTGGTAGTGGACTCGTGTATGCTTCTTACCTCAAGTATGGTACTCGTAGTACAGGACTAGCCAAGTCAAAGCTGGCACTTCTGCATGTTGAAACCCCACCTCCCTTTATCTTGAAACTTGAGCATGAGTAGTATAGTTCTGATGTAAGTCTTGCTGAGTACGACTTTGTACTCACGTTTGCTTATTATATGTTTTAGATGAGAACCCAGCCCCGATGGAGTCACCTTCCTGAAGCTCGACGTTGACTAAGCTAGTATAGTTCCAAACAGCAGTCTGGTCCCTCGTGGAAGGGCATGTATGTTGAACAAGGCTTCTCTAAGCCATTTATTAATCTTGTCTATACTAAGACCTAATTTTCTTCTGTTGTTTGATGTAATGATGGATCATAGTTATATGATCTTTGTGTACTCTGAGTGTAAGTCAATAAAGATATACTTTGTAGAGTTCATGCAATCTGTACTTGCTGTTTACACTGGACATGTATGCTGCGTGTATGATTATAACACGCATGTCTTAGTGTGGGGTTCATTAGCTTAGTTGTGTTCTTGCCGGCGGGCTTTTATACACCAAGTGGCCCTTAGATGTGCGCAGCTTGGGGCATCATGATGCCATTGCTCGTGACTCTGTCACGTGGCACACTTTGTTGTATGATTGAGCCCGCCCGAGATCCCGACTAGGTGATCAGGCTCCAGTCTGTTTATGTAAGTGTTATAATTCAATCGATAATATGGTTGAGGCGACTTGTCTGTGAGTATGGGATTTCACCACCCATAATCATTTAGACTTGTGAGCGGGCGATGAGGACCCATCTCAGTTGATCATCCGGCCTGGATGGGATGCCCCTCACGTTCGATGCTTTCCGAGAGTGTTCTGTGCTTGGCCTTGTCTGCTTAGACAAGTGGGTACAACTCTCGGCTCTCCATATGATTGAGTTGTGACCGGAATTACATATGCAAATTTCGGGTCCCGGCATCTTGTTAGTTTACCTTTCAGTTTTTGCTTTAGTTTTATTTATCAAACATAAAAAAAATAGTTACCTTGCTTGTTGCTGCTATGGGTTCCTCTGAAAACACCAAGTTGTGTGACTTCACTAGTCACAACAACAGTGACTTTATCTGCACTCCTATTGCTACACCTGCTACTTCAGCACCTTCCTATGAGATTAAACCTGCTTTGCTGAACCTTGTTATGAAAGATCAATTCTCCGGTGCTGGAGATGATGCTGCTTTGCACTTAAATAATTTTATTGAGCTCTGTGATATGCAAAAGTACAAAGAAGTAGATGGTGATATTGTTAAGCTTAAGCTTTTTCCTTTCTCCTTGAGAGGAGGAGCTAAAACCTGGTTTCAATCCTTGCCTAGGAATAGCATAGATTCTTGGGACAAGTGCAAGGATGCTTTTATTGGGAAGTACTACCCCCTGCTAAGATTATCCAATTGAGGAGCTATATTATGAATTTTAAGCAATTGGATAATGAACACGTTGCCCAAGCTTGGGAACGCATGAAATCTCTTGTTAAGAATTTCCCTACGCATGGTTTGACTACTTGTATGGTTATCCAAACTTTTTATGCAGGCTTGAACTTTACTTCGCGGAACTTGCTAGATTCGGCCGCGAGAGGAACCTTTATGTCAACTACACTTGGTGCTGCCACAAAACTTCTCGATGAGATGATGACCAACTATTCCCAATGGCACACCGAAAGAGCTCCAACAGGTAGGAAGGTAAACTCTATCGAGGAGATCTCCTCCCTAAATGAAAAAGTTGACTTGATTATGTCTCTACTTACCAAGCAATCTCCTATTGATCCCCAGGATGTTCCTTTAAATTCTTTGATTGCTCAAGATCAAGTAGATGTGAACTTTATCTCTAGAAACAACTTCAATAACAATGCTTATAGGAGTAATTTTGGTAGCAATCCTAGACCGTTCCCCTCCAACAACTATGGGAACAACATCACTTATCCTGGCACCAAAAACTCCACTTCTGAATTAGAGAGTATGCTTAAGGACTTTATCACTACCCAAAAAGACTTCAACAAGAGCGTAGAAGAAAAACTAGACAAATTAGATAACCTCTCGTCGAAGGTAGACAATTTATCCCATGAAGTAGAATTTCTTAAAATTATAACTTCTCCTCTTGAGGAGAGGAAGGTCACTCCTATGAATGCTATTCAAATGCAAATTAATGAAAACATTAGGATGATGGATAAACTCAAAGAGAGATGGGCTGGAGAAAAGGAGGAAGAAAATAGAATTAAGAGCCTTCCAACACACCATACCATTGCTACTATCCAAGTGGTTGAGGATATCCAAACTCTTAGCACCCAATGCACCCCTATTCCCATAGGACCTATTAATGGTGATGCTATGACCTCAACCGTAGAAGAAGAAATTCGTATGACTATAGAAGCTACCAAACAAGTGAGCCTAAAGGACACCACTACCACTTTACTTGATAGTAGTGACCTTGATTTTGATAATTACACCCTTTCTGAAGTTATTAATTTCTTTACAAGATGTCTAGAGACCCCCACACTAGCACACTTAATCTTGCCTTCACGGAGAATATCACTAATGCTCTCATTAAAGCTAGGGAGGAGAAGCTTAGGGTAGAAGCCTCCATACCTAGAAAGCTAGAAGATGGTTGGGATCCTATGATTAAAATTAAGTTGAATAACTTTTCTTACTATGCTTTATGTGATGTTGGAGCTATTACCTCCGTTATGCCCAAAAGAATGTATGATATATTTGAATTGAAACCTTTTGATCCTTGATATTTTGATGTTTTTCTTGTTGACTCTTCCGTAAATAAACCTTTGGGGAAGATCGATGACGTTCTTATCATTGTCAATGACAATTATGTTCCCGTTCATTTTACTATTATGGACATTGAATGTGAACCTTCTTGTCCAATTATTTTGGGACGTCCTTTTCTTCGGAACGTGGGTGCTATTATTGATATGAAAGAAGGGATTATAAAATTCCAATTCCCTCTCAAGAAAGGGATGGAACACTTCCCTAGGAAAAAGATTAAGTTGCCTTTTGAGTCCGTCACACGGGCTAGTTATTTTCTTGAAAATACTTGATCTAATTGCATTAAGCCTAGCTAATGGCTTTAAAGAAGCGCTTTCGGGAGGCAGCCCGCAACGAATTTAGGATTCCTTTTTGTTTTTTTTCTGTTTTTAGTGGTCTTGATGGTTGTTACTACTGTAGCAACATCATTGTATCTTTACTTTTCAAGCTTTGTGCCATTTATAGCCTCATATGACAAGGGAAGTGAAAGTTGTCACATGCTGTCCATAAAACAGATTATGTCCTCGTGACGGGAAAAATCACAGAAAAATCCCAGTTCGTCTTTTTGAGCTGAAATTTTTACACAGCGTGCTCTATACAATTAAGGAACTTTCGTATGTTCTGAGTTTTCTTATTTGAGTTGCACAAGTATCCCTAAAGAATTATTTACTACCTGCTGGTCTGTTTTTCACAGATTCTGTCCGGTTTTGCCTTTCCTTCATCTTGCGAACCTTAAGCTTGCTTTTTCTTTGCAAAAACTTTTTGGAAATCTTGAGAACCAGTGACTCTTCAAGAATATCCTTGTTTCCAGTAGAGAAAAAATTATTTTATTATGGGTACTAACCTCGCTAATCAGATTATGATGAGTTATGTATGAAGGGAGTTTTCAAGTGTGCGAGGGAGATGATGAAAGAAGATTCAGGAGTGTCAAGCGCTCAAGCTTGGGGATGCCCCCATGCATCCCCAAGAAATGTTCGAGGAGACTCAAGCGTCTAAGCTTGGGGATGCCCCTGTGCATCCCGTTCTCCATCAACAACTATCAGTTCGTCTCTCGTCTCACTATATTTTTATCACGTCATGCGTTATGTGCTATGCTTGGAGCGTCTCGCTCTTAGGTTTTATTTTTAGTTTTCTTTAGCTTTGATTGATGTTCATAAAAATTTAGAACCCAGCTTTCTTTGTGTGGGAGAGAAACACGGTCCACTTTCAAAATCTAGAACACAACATAGGATTTTTCATGCTTATCTTTGTTGTGTGTGTTCTTTATCTTTTTCATAGCTACTGTCATGTTTAGCTCTTAGTTTTCATGCTTATCTTTTTAAAGAGCTTTTGTTTAGTTTGTTTCTAGAACTCTCTTGAGTTTTCATGTTTATGTTGTTTAGAGAGTTTGCCTGTTGCACTGAGTTTTGTGTCTTGACTTGAAGTAGGTAATTGAGGTTGCTATTCTTTTGTAGTAGTGACTTGCAATAGTTTTGAGGTATTGTTTTAAGTAATGTTTGTACTTTGGGTGTCAAGAGCTTTAGCCTATTAGTGATAGATGTCGTATTTTGGGAAATCCGTGTTTATTTTCAAAACTTGCAAAATTAGTTGAGAACTTTAGCTACTAGATGGATCACTACTCTTCTGAGGGGTCGAATATTAGAGTACACTCACGTACCATGAGTCGAGGATGCGCAAGGATAACCAAACCCCCATACACTCCTCCTCGGGGTACTTGTCTCCTTGTGAAACCTCCTTATTAGATTGAGAGTTACCGATAATAAGTGCATGAGTTCTTCGGACTAATGTGTGTATTCGAAAGTTGACACTTCCACCTTCCATATTTTTCTAGCCTCTCCTGTGCCGTGCATTGCCTCCTTCTCACTCCGAGAGTTGGCGTCCACCTTCGCCGGTACATCCAAACCTTTAGCATGATACTCTCTATCATCATAAACCTCCTTATATCCTTCCTCAAAACAGCCACCATACCTACCTACCAAGGCATTTCCATAGCCTTTCCGAGATACATTGCCATGCAACATCCACCTTCTCATGACTTGATCTTCATGTCATACATGCTACTTGCTTGATCGATGAGCCGCATGCTAGTTGGGCCTTGCCCTAATCATTGCTACATGACGCGCTAGTATCATTGCATATCCGGCTACACTGGAAGAGACATACATTTGCATACATCATGATAATTACATCTTCTTTATGATTTGAGTACTTTTGTAAAGTGTGAAAGAACTTCTATACTTTTTGTAATATATACAGTGCTGCCCCTAAAGTGAGGAAAAGATCCCAAAGTGGACAAATTAAAAGATCCCAAAGAGGACAAATTAAAAGATCCCAAAGAGGACAAATGAGAGATATAGAAAGAGCCATTGAGGCCACCAAAAAATACAAAAAATGAGAAAAAAGAGAAAAAGAAATAAAAATAGAGAAGGGGGCACGCTACTATTCCTTTTGAGAGATCCACACTCGTACTCCTGCTTAGCGGCTTCTCGCCCTTCGTTGGTGAGCCCCAAGTGGAAGGCGTGATGCAGTGCAGCAGCGAGTTTCCCTCGGTGAGGATACCAAGGTTTGTCTCCCGTAGGACTCCGGATATGATAAGTAGGTGTCAGCGGCGCGACTGACGTGGACCTGCACACAGACACAGATAACTTTGTTCCCAACGAAGTTCAGAGAGGTTGTCAATCTCTCCGGTCTTGTTGTTCACAAAGGGTAAAACACAAGGGATAATGATAGCAAGTAAAAGAAGAAAAGTAAAGATAGCTTGGAAACAGTAATGAGGATATGGACCGGGATACGTGATGTTCTCTAGTGATGTCTCTCTCCCAAAAGACAATAAAACTGCTATGCGAGGTAAACAAATTACAGAAGGGCAATTGACAGGATTATGAACGCGGCGCAATGCTAACTATGCTACAAAAGAAAGGAAGAGGTTCAAAAGCACGGGCAGTACGCCAAAATAAGTAGACCGAAATCCATCTGCATGTACTACTAATCCTCCACCTTGAGATATCTATCCAGAACATCTCGCTGGTATTAAGTTGCGAGCCCCACCCAAATTGTAAACCCAAAGCAACAGACAACTGCAATAAAAGAACTTTGCGTAAAGTAAACAATCCTTGTGACCGCGGTCACAAGCACCGTTGTTTTCCCCCTTGTGGCAACAGCACACCCCCTAGACTCATGTTTCTGTCACTCAAGCGTGTCATCAGGGGGGCATGAACCCACAATCTAGCACAACACTCCCTCTTGGAGTCACTACCTACTACTTGGCCAAAGCAATAAACAGCAACGGAGAACATGCAAGAATTACTTAGGAACAACAATATAAGAGATAAAAACCAAATATATTACTCTATCACAATCCGAACATAATCTCATAATCCACCAGATCCCATCAAACTCAGCATAGCAACAGCAGAAATATTACAAAGGTGCCTCGATCATGTAGGGCAGCTCACGAGGTCTAAACAATGAAGATCAAAGAGGGGAGGAGAACATCACATAGCTACTGATCACGGACCCATGGTCCAAGGAAAACTACTCACAAGACATCCGGGGAGCATCCATGGTGGAGAGGAGACTCCCGGAGGTCAATCCTCCCTCCGGCAGGGTGCCGGGAAGAGGTCTTCTGGTGCTCCCGATCTTCGGAAGCGCGGCGGCGGCGGAACAGAGGCGAGTTCGCGGAATAGGGTTCTCGTTCTGGAGTTTTCCCGTGACGGGGGATAAATAGGCGAAGGGGGCAGCCAGAGGTGGGCCAGGGGCCCCAGGCGCCCCCCCTGGCGCAGACAGGGGTGGGGCCGCGCCGGGTGGCCGCCTTGGCCCCCTGGCTCCCCTCTGGCCCCTCCCGGGCTCTTCTCGAAGCTTCCGTCACGCTAATTTTTTATCTGAATTTTCCCAAATTTTTCTGGCACTTTTTATATGGGGGAAAAGTGAAATAGAAAAACAGCAGAAAACAGGAACTGGCACTGGGGTGCATCGAGTTAATAGGTTAGTCCAAATATGATCAAAAATGTATGAAAGTGTATCTAGATCATAGCAATATCACACAAAACATGCATGGAGCTAGCAGAAATTATAGATACGTTTTGGACGTATCAACTCCCTCTTATATCTTGTACTCCATAGAGATTAGCATTTATGCATATAGCTATGTGGGGACCTTCACACTACAGAACCTGGCTTGTATATTCCAATGATGAGCCTCCTCAAATGAGCTCTAGGTCTTCTTGAGCAAGCAAGTTGGATGCACCCCCACTAGTTCCATTGGAGAGCTTACCTTAGCTCATATGTGCATCCGTTGCATGGCAATCCCTACTCCTCACATCATATCTATCATTTGGCTTTCTCTCGCCTATGATTGTCCTGATTGATGTGAGCCTTTCACACCTTTTTGTCTTCCTCCTCCACCATATTCTCTCTTTGCCATCCTAAGTGTCAATTTTCTTGCTTACGCTCATCCATTGTATGAGTGCTCAAAATGTCAAAAAGGAGTGGATCATTTTGACTTGTACCTGGCTAGTGGTCTGGGGATGAGTCAAGATAAGATTCCAAAGAAGATCAAGTGTGAAACTTTAGTAGATTGAGTTCTCAACAAAAAAATACCTTTTATCGTATATCCCTATCCCATTTCTTGCACGCAAACACCATTTGGAGACATTCGAGTCACGGACAGCGAGAGCTCTTGCACCTTTATGTTCTTATGTTGCTTGTTTCAATGCTAAATATAGACTCTTGCCTGTTATGACTTGAATTGAATTACATGCCTTGATTGCTTTACTTAAAAGTTATTTTATGGTTGTTAGCATGTCACCACAGAAATTATGCTTTTATCATTTACCTACTCGAGGACGAGCAGGAATTAAGCTTGGGGATGTTGATACGTCCAAAACATATCTATAGTTTTTGCTTGCTCCATGCCTCTTTTGTGTGATATTGCTATGATATTGATGAACTTCCATACACTTTTGATCATATTTGGACTAACCTATTAAATCAGTGCACCCAGTGCCAGTTCCTATTTTCTGATGTTTTTCTATTTCAGGTTTCCCCCATATTAAAAGTGCTCCAAAATTCGGGAAAATCCAATGAAAAATCAGCGATACATAAGCTTCGGGAATCACTGAGGGGGGGCCAGAGGGGACCCACCAGGGCCCCAGGTGCCCTCCCGGCGCGCCCTAGGGTGGGGTCGCGCCAGGGGGCCGCCTGGATCCCTGTTGGCCCCCCTGGCTGCCCCCCTTCGCCTATATATTCCTCGTGACGTGAAACCCCCGGAACGGGAACCCTTTTTCGCGATCTCTCCTTTGTTCCGCCGCCGCCGCACTTCCAAGATCGGGAGCACCAGAAGACCTCTTCCCGGCACCCTGCCGGAGGGAGGAACCACCTCCGGGAGCTTCTCCACCACCATGGATGCTTCCCGGACGAACCGTGAGTAGTCCACCTTGGAACATGGGTCTATGATCATTAGCTATGTGATGTTATCCTCCCCTCTTTGTTCTTCATGGATTAGACCTCGTGAGCTGCCCTACATGATCGAGGCACATATGTAATATTTCTGCTGTTGCTATGCTGAGTTTGCTGGGATCCGATGGATTATGAGACTATGTTCAGATTGTGTTTGAGTAATATATTTGATTCTCCTCTTTTATATTTATGTTCTAGAGTAATTCTTGCATGTTCTCCGTTGCTGTTTATTGCTTTGGCCAAGTAGTAGGTAGTGACTCCAAGAGGGAGCGTTATGCATGATTGTGGGTTCATGCCCACTGACGAGGGGGTGACCCCACGACTCCTATGGATGGGCCTACCCGGTGTACCCGAAGACAGAAGGCCCACAGAGATGTCGCCTGGGCCCAGCCTTGGCCCACTAGTAGCACCGAAATAGGAGTCCGCGACTCATAAGTAAGGTGCAAACCTGCCATATGGTACAAGATCAGGGTTAGGAAACCTCATATGTAATCCAGGACGGACTCCCAGATACCTACCCTAGTATATAAGGGCTAGGAGGGGAGACGTCGAGATCATCCAATACGCAATCTATAACCCTAGCCTTGTGCGCACTAGCCTTGGCTCCCCTGTAATCGCCATCTCCAATAAATAACATCGAGCAGGAACGTATCCTCCTGTTAGCCGACGAGCTATCATCCAACCTGTGCCTCTCATGACTAACCCAGGGTCCCTGACCATGGGATTTGCCGGGGTACATCCCCATCAATTGGCGCCGTCTGTGGGAACTACACAGGTTGGAATCACGATCTCGGCGGTTCCGTCTTCAGCAAGCCACAACTCAAGAGCAAGAACCAGATGCAATCCACCCGAGGAATTCAAGATCACGGCTAATATCTCTGCCGCCCCAGCGAGATCGCTCAGCCTGCAACCGTGCCAAGAACAATACTACGGCGGAAACCGAGCCCACCGCCAGCGAAGGAGAACTCGATGACCCAAAAGAAAGGCGCGAGGGTTCCACATGGAGATCCCGATCGACGAGTTGCAGCACAAAGCAGAGGAACTACCAACCACTCGACGACCCACCGCCACCCAGGCACCCGCCGCACGACAAGACACCAACTCCGAGCTCGAGATCAGCAATCGCCAAGATGATCGCCAACGAGGAAGAAATCGACGACCCAGAAGACAGGCGCGAGGATTCCATGAAGAGACTCCACCCGACGAGTCGAACTATACAACCACGCGCTCGCCGACCACTCGACGACCCGTCGACGTGCGGACAGCCGCAGCCCGCCAGGACAGCGACTCTGAGACTTAGACCGGCGAATACTACGACCCAGATCAAAGACCAGACGAATTTGCCAATCTTATAAGTAACCAGAATCTAACCGAGGGGATCGAAATTGACCCTTGAGTTCACGAGCACCCAGCGGATCACGCGCTGTTCTTCCGAATCTCAAGGAAGAAACGACATGCCGGATCCAGCAAACTCACGGTCAAGGAACAGCTAGAAGGACCCTGCATGATCCACTGGTTCAAAGACAACCGGGGACACATCAGATCGAGCCACACCCTGGGAGACTGTCGCCTGTTCAACGAACTCGCCGACAGCCTCAAGGAGGAAAAACAACAAGAAGCCAAGCGCACCCGACGAACCGAGCAGTCGCCGACTCAAGGACAGGTGTACACAATCCAAGAAGGCAGGGTATCTCAAGCCCAACAGGGCGTCTACACCCTGCAGGCCAAAGCAGCCGAGAATCTAAGCACAGTCGAAGTCTACCAGCTACACAGCGCAGAAACCAGCATCACGTTCTCCCAGAGCGATCATCCGCCTGCAGTCACAAGGACGGGGCACGCGCCCCTGGTACTCGACGCTCAAATTGGAGGGTACGACATGGACACAATCTTCATGGACGGAGGCAGCAGCATGAACATAATCTTCGTCCGCACCCTACGCAAGATGTTGATCCCGCGATCAGTATGGAAGAAATCAAGCACCGTGTTATACGGAGTAGTCCCAGGAGAAGCAGCCACTTCCCTTGGATTAATCGAGCTCGAAGTCGTCTTTGGCAGCAGACGCAATTTCGCAAGACACACCCTCGAGTTCGAAGTACTCGATTGGCAGTCGCAGTATCACGCCATATTGGGACGTCCAGCATTCGCACAATTCATGGCGATTCCGCACTACGCCTACCTCAAACTCAAGATGCCGGGATCCAAAGGCGTCATTACAGTCAACGGGAGCTTCACCAAATCATACAAATGTGATCGCGATTTCCACAAAGTCTCCGACACCTTTGGAGCCGAGCAAGAACTCACAGAAATAGCCATGGTGATAGGCAAAAGTATCTTTCCGCTAGCAAGCCAAAGCGAGTCAAAAGAGTACGGGCGGGACTTCAGGATCGACAGCGACACGGTCACCCACCGGGTGCACCCGACGGACCCAGAAAAAATAGTCCGCGTGTATGCCCACCTTCCGGAAGAGCAAGCGGCTGCACTCATCGCTTTCCTCCGTGAAGAATGGGAAATCTTCGCCTGGTGTCCAGCCGACATGCCAGTGAAGCAGGCGCTACGGAGATTCTCGGAACCCAAGCGTAGAGCAACCGGAGAGGAGGTCAACCGATTACTCGACGCCCAATTCATCCGAGGGACGAAGAGAGCCACTTGGATCGCCAACCCTATGATGGTCCCCAAGAAAGACACAGACGTGCTGCGGATGTGCGCCGACTACGGGCCAGTCAACAAACACTTCCCAAAGGATCATTTTCCCTAGCCAAGAATCGATCAGATAATCAACTCAACAACAGGATGCGATCTACTATCGTTCCTCGACGCCTACTCAGAACACAATCAGGCCAGGATGGAGGAAAAGGACGAAGAGCACGCCCTGGACGTCACCCCTTGCGGCACACCCTGCCGCCCCAAAATGCCTTTCGGCCCAAACAACACAGGAACAGTATACCAGCGAATGATGCAAGCATACATGAAAAACCAGATTGATGGAAACATCCAGGCCTACATAGACGAGATCATCATCACAATCAAAGAACTTGGACCAGAAGCAGATACAAAGGACGACAACACAGGTGAACCAGCGCAAGTGGCAGCCGCAAACCCAATGGTTAATGAAGAAGCCAACAATGCAGTCGAGGAACCAGAACCGGCCGCAGCCAAAGACCCATCTTGGAGAGAGCCGCTCCTCAGATTCCTAATCTACGGCACCCTACCGCGGGACGTCGCAGAAGCCAGACACATCAGTCGGCGATCCAAAACATTCACAGTAATCAACGGACAAATCTACAAGCGCAACATCTCCCAGGTCCTACAAAATGCATAGACGAGGAAGACGGCAAAACCCTACTACTGGAGATCCACGAAGGCACCTGTGGGCACCATGCCAGCAGTCGAGCACTCGTGGCGAAAGCCTTTCGAGCAGGACTCTACTGGCCAACAGCCATGAGAAACGCAGAAGACACCATGCAGCGCTGCACTGCCTGTCAAAACCTCACTAGCAGACCACACGCTCCAGCCTCAAGACTCAAGACCATACCACTATCATGGCCATTCGCCACCTGGGGAATCAACATGGTTGGCCCGCTCAAGAAATCATCAAAAGGAAGAAGAACACACCTGCTAGTAGCAGTCGACAAGTTCACCAAGTGGATCGAAGCAGTGCCCATCACCAGCTCCACAGCCCTCACGGCAACAAACTTTATCAAATCAATAATCTTCAGGTTCGGAGTACCACACAACATCATCATGGACAAAAGCACGAACTTCACAGCATCAGAATTCCAGAAATTCTGCGAAAAACTAGGCATCAAAATCAACCACGCATCAACCGCGCACCGGCAGTCCAACGGCCAGGTGGAAAACGCGAATGGCCCAATATGCGGAGGACTCAAAAAGCGGCTCCTTGCACCACTCGAGCAGGCCGCGGGCAACTGGATAGAAGAACTCCCTGCATTACTATGGAGCCTACGCACCACCCCAATTACCGCAACCCAGTACACACCATTCTCCATGGCGTACGGGTCGGAGGCAGTGCTACCACACGACCTCAAATTCGGGGCATCCCGGATCTCGGGGTACGAAGAAGAGGAAGCGGAAGAAGCACTGCAAGATGACAAGGACACAGCAGACGAAGCAAGGGACACAGCCCTAGCAAGGTCAGAGGGATACCAGGACAAGCTGCGCACTTACCAAAGCAGACGCCTGCGCACCCGAACCTTCAACAAAGGCGACCTTGTCCTACCGCTCATACAAGAAAAATTCCACAAGCTTGCCCCCCAATGGGAAGGACCGGTCATAATCTCAGAAGTCATAGGAGGAGGCGCCTATAGACTGAAAAACCCGAAGACTGATGAGGACGTGGGAAATCCATGGAACATAGAGAACCTACGCCTGTTCTACCCATAGTCTCCACCAGTCATGCTCAACTGGCAGCTCATGTAACCCTTCTACGCAATAAAATGATGTTGCCCAAATACTACCACCTCAAAGCACTCGGGGGCTTGATCACAAACTCCCCCCGAGAGACGCTATCGTCGCTCACGCGATCTTTACTTAAAGCACTAGGGGGCTCGAGTACAAAACTCCCCCCGAGAGACGCTATCGTCGCTCACGCGATCTTTACTCAAAGCACTCAGGGGCTCGAGTACAAAAATCCCCCCGAGAGACGCTATCGTCGCTCACGCGATCTTTACTCAAAGCACTCGGGGGCTCGAGTACAGAAGATCCCCCTGAGAGACGCTATTGTCGCTCACGTGATCTTTACTCAAAGCACTCGGGGGCTCGAGTACAAAAACTCCCCCTGAGAGACGCTATCGTCGCTCACACGATCTTTACTCAAAGCACTCGGGGGATCGAATACAAAACTCCCCCCGAGAGACGCTATCGTCGCTCATGCGATCTTTACTCAAAGCACTCGGGGGCTCGAGTACAAAAACTCCCCCCGAGAGACGCTATCGTCGCTCACGCGATCTTTACTCAAAGCACTCGGGGGCTCGAGTACAAAAACTCCCCCCGAGAGACGCTATCGTCGCTCACGCGATCTTTACTTAAAAATCACTCGGGGGCTCGAGCACCATCTCCCCCCGAGAGACTCCATCACCGCTCATGCAACCTGAAACTTAAAAGGGTCCAAGCAAAAACCCCTAACAGGAACCACCTGCCGAAAACAGATCGAAATCAAAGGGAAAACACGGCTACAACCAGATGAAACAGCAAGTATTCCGAAGAAACATGGATGAAGCGCAGGACAAAGACAATCCTTTAGTCTTCACCTGATCGCCAAACGATCGCCTAAAGACTCAGGGGATACTCCCATCGGGAGCGCTGTCGCCCACCCGATAAAAGACAGCAGTTAGCAGAAGAACGATGAAAACAGTAAAGCTCAGCCTATGTTCGACTCTACAACTCGAACGTAGCCTCGGGGGCTACTCCCATCGGGAGCGCTATCGCGCACCCGATAGAATCCACGGTACAAGGACTTGACGGACTCGAAGACAGCTCTCGTTGAAATACTTAAAGATATATCACATCGAAAAAGGACTCGAAGGCAGATTCCATTACAAAGAAGCAAACACAGTTCGCACTACAAGGACCCGAAGATCATTCTCAGTACAAAAAGACCCTAAGTACATTGGATAGAAGGCAGCTCTGATTACTCGAAGGCAATCCTCATTACATGAAGAACTAGACTAGTTACAAAGGATACAAGGAGCCGATAAGCCTACATCATCAATCACCCAAGGAATTATGACTTCTACATGTGTGCCCATGCTGGGATGATTGGCACTAAGACAACGAGCATCATCACAGACAAAGGAGGAGTCGAAGCAGCCAACCCATGATGTCAATGACATAACAAAAGGTGAAGCTCGACTTATTTGCGGAGCACCGAAGACCTCCACCAGCTTCTTCTCCTGCTCCACCAGCTTCTTCCCCAGCTCCACCCGAGCTGTCGGCGAAGATGAATCTGTTGCCTCCAGTTCTACAAGGTCGCCTAGCGCTCCCGCTTGACCGGAGGCTTGACGTCAAGGTCCTCTTTAGATCCGGAGGAGGAAGCAGTTGAAGACGGCTCAGCGTCACCACCCGAAGAGTTGCCGGAGGAGGAAGCAGTTGAATACGTAGGCGTAGGACTCCTCGACCTGTCGGAACCATCGCTGCTTGTCTCCTGGCGGTACGGATCCATGCGATTGCCGCTCGAGTCAAAGGCGCGGATGATAAGAGTATCTTCGCCATCAAAGAGGCAACATAGGGTATCACCATCACGCAAGTTCAAGCGTCGAGCAAATGACTTCCAGCCAGAGCCAAGAAAAATCAAGCGGGAACTATCGATCTCCAACTTAACATAAGAAGGAGATCGAGTGCACCCTTGAAGACGAAGCAGAAAGCCATCAAGACTACGCTCAGCAACAAGGGCAGAAAATGCAGAAGGAAGCAGAATGCGAGCGGCGTTCCGGCCACGGACGCGCAGGAGGAAATCATAGCGCCAAAAACCCTCCTCCGAAGAAGAGGAGGAAGGCGTCGATGCTGCACCACGACGGCCACCGCGAGAAGAGCGCGGAGTACGACCACCACGACCACGGCGAACCCGGCTGCGGCTAGTCATACCTGCACCTCGTTTTGGATCCATGAGAAGATGAAGAAGAGGAGCTAGAGAGGCAGAGGACAAACACTACTGCCAGATGAAGAAAAGGGGTCTCTTTATAGCACAACCACAAGGGCACGCAGAAGCCCAGACGACGACAGCAATTAATTCAAAGACCGAGCAAGCCGGGTGATTCGAATTTCGAGACAAAGATGCCTTCACACGTGCGGCACTGTGCGCTGGACGCGTCAAATCTCGCGTGTTTTCAATACGCGCATCGATAACTCAACAGGAGGCTGCAGCATGCCACCAAAAGTCATCATTATGACCGGTCATGAAAACATGACCGTTCGCAGACAGATCATCTTTGACGGTCCTACAGCAAAGAGATCGTTATCCTTACCAAGCAGAGGTAAACTACAATGGCAGCACAAAAAAATATAGCCTGCAAGCACCGTCTTTACTGACTCAAATACATTTTTCAAATATATTTAACTCCCATCGGGAGCTTATCCACCCATGAGAGTCTCGGGTGCTCCCTCACCTAAAGAAAATACCGTGCTCGAGTGATTACTTGCACCCATGAGAGTCTCGGGTGCTCCCTCACCTAGAAGAAAAAACGTGCTCGAGTGATTACTCGCACCCATGAGAGTTTCGGGTGCTCCCTCACCACGACACAAGATCAGCAGACCTACACTCGCCAGAATGTACGAGCTTAGAGTATCGGGTGCTCCCTCACCCCGAGAGCGAAGGCGATACTCGAATGATTACTCACAAAACTCTAAGTACCCAAACACTCGAAGACCTTCCGAGCAAGTACTCTTCTACATTACTCCTCGCCCGAGCGCTCAACCAAGCTCCGCGAGTGACTGCTAAAACAGCTCACTTGATTGTTTATTCCAAGTGGGTGCATTATCAACTAGGCTCCGCGCCTCAATAAAAAGTACACATTCCTGGAACACGACACACTGTGCCCAGATGCCACGCAAGCTTAGCGTGTAGGTAAGACCCCGCAGCGCAGATCGGCCAGGCTGGGACTTTCCGCAGAGCGATTTCACTCCCAATCTTTCCCATGCGCTTGCATGATAGAAAAAGGCAGGCAGACGCACCTAAGCTATGAACTTTACTGGCGGCAATTGATCACTGTAAGACCTGCAACGGCATGACTTTTGCTAGACACCAGTGTTCCAAGCTCATGTCGAGGGACATGAGTTTGATTGGGCTACTGCGGTATTTGCCACTAGTGCAATTCACCAAGGCTCGACCAGTCGACTCCTTGGGCCCTTTCATCTTAGCATCCCTCGAAAAAGGTTTTGTCTTGGCCCTAGACTGCCAGCGACCCGCGGTTGAACCGTGCATACATCGAAACGACGCAAGAAAGGACTCGAGTCCCTGCGCGCCTCTTCGAGTCCCCCAAGCACTCGGGGGCTACTGACGAGGGGGTGACCCCATGAATCCTATGGGTGGGCCTACCCGGTGTACCCGAAGACAGAAGGCCCACAGAGATGTCGCCTGGGCCCAGCCTTGGACGACTAGTGGCACCGACATAGGAGTCCGCGACTCATAAGGAAGATGCAAACCTGCCATACGGTACAAGATCAGGGTTAGGAAACCTCATCTGTAATCCAGGACGGACTCCCTGAGACCTAGCCTAGTATATAAGGGCTAGGAGGGGAGACGTCGAGATCATCCAATACGCAATCTGTAACCCTAGCCTTGTGCGCACTAGCCTTGGCTCCCCTGTAATCGCCATCTCCAATCAATAACATCGAGCAGGAACGTATCCTCCTGTTAGCCGACGAGCTATCGTCCAACCTGTGCCTCTCATGACTAACCCAGGGTCCCTGGCCATGGGATTTTCCGGGGTACATCCCCGTCACCCCCCGATGACTAGCTTGAGTGACAGAAACATGAGTCTAGGGGATGTGTTGTTGCCACAAGGGGGAAAACAACGGTGCTTGTACTTGAGGGTCCAAGGATTGTTTACTTTATGCAAAGTTCTTTAATGCAGTTGTCTATTGCTTTGAGTTTACACTTTGGATGGGATTCGCAACTTAATACCAGCGAGATGTTCTGGATAGATATCTCAAGGTGGATGATTAGTAGGTAGATGCAGATGGATTTCGGTCTACTTGTCTTGGCGTACCGCCCATGCTTTTGAGCCTCTTCCTTTCTTTATAGCATAGTTAGCATTGGTTTGCGCACATAATCCTGTCAATTGCCCAGCTGTAATTTGCTTACCTCGCATGGCTATTTTATCGTCTTTTGGGAGAGAGACATCACTAGTGAACATCATAGGACCCCGATCCATATTTCCTGTTAGACCAAGTATGTGATCAGAGGGGGAGGGGGTGAATGATCACTTCAAAATTTCGCATGAAACTTTGAAGTGAAGCCTAACACAGCAATCGAAACTATTCAACAGAAAGGTAAACATTGAAGCAGAACATAGTGAATCAAAAGTATCGAATCAATTGCATCGAAGCAGAACTCTGAAGCAATTGACAAACAGAATGTAAGTGCGGAAAGTAAAACGAACTCTTGACTCGGCGATGTTTGTTCGACCAGTTCACACTCTGCAAAGTGCTACGTCTGGTTGGAGGGACTTGTGATTGAACACAGGAGCTAACCTCTCTCCGTCCATTTCTCCACTGCACCAATCTCCTTGAGCTTGGTCAGTTCTTCACTCTTGGTTGATTATTGAGGAAATCACCGAAACCTTTGACAAACTGGACTTCGAGGCGACAATAACTCTTCGCTCTCTGAAGAACAACTCTCTAACCGTCTAGGAGAATTGCAGTTCTCCAAGATAACAAGGCTAGCAAACTTCTTCCTAAGTCATAATGAATCAACTCAGATCAATAGGACTTATGCTTCGGTGTATTGGTTTTTGAAATGCTTCGGTGGGGTTGCTCTCTCTCTCTCTCCTCTGTAGAGAATCAATGTTGGAGCAGCCAACCCGCCAATGGGGGCGGGGGTGGCGTATTTATAGGCAGCAATCCCAAGGTGCGAAATGACTGAAGTGACCCGATGTGACAGCTTGACACCTGTCCCCAATGGTCATATTTCCAATCAAAGCGCAACTTTACTTGCGGTCCAAGTAAAGCTGACTCACGGACTTGGTTCTGCTTCAGGAGCCGAAAGAACAAAGTCTTCGCTGGTGAAGCATTACCTAGCTCACATGAGATTTCTTCGACTCTGGCTTCTCACTGGTTTAGATTTGATCTGAGTCTTTTCATCAAAACCTTCGGAGTACATTTACTAAACCCCTCTTGATAGTGCGGTTTTTCTTACGACTCAAAGAAGTAAAAAGAACTATGCAAAAACAACTAAGTCTTGCGCCATCTTGATCAACTTCTTCGATGAGACGTGCTTCAGGATTCCTTATCTTTTTAGGGGTCGACATCCGTGATAAACTTCGCTCCAGAGGATATGCTTCGATAAATGAGTAAATCTTCGTTGAAGCTTTATCACCAACCTATAACTTCAGGAACCTAACCATCTGTTTCACACTAGAAAACTTGTTAGTTCCTCTACTGTTTTGACCAACAATATCCAAAACTCATGAGGAAAATAACCACCTGCAAGATAAAATATAGGAGAGCAGCTTGCAAGCACGGGGTTATTAACATATACAAGGATAAAACAGTTCACAACCGAAGTAAAACGTTAAGATACAACCCAATCGAAGTGAATGGAATGTTTGTCGAATCTTAACACACGCAAAATCGAATCGAATCAAAACCCTAAACCCCGCAGCGAATCTAAACTCAATCGATGCTACTTTCTCCCCCTTTTTGTCAAGAATTGGACAAAAGGTTGAGAGGCAGATCGAGAGCATTTACGCGTTAGCTGCACCCCTGGGACCCTGCGGAATGTCTTCGCCTGATGAAGAAGCATCTCCAGAAGTTTCGCCTTCAGTCGAAGCCGGTGACTCTTCCTCGTCGAAGTCCATCGGCGCTTGAAGCAATTCAAGGTCGCTGTCATCGAGGGGATCGTCTTCGTGCTTCGATGTGTGGGAGTCTTCATCAGAGAAAGTGTCGGGGCGAATCTATTCGGCAGAGTTGACGAATAATACTTCTTCGATTTTCTCCAGCGGTGGGATCTTGGGGTTGGGGCGATCAACCGAATCATTTCTGGAAAAGTTCCTCTGCGGATGTGGGTACTCCTTGAATATGCGATCGGCTTCAAGTTTCTTCACAGAGTTAAACTTCTTGAGGCCTTTCCATGAATGACGCTTCAATACCTTCAAGTATTGGTTGTTGTTCATTGCAATGTTTCCAACGCGATTGATCTCATCAGATAAGTGTTGCATCTGTCTTTGATTGCCTTCGATGAAGTTTTCTAGCAGCTGTTGGTTTCGAATGGCAACCTCGAAGTGATACACTTCCTTCTGGTAACGCTTCGACATGTTGCGCTCATTTATATGCTGTCTGACTCCTACATATGTTGCAAAGGGGTCATTTGGCCGCCTGAAGATGTTCATTGTATCGCGGACCGGAGGGCAGAACAGCTTCGGGTGATGCTTCGCTGTGAATTCTTCGCTGCGTCCATGGTTGCAAATGGCTTGCAGCCAAGGAGCATATGGCTTCAGTTGGTTTACCAATTCAGCAGCTTGTACCATGTTTCGAAGAAAACAATCCTCGAAGTCAAACACATGTCCATGAGTGAGTTTCAATAGAGCATGACGAGTTGGATAATGTATATTTGATTCTTCATTCGCTGTACTGAGAGGCATCAGTGAGTTTGACAGGATATAGAACCATGTCTTGGAATTGAACACCAGATGCTTCGGGCGAAAGTTTTCTGGCATGTGATCTCCAGTGACTTCGGGATCCAGTAAAGATGCGAATTCAGCTTCAGTGGGATCCGGTAACATGTGAACCTTTGCAAGTTTGCCAGTGTGTCTTGGAATGTTCACAATTTCCATGAATTCTTCGGAGTACATCCTGAAGACTTTCCCTTGAATCATCCATTCAAGAGTCCAAGTGCTAGTATCTTCTGGGGTTCCAGAGACATACAGAGTAGCATAGAATTGCTTCACTAGCTCTGAGTTAAATGGATTTTCCATTGCAAATAATCCAGTCAGGTTCTGTGCTTCGATAGTTTCCACGATGTTTTGGAAGCACGTGGCAGCAGATAAACTGTGCATGTCCAAGTATTTGTGTCTAAAAAGAACATCTTTCTGACAGTAAAGCTTCGTGTACAAAATATGTTGTTCAGCTGTCCAGAATCTAAGATCATCAGCAGTTCTTGGTGAATCATATGGACTAGTGCCAAAGAATCAAAGCTTCTTGCGATGAACTTCTATGTCGAACTCAGGACCGTGCCTTGAAGAAGTTCCTTCTCCCATGAAAATGGGAAAAGTCTCTCTGGGATAGAGAGAGTCCAACTATGTGTCTTGAGAAGGAATGCAATGCCTTCGTGCATCTGTGATTCGCCTCTGCGGTTGAGTGACTAAGGCCAACTCATTGGCTTCGGTTCCTGCTACGACATCAGCATCTGCATTGGCTTCAGCATGAATAGCTTTATCTTGAGCTTCTTCTTCTTTATCTTCAGACTCTTCAGCAGAGTGAGCTGAAGAGTAATCTTTGTCTGGAATGGCTTGACGGGGTGGAGATGGTTGTGGAGCAAAATTGTCTTGAGCGGACGGTTGTGGAGCAGGTTGAGGTGGAGGTGGAGTGACTTCGGGGGCGGATGACTTCGATGTGGGTTTGCCAAGCTTGATGATTTTGCATCGTGGAGGCGATGCCTTTCTTGGTGCTTTCTTGGCCGGGTGGGAGCTAACTTCATCAACTTCTTCGGTGTCATCAATCAGTCGTCTCTTCCTTGGTTGCAGCTTGGGAAGAGGTGAAGCTAATTGTTGGACCATGGCTTCGCGCTTCTTGGAGTCAAGCGCCATGACCGAAGCATTATGTGATTTGCAGCATTCTTCGATAGCAGATTTCAGCTTGCCTTGAAAAATTTGAAGATTCTGCTTGGTTTGCTCATTGACAGCAGCAATTTTCTTCGAAGCAGCAGTCGCTTCGCTCTTGAAATCCTCATCAGATTCTTCATCTGCTTTCTTCTGAAATTTCAGGATCTTTGCAGTTTCTGATCTGTCCCTTGAATGCAGATCTCTCAGCTGATTGTACAAAGTTTCGACCATTGCTGAAAGATTGGATGAGATATATGTATCTCCAATATCCACAGTGTGAGGATGAATGGCTTCAGCAAGCTTGAAATATGTCTGGCTCAGACCCAGACAGTCCCACAGTTCACCTTCCCTAGCATCTGGAAAGTTGTGTTCACTGTGTTCAGCTTCAACTTGGGCTTCGGGGAGAGGAGTTGCGACAGGCTTCAGGGGCAAGTCCTTCGGCGCCATGTCCACAGCAGCTTCCTTTTGAGCGGCCCTAGCAGATTTTTCTGCTCTCTTCATGCGAACAATATCAAGCTGTGCTTCGCGTTTGGCTTCAGCTTCAGCAAGTTGTTTGGCTTCGGCGGCTGCCTTAGCCTCTTGAGCTTTAGCTTCAGCTAGCTTGCGCTTCGCTTCAGCTTGCTGGTTAGATTCAGCCAGCGCTTTCCTTTGCTTTTCCAGCTCAGCAGCTTCTCTATCTGCTTTCTCTTTCTCTTTTGCTTCTCTCTCTGCCTTAGCCTTGGCTTGAGCTTCGGCATGCAGGTGTTCAGCTTCGATGAGGTCTCTTTTCCTCAACTCAACTTCTGTTAGCTTCTTGGTGCTAACCTGGGCATATGTTTGGCCAGGCTTAGCCACAGTTGTCTTCGTCTTCGAAGCTTTAACAGGCTCTTGAGCTTTGGCTTCGGGCACAGCAGTAGGCTTAGCCACAGGCTTTGCCTTCGGGTCATGCCGTTCCTTGGTCCTCTGCTCGGATGGAACAGGACGGCGGGGAGGCTTAGACGACAAGGGTGCCTCGACCACCAGGTTCGTCAAGTCAATGTTCCTCTTTGGAGCAGGAGGTTCTGTAGGTTCTTGGAACTTAACGCCTTTAGGAGCAATTGGCTTCGCTCCAGCCTTCTTCTTCAGAGGCTTCTTAAATAGTTTCTTCTTAGGACTAGGGGGGATGGGTGAGTGCTCTGACTCATCATCAGCTTCATCAGCTGGATCTTCTTCGATAGAATCTTCGAGCTGAGCAGCTGCTTCAGCTTCGTCATCGGCTTCGTGTTCTGCCTCCTCATCTGAAGCAGGAGGTGGCGAATTACTAAGCTTCCGAAGCTTTCGCCTCTTCTTAGGCTTCGATGGTTCAGCATCATCAAGTCCAGCAGCTGCAAGAGCTTTAGCTTTCTTTTCTTCGCGGATTCTCTTCTTTTCAGCCAAAATGGCAAGCCTGATTTTCTCATCTGGATAATCATCCGGAGTCTTGAGTGAATTTGGGTGAGGAACAGCCGGAGGCTTCGGATAGTACTTCATCCGGTTGGCTTCGGTGTACTGAGCACACATGACTGTGGTGTATCTGTAAGGACGACTGAAAGCGAATTGCATTGCCCACTTCCAAGTTGGGATGCTCTTGAACTTGTACCACCTGACAGCCCAATATCTGTGAATCTTTTGCAATCTCGTCTTCCTATCCTGATCTGTTTCTTCTGGAGGAGTGTTATACCCCATCTTAATGCGAATTGCTTCGGGAATGCCTCTGGCATTATTCACTTCCTTCGTTTTGCCACCTTTGCCCTTCGGCTTCGGTGGCTCAGGGAAATTCTCAAGTCCATCAACTATGGGAGACTCATTCCCTATGGCAGCCTCTTCATCAGACATCCTGTGAATAGAGTCGTAGACAAGAGGGAAACAAGGAGAGGGAATGAATAAGCACAGGCAAAAGTTTCGACCAAAACAAACCAATTTGATAGGAACCCAGATCAATCTCAGATTGGATGCAACTTCTCTGTATGATTTTTGGCTAGAACTAGTTCGAAAACATGACCTAACCTAAGCCAAAACAGAGAATGAATCGAATCTTATCCACTGACCTAAGAAGATGGGATAGCTTTGATGCTAAGAACAGCTTTCCCAAGATGTAAAGATCAGCACGGATCAAACAGCCCTAAAACAGAAATCAAAACCCTAACAAACTCAGATCCAAACCCTATATGAAGAACACGGAGAGCAAGATTGGATCCGAGAGGCAATGCGTACCCTAACTTGGTGACGCACGGCGGCTACGGCGACGGAGGGCGGAGAAGTGCTCTGCGTCGACGGGGAAGGTCCATGGCGGCGACGTTCCGGCAGTGAAGCGGCGACGGCGACGACGAGGATGAGGAGCTCTGCGGATGCTCGAGGAGGAAGACGGAGGAGTCGGGGTGAATGAATGCGTGGGAACGGTTTCGATGGGGGGAACGCCTTAAATAGGCACGATCTGGAGCGGTTACCAGATCACATCGTACGGTTCTCAGCAACTGACTCTTCCGATTCAACGGCTCAGAAGTGGTGGCGTATCGCGAGCGAAACTCAACGACCCGGAGAAGACGGGGACTCTACGGTCGAAGAATAAGTCTTGACCGAGAGCAAAAACTTTGATAAAGTTGGAAGCATTTGATTCGGGACTCAATGACGTTCGAAGCAATATGCTTTCCGTTTCAATTGTGCTTAACATTCAAGATCGAAAAGATTGGAAGCGAAGTAGAATGGAGGGTTAGGGTCCGAAACTTATCACTTCGAAGAACAACAACGAAGCTAAAAGTGATAAGCATAGAGGACAAAAGAAACGAATAAATAAAGCAATATAAACACAGAACAAAAAGCAAATGGCAAACGAAGCTAAACTTGGGCGAAGAAAAACTCAAGCGAAACTAAACTAAAATAACACAACGAAGGTGAATATATACAGTGAATAGTTTCGATCTTACTGAACATTGTGTGAGTCTAAGATGTTCAGCACACATCTCAATGCACAAAACCTTTTCTCGTCCAATGGCTTCGTGAATATATCTGCCAATTGATCTTCAGTTCTTACATGGCTAATCTCAATGTCTTCGCACTGAACATGATCTCGAAGAAAATGATGACGAATATCGATATGCTTCGTTCGAGAGTGTTGCACAGGATTGTGAGCAATCTTGATGGCACTCTCATTGTCACAAAGTAGAGGGATTTTCTTCATATGAATACCATAATCTTTCAGCGTCTGCTTAAGCCAAAGTATTTGAGTGCAGCATGAGCCAGCAGCAATGTATTCAGCTTCAGCAGTAGATATTGAGACACAATTCTGTTTCTTTGAAGCCCAACACACAAGAGATCTACCAAGAAAATGACAAGTGCCTGAGGTAGATTTCCTGTCAACCCTATCACCAGCCCAGTCTGAATCAGAATATCCAATCAAATCAAACTGAGTGCCTTTGGGATACCAAAGTCCCAACGAAGGAGTATGTGCTAGATATCGAAGAATTCGCTTCACAGCAATATGATGCGATTCCTTCGGATTTGCCTGAAAACGAGCACAAATACAAACTGATAGCATGATGTCAGGTCAAGATGCACATAAGTATAAGAGTGAACCTATCATAGACCGAAACTTTTTCTGATCGAAGGGTTTCCCTTTCTCATCTGCATCAAGAAAACCATTAGTAGGCATGGGAGTTCTAATGGTCTTGCATTCAGCAAGATCAAACTTCTTTAGGCAATCCTTCAAGTATTTCTCTTGTGAAATAAAGGTGCCATTCTTCTGTTGTCGAATCTGAAGTCCAAGGAAAAACTTCAATTCTCCCATCATAGACATCTCATATTTCTTCGACATCATCCTTGCAAATTCTTCGCTGATCTCAGTGTTAGTACAGCCAAAAATGATATCATCTACATATATCTGACACACAAATAGATCATTGTTATATGATCGAGTGAAAAGAATGGGGTCAGTAGTTCCTGGTTTGAAGCCTTTCTTCAGGAGGAAATCCTTCAATGTTTCATACCAAGCACGAGGTGCTTGCTTCAGTCCATACAAAGCTTTATGAAGCCTGTACACCATATCAGGATTCTTCGAGTCTTCAAAACCTGGAGGCTGCATAACATACACTTCTTCTTCGATTTCACCATTAAGAAAAGCACTCTTGACATCCATTTGATATAGCAATATATTTTTGTGGTTAGCAAAAGCAAGCATGACACGAATGGATTCGAGACGGGCTACTGGAGCATAGGTTTCACCGAAGTCAATGCCTTCGATTTGGGTGTAACCTTGTGCTACCAATCTAGCCTTATTTCTTACCACAATACCATTTTCATCTTGCTTGTTGCGAAATATCCACTTGGTGCTAATAACGTTGTGCTTCGAGGGATCTGGCCTTTCAACAAGTGACCAGACTTTGTTCCTTTCAAACTGGTGAAGTTCTTCCATCATAGCCAATAACCAATCAGGGTCTTTTATGGCTTCATCATATTTTGAAGGCTCTAGCATAGAGACAAAGGAAAAATTTCCACAGAAGTTAGCCAAGCGAGTGCGAGATCGAGTAGTGGGACGACCTGGTAGATTGATATCTTCGAGAATCGAATCCACATCAACTCTTCTTCGAACTCGTGATAAAGCAGTATCATTTGCTTCAGGCTCAGCATATGCTTCAGGATCTGCATCAGCTTCGGGTTCAGCTTCAGCATTTCCTTCGTTCCCTTGACCTTCTTCGTCCTGTTCATCATTAGCTTCAGGATGGTGATCTCCAGCGCCCCGGGCTATGTGTGGGAACATTGGACCATCATCATCCCTTACAGCTTGACGTTCATTAGCTTCGACAGGTCGAATCTCACCAATAGCCATAGACCTAATCACTTCATCAAGAGGAGGTTCATCTAGATCATGAGGCAAATGCTCCTTTTGAGAGCCATTAGTTTCATCAAATCTTACATTTACAGTTTCCATAACTTTCCCAAAGTGAGAGTTATAGACTCTGTAAGTGTGAGAGTTTGAGCCATAACCTAAAAGAAAACCTTCATGTGCCTTAGGGGCAAATTTGGAGCTATGATTCATATCTCTAATAAAGCATGGAGCACCAAATACCCTAAGATATGAGACATTTGGTTTGTTACCAGTGATAAGCTCATGTGAAGTTTTCTTCAAGAATTTGTGAAGGTAAACCCTGTTGATGATGTGACATGCAGTATTGATTGCTTCGGCCCAGAACCTGATAGGAGTCTTGTATTCAGCAAGCATAGTTCTGGCCATCTCAATAAGAGTTCTATTCTTCCTTTCAACTACACCATTCTGTTGAGGTGTATAAGCAGCAGAGAACTCATGAGTAAAACCATGATCATCAAGAAAATCTTCGATATTAGTATTCTTGAATTCAGTTCCATTATCACTTCGGATATGCTTCAGAGATAATTCATATTCTGTTTGAGCTCTCTTAGCAAATGACTTGAAGATTTCAACCACTTTGCTCTTGTCATCCAAAAAGAAAACCCAAGAATATCGTGAGAAGTCATCAACAATAACTAGACCATATTTGTTTCCTCCCAGACTTGCATAATTTTGAGGACCAAAGAGATCCATATGAAGCAATTCAAGAGGACGAGTGGTAGTCATGATGGTCTTCGCTGAATGATGTTTCTTCGTAATTTTACCAGCTTCGCAAGCACTGCAGAGACGATCCTTATCGAATTTTACTTCGGTAAGACCAATAACATGATTCTTCTTCACTAAGTTATGAAGATTTCTCATCCCTGCATGACCAAGTCTTCGATGCCATAACCAACCCGATGAAGCTTTTGCCATTAAGCAAGTTGAGACAGCAGGGCCCGAAGAAAAGTCAACAATGTATAGATCTCCCTTTCGGTAACCCTCGAAGACAAACGAATAGTCATCCTGTGAAAAGACAACACAACGCGAAGCAGAAAACAACACAAGCATACCCATATCGCATAACTTTGAAATAGACATAAGATTATATCCAAGTGATCGAACTAGCATAACCTTGTCAATGTGCTTATCCTTCGATATGGCAATCTTACCCAAACCTAACACTTTACCTTTGTTGTTGTCACCGAAGGTAATGTACTTCAGAGAAGATTGAGATAGTTTTTCTTCGGTGAACAACTCCTTGTCTCCGGTCATATGATTTGTACAACCACTATCCATGACCCATTCGGATCCACCGGAGACATAGCCCTGCAGAAGAATTAGTTCTTCTTAACCACCCACAAACGAGCAGGTGACTGAGAAGACGTTGAAGCACTGGTCGAAGCAATATTAAATCGGACAGGAGTGTATTGCTTCGGTGTACCATCAAGCACACCATAAATGTAAGTCCTCTGCGAATGGTTAGCATAAGTATGAGCATATGCAATCTTAGTACGATTATTATGAGGACGATATGTATGGCGACCAGTACGATAGTATTGCTTCTGCGGAACATTTGACTCGGTCACCAAAGGATCATTTCTTGTCTCAAGAGAGTAGAAATGATTCGGTGGTACCGAAGGCTTTCCCTGCATAGAATGGTTAGCAGGCAATTTTTCAACAAGTGCTTTCTGCACCCATATCTGCCTCTTGTAAAATCCATTCTTTGGTGGAGTACCTACATACTCAGCTGAAACTTTTCCCTGTTCATCTTTCATGAGTTTGTAGTCTCAATCAAGTGATTCATCCACAATGACTTTGTTCATTTTGCAATCGAAACCTGAAAGGTTAGCAATATCAATGGGTTTCTCCTTAGCTAGAACCCAAACAGTCTTAGGATACTGCTCAGGCTCCAAATATGTGCCATCAGGATTTATCTTTCTTTCAAAGCCAACACCTTCATTCCTGGGATTCCTGTGAAGGAGAGCCTTCCTAAGGATATCACATAGATATTGGTGTCCTTGCACACTTTTGAACATGCCTGTTTCAAATAAGTTTTTCAACCTGAGGAGTTCCTCGGTAACAGCAGGATTTTCCTCATCGGAGGCATTAGTATCATCAATAACAATAGGAGCTTTCCCTTTGGAAATAGTTTTTCTTCGTTCCAAACAATCGAAACAAGGTGATTCAGATTTATCAATTGCTTCAGAACCTTGTTGAGCCATGAGAGAGAGATTGACATTTTCCAATTCTTCATGAGCCTCTGTCAGTTTTTCGAGAGCCACTTTCCTCTAAAGAAATTCATAGGTAAGCTTCTCATAATCAACTGAAAGAAGATCATGCCGAGAGGATAATTCTTCAACCTTCTCCTTCAGAGCAGCATGCTCATTGGTTAAAGTTTGATTCTTCTCAATCTCATTGATCAACAACGTTTCTGACTTCTTAATGGTTTTGCTTAGAGAATCAAGTTCATCTTGTTGAATTGAAGCAATTTTAGCAAGTTTAGCATAGCTTATCCTAGTATCACTTTCACATGAGGAATAATCAGAGGTATCATAGGTTGACTTGGATGAAGATACCGTTGCCTTGGCCATGAAGCAATATGCAGGAGTTTCATCTTCACTACTGTTGCTGGTGAAGAATGAGCTCGAAGCATTGACTGAAGCATCTGTCGAAGCAAATGCCAATCCAGCAACACCATCTGATTCGGACCCTGAAGCAGACCTTGAGTCTTGTTCAGCTTCGGAACCAGAGGCTTCGTCTTCTGAGTTCATCTCCTTTCCCAGATAGGCCTTGGCACGGTGAGAGCTGCTTCGACGAGACGAGTGAGTCTTCGATGAAGAACCATCACGCTTCTTATGATACTTCTTTCTCTTATCATCATCAGAATCTTTCTTCTTTTCCCTTCTTGAACTGGAATCATGTTTCTTTGACTCATGACTTCTGGAGGATCTGTAAGGCTTCGATGAAGAGTCTCTGAGAGAATGCTTCGATTTGTTCTCAGCTTCCCACAGAGGGCAATCAGCAATATAGTGTCCTGGTTTCTTGCACTTATAGCAGCAGTTGTCCTTCGATGGAGAGCTTCTTGAAGATGAACGGTGAGAAGAATGACTCGAGCTTCTTGAAGGATAACTCTTCTTCGGTGAAGAAAAACCTTTCTTCTGAAAGCGATTGAAGCGTCTCATGATCAGTGCCAAATCCTTTCCAATGCTTGCAGGATCATCTGATTCGACACCTGAAGCAGAACTGACTTCGGGCGAAGAATGATGTGAAGCTTTTGCTTTCAGAGCATGAGATCTTCTTCGAGAACCATTTATGTCACGTTTCTCATCTTATTCCATTTCAAAGGTAGTGAGTCTCTCAAGAACATCAGCAGCAACAAGATGTCTGTAATCAGACCTTTCCTTGATCATCAGAACAATGTGATCGAACGAATCATCTAGCGAGCGAAGAAGTGTTCTGACAACTGAGTGAGGAGTTATATCATCAGCACCGAGGGAAATCAACTCATTTGCCAGAGCTGTGAGTCTGTTGTAAATTGAGTGAACCTTTTCACCCTCGAGTCTTTTGAAGCGATAGAATTTGCTTCGGAGTGTGTCAATTCTGGCATCTCTCTGAGTAGAAACACCTTCACCAATCTTTTCAAGATAGTCCCAGACACCTTTGGCCGAAGGAATATTCTTCACTTCATGATACTTTTCTGGAGTCAAGTGATTTGTGATGAACACCCAGACAACCGAATCCAGATCCATCAGTTGAGCTTCTTCAGGAGTGATAGCATTCTTGTCAGTAACTGTAACACCATGTAAGACAACTTGCCATGCAGTGGAATTGATAGCCATAATATTCCTCTTCATCTTGTCCTTCCAGTAAGAGTAGTCCTTCCCATTGAAAATAGGAATAGGTGACCCCATGAATCCTATGGGTGGGCCTACCCGGTGTACCCGAAGACAGAAGGCCCACAGAGATGTCGCCTGGGCCCAGCCTTGGACGACTAGTGGCACCGACATAGGAGTCCGCGACTCATAAGGAAGATGCAAACCTGCCATACGGTACAAGATCAGGGTTAGGAAACCTCATCTGTAATCCAGGACGGACTCCCTGAGACCTAGCCTAGTATATAAGGGCTAGGAGGGGAGACGTCGAGATCATCCAATACGCAATCTGTAACCCTAGCCTTGTGCGCACTAGCCTTGGCTCCCCTATAATCGCCATCTCCAATCAATAACATCGAGCAGGAACGTATCCTCCTGTTAGCCTACGAGCTATCGTCCAACCTGTGCCTCTCATGACTAACCCAGGGTCCCTGGCCATGGGATTTTCCGGGGTACATCCCCGTCACCCCCCGATGACTAGCTTGAGTGACAGAAACATGAGTCTAGGGGATGTGTTGTTGCCACAAGGGGGAAAACAACGGTGCTTGTACTTGAGGGTCCAAGGATTGTTTACTTTATGCAAAGTTCTTTAATGCAGTTGTCTATTGCTTTGAGTTTACACTTTGGATGGGATTCGCAACTTAATACCAGCGAGATGTTCTGGATAGATATCTCAAGGTGGATGATTAGTAGGTAGATGCAGATGGATTTCGGTCTACTTGTCTTGGCGTACCGCCCATGCTTTTGAGCCTCTTCCTTTCTTTATAGCATAGTTAGCATTGGTTTGCGCACATAATCCTGTCAATTGCCCAGCTGTAATTTGCTTACCTCGCATGGCTATTTTATCGTCTTTTGGGAGAGAGACATCACTAGTGAACATCATAGGACCCCGATCCATATTTCCTGTTAGACCAAGTATGTGATCAGAGGGGGAGGGGGTGAATGATCACTTCAAAATTTCGCATGAAACTTTGAAGTGAAGCCTAACACAGCAATCGAAACTATTCAACAGAAAGGTAAACATTGAAGCAGAACATAGTGAATCAAAAGTATCGAATCAATTGCATCGAAGCAGAACTCTGAAGCAATTGACAAACAGAATGTAAGTGCGGAAAGTAAAACGAACTCTTGACTCGGCGATGTTTGTTCGACCAGTTCACACTCTGCAAAGTGCTACGTCTGGTTGGAGGGACTTGTGATTGAACACAGGAGCTAACCTCTCTCCGTCCATTTCTCCACTGCACCAATCTCCTTGAGCTTGGTCAGTTCTTCACTCTTGGTTGATTATTGAGGAAATCACCGAAACCTTTGACAAACTGGACTTCGAGGCGACAATAACTCTTCGCTCTCTGAAGAACAACTCTCTAACCGTCTAGGAGAATTGCAGTTCTCCAAGATAACAAGGCTAGCAAACTTCTTCCTAAGTCATAATGAATCAACTCAGATCAATAGGACTTATGCTTCGGTGTATTGGTTTTTGAAATGCTTCGGTGGGGTTGCTCTCTCTCTCTCTCCTCTGTAGAGAATCAATGTTGGAGCAGCCAACCCGCCAATGGGGGCGGGGGTGGCGTATTTATAGGCAGCAATCCCAAGGTGCGAAATGACTGAAGTGACCCGATGTGACAGCTTGACACCTGTCCCCAATGGTCATATTTCCAATCAAAGCGCAACTTTACTTGCGGTCCAAGTAAAGCTGACTCACGGACTTGGTTCTGCTTCAGGAGCCGAAAGAACAAAGTCTTCGCTGGTGAAGCATTACCTAGCTCACATGAGATTTCTTCGACTCTGGCTTCTCACTGGTTTAGATTTGATCTGAGTCTTTTCATCAAAACCTTCGGAGTACATTTACTAAACCCCTCTTGATAGTGCGGTTTTTCTTACGACTCAAAGAAGTAAAAAGAACTATGCAAAAACAACTAAGTCTTGCGCCATCTTGATCAACTTCTTCGATGAGACGTGCTTCAGGATTCCTTATCTTTTTAGGGGTCGACATCCGTGATAAACTTCGCTCCAGAGGATATGCTTCGATAAATGAGTAAATCTTCGTTGAAGCTTTATCACCAACCTATAACTTCAGGAACCTAACCATCTGTTTCACACTAGAAAACTTGTTAGTTCCTCTACTGTTTTGACCAACAATATCCAAAACTCATGAGGGTATAACTTTGCTCTTACATTTCCAATACTGTTTACACCCGCAATCAATTTGCTGCTTTATTTTATTTTCCGTTGCTATCACTATCATTATTATCCCGTGTGTTTTATCCTTTGTAAACAACAAGGCCGGAGGAATTGACAACTCCTCTGTACTCATTGGGAAGAAAAGTTATTTGCTGTGTGTGCAAGTCCAGGTGAAGTAAGCAACCTTGAGTTGTGAATGGCGCCATTGTTCACTTCACCACCTTCTTGTATCTGTTGGAGTACTATTGGTTCGACATTCAACCTTAGAATCTTCGCTAAGGGAAATTTGCCGCTATGCTACATCTCACCTTCCACTTTGGGTAAACCAACAAGGGGCGAGAAGTAAAATCTCGTAACATCAATCATTTACCTACTCGAGGACGAGCAGGAATTAAGCTTGGGGATGTTGATATGTCCCAAACGTATCTATAATTTTTGCTTGCTCCATGCATGTTTTGTGTGATATTGTTATGATCTAGATACACTTTCATACACTTTTGATCATATTTGGACTAACTTATTAACTCAGTGCACCCCAGTGCCAGTTTTTGTTTTCTTCTCCTTTTATATTTATGTTGTTGAGTAATTCTCGCATGTTCTCTGTTGCTGTTTATTGCTTTGGCCAAGTAGTAGGTAGTGACTCCAAGAGGGAGAGTTATGCATGATTGTGGGTTCATTCCCCCCGATGACTAGCTTGAGTGACAAAAACATGAGTCTAGGGGATGTGTTGTTGCCAACAGGGGAAAACAATGGTGCTTGTACTTGAGGGTGCAAGGATTGTTTACATTACGCTAATTTATTTTAATGCAGTTGTCAGTTGCTTTGGGTTTACACTTTGGGTAGGGCTCACAACTTAATACCAGCGAGATGTTCTGGATAGATATCTAAAGGGGGTGATTAGTGAGTAGATGCACATGGATTTCGGTCTACTTTTCTTGGCGTACTGCCCATGCTTTTGAGCCTCTTCCTTTCTTTTGTAGCATAGTTAGCATTGTGGTGCGTTTTTAATCCTGTCAATTACCCAACTGTAATTTGTTCACGTCGCATAGTTGTTTATCGTCTTTTGGGAGAGAGACATCACTGGTGAACTTCATGGGACCCCGGTCCATATTTCCACAACTATTTACACCCTTAATTTACTTCCTGTTTTACTTACTAGTTGTAGCTATTATTACCTATCTCTCTTGTGTTTGATCCTTTGTAAACAGCAAGGACGGAGGGATTGACAACCCCTGTGTACTCGTTGGCAGAAAAGTTACTTGTTGTGTGTGCGGGTCCACGTCAACTTCAATCCATACGGCAACAATTTCTGGCGCCGTTGACACCTACTTGTATCTCTGTGAGTCCTACCGGTTCGATAACCTTGGTATTTTCACTAAGGGAAATTTTCCGCTACGCTACTTCTAAACCTTCCACTTGGCGTAACCAACATGGGGCAAGAAGCTATCACTTCCTCGCTAGCATCAACAGCGAGAGCTCTTGCACCTTTATGTTCTTATGTTGCTTGTTTCAGTGCTAATATAGACTCTTGTTTGTTATGACTTGAATTGAATTACATGCCTTGATTTCCTTACTGAAAAGTTCTTTTATGGTTGGTAGCATGTCACCACATAAATTATGCTTGTTATCATTTATCTACTCGAGGACGAGCAGGATTTAAGCTTGGGGATGTTGATACTTCCCAAATGTATCTATAATTTATGCTTGCTCCATGCATGTTTTGGGTGATATTGCTATGCTTTTGATGCACTTTCATACACATTTGATCATATTTGGACTAACCTATCAGTGCATCCCAGTGCCAGTTTCTATTTTCTGCTGTTTTTGTATTTCAGGTTTTCCCATTACTTAAAGTGTCCAAAAAATCCTGGGAAAATATATATAAAAAATCAGCAACATGGAAGCTTCCAGATTCCCGAAGGGGGGGCCGACCTGGCGCCCAGGAAGCCAGGGGGCGCGGCCCCACCCTAAGCCGCATCGGGGGCCCACCTGGACTCCCTGGTCCACCCCTGGCTGCCCCCTTCTCCCATATTTACCAATCGTCCCAAACCCCTCGAGGAGATAACCCTTTTTTGCGATCTCCCCTCAGTTCCGCCGCCGCCGCGCTTCCAAGATTAGGGCTGCCAGTAGTCCCTGTCCCGGCACCCTGACGGAGGGAGGATTGACCTCCGGGAGCCTCTCCACCATCATGGACGCCTCCCAGATGAGCCGTGAGTAGTCTACCTTGGACCACGGGTCCATGATCAGTAGCTATGTGATGTCTTCTCTCCACCTTTGTTCTTCAATGTTTAGACCTTGTGAGCTGCCCTACATGATCAAGGCACATATGTAATTTTCCTGTTGTTGCTATGTTGAGTTTGCTGGGACCTGATGGATTATGAGATTATGTTCAGATTGTGATGAGTAATATATTTGGTTCTTCTCCTTTTATATTTATGTTCTGGAGTAATTCTTGCATGTTCTCCGTTGCTATTTATTGCTTTGGCCAAGTAGTAGGTAGTGACTCCGAGAGGGAGTGTTATGCATGATTGTGGTTTCATGCCCCCCGATAACTAGCTTGAGTGACAGAAACATGAGTCTAGGGGATGTGTTGTTGCCACCAGGGGAAAACAACGGTGCTTGTACTTGCGGGTGCAAGGATTGTTTACTTTACGCAAAGTTCTTTTAATGCAGTTGTCTGTTGCTTTGGGTTTAAATTTTGAGTGGGGCTCGCAAATTAATACCAGCGAGATATTCTGGATAGATATCTCAAGGTGGATGATTAGTGAGTAGATGCAGATGGATTTCGGTCTACTTGTCTTGGTGTACTGCCCATGCTTTTGAGCCTCTTCCTTTCTTTTGTAGCATAGTTAGCATTGCGGTGCGTTTTTAATCCTGACAATTTCCCAGCTGTAATTTGTTCACCTCGCATACTTGTTTATCGTCTTTTGGGAGAGAGACATCACTAATGAACTTCATGGGACCCCGGTCCATATTTCCACCACTGTTTACATCCTCAATTTACTTCATGTTTTACTTTCTAGTTGTAGCTATTATTACCTATCTCTCTTGCGTTTGATCCTTTGTAAACAGCAAGGCTGGAGGGATTGACAACCCCTCTATACTCATTGGGAGCAAAGTTACTTGTTGTGTGTGCAGCTCCACGTCAACTTCGATCCATACGGCAACAATTGTTGGCGTCGTTGACACCTACTTGTATCTCTATGAGTCCTACCGGTTCGATAACCTTGGTATTTTCACTAAGGGAAATTTGTCGCTACAGTACTTCTCAACCTTTCACTTGGGGTAACCTGTGAGGGGCGAGAAGCTATCACTTAAACTACGATTTTATTTGCATTTAAACTACGATTGCAACTAAATTTGACCAAATGTGTGCTAAAATATCATGTATGTGCTCTCGTGTTAGCGTGCATCAGACAACGTGGAATTGAAATGAACTTGCCGCACCTCGGTCACGTCTTTCGACCATGAAACATTGAGTTCAGTGGTTTTTAAATTACAAAAAATTCAAAAAAAAAGAGAATCGCTCGGAAATACATGAGACTTTGCGTGGCGCCGTGAGAAGGTAAAACTATGGTGTGGTAAATTTTCCAATTTGAAAAAAGCTATCATGTGATCGCCTTGAAAACCGGGGCATCTCACATGAAGGACCGTGGTTTTGATATGTAAGCAACAAGTCGTAAAATGTTCGGGTCACAAGTGGATTGTTTCATTGCTTCATCGATTGTGGTTGATTTTTTCACAACTGCCACGCGTCTATACGTGATATGTCTTTGAACTTGGACGCATTCCTTGTTATTTTGGTATTTTTAAACTTTTTTTGCACTTAAAAATCGGAAAAAAGAGTTAAGTACAATATTCACCGAAACTTCAGCAGCATGATATTGGTTCATTGGCGACCGTTCGATCCGTGCGCATTGAAAGGTACAGGCCGTGCGATCCGTGGTGCTGCATTCTGGCCAATCAGAACGCAACGGCGAATTTCACAAGGTATAGATTAAGCAGACGGTTGTAGTACATGAACCGTGTGCTTTACCGTATGACCGAAATATTGTCATCTAACAGGACGTGTTTGATACATGTAAGTCATTAAGTGTAGATTAGACAGTTCCTATGAGTTTATTTACACTTGAGTTATGATTTTTTTTGTCATTTACATCTTTCGTTTGATATATGGCACTAAGTCAGTTTCATGTCCACTTGATATGAATTTATTTGCATTTGAACTACGAGTGCAACGAAATTTAACCAAATATGTGATGAAATATCATGTATGTGCTCTCAGATAAACGTGCAGCAGACAACGTGAAATTAGAGTGAACTTGTCGCACCTCGGTCATGTCTTTTGATCATCAAACATTGATTTCAGTGGTTTTTAAATTACAAAAAATTCAAAAAAATTGAGAATCGCTCGAAAATACACGAGACTTTGCGTGGCGCAATGAGAAGGTAAAACTATGATGTGATAAAAAAAATTTAGACATTTTGAGAAAGGCTATCATGCAATCGCCTTGCAAACGGGGGCATCTCACATGAAGGACCATGGTTCCGATATGTATGGAACGAGTCGTGAAATGTTCGGGTTACAAGTAGATTGTATCGTTACTGCGTCGATTGTGGTTGTTTTTTTTCCACAGCTTCCACGCGTCTATATGTGATATGTCTTCGAATTGGGACGCATTCCTTGTTATTTTGGTATTTTTAAACTTTTTCTGCATTTACAAGCCGAAAAAAAGAGTTAAATATAATATCCACCGGAACTGCAACAGCATGATACTGGTTCATTGGAGACCGTTCGATCCGTGCACATTGGACGGTGCAGGGCGTGCGATCCATGGTGCTGCATTCTGGCCAATCAGAATGCACGGGCGAATTTCGCAGGGTATAGCTTAAGCAAACGGTTGTATTACACGAACCGTGTGCGTTACCGTGTGACGGGAATTTTAGTTTTGATTAATTTCAATCTTCAGATTGAAAACATAACTACATTTAAATTCCACCAGCCCATGACTGGTTGATCACGATCAACATAACAATTCAGAATCATACATGACCGGAAGGCAACTTCATTTGCCATCACAATATATACATATATATATATACATAGGGAAATCAACATAGGTCCATCCATACATTAAATATCACCAATCATGCTCAAAAGCAATAATTTACAAACCGTTCACTATTACACACAAATGTATATAATTATGAACTGCATAATATAGCTACTACCCTTACGTTATTCGTCGTCCATCCATATAGCGTTGTCGTGCTTCTACTCGATCGTTGGGCCTTAAAGTTTTACCATCGCAGATCCTCTCTGCGTGCTCTCGGTAGGTGCCATTGGTGGAGGAGGAGCTTGTCAGGTCAACGATCTCCATACCGTGACCAAATGCGGTGGCCAAGGCACACGCGTGCCCTCCCTGCCCGCGCGGCGGTGTTGCTGACTCGGACGACGACATTTCCTGGCCTGCCTCCATGGCCTCCGCATCTGTCTGCTCCTCCGGATCGAACTCATACACGAGCCTGCGATGGCGCCTTCGGGTGCACTCCTCCTCCTCCCAAAGCCTCTTCCGATCAAGCCTCTCCCGTTCACACAGTATTCACGGCGAGGTGATAACCCTACACTGTAGGGGATCGAGATAGTCTTCGCAGGCAAGATAACCCAATTTATTGATTCGACACTTGGGGACACAAAGAATACGTACAGGCTTTGACAATTGACTTGTCAATTCAAACGCACCTGAAATAAACACTTGCTTGCACAAAGGTATTAGTAGCAACTGTGATATGGTGGTAATAGTGGTGGTGATAACAGTGGAAGTAAAACAGCAAAACTAAACAACTAGTAACCAGCAGGAAAGAAAACACTGTAGGCTAGGGAGATGGATGGTTGGGCGCTGCTTGGATGAGAACGAACATGTAATAGATTCTAACACGAGCAAGGCTCACAGAAAAGAAAGGATCATCTAGGCAAATATCAAACATCAGGCATGTATCCCAGGGTAGTTGTACGTGCTTGCAATAAGAACTTTGCACAACATCTTTTGTCCTACCCTCCCGCTACAAACGGGGCCAAAAGGAACTTAGGGAGATTAAGGTACTCCTGTCAAAGAGCACCGGAACAAAGCATTAACACTTCATGGATACACGGAATCCTCAAATTATAGTCCATCCCCTTTGGTGTCCCAAGCTGTCACCATTGGGATCGCCGATTCCGGACTATAATAGGTGCATACAACTCATAGATAGGATCAAGAACACCACAAACTCAAGAAACAAAAGGGTGATCGGATCTGAAATCATGGCACTCGGGCCCAAAGTGGAAAGCATTAAGAGCAACAAGTTGTAACAGAGATGATAAACACCAAGTAGATGATAGGCAACATGCCCCCAACAATCTGATTGAACTATTACATGATCTAACTCATCCAATCCCTACCATCCCCTTTGCCTACAGCAGGGAATTACTCACACATGGATGGAGAAGTCATGGAGGGATGATGGAGTGGTGATGGCGATGACGATGGCGATGATTCCTCACCGGAGGCCAAAGCAGCCTCCAGATTAGCTCTCCCGGAGAAGAACAGAGGGTTGCGGCGGCTCCGCGACGTAGATTGGAAAAGCGACTTCTGTTCTCGGGTTTCTGCGTCGGGAGAATAAATAGGGGTCAAGGTAGGTCACCAGGGGGTGTGGGACCCAGCCAGGAGGGCAGGTGGCGCAGCCATGGGCTGGGTCGCGCCAGGCACCCTCCTGGCTGCTGATGCCCCACAGGCGTAAGGGATCGAGATAGTCTTCGCGGGTAAGTTAACCCAATTAATTGATTCGACACACGGGGAGCCAAAGAGTATTTATAAGCTTTGACAGTTGAGTTGTCAATTCAACCGCACCTGAAATATACTTGCTTGCAACAATAGATAAGTGGTAACGGTAATATGATAGTGATGGTAGTAACAGCAAAAGTAAATAGCGAAAGTAACAACTAATGACCAGCAGGATTGAAAACACTGTAGGCTAGGGAGATGGATGGTTGGGTGCTGCATGGATGAGAGTGAACATATAATAGATTCTAACACGGGGCAAGGCACACAGAAAATCAATGATCATCTAGGCAAATATCAACCAATAGGCATGTATCCCGTAGGTAGTTGTGCGTGCTTGCAATAAGAACTTGCACAACATCTTTTGTCCTACCATCCCGCTACGAACGGGGCCAAAAGGAACTTATGGAGATTAAGGTGCTCCTGTCAAAGAGCACCGGAACAAAGCAATAAACTCAATTGATACATGGAATCCTCAAATTATGGACCATCCCCTTTGGTGTCCCAAGCTGTCACCTTTGGGATCGCCGGTTCCGGACCATAATAGGTGCATACAACTCATAGATAGGATCTAGAACACAAATATATTCATGAAAACACATAGGCTTCAGATCTGAAAACATGGCACTCGGTCCCAAAGTGACAAGCATTAAGAACAACAAGTTGTAGCAAAGATGATAAACACCATAGTAGATGATAGGCAACATGCCCCCAACAATCTGACGAACTATTACATGATCAAACTCATCCAATCCCTACCATCCCCTTTGCCTACAGCGGGGAATTACTCAGACATGTGAAGAGAAGTCATGGAGGATGGATGGAGTGGTGTTGGTGATGACGATGGCGATGATCTCCCCTCTCCGGAGGCCAAATCAGCCTCCAGATTAGCCCTCCCGAAGAAGAACAGAGGGTGGCGGCGGCTCCGCGACGGAAACTGGGAAAACGACTTCTGTTCTGGGGTTTTCTCGTCACGGGGATAAATAGGAGCCTCGGTAGGGCACCAGAGGAGGCGGGAGGCGCCCAGGCGGCCAGAGGGCGCGGCCCCACCCCTGGCCGCGCCAGGGGGGCGCCTGGGGCCCCCAGGGCTCCCCTCTGGTCCCACTTCTGGCTCCTAGCTCCTTCGGGTACGTGGATTTTCTGGGAATTTTCTGGAACGTTTAAAAATCCATTTTTCTGCACACAATAAAACCATACAGGAAGCTCTGCTGAAAACAGCGTTAGTACGGGTTATTTTCGTCCAAATCATGCAAGAATGAGGACAAAACAATAGAAAAGGTGTTTGGAAAAGTAGATACGTTTGAGACGTATCAACTCCCCCAAGCTTAGCATATTGCTTGTCCTCAAGCGATTCAGTTCAACGAACTGGACGCGACAAAGAAAACTTTGACAAACTCTTTTGCTTCATTAGATGTATATAAGCATGTACTACGAAAAGAGTTTAGCAAGTATTGCAACAATGCTATAAAGGCAATGCACGAAGCAATTCTTCTTTCATGTGATCAGTCACAAACAACTAAAAGTAAATAATAAGCTACTGAAAATCAAGACAGGATCACAATGCACATAGCTTGAACATCCTTGAGTGGCACTTCGCTAGCCTCCATGAGTGAAGCAAAACATAAATGCAGAAACTCCTCCGGAGCTTTAAAGGTGACTAGAACTCAGTATTTCAGACTAGCAATAACACAAGCATGCAGAAGACAATGTAGTACTTTGGGACAAAGCATGTTACACTAAGAATGACAATTATGCTCTCATAGTTGGTGCTTTGAAGAAGGAAGGGAGACTCTAGAACCGTGGCTTTTGATGGCAAGGTTGAAAACCCGTGAAAGGAAGCAAAGACTAAACATGTGCCAGAGCTCTTGGTTTTGAAAACAGAGATAAAACTCTTTTGAGAAGTGCAACTTTCCAGTCAACGGTGAACGGTAAAGGTCTCTCAATATCTCTCATGCCAACCATATATAATTCCTTTTGCTTACACATATTCCCTTATCCATAAATCCTTTGATGGTCTACGGAACCTTTTATTTTGCCTCAAGGACGGAAGGAGGGTATCGTTCCACCTATCATAAGCAGCATTTGGTCCATTTCACTCCATCATCAAGTATGGGGGAGGTGTAACTTCTCATATATATATTTTTTCTTTTTGCTTAACTAGTTAAAACTTCCGTCAAAATATTTTTGGCATGAAAGATACTGATTTCCCCTCACCGCACCATGAGCTTGTACGGTTACAAAAAAGGGAAAATTTTGAATAAATTTCGAGATGGCACAAGAAAGTCTAAGTTAGGAATGGCCGGTAAATACCACATATAGGTAGGTATGGTGGACTCAAATGTAACAACTGGGTTTGAAGAGGAGTTTGGAAGCAAAAGCAGAATTCCGCTTGGTGCGAGCGAAGGCTAGCAAAAGACTGGGAAGCGACCAACTAGAGAGCAATAACTGTCATAATCATGCAGAGCGACAAAGTAACATTGAATCGAGCATGAAAGTGATATAACTATTCTGAAACAAAAAGATCATCAAGGAAAAAATAGACTTTTTTAGTCATAAGCATGTGTGAACATGTGCCAATTCAATCCAAAAATTCTCCGAAGGGAAATACCACTTCAGTATGCCAAACCATGAACAATGCAATGCATGTAAATCATTTCATCAACACATTATGTACTCTAGCTATTTGAGACTAGCCACAAGGAAAGCATGAACACTGGGAAAGCATTGTAAACATAGCACTATGTCGCTACAAGCTGGTCTCTAGATCATAAGTACAGGCATATGTACAAAAGTAGAAACAAGAAGAGTTCATACCAGTTTTCCTTGTTGCTTCCCTTCCGTCGATCATCGTCATTACTGCCTTGTCTCTTGCACGATCGAACGTGGGAAATATAATCAAATGCCATCACGGACTCGAGCTGAACTCTGAAAACAAAGCAAACTAAAGAGAGAAAGGAAATCTTTTTGGGTTTTTCAAGGCTAAAAAGAAATCAAAAGAAAAGAGAAAATATTTTTGTTGTTTTTGCAAAGAAAGAAAGAAAGAAAAACGGGCAAAAGCTTCGAAAAGATCAAAGCGAATAAAATGGATAATACAATGGAAAAGTGAGAAGGGCACGTACTCCCCCAAGCTTAGGCTTTTGGCCTAAGTTGGTACTAGCTAATGTCCCCAGGAGCCTCCTGCTCCAGGGTAGTACGGGTGAGTCCAAGGGTCGTATGAGGCTTCCGGTGCGTACACCGAAGTCCTCGGATCCTCCCACGAAGAAGGATACGCGCTACAAGCAGAGGAAGATCCTTCACCAAACTGGGTGACAGTCTCTCACTGGAAGGGTGGGAACTCACCATGCCCCTCCTCGTCGGGCACAACCCCCTCCATGGGGTTATGAAACTGACGCTGGACCACGAACTCATCGAACTGGGTAGCATCAAAGGACCATCCGTTCCTGCGAGAAAAATCAAACAAAAGAGGTGCAGGTAGACGGATCTTGCGTTCCGTGGTGGCTCCGAAATGCAAGATATAATTAAGGTTACCAAACTCGGAAGTCATGGTAACAAACTTATGCCTTTTCATAGCAGCAAGATCAAAACTTAAATAAGTAAAAGGCTTATCATCGGGGTGTGGGGTGCCATTAAGAGACTCTAGGATAAACGCCACCAAATAAATCTCCCTTGTTACCGTTCATAGCAAGGCGTCGAGCAATTAAGGCACCCACATTATAATCAAACCTCCCTGAGAGGGCGGTTGCCAGGATGGCAATATCCGACGCAAATATGTTGCTCGTGTTGTCACGAGCTAACATCCCTCTAGCAATAAATATGCAAAATACCTGAGGTGTGGGAATAAGATGCTGGAGATCTTTGATCGATGAATATCCCTTGTATCCATGCTACAGAGAGAGTTGAAGACGGTTCTCAGCTCGGAGGGCTGAGAGCTCATCTTCGCTGTCAGTCCCACGTTCGGCACACCTATTATTTCACAAAACTTTTCCAAAGGCATGGTAAAAAGATCATTGTAAATTTAAAACTCAACAGAACCAGCATCAAGGTTATATCTAAAACTGTTAATGAAACAGGAGGTGAGTTTTTGATACTGGGTAACACGGCACGTTGCGAGCCGCGTCAAACCTGCATTAGCACAAAGATTATAGAACTCCTCCTTAATTCCTGCAGCTTCAAGGAATTCATCGCACGGGAAAGTCATTGCACGTGCTGGATTTGTGTCCTCAAACAACTCTAAGGGCACATGATCTTCGTTGTATCTCACCCTAGCAGTTGAGGGTGAAGCTGCAGCTCTTGTAACTCGATCGGAGCACTCGGGCCTTGTCTTCCCAAGCCACCCCTTTGCTCTTCCTAGCAAACTCATTTCTGAAATTTTTGACAAATTAAAAAAACAAGGATTTAAACAAAGTGAGTTAAGGCAAACTACTCAACTCACTTCCCTAAGGCATAAACTTGCATCAGAACTTGGAAAATAAAATTCTACACATGCATGCAAGCTCATATAAACAGCACCAAGAGCCACTAAATACTCACAAATGAGGCCACCAATCAAAAATCTAATTGGAGGGGTGAAGGAGTTACATATCAGGGAGTACTTGCTCGAAAATTCAGCTCGAATGGTGGGCTGTAGAGAGAGATCGAAAATCGCCTCCAAGAACAGCAAGAACGCAAGAACAAAGTGCAGAACTCGTGTTTTTTTTGAGAGAGAAGAAGAAGGAGGAAGAAGACATACCTGGAAGTGGGGCATGTGGGCCCCAGGCGCCGTGTGGGCGCGGCCAGGGGGCAGGCCGCTGCTTATTGGCTTCTCGCCCTTCGTTGGTGAGCCCCAAGTGGAAGGCGTGATGCAGTGCAGCAGCAGTTTTCCCTTGGTGAAGATACCAAGGTTTGTATCCAGTAGGACTCCAGAGATGATAAGTAGGTGTCAGCGGCGCAACTGACGCGGACCTGCACACAGACACAGATAACTTTATTCCCAACGAAGTTCAGAGAGGTTGTCAATCTCTCCAATCTTGTTGTTCACAAATGATAAAACGCAAGGGACAATGAAAGCAACTTGAAAGTAAATGCAAAAAAGTAAATATAGCTTGGAATCAGTAATGAGGATATGGACCGGGATACGTGATGTTCACTAGTGATGTCTCTCTCCCAAAAGACGATAAAACTGCTATGCGAGGTAAACAAATTACAGAAGGGCAATTGACAGGATTATGAACGCACTGCAATGCTAACTATGCTACAAAAGAAAGGAAGAGGTTCAAAAGCACGGGCAGTACGCCAAAATAAGTAGACTGAAATCCATCTGCATCTACTACTAATCATCCACCTTGAGATATCTATCCAGAACATCTCGCTGGTATTAAGTTGCGAGCCCCACCCAAAGTGTAAACCCAAAGAAACAGACAACTGCATTAAAAAGAACTTTGCGTAAAGTAAACAATCCTTGTAACCGCGGTTACAAGCACCGTTGTTTTCCCCCTTGTGGCAACAGCACATCCCCTAGACTCATTTTTCTGTCACTCAAGCGTGTCATCGGGGGGCATGAACCCACAATCTAGCACAACGCTCCCTCTTGGATTCACTACCTACTACTTGGCCAAAGAAATAAACAGCAACGGAGAACATGCAAGAATTACTTAGGAACAAAAATATAAGAGATAAAAACCAAATATATTACTCTATCACAATCTGAACATAATCTCATAATCCATCAGATCCCTCCAAACTCAGCATAGCAATAGCAGAAATATTACAAAGGTGCCTCGATCATGTAGGGCATCTCACGAGGTCTAAACAATGAAGATCAAAGAGGGGAGGAGAACATCACATAGCTACTGATCACAGACCCATGGTGCAAGGAAAACTACTCACGAGACATCCGGGGAGCATCCATGGTGGAGAGGAGACTCCCGGAGGTCAATCCTCCCTCCGGCAGGGTGCCGGGAATAGGTCTTCTGGTGCTCCCGATCTTGGAAGCGCGGCGGCGGCGGAACAGAGGCGAGTTCGTGGAATAGGGTTCTTCTCCTGGAGTTTTCCCGTGACGTAGATTAAATAGGCGAAGGGGGGAAGCCAGAGGTGGACCAGGGGCCCCAGGCGCCCCCCCTGGAGCGGACAGGGGTGGGGTCGCGCCGGGTGGCCACCTGGGCCCCCCTGGCTCCCCTCTGGGCCCTCCCGGGCTCTTCTCGAAGCTTCCGTCACGCTGATTTTTTATCTGAATTTTCCCGAATTTTTCTGGCACTTTTTATATGGGGGAAAACTGAAATAGAAAAACAGCAGAAAACAGGAACTGGCACTGGGGTGCACTGAGTTAATAGGTTAGTCCAAATATGATCAAAAGTGTATGAAAGTGTATCTCGATCATAGCAATATCACACAAAACATGCATGGAGCAAGCAGAAATTATAGATACTTTTGGACGTACCATCCGCGCCAGCTGGCCGCCTGGGCCACTGGTGCCCCCCCCCCCCTGGTCAGCCCCAGGTGCCTCTGGGTCACTCCCTGCATGGAAATTTTTATTTTTATTTTTCTGGATTTTTTCTGAAAACTTCACTGTTGAAAATTGCTCGGAGTTCAAAAATCTGCAAAAACTTTCTGAAAACTTAAAGCAGTGATTAGTATTGTGAAGCTTCAAAAACATAAATACTTGGTACAGCAAAGAGAATGAAAGCTAAAGCAAATGAAAACATAACAATCTTAACTTTTTACCTATATAAAACAAGCTCAAAAGTAAGGTTGATCAAGTCTTACCAACAAACTGGCGATATATAGAACAATAAGTCTACCCTCTTATGAAGTGATCATTGCACCTTTACTTTGATGGATATTGTCCCCACCATAATGGTCTTTTATTTGTGATGCACATGTAGTGGACAGTCCCATTCTCCAATCTTCACGGTCTCGATATTCTCTATAGAGTTAAGGCCATGCCTCTTGTCGATCTTCTTCGGAAAATACACCGTGTGTTCTTTATCATCAACGTTGAAAGTGACCTTTCCTTTATTGCAATCAATAATAGCACCTACGGTGTTAAGAAAAGGTGTACCAAGAATAATGGACATGCTCCCATCCTCGGGCATGTCAAGCACAACAAAATCTATAAGGATCAAACAGTTAGCAACTTCAACGGGAACATCCTCACAAATACCTATTGGGACGGCTGTTGACTTGTCAGCCATCTGAAGAGAGCTATCTGTAGGGATTAGTTTCTCTAAACAAAGCCTCTTGTAAAGAGAGAAAGGCATAACACTCACTCCTGCACCAAGGTCACATAAAGCAGTTTTGACGTAATTATTTTTTATGGAGCAAGGAATAGTGGGTATACCTGGATCACCGAGCTTCTTAGGGATCTTGCCACTGAAAGAGTAGTTAGCAAGCATAGTAGATATTGCCTCATTAGGAACTTTTCTTTTATTAGTAACAATATCTTTCATATATTTTGAATAGGGAGGTAACTTAATAGCATCAGTCAAAGGGATTTGAAGAAAAAGAGGTTTCATCCATTCACAAAATTTATTATAATGCTCTTCTTCTTTAGATTTGAGGGACTTACCTGGAAAGGGAATGGGTTTCTGTATCCATGGTTCTCTTCCCTTCCCATGTCTTCTTGCGATGAAGTCTTCTTTAGAGTACCTCTTGCGTTTATCGGGTGCTTCTTCTTCTCTTGCCTCGGGAGAATCACCCTTCTCCTTGCCCTTTTCTTCAGGCTCGGCATCGTCTTCTGTTTCAGCATCGGAGGTAGATATGCTGTTAGGATCAACAGCTGGCTTTTCACTTGTAATAGGATCATCGGGATTGTCAGCCTCCTTGTGTTTCTTCTTCTTCTTTTTCTTCGGAGAGCTAACAGTCTCGTCTTCTTCTTGTACTTGAGAATCTTGCTCGATCCTCTTCGGATGCCCCTCAGGATAGAGTGGGTCCTGGGTGTGTATTCCACCCCTAGTTTTGATTCCATAAGCTTGTATGTCCTGTTTGGCATTATTAGCAAGCAAATCTTTTTGCACATTGGAAATTTGTTCAAGCTGAGTTTGAACCATATGAAAATGCTTAACAAGACATTTAGCATCATTAACTGTTCTTTCTAGAACATCACATAAACTTTTGATAGCAAGAGAATTATCATGCAACTGACTTTGTAACTTCCTATTAAAATGGTCTTGCTTAACAATAAAATTATCAAGCTCATCTAAACATTGGTCAGGAGGCTTACCTTTAGGGATGTCACTTTCAGTAAAGTCTAATAGAGAGTGTACCTCTACCAAGGGAGGGTGAGTAGTAGGCTCACACAACTTCTCAATAGGCGGTAAATTCTTCACGTCTTTGGTTTTAATACCTTTCTCCTTTATAGACTTCTTTGCTTCTTGCATATCTTCGGGGTTCAGAACAAGCATGCCCCTCTTTTTAGGTGGTAGAAGTGGTTCAGGAACGGACCAATCTTCATAATTCTTGGCAATTTTGCACATTAATTCTTCTGCATCGTCTGGTGTTCTTTCCCTGAAAACACAACTAGCACAACTGTCCAGGTAGGATCTGGATTCATCGGTTAAACCAGCGTAAAATATATCAAGCAGTTCATTTTTGGGGACTCCATGTCCCGGCATAACCTTAAGTAAATCACAAAACCTCCCCTAAGCTTTAGGGAGGTGCTCATCCTGCGATTGTTTAAAGTTATAGATTCTTTGCAAAGCAGCATGTTGCAGATGAGCTGGGAAATATTTATCAACAAAGAATTTGACTAAGTCCTGAGGACTTTTAATGGAACCATAAGGTAGTGCATCGTACCATGATTTAGCGTCTTCCTTCAAAGAAAAAGGGAAAAGCTTGGCCACATAGAAGTTTCGTATCTTCTCATCAGTAGTGAATAGGTTACCTAACTCAGCGAGTTTGGTCAAGTGTGCTATAGCATCATCATTTTCTCTGCCATAAAAGGGGTCAGCCTCGACTGTAGATATAAGTGAAAGATCAACAGAGAAATCATAATCAGGATCAGTGATGCATATAGGAGATGTGGCAAATTGAGGATCAGGAATAACTTTGTTCTTCATGGAGTGCCTTTTGAGCAACTCCTTAACAGCACCAGGGTCAGAGTCGACACACTCTCTGAGTTCCCTGCAAAAATCATCATCAAGAGTAACATAATCATCATCAAGGATTCTCTCCTTGAGTTCATCTAAGCTCGGGTAACCAAAGGTTTTGCAAATAGGAATATAGGTAGCAGGGGTCTCGGTCTTGGATTTTGCTGCAGCCTTAGCAGTCTGAGTTTCAATATAGTGACCAAGAAAAGTAGCATCATCAAGAGTAGTGGAAGCTTCATCAAAAGTATCGGACATAGTGACAGACTCAATAGAAGCATCATGTAGTGGTGGTGAAGTAAACTTACTCATAACAGAAGGTGAATCAAGTGTAGCACTAGTGTTCAGAACAGTACCTTTTCTTGTACGGGATGGTAAGATCGGAACCTTGGGGTCTCCTTTCTTACCCATACCGGAGGATGTGCAGCAGGCAGGATACTTCAAGTAGACTTGTAAATATTGCTATGCTCCCCGGAAACGGCGCCAGAAAACGCTGCTTGATGGCCCACAAGCGTAAGGGATCGAGATAGTCTTCGCGGGTAAGTTAACCCAATTTATTGATTCGACACACGGGGAGCCAAAGAGTATTTATAAGCTTTGACAGTTGAGTTGTCAATTCAACCGCACCTGAAATATACTTGCTTGCAACAATAGATAAGTGGTAACGGTAATATGATAGTGATGGTAGTAACAACAAAAGTAAATAGCGAAAGTAACAACTAATGACCAGCAGGATTGAAAACACTGTAGGCTAGGGAGATGGATGGTTGGGCGCTGCATGGATGAGAGTGAACATATAATAGATTCTAACACGGGGCTAGGCACACAGAAAAGCAATGATCATCTAGGCAAATATCAAACAATAGGCATGTATCCCGTAGGTAGTTGTGCGTGCTTGCAATAAGAACTTGCACAACATCTTTTGTCCTACCATCCCGCTACGAACGGGGCCAAAAGGAACTTATGGAGATTAAGGTGCTCCTGTCAAAGAGCACCGGAACAAAGCAATAAACTCAATGGATACATGGAATCCTCAAATTATGGACCATCCCCTTTGGTGTCCCAAGCTGTCACCTTTGGGATCGCCGGTTCCGGACCATAATAGGTGCATACAACTCATAGATAGGATCTAGAACACAAATATATTCATGAAAACACATAGGGTTCAGATCTGAAAACATGACACTCGGGCCCAAAGTGACATGCATTAAGAACAACAAGTTGTAGCAAAGATGATAAACACCAAAGTAGATGATAGGCAACATGCCCCCAACAATCTGACGAACTATTACATGATCAAACTCATCCAATCCCTACCATCCCCTTTGCCTACAGCGGGGAATTACTCACACATGTGAAGAGAAGTCATGGAGGATGGATGGAGTGGTGTTGGTGATGACGATGGCGACGATCTCCCCTCTCCGGAGGCCAAATCAGCCTCCAGATTAGCCCTCCCGGAGAAGAACAGAGGGTGGCGGCGGCTCCGCGACGGAAACTGGGAAAACGACTTCTGTTCTGGGGTTTTCTCATCACGGGGATAAATAGGAGCCTCGGTAGGGCACCAGAGGAGGGGGGAGGCGCCCAGGCGGCCAGAGGGCACGGCCCCACCCCTGGACGCGCCAGGGGGGCGCCTGGGGCCCCCAGGGCTCCCCTCTGGTCCCACTTCTGGCTCCTAGCTCCTTCGGGTGCATGGATTTTTTGGTAATGTTCTGGGAATTTTCTAGAACGTTTAAAAATCCATTTTCTGCACACAATAAACCATACAGGCAGCTCTGCTGAAAACAGCGTTAGTCCGGGTTAGTTTCGTCCAAATCATGCAAGAATGAGGGCAAAACAATAGCAAAAGTGTTTGGAAAAGTAGATACGTTTGAGACGTATCAGCTTCCCCCTGGTTGCCCTGTGGCCCCCCTTTGGACTCGCGGAAGCTTCCGGAACGCTGATTTTTTATATATTTTCTTGGGATTTTTCCAGCGTACCTAAATATCCAGAAACCTGCACAAAAGAAAACAGCACTGGTAGCTCTGCCGAAAACAGCGTCAGTCTGGGTTAGTTTCGTTCAAATCATGAAAAATGAAGCCAAAACAATAGCAAAAATGTTTGGAAAATTAGATACGTTTGAGACGTATCAACTCCTCCATGCTTAGCTATTGCTTGTCCTCAAGCAATTCAGTTCAACGAACTGGATGCGACAAACAAAACTTTGACAAACTCTTTTGCTTCATTAGATGTAAATAAGCATGTACTACGAAAGAGTTTAGCAAATTTTGACACCATGCTACAAGTACAATGCATGAAGCAATCCTTCTTTCATGTAATCAGTCACAAACAAACAAAAATTGAATAATATGCTGCTGAAAATCAATTTAAGATCACAATGCACATAACATGAACATATCAGAGTGGTATCTCGCTAGCCTCCATGAGTGAAGCAAAACATAAATGCAGAAACTCCTCCGGAGTTTTAAAGGAGACTAGAACTCAGAACTCAAAGTAAGAAACATCACAAGCATGCAAAAGACAATGTGATACTTTGGGACAATGCATGTTACACTAAGAATGAAAATTATGCTCTCATAGTTGGTGCTTTGGAGAAAGGAAGGTGGAGACTCTCGAACCGTGGCTTTTGATGGCAAGGTTGAAAACCCATGAAAGGAAGCAAAGACTAAACATGTACCAGAGCTCTTGGTTTTGAAAGCAGAGATAAAATTCTTTTGATAAGTGCAACTTTCCAGTCAATGGTGAAAGGTAAAGGTCTCTCAATATCTCCCATGCCAAGCATATTAATGCCTTTTGCTTACACATGTTCCCTTATCCATAAATCCTTTGATGGTCTACGGAACCTTTTATTTTGCCTCAAGTATGGAAGGAGGGTATCGTTCCATCTATCATAATAAGCATTTGGTCTATTTCATTCCATCATCAAGTATGGGGGAGGTGTAACTCTCATTTTTTTTTATTGACTAGTTAAAACTTCCGTCAAAATATTTTTGGCATGAAAGATACTGATTTTCCCTCACCGCACCATGAGCTTGTACGGTTACAAAGGGGAAGCTTTTGAATAAGTTTCGAGATGGTACATGAAAGTCTAAGTTAGGAGTGGCCGGTAAATACCACATATAGGTAGGTATGGTGGACTCAAATGGAACAACTGGGTTTAGAAAGGTGATTGTGGAAGCACAAGCAGAATTCCGCTTGGTGCTGGAGGAAGGCTAGAAAAAGACGGGGAAGCGACCAACCAGAGAGCATAACGGACATAATCATGCAGAGCGACAAAGCAACATTTAATCGGGCATGAAAGTGATATAACTCACCCTGAAGTAAAAAGATCATCAAGGTAGAACAGACTTTTCAGTCTTAACATGCATGAACATGTGCCAAGTCAATCCAAGAATCCCCCGGAGGGAAATACCACTTCAATATGCCACACCATGAACAATGCAATGCATGTCAATCATTTCAAGCAACACATTATAAACTCTAGCTATTTGAGACTAACCACAAAGAAAGCATGAACCACTGGGAAAGCATTGTAAACATAGCACTATGTCGCTACAAGCTGGTCTCTAATCATAAGTACAGGCATAAGTACAAAAGTAAAAACGAAAAGGGTTCATACCGGCTTTCCTTGTTGCATCCCTCCCGTCGATCTTCGTCATTACTGCCTTGTCACTTGCACGATTGAACGTAGGAAATTATAATCCTCACGGACTCGAGCTAAACTCTGAAACAAAGCAAACTAAAGAGCAAAGAAAACATATTTTTGGGTTTTTTAAGGTTTAACAAAAGAAAAAGAAAGGATAAATCTTTTTGGGTTTTTGCAAACGAAAAGAACAAAGAAGAACAGGAAAAAACTTGCAAAAAGATAAAAGCGAACCAACGGTAGATACAAAGGAGATGGGAGGAGAGTACGTACTCCCCCAAGCTTAGGCTTTTGGCCTAAGTTGGGCTCTTCTACTGCGGTCCCGAGGAGCCTCCTGCTCCGGGGTAATGGTAAGCCCAAGGGTTGTACGAGCCCTCCGGTGCGTACACCGAAGTCCTCGGATCCTCCCACGTGGAAGAGGAAGGTCCAACCCCCCATCCAGAGGAAGACCCTTCACCCCAGGGGGTGACTGTCTCCTCCTGAACTGGTGGATATACCACGTGCTACTCCTCGTCTGGCTCGAACCCCTCCGTGGGGTCGTGAAACTGGTATCTCCCCGTGATTTCTTCAAACTCGGCCACTGAAAAACGGAATCCGTTCCTGCGAGAAAAATCAAACACAAGTGGTGCAGGTAGACGGACAGTGCGTTCCACACCGTCTTTAAACCGCAAAATATAATCAAGTGTATAGCGGTCAGAGGCCTTAGTAACAAAGAAATGCCTCTTCATGGCAGCCAAGTCAAGGCTAACAAAAGGAAAGACTGTATCATCTGGGCGCGGTTCTCCTTGGAGAAACTGCATTAGAAGTGTGGCATAGACGCCACCAAAGAGGTCCCCCTTGTTACTATTAGTAGCAAGGCGTTTCGCAATAAGCGAACCCACATGATACTCGTGCTTCCCTGAGAGGGCATTCGCCATGATAGCAGTAGCAGGCGTAGAAGTTCTACTCGTGTTGTCTCGAGCCAACACTCCTCTAGCAATATAATAGGAGAAATACCTGAGGTGAGGGAACATAATGTTGGAAATCTTCTGACGGTTGGATGGCCTCACTTCAGTGTTATAGAACGAGTCGAGGAGGGTGTTGAGTGCAACAGTTTGGACATTTTTCCTCTTCTTCTTCTCGACCAAGCCTGGCAAACCTAAAGCTTCACAAAATGTACTCGTAGGCATGGTCATCAATTTTTCATAAAGTCGAAACACCACAGTATCGTTGTCAGGATAAAACCTGAAACTGTTAACAAAAATAGCGGTGAGTGTCTCGTGCTCTGGTACACGGCTCGTAACAAGCCGTGTCAAACCTGCATTGGCACACAGAGCATAGAACTCTTCTCGTATGCCAGCATCGTCCATGAAATCTTTGCATTGCATTGAAATCTAAAAGAGAGTGTACCTCTACCATAGGTGGGTGAGTGGTAGGCTCACGTAGCTTCTCAATTGGAGGTAGATTCTTCACGTCTTTAGCTTTAATTCCTTTCTCTTTTATAGACTTCTTTGCTTCTTGCATATCTTCGGGGCTTAGGACAAGCATGCCCCTCTTCTTTGGTGGTGGAGGTGGTTCGGGCACGGACCAATCTTCATGGTTTTTGGCAATCTTGCCCATCAATTCTTCCACATCGTCCGGTGTTCTTTGCCTGAAAACACAACCAGCACAACTATCTAGATAGGATTTAGACCCATCGGTTAGACCAGCATAAAATATATCAAGTAATTCATGCTTAGGGATCTCATGTCCCGGTCTAGCTTTCAGCAAACTGCAAAATCTCCCCCAAGCTTTAGGGAGATGCTCATCCTGCAACTGTTTAAAGTTATAAATTCTTTGCAAAGCAGCATGTTGCATATGAGCAGGAAAATACTTATCAACGAAAGATATAGCCATATCTTGAGGACTCTGAATGGACCCAAATGGTAGTGCATCATACCATGCTCTAGCATCTCCTTTCAAGGAAAAAGGAAAAAGCTTGGTCACATAAAAGTTCTGAATCCTTTCATCAGTAGTAAACAAGCCACCCAACTCAGCGAGTTTCGTCAGGTGCTCGATAGCATCATCATCTTCTCTACCATAAAAGGGATCATCTTCAACTGTGGATATAAGTGAAAGGTCAACAGATAAATTATAATCAGGATCAGTGATGCATATAGGAGACGTAGCAAAAGTAGGATCGGGAGTAAACTTGTTCTTCAGGGAGTGCTTTGCTAGAAACTTCTTTATAGTAGCAGGGTCGGAATCAGCACATTCATTAAGCTCCCTGCATAAATCATCATCAAGTATAACATAATCGTCCTCAAGGAGTTTCTCCTTAAGGCCAGCAAGGTTATGAATTTTTCCAATAGGTGTTTGGGTAACAGGAATTTCAACACCCGAGAATCGGGCAGCAGCAACAATCTGTTCTTCAATAAAAGAACCAAGTGAACCTGTAGTCTCAAAGGTAGTAGAAGCATCATCAAAAGTATCTGACATATTGCCAGACTCAGCAGAAGTAGCATGTAACTGAGGTGAATCAAACTGACTCATAACTGAAGGTGAATCAAGTTTAGCACTAGTGCTAAGAGCAGTACCTCTTCTCGTACGGGATGGTAAGATCGGAACCTTGGGGTCTCCTTTCTTACCCATAGTGGATAGCATGCAGCAGGTAGGATACTTCAAGTAGACATGTAAATAAAGCTATGGTCCCCGGCAACGGCGCCATAAAACAGTACTTGATAACCCTCAACTGTAGGGGATCGAGATAGTCTTCGCGGGCAAGATAACCCAATTTATTGATTCGACACTTGGGGACACAAAGAATACGTACAGGCTTTGACAATTGAGTTTTCAATTCAACCGCACCTGAAATAAACACTTGCTTGCACAAAGGTATTAGTAGCAACTGTGATATGGTGGTAATAGTGGTGGTGATAACAGTGGAAGTAAAACAACAAAACTAAACAACTAGTAACCAGCAGGAAAGAAAACACTGTAGGCTAGGGAGATGGATGGTTGGGCGCTGCTTGGATGAGAACGAACATGTAATAGACTCTAACACGGGCAAGGCTCACAGAAAATAAAGGATCATCTAGGCAAATATCAAACATCAGGCATGTATCCCAGGGTAGTTGTACGTGCTTGCAATAAGAACTTTGCACAACATCTTTTGTCCTACCCTCCCGCTACAAACGGGGCCAAAAGGGACTTAGGGAGATTAAGGTACTCCTATCAAAGAGCACTGGAACAAAGCATTAACACTTCATGGATACACGGAATCCTCAAATTATAGTCCATCCCCTTTGGTGTCCCAAGCTGTCACCATTGGGATCGCCGGTTCCGGACAATAATAGGTGCATACAACTCATAGATAGGATCAAGAACACCACAAACTCAAGAAACAAAAGGGTGATCAGATCTGAAATCATGGCACTCGGGCACAAAGTGGCAAGCATTAAGAGCTACAAGTTGTAACAGAGATGGTAAACACCAAGTAGATGATAGGCAACATGCCCCCAACAATCTGATTGAACTATTACATGATCTAACTCATCCAATACCTACCATCCCCTTTGCCTACAGCAGGGAATTACTCACACATGGATGGAGAAGTCATGGAGGGATGATGGAGTGGTGATGGCGATGACGATGGCGATGATTTCCCCTCACCGGAGGCCAAAGCAGCCTCCAGATTAGCTCTCCCGGAGAAGAACAGAGGGTTGCAGCGGCTCCGCGACGTAGATTGGAAAAGCGACTTCTGTTCTGGGGTTTCTGCATCGGGAGAATAAATAGGGGCCAAGGTAGGTCACCAAGGGGTGTGGGACCCAGCCAGGAGGGCAGGTGGCGCGGCCAGGGGCTGGGCCGCGCCAGGCACCCTCCTGGCTGCCCCCTGGCTGCCCTGTGGCCCCCCTTTGGACTCGCGAAAGCTTCTGGAACGCTGATTTTTTATATATTTTCTTGGGATTTTTCCAGCGTACCTAAATATCCAGAAACCTGCGCAAAAGAAAACAGCACTGGTAGCTCTGCTGAAAACAGCGTCAGTCTGGGTTAGTTTCGTTCAAATCATGCAAGAATGAAGCCAAAACAATAGCAAAAGTGTTTGGAAAAGTAGATACGTTTGAGACGTATCACGAGGGCCTCGACAAAAGCGGCGTACTGCGCCAACCCAAGTTGGAGCTCGCGCTCGTCCAAGTCGCGGAGGTCCGCGTAGAAGCGCGAATCCTCGAGGGACTGGACTATGGCCATCTTCATCATGCGATTGAACTTGGGGTCGTCGTCATCGGGAGTGGAGGGTTGTGCGCCCAACACAATGACGGCCAGCAGCGCGCTGGACACGTCCACTCCTCCATCCTCCACCTCCATCCAGGCGCGGTCCATATGCAATGGGTGTGGTGGTGGGGGAGGCGAGCTATAGGTGATGAGGTGAAGGGTGTGGTGGTAGTGGTGGCGAACTAATTAAAGGATGAGCGTGTGTTTGTGTGTTGCCATCGCCGCTTGCCATGGCAAGCTTTATTTGTAGAGCTAGCACTCGAATTGTGGATCGATATTTGCCCTGGTGGGCGCTTGCGCGGGAAGGATCGGCTAAAGCGCGCGGGAGGAAATAACAAAAGTTCGAAAATCCTTGTGGAGCCCATGCTTTGGCTGCCGCGACGAGCATGCTGTGATGAGGAAACTAGTCTGCCGGCGAGAGAAGTGGAGGTGGCGACGCATATGCTACAAAGGTTCAGTTGGATGTCGAATATGGTGTTGTTGATGACGTAGCCATATTCAATGTGAAGAGCAGACTAATTCTATATATATATTGTATGGTTCTTGATGGTATATATTGTATGGTTCAAACATAGTATCTTCGTATGGTATGTTTCCATTACACAATTTGATTGTGTTTTCAAATCAATACATTATGAACTGGAAACACATAATAGTTGCTGGAAGTAGCTCATAAAATTTGAGTAAACAAAATTCAATACATCATGGTCAATTCAATTTAGCATGGTTGGATGCAGCTTCACGTGGAACAAGCAACCACCTCTGCCTTTCCAGTCAAGTTGGATGGTAGTGGTGTTGAGATGGGTGGCACGAGGTTGCTAATTTTGGGTTAAATAAGCTAATACCGCTTTATGTGTTCTTTGCAAGTGATTACCCCGAATAGTGGTGTTCCCTGCGAAACAGATCAAGAGTTGTGGTTCTGCACAAAAAAAAGTCCCAACAAATGGTCTTATGTGCTAAAACTTCACTATATTATAACTTGTACAAAGTACACACATAGCAAGATGAGGCTTCTGATCGGAATCAGCACAAAGTTGACTTTGCTCTCCTAGTTTTGGGCTGTAGCATAGATAATAATTGCCCACATTTATACTCCCTTTGTAAACTAATACTCTGTATAAGATGTTTTAGATAACTAAACTAGTGATCTAAATCATCTTATATTAATTTACGGAAGGGGTATTTACCAAGGGTCTCCACAACATAAGCTAGATGACATGTGTACCGGGGCCAACTCCATATTAAATGTATCGACACGTTGAGAAACCCCTACCCCTTTGTTCCTCACTTATACTTTGCTCCTGCAATCCTCTGCTCGCTCGTAACCCTCCTCAAATACCAGATTTCGCGGACTGGTGTAGCTGTATATTGGTGCCGCCTGCAAGTAGAACCGCATTTCGACACCACCCCTCGAGTCGCCGACTATCGCACCTGCTGTCGCCGATGCTTTTATCGCACTCACCCACCCCCGCCAGATTGGGGTTTTTCTACTGGACATGAAGGTTAGTGGAATATTGCCCCGCATCTTGTACCTCGAATTCGAATTCTGTTCGTAGCTAGTAATCTCTGTAAACGCAATGTACATGGATCCGTTTTTCTTCAGTCTTACTCGAGGTTTCAATTTCAGTGCCGAAAGTGTAATGACAAGGGAGGACTGTGCGTCCTCGGCCGCACACAGGAGTTGTTCAACATCACCGTGCAAGATGATTTCTTGAAGTGCACAGTATGTTCTTGTACACCCCTCTTACCCAGATGTAATTCAGACAAGGTTCTCGCCGCTAAAAAAATTTATGAAACGGAATTTTCAAAATCTTGAGTTCAAATGATGTAAAAAAAATTATCGAGTACTGCATATCTGTACTTAAGCCAAATTGTGAGTCATACAACATTCGTTAAATTATTATTGTGCAATCATTTATGTTAAGCTCATATTTGCATGAGTACATAAAAATACACAAATAGTTTCTCATCCCTGCTATATATTTCATGTAGTACATTCCTTGCTTTGCAACAACACCTCTGATACATAAGTTTTTGTTGTACCTGAATGAAGACTCAACTAAAGTTACAGTACAGACGAACCATGAATACAAGTTCAAAGTTTGGCTTAATACAGATGCTGAAGGTCGCTGCTATTTTCCGAAAGACTAGTGGAGAAAGTTTGCTAAACGTTATGTGCTAAAAGTTGCCACAAAAGTGTTAGTGGATGTAAGACAACCTGGTGGTATCATACATATAAAGTTACCAAAGCATATCTGTCGATGGAATAACAATCAAAGTTAGTATTCTTTAAAGTCTTGCATGTGTCTGTCCTGGCTTACTAATTAATTAATTATTCAAGAAAAATATATAAATACTGACAAGCATTATTATATCCTTGCAGACTTTGTTGAATGTGTACTTAAAGTTATGAAGATTACTCCTCAATCCACATTCCACTGGCAAGATTTGGAGCCTCTCTTAGAATTTTGGTGGAAGAATTGAATCACTTGTTAAGCGTTTCCATGCAGGAAATAGGATGGCATTATGTTTGCCACTCGTGAATACCTTGGACAGAACGAATTGTATCAATGGAAAAATCATGGTACATGATATTTTATGTTATATATCCTTTCGTAATATATACATTCATCCGGTGTTACAATTATTTTATCGGTCTTGCAACAGGTACTGCCGCCTTCAGTTATTCCTGAATTGATCCCCTCTACTGGTCCAATAACACTAGCAATTGGTTATAATAAGAAGGTGATGTCAGCGTACATCCTTTGCCCTAGAAATGGATCAATTATCATTCATAAGTGGTACCTTGTGATGAAAATTCGTCCACAGTTGAAAATGGGAGACAACATTTTGCTCTATCTGTACGAAGGCAATGAAGGCCTTTTCCTGTTCATTCAAGACGTTCTGTAACGCGGATCCTAGGCAATATTTTCCTCAAATCCTTGTTGCTGAGTACTGTATTATTTATACAACTGTATGTTATGTACATGTGAACTCAAATGTTGTTAAGTAATCCTTGCTACGTATTATCTTAATTAGACGCCCTTCTCAAAAATAGTAGTTTCAAGTAATGTGCATATAGATATGATAAGGACGAAGTTCATTTCATAGAACAACTAAGATAACTGATTACAAAAATGTGTGCCTACATAGCAGACATTTTCGATAACTAACATGTTTCTATTTCACTACATCATTGCACACAATTTTGTATTTCCGAACGTCTACAAGAGAAGCTAGCCAGCTTTTAGAAAACAAAGAAAATAAAAAGAAGACGCCGTGCATCACCAACCCTTAGATTTTCAGAAACTTTTCTGATATGTTTTATTTCCCACACCATGTTTTAATTCAGAACGTTTGCTTTACTAAGTTAGAGATTCATTTTTTAGAACCGCAGGTGTTCTAAGGAGTTATCACAAACACTTGATTGTAGGAACTGTGTGTCGCACATAACCAACACTAAGATTTACAGAAACTGTGAATTCGGCTACCACTTTTATCCAATTACAATCGTTGCACAAATATAAATAACACAGATTCTCAAAAGGCACAGCTATAAACTTTGCATTCGATGTAATAGAAACTATAAAGTAGATCAAGGATCAAGTGCAATCATAAAGATGACATAATGTACAAGGAAAATAATACGTTGAATGCTGCTAAAATCCAAAAATTTAGAGCCATCACATGACAAGTATTGATTGTCTGATTTATCTCAAGTGCCCTTGTCCTAGAATTGATCGCATAAGGTTAAAATGTATCAAAACTAAGATGTAAACTCATGTCAAAGTTTTACATTCAGGTGTAGTGACTTAATGAAGCGGTCAAACAGGAGTTCAAAAATGTTTATATCAAATAGCAAGTTTCAAAAATCTCCCCAAAATAGGAACATGTGCCATTCTGATAAACATTGCAATGAGAATTTTGAGAAAGCAAGCTGAAATTATGCACATTGTCGCAATTTCTTAAGTATGACCCTGGAAATTTCATCCGTTCTCATGTCTAGCAAACGAACATCAAGTCATTATTGTTGCCATTTTAGTTGCATGAAGACCTCCAAAGCGCAACCACTGACTTGGATGGTAGCGCCCCTAATGGATGGCAGTTCTGATGGGGTGATCGTCAGGCAAGCTCGCACACATTGCTTTCGCCACATCCATTTCTCTGATAGACAATAGGATCATATGTAAATATTTGGTGGCATGAAAAATGGAAGGTAAAAAAACATATTGCTGGGAATCTAAGAACACCAATGAACTAAATAAATTTGAATTAAAGAATTAGATCACCTTATTTTTAGGAGGATGATACAAGAAACATATAGGAAGGTAAATAAGTCTGCTAGCATTTTTATCTGGACCGCAAACCATGCCGCAATGTAGTAAGGCAACTATAGAAGCAATGCAAAGTTGTCCTAGGATGATCTCCCATAATGGTGAAAGCATAAAAACATACCTCACTTTGTCCTATCTTGGATTCTCTCATGAAAGTCCTCGGTTGGTTGTTGTGGCTTCTTGTTTTTTCTTGCCCATCATAAGCCGCAGTTTGTGATTTGGTAATAAGTATTGTTCAAAGAGGAAAAGTTTAGTGAGATCATACCTCCTACATGAGTACACACAGTATTAATGATATGTAAGTGGGAAAGAACTTAGCATTACTGGAATGTTATTGCAGGTTCCTCATGATTGCTTTTAGAGTCACCTACATCATGCTCTTTGAAATACAATTAATAGCCACCAATTTTTAATATACATGAGTTAAGGGCCTGTTTGGGACTACTCTGCTCCATTAAAATTGGTTCCACTCCACTAAATTAATTTGGAAGCAGCTTTATGTAGGAGTTGTAGATTTATCAAAGAAAAATTTTAACATGTTTGGCTTCCAACTAGCTCCAGCTTTAAGAATGAAAATTTTGGTGGAAAAGATCTATTTGATTGGATGATGAAGGGGTATCCACTTACTGATGGTAGTGGTGGGTAATTTTCCCTCAACTCCAGCTTCTAGATTCTATCTAGAGCACCCCCTGAGGAGCTTCATGAAAAACAGGGAGTTGTACCCCAGATTCTGGTTTATTTTTGGAGCGGCATATCATGAAGTTACCACGTTCGGCTTGCGTTTCTTAGAGCGGAACTAAATTTTAGAGAGTGGAGCAGTTCCAAACAGGCCCTAAATGTACTAACGCTCATATAATAATAACTAATCTCTAACTACATGAACGGTGTGGGTAGCAAAATAAGCAAACCTTGTACTGCATAATCTGATTGCGTTGCATCTCCTGCCATTTATAGGAATTGAACTGCACCCAGCCAATTGTCCCTTCCACACTAAATCCAATAGCAGCTCATCTGTAAAGTGATCAATAAAAATAAAACACAGAATATCCATTAGGAACTATTTACTCTTCCATAGAGTGACAGAAAAAATAAACTCAAAGGAGGTGAACTGAATGTACTACTGACTTCAGATGTATTTGTTTGGTACACCTATGGTACGTCAGTAAATATATAGACCTATTCTAGAGCATTGGTGTATGTACCCATATACCTATGTGCATGCTAATGGTAGATTATAATTAGCTAATTGCCTCAAGATAGGTAGAATATTAAAATAAATAAATTAGTACCGGCAATCATGTGATTTTTCTTCTTTTAGAGAACTTTATAAAATTGTACATAGATGAGAGATACCTAAAGTGGAGCATAAAATATTTCATACTGAAACTCGCACTGATACAGGCAAATGTTTAAGTGTAATAGATTTGAATCTTCCAACTGTTACCTGCTTGTTTAGCATTTAGTTAGTTCGGATATTTGATTTGTAAATAACATATTGGAAATTTAATTTACCTTATGTATTCGTTCCATTTTTCCATATTGCATTATAATGATACCTAATGATAGTAGTTTAAATCGTACGCAAGTAAGTGGACAGGTACCGATAAAAGTTATCTTTATGACACACTATATAGTCGAAGACAATTTTACAGCATGAATCATTAATTGATGTGGTTATCTGAAAATAAAGTAAGTAGAAGGCTAGAACAAAATGGTTCTACCTGTATTGTAACATGACCCAAAAGCATGTTCAACCAGGGAGTGTAACCTTGTGCCTTCCACATAAAAAATCATAATGAATATTCAAATAACGTACAACTTTTCTAGTATTGAATGCGGATCTGCAAGCTTATCTTTTATCTCATCTAACTAATGCGTTGTAGAAAAAATAAATTAAAAACATACTCATGCGATCTCTGTCGGTTGTGATTGCCCGCCGCCACCTCTACCCTACTCATCTCCAAAATCCGCCCAAATCAATTGACACAATCAGTCCATGCTGATGAATGTTATATTGTCAACGGGGAAAGGGTGAGTAAAGAGTGACAGGGAAGGAAGCGTATGTATACACGTACCTGAGCACATCGCCCACCATGAGTGCCTGACCGAAGATTAATGAGATCTCAAGAATAAATATTCCCTTCAAAATCCAGCGGAGCAATTTCACTCAGTCGAATATCCATGGCTTCGGACTGCATCGCTTAGGCGGGTTGGCATCTCTGTACGCGTCGCTCTCCTTGCCCTAAACAATGGGATAGATTGATCCACCGCCCTCTCTCTCACAGCAGACATATCCCCTCCCCCTCTCTCTCTCACAGCGACCTACCCGTTCCTCTCCTTTGTCAAGTCGGCTAGGTCCCCTGCTCTCTCTCTCACACACACACACTCTCTCATACACCAATCGACCCATCCCCTTCTCTCTATCCCTTGCAGGCTGCAGCGACCGCGCCGCATCAACTTTCCATCTGAGATCGCCTCCGCTTCTCTCTCTCTCTCTCTCTCTCTCTCTCTCGCAGCGACCCTGTTGAGCGGATTTTTGGTGAGGGAGAGCGATCGATCCGGCGGCCTTTCTCGTGTAGCGCTCGCAGGACGGTGGGTTGGGCTGGTAGAATAGGCCTACTAGCCCAACAAAAGCCCGGTTAACCACGTGTATTCAAAAAAGCTACGGGGGTAGCAGCCCAACAGGACATCCGGTCCATTGTTTTGAGAAGGTCGTCCTGAAGAAGCAATGTACGTCCATCCAACGGTCAGCATTGGGCAGATCATGAAATGAATGGCTAAACACACACAAGTCGTGAGAAGGCTCGAAAATGGTCCAGTTTTACTATTCTAAATTAGCATCCATTGTTTACTCCTTCCGTTGTCCTAAACGACGATGATGGTAGTGCAGGAGGCGGTGTGACACATAACTAGGGGCTTTGAAGGCCACAAACGATTTAGGTAGGTCAAATGAATGAATGCATTGTCATCTTGTTAATATATGTCCCTAGGACATTGACTTTTTATTCATATATACAAATCGACCAAACTTCTTCACGAAACTCTTCCAAAGGACAAGGCAATGATGTGGTCAAGCACGGTAGCGCCCCCAAGAAGGCGAAGAACTACAATCATTTCTATGAAAAGGCCGTGCCAACCCACTTATACAAGGTCATCATTGCATTCAAGCTAGAGTGTGTGTGTGTCATTGCCCAACTTGTTCACCCAACACTTGATCAATAGAGGATACCCCGCGCGTTGCTGCGAGAATCAACTGGAATATATTTTGATTATATGAGCATAAATAGTAGAAATAATAATATTTAACTAAACCTATAAATATTGTTATATAGTGTATGCAGTGACACGTATGTCATCTGGCTGCTACTCTCTAGCTAATCATGTAACCAGTAGATGCTTGCTTTGTGTAGAGATTCATGTTACATTTTTGGTGTGCCCTCAGCCCCTGATTTGGTGGGGCTGAGATGGGCGTAAATCAAACTGCCCCGTTCTATATGCATGATATGTGTAATGATTTAAATAAATCATGGATCTGCATATTCGGTCTCCTTTTGCTGATGATGAAACCCGAAGAAAAAATTTATGATCTGTGTAGTAGATGCATGCACCGTGTAATGTAATAAAAAATTGTTATTTATTTTCAAGTACTAACAGTGATGCTATACATTGTGGCAGTAGCTACACTAATGCCAACTTTGAAACATTTCAAGTAGTTATTTCTTATTATAATGTCGCCTTATGTTTAGTCCTGCTTATAGGTACATATATCTTTGTGTAAGTGAAGCTTCAATTTTTTCTGAAATTAATTTTGTCTTTTCGTTGTTTGATAGGTGCGGATATGTCAAGCACCGCCTCTGTACCACATCCTCCATCAGCTCAGGGAGTTGATTCAAATGATTCCAAAATTTGATGTATGGTTACAGCCATGACCCCTTCTGGAAGATATGCAAATGATATTACTGTATCAGTCTAGGAAGTACTATAGGAACTGAAATAGCCTGGTTCATTTATTCGTGTTTCACGTTCTGTTGCTTTAACCTATGAACCAACGAATTTCTGGTTTCTTAGTGGGCAATGTTTATGCCCTTTATGATTTCTTCCTTTTAAAAGATGTTCATATTTTTAAAGGCGACATGTGTTTGTGCATAACATGAAACAGTTAGCTTTACACATATGGACGTGCTTCAGCTATAGGAGAAGCATGCCTCTTATGTTCATGAAACCAGACAGTTTTTTTAAAGGTCGACGTGTGTTAATTGTCTGATTTTATGTCAGTTTGTAATTTCCAAAATTCCCACTCCACAATATACTTCTCCTTGATTACATAATGTTGTTAGATAACTTCAAGATATTTAATCTTAGGAAATAGTAAGTAAACCAATGACTTAAAAAAATATAAGAAGTAAACTGTTTTATTTGTATTACGCAAATGTGCCAAAATAGTGTATATTATCGGAAAAAAGTATAACATGCAAATCATTTTGGTGGATTCTTATGATGAGTTATCCTTTGTGCTGTTGCAAAGGTGATGCTTTGTGGTGCTTCAAAGATGTTCCTACATGCTTGATTTATACATTTGCTTGGTACATGTACAAGTGGTTTTGCACTATGGCATGATGAAGCAATTCATTTAGTTTGCTCTGTTTTGGATCTAAATATGGTGCAATTTTCATTATTCATGTTTGTTGCTTTCCCTGTGAAACAGATCATAGGCCCAGCAAGAAGAACCAACTGCTCGAAGGGTTTTACATTTTAGAGACTAAGTCAATGGGCCAAGTGTAAGTTGATTTCCAAAATCATTTTCCCTACCAAACACACGATATAACATCTTCTAACCATCATCTATATAATTCTCCGCAGGTACCAACTGTCATTGCAATCCTCGGAAGACAAGATTCAAACTTATGATAGTCATAAGTTGCTTATCATATGCACTACCCTTTTATTTAGGCTCATGTACCATATGACTTAAACCTCTTTGTTGCTGCTTTTATTTTGAACCACCAATGTATCACTAAATATGAATGTATTGTTGCTATGTTCCAACGCCACATATAAAACAAATGTATTTGTCTCTCCTTACCAACTATGAATTTAGTTCTCTTCTTCATGGTCCATATCATTTAACTACTCTTTACTACATCTGTAACAGCCCAGTTTTTGCAAAAATTAAAAAAATTGTTTTCGGTGTGAATTGTTTGATTGTCTGATTTGTTTGCGGTGTTTGCATCCCCGATTTATCGATCGGCGATTATTTTCCCCCCTCTTATCTCGTATCGGACGGAGACCGACCCTTGCCACCCTGACACTCGACCTTTGCGACACCGGGTTTCACCCGATCACCGTCGCGAAAACTGCACGAGACCAGCCGCAGCCAACGGAATGAAAAACCCCGTTTAATAATTAAACGGGTTATTTTTATAGCGCGCCGGAAAGTGTCTTCGGAACGGTTCCAGCGCGAGGTGAACGCCTCCGGCTCGACGCACTGATCGCGCAGTTCGAAGTTTTACCCGAATCGGAGGTACTGCGGACCCCCGGCGGTCAGAAACGTGAGCACCGCGCGCGCGAGAGAAAAACCGATGATGTTTTTGCAAACTGCCAGCCACCCATGCTATATAAAGACCACCACACTCCCACCCATTTTTAGGGTTTCCCTAGACCAAATTTTGCAGCCACACCCCTGTTTTACCCCAATTTTCGCAGCAGTTCCAGCCCAGCAGATCTGGACCGTCAGATCGCCCGATCTGGACCGTCAGATCGCCCGATCTGACGGCCGAGATCGCCTGCAGCCTCTCCCTCCTCTCTCTCTCTCTCCCCGAGCTTCTCTCCCATGGAGCCGTGCCCGCCTCCATCCCGTGGGATCTCGAGGCCGCCGCCGCCGCCGGCAGCAGCTCCGGCCAGCCCTCCACCGCGGCGCCCCCCCTTCTCCTCTCCCTTTCTCCTCTTCTCCCTCTCCCTCTCACCCTGTGCCTCTCCTTCTCCCCCGCAGGACCCGCAGCCGTGGCGCCATGGACGGAGCTCCGCCCGAGCTCAGCGCCCGCCCGAGCACGGCCCGCGCGACCGCAGCCGCCTGCCTCCCTCGCCCCCTCGTCGCCTCCTCCGTCCCGCGGTGGCCGGCGAGCCGCCGCGCGCCACGCCGGCGTCGGGCGTAGCCGACGAGCCCCGGTCGGGAGGACCAGCGCAGCCAGCCGGCTGCCTCCGCTCCAACCGCTGCTGGGCCGGCTGCCCCAGCGGCCCACCGCGCCAGATCCGAGCCCATGCCAGGCGCCAGATCCCCAGCGGCCAGATGGGCCGTGGCCCAGTGGGTGAGGCTCCATTTTTTTCCGTTGAAGCCTGCGAATTTTGCTAAGCTGATAAAAATTGCTGCTGATTCAATTTTTCACTGCGTTTTCCCGTTAATCCGTAGCTCGGCTCGCGTTGCGCCCAAAAGACGAATTTCTTAGAATTGCGTGTACTTTAATTCATCTTTTGTGAGCATTTGCATTTGAGCTCATCTTGATTGTGTAATTGTGTGCTGAAGTGGGCATCAGGCCGTTAAACTGCTAGCTTTTCCTGTTATTGAGTTGCTGTTATTATTTTGTTGCATCTTTGCATGATGATTGTAACAAATCCATGAGGCCTATTGCATTGATTCCTTTTGCGTTGCGTTAAGCAATGTTTCTACTTCAGTTTCATGCATCCACATGCCATATTTGCTTGCTGCATCATGTTTATATCTTGCTCCAAAGTAGCTATCCTGATGTTATTGTTCTGCTGTGCTGAAAACTGTTATTTTGTTGCAACTTCGGTCGACGAGTGTGTCGCGACCGTTTATCGGAATTGAGTGATTCCAATTGCATTTTTCTAAGCATCATGTCTACTTTCATCCCATGTATTGATATGTCATGTTGCTGCACTTTTGCATATAGATTTACCCCTGTTTGTACAGCATGTGTGCATAACTTGTCTTGCTTATATCTTTTTAACCGTAACTCCGTTTGGGGTGTTCTTTATATGTAACTTGATTAGTTTTTCGTGTACTTTGTGTTTATGCTTTTGTTTTCTGTTGTTAACCAACTTAAAATATGGTTTAGGACAGAACAGTACCAAATATTTTAATTATCGTGCGGCACTTAGTGTTATGCCATGTTTAGGTTGTGCCTCACTTAAATTGACTAGCATAGATAGTTTACTTTGTGCTTCACCTCTTGTCATGCTTGTGTGCTATGCCATGCTTGCTTGAGTGAGATGCCATGTTAACAACCTTTGTTGATCACCTGTAGCTAAACTACTTGAACCACCGTAAATGTGCGGTATCGTCGTGTGTGACGAGTACTCCACTTAAACCGTTAGTAACCGCTCTCGACGGTAGGTGCGATGTTTCGTGTTACTTCTTGTTGATGCTTGCTCTTGTATTGCTCCGTAGTAATAGTGGTGCACCGTTGATTGCTTTCCAGTGTTTCCTTCTTGTGTGCTTCCGCGGGTACCTCTCGGAGACGATGCGAGCTTGCGATCAACTACACCTTCGGAACCCGACTTATTAACAGGCAAGGACTTGCATTACTTATGATCCATTCTATTTCAACCAGCGGTTTGCATGCTAGTATAAGTTAGGTTCGATGTTTGATCCTACCACATGTTTACAGCCTCTTTTAAACCGATACAGCCATGTCCCCTCCCAGCAAACCTTGTACTGCTATGTTACTTTCGCTCGTTGCTCAGCCCCTGCTTAGTATGCATGCTTAGGATGCTACGATGTTACCCTGTTACTCTTTGGGTTGGGATATCACCTGATTATTATATTATTGTTGATGATATGATTATTATATAATGTTGATTATATTCGACGAAGGATGGAAGGTCTAGGCTATCCCGCCCCGACGCTTTGTTCCATTCGAGTCACCTAGGATCCGAGTTCCGGGTATTGGTTTTAAGACTGAGCGTGCCTAACCGCGTGTGGGATTTTATGGGGTCCCCTTTTCTTACCTATCTAGCTTCAAACATTTCTAGTGGTGGCCCAAGCTGATTTACCATTTGAAAACATGCATATATATCTTGTCGGGTCGCTCCTAGCAGATATCTTTTAAAACAACTTGGGCCAGCGGAGACATGGTTTCTTTGTTGGTCCACACCTGGAAGCTAGGGGGCTGCCCACATCTGTTTGGGTAGCTAACCCGACCTCGTCCAGACGGTAGAGGCCGATTCGAGAGCGCGGCCGGCTTTTGAGTTGGATGTCGACTCACCGGGGGCCACCCGGATTTGTGCGTTGTTAGTTAGAGGGACCTGTCGTTTCGGATCTCTTGGAACTAAATCATAAAATGGTTGCCTGTGATGGGTAGCAACTGAGAGTGATGGACATGCGTGCGGAGCCTCGTAATGGGCAGTTGGTACACCCCTGCAGGGTTAAATCTTTTCGAGAAGCCGTGTCCACGGTTATGGACGACTTGAGACCTACTCCTTGTTCATAGACAACAACAACTGAGATATCTTAATATAACTTGATCACCATGTGTGTGCCTTGACTGCTTCTTCTTCGTCGGGATGCGAAGAGGAGGACAAGGATAGGATAGGTGTTATGTTTGCGTATGTAGGTGGATAGCAAGACTTGTTGGAGGCGATTCCTCATCGAATGCTTGGCTTCTTACCTTACTCTCTAGATCGTTAGCCACTTCATAAATGCTAGTGCGGCAGCAACCTCACCACTTACCCCTTCCTTACTGTAAACTACTAGTTGTCCTAGAATGACGAGTGATGAAGTCCTTGCTGGGTCAGATGACCACTACAGTTGGATGCTGAGTACCTCTGTACTCATGATACTACCCCCAAACTCTTTTCAGGGTTCTGATCGACAACAGGTATGGTGATCGACGTTTCACGTGGAGACTCGACGACGACTAGTTAGGCGGATCCCGGCGGAGGGCCTGGACCCGTGTGGTTATGGGATCGATGCTTTTCTCTTTGCCACTAGGCATGTGCTTGTAGTCTGTACTCAGACATGTACCTTCCGTTGTTGTATTGTATTTGAGGCAGTTGTATGCCAATTGTATGAGATGTTGTATCCTGTATCTGTAATGTTGTGATATCATGTTGGAAATCCGGGGCATATGGCTTTGTCATATGTCGCGGTGGGTCCGATATGTGCTTCGTCCCCGGATCTGGGTGGAAACACTTAGATCTGGAACAGTACCGCATATCGGGCCTTACAACATCCCATTTCTTTAGCGATGAGGTCAATTGTTATTTCTTTCGAGTTTGCTTTCTTCTTCCCCGTCGTTGTGTGGGAAACGCGCGGCAAGCCGCGCCCCCCTATCTAGTAAAGGTAATGGCTTAGTGGAGATGTTGAGGTGGACATTTTGCATGTTGAGAGAATTGGGAGCAACTTTTTAAGAATGTAAGATGTCCCAAATGAATTCGTGTTGAAGATGAACACTTTGCATCTAAAGGGTGATGGTTCAAAATATCAACGACATGCTCACCTTTGATAAGGGTTGATCCCTTTGTCGTTGTTCACTAGATCAGGATCAGGTACCTCGTCATTTTCAAACCAGCGAATCCCAAGACGCCAAAGGTGATTGTCTTCAACGACGAGAACGCTGAGGTGGTGATCAAGTGCAAGAAGCACGAGGAGGCCTTTGCCATGGATGCTTAAAAAATTATCTATGCATCTTAAGAAGTAACATCGTCATCTCAATTTTTATCGTCGTTGTTTATCGTTTAACTGCCTATCAGTTGTGTGTTAAAACTTTGAATTATCGATTTATACTATTCCTATTTACATGTTACATGTAACCAAACATCACACTCACATCTGCCTAAAACAGGTTACAACCAAACATTATGCGTGCATTTATTTTTAACCAGGCTAAAAAGATGTATGCTACTCCCTCCGATTCATAATAAATGTCGTTCATCTAATATAAAATTTGTACTAGCTTAATACAAAATGTGCGATATTTATTATGGGTCGAAGCGAGTATCAAATTATATGCACAACATAGTTTTTATCTTGTATCCATTCAATCATACGACACATAAAAAAATGGAAAATGCTTCCTTTCCGCCGGATGATAAGGCTCAAGCGTCCGCCGCCTCCCTCACCAACCACGTGTCCTCGTGGGGTTCACTGTTGCTTCCTTCCGTTTCTTGGCGCGAGCGAAAACCACGTAGCACACCGGCCGCCTACACGCTTGCACAACTTTTGAGCGAGTTTCGCAACAAGCATCCTGTTACAAAGAATGTTTTATTTGATAGGCTAAATTTAAAGACGCGTGAAAAAAATCTTTGTGTATAAAAAAAGCTTCGCAACAAGCATCCTGTTGCAAAGGAGTTTCGCAACAAATAGTTTGTTGCAAGAGAATATTCCTTTGATATCTCCGCATACAAAAAAAAGCTTCTCAACAAGCATCCTGTTGCAAAGGAGCTTCGCAACAAATAGTCTGTTGCAAGAGAATATTTCTTTGGTATTTCCGCATAAAAAAAAGCTTCGCAACAAACATTCTGTTGCAAAGGAGCTTCGCAACAAATAGTCTGTTGCAAAATAATATTATTTTAGTATCTTCGCGTACAAAAAAAAGCTTCGCAACAAGTGTGACGCCCCCAAAATCAATCTGTGTACAGTAATCATACATGCAGGATACACGGCTGAGATTAGGGTGCCACGGTGAGAATATCACAGCACAACACTAAACACAAACGGATAAACCAATATGTTACAATAAAGGGGGTCACGCGGACCCGAATACATAAATTATACAAGCCATAATATCTGAGTACAGACATAGTTAGTCAAGTTTTGCCTTAAGAAGGCTAGCACAAATAACATCAGAGATACAGATCGAAAAGGCAAGGCCTCCTGCCTGGGAGCCTCCGAAACTACTCCTGGTCCTGGTCAGGGGGGGTCTCGACGTAGTAGTATCCGCCTCCGGGGTACTCCTGCTCCTGGGCTCCAACATCGACTGCAGCGGCCGATCAGGCAAAATAATAAAGGAAATAAAGCAGGTGAGTATCTAGTATACCCGCGAGTCTTACGTCCGCTACTAAGCATTATGCATTGTATCAATGGAAAGGGGAGGTTGTATATATAGTGGACTGCAAGATAGAAATCAGAATAAGGGTAAGAAGCTAGGCCTATCGAAGACTAGCATCTTCCGACGATGTCTTGCAGCATGAGGTAAGGATCAGCCAACAGTTCATATAAAGCAATAAGGTAACAATGAAGCAGAAGTTGCTGCAACATTGTATAATATAAGTTGTAATGATTAATAATAACAATGCCTCCGAGTTCCCCTCCTCGACTCCCTGCGAGGAAGAAGACCCGGAACCATACAATTTAATAGTAATAGTTTCTAGTGGTAAGATCCAGCTTCAGCATAAAGCGTCCTGTTACCGTGGACACGGCTATTCGAATAGATTAAACTCCCTGCAGGGGTGCATTACTGTTCAGCCTGCACGCTCGGATCTCCAGGGTGGCGCGAACCTTGTTAGGGAACGCCCCACCGAGGCTATCCGACACGACGCAGCCCATCCTAGGCTCAGCAGAGAGGCCATCCGCCGGACTATATCCTATGCGCCAAGGGGTCTAGGTCCCTCACCCTTGCACGCTCCTGCACGGTACGAGACTGGCCGGTGAAGCAAAAGCAAATCCAAAACACACCTGCTGCAGCAAATAAGACAAGACCGCTTCCCGGCTATCAGCCCGTGGTACTGCTGACGTCTGAAGAGCTTTCGGACAAACTACGACGCAGGGGAGCCCATAACTCCTTATCCCACGTGAAGGTAGTGCGTACAGACCGACGGGTCTCTCAAGTCATCCGCCGAACCATTTAGCATTTTAATTAACCTGCGTGACAACCGTTATCGTTGCCTCGACTTAACCGACCCGCGGTCAACGACAGCAGTCAGGACCACCAGTACATCGGTGCCTGCCCTGTCGTCCCACCAAGTCACTGCGGTTACCAACAAGGTGAACCGTCTCCTTACCTTGTCTCGCGTGTGCTCTTGGTAGAGCTCGACTTTCGTGATTTGGTAACTCTCGCGAGATACGAGCAGGGGCCAAGCACGCCAGTAACGTCGGTCGTACCCTCCCTGTCGTTCCCGACGATATACCGCTCGCGGGCACCGTTGGGTCGCCCGACTTCTTACCTTTAAGGACAACCACTGTTCAGGACCCTATGGCGGCAAGACAAAGTCAGCCTCGAGTGGAGTACAAGGATTACTCCTTGATAGCTCACACTTGAGGTGACTAGGCATAACCCAGATAGGGGCCTTTGGCGGTGTCTGCTTGTACCGTACCTGTGCAGTTGTATATATTGTATCCGTGTTCACTCCCCTGAGTGATCACGTCCCGCTATCTAGTCCTAGCTAACAATGCGCAGGGTTCACTGCTGAATAATGCATAATTATAATAGGCAGCATAGGATAAGAAAGGTACATCAAGGGGCGACAAAATCAGGCTATGCAATTGAATAGGATTGTAACGTAGCAGCAGCAGTAAACATGCCTAGTGCCAGAAATGTATGGAAAGATAGGCGATATCTGGGGAAGAGAATGGCTCTGCTTGCCTGGAAGCTCGACGGTAGGGGTCGGGTCGTCGACGAAGTAGTCGTACCCGGCAGCGGTGTAGTCGGCGGTAGCAGCGGGGTCTACCGAAGATTAAGGGGGGGGAGGAAACAGTAAATACACAGCAATAATATACAAACATATGCATGACATGACAGATGAAATGCTAACGGTGTTCTAACGCAGTGCAATGCACGTTGCTCGGAGCGGGAATTCATCCGGGGATGAACTACCGGCTCCGGGTGATTACCGGACAGGGCCACCGGAGGGGGAAGGTATCATGCCGGAGGTGTCGTGGACATCCGACAAAGATAGCAGGGGTGTATCCGTGTTAGTTGAACCATTCCGGACAACTTTCGTGGTCGGAATAAATTCATCCGACAGGTTTTTACCGGCACCGGGAATTATCGTCAGACAGCCCGGAGGGGGGAATGTCGATGATCGGTGTGTTAGGGGGGTGGGTAGACATACGGATAGCGCATCCATATTCGTTATATTTTTCTGATCAATTTTGATGTATAAAGTTTTTGAATCTGACTTACGGTTTAAAATATATTGAATTTCCAAATTTAAATCATTTTATAACATTTTCTGAATTTCTTTTATTAAATAAATAAACATTATCCAGAACAGGGGTTTGACCAGTCAACTGACATGTGGGGCCTACTTGTCATAGACACAGTTCTAATAAAATTCATTTTATTTATCTGAATATTAAAGGGGACCCACATGTCATCCTCATAGTTTAATAAAATCATTAAATTTATTTATATGACAGTGGGGTCCCACATGTCAGCCTAACAGTTTTAATTAATCATTTTTATTAATTTAAATTACCCTGGACCCACATGTCATCCACTAGGGGAAGGTTAGATTAGGTTTAACACTAATTTTAATTAAGGGAAGGGTGGGGCCCATGTGACAGTGGCACAAGCCACAGCACACAGAGCCCAGGCCGACGAACACCCCGGCCATGGCCGTGGGCACGCCGGCTCACGACGGCGCGGCGAGGCCGGCCGGCTGGTGCTTCTCCAGACAGCGACGAGGGGAGGGGAACCAGGGCGTGGGACGAGGCACGACCGAGTGGCCACGGGGCGCACCGGGGGACAGGGCGCGCGGCCTGGTGAGCACGGCGGCTGCCGAGTACAGCACCGGCGAAACGACGAATGGGGCATGGAATCGACCGCGGGGAGTTGAGGGAAGACGCGGACGCTCACCAGGGAGCGGAAGAGGAGCTCGAGGAGGCCGGAGGGGGAGCGGTGTGGCCGGAATTGCGACGGCGAGCGGCGGGGCAGAGGAAGAAGACGACTCCAATTCACCGCGTGACGTGGCTCCGGGCACGATTCCTCCTGCAGGTAGACGAAGGCGACGACGAAGAGCGTGGGGGGCAGCTCGGACGGGCGAGGGAGGTTCGTTGGCCGCGCTGGCTCGCGGTGGCCGGCGACGGGTGCGCTCTGACCGAGTCCAAGGAGGAGCAGGGGAAGGCGTGAGGGGAAGGAGAGGGAGGCGGCTAGGGTTCCACAGGGGCGGTGGTGCAGGGGGCTTCTTATCCTCACCAGGACGGCGTCGATGACCGACACGGCGGCCACGGCGTGGCTCAGCCGGGGGATGCCCTCCACGACCCCCCCCCCCATGAACAGGAGGAAGGAGGAGGGCGTCGGGTGGCCTGGTGGTTAGCTGGGCCGGTGGGCTGCGCGGGTGGGCTGACTGGGCTGACCCTGTGCAAGGCCGTGAGTCTTCTTTTCCTTTTATTTATCCTTTTGTAATTTCTGTTAGCCACTGCCTTTTGTTTATTTTGTTTTGCTAGCTTTAGAATTTTTGTAAAACCTGTAAATTGCTCCATTATTTGCATTGCCACCTGTAGCAATGCCACAAAAAGTTTGGTGATTAAATAAATTCATTTGAATATTGTTGTTTATTTTAATATGGCTTTTTGTGCTGTTTTTCTATTGTTAATAATTGTTTGAATTTTTCAGTGGCATGAGAAATACCCAAATCCATATTGGCATGGCCCACTGATTATTAGTGGTTTTACAAAAGTGGTTTTAAATTTTTTGGACAAAGTTAATTGTCACATGATTTTTAATATCAACAAAAAGGCATTTTGGATTTGAGATCAAAAGCAAAGATGATCATGGCATGATCAGCAACAGTGATTAGTCAACAGTACAAGTGATTACTGTTACAGACACTGAGGGTGTTACAACAAGCATCCTGTTGTAAAGGAGTTTCGCAACAAATAGTCTGTTGCAAAAAAATATTCTTTTGATATCTCCGTGTATAAAAGAAAAGCTTCGCAACAAGCATCCTGTTGCAAAGAAGCTTCGTATCATTGCCCATCAAGTTGGAAAAAAGTGGATCATTATGCATCTGTCACATGCGAGTTAAGTGTCATGCCATCAGTAATTATGGTTGTACTGTACGTGAACTAGGATAGCTAATATACATAGACAGATCAGACGGCTACAGTTTATTTTATCCAACGGAGCAGCAGGCGGCGGATCCCCGGAGAAATCAACCGGCGGACGCGTAGTGTTCGCCTAAAAAAAATAGTCTACCAAACACGTTCTTGTAGACTGCCCCGCATCCTATCGAGCATCAATTGTAAACCCTAACGCGGAACGGCACCACCCAAGAAGTGTTCCACGCTCCAAACCCAAACCAGTACCCCCAAAATTACCCTAAGAAAATGGCGCCGCCGTCGCAGGCGGCCACCGCCACCACCGGCAAGCGGAAGAAGCAGCACAAACCCGCCAAGAACCTTGCCGTCAAATCAACCAATCCCGTCTCGAAGAAGGCGCGCAAGCAGAAGATGCCGCGCCCACCCGCTGAGCAGGATGAAACCAACACTGCCGCCGCCGCCGCCGTTGGTGAACCCGCGGGCGGTGGCGTCCTCTTGTCGGCCGCGCTGCCGCCAGCGCGGCAGCTCGAGTTCCTCCTCCGCAGCTTCGAGCGCGCCACCAAGATGCGCCTCTCCCCACTCGAGCTCGGTGCCTACTCCGGTATGTACATATGCACACGAACCACTGTCTCTGCTTCTGTCAAATTCAAATCAGTGTGTTTCTATGCTCGTCTCGCAGTGAGTGTTAGATGGATTATAAAAGTTTTTTTGGATCCGCTGGTGCTCTCTGTAGAGGAATGCATGGTGCAGCTCGCCGAGGGGGCGAGCCAGGACGTTGAGAGCTTGGCTGACCATGTGAAGGGGGCCTTCGGAGCGATGTGGAAGGGTGAGCTCTGTGAGGGGAAGCTCGTTGAGGGGTCGGTCGATGTGGGCAGCCCGGCGCTCCTGGTTATCAGCTTGGGTGCACTGAGATCACTGGAGCTTCTGAGGTACCTGCTGTTATCATCTTTTTTTCTTGTGAAACTGCTGCTGTAATGAAATGGATCACAGCACTTGCACTTCTACGACATCGTTTTGAAAAGCTACCGACTAAAAGAACTAACATAATTTCTATCATGTATATCTTTAAATTCTGGTTTGAAGCGGCTTTTGCCCTGTTTTCATAATATCAGCATTTGGTTTTTAGGGGGTTAAAGATGTTCACTAGAGGATGCCGTTCAGTAAAGCTCTTTGCCAAACACATGAAAGTGGAGGAGCAGGTATGCCTTGTCTCACATTGAAAATTTTCTGTAGCATCATGCTATTGCATTTTTCTAGTCAGGCTGTACAGCCATACCCAAAAAATGGGTGCATCCATCTTCAATGCTAGTTGCAATCGCCGAATTGCTAGGGTTGCTACCAAGATTTTTGAGTACTCAAGTTCAGTCATTATGTCTCTGGCAAAGCCATTAGTCGGGCTTAGTCGACAGTTAGCTGCCCAAGTTGCTGCATTTTCCTGCCCTGTCTCGGCGACTCAAAACCGTTGGTTGCTACCTTTTTCCTTTTGCTTGATGTACCCTGTTCTCTTGTAAGCTTCACAAATATAGTAGGTCTGTGCCTCTGTGATTCTGCTATGAATGCTCTACCTGGATTTGGTACCTCAATGCTGAAAGAAACCACACCATTATTTTACCAGTAGTTTGGTGATATCCGCAACCTAGCTGTCGTATTCGTGGCTCCCTCTGAGCAGTGGTCATTTCGCTATCTGATGGGTGCAGTGATCTAATTCTTGTGGAGACATGAACTCTTCAGCGGAAAGAAGCTAACCCTATGGTAGCACAATACAGCAAAGTAGAAGACAGAATCCAAAAGAAACTACATGTCAGCAAAATAGCTGGAAATAATCATCCTGCTTGAGCTCAACCATAGTGTTGCTGGATTTTAGGTGGTGGGGTGAGCAACATCCATCTAGGGCGGTAGCACAATTATGACGCCTTTTTTCACTTTTTCCTAGTCTCGAGTCTCGTCTCTCCCTCTTGTTCAACCCCCTTCTCCTCTCTTTGTGTTGTGTGTGTCTATCAGTGGTGGCTCGGTTGGGAGGGAGAGAGAAAAGTTAATGCTCGTAGTCACATAGGACGGTTCAAACCATGTGGAGACCTTTTGTTCATTTGATTATTTTTTTGTTTGCAAAATGGCAAACAGGATTGTTGTAAATTACAGCATGGACATTATGAATTTTCTTGGCTTCAATACTGGTTTTTATTCAGTTATTTCACTCTCTGTGCTAATTTTTGCGTGTAGGTCGCGCTACTTAAAGATCGAGTCAATATAGCCTGTGGTACACCCAGCAGGTATGAGATCTTGAATGCTCAAGCTTTTGTCTGGCTTATGCCTTTATGTTTAAACAGCACACAATTGGAGCTTAGTATTTGGTGGATTCAAGACTAATTGGGTTCACTATTTTGAACTTCTAGGATTTAAGCTTTATTGTAGGTTTTAATACTGGGAAGTGATGTGATTCATCTTGTTCACAGATAAAAGGACACATGTTTGTCGATTAGCTAGATTCAGCACGTGTAATATAATATAGGTTTTATATGTCTTCCTCAGAACAAAGCATTTATTGTTTATTTTTGGAGCGTATATTGATTAATATAGATTCGTGGAACACCAATGATATTTTAAGAAACAGTGTCTAACTTGCAAATTTTGGTATAGCCTGTTCAATTAATAGCCAACTTTGCCACAAATAAGCTTAGGCAAAGTGCGGCTTGCTACAAAAGTGTGGATAAGAAAGTGGCCCCAAATATGGCAAGATTCAGCAAAAAGTCAAGTCTGACACATGACCGTAGAATATTAAAGTGCAGCAATGCCTATAATGGGATATTATATCTTTCATTTTTCAAGTTTGATAGTAGCTCGTATCTAAGAACATTTGTTTTTCTTCTCATGCATTATGTTCCACTGAAAACTACTAAACATATTATAGAATTATGCTTGTTAATGTTAAGAAGTTGACTGAATTCTTACCGGGAAATGCCTGCTGTTCAACAGCAGTACACGTACATTACCATCCTTGTGTAGCAATCTAAGTTTTGTGTGTCGTATAGAGTAATTTTGCATTTTTCTTTTACTTAATCTTTGCCCTTATGCTTGTTCATTTCTTGATCAGGATCAAGAAACTAATTGACATGGAGGCTTTATCGCTGTCACGCTTGAAGTTAGTGGTACTTGACATGCAGAGGGACCCTAAGTCATTTAATTTGTTTACGCTGCCACAAGTCAGGTACCGCTTCTACAACTTGGACATCTGAAAAAGCTCGATGCATCTACTGCCATCTCCATCTAAGTTTATTTTTGTATCAATTTTTGGTGCAGCAATGAGTTTTGGGACCTGTACAAGGGATATCTAGATGAGAAGGTTAGAGGAGGCGAAACAAGAATATGCTTTTATGGTGCTGTTTCTGAGAAAGACGCCAATAAAGTTCTTCCACCTGCCGAGTAAATGTCTATACAATGAAACAGTGTCCCAAGTACACCGAGCAATCGTAGTTAGCGGCAAGAAATTAGGAATTTTGGTTGGGTGTGGAAATCAAGACTTTTGTTGTATTTTTTATAATGTGCCTTTGCACTCCTGCTAAATGAGTAAATTTGATACTCGAGCTGGGTTGCTGAAATTCATATCAGCTCATGAAGTCAAGCTGGGATATTTTAGAACTCTAGCGCGCACTGCTGTACGGGGTTAGTGGTGTGACCCCAATTCTTTTGAGTAGATTCTAGAGAATCAGGGTTAGAAAAATCAACGGAGCAAAAGAACTAAAAAATCTTGATAGGATTATCTATAATCTTAATGCAATCCAAAATCCCGTAGAACCTTTGATTTTTGTAGGATCTCCAGATTTTGAAGAGCTCCTCAAATGAAAACGTACGCTGGGTCGTGGCGTTGCGGAAGGAGTGTAATTCAAGCAGGGGCTCGGGACAGTCGAGGGACAAAAGAAGCGTAATTCGAGCAAGGGCTTGGGACCGGCACGTCCCTCGATGGTATCGCCACGTGCGGGACCTCCTCGGGAGTTGGACACCATCTAATTCTCGTCGGGGTTGCCTACTCTAGACGGTGGAGGAAATAAAATGCGACGGCGAAAAGGAAAATAGATGAGAGGCGAGAATTCTAAATCGTCCCTCGCGTTGTAGATATAGCGGACGAAGAGTTGGACACCATCTAATTATGGCGGTTATGTTCTGACCAAAACTTTTTTCGTCCGCTAAAAAGTCTACATATATACGAATCGATGGCAGGATGGCACAACTAGAGTTGCTCTAAGGTTGTGTTGTCGCGCCTTGTTTCCTCTGCGCTCTCCGCCTCCCTCACCTCCTCCTCCCATCTCTTCACTGATGAACACTCGATGGGGACAGGTAAAATTGAGATCCTCCGGCTCTCCATGGTCCGTGGCAAGAGCGAGCATGACATTGACGTTATCCGCCGGCTAGACACGGATGAACCCTTGCCAGGGATGAGATCCGCAACTAGATACCCATGACCGGGGGAAATCAGAGAGGAAAAGGAGAAATGGAGAAGTGAGGAAGGGGAAGAAAAAGAGTTCGCTCTTGCCGCCGTCCGTGACAGTGAGATAGAGTCGATAATGTGGCCAGTGAACCTGCTTTACGATTCGTGTGAAATATCCGATGGTAACGAAACAGATCAATCTCATTGAAGCGACCAATCTATAATACCTAAATAGTCCCACCTTGCTTTATTAAATCAATTCTTACCAATTTTATATACGCTCACAGATTGTATGAAATATCAACCAGCCTAAGAGACCAACAAATAAAGACGAGGACAGTGAGCAATAATGCAAGGAAAGGGAGGGACTTGGGAAGACAAGATTGGTTGGCATTTCCAATAATGCTGCATACATGCATAACAATGGCTTGATGAAACGGCCAACTGATGACGACTCAAAGCAATCAGGCAGAGCGATGTATGGTGTGTGGCTGGCGGTGAAAGTTCCTGATGATTACTTAAATCGACCACAACAACATCTAAAATAGACTAACAACGGTGACGAGGAAAGAGAATGCAAATGGACATAAATAGGCATCCAATTTCGGATACTGTCGATTTGAAATGTTGTGTAAGAGCATTTAGAAAAATATCAAGTTTTTTAACAAGGAATTTTCAAATTCTAAGTGCATATAGGAGTAACAGTACATGTCTATTACTCTATTTTCAATTTTGTTTTGTTGTACATAATTTTTTATTTCATGCTAAAATATTCAACCTTTAAAAATAAAATATACATATTAAATTTTTTAGTTTTAAGAAACACATTACCAACGTTGATACTCAGATACATGTATATATTCCCACAAACGTACACATGCAAATCTCATCCATGTAAACATCTTTGAGTCGATGGATCTTAAATTTGACAAAAACATCACCAACACATCGCTATTGATATAAATGTCCCTTAACTTTGAAAATATATATTTAATTATTTCATCCGTCTCAGCTCCTAATCCCCTCCGTTAGGGTCGACACCATAGCGAACCGGGAAGCTCAATGTAGGGAAGAAACCTCCATGGGAGAAGGCAAACCCGCCGCCGTGGGCTTAACCCAACGGCATCCTCCGGTGGCAGAGGTATATGAGGGAGGAGGGTTGGGTGCAGTGGCATCGGCTAGGGCTTCCACCCAAGCCCCCTCCCTCCCAGAGAGCGTCACCATTGTATTCACATATAATCGATAATTTCCATTTCCGTTGCAATAATAAAATACACTTCTAACCAAATTCCTTCACTTTAGATTATGTAGGCTTGTTTGACAAGGAACACACTTTGAACTGTATAAACATTTAAAAGGGGCCGACGCCCGACGGATGTAGTCAAGACGAGAAAATCCCAACACCAAAGTCCACTTCCCCCCGTCCCCTTCCGTTCCGTTCCGTTTCACGGTTCTCTTTCCTCGAACCATCGACGCAAATCGAATCCCTTGAGTCCCGAATCGGATCCCTCCAATCCCTGTGGATCGCCCACGACCAACATTCGTAGAGGAGGAATAGCGGAGGAGGAGGGAGAGGAGGCCAAGGACCGCCGCCGCCGCCGCAATGGCCGCGCTGCCGGTGATGAAGCTGGGGACGCTGCTGTTGCGGACGCTGTCCAAGCCTATCGCCAGCCGCCTCAAGAGCCAGGCCGCCGTCCACCCCAAGTTCCGCGACTTCATCATCAGCATCGCCCAGGTTCGATTTCTCTTCGCCCTCTCGTATCTCCTTCCGACGGCGAGGACGCCGCAGAAGGAAGCTGGTGGGAAGCAAATGATCGAGATTGCTCTTAGTTGGCCCATGGGAGGAGATCTGATTAGGTCTTTTTAGATTTACAGTTTGGAACCTCATGAATTAGCACTCTGTAGTTTTTCTCCGGCCCGAAGACATTTCAGTGCAGTCATTAACTCAGGATGACTATGGTTTCTAATTCCATGCCAATGTGACTTGGGAAAGCGCATTGTTATGTAAGGTGGCTTAGGAAAGACCTTTCGGATTGTACAATTATCATTCAGGATAACTTGATTAGTTTATTCAGAGTTTTATTGGAAATTAATTAGTGTTTTATTTTTATTTACCGGCACACCCAGATATTCTTTATGATAGGATTGATGTCTGTAAGGTCAGCTACTGTTTGAATCATTGGAAATGTCAATGTGAACCTCAGTGGTAGATTTTAATGCCTTAGGATTATGTGTTTTGGCTGTTAGGAATAAGCAACTTGTATTCCATGGGGGCCAAAGGCCACAATATATAGTACATGTACAGGTGACAAATATGCAGGAAACCCCCTAGCTAATAGGGATACTACAATCTACTCTAACACCCCCTCCCCCCCCCAAACTCATGGTGGATGAAGAACACTGAGTTTGGAGAGGAAAAAGTGATGATGTAATGAGTCTGGGCCTTCATAAAGAAATCTGCCAACCGTAACTCTGAAGGCACATACTGGAGCACAATAATCTGATCCTACACACTGGCACGAACAAAGGAAGCATCAACACCAATATGCTTGGTAAGCTCATGCTTCACCAGGTCACATGCAATACTGATAGCACCTGTACTGTCAAACAATAGATTAGTGGGTGTCGTCACGGAGACACCAAAATCAGCAGTCAAAAGAGCCATGGCTCGCAACTCAGCCTCTGCACTCGAACGGGAAACTGCGGTCTACTTCTTCGTCTTCCAGGCAATGAGAGAACTACCAAGAAAAACACAATAAGCAGATAGTGAACGGCGATCCAAAGGATCACTCGCCCATGTAGCATCGGAGTAGGCCTGGAGCTGTAACGAGCTGTAACGAGGAAAGAAGAGAGAAAGAGAGATAGTCCCACGAAGATAGCGTAGAACACGAAGAAGGTGATTGTAGTGGATCGTAGTGGGAGTAGAAACAAACTGACTCAGAATATGGACAGAGTAAGAAATGTCTGGACGCGTAACAACAAGATAGACAAGACTCCCGACAAGATGTCGATAACGAGTCGGGTCAGAAAGAGGATCATCATCAGAAGCACGAAGAGAGAGATGGAGCTCCATGGGATTCTCAATAGTACGCTCATCAGTAAGAGCGGCACGAGCAAGAAGATCTTGAATATACCTTTCTTGGGAAAGAAAAAATCCATCAACAGTGGAGGAAACCTCAATCCCAAGAAAATAACGAAGCGGACCAAGATCCGACATGAGAAACTGCCCACTCAGACGAGCCTTAACAAAGGCGATATACTCAGGGTCGTCACCAGTGATGATCATGTCATCAACATAGAGAAGAAGAGTGCGACCACGAGGGGAATAATGAACAAACAACGCCGGATCATGAGCACCGGGGGAGAAACCAGCAACACTGACCACTGAGGCAAAGCGCTCAAACCAGGCATGAGGGGCCTGCTTGAGGCCATAGAGAGAGCGACAAAGACGGCAAACCATGTCATCTGCAACAGAATACCCATGTGGTGGTTGCATATAAACCTCCTCCACCATCTTATTCTCTTTGCCACCGGCCTTGTCCTCCTCCTAAAGTATTAGATGCTGATGCAGATGAAGTAACACCAAGCACCGAGAAATGACGCAGGTGTGAGACGAGATCAACATCAATAGTCAACGGGTAGCGAGAGGGATGCATACCCGATGAAGAAGATAGTGTACTTGTTTTTTTTACTTACGAATCAGATCAGATCAAGCTGCCCGCGTGAGCCCGAAAAGATCCACGCGCGGAGGGCAGGAGAAATTCACGGCGACTAGGCATGAAGCAACACGGGAGACCGGGGGCTGGCGACGCGGGATCCAGCGGCCCGGCAGATGGGACCAACACGGGAGGCCGTCGCCGACGGGATCCAGCACGGGAGGCAGGCGGCGGTGAGATCCAGCAGGGATGCCCGGCGAGACGAGGTGGCCGGCGATGGTGATGAACGGAGCAGCCTGCGTCAGCGCGAGCACGAGTTGCGGCGTGCAATTTTTTAACCTAGCTCTATACCATGTTAGGAATAAGCAACTTGTACTCCATGAGGGCCAAAGGCCACAATATATAGTACATGTACAGGTGACAAATATGCAGGAAACCCCCTAGCTAATAGGGATACTACAATCTACTCTAACAAGTGCCTCTAAGCAATGTGCCATATTGGAACCCGGGTGTGTTGTTGAATGGGCAAGAGCTGGGCAGTCACCCCCCTTGGTGGTGCGCCGTATCTTGATCAGGATACAATGACAAGTGAGTAAGGATCGGGTCGTTGCATCCTTAGTGGCACGCTACATCGACGCCCAAGTGTAGTGACATGAGCAAGGATCTTCACATTTGACTCGATTAATGTGAAGGGTAAGGAAGCTAGCCGAGCCTAGGATTATCTGCATACGTAGTTGGAACGTAGGGTCCTTGACATGTAAGCTACGGGAGTTAGTGGATGCAGCAGTGAGGGGTGGTGTTGATATCCTATGCATCAAAGAAACCAAGTGGAAGGGACACAAGGAGAAGGAGATGGAGGATACCGGCTTCGAGCTATGGTACACGGAGACAACTAGAAACAGAAATGGAGTTGGCATCTTGATCAACAAGAGCCTCAAGTATGGAGTGGTAGACGGCAAGAGGCAAAGGGGGAAGATTATCCTGATCAATCTTATCGTTGGGGACCTAGTTCTCAATGTTATCAACGCATATACCCCGCAAGTAGGCCACAATGAGAACACCAAGATGGAGTTCTGGAAAGGCCTGGAGGACATGGTTAGGAGTGTGCCCATTGGTGAGAGGCTCTTCACAGGAGGAGACCTCAATGACCATGTGGGTACATCTAACGCAGATTTTGAAGTAGTGCATGGGGGCTTTGGATATGGCAGCATGATGAATCAAGAAGGAGAGGATGTCTTAAGCTCCGCTTTAGCCTACAATATGATTGTAGCTAACACCCTATTTAGAAAGAGAGAATCTTATCTAGTGACTTTTAGTAGTGGAGAACACACTAGCCAGATTGATATCGTCCTCTTGAGAAGAGAAGATGTGCATGCTTACCTAAATTGTAAGGTGATACCTAGAGAGAGTGTTGTCCCTTGACATAAGCTTGTTGCGGCTGACTTTTGCTTTCAGATTCGTGTCCAACAGGGAAAGAGCGCCAAAGTTGCTAGAACGAATTGGTGGAAGCTCAAGGGGGAGGCAACTCGGGCTTTCAAGGAGAGGGTTATTAAGGAGGGCCCTTGGGAGGAAGGAGGTGATGCAAATAATATGTTGATGAAGGCAACTTGAGTTCGGAGGGTAGCTTCAGAGGAGTTTGGGATGACCAGGGGTAGTAGAATTGAAGCTAAAGATACTTGGTGGTGGAACGAGGATGTCCATGAAGCTATTAAGGAGAAGAAAATTTGTTTCAGATGCCTATACCTGTATTGGAGTGCAGGCAACACAGAGAAGTACAAGGTGGTGAAAAAGACAACAAAAATGACTTGAGTGAAGCAAGGGGGGGGGGGGGTATGAGGACCTCTACCAGCGTTTAAGCACTAAAGAAGGTAAAAGGGACATCTATAAGATGGCCAAGATCCGAGAAAGGAAGACTAGAGATGTCAAGCAAGTCAAATGCATGAAGGACAAAGAAGATCGGCTTCCGGTGAAGCGCGAGGAGATAAAGCATAGGTGGCGATAGTACTTCGACAAGTTGTTCAATGGGGAGAATAGGAACTCCATCATTGAGCTGGATGACTCCTTTGATGATGATGTGGTGCTAATCGACGATACTCAGACGGGGGTTAATAGAAAGTTAGAGTTTTTGAGACAGACTTTAGAATCAAAAGGTTTTAGGCTTAGTACAACTAAAACTGGCTACATGAGGTGCGGTTTCAGTACTAGGCATGAGGAAGAGGAAGTAGTTAGCATTGATGGGCCGATGATACCTCAGAAGGACACCTTTCGATATTTGGGGTCAATGCTGCAGAAGGATGGTGATATTGATGAACATGTGAGCTATCGAATCAAAGTTGGATGGGTGAAGTGGCACCAAGCTTTTGGTGTTCCCTGTGATAAGAGAATGCGTAAAAAGCTAAAAGCAAGGTTTTATAGAACGGTGATCTGACATGCGATGTTGTATGGCGCTGAATGTTAGCCAACTAAAAGGCGACATGCCCAACAACTAGGTGTAGCAGAGATGCGCATGTTGAGATGGACATGTGGCCACACAGGGAAGGATCGGGTCTGAAATGATGATATACGTGATAGAGTTGGGGTGACACCAATTGAAGAGAAGCTTGTACAACATCGTTTGAGATGGATTGGGCATATACAACGCATGCCTCCTGAAGTGTCAATGCATAGCGGACGGTTAAGGCGTCCTGATAATCTCAAGAGTGGTCTGGGGAGATCAAATTTGACATGGGAAGAGTCCGTGAAGAGAGATCTGAAAGACTAGGATATCACCAAAGATTTAGTTATGACAGAGGTGCGTTGAAGTTAGCTATCCACATGCCAGAACCATGACTTGGTTTCGATATCTTATGGGTTTCAATTCTAGCCTACCCCAACTTGTTTGGGACTGAAAGGATTTGTTGTTGTTGTTTTGGTAGCCGTGAACAACTAGCTATTCCCAGTTACTCCTACTAGAATAAATGATCTTGAGCTAATTAACTTCTAGGTCCTTATATCTATTTTCGTGTGATCGCCTGATGGGCAGGATCATTTCTTCTCTTTTAGTTGCCGAAACAAAGTGAACTGACAATCCCTATAACAAATATTGCAGACAAACCATCGTATCACTACAAGGATACAAAGGCGCATTTATGGTCATGCAACCAATGTGGCTATCAGACCTTTAGATGAGGAGAAGGCAGTGCAAGTTGCTACAGATCTCATTGGAGAAGGCTTCATCTTTTCGGTATTTTCTGGACCATTGCTTAACTTTATGTACCTTACTGTAATAAAACCAATTGAAATTTCACCGAATAGCCATATGCTATGTTTCTGGTTGTAGGTTGCTGTCGCTGCTTTAATTTTCGAGGTGCAAAGAAGTGCTAGGTCAGAGGCTAGAAAGGAGGAGGCTCGTAGACAGGAACTTGAGGTAGAACTGTTTAATTTTGTTCACTTCATTTCTCTATATCGTCTTACTTTGGAATCTTTGCTTAGTTCTTGGGAATCAGATTACTGTACTATGCTAACATGTACATGCATGGCACACCAGGAAGTAATACTTAAATTCTTCAGATAAAGCTTTTTTCCTTGTACATTTGGTGTTAATAAAGTTTGTTAAATGTGCAATTTGATACATTTAGAGAAATTAGGATGTCTCTAGTGTCTTAAGAACACTGGATTTTACTGGGATAGGTTTGAACTAAATCTCAAGCAAACCCCCTCATTCAAACATCCTAGTTTAGTGACTACGAGGAACTGATCATATGATCATTCCTAATGTATTATATCAGGTGATAGGTCGGGCATGCTATGTTACTATCACGTCCAAATTCATACATGGAATGGACATGCGGAAACTAATTTATTAAGCTAGAGGACTTTACTCAAACCATCTGACTACCATCTTGAATGCCTCTCTTTTGAAAACATGTGAAAGTATGTAAATACCTCTTTCCCATTGAAGCAATAGAATTTTCATGGTCTGGGAGGCTAGGAATTAACCCAATAGGCATACTAAGCTACTAATGACGATGACCACAAACTATTCTTTCCATTTCCAACTGCATTGGTCATAGTTATAGATAATGGTGTGCTCCAAGTGAAATTACAAAGTTCTAGAGTAGAGTATAGGGCCTACAAAATTTAATCTGGCAAATCATATTACCTCTATATGGTTGACAAATACTCCCTCTGTCCTAAAATAACTGTCTCAACCTTAGTACAATTTTATACTCCTAAAGTTAGTATAAAGTTGAGACAGTTATTTCTGGACTGAGGGAGTACACTTTTGATTGGTGGAATACTATAAGTTGAAGAATGATGGGGTTGATAAGATAAGCAGTCACATGGGGGAGAGGAAATCAAATTGCTGAAGCTGCACAAAACTGAGCAAATTCAGATTTATGCTAATTAAAAATGATTTTTCATAAATTGTACTGTACTTATTTCATATGTTTTTCAAAATCCGATAGTAAATTAGAATGTGTGTATATATAAATAGTGATATTTTGGATAATTGCAGTAAATTAGAATGTGTGTATATATAAATAGTGCCTCATGACAAGTTACTTGTATACATATTCGATCAGAACACATGTGTGTAAGTCTTTTCCTTCCCAGTTTATAATGTTTTTCACTGATCATAGGTTTTAATTGTACACATAGGTTTTGATCAGACCATTTTAGCTTAATGTTTTTCGCTGATCCACAGGAGCTGAGACAAAAGGAAGATAGTTTAGCTAAAGATTTGGAAGAGCTTAAGGTGAAGCTGGCTGAACTTGAGCGCCTTGCCAAAGGACGAGGCCTTTCTGGAATATTGAACTTCAAAGGTGTCAATGCAGCAGATAGCAGCAAGGAAGCAACACCTGCTTGACTTATCAATTCAACTTTGGCCAAGAAAAAAGGGGGAATGTTTTGCTGTTGAGTTTATGCACAAAGCAGCTTGAAATTGGCTAATTGGTTTCTTCTGTCACAGCTGTTTGATACTATTAGCCATGCCCATTCTTTCGGTGAAATGGATCAAATGTTATGGTGATTGATCCATTAGACATCCTGAAATAATAGTGTAATTGTGTGAGGAAAAAGCCTGGTTACTTCTGGTTAAGTGACCACATAATCACAAGATATAAAGATGAATGTATTCTTACGTTGGGCCATTTTTGGCTCGCTAACACGTCAAGTAGAGAAGTATGACTGTGTTGTGGGCTCCCAACAGATTATTATCCAAAATTTATCCTCAATCCTATCTGTTGGTTATCCATTGTGAGTGATTGATTTAAGTAAGAATGAAACGCTTTCTCACCTTTTTCTGTTGTTTGCTCGACACGCATGTGAGGCTGTGGATTTGTAAGAGATTAACAAAATAATGTTCTGCTGTAAAATTGAAGATGGCCTCTTCGTTTTCTTATACTCCCTCCGACCCTGGGCACACACTTAGTACAACTACCCATTAATATGGATCGGAGGTAGTAGATTATTTTCTGCTTGATACATTCTGGAAGGATTTCTATCGCGGTACAAGGTTTTTTCTAAAGAAAGACTGTAGAAAAGTTCAACAGTATTATATTACTCCCTCCGATCCATAATAAGTGTCGCTTCTTTAGTACTACCTCCATCACAGTTTACAAGGCCTGCGCGTATCCCTAGATCGTCAATTTAATCAACATAACATAAGATTTATAACATAAAAATTATACCATATGAAAATATAACATTTGAAGTTTCTAATGATATAGTTTTTACAATATTTATCTTATGTTATGTTGGTTAAATTGACAACCTAGGGATACACGTAGGCCTTCTAAACTGTGACGGAGGTAGTACAAAGTTTGTACTAGCTTAGTACAAAATGCGACACTTATTATGGATCGGAGAGAGTAATAAATATAGTACACCTTCCGAAAACACAACTAGCCAACACCAATTTTAGAAATAATCCTGTGTTCCAATATAGTACACAGTCCCAGATAAGATGTTGAGATGGGATCTGGTTGAGATGTCTCTTCTGTCTTTAGGTTACACAGGACACAGATGTATGAGGGCACATGAAAAGATTTCCTGTGAAGAAGGTTTCATTCTATCATGTATGAGTAACCAGAAGAATATCTTGTATCTCAGGATAGTAGCATTCTTCCATAGTTGTCTGAATATAGGTTGTGTTTGGTTCTCAGAGAAGTATTTCAAATAAAGTTTCATTGATAAGAATCATATCCCTGTTTGGTCAAGCCCCCATTTGTCATGATGCTCATTAAGGTGGAGCTGTTGATATGCTTCTACAAATAACGGAGTGTGGAAAATATCTGTAATATCCTGATGTAGGGAGAATTGTTCAAGTGTTTGGTAGGGATGTACCACATATGAGGACAACTCAGGATGAACATCTTTCATTAATCCATGTCCCCAGTCATCTCGCCAAAGAAGGATTGTATTTCCTTTGCCAATATTGCAATTGTTCTATTGTTTGTATGATGCAGTCAACTTCAAATGTTCTTCCACCAAAATGACCCCACAGGTCTGTTTGATGAATATCTCTGGGTATAGTATGAAGTCCAAGTAAGATTGACCCATGGCAGTTCATAATGGTTGATGAACTTGTGCATATGTTTCATCATCAGGCATCTGTTATGTAGAGTAAGATCCAGAAGCCCCGATTCACCATGTTCTTTGGGCCTAGTGACTTTGTGCCAAGAAATTAGTGCAGTACCCTTGTCTTCCATGCCATATTTTCTCCAGAAGCAGTGTTTAGTGTATTTGTTATTCTACTCCATAATGTCTGCTGGAATAGGAGGAGTGCACATGAAAAATGTGGGTAGGCTGGAGAATACTGATTTGATGAGAGTCAGTTTTTCTCCATATGAGAGCAGGGTAGAGTATCCTGATAATCTTTTGTAAATCCTCTGCAAGATAGGTAAAAAATCTTCCTTTCTTGGTTTAGACAAATTCAGTGGCAGTCCCAAGTATGTGAAAGGAAAACTACCAATGGAGCATCCAAGAGTTGTAGCATCATCATGCATAGTAGAGTCAGCTGCATTGATTGGCAGCACAATGGATTTGCTGAAATTTGTCTTAAGACATGTGAATTGATTGTAATATGTAAGCAGGTCTTTGAGTTGCTGAATTTGAGGTATAGATGCTTGCATAATGAGGATAGTGTCATCAGCATACTGAATCACTGGAAAATCACCAATGTGGTGGTTTGGTATAGGATGACTAATCAGTTGATTGTGCATAACCTCATTGAGTATGGACTGAAGTAGATCAGCAGCAAGAACAAATAGAAGTGGAGACAATGGGTCTCCTTCCCTCACTCCTCTTCTGCATTGGAATGTCTTTCCAGGAACACCGTTTAATAGAATAGTAGAGGTGCCTGAGTTCAATACCATATCTTATGCACATAATCCATCTAGGACCAAATACCCTAGCAGTCATGATGTCTCTAATTGCCTCGTGCTCCAGAATGTCAATATCCTTTTCAAAGTCTAGCTTAATGATGGTATGCTCATATCCAGTTTGATTGCATTGGTGAATAAATTCATATGCCCAGGCTAAAAAATCTTGTATGGATCTGTTATTGAGAAAACCATATTGATTAGCATGCACAATTTGCAATATAAATCTCTGCAATTTATTTGTAAGCAATTTGGTTATGATATTTATGGAGCAGTTTAGGAGAGAGATGGGCATGAAATCATTAGCATATGTGGGTCATCTTTATTGGGTATAAGTGCAATGTATGAAGAGTTAGTTCCTGTAAGATCAATCCTACCATGATAGAAATCTTCAATCAGCATGTAAAAAATAGGAGCAATAATGTGCCAGCATGGTTTGATGAAGTTATTGTCGAAACCATCTGGATCATGTACTTTATCAGAAGGAAGAGCCTTGATGGTATTGTCAAATTCTTCTTTGCTGAATGGGGAATCTAGTGAAGAGAGATCCACATTACTATGGAGGAGTTATTCAAAGAGAAGTGGGTTATGAGTAGGTACAATGTGGTACTCAATCTCTCCTTGAAAGTTTTCCCAGACACATTTGCTTTAGCATGGTGTGACAAGTGAATGTTGTTGTCAACATCAGTGATGGATGCAATATGGTTGATCCTATATTTGATTGTGGCCTTTGCTTTGAAGAATTTTGAATTGCCTTCACCAGCTTTAACCCATTTGATAGTGGCTCTTTGCTTCCAGTAAATGCTTTGTAAATTAAGGAAATGGATCAGATATTTCTTGAGAATATTTCTTCCATTCCACTTTGCAATAGATAATGCCATGTACTCCTCAATACCATCCAAGCATGATATCATATCATTTGTGGCTTTAATAGCTTCACCCATATGCAGAAGAGATCTAGACAAAATTTTAAGTCTCTGTCTCAGTCTCTTAAATTTTGCACTGATTCTGTACATTGTTTTGCTTACAATGTATTTGTTCCAATTAAGTTGCACATATTCTTTGAACCCCTCAATTTCCAACCAATAGTTCTCAAACCTGAAAATGGAGGGTTTGGGGATATTGGTGCCCATTTAAACCATGCATGAAGTGTGATCAAATATGGATTTAGCTAAAGGAATGTCCCATGATTTAGGATATGTGTCAGTCCAAGATTCAGAGGTGAAGACCCAGTCAAGTTTCTGTAGTAAAGGTGCTTCTTTCATGTTGCTCCATGTGTAACTCCTCCCATTGAGTGGGACCTCTACTGTCCCCAATGAATTGATGGTTTCATTGAAGTTCAACATATCATTAAAATTTCCACCTTCTCTATTTTTATTAGTAGGACATCTGATGTAATTGAAACCCCCCATAAGAATCCACTTGGTTTGAGTGGGCATATCAATGTTTTACAACCACTCTAGAAATTCATCCCTCTTATCATCATGGCAAGGTCCATAAATATTGGTCAGAATCCAATAATCTACAGTTTTCTTGGATGTTAATCTAATATACAGAGAATATTCATTCCTGAACAATGTTTCACCTGTGAAAAGAGAATCATTCCATACAGTGATTATACCACGAGAGGCCCCCAGAGAGGGTATAACATCAAATTTGTTATATTTCTTGTGGCAGAAATTCTTAAGGTATTTGCTATCAAAAGTTTCTCTCTTCGTTTCCTAGATACATATAATGGCACAATCTGTTTCTGCAATTTTGTTCCGCACTGCAAGACATTTTCCTCTATCATTGATTCCTCTAATTTTCTAGTTCAGATTGTTCCAATTTGACTACATTGCAAAGGTTGTAGTCTGTAGTATCTGATACATCCCAAACGTATCTATAATTTTTGCTTTTTCCATGCTTGTTTTGGTGATAATGCTATATGTTTTGATGCACTTTCATATCATTTACATCTTCTTTTGACTAACCTACTGACTCAGTGCCCAGTGCCAGTTTTTGTCTGTTTTTGTCCGTGCATTGCAGAAAAAGATGAAAAATAAAAGTGCTCGAAAAAATCCAAAAAATAGCTAAAAAAATATCCAAGACGGAAGACACAAGAAGCCTGAAGGAGCACCGGAGGGGTCCACCCCCCGCCCAGGTGCCTGCCTGGCGCGGCCAAGGGGGTGGTCGTGCCACCTGGCCAGCTGGGCCAGGGGGCCACTTCCTAGGTCCCCCTTTGGCCTATATTTAGCCCTCATCCTGAAAACCCCAAAGAGAACCCCGTCACGCGAAAATACCTTATGTTCCACCGCCGCCGCGATTCCGAGCTCGGGATCGCCTGAAGAACCTGTCCCGGCACCCTGCCGGAGGGAGGATTGACCTCCGGAGGCTTCTCCACTATCATGATCGCCTCCGGGGTGCATCGTGAGTAGTCCCCCTTGGACCATGGGTCCATGATCATTAGCTAGATGAAGTATTCTCTGCAATCTTGTGCTCCAATGTTTACCCCTTGTGAGCTGCCTATCATGAGCAAGGCACCTATGTATTAAATCCTTCTTTGCTACGTTATGTTTGCTGGGATCCGATGGATTATGAGATTATGTCCAGATTGTGATGAGTAATATATTTGGTTTACCTTTTTATTTTAGTTCTTGAGTAGTCTTGCATGTTCTCCGTTGTGTTTTATTGCTTTGGCCAAGTAGTAGATTGCAACTCCAAGAGGGAGAGTTATGCTAGATAATGGGTTCATGCCTCCCGATGTCCGGCTTGAGTGAAAGAAACATGGGACTAGGGAATGTGTTGTTGCCATTAGGGGTAAAACATCGGTGCTTATGACTGCGTGTCATAAGGATTGCTTACATTACGTATTGAGTGTTAAGGCAGTTGTCCGTTGCTTTGAGCTTACAATTTGGTTGGGGTTCGCAACTTAATACCAGCGAGATGTTCTGGATAGATATCTCAAGGTGGATGATTAGTGAGTATATGTTGATGAATAAACGGTCTAGTTGTCTTGGTGTAATGCCCATACGATTGAGCCTCTTTGCTTTCAAGTAGCATAATTAGCATCGCGGTGCGTTCATAATCCTATCAATTGCCCAGCTGTAATTTGTTCACCTAGCATAGTTGTTTATTATCTTTTGGGAGGGATACATCACTAGTGAAAGTCATGGCACCCCGGTCCATATTTCCACCATAGTTTACACCACTTTCTTTTACTACTTTATTTCCTTTCATCTGCACTATTATTATTTCCCCTTTGTGTTTGATCCTTTGTAAATAGCAAGGACGGAGAGATTGACAACCTCTCTGAACTCGTTGGTAGCAAAGTGGTTTGCGTTCTTGTGTGCAGGTCCACGTCTTCTGTCAGCGCCAGAGTAGCAGACACCTTCTTGTCGTCTCTTGAATCCTACTTGATTGATAACCTTGGTATCTTTACTGAGGGAAATTTTTCTGCTATCTACATCATAACCTTCCACTTGGGGTAACCTACAAGGAGGTGTTATCTACACCCATCAAGCGAATTTTCTGGCACCATTGCTGGGGATTCCAAAGCTTCAAGATAGGGGAGTTGCACACTACCTTTTACCTTTGCTTTTTAGTCTTGTTAGTTTACTTTACAATTTTTATCTTTGCTTGTGTGTCTTATACCAAAACACCAAAAATTAGTTACTTTGTTCTTGTTTGCTGCTGTTACTATGGATTGACTACTTGGATGGTTATCCAGACTTTCTATGCAGGATTGAACTTTGCCTCGCGGAATCTGTTAGACTCGGACGCGCGAGGAACCTTTATATAAACCACACTTGGCGTTGATACAAAGCTATTAGATGATATGATGACGAACTACTCTCAATGGCACACCGAACGATCTCCAAAAGGTAGAAAGGTAAACTCTGTTGAGGAGATCTCCTTTTAAAATGAAAAGGTTGACTTGATCATGTCTTTACTTACTAAGCAAGCTCTTGTTGATACTTTTGATGTTCCTTTAAATTTTGGTTTCTCAAGAGAGAGAGAGAGCAAATAAATGTTAATTTTATTTCTATGAACAACTTCAGTAACAATGCTTATAAGAGTAATTTTGGTAACAACAATCCTAGACCGTTCCCTTCCAACAAATCTTATGGGAACAACAACACATATCCTAGTACCAAAAACTCCACTTGTGAATTAGAGAGCATGCTTAAGGACTTTATTACCTCTCAAAAAGCTTTCAATAAGAATGTAGAGGAAAAATTAGTCAAGCTTGATAGTCTCTCTTTAAAGGTTGATAATATTGCTCATGATGTTGAGATGCTTAAAATTAGGACTTCTCCCCTAGAGGAAAAGGAGACCACACCCTTAAATGCTATTCAAGTGCAAATTAATGAGAACATTAGAATGCTAGACAAACTTAAGCATAGATGGGGTAGAGAGAAACAAGAGGAAGAGAGAGTTAAGAACCTTCTAGCACACACTACACTTTCTACTTTACATGTGGTTGAGGATTTAAAAACTTTCAGCACCCATCACACCCTTAGTCCAACCAATGGACCTATCAATGGTGATGTTGAAACCTCAACTCTAGGAAAATAAAGTTCCTTTAACTTGGAGGTTGTCAAAGATAAAATAAGCTTAGATAATATCACTCGTGGTAGTGAACTTTATTTTGACAATTGCAACCTCTCTGAAGTTATTAAGTTCTTACAAAAGATGGCAAAGATCCCCACACTAGTTCACTTATTATTGCCTTCACCGAGCATATCACTAATGCTCTTATCGAAGCTAGGGAGGAAAAACTTAGATTAGAAGTTCTATTCCTAAAAAACTATAAGATGGTTGGGATCCTATGGTCAAGATCATATAGAATAACTTTGCTTGCTTTGCTTTATGTGATGTTGGAGCTAGTGCCTCCGTTTTGCCCAAAAGGATGTATGATATGCTTGAATTGAAACCTTTTGATCGTTGCTCTTTGGGTGTTCGACTTGTTGATTCTTCCGTTAAAAATCCTTTAGGAAGAATAGATTATGTGCTTATTTTTTTCAATGATAATTACATTCCCGTTGATTTTCTTGTCATGGATATTGAGTGTGATCCCTCATGTCCTATTATTTGTGGAAGGCCTTTTTTCGCACCATTGGTGCAATCATTGACATGAAAGAAAGGATTATAAGATTCCAATTTCCCCTCAACAAGGCATGAAACATTTCCCTAGAAATAAAATGAAGTTACCTTTTGAGTCTGTTATACAGGCAAGCTATGCTTTTGAAATTGATAAAACTTGGTCTTGTTGCTTCATGCCTAGCTTAAAGGCATAAAAGAAAGCACTTATAGGGAGGCAACCCAAAATGTTTTTACTTTCAGTTTTAGTGGTCTTGATGCTTTGTTACTACTGTAGCAACATCATCGTATCTTTATTTTAAAGCGTTGTGCCAAGTTTTAGCCTTATTATCGGTAACTCTCTATCTAATCAAGAGGTTCACAAAGAGACGAGTACCCCGAGGAGGAGTGTATGGGGGTTTGGTTATCCTTGCGCATCCTCGACCCATGGTATGTGAGGGTACTCTATATGTAGGGGAACGCAACAGAAAACAAAATTTTTCGGTATAGCGAGCACGCCCAGGACCACTATGGAGACGCATACAAGGTTTTGATCTGATCGTTACCGACTCGTAGCGCAGCGGGAAGTAGAGTCGATGAAGATCGTCGGTGCAGATCCCCGCAGCTAGGATTTACAACCTCCCAACCGCGAGAATGTATTCCCTCGTCTGCCCCACGAACAGCGCTCCGGGAGGCGGTCGGCCAGTCCCTCGGACGATGTCACGGACAGCCCTTCGGGAGGACCCTCGAAACTCGATCTGTAACTCGGACAGCCCTTCGGGAGGCACACTCGAACTAAGATCGAAACAACGACCTCTCTACCAAGTTGCACACATACGGTGTCAGCTATCCAGCAGGGCTTCGCCGTCCAGAACTAGTTCCTGCCGGAACCCAGACAGCCTTTCGGCTCTACGAAACTCTTTCGTGTGAGGGAGAGAAGAAGCCAGATAATTGCATGGCATGTGTTGAGAACTCAAGTGAGAGCTTGGATCAAGCATATGGGGCTGCCCTCACACCTCTATTTATAGGAAACCCAAGGGGGCTTTCTTGGCTCCCAAGTCCTTCTAGAAGGCTTTCCAAAAATATCTCAAGTAGTACTTTTTACTATTCATGACACCACTTTTTCGCGTCCGAAAATTCCGAAAATATTTCTGTGGGTCTTAGAATAATTCCAACACCCACTAAAATGATTTTGGGCGCATTCCGAAACAATTCCGGATTAGTGATTTTCATCTGCGAAAAGCAACCTAAGCATTTCCGGCAGCTCCGGAACATTTCCGGCAGCTCCGAAATATTTCCGAAAAAAATATTTTAATCTTTTCTCCAGAAAAATTCCAGAAGTTACCAGAACAATTCTGGCACTCTCCAAAATTACCAGGTGCTCTCCGAAACCTTTTCAGCTTAGTGGTTTACCCCGAAACAACTTTTCGGTTTTCTCTCTCGGAACTTTTCCGCCGTCTCCGAAACCTTTCCGGTGACTTTATCTCAGACTCCCTGTCTAGTATTCAACAGATAGATGACCCTTAAGCGTGTGACCCTGTAGGTTCGATGAAGTATAGACATGACCGGAACACTTTCCGATCAATGATCAATAGCGGAACCGAGGACATCCATATTGATCCCTATACCCATACGAAGAATTATTCGAGTGAACCTTTAGTTGCTGTGGGCTATTCCTGTTGCTTCGCGATATATTACAAATACCCGAGGTGAGACTTATTGGCATCCCCGTGAATCAACAACTTGTCCACTATGCCAGCTACCTCGTTCCTGGTATTGTTCTCTTTTCTCGTTCCCGCGTTCCGGCATCCCTGTGATCAAATCACACTGTGTCTGGCCAGACGATGGTGGATACCGTAACACCGAGAGGGCCCTAAGAATATCTCTCCAACGACGGAGGAGCAAATCCCAATCTCGAGCTACCTAGTTCCTTGTCATACTTTTCCGTGAACCCGCAAGCTGCCGTAATAGCCACCCTTTTACAGATGACGTTTAACAAAACCCCAAAGTTCACGAAGCAAGTACGAAGGAACTCGATACTCTCACGGTCTAAGGAATTATGCAAACGCACAACTTTCTCTGTGTTATTAACCATTAACTTGTGACGAATGTATCTCATAGCATAACATCAATTCGGGTCGATTCAACACAAATGTTCTTCTAACATTGTGCCCTCAAAATTGCCGGCATAGACATGCCCATGATCAGGAAAACAGGATCATCATGCAATACATGAGCCAGTCTTAGAGGCATGACTAGGAATACATTTTACTGTTTATTATACCACACGTGCACATGAGTTTCCCTCCGAGCCTCGTGGATATTGCAGACTCGAGAATCATTGCAGTTATAGCATGGAACATAAACATTCATTACAAACTCGGAGATACAAAATAACTGTTATTACTGCCTCTAGGGCATATCTCCTACACTATATAGTCCAACACCTCCAGAGGTTAGTGATCCATCTAGTAGCTATCATAAAGATACAATGATGTTGCTACAGTATTAACAAGCATCAAGACCACTAAAACTGAAAGTAAAAACATTTTGGGTTGCCTCCCAACAAGCGCTTTCTTTTGTGCCATCAAGGTTCAAAGAAATCATTATCAATAGATTCATCAAAACCTCCAACTCGCTCTTCAACAAGCCCATTCCTATTTTTCCTAGAGAAGAGATACGTACCTTTAGCTTTCCCACAAAAGCGTATTTGTCCTTTACCTATGTCAATTAATCCTTTCATGACTCGAAGGAAATCCCCTCCAAGCATTATGTCTCCTTGGTTGATGAAGAAGTCCACAACTGCACTCCTTTTGAAAAACATAACTTGGACATCTTTTACCTCTCCCTGGATCTTAGAAACATCTCCATTAGCATGTTCATGATAAGATGAATAATTGACCATATTTGTAAACTTTAAACATTCATAAACACATTTGGGCATGGTAGAAATCATAGATCCAATATCACAATAGGCAAGGAAATCTTGGTTGGAGATGCTAATTCTAATAAGAGGGTCCTAATCATCCTTTATATTTAAAATCGTATCTCCAACTGTAGTGGATTCTTTTATTCCACTTGTATTCAAAGCCATAAGTCTTTCCTCAATAGAGTCGATTCTATCCATGATAGCCTCAACTCCATGATCAAACACAAAGAAGCTAGACAATCCTTCTATAATGTCAATAGCTTTTTCTTCATTACACTAAAAAATCTCCTTCAGCTATAATATCAAGAGAGTGTTTATACCATCTAAAAATACCATGGTAATAATTTCTAAGCACAATTTTTATAGGTATCCAAGGCATAATTCTTTTATGTGCTTCAGAAAGTCTACTCCAAGACTTTTTCATATTCTCTCCTTCCCTTTGCTGGAAATCTAAGACCTCAGATTCCGAAAAAGTTCCAAAACCTAAAGACATACTGGCTAAACAGAAGGAACAACTAAAAGCAAAGTAACTGTCGGGACCCGGAATTTGCGTATGTAATTCCAGTCACGACTCAATCACATGGAGAGCCGAGAGTCGTACCCACTTGTCTAAGCAGACAAGGCCAAGTACAGAACACTCTCGGAAAGCATCGTACGTGAGGGCCATCCCATCCAGGCCGGATGATCAACTGAGATGGGTCCTCATCGCCCGCTCACAAGTCTAAATGATTATGGGTGGTGAAATCCCATACTCATAGACAAGTCGCCTCAACCATGTTATTGATTGAACCATAACCCTTACATAAATAGAATCCATCCCGATCACTTAGTCGGGGTCTAGGGAGGGCTCGATCATACAACAAAGTGTGCACGTGACAGAGTCACGAGCAATCGCATCGCGATGCCCCAAGCTGCGCACATCTAAGGGCCACTTGGTGTATAAAAGACCGCCAGCCAGATCACAACTAAGGTCTCGAAAACCCATACTAAGACATGCAAGTTATAATCATACACGCAACACACATGTCTAGTATGAACAGCAGGTATCATCACATAACTCTACAAAGTACTTCTTTATTGACTTACACATAGAGCATACAAAGATCACATGTCTGTGATCAACATTACATCATACAACGGAAGCAAATTAGGTCTGAGTACAAACAAGTTTAACAAATGGCTTAGAGAAGCCTTGTAAACATACATGCCCTTCCACGAGGGACCAGACTGCTGTCTGGGACTATGCTAACTTAGTCAACGTCGAGCTTCGGGAAGTGACGGGGATCAACCCCGGAAAATCCCATGGTCAGGGACCCTAGGTTAGTCATGAGAGGCACAGGTTGGACGATAGCTCGTCGGCAAATAGGAAGGCTCGCTCCTGCTCGATATTATTGATTGGGGAGATGCGATTACAGTGGAAGCCAAGGCTGGAGCGCTCAAGGCTAGGGTTACAGGTGAGAGATTAGATCTTCGCACGGCGGACAAGCGACACATGGGGCACGATTTACCCAGCTTGCTACAATAGCTTGCTAAGCCAAGAAAACTCCAAACTTGCTTAACCGATTCAGGTGGATTCCAGTCAAGGACGGCCTGAACTCTCTCGGGATTGACAGCAATGCCTTTCGTAGAAATCACGTGGCCTAAGTAGGTCACTTTTGGTAGCCGAAATTCGCACTTAGAGAACTTGGCATATAGGCGATGCTCTCGAAGTTTCATCAATACCAACCTAAGATGTTCTGCGTGCTCTTCTTCGTTCTTTGAGTAGATGAGAATGTCATCAAGATAAACCACAACAAATTTATCTAGGTACTCCATGAAGATTGAATTCATTAAGCGCGAGAATGTGGAGGGGGCATTGGTTAAACCGAAGGACATGACGGTATACTCGTAAAGACTCTCGAGCGGTGCCAAACTCAGGTACATCTTCACACGCGTGTCATCACTTATCGCCTCGTTCTCGTCACCCTTCAAGCGGGTGTCAGACGTGGATGAAACCAAGGCACTACCCTCACATCACCTTCTCTAATCCAGGAGTCGACTACCTGAGTTTGGCACCACTCGAGAGTCCGGCCGGTTCCACGAAATGGACTCAGATAATGTAAGGGACCGAGACGCCACCTCTGCCAGATGGTTTCACTTCCTCACAGGTCCACCCACATATCTATATGATGCAACCTTTTCTTCATTCTTTTTCTATGCACATGCCAAATGGAAAGCCCGAATCTAGTGTGAATCCTGGACCGGATCGGGTACGTAAAGAGGCCAAACGGGGCTCCCATAAACCCTAAATGTGGTCATACTCTTTGTCTTGGATCACAAAACAGGAACTCGGGGCCTAGGGCAGTGTTCAACGAGACAACCCACTGTGTACTCCTACACAACCTCTCATTGTTCACCTTTGTTTAGGGTGGATTCACCAACACGTTATCATCAGCACCATTATGAATATCCATCCCGACTCACAAACAATGTAACCTCATTGTATCACTAAGCAGCAATAAGCAGTAACAGTTGTAGGGGCCACATGCTCAACATTCAACTCCTATATCTGCTAGGATTGTGGTTTGCTTAATACGGTGACAAAATGATAGGTCATGCATCGGAATGGGTTCAACTAAGCGAAAGAACGTGTCTCGGTGATCTCCTAAACATGCATAAGCGAAACTGAGAGGGAATTAGGATTTTATAGACATGATCAATGGGGTTTGCTTGCCTTGCTGACGATACACGGGGTTTACCGATCTTCTTCTTCGTCGAGGGTGATCACCGTCTCGGAAAGGCTGGTACCGGAAACAATCATCAACAAAGGGGGGGGGGACAACATCGAATGTAAATGCACAAGCACATGGTGAGGTTGTTCATGATGTGAATGGTGCTGGTTTGTGGTACATTTGATTTAAATGAAGTGTATTGCATTTGAAATGCAAATTCAAACTCCATATATGATTTTCAAATTAGCCAAAATTCATTTGCTATTGTTTGATCATTGTAAACCATGTGATCATGTTTGTGATATGCCTCTGATGTACAAGTGATCATGTTTGCATTTAAATGGTTCAAATTGGAATAGCATTTGAATTTAATTTGAATTAATTCCAATTAAGCCAAATAGCAAAAGCTACTGGTCCCATTTTAAAATCAACTCAAAAATGGTTGAAAGTTGGATATTTGAATAGAGCATTTTCTGCTGATCATTTTTCATATATTATATGTTAAATTTGGAGTTCATATGAATTTTCTATGATTTTTAGAAGTTTATACTATTTTCTGTAATTTTGAATTTTCTTTAATTCTTTTCTATTTAAATTTAATCAGACAAACTGATTATTGCATCAACATGACCTTAGCATGACATCAGCAGGGGGCTGACATGTGGGCCATGCCTGTCAGTGGCGCTATTTTAAAATCCGGTTTAATTAGCTTAACAGTGGGGTTAAGGGGGGGGGGCTTGCCCCACCTGGCAGCCACTGTTAGGAGGGGTTAGTGGTTAATTAGGCCACAGGGTTAGGGTTAATGGCTCCGGTGAGCTCTGGCTCGCCGGAGTTCCACCGGACTTGGGCTAGGCGGCACGGGGAGGGGTTATGGGGGCACTGGCGAGGGCGCCGTGAGCTCCCGCGTCGTCTGGGGCTAGCTGGGGGTCGCCGGGAGGCCTCTGGCCATGGCAATGGCGACGGGCGCGGCGGCCGGAGCCACTGGAACGACGAACTTGGCGTCCCGTGCGTGAGAACGAGAAAGGCGTGGGGGAAATCGTTCGCGTGCTCACCCTGAACTCGACGGAGGACATGGCGTGGTCGGGGATGGGCTGGCCGGTGAGGAATTCCTCGCCGGAGGTCCGCGGCGGCCGTAGCTGCTCGGTGAAGGGGGCGTCCTCTCTGGCGTCCTCGGGCTCTATTGTATGGCACGGCTCGAGGGAGTCGATGCTGGTGAAGCTTCTGGACATGCTGGCTCAGGCTAACTCGGCCGGTGGCCGCGGTGGCGCGTGACGGTGGCGACGGGACGCTCTCGGTTGCGCGCTGGAACTGGCGAAAGAGGGAGAGGGGAAGAGCCAGGGGAGGGGGAGATGGACCTGGGGCCTTCCAGGCGTCCACGGGGAGGGGTAGGAGGCCAGGGGGCAAGCAGGAGGTGGCCGTGGCGACGGCATGCCCGCCACGCCGACGAGCAGCCTGCCTGTCCCGGGGTAGAAGACAGCTCTACCCCTGGTGGGCTGGGCTGGCTTGCTGGCCAGGCTGGGCCACATGGGCCACGTAAGTGGGGTGGGATTTTTCCTGTTTTCTTCTTATTTGTTTCTGTTTATTTGTTTTGTTCTGGAAAAATAAATACCAAAACATTTTATAAAAATCCCAAATTTTTAATTTGGACTTATGTGACATATAACTAGCCACTCCCAAATTTTGGAGATTTTTGAAATTCAAATTATTTGAATTTCAATTCAAATAGGGGTATTATTTAATTTCCAAGCTCTGCTTGGAATTTTTGAGAAATCTTGGTGCATGCAGTGGGACCCACTTCACTTTATATGTGATCATGCTTATTTATAAGACTTTTCAAAAATACCAGAGGAATTTTTGGAAGAAATTTTTGTCTGGCCATTTAAATTAAATTCTCTAGGGCTTTTCTTTCCCCATTTTTGAATTTCATTTGGAAATTTTTGCATGATGCAAAGGGGCACTCAAACCCTAGCACTTACCTAAATTGGGGTTGTGACAGTAACTAATTTTTTGTGGTTTTTGGTATAAGACTCTAAAGCAAAACTAGAAAGTAAACTAAGAAGACTAAAAAGCAAAGGTAAAAGATAGTGTGCAACTCCCCTATCTTGTAGACTGGAGTCCCCGGCAAAGGAGCCAGAAATTGGCTTGATGGCTTCTCGCCCCTCATTGGTTACCCCAAGTGGAAGGTTAAGAAGTAGATAACAACAAATTTCCCTTGGTGAATATACCAAGGTTATCAATCCAGTAGGACTCCAAGTTCTGCAAGTAGGGGACAACGGCGCCTGAAGTTTTCCTGGTCTTCAAAGGTTGACGTGGACCTGCACACAGAGACAAATAATTTTGCTCCCAACAAGTTCAGTGAGGTTTCCAATCTCCCCGGTCTTGTTGTTTACAAAGGATCAAAACACAAGCGGGAATAGTGATGACGGTTGCAAAGGAAAGGAAATTAAAGCAGTAAATTATTGAGGTGTAAACAAAGGTGGAAATATGGACCGGGGTCCCATGATGTTCACTAGTGATGTCTCTCTCCCAGAAAACGATAAAACAACAATGTCGGGTGAATAAATTACAGCTGGGCAATTGAAAGAATTATAAACGCACCGCAATGCTAATTATGCTACAAGAAAGTTAGAGGCTCAATCGTATTGGTAGTACGCCAAGACAAGTAGACTGTTTATTCATGAGCATCTACTCACTAAACATCCACCTTGAGATATCTATCCAGAACATCTCGAGGGTATTAAGTTGCGAGCCTCAGCCAAAGTGTAAACCCAAAGCAACAGACAACTGCATTAACAAACTTTGCGTAAGGTAAACAATCTTACAACCGTGGTTACAAGCACTGTTGTTTTCTCCCTGGTGGCAACAACACATCCCCTAGTCTCATGTTTCTGTCACTCAAGCTAGACATCGGGGGGGCATGAACCCACAATCAAGCATAATGCTCCATTTTGGAGTTACTATCTACTACTTGGCCAAAGAAATAAAAAGCAACGAAGAACATGCAAAAATTAGTCAAGAACAAAATATAAAAAGAGAACCAAATATATAACTCATCACGATCTGAAAATAATCTCATAATCCATCGGATCCCAGCAAACACAACACAGCAACACCAGAAAGATTACATAGGTGTCTGGATACTATAGGGCAGCTCACAAGGGCTAAGAATTGAAGCACACGATTGGAGAGAAGACATGACATAGCTACTGGTCATGGACTGATACATCCCAAACGTATCTATAATTTCTGCTTGCTCCATGCATGTTTTGTGTGATATTGCTATGCTTTTAATACACTTTTATATCTTTTTATAACATATTTTGGAACTAACCTATTAATGGTTGCAAGAGTGCACAAGTTTTTTTTGTACTTTATGTGTAGGAATTACTTGGATAAAGGAAAAATTGTTGGGATACGGGGCAGAAAACACAAATTTTTCATACCTACGGTACCGGAACCCAAGATCTATGCTATGGCGATGTAAAGTAACGGAGGGAATCGGCGTTCATACCTTTGAAGACCGAAAGAGGGAAACGTTCTTGCGAACGTGGTTGGAGTAGACTCGGAACTACGACCTCCCTGTCGTGTAGAAGACCACCACCGGCGAGGATAACTCCCGGTAAACCTCCAGCGACGAAGTAGCACCACAGGTGTAGTGCCTCGAAGAGATTATACACGTACGGTACCATCGATGTTCCTCCAGGGCCCCGAACCAGGCGAGCAGCGGAAGAAAGACGGCTACGGATCCCGACTCTAGCAGAACAACGGCCTGCCTTATGGTGGAGAACTCCAATCCTGGTGCAGACTCCAAACAAGGGGAGTCCACTTCCGGGAAGGAGAAGGAGGAAGAAGGAGATTTGGTGTATTGGAAAAAGGGAGGGCTACCCCTCCTTATATAGGCCAAGGGGGGGGGGGTTCTATCCTCCTCCCCCCCATGTGGGACTAAACTCCCAAGGGGGGGAGTGCGCCGGCCAATGGGGGAGGTGGGCCCCACCCTTGGCGCCAAGCCCAAGGGGGGAAACCCCCTCCTCCCCTAATGGGCCCATATAGCCTTTTTCCCATTTTTTAATTTATTTAATATGTTTTAAATATTTAATTCAGATAATTAAATAATAAAACATTATTAAAACAATTAAACTTTATTTTGAACTATTCAAAATGTCCGGAAACTATTCCGTCCTCCTCCGGAACTATTCCGGTGATTTCTCCTATTTCACCGATTGATCGTGTAACTGTCCTATGCATCGATTGCCCTTAAGTGTAACACCCTAATGGTCCGGGAAACAGCAGACATGGTCGAGACTCTTCTCATTGACCAATGACTAGTTAGTTGGACCTGGTTACAATCCTTGACAGCCCCTGCGCTTCCATCGAATGAACTTCGATCGCTTTTGGAAACCGTTAACGATACGACGTAATCCCTTTGTGCTGCGGTACTTTGTTTGTCCGAGGTTTGATCGTCGGTATCCTACATACCGTGTTCACATCTCGTTCACAACAAATAACTTCTCTCGTCCATGATCATTGCATCTCTTGTGACCTAGTCACGTCCTTGCAAGGTGTTGATGCAATATCACCGAGTGGGCCCAGAGTACCTGTCCTGTCACAAGGACTGACAAATCCCGCTCTGATCTATTAACATACTCATCAACCATCTATTTCGGAATACCCAAAGTGCACCGTTATAGCCAGCATATTTCAGTCAGGCGGTGGGATACAAATCAAAGTCTCCTCATAGATGACAATTACGTATGATCATCACGGTCTAAGGACTAAGCCATACATTACAAAGTCATAGCAACGCTAAACTATGTGACTCGATCACATTGCAATACTTTAGGTGGGTGTACGTCCATCACATCATTCCCCTTAACGATATGACCTCATTGTCGATGGACTTAAGTGTCGCCATGATCAGGAAAGCTTGATCAATCAATTGCCCAATGAGATAGTTTACCCGAGTTAAACTACGGTCCATGTTTTATACTACACCTGTATTAGTATTTCCAAGTAATACAGTTATAGCACAGTATAAAACGTATTATGAACAAAATGGATATGTGACAAATATCTTTATTAATTTTTCTCTAGGGCACATATCCAACAGTCTCCCACTTGCACTAGAGTACAAATTACACTAGTTTACATCAGGTAAGTATCTAACACCAATGGTCTCTCGGTGTTCTTCAAACTTGCCCTGTGGAAGAGGTTTATTCATCGGGTCTGCTGCGTTCAAATACGTATGTATCTTGTGAATCCTAGTGTGTCCATCCCTGACGTAGTCTCGCATCACATGGAACTTTCGGAGGATGTGCTTGGCTGTAGAGTGAGTTCTTGGCTCCTTCGCGTTAGCAATGGCACCCGTGTTGTCGCAGAAGATTCCCATGGGGTCAGTGCAACTGGGAAAGACGCCAAGCTCGATCACGAACTTCTTCAGCCACAACGCCTCGTTTGACGCTTCGCAAGCGGAAATATACTCCGACTCCATTGTAGATTGGGCGACGACTGACTGTTTTCCGCTCCTCCAGCTAATTGCACCACCGTTCAACATGAAAACATATCCCGTCTGGGATTTCGAGTCATCTAGATCTGAGCCGAGGCTTGCGTCAACGTAACCCTTTACGGTGAGCTCCTCATCAACTCCTCCATAAACGAGAAAGAGATCCTTGGTTCTTCTTAAGTACTTAAGGATGTTCTTTACTGCTGTCCAGTGAGCCATTCCCGGGTTACTCTGTTAGCGATTAGTCATACTAATGGCCAGCGCTAAATCCGGTCTGGTACATAACATAGCATACATGAGAGAACCTATGGCTAAGGCATAGGGCTTTGAGGACATCTCCTCCTTCTCTTTTGCTGTGGTTGGGCATTGAGTCACGCTTAATTTGACACCTTTTATAACTGGCAAGAGGCCTCTCTTGGAGTTACCCATACTGAACCTTTTCAATATCTTGTCAATATAAGTGTTCTGACTCAAGGCCAACCGTCGATTAGGTCTATCTCTATAGATCTTAATCCCTAATATGTACGCAGCTTCACCTAGGTCCTTCATGGAAAATTGTCCATTCAGATATTCCTTCACTTCCTCTAAGATTTTCTTATCGTTCCCTATTAGTAATATGTCATCTACATATAACACAAGGAATGCTACAGAGCTCCCACTCAGTTTCTTATAGACGCAGAACTCTTCGACGTTTTGGAAAAATCCAAAAGCTTTAATGACCTCATCAAATCGAAGATTCCAGCTCCGAGATGCTTGCTTCAACCCATAGATGGACCGTTGAAGCTTGCACACCATACCAGCGTTCCTTGGATCGACAAACCCCTCTGGTTGCATCATATACAACTCTTCCTCAATGTTGCCATTTAGGAATGCAGTTTTCACATCCTTCTGCCATATCTCGTAATCATGATATGCAGCTATTGCTAGTAGGATCCGAATAGACTTTATCATCGCTACAGGAGAGACGTCTCCTCGTAGTCAACTCCTTGAATTTTTCGGAACCCCTTCGCGACAAGTCGAGCTTTGTAGATAGATACGTTTCCGTCTGCGTCAGTCTTTTTCTTGAAAATCCATTTATTCTCGACGGCCTTGCGGTCCTCGGTAATATCCACCAAAGTCCATACTTTGTTGGTGTACATGGAGTCTATTTCGGATTTCATGGATTCAAGCCATTTCTCGGACTCGGGTCCCTCCATTGCTTCTTTGTAACTTGTAGGTTCATCCGACTCATCAGCCGAGATTGCATTCACAAGCTGTCCGTAAAACTCATTAGGTTGACGGACTCTTGATGACCTACGGGGCATAAAAGGTTCCTCTTCATTCTCATCATGATCATCAACAATGTCATGATCGTTATGAATGTCGTTCTGGCCATTCTCTTCAGCTCCCACTATGGAAGATGGTTCCAGAACAATTTACGTAGCCGTTTATTCCAATTGGAGTGATTGGTCAGTCACTTCATCGAGGTCTATTTTCCTCCCACTCAACTCTTTCGCGAGAAACTCCTTCTCAAGAAAGTGTCCCGTCTTGGCAAAAAACGTTTTGTTGTCAGACTTGTTGTAGAAGTTTTATCCACAAGTTTCCTTGGGATAGCCCACAAAGATGCACTTATCCGCCTTGGATTCAAGTTTGTCAGGCTGTAGTTTCCTAACATAAGCCTCACAACCCCAAATCTTCAGGTGAGACAACTTAGGTTTTGTGCCATGCCATTCTTCAAATGGTGTTGTCTTTACGGATTTGGATGGTTCCCTATTAAGAATATGAACGGCAGTTTCTAATGTATACCCCCAGAATGACACAGGCAAATCAGTATGAGACATCATCGTTCGTACGCTATCCAATAGGGTTCGATTACGTCGCTCAGCCACACCGTTTCTCTAAGGTGTGCCTGCCGGCGTAAGCTGTGGTACTATGCCACAAGACTTTAGATGATTGCCAAACTCGTGACTCAAATACTCGCCACCTCGATCCGATCGAAGGTTCTTGATTTTCTTTCCGAGTTGATTTTCGACCTCATTCTGAAATTCCTTGAACTTTTCAAAGGTTTCAGACTTGTGCTTCATCAAGTAAATGTACCCATATCTACTCAAGTCATCAGTAAAGGTCACAAAGTAACGAAGACCATTGCGAGTCGGGACGTTCATGGGTCCACATACATCCGAGTGTATGATCCCAAATAAGACATCCGCACGCTCCATTACGCCATTGAATGGAGTCCTTGTCATCTTGCCCATGAGGCATTGTTCACATGTATCAAGGGATCCAAAATCCAATGACTCAAGAAGTCCATCCTTATGGAGCTTCTCCATGCGTTTTATACCAATATGACCAAGTCGGCAATGCCACATCTTCATGTGATCTTCATCATTCTTCAATCTTTTGGCCTCAATATTGTTAATGTGACACATGTCACCATCGAGATCAAGTACGAATAAACCATGCAACTCCGGTGCGTGAACATAAAACATTTCATCCTTATAAATCGAACAACCAATTGTATCAGACTTAAAAGAATAATGGTCTCGCTTCAAGCAAGAGCCACTAACGATGTTCACACTCAACGCGGGTACATAGTAGCAATTATTCAGAACTAAAACCAATCCCGAAGGGAGACTAAGATGCTTCGTGCCGACCGCCAAGACTTCAATCTGACAGCCATTCCCCACGCGCATCGTCACTTCATCTTTGAGCAAGCGTCTCCTATTCCTTAGTCCCTGAATGGAATTAGAAATATGAGCGACAGATCCTGTATCAAATATCCAGGATGTGTTCCCGGCGCTTGTCAAGAGAAGATCAACAATTTGTATATCAAATATACCTTCGTCTCTCTGGCGACCTTGCCATCCTTCTTGTCCTTTAGGTACTTGGGGCAGTTGCGTTTCCAGTGACCTTCACCCTTGCAGTAGAAGCACTCCACTCCGGGTTTAGGCTTGGGTGCCTTGGGAGGAGCGACAACTGACTTGCCATCCCTCTTAGGGCCACCTCTCTTGGCCTTCTCCCGCCTGCTTGACTTCTTGAAGTCAGTGGTCTTGTTTACCATGAAGACGGCATGCTCCTTCTTGATCTCAACCTCGGCGCTCTTCAGCATGATGAACAACTCAGAAGGGGTTTTGGTCATCCCCTGCATGTTGTAGTTCAGCACAAATCCTTTGTAGCTAGGGGGAAGCGACTGCAACACCCTATCAACAGCAAGTTCATCTGGAATCTGGCATTCCAGAGCATTCAAGCGCTGAACGTAGACAGACATTTTGACTACGTGCTCGTCCATCTTTGCTGAGAAGAAGGCTTCAGAAGCCTCGTACCGTTCAGCCCTGGCTTGAGGTGCGAAGACCGCCTTGAGGTCGGTGATAATCTCATATTCACCCATCCTCTCAAAACGTTTCTGCAGCTCAGCCTCCATGGAGTAAAGCATGCCACTCTGGACAAGGTTGTAATCATCAGTCCTGGAGAGATAGGCATTCTTCTCGTCCTGACTGGCATCATCTGCTGGTGCGTCACCTAACGCGTCCTCTAGTACGTATGCCATCTTGAGGGGAACGAGGACAATCCTCAGGGTGCGGAACCAGTTGGTGAAGTTTGTCCCATCTGTTTTTAGCTTATCTTTCTCTAGAAATGATCCTAAGTTGAACGAGGGGCGAGGTGCTGCCATCTACAAGGTTGATTCACAAGGATACATATTTAGACTTTTGTTCATAATGTGGAGTTTCAATTTAATCTCAAAATTCTAGAAAGCTCCCACTTAGATAAACACCTCTCAATTTAATTAAGTGATTACACAATCCCAGCCCCCATACCTCCCCTGATCGTCACGGCCATCAGTATGCGAACCAGGTAGGCCTCTAAGCCAATCACATCAGGCATGTGACTTGTGCTCGACCTTTCGGTCTCCTGTGTTCCAGGCCCGCATCTACATATGTCAAGCCTGCCAATCGAACCTTGATGTTAGCTGTTCAGCAAGGCCATATCTGCATATGCCAGGCTTGCCGAACCCAACCTCATGCGAACTCCGTTTAATATGTAGGACAACTCCGGTATGTACGGAGCATCAAGCCATATGGGAGAACCTTCCAGGCGGTGCCCACCAAGGGAGAACACAATGTTGGTATTGTGAGAGATGGTCCTGTTTCTTGCTACCGTCGATATATCTAGCATACTAGCATAAACAGGAAGTAAAACTGTAAATCATACAACCTATGATCCCCCTTCATGCAAAGCAAAGTTAAACGCCTTTCTACTTTAGCTTGTGCAAGTTTTACGTAGCTGCTAGGGGTTTCGAGAGAGAGAACCGTTTCTATCCTGCGAAAAACATGCCACAACACCGTATCCCATCCGTCTCTATTACACCCCTGTCGGGGCCCTCCGTTTCAAACATCTTCGCATCGCTAATGCAGAGAGACAGACACCCCCAGCCACTTTATATGGTACAAGCCATATGTCAAGCGTGGAACCAGTCTCGCATAAGCGCGTAAGGTCGGTCGGGGGCCGCTTCATCAAACATTGCCGCAACGCTAAATGAGTACACGTGGGAGGGTAACGAATGAAGATTCGATGCCCACATCCTAGATGTGTTCTACCCGTACAATACATCTACGCATAGCTAGCTCATGATACCACTGTTGGGATACGGGGCAGAAAACACAAAATTTTCATACCTACGGTACCCGAACCCAAGATCTATGCTATGGCGATGTAAAGTAACGGAGGGAATCGGCGTTCATACCTTTGAAGACCGAAAGAGGGAAACGTTCTTGCGAACGTGGTTGGCGTAGACTCGGAACTACGACCTCCCTGTCGTGTAGAAGACCACCACCGGCGAAGATAACTCCTGGTAAACCTCCAGCGACGAAGTAGCACCACAGGTGTAGTGCCTCGAAGAGATTATACACGTACGGTACAATCGATGTTCCTCCCGGGCCCCGAACCAGGCGAGCAGCGGAAGAAATACGGCTACGGATCCCGACTCTAGCAGAACAACGGCTTCCTTATGGTGGAGAACTCCAATCCTGGTGCAGACTACAAACAAGGGGAGTCCACTTCCAGGAAGGAGAAGGAGGAAGAAGGAGATTTGGTGTATTGGAAAAAGGGAGGGCTACCCCTCCTTATATAGGCCAAGGGGGGGGGGTGCTATCCTCCTCCCCTCCCCCATGTGGGACTAAACTCCCAACGGGGGGGGAGTGCGCCGGCCAAGGGGGGAGGTGGGCCCCACCCTTGGCGCCAAGCCCAAGGGGGAAACCCCCTCCTCCCCTAATGGGCCCCATGGGCCCATATAGCCTTTTTCCCATTTTTTTAATTTTTTAAATATATTTTAAATATTTAATTCAGATAATTTAATAATAAAACATTATTAAAACAATTAAACTTTATTTTGAACTATTCAAAATGTTCGGAAACTATTCCGTCCTCCTCCGGAACTATTCCGGTGATTTCTCCTATTTCACCGATTGATCTCGTAACTGACCTGTGCATCGATTGCCCTTAAGTGTAACACCCTAACGGTCCAGGAAACAGCAGACATGGTCGAGACTCTTCTCATTGACCAATGAATAGTCAGTTGGACCTGGTTACAATCCTTGACAGCCCCTGCGCTTCCATCGAATGAACTTCGATCGCTTTTGGAAACCGTTAACGATACGACGTAATCCCTTTGTGCTGCGGTACTTTGTTTGTCCGAGGTTTGATCGTCGGTATCCTACATACCGTGTTCACATCTCGTTCACAACAAACAACTTCTCTCGTCCATGATCATTGCATCTCTTGTGACCTAGTCACGTCCTTGCAAGGTGTTGATGCAATATCACCGAGTGGGCCCAGAGTACCTGTCCTGTCGCAAGGACTGACAAATCCCGCTCTGATCTATTAACATACTCATCAACCATCTATTTCGGAATACCCAAAGTGCACCGTTATAGCCAGCATACTTCAGTCAGGCGGTGGGATACAAATCAAAGTCTCCTCATAGATGACAATTACGTATGATCATCACGGTCTAAGGACTAAGCCATACGTTACAAAGTCATAGCAACGCTGAACTATGTGACTCGATCAAATTGCAATACTTTTGGTGGGTGTACGTCCATCACATCATTCCCCTTAACGATATGGCCTCATTGTCAATGGACTTAAGTGTCGCCATGATCAGGAAAGCTTGATCAATCAATTGCCCAATGAGATAGTTTACCCGAGTTAAACTACGGACCATGTTTTATACTGCACCTGTATTAGTATTTCCAAGTAATACAGTTGTAGCACAGTATAGAACGTATTATGAACAAAACGGATATGTGACAAATATCTTTATTAATTTGTCTCTAGGGCACATATCCAACAAAAATCACAAAAAAATCCTTGTAGGAGTTGGACTCTAACTCTCCCGAAATCTGTCCCCACCAGACAGATTTTAAAGATCGCCTCAGAAAATCTAGAGGAAGGCCTAAACGGAAAAACTTAAACCTACAAAGTTGTAGGGAATTTTGTTCCGGTGGATCTAGACATAAAATTCGGCCCAATCGGAGTTCGGATGCTCCCTGTAGCCCCGAAATACCGAAGACGTAATCTGGATGACGGGAATCCAAGAGTCTATATAAAGAGAGGAAACCTAGGTCAAAGGGCACCACGAAATTTCCTCCCCCTTGGCAGCCGTCTTGAGGGGGAGATCAATCTCCAGAGCAGCACCATCTCCAAGGAAGAAGAAGGGGGCTAAGGGCCGCTGCCCCCAAGGGCCGTGGCTGCCGCCGGCGTGGCCGTGGCCGCCGCCGCCGTCTCCTTCATCTCCTCCGGGCTGCACCTCTCCATCAACAACTCTCTCTCTCTCACCATGTCCATGTGTGAGTAGTCCCTCCTCGGGGCTGAGGTTTCTACCAGTAGCTATGTGGTCAATTCTCTCTCTCTCTCATGATGTGATCTTCGTTGTGATCATAGGCTGATGATCCCATGATGTTTCCCCTTCTTTTATGTATTGGATTTGATGTACTCACTTGTATTTATCTAGTATAATCCCCGAGACCAAGGAGACAACGGTTTATTGGACATGGATTAGAAGAATATTTTCATGAGTGATTTCCTCTTTTGTGTGTTGATTGAAGATTGAGAGTCTCTTGGTGCTTGTCTTTGACTATCCTTGAGATATGTTGTGGTGATTGTGTTACTCTCTTTGGATGACCGCGGTGACATTGGGAAATCCGTAGATTGAGAACTACGAACTTTGAGGTGCTCTTTTGTAGCCCTACATAATTCTCGTCCTCTCTTGACCACAAAGGAATGACCTCCGAGTGCGTCTCCATTGCATGTTTTATGGGAAATATCATGTGATTAGACTATGTTAATGTTGTTGGGAGTTGCCACTAGTGAAAGTATGAAGCCTAGGCCTTGTTTCCACCATTGTTACACCGTTTGTGCTCACTTTTGTCACATGTTTGCTTGCTGCACTTTTTATTACAGATTTATATTACCTTGCTTTGCCACACTTATCACCCATATTTTACCATCTCTTCGCCGAACTAGTGCACCTATACAACTCCTAGTTGTATTAGGTGTGTTGGGGACACAAGAGACTTCTTGTATCTTAATTGCAGGGTTGCTTGAGAGATACCATATTCAACCTCTACTCCCCTGAGTTCGATAAACCTTAGGTCATCCCCTTGAGGGAAATTGCTGCTATCCTACAAACCTCTGCGCTTGGAGGCCCAACATAGTCTACAAGAATAGAAGTGTGCGTAGACATCAAGCTATTTCTGGCGCCGTTGCCGGGGAGGTAAACGTTTGAAGGTATATCTTTAGATCTTGCAATTAAATCTTTTCGTTTATTGTTTTTATTTTCACTAGTTAGGCTTTATGGAAAACAACAAAATGATTATGAGAGAGCTTTATGAGCTCTACCTTGAGTTGGGACATGAAGTGTTTTGAAATTCCAAGTATGTGATCAGAGGGGGAGGGGGTGAATGATCACTTCAAATTTTCGCATGAAACTTTGAAGTGAAGCACAACGTAGCAGCGAAAGGAATTCAACAGAAAGGTAAACAGTGAAGCAGAACTAGAGTGAAGCACAACATAGCGAATCAAAAGCATCTAATCAGTTGCATTGAATCAAACCACAGAAGCAATTGCAATACTGAAATTAACTGCGGAATGTAAAACGAACTCTTGACACGGCGATGTTTGGTTGACCAGTTCACACTCTGCAAAGTGCTACGTCTGGTTGGAGGAACTTGTGATTGAACACAGGAGCTAACCTCTCTTCGTCCGTTTCTCCACTGCACCAATCTCCTTGAGCTCGGTCAGTTCTTCACTCGTGGTTGATTATTGAGGAAATCACTGAAATCTTTGACAAACTGGACTTCGAGGCGACAATTACTCTTCGCTCTATGAAGAACAACACTCTAACCGTCTAGGAGAATTACAGTTCTCCAAGATAACAAGGCTAGCAAACTTCTTCCTAAGTCATAGTGAATCAACTCAGATCAATAGGACTCATGCTTCAGTGGATGGGTTTCTGTTTTGCTTCGGTGGGGCCACTGTGGGGTGCTCTCTCTCTTAACTGTCAGAGAATAATCTTGGAGCAGCCACCCGCCAATGAGGGCGGGGGTGGCCTATTTATAGGTGGTGATCCCAAGGTGCGAAATGACTGAAGTGACCCGATGCGACAGCTTGACACCTGGCCGCAACGGTCGGATTTCTGTTCAACGCGCAACTTTACTTGCGAAACAAGTAAAGCTGACTCACGGACTCGGTTATGCTTCAGGAGCCGAAAGAACATAGTCTTCGCTGGTGAAGCATTACCTAGAGCACATGCGATTTCTCATCTCTGGCTTCTCACAGGTTTGGATTCGATCTGAGTCTTTTCACCAAAACCTTCGGAGTACATTTGCTAACCCCTCTTGATAGTACGGTTTTTCCTACGACTCAAAGAAGTGAAAAAGAACTACGCAAAAACTACTAAGTCCTGCGCCATCTTGGTCATCTCCTTCGATGAGACGTGCTTCAAGATTCCTTATCTTTTTGGGGGTCAACATCCGTGATGAGCTTCGCTCCAGAGGATATGCTTCAGTGAATATGTAAATCTTCCTTGAAGCTTTAGCACCATCCTATAACTTCAGGAACCTAACCATCCGTTTCATACTAGAAAACTTGTTAGTTCCTCTACTGTTTTTTCCAACAATATCCAAAACTCATGAGGGGCATAACTTTGCTCTTACAATCTCCCCCTTTTTGGACTATTGTTGACAAAACAGGCATCGATAAAAATATGAGATTTTGAGTTGAGTTGAGAGCAAACTCTAAGATATGACGCTTTTGGCTCCCCCTGAATGCAAGCATCGAAAATTTATATAATCGAAGTAAATGCTTGATGGAGGATATCCTTGATGGGGAGCTTAACACATATCTTAGCGAATCAATTGCATTTAAAAGATATTAGTCTTGAAGAATATGCAATCATCCAATGACCTGTGAACTTAATGGGAATAACCACCTGCAAGACAAAATATACGAGAGCAACTTGCAAGCACGGGGGTTATTAACACATAACATGTAGCAGTTCACAGACGAAGTAAAACTTAAGTTACAACCCAATCGAAGCGAATGGAAAATTTGTTGTAACTTAATACGCAAAAGATCGAATCAAACACCCTTAAACCCCGCAATGAATCTAAACTCAATCGATGCTACATTCTCCCCCTTTTTGTCAATGATTGGAAAAAGGTTGAGAGGTAGATCAAGAGTATTTATGCGTCGGCTGCAACCCGGGGACCCCGCTGACGTTCTTCGTCCGAAGAAGATGCATCTCCAGAAGTGTCTCCTTCGGCTGAGGCAGGCGACTCCAGTTCTTCAATGTTCATTGGCGCCTGCAGCAAGTCAAGGTCACTGTCGTTGAGAGGGTCATCTTCTTGCTTCGACGTGTGAGAGTCTTCGTCAGAAAAAGTGTCAGGGCAAATCTGCTTAGCTGGGTTGAAAAATAAAACTTTGTCAATCTTCTCCAGTGAAGGGATCTTCGGGTTGGGGCGGTCAATCGAATCATTTCGTGAGAAATGGCGTTGAAGATGTGGATACTCCTTGTAAATCCGGGCATCTTCAAGCTTCTTGACAGAGTGAAACTTCCTCAATTCTTTCCATGAGTGGCGCTTCAAAACCTTCAGGTACTGATTGTTGTTCAGAGCAATGTTGCCAACTCTATTGATCTCATCTGAAAGATGTTGCATTTGGCGTTGATTGCCTTCGATGAAGTTTTCCAGCATCCGTTGCGAGCGAATGTCAACTTCAAAGTGGTAGACTTCCTTCTGGAAAGACTTCGACATGTTTCTTTCATTGACATGTTGTCTGACTCATACATAAGTGGCAAATGGATCATTTGACCTTCTGAATATATTCATTGTATCGCGCACAGGAGGACGGAACAACTTCGGGTGATGCTTGGAAACAAAGTCTTCACTGCGTCCATAGTTGCATATGGCTTGGAGCCAGGGAGCATAAGACTTCAATTGATGGACCAGTTCAGCAGCTTGAACCATATATCGAAGAAAACAATCCTCGAAGTCAAACACATGGCCATGAGTGAGCTTCAACAGTGCATGATGTACATGGTAGTGAATGTTGGGATCATCATTGGCAGTGCTGAGAGGCATCAAAGAATTAGACAAGATATAAAACCAAGTCTTTGAAATGAAAACCAGATGCTTCAGGCGAATGTTTTCTGGCATGTGATCTCCAGTGACTTCGGGATCCAGTAGTGAAGCAAATTCAGCCTCAGTAGGATCAGGCAGTAAGTGAACCTTTGCAAGTTTGCCAGTATGCCAAGGAATATTTACTATTTCCATGAACTCATCAGAATGCATGCGAAATACTTTTCCTTGAATCATCCACTCCAGTACCCAAGTGGCAGTATCATCAGGATTTCCAGAAATATACAATGTGGCATAGAATTACTTGATCAATTCGAAGTTGAATGGCGTCTCCATGGCAAACAAGATTGTCAGATTCTGTGCTTCGATAGTTTCCATGATATTCTGGAAGCACATTGCAGAAGATAGGCTTCGCATATCCAAGTACTTGTGCCTAAACAAAACACCCTTCTGTAAATACAGCTTCGTGTACAGAATCTGCTGTTCAGCAGTCCAGAATCGAAGGTCATCAGCTGTTCTGGGCGAATCATAAGGGCTTGTTGCAAAGAAACGAAGCTTATGGCGATGAGCTTCGATATCAAATTCTGTCCCATGTCTTGTTGAAGAACCATCACAGAGAAAAATTGGAAAGGTTTCGGGTGGGTAGATGGAATCAAGTTGTGTATCCTGGGCAGGTGTGCAATGGGGCTCCTGCCTTCGAGCAACTATAGCTCGTTCTTGAGGTTGAGTCATGATAGCCAATTCATTTGCTTCAGCAGCATCTGCATTGGCTTCGGGATCTTCTGGAACAGCTTGATCTTTGGCTTCGCCTTCTTGTTCTTCGGACTCATCCGCAGAGTGAGCCGAGGAGTAATCTCTTGAAGGAACTGGTATGTCTTGAGCCTGGGGTGAAGACTGAGGTTCAAAGTTGTCATGGTGTGATGGTTGTGGAGCAGCTTGAGGTGGAGGAGGAGGTGGAGCACGGGGTGGAACGACTTCAGGAGCAGGTGCATTTGCGGTGGGAGAGGGGAGGCGAATGATTTTGCATCGTTGGGGTGAAGCACGTCTTGGGATCTTCTTGGTGGGATGAGAGTTAACCTCATCAGCTTCGTCAGAAGCATCAGTGATCAGACGGTGCTTCCTTGGCTGCAACTAGGGAAGGGGAGAAGCGAGTTGCTTGAGCATTGCTTCACGCTTCTTGGAATCAAGGGCCATGACTGAAGCATTATGCGTCTTGCAACATTCTTCGGTAGCAGGTTTTATCTTCCTTGAAATACTTGAATATTTTTCTTCGTCTTCTCATTGACATCAGCAATTTTCTTCGAAGCAGCTTCAGCTTCGGCCTTGAAGTCTTCATCAGATTCTTCGTCAGCTTTCTTTTTGAACTTTAGTATGGCAGACTCAGACCTGTCCCTTGCATGCAAGTCCCTTAGCTGGTTATACAAAGTTTCAATCATTGCAGAGAGTGTTGGTGATATGTATACATTCCCAACATCAACAGCTTCGGGATCAATAGCTTAGGCGAGCTTGCAGAAGCAGGTGGTTTCTCTCCAGCCTTTTTCTTCAGAGGCTTCCGAAGAAAAGTGTTGGTGATATGTATACCTTTAGTGATATGTTGGTGATATGTATACCTTCTCCTTCTCTTGCATCAGGGAAATTGTGGTGACTATGTTCAACTTCTTCATGAGCTTCGGGGGCAGGTGCTGTGACTTGCTTTGGAGCAACGTCTTTGGGAGTCATGTCCACAACAGCTTCCTTCTGAGCAGCTCTAGCAGCCTTCTTTGCTTGCTTCGTTCTCAAAGTGTTTAGTGTTGCCTTGCGCTTGGCTTCGGCTTCTCACTGAGTTGTTTGGCTTCGGCAGCAGCCTTTGCTTCTTGCGCTTTTACTTCAGCGAGCTTACGCTGAGCTTCAGCTTTATGATTGGCTTCATCCAAATCTTTCCTTTGCTTTTCAAGCAAGCCAACTTCTCCGTCAGCCTTTTCTTTCGCTTGAGCTTGTTTATCTGCCTTAGCTTTGGGCTGTGCTGCAGAATGCAGTCTTTCAGCTTCAGCACGATCTCTCTTGCGCATATCAGCTTCAGACATCTTCTTGGTGCCAACCTGGGCATAAGTTTGGCCAGGCTTTGCAACTGTAGATTTCAACTTTGAAGCTTTTACAATCTCAGGGGCAGTTGCTTCGGTCTGACCAGCAGTCTTCTGCTTCGGGTCATGCCTTTCCTTGGTCCTTTGATCTGTAGGAAACAGGCGGCGAGGTGGCTTTGAAGCCAATGGGGACTCAACAACCAAGTTGGTTAAGTCAATTCTGGGTCTCGGAGCAGGAGTGTCTGTGGGATCTTGAATTCTGACACCTCTTGAAGCAGGTGGTTTCTCTCCAACCTTTTTCTTCAGAGGCTTCCGAAGCTTTTGTCTCTTGGGACTTGGAGCAATTGGGGTGTGCTCGGACTCGTCATCGGCATCAGCTGCAGGATCCTCATGAATGGAATCCTCAAGCTGTGCGGCAGCATCAACTTCATCATCAGCAACATGTTCACTGTCTTCCTCTGAAACAGCAGGGGGTGGTGAGGCAATTTGTTTCCGAAGCCTGCGTCTCCTAGGCTTCGATGTGCCAGCATCTTCATCAAGGCCTTGTGCTTTGGCCTTCTTCTCATCTCTGAGTCTTTTCTTCTCAGCCAGAATAGCAAGTCTTTCTTGCTCATCGGGGTAATCATCTGGCGTCTTGAGAGAATTGGGGTGAGGAACCTTTGGTGGCTTTGGGTAGAATTTCCTTCGATACTCAACAGTGTACTGAGCACACATAGCAGTGGTATACTGGTATGGTGGGTTGAAGGCAAACTGCATTGCCCACTTCCAATCAGGAACACTCTTGTACTTGTACCACCGAATAGCCCAATAGCGGCGAATCTTTCGCATGCGATCAGTTTCTTCGGGTGGAGTGTGATAACACATTTTCACACGAATGGCTTCGGGAATTCCTCGGGCATTTTTGACTTCCTTCGTTTTTCCTCCTTTCTGCTTTGGGGGCTCAGGGAAATCCTCAAGCCCATCAACAGCAGGTGATTCGTTGCCGAAGGCAGCCCCTTCATCAGACATCCTGTGAACAGAATAGTAGAAAAGAGGGAAACATGATAGATATGGATAAGCACAGGCAAAGGCTTCGACCAAAAACCAACTTTGACAAGAATTTAGGGCAAAACCAAGACCAGATGCATATCTGTCGTTGGATTAGGCTAGAACTAATTCAAGAACAAGTTCTAACTCAGTCCAAACACAAACAGATCTAATCCCAACACTGACCTGAATAGAAGAGATACTTTGATGCTACAAACAAGTTTCCCAAGGTTCAATGATCAACACGGATCAAGCAGCCCTAGACAGAAGGAACAAGGCAAACGATAAGTCTCAGATCCAAAACCCTAGGAGGAAGAACATGCATCGCAGAATAGATTGGATCCGAGATGATGCTTAACGTACCCTAACTTGGTGACGCAAAGCGGCTACGGCGACGTAGGGCGGTGAAGTTCTTGTCGTCGGCGGGGAACGTCGACGGCGGCGACTGTCCGACAGTGAAGCGACGCGGTCGTCATCGGAGGCGAGAGCTCAGCGGCGTGCTCGAGGAGGGAGAAGGGGAGCGGAGGAGACGAATGAGTGGGGAAGCGGTTCGCAGGGGAGGGACAACCTTATATAGTGGCCGATCTGAAACGGTTATCAGATCGCATCGGACGGATCCCTGCGAGTGTCTCTTCCGATTCAACGGTGGGGATGAAGTGGCGGTTCACGAGCGAATCTCAACGGACCGAAAAAGACGGGGACTAAACGGTCGAAGAATAACTCTTGACCGAGAGCAAAAACTTCGATAGAGTTGGAAGCATTTGATTCGGAACTCAATGATGTTCGAAGAAATATGCTTTCCGTTTCAAATGTGCTTAACCATTCAAGACAGAATAGATTGGGAGCGAATCAGAATGGAGGGGATAGGGTTCGAAACTTATCACTTCGAAGAAAAACAATAACGAAGCTAAAAGTGATAAGCATAGGGGACAAACAAAACTAATAAAAAACCAACACAAAACTAAAAGGCAAATGGCAACCGAAGCTAGACTTATAAACACGGACGAAGGAAAACTCGAGCGAAAGTAAATAGACAAAGACACAACAAAGGTGAATATGTACAGGGGGAAAAGTTTCGATCTTACTGAACATTGTGTGAGTCTAGGATGTTTAGCTCACATCTCAATGCACAGAACCTTTTCTCGTCCAATGGCTTCGTGAATATACCGGCCAATTGATCTTCAGCTCTGACGTGACTGATCTCAATGTCTTCGCGCTGAACATGATCACGAAGAAAATGGTGACGAATATCGATATGCTTCGTTCGAGAGTGTTGCACAGGATTGTGTGCTATTTTAATGGCACTCTCATTGTCACATAGCAAAGGGATTTTCTTCACATAAATACCATAATCTTTCAGCGTCTGCTTAAGCCAAAGGATCTGAGTGCAGCATGAGCCAGCAGCATTGTATTCGGCTTGAGCAGTAGATATTGAGACACAGTTTTGCTTCTTTGAAGCCCAACACACAAGAGATCTACCAAGAAAATGACAAGTGCCTGAGGTAGATTTTCTGTCAACTCTATCACCAGCCCAGTCTGAATCAGAATATCCAATCAAATCAAACTGAGTTCCTTTGGGATACCAAAGTCCCAATGAAGGAGTGTGTGCTAGATACCGAAGAATTCTCTTTACATCAGTATGATGTGATTCCTTCGGATTGGCCTGAAAACGAGCACAAATACAAACTGATAGCATAATATCAGGTCTAGATGCACATAAGTATAAGAGTGAACCTATCATAGACCGATACTTCTTCTGATCGAAGGGTTTCCATTTCTCATCAGCATCAAGAAAACCATTGGTTGGCATGGGAGTTCTGATAGTCTTGCAATCAGTAAGATCAAATTTCTTCAGGCAATCCTTCAAATATTTTTCTTGTGAAATAAAGGTGCCATTCTTCTGTTGGCGAATCTGAAGTCCAAGGAAAAATTTCAATTCTCCCATCATGGGCATCTCATATTTTGTCAGGACCCGGGGTTAGCGTATGCAAGTACAGCTAAGACATAGTCATATGGAGAGCCGAGAACCGTACCCACTTGTCTAAGAAGACAAGGCCAAGCACAGAACGTTCTCGGAAAGCATCGTACGTGAGGGGCATCCCATCCAGGCCGGATGATCAACTGAAATGGGTCCTCATCGTCCGCACACAAATCTAATGATATGGGTGGTGAACTCCCATATTCAAAGACAAGTCGCCTCAACCATACTATCGACTATCTCAAAACTCTTACATAGACTTACTCCAGCCCGATCACTTAGTCGGGGTCTAGGGCGGGCTCGATCATACCACAAAGTGTGCACGAGACGGAGTCTCGAACAATCGCATCGCGATGCCCCAAGCTGCGCACATCTAAGGGCCACTTGGTGTATGAAAGACCACCAGCCAGAACACAACTAAGGTCTCGAAAACCCATACAAAGACATGCATGTTATAAACATACACGCAGCACACATGCCTTGTATGAATAGCAGGTATCATTGCAATTCTCTACAAAGTGTACATATTTATTGATAACTCTTATAGAGTGCACACAGAGATCACATACATGTGATCCAACATTACATTACAAGCGGAAGCAAATTATGTCTGAGTACAGACAAGTTTAACAAATGGCTTAAGAAGCCTTATTTAAACACAAAGCCCTCCACGAGGGAACCAGTCGTCTGACTGGGACTAGAATAGTTGGTCTTCAGTCGTCCAGCTCGATGAAGAAGCCACCTTCGGGGTCAGTGGCATCATCTAAAACATAGATTAAGCAAACGTGAGTACAAAGTCGTACTCAGCAAGACTTACATAGGAGCTATACTACTCATGCACATGTATCAAGGTAAAGGGAGGTGGGGTTCACTTGCAGAAGTGCCATCTTTGACTTGGCTAATCCTGAACTACGAGTACCAGACTTTGAGGTAAGAAGCGTACACGAGTCCACTACTTTCTCCAACCAATACACCACTATGGTGCCTTCCTCGACTTCCCCACGAGGAAGCACGCCATAGCACTCACACTTATCTTGGTGTGTTTTAGAAGTATCCGGTTCAAGTTATCTAATAATCAAGCTAAGCTTTCCAAGCAGTCCATAACCGCGGACGCGGCTATTCGAATAGTTTTGTTAACCTTGCAAGGGTGTACCGCTACACACACATGACCATCATTTACCGCCTTTGATCTCGACACCATTCAAGGGGTGCCAGCGAGGATGCTCACCACAACTGTTACCTCATAGCCGATCTAGTCCGAGAAAGCCGTCTACTTGGGTTGGTTACCACAATCGTGAACCCGACCGGTTTACCGAAGTGGACCCAAGTGATGTGTGCGTGGTGCATAAGCCGGTCTCGGATGAGCCGTTCTCTCACTTAGCATCCAGGCCACAAGCCTACCAGAACTCCGAACTATTGCGGCATCTGGACATCGAAAGGGATGAGTTAGTAAGTTGAGAGGGGTCAGTGAGCCCAATGTGTGGTTGTACTCTTCATCTTGGATCACCACACAAGAACTCGTACTAGGGCGGTGTTCAACGAGACAACCCACTGTGTACTCCTACACAGCCTCTCATCGTTCACCTTGTATTAGGGTCGATTCACCAACACTTTTCTACCATCATCAACATGATCATTCCCATCCCGACTCACATCACAGTAACAACATGGTATCATACTAAGCATGCAATAAGCAGTAACATTGCAGGGGTTACATGATATCAAACAACTCCTACATTTGCTAGGATTGTGGTTTGCTTACTACTGTGACAAAATGATAGGTCATGCAAAGAAATGGGTTCATCTATGCGGTAGAAACGAATCATGGTGATCATCCTAGACAATGCATAAGCGAGACATGAGAGGGAAGTGGGATTTTATCGACATGATCAATGGGGGTTTGCTTGCCTTGCTGACGAGGTTCGGGTTCGGGGTCTTCAACGTAGGGGGTGACCTCGGGCTCCGGCTCCACGTCTATCAGCAACATGACAATCATAGGATCAACATAATGTACAATGCACAATCACATGAATAAGATTGAAAGGGTGATGTTCATGGTACTGATGTGTTGAGCATTCCATTTAAATGGAGTATATTGCAAATTGAATTGCAAATTCAAACTCCACATTTGAATTCAAATTAACCAAGTTGGATATGACATTGTTTGATCATTTTGAATTATCTTCAAATGTGTATGATATGCCTCTGAAGTGTGGTTGAAATATAACATAAATCCATGGTCCAAGTTGCAAGATCATTTGATTTGAATTTGAATTAAATTCAAATAAAACAAATGACATATGCTACTGGTCCCAATTTAAATTCAACTCAAACATAGTTGAAAGTTGCATATTTGGAAAGATAATTGTCTCCTGATCATTTTTCATATATTATTTGTCCAATTTGGAGTTAGTATGAATTTTCTATGAATTTCCAAAGTTTGGGGTATTTTCTGGAATTTCTGGAAATCTTTAATTCAAATAATCTCTGGAAATTCATTTAAATTGATTTATTGCGCAAGTGCTGACGTCAGGGGGGGGGGGGGGCTGACAAGGGGGTCCCACCTGTCAGTGGCTGGGTTCACTTAACCGGTGGGTTAAGTTAATCCAGTGGCTTAATTAAGCCACTGGGCCCACTGGTCAGTGACCCAGGGGGTCATTAGCCAGGTGATTAACGGGGGGGGGGGGGGGGGGGTCTGGCTAACTCGCCGGCGGCTAAACGCCGGCGACTGGAGTCACGGCGGCGCTGCTCGTTCTTCCTCTCCTGGCCTCCAAACTCTGCGCCGAGACCACCGTTCGAAAGCCCGTGATGAGCCGCGTCGAAAGCACCACTTGTACGTCGCCGGGGAGGTCGCGTTCGTCGACTGCTTCGACTTTGGCGGCGACAGAACCCCGGCGAGGTCGCAGTCGTCGTTGTGGTGCACGGTTGGAGTCGATTCGGGGCTTGTTCGAACGCTAGCACGTGCAGGAGTCAAACGCGTGCACTGGGGGTTCACGACGAGCACTGGAGCGAGGAGGACGACGACCACAGCGGCGAGGTGCTCGGGTTCCCATGGCGTATCCGGCTAGAGGAAGCAATCGAGGGGGAGAAAGAGGGGTTTCTCTTGCGAGCTCACCCTGAATCTATCTGGAGCGGTGGCTTGCTCGGGGAGGCGCTGGAGTTGCCGGAATTCGAAGTCGATCCACGGCGGCCGGCGATGAAGACGACGAAGCTAGCGAGCTCGTGGAGGCGTCCGGCTCCGATTCCTTCTACAGGTCGATGAAGACGACGACGACGAAGAGCTTGGACACGGTCTTGGGGATTCTAGGCGTCAATGGCTACGCGGGGGATCAACGGTGCTCCGGCGTCCTTCTCGGGCGGCGACAAAACGGGTGAAAGAGGAGGGGAGGGAGCTCGTGGAGGGGGGGGGAATGGATCAGGGAGGCTGCGGGGAGTCTCCAGGTGCGAGAAGAGGCCACGGGGAGGCCTGGAAGCTCTCGGCGGCGACGTGGCGTCCCCGGCTAGCTCGGTGGCATTCCACCGAGCAGCTTGGAGGCGCGGGACGGGGAAGAAGACGCCTCTACCCCTGTGGGCCGGCTGGGCTGGGGTGGGCCGGCTTCGCCTGGGCGTCTGGTAAGCTCTTCTGTTCCCTTTTCTATTTTTCTTTTCTGTTTTCTCTGCTGACATTTGTTCTGTTTAGCTAAATAAAATAGCTAAACATTTTATTAAATGCTGAAAACTTTTATGTGGCCTCATAATAATATAGACTAGCCACTCATAAACTTTCAACATTTTTAAAATTCAAATAATTTGAATCTTAAATCAAATAGGGGTATTTCTTTAATTCCAAGGCACTGTTTGAATATTTGAAAAATCTATGAGCATGGGATGGGTCCCACATCACTTGATATGTGATCACACTCATTTATAAGACTTTTCAAAAATCTAACATGAATTTTTGGAGAAGATTTTTATCTGGCCTTTTGAATTCATTCATCTGGGGGGTGTTCCTTCTCCCATTTGCTTTTGATTTTTGATTTCAAAGATTTCTTCTGAAATTTTGACATGATGCAAGGTTACTTTGATCCTAGCACATTACCTAACAGAGGGTTCTGACAACTCGCCCCCACTCAAAAGAATCTCGTCCCGAGATTCAGAAGTCCGCGGGAGGAAGGAGGGGTACTCGGCACTGAGACGGTCTTCTCTTTCCCACGTAGCTTCTCTTTCAGAGTGGTGTGACCATTGCACTTTCAGAAACCTAATCTTCTGACGACGAGTGACACGCTCTGCGGAATCAAGAATACGAACGGGGTATTCTCGATAAGAAAGGTCATCTTGGAGATCAAGCGTTTCATGGTCGACTTCGCGGATGGGGTCCTTGAAGCAACGCCTGAGTTGGGACACATGGAATACATCATGTACTCGGGAGTGGTGCGGAGGTAGTTCAAGTTGGTAGGCAACTTCTCCACATTTAGCAATAATGCGGAAAGGTCAGATGTAACGTGGGGCCAACTTGCCTTTGATACCGAATCTTTGGGTTCCCTTCAGAGGAGTAACCCGAAGGTAAGCCTTCTCATCCAGATTGTAGCTCTCTTGCCTATGATGACGATCATAGTAGCTTTTCTGACGAGACTGGGCTTCTTTCAATTGATCACGAACAATGCGAACTTGCTCTTCTGCTTCCTTGATCACATCCGGTCCAAAGAATTGTCTTTCACCGGTCTCTGACCAGTTTAAAGGTGTTCGACATCCTCGTCCATAAAGGAGTTCAAAAGGAGCCATGTTCAGACTAGATTGAAAACTATTGTTATAAGCAAATTCGGCAAATGGAAGAGATTTCTCCCAATTCTTTCCGAATGAGATAACACAAGCTCTGAGCATGTCTTCAAGAATTTGGTTAACCCTTTCGACTTGACCGCTAGACTGAGGATGGAAAGCCATACTAAAGGAGAGATGAGTTCCCATAGCATTCTGAAAGCTTCCGCAAAATCTAGAGGTGAAAAGGCTACCACGATCAGAATTGATTTCCAAAGGAACACCATGAAGTGATACAATTCTAGAGATGTACAAGTCTGCTAACTGGCTAGCAGTTATAGACTCGCGAACCGGAAGGAAATGAGCAACTTTGGAAAGCCTATCTATGACAACGAAGATGGCATTGTTTCCTTTCTGGGTTCTTGGAAAGCCGGTGATGAAGTCCATACCGACTTTGTCCCATTTCCACTCGGGAACAGACAAAGGTTGAAGTGTACCAGCAGGTCTTTGATGTTCTGCCTGAATGCGACGACAAACATCACATTCGGCAACAAATTGAGCAATGTCTCTCTTCATCCTAGTCCACCAAAATCTCTGGCGTAGATCTCAGTACATTTTTGTGCTACCAGGATGAATCGAGAGGGGTGTGTCATGGGCTTCCTTGAGGATGAGTTGCCTTAGTTCCTTATTCTTAGGTACTACCAAACGATTTTCAAAGAATACCGTTCCTTTGCTATCTGTGGAGAAACATTTAGCAACTCCGCTAGCAATGTTCTCCTTGATCCGGCGAACACCTCGTGCACGCCTTTGGGCAACTATGATTTGATCCTCAAGAGTTGGTTTCGCCACCAAGGTAGAAAGATAGCCATGAGGAACAATCTCAAGATTGAGCTTGCGAAAGTCCTCATGAAGAAGTGGTTGATACTGTTGTAACATGAGGTTGTTACAATACGACTTACGACTTAGTGCATCAGCCATGACATTGGCTTTGCTTGGGGTGTAAGAAATTACTACGTCGTAATCTTTTATCAACTCAATCCAGCGTCTTTGCCTGAGATTAAGATCTGGCTGGGTGAAAATATATTTGAGGCTTTGGTGGTCGGAATAAATCTCGCAACGGTTACCAAGGAGGTAATGTCGCCAAGTTGTTAGGGCATGAACTACGACAACGAGTTCAAGGTCATGGGTAGGATAGTTCTCTTCATGTGGCCGCAACTGGCGTGAAGCATAAGCTACCACATGTCGATCTTGCAGAAGTATGCACCCTAACCCTTGCCGTGATGCGTCACAATAGATCTCGAAATCCTTTTTGGTGTCTGGAGGTGCAAGTACAGGTGCAGAAGTCAATCTTCTTTTTAGCTCTTGAAAGCTTTCCTCGCACTTGGGAGTCCATAAGAATTTCTTATCTTTCTTGAGGAGTTCAGTTAGAGGCTTTGCAACTTTAGAAAAGTTCTCGACGAAGCGACGGCAATAGCTGGCTAGGCCAAGAAAACTTCTAACTTGCTTAACCGATTCAGGTGGAGTCCAGTCAAGGACGGCCTGAACTCTCTCGGGATTCATAGCAATGCCTTTTGCAGAAATCACGTGGCCTAAGTAGGTCACTTATGGTAGCCAGAATTCACACTTGGAGAATTTAGCATACAGGCGATGCTCTCTAAGTTTCATCAATACCAGCCTTAAGTGTTCGGCATGTTCTTCTTCGTTCTTCGAGTATATAAGGATGTCATCGAGGTAAACCACGACGAACTGGTCCAAATACTCCATGAAGATCGAATTCATCATGCGTGAGAAAGTGGCGGGGGCATTGGTTAAACCAAAGGACATGACGGTGTACTCGTAAAGACCATAACGAGTAGTAAAAGCCGTTTTGGGAATGTCCTCGTTTCGGATCTTGATTTGATGATAACCTAATCTCAAATCCATCTTAGAGAAGACAGATGATCCTGCAAGTTGATCATAAAGATCATTGATCCTGGGCAGTGGGTATTTGTTCTTTATCGTCGCTAAATTTAGCGGGCGATAGTCTACGCACATCCTTTCTGTTCCATCTTTCTTGGTTACGAACAGAACGGGGCAACCCCATGGCAATGAGCTAGGGCGGATGAAGCCTTTCTCCAACAAAGCTTCCAGTTGGGTTTTAAGCTCAGCTAACTCACGTGGGGCCATTTTGTAGGGACGTCTAGAAATTGGTGCGGTTCCTGGGGCAAGATCCACTATAAACTCTACACATCTGTCGGGTGGCATCCCCGACAGCTCTTCAGGAAAGACATCCGGGAAGTCACGAACCACCGGAATATCTTCAAGTTCGGGAAGGGGAAGTACATTCAAAGAATGCACTTGGATTCTTGTTCTGGGTGAGGTATAGTTGACTGTTTTTCCTGAAGGGTGGGTGAGTTTCACGGATTTGCCTTTGCAATCCAGGTAGGCATTCTGTCTTGATAGCCAATCCATGCCAAGGATGACATCAATGTCTGAAGACTTGAGGGCTATGAGTGAAGCAAGGAATACTAAACCCTCAATTGCAATATGATTACCATGGCTTACTCTATTAGTTTGCCATCTTGACCCTGGAGTTTGAATAATCATCGGGGTGGACAATTCAACAAAGGGTAACTCATGACGAAGTGCATAACTTTCCGACATGAATGAATGAGATGCTCCTGGGTCGAAAAGAACGGAAGTAGGAACATAATTGACTGGGAGCGTACCAAGAATGACGTCAGTGCTGTCGTCAGTCTCTTCAGCGGCAATCTGGTTCACACGTCCACGAGTGGCGGGAGGAGCGGGTTTGGCGGTGTAGACCTTCTGGGGTGGCTTGCCACGACCATTGTTGTTGTTGTTGCCTCCGGCACGTGGTGGAGCATTCTGGTGCTGGAGCTGGTTCTGGGGACACTCACGAGAATAGTGGCCTGCCTGACCACACTTGTAACAGGCTCCGAAAACAGTGCGTGGAGCTGGGTTGTTTGGTGGAGCTGGGTGGAACTGGGTGGGTGGACGAGGCGCCACATAGGATGGCCTCGGGGGGTTGTTCTGGCGGAACATGCTGTTTGGGATCCAGATCTTGCGCTTCTGGGAGCCAGAACTGGATGAACCATCATCTCTGGGGTGTTTGCGAAAGTCATTGGGGGTGTTCATGTCCTCTGCTTTGATGGCCTTGTTGACAAGGACCTGGAATGTGGCAAAGTCATGAAGATTGAGCTCACGACGGAGTCCAGTGTTGAGGCCACGACGGAACCTCTCTTGTTTCTTGGAGTCGGTGGAGACTTCTTCGGTAGCATAACGAGCAAGTCGGTTGAACTCACGACTAAACTCGTCAACGGTCCTTCTGCCTTGAGTGAGGTTGCATAACTCCTCACGCTTGCGGTCCATAAGACCCTTGGGAATGTGGTGCTCGCGGAAGGACGTGCAGAATTCCTCCCAAGATGCAGGCGGTCCAACGGGACACATATTCAGAAAGTTCTCCCACCAAGAGATAGCTGCACCTTCAAGGTGATAGGTGGCATAGCTGACCTTGTCACCAGTTGCAACACGGCCTGCTTGGAGCTTCCTCTAGATGCTGCGAAGCCAGTCATCGGCGTCAAGGGGCTCGGTGGAGTAACTAAAAACCGGGGGATGAAGTCAGATGAAGTCGTTCAGGGACACCAGCTCATTGCGCTGCTGAGTGGTGTTGCGAGCAATGCCTTCCAACAGATGGTGAGAGTCTCGGCGGTTCCTCTCGACTTCCATCAGAACCTGTGCCATCGTGGGTGGGGGTGGAAGGTTGCCTTCCTCCTAATAATTCCCACGACCCTGGTTACGACCAACCTGGCCACGGGTTCCTTGAGACATCCTGAAGGGAAAACCAAAGTCAAACAGAGTTGATTGGAAGAGTCTAAACAAGGTATTGAAGTACTGGAAGGATTACAGAGCAAAGGAAGTAATCATCTTGACAACATGGTGATAAAGCATACAAGCCATATATTCACAAGCTGTCATACAAACCATACATCGCTTTAGTACAATCACTAAGCTAATACAAACGTGATGAAGATGATACATCCTGCAGAGGCACTCTGACTTCCTATACATTATTTATCTAAGCCTCTGGAACTTAGACACCTTGCATACAATATACTACGATACTACTACATCATCACTAAGTAAGACCACAGGCGGTCTCACTCATCTCCATCTCCATAGTAGTCCTCATAAAAGTTACCCGCGTATCCCGGTAGCTGGAGGTGACCATCGGAAAACACGGAGGCTTGTGGACCTTGATATCCATTTGGGCAAGGATGGGGTCTAGGTCCAGCGTAGGGTGGAAGCAAAGGACCACGGGGTGGAAAAATGCCTCCAATCTCGGGCCAAGCAACTCGAGAAGGCATCTGAGTCCTCACTGGGTAGATCGCATCATGCTCAACTGATCCAACGCTCACAAAGGGAGCCAAAAGTGTCAGTGCTCGATACAGACGAACACGGGTGGCGTGGAGCTCGAAACGGAGAGCGCGGGCATCACGATCTCTGTCACTAGCAAACCTAGCAGTCATCTGAAGTGCGGGATCTTCTGCAGAGTGATCTGAGTAGAGTCCGGTGTAATATCCCTCTTCTCCTGGAAGTGCAGCTGGGATATAGCGGAAAGAAGTCTCTCTCAGCAAAGTGTGCTCCTCTCTCAGCAGTGTCATACATGAATATGCAGCATCCTGCACAGCCATGTTCTCGGTAACGCCAATGCCATGTCCAAAGTGGATAGGCTGAGTGACTCCAACGTGGTGCGGATAGATCCGGACAATGCAGTGGAACTGGGTCTGGTTGAAGTCGTGGAACTGCTCCTCAACGGTGTACTCAGGGTAACACCGATATCCCACATAGGAAATCATCTCGATCAACGTGGCAGGATGGCCACGCACACCGAGGCACCTGGTCAAATGAACAATCTGCCGAGGGGGAAGATCTGCCATGTGAAACAGAAAGGAGTTTGCAAATGCATCAGATTATGAGATAAACCTGGAATGACTCGGACAGCATAACGGCTGTAATTGCAAGAAAAAGACAATTTCTTACAACATGGAAACAACACTTACATACGAGGTAACAAAACAGGGAGCATAACCACTCTAACAAACCGATCACAACTTTCCTACGGCTACAAGGAAGCCAACAACGAGATGTTCTAATCAGACAGAGGAGAGCCTAGTCCTATCTTCCCGTAGAATAAGATGAGGGTGACTCAGAACTCAGAACGAAGGGGTAAGGAGAAAAAAGAAGCCTTACGTTGTTCCCTTATATACCCAGAGTAACTATATAACTATAGAAGGCTAGACTCGACTTCGGCCAAGGCTACTAGTCCTACAGTCAGTCCTACTCTGATACCAAGTCTGTCGGGACCCGGGGTTAGCGTATGCAAGTACAGCTAAGACATAGTCATATGGAGAGCCGAGAACCGTACCCACTTGTCTAAGCAGACAAGGCCAAGCACAGAACGTTCTCGGAAAGCATCGTACGTGAGGGGCATCCCATCCAGGCCGGATGATCAACTGAAATGGGTCCTCATCGTCCGCACACAAATCTAATGATATGGGTGGTGAACTCCCATATTCAAAGACAAGTCGCCTCAACCATACTATCGACTATCTCAAAACTCTTACATAGACTTACTCCAGCCCGATCACTTAGTCGGGGTCTAGGGCGGGCTCGATCATACCACAAAGTGTGCACGAGACGGAGTCTCGAACAATCGCATCGCGATGCCCCAAGCTGCGCACATCTAAGGGCCACTTGGTGTATGAAAGACCGCAAGCCAGAACACAACTAAGGTCTCGAAAACCCATACAAAGACATGCATGTTATAAACATACACGCAGCACACATGCCTTGTATGAACAGTAGGTACCATTGCAATTCTCTACAAAGTGTACATTTTATTTATAACTCTTATAGAGTCCACACAGAGATCACAAACATGTGATCCAACATTACAACACATAGCGGAAGCAAATTATGTCTGAGTACAGACAAGTTTAACAAATGGCTTAAGAAGCCTTATTTAAACACAAAGCCCTCCACGAGGGAACCAGTCGTCTGACTGGGACTAGACTAGTTGGTCTTCAGTCGTCCAGCTCGATGAAGAAGCCACCTTCGGGGTCAGTGGCATCATCTAAAACATAGATTAAGCAAACATGAGTACAAAGTCGTACTCAGCAAGACTTACATAGGAGCTATACTACTCATGCACATGTATCAAGGTAAAGGGAGGTGGGGTTCACTTGCAGAAGTGCCAGCTTTGACTTGGCTAATCCTGAACTATGAGTACCAGACTTTGAGGTAAGAAGCGTACACGAGTCCACTACTTTCTCCAACCAATACACCACTATGGTGCCTTCCTCGACTTCCCCACGAGGAAGCACGCCATAGCACTCACACTTATCTTGGTTTGTTTTAGAAGTATCCGGTTCAAGTTATCTAATAATCAAGCTAAGCTTTCCAAGCAGTCCATAACCGCGGACGCGGCTATTCGAATAGTTTTGTTAACCTTGCAAGGGTGTACCGCTACACACACATGACCATCATTTACCGCCTTTGATCTCGACACCATTCAAGGGGTGCCAGCGAGGATGCTCACCACAACTGTTACCTCATAGCCGATCTAGTCCGAGAAAGCCGCCTACTTGGGTTGGTTACCACAATCGTGAACCCGGCCGGTTTACCGAAGTGGACCCAAGTGATGTGTGCGTGGTGCATAAGCCGGTCTTGGATGAGCCGTTCTCTCACTTAGCATCCAGGCCACAAGCCTACCAGAAATCTGAACTATTGCGACATCTGGACATCGAAAGGGATGAGTTAGTAAGTTGAGAGGGGTCAGTGAGCCCAATGTGTGGTTGTACTCTTCATCTTGGATCACCACACAAGAACTCGTACTAGGGCGGTGTTCAACGAGACAACCCACTGTGTACTCCTACACAGCCTCTCATCGTTCACCTTGTATTAGGGTCGATTCACCAACACTTTTCTACCATCATCAACATGATCATTCCCATCCCGACTCACATCACAGTAACAACATGGTATCATACTAAGCATGCAATAAGCAGTAACATTGCAGGGGTTACATGATATCAAACAACTCCTACATTTGCTAGGATTGTGGTTTGCTTACTACTGTGACAAAATGATAGGTCATGCAAAGAAATGGGTTCATTTATGCGGTAGAAACGAATCATGGTGATCATCCTAAACAATGCATAAGCGAGACATGAGAGGGAAGTGGGATTTTATCGACATGGTCAATGGGGGTTTGCTTGCCTTGCTGACGAGGTTCGGGTTCGGGGTCTTCAACGTAGGGGGTGACCTCGGGCTCCGGCTCCACGTCTATCAGCAACATGACAATCATAGGATCATCATAATGTACAATGCACAATCACATGAATAAGATTGAAAGGGTGATGTTCATGGTACTGATGTGTTGAGCATTCCATTTAAATGGAGTATATTGCAAATTGAATTGCAAATTCAAACTCCACATTTGAATTCAAATTAACCAAGTTGGATATGACATTGTTTGATCATTTTGAATTATCTTCAAATGTGTATGATATGCCTCTGAAGTGTGGTTGAAATATAACATAAATCCATGGTCCAAGTTGCAAGATCATTTGATTTGAATTTGAATTAAATTCAAATAAACCAAATGACATATGCTACTGGTCCCAATTTAAATTCAACTCAAACATAGTTGAAAGTTGCATATTTGGAAAGATAATTTTCTCCTGATCATTTTTCATATATTATTTGTCCAATTTGGAGTTAGTATGAATTTTCTATGAATTTCCAAAGTTTGGGGTATTTTCTGGAATTTTTGGAGATCTTTAATTCAAATAATATCTGGAAATTCATTTAAATTGATTTATTGCGCAAGTGCTGACGTCAGGGGGGGGGCTGACAAGGGGGTCCCACCTGTCAGTGGCTGGGTTCACTTAACCGGTGGGTTAAGTTAATCCAGTGGCTTAATTAAGCCACTGGGCCCACTGGTCAGTGACCCAGGGGGTCATTAGCCAGGTGATTAACGGGGGGGGGGGGGGGGGGTCTGGCTAACTTGCCGGCGGCTAAACGCCGGCGACTGGAGTCATGGCGGCGCTGCTCGTTCTTCCTCTCCTGGCCTCCAAACTCTGCGCCGAGACCACCGTTCGAAAGCCCGTGATGAGCCGCGTCGAAAGCACCACATGTACGTCGCCGGGGAGGTCGCGTTCGTCGACTGCTTCGACTTTGGCGGCGACAGAACCACGGCGAGGTCGCAGTCGTCGTTGTGGTGCACAGTTGGAGTCGATTCGGGGCTTGTTCGAACGCTAGCACGTGCAGGAGTCAAACGCGTGCACTGGGGGTTCACGACGAGCACTGGAGCGAGGAGGACGACGACCACGGCGGCGAGGTGCTCGGGTTCCCATGGCGTATCCGGCTAGAGGAAGCAATCGAGGGGGAGAAAGAGGGGTTTCGCTTGCGAGCTCACCCTGAATCTATCTGGAGCGGTGGCTTGCTCGGGGAGGCGCTGGAGTTGCCGGAATTCGAAGTCGATCCACGGCGGCCGGCGATGAAGACGACGAAGCTAGCGAGCTCGTGGAGGCGTCCGGCTCCGATTCCTTCTGCAGGTCGATGAAGACGACGACGACGAAGAGCTTGGACACGGTCTTGGGGCTTCTAGGCGTCAATGGCTACGCGGGGGATCAACGGTGCTTCGGCGTCCTTCTCGGGCGGCGACAAAACGGGCGAAAGAGGAGGGGAGGGAGCTCGTGGAGGGGGGGAATGGATCAGGGAGGCTGCGGGGAGTCTCCAGGTGCGAGAAGAGGCCACGGGGAGGCCTGGAAGCTCTCGGCGGCGACGTGGCGTCCCCGGCTAGCTCGGTGGCATTCCACCGAGCAGCTTGGAGGCGCGGGACGGGGAAGAAGACGCCGCTGCCCCTGTGGGCCGGCTGGGCTGGGGTGGGTCGGCTTCGCCTGGGCGTCTGGTAAGCTCTTCTGTTCCCTTTTCTATTTTTCTTTTCTGTTTTATCTGCTGACATTTGTTCTGTTTAGCTAAATAAAATAGCTAAACATTTTATTAAATGCTGAAAACTTTTATGTGGCCTCATAATAATATAGACTAGCCACTCATAAACTTTCAACATTTTTAAAATTCAAATAATTTGAATCTTAAATCAAATAGGGGTATTTCTTTAATTCCAAGGCACTGTTTGAATATTTGAAAAATCTATGAGCATGGGATGGGTCCCACATCACTTGATATGTGATCACACTCATTTATAAGACTTTTCAAAAATCTAACATGAATTTTTGGAGAAGATTTTTATCTGGCCTTTTGTATTCATTCATCTGGGGGGTGTTCCTTCTCCCATTTGCTTTTGATTTTTGATTTCAAAGATTTCTTTTGAAATTTTGACATGATGCAAGGTTACTTTGATCCTAGCACATTACCTAAGAGAGGGTTCTGACATATTTCTTCGACATCATCCTTGCAAATTCTTCGCTGATATCAGTATTAGTGCAGCCAAAAATAATATCATCTACATATATCTGACACAAAAATAGATCATTGTTATATGATCGAGTGAAAAGAGTGGGGTCAGTGGTTCCAGGTTTGAAGCCTTTCTTCAGGAGGAAATCCTTCAATGTTTCATTCAAAGCACGAGGTGCTTGCTTCAGTCGATACAAGGCTTTGTGAAGCCTGTACACCATGTCAGGATTCTTCGAGTCTTCAAAACCTGGTGGCTGCATAACATACACTTCTTCTTCTATCTCACAATTAAGAAAAGCACTTTTGACATCCATTTGATATAGCAATATATTTTTGTGGTTAGCAAAAGCAAGCATGGCACGAATGGATTCGAGACGGGCTACTGGAGCATAGGTTTCACCAAAATCAATGCCTTCGATTTGAGTGTACCCTTGTGCTACCAGTCTAGCCTTATTTCTTACCACAATACCATCTTCATCTTGCTTGTTGAGAAATATCCACTTAGTGCCAATAATATTGTGCTTCGTGGGATCAGGCCTGTCAACAAGTGACCAAACTTTGTTTCTCTCAAACTGGTGAAGTTCTTCCATCATAGCCAATAACCAGTCTGGATCCTTCATGGCTTCATCAAATTTTGAAGGCTCTAGCATGGAAACAAAGGAAAAACTTCCACAGAAGTTAGCCAAACGAGTACGAGATCGAGTAGTGGGACGACCTGGTTGATGAATGTCTTCGAGGATCGAATCAACATCAACTCTTCTTCGAACTCGTGATAATGTAGTATCGTTTGCTTCAGGCTCAGCTTCTGCTTCAGGATCTGCTTCAGCTTCAACTTCAGCATTTCCTTGAGGATTAGCATTTTCTCCGTTCCCTTGCCCTTCTTCGTCCGGTTCACCATTAGCTTCAGGATGTTGATCTCCAGCGCCCCGGGCTATGTGTGGGAACATTGGATCGTCATCATCCCTATTAGCTTGATGAGGATTTGCTTCAACAGAGCGAATATCTCCAATAGCCATGGACCTGATCACTTCATCAAGTGGAGGTTCATCTAGATCATGAGGCAAATACTCTTTTTGAGAGCCATTAGTCTCATCAAACCTCACATTTACAGTTTCCATAACTTTCCCAAAGTGAGAGTTATACACTCTGTAAGTGTGAGAATTTGAGCCATAACCTAAAAGAAAACCTTCATGTGACTTAGGGGCAAATTTGGAGCTATGATTCATATCTCTAAAAAAGCAAGGAGCACCAAATACCCTAAGATACGAAACATTTGGTTTGTTACCAGTGATTAGCTCATGTGAACTCTTCTTCAGCAATTTGTGAAGGTAAACCTTGTTGATGATATGGCATGCGGTGTTAATTGCTTCGGCCCAGAACCTGATAGGAGTCTTGTATTCAACAAGCATAGTTATGGCCATTTCAATGAGAGTTATATTCTTACTTTCAACTACACCATTCTGTTGAGGTGTATAAGCAGCAGAGAACTCATGAGTAAAGACATGATCATCAAGAAATTCTTCAATATGAGTATTTTTTAATTCAGTTCCATTATCACTTCGGATATGCTTCAGAGATAGTTCATATTCAGTTTGAGCTCTCTTAGCGAATGACTTGAATATTTCAACAACTTTGCTCTTGTCATCCAGAAAGAAAACCCAAGTCTAACGAGAGAAGTCATCAACAATAACAAGACCATATTTGTTTCCTCCCAGACTTGCATAATTTTGAGGACCGAAAAGATCCATATGAAGCAATTCAAGAGGACGAGTAGTAGTCATGATAGCCTTCGCTGAATGATGTTTCTTCGTTATTTTACCAGCTTCACAAGCACTGCAGAGACGATCCTTATCGAATTTTACTTCGCTAAGGCCAATAACATGCTTCTTCTTCACTAGATTATGAAGATTTCTCATCCCTGCATGACCAAGTCTTCGATTCCATAACCAACCGGATGAAGCTTTTGCCATTAGGCATGTGGATACAGCAGGGCCCGAAGAAAATCAACAATGTATAAATATCCTTTTTGGTAACCCTCGAAGACAAACGTATAGTCATCCTGTGAAAAGACAACACAGCGTGAAGCAGAAAATAGAACAAGCATACCCATATCGCATAACTTCGAAATAGACATGAGATTATATCCAAGTGATTGGACTAGCATAACCTTGTCAATGTGCTTATCTTTCGATATGGCAACCTTACCCAAACCTAAAACTTTACCCTTGTTGTTATCACCGAAGGTAATGTACTTCTGAGAAGATTGAGATAGTTTTTCTTTGGTGAATAACTCCTTGTCTCCGGTCATATGATTTGTGCAACCACTATCCATGACTCATTCGGATCCACCGGAGACATAGCCCTGCAGAAGAATTAGTTCTTCTTAACCACCCACAAACGAGCAGGTGACTGAGAAGAGGTGGAAGCACTTGTCGAAGTAATATTAAAACAAACATGGTTATATTGCCTAGGGGGACCATCAAGTACACCATAAATGTAAGTTTTCTGCGAATGGTTAGGATAAGAATGAGCATATGCAATCTTATTATGGTTATCATGAGGACGATAAGTATAACGACCAGTGCGATAGTATTGCTTCTGAGGAACATTTGATTCGGGCACCAGTGAATCATTTCTCTCCTCTAGAGAATAGAAATGATTCGGTGGTACCGAAGACTTTCCCTGCATAGTATGGTTAGCAGGAAATTTTTCCACAAGTGCTTTCTGCACCCATATTTGCCTCTTGTAGAAGCCATTCTTAGGTGGAGTGCCAACATACTCAGCTGTAACCTTTCCCTGTTCATCCTTAATGAGCTTGTAATCTGAATCAAGTGATTCATCCACAATAGCCTTATTCATTTTGCAGTCAAAACCTGAAAGGTTAGCTATATCAATAGGTTTCTCCTTCGCAAGGACCCAAACAGTCTTAGGATACTACTCAGGTTCCCAATAGGTGCCATCAGGGTTTAGCTTCCTCTCGAAACCAACACCCTCATTCCTGGGATTCCTGTGAAGAAGAGCCTTCCTCAGGATGTCACAAAGATACTGGTGACCTTGCACACTTTTGAACATGCCTGTTTCAAATAAGTTTTTCAACCTGAGGAGTTCCTCGGTAACAGCAGGATTTTCCTCATCCGAGGCATTAGTATCATCAATAATAATAGGAGCTTTGACTTTGGAATCAGTTTTTCTTCGTTCCAGACAAGTTAAGCAAGGTGAATCAGTTTTATGATTTTCTTTAGAACCTTGTTGAGCCATGAGAGTGATATTGACATTTTCCAACTCTTCATGAGCCTCTTTCAGTCTTTCGAGAACCATTTTCCTCTGAAGAAATTCATAGGTGAGCTTCTCATAATCAGCTGAAAGAAGATCATGCCGAGAGGATAATTCTTCAAACTTCTCCTTCAGAGCAGCATGCTCATTAGTTAAAGTTTGACCTTTCTCTATCTCATCGATCAACAGAGTTTCTGATTTCTTAATAGTTTTTCTTAGCGAATCAAGTTCATCTTGTTGGATTGAAGCAATTTTAGCAAGTTTAGCATAGCTTATCTTCGAATCAATATCATATGAGGAACAATCAGAAGTGTCATAGGTAGCTTTGGATGAAGATACCTTAGATTTGGCCATGAAGCAATATGCAGGAGTTTCATCTTCACTGCTGTTGTTGGTGAAGAACGAGCTCGAAGCTTTGGTTGAAGAATCTACTGAAGCGAATGCCAGACCAGCAACACCATCTGATTCGGACCCAGACCCAGACCTTTAGCCTGATTCAGCTTCGGACCCAGAGGCTTCATCTTCAGAGTTCATTTCCTTTCCCAGATAGGCCTTGGCACGGTGAGAGCTGCTTCGAAGAGACGAGTGAGTCTTCGATGAAGAACCCTCACGGTTCTTATGATACTTCTTTCTCTTGTCATCATCAGAATCTTTCTTCTTTTCTCTTCTCGAACTGGAATCATGTCTCTTGGACTCATAGCTTCTGGAGGATCTGTGGGACTTGGTTGAGGAGTCTCTGAGCGAATGCTTTGGTCTGTTTTCAGCTTCCCACAGAGGGCAATCAGCAATGTAGTGACCTGTTTTCTTGCACTTGTAGCAGCAGTTGTCCTTCGATGAAGAGCTTCTTGAGGATGAACGATGAGATGAGTGACTTGAGTTCCTTGAAGAGTAACTCTTCTTGGGTGAAGAAAAGCCTTTTCTTTGGAAGCGGTTGAAGCGTCTCGTGATCGATGCCAAATCCTTCCCAATGCTTGCAGGATCATCAGATTCGACACCTGAAGCAGAACTGACTTCGGGTGAAGAATGATGCGAAGCTTTTGCTTTTAGAGCATGTGATCTTCTTCGAGAGCCATTAATGTCACGTTTCTCATCTTCTTCCATTTCAAAAGTGTTGAGTCTCTCAAGAATATCAGCAGCAACAAGATTTCTGAAATCAGTTCTTTCCTTGATCATCAGCACAATGTGATCAAACGAATCATCCAATGAGCAAAGCAAAGTTCTTACAACAGAGTGAGGAGTAATGTCATTAGCACCGAGGGAAATCAGCTCATTTGCAAGAGCTGTGAGTCTGCTGTAAATGGAGTTGACTTTTTCACCCTCGTTTCTCTTGAATCGATAGAATTTGCTTCGGAGAGTGTCAATTCTGGAATCTTTCTGAGTGGATACACCTTCTCCAATCTTTTCCAGATAATCCCAGACACCTTTGGCAGATGGGATATTCTTCACTTCATGATACTTCTCAGGAGTCAAATGATTGGTGATGAATACCCAGACTTCAGAATCAAGATCAAACAATTTTGCTTCAGCAGGAGTGATAGCATTCACATCCGCGACTTGCCAGGCAGCTGAATTGATAGCCATGATATTTCTCTTCATTTTGTCCTTCCAGTACGGGTAGTCCTTTCCACTGAAAACAGGAATAGGTTCGCCGGAGCGAATAGCTGCGAAAGACATACTTGCAAACACTTGAGGAGGTTAATCCAAACAAAGAGTGACTAGCTCTGATACCAATTGAAAGTCAAAGTATGTGATCAGAGGGGGAGGGGGTGAATGATCACTGCAAATTTTTGCATGAAACTTTGAAGTGAAGCACAATGTAGCAGCGAAAGGAATTCAACAAAAAGGTAAACAGTGAAGCAGAACTAGAGTGAAGCACAACATAGAGAATCAAAAGCATCGAATCAGTTGCATTGACTCAAATCACAGAAGCAATTGCAATACTGAAAGTAAGTGCGGAATGTAAAACGAACTCTTGACTCGGCGATGTTTGGTCGACCAGTTCACACTCTGCAAAGTGCTACGTCTGGTTGGAGGGACTTGTGATTGAACACAGGAGCTAACCTCTCTCTGTCCGTTTCTCGAATGCACCAATCTCCTTGAGCTTGGCCAGTTCTTCATTCGTGGTTGATTATTGAGGAAATCACCGAAACCTTTGACAAACTGGACTTCGAGGCGACAATTACTCTTCGCTCTCTGAAGAACAACACTCTAACCGTCTAGGAGAATTACAGTTCTCCAAGATAACAAGGCTAGCAAACTTCTTCCTAAGTCATAGTGAATCAACTCAGATCAATAGGACTCATGCTTCAGTGGATGGGTTTCTGTTTTGCTTCGGTGGGGCCACTGTGGGGTGCTCTCTCTCTTAACTGTCAGAGAATAATCTTGGAGCAGCCACCCGCCAATGAGGGCGGGGGTGGCCTATTTATAGGTGGCGACCCCAAGGTGCGAAATGACTGAAGTGACCCGATGCGACAGCTTGACACCTGTCCGCAACGGTCGGATTTCTGTTACATGCGCAACTTTACTTGCGGAACAAGTAAAGCTGACTCACGGACTCGGTTATGCTTCAGGAGCCGAAAGAACACAGTCTTCGCTGGTGAAGCATTACCTAGAGCACATGAGATTTCTCATCTCTGGCTTCTCACATGTTTGGATTCGATCTGAGTCTTTTCACCAAAACCTTCAGAGTACATTTGCTAACCCCTCTTGATAGTACGGTTTTTCCTACGACTCAAAGAAGTGAAAAAGAACTACGCAAAAACTACTAAGTCTTACGCCATCTTGGTCATCTCCTTCGATGAGACGTGCTTCAGGATTCCTTATATTTTGGGGGGTCAACATCCGTGATGAGCTTCACTCCAGGGGATATGCTTCAGTGAATATGTAAATCTTCGTTGAAGCTTTAGCACCATCCTATAACTTCAAGAACCTAACCATCTGTTTCATACTAGAAAACTTGTTAGTTCCTCTACTGTTTTGTCCAACAATATCCAAAACTCATGAGGGGCATAACTTTGCTCTTACATGTTTGAAGAGAAAATCAAAAAGCCTATGGAGCTTTACTATTTGCACAACACTCATGATAGTAGCAATGTTATTAGTATTTCTTCTTTGAATACCTTTGATCCTAATGATATGCAAAGCTATAAGCTTGGGGATGCTACGTTTTATGAAGATGATCTTTTTAGCCCCCCAAGTTTTGATGAGGAAATTTATTTTGATGATACTTTGCCTCCTATCTATGATGATTATTGTGACGACACTTATGCTATAAAGAATGAATGTTTGGAAGTGTATCATGATAAGAATGATTCATGTGATAGCTATTTTTTGATTTTGCTTCCACTATTACTAATGAGAAGGATTTTGCTTATGTGGAGAGTAACAAATTTTCTATGCTTGTGGATCATGATAAGAATTTTTTATGTGATTCTTATATTGTTGAGTTTATTCATGATCCCACTGAAAATTATTATGAGAGGGGAACATATGCTTATAGATATTTCAATAATATCAAGTTCCCTCTCTTTATGTTGAAGGTTTTGAAGTTGCACATTTTTTGCCTTCCTATGCTAATATCTTTATGCTTCAATGAGTTATTTCTCTACAAGATCCTTTGCATAGGAAGCATGTTAGACTTAAATGTGTTTGATATTTGCTTCTTTATGCTCTCTTTTGTGCTTCAACTCTTATTCCTACGAGAGCATCAATAAAATCTTAAGCCTATCTTTATGGCTATAAAGAAAGAGCTCTAGGGAGACAACCGTTGTTATCTTTACTTTGAGTTTTTACTTTCAGTTTTTACTCGTCTTGATGATTTTACTACTGTAGCAACATCACTGTATCTTTATATTTCAAGCTTTGTGCCAAGTATAGCCTCATATGACAAGGGAAGTGAAAGTTATGACATGTTGTCCAGAAAACAAATTCTGTCCTCGTGACGGAAAAAAATCAGAATAAATCACCAGTTCATCTTTTTGAGCTGAATTTTTTACACAGCATGCTCTATGAAATCATGGAACTTTAGTATGTTCTGAGTTTTTTTATTTGAGTTGCAGAAGTATCCCTAAAAAATTCTTTACTACCTGTTGTTCTGTTTTCACAGATTCTGCCACGTTTTGTCTCTCCTAACTTTTGCAAACCTTAAGCTTGCCTTTTCTGTGCAAAAACCTTTTGTCAATCTTGAGAAACAGTAGATCTTCAAGAATATCTTTATATCCAGTGGGGAAAATTATTTATTAAGGGTACTAACTTCTCTAATCAGCTTATGATGAGTTGTGTATGAAGGGAGTTTTCAAGTGTGCGATGGAAGATGATGAAAGAAGATTCGGGAGTGTCAAGCGCTCAAGCTTGGGGATGCTCCCATGAATGCCCAATAAATATCCAAGGAGACTCAAGCGTCTAAGCTTGGGGATGCCCCCGTGCATCCCCTTCTCCATCAACAATCATCAGTTCGTCCTTCGTCTCACTATATTTTTATCACTTCATGTGTTATGTGCTATGCTTGGAGCGTCTCGCTCTTAGGTTTTATTTTTAGTTTTCTTTAGCTTTGCTTTCTGTTCATAACAAGCCTGATGGTCGCCGATCTAATCAAGGCCGAGCTGATCAATACTTAGAAAACAGTGGGCCGAACTAATCAGGTCGAAGGACGATTGCCCCAAGAGAGTGAAATCGGCCTCACCTAGGATCATTCGGCCGAAGAGAACAAGAAAACCTCCGAGAAGAATCCCAGGTCGGACACCTGGTACAAGTTCATTCAATGCGCAATCCCAAAAGATCCGGGCTGTCAGAGGCGTACGGTCTCCTCCAGCGCCGATCACGCGGACAGGCCGACAGGTCTAAGTTCCTAGCTTCACTGTTCACTAGCAAGGTCTAGAAGACAACGGAATGGAGGGCCGCAAGTCTACACCGGGTCATCCGGGAGCACACGATGTGAGGACCCTAGCTTGTCTGAGACTGGCAGCCGGGTCCTCCCCTTTGTATATTTACCTTTGTACCCCGGGCTAGGCCTATAAGAGCCCCGGGTACCCCTCCTTCGTGAGGGACGACAGAGCACTTATTGCAACTTCACCCACCAGAGAGAGAGCAAGGAGAGAGTTTTGCTTAGAGCCCTCTTCTCCTTCCTCTCAAACAGCTCAAGGAGCATTCATTGTAGCCAGAGTTATTGCATATAGCTAGCTCGGCAGGACTAGGGGTGTTATCTCTACAGAGAGCCCCGAACCTGGGTACATCGCGGTGTATCACTGTGTTTGTCCCCACTCTCGATTCCGGTACCATCGACATCAACCACGGTTTTCCCCCTCTTTAGCCATCCCCATGGCATCTGCCGTTACATATCGACGACAGTTGGTGCCCACCGTGGGGAAGGCCGAGGCGTCGACTAGAATTCTGATCCGGACGGGACCATCATCTGTATCACGCATACGCTTCGCCTCTGGCCTGGTCTTCAGGAGCGGAGCATGGGACTACTTCATGGACAACGCTTCGCGGTTTGGGGTAGGAATGCCTCTGCCGCGCGGCGTCATCATACCCTTCGACGGTCATCGCGTCTTTGTAGCAGCTCTTCCTGAGGTCTTTCCTAGGGAGGTTCGGGTGTTTTCTGAGCTCACAGATCCGCTGCCACGCGGGCCGGATGCTGTGGGAGCAGAGGGCACGACTGCGCATATCCGTGTGGAGGTCATGATGGCAGGAGCATCCAGTCGCCACAGTTCCACTTCAGCGACCCGGGCCGCGAGGGAAGAAGCCACTGCACCAGCAGGCACAAGCAACCCACCGGACGTGCTTCGCACTCCGATGGAGCTGAACGCCGACCCATAAGTAGCGCACTCTGAGCCGGAGAAGGCGTGCCAAGATCTGAAGGAGCATTCATATTGGATAGACGTTGAAAAACGTCGTCAGGAAGCAATAGTTCGATAGTACAATGCAGCGCACGGCATCAAGCAGCGTGTCATACCACCCCCAGTGATAGATGAGCTTCGTATTGCTGGCCGAGAGGTCGACAGAGAGCTGGGAGGATCCCAACAACCAGCAGCATCCACCATCATCGCTCCACAGATCGCATACAGTTCTCCTGTGAAGAACATGAGAGCTGCCGAGCAGATTGCCACTGAGATGGAGCACTTGGAAGGAGAAGAGCTGCGAGAGAGGATGTGACGCCCCCAAAATCAGACCGTGTACAGTAATCATACACACAGGGTACACGACTGAGATTAGGGTGCCACGGTGATAATATCACAGCACAACACAAAACACAAAAGGATAAACAAATATATTACAATAGAGGGGGTCACGCGGACCCGAATATATAAGTCATACAAGCCATAATATCTGAGTACAGACATAGTTAGTCAAGTTTCGCCTTAAGAAGGCTAGCACCAATCACATCAGAGATACAGAACGAAAAGGCGAGGCCTCCTGCCTGGGATCCACAGTACTACTCCTGGTCAACGGGGAACTCGACGTCGTAGTAGGCGCCTCCGGGGTACTCCTGCTCCTGGGCTCCAACGTCGGCTGCAGCGGCCGATCAGGCAAAACAGTAAAGGAAATAAAGCAGGTGAGTATCTAGTATACCCGCGAGTCTTACGTCCGCTACTAAGCATTATGCATTGTATCAACGGAATGAAGAGGCTATATATAGTGGACTGAAGACAGAAATGCAGAGCAAGGGTAAGAAGCTAGGCCTAACGAAGACTAGCATCTTCCGACGGTGTCTTGCAGCATGAGGTAAGAATCAGCCAACAGTTTATATAAAACAGTAAGGTAGCAATGAAGCAGAAGTTGCTGCAACATTGAATAATAATAAGTTGTAATAATTAACAATGCCTCCGAGTTCACCTCCTCGACATCCCCGCGAGAAAAAGAACCCGGAACCATACAGTTTAATAATAGTTTCTAGTGGTAGGATCCAGCTTCAGCATAAAGCGTCCTGTTACCGTGGACACGGCTATCGATAGATCAATCTTCCCTGCAGGGGTGCACTTGTGTTACGCTACACGCACGGATCTCCAGGGTGGCGGGAACCTTGGTAGGGAACGCTCCACCGAGGCTATCCGACACTTCATAGCCCATCTTTCAAACTCAACAGAGAGGTCATCCGCCGGTCTAAATCCTAAGTACGACGGGCCTTGGACCCCAACCCGAACGTACTCCTGCACGGTGCGTGGCTGGCCGGTGAAGTTGAAGCAAATCCAAATAAGACACACCGCTCGAGCAAAAAGACAACACCACTTCCCGGCGCAGGCCGCGGTACTGCTGACGTCTGAAGAGTCCTCGGACGACACTAAGAAGCGGAGGAGCCCATAACTCGTTGTTCCCACGGGTAGGTAGTGCGTACATGGCATATAGCCAACCCAAGACATTCACTGAACCATTTAGCATTTTAATTAACCTGCGTGACAACCGTTATCGTTGCCTCGACTTAACCGACCCGCGGACAACGACAGCAGCCAGGACCACCAGTACATCGGTGCCTGCCCCGTCGTCCCACCAAGTCACTGCGGTTACCAACAAGGTGAACCGTCTCCTTACCTTGTCTCGCGTGTGCTCCTGGAGGAGCTCGACTTTCGTGGGATGGTAACTCTCGCGGCCAACGATCAGGGGCCAAGCACACCGGTACACTGGTCGTGCCCTCCCTGTCGTCCCGTCGTAATACCTCTCGCGGGCACCGTTGGGTCGCCCGACTTCTTACCTGAAGGACAACCGTTTACAGGACCCTATGGAGGTAAGACAAAGTCAGCCTCGAGTGGAGTACAAGGATTACTCCTTGATAGCTCATACTTGAGGTGACTAGGCATAACCCAGATAGGGGCCTGAGGCGGTGTCTGCATTGTACCGTACCTGTGCAGTTATAATAAAGTATTCGCGTCCACTCCCCGGAGTGATCACGGCCCTCTATCTAATCCTAGCTAACAATGCGCAGGGCTCACTGCTGAATAATGCATAATAAAATTAATAGGCAGCATAGGATAAAGGAAGGCACATCAAGGGGCGACAAAATTCAGGCTATGCAGTTGAATAGGATTGTAATCGTAGCAGCAGCAGTAACCATGCCTAGTGCAAGAAATGTACGGAAAGATAGGCGATATCTGGGGAAGAGAATGGATCTGCTTGCCTGCAAGCTCGACGGTAGTAGTAGGGTCGTCGACGACGTAGTCGTACTCAGCAGCGGTGTAGTCGACGGCAGCAGCGGGGTCTACCGGAGATTAAAGGGGGGAAGAAACAATAAATACACAACAATAATAGCAATACAAATGCAAGACATAACAGATGAAATGTAAACGGGGTTCTATCGCAGTGTAATGCAATATGCTCGGAGCGGGAATTCATCTGAGGATGAACTGCCGGCTCCGGGTGATTACCGGACAGGGTGTCCGGAGGGGGAAGGATCAAGCCGGAGGTGTCGTGGTTATCGGAACAACATAAGGGGGGGTGTATTCGTGCTATTTGATCCATTCCGATCAACTTTCGTGTTCGGAATAAATTCATCCGGGCACTCCAACAGTACCGGACAATTTATCGGACAAACGGTCCGGAGGGGGGAACGTTCGATGTTCGTGGTGTTAGAGGGGTGTGTTAGACATACGGATAGCGTATTCGTATTCGTTGTATTTTTCTGATCAACTTTCATGTATAAAGTTTTTGAATCCGAGTTACGGTTTAAAAGTTATTGAATTTCAAAGTTTAAATCAATTTAAATGATTTTCTGGATTTCTTTTATTATTTATTTAAACATTATCCAAAACATTATCCACAACATTATCCAGAACAGTGCTGACATGTGGGACCCACATGTCAGCCTCTGTTATTTATAAAACATTTAATTAAATTAGAAAATGCCTCTGGACCCACATGTCAGTGACTCAACTTTAATAGTTTTATTTATTTCTAATTGACTTACAGCTGGGGCCCAGTTGTCATACACAGAGGGTTAACTAACAGTTTTACTTAACTTAAAACCAAGGGTTATCTGGTGGGGCCCTTATGTCAGTCCCACAGGTTATAAACTAACAGGTTTTCTCAGATTAACTTAACAGCGGGATTAACAGGGGGTATGGCCCACTGTCAGTGGCTGGTTAACAGCCAGTTAACCACCTGACAGGTGGGGACCACCTGGCAGCGACACAGGACACCGCCGGCGAGACAGAGCTCGTCGGAGCTTGTCCATGCGCTGCGCACCGGCGACCATCTGGCGCGCTACTTGGTTCATTCGAACGAGCAGACCGAGCCGCGTCGAATGGTAGGTTCGCCCTTGCCGGAATCGCGCCGGAACGACGTCGGCGACGTGAGTTGGCGGCGGCCGGAACGGGCACCCATGGAATCATGCAACCCGGGGGAATTTTGAGCGCGAAACCAGGTGGAATCAAACCACAAGCTTACGGGTAGCATGACAGGGCAACTTGGCGCGTGCTAGGAGGGCTGGGAGCTCGGACTCGACATCAATGGCGGCGGCCGGAGCACGGTATAGGGGTGTTTTGTCTACGACGCCAACGGGGTTCATCGGGCGGCTGGGGGTGGTGAGGATGCTCACCAGGATCACGTAGGGGGTGGCAATCGGCTCGGGGAAGGCTTGGAGCTGCCGGAGTTCCTCAGGGATCTCGCGGCCCCGAGGTTGAAGAAGACGACGATGGCGTGCCCCGTGATGCGCCTCGGTCCGATCCCGCGCTCAGGGTGGAGTAGCCGACGTCGTTGAACGACTTGGACAAGGCGACCGGTCCCGAGGAGGTCTCCGGCCACGGGAGTTCGCGGAGGCGGCGACGAGTGCTACGGGTGAGTCCTTCCCCGACGATGGCGAGAGGAGGAGGAGGGGAATGGGGTGGGGGGGTTGTCCAGGGGGTCGAGCGGGTCGTTCTTATCGCGTCGGCGGCGTCAGGGGGCAGTTGGAGGGCGGGGCCGGGCTGGCGGCGACGCGTCCACGACGGGCGCCGGACGGGAGCAGGTGGGGGGGTGGTTGGAGGAAGAAGACAAGGGGAGTGGGCTGGGCTGGGCTGCGGTGGCTTCGCCCCAGGCGAGGTTTAAGTGTTTTCCCATTTTCTGGTTTTCGGTTTATTCAAATTCTTTTCTGTAATTGATTTGTTAACCCTAGCATTTTTGAAAAATATTATTGGTGTTTGTAAATTAGTTTTATATATTACTGAGGTGCCACAAAAAGTTGTGCAGCAAAATAAATTCATTAGGTATTTCTTTTAAATATTAAATGCCCAAAGTAGGGGTTTTAACCTACTGTTTGAATTGTTTACAATTTTCTGTAACTTCAAAAATTACCAAAGTTGGTCCAACATCATTTAAATGATTTTAGGCAATTTACAAAAATAGTTCCATGATTTTTGGAACAACTTTATTTGAGCACTTTTGTTTTAATTTCCATTTGAGGTAGTTTCAACTAGGGTTGGTTTGTTAGATGAGCAAGGTGCATATGGCTTGGGGATTTGATCCCAAGGGCTCAAGTAAATGGTGCATGGGGTGTTTGATCATGAGCCTCACAAAGTTTTCTCAGGTCCAAGGGAGATCTAACAGTGATAATCCAACAGTGATGATCAACAGTGATGATGATTACTGTTACAAGCATCTGAGGGTGTTACAAATCTCCCCCACTACAAGAATTCTCGTCCCGAGAATTTAAGTGGTAGCGAGGAAAAGATCGGGGTATTCATCGCGAAGGCGATCTTCGCGTTCCCAAGTGGCTTCATCTTCAGAATGATTCGACCACTGAACCTTGAGGAACTTGACGGTCTTGTTGCGGGTTCGACGCTCAGACTGATCGAGAATGCGGCTCAGATGTTCTCGATAAGTCAAGTCTTGTTGCAGCTCGATCATATCATGCTCCACTTCGCGGATAGGATCCTTGAAGCAGCGACGGAGTTGCGACACATGGAAGACATCGTGTACTTGGGAGAGGTTCGGCGGCAATTCCAAATGGTATGCCACGGGTCCACTCCTGGAAAGGATACGGAACGGGCCAATGTAGCGAGGAGCCAACTTGCCCTTGATACCGAAGCGATGAGTGCCCCTCATGGGAGTGACACGGAGGTATGCGTATTCACCAGGTTGATACTCCATTTCACGGTGTTTGCTGTCATAGTTGCTCTTCTGACGAGACTGTGCAGCCTTGAGATTTTCTTGCACAATGCGAACTTGTTCTTCAGCTTCTTGGACAAGATCCGGTCCGAAGTAGGGTCGTTCCCCAGTTCCTGACCAATTCAGGGGGGTTCGACATTTACGTCCGTATAGAACTTCGAAGGGGGCCATCTTCAAGCTAGCCTGATAGCTATTGTTGTACGAGAATTCCGCGTACGGGAGGGCATCCTCCCATTTCATGCCGAAAGAAAGGACACAAGCGCGAAGCATGTCTTCCAGCACTTGATTAACTCGTTCAACTTGGCCTTGCGACTGGGGGTGATAAGCGGTGCTGAGATTCAGACGAGTCCCGAAAGCTTCCATGAAACTATTCCAGTATCGTGAGGTGAAAATGCTGCCACGATCTGAACTGATCTCCAACGGAATACCGTGGAGTGACACAATTCGGCAGATATACAAGTGTGCCAACTGACTAGCAGTGATCGTCTCCTTGACCGGCAGGAAGTGAGCCATCTTGGAGAATCGGTCGATGACGACAAAGATGGCATCGTTACCTTTCTGTGACTTAGGAAAACCGGTGACGAAGTCCATTTCGACTTTGTCCCACTTCCAATCAGGAGGAGGGAGTGGTCGCAACCAACCAGCGGGTTTCTGATGTCCGGCTTTGACGCGACTGCAAACGTCACATTGAGAAACATAGCGGGCGATGTCTTGTTTCATGTAAGGCCACCAGTACCGTTGACGAAGGTCTTTATACATCTTGGTACTGCCAGGGTGGATTGACAAGGTAGAGTTATGGGCTCCTTCCATGATATCCGGACCACAGTTAATGTGGGGCGGGCTCACAGGAACTACTACGCGGCCCTTGAAGTACACAGTATCACCATCATTAGCATCAATGGTAAAAGAGGAGGGCTTTCCTTCGGCGATGTCCTGCTTGATCTTCACAATGTCAGGGGCCAGAGATTGTCTACTCTTGATGAGGGCGTCGAGTTTTGACTCGAGAACCAGGTTATTGACGTAACCTCGAGGAACAATCTCCAGATTCAACTTGCGAAACTCTTCATACAGGAGTGGTTGCTGCACCTGAACCTCAAGTTCAGAGCAGTAAGCTTTGCGGCTCAAGGCATCGGCCATCACATTAGCCTTGCCCGGGGTATACGAAATATCCATGTTGAAGTCGGCTATTGTCTCGAGCCATCGTTGTTGTCGAAGATTCAGGTCTGGCTGAGTAAACAGGTATTTCAGACTTTGGTGGTCGGTGTAGACCTCGCAACGATTACCGACGAGGTAATGTCGCCACAGCTTCAATGCATAAATTACTGCTGCCAATTCGAGATCATGTGTTGGGTATTTGTCCTCGTGAGTACGCAACTGACAGGAGCCATAAGCAATCACCTTGCGCTCTTGCAATAGGACACAGCCTAATCCTTGACGAGACGCGTCGCAATATATCACGAAGTCCTTCTGAGTATCAGGGGGAGCGAGCACCGGGGGAGAAGTTAGCTTGTCCTTGAGTGCTTGAAAACTTTCTTGACATTTATCTGTCCACTCAAACTTGACGCCTTTGTGAAGCAGATTAGTCAGAGGCCTGGCAATCTTGGAAAAATTCTCGACGAAACGGCGGCAATAACTAGCGAGCCCAAGAAAACTGCAGACTTGCTTGACGGTCTTGGGAGGAGTCCAGTCAAGAATAGCCTGGATACGTTCTGGGGTGACGGCAATGCCATCCTTGGAAATCACATGTCCAAGGTAGGTTACTTCGGGAAGCCAGAACTCACACTTAGAAAACTTAGCGTAGAGTTTGTGTTCTCGTAGCTTCTCTAGTATAAGACGAAGATGTTCAACATGTTCTTCTTCATTCTTGGAATATATCAATATATCATCCAGATAGACCACGACGAATTGGTCGAGGTACTCCATGAAAATATAATTCATCAATCTGGAGAAGGTGGCTGGAGCATTGGTTAAGCCAAAGGACATGACGGTGTACTCGTATGAACCATAGCGAGTAATGAAGGCAGTCTTCGGAATGTCCTCATCACGGACTCGGATTTGGTGATAACCCAACCTCAAGTCGAGTTTAGAAAACACCTTGGATCCGGCAAGTTGATCATACAGGTCGTTGATCCGGGGAAGTGGGTATTTGTTCTGGATGGTGGCTTGGTTAATGGGCCGATAATCTTGGACCAATCGGTTTGTCCCATCGCTCTTCTTGACAAAAAGCGAAGGTGCTCCCCAAGCTGAGGAGCTGGGGCGAATGAATCCTTTCTGAAGTGCCTTGTCGATTTCCTCCTTAAGTTCAAGGAGTTCATGTGGCGGCATCTTGTAAGGACGCTTGGCAATAGGAACAGTGCCTGGCTTCAAGTCGATGACGAATTCAACATCTCGGATCGGGGGTATTCCCGGCAGTTCTTCTGGGAAGACGTCGGGAAAATCGCGAACGACCGGAACGTTCTCGATGCCTTCGAGGGGGGCGGCATTCAAAGCATTCATCATGAATATCTGTGTTTCAGCATTACGGGTAACTCGGGCGGTGTGGTTAACAATCCCACCGGAGGGGTGAAAAAGTTGGACAGACTTGGTGCCACAATAAAGTGCGGCATCGTGGAATTTCAACCAGTCCATTCCGAGAATTAGGTCTATGGTGGAAGACATCAGGAGTATGGGGGAAGCATGGAATTCAATCCCTTCAATTTCAACGATGGTTTTGGGCACGATCTTGGTGGTTCGGCATTGGCCTATCGGGGTGCGGACAACCATCGGTGGGTTCATCTTTTCCAATACGAAGTTATGCGACAATGCAAATGCTTCCGACATGAATGAATGCGACGCTCCTGTATCAAATAAAACAGTAGCAGGTACGAAATTAACGAGAAGGGTACCCAGCACGGTAGCGGGTTGTTGCTGAGCTTCATCAACAGTGATGTTGTTCGCATGACCACGAGCATGAGCAGCAGACCCAGTATTATAGTTGGGGGTCCTGTTGTTACCACGACCATTTCCACGGCCAGCGGGGTGAACTACCAGTTGCTTCTGTTTCAGGGGACACTCCCTGGAAAAATGCCCAGGTTGACGACACGTGAAGCATAATCCATCCTGAGGACGAAGTGGGGTAGCGTTGGGTGGTGCCGGCAGAGCTCTTGGCAACTGTGGTGGTGGAGGCAGACGGGGTGCAGCATAAGACGGCCTTGGAGCAGGGACAGCTGAATGGGTCACACTGGTAGGGAGCCAGATGCGACGCTTCTGCGTTGCGCCCGAAGATGAGCCAACGTCACGATAACGCTTCAGAGAGTTCTTGTGCTCCATCTGGGCAGTCTCGACGGTGATAGCCTTGTTCACCATGGTGGCGAAGTTGGCGAAATCATGAACGGCAAGAGCGAGCCTGAGTTCTGGGTTGAGGCCACGACGGAACTTCTGCTGCCTGCGACCATCAGTGGTGATCTCTCCCTCCGCATAGCGAGAGAGGTTGAGGAACTCGCGTTGATAGGCTTCAACAGTCATATCGCCCTGAGTGAGGTTACGGAATTCTTCCGCCTTGCGATCCATGATCCCCTGAGGAATGTAGCGGGCGCGGAAAGCAGACTGAAATTCATCCCAAGTGATGACTTCTTCGACTGGCAGGGAACGCTTGTGGGTGCTCCACCACTGAGCAGCTGCGCCTTTCAGATGATAAGACGCAAAGTTCACATAGTCGGCTGGATCGACATTAGCAGACTCCAGCTCGTGAGTGATGTCGCGAAGCCAGTCATCCGCATCCAGCGGCTGAACAGTGTTGCGGAACATAGTGGGGTTGAGGCGGGTGAAGTCGTGCAGAGTCACGGTGGCATGCTGATGGTGGTGCCCATTCTGATTCGGCTGGGGGAACTGAGCCATCATATTCTGCATGAACTGGCGATTCATCTCGAACTGCTGCATCATCGCGGCCATGTAATCCGGCGGCGGAGGTGGGTCGTTGGCAGCACGACCACGACCACGACCACCACGACCAGCCATCCTGCTAGAATTTAACAGGGGTATTTCAGCGACGAGGAATTAACGAGATACCGAAATTAAGCCTGATGTAATCGATAACAAAAAGAAGGCGTAGATATATGCAGTAGTAGTCACATAAGACATACACATTTGCACACAGAGTCAATCGAAAATCGGGCAGCGTAACGTCTTAGAAATTAAGGAAAAATGACTCTCTAGGCGGCGCGCAGACCGCGGTAAGGATTACACGACGCGACATAGATTCCACTATGTCAATCACGCCGCAAGAAAACTTTTGGCCACAGGAGTTGATGCCAGAGAACGCGCGGCCTTCCCAGAATGAGAATGGGATCCGCGGTCTGGGATCTGGCGTACGACGCCTGCAACACGACTCAATCAATGGGGGATGCACCAGAAAAACGCCGGGTGGAATCAAGAGAACGTGACCCTAATGTCAGCTTTTGTGAAACTTACCAGCAAGGATAAGAGAGCAGATTCCCAGAGCATAGGTAAGGAGAAAAAGATCCTAATACCATAGATATCACACGTAGTGACATCGATGTGGGCCCGTAAGCCAAATATTAAGTTAGCAAAATAGTTTTTCAAAGTCTAGACTCAACTTCGACCAGGTAGTGGTGGGGTGGCTTCCTACAGGCAGTCGGCTCTGATACCAACTTGTGACGCCCCCAAAATCAGACCGTGTACAGTAATCATACACACAGGGTACACGACTGAGATTAGGGTGCCACGGTGATAATATCACAGCACAACACAAAACACAAAAGGATAAACAAATATATTACAATAGAGGGGGTCACGCGGACCCGAATATATAAGTCATACAAGCCATAATATCTGAGTACAGACATAGTTAGTCAAGTTTCGCCTTAAGAAGGCTAGCACCAATCACATCAGAGATACAGAACGAAAAGGCGAGGCCTCCTGCCTGGGATCCACAGTACTACTCCTGGTCAACGGGGAACTCGACGTCGTAGTAGGCGCCTCCGGGGTACTCCTGCTCCTGGGCTCCAACGTCGGCTGCAGTGGCCGATCAGGCAAAACAGTAAAGGAAATAAAGCAGGTGAGTATCTAGTATACCCGCGAGTCTTACGTCCGCTACTAAGCATTATGCATTGTATCAACGGAATGAAGAGGCTATATATAGTGGACTGAAGACATAAATGCAGAGCAAGGGTAAGAAGCTAGGCCTAACGAAGACTAGCATCTTCCGACGGTGTCTTGCAGCATGAGGTAAGAATCAGCCAACAGTTTATATAAAACAGTAAGGTAGCAATGAAGCAGAAGTTGCTGCAACATTGAATAATAATAAGTTGTAATAATTAACAATGCCTCCGAGTTCACCTCCTCGACATCCCCGCGAGAAAAAGAACCCGGAACCATACAGTTTAATAATAGTTTCTAGTGGTAGGATCCAGCTTCAGCATAAAGCGTCCTGTTACCGTGGACACGGCTATCGATAGATCAATCTTCCCTGCAGGGGTGCACTTGTGTTACGCTACACGCACGGATCTCCAGGGTGGCGGGAACCTTGTTAGGGAACGCTCCACCGAGGCTATCCGACACTTCATAGCCCATCTTTCAAACTCAACAGAGAGGTCATCCGCCGGTCTAAATCCTAAGTACGACGGGCCTTGGACCCCAACCCGAACGTACTCCTGCACGGTGCGTGGCTGGCCGGTGAAGTTGAAGCAAATCCAAATAAGACACACCGCTCGAGCAAAAAGACAACACCACTTCCCGGCGCAGGCCGCGGTACTGCTGACGTCTGAAGAGTCCTCGGACGACACTAAGAAGCGGAGGAGCCCATAACTCGTTGTTCCCACGTGTAGGTAGTGCGTACATGGCATATAGCCAACCCAAGACATTCACTGAACCATTTAGCATTTTAATTAACCTGCGTGACAACCGTTATCGTTGCCTCGACTTAACCGACCCGCGGACAACGACAGCAGCCAGGACCACCAGTACATCGGTGCCTGCCCCGTCGTCCCACCAAGTCACTGCGGTTACCAACAAGGTGAACCGTCTCCTTACCTTGTCTCGCGTGTGCTCCTGGAGGAGCTCGACTTTCGTGGGATGGTAACTCTCGCGGCCAACGATCAGGGGCCAAGCACACCGGTACACTGGTCGTGCCCTCCCTGTCGTCCCGTCGTAATACCTCTCGCGGGCACCGTTGGGTCGCCCGACTTCTTACCTGAAGGACAACCGTTTACAGGACCCTATGGAGGTAAGACAAAGTCAGCCTCGAGTGGAGTACAAGGATTACTCCTTGATAGCTCACACTTGAGGTGACTAGGCATAACCCAGATAGGGGCCTGAGGCGGTGTCTGCATTGTACCGTACCTGTGCAGTTATAATAAAGTATTCGCGTCCACTCCCCGGAGTGATCACGGCCCTCTATCTAATCCTAGCTAACAATGCGCAGGGCTCACTGCTGAATAATGCATAATAAAATTAATAGGCAGCATAGGATAAAGGAAGGCACATCAAGGGGCGACAAAATTCAGGCTATGCAGTTGAATAGGATTGTAATCGTAGCAGCAGCAGTAACCATGCCTAGTGCAAGAAATGTACGGAAAGATAGGCGATATCTGGGGAAGAGAATGGCTCTGCTTGCCTGCAAGCTCGACGGTAGTAGTAGGGTCGTCAACGACGTAGTCGTACTCAGCAGCGGTGTAGTCGACGGCAGCAGCGGGGTCTACCGGAGATTAAAGGGGGGAAGAAACAATAAATACACAACAATAATAGCAATACAAATGCAAGACATAACAGATGAAATGTAAACGGGGTTCTATCGCAGTGTAATGCAATATGCTCGGAGCGGGAATTCATCTGAGGATGAACTGCCGGCTCCGGGTGATTACCGGACAGGGTGTCCGGAGGGGGAAGGATCAAGCCGGAGGTGTCGTGGTTATCGGAACAACATAAGGGGGGTGTATTCGTGCTATTTGATCCATTCCGAACAACTTTCGTGTTCGGAATAAATTCATCCGGGCACTCCAACAGTACCGGACAATTTATCGGACAGACGGTCCGGAGGGTGGAACGTTCGATGTTCGTGGTGTTAGAGGGGTGTGTTAGACATACGGATAGCGTATTCGTATTCGTTGTATTTTTCTGATCAACTTTCATGTATAAAGTTTTTGAATCCGAGTTACGGTTTAAAAGTTATTGAATTTCAAAGTTTAAATCAATTTAAATGATTTTCTGGATTTCTTTTGTTATTTATTTAAACATTATCCAAAACATTATCCACAACATTATCCAGAACAGTGCTGACATGTGGGACCCACATGTCAGCCTCTGTTATTTATAAAACATTTAATTAAATTAGAAAATGCCTCTGGACCCACATGTCAGTGACTCAACTTTAATAGTTTTATTTATTTCTAATTGACTTACAGCTGGGGCCCAGTTGTCATACACAGAGGGTTAACTAACAGTTTTACTTAACTTAAAACCAAGGGTTATCTGGTGGGGCCCTTATGTCAGTCCCACAGGTTATAAACTAACAGGTTTTCTCAGATTAACTTAACAGCGGGATTAACAGGGGGTATGGCCCACTGTCAGTGGCTGGTTAACAGCCAGTTAACCACCTGACAGGTGGGGACCACCTGGCAGCGACACAGGACACCGCCGGCGAGACAGAGCTCGTCGGAGCTTGTCCATGCGCTGCGCACCGGCGACCATCTGGCGCGCTACTTGGTTCATTCGAACGAGCAGACCGAGCCGCGTCGAATGGTAGGTTCGCCCTTGCCGGAATCGCGCCGGAACGACGTCGGCGACGTGAGTTGGCGGCGGCCGGAACGGGCACCCATGGAATCATGCAACCCGGGGGAATTTTGAGCGCGAAACCAGGTGGAATCAAACCACAAGCTTACGGGTAGCATGACAGGGCAACTTGGCGCGTGCTAGGAGGGCTGGGAGCTCGGACTCGACATCAATGGCGGCGGCCGGAGCACGGTATAGGGGTGTTTTGTCTACGACGCCAACGGGGTTCATCGGGCGGCTGGGGGTGGTGAGGATGCTCACCAGGATCACGTAGGGGGTGGCAATCGGCTCGGGGAAGGCTTGGAGCTGCCGGAGTTCCTCAGGGATCTCGCGGCCCCGAGGTTGAAGAAGACGACGATGGCGTGCCCCGTGATGCGCCTCGGTCCGATCCCGCGCTCAGGGTGGAGTAGCCGACGTCGTTGAACGACTTGGACAAGGCGACCGGTCCCGAGGAGGTCTCCGGCCACGGGAGTTCGCAGAGGCGGCGACGAGTGCTACGGGTGAGTCCTTCCCCGACGATGGCGAGAGGAGGAGGAGGGGAATGGGGTGGGGGGGTTGTCCAGGGGGTCGAGCGGGTCGTTCTTATCGCGTCGGCGGCGTCAGGGGGCAGTTGGAGGGCGGGGCCGGGCTGGCGGCGACGCGTCCACGACGGGCGCCGGACGGGAGCAGGTGGGGGGGTGGTTGGAGGAAGAAGACAAGGGGAGTGGGCTGGGCTGGGCTGCGGTGGCTTCGCCCCAGGCGAGGTTTAAGTGTTTTCCCATTTTCTGGTTTTCGGTTTATTCAAATTCTTTTCTGTAATTGATTTGTTAACCCTAGCATTTTTGAAAAATATTATTGGTGTTTGTAAATTAGTTTTATATATTACTGAGGTGCCACAAAAAGTTGTGCAGCAAAATAAATTCATTAGGTATTTCTTTTAAATATTAAATGCCCAAAGTAGGGGTTTTAACCTACTGTTTGAATTGTTTACAATTTTCTGTAACTTCAAAAATTACCAAAGTTGGTCCAACATCATTTAAATGATTTTAGGCAATTTACAAAAATAGTTCCATGATTTTTGGAACAACTTTATTTGAGCACTTTTGTTTTAATTTCCATTTGAGGTAGTTTCAACTAGGGTTGGTTTGTTAGATGAGCAAGGTGCATATGGCTTGGGGATTTGATCCCAAGGGCTCAAGTAAATGGTGCATGGGGTGTTTGATCATGAGCCTCACAAAGTTTTCTCAGGTCCAAGGGAGATCTAACAGTGATAATCCAACAGTGATGATCAAAAGTGATGATGATTACTGTTACAAGCATCTAAGGGTGTTACAGAGGACGCGCCGAATGCGCGACCTCTTAGCAGTAGCAAGCCAGCAGCAAAAAGCGGCCACCGAGAAGCAAGGGCCAATAGTATCAAGATTAGCTCGGGCAACCGCGGGCGCAAACCAGCCGAATGCTCCACATCGGCAGCAGAAGCAGGCATCTTCGCCACATGGCAGTTTGCACCGCAGTCGGTGGAATCATGGGGCTGCAGGGGCGGTCGGAGGGATGAGCCAGCAGACAACATCAGGCATAATGAGAAACCGGCGGCGTCAGTTCGGCGGGCGATGCGCAACGTCTAGGTCCCCGAGTAATCGGGGAGAATGATGCAAGGCACCGCATTGAGCAGATGCAGCAAGATAAGCAGCCAGAAGACGATGCACCAGCGGGTCCGGCATGCTTTGGCCCGCGCATTCGGAAAGAGCAGTTCCCCAAAGGCTTCACATTGCCCAGGGATACCACCAAGTACAATGGATTAGTCAATCCAGAGGATTGGCTGGTCGATTATATGACCGCAGTCGGTATCGCAGGAGGCAGTCAGCATGTTGCAGTTCGTTATGCACCACTCATGCTTCAAGGTTCGGCTCAGTCCTGGTTAAACAATTTGCCCAACAATAGCATCAATTGCTGGAAGGATTTTGATGATGCATTTGTGCACAACTTCACCGGCACGTATGAGCGCCCAGGTCTGCCACGACACCTGGCGTTGTGTGTACAAGGAAAGGACGAGCCCCTTAGAGATTACCTTCAGCAGTGGATCAAGCTCAGAAACACTTGCGAGGGAGTTCATGAAATCCAAGCCATCCAGTACTTCACTGACGGCTGCTTGGGGGGTTCACTGTTGAAGCACAAGCTCCTGCGCAAGGAGATTACATCTTTGGCCGATCTGATGAGGATAGCAAATTCATTCGCCGCATCTGATGCTGCAATGCGCGCGATCCAGCTGAGTCCCGGCGGTTTCATCTAAGGGCAGCCGTCTAGACAGCAGCAGCAGCAATCGGCAGAAGCAGGAGGACCGAATGGTCCCAATCGGCACGAGAGGCGCCAGATCCAGCGGAACAACAACTTCAACAACAACAACAACACCCCCAACAACAACTTCAACAACAACAACAACAACAACAAAAACAACAACAACAATAACACAGGCTTCAATAAGACGAAGGATGAGCAGCTGGATGCCCAATATGGCAATCGGCAGGTAGCAGTAGTTCAGCAAAAGGATGAACAAGGGTTTGCGGGAGGCAGACGAAGGCAGAAACCTACAGAGAGACCGCAGGGTCAGATCAGGCCCCCATACACTTTCGAGGACATTGTGAACCAGCCGTGCAAGATACACAGTGGAGTCGGCAAGCCCACATCCCACACCACTCGGCAGTGCATTTGGGTAGAGCGTCTGTCGAAAGGAGGAACATGAAACCTTCCCCCACCACCACCCCCACCCCCAGGTCCAACACCACCGAATGCATGTCAACAGTTCCCGCGCCAGGAGGCGGCATACATGATCTTCACCAGCGAGTTGGATGACAAGGGCGATCGGAGAGCCCGAGAGCAGGCAGTCAATGCCACTATGCCAGCAGTCCCCCATTTCATGAACTGGTCGAACAAGATCATTTCATGGGGCCCAAAGGACCACCCGAGCGTGATGCCAAACCCAGGCAGTTATGCACTCCTGGTGGATGCAATTGTGGCAGCACCCCTGTACTCATGCAAATTCACCAGAACACTCATTGATGTAGGCAGTGCCATCAACATCCTGTACCGAGACACCATGATCAAGATCGGCATCAGTGAGAGCGAGTTGGAACCCAGCAGGACCATCTTTCATGGGATAGTGCCCGGCCTTTCGTGTACTCCTTTGGGCCGCATTCGGCTGGAGGTAGTGTTTGGTTCGGAGGAAAATTCCCGCCGAGAGCCGATCTGGTTCGAGCTTATGTTCAACGTACCATCTTCTGCTCGGATCGCCCACGATCGCTAAGTTTATGTTCAACGTGTTCCAGTCCTACCTGAAGATGAAGCTTCCAGGGCCGAATGGTCACATTACATTGTGCGGTGACTACAAGAAGTCACTAGAATGTTCATCTGTCGGCTCCAAGCTGGCCGATTCCCCGGTCATCGATGCAGAACGGCGCCAGCTCGACAAGGTCGTAGCAATGGCCCAAGCTCAAATGAAAGCACCCATGCCGAGCACGAAGACCAAGAGATCGGATGATGAGACTGCCTTTCAGGCAGCCAAGGACAACAAGAGGATTGCTCTGAACCCCTCAGACCCGAGCAAATGCGTCATCATTGGGGTCGGGCTCAGTAGCAAATAGGAAGGCGAGCTCGTCGAGTTCCTCCGTGAGAACCGGGACATCTTTGCATGGTCCCCGCAGGACATGCCTGGAGTACCAAGGGAACTCGCCGAGCACATGCTTCACATCTGACCTAGATCCAAGACGATCAAGCAGACACTTCAGCGCTTTTTAGAGGACAAGAGAAGAGCAATCGGCAAAGAGATCGCCAAGTTGCTCACAGCAGGATTTATACGGGAAGTGTTCTACCCAGACTGGTTAGCAAATCCAGTTCTGGTGCCGAAGAAGAATGGAACTTGGCACATGTGTATAGATTACACTTGCCTGAATAAGGCCTGCCCCAAGGATCCTTTCTCATTGCCCCATATCGATCAAGTGGTTGATTCTACGACTGGTTGTCAGCTCTTGTGCTTTCTGGATGCCACAGCTGGCTATCACCAGATTAATCTTGATGTAAACGATCAAATAAAGACATCGTTTATCACCCCTTTCGGGGCTTATTGCTATGTCACCATGCCCTTTGGCCTGAAAAATGGCGGAGCGACTTATCAGCATACTATGCAGCGATGTGTCCGATCTCAGTTAGGTCGGAACATTCATGTATATGTAGATGACCTTATGGTCCAGTCAGTGCAAGGATCAACCCTGCTAGACGATCTCAGAGAAACATTTGCAAACTTGCGAGCGTACAAGATCAAGCTCAATCCAGAAAAATGTGTGTTCGGCGTGCCAGCCGGCAAATTGCTCGGATTCTTGGTCTCCGTGAGAGGAATCGAGTGCAACCCCGAGAAGATTGCAGCAATCGAGCGGATGAACAAGCCCAAAAATCTTAAAGATGTTCAGAAGTTCACTGGATGCTTGGCATCGCTCAGCCGATTCCTCAGTCGGCTGGGTGAGAAGGCAATTCCTTTGTATCAGCTGATGAAGAAAACAGACAAGTTCACCTGGAATCCACAAGCAGACGAAGCGTTCAAGCAGCTCAAGCGCATGTTGTCTACCTCTCTAGTGCTAGCAGCTCCGATTGAGAAAGAGCCAATGATGTTATACATCGCGGCAACCACTCGGGTGATTAGTATTGTCATGGTGGTCGAGCGTCCTGAAAAGTACATGGCGCATTTGTTCCAGAGGCCAGTATACTATGTTAGTGAAGTGCTCTCGACCTCCAAGCAGAACTACCCCCACTACCAGAAGATGTGCTATGGTGTGTACATGGCGGCAAAGAAGCTGAAGCCCTACTTCCAAGTGCACCCGATCACAGTTGTCAACTCGGCACCGTTGGCAGAAATCATAGGCAATCGGGACACATCTGGCAGAGTAGAAAAATGGGCCATAGAAATTGCAACTCATGGTATTAAGTATGAGCCGCGCATTGCAGCCAAATCCCAAGCGTTGGCAGATTTCCTAGTTGATTTGGCAGAAACCCAGTATGAGCCCCCTGTCCGGATTCCCATTTCTGGTAAATGCACTTTGATGGCTGCAAGATGATGACCGGACTAGGGGCTGGCATCGTTCTCACTTCCCCAAAGGGTGACAAGCTCAAGTACGTACTGTAGATCCACTTTGCAGCATCAAACAATGTGGATGAGTATGAAGCACTGGTCCATGGTATCCGATTGGCCAAGGAGATCGGCATTCGGCGGATTCTGTGTTATGGCGATTCCGATCTGGTGGTGCAGCAATGCACTGGCACTTGGATGCGAAAGATGAAAACATGGCAAGCTACAGATTCCTTATGCAGCAGCTATCCGGTTTCTTAGAAGGGTGCGAGTTCCATCACGTTCCCCGAGCTGAGAATGAAGCAGCAGATGCACTATCCAAATTGGGGTCCACTAGAAAGGAGATTCCACCAGGAGTGTCTTTGGAAAATATTCAGAAGCCATCTATGAAGCCTTCCCCAGAGTCAGAGGCAATCTTTATTCCGGCCGACCTGAAGATGGCAGAACTTGAAGCACAAAAACTGGCCAAGAAGAAAAAATTGGAGAAACAGTCGGACGCCGATTGCGAACCAGGGGCTGCTGTCGTCAGCTCGGGGACTGAGGTGATCATGCAATATGCAATTGGCTCCTCCTCCTCCAAGCTTCCAGTAGTAGAAGCCGAATAGCCAGAACCAGAAGCAGTTGTGGTAATGGTAATTGTTTTTGCACCTTCATGGGAAGAACCAATCATAAATTTTTTGGTGGACAGCACACTCCCCCCAAGATGTAGTGGAAGCTCGGCAAATCTAGCGCCGATATGGAGCATACACCATCATCAACAATGAGCTAGTACATCGAAGTGCGACTGGAGTCCTCCAGCGCTGTGTTGAAGAAGACAAGGGGCTGGAGCTGCTGCGGGACATCCACCAAGGAGAGTATGGTCACCATGCATCAGCTACAACAATAGTTTCCAACGCTTTTCACCATGGTTTCTACTGGACGACTGCGAAAGCAACGACAGAAGATGTCGGGACCCGGGGTTAGCGTATGCAAGTCCCGCTACAACATAGTCATATGGAGAGCCGAGAACCGTACCCACTTGTCTAAGCAGACAAGGCCAAGCACAAAACATTCTCGGAAAGCATCGTACGTGAGGGGCATCCCATCCAGGCCGGATGATCATCTGAGATGGGTCCTCATCGTCCGCACACAAGTCTAATGATATGGGTGATGAACTCCCATATTCGCAGACAAGTCGCCTCAACCATAATATCGACTATCTCATAACTCTTACATAGACTTACTCCAGCCTGATCACTTAGTCGGGGTTTAGGGCGGGCTCGAACATACATCAAAGTGTGCACGAGACAGAGTCTCGAACAATCGCATCGCGATGCCCCAAGCTGCGCACATCTAAGGGCCACTTGGTGTATAAAAGACCGCCAGCCAGATCACAACTAAGGTCTCGAAAACCCATACTAAGACATGCATGTTATAATCATACACGGAGCACACATGTCTAGTATGAACAACAGGTATCATTGCAATTCTCTACAAAGTATACAACTTTATTGATAACTCTTACAGAGTGCACACAGAGATCACAAGTCTGTGATCCAACATTACAACAAGCATGCGGAAGCAAAGTAGGTCTGAGTACAAACAAGTTTAACAAATAGCTTAGAGAAGCCTTAACTATAAACAAGCCCTTCCACGAGGGAACAGTCGTCTGACTGGGACTACACTAGCTTGATCAGTCGTCGAGCTCCAGGAAGATTCCACCTTCGGGGTCAGGGGGTTCATCTAAAACATTGAATAAGAAAACGTGAGTACAAAGTCATACTCAGCAAGACTTACGTAGGAACTATACTACTCATGCACATGTATCAAGGTAAAGGGAGGTGGGGTTTCAATTGCAGAAGTGCCAGCTTTGACTTGGCTAGTCCTGAACTACGAGTACCAGACTTGAGGTAAGAAGCGTACACGAGTACACTACATCTCCAACCAATACACCACTATGGTTACTCCCTCGACTTCCCCACGAGGAGCACACCATAGCACTCATGCTTATCTTGCGATTTTTAGAAGTATCCAGTTCAAGTTGTCTAATAATCGAGCACATCTCTCCAAGCAGTCCTTAACCGCGGACGCGGCTATTCGAATAGTTTTGTTAACCCTGCAGGGGTGTACTACTACACACACGTGTCATCAGTTACCGCCTTTTGCGTGTCACCGTTCAAGAGGTGACAGCGATGATGCCACCACAACACTTCTCCCACAGCTCCGATTTAGTCCAGAGAGTCGCCTATCTAAGGGGGATCCGTATGGAAGTCCGGCCGAGGTTCTAGTACAGCCTCAAACGATGTGTGCAGGGTCCCAAGACGGTCTTGAAAGCCGTTCATCCACTTCGCAGACTGTGCCACAGCCCTACCAGAACTCCGAACTACTGCGACTTTTGGGGTTCGAACGGGGTGAGGTACTAGGATGAGAGGGGTCAGTGAGCCCAATGTGTGGTTGTACTCTTCTTCTTGGATCACCACACAAGAACTCGGACTTAAGGCGGTGTTCAACGAGACAACCCACTGTGTACTCCTACACAACCTCTCATCGTTCACCTTGTATTAGGGTAGATTCACCAACACAGTTTCACTTTCATCAACACCATGTTCACTATCATCCCGACTCACATCAAAAGCATCCTCATTGTAAACTCTAAGCATGCAATAAGCTTTAACAGTTGCAGGGGTCACATGATATCAACCAACTCCTACATCTGCTAGGATTGTGGTTTGCTTACTACTGTGACAAGACGATAGGTCATGCAAAGGATATGGGTTCAACTATGCGGTAGAAACATTATCATGGTAACCAAACTATACAATGCATAAGAGAGACATGAGAGGGAAGTGGGATTTTATCGACATGATCAATGGGGGTTTTCTTGCCTTGCTGACGAGGTTCGGTTTCAGGGTCTTCAACGAAGGGGGCTGCCTCCTGTTCCGGTTCCACCTCTACTCGACAAACAACAAACAAGGAAGCAATATAAATACAATGCACAATCACATGGTTGAAGGTTGAAACTTGGTTTGCATGAATTTGATGTGTGAAGCAATTCCATTTAAATGGATTATATTGCAAATGATTTGTAAATTCAAACTCCAATGTGAATTCAATTTAGCCAAGTTACAAATGCTATTGTGTGATCAATGTAATTTATTTTGAAATGTGTATGATATGCCTCTGATGTGCAAATGAAATGTGGAATGTTGCTATGGTTCAAATTGCAAAAGCATTTGAAATGAATTTGATTTAATTCCAATTAATCCAAATAGCAAATGCTACTGGTCACCATTTAAATTCAACTCAAACATAGTTGAAATTTATATATTTGGATAGATTATTTTCTCCTGATCATTTTTCATATATTATTTGTCCAATTTGGAGTTAAAATGAATTTTCTATGAATTTTCAAAGTTTCAGCCATTTTTTGACTTTTCTGGAACTTTCTGATTTTCTTTTAAACTGGGAAAAGGGTTTACTGCGTCATGCTGTCGCAAGGCTGACGTGGGGGGGGCTCTGACTAGTGGGTCCAGGATGTCAGCCTCTGGGTTAAATAGCCCGGTTAGTTTTAACTAACCAGGGTGGATTAAGGACCCTGGATCCACTTGTCATCGACTCTCGGGGGGGGGGGGGGTTAAGCACGGGGGTTAGCGCTAACAGGCCGCCGGCTTGACGCCGGCGGCTCTGCCACGGCGGCGCCCTCGCCAGAATCGGCTACGGGCCACGGGGAGGGGAACGGAGGTTAGAGGCGTGCTCCTGGAGGTCGTCCGCGTCGAACGGTGCAGGTTAGGGTTCAAGGGGGTGGCTAGGGCGACGACGGCGACGACGTTGGCGGAAACAGAAGTCCGGGGAGATCGGGATCGTGCTCTGGAGCGCCGTTTTGACCGGGGCTTGGCGCGTTGGATTGCTGCGAGCACCTGGAGCGTTGTAGGCTAGAAGGGGGAGGCGCTGGAGCACGGGAGCGAGCTCTAGGTCATCCATGGCGGTGACCTGCTCGGCTCTCATGGCGGTCGACGGAGGGGGCCCAAATTGAACACGGGGTTTGGGGGGTTTTGAAGAGGGGCTCACCCCGAGGCAATTGGTGAAGACGGCGGGGCCGAAGAGGAAACAATGGCGACGAATTTGGCGGTGGTCTTCTCGGCGGCCGGCGAGAACTCGAGGACAAATCCGGCGGCTGGGGGTCGAATTGACTCGCGATCTTCCGCACGGTGATGAAGACGAAGGCGGCGAGGAGGAAGGACAGATTGGTGCGGCCTGGAGGTGACGATGGCCACGCGTTCTTCACGGCATGGCGACGGCAGCGCTCGGGTCGTCGTCGGGTTCGTCGCATGAGTGAGAGGCTCTGGAGGGGAGGAATGGAGGCTTGGCACTCGGGTGCGTCTCCAGGGGCGTGTAGAAGGGCCGGGGAGGGGCAGGTGGCGCCTGGAGGAGGAGCTATGTGCTCTGCTGGCTCGGTGGCATTCCACCGAGCAGCTTGGAGGCGCGGGGAGGAAGACGACAGGGGAGGAGTCCAGGTGGGCTGGACTGGGCCAGAAGAAGTGGGCCTCGCCTAGGTGCCAGGTAAGTTTTCTGTTTCTTTTCTTTTCTGTGTTCTTTTCTGTAATATGTTGGCCATGCTAAAATAAATAGCTAGGCATTTTTAAAAATGCTGAAACTTTTTTAAATGGCCTCATATTATATTAGACTAGCCACTTATAAAGTTTGGCACTTTTTAAAATTCAAATTATTTGAACTTTAAATCAAACAGGGGTATTTGATTAATTCCAAGGCACTGTTTGAATATTTGAAAAATCCATGAGCATGGGGTGGGTCCCAAATCACTTGATATGTGATCACACTCATTTATAAGACTTTTCAAAATCAAACATGAATTTTTGGAGAAGATTTATTTCTGGCCTTTTGAATTAAATTCATTTGGGGGGTTCCTTCTCCCATTTCAATTTCTTTTGAAAATTTTAACATGATGCAAAGGCCTAAGCTTACCCTAGCACATACCTAACTTGGGGTTGTGACAGAAGAGCTAGTCAAGCGCTGCAATGGGTGTCAAAGATTCAAAGCCAAGAGCCATTTACCGGCCCCAGCGCTCAAGACCATTCCGATCACATGGCCGTTCACAGTATGAGGACTTGACATGGTCGGACCATTCAAGACAGCCAGAGGTGGCATGACACATTTGTTGGTGGAAGTGGACAAGTTTACCAAGTGGATTGAGGCAAGGCCCATCAAGAAGCTAGATGGACCGACTGCGGTCAAGTTCATTGTAGATATCATAATTAGATATGGAGTGCCGAACAACATCATTACTGACAATGGAACAAACTTTGCAAAAGGGGCGCTAGCTCGGTACGCTTCTAGCAGGGCATTCGGATGGATGTAGCATCCGTAGCTCATCCCCAGTCAAATGGTCAAGCAGAGCGGGCAAATGGCCTCATTTTGCCCGGAATCAAGCCAAGATTGGTGGAACCATTGGAGAGAGCACCTGGTGCATGGCTCGATGAGCTACCGGCAGTGCTTTGGAGTCTACGCACCACACCGAACCGCTCAACAGTATTCACTCCCTTCTTCCTCGTATATGGTGCGGAGGCAATTATTCCTTCTGATATTGAGTTCGACTCACCTCGTCACGCCATGTACACGGAGGCAGAAGCCAAGAATCTCGAGAGGACGGTGTTGATCTGAGAGAAGAAGCATGTCTCCTGGCCCTGTCCAGGTCGGCAATATACCAGCAGAAGTTGCGTCAGTACCACAACAAGAAGATCCGTCCCCTAGCATTTCATGAGGGTGACTTGGTGTTGCACCGAATCCAGAAATCGGATGGACAACACAAGTTATCCTCTCCTTGGGAAGGTCCATTCGTCATCAGTCGGGCGCTCAAGAACAATGCATACTGCCTCATCGATTGTAGAAAGCCGACCCGATATGTGGATACTTCACGACAAGAAACGGAGCGTCCCTGGAACGCCAAGCAGTTGTGCCCGTTTTACAGTTGAGCGGTATCGTTGTATTCCCCCTTTGAAATATTATGAATGAGAATAGTCGTGCGTCCATGAGACCGCATTCGGCAGGAGTTATAAAAACTTGTGCATTCATTTTCCCAGTCCTAAGGTCGGCAAAAGCGGACCCGGGGACTGGTTGGTTGCCCCGAAATGGGTATACTTGAGAAAAGAGCAAGAAGAGCGATGAGTTTGTGAATGTCAGTTCGAATCGCATGCATACCGCAGGTCGGCTGTAATGTCGGGTGAACGTGGCCGAGCAGAATCATTAATCGGAAAATTCGTACTCTAAAGTATACTTAGTTCAGACTTAGCCGATGGCAGACGCAACCGATTGTGACTAGACCGACTGGCCAATAGTCGGCAGGTTGCAATCGACCAGTCCGCACAACCTTACTTTACGCGAGACTGAGAACCTAGAAGTACTTCTCAAAATTTCCTTCGAGGTATATTCTCTGACCCGATCACAGACCGCAGGTCGGCTATAGGATTGGCAGGAATATTGACCAAGAAAGAAAAGAGGCAAAGAAAAAGGCAATCGGTTTAACAACGCAAAGGCGAGATAGCATATATAACCAAGTAAAAACCAAGTTCACAAGCAAGCATGGTCGATTGGCCAAATGTTAATTATTACATGAAAGTGGCCCTCAGCAGGCGCACTTAGAGTTTGACCAAAGTGTTTTCAAGGCAAAAGCAGGTAAATAAGGGCACCCCGAACTCAAGCAGTCAGTGCATCTGGAGCAGGTGGGGCAGCAGCTAAAGTAGTAGTGGCATCCGGAGCAGGCGGAGCTAAAGCAGTCGGAGTCGTGCCGGCGGCACCTCCCGGAGTTGAAGTAGCAGTGGCCTCGGGCTGATTGTTCGGTGGGTCTCGAGCTGCACTCGCCGAGTGCCCGTCGGAGGAGTCCTCGCCTTCTTCATTGTCGTCGTTCTCTTCATCATCATCTTTCCTACTTATAAAGGTTGGAGTTGGTGGTGAGTTCACATGTGGATCCATACAAATAAATAAATGCAGTTCTACCCACATGTGGGACTAGCAACCTTCAATAAACAAATATTATGATAACATGTGGTGGTGAGTTCACATGTGGGACCATACACAATTTATTTGAATAGTACGCTTCTCTAACTCATGATCATGGTCCTGATTTTGATTTATCTTCCCGAACAGTCTTCCAGCTTAATCATATCAGAAGAGAGCAAACAAATTACAATTTCACTATCTTATGCATCAACTTATTCATATCCATTCTTGTACGTTTAAAATTCAAAATGTTATCCCACTATAAATCTTGCAAAGGACCTACTATGATCGCTTAAGATGGTTCAACGACTATAACATGATCTTTCGTTATATTTTTTCTTTATTTTTAATCGCAAACAATGGAACAATTGAAAGACACCATCATCTTTTGACAATCCGCTAAGTAAAGTACTTCTTGTCTTTTCTATAGCTTCGTAGCAATGCACGGGCATTGTGCTAGTCAACATAAAGTGAGGAGTGGGAGGTTGCACTTATAGCTCGGCGGGCAGGCCGAGATTGGGCACCATCTTCACTGCTGGAGTAGAGAAGCTCGTTGAGTGATGCTGGCGGGATTGGCGAGCCTTCATCATCAATATAGGGAATAAACTACAAAAGATTCATGCCCAAGGAAAGCTCTTCGGCAACCTTGCAGATCCGTGGCCAGACCTCATCAACGCTATTTTCCGACTCAGCTCGCAAGGCGTGCATTAGATCCAGATCCACTTCAGGGTGCCAGCTCTTGACAATGGAAAGAGCAGCCTGTATCCCAGAGAGGAAAGCAGAATCAAGCATTATATCCAGCTAGCGAGGCGCAACCTTGAGGTTTCGAGCTACATCTTCATTGGTTTCACCAGCAATCGGCTTCACCCTGGACTTGAAGAACATGTCATTCAGCTTCGGGACCCCAGATTTGTAAGTGCACATGGCACCTTTCACATGAGGCACTCGGGCATCCAAAGCCAAGACAAATTCTTCGGCATCCCAGCCAGCGTCAGCATCAACCACCACACCTCTCACTCGGCGGGCCTCAGCAACATCTTGTTCAGCGGCAATGGTAGAGTTGGGCCAGGCATCTGGCAAAATCAATCGGAGAGAAAGTGAGATCGGAGGAAAAACGATATCAGATCGGAATGCAAGAATAAGCAGAAAAAGAAAGTACCATCAAGGGCAAGGTCCACTCTGTGAAGGTAGGCGAGGGCAAGGTCGACGTTCGCTTGGGCAGCTCGGATTTCATGGTGATGTTCGACAGCCATGTCCTCAACGCGTTTAACAGCTACATCCCTTTCCTTCATCAGCTGGCCTTCTATCTCATGTCGAGCATCCACCAGCCTCTGCATGTCAGGATCGTGGGCAGTTTTCACGGCAGTAAGTTCATTGGTTGCCTTCTGAATCTGGGCCTGCAGGTCGGTCTCGACACTATCCAATCGAGCGCGCTCCTTCTCGGCGTCTCCGAGCTGGATGTTCTTCTCACCGAGATGATTCTCCAGCTCGGCGATCTTTTTCTGGGCAGCTTCTAGCTTGGAGGAGTGAGTGGCAACGACTAGAGATTTGAAGCACAAGTAAGGAAGCAGTAGCAAGCGGAAGCAAGAAAATAACGAACGAGAGGTCACCTGTCATCTCTCGAATCTTTGCATCCTGAGCGTCAGTCTTCTTCTTCAAAATATCAAGAGATTTTTGGCCCGCTGAATAAGCGGCCAATAGTTCGTCGAAGACAGCCTAACGTCTATCACAGATGGCCTAAAAAAATGGTTTGGTCAGATCTAAAAATGATCAGGAAAGCTAATGAAAGTAAGATCCGAGCTGATTGCGATCAATCGGCCCGAATCTCAGGGACTACACCCAGTGGGTGCGCTGGCGAGCCCCCACAAGAAGAAAAACTTACAGAAACAGAGTGCCCGGAGGCAAGGATCTGGTTCAAAGCGCCAGTGGCAAAGCTCCTAACTTGGGTCACAAGACCACCCAGCCGGTGCTGAAGATGGGTGGGGATCTGATCTTCGGACCCTAGGAGGAGGAGGAGTGGCAGAATTGGCAGAGGGTCAGACCGGTGAAACGTTGAGTGTGCCAGTGTACGCCTGGCTGAACCGATCCACTCGTAAGAGCTGGCGGTTCGTGGTCAACGGTTGGCGCACAACGGCGCCGGAAGGTGGAGGCACAGTGTTACTGGTCCCAGTAGGGACGTGAGAAGCAATCGGAAAAGATACCTGAGGGCCATCAGATGGAGGAGCAGTCGGGTTGATGGGGGCGGCAGTGGCGCTCTCCGATCCGGTTGCAGGAGCTGGAACTTCATGACGAGTGGCCTAGGCTGGAGAAGCCTCGGGCAGAGCAGCATCTGCGCCGGTTAGATCTACGATCGGAACAATGGGGTGCGCCATCCCATATGGATCGATGAGGATCGGAGTAGCAGAGGCAGTTGTGCGGGAGTGGCCAACTGCGCGCCAGCAGTCGGACCCGTAGTAGTCGCGGAAGTTGGAGGGGGAGCAGTCGGTTGCGCTTGCTTTGTAGCAGCGGCGACTTTCTGTTTCTTAAATCGCTCGGCCTTGGAGGTATCGGCGGCAGCTCTCTTGAGGGAGGTAGCAGGCATGGTGGAGGTAGCCTTGCATAACAAAGAGCAAGTTAAAAAGAGTGATCGGACAAAGTCAAAAAAGGCAAAAGGAAACAGAAGGAAGTACCCGGCAGCTCGGGGCAGCTGAGCAGCAAAGTTAGCCATGGAAAAGCTCGGGCGAATGATATTCAATGGTGCGGGAGCCAGCACGGACCCAGTTGGCTTGGGGGCAGTCGGAACTGGAGCAGGGCGTCTCACACCCTGTTTGCTCTTCTTCTTGATGACCTTGGAGGTACCAGGGACATCATCAGTTCGTGGGCGCTTTCCCTCAGCCACCGTCTGCGCAGTCGGCCGAGATTCTGCGCCGTAATCACCAGGAGAATCCACATCACTACTCCATTCGGCCATGAAGCGTTTGATGGAGGAATCAGACTCACCCGATGATTGAGGCCAAGTCTAAAGGATGCAGTGCGGGATTCAGTTTCAGAGTCTGATTCTTCTGCGAGCTCCAAGTCCTCGTCATCCTCTTCTGTGCGGTCGGGGTGATAGGTAGAAGCGGCCTGCCCATCATGCATGGCCTTGGAGCCGAGAAATTCCTGGGGAAGAGTAGCCGATCAGAACCAACAAGAAGCAAAGAAAAATCAGTACAAGAGTAGAAGCAAAAGCATACCACGAGGCAAGGTCGGTATTGACTGTATGCCCTCATCCCGAAGTCGAAGGGATCGGGCAGCTTGAGATCAACCAGAGATTTCAATCGGCGAACGAGCACCGTTTCATCCATGCGAACAGTGAAAATCCGAGTGGGGTCCAGCCTCTTGCTCATGTCACAGATGCGGTGGCACCGGCGATGCAGAGGAAGCACTCGGCGGCAGGGCCAAGTACCAACCAGGTCGGCGGCGCACATTCCGTTGGCCATCAGCTTCTGGATCCGAGCCATCTGGCGGTCGAGATCGGTGTCTCCATCCTCGGGCTTCTCGGACAAGTTATGCTTGTTCGGGGGAAGCAGGGAGGACTCCGGCAGGTTTAGCAGATCCTTCCCCTCTGGCGAGGAGACGTAAAAGAATCCCACCTGCCAGTCTTTGATAGACTGGGGTGGTCGGGGATGAGGATACAGTCCGGCATTGTGGATTTAGATGACAGCGGCTCCGCACTCGGCCATCACCTTCACCTCTTCTTTCTTCTGAGTCTTCGGATTGATGCCGAACACTCCGGTTCCCACTCGGAAGCTGCGGAGATAGAAGATGTGACATCCTGGCTTAGTAGGAATGAAAGACTACTCATATCAACAAGGTGCACCTTCTTTTCTGGGAGCCCAGATCCAAAGAACTCCCAAGTTAAACGTGCTTGGCTTGGAGGAATTTGAGGATGGGTGACCGACCGGGAAGTTGTTCTCGGGTGCGCACGAGTGAGGACAAAGTGCGTAGGAAAGACTAGTGTTGGTCTGTGGGGACAGTCTAGATCCCGCCAGATATACGCCAGGAACCGGTGTGTGACCGGGGCGTTACAGAAGAGCCGAGACCAGAGACCAACAGTCGTCCGCACTTCGATATAGCCCTCGCACAATGTCACGAAGGCCGAGAGCAGCATGATAGCGTTGGAGCCGAGGTAGTGAGGTTGCAGTCGGAAGAAGTCCAAAAATTCGCAGAATTTTTTTCTCACCGGGAGCCCGAAGCCACGTTCGAAGTGGGTGAGGAACACCGCGCGCTCGTTGACCATGGGAGTGGGTGCGAGCTTAGGGCCGGGGACGCGGGTGTCGAGCTCCGCCGGGATCTTGCGCGCCCGGCGGAGGAGAGCAATATGCATCTCTGTGACGCTGGAGCCTTTCCACGAACCCTCCTGGCGGGCGGCGATGCCGTCGTCCCCCATGGAGGCGTCGGAATCCGTGACGGGCGAGGAGGAGCTCGAGGAGGAAGATGAAGACGGCGGCGGCGGCGACGGACACCGAGAACCGCGTCCACCAATGGCGACCGAGAGTGGTGGCGGCGTTAGCGGCGGAGAGCAGCGGGGAGAGAGGAAACAGAGTGGATCTGTATTCCGACGGCAACAGCAGCGGCACCGGAGCGCATGGCGTGGCGGCGGCAGAGGAAGAGGAGAAGTGCGCGAGAAGGAAGATGGAGTGCGCGGTGTATGCCGCATCCCCACCCCCGGGCTATTTAAGATCCGGCGGGGCGGTAGTGGGATCCGGTGTGCCAGCTCGGCGGTCGGTGTGGCCGCGTGTATTTCCAGTGCATCACCAGATCGTAGCACAGAGGATCCAGCGGATGGGACGGGACGTGCGCGTGTGGCTCGAGGTGGCGGTTATGACATGTCAAATCGTGGCACGTTGTTCCACATTCCACAGCGAATTCAAAGCTGCAAGTTTTTGGTCAACATGCCAGTCAAACTAACCGTTGTCCAGGTCGGCTGAGGAAAATAAGCAATCGGTCAGAAGAACAAGAGCAATGGGCAGATCGCGGGCAATCGGCCAATTGAGAGCAATCGGCAGATCGCGAGCAATCGGCCAATTGAGAGCAATCGGTCAGAAGAACAAGAGCAATCTGCAGATCGCGAGCAATCGACAAATTGAGAGAAATCGGTCAGAAAAGAAGATTCAAGATTCAAGGAGAAGTATGGGAGGAACCTATGCAGTCCCCGCTGTCGCTCAGTTCGGCGGGACCTCCGCAGCTTTAGGGGCTACTATCGTGGGAATGACCCTGGGTAGGGTCACCCAGGAGAAACATTTCATCAAGGCAAAGATCACCGACCTGATGGTCGCCGATCTAATCAAGGCCGAGCTGATCAAGACTTAGCAAACAAGAGAGTGCAATCGGCCTCACCTAGGATCATTTGGACGAAGAGAACAAGGCAACCTCCGAGCAGAATCCCAGGTCGTACACCTGGTACAAGTTCATTCAATGCACAATCCCAGAAGATCCGGGCTGTCAGAGGTGTGCGGTCTCCTCCAGCGCCGATCACGCGGATAGGCTGACAGGTCAAAGTTCCTAGCTTCACTGTTCACTAGCAAGGTCTACAAGATAGCGGCATGGAGGGCCGCAAGTCTACGCCGGGTCATCCGGGAGCACACGATGTGAGGACCCTAGCTTGTCTGAGACTGGCAGTCGGGTCCTCCCCTTTGTATATTTACCTTTGTACCTCGGGCTCGGCCTATAAGAGCCCCGGGTACCCCTCCTGCGTGAGGGACGATGGAGCACTTATTGCAACTTCACCCACCAGAGAGAGAGTGATACACGAGATAACTTCTCGCCCTCGTTGGTTACCCCAAGTGAAAGGTAAGATGTAGATAGCGGAAAATTTCCCTTAGCAAAGATGCTAAGGTTCAGTATCGAACCAGTAGGACTCGAACAGGTACAAGTAGGTGGTGAAGTGAACAATTGGCGCCGTTGACAATCTAAGGATTGCTAACTTCACATGGACCTACACACACACCAGATAGCTTTGCTCCCAACGAGTACAGAGGAGTAGTCAATTCCTCCGGCCTTGTTGTTTACAAAGGATAAAACGCACGGGATAATAATGATAGTGATAGCTACGGAAAAGTAAATACTGAAAGTAAATTGATAGTGTAAACAGTGGTGGAAATATGGACCGGGGTCCTATGATTTTCACTAGTGATGTCTCTGTCCCAAAAGACGATAAAATAGCCATGCGAGGTAAACAAATCATAGCTGGGCAATTGACAGGATTATGTGCGCAAACCAATGCTAATTATGCGAAACAGAAAGGAAGAGGTTCAAAAGCACGGGTGGTACGCCAAGACAAGTAGACTGAAATCCATCTGCATCTACCCACTAATCATCCACCTTGAGATATCTATCCAGAACATCTCGCTGGTATTAAGTTGCGAATCCCACCCAAAGTGTAAACTCAAAGCAACAGACAACTGCATTAAAAAACTTTGCGTAAAGTAAACAATCCTTGCACCCGCAAGTACAAGCACCGTTGTTTTCCCCCTTGTGGCAACAACACATCCCCTAGACTCATGTTTCTGTCACTCAAGCTAGTCATCGGGGGGCATGAACCCACAATCATGCATAACGCTCCCTCTTGGAGTCACTACCTACTACTTGGCCAAAGCAATAAACAGCAACGGAGAACATGCAAGAGTTACTCAAGAACATAAATATAAAAGAAGAGAATCCAATATATAACTCAATCACAATCTGAACATAATCTCATAATCCATCGGATCCCAGCAAACTCAGCATAGCAACAGCAGAAAGATTACATATGTGCCTCGATCATGTAGGGCAGCTCACGAGGTCTAATCCATGAAGAACAAAGAGGGGAGGAGAACATCACATAGCTACAGATCATGGACCCATGGTCCAAGGTGGACTACTCACGGTTCATCCGGGAAGCATCCATGGTGGTGGAGAAGATCCCGGAGGTGATTCCTCCCTCCGGCAGGGTGCCGGGAAGAGGTCTTCTGGTGCTCCCGATCTTGGAAGCGTGGCGGCGGCGGAACATAGGAGAGATCGTGAAAAAGGGTTCCGTCCCCGAGGGTTTCTCGTCACGGGGAATAAATAGGCGAAAGGGGGAAGCCAAAGGTGGGTCAGGGGTGGGGCCGCGGCCTCTGGCCGCCTGGGGGCCCCCTGGCTCCCCTCTGGCCCCTCTCGGGCTCTTCGTGAAGCTTCCGGTACGCTGATTTTTCCTATATTTTTTCCGGAACTTTTCTGGTACTTTTAATAAGGGGAAAACCTGAAATAGAAAAACAGTAGAAAACAGGAACTGGCACTGGGGTGCACTGAGTTAATAGGTTAGTCCAAATATGATCAAAAGTGTATGGAAGTTCATCAATATCATAGCAATATCACACAAAAGAGGCATGGAGCAAGCAGAAATTATAGATACGTTTTGGACGTATCAACATCCCCAAGCTTAATTCCTGCTCGTCCTCGAGTAGGTAAATGATAAAAGCATAATTTCTGTGGTGACATGCTAACAACCATATAAGAACTTTGTAAGTAAAGCAATCAAAGCATGCAATTCAATTAAGTCATAACAGGCAAGAGTCTATATCTAGTATTGAAACAAGCAACATAAGAACATAAAGGTGCAAGAGCTCTCGCTGTCCGTGACTCGAATGTCTCCAAATGGTGTTTGCGTGCAAGAAAGGGGATAGGGATATACAAGAAAAAGTATTTTTATGTTGAGAACTCAATCTACTAAAGTGTCACACTTGGTCTTCTTTGGAATCTTATCTTGACTCGTCCCCAGACCACTAGCTAGGTACAAGTCAAAATGATCCACTCCTTTTCAACATTTTGAGCACTCATGCAATGGATGAGCGTAAGAAAGAAAGTTGACACTTAGGATGGAAAAGAGATAATATGGTGGAGGAGGAAGACAAAAAGGTGTGAAAGGCTCACATCAATGAGGACAATCATAGGCGAGAGAAAGCCAAATGATAGATATGATGTGAGGAGTAGGGATTGCCATGCAACGGATGCACATATGAGCTAAGGTAAGCTCTCCAATGGAACTAGTGGGGGTGCATCCAACTTGCTTTCTCAAGAAGACCTAGAGATTATTTGAGGAGGCTCATCATTGGAATATACAAGCCAAGTTCTATAGTATGAAGGTCCCCACATAGCTATATGCATGAATGATAATCTCTATGGAGTACAAGATATAAGAAGGAGTACGAGTGTGGATCTCTCAAAAGGAATAGTAGTGTGCCCCCTTCTCTCTTTTTATTTCTTTTTTTTTCTTTTTTTCTTTTTTATATTTTTTAGTATTTTTTGGTGGCATCAATGGCTTTTTCTATTTAACTCTCATTTGTCCTCTTTGGGATATTTTAATTTTGTCCACTTTAGGATCTTTTAATTTTGTCCACTTTGGTATATTTTCCTCACTTTAGGTGCAACACTCTATATATTACAAAATGTATAGAAGATCTTTAACACTTTACAAAGTACTCAAATCATAAAGAAAATGTAACTATCATGATGTATGCAAATGTATGCCTTTGCCAGTGTAGCAGGATATGCAATGATACTAGCGCGTCATGTAGAAATGATTATGGCAAGGCCCAACTAGCATGCGGCTCATCGATCAAGCAAGTAGCATGTATGACATGAAGATCAAGTCATGAGAAGATGGATGTTGCATGGCAATATATCTCGGAAAGGCTATGGAAATGCCTTGATAGGTAGGTATGGTGGCTGTTTTGAGGAAGGATATAAGGAGGCTTATGATGACAGAGCGTACCGTGCCAAGGGTTTGGATGTACCGGCAAAGGTGGACGCTAACTCTCGGAGTGAGAAGAAAGCAATGCACGGCACAGGAAAGGCTAGCAAAATATGGGAAGGTGGAAGTGTCAACTTTCGAATACTCACATTAGTCCGAAGAACTCATGCACTTATTATCGGTAACTCTCAATATAATAAGGAGGTTTCACAAAGAGATAAGTACCCCGAGGAGGAGTGTATGGGGGTTTGGTTATCCTTGTGCATCCTCGACTCATGGTACGTGAGTGTACTCTAATATTCGACCCCTGAGAAGAGTAGTGATCCATCTAGTAGCTAGAGTTCTCAACTAATTTTTAGGTTTTTGAAAATAAACACGGATTTCCCAAAATATGACATCTATCACTAATAGGCTAAAGCTCTTGACACCAAAAGTCCAAACATTACTCAAAACAATACGTCAAAACTTTTGCAAGTTACTACTACAAAAGAATAGCAACCTCAATTACCTACTTCAAGTCAAGACACAAAACTCAGTGCAACAGGCAAACTCTCTAAACAAGATAAACATGAAAACAAAAGAGAGTTCCAGCAACAACCTAAACAAAAGCTCTTTGAAAAGATAAGCATGAAAGCTAAGAGCAAAACATGACAGTAGCTACGAAAAGATAAAGAACAAACACAACAAAGATAAGCAGGAAAAAGTCCTATGTTCTGTTCTAAATTTTGGAAATGGAGCGTGTTTCTCTCCCACACAAAGAAAGCAGGGCTCTAACTTGTTATGAACAGCAAACAAAGCTAAAGAAAACTAAAAACAAAACCTAAGAGCGAGACGCTCCAAGAATAGCACATAACGCATGAAGTGATAAAAATATAGTGAAACGAGAGACGAACTGATAATTGTCGATGGAGAAGGGGATGCACGGGGGCATCCCCAAGCTTAGATGCTTAAGTCTCCTTGAATATTTATTGGGGATGCATGGGGGCATCCCCAAGCTTGAACGCTTGACACTTCTTAATCTTCTTTCATCATCTTTCCTCACACACTTGAAAACTCCCTTCATACATAACTCATCATAATCTGATTAGCGAGGTTAGTAACCATAATAAAATATTTTTTCTCTACTGGAAATAAATATAATATTGAAGAGCAACTATTTCTCAAGAGTGCCAAAAGGTTTTTGCAAATAAAAAGCAAGCTTAAGGTTTGCAAAACGAAGAAAAGGCAAAACATGACAGAATCTGTGAAAAACAGGCCAGCAGGTAGTAAAGATTTTTTTAGGGATACTTCTGCAAGTCAAATAAAAAAACTCAGAACATACGAAAGTTTTGTAATTGTATAGAGCACGCTGCGTAACAAAATCAGCTCAAAAAGATGAACTGATATTTTTCTGCAATTTTTCTAGTCACCAGGACAGAATCTGTTTTCTAGACAGCATGTCACAACTTTCACTTCCCTTGTCGTATGAGGCTATAAAAGGCACACAGCTTGAAAAGTAAAGATACAATGATTTTTCTACAGTAGTAAGAATCATCAACACCACTAAAAACAGAAGAAAAACAAAAAGGAAATCCTAAATTCGTTGCGGGCTGCCTCCCGAAAGCGCTTCTTTAAAGCCATTAGCTAGGCTTAATGCAAATAGATCAAGTCTTTTCAAGAAAATAACTAGCCCGTGTGACGGACTCAAAAGGCAAATTAATCTTTTTACTAGGGAAGTGTTCCATCCCTTTCTTGAGAGGGGATTGGAATTTTATAATCCCTTCTTTCATATCAATAACAGCACCTACGGTGCGAAGAAAAGGACGTCCCAAAATAATTGGACAAGAAGGTTCACATTCAATGTCCATAATAGTAAAATCAACGGGAACATAATTGTCATTGACAATGATAAGAACATCATCTATCTTCCCCAAAGGTTTCTTTACGGAAGAATCGACGAGACGAACACCAAAAGAACAAGGATCAAAAGGTTTCAATTCAAATATATCATACATTCTTTTGGGCATAACAGAGGTACTAGCTCCAACATCACATAAAGCAAAGCAAGAAAAGTTATTCAACTTAATTTTAATCATAGGATCCCAACCATCTTCTAGCTTTCTAGGTATGGAGGCTTCTACCCTAAGCTTCTCCTTCCTAGCTTTAATGAGAGCATTAGTGATATGCTCCGTGAAGGCAAGATTAAGTGTGTTAGTGTGGGGGTCTCTAGACATCTTGTGAAGGAAACAAATAACTTCAGAAAGGGTGCAATTATCAAAATAAATGTCACTACTATCAAGTAGAGTGGTAGTGGTGTCCTTTAGGCTCACTTGTTTGGTAGCTTCTATAGTCATAGGAATTTCTTCTTTTACGGTTGAGGTCATAGCATCACCATCAATAGGTCCTATGGGACTAGGGGTGCATTGGGTGCTAAGAGTTTGGATATCCTCAACCACTTGGATAGTAGCAACAGTATGGTGTGTAGGAAGGCTCTTAATTCTATCTTCTTCCATAGGGATAACTTCTGGTTTGGCTGCCATTTGATTTATCAAAGTAGCCTGTGTGTGAGACATATTGGAAACTTGGGTTTCCGTGGTGGTGAGCCTAGTCTGAAGGTTACAAATCTCAATGTTCAGACTCTCTAGTTGTCTACCAATGTCTTGCAAGATGGAAGTGTGCTCATCTAATTGTCCAGAGAAGGTCCTATTTTGTTCATACTGGGTGTGCATGTAGTTTTTAGTGGCCTTCTCTATTTCCAAAAGTTTCTCATAACTAGGCATGTCACTATCTCTTGGGGCAGAGTTTCTGGTGCTAGGATAAGTGATGTTGTTCCCATAATTGTTGGAGGGGAACGGTCTAGGATTGCTACCAAAGTTACTCCTATAAGCATTGTTGTTGAAGTTGTTTCTAGAGATAAAGTTCACATCTACTTGATCTTGAGCAATCAAAGAATTTAAAGGAACATTTTGAGGATCAATAGGAGATTTCTTGGTAAGTAGAGACATAATCAAGTCAACTTTTTCATTTAGGGAGGAGATCTCCTCGACAGAGTTTACCTTCCTACCTGTTGGAGCTCTTTCGGTGTGCCATTGGGAATAGTTGGTCATCATCTCATCGAGAATTTTTGTGGCAGCACCAAGTGTAGTTGACATAAAGGTTCCTCCCGCGGCCGAATCTAACAAGTTTCGCGAGGTAAAGTTCAAGCCTGCATAAAAAGTCTGGATAACCATCCAAGTAGTCAAACCATGCGTAGGGCAATTCTTAACAAGAGATTTCATGCGTTCCCAAGCTTGGGCAACGTGTTCATTATCCAATTGCTTAAAATTCATAATAAAGCTCCTCAACTGGATAATCTTAGTAGGGGGATAGTACTTCCCGATAAAAGCATCCTGGCACTTATCCAAAGAATCTATGCTATTCTTAGGCAAGGATTGAAACCAGATTTTAGCTTTATCCCTCAAGGAGAAAGGAAAAAAGCTTAAGCTTAGCAATATCACCATCTACTTCTATGTACTTTTGCATATCACAAAGCTCAATAAAATTATTTAAATGAAAAGCAACTTCATCTCTAGCACCAGAGAATTGATCTTTCATAACAAGGTTCAGCAAAGCATGTTTAATCTCATAAGAAGGTGCTGAAGTAGCAGGTGTAGCAATAGGAGTGCAGATAAAGTCACTGTTGTTGTGACTAGTGAAGTAACACAACTTGGTGTTCTCAGAGGAACCCATAGTAGCAGCAGGCAAGATAACTATTTTTTTCATTTTTGATAAAGGACACTAAAGCAAAAACTGAAAGGTAAACTAACAAGACTAAAAAGAAAAGATAAAAGATAGTGTCCAACTCCCGTATCTTGAAGAGTGGAGTCCCCGACAACGGCGCCAGAAATTTGCTCGATACACGAGATAACTTCTCGCCCCCGTTGGTTACCCCAAGTGGAAGGTGAGATGTAGATAGCGGCAATTTTCCCTTAGCAAAGATGCTAAGGTCGAGTATCGAACCAGTAGGACTCCAACAGATACAAGTAGGTGGTGAACTGAACAATTAGCGTCGTTGACAATCTAAGGATTGCTAACTTCACCTGGACCTGCACACACCACAGATAGCTTTGCTCCCAACGAGTACAGAGGAGTTTTCAATTCCTCCGCACTTGTTGTTTACAAAGGATAAAACGCATGGGATAATAATGATAGTGATAGCTACGGAAAAGTAAATACTGAAAGTAAATTGATAGTGTAAACAATGGTGGAAATATGGACCGGGGTGCTATGATGTTCACTAGTGATGTCTCTCTCCCAAAAGACGATAAAATAGCCATGCGAGGTAAACAAATCACAACTGGGCAATTGACAGGATTATGTGCGCAAACCAATGCTAATTATGCGAAACAGAAAGGAAGAGGCTCAAAAGCACGGGCGGTACGCCAAGACAAGTAGACCGAAATCCATCTGCATCTACCCACTAATCATCCACCTTGAGATATCTATCCAGAACATCTCGCTGGTATTAAGTTGCGAATCTCACCCAAAGTGTAAACTCAAAGCAACAGACAACTGCATTAAAGAACTTTGCGTAAAGTAAACAATCCTTGCACCCGCAAGTACAAGCACCGTTGTTTCCCCCCCCCCTTGTGGCAACAACACATCCCCTAGACTCATGTTTCTGTCACTCAAGCTAGTCATCGGGGGGCATGAACCCACAATCATGCATAACGCTCCCTCTTGGAGTCACTACCTACTACTTGGCCAAAGCAATAAAAAGCAACGGAGAACATGCAAGAGTTACTCAAGAACATAAATATAAAAGAAGAGAATCAAATATATAACTCAATCACAATCTGAACATAATCTCATAATCCATCGGATCCCAGCAAACTCAGCATAGCAACAGCAGAAAGATTACATATGTGCCTCGATCATGTAGGGCAGCTCACGAGGTCTAATCCATGAAGAACAAAGAGGGGAGAACATCACATAGCTACTGATCATGGACCCATGGTCCAAGGTGGACTACTCATGGTTCATCCGGGAAGCATCCATGGTGGTGGAGAAGCTCCCGGAGGTGATTCCTCCCTCCGGCAGGGTGCCGGGAAGAGGTCTTCTGGTGCTCCCGATCTTGGAAGCGCGGCAGCGGCGGAACAGAGGAGAGATCGCAAAAAAGGGTTCCGTCCCCGAGGGTTTCTCGCCACGGGGAATAAATAGGAGAAAGGGGGCAGCCAGAGGTGGGACAGGGGCTCCAGGCGCCCCCTGGCGCGGCCAGGGGTGGGGCCGCGCCCTCTGGCCTCCTGGGCCCCCTGGATCCCCTCTGGCCCCTCTCGGGCTCTTCGCGAAGCTTCCGGTACGCTGATTTTTCCTATATTTTTCCCGGAATTTTTCTGGTACTTTTAATAAGGGGGAAACCTGAAATAGAAAAACAGCAGAAAACAGGAACTGGCACTGGGGTGCACTGAGTTAATAGGTTAGTCCAAATATGATCAAAAGTGTATGGAAGTTCATCAATATCATAGCAATATCACACAAAAGAGGCATGGAGCAAGCAGAAATTATAGATACGTTTTGGACGTATCAGAGAGCAAGGAGAGAGTTGTGCTTAGAGCCCTCTTCTCCTTCCTCCCAAACAGCTCAAGGAGCATTCATTGTAGCCAGAGTTATTGCATATAGCTAGCTCGGCAGGACTAGGGGTGTTATCTCTACGGAGAGCCCCGAACCTGGGTACATCGCGGTGTCTCACTGTGTTTGTCCCCACTCTCGATTCCGGTACCATCGACACCAACCTCGGTTTGTCCCCCTCTTTAGCCATGCCCATGGCATCTGCCGTTACATATCGACGACAGTGGCCCCCCTCCGGCTCCCCTTCGGTCTTCCAAAGTCTTCTGTAACGCTGATCTTTTATATAATTTTCTTGGAAAAAATTTGGCACTATAAATATGGGTATAAACCTGCAATTCACAGACATCAGCAGACAGAAACTGGCACTGGGTGCACTGAGTTAGTAGGTTAGTCCAAATATGTGTAAAAATGTATGAAAGTGTAGTAAACACATAGCAATGCCACCCAAATTATCATGTAACAAGAAGAAATTGTAGATACGTTTGGGACGTATCAGGGGGCTCGAGCTTGTTAGGGCGTGGTGGCCACCATGGCCGACCACTAGGTGGGCCAAGGCCCATGGCACCACCCCCCTTCCCTCTTTTTTTCGAAAAACAAAAGAAGGAGCTTCTCCCCTAATGGGCCCAATGTGGTCGGCCATGGTGGCCACATGCATGTGCGTCACTCGTCATCGCTGGAGCATCTGCGCGGCCATGAGGTCTTCATGGGTGTACGTCTTCACCGACAACGTTTCGACGGGGATTTAATCCCGCCATCGGTCTTCGACGACCGAGAGGCTTCTAGAGTCATGTGGGGATCCCCGCAGCATTGAGGATGGACGAGTACGACTACATCAACCACGTTCACGTGGGAAGGTTTCCCGCTTAACAGCCTACATCCGGGTATGTCACCATTGCCTCTCGTTACAGCATAACTCCTAAATAGTTCTTGGGCGTTGGGCATACGCTAGTTAGAAAAAAATATTGGTTTCTGCTGCGTAACCCATCAGCTCCATATCAGTCTCATCCTCTTCTTGTGCAGGTAAGGTGGTGCGAATCTAATTATTAGAGGAAGGGTAAGATTCAGGTATGTGGAAAGTAGTAATTTTGGATAGATCACAATCATCGACAATTGTTTTCCAAAGAGTGAAGAAGAGCAAAGTAATACACCATACAAAATTTTCAAGTGACATGAGTTTCACTACAATGAAATTGAACCAATCATGAGGCACCTGAGCAATGGTGGATTTCTGTTGTGGGTTTGCAAAGTTAGTGTTCCATAGCTCAAGTCCTTCAGGTGAGATGAAACCAGCATTGTCTTGGGGAGCTAGTTCTGAATTAGAAGAGGCATTGGATACAGCAGTATGAGTGTGAGAAAACAAAGGAAGTGGAAAACCAGGTGGAGCATCAAGGGATTCACCTTCATTGGGAGACTCAGAGATGGCTGGTGCAGCAAATTGCACCAGAGTGAGAGGTGTTGGAACATGGAGAGTGGTTGATGTCTCATGTGGAGTGACATCAAGAGTATCATTAATAGTGGGCACCTCAGCTTGAACAGTATCCTGAATAGTGAGTGCTTGTGATGTGCCTGTATCAGCTCCACTCATTGATCTTTTCCTTCTGTGTTGTATTGGTCTCTTGTAGTATACCAGTAGATGGCTGAAGCATGAGAGTAAGCTCTGCTATCTCTTTGTTATTGGTTGTGAGGAGGTTGATAGCTAGTGCAATAGTTTCTTTCTCCATTGCAACATCCAGGTTGGGCAGGAGCAACACATGTGCATACTGAACATTGTAATTGTTCAGCTGCAGAGATGTATCTACCTGAGGCATATCAGATACAACAGCATCCGCAGAGATATTGAGATCCAGTGCGGGTTGATTCATGAATGGGATAACATGCATGTCTAGGGGAGCCATCAGTGAATTAGTGTCCATCAGATTAATACTCCCTCAACAGATTCAGTAGATGCAGCCAGCTCATTTGCAGGGTTGTCAGTAACTATGATCTCACTATCATTGTGAGAAAGAAATTGCTGCAAGTCATTGTGAATAGGTGCAATGAATGAATGAAGTCATTCATCTCAATGAACTCAGCAGCAAGCTCATTGGCAATTTGTGTTTCTTGGGGTGGCAATGCCCAATGTTCCCATTCTTCTATAACATCCATATCATTATCTAATGCAACATCATCTTAATTATGCTGTGACATATGAATGCAAGTGGTCCGACAATGACATTGCCCTGATTAGGATGATGAAATTCCTCATTAGGCAAAGGATGAGGCACCGAACGGCTTATCCTAAAAGATAACTACATGACAGGTCGAGGATTGACTAATGAGTTGAGTAACACCTGAGACCACTATCCTGGCAAGAATATCACTAAGGACATCCTCTGACCTTGACTATAACTACAATACTGTCCCATGCTAACAATTTACAAAAAATTACAGTACCACTATGCAGCTCACAGTAAATCTTTGGTTTGGTGGATCACACATATCTCATCTTGCAATGCATTTTTTTAGTATCGCATTGGAAATTGAAGACACGTGGTAAATGAGTTACACCATGCATGGTGGTCTGAATTGAAACTCTTGTAACACTATGTTTTTGTACAAGTGTATCATTAGAAGTTTCCATGGCCCCTACTCGTTCGGTGAAATCTTCCTGTGAGCAACCTACAAAATGGTAAACCCTACTTCCACCTTACTGTCTTTGTGAGGGCATATATACGTGCACATTCGTACACACGCATCTCTCTCTCTTTCCTCTCTGCACCGTAGACATGACCGGCGGCGTTAACGGCAACGGCGTTGGCGGCGGCGGCGGCGGCGGCAACGGCGGGGCGTGCGCGGTGTGCAAGCACCAGCGGCGCAAGTGCGAGCCCAACTGCGAGCTGGCCGCCTACTTCCCGGCCAACAGGATGAACGACTTCCGCGCGCTGCACCTCGTCTTCGGGGTGGCCAACCTCACCAAGCTCATCAAGGCCAACGCCACTGAAGCCGCGCGCCGCCGCGCCGCCGAGACGCTCACCTGGGAGGCGCGCTGGCGCGAGCGCGACCCCTCCGAGGGCTGCTACCGCGAGGTCTCCTGCCTCCGCCGCGAGAACGCCGTGCTCCGCGCCGACAACGCCGCGCTCCGCCGCCGCGCCGACCAGTGCGCGTGCTGCTGCGGCGGCGCCACGGCGACCTTACAACAGCACCAGCAGCAGATATTGCTCGTCTCGGCTTACAACAACAACAACGGCGCCCGGCCTCCTGGCGGCGTGCTGCACGGGGCCAGCGCCGGGGTCGTGCCCGGCGGCTTCTACAACGGCAATGCCGGCGCCGTCCGTGCCGCCAACGGCAACGGGGCGATGCCCGTGCGGCCTCACGCGTCAGCTCCGGCGGTCGGATACGCCCAAGGCGGCGACCGGCACCACCACGCCGTGCCCAACGGAGCGAACGGCGCCGGCGCCGGCGCGGCTGGTCAAGTGGCGGAGTCCAGGGAGAAGAGCGGCGCGAGGTAAGACGGGGACACTCTCATTCTTGCGTTGAGGTGGAGGTTTGCATTGCATGGTGGACTTCTCTGCGTTGTGTTTTGCAACTGCAGGTGTGGCGTCCTGCGCACAGCTAGCTAGCCACTGGACTATGATGAGACAAGATGAAGGCATGAATTCAACTCTTCATTTCCTAAGAAATTCCAACTGTTTCCTTAGTAGGAACAGCCCCTGAGAAGTATTGGTTTTGTTTTGGAATAAAAAGTAGGTTTCGTTGGTAGTTCATCTTTTCTTTTCTATTGGGTTTCTTTCTTCTGCATGAGCAGGATATCCAAAGTTCAAAGTGTAAAAACACAGCTTTGTATAACTGGTGATGTCATTTAACTGGAAGGCATAAGATGATCCATGCATTTTAGAGATTATTTTAATCTACACTTGTTGATTTAAGCAGGATGGCCTTCATATTAACCGTCGCTAAAACGAATGTATCTAGATATATTTAAGCGAAGGTATGAAACGAAGAGAGCATTATCCATTTCAAAAAAGCACATAGGGATTAAAGCACAGGAATAGAGTGTGGCTCTTTTCGAATGCGTGATTTTATTTTAGGAAACTTCACTTAAGGAAGAGAAAGAGAGGGGCATTGTCTTGATCTATGCTAGTCAGATGAAATCAATAGTAAGATAATCTAAACTGCTGAGTTCAGGCGCTGGTGAAACTCGTAAAAATGACTCGCCAAATGTGACTGAGAAAAAAAAATGTGTACGCGAATTCAATGTTGGCACAAACTAGAGCTGACTGACAATAACAAAGAGCTCAGGCCGATTGGATCAAACTGAGAGTAAACGAGGGCCATTGTCCATTCATATCAACAATGATGACAGAAATAAATGTGACCAGTATTTTCTCTGAGACTGACAGGAACAGAACATTAGGCCTCCTTCTGCTCCAACCTCGAAAAGAAACTCAAAATTCTACACCGAAGCAACATAATTTGAATATTGGCCCAAACCAAGCGGGGCACTGCGGGAAAGCCATACAGATTTAACGAGTTTCACTGGGCACTGCTGCTTCACCATCTCTTACCAAACCAGCATCACCATTGCTAACCAAGAGGAATCAAGATAAATAGAACAGTCAAATTCATATAAGCTTGACATTCTGACCAGCAAGATTGCAACAAACATCACAGTAGGTTTAAGATAGGAGACCTCACCTTGACTGACCAGAGTCTTGCCGTGAGGGCGAGTCAACTTGCATCGTTACAGGGCCATCATTAACCAATGAAACCTGCAAAGTTCCCAATTGACATGCATTCTGGAAAGTGCTGTGTGAGACAAGTCGGTTATAGCATATGTTACTGAGGGGCACCTTCATCATTGCTCCAAAAATGCCATCTGCCAAGAAGAGTTGAAGTAGGGACACTGTTAGAAATAAATTCATGCGACACTGGCTTCTAGCTAAAATCCTTCAAATGCACAGGAATAGATGGTAAGAGCAGTATGAAGATTGTATTATGTGAAATGTTATAATTCATAAACTGAAATACTCATGATAAGGATCATGGAAGTACAATTCTGAACAAGCATAAACTATTCTTAACTTACTAATACAACAGAATATTCTTAACTTACTAATATGACAGAATATTACAAATTCTGAACAAGCATCATGGAAGTCGGTGCAGAAACAATTAGAAATATGGGAAAGTATCCACAGATCGGTAGCAATGTGAAAAATCTCAGTATACGCATATTGGTAAACTTATGTAAACAACATCGATTTTATAATCAAGCACTCAAGATGGTCGACATCATTAATGCATTATGCAATATTAGAAGCATGAACATATTACCTTTAACTGAATCAGTTTTGTACGACTTCTGAAACTTTTCAACCACAGAGGCATAGAAAGGTTTTGCTTTCGCAGGTGGCATAGCCACATGGAAATCTGGCTTGTTACCCTTCAGGATTCCATATAAGGTAAATTGACTCACTGAATAGGATAACAGCTTAGACATGGAACAATATAAATTGTTAAAGCTTACACCATGACATGCTCGGAAATAGAGACAGCAAGTTTCATTTTATTACCTAACAGAACTTCGAAGTTCCGCTGCACAACCTGCGCAAAGGAAAACATAAAATAAAGCTCAGGAGGTAATCGACATGCCGGATGCTCTCCCAATAGCTCAATTGCTAAGATAGAAAGATGGCTCTGATGCATACACTCTGATCCCATGCTTTTTCAGTCTTCTCATTAGGAAACAGCCTCATGTTCAGGACCTTCCGACAGCTACAGAAGCAGAGTGTTACTGATTTAGCATGGAATCACACAAAAATACATTTACTGAACATTCCAGTATAAACAAATTATGTCAGAAAATGAAAGGTGGCAAGTGAAATCTTTGGTACTAGGTGAATTGCACATAAGATGTGCAGACTTTTCCAAATTACACACTCTCAGGAAAGAATCATTCGAACACCCAAATACAGCACCATGTTACTAGCACTTTTTACTGATTTCTCATCCGTTTTGTATCTTAATTACTCAACCGCCAATGAAGGTAAATAATTACTAGTAGGAGTACTAAATAACACATCATTCACCCAGATTCCGGTGGAAAACTTCCCTTGGAGAGGGAGAGGGAGCGGGTGCCAGAGGATTCATACATGTAGTCGGCGTCTGAGTTGGTGTCGGTCTCGTGGATGCCGACGAGGACGAGGAGGCCGGGACCGATCACCGACACCACTTTCCCTTCCACCTGCGACCCCCGGGAAGACCAATCAGCGCCCACCTCGTCCAACTATTCCGTGCAGGATACATACAGCAGATGTAGCGAGTTGAAGAGGAAGCAATCACCTCGACGCTGGCCGAGAGGACGCGCTGCACCACGGCCCTCATCTCCTTCCTTCTGGCCTCCGCAGCGGCGAGCCTCCGAGCTTCCTGCGAGTGGGCGGGTCACCGGAGATGGAGCAGGCGCAGGCGGCGGAGTGAGCAGCGCAACTGAGTCCATGGTTTTACTGGGTCCATCACCAACAGGCCGGGCTTTGCCAGGATGTGCCCTTTTTGGGCCGGGTTTTGCCACAGGGGGTGTTCAATCTTGACATTCTTTTATGCTAAAAAAAACTCTTAAGCCTTTTTTCTGTTAGAGCTAATTGTTTTTTGTTTCTTAAAAATAGTATTTATTTTTAGGGAATTTATTTATGAGGAAAGGACTGACATACATAATTATATCGCCAATTATTCTTTGTCACCAAATGTACATAAAAAATATCAAAATGGAAATTTCATGATTTTCCATTAACATACAATGAGCATGGTACTTACGTACATACAGATTGTTCTGTAATCTCACATCTTTACAGCTGTTTAGTCCAAGAAATGCGTCTTACAACATGGTGACTCACCTAGCTATGAGTGCAGAGGCGCACAGCACACTGCTATTCGTCACATTCTACAACCACCTCTAAATTCTTATTCTTCACCCATATGAACGACCAAACACCCATGAGAAAATATTTAACAATTGCTGATCTTGCATCCACTCTGATTTTACGAAGTCTGAGTAGTAGTTTCTGCTTCCACTGCAACATCATGTACATTGCCATCTTCTGTTGTCGGACGGACACCCATCGGCTTGCCCTCAATTGTAACAGGCCCTTCATTCACCACCACATCACGTCCATAAGATTCACCCTGCTCCGGGATATCCGACAGCTTGTCATCCTGTCTCTTCATGGAGATCTTCCTGGTCAGTGTGCTTGTCAGTGATCTACCCGGCTCACCTGCGTTTTTCTCCACCACCTTCGCTATATCTTCTGTCAAGCTTTCCGTGTCTCCTCCTTTGCTTGCATCGTCATTGACGACAATCTTTATCGATGTCCGCTTCTCACCAAGCTCCTTGAGGTTGGGACGTGGGGTTCGAGGGAGCCTTGGATCAAGCTCTGTTGCACTCTGAGGACCAGGACTTGTAGGGATGCTAGGATCAAGATCACGAAAACTCCCCTTCTTCGAGTTCCTCCGAAAAAATGAGCCAATATTATTTAACATAGCGCGACCACTGCTCTTTGGGGTAGGAGGGGCTTCATTTGATGTGTCAATCTCTTGATGGATCTCTGTGTCTGGATTACGTGCTCGTCCTTTCCGGGATTCCCATGTCTGGGGAACTCCAGTGCCAGGGCGATGTACATATACCCCTCCAGGCTGTTCTTGTCCTTCAAAGTCAATGTGCTCAACTTCATCGATTATGACTTTCCTTTCTTCAAGCAGCTTAGCAGCATCCGACTTGCTATCAACAGAGGCGGACACCGGCAGTTCCGTATCAGTTTTCGTCAGCGATTTTGGCAAACCCGTTGTCGCCTCCTGCTCCTTCAAAAACATTCGGAATAGAGTTATTCTACAAAAATAATGCCGTGGAAAAATTAAAAAAAAAATGCCGTGGTGAAGAGACGGTATAAGTGTTACCATTCATTGAGGTGCTACCTTGCTACCATTGTCAAATGACCACCAAAAGGGTCTTAAAACAATAGCCAAAAAGTTGAGAATGTTATCACCAACCTCTGATATATCTTCGATTGTTATAGCCAGGTGGACCCTTCCCTTCTTGATATTCTTCAGTGATATCCATTTGTCATGCCTTTGTCCACCTCTCAGTTCATGTAGGTCTATGGTACATTCTCTGTAAGCAAATTGGGATTCATTACATTTCATTTTCTTTCAGCAAAGGACCAAATATATCAGTTCAGTGAGAAACAGCACACAAGGGTTGATTTTCAAGCCGGGATAAAATAAATGCCAAATTTTCATTCTTTTACAGACCATAGCTGAATCACAACTCTGTTCCTTGCAAAAAGAAAAAACGAGTAAACGGGGAAACTTTGCACCTCAATGCATTGATTAAACAAAGATTATGTACATGTTCATCGCAAATATAGTTCCAAGGAAAATTAAGGATATGAGTTTCCAAAGATTGGCATTTACGGATTTGCTAATTGCTACTCCATGTCTCAAATATAAGACAGTACAGATGTTGTCCTATAAATTTCCTGGTCAAAGCTTCATATAGCAAGATGAGTTCAGACAAAAGAACATACCCAAGTGAATCATCAAACATGTGGTCCTTATCACGAACTTCCAAAGCAAGATCATTTGATGCTTCCCACGACGTGATGGGTATCTTGAATTCCTCAAACCACTTAGGAGATAATGTTTTCCTCTGTATTTGTGTTTGGAATTTACAAGAACCAAGATGACCTCTGACATAAGGGTCCGAGAGCCCTATAAAATAGAATATGAAAATGCTTTAAACAAAGGATGAGTAATGCAAACATTTCCACAGGCGCAGTCACAGCCACAGGTAATTCTCACCATTTATATCAGATGGTTTCATGTCAAGCCCTTCCAAAATCTCAAGTTTCACATATGCAACAGGAGGCCTCTCCTGAATGTCGAACCAGTTATTTTCTGCAGAATGTTAGACATTAAAGGAAAGGAAGATAAAATAGCAGAAGATTTATCATCACAAAAGGTATTAAAAATGAGAAGTACCATTCTTTTCAGTGATATTAGTCAGAATTTTACTTTCACAAAAACTTCAAGTACTATATCATTTAGTTTTACTTGTGCTAGCACTCAATAAATAAAACAAGTGGCAAAAATGTTGATTCATATAGACTCTACACCCTATCTGAACAGCTTGATACTGGTATTTAGTGAAATAATATTTCCAAAAAATGGTATTTATACCAGGAGGAAGAAAGGATGATTTCTGAAACACAAGCACAAAACGGAAGGTTACTTCTTACCAGAAGGAGTAGATGAGAACTTTTCCATGTTGATGACAAGCATATTGGGCTGTACGAAAAAGATGTATCAGCAGCTAAAATAACACAATTAAAGGTAAGATCAATATTTCCAAATGGGGTACAGTGATCTAACCTCAACTAATGTCTGCCCAAATGCAGTATCCATCAACTTATCCTGGACAAAGAAATACAGGAGACCAGTTGATCACTAAAAAGCATATTCAACAATGTTACCAAAAGGTCTAGGAAAAGGAAAAGTATGACATGTGGGGGGCTTACCAGCCATCCTGAAATTCCTGGAAACTCAGTGACATCAAGTCCATGACCAACAAGTGGTTTTACCGTCATTTGAAAATAAGGAGGCTCCACAAAGCATAGTCTTAGACGGCCAAGAAATGGCCAACTCCGAACAAACTTCACACCAAGTAAAACCTGCACAGTGAATAAGGTAAGGATACTGGGAACAAACTGACTGGTATCACCAATGAATGATAATTTACTAAAATTTAGACTGAAACCTATATAATATTGTGCGACATAAGGGAGATACGCTGGCCACGGTCATGCAAGAGTCACCCCCTAATGTTGCATTCAGGAGAGACTTAATCGGTCCTAGACTAGCGTCTTGGAATGCCTTGCTAGAGCGGTTAGCGATAGTGCAGCTGTCACAAGGCCACAATGAGTTTCGATGGAATCTCAATAGGAATGGAAAATTCTCTGTGGATTCTATGTATAGGGCGCTTGTCCAACCTGAAATACCAGTCGATAATAATTATAAAATATGGCAAATGAAGATACCTCTAAAGATTAAAGTCTTTGCATGGTATCTTCGAAAAGGTGTCATTTTAACGAAAGATAATCTTGTCAAGCGCAACTGGCAAGGGAGTAAGAAATGTGTTTCATGTGCTCATGATGAGACAATAAAACATCTATTCTTCACTTGTAAGGTTGCACGTTCTATTTGGTCAGCTATCCAAATGGCTTCAAACTTATATCAACCCACATCCGTTGCTAATATCTTTGGCAATTGGCTTAATGGGATAGATAATAAGCTTAAAACCATTCTTAGGATAGGAGCGCTTGCCGTCATATGGTCGCTCTGGCTATGTAGAAATGACAAGATCTTTTCAGATAAAAATTTCACTTGTTTGCAGGTTCTTTATCGATGCACGGGTATTCTCCGTTCGTGGTCCATCTTACAACGGGTGGAATATCGAGGCCTTTTTATGGAGGCGTGTGCACGACTAGAAGCGGTGGCAAGGGATATTTTTATCCAACATGGGTGGCCGCGTGATCTACGCATAGAGCTACCTTGAGTGGCGATAGTTTTTTCATTGTAACTTGCCATACACTATTTTATTTTTTCTTTTCTTTTGGTGACTTGCGGCTGTGTGCATCTTAGCTATGCAGAGGCCGGGTGTACTTACTTAAACCTTTTGAGTAATAAAGCCCCTTTTCCAAAAAAAAAAGGATTTTTCATATCGTTTATAACTATATCAGTACACTTTCACAGTTGAGAATCTCCCTTGTTGTTGCCCATCTTAAGAAGAAGAATACGTGTAGGCCATTGTTGGCCCCAAAGTTCTCATTGTCTTCGTTAGGATTACATCAAGGTTATAGAAGAGTGCTAGCAACCTACCTACAGAAGCAAGAACAATGTTCGTCTCCATTCACTCTACACGGCTGTTGCCTACTCGCGTCCATTAAGGTATAAATTGTCAATTCCTTCCATCCACTGAGCAAAGTACATCCATGTGGTGTGTCTATTTTGAGTAAGGACAAACAGACAGCCTTAACCAATTTTGAGCAAGATGTACCATAAAATTAATGTGTTACGTATCATATTATAAATTTGAGTCAGCATCTCTATTTTCTATCAAGGAATAAAATAATTCTGCTATACATGAGTATTTGCTTAGTCTTGTACATTTTCTCCACAAACTATCCGGAAAACCAAGTTGCCAATCACTTGATTAATATTTTTTAAATCACTTGATTAATGATAGAATGATGAAACTAACTAGGTGACTTGCCTTTCCCTCGACATGCATCCTAGTCAAATGCATGTTTGCAGTCATTCCAAGTCCCACACCCTTATGCAGCTGCATGGCAAGCACAACACTCATATCTTCAGCAGATAGGAAGTTCATCCCTAGCTCCAGAACCTGGGTCAATCAATCAGATGGCAAACAGATCATTACTAATGTATAGACCATAGAAGGGAAACAAAAGATTCAGATCAAAATAAAGTAATGCCCACCAAATGGTCATCATCTGATGTCTCAGGCAGAACTCTCATCGAGGTAAATATTGGTGGATCCCTACCCATGTAAAGCTCCTGGACAGTTGCTTTACTCTGCACAAGAACCACATCAACTGAGCCATAACTACTTACAGAAATTAAACGGTAACTTGAAAATAAAACAAGGTTAAAGTAGCAGTAAGTTACAAGCCATTCAACGGAACATCCTCATGAATGTAAGACATTAGTGCCAGTGGAAAGGAAGTAGACAAAATAGCAGAAAGATATAAAACATACAACTGTCCAGGGTTTGAACTTATCCAAGAACCATGGTATGATGGGCCCTAAAAGCTGTGAAACAATCTTCTCCATACAGATAGACCACATCTTGTTGACTGCGTGGTTTAACCAGCGTACAGATTCTCCATCGGTAAGCACCTGATAAAGAAAACAATATGAGTTTAGTGTGGCCACAGATCACAACAAAATTAAAAAGGAAAGGGTGAGCTAGCCTAGTCGGCCAAGGTTCATCCTTGTAATAATTGACACAAACATCTATTTTCGATTGCAGAAAAAGGAACATACTCTTCGTTGGTAGGCAGATTTCATTTCCGCATGTTGTATTCGCTTTCGCAGTCTCATTGCGCAGCGGGCATTTACCTACAATAAAAAAACAAGCTTTAAATTTTAGTTCTGGAACCAAACAGCCATGATATAGTTATATTTAGTTCTGAATTTCTAGTATCTAGACATATTCATGCAAGCATCTAAGCCGTTATCTGGAAGGCTCTAATTGTACATTCTGAAGCTAGAACTTAGTAACAGAAGTCATATCGAAGAAAAACGTTTCAAATGGAAAGATCGGGTATAATAGGGAAAGAAAATTAGTGCATTAAAGACAACTTAAAGCAACTACTGATTGGGGCAATACCATCAACATGGGGAAATATTTCATTAAGTGACAAGGTGGCGTCTATCTCAAATACATTACATGCTTCAGTTATTATGAAAGTGAGGTTAGTCCAGAGAAATCGTTGTGAAAGCTTATAAAAATGAACGGAAATTCTTTGATCCTGCTCTATGGTTATGAGACTATATTGCTCCCTCCGTGCCAAAATAAGTGTCTCAACTTTGTACTAACTTTAGTATATACTAAAGTTAGTACAAAGTTGAGACACTTATTTCGAGACGGAGGGAGTATGATTTATCAATCCTTTAAAAGTTGGTGTGTTTCTGAGCTACATACCCCCTAGGGACACTAGCTCACTATAGCATATTGTCGTAGCCTCAAAACATCGATAGATGACAAATTTTGCTTGGAAGACTAATATTTCTCAAGGGAAGACACAACTTTCGTGAATTGCGAATCTCTATGATTATAATTCATTTAATGCAACAAGACTTCCACCATATCATGTGAAGTGTTTACTAAATTCTTCCCAGAAAAGATATAAAAAATCTAATGAGAAATCAACTAATTAAGAGTCGAATTCACATTTTTTGAACCAAGAAACATATTCCGGAAGTTGTGCTACAGCAGGGCATCCCCAATAAATGCCCAAACACAAAACAGAAAGGATTAATCCACTTCATTTTTCCTCAAGAAACGCAAAACACTATGCCTATCACCTGTTCCAAGATAGAGTTGTCAGTACTATGCCCAACCGCGGCATCCTACAAACTCAATTTCATAAACCATCACAAGCATCATACCAGACCAAACAAAATCCTATCAATGAAAACTAAGTCAAGCGGAACAGTTAGAATCCGCAAGCACTGCTAGGATCATACAGCACTGTGAGCACTCAGCACCAGCTACAGGACCAAAAGGCAACGAAATTAAGGTGCCCAAGAAGTGCGGGAAGAGCAGGAATCTGGGAGACAGAGCGACGCAGCTTAACGGTGCGGTGTAAACCCGGATGTAGAAGGAGAGCATGCGGTTCTGGTCTAGGAAGGAAACGGAATCTCAGGAGGGTCCAGGCGAGACGGTGGCGGAAGAGAAGTAGCAGCAGCAGTAGCCAGTATACTTGCCATGTACAGGTAGAGGAAGGCGATGAGGAAGACGACGGAGTGGCACCAGCCGAAGGAGGCGGCGGCCCAGAGCGCGAGCATCACGAGGCCGATGTGGTGCACGATGGAGAGGTCGCCGGAGTCCATCGCTGCTCCGCGGGCCGAGCCGGCCGGCGATCCGTTTGCCGCGAAAAGGAGTTGCAAGTGGCGGGTTTGTGAATCTGGGCTGGACGGAACGGACGAGGGGGGTGGTGACTGGGAGAGAGACGAGCGAGCGAGGGAGCGGGTGCGTGCCCCGGGAAAGGGATTTCTGAAAATGACGGGGTGGCGAGTGAGAGATTATTGCCATCCCATCGCCCGAGCCGACACAAGAGAAAGTGACAAGTGGCCTGGTGGCATAGGACAAAGAGGAACCGCACCCTAACTCAACAGAATAAAGTGAATGAATGTCTTTATTAAAAAGGATTGCTGGCATAAATAGCGGCGAAAATCACTATTCTGACATTTTATTCAAACTTCAGCAACTTTGATCCTTCGTCGAAACCATTTCAAAATTTAACCCAATAGGGTAGCGCCCGCCCAAGTGGCGCTACCCTCTGTGGTGTAGCGCCGTCGTCAATGGCGCTACCATAGTGCCACCGTGGCACGCTGGGTCCTGCACCCCGGTAGGGTAGCGCCGTCATAGGTGGCGCTACCCTCTATAGGGTAGCGCCGTCACTGGTGGCTCTACCCTCCTGAATTTTTTATTTTAGCTGTTTTGCGTTGCTTGTATCTTTTTAACCATAGCTCCGTTTGAGATGTTCTTTATATGTAACTTGACTAGAATTTCATGTAGATTATGATTTTGCTATTGTTTTATGTTGTTAACCAATGTAAAATATGATTTAGGGTAGAACATTAGTAAAATTAGTTGTGGGGTACTTAGTGATATGCCATGTTTAGAATTTTACATCTGTTCAATTGACTAGCATAGATAGTTTACTTTATGCTTCACCTCTTGCCATGCTTGTGTGACCTTCCATGCTTGTGTGAGATACCATGTTAACTACATTTGCTCAATCTTAGAACTGATTGGAGCTAGATAGGTAAGACAAGGGGACCCCATAGAATCCTCGACACGATTAGGCACGCTTAGTCTTACAACCAATACCCGAAACTCGGATCTTAGGTGATTTGAATGGAACAAAGTGCCAAGGAGGGATAGTTTGATCTTCCATCCTTCGTCGAATATAGTCAATATTGTAATAATCATATGGAGGCTTGAATATGAGGTGGTAGGATCAAGAAATCGTTCGATCATATACCTAGGCAAGGCAAGCTGAAAGCTATATCCCCCTTACCTGTTGAGAAGTCGGTGCCAAAGGTGTAGTCGATCGCAAACTCGCACCGTCTCCGAGGATAACCGCGGAAGCACACAAGAAGAAAACACTAGAAAGGAAATCGACGAGTAAGCATATATTACTACGAAGCAATCAGGAGCAAGCATCAATAAGAAGGAAACACGAGACAACGCACTGCGGTATCACATCTATCGTCGAGAGCGGTTACTAACAGGTTAAGTGAAGTATTGGTCACACACGACGATACTGCACATTTACGATGGTTCAAGTTATTTAGCTACACAACATGAGAAAAGGTTGTTAACATGGCATCTCACACAAGCATGGCATATCACACAATCATGGCAAGTGGTGAATCATAAAGGAAACTATCTATGCTAGTCAATTTAAGTGAGGCTCAAACCTAAACATGACATATCACTAAGTACCCCACGACAAATTAAGCATTTGATACTATTCTTCCCTAAACCATGTTTTAGGTTGGTTAACAACAATAAACAATAGTATAAACACAAAGTAAAATAAATTCTAGTCAAGTTACATATAAAGAACACCCCAAACGGAGTTACGGTTAAAAAGATACAAGCATCACAAGTTATGAACACAATCTGCCAACAACAGGTAACACACTTGAGAGCAATGCAACAACATGATACATATTGCAAACATGCACAAAAATGACATGGATTTACCGTAGACACGACAAGCATGACATGGCATCAAGGTTTCATGTTCAGAGGCATCAAGAATAAATAATTATAACCCATGCAAAAAAGTATTTTATGCTACTGGTTTAGGACTTAGTGAAATTAGGAAAACGGACAAAAGGTTAATATCATGCTCACTAAACAGCAGGTAAAACAATATCAAACAAACTTCAAATTGATCATGAAATATATCAACATGTAGCTTACATGATGCTCATGAGTTCATACATTGAACTTATGCTCAAAAAAATGATGGATAAACATATAACAAGGGTGCAAGAGAGCTACTTCAGAATACAGACTTAGTGGAAATCAGAGATCATGACAAACTGTTATAATCATGCTCTATAAACAATAGTAAAAGTGATAGCAAATCTAGAGCAACATGACAATGCAATATATGAACATGGAGTATACATGATGCTAAACAATTCATAGATAGCACTTATGGTTAAAAGACCCATGAATGAATAAGTATTAAACATGCAAAATAACTAAAACAGATTCCAGACTTAGTAGAATTTTAGGGTAGTTGACAAACAACAGCAAGTAGCCACTTTGGGAGTTCAAGAACCTTTGTTTGACCATGTACCTTGCTTGCTTGACCACTACTTAGTATGCATGCTAGGATGCTATATATTTATTTCTGCTGTTACTCCTTGGATTGGGCTATCACACTATTGTATTGTTGTGGATGATATTATTATTACAATGTTGATTATTCGACGAAGGATGGAAGATCAGGCTATCCCGCCTTGGCGCTTTGTTCCATTCGAGTCACCTAGGATTCGAGTTTCGGGTATTAGCTCTAAGACTGAGCGTGCCTAATCGTGTGTGGGATCCTATGGGGTCCCCTTGTTTTACCTATCTAGCTCCAATCGGTTCTAAGACTGAGCAAAGGTTGTTAACATGGTATTTCACACAAGCAGGGCAAGAGGCGAAGCATAAAGTAAATTATCTATGCTAGTCAATTGAACAGAGGTAAAATTCTAAACTTGGCATATCACTAAGTACCCCACAGCTAATTTTACTAATGTTCTACCCTAAATCATATTTTACATTGGTTAACAACATAAAACGATAGCAAAATCATAATCTACATGAAATTCTAGTCAAGTTACATATAAAGAACATCTCAAACGGGGCTATGGTTAAAAAGATACAAGCAACGCAAAACAGCTAAAATAAAAAATTCAGGAGGGTAGAGCCACCAGTGACGGCGCTACCCTCTATAGGGTAGCGCCACCTATGACGGCGCTACCATACCGGGGTGCAGGATCCAGCGTGCCACGGTGGCACTATGGCAGCGCCATTGGCGACGGCGCTACACCACAGAAGGTAGCGCCACTTGGGCGGGCGCTACCCTATTGGGTTAAATTTTGAAATGGTTTCGACGAAGGATCAAAGTGTGTTGAAGTTTGAACAAAAGGTCAAAATTGTGATTTTGCACTATAAATAGCATCGATCAGTCATATCACATGTTAATTACAAGAATTATGTCGTTTGGAAACGACATCGCAGTGGTTTGAAAGAACATGGTGTCTGTTTACATTTACACACGTTTGGGCAAAACTAAAACTGCTAAAGAGTTTATTCCTTGGAATATTCTAACTGCTAATATTTCCTTAACACTCCCCCTTGAATAAACGATGTTATTAATCTTCATTATCTTGAAAATCTTCATATGTTTTTTTTAGATTAAAATCTTCATATGTTTTGAGTGCTTAGAAATCTTTCAGTGAGTCTTTGATAGTCCATAATCGTAATCTTCTACATTTTATATCTTCTAAAAATCCTGTAAGAAAATATAAGAAGAACTGTAGAAATTTGATACATCATTAGTACAGTTAATTGTTTTGGGAGATCCCCCCCCCCGAACTTTGCAAATTCCGTAGACGTCTCATACCAATGCCATGAGTGCATTTTTGAAATGCGACCGTTGGTAAAGACTTCGTTAACAAATCTGCAAGATTGTCACGTGATTTTATTTGCAAAATATCAATTTCTCCATTTTTCTGCAATTCATGAGAAAAAAACAGTTTTGGAGCAATATGTTTTGTGATATTACTTTTAATATATCCCATATGCATTTGAGCAACACATGCAGCATTATCTTCATAGGTAATGGTTGGTGATTCTGATGATCCAATACCACATGATGTTTGAATATGGTTAATTACTCTGTGAAGCCATACACACTCACGTGAGGCTTCCTATAATGCAATTATTTCAGAGTGATTAGTGGAGGTTGCTACTAAAGTCTGTTTTGTTGACTTCCATGAGATAGCAGTTCCACCATATAAAAATACAAACCCTGTTTGTGATCTAGCATTATGTGGATCAAAAAGATATCCAGCGTCAGTATAACCAACTAGGGTCATGTCTTGATTTTTCTGATAGAATAAACCAAGGTCTTTAGTACCATGTAAATATTTGAAGGTATTCTTTACTCCCGCCCAGTGGCGTTTTGTTGGAGTTGCACTATGTCTAGCCAACAAATTTACTACAAAGGCAATGTCTGGTCTAGTACAGTTTGCGAGGTACATTAGTGCTCCTATGGCACTAAGATATGGGAACTCAGGTCCCAATTTATCTTCGTCATCATCCCTAGGTCTAAAAGGATCCTTCTTCATATCAAGAGATCTAACGACCATTGGTTTCTTGGATGGATATGATTTATCCATATTGATTTTTTCCGAAACCTTTTGAATATAAGCGGGTTGATAAACGAGTATTCCTGAGGGAAGGTTCTCAAGTTGTAAACCTAAGCAGAATTTGGTTTTTCCCAAATCTTTCATCTCAAACTCCGTCATTAAATGATTGCGTGCGGCAGTTATGTCGGATGCGTTACCAATGATGTTGAGGTCATCAACATATACTGAGATGATACAAAATCCCTTTGAGGATTTGTTTATAAAAACGCATGGGCAATCATCATTATTTGAGTATCCTTTATGGAGAAGGAACTCATTAAGTCGGTTATACCACATTTTACCCGACTGCTTCAAGCCATAGAGTGACTTTTGTAATTTTACACAATACATGTTGCGATTTATATTTGGATTCGGAATTTTAAGTCCATCAGGAACTTTCATATAAATATCCGCATCGAGTGGCCCATATAGATAAGCGGTCACTACATCCATTAACTGCATTGATAAATTCATTTGTACTGCCAATGATATTAAATATCGCGTAATTCCACTCATTACAGGAGAATATGTATCGTCGTAGTCGATACCGGGTCTCTGCGTAAACCCTTGTGCTACTAGTCTCGCTTTATATCTCACCACCTCATTGTTCTCGTTCCTTTTTCGAACAAAACCCCATTTAGCTCCCACAGGGAAGACTTTATGAGGAGTAGGTATTACTTGAGAGAATACCTCTCTTTTTTTAAGCGAGTTCAGTTCTGCCTCAATTGCCTCCTTCCATTTAGGCCAATCAGAGCGCTTCAGGCACTCTTTCATAGAGTTTGTCTCTGGATCCAATTGAAGGGTTCTAGAAATTTTCGAGGAGAAATATGTGTCGACAAGAGTAGTCTTTCTATCGTATGGTTCTCCTGAATCAATATAGTTTGTGGATATTTCTTTGATTCCTTCAGGCACCGTATGATTTCCCATAACAAAGGAGTCTGAGTGTTTTGATGTCCCAACATTATTATTTGTGTGCACATTTATGTTGGGCTCTAGATGTTGAGCATCTATTTGGTGTCTATCAACTTTAGGTTGATTTGCATTTACTGTCATAGAATTTGATTTTCTTGGTTTCCGCGGTGGCTTTAGAGAAACCTTTTCCTTTGTAACCAGATTTATCTCCCTTTTATTTGTAATTGGGAGTTGAGTAGTTTTATTTCGTACCTCTACTCATTCTGCTGCAGTGACTGCAGGAATATAAGATTTAGTGACACCTTTGTGATCAGTAAATGTGCCTGGCAGATTGTTTGCAATGTTTTGCAAATCTATTATTCTCTGAACTTCAGATTCAGATTCTCTAGTACGTGGATCTAAGGATTGAATGCCTGTTACATTCCAATCTATTTTCTGGCATTCTTTGTGGTTTGTTTCTCCCCCTAATGCCGGGAAATAGTCCTCGTAAAAAATTGAGTCATCGTACCGGGCTGTAAACAGGTCCCTGTTAGGGGTTCTAAATATTTTATAATTGACGGAGATTTATATCCCACGTAGATTGCTAACTTTCTAAGGGGGCCCATAGAGGTACGCTGCGGTAGTGATATCGGTACGTATACAACGCAACCGAATTTTTGCAGGTGGGAAATACTTGGCTGATTGCCACATACTATTTGAAACGAGGAAGTTTCATGATATGCAGTTGGTCTGACTTGTATCAGATCTGCGGCGTGTAAAACCGCATGTCCCCAACAAGAGGTTGGTAAATTAAAATTTTGTAATAATGGTCTAGCGATTAGTTTTACTCTTTTTATCAAAGATTCAGCCATTCCATTTTGAGTATGAACATAAGGTACTGAATGTTCTAGATGGATACCTAAAGCCATACAATAATCATTAAATGCACATGAACTAAATTCAGCTGCATTATCCATTCTTATTGTTTTTATCCCGTGTTCGGGATGATTTGCTCATAATTTGATAATTTGAGCAATCAATTTGGCAAAAGCATGGTTGCGTGTGGATAATAAACACACATGTGACCATCTAGTTGATGCATCAATTAGCACCATGAAGTACCTAAATGGTCCAGATAGAGGTTGTATTGGACCACAAATATCTCCATGAAATCGTTCAAGGAAATTAAGCGACTCATTTTTAACCTTTAGATAGGATGGCTTAATAATTAATTTCCAGTAGCACATGCAGTGCATACAAAATTTGATGATTTAGGAAATCTTTTAATCGTTAAATTATGACCAACAAAATTATTAATAATTTTTCTCATCATACCTATTTCAGGATGACCAAGACGTTCATGCCAAGCCTTGAATTTATCAAGGTTTTGAAAAATTATTTTATACGCAACATAAGGTACGGGTTTAATGTATGTAAAGTATAATCCATATGAAAATGAAGGGAATTTTTCAAGAGTTTCTTCCTCATATCTGTTGCCTTTTGTTAAAAGAAAAACTTCTTTGTTATCCATCTCTATTGTTTCTAGATGGAAATTGTTAGATCGGATATCTTTGAAACTTATAAGGGTACGTGTAGATTCAGGATAGAAGAGTGCATTCTGAATTACGATGGTAGTACCCATAGGAAGTGTGAAAGTGGCTCTTCTCGAACCAATTATTGCTTTGTTACTAACAGTTATGGTCATAACATCTTCCTTTCTCTTAGTAAGAGTTTGGAAGTATTTTGTTTCCCTTAAAATTAGATTAGTGGTAGCACTATCCAATAAACACAATTCTTCCTCCATCGGATTATTTCCCGTAAAATTTCATTCTCTCCGGTAGCCTATTCGCTCTGGTTGAGCAGTGCTGATGACGTGAAGAGAATAAAGTGAATGGATGTCTTTATTGAAAGGGACTGTTGGTATAAATAGCACCGATCAGTCATGTTACATGTCGATTAAAGAGTCATGTCATTTGGAAACGACATCACAGTGGTTTGAAAGGACATGGTGTCTGTTTACATTTACACACGTTTGGGCAAAACTAAAACTGCCAAAGAGTTTATTCCTTGGAATATTCTAACTCGGGCTCCTATTCGTTTTCGGTATGACTGTCCATGTCTAACACGACTCATTAAGAGCAACTCCAACAGCGCGACTCAAATGTCCGTTTTCTATTCATCGGCTATTATTTGTGTTGCGGCGGACAAAAAAAGTGATCTAACGGGGCAACACAGACGGATCAGTGACCATTTCTTTGGTCCGCCACGACGCAATACAGGCCCAATTCTGCGGTCGATATGGGTTCTGGACGGACACGCGATATGTCCTCCCTTTGTCCGCATAGCCCGCCTGCCTGCCTCCAATCGAAAACCTCCCCCCGATTTGTTCTCCCCCACCTCGTCGACGCCGCCGCCACTTGCGCCTTGGCCCTTTCACCGCTGCACCCTTCCTGTCTCACCCTTCCATCGGGCCCTTTCTCTGCCACCGTCCGTCTGACCACGCCTACCATCTGACCCCTGGTACGGGGCCGTGGTTGGACGAACGTGGGCGTCGGAGTTAAGGAGGAAGTTGGTGGGAGGAGCAACTCTTCGTCGAGCTTGGCTGCCCACAAGGTGTTCGGTGAATTGCCCAACCCATGTGAGGTACAATTTCGATCATGGCTGATAGTCCGATTAGTGTAGATTTTTTATACTATCTTTCATTGTCGTGTGCCAACGGTTGCTGGTTGTGGCTAGTTGTCACGACCTCGTCAGCGGCGGGATCGGGGCTAGGGATGGTGGTCGTCGCGGTGGAATTGATCAAGACGGGGGGAGGGAGAGAGTAGGGGAGCAGGTGAGATCGAACGAGAGAGAGAAGAAGGTAGCACATGAAAGTCTTGTAAATCGATAAAGAGAAACTGACCACGACTCGTGCTTATAACAGTGCACACTCGAGCCCACAACCCACTCGGCCTACATGGCCCACACCCGAGCGCTTACGGCCCACTCACGCAACAGTCACTCTGTTCCGCTTCTTCTCCTTCGTCAGGGTAGATGCACTGACAGTGTCCTCTGATACGTCCAAAATGCACCACTATTTTGTATCATAATTCTTCTTTATTCATTGATATATTTCATATTACGATGATTTTCTTATGTTGTTTTGGCTTGTTTTACACAGTTTGCAACTTTCCGGTGCCGAAGCAGCAGACGCAGGATTCAGCGGTAAAAAGTGGACGCTGAGTTGCTGAAGAAGAATACCTCCAAATTACCTGAAAATCGACGGAGGGTATTTTCCGGAATATTAACGAAGACATGCCGAAGAGGAGCCAGAGGGGGGCCCCAGGCGGCCACCTGGCGCGGCCCCACCCCTGGCCGCGCCAGGAGGGAGCCTGGAGCCCTGGGGCCACTCCCAGCTCCCCCCCTCTGGCCTATATACTCCTAGTTACGCGAAAACCCTAAAAAGGGAAGCTTTTAAGGAGTTTCGCCGCCGCTCCGTGGCGGAAACCTACAGAGAAGAAAAGGGCTCTCCGGCGGGCAGATTACGCCGAGGAGATCACCTCCCGGAAGGGGAGATCATTTCCATCGTCATGACCATCGTCACGGGCATCATCGAGATCATCATCAACATCATCCCCAACATCAGCACCATCTTCATCTTCATCCAATCTCATCTCACAATTGCAACTTGTGTTGTAACTCGTACTATCTATCCTCTCTACTCTACCGGTGTTGATTACTACTTTGTGGTGAATGCCATTGAGTATTGTTGGAGAAATATTTTTATGACCAGATTGTTTACCACCTATTTATCACCTCTGATCATGATCTCTTTTATGTCTTGTGAGTAGTTACTTTAGTTCTTGAGGACATGGGAGAAGTCTTGTTGTTAGTAGTCATATGATGTTGAAGTAATATGTGTTGTTTGATATTTAAGTTGTGTTGTTATTTTCCTAGTGGTGTTGTGTGAGTCGAACACTCAACACTTCGCCTTGTTAAGGACCTAGGGGAATACATTGTGTATAAATAATGCTTACGGTGGGTTGCCGGAGGGACAGAAACCTGAACCCCAGTTTGCACGCTTTTGCACAAGGGAATAATGGATCCTTGATCTTATTGCTGTGGTTAGGCTTTGCCTTAATTTCTATCTTGTATTTGCGGATGCTTGAAAGATGTTTAATCATAAGAGTGCACTTATCTTAGTCTAGAAGGTGTGCTAGCATAGATGCACCCACTCAACACTTATCAGCACAACACTTGTTATCGATACGGAATATGGCGAAAGCACGTGACTACCTCTCCATGTGTCCTCAAGAACGCTTTAGTCTTTATAAGTTCATTTGCCAGGCTTATCCTTTGCTCAAAAGGATTGGGCCACTTGCTGCAACTCAGTACTATTTACTTTGCTTGCTTTTATCTTATTGTTGCTTATATCGAAAACTCCTAAAAAGTTATCTTTCGGTGCTTGCAGTTATTCCTTGTACAAAATCACCTATCGATACCTTTCGCTCCTCGTTGGGTTCGACACTCTTACTTATCGAAAACGCTGCAATATATCCCTTATGATTGTGGGTCATCAAGTACCGTTTTCTGGCGCCGTTGCCGAGGAGCATAGCGCTATTGGTAAGTGAAGCTGGTAAGGAAATTTTTATATTGTTGTTTTTATTTTGCTGTTGCTGCTCTTTGTCCATATGGACAACCTAGCTATTGGATCGTTGCTTATGGGGAAACACCCCACATATGTGGTGGTTGTTCCTTCCCCTACTGAAATTGTGCCTTATAAAATACTAGCTGGTATTATCGATTGTGTTTTGGCTAATCGTTATGCAGGAGACAAACATCCCAGTGAACACCTGCTATATTTGTCACAACTATGTTCACTATTTAAGCTTGCAGGTGTATCAATGGATTTTGTCATGAGGAAATTGTTCTTTGTATCGCTTATAGATAAAGCTTCACATTGGTATAAGCTTCTCGATAACTCTCATTTGCTTGATTGGCAAGAGCTTATGTCTCTCTTTTATACCAAGTTTTATACGCTTCATGAAATTCATCGAGACAGAAATTATATTTATAACTTTAGGTCTCGTGACGGAGAAAGAATTGCTCAAGCTTGGGGGGAGATTGAAATCTCTAATGTTTAAATGTCCTATTCATGAGCTCCCCAAGAAAACTATACTTACAAATTTTTATGCTAGACTTTCTTGTCAGGATAAGGAGATGTTGGATGCCTCCTCTAGTGGGGTATTTCAGACGAAAAGCGTTGAAGAAAGATGGGATCTCCTTGAAAGGATCCAGAAGAATACCGAAGATTGGGAAATAGATAAAGGTATTGAACCCACTATTAATTATGAGCATGATTATATAGAGAGCTATGTGAAAACTGATTACTTTAATGCCTTTTGCTCTAAGATTGGTCTTGATTCCCATCTAATGATTGATTTTTGCAAGGACTTTGCCTCTCATATTGACTCTTCTAAAGAGAAGAAGTATCAGCATCATAAACCCTTCAAAGAATTACCTATTGATATTCATGTTGCTCGCCCTATTTTTCCTGCAGTTATATATGAAAAGCCCCCTTTTCCCGCAAGGATAAGGGAGCACTCTTTTGTGACAGGCATAATAAATAAAAGTGAGAGAAGAATTGATGAGCCTGAGGACCAGATCAAGATCGATCCTAAGGTTGCATTGGTTAAGGATCTTGTTACTAATGATGCTTTAGATTCCAATATAAATTTTGGTGCTGTTTCCACTAACCTTGTCACAGCCAAGAATAAAGGCCCAATTTCAGGTACTCCAGTAGTATCTGTTAAAATAGGAGATCACAATTATTATGGCTATGCGATTTGGGATCAAGTGCCAGTGCTATTCCGTATTCACTTTATCAAGAGATCATGGGTGAGATTTCACCTTGTGAACTTGAAGAAGTTGACGTTACTATTCATCTTGCAAATAGATCAACTATCTCTCTTATAGGAATTGTGAGAGACGTTGAAGTCTTATGCGAAAAGGTAAAATATCCTACCGACTTTCTAGTACTTGGTTCAGTAAGGGATAATTTTTGTCCTATTATTTTCGGTAGACTTTTCTCAGAACTTGTGGAGCTATAATAGATTGCAAGAAAGGTAAAGTTTCTGTTGAATTCAATGGTGAGCCATATGAATTTAACTTTTCTAAGTTCTCTAGGCAGCCTCGTGGTACTGATTTTCCTAGTAATGATAAGATTATTGAAGATATTGCTTCCATTGCTATTCCTCCTAATGATCCTTTGCAGCAATATATGGAGGACCACGAGAATGATTTGCATATGCAAGAGAGAAATGAGTTGGAAGAAATATTCTTAAGACAACCTGCTATCCTAAAGCACAACCTTCCAGTTGAGCCTTTGGGAATTTTATCGAAACCGAAAGAAGATCCAGTGTTTCATCTTAAACCTCTTCCTGATACACTCACATATGCTTATTTAGATGAAAAGAAAGTATATCCTGTTATTATCAATTCTAACCTTTCAAGGTATGAAGAAGAGCGACTATTGGAAGTACTTCGCAAACATCGAGGTGCAATTGGCTATACCCTTGACGACCTTAAGGGGATTAGTCCATCTATTTGTCAACACACCATCAACCTTGAGCCTGATGCTAAACCAGTTGTTGATCATCAATGACGGTTGAATCCAAAAATGATGGATGTCGTAAGGACTGAGATTCTAAAGCTTCTAGCCGCAGGTATTATCTACCCTATAGCTGATAGTAAGTGGGTAAGCCCGGTTCATTGTGTTCCAAAGAAAGGAGGAACAACTATGGTTCCTAATGATAAGAATGAACTAATACCTCAAAGAATTATTATTGGATATAGAATGTGTATTGATTACAGGAAGCTGAACAAGGCAACCAGGAAGGACCACTACCCGTTGCCGTTCATCGACCAAATGCTTGAAAGGTTATCCAAAAATACCCACTTTTGTTATCTTGATGGTTATTCTGGCTTCTGTCAAATTCATGTTAACACTGTTGATCAAGAGAAGACCACTTTTACTTGTCCCTATGGTACTTATGCTTATAGACGTATGCCATTTGGTTTATGTAATGCTCCTGCTACTTTTCAAAGGTGTATGTCTGCTATCTTTAATGGTTTTTGCAAAGAAATTGTGGAGGTATTCATGGACGAATTCTCCGTCTATGGAACCTCTTTTGACCATTGTCTCCACAATCTTAATAAAGTTTTGCAGAGATGTGAGGAGACAAGTTTGGTGCTTAACTGGGAGAAGTGCCACTTTATGGTCAACGAGGGAATTGTTCTTGGCCACAAGATTTTCGAGAGGGGAATTGAGGTGGACAGGGCCAAGATCAAGGCAATTGAAAGGATGCCCTATCAAAGGGACATCAAAGGTATTCGTAGTTCTCTCGGTCATGCTGGTTTTGTGGGAGATTGCGCGATAGAAAACAAAAAAATTCTCTCACATGCGGAAGCAACATCCAAGATCCAATCTAGAAGATGCTAGTAACGGGGAGAGTAGGTCATCATACCCTCGAAGAACACGCGCGTTGAACGTTTATTTCAACGCAGCTTGGTGAAGTTGTTGGTGAAGTTCGATCCGATCAGCACTGCAAACGAGCAGTACCTCCGGAGGCTTGCACACGTACAGCTCGATGACTTCTCCTTCTTCTTGATCCAGCAAGCAAGAGGGAGAAATAGATGGGATCAATTCCAGCAGCACAACGGCGTGGTGGTGGATATGGTGAAGAGTTTCCTGCGGGCAGGGCTTCGCCAAGCGATGCACGTGAGGGAGGAGGAGGTGTGGAAGGACTTGGGGTGTTCTTGGTGAGCCTCTCCCCTCTCTTATATAGGCAAGGAGGTTTTATCCACTTCAATTCCCAAGTGATGAAACCCCTTCTCTCATTAAAAAGATGGTAACACCTTTCTTTTAAGAGTGGTAACCCTCCCATTGAAGGGATTCCCATTTATTGGCATAATAAACCAAGGAGGGCTGGTCACATGGACAATTGGACCACCCTTGGTCGTCCAAAACAGGTGGGGCCCATAGTGGGACCCTCCGGAACCTTCTAGAACATTCCGACACTGCCGAAAAAATCCTGAACTTTTCCGGAACCCTGAAATCAACTTGCCTTATATAAATCTTTACCTGTGGACTCTTCCGGAGCTCCTCGTGATGTCTAGGATCTCATCCGAGACTCCGAACAATATTCGAACACCATTAATAAAATTATCCCAGAGGTATTCTAGCGTTACCGAGCGTTAAGTGTGTGACCCTACGGGTTCGAGAACGTGCAGACATGATCGAGACATCTCTCTGATCAATAACCATTAGAGGGACCAGGATATCCGTAATGACTCCCACACATTCAACGAAGATCTTTATCGATTGAACCACTATGTCGTGGACTACTATAATCCGTACACAATTTCCTTTGTCACACGATATTTTACTTACCCGTGATTTGATCGTCGGTATCGCTATACCTAGTTCAATCTCGTTACCGGTAAGTACTCTTTACTCGTTCTGTAATACAACATTCTCTGTGACTAACTCATTAGTCACGTGCTTGCAAGCGTTACCGAATGTCCATTACCGAGTGGGCCCAGAGTATATCTCACCGTCACACGGAGGGACAAATCCCAGTCTTGATTCATGTAATTCAACAAGTGCTTTCAGAGATACCCGTAAGACATCTTTATGATCACCCTGTCACGATGTGATGGTTGATGTCCCCAAAGTATTCTTCCGGTACCCGGGAATAACATAATCTCATGGTCTAAGAAACATGATACTTGACAATAAAAGGCATGACAGTATAAACTTAATGAAACGATCAATATTGTTATGCTTAGTTGGGTCTGTCCATCACGTCATTCTTCTAATGACATGATCCCATTAATTAATAAACAACTCAGCTTCATGGTTAGGAAACCATAACCATCATTAATTAACGAGATAGTATAGTAGAGGCTTACTAGGGACGCGGTGTTGTTTATGCAACCACACATGCATTATGTTTCCGGTTAATACAATTATAGCATGGAAAATAAACATATATCATGAACACGGAAATATGATAATAACAATTTTATTATTGCCTCTAGGGCATATTTCCAACAGGTTTCTATAGAAGATTTATTAAAGACTTTTCTAAGACTTAGAGACCCCTCACTAATCTTCTCCAGAAGGACGTTCCTTTTGTTTTTGATGAAGATTGTAAGTAAGCCTTCGAAGTTCTTAAGAAAGCTTTAATAAACGCTCCTGTAGTACAACCACCTAATTGGAATTTACCTTTTGAAATTATGTGTGATGCTAGTGATTTTGCTTTTGGAGCTGTTTTAGGGCAAAGGGTTGATAAGAAGTTGAATGTTATATATTATGCTAGCAAAACCCTTGATAGTGCTCAAAAGAATTATGCTACTACTGAGAAGGAATTCTTAGCAATAGTGTTTTCTTGTGATAAGTTTAGGCAGTATATTGTTGATTCTAAGATTATTATTCATACTGACCATGCTGCCATTAAGTATCTTATGGAGAAGAAGGATGCCAAACCAAGACTCATCCGATGGGTACTCCTTCTTCAAGAATTTGATTTGCAGATTTTCGATAGGAAAGGAGCAGACAACCGGTGGAGGATAATCTTTCAAGGATGGCAGATATACCACATGATCCCATTCCAGTCAACGACAAATTCCCAGATGAACAACTAGCTGTTGTAAAAATACAATCTCTCTCGGATCCTTGGTTTGTAGATTATGCTAACTTTATAGTTGCAAAGTTTTTGCCTCCAGGTTTAACATTTCAGCAAAGGAAGAAGTTCTTCCACGATTTGAGGCATTACTTTTGGGATGACCCACATATTTTCAAAGAAGGTACAGATGGGATCGTGAGGAGATGCATACCGGAACACGAGTAGAAGGACATTCTCAAACAATGCCATGATAGTCCATATGGAGGACATCATGCCGGTGAGAGGACCGCACATAAGGTTCTTCAATCAGGTTTTTATTGGCCTACTCTCTTTAAGGATGCTAGAAATTATGTTTTATCTTGTGATAAGTGTCAGAGAGTTGGTAATATTAGTAGAAGGAATGAGATGCCTGTGAATTACTCTCTAGTGATTGAGCCTTTTGATTGCTAGGGTTTTGATTTTATGGGTCCTTTTCCTTCCCCGCACAAGTACACTCACATTGTAGTTGCTGTGGATTATGTAACCAAGTGGGTAGAGGCAATCCCCACTGAAAGTGCTGATCACAAGAAATCTTTGAAAATGCTCAAGGATGTAATTTTTCCTAGGTTTGGAGTACCCAGGTACCTCATGACTGATGGGGGTTCGCACTTTACACATGGAGCTTTTAGAAAAGCTTTAGCCAAGTACGATGTCAATCATAGAATTGCTTCAGCGTACCATCCTCAAACTAGTGGGCAAGTTGAGCTCGCCAATAGAGAGATCAAGTTGATCTTACAGAAGACAGTCAATAGAAATAGAAAATATTGGTGAATAAGTTAGGAGATGCTTTGTGGGCGTATAGATCTGCTTACAAAAACCACATGGGCATGTCTCCCTGCAAGATTGTCTATGGAAAGGCTTGTCATTTTCCATTAGAATTAGAACACAAAGCTTTCTGGGCTATTAGAGAGCTTAATGCTGACCCGAAATTAGCTGGTGAAAAGCGTCTCATGAACTTGACATCTCTAGACGAGTGGAGAAGTGAAGCTGACGAGAGCGCTAAAATGTTCAAGGAAAAGGTAAAGAAGTGGCACGATAGGAGGATTCTAAAACGTGAATTTAATGTTGGTGATAAAGTTTTGTTGTTTAGATCCCATTTCAGGTTTTCTCGAGGTAAACTAATTTCCAGGTGGGAAGGACCATTTCATATTGAAGAAGTCTATCGCTCGGGTGCAATCAAGATTAACAATTTCGAAGGCACCAACCCTCAAGTTGTGAATGGGCAAAGACTTAAGCATTACATAGCAGGAGACCCTGTCAATGTTGATGTGGATTTGGTATACACAACAACTCATGAAGAACATGTTGCAACCCTGTTTCAGACACCAGCAGAAGCAGAATAAGGAAAGGTATCTATTACGGTAAGGAAATATCACGAAACCGCCATATAAGTTCCAGATTACGAGTTTTTGCAAAATATAGAAAATTTGAGGCCGAAGTGGAGCCGGAGACCAGCTCCAGGAGGCCCAGGCACCCCCTTGGCGCGGCCTACCCCCTGGCCGCGCCGGGAGGCCGCCTGGGCACCCAGTAGTCCGTCTCCGACCCCGCTTTGGCTCCTTACCTTCCTTTCTGTACAGAAAGTTTTGCTATATATTTGCCCGGATTGTTCCGACAACGTATCTCGCGATTTCGTGTTTTTTCTTTTCGATCTGTTTCTTCCAGAAATCTTTCAGCTAGACCAAGGTGCCATGGCTTCCCCAAGTTCCCCCAAGGACAAGTTCGTCGTCAACGTCATCAACCCTTACCTCGCTGAGGTGAAGAAGCACCCCCAGATCCTTCTTGTGGAGGATGGTGACCTCCATAAGGAGGATCTGAAGGGACTAGTCAAGGAGGGGAGCACTGAGGAGCGGCTGAAGGAGGTGGAACATGAAGTCTTCAAGTTCAAGAAGATGGTGGAGCGTGGTGTTGAAGCTAACTTCGACATCATGAACGAAATAGAGGCTTCCCACAAGAAGGAAATGAAGGAGATGTGGTCAACTTTGGCCGCACTAGAAGAAAAAGTTTATGAGCTTCAAGCACAGATCTATGATTTGCAGAACCAGAACTGTGAGTATGAACTAAAGTTTCTGCACATGGGTTTGGGTGCTGAGTGCAGGATCCTGGAGACGGGAATGTCCTTTGAGACTGGAGAACAGCTGCCATGGAAGCGCTTCGCCAAGGAGTACGTGACCAACAAGAACAAGGATGAGGCGTAAATCTCCTTGGGTAATGGCATCCCCTTAGCTTGTTCCAAGCTTGGGGGAGTGCCCGGTATCTTTATCTTTTCGAGTCAAGTAGAGTCGTATCATGTCTAGGGAAGTTATCTTATAAAATAGGTGTTTGCATTGAGGTCTATCACTCCTTTCTGGAGAGTTATATATCCGTGAGTGTGGAGTCGTCTATGATGGAATATTAATGAGAAGTCTATTGATCCCTTCGCTGCACTCGGTATTCTCTTCATGCAATCGACCTTATGATGATTCTTATGGGGAGTATTGACCATATATCAGGTATGGCTTTGAAAACTTTATTTAATCTTGGCAAACATAGCTTTGGTCATAACAACAAGCATGTTTTTTTTCTCAAAGTAGCGACATAGCCAAACCCCTTATGTTATTATGCTTGTAGTGTTATGTTGACAAGGAAGACAACTTGATGTGCTATGCTTATTTTAATGTTTATGCTTTATATTGCTTTGCATCCAAATCTTCATCAATTGTCTGTTCTCTCAAAGCCTTTGCTAGCCAAACCTCTGTACTAAGTGTAATTCTTCTTGTGCATCCATACCCTGAAACCAGTATCTCCCATTTGAGTCCACCATACCTTCCTATTCGTGGTATCCACTACCACTCCTAAAGTATAAATTTTTTGTGTTATCCTTAGATGTTCAAAATCTTTTGTTGTGTGCCCCTGTTTTAGCTCATGAGGAAGTAGTAGTTAATTCATGATCTTCTTAAGCTGGACAAGTTCTATCCCAGGATTGCATGTCTATCTGCAAACCCCTAATACGAGGAGGAACTGGCATGAGTGCGCCCAGCTCACAAAAGATAATACAACAAACAAACCCTCCTTCACGCTTTGTTCATGAGAAATCAGAAAACATTGGCAGTGATAAACAAAGGAGATTGCGGGGATGTGATCGTCCCCGTGTGGGAGCCGTTCCTCGAAACTTGTCCGGTCTGAGAAGTAATTGAGTTATCTATTAGCATTCGTTGACAAATCATGCACCTCTCAAAACTTGTTTTCATTCTGTTTGATTTAAGGATAGCACTTGAGTTTTCCCTACTTGCCTTTAACAAGGCCTTTCTTTTAGTTTTAGTTGAGTCAGTTTTTCCTACTTCTTTCTTTTCCCAAAGAGAACAGACACTTGATGCTGATGAGGATTCATCCATATAATGCTGCATTAAGTTTCGCCATGCCATATCATTGTTGACATTATCTTTTGATACGTAAGTTGTTTGCAAAAGCCTTTGCCAAGCAAACATCTTCCTTTGTGTTAGCATTTGCACTTCATGACTAATAGCATGTTCTTTCAAAAGTTCCAAATTGTCTCATCAAAATATAAAGAGAAAGAGCAAAGGTAAAAGCTATTAGTTGTTCCTTGACCAAAGGACTTGTTTGCCATGATTTGATGAGTTTCCTTAGCCCTACTTTTGTTTATAATTGTTATTACTCTTTCATAAGGGCCTTATGAGTTGAAGATTGTTGTTGAGGATGTTTGAGTTTGGTGAAGAAATCATGATGCTTCTTGTCCGTATTCTATTTATCGACACTTCACTCTCTAAACTTGTGGACAGGTTTACCGAGATCCGTTTTCGCTTGGGGACAAGTGAGGTCTAAGCTTGGGGTAGTTGATACGTCCAAAATGCATCACTATTTTGTATCATAATTCTTCCTTATTCATTGATATATTTCATATTACGATGATGTTCTTATGTTGTTTTGCCTTGTTTTAAACAGTTTGCAACTTTCCGGTGCCGAAGCAACAGACGCAGGATTCAGCGGTAAAAAGTGGACGTTGAGTTGTTGAAGAAGAATACCTCAAAATTACCTGAAAATCGACGGAGGGTATTTTCCGGAAGATTAACGAAGACACGCCTAAGAGGAGCCAGAGGGGGGCCACGGGGGCCCCAGGCGGCCACTTGGCGCGGCCCAACCCCTGGCCGCGCCGGGAGGGCGCCTAGAGCCCTGGGGCCACTCCCAGCTCCCCCCTCTGGCCTATATACTCCTAGTTACGCGAAAACCCTAAAAAGGGAAGCTTTTAAGGAGTTTCGCCGCCGCTCCGTGGCGGAAACCTACAGAGAAGAAAAGGGCTCTCCGGCGGGCAGATTACGCCGAGGAGATCACCTCCCGGAAGGGGAGATCATTTCCATCGTCATGACCATCGTCACGGGCATCATCGAGATCATCATCAACATCATCCCCAACATCAGCACCATCTTCATCTTCATCCAATCTCATCTCACAATTGCAACTTTTGTTGTAACTCGTACTATCTATCCTCTCTACTCTACCGGTGTTGATTACTACTTTGTGGTGAATGCCATTGAGTATTGTTGGAGAAATATTTTTATGACCAGATTGTTTACCACCTATTTATCACCTCTGATCATGATCTCTTTTATGTCTTGTGAGTAGTTACTTTAGTTCTTGAGGACATGGGAGAAGTCTTGTTGTTAGTAGTCATATGATGTTGAAGTAATATGTGTTGTTTGATATTTAAGTTGTGTTGTTATTTTCCTAGTGGTGTTGTGTGAGTCGAACACTCAACACTTCGCCTTGTTAAGGACCTAGGGGAATACATTGTGTATAAAGAATGCTTACGGTGGGTTGCCGGAGTGACAGAAACCTGAACCCCAGTTTGCACGCTTTTGCACAAGGGAATAATGGATCTTTGATCTTATTGCTGTGGTTAGGATTTTCCTTAATTTCTATCTTGTATTTGCGGATGCTTGCAAGATGTTTAATCATAAGAGTGCACTTATGTTAGTCTAGAAGGTGTGCTAGCATAGATCCACCCACTCAACACTTATCAGCACAACACTTGTTATCGATACGGAATATGGCGAAAGCACGTGACTACCTCTCCATGTGTCCTCAAGAACGCTTTAGTCTTTATAAGTTCAGTTGCCAGGCTTATCCTTTGCTCAAAAGTATTGGGCCACTTGATGCTCCTCAGTACTATTTACTTTGCTTGCTTTTATCTTATTTTTTCTTATATCGAAAACTCCTAAAAAGTTATCTTTCAGTGCATGCAGTTATTCCTTGTCCAAAATCACCTATCAATACCTTTCGCTCGTAACACCCTCACTGTCAGTGAACAGTAATCACTGTTACTGTTCATCTGTACTGTTCAAAACTTTTGTTTGATCAACTGGTTCAGTTCAAATTCAAATTCTCCTTTGATATTGTTGCAAGCAATGTGATCCATGGACCTTGATCATCATGGATGAAAACAAAGTCCAAGCCATTTGAATTAAAATTCGAACAAACCCTAAAATGCCTTTGATGAATATTAAAAAAATAGGGTGACAATAAATCTTTTCCAAAAATCTTGGAACCACTTTTATAAAATCCCAAATAATCACTGGACCAAAACCATATGGGTTTGGGTATTTATAGTGCTATGGAAAATTTCCAAACAAATCAAAACAGTGGCCAAAAACCCCAAACAAATCATTTAATATTTAAATCAAATATTAAATGATTTTCTTTTGACCCCAAATATTTTGTGGCACTAGCCTACGGTATAAAAACAATTATGGGTCACATGCCACATTTTATAAAAATGCCAGAGTATATAAAATAATTACAAAAAGAAAATTACAGAAAAGAAAAAAAAAGAAACCTACAAACCTAATCTACTGCCCGAGCCCACCCCCACCATGGCCCAACCTCCCCTCCCCCCTGGACCGAATCCGGCCCAGCCCACCACCCCGGTTGTCTCCCTCCTCCCGTACGGCATGGCATGGCGTGGCGCGCATCGCGCGGCCAGACGCCGCCGAGCCGCCGTGGCGGCCATCCGGCCACTCCCCCGGCGGCCTACAAGGCCAGGCCGCCCCCCCTGGAACCCTAGCTCGTTCGCCCCCCTCCCAGATCCCCCCCATCACCTCCCTCCCTCTCTGCCTCGTGCTGCCCGAGCCGCCATGGATGCGCCGGCGTGAGCTCACGCGGCCAACCACCTCGCCGAGCCAGGAGAACGTGTCCAGGACCACCGGCGTGGACGCCTCCTTCGACGACGACGGCGAATCAGACCCGAGACGCGCCGGGTGACCTTCCCTTCGCCGTTCCCTTCCACCTCGGCCCGGTGCCTCGTCGCCGAATTGTCGCCACCACAGGACGCCTCGCGCCTCCCCGAGCCCTCCATCGCGCGCCCCGGTGAGCGCAGCTTCGTCTGGCCTCCTCCCCCGCTAGAATTGGTGCGTTGCGTCGCTGCGGGCCATCTTGGCCTCCATGGCCACGGGCTCGAGCTCGTCTAGCTCGGCCGGCCGCGCGCCCGAGCCCCTCCCGTCCTGGCCGCGTTCTCCATTGTGTGCGCACGCTCGCGCGTGGCCATGGCCCCCCAATGCCTCGCCCCTCGCCGGAGATGGCCGAGACGGCCTCGCCGTGTGCCGTTCGTCGTCGGCCTCTAATGGCGATAGAGCCATGGAGCTTAAGCTCCCCCCCTGTCACTGCCTGGTAGGGCCCGGCTGGATAACCCCCCCCCCTAACTAAAGATTAAAGCTAATCTAATTAACCCCCCCTAGTTAACAGCTAACCCCCCCCCCCTGAGTGACAGACATGTGGGCCCTGCCCTTTTTATGGATTTATTAAAATGGCTAATTATAGTATGTGTGACTTACAGATGGACCCCACTGTCATATAAATATATTTAATGATTTTATTAAACTATGAGGATGACATGTGGGTCCAGGGTGATTTAAATTAATAAAAATGATTAGTTAAGCATGTGAGGCTGACCAGTGGGTCCCACTGGTCAGGTTTGACCAGTCAACTCTGTTATGGATAATGTTCTGTTTAATAAATAAAAGAAATGCAAAAATGATTATAAATTGATTTAAACTTATAAATTCAATATCTTTTAAACCGTAACTCGGATCGAAAAACTTTATACATGAAAGTTGATCAAAAAAATATTATGAATACGGATACGCTATTCGTATGTCTACCCCACCCCCCTAGCACACCGATCATCGACATTCCCCCCTCCGGGCTGTTTGTCGATAATTCCCGGTACCGATAAAAAGTACCCGGATGAATTTATTCCGAACACGAAAGTTGTTCGGAATAGATCAACTAGCACGGAGACACCCCCCTTATGTTTTTCCGGTACCCACGACACCTCCGGCTTGATCCTTCCCCCTCCGGTCACCCTGTCCGGTAATCACCCGGAGCCGGTAGTACATCCTCAGATGAATTCCCGCTCCGAGCAACGTGCATTGCACTGCGTTAGAACACCGTTAACATGTCATCTGTCATGTCATGCATATGTTTGTATATCATTGCTGTGTATTTACTGTTTCCTCCCCCCATTAATCTTCGGTAGACCCCGCTGCTACCGCCGACTACACCGCTGCCGGGTACGACTACTTCGTCGACGATCCTACCCCTACCGTCGAGCTTGCAGGCAAGCAGAGCCATTCTCTTCCCCAGATATCGCCTACCTTTCCGTACATTTCTTGCACTAGGCATTGTTACTGCTGCTGCTACGTTATACTCCTATTCAATTGCATAGCCTGATTTTGTCGCCCCTTGATGTACCTTTCCTTTATCCTATGCTGCCCATTATTACTTATGCATTATTCAGCAGTGAGCCCTGCGCATTGTTAGCTAGGATTAGATAGCGGGCCGTGATCACTCAGGGGAGTGAACACAGTTACAAATATTATAACTGCACAGGTACGGTACAATGCAGACACCGTCCAAGGCCCCTATCTGGGTTATGCCTAGTCACCTCAAGTGTGAGCTATCAAGGAGTAATCCTTGTACTCCACCCGAGGCTGACATTGTCTTGCCGCCATAGGGTCCTGAACAACGGTTGTCCTTAAGGTAAGAAGTCGGGCGACCCAACGGTGCCCGCGAGAGGTATATCGTCGGGAACGACAGGGAGGGTACGACCGACGTTACTGGCGTGCTTGGCCCCTGCTCGTATCTCGCGAGAGTTACCACACCACGAAAGTCGAGCTCTACCAAGAGCACACGCGAGACAAGGTAAGGAGACGGTTCACCTTGTTGGTAACCGCAGTGACTTGGTGGGACGACAGGGCAGGCACCGATGTACTGGTGGTCCTGACTGCTGTCGTTGACCGCGGGTCGGTTAAGTCGAGGCAACGATAACGGTTGTCGCGCAGGTTAATTAAAATGCTAAATGGTTCGGCGGATGACTTGAGAGGCCCGTTGGTCTGTACGCACTACCTACACGTGGGATTACGGTGTGGGCCCTCCGCGTCGTAGTTCGTCCGAAAGCTCTTCAGACGTCAGCAGTACTGCGGCCTGATCGCCGGGAAGTGGTCTTGTCTTTTGCTGCAGCAGGTGTGTTTGGATTTGCTTTTGCTTCACCGGCCAGACTCGCACCGTGCAGGAGCGTGCAAGGGTGAGGGACCTAGACCCCTTGGCGCATAGGATATAGTCCGGCGGATGGCCTCTCTGTTGAGCCTAGGATGGGCTGCGTCATGTCGGATAGCCTCGGTGGGGCGTTCCCTAACAAGGTTCACGCCACCCTGGAGATCCGAGCGTGCAGGCTGAACGGTAGTGCACCCCTGCAGGGAGTTTAATCTATTCGAATAGCCGTGTCCACGGTAACAGGACGCTTTATGCTGAAGCTGGATCTTACCACTAGAAACTATTATTATTAAACTGTATGGTTCCGGGTTCTCTTCCTCGCGGGGATGTCGAGGAGGTGAACTCGGAGACATTATTATTATTGTTAATCATTACAACTTATATTATACAATGTTGCAGCAACTTCTGCTTCGTTGTTACTTTATGCTTTATATGAACTGTTGGCTGATTCTTACCTCATGCTGCAAGACATCGTCGGAAGATGCTAGTCTTCGATAGGCCTAGCTTCTTACCCTTGCTTTGGATTTCTGTCTTTCAGTCCACTATATACAGCCTCTTCTTTCCGTTAATATAATGCATAATGCTTAGTAGCGGACGTAAGACTCGCGGGTATACTAGATACTCACCTGCTTTATTTCCTTTACTGTTTTGCCTGATCGGCCGCTGCAGTCGACGTTGGAGCCCAGGAGCAGGAGTACCCCGGAGGTGGATACTACTACGTCGAGACCCCCGCTGACCAGGACCAGGAGTAGTTTCGGAGGCTCCCAGGTAGGAGGCCTTGCCTTTTCGATCTGTATCTCTGATGTTATTTGTGTTAGCCTTCTTAAGGAAAAACTTGACTAACTATGTCTGTACTCAGATATTATGGCTTGTATAACTTATGTATTCGGGTCCGCGTGACTCCCCTTTATTGTAACATATTGGTTTATCCTTTTGTGTTTAGTGTTGTGCTGTGATATTCTCACCGTGGCACCCTAATCTCAGTCGTGTACCCTGCGTGTATGATTACTGTAAACGGATTGATTTTGGGGGCGTCACAAGTTGGTATCAGAGCCGACTGCCTGTAGGAAGCCACCCAACCACTACCTGGTCGAAGTTGAGTCTAGACTTTGAAAAACTATTTTTCTAACTTAATGTTTGGCTTACGGGCCCACATCGATGTCGCTGCATGTGATATCTATGGTGTTAGGATCCTTTTCTCCTTACCTATGCTCTGGGAATCTGCTCTCTTATCCTTGCTGGTAAGTTTTACAAAATCTGACATTAGGATCATGTTCTCTTGATTCCACCCGGTGTTTTTGGTGCTACCCCCATTGATTGAGTCGTGTCGCAAGAGTCGTACCCCAGATCCCGGACCGCGGATCCAATTCTCATTCTGGGCAGGCCGCGCGTTCTCTGGCATCAACTCTTGTGGCCAACAGTTTTCTTGCGGCGTGATTGACATAGTGGAATCTATGTCGCGTCGTGTAATCCTTACCGCGGTCTGCGCGCCGCCTAGTGTGTCCTTTTTCCTTAATTTCTACGACGTTACGCTGCCCGATTTTCGATTGATTCTATGTGTGGATGTGTATGTCTTATATGACTACTCCTATATATCCGCGCCTCCTCCTTGTTGTCACTTTACCTCTTACTCGTTTCCGGTATTTCGTTAAGTTGTTCATCGCTGAAATACCCCTGTTAAATTCTAGCAGGATGGCTGGTCGTGGTGGTCGTGGTCGTGGTCGTGGTGCCAACGATCTACCCCCGCCGCCGGACTACATGGCCGCAATGATGCAGCAGTTTCAGATGAACCAAGTGTTTATGCAAGGAGTCATAGATCAGCTCCAGAATCAGAATCAGAACCAGAACCAGCACCAGAACCAACCGCCTGTGGTTACTCTGCGGGATTTCATGCGTCTCAATCCCCCTCTCTTCCACCAACCGGAACAGCCACTGGATGCTGATGATTGGCTTCGTGACATCACTCGTCAGCTGGAGTTCGCTAATGTGAGCGCTGCTGATTATGTCACCTTCGCGTCCTATTTCCTGCGTGGTCCCGCTGCTCAGTGGTGGGACACTTACAAGGGCTCGCTAGCTGAAGGGACTGTCGTCACCTGGAATGACTTCAAGACTGCCTTCCGCGCTCGTTATGTCCCCCAGGCGATTATGAACCGTATGAAGGCCGAGTTCCGCAACCTCGTTCAGGGCAACAAAACTGTCGAGGCATACTAGAGGGAATTCCTCCGCCTCTCCCGCTATGCTACAAGTGACCTCCCCAATGATGCAAGTAGGCAAGAGAAGTTCCGTGATGGGCTCAACCCAGATCTCCAGCTTGCACTGGCTTTGCACGTCTTCCCCGACTTCGCCACCATGGTGAACCAGACTATCACTCTGGAGACCGCTCAGCTTAAGTTCGGTGGTTCGTCGAAGCGCCCCCGTGATGCTGGCTCATCTTCGGGCACATCACAGAAGCAACGCGTTTGGCTTCCACACAGTCTTATGCGTCCAACTGCCCCTGCAGCAAGGCCGTCGTATGTTGCACCCCGTCTGCCTCCGCCCCCGCCGAGACAGCTGAAGACTGAGACTGCACCCCCTCCGTCCTCAGGATGGCCTGTGTTTGAAGTGCCGTCAGCCAGGCCATATTTCCCGAGACTGCCCTCAGCGACAGAATCAACTGGTAGTTCACCCTGCTGGCCGCGGAAATGGTCGTGGCAACAATGGGACCCTCAACTATAATACTGGGTCAAACCCTCATGCTCGTGGTCATGCTTACAACATGGATGTTGAAGCAGCTCAGGAACAACCCGCTACTGTGATGGGTACACTCCTCGTTAACTCAATACCTGCTACTGTTTTATTTGATACAGGAGCATCGCATTCATTTATGTCTGGAGCATTTGCTTCTAAGCATGGCATTTACCACGAAAATATGCATACCCCCTTAATAGTCCGGACTCCCGGTACCCAGTGTCGTGTCGACATGGTTGCACCTAACCTCACTGTCGAGATTGAAAGATTTGAGTTCATGGTTTCTCCACACATTCTGAAAACCTCCACCATCGACCTTATCCTTGGCATGGATTGGCTAAAAACCCACAATGCCGCACTTTATTGTGGCACCAAGGTCATCCAACTTTTTCATCCTTCTGGCGCGATTTTGAGTCACACTGCCATTGTGTCAATGAATGCCGAAGCTCGTATATATGCTCTGAATTCCTTGAATGTCGCACCTCTCGAAGGGATTGAGAAAGTCCCAATCGTTTGTGATTTTACCGACGTATTCCCAGAAGAACTGCCGGGGATACCCCCGATCAGAGAAGTTGAATTCGTCATCGACTTGAAGCCTGGCACCGTCCCTATTGCCAAGCGCCCATATAAGATGCCACCTCACCACCTCCTGGAATTGAAGAAGGAGATCGACACGACCCTCGAGAAAGGCTTCATCCGTCCTAGTTCCTCTGCTTGGGGAGCACCTTCGCTCTTTGTCAAGAAGAGTGATGGCACGAACCGTTTGGTCCAAGATTACCGACCTATCAACCAGCCCACGATACAGAACAAGTACCCCCTCCCTCGGATCAATGATCTTTATGATCAACTTGCTGGATCCACGGTATTTTCAAAACTCGACTTAAGGTTGGGTTACCATCAGATCCGAGTCCGTGATGAGGACATCCCGAAGACTGCATTCATTACTCGCTATGGGTCATATGAGTACACTGTCATGTCCTTTGGCTTGACGAATGCACCAGCCACCTTCTCCAGATTGATGAACTTTATATTTATGGAATATCTCGACAAGTTTGTCGTGGTTTATCTGGATGATATATTGATTTACTCCAAGACCGATGCAGAACATGCTGAGCATCTTCGCCTTATACTTGAAAAGCTTCGAGAACACAAGCTCTATGCTAAGTATTCTAAGTGTGAGTTCTGGCTTCCCGAAGTAACCTACCTTGGTCATGTGATTTCCAAGGATGGCGTTGCCGTCAACCTCGAACATATCCAGGCTATTCTTTCCTGGACTCCGCCCAGGACTGTCAAGCAAGTCTGAAGTTTCCTCGGCCTTGCCAGCTATTGCCGCCGTTTTGTTGAGAACTTCTCCAAGATTGCCAGGCCTCTGACTAACCTGCTTCACAAAGGCGTCAAGTTTGAGTGGACAGATAAATGTCAGGAAAGTTTCCAGGCCCTCAAGGACAAGCTCACTTCTCCCCCCGTGCTTGCTCCGCCTGATACTCAGAAGGACTTTGTGATATATTGCGACGCATCTCGTCAAGGATTAGGCTGTGTCCTAATGCAAGAGCGCAAAGTGATTGCTTATGGCTCTCGTCAGTTGCGTGCTCACGAAGAAAACTATCCAACTCATGATCTCGAATTGGCAGCGGTAATTTATGCATTGAAGCTGTGGCGACATTACCTCGTCGGTAATCGTTGCGAGATCTTCACCGACGACCAAAGCCTGAAGTACCTGTTTACGCAACCCGACCTGAATCTCCGCCAACAGAGATGGCTCGAGACAATAGCCGACTACAACATGGGAATTTCTTACACCCCTGGCAAAGCTAATGTGGTGGCCGATGCCTTAAGCCGCAAAGCCTATTGTAGTGAACTTGAAGTTCAAGTGCAACATCCACGTCTGTATGCAGAACTCCGCAAGCTGAACATCGAAATTGTTCCGCAGGGATATGTGAACTCCCTGGTGGTCCAACCAGACCTCGACACCCGCATCAAGACGGTACAACATTATGACTCTGACATTTGGAAGATTAAGCGTCGTGTCGCCAGCGGAGAGCCCTCATTCTTCACTATTGATGCAAATGATGATAATGCGGTGTACTTCAAGGGTCGTTTAGTGGTTCCGGTAGCCAAGGCCAACCTGAATTACGCCTCTGATGTCATGAAAGAAGCTCATGATACTCCTTTGTCAATTCACCCTGGTAGTACCAAAATGTACCAAGACATTCGTCAGCGGTACTGGTGGTCTAACATGAAACAAGACATTGCTCGTTATGTTGATGAGTGTGACGTTTGCCGTCGCGTGAAAGCCGAACACCAAAGACCTGCTGGTACTCTGCAACCACTCTCTATTCCTGAATGGAAATGGGACAAGATTGAAATGGACTTCGTAACCGGATTTCCCCGATCACAGAAAGGTCATGATGCGATCTTTGTCGTCATCGACCGATTCTCCAAGGTTGCTCATTTTCTGCCTGTCAAGGAGACGATCTCTGCTAGTCAGTTGGCAGACTTGTATGTTTCCAGAATTGTTTCCCTCCATGATATTCCGTTGGAGATCAGTTCCGACCGAGGCAGCATTTTCAGCTCAAAGTTCTGGGATAGTTTCCAAGAAGCTATGGGCACTCATCTAAGCTTCAATACTGCTTATCACCCCCAGTCGCAAGGACAAGTCGAACGAGTCAACCAAGTGCTTGAAGACATGCTTCGAGCTTGTGTCATCTCATTCGGTAAGAAATGGGAGGAATCTCTTCCATTTGCTGAATTCTCGTACAACAATAGCTATCAAGCTAGTCTGAAGATGGCACCCTTTGAAGTTCTCTATGGACGTAAGTGTCGAACCCCTCTGAATTGGTCAGAGACTGGAGAACGAACTCTCATTGGTCCGGACATCATACAGCATGCCGAAGATCAGGTTCGCGTTATCCGTGAACACTTGAAAGCTGCTCAGTCTCGTCAGAAGAGCAACTATGATCGCAAGCACAAGGAAATGGTCTATCAACCTGGCGAATATGCTTACCTTCGTGTCACTCCCATGAGGGGCACTCATCGTTTCGGAATCAAAGGCAAGTTAGCTCCTCGCTACATTGGCCCGTTCCGTATCCTTTCCAGGAGTGGACCAGTGGCATACCGATTGGAATTGCCGCCAAACCTCTCTCAAGTCCACGATGTCTTCCACGTGTCGCAACTCTGACGCTGCTTCAAGGACCCTATTCGCGAAGTGGAACATGATATGATTAAGCTGCAACAGGACTTGACTTATCAAGAACATTCGAGCCGCATTCTCGATCAGTCTGAACGCAAGACCCGCAACAAGACGACGAGGTTCCTCAAAGTTCAGTGGTCGAATCATTCTGAAGATGAAGCCACTTGGGAACGCAAAGATCGTCTTCGTGAGGAATACCCCGATCTTTTCCCCTCTACCGCTTAGATTCTCGGGACGAGAATTCCTGTAGTGGGGGAGATTTGTAACACCCTCACTGTCAGTGAACAGTAATCACTGTTACTGTTCATCTGTACTGTTCAAAACTTTTGTTTGATCAACTGGTTCAGTTCAAATTCAAACTGTCCTTTGATATTGTTGCAAGCAATGTGATCCATGGACCTTGATCATCATGGATGAAAACAAAGTCCAAGCCATTTGAATTAAAATTCGAACAAACCCTAAAATGCCTTTGATGAATATTAAAAAAATAGGGTGACAATAAATCTTTTCCAAAAATCTTGGAACCACTTTTATAAAATCCCAAATAATCACTGGACCAAAACCATATGGGTTTGGGTATTTATAGTGCTATGGAAAATTTCCAAACAAATCAAAACAGTGGCCAAAAACCCCAAACAAATCATTTAATATTTAAATCAAATATTAAATGATTTTCTTTTGACCCCAAATCTTTTGTGGCACTAGCGTACGGTATAAAAACAATTATGGGTCACATGCCACATTTTATAAAAATGCCAGAGTATATAAAATAATTACAAAAAGAAAATTACAGAAAAGAAAAAAAAAGAAACCTACAAACCTAATCTACTGCCCGAGCCCACCCCCACCATGGCCCAACCTCCCCTCCCCCCCTGGACCGAATCCGGCCCAGCCCACCACCCCGGTTGTCTCCCTCCTCCCGTACGGCATGGCATGGCGTGGCGCGCATCGCGCGGCCAGACGCCGCCGAGCCGCCGTGGCGGCCATCCGGCCACTCCCCCGGCGGCCTACAAGGCCAGGCCGCCCCCCCTGGAACCCTAGCTCGTTCGCCCCCCTCCCAGATCCCCCCCATCACCTCCCTCCCTCTCTGCCTCGTGCTGCCCGAGCCGCCATGGATGCGCCGGCGTGAGCTCACGCGGCCAACCACCTCGCCGAGCCAGGAGAACGTGTCCAGGACCACCGGCGTGGACGCCTCCTTCGACGACGACGGCGAATCAGACCCGAGACGCGCCGGGTGACCTTCCCTTCGCCGTTCCCTTCCACCTCGGCCCGGTGCCTCGTCGCCGAATTGTCGCCACCACAGGACGCCTCGCGCCTCCCCGAGCCCTCCATCGCGCGCCCCGGTGAGCGCAGCTTCGTCTGGCCTCCTCCCCCGCTAGAATTGGTGCGTTGCGTCGCTGCGGGCCATCTTGGCCTCCATGGCCACGGGCTCGAGCTCGTCTAGCTCGGCCGGCCGCGCGCCCGAGCCCCTCCCGTCCTGGCCGCGTTCTCCATTGTGTGCGCACGCTCGCGCGTGGCCATGGCCCCCCAATGCCTCGCCCCTCGCCGGAGATGGCCGAGACGGCCTCGCCGTGTGCCGTTCGTCGTCGGCCTCTAATGGCGATAGAGCCATGGAGCTTAAGCTCCCCCCCTGTCACTGCCTGGTAGGGCCCGGCTGGATAACCCCCCCCCCCTAACTAAAGATTAAAGCTAATCTAATTAACCCCCCCTAGTTAACAGCTAACCCCCCCCCCCCCCTGAGTGACAGACATGTGGGCCCTGCCCTTTTTTGGATTTATTAAAATGGCTAATTATAGTATGTGTGACTTACAGATGGACCCCACTGTCATATAAATATATTTAATGATTTTATTAAACTATGAGGATGACATGTGGGTCCAGGGTGATTTAAATTAATAAAAATGATTAGTTAAGCATGTGAGGCTGACCAGTGGGTCCCACTGGTCAGGTTTGACCAGTCAACTCTGTTATGGATAATGTTCTGTTTAATAAATAAAAGAAATGCAAAAATGATTATAAATTGATTTAAACTTATAAATTCAATATCTTTTAAACCGTAACTCGGATCGAAAAACTTTATACATGAAAGTTGATCAAAAAAATATTATGAATACGGATACGCTATTCGTATGTCTACCCCACCCCCCTAGCACACCGATCATCGACATTCCCCCCTCCGGGCTGTTTGTCGATAATTCCCGGTACCGATAAAAAGTACCCGGATGAATTTATTCCGAACACGAAAGTTGTTCGGAATAGATCAACTAGCACGGAGACACCCCCCTTATGTTTTTCCGGTACCCACGACACCTCCGGCTTGATCCTTCCCCCTCCGGTCACCCTGTCCGGTAATCACCCGGAGCCGGTAGTACATCCTCAGATGAATTCCCGCTCCGAGCAACGTGCATTGCACTGCGTTAGAACACCGTTAACATGTCATCTGTCATGTCATGCATATGTTTGTATATCATTGCTGTGTATTTACTGTTTCCTCCCCCCATTAATCTTCGGTAGACCCCGCTGCTACCGCCGACTACACCGCTGCCGGGTACGACTACTTCGTCGACGATCCTACCCCTACCGTCGAGCTTGCAGGCAAGCAGAGCCATTCTCTTCCCCAGATATCGCCTACCTTTACGTACATTTCTTGCACTAGGCATTGTTACTGCTGCTGCTACGTTATACTCCTATTCAATTGCATAGCCTGATTTTGTCGCCCCTTGATGTACCTTTCCTTTATCCTATGCTGCCCATTATTACTTATGCATTATTCAGCAGTGAGCCCTGCGCATTGTTAGCTAGGATTAGATAGCGGGCCGTGATCACTCAGGGGAGTGAACACAGTTACAAATATTATAACTGCACAGGTACGGTACAATGCAGACACCGTCCAAGGCCCCTATCTGGGTTATGCCTAGTCACCTCAAGTGTGAGCTATCAAGGAGTAATCCTTGTACTCCACCCGAGGCTGACTTTGTCTTGCCGCCATAGGGTCCTGAACAACGGTTGTCCTTAAGGTAAGAAGTCGGGCGACCCAACGGTGCCCGCGAGAGGTATATCGTCGGGAACGACAGGGAGGGTACGACCGACGTTACTGGCGTGCTTGGCCGCTGCTCGTATCTCGCGAGAGTTACCACACCACGAAAGTCGAGCTCTACCAAGAGCACACGCGAGACAAGGTAAGGAGACGGTTCACCTTGTTGGTAACCGCAGTGACTTGGTGGGACGACAGGGCAGGCACCGATGTACTGGTGGTCCTGACTGCTGTCGTTGACCGCGGGTCGGTTAAGTCGAGGCAACGATAACGGTTGTCGCGCAGGTTAATTAAAATGCTAAATGGTTCGGCGGATGACTTTAGAGGCCCGTTGGTCTGTACGCACTACCTACACGTGGGATTACGGTGTGGGCCCTCCGCGTCGTAGTTCGTCCGAAAGCTCTTCAGACGTCAGCAGTACTGCGGCCTGATCGCCGGGAAGTGGTCTTGTCTTTTGCTGCAGCAGGTGTGTTTGGATTTGCTTTTGCTTCACCGGCCAGACTCGCACCGTGCAGGAGCGTGCAAGGGTGAGGGACCTAGACCCCTTGGCGCATAGGATATAGTCCGGCGGATGGCCTCTCTGTTGAGCCTAGGATGGGCTGCGTCATGTCGGATAGCCTCGGTGGGGCGTTCCCTAACAAGGTTCACGCCACCCTGGAGATCCGAGCGTGCAGGCTGAACAGTAGTGCACCCCTGCAGGGAGTTTAATCTATTCGAATAGCCGTGTCCACGGTAACAGGACGCTTTATGCTGAAGCTGGATCTTACCACTAGAAACTATTATTATTAAACTGTATGGTTCCGGGTTCTCTTCCTCGCGGGGATGTCGAGGAGGTGAACTCGGAGACATTATTATTATTGTTAATCATTACAACTTATATTATACAATGTTGCAGCAACTTCTGCTTCGTTGTTACTTTATGCTTTATATGAACTGTTGGCTGATTCTTACCTCATGCTGCAAGACATCGTCGGAAGATGCTAGTCTTCGATAGGCCTAGCTTCTTACCCTTGCTCTGGATTTCTGTCTTTCAGTCCACTATATACAGCCTCTTCTTTCCGTTGATACAATGCATAATGCTTAGTAGCGGACGTAAGACTCGCGGGTATACTAGATACTCACCTGCTTTATTTCCTTTACTGTTTTGCCTGATCGGCCGCTGCAGTCGACGTTGGAGCCCAGGAGCAGGAGTACCCCGGAGGTGGATACTACTACGTCGAGACCCCCGCTGACCAGGACCAGGAGTAGTTTCGGAGGCTCCCAGGCAGGAGGCCTTGCCTTTTCGATCTGTATCTCTGATGTTATTTGTGTTAGCCTTCTTAAGGCAAAACTTGACTAACTATGTCTGTACTCAGATATTATGGCTTGTATAACTTATGTATTCGGGTCCGCGTGACTCCCCTTTATTGTAACATATTGGTTTATCCTTTTGTGTTTAGTGTTGTGCTGTGATATTCTCACCGTGGCACCCTAATCTCAGTCGTGTACCCTGCGTGTATGATTACTGTACACGGATTGATTTTGGGGGCGTCACAGGTTCGACACTCTTAATTATCAAAAACGCTGCAATAGATCCCTTACGGTTTTGGGTCATCATCCTCCCCGTGAGAACTATCTGGTCCCTAGATAGGTGCTCATGGAAAACGCAGCTTTAGACTATTGTAGTCCTCCCAAGTAGTTGATTCTACCGGAATGGAAGACCATTTGATCAAGACTTGCAAGTGAGCAACGTTACCTTTATTCACCAGCCGCCTCTCCAGAATCTCTTCAGGATAAACCCCAGGTAAATACAGGTCCACTGGAACAGGTAGCATCTGAAAAACTGGCGTATGATCAGGTATATGAGGTTTCAACTCAGAAACGTGAAAAACAGGGTGAACTTGACTTCCATGTGGCAACTCCAATCGATATGCTTCTTTGCCCACTCGTGCAAGGATCTTGAATGGACCAAAATATTTCAATGGTAATTTGGGACAAGGCCTGTTAACCACCGATGATTGAACATAAGGCTGTAGGCGAAGAAAGACCATCTCTCCTTCTGCAAACTCACTTTGAGAACGTTTGTGATCCGCAAACTGCTTGTACTTGAATTGCGCACGCTAAATGTTCTTTGAGAGCGGTTATGTGCTCAGTGTGCTGTACCAACCATGACTGAACATCGGAATTCTGGGAAATAGACGCAGTTGGCAGAGTTCCTTGATGAGGATCATGTCCATATAACGCTTTGTAGGGCGAGCACCCCAATGAAGAGTGGAATGATGAATTGTACCAGAATTCGGCCTAAGGGATCCAGGATGCCCGTTTGGCAGGGGTGTCATGGACCACATAGAGCAAATACATCTCAAGACACTGATTCACACGCTCGGTCTGTCCATCAGTTTGCGGATGATAAGTTGTACTCATCTGCAATTCGGTGCCCCACAGTCTGAATAACTCCTTCCAAAACGCACTTGTGAAAATCTTGTCCCGATCAGAGATAATGGACAGAGGCACGCCATGTAACCGGACTATGTTGTTGAGGAACACTTTTGCCACAGATGCAGCCGTGAAATGGTGTTTGAGTAAGAAATGGGCCACTTTAGTGAAACGGTCAACCACCACTAGGATAACATTGTACCCTTCTGATTTTGGAAACCCTTCAATGAAATCCATGCTTATAGATTGCCAGGGCTCTTTTGGAATCGGCAATGGTTGAAGTAAGCCCGATGTCTTGCACAATTCATGCTTTGCTTGCTGAGAAATGCCACATTGTTTCACAAAGTTTTCGACATCTCCTTTCAGTCCAGACCAACTGAACAACTGTTTGATCCTGTGGTAAGTGGCCAACACCCCTGAATGGCCCCCAACTGGAGAAGAATGGAAAGCCTGGATCAAACTGGTTTATAGGCCAACATTTGCACCAATCCACACCTTGCCCGGGTGTTTAATCAACCTATTAGAAAGCTCATAACCAGGGACAAAATCACCCTGGACAGCCAGTTGTTGGAGCATATCTTGAGCAGCAGTGTCAACCGTGTAAGAATTCAGAACTTCCTGAATCCACACTGGCTGGGCTGAAGAAAGAGCATGCACTGAAAACAGGTGGGCAACCCTGGATAGAGCATCTGCTACAACATTTTGATCCCTTTCTTGTACCGAATTGTAAATTGTAGGCCCACTAGCTTGGTCATAGCTTTTCTTTGTAATTCAGAGGTTAGCACCAGATCTCCCAACTGACACAAGCTTTGATGATCAGTTCTGATGAGGAAATGACCCCCGCATAAATACTGTCTTCATTTATCAATGGCCATCATAATTTCTAGGAACTCTTTCTCATAGATAGGCAATTGTTGGTTTTTGATGCCCAAGGCTTTGCTATAATAAGCAATAGGGTGACCCTCTTGAGTCAAAACAGCTCCCACACCCTTATCACATGCATCAGTCTCAATGCAGAACTGTTTTGAAAATTTTGGAAGATCCAAAACAGGTGTGGTTGCCATAGCCTGTTTAAGTTTCGCAAAAACCTCTTGTGCTTCAGGGGTCCATTGATAAACTTGTTTTTTCAACAACATAGTGAGTGGTTTGGCCAACAGACCATAATTTTGCACAAACTTTCTGTAGTAACCTTCAGCCCCAAGAATCCTCTTAATTCAGTGATATTGGTGGGCACCAGCCACTGGACCATTGCTGCAGTTTTCTTGGGATCAGTGCTGACCCCTTTATTGGAAATGATATGCCCAAGATATTCCATGGACTGCTGAGCAAAAGCACATTTGCTGCTCTTGACATAAAATTTTGCTATCCTTAGAGTTTTTAAGACCAATTTGATGTGCCCCACATGCTCCTCCAAGGATTTGCTGTAGATAAGTATGTCATCCATAAATACTAGAACAAATTTGCGAAGAAAGTCTGCCAAAGTGTAGTTCGTAGAACACTGAAATGTGCCACGAGTAGTGGCCAACCCAAATGGCATCACCTTGAACTGAAAAAGACCATGGTGTGTTCTGAAAGCAGTTTTGAACTCATCTTCAGGGACCATTCGGATCTGATGATAGCCAGCTCTCAGATCCAACTTGGAAAACCACTGAGTACCTGCTAGCTCATCCAATAATTCATCCACCACAGGTAGGGGAAACTTGCTTTTAATTGTTAGGGAAATTAAGTTATCTGTAATCCACACAAAAGCGCCAAGACCCATCCTTCTTCTTGACCAACAGTGCTGGTGATTCAAAAGGGCTCAAACTAGGAGTCACAATTCCAGCCTCGATCATCTCAGTCACTGATACGTCTCATACTTATCTACTTTTCCAAACACTTTTGCTATTGTTTTGCCCTCATTCTTGCATGATTTGAACTAAACTAACCCGGACTGACGCTGTTTTCAGCAGAGCTGCCTGTATGGTTTTATTGTGCGCAGGAAAATGGATTTTTGGACATCTCAGAAAATTCCCAGAAAAATACCAAAAAATTCACGTACGCGAAGGAGCCCGGAGCCAGAAGATGGGCCAGAGGGAAGCCAAGGGGGGCCCAGGCGCCCCCGTGGCGGCCGGGGGTGGGGCCGCACCGGGAGGCCGCCTGGGCGACTACCCCCTCCCCTGGTGCCCTACTTTGGCTCCTATTTATTCCCGTGACGGGGAAACTTCGAAACAGAAGCCACTTTTCGAAAACCCGTCGCGGAGCCGCCGTCAACCTCTGTTCTTCCTCGGGAGGGCTAATCTGGAGGCTGATTTGGCCTCCGGAGAGGGGAGATCGTCGCCATTGCCATCACCATCCCCACTCCATCCTTCCTCCATGACTTCTCTTCACATGTGTGAGTAATTCCCTACTGTAGGCAAAGGGGATGGTAGGGATTGGATGAGATTGATCATGTAATAGTTCGTCAGATTGTTGGGGGCATGTTGCCTATCATCTACTTTGGTGTTTATCATCTTTGCTACAACTCGTTGTTCTTAATGCTTGTCACTTTGGGCCCGAGTGCCATGTTTTCAGATCTGAACCACTTATGTTTTCATGAGTTTATCTATGTTCAAGATCCTATCTATGAGTTGTATGCACCTATTATGGCCCGGAACCGGCGATCCCAAAGGTCACATCTTGGGACACCAAAGGGGATGGTCCATAATTTGAGGATTCCATGTATCCATTGAGTTTATTGCTTTGTTCCGGTGCTCTTTGACAGAAGCACCTTAATCTCCATAAGTTCCTTTTGTCCCCGTTCATAGCGGGATGGTACGACAAAAGATGTTGTGCAAGTTCTTATTGCAAGCATGCCTAATGTTTGATATTTGCCTAGATGATCATTACTTTTCTTTGTGCCTTGCCCCGTGTTAGAATCTATTACATGTTCATTCTTATTCATGCAGCGCCCGACCATCTATCTCCCTAGCCTACAGTGTTTTAATCCTGCTGGTCACTAGTTGCTAATTTTCGTTGTTTCACTACTGCTATCATATCACAGTTGCTATTAATACTTTGTTGCAAGCAAGCATATTGCAGGTGCGGTTGAATTGACAACTCAACTGTCAAAGCTTATAAATACTCTTGGTGTCCCCTTGTGTCGAATCAATAATTTGGGTTAGCTTACCCGCGAGAACACTACAATCGATCCCCTACAGTTGAGTGTCATCAAGTACTATTTTCTGGCACCGTTGCCAGGGACCATAGCAATATTTACAAGTCTACTTGAAGTATCCTGCCTGCCACACTTCGTCCGCTATGGGTAAGAAAGGAGACCCCAAGGTTCCGATCCTACCATCCACTACAAGAAAAGGTACCGTTCTGAGTACCAGTGCTACGCTTGATTCACCTTCCGTTATAAGTAAGTTTGCTTCACCACTACCACCACATGCTACTTATACTGAGTCTGTTACTATGTCCGATACTTTTGATGATGCTTCCACTACTCTTGATGATGATAATTTTCTTGGTCACTATATTGAAACTGAGACTGCTAAGGCTACGGTAGAGCCTGAGACTGAGATACCTGCTACCTATATTCCTACTTGCAAAACTTTTGGTTACCCAGATTTAAATGAACTCAAGGAGAGACTCCTTGATGATGATTATGTTATTCTCGATGATCATCTTTGCAGGGAAGTCAGAGAGTGTGCCGACTCTGACCCTGGAGCCGTTAAGGAGTTTCTCAAGAAGCACTCCATGAAGAACAAGAATATTCCTGATCCTAAATTTGCCACATCTCCTATATGCATCAATGATCCTGATTATGAATTCTCTGTTGATCTTTCACTTATATCTACAGTCGAGGCTGACCCTTTTTATGGCAGAGAGAGCGATGATGCTATAACACACTTGACCAAACTTGTTGAGTTAAGCGACCTATTTACTACTGATGAGAAGATACGAAACTTCTATGTGGCCAAGCTTTTTCCTTTTTCTTTAAAGGGAGATGCTAAATCATGGTATGATGCACTACCATATGGTTCCATTGAGATTCCTCACGACTTAGTTCAATTTTTCGTTGATAAATATTTTCCTGCTCATATGCAACATGATGCTTTGCAAAGAATATATAACTTTAAACAGTTGCAGGATGAGCACCTCCATAAAGCTTGGGGGAGGTATTGTGATTTAATTAAGGCTAGACCGGGAAATGAAGTCCCAAAGAATGAATTTCTTGATATATTTTATGCTGGTCTAACCGATGAATCCAGGTCCTATCTGGATAGTTGTGCTGGTTGTGTTTTCAGGGAAAGAACACCGGACGATGCTGAAGAACAAATGGGCAAGATTGCCAAGAACCATGAAGATTGGTCCATTCCTGAACCACCTCCACCACCAAAGAAGAGGGGCATGCTTGTTCTGAGCCCCTAAGATATGCAAGAAGCAAAGAAGTCTATTAAGGAGAAGGGCATCAAAGCCGAAGACGTGAAGAATCTACCACCTATCGAGAAGTTGTGTGAGCCTACTACTCACCCTCCCTTGGTAGAGGTACACTCTCTATTAGACTTTACTGAAAGTGACATCCTTAAAGGTAAGCCTCCCGACCAATACTTAGATGAGCTTGATAATTTTATTATTAAGCAAGAAAATTTTAATAGGAGGATACAAAGTCAGTTGCATGATAACTCTCTTGCTATCAAAAGTTTACTTGTTGTTCTTGAAAGAACAGTTAATGATGTTAAAGGTCTTGTTAAGAATTTTCATATGGTTCAAACTCAGCTTGAACAAATTTCTAATGTGCAAAAAGATTTGCTTGCTAGCAATGCAAAACAGGACATACAAGTGTATGGCATCAAGACCAGGGGTGGAACACACACCCAGGACCCACTCTATCCCGAGGGGCATCCGAAGAGGATCGAGCGAGATTCTCAAGTGCAAGAAGAAGACGAGATTGTTAGCTCTCCTAAGAAGAAAAATAAGAAGAAGAAGAAACACAAGGAAGCTGATAACTCCAATGATCCTATTACAAGTGAAGAACCTGCTGTTGATCCCAACCGCATATCTACCTCTGATGCTGAAATTGAAGACGGTGCTTGATACGTCCCAAACGTATCTATAATTTCTGCTTGCTCCATGCATGTTTTGTGTGACTTTGACATGTTTTTCTTGAACTTTCATACACTTTTGAGCATATTTGGACTAACCTATTAACTCAGTGCACCCAGTTTCCAGTTCCTGTTTTCTGCTGTTTTTGTATTTCAGGTTTTCCAGCCATTAAAAGTGCTCCAAAAATTCTGGAAAAATTATATAATAAATCAACGACCCGGAAGCTTCCGGAATCACCAAGGAAGGAGGGGAGGGCCACCACAGGGACTCCAGAAGGGTCCCTGGCGCGGCCCCACCCTAGGCCACGCCGGGCACCCTCCTAGCCGCCCTGTGGACCCCCTGGTGCCCCCTTTGGCCCTATTTTTACCCTCGTGGAGGAAACCCTGATTCCAGACCCCTTTTCTCCAAAAGAAATTCCGATCTCCGCCGCCATCGCCATCAAGTTTAGGGGGGACATAATTCCTGTGCCGGCACCCTGCCGGGACGGGGAAGTTCCCCTGGATTCATCTCCATCGACGTTGCTTCCTCCCTCCATGAAGCGGGAGGAGTTCTCCCTCGGGGCTGAGGTTTCTACCAGTAGCTATGTGTTATTCTCTCTCTCCCATGATGTGATCTTTGTTGTGATCATAGGCTATGTTAATCTAGGGTGATCCCATGATATTTACCCTTCCTCTATGTATTGGATTGATGTACTCAATTGATCTTATCTAGTATAATCCCCGAGACCAAGGTGACAGCGGTCTATTGGACATGGGTTAGAAGAATATTATCATGAGTGATTTCCTCTTTTGTGTGTTGATTGAAGATTGAGAGTCTCTTGGTGCTTGTCTTTGACTATCCTTGAGATATGTTGTGGTGATTGTGGTACTCTCTTTGGATGGCCGCGGTGACATTGGGAAATCCATAGATTGAGAACTACGAACTTTGAGGTGTGCTTTTGTAGCCCTACATAATTCTCATCCTCTCTCGACCACAAAGGAATGACCTCTGAGTGCGTCTCCATTGCATGTTTTATGGGAAATATCATGTGATTAGACTATGTTAATGTTGTTGGGAGTTGCCATTAGTGAAAGTATGAAGCCTAGGCCTTGTTTCCACCATTGCAATACCGTTTGTGCTCACTTTTGTCGCTTGCTACCTTGTTGTTTTTATTTATTCAGATTTACATTACCTTGCTTTGCCACCCATATCACCCATATTTTACCATCTCTTCGCCGAACTAGTGCACCTATACAATTTGCCATTGTATTAGGTGTGTTGGGGACACAAGAGACTTCTTGTATCTTAATTGCAGGGTTGCTTGAGAGAGACCATCTTCAACCTCTACTTCCCTGAGTTCGATAAACCTTAGGTCATCCACTTGAGGGAAATTGCTGCTGTCCTACAAACCTCTGCACTTGGAGGCCCAACATAGTCTACAAGAATAGAAGCGTGCGTAGACATCAAGCTATTTCTGGCGCCGTTGCCGGGGAGGTGAGTGCTTGAAGGTATATCTTTAGATCTTGCAATTAATTCTTTTTGTTTCTTGTTTTTATTTTCACTAGTTAGGCTTTATGGAAAACAACTAAAAAAATATGAGAGAGCTTTATGAGCTCTATCTTGAGTTAGGACATGAAGTGTTTGAGGAGGAGATCAAAAAGTCTATGGAGCTTTATTATTTGCACAACACTCATGATAGTAGTCATGTTATTTGCATGTCTTCTTTGAATACTTTTGATGCTAATGATATGCAAAGTTATAAGTTTGGGGATGCTACATTTTATGAAGATGATATTTTTAGCCCCCCAAGTTTTGATGAGGAAATTTATTTTGATGATACTTTGCCTCCCATGTATGATGATTATTGTGATGACACTTATGCTATAAAGAATAAAATTTTAGAAGTGCATCATGATAAGAATGATTCATGTGATAGCTATTTTGTTGAGTTTGTTCCCACTATTACCAATGAGAAGGATTTTGCTTATGTGGGGAGTAACAAATTTTCTATGCTTGTGGATCATGATAAGAATTTTTTATGTGATACTTATATTGTTGAGTTTATTCATGATCCTACTGGAAATTATTATGAGAAGGGAACATAGTCTTATAGATATTTCAATAATATCAAGTTCCCTCTCTTTATGTTGAAGGTTTTGAAGTTGCACTTGTTTTGCCTTCCTATGCTAATATCTTTATGCTTCAATGAGTTATTTCTCTACAAGATCCCTTTGCATAGGAAGCATGTTAGACTTAAATGTGTTTGGTATTTGCTTCTTTATGCTCTCTTTTGTGCTTCAACCATTATTCCTACGAGAGCATCATTAAAATCTTAAGCCTATCTTTATGGCTATAAAGAAAGAGCTCTAGGGAGACAACCCTTGTTATCTTTACTTTGAGTTTTTACTTTCTGTTTTTAGTGGTCTTGATGATTGTTAATACTGTAGCAACATCATTGTATCTTTATTTTTCAAGCTTTGTGCCAAGTATAGCCTCATATGACAAGGGAAGTGAAAGTTGTGACATGCTGCCCAGAAAACAGATTCTGTCCTCGTGACGGGAAAAATCAGAATAAATCACCAGTTCATATTTTTGAGCTGAATTTTTTACACAACGTGCTCTGTACAATCACGGAACTTTCGTATGTTCTGAGGTTTTTGATTTGAGTTGCAGAAGTGCCCTAAAAAATTCTTTACTACCTGCTGTTCTGTTTTTCACAGATTCTGCCACGTTTTGTCTCCCCTAACTTTTGCAAACCTTAAGCTTGCCTTTTCTTTGAAAAAACCTTTTGTCAATCTTTATAAACAATATCTCTTCAAGAATATCTTTATATCCAGTGTGGAAAAATTATTTATTAAGGGAACTAACCTCGCGATGAGTTATGTATGAAGGGAGTTTTCAAGTGTGCGATGGAAGATGATGAAAGAAGATTCGGGAGTGTCAAGCGCTCAAGCTTGGGGATGCCCCCATGCATCCCCAACAAATATTCAAGGATACTCAAGCGTCTAATCTTGGGGATGCCCCCGTGCATCCCCTTCTCCATCAACAATCATCAGTTCGTCCTTCGTCTCACTATATTTTTATCACTTCATGCGTTATGTGCTATGCTTGGAGCGTCTCGCTCTTAGGTTTTATTTTTAGTTTTCTTTAGCTTTGATTTCTGTTCATAACAAGTTAGATCCCGTCTTACTTTGTGTTGGAGAGAAACACGCTCCGTTTGAACTAGAACTCCTCATAGGATTTGCATGATTATTTCCTTAGCTGTGAGTTGTTCTTTTTCTTTTCTTAGCTGCTGCCCTATTTAGTTGTAGTGCTTTAGTTTTCTTCTAGAGCTTTTCTTTTGTCTCAGGTTGAACTTTCTATAGGTTGCATGTTTTATCTTGTTAGAGAGTTTGCCTGTTGCACTGAGTTTTGTGTCTTGACTAGAAAGTAGGTAGTTGAAGTTGGTATTCTCTTTATAGTAGTAACTTGCAATAGTTTTGAGGTATTGACTAGAGTAATGTTTGAACTTTTGGTGTCAAGAGCTCGAGCCTATTAGTGATAGATGTCGTATTTTGGGCAATCCGTGTGTTTTTCGAAAACGAAAACCCCTATTGAGAACTCTAGCTACTAGATGGATCACTAACCTCTGGAGGGTTCGAATATTAGAGTACACTCACGTACCATGAGTCGAGGATGCGCAAGGATAACCAAACCCCCATACACTCCTCCTCGGGGTACTTGTCTCTTTGTGAACCTCCTGATTAGATCGAGAGTTACCGATAATAAGTGCATTAGTTCTTCGGACATGTGAGTGTTCGAAAGTTGACACTTCCACCCACCTATACTTTTTCTAGCCTCTTCAGTACCGTGCATTGCCCTTTCTCACCTTGAGAGTTGGCGCATACTTCGCCGGTGCATCCAAACCCTTGGCACGATACACTCTGTCATCATAAGCCTCCTTATATCTTTCCTGAAAAAACCACCATACCTACCTACAAGGCATTTCCATAGAATTTCCGAGATACATTGACATGCAACATCCACCTTCTCATGACTTGATCTTCATGTCATACATGCTACTTGCTTGATCGATGAGCCGCATGCTAGTTGGGCCTTGCCCTAATCATTGCTACATGACGCGCTAGTATCATTGCATATCCTGCTATCCTGGCAGAGGCATACATTTGCATCATGATAGTTATATCTTCTTTATGTGAGTACCTTTGTAAAGTGTGAAAGATCTCCTTTATTCTTGTAAAATATAGAGTGTTGCCCCTAAAGTGAGGAAAAGATCCCAAAGAGGAAAAAATCAAAAGATCCCAAAGAGGACAAATGAGAGTTAAATAGAAAGAGCAATTGAGGCCACCAAAAAAACACAAAAAAATAGAAAAAAGAGAAAAAGAAAAATAAAAAGAGAGGAGGCACACTAATATTCCTTTTGAGAGATCCACACTAGTACTTCATCATCTATCCCTTGTACTCCATAGAGATCATCATCATGCATATAGCTATGTGGGGACCTTCACACTATAGAACTTGGCTTGTATATTCCAATGATGAGCCTCCTCAAACGAGTTCTAGGTCTTCTTGAGCAAGCAAGTTAGATGCACCCCCACTAGTTCCCTTGGAGAGCTTTTAGCTCACATGTGCATATGTTGCATGGCAATCCCTACTCCTCACATCATATCTATCATATGGCCTTCTCTCGCCTATGATTGTCCTCATTGATGTGAGCCTTTCACACCTTTTTGTCTTCCTCCTCCACCTTTTTTCTGTTTCGCCTTTTAGGTGTCAACTTTCTTGCTCACGCTCATCCATTGCATGAGTGCTCAAAATATCGAAAGGGAGTGGATCAGTTTGACTTGTACCTGACTAGTGGTCTGGGGACGAGTCCAGATAAGAATCCAAAGGAGACTAAGTGTGAACCTTTAGTAGATAGTTGTTCTCAAAAACCTTTTTTCTCTCTTTTTACCAGTCCACTGCTTGCACGCAAACACCATCTGGAGACATTCGAGTCACGGACAGCGAGAGCTCTTGCACATTTTGTTCTTTTTTTGCTTGTGTGAATGCTAATATAGACTCTTGCTTGTTAAGACTTGAATTGAATTGCATGCTTTGATTGCTTTACTTAAAAGTCCTTATATGGTTGTGTGGCATGTCACCACAGAAATTATGCTTGTTATCATTTACCTACTCGAGGACGAGCAGGAATTAAGCTTGGGGATGTTGATACGTCCCAAACGTATCTATAATTTCTGCTTGCTTCATGCATGTTTTGTGTGACTTTGCCATGGTTTTCTTGAACTTTCATACACTTTTGAGCATATTTGGACTAACCTATTAACTCAGTGCACCCAGTTGCCAGTTCCTGTTTTCTGCTGTTTTTGTATTTCAGGTTTTCCGGCCATTAAAAGTGCTCCAAAAATTCCGGAAAAATTATATAAAAAATCAGCGACCCGGAAGCTTCCGGAATCACCAAGGAAGGAGGGGAGGGCCACCACAGGGACTCCAGAAGGGTCCCCGGCGCGGACCCACCCTAGGCCGCGCCGGGCACCCTCCTGGCTGCCCTGTGGCCCCCCTGGTGCCCCCCTTTGGCCCTATTTTTACCCCCCGCGGAGGAACCCCTGATTCCAGACCCCTTTTCTCCAGAAGTAATTCCGATTTCCGCCTCCATCGCCATCAAGTTTCGGGGGGGGGGGGGACAGAATTCCTGTGCCTGCACCCTGCCGGTACGGGGAAGTGCCCCTGGATTCATCTCCATCGACGTTGCTTCCTCCCTCCATGAAGCGGGAGTAGTTCTCCCTCGGGGCTGAGGTTTCTACCAGTAGCTATGTGTTATTCTGTCTCTCCCATGATGTGATCTTCGTTGTGATCATAGGCTATGTTAATCTAGGGTGATCCCATGATATTTCCCCTTCCTCTATGTATTGGATTGATGTACTCAATTGATCTTATCTAGTATAATCCCCGAGACCAAGGTGACAGCGGGCTATTGGACATGGGTTAGAAGAATATTATCATGAGTGATTTCCTCTTTTGTGTGTTGATTGAAGATTGAGAGTCTCTTGGTGCTTGTCTTTGACTATCCTTGAGATATGTTGTGGTGATTGTGGTACTCTCTTTGGATTGCCGCGGTGACATTGGGAAATCCATAGATTGAGAACTACGAACTTTGAGGTGTGCTTTTGTAGCCCTACATAATTCTCATCCTCTCTTGACCACAAAGGAATGACCTCCGAGTGCGTCTCCATTGCATGTTTTATGGGAAATATCATGTGATTAGACTATGTTAATGTTGTTGGGAGTTGCCATTAGTGAAAGTATGAAGCCTAGGCCTTGTTTCCACCATTGCAATACCGTTTGTGCTCACTTTTGTCGCTTACTACCTTGCTGTTTTTATTTATTCAGATTTACATTACCTTGCTTTGCCACCCATATCACCCATATTTTACCATCTCTTCGCCGAACTAGTGCACCTATACAATTTGCCATTGTATTAGGTGTGTTGGGGACACAAGAGACTTCTTGTATCTTAATTGCAGGGTTGCTTGAGAGAGACCATCTTCAACCTCTACTTCCCTGAGTTCGATAAACCTTAGGTCATCCACTTGAGGGAAATTGATGCTGTCCTACAAACCTCTGCGCTTGGAGGCCCAGCATAGTCTACAAGAATAGAAGCGTGCGTAGACATCAGTTCTGAGCCCGAAGAAAATGATAAGGAGAAGAATGATCCTCCCGAGGTGCAAGAAGAAGAAGCACCCGATAAACGCAAGAAGTATACCAGAGAGGACTTCATAGCAAGAAGACACGGGAAGGACAGATAACCATGGGTACAAAAACCCATGCCCTTTCCAGGTTAGTCTCTCAAATCTAAAGAAGAAGAGCATTATAATAAATTTTGTGAATGGATGAAACCTATTTTTCTGCAAATTCCTTTGACTGATGCTATCAAGTTACCTCCTTATTCTAAATACATGAAAGATATTGTTACTAATAAAATAAAAGTTCCTAATGAGGCAATATCTACTATGCTTGCTAACTAATCTTTCAGTGGCAAGATTCCTGAGAAGCTTGGTGATCCAGGTATACCCACCATTCCTTGTTTAAAAAATAATTATGTTAAGACTGCCTTATGTGATCTCGGAGCAGGGGTGAGTGTTATACCTTTTTCTCTTTACAAAATACTATGTTTAGATAAGTTAATCCCTACAAATATCTCTCTTCAGATGGCTGACAAATCAACAGCCGCCCCGATAGGTATTTGTGAGGATGTTCCAGTTCAAGTTGCTAATTGTTTAATTCTTACTGATTTTGTTTAGCTTGACATGCCCGAGGATGGGAGCATGTCCATTATTCTTGGTAGACCTTTTCTTAACACCGCAGGTGCCATTATTGATTGCAATAAAGGAAAGGTTACCTTCAACGTAGATGATAAAGAACACACGGTGTATTTTCCAAAGAAGATCGACAAAGGCATGGCCTTAACTCTATAGAGAATACTGAGATCGTGAAAATTGGAGAATGGGATTGTCCTCTACACATGCACCACAAATACAAAACCATCATGGTGGGGACAATGTCCATTAAAGTAAAGGTGTAATGATAACTTCATAAGAGGTGAGACTTTTTGTTCTATATATCGCCGGTTCGTTGGTAAGACTTGATCAACGTTGCTAGTGGGCATGTTTTATATAGGTAAAAAGTGGAGTTTGTTATGTTTTCATTTGCTTTAGTTTTTATTCTCCTTGTTGTACCAAGTTTATATGTTTTTAAGCTTCACAATTCTAATCACTGCTTCAAGTTTTCAGAAAGTTTCGCAACTTTTTGAACTCCAGAAAATTTTCAACAGTGAAGTTTTCAGAAAATTCTAGAAATATTATAATAAAAAATTTCATGCCGGGAGTGACCCAGAGGCACCTGGGGCTGACCAGGCAGGCCACCAGTGGCCCAGGCGGCCAGCTGGTGCGGCCAACCCCCTGGCCGCGACCACATGCACCTGGGGCCCACAGGTCCCACCTCCAGGTAAATCTTCTTCCTCCTCCCCTCTCTCTCTTTCTCTCTCTCTCCAAAAACACGAGTTCTGCACCTGGAACTTGCGTTCTTGCTCTCCTCCGTCTAGAATTTTTCTCTCTCTCTACAACCAACCATTTGAGCTTAGATTTTGGACAAATACTCCCTGGTATGCAACTCCTTCACCCCTCCAATTAGATTTTTGATTGGTGGTTTCATTTGTGAGTATTTAGTAGTTCTTGGTGCTGTTTAGATGAGCTTGCATGCATGTGTAGAAATTTATTTTTCAAGTTTTGATGCAATTTTATGCCTTAGGTAAGTGAGTAGAGTAGTTTGCCTCAACTCACTTTGTTTAAATCCTTGTTTTTGTGAATTGTCAAAAAATTTCAGAAATGAGTTTGCTAGGAAAAGAAAAGGGGTGGCTTGGGAAGAAGAAGCCTGAGCGCTCCGATCGAGTCACTAGAGCTGCAGCTTCACCCTCAGCAGATAGGGTGAGATACAATGAAGATCATGTGCCCTTGGAGTTGTTGGAAGACACAAGTCCAACATGCCCAATGATGTATCCGTGCGATGATTTTCTTACAGCTGCAGGAATCGAGGAGGAATTTTATGGCCTTTGTGCTAATGCAGGTTTGACACGGCTAGGATTATGCCATGTGGTACAATACAAGAACCTTACCTCCCGTTTTGTTAGCAGTTTTCGTTATAACCATGATGCTGGAATTGTCGAGTTCAAACTTTATAATGATCTCATAGCTATGTCTTTGGCACAGTTTTGTGATATAATAGGTGTGCCGAATGTTGGTCAGACGACGAAGATGATTTCTCAGCCTTCCGAGTTGAGGACCCTCTTCAACTCCCTTTGCTACCAGGAGGAGACCGACATTCAGCGCACGAAGATTTCCAGCATTTTGTTTCCCCACCTCAGGTATTTTTCGTACTATATTGCTAGAGGGTTGTTGGCTCGTGACAACACGAGAAGTGGTTCTGCACCAGATTTCGCTATCTATGCGAACGCCCTCTCTGGTAAGAATGAGTATAATTTGGGTGCCTTAATTTCTCTGCGCCTTGTTACGAATAGTAACAAGGGCGATTTATATGGTGGTGTTTACGCCACACTCATCCTTGAGTCTCTTGAGCGCACCCCGCATCCGGATGACGTTCCCTTTTCATACGCAAGTCTCGATCTTGCGGCTATGAAGAGGCATACGTTTGTTACCATGACTTCCTAGTTTGGTAACCTTGATTATATTTTGAGGTTTGAAAAGACCATTACTCGTGAGATCCGTCTACCCACACCACTTTTGTTTGATAACACTCGCAGGAACGGATGGTCCTTCAACTATATCCAATTCGATGAGTTCATGGCTCATTACCAGCCGCATAACCCCATGGAGGGGGTTGTGCCCGATGAGGAGGAGCATGGTGAGTTCCCACCTTTCCAGGGAGAGACCTTCACCAAGCATGGCGAGGGATCTTCTTCCGCTTGGAGCGCAGGACCTTCCTCATGGGAGGACCCGAGGACTTCGGTGTACGCACCGGAGGGCTCATACGACTCCTGGACTTACCACAACCCCGAAGCAGGAGGCTCCTGGGGGCAGTAGCTACTACCAACTTAGGCCAAAAGCCTATGCTTGGGGGAGTACGGGCCCTTCTCACCTTTCCATTGTATTATCCGTTTTTATTTTTTGTTCGCTTTGATCTTTTCGAAGTTTTTTCCCATTCTTCTTTGTTCCTCTATTTTGCAAAAACAACAAAAAGATTTCTCTTTTCTTTTTCTTTCGCTAAGCCTTTGAAAAACCCAAAAATATTTCCTTTCTATCTTTAGTTTGCTTTGTTTTCAGAGTTCAGCTCAAGTCCGTGATGGCATTTGATTATATATTTCCTACGTTCGGTCGTGCAAGTGACAACGCAGTAATGACAAAGATCGACGAAAGGGAAGGAACAAGGAAAACCGGTATGAACTCTTCTTGTTTCTACTCTTGTACATATGCATGTACTTATGATCTAGAGACCAACTTGTAGTGACATAGTGCTATGTTTACAATGCTTTCCCAGTGTTCATGCTTTCTTTGTGGCTGATCTAAAATAGCTAGGGTGCATATTATGTTGTTGAAATGATTTACATGCATTGCATTGCTCATGGTTTGGCATATTGAAGTGGTATTTCCCTTCGGAGAATTCTTGGATTGACTTGGCACGTGTTCACACATGTTTATGACTAAAATGTCTATCATGCCTTGATGACCTTTTTATTTTAGAATAGTCATATCACCTTCATGCCCGATTCAATGTTACTTTGTCGCTCTGCATGATTATGACAATTATTGCTCTCTAGTTGGTCGCTTCCCAGTCTTTTGCTAGCCTTCACTCGCACCAAGCGGAATTCTGCTTGTTCATCCAAACTCCTTTTCAAACCAGTTATTCCACTTGAGTCCACCATATCTACCTATATGTGGTATTTACCGGCCACTCCTAACTTAGACTTTCTTGTGCGGTGAGGGAAAATCCGTACAAGCTCATGGTGCGGTGAGGGAAAATCAGTATCTGTCATGCCAAACATATTTTGACGGAACTTTTAACTAGTCAAACAAATAAAAAAATATGAGAGTTACACCTCCCCCATACTTGATAATGGAATTAAATGGACCAAATGCTGCTAATGATAGGTGGAACGGTACCCTCCTTCCATCCTTGAGGCAAAATAAAAGGTTCCGTAGACCATCAAAGGATTTATGGATAAGGGAACATGTGTAAGCAAAAAGCATTAATATGGTTGGCATGGGAGATATTGAAAGACCTTTACCGTTCACCGTTGACTGGAAAGTTGCACATCTCAAAAGAACTTTATCTCTGTTTTCAAAACCAAGAGCTCTGGCACATGTTTAGTCTTTGCTTCCTTTCACAGGTTTTCAATCTTGCCATAAAAAATCCACGGTTCGAGAGTCTCACCTTATTTCTTCAAAGCACCAACTATTGAGAGCATATTTGTCATTCTTAGTGTAACATGCATTGTCCCAAAGTATTACATTGTCTTCTGCATGCTTGTTATATGGCTAGTCTGAAATTCTTAGTTCTAGTATCCTTTAAAAATCCGGAGGAGTTTCTGCATTTATGTTTTTCTTAACTCATGGAGGATAGCGAGATACCACTCTGATATGTTCAGGTTATGTGCATTGTGATCTTGTCTTGATTTTCGGCAGTATATTATTCACTTTAGACTGTTTGTGATTGATTACTTGAAAGAAGGATTTCTTCGTGCATTGTCCTCATAGCATTGTTTTGATGCTTGCTAAACTCTTTTCATAGTACCGGCTTATTTACATCTTATGAAGCAAAAGAGTTTGTCAAAGTTTTCTTTGTCGCGTCCAGTTCGTTGAACTGAATTGCTTGAGGAGAAGCAATAGGCTAAGCTTGGGGGAGTAGAAACGTCTCAAACTTATCTTCTTTTCCAAACACTTTTGCTATTGTTTTGCCCTCATTCTTGCATGATTTGAACTAAACTAACCCGGACTAACGCTGTTTTCAGCAGAGCCGCCTGTATGGTTTTATTGTGCGCAGGAAAATGAATTTTTGGACATCTCAGAAAATTCCCAGAAAAATACCAAAAAATCCATGCACCCGAAGGAGCCCGGATCCAGAAGATGGGCCAGAGGGCAGCCAGGGGGGCCCCAGGCGCCCCCCTGGCACGGCCAGGGGTGGGGCCGTACAGGGAGGCCGCTTGGGCGAGTCACCCCTCCCCTGGTGCCATACTTTGGCTGTTATTTATTCCTGTGACGGGGAAACTCTGAAACAGAAGCCACTTTTCCAGAACCCGTCTGATGGTACGATTTAACGCCCCCTCGTTGGTTACCCAAAGTTGAAGGTTGAGATGTAGATGGCGGCAATTTCCCTTAGCAAAGATGCTAAGGTTGAATGTCGAACCAATAGGACTCCAACAGATACAAGAAGGTGGTGAAGGGAACAATGGCGCCGTTCACAACTCAAGGTTGCTTACTTCACCTGGACCTGCACACACAGCAAATAACTTTGCTTCCCAACGAGTACAGAGGAGTTGTCAATTCCTCCGGCCTTGTTGTTTACAAAGGATAAAACGCACGGGATAATAATGATAGTGATAGCAACGGAAAAGTAAATAAAGCAGTAAATTGATAGTGGGTGTAAACAATATTGGAAGTATGGACCGGGGTCCTATGATGTTCACTAGTGATGTCTCTCTCCCAAAAGACGATAAGATAGCCATGCGAGGTAAACAAATTACAGCTGGGCAATTGACATGATTATGTGCGCAAACCAATGCTAACTATGTTATAAAGAAAGGAAGAGGCTCAGCGGTACGCCAAGACAAGTAGACCGAAATCCATCTGCATCTACCTACTAATCATCCACCTTGAGATATCTATACAGAACATCTCGCTGGTATTAAGTTGCGAATCCCACCCAAAGTGTAAACTCAAAGCAACGGACAACTGCATTAAAGAACTTTGCGTAAAGTAAACAATCCTTGCACCCGCAAGTACACGCACCGTTTTTTCCCCTTGTGGCAACAACACATCCCCTAGACTCATGTTTCTGTCACTCAAGCTAGTCATCGGGGGGCATGAACCCACAATCATGCATAACGTTCCCTCTTGGAGTCACTACCTACTATTTGGCCAAAGCAATAAAGAGCAACGGAGAACATGCAAGAATTACTCTAGAACATAAATATAAAAGAGGAGAATCAAATATATTACTCAAACACAATCTGAACATAGTCTCATAATCCATCGGATCCCAGCATACTCAGCATAGCAACAACAGAAATATTACATATGTGCCTCGATCATGTAGGGCAGCTCACGAGGTCTAATCCATGAAGAACAAAGAGGGGAGGAGAACATCACATAGCTACTGATCATAGAACCATGGTCCAAGGTGGACTACTCACGGTTCATCCGGGAAGCATCCATGGTGGTGGAGAAGCTCCCGGAGGTGGTTCCTCCCTCCCGTAGGGTGCCGGGAAGAGGTCTTCTGGTGCTCCCGATCTTGGAAGCGCGGCGGCGGCGGAACAGAGGAGAGATCGCGAAAAAGGGTTCCCGTCACGGGGGTTTCAGGTCACGAGGATTATATGGGCGAAGGTGGGCAGCAAGGGGGTCCACCATGGGTCTAGGCGGCCCCCTGGCGCAGCCGTACCCTAGGGCGCGCCGGGAGGGCGCCTGGGGCCCTGGTGGGTCCCCTCTGGCCCCCCTCGGTGATTCCCGAAGCTTCTTTTGCGCTGATTTTTTTATTGTATTTTCTCGAATTTTTGGAGCACTTTGAATATGGGGAAACCTGAAATAGAAAAATAGCAGAAAATAGGAAATGGCACTGGGGTGCACTGAGTTAATAGGTTAGTCCAAATATGATCAAAAGTGTATGGAAGTTCATCAATATCATAGAAATATCACACAAACGAGGCATGCAGCAAGCAGAAATTATATATACGTTTTGGACGTATCAACATCCCCAAGCTTAATTCATGCTCGTCCTCGAGTAGGTAAATGATAAAAGCATAATTTCTGTGGTGACATGCTAACAACCATATAAGAACTTTTATGTAGAGCAATCAAGGCATATAATTCAATTCAAGTCATAACAGGCAAGAGTCTATATTTAGCATTGAAAAAAGCAACATAAGAACATAAAGGTGCAAGAGCTCTCGCTGTCCGTGACTCGAATGTCTCCAAATGGTGCTTGCGTTCAAGAAAGGGGATAGGGATATACGAGAAAAAGTATTTTTGTGTTGAGAACTCAATCTACTAAGGTTTCACACTTGGTCTTCTTTGGAATCTTATCTTGACTCATCCCCAGACCACTAGTCAGGTACAAGTCAAAATGATCCACTCCTTTTCGACATTTTGAGCACTCATGCAATGGATGAGCGTAAGCAAGAAAGTTGACACTTACGATGGCAAATAGAGAATATGGTGGAGGAGGAAGAAAAAAAGGTGAGAAAGGCTCACATCAATGAGGACAATCATAGGCGAGAGAAAGCCAAATGATAGATATGATGTGAGGAGTAGGGATTTCCATGCAACGGATGCACATATGAGCTAAGGTAAGCTCTCCAATGGAACTTGTGAGGGTGCATCCAACTTGCTTGCTCAAGAAGACCTAGAGCTCATTTGAGGAGGCTCATCATTGGAATATACAAGCCAAGTTCTAGAGCTATATGCATGAATGATAATCTCTATGGAGTACAAGATATAAGAGGGAGTACGAGTGTGGATCTCTCAAAAGGAATAGTAGTGTGCCCCCTTCTCTCTTTTTATTTCTTTTTCTCTTTTTTCGATTTTTTCGTATTTTTTGGTGGCCTCGGTAGCTCTTTCTATTCCTCTCATTTGTCCTCTTTGGGATCTTTTAATTTGTCCACTTTGGGATCTTTTCCTCACTTTAGGGGCAACACTCTATATATTACAAAAAGTATAGAAGATCTTTCACACTTTACAAAAGTACTCAAATCATAAATAAGATGTAACTATCATGATGTATGCAAATGTATGCCTCTGCCAGTGTAGTAGGATATGCAATGATACTAGCGCGTCATGTAGCAATGATTAGGGCAAGGCCCAACTAGCATGCGGCTTATCGATCAAGCAAGTATGATAGAGGCGAAGGTGTCCCGATGTTTCGATGAGATGATGGAGATCGATTTTGGTGGAGTAGACTTTCACGACCCGACTACGAACGTGCGAAGACGTTGCGCCTTAGCAATCGCTAAACCAACTCCGAGAGGTTATTGATCCCGCAGATGCACGATCAACCTGACCACGAAGGTCTAATTCCTGCAAGCAATCGACAAGAACAAGCAAGAACTAAGAATTGCAATCTGGATATTGCGAATATAAGATGAATGATTAACAGAAGTTGGGGTTCCAATGCGGTCTTGGCCTGGTCGGATGACACAAACGAAGAGATCGAAGTTGCGGCTATGGCTAACTTAAATCTAATTAAAACCCAAGTCTAAACGACGCCCTAAGGGCTGTATATATGGGGGAACAAAGTGGATTTTCGTGACCCCTTGGAGGTGGGGTCCGAAAACAACCCTAACTCGGTTTCCCCACACATACGAACTCTAAAAAGAGCATATAATGTGGTATTTCGAAATTACATGGGCCCAGCCCAATATTAAGGTGACGCAACACCTATAATTCTCCTTGGACGAACATAATGAAGTGGCATCTCGTGTATTTCGTCCAAGCCTTCATGCACTCCTTATGGTGGCTTCAAAGTGCGAAAATCACCACTGGAAGCTCCATTGTCCTTTCCCGTGCGCGCACCTTCTTCTCCATGCTTGATCCCGCTCCAATGACCATCCTTCTTGTCCATGCTAGGTCCTTCATTCATAAGCAAAACAAAAGTATCTAATTTAGGTAGCATCATATGTTCATGAACATTAGACGAATTCGCAAGAAACGAAAGTACCTGATAATTTAGTTGACGTGCACGTGCTCTAGTAACTGGTCCAATATGTTTAGTTGGTGAGGATGTGGGTGTAACAGTAGTAGGGATGTCCTCATCATCCTCCCCTTCTTGAATTGAAGTCGTCCTCGACGGAGGCACATCATCTTCTCCCAAATAAGGCTTCAAATCTGCAATATTAAATGTGGGAGTAACCCCAAAGTCTGCAGGTAGCTCAAGTTTATACGCGTTATCATTAATTTTCTGCAAAACCTTAAAGGGACCATCAGCTCGTGGCATTAACTTAGACTTGTGAAAATCAGGAAACCTATCTTTACGTAAATGTAACCAAACAAGATCTTCTGGTTCAAACACAACATGCTTTCTACCCTTATCACCAGCAAGCTTGTATCTAGCATTCATTCTCTCAATGTTTTCTTTAGTTAACTCATGCATTTTTAATATCAATTCAGCATGTTGCTTAGCATCAAAATTAACCTTCTCCGAAGATGGAAGAGGCAGCAAATCAATAGGTGCACGAGGTAGAAAACCATAAACAATCTCAAAAGGGCACATTTTAGTGGTAGAATGCAATGAACGATTATAAGCAAATTTAATATGAGGTAAACATTCTTCCCACATTTTCAAGTTACTCTTTAAAACAGCCCTAAGCATAGTAGACAAAGTCCTATTGACTTCTTCAGTTTGTCCATCAGTTTGGGGATGACATGTAGTACTAAAAAGTAGTTTAGTCCCCAACTTTGCACATAAGCACCTCCAAAAATGGCTAGGAAACTTAGTATCACGATCCGAGACAATAGTATTGGGCACACCATGTAAGCGAATAATCTCACGAAAGAATAAATCAGCAACATTAGCAGCATCATCGCTTTTATGACATGGTATAAAGTGTGCCATCTTAGAAAATCTATCCACGACAACAAATATGCTATTCCTCCCCTTATTTGTTCGAGGCAAGCCTAAAACAAAGTCCATGGATATGTCCTCCCACGGAACACTAGGTACAGGTAAAGGCATGTATAAACCATGAGGATTGAGTCGTGACTTAGCTTTTTGACATGTAGTGCAGCGAGCAACAAAACGCTCAAAATCCCGTCTCATCTTTGGCCAAAAGAAATGTGTAGCAAGTACGTCCTCCGTCTTCTTCACGCCAAGGTGTCCCATTAATCCTCCTCCATGCGCCTCCTGCAACAACAAAAGACGAATAGAGCTAGCTGGAATGCATAGCTTGTTAGAACGGAACACAAATCCATCATTAAGCACAAACTTGTTCCATGTTCTACCCTCTCTACAATTCTGCAATACATCTTTAAATTCCGCATCATTTACATATTAATCTTTGATTGTCTCTAAACCGAATATCTTGAAGTCAAGTTGTGAAAGCATAGTATAACGACGAGACAATGCATCAGCAATAATATTATCTTTCCCCTTCTTGTGTTTAATGACATAAGGGAAAGTCTCAATAAATTCAACCCACTTAGCATGTCTACGATTAAGTTTAGCTTGACTTCTTATGTGTTTCAAAGATTCATGATCAGAATGTATAACAAATTCTTTGGGCCATAAATAATGTTGCCAAGTTTCTAATGTCCGAACAAGAGCATATAATTCCTTATCATAAGTAGAATAATTCAGACTAGGCCCACTCAATTTTTCAGAAAAGTATGCAATAGGTTTAACATCTTGTAATAACACACCTCCCAAACCAATCCCACTAGCATCGCTTTCAAGCTCAAAAGTCTTATTAAAATCAGGAAGTTGAAGCAAAGGAGCATGTGTTAACTTATCTTTCAATACCGTGAAGGCTTCATCCTGTGTGGTACCCCAAGTAAAAGGCACATCCTTGCGTGTAAGATCATTGAGAGGTGCAGCAATGGTGCTGAAATCTCTCACGAAACGCCTATAGAATCCAGCGAGGCCAAGAAAACTCCTCACTTGCGTGACCGTTTTGGGCTGCGACCAACTCTCAATCGCCTCGATCTTGGCTTTATCAACTTCAATACCCTGTGGAGTAACAACATAGCCAAGAAACGATACTCGGTCGGTGCAAAAGGTGCACTTCCCAAGGTTACCAAACAAACGTGCATTACGTAGAGCAATAAAAACATCACGTAAATGATCCAAATGTTCCTCCAAAGATTTGCTATAAATCAGTATATCATCAAAAGAGACTACCACAAATCGTCCAATGAAAGCACATAAAACCTCGTTCATTAATCTCATGAAGGTGCTAGGTGCATTAGTTAACCCAAAAGGCATGACTAACCACTCATATAGTCCAAACTTAGTTTTAAATGTCGTTTTCCATTCATCTCCTAATTTCATGCGAATTTGATGGTATCCACTACGCAAATCAACTTTGGAAAACATGGTAGAGCCACTTAATTCATCAAGCATATCATCTAACCTAGGAATAGGATGACGATAACGAATAGTAATATTATTAATGGCTCTACAATCAACACACATATGCCATGTTCCATCCTTTTTTGGCACTAATATAACAGGAACAGCACACATACTAAGGGATTCGCGTATATAACCTTTGTCGAGTAGCTCTTGTACTTGACGCTGGATTTCCTTTGTCTCCTCCGGATTGGTACGGTATGGCGCACGGTTGGGCAGCGAAGCACCAGGAATTAAGTCAATCTGATGCTCAATCCCTCGAATAGGTGGTAATCCCGGTGGCACGTCTTGTGGAAAGACGTCAATAAACTCCTGCAAAAGGTCAGTGACAACAGGAGGCAAAGAAGGAGGCAATTCCTCAAATGAAAACAAAGATTCTTTGCACACAAAAGCATAGCACACATATTGACTAACATCCAAATCCGAAATATCAACCTTAGTAGCAAGCAAAGTTGGACTAGTCAATTTAATTTCATTAGAAACAGCAGAAGAAGATTTGCTATTAGTCTTATGTTGTTGCTCAAATTCTTTAGCTACTATCTCATTTTCACTCTTATTTTTCTCCTGTTTAGCTTTACTAGCTCTAGCAAGATCATCTTTCACAATTTGATCAGGAGACATAGGAAGTAAAGCAATATTTTTATCCTGATGAACCAGAGTAAACTGATTTGTCCTACCATGGTGTACAACATTCCTATCAAATTGCCATGGTCTACCAAGTAAAAGAGAGCATGCTTGCATGGGTACCACATCACAATCAACATAATCAGCATATGGAGCAATGCTAAAGTGCACACGAACAGAACGCGTTACCTTAATCTTACCACCATTGTTAAACCACTGAATATAGTACGGATGGGGGTGTGGTCTTGTGGTGAGAGATAGCTTCTCCACCAACTCCATGCTAGCCAAGTTGTTGCAACTCCCTCCGTCAATAATGATGCGAACCGAACGTTCTTTCACCACTCCCTTTGTGTGGAACAAATTATGCCTCTGGTTTTGCTCGGCCTTCGTTACCTGCACACTTAACACACGTTGGGCAACCAAACTAGCATATTTATCCGCATCATCAGGAGCCATATACTCTATATCATAAGCATCATCATGGGCACCCTGTTCCTCATGAGCAATGAGAACTAAAGTCTCCTCGTCATAGTCACTCGCTGACTCATACCCACCATCCTCCGTAATAGTCATCACACGCTTGGAGGGACAGTCTTTGGAGAAGTGACCTCCACCTTGGCACCTGCGACATTTAATATCACGATCTCGTGTTTGCCCTGTGGAAGCCATGGATGAAGAAGAACCCACTGCTGGACCACTCTGTGCACCCTTCAATGGTGGCGCTGGCTGTTTTGGTGGCTCCCTGTAAGAATGAGCGGCTAAAGTAGATGATGGTGCAGCAGGAAGTGTGGATGTAGAAGCTCCATGCGATGTCCATGATGTATTTCGTCCTGCAGAAAAGCTAGGTCTCGTAGTGGCCTGTCGATCCTGCACTTCACGTTCAACTTTACAAGCAAGATGAAACAAACGAGTGATAGTAGCATAGTCCTTGTATTCTAGAATAGTTTGTATCTCCTTGTTTAAGCCACCCATAAAACGTGCAAGCATAGCTTCATTATCCTCTACTAGGCCACATCTAATCAATCCAGTTTGTAATTCCTGATAATATTCTTCTACATAATTTTTTCCTTGTCTCAAACGCTGTATTTTTTGTAGCAATTCACGTTGATAATAAGGAGGAACCCAGCGAGTACGCATAGCAACTTTTAAAGCAGCCCAAGTAGTTGGAATATTATTAGCATGCAATCTACAATGTTCAGACCACCAAATAGATGCAAACCCAGTGAATTCACAAACAGCAGCACTAACACGTCTATTCTCAGGATATTGTAAACATGTAAAGCGTTGTTCAGTTTCTAACTCCCAAGTAAGATAAGCATGAGGAATATATCTACCCTCAAATGGCTTAAGATTCAATTTAAGTTTAGGCACATGTTCATCATCGCGTACCTGAGGGGGTGGTTGGTGTCGACCGTGGCGAATGTTGGGACGTGGACGTCGAGCTGGCTGTTCATAGGCCGCTTCCTGTTCCACCTCCTCCTCGTAATCACCCTCGTAGTTGTTGTCCTGTCCGACGTCAGAAGCAACAGCAGCAGCCGCAACTGCAGCGGCAGGAGCACCAATACCAGCAGCTTGTCCGCCCGGAAACAGAATACGTCGTGCACGTCGTGGTGGCGGCGGCTGTGCCGGAGCGGCAGCAGGCTGTGTAAGGAGGCGTGCGATCAACTCAGTAAACTTGGCGTCGAGCTTGGTGTCGATCATTTTCTCCACGCCATCAATCGCCTCTGTAAATCTGTTCTCGATGTCATTCACCTGTTCAGACATCATTTGTGCAAATTTATCATGTAGCTCCTTGTTTGTCATGTTCTCCCAATTGGGCGCATCCCGTACCACTTCATCATGTGATCCTGGCATGGTTAGCAGAAATAGAAAACACACAGGAATATGATCCTACTTCTACTAATGGGATGTGGGGTGGTGGAAAGCACAAATCCATCAAGCTTTTCTTTCGTTCTTACCGATTCTTACCTAGAAGCAGGTGGTGATGTACAACCAACGGGTCAAAACTCTCAAAGATGGGGTAGAGCGATGGTCAGGAGGTGTCAACCGCACGAAGTAGAATATATGTGGAGCTGTAGGTAGGCTTGACAAATATGGTAGCAAAAAGATCAACAGTAATCAAAACAGAGATGCAAAGTTGAATAAACACTCAACGTCGGTACTGTGCTGATCCTAGGCTAGACCGTACTAGAGACGCGAGCCTAAAACACCAACGAAAGCACGACGCGACACGTAAACAACTGAGAAGCACACTCTGAATTTTTTTCGCTCTTTTTTTTTGCTTTTTTTTTGCGAAGCGGGACTGCGGTGGCTGAAAAAGTGCGAAAAAATCACTATGGTAGCGAACGTCTCAAAATGAGTTTCTGGACCTAAGGAAGGTATGGGCACGAAATTTTTGCACCCCTGAAATTTTTGGCCTAAAAACTGCTCTGGAAAGTGTGCCAGACTCTTTTTTTTTTGGAAATCACCCTCTTCTACGTACGACAAAGATTGGTGAAATCCGACTCTAATCAAATCAAAACTAATCTGGCTACGGAGAGATCACAAACCGAACGGGTGATGGAACTCAACTCGGATCGGTAGGTCGTGGTGGTGAATATGGACTCGGCTTGGCGGAACGTGGTGGTGTATCTGGACTCGGATTGGCGGAACGTGGTGGTGTATTTACTGTGCGGCGGCGGCGTGACAAATTGTGATCAGAACTCGAAACTCTACGGGAACTAGACGCTAAGATCAGCAATTCGACACAATGATGCAACTGCAAATTCAACAAAGCAAACTACTGTAAAGAAAACTGGACAAAAGGCTCGGACTGTCTTGGGACGTGATGATCTAACCCTAATTTTTTTTGGCTTTTTCGTGGACTGTAGGTATGAAAAACAGAAGTAATCTAGACTACGAAAAACTGGTAAATCTCACCGAGCAACCTGGAAATCTGATACCACTTGATAGAGGCGAAGGTGTCCCGATGTTTCGATGAGATGATGGAGATCGATTTTGGTGGAGTAGACTTTCACGACCCGACTACGAACGTGCGAAGACGTTGCGCCTTAGCAATCGCTAAACCAACTCCGAGAGGTTATTGATCCCGCAGATGCACGATCAACCTGACCACGAAGGTCTAATTCCTGCAAGCAATCGACAAGAACAAGCAAGAACTATGAATTGCAATCTGGATATTGCGAATATAAGATGAATGATTAACAGAAGTTGGGGTTCCAATGCGGTCTTGGCCTGGTCGGATGACACAAACGAAGAGCTCGAAGTTGCGGCTATGGCTAACTTAAATCTAATTAAAATCCAAGTCTAAACGACGCCCTAAGGGCTGTATATATGGGGGAACAGAGGGGATTTTCGTGACCCCTTGGAGGTGGGGTCCGAAAACAACCCTAACTCGGTTTCCCCACACATACAGACTCTAAAAACAACCTATAATGTGGTATTTCGAAATTACATGGGCCCAACCCAATATTAAGGTGACGCAACACCTATAATTCTCCTTGGACGAACATAATGAAGTGGCATCTCGTGTATTTCGTCCAAGCCTTCATGCACTCCTTATGGTGGCTTCAAAGTGCGAAAATCACCACTGGAAGCTCCATTGTCCTTTCCCGTGCGCGCACCTTCTTCTCCATGCTTGATCCCGCTCCAATGACCATCCTTCTTGTCCATGCTAGGTCCTTCATTCATAAGCATAACAAAAGTATCTAATTTAGGCAACATCATATGTTCATGAACATTAGACGGATTCGCAAGAAACGAAAGTACCTGATAATTTAGTTGACGTGCGCGTGCTCTAGTAACTGGTCCAATATGTTTAGTTGGTGAGGATGTGGGTGTAAAAGTAGTAGGGATGTCCTCATCAAAGTAGCATGTATGACATGAAGATCAAGTCATGAGAAGATGGATGTTGCATGGCAATATATCTCGGAAAGGCTGTGGAAATGCCTTGATAGGTAGGTATGGTGGCTGTTTTGGGGAAGGATATAAGGAGGTTTATGATGAAAGAGCGTATCATGCCAAGGGTTTGGATGTACCGGCGAAGGTGGACGCCAACTCTCTGAATGAGAAGAAAGCAATGCACGACACAGGAGAGGCTAGAAAAATATGGGAAGGTGGAAGTGTCAACTTTCGAATACTCACATTAGTCCGAAGAACTCATGCACTTATTATCGGTAACTCTCAATCTAATCAGGAGGTTTACAAAGAGACAAGTACCCCGAGGAGGAGTTTATTGGGGTTTGGTTATCCTTGCGCATCCTGGACTCATGGTACGTGAGTGTACTCTAATATTCGACCCCTCAGAAGAGTAGTGATCCTTCTAGTAGCTAAAGTTCTCAACTAAATTTGTAAGTTTTGAAAATAAACACGGATTGCCCAGAATACGACATCTATCACTAATAGGCTAAATCTCTTGACACCAAAAGTCCAAACATTACTCAAGGCAATACCTCAAAACTATTGCAAGTTACTACTATAAGATAATAGCAACCTCAATTACCTACTTCAAGTCAAGACACAAAATTCAGTGCAACAGGCAAACTCTCTAAACAAGATAAACATGCAAACTCAAGAGAGTTCAAGCAAAAAACTAAACAAAAGCTCTTAAAAATATAAGCATGAAAACCAAGAGCTAAACATGACAGTAGCTATGAAAAAGATAAAGAAGACACACAGCAAAGATAAGCATAAAAAATCCTATGTTGTGTTATAGATTTTGAAAGTGGAGCATGTTTCTCTCCCACACAAAGAAAGATGGGTTCTAACTTGTTATGAACAGCAAGAAAATCTAAAGAAAACTAAAAATAAAACCTAAGAGCGAGACGCTCCAAGCATAGCACATAACGCATGAAGTGATAAAAATATAGTGACACGAGAGACGAACTGATAATTGTTGATGAAGAAGGGGATGCACGGGGGCATCCCGAAGCTTAGATGCTTGAGTCTCCTTGAATATTTCTTCGGTATGCATCAGGGCATCCCCAAGCTTGAGCGTTTGACACTCCTGAATCTTCTTTCATCATCTTCCCTCGCACACTTGAAAACTCCCTTCATACATAACTCATCATAATCTGATTAGCGAGGTTAGTACCCATAATAAAATAATTTTTTTCTCTACTGGAAACAAGGATATTCTTGAAGAGATACTGTTTCTAAATATTGCCAAAAAAAAGTTTGCAAAGAAAAAGCAAGCTTAAGGTTTGGAAAATGAAGAAGAGGCAAAACAGGACAGAATCTGTGAAAAACAGACCAGCAGGTAGTAAGGAATTTTTTAGGGATACTTATGCAACGCAACTCAAAAAACTCAGAACATATGAAAGTTCCGTAATTTTATAGAGCATGCTGTGTAAAAATTTCAGCTCAAAAAGATGAACTGGGATTTTTCTGTGATTTTTCTAGTCACGAGGACAGAATCTGTTTTCTGGACAGCATGTCACAACTTTCACTTCCCTTGTCATGGGAGGCTATAAATGGCACAAAGCTTGAAAAGTAAAGATACAATGATGTTGCTACAGTAGTGAAAATCATCAAGACCACTAAAAACATAAGAAAAACAAAAAGGAAATACTAAATTCGTTGCGGGTTGCCTCCCGAAAGCGCTTCTTTAAAGCCATTAGCTAGGATTAATGCAAATAGATCAAGTCTTTTCAAGAAAATAACTAGCCCGTGTGACGGACTCAAAAGACAACTTAATATTTTTCCTAGGGAAGTGTTCCATCCCTTTCTTGAGAGGGAATTGGAATTTTATTATCCCTTCTTTCATATCAATAATAGCACCCACGGTGCGAAGAAAAGGACGTCCCAAAATAATTGGACAAGAAGGTTCACATTCAATGTCCATAATAGTAAAATCAACGGGAACATAATTGTCATTGAAAATGGTAAGAACATCATCGATCTTCCCCAAAGGTTTCTTTACGGAAGAGTCGACAAGACGAACACCAAAAGAACAAGAATCAAAAGGTTTCAATTCAAATATATCATACATTCTTTTGGGCATAACGGAGGTACTAGCTCCAACATCACATAAAGCATAGCAAGAAAAGTTATTCAGCTTAATTTTAATCATAGGATCCCAAACATCTTCTAGCTTTCTAGGTATGGAGGCTTCTACCCTAAGTTTCTCCTTCCTAGCTTTAATGAGAGCATTAGTGATATGCTCCGTGAAGGCAAGATTAAGTGTGCTAGTGTGGGCGTCTGTAGACATCTTGTGAAGGAAACGAATAACTTCAGAAAGGGTGCAATTACCAACATCAAGGTCACTACTATCAAGTAAAGTGGTAGTGGTGTTCTTTAGGCTCACTTGTTTGGTAGCTTCTATAATCATAGGAATTTCTTCTTCTACGGTTGAGGTCATAACATCACCATTAATAGGTCCTATGGGACTAGGGGTGCATTGGGTGCTAAGAGTTTGCATATCCTCAACCACTTGGATAGTAGCAATTGTACGGTGTGTAGGAAGGCTCTTAATTCTATCTTCTTCCTCCTTTTCTCTAGCCCATCTATCTTTGAGTTTAGCCATCATCCTAATGTTTTCATTAATTTGCATTTGAATAGCATTCATAGGAGTGATCTTCCTCTCCTCAAGAGGAGAAGTTCTAATTTTAAGTAATTCTACTTCATGGGCTAAATTGTCTACCTTCGAAGAGAGGTTATCTAATTTGTCTAGTTTTTCCTCTACTCTCTTGTTGAAGGCTTTTTGGGTAGTGATAAAGTCTTTAAGCATACTCTCTAATTCAGAAGTGGAGTTCTTGGTGCTAGGATAAGTGTTGTTGTTCCCATAGTTGTTGGAGGGGAACGGTCTAGGATTGCTACCAAAATTACTCCTATAAGCATTGCTATTGAAGTTGTTTCTAGAGATAAAGTTCACATCTACTTGATCTTGAGCAATCAAAGAATTTAAAGGAACATCATGGGGATCAATAGGAGATTGCTTGGTAAGTAGAGACATAATCAAGTCAACTTTTTCATTTAGGGAGGAGATCTCCTCGACAGAGTTTACCTTCCTACCCGTTGGATCTCTTTCGGTGTGCCATTGAGAATAGTTGGTCATCATCTCATCGAGTAGTTTTGTGGTAGCACCAAGTGTAGTTGACATAAAGGTTCCTCCCGCGGCCGAATCTAGCAAGTTCCGCGAGGTAAAGTTCAAGTATGCACAAAAAGTTTGGATAACCATCCAAGTAGTCAAACCATGTGTAGGGCGATTCTTAATAAGAGATTTCATGCGTTCCCAAGCTTGGGCAACGTGTTCATTATCCAATTGCCTAAAATTCATAATATAGCTCCTCAATTGGATAATCTTATCAGGTGGGTAGTACTTCCCAATAAAAGCATCCTTGCACTTGTTCCAAGAATCTATGCTATTCTTAGGCAAGGATTGAAACCAGATTTTAGCTCCGTCCCTCAAAGAGAAAGGGAAAAGCTTAAGCTTAACAATATCACCATCTACTTCTTTGTACTTGTGCATATCACAAAGCTCAATAAAATTATTTAAGTGCAAAGCAGCAGCATCTCCAGCACCGGAGAATTGATCTTTCATAACAAGGTTTAGCAAAGCAGGTTTAATCTCATAAAAAGGTGCTGAAGTAGCAGGTGTAGCAATAGGAGTGCAGATAAAGTAAATGTTGTTGTGACTAGTGAAGTCACACAACTTGGTGTTCTCGGAGGAACCCATAGTAGTAGCAAGCAAGATAACTATTTTTTTGATTTTTGATAAAGAAAACTAAAGCAAAAACTGAAAGGTAAACTAACAAGACTAAAAAGCAAAGATAAAAGATAGTGTTTAACTCCCCTATCTTGAAGAGTGGAGTCCCCGGCAACGGCGCCAGAAATTGCTTTTTGTTGGTACGATTTAACGCCCCCTCGTTGGTTACCCAAAGTGGAAGGTTCAGATGTAGATAGCGGCAATTTCCCTTAGCGAAGATGCTAAGGTTGAATGTCGAACCAATAGGACTCCAACAGATACAAGAAGGTGGTGAAGTGAACAATGGCGTCGTTCACAACTCAAGGTTGCTTACTTCACCTGGACCTGCACACATAGCAAATAACTTTTCTTCCAAACGAGTACAGAGGAGTTTTCAATTCCTCCGGCCTTGTTGTTTACAAAGGATAAAATGCACGAGATAATAATGATAGTGATAGCAACGGAAAAGTAAATAAAGCAGTAAATTTATAGTGGGTGTAAACAATATTGGAAGTATCGACTGGGGTCCTATGATGTTCACTAGTGATGTCTCTCTCCAAAAAGACGATAAAATAGCCATGCGAGGTAAACAAATTACAGCTGGGAAATTGACAGGATTATGTGTGCAAACCAATGCTAACTATGCTATAAAGAAAGGAAGAGGCTCAAAAGCATGGGCGGTACGCCAAGACAAATAGACCGAAATCCATCTGCATCTACCTACTAATCATCCACCTTGAGATATCTATCTAGAACATCTCGCTGGTATTAAGTTGCGAATCCCACCCAAAGTGTAAACTCAAAGCAACAGACAACTGCATTAAAGAACTTTGCGTAAAGTAAACAATACTTGCACCCGCAAGTACAAGCACTGTTGTTTTCCCCCTTGTGGCAACAACACATCCCCTAGACTCATGTTTCTGTCACTCAAGCTAGTCATCGGGGGGCATGAACCCACAATCATGCATAACACTCCCTCTTGGAGTCACTACCTACTACTTGGCCAAAGCAATAAACAGCAACGGAGAACATGTCAGAATTACTCTAGAACATAAATATAAAAGAGGAGAATCAAATATACTACTCAAACACAATCTGAACATAGTCTCATAATCCATCGGGTCCCAGCAAACTCAACATAGCAACAGCAGAAAGATTACATATGTGCCTCGATCATGTAGGGCAGCTCACGAGGTCTAATCCATGAAGAACAAAGAGGGAAGGAGAACATCACATAGCTACTGATCATAGACCCATGGTCCAAGGTGGACTACTCACAGTTCATCCGGGAGACATCCATGGTGGTAGAGAAGCTCCCGGAGGTGATTCCTCCCTCCGATAGGGTGCCGGGAAGAGGTCTCCTGGTGCTCCCGATCTTGGAAGCGCGGCGGCGGAGGGACAGAGGAGAGATCGCGAAAAAGGGTTCCTGTCACAGGGGTTTCACGTCATGAGGGATATATAGGCGAAGGGGGCAGCCAGGGGCCCCACCAGGGGTCCAGGCGGCCCCCTGGCGCGGCCCCACCCTAGGGCACGCCGCAAGGGCACCTGGGCCCCTGGTGGGTCCCCTCTGGCCCCCCTTGGTGATTCCCGAAGCTTCTTCTGCGCTGATTTTTTATTGTATTTTTCCCGAATTTTTGGAGCACTTTTAATATGGGGGAAACCTGAAATAGAAAAACAGCAGAAAACAGGAACTGGCACTGGGGTGCACTGAGTTAATAGGTTAGTCCAAATATGATCAAAAGTGTATGGAAGTTCATCAATATCATAGCAATATCACACAAAAGAGGCATGGAGCAAGCAAATATTATAGATATGTTTTGGACGTATCACCGTCGCGGAGCCGACGCCAACCTCTGTTCTTCCTCGTGAGGGCTAATCTGGAGGCTGATTTGGCCTCCGGAGAGGGGAGATCGTTGCCATCGCCATCACCATCCCCACTCCATCCTTCCTCCATGACTTCTCTTCACATGTGTGAGTAATTCCCTGCTGTAGGCAAAGGGGATGGTAGGGATTGGATGAGATTGATCATGTAATAGTTCGTCAGATTGTTGGGGGCATGTTGCCTATCATCTACTTTGGTGTTTATCATCATTGCTACAACTTGTTGTTCTTAATGCTTGTCACTTTGGGCCCGAGTGCCATGTTTTCAGATCTGAACCACTTATGTTTTCATGAGTTTATCTATGTTCAAGATCCTATCTATGAGTTGTATGCACCTATTATGGTCCGGAACCGGCGATCCCAAAGGTGATAGCTTGCAACACCAAAGGGGATGGTCCATAATTTTAGGATTCCATGTATCCATTGAGTTTATCGCTTTGTTCCAATGCTCTTTGATAGGAGCACCTTAATCTCCATAAGTTCCTTTTGGCCCCGTTCATAGCGGGAAGGTAGGACAAAAGATGTTGTGCAAGTTCTTATTGCAAGAACGCACAACTACCTATGGGATACATGCCTAATGTTTGATATTTGCCTAGATGATCATTACTTTTCTTTGTGCCTTGCCCCGTGTTAGAATCTATTACATGTTCATTCTTATTCATGCAGCGCCCGACCATCTATCTCCCTAGCCTACAGTGTTTTAATCCTGCTGGTCACTAGTTGCTACTTTTCTCTGTTTCACTACTGCTATCATATCACAGTTGCTATTAATACTTTTTTGCAAGCAAGCATATTTCAGGTGCGGTTGAATTGACAACTCAACTGCCAAAGCTTATAAATACTCTTTGTGTCCCCTTGTGTCGAATCAATACACTACAATCGATCCCCTACAGTTGAGGGTCATCAGTCACCTGTCTCTCTATTTCATCTTTTTGTAGTGGAGAATATCTGTATGGCCTACAGTTCACAAGTACAGCCCCAGGCACTGATACGTCCCAAACGTATCTATAATTTCTGCTTGCTCCATGCATGTTTTGTGTGATATTGCTATGCTTTTGATACACTTTCATATCTTTTTATAACATATTTTGGAACTAACCTATTAATGGTAGCAAGAGTGCGCAAGTTATTGTGTTTGTACTTTATGTGTAGAAATTACTTGGATGAAGGAAAAATCACAAAAAGAAGCCTTGTAGGAGCTGGACTGTAACTCTCCCGAAATCTGTCCCCACCAGACAGGTTTTAAAGATCGCCTCAGAAACGCTAGAAGACGTCCTCAAACGAAAATACTTAAAACTACAAAGTTGTAGGGAATTTTTTTCCGGTGGATGTAGACATAAAATTCGGCCCAATCGGAGTTCGGATGCTCCCTTGAGTCTGATACGTCCCAAACGTATCTATAATTTCTGCTTTCTCCTTGCATGATTTGTGTGACTTTGCCATGTTTTGCTTGAACTTTCATACACCTTTGATCATATTTGGACTAACCTATTAACTCAGTGCACCGGAACAAAGCAATAAACTCAATGGATAGATGAATAGTCCGGATGTCAAAGAGCACCAGAACAAAGCAATAAACTCAATGGATACATGGAATCCTCAAATTTGTTCCGGTGCTTTTTGACAGGAGGGAACTGGCAACCGGACTAACCTATTAACTCAGTGCACCTTTGTTCCGGATGTCTTATGAGTAGTCCCCCTTGGAGCATGGGTCCATGACCAGTAGCTATGTGATGTTCTCCTCCCCTCTTTGTGCTTCCACTTTCGAGACCTCGTGAGCTGCCTCACATGATCGAGGCACCTTTGTAATTTTCTATGTTGCTATGCTGAGTTTGCTAGGATCAGATGGATTATGAGACTATGTTCAGATTGTGATGAGTAATATATTTGGTTCTCTTTTATATTTATGTTCTTTAGTTAATTCTTGCTTGTTCTCCGTTGCCGTATTTTTCTTTGACCAAGTGATTTTTTGCAACTCCACGACGGAGCGTTATGCTTGATTGTGGGTTCAGCCCCTTGATTTCTATCTTGAGTGACAGAAACATGAGACTAGGGGATGTGTTGTTGCCACCAGGGATAAAACAACGGTGCTTGTACCTGCGGGTGCAAGGATTGTTTACTTTACGCATAGTTCTTTTAATGCAGTTGTCTGTTGCTTTGAGTTTACACTTTGGGTGGGATTGGCAACTTAATACCAGCGAGATGTTCTGGATAGATATCTCAAGGTGGATGATTCGTAGTAGATGCAGATGGATTTCGGTCTACTTACCTTGGCGTACTGCCCATTGCTTTTGAGCCTCTTCCTTTCTTTTTTAGCATAGTTAGCATTGCGGTGCGTTTATAATCCTGTCAATTGCTGATGGCGGAGAAGTTGATAGGTTTATTTGTGTTGCCTTCCCTGTCAACCGCGCCAATAAATGATTCTTGATAACCCACAAGTCTATGGGATCAATTGTAGATTTTCTATAAATAAGGATGTCGATCCCAACGAGGAGCAGAAGGTATTGGCAAGTGACTCTGGATAAGGAAAAGGTTGCACACACTGAAAGGTAAATATTTAGGGGTTTTTGGTTTAAGCAAGAGAGAGGTAAAAGACAAGCAAAGTAAATAGGGTAACTGAGGAGTAGCAAGTGGACCAATCCTTTCACAAGGATAAGCCTAGGAACTAAACTTATAAAAGCTAAAGCGTTCTCGAGGGCACACATGAGAGATAGTCAAGTTACTTTCACCATATTCCGCCAAGTAGTATGTATTTTGTCGATAAGTGTCGGTGGGTGGATCAATGCTAGTACACCTTCTAGACTAAGATAAGTGCACTCTTATGATTACACACCTTGCAAGCATCCGCAAATACAAGGTAGTAATTAAGGCATAAGCCTAACCACATCATTATGATCGAGGATCCATAACTCCCTTGTGCAAAAGTGTGCGAACTGGGGTTCAGGTTTCTGTCACTCCGGCAACCCACCATAAGCATCCTTTGTGCACAATGTATTCCTCTAGGACCATGAAAGGTGAAGTGTTAAGTGTTCGACTCACATAACACCACTAGAGAAATAACAACACAACTTAAGTATCAAACAACACATAGTACTTCAACTTCATATGACTACAAACAACTAGACTTCTCCCATGTCCTCAAGAACTAAAGTAACTACTCACAAGACATAAAAGAGATCATGATCAGAGGTGATAGATGGGTGGAAAACAATCTGGACACAATAATATTTCTCCAACAAAATTCAATAGCATTCACCACAAAGTAGTAATCAACACCAACAGAGTAGAGAGGATAGATAGTACGGATTACAACACAAGTTGCAATTGTGCGATGAGATGGGATGGAGGTGGAGATGGTGCTGATGTTGGGGACGATGTTAATGATGATCTCGATGATGCCCGTGACGATGATGATGACGATGGCGATGATCTCCCCTTCCGGGAGGTGATCTCCACGGCGGAATCTGCCCGCCGGAGATGGATTTTTCTTCTCTGTAGGTTTCCGCCACGAGGCGGCGAAACTCTGAAACTCCTCCTGTTCTAGGGTTTTTACCCGGGGGGGGGGGGGGTAATATAGGCCAGAGGGGGCACCGAGGAGGCCCACCAGGCATCCAGGAGTTTCTACAACCAAACTTTCCTCTCTCAAAGTAATTCTCAGTAGCATCATGAACAACATCAAGAATATAACTATCACATAAATCATGTTGTTCATGAACTGCAAGCACACGTGTATAGTTTTCAACACGGTATTTAGGATTATAAGATAAATGCAACCCATCACATTGAGCCTTGATAAGAGCAAAGTTCTCCGGAGTTGGAGATTTCAAAAGGATAATAGGACAATCAAGTGTGGGTGCAATAGCAACAATTTCATGCTTAACATAAGGAACTATAGAGAGTTCATTTTTGTCAGCATCATCCATAGTGGCATCTTGGCCATCAACAAAGAAAGTATCAAAAATTTCAGAAAGGGATATTTTAAGTGAGTCCTTGGAATCATGGGATTCCTCCTCAAAGCAATCATTGGCCTCTTCTTGGGCAGTAAACATTTTATTTTTAAAATTCTCAATATAAGAATTGGAAGTATAATTCTCGAAGCAATAAGCAAGAACTGCAAAGTTTTCAGACTCGAAAATAGTATCGTGATACTTGTCAATCAAAGAAGCAATCTCATAGGCACCTTTAAAAGCAACGAACTCTTCAATCTTTTCAACATCAAAGTAATCATAAACACCTTTAGCATAAGAAGATAAGATCTCATTTTCATTAAACTCACATTGGAAAGAGAGGTGTTTATGATCTATATTAGAACATCAAGTAAAATCATAAATGTGGCACAAAAGTTTAGCATGGCAATAAGAAACATGTATTTGATCCCATAAGTGTTTCCCTTTCTGAGATAGGCGGTGCCGCGTATAATGAGCATGCTCATCCAATGATTTTCCCTCAACCAAGTCGGTTGGGTTGTTAGCGCGAGCACAAATTGATCGAAGACGATCCAAGTGAAACATGTCCATCCTACCATATTTGGGTGGTTCATCACCCATGGTGAGGATAGCATAAATAGGCAAAGCAAGACAAAGGCAAAAGGTAGCAACTATTTTTGTGGTTTTTCATAAAGGACACTGAGATAAAAACTGAAAGGTAAACTAACAAGACTAAAAAACAAAGGTAAAGGGTAGTGTGCAACTCCCCTATCTTAGCACTCAGATTCCCCGGCAACGGCGCCAGAAATACTCTTGCTTATTGGATTCTCACCCTTCGTTGGTGAACCCTAAGTGGAAGGCGTGATGCAGTGCAGCAGCAGTTTTCCCTCGGTGAAGATACCAAGGTTTGTCTCCCGTAGGACTCCAGAGATGATAAGTAGGTGTCAGCGGCGCAACTGACGCGGACCTGGACACAGACACAGATAACTTTGTTCCCAACGAAGTTCAGAGAGGTTGTCAATCTCTCCGGTCTTGTTGTTCACAAATGATAAAACGCAAGGGATAATGATAGCAACTTGAAAGTAAATACAGAAAAGTAAATATAGCTTGGAAACAGTAATGAGGATATGGACCGGGATACGTGATGTTCACTAGTGATGTCTCTCTCCCAAAAGACGATAAAACTGCTATGCGAGGTAAACAAAATACAGAAGGGCAATTGACAGGATTATGAACGCACCGCAATGCTAACTATGCTACAAAAGAAAGGAAGAGGTTCAAAAGAACGGGAAGTACGCCAAAATAAGTAGACCGAAATCCATTTGCATCTACTACTAATCATCGACCTTGAGATATCTATCCATAACATCTCGATGGTATTAAGTTGCGAGCCCCACCCAAAGTGTAAACCCAAAGCAACAGACAACTACATTAATAAGAACTTTGCGTAAAGTAAACAATCCTTGTAACCGCGGTTACAAGCACCGTTGTTTTCCCCCTTGTGGCAACAGCACATCCCCTAGACTCATGTTTCTGTCACTCAAGCGTGTCATCGGGGGGCATGAACCCACAATCTAGCACAACGCTCCCTCTTGGAGTCACTACCTACTACTTGGCCAAAGCAATAAACAACAACGGAGAACATGCAAGAATTACTTAGGAACAAAAATATAAGAGATAAAAACCAAATATATTACTCTATCACAATCTGAACATAATCTCATAATCCATCAGATCCCTCCAAACTCAGCATAGCAACAGCAGAAATATTACAAAGGTGCCTCGATCATGTAGGGCAGCTCACGAGGTCTAAACAATGAAGATCAAAGAGGGGAGGAGAACATTACATAGCTACTGATCAAGGACCCATGGTCCAAGGAAAACTACCCACGAGACATCCGGGGAGCATCCATGGTGGAGAGGAGACTCCCGGAGGTCAATCCTCCCTCCGGCAGGGTGCCGGGAAGAGGTCTTCTGGTGCTCCCGATCTTGGAAGCGTGGCGGCGGCGGAACAGAGGCGAGTTCGCGGAATAGGGTTCTTCTTCTGGAGTTTTCCCGTGACGTAGATTAAATAGGAGAAGGGGGGCAGACAGAGGTGGATCAGGGGCCCCAGGCGCCCCCCTGGCACGACCAGGGGTGGGGCCGCGCCGGGTGGCCGCCTGGGCCCCCCTGGCTCCCCTCTGGCCCCTCCCGGGCTCTTCTCGAAGCTTCCGTCACGCTGATTTTTTATCTGAATTTTCCCGAATTTTTCTGGCACTTTTTATATATATGGGGGAAAACTGAAATAGAAAAATAGCAGAAGACAGGAACTGGCACTGGGGTGCACTGAGTTAATAGGTTAGTCCAAATATGATCAAAAGTGTATGAAAGTGTATCTAGATCATAGCAATATCACACAAAACATGCATGGAGCAAGCCGAAATTATAGATACGTTTTGGACGTATCAATGATCCGTCAACGACTGCTGATAGATAACTCACTCACTTCATGATGTAGACAAGTTTCGAGGAGCGTCTCCCATGTGGGGACGATCACATCCCCTTAAATTCCTTTTTTTATCACTCATAAATGGGCGAAGGAACTTGTGTGTTAGTATTTATCTTTTACGAGCTGGGCACTCATGCCAGTCCCTTCTCGTATTAGGGGTTTGCAGATTAGACATGCAATCCCAAGATAACACTTGTCCAAATTAAGAAGATCATGGGTGACCCACCACTTCCACATGAGCTGAATCAGAGGCACAAAACAGAAGATTTTGAACATCTAAAGATAGCACATAAATTATATACTTTAGGAGTGGTAGTGGAATACCACGAATAGGAAGGTATGGTGGACTCAAGTGGAAGATGTTGGTTTCAGGGTATGGAAGTACAAGCAGAATTCCGCTTGGTACAGAGTTTTGGCTAGAAAGGCTTTCAGAGACCAGACAATTGACGATGACTTGGATGCAAGCAATATAAAGCATAAACATTAAAACTAGCATGGCACATCAAGATGTCTTCCTTGTCAACATAACACTTCAAGCATAATAACACAAAGGTTTTGGCTATGTCGCTACTTTGAGAAAAACATGCTTGTTGTTATGACCAAACCTATACTTGCCAAGATTAAATAAAGTTTTCGAAGCCATAACTGATATAAGGTCAATACTCCCCATAAGAATCAGCTCATAATGTCGATTGCGTGAAGAGAATACTGAGTGCAGCGAAGAAACCAATAGACTTCTCATTAATATTCCTTCATAGACGACTCCACACTCACGGATACAAAACTCTCCACAAAAGCAGTGATAGACCTCAATGCAACACCTATTTCATAAAGTAACTTCCCTAGACATGATACGACTCTACTTGACTCCTAAAGACAAAGATAAAGATAAAGATACCGGGCACTCCCCCAAGCTTGGAACAAGCTGAGGGGGTGCCATTACCCGAGGAGATTTACTCCTCATTCTTGTTCTTGTTAATCACGTACTCCTTGGCGAAGCGCTTCCAAGGCAAAGGTTCTCCAGTCTCGAAGGACATTCCCGTCTCCAGGATCCTGCACTCAGCACCCAAACCTATGCGTAAGAAATTAAGTTCATACTCACAGTTCCGGTTCTGCAGATCATAGATCTGTGCTTGAAGCTCATAAACTTTTTCTTCTAGTGCGACCAAACTTGACCACATCTCCTTCATCTCCTTCTTGTGGGAAGCCTCTATCTCGTTCATGATGTCGAAGTTAGCTTCAACACCATGCTCCACCATCTTCTTGAACTTGAAGACCTCATGTTCCATCTGCTTCAGCAGCTCCTCAGCGCTCCCTCCCTTGACTGGTCCCTTCAGATCTTCCTTGTGGAGGACACCATCCTCCACACCAAGGATCTGGGGGTGCTTCCTCACCTCTGTGAGGTAAGGGTTGATGACATTGACGACGAACTTGTCCTGGGGGGAACTTGGGGAAGCCATGGCACCGAGGTCTGCTGAAAGTTTTTCTGGCAGAAACAGACCGAGAAAGAAAACACGCGAAATCGAGAGATACGGTGCCGGGACTATCCGGGCAAATATATAGCGAAAATTTCTGCAACAGAAGGAAGGTTTCAAGCCAAAGGGGGGTCGGAGTCAGAGTCCGGGGCACCCAGGAGGGTGCCCGGCGCGGCCAGGAGGGGCGCGCCGGGAGGCCTCCTGGCCCCCTTGGATCTCCTCTCTGGCTCCACTTGGGCTTGGAATTTTCCTAATTTTGCAAAAACTTTGAAAAGTAAACTTTTATTGACGTTCGCGATGTTTCCTTACCGTAATACATGCCTTTTCTTATTCTGCTCCTGTCGGTGTCTGAAACTGGGCTGCAACATGTTCTTCATGAGTTCTTGTATATATCATGTTCACATCCACATTGATAGGATCACCTTCCATGTATTTTTTGAGTCTTTATCCATTCACAACTTGAGGTTTGGTGCCTTCAAAATTGTTAATCTTGATTGCACCGGACCGATATACTTCTTCGATATGAAAATGTCCTTCCCATCTGGAAAGTAGTTTACCTGGAGAAAACCTGAAACGAGATCTAAACAACAAAACTTTATCACCAACATTAAATTCACGTTTCATGATCCTTTTATCGTGCACCTTCTTTACCTTTTCTTTGAACATTTTAGCGCTCTCGTAAGCTTCACTTCTCCACTCATCTAGAGAAGTCAAGTTCATGAGACGCTTTTTACTAGCTAACCTCGGGTCAGCATTCAGCTCTCTGACAACCCAAAAAGCCTTATGCCCTAACTCTAATGGAAAATGGCAAGCTTTGCCATAGACCATCTTATACGGAGACATGACCATGGGGTTTTTGTAAGCAGTTCTATACGCCCACAGAGCATCTCCTAACTTCTTTGACCAGTCCTTTCTAGAATTGTTTACTATTTTTTGTAAGATCAACTTGATCTCTCTATTGGTGAGCTCGACTTTCCCACTAGTTTGAGGGTGGTACGGTGATGCAATTCTATGATTGACATCGTACTTGGCTAGAGCTTTCCTAAAATCTCCATGCGTCAAGTGTGACCCTCCATCTGTCATGAGGTACCTTGGTACACCAAACCTGGGAAAAATTACATCCTTGAGCATTTTCAAAGATGTCTTGTGATCAGCACTCTCAGTGGGGATTGCTTCAACCCACTTGGTTACATAATCAACAACAACTAAGATGTGTGTGTACTTGTGTGAAGGAGGAAAAGGACCCATAAAATCAAAACCCCAGCAATCAAAAGGTTCGATTACTAGTGAGTAATTCATAGGCATCTCATTTCTCCTTCTAATGTTACCAACTCTCCGACACTTATCACAAGATAGAACGTACCTTCTGGCGTCCTTAAAAATACTAGGCCAAAAAACCCTGATTGTAGACCTTTATGTGCGGTCCTTTCGTCGGCATGATGTCCTCCATAGGGACTATCGTGACATTGTCGAAGAATGTCTTTCTGGTCGTGCTCCGGTATACACCTTCTTACGATCCCGTCCGCACCTTCTTTATAAAGATGTGTGTCATCCCAAAAGTAATGCCTCAAATCCGTGAAGAATTTATTCCTCTACTTAAATGTGAAACCTGGAGGCAAAAACTTTTCAATGATAAAATTAGCATAATCGGAAAATCAAGGATCAGAATGAGATTGTACTTTTACAACAGCAAGATGTTCATCTGTAAAATTGTCGTTGACTGGAATAGGATCGTGCGGAATATCTTCCATCCTTGAAAGGTTGTCCGCCACCGGATTGTCTTCTCCTTTTCTATCGATAATCTTCAAATCAAATTCTTGAAGGAGTAACCGTCTTATGAGTCTTGGTCTGTGTAACACCCTCAGTGTCAAGCAACAGTAATCACTTTTGATTAATGCCAGGTCACTGTGGTTAAGCTTGTGATGATCACCCCTGATGGTAGCTCATTCAAATTCCAACCCAAATGAAAATTCCAAACATAAGTTGAAGTTATAGTTGATCCAAAAATTATGAAAACAATTTTATTAAATGCACAAAAATCATTATACCATGGTGCAATGGTCATGGATATTTATTGTGGCATATAAATATTCAAACAATTCAAAGCAGTGTCAAATTAGTGGCATTTAATCCCATTTAAATAAAACAAAATAGCAAAATATTTTTACTTTGGCCCCAAACTTTTGTGCCAGCTTAGAATGTTACACAATATTTAATTGGATCAGTGGCACATTTTACAAAAGTTATTTGATACTTATATTAAATAACAACAGAGAATAAATTGAAAACAAAACAAACAAACAAAAATGAAATACCTAAACTACGCCCATGGGCAGAGCCCACCCCCCTGTTCCCCCCCATTGGTCCACCACCCACCCACCTAGCCCATCAAAACCCTCCCTCCCCTGTTCACCACGCGGTGGCAGCCATCCATGGCGCCACGGCAGAGTCCGTCGCCATGGCGACCACCGCGGCTCCCCGGCGTCCTACAAGACGCGGCCCTCGCCCTTGATACGTCAAAAACGTATCTATAATTTCTGCTTGCTCCATGCATGTTTTGTGTGATATTTCTATGATCTAGATACAATTTCATACACTTTTGATCATATTTGGACTAACCTATTAACTCAGTGCACCACAGTGCCAGTTCCTGTTTTCTGCTGTTTTTCTATTTCAGTTTTTCCCCATATAAAAAGTGCTCCAAAAATTCGGGAAAATTCAGATAAAAAATCAGCGTGAAGGAACTTTCCGGAAGAACCTGGGTGGGGCCAGAGGGCCACCACCAGGGGCCCAGGCGCCCTGGTGGCGCGCCCTAGGGCTTGGCCGCGCCAGGGGGGCGCCTGGACCCCTGGTGGCCCCCCTGGCTGCCCCCCTTCGCCTATATATTCTCCGTCACGGGAAACTTCCGAGAACAGAACCCTTTTCGCGATCTGGCTTCTGTTCCGCCGCCGCCGCGCTTCCGAGATCGGGAGCACCAGAAGACCTCTTCCCGGCACCCTGCCAGAGGGAGGGCCGACCTCCGGGAGTCTCCTCTCCACCATGGATGCTTCTCGGATGTCTCGTGAGTAGTTTTCCTTGGACCATGGGTTCGTGATCAGTAGCTATGTGATGTTCTCCTCCCCTCTTTGATCTTCATTGTTTAGACCTCGTGAGCTGCCCTACATGATCGAGGCACTTTTGTAATCTTTCTGCTGTTGCTATGCTGAGTTTGATGGGATCTGATGGATTATGAGATTATGTTCAGATTGTGATTGAGTAATATATTTGGTTCTTATCTCTTATATTTTTGTTCCTAAGTAATTCTTGCATGTTCTCCGTTGATGTTTATTGCTTTGGCCAAGTAGTAGGTAGTAACCCCAAGAGGGAACGTTTTGCTCGATTGTGGGTTCATGCCCCCCGATGAAACGCTTGAGTGACAGAAACATGAGTCTAGGGGATGTGCTGTTGCCACAAGGGGGAAAACAACGATTCTTGTAACCGCGGTTGCAAGGATTGTTTACTTTACGCAAAGTGCTTTTTAATGCAGTTGTCTGTTACTTTGGGTTTACACTTTGGGTGGGGCTCGCAACTTAATACCAGCGAGATGTTCTGGATAGATATCTCAAGGTGGACGATTAGTAGTAGATGGAGTTGGATTTCGGTCTACTTATTTTGGCGTACTGCCCGTGCTTTTGAGCCTCTTCCTTTCTTTTGTAGCATAGTTAGCATTGCGGTGCGTTCATAATCCTGTCAATTTCCCTTCTGTAATTTGTTCACCTCGCATAGCAGTTTTATCGTCTTTTGGGAGAGAGACATCACTAGTGAACATCACGTATCCCGGTCCATATCCTCATTACTGTTTACACGCTCATTTACTTTTCTGCTTTTACTTTCAGTTGCTATCATTATCCCTTGTGTTTGATCCTTTGTGAACAACAAGACCGGAGAGATTGAAAACCTCTCTGAACTTCGTTGGGAACAAAGTTATTTGTGTCTGTGTGCAGGTCCAGGTCAAGGAAGCAACTTTTGTCTAAAACGGTGCCATTGTTTCCTTGCCACCTACTTATCATCTCTGGAGTCCTACTGGAGACAAACCTTGGTATCTTTACTGAGGGAAACTTGCTGCTGTGCTACATCTCAACCTTCCACTTGGGGTAACCAACGAAGGGCGAGAAGACATCAAGAAAATTTATGGCGCCGTTGCCGGGGACTCCGAGTGCTAAGATAGGGGAGTTGCACACTACCCTTACCTTTTTTTTTAGTCTTGTTAGTTTACCTTTCAGTTTTTATCTTTGTGTCCTTTATCAAAAATACCAAAAATACCTACTAATGCTATCTTCACCATGGGTGTGGAACCACCCAAATATGGTAGGATGGACATGTTTCACTTGGCTCGTCTTCGATCAATTTGTGCTCGGGCTAAAAACCCAACCGACTTGGTTGAGTGAAAATCATTGGATGAGCATGCTCATTATACGCGGCACCGCCTATCTGAGAAAGGGAAAAACTTATGGGACCAAATACAAACTTCTTATTGCTATGCCGAGTGTTTATGCCACATTTATGATTTTACTTGCTGCTCTAGTATAGAGCGTAAACACCTTCCTTTCCAATGTGAGTTTAATGAAAATGAGATCCTATCTTCTTATGCCAAAGGTGTTTATGATTACTTTGATGTTGAAAGGATTGAAGAGTTTGTTGCTTTTAAAGGTGCTTATGAGATTGCTTCTTTGATTGAAAAGTATTACGATACTATTCACAAGTCTGAAAACTTTTTTGTTCTTGCTTATTTCTTTGAGAATTATACTTCCAATGCTTATATTGAGGATTTTAAAAATAGAATGCTTGCTGCCCAAGAAGAGGCTAATGATTGCTATGAAGAGGAATCTTATGATTCCGAGGACTCACTTGATACATCCGTTTCTGATGATTTTGATACTTGCTTTTTTGATGGCCATGATGCCACTATGGATGATGCCCACGAAGATGAACTTGCTATAGTTCCTTATGTTAAGTATGAAATTATTGTTGTTGCAACCACACTTGAATGCCCTATTATCCTTTTGAAATCTCCAACTATTCTGGAGAATTTTGCTCTTATCAAGGCTCAATGTGATGGGTTGCATCTATCTTATCATCCTAAAAACCGTGTTGAAAATATTACACGTGTGCTTATAGGTCATGAACAACATGATTTATGTGATAGTTATATTCTTGATGTTGTTCATGATTCTACTGAAAATTATTTTGAGAGAGGAAAGTTTGGTTGCAGAAACTTCCATGTTACAAAAACACCTCTCTTCATGTTGAAAGTTTCGAAGTTGTTCTTGTTCTACCTTCCTATGCATGTCACTTTGTGCTTCTTTGATTTATTTTCTTACAAGATGCCTATGCATAGGAAGTGAGTTAGGCTTAAATTTGTTTCATATTTGCTTCTTGATGCTCTCTTTTGCTTCAAAATTCTTATTCTTGTGAGAGCATCTTCTATAATCTTCATGCCTAGCTAATGGCTCTAAAGAAGCGCTTTCGGGAGGCAGCCCGCAACGAATTTAGGTTTTTATTTTTGCTTTTGTTGTGTCTTGATGTTTGTTACTACTGTAGCAACATCATTGTATCTTTATTTTTCAGCTTTGTGCCAAGTTATAGCCTCTTATGATAAGGGAAGCAAAAGTTATGACATGCTGTCCAGAAAACAGATTATGTCCCTTGACAGAAAAATTCAAATCAAATCACCAGATCATCTTTTTGATCTGAATTTTTTTGACAGCGGGATCTATACAATTGTGAAACTTTCGTATGTTCTGAGTTTTCTTATTTGAGTTGCAGAAGTGCCCCTAAAAAATTCTTTACTACCTGCTGTTCTGTTTTTCACAGATTCTGCCACGTTTCGTCTCTCCTTACTTTTGCAAACCTTAAGCTTGCTTTTTCTTTGAAAAAAACTTTAGGCACTCTTGAGAAACAGTAGCTATTCAAGAATATCTTTATATCCAGTGAGGAAAAATTATTTTATTAAGGGTACTAACCTCTCTAATCAGCTTATGATGAGTTATGTATGAAGGGAGTTTTCAAGTGTGCGATGGAAGATGATGAAAGAAGATTCGGGAGTGTCAAGCGCTCAAGCTTGGGGATGCCCCCATGCATCCCCAATAAATATTCAAGGAGACTCAAGCGTCTAAGATTGGGGATGCCCCCGTGCATCCCCTTCTCCATCAACAATCATCAGTTCGTCCTTCGTCTCACTATATTTTTATCACTTCATGCGCTATGTGCTATGCTTGGAGCGTCTCGCTCTTAGGTTTTATTTTTTTAGTTTTATTTAGTTTTGCTTGCTGGTCATAACAAGTTAGACCCCGTCTTACTTTGTGTGGGAGAGAAACGCGCTCCACTTTCAAAATCTAGAACACGTCATAGGATTTTTCCTACCTATCTTTTTGTTGTTGTGTGTTCTTTATCTTTTCGTAGCTGCTGCCATGTTTAGTCTTAGTCTTAGTTTGTCTTTATCAAGAGCCTTGGCTTTTGTTTAGTTTGTTGCTGGAACTCTTTTTAGTTTTCATGTTTATCTTGTTAAAAAGAGTTGGTTGTTGCACTGAGTTGTGTCTTGTCTTGAAAGTAGGTAATTGAGGTTCCTATTTAATTCTAGTAGTAACTTGCAATAGTTTTGAGGTATTGTTGTGAGTAATGTTTGAACTTTTGGTGTCAAGAGCTCTAGACTATTAGTGATAGGTGTCGTATTTTGGGCAATCCGTGTGTATTTTCAAAATCTACAAAACTAGTTGAGAACTCTAGCTACTAGATGGATCACTAATCTTTGGAGGGATCGAATATTAGAGAACACTCACGTACCATGAGTCGAGGATGCGCAAAGATAACCAAACCCCCATACACTCCTCCTCGGGGTACTTGTCTCTTTGTGAACCTCCTTTTTAGATTGAGAGTTACCGATAATAAGTGCATGAGTTCTTCGGACTAATGTAAGTATTGAAAGTTGACACTTCCACCTTCCCATATTTTGCTAGCCTCTCCCGTGCCGTGCATTGCCTTCTTCTCACTCCGAGAGTTGGTGTCCACCTTCGCCGGTACATCCAAACCCTTGGCATGATACACTCTGTCATCATAAACCTCCTTATATCTTTCCTCAAAACAGCCACCATACCTACCTATCAAGGCATTTCCATAGACTTTCCGAGCTATATTGCCATGCAACATCCACCTCTTCATGACTTGATCTTCATGTCATACATGTTCCTGCTACACTGGCAGCGACATACATTGCATACATCATGATAGTTACATCTTCTTTATGATTTTGAGTACCTTGTAAAGTGTGAAAGATCTCCTTTACCTTCTTGTAAAATAGAGTGTTTCCCTTAAGTGAGGAAAAGATCCCAGAGTGGACACAATAAAAGATCCCAAAGAGGACAAATGAGAGTTAAATAGAAAGAGCCATTGAGGCCACACAAAAAATAGAAAAAAGAGAAAAAATAAATAAAAAGAGAGAAAGGGGCAGCACTACTATCCTTTTGAGAGGTCCACACTAGTACTCCCTTTATATCCTTGTACTCCATAGAGATGATCATTATGCATATAGCTATGTGGGGACCTTCACACTATAGAACTTGCCTTGCATATTCCAAGGATGAGCCTCCTCAAACGAGCTCTAGGTCTTCATGAGCGAGCAAGTTAGATGCACCCCCACTAGTTCCATTGGAGAGCTTCTTAGCTCGTATGTGCATCCGTTGCATGGCAATCCCTACTCCTCACATCATATCTATCATTTGGCATCTCTTGCCTATGATTGTCCTCATTGATGTGAGCCTTTCTCATCCTTTTTGTCTTCCTCCTCCGTACTCCTCTCTTTGCCATCCCAAGTGTCAACTCTCGTGCTTACGCTCATCCATTGCATGAGTGCTCAAAATATTGAAAAAGGAGTGGATCAAATTGACTTGTACCTGGCTAGTGGTTTGGGGACGAGTCAAGATAAGATTCCAGAAGAAGACCAAGTGTGAAACTCAAGTAGATTGATTTCTCAACAAATAATATTTTTTTCTCGTATTCACTATCCCCCTTCTTGCACGCAAACACCATTTGGAGACATTCGAGTCACGGATAGCGAGATCTCTTTTACCTAATGTTATTTTGTTACTTGTTTCAATGCTAATATAGACTCTTGCATGTTATGACTTGAATTGAATTTCTAACCTTGATTGCTTTACTTTTCAAAGTTCTTATATGGTTGCTAGCATGTCACCACAGAAATTATGCCGTTATCATTTACCTACTCAAGGACGAGCAAGAATTAAGCTTGGGGATGTTGATACGTCCAAAACGTATCTATAATTTCTGCTTGCTCCATGCATGTTTTGTGTCATATTGCTATGATCTAGATACACTTTCATACACTTTTGATCATATTTGGACTAACCTATTAACTCAGTGCACCACAGTGCCAGTTCCTATTTTCTGCTGTTTTTCTATTTCAGTTTCCCCCATATAAAAAGTGCTCCAAAAATTCGGGAAAATTCAGATAAAAAATCAGCGTGATGGAACCTTCCGGAAGAACCTGGGTGGGGCCAGAGGGCCACCACCAGGGGCCCAAGCGCCCTGGTGGCGTGCCCTAGGGCTTGGTCGCGCCAGGGGGGCGCCTGGACCCCTGGTGGCCCCCCTGGCTGCCCCCTTCGCCTATATATTCTTCGTCACGGGAAACTTCCGAGAACAAAACCCTTTTTCGCGATCTCTCCTCTGTTCCGCCGCCGCCACGCTTCCGAGATCGGGAGCACCAGAAGACCTCTTCCCGGCACCCTGCCGGAGGGAGGGCCGACCTCCGGGAGTCTCCTCTCCACCATGGATGCTTCCTAGATGTCTCGTGATTAGTTTTCGTTGGACCATGGGTCCGTGATCAGTAGCTATGTGATGTTCTCCTCCCCTCTTTGATCTTCATGGTTTAGACCTCGTGAGCTGCCCTACATGATCGAGGCACTTTTGTAATCTTTCTGCTGTTGCTATGCAGAGTTTGATGGGATCTGATGGATTATGAGATTATGTTCAGATTGTGATTGAGTAATATATTTGGTTCTTATCTCTTATATTTTTGTTCCTAAGTAATTTTTGCATGTTCTCCGTTGCTATTTATTGCTTTGGCCAAGTAGTAGGTAGTAACCCCAAGAGGGAACGTTTTTCTCGATTGTGGGTTCATGCCCCCCGATGACACACTTGAGTGACAGAAACATGAGTCTAGGGGATGTGTTGTTGCCACAAGGGGGAAAACAACGGTGCTTGTAACCGCGGTTGCAAGGATTGTTTACTTTACGCAAAGTGCTTTTTAATGCAGTTGTCTGTTTCTTTGGGTTTACACTTTGGGTGGGGCTCGCAACTTAATACCAGCGAGATGTTCTGGATAGATATCTCAAGGTGGATGATTATTAGTAGATGCAGTTGGATTTCGCTCTACTTATTTTGGCGTACTGCCCCTGCTTTTGAGCCTCTTCCTTTCTTTTGTAGCATAGTTAGCATTGCGGTGCGTTCATAATCCTGTCAATTGCCCTTCTGTAATTGGTTCACCTCGCATAGCAGTTTTATTGTCTTTTGGGAGAGAGACATCACTAGTGAACATCATGTATATCCCGGGAGCTCAGGAGCTCGCGCGGCCATCGCGCCTCCCAGCCCTCGTTGTCGTGTCCTACCTCCACCACGTCTTCTCCTACGCCATCTTGCGCGTGGAATCGAATGGAGACGCCCTGGAGCCCTCGCCACCGCCGTCATTTCCCTGCCGTGGCCGCTGCACCCCTGGGTCAAATTCGCCGCCGTGGCACGCCCCCGACCACCACGACCTCTCCCGAGCATCCCCGGTGAGACGCCGCACCGATTACCCTCCTTCCCGTCGCCGAATCGCCGCCGTGTCACCTCCCCCGTCGACGTCGCGAGCAACGGGCTCGTCGTGGCCGCCATGGTCGTAGCTCACGCGTTTGTACCTCTAGCCGCGCCCAGTGCACGCTTCTGGCCGCCCCCGCTTCGCCCTGGCCGCGCACGCTTGTCGCGCCGGCCTTCGCTCCCAGCCCGTAGCCCCCTCTGCCGCGCCCCGAGCTCCGGTCGCCAGGCTTCTCACCCGGCCGCACTCCCCGTGCCCTCCCTAACCGCGTGCTCACGCGCGCCCGGTCGCACCATGGCCACACCCTGCCCCCAACCCCCTCACAACTTCCCGCTTGCCCCTACTAGCCCTGGCGGGAGCGGCCTCGCCGTGCTCTGCCCCGCCGGCGGCCATGGCTGGGTTAAAGCCAGTGGTCTAACAGCCACTGACCTGTGGGGCCCTCCCCCTTTGATTAGCACTAATAGCTTGTTAAGTCTAACCTTCCTGCTAATAACCAATGACATGTGGGCCCTGCCTATTTAGGAGTTAACTAAATTGATTAATTATAATATGTGCCTATGACAGTGGGACCCCATTGGTTAATTAGATTTAATTAATTGAATTGTTAAAATGTGTGGCTGACATGTGGAGCCCACATGTCAGTACTGTTTTGGATAATGTTGTAATTTAATAATAAAAGAAATTCTAGAAATTATTTTAAATTGATTTAAACTTTAAAAATCAATATCTTTTTATCCGTAACTCCGATGAAAAAACTTTATATATGAAACATAATCAGAAAAATATCACGAATAAAGATACGCTACCCATACCCCCACCACACCCCTCTAACTTACCGAACACGGGACATTCCCCCTCCGATTGCACTGTTCGGTAATTACCGGTACCGGTAAAACTGTCCGGATGAAATTGTTCTGAACATGAAAGTTGCTCAGAATGGATCGACTAGCACGGATACATTATCCACATGTCTGTCAGATGTCTCTAACACTGCAAGCAGGGAAACTTCCCCCTCTGGATAATCGGTTCGGTAATCAACCGGTACTGATGAGTCATCCCCGGATAAATTCTGCTCCGAGCAAATCACCGAACACTGCGTTAGAGCCCCGTTGCTTTATATCTGCTATGTCATACAATTTTATTGCTATTATTGCTGTGTATTTATTGTCCCCCCCTTTATTCTCCGATAGACCTCGTTGATGCCGCCGATTACATCGCTGCCGAGCGTGACTACTTTGTCGACGACTGTACCCCTATCGTCGAGATTCCAGGCAAGCAGAGCCATTTTCCTTCCCCAGATATCACCTATATTTCCGTATATTTATTGCACTAGGAATTTGTTGGGAAATGCAGTAGAAAACAAAAAATTTCGGCCTACGTAGCAATCACCCAAGATCATCTATGAAGATTGCATACAAGGTTTTAGGTCGTGGCTCACCAACCGATGTAGCGGAAGTAGAGTTTGTGAAGACCGTTGGTGCAGATCCCCGCAGCTAGGAATTTCAATGACCTCCCAACCGCAAGGATATCGATCCCGCGTACCGTTCCACGATCTGTTGCGTGAACCGTCCCGCGATCCGTCCCGATCAAGTCCCACGAACAAGTCCCTCGAACATGATCTCCGAGGAAGAAGGACCTCGAAGAAGAAGGACCTCGAAGAAGGATCAAAGGTATGATCCCTCTACCGGTATCCACACATCCCGATGTAGCAATCCAGCAGCACTCCGCCGTCCAGAGAAGAACGCCACCGAGAGAAACTAGAGGGAGAAGAGCCTAGCGGCGTCCGGACTAGAACGATCTAGCCCAAAGAGAATTAGAGGCGCGTGGGATTTAGCTGGGGCAGCCTTGGGGCTTTTCTGGTGTGTCTTTGGGGCTACCCCTTCCCACGAATATATAGGTGGAAGCCTGGGGTCGCAACTTGAGTGAGGGTTCTCCCCAAAGTCGGTTTTGGCCACCAAGAGGAATCCAACACGGATTCCAGTACGAAACGCCGCGGACTACGGCGTCTAGGTGGGAAACGGCAGGGACCCTGGCGTTTTGCCCTGGCCCCCAAGGAAAGTCTATTTCCCACCGACCTACGGCCTTGTGGACCTTCCTACTTGGCTTAGCTTCGGTTTCCGCGTCTTGGAGAGTTCCATAACCCTCCAGATACTTCCATAAACTCCCGAGAACCTCCCGAAACCTCCCGAAACATTTCTAGAAGTCTCGGAATAATTTCCCGATGTTTCGTAACCTTTCCACAACTATTACTGAATGTTGCAAAACCTTCCGAGACTATCACGGATGTCTTGTTACCACTTCAAGACTCTTCTTGAATATTCTGGAATCATCCGAGATCATTCACGAATATTCTGAAACCATTCGGCACAACCTAGAACACTTCTAGTGCTACCCGGAAACACTTCCGGTTCCACCCGAAACAATTTCGGTACCCTTTCTCTTTTCATCTCCTAGTTCTCTAACAGATTACTAATCGTTAAGTGTGTGACCCAATAGGTTCGGTATAATGCGGACATGACTCAAAACATCTTCGGGACACAGGTCAATAGCCTTTTGTCAATATCCAATAATCAACAGCGGAGCCATGGACACCCATGTTGACTCCCGCACATACACGAATAAACTTCGAGTGAACCTTTATGTTTAGTCATGTACCATTACCTTTGCTTCGCGATATATGACAAAGTCAGAGGAGATAAGTTTGGCACCCATGTGTAACAGCTTCTTGAACACAAGCCACTCGTTATCCTCTTTGCTCGTTTGTCCGTTTTTCTCGTTATCGTATTCCGGTATCCTTGTGACTAAATCACAATGCATCTAGCCAGACTATAATGGATACCGTCATACCGAGTGGCCCGAAGTGAATATCTTCTTCATCGTGAAGGAGCAAATCCCAGTCTTGAACTATCGCAATTACTAGACACACTATCTGATGTACCCAGAACTTATTTTACTACTTCCCAGTAACGGGAGGATTCATCTAAGAACCAAAGTACATCTTCCTGCGTGAAGCAACTCGATACTCTCATGGTCTAAGGAATTACGTATATGATAACATTTCATGATATGACTTATAACGTTGTTACGATGTGATCTCTAAGTATATCATTCAATACTGGGGTCGGTTCAACACCATTGTTCTGCTAACAATATGTTCTCATTGCTACTGACATCCTTGTTATAAGAACAATGTCCATGATTAAGAAAACGTAATCATCGGTTAGCACATGAGCTGGTCTTAGAGGCTAAACCAGGAACTCTTGGTGTTTACATTTCCACACATGCAAATGCGTTTTCTTCTGAATCTCACAGTCAGGATCATTGCAATTATAGCACAGAAATATAAACATTATATACGAACGTGGAAATATATATATATATAATAACATTTTATTATTGCCTCTAGGGCATATTTCCAACAGTCTCCCACTTGCACTAGAGTCAATAATATTGTCAGTGCTTGGGCACTTTACACCTATGGCATACCGGTGTAATGCATGCTTCATTTGTGGTATAGACTTCATCTTTGGATCTGACGTTTCAGGCCCTCTTGTATCTTGCATATCTTCGCATTTTCACGCTATCATAAAATTTACTAATTTTATCAGTTTAGCTTTGTATATGTTTGAATCAATTGGTAGGACCTTGGTTCCTTAGAATAAGTCATGAAATCATTCATCAATGTTCCATGAGTTTAAAGCATCTAGGAAACCATACCATGTTCATAAATGAATTTATGATTCAAAATACCCTCCTTGTTACTTCTTTAAGCAACAATATACTTAGCATGTGTTATAGAATTCGCCAGAGTATCGAACTTGACAAAGTTTCTCCATACTGCGCCACCCTTACGTGTGAAACACATAATCCCAATTAAAATCGAAAATCGGTCGGAGTAAGTATGAAGAATGAATTGGTGTAACTTTTTACATCAAAATTCAGCTGGTGTAACTTATTACAACGAGCTCTTCATTATCTCCATTTTTCCAAGAAACATATCTTATCTATCATAAGTTTAACTTTTCACTGTTTGTCCAATGATCAACATATTGATCACTTTGGAATCTTTCTCACAACCTTTTAGAGCACTAGACATATCTGGTCGTTTTACATATTATGGTGTACATGATTAATCCAAACACATAGGTGAGTGAATTTAATTCATGTGTTTTTCTTTATCTGTGTTCATGAACACTCATTTCCGCAAACAACTTTTCACCATGACCTCGGCAAGAACATCTTTCTTGGCTTTTCATAATAAACTACTTTAGTATCATGTCAATATGTAACGTTGGCTTTAGCATGATCAGACACGTACTATCTTCATAGATCATTGTGCTCACTACTAATGCTACATTATCCCAAGTACTTCAGCTGAAAACTATTTACAATGAAGTCCTTATTCGTGTCAAGAAATTTATATCTATTTCTAATCAACAATATGTCATCTACATAAGGTTTTAGAAATATCATTCAGCTCCCACTTACTTTCTTGAATATACAAGTATCTTCGTTATTCCTGATGAAAACAAACTCTTTTGGCAATTTCATCACAACGAAAATTCCAACTCCATTATGCTAGCTTCAGTCCATTACTGGATATCCGAGGCTTGCATCTATTCCAGCATCCTTTGAATCGACAAAACATTCCGGTCGTATCAGATATACGTCCTTTGTTATATTTCCGTGCAGGAACTTTTTTATTGACGTTCATTCTACCATATCCTATATGTAGTAATTGCTAGTATAACCTGAACTGACTAAAGCATATCTACGGTCGAGACTAGTTCGCCGTAGTCAACCTTTTAACTTGCTAGAAAACATCTTTCCAACGAGTTGAGCTTTATGGATAAAACAATTTCATCCGAATCAGTTATAGCTCCATTTATATATTCTTCAGACTCTTAGTCTTTCGGAGGGTCTACCAAGTTCAAAACTTGACTTACTTCCATGGATACTATCTTAGATTATTTGGCATTTAGCCAAATCCCGGAGTCAGGGCCCATCAGCGCTTCTTTGTATATCACAGGTTTATCATTGTCGAACAACAATATCTCGTTTTACATATCATGAATGTTTGTACGAGTTTTGTCTAACCTGTGTGGTTCAGCTGCGCGCTTATTTGAAGATTCAACAATCTTTAACAAGTTGCATTGTCCTCCCACTCACTCTTTTGCAAGAAACTATTTTTCTTCAAAACACAACGTTCTTAACAACAAACAATTTTGCTTTTGTGTAGTGATAGAGGAATACCATAACTTTTGGCATAACCTTAACAAAGTAGCACTTATCTGATTTGGGGTTCTGAGTATGTCAAACATATGCCTCATATACCCAAATTTTAAGAAAAGACAACATGGTTTTGACAGTTCATACCACATCTAATATGGTGTCATTTCAACAGATTTGATGGTGCTCTTTTCAGTGTAAAAGCCGTAGTCACTAACGCATAAATTTAATAAGTACAATGGCAAATTGATAAACGTCATATTTAATCTTACTGTGTCATACATGGCTTGATTACATCTCTCGAACACTTTACTCATAGTGGTGTTCCGGGAGACGCAAGTTATGACACTTCTTCACAACTCATCAGACGTTCGCTAAACTTGTAACTCAAATATTACTTTCTACAATCTAATTTGAAGAAGCTTTATTTTCTTGTTACAATGAATTTCTATTTCACTCTAAAATTCCTTGAACATTTCAAAGATTTCAGACGTATGTGTCTATTGAACAGATATCCACATACCTACTTCAACTCATGAGTGAAGATAGGGAATCCACTGCACACAACTACACTTATTGGACTACACACATCATCATGTATGATTACCAATGGTTTAGTTTCCCGTGCATGTATGGCCTATCAACGGTGTTTTAGTCACATTACTTCGAGACAAAGATCGCAAGCGTCAAGTGATTCATAATCATATGACTCGAAAGTCCATCACTTATGGAAATTCTTCATGCATGTTATGTCACTTGTGATAAATGGCAGTGCCACATCTATGTGGTATTTCTGTCAGTCTTGCGACGTTTAGCGTCAGTGTTATGGATGTTTAGTATTATTATCAAGATTCATAACATACAACCTATTCATAATGGAAGTATGGCCTTTACGTTATTCATAGCTTTGAACAACTCTCTTGCAACAAACATGATTCAAAATGATGTTTTGCAACAATTTACTCAACTCTAAAATGAATTATGAAGATAATCATAGAGTCAACACACGGTATAGTAAACCTTTTACCGTGTTCCCGAGCGTGTCAAAACTCATCATTAGCTAGTCATAAAGGTCATAGTATTTCTTGCATCGACTTGCAACGATATGCAAGTGAAGTGATATTCTAGTGATCAACAGTTTAATCACAATATACAAGAATTAAGATTAACCGCTTAATCATGATTCCCAAGAATTACATCTTTTGACTAGCAATGAATTCATCTATAACTTCGTATGACTTTCATTTCTGAGCTGGATATTCCAGTCTTCTTTCGCTTTGCCTTTATACGTATCATAGTTCTATTTCCAATGTCACTCCTACTCACAGAAGATCACATATGATCAAGGGTGGCACATGCCATGGACTTTCCGGCGTGTGAGTCTTACTAACATCCTTTGGACTTCCTTTCCCTTAATTCTCATCATCATATGATCGGTGTACTTCTGGATCCCACACTTATCAGTTTTGTTTAGAGCACAGTGAACATTTTCACTAATGCTTACAATCAAACATTGTACTAGATATCTTATATCCAACATTAATTGTCTTACTACTGAAAACAATTTTTCAGTTCCATGAATATAACATAACTATCCCAAACGTTTTGAAGTTCGGGTTTCATGGTGGTGAAGACAATGCACTTACCTGTGGTGGTATTCTAGCATTTTGGATTATGGACGTAAGACACATCATCCATAGCATCAGCGGGAGAGCATCAAAAATTTGCGATAGGACATGGTCCTTCTCGGCACTATTGAGGATAGTCCTCACAATACAGTACCAATCGTAAAGTTTTTACTAGGTAATACAGTTAATCAAAATCAATTGGGAAGGTGGTAACGCGAGCCATTATTCTACAACGATAATGCAAATACTTAAACTTTGTTCATAATTAAGTTGCACTTGTTATTAATCAATTTAATTTCTAAGTGCGCTCCCACTCAGATCAATATCTCTCGTAATTGATGCTGGAGTGATTCAAGATCCGACCCAATCGTCCGTCATTAGTGTGACATCACTGATGACTTAGACTGGACCGGTATGCCAACTTGCCAATCACAACACATGTGATTCTTGTTCATCTTTCGATGGGCGTGTTCCGGTAGCAAAATTTTATTCAAACTGTCAAGACAACCAAGTGTAAAGTGATGTGTGTTCTTTTAACACACCCGCCTTTTATGCGTCCCACCGTGTGCACCCATGTGACATGACCTGCTCCGGTGTGAAACATAGTATAGACAGTGCTACAGTTGGAAGAACACTATCAACTTGATATTGTTTTGCGAGAGATCACCCTAAAAAAACACGACTACCGCGCATCAAACAAGGGTGCATCAAAGGGATAAACATCACAGGCAGTTCATAAAATTATGTGATATGATATAGCCCTTTGCTTCGTGAAGTCTTCATTGTCTTCACGTCGTCGTGGTAGAAGTCACCGTGTCCAACAACTTGTCCTTGGCGCCGGGACCAACACCACGGCTTTCGGCATGTGCGTCGGGGTCCACCTCCGCATCGTAGATCATCACCTTGCATCTATCTATTGCTTTGCCACGAGCTAATAAACAGTTCTGGCACGCCGGCCTTAATTAAGTGACAATCATATGACTCTAGTCATCATGCCGTACCACGACACGCAGGGCGTGACTAAATATTACATCATATAGCATCTCATACAAACACATTGCAAAATCTTGAAGGCTATACCACATCACATGCATACTCTGCAAAAACGAGTTAGATCGCCATCTACACGGGTTGTTGCAACTTTTATCTCGGTTGATTAGCAGGTTGTTCCCTATACAAACCAAACACGATACTTCATTGTTGCTAGTTTAACGTTCGGGGGTGCGTGCAGAAACTAATGCCACAAGCCAAACTTCGTTCAACGCGTGACCCCCGTGTGGATTTGAGTTCATAAAATCCACAAGCCCCTCCATGTTAAATCTTCTATTGCGAGATTAAGATGAGATCCAAGTAGTTTGATGTAGACCATGATCAAGGCAACCAGCATACTAAAAGAAGCATAGAGGGATCGATGGAAAACTCAATCCTTGTAGCAAAACCTCAACTTGCCATCAAGCACGGAAAAAATCACATGACAGGGAAGCAACAAGAAAATCAATGCCTCATATCACACATATGATCTAGACCTAAACATGCATCTAGTCATAGACCGCTCTGATACCACTGTTGGGAAACGCAGTAGAAAACAAAAAAATTCGGCCTACGTAGCAATCACCCAAGATCATCTATGAAGATTGCATACAAGGTTTTAGGTCGTGGCTCACCAACCGATGTAGCAGAAGTAGAGTTGGTGAAGACCGTTGGTGCAGATCCCCGCAGCTAGCAATTTCAATGACCTCCCAACCGCGAGGATATCGATCCCGCGTACCGTTCCACGATCCGTTGCGCGATCTGTCCCGCGAACCGTCCCGCAATCCGTCCCGATCAAGTCCCACGAACAAGTCCCTCGAACATGATCTCCGAGGAAGAAGAAGGACCTCGAAGAAGAAGGACCTCAAATAAGGATCAAAGGTATGATCCCTCTACCGGTATCCACACATCCCGATGTAGCAATCCAGCAGTGCTCCGCCGTCCACAGAAGAACGCCACCGAGAGAAACTAGAGGGAGAAGAGCCTAGTGGCGTCCGGACTAGAACGATCTAGCCCGAAGAGAATTAGAGGCGTGTGGGATTTAGCTGGGGCAGCCTTGGGGCTTTTCTGGTGTGTCTTTGGGGCTACCCCTGCCCACGAATATATAGGTGGAAGCCTGGGGTCGCAACTTGGGCGAGGGTTCTCCACAATGTCGGTTTTGGCCACCAGGAGGATTCCAACACGGATTCCAGTACGAAACGCCGCGGACTACGGCATCTAGGTGGGAAACGCCAGGGAGCCTGGCGTTTTGCCCTGCCCCCCAAGGAAAATCTATTTCCCACCGACCTACGGCCTTGTGGACCTTCCTACTTGGCCTAGCTTCGGTTTTCGCGTCTTGGGGAGTTCCATAACCCTCCAGATACTTCCATAAGCTCCCGAGAACCTCCCACAAACCTCCCGAAACATTTCTAGAAGTCCCGGAATAATTTCCCGATGTTTCGTAACCTTTCCACAACTATTACCGAATGTTGCAAAACCTTCCGAGACTATCAAGGATGTCTTGTTACCACTTCAATACTCTTCTTGAATATTCTGGAATCATCCGAGACCGTTCACGAATATTCTGAAACCATTCGGCACAACCTAGAACACTTCTAGTGCTACCCGGAAACACTTCCGGTTCCACCCAAAACAATTTCGATACCCTTTCTCTTTTCATCTCCTAGTTCTCTAACATATTACTACTCGTTAAGTGTGTGACCCAATAGGTTCGGTATAATGCGGACATGACTCAGAACATCTTCCGGACACAGGTCAACAGCCTTTTTTCAATAGCCAATAATCAACAGCGGAGCCATGGACACCCATGTTGACCCCCGCACATACACGAATAAACTTCGAGTGAACCTTTATGTTTAGTCATGTACCATTCCCATTGCTTCGCGATATATGACAAAGTCAGAGGAGAGAAGTTTGGCACCCATGTGTAACAACTTCTTGAACACAAGCCACTCGTTATCCTCTTTGCTCGTTTGTCCGTTTTTCTCGTTATCGTATTCCGGTATCCTTGTGACTAAATCACAATGCATCTGGCCAGACTATAATGGATACCGTCATACCGAGTGGGCCCGAAGTGAATATCTTCTTCATCGTGAAGGAGCAAATCCCAGTCTTGAACTATCGCAATTACTAGACACACTATCTGATGTACCCAGAACTTATTTTACTACTTCCCAGTAACGGGAGGATTCATCTAAGAACCAAAGTACATCTTCCTGCGTGAAGCAACTCGATACTCTCATGGTCTAAGGAATTACGTATATGATAACATTTCATGATATGACTTATAATGTTGTTACGATGCGATCTCTAAGTATATCATTCAATACTGGGGTCGGTTCAACACCATTGTTCTGCTAACAATATGTTCTCATTGCTACTGACATCCTGGTTACAAGAAGAATGTCCATGATTAAGAAAACGTAATCATCGGTTAGCACATGAACTGGTCTTAGAGGCTAAACCAGGAACTCTTGGTGTTTACATTTCCACACATGCAAATGAGTTTTCTTCTGAATCTCACAGTCAGGATCATTGCAATTATAGCTAAGAAATATAAACATTAATTACGAATGTGGAAATATATATATATATAATAACATTTTATTATTGCCTCTAGGCATATTTCCAACAGCATTGTTACTACTGCTGCTACGTTACAATCCTATTCAATTGCATAGCCTGTCATTGTAGCCCCTTATGTACCTTCTTTTAATCCTATGCTGCCTATTATTACTTATGCATTATTCAGCAGTAAACCCTGTGCATCGTTAGTTAGGTTTAGAATAGCGGGTCGTGATCACTCTGGGAGTGATCGCGGAAAACGATATATTACAACTGCAACAAGTACAGATCAATGCAGACGCCCTAGGGAATCTACAACGGCGAGACTCTGCCGAGTCGCTTCGAGTTTGACTTACGAGTGGACGGATTCGTATTTCACTCTCGTCAGCTTAGTAGCGTAGCATCACTGGGATGATACGAGGGTATTCCTCTTTAGTTCATTCCGCTGGTGTCTTGGCACCACCGGGGTGATAGGAGAATATTCCTCTTTAGTTCATTCCGCTGATGTCTCTGTCGATCCATCTCAAGTGTACCATCGAGGGTGATTCCTCCTGGTTTCACTTGATGGTAGGCACTCGAATCAACTGGTGTCCTTAAAATGTTAGGAGTCTGGTGACCCAACGGTGCCCGCGCAGGGTATTTTAGCGGAACGAAGGGTCAGGTGTATTCCACCGGTGTGCGGCGGGCCTGGTACTGTTCATGGCCGACAGATATCCTGTTGTACGAAAGTTGAGCTCTTCCAAGAGCAAACGCGAGACAAGGTAAGGAGATGGTTCACCTTGTTGGTAGCCGCTCGAGTTGGTGGGACGACAGGGCAGGCGGCCACTGGCTCTGGTAATGGGGGTGGACCTGACTGCTGTCGTTGTCCGCGACTCACCTAAATAAGGACAATGATAACGGTTGTTCCGACAGATAATAATTAAAATGCTTAATGGGTCAGGTGGATGACTTGAGTGGGTCGTCGTGCCCTTTACGCGCTACCTCCACGTGGGATTACGGTGTGGGCCCTCTGCGTTGTAGCCTCGTTCGAGGGCTCTTCAGACGTTAGCTTTACCTCGGGCTGATTGCCGGGCTTGGACCGCTTACTCCGGTAGTGGGAAGTGGGTCTGCTACACCGGCCAGCCACGTACCGTGCAGGAGTGCAAAGGACAGGGGTCCAAAGTTCCTTTGTACTTAGGATTTAGACCGGCGGATGGCCTCTCTGTTGAGCTTGAAGGATGGACTTCGGCGTATCGGATAGCCTCGGTGGGGCATTCCCTAACAAGGTGTACGCCACCCTGGAGATCCGAGCGTGTAGGGTAACAGTAGTGCAGCCCCTGCAGGGATGATAATCTATTCGGATAGCCGTGTCCACGGTAACAGGACGCTTTATGCTGAAGCCAGATCCTACTACTATTAAACTGTTGGTTCCGTTTCTCTTCCTCGGAGGGAAGTCGAGGAGGGTATCTCAGAGGCATATATAATTGTTATATAATACAACTTACTATTATACAATGCTGCAGCAACTTCTGCTGCATTGTTACTTTGTGCTTTCATTGAACTGTTGGCTATTCTCTTCTCATGCTGCAAGACTCGTCGGAAGATGCTAGTCTTCGTTAGGCCTAGCTTCTTACCCTTATTCTGATTTCTATCTTGCAGTCCACTATATATAGCTTCCCCTTTCCATTTGATACATGCATAAATGCTTAGTAGCGGACGTACGACTCGCGGGTATGCTAGATACTCACCCTTGCTTTATTTCCCCCTTTTTTTTGCCTGATCGGCCGCTGCAGTCGACGTTGGAGCCTAGGAGCATAAGATCCCTGATGCAGACCACCGCAACGTGAAGACCCCCGATGCCTTCTACGACGTCGAGTTCCCCGTTGACCTGGAGTAGTTTGGAGGTTCCCAGGCAGGAGGCCTCGCCTTTTCGATCGTGTTGATTTTGTGTTAGCCTTCTTAAGGAAACCTTGTATCCTTGTGTCTGTACTCAAATATTATTGCTTCCACTAACTTTGTGCTCTCGAGCTGTTGTATTCGAGCCCTCGTGGCCCCTGGCTTGTATTAAACAGCTTGTATTATTTTATTTGTAGAGTTGTGTTGTGATATCTCACTGCGAGTCCCTGATCTCGATCGTGTACCTTGCGTGTATGATTACTGTACACGACTTTATTTTGGGGGCGTCACAGTTTGGCATCCTTCTGCTGCATAAGATACTTAATGGCAGCATGGTCAGTATGAATAATAACCTTAGAATCAACAATATACTGCCTAAACTTATCACAAGAAAACACCACTGCCAAGAATTCCTTCTCGGTAGTAGAATAATTCTTTTGAGCACTATCAAGGGTTTTTCTAGCATAGTGTATAACATTCAACTTCTTATCAACCCTTTGTCCTAAAACAGCTCCAACAGAAAAATCACTAGCATCACACATAATTTCAAAGGGCAAATTCCAGTCAGGTGGTTGTACTATAGGAGCGGTTATCAAAGCTTTCTTAAGAACTTCGAAGGCTTCCTTACAATATTCATCAAATACAAAAGGAACGTCCTTCTGGAGAAGATTGGTGAGGGGTCTCGAGGTCTTAGAAAAGTCCTTGATAAATCTTCTATAGAAACCAGCATGACCGAGAAAACTACGAATACCTTTGATGTCCCTTGGATAGGGCATCCTTTCAATAGCTTCAATCTTTGCCTTGTCCACTTCAATTCCCCTTTCGGAAATCTTGTGACCAAGAACTATACCTTCGTTAACCATGAAATGGCACTTCTCCTAGTTAAGCACCAAATTTTTTTCTTCACATCTCTGCAAAACGGTATTAAGGTTGTGGAGACAGTGGTCAAAGGAGGTTCCATAGACGGAAAAGTCGTCCATGAAGACCTCCACAATCTCCTCACAGAAACCATGAAATATAGCATACATACACCTTTGAAAAGTAGCAGGTGCATTACACAAACCAAAAGGCATACACCTATAAGCATAAGTACCGTAAGGACACGTGAAAGTGGTCTTCTCTTGATCCGTGGTGTTAACATGAATCTGAGAGAAGCCAGAATACCCATCAAGATAGCAAAAGTGGGTGTTTTTAGACAGCCGCTCAAGCATCTGATTAATAAAGGGCAGAGGATAGTGGTCCTTCCGGGTGGCCTTGTTCAACTTCCTGAAATCAATACACATTCTATATCCAATAATAGTCCGCTGAGGTATTAGTTCATTTTTATCATTAGGAACAACAGTCATACCTCCTTTCTTAGGAACACAATGAATTGGACTTACCCATTTACTATCAGCTATAGGATAGATGATACCTGCGGCTAGAAGTTTGAGAACCTCCATCCTAACCACGTCCTTCATCTTTGGGTTCCACCATCGTTGATGATCAACAACCGGTTTAGCATCGGGCTCGAGATTGATAGTATGTTGGCAAATGGATGGACTAATACCCTTGAGATCATCAAGAGTATAGCGAATAGCACCTCGGTGTCTGCGGAGTGTCTCCAATAATCGCTCTTCTTCATACCCTGAAAGGTTAGAATTGATAATAACATGATATACTTTCTTCTCATCTAAATAAACGTACTTGAGCGTATCGGGAAGTGGTTTTAGATCAAACATAGGGTCTTCTTTTGGTTGCGAGAGGATTCCTAAAGGTTCAACCGAGAGGTTGTGCTTCAGGATAGCAGGTTGTCTTAAGAATATGTCTTCTAGCTCATTCCTTTCCTGCATACGCATGTCATTCTCGTGGTCTTCCATAAATTGCTGCAAAGTGTCGTCAGGAGGGATAGCGATAGAAGCAATTTCTTTAATAATTTTGTCATTACTAGACAAATCAGTACCACAAGGCTGCTTAGAAAACTTAGAAAAAATAAATTCATACGGCTCACCGTTGAATTCAACAGAAACTTTACCTTTCGTGCAATCTATTATAGCTCCACAAGTGCTGAGGAAGGGCCTACATAAGATAATAGGGGAAAAACTATCATCCACTGAACCAAGTTCAAGAAATTCAGTAGGATATTTTACCTTCCCGCAGAGTACTTCAATGTCTCTTACAATCCCAACTGGAGAGAATGTCTGTTTATTTGCAAGATGAATCGTGACATCTATGTCTTCGATCTCACACAGCTGAATCTCGTGCATGATCTCTTGATAAAGTGATAAGGGAATAGCGCTGACATTGGATCCCAAATCACATAGCCCATAGTAGTTATGCTCTCCTATTTTGACAGATACAACAGGTGTACCTGAAATCGGGGCTTTGTTCTTGGCTGTGACAATGTTAATGGAAACAACACAAAAAATAATAGTAGATTATTCAATATCACTGGCTACCAGATCCTTAACCATTGCAACTTGAGGCTTGACCTTGATCAGGTGCTCAGATTCATCAATGGTCCTTCCATTTTTGTTTAGAATACCTGTAAAAAAAAGAGTTCTCCTTTATCCTTGAGGGATAAGGAGGTTGTTCATACACAACTGCAGGTAAAACAGGATCATTAACATTAAACTCAATAGGTGACTCCTTGAAAGTTTTATGATGTTGACTCTCCTTCTTCTTAGAAGAATCAACATGAGAAGCAAAGTCCTTGCAAAAGTCAATCATTAGCTGGGAATCAAGACCAATTTTAGAGCAAAAGGTATTAAAGTAATCAGTCTTCACATAACTCTCAATGTAGTCATGCTCATAGTTTATAGCGGGTTCAATACCTTTATCAATTTCCCAGTCTTCAGTATTCTTCTAGATCCTTTCAATAATATCCCATTTTTCTTCTATACTTCTAGTGTGGAATACCCCGCTAGAGGAGGCATCCAACATCTCCTTGTCCTGACGAGAAAGCCTGCCATAAATTTTTTTAAGTATAATTTCCTTGGGGAGCTCATGGTTGGGAGATTTGAGCATCAGGGACTTCAGTCTCCCCAAAGCTTGAGCGATGCTCTCTGTGTCGCGAGACCAAAATTTGTAGATGTAGTTCCTGTCTTGGTGAATTTCACGAAGAGGATATAACTTTGCATAAAAGAGAGACATAAGCTCTTGCCATTCAAGCAAATCAGAGTTATCGAGTAGCTTATACCAATCTGAAGCTTTATCTTTAAGTGATACGGAGAATAATTTCTTCATGACGAACTCCACCGTTGCACCTGCAAGATTAAATAAAGAACATAATTGTGACAAATATAGCAGGTGTTCTCCCGGATGTCCTTCTCCTGTATAAAGATTAGCCAAGACATAATCAATAATACCAGTTGGTATTTTATAGGGCACAATTTCAGTAGGGGTAGGAGTAACCACCACAGTCGTGGGGCGGCTCCTCACCAGCAACGAACCAACAGTAGAGGGGTACATAAGGACTGAGGGTAGAAACAACAAAAGTAAATGTTTCCTTACCGGCTTCACTTACCAATAGCGCTACACTCCCCGGCAATGGCGCCAGAAAATCTCGTTGATGGCGGAGAAGTTGATACGTTTAGTTGGGTTGCCTTCCCTGTCAACCGCGGCAATAAACGATTCTTGATAACCCACAAGTCTAGGGGATCAATTGTAGCTTTTCGATAAATAAGGATGTCGATCCCAACGAGGAGCAGAAGTTATTGGCAAGTGGCTCTGGATAAGGAAAAGGCTGCACACACCAAAAGGTAAATATTTAGGGGTTTTTGGTTTAAGCAACAGAAAGGTAAAAGACAAGCAAAGTAAACAGGGTAACTGAGGAGTAGCAGGTGGCCCAATCCTTTCACAAGGATAAGCCTAGTAACTGAACTTATAAAAGCTAAAGCGTTCTCGAGGGCACACAGGAGAGATAGTCAAGTTACTTTCACCATATTCCGCCAAGTAGTATGTATTGTGTCGATAAGTGTCGGTGGGTGGATCAATGCTATTACACCTTCTAGACTAAGATAAGTGCACTCTTTTGATTACACACCTTTCAAGCATCCGCAAATACAAGGTAGTAATTAAGGCATAAGCCTAACCACAGCATTACGATCGAGGATCCATAACTCCCTTGTGGAAAAGTGTGCAAACTGGGGTTCAGGTTTCTGTCACTCCGGCAACCCACCATAAGCATCCTTTGTGCAAAATGTATTCCTCTAGACCCATGAAAGGTGAAGTGTTAAGTGTTCTACTCACATAACACCACTAGAGAAATAACAACACAACTTAAGTATCAAACAACACATAATACTTCAACTTCATATGACTACTAACAACTAGACTTCTCCCATGTCCTCAAGAACTAAAGCAACTACTCACAAGACATAAAAGATATCATGATCAGAGGTGATATATGGGTGGCAAACAATCTGGACACAATAATATTTCTCCAACAAAACTCAATAGCATTCACCACAAAGTAGTAATCAACACCAACAGAGTAGAGATGATAGATAGTACGGATTACAACACAAGTTGCAATTGTGCGATGAGATGGGATGGTTATCCAGACGTTTTATGCAGGCTTAAACTATACCTCGCGGAATCTGCTTGACTCGGCCGCGGGAGGAACTTTTATGTCAACCATGCTTGGTGCTGCCACAAAGCTACTTGATGAGATGATGCTGAACTACTCTCAGTGGCACACTGAACCATCTTCAACTGGTAAGAAGGTAAATTCTGTCGAGGAGATCTCCTCTCTTAATGAAAAGGTTGACTTGATCATGTATCTACTTACCAAGCAAGCTCCTATTGATCCTCAGGATGTTCCTTTAAATTCCTTGGTTGCTCAAGAACAAGTAGATGTGAACTTTATCTCTAGAAACAACTTCAACAATAATGCTTATAGGAGTAATTTTGGTAGCAACAATCCTAGACCATTCCCATCTAACAACTATGGGAGTATGCTTAAAGACTTTATCACTACACAAAAATCATGCTTAAAGACTTTATCACTACCCAAAAAGCCTTCAACAAGAGTGTAGAAGAGAAATTAGACAAATTAGATATCCTATTTTCGAAGGTAGACAACATAGCCAAGATGTTGAGATTCTTAAGATTAGAACTTCTCCCCCCCAGGAGAGGAAAACCACTCCTATGAATGTTATCCAAGTGAAAATTAATGAAAATATTAGGATGTTGGGAAAAATTAAAGAGAGATGGGCTAGATAAAAGGAGGAAGAAGAAAGAGTTAAGAGCCTTCATACATACCACACTGTAGCTACTATCCAAGTTGTTGAGGATGTCCAAACTATTAGCCCCCATCACACCCCTAGTCCACCTGGACCTATCAATGGTGATGCTACCACCTCAACCATAGATGAAGAAACCTCTATGAACATAGAGGTTTTCAAATAAGTGAGCCTTAATGATATCACTACCTCCTTGATAGATATTAGTGATCTGGATTTTGACAACTGCACCTTACCTGAAGTTATTGGTTTCCTACACAAGATGTCTACAGACCCCCACAGTAGCACACTTAATCTTGCCTTCACAGAGCATATCACCGCTCTAATCAAAGTTCGGGAGGAAAATCTTAGACTAGAAGCCTCCATACCTAGGAAGCTAGAAGATGGTTGGGATCCTATGATAAAAATCAAATTGAATAACTTCTCTTGCTTTGCTCTTTGTGATGTTGGAGCTAGTACCTCTATTATGCCCAAAAGAATGTATGATATGCTTGAATTGAAACCTTTTGATCCTTGTTATTTTGGCGTTCGTGTTGTCGATTCTTCCGTAAAGAAACCTTTGAGGAAGATCGATGATGTTCTTATCATTGTCAATGACAATTATGTTCCCGTTGATTTTACTATTATGGACATAGACTGTGAGACCTCTTGTCCAATTATTTTGGGACGTCCTTTTCTTCGCACCGTTGGTGCTGTTATTGACATGAAAGAGGGGAATATCAAATTCCAATTCTCTCTCAAGAAAGGGATGGAACACTTCCCTAGGAAAATGATTAAGTTTCCTTTTGAGTCCGTCACACGGGCTAGTTATTTTCTTGATAAAACTTGATCTTTTGCTTTGTGCCTAGCTTAAAGGTGTAAAAGAAAGCGCTTGTTGGGAGGCAACCCAAGATGTTTTTACTTCTGGTTTTAGTGGTCTTGATGATTGTTACTACTATAGCAACATCATTGTATCTTTACTTTTCAAGCTTTGTGCCAAATATAGCCTCATATGACAAGGGAAGTGAAAGTTGTGACATGCCGTCCAGAAAACAGATTATGTCCTCGTGACGGGAAAATCATAGAAAATTACCAGTTCATCTTTTTGAGCTGAATTTTTTACACAACGTGCTCTATACAATCATGGAACTTTCGTATGTTCTGAGTTTTTTGATTTGAGTTGCATAAGTACCCCTACAAAATTCTTTACTACCTGCTGTTGTGTTTTTCACAGATTCTTCCACGTTTTGTCTCTCCTAACTTTTGCAAACCTTAAGCTTGCTTGCAAAAACTTTTTGGAAATCTTGAGAAACAGTAGCCCTTCTTGAAAATATTTATTTGCAGTAGAGAAAAATTATTTTAATAGGGTAATAACCTCTCTAATCAGATTACAATGAGTTATGTATGAAGGGAGTTTTGAAGTGTGCGATGGAAGATGATGAAAGAAGATCCTGGAGTGTCAAGCGCTCAAGATTGGGGACGCCCCCATGCATCCCCAACAAATATTCAAGGAGACTCAAGCGTCTAAGCTTGGGGATGCACGGGCCCGTGCATCCCCTTCTTCATCAACAATTATCAGTTCGTCCCTCGTTGCACTATATTTTTATCACTTCATGCGTTATGTGCTATGCTTGGAGCGTCTCGCTCTTTACTTTTCTTAGGTTTGTTTTTGATTTGTTTGTTGTAGTAACAAGTTAGACCCCAGAATTCTTTTGTGTGGGAGAGAAACACGCTCCGCTTGAACTAGAACTCCTCATAGGATTTGCATGCTTATTTCCTTAGCTGTGAGTTGTTCTTTTTCTTTTCTTAGCTGCTGCCCTGTTTAGTTGTAGTGCTTTAGTTTTCTTCTAGAGCTTTTCTTTTGTCTTAGGTTGAACTTTCTATAGGTTGCATGTTTTATCTTGGTTAGAGAGTTTTCCTGTTGCACTGAGTTTTGTGTCTTGACTAGAAAGTAGGTAGTTGAAGTTCTGGTGTCAAGAGCTATTCTCTTTGTAGTAGTAACTTGCAATAGTTTTGAGGTATTGACTATAGTAATGTTTGAACTTGTGGTGTCAAGAGCTTTAGCCTATTAGTGATAGATGTCGTATTTTGGGCAATCCGTGTGATTTTCAAAAACCAAAACCTCTTGTTGAGAACTCTAGCTACTAGATGGATCACTAACCTCTGGAGGGTTCGAATATTAGAGTACACTCACGTACCATGAGTCGAGGATGCGCAAGGATAACCAAACCCCCATACACTCCTCCTCGGGGTAATTGTCTCTTTGTGAACCTCCTAATTAGATTGAGAGTTACCGATAATAAGTGCATGAGTTCTTTGGACTAATGTGAGTATTCAAAAGTTGAAACTTCCACCTCCCATATTTGCTAGCCTCTCATGTGTCGTGCATTGCCTTCTTCTCACTCCGTGAGTTGGCGTCCACCTTCGCTGGTACTTCCACACCCTTGGCATGATACGCTCTGTCATCATAAACCTCCTTATATCCTTCCTCAAAACAGCCACCATACCTACCTATCAAGGCATTTCCATACCTTTCTGAGATACATTGCCATGCAACATCCACCTCTTCATGACTTGATCTTCATGTCATACATGTTCCTGCTACATTGGCAGCGGCATACATTGCATACTGTTGGATATGTGCCCTAGAGACAAATTAATAAAGATATTTTTCACATATCCGTTTTGTTCATAATACGTTTTATACTGTGCTATAACTGTATTACTTGGAAATACTAATACAGGTGTAGTATAAAACATGGTCCGTAGTTTAACTCGGGTAAACTATCTCATTGGGCAATTGATTGATCAAGCTTTCCTGATCATGAAGACACTTAAGTCCATTGACAATGAGGTCATATCGTTAAGGGGAATGATGTGATGGACGTACACCCACCTAAAGTATTGCAATGTGATTGAGTCACATAGTTCAGCGTTGCTATGACTTTGTAACATATGGCTTAGTCCTTAGACCGTAATGATCATACGTAATTGTCATCTATGAGGATACTTTGATTTGTATCCCACCGCCTGACTGAAATATGCTGGCTATAATGGTGCACTTTGGGTATTCCGAAATAGATGGTTGATGAGTATGTTAATAGATTAGAGCGGGATTTGTCAGTCCTTGTGACAGGACAGGTACTCTGGGCCCACTCGGTGATATTGCATCAACACCTTGCAAGGACGTGACTAGGTCACAAGAGATGCAATGATCATGGACGAGAGAAGTTGTTTGTTGTGAACGAGATGTGAACACGGTATGTAGGATACCGACGATCAAACCTCGGACAAACAAAGTACCGCAGCACAAAGGGATTACGTCGTATCGTTAACGGTTTCCAAAAGCGATCGAAGTTCATTCGATGGAAGCGCAGGGGCTGTCAAGGATTGTAACCAGGTCCAACTGACTAGTCATTGGTCAATGAGAAGAGTCTCGACCATGTCTGCTATTTCCCGGACCGTTAGGGTGTTACACTTAAGGGCAATCGATGCATAGGACAGTTACGGGATCAATCGGTGAAATATGAGGAATCACCGGAATAGTTCCGGAGGAGGACGGAATGGTTTCTTGACATTTTGAATAGTTCCAAATAAAGTTTAATTGTTTTAATAATGTTTTATTATTTAGTTATCTGAATTAAATATTTAAAACATATTAAAAAATTAAAAAAATGGGAAAAAGGCTAAATGGGCCCATGGGGCCCATTAAGGGAGGAGGGGGTCTCCCCCCTTGGGCTTGGCGCCAAGGGTGGGGCCCACCACCCCCCTGGCCGGCGCACTCCCCCCCCCCCCTTGGGAGTTCAGTCCCACATGGGGGAGGGGAGGAGGATAGCACCCCCCCCCTTGGCCTATATAAGGAGGGGTAGACCCCCCCTTTTTCCAAAAACACCAATATCTCCTTCTTCCTCCTTCTCCTTCCCGGAAGTGGACTCCCCTTGTTTGGAGTCTGCACCTGGATTGGAGTTCTCCACCATAAGGCAGGCCGTCGTTCTGCTGGAGTCGGGATCCTTAGCCGTCTTTCTTCCGCTGCTCGCCTGGTTCGGGGCCCGGGAGGAACATCGATTGTACCGTACGTGTATAATCTCTTCGAGACACTACACCTGTGGTGCTACTTCGTCGCTGGAGGTTTACCGGGAGTCATCCTCGCCGGTGGTGTTCTTCTACACGACAGGGAGGTCGTAGTTCAGAGTCTACGCCAGCCACGTTCGCAAGAACGTTTCCCTCTTTCGGTCTTCAAAGGTATGAACACCGATTCCCTCCGTTACTTTACATCGCCATAGCATAGATCTTGGGTTCGGGTACCGTAGGTATGAAAAATTTGTGTTTTCTGCCCCGTATCCCAATAGTGGTATCATGAGCTAGCTATGCGTAGATGTATTGTACAGGTAGAACACATCTAGGATGTGGGCATCGAATCTTCATTCGTTACCCTCCCACGTGTACTCATTTAGCGTTGCGGCAATGTTTGATGAAGCGGCCCCCGACCGACCTTACGCGTTTACACGAGATTGGTTCCACGCTTGACATATGGCTTGTACCATATAAAGTGGTTGGGGGGTGTCTGTCTCTCTGCATTAGCGATGCGAAGATGTTTGCAACGGAGGGCCCCGACAGGGGGGTAATAGAGACGGATGAGAGACGGTGTTGTGGCATGTTTTTCGCAGGATAGAAACGGTTCTCTCTCGAAACCCCTAGCAGCCACGTCAAACTTGCACAAGCTAAAGTAGAAAGGCATTTAACTTTGCTTTGCATGAAGGGGGATCATAGGTTGTATGATTTACAGTTTTACTTTCTGTTTTATGCTAGTATGCTAGATATATCGACGGTAGCATGAAACAGGACCATCTCTCACAATACCAACATTGTGTTCTCCCTTGGTGGGCACAGCCTGGAAGGTTCTCCCATATGGCTTGATGCTCCGTACATACCGGAGTTGTCCTACATATTCAACGGAGTTCGCATGAGGTTGGGTTCGTGTAACAGCCCAGTTTTCACAAAAATTAAAAATTTTGTTTTCGGCGTGAATTGTTTGATTGTCTGATTTGTTTGCGGTGTTTGCATCCCCGATTTATCGATCGGCGATTATTTTTACCCTCTTATCTCGTATCGGACGGAGACCAACCCTTGCCACCCTGACACTCGACCTTTGTGACACCGGGTTTCACCCGATCACCGTCGCGAAAACCGCATGAGACCAGCCGCAGCCAACAGAACGAAAACCCCGTTTAATAATTAAGCGGGTTATTTTTATAGTGCGCTGGAAAGTGTTTTTGGAACGGTTCTAGCGCGAGGTGAACGCCTCCGGCTCGACGCGTTGATCGCGCAGTTCGAAGTTTTACCCGAATCGGAGGTACCGCGGACCCCCGGCGGTCAAAAACGTGAGCACCGCGCGCGCGAGAGAAAACCCGGAGATGTTTTTGCAAACTGCCAGCCACCGGGGCTATATAAAGACCACCACACTCCCACCCCACTTAGGGTTTTCCCTAAGCACCTAGGCAACCACTAGCCCCCCAGATCGGGATCGGCTCGGCAGCCAGGTGGGCCGGCCCACCAGCCTCCAAGCCGGTCTACCTCGCCAGCCAAGCCCAGGCCGCCCCCTCCTCTTGGGCCGAGCCCATGGGTGAGATTTTTTTATTTTTTTTTTCCTGTGGATAGCCCCTGCGATATTTTTTCTAAGTCTGGTGATTAGTGTTGTTGATCTGTTTTTGCGACGTTATTTCCCGTTAATCCGTAGCTCGTATGACGGTGCCCCCAAAACGAAAGTTGCTCAGTTTTGCGTGCTCTACCATTCATATGTAGAAAGTTTTTGCATTTGAGCTCATCTTGATTGTGTATTTGTGTGCTAAACAGGGCGTCAGGCCGTTAAACTGCTAGTTTTTCCTGTTAAGTGCTGCTGTTATTATTTTATTGCAACTTCGGGCGACGGTTGCTTCGCAACCGTATGTCGGAATGGAGTGATTCCTTTTGCATCCTGTTAAGCATTGTTTCTAATTCAGTTTCATGCATTCACATGCAATAATTTCTTGCTGCATCATGTTTAAATCTTGCTCCAAAGTGGTGATCATGATGTTATTGTGCTGCTGTTGCTGAAACTGTTATTTTGTTGCAACTTCGGTCGACGAGTGTGTCGCGACCGTTTATAGGTATTGAGTGATTCCAATTGCATATTGTTAAGAATCATGTCTACTTTCATCCCATGTATTTCTATGTCATGTTGCTGCACTTTTGCATATAGATTTACCCCTGTTTATACAGCATGTGTCCATAACTTGTTTTGCTTGTATCTTTTTAACCGTAACTCCGTTTGGGGTGTTCTTTATATGTAACTTGATTAGTTTTTCGTGTACTTTGTGTTTATTCTATTTTTTGCTGTTATTAACCAACCTAAAATATGGTTTAGGGAAGAACAGTACCAAATCCTTTAATTATCATGCGGCACTTAGTGTTATGCCATGTTTAGGTTGTGCCTCACTTAAATTGACTAGCATAGATAGTTTACTTTCTGCTTCACCTCTTGACATGTTTGTGTGCTATGCCATGCTTGCTGGAGTTGCCATGTTAACAACCGTTGGTTGATCACCTGTAGCTAAGCAACTGAACCACCGTAAACGTGCGGTATTCGTCGTGTGTGACCGATACCCCACTTAAATTGTTAGTAACCGTTCTCGACGATAGATCCGTATCGCGTTGCTGTGTCGTGTGATGTCTTCTTGATCTTGTGTTGCTCCGTAGTAATAGTGGTGCACTGTTGATTGCTTTCCAGTGTTTCCTTCTTGTGTGCTTCCGCGGGTACCTCTCGGAGACGATGCGAGCTTGCGATCGACTACACCTTCGGAACCCGACTTATCAACAGGAAAGGACTATACATTACTTATGATCCATTCTATTTCAACCTGAGGTTTGCATGCTAGTTTAGGTTAGGTTCGATGTTTGATCCTACCACATGTTTACAGCCTCTTTTAAACCGATACAGCCATGTCCCCTCCCAGCAAACCTTGTACTGCTATGTTACTATTGCTCGTTGCTCAGCCCCTTCTTAGTATGCATGCTTAGGATGCTACGATGTTACCCTGTTACTCCTTGGTTTGGGATATCACATTATTATATTGTTGTTGATGATATGATTATTACAATGTTGACTATATTCGACGAAGGATGGAAGGTCTAGGCTATCCCGCCCCGACGCTTTGTTCCATTCGAGTCACCTAGGACCCGAGTTCCGGGTATTGGTTTTAAGACTGAGCGTGCCTAACCGCGTGTGGGATTTTATGGGGTCCCCTTTTCTTACCTACCTAGCTTCAAGCATTTCTAGTGGTGGCCCAAGCTGATTTACCATTTGAAACCGTGTGTGTGCTGGTCAGCTGCCAGTAGTTTTTAAACCAACCCGGACCAGCGGAGACATGGTTTCCCTGTTGGTCCACCTTTGACCGGCGAGGGCCCGAGGCCTCACGTGAGGCGTCTCGGTAACCCAAACCCTGTTGAGACGGAAGAGTCCGATCCGAGAGCGTGGCCAGCTTTTGGATTGGGTGTCGACACCCCGGGGGCCACCCGGATTTGTTTGTTGTTAGCTAGAGGGACATGTCGTTTCGGATCTCTTGGAACTAAATCATAAAATGGTTGCATGTGATGGGTAGCAACTGAGAGAGATGGGCGTGCGTGCGGAGCCTTGTAATGGGCAGTTGGTACACCCCTGCAGGTTTAAATCTTTTCGAGAAGCCGTGTCCACGGTTATGGACGACTTGAGACCTACTCCTTGTTCATAGACAACAACAACTAAAATAATCTTAATATAACTTGATCAATGTGTGTGTGCCTTGACTGCTTCTTCTTCGTCGGGATGCGAAGAGGAGGACAAGGATAGGATAGGTGTTATGTTTGCGTAGTAGGTGGATAGCAAGACTTGTTGGAGGCGATTCCTCATCGAATGCTTGCCTTCTTATCTTACTCTCTAGATCGTTAGCCACTTCATAAATGCTAGTGCGGCAGCAACCTCACCACTTACCCCTTCCTTACCGTAAACTACTAGTTGTCCTAGAATGATGAGTGATGAAGTCCTTGCTAGGTCAGATGACCACTACAGTTGGATGCTGAGTACCTCTGTACTCATGATACTACCCCCAAACTCTTTTCAGGGTTCTCGATCGACAACAGGTATGGTGATCGACGTTTCACGTGGAGACTCGACGACGACTAGTTAGGCGGATCCCGGCGGAGGGCCTGGACCCGTGTGGTTATGGGATCGATGTCTTTCTCTTTGCCACTAGGCATTTGATTGTAGTCTGTACTCAGACATGTACCTTCCGCTGTTGTATTGTATTTGAGGCAGTTGTATGCCGATTGTATGAGATGTTGTATCCTTGTATCTGTAATGTTGTGATGTCATGTTGGAAATCCGGGGCATATGGCTTTGTCATATGTCGCGGTGGGACCGATATGTGCTTCATCCCCGGGTCTGGATGGAAACATGTAGATCTGGAACAATACCGCATATCGGGCCTTACAACTTGGTATCAGAGCCTTACCGACCGTAGGATCCCATCTCTAGCCGAAGTCGAGTCTAGACAAAAACTATTTTGTAGTTACTAAGTTAGTTATCGGAGAGTAGGAATCTTTTTACTCCTTACCCTTGCTTTGGTCAGGACAAGTGTCGTAAGTGTTTTATCCTCGCCTTATCCCCTTCAAAACTCTAGGATCTCGAGTGTGTGGAGTATCGGAACCGTTACAATGCCTTGCTTGCAGCGTATTGTCTCGATTCCGATCTCAGGTTTGGGAAATCCTGTAGTACCTTTAGTTCTTCCAACTCTGGGTAAACATCTTGGTCTTCTGTTGACTTCAATTCCCTTGCCGAATATCCTCACGACTTCAGTGAAAATGCTTCCCTTGATCGTCGCTTTGAATTGTCGTTCTTTCTCTTGATCACCTGATGGTTTCGTTTTTCGACGTCGCAATCTCTCTGCGGAAATTTATCTCGACAGAAGTTCGACGTAGACATGGAGAATAGTCCCTTGTTGGTGGTGTTGAAAATCGTCGACTCTTTTCTCTCCCCCCTCTCCCCGGGATCGTCCTGGATCTCGGGACGAGATCCCTTGTTGGTGGTGTTGTATTGTAACAACCCAGTTTTCAGAAAAATTAAAAATTTTGTTTTCGGCGTGAATTGTTTGATTGTCTGATTTGTTTGCGGTGTTTGCATTCCCGATTTATCGATCGGCGATTATTTTTCCCCTCTTATCTCGTATTGGACGGAGATCGACCCTTGCCACCCTGACACTCGACCTTTGAGACACAGGGTTTCACCCGATCACCGTCGCGGAAACCGCACGAGACCAGCCGCAGCCAACGGAACGAAAACCCCGTTTAATAATTAAGCGGGTTATTTTTATAGAGCGTCGGAAAGTGTTTTTGGAACGGTTCTAGCGCGAGGTGAACGCCTCCGGCTCGACGCGTTGATCGCGCAGTTCGAAGTTTTACCCGAATCAGAGGTACCGCGGACCCCCGGCTGTCGGGACCCGGGGTTAGCGTATGTAATTCCAGTCACGATACAATCACATGGAGAGCCGAGAACCGTACCCACTTGTCTAAGCAGACAAGGCCAAGCACAGAACATTCTCGGTAAGCATCGAACGTGAGGGGCATCCCATTCAGGCCGGATGATCAACTGAGATGGGTCCTCAACGTCCGCTCACAAGTCTAAATGCTTATGGGTGGTGAATCCCAAACTCATAGACAAGTCGCCTCAACCATGTTATCGATTGGATCCTAACTCTTACATAAACTTACTCCAGCCCGATCACTTAGTCGGGGTCTAGGGCGGGCTCGATCATACAACAAAGTGTGCACGTGAAAGAGTCACGAGCAATCGCGTCGCGATGCCCCAAGCTGCGCACATCTAAGGGCCACTTGGTGTATAAAAGACCGCCAGCCAGATCACAACTAAGGTCTCGAAAACCCATACTAAGGCATGCATGTTATAAACATACACGCAGCACACATGCCTAGTATGAACAGCAGGTATCATCACATAACTCTAAAATGTATTCTTTATTGATATACACATATAGCATACAAAGATCACATGTCTGTGATCAACATTACATCATACAACGGAAGGAAATTAGGTCTGAGTACAGACAAGTTTAACAAATGGCTTAGAGAAGCCTTGTAAACATACATGCCCTTCCACGAGGGACCAGACTGCTGTCTGGGACTATACTACCAAGGTCAACGTCGAGCTTCACGAAGGTGATTCCAACGGGGTCCGGGTTCTCATCTAAAACATAGAATAAGCAAACGTGAGTACAAAGTGGTACTCAGCAAGACTTACATCAGAACTACACTAGTAACACTACTCATGCTCAAGTATCAAGGTAAAGGAGGTGGGGTTCATCATGCAGAAGTTCCATCTTTGACTTGGCTAATCCTGAACTACGAATACCAGACTTGAGGTAAGAAGCGTACACGAGTCCACTATCCAAGTCTCCAACCAATACACCACTATGGTTACTTCCTCGACTTCCCCACGAGGAGGCACACCATAGCACTCACGCTTATCTTGAGAGTTTGATAAGTATCCAGTTCAAGTTGTCTAATAATCAGGTACAGGTTCCAAGTAGTCCTTAACCGCGGACGTGGCTATTCAAATAGTTTTCTTAACCTTGCAAGGGTGTAAACTACACACACATGACCATCGGTTACCGCCAGGTCTCTCCACGGTTCAAGAGGTGACAGCGAGGATGTTCACCACGACACTTCGCTCACAACCGGTCTATTCCAGGAGTCGACTATCTGAGTTTGTCACCGTCGAGAGTCTGGCCGGATCAACGAAACGGACCCAGACAATGTAGGCAACCGAGACGCCACCTCTGACAGATGGTTTCACTGTCTCACAGATCCACCCACATATCTAGGATGATGCAACATTTCCACTCACTCTTTTTCTATGCATATGTCAAATGGAAGGCCCGAACTAATGTGACTCCTAGACATCGACACGGATCAAGGTACTAGGCCGAGAGGGGTCAGGAGCCCAATGTGTGGTTGTACTCTTTGTCTTGGATTACCATACAAGAACTCGGTGCTTAAGGCGGTGTTCAACGAGACAACCCACTGTGTACTCCTACACAGCCTCTCATCGTTCACCTTGTATTAGGGTGGATTCACCGACACAGTTTCACTTTCATCAACACCATGTTCACCATCATCTCGACTCACATCAAAAGCAATCTCATGTAACACTAATCATGCAATAAGCTATAACAGTTGCAGGGGCTCCATGATATCAATCAACTCCTATGTCAGCTAGGATTGTGGTTTGCTTACTACTGTGACAAGATGATAGGTCATGCATCGGATATGGGTTCAACTATGCGGTAGAATCGATACAAGATGATCTCGTAAACATGCATAAGCGAGACTGAGAGGGAATTGGGATTTTATAGACATGATCAATGGGGTTTGCTTGCCTTGCTGACGAGGTTCGATATCGGGGTCTTCAACGAAGGGGGTGGCCTCCGGTTCCGGTTGCACGTCTATCGAGCAAACAATCAAACAAGGTATAAATTTATTTGCAATGCTCAAACACATGATCAATATTGAAATGGTGATGTTCTTGATCACAATGTGGGTACAATTCCATTTAAAAGAAGTCAAATGCAAAGTCATTTGCAAATGTGCTTCAAATTTGAATTTGAAATAAAGCCATATGGATTTTTTGCACTGTTCACCCATTTTAAAATGGTCAAACATGAAAACAGAGCCCATATTCATAATCCTTGGATTTTTCTGATAATTTTAGACATATTATATGTCCAATTTGGAGTTCATATGAATTAGTTATGATTTTCCAAAGTTTATTCAATTTTTTGTAATTTCTGGAGTATTTTAATTCTCTGGAAAACCTTTATTGCGTCATGCTGAGGTCAGAGTGACGTCACAGGGGGGCTGACGGGTGGGGTCGGCTTGTCAGTGGAAGAGGGGTTTAAACCCGGTTTAGTTTAATTAAACAGGGTTATTAGGGGGGCCAGGGCCCACCAGTCAGTGACCCAAGGGTCACTAACAGGGGATTAGCCCCCTAAGCTAATCGGGCCGCCGGCGGTTAGCCGGCGGTGACTAACCCGTTGTCGGGACCCGGGGTTAGCGTATGCAAGTACAGTTAAGACATAGTCATATGGAGAGCCGAGAACCGCACCCACTTGTCTAAGCAGACAAGGCCAAGCACTGAACATTCTCGGAAAGCATCATACGTGAGGGGCATCCCATCCAGGCCGGATGATCAACTGAAATGGGTCCTCATCGTATGCACACAAGTCTACTGATATGGGTGGTGAACTCCCATATTCAAAGACAAGTCGCCTCAACCATACTATCGACTATCTCAAAACTCTTACATAGACTTACTCCAACCCGATCACTTAGTCGGGGTCTAGGGCGGGCTCGATCATACCACAAAGTGTGCACGAGACGGAGTCTCGAGCAATCACATCGCGATGCCCCAAGCTGCGCACATCTAAGGGCCACTTGGTCTATGAAAGACCGCAAGCCAGAACACAACTAAGGTCTCGAAAACCCATACAAAGACATGCATGTTATAAACATACACGCAGCACACATGCCTTGTATGAACAGTAGGTACCATTGCAATTCTCTACAAAGTGTACATTTTATTTATAACTCTTATAGAGTACACACAGAGATCACAAACATGTGATCAAACATTACAACACATAGCGGAAGCAAATTATGTCTGAGTACAGACAAGTTTAACAAATGTCTTAAGAAGCCTTATTTAAACACAAAGCCCTCCACGAGGGAACCAGTCTGCTGACTGGGACTAGACTAGCTTAACTTCAGTCGTCCAGCTCGATGAAGAAGCCACCTTCGGGGTCAGTGGCGTCATCTAAAACATAGATTAAGCAAACGTGAGTACAAAGACGTACTCAGCAAGACTTACATAGGAGCTATACTACTCATGCATATGTATCAAGGTAAAGGGAGGTGGGGTTCACTTGCAGAAATGCTAGCTTTGACTTGGCTAGTCCTGAACTACGAGTACCAGACTTTGAGGTAAGAAGCATACACGAGTCCACTACTTTCTCCAACCAATACACCACTATGGTGCCTTCCTCGACTTCCCACAAGAAAGCACGCCATAGCACTCACACTTACCTTGGTGTGTTTTAGAAGTATCCGGTTTAAGTTATCTAATAATCAAGCTAAGCTTTCCAAGTAGTCCATAACCGCGGACGCGGCTATTCGAATAGTTTTGTTAACCTTGCAAGGGTGTACCGCTACACACACATGATCATCATTTACCACCTTTGATCTCGACACCATTCAAGGGGTGCCAGCGAGGATGCTCACCACAACTGTTACCTCATAGCCGATCTAGTCCGAGAAAGCCGCCTACTTGGGTTGGCTACCACTATCGTGAACCCGGCCGGTTTACCGAAGTGGACCCAAGCGATGTGTGCGTGGTGCATAAGCCGGTCTCGGTTGAGCCGTTCTCTCACTTAGCATCTAGGCCACAAGCCTACCAGAACTCCGAACTACTGCGACATCTGGACATCGAAAGGGATGAGTTAATAGGTTGAGAGGGGTCAGTGAGCCCAATGTGTGGTTGTACTCTTCATCTTGGATCACCACACAAGAACTCGGACTTAGGGCGGTGTTCAACGAGACAACCCACCGTGTACTCCTACACAGCCTCTCATCGTTCACCTTGTATTAGGGTCGATTCACCAACACTTTTCTACCATCAGCAACATGATCATTTCCATCCCGACTCACATCACAGTAACACCATGGTATCATACTAAGCATGCAATAAGCAGTAACATTGCAGGGGCCACATGATATCATTCAACTCCTACATTTGCTAGGATTGTGGTTTGCTTACTACTGTGACAAAAGATAGGTCATGCAAAGGAATGGGTTCATCTATGCGGTAGAATCGTAACATGGTGATCATCCTATACAATGCATAAGCGAGACATGAGAGGGAAGTGGGATTTTATCGACATGATCAATGGGGTTTTTCTTGCCTTGCTGACGAGGTTCGGGTTCTGGATCTTCAGCGAAGGGGGTAGCCTCCTGCTCCGGTTCCACCTCTACTCGACAAACAAAGCACGAAGTAGCAATCAATATGAATGCAATGCTCAAGCACATGAATGAATGTTGAAACTTGAAGTATAAGTTTTGATGTGTGTGAGACAATTCCATTTAAGTGGAATATATTGCATTTAAAATGCAAATTCAAACTCCACATTTGAATTCAACCTAGTCAAGTTGCAAGTGACATGGTTTGATCATTTTGAATTATTTTCAAATGTGTAAGATGTGCCTCTGATGTGTGGATAAAATACATCATAATTCCATGGTCTGAGTAGCAAAATCAAATGATTTGAATTTGAATTAAATTCAAATAAACCAAATGACATATGCTACTGGTCCCATTTTAAATTCAACTCAAACAGAGTTGAAAGTTGCATATTTGGAAAGATAATTTTCTCCTGATCATTTTTCATATATTATTTGTCCAATTTGGAGTTAATATGAATTTTCTATGAATTTCCAAAGTTTGGGGTATTTTCTGGAATTTCTGGAATTAAAAAAACCATTTTTCTTTTCTGGAAATTCATTTAAATCCTTTTATTGCATCAGCATGTGGTCATGCTGACGTGGGGGGGTGCTGACAGGTGGGGCCACCCTGTCAGTGGCTGGGTTCACTTAACCCGTGGGTTAAGTTAATCCAGTGGCTTAATTAAGCCACTGGGCCCACTGGTCAGTGACCCAGGGGTCACTGATTAGGTGAAAACAGGGGGGGTTTAGGGCTGACTCGCCGGCGGCTAAACGCCGGCGGCCTGGCCACGGCGGCGTAGCACGGGAACACGATTCCGGCCACGGGAGGGGAAACGGAGGGCACCACTGGATGCAGCGTCGTCTTCCGCGTCTTCTGGAAGCATCGGGGGTCCATGGGGAGGTCGGGAGCGACGACGGCGACGACTCCGGCGGCAACAGAACCACGGAGAGGTCGGAAGCGACGTTGTAGTGTCAGACTTGAGGTGATTCGGGGCGCGTTCGAACGCTGGCAACACTGGGAGTCAAACGCACGCACTGGGGGTTCACGACGAGCACTTGAGCGAGGAGGACGACGACCATGGCGGCGAGGTGCTCGGGTTCCCATGGCGGATCCGGCTAGAGGAAGAAATCGAGGGGGAGAAGTGAGGGGTTTCACTCGCAAGCTCACCCTGAACTCAGTAGAGGTGGTAGAGAAGGCTGGGGTGGTTCAACGGCGGCGGAATCGAAGACTTCCTTCACGGCGGCCGGCGGGAGCTCGAGGAAGAAATCGGCGTCTACGCTGGCTCCGGGCTCGATTCCTTCTGCAGTTCGACGAAGACGACGACGACGAAGCGCTGGGACACCTTGGCTTGGCCTCTTGTCGTCAATGGCCACGCGGAAGCGCTGGGGTGCTCCGGCGAGTTCTCGGGAGGCGATGAAATCGGGCGCAGGAGGAGAAGGAAGACGATGAGGAGGGGGGAAATGGATCAGGACGGCTTCGGGACGTCTCCAGCGAGAGGATAAGGCGCGGGGCAGGCAGGCAGCTGCCTGTCGTGCCCACGGCGGTCGCCGGCGAGGTGCCTGCCTTCCTGGAGGGGAAGAAGACGCATGTAACCCCCTCCAGGTGGGCTGGGCCTGCTGAGGTGAGTGGGCCTCGCCCCTGGGCGACAGGTAAGTCTTTTTCTATTCTGTTTAATCTTTCCTTTCTGTTATTTGTTCTATTCAACTAAAATAAATAGCTAAACATTTTATTAAATGCTGAAAACTTTTATGTGGCCTCATAATAATATAAACTAGCCACTCATAAACTTTCAACATTTTTAAAATTCAACTGATTTGAATTTTAAATCAAAAAGGGGTATTTCTTTAATTCCAAGGTACTGTTTGAATATTTGAAAAATCTATGAGCATGGGGTGGGTCCCACATCACTTGATATGTGATCACACTCATTTATAAGACTTTTCAAAACACTAACATGAATTTTTGGAAAAGATTTTTATCTGGCCTTTTGAATTAATTCATCTGGGGGGTGTTCCTTCTCCCATTTTGATTTTGAATTTGATTTCCAAGATTTCTTTTAGAAATTTTGGCATGATGCAAAGGCACTAACTAACCCTAGCACATACCTAACAGAGGGATCTGACAACTCGCCCCCACTCGAAAGAATCTCGTCCCGAGATTCAGAAGTCTGCGGGAGGAAGGTGGGGTACTCAGCACTGAGACGGTCTTCTCTTTCCCACGTGGCTTCTCTTTCAGAGTGGTGTGACCATTGCACTTTCAGAAACCTAATCTTCTGACGACGAGTGACACGCTCTGTGGAATCAAGAATACGAACGGGGTATTCTCGATAAGAAAGAACATCTTGGAGATCAAGCGTTTCATGGTCGACTTCGCGGATGGGGTCCTTGAAGCAACGCCTGAGTTGGGACACATGGAATACATCGTGTACTCGGGAAAAGTGCGGGCGTAGTTCAAGTTGGTAGGCAACTTCTCCACGTTTAGCAATAATGCGGAAAGGTCAGATGTAACGTGGGGCCAACTTGCCTTTGATACCGAAACGTTGGGTTCCCTTCAGAGGAGTAACCCGAAGGTAAGCCTTCTCATCCAGATTGTAGCTCTCTTGCCTATGATGACGATCATAGTAGCTTTTCTGACGAGACTGGGCTGCTTTCAATTGATCACGAACAATGCGAACTTGCTCTTCTGCTTCCTTGATCATGTCCGGTCCAAAGAATTGTCTTTCACAAGTTTCTGACCAGTTCAAAGGTGTTCGACATCGTCGTCCATACAGGAGTTCAAAAGGAGCCATGTTCAGACTAGATTGAAAACTATTGTTATAAGCAAATTCGGCGAATGGAAGAGAATTCTCCCAATTCTTTCCGAATGAGATAACACAAGCTCTGAGCATGTCTTCAAGAATTTGGTTAACCCTTTCGACTTGACCGCTAGACTGAGGATGGAAAGCCGTACTAAAGGAGAGATGAGTTCCCAAAGCACGTTGGAAGCTTCCCCAAAATCTAGAGGTGAAAAGGCTACCGCGATCAGAATTGATTTCCAATGGAACACCGTGAAGGGATACAATTCTGGAGATGTACAAGTCCGCTAACTGGCTAGCAGTTATAGACTCGCGAACCGGAAGGAAGTGAGCAACCTTGGAAAGCCTATCTATGACAACGAAGATGGCATTGTTTCCTTTCTGGGTTCTTGGAAAGCCGGTGATGAAATCCATACCGACCTTGTCCCATTTCCACTCGGGAATAGACAAAGGTTGAAGTGTACCAGCAGGTCTTTGATGTTCTGCCTTAATGCGACGACAAACATCACATTCGGCAACAAATTGAGCAATGTCTCTCTTCATCCTAGTCCACCAAAATCTCTGGCGTAGATCTCGGTACATTTTTGTGCTACCGGGATGAATTGAGAGGGGTGTGTCATGGGCTTCTTTGAGGACGAGTTGCCTTAGTTCCCTATTCTTAGGTACTACTAAACGATTTTCAAAGAATACCGTTCCTTTGCTATCTGTGGAGAAACATTTAGCAACTCCGCTAGCAATGTTCTCCTTGATCCGGTGAACACCTCGTGCACGCCTTTGGGCAACTATAATTTGATCCTCAAGATTTGGTTTCGCCACCAAGGTAGAAAGATAGCCATGAGGAACAATTTCAAGGTTGAGCTTGCGAAAGTCCTCATGAAGAAGTGGTTGATACTGCTGTAACATGAGGTTGTTACAGTACGACTTACGACTTAGTGCATCAGCCATAACATTGGCTTTGCCTGGGGTGTAAGAAATTGCTACGTCGTAATCTTTTATCAACTCAATCCAGCGTCTTTGCCTGAGATTAAGATCTGGCTGGGTGAAAATATATTTGAGGCTTTGGTGGTCGGAATAAATCTCACAACGATTACCAAGGAGGTAATGTCGCCAAGTTGTTAGAGCATGAACTACGGCAGCGAGTTCAAGGTCATGGGTAGGGTAGTTCTCTTCATGTGGCCGCAATTGGCGTGAAGCATAAGCTACCACATGTCGATCTTGCAGAAGTATGCATCCTAACCCTTGCCGTGATGCATCACAATAGATCTTGAAATCCCTTTTGGTGTCTGGAGGTGCAAGCACGGGTGCAGAAGTTAATCTTCTTTTTAGCTATTGAAAGCTTTCCTCGCACTTGGGAGTCCATAAGAATTTCTTATCTTTCTTGAGGAGTTCAGTTAGAGCCTTTGCAACTTTAGAAAAGTTCTCGACGAAGCGACGGCAATAGCTGGCTAGGCCAAGAAAACTCCTAACTTGCTTAACCGATTCAGGTAGAGGCCAGTCAAGGACGGCCTGAACTCTCTCGGGATTTACAGCAATGCCTTTTGCAGAAATCACGTGGCCTAAGTAGGTCACTTCTGGTAGCCAGAATTCACACTTGGAGAATTTAGCGTACATGCGATGCTCTCTAAGTTTCATCAATACCATCCTTAAGTGTTCGGCATGATCTCCTTCGTTCTTCGAGTAGATGAGAATATCATCAAGATAAACTACAACAAATTTATCTAGGTACTCCATGAAGATCGAATTCATCAAGCGTGAAAAGGTGGCGGGGGCATTGGTTAAACCAAAGGACATGACGGTGTACTCGTAAAGACCATAACGAGTAGTAAAAGCCGTTTGGGAATGTCCTCGTTTCGGATTCGGATCTGATGATAACCTAATCTCAAATCCATCTTGGAGAAGACGGAGGATCCTGCAAGTTGATCATAAAGATCATTGATCCTGGGCAGTGGGTATTTGTTCTTTATCGTCGCTAAATTTAGCGGGCGATAGTCTACGCACATCCTTTCTGTTCCATCTTTCTTCTTTACGAACAGAACGGGGCAACCCCATGGCGATGAGCTAGGGCGGATGAAGCCTTTTGCCAATGAAGCATCAAGTTGGGTTTTTAGCTCAGCTAACTCATGTGGGGCCATTTTATATGGGCGATTGGAAATCGGTGCGGTTCCTGGAACAAGATCCACTATAAACTCTACACATCTGTCGGGTGGCATGCCCGGCAGCTCTTCAGGAAAGACATCCGGGAAGTCACGAACCACCGGAATATCTTCAAGTTCGGGAAGGGGAAGTACATTCAAGGAATGCACTTGGGTTCTTGTTCTGGGTGAGGTATAGCTGACTGTTCTGCCTGAAGGGTGGGTGAGTTTCACGGATTTGCCTTTGCAATCCAGGTAGGCATTCTGTCTTGATAGCCAATCCATGCCAAGGATGACATCAATGTCTGAAGACTTGAGGGCTATGAGTGAAGCAAGGAATACTAAACCCTCAATTGCAATTTGATTACCATGGCTCACTCTATTAGTTTGCCATCTTGACCCTGGAGTTTGAATAATCATTGGGGTGGAAAATTCAACAAAGGGTAATTCATGACGAAGTGCATAACTTTCCGACATGAATGAATGAGATGCTCCTGGGTCGAAAAGAACGGAAGTAGGAACAAAATTGACTGGGAGCATACCAAGAATGACGTCAGTGGTGTCGTCAGTCTCTTCGGCGGCAATCTGGTTCAGACGTCCACGAGTGGCAGGAGGAGCGGGTTTGGCGGTGAAGACCTTCTGGGGTGGCTTGCCACGGCCATTGTTGTTGTTGTTGCCTCCGGCACGGGGTGGAACATTCTGGTGTTGGAGCTGGTTCTGGGGACACTCGCGAGAATAGTGGCCTGCCTGACCACACTTGTAGCGAGCTCCGAAAACAGTGCGTGGAGCTGGGTTGTTTGGTGGAGCTGGGTGGAACTGGGTGGGTGGACGAGGCGCCACATAGGATGGCCTCGGTGGGTTGTTCTGGCGGAACATGCTATTTGGAATCCAGATCTTGCGCTTCTGGGAGCCAGAACTGGATGAACTGTCATCTCTAGGGTGTTTGCGGAAATCATTGGGGGTGTTCATGTCCTCTGCCTTGATGGCCTTGTTGACAAGGACCTGGAATGTGGCAAAGTCATGAAGGTTGAGCTCACGACGAAGTCCGGTGTTGAGGCCACGACGGAACCTCTCTTGTTTCTTGGAGTTGGTGGAGACTTCTTTAGTTGCATAACGAGCAAGTCGGTTGAATTCACGACTGAACTCGTCAACTGTCCTTCTGCCTTGAGTGAGGTTACAGAACTCCTCACGCTTGAGGTCCATGAGACCCTTGGGAATGTGGTGCTCGCGGAAAGACGTACAGAACTCCTCCCAAGATGCAGGTGGTCCAATGGGGCGCATATTCAGAAAATACTCCCACCAAGAGCTTGCTGCACCTTCAAGGTGATAGGTGGCATAGCTGACTTTGTCGCCATCTGCAACATGGCCGGCTTGTAGCTTCCTCTCGATGCTGCGAAGCCAGTCATCGGCGTCAAGGGGCTCGGTGGAGTAACTGAAAACCGGGGGATGAAGCCGGATGAAGTCGTTCAGGGACACCAGCTCATTGCGCTGCTGAGTGGTGTTGCGTGCGATGACTTCCAGCAGGTGGTGAGATTCACGGCGGTTCCTCTCGACCTCCATCAGAACTTGGGCCATCGTGGGTGGGGGTGGAAGGTTTCCTTCCTCCTGGTCGTTCCCACGACCTTGGTTACGACCAATCTGGCCACGTGTACCTTGAGACATCCTGAAGGAGAAAAACCAAAGTCAAATAGAGTTGATTTGAAGATTCTAATCAAGGTATTGAAGTACTGGAAGGTTTACAGAGCAAAGGAAGTAATCATCTTGACAACAGGGTGATAAAAGCATACAAGCCATATATTCACAAACTATCATACAAACCATACATCGTTTTAGTACAAGCACTAAGCTAATACAAACGTGATGAAGATGATACATCCTTCAGAGGCACTCTGACTTCCTATACATTATTTATCTAAGCCTCTGGAACTTAGACACCTTGCTTACAATATACTAGGATACTACTACATCCTCACTAAGTAAGACCACAGGCGGTCTCACTCATCTCCATCTCCATAGTAGTCCTCATAAAAGTTACCCGCGTATCCCGGTAGCTGGAGGTGACCATTGGAAAACACGGAGGCTTGTGGACCCTGATATCCATTTGGGCAAGGATGGGGCCTAGGTCCGGTGTAATATCCCTCTTCTCCTGGAAGTGCAGCAGGGATATAGCGGAATGAAGTCTCTCTTAGTAAAGTGTGCTCCTCTCTCAGCAGTGTAATACATGAATATGCAGCATCCTGCACAGCCATGTTCTCGGTAATGCCAATGCCGTGTCCAAAGTGGATAGGCTGGGTGACTCCAACGTGGTGTGGGTAGATCCGGACAATGCAGTGGAACTGCGTCTGGTTGAAGTCGTGGAACTGCTCCTCAATGGTGTACTCAGGGTACCATCGATATCCCACATAGGACATCATCTCGATCAACGTGGCGGGATGGCCACGCACACCGAGGCACCTGGTCAAACGAACAATCTGCCGAGGGGGAAGATCTGCCATCTGAAACAGAAAGCAGGAGTTTGCAAATGCATCAGATTATGAGATAAACCTGGAATGACTCGGACAGCATAACGGCTGTAATTGTAAGAAATGACAATTTCTTTCAATCATAAAAACAGCACTTACATAATACGATGTAAGAAATCAGCATTACAACAATGCTAGGAAAACCTGGACACAACTTTCCTACGGCTATAAGGAAGCAAACAACGAGATGTGCTAAACAGACAGAGGAGGGCCTAGTCCTATCTTCCCGTAGAACAAGATGAGGGTGACTCAGAACTCAGAATGAAGGGGGTAAGGAGAAAAAGAAGCCTTACGTTATTCCCTTATATACCCAGAGTAACTATATAACTATAGCAAGCTAGACTCAACTTCGGCCAAGGCTACTAGTCCTACAGTCAGTCCTGCTCTGATACCAAGTCTGTCGGGACCCGGGGTTAGCGTATGCAAGTACAGTTAAGACATAGTCATATGGAGAGCCGAGAACCGCACCCACTTGTCTAAGCAGACAAGGCCAAGCACTGAACATTCTCGGAAAGCATCGTACGTGAGGGGCATCCCATCCAGGCCGGATGATCAACTGAAATAGGTCCTCATCGTATGCACACAAGTCTACTGATATGGGTGGTGAACTCCCATATTCAAAGACAAGTCGCCTCAACCATACTATCGACTATCTCAAAACTCTTACATAGACTTACTCCAGCCCGATCACTTAGTCGGGGTCTAGGCGGGCTTGATCATACCACAAAGTGTGCACGAGACGGAGTCTCGAGCAATCGCATCGCGATGCCCCAAGCTGCGCACATCTAAGGGCCACTTGGTGTATGAAAGACCGCCAGCCAGAACACAACTAAGGTCTCGAAAACCCATACAAAGACATGCATGTTATAAACATACACGCAGCACACATGCCTTGTATGAACAGTAGGTACCATTGCAATTCTCTACAAAGTGTACATTTTATTTATAACTCTTAAAGAGTACACACAGAGATCACAAACATGTGATCCAACATTACAACACATAGCGGAAGCAAATTATGTCTGAGTACAGACAAGTTTAACAAATGGCTTAAGAAGCCTTATTTAAACACAAAGCCCTCCACGAGGGAACCAGTCTGCTGACTGGGACTAGACTAGCTTAACTTCAGTCGTCCAGCTCGATGAAGAAGCCACCTTCGGGGTCAGTGGCGTCATCTAAAACATAGATTAAGCAAACGTGAGTACAAAGACGTACTCAGCAAGACTTACATAGGAGCTATACTACTCATGCATATGTATCAAGGTAAAGGGAGGTGGGGTTCACTTGCAGAAATGCCAGCTTTGACTTGGCTAGTCCTGAACTACGAGTACCAGACTTTGAGGTAAGAAGCGTACACGAGTCCACTACTTTCTCCAACCAATACACCACTATGGTGTCTTCCTCGACTTCCCCACGAGAAACCACGCCATAGCACTCACACTTACCTTGGTGTGTTTTAGAAGTATCCGGTTTAAGTTATCTAATAATCAAGCTAAGCTTTCCAAGTAGTCCATAACCGCGGACGCGGCTATTCGAATAGTTTTGTTAACCTTGCAAGGGTGTACCGCTACACACACATGATCATCATTTACCGCCTTTGATCTCGACACCATTCAAGGGGTGCCAGCGAGGATGCTCACCACAACTGTTACCTCATAGCCGATCTAGTCCGAGAAAGCCGCCTACTTGGGTTGGCTACCACTATCGTGAACCCGGCCGGTTTACCGAAGTGGACCCAAGCGATGTGTGCGTGGTGCATAAGCCGGTCTCGGTTGAGCCATTCTCTCACTTAGCATCTAGGCCACAAGCCTACCAGAACTCCGAACTACTGCGACATCTGGACATCGAAAGGGATGAGTTAATAGGTTGAGAGGGGTCAGTGAGCCCAATGTGTGGTTGTACTCTTCATCTTGGATCACCACACAAGAACTCGGACTTAGGGCGGTGTTCAACGAGACAACCCACCGTGTACTCCTACACAGCCTCTCATCGTTCACCTTGTATTAGGGTCGATTCACCAACACTTTTCTACCATCAGCAACATGATCATTTCCATCCCGACTCACATCACAGTAACAACATGGTATCATACTAAGCATGCAATAAGCAGTAACATTGCAGGGGCCACATGATATCATTCAACTCCTACATTTGCTAGGATTGTGGTTTGCTTACTACTGTGACAAAAGATAGGTCATGCAAAGGAATGGGTTCATCTATGCGGTAGAATCGTAACATGGTGATCATCCTATACAATGCATAAGCGAGACATGAGAGGGAAGTGGGATTTTATCGACATGATCAATGGGGTTTTCCTTGCCTTGCTGACGAGGTTCGGGTTCTGGATCTTCAGCGAAGGGGGTAGCCTCCTGCTCCGGTTCCACCTCTACTCGACAAACAAAGCACGAAGTAGCAATCAATATGAATGCAATGCTCAAGAACATGAATGAATGTTGAAACTTGAAGTATAAGTTTTGATGTGTGTGAGACAATTCCATTTAAGTGGAATATATTGCATTTAAAATGCAAATTCAAACTCCACATTTGAATTCAACCTAGTCAAGTTGCAAGTGACATGGTTTGATCATTTTGAATTATTTTCAAATGTGTAAGATGTGCCTCTGATGTGTGGTTAAAATACATCATAATTCCATGGTCTGAGTAGCAAAATCAAATGATTTGAATTTGAATTAAATTCAAATAAACCAAATGACATATGCTACTGGTCCCATTTTAAATTCAACTCAAACAGAGTTGAAAGTTGCATATTTGGAAAGATAATTTTCTCCTGATCATTTTTCATATATTATTTGTCCAATTTGGAGTTAATATGAATTTTCTATGAATTTCCAAAGTTTGGGGTATTTTCTGGAATTTCTGGAATTAAAAAAACCATTTTTCTTTTCTGGAAATTCATTTAAATCCTTTTATTGCATCAGCATGTGGTCATGCTGACGTGGGGGGGGTGCTGACAGGTGGGGCCACCCTGTCAGTGGATGGGTTCACTTAACCCGTGGGTTAAGTTAATCCAGTGGCTTAATTAAGCCACTGGGCCCACTGGTCAGTGACCCAGGGGTCACTGATTAGGTGAAAACAGGGGGGGTTTAGGGCTGACTCGCCGGCGGCTAAACGCCGGCGGCCTGGCCACGGCGGCGTAGCACGGAACACGATTCCGGCCACGGGAGGGGAAACGGAGGGCACCACTAGATGCAGCGTCGTCTTCCGCGTCTTCTGGAAGCATCGGGGGTCCACGGGGAGGTCGGGAGCGACGACGGCGACGACTCCGGCGGCAACAGAACCACGGCGAGGTCGGAAGCGACGTTGTAGTGTAAGACTTGAGGTGATTCGGGGCGCGTTCGAACGCTGGCAACACTGGGAGTCAAACGCACGCACTGGGGGTGCACGACGAGCACTGGAGCGAGGAGGACGACGACCATGGCGGCGAGGTGCTCGGGTTCCCATGGCGGATCCGGCTAGAGGAAGAAATCGAGGGGGAGAAGTGAGGGGTTTCACTCGCAAGCTCACCCTGAACTCAGTAGAGGTGGTGGAGAAGGCTGGGGTGGTTCAACGGCGGCGGAATCGAAGACTTCCTTCACGGCGGCCGGCGGGAGCTCGAGGAAGAAATCGGCGTCTACGCTGGCTCCGGGCTCGATTCCTTCTGCAGTTCGACGAAGACGACGACGACGAAGCGCTGGGACACCTTGGCTTGGCCTCTTGTCGTCAATGGCCACGCGGAAGCGCTGGGGTGCTCCGGCAAGTTCTCGGGTGGCGATGAAATCGGGCGCAGGAGGAGAAGGAAGACGATGAGGAGGGGGGAAATGGATCAGGACGGCTTCGGGACGTCTCCAGCGAGAGGATAAGGCGCGGGGCAGGCAGGCAGCTGCCTGTCGTGCACACGGCGGTCGCCGGCGAGGTGCCTGCCTGCCTGGAGGGGAAGAAGACGCATGTAACCCCCTCCAGGTGGGCTGGGCCTGCTGAGGTGAGTGGGCCTCGCCCCTGGGCGACAGGTAAGTCTTTTTCTATTCTGTTTAATCTTTCCTTTCTGTTATTTATTCTGTTCAACTAAAACAAATAGCTAAACATTTTATTAAATGCTGAAAACTTTATGTGGCCTCATAATAATATAAACTAGCCACTCATAAACTTTCAACATTTTTAAAATTCAACTGATTTGAATTTTAAATCAAAAAGGGGTATTTCTTTAATTCCAAGGTACTGTTTGAATATTTGAAAAATCTATGAGCATGGGGTGGGTCCCACATCACTTGATATGTGATCACACTCATTTATAAGACTTTTCAAAACTCTAACATGAATTTTTGGAAAAGATTTTTATCTGGCCTTTTGAATTAATTCATCTGGGGGGTGTTCCTTCTCCCATTTTGATTTTGAATTTGATTTCCAAGATTTCTTTTAGAAATTTTGGCATGATGCAAAGGCACTAACTAACCCTAGCACATACCTAACAGAGGGATCTGACACCCGTGCGGCGGCGCCCGTTGCGGACGGCGGTTCTGGGCACGTCTGGGCACGGGGAAGCTACCAGGGGGTAGCCCGTGCTCGCCCGCTTCGAGCTGTGCCACTGGGGTCTCAAGGGGAGGTCTAGGAGCGCGCCGGCGACGAAGAGCAGCGGCGGTGCAGCTCTGTCTTCGGCGAGATCAGTGGCTAGGGCACGGGGAGGAGAATGGAGTAGGGCAAAACGACGAGTTGCTCACCCTAAGCGTGAAGAGGAACTTGGGGAAGCCGGAGGAGGCGAGACGGCGGCGTATTTCTCGCCGGAGCTTCACGGCGGCCGGAGAGGAACGGTGACGAAGGCGTTGGCTCCGGAGCTCCCAGGCTCGATTAACTGCACGGCTTGACGAAGACGATGCTGGCGGAGCTTCTGGACAGCTTGCGGCGGCGAGTGGGCCACGGTGGCCGCGAGTTCTACGGCGGCGTGCTCCGGCGGGTTTCGGTGTGCGCCAAAACGACGACGAGGAGGAAGGGGGAGAGCCAGAGGAGGGGAGGAAGAGTGAGGGGGCCTTCCAGGCGTCGTCTTGGCGAGGAGATAAGCTCGGGGAAGAGGCGTAGATGGCCTGGCCTTCGCGGTGTCCTCAGCGGGGCTCGGCATGCTTGATAGCGAGCAGGTGGAGGAAGACGACAGAGGATTCGGCGGGCTGGGCCAGGCTGGTGGGCTCGGGGGGAATGAGTTGGGCTGAAAGCCAAGGCTGTTTCCTTTTTCTATTTATTTCCTCTTTTCTTTTCTGTTATTCTGTTTTGCTCTAGGAAAAAAATAGCAGAGCATTTTATAAAATACCCAAAACTTTTATGTGGGTTTAAAATATAATTAGCTAGCCACTCATAACTTTTGGGCATTTTTGAAATTCAAATAATTTGAATTTCCAACCAAATAGGGGTTCTTTTAATTTTCCAAGGCGCTATTTGAAAATTAGAAAATTCCATGAGTATGAGATTGATCCCAAACCATTTTTAAAATGATCAACATCATTTATAGGAATTTTCCAAATATTCAAATGATTTTTGGAAAAAGATTTTTATCTGGCCATTTCAAATAATTTCTTAGGGCTTTCTGCTTCCCCATTTTTGAATTTCATTTGAATTTTTGCATGATGCAAAGAGGCACTCAAACCCTAGCACTTACCTAACTTGGGGTTGTGACAACTTGCCCCCACTCAAAAGAATCTCGTCCCGAGATTCAGAAGTCGTCGGGAGGAAGGAGGGGTACTCGGCACGGAGGCGGTCTTCTCTTTCCCACGTTGCTTCTTTCTCGGAGTGATGTGACCATTGCACTTTGAGGAACTTGATCTTCTGACGACGAGTGACACGTTCTGCTGAATCAAGAATACGAACAGGGTACTCTCGATAAGAAAGGTCATCTTGGAGATCAAGCGTTTCATGGTCGACTTCGCGGATGGGGTCCTTGAAGCAACGCCTGAGTTGTGACACATGGAATACATCATGTACTCGGGAAAGGTGAGGGGGTAGTTCAAGTTGGTAGGCAACTTCTCCACGTTTAGCAAGAATGCGGAAAGGTCCGATGTAACGTGGGGCCAACTTGCCTTTGATACCGAATCTTTGGGTTCCCTTCAGAGGAGTAACCCGAAGGTAAGCCTTCTCATCAATATTGTAGCTCTCCTCTCTATGATGACGATCATAGTAGCTCTTTTGACGAGACTGAGCGGCTTTCAAACGATCACGAACAATGCGAACTTGCTCTTCTGCTTCCTTGATCATATCCGGTCCAAAGAGTTGTCTTTCACCGGTTTCTGACCAGTTTAGGGGTGTTCGACATCGTCGTCCATATAGGAGTTCAAAAGGAGCCATGTTCATACTAGATTGAAAACTGTTGTTATAAGCAAATTCGGCGAAAGGAAGAGATTTCTCCCAATTCTTTCCGAATGAGATAACACAAGCTCTGAGCATGTCTTCCAGTATTTGATTAACCCTTTCAACTTGACCGCTAGACTGAGGATGGAAAGCCGTACTAAAGGAGAGATGAGTTCCCATAGCATGTTGGAAGCTTCCCCAAAATCTAGAGGTGAAAAGGCTACCACGATCAGAATTGATCACCAAAGGAACACCGTGAAGAGACACAATTCTAGAGACGTACAAGTCCGCTAACTGGCTAGCAGTTATAGACTCGCGAACGGGAAGGAAGTGAGCAACTTTGGAAAGTCGGTCAATGACAACGAAGATGGCATCATTTCCTTTCTGGGTTTTTGGAAAGCCGGTGATGAAGTCCATACCGACTTTGTCCCATTTCCACTCAGGAATAGGCAAAGGTTGAAGTGTGGCAGCAGGTCTTTGGTGTTCTGCTTTAATGCGACGACAAACATCACATTCAGCAACAAATCGAGCAATGTCTCTCTTCATCCTGGTCCACCAAAATCTCTGGCGTAGATCTCGGTACATTTTTGTACTACCGGGATGAATTGAGACGGGTGTGTCATGGGCTTCTTTGAGGATGAGTTGCCATAGATCCCTATTCTTAGGTACTACCAAACGATTTTCAAAGAATACCGTTCCTTTACTATCTGTGGAGAAACATTTAGCAACTCCGCTAGCAATGTTCTCCTTGATCCGGCGTACACCTCGTGCACGTCTTTGGGCAACTATGATTTGATCCTCAAGGGTTGGTTTCGCCACCAAGTTGAAAAGATATCCATGAGGAACAATCTCAAGATTGAGCTTTCGAAATTCCTCTTGAAGAATTGGTTGATACTGTTGTAACATGAGGTTGTTACAATACGACTTACGACTTAGTGCATCAGCCATGACATTGGCCTTGCCTGGGGTGTAAGAAATCCCTAAGTCATAATCTTTTATCAACTCTATCCAGCGTCTTTGCCTGAGATTAAGATCTGGCTAGGTGAATATGTACTTGAGGCTTTGGTGGTCGGAATATATCTCACAACGATTACCAAGGAGGTAATGTCACCAAGTCTTCAGGGCATGAACTACGGCAGCAAGTTCAAGATCATGGGTAGGATAGTTCTCTTCATGTGGCCGCAACTGGCGTGAAGCATAAGCTACCACATGTCGATCTTGCATAAGTATGCATCCTAACCCTTGCCGTGAAGCATCACAATAGATTTCGAAATCCCTTTTGGTGTCTGGAGGTGCAAGTACGGGTGCAGAAGACCATCTTCTTTTTAGCTCTTGCAAGCTTTCCTCGCACTTGGGGGTCCATTGGAATTTCTTATCTTTATTGAGGAGTTCAGTAAGAGGCTTTGCAACTTTGGAAAAGTTCTCGACGAAGCGGCGGCAATAGCTTGCTAAGCCAAGAAAACTCCTAACTTGCTTAACCGATTCAGGTGGAGTCCAGTCAAGGACGGCCTGAACTCTCTCGGGATTGACTGCAACACCTTTCGCAGAAATCACGTGGCCTAAGTAGGTCACTTCTGGTAGCCAAAATTCACACTTGGAGAACTTGGCATAAAGGCGGTGCTCTCTAAGTTTCATCAATACCAGCCTAAGGTGTTCTGCGTGCTCTTCTTCGTTCTTCGAGTAGATGAGAATGTCATCAAGATAAACCACAACAAATTTATCTAGGTACTCCATGAAGATCGAATTCATTGAGCGCGAGAATGTGGCGGGGGCATTGGTTAAACCGAAGGACATGACGGTGTACTCATAAAGACCATAACGAGTAGTGAAAGCCGTTTTTGGAATGTCCTCGTTTCGGATTTTGATTGATGATAGCCTAATCTCAAATCCATCTTGGAGAAGACAGAGGATCCAGCAAGTTGATCATAAAGATCATTGATCCTGGGCAGTGGGTACTTGTTCTTTATCGTCGCTAGATTTAGCGGGCGATGGTCTACGCACATCCTTTCTGTTCCATCTTTCTTCGTTACGAACAGAACGGGGCAACCCCATGGCGATGAGCTAGGGCGGATGAAGCCTTTTTCCAACGAAGCATCAAGTTGGGTTTTTAGCTCAGCTAACTCATGTGGGGCCATCCTATATGGGCGTCTGGAAATTGGGATTGTGCCTGGTATAAGATCCACTATGAATTCTACACACCTGTCGGGTGGCATTCCCGGCAGCTCTTCAGGAAAGACATCCGGGAAGTCACGAACCACCGGAATATCTTCAAGGTCTGGAAGTGGAAGCACATTCAAAGTATGCATCTGGATTCTAGAACTGGGTGATGTGTAGTCAATGGTCTGGCCTGAAGGATGGGTGAGTTTGACTGATTTGTCTTTACAATCAAGGAAAGCATCCTGCCTTGATAACCAATCCATTCCTAAGATGACATCAATGTCCGAAGACTTGAGGGCTATAAGAGAAGCAAGGAATACTAAACCCTCAATTGCAATTTGATTGCCATGGCTTACTATATTAGTTTGCCACTTTGAACCAAGAGTTTGAATGATCATTGGGGAAAACATTTCTTCAAAAGAAAACTCATGACGAAGTGCATAACTCTCCGACATGAATGAATGAATGAGAAGCTCCTGGATCGAAAAGAACGGAGGCGGGGACATGATTGACTGGGAGTGTACCAAGAATGACGTCAGAAGCAACAGTGGTTTCCTCAACTGAGATTTGGTTCACATAACCACTACTTGTGACTGAAAGCTTTACTGGGATGGTTTTGGTGGGGAATTTCTTTGAAGGCTTATGACTAGGTCGACGGGGTGCCACAAACACTGTAGGGCATTGTCGGAAGTGATGGCCTGTCAGACCACACGTGAAACACACCCTGCCTGAATTGCTGGGGGTGGGGTTACTTGGTTGCACACCATCATTCCGGGGTGGAACAATGTGTTGAGGTGGATGGCATATATTCGGTGGTGGCCTCTGGAGAAGGCTTTGAGGTATGACACTGGTTGGAATCCAAATTCGGCGTTTCTGAGGGGCTGAACTTGAAGAAGAAGCAAGCTCAAGAGCATGCTTACAAGATTCCTCGAAAATTTCATTGCCATGCTCAACTCTGAAGGATCTGTTGACTAAATCCTCAAAGGTGGCAAATTCGATGAGGTTGAGATCATGACAAAGGATGGGGCTAAGTCCCTTACGGAACCTTGCCTGCTTTCTGGCATCGGTGGTGATCTCATGTTGGGCATACCGGGCAAGACAGTTGAACTCTCTCACATACTCATGAATGGACATCTCTCCTTGAGTCAAATTGCAGAACTCTTCCTTCTTGCGCTCCATCAACTCATCTAGAAGGTGGTACCCTCGAAAGGCAACACAGAACTCTTGCCAAGTCACTAGGTGACCATCAGGCTGCATCGCAACATAGTTCTCCCACCATTCAGCAGCAGCACCTTCCAGAAAGTATGTCGCGAATATAACTCGATCATCGGGAGCAACATGTGCAGTATCAAGCTTACGCTCGATGGAACGGAGCCAATCATCAGCTTCAAGGGGCTCAGAAGAACATCGGAATATCGGTGGCTTGAGGAGGATGAAGTCCTGAATGCTCACAACCACATTACGATAACGTGAGGTATTCTGCTCGATGAGCTCCAGAAGGCGTGTTTGATCACGTTGATTCTTCTCAGCTTCCATCATGATTTCCGCCGCAGAAGGCGGTGGTAGAGGTTCATCATCATTTCGATTCCGAACACGGTCTCGATTCCGACGAACAGCACTACGAGTTCCACCTGACATCCTGTGTGATAAAAATCAACAATCAGAACAGGTGGAATGATGGATTCAAGGATAACAAGACATGATGAAGGCGGAAAAGGTTGTAATGCGAAGGCAAAGATTCATAGAAACACGGAACAAATCCGGCAGCATAACGGCTACACCGGGATGGAAAACAAGACAACCTCGAGGAGATTGGACAGAACTTCCTCAAGGAACTCAAAATGGAGACTCTGGACGACCACAATAATCCTACGGCTAAAAGGAAGCACTCAGCGAGATTTTCTAGTAAGACATAGATGAGCCTAGTCCTATCATCCCATAGAAAAGATAAGGGTGACCCAGAACTCAGATCGATGAGGGTAAGGAGAAAAAGAAGCCTTACGTTATTCCCTTATACCCAGAGTAACTATATAACTATAGAATGCTAGACTCGACTTCGACCAAGGGTTTGATAGTCCTACAGACAGTCCTGCTCTGATACCAAGTCTGTCGGGACCCGGGGTTAGCGTATGTAATTCCAGTCACGATACAATCACATGGAGAGCCGAGAACCGTACCCACTTGTCTAAGCAGACAAGGCCAAGCACAGAACATTCTCGGTAAGCATCGAACGTGAGGGGCATCCCATTCAGGCCGGATGATCAACTGAGATGGGTCCTCAACGTCCACTCACAAGTCTAAATGCTTATGGGTGGTGAATCTCATACTCATAGACAAGTCGCCTCAACCATGTTATCGATTGGATCCTAACTCTTACATAAACTTACTCCAGCCCGATCACTTAGTCGGGGTCTAGGGCGGACACGGCTATTCGAATAGTTTTGTTAACCTTGCAAGGGTGTAAACTACTGTCGGGACCCGGGGTTAGCGTATGCAAGTACAGTTAAGACATAGTCATATGGAGAGCCGAGAACCGCACCCACTTGTCTAAGCAGACAAGGCCAAGCACTGAACATTCTCAGAAAGCATCGTACGTGAGGGGCATCCCATCCAGGCTGGATGATCAACTGAGATGGGTCCTCATCGTCCGCACACAAGTCAAATGATATGGGTGGTGAACTCCCATATTCAAAGAGAAGTCGCCTCAACCATACTACCGACTATCTCAAAACTCTTACATAGACTTACTCCAGCCCGATCACTTAGTCGGGATCTAGGGCGGGCTCGATCATACCACAAAGTGTGCACGAGACGGAGTCTCGAGCAATCGCATCGCGATGCCCCAAGCTGCGCACATCTAAGGGCCACTTGGTGTATGAAAGACCGCCAACCAGAACACAACTAAGGTCTCGAAAACCCATACAAAGACATGCATGTTATAAACATACACGCAGCACACATGCCTTGTATGAACAGCACGTACCATTGCAATTCTCTACAAAGTGTACATTTTATTTATAACTCTTATAGAGTACACACAGAGATCACATACATGTGATCCAACATTACAACATAAAGCGGAAGCAAATTATGTCTGAGTACAGACAAGTTTAACAAATTGGCTTAAGAAGCCTTATTCAACATAAACCCTCCACGAGGGAACCATTCTGCTGACTGGGACTAGACTAGCTTAACTTCAGTCGTCCAGCTCGATGAAGAAGCCACCTTCGGGGTCAGTGGCGTCATCTAAAACATATATTAAGCAAACGTGAGTACAAAGTCGTACTCAGCAAGACTTACATAGGAGCTATACTACTCATGCACATGTATCAAGGTAAAGGGAGGTGGGGTTCACTTGCAGAAGTGCCAGCTTTGACTTGGCTAGTCCTGAACTACGAGTACCAGACTTTGAGGTAAGAAGCGTACACGAGTCCACTACTTTCACCAACCAATACACCACTATGGTGCCTTCCTCGACTTCCCCACGAGAAAGCACGCCATAGCACTCAAACTTATCTTGGTGTGTTTTAGAAGTATCCGGTTCAAGTTATCTAATAATCGAGCTAAGCTTTCCAAGTAGTCCATAACCGCGGACGCGGCTATTCGAATAGTTTTGTTAACCTTGCAAGGGTGTACCGCTACACACACATGACCATCATTTACCGCCTTTGATCTCGACACCATTCAAGGGGTGCCAGCGAGGATGCTCACCACAACTGTTACCTCATAGCCTATCTAGTCCGAGAAAGCCGCCTACTTGGGTTGGTTACCACAATCGTGAACCCGGCCGGTTTACCGAAGTGGACCCAAGTGATGTGTGCGTGGTGCATAAGCCGGTCTCGGGTGAGCCGTTCTCTCACTTAGCATCCAGGCCACAAGCCTACCAGAACTCCGAACTATTGCGACATCTGGACATCGAAAGGGATGAGTTAATAGGTTGAGAGGGGTCAGTGAGCCCAATGTGTGGTTGTACTCTTCATCTTGGATCACCACACAAGAACTCGGACTTAGGGCGGTGTTCAACGAGACAACCCACCGTGTACTCCTACACAGCCTCTCATCGTTCACCTTGTATTAGGGTCGATTCACCAACACTTTTCTACCATCATCAACATGATCATTTCCATCCCGACTCACATCACAGTAACAACATGGTATCATACTAAGCATGCAATAAGCGGTAACATTTGCAGGGGCCACATGATATCAAACAACTCCTACATTTGCTAGGATTGTGGTTTGCTTACTACTGTGACAAAATGATAGGTCATGCAAAGGAATGGGTTCATCTATGCGGTAGAATCGTAACATGGTGATCATCCTATACAATGCATAAGCGAGACATGAGAGGGAAGTGGGATTTTATCGACATGATCAATGGGGGTTTGCTTGCCTTGCTGACGAGATTCGGGCTCTGGATCTTCAGCGAAGGGGGTGACCTCTTGCTCCGGTTCAACCTCTACTCGACAAGCAAAGTACAAAGTAGCAATCAATATGAATGCAATGCTCAAGCACATGATAGAATGTTTAAACTTGCAGTACAAGTTTGATGTGTGAGGCAATTCCATTTAAGTGGAATATATTGCATTTTTAAAATGCAAATTCAAATTCCACATTTGAATTCAACATTAACCAAGTTATATGTGATATAGTTTGATCAATTTGAATTAACTTCAAATGTGTATGATATGCCTCTGATGTGTAGGTGAAATGTAGCATGTTGCCATGGTTCAAGTTACAAAAATATTTGAATTGAATTTGATTTAATTCCATTTAATTCAAATAGAAAATGCTACTGATCACATTTCAAATTCAACTCAAACAGAGTTGAAAGTTGCATATTTGAAAAGATAATTTTCTCCTGATCATTTTTCATATATTATTTGTCCAATTTGGAGTTAATATGAATTTTCTATGAATTTCCAAAGTTTGGGGTATTTTCTGGAATTTCTGGATTTATTAAACTATTTTTCTTTTCTGGAAATTCCTTTACTGCGTCAGCATGATGCAGTGCTGATGTCACCAGGGGGCCTGATCAGTGGGTCCGGGTTGTCAGCCTCAGGGGGGTTAATCCCCTGTTTAAATTTAACCCGAGGGGTTAATTAGGACAGGGCCCCACCTGTCAGTGAGTGCTTAGGGTTAGGATTAGGGTTGGGTTAACTCTAATGGAGGAGCTCGCCGGAGGGGGCCGCCGGAGTTTCGCCGGAGTTGCAAAACGGGCTCGGTTTGGGGTTTGGCTGGCACGGTTGTGTAGCTGGGGCTCGTCCTCATCGGCTAGGGCTAGCTGGGGCTCGCCGGGAGGCCTCTAGCCACGGCAACTTCAACAACGGCGGCGGCCGGAGCACGGTGCTCGCCGGGAAAGGGCTCCAGGGCACGGGAAGCCACGGGAAGGACGCCGTTGCGTAGCTTGTGCTCCCGCGCGTCCAGTAGGCCCATTGGGGGGTCACTGGCGTGCTCCAGAGCTCGGAGGCGACGACAATGGCGACGGCTGGGCTCGGCCAACGACGAAAATGCGAGGGAGAGCACGAGGGGAGCCATGAGAGGGGGCAATCGAGGAAGGAGGCTCACCCAAACGCGACGGTGAGCTCGACGGGGTTGGGGAAGAGCTGGAGGAGGCTGAATTTGCTGCGGACGTCGCGGCGACCGGCGGTGAGAACGACGAAGGGGACGGCGTCTAGGGTGCGGCTGAGCTCGAATTGGCGCTGCAGGTCGAAGGAGTCGTCTCCGGGGAGTCTTCTGGAAAGCACGGCGGCACGGGGGAGGCACGGTGGCCACGGTGACGCAGGACGGCGGCGAGTCGGGGGTCCTCGGCTGGTGCTGGAACTCGCGAGAGAGAGAGAGGGGAAGAACCAGGGAAGGGGGAAGGAGTGCTGCGGGGCTCTGGCGTCTCCGTGGCACGCTTAGGAGGAGGGGGAGGCCCTGGAAGCCGCGAGGCGTCGCGGTGGCGCCGCGTCCACGTCCTGCCTCCACCGAGCAGCTTGGCTCGGCGGGGAAGAAGACGACAACGGCTCGGGGGTGGGCTGGGCCAAGGTAAGTGGGCCTCGCTTGAGGCGCAAGGTAAGCTTTTCCTTTTATTTTCTGTTTAAACTTTCCTTTCTTTTTCTGTAATTTGTTTTGGCTCTGATAAAAATACCAAACCATTTTATTAAATGCTGAAAAATTTTATGTGGCCTCATAATAAAATAGACTAGCCACTCATAAACTTTCAACATTTTTAAAATTCAAATGAGTTGAATTTTAATTCAAATAGGGTTATTTCTTTATTTCCAAGGTACTGTTTGAATATTTGAAAAATCTATGAGCATGGGGTGGGTCCCACATCACTTGATATGTGATCACACTCATTTATAAGACTTTTCAAAACTCTAACATGAATTTTTGGAAAAGATTTTTATCTGGCCTTTTGAATTAATTCATCTGGGGGGTGTTCCTTCCCCCATTTGGATTTTGAAATTGATTTCCAAGATTTCTTTTGAAATTTTTGGCATGATGCAAAGGTACTAGCTAACCCTAGCACATACCTAACAGAGGGCTCTGACAACTCGCCCCCACTCAAAAGAATCTCGTCCCGAGATTCAGAAGTCCTCGGGAGGAAGGAGGGATACTCGGTAAGGAGACGGTCTTCTCTTTCCCATGTGGCTTCTCTTTCAGAGTGGTGTGACCATTGCACTTTCAGAAACCTAATCTTCTGATGACGAGTGACACGCTCTGCTGAATCAAGAATACGAACGGGGTATTCTCGATAAGAAAGGTCATCTTGGAGATCAAGCGTTTCATGGTCGACTTCGCGGATGGGGTCCTTGAAGCAACGCCTGAGTTGGGACACATGGAATACATCGTGTACTCGGAAAAGGTGCGGGGGTAGTTCAAGTTGGTAGGCAACTTCTCCACGTTTGGCTAGATTGCGGAAAGGTCCGATGTAACGTGGGGCCAACTTGCCTTTGATACCGAAACGTTGGGTTCCCTTCAGAGGAGTAACCCGAAGGTAAGCCTTCTCATCCAGATTGTAGCTCTCTTGCCTATGATGACGATCATAGTAGCTTTTCTGACGAGACTGGGCTGCTTTCAATTGATCAAGAACAATGCGAACTTGCTCTTCTGCTTCCTTGATCATATCCGGTCCAAAGAATTGTCTTTCACCAGTTTCAGACCAGTTTAGTGGTGTTCGACATCGTCGTCCATATAGGAGTTCAAAAGGAGCCATGTTCAGACTAGATTGAAAGCTATTGTTATAAGAAAATTCGGCAAATGGAAGAGAATTCTCCCAATTCTTTCCGAATGAGATAACACAAGCTCTGAGCATGTCTTCAAGAATTTGGTTAACCCTTTCGACTTGACCGCTAGACTGAGGATGAAAAGCTGTACTAAAGGAGAGATGAGTTCCCATAGCATTCTGAAAGCTTCCCCAAAATCTAGAGGTGAAAAGGCTACCACGATCAGAATTGATTTCCAAAGGAACACCGTGAAGGGATACAATTCTGGAGATGTACAAGTCCGCTAACTGGCTAGCAGTTATAGACTCGCGAACCAGAAGGAAGTGAGCAACTTTGGAAAGCCTATCTATGACAACGAAGATGGCATTGTTTCCTTTCTGGGTTCTTGGAAAGCCGGTGATGAAATCCATACCGACTTTGTCCCATTTCCACTCGGGAATAGACAAAGGTTGAAGTGTACCAGCAGGTCTTTGATGTTCTGCCTTAATGCGACGACAAACATCACATTCGGCAACAAATTGAGCAATGTCTCTCTTCATCCTAGTCCACCAAAATCTTTGGCGTAGATCTCGGTACATTTTTGTGCTACCGGGATGAATTGAGAGGGGTGTGTCATGGGCTTCTTTGAGGATGAGTTGCCTTAGTTCCTTATTCTTAGGTACTACCAAACGATTTTCAAAGAATACCGTTCCTTTGCTATCTGTGGAGAAACATTTAGCAACTCCGCTAGCAATGTTCTCCTTGATTCGGCGAACACCTCGTGCACGCCTTTGGGCAACTATGATTTGATCCTCAAGAGTTGGTTTCGCCACCAAGGTTGAAAGATAGCCATGAGGAACAATCTCAAGGTTGAGCTTGCGAAAGTCCTCATGAAGAAGTGGTTGATACTGCTGTAACATGAGGTTGTTACAGTACGACTTACGACTTAGTGCATCAGCCATGACATTGGCTTTGCCTGGGGTGTAAGAAATTGCTACGTCGTAATCTTTTATCAACTCAATCCAGCGTCTTTGCCTGAGATTAAGATCTGGCTGGGTGAAAATATACTTGAGGCTTTGGTGGTCGGAATAAATCTCACAACGATTACCAAGGAGGTAATGTCGCCAAGTTGTTAGGGCATGAACTACGGCAGCGAGTTCGAGGTCATGGGTAGGATAATTCTCTTCATGTGGCCGCAACTGGCGTGAAGCATAAGCTACCACATGTCGATCTTGCAGAAGTATGCATCCTAACCCTTGCCGTGAGGCATCACAATAGATCTCGAAATCCCTTTTGGTGTCTGGAGGTGCAAGTACGGGTGCGGAAGTCAATCTTCTTTTTAGCTCTTGAAAGCTTTCCTCGCACTTGGAAGTCCATAAGAATTTCTTATCTTTCTTGAGGAGTTCAGTTAGAGGCTTTGCAACTTTAGAAAAGTTCTCGACGAAGTGACGGCAATAGCTGGCTAGGCCAAGAAAACTTCTAACTTGCTTAACCGATTCAGGTGGAGTCCAGTCAAGGACGGCCTGAACTCTCTCGGGATTCATAGCAATGCCTTTTGCAGAAATCACGTGGCCTAAGTAGGTCACTTCTGGTAGCCAGAATTCACACTTGGAGAATTTAGCGTACAGGCGATGCTCTCTAAGTTTCATCAATACCAGCCTTAAGTGTTCGGCATGATCTCCTTCGTTCTTCGAGTAGATGAGAATATCATCAAGATAAACCACAACAAATTTATCTAGGTACTCCATGAAGATCGAATTCATCAAGCGTGAGAATGTGGCGGGGGCATTGGTTAAACCAAAGGACATGACGGTGTACTCGTAAAGACCATAACGAGTAGTAAAAGCCGTTTTGGGTCAGTGAGCCCAATGTGTGGTTGTACTCTTTGTCTTGGATTACCATACAAGAACTCGGTGCTTATGGCGGTGTTCAACGAGACAACCCACTGTGTACTCCTACACAGCCTCTCATCGTTCACCTTGTATTAGGGTGGATTCACCGACACAGTTTCACTTTCATCAACACCATGTTCACCATCATCCCGACTCACATCAAAAGCAATCTCATGTAACACTAAGCATGCAATAAGCTATAACAGTTGCAGGGGCTCCATGATATCAATCAACTCCTATGTCAGCTAGGATTGTGGTTTGCTTACTACTGTGACAAGATGATAGGTCATGCATCGGATATGGGTTCAACTATGCGGTAGAATCGATACAAGATGATCTCCTAAACATGCATAAGCGAGACTGAGAGGGAATTGGGATTTTATAGACATGATCAATGGGGTTTGCTTGCCTTGCTGACGAGGTTCGATATCGGGGTCTTCAACGAAGGGGGTGGCCTCCGGTTCCGGTTGCACGTCTATCGAGCAAACAATCAAACAAGGTATAAATTTATTTGCAATGCTCAAACACATGATCAATATTGAAATGGTGATGTTCTTGATCACAATGTGGGTACAATTCCATTTAAAGGAAGTCAAATGCAAAGTCATTTGCAAATGTGCTTCAAATTTGAATTTGAAATAAAGCCATATGGATGTTTTGCACTGTTCACCCATTTTAAAATGGTCAAACATGAAAACAGAGCCCATATTCATAATCCTTGGATTTTTCTGATAATTTTAGACATATTATATGTCCAATTTGGAGTTCATATGAATTAGTTATGATTTTCCAAAGTTTATTCAATTTTCTGTAATTTCTGGAGTATTTTAATTCTCTAGAAAACCTTTATTGCGTCATGCTGAGGTCAGGGTGACGTCACAGGGGGGGCTGACGGGTGGGGTCGGCTTGTCAGTGGAAGAGGGGTTTAAACCCGGTTTAGTTTAATTAAACAGGGTTATTAGGGGGGCCAGGGCCCACCAGTCAGTGACCCAAGGGTCACTAACAGGGGATTAGCCCCCTAAGCTAATCGGGCCGCCGGTGACTAACCCGTGCGGCGGCGCCCGTTGCGGACGGCGGTTCTGGGCACGTCTGGGCACGGGGAAGCTACCAGGGGGTAGCCCGTGCTCGCCCGCTTCGAGCTGTGCCACTGGCGTCTCAAGGGGAGGTCTGGGAGCGCGCCGGCGACGAAGAGCAGCGGCGGCGCAGCTCTGTCTTCGGCGAGATCAGTGGCTAGGGCACGGGGAGGAGAATGGAGTAGGGCAAAACGACGAGTTTCTCACCCTGAGCGTGAAGAGGAACTTGGGGAAGCCGGAGGAGGCGAGACGGCGGCGTATTTCTCGCCGGAGCTTCACGGCGGCCGGAGAGGAACAGTGACGAAGGCGTTGGCTCCGGAGCTCCCAGGCTCGATTAACTGCACGGCTTGACGAAGACGATGCTGGCGGAGCTTCTGGACAGCTTGCGGCGGCGAGTGGGGCACGGTGGCCGCGAGTTCTACGGCGGCATGCTCCGGCGGGTTTCGGTGTGCGCCAAAATGACGACGAGGAGGAAGGGGGTGAGCCAAAGGAGGGGAGCAAGAGTGAGGGGGTGTCGTCGATATGTGACGGCAGATGCCATGGGGATGGCTAAAGTGAGGGGAAGACGCGAGGGAGAGAATGTCGATGGTGCCGGAATCGGGTTGGGCGCAAGCACGGTGAAGACACCACGATGTACCCAGGTTCGGGGCTCTCCGGAGAGATAACACCCCTACTCCTGCTTGTCTTTCGTATATCAATGAAGTGGCTACAATAACTGCTCTTCTACCTTCTCAGGGGAAGGAGTACACCGCCGCCGTGGGCAAGGTCTTCTCCTACTTCCCTGAGGAGTAACTACCAGCAAAGAATGAACTGGAATGAGAATGATTAAATGAGGTTCTAAGGTGTGGCATCCCTCGCGGAGGAGGGGTACCCTGGCTCTTATAGTGTGAGTCCAGGGTACTATGGTAACTTCAATGCCGAATGGGCCCAGCTGTCATCCTCTAATCGTCCTGGGCCCACCGACTGCTCCTATCCGGGTGATCCGGAGCCTACGAGCGGCGGCCCATGCTGCTACCTCGTAGAGTCTAGTGATGAACAGTGGAGCTAGGGGGTGCGGTCTTGTCGGCCTGTCCGCGGAATCGGCGGAGAGGTCGACACCGTATCTCCAGGAAATCCTCGATGTGACTTGGCCTTCCTGCCACCCAGATATCTCGGGATATGGTATTTATGACCTCGTAATCATACCCCCGACTGGGTGTCAGGTTGCTCCGATTGCGCCTGGACCGACTGGTGGTTCCTTGGTAGGGTCGATTGCTCTGGGCAATCGGCCTTCTAGGAATCAGCCTCGGTCCAGCAGCGGACCAATCGGACGATCGTCTTTAGTGAAAGGAAGGGTGGACCGATTGCGCCTGGGCCGACTGCTGGCGCTTGGTATGGTCGATTGCCTTGGAGCAATCGGCCGTACCTCTGCCCAGCTCGGCCCAGCTGCAGCCCAATCGGTCCATCCTTGTCTTGAAAGCTTGCTTCCGCTTGGGTGAGCCTACTCGGGTACCAATCCCCCGACAGTAGCCCCTAAAGTTGTAAAGGTCCCACGGTCACTGGACCGCGGGGCCTTTGCAGTTTTTCAATCTATCTTGACGTTTTCCGACTGCTATGGCCTCCTCGAGTGCGTCATTCCGAGTTCGTCGGTCGACTCGGAGATCACACTCGGCTGACCCCATTTCCACCCGATTGGACTTGGTTTCTTCTCACTTCGTGTCTTCATTTTCTGGGAAAAATATCTTCTGCCGATTGCGCTCCAACGGTTACCTCCGACTTGCCCACGATGTGATCAATGAGTTTTTTTTCACTACCCACGCGCGACGTGACATAACTGCAGGAGCTGACCCCCACGTCGCACGCCTCGCCTTCTGCGCCGGGATCCTTTGTGCTGATTCGTCGGTTGGCTTCCCTGTGCCCTAGGCCACACCGGGCCACACGGCCGCAGGGTCATCCCACTCCCCTCCCCCGCCGCCCATATAAGCCGCCGGGGGGGAGCCTCGCCTCTTCCTTCTCCCAAAAGCCTCCTTCAACCTCTAGCTCTCTCTCTCCGCGCCATTGCTGCTCTTCGCGCAGATCTTCTCTCCCGTGAACCTCTGCTCTAGCCACTGACTTGCGCTCCTTGCCGCCTCCGCCGCCGCCGCAGCAGTTCATCGGCGTCGTTCTCGCGCTCCGCCTCGATCTTTTTCCTCTTCGTCCTTTTCTACAAAATCCATGGCGCCGCGACGGGACGTATCGCAGGCGAGCCGCGGGTGCTGGAAAGGATCCCAGGCCACCACCGTCGCCGTCGAAGCCCTGATCCGTGCCCGAAAAATGCCTGCGGAGATTGAATGGCGAATCCCGGGCGAGGCCGATGTCGTGCCCAGGGCACGCGCGGGCGAGAGGGTCGTGTTCCTCGCTCACTTTGAGCGTGGATTCGGCCTTCCCGCTAGCGCCTTCTTCCGCGAATTCCTCGACTTCCATCGACTTCAACCTCACCACCTTGCAGCTAACTTCATCATGAACCTCTCTGGGTTCGTGATACTCTGCGAGGGATATCTCGGCTGCCGACCCAGCATCGCGCTCTTCAAGCGCTTCTTCAATCTCCGAGCCCACAACGCTCGAACGGGCGAGATAGTTGCCTCCACTATCGAAGGAGGCAAACCAACCTATCCGACTGACATGACCGACTGCGGCAGTTGTCTTGCCGCAGCCGGCAAGTCAAAATACCCGAGCCCCGACATCGTCCAATCCTGCAAGAATTGGCAGACTTCATTCTTCTACGTCAAGTCTCCTGATCAAGGCCCCGATTTGCTCAACCTGCCCGAGTTCTCACTCGCTAGGCCGGTTGAGAAGCATCAATGGTCTCTGAAGTACGGCACTGGAGATTGCGACGTCGACGCTCAGGCCACCAGGGTCACCCAGCTGGAGCGAGAGGGACTCCTCCCCACCGACTTGATAGCTGCATGGCTTCATGCTCGGATTCTTCCCCTGCAGCGCCGAGTGCACCGTCTTTGCGACGTGTCGGGACCTCGGGACCCCACTCGGCTCTGCACGTGGGAGGTGAAGACAGAAGTCCTTTGCGCCCGAGTGAAGGCCATCACTGCTAGTGCGCTGCCTGATCCTTTCCGATTTGGGCTTGACTACCTCACGCGCCAGCGAAAACCGCCTGTGGTATCCTCTGACTACTCTTTCTTCCAACTGCATTCTCTTCCGATTGCTTTTTTGTTTCCGATTGCTCTGATCACTTATGCTTTCTTTTCAGCATTTCCTTCAGTCCAACCTCATGGAAGACGGCCAGGAAGCTGGCGTGTTCGCCCCTGATCGCACGGAAGAAGATCCTACCGACCTTGAGTATGACGGCGAGATTCCTTCCGCCGAGTCCAGTGGGGATGATGAGGACGAAGACGAGTCCTCCGGGGAATCCTCCGACCCCATGGATGCTGATGACGATGACGCCGCGCGCGCCGACCCTCCAAGGACCACCACTCGGCTGCCAGCTCAAGGGGGTACGCCCGACTCTTCCCTTGAGCAATTTTTGGCTGAATGGAGTGACGATGATAGTGTCTCAAAGGGTGATGCTTCTAATGCAGCTCCTCGAGCTAAGCCTCCAAAGGTACCAACTACGCGCCCCTCAGCCGCCGGCTCCTCCTCTGGTACGGCCAAGCCGACTGCCGTCAAAGGCAAACAGGTCCATGGGACGACAACTCGAAGGCCGACCGTTCATGTGCCGCTGAACGTCGCTCCTCTTCGCTGCCGAATGCCCACCGGCGCACCCTGGACAGTCGGGTATGCTTTTATTTTTTTGCGCAGTATTTCACTATCTTTGCTTGTACTGACTTCTCTCCTTCTTCTTTCAGTGAGCCGATTGGGCTTGATGACATCGACACCGGCGTTCCAGTCCGCGTCGGTGCCGTTATCTCGCCCGCTGCTTCTGTCGCAGCCGTTCGCAAGCGGCCGACTGCCACTCATCGATCTTCCAAAGATGCTGAGCGCGCTGCCAAGAAGGCCCGCCTCACTACAACTCAAAAGACGTCTTCTTCCGACCTCGCTCCCAAGACCTCCAAGCGTGCGGCCGATCCGGTGTCTCCTGGTGTCGGAGGAACGCAATCGGTCGATCCGATTGCCCCGTCTCCGCCACGCCGCTCCAGCCCGGCCGCCGCTGCTGCGACTTCCCCTGCTACAACCTCCGTGCCCGACACACCAATGGTGACGATCTCGTCGCCGATTGTGATGTCGGCACCGCCGACCACCGCAACTGTGCCACCAGCTGTTCTGTCAGCGCCTCCGACGACCACGACCCTTCCACCAGTCATCGTTACTTCATCTGCTTCGATTCGCCCGGTTGTGCCACCACCACAATCGGGTGCCTCTGATCTTCAATTGACATCGGTGCCACCAGCTCTTACAACCACAACTTCCATCGCGGTTCCGATTTCAGCAACGATGCCGACCTCTTCTTCCTCAGAAACTCTTATGCGCTCGGTGGATCGCTTCCGGGCCGAGTACTCTCGCGCCCGCCATGTCGGTGCCGAGTCTGATGCTGCGCCCCGTCCTCAAGAGCCCATGACATCTGCGCTGAGCCGAGTAAACGACTTCGCCAATACCCTTGCTCGGGACCTGCAACAGCTCACCTCTCACCATACGGTATCCTCTTGCTTTCCTTCTTTGTCCTTCTTTTACTTTAGGGATTTTTCTTCCGGTGGGTGCGCGCAAGCGCACCCAGTGGGTGTAGTCCCCGAGATTCGGGCCGATTGGTTACAATCGGTTCGGATCTTTTAGCGATTTTGCTTTTCTCGTTTGCCTTCCCCAATCGGTGGACTTTTCTTCCGGTGGGTGCGCGCAAGCGCACCCACTGGGTGTAGTCCCCGAGATTCGGGCCGATTGGTTACAATCGGTTCGGATCTTTTAGCGATTTTGCTTTTCTCGTTTGCCTTCCTCAATCGGTGGACTTTTCTTCCGGTGGGTGCGCGCAAGCGCACCCACTGGGTGTAGTCCCCGAGATTCGGGCTGATTGGTTGCAATCGGTTCGGATCTTCAATACTCTTTGCTTTATCTCTGACTTTGTCGTACTGTTCTTCTCAGGCTGTTATGGAGGAAAAGCGAGATGTCTTTGAGAAACTCCTTGAAGCTTACACTGCCAGTCTCCGAATCCTTGCCCAGGCCCAGCTGCAGGTCAACAACCTGTCGGCCGAGACCTCCAAACTGAAAGGTATCTTCTATATCATCTGTTTCTTCTTCACTTGCCGACTGCTCTGGCACTCATATCTTTATGCTCTCTTCTAGCTTCTATTCCTCTGGTAGGTGACCTCCAGGACCGGATTGCTGAATTAACTGCAAAACTTAACCAGCAAAGCCCAGCTCTTGCCAAAGCTACTGAAGAAGTGACCCGACTGCAGGGGGTAGAGACTGATCTGAATCGGACTATCCACAATCTTCGAACTGAGATGGCAGCTCTTGAGAAGAAACATCTTGCCGACATTGCTGCAGTGACGGCCACCAGTGCCGGACTTCTTGCTGAGCGGGATGCTGCGGTCTCCGCCCGAGATGCTTTGCAAGCCGAGAGGGATGAAGCAGTTGCCGCGCGGGACTCCATTCGCAAAGATCACGACGAGCATACCGCCAAATATGAGGAAATGGAGAAACACTATACTGAGGAGAACGCCCGAATGCGCCGCCGAGCCAAGGGCTTCTGCGATTCGCTAACTGAAATGGACCTCCTCCTTAGCGGTAAGTCCTCCTTGATGCCGAGTGCGTTTTCCGATTGCTTTCTTCTTGTATCTGATTGCTCATACTTTTCCTTCTTGACACAGAAACCTGGCCCGAATCTGAAGCGGCTGCCTATGCAGCTGTCGCCAAGTCCCGACAGGATCATATCGCTGCTGGAGGGACCTGTGACCACGCGGACAGCGTCTGGACCCGGCATGAATATCTGATCGGCACCCAAGCTCGCATTCCGGTCATCCAAGGAGTGGCCCTCTCCTTCAAGATCGGAATTCTGAAGATTGCCGAAGCACTGTGGCCGCCGACTGAGCTCAAAGCCAGACTCCAAAAGATGAAACATGCTGCCGACTCCTCCGCCGAGATCCGCAAGGACGACACACAAGAAGAGGAAGATTCTGACCAAGGGGAAACTCCGAATGCCACCATTGAGCAAACTCGGATTCTCCTCAAGGCTATCCCACGTCGGATCGACGTTCTACTAAACTCCGCAGGTCGGACTGGTGCGGAGACCGCCCTTCAGACAGTGTTGACTTGGTATCCTCAGGTGAAGCTCTCCCAGTTATACAGCCTCCGAGATAGTGCCGGGGACCTTCTTGAGAAGACCTACGCCGAAGTCAATCGGCTGGCCAGCACTATGGTGAACTGGTTCTCTCCGTATGACTACACTCCGTATCTTGACGATGGAGGGAATCCACTCCCCGCTTCAACAATCTCTAGGCTAGCCGAGGAACCCTCCGACAGCGATTCATCTCAGACCTCTCTGAAGACGAAACAAGCTGATGCTACCGGTTCTGAAGCTCAATCGGATCCGTCTGCTCCATCCTCCAGCTCGGTGCCTCCGACTGCTTAGATATTAGATCGGCTTTATCTTATCTTGTAAGACAATTTTAATTCTGTTGACATCCACTGGGTGTGACCTGGATGTAATGAACTTACTCGGCCTTGGGCCTGTTGCTTTTGATGCAAATCGATTGCTTGTTTTAACTTTTGCATGTGCGATCAACTTTGCGTCTTTGTCGGTTTCCTTCATCGGCTGCACTTGGGAATGTCTACTGTGTCGATCTTGCTGCCGTCGTGCGTTCCACAATCGGATCAACAGTAGACATCCAGCCAAGGTTCGATGAGTTTTTATTTTTTACACGACAAGATTTTTAACGCAAAGGATTCTGCAACAGCAGGCGCCGATTGCTCGCTTCTGGATCTAATGTCCTGATTTGTGGCGCAATCGGCGACTTTATTTCGTCGGCTTTGCTTGTGGTGGCATGTTTCGAGTTGTTTCCCGGGATTTATACCACCGACTGCTTCAATCGTCGCCCTTTTCAATGCCACAAACCCTTTAGTGATTTGCGCTTGAGCTAGGTATCCGATTGAGAGCTAGCCTGCAGTCCCCGTGCCGCGATGGCTTATTTTCTTGACCTCGTGGTCGGCCAGTCCCCGGGTATGCTATGCACATCTCGGGTATGACGGAGCGTTGCCGATTAGGGCTAGCTCTTCGAATGGAATTATACGAAAGTACTCGAATGCTCATTTTCAGAGACATGATAACTTTAACTGATTGTTTGCCGAATGGCTTACATGAATTTCTGCCGTTCAACTATAGAACGGACATAACAACTCGGCATTCCACGGCCGCTCCGTCTCTGTTCCCGACGTGTCCTTGTGCTGAGTTCCCTTGGTGCAGTCAATCAGGTAGTAGGAGTTCTTCTTGAGCGCTCTGCTGACAATAAATGGCCCTTCCCAAGGTGAGGATAGCTTGTGCTGCCCATCTGACTTCTGGATTCGGCGTAGCACCATGTCCCCCTCTCGGAAAGAGAGAGGTCGAATCTTCTTGCTGTGGTAGTGCCGCAACTTCTGCTGATAGATTGCTGACCTAGACAAGGCCAACAAACAAGCTTCTTCTTTGAGGTCGACGCCGTCTTCTCTTGCGAACTTAGCTTCTTCTTCAGTGTACAAGGCGTGCCGAGGTGAATCAAACTCGATGTCGGAGGGGATGACTGCTTCTGAACCATATACCAGGAAGAAAGGAGTGAATCCAGTCGACCTGTTTGGCGTGGTCCTCAAACTGAAAAGCACAGCAGGGAGCTCATCAATCCATGCTCCGGGTGCCCTCTCAAGTGGCTCTACCAATCTGGGCCTGATACCCGATAGGATTAGTCCATTTGCCCTTTCGACCTGACCATTGGACTGTGGATGTGCCACAGATGCTAAATCAAGCCGAATGCCTTGTTGAGATGCATATCGAGCCAGTGCCCCCTTTGCAAAATTTGTGCCGTTGTTAGTGATGATGTTGTTGGGTACACCATATCTGCATACGATGTCGGCCACAAACTTAACTGCAGTCGGCCCATCCAACTTCTTGATCGGCCTTGCTTCAATCCACTTGGTGAACTTGTCGACTGCCACCAGGAGATGTGTCATGCCACTTCTAGCTCTCTTGAATGGTCCAACCATATCCAATCCCCAAACCGCAAAAGGCCATGCTATTGGGATGGTCTTCAGTGTCGATGTTGGCTGATGACTTCTCGCCTTGAACTTCTGACAACCGATGCAGTGCTTCACCAAATTCTCGGCCGCTGCGAGTGCGGTTGGCCAGTAGAAACCATGTCGGAAGGCCTTGTTGGCTATGGCCTTTGCCGACGCGTGATGACCACATTCACCTTGATGGATATCTCTGAGCAGCTCCAAACCTCTATCCTCTTCAACACACCTCTGAAGAACACCAGTCGGACTCTTGCGCATCAGCTCATTGTTGATGATTGTGTATGCCCAAGACCGGCGGCTGATCTGTCTGGACAATGCTAAATCTGGTGTAAGGATCCCATCTGCCAAAAAATCTTGAATCGGCTGTGCCCATGATGGCGCACTTACTACCACCATTATTGCCGCATGCTGGGGTGGCACTTCCTCTTGGATCTCGATCTCTTGAACGTCTGCCATCTCCTCTTCTGCTTGCGAACTGCCGACTGCGGCGCCTGGCACGCATTCGGCAGCCCCTGGTGCCGACTTCTCCTCTGGGATTGGAGCTTCATCATTGCAATTGGCAATTTCTGATGTCATTTGCTCTCCAGAGATTGTGCCATCTGGTGCAGCCTCTGCTTTCTTTTCTTTGGCGTTGCTCTTCTTCTCTTCTGCAGCCCCTGGCTCGCAATCGGCAGCCCCTGGTGCTGTTGCCGAGACACCCTGGGCGCTGGATTGCTTCTTCATGGTTGCAGGCTTGGCCGGTTGAACTTCTTTTGCCTTTCTTAGAGCTTCAAGATCAGTCTCCGAGATGAAAATGGACTCGGAGTCTGATGATGGAGTGATGGATGGCTTCTTAATGTGCTCGAGAGATACACCTGGTGGAATTGCTTGCCTTGTGGAGCCAAGCTTGGACAGGGCGTCTGCTGCTTCATTATTTGCTCTTAGAACATGGTGGAACTCGCAACCTTCAAAGTATCCGCTGATTTGCTGCACCAGGAATCGGTAGCTCGCCATGTTAGCATCTTTTGCATCCCACGTGCCCGAGCACTGCTGTACCACCAGATCGGAGTCACCATAGCACTCAATATTCCCAATACCGATTTCCTTGGCAAGCTTGATACCATGCACAAGGGCTTCGTACTCGGCTACATTGTTTGATGCTGCAAAGTGAATCTGGAGCACGTATTGCAATTGATCTCCTCTTGGGGAAGTGAGTACCACCCCAGCCCCTAGGCCATTCTTCATCTTGGAGCCATCAAAGTGCATTCGCTAGAAATCCGACATGGGGAGCTGCGGCATGTACTGAGTTTCAGCCCAGTCCACCAGGAAATCGGCTAGTGCTTGCGACTTGATTGCAGTCCTTGGCTCGTATTGGATGCCATGACTAGCCACTTCGATTGCCCATTTCGCCACTCTTCCGGTTGCATCTCTACTTCCCATGATGTCGGCCAATGGAGCCGAACTGACAACGGTGATCAAGTGGGCTTGAAAATATGGCTTCAATCTCTTGGCTGCCATGTATACTCCATAGCACATCTTCTGGTAGTGAGGATAGTTCTGCTTGGATGCTGAAAGCACTTCGCTGACGTAGTATACTGGACGTTGGATTTGCTGTGCCTTGTCCTTCTCGGGCCGCTCCACCACCATAACTGCGCTGATCACCCGATTGGTCGCCGCAATGTATAACATCATAGGCTCCTTCTCAATCGGGGCAGCCAGAATCGGTGCCGTGGAGAGCATGCATTTGAGCTCTCGGAATGCTTCATTTGCTTGGGGGGTCCAAGTGAACTTCTCTGTCTTCTTCATCAACTGGTACAAGGGAATTGCCTTCTCGCCCAGCCGACTGAGGAACCGACTGAGAGATGCGAGGCAACCAGTGAACTTCTGTACTTGCTTTAAGGTCTTTGGCTGCTCCATGCGCTCTATTGCAGCTATCTTCTCGGGGTTGCATTCGATTCCTCTCTCGGAAACGAGAAACCCCAAGAGCTTGCCGGCTTGGACTCCAAACACACACTTCTCCGGGTTGAGCTTGATCTGATAAGTTCTCAAATTTGCGAAGGTCTCTCTGAGGTCGTCCAACAGTGTGACTCCCTTTGCCGACTTCACCACCAGATCATCCACATAGACATGGAGATTTCTGCCGAGCTGAGAATGTGTGCACCTCTGAATCGTGCGCTGATAAGTGGCGCCTCCATTCTTCAGACCAAAAGGCATGGTGATATAACAATAGGCCCCGAAAGGGGTTATGAATGCAGTCTTTATTTGATCTTCCACGGCCAACTTGATCTGGTGATACCCAGCAGTAGCATCCAGGAAGGACAGCAGCTCGCAGCCGGCCGTAGAATCAATCATTTGATCAATACGGGGCAAAGCAAACGGATCTTTCGGGCATGCCTTGTTCAAGCAAGTATAATCTATACACATGCGCCAAGTCTTGTTCTTCTTCATGACGAGGACTGGGTTGGCCAGCCACTCGGGGTAAAACACTTCCATGATGAAACCTGCAGCTTGTAGCTTTGCAATCTCTTCGCCGATTGCTCTTCTCTTGTCCTCAGAAAAACGTCTCAAGGGTTGCTTGACCGGCTTCGAGCCTGGCCGAATGTGCAGCTTGTGCTCGGCGAGTTCTCTCGGAACACCAGGCATGTCCTGTGGAGACCATGCAAAGATGTCCCGATTCTCACGGAGAAACTCGACGAGCTCGCTTTCCTATTTGTCGCTAAGTCCAGCTCCGACTACAACAAACTTGGTTGAGTCGGAGGGATCTAGAGCGATTTTCTTGCTGTCCTTGGCCGACTGAAAAGCCGATTCCTCGTCTGCTCTCTTTGCTGGGCCAACCGGCAGTGGATTCTTGCTCTATGCTTGCGCCATTGCAATCACTTTGCCGAGCTGACGCTTTTCTGTCTCCACCACTGACGACTCAGCCAAACTGCTACCAGCGGATGTGCACTCGAGGGACTTCCTGAAGTCTCCGGTGACTGTGATGACGCCGTTTGGCCCCGGGATCTTCATCTTCAGGTATGTCTGCTGTGCATTGATCATGAACTTGGCGAATATTGGTAATCCCAACAAAGCATGGTACGGACTGCTGAGGTCGGCCACCTCAAACCAAATCGGCTCTCTCCTGAAATTGTCCTCCGTGCCAAAAATGACATCCAGCCGAATGCGACCCATGGGGGTGCAAGACAACCCAGGGACAATCCCATGGAATGTCGTCCGACTGCGCTCCAAATCCCTCTCTGTAAGTCCTAGCTTGATCATCGTATCTCGGTACAGGATGTTGATTGTGCTTCCTCCATCAACTAGCACTCTTGAAAACTTGCATGAAAACTTTGGTCCTGCGAACAGAGCATCCACCACTAGCGGATAGTTGCCTGGATTCGGCAAAATGGTGGGATGATCTGCTCTGTCCCAGGATATCGGACACTCGGACCAGTGCATGAATTGGGGAATCGGCGGCATTATTGCATTAACTTCCTGGGCTCGGGCTCTCCGACTGCCCTTATCTGTGGACTCGCTGGTGAAAATCATGTACGCTGCATCCTGCTACGGGTACTGGTTCTGCTGCTGAGGTCGTCCTCTGTTCTGTGGTGGTGGTGGTGGTGGTGGTGGGGGTAAAGCTTCTCCCTTTGCTATCCTTCTCACGAAATCGCACTGCCGAGTAGTGTGCGCAGACGGCCTCCCAGGCGTGCTGTGCAACTTGCATGGTGCATCCAACATGTCCTCGAACGTGTACTTGGGCTTCATCTACCCTGGGGGTCTCACATTTGGTCTCATCTTCCGACTGCCTCCTGCAGCCGCTGGGTCTTCCTCATTCTGGACAGCGGCCACCTGCCGACTGCCATACTGGGTATCGGGTTGCTCGTCCTTTCGCTTGCCGTTGTTCTGCTGGTTGTTGTTGTTGTTGCTGTAGTTGCGGTTGTTCTCTCTTCTCTCCTTCCGACTGAGGCCTTGGTTTCCTATGTCCGACTGCGGAGCCCCTGGTGACTGGATCACACCTCCAACTCCGAGTTGGATAGGGCGCATCGCAGAATCGGACATAGCGAACGCATTTGCCACCTTCATGAGCTCGGCGAGCGACGTGAAGTCTTTGCGGACCAGCTTGTGCTTCAGCATTGAATCGGCCAGGCATCCATCAGTGAAGTACTGAATGGCCTGGATCTCATGGACTCCTTCGCATGAATTCTTCAGCTTGATCCACCGAGATAGGTAATCTCGGAGGGGCTCGTCTTTGCCTTGCACGCACAAAGCTAACTGCCGAGGGAGGTTGGGCCTTTCATATGTGCTTGTGAAGTTGTGGATGAACGCAATCGTGAAGTCCTCCCAACAATTCACACTGTCCTTGGGCAAACTATTCAACCAAGTCCGAGCTGATCCCTGCAGCATGAGAGGTGCATAGAAAACGGCTACACGCCGATTGCCTCCCGCAATGCGGACTGCCGTCAGGTAATCGGACAGCCAGTCTTCAGGCTTCACCGAGCCGTTGTACTTGGGAGTATCTCTCGGCAGTGTAAAGTCTTTGGGGAATTTCTCCGTCCGAATGCGATGACCGAAACATGCTGGGACAGCTTCTCCTTCTTCATCTTCCTGAGCCTCCTTCTCCAGGAGCTCAATGCGATGCCTTGCGTCATTCTGACCGATTTGGCGAGGGCCGAGTCGGGTGCTGATTGCTGGTCTCGGTGCCGATTGCTGCGGCAGGTCATGGCGCCTGCTGTTAACAGCTGGCTCTTCCACTCCTCTGCTTGCTGCTGGACGATTGCTTCTGACTTTGTTGTCGTGCCGAGATGGCGCGGGTTGGTGCCTGTTCTGGCGCGATGCATTCGGCCGCTGGCTAGCTCCCGCATTTGGCCTCATTGTCCCTCTTGATGCCTCTGGCTCAGCATTTTGGTTTCCCATTGCTACGATCCTCTGCTCCTTCGCGGCCGCTATCAGTTCACGCATTCGGCGCGACTGTTCACGCCGCTCATCTCCCTCCAACTCTTCCAGCTCAAGCGCTATCTGCTCGGCTGCTCTCAGATTCTTGTCCGGTGTGCTATATGTTGGCCTTTGGATGAATGCCGACTGCGCCGGTTGCTCCGGTTGCACTGGCCTTCTCGGACGCTCCGGTTGCTCAGCCCCAGACAACTGCTGGTTGACTGCTCTGCCTCGACTTCTCAGGTCTTTCAGGACTGCGGGCTCAATCGGCCGACGCGGTCCTGCATGTGTTGCATTGTACTCTCGAGTGATGGCTCCCAGCCGACGCTCTTCAGCTAGCACTTGCTCAGCCCTGCGAGCTAGAGCAAGCCGTGCCGTTTCTAGCTCGGTATGCACCTGCTCCGGATAACCATTCCTGTTCACGGGTGTGTACAACACATCTTGCAACGCACTGGTGCCGATTCGCTCTGCCGCATCAGCTACTTCCTTGGCCTTCCTTGCTGCACTCGCCGGGTCACGGTTGGTTGACGAAGATGCTCCTGCCATCATGACAGCGGCGTGCAATCGGCCCTTCCCTTGGCCAGGTGCTGCGGCGCAGCCCCTGGTCAAGAGAGGGTCTGTAGCACATGAGAAGACACGGATGTCCCTTGGATATGCCTCAGGGAAGCTTCCAATGAAGAGACGGTGACTTCCCACCTGCAGCGACACCCAGGGCGGCAAGGGTGTTCCAGCCTTGTACCGCGCCGAGTAGTCCACTACATAATCGATTGCCCCACGCCTTAGAATCAGGCCGGAGGCGTGGCTCCCGCCCGATGCAGAGGATGATCCCGTCTGGATCTTGACTCCAGTCGACGCCTCGGTCTGCCCCACCGTGGGCGCCAACTGTCGTCGATATGTGACGGCAGATGCCATGGGGATGGCTAAACTGAGGGGAAGACGCGAGGGAGAGAATGTCGATGGTGCCGGAATCGGGTTGGGCGCAAGCACGGTGAAGACACCACGATGTACCCAGATTCGGGGCTCTCCGGAGAGATAACACCCCTACTCATGCTTGTCTTTCGTATATCAATGAAGTGGCTACAATAACTGCTCTTCTACCTTCTCAGGGGAAGGAGTACACCGCCGCCGTGGGCAAGGTCTTCTCCTGCTTCCCTGAGGAGTAACTACCAGCAGAGAATGAACTGGAATGAGAATGAGTAAATGAGGTTCTAAGGTGTGGCGTCCCTCGCGCAGGAGGGGTACCCTGGCTCTTATAGTGTGAGTCCAGGGTACTATGGTAACTTCAATGCCGAATGGGCCCAGCTGTCATCCTCTAATCGGCCTGGGCCCACCGACTGCTCCTATCCGGGTGATCCGGAGCCTACGAGCGGCGGCCCATGCTGCTACCTCGTAGAGTCTAGTGATGAACAGTGGAGCTAGGGGGTGCGGTCTTGTCGGCCTGTCCGCGGAATCGGCGGAGAGGTCGACACCGTATCTCCAAGAAATCCTCGATGTGACTTGGCCTTCCTGCCACCCAGATATCTCGGGATATGGTATTTATGACCTCGTAATCATACCCCCGACTGGGTGTCAGGTTGCTCCGATTGCGCCTGGACCGACTGGTGGTTCCTTGGTAGGGTCGATTGCACTGGGCAATCGGCCTTCTAGGAATCAGCCTCGGTCCAGCAGCGGACCAATCGGACGATCGTCTTTAGTGAAAGGAAGGGTGGACCGATTGCGCCTGGGCCGACTGCTGGCGCTTGGTATGGTCGATTGCCTTGGAGCAATCGGCCGTACCTCTGCCCAGCTCGGCCCAGCTGCAGCCCAATCGGTCCATCCTTGTCTTGAAAGCTTGCTTCCGCTTTGGTAAGCCTACCCGGGTACCAATCCCCCGACAGGGGGCCTTCCAGGCGTCGTCTTGGCGAGGAGATAAGCTCGGGGAAGAGGCGTAGACGGCCTGGCCGTCGCGGTGTCCTCGGCGGGGCTCGGCATGCTCGACAGCGAGCAGGTGGAGGAAGACGACAGAGGATTCGGCGGGATGGGCCAGGCTGGTGGGCTCGGGGGGAATGAGTTGGGCTGAAAGCCAAGGCTGTTTCCTTTTTCTATTTCTTTCTTCTTTTCTTTTCTGTTATTCTGTTTTGCTCTAGGAAAAAAATAGCAGAGCATTTTATAAAATACCCAAAACTTTTATGTGGGTTTAAAATATAATTAGCTAGCCACTCATAACTTTTGGGCATTTTTGAAATTCAAATAATTTGAATTTCAAACCAAATAGGGGTTCTTTTAATTTTCCAAGGCACTATTTGAAAATTAGAAAATTCCATGAGTATGAGATTGATCCCAAACCATTTTTAAAATGATCAGCATCATTTATAGGAATTTTCCAAATATTCAAATGATTTTTGTAAAAAGATTTTTATCTGGCCATTTCAAATAATTTCTTAGGGCTTTCTGCTTCCCCATTTTTGAATTTCATTTGAATTTTTGCATGATGCAAAGAGGCACTCAAACCCTAGCACTTACCGAACTTGGGGTTGTGACACCGGCGGTCAGAAACGTGAGCACCGCGCGCGCGAGAGAAAAACCGGAGATGTTTTTGCAAACTGCCAGCCACCGGGGCTATATAAAGACCACCACACTCCCACCCCACTTAGGGTTTTCCCTAAGCACCTAGGCAGCCACTAGCCCCCCAGATCTGGAAAAATCCCCCATTTTCGCAGCAAACCCTAAATTCCAGATCTGAGATTCGCCCAAATGATCCTGGACCGTCGGATCCTCAGATCCAACGGCCTGGGATCATCCACGTCGCCCCTGGACCTCCTCTCTCCTCTCCACGCTGCCTCCACGCCCACGAGCCGCTGTCTCCCGCGCACCTCCCGAGGCCGCCGCCGCCGCCGGTGCCCTCCGGCCAGCTGACCATCTCCTCCCTGCACCTCTCCTCCCGCGCCTCCTTTCCTCCTCTCACCCTCCTCTGCCTCCTTCCTCCACAGGGCACGCCGCCGGCAGAGCACGGCCGCGCCATAGCCAGGAGGGCCCGAGCCCGCGCCGCCGGCAGAGCTCGCCACGACCCCCTCAACGGCGACCGGATCCGCCTCCACACGCCGCCCCGCGCTCGTTCCCAGCCACCTCGCCGCCTCCCATAGCCGGCAGCTGTCGTGCCGCCGGCCGGCCGGAGCCAGATCCGATCAGGATCGGCTCGGCAGCCAGGTGGGCCGGCCCGCCAGCCTCCAAGCCGGCCTGCCTCGCCAGCCAAGCCCAGGCCGCCCCCTCCTCTTGGGCCGAGCCCATGGGTGAGATTTTTTTTATTATTATTTTCCTGTGGATAGCCCCTGCGATATTTTTTCTAAGTCTGGTGATTAGTGCTGCTGATCTATTTTTGCGACGTTATTTCCCGTTAATCCGTAGCTCGTATGACGGTGCCCCCAAAACAAAAGTTGCTCGGTTTTGCGTGCTCTAGCATCCGTATGTAGAAAGTTTTTGCATTTGATCTCATCTTGATTGTGTAATTGTGTGCTAAACAGGGCGTCAGGCCGTTAAACTGCTAGTTTTTCCTGTTAAGTGCTGCTGTTATTATTTTATTGCAACTTCGGGCGACGGTTGCTTCGCAACCGTACGTCGGAATGGAGTGATTCCTTTTGCATCCTGTTAAGAATTGTTTCTACATCAGTTTCATGCATTCACATGCCATAATTTCTTGCTGCATCATGTTTAAATCTTGCTCCAAAGTGGTGATCATGATGTTATTGTGCTGCTGTTGCTGAAACTGTTATTTTGTTGCAACTTCGGTCGACGAGTGTGTCGCGACCGTTTATCGGAATTGAGTGATTCCAATTTCATATTGTTAAGCATCATGTATACTTTCATTCCATTTATTGCTATGTCATGTTGCTGCACTTTTGCATATATATTTACCCCTGTTTATACAGCATGTGTGCATAACTTGTTTTGCTTGTATCTTTTTAACCGTAACTCCGTTTGGGGTGTTCTTTATATGTAACTTGATTAGTTTTTCATGTACTTTGTGTTTATTCTATTGTTTACTGTTGTTAACAAACCTAAAATATGGTTTAGGGCAGAATAGTACCAAATCCTTTAATTATCGTGCGGCACTTAGTGTTATGCCATGTTTAGGTTGTGCCTCACTTAAATTGACTAGCATAGATAGTTTACTTTGTGCTTCACCTCTTGACATGTTTGTGTGCTATGCCATGCTTGCTGGAGTTTCCATGTTAACAACCATTGGTTGATCACCTGTAGCTAAGCAACTTGAACCACCGTAAACGTGCGGTATTCGTCGTGTGTGACCGATACCCCACTTAAACTGTTAGTAACCGTTCTCGACGATAGATCCGTATCGCGTTGCTGTGTCGTGTGATGTATTCTTGATCTTGTGTTGCTCCGTAGTAATAGTGGTGCACCGTTGATTGCTTTCCAGTGTTTCCTTCTTGTGTGCTTCCGCGGGTACCTCTCGGAGACGATGCGAGCTTGCGATCGACTACACCTTCGGAACCCGACTTATCAACAGACAAGGACTATACATTACTTATGATCCATTCTATTTCAACCAGCGGTTTGCATGCTAGTTTAGGTTAGGTTCGATGTTTGATCCTACCACATGTTTACAGCCTCTTCTAAACCGATACAGCCATGTCCCCTCCCAGCAAACCTTGTACTGCTATGTTACTATTGCTCGTTGCTCAACCCCTGCTTAGTATGCATGCTTAGGATGCTACGATGTTACCCTGTTACTCCTTGGTTTGGGATATCACATTATTATATTGTTGTTGATGATATGATTATTACAATGTTGACTATATTCGACGAAGGATGGAAGGTCTAGGCTATCCTGCCCCGACGCTTTGTTCCATTCGAGTCACCTAGGACCCGAGTTCCGGGTATTGGTTTTAAGACTGAGCGTGCCTAACCGCGTGTGGGATTTTATGGGTTCCCCTTTTCTTACCTACCTAGCTTCAAGCATTTCTAGTGGTGGCCCAAGCTGATTTACCATTTGAAACCGTGTGTGTGCTGGTCAGCTGCCAGTAGTTTTTAAACCAACCCGGACCAGCGGAGACATGGTTTCCCTGTTGGTCCACCTTTGACCGGCGAGGGCCCGAGGCCTCACGTGAGGCGTCTCGGTAACCCAAACCCCGTTGATACGGAAGAGTCCGATCCGAGAGCGTGGCCAGCTTTTGGATTGGGTGTCGACTCCCCGGGGGCCACCCGGATTTGTTTGTTCTTAGCTAGAGGGACCTGTCGTTTCGGATATCTTGGAACTAAATCATAAAATGGTTGCATGTGATGGGTAGCAACTGAGAGAGATGGGCGTGCGTGCGGAGCCTTGTAATGGGAAGTTGGTACACCCCTGCAGGGTTAAATCTTTTCGAGAAGCCGTGTCCATGGTTATGGACGACTTGAGACCTACTCCTTGTTCATAGACAACAACAACTGAGATAATCTTAATATAACTTGATCAATGTGTGTGTGCCTTGACTGATTCTTCTTCGTCGGGATGCGAAGAGGAGGACAAGGATAGGATAGGTGTTATGTTTGCATAGTAGGTGGATAGCCCGACTTGTTGGAGGCGATTCCTCATCGAATGCTTGGCTTCTTATCTTACTCTCTAGATCGTTAGCCACTTCATAAATGCTAGTGCCGCAGCAACCTCACCACTTACCCCTTCCTTACCGTAAACTACTAGTTGTCCTAGAATGACGAGTGATGAAGTCCTTGCTGGGTCAGATGACCACTACAGTTGGATGCTGACTACCTCTGTACTCATGATACTACCCCCAAACTCTTTTCAGGGTTCTCGATCGACAACAGGTATGGTGATCGACGTTTCACGTGGAGACTCGACGACGACTAGTTAGGCGGATCCCAGCGGAGGGCCTGGACCCGTGTGGTTATGGGATCGATGTCTTTCTCTTTGCCACTAGGCATTTGATTGTAGTCTGTACTCAGACATGTACCTTCCCTTGTTGTATTGTATTTGAGGCAGTTGTATGCCGATTGTATGAGATGTTGTATCCTTGTATCTGTAATGTTGTGATATCATGTTGGAAATCCGGGGCATATGGCTTTGTCATATGTCGCGGTGGGACCGATATGTGCTTCGTCCCCGGGTCTGAATGGAAACATCTAGATCTGGAACAGTACCGCATATCAGGCCTTACAGTTCGGCAAGCCTGGCATATGTAGATATGGCCTTGCTGAACAGCTAACATCAAGGTTCGATTGGAAGGCTTGACGTATGTAGATGCGGGCCTGGAACACAGGAGACCGAAAGATCGAGCACGAGTCACATGCCTGATGTGATTGGCTTAGAGGCTTACCTGGTTCGCATACTGATGGTTGTGACGATCGGGGGAGGTATGGGGGCTGGGATTGTGTAATCACTTAATTAAATTGAGAGGTGTTTATCTAAGTGGGAGCTTTCTAGAATTTTGAGATTAAATTGAAACTCCACATTATGAACAAAAGTCTAAATATGTATCCTTGTGAATCAACCTTGTAGATGGCAGCACCTCGCCCATCGTTCAACTTAGGATCATTCCTAGAGAAAGATAAGCTAAAAATAGATGGGACAAACTTCACCAACTGGTTCCGCACCCTGAGGATTCTCCTCGTTCCCCTCAAGATGTCATACGTACTAGAGGGCGCGTTAGGTGACGCACCAGCAGATGATGCCAGTCAGGACGATAAGAATGTCTATCTCTCCAGGACTGATGATTACAACCTTGTCCAGAGTGGCATGCTCTACTCCATGGAGGCTGAGCTGCAGAAACGCTTTGAGAGGATGGGTGCATATGAGATTATCACCGACCTCAAGGCGGTCTTCGCACCTCAAGCCAGGGCTGAACGGTACGAGGCTTCTGAAGCCTTCTTCTCAGCAAAGATGGACGAGCACGGTAGCGTGAGTGAGCACGTAGTCAAAATGTCTGGCTACGTTCAGCGCTTGAATGCTCTGGAATGCCAGATTCCAGATGAACTTGCTGTTGATAGGGTGTTGCAGTCGCTTCCCCCTAGCTACAAAGGCTTTGTGCTGAACTACAACATGCAGGGGATGACCAAAACCCCTTCTGAGTTGTTCGCCATGCTGAAGAGCGCCGAGGTTGAGATCAAGAAGGAGCACGCCGTCTTCATGGTCAACAAGACCACTGACTTCAAGAAGTCAAGAAGGCGGGAGAAGGCCAAGAGAGGTGGCCCCAAGAGGGATGGCAAGTCATCTGCCGCTCCTCCCAAGGCACCCAAGCCTAAACCCGGAGTGGAGTGCTTCTACTGCAAGGATGAAGGAACCTGAAAACGCAACTGCCCCAAGTACCTAAAGGACAAAAAGGCTGGCAAGGTCGCCAAGAGAGACGAAGGTATATTTGATATACATATTGTTGATCTTCTCTTGACAAGCGCTGGGAACACATCCTGGATATTTGATACAGGATCTGTCGCTCAAATTTCTAATTCCATTCAGGGACTAAGGAATAGGAGACACTTGCTCAAGGATGAAGTGACGATGCGCGTGGGGAATGTCTGTCAAATTGAAGTCTTGGCGGTCGGCACGAAACATCTTAGTCTCCCTTCGGGATTGGTTTTAGTTCTGAATAATTGCTACTATGTACCCGCGTTGAGTGTGAACATCGTTAGTGGATCTTGCTTGAAGCGAGACCGCTATTCTTTTAAGTCTGATACAATTGTTTGTTCGATTTATAAGGATGAAATGTTTTATGTTCACGCACCGTAGTTGCATGGTTTATTCGTACTTGATCTCGATGGTGACGTGTGTCACATTAACAATATTGAGGCCAAAAGATTGAAGAATAATGAAGATCACATGAAGATGTGGCATTGCCGACTTGGTCATATTGGTGTAAAGCGCATGGAGAAGCTCCATAAGGATGGACTTCTTGAGTCATTGGATTTTGGATCCCTTGATACATGTGAACCATGCCTCATGGGCAAAATGACAAGGACTCCATTCAATGGGATAATGGAGCGTGTGGATGACTTATTGGGGATCATACACACGGATGTATGTGGACCCATGAACGTCCCCACTCGCAATGGTCTTCGTTACTTCGTGACCTTTACTGATGACTTGAGTAGATATGGGTATATTTACTTGATGAAGCAAAAATCTGAAATCTTTGAAAAGTTCAAGGAATTTCAGAATGAGGTCGAAAATCAACTCGGAAAGAAAATCAAGCACCTTCGATCGGATCGAGGTGGCGAGTATTTGAGTCACGAGTTTGGAAATCATCTGAAGTCTTGTGGCATAGTACCACAGCTTACGCCGGCAGGCACACCTCAGAGAAACGGTGTGGCTGAGCGACGTAATCGAACCCTATTGGATAGCGTATAATCGATGATGTCTCATGCTGATTTGCCTGTGTCATTCTGGGGGTATGCATTAGAAACTGTCGCTCATATTCTTAATAGGGCACCATCCAAATCCATAAAGACAACACCATTTGAAGAATGGCATGGCACGAAACCTAAGTTGTCTCACGTGAAGATTTGGGGTTGTGAGGCTTATGTTAGGAAACTACAGCCTGACAAACTTGAATCCAAGGCGGATAAGTGCATCTTTGTGGGCTATCCCAAGGAAACTTGTGGATACACCTTCTACAACAAGTCTGACAGCAAAACGTTTGTTTCCAAGACGGGACACTTTCTTGAGAAGGAGTTTCTCGCGAAAGAGTTGAGTGGGAGGAAAATAGACCTCGATGAAGTGACTGACCAATCACTCCAATTGGAAGAAATGGCTAGGGAAATTGTTCTGGAACCATCTACCACAGTGGGAGCAGAAGAGAATGGCCAGAACGACATTCATAACGATCATGACATTGATGAATATCATGATGAGAATGAAGAGGAACCTTTTATGCCCCGTAGGTCATCAAGAGTCCGTCAACCTACTCAGTTTTACGGACAGCTTGTGAATGCAATCTCGGCTGATGATTCGGATGAACCTACAAGTTACAAAGAAGCAATGGAGGGACCCGAGTCCGAGAAATGGCTTGAAGCCATGAAATCCGAAATAGACTCCATGTACACCAACAAAGTATGGACTTTGGTGGATATTCCCGAGGACCGCAAGGCCATCGAGAATAAATGGATTTTCAAGAAAAAGACTGACGCGGACGGAAACGTATCTGTCTACAAAGCTCGACTTGTCGCGAAGGGGTTCCGACAAATTCAAGGAGTTGACTACGAGGAGACGTTCTCTCCTGTAGCGATGATAAAGTCTATTCGGATCCTACTAGCAATAGCTGGATATCATGATTACGAGATATGGCAGATGGATGTGAAAACTGCATTCCTAAATGGTAACATTGAGGAAGAGTTGTATATGATGCAACCAGAGGGGTTTGTCGATCCAAGGAACGCTGGTAAGGTGTGCAAGCTTCAACGGTCCATCTATGGGTTGAAGCAAGCATCTCGGAGCTGGAATCTTCGATTTGATGAGGTCATTAAAGCTTTTGGATTTGTCCAAAACGTCGAAGAGTTCTGCGTCCATAAGAAACTGAGTGGGAGCTCTGTAGCATTCCTTGTGTTATATGTAGATGACATATTACTAATAGGGAACGATAAGAAATTCTTAGAGGAAGTGAAGGAATATCTGAATGGACAATTTTCCATGAAGGACCTAGGTGAAGCTGCGTACATATTGGGGATTAAGATCTATAGAGATAGACCTAATCGACGGTTGGCCTTGAGTCAGAGCACTTATATTGACAAGATATTGAAAAGGTTCAGTATGGTAACTCCAAGAGAGGCCTCTTACCAGTTATAAAAGGTGTCAAATTAAGCGTGACTCAATGCCCAACCACAGCAAAAGAGAAGGAGGAGATGTCCTCAAAGCCCTATGCCTCAGCCATAGGTTCTCTCATGTATGCTATGTTATGTACTAGACCGGATTTAGCGCTGGCCATTAGTATGACTAATCGCTACCAGAGTAACCCGGGAATGGCTCACTGGACAGGAGTAAAGCACATCCTTAAGTACTTGAGAAGAACCAAGGATCTCTTTCTCGTTTATGGAGGAGTAGATGAGGAGCTCACCGTAAAGGGTTATGTTGGCGCAAGCCTCGGCTCAGATCTAGATGACTCGAAATCCCAGACGGGATATGTTTTCATGTTGAACGGTGGCGCAATTAGCTGGAGGAGCGGCAAACAGTCAATCGTTGCCCAATCTACAATGGAGTCGGAGTATATTGCCTCTTGCGAAGCGTCAAACGAGGCGCTAAGGAGGGGTAGACCCCCCTTTTTCAAAAAACACCAATATCTCCTTCTTCCTCCTTCTCCTTCCCGGAAGTGGACTCCCCTTGTTTGGAGTCTGCACCTGGATTGGAGTTCTCCACCACAAGGCAGGCCGTCGTTCTGCTGGAGTCGGGATCCGTAGCCGTCTTTCTTCCGCTGCTCGCCTGGTTCGGGGCCCGGGAGGAACATCGATTGTACCGTACGTGTATAATCTCTTCGAGGCACTACACCTGTGGTGCTACTTCGTCGCTGGAGGTTTACCGGGAGTCATCCTCGCCGGTGGTGGTCTTCTACACGACAGGGAGGTCGTAGTTCCGAGTCTACGCCAGCCACGTTCGCAAGAACGTTTCCCTCTTTCGGTCTTCAAAGGTATGAACACCGATTCCCTCCGTTACTTTACATCGGCATAGCATAGATCTTGGGTTCGGGTACCGTACGTATGAAAAATTGTGTTTTCTGCCCCGTATCCCAACACATACATCATGATAGCTACATCTTCTTTATGTGAGTACCCTTGTAAAGTGTGAAAGATCTCCTATATTCTTGTAAAATATAGAGTGTTGCCCCTAAAGTGAGGAAAAGATCCCAAAGAGGACAAAATCAAAAGATCTCAAAGAGGAAAAATGAGAGAAATAGAAAGAGCCATTGAGGCCACCAAAAAAATACAAAAAAATAGAAAAAAGAGTAGGAAAAAAAGAGAAGGGGGCACACTGCTATTCCTTTTGAGAGATCCACATTAGTACTTCATCCTCTATCCCTTGTACTCCATAGAGATCATCATACATGCATATAGCTATGTGGGGACCCTTCACACTATAAAACTTGGCTTGTATATTCCAATGATGAGCCTCCTCAAACGATCTCTAGGTCTTCTTGAGAAAGCAAGTTGGATGCACCCCCACTAGTTCCCTTGGAGAGCTTTTAGCTCACATGTGCGTCCGTTGCATGGAAATCCCTACTCCTCACATCATATCTATCATATGGCCTTTTCTCGCCTATGGTTGTCCTCGTTGATGTGAGCCTTTCACACCTCTTATGTCTTCCTCCTCCATCTTCTATCTGTTTCTCCTTTTAGGTGTCAACTTTCTTGCTCATGCTCATCCATTGCATGAGTGCTCAAAATATCGAAAGGGAGTGGATCAGTTTGACTTGTACCTGGCTAGTGGTCTGGGGACGAGTCAAGATAAGAATCCAAAGGATTCTAAGTGTGAAACTTTAGTAGATAGTAGTTCTCAACAGCCTTTTTTCCTCTCTTTTTCCCAGTCCCCTACTTGCACGCAAACACCATCTGGAGACATTCGAGTCACGGACAGCGAGAGCTCTTGCACCCTTTGTTCTTTTATTGCTTGTGTCAATGCTAATATAGACTCTTGCTTGTTAAGACTTGAATTGAATTGCATGCTTTGATTGCTTTACTTAAAAAGTCCTTATATGGTTGTGTAGCCTGTCTCCACAGAAATTATGCTTGTTATCATTTCCCAACTCGAGGATAAGCAGGATTTAAGCTTGGGGATGTGGATACGTCCCAAACGTATCTATAATTTCTGCTTGCTCCATGCATGATTTGTGTGACTTTGCCATGTTTTGCTTGAACTTTCATACACTTTTGATCATATTTGGACTAACCGATTAACTCAGTGCACCCAGTTGCCAGTTCCTATTTTCTGTTGTTTTTGTATTTCAGGTTTTCCGGCCATTAAAAGTGCAAAATAAATCCCGGAAAATTATATAAAAAATCAGCGTCGCGGAAGCTTCCTGAAGAACCAAGGATGGAATGGAGTGGACCCACCAGGGGGCCACCCTAGGGCGCGCCAGGAGGCCTCCTGGCTGCCCTGTGGCCCCCTCGGTGCCCCCCTTCGGCCTATATTTAGTCCCCGCGGAGAAAACCCCTAATATCGATCTGCTATTCCCGTTCTCCTCTCTGTACCGCCGCCACTGCCATTTCGAGATCAGGGCTGCCAGGAGAAGCTGCCCCGGCTCCCTGCCGGAAGGAGGAATCCCCTCCGGGAGACCATCCATCACCATGGACGCCTCCCGGATGTCTTATGAGTAGTCCCCCTTGGACCATGGGTCCATGACCAGTAGCTATGTGATGTTCTCCTCCCCTCTTTGTGCTTCCACTTTCGAGACCTCGTGAGCTGCCTCACATGATCGAGGCACCTTTGTAATATTCTATGTTGCTATGCTGAGTTTGCTGGGATCTGATGGATCATGAGACTATGTTCAGATTGTGATGAGTAATATATTTGGTTCTCTTTTATATTTTTGTTCTTTAGTTAATTCTTGCATGTTCTCCGTTGTCGTATTTTGCTTTGGCCAAGTGATTTGTTGCAACTCCAAGAGGGAGCGTTATGCTTGATTATGGGTTCAGCCCCTTGATGTCTAGCTTGAGTGACAGAGACATGAGACTAGGGGATGTGTTGTTGCCACCAGGGATAAAACAACGGTGCTTGTACCTGCGGGTGCAAGGATTGTTTACTTTACGCATAGTTCTTTTAATGTAGTTGTCTGTTGCTTTGAGTTTACACTTTGGGTGGGATTCGCAACTTAATACCAGCGAGATGTTCTGGATAGATATCTCAAGGTGGATGATTCGTATTAGATGCAGATGGATTTCGGTCTACTTACCTTGGCATACTGCCCATTGCTTTTGAGCCTCTTTTTTTTTGTAGCATAGTTAGCATTGCGGTGCGTTTATAATCCTGTCAATTTCCCAGCTGTGATTTGTTTACCTCGCTAGCACTTTTATCGTCTTTTGGGAGAGAGACATCACTAGTGAACGTCATGGGACCCTGGTCCATATTTCCACCATTTTTACACCCTCAATTTATTTTCAGTTCTTACTTTTAGTTGCCACTATTATTATCTCTTGCGTTGATCCTTTGTAAACAGCAAGGCCGGAGGAATTGACAACTCCTCTGTACTCGTTCGGAGCAAAGTTACTTGTTGTGTGTGCAGGTCCACGTCAAGCGCCGTGACACCTTCTTGTATCTCTTGGAGTCCTACTGGTTCGATAACCTTCGTATCTTCACCGAGGGAAATTTGTTGTTAAGCTACATCTCACCTTCCACTTGGGGTAACCAACGAGAAGTGAGAGAACTATCATCCTCACCGTATCAGAGCCCCAAAATACCAAAGACGTAATCTGGATGACGGGAATCCGAGAGTCTATATAAAGAAACCTAGGTCAAAGGACACCACGAAATTTCCTCCCCCTTGGTAGCCGTCTTTAGGGAGAGATCCATCTCCAAAGAAGCACCATATCCAAGGAAGAAGAAGGGGTCCAAGGGCCGCTGTCCCCAAGGGCCGTGGCCACCACCGTAGCCGTGGGCGTCGCCGTGGCCGCCATCTCCTTCATCTCCTCCGAGCTGCACCTCTCCATCAACAACTCTCTCTCTCTCTCTCACCATGTCCATGTGTGAGTAGTTCATCCTCGGGGCTAAGGTTTCTACCAGTAGCTATGTGGTCTTCTCTCTCTCTCCCATGATGTGATCTTCATTGTGATCATAGGCTATGTTAATCTAGGATGATCCCATAATGTTTTCCCTTCTTCTATGTATTGGATTGATGTACTCACTTGATCTTATTTAGTATAATTCCCGAGACCATGGTCACAACGGTCTATTGGACATGGGTTAGAAGAATATTTTCATAAGTGATTCCCTCTTTTGTGTGTTGATTGAAGATTGAGAGTTTCTTGGTGCTTGTCTTTGACTATCCTTGAGATATGTTGTGGTTATTGTGGTACTCTCTTTGGATGGCCGCGGTGACATTGGGAAATCCATAGATTGAGAACTATGAACTCTAAGGTATGCTTTTGTAGCCCTACATAATTCTCGTCCTCTCTTGACCACAAAGGAATGACCTCCGAGTACGTCTCCATTGCATGTTTTATGGGAAATATCATGTGATTAGACTATGTTAATGTTGTTGGGAGTTGCCACTAGTGAAAGTATGAAGCCTAGGCCTTTTTTCCACAATTGCAATACCGTTTGTGCTCACGTTTACCATTTGTTTGCTTGTTGCACTTTTTATTACAGATTTATATTACCTTGCTTTGCCACACCTATCACCCATATTTTACCATCTCTTCGCCGAACTAGTGCACCTATACAATTTACCATTGTATTAGGTGTGTTGGGGACACAAGAGACTTCTTGTATCTTAATTGCAGGGTTGCTTGAGAGAGACCATCTTCAACCTCTACTTCCCTGAGTTCGATAAACCGTATCTCATCCACTTGAGGGAAATTGCTGTTGTCCTACAAACCTCTGCGCTTGGAGGCCCGACATAGTCTACAAGAATAGAAGCGTGCGTAGACACCAGGCACCGGCTGGATTGCATGGTCAAAGTCCCTTGATGGTGGCAGCTCTTTTGGTGCACTGAACACATCCTCAAACTGATGTAATACTTCCTGAACAGCTGGTAACACTGCAGGTTGATCAGAAGCTTCCACATGATGAAAAAGAGCTACAACCCAAATATCATCTCCTTTTTCCCATTTTTGCAATTTTTCCATAGTCATTTCACTGAGGTGCGTCTGGCTCACAGGTAAAACCCCTTGGAGTTTCACAGGTGCCCCAAATACTGAAACCGAATCCATTTTTCCAGCCAGTGGCACTGCATCACTCCCCATTTTTCCAACCAATCCATTCCCAAAATACTGCCATAACTGCCCAGAGCCATGACACGCATAGAAGAAGAGAAGCTATGACCCTGCACCCACCATGTAATGTTGGGCACATATTCAGTACAAGCCATTTGATCGCCATTAGCCACTTTGACGGCTAGAGGAGCCGCCATCTTAACCGGGGACACTTGAATTTTGCTCAACAGCGCTGCATCCACAAACTTGTGAGTGCTAACTGAATCAATCAGAATCAGGACCACTTGATTCCCAATCAAAGCTCTCAGCTGTATGGTTTTGGGGTGAGGCGCACCCGAGATGGCATGAACAGTAATAGTTGCACATTCATCGGGCGAGTCAGTCAACAGAGCATCCAGGACAACGTTCAGAATGATCTCATGCGGATCAACCCTTTCTTCTAACTTAAGTTGCGCGAGAGGTCCGCCTTGTGGGGTGCACGGGTGACCAGGAATAAATTTCTCACCACAGCTATAACAAAACCCATTGGCACGACGATATTCTTTCAACTGCCTAGCCTTCCATAGTTCCACTGCAGCAAACTTAGTTTTACGTTCAGGCTTGTTGTATGGTCCCCTTTGATAAGCTGGTTTCAGGGCGCGGGAATTTTCTTGCAAGATCTCTTGCACAAGAGCATAAGACACTGCACACTTCACCGTGTCTGGTAACTGCATCTCTACTGCAGCTCGCAACTCCTCTTTCAGTCCCATAACAAAGCGAGTCACCAAAAATGTATCACTGACAGGTTCATATAGCCTGATGTTAAGACCAGTTGATGAAACTGTACTTTGTACTCCTCCACCGAGCCACATTATTTTAACAGTAACAAGGATTTCATCAGTCCTTTGTGGATATTGACATCAAACTCAGCGAGGATCTCAGAACGAAACTGTTCCCAAGTTGGCCATGTGCCACTATGCTTGAAATCCTGAAACCAGTGCGCTGGATTGCCAACCAAATTCAGAGATGCCGAAGTAACTTTGAAATTATCGGAGATGTTATACAAGTGAAAGAAGGACTCGCACTGATCAAGCCAGATCTGCACATTAGACCCATCAAATTTAGGAAAATCCATCTTGGGCATCCAATTGCGCCTACCAATTGCATCCTCTGCTTGCCCACTGCAGGTGCCTGAACCATTCCCATCGAATTCAAACCCTGCCATCTACCGTGTTTCTGTGGCCTGGTAATAGATCCTGATGGAGCTCCTAGTAATCCAATAGTAACTCCTGATGACGATAAATTTGCTCCCACATCCACCATAATTGGTCGATCCTGTAGTCCCGCCTGAACTTGATCTTGCTGAACCCGCCCCAACGTATCGCATGAGAGATTTACCTTCACTTGCACCTGGTCTAGACGACGGGCTTGCTAAGACAACTTCGCGTCCATGGCCTCCAACCTCTCGGTGATGGTCTCCATGCCCTGGAACTTGCTCTTCTCCGCCCGCAGCTCCGCAAATTCCTTGAGCATCAGCGCCAGAAACGCTTCCATGCCATCGGCCAGATGCCTTGTCTACGCACTCGGCTTGAAGGGCGCCGTGGTCGCGGACAATTGATATGTCTCAAACGTATATACTTTTCCAAACACTTTTGCTATTGGTTTGCCCTCATTCTTGCATGATTTGAACTAAACTTACCCGGACTGACGTTGTTTTCAGCAGATTTGCCTGTATGGTTTTATTGTGGGTAGGAAAATGGATTTTTAGGTATCTCGGAAAATTCCAGGAAATTCATAAAAAATCCACGCACCCGAAGCTTCCACGGACCAGAAGTAGGGCCACAGGGGCTCCAGGCACCCTGCTGGCGTGGCCCCACCCCTGGCCGCGTCGGCTAGCCGCCTGGGGGCCACCCCCCCCCCCCCTCTGGTGCCCTACCGATGCCTCTATTTATTCTCGTGACGGGAAAACCTCGAAACAAAAGTCGCTTTTCCAGTTTCCGTCGCGGAGCCGCCGCCACCTCTGTTCTTCCTCTGGAGGGCTAATCTGGAGGCTGATTCGGCCTCCGGAGAGGGCAGATCGTCGTCATCGTCATCATCATCACCAATCCATCCTCCATCCATGACTTCCCTTCACATGTGTGAGTAATTCCCTGCTGTAGGCAAAGGGGATGGTAGGGATTGGATGAGTTTGATCATGTAATAGTTTGTCAGATTGTTGGGGGCATGTTGCCTATCATCTACTATGGTGTTTATCATCTTTGCTGCAACTTGTTTCTCTTAATGCTTGTCACTTTGGGCCTGAGTGCCATGTTTTCATATATGAACCACTTGTGTTTTCATGATTATATTTATGTTCTTGATCCTATCTATGAGTTGTATGCACCTATTATGGTCCGGAACCGGCGATCCCAAAGGTGACAGCTTGAGACACCAAAGGGGATGGTCCATAGTTTGAGGATTTCATGTATCCATTGAGTTTATTGCTTTGTTCTGGTGCTCTTTGAAAGGAGCACCTTAATCTCCATAAGTTCCCTTTGTCCCCGTTCATAACGGGATGGTAGGACAAAAGATGTTGTGCAAGTTCTTATTGCAAGAACGCACAACTATCTACGGGACACATGCCTAATGTTTGATATTTGCCTAGATGATCCTTTCTTTTCTGTGTGCCTTGCCCCGTGTTAGAATCTATTACATGTTCATTCTCATCCATGCAGCGCCCAACCATCAATCTCCCTAGCCTACAGTGTCTTAATCCCGCTGGTTACTAGTAGTTTGCTTTTGCTGTTTTACTTTTGCTGTCGCCACTACCACTATCGTATCACCGTTGCTATTAATATTTTGTTGCAAGCAAGTATATTTCAGGTGCGGTTGAATTGACAACTCAACTGTCAAAGCTTATAAATACTCTTTGGCTCCCCTTGTGTCGAATCAATAAATTGGGTTATCTTACCCGCGAAGACTATCTCGATCCCCTACAGTTGAGGGTCATCTACAATCAACACAACCCACCTCAGGTCGGGGATTACGTCGATCAAGCCCGGGGGCGTTCTGCCAGCGTCGTCGGATTTGCTGGGTACGTGTGACGTCGGAAGCGGCCGGGGAACGAACTTCTCTGATTACCAGATTTTCACGACCTCGTCGTCGGCGGGATCGGTGCTAGGGCTGGTGGTCGTCGCGGTGGAATTGATCAGGACGGAGGGGAAGGGAGAGAGTAGGGGAGCAGGTGAGATCGAACGAGAGAGAGAGAAGAATGTAGCACACGAAAGTCTTGTAAATCGATAAAGAGAAAGTGACCACGGCTCGTTCTTATAACAGCGCACACTCGAGCCCACAACCCACTCTGTTTCCCTTCTTCTCCGTCGTCAGGGTAGTTGCACTGACACTGGTGTGCCGTGTAATCCCAATACTTTTTCTCTCCCTTATCCTTCCTTGCTCCTCGCTTATTTGGATGGTTGATGATTGTACTCCATTACATTGCTTTATGACTTTACTAGCAAACATGCTCGTGCGTTGCTACGGGATAAAGAAATTTTCGTATATCTAAACATAATGGTTATACACAAATCTTCGCCTATAATCCTTTTACCGTCCTCTACTCGTTGTCGATGTCGCCGTCATCGTCCCCAATGAGGTGGATGGATTCGGCCCCCACGACACGCCTTGGGTCCAAAAGACCTACGGGGGTGGCGGCGGCGGTGGAGAGGCAGAGGTGGCGACGAAGACGGCATCGGTGGCTTCAGCGGCCAGAACGCGGACAGCGGCGCGTCGAAGGTTTAGACGGTCCTCACGAGGTCACGGATGACCTCGCAGATATGTGTGTTGTTGTTGTCTATGAGATGTGGTGGCAGCGAGACCGGTGGTAGATCCTCGTACCACAGCCACGCTTGTGGCATCAGGGGCAGTGGAGGCGGCGGGTGCGCGTAGATGGCGTCGTCGGGCTCCGCGACCGTCATATCGAGCAAGTCTGTGAGCCCCATCCACTGCTTGCGCTCCTCCGCTCGGTCTTCTCGAGGGTGGTCCGACTCCTATCCGCGGAAACACAAAGGTGAGACTATTAAATAACGTGAGAAAGCCTGGTTCTAGCGTGGTCTCAAGAAGCTAGCTGACTTGGTTGGGTGGAGTGTTCTGCACAGGAAAACTTTGTGGGTGCGATTCAGCGCAATATTTTTCTTGTTAATTGGCTTCGAGCCCACGAGAGAAGGCCCATTAGCGTACGAAATTTGATCGGTACGAAGCATTTTTTAACGAAAAGTTTTTCTCACTTATAGGTGGCATTGGTGGTAATTTCTATCAACTTTATAACGAATTTTTTTCTCATTTATAGGTGTCATTGGTGATAATTTCTATTAACTTTAAGGGCAAATAAGATGACGGACAAAAAAAATGGGAGAAACGCACCTTCCTTTATTATTAGGTATAGATATAGATATAGATATAGATATAGATTTATAAAGTTTAGATTTATAAAGTTGAGCCCCTGTCTTAAAAAAAAGATGACACGATGTAGTAAATTGGTGCGGACCAGAGAGTACAAGGGTCCAATTATCCAAGCGGACCCGGCAGACGCGGATTGGACACCCGGCGTGTGATGGCTTCATGTGCCGACACTAGGAAGGTCAATCCACTTAACCTGCTGGATCCAGATCTGACAGCAGAGACCACGTTTGGCACAGTGCCTGCGAGCGATACTCGAAACAGGCCACGTCCGTCAATGGCACGATGCTTCAATCCCTTTGGCCAAAACAATCATCCTGCGTGAGCGTTATCAATCATTTCGTCCATGTGGGAGCCACGGAAATCGGTTTGATTAACTACGAAGTTTCTCATGGTGTGGGCTAGTACTACATACTGGAGTATATAATTTGGCTGAAGATGTCACCAGATTTCAGAAAACGACGGCAAGTTGGACTTACGCGTGCGGCAGGGAACCAACCATTCTAGCGATACATCGTTTCTTGTGAGTGATGCACTGCCAGCGGATTCTGGTTTCCATTTCGATGGCGCCGTCTGGACTAGACTGGACTGGACGTCGTTGCATGCTGAAGAGGTCTTCTGTGCTTGGCAATTTTTAGACGATTGGGCAATCCTTTGGCTGTCTTTTTCTCGTCGCCAAACAATCCCACGGAGACAAGTGGCATGTTGGTGGTAGTAGATCTTAAGTGGTCCACTATATCTCTGTCTGTTTCAGCTTTGAGAAGCCGATTCTCGTGAAAAAAGATTGAAGTTGAAAGAAACAACTATTAGGAATCAGCTTTGCCAGTGAAATTGAAGTTGGATTCAGGTCATTTCTAGTGCAATTGTCTAAAGCACGAAGTTGTAGGTGATTCAAAGCTACCCAAAGCTGAAACAAACAAGGCCTATGTCTTCCGGTGTAACATCCTAATTTTCTAAATTCGGATGTTAATAGATGATTATATGCATGTCATGTTGGAGTTTTGCATTATTTGGATTTTATGAATATTTTAAACATTTTTCAACTTAAGGCAATTTAATGGAGAGGATATAATATGACTTATCCCCATTTTTGAAGTGTTGGAAAATAGTTTAAAATATTTTCTAGAGACTTTTTAAATTTACTTTAGGGTTATAAATAATTCCTAAAAATATTTTGGGAACTCATTTATGCTCCGGGAAATTTTAAAATCCTTTTTTGGAGTTTTACGTTATTTTTCAATTGCCGAAAAAGTATTTAAAAATAAATTGCAAATTTTTTTATTTTTTGTTGAATATTTTGGTAATGCCAAAAATTCAAATTTATTATTTTAAAAGTTTTGGTGAAAACGGAAGTTAGAAATAATTATCCGTTAATTTTATAAAATTGTTTTGGGCCTGCTGGGCCCTGTTCTGTTTTTTTCTATTCGCGCAGTCGGTTTCGACTCGATTTTGGAAGAAAAAAAAACTTACCGGGGCGGGTCCATAAATGCCCGCGGACCCGCGTGCGCTAGGGTTTCGCCTGAAACCAGCCGCGCCGCGCCGCCACCGCCTCGTCGCCGGTACGCCTCGTCCTCCTCGCCGCCACGGGCCACCGCGCCCCGAGCCACGCCTCGCCGCGCGGCGCACTGGTCGCCGCCGGCCATGGCCGCCGCTGCGCCGGGCCGCCGCCGCCCACCGGGCCGATTCGAGCCGAGCCGCGCCGTGGACCGTTGGATCTAGATCCAACAGCCACAAATAGATCGGGCCGATTTTATTTTAGGGTTAGGGTTATTCCCGGTTAACCGCCGTTTTTTTTAAACAGCGAACGTTTGCCGGACCGTTCGCCGGAGTGGACGCCGTTCGCTCCGTAGCCGAGGACCTGTTCGCGGCAGAAAAGTTATTTTATTTATGATTAGGCCCTTTTTCACAGATTTCACCCTAGAACCGTTTTCTTTATATCTTTTAAATCGTAGCTCTGTTTTAGTTAATTCTTTTTGCGTTGCGACCGATACGAAAAATCCTATCCAGTAGACCTAAGTTTTCAAAAGTTTCCAGTTTTAAAATTTGAGTTTTGTACAGAAGTAAGTTCAAACTTCCGGTGACCGTATCTTTTATACAGTGTATCCGTTTTCGCCGATTCCGGTTGCGTTGGGATCGTGGTGGCTTGTAGTTATTGTTTAGCTACTGTTTAGTTGGTTTTCTTGCTGTTCATTTGGTTCTTTACTGTTGCATTGTTTATGTGTTATATGGTGTATTGAATGCTATATTGTTTGATCGTGTAGACTGTCCGGAGTGCAACGCTTCGTTCTGTGAAGAGTGTGATCGTCAGGAACAGGATCAAGGCAAGTCATACTTTGACCATTTGACAACCTATATTTTTACTTATGCATGTAGCAAATATCACCCTATGCATGTGTAGGAAGTTTTATAGTATTATTGTTGCAAACCTGGTAGGGTAGCCATATGATCTTATCCTGTTTGCTTAGACAACCTAGCACGTGCTTGCTATATATTTGCTATGCTTGTAGACGTGGATTGATTTGAGATTACATTGAGTTATGTGAGGATTTAATGACTTGACTAGCAAACCTTTAATTAGAATACACTTCTGGACGGGAGGGAGTGCTTCCTGGGGGCTCGTGCCTTATCTAAGGCGAGACCAGGTTGTACCCCTAATGGTTGGTTTTGGTGGTCGACAGAACGTCATGGTATCTACCCTCTGAACGTAAGTGGGCATCGTCCAGGCTCAAAAAGATCAGACATACTTGGTGACTAGGAGCTTCCATGTACAGCCGCTGGTCATATGGGCTCTGCCTTGTTGAGTGCGATGTAGGAAGCCTCTCCCGTGCAAAGCTAGCAGATGTAGATGTGATAGGTGGTACCGGCTTGCCGTTGGGTGTAGGTGACCTCTTCTGAAAGACTTCGTCTCAATCTTCGGGTTGAGTCCAGCGGGGAAAGTGTACTAACCTCTGGAGAGTAAAAAAATTAGTCATGATTAGCCGTGTCCCCGGTTATGGACATCCTTGAGCTACTAGACATTACTGTTACTGGAGGATCTTGGCATATGAATCACCATAATAACTTGAGTGGGCAAGATTTAATAAAGGGTGTGGATTGGAACTGGTGTGCCCAGTTCGATCTTAAGTAGTAAGTTAAACTAATTTTTTTGACTAGGTAGATTGGGAAAAATCAGCTTTCTACAAAACAAAACCATAAGCCTTTCCTTTGACTTATCCTTGCATGTAGCGATAGGTTTGTTATATCCTTTTCCGTGTGACTTGCCATACAAATCAGATGTACTGACCCGTTGTCGGGCTGTAACCTTCAGTGTTGCAGGTCAGACGACCAGTAAGGTGCGTTTAGGGTCGCGGGTCTTCACTCAGCATGTTCGCTTGTGGATGTTGATGGGACTCCTCGTTATTTGTTTTTGCTTCCGCTATATTTATATTGAATAAGCTAGCCTTGAGCTATGCAACTTGTTATTTATATTATTCTGGATCATTAGTTGTAATAATGATGCACTTGTACTTTGATATACATCTATAATATTGTGTGTGCCAGAGAGTTCGATCCAGGGACTGACACTTGATCACAGAGACTCGGTTCTATGTGAATTGGGTCATTACAGATGGTATCAGAGCAGTGTGTTGACTGTAGGACGTGACCCTAGAAAATGGATGAGAAAAGCCATAGGAATGAAAACATTACTTTATATCACTCTGTCTTGTACTTACTTACCTTCTCTATCTCGTATTCATACATGTTCTAATCTTGCCTTTCCTCTCTTTGATTATGGATGAATACTTTGTCTTACCGCTCTATGGCGTTTGGACCTGAGCTCAGGGGGATTTTCCATCACCTGAACATCTACGCGCCAGTCTTTCAGCCGGACATAGTGGAGAAAAGGGGAGCCGATGACTACTGGCAAGTGGAAGCATTTCTTCTAGGAAGCATGACGGAAGAAAGGGTGATCACGGAGTCATTCGAGGTGCATGCCCCGGAGAAGGAGCAGTGTTTGCGCATAGCCGCTCACATGGCTCTTGGACGCATCGTCAACCGGTATGCCGGTCGGCTAAAGGGTACGGTGTACGAGAAGATGACCAAGATCCTTCCATCGGGGAACATATGGCCAAAGAAGTTCAAGTATGTGACTGGGACCATTTGGCCAGGTACAACTACCTACTTCATCTAGAGCCTGGAGAAGCACATCCTCAACCTGGAGAGGATCACTCAGTCGGATCTCTACACCATCACTGAGTTGCAGCAGAAGAACACCAAGCTCAAGAGGGACACCAACAAGCTGAAGAATGAGAAGATGGAGATGCAAGCGGAGATCAAGAGGCTGAAGGAGAAGCTGAAGGACAATGGTGTTGAAGAAAAAGAAGAGGAACCAGAAGTGGAGACTTCGGGGGAAGAAGATGAACCGAGTCCCAAGAGGCGCAACCGTATTAGTGGGCGCGAATACCGTATGCTGTTTAGCAAAGACAACATTCGGAATTACTTCACCGACAATTAGTTTACTATCGTTATCGTGTTAGCGTATTTGACCATGTCAACTTATTCGGTATGGCAATACTAGTTTGTTTGATATACTCTTATATTCGTGGTTGTGTTGAGGATCTTATAATAGTTATGCAATATATTTTGAGACTATATGGTGTGATTGTATTTGCTTATTGGTATGAGTGCTTTTGCTTGATGATATTGATGATTGATGATTTGTGATAATTGTATGATGATTATGTGGTATGATATGATGTATATGTATATGTTTGTCTTGATCATAATAAGCATATGGGGTAGGATATATTTCCCTAGCTACTTTCTGTCTATAACTTACCTATTCTTGCCCAACAGATGCCGCCGTGACGTGATCCCACGGGAAATGGGAACAACAACAATGAAGTGCCAACTTACATGCAGCGGTTACTTCAAGGACAAGCTCAGTTGATCCAGTTGCTCACTCAGAACATGGGCAACAACAACAACAATGCGCCACCACCACCACCACCTGTGGACACGCTTGCGACGTTCCTGAGGCTGAATCCTCAGAGGTTCTCTAGCACTCCTGAACCCATAGTGGCGGATGACTGGCTTCGTTCAGTGAGCCGGAACATGGAGACAGTTGGTTGTACTGAGGCACAGAGGGTGAGGTTTGCCTCACATTTGCTGGAGGGTCCTTCCGCTGCATGCTGGGACAACTACTTGGCGACTTATCCCATCGAGACCATCATTTGGGCGCAGTTTCAGGCTGCGTTTCGCGCCGCACATGTCTCTGCATGCGCTATGGATTTGAAGAAGAAGGAGTTCCGCAGCTTGCGCCAAGGAGGTCACACATTAGCGGAGTATGTAGAGGAATTCAACAAGCTTGCTCGCTATGCTCCAAATGATGTCAACACGGATGCAGCTAGGCAAGAGAAGTTCTTGGAGGGTCTCAACAATGAGTTGGGAGTTCAGTTGACGGTGGCTACTTTCAACAATTTCCAAGGACTCATTGATAAGGCCATTGTGCTAGAGGGGAAACATCAGGCTATGGAGTACCGCAAGAGGAAGTACAGCAGCAACAACAACAACAACAACAACAAGAAGAAGTACAACTCAGGGCCACAGCAGAAGCAGCGCACTTCCTATAATGGGAATGGAGGACATAACCATCATGGTGGAAATGGACACCACCATCATGGTGGAAATGGACATAATCAGCATGGAGGAAATGGACATAATCATCATGGAGGTAATGGCCACAATCATAATGGCCACAATCGTCACAATGGGCACAAGAATGTCAATGGCAATGGGAAAGGAAATGGAAATGGAGGGAACTACAACCAGAACCTTCAAGTGGTGAATGCTCAGAAGGACCTTAGTCAAGTTCAGTGTTTCAAGTGCAGGAAGATGGGACACTACTCCAACATGTGCCCGGAGAACAAGGATAACAATGGGAACTCTGGAGTCAGCAAGCCCAATCCTTTCAACAAGGGGCATGTGAACCATTTCAACGTGGAGGAGATTTATGATGAGCCTGATGCTGTGATTGGTAAGTTCCTTATCAATTCAGTACCCGCACTTGTTCTTTTTTATTCTAGTGCATCACATTCATTCATATCAAGGGTATTTGTGGATAAGCATGAGTTACCTACCGTAGTTCTTAAGTCATCTATGCTCATAAGTTCACCGGGAGCGGAGATGTCAGCTAGTTTGGGATGCTATCAGATAAGGCTAGCCATAGGGAAGCATGCTTTTCCTACAGATTTGATTATATTGAAGTCACAAGGTTTGGATGTTATACTGGGCATGGATTTGCTAGCCAAGTACCAAGGTGTTATTGATTGTGACAGTCGTTCCATCACTCTCCGTACACCGACTGGGCAGAAGATCAGATATGTATCCAAGTATAAGCATCAGCATGCTCTGGTGAATCCTCTTAAGGGGGGTAGCCTGGCTGATGTGCGTGTTGTGAGGGATTATCTGAATGTGTTTCCAGAGGAGTTGCCAGGTATGCCACCGGATAGGGAGATTGAGTTCCTTATTGATTTAATACCAGGCACTGGGCCTATTTCTAAAAGACCGTATAGGATGCCTGCTAATGAACTTGCAGAGTTGAAGGAGCAAATTAGAGAGTTGCAGGCAAAGGGATTCATTCGCCCAAGCTCGTCACCTTGGGGATCTCCAGTGTTGTTTGTTGAGAAGAAGGATGGAACCCAGAGGATGTGTGTGGATTACCGTTCTCTGAATGATGTTACTATCAAGAACAAGTATCCTCTACCTATGATTAATGATCTATTTGACCAGTTGGAGGGAGCTTGTGTGTTCTCTAAGATTGATCTTCGTTCTGGTTATCATCAAGTGAAGATTCGGGAGAAAGATATTCCAAAGACTGCTTTTACTACAAGGTATGGATTGTATAAGTATCCCATTATGTCATTTGGATTGACTAATGCTCCTGCATACTTCATGAATATGATGAATAAGGTGTTTATGGAGTTCTTGGATAAATTCGTTGTGGTGTTCATTGATGATATATTGGTGTATTCCAAGAATGAGCAAGAGCATGAAGCACATCTGCGTTTGGTATTGGAGAAGCTCAGGGAGCACAAATTGTATGCCAAGTTCAGCAAGTGTGAGTTTTGGCTGAAGGAGGTAGGATTCCTTGGACATGTTGTGTCAGGAGAAGGAGTAGTTGTGGACCCATCCAAGGTTTCAATAGTTACAGAATGGGAGACACCCACGACAGTTGGAGACATTTGCAGTTTCTTGGGGCTTGCAGGATATTATAGGAGGTTCATTGAGAATTTCTCCAAGATTGCAAAACCAATGACTGAGCTGTTAAATAAAGAGAATAAGTTTGATTGGAGCGAGGAATGTGAAACCATCTTTCAGGAGTTGAAGAAACGGTTAGTAACTGCACCTGTTCTATGTTTGCCTGGTATAAATAAGGATTTCCAGGTATATTGTGATGCATCTCATCGAGGACTTGGTTGTGTTTTGATGCAAGGGGGTAGAGTTGTTGCTTATGCTTCACGTCAGCTTAAGAACCATGAGCAGAACTATCCTACACATGATTTGGAGTTAGCTGCAGTTGTTCATGCATTGAAAACATGGAGGCAATATCTTTTTGGTAATCATTGTGATGTATTTACTGATCATAAGAGTTTGAAGTATATCTTTACTCAGAAGGAGTTGAATCTCAGGCAGAGTAGATGGCTAGAGATTATTAAGGATTATGATTTGAATGTGCAGTATCATCCTGGTAAAGCGAATGTGGTTGTTGATGCATTGAGCTGTAAGAGTCATATCAATGTTGCTAATGTTGAGGATATACCACTTGAGTTATGTGAGCAGTTCAAGAGTCTTAGGTTGGAGATAGTTCCTAAGGGATATGTGGCAACATTGGAAGTGAAGCATGAGCCATTTGGTTTGAGAAGCGCATTTGTGTACCGCAAGATGAAGAGGCCAGGAAGTTGATTCTTCAGGAAGCACATGATTCACCTTATTCTATCCATCCCGGGAATAGCAAGATGTATTTGGACTTGAGGGAGAGATTTTGGTGGCCTAGTCTGAAGCGAGAGATAGCCCAGTATATTGCATTATGTGATGTTTGCCAGAGAGTCAAGGCCGAGCATCAGAAGCCAGTCGGATTGTTGCAGCTTTGCCTATACCTGATTGGAAGTGGGATCAGATAGGTATGGACTTTATTACTGGTATACCCAGGACTCGGTCAGGATATGATTCTATTTGGGTGATTGTTGATCGTCTGACCAAGGTTGCTCACTTCATTCCAGTAAAGACAACTTATACAAGTGCTAAGCTAGCCAAGATTTATATGACCAGGATTGTTTGTCTGCATGGAGTTCCAAGCAAGGTAGTGTCTGATAGGGGTACTCAGTTTACATCCAAGTTTTGGCGACAGTTGCATGAGACCTTGGGCACCAGGCTGGAGTTCAGTACAGCTTTTCATCCACAGACAGATGGGCAGACAGAGAGAGTGAATCAGATTCTGGAGGATATGTTGAGAGCTTGCGCATTAGACTATGGGTCTAGTTGGGATGATAATCTACCATATGCGGAGTTCTCATACAACAACAATTATCAGGCTAGTCTGCATATGGCACCATTTGAGTTACTATATGGCAGAAAGTGCAGAACACCGTTGATGTGGGATGAGGTAGGAGAACGTCAGTTGTTTGGACCAGACCTGATTAGAGATGCTGAGGAGAAAGTCAAGTTGATCCGTGATAGACTGAAGATAGCACAGTCCAGGCAGAAGAGTTATGCAGATGCGAAGCGCAAGGACGTAACCTATGAAGTTGGAGACCGCGCATATCTCAGAGTTTCACCAATTCATGGAATCAAGAGGTTTGGAATCAAGGGCAAGTTAGCACCACGTTTTGTGGGGCCTTAAAAAATATTGGAGCGCAGAGGAGAGGTAGCTTATCAGTTGGAGTTGCCAGAAGCTTTGTCAGGAGTTCATGATGTGTTTCACGTATCCCAGCTGAAGAAGTGTCATGCAGATATGACAGATATTCCTTTGAGAGATATAGTACCACTTGAGGCAATTCAGTTGGAGAGTGACTTGACTTATGAGGAGAAACCTGTGAAGATTCTGGAGAATGCAGAAAGAGTTACCCGCACCAAGACAATCAAGCTATGCAAGGTTCAGTGGGATCATCATACCGAGGAAGAAGCTACTTGGGAGCGAGAAGAAGATTTGAAGCAAGATCATCCACACCTCTTTGCTAGCCAGCCCGAATCTCGAGGACGAGATTCATCTTAAGGGGGGTAGGTTTGTAACATCCCAATTTTCTAAATTCGGATGTTAATAGATCATCATATGCATGTCATGCTGGAGTTTCGCATTATTTGGATTTTATGAATATTTTAAACATTTTTCAACTTAAGGCAATTTATTGGAGAGGATATATTATGACTTATCCCCATTTTTGAAGTGTTGGAAAATAGTTTAAAATATTTTCTGGAGACTTTTTAAATTTACTTTGGGGTTATAAATAATTCCTAAAAATATTTTGGGAACTCATTTATGCTCCGGGAAATTTTAAAATACTTTTTGGAGTTTTTCGGTATTTTTAAATTGCCGAAAAAGTGTTTAAAAGTATTTAAAAATAAGTTGCAAAAGTTTATTTTTGTTGAATATTTTGGTAATGCCAAAAATTCAATTTTATTATTTTAAAAGTTTTGGTGAAAAAGGCAATTAGAAATAATTATCCGTTAATTTTATAAAACTGTTTTGGGCCTGTTGGGCCCTGTTCTGTTTTTTTTCTATTTTACGCCCAGTCGGTTTCGACTCGGTTTTGGAAAAAAACTTACCGAGACGGGTCCATAAATGCCCGCGGACCCGCGGGCGCCAGGGTTTTGCCCAAAACCCGCCGCGCCGCCGCCTCGTCGCCGGTACGCCGCCGCCCCGCCCCATCCTCCTCGCCACCCCGCGCCGCCACAGGCCGCCGCGCCTCGCCGCGCTCCGCACCGGTCGCCGCCGGCCATGGCCGGCGCCGCGCCGGACCGCTGCCACCGGCCGCCGCCGCCGCCCACCGGGCCGGTTCGAGCCGAGCCGCGCCGTGGACCGTTGGATCTAGATCCAACGGCCAAAAATAGATCGGGCCGATTTTATTTTAGGGTTAGGGTTTTTCTCGGTTAACCGCGTTTTTTTTAAACAGCGAATGTTCGCCGGACCGTTCGCCGGAGTGAACGCCGTTCGCTCCGTAGCCGAGGACCTGTTCACGGCAGAAAAGTTATTTTATTTACGATTAGGCCCTTTTTCACAATTTCACCCTAGAACCGTTTTCGCTATATCTTTTAAACTGTAGCTCCGTTTTAGTTAATTCTTTTTGCGTTGCGACCGTTACGAAAAATCATATCCAGTAGACCTAAGTTTTCAAAAGTTTTCAGTTTTAAAATTTGAGTTTTGTACAGATGTAAGTTCAAACTTCCGGTGACCGTATCTTTTATACGGTGTATCCGTTTTTGCCGATTCTAGTTGCGTTGGGATCGTGGTGGCTTGTAGTTATCGTTTAGCTACTATTTAGTTGGTTTTATTGCTGTTAATTTGGTTCTTTTACTTTTGCATTGTTTATGTGTTATATGGTGTATTGAATGCTATATTGTTTGATCGTGTAGACTATCCGGAGTGCAACGCTTCGTTCTGTGAAGAGTGTGATCGTCAGGAACAGGATCAAGACAAGTCATACTTTGATCATTTCACAACCTATATTTTTACTTATGCATGTAGCAAATATCACCCTATGCATGTGTAGGAAGTTTTATATTATTATTGTTGCAAACCTGGTAGGGTAGCCATATGATCTTATCATGTTTTCTTAGACAACCTAGCACGTGCTTGCTATATATTTGCTATGCTTGTAGACGTGGATTGGTTTGAGATTACATTGAGTTATGTGAGGATTTAATGACTTGACTAGAAAACCTTTAATTAGAATACACTTCTGGATTTGCAGGGAGTGCTTCCTGGGGGCTCATGCCTTATCTAAGGCGAGACCAGGTTGTACCCCTAATGGTTGGTTTTGGTGGTCGACATAACGTCATGGTATCTACCCTCTGAACGTAAGTGGGTGCCGTCCAGGCTCAAAAAGATCAGACATACTTGGTGACTAGGAGCTTCCATGTACAGCCGCTGGCCATATGGGCTCTGGCTTAGTTGAGTACGATGTAGGAAGCCTCTACCATGCAAAGCTAGCAGATGTAGATGTGATAGGTGGTACCGGCTTGCCGTTGGGTGTAGGTGACCTCTTTTGAAAGACTTCGTATCAATCTTCGGGTTGAGTCCAGCGGAGAAAGTGTACTAACCTCTGCAGAGTAAAAAAAACTAATCATGATTAGCCATGTCCCCGGTTATGGACATCCTTGAGCTACTAGACATTACTGTTACTGGAGGATCTTGGCATATGAATCACCATAATAACTTGAGTCGGCAAGATTTAATAAAGGGTGTGGATTAGAACTGGTGTGCCCAGTTCGATCTTAAGTAGTAAGTTAAACTAAATTTTTTGACTAGGTAGATTGGGAAAAATCAGCTTTCTGCAAAACAAAACCATAAGCCTTTCCTTTGACTTATCCTTGCATGTAGCGATAGGTCTGTTATATCCTTTTTCCGTGTGACATGCCGTACAAATCAGATGTACTGACCCGTTGTCGGGCTGTAACCATCGGTGTTGCAGGTTTTTCAGACGACCAGTAAGTTGCGTTTAGGGTCGCGGGTCTTCACTCAGCATGTTCGCTTGTGGATGTTGATGGGACTCCTCGTTATTTGCTTTTGCGTCCGCTATATTTATATTGAATAAGCTAGCCTTGAGCTATGCAACTTGTTATTTATATTATTCTGGATCATTCGTTCTAATAATGATGCACTTGTACTTTGATATACATCTATAATATTGTGTGTGCCAGCGAGTTTGATCCAGGGACAGGCACTTGGTCACAGAGACTCCAGTTCTATGTGAATTGGGTCGTTACATCCGGTCTTGGGCTTGTCTGTTTGACTCTCTTTGAATGAATAATCCCATCAGACGTATACAGGGCATCATCAGTGTATAAAATCAATTTTACCGTAAGCTATGATCCATTTATCTTATGAAAACGATCATAATATACAAGGACATCTCTAACGCGGATTCATAAAACTTCTGCAAAGATTCAGATTGGGTTGTTCGGACCAGTTTTACCATTCAACGTGATTGTGTATCCGTTTGAGTATCGATCCGGATATCCATTTCCTCGCAAATCTAAACCAACCTAGGGGAAGAGGGCTTGGCGGGAGTCTGGACCGCTGGCACGTAGGACTCCGATACCCTGGCCCACTAAAATCCCCTTTCGGCTCAGTTTTTCCCCACTCCACCCGTCCTCTCCTTTGTTGCTCTGCTTCCGCACACCCCTCGCTCCATGGTCGTCGTATTCTTCGACCGACGCGCAACATTGACCAACCTCTGCAGGATCCAGGAGTGTTCCTACGTCATATCACTGTTGCCACTCACCTCAGATCCGTCCGCATCCAGGCACACTACGCTTCCTTGCCTTCACCGTCCATGATGGATAGCATGTCCGGTAGGTGTTCGGTCAAATGCTAATGAGATTTTTTTACCGTCCCATTGTTCCTATAGATCACGATGGCAATATACTCGATGATGGAGGATGAGTTGTTCTGCGATGATTGGTTTCCCGTGTCTACGGACTTCCTAGGTAGGAAGCAAGCAGGCAGAATCTTTTGGGAAATCGCCAATTCTTGGTTTATTAGGAAAAGCACAACGGATACTACTCTTTGCACTAGCACATGATCCATGGCCTCAATGTCAACTCGCTAGCCCATCGGTGGCACGCTATCTACAACTCCGTCAACAAGTACCACTATGCGGTTAGTTAAGTGAAATGTACGATGCAACCAGGCGTCCAAGCTATGGAGATCCCTAGACGCGGTTGTCGTGTTGTATCAAAGGAAAGATGGCATATCGTTTACATTGATGCACTGTTGGCTTAAGCCTGGGGAGCAATTTCTGTCAGACGGCTTTTATCCATTATAAGAAGAGCTTCATTTTAATTGAATTCGATGAATTCTTAAAAATTATGAACGAATTATGCTACTTTATGCTATTTATGGACAAATTATGCCATTTTTATAATTGTCTTAAGTGTTGTCGATTAAAAAAAACATGGGCGGATATTTGCGACCAAGGTTGGATGACCATTGGCTCCCACATCAATGCCCGCGGATTGGTCCGAACCAATCCGCAAAAGGATGATTTAGAGTGTTTTGAAACGAAGGGAGTGGTAGTTAGCCTAATCTTATTTGTATTATAGGATTGAAATACTAAATTGTCAGCACCATGCAACTTAATTTACCTTCTGGATTTGTAATGGAGCTTGATAACTGTTATTATGTTCCAACGTTAAGTCAAAACATTACAAAATGTCATATGCAACATTCCTTTTGCCTCACGATATATGTTCTCAAGCTCAAGGCGAGTACTTGTCACCCTTGTGGTAGCTTGACCTCTCTTCTCGAAACCGTGATATAGACTCCTGAATCGGGTTAACACTTAACCCATGTCGCATGGCCATGCTTTCTGAATCTTATCACTCGACATGGCCTAGAGATTATCTCTCCATGCTGGAGGGGAAAATCCCATCTTGATCAACCATGTCTCGCGGCATGTATCATGACTCACCCGAAAGCTACCTTTATAACTACCCAGTTACGGTGTAGCGTTTGATAGACCCTAAGTGATTCATTCCTCATCTCGAGAACATGCGAGGGCCTCAGGTCTAGGACATGGCATATACATTGTATTGAGAGTAATAGATGACAATATCTCGCTGCGTCTCAAAGTGGCACTCTGTCCAACTCAGTGATCCCATCACAAAGTCCATACTATCAGGTAGCATCTCTATGCCCATGACTTGTGAAACATAGTTATCAACTGAATCATATACTAGTCAAGGATATGTGTCCGCATAACCTTGCTAACTACAGACCATTATAACAATCATCATAGAATATATAGTCTCATAAACAAGTCACATAATTATTGATACATATCAGTGATGATGTTCAAGGACAATACAAATAACTCATGAATACATAAGGATATACCATCATAACATGATTACCTCTAGGGCATATCTCCAACAATACTAAACAAACATTTTTCATCATTATACATGACATTTTCATTGTGAGCGATAAGGTTGGCACACCTCCCCCTTGATAGTGCTCTAGGCATGTCACTTTAAAAGAGATGGAAAAGAGTAAACATTAGAAAACAAGGGACATATATATTTCTCTTTTTCTGTAACAAACATGTAGTCATCCGGATCAATTAAAAGCCGAGTTAAGTGTGAGTGCACCTATATGATTGTTGTGCTTGAAAATACCTTGATATGTGTGCAATAACATGCACATCTTCTCTTAAGAGATGGAAAATGTATTACTCCCTCTGTCTCATGATGTAATTTTTTTGCAAGTTAAACTAGCTTGCAAATACATATTACATTACAAGACACATGGAGTATATTATATTGCATATAGACTACTCATAAGCTTGTGGACTACCCTTAAGAATATTCCCTTACAAATATCTTCACAATGTATTACAAGGCTAGTCATAAGGGGAAAAAGATGGCCAACATTATGGTTGCTTTAATGTTTGTTTCTTATTAGTTATATGTAGATTTGTCATGGCACATGGATACACATAATTAAAAAGATCCTCTTTTATAGGGGATAGTTTTAATGAGTCCAGACATATTTTTGTTAAGTATAATTTATGACTATGTGTTTGCATTAAAAGATAATATTTAGCATAGCATGGAGTGGTGTTCTTTAATCATTACAAGATAGATGATCGATTTAAACTTGCTTAAGTCTAAGTCAATGCTACATCCATGAGATTTTATATGAAGATATGTGTTGTTCTTTTAATTTACCCTTATCTATTTTCTTCTAGTTGTTTTTATACTTTTTACCGGTTTTATATTATTTAGGTTTTAGTGGAATTTTTTGTTGTCTTTTACCATAATATGTGTGATTATAATTGCACATCTGTTCGTCGCGACAACTTAGTTGCATGTCGTCGATCACATGAAACTACAGTTGCATGTTCATCGATCGCGCGCTACTAAATTTGCATATCCATCGACTGTGCTTAACTATAATTATGTGCCAGTCGCCCGCTAATTGCATCCGCATGTTCGTCCCATGCTTATAATTTTAGTTGCATGTCGCCCGACTACATGCAACTAGTATAAATGTTTTAGGAACCGAGGAGTATTTTGTGAGGATTTCAATTTTTGATGAAATTAGTTGTAAGGCCCGCTATGCGGTACTGTTCCAGATCTAGATGTTTCCATCCAGATCCGAGGACGAAGCACATATCGGTCCCACCGCAACATATGACAATGCCATATGCCCCGGATTTCCAACATGATATCACAACATTACAGCTACAAGGATACAACATCTCATACAATCGGCATACAACTGGCTTAATACAATACATCAGCGGAAGATATATGTGTGAGTACAGACTACAATCAATTTCCTAGTGGCAAAGAGAAAATCATCGATTCCCATAACCACACGGGTCCAGGCCTTCCGCCGGGATCCGCCTAACTAGTCGTCGTCGAGTCTCCACGTGAAACGTCGATCACCATACATGTTGTCGACCCAGAACCCTGAAAAGAGTTTGGGGGTAGTATCATGAGTACATAAGTACTCAGCATCCAACTGTAGTGGTCAACTGACCCACCAAGGACTTCATCACTCGTCATTCTAGGATAACTAGTAGTTTACGGTAAGGATGGGTTAAGTGGTGAGGTTGTTGCCGCGCTAGCATTTATGAAGTGGCTAACGATCTAGAGAGTAAGATAAGAAGCCCAACATTCGATGAGGAATCGCCTCCAACAAGTCTTGCTATCAGCTACTTACGAAAACATAACACCTATCCTATCCTTGTCCTCCTCTTCGCATCCCAACGAAGAAGAAGCAATCAAGGCACACACACGTTGATCAAGTTATATTAAGATTATCTCAGTTGTTGTTTTCTATAAACAAGCAGTAGGTCTCAAGTCGTCCATAACCGTGGACATGGCTTATCGAAAAGATTTAACCCTGCAGGGGTGTACCAACTTCCCATTACAAGGCTCCGCACGCACGCCCATCTCTCTCAGTTTTTACCCATCACAGACAGCCATTTTATGATTTAGTCCCGAGAGATCCGGAACGACATGTCCCTCTACCTAACAACGCACAAATCCGGGTGGCCCCCGGTGAGTCGACATCCAAATCAAAAGCCGATCGCGCTCTCGAATCGGTCTCTACCGTCTGGACGAGGTCGGGATAACCTACCCTCGCCCGGGCAGGCTCCCTAGCTTCCAGGTGTGGACCAACAGGATATACCATCCCACTGGCCCGGTTTGTTGGAAATCCGCGAGGTCAGTCAACTCGCACACACACAGTTTACAAATGGTAAAATCAGCTTGGGCCACCACTAGAAATATTTGGAGCTAGATAGGTAAGAAGAGGGGACCCCATAGCATCCCACACGCGGTTAGGCACGCTCAGTCTTAAAACCAATACCCGAAACTTGGATCCTAGGTGACTCAAATGGAACAAAGCGTCGAGGCGGGATAACCTAGACCTTCCATCCTTCGTCGAGTATAGTCAACATTATAATAATCATATCATCCACAATAATATAATAATGTGATAGCCCAATCCAAGGAGTAAAAGGTAACATTCGTAGCATCCTAAGCATGCATACTAAGCAGGGGCTGAGCAACGAGCAATAATAACATAGCAGTACATGGTTTGCTGAGAGGGGACATGGCTGTATCGGTTTAAGAGAGGCTGTAAACATGTGGTAGGATCATACATCGAGCCTAACCTAGACTAGCATGCAAACCGCTGGTTATAATAGAATGGATCATAAGTAATGTATAGTCCTTGCCTGTTGATAAGTCGAGTTCTGAAGGTGTAGTTGATCGCAAGCTCGCACCGTCTCTGAAGGTAACCCCGTGAGCACTCAAGACGGTAAACACTGGAAAGCAATCAACGAGCAAGCATCTATTAATACGAAGCAAACACGAGCAAGCATCAACAAGAAGGCAACACGAGACATCGCACCTACCATCGAGAGCGGTTACTAACAGGTTAAGTGGAGTACTCGTCACACACGACGATATCGCACGTTTACAAGGGTTCAAGTTGTTTAGCTACACAATATGAGCAAAGGTTGTTAACATGGCATATCACTAAAGCATGGCAAGAGGTGAAGCACAAAGTAAACTATCTAATCTAGTCAGTTTAAGTGGGGCAAACTCCTAAACATGCTTATCACTATTTACCCCACGAAAATTATAACGTTTGGTACTGTTTTGCCCTAAACAATATTTTATTATTTTTATTAGAAAGGAAAAGCAGCACAATCAAAATCTACACGCAATTTTAGTCAAGTTACATATGCGTAACATTTTAATCGGAGCAACGGTTAGAAAGTTATCCGCTATTACATTACGGTGGCATGCGACGTAAATAGCAATAAACAACATGTAGACAAGCTCAAAGAAGGCAAAGCATCAAATTTTATTAATCTACACAAAAAACTAAGCAAGTTTCATATTAAACGCGTCGCAATCCGAGCTACCGTTAAAAAGATATTAGCATCGCAAAATCTAAAACAATCTGCAATATTAATAATCAGAAAAAAAAAGATAGACTACACAGGCCAAAAAAGAGAGCTAACTGGCCTAAACAGGCGGGCGTGGAATAACTAAATAGCGCCTAGGCGATAAACTGCAGCCACACGAATGGGCTCGGCCCAACATCACAGCAAAAAAAAAGATAATAAAAAGAGGGGGGGCTGCCTCACCATGGGCCTTGGCCCAAGCCGGCGGGGAGGCGAGGGTTAGCTACTGGGCGCCCTGGGCGGAGAAGGCGTCGCGGGCCGGGGACGCGATTGCTGGCGGGGGTGCGCGGTGGGCTACTGGGCACGCCGACCCAGCTAGCAGTCCACGCGAGTAGGCACCGTCCTCGTCCCGATCGGGAATTTAAGACGGCAGCGGCAACTTGTGCTCCGGCGAGGTCGACGGAGGGGCACGGGGACGCACGGAGGAGGCGGATCGGGGCTGCGAAGGCCAGATCCGGTGGACGGCGAGGGCATCCGTGCAGGAGAGCCGACGGCTCAGGCCGTGGAGCTTAGGAGGCGGCGCGTCTCGAGGTCGTCCATGGCGTGGCGGTGCGGCGGCGTTCCGGGCTTCCTGGACAGAGAGAGGGGGCGGTGAGAGGAGGAGAGGAAGGGCGGCACAACGAGGAGCTCACCGGAGCGGGCTGGACGACGGAGTGCGTAGCGGCTCGGCGGCGCCGGCTGGCCTGAGACGCGAGGGGGCGGGGTGACAGCTCGGGTGAGGAGCTTCTCAGGGCTTCGGGCGTGGGACGAGATCGGGTGACGTGGCGCACCCTGGTGCATTCGTTCCAGATCCGAGAGCTCGGAGCAATCCGGCGGCTCAGGTGGCGGCTGGCCGGTGAGTGAGAGCCATGTGGCGGCGGGGGAGCGGACAGGGGAGGAAAACTAGGGTTTTACCCATATTAGGCAGGGTAGCACTGCTATATATAACAGGTGGTTGTTTGGGGTGGTTTTGGGCCACAAAATGGCCCGTTTCGGGTCCGATTTTTCGGGTGGGCTAGAATCCGAAGATAAGAGGGGAATCCGGGGGTCCAACTATCAGCGCGCGCGACATTTTGTAAATACGCCCCTTGGATTACATCGGCTACTATGCCTGGCACATCCGAACGTTCACCTACCCGATGATGTCGGAATCGCGCGAAATTCAAAACACCGCCTCAAAGCACTGAACCGACGTCGTCTGTAATGTTTATCGCCAAAAGAGAACGCCGAACACCTCTCGATAAAATAACCCATTTAAATATAAATGGGGTTGTTCCGCACCGATGGTGATGGCTGGTCTTGTGCCAAAAGTTGCAACAGTGATCGGGTGACTTTCCCGGTGCCGCAACGAGGTCGTGTGCCTTTGGGAAAAAGGTCCGGACTCGCAACCGATACGAGAAGGAGGGGGGAAATATTCACCAATTAATAAATTGGTGAAGCAACCACTGCAAACAATACAGACAATCAACAAAGTAATGCAACCAACAAAATTTTCAATTAGGGTGGAATTTCCGGACTGTTACATTAGTAAATTATGAAATTTAATTGGAATTTGATCACTGTTTATTGGGATGCACAAACTTAGTGTAAGGCTATCTTCTTAGAAAAACTTGCTAGAGTGTATCATTATTACCCTATACCATGTATGATAGGTGGAGACTTCCCGGTTATTAGGAGAATTTGTGAAAAAACTAGTCAAGTGGCACTAATCATTGGACTTTTATTTCCCGTGCTATTATTGAACATGTCGGGCTTAGGGAGATGCCTCTGATTAAAAAACAATTACCAGGGCCTACGAACCGGATGGTACACAACTTAGTTATTTGGAAGATATGACATCAAAAGTTGCAGAGCTAGTCATTTTCATATCGGGCCATTGAAGCAGTGCGTCGTACTACAATCGAACAATTCCATCATACTATGCATGAACAATTCTGAAGAAATTATAAGATATGTCTTTAGAGGATCCCACTTATGGAACAGTTGATATGATCTTGTTTTTTCCAGAATGGAGGAACATTACCCACTATCTATCTGTCTTAAATGCTTTAGAAGGAGTAGTTTTTGATCACGCCCCTTTTATCCTCGATATTGGGGTGCATGATACTTCCCAATCTATTTTTAGATTTGATAACTATATGATGTTCAGAGATGGTTTCAAGGTATTTTTTACTTCCATTTGGATTGATTCTTATTTTTGCGGATTTCCTGGATATTTAAGTGGAAAATCAAGATTCCTTTAAAAATGAAGTATTTATTTGGCTAGTAGTTAAGAGTAACATTTCAACCAACCATAAGAGGGTGGAATGGTGGCAAATGGTGTGTCTATTGTGGGAAATATACAAATATTAACAATTTGTTTTTTGGTTGCTCTAAGATAAATTAATTTGAAGTCTTCGGAAACGTGCTCTTAATCTGACTTTGAGCCTAGCATTTTTGATTGTTTTGGGAGGTAAATTAAAGGCTTTCAAAAAGATAGCAAAAAACTAGTGTTAGTTGGCATTGTCGCACTATGCTGGACTTTATGAAGATGTAGAAATGATATTCTTTTTAAAGGAAACTGATGAATGATCACATACATTGATTAAAGCTATCATTATTGTGGATCCAAGGTGGAGAGATGGCCGAAATATTAAGACTATTGAGAAGGAAAGTGATAGATTGGAATAAAAATGTAGATGATTTATAATGAAAGTTGAGAAGGGAAAAGATGGTAGCTAAACTAGATGCTATTTAAAAATTTATTAAAATCAATGGATCCATTTCTTGTGATAGGCAAAAGCAAAATAAATTTAGATGCTGGTTTCGTAGGCTTATGAAATATGAGGAGATGAAATGACTACAGAGATGCAAAGATCATGAAATTAAAGAAGGAGATAATGATACTAGATTTTATCATGCTAAGGCTAACAATAGAAGGAGAAAAATACAATTATTTCTTTGGAACATGAGGAATGAGTGATTGAAGGATAAAATATACTAGTGAAATATATTACATACTAAAATTTACATAAATTTGTTTGGTTAAGCTGAGAAATCTAGTATCACCCTCGACATTCAGGATATACATCAAATCTTCACTCTACATGCTGAAAAGTTAGTTGAGCCTTTTTCCATGGAGGAATTGCAGTCTTTAGTCTTTCAAATGGAGAAGCATAAGATTCCTGGGCCTGATGGGCTACCAACGGACTTTTAAGAGCACTTTTGGGAATTTGTTAAATGGGATATGAAAGATTTGTTGGATGATATTCATAAAGGGTGCTAGATATTGCTAGAGTTAATTGTGAGATTATAACTCGAGTTCCTAAGACCAATGATGCCAATAAACCAATAAATCCAGACCTATATGTCTTTTGAATGTTAACTTTAAGATCATCACTAAGTTTCTTATGAATAGACTTAGTAAAGTGGTGAACCCTGTTATTTCTCACACTCAAACTACTAACAAGATGTTCTCGCTGAGAGCTCTATATAAATTCTTGGTTATTTTTGCGGATTTCCTGGATATTTAAGTGGAAAATCAAGATTCCTTTAAAAATGAAGTATTTATTTGGCTAGTAGTTAAGAGTAACATTTCAACCAACCATAAGAGGGTGGAATGGTGGCAAATGGTGTGTCTATTGTGGGCAATATACAAATATTAACAATTTGTTTTTTGGTTGCTCTAAGATAAATTAATTTGAAGTCTTCGGAAACGTGCTCTTAATCTGACTTTGAGCCTAGCATTTTTGATTGTTTTGGGAGGTAAATTAATGGCTTTCAAAAAGATAGCAAAAAACTAGTGTTAGTTGGCATTGTCGCACTATGATGGACTTTATGAAGATGTAGAAATGATATTCTTTTTATAGGAAACTGATGAATGATCACATACATTGATTAAAGCTATCATTATTGTGGATCCAAGGTGGAGAGATGGCCGAAATATTAAGACTATTGAGAAGGAAAGTGATAGATTGGAATAAAAATGTAGATGATTTATAATGAAAGTTGAGAAGGGAAAAGATGGTAGCTAAACTAGATGCTATTTACAAATTTATTAAAATCAATGGATCCATTTCTTGTGATAGGCAAAAGCAAAATAAATTTAGATGCTGGTTTCGTAGGCTTATGAAATATGAGGAGATGAAATGACTACAGAGATGCAAAGATCATGAAATTAAAGAAGGAGATAATGATACTAGATTTTATCATGCTAAGGCTAACAATAGAAGGAGAAAAATACAATTATTTCTTTGGAACATGAGGAATGAGTGATTGAAGGATAAAATATACTAGTGAAATATATTACATACTAAAATTTACATAAATTTGTTTGGTTAAGCTGAGAAATCTAGTATCACCCTCGACATTCAGGATATACATCAAATCTTCACTCTACATGCTGAAAAGTTAGTTGAGCCTTTTTCCATGGAGGAATTGCAGTCTTTAGTCTTTCAAATGGAGAAGCATAAGAGTCCTGGGCCTGATGGGCTACCAACGGACTTTTAAGAGCACTTTTGGGAATTTGTTAAATGGGATATGAAAGATTTGTTGGATGATATTCATAAAGGGTGCTAGATATTGCTAGAGTTAATTGTGAGATTATAACTCTAGTTCCTAAGACCAATGATGCCAATAAACCAATAAATCCAGACCTATATGTCTTTTGAATGTTAACTTTAAGATCATCACTAAGTTTCTTATGAATAGACTTAGTAAAGTGGTGAACCCTGTTATTTCTCACACTCAAACTACTAACAAGATGTTCTCGCTGAGAGCTCTATATAAATTCTTGGTTATTTTTGCGGATTTCCTGGATATTTAAGTGGAAAATCAAGATTCCTTTAAAAATGAAGTATTTATTTGGCTAGTAGTTAAGAGTAACATTTCAACCAACCATAAGAGGGTGGAATGGTGGCAAATGGTGTGTCTATTGTGGGCAATATACAAATATTAACAATTTGTTTTTTGGTTGCTCTAAGATAAATTAATTTGAAGTCTTCGGAAACGTGCTCTTAATCTGACTTTGAGCCTAGCATTTTTGATTGTTTTGGGAGGTAAATTAAAGGCTTTCAAAAAGATAGCAAAAAACTAGTGTTAGTTGGCATTGTCGCACTATGCTGGACTTTATGAAGATGTAGAAATGATATTCTTTTTATAGGAAACTGATGAATGATCACATACATTGATTAAAGCGACGTGTTCTTGGGTTACTGGATGGCCGATCTTGCAGATAAAGGAGAAAGACAAAAAGATACCAAAGCTTGGGGTGAATCACGTAGAACATGTAGCAGGTGAAGTCTACTGTTCTGCTCAAGGCTGGAGGCTAGGGGTCCCGAGGATTCATGGATGGTCGAAAGATTGTACTAATGTAAATTCAACGTGTTGTTATTAGTGGATGTGCCTCTTCATATGTTGAGTTCACTTAGGGTGTTCCTTTAGATAATTTGGATATTCTTCAATTGCTTTATAACAGTTTTGAGCCTTTATGGCTCAAACTCCATATGATGGTCTTTGGTGATCATGTTGTGCCATGTGATCTTAGGTTTGTAAATCCTTAACATGCAGATTTGGGCATTACTACTTGTTGTACTTTTACATTAAAGCATATGGTTTCAGTTCAATATATGAGATGGTGGAGGGCAAGGGGGTGGCCCTCTTTCTTTAAAATAAACATGATTTAAACTCAATCAAGTATAAGTCACTGAGATCTAGCCATGCTAAACTCTATTGAAGCATTTGGAGATGCATAAAGTTGTACATTTTGGATCGTCTAGAACTTTGATTCTCAAGACACAAATATGGATTTAGAATTATCACGTCAAATGAAATGGTATTCTTAGAGTCATCATAAGATACTTTCTTATCATCATCTTCAAGTTGTCTTCCAACAACATATAATTGGTTTGTTCAAAAAAAAAACATATAATTGGACAAAGTGGTAAATAAATTGATGCATGTGCTCTATGAGACTTCTTCGTACACATAAAAAAAAGAAGCTTTTCTCACCCTCTACCTCACGCGTCCACGTTTCCATCGGACGGACCACGGCACACGCTCCAGTTTATGTCATCCTTCTCCTCCGTGACCCGGAACTGTTGGTTCAAAAGGAGTGAGCAGTTACGAGCTGACGAGTGAGGCGAGGCACGACGCAGGAGGAGAGATGAGCGGAGACGAGGGTGAGAAGGCCAAGGCCGCGGCGGCCGCCGGCGGCGGCTTAGGGGAGTACGGGACGTTCCAGGGGCCGCCCAGCTACCCGCCTCCGCGCCCGCCCGTTGTCGGTTACCCGCAGCCCACCCCGCCGGCTGCCCTCTACGGCCAGCGCCACCGCGGCGGGTACCAGGCCGGGAGCGGTAAATTCCCCAACCTTACTCTCTAATCTAATCAGGGGTTTCATGTCGGGAGGGAGATGTCGGGTGAGGGAAGTAGAATTTTTCTGTTGGTCTGTTCCACGTCGCCACAAGTTGTGATCGGGATCGAATCCCGAAGGATTTAGTTGATCTGACGTCGGCTGTTGAACGTCGATCGGAATTTGGTGTGGAACTGGTGGGATCAGTGGCGGAATTCTTGCTGCGAGATCCCTGTCAGGATGCAATCGGGGCCCCAATTTTGGACGTTTGATCTATAATTCTGTTTCAGTTCTAGGTCATTGCTCAAACCGATGGAATAAAAAATCCGACATTACATTCCCGCGATGTTTCTTTCAGTTTCTTGATGTCTTGATCCAAATTGGCATGTATCGTCCTGCCCTGTTTAATGTAGGTGATGTTCTTCTGTCTATGCCAGCATTTTGATCCCGTTGCTCTATTATAAATCAGAAAAATAAAGGATTAACTCTGTCTGAGTCACCCTGAGTTGATTGGTGCTAAATCTAGCACATCTGAATTTCTTAGCATGGGACGAAGGTCCATTGTATCAACAGCTTCCTCAAGTTGGCATCGATTCATTTCTTAGAGCAACATGAGGAATGATTGATAGATCTGACAATCTAACACAAGATAGTTCTGCCAAATATACAGAAAATAACAGAAGTAGTAGTCAACTAGCAATGTTCTTGTCGCTTGTCTCTGTTCCTGATGATTTTAGGGTGCCCCCATGCATACATTAGTATTATCACAGCTTCTAATTGCACCGAGGCTAAATATAATCTTAATTTTGCCTAGTTATTTCACTCAGTGTTTGTAAACAAGAATTTACATGTGCTCTTAATCTTACTGTTTCTGTTTTCAGCTCAAGATTACGAAGCAGGTGCCCATGGACATAGACATGAAAGCCTTCCATGCTGTGGTATTGGTATGGGCTGGTTTCTGTAAGTGATCATTGTTCTAACGTTTTTCTTCTGATCTTAGTTTCATGCCCAACAGCATCGTACTGAATATGATGTAGATTTACAGTGAACTATGCTGTTGCTTTAGCTATAACTATGTAATCCTAACGATAAATTTCTTGTTCTGAAGATTCATAATCGGTTTCTTTCTTGGTGCCATCCCCTGGTATGTCGGAGCATTTCTGTTATGGTGTTCCAGAGTGGATTACAGGGAGAAACCAGGATATATGGCATGCACAATAGCGGTGAGTAAAGAATTTAGTGCCGAGTTCATCAGTCTAACAATATTCATTGCCTTGCTTGTCCCAATTGCTGATATGACACTTTTGCTTTCTGTACCATGTGTCACTGAACTTGTGCTATGATTGTCAGTACCCATGAATGTACATGCTATGAGAAGGTGCTATTTTCTATGTTTTTTCTTGTGTTTTAAAATGTTTTTAGACATGCTTATGAGACTCTAAATAATGATTTAAACATACGAGGCTCAGGATTACATATGAAATTTCTGCATGTTGTCTTCTTTGTTTCTCATTTATTGGTTTTCAGAAGTAATAATATACCAGAAAACTGAGAGTTGTTGAGCATAACAGATTGCCTATTATGTCATTGTTATTCTTGTAAGATTTGTGACTGTTTTCATGTGTAAATTTGGATTATGTATCAGGAGCACTTAGTGAATAAAGAATCATAGTGATGATTCATTCATGTTGAAAAAACTAGTTTGATACAATGAAGTTGAATCTGATTTCAGAGACTTTTAAACATCGGATTCAAATGATGTATAGCTAATTCAGTGACATATGATATCTAATAATTAGCTGGGTGTTTTGGCATGTTTTTGGAAAATTATACTCTTCAGCAGTTGCACTGCGCATCATTTTAATTTGTGCATGAACTTTTCGACACTAAAGTAGTTGGAGCATATTTATGTGACATTGACAAAGAGTGATTCAGAGAACGTGAGCACCCTTATCAAAGAATGCATTATTGACATATGCAGCTAGGTCATATCTATGTCACAATAACAAAGACTGATCCAGAGATTGAGCACACTTCATAAAAGCATGCATGATGGTAGTGTCATATAGCTCGTGTAGTTTTATGTTATGTAAGGGCTTCATGTAGAAATGTTTTGCTCAAGTCCAGAGTAGACCACTTTTCTATGAAGTCACTCACCAGCTTTATTTTTGAAATTCTTGATGATTCTAATGAGAGCCACTTCCTGTAACAGGCTGTCCTTGCTACAATTGCCGTCGTCATCGGGGCAACCGCTGGAGCTCACGTTTATTGATGTCACTCTCCATTGTGTCACTGTACATATTGTACATTTCATGGATGAAGAAAGACTTCATGTCACGTCTTGTGCACTGTATTTGATTATTAACTTTGAATATTCAATGTATAACAAGGAGAACTAAGCCCTTGTTATAGTCACAAATAAATCAGATTGATATGACCTTGCCTTGTGAATGCTCGAATAATTTTGATTTCAGAAACAAATGGTTTCTAAGAACTGCCTGGCAAGTAGAATCTGACAGTGTTGTTGCGGATTCTTGTTTTGCTACAAGCTCCCTCAAGCATAATAGATGATTCTAAAGATCAATATATCATATATTGTTCATGGTAAAAATCTAAGGAGTTGCAAAGTTGAAAGGACGTGATGTACAAGGTGTAGCCCGGTTCACATTATATCATGTACACCATTGTATATGATCCTCGACGCGATGTCCCACCAACCGGTCTCCATGGCTTCCTTGTACCGTAGTTATCTTCTGAATAATAAACCCCAGGTTCTGGTTCAGGTAGCAGGACGATGCCAAAGGAACACCATTGTGATCTTCTGAATGACTTTTCTTGTTGTTGCTCTCTGCTCAACGCCATTGTATGTGCTTGTACATCTGCATTGGGAATAATTCAAGTTGCGGTCTCAGGAGCCGCTTCAAAGGGGAGATATTGTACTGATTACAGGCCAGAACAGTAGAACGCCTGATCCTTATAAAGTGAAGGTAATACTCGTAGGATCATTTCATATTCACAGTTAATATTGATGTACAGAATAGTGCAACGCGTCAACATAGCTAAGAAAGGTTTGCGCCTTGAAAAGGGAAAAAAACTGACAAAGGTTTGCAGGAACTGGATCACTACATGAAAGTTTTAAAAGCTTACTTGACTAAAGAACAGGAGACAGACATGACAATGACATTGATTTTGCTATGTTTCTTTCAGATACAGGGACTTGAGGTGCCTATACATGAGCTTGCTCTCATTCACAGCCAGATAGAGCTCAGAATCATCCAACCACCATTGCTGCAGCCCATGAGCTTTTAGGAACTTCTGCGGCCCTTTCGCAATCACAAAAACCTTGGAACGTGGCGCCTCAGGGTGACCGTCGCCGCGCTTCTCGGCAGTGACAGTGGGTACGCCGCTACGATCAACGTAAAAGCAGCAAATGTAGTCGCTGTTGTTGATGTACAGGTTCGGCACCCATCTCTTCACCTCCTTGATCATCTGCTTCTCTTCTCCAGTATCAGAAACTTGAGAAGCTTCACCAGCATCCGAAGAGCTGCCACTGATGCATCGCTTCAAGACCTTGTCGACTTTATCCTGAAGTTTCCTCAGGCCCAAGCCGAGTGACACTGATGGTGGGTTAAACAAATGGCATTCTACGAAGACTCCGTCCTTGGCCAAAGTCTTACCAACCTGCATAGCATATCCAGCCCCCAGGGAATGCCCTGCAACGCAGACGTTGTTGCTTCCATGCTTATCGATTGCCGACTTGAGCACCTCCAATGCTCCAGCAAACCTGACAGAACCCCTCAAGCTCTCCTGGGCAAAGTACCTCAAGTCATCCTCCAAGTCCCTCGCGGCAGTCGACTGCTTTAGGACTGTTCCCCTCAGTGCCAGGACAGCCTTTGGAGCACCATCAGGTCTCCGCATTATCCAGTCTGATAGTGCAGCAACCTGGTCCCATTCTAGAAGTGCCCCATATATGGATCCGTCTCTGGGATCAATTAGAAGGCGTACCAGCTTATATTTAAATGGTTTCCACCAGTTAGGAGCAATGGCAGTTTCACCAGTTCTGTTCTCTTGCCTGTCAAACTCCAGTACATACGCGGACTGCACTAAACATGAGATTGCAATTCTTCTGTAGTTGGCATTTTTCCTGCGAAATCATTATATTTTCTCATCAGTACTACCTCCGTTCCTAAATATAAGACCTTTTAGAGATTTCAATATGGACTACATACGGAGCAAAATGGGTGAATATACACTCTAAAATATGTCTATATAAATCCTTATGTAGTTCGTATTGAAAACTTTAAAAGGTTTTATATTTAGAAACAGAGGGAGTACTACACACATCACTAGTCTTGTTATCAGCAATGGCTGAAGTGACCAAAAATTACAAACAGAGAAGATATCACAAGACTAATATTCCTTAGACTAAACACTAGGTTTAAGTACATTGCCAGCCACAGCCATGTGAAACAGCACCTTTTGCAATCCAGTAGGCTGAATAAAAAAAACAGGCAAAATGGATATATACAAGGGTTGCTTCGATTTCGATGGTGTGCTTAGACAGGTCAATACTGGGTTAAAAATCTCCTGATCTGGACTTGTAAATCAAGACGACAGACTTCAGATTCGCAACTATCCCGTATACAGATCGTGAGCAACAGTACTACGCGCTAGCCTTCTAGGAGAGGAAGGGACGGGAGGAGGGAGGAGGACTGCTAACCAGGCAGAGCGGCCGGGGCTGGAGAGGTTGCGAGGACCCGTGGCGTGGAACTCCCACGCCGGCGGCTTGCCGGCGCTGGCGCCGGCGCCACCTCCGTTGCTCCCCATTCCCTGTGCTTCTTGGGTGGAGGAGTGGCGGTGCATTAGCGGGGAAGGAGAGGGCAACGGGGCGCCGAGGTACTGAGGTAGGCGTAGCCCACTCGGTTTCGTCAACACGGCTGGGTTCCACTTTCACACGGCGTTTTCTGCTTGTTCCTTTTATCATCACAGGCCGACGCGGCAGCCACACAGGTCATTTCTTACTGCAAACCTCTTGTCTTATTACGAGCCGAAGCGTGTCGTAGGGGATCTCCTTCGATTATACTATTTTAGAAAGAGAGAAGAAGGGGACGCACGCACGGTATCCTCGAAAAAGAGGTCTCCTACGGTTAAGAAAAATGCCAAAATACGTTGGGGAGACGCCAACACCCAACAAACCAACTTTGGCAACTCATCAAAGAGTAACAGGATGCTGATGATGAATCCCGTGCGCCAGATCACCCATTTCTTTTTTTTCCTTTTTTTTTCTTTTGTAATATGCCATCAATCGAATGTAGCCATGATGCCACCGTATTTAGAATTTTCCTTTTCCTTTTTTGGTTTTGTAATATGGCAATTTTAACCATGTTAATAAAAAACTATAAAAGGGAAATATATATATATATAGGGTGAGACTATTCGTCACCCTGGGTGAGGAATAACTATTCCTCACCCCCTCTGTCTTGACATCAATGCACATAATTTTACATTTCGTAAATTTTGTCTTATTTCATACGTAATAAGAGAACGTAAAAAAAATATCGCCGTAAAATATATTTTATATTACGTAAAATTACAAAGTTAAAAATGATGATGTAAAATATACATAAAATATAATTTTTTTGATCTTATGATCAATACTTTGTTATTTTATATCAAAATTTATGAAGTGAATCCATATTAATGTAACTATTTGTATTACAAATGTAATTTTTTTTATGAAAGGTTCGTAAAATTACCTCGGGTGAAGAATAAATTATTCTGTACCCTGGGTAATGAATATATATATAGGGATAGACTATTCGTCACCCTGGGTGAGGAATAGTTATTCTTCACCACGCAATGATTTTTCATTAATACACCGTAATTTTAAATTTCGTCAATTTGATCTTATTTCATACGTAAAAAGAGAACGTAAACAAATATAATCACCATAAAATATATTTTATGTTACGTAAAAATACAAACGTAAAAATAATGCGGTAATTATACATAAAATGTGTTTTTTTATCTTATGAGCTATATTTTTGTTTTTTTATGTCAAAATTTATGTAGTGAATCCATATTAATGTAACTATTTGTATTACAAATGTAATTTTTTATGAAAGGTTCGTAAAATTACCTCGGGTGAAGAATAAATTATTCTATACCCTGGATGATGAATAGCTTCACTATATATATATATTGTTATATATATATATAACAATACATCATACGAAGAGAAAAACAATTTCAACAATTCTAGGTATGACTAGCTAGGGAGCCTTCTTTTAAAAGGGTTGTAAATTATTATTATTATTATTATTATTAGGGTGTTATCAAATTATTAATTGCGCAACTAAGAAATTTAAGAGATATTCCCTCCGTTCTGAAATAAGTGCCTCAACTTCCGTTTTGAAATAAGTGTCTTAACTTTGTACTAACTTTAGTATAAAATTGTATTAGAGTTGAGACACTTATTTCAAAACGGAGGAAGTAACAAAAGCGCAACAATGGTGTGGCTTCCTACTAAAATGCAGACATCTGAGACTCATTAGATAGTGTAACACCCCCAGTGTCATGCTACAGTAATCCCTTTGGTTAATGACAAATCACTATGGTTAATCTTGTCTTAATCATCATTGATTCAAATCACCATTCAAAATCCCCTTTTGATGGAATTAAAAACAAAGTGAAAATTATAGTTGAACCAAAAATGACGAAAGCAATTTTATTAAACATCTAATAATTTGTAGGTCATGATAATATGGTAACGGGGATTTATTAAATTATTAAATGATTTAAATAAATCAAAACAGTAGAAAAAAGGGCCCTAGTTAATCCTTTGCATTTTATATAATACTAAAATGAATTTAGTTGTGACCCAAACTTTTTGTAGCAATGTTGTATAGTTTAACATTGTTATTGGGACTATCTACATATTTTAAAAAATACGAATGATGGCCAATTGAAATAGAACAGAGAAGAAAATCAGAAAAGAAAAGAATAAGGGCTATCCCTCGCCTGGAGGAAAAACAACCAGGCCCAGCACTCGACCCAACCCACCTTGCCTTATCTCCTACCTTCTATTCACAGGGGTACCGTGGCGTGCATCTATGGCGCCATGGCACGCCGTGCCGCCGTGGCGACCATCCTGCGGTCACCGGCGAGTATAAGGTCTATCCCGAGCCCCTCTCTGGAAACCCTAGCGCCCCGCCCCCACTTCCCCCTTCCCTTGCACCGCTGTCCTCCTCTGCCTCCTCCACGGCCGCCCGCCGCCGTCGTGGAAGCGGCCAAAGGCCACCCCGAGCCACCTGTGCATGTCCAAGAGCCCCGTTGGTGCCGTCCGGGCCGTCTTCACCCTCGAGATCGGGCCTGAGGCCACTTCCTCGCCGGAATCGGGTTGGTTCCTCCGTCGACCGCCGCGGCACCTCCTCGACGATTGCCGCCGTTGCATGCCTCCTCCGGCCTCCCCGAGTACCTCCTCACGCTCCACTGTGAGCTTCCCTCCGATTCCCCCTATTTCCCTCATCGAATTACCGCCGTAGCCCCTCCCCGTCGTGGTTCCGGCCGCCGCAGTGTCGCCATGGCCGCGCTCTGCTCCTTGTCCCCGTGCGCTGCGCTGCTGTTGCCTGCTCGCCTGCAGCCGCGTCAGCACGCGCTCGCCCGCGTGGCCACGCTCCTGCCCCCTGCTCCGGCCGCCGTCGTGCACCTCGCCGATGGCGTGCACTGCATGTGCACGCGTGGTTAGGATGTGGGCTTGGCCCACTGCCATGTGGGTTCGTCCCGATTAGTTTAGGGGCTAATTCCCTATTAGCATACCACGTGTTAAAGTTTAAGAAGAGATAAAACCCCCTCCCACTAATTAAACTGTTAAAACGTGATTGCCTCTATAAGAGGCTTACATGTGGGCCCAACCCTTCTAAATAATCTGTGGATCTTTACCTAATAATAAAGGGACGCACGTTTCTTCCCTTTTTTTCGTCCGTCATGATGTTTTTACTAAAAAAACCCTCCTATTTACTCTAATTAACCCGCAATACACTATAATGGTAAAAAAAGGATTCGTACACTGGCTGGGCTTCGTAGCCTGCCTGACTGCCTGCAGAACAGCTTAGGCTGGCTTGACGGGCCCGATACTGGCCCATCTATTTATCGCTCGTTTGAGAGCTTCAGCACTGTATCACGTTGCAATATGGGCCTTTAATTAATACCGGTAAAAAATGTGCAGACCATTTTATAGATGATGGCTGAATTTTTAAAATTTAAAATTTAAACTTTGGATTTCAAATAATTCTGAAAAAGCACAAGGATTTAATGTATATATGTACAATTTTCATGATAAAAAATCATGAATGCGAGCTGCACAAAAATATATATGTGTAGACCATTTTAAAGATGAAGGCTAAATTTTTTAAAATTCCAAAATTTAAACTTTGGACTTACAAATAATTCTGAAAAAATACAAGTATATAATGTATGTGTGTACAATTTTCAAGATAAAAAATCTCATGAAATGCGAGCTGCACAAAAAAACATCGATCTTGAAAAATGAACAATATGTATATGTTGAAAAGGCATATTTTTTGTGTTGCTCTCATTTTGATGTATGTTATCAGTGTTTGGGAAATTTCAAAACCAACGTTCATGAAGCTTGTGCTCCATTTAGCATTTTCGACCAGTTCATCCCAAATGACATTCCAAAACATCATAATAAATACAATTAGTTTGATGCACTAAAATACCTCAAGGGATTTAAGTGGCAACTGTTTAGGAGTTTTTATGCTGCTATTCTTTTCGAACAAATTCTCTTGCAATAATTCATAGAGGAAAAATCTCACATATGTAATATGTGATAAGGACCTTCTAAATTTTGTGTCTTTTTTGCGACATCTCCCTAGATTGCACTGAAATAATGACACATCATGCCTTAAACAGTTAATACGTTTGTTATTTTCAGTTTCTCTACTGTTGCTTTAATTTTTTCCTTCAAGTTGAAATAGTACATGCCTAGATTTTATAACCTATTTTTAATAGTCACTGAAAATTAAATTCCATTTATAAAATTGAAATAAAAAATAAATGGTAAATTCATTTTGTATAGAGAATTACTATTAAATTTGAATGCACATTAAATTTGCTTCCTGTTGCAATGCACGGGCAAATGTCCTAGTTAAATATAATGGAGATAAACCCTTGTCCTATGACAGGTGGGCGCTGGCCTCAGTTAACTTTAATTGAACTAATATGTGTGTGTTAGAATGACAGTTGAGTCCCTCTCTAGTTAAAACAATTAAACTGATTTTATTAAAATCCAGTCTATGACATGTGGACCCTCTGTGTTATTTATTAAAATAAATCTGAATTTAAATGCCTCTGTGCATGACATGTGGGTCCTTTATATCAGTGACACTTTTTTAGATAAGATTATGCATAATGTTGAATTAATAAATAAAAGAAATTTCGGAAATTCTTTTAAATTGATTAAAACTTTGAAATTCAATATCTTTTAAAGTGTAACTCCGATGAAAATAATTTATGCATGAAACTTGATCAGAAAAATGCAACAAATAAGAATACGCTATCCGTACACCACCCTCCCCCTCTAACATACAGAACACGAGACCGTCCCCCTCCGGTTTGTCTGCTGGTAATCACTCGGAGCTGGTAGTTCATCCCCGGATGAATTCCCGCTCTGAGCAAAGCACATTGTACTGCGTTAGAACATCATTAACATTTCATCTGCCTTGTCATGCATATGTGTTGCATTTTTTTGCATTATATTTACTATTTCCCCCTTCCTTCTGATAGACCTCGCGACTGCCGCCGCCGACACCGTTGAGTACGATTACTACGTCGACGACCAGCCTCTTGCTACCGAGGTTCCATGCAAGCAGTGCCCCTACCCCTCTCCCAGATATCGCCTATTTGTCTATATTTTTCTGTTACACTAGGCATTGCTGCTATTGCTACGATAGATTCTTATTCTTCTGCATAGTCTATTTTTGTCGCCCCTTGATGTACCTTTCTTTATCCTATGTTGCCTATTATAATTATGAAATATTCAACAGTTGGCCCTGCGCCTTGTTAGTCTGCTAGGTTTAAATATCGGCCCGTGATCACTCTTGGGAGTGAACGGGGGAATTATTATTATTATTATTACTGCAACTACAACGTTATCGAGCAAACACCGCAAAGTCCCCTACAACGACGAGGCTCTGCCAAGTTTCCCTCAAGTGTGTTCTACGAATGACATGGCCTCGTAGTTCACCCTCGTTGTCGGCTCTGTAGTGTAGCACCACCGGGGTGATCTTATCGGGGATATTCCTCTTTAGTTCATTCCCGGGGATGTCTCTGTCGAACCGTATATCAAGTGTGCCCATCGAGAGTGACTCCTCCTGGATTCACTTGATGTAGGGACATGAACCCCCGGATGTCCAGCAAGGTAAGGATTCGGGTGACCCAACGGTGCCCGTGCAGGGTATTGTATTGGGACGGCAGGACGGGTGGATACCACCGTTGTGCGACCGACCTGGTACTTGTGCGTTGGGCGTGAGATACCCTGTAATATATGAAAGTCGTGCGACCCCAAGGTTGCCTGCGAGATAAGGTAAGGAGACGGTTTACCTTGTCGGTAACCGCAAGAGTTGACGGGACGACAGGGCAGGCGACCACTAGCTCTCGTAATGGGGTTGGACTTGGCTGCTGTTATTGTCCGCGATTGACCTAGTAGGGACAATGATAAAGGTTGTCCCGCCAGATAATAATAAAATGCTTAATGGTTCGGTGTCAGTGATCCGAGTGGCTATATGCCTATACGCGCTTTGTAGTCTCATTTGAAAGCTCTTCAGACGTTAGTAGTACTATGGCCTGATTGCCGGGATTGGACGAGCCTCCTGTGTTCTTGTTAAGACAAGTGAGTCTGCTTCTCCGGCCACACACGCACCACGTAGGAGTACAAAGGGCGAGGGTCCAAAGTCCATGCGTACTTAGAATTTAGACCAGCAGATGGCCTCTCTGTTGAGCCTAGGATGGTCTACGCGTGTCGGATAGCCACGGTGGGGGCATTCCCTAGCAAGGTGTGGGCCACCCTGGAGATCCGAGTGTGTAGGGTAACAGTAGTGCAGCCCCTGCAGGGAAGTAAATCTATTCGAGTAGCCATGTCCATGGTAATAGGACACTCTGTATTCGGATCCTATACAACTACAAACTATGACATTATTAACTATTATTTACGGGATTTCCTCCTCGCAGGGAAGTCGAGGAAGGGATATCGGAGGCATTGTTAATATATACAACTTATTATTATACTTTGCTGCATCAACTTATGCTGCATTGTTATTACATTCATGCTATTATAACTGTTGGCTATTCTCTTCTCATGCTGCAAGAATCGCGTTAAGATGCTAGTCTTCGATAGGCTAGGTATTCCCCCTTACCCTGGTACTTCTGTCTTGCAGTCCACCATACAGCCTCCCTTTCCATTTTTATACCAATGCATAAATGCTTAGATGCCTGGGTTTAAGTCTCGTTGAGTATGCTAGATACTCACCCTTGCTTTTCTCCCCCTCTTTGTTTTATTTTTACACGGTTGCTGCAATTAGAAGTTGGAGCCCAGCAGCAGGAGTCCCCCAGAGGCTCCTGATGACCCTCAACTGTAGGGGATCGTTTGTAGAGTTTTCGATAAATAAGAGTGTCAAACCCAACAAGGAGCAGAAGGTATTGGCAAGTGACTTTGGTAAAGAAATAGCTACAGGATCTGAAAGATAACTTTTTAGGGGTTTTCGATATAAGCGAGAAAAAGGTAGAAGCGAGCAAAGTAAAAAGCACCGAGGAGTAACGAGTGACCCGATACTTTTGAGAAACGGATAGTCCTAGCAACTGAACTTATAAAGACTAAAGCGTTCTTGAGGACACACGGGAGAAATAGTTACGTGCTTTCGCCATATTCTGTATCGGTACTATGTGCTGTGTTGATAAGTGTTGAGTGGGTGGATCTATGCTAGTACACCCTCTAGACTAAGATAAGTGCACTCTTATGATTAAACATCTTGCAAGCATACGCAAATACAAGATAGTAATTAAGGCAAAATCCTAACCATAGCAATACGATCGATGATCCATTGTTCCCTTGTGCAAAATCGTGCGAACTGGGGTTCAGGTTTCTGTCACTCCGGAAACCCACCGTAAGTATTCTTTATACACAATGCATTCCCCTAGGTCCTTAATAAGGCGAAGTGTTGAGTGTTCGACTCACACAACACCACTAGGAAAATAACAACACAACTTAAATATCGAACAACACATATTACTTCAACATCATATGACTACTAGCAACTAGATTTCTCCCGTGTCCTCAAGAACTAAAGTAACTACTCACAAGACATAAAAGAGATCATGATCAGTGGGGATAAATAGGTGGTAAAAAATTTGGACACAATGATATTTCTCCAACAAAACTCAATAGAATTCATCAAACGGTAGTAATCAACACCGGAAGAGTAGAGAGGATAGATAGTACGGATTACAACACAAGTTGGACTTGTGAGGTGAGATTGGATGAAGATGAAGATGGTGCTGTGATGGCTTCTCGCCCTTTGTTGGTTACCCCAAGTGGAAGGTTGAGATGTAGCGCAGCAGCAAGTTTCCCTCGGTGAAGATACCAAGGTTTGTATCCCGTAGGACTCCAGATATGATAAGTAGGTGTCAGCGGCGCAACTGACGTGGACCTGCACAAATACACAGATAACTTTGTTCCCAACGAAGTTCAGAGAGGTTGTCAATCTCTTCGGTCTTGTTGTTCACAAAGGGTAAAACACAAGGGATAATGATAGCAATTGAAAGTAAATGCAGAAAAGTAAATATAGCGTGAAACAGTAATAAGGATATGGACCGGGATACGTGATGTTCACTAGTGATGTCTCTCTCCCAAAAGACGATAAAACTTCTATGCGAGGTAAACAAATTACAGAAGGTCAATTGACAGGATTATGAACGCACCGCAATGCTAACTATACTACAAAAGAAAGGAAGAGGCTCAAAAGCACGGGCAATACGCCAAAATAAGTAGACTGTAATCCAACTGCATCTACTACTAATCATCCACCTTGAGATATCTATCCCGAACATCTCGATGGTATTAAGTTGCGAGCCCCACCCAAAGTGTAAACCCAAAGCAACAGACAACTGCATTAAAAAGAACTTTGCGTAAAGTAAACAATCCTTGCAACCGCGGTTACAAGCACCGTTGTTTTCCCCCTTGTGGCAACAGCACATCCCCTAGACTCATGTTTCTGTCACTCAAGCGTGTCATCGGGGGGCATGAACCCACAATCGAGCATAACGTTCCCTCTTGGAGTCACTACCTACTACTTGGCCAAAGCAATAAACATCAACGGAGAACATGCAAGAATTACTTGGGAACAAAAATATAAGAGATAAAAACCAAATATATTACTCTATCACAATCTGAACATAATCTCATAATCCATCAGATACCATCAAACTCAGCATAGCAACAGCAGAAATATTACAAAAGTGCCTCGATCATGTAGGGCAGCTCACGAGGTCTAAACCATGAAGAACATAGAGGGGAGGAGAACATCACATAGCTACTGATCACGGACCCATGGTCCAAGGAAAACTACTCACGAGACACCCGGAGAGCATCCATGGTGGAGAGGAGACTCCCGGAGGTCGGCCCTCCCTCCGACAGGGTGCCGGGAAGAGGTCTTCTGGTGCTCCCGATCTCGGAAGCGCGGCGGCGGCGGAACAGAGGCGAGATTGCAAAATAGGGTTCTCTCCTGGAGTTTCCCCGCGACGGAGAATAAATAGGAGAAGGGGGCAGCCAGAGGTGGACCAGGGGCCCCAGGCGCCCCCTGGCGCGGCCAGGGGTGGGGCCGCGCCGGGTGGCCGCCTGGGCCACCCCTGGCTCCCCTCTGGCCCCACTCGGGCTCTTCGCGAAGCTTCCTGTACGCTGATTTTTCCTGTATTTTTCCCGGATTTTTTCTGGCACTTTTTATATGGGGGAAAACTGAAATAGAAAAACAGCAGAAAACAGGAACTGGCACTGGGGTGCATTGAGTTAATAGGTTAGTCCAAATATGATCAAAAGTGTATCTAGATCATAGCAATATCACACAAAACATGCATGGAGCAAGCATAAATTATAGATACGTTTTGGTCGTATCAACATCCCCAAGCTTATATCCTGCTCGTCCTCGAGTAGGTAAATGATAACGGCATAATTTCTGTGGTGACAAGCTAGCAACCATATAAGAACTTTGAAAAGTAAAGCAATCAAGGTTAGAGATTCAAATCAAGTCATAACATGCAAGAGTCTATATTAGCATTGAAACAAGTAACAAAAGAACATTAGGTGCAAGAGCTCTTGCTGTCCGTGAGTCGAATGTATCCAAATGGTGTTTGCGTGCAAGAAGAGGGATAGGGAATACAAGATGAAAAAGTATTTTTGTGTTGAGAACTCAAACTACTAAAGTTTCACACTTGGTCCTCTTTGGAATCTTATCTTGACTCGTCCCCAAACCACTAGCCAGGTATAAGTCAATTTGATCCACTCCTTTTCGATACTTTGAGCACTCATGCAATGGATGAGCGTAAGCACGAGAGTTGACACTAGGATGGCAAAGAGAGAAGTACGGAGGAGGAAGACAAAAAGGATGAGAAAGGCTCACATCAATGAGGACAATCATAGGCAAGAGATGCCAAATGATAGATATGATGTGAGGAGTAGGGATTGCCATGCAACGGATGCACATACGAGCTAGGAAGCTCTCAATGGAACTAGTGGGGGTGCATCTAACTTGCTCGCTCATGAAGACCTAGAGCTCGTTTGAGGAGGCTCATCCTTGGAATATGCAAGCCAAGTTCTATAGTGTGAAGGTCCCCACATAGCTATATGCATAATGATCATCTCTATGGAGTACAAAGATATAAAGGGAGTACTAGTGTGGATCTCTCAAAAGGATAGTAGTGTTGCCCCTTTCTCTCTTTTTATTTCTTTTTCTCTTTTTTCTATTTATTTGTATTTTTTGTGGCCTCAATGGCTCTTTCTATTTAACTCTCATTTGTCCTCTTTGGGATCTTCTATTGTGTCCACTTTGGGATCTTTTCCTCACTTAAGGGCAACACTCTATTTTACAAGAAGGTAAAGGAGATCTTTCACACTTTACAAGGTACTCAAAATCATAAAGAAGATGTAACTATCATGATGTATGCAATGTATGTCGCTGCCAGTGTAGCAGGAACATGTATGACATGAAGATCAAGTCATGAAGAGGTGGATGTTGCATGGCAATATAACTCGGAAAGGCTATGGAAATGCCTTGATAGGTAGGTATGGTGGCTCTTTTGAGGAATGATATAAGGAGGCTTATGATGACAGAGCGTATCATGCCAAGGGTTTGGATGTACCGGCGAAGGTGGACACCAACTCTCGGAGTGAGAAGAAGGCAATGCATGGCACAAGAGAGGCTAGCAAAATATGGGAAGGTGGAAGTGTCAACTTTCAATACTTACATTAGTCCGAAGAACTCATGCACTTATTATCGGTAACTCTCAATCTAATAAGGAGGTTCACAAAGAGACAAGTACCCCGAGGAGGAGTGTATGGGGGTTTGGTTATCCTTGCGCATCCTCGACTCATGGTACGTGAGTGTTCTCTGATATTCGATCCCTCCAAAGATTAGTGATCCATCTAGTAGCTAGAGTTCTCAACTAGTTTTTATGTTTTGAAAATAAACACGGATTGCGCAAAATATGACACCTATCACTAATAGGCTAGAGCTCTTGACACCAAAAGTTCAAATATTACTCACATCAATACCTCAAAACCATTGCAAGTTACTACTAAAATTAAATAGCAACCTCAATTACCTACTTTCAAGACAAGACACAACTCAGTGCAACAACCAACTCTCTTTAACAAGATAAAAATGAAAACTAAAAAGATTTCCATTAACAAACTAAACAAAAGCCAAGGCTCTTGCTAAAGACAAACTAAGACTAAAACTAAACATGGCGGTAGCTATGAAAAGATAAAGAACACACAACAGCAAAAAGATAAGCAGGAAAAATCCTATGATGTGTTCTAAATTTTGAAAGTGGAGCATGTTTCTCTCCCACACAAAGTAAGACGGGATCTAACTTGTTATGAACAGAAAGCAAAGCTAAAGAAAACTAAAAATAAAACCTAAGAGCGAGACACTCCGAGCATAGCACATAACGCATGAAGTGATAAAAATATGGTGAGACGAAGGACGAACTGATGTTTGTTGATGGAGAAGGGGATGCACGGGGGCATCCGCAAGCTTAGACGCTTGAGTCTCCTTGAATATTTATTGGGGATGCATGGGGGCATCCCCAAGCTTGAGCGCTTGACACTCCTGGATCTTCTTTCATCATCTTCCATCGCACACTTGAAAACTCCCTTCATACATAACTCATCATAAGCTGATTAGAGAGGTTAGTACCCTTAATAAAATAATTTTCCCCACTGGATATAAAGATATTCTTGAAGAGATACTGTTTCTCAAGAGTGCAAAAAAGTTTTTGCAAATAAAAAGGAAGCTTAAGGTTTGCAAAAGTTAGGAGAGACAAAACGTGGCAGAATCTGTGAAAAACAGAACAGCAGGTAGTAAAGAATTCTTTAGGGACACTTCTGCAACTCAAATCAAAAAACTCAGAACATACGAAAGTTTCACAATTGTATAGAGCATGATGTCAAAAAAATTCAGATCAAAAAGATGATCTGGTGATTTGATTCGAATTTTTCTGTCAAGGGACAGAATCTGTTTTCTGGACAGCACGTCACAACTTTTGCTTCCCTTATCATAAGAGGCTATAACTTGGCACAAAGCTGAAAAATAAAGATACAATGATGTTGCTACAGTAGTAACAATCATCAAGACCACTAAAAGCAGAAGAGAAACAAAAAAAAATCCTAAATTCGTTGCGGGCTACCTCCCGAAAGCGCTTTCTTTTATGCTTTTAAGCTAGGCAAAAAGATTATAGAAGATGCTCTCACAAGAATAAGAATTTTGAATCAAAAGAGAGCATCAAGAAGAAAATAAGAAACACATTTAAGCCTAACCCACTTCCTATACATAGGCATCTTGTATGAAAATAAATCAAAGAAGCACAAAGTAACATGCATAGGAAGGTAGAACAAGAACAACTTCAAAACTTTCAACATGAAGAGAGGTGTTTTTGTAACATGGAAGTTTCTACAACCAAACTTTCCTCTCTCAAAGTAATTTTCAGTAGCATCATGAACAACATCAAGAATATAACTATCACATAAATCATATTGTTCATGACCTACAAGCACACGTGTATTGTTTTCAACACGGTTTTTGGGCTCATAAGATAAATGCAACCCATCACATTGAGCTTTGATAAGAGGAAAATTCTCCGGAGTTGGAGATTTCAAAAGGATAATAGGACAATCAAGTGTGGGTGCAACATCAACAATTTTATGCTGAACATGAGGAACTATAGAAAGTTCATCTCCGTAAGCATCATCCATAGTGGCATCACGGCCATAAGCATAGAAGGCGTCAACTTCATCAAAAAGGGATATTTCAAAAGAATCCATAGGATCATAACACTCATATAAGGTAAGAGTCAAAGAGTTACTCTCATTAGAAGGTAGACATGGATGGCTCCATTATTCCTCCTCTTGTTCGTCACTCTCCTCCTCTTTTTCATCCAAGGAGCTTTCAGGTTCAGTATTTTCTTCTTCCATAGAGTCCTGCAAAACATTAGCCTCTTCCTTTGAAGGAGAGATTCTCTCAAGATGATCAGTAATATAATAATTTGCATCATAATTTTCCAAACAAAAGTTAAGTATAGCAAGACTCTCAGATTTGTAAGGGGCGTCATCAATATTTTCAAGAAAAGAAGTAATTTCATAGGCACCCTTAAAAGCAACAAATTCTTCTATTTGTTCTGCATCATAAAAATCATAATTTCCCTTAGCATAAGAAACTAAGGTTTCATCCTCATTGTACTCACATTGGAAAGCAAGGTGTTGGTGCCTCATAAAGCAACAAGATTCATCCCTGCAGAAAGATATATTATATATTGAGCACAAGTTTTTAGCATACTCATACGATTGATGTATGAGTCTCCATAAGTGTATCCCTTTTTGAGACAAGCGGTATTCCTTGTAATAATCTTGTTGATCCTCGGTGAATCCTCCATGCCAATAAGATCTAGTTTCAAAGAAGTTAGACATTGATTGGCAAGTAAGGAACTAGACATACTATATATATATTTTTTGATTTTTGATAAAGGACACAAAGATAAAAACTGAAAGGTAAACTAACAAAACTAAAAAACAAAGGTAAAGGGTAGTGTGCAACTCCCCTATCTTAGCACTCGGAGTCCCCGGCAACGGCGCCATAAATTTTCTTGATGTCTTCTCGCCCTTCGTTGGTTACCCCAAGTGGAAGGTTGAGATGTAGCACAGCAGCAAGTTTCCCTCGGTGAAGATACCAAGGTTTGTCTCCCGTAGGACTCCAGATATGATAAGTAGGTGTCAGCGGCGCAACTGACGTGGACGTGCACACAGACACAGATAACTTTGTTCCCAACGAAGTTCAGAGAGGTTGTCAATCTCTCCGGTCTTGTTGTTCACAAAGGGTAAAACACAAGGGATAATGATAGAAATTGAAAGTAAATGCAGAAAAGTAAATATAGCGTGAAACAGTAATAAGGATATGGACCGGGATACGTGATGTTCACTAGTGATGTCTCTCTCCCAAAAGACGATAAAAATGCTATGCGAGGTAAACAAATTATAGAAGGGCAATTGACAGGATTATGAACGCACCGCAATGCTAACTATACTACAAAAGAAAGGAAGAGGCTCAAAAGCATGGGCAGTACGCCAAAATAAGTAGACCGTAATCCAACTGCATCTACTACTAATCATCCACCTTGAGATATCTATCCAGAACATCTCGCTGGTATTAAGTTGCGAGCCCCACCCAAAGTGTAAACCCAAAGAACCAGACAACTGCATTAAAAAGAACTTTGCGTAAAGTAAACAATCCTTGCAACCGCGGTTACAAGCACTGTTGTTTTCCCCCTTGTGGTAACAACACATCCCCTAGACTCATGTTTCTGTCACTCAAGCGTGTCATTGGGGGGCATGAACCCACAATCGAGCATAACGTTCCCTCTTGGAGTCACTACCTACTACTTGGCCAAAGCAATAAACAGCAACGGAGAACATGCAAGAATTACTTAGGAACAAAAATATAAGAGATAAAAACCAAATATATTACTCTATCACAATCTGAACATAATCTCATAATCCATCAGATCCCATCAAACTCAGCATAGCAACAGCAGAAATATTACAAAAGTGCCTCGATCATGTAGGGCATCTGACGAGGTCTAAACCATGAAGAACAAAGAGGGGAGGAGAACATCACATAGCTACTGATCACGGACCCATGGTCCAAGGAAAACTATCACGAGACATCCGTGGAGCATCCATGGTGGAGAGGAGACTCCCGGAGGTCGGCCCTCCCTCCGGCAGGGTGCCGGGAAGAGGTCTTCTGGTGCTCCCGATCTCGGAAGCGCGGCGGCGGCGGAATAGAGGCGAGATTGCAAAATAGGGTTCTCTCCTGGAGTTTCCCCGCGATGGAGAATAAATAGGCGAAGGGGGCAGCCAGAGGTGGACCAGGGGCCTAGGCGCCCCCTGGCACGGCCAGGGGTGGGGCCGCGCCGGGTGGCCGCCTGGGCCACCCCTGGTTCCCCTATGGCCCCACTCGGGCTCTTCGCGAAGCTTCCTGTACGCTGATTTTTCCTGTATTTTTCTTGGAATTTTTCTGGCACTTTTTATATGGGGGAAAACTGAAATAGAAAAACAGCAGAAAACAGGAACTGGCACTGGGGTGCACTGAGTTAATAGGTTAGTCCAAATATGATCAAAAGTGTATGAAAGTGTATCTAGATCATAGCAATATCACACAAAACATGCATGGAGCAAGAAGAAATTATAGATACGTTTTGGTCGTATCATGCTGGTGTTGGGGATGATGTTGATGATGATCTCGATGATGCCCGTGACGATGGTGACGATCTCCCCTTCCGGGAGGTGTTCTCCCCGGCGGAATCTGCCCGCCGAAGATTTCTTTTCTCCTCTGTTGGTTTCCGCCACGGATCGGCGGCGGAACTCGCCAAAACTCTCCTCTTTTAGGGTTTTTGGACGACGAGGGATAAATAGGACAGAGGGGGGGGGGGAGGGAGCCTGGGGTGGCCCCAGGGGTCCAGGCGGCCACCCGGTGCGGCCAGGGGTGGGGCTGCGCCAGGGGGGCGCCTAGTGGCCCCCCTCTGGTTCCCGTTTTGCATGTCCCCGTCATTCTTCTGGAAAATGGCCTGCATCGATTTTCAGGTAATTTGGAGGTCTTCTGTTTCAGCAACTCAGCGTCCACTTTTTACCGCTGAATCCTGCGTCTGCTGCTTCGGCGTCGGAAAGTTGCAAACTGTGTAAAATAAGCCAAAACAACATAAGAATAGCATCATAACATGAAATATATCAATGAATAGGAAAGAATTACTATATAAAATAGTGATGCATTTTGGACGTATCAGCGCCTACTATGACGTGGAGTTCCCTGTTGACCAGGAGTAGTTCGGAGGTTCCCATGAAGGAGGCCTGCGCCTTTTCGATCGTTGTTGTTTTTGTGCTAGCCTTCTGAAGGAAAATCATGTGTACTCAGATACTATTGCTTCCGCTGACCTTTTGTGTAACTCGAGTTGTTGTATTCGAGCCCTCGTGGCCCCTGGCTTGTATTATATAGCTTGTATTATTTATATTTGTAGTGTTGTGCTGTGATATATTACCGTGAGTCACTGATCTCAGTCGTGTACTTTGAGTGTATGATTATTGTACACGGTCCTGAAATCGGGGGCGTCACAGATAGTCAACACAATCAATAGATGAGAGAACTATAGAAAGATATCCTGACACCAGGAACCTATAGTAGGTTGGAGTCTCACACTTGGGACACAAAAGACCTACCTTATTGGAGGCTAACGTTTGAAACGCCAAAGACCTAGTACGTTTAAGGCTGCATGTCCATCACGGATTTGTAGGTTCAAATTTGAGATCCACGAGGTTGAACCCTAAGCAAGCATTTGTTAACTGGAAAGAAAAGCAAAACAGTAAATTCCAGTGGTGTAAATATATGATGGTGATATGGACTGGGGCATTCTGGCGCTCACTAGTGATGGCTCTCTCCTAGAAGATGATAAAATCTATGTTGGGTGAACAAATTACATCTGTCAATTGACAAAATTATGAACGCATCATAATGCTAATTATGATAGAAGAGAGTGCAAGGTTCAATCACATGAGCATTACACCAAGACAAGTAAACCGTTTAATCATCAACATGTACTTACTAATCATCCACCTTGAGATATCTAGTACAGAACATCTCGATGATATTAAGTTACGAGCCACAACTAAAGTTACGAACTCAAAGCAACAAACAACTGCATTAACAGTCTATGCGTAATATAAGCAATGGCAACAACACATTTCCTAGTCCCATATTTCTGTCACTCAAGTCGGACATCAGGAGACATGAACCCACTATCTAGCATAACGCTCCCTGAGTCGCAACCTATTACTTGGCCAAAGAATAAATTATAACGAAGAACATGCAAGAACACCCAGGAACACAATATAAAATAGATAAAAATATATTACTTCCACAATCTGAACATAATCTCATAATTCATTAGATCCCAACAAACACAACATAACAACCTATGAATTATAATAAATATGCCTTGATCATGATAGGCAGCTCACAAGGTCTAGACAATTAAGCACAAGATTGGAGAGAATACATCTACTAGCTTGATGTCATGGACCCATGGTCTAAGGAGGGACTACTCACAAAGCATCCCGGAGGAAATCATGGTGATGGAGGGCCCTCCAGAGATCAATCCTCCCTCCGTCAGGGTGCCGGGACATGAACTTCTGTTGATCCCGATCTTGGAATCGCGGCGATGGCGGAACAGTCGCGTAGATGGCAAAAAGGAATCCTCCCCCGAGGTTTTCTGTAACATAGGGTAAATATATGCCAAAAGGGGGCACCAGGGGTGCCCCACTAATGTCACGAGAGTTTACTTCTCACCCCTCGTTGGTTTACCCAAAGTGGAAGGTTGAGATGTAGCATAGCGGCAATTTCCCTTAGCGAAGATGCTAAGGTTTGAGTGTCGAACCAATAGGACTCCAACAAAGATAAGTAGGTGGTAAAGTGAAAAATGGCGCCATTCACAACCGAGGTTGCTTACTTTACGTGGACCTGCACACACAACAAATAACTTTGCTTCCCAACGAGTACAGAGGAGTTGTCAATTCCTCCGGCCTTCTTGTTTACAAAGGATAAAACGCACGGGATAATAATGATAGTGATAGAAATGAAAAAGTAAATAAAGCAGTAAATTGATAGCGGGTGTAAACAGTATTAGAAATATGGACCGGGGTCCTATGATGTTCACTAGTGATGTCTCTCTCCCAAAAGACGATAAAATAGCCATGTGAGGTAAACAAATTACAGCTGGGCAATTGACAGGATTATGTGCGCAAACCAATGCTAACTATGCTACAAAGAAAGGAAGAGGCTCAGAAGCTTGGGCGGTACGCCAAATCAAGTAGACCGAAATCCATCTGCATCTACCTACTAATCATCCTCCTTGAGATATCTATCCAGAACATCTCGCTGATATCAAGTTGCGAATCCCACCCAAAGTATAAACTCAAAGCAACGGAAAACTGCATTAAAGAACTTGCGTAAAGTAAACAATCCTTGCACCCGCTAGTACAAGCACCGTTGTTTTCTCCCTTGTGGCAACAACACATCCCCTAGACTCATGTTTCTGTCACTCAAGCTAGTCATCGGGGGGCATGAACCCACAATCATGCATAACACTCCCTCTTGGAGTCACTACCTACAACTTGGCCAAAGCAATAAACAGCAACGGAGAACATGCAAGAATTACTCTAGAACATAAATATAAAAGAGGAGAATCACATATATTACTCAAACACAATCTGAACATAATCTCATAATCCATCGGATCCCAACAAACTGAACATAGCAACAGCAGAAAGATTACATATGTGCCTCGATCATGTAGGGAAGCTCACGAGGTCTAATCCATGAAGAACAAAGAGGGGAGGAGAACATCACATAGCTACTGATCATAGACCCATGGTCCAAGGTGGACTACTCACGGTTCATCCGGGAAGCATCCATGGTGGTGGAGAGGCTCCCGGAGGTGGTTCCTTCCTCCGGCAGGGTGCCGGAAAGAGGTCTTCTGGTGCTCCCGATCTTGGAAGCGCGGCGACAGTGGAACAAAGGAGAGATCACGAAAAAGGGTTCCCGTCACGGGGGTTTCACGTCACGGGGAATATATGGGCGAAGGGGGGCAGCCAGGGGGGCCACCAGGGGTCCAGGCGCCCCCCTAGCGCGGCCCCACCCTAGGGCGCGTCGGGAGGGCGCCTGGGGCCCTGGTGGGTCCCCTCTGCCCCCCCTCGATGATTCCTGAAGCTTCCGTATCGCTGATTTTTTATTGGATTTTCCCCGAATTTTTGGAGCACTTTTAATATGGGGGAAACCTGAAATAGAAAAACAGCAGAAAACAGGAACCGACACTTGGGTGCACTGAGTTAATAAGTTAGTCCAAATATGATCAAAAGTGTATGGAAGTTCATCAATATCATAGCAATATCACACAAAAGAGGCATGGAGCAAGGAGAAATTATAGATACGTTTTGGACGTATCAACATCCTCAAGCTTAATTCCTGCTCGTCCTCGAGTAGGTAAATGGTAAAAAGCATAATTTCTGTGGTGACATGTTAACAACCATATAAGAACTTTTAAGTAAATCAATCAAGGCATGTAATTCAATTCAAGTCATAACATGCAAGAGTCTATATTTAGTATTGAAACAAGCAACATAAGAACATAAAGGTGCAAGAGCTCTCGCTATTCGTGACTCGAATGTCTCCAAATGGTGTTTGCGTGCAAGAAAGGGGATAGGGATATACGAGAAAAAGTATTTTTTTGTTGAGAACTCAATCTACTAAAGTTTCACACTTGGTCTTCTTTGGAATCTTATCTTGACTCATCCCCATACCACTAGCCAGGTACAAGTTAAAATGATCCACTCCTTTTCGACATTTTGAGCACTCATGCAATGGATGAGCGTAAGCAAGAAAGTTGACACTTAGGATGGCAAAGAGAGAATATGGTGGAGGAGGAAGACAAAAAGTTGTGAAAGGCTCACATCAATGAGGACAATCATAGGGGAGAGAAAGCCAAATGATAGATATGACGTGAGGAGTAGGGATTGCCATGCAACGGATGCACATGTGAGCTAAGGTAAGCTCTTCAATGGAACTAGTGGGGGTGCATCCAACTTGCTTGCTCAAGAAAACCTAGAGCTCATTTGAGGAGGCTCATCATTAGAATATACAAGCCAAGTTCTATAGTGTGAAGGTCCCCACATAGCTATATGCATGAATGATAATCTCTATGGAGTACAAGATATAAGAGGGAGTACGAGTGTGGATCTCTCAAAAGGAATAGTAGTGTGCCCCCTTCTCTCTTTTTATTTATCTTTTTTCTTTTTTCTATTTATTTGTATTTTTTTGGTGGCCTCAATGGCTCTTTCTATTTCTCTCATTTGTCCTCTTTGGGATCTTTTAATTTTGTGCACTTTGGGATCTTTTCCTCACTTTAGGGGCAACACTCTATATATTACAAAAAGTATAGAAGATCTTTCACACTTTACAAAAGTACTCAAATTATAAAGAAGATATAACTATCATGATGTATGCAAATGTATGCCCCTGCCAGTGTAGCAGGATATGCAATGATACTAGCGCGTCATGTTGCAATGATTAGGGCAAGGCCAAACTAGCATGCGGCTCATCGATCAAGCAAGTAGCATGTATGGCATGAAGATCAAGTCATGAGAAGGTGGATGTTGCATGGCAATATGTCTCGGAAAGGCTATGGAAATTCCTTGATAGGTAGGTATGGTGGCTGTTTTGAGGAAGGATATAAGGAGGTTTATGATGACAGAGCGTATCGTGCCAAGGGTTTGGATGTACCGGCGAAGGTGGACGCCAACTCTCGGAGTGAGAAGAAAGCAATGCACGGCACATGAGAGGCTAGAAAAATATGGGAAGGTGGAAGTGTCAACTTTCGAATACTCACATTAGTCCGAAGAACTCATGCACTTATTATCGGTAACTCTCAATCTAATAAGGAGGTTCACAAAGATACAAGTACCCCGAGGAGGAGTGTATGGGGGTTTGGTTATCCTTGCGCATCCTCGACTCATGGTACGTGAGTGTACTCTAATATTCGATCCCTCCAAATAGTAGTGATCCATCTAGTAGCTAGAGTTCTCAACTAATTTTGTAAGTTTTGAAAATAAACACGGATTTCCCAAAATACGACATCTATCACTAATAGGCTAAAGCTCTTGACACCAAAAGTCCAAACATTACTCAAAACAATACCTCAAAACTATTGCAAGTTACTACTACAAAAGAATAGCAACCTCAATTACCTACTTCAAGTCAAGACACACAACTCAGTGCAACAGGAAAACTCTCTAAACAAGATAAACATTAAAACTAAAGAGAGTTCCAGCAACAAACTAAAAACAGGCTCTTAAAAAGATAAGCATGAAAACTAAGAGCTAAACATGACAGTAGCTATGAAAAAGGTAAAGAACAATCACAACAAAGATATAGGTATGAAAAATCCTATGATGTGTTCTAGATTTTGAAAGTGGAGCGTGTTTCTCTCCCACACAGAGAAATCTGGGTTATAACTTGTTATGAACAGCAATCAAAGCTAAAGAAAACTAAAAATAAAACCTAAGGGCGAGACGCTCCAAGAATAGCACATAACGCATGAAGTGATAAAAACATAGCGAAGCGAGAGACGAACTGATAATTGTTGATGGAGAAGGGGATGCACGGGGGCATCCCCAAGCTTAGACGCTTGAGTCTCCTTGAATATTTCTTGGGGATGCATGGGGGCATCCCCAAGCTTGAGCGCTTGACACTCCTGAATCTTCTTTCATCATCTTCCCTCGCACACTTGAAAACTCCCTTCATACATAACTCATCATAATATGATTAGCGAGGTTAGTACCCATAATAAAATAATTTTTCCTCTACTGGAAATAAGGATAATCTTGAAGAGCTATTGTTTTTCAAGATTTCCAAAAAGTTTTTTCAAAGTAAAAGCAAGCTTAAGGTTTGCAAAACGAAGAAGAGGCAAAACAAGACATAATCTGTGAAAAACAGACCAGCAGGTAGTAAAGAATTTTTAGGGATATTTATGCAAATCAAATAAAAAAACTCAGAACATAAGAAAGTTCCGTAATTGTATAGAGCACGCTGTGTAAAAATTTCAGCTCAAAAAGATGAACTGGGATTTTTCTGTGATTTTTCTAGTCACGAGGATAGAATCTGTTTTCTGGACAGCATGTCACAACTTTCACTTCCCTTGTCATATGAGGCTATAAATGGCACAAAGCTTGAAAAGTAAAGATACAATGATGTTGCTACAGTAGTAAGAATCATCAAGCCCACTAAAAACAGAAGAAAAACAAAAAGTAAATCCTAAATTCGTTGCGGGCTGCCTCCCGAAAGCGCTTCTTTAAAGCCATTAGCTAGGCTTAATGCAAATAGATCAAGTCTTTTGAAGAAAATAACTAGCCCGTGTGACGGACTCAAAAGGCAACTGAATATTTTTCCTAGGGAAGTGTTCCATCCCTTTCTTGAGAGGGAATTGGAATTTTATAATCCCTTCTTTCATATCAATAATAGCACCCACGGTGTGAAGAAAAGGACGTCTTAAAATAATTGGACATGATGGTTCACATTCAATGTCCATAATAGTAAAATCAACGGGAACATAATCGTCATTGACAATGATAAGAACATCATCAATCTTCCCCAAAGGTTTATTTACGGAAGAATCGACAAGATGAACACCAAAAGAACAAGGATCAAAAGGTTTCAATTCAAATATATCATACATTCTTTTGGGCATAACGGAGGTACTTGCTCCAACATCACATAAAGCATAGCAAGAAAAGTTATTCAACTTAATTTTAATCAAAGGACCCCAACCACCTTCTAGCTTTCTAGGTATGGAGGCTTCTACCCTAATCTTCTCCTCCCTAGATTTAATGAGAGCATTAGTGATATGCTCCGTGAAGGCAAGATTAAGTGTGCTAGTTTGGGGGTCTATAGACATCTTGTGAAGGAAACGAATAACTTCAGAAAGGGTGAAATTATCAAAATCAAGGTCACTACTATCAAGTAAAGTGGTAGTGGTGTCCTTTATTCTCACTTGTTTGGTAGCTTCTATAGTCATAGGAATTTCTTCTTCTACGGTTGAGGTCATAGCATCACCATTAATAGGTCCTATGAGACTAGGGGTGCATTGGGTGCTAAGAGTTTGGATATCCTCAACCACTTGGATAGTAGCAATGGTATGCTGTGTAGGAAGGCTCTTAATTCTATCTTCTTCCTCCTTTTCTCTAGCCCATCTCTCTTTAAGTTTAGCCATCATCCTAATGTTTTCATTAATTTGCACTTGGATAACATTCATAGGAGTGTCCTTCCTCTCCTCGAGAGGATATGTTCTAATTTTAAGCAATTCTACTCCATGGGCTAAATTTTCTACCTTCGACGAGAGATTATCTAATTTGTCTAGTTTTTCCTCTACACTCTTGTTGAAGGCTTTTTGGGTAGTGATAAAGTCTTTAAGCATACTCTCTAGTTCAGAAGTTGAGTTCTTGGTGCTAGGATAAGTGTTGTTGTTCCCGTAGTTGTTGGAGGGGAACGGTCTAGGATTGCTACCAAAATTACTCCTATAAGCATTGTTATTGAAGTTGTTTCTAGAGATAAAGTTCACATCTACTTGATCTTGAGCAATCAAAGAATTTAAAGGAACATCATGAGGATCAATAGGAGATTGCTTGGTAAGTAGAGACATAATCAAGTCAACTTTTTCATTTAGGGAGGAGATCTCCACGATAGATTTTACCTTCCTACCTGTTGGAGCTCTTTCGGTGTGCCATTGGGAATAGTTGGTCATCATCTCATCGAGAAGTTTTGTGGCAGCACCAAGTGTAGTTGACATAAAGGTTCCTCCCACGGCCGAATCTAGCAGGTTCCGCGAGGTAAAGTTCAAGCCTGCATAAATTTTTTGGATAACCATCCAAGTAGTCAAACCATGCGTAGGGAAATTCTTAACAAGAGATTTCATGCGTTCCCAAGCTTTGGCAACGTGTTCATTATCCAATTGCTTAAAATTCATAATATAGCTCCTCAATTGGATAATCTTAGCAGGGGGTAGTACTTCCCAATAAAAGCATCCTTGCACTTATCCCAAGAATCTATGCTATTCCTAGGCAAGGATTGAAACCAGATTTTAGCTCCTCCTCTCAAGGAGAAAGGAAAAAGCTTAAGCTTAACAATATCACCATCTACTTCTTTGTACTTTTGCATATCACAGAGCTCAATAAAATTATTTAAGTGCAAAGCAGCATCATCTCCAGCACCGGAGAATTGATCTTTCATAACAAGGTTCAGCAAAGCAGGTTTAATCTCATAAGAAGGTGCTGAAGTAGCAGGTGTAGCAATAGGAGTGCAGATAAAGTCACTGTTGTTATGACTAGTAAAGTCACACAACTTGGTGTTCTGGGAGGAACCCATAGCAGCAGCAAGCAAGATAACTATTTTTTTGATTTTTGATAAAGGGCACTAAAGCAAAAACTGAAAGTAAACTAACAAGACTAAAAATCAAATATAAAAGATAGTGTGCAACTCCCCTATCTTGAAGAGTGGAGTCCCCGGCAACGGTGCCATAAATTTCTTTGATGTCACGAGAGTTTACTTCTCTCCCCTCGTTGGTTTACCCAAAGTGGAAGGTTGAGATGTAGCGTAGCGACAATTTCTCTTAGCGAAGATGCTATGGTTTGAGTGTCGAACCAATAGGACTCCAACAACGATAAGTAGGTGGTATAGTGAACAATGGCGCCGTTCACAACCGAGGTTTCTTACTTATACTAGACCTGCACACACAGCAAATAACTTTGCTTCCCAACGAGTATAGAGGAGTTGTGAATTCCTCCGGCCTTGTTGTTTACAAAGGATAAAACGCACGGGATAATAATGATTGTGATAGCAATGGAAAAGTAAATAAAGAAGTAAATTGATAGCGAGTGTAAACAATATTGGAAATATGGACCGGGGTCCCATGACGTTCACTAGTGATGTCTCTCTCCCAAAAGACGATAAAATATCCATGCGAGGTAAACAAATTACAGCTGGGCAATTGACAGGATTATGTGCGCAAACCAATGCTAACTATGCTACAAAGAAAGGAAGAGGCTCAGAAGCTTGGGCGGTACACCAAATCAAGTAGACCGAAGTCCATCTGCATCTACCTACTAATCATCCACCTTGATATATCTATCCAGAACATCTCGCTGGTATTAAGTTGCGAATCCCACCCAAAGTGTAAACTCAAAGCAACTGACAACTGCATTAAAGAACTTTGCGTAAAGTAAACAATCCTTGCACCCGCAAGTACAAGCACCGTTGTTTTCTCGCTTGTGGCAACAACACATTCCCTAGACTCATGTTTCTGTCACTCAAGCTAGTCAACGGGGGCATGAACCCATAATCATGCATAACGCTCCCTCTTGGAGTCACTACCTACTACTTGGCCAAAGCAATAAACAACAACGGAGAACATGCGAGAATTACTCTAGAATATAAATATAAAAGAGGAGAATCAAATATATTACTCAAACACAATCTAAACATAATCTCATAATCCATCGGATCCCAGCAAACTCAGTATAGCAACAGCAGAAAGATTACATATGTGCCTCGATCATGTAGGGCAGCTCACGAGGTCTAATTCATGAAGAACAAAGAGGGGAGGAGAACATCACATAGCTACTGATCATAGACCCATGGTCCAAGGTGGACTACTCACGGTTCATTTGGGAAGCATCCATGGTGGTGGAGAAGCTCCCGGAGGTGGTTCCTCCCTCCGGCAGGGTGCCGGGAAGAGGTCTTCTGGTGCTCCCGATCTTGGAGCGCGGAGGCGGTGGAACAGAGGAGAGATTGCGAAAAAGGGTTCCCGTCATGGGGGTTTCACGTCACGGGGAATATATGGGCGAAGGGGGGCAGCCAGGGGGGTCACCAGGGGTCCAGACGGCCCCTTGGAGCGGCCCCACCCTAGGGCGCGCCGGGAGGGCGCCTGGGGCCCTGGTGGGTCCCCTCTGCCCCCCCTCGGTGATTCCCGAAGCTTCCGTATCGCTGAATTTTTATTGGATTTTTCCTGAATTTTTGGACCACTTTTAGTATGGGGGAAACCTGAAATAAAAAAACAGCAGGAAAAAGGAACTGGCACTGGGGTGCACTGAGTTAATAAGTTAGTCCAAATATGATAAAAAGTGTATGGAAGTTCATCAATATCATAGAAATATCACACAAAAGAGGCATGGAGCAAGAAGAAATCATATATACGTTTTGGACGTATCACCCACCTGGTCGCGCCAGTTGGTGATACGTCCCAAACGTATCTATAATTTCTGCTTGCTCCATGCTTATTTGGGTGATATTACTATGTCTTTTGCTACAGTTTCATACCCTTTTCAACACATTTCGACTAACCTACTAACTCAATGCACACAGTGCAAGTTTCTGTCTGCTGATGTCTGTGAATTGAAGGTTTATACCCATATTTACAGTGCCCAAAAAATTCCAAGAAAATTAAATAAAAAATCAGCATTCCAGAAGACTCCGGATGCCCGAAGAAGAGACAGAGGGGGCCAGCCCCCTCCTAGGAGGCCAGGTGGCGCGACCCCACCCTAGACCGCTCCAGGAGGCCGCCTAGAGGGGTGGGGCCTCCTCTCCGGCCTCCTTTGGCCTATATTTAGCCCCTTCACGAAAACCCTCGGGAGGCACTCCGTATCGGGAATTTCACCACTATTCCGCCGCCGCCGTGATCCCGAGATCTGGATCGCTAGAAGACCCTATCCCGGCACCCTACCGGAGGGAGGATCGATCTCCGGGAGCTTCTCACCACCATGAGCGCTTCCCGGATGTGCCGTGAGTAGTCCCCCTTGGTCCATGACCAGTAGCTATGTGATGTCTTCTCTCCAATATTGTGCTTTAATTCTTATCCCTTGTGAGATGCCCTACATGATCAAGGCATCTATGTAATTTTACTGTTGTTGCTATGTTGTGTTTTCTGGGATCCGATGGATTATGAGATTATGTTCATATTGTGATGAATTATATATTTGGTTCTCCTTTATATATTTGTTCTTGAGTAATTCTTGCATGCTCTCCGTTGCTTTTTATTGCTTTGGCCAAGTAGTAGATTGGAACTCCAAGAGGGAGCGTTATGCATGATTGTGGGTTCATGCCCCCTGATGTCTAGCTTGAGTGACAGAAACATGAGACCAGGGGATGTGTTGTTGCCACCAGGGAGAAAATAACGGTGCTTGTTACCGCGGTTGCAAGGATTGTTTATCTTACGGATAGTTTGTTAATGCAGTTGTCTGTTGCTTTGAGTTTAAACTTTGGGTGGGGCTCGCAACTTAATAGCAGCGAAATGTTATGGATATATATCTCAAGGTGGATGATTAGTGAGTAGATGCTGATGAATAAATGGTCTACTTGTCTTGGCGTACTTCCCATACGATTGAACCTCTAACTTTCTTGTAACATAATTAACATTGCGATGCGTTTATAATTCTGTCAATTGCCCAGCTGCAATTTGTTCACCCAACTTAGCTGTTTTATCGTCTTTTGGGAGAGACACATCACTAGTGAACATCATGGGACCCCGGTCCATATTTCCATCATTGCTTACACCTCCGCTATTTTCTGCTTTTATTGCCTTTCCATTGCAACCACCACTACTATTTCCACCGTGTGTTTGATCCTTTGTAAACAACAAGACTAGAGAGATTGAAAACCTCTCTGAACTCGTTGGGAGCAAAGTTATTTTCTTTTGTGTGCAGGTCCAGGTTAAGGGAGCAATATCTTTTCAGATGACACATTGCTCTTTTGACCACCTACTTGTTGCTCTTGGAGTTCTACGGGAGACATATCTTTTCACATGATCCTACCATTTGGTTGGGGTTCACAACTTAATACCAAAAAAGTAGCAAGGCGCCGTTTGAGATAAGTTACTCACTTGACCTGGACCTGCACACAAAAGCAAATAACTTTGCTCCCAACGAGTCAGAGAGGTTGTTAATCTCTCTGGTCTTGTTGTTTACAAAGGATCAAACACAAGCGGTAAATAGTAGTGGTGATTGCAACAAAAAGGAAATAAAAGCAATAAAAAGTGGAGGTGTAAAAATAGTGGAAATATGGACCGAGGTCCCATGATGTTCACTAGTGATGTCGCTCTCCCAACAGACGATAAAACAACTATGCTAGGTGAACAAATTATAGCTAGGCAATTGACAGAATTATAAACGCACCGCAATGCTAATTATGTTATAAGAAAGTTAGAGGTTCAATCATATGGGCAATACGCCAAGGCAAGTATACCATTTAATCATCATCTACTCACTAATCATCCACCTTGAGATATCTATCCAGAACATGTCGCTGGTATTAAGTTGCGAGCCCCACCCAAAGTGTAAACCCAAAGCAACATACAACTGCATTAAGAAGAACTTTGCCTAAGGTAAACAATCCTTGCAACCGCAGTTACAAGCACCATTGTTTTCTCCCTCGTGGCAACAACACATCCCCTAGTCTCATGTTTTTGTCACTTGATAACCCACAAGTGTAGGGGATCGCAATAGTCTTCGCGGGTAGGTATAACCCTAATTTATTGATTCGACACCAGGGGAGCCGAAGAATACTTATAAGCCTTAGCAGTTGAGTTGTCAATTCAACCACACTTGAAAAAGCACTAGACAAGATATTTAGTAGCAACGGTGCGTTGACGGGTGTAGCCTTATAGACTTCCCCAATCACCAACACCACAAAGTAGTAACAAAATAGTAGCAGCAGTGATGAGAGCAATAGTAACAACAAAGACAATGAAGATAAAAGATGGACCGGGGTTCAAGGTTTCACTAGTGGTAACTCTCCAAGAAAAAAGAATAAGTGTTGGGTGAACAAATTATAGTTGGGTAATTGAAAAACTTGCACTAACTCTAGCCAAAGAACAAACTAGAGCAATCCTAGTCTAAGAACCAAATGTAGGCATGTGTTCCGTGTGTAGTTGTACGTGCTTGCAATAAGAACTTGCACAACATCTATTTTCCTACCGTCCCGCTACAAACGGGACCAAAAGGTACTTACGGAGATTAAGGTGCTCCTGCCAAAGAGCACCGAAACAAAGCATTAACACTCTATGAACACATGTGATCCTCAAATTATGGCCCATCCCCTTTGGTGTCCCAAGATGTCACCATTGGGATCGCCGGTTCCGGACTATAATAGGTGCATACAACTGTAGGTAAGATCTAGAACAACAATTATAATCATGCAAACATAACATGCTCAGATCTGAAATCATGCTACTCGTGCACTAGTAACAAGCATTAGGAACAACAAAATTGCAGCAACAATAATTCATAAACCTCTTAGGACTGAACAAGGTAACAATTCATCGGATCCCAACAAACACAACACGAATTACATCATATGGATCTCAATCATGTAGGGCAGCTCATGAGAACTTTGTATTGAAGATCAAGGGGGAGAAGATACCAACAAGCTACTGCCAAGAACCCCTAGTCCAAGGAGGAACTACTCACGATCCATCATGGGGTGAAGAAGAGTTGATGAAGATGGCCCCGAGGACCAAGGCCCTCTCCGTCAGGGTGCCGGAGTAGGATCCTGGTGAACCCCGAAGCTAGGTTTCGATGGCGGCGGAGATCGGGATCGCTTCTGGAAAAGACTTCTGGATATATCGGGTTTTTGCGTCACGGGTAAATTTATAGGCCAAGGGGGAGTCCGAGGCAGTGCCTGGGTCACCCAGGTGGCCACCTGGCACGGGTGGGCCCTGGCCGCGCCGTGAGGGCGCCTGGGGCCACCTCTTGACTCCGTCCTCCGGTTGGAGGACTCTTCCGATGTAAATATTTTTTGGTAATTTTTTGGGAATTTTCTGAGCAACTTCATTTTTGGACTTTTTCTGCATTGTGAAGATAAAACAGACATAAGCTGGCACTGGGCTCTGTATTAGTAGGTTAGTCCAATAAATGATTCAAAAGCATGGCAAAAAGATATAGCAATGACACAAAAAGGGCATGGAACGAGCAAAAATTATAGATACGTTTGAGATAAATTATATTTTCATGAGTGGTGACCGCGGTGACATTGGGAAATCCGTAGATTGAGAACTACGAACTTTGAGGTGTGCTTTTGTAGCCGTACATAATTCTCGTCCTCTCTTGACCACAAAGGAATGACCTCTGAGTGCGTCTCCATTGCATGTTTTATGGGAAATATCATGTGATTAGACTATGTTAACGTTGTTGAGAGTTGCCACTAGTGAAAGTATGAAGCCTAGGCCTTGTTTCCACCATTGTTACACCATTTGTGCTCACTTTTGTCACATGTTTGCTTGCTGCACTTTTTATTACAGATTTATATTAACTTGCTTTGCCACACCTATCACCCATATTTTACCATCTCTTCGCCGAACTAGTGCACCTATACAACTCCTAGTTGTATTAGGTTTGTTGGGGACATCAAGCTATTTCTGGCGCCGTTGCCGGGGAGGTGAGTGCTTGAAGGTATATCTTTAGATCTTGCAATTAAATCTTTTCGTTTCTTGTTTTTATTTTCACTAGTTAGGCTTTATGGAAAACAACAACAAAATTATGAGAGAGCTTTATGAGCTCTATCTTGAGTTAGGACATGAAGTGTTTGAGGAGGAGATCAAAAAACCTATGGAGCTTTATTATTTGAACAACACTCATGGTAGTATTAATGTTATTAGAAAGTCTTCTTTGAATACTTTTTTACTAATGATATGCAAAATCATAAGCTTGGGGATGCTACGTTTTATGAAGATAATCTTTTTAGCCCCCCAAGTTTTGACGAGGAAATTTGTTTTGATGATACTTTTCCTCCTATCTATGATGATTATTGTGATGAAACTTATGCTATAAATAATGAATGTTTGGAAGTGTATCATGATAAGAATGATTCATGTGATAGCTATTTTCTTGAGTTTGCTCCCACTATTACTAATGAGAAGGATTTTGCTTATGTGGAGAGTAACAAATTTTCTATGCTTGTGGATCATGATAAGAATTTTTATGTGACAATTATATTGTTGAGTTTATTCATGATCCCTCTGAAAATTATTATGAGAGGGGAACATATGCATATAGATATTTCAATAATATCAAGTTCCCTCTCTTTATGTTGAAGGTTTTGAAGTTGCACTTATTTTGGCTTCCTATGCTAATATCTTTATGCTTCAATGAGTTATTTATCTACAAGATCCCTTTGCATAGGAAGCATGTTAGACTTAAATGTTTTTGATATTTTCTTCTTAATGCTCTCTTTTGTTCTTCTACTCTTATTCCTACGAGAGCATCATTAAAATCTTAAGCCTATCTTTATGGCTATAAAGAAAGAGCTCTAGGGAGACAACCCTTGTTATCTTTAGTTTGAGCTTTTTACTTTTTTTAGTTGTCTTGATGATTGTTACTACTGTAGCAACATCATTATATCTTTATTTTCAAGCTTTGTGCCAAGTTATAGCCTCATATGACAAGGGAAGTGAAAGTTGTGACATGATGTACAGAAACAGATTCTGTCCTCGTGACGGGAAAAATCAGATAAAATCACCAGTTCATATTTTTGAGCTGATTTTTTACACATCATGCTCTATTCAATCACGGAACTTTCGTATGTTATAAGTTTTTTGATTTGAGTTGCAGAAGTACCCCTAAAGAATTCTTTACTACCTTCTGTTCTGTTTTTCACATATTCTGCCACGTTTTGTCTCTCCTAACTTTTGCAAACCTTAAGCTTGCTTTTTATTTGCAAAAACCTTTTGTCAATCTTGGTAAACTGTATCTATTCAAGAATATCTTTATATCCAGTGGGGAAAATTATTTATTAAGGTTACTAACATCTCTAATCAGCTTATGATGAGTTATGTATGAAGGGCGTTTTCAAGTGTGCGATGGAAGATGATGAAAGAAGATTTGGGAGTGTCAAGCGCTCAAGCTTGGGGATGCCCCATGCATCCCCAACAAATATTCAAGGAGACTCAAGCGTCTAAGCTTGGGGATGCCCCCGTACATCCCCTTCTCCATCAACAATCACCAGTTCGTCCTTCGTCTCACTATATTTTTATCACTTCATGCGTTATGTGCTATGCTTGGAGCGTCTCGCTCTTAGGTTTTATTTTTAGTTTTCTTTAGCCTTGATTTCTGTTGATAACAAGTTAGATCCCGTCTTACATTGTGTGGGAGAGAAACACGCTCCACTTTCAAAATCTAGAACACATCATAGGATTCTTCATGTCTATCTTTTTGGTGTTGTGTGTTCTTTATCTTTTCGTAGCTACTGCCATGTCTAGTTTTAGTCTTAGTTTGTCTTTAGCAAGAGCCTTGGATTTTGTTTAGTTTGTTGCTGGAACTCTCTTTAGTTTTCATCTTTATCTTGTTAAGAGAGTTGGTTGTTGCACTGAGTTATGTCTGGTCTTGAGAGTAGGTAATTGAGGTTGCTATTTAATTTTAGTAGTAACTTGCAATAATTTTGAGGTATTGAGATGAGTAATGTTTGAACTTTTGGTGTAAATAGCTCTAGCCTATTAGTGATAGGTGTCGTATTTTGGGCAATCCGTGTTTACTTTCAAAACCTACAAAACTAGTTGAGAACTCTAGCTACTAGATGGATCGCTAATCTTTGGAGGGATCGAATATTAGAGTACACTCACGTACCATGAGTCGAGGATGCGCAAGGATAACCAAACCCCCATACACTCCTCCTCGGGGTACTTGTCTCTTTGTGAACCTCCTTATTAGATTGAGAGTTACCGATAATAAGTGCATGAGTTCTTTGGACTAATGTAAGTATTGAAAGTTGACACTTCCACCTCCTCATATTTTTCTAGCCTCTCCCGTGCCGTGCATTGCCTCCTTCTCACTCCAAGAGTTGGCGTCCACCTTCGCCGGTACATCCAAACCCTTGGCATGATACACTCTGTCATCATAAACATCCTTATATCTTTTCCTCAAAACAGCCACCATACCTACCTATCAAGGCATTTCCATAGCCTTTCCGAGATATATTTCCATGCAACATCCACCTTCTCATGACTTGATCTTCATGTCATACATGTTCCTGCTACACTGGCAGCGGCATACATTGCATACATCATGATAGCTATATCTTCTTTATGTTTTGAGTGCCTTGTAAAGTGTGAAAGATATTCTATTCCCTCTTGTAAATTAGAGTGTTTCCCTTAAGTGAGGAAAATATCCCAAAGTGGACAAATCAAAAGATCCCAAAGAGGACAAACGAGAGTTAAATAGAAAGAGCCATTGAGGCCACCAAAAAAACACAAAAAATAGAAAAAAGAGAAAAAAAACAAAAAGAGAGAAAGGGGCAACACTACTATCCTTTTGAAAGATCCACGCTAGCACTCCCTCTTATCCGTGTACTCCATAGAGATGATCATTAATGCATATAGCTATGTGGGGACCTTCACACTATAGAACTTGGCTTGCATATTCCAAGGATGAGCCTCCTCAAAAAGAGCTCTAGGTCTTCATGAGCTAGCAAGTTATATGCACCCCCACTAGTTCCATTGGAGAGCTTTTCTTAGCTCATATGTGCATCCGTTTCATGGCAATCCCTACTCCTCACATCATATCTATCATTTGGCCTTCTCGCATATGATTGTCCTTATTGATGTGAGCCTTTCACACCCTTTGTGTCTTCCTACTCCACCATATCTCTCTTTTCCATCCTAAGTGTCAAATCTCGTGCTTAAGCTCATCCATTGCATCAGTGCTCAAAATATCGAAAATGAGTGGATAAAATTGACTTGTACCTGGCTAGTGGTCTAGGGACGAGTCAAGATAAGATTCCAAAGAAGACCAAGTGTGAAACTTTAGTAGATTGAGTTCTCAACAAATAAATATTTTTCTCTCGTATTCCATATCCCCTTCTTGCACGCAAACACCGTTTGGAGACATTCGAGTCACGGACAGCGAGAGCTCTTGCACCTAATGTTCTTTTGTTGCTTGCTTTAATGCTAATATAGACTTTTTCATGTTATGACTTGAATTGAATCACATAGCTTGATTTCTTTACTTTTGAAAGTTCTTATATGGTTGTTAGCATGTCACCACAGAAATTATGCTTGTTATCATTTACCTACTCGAGGACGAGCATGAATTAAGCTTGGGGATGTTGGTACGTCCCAAACGTATCTATAATTTCTGCTTGATCCATGCATGTTTTGGGTGTTATTGTTATGTGTTTGCTACACTTTCATATCTTTTTATAACATATTTTGGAACTAACCTATTAATTATTTTAAGAGTGCACAAGTTCTTCTTTTTGTATTTTATGTGTAGGAATTACTTGGATAAAGGAAAAATCACAAAAAGAAGCCTTGTAGGAGTTGGAATCTAACTCTCTCGAAATCTGTCCCCACCAGACAGGTTTAAAGATCGCCTCGTAAACGCTAGAATATGGCCTCAAACGGAAAAACTTAGAACTACGAAGTTGTAGAGAATTTTTTTCGATGGATCTAGACATAAAATTCGGCCCAATCGGAGTTCGGATGCTCCCTGGAGCCCTGAAATACCGAAGACGTAATCCGGATGACGGGAATCCGAGAGTCTACATAAAGAGAGGAAATCTAGGTCAAAGGGCAGCCGTCTTGAGGGGGAGATAAATCTCCACAGCAGCACCATCTCCAAGGAAGAAAAAGGGGGGCAAGGGTCGCTGCCCCCAAGGGTCGTGGCCACCGCCGTGGCCGTGGGCGTCGCCGTTGCCGCCGTCTCCTTCATCTCCTCCAGGCTGCATCTCTTCATCAACAACTCTCTCTCTCACCATGTACATGTGTGAGTAGTTCTCCTCGGGGCTAAGGTTTCTACCAGTAGCTATGTGTTCAATTCTCTCTCCCATGATGTGATCTTCGCTGTGATCATAGGCTATGTTAATCTAGGGTGATCCCATGATATTTCCACTTCCTCTATGTATTGGATTGTTGTAATCACTTGATCTTATCTAGTATAATCCCCGAGACCATGGTGACAGCGGTCTGTTGGACATGGGTTAGAAGAATATTTTCATGAGTGATTTCCTCTTTTGTGTGTTGATTGAAGATTGAGAGTCTCTTGGTGCTTGTCTTTGACTATCCTTGAGATATGTTTTGGGTATTGTGGTACTCTCTTTGGATGGCCGCCGTGACATTGGGAAATCCATAGATTGAGAACTATGAACTTTGAGGTGTGCTTTTGTAGCCCTACATAATGCTCGTCCTCTCTTGACCACAAAGGAATGACCTTTGAGTGCGTCTCCATTGCATGTTTTATGGGAAATATTATGTGATTAGACTATGTTAATGTTGTTGAGAGTTGCCACTAGTGAAAGTAGTAACAAAATAGTAGCAGCAGTGATGAGAGCAATAGTAACAACGAAGGCAATGAAGATGAAAGATGGACGGGGTTCAAGGTTTCACTAGTGGTAACTCCCCAAGCAAAAAGAACAAGTGTTGGGTGAAAAAATTACAGTTGGGCAATTGACAAAATTGCAATAACTATAGCCAAAGAACAAACTAGAGCAATCCTAGTCTAAGAACCAAACGTATGCATGTGTTCCGTATGTAGTTGTACGTGCTTGCAATAAGAACTTGCACAACATCTATTGTCCTACCGTCCCGCTACAAACGGGGCCAAAAGGTATTGCGGACATTAAGGTTCTCATGTCAAAGAGCACCGGAACAAAGCATTAACACTCTATGAACACATGCGATCCTCAAATTATTGCCCATCCCCTTTGGTGTCCCAAGCTGTCACCATTGGGATCGCCGGTTCCGGACTATAATAGGTGCATACAACCGTAGATAAGATCTAAACAACAATTATAATCATGCAACCATAACGTGCTCAGATCTGAAATCATGCTACTCGTGCACTAGTAACAAGCATTAAGAACAACAAAATTGCAACAACAATAATTCATAAACCTCTTAGGACTGAACAAGGTAACAATTCATCGGATCCCAACAAAAACAACACGAATTACATCATATGGATCTGAATCATGTAGGGCAGATCATGAGAACTTTGTATTGAAGATCAAGGGGAGAAGATACCAACAAGCTACTGCCAAGAACCCGTAGTCCAAGGAGGAACTACTCACGATCCATCATGGGGTGAAGAAGAGTTGATGAAGATGGCCCCCGGGGCCACTGCCCTCTCTGACAGGGTACCGGAGCAGGATCCTGGTGACCCCCGAAGCTAGGTTTCGATGGCGTCGGAGATCGGGATCGCTTCTGGAAAATACGTCTGGATATATCGGGTTTTTGCATCACGGGTGAATTTATAGGCCAAGGGGGAGTCCGAGGAGGTTCCCGGGTCAACCAGGAGGCCACTTGGCGCGGGTGGGCCCTGGCCGCGTCGGGGGGGGGGGCGCCTGGGGCCACCTCCTGACTCTGTCCTCCGGCTGGAGGACTGTTCCGATGTAACTATCTTTTGGTTATTTTTTGAGCAACTTCATTTTTGGACTTTTTCTGCATTGCAAAGACAAAACAGACAGAAACTGGCACTGGGCTCTATATTAGTAGGTTAGTCCAATAAATGATTCAAAATCATGGGCAGAAGATGTAGCAATGACACAAAAAGGGTATGGAACAAGCAAAAAATATAGATACGTTTGAGACGTATCATCACTCAAGCTAGAAATCGACGGGCATGAACCCACAATCAAGCATAACTCTCCCTCTTGGAGTTCCAATCTACTACTTGGACAAAGCAAGAAAAAAGCAACGGAGAACATGCAAGAATTAGTCAAGAACAAATATATAAAAGGAGAACCAAATATATAACTCATCACAATCTGAACATAATCTCAGAATCCATCGGATCCCAGCAAACACAACATAGCAACAGGAGAAAGATTACATAGATGCCTTGATCATGTAGGGAAGCTCACAAGTGCTAAGAATTGAAGCACAAGATTGGAGAACGGACATCACATAGCTACTGGTCATGGACCCATGGTCCAAGGGGGACTACTCACGGCACATCCAGGAAGCGATCATGGTGGTGGACAATCTCTCGGAGATCAATCCTCCCTCCGACAGGGTGCCGGGATGAGGTCATCTAGCGATCCCGATCCCGGGATCGCGACGGTGGCGGAACAGTGGCGAATTTCGCGACGAAGGGTCTTTTTTCAGGGTTTCTGTATCGAGGAATAAATATAGGCCGAAGGAGGGCACCAGGGGGTCCCACCCCTCCAGGCGGCCTCCTAGCGCGGCCTAGGGTGGGGTCTCGCCCCCTTTCTTCCAGGGAGGGGGTGGGCCCCTCCGGTTCTCCTTTGGGCCTTCAGAGTCTTCTGGAACGCTGCTTTTTTATATATTTTTCTTGGAATTTTTGGGCACTATAAATATTGGTATGAACTTGCAATTCAGAGACATCAGAAGACAGAAACTGCACTGGGTGCACTGAGTTAGTAGGTTAGTCCAAATATGTGTAAAAAGGTATGTAAGTGCAGCAAAACACATAGCAATGTCACCCAAATAAGCATGGAACAAGCAGAAATTATAGATACGTTTGGGACGTATCAGTTCCTCACTTTCCATCCATGTCTAACTTCTGTGAGACCAGATCTTATTGGCATGGAGGATTCACTGAGGATCACTAAGAATATTACAAGGAATACAACTTGTATCAAAAAGGGATACACTTATGGAGACTAATACATCAATCGTATGAGTATGCTAGAAACTTGTGCTCAATATATGATATATCTTTCTGCAGGGATGAATCTTGTTTCTTTATGAGGCATAAACACCTTGCTTTCCAATGTGAGTACAATGATGATGAAACCTTAGCTTCTTATGCTAAGGGAAATTATGATTTTTATGATACAGAAAAATAGAAGATTTTTTTGCTTTTAAGGGTACCTATGAAATTACTTCTTTTCTTGAAAATATTGCTGATGCCCCTTACAAATCTGAGAGCCTTGCTATACTTAAGTATTGCTTTGAAAATTATAATGAAAATTATTATATTAATGAATTTCTTGAGAGAATCTCTCCCCCAAAGGAAGAGACTAATGCCTAGCAGGACTCTATGGAAGAAGAAATTGCTGAAATTGAAATCTCCTTGGATGAAAACGAGGAGGAGAGTGACGAAAAAAAGGAGGAAGAATGGCGCCATCCATGTCTACCTTCTAATGAGAGTAACTCTTTGACTCTTACTTTATATGATTTCCCTCCATTCTTACCAAAGGAGGATGAATGCTATATTGATGAGTGTTATGATTCTATGGATTCTTACCAAGGGTTGATGCCTTCTATACTTGTGGCCATGATGCCACTATGGATGATGCTTATGGAGATGAACTTGATATAGTTCCTTATGTTAAGCATGAAATTGTTTCTATTGCACCCACACTTTATTGCCCTATTATCCTTTTGAAATCTCCAACTCATATTCTGGAGAAATTTGCTCTTATTAAGGCTCATAGTGATGGGTTGCATTTATCTCATGTTCCTAAAAAACGTGTTGAAAACAATACACGTTTTCTTGTAGGTCATGGACAACATGCTTTATGTGATAGTTATATTCTTGATGTTGTTCATGATGCTACTGAAAAATTATTTTGAGAGAGGAAAGGTTGGTTGTAGAAACTTTCTTGGTACAAAAACACTTCTCGCTTTGTTGAAACTTTTGAAGTTGTTCCTGTTCCACCTTCCTATGCTTGTTGTTTTGTGCTTATTTGATTTATTTTCTAACAATATGCCTAAGCATAGGAAGTGGGTTTGACTTGAGTGTGTTTCTAATTCCTTCTTGATGCTCTCTTTTGCTTCAACTCTTATTCCCTTGTGAGAATCTTTTATAATCTTCGTGCCTAGCTCAAAGGCATAAAAGAAAGCGCTTATTGGGAGGCAACCCAAAATGTTGTTTTTTTACTTTCATTTTTTAGTGGTCTTGATGTTTATTACTACTGTAGCAACATCATTGTATCTTTATTTTCAAGCTTTGAGCCAAGTTTAACCTTCGATTGCAAGAGAAAACAAAAGTTGTGACATGCTATCCAAAAAACAGAATATGTTTGCTCCATTGCGAAAATTCATAAAAATCACCAGATCATATTTTGATCTGATTTTTTGCCAGTATGCTGGATACAATTGAATTTCTGCGGTCTGTTATGAGTTTTTTGATTTGAGTTGCAAAAGTGCCCCTAAAAATATATTTACCACCTGCTGGTCTGTTTTTCACAGATTCTGCCATGTTTTGTGTTTTCTCAGTTCTGCAAATTTTAAGCTTTATTTTTCTTTGCAAAAACTTTTTGGAAATCTTGAGAAACAATAGGTCTTCCTGAAAATCTTTATTTCCAGTAGAGGAAAATTATTTATTATGGGCACTAACCCCTCTAATCATCTTATGATGAGTTTTGTATGAAGGGTGTTTTCAAGTGTGTGAAGGAAGATGATGAAAGAAGATCCGGGAGTGGCAAAAGCTCAAGCTTGGGGATGCCCCCACGCACCCCTAAGAAATATCCAAGGAGACTCAAGCGTATAAGCTTGGGGATGCCCCCGTGCATCCCCTTCTCCATCAACAATCATCAGTTCGCCCTTCTCCACACTATATTTTTATCAATTCATGTGTTATGTGCTATGCATGGAGCATCTTGCATTTACTTTTTACTTTGTTTAGTTTTCTTTCCTTTTCATAACAAGTTGGACCCTTGCCTTCATTGTTTGGGAGAGAAAACACGCTCCACTTCACCCTAGAACACAACATAGTTTTCATGCTTATCCTTGTTGAGTGTTCTTTATCTTTTTCTAGCTGCTATCATGTTTAGCTCTTGTTTTCATGCCTATCTTTTTAAAGAGCTTTTATTTATGTTGTTGCTTTTGGAACTCTCTTGAGTTTTCATGCTTATCTTGATTAGAGAGTTGGCATGTTGCACTGAGTTTTGTGTCTTCACTTGAGTAGGTAATTGATGTTGCTATTTAAGTATAGTACTAACTTGCAATAGTTGTGAGGTATTAATTTGAGTAATGTTTGGACTTTGATGGCACTGAAGTAGTCCTCCTCGTTCGCTACCCCAAGTGGAAGGTTGAGATGTAGCGTAGCGGTAATTTCCCTTGGCAAAGATACCAAGGTTGAGATCGAACCAGTAGGACTCCGACGACGACAAGTAGGTGCTTTGGCAAGTGATGTGCCGTTTACGATAATCACTTGCTTTGCCTGGACCAGCACACAAAGAAAAATAACTTTGCTCCCAACGAGTACAGAGGGGTTTTCAATCCCTCCAACCTTGCCATTTAAAAAGGATCAAACACAAGAGATAGATAGTAGTGATAATTGCAAAGTAAAGTAAATAAGATAAATAAAGTGGAGGTGTAAATTGTAAGGCCCGATATGCGGTACTGTTCCAGATCTAGATGTTTCCATCCAGATCCGGGGACGAAGCACATATCGGTCCCACCGCGACATATGACAATGCCATATGCCCTGGATTTCCAATATGATATCACAACATTACAATTACAAGGATACAACTGTTGGGGTTCGGGGCAGAAAACACAAATTTTTCATAACCTACGAGACCCATACCCAAGACCTATGCTATGCTGATGCAAGTAACAGACAGAAATAGATGACATACCAGTATGTAGTCCGTTAAGCGGGAAACGTTCCCGCATGAACGTGGTTGGTGTAGTCGTACCGGCAATCCCCGATGCCGCGCAGATCCACGATGACTCCTGTAGCCACCCGATCCTTGTAGACCGATGACGGGATTACGTCCCCGACGGAACGTTGCTGATGAAGACCTCGCGATACGGCCACGACGATGAAGTAGCACCACAAGTGTAGTGCCTCGCAGAATTATACACATACAGTATACCCGACGTCCCTCCGGGCTCCGAACCAGTAGAGCAGCGGAAAGAAGATGGATTCGGATCCCAATTCCAGTAGCACGATGGCGTGCGTATAGTGGAGAAATCCCCAACCAAGTGTAGAATCCAAACAAGGGTAGTCCACTCGAGGAAGGAGAAAGGAGGGAGAGAGAGATGAGAATTTATCTCAAAAAAATTGATGATTAAAAGGGCACCTCTACCCCTCCTTATATAGGCCAAGGAGGGGTGCCACCCCCCCTCCACTTCCGGGGTGGGACTAATCCCAAGGGAGGGGGTGGCGCACCAAATAAAGGGGGTGGGCCCCCTCATGGCGCCATGGCCCATGGGGGAGGACTCCCTCTCCCCCTAATGGGCCCTATGAGGCCCATATTCCTTTTAATTCATTTTTAATTATAATTAAATATATTTTAATATTTAATTCATATAATTAAATAATAAAAAATTAATTAAACATTACTAAATATATTTTGAACCTTTCAAAATACCCGGAACAACTTCCGGCCTTCATCGGAACAATTCCGGTCATCACCGGAACAATTCCGGTGTTCTCTCCAATTTCTCCGGTGATCCCGAATCAATCCTTACTGCGTCGAGTACCCTTAAGTGTAACACCCTACGGTCCGGGAAACAACAAACATGATCGAGACAATTCTCATTGATCAATGACTAATCAATTGGACCTGGTTACAATCCTTGATAGCCCCTGCGCTTCCATTGAATGAACTTCAATCGCTGTTGGATGCGTTAACCGTGTGCCTGTTCCCTTTGTCCTAGGGTACTTTTCTTGTCCGAGGTTTGATCATCGGTATCCACTATACCTAGTTCTTCCTCGTTCTCAACAAACAAGTTTACTCGTTCCCGTGATATTACAACTCCGTGACCTAGTCACACGTTTGCAAACTTTATGATGTAACATCACCGAGTGGGCCCAGAGTACCTATCCGTCACACGGATGGACAAATCCCGCTTTGATCTATTTGCATACTCATTAACATATCTATTCGGAATACCTGAAGTACTCCTTTATGGCCAGCATATTTCAGTCAGGCGGTGGGTAGCAAATCAAGGCATCCTAATAGACAGTAATTACGTATGATCATTACGGTCTAAGGATCTGGTCACTACGTTATAGTTATCGCAATGTCGAACTATGTGACTTGATCACATCGCAACACTTCTGGTGGGTGTATGTCCATCATATCATTATCCAATGATACGACTCCATTGTCAACAGACGCCATTGTCTCATGATCAGGAAACCTTGATCATTAATCGCCCAATGGACTAGTATACTAGGGTTGACTAGGGACCTGGTTGTTTGTATACCACACCTATATTAATGTTTCCGCTTAATACAATTATATCATAGTATCAAACGTATTATGAACTAATGGAATATGCTCGATAAAACATATTTTATTTTCCTCTAGGGCACATTCCCAACAGTCTCCCACTTGCACTAGAGTACAAATAATCTAGTTGCATTTTCTCTGGATCATAACTCCTTATTGATCATGCTTGCCCGTGGAAGAGGTTGTATCAACGGTCTGGGTACCATTCAGAACCGTATGTCCTTTTGCAAATCATAATGTCACCTAATTTGACATTCCTTCATTATCCACTATAATGATGAGGTATATATATTTGGCGGTGAAGTGAGACTTCGTTTGCTGTGTCATAGCAATGACATCCGGTGGGTCACGCGGACTTTCCCATAGTCATGCACACTTGAAACTCACTCAATCAGAAGTCGAACTTCTTAAGCCATAATATAACTCCTGCTACTTCTAAAGCAACCACATCAATGTAGATTCAATCCTTAGTGCATTGTATGCAACTTTGATGTCTAACCATGTTTCTTTCAACTTAGGCATTCATTAGTATGATATCTCAATTTTCTAGGTTAGTGTCAAAACTTGAACCAGCATAACATTTATGGTCAAGTCCACTATCCTTTACAAATTTGAGATGTATCCTCAGTTCTCTTCAGACACTGAAGGATAAACTTAACTCTTTGTTCAATGATTTACTCATAAATCATATCACAACATGTTCTTACTACTAAGAACTTGGGTCACATTACGTCGAGTACATAACTCTGGTTTTGTATGAAAGAACCTATGACAAAGGCATAGAGGATCCAACACATCCATTTCTTTCATTAACCATTAACCATTGTTCTTGTACTGAGATTAACTCAACACTTCTCTTGGATATACAAGTAAGGACCGCTTCTTGACTTGTCCCATTCTGAACTCCTTCAGAATCTGATCCAGGAAAGTATTACGACTCAATGTTATTAAACACATATCTATCTTAATAGATCTTCAATGCTTAATACTTATTCATCTTCATTTATGAAAGATTCAAATAATCATTAACACCAACTGCACCATTCATAATATGTTATCCATATATGAGAATGTTATCATGCTCCCACTCAAATGTGTCATGCACATATTAAGTTATAGGATAACACTCATATTGCTCCCAGTCAAATATGTCGGCCACATATAAGACAAGGATAACATCCACATGTCTCCCACTTAGATATGTCAGACACATATTAAGTTCAGGATACTAACCACATGGCTCCTACTCAAATATGTCATTTACATATAAGTCTAGGATAATACTCCCATAGCTCCCACTCAAAATATGTCGTCTACATATTAAGTTTCAGGAAACTATTCAACTCCCACTCAGTTTCATGCAAATGCATGTTTCCTCGATATTTTGGTTAAGTCCAAAATCCTTTGATCATCCATCAAAATGAGAATTCAGTTTACGAGACACTAGTATCCATATGTTTTTCCAAAACCTTCTTGTTGTACCAATTACAACACTTCTTCAAATACAGGATTTGAGGAAGTCACGGTATTGATAACAATCCTAGATCAATCGTAGTGAATATCCCTTTGACTCAAGCATTGCTACACATTGTAGTCAACCCATTGAATTTGTCAGAAACAATCTTTGTGACAAACCAATCTTGACGTCCCTTTGATGTTCACATTTATTCCTAATAACTCTGAAGTTATTGTGAATATCAAGTAACCTCCTTACTTGATAAGATTCAAGCAATCTTAAATGTAAATCAACATAGGATTTCATGACTCGTAGTCATATCTCGTACTTAGGTCCACCATCGCTTCTTTGTAGTTCGTAGGAATGTCTTGTTCCATTAACATGACAAGTGAATCATGAATATCATTTTGCACTAGGGGCAAATATATATTCTTGAATCCTACCTTTCTCAGTAAAAGTTCCCATCAGAAGATCATGATCATTATCATTAGTTTCTCCTCATATTGTAGAGCTTTGCTTCCAGAACATATTCCGTTGCACTACTCTGACATTTGGAGGCAAGGTCAATTACCTTGGTTGAACTTTCACTTTTCTTCCATTACCACACTTATCAAGAATAATTCTTGACAAACACCAAACATAGAAATACAAGTTTTGCTCCTTTTTGTTCTAGTTGTGGAAGATGCATCCATAGTTGTCTAAGGATAAACTACAAAGATAATTTATCTTACATAAATCAAGCTTCCTAGAAACCACAACACACCATGACATATATAGTGTTGGTTTCCACGAACTCAGATGGTTCCCTATGCTGAAGTGAGTGTTTGCATATTAAATTAATAACTCTAAACAATAATAATGTAACTTGGTAAGAGATAACTTAGACCATACACTTTTCGATAGAATATGATCACAATGTTCAGGGACGTCAATCATATTGAAGTGGAACAACTTTCACACAAGTCTTTATGCCCAAGACTAAATCAAAACATTTGTCACTTTGATCAAATCGTATAGACTTGTCTTTCTTGTTAATTTAATATCCATCTTTACTCTGAAATCCCTTTTGATCATATCAAATTATTTCAGACTCATGTTTCATTAGTGAATACAAATATTCATCTAAGTCCACATACGAAGTTCACAAAATAATGAAATTCACCACATGCTGACATACGATACATCACAATGTATGATATTCAACAAGCAGTACACATTCTGTTTACCAGAATGCGAGGTTTTAGTCATCTCACCTAAAAGGCATGGTTTGTATGTGTCAAGAGATCAAGTATCTTAAGACATCATCATACCATTCATGACTTAAACTGTAGTGTCATTATTAAGCCTGGATATTTCTTGGCATTACAATATTTCTTATAAATGATCAAACAACTATCATCAATATAAGAAGAACTCATTCATAATCGTAATGTGACCATAAGAGATATCATTCATAAAAGGAGAACAACTGACTTGTTTCTCACTAATATGAATAATTTTCTTCGCGAGATGCAAGACACACTAATAAAGTCCTAGTTCAAACGATCATAAAATTTATTCATATATTAATCAATTGATAGATGTAGAGGGAGAGTGTTGTCGACCATCAACTATCTTGATTGCCGTCAGCACACATTGTCACCTCATCCCTTCCAAGTCACTCTCAAGCAGTAAGTTCAAGCATCGAATAATTAATCAACCGCAATTAGTGTTTCGTGGGAAAGACAATTATAACTCGTATATCAAATATACCTTCTCCGTCAATGACCATTCCTGCATTGGTTCTACTCTTAAAGTTCTTAACTTTAACCATGACCTCATGACAGGTGAACGATTCTCCTTCATGACATACTCCAGACGTGGTCTTTATAACTGGGAGGAAGCGGATGCAACTCCCCAGTTTTCGCAAAGTAACCAGTCATTCAGTAGTCCAAGTTATACACAAGGTGTTCCATGTATCTTATACATTTTCCAAGTGACTTTCTCAGCAGGTTGTTCCTTCCACCATAGTTGAAAGAAACCCCGTCCATATACTCATATTCCATTACTCTGATTTGTGACCAAGTGCTTTCAAGTTCACCTAGCACGTCATACGTGTTGGTTAACATGCATTCACAATTCAGATTCCATAGAATGAATTATGGTGTATTGGACAGTCTTTCATAAGTGACAGTGAGTGCGATACTCATCATCATCTTCCTTGATTACGGAGTTGTCAGGTGTATCTCTTAGCAGTTCTTCGTATTATGTTTAGAAAGTCATTACAAACGAGTATGTCTCTAATGGTGTTGGTACACATCAATGAAGTAAGACCCATTTACCTTAAGTTCTATCATACTAAAAGAGCCATAGTTCTAAACATTGGTATGAAGTTATCTACAATGATATTTGCTAAGACATGAAGATTAAGTTCATAATATGGAGTTCATGTTTCAAAAACAATTCTGGAACTCCCACTCAGATAAACATCCCTCATACTTTGTTCTAAGTGATTAAACGATCCTTGAAGAACATACCTCCCCCGTGTGACACGACCATCAGTATGTTGTTCACGGTAGGCCATCATGCCAATCACATCATCCATGTGACTCATGGTCGACCTTTCGGTCTCTTGTGTCCCGAGGCCATATCATATACATATGCCAGGCTCGCCACCACACCCTATCTGATTTGTTGCTGTGTCATGCAAGGCCATATCATATACATATGCCAAGCTTTCTACACCTACCTCATGTGAACGAAAAAATGTTTGACACACGTGTGACATGTGGTGCCTCCATAATGTAGAACTTTCCAGGTGGTGCTCACTAGGGTAAGGACACTATGTTGGTTTTAGTGAGGGATCATCCTATTATGCTACCGTCGTATATCTAACATATTAGCAAAACAGGATGCAACAATATAAATCATACATGCTATGATTCCCCCTGACATGCAAATTAAAGTTGAAAGCACCTTTCTACTTTATCTTTTGCAAGTTTTACGTGGCTGCTAGGGGTTTCGAGAAAAGAACCGCTTTCTATCCTGCGAAAACAAGCCACACCATCAATGCCGCAATTGTCTCTATTACACCCCTGTCGGGGCCCTCCGTTGCAAACAGCTTCGCATCGCTAATGCAGAGAGACAGACACCCCCCAACCACTTTATATGGTACAAGCCATATGTCAAGCGTCGAACCAGTCTCGCGTAAACGCGTAAGGTCGGTTGGGGGCCGCTTCATCAAACATTGCCGCAACGCTAAATGAGTACACGTGAGAGGGTAACAATTGGAGAATTGATGCCCACATACTAGATGTGTTCTATCCGTACAATACATCTACGCATAGCCTTGCTCTGATACCACTGTTGGGGTTCGGGGCAGAAAACACAAATTTTTCATAACCTACGAGACCCATACCCAAGACCTATGCTATGCTGATGCAAGTAACGGACATAAATAGATCACATACCAGTATGTAGTCCGTTAAGCGGGAAACGTTCCCGCATGAACGTGGTTGGTGTAGTCGTACCGGCAATCCCCGATGCCGCACAGATCCACGATGACTCCTGTAGCCACCCGATCCTTGTAGACCGATGACGGGATTACGTCCCCGTCGGAACGTTGCTGATGAAGACCTCGCGATACGACCACGACGATGAAGTAGCACCACAAGTGTAGTGCCTCGCGGGATTATACACATACAGTATACCCGACGTCCCTCCGGGCTCCGAACCAGTAGAGCAGCGGAAAGAAGATGGATTCGGATCCCAATTCCAGCAGCACGACGGCGTGCGTATAGTGGAGAAATCCCCAACCAAGTGTAGACTCCAAACAAGGGGAGTCCACTCGAGGAAGGAGAAAGGAGGGAGAGAGATGAGAATTTATCTCAAAAAAATTGATGATTAAAAGGGCACCTCTACCCCTCCTTATATAGGCCAAGGAGGGGTGCCACCCCCCTCCACTTCCGGGGTGGGACTAATCCCAAGGGAGGGGGGTGGCGCACCAAATAAAGGGGGTGGGCCCCCTCATGGCGCCATGGCCCATGGGGGAGGACTCCCTCTCCCCCTAATGGGCCCTATGAGGCCCATATTCCTTTTAATTCATTCTTAATTATATTTAAATATATTTTAATATTTAATTCAGATAATTAAATAATAAAACATTAATTAAACATTATTAAATATATTTTGAACCTTTCAAAATACCCGTAACAACTTCCGGTCATCACCGGAACAATTCCGGTGTTCTCTCCAATTTCTCCTGTGATCCCGAATCAATCCTTACTGCGTCGAGTACCCTTAAGTGTAACACCCTACGGTCCGGGAAACAACAGACATGATTGAGACAATTCTCATTGATCAATGAATAATCAACTGGACCTGGTTACAATCCTTGATAGCCCCTGCGGTTCCATCGAATGAACTTCAATCGCTGTTGGATGCGTTAACCGTGTGCCTGTTCCCTTTGTCCTAGGGTACTTTGCTTGTCCGAGGTTTGATCATCGGTATCCACTATACCTAGTTCTTCCTCGTTCTCAACAAACAAGTTTACTCGTTCCCGTGATATTACAACTCCGTGACCTAGTCACACGTTTGCAAACTTTATGATGTAACATCATCGAGTGGGCCCAGAGTACCTATCCGTCACACGGATGGACAAATCCCGCTTTGATCTATTTTCATACTCATTAACATATCTATTCGGAATACCTGAAGTACTCCTTTATGGACAGCATATTTCAGTCAGGCGGTGGGTAGCAAATCAAGGCATCCTAATAGACAGTAATTACGTATGATCATTACGGTCTAAGGATCTGGTCACTACGTTATAGTTATCGCAATGTCGAACTATGTGACTTGATCACATCGCAACACTTCTGGTGGGTGTATGTGCATCATATCATTATCCAATGATACGACTCCATTGTCAACATACGCCATTGTCTCATGATCAGGAAACCTTGATCATCAATCGCCCAATGGACTAGTATACTAGGGTTGACTAGGGACCTGGTTGTTTGTATACCACACTTGTATTAATGTTTCCGCTTAATACAGTTATAGCATAGTATCTAACGTATTATGAACTAATGGAATATGCTCGATAAAACATATTTTATTTGCCTCTAGGGCACATTCCCAACAACAACATCTCATACAATCGACATACAACTTCCTCAATACATTACATCAGCGGAAGATACATGTCTGAGTACAGACTACAATCAAATGCCTAGTGGCAAAGATAAAACACACCATCCCGTAACCGCATGGGTCCAGTCTCTCCGTCGGGATCTACCTAACTAGTCGTCGTCGAGTATCCACGGAGGCGTCCAGAAGAAGAGTCGAGGTAGTAATCAACTACAGCGGCCGATCAGGAAAAACATAAAAGGTAGAAGAAAAGAAAGGGGGTGAGAATATATCAAAAGTTTTGTAACTAACTTCTCACGGGTAAGATGGGGTTAGTGGTGAGGTTGCAGTCGCACTAGCAATATATGAGTGGCTAACGGTCTATTTTTAGAGTAAGATGAGAGCCAAGCATTCGATGAGGAATCGCCTCCAACAAGTTTTGCTATCATCTACTTACGCAAACATAACACCTATCCTATCCTTGTCCTCCTCTTCGCATCCCGACGAAGAAGAAGCAATCAAGGCACACACACGTTGATCAAGTTATTAAATATGATTCCGTTGATGTTATCTATGAACAAGACGTAGGTTCCAAGTCGCCCATAACCGTGGACACGGCTTCTCGAAAAGATTTAACCCTGCAGGGGTGTACCAACTGCCCATTACAAGGCTCCGCACGCCCGCCCATCACTCTCAGTTTCTACCCATCACGGGCAGCCATTTTATGATTTAGTCCCGAGAGATCCAAAACAACAGGTCCTTTAACTAACAACGAACAAATCCGGGTGGCCCCCGGTGAGTCGACATCCGGCTCAGGAGCTGGCCGTGCTCTCGATCTGGTCTCTACCGTCTGTCGCAGGTTTGGATTGCTGGTAATTCTCACATGAGGCCGGGTCCTCAGCTGAACAGGTTGGACCAATAAGGAAACAAAGTCCCCGCTGGCCCTGGTTGGTTTAAAGGATGTCTGCTAGGAGCGACCCGACAGACATATATGCATGGTTTGCAAATGGTAAATCAACTTGGGCCACCACTAGAAATGTTTGAAGGTAGGTAGGTAAGAAAAGGGTACCCCATAAAATCCCACACGCGGTTAGGCACGCTCAGTATTAGAACCAATACTCGGAACTCGGATCCTAGGTGACCCGAATGGAACAAAGCGTCCGGGCGGGATAGCCTAGACCTTCCATCCTTCGTCGAATATAGTCAACATTATAATAATCATAACATCCAAAACAATATAATAATTTGATAGCCCAATCCAAGGAGTAGGAGGAGGTAACAGTTGATAACATCCTAGCATGCGTACTAAGAAGTGGCTGAGCAGCGAGCAAAAGTGACATAGCCGAACAAGGTTTGCTGGGAGGTGGAGGGACATGGCTGTTTGGGTTTATTTGAGAGGCGTGAATAAGAAGTGGTAGGATCAAGCAATCTTTCTATCCTACACCTAGGCGCCAGTGAGCTAAAAGTTATAAGCATGATATATGCTCCCCCTTACCTGATGAGAAGACGAACCGAAGGTGTAGTCGATCGCAAGCTCGCATCGTCTCCGAAAGGTACCCGCGGAAGCACACAAGAAGGAAACACTTGACAAGGCAATCGAAGAGCAAGCAACTATTACTATGAAGAAATCATGAGCAAGCATCAACAAGAAGACAACACGAGACAACGCACTACTGCATCGCATCTATCGTCGAGAGCGGTTACTAACAGGTTAAGTGGAGTACTCGTCACACACGACGTTACCGCACATTTACGATGGTTCAAGTTGTTTAGTTACAGGTGATCAACAAAGGTTGTTAACATGGAAACTCAAGCAAGCATGGCATAGCACACGAATATGAAAAGAGGTGAAGCATAAGATAAACTATCTATGCTAGTCAATTTAAGTGAGGCACAACCTAAACATGGCATTCCACTAAGTGCCGCACGACAAGTAAAAAATTTGGTACTATTATGCCCTAAACCATATTTTAGAATGATTAACCACAGCAAACAATAGCATAAACACAAATTACACGGAAAACTAATCAAGTTACATATAAAGAACACTCCAAACGGAGTTACGGTTAAAAAGATACAAGCAAAAAAAGTTATGCACACATGCTGTTAACATCAGGAAGCACACTTTAGAGCAATGCATAAACAGGATAATGAATGAAAACATGATCAGAAATGATATGGAACTAAAGTATACATGGCAGGCAAGGCATGGCAAAAGGAATCATGCAAATAGGCATCATGAACAATTAATTATAGCCCATGCAAAATGCAATAAAACATTACTGGTCTAGGACTTAGTGAAAATCAAGAAAACATGGCAGAAACTGTTATTTTCATGGTGTATAAACAGGGGTATAACTATATGCAAAAGTGCAGCAACATGACATAGGAAAATATGAGCATGGAGTAGGCATGATGGTGATCAGGTACAAACAAGAATCATGGTCATAGGCATAACAGATCAAAATATATTAATCATGCAACATGGCATGCAAAGTTACAGACTTAGTGAAAAATAGAGATGGCTGTCAAAACCAGCAGGATAGCAACTTTGGACCTAAACATATCTATGACCAGGAATGCAAACATGACAATGCAATACATATAATGGAAGTAGACATGATGCTTAACAGTATGCAACAAGAATCAATGCAATAGGCCTCATGGATGTATCACAATCATCATGCAAACTTGCAATAAAATAACAGCAGCAACACACTAGCAGAAAATAATAGCAGTTAACAACCTGATGCCCACTTCAACAGTGATTAACAATATCAATATGGACTCAAATCAAAATGCGCACAAAGGATGAACTGAAGTACAGACAATTCTAAACAATTTTCCTTTTGGGCACATCGCGATCCGGGCTACAGTTTACTAGCAATTATCGTCGCAAAACAACATCAGCAATAGTTAACCAGGGACTTGGCCAAAATAACAGGAAAGAAAAAGAAAACATAAAAAAAAAGGTTGGGCTCACCCTAGCCGGGCCGAGCACAATAGTGGCTGGCGGCCTGGGCCTCGCTTGCGGGGTGGGCCGCGTGGGCGCGCTGGGCTGGGGGCGCTGGCAGGCTGGCCCAGCCACGGTAGCCATGGGCAGCGACGGTTGCTACCGGCCCCGTCCCGATTCGGCCGGCCGATGGCGACCGGCGGCCTCCGGCGCGGCGCTCCGGCGAGCGGGGCGAGCGACGCAACGACGAGGGAGGGCGCGACAGATCCGAGGTGAGGAGGCGGTCGCGGAGATGCAGTTGCCGAGGCGTCGGATGGCGGCGCTGTGGCACGGCGGAGCTCGTGGACCGGGCGCCATGGCGACGGCGGCCGACCTCGGGAAGGGAGAGGGAGGTCAGGGTGAGGAGGAGAAGGAGAGGAAGGGAAAGAGAGAGGCGCGGGGAGGAAGGAGGGTGGCGCGTCGGCTGGCTGGCCGGCAGCCGGTGGGAAGAGGCGCGGCGGACTCCACGGGCGCGGGTGGAGGGGAGAGAGAGGGAGAGAGGTGGGTGGATCTGGGCCGTCGGATCGCCAGATCTGACGGCCCAGATCGGATGGGGCTAGGGTTGCGAAAAAGGCTAAATTGCGAAAATTCGGGCTATTGTGAGGGGGGTGGCCGCAATTTTGGCTTAGAGAAAATCCTAGAAAGGGGTGGGAGAGTGGTGGTCTTTATATAGCTCAGGTGGCTGGCAGTTTGTAAAAACATCCCTGGTTTTTCTCTCTCGCGGGCGGTGTTTACGTTTCTGACCGCCGGGGGTCCGCAGGACCTCCGATTCGGGTAAAACTTCGAACTGCGCGATCAGTGTGTCGAGCCAGTGGCGTTCACCTAGCGTTGGAACTGTTTCGAGAACATTTTACGGTGTGCTATAAAAATATCCCGTTTATATATTAAACGGGGTTTTTCGTTCTGTTGGTTGTGGCTGGTCTTGTGCGGGTTTTCGCGACGGTGATCGGGTGAAACCCGGTGTCACAAAGGTCGAGTGTCAGGGTGGCAATGGTCGGTCTCCGTCCGGTACGAGATAAGAGGGGGGAAATAACCGCCGATCGATACATCGGGGATGCAAACACCGCAAAAAAAATCAGACAATCAAACAGTTCACACCGAAAACAAATTTTTTAATTTTTGTGAAATCTGGGCTGTTACATAAACAGTGGTGGAAATATGGACCGGGGTCCCACAAAGATCACTAGTTATGTCTCTCTCCCCAAAGTCGATAAACAACTGTGCGAGGTGAACAAATTACATCTGGGCAATTGACAAGATTAAAAACGGACCGCAATGCTAACTATGCTACAAAAGAAAGGAAGAGACTCAAAAGCGCGCATGGGCAGCACGCGAAGACAAGTAGACCGAAATCCATCTGCATCTACTCACTAATCATCCACCTTGAGATATCTATCCAGAACATCTCACTGGTATTAAGTTGCGAGCCCCACCCAAAGTGTAAACCCAAAGAAACAGACAACTGCATTAAAAGAACTTTGCGTAAAGTAAATAATCCTTGCACCCGCAAGTACAAGCAGCGTTGTTTTCCCCCTGGTGGGAATAACACATCCCCTAGACTCATTTTTCTATCACTCAATTCAAGCTAGTCATCGTGGGGGGGGGGGGGGCATGAATCCACAATCATGCATAACGCTCCCTCTTGGAGTCACTATCCATCACTTGGCCAAAGTAATAAAAAACAACGGAGAACATGCAAGAATTACTCAAGAACATTAATATAAAAGGAGAAGAACCAAATATATTACTCATCACAATTTGAACATAATCTCATAATCCATCACATCCCAGCAAACTCAACATAGCAACTGCACGAAAATTACATATGTGCCTTGATCATGTAGGGCAGCTCACAAGGTCTAAACATTGAAGAACAAAGATGGAGAGAAGACATCACATAACTACTGATCTTGGACTCATGGTCCAAGGTGGACTACTCACGGCTCATCCGAGAAGCGTCCATTGTGGTGGAGAAGCTCCTGGAGGTCATTCCTCCCTCCGGCAGGGTGCCGGGACAGGGTCTCCTGGGAGCCCCGATCTTGGAAGCGCGGCGGCAGCGGAACAGAGGGGAGATCGCGAAAAAGGGTTCTTCCCTCAAGGGTTTCAGAAGATGGGGTAAATATAGGCGGAGGTGGGCAACCAGAGGTGGACCAGGGAGTCCAGGCGCCCCCCTGGCGCATCCTAGGGTGGGGCCGCGCCACCAGGGCGCCTGGACGCCTGGTGGGCACCCCCATGGCCCCCTTCGGGCATCGGGAAGCTTCCTTCTCGCTGATTTTTTTTATATTTTTCATGGAAATATTTGGGCACTTTAAGTAATGGGAAAACCTGAAATACAAAAACAACAAAAAACAGAAACTGGCACTGTGGTGCCCTGAGTTAATAGGTTATTCCAAATATGATCAAAAGTGTAAGAAAGTGCATAAAAACATAGCAATGTCACCCAAAACATGCATGGAGCAAGCAGAAATTATAGATACGTTTGGGACGTATCAGACTTCTGTGTGTCAAGAGCTCAAGCCTATTAGTGATAAGTGTCGTATTTTGGGCAGTCCGTGTATATTTTCGAAAACTATAAAAAAAATAGTTGAGAAATCTAGCTACTAGATGGATCGCTAACCTCTAGATGGGTTGTAATATATAGAGTACCCTCACATACCATGGGTCGAAGATGCGCAAGCATAACAGAAACCCCATACACTCCTCCTCGAGGTACTTGTTTCTTTGTAAACCTCCTGATTAGATAGAGAGTTACCGATAATAAGTGAATGAGGTCCTTTGACTAATGTGAGTATTCGAGATTTGGCACTTCCACCATCCATATTTGCTAGCCTCTTCGGTACCATGCATTGCCCTTTCTCATCTTGAGAGTTGGTGCAAACTTCGTCGGCGTATTCAAACCCTTGGCATGATACACTCTGTCATCATAGACCTCATTATACCCTTTCTCAAAATAGCCACCATACCTACCTATCAAGGCATTTCCATAGCCTTTCTGAGATACATTGCCATGCAACATCCATCATCTCACGACTTGATCTTCATGTCATACATGCTTTTTCTTGTTCGAGGAGCCGCATGTTAGTTGGGCCTTGCCCTTATAATTGCTACATGACGCGCTAGTATCATTGCATATCCCGCTACACTACCAGAGACATACATTTGCATACATCATGATAATTTTTCAGTTTTTTTATGTTGAGTACTTCTTATAAAGTGTGAGATCTTCTATATCCTTGTAAAATATAGAGTGTTGCCCTTAAAGTGAGGAAAATATCCCAAAGAGGACACATATAAAAGATCCCAAAAGAGGACAAATTAAAAGATCCCAAAGAGGACAAAGAGATAAATAGAAAGAGCCAACGAGGCCACAAAATAATAGAAAAAACAAAGAAAAAAAGAAATAAAAAGAGAGAAAGGGGAAACACCAATATTCCTTTTGAAAGATCCACACTCGTACTCCAAAGTAATTTTTATACCACATAGAGATTTTAATATCATTCATGCATAACTATGTGGGGATCCTTACACTATAGAACTTGGCTTGTATATTGATGGCACTGAAGTAGTGCTCCTCGTTGGCTACCCCAAGTGGAAGGTTGAGATGTAGTGTAGCGGTAATTTCCCTTGGCAAAGATACCAAGGTTGAGATCGAACCAGTAGGACTCCGACAACGACAAGTAGGTGGTTTGGCAAATGAGGCGCCGTTTATGATAATCACTTGCTTTGCCTGGACCTTCACACAAATACAAATAACTTTGCTCCCAACGAGTACAAAGAGGTTGTCAATCTCTCCGGCCTTACCATTTACAAAGGATCAAACGCAAGAGATAATGGGTAGTGATAATGATAAATGCAAAGTAAAGTAAAGGCAGTAAAATAAAGTGAGGGTCTTAACAGTGGTGGAAATATGGACAGGGTCCCATGAAGTTCACTAGTGATGTCTCTCTCCCAAAAGACGATAAACAGCTATGCGAGGTGAACAAATTATAGCTGGCCAATTGACAGGATTAAAAACGCACCGCAATGCTAACTATGCTACAAAAGAAAGGAAGAGGCTCAAAAGCATGGGCAGTACGCCAAGACAAGTAGACCGAAATCCATCTGCATCTAATCACTAATCATCCACCTTGAGATATCTATACATAACATCTCGCTGGTATTAAGTTGCCATCCCCACCCAAAGTGTAAACCGAAAGCAATAGACAACTGCATTAAAAGAACTTTGCGTAAAGTAAACAATCCTTGCTCCCGCAAGTACAAGCACCGTTGTTTTCCCCCTGCTGGCAACAGCACATCCCCTAGACTCATGTTTCTGTCACTAAAGCTAGTCATTGGGGGGCATGAACCCACAATCATGCATAACGCTCCCTCTTGGAGTTACTATCTGCTACTTGGCCAAATCAATAAAAAGAAACGGAGAACATGCAAGAATTACTCAAGAACATAAATATAAAAGGAGAAGAACCAAATATATTACTCATCACAATCTGGACATAATCTCATAATCCATCAGATCCCAGCAAACTCAACAGGGCCGCGCCCCTAGGGCGCCTGGACCCTTGATGGCTCCCTCTGGCCCTACTTCGGGGCTTTGGAAGGTTCCGTCTCGCTGATTTTTTTTATATTTTCCCGGAATTTTTTGGGCAATTTAAGTAATGGGAAAACCTGAAATACAAAAACAACAGAAAATAGAAACTGGCACTGTGGTGCACTGAGTTAATAGGTTAGTCCAAATATGATCAAAAGTGTATGAAAGTGCGTCAAAAGCATAGCAATGTCACCCAAAACATGCAAGGAGCAAGCCGAAATTATAGATACATTTGGGACATATCATATATTCCAATGATGAGCCTCCTAAAAAAAGCTCTAGGTCTTCATGAGCAAGAAAGTTGGATGCACCCCCACTAGTTCCATTGGAGGGCTTTCATACACTTATAGCTCTTTGTGCATCCGCATGTTGCATGACAATACCTACTCCTCACATCATATCTATCATTAGGCTTTCTCTCGCCTATGACTGTCCTCATTGATGTGAGCCTTTTACACCTTTTTTGCCTTCCTTTCCCACAATTATTCTGTTTGATATCCTAAGTGCCAACTATCTTGCTTGCGCTCATCCATTGCATGAGTGCTCAAAGTCGAAAGGGAGAGGACCAGTTTGACTTGTGCCTGACTAGACGAGTGACAATAAGATTCTGAAGGAGACCAAGTGTGAAGTTTTAGTAGATTGAGTTCTCAATTAAATTATATAGTATTTTTATGCTCTAAACCCATCTCCTACTTCTTGCACGCAAACACCATTTGGAGACATTCGAGTCACAGACAACGAGAGCTCTTGCACCTTTATGTTCTTACTTTGCTGTTTCAATACTAGATACAGACTCTTGCTTGTTATTGACTTGACTTGAATTACATACCTTGCTGATACGTCTCAAACGTATCTACTTTTCCAAACACTTTTCTATTGTTTTTCCCTCATTCTTGCATGATTTGAACTAAATTATCTCGGACTGACGCTGTTTTCAGCAGAGCTGCCTGTATGGTTTTATAGTGTGCATGAAAATGGATTTTTAGGTGTCTCAGAAAATTCCAGAAAAAATCACAAAAATTCACGCACCCGAAGGAGCCAGGATCCAGAAATGGGGCCAGAGGGTAGCCAGGGGGGCCCAGACGCCCTGCTGGCGCGGCCCCACCCCTGTCCACGCCAGCTAGCCTCCTGGGGAACTCCCACCGCCTTTGGTGCCCTACCTCGACTCCTATTTATTCCCGTGATGGGAAAACCCCGAAACAGAAGTCGTTTTTCCAGAACCCGTCGCGGAGCCACCGCCACCCTCTGTTCTTCCTCGAGAGGGCTAATCTGGAGGCTGATTTGTCCTCCGGAGAGGGGAGATCATCTCCATCGTCATAACCATCACCAATCCATCCTCCCTCCATGAATTCTCTTCACATGTGTGAGTAATTCCCTGCTGTAGGCAAATGGGATGGTAGGGATTGGATGAGTTTGATGATGTAATAGTTCGTCAGATTTTGGGGGCATGTTGCCTATTATCTACTATGGTGTTTATCATCTTTGCTACAACTTGTTGCTCTTAATGCTTGTCACTTTGGGCCCGAGTGCCATTTTTTCAGATCTAAACCACTTGTGTTTTCATGACTATATTTATGTTCTTGATCCTATCTATGAGTTGTATGCACCTATTATGGTCCGGAACCGGCGATCCCAAAGGTGACAGCTTGGGACACCAAAGGGGATGGTCCATAATTTGAGGACTTCATGTATCCATTGAGTTCATTGCTTTGTTCTGGTGCTCTTTGACAGGAGCACCTTATTCTCCATAAGTTCCCTTTGGCCCCGTTCGTAGAGGGATGTTAGGACAAAAGATGTTGTGCAAGTTCTTATTGCAAGCACGGACAACTACCTACGGGATACATGCCTAATGTTTGATATTTCCCTAGATGATCATTTTTTCCTGTGTGCCTTGCCCCGTGTTAGAATCTATTACATGGTCACTCTTATCCATGCAGCGCCCAACCATCCATCTCCCTAGCCTACAGTATTTTTAGTCATGCTGGTGACTACTTGTTACTTTTCGCTATTTTACTTTCGCTGTTATCACTATCAATATCATACCACAGTTGCTATTAATATTTTGTTGCAAGCAAGTATATTTTAGGTGCAGTTGAATTGACAACTCAACTGTCAAATCTTATAAATACTCTTTGGCTCCCCTTGTGTCGAATCAACAAATTGGGTTAACTTACCCGCGAGAACACTACAAACGATCCCCTACAGTTGAGGGTCATCAAGTACGGTTTTCTGGCGGCGTTGCCGGGGAGCATAGCAATATTTACAAGTCTACTTGAAGTATCCTACCTGCTACACTTCATCCGCTATGGGTAAGAAAGGAGACCCCAAGGTCCCGATCCTGCCATCTAGTACAAGAAAAGGTACCATTCTGAGTACCAGTGCTACGCTTGATTCACCTTCCATTATAAGTAAGTTTTCTTCACCACCACCACCACATGCTACTTCTACTGAGTCTGTTACTATGTCCGATACTTTCGATGATGCTTCCACTACTCTTGATGATACTAGTTTTCTTAGTCACTATCTTGAAGCTCAGATTGCTAAGGTTGCAGCACAGTCCGAGACTTGGACTCCTGCCTCCTATATTCCTACGTGAAATTTTTTTGGTTACCCCGACTTAGATGAACTCAAGGAGTAAATCCTTGATGAAGCACTCCAAGAAGAACAAGATTACTCCCGATCCTAAATTTGCTACATCTTCTATATGCATCACTGATCCTGATTATGATTTCTCTGCTTATCTTTCACTTATATCTACAGTCGAAGCTGACCCTTTTTATGGCAGAGAAAATGATGATGTTATAGCACACCTGACCAAACTCGCCGAGTTGGGTAACTTATTTACTACTGATGAAAGGTTACGAAACTTTTATGTGGCCAAGCTTTTTACTTTTTCTTTGAAGGAAGACGCTAAAGCATGGTATGATGCACTACCTTATGGTTCCATTGAGAGTCCTCAGGACTTAGTTCAATTATTTTTCGATAAATATTTTCCTGCTCATATGCAACATGCTGCTTTGCAAAGAATTTATAACTTTAAACAGTTGCAGGATGAGAACCTCCCTAAAGCTTGGGGGAGGTATTGTGATTTAATTAGGGCTAGACCGGGCATTAAGTCCAACAGAATGAATTACTTGATATATTTTATGCTGGTCTAACCGATGAATCTAGATCCTATATGGATAGTCGTGCTAGTTGTGTTTTCAGGGAAAGAACACCGGACGATGCTGAAGAATTAATGGGCAAGATTGCCAAAAACCACGAATATTGGTCCATCCCTGAACCACCTCCACCACCAAAGAAGAGGGGCATGCTTGTCCTGAGCCCCGAAGATATGAAAGAAGCAAACAATTCTATAAAAGAGAAAGGCATTAAAGCCGAAGACATGAAGAAGCTATCTCCTATTGAGAAGTTGTGTGAGCCTACTACTCACCCTCCCTTGGTAGAGGTACACTCTCTATTTGATTTTACTGAAAGTGACATCCCTAAAGGTAAGCCTCCCGACCAATGCTTAGATGAGCTTGATAGTTTAATTATTAAGCAAGACCATTTTAATATGAGGATAGAAAGTCAGTTGCATGATAATTCCCTTGCTATCAAAAGTTTACTTGGTGTTCTTGAAAGAACAATTAATGATGTTAAATGTCTTTTTAAGCATTTTCATATGGTTCAAACTCAGCTTGAACAATTTTCTAATATGCAAAAAGATTTTCTTGCTAATAATGAAAAATAGGACATACAAGCTTATGGCATCAAAACCAGGGGTGGAAAACACACCCATGACCCACTCTATCCTGAGGGGCATCCGAAGAGGATCCAGCAAGATTCTCAAGTACAGGTAGAAGACGAGATTGTTAACTCTCCAAAGAAGAAAAAGAAGAAGAAGAAACACAAGGAAGCTGACAACTCCAATGATCCTATTACAAGTGAAGAACCTGCTGTTGATCCTAACGGCATATCTACCTCCGATGCTGAAATTGAAGAAGGTGCCAAGACCGAAGAAAAGGATAAGGAGAAGGATGATCCTCCCGAGGTGCGAGAAGAAGAAGCACCCGATAAACGCAAGAAGTATACTAGAGAGGAATTTATCGCAAGAAGACACGAGAAGGAAAGAGAACCATGGATACAGAAACCCATGCCCTTTCTAGGTAAGTGATGGTGTGGAAATGATAATGGCTTCTCGCCCTTCGTTGGTTACCCCAAGTGGAAGGTGAGATGTAGGATAGCAGAAAATTTCCCCTATGTAGAGGATATGGTTTGTCTCCCGTCCGGCGATGATAAGTAGGTGGCGAGGAAGCAATGGCACCGAATAAGACAAAAGTTGCTTCCTCGACCTGGACCTGCACACGACACAAATAACTTTTCTCCCAAAAAAGTTCAGAGAGGTTGTCAATCTCCCCGGTCTTTTTGTTTACAAAGTATCAAACACAAGATATAATGATAATGATAGAAACTGAAAGTAAATACTGAAAAGGAAATAAGCTTGTAAAAAATGATGAGAATATGGACCGGGGTCCCGTGATGTTCACTAGTGATGTCTCTCTCCCAAAAGACGATAAAACTGCTATGCGAGGTAAACAAATTACAGATGGGAAATTGATAGGATTATAAATGGACCGCAATGCTAACTATGCTCCAAAAGAAAGGAAGAGGCTCATAAGCATGGGCAGTATGCCAAAATAAGTAGACCGAAATCCATCTCCATCTACTACCAAACATCCACCTTGAGATATCTATCCAGAACATCTCGCTGGTATTAAGTTGCGAACCCCACCCAAAGTGTAAACCCAAAGCAACAGACAACTGCATTAATAGAACTTTGCGTAAAGTAAACAATCCTTGCAACCGCGGTTACAAGCACCGTTGTTTTCCCCCTTGTGGCCACATCACATCCCCGAGATTCATGTTTCTTTCACTCAAGCGTGTCATCAGGGGGCATGTACCCACAATCGAGCATAACGTTCCCTCTTGGAGTCACTACCTACTACTTGGCCAGAGCATTAAACAGCAATGGAGAACATGCAAGAATTACTTAGGAACGGAAATATAAGAGATAAAAGGAAAATATATTACTCTATCACGATCTGAACATAATCTCATAATCCATCAGATCCCATCAAACTCAGCATAGCAACAACAGAAGAATTACATATGTGCCTCGATCATGTAGGGCAGCTCACGAGGTCTAAACCATGAAGAACAAAGAGGGGAAGAGAACATCACATAGCTACTGATGACGGACCCATGGTCCACAGGAAACTACTCACGGCACATCCGGGAAGCGTCCATGGTGGAGGAGAAGCTCTCGGAGGTCGATCCTCCCTCCGTCAGGGTGCTGGGAAGGGTCCTGACGGTGCTCCAGATCTTGGAAGCGCGGCGGCGGCGGAACAGAGGCGAGTTTGTGAAATAGGGTTCTGTCTTCGGAGTTTCCCCGTGACAGAGAATAAATAGGCGAAGGGGGGGCAGCTAGGGGTCAAGGCGCCCCTAGCGCGGCCAAGCCCCTGGCCGCGCCAGGTGGCCGCCTGGACAACTGGTGGTGGCCCTCTGGCCCCACTTTGGTGATTCTGGAAGGCTCCGTTGCGCTGATTTTTTATCCGATTTTTCCTAAACTTTTGGAGCATTTTTAATATGGGGGAAACATGGAATAGAAAAACAGAAGAAAACAGGAACTGGCACTGGGGTGCACTGAGTTAGTAGGTTAGTCCAAATATGATCAAAAATTTATGAAAGTGTATCTAGATCAAAGCAATATCACACAAAACATGCATGGAACGAGCAGAAATTATCGAGACGTTTGAGACATATCAACATCCCCAAGCTTCATTCATGCTCGTCCTCGAGTAGGTAAATGATAATAAACATAATTTCTGTGGTGAGATGCTAGCAACCATATAAGAACTTTGAAAAGTAAAGCAATCAAGGTATGCAATTCAATTCAAGTCATAACATGCAAGACTCTATATTAGCATTGAAACAAGCAACGAAAGAACATTAGGTGCAAGAGCTCTCTCTGTCCGTGACTCGAATGTCTCCAAATGATGTTTGTGTGCAAGAAGGGGGATAGGGAATACAAGAAAAAGGTATTTTTGTTGAGAACTCAATCTACTAAAGTTTAACACTTGGTCTTCTTTGGAATCTTATCTTGACTCGTCCCCAGACCACTAGCCAGGTACAAGTCAATTTGATCCACTCCTATTCGATATTTTGAGCACTCATGCAATGGATGAGCGTAAGCACGAGAGTTGACACTTAGGATGGAAAAGAGAGAAATATGGTGGAGGAGGAAGACAAAAAGGGTGAGAAAGGCTCACATCAATGAGGACAATCATAGGCGAGAAAGCCAAATGAAAAAATGATGTGAGGAGTAGGGATTGCCATGCAACGGATGCACATATGAGCTGAAAGCTCTCCAATGGAACTAGTGGGGGTGCATCTAACTTGCTCTCTCATTAAGACCTAGAGCTCTTTTGAGGAGGCTCATCTTTGGAATATGCAAGCCAAGTTCTATAGTGTGAAGGTCCCCACATAGCTATATGCATGAATGATCATCTCTATGGAGTATAAGGATAAGAGGGAGTACTAGTGTGGATCTTTCAAAAGGATAGTAGTGTTGCCCCTTTCTCTCTTTTTATTTCTTTTTCTCTTTTTTCTATTTGTTTCTATTTTTTTGGTGGCCTCAATGGCTCTTTCTATTTAACTCTCATTTTTCCTCTTTGGGATCTTTTTTTGTCCACTTTGGAATCTTTTCCTCACTTAAGGGAAACACTCTAATTTACAAGAGGGTATAGAAGATCTTTCACACTTTACAAGGTACTCAAATCATAAAGAAGATGTAGCTATCATGATGTATGCAATGTATGCTGCTGCCAGTGTAGCAGGAACATGTATGACATGAAGATCAAGTCATGAAGAGGTGGATGTTGCATGGCAATATATCTCGGAAAGGCTATGGAAATGCCTTGATAGGTAGGTATGGTGGCTGTTTTGAGGAAAAATATAAGAAGGTTTATGATGATAGAGCGTATCATGCCAAGGGTTTGGATGTACCGGCGAAGGTGGACGCCAACTCTCGGAGTGAGAAGGAGGCAATGCATGACACAGGAAAGGCTAGCAAATATGAGGAAGTGGAAGTGTCAACTTTCAATACTTACATTAGTCTGAAGAACGCATGCACTTATTATCGGTAACTCTCAATCTAATAAGGAGGTTCACAAAGAGACAAGTACCCCGAGGAGGAGTGTATGGGGATTTGGTTATCCTTGTGCATCCTCGACTCATTGTACGTGAGTGTACTCTAATATTCAATCCCTCCAAAGATTAGCGATCCATCTAGTAGCTAGAGTTCTCAACTAGTTTTGTAGGGGTTTTGAAAATAAACATGGATTGCCCAAAATACGACATCTATCACTAAAAGGCTAGAGCTCTTGACACCAAAAGTTCAAACATTACTCACATAAATACCTCAAAACTATTGCAAGTTACTACTAAAATTAAATAGCAACCTCAATTACCTACTCTCAAAACAAGACACAACTCAGTGCAACAACCAACTCTCTTAACAAGATAAACATGAAAACTAAAGAGAGTTCCATCAATAAACTAAAAAAAATCCAAGGCTCTTGCTAAATACAAACTAAGACTAAAACTAAACATGGCAGTAGCTACGAAAAGATAAAGAACACACAACAGTAAATAGATAGGCATGAAGAATCCTATGATGTGTTCTAGATTTTGAAAGTGGAGCGTGTTTCTCTCCCACACAAAGTAAGACGGGGTCTAACTTGTTATGAACAGCAAGCAAAGCTAAAGAAAATTAAAAATAAAACCTAAGAGCGAGACGCTCCAAGCATAGCACATAACGCATGAAGTGATAAAAATATAGTGAGACAAAGGATGAACTGATGATTGTTGATGGAGAAGGGGATGCACGGGGGCATCCCCAAGCTTAGACGCTTGAGTCTGCTTGAATATTTATTGGGGATGCATGGGGGCATCCCCAAGCTTGAGAGCTTGACACTCCCGAATCTTCTTTCATCATCTTCCATCGCACACTTGAAAACTCCCTTCATACATAACTCATCATAAGCTAATTAGAGAGGTTAGTACCCTTAATAAATAATTTTACCCACTGGATATAAAGATATTCTTGAAGAGATACTGTTTATCAAGATTGCCAAAAGGTTTTTGCAAAGAAAAAGCAAGCTTAAGGTTTGCAAAAGTTGGGAGAGACAAAACGTGGCAGAATCTTTGAAAAACAGAACAACAGGTAGTAAAGAATTTTTTAGGGGTAGTTCTGCAACTCCAATAAAAAAACTCAGAACATACGAAAGTTCCGTGATTTTATGGAGCACTCTGTGCAAAAATTTCAGCTAAAAAATATGACTTGGTGATTTTATCTGATTTTTTCCGTCACGAAGACAGAATCTGTTTTCTGGACGGGATGTCATAACTTTCGCTTCCCTTGTCATATGAGGCTATAAATTGGCACAAAGCTTGAAAATAAAAATACAATGATGTTGCTACAGTAGTAACAATCATCAAGACTACTAAAAACAGAAGTAAAAACATCTTGGGTTGCCTCCCAACAAGCGCTTTCTTTTACGCCTTTAAGCTAGGCATAAAGCAAAAGAAGAATCAAGTTTTATCAAGAGAAAGAGAATAGCTAGCCCGTGTAACGGACTCAAAAGGTAACTTGATTTTCTTTCTAGGGAAGTGTTCCATCCCCTTTTTGAGAGGGAATTTAAATTTTACATTCCCATCTTTCATGTCAATAACGGCACCAACGGTGCGAAGAAAAGGACGTCCCAAAATAATTGGACATAAAGATTCACACTCTATATCCATAATAATAAAATCAACGGGAACATAGTTCTCAATGGCAATGATAAGAACATCGTCAATCTTCCCCAAAGGTTTCTTTACGGAAGAATCAAAAAGACGAACACCAAAAAACAAGAATCAAAAGGTTTCAATTCAAACATATCATACATTCTTTTGGGCATGACGGAGGTACTAGCTCCGACGTCACATAAAGCATAGCAAGAGAAGTTATTTAATTTAATTTTTATCATAGGGTCCCAACCATCATCTATCTTCCTAGGTACGGAGGCTTCTATCCTAAGCTTCTCCTCCATAGCTTTGATGAGAGCATTTGTGATATGCTTCATGAAGGCAAGATTAAGTGTGCTAGTGTGGGGGTCTCTAGACATTTTTTGTAGCAAGCTAATAACTTCCGAGAGGGTGCAACTATCAAAATGAATATCACTACTATCAAAGGTGGTAGTAGTGTCATCTAGGCTCACTTTTTTGAAACCCTCTATGTTCATAGGAGTTTCTTCTTCAACGGTTGAGGTATTAGCATCACCATTAATAGGTCAATGGGACTAGGAGTGCATTGGGTGCTAATAGTTTCGGTATCCTCGTGGCAACTGTGTGGTGTGTAGGAAGGCTCTTAATTCTATCCTCTTCCTCTTTTTCTCTAGCCCATATTTCCTTAAGTTTAGCCATCATCCTAATATTTTCATTGATTTGCAATTGGATAGCATTAATAGGAGTGGCCTTCCTCTCCTCAAGGGGAGAGGTTCTAATTTTTAGCATCTCAACATCAAGGGATAAGCTATCTACCTTCAAAGAGAGATTATCTAACTTAGCTAATTTCTCTTCTACATTCTTGTGGAAGGCTTTTTGGGTAGTGATAAAGTCTCTAAGCATGCTTTCTAATTCAGAAGTGGGGTTCTTGTTGCTAGGATAAGTGTTGTTGTTCCCATGATTGGATGGAAACGGTCTAGGATTGCTAGCAAAATTGCCCCTATAAGCACTATTGTTGAAGTTGTTTCTAGCAATAAAGTTCACATCTACTTGTTCCTGAGAAACCAAAGAATTTAAAGGAAAATCATGAGGATCAATAGAGGGTTGCTTGGTAAGTAGAGACATAATTAAGTCAAATTTTTCATTTAGGGAGGTAATCTACTCGACAGAGTTTACCTTCCTACCTGTTGGAGCGCGTTCGGTGTGCCATTGGGAATAATTGGTCATCATCTTATCGAGAAGCTTTGTGGCAGCACCAAGTTTAGTTGACATAAAGGTTCCTCCCGCGGCCGAATCTAACAGGTTCCGCGAGGTAAAGTTCAAGCCTGCATAAAAAGTCTGGATAACCATCCAAGTAGTCAAACTATGTGTAGGGCATTTCTTAACATAAGATTTCATACGTTCACAAGCTTGGGCAACATGTTCATTATCTAATTGCTTAAAATTCATAATGTTACTTCTCAACTGGATAATTTTAGCAGGTGGGTAATACTTCCCAATAAAAGCATCTTTGCACTTATCCGAAGAATCTATGTTATTCCTAGGCAAAGATTGAAACCAGATTTTAGCTCCTTCCCTCAAAGAGAAATAAAAAGCTTGAGCTTAACAACATCACCTTCTACTTCTTTATACTTTTGCATATCACATAACTCAACAAAATTATTTAAGTGTAAAGCAGCATCATCTCCAGCACCAGAGAATTGATCTCTCATAACAAGGTTTAGCAAAGCAGGTTTAATTTCATAAGAGGTAGCTGAAGTGGCAGGTGTGGCAATAGGAGTGCAGATAAAGTCTTTGTTGTTGTGACTAGTGAAGTCACAAAACTTCGTGTGTTCAGTGGAACCCATAGTAGCAGCAAGTGTGGCAGATTTTTTTGTAATTTTTGATATAAGACACAAAGATAAAAACTGAAAGGTAAACTAAAAAGACTAAAAATCAAAGGTAAAAGGAAGTGGGAAACTCCCCTATCTTAGCACTCGGACTCCTCGGCGATGGCTCCAGAAAATTGCTTGATACGCGAGAGAGGATAATTGCTTATCGCCCTTCGTTGGTTACCCCAAGTGGAAGGTGAGATGCAGCATAGAGGCAAGTTTCCCTCGATGAAGATACCGAGGTTTTAAGATTGTCTCCCGTAGGACTCCGGCAATGATAAGTAGGTGGTTCGGCAAGTGATGCGCCATTTGAAGATAATCGCTTGCTTCTCCTAGACCTGCACATAGACACAAATAACTTTGCTCCCAACGAAGTTCAAAGAGGTTGTCAATCTCTCCGGTCTTGTTGTTTACAAAGGATCAAAACACAAGGGATAATAATAATGATAGCAACTGAAAGTAAAAGCAGAAAAGTAAACGAACGTGTAAATAATGATGAGAATATGGACCGGGGTCCCGTGATGTTCACTAGTGATGTATCTCTCCCAAAATACGATAAAACTGCTATGCGAGGTAAACAAATTACAGATGGGCAATTGACAGGATTATAAACACACCGCAATGCTAACCATGCTACAAAAGAAAGGAAGAGGCTCAAAAGCATGGGCAGTTGATACGTCCCAAACGTATCTATAATTTCTGCTTGCTCCATGCTTGATTTGTGTGACTTTGCCATTTTTTGCTTGAACTTTCATACACTTTTTATCATATTTGGACTAACGTATTAACTTAGTGCACCCAGTTGCCAGTTCTTGTTTTCTGCTGTTTTTTGTATTTCAGGTTTTCCGACCATTAAAAGTGCCAAATAAATCCCGGAAAAATTATATAAAAAATCAGTGACCCGGAAGTTTCCCGAATAACCAAAGATGGAAGGGGGTGGACCCACCAGGGCCCTAGGAGGGTCCCTGGCGCGGCCCCACCCTAGGCCGCACCAGGAGGCCTCCTGGCTGCCCTATGGCCCTCTCGGTGCCCCTTTAATCTATATTTAGCCCCCGCAACGGAAACCCCTAATATCGATCTGCTATTCCCGTTCTCCTCTCTTTTCCGCCGCAGCTGCCGTTTCAAGATCGGGGCTGCCAGGAGAAGATGCCCCGGCACCCTGCCGGAAGGAGGAATCCCCTCCGGGAGACCATCCATCACCATGGACGCCTCCCGGATGTCTTGTGAGTAGTCCCCCTTAGGCCATGGGTCCATGACCAGTAGCTATGTGATGTTCTCCTCCCCTCTTTGTTCTTCCACTTTCGATACCTCGTGAGCTGCCTCACATGATCGAGGCACCTTTGTAATTTTTGTGTTGCTATGCTGAGTTTGCTGGGATCTGATGGTTTATGAGATTATGCTCAGATTGTGATGAGTAAAATATTTTGTTCTCTTTTATATTTATGTTCTTTACTTAATCCTTGAATGTTCTCCGTTGCCGTATTTTGCTTTGGCCAAGTGATTTGTTGCAACTCCAAGAGGGAGTGTTATGCTTGATTGTGGGTTCATCCCCCTGATATCTAGCTTAAGTGATAGAAACATGATACTAGGGGATGTGTTGTTGCCACCAGGGATAAAACAACGGTTCTTGTACTTGCGAGTGCAAGGATTGTTTACTTTGCGCATAGTTCTTTTAATATAGTCGTTTGTTGCTTTGAGTTTACACTTTGGGTGGGATTCGCAACTTAATACCAGCGAGATGTTCTGGATATATATCTCAAGGTGGATGATTAGTAGTGCAGATGGATTTCGGTCTACTTAACTTGGCGTACTTCCCATTGCTTTTGAGCCTCTTCCTTTCTTTTATAGCATAGTTAGCATTGCGGTGCCTTTATAATCCTGTCAATTGCCCAGCTGTGTTTTGTTTACCTTGCTAGCACTTTTATCATCTTTTGGGAGAGTGAAATCACTAGTGAACGTCATGGGACCCCGGTCCATATTTCCACAATTTTTTACACCTTCAATTTATTTTCAGTTCTTACTTTCCATTGCCACTATTATTATCTCTTGCGTTGATCCTTTGTAACCGGCAAGGCCGGAGGAATTGACAACTCCTCTGTACTCGTTGGGAGAAAAGTTATTTGATGTGTGTGTGCAGGTCCAGGTGAAGTAGCAACCTCGGCGCCATTGTTCACTTTACCACCTTCTTGTATATCTGCGAGTCCTACGGGAGACAAACCCTATCCTCTACAAGATAGGGGAAATTTGCTGCTTGCTACATCTCACCTTCCACTTGGGGTAACCAACGAGAAGCGAGAGAATTATATTCCTTGCTAGCATCAAGCAATTTCTGGCGCCATTGACGGGGACTCCAGTCTACAAGACAGGGGAGTTGCACACTATCATTTATCTTTGCTTTTTAGTCTTGTTAGTTTATCTTTCAGTTTTTACTTTTGTGTCCCTTATAAAAAATACCAAAAATACTTGTTACCTTTCTTGTGGGTTCAAGTATGTTAGGAGTTGGTACTATGAGGGAATCTGAGGTCTTGGATTTCCATCAAAGGAACGGGGAAAATATGAAGAAGGCATGGGACAGAATTTCTGAAGCACATAAGGAAAATATGCCTTGTTTACCTATAAGAATTGTGCTTAGAAATTTGTACTTTGGCCTTTTTAAGTGGTGTAAGCACTCTCTTGATCATATAGCTGAAGGAGACTTTTTAGAGTGTGATGAAGCTAGAGCTCTTGAAATTATACATGGTTTATCTTGTTATTTTGGTTATGATGGTCTCGATACTGTTGTAGACAGAATTGCTACTATCGAGAAGAAGCTTGATGCTCTAGACTTAAAAGGAGTAGAAAAGCCAAACCCTCCTAAAGAGGAGATTTTGGAAATAGAAAATGATTGGGAGCCCTTTGTTAGGATTGTTATCTCTAAACAAAACTTCCTTGCTTTTTGTGACATTGGATCTACGGTTTCTATAATGCCAAGCTTTATTTATGATTCTTTGTACCTTGCAAGCATGGAAAAATTTACATCTTTCCATGAACATTCTAATGGTGATATTTCTGAGATCTAGGGAAGATTAAAAGATGTCCAAGTCATGTTTCTTAAAAGGAGCATATAAATTGACTTTGCCATCACGAAGACCAAACGAGGAAATATAGTGCTTGGAAGGGACTTCCTCCGAGCCATGAAAGGCTTCATTGATATAGGTAACGGACAAATACGATTGCGTGGTAAGGCAAAGGGTACGTACCTCTTCCCTCGGAAGAACAAGGATGAGCTTACTGAAAACCATTTTGAAATTCTTGGTGATTCTGATGATTTTGGAGAGCTTTGATCTTTTGCCTTATGCCTAGCTCAAAGGCGTAAAAGAAAGCGCGTGTTGGGAGGCAACCCAAGATGTTTTTGTTCTGTTTTTAGTGGTCTTGATGATTTTTATTACTGTAGCAACATCATTGTATCTTTATTTTTCAAGCTTTGTGAAAAGTATAGCCTCATATGACAAGGGAAGTGAAAGTTGTGACATGCTGTCCAGAAAACAGATTCTGTCCTCGTGACGGGAAAAATCACAAAAAATTACCAGTTCATCTTTTTGAGCTGAATTTTTTACACAGCGTGCTCTATAAAATCACGGAACTTTCGTATGTTCTGAGGTTTTTTATTTGAGTTGCAGAAGTATCCCTAAAAAATTATTTACTACCTGCTGTTCTGTTTTTCATAGATTCTGCCACGTTTTGTCTCTCCTAACTTTTGCAAATTTTAAGCTTGCTTTTTCTTTGCAAAAACTTTTTGTCAATCTTTAGAAACAGTAGCTCTTCAAGAATATCTTTATTTCCAGTAAGGGAAAAATTATTTTAATAGGGTACTAACCTCTCTAATCAGCTTATGATGAGTTGTGTATGAAGGGAGTTTTCAAGTGTGCGATGGAAGATGATGAAAGAAGATCATGGAGTGTCAAACGCTCAAGCTTGGGGATGCCCCCATGCATCCCAAATAAATATTCAAGCAGACTCAAGCGTCTAATCTTGGGGATGCCCCCATGCATCCCCTTCTTCATCAACAATTATCAGTTTGTCCCTCGTTGCACTATATTTTTATCACTTCATGTGTTATGTGCTATCCTTGGAGCGTCTCGCTCTTTACTTTTCTTACGTTTGTTTTTGCTTTGTTTGCTGTAGTAACAAGTTAGACCCTAGCTTTATTTTGTGTGGGAGAGAAACACGCTACGCTTGAACTAGAACTCCTCATAGGATTTGCATGCTTATTTTCGTAGCTGTGAGTTGTTCTTTTTCTTTTCTTAGCTGCTGCCCTGTTTAGTTGAAGTGCTTTAGTTTTATTCTACAGCTTTTCTTTTGTCTTAGGTTGAACTTTTATAGGTTGCATGTTTTATCTTGTTTAGAGAGTGACGAGGATCGGCCTAGGCAAATCCCATGGTCAGGGACCCTGGGTTAGTCATAGAGAAGGAACAGGTTGGACGATACTTGTCGGCTAACAGGAGAAGCACTTCCTGCTCGATATTATTGCGTGTGGGGGAGATTACAAGGGAGGTCAAGGCGAGTTCTCGCAAGACCAGGAGAGTAGATTGTGTATTGGATGTCTCGTACGGAGGACAAGCGACACATGGGGCACGATTTACCCAGCTTCAGGCCCCCGGAGGGAAAACCCTACATGATGCTTGTCTGATCTTGTATTGATGATGATGTACAGAGGTGCCGCGAGGGCCTTGGTGGAGAGAGATCTGTCTAGTCCTATGCGTGGGGGTTTAGGTGATGTCTAGAGAGGTGCCCCTGCCTCGCTTTATATAGATAGCCAGGTAGGGGTTTACATGAGTCCGAGTCGACTACAAGTAGGAGTCCTTGTCTTACGCCTCAAGTCTTCGTCTTCACGTCTTACTCCATCAGGTCGGTGTCCACGAGTGGGCCCCTAGTGGGCCGCCAGCCATGACACGCAGCAGGTACCCTCACGTATAGGAATCGTGGGGTCACCCCCTCGTCAGTAGCTCCCGAGTGCCTGGGGGACTCGAATCTGCAGTAGCCTCCGTAGTGCGTGTCGATCATTTGCTGATGAGCAGTTGAAGATGTCGTCAGTACGCTCCCGATGGGAGTATTTGGATGAAGCATCAAAATTGCAGTCCGGTTCGTCTTCTTGTTTCATCGTCGGGTGGGGAGAAGTTGCCCAGTCGAGCGGTCGTCGGGTGCGTGTCAGCGCTCCCGATGGGAGTAGCCCCCGAGGCTATGTGCGATTCGTAGAGTCGTGCATAGGCTCAAGTTATTTTTAAGCTAAACCCGTCGTTCTTGTCAGCTGCGCGTCAGCGCTCCCGATCGGAGTAGCCCCCGAGGCTATGTTCGACTGCTTGTAGTCGAGCATAGACTCAAGACTTCTTCATCGTCGAGTAATTGTCATCCGAGGAAGTGCTCGACTCGGGTCTTGCGCCGTAGGCATGAGTTGTTGTATGGATCAGTCGTGGACGAGGAGGTTGACGTCGCCGCGTCATGAGGGCGCCCAGCCCCCGAGCATGTGCTGAGAAGGAGAAAAAGGTGCAACTGTATTAAGATGTACTTGCGCGATATACAAAAGAATTGTAAGGTGCATGATTTGCAGATGTTGCACTTTTGTCGAGTGGATAATGTAGCAGCAAATAAGGTGTATGTGTGTCTTTTCATGAGTAGGCCCTCCGGCAGCATACTCTTGTCGGGCAACAGGGACGCGATGCCAGACTTGTTGGACCCGGAGACAAGAGCGTCCTTTTGGTACCCAGCCTCACTACTTTGAAGAACGCGAATAAACAACATATAAAACTGAGCATGATCCAAAGGATAGTTTTGAAGCCCTCGAGATGATTCTGCGCGACTTCGTAGTCGGCAGGATGATTTTGTAGCCCTCAGATGTTTCTGCACGACTGCGTAGCCGGCAGGATGATTTTTTAGCCCTCAGATGTTTGTGTGCGACTGCCTAGTCGTCTTTGGCGACTGATCGAGAATGCATATATGTTTTGGAATCATAGCATATAAGACTGTAAAGAAACTTAGCTGTAGGATCGACGTGGCGGAGGATGTCGACGATGAGCAGTCGAGTAGTCGAAAATGAGCAGTCGACGAGGCAAGACGGAGTCGATGTGATGGCGACTGCGACGTTCAGCCCCCGAGTCCGCGAGCCCCCGAGTGTTGAGGCAGCGGAGTTGCGTAGAGAAGTCGTCATGATGAAATTATCCGGCGAGTGACGAGAGGACTTGCTGCGGTGATTCTGTCGCGATGGAGTTCGGTACGGGAGAGTCCATACAAAGGAGCTCGGCGCATGATGATTTGTGTGCTTGGAGTCGACGGTGCGGCGAGTGACTGAGAAGGACTCGACGCACCGAGCGATGTCGTTGTAGCGGCACGAGTCGATGTAGAAATCTTGACGAGTCATCCATGGTATGTCTAGTTGGAGTAGAAGCCTTGTGGGTCAAGATTGAACCCATATTCGCGATTGGAAATTCGCGATTTTGCGTAGGCCCAAAAACGCGTTGCAGTGCGAGAGCCGTTGACGGAGATCTAACCGTTGAAATTTTCTGAAATCTTTTGTGCTGATGAGGGATTGAATCCCTCATGCTTTCACCGGAGGGATCTTCAAGTTGATTTCCGAGCCAATGTCAGGAATTTTTGTGCTGGAGTCGCGTGGAGTTCCGTCATATTCCGAGAGTGCTTCAGTGCGCGGGTTGCCGAGGGATATCCAGCCGTTGAAATTTGCTGAAATTTTCACAGATTTTCGAAGATTGGATTTCGCATCTTTCCACGAAAGGGATCGTCGAGATGAGCTCCGAGTCGCCGTCCCGAGTGCCTGCAACACAGACGTTTTTCTGTCCCGTAGGCTGCGCATGAGCGCTTTTGTTGTGGTCGATCTTCGAGGGACGCGCTCGAGATTTTTCTTGTTTTCTCTGTGAGCTTGATGTAGATCTTGATGTAGTTGTTGAAGAAGCCCTTGAGTTGTGACTTTCTAGAGACGGGACCGCCGAGATCGTGATTCCAACATGTGTAGGTCCCACAGACGGCGCCAATTGACAAGGATCGGCCTCGGCAAATCCCATGGTCAGGGACCCTGGGTTAGTCATAGAGAAGGAACATGTTGGACGATACTCGTCGGCTAACAGGAGAAGCACTTCCTGATCGATATTATTGCGTGAGGGGGCGATTACAAGGGAGGTCAAGGCGAGTTCTCGCAAGACCAGGATAGGAGATTGTGTATTGGATGTCTCGGACGGCGAACAAGCGACACATGGGGCACGATTTACCCACCTTCAGCCCCCCAGAGGGAAAACCCTACATGCTTCTTGTCTGATCTTGTATTGATGATGATGTACAGAGGTGCCCCGAGGGCCTTGGTGGAGAGAGATGTGTCTAGTCCTATGCGTGGGGGTTTAGGTGATGTCTAGAGAGGTGCCCATGCCATGCTTTATATAGATGGCTGTGACGCCCTCGATTTACGATCATGTACAGTAATCATACACGCAGGGTACATGATCGAGATCAAGGTGCCACGGTGAGAATATCAAAGCACAACACTAAACACAAAAGGATAAACCAATATATTACAACAAAGGGGGGTCATACTGACCCAAATACATAAGTCATACAATCATCATATCTGAGTACAGACATAGTTAGTCAAGTTTTTCCTTAAGAAGGCTAGCACAAATAACATCAGAGGTACAGACCTAAAAGGCGAGGCCTCCTGCCCGGGATCCACCGAACAACTCCTGGTCAACGGGAACTCGAAGACGTAGTAGGCTCCTCCTGGAATCTCCTGCTCCTGGGCTCCAACGTCGACTGCAGCGGCCGATCAGGCAAAGCGAAAAAGGGAAATAAAGCAAGGGTGAGTATCTAGTATACCCGCGAGTCTTACGTCCGCTACTAAGCATTTATGCATTTGTATCAAATGGAAAGGGGAGGCTATATATAGTGGACTGCAAGGTAGAAATCAGAATAAGGATGAGAAGCTAGGCCTATCGAAGACTAGCATCTTCTGACGTGTCTTGCAGCACAAGAAGAGAACAGCCAACAGTTCAATAGCATGAATGTAATAACAATGCAGCAGAAGTTGCTGCAGCATTGTATAATAGTAAGTTGTAATGATTAATAAATATAATGCCTCCGAGTTCCCTTCCTCGACTTCCTGCGAGGAAAAGAAACCGGAACCAACAGTTTAATAGTAGTAGTTTGTAGTAGTAGGCTCTGGCTTCAGCATAAAACGTCCTGTTACCGTGGACACGGCTATTCAAATAGATTATCTTCCCTGCAGGGGCTGCAATACTGTTACCCTACACGCTCGGATCTCCAGGGTGGCGTACACCTTGTTCGGGAATACCCCACCGAGGCTATCTGACACGCCGGGGCCCATCCTACGGCTCATCAGAGAGGTCCCTACCGGTCTACAGCCCTAAGGGCAAGGGGGTCATGGGCCTATCACCCCTCACTCTCTGGGTCATTGTGAGGAGAGTGAATTCCAGCGGCGCAGCGTGATCCGTCTCTGCCACAATGATGAACTGGACGTCTTTCAAAGCTTTCAAACGAGACCACAACACGGAGGTCCCACACCGTAATCCCACGTGGACGTAGTGCGTATAGGGCACGTCGACCCACTCAAGTCATCCACCTGAACCGTTAAACATTTTATTAATTTTCTGTCGAGACAACCATTATCGTTGCCCCTTTCTCGGTGAGTCGCGGACAACGACGGCAGCCAGGACCACCAGTAACGTCGGTGCCTTCCCTGTCGTCCCACCAACTCGTGCGGTTACCAACAAGGTGAACCGTCTCCTTACCTTGTCTCGCGTTTGCTTCGAAGAGCTCGACTTTCGTACAATAGGATATCTGTCAGCCACGAACAGTACCAGGACCGCCGCACACCGATGGAATAAACCTAACCTGTCGTTCCGCTGATATACCCTGCGCGGGCACCGTTGGGTCACCCGACTCCTTACCTGTAAGGACAACCGTGGTTCAGTACCCTAGGACGGCTTTACAGAGTCAGCAACGAGTGGAGTACAAGGATTACTCCTCGTTAGCTCACACTTGAGGTGGCTCGGCAGAGCCGGGGTAGGGGCCTGAAGCGGTGTCTGCTCTGAACCGTACCTGTAGAAGTTGTAATATGTCGAATCCGCATTCACTCCTATAGTGAACACGACCCGCTATCTAATCCTAGCTAACAATGTGCATGGTTTACTGCTGAATATAATATAAATATAAGGCAGCATATGATAAATGAATGTTCATCAAGGGGCGACAAAGACATGCTATGCAATTGAATAGGATTGTAACGTAGCAGCAGCATATGCCTAGTGCAAGAAAAGTACGGAAAGATAGGAGATATCTGGATAAGAGAATGGCTCTGCTTGCCTGTAAGCTCGACGGTAGAGGTACGGTCGTCGACGAAGTAGTCGATCACAGGGGTATCAGCAGCGGACGTCGAGACTAGCGGACAATAAGAGAGGGGTTAGAAACAATAAATACATGGAAATAATAGCAATACAAATACAATACATTGCAAACGTTAAGCTAGAGGTGAACTAACGCAGTACGATGCACGATGCACGGAGCGGGAATTCATCCGGGGATGAAGTACCGGCCCCGGGTGATTACAGGACAGGGTGTCCGGAGGGGGAAGGTATCATGCCGGAGGTGTCATGGACACCCGACAAACATGTGAAGGGTGTATCCGTGTTAGTTGATCCATTCTGAACAACTTTCGTGCTGAGAATAAATTCATCCGGAGAGTTCTACGGTATCGGGCAATTATCGGACAGATGGCCTGGAGGGGGGATGTTGTGTTTGTTATGTTGGAGGGGTGTGGTGGGTATCCTGATAGCGTATTCGTATTCGTTATATTTTTCTGATCAATTTTCATGTATAAAGTTTTTGAATCAGGCTTACGGTTTAAAAGATATTGAATTTCCAAATTTAAATAAATTTAAATCAATTTCTGGATTTTCTTTTATTAATAAATCCTAATATTATCTATAGAGGGTTGACTGGTAAAACCTACAGGTGGGGTCTACATGTCATACATAGTAAAAGTAATAAACCATTTAATTTAATTTAAAAGGCCAGTGGGCCCACATGTCATTCACTCATTTTACAAATTACAATTTAATTAAACTAATACCCAGTGGGGCCTAGCTGTAAGTGTCATAGTTTTAAATATCTAGTTTAATTTATTATAAGAAAAGATAGGGGCCCAGATGTAAGGTTAACAGGGTTTTTTTTATTTCTTTATAATTTTAAAAGAGGGGATTACTGTTAATCTTTTTTTTCTTTTTGTAGGGGCGGGGTCCACTGGGCAGTGGGCTAGCTAGCCCCCCATGTTGGGCTCGCCCGCATGATACGGTGAGGATAGTTCTCTCACTCCTCGTTGGTTACCCCAAGTGGAAGGTGAGATGTAGCGTAGCAGCAAATTTTCCTCGGTGAAGATACCAAGGTTATTGAACCAATAGGACTCCAAGAGATACAAGAAGGTGACAACGGCGCCAGAAATTAGGCGATTGATGTGGACCTGCACACAGCAAAAAATAACTTTGCTCCCAACGAGTACAGAGGAGTTGTCAATTCCTCCGGCCTTGCTGTTTACAAAGGATCAACTCAAGAGATAATAATAGTGGCAACTGAAAGTAAAGACTAAAAGTAAATTGAGGGTGTAAACAATAATGTGAAGATGGACCGGGGTCCCGTGATTTTCACTAGTGATGTCTCTCTCCCAAAAGACGATAAAAGTGCTAGCGAGGTAAACAAATCATAGCTAGGCAATTGACAGGATTATAAACGCACCGCAATGCTAACTATGCTACAAATGAAAGGAAGAGGCTCAAAAGAAATGGGCAGTACGCCAAGGTAAGTAGACCGAAATCCATCTGCATCTACTACGAATCATCCACCTTGAGATATCTATCCAGAACATCTCGCTGGTATTAAGTTGCGAATCCCACCCAAAGTGTAAACTCAAAGCAACCAACAACTGCATTAAAAGAACTTTGCGTAAAGTACACAATCCTTGCACCCGCATGTACAAGCACCGTCGTTTTATTCCTGGTGGCAACAGCACATCCCCTAGTCTCATGTTTCTGTCACTCAAGCTAGACATCAAGGGGCTGAACCCACAATCGATCATAACACTCTCTCTTGGAGTTGCAAATAAAATACTTGGGAAAAGCAAATACCGCATCGGAGAACATGCAAGAATTTACTCAAGAACAAAATATAAAAGAGAAGAACCAAATATATTACTCATCACAATCTGAACATAGTCTCATAATCCATCAGATCCCAACAAACTCAGCATAGCAACAGCAGAAATTACTAGATGCCTCGATCATGTGAGGCAGCTCACGAGGACTCGAAAGTGGAAGCACAAAAGGGGGAGAGATAGATCACATAGCTACTGGTCACGGACCCATGGTCCAAGGGGGACTACTCACGGTACATACGGGAGGCGTCCATGGCTATGGATGGTCTCCCGGAGGGGTTTCCTCCTCCCGGAAGGGTGCCGGGGAAGATTCTCCAGGCAGCCCCGATCTTGAAACGTCGGCGGAGGTACAGAGGGGAGTTCGCGAGAAAGGGATCGATATTAGGGGTTTCCACCCTGAGGGGTAAATATAGGCGAAGGGGGCATCGAGGGGACCCACGAGGCAGTTAGGAGGGTGCCTGGCGTGAGCTAGGGTGGGGCCGCGCCACCTGCCCTTCTGGCTGCCTGGTGGTGGCCCCTCTTCCCTCTTTTGGTGATTCCGGAAGCTTCTGTTGCGCTGATTTTTTATATATTTTTCCCGGAATTTTTGGAGCACTTTTAATGGCCGGAAAACCTGAAGTACAAAAACAGCAGAAAACAGAAACTGGCAACTGGTTGCACTGAGTTAATAGGTTAGTCCAAATTGGTTCAAAAGTGTATGCAAGTTCATGAAAAACATGGCAAAATCACAGAAAACATGCATGGAATAAGCATAAATTATAGATACGTTTGGGACGTATCAACATCCCCAAGCTTAATTCCTGCTTGTCCTCGAGTAGGTAAATGATAACAAGCATAATTTCTGTGGTGACATGCCACACAACCAAAAAGGACTTTTAAGTAAAGCAATCAAAGCATGCAATTCAATTCAAGTCTTAACAAGCAAGAGTCTATATTAGCATTGCCACAAGCAACAAAAGAACAAAAGATGCTAGAGCTCTTGCTGTCCGTGACTCGAATGTCTCCAAATGGTGTTTGCGTGCAAGCAGGGGATAGGGAAATACGAGATAAAAAAGTAAGGTTGTTGAGAACAACTATCTACTAAAGTTTCACACTTGGTCTCCTTTGGATTCTTATCTGGACTCGTCCCCAGACCACTAGCCAGGTACAAGTCAAACCGATCCACTCCCTTTTGATATTTTGAGCACTCATGCAATGGATGAGCGTGAGCAAGAAAGTTGACACCTAAAAGGCGAAACAGAAAGAAGGTGGAGGAGGAAGAAGAAAAGGTGTGAAAGGCTCACAACAATGAGGACAATCATAGGCGAGAGAAGGTGTCACAACCCTAGTTTTGGTATGTGCTTTTAGTACTAGAAATAATTGCATCATGTTTAAATTCTACTCCCTCCGTTCCAAAATAACTCTCTCAACTTTGTACTAGCTCTAGTACAAAGTTGTACTAAGGCTGAGACAGTTATTTTGGAACGGAGGGAGTATATTTTAAGAATTGGGGATTTGGAAAAGCCTCAATAATGAATTTAAATAAAAAGGCCAGATAAAAAGTTTTTCCAAAATTCCTTCAAACAATTTTGAAAAGTCCTATAAATGAGTGTGATCATTTTAAAAATGATTTGGAGTCAAACCCATGCTCATGGATTTTTCAAATATTCAAACAGAGGCTTGGAAATTAAATTTAAATGCTATTTGAATTGAAATTCAAATGTTTTGAATTTCAAAAATCTTCAAAACTTGGGAGTGGCTAGTACTATGTCACATATGTCCAAGATAAATAATTGGGGATTTTTAAAAATGCTTTGGTATTTTTTTCAGAGAAAAACAAATAAAACAGAAAGCAAATAAAATAAAAAGAAAAAGAAACACAAAAGGGGGAAAGCCCCACTTACCTTGCCCAAGTGGGCAGAAGTCGGCCCAGCCCGCCAGGGGCATCCCCGTATTCCTCCCAGGCCAGCTGAGCACGCCACTGCGTGGCGAGCATGCGCTCGACGCCGGCCACGCACCAGCCTGCTCTGGCATCCCTTCTCGCGCCGTGGAGACCCCCCTGGACCCGCCGAGCCCTTCCCCTCTCCCTGGCTCCCCTTTCTTCCTCTCTCCCCGTTCGATTTTGTGCGCCACCGAGGAACTCCGAGAGCAGCCCCTCTATGCTGAAGATCAAGAGCCCGGGCGACCCAAGGCTGACGCAATCGTCCCCGACACCTCGCCGGAGCCGCCAACCTTCTACGCCAAATTCGACGCCGACGTAGCTCCTCCGACCCCGCCGTGCTCCTCTACGGTCTCAGGGTGAGGCTCGCCGTCTTTCCCCTCTCTCCGTGGTCACAACCTTTGCCCGGTCACCATTTTCCTTTTGCCCGTACTCCGGCCACCGCGCCTCTCGACGCCGGCAAGGCCTCCATCCACCTCTGCTCCTCCCGTGTACCCTTCTGGAACCGCGCGTGAGAGGACTCCCCTCTGGTGCGTTCCCCGTGCCCAGCCGTGCCCGGAGCCGCCAGTTCCAGTGGGCGCCGCCGCGGTTTGGCCACCGGCGGCTAACCGCCGGCCATGCCTACGTGGCTGGCTTAATTAGGGGGCTAACCCCCTGATTAGTTTGGCCCTAGGCTACTGACAGGTGGGGCCAGCCCCCTCTAATTAAATCAAAATTTAAATAAACAGAGGAGTTTAGCACTGTGTCACTGACCATGTGGCCCCACATGTCAGCCCCCCTGTGACATCAGAATTGCATCATGCTGATGCAATAAGTGGAATTTCTCTGTTTGTTAAAAATTCCGGAAAATTCCAGAAATTGTTTAAATCTTTGAAATTCAATAACTTTTAAACCATAACTCCAAATCAGAAGTGTAATGTATGAAAAATCATCAGAAAAATGCAAGGATTCCAAATATCATATTTTCATGGATGAAAAACACATCTATGATGACGGACCAGTAGCATTTAGCTATTTGGGTTATATGGAATAATTCAAAATAAATGTTTAAATCATTTCAAATTAAATCTTTGCAATGCCAACCTTATCACATGAACATCAGAGGCATATCATACACATGACAACATGGTTTACCATATCCAAACATTAGCAAATGCAACTTTGGCTAATTTGAACAACATTTGGAGTTTGAATTTGAATTTCTTATTCAAATCAACTTCAATTAACTTGTTTCAAATTGAACCTAGATCACATCAGTACCATGCCATGATTCATTTCTTGAATGTGCATTGCAATGTGATGTTTACATTGTTGTTGTCTCGGTGTTTTCTTCTTCTCGATAGATCCATCGCCGGACGTAGTTCCTGTTTTCTCCGAAGAGTGGCACCCCCGAGTCTCGACAATAAGGCAAGCAAACCCCCTTTGATCATATCTATAAAAACCTAGTTTCCCTCTTGTTCTCTTATGCATGATTAGGTGATTCACATGTTACCGTTCTACCGCTAGTTGAAACCATCCTTTGCATGACCTATCATTGCTGCCACAGTATTAAGAAAACCCCAACCTAGCAGATACGAGATTGTTTGTGTTCATCATGTGGCCCTTCATCCATGATATGCTATGCCATGCTAGAGTTGTTTGCAATGAAGTTGATCCATCTGGTGATGTATCGGGATGGTAGTGAACACATGCAACAAGGTGGTAATGTGTTGATGAAGTCACCCTACAATAAGTGAACAATGAGAGGCTTTGTAGGAGTACACAGTGGGTTGTCTCATTTACACTGCCCTAGGCCCCGAGTTCTTGTGTTGTGATCCAAGACACAGATTACTACCACATGTTGGGCTCATTGACCCCTCTCGACCTATTAACTCACCCCGACTATGGTCCAGGATTCGCATGGGTTAATTTTATTCTATTTGCTTTCATAACGTAGCACGGTTTTAGGCAAGCGCAGCACCATCCGTCGAGGTGGGCTTGTCGGACCGTCCATACATCGTCTGGGTCTTGAACGGAAACCCTGGCCGGATTCCCGATTGGGGTACATACTCAGATAGGTGATCCCCTGGACTAGAGTTGGAGCCGTGAGGTAAGTGTCGTGGTACTATCCCCGCCGACACCGCTTGAAGGTGACGAGTTCTAGGCGGTAAGTGGTAGCTACGTATGTGAAGAAGTACACCCCTACAGGGTTAATGAACTATTCGAATAGCCGTGTCCGCGGTTATGGAATACTTGGAGATCTTTACTTGATTATTAGACAACTCAAATGGATACTCTAAAAATCGCAAGATAAGTGTGAGTACTTTGGGTTGCTTCCTCGTGGGGAAGTCGAGGAAGGATCCATGGTGGTGTATTGATGTGGTGATCAAGATTAAATGGACTCGTGTGTGCCTCTCATCTCAACTCTATGTAGTCGTAGTACAGGATAGCCAAGTCAAAGCTTTCTGCATTACAACCCCACTTGCCTTTACCTTGATACTTGAGCATGAGTAGTATAGTTCTGACGTAAGTCTTGCTGAGTACTACTTTGTACTCACGTTTGCTTATCCTATGTTTTAGAGACGAGACCACTAAACCTGATGGTGGCCTCCCCCTCAAGCTCGACGTCGACGAAGTAATGTAGTCCCAGACAGCAGCGTGGTCCCTTTGGAGGGTCGTTGTGTTTTCTTAAAGGCTTCTTAAGCCATTTGTTAACCTTGTCATTACTAAGACATAATTTGCTTCCGTTGTTGTATGATGTAATGTTGGGTCACAGTTATGTGATCTCTGCTTGTAGCACTACTATATCTGCTCTGTATAGAAGATGCAATAAAACTATGAGTTTGTAGAGTTCATGTTGTGCTACCTGCTGTTTACACTAGACATGTATGATGCGTGTATTATTATAACGTGCATGTCTTAGTGTGGTATTCGATAGCTTAGTTGAGTTCTTGTCGGCGGTCTTTCATACACCAAGTGGCCCTTAGATGTGCGCAGCTTGGGGCATCGCGATGCGATTGTTCGTGACTCTGTCACGTGGCACACTTTGTTGTATGATTGAGCCCGCCCGAGATCCCGACTAGGTGATCGGGCTGGAGTCTGTTTATGTAAGTGTTATAATTCAATCGATAATATGGTTGAGGCGACTTGTCTATGAGTATGGGATTTCACCACCCATAATCATTTAGACTTCTGAGCGGGCGATGAGGACCCATCTCAGTTGATCATCCGGCCTGGATGGGATGCCCCTCACGTTCGATGCTTTCCGAGAGTGTTCTATGCTTGGCCTTGTCTGCTTAGACAAGTGGGTACGACTCTCGGCTCTTCATATGATTGAGTTGTAGCAGAAATTACATATGCAAACCCCGGGTCCCGACAGACTTGGTATCAGAGCAGGACTGCCTATAGGATTAGTAAACCTTGGCCGAAGTCGAGTTTAGCATTCTATAGTTATATAGTTACTTTGGGTATATGGGAACAACGTAAGGATTCATTTTTCTCCTTACCCTCATCGATCTGAGTTCTGAGTCACCCTCATCTTTTCTACGGGAAGATAGGACTAGGCTCTTCTATGTCTATACTAGAACATCTCGTTGTTTGACTCTCCATAGCTGTAGGATTGTTTTGGTTGTCTAGAGTCACCATTTCATCAAGCCTTTTGAGAAGGTTCTGATCATTCTTGCAGATTGATTCATTTTTCCTCCCCGGTACAGCCGTTATGTTGTCCGATTTGTCCCGTGTTTTCCGTGATTCCAATGCTTTTGCATTACAATCTTGTCCGCTCTTAAATTATATCATCTTTGCTTTGATTCCATCATAAATCCTACTCTGATTGTTGATTTTTATCACACAGAATGTCAGGTGGAACTAGATGTGTTGAATCTGGTCACGGTAATCAAAGTGGTGATGATGATCCTCCTTCACCGCCTTCTGCAGCGGAAATCATGATGGAGGCTGAGCGAAATCGACGTGATCAAACACGCCTTTTGGAGCTCATTGAGAAGAATACTTCTCTCCAGCGAGATGCGGTAATATCCATCCAGGATTATAGCCTTTTGAACCCGCCGGTATTTCGATGTTCATCTGAGCCCCTTGATGCCGATGATTGGCTCCGTTCCATCGAGCGTAAGCTTGAGACGGCGCATGTTTCCCCAGATGATCGTGTGATGTTCGCGGCATACTTTCTGGAAGGTGCTGCTGGTGAATGGTGGGAAAGTTTTGTTGTAATGCAGCCTGATGGTCACGTAGTGACTTGGCAGGAGTTCCGTGATGCCTTCCAAGGGTACCACATTCTGGATGAGCTGTGGAAAGAAAGAGGGAAGAGTTCTGCACTCTATCTCAGGGAAATATGACTGTTCATCAGTACAGGACTGAGTTTAATCGTCTTTCTCGTTATTCCCCTGAGAAGATATCAACCAAGTAGCAGGCAAGGTTCCGCAAGGGACTTAACCCTGTCCTTCGTCATGATCTCAATCTCCTTGAATTTGTCAACTTCAAGGATTTGGTCAATAGATCATTCAGAGCTGAGCATGGAAATGAGGTCTTTGAAGAGTCTCGCAAGCGTGATCGTGATCTTGCTTCATCTTCTAGTTCGGGTTCTCCGAAACGTCGAATTTGGATCCCAACTAGTGCCCTTCCTTCGCACTTGATTCCAAGACCATCTCCACAAAGCAAGAAAACCCAGAAAGGTAGTAGAGAGCTTGCCATACAAACTCCACAACCAAACAACCGTTTGTGCTACAAGTGTGGTAATCCTGGCCACATTGCACGACAGTGTTCATTGCAAGAGAATGTTCCTCCTCGTCCAAAACATAAAGCCAAAGCTAAACCACCAAAGCCTTCCAAAGCCAAGTCCGCTATTGTTGAATACGGACGTGTGAACCATGCCACCATCAAAGAAGCCCAAGAGGATACTAAGGTTGTACTCGGTACACTTCCTGTCAACTCCAAACCTGCTTCTGTTCTATTTGATTCTGGAGCCTCTCATTCCTTTTTGTCTGGAAAGTTCGCACTCCTGCATGACATTTCATTTGAGGAGTTGCCTACCCCTTTCATGATTAAAAATCCAGGATCCACATGGCGTACCAGTAGGGTAATTCATGACAATGAGAATGCTGTTGAGGATGTTGTATTCCTTGCTTCTCTCATAGGCCTCAAATCTTCAGATATCGATATCATCTTAGGCATGGATTGGTTGTCAAAACACCGTACCAAGATTGATTGTGCCACTAAATCAGTTCAACTCACTCATCCTTCCGGAAAGATAGTCCATTTCACATCTCAAGGTTCAGAAACCCAGCTATATTCGTTGAATGAACATCCCCTTCCTAACCTTGAAGATATTCCGATAGTCTGTGATTTTCCGGATGTCTTTCCAGAAGAGCTGCCGGGAATGCCACCCGACAGGTGTGTGGAATTCATAGTGGATCTTATACCAGGCACAGCCCCAATTTCGAAACGTCCATATAGAATGGCCCCACATGAGTTAGCTGAGCTTAAAATCCAACTTGAAGCTTCGTTGGCAAAAGGCTTCATCCTCCCTAGCTCATCGCCATGGGGTTGCCCCTTTCTGTTCGTAACGAAGAAAGATGGAACAGAAAGGATGTGCGTAGACTATCGCCCTCTAAATTTAGCGACGATAAAGAACAAGTACCCACTTCCCAGGATCAATGATCTTTATAATCAACTTGCTGGATCCTCTGTCTTCTCCAAGATGGATTTGAGATTAGGTTATCATCAAATCAAAATCAGAAACGAGGACATTCCCAAGACGGCTTTCACTACTCGTTATGGTCTTTATGAGTACACCGTCATGTCCTTCGGCTTAACCAATGCCCCAGCCACTTTTTCGCGCTTGATGAATTCGATCTTCATGGAGTACTTAGATAAACTTGTTGTGGTTTATCTTGATGACATTCTCATCTACTCGGAGCACGAAGAAGAGCACGCAGAACATCTTAGGCTGGTATTGATGAAACTTAGAGAGCATCGCCTTTATGCTAAGTTTTCCAAATGTGAATTTTGGCTACCAGAAGTGACCTACTTAGGCCACGTGATTTCTGCAAAAGGCATTGCTGTGAATCCCGAGAGAGTTCAGGCCGTCCTTGATTGGACTCCACCTGAATCGGTTAAGCAAGTTAGGAGTTTTCTTGCCTTAGCAAGATATTGTCGCTGCTTCGTTGAGAACTTCTCCAAAGTTGCAAAGCCTCTAACTGAACTCCTCAAGAAAGATAAGAAATTCCTATGGGCTCCCAAGTGCGAGGAAAGCTTTCAAGAGATAAAAAGAAGATTGACTTCTGCACCCGTACTTGCGCCTCCAGACACCAAAAAGGATTTCAAAATCTATTGTGATGCTTCACGGCAAGGGTTAGGATGCATACTTATGCAAGATAGACATGTGGTAGCTTATGCTTCACGACAGTTGCGTCCACATGAAGAGAAATATCCTACCCATGATCTTGAACTCGCTGCCGTAGTTCATGCCCTGAAGACTTGGCGACATTACCTCCTTGGTAATCGTTGTGAAATCTATACCGATCACCAAAGCCTCAAATACATATTCACCCAGCCATTTCTTAACCTCAGGCAAAGACGCTGGATTGAGTTGATAAAAGATTATGACTTAAGTATCTCTTACACCCCAGGAAAAGCCAATGTCATGGCTGATGCACTAAGTCGTAAGTCGTATTGTAACAACCTCATGTTACAACAATATCAACCACTTCTCTATGAGGAATTTCGAAAGCTTAATCTCGAGATTGTTCCTCGTGGATTCCTTTCCACCTTGATTGTGAAACCAACCCTTGAGGATCAAATCAAAGATGTTCAACAACGTGCTCGAGGTATCCGATATATCAAAGAGAACATTGCTAGCGGTAAGGCAATTTTTTTTACCCTAGACAATGAGGGTACTGTGTACTTCGAGAATAGGATGGTAGTTCCGAAGAATAGGAATCTAAGGCAGCAAATCCTTAAGGAAGCCCATGACACCCCTCTCTCGATTCATCCTGGTAGTACTAAGATGTATCAAGATCTACGCCAGAGATTTTGGTGGACTAGGATGAAGCGAGAAATCGCTCAATTTGTTGCTGAGTGCGATGTTTATCGTCGTATAAAAGCAGAGAATCAAAGACCTGCTGGTACTCTTCAACCTTTAGCCATTCCTGAGTGGAAATGGGATAAAGTCAGTATGGATTTCATCACTGGATTTCCAAAGTCTCAGAAGGGAAACAATGCCATCTTCGTGGTCATTGACCGTCTTTCCAAAGTTGCTCATTTCCTTCCTGTTCGCGAGAGTATAACTGCTAGCCAGTTAGCGGATTTATATGTCTCCCGGATCGTTTCTCTCCATGGTGTTCCTTTGGAAATCAATTCAGACCGTGGAAGTCTTTTCACCTCTCGATTTTGGGAAAGTTTTCAAAATGCTATGGGAACCCATCTCTCCTTTAGCACCGCCTTTCATCCCCAGTCAAGTGGTCAAGTAGAAAGAGTCAATCAAATTCTCGAAGACATGCTCAGAGCCTGTGTTACCTCATTCGGAAAGAGTTGGGAGAAATCTCTTCCATTTGCCGAGTTTTCTTATAACAACAACTTCCAATCTAGCTTGGGCATGGCACCCTTTGAATTTCTCTATGGACGAAAATGTCGAACACCATTGAACTGGTCAGAAACCGGTGAAAGACAATTCTTTGGACCGGATATGATCCAGGAAGTAGAAGAGAAGGTTCGCATTGTTCGTGAGCAATTGAAAACAGCCCAGTCTCGTCAGAAAAGCTATTATGATCGTCATCATAGGCCAGAAAGCTACGAGCTGGACGAGAAGGCTTACCTCCGGGTTACTCATCTGAAGGGAACCCATCGCTTCGGTATCAAAGGCAAATTGGCCCCACGTTACATAGGCCCCTTTCACATTCTAGCTAAACGTGGAGAAGTTGCCTACCAACTTGAACTACCGCCGCATCTTTCTCAGGTTCACGATGTCTTCCACGTATCTCAACTCAGGCGTTGCTTCAAGGACCCCATCCGCGAAGTAAACCACAAAACGCTTGATCTCCAAGAAAACCTGTCTTATCGAGAGTATCCTGTCCGTATCCTCGATGAAGCTGAGCGCACCACCAGACGTCAGAAGATCAAGTTCCTCAAAGTACAGTGGTCCAACCATTCTGAGAAGGAAGCCACCTAGGAACGAGAAGACCGTCTTCGAGTCGAGTACCCCACCCTCTTCCCGACTACTTCTGAATCTCGGGACAAGATTCTTTTGAGTGGGGGCGAGTTGTCACAACCCTAGTTTTGGTATGTGCTTTTATTACTAGAAATAATTGCATCATGTTTAAATTCTATGGTTTAAGAATTGGGGATTTGGAAAAGCCTCAAAATGAATTTAAATAAAAAGGCCAGATAAAAAGTTTTTCCAAAATTCCTTCAAACAATTTTGAAAAGTCCTATAAATGACTGTGATCATTTTAAAAATGATTTGGATTCAAACCCATGCTCATGGATTTTTCAAATATTCAAACAGAGGCTTGGAAATTAAATTTAAATGCTATTTGAATTGAAATTCAAATGTTTTGAATTTCAAAAATCTTCAAAACTTGGGAGTAGCTAGTACTATGTCTCATATGTCCAAGATAAATAATTGGGGATTTTTAAAAATGCTTTGGTATTTTTTTCAAAGCATAACAAATAAAATAGAAAGCAAATAAAAGAAAAAGAGAAAGAAACAGAAAAGGGGGAAACCCCACTTACCTGGCCCAAGTGGGCAGAAGTCGGCCCAGCCCGCCAGGGGCATCCCCGTCTTCCTCCCTGGCTAGCAGAGCACGCCACTGCGTGGCGAGAAAGCGCTCGACGCCAGCCTCGCAGCAGCCTGCTCTGTCATCCCTTCTCGCGCCGTGGAGACCCCCCTGGACCCGCCGAGCCCTTCCCCTCTCCCTGTCTCCCCTTTCTTCCTCTCTCCCCGTTCGATTTTGTGCGCCACCGAGGAGCTCCGAGAGCAACCGCCGTCCGCCGTCGTGCATCTGCGCGCCCACCGGCCACCCCTCGCAAAGCCGGAGTGTCTAGGAGATCCGCGACGTCGAGCAGCCCCTCTACGCTGAAGATCAAGAGCCCGGGCGGCCCCAGGCTGATGCAATCGTCCCCGACACCTCGTCGGAGCCTCCAACCTTCGCCGCCAAATTCGACGCCGACGTAGCTCCTCCGACCCCGCCGTGCTCCTCTACGGTCTCAGGGTGAGGCTCTCCGTCTTTCCCCTCTCTCCGTGGTCACAGTCGTTGCCCCGGCCACCATTTTCCTTTTGCCCGTACTCCGGCCACCGCGCCTCTCGACACCGGCAAGGCCTCCGTCCACCTCTGCTCCTCCCGTGTACCCTGCTGGAATCGCGCTTGAGAGGACTCCCCTCTGGTGCGTTCCCCGTGCCCAGCCGTGCCCGGAGCCGCTAGTTCCAGTGGGCGCGGCCGCGGTTTGGCCACCGGCGGCTAACCGCCGGCCATGCCTACGTGGCTGGCTTAATTAGGGGGCTAACCCCCTGATTAGTTTCGCCCTAGGCTACTGACAGGTGGGGCCAACCCCCTCTAATTAAATCAAAATTTAAATAAACAGAGGAGTTTAGCACTGTGTCACTGACCATGTGGCCCCACATGTTAGCCCCCCTGTGACATCAGCATTGCATCATGCTGATGCAATAAGTGGAATTTCTTTGTTTATTAAAAATTCTAGAAAATTCCAGAAATTGTTTAAATCTTTGAAATTCAATAACTTTTAAATCATAACTCCAAATCAGAAGTGTAATATATGAAAAATCATCATAAAAATGCAAGGATTCCAAATATCATATTTTCATGGATGAAAAACACATCTATGATGATGGACCAGTAGCATTGAGCTATTTGGGTTATTTGGATTAATTCAAAATAAATGTTTAAATCATTTCAAATTAAATCTTTGCAATGCCAACCTTATCAAATGAACATCAGAGGCATATCATACACATGACAACATGGTTTACCATATCCAAACATTAGCAAATGCAACTTTGGCTAATTTGAACAACATTTGGAGTTTGAATTTGAATTTCTTATTCAAATCAACTTCAATTAACTTGTTGCAAATTGAACCTAGATCACATCAGTACAATGCCATGATTCATTTCTTGAATGTGCATTGCAATGTGATGTTTACATTGTTGTTGTCTCGGTGTTTGCTTCTTCTTGATAGATCCATCGCCGGACGTAGTTGCTGTTTTCTCCGAAGAGTGGCACCCCCGAGTCTCGACAATAAGACAAGCAAACCCCCTTTGATCATATCTATAAAAACCCAGTTTCCCTCTTGTTCTCTTATGCATGATTAGGTGATTCACATGTTACCGTTCTACCGCTAGTTGAACCCATCCTTTGCATGACCTATCATTGCAGCCACAGTACTAAGCAAACCTCATCCTAGCAGATAGAAGATTGTTTGTGTTCACCATGTGGCCCTTCATCCATGATATGCTATGCCATGCTAGAGTTGTTTGCAATGAAGTTGATCCATCTGGTGATGTATCGGGATGGTAGTGAACACATGCAACAAGGTGGTAACGTGTTGATGAAGTCACCCTACAATAAGTGAACAATGAGAGGCTTTGTAGGAGTACACAGTGGGTTGTCTCATTTACACTGCCCTAGGCCCCGAGTTCTTGTGTTGTGATCCAAGACACAGATTACTACCACATGTTGGGCTCATTGACCCCTCTCGACCTATTAACTCACACCGACTATGGTCCAGGATTCGCATGGGTTAATTTTATTCTATTTTCTTTCATAACGTAGCACGGTTTTAGGCAAGCGCAGCACCATCCGTCGAGGTGGGCTTGTCGGACCGTCCATACATCGTCTGGGTCTTGAACGGAAACCCTGGCCGGATTCCCGATTGGGGTACATACTCAGATAGGTGATCCCCTGGACTAGAGTTGGAGCCGTGAGGTAAGTGTCATGGTACTATCCCCGCCGACACCGCTTGAAGGTGACGAGTTCTAGGCGGTAAGTGGTAGCTACGTATGTGAAGAAGTACACCCCTGCAGGGTTAATGAACTATTCGAATAGCCGTGTCCGCGGTTATGGAATACTTGGAGATCTTTACTTGATTATTAGACAACTCAAATGGATACTCTAAAAATCGCAAGATAAGTGTGAGTACTTTGGGTTGCTTCCTCGTGGGGAAGTCGAGGAAGGATCCATGGTGGTGTATTGATGTGGTGATCAAGATTAAATGGACTCGTGTGCGCCTCTCATCTCAACTCTATGTAGTCGTAGTACAGGATAGCCAAGTCAAAGCTTTCTGCATTACAACCCCACTTGCCTTTACCTTGATACTTGAGCATGAGTAGTATAGTTCTGACGTAAGTCTTGCTGAGTACGACTTTGTACTCACGTTTTCTTATTCTATGTTTTAGAGACGAGACCACTGAACCTGATGGTGGCCTCCCCCTCAAGCTTGACGTCGACGAAGTAATGTAGTCCCAGACAGCATCCTGGTCCCTCTGGAGGGTCGTTGTGTTGTCTTAAAGGCTTCTTAAGCCATTTTTTAACCTTGTCTTTACTAAGACATAATTTGCTTCCGTTGTTGTATGATGTAATGTTGGGTCACAGTTATGTGATCTCTGCTTGTAACACTACTATATCTGCTCTGTATAGAAGATGCAATAAAACTATGAGTTTGTAGATTTCATGTTGTGCTACCAGCTATTTACACTAGACATGTATGCTGCGTGTATGATTATAACGTGCATGTCTTAGTGTGGGATTCGATAGCTTAGTTGATTTCTTGCCGGCGGTCTTTCATACACCAAGTGGCCCTTAGATGTGCGCAGCTTGGGGCATCGCGATGCGATTGTTCATGACTCTGTCACGTGGCACACTTTGTTGTATGATTGAGCCCGCCCGAGATCCCGACTAGGTGATCGGGCTGGAGTCTGTTTATGTAAGTGTTATAATTCACTCGATAATATGGTTGAGGCGACTTGTCTATGAGTATGGGATTTCACCACCCATAATCATTTAGACTTGTGAGAGGGCGATGAGGACCCATCTCAGTTGATCATCCGGCCTGGATGGTATGCCCCTCATGTTCGATGCTTTCCGAGAGTGTTCTGTGCTTGGCCTTGTCTGCTTAGACAAGTGGGTACGGCTCTCGGCTCTTCATATGATTGAGTTGTAGCAGAAATTACATACGCAAACCCCGGGTTCCGACAGAAGGCCATATGATAGATATTATGTGAGGAGTAGGGATTGCCATACAACGGATGCACATGTGAGCTAAAAGCTCTCCAAGGGAACTAGTGGGGGTGCATCTAACTTGCTTGCTCAAGAAGACCTAGAGCTCGTTTGAGGAGGCTCATCATTGGAATATACAAGCCAAGTTCTATAGTGTGAAGGGTCCCCACATAGCTATATGCATGATGATGATCTCTATGGAGTACAAGGGATAGGAGATGAAGTACTAGTGTGGATCTCTCAAAAGGAATAGTAGTATGCCCCCTTCTCTCTTTTTATTTTTCTCTTTTTCTCTCTCTTTTTTGTTTTTTTGGTGGCCTCAATGGCTCTTTCTATTTAACTCCCATTTGTCCTCTTTGGGATCTTTTGATTTTGTCCTCTTTGGGATCTTTTCCTCACTTTAGGGGCAATACTCTATATTTTCAAGAACATAGGAGATCTTTCACACTTTACAAAGGTACTCACATAAAGAAAATGTAACTATCATGATGCAAATGAATGACATGAAGATCAAGTCATGAGAAGGTGGATGTTGCATGGCAATGTATCTCGGAAAGGCTATGGAAATGCCTTGTAGGTAGGTATGGTGGCTGTTTTGAGGAAAGATATAAGGAGGTTTATGATGACAGAGCGTATCATGCCAAGGGTTTGGATGCACCGGCGAAGTATGCGCCAACTCTCGAGGTGAGAAAGGGCAATGCACGGTACCGAAGAGGCTAGAAAAAGTATAGGTGGGTGGAAGTGTCAACTTTCGAATACTCACATTAGTCCGAAGAACTCATGCACTTATTATCGGTAACTCTCAATCTAATAAGGAGGTTCACAAAGAGACAGGTACCCCGAGGAGGAGTGTATGGGGGTTTGGTTATCCTTGCCCATCTTCGACTCATGGTACGTGAGTGTACTCTAATATTCGAACCCTCCAGAGGTTAGTGATCCATCTAGTAGCTAGAGTTATCAACAGGGGTTTTTTGGTTTTCAAAAAACACACGGATTTCCCAAAATACGACATCTATCACTAATAGGCAATAGCTCTTGACACCATAAGTTCAAACATTACTCTATTCAATACCTCAAAACTATTGCAAGTTACTACTACAAAGAGAATAGCAACTTTAACTACCTACTTTTAGTCAAAACACAGAACTCAGTGCAACAGGCAAACTCTCTAACAAGATAAAACATGCAACCTATAGAAAGTTCAACCTAAAACAAAAGAAAAGCTCTAGAAAAACTAAAGCACTACAACTAAACAGAACAACAGCTAAGAAAAGAAAAAGAACAGCTCACAGCTAAAAGAATAAGCATGCAAATCCTATGAGGAGTTCTGGTTCAAGCGGAGCGTGAATCTCTCCCACACAAAAGAGTAAGTTGGGGTCTAACTTGTTACTACAGAAAACAAAGCAAAAGAAAACTAAAAACAAAACCTAAGAGCGAGACGCTCCAAGAAAAGCACATAACGCATGAAGTGATAAAAATATAGTGCAACGAGAGACGAACTGATTATTGTTGATGAAGAAGGGGATGCACGGGGGCATCCCCAATCTTAGACGCTTGAGTCTCCTTGAATATTTATTGGGGATGCACATGGGCATCCCCAAGCTTGAGCGTTTGACACTCCTGAATCTTCTTTCATCATCCTCCATCGCGCACTTGAAAACTCCCTTCATACATAACTCATTGTAGGCTGATTAGAGAGGTTAGTACCCTAATAAAATAAATTTCCTATACTGGAAATATAGATTTCCAGGAACATCTACTGTTTTCCAAGATTTCCAAAAGGTTTTTGCAAAGAAAAAGCAAGATTAAGGTTTGCAAAAGTGAAGAGAGACAAAACGTGGCAGAATCTGTGAAAAACAGAACAACAGGTAGTAAAGAATTTTTTAGGGATACTTGTGCAACTCAAATGAAAAAACTCAGAACATACGGAAGTTTCTTAATTCTACAGAGCACGCTGTGTAAAAAATTCAGCTCAAAAAGATGAACTGGGATTTTTCTCTGATTTTTCTAGTCACGAGGACAGAATCTGTTTTCTGGACAGCATGTCACAACTTTTACTTCCCTTGCCGTATGAGGCTAAACTTGGCACAAAGCTTGAAAAGTAAAGATACAATGATGTTGCTATAGTAGTAGCAATCATCAAGACCACTAAGAAAAGAACAAAAGCAAAAAGAAAAACCTAAATTCGTTGCGGGCTGCCTCCCGAAAGCGCTTCTTTAAAGCCATTAGCTAGGCATAAAGATTATAGAAGATGCTCACATAAGAATAAGAATTTGGAGCAAAAGGAGCATCAAGAAGCAAATATGAGACACATTTAAGCCTAACCCAGTTCCTATTCATAGGAATCTTATAACAAAATAAATCAAAGAAGCAAAAATAAACCAGCATAGGAAGGTGGAACAAGAACATCTTCAAAACTTTCAACATAAAGAGAGGAGTTTTAGTAATATGGAAGTTTCTACAACCAAACTTCCCTCTCTCAAAATAATTATCAGTAGTATCATGAACAACATCAAGAATATAACTATCACATAAATCATGTTGTTCATGACCTACAAGCACACGTGTATAGTTTTCAACACGGTCCTTAGGATTATAAGATAAATGCAACCCATCACATTGAGCCTTGATAAGAGCATAATTCTCCGGAATATGAGTTGGAGATTTCAAAAGGATAATAGGACAATCAAGTGTGGGTGCAATAGAAAAAATTTCATGCTTAACATGAGGAACTATTGAAAGTTCATCTCCGTAAGCATCATCCATAGTGGCATCACGGCCATAAGCATAGAAGGCATCAACTTCATCAAAAAGGGATATTTCAAAAGAATCCATGCATGGGATCATAACACTCATATAAGGTAAGAAACAAAGAGTTACTCTCATTAGAAGGTAGACGTGGATGGCTCCATTCTTCCTCCTTTTGTTCGTCACTCTCCTCCTCTTTTTCATCCAAGGAGCTTTCAGGTTCAGCAATTTCTTCTTCCATAGAGTCCTGCAAATCATTAATCTCTTCCTTTGAGGGAGAGATTCTCTCAAGATGATCAGTGATATAATAATTTGCATCGTAATTTTCCAAACAATAGTTAAGTATAGCAAGACTCTCAGATTTGTAAGGGGCATCAACAATATTTTTAAGAAGAGAAGTAATTTCATAGGCACCCTTATAAGCAACAAATTCTTCTATTTCCTCTGCATCATAAAAATCATAGTTTCTCTTAGAATAAGAAGCTAAGGTTTCATCATCATTGTACTCACATTGGAAAGCAAGGTGTTTGTGCCTCATAAAGCAACAAGATTCATCCCTGCAGAAAGATATATTATATATTGAGCATAAGTTTCTAGCATGCTCATACCACTGATGTATTTGTTTCCATAAGTGTATCCCTTTTTGAGACAAGCGGTGTTCCTTGTACCACTTTTGTTGATCCTCGGTGAATACTCCATGCCAATAAGATCTGGTTTCAAAGAAGTAAGACATTGATTGACAAGTAAAGAACTAGACATAATTTTTTTTTGATTTTTGATAAAAGACACTAAAGAAAAAACTGAAAGGTAAACTAACAAGACTAAAAAGCAAAGATAAAAGATAGTGTGCAACTCCCCTATCTTGTAGACTTGAGTCCCCGGCAACGGCGCCAGAAATTAGATTGATACGGTGAGGATAGTTCTCTCACTCCTCGTTGGTTACCCCAAGTGGAAGGTGAGATGTAGCGTAGTAGCAAATTTCCCTCGGTGAAGATACAAAGGTTATCGAACCGGTAGGACTCCAAGAGATACAAGAAGGTGACAACGGCGCCATAAATTAGGCGGTTGACGTGGACCTGCACACAACAACAAATAACTTTGCTCCCACCGAGTACAGAGGAGTTGTCAATTCCTCCGGCCTTGCTGTTTACAAAGGATCAACGCAAGATATAATAATAGTGGCAACTGAAAGTAAAGACTAAAAGTAAATTGAGGGTGTAAACAATAATGTGAAGATGGACCGGGGTCCCGTGATTTTCACTAGTGATGTCTCTCTCCCAAAAGACGATAAAAGTGCTAGCGAGGTAAACAAATCACTGTTGGGCAATTGACAGGATTATGAAGGCACCGCAATGCTAACTATGCTGCAAAGAAAGGAAGGGCTCAAAAGCAATGGGCAGTACGCCAAGGTAAGTAGACCGAAATCCATCTGCATCTACTACGAATCATCCACCTTGAGATATCTATCCAGAACATCTCTCTGGTATTAAGTTGCGAATCCCACCCAAAGTGTAAACTCAAAGCAACAGACAACTGCATTAAAAGAACTTTGTGTAAAGTAAACAATCCTTGCACCCGCAGGTACAAGAACCGTTGTTTTATCCCTGGTGGCAACAACACATCCCCTAGTCTCATGTTTCTGTCACTCAAGCTAGACATCAAGGGGCTGAACCCACAATCGAGCATAACGCTCTCTCTTGGAGTTTCAAATAAAATACTTGGCCAAAGAAAATACCGAAACGGAGAACATGCAAGAATTTACTCAAGAACAAAATATAAAAGAGAAGAACCAAATATATTACTCATCACAATCTGAACATAGTCTCATAATCCATCAGATCCCAACAAACTCAGCATAGCAACAGCAGGAATTACATAGATGCCTCGATCATGTGAGGCAGCTCACGAGGACTCGAAAGTGGAAGCACAAAAGGGGGAGAGATAGATCACATAGCTACTGGTCACGGACCCATGGTACAAGGGTAAATACTCACGGGACATACGGGAGGCGTCCATGGCTACGGATGGTCTCCCGGAGGGGGTTCCTCCTCCAGGCAGGGTGCCGGGGCAGCTTCTCCAGGCAGCCCCGATCTTGAAATGGCGGCGGCGGCGGTACAGAGGGGAGTTCGCGAGAAAGAGATCGATATTAGGGGTTTCCACCCCGAGGGGTAAATATAGGAGAAGGTGGGCATCGAGGGGACCCACGAGGCAGTCAGGAGGGTGCCTGGCGCGCCCCAGGGTGGGGCCGCACCACCTGCCCTCCTGGCTGTCTGGTGGTGGCCCCCCTTCCCTCTTTTGGTGATTCCGGAAGCTTCTGTTGCGCTGATTTTTTTATATATTTTTCCCGGAATTTTTGGAGCACTTTTAATCGTCGGAAAACCTGAAATACAAAAACAGCAGAAAACAGAAACTGGCAACTGGGTGCACTGAGTTAATAGGTTAGTCCAAATTGGTTCCAAAGTGTATGAAAGTTCAAGAAAAACATGGCAAAGTCACACAAAACATGCATGGAACAAGCAGAAATTATAGATACGTTTGGGACGTATCACCGGAGGCCAGATGCAGCGGCGGCCGTTCCGGCGAGGCCCGCGGAGGGGGCGGCCGGCGGTGGCAGTGCGAAGGTGCGCATGCGCGGGAAGGAGGGACAAGGCGCGACAAGAGGGCGCGCGGGCTGGAGTGCCCGAGCCCGACGGCCATGGCCACAACCGGCGGCGGCCGGAGTGCAGCATTGCGGGGCGCGGCTTCTACAGGGCTAAACGAGCGCATCGAGGAGGATTCAACGCGGAATCTTACAACGGTTCCAATGGAGGCGATGAGGATGCCGGAGGTGGACCGGAGGCGACGAATTCGGGGCGGCGTCACCGGCGGCTGAGGCAAAGGGGGCGGCGTCGGCGGCGACGTATCGGGCGGTGAGTTCGCGACAGCCGTCGTGGAGGAAGACGGTCGGGGCGGCGCGCACGGGGCCTCTTTGTCCAAATTGATCATGCCGGGAGACGAGGCTGTCCACGGCGGCTCTCTTCGACACGCCGGCGAGGAACGAGGAGCTCGTTGGCCGCGGCGGCGCACGGCAATGGCGACGACCGGCTATGGGTGAGGTGCGGGGCGAGATGGGGAAGGCACCAGGGAGGGGAATGGAACGGCGAGGGCGAGCTAGGGTTAGGGTTGGGGGTCTCCGGGGTGGTTCGGGGCTCTTATCCCGCCGGCGAGCCGTGGGATTGGTGCCACGGCGACGTCCATGGTGTGGCCGGCCTGGATGACCGCCACGAGCGCCCTGTGTACGAAGGTAGAAGAAAAGCAGCGGGGCGCCGGGGTGGGCAACTAGTGAAAGGGGTTGTTTTACCACTAGTTTGAATTGTTTGCAATATTTAAATATTGCAATAAATATCCAATGTTGGTTTAACATGGTCCACTGATTTTTAGACATTTAACAAAATTGGTAGCACAATTTTTGGACAAGGTTTTATTTATCACATTATTTTTAATATCAACCAAATGGGATTTTGGATTGATCAAATGTAAAGATGATCAAAGTGAGATTAGCAACAGTAATTATCATTAGCCAAAAGTGATTACTGTTACAAGACACTGAGGGTGTTACAAATCTCCCCCACTACAAGGATTCTCGTCCCGAGAATTTAAGTGGTAGAGGGGAAAAGATCGGGGTATTCTTCACGAATGCGATCTTCGCGTTCCCAAGTGGCTTCATCTTCAGAATGATTCGACCACTGAACCTTCAGGAACTTGACTGTCTTGTTGCGGGTTCGTCGTTCAGACTGATCAAGAATGCGGCTCGGATGTTCTTGATAAGTCAAGTCCTGTTGTAGCTTAATCATATCATGTTCCACTTCTCGAATAGGGTCCTTGAAGCAGCATCGGAGTTGCGACACATGAAAGACATCGTGGACTTGGGAGAGGTTCGGCGGCAATTCCAATCGGTATGCCACGGGTCCACTCCTGGAAAGGATACAGAACGGGCCAATGTAGCGAGGAGCCAACTTGCCTTTGATCCCGAAGCGATGAGTGCCCCTCATGGGAGTGAGACGGAGGTAGGCTTGCTCACCAGGTTGATATTCCATTTCTCGGTGTTTGCGGTCATAGTTGCTCTTCTGGCGGGACTGAGCAGCCTTCAAATGTTCACGAATGACGTGAACTTGATCTTCAGCTCGCTGAACAATATCCGGACCAATGAGTGTACGTTCCCTAGTTTCTGACCAATTCAGAGGGGTTCGACACTTACGCCCATAGAGAACTTCGTAGGGTGCCATCTTCAGACTAGCGTGGTAGCTATTGTTATACGAGAACTCGACCAACGGGAGAGATTCCTCCCATTTCTTACCGAAGGAAATAACACAAGCTCGAAGCATGTCTTCCAGCACTTGATTAACTCGTTCAACTTGGCCAACTTGTGACTGGGGGTGATAAGCGGTGCTGAGATGAAGAATAGTTCCCAAAGCTTCTTGGAAACTCCTCCAATATCTTGAGGTGAAAAGGCTGCCACGATCTGAACTGATCTCCAACGGAATACCGTGGAGTGAAACAATTTGGGAGATGTACAATTCTGCCAACTGAGTAGCGGTGATCTTCTCCTTGACTGGTATAAAGTGAGCAACCTTGGAGAATCGGTCGATGACGACAAAGATCGCATCGTTTCACCTTCTGTGATCTAGGAAAACCGGTGACGAAGTACATCTGGACTTTGTCCCACTTTCATTCAGGAATTTCAAGTGGCTGTAGAGCTCCAGCGGTTTTTGATGTTCACCCTTGACGCGATGACAAACGTCACATTCAGAAACATATCGGGCAATGTCTTGCTTCATCTTAGGCCACCAGAACTGCGGACGAATGTCTTGGTACATCTTGGTGCTACCAGGATGAATGGACAACGGGGTATCGTGAGCCGCTTTCCTGACCTTCGGGGTCATATCCAGGTTCTCATGCCTTCCCTTGCTGTGAGTAACCACTAAACGGTTCTGGTAGAACACCGCACCTTCGCTATTAATAGTGAAGGGTGAGGGTCTCCCATTTGCGATATCGCGCTTAATCTTGTGTACGAAATCATCATAAAACTGTATAGTCTTGACGGATTTGACGAGATCCGGTTCGATAACCAGGTTATTTACATAATCTTGAGGAACAATCTCGAGGTTCAGCTTTTGAAACTCTTCATACAGAGGTGGTTGTTCTAGTTGAACCTCAAGTTCACTACAGTAAGCTTTACGGCACAAAGCATCGGCCATCACATTAGCTTTGCTAGGGGTGTAATGAACATCCATGTTAAAATCGGCTATTGTCTCGAGCCATCTTTGTTGGCGGAGATTCAGGTTTGGCTGAGTAAACAAGTACTTCAGACTTTGATGGTCAGTGTAGGTCTCACAATGATTACCGACGAGGTAGTGTCGCCACAGCTTCAATGCATAAATTAATGATGCCAATTCGAGATCATGTGTTGGATAATGATCTTCGTGAGAACACAACTGACGAGAGCCATAGGCAATCACGTGGCGCTCTTGCATTAGGACACAGCCTAATCCTTGACGAGACGCATCGCAGTATATCACAAAGTCCTTCTTGGTATCAGGGGGAGCAAGCACTGGGGGAGAAGTGAGCTTGTCCTTGAGAGCTTGAAAACTTTCTTGACATTTATCAGTCCACTCAAACTTGAAGCCTTTGTGAAGCAAATTAGTCAGAGGCTTGGCAATCTTGGAGAAGTTCTCGACGAAACGGCGGCAATAGCTAGTGAGGCCGAGGAAACTTCTGACTTGCTTGACGGTCTTGGGCGGAGTCCGGTCAAGAATAGCCTGGATACGTTCTGGAGTGACGGCAACGCCATCCTTGGAAATCACATGACCAAGGTAGGTTACTTCGGGAAGCCAAAATTCACACTTGGAATACTTAACATAGAGGTTGTGTTCTCGAAGCTTTTCCAGTTTAAGACGAAGGTGTTCAGCATGTTCTTCTTCATTCTTGGAGTATACCAAGATATCATCCAGATAAACCACGACGAACTTGTCGAGATATTCCATAAATATATAGTTCATCAATCGGGAGAAGGTGGCCGGGGCATTGGTTAGGCCAAAAGACATGACGGTGTACTCGTATGAACCATAACGAGTAATGAAGGCGGTCTTCGGGATGTCCTCTTCGCGGACCCGGATCTGATGGTAACCCAACCTCAAGTCGAGTTTCGAGAACACCGTAGATCCAGCAAGTTGATCATATAGATCGTTGATCCGAGGAAGCGAATACTTGTTCTGTATTGTTGCCTGGTTGATAGGTCGGTAATCTTGGACCAAACGGTTCGTTCCATCGCTCTTCTTGACAAAGAGTGAAGGTGCTCCCCAAGCAGAGGAACTTGGACGGATGAAGCCCTTTTGAAGTGATGTGTCGATCTCCTTCTTCGGTTCAAGGAGGTGGTGAGGCGGAATCTTATAAGGGCGCTTAGCAATAGGGACGGTGCCAGGCTTGAAGTCGATGACGAATTCGACATCTCTGATCGGGGGTATTCCCGGAAGTTCTTCTGGGAAGACGTCGAGAAAATCGCGAAAAACTGGAAAATTCTCGATCCCTTCAAGAGGTGAGGTATTCAAAGCATTCAGAGCATATATCTGGCCTTCGGCATGCTGATCTATTCGGGCCGAGTACAGAATCATTTTGCCAGAAGGGTGCGTGAGTTGAACTGTCTTAGTGGAACATTGGATACGGGCATCATGTGCCGCCAACCAATCCATACCGAGTATGACATCAATGTTGGACGACTTCAGGACAATAAGAGGAGCAGGGAACAATAGTCCCACAATTACAATGGTGGTTTCAAGGCTCATCATGGTGGCACAGCTCTGAGATCCAACAACATTTACCACTAAAGGAGTGGCCAAGGGTTTCGTAGCTATTCCATGCAACTGAGCAAATGATTGGGACATAAAGGAATGCGATGCGCCGGAATAAAAAAGAACAGAAGCTGGCGTTGAATTGACGAGTAAGGTTCCCATCACTATTTTTGGGGACTCGCGAGCTTCTTCCATCTTGACATGAGTGACCTGAGCACAACTCATAGTACACTGTTTGGTGTTGCGGTTACTGGAATGAAGGCTTCTACAACTTATTTTTCTTCCAACAGGAGGACAAGGTGCGCGGTGACCTGGCTATCCACACTGGCGACATAAGCCATCATTCTGGGGAGGAGCCATAATATTGGGCTGTTCAGCCGGTACTGTCAGCTGTCTCGGAGGCGGAGGCAGACGAGGTGCAACATAAGACGGCCTTGGCATTGGAGCAGGCCGATGAAAATTATTGTGCGGGAGACAGACTCGAAGTTTCTGAACGGGCCGACCCGAAGATGGGCCATCATCTCGAGCACGCTTGAGCGACTCATGGTGCTTAGTCAGAGCAGTTACAACTTGAAAAGCCTTGCTGACAAGGGTCGCCAAGTCGGCATAATCATGAAGGATAAGTGCGAGCTCTATATCAGGACGTAGTCCTTCTCGGAATTTCTCCTGTTTGCGAGCGTCGGTGGCGACGTCTCTCCCAGCATAGCGGGAGAACTCAGGGAATTTCCTATGATACTCATCAACAGTTGTCTGGCCCTGACGGAGTTTGCGGAACTCATCCTTCTTCTGGTCCATCAGACCTAGAGGAATGTGCCATGCACGGAAACCTGACTGGAATTCTTGCCAAGTGGTTACAGTTCCATGTGGCAGCGCAAGCCTGTGGCTTTCCCACCATTGAGCAGCTGGACCCCTCAGATGATACGTCGCATAGGTGACATAACTGTCAGGTGCAACAACAGCTGACTCCATCTGAGAGGTGATATCACGAAGCCAGTCATCAGCATCCATAGGATTTGCGGAGTCGCGAAAGGTGGACAGGTTGAGGCGCACGAACTTTGTAGTGTGATTGGGGCATTATGGTTTGGAAGCTGGGCCATTACTCCAGCCATGAACTGACGGTTCAGATCAAACTGCTCACGATTCAGCTCATGCTGTTGCATCAGGGCGGCAAAATACGGTGGGGGTGGGGGATCGTCGGCCATCCTGCCTGAACAGCAGAGGTTAGTTCAGACAAAGTATTTTCAAGGATGAGAAGTCATACATGATGTAGTACGAGCAATGAACGAGAAGTGCGGTAGATACACAATAGTAGTCATAAAGACATCAGATCTTTGCACATAGTCGGTCAAAATCGGGCTGCATAACGTCGTAGAAATTAAGGAAAACGGACTCAGTAGGCGGCGCGCAGACCGCGGTAAGGATTACACAACGCGACATAGATTCCACTATGTCAATCACGCCGCAAGAAAACTGTTGGCCACAGGAGTTAATGCCAGAGGACGTGCAGCCTACCCAGAATGAGAATGGGATCCGCGGTCCGGGACCTAGGGTAGAACTCTTGCGACACGACTCAATCAATGGGGTAGCACCAGAACGCCGGATGGAAGCAAGAGAACGTGATCCTAATGTCAGAGTTTGTAAAACTTACCAGCAAGGATAAGAGAGCAGATTCCCAGAGCATAGGTAAGGAGATAAGGATCCTAATACCATAGATATCACACGTAGTGACATCGATGTGGGCCCGTAAGCCAAATATTAAGTCAGCAAAATAGGTTTTCAAAGTCTAGACTCAACTTCGACCAAGTAGTGGTTGGGTGGCTTCCTACAGGCAGTCGGCTCTGATACCAACTTGTGACGCCCTCGATTTACGATCATGTACAGTAATCATACACGCAGGGTACATGATCGAGATCAAGGTGCCACGGTGAGAATATCACAGCACAACACTAAACACAAAAGGATAAACCAATATATTACAACAAAGGGGGGTCATACTGACCCGAATACATAAGTCATACAATCATCATATCTGAGTACAGACATAGTTAGTCAAGTTTTTCCTTAAGAAGGCTAGCACAAATAACATAAGAGGTACATATCAAAAAGGCGAGGCCTCCTGCCTGGGATCCACCGAACTACTCCTGGTCAACGGGAACTCGCCGACGTAGTAGGCTCCTCCTGGAATCTTGTGACGCCCCCAAAATCAGACCGTGTACAGTAATCATACACGCAAGGTACACGTTCGAGATCAGGGACTCACGGTGAGATATCACAACACAACTCTACAAATAAAATAATACAAGCTGTTTAATACAAGCCAAGGGCCACGAGGGCTCGAATATAACAGCTCGAGAGCACAAGTCAGCGGAAGCAAATAGTATCTGAGTACAGACACAAGGATACAAGGTTGCCTTAAGAAGGCTAGCACAAATATCAACAACGATCGAAAAGGCAAGGCCTCCTGCCTGGGAACCTCCAAACTACTCCTGATCTTGGTCATCGGAGATCTTCACGTTGCGGTGGTCGGCATCGGGAACTCCTGCTCCTGGACTCCAAGGCTCCAACGCCGACTGCAGCGGCCGATCAGGAAAAACAGTAAAGGAAATAAAGCAGGTGAGTATCTAGTATACCCGCGAGTCTTACGTCCGCTACTAAGCATTATGCATTGTATCAACGGAAAGAAGAGGCTGTATATAGTGGACTGAAAGACAGAAATCCAGAGCAAGGGTAAGAAGCTAGGCCTATCGACGACTAGCATCTTCCGACGATGTCTTGCAGCATGAGGTAAGAATCAGTCAACAGTTCATATAAAGCGTAAGGTAACAACGAAGCAGAAGTTGCTGCAACATTGTATAATATAAGTTTTAATGATTAACAATAATAATAATGCCTCCGAGTTCACCTTCTCGACATCCCCGCGAGGAAGAAAACCCGGAACCATATAGTTTAATAATAATAGTTTCTAGTGGTAAGATCCAGCTTCAGCATAAAGCGTCCTGTTATCGTGGACACGGCTATCGATAGATTAATCTTCCCTGCAGGGGTGCACTGGCGTGACTCTACGACGCTCGGATCTCCAGGGTGGCGGGAACCTTGTTAGGGAACGCTCCACCAAAGCTATCCGACACAAAGTAGCCCATCCTTCGGCAATCAACAGAGAGGTCATCCGCCGGACTATATCCTATGTACGCCGGGCTTTGGACCCTAACCCGAACGTACTCCTGCACGGTGCGTGACTGGCCGGTGAAGCAAAATCAAAGCAAATACAAATACACAGCTCGAGCAAGAGAAGACAACACCACTTCCCGGCAATCAGCCCGCGGTACTGCTGACGTCTGAAGACCCTCGAACGAGACTACGATGCAGGGGAGCCCACACTCCTCGTCCCACGTGTAGGTAGTGCGTACAAGCCAAAAGGCTACTCAAGACATCCGCCGAACCATTTAGCATTTTAATTAACCTGCGTGACAACCGTTATCGTTGCCTCGACTTAACCGACACGCGGTCAACGACAGCAGTCAGGACCACCAGTACATCGGTGCCTGCCCTGTCGTCCCACCAAGTCTCTGCGGTTACCAACAAGGTGAACCATCTCCTTACCTTGTCTCGCGTTTGCTCTTGGTAGAGCTCGACTTTCGTGGTTTGGTAACTCTCGCGAGATACGAGCAGGGGCCAAGCACGCCAGTAACGTCGGTCGTACCCTCCCTGTCGTTCCCGACGATATACCTCTCGCGGGCACCGTTGGGTCGCCCGACTTTCTTACCTTTAAGGACAACCACTGTTCAGGACCCTATGGCGGCAAGACAAAGTCAGCCTCGAGTGGAGTACAAGGGTTACTCCTTGATAGCTCACACTTGAGGGTGACTAGGCATAACCCAGATAGGGGCCTTTGGCGGTGTCTGCATTGTACCGTACCTGTGCAGTTATAATATTTGTATCCGCGTTCACTCCCCTGAGTGATCACGGCCCTCTATCTAATCCTAGCTAACAGTGCGCAGGGCTCACTGCTGAATAATGCATAAGTAATAATAGGCAGCATAGGATAAAGGAAAGGTACATCAAGGGGCGACAAAATCAGGCTATGCAATTGAATAGGATTGTAATCGTAGCAGCAGCAGTAACAATGCCTAGTGCAAGAAAGTACGGAAAGGTAGGCGATATCTGGGGAAGAGAATGGCTCTGCTTGCCTGGAAGCTCGACGGTAGGGGCAGGGTCGTCAACGAAGTAGTCGTACCCGGCAGCAGTGTAGTCGGCGGTCGCAGCGGGGTCTACCGGAGAATAAAGGTGGGGGAGAAACAGTAAATACAAAGAAATCATAACAAACAGATGAATGACATGGCGTATGCAATGTTAACGGTGTTCTAACTCAGTGCAATGCACGTTGCACAGAGCGGGAGTCCATCCGGGGATGAACTGCCAGCTCCGGGTGATTACCGGACAGGGTGTCCGGAGGGGGAAGGGATCATGCCGGAGGTGTCATGGACATTCAACAAACATTGGAAGGGTGTATCCATGTTAGTTGAACTATCCTGAACAACTTTCGTGTTCAGACTAAATTCATCCGGATACTTTAACAGTACCGGACAAATCATCGGACAGTCGGTCCGGAGGGGGACGGTTCGATGTTCGGTATGTTAGAGGGGTGCGGTGGGTATACGGTTAGCGTATTCCTATTTGTTATATTTTTCTGATCAAATTTGATGTATAAAATATTTTCATCGGAGTTACGGTTTAAAAGATATTGAATTTATAATATTTAAACGTTTTTGAAATTTATTGGAATTACTTTTAATATTAAATCTACCATTATCCACAATAGTGGGGTTCACTAGTCAGCTCTGACAGGTGGGACCCTAATGTTATTGACTGGGCCCTAATAAATAATCTATTTAATTAAATAGTGCAAGGGGTCCCACTTGTCACTCAAAGGGGTTTCTTTAAAATTAGTTGTCTAAGATTTCTTCTGATTTAAACATCAATTAGTTGGTTTTGAGAGGCTACGATTTATGGTTCCACTCATATTAATTTTACCAATTTTAAAAATCGTTTGCTAGCAGTTTTTATTGTTGTTAAATCGGTCAGTGCAGCAACAGAGTAACAGGAGTAGCACCACAAGCATCAGCCATCAGCGGCAAGAGAAGACAGCAGCTGGGCTGCGTTGCAAAACAAGATAAAAAAAATGATGTGGTAAAATGTCCAGAGTAGGATTCGAACCCATGATCTCACAGAAATAAACCACGTGCACGAACCACTACATCACTCTAATGGACTTTGGCATTACACATCACTGAACGTATATAATCAATCGATATAGCGCTACCCTGACGAAACTGAAGAAAACTTCAGCTACCTAACTCTGAAGAAACTGCTGAGCGCGGTTAATGGCAGCGACGGAGCAAGAACTTGGAGGCTGCAGGAATTTCTTGGGGTGTGCGTTGGGCTACCGCTGCGGGCACGGGGACGCCAAGGACGCGCTCTCTCCACCCGCGGGTCGCGCATAGGGAGCACGGCCGTGCCGGCAACGGGCATGTCCATGGCGGCCGGCGGCTCGGCCATGGGGGAGCAGTGAGCGCGGCGGCGAGCATGTTCTCTCCTCCAGTTACGGCTGGCTGCGCGGTTGGCACTGCTCGAAGGAGGGGCTCGACGCGCATCTACTGGGACACTCCATGGACGACGGGGAGGACCACATCGACGGCCACAACGAGCGCCCACGGTCTTGAATTGGCCAACGGCGGTGATGGCATCGACGAGGGCGGCGTTCCACGGCCTTGAATTGAGCGCGAAGTGTTGGGGAAGAAGGAGAAGCTCACTAGGAGTTTGGCGTCGTGCTCGGGGAAGCCGGAGGAGGCTTGTAGGCGCGGCAATCGACGATGACGTGCGCCGCGGCCACGAATGGGGATTAGCTCGATTCCGGTGAGGTAGTCCGTCTCGGCTCGAGTACCCGCAGATGATGACGAAGACCGCAATGGCGGTTCTCCTAGACACAACGACTTGGGTTGATTCATCCGGTGGTCGCGTGGGCTCATGGAGGTGCGCCCATGGTGGCGGGCGGGAGGTTGAAGATGACGAGGGAGAAGGGGGGAATGAGTTGGGCCTCGATCTAGGGTTTGCAGGGGGGCAGCGGGGGTTGATCTTATCCCTCCCAGGGGCCTGTAGCGACCGAGGCGTCGAGCCGGTGCAAGTGCGACACCGACCGTGGCCACTGGCGCCATGGCCACTGTAGCGGGAGGTAGGAGAAGGGAGAGGTGGGCCTGGTGGGCTGGGTTTGCCCCAGGCGTAGTATAGGGTTTTCCCATTTTTCTGTTTTTGTTTTTATTCTTTTCTGTTTATTTCTTTTTGTAATAATTTTATTCATCTAGGCATTTTTGTAAAATGTTGTAAGTGTACCATAATTTAGTAATCACCCTAGGTTAATGCCACAAAAGATTTGGAAAATTTTAAAAGTCGTTTAATATTTGGATTAAATATTAAATGATTTATTTAGGGTTTTTGATCACTGTTTTGATTTAATTGATTTAATCTAGAGATTAATAAAATCCCCAAATTGATGTGACATGTCCACTGAATATTTGTGATTTAATAAAAGTGGAAGCACAATTTTTGGACAAGGTTTTATTGTCACCTATTTTTTTCAATATTCCTCAAAGTCAAATCAAGCTACTATTTTAATGGTTTGAATTAATCTATAGCTCACAAGAAATATCCAAGTTGGTGCAACATGGTCCACTGAATATTAGTGAATTTATATAAGTGGTTTCATAATTTTTGGGCAAAGTTTATTTTGTCACATTATTTTTAATACCAATAAAAAGCACTTTGAATATAGTTTTGATTTGATTTCAATGTAGAGGGGTTGGACTGGTTGTGACTTATGATGATCAAGGCCCATGGCCATATTGCTATCAACAACATCAAAAGGAGAATTGAATGTGAACTGACCCAAGTTGATCGAAGGAAAATTTTGATCAAGGCCATTTTGAGCAACAGAGATTATCAACAGTGATTAGCAACAGTAATCCTGATTACTGTAGGTGATTACTGTAGCGTGACACCCGGGGTGTTACAAATCTCCTGCTCCTGGGCTCCAACGTCAACTGCAGCGGCCGATCAGGCAAAGCGAAAAAGGGAAATAAAGCAACGGTGAGTATCTAGTATACCCGCGAGTCTTACGTCCGCTACTAAGCATTTATGCATTTGTATCAAATGGAAAGGGGAGGCTGTATATAGTGGACTGCAAGGTAGAAATCAGAATAAGGATGAGAAGCTAGGCCTATCGAAGACTAGCATCTTCTGACGTGTCTTGCAGCACAAGAAGAGAACATCCAACAGTTCAATAGCATGAATGTAATAACAATGCAGAAGAAGTTGCTGCAGCATTGTATAATAGTAAGTTGTAATGATTAATAAATATAATGCCTCCGAGTTCCCTTCCCCGACTCCCTGCGAGGAAAAGAAACCGGAACCAACAGTTTAATAGTAGTAGTTTGTTGTAGTAGGCTCTGGCTTCAGCATAAAGCGTCCTGTTACCGTGGACACGGCTATTCGAATAGATTATCTTCCCTGCAGGGGCTGCACTACTGTTACCCTACACGCTCGGATCTCCAGGGTGGCATACACATTGTTAGGGAATACCCCACCAAGGCTATCCGACACGCTGAGGCCCATCCTACGGCTCATCAGAGAGGTCCCCGCCAGTCTACAGCCCTAAGGGCAAGGGGGTCATGGGCCTATCACCCCTCGCTCCCCGGGTCGTTGTGAGGAGGGTGAAATCCAGCGCCGCTGCGCGATCCGTCCCTGCCACAATGCTGAACTGGACGTCTTTCAGAGCTTTCGAACGAGACCATAACGCGGAGGTCCCACACCGTAATCCCACGTGGAGGTAGTGCGTATAGGGCACGTCGACCCACTCAAGTTATCCACCTAAACCGTTAAACATTTTATTACTTTTCTGTCGAGACAACCGTTATTGTTGCCCCTTTCTCGGTGAGCCGCAGACAAAGACGGCAGCCAGGGCCACCAGTAACGTCGGTGCCTGCCTTGTCGTCCCACCAACTCGTGCGGTTACCAATAAGGTGAACCGTCTCCTTACCTTGTCTCTCGTTTTCTCCGAAGAGCTCGACTTTCGTACAACAGGATATCTGTCGGCCACGAACAGTACCAGGCCCGCCGCACACCGGTGGAATAAACCTGACCTGTTGTTCCACTGAGATACCCTGCGCGGGCACCGTTGGGTCACCCGACTCCTTACCTATAAGGACAACCGTGGTTCAGTACCCTAGGACGGCTTTACAGAGTCAACAACGAGTGGAGTACAAGGATTACTCCTCGTTAGCTCACACTTGAGGTGGCTCGGCAGAGCCGGGGTAGGGGCCTGAAGCGGTGTCTGCTCTGAACCGTACCTGTAGCAGTTGTAATATGTCGAATCCGCATTCACTCCCAGAGTGAACACGTCCCGCTATCTAATCCTAGCTAACAATGCGCAGGGTTTACTGCTAAATATAATATAAATATAAGGCAGCATAGGATAAATGAATGTTCATCAAGGGGCAACAAAGACAGGCTATGCAATTGAATAGGATTGTAACGTAGCAGCAACATCATATGCCTAGCGCAAGAAAAGTACGGAAAGATAGGAGATATCTGGGGAAGAGAATGGCTCTGCTTTCCTGCAAGCTCGACGGTAGAGGTACGGTCGTCGACGAAGTAGTCGATCACATGGGCATCAGCAGCGGACGTCGAGACTACCGGACAATAAGAGAGGGGGAAGAAACAATAAATACACGGCAATAATAGCAATACAAATACAATACATGGCAAACGTTAAGCTAGAGGTGAACTAACGCAATACGATGCACGATGCACGGAGCGGGAATTCATCCGGGGATGAAGTACCGGCCCCGGGTGATTACCGGACAGGGTGTCCGGAGGGGGAAGGTATCATGCCGGAGGTGTCATGGACACCCGACAAACATGTGAAGGGTGTATCCGTGTTAGTTGATCCATTCTGAACAACTTTCGTGTTCAGAATAAATTCATCCGGAGGGTTCTACGGTATCGGGCAATTATCGGACAAACGGTCCGGAGGGGGGATGTCAATGTTCATTATGTTAGAGGGGTGTGGTGGGTATCCATATAGTGTATTCGTATTCGTTATATTTTTCTGATCAATTTTCATGTATAAAGTTTTCGAATCCGGCTTACGGTTTAAAAGATATTGAATTTCCAAATTTAAATAAATTTAAATCAATTTTTGGATATTCTTTTATTAATAAATCCTAACATTATCCATAGAGGGTTGACTGGTCAAAACTATAGGTGGGACCTACATGTCATACACAGTAACAGTAATAAACCATTTAATTTAATTTAAAAGGCCAGTGGGCCCACATGTCATTCACTCATTTTACAAATTACAATTTAATTAAACTAATACCCAGTGGGGCCTAGCTGTAAGTGTCACAGTTTTAAATATCTAGTTTAATTTATTATAAGAAATGCTAGGGGCCCACATGTAAGGTTAACAGGTTTTTTTATTTCTTTATAATTTTATCACAGGGGATTACTGTTAATCTTTTTTTTCTTTTTGCAGGGGTGGGATCCACTGGGCAGTGGGCTAGCCAGCCCCCCACGTTGGGCTCGCCCGCACGGGGCACAGAGGAAGCCGACGGCCAGATGCAGCGGTGGCCGTTCCGGCGAGGCCCGCGGAGGGGGCGGCCGGCGGTGGCAGTGCGAAGGGGCGCATGCGCGGGAAGGAGGGACAAGGCGCGACAAGAGGGCGCGCGGGGCGCGCGGGCTGGAGTGCCCGAGCCCGACGGCCATGGACACAACCGGCGGCGGCCGTAGTGCAGCAGTGCGGGGCGCGGCTTCTACAGGGCTAAACGAGCGCACCGAGGAGGATTCCGCGCGGAATCTTACTACAGTTCCAATGGAGACGACGAGGATGCCGGAGGTGGACCGGAGGCGACGAATTCGGGGCGGCGTCACCGGCGGCTGAGGCGAAGGGGGCGGCGTCGGCGGCGATGAATCGGGCGGTGAGGTCGCGGCAGCCCTGGTGGAGGAAGACGGTCGGGGCGGCGCGCACGGGGCCTCTTTGTCCAAATTGATCACGCCGGGAGACGAGGCTGTCCACGGCGGCTCTCCTGGACACGCCGGCGAGGAACGAGGAGCTCGTTGGCCGCGGCGGCGCACGGCAATGGCGACGACTGTCTACGGGTGAGGTGCGGGGCGAGATGGGGAAGGCACCAGGGAGGGAAATGGAACGGCGGGGGTGAGCTAGGGTTAGGGTTGGGGTCTCCGGGGTGGTTCGGGGCTCTTATCCCGTCGGCGAGCCGCGGGATTGGTGCCACGGCGACGCCCATGGCGTGGCCGGCCTAGATGACCGCCACGAGCGCCCTGTGTATGGAGGTAGAAGAAAAGCAGCGGGGCGCCGGGGTGGGCTGGTGGTTGGGCCCAGGTGGGCTTCGCCCCTGGGCGAGATTTAGCCTTTTCTTTTTTATTTTATTTTTATTCTTTTCTTTATGTAATTTCTTTTCTGTTTGTATTTGTTTTAGTTGATTTAACATTTTTGTAAAACTTGTAACTTGCTCCAATATTATTGTTACATTTAGGACAACTGCTACAAAAAGTTTGGAGCTTTTATAAAATCATTTAATATTTGTTTTTATAGTGAAAGGGGTTGTTTTAGCACTAGTTTGAATTGTTTGCAATATTTAAATATTGCAATAAATATCCAATGTTGGTTTAACATGGTCCACTGATTTTTAGACATTTAACAAAATTGGTAGCACAATTTTTGGACAAGGTTTTATTTATCACATTATTTTTAATATCAACCAAATGGGATTTTGGATTGATCAAATGTAAAGATGATCAAAGTGAGATTAGCACAGTAATTACATTAGGCAAAAGTGATTACTGTTACAAGACACTGAGGGTGTTACAATAGCCAGGTAGGGGTTTACATGAGTCCTAGTCGACTACAAGTAGGAGTCCTTGTCTTGCGCCTCAAGTCTTCCTCTTCACGTCTTACTCCATCATGTCGATGTCCACGAGTGGGCCCCTGGTGGGCCTTCAGCCATGACACGCACCAGGTACCCTCACGTAGAGGAGTCGTGGGGTGACCCCCTCGTCAGAAAGTTTGCCTGTTGCACTGAGTTTTGTGTCTTGACTAGAAAGTAGGTAGTTGAAGTTGCTATTCTCTTTGTAGTAGTAACTTGCAATAGTTTTGAGGTATTGATTAGAGTAATGTTTGAACTTATGGTGTCAAGAGCATTAGCCTATTAGTGATAGATATCGTATTTTGGGCAATCTATATTTATTTTCGAAAACCAAAACCCCTGTTGAGAAATCTAGCTACTAGATGGATCACTAACCTCTGGAGGGTTCGAATATTAGAGTACACACGTACCATGAGTCGAGGATGCGCAAGGATAAACAAACCCCCATATACTCCTCCTCGGGGTACTTCTCTCTTTGTGAACCTCCTTATTAGATTGAGAGTTACCGATAATAAGTGCATCTGTTCTTCGGACTAATGTGAGTATTCAAAAGTCGACACCTCCACCTTCCCATATTTTTCTAGCCTCTCCTGTGCCGTGCATTGCTTTCTTCTCACTCCGAGAGTTGGCGTCCACCTTCGCCGGTACATACAAACCCTTGGCAAGATACGCTCTGTCATCATAAACCTCCTTATATCCTTCCTCAAAACTGCCACCGTACCTACCTACCAAGGCATTTCCAAAGCCTTTCCGAGATATATTTCCATGCAACATCCACCTTCTCATGACTTGATCTTCATGTCATACATGCTACTTTCTTGATCGATGAGCTGCATGCTAGTTGGGCCTTGCCCTAATCATTGCTACATGACGCGCTAGTATCATTGCATATCAGGCTACACTGGCAGAGGCATACATTTGCATACATCATGATAGTTACATCTTCTTTATGATTTGAGTACTTTTGTAAAGTGTGAAAGATCTTCTATACTTTTTGTAATATATAGAGTGTTGCCCCTAAAGTGAGGAAAAGAACCCAAAGTGGACAAATTAAATGATCCCAAAGAGGACAAATGAGCGAATTAGAAAGAGCCATTGAGGCCACCAAAAAATACAAAAAAAATACAAAAAAGAGAAAAAGAAATAAAAAGAGAGAAGGGGCACACTACTATTCCTTTTGAGAGATCCACACTCGTACTCCCTCTTATATCTTGTACTCCATAGAGATTATCATTCATGCATATAGCTATGTGGGGACCTTCACACTATAGAATTTGTCTTGTATATTCCAATGATGAGCCTCCTCAAATGAGCTCTAGGTCTTCTTGAGCAAGAAAGTTGGATGCACCCCCACTAGTTCCATTGGAGAGCTTACCTTGGCTCACATGTGCATCCGTTGCATGGCAATCCCTACTCCTCACATCATATCTATCATTTGGCTTTCTCTTGTCTATGATTGTCCTCATTGATGTGAGCCTTTCACACCTTTTTGTCTTCCTCCTCCACCATATTCTCTCTTTTCCATTCTAAGTGTCAACTTTCTTGCTTACGCTCATCCATTGCATGAGTGCTCAAAATGTCGAAAAGGAGTAGATCATTTTAACTTGTACCTGGCTAGTGGTCTGGGGATGAGTCAAGATAAGATTCCAAAGAAGACCAAGTGTGAAACTTTAGTAGATATTCGAGTCACGGATAGCGAGAGCTCTTGCACCTTTATGTTCTTATGTTGCTTGTTTCAATGCTAAATATAGACTCTTGCCTGTTATGACTTGAATTGAATTACATGCCTTGATTGCTTCACTTAAAAGTTCTTATATGGTTGTTAGCATGTCACCACAGAAATTATGTTTTTATCATTTACCTACTCGAGGACGAGCAGGAATTAAGCTTGGGGATGTTGATACGTCCAAAACGTATCTATAATTTCTGCTTGCTCCATGCCTCTTTTGTGTGATATTGCTATGATATTGATGAAATTCCATACACTTTTGATCATATTTGGACTAACCTATTAACTTAGTCATCCTAGTGCCAGTTCCTATTTTCTGCTATTTTTCTATTTCAGGTTTCCCCCATATTAAAAGTGCTCCAAAAATTCGGGAAAAATCCAATAAAAAATCAGCGATACGGAAGCTTCGAGAAACACCGAGGGGGGGGGGGGCAGAGGGGACCCACCAGGGCCCCAGGCACCCTCTCGGCGCGCCCTAGGGTGGGGCCGCGCCAGGGGGGCCCCTGGACCCCTGGTGGCCCCCCTAGCTGCCCTCCTTCGCCCATATATTCCTCGTGACGTGAAACCCCCGTGACGGGAACCCTTTTTCGCGATCTCTCCTCTGTTCCACCGCCATCGCGCTTCCAAGATCGGGAGCACCAGAAGACCTCTTCCCGGCACCTTGCCAGAGGGAGGAACCACCTCCGGGAGCTTCTCCACCACCATGGATGCTCCCCGGATGAACCGTGAGTAGTCCACCTTTGACCATGGGTCTATGATCAGTAGCTATGTGATGTTCTCCTCCCCTCTTTGTTCTTCATGGATTAGACCTCGTGAGTTGCCCTACATGATCGAGGCACATATGTAATATTTCTGCTGTTGCTATGCTGAGTTTGCTAGGATCCGATGGATTATGAGATTATGTTCAGATTGTTTTTGAGTAATACATTTGATTCTCCTATTTTATATTTATGTTCTAGAGTAATTCTTGCATGTTCTCCGTTGTTTTTTGTTGCTTTGGCCAAGTAGTACGTAGTGACTCCAAGAGGGAGCGTTATGCATGATTGTGGGTTCATGACCCCCGATGACTAGCTTGAGTGACAAACATGAGTCTAGGGGTTGTGTTGTTGCCACAAGGGAGAAAACAGCGGTGCTTGTACTTGCGGGTGCAAGGATTGTTTACTTTACGCAAAGTTCTTTAATGCAGTTGTCCGTTGCTTTGAGTTTACACTTTGGGTGGGATTCACAACTTAATACCAGCGAGATGTTCTGGATAGATATCTCAAGGTGGATGATTAGTAGGCAGATGCAGATGGATTTCGGTCTACTTCATTTGGCGTACCTCCCAAGCTTTTGAGCCTCTTCCTTTCTTTATAGCATAATTAGGATTGGTTTGCACACATAGTCCTATCAATTGCCCAGCTGTAATTTGTTTACCTCGCATGGCTATTTTATCATCTTTTGGGAGAGAGACATCACTAGTGAACATCATAGGACCCCGGTCCATATTTCCAATACTGTTTATACCCGCTATCAATTTACTGCTTTATTTACTTTTCCGTTGCTATCACTACCATTATTATCCCGTGTGTTTTATCCTTTGTAAACAACAAGGCCGGAGGAATTGACAACTCCTCTGTACTCGTTGGGAAGCAAAGTTATTTGCTGTGTGTGCAGGTCCAGGTGAAGTAAGAAACCTTGGGTTGTGAACGGCGCCATTGTTCACTTCACCACCTTCTTGTATTTGTTGGAGTCCTACTGGTCGATCCTAAACCTTAGCATCTTCGCTAAGGGAAATTTGCCGCTACGCTACATCTCACCTTCCACTTTGGGTAAACCAACGAGGGGCGAGAAGTAAACTCTCGTAACATCATATGTTGAGTTTGATGGGATCTGATGGATTATGAGATTATGTTCAGATTGTGATAGAGTAATATATTTGGTTTTTATCTCTTATATTTTTGTTCCTAAGTAATTCTTGCATGTTCTCCGTTGCTGTTTATTGCTTTGGCCAAGTAGTAGCTACTGACTCCAAGAGGGAACATTATGCTCGCTTGTGGGTACATGCCCCCTGATTACACGTTTGAGTGACAGAAACATGAGTCTAGGGGATGTGCTGTGGCCACAAGGGGGAAAACAACAGTGCTTGTAATAGTGCTTTACGCAAAGTTCTTTTTAATGCAGTTGTCTGTTGCTTTGGGTTTACACTTTTGATGGGGCTCGCAACTTAATAACAGAGAGATGTTCTGGATAGATATCTCAAGGTGGATGATTAGTAGTAGATGCAGATGGATTTCGGTCTACTTATTTTGGCGTACTGCCCATGGTTATGTGCCTCTTCCTTTCTTTGTAGCATGGTTAGCATTGCGCTGAGTTTATAATCCTGTCAATTGCACGGCTGTAATTTTTTTACCTCTCATAGCAGTCTTATCGTATTTTGGGAGAGAGACATCACTAGTGAACATCACGGGACCCCGGTCCATATTCTCATCATTGTTTACAAGCTTCTTTCCTTTTCAGTATTTACTTTCGGTTGCTATCATTATCATTATCCCGTGTGTTTGATCCTTTGTAAAAAACAAGACCGGAGAGATTGACAACCTCTCTGAACAATTGATAGGACCGAGATGTCGCCTAGAGGGGGGATGAATAGGCGTTTTGAAACTTTTATGGATTTGGCTTTATCCTAACGCGGAATTAAACAAAATGGATACTTTTCAAGCTCAAATCCTAAATATGCTAGGCTCAACTAAGTGCACCAACAACCTATGGTAAACATGATAAGCACTTATCGGAAACTAGCAAGCACAATATATACCACTATATGTGGAAATGAAAGATACAACTAAGCAATTCAAACTAGCACAATATATATCAATATGAGCATTTATGAATTGCGGAAAGTAAAAGGTGTGGGAAAGAGATAACCACAAGTGAGTCGGGGACGCGGATTTATCCCGAAGTTCGCACTCCTTTGAGGGAGTGCAATATCCGTTGGAGAGGTGCTCAAGCCAAGGCTCGAGTGCGCTACAAAGTATGTAGCTCACCGTAATCTCCCTTTCGAGTCACCCCCAACGGATGAGCCTCGTTTCACTCAGCGTTGGTCTTGAAGGCGACCACCACACCTTTACAAACTTCTCCGGAGCACACCACAAGCACGGAAGCTTCCGGAGGAACCTTGACCACCTAGGACACTTCACACCCTTCCCGGAGCACACCACAAACAGAAGCTTCCGGGGAACGTCGACCACCTAGGCCTCTTCACAATCTTCTCAAGATATCAATAAGTCAATACTACCAAACCTTCTAGGAGGCGATGGCCTCCAAGAGTAATAAACTCACAAACTCTCACTCGAACAAATCGATGCGGGGAGCTCAAACCAATGCAACCAATGCAATGCAAGGTCAAGCAACAGATGCTCAACTCACTCTCTCAATCTTACAAGATGCAACTCAAGAAGGTAGGAGATTGAAGAGAGGGGAAACAATGGAGGAGATCAACAAATGGCTCCCAGATCAATCCAAAAATCACCCTTCACATAGAGGGGAGATAAGGGTTTGGGGGAGGTGGTATGGGGATCAAAAGAGTGGTAGAAATGTGTATGAACAACACCCAAACCAGTGAGGAAGAAGACCCCTTAAATAGCCAACCCCCAAAACTAGCCGTTGGGGCTCCAACAGACACTTCCTGGGCACCCCGTGCCCACCGGGGTCGGGACCCCGTGTGCACGGGGTATCCAGGGAGGTTACGCCTCAACCCGTGTGCACGGGGGTCGGGACCCCGTGCCCACGAGGTACCCAGAGACAGCCCAATGCTGGAAACTGAAACATGCATAAGTTTTTCATACGAACTCCGATTTCGATGATCTTGGGATCGTTTTAAAGATATGGACAAGCCCAAGGTCCTCACATAGAGAACCACCCAAGATCAACAAGAAAGGATGATGCAAAATATGCAAAGGTTTGAGCACTCCACGCACGACGTGATCAAGCTACTCGTTCGGTAGTCCCTCTTGATAGTACGGCTATCAAACCTATCATCCGGTCTCCCACCAAGCACCATGAGACCGGTAAAACTAGGAAAACCTAGCTAAGTTATACCTTTTCCTTGTGCATTCCACTTGAGCTTAATGATGATGTTAATACTTGCCTCAAGTTGGAATCCTTTCGTTGACCACATTCACTTGGTGAAGATTCTTGAATTGCATCCTCATCTTGTAACGAGGGTAGGCTTAACTTAAGAACATATTCACATGTATATTCTCACAGTGTGGACCGAAAGCTTCAAAGAGTATAACCTCCATCTTCTCATCTTGCACTTGGACTCCTCAAACTTGATGACCATCACCACTTGATGTCATCCTCACATAGGCAACTTGAAATCTTTCCTTTTGACGCAAGCCCATGAGAAACACCTAACCCACATAGACATAAAAATACATAGCATGGGTTAGGTAACAAAGCACAATTCACAATTACTTACCATACCACACTAGATCACTTGATCCCACGTGGTACAATTTTTGTGCTTTGAGAGTTGACCATCTAGATATAATCTTCGAGTTTCATCTTGGTCAACCAACATATTTAATTCATTCTCCATCTTGGTTTCTTGAAAGCCATTATGAATACTTCATTTAACTTTATTGCTTCAAGACTAGATCACCAAAGACTCTCTCATGACCATTTCAAGTTTCACCATTAACATTATATTGGTCATCACTTGCTCTTCAAAATGCTCCATCACAACCACTTGAGAGGCACAATGAATTCTTCACTCTAGTTGATTGCTTCAAGACATGATAAACCAAAAGCCAACATGGGCTCACTATGATGTTTTCTTGAAACCATGGCTTGAATTCTTCTCTTCAATTATTCTCCCATGTCCTTGATCCTTATGATCCCAACTATGTCAACCTTTGAGATTATCCAATGGACTCCACCATGAGACACCAAGAGCCAAACTTAGGCCCCGTGTGCACGGAGGGCAGTGACCCCGTGTGCACGGGGTATTTGTCGGGGGGGATGGATCAGGCCCATAGAACCCGGCATTAGAAACCTCTGGGTCAACTTACATACGAAGGCCCACGGAGAAGACTCGGACATGAGTCAAACGTGCCAAGCGTGAAGATTGAAGCCCTAGAAGGAATTCGACTTACCTTGTATAGCATGTAGCAAACTTGTAAAGTAGAATATAAATCCACATCGTATAGGAGTCGGACTCTCGGAAATCCCGGGACACGGTACCTTTATAAGCCGAGGTCCACGCGAGCCAGAGGAGAACTTACCTCAAGCCAGGAGTAGAAAAACTCTCAATACAACCTAGATCTCCACGAGACTAAGGTTGCGAAACATCACCACTGTAATTGATAAGATCGGCTCTTCTTATTGAGGAGTCGATCCGAAAATAATCAAGAAGCAGGATTAGGTCTTTACCGCATCGTCGGGGCCGAACCTGGGTAAACTGCCGAGTCTCGTATCTATGTCGACTCTCTCCTCGAAATCGCCTCGCAGCAAAGGTCCCATGATAAGTCCGACTCTGCGGACATCTGTCGTGACTTTTCCACGATAGTTGGCGCCCACCGTGGGGCCTGCGCTCGCAGGTGTTGAGATTCTAGGAGGAGCTCTGCAAGGTATGGAATGATTCATTGCCGGGCGAATCACCAGGAGCCGTCGTGGAAAGCTCTACATCGACGACTCAACTTGGGGTCCCGAGGCCGATTCCGTCGAATCCGGGTATCGGGTCCCGATCGGGTCTATTCACATCTTCATTGGGAAGACAGATGGATTTGAGCTAGAGCCGGATCCTGAAGTTCCCATGGAAACCTCGAGTCGGCGATATGCCGGCTCAAGGCACACTTTTGTTGGGTTCCTTGCTGGATCTCCAGAGTCGGCGCGCTCTGTCGAGTCCCTGACGCCCGACGCCTCAGAAGAAACATCTGGCGCTAACTCACATCCCAGTGAAACAAACCTTTTAGATACCGGCTCCATCCGATCTGCCGGGAGCAACAGACTCGACCCGGGGACAACAGAATATGACCCGACTTCCCGCAGTACGAGCCTCCATACTACGTGGCAGTGTTCATGGCAGGCACCGAAGAGCAGGGAGGTCAGGGGGCTCCAGGCGCAGCACAAAACCGAAACGTAGAGATGGCTCAGAACACGGCCCCTAATCCAGATATGGAGCGGCCAGAAGTTCTCACGGGAGAGGAAGTACTCACAGATGCCTTAAACGCCATGGACGAAGCCTTAGCTACACCAATGACTGCGGAAAACAAGGAACCCTGGAGAACCAGGTTCAATGGACTCAAGGCCCAGGCGATGAGCATATGGAGGGAAATTAACTCCCAGAATGCACAGATGGTGGAGAGACAAACTCGACTCGCTCAAGAAACTAGGCGCTTACAACACGAGTCGGAGTTGATAGAAGCTCAGAAACTAAGTCTCGCCAACGCATGCCCTGCAGGGCCCGTGCGCCGGATTCCCGCTGATCTCCAGGCACGGATACTATTCCAGGATACACATCAGTCCACTCCTCCAGGGTACACGCCACCAAGGCAACCTGCCCCCTCACCACCGCAGGAACGGTTCCACACGCCTCCGGATCATTTTAATAACCCCATGGCTAACGTGGTGGAAGCGACACGATTCCTCGCCAACGTGGCCGCGCATGGAGACACTCCGGTGGACCAGGACACTCGAGGGGCAATCGATTTTCTCAAAACTGCAATCACACATCAAGCTCAGTACTCACAGGGATTCCAATACTTACATGAGACCTCATATCAAAGTGTGAGCCGGCAAGCGGACTCACCGGCTCCAGCCGGCTCGAGCATCCATCGCCAATGTAGAGCTCCACCACCTCCGGACCCTCAGGGGGCAATAAGGATCCAAGACCTATCGGTCGGATTCAATCCCGAACGCCGCGTAGAGCCGGTGGACCAACCTCCACCCCAAGATCAAGACACCGAGTTTATCAGCAGATCCGTGGGCAACCGATGCCTGGTGCCGACCCTATTAAATACACGCTTGCCATCAGATTTCAAGGGCCCACGTAAGATCGCGAACTATACAGCTGACATGGACCCGGCAGCTTGGATCGAAAGTTACGGCCTAGCCATGGACATGTTACAAGCCAGAGAAGGAGTTTGTGCCCGTTACCTCACAATGATGTTGGAAGGGCCGGCTCGCACATGGTTCAAAAATCTCCCAGAGAACTCTGTCATCTCCTGGGCGGATCTCAAGGAAAAGTTCATCAAGGACTTCCAAGGCACTTGTCAGCGAGCTACCACAATTATTGACTTGGCGCATTGTGTCGAGAAGGAAGGAGAGTCGACCATGAGTTGGGCACGATGGGTAGCAGAAATAATCCACTCCTCGGACACTATCACTGCCCAAACAGCCGTCATTGTCTTGGAAAGGAACTGCAAGTTCGAGCCCCTAGTGCACAAACTTGGTCGAATCAAGAGGACGGTAAGGATATAGGAGAGCTCATGAACGCGGTTATCAAATATGCCGAGTCTGATAAAACCAAGGATACTAACCCTCAACAGGATAAAGCCGGCCAGAACAAAAACGGCGGAAAAACATCCCAGAATCACAATCAGCAAACCAAGCGGCGAATTGATCAGACTACTTCTGACTTGGTAGCCAACACGAATGTCGGCTCCCAAAGGCAGAAGCAGGGCGGCAACAACTACCGCAAGCCGGAAGGAAATTTTTGCCCAAACAGCTTTGAAGCAGCTATGAAGAGTCCTTGCCCAACCCATAGTAAACCCGGTCGCCTAGCCAACCACACTTGGGAAGATTGCAATTTCATGAAAGATTTTGCACGGTGTGGAAGCTAGGGACCTCCCGGGACAGGTGGGGGAGCCAGCCAGAATAGTAACAACCAAAATCCGGGTTATCTAGGAGCCGGCGCAATTCCTCAACACCAAGGACCCGGAGGAAAGGGCCAGCAAAATCAGTCAGGGCTTGCTGGATTTCAAGAAAACCCGAAACAACTTCATGACCGTGCAGCATATCACGTTTTCACCACCAGCAGTTGCCGGAGGGATAGGAAACTGCAACGGAGAGCCGCTATGGCTGTGACTACAGAGCCGGCTTGGCCTAGATTGCTTAATTGGTCAGAACAGCCAATCACTTGGACAAGGGATGACCACCCTCCGATGGTGGATAACCCGGGGGCTCTGACTCTAGTAGTCTATCCACAAACTGGAGGATATGTAGTTGACAAAGTACTCATGGGCGGAGGAAGCAGCATCAACATCCTTTACTACGAAACTTTACGCAGGATGGGACTGACCCAAAAACAGCTACAACCCTCCAACACCGTTTTCCATGGAATAGTCCCAGGCAAGTCGGCACGTCCGATAGGCAAGATCTACCTGGAGACGACTTTTGGAAACGCCGAAAATTTTCGCTCCAAGCTCATACCCTTTGAAGTGGTAAAACTCGAGAGCCCATATCACGCCATTTTAGGCAAACCGGCTTACGCTAAATTCATGGCTCGGCCATGCTATGTCTACTTGAAGATAAAAATGCCGGGTCCTAATGGCTCGATCAGAGTGGATGGAAGTCGGTCCAGGGCAGCGGAGTGTGACGAACATCACGTCAAGTTTGCCGAGTTGACATGCGCCAAAGAGGACTTATCAGCATACAAAGAAAAGGTAGTCCCGGCAGACTCCACAATCCTGAAGAAATCGACTCCTGACAACAATCCCAAATTCCAACCGGCTCAGGATACAAAGAAAGTTGACTTTGTCCCTGGTGACTCTTCTCAGCAGTTCATCATTGGGACAGAGTTATCTGATAAATAGGAAAGCGTGCTCATCGAGTTCATCCGTGAGAATCGGGACATCTCTGCATGGAAACCCTCCGATATGCCAGGTGTCCCGAGGGAACTCGCCGAGGACCACCTAAATATAGATCCAAAGCTGAAACCGGTCAAGCAATTCCTTCGTCGTTTCAACGACGAAAGGAGGAACACTATTGGGGAAGAGATAGCTCGGCTCCTTGCCGCAAGGTTCATCATGGAAGTCTTCTATCCAGAATGGCTCGCAAACCCGGTCCTCGTTTTGAAAAATAATGGGATCTGGCGTATGTGTATCGACTACACCGATTTAAATAAGGCCTGCCCAAAGGATCCCTTTGCGCTGCCTCGTATTGACCAGATCATAGACTCGACTGCGGGATGTGAACTCCTATGTTTTCTCGACGCCTACTCTGGTTATCACCAGATCAAGATGGCCCTTGAGGATCAAGAGAAAATGACTTTCATCACTCCCTTCGTGATCTACTGTTACACTTCTATGCCTTTCGGCCTTAAGAATGCGGGACCCACATATCAGCGAACGGTGCAGAATTGCCTCAAAGAGCAGATTGGGTGAAACATGCATGCTTATATGGATGATATAGTGATCAAATCCCAACTGGCTGACTCGCTCATCACTGACTTACAGGAAACCTTCAAAAATCTGCGCAAGTACCAGATGAAGTTAAACCCGGCCAAATGCACTTTTGGGGTACCTACAGGTAAGCTCCTTGGATACATAGTATCAGAGAGAGGCATCGAGGAAAACCCGGAGAAAATCAACGCTATCATGACTCTTCAGAAGCCGGCCTCAGTAAAGGGAGTCCAACGACTCACAGGATGTGTAGCCGCCCTAAGTCGGTTTATCAGCCGGCTCGGGGAAAAGGCAATCCCCCTGTACCGACTTCTGAGGAAATCAGAAACATTTGTTTGGGATGACGAAGCCAATCAGGCCCTAGAGTCATTGAAAAAGCAGTTATCCCAGGCTCCAATCTTGGCGGCTCACAAGCCAAAGGAACCTATGTTACTTTATATCGCAGCCAAGAATCGAGCAGTCAGCGCTGTGGCTGTTGTTGAGCGTATGGAAGCCCGCAAAGAGCACCTCCTGCAAAGGCCAGTTTATTATGTCAGTGAGGTTTTGACTTCATCGAAGCAATGTTATCCTCATTGGCAGAAATTGGTTATTGGTGTATTCATGGAAAGTCGGAAACTTAAACACTATTTTCAGGAGCACCCCATAACTGTAGCCAGCTCAGCACCACTTGCAGATATCATCCAAAACCGGGAAGCCATGGGAAGGATTACAAAGTGGGCCATAGAGTTGGGGGCTTATCACATCAAATAAAAATCTCGAACGGCCATCAAATCCTAGGCGTTAGCTGACTTCATCAATGATTGGACGGAAATCCAAACATCTCTGGAGAAGCCAGTCACCAAATATTGGACGATGCACTTCGATGGAAGTCGACAGCTCCAAGGGTCAGGAGCCGGCGTGGTCCTTACCTCACCTAAAGGGGAGAAATTCTGCTACGTTCTGCAGTTGCAGTTCACTTGCACCAAAAATGCAGCAGAGTATGAAACCTTACTTCATGGGCTACGGCTGGCTCGTGAGATGAGCATAAGTTGGATCTAATGCTATGGTGACTCTGATCTCGTTTCTCAACAAGTGTCAGGCAAATGGGATTCCAAGAATCCCATAATGGCAGCTTATCGACAAGATGTGCAAAGACAAGCTGGATTTTTCGTTGGATACTAGGTGGATCATATGGACCGTAGGGAAAACGAAGCAGCAGATGCCCTGTCCCGACTAGGCTCTCAGCGAAATCCGGTCCCTCCAAACGTATTCTTGGATGTCCTAACAAAACCATCTGTACAACCACCAACAGAGCAAGACATAGCAGAGCCGGATCCAGAGCCGGCTTTGGTTGCTGCAATTCATGCTACACCCTCATGGGTCGTACCTTACTAGGATTACAAGACTCGGGGAATCCTTCCTCAAGATGAGATTTTGGCCAAACAAATTGTCAGGAGAAGCCAATCCTTTGTACTCATCAATGATGAGTTACATCGGCGGAGTGCCGCAGATGTTTTTCAGAGATGTGTCTCACCAGAAGAAGGTAGAGCCATCCTCAATGAAATACACTCTGGAGACCGCAGACACCATGCCGGCTCTCGTTCGCTTGTAGCTAAAGCCTTTCGACATTGCTTCTACTGTCTCACAACACACGCGGATGCAGAGGACATAGTCAAGAAATGTGATGGATGTCAGCGCTATGCAAAGCAAGCTCACGTACTGGCTCAAGAAATCAGGATGATCCCTATCACTTGGCCCTTTGCGGTATGGAGGCTTGATATGGTGGGACCTTTCAAAAGGTGAGCCAACAAGAATACCCACATATTAGTGGCAGTGGATAAGTTTACCAAATGGGTCGAGGTAGAGCCGGTCAACAAATGTGACGCTGCGACAGCACTAAAATTCTTGAAAAAGAAGATATACAGATTCGGATACCCCCACAACATCATCACTGATAATGGTTCTAATCTATCAGAAGGGGTTATCCAGCGATTCTACCAGAACGAGCACATTCGACTCAACCTTGCATCAGTGGCCCACCCACAGTCCAACGGACAAGCCGAGTGAGCCAACCAAGAGTTACTCCGAGGCATCAAACCCCGACTCTATGTCCCCTTAAAAAGGACGCTGGGTTGCTGGGAGGAGGAGTTACCCTCAGTATTTAGGAGCATCTGGACGAATCCTAACAGGTCGACAAGCTATACGCCCTTCTTCCTAGTCTATGGAGCGGAAGCCGTTCTCCCAAGTGACATACGTCACGACTCACCAAGAGTCACAGCATATGTAGAAGCCGAAAACGAGAAAGCAAGGCAAGATGCCTTGGATATTCTCGATGAAAAACGAGATTTGGCCGCAGCTCAGTCAGCTATTTACCAACAAGATCTGTGACGCTATCATAGCCGCCGCATTAGAAGTCGGACTTTCCAGGAAGGTGATTTAATGCTCCGACTCATACAGAAAAAAGACGGAATGCACAAGTTATCCTCTCCTTGAGAAGGACCATTTGTGGTCAGCAAGAACCTGTACAATGGATCCTACTACCTTGTTGATATACGCGAGAAGGCAGACACGCGCACATGCATGGAGGAGACTCCTAGGCCGTGGAACATCGCACAACTCCGTCTGACGAGGGGGTGACCCCACGACTCCTACGGATGAGCCTACCCGGTGTACCCGAAGACAGAAGGACCACAAAGATGCCGCCTGGGCCCAGCCTTGGCCCACTAGTGGCACCGACATAGGAGTCTGCGACTCATAAGGAAGGTGCAAATTTGCCGTACGGAATAAGATCAGGGTTAGGAAACCTCATCTGTAATCCAGGACGGACTCCCCGAGATCTAGCCTAGTATATAAGGGCTTGGAGGGGAGACGTCAAAAGAGAAGCGATACACAATCTGTAACCCTAGCCTTGTGCGCACTAGCCTTGGCTCCCCTGTAATCGTCATCTCCAAGAAATAATATTGAGCAGGAACGTATCCTCCTATTAGTCGACGAGCTATCGTCCAACCTGTGCCTCTCATGACTAACCCAGGATCCCTGGCCATGGGATTTGCCAGGGTACATCCTCGTCAATTGGCACCGTCTGTGGGAACCGCACAGGTTGGGAACGCGATCTCGGCGGCCTCACCAGCATCTTCAACACCCGTCGACGTGATAACTTCACCAGCACCCTTCGATCCGACGACCCAGGCGGAATGCGATCTGTTTGGGTTCCTCGGCTTCACGGCCCACCTTTCGACTCTCCGACCAGTTTTCGCCGACCTACGCTCCGGCATCAACCTGATCTTCGGAGCATATCAGATCTACATCAACCACTGGGGCGCCCTCCACCTCACGGACGACGCCCGAGCATCCGCGGCGACTTCTACAGCAGCAATCGACGCAGTCGCCACCCGCGCGGCCACCCTTCGAGCCAGCCGCGACTGCCCACCCAAACCAAGCCTCCACATCTCCCGCGATCACTCGGCTGGACCCCTGGCCTGGAAAAGCAGCACCACACGCACGAGCAATAAGGCGGCCAGGGCACCATCCCAGGTGTTCATGGCAGAAGCCGACGCACCACCAGCAAACGGCGAGGGCCAAGATAACGACTCGAACACTCGCCAAGCCGACGACAACACAAAAGCGCCCGGAACCGCCAGTAAGTTCGTCGTGAAGCTGGGATAATAAGTGGGAAGCATACCAACGAAGGTACCACAGGGACAAGAACAGAGCAACCACAAGAGCGACAAGCCATCAAGCAGTAAGCAACAAACCCCGAGTGCGGCGGTGGACGACCCACCCAAAGAGCGAATCTACCTGTCCAAAGAATCAATGGCCAAAGTAAAGGACGCAGTCGAACATGGGAAGTTACTACCGGCAAGCGCAACAAGGGATGAGCTCAGGGCATACAACAAATTTGCAAGCGAGCTAACCCAGCAAGCAAGACAACAACGCCTAGAGCTAGAGAAGCAAGAAAGGGTGGCCGCCGAGCAGAAAAGAAATCGCAAGCCACCTCCAAGAGATGACTCCCCGGATCACAGCTCCCCTCTCTGCAATAAATCGAAATTCAGCAACCTGCGACGAACAGATAAAAAGAGAGTGGTTCGGAAGCTCGACGACGACTTCAAGTTAGAAGAGGAGGATGACGAAGAGGAACCCCTCACACCAGCAGAAGCCCTTATAAGCGCCCGAGACTACCTGTCTCGCGCCCAGAGAAATAGGCAAAAGAGACCAGACCGCAACACTTCAATAGACTTGCAGATAATGAAGGACGCCATCGCCGCCTCAGCACCCAAAAAATCAAGTGCAAGGCGACTGACCCGTGCAAGGACACCAGACAGGGACCCCAGCTCACCCGATGACGATGACAGCAGCGACGACTGGCGCAAACGCTCCGGCAAAAACATGAAGCACGACAGCGATGGCAACGACAACAAGCGCCGTAGCAGTCGACGAGACGCGCGTGACGACATCACACAGAACAAAGTCAACCGCAGCAGACGAAGACGCGCAGCACGCGAAGAGTACTCGGACGAAGAAGCCTTCGACGAAGAAATCGAGCCATGCGGAGCACTATGCTTCACGCGTTCCATACGTGAGACGCGAATGCCGAGCGGGTTAAAATTGAACTCCACAACGCTCAAATACAATGGACTCGAGGAGCCAGAGACGTGGCTCGATGAATACTTAACAATAGTCAAGTTCTAGCGAGGGACCAACGTCACGGCAATGCAGTATGTGCAGTTCATGCTCGAGAGTGTGACGCCCCCAAAATCAAGCCATGTACAGTAATCATACACACAGGGTACACGACTGAGATTAGGGTGCCACGGTGATAATATCACAGCACAACACTAAACACAAAAGGATAAACAAATATATTACAATAGAGGGGGTCACGCGGACCCGAATATATAAGTCATACAAGCCATAATATCTGAGTACAGACATAGTTAGTCAAGTTTTGCCTTCAGAAGGCTAGCACAAATCACATCAGAGATACAGAACGAAAAGGCGAGGCCTCCTGCCTGGGATCCACAGTACTACTCCTGGTCAACGGGGAACTCGACGTCGTAGTAGGCGCCTCCGGGGTACTCCTGCTCCTGAGCTCCAACGTCGGCTGCAGCGGCCGATCAGGCAAAACAGTAAAGGAAATAAAGCAGGTGAGTATCTAGTATACCCGCGAGTCTTACGTCCGCTACTAAGCATTATGCATGGTATCAACGGAATGAAGAGGCTGTATATAGTGGACTGAAGACAGAAATTCAGAGCAAGGGTAAGAAGCTAGGCCTATCGAAGACTAGCATCTTCCGACGATGTCTTGCAGCATGAGGTAAGAATCAGCCAACAGTTTATATAAAACCTAAAGTAACAATGAAGGAGAAGTTGCTGCAGCATTGTATAATAATAAGTTGTAATAGTTAACTATGCCTCCGAGTTCACCTCCTCGGCATCCCCGCGAGGAAGAGAACCCGGAACCATACCGTTTAATAATAGGTTTCTAGTGGTAAGATCCAGCTTCAGCATAAAGCGTCCTGTTACCGTGGACACGGCTATCGATAGATCAATTCTTCCCTGCAGGGGTGCACTTGTGTTACGCTACATGCACGGATCTCCAGGGTGGCGGGAACCTTGTTAGGGAACGCTCCACCGAGGCTATCCGACACTTCCTAGCCCATCTTTCAAACTCAACAGAGAGGTCATCCGCCGGACTATATCCTATGTACGCGGGGCTTTGGACCCTAACCCCGACGTACTCCTGCACGGTGCGAGGCTGGCCGGTGAAGTTAAAGCAAATACAAATAAGACACCACGCGCGAGCAAATAAGACAACACCACTTCCCGGCGCAGGCCGCGGTATTGCTGACGTCTGAAGAGTCCTCGGACGACACTAAGAAGCGGAGGAGCCCATAACTCGTAGTTCCCACGGGTAGATAGTGCGTACATGGCATATAGCCAACTCAAGACATTCACTGAACCATTTAGCATTTTAATTAACCTGCGTGACAACCGTTATCGTTGCCTCGACTTAACCGACCCGCGGACAACGACAGCAGCCAGGACCACCAGTACATCGGTGCCTGCCCTGTCGTCCCACCAAGTCACTGCGGTTGCCAACAAGGTGAACCGTCTCCTTACCTTGTCTCGCGTGTGCTCCTGGAGGAGCTCGACTTTCGTGGGTTGGTAACTCTCGCGGCCAACGATCAGGGGCCAAGCACACCGGTACACTGGTCGTGCCCTCCCTGTCGTCCCGTCGCAATACCTCTCGCGGGCACCGTTGGGTCGCCCGACTTCTTACCTGAAGGACAACCGTCGTTCAGGACCCTATGGCGGTAAGACAAAGTCAGCCTCGAGTGGAGTACAAGGATTACTCCTTGATGGCTCACACTTGAGGTGACTAGGCATAACCCAGGTAGGGCCTGAGGCGGTGTCTGCATTGTACCGTACCTGTGCAGTTATAATATAAGTATCCGCGTCCACTCCCCTGAGTGATCACGGCCCTCTATCTAATCCTAGCTAACAATGCGCAGGGCTCACTACTGAATAATGCATAATAATAATAGGCAGCATAGGATAAAGGAAGGCAAATCAAGGGGCGAAAAAAAATCAGGCTATGTAGTTGAATAGGATTGTAATCGTAGCAGCAGCAGTAACAATGCCTAGTGCAAGAAATGTACGGAAAGATAGGCGATATCTGGGGAAGAGAATGGCTCTGCTTGCCTGCAAGCTCGACGGTAGTAGTAGGGTCGTCGACGACGTAGTCGTACTCAGCAGCGGTGTAGTCGACAGCAGCAGCGGGGTCTACCGAAGATTAAGGGGGGGGGGAAACAGTAAATACACAGCAATAATATACCAACATATGCATGACATGATAGACGAAATGTTAACTGTGTTCTAACGCAGTGCAATGCAATATGCTCGGAGCGGGAATTCATCTGGGGATGAACTACCGGCTCCGGGTGATTACCGGACAGGGTGTTCGGAGGGGAAAGATCAAGCCGGAGGTGTCGTGGTTACCGGAACAACATAAGGGGGGTGTATCCGTGCTAGTTGAACCATTCCGGACAACTTTCGTGTTCGGAATAAATTCATCCGGGCACTCTAACAGTACCGGAGAATTTATCGGACAGCCGGTCCGGAGGGGGAATGTCTGATGTTCGTTGTGTTAGAGGGGTGTGGTAGACATACGGATAGCGTATCCGTATTCTTTATATTTTTCTGATCAATTTTCACGTATAAAGTTTTTGAATCCGAGTTACGGTTTAAAAGTTATTGAATTTCAAAGTTTAAATCAATTTAAATGATTTTCTGGATTTCTTTTATTATTTATTTAAACATTATCCAGAACATTATCCATAACATTATCCAGAACAGTGCTGACATGTGGGACCCACATGTCAGCCTCTGTTATTTATAAAACCCTTAATTAAATTAGAAAATACCCCCGGACCCACATGTCAGTGACTCAATTTTATTTATTTAATTAATATAAATCATTTAGTTTTATTAATCCAGGGGGACCCACCAGTCAGTGACTGGGGTTGCCCAGTCAGCACAGTTGACTGGTCAACCCAGTCAACTGGTCCACGGGGACCCACTGGCAGTGACCGAGGGGGGTTGCCCCAGGGGTGCCACGTCAGGGGGCACCGGCGGCTAGTCGCCGGCGAGCCCAGCACGGCGGAGGCCATGGGAGGGGCGTCGGGATTCGGCTAGGGGGGTCCATTCGCCACGGGATTTGGTGCGTTCGAACTAGAAGACAACGCCGCGTCGATCTGGAGTGGTCTCGCGGGCTGGGACGCACGGAGGTGAGCGCATCTTCATCAATGGCGGCGAAGGGCGTCGGGCTCCAATGGCGAACGCGTCCACGAGTCGAAAACCGGCGGTCCAGTGGGTGGAACTAACCCTACGGAGCACGGGGAGTTTAACGGTGCCAAACGCATGGCCTGGGGCGGCTTGTGTGCTCGACTACGACAACAAACGGCGGCGGCCGGAGCACGGTATAGGGGGGGCGACGGCTACGGGTAGATTACACGTTATCGGGGTGCTGTATGCGGAAGCCGTGCTCACCTGCGATGCGTAGTGGACGACAGGCTGCTCGGGGAGGGCTCGACGGAGCGGGAATTCGACGGCGATGTCGCGGCGGCGCCGGAGGGGAACGGTGGCGTAGTCGTCGCTGCCGGGCTCCACGGTTCGATTCCCTGCGCTCGGTGACGAAGGCGACGGCGAGACACACGCTGGACAAGGTGGTGAGGCGGCTCGAGGTCAGCGGCCGCGGTGGTGCGCGGTCATGGCGACGGCGGGCTCGGGGGGATTTTTCCCCGACGAAGGCGAGAGGAGGAGGAGAGGAATGGGGTTGCGGGGGTGTCCAGGAGGGAGGGGGGCTCGTTCTTATCGCGTCCATGGCGGGAGGGAGCAGGTGGAGGGAGGGGCCGGCTGGCAGCGGCGCGGCCACGGCGGGCGGCCATACGGGGCAGGTGGGGGGGTGGTTGGAGGAAGAAGACAAGGGGGGGGGCTTGGGCTGGGCTGCGGTGGGCTTCGCCCTGGGCGGGGTTTAAGTGTTTTCCGAATTTCGTTTTGTTTTCTGTTTGCTCAATTTCTTCCAGTAATTAATTTATCCACCCTAGCATTTTTGTAAAATATTATTGGTGATTGTAAATTAGGTTTATATATTACTGAGGTGCCATAAAAAGTTTTGAAGCAAAATAAATTCATTAGGTATTTGTTTTAAATATTAAATGCCCAAAGTAGGGGTTTTAACCTACTGTTTGAATTGTTTACAATTTTTTGCAACTCCAAAAATTACCAAAGTTGATCCAACATCATTTTAATGATTTTAGGCAATTTACAAAAATAGTTCCATGATTTTTGGAACAACTTTATTTGAGCACTTTTGTTTTAATTTCCATTTGAGGTAGTTTCAACTAGGGTTGGTTTCATGATGAGCAAAATGCATTGGGCTTTGTGTTTTGATTACCAACCAGCATGGTTTGAAAAGAGATGAAGCAAAGTTTGATTAAGGACAGGGGATAACAGTGATTAACAAACAGTGATAGTCAACAGTGATGATGATTATTGTTACAGGCATTTGAGGGTGTTACAGAGAGCTCGGCACGACACTGGTTGAAGAATCTCCCGCGAGGATCCATCAGCTCACGGAAGCAGTTCCGTGAAGCCTTCATAAAAAACTTCAAATCCACATACAGGAGACCGACATCGCTCGAGGAGCTGCGGGCATGCAAGCAAGGAACCAGGGAAACTCTGCGAGCCTACATCCAGCGGTGGACCATACTCAAGAATTCAGCATAAGACATACCAGACGAAAGCGCAATCGACGCGTTCAGGCGAGGCCTGCAGCGCATCGAATTCAAGGAACAACTCGGGCAGATGAAAGTCCGAACACTCGCACGGCTGCTGGAGCAAGCCAACAGCTGGGCGGGCGGCGAGATTCCGTTCACAACGAAACAGAAATCCACATCGCACACTCAGAAAACGACTACGACTACCACAACGGAGAAAGAGGACTCGATCGTCAAAGGAAGCGACCCAGGCACAGTTTCTACGACGACAGAGGACCCGACATGGTCACCGCCGGTGTAACGCCCCGGCCACACCCACCGGTTCCCGGCGTACGCCTGGCGGGATCTAGACTGTCCCCATAGACCAACACTAGTCTTTCCTGCGCACTTTGTCCTCACTCGTGCGCACCCGGGAACAACTTCCCGGTCGGTCACCCATCCTCAAATTGTTCCTAGCCAAGCACGCTTAACTTTGGAGTTCTTTGGATCTGGGCTCCCGGAAAAGAAGGTGCACCTTGTTGATATGAGTAATCTATCATTCCTATTAAGCCAGGATGTCACAGTCGGCTTCCCAGACGACAGAGACGACAGGCATCGTGACGATAGCAGAATACAGCGTAGAGACAACCTCGAAGACGCGCCCCAAGCTGAGAAACGAGACTGGAGGACGAGGCAGTCGCGCAACAGCACTAGAACATACCGCTCGACCAAAGAACAACTCGATGGACCGTGCTCGATACACGGATTCAGAAATGAACGAGGGGAGCTCAGATCAGGACACACCCTCAGGAACTGCAGAAGCTTCAACGAGTTGGCGGAGGAAAAAGGCCGATCCGCGACAACAGCGGCCCAGCCACTCGCGAGCATAGCAGTCGGGACCATCGCCCACGACGCACCACCAGCCCCTCCCCTACCAGCAAGGCAAGTGGCCGCAATCCAGCAATGGCGCAGGACACCAGATGCAGAGGAGCAGTACCTAGAAGCCCACGGCAGGATCTACATGATACAAGAAGGCAGGCCTTCAAATAGGCAGCAGAAGCAGGTCACAAGACAAGTCTTCCTCGCAGCCTCCTCACACCCCGCTGTCCCGGAGTACTTGCGCGGGTCCGAGACAGATATTACCTTCTCTCGGGAGGACCACCCGCCTGCCATCCCTCGGCCAGGACATGCCGCGCTAGTGCTCGAGGCCAGAATTGGGAACTACGACATGTCACGAGTATTCATGGACGGCGGCAGCGGGATCAACATTAGCTTCACAAGGACACTCGAAGAAATGCTAATCCAGAGCTCCGCGCTGAAATCCTCAAGCACAACCTTCCACGGGATTGTGCCAGGAAAATCAGTCTACCCTCTGGGAAAAATAAGCCCGGAAGTGGTCTTTGGTGATGCGACCAACTTCCGCAAGGAGATCCTAGACTTCGAAGTGGTCGACTGGAAATCGCAGTACCACGCAATCCTCGGACGACCGGCTTGCTCCCGCTTCATGGCAGTGCCTCACTACGCCTACCTTAAGCTAAAGAGGCCAGGCCCTCATGGGGTCATCACAATCAGCGGCAGTTTCATCAGATCCGACCGCTGCGACAAGGAATTCCAGAAGATATCAGAGGCCTTTGGAGCCCACCAAGCCAGCGAGACCACGGGACCCGCAGAAGAAGCGCTCCCGTAGAAGAAGCCACTATCCGGAGGACCCGATCACTCGGAGAAGAAGCCATCTAGCCTTTAAGGCTACCACGTGGCCGTTTTTAATAAGGGGACTGCCCTCATCAGACCCCCCCCTCCATTCTTACTAAATGTAAGAAAGACCAGGAAGAATATTGAAAAATGTTTTTCCAAAAATTGATTCACTAGCACTCGGGGGCTCGCCTGTCGGGACCCGGGGTTAGCGTATGCAAGCCTCGCTACAACACAATCATATGGAGAGCCGAGAACCGTACCCACTTGTCTAAGCAGACAAGGCCAAGCACAGAACGTTCTCGGAAAGCATCGAACGTGAGGGGCATCCCATCCAGGCGGGATGATCAACTGAAATGGGTCCTCATCGTCCGCACACAAGTCTAAATAATATGGGTGGTGAACTCCCATACTCATAGACAAGTCACCTCAACCATACTATCGACTGTATTATAACCCTTACATAGACTTACTCCAGCCCGATCACTTAGCCGGGGTCTAGGGCGGGCTCGATCATACATCAAAGTGTGCACGAGACGGAGTCTCGAGCAATCGCATCGCGATGCCCCAAGCTGCGCACATCTAAGGGCCACTGGGTGTATAAAAGACCGCCAGCCAGATCACAACTAAGGTCTCGAAAACCCATACTAAGACATGCATGTTTTAAACATACACGCAGCACACATGCCTTGTATGAACAGCAGGTATCATTGCAATTCTCTACAAAGTATACATCTTTATTAATAACTCTTACAGAGTGCACACAGAGATCACAAGCATGTGATCCAACATTACAACAGACAAGCGGAAGCAAAGTAGGTCTGAGTACAGACAAGTTTAACAAATGGCTTAGAAAAGCCTTATCTAAAAACAAGCTCTCCACGAGGGAACCAGTCGTCTGACTGGGACTACACTAGCTTGGTCTTGGTCTGAGTCTTTATTCTTCGAGCTTCGGGTAGAATTCACCATCGGGGTCGGTGGTTTCATCTAAAACATAGATTAAGCAAACATGAGTACAAAGTCGTACTCAGCAAGACTTACATAGGAGCTATACTACTCATGCACATGTATCAAGGTAAAGGTAGGTGGGGTTTCACTTGAAGAAGTGCCAGCTTTGACTTGGCTAGTCCTGGACTACGAGTACCAGACTTGAGGTAAGAAGCGTACACGAGTCCACTACATCTATTCAACCAATTACACCACTATGGTTACTTCCTCGACTTCCCCACGAGAAGCACACCATAGCACTCACGCTTATCTTGCGAGTTTTAGAAGTATCCAGTTCAAGTTGTCTAATAATCGAGCACAGCTCTCCAAGTAGTCCCTTACCGCGGACGCGGCTATTCGAATAGTTTTGTTAACCCTGCAGGGGTGTACTGCTACACACATGAAACTATCAGTTACCGCCTTTGTACTCGACACCGTTCAAGAGGTGCCGGCGAGGATAATTCCCACAACTTTTACCTCACAGCCAACTCAAATTCAATGGAGACGCCTATCTGGGCTGGAATCCACACCGGGAACCCGGCCAGTTTACTGATGTGGTCCCAGAAGATGTGTGCAGGGTCCCAAGCCGGTCTGAATAGCCGTTCTTCCACTTCGCAGACCGTGCCATAGACCTACCAGAACTCCGAACTAATGCGACTCATTGAACTGAGAAGGGGTGAGTTAGTAGGTTGAGCGGGGGTCCATGTGCCCAACATGTGGTAGTACTCTTCGTCTTGGATCACCACACAAGAACTCGGGCTTAGGGCGGTGTTCAACGAGACAACCCACTATGTACTCCTACACAGCCTCTCATCATTCACCTTGTATTAGGGTAGATTCACCAACACATTTCACTTTCATCAACACCATGTTTATCATCATCCCGACTCACATCATAAGCAACCTCATTGTACCACTAAGCATGCAATAAGCAGTAACAGTTGCAGTGGCCACATGATATCAACCAACTCCTACATCTGCTAGGATTGTGGTTTGCTTACTACTGTGACAAGATGATAGGTCATGCAAAGGATATGGGTTCAACTATGCGGTAGAAACGTTATCATGGTGATCATCCGAAACAATGCATAAGCGAGACATGAGAGGGAAGTGGGATTTTATAGACATGATCAATGGGGGTTTGCTTGCCTTGCTGACGAGGTTCGGTAACGGTGTCTTCAACGAAGGGGGCAGCCTCCTACTCCGGTTCCACCTCTACTCGACAAACAACAAACAAGGTAGCAAAGTAAATACAATGCACAATCACATGATGGAAGGTTTAAACTTGATGTATATGCTTTGATGTGTGGGGCAATTCCGTTTAAATGGAGTATATTGCAAAATGAATTGCAAATTCAAACTCCAATTTGAATTCAAACTTAGTCAAGTTATATGTGACATTGTTTGATCAATTTGAATCATCTTCAAATGTGTATGATATGCCTCTGATGTGTGGTTGAAATATAGCATATTTCCATGGTCCAAGGTGCAAAAGCATTTGAATTGAATTTGAATTAATTCCAAATAAATCAAATGACATATGCTACTGGTCCCATTTTAAAATCAACTCAAACATAGTTGAAAGTTGGATTTTTGGATAGCTTATTTTCTCCTGATCATTTTTCATATATTATTTGTCCAATTTGGAGTTAATATGAATTTTCTATGAATTTCCAAAGTTTGGGGTATTTTCTGGATTTTTCTGAATTTTTTTTATTTTTTTATTGGGAAATTCCTTTATTCCTTTTATTGCATCAGCATGATGCACTGCTGGCATCACCAGGGGGCTGGCAGGTGGGCCAGGGGTGTCAGTGTCACTGGCTAATTAACCCGGCTGGTTAATTTAATCCAGTGGCTTAATTAAGCCACTGGGCCCACTGGTCAGTGGCCTAGGGTGGGGTTAGGAGGGGGAATAGTGGCTAACCCACCGGCGGCTAAACGCCGGCGGCCAACGCACGGCGGCGCTGCGCGGGAGGAGGCTGTCGTGGTCCGTTTGAAGCGCTGGAGGCACCAAACGCAAGCTCGTGGAGCCGCGCGTCTCGGGGAGGGTCAAGGTGACCAAGGAGGCCACCGGAGCGACGCCGGCGACGACCTTCCGCGGCGGCCGTGGCACGGGCTCGGGGTGGATCTCGCTGCAGAGCACCATTTGAGCCACCGCGGGGCACGTTCGAAGCAGCAGTTCACGGCGGAGGTGATGGACAAGACGCCGAGGATGATTGCCTAGCAGATGCTCGCCGACGACGACCGTGGCGGCTCGGTACTCCGGCGACCATGGCAATCGGTGACAGAGGAAGAAATCGAGGGGGAGAGGTTAGGGGTTTTGACCGTGAGCTCACCAAGAACTCAACGGAGGTGGTGGCGAGGGCTGGGGTGGCTCGACGGTGATGTAATCGACGATGTTGCGCGGCGGCCGTAGATGAAGACGACGACGCGATTCGGCAGCTCCAGGGGGCTTCAGCTCCCCATATTCTGCTCAAAGACGAAGACAACTGCGGTGAAGACGATGGACAGGATCCGGGGGCTTCTCGGCGTCGATGGCTACACGGGGGCTTGACGGTGCTCCGGCGAGATTCACGGACGTCGGCGGAACGGGCGAGAGAGGAGGGGGAGGTGGTTCTGGAGGGAGGGGAGTGGACGTGGGCGTCTCCAGGACGTGTCTAGAGGGCTCGGGAGGCTGGGGGGGTGCCAGGCAAGCAGGTGGCGTGGCGGCCGTGGCATGCCGGGCACGCAGCTGCCTGGCTGCCTGAGGAAGACGACAGCCCGGGTGGCGGCTGGGCCTAGCTGGGCCAAGGTAGGTGGGCCTCGCCTAGGCGCCAGGTAAGTTCTTTCCCTTTTTCCTTTCTGTTTTCTTTTCTGTCTTTTGTTTTTCTATGCTAAATAAATAGCTAGGCATTTTATTAAATGCTGAAAAATTTTATATGGCTTCATAATAATATAGACTAGCCACTTATAAAATTTCAACATTTTTAAAATTCAAATAATTTGAATCTTAACTCAAATAGGGGTTTTTGATTAAATCCAAGGCACTGTTTGAATATTTGAAAAATCTATGAGCATGGGGTGGGTCCCACATCACTTGATATGTGATCACACTCATTTATAAGACTTTTCAAAAATCTAAAATGAATTTTTGGAAAAGATTTTTATCTGGCCTTTTGAATTAATTTCTCAGGGCTTTTCTTTTCCCCATTTTTGAATTTCTTTTTGAATTTTTCACATGATGCAAAGGAACTTGCTATTCCTAGCACATACCTAGCTTGGGGTTGTGAGAACTCGCCCCCACTCAAAAGAATCTCGTCCCGAGATTCAGAAGTCTGCGGGAGGAAGGAGGGGTACTCGGCACTGAGACGGTCTTCTCTTTCCCACGTGGCTTCTTTCTCTGAGTGATGAGACCACTGAACTTTCAGAAACTTGATCTTCTTTCGGCGAGTGACACGCTCTGCGGAATCAAGAATACGGACGATGTATTCTCGATAAGAAAGGTCATCTTGGAGATCAAGCGTTTCATGGTCGACTTCGCGGATGGGGTCCTTGAAGCAACGCCTGAGTTGTGACACATGGAATACATCATGTACTCGGAAAAGGTGCGGGGGTAGTTCAAGTCGGTAGGCAACTTCTCCATGTTTAGCAAGAATGCGGAAAGGTCCGATGTAACGTGGGGCCAATTTGCCTTTGATACCGAATCGTTGGGTTCCCTTCAGAGGAGTAACCCGAAGGTAAGCCTTCTCATCCAGATTGTAGCTTTCTTGCCTATGATGACGATCATAGTAGCTTTTCTGACGAGACTGGGCTTCTTTCAATTGATCACGAACAATGCGAACTTCCTCTTCTGCTTCCTTGATCATGTCCGGTCCAAAGAATTGTCTTTCACCGGTTTCTGACCAGTTTAGTGGTGTTCGACATCGTCGTCCAGATAGGATTTCAAAAGGAGCCATGTTCAGACTAGATTGAAAACTATTGTTATAAGAAAATTAGGCAAATGGAAGAGACTTCTCCCAATTACTTCTGAATGAGATAACACAAGCTCTGAGCATGTCTTCAAGAATTTGGTTAACCCTTTCGACTTGACCGCTAGACTGAGGATGAAAAGCTGTACTAAAGGAGAGATGAGTTCCCATAGCATGTTGGAAGCTTCCCCAAAATCTAGAGGTGAAAAGTCCACCACGATCAGAATTGATTTCCAAAGGAACACCGTGAAGAGACACAATTCTAGAGACATACAAGTCTGCCAACTGGCTAGCAGTTATAGACTCGCGCACTGGAAGGAAGTGAGCAACTTTGGAAAGCCTATCTATGACAATGAAGATGGCATCGTTTCCTTTCTGGGTTTTTGGAAAGCCGGTGATGAAGTCCATACCGACTTTGTCCCATTTCCACTCTGGAATAGGCAAAGGTTGAAGAGTGCCAGCAGGTCTTTGATGTTCGGCCTTAATGCGACGACAAACATGACATTCGGCAATGAACTTAGCAATTTCTCTCTTCATCCTAGTCCACCAAAATCTCTGGCGTAGGTCTCGGTACATCTTTGTGCTACCAGGATGAATTGAGAGGGGAGAGTCATGAGCTTCTTTGAGGATTAGCCTCCTAAGATTGTGTTTTCGTGGTACAACCAATCAAGTGCCAAAGAAAACAACACCTTGATCATTTATGGAGAAACATTTAGCAACTCCGCTAGCAATGTTCTTCTTGATCTCTCGAATACCACTATCACGTTTCTGGGCGGCTTTGATTTTATCCTCAAGGGTTGGTTTCGCCACCAAGGTAGAAAGATAGCCATGAGGAACAATCTCAAGATTGAGCTTGCGAAATTCCTCATGAAGAAGTGGTTGATACTGTTGTAACATGAGGTTGTTACAATACGACTTACGACTTAGTGCATCAGCCATGACATTGGCTTTGCCTGGGGTGTAAAAAATTCCTAAGTCATAATCTTTTATCAACTCAATCCAGCGTCTTTGCCTGAGATTAAGATCTGGCTGGGTGAAAATGTATTTGAGGCTTTGGTGGTCGGAATAGATCTCACAACGATTACCAAGGAGGTAATGTCGCCAAGTTGTTAGGGCATGAACTACGGCAGCGAGTTTAAGGTCGTGGGTAGGATAGTTCTCTTCATGTGGCCACAACTGGCGTGAAGCATAAGCTACCACATGTCGATCTTGTAGAAGTATGCATCCTAACCCTTGCCGTGATGCGTCACAATAGATCTCGAAATCCTTTTTAGTGTCTGGAGGTGCAAGTACGGGTGCAGAAGTCAATCTTATTTTTAGCTCTTGAAAGCTTTCCTCGCACTTGGGAGTCCATAGGAATTTCTTATCTTTCTCGAGGAGTTCAGTTAGAGGCTTTGCAACTTTAGAAAAGTTCTCGACGAAGCGACGGCAATAGCTGGCTAGGCCAAGAAAACTCCTAACTTGCTTAACCGATTCAGGTGGAGTCCAGTCAAGGACGGCCTGAACTCTCTTGGGATTCACAGCAATGCCTTTTGCAGAAATCACGTGGCCTAAGTAGGTCACTTATGGTAGCCAAAATTCACACTTGTAGAATTTAGCATACAGGCGATGCTCTCTAAGTTTCATCAATACCAGCCTTAGGTGTTCGGCATGTTCTTCTTCGTTCTTCGAGTATATAAGGATGTCATCGAGGTAAACCACGACGAACTGGTCCAAATACTCCATGAAGATCGAATTCATCATGCGTGAGAAAGTGGCGGGGGCATTGGTTAGACCGAAGGACATGACGGTGAACTCGTAAAGACCATAACGAGTAGTGAAAGCCGTCTTGGGAATGTCCTCGCTTCGGATCTTGATTTGATGATATCCTAATCTCAAATCCATCTTGGAGAAGACAGATGATCCTTCAAGTTGATCATAAAGATCATTGATCCTGGGCAATGGGTACTTGTTCTTTATCGTTGCTAAATTTAGCGGGCGATAGGCTACGCACATCCTCTCTGTTCCATCTTTCTTTGTTACGAACAGAACGGGGCAACCCCATGGTGATGAGCTAGGGAGGATGAAGCCTTTTTCCAACAAAGCTTCCAGTTGGGTTTTAAGCTCAGCTAACTCACGTGGGGCCATTTTGTATGGGCGTCTGGAAATTGGTGCGGTTCCTGGGGCAAGATCCACTATGAACTCTACACATCTGTCGGGTGGCATGCCCGGCAGCTCTTCAGGAAAGACATCCGGGAAGTCACGAACCACCGGAACATCTTCAAGGTCGGGAAGGGGAAGCACATTCAAAGAATGCACCTGGGTTCTTGTTCTTGGTGAGGAGTAAACTATTGTCTGGCCTGAAGGATGTGTAAGTCTAACTGACTTGGTTTTACAATCAAGAAAAGCATGTTGTCTTGATAACCAATCCATACCAAGGATGATATCAATGTCTGAAGACTTGAGGGCTATGAGTGAAGCAAGGAATACTAAACCCTCAATTGAAATTTGATTACCATGGCTTACACTATTAGTTTGCCACTTGGAACCAGGAGTTTGAATGATCATAGGGGTGAACATTTCATCAAAGGATACATCATGCCAAAGTGCATAACTCTCCGACATGAATGAGTGAGATGCTCCTAGGTCGAAAAGAACAGAAGTGGGAACAAAATTGACTGGGAGCGTACCAATAATGACGTCAGAAGTACTATCAGTTTCCTCAGCTGAGATTTGGTTCACACGTCCAAGATTTTCTGAGGTGGATGGCTTGGAAGTGGAAACCTTCGGGGGTGGTTTGGCACGAACATTGGGGTTTCCTTTGGCATGGGGTGGAGCATTTTGGTTGACGGGGCACTCACGAGAATAGTGACCAGGCTGGCCACATCTAAAGCAGGCTCCAAAGATAGTGCGGGGAGCTGGGTTGTTTGGTGGAGCTGGTGGACGAGGCGGCACAAGGGATGGCCTCGGTGGGTTGTTTTGGTGGATCAAACTGTTAGGAATCCAGATCATGCGCTTCTGAGGGCGTGAACTGGAAGAAGGGGCAAGCTCAAGAGCATGCTTGCGAGACTTCTCGAAAACTTCATTGCCATGCTCAGCTCTGAAGGATCTGTTGACTAAATCCTCAAAGGTGGCAAATTCGATGAGGTTGAGATCATGACGGAGGATGGGGCTAAGTCCCTTACGGAAACTTGCCTGCTTTCTGGCATCGGTGGTGATCTCATCTTGGGCATACCGAGCAAGACGGTTGAACTCCCTCACGTACTCATGAATGGACATCTCTCCTTGATTCAGATTGCAGAACTCTTCCTTCTTGCGCTCCATCAACTCATCCAGAATGTGGTACCCTCGAAAGGCAACACAAAACTCCTGCCAAGTCACTACGTGACCATCTGGCTGCATTGCAACATAGTTCTCCCACCACTGAAGAGCAGCACCTTCCAAGAAGTATACCACGAAGACAACTCGGTCATCGGGAGCAACATGTGCAGTGTCAAGCTTACGCTCGATGGAACGGAGCCAATCATCAGCTTCAAGGGGCTCAGAAGAACATCGGGATACCGGTGGCTTGAGGAGGATGAAGTCCTGAATGCTGACCACCACATTACGATCGTGGGCGGTATTCTGCTCGATGAGCTCCAGAAGGTGTGTTTGATCACGTCTATTCCGCTCAGCTTCCATCATGATTTCCGCCGCAGAAGTCGGGGGTGGAAGTTCATCATCATTTCGATTCCGATCACGGTCTCGATTCCGAAGAACAGCACTACGAGTTCCACCTGACATCCTGTGTGATAAAAATCAACAATCAGAACAGGTTGTACGATGGAGGCAAGGATAAAAGGATATGATTTCAGAAGGAGAAGACTATAATGCAAAGGCAATGATTCAAAGAAACACGGGATAATTCCGGCAGCATAACGGCTACACCGGGATGGAAAATGAAACAACCTCGAAGAATTGGACAGAACTTCTTCAAGGCACTCAAAACACGGAGACTCTTGACAACCACAACAATCCTACGGCTATAAGGAGGCAATCAACGAGATGTTCTAGTAAGACATAGATGAGCCTAGTCCTATCTTCCCGTAGAATAAGATGAGGGTGACTCAGAACTCAGAACGATGAGGGTAAGGAGAAAAAGAAGCCTTACGTTGTTCCCTTATATACCCAGAGTAACTATATAACTATAGAAGGCTAGACTCGACTTCGGCCAAGGCTGATAATCCTACAGTCAGTCCTGCTCTGATACCAAGTATGTCGGGACCCGGGGTTAGCGTATGCAAGCCTCACTACAACACAATCATATGGAGAGCCGAGAATCGTACCCACTTGTCTAAGAAGACAAGGCCAAGCACAGAACGTTCTCGGAAAGCATCGAACGTGAGGGGCATCCCATCTAGGCCGGATGATCAACTGAAATGGGTCCTCATCGTCCGCACACAAGTCTAAATGATATGGGTGGTGAACTCCCATACTCATAGACAAGTCGCCTCAACCATACTATCGATTGTATTATAACCCTTACATAGACTTACTCTAGCCCGATCACTTAGTCGGGGTCTAGGGCGGGCTCGATCATACATCAAAGTGTGCACGAGACGGAGTCTCGAGCAATCGCATCGCGATGCCCCAAGCTGCGCACATCTAAGGGCCACTTGGTGTATAAAAGACCGCCAGCCAGATCACAACTAAGGTCTCGAAAACCCATACTAAGACATGCATGTTATAAACATACACGCAGCACACATGCCTTGTATGAACAGTAGGTATCATTGCAATTCTCTACAAAGTATACATCTTTATTAATAACTCTTACAGAGTGCACACAGAGATCACAAGCATGTGATCCAACATTACAACAGACAAGCGGAAGCAAAGTAGGTCTGAGTACAGACAAGTTTAACAAATGTCTTAGAGAAGCCTTATCTAAAAACAAGCTCTCCACGAGGGAACCAGTCATCTGACTGGGACTACACTAGCTTGGTCTTGGTCTGAGTCTTCATTCTTCGAGCTTCGGGTAGAAGTCACCATCGGGGTCGGGGGTTTCATCTAAAACATAGATTAAGCAAACGTGAGTACAAAGTCGTACTCAGCAAGACTTACATAGGAGCTATACTACTCATGCACATGTATCAAGGTAAAGGTAGGTGGTGTTTCACTTGCAGAAGTGCCAGCTTTGACTTGGCTAGTCCTAAACTACAAGTACCAGACTTGAGGTAAGAAGCGTACACGAGTCCACTACATCTCTTCAACCAATTACACCACTATGGTTACTTCCTCGACTTCCCCACGAGAAGCACACCATAGCACGCACGCTTATCTTGCGAGTTTTAGAAGTATCCAGTTCAAGTTGTCTAATAATCGAGCACAGCTCTCCAAGTAGTCCCTTACCGCGGACGCGGCTATTCGAATAGTTTTGTTAACCCTGCAGGGGTGTACTGCTACACACATGAAACTATCAGTTACCGCCTTTGTACTCGACACCGTTCAAGAGGTGCCGGCGAGGATAATTCCCACAACTTTTACCTCACAGCCAACTCAAATTCAACGGAGACGCCTATCTGGGCTGGAATCCACATCGTGAACCCGGCCGGTTTACCGATGTGGTCCCAGAAGATGTGTGCAGGGTCCCAAGCCGGTCTGAATAGCCGTTCTTCCACTTCGCAGACCGTGCCATAGACCTACCAGAACTCCGAACTAATGCGACTCATTGAACTGAGAAGGGGTGAGTTAGTAGGTTGAGCGGGGGTCCATGTGCCCAACATGTGGTAGTACTCTTCGTCTTGGATCACCACACAAGAACTCGGGCTTAGGGCGGTGTTCAACGAGACAACCCACTGTGTACTCCTACACAGCCTCTCATCATTCACCTTGTATTAGGGTAGATTCACCAACACATTTCACTTTCATCAACACCATGTTTATCATCATCCCGACTCACATCATAAGCAACCTCATTGTACCACTAAGCATGCAATAAGCAGTAACAGTTGCAGTGGCCACATGATATCAACCAACTCCTACATCTGCTAGGATTGTGGTTTGCTTACTACTGTGACAAGATGATAGGTCATGCAAAGGATATGGGTTCAACTATGCGGTAGAAACGTTATCATGGTGATCATCCGAAACAATGCATAAGCGAGACATGAGAGGGAAGTGGGATTTTATAGACATGATCAATGGGGGTTTGCTTGCCTTGCTGACGAGGTTCGGTAACGGTGTCTTCAACGAAGGGGGCAGCCTCCTACTCCGGTTCCACCTCTACTCGACAAACAACAAACAAGGTAGCAAAGTAAATACAATGCACAATCACATGATGGAAGGTTTAAACTTGATGTATATGCTTTGATGTGTGGGGCAATTCCGTTTAAATGGAGTATATTGCAAAATGAATTGCAAATTCAAACTCCAATTTGAATTCAAACTTAGTCAAGTTATATGTGACATTGTTTGATCAATTTGAATCATCTTCAAATGTGTATGATATGCCTCTGATGTGTGGTTGAAATATAGCATATTTCCATGGTCCAAGGTGCAAAAGCATTTGAATTGAATTTGAATTAATTCCAAATAAATCAAATGACATATGCTACTGGTCCCATTTTAAAAACAACTCAAACATAGTTGAAAGTTGGATTTTTGGATAGCTTATTTTCTCCTGATCATTTTTCATATATTATTTGTCCAAGTTGGAGTTAATATGAATTTTCTATGAATTTCCAAAGTTTGGGGTATTTTCTGGATTTTTCTGAAATTTTTTTATTTTTTTATTTGGAAATTCCTTTATTCCTTTTATTGCATCAGCATGATGCACTGCTGGCGTCACCAGGGGGCTGACAGGTGGGCCAGGAGTGTCAGTGTCACTGGCTAATTAACCCGGCTGGTTAATTTAATCCAGTGGCTTAATTAAGCCACTGGGCCCACTGGTCAGTGGCCCAGGGTGGGGTTAGGAGGGGGAATAGTGGCTAACCCACCGCCGGCTAAACGCCGGCGGCCAACCCACGGCGGCGCTGCACGGGAGGAGGCTGTCGTGGTCCGTTTGAAGCGCTGGAGGCACCAAACGCAAGCTCGTGGAGCCGCGCGTCTCGGGTAGGGTCAAGGTGACCAAGGAGGCCACCGGAGCAACGCCGGCGACGACCTTCCGCGGCGGCCGTGGCACGGGCTCGGGGTGGATCTCGCTGCAGAGCACCATTTGAGCCACCGCGGGGCGCGTTCGAAGCAGCAGTTCACGGCGGAGGTGATGGACAAGATGGCGAGGATGATTGCCTAGCAGATGCTCGCCGACGACGACCGTGGCGGCTCGGTACTCCGGCGACCTTGGAAATCGGTGACAGAGGAAGAAATCGAGGGGGAGAGGTTACGGTTTTTGACCGTGAGCTCACCAGAAACTCAACGGAGGTGGTGGCGAGGGCTGGGGTGGCTCGACGGCGATGTAATCGACGATGTTGTGCGGCGGCCGTAGATGAAGACGACGACGCGATTCGGAAGCTCCAGGGGGCTTCAGCTCCCCATATTCCGCTCAAAGACGAAGACAACTGCGGTGAAGACGATGGACAGGATCCAGGGGCTTCTCGGCGTCGATGGCTACGCGGGGGCTTGACGGTGCTCCGGCGAGCTTCACGGACGTCGGCGGAACGGGCGAGAGAGGAGGGGGAGGTGGTTCTGGAGGAGGGGAGTGGACGTGGGCGTCTCCAAGACGTGTCTAGAGGGCTCGGGAGGCTGGGGGGGCGCCAGGCAAGCAGGTGGCGTGGCGGCCGTGGCATGCCGGGCACGCAGCTGCCTGGCTGCCTGAGGAAGACGACAGCCCGGGTGGCGGCTGGGCCTAGCTGGGCCAAGGTAGGTGGGCCTCGCCTAGGCGCCAGGTAAGTTCTTTCCCTTTTTCCTTTTTGTTTTGTTTTCTGTCTTTTGTTTTGCTGTGCTAAATAAATAGCTAGGCATTTTATTAAATGCTGAAAAAATTTATATGGCTTCATAATAATATAGACTAGCCACTTATAAAGTTTCAACATTTTTAAAATTCAAATAATTTGAATCTTAACTCAAATAGGGGTTTTTGATTAAATCGAAGGCACTGTTTGAATATTTGAAAAATCTATGAGCATGGGGTGGGTCCCACATCACTTGATATGTGATCACACTCATTTATAAGACTTTTCAAAAATCTAAAATGAATTTTTGGAAAATATTTTTATCTGGACTTTTGAATTAATTTCTCAGGGCTTTTCTTTTCCCCATTTTTGAATTTCTTTTTGAATTTTTCACATGATGCAAAGGAACTTGCTATTCCTAGCACATACCTAGCTTGGGGTTGTGACATCGCCGCAGCAGCCACCCCCGAGGCATTCTCCGCAATCGCGACGTAAACAAAATTGGCACTCGGGAGCTCGCCGCAGCAGCCACCCCCCGAGGCGTTCTTCGCAATCGCGACATAAACAAAATTGGCACTCGGGGGCTCGCCGCAGCAGCCACCCCCCGAGGCGTTCTTCGCAATCGCGACCTAACAAAATTGGCACTCGGGGGCTCGCCACAGCAGCCAACCCCCGAGGCATTCTTCGCAATCGCGACCTTAAACAAAACTGGCACTCGGGGGCTCGCTGTAGCAGTCACCCCCCGAGGCGTCCTTCGCAATCGCGACACACAAGGGCTCGCCACAGCAGCACAACCCTTTACTGCAAAGGAATACAGCACACCAAGAAGAAGCATATACAAAGAAAGAAGCATCTAACCCCCAGGCTCTGTCTTCGCCTTAATAAGGGCACCCATATAACGATCGTTCTCTTCAGAAAACCGCTCCACTATTCGGCGCACAGGCTCATCGACCGCCGAGTAATGCTCATCCATCGGGTAATCCCTACCACCTGGAGGACCCCCCACCACTTGAGAAATATCAGCCCCCGGCCAATGACTATGGACCAAGCCCAAGGCAGCGCGGGCTCCAGCATGAATCTGGTGATTCATCACGCCACGCAACTCTGCAGGCTGAGAAAACACGCGGCAAAGCGTCTCAAAGGACGATGGCACCACCTGTAGCGGATAAAACTCAGCGTGGATGCCGCCCAACACCTGTTGACAGTACCGCAGAGCAGCCGACACCTGCTGAGCTCGAAGACGAAGCACATCAAATGCTCGAGCACGAGCCCCATCTGCCCAGAAAGGATTGCTCGCCTGCACTTTAGGATCATCCAACCGAGACAGATCCGACTGGACGACCTTCTCTTCATCCCGGGATCGCCCCGACAGCACTCCGAAAAACAGAATCAAAATCAAGACGACGACAGGAAAGCTACTAAATGCAGTCGAGCAATCGAGCAGCAGCAAGACTCACCTCGCAGGAGGTCAGACAACTTTACCACCCACGAAGCAAGACTATCCAGCACGGCCTTAGCACGCTCGCGTTTGAAACGATGAACTGCTACAGCCCCCTTCAAGCGAACAACCTCCCGCTCAGCATCCCTCAGCCTCAAGCACACAGACTCATACGCGCCCTCGCGAGCGTCCTCCTTCAAAGAACTCCAAGACCGAAGCACGCCCGGGGCGGCCTACCGCAAAACGAACAAAAAGAAAAGACAATCAAGCACAACAGCAGGAATGGCCAAACAGTTACTTCAATCAAGGTAGCACAGATCCACCACCACAAAGGAGGCATATTACAACCAGAAAGTTTCAGACGACACGACATGGCTACGACCCCCCCCTTTCCTACAGAGGAGGGATACTGACCATCCACAACCTCCTGCAGGAGACGAGCCAGAACAGTGGCTCGCGCGCTCTGCTCGTCAATATAAGCAGGGACAGTCTCAACCAGAGAGTCGTCAATAGAAACTCCGTGCCCCATAAGAACAACAAGGGACGTGGAAAGACCACTCACCAGGGTCTCCCCAGCTAGCTCCTCCAAGAGATCCCCGCCATTACCGAATGCAGCAACGCGGGCGTCCAGACCAGCAGGTACCTTCGCGCCCTCCGGCATGAGGTGCTCATGAACAAGACCCACAAGAGTGGAAGCCCGGTCACAAACCCCCTTGGCAACATCAACAGCGGCCGACATGGCATCCACGGCCCCCCGGAGAACTCCAGATTCCGATGCAACCACTTCCGTCGCAGTCGCACCCGTAGAGGCTGCACCAGGAAACAAAAATCACTACAAAAGGAGGAAGGAGACAAAGCACCCAGCAACGGAACAACGACTTACACACAAGCGAGTCCGCCAAGACCCGAAGGCGCTCGCACTCGACCGCCTCCGCCTGCACAAGCGCATCCTCAGCCCGACGCAGGCGCACCAGTTCCACGTGCTGATCGTGCAGCTCCTTCTCCTTGGAAGCCAAAGCAGCCTTAAGGTTGGAAACCCTTCACTCCGCCTTCTCGGCCTACTTCTCGGCAGTTTGACGACGGTCTAAAAAAACAAGACATCACTCAAAATCGAAGACCCAGCAGTTCAAGCACGGCAGCACAGGAAGAAATACTCACTACTCATGGCAGACAAGGCATCCTGGGCAGAATGTGGGCCTGCTGCCAACACTCAGCCTCGACGACCAGACGCTCACAGTGCTGGAACACCGGCTACTCGAAGAAATCAAATATTAAAAGTCAGAACCAAAGCAAGACTACAACCAATCGCAAGCGCTTGCTTGCAGCCTCGGGGGCTACTCCCATCGGGAGCACTGGCCGTGCTCCCAATGACGACACAAAGGAAAAACAGAGCCAAGGCAAGAATGCAACCAACCGCAAGCACTTCCCCGCAGCCTCGGGGGATACTCCCATCGGGAGCACTGCCGTGCCCCCGATGACAAAAAATAGACAAGCAAACAGGAAACAAACTCACCAGCCCAGCTATGCGGTTGAAAAAGCGGACTTTATCTTCAACACCAAGATCAAGACGGCCCAAGTAAGGACGATCTGGAGCAGCAGGCTCGGCATCAGGAGCAACAACACCAGATGCCACAGGCGAAGCAGCAGCAGGAATCACACCCGCAACCGGGACAACAGAAGTCACCGATGGTACGAGCGGACCAACAGCAGCCGATGAATCCCCAGTATGCTTAGCAGCTGCTCCAGAGTCAGTCGATTGCAGGTCGACAACAGCCGCACTAGAGGAGGAAGCAGCCGGAGCAGTCGGAACGCTATAAGATAAAATCCATCAGACAAAAGAACAGAGGAAAACCAGCCTCAGCAAAGACAAGAATATTCTTACCCGCCACACGTAGAGCGAGCGCGCAATAACCTCCAAAACCTGGGCCTTTTGCACTCAGAGACAGAAGGAGACGACTCAGCAGACGGTACAGACAGCGGAACAGCACCACTCGTCGCGTCAAGATCCTCGGCACCCGAAGGCCGTGACCGCTTGACACGAAAGGGCCTCGATTCCTCACTATCTCCGGTCCCCGGCAGCTCGACCCCCGTGGACTCGTCAGCACCAGTGGCACCTGCGAGCACACTGGCACCAACACTCGGCAGCATCGTCAGCAGCGGAAGCATCCGGCTCCTCGCGAATATCAGCATCCTCCGGCTGCGGAGGGTTGCACAACACAGGAACATGATCCTACAAAAGCAAATAGAATCATCAGAAAGCAGTCAAACAAGCATCTCAAGTCATACGGTAAATTCAAAAACGCGAACCTGCGGCAGCGCATGATTAGAAGAATAAGGAATGACGAAACCCATCTCGGAAACGCTCGAGCATTTGTTCACATACTGGATCCGGGCCAGGAGGCCATCGGCATCAAGCTCTTGGCGGGAGCACCTCGTCGAGTCCTCGAGTCCCTCATATTGCCACATGGGACGGGCTCAAGACTGCAATGGTTGAACGCGCCTCCCAATAAAAACAGAGATGAGCTGCCAACCGGTCAAGTTTTCCTTCACTAGGGCAACCCTCTCCAAGAATGGAGCCACTTCAAATGACTCTTTCGCAGACAAAGAATGGGACCATGAAGCCTGCTTGACTACCCGCGCTTCAGAATTAAAGGGAGCAAGACCAAATCGCTGCCCAGCAACGTGTTGATCCTTCAGATAGAACAAACTTTTCCGCCAAGCACTGACGGAGTCAAGCATCTCCAAATCAAAGTACGATTTGGAGTCCCTGCCCTACAGCGTACTCCGAATTCGTCCTCTTTATGCAAAAGAGGTGCTTCCAGAGCCCCCAATGGGGATAGATCCCCAAGAAAGCCTCACAAAGGGTAATAAAGCAAGCAATGTGCAAAATCCCATTGGGAGTCAAATTGTGCAGCTGAAGCCGATAGGTGTACAGCAAACCACGAACAAAAGGGTGAATCGGAAGGGCAAAACCGCTAGGGAAGAACGCCTGAAAGCACACCCGCTCATCTGCCGTGGGAGAGGGAACAGGTTCATCCCCCGGAATCCGCACGGCATCTCCAGCCACCAAGCCATCAGCAATCAGCGGGCCAAGATCTGCAACCCCAAAAGTCGAGCACTCCCACTTGCCAGACATCTTGGCCGATTTTGGAGGAGCACGGGAGCGCGTTGTCATCAATCCCGCAGCAAGCAGCAACAGGAGGAAGGAGAAGGCTTAAGAACAGGGGAAATCTAGCAGCGAGGGGAGAAGGCAATGGCTGGGTAAAACCTAAAATTTACCCAGCCGCTCGGTATTTAACCACCAGCTGGGCGAGCAGGGGCACCGTTCAATCCCAGCAGCCAGTAAACGTGGCACGATCCCACGGCAGGCGAAAAACATGGAAAACCCAAACGACGCAGCAACAGCACCGCCCACTACGCGCGCAAAAAGACGACCATAATAACACGAAGCGAAAATTTTGGCGGGACAGCGCTAAGTCATTTCCTTCGGCAGGTTACAATGGTCAAAGATACCAAAAAAACCATGCCAGCGTCACAAGGCGTATCGAGTACGTTTCCCAGCCTCAGAATTTCAACTTTTTAAATCTTATTCCGATGGGCAAAACATTTTACTCCCATCGGGAGCATCTCCACGAGAGTTTCGGGTGCTCCCTCGCCTAGAAGTAAAAACGTGCTCAAGTGATTACTCGCACCCATGAGAGTTTCGGGTGCTCCCTCACCTAGAAGTAAAAACGTGCTCGAGTGATTACTCACACCCATGAGAGTTTCAGGTGCTCCCTCACCATGACACAAGATGAGCACACCTGCACTCGCCAGATCGAGCAGTCCCAGAGTATCGGGTGCTCCCTCACCCCGAGAGCAAAGTGATACTCGAGTGATTACTCGCAAAACTCTATGTACCCGAGCACTCGAAGATATCCCGAGAAAATACTCCCCTACATTACTCCTCCCCGAGAACTCAACAAAGCTCCGCGAGTCAACGCTAAAACATCTCACTTGATTGTTTATTCCAAGTGGGTGCATCACAAACTAGGCTCCGCGCCTCAATAAAAATACATATTCCTGGAACACGATACACTGTGCCCAGATGCCACGCAAGCTTAGCGTGTAGGTAAGACCTGTAGCGACCAGATCCGAAGGGACCAAGTCTCTGTGCTTAACGTGCTAGTCCCTGGATCAGTTTGCTAGCACACACAGTACTCGATGAAATAACAGAAGTAAAACATGTCTTTATTACATCGAATGAAGTAAATATTACAATAATAACATGGCTTAAGGCCATCTAATCAAATACTTGCGGAAGCTATAATAGTAGTAGTAGCGAGTCCATCCGACTCCACGGCAAAAGTTGAGTATAAGAAAGCGACCTATTCGCACCTTACTCCTCGTCAGAACAATCTGCAACATGAATAAGTTACAACCCCAAAAGGGGTCAGTACTTTGATCGTACGGCAAGCCATATCACAGAAAGAAGTAAAAGCCCTGTAATACATGCAATTTGGCTGGTGTAGCTTCTACATTTATTTTTGCAAAAAGCTAATTTTCCCTATAGAGTAATAATAGCTAAGTTCTACAATAGCATACGATTGAGATGGGAAACCCCACAAAATCTATTCCAAAGTGATTAACCCAATAAATTAATTAAAGATGAAGAGACAAATCAATATTTCCACAACTAGTTGCTCAAATTTTCCATAACCGGGGACACGGCTAATCGATTAGTTTTACACTCTGCAGAGGTTTGTGCACTTTTACCCACAAGACTCGATCGCCTCCTTTGTAGTTTGTCGCACTGCATGGTGTATGACAACTGGAAGATCGAGACATGGTCTTTCAGAAGAGTTTCCCTTACTCCGGTAGCACCCATCCCACCTACTCACATCTACTTTCGTAGCGCTACCTAGTAAGAGTCCCTACAACTGATCAACAAAGCCAGAGCCCATAGTAGCTTGTGGCTGCACACGTAAGCTTCTAGGTATGTCAATACAAACAGTCCCTTTGAGCCTGGGTGGCTTTCCGCAGTCATCACTGGCCACCCCAGGATGCTCGCAACCATCCCACCCAGGTAGTTCATTAACTTTATCTTGGTCCTAATTACTACATTATCACTCATACCTCATAATGATTCACTTCCCAATCCACGTCTACTTAGCATAGCAATATCTTAATAAACGATGGTGACAATGATGTAAGGATCAGACCTACCTCAATGAACTACTGGGTGTAATAGCATAGAATAACCTATCATGCAATCTAAAGAAGAAGAACTAATGCATTGAAAACATAGGTAATAGGGAGTATGGTCAAAGATATGACTTGCCTTGCTGTTGATTGCAGAACTCTAAAGATTGGTGGTACTCTGCTTCACACTCCGCACAATCTATCGTGAGCAAACAAAGATACACACAATCAATACACAACCAAAAGCAAAACAATGTTCAAGAACTCCAAAATAAAATCCGAATAAAAGATTTTGCAAAACAGATCAAGATTGATTTTAAAAGTGGGTTGCAAAGTTTCTAAAATATAGGGTTTAGCTAGGGTTTTAGTTTGCAAAAAGAATTAATCAAATCCGAGTTGTAAAACAAAAGTTACGATCAACTAAAGTTGAAAATAGAATCTGATCAGATCTGAATATTTTCGAAAATAACAAAACAAACTTTATGATTGAACTGAAAAGAGGGCTTCGAAAGAAAACCGTGGGCTTTGGAATCATGCAAAACGGATCTACGAGTAAAAAGATATTACTAGAACAGGTTTGCATAGGATCTAGGAATTTTTTTTGATCGAACGGAAAAATAATTTCCTCAAAACTTGGATCCACAGTACACAATATTTAGAGGGTTTCAAAACAACGATTTGGCCGCTTGTTTCATCTAAAACGGAGCAACGGATAAAAAGTTACGGCGCTTTTACTAACCGCGACGTGTAGATTAGACGCGACGAAGACGACAACTCCGGCGATCTTCGGCGTCAACGAGGACGTCTAAGATGTAGGGCTTGATTAGAGGATCACAACGATGGTGGTGATGATCTCCAACGTCGTCCGTACGAGCGTGGCAACGCGGTGAACCGAGCGCGCTCCGATGAACTCCCGCGGTACGCGTACAATTTGGGGATCAATCTTGCGCAAGAAAAGAAGAGGGAAAAAGATGTCAATTAGAAGCACAACGAAGAGAAGAGTCGGTCTGCAGATTTTGGGGTCAAGGGGAGGCTCACCGGTGACGAAATTCGTCCAACAATAGAGCTCCGTTGGACCTAGATCTACCTCGAAATTAGCTCGATTTGGGGCTGTTTGGGCGAAAATTTTGTAGGGATTCGATGGAGAGGGACGTGGGGTATTTATGGGACAAGAAAATGTGGCAAACGGGCAACCAAAACGGAGTCCGTAGTGCGTACGGATGCCCGATGCCATAGCCGCGTTTCCTTCTGAGTTCGTGTTCTAGAGCAACACGAAGCTCTAGCGCACGCACGTGTGTGGCTCGTGGCCACTTCGGCCGCTGCCTGCAGCGCTGGGCTGCTGCTCGCCCGCCTGGCGGCTGGCTGGCCTCACTGGTTGGGCCGCTCGGCCTGGCCGCGTCAAAAAAAAAATTTTTGGCGAAATTCTTTTTTTAAAAGTATAGGAGTGTTTTTAATATAATAAAATAGCCTCAAAAAAAATAACATCTATTTTTTTAAAATAATAAAAATACGTAAAACGTAAGTACGTTTATATAAATGTATACGTACTTTTCTTTAAACTTCAAAGAGTTTTATAAAATAAAAAATATAAGTCAAAAAAATACGAAATAAATTTCTAAAATCTTAGAAAAACATAAATAATATTTTCAATAAGTTATTTATACAAAATAAAATACTAAAGAAAAACTTTATTCAATAAATTCAAATAAACTCTCAAATAAGATCCAAAATGCACACAAAAAAAAATGATATGCATATGCTCTCTAGTAACTCATCCAAAATAAATAAATAAATTTGGGATGTTACAAAACCTACCCCCCTTAAGGTGAATCTCGCCCTCGAGATTCGGGTTGGTCAGCAAAAAGGTGTGGGTGATCACGCTTGAGATCCTCTTCTCGCTCCCAAGTAGCTTCTTCCTTGGTGTGGTGACTCCACTGAACTTTGCAAAATTTAATAACCTTGGTACGAGTGACTCTGTCTGCCGTATCGAGAATCTTCACAGGCTTCTCCTCATATGTTAAATCACCCTCCAGCTGAATTGCCTCAAATGGCACGGTGTCTCTCAGCGGAATATTTGTCATCTCTGCATAACACTTCTTCAACTGGGACACATGAAACACATCGTGAACTCCAGACAAACCTTCGGGCAATTCTAACTTGTAAGCAACCTCTCCTTTGCGTTCCAAGACTTTATATGGCCCCACAAATCGTGGTGCTAACTTTCCTTTAACTCCAAATCTCTTAATGCCACGAAGCGGAGACACTCGAAGGTATGCTCTATCTCCCACTTCATACGTTACTTCCTTTCGTTTAGCATCGGCATAACTTTTCTGTCTTGACTGAGCTATCTTCAGCCTATCACGGATTAACTTGACCTTCTCTTCTGAATCCTTGATCAAATCTGGTCCGAATAGCTTGCGGTCTCCAACTTCATCCCACATTAACGGTGTTGTACACCTTCTTCCATACAACGCTTCAAACGGGGCCATCTTTAAACTGGCTTGATAACTTTTGTTGTACGAGAACTCCGCATAAGGCAAATTATCATCCCAACTGGATCCATAATCCAATGCACAAGCTCTCAACATGTCCTCCAGAATTTGATTCACTCTCTCAGTCTGACCATCTGTCTGGGGATGAAAAGTTGTGCTAAACTCCAGCCTAGTTCCCAAGGTTTCATGTAACTGATGCCAAAACTTTGAGGTAAACTGCGTGCCTCTATCTGATACAATCTTCTTCGGAACTCCATGCAGACATACGATCCTGGTCATGTATATCTTAGCCAACTTAGCACTAGTATATGTGGTTTTCACTGGGATGAAGTGAGCCACTTTGGTCAAACGGTCAACCACTACCCAAATAGAGTCATAGCCTGACCGTGTCCTGGGTAATCCTGTGATAAAATCCATACCAAGTTTGTCCCATTTCCAATCAGGTATCGGCAAAGGTTGAAGTAATCCGGCCGGTTTCTGATGCTCCGCCTTCACTCTCTGACATACATCACATATAGCCACATACTCAGCAATATCCTTTTTCAACCCTGTCCACCAAAAACTTTCCTTCAAGTCCAAATACATCTTGGTGTTTCCCGGGTGTATTGAGTAAGGCGAATCATGAGCTTCTTGGAGAATCAACTTCCTGATCTCCGGGTCATTGGGCACGTAAATACGCTTCTCAAACCATAATGTTCCGTACTCATCTTCATGAAATACTTCTGCTTTTCCTTTCTCCATTCTCTCCTTGATCTCTGCAATACCCTTGTCCAACTTCTGAGCTTCTCGGATCTTTCCCAATAACGTGGACTGAATTTCTAGTGTGGCGACATATCCTCGTGGAACAATCTCCATGCGAAGATCTCTGAGATCGTCACACAACTCCTGAGGTAAACCTCCTGCTATAAGGGTATTGACATAACTTTTCCGACTCAGGGCATCTGCCACTACATTGGCCTTTCCTGGGTGGTAATGCAATCTCATATCATAATCCTTGATAAGCTCCAACCACCTCCTCTGCCTGAGGTTCAACTCCTTTTGCGTAAAAATATACTTTAAACTCTTATGATCCGTGTATACGTCACACTTGTTCCCAATAAGAAAATGCCTCCAAGTCTTGAGTGCGTGTACTACGGCTGCTAATTCCAAATCATGTGTGGCATAGATCAACTCATGAGGTCGAAGTTGACGCGAGGTGTAACACACAACCTTTCCATCCTTCATGAGAACGCCTCCGAGTCCTTGCCGCGAGGCATCACAATACACTTTAAAATCCTTGCGCACATCGGGCAAAATCAGCACTGGGGCTGTAACCAAACGCTTCTTCAATTCCTGAAAACTGGCTTCACATTCCTCCGTCCAGACGAACTTGGTGTCCTTCTTCAACAATTCCGTCATAGGTTTGGCAATCTTGGAGAAACTCTCGATGAATCTCCTGTAATAACCCGCAAGTCCAAGAAAACTACGGATTTCACCAACGGATGTGGGCGCCTGCCATTCTGTGACTGCTTCAACCTTGGATGGGTCCACTGCGATTCCTTCGCCTGACACAACATGTCCAAGAAATCCCACTTCCTTCGACCAAAACTCACACTTACTAAACTTGGCATAAAGTTGATGTTCCCTAAGTTTCTCCAAGACTAAGCGTAGGTGTTCTTCATGCTCCTCTTCATTCTTGGAATAAATCAAAATATCATCAATGAACACCACAACAAATTTGTCCAAAAACTCCATGAAGACCTTGTTCATCATGTTCATAAAGTATGCAGGGGCATTGGTTAGACCGAAAGACATGACTGTGTACTCATAGAGTCCATATCTCGTGGTAAAGGCGGTCTTGGGTATATCCTTCTCACGGATCTTCAACTGGTGGTATCCCAATCGGAGATCGATCTTGGAAAACACACTAGCTCCTTCCAACTGGTCAAACAAATCATTGATCATCGGGAGTGGATACTTGTTCTTGATAGTCACCTCGTTCAACGAGCGATAATCCACGACCATCCTTAGAGATCCATCCTTCTTCTCCACTAAAAGTACTGGGGCTCCCCAGGGTGATGAACTCGGGCGAATATACCATTTCTCCAATAACTCTTTAATTTGCTTCTTAATTTCCTCTAAGTCATTTGCGGGCATTCTATACGGCCTTTTGGATATAGGTCCGGTGCCTGGCAATAACTCGATCAAAAACTCAATATCCCGGTCCGGTGGCATTCCGGGCAACTCCTCCGGGAATACGTCAGGGTACTCCTTGACTATCGGCACTTCCTCCAGGCTAACCCCCTTAAGAGAATATACCTGGGTCCTTCTAAACTTGTGCTTGGTCACATACTTGATCTTCTTCCCCTCGGGTGTGGTGAGAGAGATTGATCTTCCCTCGCAGTCAATGTTGCCTTTATACTTCGACATCCAATCCATACCTAGGATTACATCCAAACCTTGGGACTTCAAAATTATCAGGTCTGTGGGGAAATCATGATTGCCAATGGCTAGGCTCAACTGGGGACAACCTAAACCTGCCATCATCTCGGCTCCCGGGGAACTTACTAAAATTGGTACACTAAGGGTCTTGGTAGAAAATCCATACTTATCCACAACTACCCTTGATATGAATGAATGTGATGCACCGGTGTCAAAAAGAACTAGTACTGGTCGAGAGTTTAGCAAAAACTTACCAAACACTGCATCGGGTTGTTCATAGGCTTCCTCCACGTTGACATGGTTCACTTGTCCCTTAGTAAAAGGGTTAGGCTTCTTATTTCCAGAACTCCCATTGCCATTCTTCAGCTCAGGACATTCATTGGAGTAATGCCCTTTGTTGTTGCATTTGAAACAGGTGATGTGACTTAGGTCCTTCTTCATGGGCGTAGATGGGTTGGACCGTTGCTGATTTCCATTTCCTCCATTGCCATTCCTCTGGTTTCCATGGTTGTGTCCATTGCCTCCATGCTGAGAATGACCTCCATGATTATGATGGTTGTGCCCTCCAAATTTATTGGGTCCTGTTGCACCATATCCTGAGAATGGTGCGGAACGGGGCTTCTGTTGAGTGCCAGATTGATACTTGCCCTGTCCGTACTTCCTCTTGCGATTCTCCATTATCTGATGCTTGCCTTCAAGAATGATAACCTTATCCACCATCTCCTGGTAGTTAGCAAAGGTTGCCACCGTCAACTGAACTCCAAGCTCATCATTTAGTCCCTCCAGAAATTTCTCCTGCTTGGCAGCATCTGTGGCCACATCTCCTGGAGCATAACGGGACAGCTTGTTGAATTCCTCCACATACTCTGCCACTGAACGGCCTCCCTGGCGTAAGTTGCGAAACTCCCTCTTCTTGAGACTCATAGCTCCAGCTGAAACATGAGCAGTGCGGAACGCCTGCTGGAACTGGTCCCAAGTCACATTCGCCATGGGGTATGTGGTGGTGTAATTATCCCACCATGCGGCTGCAGGTCCATCTAGCTGGTGCGAGGCAAATCTCACTTTCTCCTCATCAGTGCATCCAGCGGTTGCTAGCTTCCTTCCCATATTGCGGAGCCAGTCATCTGCAACAATCGGCTCTGGGCTGCTAGAGAACAAAGGTGGGTTCAACCTTAGGAAACGGGTGAGGTTGTCTCCCAAAGGTGGTGGCGGTGGTGGGGCATTGTTGTTGTTGTTGTTGTTGTTGTTCATGTTCTGCATCAAAAGCTGCATCATCTGATTCTGGGTCTGAAGCAACTGCTCTAAGCCGGGTGGAATTCCATTCCCTGATCCACTAGCAGAAGGGGCACGTCTTGGCGGCATCTGTCAGGTTAGAATAGATGAGGTTATAGAGAGAAAATAGGCCTAAGGGGGATAACACTACCCATATGCAACATGATAGCAAGAAATTTCAACCAATCACTCATTCAAATCAAGATTCACACAATTAACTAAGATAGGCCATGTCACAAGAGTCGACATGGTAACTCTAAGAAAACTCTCAGATCGAAACTCTAAACGTTTAACTAAAAGAAAAAAAATCTATAATGGTGGTCTATGACTAGTTTGAGTCGGAAGAAGAATCGATCATCAAGACATCATTTGCATTTTCCTCTTCCTCTGACTGGTAATCCTCATCTTGGCTAACGAGGCATCCATCGGAGTGATCCTCCTGAATGTTTTCTCCTTGGTCAAGTTGTTCTTCTGCTTCCTCCAGCATGAGCTTCAACTCTTCATTCCTTTCTTGTAGTGTGTCGATTTGCTCCTCATACACTTCACGAACTCTCTTAGCTTCCTCCTCCAAACCCTCAATAACGTCCATGAAATGAAGCATTTCTTCCTCCACACGTTGAACATATTCCCCCAAGTCTTGAATGTGGGATGCCATTGAGGTATCCTCAATAGTACGTACTAATTCTCCAGTATGATCTCGGCGTCCATACATCTCGAAGCGGGTTCCTTGAAGATCTGCGTGCTACTCCTGTCGAATGCGTCCTAAGGTCATCAATGCGGCACGACTTCTTCCCACGCTCCAGTTTGGTGCTTTCACCGAGAAGTTAATTGGCTTGATTTTCCTTCCAAAGGTGCGTCCTGGAATGTGAACTTGGACCTTCCAACTCTTTGCTCCTGGTCTTGTAGTCATGAGTGTCCCGGTGAAACTAGGCAAGGCGATCTTCAAAAACTTCACGATCTCCATCAGGCTTTGTCCAAAAGGTGTGGTCTCATCAGGCTGAGCAAACTTGGTGATCGGCATCTATATTTGTAAGGAGAGAAGAGATTAGAAGTGAATAGGAAAGAGTATGAGAATCATTAGAACTGTATAGGGTTTTTAAAATAAAGTTTTCATCCTATGGCTTTTCCATTCCTAAGGTCACGTCCTACAGTCAACTTGGCTCTGATACCATCTTGTAGCGACCAGATCCGAAGGGACCAAGTCTCTGTGCTTAACGTGCTAGTCCCTGGATCAGTTTGCTAGCACACACAGTACTCGATGAAATAACAGAAGTAAAACATGTCTTTATTACATCGAATGAAGTAAATATTACAATAATAACATGGCTTAAGGCCATCTAATCAAATACTTGCGGAAGCTATAATAGTAGTAGTAGCGAGTCCATCCGACTCCACGGCAAAAGTTGAGTATAAGACAGCGACCTATTCGCACCTTACTCCTCGTCAGAACAATCTGCAACATGAATAAGTTACAACCCCAAAAGGGGTCAGTACTTTGATCGTACGGCAAGCCATATCACAGAAAGAAGTAAAAGCCCTGTAATACATGCAATTTGGCTGGTGTAGCTTCTACATTTATTTTTGCAAAAAGCTAATTTTCCCTATAGAGTAATAATAGCTAAGTTCTACAATAGCATACGATTGAGATGGGAAACCCCACTCAATCTATCCCAAAGTGATTAACCCAATAAATTAATTAAAGATGAAGAGACAAATCAATATTTCCACAACTAGTTGCTCAAATTTTCCATAACCGGGGACACGGCTAATCGATTAGTTTTACACTCTGCAGAGGTTTGTGCACTTTTACCCACAAGACTCGATCGCCTCCTTTGTAGTTTGTCGCACTGCATGGTGTATGACAACTGGAAGATCGAGACATGGTCTTTCAGAAGAGTTTCCCTTACTCCGGTAGCACCCATCCCACCTACTCACATCTACTTTCGTAGCGCTACCTAGTAAGAGTCCCTACAACTGATCAACCAAGCCAGAGCCCATAGTAGCTTGTGGCTGCACACGTAAGCTTCTAGGTATGTCAATACAAACAGTCCCTTTGAGCCTGGGTGGCTTTCCGCAGTCATCACTGGCCACCCCAGGATGCTCGCAACCATCCCACCCAGGTAGTTCATTAACTTTATCTTGGTCCTAATTACTACATTATCACTCATACCTCATAATGATTCACTTCCCAATCCACGTCTACTTCGCATAGCAATATCTTAATAAACGATGGTGACAATGATGTAAGGATCAGACCTACCTCAATGAACTACTGAGTGTAATAGCATAGCATAACCTATCATGCAATCTAAAGAAGAAGAACTAATGCATTGAAAACATAGGTAATAGGGAGTATGGTCAAAGATATGACTTGCCTTGCTGTTGATTGCAGAACTCTAAAGATTGGTGGTACTCTGCTTCGCACTCCGGACAATCTATCGTGAGCAAACAAAGATACACACAATCAATACACAACCAAAAGCAAAACAATGTTCAAGAACTCCAAAATAAAATCCGAATAAAAGATTTTGCAAAACAGATCAAGATTGATTTTAAAAGTGGGTTGCAAAGTTTCTAAAATATAGGGTTTAGCTAGGGTTTTAGTTTGCAAAAAGAATTAATCAAATCCGAGTTGTAAAAAAAAAGTTACGATCAACTAAAGTTGAAAATAGATTCTGATCAGATCTGAATATTTTCGAAAATAACAAAACAAACTTTATGATTGAACTGAAAAGAGGGCTTCGAAAGAAAACGTGGGCTTTGGAATCATGCAAAACGGATCTACGAGTAAAAAGATATTACTAGAACAGTTTTGCATAGGATATAGGAAATTTTTTTGATCGAACGGAAAAATAATTTCCTCAAAACTTGGATCCACAGTACACAATATTTAGAGGGTTTCAAAACAACGATTTGGCCGCTTGTTTCATCTAAAACGGAGCAACGGATAAAAAGTTATGGCGCTTTTACTAAACGCGACGTGTAGATTAGACGCGACGAAGACGACAACTCCGGCGATCTTCGGCGTCAACGAGGACGTCTAAGATGTAGGGCTTGATTAGAAGATCACAACGGTGGTGGTGATGATCTCCAACGTCGTCCGTACGAGCGTGGCAACGCGGTGAACCAAGCGCGCTCCGATGAACTCCCGCGGTACGCGTACAATTTGGGGATCAATCTTGCGCAAGAAAAGAAGAGGGAAAAAGATGTCAATTAGAAGCACAACGAAGAGAAGAGTCGGTCTGCAGATTTTGGGGTCAAGGGGAGGCTCACCGGTGACGAAATTCGTCCAACAATAGAGCTCCGTTGGACCTAGATCTACCTCGAAATTAGCTCGATTTGGGGCTGTTTGGGCGAAATTTTTGTAGGGATTCGATGGAGAGGGACGTGGGGTATTTATGGGACAAGAAAACGTGGCAAGCGGGGAACCAAAACGGAGTCCATAGTGCGTACGGATGCCCGATGCCATAGCCGCGTTTCCTTCTGAGTTCGTGTTCTAGAGCAACACGAAGCTCTAGCGCACGCACGTGCGTGGCTCGTGGCCACTTCGGCCGCTGCCTGCAGCGCTGGGCTGCTGCTCGCCCGCCTGGCGGCTAGCTGGCCTCGCTGGTTGGGCCGCTCGGCCTGGCCGCGTAAAAAAAAATTTGGCGAAATTCTTTTTTTTCTTTTTTTTAAAAAAAAAAGTATAGGAGTGTTTTTAATATAATAAAATAGCCGCAAAAAAATAACATCTATTTTTTTAAAATAATAAAAATACGTAAAACGTAAGTACGTTTATATAAATGTATACGTACTTTTCTTTAAACTTCAAAGAGTTTTATAAAATAAAAAATATAAGTCAAAAAAATACGAAATAAATTTCTAAAATCTTAGAAAAACATAAATAATATTTTCAATAAGTTATTTATACAAAATAAAATACTAAAGAAAAACTTTATTCAATAAATTCAAATAAACTCTCAAATAAGATCCAAAATGCACACAAAAAAAATGATATGCATATGCTCTCTAGTAACTCATCCAAAATAAATAAATAAATCTGGGATGTTACAAGACCCCGCTGCGCAGATCGGCCGGGATGGGATTTTCCGCAGAGCAATTTCACTCCCAACCTTTTCCATGCGCTTGCATGATAGAAAAAGGCGGGCGGGCGCGCCTAGGCTCCGAACTTTACTGGCGGCAACTGATCACTGTAAGACCTGCAGCGGCATGACTTTTGCTAGACACTAGTGTTCCAAGCTCATGTCGAGGGACATGAGTTTGATTGGGCTACTGCGGTATTTTCCACTAGCGCAATTCACCAAGGCTCGACCCGTCGACTCCTTGGGCCCTTTCAGCTTAGCATCCCTCGAAACAGGTTTTGTCATGGCCCCAGACTGCCAGCGACCCGCGGTTGAACCGTGCATACATCGAAACGACGCAAGAACGGACTCGAGTCCCTGCGCGCCTCTTCGAGTCTCCCAGGCACTCGAGGGCTACTGACGAGGGGGTGACCCCACGACTCCTACGGATGAGCCTACTCGGTGTACCCAAAGACAGAAGGCCCACAAAGATGCCGCCTGGGCCCATCCTTGGCCCACTAGTGGCACCGACATAGGAGTCCGCGACTCATAAGGAAGGTGCAAATTTGCCGTACGGAACAAGATCAGGGTTAGGAAACCTCATCTCTAATCCAGGACGGACTACCCGAGACCTAGCCTAGTATATAAGGGCTTGGAGGGGAGAAGTCAAAAGAGAAGCGATACACAATCTGTAACCCTAGCCTTGTGCGGACTAGCCTTGGCTCCCCTGTAATCGTCATCTCCAAGTAATAATATCGAGTAGGAACGTATCCTCCTGTTAGCCGACGACTGTCCATATCACACTTGAGTAGAACAGGAACATTATTGCCGGGGTACATCCTCGTCATTGTCCATATCATGACTAACCCAGGGTCCCTGACCATGGGAACGTATCCTCCTGGAGGAAGTGCCTCTCATGACTAACCCAGGGTCCCTGACCATGGGATTTGCCGGGGTACATCCTCGTCACTGTCCATATCACACTTGAGTAGAACAGGAACATTATTGTCCATTTATCTAAGTCGACACACGCACTACTGGAAAAATGGTCATAGATAATACGGATACTAATGGCGCACGTTGCTATATAGCAATGGCGCACCACATAGACGTGCACCATTACTAACCGTCTCACGAATGGCGCATGTAGCTAGAAGTACGCCACTACCATTTTGATCCAGGACCAGCCCGCCCCCTCATGACTTAGTAATGGCGCACTTCTGTGCCTTGTGCTATTAGCATCCTTGGGTGGCTAGCTAGTCCGACCGACACACAGCACGCCCCCCCCCCGCGCGCACCGGCCGGCCCGCACTTAACCCTAGATAGCTACCCCCCCTCCGTTCCGCCCCCTCTCCCAATTCAATCTATTCCCCCCCACCCGTGCTGCCGCCCTCTCCTCATCGCCGATCGAATCTACCATAGCCCCCTCCTCCTTCCTCCTCACCGCCACCTCCTCCTCCTCACTGCCACAACGCCGGCGCCGCTGTGCCCTCTGTTGTAGGAACCAAGGCCGAGCCGCGGCCGTGTCTCCCTCGCCACGATTCGTCTCCTTCCCCGACGTCGGCTCCTTCCTTGACGCAAGATATGCCTCGCCGAGTCCAAAGGTACCCCCTCTCCCTCCACCACGCTAGATCTGAATAATGTCCCTCTCTCTCGAGTGCGGCCGATTGGGCGCCCAAGGGGCGGGTGATTGGGTGCGACTCTGCCCCTCTCTCTCGAGTGTGTAAGACCCGCCCAAGTTGCCATTTTTTAGCAGCTCAGCTCAGCTAGGTTAGATAACATTCATTTCAATGATTTGGATTTGACTAATCCCTTCGCACATGTATGTTGAGAAGTGGGGATGGCCCCTTCCATTCTTGCCCATCTCATTTTGTGTTTTGTTCAAGAGTTTGTATTATCACAAAACTTCATGATATCTAAACAAGTCACTTTGTGGAGCTATGCACAATTTCACTGATAAGAAATTCAGGACTAAGCAGTGATGGCTAGTAGCAGCTATATTCAATTAAGATGTTTCTTCCAGTGTTGGTTAAAAAAATAGTGTAGCCTCATTGAAAATTACATGCTACTAAACTTCATGATTTCTGTAATTTCTGGAAAAAATTGTTCTCTTTATCCCCGGGTTTGTTTCTTTTGATGGGAGGTACAGTATTGTTCAACAGTTGGCATAGGTGCTTCTGCAACGGCTATGCATCCGTATCTTTGTTATGTTCAAAAAACAATCATATAGATGTTTCATATATAGATGTTTTCTCTGGAACTCGGACTGAATAAACCTCAAAAGTGTTTCATATATATGGCACTTCAAAGGGGCAAGCTTTGTGTTTCATATGTGTGACACTTCAGAGGGGCGAGTTGAAGCCCGAGGCGAAATTCACATTTAGCTTAGTTACCAGATGATATGTACACTCTGTCGATCGATACCATTTTATTACTTGTACCAAATGATACAACTTGGATGATACACCATGCACACGCATCTAGTTTTGATCTAGGAAACTATCTGTACCATGTTCTCCTACCATATTATTACTTTCTCCTGTCAATCTTGCTTACAAGAATCGTTACACATGAACCATTTGAGAATATGTTTGAAGAATTTATGTGTACAATATGTTTAAAAAAATTGTATCCCAACTCGAGTACTGAGGAAGACTTTGAAATGCATCATTCTTGTTTACCATTTTGTAAAATGTGCATTCTATTATTGTTTTATTATACTAGGCGTGTTGCGTGGTACTCTCTGATCTACTAGTGGTAGATTTAAGAAATGCCACCACCACCATAAAAAGCACCAGCGGACAGCGATGTGGATCTCGTATTGCATGATTTTTTTCACTTTGCTTGTGCTTGATTTGTTGTGATGTGTGTAACGACCCGATTCACTAAGAATCCAAGTCTCTGTGCATTTTGTGCTAGTCCCTGGATCAATAGCTAGCACACATATTACATGATGAAATATGAAGAATAAACCACATGTCATATATATTACGTCAAAGATCCAGTATTACAATAAAGCATACCTGCATAGCTCAAGGCTAGCTTACAAATAAAATACAGCGGAAAAACAATAAAGAGCTTCGTGGCGTCCATCAACTCCACCGGCACAGTTGAGTATAGACATCGTAACCCTACAACGCATCACCTACTCGTCGTATACAATCCTGCAACACTGAAGGTTACAGCCCGAACATGGGTCAGTACATATGATTTGTACGGCAAGTAACACAAGTGATAAAACAAATCCTACAACTGATTTCAAAACAAGATCATGAGTCAAGCTTGGTTGGTTGTACATAGAGTTGGTATTCATTTACTTCTGCTTACTACTCAACATTTTTAACATCTCAAGTTAATATCAACCCACAAAGGACAACATCTAACTAACCGCCTATGAGAGCCCTCAGGATCATAGGATTTCTAATGGCAGGCATGAGAGCCCTCGGGATCATGGTTTCGTGAGTATTGTAGAGCCCTCAGGATACAATCGCACACATACCTCCTATTCGTGGACATCATAGAGCCCTCGGGATACGATGCCACTACAACACATTCGTGACTGTTACAGAGCCCTCAGGATGCAACATCACCAAATCGTGAACACTGTAGAGCCCTTAGGATACAGTGCCACTACCTAGACACAAGTGAACATTGCAGAGACCTCAGGGTGCAATGCCACATGAACAATCGTAAGTAAATATCACAGAGCCCTCAGGATGTAATACCACTCTACAGTACCTCAATCGCACGTTACTATTTTACTAGTAATAATGTTGTCACAACACTTGAATAACACAACAATTTTCCCCCATGATTATCATTGCAACAACAAGCACATAATCACATAGCACAAGAAATACTAAAACATAACAACGTTGGGTACAATGATCAATCAAAACATGTGGTTATCCTACCAGGTTTCAGCATACGGTAGTAATATTTCACAGGCATAGAAACATAGGATGTGCATAACCAAAAGTGAAACTTGCCTTATACATTCGATGAAGTTCTTCGCTCTCACGATCCCATCAACTCTATTCGTCACCCTCCGAGAAATCTATCACAAAAGAAGGATCTCGGATAAGCAATCATGCCAAAAGAAATCACAAGATCAACAACTAAAACACAAAAGGTCTTAGTAACAAAACAAAAAGGCTTTGAAGTGCAAAGGTGTCGATGTGCTCGAAGGTGATCGGTGGAAGTGATCTCGAGAGAGTCAACAAATACAGATTCATCGGTAAGGAAGTGTGATCATGGACATTTATGAATTCAAGGTGAATATCATGCCCACATGAAAAGTGTGTGAATCTTACCGACAAAAAGTCTCAAGTGATCCGATATGCCAAAAGAATCACGTGAAACGGAATACTACAACGCAGGTCATAGCAAGTGCAAAATTGAATTGAATTTGAATTTAAACAGATCAAGAAACATTTAATTTTTTGTGTACACATGCTATAGACAGAAAGTACATGACACGGGTGATCCAACGCAAAAAGAATCACTCGATTTGGATCAACGGTTTAAAAGATACGACCTCCGGAATTTGAATTTGAATTTGAAATAAATTCAAATTCAAAGGTGTGCAAAGTGTGCAAAAATTTATTCCATGCTAAAGTACAGAGCAACACGAGCATGTAGCAAAAAGTTTCACCTCAATCCGACTTACGGTTGCGTAGATATTGCCGGTGCGAGGTCAGGGGTTTTTTTGCCAAAAGGACTGATCCGCGAATATCTTTCTTTGGAAAAAGCAATCGGGTCCCTGCTCCGGATCTGACCGGAGTTGACTCCGTTCTCCGGCGAGGTGCCGTGCTCCGGCGAGGTCCGACGTGGAGGAGGCCGGCCGTGGCGTCAGGGGCGGCTGGCGTGGTGTGGGCCGGCGCGGGGCGCGTCGCGGCGGCGCGCGGACCGCGGTTGGTGGAGGCGGCCGATGGCGGCGGCGCGGGCCGTCCGGCTCGGCTTGGCCGGCTGCTCCGGCGGCGGAGGGGGGCGCGCAGCGGGGCCGCGGCTGTGGTCGCCGGCGCGGGCGTGAGGCGCACGGCAGCTGTGGTCGCCGGCACGGGCGTGAGGCTGCAGCGGCTGTGGTCGCCGGCGCAACGCCAAGTTTTTCTTTTTATTTAAAACCAAAACTTCAAACAATTGTAGAAAAATAAATACTCATCGGAAAAATGTGAAATAGATTTCTAAATTCATCAAATAATACAAAGAATTTTTTTTAATGAATACATTTTTCAAAAAGGAAAATAAAAATAAAAACATTTTCTAAATACTTTACTTAAATGTAAAATACTTTTCATAAATCAAATAAAATCCAGTAAATTATTAAAAATATTTTTATTTGGTCAAAAGCATTGACAAACCATTTCTCAATAATAAAATATAAATTTTGAAATTGTCATAACAATAAATAATTCTGTAAAATAAAAATATCCCATTGGAATACTTTTTCAACTCTTTTGAAATATTTAATAAATTATTTCAATGAAATAAAAACTCTCTTGGCATTATAAAATCCCTAAAATAATTTTAGAGTTATTTATAATACTCATAATAAATTTTAAAAACTTTAAAGTAATATTCTAAATATTTTTCAACTTTATTAAAGAGGGGATAAGTCATTTTATATCCTCTCAAATGAATTTCCTTGAGTTGAAAAATGTTTTGAATATTCAGAAGAATTCCAATAATGATTTAAAACATTTTCCAAACTTTTAATATGTTGAAGGAGTCATATTTCCTTCTCTCATTTTGTTTTGTTGCTTTTGTTTTAAATAATAAATTCCAAAAAAATCAATTATGAATATTAGGGAAAGTCTTTTTATTCCCACTCATTTTAATATTCAAAAAAACTCCAAAAAAAGTTTTAAATCCATAAGAAAATCAAACACATCAAGCAAACAATCATTATCTATTTAATTTTATTAACATTTTAAAATTTAGAAAATTTTGGGATGTTAAAGTGTGGCACGTGTGTTTGATTTGTTACCGGAGACAAATCTTGGCCATGAGAAAATTGTTGTCCACACAGCACCAACCAACACTATTCTTCTTCCATGCCTTCAACTAGAACAAAGCTAAGTAGAGTGTAGAGTGTGGAGTGTGGAACACTGGTGTCTAGTACTGATCCGAGAAGCTAGCCAGCCTACTAGCATTGATATTTGTTAAGATGGAATATTGTTGTATATAAACCAATTAGGATTTTGCTATTCCCTCTGGTCATTGCATATTAGCATTCATGATAAATTTGCGATTGACATCGATCGTAAATTGTGTGAGTAGCTGTAGGGACCCGGGGTTAGCGTATGCAAGTCCCGCTACTACATAGTCATATGGAGAGCCGAGAACCGTACCCACGTGTCTAAGCAGACAAGGCCAAGCACAGAACGTTCTCGGAAAGCATCGTACGTGAGGGCCATCCCATCCAGGCCGGATGATCAACTGAGATGGGTCCTCATCGTCCACACACAATTCTAAATGATATGGGTGATGAACTCTCATATTCAAAGACAAGTGCCCTCAACCATACTATCGACTATCTCATAGCTCTTACATAGACTTACTCCAGCCCGATCACTTAGTCGGGGTCTAGGGCGGGCTCGATCATACAACAAAGTGTGCACGAGACAGAGTCTCGAGCAATCGCATCGCAATGCCCCAAGCTGCGCACATCTAAGGGTCACTTGGTGTATAAAAGACCGCCAGCCAGATCACAACTAAGGTCTCGAAAACCCATACAAAGACATGCATGTTATCAACATACACGCATCACACATGCCTTGTATGAATAACAGGTATCATTGCAATTCTCTACAAAGTATACATTTTATTGATAACTCTCACAGAGTGCACACAGAGATCACAAGCATGTGATCCAACATTACAACATTCAACGGAAGCAGAGTAGGTCTGAGTACAGACAAACTTAACAAATGGCTTAAGAAGCCTTATTTAAACACAAAGCCCTCCACGAGGGAACCAGTCTGCTGACTGGGACTACACTAGCTTGGTCTTCAGTCGTCGAGCTCGAGGAAGAATCCACCTTCGGGGTCAGTGGGTTCATCTAAAACATAGAATAAGCAAACGTGAGTACAAAGTCGTACTCAGCAAGACTTACGTAGGAGCTATACTACTCATGCACATGCATCAAGGTAAAGGGGAGGTGGCGTTCAATTGCAGAAGTGCCAGCTTTGACTTGGCTAGTCCTGAACTACGAGTACCAGACTTGAGGTAAGAAGCGTACACGAGTCCACTACATCTCCAACCAAATACACCACTATGGTGCCTTCCTCGAGTTCCCCACGAGAAAGCACGCCATAGCACTCACGCTTATCTTGGAAAGTTTTATAAGTATCCAGTTCAAGTTGTCTAATAATCAAGCTAAGCTTTCCAAGCAGTCCCTTACCGCGGACGCGGATATTCGAATATTTTTGTTAACCCTGCAGGGGTGTACCGCTACACACACATGACCATCAGTTACCGCCTTTGATCTCGACACCATTCAAGGGGTGTCAGCGAGGATGCTCACCACAACTGTTACCTCATAGCCGATCTAGTCCAAGAAAGCCGCCTACCTGGGTTGGCTACCACTATCGTGAATCCGGCTGGTTTACCGAAGTTGACCCAGATGATGTGTGCGTGGTGCATAAGCCGGTCTCCGCTGAGCCGTTCTCTCACTTAGCAGCCAGGCCACAAACCTACCAGAACTCCGAACTACTGCGACATCTGGACATCAAAAGGGATGAGTTAATAGGTTGAGAGGGGTCAGTGAGCCCAATGTGTGGTTGTACTCTTCATCTTGGATCACCACACAAGAACTCGGACTTAGGGCGGTGTTCAACGAGACAACCCACTGTGTACTTGTCGGAGGATTGGTACCCGGGTAGGCTAACCCAAGCGGAAGCAAGCTTTCAAGACAAGGATGGGCCGATTGGGCTGCAGCTGTGCCGAGCTGGGCGGAGGTACGGCCGATTGCTCCAAGGCAATCGACCATACCAAATGCCAGCAGTCGGCCCAGGCGCAATCGGCCCACCCTTCCCTTATCAGACATTCGTCCGATTGGTCTGCAGCTGGACCGAGGTTGATTCCCAGAAGGCCGACTACCCAGAGCAATCGGCCTTACCAGGAACCACCAATCGGTTCAGGCGCAATCGGAGCAACCTACCACCCAATCGGGGGTATGATTACGAGGTCATAAATACCATATCCTGAGATATCTGGGTGGCAGGAAGGCCAGGTCACATCGAGGATTTGCTGGAGATACGATGTCGACCTCCCCGCCGATTCCGCAGACAGGCCGACAAGACCGCACCCCCTAGCTCCACTGTTCGTCACTAGGCTCTACGAGGTAGCAGCATGGGCCGCCGCTCGTAGGCTCCGGATCACCCGGATAGGAGCAGTCGGTGGGCCCAGGCCGATTAGAGGTTGATAGCTGGGCCCATTCGGCACTAAAGTTACCGAAGTACCCTGGACTCACACTATAAGAGCCAGGGTAACCCTCCTGCGCGAGGGACGCCACACCTAAGATCTCATTAACTCATTCCCCCTTCAGCTCATTTACTGCCCGTAGTCACTCCTCAGGGAAGCAGGAGAAGACCTTGCCCACGGTGGCGGTTTACTCCTTCCCCTGAGAAGATAGAAGAGCAGTTATTGTAGTCCCTCCATTGATATATAAGAAACAAGCAGGAGTAGGGGTGTTATCTCTCCGGAGAGCCCCGAACCTGGGTACATCGTGGTGTCTTCACCGTGCTTGTGCCCAACCCGATTCCGGCACCATCGACATTCTCTCCCTCGTGTCTTCCCCTCACTTTAGCCATCCCCATGGCATCTGCCGTCACATATCGACGACATTTGGCGCCCACCATGGGGCAGACCGAGGCGTCGACTGGAGTCAAGATCCGGACGGGATCAACCTCTGCATCGGGCGGTAGCCACGCCTCCGGCCTGATTATAAGGCGTGGGGCAATCGACTATGTAGTGGACTACTCGGCGCGGTACAAGGAAGGAGCTCCCTTGCCTCCCGGGGTGTCGCTGCAGGTGGGAGGTCACCGTCTCTTCATCGGTAGCTTCCCTGAGGCATATCCAAGGGACATCCGTGTCTTCTCGTGTGCTACAGACCCTCTCTTGACCAGGGGCTGCACTGCAGCGCCTGGCCGAGGGGAGGGCCGACTGCACGCCGCTGTCATGATGGCGGGAGTGTCCTCCTCGACCAATCGGGACCCGGCGAGTGCAGCAAGGAAGGCCAAGGAAGTAGCTGATGCGGCAGAGCGAATCGGCACTAGTGCATTGCGGGATGTGTTATACACACCTGTGAACTGGAATGGTGATCCGGAGCAGGTGCACACCGAGCTGGAAACAGGACGGCTCGCTCTGGCTCGCAGGGCTGAGCAAGTGTTGGCAGAAGAGCGTCGACTAGGAGCCATCACAAGGGAGTACAACGCAGCTCACGCAGGACCGCGCCGGCCGATTGAGCCCGCAGTCCTGGAAGACCTGAGAAGCCGAGGAAGAGTAGTCCACCAGCAGCTATCAGGAGCTGAGCAGCCGGAGCGTCCGAGAAGGCCGGGGCAACCGGAGCAGCCAGCGCAGTCGGCATTCATCCAGAGGCCAACGTATAGCACACCGGACAAGAATTTGAGAGCCGCCGAGCAGATAGCGCTCGAGCTGGAAGAATTGGAAGGAGATGAGCGGCGCGAACAGTCGCGCCGAATGCGTGAGGTGATAGCGGCCGCAAAAGAGCAGAGGCTTGTGGAAATGGGAAATCAGAATGCTGAGCCAGAGGCATCAAGAGGAACTGTGAGGCCAAATGCGGGAGCTAGCCAGCGACCGAATGCATCGCGCCAGAACAGGCATCAACCTGCAACGTCTCGGCACGACAGCAAGGTCAGAAGCAATCGGCCACCCCCAGCAGCAAGCAGAAGAATGGAAGAGCCAGCTGTTAACAACAGGCGCCATGACATGCCGCAGCAATCGGCGCCAAGACCAGCAATCAGCACCCGACTTGGCCCTCGCCAAATCGGCCAGAACGACGCAAGGCATCACATTGAGCTCCTGGAGAAGGAAGCTCAGGAAGATGAAGAAGGAGAAGATGGCCCATCATGTTTTGGTCACCGCATTCCCGAAAGGCTTCACATTACCGAGAGACACTCCCAAATACAATGGCTCGGTGAAACCGGAAGATTGGTTGTCCGACTACCTGACGGCAGTCCGCATTGCAGGAGGCAATCGGCGTGTAGCAGTCCGCTACGCACCTCTCATGCTGCAAGGCTCAGCGCGGACGTGGTTGAACAGTTTGCCCAAGGACAGTGTGAATTGCTGGGAGGATTTCACGACCGCATTCATTCACAACTTCACAAGCACATATGAGAGGCCCAACCTTCCACGACAGTTAGCTCTGTGTGTGCAAGGCAAGGACGAGCCCCTCCGAGATTACCTATCTCGGTGGATCAAGCTGAAGAATTCATGCGAAGGAGTCCATGAGATCCAGGCCATTCAGTATTTTACTGATGGGTGCCTGGCGGATTCAATGTTGAAACACAAGCTGCTCCGCAAAGACTTCACGTCGCTCGCTGAGCTTATGAAGGTGGCAAATGCGTTCGCTATGTCTGATTCTGCGATGCGCCCTATCCAACTCGGAGTTGGAGGTGTGATCCAATCACCAGGGGCTCCGCAGTCGGACACAGGGAACCAAGGCCTCATTCGGAAGGAGAGAAGGGAGAACAACCGCAACAACAACAACAACAACCAGCAGAACAAGCGAAAGGACGAGCAACCGGACACTCAGTATGGCAGTCGGCAGGTGGCCGCTGTTCAGAACGAGGAAGACCCAGCGGCTGCAGGAGGCAGTCGGAAGATGAGGCCAAACGTGAGACCTCCAGGGCAGATGAAGCCCAAGTACACATTTGAGGACATGTTAGATGCACCATGCAAGTTGCACAGTACGCCTGGGAGACCGTCTGCGCACACTACTCGGCAATGTGATTTTGTGAGAAGGATAGCAAAGGGAGAAGCTTTACCACCACCACCACCACCACCACCACCACAGAACAGAGGACCACCTCAGCAGCAGAACCAGTACCCGCAGCAAGATGCAGCATATATGATTTTTACCAGTGAGTCCACAGATAAGGGCAGTCGGAGAGCCCGAGCCCAGGAAGTCAATGCAACAATGCTGCCGATTCCCCAATTCATGCACTGGTCCGAGTGTCGGATATCCTGGGATAGAGCAGATCACCCCACTATTTTGCCGAATCCGGGCAACTATCCGCTGGTGGTGGATGCTCTGGTCGCAGGACCAAAGTTTTCATGCAAATTCTCAAGAGTGCTAGTTGATGGAGGAAGCACAATCAACATCCTGTAGATACGATGCTCAAGCTAGGACTTACAGAGAGGGATTTGGAGTGCAGTCGGACGACATTCCACGGGATTGTCCCTGGGTTGTCTTGCACCCCCTTGGGTCGCATTCGGTTGGATGTCATTTTTGGCACAGAGGAGAATTTCAGGAGAGAGCCGATTTGGTTCGAGGTGGCCGACCTCAGCAGTCCATACCATGCTTTGTTGGGATTACCAGCATTTGCCAAGTTCATGATCAATACACAGCAGACATACCTGAAGATGAAGATCCCGGGGCCAAGCGGCGTCATCACAGTCACCGGAGACTTCAGGAAGTCCCTCGAGTGCACATCCGCTGGCAGCAGTTTGGCTGAGTCCTTAGTGGTGGAGACAAAGAAGCGTCAGCTTGGCAAGGTGATCGCAATGGCGCAAGCGCAGAGCAAGAATCCACTGCCGGTTGGCCCAGCAAAGAGAGCAGATGAGGAATCGGCTTTTCAATCGGCCAAGGACAGCAAGAAAATCGCTTTAGATCCCTCCGACTCGACCAAGTTTGTTGTGGTCGGAGCTGGACTTAGCGACAAATAGGAAAGCGAGCTCGTCGAGTTTCTCCGTGAGAATCGGGACATCTTTGCATGGTCTCCACAGGACATGCCTGGTGTTCCGAGAGAACTCGCCGAGCACAAGCTGCACATTCGGCCAGGCTCGAAGCCGGTCAAACAACCCCTGAGACGTTTTTCTGAGGACAAGAGAAGAGCAATCGGCGAAGAGATTGCAAAGTTACAAGCTGCAGGTTTCATCATGGAAGTGTTTTACCCCGAGTGGCTGGCCAATCCAGTCCTCGTCATGAAGAAGAACAAGACTTGGCGTATGTGTATAGATTACACTTGTTTGAACAAGGCATGCCCCAAAGATCCGTTTGCTTTGCCCCGAATTGACCAAGTGGTTGATTCTACGGCCGGCTGCGGGTTGTTATCCTTTTTGGATGCTACTGCTGGATATCACCAGATAAAGTTAGCCGTGGAAGATCAGATCAAGACAGCATTCATAACCCCTTTCGGGGCCTATTGCTATATCACCATGCCTTTTGGTCTGAAAAATGGAGGTGCCACTTATCAGCGCATGATGCAAAGATGCACACACTCTCAGCTCGGCAGAAATATCCACGTTTACGTGGACGACTTGGTGGTGAAGTCGGCAAGGGGAGTCACATTGTTGGACGACCTCAGAGAGACCTTTGCAAATCTGAGAACCTATCAGATCAAGCTCAACCCGGAGAAGTGTGTGTTTGGAGTCCAAGCCGGCAAGCTCTTGGGGTTTCTCGTTTCCGAGAGAGGAATCGAATGCAACCCCGAGAAGATAGCCGCAATAGAGCGCATGGAGCAGCCGAAGACCTTGAAGCAAGTGCAAAAGTTCACTGGTTGCCTCGCATCCCTCAGCCGATTCCTCAGTCGGCTGGGCGAGAAGGCAATTCCCTTGTACCAGTTGATGAAGAAGACAGAGAAGTTTACTTGGACCCCCCAGGCAAATGAAGCATTCCGAGAGCTCAAGCGCATGCTCTCCACGGCACCAATCCTGGCTGCCCCGATTGAGAAGGAGCCAATGATGTTATACATTGCGGCAACCAATCGGGTGATCAGCGCAGTCATGGTGGTGGAGCGGCCCGAGAAGGACAAGGCACAGCAAATCCAGCGTCCAGTATACTACATCAGCGAAGTACTCTCGGCATCCAAGCAGAACTACCCTCACTATCAGAAGATGTGCTATGGAGTGTACATGGCGGCCAAGAGATTGAAGCCATACTTTCAAGCCCACTTGATCACTGTTGTCAGTTCGGCTCCATTAGCCGACATCATGGGAAGCAAAGATGCAACCGAAAGAGTGGATAAATGGGCAATCGAAGTGGCCACTCATGGCATCCAATATGAGCCAAGGACTGCAATCAAGTCGCAGGCACTAGCCGATTTCCTGGTGGACTGGGCTGAAACTCAGTACATGCCACAGCTCCCCATGTCGGATGTCTGGCGAATGCACTTCGATGGCTCCAAGATGAAGAATGGCCTAGGGCCTGGGGTGGTGCTCACGTCCCCAAGAGGAGATCAATTGCAATATGTGCTCCAGATTCACTTCACAGCATCAAACAATGTAGCCGAGTACGAAGCCCTTGTGCATGGCGTCAAGTTGGCCAAGGAAATCGGTATTCGGAATATTGAGTGCTATGGCGACTCCGATCTGGTGGTACAGCAGTTCTCGGGCACGTGGGATGCTAAAGATGCTAACATGGCAAGCTATCGATTCCTAGTGCAGCAGATCAGCGGATATTTTGAAGGTTGCGAGTTCCATCATGTGCCGAGAGCAAACAACGAAGCAGCAGATGCATTGTCCAAGCTAGGGTCCACAAGGCAATCAATCCCACCAGGCGTATCTCTGGAGCATATCAAGAAGCCATCTATCATTCCATCCCCAGAGTCCGAGTCCATTTTTATCTCGGAGACCGATCTCGAAGCACTCAGAAAGGCAAAAGAAGTTCAACCGGCCAAACCTGCAACCATGAAGAAGCGGTCCAGCGCCCAGGGTGTCTCGGCAACAGCACCAGGGGCTGCAGATTGAGAGCCAGGGGCTGCAGAGGAGAAGAGCAAAGGGAAGAAAGCGGAGGCCGCACTAGAAGGCACAACCTCCGAAGAGCCAATGACATCAGAAATTGCCGAGTGCAATGATGAATCTCCAGCTCCAGACGAGAAGTCAGCACCAGGGGCTGCCGAGTGCGTGCCAGATTCCGCAGTCGGCAGTTCCGAAGTAGAGGTCGAAATGGCAGACGTCCAAGTGGCCGAGATCGAGGAGGTCAGTGATCAAGAGGCCGAGATCCAAGAGGAAGTCCCACCTCAGCATGCGGCCGTAATGGTGGTCGTCAGTGCGCCGTCATGGGCACAACCGATTAGAGATTTCTTAACAGATGGGATCCTCACACCAGATTTAGCAGAGTCCAGGCAGATTAGCCGCAGATCTTGGGCGTATACAATAATCAACAATGAGCTGATGCGCAGGAGTGCAACTGGTATCCTCCAGAGGTGTGTTGAAGAGGACAGAGGCTTGGAGCTGCTCAGAGACATCCATCAGGGTGAATGTGGTCATCACGCGTCAGCAAAAGCAATCGCCAACAAGGCTTTCCGACATGGTTTCTACTGGCCAACTGCACTCGCAGCAGCTGAAACTCTGGTGAAGCACTGCAAGGGTTGTCAGCGATTCAAGGCAAAGAGTCATCAGCCAGCATCGGCACTGAAGACCATCCCAATAGCTTGGCCGTTTGCAGTTTGGGGTTTGGACATGGTCGGACCATTCAAGAGAGCTCGAAGTGGCATGACACATCTCCTAGTGGCAGTCGACAAGTTTACCAAGTGGATTGAAGCAAGACCAATCAAAAAGTTGGATGGGCCGACTGCGGTTCGATTTGTGGCCGACATCGTATGCAGATACGGTGTACCCAACAGCATCATCACCGACAACGGCACAAACTTCGCAAAGGGGGCGCTGGCCCGATATGCGTCTCAGCAAGGCATTCGGCTCGATCTAGCATCTGTGGCACACCCACAGTCCAATGGTCAAGTCGAAAGGGCAAATGGATTAATCCTATCGGGTATCAGGCCCAGATTGGTAGAGCAACTTGAGAGGGAACCCGGAGCATGGATCGACGAGCTTCCAGCAGTACTGTTCATCTTGAGGACCACTCCAAACAGATCGACTGGATTCACTCCTTTCTTCCTGGTATATGGTTCAGAAGCAGTCATCCCCTCCGACATCGAGTTTGATTCACCTCGGCACGCTTTATACACTGAAGAAGAAGCCAAGTTAGCAAGAGAAGACGGCGTCGACCTCAAAGAAGAAGCTTGTTTGTTGGCCTTGTCTAGGTCAGCAATCTATCAGCAGAAGTTGCGGCACTACCACAGCAAGAAGATTCGACCTCTCTCTTTCCGAGAGGGGGACATGGTGCTACGCCGAATCCAGAAGTCAGATGGGCAGCACAAGCTATCCTCACCTTGGGAAGGACCATTTATTGTCAGCAGAGCGCTCAAGAACAACTCCTACTACCTGATCGATTGCACAAAGGGAACTCGGCACAAGGACACATCGGGAGTAGAGACAGAGCGGCTGTGGAATGCCGAGTTGTTATGTCCGTTCTATAGTTGAACGGCATAAGTTTATGTAAGCCATTCGGCAAACAATCAGTTAAAGTTATCATGTCTCTGAAAATGAGAATTCGAGTACTTTCGTATAATTCCATTCGAAGAGCTAGCTGTAATCGGCAACGCTCCGTCAGACCCGAGATGTGCATAGCATACCCGGGGACTGGCCGACCACGAAGTCAAGAAAATAATCCATCATGGCACGGGGACTGCAGGCTGGCTCTCAATCGGATACCTAGCTCAAGCGCAAATCACTAAAGGGTTGTGGCATTGAAAAGGGTGACGATTGAGGCAGTCGGTGGTATAAATCCCGAGAAACAATTCAAAACATGCCGCCATGAGCAAGAGCACTGGCGAAGTAAAGTCGCCGATTGCGCCGCAAATCAGGACACTAGATCCAGAAGCGAAGCAATCGGCGCCTGCTGTTGCAGAATCCTTTGCGTTAAAAATCTTGTCGTGTAAAAAATAAAAACTCATCGAACCTTGGCCGGATGTCTGCTGTTGATCCGATTGCGGGCCGCATAACGGCAGCAAGACCGACACAGTACACATTCCCAAGTGCAGCCGATGAAGGAAACCGGCAAAGACGCAAAGTTGATCGCACATGCAAACAGATAAAACGAGCAATCGATTGGCATCAAAAGCAGCAGGCCCAAGGCCGAATAAGGTCATTACATCCAAGTCACACCCAGTAGGTGTCGACAGAATTAAAAATATGTCTTACAAGCGGGCAGTCGGAGTACAAATTGAAGATAACATAGCTTAAGCAGTCGGAGGCACTGAGCTAGAAGGTGGAGAAGATGGGTCCGATTGAGCTTCAGAAGTCGCAGCACCTGTCTGTTTAGACTTCGGAGACGTCTGGGATGAGCCGCTATCGGAGAGCTCCTCGGCCAGGCCAGAGATGGTAGAGGCAGGGAGCGGTTTCCCCCCTGGTCGAGATGCGGATTATACTCGTAGGGAGAAAACCAATTCACCATAGTGCTGGCTAGCCGATTGACTTCGACGTAGGTCTTCTCAAGAAGGTCAGAGGCATTGTCTCGAAGGCTGTACAACCGGGAGAGCTTCACTTGAGGGTACCAAGTCAGCACAGTCTGAAGAGCGGTCTCCGCACCAGTCCTTCCGGCAGAATTCAGCAAAACGTCGATCCGACGTGGGATAGCCTTAAGGAGAGTCCGAGTTTGCTCAGTGGTGGCATTCGAAGTGTCCCCTTGGTCAGAATCCTTGCCATCCTGAGTGTCTGCCTTACGGATCTCGGCGGAGGAGTCGGCAGCATTCTTCATCTTCTGGAGTCCGGCCTTGAGCTCAGTCGGCGACCACAGCGCTTCAGCAATATTCAGAATCCCGAGCTTGAAGGATAGGGCAATTCCTTGGATAATAGGAATGCGGGCTTGGGTGCCGATCAGATATTCATGCCGGGTCCAGACGTTATCTGCACGGTCATAGGTCCCTCCAGCGGCGATGGTATCCTCTCGGGACTTGGCGACAGCTGCATAAGCAGCCGCTTCGGATTCGGGCCAAGCTTCTGCACCAAGAAGGAAGAGCATAAGCAATAAGATAAGAGAAGAAAGCAACCGGAAAGCGCACTCGGCAACAAGGAAGACTCACGGCCAAGGAGGAGGTCCATGTCCGTTAATGTATCGCAGAAGCCCTTGGCTCGGCGGCGCATTCGGGTGGTCTCCTCATAGCTGCGTTTCTCCAGTTCTTCGAATTTGGCGACAAGCTCGTCATGATCTCGGCGAATGGAGTCTCGGGCAGAAATTGCTTCATCCCTTTCAGATTGCAGAGCAACTCGGGCGGCGACGGCAGCATCTCGTTCGGCAAGAAGCCCATCACCAGTAGCTGTCACTGCGACGATGTCGGCCAGATGTTTCTTCTCAAGAGCAGCCATTTCAGATTGGAGGCTTTGAATAGTCCGATTCAAATCCCTCTCTACCCCCTGCAGCCGAGTTACCTCCCCGGTGGCTTTATCAAGGGCTGGACCTTGTTGGCTTAGTTCTGTAGCCAATTCTGCAATTCGGCTTTGAAGATCATTTACCATAGGAATATAAGCTACAAGAGAGCGCGAAGATTTCAGTACCAAAGCGGTTGTCAAGTGAAGAAGAGACAGCGGTGAGATAGAGGATACCTCTTAGCTTAGTGATTTCAGCCGATTGGTTATTAACCTGCAGCTGGGCCTGGGCGAGGGTTCGAAGGCTGGCAGTATAAGCTTCCAGGAGTTTTTCGAAGACAACTCTTTTCTCTTCCATGAAAACCTGTGACGAGCAGCAAGACGGAGTCAGACGTAAAGCAACAAGTGAAAAAGATCCGAACCGATTGTGACCAATCGGCCCGAATCTCGGGGACTACACCCAGTGGGTGCGCTTGCGCGCACCCACCGGAAGAAAGTCTACCGATTGAGGAAGGCAAACGATAAAGAAAAAAAATGCTAAAGATCCGAACCGATTGTAACCAATCGGCCCGAATCTCAGGGACTACACCCAGTGGGTGCGCTTGCGCGCACCCACCGGAAGAAAGTCTACCGATTGAGGAAGGCAAACGATAAAGCAAAAAATGCTAAAGATCCGAACCGATTGTAACCAATCGGCCCGAATCTCGGGGACTACACCCACTGGGTGCGCTTGTGCGCACCCACCGGAAGAAAAATTGCCGAAGTAAAACAGAGGTACAGAAGGAAAGGTTAAAGAGTTTACCGAATGGTGAGAGGTCAGCTGTTGAAAGTCCCGAGCAAGGGCTTCGGCGAACTCATTCACCCGGCTCAGAGTGCTCGTCACGGGATCCCGAGGACGAGGCGAAGCGTCAGGCTCAGCGCCGACATGACGGGCGCGAGAATACTCGGCTCGGAAGTGATCCACCGAGCGTATAAGAATCTCGGAGGGGGAGGAAATCGGCGGTGGCGCTGAAGTAGGAACGATGGCGAAAGCTGTAGTGGGAAGGACTGGCGGCACGGATGTTGGTGAAGGACCGGACTCACCCGATTGCGGCGGCGGTGCAACCGGGCGAGTCGGAGCAGAAGTGGTAACAATGACTGGCGGAAGGGTCGTGGTCGTCGGTGGCGCTGACAGAACAGCTGGTGGTGCAGTCGCTGTAGTTGGTGGTGCCGACATCACAATCGGCGACGGGCTCGTCACCATTGGCGTGTCGGACACGGAGGTTACAGCAGGGGCAGTCGCAGCAGCAGCGGCCGGACTGGAGCGGGGTGGCGGAGACGGGGCAATCGGATCGACCGATTGCGTTCCTCCAATACCAGGAGACACCGGGTCGGCCGCGCGCTTGGAGGCTTTGGGAGCAAGGTTGGAAGAGGAGGTCTTCTGAGCCGCAGCAAGGCGAGCCTTCTTGGCAGCACGCTCAGCATCCTTGGAAGAACAACTGGTGGCAGTCGGCCGCTTGCGAGCTGCTGCAGCAGAAGCAGCGGGCGAGATGATGGCGCCGATACGAGCCTGAATGTCGGTGTCAATGTCATCAAGCCCAATCGGCTCACTGAAATAAGAAAGGGAGAAGAGTCAGTAGAAGCAAAGATAGCAAAGTACTGCGCGGAAAGACAGAAACATACCCGACTGTCCGGGGTGCGCCGGTAGGCATTCGGCAGCGGAGCGGGGCAACGTTCAGCGGCGCCTGAGTGGTCGGCCTCCGAGTGATCGTCTCCTGGGTTTCCTTGCCCTTGTGGGCAGTCGTTGTGGTTTTGGTGATTTTGGGGAGAGCCGTACCAGAGGAGCCAGCGGCCGAGGTGCGTTTAGCTGGCACCTTCGGGGGTTTATCCCGAGGAGCTGCATCAGAAGCAGCACCCTTTGAGACACTATCATCGTCACTCCACTCAGCCAAAAATTTCTCAAGGGAAGGGTCAGGCGTACCCCCTTGAGCTGGCGGCCGAGTGTTGGTATTCGGAGGGTTGGCGCGCTCGGCGTCATCATCATCAGCATCCATGGGGTCGGAGGATTCTCCGGAAGACTCGTCATCGTCTTCATCATCCCCACTGGTCTCGGCGGAAGGAATCTCGCCGTCATACTCAAGGTCGGTAGGATCCTCTTCCGTGCGGTCAGGGGTGTACACGCCAGCTTCCTGACCGTCTTCCATGAGGGTGGACTGAAGGAAATTCTCAAAAGAAGACATAAGTGATCAAAGCAATCGGAAGAACGTGCAATTGGATGAAAAAAGTCGGGGCGTACCACAGGCGGCTTTCGCTGGCGCGTGAGGTAGTCAAGCCCGAATCGGAAAGGATCAGGCAGCGCGCTAGCAGTGATGGCCTTCAATCGGGCGCAAAGGACTTCTGTCGTCACCTCCCACGTGCAGAGCCGAGTGGGATCCCGAGGTCTCGACACGTCGCAGAGGCGGTGCACTCGGCGTTGCAGGGGAAGAATCCGAGCATGAAGCCATGCAGCTACCAAGTCGGTGGGGAGGAGTCCCTCTCGCTCCAGCTGGGTGACCCTGGTGGCTTGGGCGTCGACATCGCAATTTCCAGTGCCGTATTTCAGGGACCACTGATGCTTCTCAACCGGCCTGGCAAGTGAGAACTCGGGCAGATTGAGGAGATCGGGGCTCTGATCAGGAGACTTGACGTAGAAGAACGAAGTCTGCCAATTCTTGCAGGATTGGACGATTTCGGGGCTCGGATATTTTAACTTGCCGGCTGCAGCAAGGCAACTGCCGCAGTCGGTCATGTCAGTCGGATAGGTTGGTTTTCCGCCTTCAATGGTGGAGGCCACTACTTCTCCCGTTCGAGCGTTGTGGGCTCGGAGGTTGAAGAAGCGTTTGAAAAGCGCGATGCTGGGTCAGCAGCCGAGATACCCCTCGCAGAGTGTCACGAACCCGGAGAGGTTCATGATGAAGTTAGCTGCAAGGTGGTGAGGCTGAAGTCGGTGGAAGTCGAGGAATTCGCGGAAGAAGGCGCTAGCGGGAAGGCCGAATCCACGCTCAAAGTGAGCGAGGAACACGACCCTCTCGCCCGCGCGCGCGCTGGGCCCGACATCGGCCCTGCCCGGGATCCGCCATTCGATCTCCGCAGGCATTTTTCGGGCGCGGATCAGGGCTTCGACGGCGACAGTGGTGACCTGGGATCCCTTCCAGCACCCGCGGCTCGCCTGCGATACGTCCCGTCGCGGCGCCATGGATTTCGCAGAAGAGAAAGAAGAGGAAAAAGATCGAGGCGGAACACGAGAACGACGCCGATGAACTACTGCGGCGGCGGCGGAGGCGGCGAAGAACACAAGTCAGTGGCTAGAGCAAGTTGGAGAGCAGAGGTCCATGGGAGAGAAGGTTTGCGCGAGGAGCAGCAATGGCGCGGAGAGAGAAAGCTAGAGGTGAAGGAGGCTTTGGGAAGAAGGAAGAGGCGAGGCTCCCCCCCCGGTGGCTTATATGGGCGGCGGGGGAGGGGAGTGGGATGACCCTGCGGTCGTGTGGCCCGGTGTGGCCTAGGGCACAGGGAGGCCAACCGACGAATCAACACAAAGGATCCCGGCGCAAAAGGCGAGGCGTGCGACGTGGGGGTCAGCTCCTGCATTTATGTCACGTCGCGCGTGGGTCGTGGGTCCCAACTCATTGATCACATCGTGGGCGAGTCGGAGGTAACCGTTGGAGCGCAATCGGCAGAAGATATTTTTGCCAGAAAATGAAGACACGAAGTGAAAAGGACCCAAGGCCAATCGGGTGGAAGTGGGGTCAGCCGAGTGTGATCTCCGAGTCGGCCGACGGGCTCGGAGTGACGTACTCGAGGAGGCCATAGCAGTCAGAAAACGTCAAGACAGATTGAAAAGCTGCAAAGGCCCCGCGGTCAAGTGACCGTGGGACCTTTACAGCTTTAGGGGCTACTGTCGGGGGATTGGTACCCGGGTAGGCTAACCCAAGCGGAAGCAAGCTTTCAAGACAAGGATGGGCCGATTGGGCTGCAGCTGGGCCGAGCTGGGCGGAGGTACGGCCGATTGCTCCAAGGCAATCGACCATACCAAATGCCAGCAGTCGGCCCAGGCGCAATCGGCCCACCCTTCCCTTATCAGACATTCGTCCGATTGGTCTGCAGCTGGACCGAGGTTGATTCCCAGAAGGCCGACTACCCAGAGCAATCGGCCTTACCAGGAACCACCAATCGGTCCAGGCGCAATCGGAGCAACCTACCACCCAATCGGGGGTATGATTACGAGGTCATAAATACCATATCCCGAGATATCTGGGTGGCAGGAAGGCCAGGTCACATCGAGGATTTGCTGGAGATACGATGTCGACCTCCCCGCTGATTCCGCGGACAGGCCGACAAGACCGCACCCCCTAGCTCCACTGTTCGTCACTAGGCTCTACGAGGTAGCAGCATGGGCCGCCGCTCGTAGGCTCTGGATCACCCGGATAGGAGCAGTCGGTGGGCCCAGGCCGATTAGAGGTTGACAGCTGGGCCCATTCGGCACTAAAGTTACCGAAGTACCCTGGACTCACACTATAAGAGACAGGGTACCCCTCCTGCGCGAGGGACGCCACACCTGAGATCTCATTAACTCATTCCCCCTTCAGCTCATTTACTGCCCGTAGTCACTCCTCAGGGAAGCAGGAGAAGACCTTGCCCACGGTGGCGGTTTACTCCTTCCCCTGAGAAGATAGAAGAGCAGTTATTGTAGTCCCTCCATTGATATATAAGAAACAAGCAGGAGTAGGGGTGTTATCTCTCCGGAGAGCCCCGAACCTGGGTACATCGTGGTGTCTTCACCGTGCTTGTGCCCAACCCGATTCCGGCACCATCGACATTCTCTCCCTCGTGTCTTCCCCTCACTTTAGCCATCCCCATGGCATCTGCCGTCACATATCGACGACAGTACTCCTACACAGCCTCTCATCGTTCACCTTGTATTAGGATAGATTCACCAACACATTTCCACCATCATCAACATGATCACTACCATCCCGACTCACATAACAGTATCAACATTGTATCACTCTAAGCATGCAATAAGAAGTAACAATTGCAAGGGCCACATGATATCAATCAGCTCCTACATTTGCTAGGATTGTGGTTTGCTTACTAATGTGACAAAATATAGGTCATGCAAAGGAATGGGTTCATCTATGCGGTAGAAACGTAGCATGGAAATCATCCTATACAATGCATAAGCGAGACATGAGAGGAAAGTGGGATTTTATCGACATGATCAATGGGGGTTTTCTTGCCTTGCTAACGGGGTTCACACACGGTGTCTTAAACGAAGGGGGTGGTCTCCGGTTCTATCCGGACAAACAAAGCATGAAGTAGCAATCAATACGAATGCAATTCTCAAGCACATGATCAAATGTTATAACATGGTGTAAGGGGTGCTGATGTGTTTTCAATTCCATTTAAATGGAGTGTATTGCATTTGAGTTGCAAATTCAAACTCCATATGATTCATCGATGAATTTCAAATGCTTTTGAGTCCATGAATGTTCATTTGAAAAGGTTGATCATGAAGTGATGTTGTAAAGGTGAGGTAAAGTCTCTGATGTGTGGATGAAACTATTTAAAAGAAGTGTGTTGCAAAGTCATTTGCAAAATCACTCCAAATTTGAATTCAAATTAAAGCCATATGGACATATGCCATTGTTCACCCAATTTAAATTGGTCAAACATGAAAACAAAGTCCATATTCAGAATCCTTGTATTTTTTTGATAATTTTAGACATATTATTTGTCCAATTTGGAGTTAATATGAATTTTCTATGATTTATCGAAGTTTAAATGATTTTCTATATTTTCTGATTTCTTTTTAATCTGGAAATTGTTTATTGCGTCAGCATGATGTCATTGTGACATCAGGGGGGCTGACTGGTGGGTCCCGCTTTGTGTCACTAGTTAATTAATCCAGTGTATTAATTTCACAGGGGGGTTAGTGGCCTTGGGCCCACGTGTCAGTGTCACCAGGGTGATTAGTGGTGGGGGTTAGTGCTAACTAACCCGGCCACGCCGGCGGTTAGCCGCCGGTGGCCACAGCTACGGCGGAGGGGTCGCCGGAGGGGCTTCCCGGCTGCCATTTGGAGCGCCAGGGGCACGGGGAGGAAGCCCTTGAAGAGCCGCATCACATGCGCTATGCAGGGGTCGCCGGGGAGGCCGCGTTCGTCGTCGGCTCCAACCTTGGCGGCGGCCAGAGCCACGGGCACAGCAACGTGTCGACACAGAGCGCGGGACGACACGGGCATGGGCTCCTTGCACTCCTGGAGACTCCAGGAATCTCACAGACAACAAAAGGAGGACAGAGGGGCACGTAAATGAGCTCTACGTCGTCCATGGCGGCGGTCATCGTCGGCTCTCATGGTGGTGCTAGCTACGAGACGCAATCCGGGGCAAAAACATGGGGCTTTGGGACGCCTGTTCACCAGGAGCTTGATGGAGTCGACGAAGAGCTCGGGGAGGACGTGGTGGCGACGGATTCAACGGCGAGCTCCCACGGCTCCGGCGAGATGGCGAAGACGATGGTGGCGGATACGGTGGCTACGAGATCGATTACTTGTGCACGGAGAGGAACACGAGCACGGTACGCGTCCTGGACATCTTGGGGAAGCTCGAGGAGGCCGGTGGCCACGCGGGTGCGGCGGCGCGCTCCGGCGCGAGCTTCGGGCGGCGACGAACTCGAGCGGGAGAGAGGGGAAGGTGAGCTGCGAGAGGGGAAAAGTGACCAGAGGTTCTAGGGCGTCGTGATGGCGCTTCTAGGAGTCTCGGGGTCGTCCACGGCAAGCAGGAGGTGGCAAGGCGGCGTCAGCGGCGAGTGCATGCAATACATCGAGCAGCTTGTGGGCGCGGGGAGGTAGACGACAAGGAAAAAGGCTGCTGGGTTGGGCCTGGCTTGGCTTGCTAGGCTGCTTTGCCTGGTAAGTCTCTTTTTCCTTTTATCTCTATTTTAATTTTTGTGTTATTTGTTTTGCTGTGCTAAAGAATAGCTAGGAATTTTATTAAATGCTGAAACTTTTTATATGGCTTAACAATATAATAGGCTAGCCACTTGTAAAGTTTGAACATTTTTAAAATTCAAAATATTTGAACTTTAAATCAAATACGGGTTTTTGATTAATTCCAAGGTCCTATTTGAATATTTGAAAAATCCATGAGCATGGGGTTGGTCCCACACCACTTGATATGTGATCACACTCATTTATAAGACTTTTCAAAAATGCAAAAGGAATTTTTGGAGCAACTTTATTTTTGGCCATTTGAATTAATTCATCTGGGGGGGGGGGTGTTCTCTCTCCCATTTGAGTTTGAAATTGATTTCAATTGATTTCATTTGAAATTTTTAATATGATGCAAAGTTACTTGCTAACCTAGCACATACCTAAACTGGGGTTGTGACAACTCGCCCCCACTCAAAAGAATCTCGTCCCGAGATTCAGAAGTCTGCGGGAGGAAGGAGGGGTACTCAGGACGGAGACGGTCTTCTCTTTACCACGTGGCTTCTCTCTCAGAGTGGTGTGACCATTGCACTTTCAGAAACTTAATCTTCTGACGACGAGTGACAGGCTCTGCTGAATCAAGAATATGAACGGGGTATTCTCGATAAGAAAGGTCATCTTGGAGATCAAGCGTTTCATGGTCGACTTCGCGGATGGGGGTCCTTGAAGCAACGCCTGAGTTGTGACACATGGAATACATCATGTACTTGGGAAAGGTGCGGGGGTAGTTCAAGTTCGTAGGCAACTTCTCCACGTTTAGCAAGAATGCGGAAAGGTCCGATGTAACGTGGGGCCAACTTGCCTTTGATACCGAAACTTTGGGTTCCCTTCAGAGGAGTAACCCGAAGGTAAGCCTTCTCATCCAGATTGTAGCTCTCTTGCCTATGATGACAATCATAGCAGCTTTTTTGACGAGACTGGGCTGCTTTCAATTGATCACGAACAATGCGAACTTGCTCTTCTGCTTCCATGATCATGTCTGGTCCAAAGAATTGTCTTTCACCGGTTTATGACCAGTTTAGGGGTGTTCGACGTCGTCGTCCATATAGGAGTTCAAAAGGAGCCATATTCAGACTAGATTGGAAACTATTGTTATAAGAAAATTCGGCGAATGGAAGAGACTTCTCCCAATTCTTTCCGAATGAGATAACACAAGCTCTGAGCATGTCTTCAAGAATTTGGTTAACCCTTTCGACTTGACCGCTAGACTGAGGATGGAAGGTTGTGCTAAAGGAGAGATGAGTTCCCATAGCATTCTGAAAGCTTCCCCAAAATCTAGAGGTGAAAAGGCTACCACGATCAGAATTGATTTCCAAAGAAACTCCGTGAAGAGACACAATTCTAGAGACATACAAGTCCGCTAACTGGCTAGCAGTTATAGACTCGCGAACGGGCAGGAAGTGAGTAACTTTGGAAAGCCTATCTATGACAACGAAGATGGCATCATTTCCTTTCTCGATTTTTGGAAAGCCGATGATGAAGTCCATACCGACTTTGTCCCATTTCCACTCTGGAATAGGCAAAGGTTGAAGTGTACCAGCAGGTCTTTGGTGTTCTGCATTAATGCGACGACAAACATTACATTGGGCAACAAATCGAGCACTGTCTCTCTTCATCCTAGTCCACCAAAATCTCTGGCGTAGATCTCAGTACATTTTTGTGCTACCGGGATGAATCGAGAGGGGTGTGTCATGGGCTTCCTTGAGGATGAGTTGCCTTAGTTCCCTATTCTTAGGTACTACCAAACGATTTCCAAAGAATACCGTTCCCTTACTATCTGTGGAGAAACATCTAGAAACTCCGCTAGCAATGTTCTCCTTGATCCGGCGAACACCTTGTGCACGCCTTTGGTCAACTATGATTTGATCCTCAAGAGTTGGTTTCTCCACCAAGGTAGAAAGATAGCCATGAGGAACAATCTCAAGATTGAGCTTGCCAAATTCCTCCTGAAGAAGTGGTTGACACTGTTGTAACATGAGGTTGTTACAATACGACTTACGACTTAGTGCATCAGCCATGACATTGGCTTTGCCTCTTTGCCTGGGGTGTAAGAAATTCCTACGTCGTAATCTTTTATCAACTCAATCCAGCGTCTTTGCCTGAGATTAAGATCTGGCTGGGTGAAAATGTATTTGAGGCTCCGGTGGTCGGAATAGATCTCACAACGATTACCAAGGAGGTAATGTCGCCAAGTTGTCAGGGCATGAACACTACTAGAATTCAGCAGTTTGCCATCTGCCATGGCTGTAGGCAAACATATATAAAGCGGACGACAAAGTCCTTCGCCGTCTGTTAGCGGACGGCAAAGCATTCGTCAGCCATTTATCCGGCAAAGAGCTGCTTTGCCGTCTGCATATTATCGACGGACGGCAAAGACTTTACCATCTGGGTTTTTACTCAGGCAGATGGCAAAGTACAAGTTACACACATTTGTTCGTAGGTGGGCCCAATAAACTTAAGGAAGACGGTGAAGTTTGTTTTTAATTTAAGAAAATGCCGCTCATTCCGTTCTGATTCTATCCCCAGCCCACCCCCATTCCGTTCCTGTTATGGTTCTACTGGTTCTAGTCCCAGCCAGCCGTTCTTGTTCCGGTGACCGGCAGCGGCAACAACCCACACCCTGGGCAGCTCATCGACGAGGGCTTGTTGGGCCTGACCCCGAAGAAGTGACTTCGTTAAACGGTTAGAAGGAAGCCATGGGGAGGTCAGGTGGTGCGCGACCGAATACGGAGCCGGCGCAAGTCAGGTCAAGAGGTGCGCGACCACCACGCCGGCGTAGCCGCCGCCTAGGCATGACGTGGACGGTGAGGCACGACTGGTGGGAGGCGCGACCGTCGGAGGGAGGGGTCGACGATGAGCGTCCCGCGAGGCACAAGTAGCGGGAGGTGGGGCGCGTCCTTGGAGGCGCGTCCGGCCAGCGGGAGGACCGGACGAAGAGAGGCCCGGACGACGAGAGGCGCGGCCGTCGGGAGGCGCGGACGACGAGAGTTGCAGCCGGCGGGAGGCGTGGCGCGTCCTGCGAGGCGCCACCGACGAGAGGCGAGGCGTGGCCAGTGAGCGCGACCGGCGAGAGAGGTTGCTGTCGGGAGGCGCGACCGGCGGGAGGAGGGGCCGGCGAGGCGCGTCTGCCGAGGCGGCGCCGATGGGAGGCGGGGCCGGTGGGAGGCTGGGGGAAGCGGAGGCGAGTGGCGGCGCGTCCAGGAGGGAGAGCACGGGCTGGAAGAGATAAGGCAGGAGAGAGTGCGTCCAGGATAGAGCGTACGTGGTGGGGACATGGGACAGGTGGGGTGCGGTTGGTGAATGGTTTTTTTGCCACGTCATCGATCCATGTGGTAGGTGCTCAGTGAATAGGAAATCAGTATGCATTTTGTGCTTGTTTACCCTATAAAAATTGATAAAATAACTATTATAAAAATTTCAGAATAAATTCAAACTTTTTTCATGCCTTTTAGGAACCATAAACCAGCACCACGCAAAATTTCATATCATTTCAACATTGTTTGCATCTTTAAAAATATTTAAAATCGGTACAAATACTCGCTTAGAACTATCTTTACCCTCAGCGAAACAAAAAACTGATGGAAAAGAGGTGTCTTTGTCGTCCGCCATATAAAAACAGATGGCAAAGAGGTGTCTTTGCCATGTGTAAAAAATAAATAGACGGCAAAGTCCATCTTTCCCATGTGTGAAAAATAAACAGACGGCAAAGTTCATCTTTAACATGAGTGAAACAAAACCAGACGGCAAAGACCCTCTTTGCCATGCGTGAAAAAAAAACAGACGGCAAAGTACTCTTTGTCGTCAGTCAATCTGTGCCGTCTGTAGCTGACGGCAAAGACCCTCTTTGCCGTCCGCCCCGACAAAATACAGACGGCAAAGAAATGACACATGGCAAACAAGCGAATTCCAGTAGTGGAACTACGGCAGCGAGTTCAAGATCATGGGTAGGATAGTTCTCTTCATGTGGCCGCAACTGGCGTGAAGCATAAGCTACCACATATCTATCTTGCATAAGTATGCATCCTAACCCTTGCCGTGAGGCGTCACAAAAGATCTTGAAATCCTTTTTGGTGTCTGGAGGCGCAAGTACGGGTGCAGAAGTCAATCTTATTTTTAGCTCTTGAAAGCTTTCCTCGGACTTGGGAGTCCATAGGAAGTTCTTATCTTTCTTGAGGAGTTCAGTTAGAGGCTTTGAAACTTTAGAAAAGTTCTCGACGAAGCGGCGGCAATAGCTGGCTAGGCCAAGAAAACTCCTAACTTGCTTAACCGATTCAGGTGGAGTCCAGTCAAGGATGGCCTGAACTCTCTCGGGATTCACAGTAATTCCTTTTGCAGAAATCACGTGGCCTAAGTAGGTCACTTCTGGTAGCCAAAATTCACACTTGGACAATTTAGCATACAGGCGATGCTCTCTAAGTTTCATCAATACCAGCCTTAGATGTTCGGCATGTTCTTCTTCGTTCTTCGAGTAGATGAGAATGTCATCGAGATAAACCACAACAAACTTATCTAAGTACTCCATGAAGATCGAATTCATCATGCGCGAGAAAGTGGCGGGGGCATCGGTTAAACCAAAGGACATGATGGTGTACTCGTAAAGACCATAACGAGTAGTTAAAGCCATTTTTGGAATGTCCTCATTTTGGATTTTGATTTGATGATAACCTAATCTCAAATCCATCTTGGAGAAGACAGAGGATCCAGCAAGTTGATCATAAAGATCATTGATCCTGGGCAGTGGGTACCTGTTCTTTATCGTCGCTAGATTTAGCGGGCGATAGTCTACGCACATCCTTTATGTTCCATCTTTCTTCGTTACGAACAGAACGGGGCAACCCCATGGCGATGAGCTAGGGCGGATGAAGCCTTTTTCCAACAAAGCTTCAAGTTGGATTTTAAGCTCAGCTAACTCACGTGGGGACATTTTGTATGGCCGTCTGGAAATTGGTGCGGTTCCTGGCATAAGATCCACTATGAACTCCACACATCTGTCGGGTGGCTAGGTTTAAGGAGTTGGGTTACTGGATGGTTTTCCTGAGGATGACCAAGGCTTACTAGGGGGTACAACAGATATGTTAGAGTAACACAGTACCCCAACACGATGGTTAGTGTGGTCCTTCTGGCTAGAAGACATCTAAAGTGGGAGGAAGAGCCGCAAATGAATCATTATAGGTTCCTCGAATAAAACCTACAACAAAATCTAGAGAACTGTCGGGCATGCCACCTAAGAATTCTTCTGGAAAGACAACCGAAATGGCGGAAAGGATTTTGCAAATGCATCAGATTATGAAGAAAACTTGGAATGACTCGGACAGCATAACGGTTGTAATTGTAAGAAAAGACAATTTCTTACAACATGAAAACAGCACTTACATACGATGTAAGAAATCAGGAAGCAGAACAACGCTAGCAAACCGAACACAACTTTCCTACGGCTACAAGGAAGCAAACAACGAGATATTCTAGTAAGACATAGATGAGCCTAGTCCTATCTTCCCGTAGAACAAGATGAGGGTGACTCAGAACTCAGAACGATGAAGGTAAGGAGAAAAAAGAAGCCTTATGTTGTTCCCTTATATACCCAGAGTAACTATATAACTATAGCAAGCTAGACTCGACTTCGGCCAAGGCTGATAATCCTACAATCAGTCCTGCTCTGATACCAAGTCTGTCGGGACCCGGGGTTAGCGTATGCAAGTCCCGCTACTACATAGTCATATGGAGAGCCGAGAACCGTACCCACTTGTCTAAGCAGACAAGGTCAAGCACAGAACGTTCTCGTAAAGCATCGTACGTGAGGGGCATCCCATCCAGGACGGATGATCAACTGAGATGGGTCCTCATCGTCCGCACACAATTCTAAATGATATGGGTGATGAACTCTCATATTCAAAGACAAGTCCCCTCAACCATAATATCGACTATCTCATAGCTCTTACATAGACTTACTCCAGCCCGATCACTTAGTCGGGGTCTAGGGCGGGCTCGATCATACAACAAAGTGTGCACGAGACAGAGTCTCGAGCAATCGCATCGCGATGCCCCAAGCTGCGCACATCTAAGGGTCACTTGGTGTATAAAAGACCGCCAGCCAGATCACAACTAAGGTCTCGAAAACCCATACAAAGACATGCATGTTATCAACATACACGCAACACACATGCCTTGTATGAATAGCAGGTATCATTGCAATTCTCTACAAAGTATACATTTTATTGATAACTCTCACAGAGTGCACACAGAGATCACAAGCATGTGATCCAACATTACAACATTCAACGGAAGCAGAGTAGGTCTGAGTACAGACAAACATAACAAATGGCTTAAGAAGCCTTATTTAAACACAAAGCCATCCCATCCAGGCCGGATGATCAACTGAGATGGGTCCTCATCATCCGCACACAAGTCTAAATGATATGGGTGATGAACTCCCATATTCACAGACAAGTCGCCTCAACCATACTATCGACTATCTCATAGCTCTTACATAGACTTACTCTAGCCCGATCTCTTAGTCGGGGTCTAGGGAGGGCTCGATCATACAACCACGAGACAGAGTCTCAAGCCATCGCATCGCGATGCCCCAAGCTGCGCACATCTAAGGGCCACTTGGTGTATAAAATACCGCCAGCCAGATCACAACTAAGGTCTCGAAAACCCATACAAAGACATGCATATTATCAACATACACGCGACACACATGCCTTGTATGAACAGCGGGTATCATTGCAATTCTCTACAAAGTATACATTTTATTGATAACTCTCACAGAGTGCACACAGAGATCACAAGCATGTGATCCAACATTACAACATTCAACGGAAGCAGAGTAGGTCTGAGTACAGACAAACTTAAAAAATGGCTTAAGAAGCCTTATTTAAACACAAAGCCCTCCACGAGGGAACCAGTCTGCTGACTGGGACTACACTAGCTTGGTCTTCAGTCGTCGAGCTCGAGGAAGAATCCACCTTCGGGGTCAGTGGGTTCATCTAAAACTTAGAATAAGCAAACGTGAGTACAAAGTCGTACTCAGCAAGACTTACGTAGGAGCTATACTACTCATGCACATGCATCAAGGTAAAGGGGAGGTGGGGTTCAATTGCAGAAGTGCCAGCTTTGACTTGGCTAGTCCTGAACTACGAGTACCAGACTTGAGGTAAGAAGCGTACACGAGTCCACTACATCTCCAACCAAATACAACACTATGGTTCCTTCCTCGACTTCCCCATGAGAAAGCACGCCATAGCACTCACGCTTACTTGGGAAGTTTTATAAGTATCTAGTTCAAGTTGTCTAATAATCAAGCTAAGCTTTCCAAGCAGTCCCTTACCGCGGAGGCGGCTATTCGAATAGTTTTGTTAACCCTGCAGGGGTGTACCGATACACACACATGACCATCAGTTACCGCCTTTGATCTGGACACCATTCAAGGGGTGTCAGCGAGGATGCTCACCACAACTGTTACCTCATAGCCGATCTAGTCCAAGAAAGCCTCCTACCTGGGTTGGCTACCACTATCGTGAACCCGTCTGGTTTACCGAAGTGGACCCAGATGATGTGTGCGTGGTGCATAAGCTGGTCTCCGCTGAGCCGTTCTCTCACTTAGCAGCCAGGCCACAAACCTACCAGAACTCCGAACTACTGCGACATCTGGACATCGAAAGGGATGAGTTAATAGGTTGAGAGGGGTCAGTGAGCCCAATCTGTGGTTGTACTCTTCATCTTGGATCACCACACAAGAACTCGTACTTAGGGCGGTGTTCAATGAGACAACCCACTGTGTACTCCTACACAACCTCTCATCATTCACCTTGTATTAGGGTAGATTCACCAACACATTTCCACCATCATCAACATGATCACTACCATCCCGACTCACATAACAGTATCAACATTGTATCACTCTAAGCATGCAATAAGAAGTAACAATTGCAGGGGCCACATGATATCAATCAACTCCTACATTTGCTAGGATTGTGGTTTGCTTACTACTGTGACAAAAGATAGGTCATGCAAAGGAATGGGTTCATCTATGCGGTAGAAACGTAGCATGGAAATCATCCTATACAATGCATAAGCGAGACATGAGAGGGAAGTGGGATTTTATCGACATGATCAATGGGGGTTTGCTTTCCTTGCTGACGGGGTTCACACACGGTGTCTTCAACGAAGGGGGTGGTCTCCGGTTCTATCCGTACAAACAAAGCATGAAGTAGCAATCAATATGAATGCAATGCTCAAGCACATGATCAAATGTTATAACATGGTGTAAGGGGTGCTGATGTGTTGTCAATTCCTTTTAAATGGAGTGTATTGCATTTGAGTTGCAAATTCAAACTCCATATGATTCATCGCTGAATTTCAAATGCATTTGAATCCATGAATGTTCATTTGAAAAGGTTGATCATGAAGTGATGTTGTAATGGTGAGGTAAAGTCTCTGATGTGTGGATGAAACTATTTACAAGAAGTGTGTAGCAAAGTCATTTGCAAAATCACTCCAAATTTGAATTCAAATTAAAGCCATATGGACATATGCCACTGTTCACCCAATTTAAATTGGTCAAACATGAAAACAAATGCCATATTCAGAATCATTGTATTTTTCTGATAATTTTAGACATATTATTTGTCCAATTTGGAGTTAATATGAATTTTCTATGATTTATTGAAGTTTAATTGATTTTCTATATTTTCTGATTTCTGTTTAATCTGGAAATTGTTTATTGCGTCAGCATGATGTCATTGTGACATCAGGGAGGGCTGACTGGTAGGTCCCGCTTGTCAGTGTCACTGGTTAATTAATCCAGTGGATTAATTTAACAGGGGGGTTAGTGGCCTTGGGCCCACGTGTCAGTGTCACCAGGGTGATTAGTGGTGGGGTTAGTGCTAACTAACCCAGCCACGCCGGCGGTTAGCCGCCGGTGGCCAAGGATACGGCGGAAGGGTCGCTGAAGGGGCTTCCCGGCTGCCATTTGGAGCGCCAGGGGCACGGGGAGGAAGCCCTTGAAGAGCCGCATCACATGCGCTATGCACGGGTCGCCGGGGAGGCCGCGTTCGTCGTCGGCTCCAACCTTGGCGGCGGCCGGAGCCACGGGCACGGCGACTCGTTGACACAGAGCGCGGGACGACACGGGCATGGGCTCCTTGCACTCCTGGAACCTCACAGACAACAAAAGGAGGACAGAGGGGCACGGAGATGAGCTCTACGTCGGCCATGGCGGCGGTCATCGTCGGCTCTCATGGCGGTGCTAGCTACGAGACGCAATCCGGGGCAAAAACATGGGGCTTTGGGGCGCCTGCTCACCAGGAGCTTGATGGAGTCGACGAAGAGCTCGGGGAGTACGTGGTGGCGACGGATTCAACGGCGAGCTCCCGCGGCTCCGGCGAGATGGCGAAGTCGATGGCGGCGGATACAGTGGCTACAAGATCGATTACTTGTGCACGGAGACGAACACGAGCACGACGCGCGTCCTGGACATCTTGGGGAAGCTCGAGGAGGCCGGTGGCGACACAGGTACGGCGGCGCGCTCCGGCGCGAGCTTCGGGCGGCGACGAACTCGAGCGGGAGAGAGGGGAAGGTAAGCTGCGAGAGGGGAAAAGTGACCAGAGGTTCCAGGGCGTCGTGATGGCACGTCTAGGAGTCTCGGGGTCGTCCACGGCAAGTAGGAGGTGGCAAGGCGGCGTCAGCGGCGAGTGCATGCAATACAGCGAGCAGCTTGTGGGCGCGGGGAGGTAGACGACAAGGAAAAAGGCTGCTGGGCTGGGCCTGGCTTGGCTTGCTGGGCTGCTTTGCCTGGTAAGTCTCTTTTACCTTTTCTCTCTGTTTTAATTTTTCTGTTATTTGTTTTGCTGTGCTAAAAAAATAGCTAGGCATTTTATTAAATGCTGAAACTTTTTATATGGCTTAACAATATAATAGGCTAGCCACTTGTAAAGTTTGAACAGTTTTTTAAATTCAAAATATTTGAACTTTAAATCAAATAGGGGTTTTTTATTAATTCCAAGGTCCTATTTGAATATTTGAAAAATCCATGAGCATGGGGTTGGTCCCACACCACTTGATATGTGATCACACTCATTTATAAGACTTTTCAAAAATGCAAAAGGAATTTTTGGAGCAACTTTATTTCTGGCCATTTGAATTAATTCATCTGGGGGGGTGTTCTCTCTCCCATTTGAGTTCGAAATTGATTTCAATTGATTTCTTTTGAAATTTTTAATATGATGCAAAGTTACTTGCTAACCTAGCACATACCTAAACTGGGGTTGCGACAGTAGCCAACTTATGCAGTTCTGCAGTATGCTTTAATTGGTTACTAAGTGATGCTTTAATTTTGGCACTCTACTTTAATTGATGTTGTGATTTTTCTCATGTCAGTTATCTGCCTGATCATCTTATCTTGCAGAAATGGTTCGATCTCGCGAAACCTGCCGCATCACCACCGGCATCCGTATACCACCCCACCCCCGAGCCGCCACCCTCGAGTCGGAGACTGCGCCCGTGCCCGTGCCCATGCCCGTGCCGGCGCCTGCGCCCGCGCTGGCCTTGTCGCGCTAGTCCACGGGCTCACGCCTCTCTTCATCGACGGCGTCCTCGCATGTCTCCGGCTTTTCGACGGCAAGCTCTGACATTCAGCCCACTGTGTTGGCGTAAAAAATGCACCTGCGCAACACAACTAGGCGATGATGAGATTAAGGAGTCGCCAATCGCACTCTCGTGTACGATGAACGGATGCTTTTTAGCGCAAAGCAACAAATATGATTCCCTCGTTAAGGTGGAAGGAGAACGACTGATTTTCAGTGCAAATCAGCAAAGATGAACTAAAAACCCTAGAGAAAACAGAAAAGGTAAAGGTACAAGTAAAAAGTAGATTGATATTGGATGTATGTCGATTGTGTGTGCTTTCAATCGGCCGTCACCTCATCAATATATGAGGAGGCTGGAATTTCCGTGCAAGAAAAGGACTTCAAATCCCGTCCAAATCTTTCCAAACATAACCGAACTCGGATTACAAGTGGGCCTGAGACAGCAGTTCGGTTTTCGATAGTTTTGGAGCTATAAACGACCTCGGGTGAACAAACTCAAAACATCAAAGTTGTAGCCCTCAAAATTTCCAAGAACTTTCATGTTGAACGTTTTTTGATTCGGGTCCATCTTGAGGGCCGAAATCCCCATGCTTTCCATAAGACATCAATCGTATAGGTGTCTGGCTCCGAGCGTCAGTTTTTTGTCTTTGACAGGTGCACATTCTGATGGCTATAACTTTTGCATACGAACTGGAATTGACATGATCCAAAAACCAAAATCGACCGGTTCGACGAGACCAAGCCGCCACATGTGGAACATTTTTCCATTTGATGATGTCTTGAAGCTTAATTGGCATAATATTGCTTCTGATGCTAGGATCTTACTGCGTCAAACATAGTTTCAACCTTCGAGATAGAATCGGATAGCAACGGCTCGAACTACAAAGATATCCACCTTGACAATACCCAACCTTTTCATGTAGGACACTTCTCTATTTGATCTCATCTTATATAGGTTTATTGTCGTGCCAAAAACCGGTGTCAACACATGCCCCCCTGTTTTTCGGTAAAGCTTGTGTACCGAAAAATACTTTGTACCATATTTGTTCTAAGAACGATGTCAACAGTTCATCGACCATGTGTTTTCTAAGGGTGATAAATGCATATCGGCCATGTGTGGTTTCTTAGGGCGATAATTTTATATCGGCCATAACATGCTCAAGCTTCTAACTCGGGTGCACGAAACTCGGCGGACAATGCAAAAATCATGTTGATATCCATAGCACTGACCTCATTGTTGCCACCTTCTGAGTTGGTAATATTTTCCAAGTTGATAACACTATCCGAATTGTTGTCAGAGTCATATTCCGCCATGTGATCCTCTGAGTTGTTGACGGCGTCTTCCGAGTTGCAGCCACCATCCTCCGAGCCGTAGCCACCATCCGAGTTATGGGCAGCTGTAAACTCATCATCCATCAGGTCCTCCTTCAGGTAATTTGTAGCCACTGAATTAACCAAGTCGTCAGTGGCCGCATCTGAGTTGTTTGTGACTGCAAGATTTCTCTACCAAATCAACCGAAGTATCATTGGCTTCTCTTTATTGAACTGCTCATCATGCTTCTTCTTGGATGTTCTCTCTTTGATCTCCAGTGCCCGCAGCCGTTGTACTCGGCGCTTCTGAGTACGAGTTAATCCGATCGGACACCATCGCGTCTCTGGTTGAGTTTTTTGGGAGAGAGATTTTTTGCCCCCCGAGCTACTCGGCCCTGATTGGGTTCCTGGAGCAACCGACATGATTTTGCTGCCCCCCGAGTAGCTTGGTCTGAACCGAGTAGTAGAAATATTCCCCCGCTGTTGAGATGCAGCCCCTATTACAATTTTCTGGCTTCCATTGGTATTCGGGTTTCCACTCTGATTGAATGAGCCAAAAATAACTGAAGACTGATCAGAGGGTGTATGCGAGTTGTTTTCTTTGATGAGTGGATCAATAATTACGCCAACCGATCCACCTTTCCGAGTAATACTAGAGGATGTAGCACTGTTCCCCTCCGAGTCAGCTGTAACTCGGCGCGTGTTTGTTTCATCAAACCGGGTCTTTTTCTCATGTGTTTGTCCGCTGCACATAGTACTCGACTGATCCCATCTTGATTTAATGTAACTCGGAGGCCCCATAGGGTATGGCGCCCAAGGATTGAAACTCCATGGGAAAAAATGTGGATACATGGGTGGTGTACATCCCCAATAAGCCGATTCCATTGGGAAACACGACTGCTGTTCATACGGGTTTCTCCACCAATGCTCCTGATTTTTAAGTCTATTGGGAGATCTCGTGCGCTTATCCTCCCCAAGCCGACTACACACGTTGCCGGCCATGCGTGAAGTATATTTTTCCAACATCATGCTCACTGTTGGCTTGGGCTTTGGCGTCCGTTTCTTATGGCCCTTAACTTTCCATACTCCTACCTCTGGATTTTTTGACTCGATCATCCTTGGTGGAGCATCATCATCAACAATGTTCTTTTCTTTTGCTGACTCGGTCTGATCTGACCGAATTAGCATTTTTTTGCCCTCAAGATCGATCACATTGATAGGAAAAGGATCAGTATCTAACTTCATCTTGTCCCCATCTGTGAACGTCAATCGTCCGTCATTGATGGCCGATTGAACCTGTCGACGAAACACATTACAGTCATTGGTAGCATGCAAAAGAGTTATGCCACATACAATACGCTTTTCTCCTCAACTCTTCTTGAGATGGAAATACGTGGCCTCCTCTCAACCGAATATGTTTCTCTTGCAACAACATGTCAAAGATTTTATCACACTTGCTAATATCAAAAGTAAACTTGACTTCTCTCTTAGCAGGTGTAGGTTTTAGAGAAGGACAAGAAAATGGTTTAGACTTTGGAGTATGCACCCACTCGACTACACATATTTCTACGTCATCATCACAAGCCGAGTCACTATCATATTCTAAAGTGTTAACCGTTGGACCAACCTTTTCTTTGCTATGATTAAACCGAGTAGATTGTTTGACCTCCCTAACTCGGTTTTCCTGTACCAACGCCTTTTGCAACACTTGGCTAACGTCTAAAAATTCCTGCCCTTCCAATTTATCTTTGATATGAGCAAGCAAACCTGAAAAGGCAAGATCAGCAAGATCCCTTTCGGTTATAACTACATTAAAGCAACGGTTTTTAACATCTCGAAATCTTCTAATATAATCGTGCACCGTCTCATTATATTTTTGGTTGACCATAGTTAAGTCAGAAAGCCGAAGCTCGGATTCACCACTATAAAAATAATCATGGAACTTCTCCTCCAATTGCGCCCATGAGGTAATAGAATTAGGAGCCAATGAAGTAAACCATGTGAATGCAGTGCTAGATAGAGACAAAGGAAACAACCTAACTCTATAAATATCTGAATTGCTAAACTCACTGCATTGTGCTAAGAATTGTCCCACATGCTCATAAGTGGTCCTACCATGCTCCCCGGTGAATTTTACAAAGTCAGGGATCCTAACCCCACGAGGATATGGTGTGGAATCAAAGTATTCAGGGTACGGCTTTTGATAAGCACGAGCCCTACCCTTAGGTCCTAGACCATACCCTTTCAGTAGGTCATCCAACTGATCTCTCAAACTAGATGGTGTAGATTTTACTTGCGAAGCAGATGGGCTAGCATTACTGAATTGAGTGTAACTCGGTGGTGTATTTGTACCGAGTTGAATGCAACCTTGTTGTGGATGTGTACCGAGTTGTGTGTGACTCGGTTGAAGGTTTGTACCGAGTTGGGTGTAACTCGGTTGCGGGTTTGTACCGAGTTGAGTATAACTCGGTTGAAGGTTTGCACCAAATTGGGTGTAACTCGGTTGCGGGTTTGTACCGAGTTGAGTGTAACTCGGTTGAGGGTTGTTCGCCGAAGTTTGATAATAAGGCTGCTGCAAATTAAGGTTTAAGGAACCACTTCGGTTATTGCTGTTGTGATATTGGGCAACCGAAGTAGAAACAGTAGGAGGAACAGCGCTAGGAGTAAAATTGTTAGCCGAACCACTTGCATAGTTCAGGCTACCTTGATTTTTATATAAAGGAACTTGAGTATTTGGTGTAACACTAACCGATGCACATGGTGTAGACATATGATCAAGTAATTTTCCACTATAATCAGGCATCGTCTTCTTACCAAGAGCTTCATCATTAACCTGTAATACTGCTGAACGAACAAGACGAGATATACTTTCTTCGAGCTGCCCTTGTATCTTATCAAATTTACTATCTACAACTCCAGTAATTAGGCGTGACATCTCTTCTAAATCCGAACCGTATTTACTAGCTACGGATATATCAACTAAATGAGCAAGGTTTTCGATAGAATCTTTCACCTCAGTACCAAGTGGATTGAAGGCACTCGGTATAACTGGCTTCTTGATGACGCCGTTCCTTGTTTTCTGAAATCTGGCTAGCTTGAGCTTCACTTGTTCCTCTATCTTGTTCCTCTATCTCCCATTCCAACTTGCGCCGATCGTCTTCATGTAGATCTTCTAGCGTGACGGCTATGATGTTGTCCGGGTCGATGTCGCTGGCGTTCTTGAGATTTGGATCCATGGCATCCGAGTTGGAGGTGTTCTTGTCGCCGAGATCAGAAGAGCTCGGCATCATTGTCCGAGTTAGATCTAACTCGGCCTCGTTCCCCAGCGGAGTCGCCAATTTGTGTTGGCGTAAAAAATTGCACCTGCGCAACAAAACTAGGCGATGATGAGATTAAGGAGTCGCCAATCGCACTCTCGTGTACGATGAACGGATGCTTTTCAGCGCAAAGCAACAAAGATGATTCCCTCGTTAACGTGGAATGAGAACGACTGATTTTCAGTGCAAATCATCAAAGATGAACTAAAAACCCTAGAGAAAACAGAAAAGGTAAAGGTACGAGTAAAAAGTAGATTGATATTGGATGTATGTCGATTGTGTGTTCTTTAAATCGGCCGTCACCTCATCTATATATGAGGAGGCTGGACTTTCCGTGCAAGAAAAGGACTTCAAATCCCGTCCAAATCTTTCCAAACATAACCGAACTCGGATTACAAGTGGGCCTGAGACACCAGTTCGGTTTTCGGTAGTTTTGGGGCTGTAAACGACCTTGGATGAAAAAACTCAAAACATCAAAGTTGTAGCCCTCGAAATTTTCAAGAACTTTCATGTTGAACGTTTTTTGTTTCGGGTCCATCTTGAAGGCCGAAATCCTCACGCTTTCCATCAGACATCAATCGTATAGGTGTCTGGCTCCGAGCGTCAGTTTTTTTTGTCTTTGACAGGTACACATTGTGATGGCTATAACTTTTGCATACGAACTCGGATTGACATGATCCAAATACCAATATCGACCGGTTCGACGAGACCAAGCCGCCCCATGTGGAACATTTTTCCATTTGATGATGTCTTGAAGGCTTAATTGGCATAATATTGCTTCAGATGCTAGGATCTTACTGCGTCAAACATAGTTTCAACCTTCGAGATAGAATCGGATAGCAACGGCTCGAACTACAAAGATATCCACCTTGACAATACCCAACTTTTTCATGTAGGACACTTCTCTATTTGATCTCATCTTATATAGGTTTATTTTCATGCCAAAAACCGGTGTCAACACACTGCTTCAGAGGTGTCTCGAAATAGGCGGGAGATAGAAGAGGAGGACGCAACAGAGGAGGCGGAGTTCAATGCCGTTTGGGAGCGCAAGTACCCGGTGGGCATACCAAACCCGACGCGTCAAGCGGTTGTGTGGGAAGCAGCGCAGAACGAAAAAGAGAACAAGCTCATCGTCATTTCGTCTTCGGACGACGAGGAGTGAAGCGTCTTTAGTGTAATCTATAATATGTTGGTTAAGAATTCTGATGTGGATGTTCATATGATGATGTTGTCATGTTATAACTGTCATGTTGATGTTGTTGTTCATATGATGATGTTTTCATGTTATAACTGTCATGTTAATAAATGGTGTTGGTTAAGAAATTATTTTTACAAATATTCATACTAGTAATAGCGCACCTCTGCCTTTAGTAATGGCGCACTCCTGGTGCAGGGAACGCTAGTCATATGTAGCCGGCTTACAGAGAGGTTCTAACTCCTGGATGACCCAATAATCTATCTCAAACGCGAGAAGATGAGGCATGTTGAATCCAGAGTCGACCTCTATATGAGCCTTTCTACTTTATTTTTTGCATACATCAGCATCATAGCATACTTTTTATTTTATCATTTTATATGTCATCCAAAAGATGCACCGTGAGCATTAACCTGTGTGACTCGGTATGACACAAAAGATACTCATACCGACTCATGGGGACTATAGCTCAAAATTCCCTATGACTCGGTATGACACGAAACATGCTCACACCGACTCATGGGGACTACAATTTGAAACTATGATTTGACAAAACTTGTCGATTCACATATAAAGTGAACCCATCTCAGTTTAACGCATTGGCCGACTCTACACGATGTCGTCAAGTTTTTCTGAGAAAGGGAACGCGAACTTCAGTTCAAATGAGTCCAGAACTATGTGATTCGGCATAGCACTCAAATGCACATACCGACTCATGGGGACTACACCTCGAAATTCCTTCTCAAAGATTCGGCACGACGCAAAGATGCTTGTACCAACTCATGGGGGAGTATAACTTCAAAATTCTATGATTTGGTTTGGCACACAAGGTGACCATACCAACCATGGGGGCTACAAGTCGATCTTATCAATGAGTCGACATGACACAAGTCTGTGCAAATCGACTCAGGGGGCTACATATATATTAAGGAAGTCGGCCCTCATTCATATATATTATCTTATCAAGTCAGGTACAAAAACCGACTTACAGATAGGATGGGAAATAAACATTCTCATTCATCATAGACTGGGTCTTACATCATAAGCATACAAGAAAAAATCCGGCAATACTCATATCAATCTACTTGCTAAACTACAGCTTCAGTGGTCGTCTTTAGAGTCGGCTTCATCATCATATAAGGAAGCTTGATCTTCATCACTACTGCTCGAGCTCTCCATGCAGCAGCCGGCTCGATCACCATCTGAGTCGAAAATCTTGGCTCATAGGGTCTCATCACCATTATATTTCAAAATGATAGTATCTCCCTTCTGAATGTTCCTGGAGCGAAGGAAAGTTTTCCAACCCTTCTCTAAGAACATGGCGTCTTGGCCAGAAAAGTTGGTAGCCACCCGGATGGGTCCGTGAGGGCACCTTTCAGAGCGAAGCCAGAGACTTGGAGGTTTCGAATCCATTACAATCTGTGCAAAAGATTCAGGAAATTTTACCCAACGGCGGATTGCCTGAACCTTCACCAAGAACTCACTCCTCTCAGGTGGAGATTCAGATGGTGAAGCAGAACGCGTGCCTCTTCCTCTGCCACGGCCACGTCCCCGTCCACGGCCACGACCGCGGCCACGGCCTCGACCATCGCGAGTGCCAGCGCTGGAACCAGGGTCATCGGTCGACAAAGGAACCTGGGTGCTTAGCTTGGGAGCCATGGAGAGTTGCGAAAAAAAGAAACCAAGGAAGAGGATATGAGCACTCAAAAGATAAAACTGTCTGATGGTTATTTATAGTGACTACAAGGAAGATCAATCAATGTTACGGGTAAACTACCCATGGTGGGTGACATTTATGGAAAGACTCCTCGATTCCCACAACGACATGAATGCCTCTAACAGTGGTGTCTCGGGCAGAGAGTCTATAAATGTAAAAACGTATCTTTGACCAAAAGTCAAAGGAAAAAATTTCAAGTAGAAGATAATGTGAAGCTAAAGAGAGTTGGCTTCGACTCCTAGTGAGCATCAAATATTAGTCGACTCAACCAGTAGAGTTGGTCTCATGAAGATAAAGGAACCGAAGAAAGATTGAAGAGAGGCGATTCCGACTCCCAATCAACGCCAAGCATGAAGTCGGCCTTTGACCTATGAAGAGTCGGCGGGTGATACGTCCAAAACGTATCTATAATTTATGCTTGCTCCATGCTTCTTTTGGGTGATATTGCTATGATATTGATACACTTTCATACACTTTTGATCATATTTGGACTAACCTATTAACTCAGCGCACCCCAGTGACAGTTCATGTTTTCTGCTATTTTTCTATTTCAGGTTTCCCCCATACTAAAATTGCTCCAAAAATTCGGGAAAAATCCAATAAAAATCAGCACTTCAGAAGCTTTGGGAATCACCAAGGAGGGGCCAGACGAGACCCACCTGGGGCCCAGGCGCCCTCCCGGCGCGCCCTAGGGTGGGGCTGCGCCAGGGGGCCGCCTGGACCCCTGGTGGGCCCTCTGGCTGCCCCCCTTCGCCCATATATTCTCCGTGACGCGAAACCCCCGAAAAAAGAACCCTTTTTCGCGATCTCTCCTTTGTTCCGCCGCCGCCGTGCTTCCAAGATCGGGAGCACGAGGAGCCCTCTTCCCGGCACCCTGCCGGAGGGAGGAACCACCTCCAGGAGCTTCTCCACCACCATGGATGCTTCCAGGATGAACCGTGAGTAGTCCACCTTAGACCAGGGTCTATGATCAGTAGCTAGGGGATGTGATGTTGCCACAAGGGAGAAAACAAGGGTGCTTGTACTTGCGGGTGCAAAGATTGTTTACTTTACGCAAAGTTCTTTAATGCAGTTGTCTGTTGCTTTGAGTTTACACTTTGGGTGGGATTCACAACTTAATACCAGCGAGAAACCCTCGGGGACGGAACCCTTTTTCGCGATCTCTCCTCTGTTCCGCCGCCGCCGCTCTTCCAAGATCGGGAGCACCAGAAAACCTCTTCCCGGCACCGTGCCGGAGGGAGGAATCACCTCCGGGAGCTTCTCCACCACCATGGATGCTTCCCGGATGAACCGTGAGTAGTCCACCTTGGACCATGGGTCTATGATCAGTAGCTATGTGATGTTCTCCTCCCCTCTTTGTTCTTCATGGATTAGACCTCGTGAGCTGCCCTACATGATCGAGGCACTTATGTAATCTTTCTGTTGTTGCTATGCTGAGATTGCTGGGATCCGATGGATTATGATATTATGTTCAGATTGTGTTTGAGTTATATATTTGATTCTCTTCTTTTATATTTATGTTCTTGAGTAATTCTTGCATGTTCTTCGTTGTTGTTTATTGCTTTGGCCAAGTAGTAGGTAGTGACTCCAATAGGGAGCGTTGTGCATGATTGTGGGTTCATGCCCCCTGATGACTAGCTTGAGTGACAGAAACATGAGTCTAGGGGATGTGCTGTTGCCACAAGGGGGAAAACAACGGTGCTTGTACTTGCGGGGTGCAAGGATTGTTTACTTTACGCAAAGTTCTTTAATGCAGTTGTCCGTTGCTTTGAGTTTACACTTTGGGTGGGATTCGCAACTTAATACCAGCGAGATTTTCTGGATAGATATCTCAAGGTGGATGATTAATAGGTAGATGCATATGGATTTCCGTCTACTTGTCTTGGCGTACCGCCCAAGCTTTTGAGCCTCTTCCTTTCTTTATAGCATAGTTAGCAATGGTTTGCGCACATAATCCTATCAATTGCCCAGCTGTAATTTCTTTACCTCGCATGGCTATTTTATCGTCTTTTGAGAGAGAGACATCACTAGTGAACATCATGGGATCCCGGTCCATATTTCCAATATTGTTTACACCCGCTATCAATTTACTGATTTATTTACTTTTCTGTTGCTATCACTATCATTATTATCCCGTGTGTTTGATCCTTTGTAAACAACAAGGCCGGAGGGATTGACAACCTCTCCGAACTCGTTGGGAGAAAAGTTATCTGCTGTGTGTCACCTTCCTGTCAACCGCCTATCTGGCGCCATTGTCACCTTCCTGTCGTTGCCGGAGTCCTACCGGAGACAAACCTTGGTATCTTCACCGAGGGAAATTTGCTGTTGTCTACATCTCAACCTTCCACTTTGGGTAACCAACGAGGGGCGAGAAGTGAACTCTCGCGACATCAAAGCAATTTATGGCGCCGTTGTCGGGGACTCCGCTCTTCAAGATAGGGGAGTTGCACACTATATTTTACCTTTGCTTTTTAGTCTTGTTAGTTTACCTTTCAGTTTTTATCTTCATGTCCTTTAACAAAAATCTAAAATAAAATATAGTATGTCTAGTTCCTTACTTGCCAATCAATGTCTGACTTCTTTGAAACCAGATCTTATTGGCATGGAGGATTCACCGAGGATCAACAAAAGTGGTACAAGGAACACCGCTTGTCTCAAAAGGGGATACACGTATGGAAACAAATACACCAGTTGTATGACTATGCTAGAAACTTGTGCTCAATATATAATATATCTTTCTGCAGGGATGAATCTTGTTGCTTTATGAGGCACAAACACCTTGTTTTCCAATGTGAGTACAATGATGATGAAACCTTAGCTTCTTATGCTAAGAGAAATTATGATTTTGATGATGCAGAGCAAATGGAAGAATTTGTTGCTTATAAGGGTGCCTATGAAATTACTTCTCTTCTTAAAAATAATGATGATGCCCCTTACAAATCTGAGAGTCTTTCTATACTTAACTATTGTTTGTATAATTACGATGCAAATTATTATATTACTGATCATCTTGAGAGAATCTCTCCCCCAAAGGAAGAGACTAATGTTTTGCAGGACTCTATGGAAGAAGAAATTGTTGAACCTGAAAGCTCCTTGGATGAAAAAGAGGAGGAGAGTGACGAACAAAAGGAGGAATAATGGAGCCATCCATGTCTACCTTCTAATGAGAGTAACTCTTTGAATCTTACCTTATATGAGTGTTGTGATCCTATGGATTCTTTTGAAATATCCCTTTTTGATGAAGTTGATGCCTTCTATGCTTATGGACGTGATGCCACTATGGATGATGCTTACGGAAATGAACTTTCCATACTTCCTCATGTTAAGCATGAAATTTTTGCTATTGCACCCACACTTGATTGTCCTATTATCCATTTGAAATCTCCAAATCACATTCCTGAGAATTATGCTCTTATTAAGGCTCAATGTGATGGGTTGCATTTATCTTATGTTCCTAAAGACCGTGTTGAAACCTATACACGTGTACTTGTAGGTCATGAACAACATGATTTATGTGATAGTTATATTCTTGAAATTGTTCATGATACTACTGAAAATTATTTTGAGAGAGGAAAGATTGGTTGTAGAAACTTTGTTACAAAAACACCTCTCTTCATGTTGAAAGTTTTAAAGTTGTTCTTCTTTTATCTTCCTATGCTTGTTATTTTGTGCTTTCACGGTTTATTTTCTTACAAGTTTCCCATGCATAGGAAGTGGGTTCGGCTTAAATTTGTTTCATATTTTCTTCTTGATGCTCTCTTTTGCTTTAAAGAAAGCGCTTTTGGGAGGCAGCCCACAACGAATTAGCTTTATTTTGCTTTTGTTGTGTCTTGATGCTTGTTAATATAGTAGCAACATCATTGTATCTTTACTTTTCAAAGTTTGTGCCATTTATAGCCTCATATGACAAGGGAAGTGAAAGTTCTGACATGCTGTCCAGAAAACAGATTCTGTCCTCGTGACTAGAAAAATCCCAGTTCATCTTTTTGAGCTGAAATTTTTACACAGCGTGCTCTATAAAATTACGGAACTTTCTTATGTTCTGAGTTTTTTTATTTGAGTTGCGGAAGTATCCCTAAAAAATTCTTTACTACCTGTTGGTCTGTCTTTCACAGATTCTGTCCTGTTTTGCCTTTTCTTCGTTTTGCAAACCTTAATCTTGTTTTTTATTTGCAAAAACGTTTTGGCAATCTTGAGAAACAGTAGCTCTTCAAGAATATCCTTCTTACTAGTAGAGACAAAATTATTTTATTATGGGTACTAACCTCGCTAATCAGATTATGATGAGTTATGTATGAAGGGAGTTTTCAAGTCTGCGAGGGAAGATGATGAAAGAAGATTCAGGAGTGTCAAACGCTCAACCTTGTGGATGCCCCCATACACCCCCAGGACATATTCAAGGAGACTCAAGCATCTAAGCTTGGGGATACCCCCATGCATCGCCTTCTCCATCAACAATTATCAGTTCGTCTTTCGTTTCACTATATTTTTATCACTTCATGCGTTATGTGCTATGCTTGGAGCGTCTCGCTCTTAGGTTTTATTTTTAGTTTTATTTAGCTTTGCTTTCTGTTCATAACAATTTAGAACCCAGCTTTCTTTGTGTGGGATAGAAACACACTCCACTTTCAAAACCTAGAACACATCATAGGATTTTTCATGCCTATATCTTTGTTGTGAGTGTTCTTTATCTTTTTCATAGCTACTGTCATGTTTAGCTCTTAGTTTTGATGCTTATCTTTTTAAGAGCTTTTGTTTAGTTTGTTGCTGGAACTCTCTTGAGTTTTCATGTTTATCTTGCTTAGAGAGTTTGCCTGTTGCACTGAGTTGTGTGTCTTGACTTGAAGTAGGTAATTGAGGTTGATATTCAGTTGTAGTAGTAACTTGCAATAGTTTTGAGGTATTGCTTTGAGTAATGTTTGGACTTTTGGTGTCAAGAGCTTTAGCCTATTAGTGATAGATGTCGTATTTTGGTCAATCCGTGTTTATTTTCAAAACTTACAAATTAGTTGAGAACTTTAGCTACTAGATGGATCACTACTCTTTGGAGCGAATGAATATTAGAGTACACTCACATACCATGAGTCGAGGATGCGCAAGGATAACCAAACCCCCATACACTCCTCCTCGGGGGTACTTGTCTCTTTGTGAACCTCCTTATTAGATTGAAAGTTACTGATAATAAGTGCATGAGTTCTTCGGACTAATGTGAGTATTTGAAAGTTGACACTTCCACCTACCCATATTTTTCTAGCCTATCCTGTGTCGTGCATTTCTTTCTTCTCACTCCGAGAGTTGGCGTCCACCTTCGCCGGTACATCCAAATCCTTGGCATGATACGCTCTGTCATCATAAACCTCCTTATATCCTTCCTCAAAACAGCCACCATACCTACCTATCAAGGCATTTCCATAGCCTTTCCGATATACATTGCCATGCAACATCCACCTTCTCATGACTTGATCTTCATGTCATACATGCCACTTGCTTGATCGATGAGCCGCATGCTAGTTGGGCCTTGCCCTAATCATTGCTACATGACGCGCTAGTATCATTGCATATCCTGCTACACTGGCAGAGGCATACATTTGCATACTTCATGATAGTTTCATTTCCTTTATTTCAGTACTTTTGTAAAGTGTGAAAGATCTTCTATACTTCTTGTAATATATAGAGTGTTGCCCCTAAAGAGAGGAAAAGATCCCAAAGAGGACAAAATCAAAAGATCCCAAAGAGGACAAATGAGGGAAAAAGAAAGATCCATTGAGGCCACCAAAAATACAAAAAAATAGACAAAAGACAAAAAGAAATAAAAAGAGAGAAGGGGCACACTACTATTCCTTTTGAGAGATCCACACTCGTACTCCCTCTTATATCTTGTACTCCATAGATATTATCATTCATGCATATAGCTATGTGGGGACCTTCACACTATAAAACTTGGCTTGTATATTCCAATGATGAGCCTCCTCAAATAAGCTCTAGGTCTTCTTGAGCAAGCAAGTTGGATGAACCCCCACTAGTTCCATTGGAGAGCTTACCTTAGCTCATATGTGCATCCTTTGCATGGAAATCCCTACTCCTCACATCATATCTATCATTTGGCTTTCTCGCCTATGATTGTCCTCATTGATGTGAGCCTTTCACACCCTTTTTGTCTTCCTCCACCATATTCTCTCTTTGCCATCCTAAGTGTCAACTTTCTTGCTTACGCTCATACATTGCATGAGTGCTCAAAATATCGAAAAGGAGTGGATCATTTTGACTTGTACCTGGCTAGTGGTCTGGGGATGAGTCAAGATAAGATTCCAAAGAATACTAAGTGTGAAACTTTAGTATATTGAGTTCTTGCACCTTTATGTTCTTATGTTGCTTATTTCAATGCTAAATATAGACTATTGCTTGTTATGACTTGAGTTGGATTACATGCCTTGATTTCTTTACTTAAAAGTTCTTATATGGTTGGTAGGATGTCACCACAGAAATTATGCTTTTTATCATTTACCTACTCGAGGACGAGCAGGAATTAAGCTTGGGGATGTTGATACGTCCAAAATGTATCTATAATTTTTGCTTGATCCATGCTTCTTTTGGGTGATATTTCTATGATATTGATACACTTTCATACACTTTTGATCATATTTGGACTAACCTATTAACTCACTGCACCCCAGTGCCAGTTCCTGTTTTCTGTTGTTTTTTCAATTTAAGGTTTCCCCCATATTAAAATTGCTCAAAAAATTCAGCAAAATTCCAATAAAAAATCAGCGCTTCGGAAGCTTCGGGAATCACCAAGGAGGGGCCAGAGGGGACCCACCAGGGCCCCAAGCGCCCTCCAGGCGCGCCTTAAGGTGGGGCCGCGCCAAGGGGCCGCCTGGACCCCTGGTGGCCCCCCTGGCTGCCCCCTTCGCCCATATATTCTCCGTGACGCGAAACCCCCTAAAAAAGAACCCTTTTTTGCGATCTCTCCTCTGTTCCTCCGCCACCGCGCTTCCAAGATCGGGAGCACGAGGAGGCCTCTTCCCGGCACCCTGCCGGAGGGAGGAACCACCTCCGGGAGCTTCTCCACCACCATGGATGCTTCCCGGATGAACCGTGAGTAGTCCACCTTGGACCATGGGTCTATGATCAGTAGCTATGTGATGTTCTCCTCCCCTCTTTGTTCTTCATGGTTTAGACCTTGTGAGCTGCCCTACATGATCAAGGCACATATGTAATCATTCTGTTGTTGCTATGCTGAGTTTTCTGGGATTTGATGGATTATGAGACTATGTTCAGATTGTGTTTGAGTAATATATTTGATTCTCCTCTTTTATATTTATGTTCTTGAGTAATTCTTGCATGTTCTCCATTGTTGTTTATTGCTTTGGCCAACTAGTAGGTAGTGACTCCAAGAGGGAGCGTTATGCATGATTGTGGGTTCATGCCCCCTGATAACTAGCTTGAGTGACAGAAACATTAATCTAGGGATGTGTTGTTGCCACAAGGGAGAAAACAACGGTGCTTGTACTTGCGGGTGCAAGGATTGTTTACTTTATGCAAAGTTCTTTAATGCAGTTGTCTGTTGCTTTGAGTTTACACTTTGGGTGGGATTCGCAACTTAATACCAGCGAGATGTTCTGGATAGATATCTCAAGGTGGATGATTAGTAGGTAGATGAAGATGGATTTCGGTCTACCTGTCTTGGCGTACCGCCCAAGCTTTTGAGCCTCTTCCTTTCTTTATAGCATAGTTAGTATTGGTTTGCGCACATAATCCTGTCAATTGCCCAGATGTAATTTGTTTACCTCACATGGCTATTTTATCGTCTTTTGGGAGAGAGACATCACTAGTGAACATCATGGGATCCCGGTCCATGTTTCCAATACTATTTACACCCTCTATCAATTTACTGCTTTATTTAATTTTCCGTTGCTATCACTATCATTATTATCCCGTGCGTTTGATCCTTTGTAAACAACAAGGCCGGAGGGATTGACAACCTCTCTGAACTCGTTGGGTGAAAAGTTATCTGTTGTGTGTGCAGGTCCACGTGAACCGCCTATCTAGCGCCGTTGTCACCTTCCTGTCGTTGCCGGAGTCCTACCGGAGACAAACCTTGGTATCTTCACCGAGGGAAATTTGCTGATGTCTACATCTCAACCTTTCACTTTGGGTAACCAATGAGGGGTGAGAAGTAAACTCTTGCGACGTCAGCAGGCAATGAAGAAAATGAAGAAGATTGCTATGAAGACTAAAGCATCACAACAATCCTGGGGGCTAATGTCGAGGGGATGGATCAGGCCCATAGAACCCAGCATTAGAAACCTCTGGGTCGACTTACATACGAAGGCCCACGGAGAAGACCCGGCCAGGAGTGAAATGTGCCAAGCGTGAAGATCGAAGCCCTAGAAGGAATTCGACTTACCTTGTATAGCACGTAGCAAACTTGTAAAGTAGAATAGAACTCCACATCGTATAGGAGTCGGACTCTCGGAAATCCCGGGACCCGGTACCTTTATAAGCTGAGGTCCACGGGAGCCAGAGGAGAACTTACCACAAGCCAGGACTAGACAAACTCGCAACACAGCCTAGATCTCCATGAGACTAAGGTTGCGAAACATCACCACTGTAATCGATAATATTGCCTCTTCTTATTGAGGAGTCGATCCGACAATAATCAAGAAGCAGGAGTAGGTCTTTACCGCACCGTCGGGGCCGAACCTGGGTAAACCGCCGAGTCTCGTATCTATGTTGACTCTCTCCTCGAAATCGCCTCGCAGAAAAGGTCCCATGATAATTCCGAATCTGCGGACATCTGCCGTGACTTTTCCACGACAGTATCCAGAGAGTTAACGTTTGACCCCGTGTGCACGGGGGTCAAGAGGCACGTGCACACGGGGTGTCCAGAGAGATTTCCTGGACCCCTTGGGCACAACCCTTGGACCTCATAGACACAAGGTAACCATAGAGGGATACCATGAGGAATTCTTCACGAGACTTTGATGGAATTATTCCCAAATCAACCCAATATGATTCATGTATCACTATGGAATATTTCTTCATATAACATACAATGCACTTGATGCTCCATACATATTTGTCATTCAATACCAAAGCTTAGAGAAAGTCTTCATCATTATGGCATTCATCATTGAATCCATCCAATGTCCTTAATGCACAACCTATGGACTATACCTTCAAATGTATCTCAATGAAATCATTAGTCCATAGAGATTATCATTAATTACCAAAACCACACTTAGGGGCTACATGCACTTTCAATCTCCCCCATTTTGCTAATTGATGACAATCTCAACAAGAGGGTTTATATAATGACTTTTAAAACAAGTATGCAATTTATCCGAGAATAAATTGTATACTTGAGGAGGTTTTGATAGCCTCAAATATCACAAAGATAGTTGATGTTATCAAAGCCGGTTGTACTAGCATCAAAACACTACACAAGTATTTGATGTTAGTAGACCCACACTATATAGAGCAAACTCCCCCACAATATATGCAAGTGTGGATGAACTTGAATTTCATTGCATATATTGGTTGACAAAAACTTGGGAGAGTTTTATCTATATATAAATTCATGCAACAAGCATACAAGACAATTGTAGATATGCCTGAATGACAACAACCAATCCCCCTACAAATACTTCTCCTAAACCCTCTAAACTTCTCCCCCATTGGCATCAAGTGCCAAAATGGAAGAAAATTTTAGAAGACCAATATAGTAAGAGTTCCTCCTTAATTTGTGCATTTCTCATAATATGAGTGGAATCAAATGCACATACACACTTATGTATAAATGGAGGAGCTCAAGCTATATTGGGGATTCATAGAATGCAACAAGATAATATGATATGACCCTAATCATAAAATATGAGAATCAAGCATTCAAAGAACCCAAGGACCATGATATCCATGGGTGAATCCATTATTATCCAAACTTGATCTTAGCATAAAGCTTTGACACATGGCAGAAGGCACATGGCACAAATTGATCTCATTTGAATAAAAATGAATTACTAAGCATGAGAGTAAATACCACAACCAAAACGAGTGTTTTTTCAAATTTAATTAATATTGCACATGAGAGCACTTTGAGGAGTTGATATTCAATAAGGAGGTTTAATCTCTTGCAACAAACACAAACCCAACAAGTACTAATCATGCCATGAAGCAACATATACAATGTTGACTCTATATACTAAAAATGCATGAAGTAAATACTTGTTACCGAGAAGCATTGGTGTGAGGATCCTCGATCTTGATCGGGAACATGAGGGACTTGTTCTTGCATAGGTGCATGATCTCCCATAACATCTTGCTCTTGTGTTGGTGGTGATGACTTCCCTTGTGGTGGATCCACAAGAGGGGCTCTTACTCCTTCTTCTTCTACTTGAACATGGGGTGTATCTTGTGGGAGAATATGGCCAATCCCCATTGTCGTTGTATATTTGGAAGGAGCCTCATCACCAACAACACTTGAAACAATTTTCTCCTTGGGAGAACCGAATCGGGTTTTCATAGATCTACTCCCTCAATTCAATGAATGATCCAAGCTTGTCTTGTATAGTTTCCCATGGAGTCTCCACCTTCGTTAAGAATAATCCAAGCATACAATGCCTCTCCAAAGTACCTAAAACACATCAAGATATGATTTGGTCCCCAAAATTATTGAGTCCGAAGTAGTTAGCACAACTACAATACATAGGTCAAACTCCCCATTAAATATGTGCATATGGATATGGATTTGAATTTTATGCACATCTTAGCCAATAAGGATTTAATGGAGTTTACCCTATATAATGGATCAAATAAAGCAAGCAAGGCATGAGGATATGAATATATAAATTAATATGCATGCACAAGCCTACCAAGATCCGAGGAGGTATAACTTGGTCAAAAGAACACATAAGCCATGAAGTCTAATAAAATCATTATTAGTTGTCCAAATTATATCAAAGTGAAGAATCCACACAAGACCGCACACAAAGTACAACATATGAACTAAGCAAAAACAAATGAGCATAAAGGATAAACATTGCAAACATGCTGATATGCTTATCGCACTCAAGTAGATAACATTTAGTATAAGCAATGAGATAGCAATTGGAATTTATGCAACTTGGGAGATGATTGAGCTTTGCATGCCACAAAAATACGAGATAATTTCCAATATCAATTCTAAGTGACATTCCTCAAATATTCACATTTTCTAGGCTTGTGATATGCACAAGGCATATCACTCCCCCATAATGTGATAAGTCTATTACTCTCCACAAGAGAAAAATAAAATCCAACAAGAGATAATTAATGGATACTTTGAGAACTTGAATTTCAAATGAGCTTGTCATACCACATAGTGACTAGATAATATTGGAATATCAATACTAAGTGGTATTTCTCATATTCGCATTTTGGGTTTGTGATTTGCGTAGAACATAGCACTCCCCCACAATGTGATGATCCATTAAAATCTCATAAGAGCCAAATAAAATATAATTAAGATAGAATAAAGGCTCACAACAACAAACACAACTATATGATGCGCAAGGAAACCTACACATGCTAGATAACACAAATCAAGCATACTAGGAAACACAACATATAAATGCACATGCTAGATACAAAACCTAAACATGCAAGGGGAGAGTAACTTTCAATGTAAGCAATATAAATACAAGTTACCGCAAGGAGGAACATTGGATATAAGATAGACACAAGATAATCCAAATGACTTGGCTTGAGATAATGTGATTAATGAAGGTCCCTTAATTCTTCATGATTTAGCCAAGTCTCCAATTCCCTCCACCAACACCTATTGATCAAGTTTGAGTTTGTTGGTCCCCAACCAAGTTGGTTCCTAAGAGATTAGTCACAATAGGCTTGGCAACCCAAATGGTTCTTTTCTTGACACCACTTTGAGTACCAACAAATTTGGCAATCACATTGCCAACCTTATCCTTTCGAAGAGAATAAACATCATCAAATATAATAGGGTTGGATAAGGTACCATTAGTGCATGAAGAAGCAAGATGACCCTTCTCACGACATAAGTAGCAACATCTACTCTTTTCTTTCTTCTTAGTTGATTTCTCAACATGAAGATCATTGACTTGAGTCTTCTTGGGAAGTGGCTTTACTTCACCTTGCGGTTGAACTTGAGGCCTCTTCCCTAGTTGCTTGTCACTAAGGGGCTTCTTCTTCAAAGGGCAAGATCTAACATGATGCCCTTCAACCTTGCACTTGAAGCAAATAATCTTGGCTGAATTCTTGACATGTGGTTGGACCTTCTTCTTGTTGATCGTGGACTTCTTATTGTTGGAGTTGAATCCAAGTCCACCCTTGTCATTCGGGGATTTTCTCCCACACAACACCTTGTCGAGTGTGGACTTCCCTTCATGACCCTTTTCCAAGTCTTTCTTCAAAGAAGTGACTTGGGCCTTGAGCTATTTGATTTCCTGTACATGGTTAGTAACAACACAAGTACTAGAGGAAGTAGAAGCTTCATTGTTAGAGCAACAAGGCAAGGAAAGTAATTCATCACAAGATGTAGCAACATTATGAGTGGATGAATTACAAGGACTAGCACAAGGCAATATAGCATATTGAGGAGAAGTAGTGCTAATGTCCACATGAGGAATGTGGCACCCCGGCTCAGAGGACCGGAACGCCCCGTGCACCAGCCCAGAGATCAAGTCTTCTGGAACACGGCACTGATTGATATAGAGTTGAACAGCTTTCTATTACCGAAGATAGGGGTACATGAGGTCTATTACAACGCTAGCGGAGACACAACTTGCTCCTCAGGCTAGCCTCAGCTCTACACCAAGCAGCAGCATAACTCTAGTAGCGGAATATCGACGGCAGCGGAAAAATAACGGCGATGATGAACTCCAATCCACAGGGACACTGGCTGGGACACCTCCTAGCTCGCAGACACCGGGAACGTCGTCCTACGCATCCAAAGCACGGCCTGCAAATCTGGCATAACACGCCAGGTCAGTACATTGAATGTACTTACAAGCTCAAAACAACCATGCAACAAGTCAAAACAATAACATGGCAACGGGTTAAAGTATATTAGTGAATTAAACTGGTGAGCAACAATATCATGCATGCAGATATTCATCAAGCATATAATCAGCATTAAGATTAATGCACACACAATGGACCCCACATGATCGTCGCACGATCACGTGGCTTACCTCGGAGTCCTTACAGACTCAAGCACCGGGTCACTTCGTGACCAATCACTTCCACAGGTCATCGCATGACCAAACGGGTCATTGCACGACCATCCAACGGGTTAGGTGTCCTCCATTACCACCCAACAAATCCACTCATCGCATGACCATCCAGTTACCACAAACTTACCACTGACTCAAATTGATCATAAGGTGTGACCTAGTACGAACTGTGTCCCATGACCGAGGACTCGGCTATTCGAATAGATTGTGACTCTGCAGAGTTTGTGCACGTTACCCACACTATGGAGTTATTCCTCCATCCATCACCTCGGTACTTGTCCCACAGGATCCTTGGAACTCGTACCGCAGGAGTGGACTAGGACTTCCCCAACGAGACCGATGCTACCGAGTGTCCCTCTTATCGTATCACCGACATTCCGTCTTGGGTAGCCCTGTGGTTAGGTGTCCTTCGTTACCACCAGAACCACTCGGCCACCTTGTGGAAAATACTGTCCCAACGGGGACTGAGCTCATAACAACATTGGCTGTCAGGACTACCGCCGCCTGCCTGATCAGGGAAGCGCGAGCGCGTAGCCCCCCCTACTTGGCGATACAAATAAGAGATGCCCATAGGTAGACCGAATCAAGGTCTGCCCATACAAGCAAATGTGGATGCACGGATAAGTCCGGTTTGGTGGCACCTGATCAACTTGTCACGAAGCATGTCTCCAACAGCAAACACAAGTATCAGTTGCAACATGAGTAGCATCAGATCATAACAATGCATAGCATATTAACGTGACAGTTTCATATATGATCAAACACATTTTAGGTTGTGAACTTATCCGTGTTACGAATATTAAGTTATTAATATGGCAACATTATGAATGCAGTTAAGCATAACTTAGGCATAGCATGAACTAGCATAAAGATAACATGAGCACTTTACATGGTGTGGTTGTGGTTACGATGATGCAGAGTATAACATGCCAAAGATATGATCAAAGCATGGCATGGATGTAACATGGCAAAGCATAGCATAGCAGTAGCATATTCAAAGATAGCATGGAAGTATAACATCAATCATAGCATGGCAACATGATCACGGTCATTGATATATATATCATCGAAAAGCAATTTTTAAAGCACGTCAAAGCTTTGCAAAGGTGCAAAGGGTATTGTGGCTTTCCTTTCACCAGAGGAGTGTGGAACACTCCTGGTCTTCGACACCAACAAAGCCTTGCAAAAATATTTCAAAACAAAGCAACGGGAAAAAAGTCAAACACAACTTTGACTCGACCAGCAAATAACAACATCACAACATGGCATGAAACATATGCCAACACGAATAGGAGCTCGATACGAAACCAATGCAAAAAGAATGCGGAGATATCAACGGTGTCGGGGGCTGGATTTTTTATGAAATGCGCTTTTCTGTGAAGTGAAAGCGTATTTTCGGCCACTCAAGAGGAAAATACGCTTCCCAGAGGGGAAAGCGCATTCTGGCTGAGTGGGCGCGGAATACACTTCCTTTGAAGGAAAACGTATCGACTGGAGTGCGCCACGACTTGAAGAAAACGGCCTGGGGCTGCTGACGAGCGGGAACCACCCGGCAGCCTCTCCACCTGTTTTCTTCTTCCTCTCTGTCAGAACCCCAACAAGGGTAAGTGCTAGGGTTTGAGTGCCCTTTGCATCATGTGAAAATTTTAAAAGAAAATGCAAAAATGGGGAAAAGAAAAGCCCTGAGAAATTAAATCAAATGGCCAGATAAAAATCTTTTTCCAAAAATCATTTGAATGTTTGGAAAATTCCTAGAATTGTTGCTGATCATTGCAAAAGTGGTTTGGGGATTTTCCCATGCCCATGGGATATTCAAAAATTCAAAAGGTGCATTGGAAATTAAATTAAACTCCAATTTGAATTTAAATTCAAATTGTTTGATTTTCAAGAATCACCAAAAATTATGATTGGCTAACTATATATGTTATAAGCCCACATAAAAGTTTTCATGATTTTATAAAATGCCTTGCTATTTTTTTATTTGGGGCAAAACAAATAACAGAAGAAAAAGGAAAAGGAAAACCCCAGCCCACCGGATATGATCAAGGAAGCAGAAGAGCAAGTTCGCATTGTTCGTGATCGATTGAAAGCCGCTCAATCTCGTCAGAAAAGCTACTATGATCATCATCATAGAAAGGAGAGCTACAATCTGGATGAGAAGGCTTACCTTCGGGTTACTCCTCTGAAGGGAACCCAAATATTCGGTATCAAAGGCAAGTTGGCCCCATGTTACATCGGACCTTTCCGCATTCTAGCTAAACGTGGAGAAGTTGCCTACCAACTTCAACTACCCCCTCACCTTTCCCGAGTACATGATGTATTCCATGTGTCACAACTCAGGCGTTGCTTCAAGGATCCCATCCGCGAAGTCGACCATGAAACGCTTGATCTCCAAGATGACCTTTCTTATCGAGAGTACCCTGTTCATATTCTTGATTCCACTGAGCGTGTCACTCGCCGTCAGAAGATCAAGTTCCTTAAAGTTCAATGGTCACATCACTCCGAGAAAGAAGAAACCTGGGAAAGAGAAGACCGCCTCCGTACTGAATACCCCTCCTTCCTCCCGACGACTTCTGAATCTCGGGACGAGATTCTTTTGAGTGGGGGCGAGTTGTCAGAACCCCAACTAGGGTAAGTGCTAGGGTTTGAGTGCCCTTTGCATCATGTGAAAAATTTAAAAAAATTCAAAAATGGGGAAAAGAAAAGCCCTGAGAAATTAAATCAAATGGCCAGATAAAAATCTTTTTCCAAAAATCATTTGAATGTTTGGAAAATTCCTACAATTGTTGCTGATCATTGCAAAAGTGGTTTGGGGATTTTCCCATGCCCATGGAGTATTCAAAAATTCAAAAGGTGCATTGGAAATTAAATTAAACTCCAATTTGAATTTAAATTCAAATTGTTTGATTTTCAAGAGTCACCAAAAGTTATGAGTGGCTAACTATATATGTTATAAGCCCACATAAAAGTTTTCATGATTTTATAAAATGCCTTGCTATTTTTTTATTTGGGGCAAAACAAATAACAGAAGAAAAAGGAAAAGGAAAACCCCAGCCCACCCTGCCAGGCCGCAGGCCCAACTCACTCTTCTCCAGCCCAGGCCCAGCCGAGCTTGTCTTCTACCCAATCTGCTCGGTGGCGCACTGGGAGAGCACGGCGACGCCGCCGTGGCCGCCGGGAGGCTTCTAGGCCTCCACCTGCCCTCTGCTTGCGCCACGCTACGCCCAGAACCCCCCCTCTTCCTTTCCCCTCTGCTCGCGATTCCTCCCCGCGCCTCTGCGTTGTCTTCCCCGCACACACCGTGAGCACACCGGAGCGCCGTTGTTGGACTCGCGTGGCCAACGGCCCTCCCAAGCGACGTCGAGCTGTCCATCAGACGCAGCGCCCTCCTCTTCATTGCCCTGGAGAAGGCCTCGAGCCCGGAACGCTTCGAGTCGCCAGAATCGATGACGAGACGCCGCCGGCCCCGCAAGACCTCGCCGTCGATTACGCCACTGCCGCAATCCCTCCGGCTCCCTCGACCTCGCCATCACCTTCACGGTGAGCTTGCGCGCATTTTGACTCCATCCGCGCTTCGCCCCGCTCCTCGTAGTCGTTTTCCCCTTCAAGCCTCTTCGGCCGCCGCCATTATCGTCGTGGACGAGCTCCACAGCCCTCCCCGAGACCCCCCCCCCCAGTAGCACCGTTGGGTGCGGGGGCCCGCGAGGAGCGCGCCCGTGCCCCCAAAACCCCATCCCGTGCCTTTTTTCTAAACTCCGGCGAAACTTCGGCCGTTTTCCGGCGACGGCGCCATTAGCCCCCCTTAAACACCTCTTAATTCCCCCCCCCCCCCTAGCCCAATGACAGGTGGGTCCCAGCCCCCTTAATCCCCTGTTAAGTTTTAATTAAACCGGGTTTTAACACTTTGTCACTGACAGTGCTGGCCCACATGTCAGCCCCCCTGTGACATCACCCCCACCTCAGCATGACGCAATAAATCAATTCCAGAAAAATGGAAATGAATTAAAAGTATTTACAGAAATTCCAGAAATTACAGAAATTGCTTTAAACTTCAATAAATCATAGAAAATTCATATGAACTCCAAATTGGACAAATAATATATGAAAAATGATCAGCATAAAATTCTCTATCCAAATATGCAACTTTCAACCATGTTTGAGTTGATTTTATAATGGAACCAGTAGCTTTTGCTATTTGGCTTAAATGAAATTAATTCAAATTTAATTCAAATCCAATTCAAAATTTAACCATTGCAATGCACATATGGTCACTTGTACTTCAGAAGCTTATCCCACACATGATAACATTGTTTACAATGATCAAACATTAGCAAATGCAAGGTGACCTAATTTGAATAACATTTGGAGTTTGAATTTGAATTTATTTTCAAATCAACTTCAATTAAAATGTGACAAATTGAACCTAGGTCACATCAATACCATTCACATCATGGATAACATAATCATGTGATTGTGCATTTCAATTCAATGTTGTCCCCCTTTGTTGATGTTTGTGCCGGTAACAGCTTTTCCGAGACGGTGATCACCCCCGAAGAAGAAGACCACCGTTAAGACCCGTGTTTCGTCAGCAAGGCAAGCAAACCCCATTGATCATGTCTATAAAATCCCAATTCCCTCTCAGTCTCGCTTATGCATGTTTAGGAGATCATCTTGTATCGATTCTACCGCATAGTTGAACCCATATCCGATGCATGACCTATCATCTTGTCACAGTAGTAAGCAAACCAAAATCCTAGCTGACATAGGAGTTGTTTGATATCATGTGGCCCCTGCAACTGTTACAGCTTATTGCATGCTTAGTGTTACAGTGAGGTTACTTTTGATATGAGTCGGGATGATAGTGAACATGGTGTTGATGAAAGTGAAACTGTGTCGGTGAATCCACCCTAATACAAGGTGAACGATGAGAGGCTGTGTAGGAGTACACAGTGGGTTGTCTCGTTGAACACCGCCTTAAGCATCGAGTTCTTGTATGGTAATCCAAGACAAAGAGTACAACCACACATTGGGCTCACTGACCCCTCTCGGCCTAGTACCTTGATCCGTGTCGACGTCCAGGAGTCACATTAGTTCGGGCTTTCCATTTGACATGTGCATAGAAAAAGAAAGAAGGAACTGGTTGCATCATATAGATATGTGGGTGTACCTGTGAGGCAGGAAAACCATCTGCCAGAGGTGGCGTCTCGGTCACCTACATTGCTTGAGTCCGTTTCGTTGATCCGGCCGGGCTCTCGGGCGGAGGCAAACTCAGATAGTCGACTCCTGGAATAGACCGGTTGTGAGCGAAGTGTCGTGGTGAACATCCTCGTTGTCACCTCTTGAACGGTGGCGAGACCTGGCGGTAACCGATGGTCATGTGTGTGTAGTTTACACCCTTGCAAGGTTAACAAAAATATTCGAATAGCCGCGTCCGCGGTTATGGACTACTTGGAACCTGTACCTGATTATTAGACAACTTGAACTGGATACTTCTAAAATACACCAAGATAAGTGTGAGTGCTATGGTGTGCCTCCTCGTGGGGAAGTCGAGGAAGTAACCATAGTGGTGTATTGGTTGGAGATGTAGTGGACTCGTGTACGCTTCTTACCTCAAGTCTGGTATTCGTAGTTCAGGAATAGCCAAGTCAAAGCTGGCACTTCTGCTTGATGAAACCCCACCTCCCTTTACCTTGATACTTGAGCATGAGTAGTATAGATCTGATGTAAGTCTTGCTGAGTACGACTTTGTACTCACGTTTGCTTATTCTATGTTTTAGATGAGAACCCGGACCCCGATGGACTCACCGACCTGAAGCTCGACGTTGACTAAGTTAGCATAGTCCCAGACAGCAGTCTGGTCCCTCGTGGAAGGGCATGTTTGTTTACAAGGCTTCTCTAAGCCATTTGTTAAACTTGTCTGTACTCAGACCTAATTTTCTTCCGTTGTATGATGTAATGTGATCACAGACATGTGATCTTTGTATGCTCTATGTGTATATCAATAAAGAGTACTTTGTAGAGTTATGTGATGATACCTGCTGTTCATACTAGGCATGTGTGTTGTGTGTATGTTTATAACATGCATGTCTTAGTATGGGTTTTCGAGACCTTAGTTGTGATCTGGCTGGCGGTCCTTTATACACCAAGTGGCCCTTAGATGTGCGCAGCTTGGGGCATCGCGATGCGATTGCTCGTGACTCTGTCACGTGCACACTTTGTTGTATGATCGAGCCCGCCCTAGACCCCGACTAAGTGATCGGGCTGGAGTAAGTCTATGTAAGAGTTAGGATCCAATTGATAACATGGTTGAGGCGACTTGTCTATGAGTATGGGATTCACCACCCATAAGCATTTAGACTTGTGAGCGGACGATGAGGACCCATCTCAGATGATCATCCGGCCTGAATGGGATGCCCCTCACGTTCGATGCTTACGAGAACGTTCTGTGCTTGGCCTTGTCTGCTTAGACAAGTGGGTACGGTTCTCGACTCTCCATGTGATTGTATCATGACTGGAATTACATACGCTAACCCCGGGTCCCGACAGACTTGGTATCAGAGCAGGACTGTCTGTAGGACTAGTCAACCCTTGGTCGAAGTCGAGTCTAGCATTCTATAGTTATATAGTTACTTGGGTATAAAGGGAACAACGTAAGGCTTCTTTTTCTCCTTATCCTCATCGATCTGAGTTCTGAGTCACCCTTATCTTTTCTACGGGATGATAGGACTAGGCTCATCTATGTCTTACTAGAACATCTCGCTGAGTTCTTCCTTGTAGCCGTAGGACAGTTGTGGTCGTCCAGACTCATCGTTCTGTTGAGTTCCTTGAGGAAGTTCTGTCCAATCTCCTCGAGGTTGTCTTGTTTTCCATCCCGGTGTAGCCGTTATGCTGCCGGATTTATTTCGTGTTTCTATGAACCTTTGCCTTCGCATTATAATCCTTTCCGCCTTCATCATGTCTTGTTATCCTTGAATCCATCATTCAACCTGTTCTGATTGTTGATTTTTATCACACAGGATGTCAGGTGGAACTCGTAGTGCTGTTCGTCGGACTCGAGACCGTGTTTGGAATCGAAATGATGATGAACCTCTACCACCGCCTTCTGCGGCGGAAATCATGATGGAAGCTGAGAAGAATCAACGTGATCAAACACGCCTTCTGGAGCTCATCGAGCAGAATACCTCACGTCAGCGTAATGTGGTCGTGAGCATTCAGGACTTGATCCTCCTCAAGCCACCGGTATTCCGATGTTCTTCTGAGCCCCTTGAAGCTGATGATTGGCTCCGTTCCATCGAGCGTAAGCTTGATACTGCACATGTTGCTCCCGATGATTGAGTTATATTCGCGGCATACTTTTTGGAAGGTGCTGCCGCTGAATGGTGGGAGAACTATGTTGCTATGCAGCCAGATGGTCACCTAGTGACTTGGCAGGAGTTATGTGTTGCCTTTCGAGGGTACCACCTTCTAGATGAGTTGATGGAGCGCAAGAAGGAAGAGTTTTGCAATCTGACCCAAGGAGAGATGTCCATCCATGAGTATGTGAGAGAATTCAACCGTCTTGCTTGGTATTCCCAAGATGAGATCACCACCGATGCCAGAAAGCAGGCAAGGTTCCGTAAAGGACTTAGCCCCATCCTTCGTCATGATCTCAACCTCATCGAATTTTCCACCTTTGAGGATTTAGTCAACAGATCCTTCAGAGCTGAGCATGGCAATGAAATTTTCGAAGAGTCCCGTAAGCATGCTCTTGAGCTTGCTTCTTCTTCAAGTTCAGCCCCTCAGAAACGCCGAATTTGGATTCCAACCAGAGCCATACCTCAAAACCTTCTTCAGAGGCCACCACCAAATATATGCCATCCACCCCAACACATTGTTCCATCCCGGAATGATGGTGTGCAGCCAAGAAATCCCACTCCCAGCAATTCAGACAGGGTATGCTTTAAGTGTGGTCTTCCAGGCCATTACTATCGTCAATGCCCTCAGGTCTTGATGGCACCACGTCATTCTCGACCCAAGCCTCCAAAGAAATCAGTTACCAAAGCCTTCCCAGCAAAGCCTTCATACACAAGTAGTGGTTGTGTGAACCAAATCTCAGTTGAGGAAACCACTGCTGCTTCTGACGTCATTCTTGGCACACTCCCAGTCAATCATGTCCCCGCCTCCGTTCTTTTCGATCCAGGAGCTTCTCATTCATTCATGTCGGAGAGTTATGCACTTCGGCATGGATTTTCTTTTGAAGAAATGTTTTCTCCAATGATCATTCAAACTCCTGGTTCAAAGTGGCAAACTAATAGAGTAAGCCATGGCAATCAAATTGCAATTGAGGGTCTAGTATTCCTTGCTTCACTTATAGCCCTCAAGTCTTCAGACATTGATGTCATCCTAGGAATGGATTGGTTATCAAGGCAGAATGCTTTCCTTGATTGTAAAGCCAAATCAGTCAAACTCACCCATCCTTCAGGCCAGACCATTGACTACACATCACCCAGCTCTAGAATACAGATGCATACTTTGAATGTGCTTCCCCTTACAGACCTTGAAGATGTTCCGGTGGTTCGTGACTTCCCGGATGTCTTTCCTGAAGAGCTGCCGGGAATGCCACCCGACAGATGTGTAGAATTCATAGTGGATCTTATACCGGGCACAGCCCCAATTTCCAGACGCCCATATAGAATGGCCCCACATGAGTTAGCTGAGCTAAAAACCCAACCTGATGCTTCGTTGGCAAAAGGCTTCATCCGCCCTAGCTCATCGCCATGGGGTTGCCCCGTTCTGTTCGTAATGAAGAAAGATGGAACAGAAAGGATGTGCGTAGACTATCGCCCGCTAAATCTAGCGACGATAAAGAACAAGTACCCACTGCCCAGGATCAATGATCTTTATGATCAACTTGCAGGATCCTCTGTCTTCTCCAAGATGGATTTAAGATTAGGTTATCATCAAATCAAAATCCGAAACGAGGACATTCCCAAAACGGCCTTCACTACTCGTTATGGTCTTTACGAGTATACCGTCATGTCCTTCGGTTTAACCAATGCCCCTGCCACATTCTCGCGCTTGATGAATTCGATCTTCATGGAGTACTTAGATAAATTTGTTGTGGTTTATCTTGATGACATTCTCATCTACTCGAAGAACGAAGAAGAGCACGCAGAACATCTTAGGTTGGTATTGATGAAACTTAGAGAGCACCGCCTTTATGCCAAGTTCTCCAAGTGTGAATTTTGGCTACCAGAAGTGACCTACTTAGGCCACGTGATTTCTGCGAATGGTGTTGCAGTCAATCCCGAGAGAGTTCAGGCCGTCCTTGACTGGACTCCACCTGAATCGGTTAAGCAAGTTAGGAGTTTTCTTGGCTTAGCAAGCTATTGCCGCCGCTTTGTCGAGAACTTTTCTAAAGTTGCAAAGCCTCTTACTGAACTCCTCAAGAAAGATAAGAAATTCCAATGGACTACCAAGTGCGAGGAAAGCTTTCAAGAGCTAAAAAGAAGATTGACTTCTGCACCCGTACTTGCACCTCCAGACACCAAAAGGGATTTCGAGATCTATTGTGATGCTTCACGGCAAGGGTTAGGATGCATACTTATGCAAGATCGACATGTGGTAGCTTATGCTTCACACCAGTTGCGGCCACATGAAGAGAACTATCCTACCCATGATCTTGAACTCGCTGCCGTAGTTCATGCCCTAACAACTTGGCGACATTACCTCCTTGGTAATCGTTGTGAGATCTATTCCGACCACCAAAGCCTCAAATATATTTTCACCCAGCCAGATCTTAATCTCAGGCAAAGACGCTGGATAAAGTTGATAAAAGATTATGACTTAGGAATTTCTTATACCCCAGGCAAAGCCAATGTCATGGCTGATGCACTAACTCGTAAGTCGTATTGTAACAACCTCATGTTACAACAGTATCAACCAATTCTTCATGAGGAATTTCAAAAGCTTAATCTCGAGATTGTTCCTCATGGATCGCTTTTCAACTTGGTGGCGAAACCAACCCTTGAGGATCAAATCAGAGTTTCCCAAAGACGTGCACGAGGTGTACGCCGGATCAAGGAGAACATTGCTAGCGGAGTTGCTAAATGTTTCTCCATAGATAGTAAAGGAACGGTATTCTTTGAAAATTGTTTGGTAGTACCTAAGAATAGGGATCTAAGGCAACTTATCCTCAAAGAAGCCCATGACACACCCCTCTCAATTCATCCCGGTAGCACAAAAATGTACCGAGATCTACGCCAGAGATTTTGGTGGACCAGGATGAAGAGAGACATTGCTCGATTTGTTGTTGAATGTGATGTTTGTCGTCGCATTAAGGCAGAACACCAAAGACCTACTGGTACACTTCAACCTTTGCCTATTCCAGAGTGGAAATGGGACAAAGTCGGTATGGACTTCATCACCGGCTTTCCAAAAACCCAGAAAGGAAACGATGCCATCTTCGTGTTCATTGATAGACTTTCCAGAGTTGCTCACTTCCTTCCCGTTCGCGAGTCTATAACTGCTAGTCAGTTGGCAGACTTGTACGTCTCTAGAATTGTGTCTCTTCACGGTGTTCCTTTGGTGATCAATTCTGATCGTGGTAGCCTTTTCACCTCTAGATTCCGGGGAAGCTTTCAAAATGCTATGGGAACTCATCTATCCTTTAGTACAGCTTTCCATCCTCAGTCTAGCGGTCAAGTTGAAAGGGTTAATCAAATTTTGGAAGACATGCTCAGAGCTTGTGTTATCTCATTCGGAAAGAACTGGGAGAAATCTCTTCCTTTCACCGAATTTACTTATAACAACAGTTTTCAATCTAGTCCGAACATGGCTCCTTTTGAACTCCTCTACGGACGACGATGTCGAACACCCCTTAACTGGTCAGAAACCGGTGAAAGACAACTCTTTGGACCGGATATGATCAAGGAAGCAGAAGAGCAAGTTCGCATTGTTCGTGATCGATTGAAAGCCGCTCAATCTCGTCAGAAAAGCTACTATGATCGTCATCATAGAAAGGAGAGCTAAAATCTGGATGAGAAGGCTTACCTTCGGGTTACTCCTCTGAAGGGAACCCAAATATTCGGTATCAAAGGCAAGTTGGCCCCACGTTACATCGGACCTTTCCGCATTCTAGCTAAACGTGGAGAAGTTGCCTACCAACTTGAACTACCCCCTCACCTTTCCCGAGTACATGATGTATTCCATGTGTCACAACTCAGGCGTTGCTTCAAGGACCCCATCCGCGAAGTCGACCATGAAACGCTTGATCTCCAAGATGACCTTTCTTATCGAGAGTACCCTGTTCATATTCTTGATTCCGCTGAGCTTGTCACTCGCCGTCAGAAGATCAAGTTCCTTAAAGTTCAATGGTCACATCACTCCGAGAAAGAAGCAACCTGGGAAAGAGAAGACCGCCTCCGTACTGAATACCCCTCCTTCCTCCCGACGACTTCTGAATCTCGGGACGAGATTCTTTTGAGTGGGGGCGAGTTGTCAGAACCCCAACTGGGGTAAGTGCTAGGGTTTGAGTGCCCTTTGCATCATGTGAAAAATTTAAAAAAATTCAAAAATGGGGAAAAGAAAAGCCCTGAGAAATTAAATCAAATGGCCAGATAAAAATCTTTTTCCAAAAATCATTTGAATGTTTGGAAAATTCCTAGAATTGTTGCTGATCATTGCAAAAGTGGTTTGGGGATTTTCCCATGCCCATGGAATATTCAAAAATTCAAAAGGTGCATTGGAAATTAAATTAAACTCCAATTTGAATTTAAATTCAAATTGTTTGATTTTCAAGAATCACCAAAAATTATGAGTGGCTAACTATATATGTTATAAGCCCACATAAAAGTTTTCATGCTTTTATAAAATGCCTTGCTATTTTTTTATTTGGGGAAAAACAAATTACAGAAAGAAATAACAGAAGAAAAAGGAAAACGAAAACCCCAGCCCACCCTGCCAGGCCGCAGGCCCAACTCACTCTTCCCCAGCCCAGGCCCAGCCGAGCTTGTCTTCTACCCAAGCTGCTCGGTGGCGCACTGGGAGAGCACGGCGACGCCGCCGTGGCCGCCGGGAGGCTTCTAGGCCTCCACCTGCCCTCTGCTTGCGCCACGCTACGCCCAGAACCCCCCGCCCTCTTACTTTCCCCTCTGCTCGCGGTTCCTCCCCGCGCCTCTGCGTCGTCTTCCCCGCACACACCGTGAGCACACCGGAGCACCGCTGTTGGACTCGCGTGGCCAACGGCCCTCCCAAGCGACGCTGAGCTATCCATCAGACGCAGCGCCCTCCTCTTCATCGCCCTGGAGAAGGCCCCGAGCCCGGAATGCTTCGAGTCGCCGGAATCGACGACGAGACGACGCCGGCCCCGCAAGACCTCGCCGTCGATTACGCCACTGCCGCAATCCCTCCGGCTCCCTCGACCTCGCCATCACCTTCACGGTGAGCTTGCGCGCATTTTGACTCCATCCGCGCTTCGCCCCGCTCCTCGTAGTCGTTTTCCCCTTCAAGCCTCTCCGGCCGCTGCCATTGTCGTCGTGGACGAGCTCCACAGCCCTCCCCGAGACCCCCCAGTAGCACCGTTGGGTGCGGGGGCCCGCGAGGAGCGCGCCCGTGCCCCCAAAACCCCATCCCGTGCCTTTTTTCTAAACTCCGGCGAAACTCCGGCCGTTTTCCGGCGACGGCGCCATTAGCCCCCCTTAAACACCTCTTAATTCCCCCCCCTAGCCCAATGACAGGTGGGTCCCAGCCCCCTTAATCCCCTGTTAAGTTTTAATTAAACCGGGTTTTAACACTGTGTCACCGACAGTACTGGCCCACATGTCAGCCCCCCTGTGACATCACCCCCACCTCAGCATGACGCAATAAATCAATTCCAGAAAAATGGAAATGAATTAAAAGTATTTACAGAAATTCCAGAAATTACAGAAATTGCTTTAAACTTCAATAAATCATAGAAAATTCATATGAACTCCAAATTGGACAAATAATATATGAAAAATGATCAGCATAAAATTCGCTATCCAAATATGCAACTTTCAACCATGTTTGAGTTGATTTTAAAATGGAACCAGTAGCTTTTGCTATTTGGCTTAAATGAAATTAATTCAAATTTAATTCAAATCCAATTCAAAATTTAACCATTGCAATGCACATATGGTCACTTGTACTTCAGAAGCTTATCCCACACATGATAACATTGTTTACAATGATCAAACATTAGCAAATGCAAGGTGACCTAATTTGAATAACATTTGGAGTTTGAATTTGAATTGATTTTCAAATCAACTTCAATTAAAATGTGACAAATTGAACCTAGGTCCCATCAATACCATTCACATCATGGACAACATAATCATGTGATTGTGCATTTCAATTCAATGTTGTCCCCCTTTGTTGATGTTTGTGCCGGTAACAGCTTTTCCGAGACGGTGATCACCCCCGAAGAAGAAGACCACCGTTAAGATCCGTGTTTCGTCAGCAAGGCAAGCAAACCCCATTGATCATGTCTATAAAATCCCAATTTCCTCTTAGTCTCGCTTATGCATGTTTAGGAGATCATCTTGTATCGATTCTACCGCATAGTTGAACCCATATCCGATGCATGACCTATCATCTTGTCACAGTAGTAAGCAAACCAAAATCCTAGCTGACATAGGAGTTGTTTGATATCATGTGGCCCCTGCAACTGTTACAGCTTATTGCATGCTTAGTGTTACAGTGAGGTTACTTTTGATATGAGTCGGGATGATAGTGAACATGGTGTTGATGAAAGTGAAACTATGTCGGTGAATCCACCCTAATACAAGGTGAACGATGAGAGGCTGTGTAGGAGTACACAGTGGGTTGTCTCGTTGAACACCGCCTTAAGCATCGAGTTCTTGTATGGTAATCCAAGACAAAGAGTACAACCACACATTGGGCTCACTGACCCCTCTCGGCCTAGTACCTTGATCCGTGTCGACGTCCAGGAGTCACATTAGTTCGGGCTTTCCATTTGACATGTGCATAGAAAAAGAACGAAGGAACTGGTTGCATCATATAGATATGTGGGTGTACCTGTAAGGCAGGAAAACCATCTGCCAGAGGTGGCGTCTCGGTCACCTACATTGTTTGAGTCCGTTTCGTTGATCCGGCCGGGCTCTCGAGCGGAGGCAAACTCAGATAGTCGACTCCTGGAATAGACCGGTTGTGAGCGAAGTGTCGTGGTGAACATCCTCGCTTTCACCTCTTGAACGGTGGCGAGACCTGGCGGTAACCGATGGTCATGTGTGTGTAGTTTACACCCTTGCAAGGTTAACAAAACTATTCGAATAGCCGCGTCCGCGGTTATGGACTACTTGGAACCTGTACCTGATTATTAGACAACTTGAACTGGATACTTCTAAAATACACCAAGATAAGTGTGAGTGCTATGGTGTGCCTCCTCGTGGGGAAGTCGAGGAAGTAACCATAGTGGTGTATTGGTTGGAGATGTAGTGGACTCGTGTACGCTTCTTACCTCAAGTCTGGTATTCGTAGTTCAGGAATAGCCAAGTCAAAGCTGGCACTTCTGCTTGATGAAACCCCACCTCCCTTTACCTTGATACTTGAGCATGAGTAGTATAGATCTGATGTAAGTCTTGTTGAGTACGACTTTGTACTCATGTTTGCTTATTCTATGTTTTAGATGAGAACCCGGACCCCGATGGAGTCACCGACCTGAAGCTCGATGTTGACTAAGTTAGCATAGTCCCAGACAACAGTCTGGTCCCTCGTGGAAGGGCATGTTTGTTTACAAGGCTTCTCTAAGCCATTTGTTAAACTTGTCTGTACTCAGACCTAATTTGCTTCCGGTGTATGATGTAATGTGATCACAGACATGTGATCTTTGTATGCTCTATGTGTATATCAATAAAAAGTACTTTGTAGAGTTATGTGATGATACCTGCTGTTCATACTAGGCATGTGTGTTGTGTGTATGTTTATAACATGCATGTCTTAGTATGGGTTTTCGAGACCTTAGTTGTGATCTGGCTGGCGGTCCTTTATACACCAAGTGGCCCTTAGATGTGCGCAGCTTGGGGCATCGCGATGCGATTGCTCGTGACTCTGTCACGTGCACACTTTGTTGTATGATCGAGCCCGCCCTAGACCCCGACTAAGTGATCGGGCTGGAGTAAGTCTATGTAAGAGTTAGGATCCAATTGATAACATGGTTGAGGCGACTTGTCTATGAGTATGGGATTCACCACCCATAAGCATTTAGACTTGTGAGTGGACGATGAGGACCCATCTCAGATGATCATCCGGCCTGAATGGGCTGCCCCTCACGTTCGATGCTTACGAGAACGTTCTGTGCTTGGCCTTGTCTGCTTAGACAAGTGGGTACGGTTCTCGGCTCTCCATGTGATTGTATCATGACTGGAATTACATACGCTAACCCCGGGTCCCGACACTCTCGCCACGACAGAATACAGGGGAGGCCACGGCGCGGCACCAGCGAAGGAAGGGCAGGGGGCGCGCCTTCCATCGAAGGGGATCGGGGCGCTGCTGCCCCGGGCACGGCGGCCGGCGACCACGGGGCCGCGCAGGGATGGCCCGCGGCGCCGTTCCTCCGCGGCGAGGCGTGGCACGCCGAGAAGTGGCGACCAGTGGCGGGGCAGGCCGCGATCGCGGCTCGAGGGTAGGGATACGGGAGGTCCAGGGGGCTCTCGAGTGACGGCTAGGAGGAGGGGGAGGTCGGGCTGGCCCGAATTTGGGCCGGAGGGGAGCGGCAGCGAGGGCAACCGAGGCGGACAATGTGGGGCTCCGGCCACAATTTTGAGAGGGGGATAGCTAGGAGGAGGTGTGGGGAAGCTGCTGGTGCTCTCCAAATGCGCGGGTTGGCGTGGAGCACGCGCGCTCAGCAAAGCCGGGCGGCGCGGCAGGACATGAAGAAAACGACGGGGACGCTCTATAGCACGAGGTGGACAGGTCGAGAACGCGTGGGGCGCGTCCAGTGCACGCCTAGTGCAGACTGGGAGCGTGGCCACCAGGGGGAGGCTCATCCAGGGGGGTTTCTTCGTGGCCACTCATGTCCAGGGGGTAGTCCTTCGAGTGCTTATCACATGGGTGTGCCTGGCTGGCCAACTGGATGAACATGGTGAGCTTATCCTCACTGTGAAGATTGATGCAGCAAACTTGGTCAAGAAGTAGAGATCACATTCTGGGGTTTTGGATAGGGTCAAGTTGTCTTTTGGCTTTAGGATAGGAAGGACTACATGTCTGCAAGGTTTGGGCTCAAAATAAACAATGTACATGGTACATCCTTTGCAAATGGCACAATGCTGCAGAAGGTGTTTGTGTTGTGGCATGGCTTGTACATAGCTCCTCTAGGCATCATATTTTGCATAGCTCAATCATACACTAGGATGAGTGTCTACAACAAGGTTCATCTCATTTGTATTAGTCTAGCTAGCACTTCCTTTGTAAATTTCCAATTGGACCAGAAATGCAATGTTGAAGCTAGCGTCTCATAGTATTGGTGGAATTGGCTGAACATTGGTGTACTGGGGTTATGGGCATGGTGCACATGTGTATGAAATTCCATAGCCATTGAACACACATAGCTAGCACTTGCTTCACAATGTGGCCCACTGACCAGAAACTTAAACATGATGGTGCACTCACATGGTTAATGGGATTTGGCTCAAATCTGGTTTTGTGGAGTTATTTGGTGGTAGGATCATGCTCAAAAAATTTCAAGGCAAATGGGATCCTCTATCATGCACTTGCTTCAAAATTCCCCCTTGCTGCATCCAAACTTTGGGAATTTATTGTGGGAGTTTGGCTAAGCAAATGTTGGTGGAATTTGGTGGAGATCAATCATATGATCATATGAGAATGCACAAAAAGTTTCACCAGCAATGGATCAAGAGAAATGGCACTCCCTTCACAAAGCTCCATTCTGCCCCCACAGACAAATGAATTTTTCTAGAGGAAAAATCCATTTGGGCTATGGAATGTTTTTGGAGAAATTGGCAAGATATGATGTCCATGACATGTGGGAATTATTTGGGGATTTATGGAGCAATATAAATAGGGGTTGCTTCACCAACCTCAAATAATTTGGAATATCCCTTTTAATGGAAAAAGGAATATATGGCTTGAATAAAATGGTGTCTTGGGTGGGATGGAACAATCGAATGACAATGGAAAGGCTTGGATTCAAGGTACACTTGAGCATGGAAAGAAAATATGCTCAAGTTTCAAGTCCAACGAGGTGCTCAAAATCAAATCCAATAGCAAATCCAGAAATAAATCCGAAAAGTTTTTGGAAAAAGGAAGTTCCAAAATCCAGGGTGTCACAAGGAACTAACTTAGAAACCTTAGCCTCATGAGATAACTTTAGCCCATTATGGGAGACTAAAAGATCATCATGAGAGCTTGAGAGCTTTTCATGACTTTCTTCCAATTTCCCATACTTGCTAGTTAGCAACTCAAGTTGAGCCTTTAGCTCAACATTCTCCTTTAGTATGGATGCTTCACACGAAATAGAGTTAGTAGCACAAGCATCATCAAGAATAATGGAAGGAGAAGACAACATGGCAAGCTCTTTTGAATAAGAAGCTTTTAGTTGAGCATGTGACTCGGTGAGTTTAATGAGCTCACCCTTAATGACCCATGAGCCATTTTCGAGGTGCCCAAAATCCTCAAGGAGTTTAGCATGCACAACTTCAATCTTATCATTTTTAGTTTTGATAACATTAGTCATCTCAAGGGCTCTATCATGGGATTCCTTTATTCTAGATAACTCTAGAGCAAAAGTCTCCTCAAGAGATTCCTTGGTAGTTTGTTCTACTTCTAGAGCATGAGATAGTTCCGTAATCTCATTAGCGTAATCACGCTCAAGGCTTCCCATTTTCTCAATGTAATTCTTGACCATAATGGAAATAGCCATGATTTCCGTGAAGTTGGAACGAGAAATTTTATTCTTATGAAGAACTTTAAAAACAATTTCTCCCTTAATTTTTAAGGAAGCAATACCATCATTCTCTTCATCATTGTCTACATTATCACTATCTACATCATCACCAACACTAGACATATAGGGTTTCAAAGTAGGAGATACCTTTGACTCCTTAGCCATAAGACAAAAATGAGTAACATGTGATGATGATGTAGGCTCCCTTGAGGCATCATTCAAGGCCACATCTTTACCCATAGACCGTTGGTTTTCCTCTACATTGTTAGCACAATAGCTAGAGGAAATAGAAGCATTTATATCATGGCAACAAGATATAGCAAGCATATCATCATGAGATTTATTCACGTTATTTCTACATGATATGCATGGACTATCAACACAAGCATGTAAAACCTCTAAGGTGCTCGAAGTGTTAAAGTTCAAAGATGAAGCATTGCAATAAGATAGTGATAAAGGGTTATCAACAATAAGCTCACTATCATCAAAGCAATGACTAACACTACTCACCATTTCATTACCTTGTGGCAAACCACATGTTGGTGAAGTAGAAGAAGTTGAGAACAAAACGCGGCCGGAGGTGGAGGGAGAACAATCATCCCCACAAATGTTGGACAAACCATATTTATCTTGAAGCTTTGTCCACAACTCATGAGCATCCCGAAACGACATGAGTTGAGATATATCTACATTACTCAAAGCATCAACAATCACATTAGAAGCTTGAGACTTGAGATAAGAGTTTTTCTCATCCTCTAAGGATAGGTTTTGAGTATCCTTTGGATGATAAAAAATCCATATCTACAATGCGCTCTAAACACGGGTCAATGGCCCGGAGATAATTAAGCATGCGAAATTTCCAAGCATCGAAATTTGTGCCATTGAAACTAAGATTGTCAGTGAAACCTAATCCCCTAGTCGACATTTTTACTCTCAAGGCGGTGAAGCCCTATAATGAGAGACCAAGCTCTGATACCAATTGAAAGGACCGAGATGTCGCCTAGAGGGGGGTGAATAGGCGTTTTGAAACTTTTACGGATTTATCTTTATCCTAATGCGGAATTAAACTAAACGGATACTTTTCAAGCTCAAATCCTAAATATGCTAGGCTCAACTAAGTGCACCAACAACCTATGGTAAACATGATAAGCACTTAGAGGAAACTAGCAAGCACAATATATACCACTATATGTGGAAATGAAAGATACAACTAAGCAATTCAAACTAGCACAAGATATATCAATATGAGCATGTATGAATTGCGGAAAGTAAAGGGTGTGGGAAAGAGATAACCACAAGTGAGTCGGGGACGCGGATTTATCCCGAAGTTCACACTCCTTTGAGGGAGTGTGAATCTCTGTTGGATAGGTGCTCAAGCCAAGGCTCGAGGGCACTACAAAGTACGTAGCTCACCGTAATCTCCCTTTCGAGTCACCCCCAACGGATGAGCCTCGTTTCACTCAGGGTTGGTCTTGAAGGTGACCACCACACCTTTACAAACTTCTTCGGAGCACACCACATGCACGGAAGCTTCCGGAGGAACCATGAACACCTAGGCCACTTCGCACCCTTCCCGGAGCACACCACAAACGGAAGCTTCTGGGGAACCTCGACCACCTAGGCCTATTCACAATCTTCTCAAGATATCACCAAGTCAATACCACCAAACCGTCTAGGAGGCGATGGCCTCCAAGAGTAATAAACTCACGAACTCCCACTCGAATAAATCGATGCGGGGAGTTCAAACCAATGCAACAAATGCAATGTAAGGTCAAGCAACAGATGCTCAACTCACTCTCTCAATCTCACAAGATGCAACTCAAGAAGGTAGGAGATTGTAGAGAGGGGAAACAATGGAGGAGATCAACAAATGGCTCCCAGATCCATCCACAAATCACCCTTCACATAGAGGGGAGATAAGGGTTTGGGGGAGGTGGTATGGGGCTCAAAAGAGTGGTAAAAATTTGTATGAACAGCACCCAAACCGGTGGGGAAGAAGACCCCTTAAATAGCCAACCCCCAAAACTAGCCATTGCGGCTCCAACGGACACTTCCTGGGCACCCCGTGCCCACCGGGGTCAGGACCCCGTGTGAACGAGGTATCTAGGGAGTTTACGCCTCACCCCGTGTGCACGGGGGTCGGGACCCCGTGCCCACGGGCCCCCGTGTCCACGGTACACCCCGTGCCCACGAGGTACCCAGAGACAACCCAATGCAGGAAACTAAAACATGCGTAAGTTTTTCATACGAACTCCGATTTTGATGATCTTGGGATCGTTTTAAAGCTATGGAAAAGCCCAATGTCCTCACATAGAGAACCACCCAATATCAACAAGAAAGGATTATGCAAAATATGCAAAGGTTTGAGCACTCCATGTACGACGTGGTCAAGCTACTCGTTCGGTAGTCCCTCTTGATAGTACGGCTATCAAACCTATAATCCAGTCTCCCACCAAGCACCATGAGACCGGTAAAACTAGGAAAACCTAGCTAAGTTATACCTTTGCCTTGTGCATTCCACTTGAGCTTAATGATGATGTTAATACTTGCCTCAAGTTGGAATCCTTTCGTTGACCACATTCACTTGGTGAAGATTCTTGAATTGCATCATCATCTTGTAATGAGGGTAGGCTTAACTTAAGAACATATTCACATGTACATTGTCACAGTGTGGACCGAAAGCTTCAAAGAGTATAACCTCCATCTTCTCATCTTGCACTTGGACTCCTCAAACTCGATGACCATCACCACTTGATGTCATCCTCACATAGGCAACTTGAAATCTTTCCTTTTGATGCAAGCCCATGAGAAACACCTAACCCACATAGACATAAAAAATACATAGCATGGGTTAGGTAACAAAGCACAATTCACAATTACTTACCATACCACACTAGATCACTTGATCCCACGTGGTACAATTTTTGTGCTTTGAGAGTTGACCATCTAGATATAATCTTCGAGTTTCATCTTGGTCAACCAATATCTTTAATTCATGCTCCATCTTGGTTTCTTGAAAGCCATTATGAATACTTCATTTAACTTCATTTCTTCAAGACTATATCACCAAAGACTCTCTCATGAACATATCAAGTTTCACCATTAACATTATATTGGTCATCACTTGCTCTTCAAAATGCTCCATCACAACCACTTGAGAGGCACAATGAATTCTTCACTCTAGTTGATTGCTTCAAGACATGATAAACCAAAAGCCAACATGGGCTCACTATGATGTTGTCTTGAAACACGACTTGAATTCTTCTCTTCAATTATTCTCCCAAGCCCTTGATCCTTATGATCCCAACTATGTCAACCTTTGAGATTATCCAATGGACTCAACCATGAGACACCAAGAGCCAAACTTAGGCCCCGTGTGCACGGAGGGCAGTGACCCCGTGTGCACGGGGAATCCAGAGAGTTAACGTTTGACCCCGTGTGCACGGGGGTTAAGAGGCACGTGCACAAGGGGTGTCCAGAGAGATTTCCTGAACCCCTTGGGCACAACCCTTGGACCTCATAGACACAAGGTAACCATAGAGGGATACCATGAGGAATTCTTCACGAGACTTTGATGGAATTCTTCCCAAATCAACCCAATATGCTTCATGTATCACTATGGAACGTTTCTTCATATAACATACAATGCACTTGATGCTCCATAGATATTTTTCATTCAATACCAAAGCTTAGAGCAAGTCTTCATCATTATGGCTTTCATCATTGAATCCATCCAATGTCCTTAATGCACTACCTATGGAATATACCTTCAAATGTATCTCAATGAAATCATTAGTCCATAAAGATTGTCATTAATTACCAAAACCACACTTAGGGGCTACATGCACTTTCAATCTCCCCCATTTTGGTAATTGATGACAATCTCAACAAGAGGGTTTATATAATGACTTTTAAAACAAGTATGCAATTTATCCGAGAATAAATTGTATACTTGAGGAGGTTTTGATAGCCTCAAATATCACAAAGATAGTTGATGTTATCAAAGCCGGTTGTACTAGCATCAAAACACTACACAAGTATTTGATGTTAGTAGACCCACACTATATAGAGAAAACTACCCCACAATATATGCAAGTGTGAATGAACTTGAATTTCATTGCATATATTGGTTGACAAAAACTTGGGAGAGTTTTATCTATATAGAAATTCATGCAACAAGTATACAAGACAATTGTAGATATGCCTGAATGACAAGAACCAATCCTCCTACAAATACTTCTCCTAAACCCTCTAAACTTCTCCCCCATTGTCATCAAGTGCCAAAATGGAAGAAAAATTGTGTTGTGTGCAGGTCCACGTCAGTTGCGCCGCTGACACCTACTTATCATTGCCGGAGTCATACTGGTCGATACTCTCATCCTCGGTATCTTCACCGAGGGAAACTTGACGCTACGCTGCATCTCACCTTCCACTTGGGGTTACCAACGAAGGGCGAGAAGCAATTATCATCTCTCGCGTATCAATCATCCACCTTGAGATATCTATCCAAAATATCTCGTTGGTATTAAGTTGCGAGCCCCACCCAAACTGTAAAACCACGGCAACAGACAACTGTATTAAAAAGCACCTTGCGTAAAGTAAAAAATCCTTGCAACCGCGGTTACAAGCACCGTTGTTTTCCCCCTTGTGGCAACAGCACATGCCCTAGACTCATGTTTCTGTCACTCAAGCGTGTCATCAGGGGGCATGAACCCACAATCGAGCATAACATCCCCTCAGGTTACTACCTACTACTTGGCCAAAGCAATAAACAGCAACGGAGAACATGCAAGAATTACTTAGGAACAAAAATATAAAAGATAAGAACCAAATATATTACACTTATCACAATTTGAACATAATCTCATAATCCATCAGATCCCATCAAACTCAGCATAGCAACAACAGAAATATTACATATGTGCCTCGATCATGTAGGGCAGCTCACGAGGTCTAAACCATGAGGAAAAAGAGGGGAGGAGAACATCACATAGCTACTGATCGCGGACCCATGGTCCAAAGGAAACTACTCACGGCACATCCGAAAGCTTCCGATGCACTGATTTTTTATCTGATTTTTTCCGAATTTTGGAGCACTTTTAATATGGGGGAAACCTGGAATAAAAAAACAGCAGAAAACAAAAATTGGCACTGGGGTGCACTGAGTTAATAGGTTAGTCCAAATATGATCAACAGTGTATGAAAGTGTATCTAGATCATAGCAATATCACACAAAACATGCATGGGGAAAGCAGCAATTATCGATACGTTTGGGACGTATCAACAGCCGCAGACAAGTAGGGTCGACGGCTATCGAGGACGTACAAGCGAGATTTGTCAAGTAGCTATCACGGCTTCTGACGTTGTAGCGGGTGATAGTAAGGGGATGAAATGAGAGACCACGAGCTCCTCATTCTTGTCAATGTTGGAGCATGGGTATTTTGGTCATTTTAAACGGCATCCACATAAAAAGGTAAAAATATCAAAATGTAAAGTAGAAATTGGAATAGATCAATTACTTTAATGTAAGGAGTGGAAAATTAGCAAAAGGCAAATTAATTGATGGAAAAATGATAAAAATAACTGTTGTGAGGCAGGAGAAATTTGTATGGATCTCCAATGTTTGATAGTTTTTTTCAGTTAGGGCTTAAGAGTATCATTTCTGTAGCGATGGGTCAAATGTTTGCACTTAGAGCATCTTAAATACATAATGTAGATGTATAAATAACTACCTTTTACATCATTAAGATCTAAAAATGATGCTCCAATAAATGATGTAGATGTATAATTTTTTATATCATTTGGGCTTAATGATGTAAAGTACAACATATAAAGAGTTAAATATACATCACTTGAAAGTTGGTGATGTAAACCCATATGTAAAACAACCAACCGCGGCGAACTCCTAACTACCACTGGAACTTTCTGTCGCATCCCGCTCGCCCATCCGCCTCCTGTCGTTGGTGATTTATGGTCAGAAACACTGCCAAGGACGCTTGTTCGTCCATCCCCGACCCCACCCCCACCGCGAGTTGCGTCACGGAAGCCTCCGAAGACCCACCAATATGGATCTGATCGACCGTTGTTTTTTGGGCATTTCTCCTACTTGTTGGACCTCCTGCGGGCATAATGACTGTAGCAACTCATGACCACCTTTCCTGGTAGCGCTGTCCGTCGTCAGAGCTAGTAGGCATAGCCACTCGACTGTCGCAACCCTGCCAAGCGGCCGGTTCTATCGTCGTTTCCACCGGCATTACGTCGTTGCAATTCATCACATTCGTCCAAGAGCCGTAGAAGCAACCACCGCCTACCCCCGACGATCTATGTGAGCACCATCACGACTTCGATCAGCCGTTGATCGGTTTCTTTCACTATGGAGTTATACGTCCCAAACGTGTCGATAATTTCTTCTTGCTCCATGCATGTTTTGTATGATATTGCTATGATCTAGATACACTTTCATACACTTTTGATCATATTTGGACTAACTTATTAACTCAGTGCACCACAGTATCAGTTCCTGTTTTTTGCTGTTTTTCTATTCCAGGTTTCCCCCATATTAAAAGTGCTCCAAAAATTCGGGAAAAAACGGATAAAAAATCAGCGCAGCGGAAGCTTTCGGAACCCCGAAGGAGGGTCGGGGGGCCACCACCAGGGACCTAGGCGGCCACCTGGCGCGGCCTAGGGTCTGGCCGCGCCAGGGGGGTGCCTGGACTCCTGGTGTCCCCCTTTGGCTGCCCCCCTTCGCCTATTGATTTCTCATGATGCGAAACCCCCGAAGACAGAACCCTTTTTTGCGATCTCGCCTCTGTTCCGCCGCCGCCGCGCTTCCAAGATCGGGAGCGCCAGCAGACTTCTTCCCGGCACCCTGCCGGAGGGAGGATCGACCTCCGGGAGCTTCCCCTCCACCATGGCAGCTTCCCGGATGTGCCGTGAGTAGTTTCCTTTGGACCCTGGGTCCGTGATTAGTAGTTATGTGATGTTCTCCTCCCCCTCTTTGTTCTTCATGGTTTAGACCTCATTAGCTGCCCTACATTATTGAGGCACATATGTAATCTTTCAGCTGTTGCTATGCTGAGTTTGATGGGATCTAATGGATTATGAGATTATGTTCAGATTATGATAGAGTAATATAGTTGGTTCTTATCTTTTATATTTTTGTTCCTAAGTAATTCTTGCATGTTCTCCATTGCTGTTTATTTCTTTGGCCAAGTAGTAGGTAGTAACTCCAAGAGGGAACGTTATGCTCGATTGTGGGTTCATGCCCCTCCCCCCCGATGACACGCTTGAGTGACAGAAACATGAGTCTAGGGGATGTGCTGTTGCCACAAGGGGGGAAACAACAGTGCTTGTAACCGCGGTTGCAAGGATTGTTTACTTTACGCAAAGTGATTTTTAATGCAGTTGTCTGTTGCTTTGGGTTTACACTTTGGGTGGGGATCTCAACTTAATACCAGCGAGATGTTTTGGATAGATATCTCAAGGTGGATGATTAGTAGTAGATGCAGTTTGATTTCGGTCTACTTATTTGGGCGTACTGCCCATGATTTTGAGCCTCTTCCTTTATTTTGTAGCATAGTTAGCATTGCGGTGCGTTTATAATCCTGTCAATTGCCCATCTATAATTTATTTACCTCGCGTAGCAGTTTTATCGTCTTTTGGGAGAGAGACATCACTAGTGAACATCACGGGACCCCGGTCCATATTCTCATCATTGTTTACACGCTTATTTATTTTTCCGCTTTTAATTTCAGTTGTTTTCATTATCATTATCCCTTGTGTTTTGATCGTTTGTAAACAACAAGACCCGAGAGATTTACAACCTCTCTGAACTTCGTTGGGAGAAAAGTTATTTGTGTTTGTGTGCAGGTCCATGTCAGTTGCGTCGCTGACACCTACTTATCATCTCCGGAGTCCTACTGGTCGACTCAATCTCGGTATCTTCACCGAGGGAAACTTGCCACTACGCTGCATCTCACCATCCACTTGGGGTAACCAACGAAGGGCGAGAAGCAATTATCACCTCTCGCGTATCAAGAAAATTTCTGGCGCCGTTGCCGGGGACTCTGAGTGGTAAGATAGGGGAGTTTCCCACTACCTTTTACCTTTACTTTTTAATCTTGTTAGTTTACCTTTCAGTTTTTATCTTTGTGCCTTATACCAAAAATCACAACAAAAAAATGTTTATCTTGATGTTAGTAGTCCTCCTTGTTTAGATGAACATGTTAGGACTGGGTGCTTTGCGGGAATTGGAAGTTCTCGATTTCCGTCAAAGGGATGGAGAAAATAAGAAGAAGGCATGGGACAGAATTTCTGAAACACATAAAAGAATTATGCCTTGGATACCTATAAAAATTGTGCTTAGAAATTTTTACCATGGTCTTTTTAAGTGGTGTAAACACTCTCTTGACATTATAGCCGAAGGAGACTTTTTAGAGTGTGATGAAGCTAGAGCTCTTGATATTTTGCATAGTCTATCTAGTTATTTTGTTTATGATCGTAGTATTGATACTGTTATAGATAGACTTGCCACTATTGAAAAGAGGATGGATGCTCTAGACTTGAGGAAGGTAGAAGAACTTAAGTCCAACAAGGAAATGTTGGAGATAGATGATGATTGCATCCCTTTGTTAGGATTAGCATCTCTAACCAAGACTTCCTTGCTTTTTGTGATATTGGATCCATAGTTTCTACTATGCCAAAATTAGTTTATGGTTCTTTGAAACTAGATATGGATAAATTGTCATATTATCATGAACATGCTAATGGAGATATTTCAGAGGTTAAAGGAAACGTAAAAGAAGTCCAAGTTGCATTCCTTCAGAGGATTGCACCGATGGATTTCTTCATCATGGAGCCAAACCAAAGTAACATCGTGCTTGGAAGGGACTTCCTCTGAGCTATGAAAGGCTTCATTGATATTGGTAACGGGCACATACGCTTACGCGGTAAGGCGAAAGGTAAGTAACTCTTTCCTAGAAAGAAGAATGAGCTTATTGAAAATCAATTTGAAGGTTTTTGTTGATTCCAATGATCTTGGAGACCTTTGATTCTTCTTTTGCCTTATGCCTAGCTTATAGGAGTAAAAGAAAGCGCTTGTTGGGAGGAAACCCAAGATGCTTTTACATCTGTTTTTAGTGGTCTTGATGATGGTTACTACTGTAGCAACATCATTGTATCTTTATTTTCAAGATTTGTGCCAAGTTATAGCCTCTTATGATAAGGAAGCAAAAGTTGTGACATGCTTTCCAGAAAACAGATTCTGTCTTCTTGACGGAAAAAATCGGAACAAATCACCAGTTCATCTTTTTGAGCTGAACTTTTTACACAACATTCTCTATACAACTGTGAAACTTTCGTATGTTCTGAGTTTTTTTATTTGAGTTGCAGAAGTACCCCGAAAAAATTCTCTACTACTTGCTGTTCTGTTTTTCATAGATTCTGCCACGTTTTGCCTTTCCTTACTTTTGCAAACCTTAAGCTTGCTTTTTATTTGAAAAAACCTTTTTGCAATCTTGATAAACAGTAGCTCTTCAAGAATATCTTTATATTCAGTGGGAAAAAATAGTTTATTAAGGGTACTAACCTCTCTAATCAGCTTATGATGAGTTATGTATGAAGGGAGTTTTCAAGTGTGCGATGGAAGATGATGAAAGAAGATACGGGAGTGTCAAGCGCTCAAGCTTGGGGATTCCCCCATGCATCCCCAAAAAATATTCAAGGATACTCAAGCGTCTAAGCTTGGGGATGCCCCCGTGCATCCCCTTCTCCATCAACAATCATCAGTTCGTCCTCGTCTCACTGTATTTTTATCACTTCATGCGTTATGTGCTATGCTTGGAGCGTCTCGCTCTTAGGTTTTATTTTTAGTTTTCTTTAGCTTTGCTTGCTGTTCATAACAAGTTATACCCTTCTTACTTTGTGTGGGAGATAAACACGCTCCACTTTCAAAATCTAGAACACATCATAGGATTCTTCATGCCTATCTTTTTACTGTTGTGTGTTCTTTATCTTTTCGTAGCTACTGCCATGTTTAGTTTTAGTCTTAGTTTGTCTTTAGAAAGAGCCTTGACTTTTGTTTAGTTTGTTGCTAGAACTATCTTTAGGTTTCATGTTTATCTTGTTAAGAGAGATGGTTGTTGCACTGAGTTGTGTCTTTTCTTGAGAGTAGGTAATTGAGGTTGCTATTTAATTTAGTAGTAACTTGCAATAGTTTTGAGGTATTGATGTGAGTAATGTTTGAAGTTTTGGTATCAAGAGCTCTAGCCTATTAGTGATAGTTGTCATATTTTGGGCAATCCGTGTGTATTTTCAAAACCTACAAAACTAGTTGAGAACTCTAGCTACTAGATGGATCACTAATCTTTGGAGGGATCGGATATTAGAGTACACTCACGTACCATGAGTCGAGGATGCGCAAGGATAACCAAACCCCCATACACTCCTCCTCGGGGTACTTGTCTCTTTGTGAACCTCCTTATTAGATTGAGAGTTACCGATAATAAGTGCATGCGTTCTTCAGACTAATGTAAGTATTGAAAGTTGACACTTCCACTTCCTCATATTTGCTAGCCTTTCCTTTGTCATGCATTGCCTCCTTCTCACTCCGAGAGTTGGCGTCCACCTTCGCCGGTACATCCAAACCCTTGGCATGATACGCTCTATCATCATAAACCTTCTTATATTTTTCCTCAAAACAGCCACCATACCTACCTATCAAGGCATTTCCATAGCCTTTCCGAGATATATTGCCATGCAACATCCACCTCTTCATGACTTGATCTTCATGTCATACATGTTCTTGCTACACTGGCAGAGGCATACATTGCATACATCATGATAGCTACATCTTCTTTATGATTTGAGTACCTTTTAAAGTGTGAGAGATCTTCTATACCCTCTTGTAAATTAGATTGTTGCCCTTAAGTGAGGAAAAGATCCCAAAGTGGAAAAAATAAAAGATCCCAAAGAGAAAAAATGAGAGTTAAATAGAAAGAGCCATTGAGGCCACCAAAAAATACAAAAAAATAGAAAAAAGAGAAAAAAAAAAGAGAAAGGGGCAACACTACTATCCTTTTGAAAGATCCACACTAGTACTCCCTCTTATCCTTGTACTCCATAGAGATGATTATTCATGCATATAGCTATGTGGGGACCTTCACACTATAGAACTTGGATTGTATATTCCTAGGATGAGCCTCCTCAAACGAGCTCTAAGTATTCATGAGCGAGCAAGTTGGATGCACCCCCACTAGTTCCATTGCAGAGCTTTTCTTAGCTCATATCTTCATCCGTTGCATGGCAATCCCTACTCCTCACATGAGGATCTATCATTTGGCTTTCTCGCCTATGATTGTCCTCATTGATGTGAGAATTTCTCACCTTTTTTCTTCCTCCTCCACCATTCTTCTCTCTTTGCCATCCTAAGTGTCAACTTTCGTGCTTACGCTCATCCATTGCATGAGTGCTCAAAATATCGAAAAGGAGTGGATCAAATTGACTTGTACCTGGCTAGTGGTCTGGGGACGAGTCAAGACAAGATTCCAAAGAAGACCAAGTGTGAAACTTTAGTAGATTGAGTTCTCAACAAAAATACTTTTTCTCTCGTATTCCCTATCCCTCTTCTTGCACGCAAACACCATTTGGAGACATTCGAGTCACGGACAGCGAGAGCTCTTGCACCTAATGTTTTTTTGTTGCTTCTATCAATGCTAAAATAGACTCTTGCATGTTATGACTTGAATTGAATCACATACCTTGATTGCTTTACTTTGTAACATCCCAAAATTTTCCAAATTTTGAATTGTTAATAAATAAATTATAATAATGATTGTTTGCTTGACATGATTGATTTTTTCCTGGGATTGAAAACTTTTAGAGTTTAAATTAATATTAAAATGAGAGGGAATAAAAGGACTTTCCCCTAATAATCATTTTTTGTGTTTTGAAATTTATCATTTGGAACAAATCCAATTGAAAAAAAAGAGAGAGAGAAGCTAAAGTGACTCCTTCATTATAAAAGAAAGTTGGAAAAATTTTAATGTGATTTTATTTTAAATTGGAGTTATTTAAATAATTGTCCATTCAAAAGTAATAATAACTTGAGACAAGATAAAATGACTTCTTCAGAAAAATGGAGTGGAAATTATTTAAATAATTATTTGAAGTTTTTGTTGATTTTTTAAAATATAATATAACTAAATAAAGTCATTAAAAAATGTTTTTATTTTTACTTATCTTTTTGGAAAATATGTTCATTGCATAATTTTCTTTGGATTATTTTATGAATTTAGGAATTTATTTCATATTTTTCTTATGTGTATTTATTTTTGTAAAATTGTTTGAAGTTTCGGATTTAAAGAAAAAGAAAAAAAACCATACCTAGCCGGCCCAGTAACCTTTTCTCACCCGGGCGCAATTTGAGACCCAGACGACCCCGTTTACATTTTTTTTTCTCTGTCTATATATAGAATTTCAGAAAATATTTTTCCTTTTTCTTTTTTTTTGGAAAACCCTAGCGGGGCCCGCCGCTCGCCGCCGCCGGGTCGCAACCACCACCGGAGCTCGTCGGACTCCACCGCCAGGCCGCCCTGGCCGCCCGCGCACCACCCCACTGCCGGCCACCTCCTGTGCGCCGCCCGTCTCGTGCCAGCCTCGTCCCGAGCGCCGCCGCCTCGCCTCACTAGATTGCCGCCCGCCGCACGCCGGCGACTGCGCCACGCCGCAGCGCGCGCCCCATGCGGCGCGCCGTCACCTCTCGGCCGTCATCGCCTCCCCGTTGGCCGGCCGACCCCGTCGGACCGCCCCGCGCCGCCGCCGCCACTCGTCGGAGCTCGCCGGAGCAAGCCGGAGTTCGCCGGAAAACGGATCCGGTCAACCGCCTCTAGGGACCCGATCACTTTTTTTGGAAAAACTTTAATTGCGATCGAGCCCTTTCTGCAGAAAACACCCTGTATCTCGTTTTCGCAATATCTCCTCAACCGTGTGTCAGAATCAGGTGAATCTTTTTCCTACGCGCTCGTCTTGTTCTGTAGTTTAATATGGAATCAACTTTTCACACCTTTGCACAATTTTGAATTTGAATTTATTTAAATTAAAATTCAAACTGCAAGAGGCCATATCTTTTATACCGGTGATCTAATTCAATTGATTCTTTTCGTATAGGATCACTCATGTCATGTACTTTATGTCCACATCATTTATACACCACCTTCAAATACTTTTTGATCTGTTTGAAATTAAATTCAATTCAAACCTTCAACCTGCTATGACTCGTGTTGTAGTATTCCGTTTCACGTGATTCCTTTTGCATATCGGATCGTTTGAGACATGTTATCGGTAAGATTCACACACTTTTCATGTGGGCATGATTTTGACCTTGAATTCATAAGTCCATACTCACAAATATTTACCAATAGTTCTTTATCTGTTGACTCTCTCGAGTTCACCTTCCACTAGTCACCTTCGAGCACATCGACACTGGTGTCGTGTCAAGACTTTTTGTTTTTGTTTTGTTGCTAAAACCTTTGTGTTTGATTTGTTTATGCGTGATTGCTTATGCGGTATCTTTCCTTTACGATAGATTGCTCGGAGTGTGACGAGTAGAGTTATCTGGATCGTGAGAGCGAAGAACTTCATCGAATGTATAAGGCAAGTTGCACTTTGACCATACCTCGTCCTATATTTTTCATTATGCTTGTAGCAAATATCACCCTATGCATGTGTAGGAAGTTTTATATTATTATTGCTGCAAACCTGGTAGGGTAGCCATATGATCTTATCATGTTTGCTTAGACAACCTAGCACGTGTTTGTTATATATTTGTTATTCTTGTAGACGGGGATTGGTTTGAGATTACATTGAGCTATGTGAGGATTTAATGACTTGACTAGCAAACCTTTAATTAGAATACACCTCTGGACGGGCAGGGAGTGCTTCCTGGGGGCTCGTGCCTTATCTAAGGCGAGACCAGGTTGTACCCCTAATGGATGGTTTTGGTGGTCGAAAGAATGGCATGGTATCTACCCTCTGAACGTAAGTGGGCGCCGTCCAGGCTCAAAAAGATCAGACATACTTTGTGACCAGTAGCTTCCATGTACAGCCGCTGGCCATATGGGCTCTGGCTTAGTCGAGTACGTTGTGGGAATCCTCTCCCGTGCAAAGCTAGCAGATGTAGATTTTGGTAGGTGTACCGGCTTGCCGTTGGGTGTAGGTGACCTCTTCTGAAAGACTTCGTCTCAATCTTCGGGTTGAGTCCAGCGGGAAAAGTGTACTAACCTCTGCAGAGTAAAAAACTAATCATGATTAGCCGTGTCCACGGTTATGGACAACTTTGAGCAACTTGGGCATTACTGCTATTGGAGGATCTTGACAGATTAATCACCTTAATAAAACTTGAGTGGGAAAGATTTAATAAAGGGTTTGGGTTGGAACTAGTGCAGCCCAGTTCAACCTTAAGTAGAAAGACAAATTAAAATTTGATTTAGGTAGACTAAGGAAAAAACCAGCTTTCTGCAAAATAAAACCATAAGCCTTCCTTTGACTTACCTTGCATGTAGCGATAGGTATGTTATATCCTTTCTCGTGTGACTTGCGGTACAAATCAGATATACTGACCCGTTGTCGGGCTATAACCTTCGGTGTTGCAGGATTGTATACGACGAGTAAGTGGTGCGATGTAGGGTTACAATATCTATACTCAACTATGCCGGTGGAGTTGATGGACGCCACGAAGCTTTTATTGTTTTTCTGATATATTCTATTTCTAAGCTAGCCTTGAGCTTTGCGGGTATGATTAATTTTAATAATGGATCTTCGATGTAATATATATGACATGTGGTTTATTCTTGATATTACATCATGTACTGTGTGTGCTAGCTATTGATCTAGGGACTAGCACAGAATGCACAGAGACTTGGATTCTTTGTGAATCGGGTCGTTACAGATGGTATCAGAGCCCATGTTGACTGTAGGTCATGACCCTAGAAAATGGATAGGAAAAGCCATAAGAACAGAATTATTTTATCACTCTTTGATTACTTACTCTTTCCACTAGTATCTCTTATCTATTATTCATTTTCTAAACTCCTTGTATTGTTTTAATGTAAATACCCCTCCGAGTTACTTATGCCTCTGAAGATATGATTTTGAGAAGTAGCTCATCAACATCATGGATCAATTGAAGTTACAACCATCGGAACTAGGAGTATCCTATGGGGGTCAATAAGCTTTTACACTACGAGAGGATCTTCAAGATCAGCTTAGCTGAGAAGGATGAAGCTTAGATCTAGACCACCACTATTATGCTAATTTAGATAAACGAATTGCGCGTAGTATGATGAGATCGTATGTCTTGCACATATGACCTTACTTTAGGTTTTCTTGTGTGGTGTGTCTTTTGAGTGATTTATTGAATTATGTTGTGTGTTGTGCCTTGCGTTTCTTCTACATGAGTAGAATAAGTTTACGTTTCATTAGACCCCCATATATTTAGTATGCTTCGAGACTGAAGGAGACATAACAACAACAAGAATAAGTTGGCAAGTGACTCGACGATACGAAGATTTCTTCGACAATGCAAAATTAAAGCTACTGTCATTGAAGACCTGAAGACCTAGAAGATTCAAGTTTCTATCGTTAGATCGTTTCCGTGAGCTGTCATTTCTTGCTTTTACCGGCAGTTACACATCAATAGTTATATTTTCAAAACTAATGTGATGTTTGTAGGATGCGATTTATGTAGGCCGAGCTACTCATGTCTCGGAATCCAGGCCATCCGCTTGCGCATCGGGATTCTATGGTGTCAGCACCTTGTCCCCCGTAGCCTCCAGCTAGATAGGAGCTAGGGGTCATAGACGTACTATACGTTTTGCACAGATGTTCCCCATCTTGCGCAGATTTCTAGTCGTGTGCGGTGTACTTCTCCTATGCTGGTACTTAAAGGCGCGTGGAATAATTCGAAATGAAACAGTTGCAGGCACGTGGACTTCGGGCCCACTGACTATTGACTGCTCTCGCACGAAAGGAAAACCATTGTGCCGGCAACTCTCCTTCGCAAACCACTTCTCTCCTATCCCCCCAATCCTTATAAGCTTTTGCGCCATGGATAATCTAGTCCATAGTCACCGCTCTTCGCCGCACAGGTTATGAAATTTCTCCAACCTAAGCTTTGTTTTGTGTCGCAACTAAATCTTTCTCCATGGATTCACCTTTATAGTTTCTAATCTGGTTGGTGTTCTTGATCCATCAAGCTGCGGATCCTAGATGCGGAACCCATATCAATGGTTAGGCCTAAGGGATCACAGGCTTCAGCAAGCTTCGCGGAAGATCCAGTTGGTGGCGGCGGGCGGATGCGCGCAGGCTCTCAAATGGGTGGATTTCGCCATGATGTGCAAGGTCCAGTTGACGGCGGCGGATGAATAAGTACCGCTGCTCAAATTGGTTGCAGCCATGACCAAGCCATGCATATAGTCACCTCAGAAGCAACTACCGGTTGGACTAGGAGGTCTTGTTTCTATCTTGAACTGTCCCCATGAACTTTTTTGTTTTACCAACAATGTTCCAAGATTCAGCTTTGAACTAGCGTTTTGTTTGTGCACTGATGCTTAGTCTACGGTGAGTGTCTTACTTTATAATTGCAATGATGAACAACTAATCTAGTATTTCTTTTGTCTGTTTCTTTAGGGGATTGTATACAAAATTTAATTCTTGACTGTGCTATTTGGAGCCGGCACTACTAGTAAGTTGTAGTGGAAATGCCAGAATTTATTCTAACTAAGGTTGATTTACTTATCCGATCTTGCAATGACAGAACTTAGTTGTTTGGTAGGTTGCTCCTATGTAATTTTAGATTATAGCTGTTTGTGTTATCCTACGTTGACACTGTCATTAGTATGTTAATTATTAGTAGTACGTTGGTCTGTAGGATTTATATTAATATCACACCACTCAGCAAATAGTTTTCGTTTGATTATTTATTTTTTATATTCCTTGTTTGAAACTATCATACCCTTGAAATTTTGGTTTCTATTTTTCAAGAACATCAAATGATTAAGGTGGTTATATCAATTAACAGTGTGTATTTAACAACCAGATTGATGCTTGTAATTGAGGCGTATGGTTAATGATTCTAGGAGATGTCTTCAACTTTAAATATCACTATCGCTGAACTTCCATACAGAACAACACTGAGTGTTTCTTGTATCCATCTTAGTATTTCAGTTGATTATTCCCTGGTTCAAGCTTCTGTATTTTAATGCAAATCAATATCGCGATCTGAGGAAAATATATGTTTTTGTTCAGAGTATGTTGCTTGCTGCATGAATTCTAAAAACTGAGTACACATCACAGGGTGCGGATTGGCGAAGGCGCTTATCATATATTAACCTGAACCAAGGTAAACAGGTGAGAGAGAATACAAGATCTACGAAGTCTGGATGCACTGCTATGATCTACGAGAATAATGTAATTGTGGATGTTTGCAAATTAATTTTATAGTAGAAGATGATTATTATTTGCTATGATCTATGAGAATACCAAGTTGACGCCCGACCATTTCTGAAAGTAACTAATGTTTTTGTGGATGTTAACAAATAAATTTACTGTGGGAGATGTTATTATTTGCTAAGATCTACGAGCATACCAAATAGATTTAATTGTAGAAGATAGTTATTAGGGTCTATGATCTACGAGAATACCAAATAGACACTGACCATTTCTAAAATTAATTAATGTTTTTGTGGATGCTTACAAATTAACTTTATAGTAGAAGATGGTTATTATATTACACCGACGCCCTCATTTATGTGTGTGTTGTTAGTTATGTGAGAGCCCAAGCTTTAGATTAGGATTTTAGCACTAAACATATGGTCTAGTTTGATTTCCTGTTATTTGCAAGCATTGTATAAAACTATAATATTTGGCACGTGTAGTGGAAACTGGTACTAATTTATAAAGAACTATGGAGCTGGTAGAAATTAGAACATATTTAACAAATCGATTCAGTTATGTGCAAACCATGTGAGGCAGCTATTTCTAAAACTAGTTACTATTTGAAATTATAGCTATCTCTGAACTTTCATACAAAAAAGCTTGAGCACTGTAATTATCCACAGTTTTTTAGTTAAATGGTTGCCAGTTACCTGTATCTGAACTTTCATACAAAATAATTCTTCACTGTTTTTTCCCTAAATGATTCGATTCTGCACTATATGCAGGGTGCGTCACAAAAGCACAATCTGTCCTGATAGAGGAGATTTTCCAAGGACTCCGAGAAAAATTCCAAAGTGTTCAAAATGTGGAGTTCTTGGTCGTTGGTAGAATGCTTGTGGCAAACCTGTGGAGCCTTTCGAGCCAAATTTGTTGTAGTGTGATATAGGAGTATAATTTTTTTGACTTGTTTGTTGTTTGACATCCGTGCGATTTGCTACTGGCATTAAGATTTGTGTTGGACATTGTTACGATGACTGAAATCAAGATTTGTGTTGCTTTTTTACTGGTTTTTAAACTGGACCAAGCTTCCATTATGCTTTTGGGTTGTCCTATTTGTGTAGAGAATTGCTACTTGTGGAAAGTCAATTCTTTATATGTTTTGGCTTGTTATATACAGTAATAGGCATTGGAATTACTGACTGCCGATTTGTTGATATGCCTTGATGGTAGTTACATACAGTTTTTATATATCTACCATAATAGCAAAAAAGAATATTTTCAGTGTTTCATAATTTGCAGATTGGCTATACATCTGCATGATCTCTGCATGTTCTTGTTTTCCGTTTAGCATACGAGGGGGGAGGAAGAAGACGGGTGATTGTGATATGGTTCGATGGAGGGGATAAATGCAGATGTTGTTGTTTGTCAAGCCTATAATTTTTGAAAATGATTTGCCCTGAGCATGACTGTACCTGCTGACATGGGATAGATACCAATAAACTTTATTGATGTGACAGAAAGAAATGATCTTTGTAAATTGTTTTTCCATGCATCAAGAACTTGTGCCAACGAGGGAGGTGTGCGAGATAGATGGGGGTTGGTGTTTATGATTGACACGGCTGGCTAAACGAAGATCATTAACAGCTTTTTATGTGCGAGAAAAATATTCAACAAATTATTAGGTTTTCTTCTAATCTGGTGTCCTGCCGTGTCCTGATGGCTTCTCGCCCTTCGTTGGTTACCCCAAGTGGATGGTGGAGATGTAGCGTAGCAGCAAGTTTCCCTCGGTGAAGATACCAAGGTTTGTCTCCAGTAGGACTCCAGAGATGATAAGTAGGTGTCAGCGGCGCAACTGACGTGGACCTGCACACAAACACAGATAACTTTGTTCCCAACGAAGTTCAGAGAGGTTGTCAATCTCTCTGGTCTTGTTGTTCACAAAGGGTAAAACACAAGGGATAATGATAGCAAGTAAAAGCAATAAATTAAATATAGCATGGAAACAGTGATAAGGATATGGACCGGGATACGTGATGTTCACTAGTGATGTCTCTCTCCCAAAAGACGATAAAACTGCTATGCGAGGTAAACAAATTACAGAAGGGAAATTGACAGGATTATGAACGCACCGCAATGCTAACTATGCTACAAAAGAAAGGAAGAGGTTCAAAAGCACGGGCAGTACGCCAAAATAAGTAGACCGAAATCCATCTACATCTACTACTAATCATCCACCTTGAGATATCTATCCAGAACATCTCGCTGGTATTAAGTTGCGAGCCCCATCCAAAGTGTAAACCCAAAGCAACATACAACTGCATTAAAAAGAACTTTGCGTAAAGTAAACAATCCTTGCAACCGCGGTTACAAGCACCGTTGTTTTCCCCCTTGTGGCAACAGCACATCCCCTAGACTCATGTTTCTGTCACTCAAGCGTGTCATCGGGGGGCATGAACCCACAATCGAGCACAACGTTCCCTCTTGGAGTCACTACCTACTACTTGGCCAAAGCAATAAACAGCAACGGAGAACATGCAATAATTACTTAGGAACAAAAATATAAGAGATAAAAACCAAATATATTACTCTATCAAAATCTGAACATAATCTCATAATCCATCAGATCCCATCAAACTCAGCATAGCAACAGCAGAAATATTACAAAGGTGCCTCGATCATGTAGGGCAGCTCACGAGGTCTAAACCATGAAGATCAAAGAGGGGAGGAGAACATCACATAGCTACTGATCACGGACCCATGGTCCAAGGAAAACTACTCACAAGACATCCGGGGAGCATCCATGGTGGAGAGGAGACTCCCGGAGGCCAATCCTGCCTCCGGCAGGGTGCCGGGAAGAGGTCTTCTGGTGCTCCCGATCTCGGAAGCGCGGCGGCGGCGGAACAAAGGCGAGTTTGAGAAATAGGGTTCTTCTTCTGGAGTTTCCACGTGACGGAGAATAAATAGGCAAAGGGGGCAGCCAGAGGTGGACCAGGGGCCCCAGGCGCCCCCCTGGCGCGGCCAAGGGTGGGGCCGCGCCGGGTGGCCGCCTGGGCCCCCCTGGCTCCCCTCTGGCCCCACTCGGGCTCTTCGCGAAGCTTTTTTCACGCTGATTTTTTATCTGAATTTTCCCGAATTTTTCTGGCACTTTTTATATGGGGGAAAACTGAAATAGAAAAACAGTAGAAAACAGGAACTGGCACTGGGGTGCACTGAGTTAATAGGTTAGTCCAAATATGATCAAAAGTGTATGAAAGTGTATCTAGATCATAGCAATATCACACAAAACATGCATGGAGCAAGCAGAAATTATAGATACGTTTTGGACGTATCAACATCCCCAAGCTTAATTCCTGCTCGTCCTCGAGTAGGTAAATGATAACAGCATAATTTCTGTGGTGACATGCTAGCAACCATAAAAGAACTTTGAAAAGTAAAGCAATCAAGGTTAGAGATTCAATTCAAGTCATAACATGCAAGAGTCTATATTAGCATTGAAACAAGTAACAAAAGAACATTAGGTGCAAGAGCTCTCGCTGTCCGTGACTCGAATGTCTCCAAATGGTGTTTGCGTGCAAGAAGGGGGATAGGGAATACGAGAAAAAAAACATTTTTGTGTTGAGAACTCAATCTACTAAAGTTTCACACTTGGTCCTCTTTGGAATCTTATCTTGACTCGTCCCCAGACCACTAGCCAGGTACAAGTCAATTTGATCCACTCCTTTTCGATATTTTGAGCACTCATGAAATGGATGAGCGTAAGCATGAGAGTTGACACTTATGATGGCAAAGAGAGAAATATGGTGGAGGAGGAAGACAAAAAGGATGATAAAGGCTCACATCAATGAGGACAATCATAGGCAAGAGATGCCAAATGATAGATATGATGTGAGGAGTCGGGATTGCCATGCAACGGATGCACATACGAGCTAAGAAGCTCTCCAATGGAACTAGTGGGGGTGCATCTAACTTTCTCGCTCATGAAGACCTAGAGCTCGTTTGAGGAGGCTCATCCTTGGAATATGCAAGCCAAGTTCTATAGTGTGAAGGTCCCCACATAGCTATATGCATAATGATCATCTCTATGGAGTACAAGAATAAAAAGGGAGTACTAGTGTGGATCTCTCAAAAGGATAGTAGTGTTGCCCCTTTCTCTCTTTTTTATTTCTTTTTCTTTTTTTTTCAATTTTTTGTATTTTTTTTGTGGCCTCAATGGCTCTTTCTATTAAAATCTCATTTGTCCTCTTTGGGATCTTTTAATGTGTCCACTTTGGGATATTTTCCTCACTTAAGGGCAACACTCTATTTAACAACAAGGTAAAGGAGATCTTTCACACTTTACAAGGTACTCAAAATCATAAAGAAGATGTAACTAACATGATGTATGCAAGGTGTAACACTCTCACTGTCAGTGAACGGTAATCACTGTTACTGTTCATCTGTGCTATTCAAAACTTTTGTTGATCAACTTGGAACAGTTCAAATTTCAAATTCCACTTTGATGTTCTTGAATGCATGGTGATCATGGACCTTGATCATCTGGAATCAAAACAAGTACAGGCCATTTGAATTGAAATGCAAACAAACCCTAAAATGCCTTTGATGAATGTTAAAAAAAATAGGGTGACAATAAATCTTTTCCAAAAATCTTGGAACCACTTTTATAAAATCCCAAATAATCACTGGACCAAATCCATATGGGTTTGAGTATTTATTGAGTTATAGAAAATTCCAAACAAATCGAAACAGTAGCTAAAAACCCCAATTTAATCATTTAAAATTTAAATCAAATATTAAATGATTTTCTTTTGACCCCAAATCTTTTGTGGCACTAGCCTAGGGTATAAAAACAATTATGGGTCACATGCCACATTTTATAAAAATGCCAAGGTATATAAAATAATTACAAAAAGAAAATTACAGAAAATAAAAAGAAGAAAAAGAAAGCTAAACCTAGCTAAACCCCCCTCACCCCCCTAGGCCAGAACCCAGCCCACCTAGCAACTAGCCCGACTAAACCACGCCCAGCCCACCACCCCCTGTCATCCCCCTCCTCCCGTACGTGACCATGGCGTGGCGTCCATCCGCCATGGCCACGGCGACGAGCCCCCTCGTGGAGGCCATCCGGCAACAAGCCGGCGGGGATAAGTGCCCCAAGCCTCCCCCGAACCCTAACCCTAGCCCATCCCCTCCAGATCCCCCTCACGCCTCGCCCCTCGTCGTCCCCCCCCCCCCCCCCCCCCGCTCGGACCGAGCCGCCCATGGGCTCCCCGTCGCCGCTGTCGAGCGCCACCGCGGCCAACGACGACCAGGAGCCGCGCCATCGTGTCCCCCGGCACCCTCTGCCTCGTCTCCGTCACCCCACGCTCGCAATCGACACCGGGAGCCTCCACGCGACACGAATCGCGAGTTTCTTCCTCCTCCAGCCGCCCCGCCATTAACGACCGTGGAGCTCCCGCCCTACCACCTCCGGCCACGAGACCACTCCCCTTCGCTCCCTGGTGAGCCGCCGCACCCGTTCCACCCCTTCCCCGTCTCGATCCTCCGCCGTAGCTCCTCCCCGTAGCCCTCCAGTCACCGTCGTGTCTCCATGGTCGCGGCACGCGCTCACCGCGCCTCTGCCCCGCGCCCGGCGTGCTCTGGACGCCCGTGGCCACGCCTGGAGCACCCCCCCCACCTTCGCCGCGCCCCTCTGCTCCCCGTCGTTCGCCACGCCGTGGCCTCGCCGTGCTCTGCCCCGGCACGGGCACGGGCGCAGGCACGGGCTCGGTTTAGACCGGGGGAAAACCCCCCCTAATAGCCCCCCCAGCCACTGACCTCTGGGTCCCACCCAGAGGATTAGAGCTAACCCCCTAATTAACTTTGATTAAACTGCTAGGACACTGACAGGTGGACCCCTGTGATGCTTAGTTAAATTAAGAATTGTATTAAGCATATGAGTCTATGACAGGTAGACCCCACTGCCTTTTATTAATAAAAACAATTTTAGATTTATTCCAGTGTATGACATGTGGGGTCCTCTGTTTTGTTAATTAAATAAAATGAATTAAATGTCCCTCTCTATGACATGTAGGTCCCACTGGTCAGTTTGACCAGTCAACTGTGCTGTGGATAATGTTCTGTTAATAAATAAAAATAATTTAAAAATGATTTAGAAAATGATTTAAATTGCTTAAAACTTTAGAAAATCATAGAAAATAAACCGTAGCTCAGATTCAAAAACTTTATACATGAAAGTTGATCAGAAAAATATAACGAATACGGATACGCTATCCATATGTCTACCACACCCCCCTAACACACCGATCATCGACATTCCCCCCCCCCCCTCCGGGCTGTCTGTCGATAATTTCCGGTACCGATAAAAAGTACCCGGATGAATTTATTCCGAACACGAAAGTTGTTCGGAATAGATCAACTAGCCTGGATACACCCCCCTTATGTTTTTCCGGTACCCACGACACCTCCGGCATGAAACCTTCCCCCTCCGGACACCCTGTCCTGTAATCACCCGGAGCCGGAAGTTCATCCCCGGATGAATTCCCACTCCGAGCCTGATACCTCATACTGCGTTAGAACACCGTTAACATTGCATACGCCATGCTATTCATCTGTTTGTATAATATTGCTGTGTATTTACTGTTTCCTCCCCCCCCCTTAATCTTCGGTAGACCCCGCTGCTACCGCCGACTACACTGCTGCCGGGTACGACTACTTCGTCGACGACCCTACCCCTACCGTCGAGCTTGCAGGCAAGCAGAGCCATTCTCTTCCCCAGATATCGCCTACCTTTCCGTACATTTCTTGCACTAGGCATTGTTACTGCTGCTGCTACGTTATACTCCTATTCAATTGCATAGCCTGATTTTTGTCGCCCCTTGATGTACCTTTCCTTTATCCTATGCTGCCTATTATTACTTATGCATTATTCAGCAGTGAGCCCTGTGCATTGTTATCTAGGATTAGATAGCGGGCCGTGATCACTATGGGAGTGAACACGGATACAATATATACAACTGCACAGGTACGATACGATGCAGACACCGCCAAAGGCCCCTATCTGGGTTATGCCTAGTCACCTCAAGTGTGAGCCATCCAGGAGTGATCCTTGTACTCCATTCGAGGCTGACTTTGTCTTGCCGCCATAGGGTCCTGAACAGCGGTTGACCTTAAGGTAAGAAGTCGGGCGACCCAACGGTGCCCGCGAGCGGTATATCGTCGGGAACGACAGGGAGGGTATGACCGACGTTACTGGCATGCTTGGCCCCTGCTCGTATCTCGCGAGAGTTACCAAACTACGAAAAGTCGAGCTCTACCAAGAGCACACGCGAGACAAGGTAAGGAGACGGTTCACCTTGTTGGTAACCGCAGTGACTTGGTGGGACGACAGGGCGGGCACCGATTTACTGGTGGTCCTGACTGCTGTCGTTGACCGCGGGTCGGTTAAGTCGAGGCAACGATAACGGTTGTCACGCAGGTTAATTAAAATGCTAAATGGTTCGGCGGATGACTTGAGAGGCTCGTTGGTCTGTACGCACTGCCTACACGTGGGATTACGGTGTGGGCCCTCCGCGTCGTAGTTTGTCCGAAAGCTCTTCAGACGTCAGCAGTACTGCGGCCTGATCGCCGGGGAGTGGTCTTGTCTTTTTGCTGCAGCAGGTGTGTTTGGATTTGCTTTTGCTTCACCGGCCAGACTCGCACCGTGCAGGAGCGTGCAAGGGTGAGGGACCTAGACCCCTTGGCGCATAGGATATAGTCCGGCGGATGGCCTCTCTGTTGAGCCTAGGATGGGCTGCGTCGTGTCGGATAGCCTCGGTGGGGCGTTCCCTAACAAGGTTCACGCCACCCTGGAGATCCGAGCGTGCAGGCTGAACAGTAGTGCACCCCTGCAGGGAGTTTAATCTATTCGAATAGCCGTGTCCACGGTAACAGGACGCTTTATGCTGAAGCTGGATCTTACCACTAGAAACTATTATTATTAAACTGTATGGTTCCGGGTTTTCTTCCTCGCGGGGATGTCGAGGAGGTGAACTCGGAGGCATTATTATTATGGTTAATCATTACAACTTATACTATACAATGTTGCAGCAACTTCTGCTTCGTTGTTACTTTATGCTTTATATGAACTGTTGGCTGATTCTTACCTCATGCTGCAAGACATCGTCGGAAGATGCTAGTCTTCGTTAGGCCTAGCTTCTTGCCCTTATTCTGATTCCTATCTTGCAGTCCACTATATACAGCCTCTTCTTTCCGTTGATACAATGCATAATGCTTAGTAGCGGACGTAAGACTCGCGGGTATACTAGATACTCACCTTCTTTATTTCCTTTACTGTTTTGCCTGATCGGCCGCTGCGGTCGACGTTGGAGCCCAGGAGCAGGAGTACCCCGGAGGTGGTTACTACTACGTCGAGACCCCCGCTGACCAGGACCAGGAGTAGTTTCGGAGGCTCCCAGGCAGGAGGCCTTGCCTTTTCGATCTGTATCTCTGATGTTATTTGTGCTAGCCTTCTTAAGGCAAAACTTGACTAATTATGTCTGTACTCAGATATTATGGTTTGTATGACTTATGTATTCGGGTCTGAGTGACCCCCTTTATTGTAACATATTGGTTTATCATTTTGTGTTTAGTGTTGTGATGTGATATTCTCACTGTGGCACCCTAATCTCAGCCGTGTACCCTGCGTGTATGATTACTGTACACGGATTGATTTTAGGGGCGTCACAAGTTGGTATCAGAGCCGACTGCCTGTAGGAAGCCACCCCACCACTACCTGGTCGAAGTTGAGTCTAGACTTTGAAAAACTATTTTTCTAACTTAATATTTGGCTTACGGGCCCACATCGATGTCACTACGTGTGATATCTATGGTATTAGGATCCTTTTCTCCTTACCTATGCTCTGGAAATCTGCTCTCTTATCCTTGCTGGTAAGTTTTACAAAATCTGACATTAGGATCACGTTCTCTTGATTCCACCCGGCGTTTTTTTGGTGCATCCCCCATTGATTGAGTCGTGTCGCAGGAGTCGTACCCCAGGTCCCGGACCGCGGATCCCATTCTCATTCTGGGCAGGCCGCGCGTTCTCTGGCATCAACTGCTATGGCCAACAGTTTTCTTGCGGCGTGATTGACATAGTGGAATCTTTGTCGCGTCGTGTAATCCTAACCGCGGTCTGCGCGCCGCCTAGTGAGTCCTTTTTCCTTAATTTCTACGACGTTACGCTGCCCGATTTTCGATTGATTATATGTGTGGATGTGTATTGTCTTATATGACTACTCCTATATATCCGCACCTCCTCCTTGTTGTCGCTTTACCTATTACTCGTTTCCGGCATCTCGTTAAAATGTTCATCGCTGAAATACCCCTGTTAAATTCTAGCAGGATGGCTGGTCGTGGTGGTTGTGGTCGTGGTCGTGGTGCCAACGATCCACCTCCGCCGCCGGACTACATGGCCGCGATGATGCAGCAGTTTCAGATGAACCAAGTGTTTATGCAAGGAGTCATAGATCAGCTCCAGAATCAGAACCAGAACCAGAACCAGCACCAGAACCAACCGCCTGTGGTTACTCTGCGGGATTTCATGCGTCTCAATCCCCCTCTCTTCCACCAGCCGGAGCAGCCGCTGGATGCCGATGATTGGCTTCGTGACATCACTCGTCAGCTGGAATTCGCTAATGTGAGCGCTGCTGATTATGTCACCTTCGCATCCTATTTCCTGCGTGGTCCCGCTGCTCAGTGGTGGGACACTTACAAGGGCTCGCTAGATGAAGGGACTGTCGTCACCTGGAATGACTTCAAGACTGCCTTCCGCGCTCGTTATGTCCCCCAGGCGGTTATGAACCGTATGAAGGCTGAGTTCCGCAACCTCGTTCAGGGCAACAAAACTGTCGAGGCATACCAGAGGGAATTCCTCCGCCTCTCCCGCTATGCTGCAAGTGACCTCCCCAATGATGCAAGTAGGCAAGAGAAGTTCCGTGATGGGCTCAACCCAGATCTCCAGCTTGCACTTGCTTTGCACGTCTTCCCCAACTTCGCCACCATGGTGAACCAAACTATCACTCTGGAGACCGCTCAGCTGAAGTTCGGTGGTTCGCCGAAGCGCCCCCGTGATGCTGGCTCATCTTCGGGCACAGCACAGAAGCAACGCGTTTGGCTTCCACACAGTGTGTTTCGTCCAAATGCCCCTGTACCAAGGCCGTCGTATGTTGCACCTCGTCTGCCTCCTCCCCCACCGAGACAGCCGAAGACTGAGACTGCCCCCCTCCGTCCTCAAGATGGCATGTGTTTCAAGTGCCGTCAGCCAGGCCATATTTCCCGAGACAGCCCTCAGCGACAGAATCAACTGGTAGTTCACCCTGCTGGCCGCGGAAATGGTCGTGGCAACAATGGGACCCTCAACTATAATACTGGTTCAAATCCTCATGCTCGTGGTCATGCTTACAACATTGATGTTGAAGCAGCTCAGGAACAGCCCGCTACTGTGATTGGTACACTCCTCGTTAACTCAATACCTTCTACTGTTTTATTTGATACAGGAGCATCACATTCATTTATGTCTGGAGCATTTGCTTCTAAGCATGGCATTTACCACGAAAAGATGCATACCCCCTTGATAGTACGGACTCCCGGTACCCAGTGTCGTGTCGACATGGTTGCACCTAACCTCACTGTCGAGATCGAAAGGTTTGAGTTCATGGTTTCTCCGCACATTCGAAAAACCTCCACCATCGACCTTATCCTTGGCATGGATTGGCTAAAAACCCACAATGCCGCACTTTATTGTGGCACCAAGGTCATCCAACTTTTTCATCCTTCTGGCGCGATTTTGAGTCACACTGCCATTGTGTCGATGAATGCCGAAGCTCGTATATATGCTCTGAATGCCTTGAATGTCGCACCTCTCGAAGGGATTGAGAAAGTCCCAATCGTTTGTGATTTTACCGATGTATTCCCAGAAGAACTGCCGGGGATACCCCCGATCAGAGAAGTTGAATTTGTCATCAACTTGAAGCCTGGTACCGTCCCTATTGCCAAGCGCCCGTATAAGATGCCACCTCACCACCTCCTTGAATTGAAGAAGGAGATCGACACGGCCCTTGAGAGAGGCTTCATCCGTCGTAGTTCCTCTGCTTGGGGAGCACCTTCGCTCTTTGTCAAGAAGAGTGATGGCACGAACCGTTTGGTCCAAGATTACCGACCTATCAACCAGGCCACGATACAGAACAAGTACCCCCTCCCTCGGATCAACGATCTTTATGATCAACTTGCTGGATCCACGGTATTTTCAAAACTCGACTTCAGGTTGGGTTACCATCAGATCCGGGTCCGTGATGAGGACATCCCGAAGACCGCATTCATTACTCGCTATGGTTCATACGAGTACACTGTCATGTCCTTTGGCTTGACGAATGCACCAGCCAACTTCTCCAGATTGATGAACTATATATTCATGGAATACCTCGACAAGTTCGTCGTGGTTTATCTGGATGATATATTGATTTACTCCAAGACCGATGCAGAACATGCTGAACATCTTCGCCTTATACTGGAAAAGCTTCGAGAACACAAACTGTATGCTAAGTATTCTAAGTGCGAGTTCTGGCTTCCTGAAGTAACCTACCTTGGTCATGTGATTTCCAAGGATGGCGTTGCCGTCAACCCCGAACGTATTCAGGCTATTCTTGACTGGACTCAGCCCAGGACTGTCAAGCAAGTACGAAGTTTCCTCGGCCTTGCTAGCTATTGCCGCCGTTTTGTTGAGAACTTCTCCAAGATTGTCAAGCCTCTGACTAACCTGCTGCCCAAAGGCGTCAAGTTTGAGTGGACTGATAAATGTCAAGAAAGTTTTCAAGCTCTCAAGGACAAGCTCACTTCACCCCCAGTGCTTGCTCCGCCTGATACCCAGAAGGACTTCGTGATATATTGTGACGCATCTCGTCAAGGATTAGGCTGTGTCCTAATGCAAGAGCGCAAAGTGATTGCTTATGGCTCTCGTCAGTTGCGTGCTCATGAAGAAAACTATCCAACACATGATCTCGAATTGGCAGCAGTAATTTATGCATTGAAGCTGTGGCGACATTACCTCGTCGGTAATCGTTGCGAGATCTTCACCGACCACCAAAGCCTGAAGTACCTGTTTACTCAGCCCGACTTGAATCTCCGCCAGCAGAGATGGCTCGAGACAATAGCCGACTACAACATGGGAATTTCTTACACCCCTGGCAAAGCTAATGTGGTGGCCGATGCCCTGAGCCGCAAAGCCTACTGTAGTGAACTTGAAGTTCAAGTACAACAACCTCTTCTGTATGAAGAGCTAAGCAAGCTAAACCTCGAGATTGTTCCTCAAGGTTATGCAAATAACCTGGTTATCGAACCGGATCTCGTCAAATCCGTCAAGGGTATACAGTTTTATGATGATTTCGTACACAAGATTAAGCGCGATATCGCCAATGGGAGACCCTCACCCTTCACCATTGATAGCAAAGGTGCGGCGTTCTACCAGAACCGTTTAGTGGTTACTCACAGCAAGGGCAGGCATGAGAACCTGGATATGACCCCGAAGGTCATGAAAGCGGCTCACGATACCCCGTTGTCCATTCATCCTGGAAGCACCAAGATGTACCAAGACATTCGTCAACAATTCTGGTGGCCTAACATGAAGCAAGACATTGCCCGATATGTTTCTGAATGTGACGTTTGCCATCGCGTCAAGGCAGAACATCAGAGACCTGCTGGAACTCTGCAACCACTCTCTATTCCTGAATGAAAATGGGACAAGATTGAAATGGACTTCGTCACCGGTTTTCCGCGATCACAGAAAGGTCATGATGCCATCTTTGTCGTCATCGACCGATTTTCCAAGGTTGCTCACTTTCTTCCAGTCAAGGAGACGATCTCTGCTAGTCAGTTAGCAGACTTATATGTTTCCAGAATTGTTTCCCTCCACGGTATTCCGTTGGAGATCAGTTCAGACCGTGGCAGCATTTTCACCTCGAAGTTCTGGGATAGTTTCCAAGAAGCTATGGGCACTCACCTAAATTTCAGCACCGCTTATCACCCCCAGTCGCAAGGACAAGTTGAACGAGTTAACCAAGTGCTTGAAGATATGCTGCGAGCTTGTGTCATTTCATTCGGTAAGAAATGGGAGGAATCTCTTCCATTTGCTGAATTCTCGTACAACAATAGCTATCAAGCTAGTCTGAAGATGGCACCCTTTGAAGTTCTCTATGGACGTAAGTGTCGAACCCCTCTGAATTGGTCAGAGACTGGAGAACAAACTCTCATTGGTCCGGACATTATACAGCATGCCGAAGATCAGGTTCGCGTTATCCGTGAACATCTGAAAGCTGCTCAGTCTCGTCAGAAGAGCAACTATGACCGCAAGCACAAGGAAATGGTCTATCAACCTGGCGCATATGCTTACCTCCGTGTCACCCCGATGCGAGGCACTCATCGTTTCGGAATCAAAGGCAAGTTAGCTCCTCGCTACATTGGCCCGTTCCGTATTCTTTCCCGGAGTGGACCAGTGGCATACCGTCTGGAATTGCCGCCGAACCTCTCTCAAGTCCACGACGTGTTCCACGTGTCGCAACTCCGACGCTGCTTCAAAGACCCTATTCGTGAAGTGGAGCATGATATGATTGAATTGCAACAGTACTTGACTTATCAAGAACATCCGAGCCGCATTCTCGATCAGTCTGAACGTCGAACCCGCAACAAGACCGTCAAGTTCCTCAAAGTTCAGTGGTCGAGTCATTCTGAAGATGAAGCCACTTGGGAACGCGAAGATCGTCTTCGTGAGGAATACCCCGATCTTTTCCCCTCTACCGCTTAGATTCTCGAGACGAGAATTCTTGTAGTGGGGGAGATTTGTAACACTCTCACTGTCAGTGAACAGTAATCACTGTTACTGTTCATCTGTGTTATTCAAAACTTTTGTCGATCAACTTGGAACAGTTCAAAATTTGAAATTCCACTTTGATGTTCTTGAATGCATGGTGATCATGGACCTTGATCATCTGGAATCAAAACAAGTACAAGCCATTTGAATTGAAATGCAAACAAACCCTAAAATGCCTTTGATGAATGTTAAAAAAAATAGGGTGACAATAAATCTTTTCCAAAAATCTTGGAACCACTTTTATAAAATCCCAAATAATCACTGGACCAAATCCATATGGGTTTAAGTATTTATTGAGTTATAGAAAATTCCAAACAAATCGAAACAGTAGCTAAAAACCCCAATTTAATCATTTAAAATTTAAATCAAATATTAAATGATTTTCTTTTGACCCCAAATCTTTTGTGGCACTAGCCTAGGGTATAAAAACAATTATGGGTCACATGCCACATTTTATAAAAATGCCAAGGTATATAAAATAATTAAGAAAAGAAAATTACAGAAAAGAAAAAGAAGAAAAAGAAAGCTAAACCTAGCTAAACCCCCCTCACCCCCCTGGGCCAGAACCCAGCCCACCTAGCAACTAGCCCGACTAAACCCAGCCCAGCCCACCACCCCCTGTCATCCCCCTCCTCCCGTACGTGACCATGGCGTGGCGTCCATCCGCCATGGCCACGGCGACGAGCCCCCTCGTGGAGGCCATCCGGCAACGAGCCGGCGGGGATAAGTGCCCCAAGCCTCCCCCGAACCCTAACCCTAGCCCATCCCCTCCAGATCCCCCTCACGCCTCGCCCCTCGTCGTCCCCCCCCCCCCCCCCCCCCGCTCGGACCGAGCCGCCCATGGGCTCCCCGTCGCCGCTGTCGAGCGCCACCGCGGCCAACGACGACCAGGAGCCGCGCCATCGTGTCCCCCGCCACCCTCTTCCTCGTCTCCGTCACCCCACGCTCGCAATCGACACCGGGAGCCTCCACGCGATGCGAATCATGAGTTTCTTCCTCCTCCAGCCGCCCCGCCATTAACGACCGTGGAGCTCCCGCCCTACCACCTCCGGCCACGAGACCACTCCCCTTCGCTCCCTGGTGAGCCGCCGCACCCGTTCCACCCCTTCCCCGTCTCGATCCGCCGTCGTAGCTCCTCCCCGTCGCCCTCCAGTCGCCGCCGTGTCTCCATGGTCGCGGCACGCGCTCACCGCGCCTCTGCCCCGCGCCCGGCGTGCTCTGGACGCCCGTGGCCACGCCTGGAGCACCCCCCCCACCTTCGCCGCGCCCCTCTGCTCCCCGCCATTCGCCACGCCGTGGCCTCGCCGTGCTCTGCCCCGGCACGGGCACGGGCGCAGGCACGGGCTCGGTTTAGACCGGGGGCAAACCCCCCTAATAGCCCCCCCAGCCACTGACCTCTGGGTCCCACCCAGAGGATTAGAGCTAACCCCCTAATTAACTTTGATTAAACTGCTAGGACACTGACAGGTGGACCCCCTGTGATGTTTAGTTAAATTAAGAATTGTATTAAGCATATGAGTCTATGACAGGTAGACCCCACTGCCTTTTATTAATAAAAACAATTTTAGATTTATTCCAGTGTATGACATGTGGGGTCCTCTGTTTTGTTAATTAAATAAAATGAATTAAATGTCCCTCTCTATGACATGTAGGTCCCACTGGTCAGTTTGACCATTCAACTATGTTGTGGATAATGTTCTGTTAATAAATAAAAATAAATTAAAAATGATTTAGAAAATGATTTAAATTGCTTAAAACTTTAGAAAATCATAGAAAATAAACCGTAGCTCAGATTCAAAAACTTTATACATGAAAGTTGATCAGAAAAATATAACGAATACGGATACGCTATCCATATGTCTACCACACCCCCCTAACACACCGATCATCGACATCCCCCCCCCCCCTCCGAGCTGTCTGTCGATAATTTCTGGTACCGATAAAAAGTACCCGAATGAATTTATTCCGAACACGAAAGTTGTTCGGAATAGATCAACTAGCCCGGATACACCCCCCTTATGTTTTTCCGGTACCCACGACACCTCCGGCATGAAACCTTCCCCCTCCGGACACCTGTCCGGTAATCACCCGAAGACGGAAGTTCATCCCCGGATGAATTCCCGCTCCGAGCCTGATACCTCATACTGCGTTAGAACACCGTTAACATTGCATACGCCATGCTATTCATCTGTTTGTATAATATTGTTGTGTATTTACTGTTTCCTCCCCCCCTTAATCTTCGGTAGACCCCGCTACTACCGCCGACTACACTGCTGCCGGGTACGACTACTTCGTCGACGACCCTACCCCTACCGTCGAGCTTGCAGGCAAGCAGAGCCATTCTCTTCCCCAGATATCGCCTACCTTTCCTTACATTTCTTGCACTAGGCATTGTTACTGCTGCTGCTACGTTATACTCCTATTCAATTGCATAGCCTGATTTTTGTCGCCCCTTGATGTACCTTTCCTTTATCCTATGCTGCCTATTATTACTTATGCATTATTCAGCAGTGAGCCATGCGCATTGTTAGCTAGGATTAGATAGCGGGCCGTGATCACTATGGGAGTGAACACGGATACAATATATACAACTGCACAGGTACGGTACGATGCAGACACCGTCAAAGGCCCCTATCTGGGTTATGCCTAGTCACCTCAAGTGTGAGCCATCCAGGAGTGATCCTTGTACTCCATTCGAGGCTGACTTTGTCTTGCCGCCATAGGGTCCTGAACAGCGGTTGTCCTTAAGGTAAGAAGTCGGGCGACCCAACGGTGCCCGCGAGCGGTATATCGTCGGGAACGACAGGGAGGGTACGACCGACGTTACTGGCGTGCTTGGCCCCTGCTCGTATCTCGCGAGAGTTACCAAACTACGAAAAGTCGAGCTCTACCAAGAGCACACGCGAGACAAGGTAAGGAGACGGTTCACCTTGTTGGTAACCGCAGTGACTTGGTAGGACGACAGGGCAGGCACCGATGTACTGGTGGTCCTGACTGCTGTCGTTGACCGCGGGTCGGTTAAGTCGAGGCAACGATAACGGTTGTCACGCAGGTTAATTAAAATGCTAAATGGTTCGGCGGATGACTTGAGAGGCCCGTTGGTCTGTACGCACTACCTACACGTGGGATTACGGTATGGGCCCTCCGCGTCGTAGTTTGTCCGAAATCTCTTCAGACGTCAGCAGTACTGCGGCCTGATCGCCGGGGAGTGGTCTTGTCTTTTTGCTGCAGCAGGTGTGTTTGGATTTGCTTTTGCTTCACCGGCCAGACTCGCACCATGCAGGAGCGTGCAAGGGTGAGGGACCTGGACCCCTTGGCGCATAGGATATAGTCCGGCGGATGGCCTCTCTGTTGAGCCTAGGATGGGCTGCGTCGTGTCGGATAGCCTCGGTGGGGCGTTCCCTAACAAGGTTCACGCCACCCTGGAGATCCGAGCGTGCAGGCTGAACAGTAGTGCACCCCTGCAGGGAGTTTAATCTATTCGAATAGCCGTGTCCACGGTAACAGGACGCTTTATGCTGAAGCTGGATCTTACCACTAGAAACTATTATTATTAAACTGTATGGTTCCGGGTTTTCTTCCTCGCGGGGATGTCGAGGAGGTGAACTCGGAGGCATTATTATTATGGTTAATCATTACAACTTATACTATACAATGTTTCAGCAACTTCTGCTTCGTTGTTACTTTATGCTTTATATGAACTGTTGGCTGATTCTTACCTCATGCTGCAAGACATCGTCGGAAGATGCTAGTCTTCGTTAGGCCTAGCTTCTTACCCTTATTCTGATTCCTATCTTGCAGTCCACTATATACAGCCTCTTCTTTCCGTTGATACAATGCATAATGCTTAGTAGCGGACGTAAGACTCGCGGGTATACTAGATACTCACCTGCTTTATTTCCTTTACTGTTTTGCCTGATCGGCCGCTGCAGTCGACGTCGGAGCCCAGGAGCAGGAGTACCCCGGAGGTGGTTACTACTACGTCGAGACCCCCGCTGACCAGGACCAGGAGTAGTTTCGGAGGCTCCCAGGCAGGAGGCCTTGCCTTTTCGATCTGTATCTCTGATGTTATTTGTGCTAGCCTTCTTAAGGCAAAACTTGACTAACTATGTCTGTACTCAGATATTATGGTTTGTATGACTTATGTATTCGGGTCTGAGTGACCCCCTTTATTGTAACATATTGGTTTATCCTTTTGTGTTTAGTGTTGTGCTGTGATATTCTCACCGTGGCACCCTAATCTCAGCCGTGTACCCTGCGTGTCTGATTACTGTACACGGATTGATTTTAGGGGCGTCACACAAGGTATGTCGCTGCCAGTGTAGCAGGAACATGTATGACATGAAGATCAAGTCATGAAGAGGTGGATGTTGCATGGCAATATAACTCAGAAAGGCTATGGAAATGCCTTGATAGGTAGGTATGGTGGCTGTTTTGAGGAAAGATATAAGGAGGCTTATGATGACAGAGCGTATCATGCCAAGGGTTTGGACGTACCGGCGAAGTTGGACACCAACTCTCGGAGTGAGAAGAAGGCAATGCACGGCACGAGAGAGGCTAGCAAAATATGGGAAGGTGGAAGTGTCAACTTTCAATACTTACATTAGTCCGAAGAACTCATGCACTTATTATCGGTAACTCTCAATCTAATAAGGAGGTTCACAAAGAGACAAGTACCCCGAGGAGGAGTGTATGGGTTTTGGTTATCCTTGCGCATCCTCGACTCATGGTACGTGAGTGTACTCTAATATTCGACCCCTCAGAAGAGTAGTGATCCATCTAGTACCTAGAGTTCTCAACTAGTTTTGTAGGTTTTGAAAATACACACGGATTGCCCAAAATACGACACCTATCACTAATAGGCTAGAGCTCTTGACACCAAAAGTTCAAACATTACTCACATCAATACCTCAAAACCATTGCAAGTCACTACTAAAATTAAATAGCAACCTCAATCACCTACTTTCAAGACAAGACACAACTCAGTGCAACAACCAACTCTCTTTAACAAGATAAACATGAAAACTAAAAAGAGTTCCAGCAGCAAACTAAACAAAAGCCAAGGCTCTTGCTAAAGACAAACTAAGACTAAAACTAAACATGGCAGTAGCTATGGAAAGATAAAGAACACACAACAGCAAAAAGATAAGCAGGAAAAATCCTATGATGTGTTCTAAATTTTGAAAGTGGAGCGTGTTTCTCTCCCACACAAAGTAAGAAGGGATCTAACTTGTTATGAACAGCAAGCAAAGCTAAAGAAAACTAAAAATAAAACCTAAGAGCGAGACGCTCCAAGCATAGCACATAACGCATGAAGTGATAAAAATATAGTGAGACGAAGGACGAACTGATGATTGTTGATGGAGAAGGGGATGCACGGGGGCATCCCCAAGCTTAGATGCTTGAGTCTCCTTGAATATTTTTTGGGGATGCATGGGGGCATCCCCAAGCTTGAGCGCTTGACACTCATGAATCTTCTTTCATCATCTTCCATCTCACACTTGAAAACTCCCTTCATACATAACTCATCATAAGCTGATTAGAGAGGTTAGTACCCTTAATAAATAAATAAAATTCCACTGGATATAAAGATATTCTTGAAGAGCTACTGTTTCTCAAGAGTGCCAAAAAGTTTTTGCAAAGAAAAAGCAAGCTTAAGGTTTGCAAAAGTTAGGAGAGACAAAACGTGGCAGAATATGTGAAAAACAGAACAGAAGATAGTAAAGAATTTTTTAGGGATACTTTTGCAACTCAAATAAATAAACTCAGAACATACGGTAGTTTCGTAATTGTATAGAGCATGCTGTGTAAAAAATTCAGCTCAGAAAGATTAACTGGGATTTGTCTGGAATTTTTCTGGTCACGAGGACAGAATCTGTTTTCTGGACAGCATGTCACAACTTTTACTTCCCTTGCTGTAAGAGGATATAACTTGGCACAAAGATGAAAAATAAAGATACAATGATGTTGCTACAGTAGTAACAATCATCAAGACACAACAAAAGCAAAAATAAAAACTTAAATTTGTTGCGGGCTGCCTCCCGAAAGCGCTTCTTTAAAGCCATTAGCTAGGCTTAAAGATTATGAAAGGTGCTCTCATAAGAATAAGAATTTTGAAGCAAAAGAGAGCATCAAGAAGCAAATATGAAACACATTTAAGCCTAACCCACTTCCTATGCATAGGCATCTTGTAAGAAAATAAATCAAAGAAGCACAAAGTGACATGCATAGGAAGGTGGAACAAGAACAACTTCAAAACTTTCAACATGAAGAGAGGTGTTTTTGTAACATGGAAGTTTCTACAACCAAACTTTCCTCTCTCAAAGTAATTTTCAGTAGCATAATGAACAACATCAAGAATATAACTATCACATAAATCATGTTGTTCATGACCTACAAGCACACGTGTATTGTTTTCAACACGGTTTTTAGGATGATAAGATAAATGCAACCCATCACATTGAGCCTCAATAAGAGCACAGTTCTCCGGAATATGAGTTGAAGATTTCAAAAGGATAATAGGACAATCAAGTGTGGGTGCAATAGAAACAATTTCATTCTTGACATAAGGAACTATAGAGAGTTCATCTTTGTCAGCATCTTCCATAGTGGCATCATGGCCATCAACAAAGCAAGTATCAAAATCATCAGAAAGGGAAGTATCAAGTGAGTCCTCGGAATCATAAGATTACTCTTCATAGAAATCATTAGCCTCTTCTTGGGCAGCAAGCATTCTATTTTTAAAATCCTCAATATAAGCATTGGAAGTATAATTCTCAAAGCAATAAGCAAGAACAGCAAAGTTTTCAGACTTGTGAATAGTATCGTAATACTTTTCAATCAAAGAAGCAATCTCATAAGCACCTTTAAAAGAAACAAACTCTTCAATCTTTTCAACATCAAAGTAATCATAAACACCTTTGGCATAAGAAGATAGGATCTCATTTTCATTAAACTCACATTGGAAAGGAAGGTGTTTACGCTCTATATTAGAGCAACAAGTAAAATCATTAATGTGGCATAAACACTCGGCATAGCAATAAGAAGTTTGTATTTGGTCCCATAAGTTTTTCCTTTCTCACATAGGCGGTGCCGCGTATAATGATCATGCTCATCCAATGATTTTCCCTCAACCAAGTCGGTTGGGTTTTTAGTGCGAGCACAAATTGATCGAAGACGAGCCAAGTGAAACATGTCCATCCTACCATATTTGGGTGGTTCCACACCCATGGTGAAGATAGCATTAGTAGGTATTTTTGGTATTTTTGATTAAGGACACAAAATTAAAAACTGAAAGGTAAACTAACAAGACTAAAAAACAACGGTAAAGGGTAGTGTGCAACTCCCCTATCTTAGCACTCGGAGTCCCCAGCAACGGCGCCAGAAATTCGCTTGATGGCTTCTCGCCCTTCGTTGGTTACCCCAAGTGGAAGGTGGAGATGTAGCGCAGCAGCAAGTTTCCCTCGGTGAAGATACCAAGGTTTGTCTCCAGTAGGACTCCAGAGATGATAAGTAGGTGTCAGCGGCGCAACTGACGTGGACCTGCACACAGACACAGATAACTTTGTTCCAAACGAAGTTCAGAGAGGTTGTCAATCTCTCCGGTCTTGTTGTTCACAAAGGGTAAAACACAAGGGATAATGATAGCAAGTAAAAGCGGTAAAGTAAATATAGCGTGGAAACAGTGATAAGGATATGGACCGAGATACGTGATGTTCACTAGTGATGTCTCTCTCCCAAAAGACGATAAAACTGCTATCCGAGGTAAACAAATTACAGAAGGGCAATTGACAGGATTATGAACGCACCGCAATGCTAACTATGCTACAAAAGAAAGGAAGAGGTTCAAAAGCACGGCCAGTACGCCAAATTAAGTAGACCGAAATCCATCTGCATCTACTACTAATCATCCACCTTGAGATATCTATCCAGAACATCTCTCTGGTATTAAGTTGTGAGCCCCACCCAAAGTGTAAACCCAAAGCAACAGACAACTGCATTAAAAAGAACTTTGCGTAAAGTAATCAATCCTTGCAACCGCGGTTACAAGCACCAATGTTTTCCCCCTTGTGGCAACAGCACATCCCCTAGACTCATGTCTCTGTCACTCAAGCGTGTCATCGGGGGGCATGAACCCACAATCGAGCACAACGTTCCCTCTTGGAGTCACTACCTACTACTTGGCCAAAGCAATAAACAGCAACGGAGAACATGCAAGAATTACTTAGGAACAAAAATATAAGAGATAAAAACCAAATATATTAATCTATCACAATCTGAACATAATCTCATAATCCATCAGATCCCATCAAACTCAGCATAGCAACAGCTGAAATATTACAAAGGTGCCTCGATCATGTAGGGCAGCTCACGAGTTCTAAACCATGAAGATCAAATAGGGGAGGAGAACATCACATAGCTACTGATCACGGACCCATGGTCCAAGGAAAACTACTCACAAGGCATCCGGGGAGCATCCATGGTGGAGAGGAGACTCCCGGAGGTCAATCCTCCCTCCGGCAGGGTGCCGGGAAGAGGTCTTCTGGTTCTCCCGATCTCGGAAGCGCGGCGGCGGCGGAACAGAGGCGAGTTTGCGAAATAGGGTTCTTCTTCTGGAGTTTCCCCGTGACGGAGAATAAAACTGCTATGTTTGACCCCTGTAGAAGACTATCGTTAATTATAGTAAGTTATACGGTGAGTATAGACCAAGAACATTTCTTGCAGGTATCCCGTAAAAGTATGCTTGATGACCACCATGAGGAAATCGATAGTTGCTTAGTATTGGCGCCTGACTTGTCAACCATGAAGGTTCGGTATTTGGAAGACCACTCTTCTACTAAGGATTCAAGACCTCAAGGGAGTTGGTGAAATCTCTATGAAGGATGTCATCGATGGAGCAAGATTCATCAAGACCGTGTCGCAATCCTTTTAAGGGTGGTAGCACCCTGGACCCTCAGAGGATCGGTGGATTGTCATGAAGACCCAAACCTTAACCTTTTTCTTTCTAGCCTCTTCGAATCTCGGGGACGAGATTCCTTTTAAGGGTGATAGTCTGTAACATCCCAAAATTTTCCAAAATTTGGAATGTTAATAAATAAATTATAATAATGATTGTTTCCTTGACATGATTGATTTTTCACTGGGATTGAAAACTTTTAGAGTTTAAAAGAATATTAAAATGAGAGGGAATAAAAGGACTTTCCCCTAATATTCATTTTTTGTGTTTTGAAATATATCATTTGGAACAAATCCAACTGGAAAAAAGAGAAGGTAAAGTGACTCCTTCATTATAAAAGAAAGTTGGAAATGTTTTAATGTGATTTTATTTCAAATTGGAGTTATTTAAAAAATTGTCCATTCAAAAGTAATAATAACTTGAGACAAGATAAAATGACTTCTTCAGAAAAATGGAGTGGAAATTATTTAAATAATTATTTGAAGTTTTTGTTGATTTTTTAAAATATTTTATAACTAAATAAAGTCATTGAAAATTGTCTTTATTTTTATTTATCTTTATGGAAAATATGTTCATTGCATAATTTTATTTGGATTATTTTATGAATTTAGGAATTTATTTCATATTTTTCTGATGTGTATTTATTTTTGTAAAATTGTTTGAAGTTTCGGATTTAAAGAAAAAGAAAAAAATCGTACCTAGCCGGCCGAGTAACTTTTTCTCACCTAGGCGCAATTTGAGACCCAAACGACCCCGTTTACATTTTTTTCTTTTTTCTCTGTCTATATATAGAATTTCAGAAACTATTTTTCCTTTTCCTTTTTTTTCTGGAAAACCCTAGCGGGGCCCGCCGCTCGCCGCCGCCGCCGTCGGGCCGCCACCACCATCGGAGCTCACCGGACTCCGCCGCCAGGTCGCCCTGGACGCCCACGCACCAACCCCACCGCCGACCACCTCTTGTGCGCCGCCCGTCTCGCGCCGGCCTCGTCCCGAGCGCCGCCGCCTCGCCTCACCGGAGTGCCTCACGCTGGCGGCTGCGCCACGCCACCACCGGCCGCCCGTGTGCCACTCCGTGCGTCGCGCCCCCGCCTCTCGACCGTCGCCGCCTCCCCGCCGGCTGGCCGACCCCGTCGGACCGCCCCGCGCCGCCGCCGCCACTCGTCGGAGCTCGCCGGAGTTCACCGGAAAAAGGATCCGGTCAACCGCCTCCAGGGACACGATCTCTTTTTTTGGAAAAACTTTAATTGCGATCGAGTCCTTTCTGCAGAAAACACCCTGGATCTCGTTTTCGCAATATCTCCTAAACCGTGTGTCGGAATCAGGTGAAACTTTTTCCTACGCACTCGTCTTGTTCTGTAGTTTAACATGGAATCAAATTTGCACACCTTTGCACAATTTTGAATTTGAATTTATTTAAATTCAAATTCAAACTGCTGGAGGCCATATCTTTTATACCGGTGATCTAATTCAATTGATACTTTTTGCATAGGATCACTCATGTCATGTACTTTATGTCCACATCATTTATACACCACCTTCAAATAATTTGTGATCTGTTTGAAATTAAATTCAATTCAAACCTTCAACCTACTATGACTCGTGTTTTAGTATTCCGTTTCACGTGATTCCTTTTGCATATTTGATCGTTTGAGACATGTTGTCGGTAAGATTCACACACTTTTCATGTGGGCATGATTTTTACCTTGAATTCATAAGTCCATAGTCACAAACATTTACCGACAGTTCTTTATCTGTTGACTCTCTCGAGTTCACGTTCGACCTGTCACCTTCGAACACTTCGACACTAGTGTCGTGTCAAGCCTTTTTGTTTTTGTTTTGTTGCTAAAACCTTTGTATTTGATTTGTTAATCTTTTGGTTCCTTTATGCGTGATTGCTTATGTGGTATCTTTCCTTTACGATAGATTGCTCGGAGTGTGTCGAGTAGAGTTATCTGGATTGTGAGAGCGAAGAACTTCATCGAATGTATAAGGCAAGTTGCACTTTGACCATACATCATCCTATATTTTTCATTATGCATGTAGCAAATATAACCCTATGCATGTGTAGGAAGTTTTATATTATTATTGCTGCAAACCTGGTAGGGTAGCCATATGATCTTATCCTGTTTTCTTAGACAACCTAGCACGTGTTTGTTATATATTTGCTATGCTTGTAGACGGGGATTGGTTTGAGATTACATTGAGCTATGTGAGGATTTAATGACTTGACTAGCAAACCTTTAATTAGAATACACCTCTAGATGGGCAGGGAGTGCTTCCTGGGGGCTCGTGCCTTATCTAAGGCGAGACCAGGTTGTACCCCTAATGAATGGTTTTGGTGGTTGAAAGAACGTCATGGTATCTACCCTCTGAACGTAAGTGGGCGCCGTCCAGGCTCAAAAGGATCAGACATACTTGGTGACCAGTAGCTTCCATGTACAACCGCTGGCCATATGGGCTCTGGCTTAGTCGAGTACATTGTGGGAAGCCTCTCCCTCGCAAAGCTAGCAGATGTAGATTTTGGTAGGTGTACCGGCTTGCCGTTGGGTGTAGGTGACCTCTTCTGAAAGTCTTCGTCTCAATCTTCGGGTTGAGTCCAATGGGGAAAGTGTACTAACCTCTGCAGAGTAAAAACTAATCATGATTAGCTGTGTCCACGGTTATGGTCAACTTTGAGCAACTTGGGCATTACTGCTATTGGAGGATCTTGACAGATTAATCACCTTAATAAAACTTGAGTTGGAAAGATTTAATAAAGGGTTTGGGTTGGCACTAGTGTAGCCCAGTTCAACCTTAAGTAGAAAGACAAAATAAAATTTGATTTAGGTAAACTAAGGAAAAAAATCAGCTTTCTGCAAAATAAAACCATAAGCCTTCCTTTGACTTACCTTGCATGTAGCGATAGGTCTGTTATATCCTTTATCGTGTGACTTGCCGTACAAATCAGATGTACTGACCCGTTGTCGGGCTGTAACCTTCGGTGTTGCAGGATTGTATACGATGAGTAAGTGATGCGATGTAGGGTTACGATGTCTATGCTCAACTGTGTCGTTGGAGTTGATGGACGCCACGAAGATTTTATTGTTTTTCCGTTGTATTCTATTTGTAAGCTAGCCTTGAGGTATGCAGGTATGATTAATTGTAATACTGGATCTTCGATGTAATATATATGACATGTGGTTTATTTTTTATATTACATCACGTACTGTGTGTGCTAGCTATTGATCTAGGGACTAGCACAGAATGCACAGAGACTTGGATTCTTAGTGAATCGGGTCGTTACATACTTTCAAAGTTCGTATATGGTTGCTAGCATGTCACCATAGAAATTATGCTTGTTATCATTTACCTACTCGAGGACGAGCATGAATTAAGCTTGGGGATGTTGATACGTCCCAAACGTATCGGTAATTTCTGCTTGCTCCATGCATGTTTTCTGTGATATTGCTATGATCTAGATACACTTTCATACACTTTTGATCATATTTGAACTAACTTATTAACTCAGTGCACCACAGTGCTAGTTCCTGTTTTTTTGCTATTTTTCTATTCCTGGTTTCCCCCATATTAAAAGTGCTCCAATAATACGGGAAAAAATTGGATAAAAAATCAGCGCAACGGAAGCTTTCGGAACCCCGAAGGAGGGCCGTGTTGGGGAACGGGGTAGAAAACAAAAAAAAATCATACCCTACACGTCCCGAACCCAACACCTATGTTATGGCGATGTATGTAACGGATGGAAATAGGTCACATACCAGTATGTAGTCCGTTAAGCGGGAAACATTCCCACGTGAACGTGGTTGATGTAGTTGTACCCGCTGATCCTCGATGCGGCGGAGATCCTTGACGACTTCAGAAGCCACCCGGTCCTCGAAGACCGATGACGGGATTGCGTCCCCGTCGGAACGTTGTCGGTGAAGACGTCGCGACACGGCCTCGACGATGAAGGAGCACCACAAGTGTAGCGCCTCGCGGGATTACACACATACGGTGTACCCGACGTCCCTCCGGGCTCCGAACCAGGCGAGCAGTGGAAAGATGATGGATTCGGATCCCAGCAGCACGACGGCGTGCGTATAGTGGAGAAACCTCCAACCCAGTGCAGCCTCCAAACAAGGGAAGTCCGCTCAAGGAAGGAGAAAATAAAGAGAGAGTCAACAGAATTTATCTGTATTTTTCTGGAATTATCTGTGTAGAAAAAGGGGCACCCTCCACATCTATATATAGGGGGAAAAGGGGGTACGCAGGCACGTACGCAGGCGAGGTGGTACTATTACCACACCTGGTCGTGGGCGTGCACAGGCACCACGCATGTGGCCGCCGGCCACAAGGGGCCATGGCGTGGTGGCTAGGCCACTTGGCCACATGGGCCCCATGGCCCATGGCGCCATGCACTCCCCCTTTTTTTCTTTTTCTTTTTCTTTTCTTTTCTTTTTCTTCCTCTTTCTTTTAAAGAAAAATAAAATAACATTTATTCCTTTTTAATTATTTAAATTATATTCTAATATTTAATTCATTTAATTAAATAATAAAACATATCTAAATAACTTTTCGAACAATTTGGAACTACGGAACTTTTTCCGTCTCCCCTCCGAAACGATTTTGGAGTTCTCTCTTATTTCTCCGACGATCCCGAATCTATCCTTAATGTGTCGAATACCCTTAAGCGTGACACCCTACGGTTCGGGACAACAACAGACATGATTAGACACTCTCTGACCAATGACCATCATGTGGTATCTGGTTACAATCCTTGATGGCCCCTGTGCTTCCATCGAATTAACTTCATCGTTGAACCGTTAATGTTGAGTCATAATCCCTTTGCCACACGGTACTTTGTTTGTCCGAGGTTTGATCGTCGGTATCCAATACCTAGTTCATCCTCGTCTCCGACAAACATACTTTACTCGTCCTGTGATATTACAACCCCCGTGACCTAGTCACACGCTTGCACAAGCTTTATGATGTAATATCACCGAGTGGGCCCAGAGTACCTATCCGTCACTCGGATGGACAAATCCCGTTTTGATCTATTTGCATACTCATCAACATGTCTACTTCGGAATACCCAAGATACACCTTTATGGTTACAATGTTTCAGTGTAACGGTTAATGCACTCAAAGCAACCTGGTAGATAGCAATTATGTATGATCATCACCGTTTTAAGGATCGGGTCACTACGTTTATAGTTATCGCAATGTTGAACTATGTGACTGGATCACATTGCAATACTTCCGGTGGGTGTGTGTCCATCATGTCATTCTCCCAATGACATGACCCCATTGTCAATAGACTGTTCACATCTCATGATCAGGAAACCTTGATCATCAATTGCCCAATGGACTAGTATACTAGAGTTAACTAGGGACCTGTTTGTTTGTATACCACACGTGTATTAATGTTTCCACTAAATACAGTTATAGCACAGTATAAAACTTATTATGAACTAATGGAATATGCCAATAAACATATTTTATTTGCCTCTAGGGCACATTCCCAACAGTCTCCCACTTTCACTAGAGTACAAATAATCTAGTTGCATTTTTCTGTGGATCATAACTCCATATATTATCTATTTGGTCATACATCATGCTTGCTTGTGGAAAAGGTTGTATCAACGGTCTGGGTACCATTCAGATCTGTATGTCTTTTTCAAATCATTAATGTCACCTAGTTTGACATTCATCTCATTATCCCACTATAATGATGAGGTATATATTTGGCGGTAGAGTGAGACTTCGTTTGTTGTGTTTCAGCAATGACATCCTTTGGGTCACGCGGACTTTCCCTTAGTCATGCACACGAAAACTCACTCAGTCAGAAGTCAAACTTCTTAAGCCAGAATATAACTCTTGCCACTTCTAAAGTAGCCATATCATTGTAGATTTAATCCTTAGTGCATTGTATGCAACTTTGATGTCTAACCATGTTTCTTTCAACTTAGGCATTTATGCATTGTATGCAACTTTGATGTCTAACCATGTTTCTTTCAACTTAGGCATTTATTAGAATGATGTCACAATTTTCTAGGTTAGGGTAAGAACTTGAACCAGCATAACTTTTATGGTCAATTTCACTATCCTTTACAAATTAGAGATGTATCCTCAGTTCTCTCCAGACACTGAAGGATAAACTTAACTCTTTGTTTCGTGATTTACTCATAAATCATACCACAACATTTTCTTCTTACTAAGAACTTGGGTCACATTACGTCGAGTACAAAACTTTGGTTTTATATGAAAGAACCTATGACAGGGGCATAGAGGATGTAGCACATCCATTTCTTTCATTTAACCATCATTTAACCATTGTTCTTGTACTGAGATTAACTCGATACTTCTCTTGGATATACAAGTAAGAACTACCTTCTTGACTTGTCCCATTCTGAACTTCTTCAGAATCTTATCCAGGAAAGTATTCCGACTCAATGTTATTAAACGTATTAATCTATCTTAATATATTTTCAATGCTTAACTTTATTCATGAAAGATATCAATAATCATTAATACCAACTATACCATTCACAATATGTTATCTATGAGAATGTCGTCACGCTCCCACTCAAATATGTCAGCCACATATAAGACTAGGATATCACTCCCATAGCTCCCACTCAAAATATGTCGTCCACATATTAAGTTTAGGAAACTATTCAGCTCCAACTCAGTTTCATGCAAATGCATGTTTCTCAATATTTTGGCTAAGTCCAAAATCACTTTGATCATCCACCAAATTGAGAATTCCGGTTACGAGACATTAGCATTCATATGTTTTCCAAAACCTTCTTGTTGTACCAATTACAACACTTCTTCAAATACATGATTTGAGAAAGTCACGGTATTGATAACAATTTGGATCAATCATAGTGAATATCCCATTGACTCAAGCATCGCTACATATTGTAGTCAACCTTTTGAATTTTTCAGAAACATCCTTCATGAAAAATCGATCTTGATGTCTTCCTTTGATGTTCACATTTATTCCTTATAACCTTAAAGTTATTGAGAATATCAAGTAACCTATTTACTCGATAAGATTCAAGTAATCTTAAATGTAACTCAATATAGGAGTTCATGACTCATAGTCATTTCTCGTACTCAGGTCCATCATCGCTTCTTCGTAGTCCATAGGTATGTCTTGTTCTATCAACATGACAAGTGAATCATGAATATTACTTTGCACAAGGGGCAAACATGTATTCTTGAATCCTACTTTATTTAGTAAAAGTTTCAAAGGAAACACCATGATCAGTATCATCATTTTCTCCTCTAACTGTAGAGCTTTGGTTCCGGAACACATTCCGTTGCGCTACTCTGACATATGGCGGCAAGGTCAATTATCTTGGTTGAACTTTCACTTTCTTCCATTAACAAATTTATCAAGAACACTTCTTGACAAACACCAAACCTATAGCAACACAAGGTTTGCTCCTTTGGTTGTAGTTGTGGAAGATGCATCCATAGTTGACTAGGGATACACTACAAAGATAATTTATCACATAAATCAAACTTCCTAGAAACCACGATACACCATGACTGATATGGTGTTGGTTTACACGAACTCAGATGGTTTCCTATTCTGAAGTAAGTGTTTGCATATTAAATTAATAACTCTAAACAATAATAACGTAACTCGGTAAGAGATAACTTATACCATACACTATCCACTAGAGTATGATTATAATGTTCATGCACATCAACAATATTGAAGTGTCTTAAGCATTGTGATTTGTGGAACAACTTTCACACAAGTCCATATGCCCAAGGCTAACTCAAAACATTTGTCACTTTGATCAAATCATAGAGACTTGTCTTTCTTGTTAATTCAATACATGTCTTCATTCTAAAATCCCTTTGATCACATCAAACTATTTCAGTCTCATGTTTCATTAGTGAATACACATATTCAGCTAAGTCCACATATGAAGTTCACGAAATAATGAAATTCACTACATGTTGAAATATGATACATCATTATGTATGATATACAACAATCATCGCAAACTCTGTTTTACCAGAATGCAAGGTTTCAGTCATCTCACCTAAAGAGGCATGGTTTGCATGTGTCAAGAGATCAAGTATCTGAAGACTTCATCATACCAATCATGACTTAAACGATAGTGTCATTATTAGGTTTGGATAATTCTTGGCATTGCAATATTTATTATAAATGATCAATTACTATCATCAATATTAACATAAGAATAACTCATTCATAACCGTAATGTGACCATAAAAGATATCATTCATAAAAGGAGAACAACTGACTTGTTTCTCACTAATATGAATAATTGTCTTCGCGAGATGCAAGACACACTAATAAGGTTCACACTCAATGATCATAAATTTATTCATATAATTAATCTAATGATAGATGTAGAGGGAGAGTGTTGTCGACCATCAACTATCTTGATTACCGTCAGCACACATTGTCACCTCATCCCTTTGAAGCCACTCTTAAGCAGTGAGTTCAAGCATCGAATACTTAATCATCCGCAATTAGTGTTTTGTGGGAAAAGACATTTATAACCCGTATATCAAATATACTTTCTCCGTCGATGACTATTCCTGCATTGGTTCTACCTTTAAAGTTCATAACTTTAACCATGACCTCATGAACGGTGAACAATTCTCTTTCATGACATAGTCTAGACATGGTCTTTGTAGCTGGGAGGAAGCAAACACAACTCCCCAGTTATCGCAAAGTAACCAGCCATTCAGTAGTCCAAGTTGTGCACAAGGTGTTCATGTATCTTATACATTTTCCAAGTGACTTTCTTAGCAGGTTGTTCCTTCAACCATGGTTGAAAGAAACCCCGTCCATATACTCATATTCCAAAATATGAAGTCTAGTGTTTTGTACAGTCATCTAAGTGACGATGAGTACAATACTCATCATCATCTTCCTCAATTACAGAGTTATCTGGTGTATCTCCTAGCAGTTCTCGTATTACGTTTTGTAAGTCATTACTAATGAGTATATTTTTAATGGTGTTGGTACCAATCAATGAAGTAAGACCCATTTACCTTAAGTTCTACATCACACTAAAAGAGCCATGGTTATAAACATTGGGTATGACATTATCTACAATGGTATTTTCTAAGACATGAAGATTAAGTTCATAATAGGAGTTCATGTTTTAAAACAATTCTGGAACTCCCACTCAGACAAACATCCCTCATATTTATTCTAAGTGATTACACCATCCTTGAGAACTATACCTCCCCGTGTGACACGACCATCAGTATATTCTCAAGGTAGGCAATCATGCCAATCACATCATCCATGTGACTCATGCTCGATCTTTCGATCATTGTGTCCCGAGGCCATATCTGCATATGCCAGGCTCGCCACAATAACCTTAGTGACTATATGTCGCATATGCAAGGCCATGTTTCTGGACATGCTAGGCTTGCTACACCCATCTCATTTGAACGCTAATATGTCTGACACCCGTGTGACATGCGATGCCTCCATAATGGAGATCTTTCCAGATGGTGCTTCACTAAGGAAGGACACTTTGTTGGATTAGTGAGGGATCATCCTATAATGCTACCGTCGTATATCTAATACAAGAAAAACAGGATGCAATAGTATAAATCATACTAACTATGATGCCCCCTGCAAATTAAAGTTTAGACGCCTCTACTTTATCTTTTGCAAGTTTTACGTGGCTGATAGGGCTTTCGAGATAGAACCGTTTCTATGCCTACTAACATACAACCACAACACCAATCCCGCAATTGTCTCAGTTACACCCCTGCCGGGGCCCTCCGTTGCAAACGTCTTCACATCGCTAATGTTAGAGAGACAGACACCCCCAGCCACTTATATGGTACAAGCCATATGTCAAGCGTGGAACCAGTCTCGCGTAAACGCGTAAGGTCGGTCGGGGCCGCTTCATCAGGACATTGCCGCAATGCTAAACGAGTACACGTGGGAGGGTAACAATTGGAGAATTGATGCCCACATACTAGATGTGTTCTATCCGTACAATACATCTACGCATAGCCTTGCTCTGATGCCACTGTTGGGGAACGGGCCAGAAAACAAAAAAAAATCATAACCTACGCGTCCCGAACCCAAGACCTATGCTATCGCGATGTATGTAACGGATGGAAATAGGTCACATACCAGTATGTAGTCCGTTAAGCGGGAAACGTTCCCGCGTGAACATGGTTGATGTAGTCGTACCCGCCGATCCTCGATGCGGCGGAGATCCTTGACGACTTCAGAAGCCACCCGGTCCTCGAAGACTGATGACGGGATTGCGTCCCCATCGGAACGTTGTCGGTGAAGACGTCGCAACACGGCCTCGACGATGAAGGAGCACCACAAGTGTACCGCCTCACAGGATTACACACATACGGTGTACCCGACATCCCTCCGGGCTCCGAACCAAGCGAGCAGCGGAAAGAAGATGGATTCGGATCCCAGCAGCACGACGGTGTGTGTATAGTGGAGAAACCTTCAACCCAGTGCAGCCTCCAAACAAGGGGAGTCCGCTCAATGAAGGGGAAAATAGAGAGAGAGAGATCAACAGAATTTATCTGTATTTTTCTGGAATTTTCTGTGTAGAAAAAGGGGCACCCTCCACATCTATATATAGGGGGAAAAGGGGTTACGCAGGCACGTACGCAGGCGAGGTGGTACTATTACCACACCTGGCCGTGGGCGTGCAAATGCACCACGCATGTGGCCGCCGGCCACAAGGGGCCATGGTGTGGTGGCTAGGCCACTTGGCCACATGGGCCCCATGGCCCATGGCGCCATGCACTCCCCCTTTTTTCTTTTTTTTTCTTTTCTTTTAAAGAAAAATAAAAGAACCTTTATTACTTTTTAATTATTTAAATTATATTTTAATATTTAATTCATTTAATTAAATAATAAAACATATCTAAATAACTTTCCGAACAATTCGGAACTATGGACTTTTTCCGTCTCCCCTCCGAAACGATTTCGAAGTTCTCTCTTATTTCTCCGGCGATCCCGAATCTATCCTTAATGCGTCGAATACCCTTAAGCGTGACACCCTACGGTTCGGGCAACAACAGACATGATCAGACACTCTCTGACCAATGACCATCATGTGGGATCTTGTTACAATCCTTGATGGCCCCTGTGCTTCCATCGAATTAACTTCATCGTTGAACCGTTAACGTTCAGTCCTGTGCCATTTGCCACACGGTACTTTTTTTGTCCGAGGTTTGATCGTCGGTATCCAATACCTAGTTCATCCTCGTCTCCGACAAACATACTTTACTCGTCCTGTGATATTCCAACCCCCGTGACCTAGTCACGCGCTTGCGCAAGCTTTATGATGTAATATCACCGAGTGGGCCCAGAGTACCTATTCATCACTCGGATGGACAAATCCCGTTTTGATCTATTTGCATACTCATCAACATATCTACTTCGGAATACCCAAGGTACACCTTTATGGTTACCATGTTTCAGTGTAACGGTTAATGCACTCAAAGCATCCTGGTAGATAGCAATTATGTATGATCATCAGGGTCTTAAGGATCGGATCACTACGTTTATAGTTATCGCAATGTTGAACTATGTGACTGGATCACATTGCAACACTTCCGGTGGGTGTGTGTCCATCATGTCATTCTCCCAATGACATGACCCCATTGTCAATAGACTGTTCACATCTCATGATCAGGAAACCTTGATCATCAATTGCCCAATGGACTAGTATACTAGAGTTAACTAGGGACCTGGTTGTTTGTATACCATACGTGTATTAATGTTTTCGCTTAATACAGTTATAGCACAGTATAATAACTTATTATGAACTAATGGAATATGCCAATAAATATATTTTATTTGCCTCTAGGGCACATTCCCAACAGGCCGGGGGGCCACCACCAGGGACCCAGGCGGCCACCTGGCGCGGCCTAGGGTCTGGCCGTGCCAGGGGGCACCTAGACTCCTAGTGGACCCCCTGGCTTCCCCTTTCGCCTTTTCCAGTGACGCGAAACCCCCGAAGACAGAACCCTTTTTCGTGATCTCGCCTCTGTTCCGCCGTCGCCGTGCTTCCAAGATCGGGAGCGCCAGCAGACTTCTTTCCGGCACCCTGCCGGAGGGAGTATCGACCTCCGGGAGCTTCCCCTCCACCATGGCAGCTTCCCGGATTTGCCGTGAGTAGTTTCCTTTGGACCCTGGGTCCGTGATCAGTAGCTATGTGATGTTCTCCTCCCCTCTGTGTTCTTCAGGGTTTAGACCTCGTGAGCTGCCCTACATGATCGAGGCACATATGTAATCTTTCATCTGTTGCTATGCTAAGTTTGATGGGATCTGATGGATTATGAGATTATGTTCAGATTGTGATAGAGTAATATATTTGGTTCTTATCTTTTATTATTATTTTCCTAAGTAATTCTTGCATGTTCTCCGTTGCTGTTCATTGCTTTGGCCAAGTAGTAGGTAGTAACTCCAAGAGGGAGCGTTATGCTCGATTGTGGGTTCATGCCCCCTGATGACACACTTGAGTGACAGAAACATGAGTCTAGGGGATGTGATGTTACCACAAGGGGGAAAACAACGGTGCTTGTAACCGTGGTTGCAAGGATTGTTTACTTTACGCAAAGTGCTTTTTAATGCAGTTGTCTGTTGCTTTGGGTTTACACTTTGGGTGGGGCTCGCAACTTAATACTAGCGAGATGTTCTGGATAGATATCTCAAGGTGGATGATTAGTAGTAAATGCAGTTGGATTTCGGTCTACTTATTTTGGCGTACTGCCCATGCTTTTGAGCCTCTTCCTTTCTTTTGTAGCATAGTTAGCATTGCGGTGCATTTATCATCCTGTCAATTGCCCATCTGTAATTTGTTTACCTCTCATAGAAGTTTTATCGTCCTTTGGGAGAGAGACATCACTAGTGAACATCACGGGACCCCGGTCCATATTCTCATCATTGTTTACACACTTATTTACTTTTCCTCTTTTACTTTCAGTTGCTATCATTATCATTATCCCTTGTGTTTTGATCCTTTGTAAACAACAAGACCGGAGAGATTGACAACCTCTCTGAACTTCGTTGGGAGCAAAGTTATTTGTGTCTGTGTGCAGGTCCACGCCAGTTGCGCCGCTGACACCTACTTATCATCTCTGGAGTCCTACTGGTCGATTCAACCTCGGTATCTTCACTAAGGGAAACTTGCCGCTACGCTGCATCCACTTGGGGTAACCAACGAAGGGAGAGAAGCAATTATCACCTCTCGCATATCATGGAGCACTCACTTTATATCACCATTCATACATCATGTGTTGGAGCATTCATTTTATATCACCAATTATACATCATCTGTTGGAACTGGAAGTTTTTAATGATGTAAAACATTTTTTAATTAAAACAAAAAAAATCAATAATTTAAATTATACATACAACACTTTTACATGTACAATCTAACGTGCGAAACGCTGCCCATGAGCGCCGCCTTTTCCCCTTCTCTCTCCCGGAAGAGTTAATTACCCAAGACCACAACTCAAGGGGAACTAATAACAATATACCACAACATTGAGTTGTTTATCAAAGAACCACAACTCTTGAGTGAATTGACAACGCTTCATCCTATTTTCGTTCTAATGGCCAAACTGACACCCCAATCCCATTTGTCAGGACCCACGTGGCTAAAGCTTTCCATGCCGTCAGCTCCAAAGTGGCAACATATCTCTCTAAAAATAGATGAAGATATGTAAAATTTTTTGCATGGAGGAATAAAGGAAAAGTATATTCGACTTGTTCACATGTATAAGTTAAAATTCAAAGCACATATACACACAACAAGTTGGAGTTCCATGCCCATGGAATATATCGGGCATATATACTTTGAATACCAAAAAACACGCCAAAATTCACTCATTAGCCATGTACTCAATCAAACCGCCATGCATTTTGGTGTTCCATCAACCCATCAAACTGGCATGCATTCTAGTGTTCCATCAAACTGGCAGAACAAAAAGAAAAATCAGCAGCAAAGCTTCTGCTAGCATTGTAGACTGAAAGAATGAGTATTCAGGTACCAAGAATACAAAAATTACGCAACACATCAACAATTTGTAGTATTGCTTACTTTTAATCAAAGAAGTTAGTTGAATCAAAGCACGAGGCAAACACATCAAGAAGAGAAATGCTACTTAGACAACTAACATTGAAAGGTCAACACACCATAATAGTATATTAATACAGTAGACTCAGATAAAATATCACCATCTCGGGTATCTAACAGGATCCAATCCATTCCAAGATCGATCCGACCACAAAAATTATTAGACTCAGATAAAATATCACCATGCGTGGATCAAGAATTGAACCACCAGAATTCAATAAACTGCACTAACTATAACTGGCTAATTGCCAATTTTAATTCTTTCATGAAGTTCCCACTGGCTGTGTACCCATCATCTTGCCATTTGTTGCTCTACCCTTGCCTCTTGTGGCTGGTATTTTTTTTTCATGCCCCTGCCTCCACCAGTGCTTGGCCCAAGAGGATGCCAAGGCTAGTATCATGTGAAATAGCAGTAAATGGTTAGTTCAGTTAGTGAAATAACAATAAGTGCAAAGTGGTCATTGCAGCTAGTGAATTACCATGTTTGTTGGAGTTGGTTCTCCATTTGCAGATGTTGTTCTTCCACCTCTTCTAGATCTTGCTCCTCTTGCACCTCTTCCAGGTCTTGCACCTCTTCCACCTCTTCTAGATCTTGCTCCTCTTCCACCTGTTGGTGCTGGCACTGATCTTGTTCTCTTTACTGCTTGTCCTTGTTGAGAGGGGAGCACATCATTCATACATGCTACTTTCCTTTTCTTCCCCTTGAACCGAGACTTCATGATTCTTAAGTCCACAACTCTCAAGTTTTCATACTTCAAAACCATTGCTTTTACTTTTTGCTCACTGTCAATTAGTTCCAAGCCATCTAAACCAGCAGTTTCATCTCTAAAGTAATACATGTCTTCTTTAGAACTGAACCCTGACAAATCCTTCAACTGAAGAAGATTTTCATAGCACATGTCTGAGCTGCCTATATTTGTGATCTCACACTCTTGATCATCAGACAAGAAATTGACTGCCCACAGTGTATCATCAGGTCTGCAAGCAATACAAATAATCAGAGCCGAAACCCTAAACCTCACCAAATTCACAAACCCTAGGCCGATTCAACATTTGGCAAGAAAAGAGAGAACATTTCGTACAAACATGACAAGCCTAAGGTCAATTTCGACTACATCAGCCAAAGAAAACCCTACACATATCATCAACGACAAATCATGGCGTTGATTTTCCCCAAATCATCAACCAAATCAAGTCGCCGCCACAAAATCCAGACAGAGTAAAAAAGATGGAGGGTGAGAACTAACTCGAGGTCAGACATGGCGTCGCTCCACACCAATCCGCCACCAGGTTGCCGTTGAATCCCCTTGTCGTCGCCGTCTCCTTCCCCTTGAAGAGGGAGGGAGAGAACTAACTCGAGGCCAGACATGGCGTCGCTCCACACCAATCCGCTCCCGGGTTGCCGTTGAATCCCCTTGTCGCTGCCGTCTCCTTCCCCTTGATCGCCGCCGTGCAAGAGAGAAAACAAGGGAAGGGTGAGGGTCGAGATTTTGGGCCTTGGGCCAATTAATAGGAAGAGGGGATGCCCGCTGGTGGTGGGTCGGTGTGGAAAATTTTAGTCACATGAGGCCTAACAAATGGGCCCGGGGTGTCAGTCTGGCCATTAGAACGAAATTACAATGCAACGTTGTCAATTAGCTGAGGAAGTTGTGGTTCCGTGATAAACAACTCAATGGTTGTGGTAGATTGTTATTAGTTCCCTGGAGTGTTTTAAAAAAAACTCCTCACGGAATCCCTCTCTCCCACAGCTCCTAGCAAGCAGCTACGCGACGGCGGCTGGCGGGTGGAGAAGCAAATCGGCGACGGCAAGGTTGAGAAAGAGGATTCCAACGCAGCGGCGGCGCGGAGCAGGCTTGCTGTGTGTGACCTACATGGACGCATCTTCCTCGAGATCGCAAGGTATCTTGCTCACCTGACCACCTGATCACCTGGGAGTACTCGAGAAGAACACAGCGCCCTCCAGGCGACGGATTTCCCCTTCCAATTCGCCCCCCTCTTTTACCTAAAAGTTGCTGAATTCCGTGTGGTTTGACTTAACTCAACATGTCATCGGATTCAGTTTTCAAAATCGGTTATCCCCAATCTATTCTAGAAGTTAGAACACGGGATCGCCCCCCAAACGCGCTCTAAATCGTCTCGTGCGCACCGAATTTCAGATGAGGCTGGTAGGCTTGACCGGTGGAATAGCTTCGGGGAAGAGCACCGTCTCCGGCCTCTTCAAATCCGCCGGCATCCCTGTCGTCGACGCGGACATCGTGGCTCGGGTAAGCGTCCAGCATCCAACACTGCCGTGCCGAAATATACACTTGTGTGTCTTTGTATTTTGCTGTCATGTTGTGCCTTTGCAAGCAATGTTGTTGTCTTACTTGATTCAGTCACAACTATGATAGTACAGAATAGAATGTGACAAGGACAAATTATTGTTGTAACACCGTTCTGTGACATGCAAGTAGGCTGCCCACATCAGTGGATAAATAGGTCAGGTAAAAAAAAATCCATCCTCGTGCTAATCAATGTGGTCAGTACATTGTATGGTTCCTGGTGGCGTCTTGGATGAGCAACATGGCAATATTCAGTAATTCTCAAAACTGTGCCTCAATCACAGCTTGGTGGAATGGCATTACATGTCATCTTACACCGAAGGATATAAGAGCAACGATCTGCACCTGCTGGCACATTTGGAAGGAGAGTAACCGCAGGGTATTTGAGGGAAAATCTATCTGCCCACCTGAGCTAATTCAACTCATTAAGCAAGACCGATGATGTTGCCCACTGGCTTGTGGTAGATGAGAATTATCCCCCCCCCCCCCCCCCCCTCCGCGCATTCAGATTAATCTTCTGTAAAAAACTAATCCCCCATAAAACTATGTATAAAAACCCTCTGTTACTCCCTTATAATATATAGGCATCATTATTACCTTTTCTGTTCTACCTGAGAACTGAAGGCAACACTTGGTATTGATTTTAAGTCTAACATAGTTCTACAACATGGAATCAAACTGCTCAATTTAACTTTATTTATGCGGAGGGCAAAGGCATATAGTGTGTCTCACATTTGAATTTCCCATCCCTACTGCTGCTCAGACTCACGATAAAGAGGAACGGAACTGGGAGTTATGTTTGCCAGTTAAGGAATGTGACAGGGATGGGCAATTTATACGATGCGAAATCAGAGTATAATATTTACTACTAAAAGGTGACATGCATTTTGTAGGCTAAAATGGTAGCTGTCAAGAATAGTTCTTCTCATATTGTTGCTATATGCATATAAGAAGCTCGTGATTCATAAGTGTAGGATCGAAGGGGAAAGAAAAACTCAATACATTCCTTCACAAGCCAGCATTCAAGCAATGCTTGGCAGAGGCCAAACAATACAGCGGGTGGAGAAGTGGAAATTAAGGCCTTAAAATCCAAACCCTTTGCTCAAACCCGTGAACTAGATCGACGTGAGTTGAGGTCAAAAATCTCCATTTCCTGTCTAATTGGAACTCTGAATCTGTTAGCATGAAAGTCTTACCATAGCTGGGATATCTCTGGAACAAAAATACTACACAGTGACTGCCGTGACACAAGATTAACTAGGTTTCATATTTGGGGCTTCAGGGTGATGTAAAACCATAAGCACTAACATGTTTAATGTAGTGCAATAAGGTATTACTTGCATTTGAAACTACTGTCACCTGACCAAACATGGTTTTAGCCAGCTGTATGTGTGCATTGCTTATTGTTATCATGGATGTCTATGGGATGACAAATTGACAAGAGTCGATGGTACCACATCAGTACAATGCCTGGTATGATGCGATGTAATTAGTTGCCTTAGGGGCTTTGGACCAGTTGGGTGTACACAGCACTTTGCTTGCATGATTTAATACTTGAGCTTCAAACTGCAAAGCATGCCTTTTACTGTTTTAGACTTAATAAGTTATTACATTCTCCGAAACACTGACACATGACTTGTTTTTGTTTTGAACTTTATGCTGATTACGTATTCATGCATTTACAGAATGTAGTGCAGAAAGGTACTGGAGGCTGGAAGAAGATTGTAAATACTTTCGGGAATGACATACTGTTGGAAAATGGAGAAATTGACAGAGCTCTCTTAGGTCAGATTGTTTTCTCCGACCCAGCAAAACGGAAACTTCTAAACCGGTACAAGTCCTATTAACATAAATATTTCATCCTATTTTCTTTCCTTTTGCTATGGTTAGTCAGTGGATATGTGATGCAGTTTATATACATGGCAACTGCAACATAATTACTAATTTAATAAAACAATTCCACCTATTACTGCTATCACATCTCGTTTTGTTCTGGTGTCTAGAAAAATGTCATACTTTGGTTGGATATTCAGTTCGCATCAACTGTGTGCATAGATTTCGGATGATGTTTCATACATGGTTGATGAAATGAAATACAGTTTACCTTTAACAGTACTAATTATATCATTTATTAAATAAAAAATACCACAACAAAGTGGGTACAACAAGATACATGCATTTCCTTGCATGCTTATACTTTTTCATTGATTGTCCCTACGATATTAAGGATTCTTGTTTGTCAACATTTCTCCTCGATCCTGAGCTCTGACTACACTTTGGTTTCTTCATTGTGTCTACTTTCAGTCTTCTAGCCCCACATATTTCACGTGGTATAATTTGGGAGATACTAAAACTGTGGGTAAAGGGTTGCACGGTTGTCGCTCTGGACATCCCGCTGTTGTTCGAGACAAAGATGGACCGATGGACAAACCCAGTGATTGTTGTGTGGGTGGATCCCAAAACACAGATTGAGAGGCTCATGTCAAGAGATGGGTGCAGTGAGGAACAAGCTCAGAACAGGATCAACGCGCAGCTTGCGCTGGACTGGAAGAAGTCTGAAGCCAATGTAGTGATTGACAATTCTGGCTCCCTGGAAGACACGAAAGAACAGTTCCAAGAAGTGTTGAAGCAAGTGTCTGCTCCCTTTACATGGAAGGAGCGCATGAGATCCAGGGATGGCTTTCTGTCTATCGTCGTATGCACGGCAGCAGGATTTTTACTTGCTCAGAAGAACCTGCTTTGATCTTTGCATCATCAGGAAGTTTAGGATAGGACTAGGTTAATTTTTTTGAAAATTTCAAAGTGTTGTGAAGAGAAGTAGACCATAACAATTATGTTTGTCATGTCGTGTTTTGGAGTTATATCACCACTGCTGAATTTTGAGTGAAACTTTTCTTTGGTAATTGCCTCCTTGTGTTAGTCTCTGCTCCGAACATTAATTCACAGCGGAATAGTGGTATGGCTGTGGGGGATTGGTGGCATTGACCCAGAGTTGGAGACTAGAGAACACTGAGAGAATATGTTTCCTCTGTTTGCAACTGTTTGCAAATGTAAGGGCATGTACAATGGTTAATAAGACAGCTTTATCTTAGCTTTGCCACGAGTTTAGATTAGTAAAAAAGATGGTGTATAATGGGTCTTATCTTAGTTTATTTTTAATAATTAAACATTCCTAAATTTATGGTGAGAGTGTTGTTGTTAAGAAATGATCTATTAAATAAGAGAAGGCAAACTTTTTCTTAAGACTTTTTTCTTCTTCACTCCAGCATCTATCATATGTGACCTTGCTAAGATAGCACCATTGTACATGCCCTAAGGCGTATTTTTGTGAGTCAAGACAAAGCTTTGACAATTCATTCCGAGCCTTTAGGACACGTGGTGGCATTATCTTGGCCACGTTGGTCAAACCGATGGCGCGGCATGATGAATTAGGGCATGTACAATGGTTGATAAAGCAGTTTTATCTTAGTTCTGCCACGTGATTTAAAATGATAAAAAATTTGATGTACAATAGGTTATATCTTAATCTTATCTCTAATAACTAAAGATTACTAAATTTGCGGTGAGAGTGTATTGTTGCTAATAGGTCATCTTTTAATTCAGAAAATAGGCTTTCGTCCCCCCCCCTTTATAGATAAAGAAATCAAACTAGGTACGCAGTCGATCGATACAAGATGGTGAGGTAGCCCTCCTAAAAACAAAGTCGATCCTGAGATAATCAGCTCACGCGGGAAGAACTACACACAACCCCACGCTACATCCTAGCACACCTAGGCTCCACGACAGCGCCCTCAAGAGGGAAAATGGCGCAGAGTGTCGCCGCTGCCGAGTCCAACGGACAGAGGTCTTCATCCGGGGCCTTGATACAGAGAGAAGAACCACGACGACGTCTTCAAGAAGATCGCTGCACCCGCGGGTGTCGCCGCCACCGGTGCCAAGGCACAAGGTTTTCGTTCGACGACTCACATGTGCTACCGATGCCGCCAGAGGGAGCGCGAGGAGGTCTAATCCCCAGAACTGGATCAGGGCACCGCCCCTACGAGAGAGGGGATGCCCGAGCTACCCGCCGCTCCCCCACCCGATGCCCACACATCAGGAGAAGAGCCACCATCATCACAATGGTGTCTGACGGAAAGCAACCATGTGGACCACCATCCAGGGCCGTCGCCGCGGAATCCCTGCCCCTAGACACCGCTACCCTCCACCTCACGACACCTCAATCCCGGTAGTGCAAGTAGACAACAGTTGTCCACTCAGTGCCCGACATCAGTCCCTGAATCCAGGTTGGCCCTCCACTGTAGGAGGCGTCAACGCTTGCATCCCCATCTAGTCTCCATATTGGACCGAGGGGACACGATCCTAGGACCACCGACGGTCGCAGTCAAGCCCACCTGGAGCTCCCATGATGCCAAATCTGTGGTCAAATGCCTCGATCTATAGGACGAATAGCAGTGTCAGGGCCACCATCACCGCACACTGCACCCCATGACGAGATCGTCCACGAGTGCAACACAGGACAAGGTCAGCCTCGCCTACCCGGGGAATGGACCCCGATCTGCCCCGGGCACAGACCCTAGGGCTAGGCCGCCATCACAGCCCGAAGAGCCACAGGCCTAGTCCTAGGAGAGGAGAGGCTGCCGCACCGCCGCCCGCGCCACCAGTCGGACCGCATCCGCCACAGCCATCACCAGCACGCACCACCAAATCCAACCTCCTAGCCACGCAATCGAAGCCCGCATCCCCTGCCGACTTAGATCTGGTCGTCACGGCGCAGGTATGCACCACCGCCATAGCCGCCCACAGCCCGCGTAGTCCCACGAGCCAGACCGGCAAAACCACCGTCGTCGGCTGACGGCCGCCGTTCAGATCTGTCGCAGCCTCGTCGGACATGCTCCACCACCACGCCGCGCTGCCGCATCAGATCGCCCCCGCCAGATCGTACCGGAGACGCCCCACGCGGCACCCGTCGTCGACCGCAGCCACCAGCTGCAGCAGCGTGCAGAGCCGCCCACGCCCACCGGGGCATAGTAGAGACGCTGCCAAGGCAGCCCGCCCGCGAGGCCGCTACGCCCAGATCAGGCCAGCCGCCCCTGCCCCTGCGGGCGCCGCGCGCCACCCCCGGCCTATGCTCGCCTCCGCACACGTCGCCACTGGCCAGCGCCCCGCCGCTCGTGCCACAAATGCCTCCTCGAGCCGCGCCACCGATGAGTCACGTCGCTCCATCTCATGCACGGGAGACCCTCCGCGCCCCACACACCAAGAGGAAAGAAAGCCCCCCCCCCCCGCCGGCACCTGATGACACCGGTTGACGGTGCCTTATTGGCTACCCTAAGTGGAAGGTTATGATGTAGATAGTAGCAAATTTCCATGACACGAGGACTGTAAGGTTTATCAAACCAGGAGGACTCCAAGCGCAACAAGAAGGTGGCAAGAAAACAATGACGCCGTTTACAAACTTGAGGGTTGCTTACTTGACCTGGACCTGCACACAGACGCAAATAACTTTGCTCCCAATGAGTTCAGAGAGGTTGTCAATCTCTCTGGCCTTGCCGTTTACAAAGGATCAAACACAAGGGTAGAAATAGTAGTGACAACTGAAAGGAAATATAAGCAGTAAATTGGAGCGGTGTAAACTATGATAGAAATATGGACCGGGGTCCCATGATTTTCACTAGTGATGTCTCTCTCCCAAAAGACGATAACAACTATGCTGGGTGAACAAATTACAGTTAGGCAATTGATAGAATTATAAACGCACCACAATGCTAATCATGCTACAAGAAAGTTAGAGTCTCAATCGTGTGGGCATTACACCAAAACAAGTAGACCACTGGTATTAAGTTTCGAACCCCAGCCAAACAGTAGGTTCAAAGCAATGGACGACTGCCTTAACACTCTATGCATAATGCATAATGTAAGCAATCCTTGCAATCGCAGTTACAAGTACCGTTGTTTTCTCCTTGGTGGCAACAACACATCCCCTGGTCTCATGTTTCTGTCACTCAAGCTAGACATCGGGGGGCATGGAACCCACAATCATGCATAACGCTCCCTCTTGGAGTTACAATCTACTAGGCCAAAGCAACACACGTAACAGGGAACATGCAAGAACACTCAAGAACTAAAATATAAAGGTAAACCAAATATATTACTCATCACAAACTAAACATAATTGATGACCCTCAACTGTAGGGGATCGGTTGTAGCATTTTCGATAAATAAGAGTGTCGATCCCAACGAGGAGTAGAAGGTATTGGTAAGTGACTTTGGTAAAGAAATAGCTGCAGGAACTGAAAGATAACATTTTTAGGGGTTTTCGATATAGGCAACAAAAAGGTAAAAGCAAGCAAAGTAAAAGGCATTGAGGAGTAAAAAGTGGCCCAATCCTTTCGAGCAAAGGAGAGGCCTAGCAACAGAACTTATACAGGGTAAATCGTTCTTGAGGACACACGGGAGAAATAGTCACGTGCTTTCGCCATATTCCGCATCGGTACTATGTGATGTGTTGATAAGTGTTGAGTGGGTGGATCTATGCTAGTACACCCTCTAGACTAAAATAAGTGCACTCTTATGATTAAACACCTTGCAATCATCCGCAAATACAAGATAGTAATTAAGTAAAAATCCTAACCATAGCAATACGATCGTTGATCCATTGCTCCCTTGTGCAAAAGCGTGCGAACTGGGGTTTAGGTCTCTGTCACTCCGGCAACCCACCGTAAGCATTCTTTATACACAATGCATTCCCCTAGGTCCTTAATAAGGCGAAGTGTTGAGTGTTCGACTCACACAACACCACTAGGAAAATAACAACACAACTTAAATATCAAACAACACATATTACTTCAACATCATATGACTACTAACAACTAGACTTCTCCCATGTCCTCAACAACTAAAGTAACTACTCACAAGACATAAAAGAGATCATGACCAGAGGGTATAAATAGATGATAAACAATCTGGACACAATGATATTTCTCCAACAAAACTCAATAGCATTCATCACACGGTAGTAATCAACACCGGTAGAGTAGATAGGATAGATAGTACGGATTACAACACAAGTTGAACTTGTGAGGTGAGATTGGATGAAGATGAATATGGTTCTTATGTTGGGGATGATGTTGATGATGATCTCGATGATGCCGGTGACGATGGTGATGACGATGGCGACGATCTCCCCTTCCGGGAGGTGTTCTCCCCGGCGGAATCTGCCAGCCGGAGATGTCTTTTCTCCTCTGTTGGTTTCCGCCATGGAGCGGCGGCTGAACTCGCAAAAACTCTCCTCCTTTAGGGTTTTTGGAAGATGTGTGATATATAGGCCAAAGGGGGGAGCCGGGAGTTGCCCCAGGGGTCCAGGCGCCCTCCCCGCGCGGCCAGGGTGGGGGTCGCGCCAGGTGGCCGCCTGGGTACCCTGTGGCCCCCCTCTGGCCCATCTTTTGCGTGTCTTCATCATCCTTCTGGAAAATACCCTCCGTCGATTTTAAAGTAATTTGGAGGTCTTCTCCTTCAGCAACTCAGCGTCCACTTTTTACCGCTGAATCCTGCGTCTGCTGCTTCGGCATCGGAAAGTTGCAAACTATGTAAATTAAGGCAAAACAACATAAGAATAGCATCATATCATGAAATATATCAATGAATAAGAAAGAATTACTATATAAAATAGTGATGCATTTTGGACGTATCAACTCCCCCAAGCTTAGAACTCGCTTGTCCCCAAGCGAATACTGAGCTCGGTAAACATGTCCACAAGTTTAGAGAGTGAAGTGTCGAAAAATAGAATACGAACAAGAAGCATCAAGGTTTCTTCATCAAACTCAAGCATCCTCAACAGAAACCTCAATTCATAAGGTCCTTATGAGAAAGTAATAACAATTATAATCAAAAGTAGGGCTTGAGAAAACTCATCAAATTATGGCAAACATATCCTTGGTCAAAGGACAACTAATAACTTTTACTTTTGCTCTTTCACTTTTTAATGAAACAATTTGAGATTTTGAAAGAACATGTTATTAGTCATGAAGCAAAAAATGCTAACACAAAGGAAGATGCTTGCTTAGCAAAAGCTTTCTTAAACAACTTACTTATCAAAAGATAATGTCAACAATGATGCGGCATGGCAAAACTTAATGCAACATCATATGAATGAATCCTCATCAACATCAAGTGTCTGTTCTATTTTGGGAAAAGAAGGAAGTGGGACAACTGACTCAACACAAAAGTAAAGGAAAGGCCTTGTTAAAGGCAAGCAGGGGAAAACTCATGTGTTATCCTTAAATCAAACATAATGAAAATAAACTTTGTGAGGTGCATAGTTTGTCAACGAATGCTAATAGATAGCTCAATTACTTCTTAAGATGAACAAGTTTCGAGGAACGACTCCCAAGTGGGGACGATCACATCCCCTTAATATCCTTTGTTTATCACTGCCAAAGTTTCTGATTTCTCATAGACCAAGCGTGAAGGAGGGTTTGTTTGTTGTATTATCTTTCGAGCTGAGCGCACTCATGCCAGTTCCTCCTCGTATTATGGGTTTGCAGATTAGACATGCAATCCCGGGGTAAAACTTGTCCAACTTAAGAAGATCATGAATTACCTACTACTTCCTCATGAGCTAAACAAGAGGCACAAAACAGAAGATTTTGAACATTTAAGGATAACACATAAATTCTATACTTATAGGAGTGGTAGGGGAATACCACGAATAGGAAGGTATGGTGGACCCATATGGAAGATATTGGTTTCAGGGTATGGATGCACAAGCAGAAATCTGCTAGGCAAAGAGTTTGGATAGCAAAGGCTTTGAGAGAACAGACAATTGATGCTAATTTAGATGCAAAACATATAAAGCATAAACATTAAGGTAAGCATAACACATCAAGTTGTCTTCCTTGTCAACATAACACTTCAAGCATAATAACATAAAGGTTTTGGCTATGTCGCTACTTGAGAAAACATGCATGTTGTCAAGACCAAAGCTATGTTTGCCAAAATTAAATAAAGTTTTCAAAGCCATACCTGATATAAGGTCAATACTCCCCATAAGAATCATCATATAAGGTTGATTGCATGAAGATAATACCGAGTGAAGCGATGGAACCAATAGACTTCTCATTAATATTCCATCATAGACGACTCCACACTCACGGATACAAATTCTCCACAGGAGGAGTGATAGACCTCAATGCAAACACCTATTTCATATAATAACTTCCCTCAACATGATACGACTCTACTTGACTCTAAAAGACTAAGATAAAGATAAAGATACCGGTCACTCCCCCAAGCTTGGAACAAGCTGGGGGGTGCCATTACCCGAGGATATTTACTCCTCATTCCTGTTGTTGTTGTTGTTGATGTAGTCATGGACAAAGCGCTTCCATGGTAGAGGTTCTCCCGTCCCATGAGAGGCTTCAGTCTCCAATATCCTGCTTCCAGCACCTAAACCCATGCGCATAAACTTTAGTTCATACTCACAGTTCTGGTTGTGTAGATTATAGATCTGCCCTTGGAGATCATCAATTCTTTCTTCTGCCGAGGTGATACTTGACCATATCCCCCTCATCTCCTTCTTGTAGAACGTCTTCAGCTCGTTGATGAGGTCGAAGTTGGCTTCAACACCCCGCTCAACCATCTTCTTGTACTTGAAGACTTCTTGCTCCATCTCTTCTATCCTAGCTGATGGCAAGAGAGTGTTATACTCTTCAAGCCCTCGTTGATTACCCCAAGTGCAGGGTTGGATATAGTGCAGCAGCAAGTTTTCCCTTGGCAAAGATACCAAGGTTTGTCTCCCGTAGGACTCCGAAGGATACAAGAAGGTGGTAAAGTGAACAATGGCGCCGAGGTTGCCAATTCACCTGGACCTGCACACAGATACAAATAACTTTGCTCCCAACGAGTACAGAGGAGTTGTAAATTCCTCCGGCCTTGCCGTTTACAAAGGGTCAACGCAAAAGATAATGATAGTGGCAACTGAAAGTAAAGACTAAAAGTAAATTGAAGGTGTAAACAATGATATGAAGATGGACCAAGGTCGCGTGATTTTCACTACTGATGTCTCTCTCACAAAACACGATAAAAGTGCTAGCGAGGTAAACAAATCACAGTTGGGAAATTGACAGGATTATGAAGGCACCGCAATGCTAACTATGCTGCAAAGAAAGGAAGGGTTCAAAAGAAATGGGCAGTACGCCATGGTAAGTAGACCGAAATCCATCTGCATCTACTACGAATCATCCACCTTGAGATATCTATCCAGAACATCTCGCTGGTATTAAGTTGTGAATCCCACCCAAAGTGTAAACTCAAAGCAACAGACAACTGCATTAAAAGAACTTGGCGTAAAGTAAACAATCCTTGCATCCGCGGATAGAAGCACCGTTGTTTTATCCCTGGTGGCAACAACACATCCCCTAGTATCATGTTTCTGTCACTCAAGCTAGACATCAAGGGGCTGAACCCACAATCAAGCATAACGCTCCCTCTTGGAGTTGCAACAAATCACTTCGCCAAAGTAAAATACGGCAACGGAGAACATGCAAGAATTTACTCAAGAACAAAATACAAAAGATAAGAACCAAATATATTACTCATCACAATCTGACCATAGTCTCATAATCCATCAGATCCCAAAAAACTCGGCATAACAACGACAGAAAATTACAAAGGTGCCTCGATCATGTGAGGCAGCTCATGAGGTCTCGAAAGTGGAGGCACAAAGAAGGGAGAGATAGATCACATAGCTACTGGTCACGGACCCATGGTCCAAGGGAAACTACTGACGATACATACGGGAGGCGTCCATGGCTATGGAGGGTCTCCCGGAGGGGCTAGCTTCTCCCGGCAGGGTGCCGGAGCAGCTTCTCCAGGCAGCCCCGATCTTGAAACGGCGGCGGCGGAACAGAGGCGAGATCGCGAAAGAGGAGTCCGTATTAGGGATTTCCACCCCGAGGGGTAAATATAGGCGAAGGGGGTGTCGAGGGGACCCACGAGTCAGTCAGGAGGGTCTCTAGCGCGGCCCAGGGTGGGGCCGCGCCACCTGCCCTCCTGGCTGCATGGTGGTGGCCCCCCTTCGCTCCTTTGGTGTTTCCGGAAGCTTCCGCGACGCTGATTTTTTATCTGATTTTCCTGGATTTTTTGGAGCACTTTTAATGGCCGGAAAACCTGAAATACAAAAACAACAGAAAACAGGAACTGGAAGCTGGGTGCACTGGGTTAATAGATTAGTCCAAATATGCTCAAAAGTGTATGAAAGTTCAAGCAAAACATGGCAAAGTCACACAAAACATGCATGGAGCAAGCAGAAATTATAGATACGTTTTGGACGTATCAACATCCCCAAGCTTAATTCCTGCTCGTCCTCGAGTAGGTAAATGATAACAAGCATAATTTCTGTGGTGACATGCGACACAGCCATAAAAGGACTTTTAAGTAAAGCAATCAAAGCATGCAATTCAATTCAAGTCTTAACAAGCAAGAGTCTATATTAGCATTGACACAAGCAACAAAAGAACAAAAGGTGCAAGAGCTCTCGCCGTCCGTGACTCGAATGTCTCCAAATGGTGTTTGCGTGCAAGCAGGGGATAGAGAAATACGAGAGAAAAAAGTAAGGTTGTTGAGAACAACTATCTACTAAAGTTTCACACTTAGTCTCCTTTGGATTCTTATATTGACTCGTCCCCAGACCACTAGTCAGGTACAAGTCAAACTGGTCCACTCCCTTTCGATATTTTGAGCACTCATGCAATGGATGAGCGTGAGCAAGAAAGTTGACACCTAAAAGGAGAAAAAGAAAGAAGGTGGAGGAGGAAGACAAAAAGGTGTGAATGGCTCACATCAATGAGGACAATCATAGGCGAGAGAAAGCCATGTGATAGATATGATGTGAGGAGTAGGGATTGTCATCCAACGGATGCACATGTGAGCTAAAAGCTCTCCAAGGGAACTAGTGGGGGTGCATCTAACTTGCTTGCTCAAGAATGCCTAGAGCTCGTTTGAGGAGGCTCATCATTGGAATATACAAGCCAAGTTCTATAGTGTGAAGGTCCCCACATAGCTATATGCATGATGATGATCTCTATGGAGTACAAGAGATAGAGGATGAAGTACTAGTGTGGATCTCTCAAAAGGAATAGTAGTGTGCCCCCTTCTCTCTTTTTATTTCTTTTTCTCTTTTTTCTATTTTTTTGTATTTTTTTGATGTCCTCAATGGCTCTTTCTATTTAACTCTCATTTGTCCTCTTTGGGATCTTTTGATTTTGTCCTCTTTGGTATCTTTTCCTCACTTTAGGGGCAACACTCTATATTTTACAGGAATATAGGAGATCTTTCACACTTTACAAAGGTACTCACATAAAGAAGATATAACTATCATGATGCAAATGTATGACATGAAGATCAAGTCATGAGAAGATGGATGTTGCATGGCAATGTATCTCGGAAAGGCTATGGAAATGCCTTGTAGGTAGGTATGGTGGCTGTTTTGAGGAAAGATATAAGGAGGTTCATGATGACAGAGCGTATCGTGCCAAGGTTTTGGATGCACCGAAGAAGTATGCGCCAACTCTCAAGGTGAGAAAGGGAAATGCACGGTACCGAAGAGGCTAGAAAAAGTATAGGTGGGTGGAAGTGTCAACTTTAGAATACTCACATTAGTCCGAAGAACTCATCTACTTATTATCGGTAACTCTCAATCTAATCAGGAGGTTCACAAAGAGACAAGTACCCCGAGGAGGAGTGTATGGGGGTTTGGTTATCCTTGAGCATCCTCGACTCATGGTACGTGAGTGTACTCTAATATTCGAACCCTTCAGAGGTTAGTGATCCATCTAGTAGCTAGAGTTCTCAACAGGGGTTTTTGGTTTTCGAAAAACACACGGATTGCCCAAAATACGACATCTATCACTAATAGGCTCGAGCTCTTGAAACCAAAAGTTCAAACATTACTCTAGTCAATACCTCAAAACTATTGCAAGTTACTACTACAAAGAGAAAAGCAACTTCAACTACCTACTTCTAGTCAAGACACAAAACTCAGTGCAACAGGCAAACTCTCTAACAAGATAAAACATGTAACCTATAGAAAGTTCAACCTAAAACAAAAGTAAAGCTCTAGTAAAACTAAAGCACTACAACTAAATAGAGCAGCATCTAAGAAAATAAAAAGAACAACTCACAGCTAAAAGAATAAGCATGCAAATCCTATGAGGAGTTCTAGTTCAAGCGGAGCGTGTATCTCTCCCACACAAAAGAGTAAGTAAGTTGGGATCTAACTTGTTACTACAACAAACAAAGCAAAACAAACCTAGAAAAGTAAAGAGCGAGACGCTCCAAGTATAGCACACAACGCATGAAGCGATAAAAATATAGTGCAACGAGAGACGAACTGATAATTGTTGATGAAGAAGGGGATGCACGGGGGCATCCCCAAGCTTAGACGCTTGAGTCTCCTTGAATATTTATTGGGGGTGCACATGGGCATCCCCAAGCTTGAGCGTTTGACACTCCAAGATCTTCTTTCATCATCTTCCATCGCACACTTGAAAACTCCCTTCATACATAACTCATTGTAGACTGATTAGAGAGGTTAGTACCCTAATAAAATAAAATAAAATCTCCACTGGAAATAAAGATAATCTTGAAGAGCTACTGTTTCCCAAGATTTCCAAAAAGTTTTTTCAAAGAAAAAGCAAGCTTAAGGTTTGCAAAAGTTAGGAGAGACAAAACGTGGAAGAATCTGTGAAAAACAGAACAGCGGGTAGAAAAGAATTTTTTAGGGATACTTCTGCAACTCAAATCAAAAAACTCAGAACATACGAAAGTTTCGTAATTGTATAGAGCACGCTGTGAAAATTTTCAGCTCAAAAAGATGAACTGGGATTTTTCTCTGATTTTTCTAGTCACAAGGACAGAATCTGTTTTCTGGACAGCATGTCACAACTTTCACTTCCCTTGTCGTATGAGGCTATAAAATGCACAAAGATTGAAAAGCAAAGATACAATGATGTTGCTACAGTAGTAACAATCATCAAGACCACTAAAAACAGAAGAAAAGCAAAAAGAAAAACCTAAATTCGTTGCGGGCTGCCTCCCGAAAGCGCTTCTTTAAAGCCATTAGCTAGGCTTAATGCAAAAGATCAAGTCTTTTCAAGAGAATAACTAGCCCATGTGACGGACTCAAAAGGTAAATTAATCTTTTTCCTAGGGAAATGATCCATCCCTTTCTTGAGAGGGAATTGGAATTTGATATTCCCCTCTTTCATGTCAATAACAGCACCAACTGTGCGAAGAAAAGGACGTCCCAAAATAATTGGACAAGAAGGTTCACATTCAATGTCCATAATAGTAAAATCAAAGGGAACATAATTTTCATTGACAATGATAAGAACATCGTCGATCTTCCCCAAAGGTTTCTTTACGGAAGAATCAACAAGACGAACACCAAAAGAACAAGGATCAAAAGGTTTCAATTCAATCATATCATACATTCTTTTGGGCATAACAGAGGTACTTGCTCCAACATCACAAAGAGCATAACAAGAGAAGTTATTCAATTTGATTTTTATCATAGGATCCCAACCATATTCTAGCTTCCTAGGTATGGAGGCTTCTAGTCTAAGCTTCTCCTCCCTAACTTTGATTAGAGCATTGGTGATATGCTCTGTGAAGGCAAGATTAAGTGTGCTAGTGTGGGGGTCTCTAGACATCTTGTGTAGGAAACCAATAACTTCAGATAAAGTGCAGTTGTCAAAGTCTAAGTCACTACTATCTATCAGGGAGGTAGTGATATCATTTAAGCTCACTTGTTTGAAAGCCTCTATGTTCATAGGGGTTTCTTCATCTATGGTTGAGGTGGTAGCATCACCATTGATAGGTCCAGTGGGACTAGGGGTGTGATGAGTGCTAGTAGTTTGGACATCCTCAACTACTTGGATAGTAGCTACTTTGTGGTAGGTAGGAAGGCTCTTAATTCTATCCTCTTCCTCTGGAATGACTTCTGGTTTGGCTGCCATCTGGTTTATCAAGGTAGATTGGGTGTGAGACATGTTTGAAACATAGGTCTCAATGGTAGTGATTCTAGTTTGGAGGCTGGAAATGTCACTGTTCAGGCTCTCAAGTTGTTTGCTAATGTTTTGCAGGATAGAGGAGTGCTCATCTAACTGTCTAGAAAAGGCCTTGTTTTGTTCAAACTGTGTGTGCATATAGCTTTTGGTGCCTTTTTCTATTTCTATAAGTTTCTCATAGCTGGGTAGGTCTCTTTCCCTATAATTCTGGTTGTAGGAGTTGCTATTACCGTTCCCATAGTTGTTGGATGGGAAAGGCCTAGGATTGTTGCTACCAGAATTACTCCTATAAGCATTATTGTTGAAGTTGTTTCTAGAGATAAAGTTCACATCTACTTGATCCTGAGAAATCAAAGAATTTAAAGGAACATTTTGAGGATCAATAGGAGCTTGCTTGGTAAGTAGAGACATGATAAGCTCAACCTTTTCATTTAGAGAGGAGATCTCCTCAACAGAATTTACCTTCTTACCAGTTGGAGATCTTTGGGTGTGCCACTGAGAGTAGTTTAGCATCATCTCGTCAAGTAGCTTTGTGGCAGCACCAAGTGTGGTCGACATAAAGGTTCCTCCCGCGGCCAAATCTAACAGGTTCCGTGAGGTAAAGTTCAACCTGCATAAAAAGTCTGGATAACCATCCAGGTAGTCAGTCCATGTGTACGGCAGTTCTTGACAAGCGTCTTCATACGTTCCCATGCCTGGGCAACGTGTTCATTATCCAATTGCCTGAAATTCATAATGTTACTCCTCAACTGAATAATTTTAGCAGGGGGATAGTACTTCCCGATAAAAGCATCCTTGCACTTATCCCAAGAATCTATGCTATTCATAGGCAAGGATTGAAACCAGATTTTAGCTTCATCCCTTAAAGAGAAAGGAAAAAGCTTAAGCTTAACAATTTCACCATCTACTTCTTTGTACTTTTGCATATCACAAAGCTCAATAAAATTCTTTAAATGCAAAGCAGCAGCATCTCTAGCACCAGAGAATTGATCTTTCATAAAAAGGTTTTGAAAAGAAGGTTTAATCTCATAAGAAGGTGTTGAAGTAGCAGGTGTAGCAATAGGAGTGCAGATAAAGTCACTGTTGTTGTGACTAGTGAAGTCACATAACTTAGTGTTTTCATTGGAACCCATAGTAGCAGCAGGCATTTTTGGTATTTTTGATAAGGGACACAAAGGTAAAAACTAAAAGGTAAACTAACAAGACTAAAAAGCAAAGATAAAAGATAGTGTGCAACTCCCCTATCTTGTAGGATGGAATCCCCGGCAACGGCGCCAGAAAACTTGGTGATGGCAAGAGAGTGTTATACTCTTCAATCCCTCGTTGATTACCCCAAGTGCAGGGTTGGATATAGTGCAACAGCAAGTTTTCCCTTGGCAATGATACCATGGTTTGTCTCCCGTAGGACTCCGAAGGATACAAGAAGGTGGTAAAGTGAACAATGGCGCCGAGGTTGCTACTTCACATGGACCTGCACACAGATACAAATAACTTTGCTCCCAACGAGTACAGAGGAGTTGTCAATTCCTCCGGCCTTGCCGTTTACAAAGGGACAGCGCAAAAGATAATGATAGTGGCAACTGAAAGTAAAGACTGAAAGTAAATTGAAGGTGTAAACAATGATATGAAGATGGACCAAGGTCGCGTGATTTTCACTACTGATGTCTCTCTCCCAAAAGACGATAAAAGTGCTAGCGAGGTAAACAAATCACAGTTGGGCAATTGACAGGATTATGAAGGCACCGCAATGCTAACTATGCTGCAAAGAAAGGAAGTGTTCAAAAGCAATGGGCAGTACGCCAAGGTAAGTAGACCGAAATCCATCTGCATCTACTACGAATCATCCACCTTGAGATATCTATCCAGAACATATCGCTGGTATTAAGTTGTGAATCCCACCCAAAGTGTATACTCAAAGCAATAGACAACTGCATTAAAAGAACTTTGCGTAAAGTAAACAATCCTTGCATCCGCGGATAGAAGCACCGTTGTTTTATCCCTGGTGGCAACAGCACATCCCCTAGTCTCATGTTTCTGTCACTCAAGCTAGACATCAAGGGGCTGAACCCACAATCAAGCATAACGCTCCCTCTTGGAGTTGCAACAAATCACTTGGCCAAAGTAAAATACGGCAACGGAGAACATGCAAGAATTTACTCAAGAACAAAATACAAAAGATAAGAACCAAATATATTACTCATCACAATCTGAACATAGTCTCATAATCCTTCAGATCCCAACAAACTCAGCATAGCAATGACAGAAAATTACAAAGGTGCCTCGATCATGTGAGGCAGCTCATGAGGTCTCAAAAGTGGAGGCACAAAGAAGGGAGAGATAGATCACATAGCTACTGGTCACGGACCCATGGTACAAGGGAAACTACTCACGGTACATACGGGAGGCGTCCATGGCTATGGAGGGTCTCCCGGAGTGGGTAGCTTCTCCCGGCAGGGTGCCGGAGTAGCTTCTCCAGACAGCCCCGATCTTGAAACGGCGGCGGTGGTGGAACAAAGTTGAGATCGCGAAAGAGGAGTCCGTATTAGGGGTTTCTACCCCGAGGGGTAAATATAGGCGACGGGGGTGTCAAGGGAACCCACGAGGCATTCAGGAGGGTCCCTGGCGCGGCCCAGGGTGGGGCCGCGCCACCTTCCCTCCTGGCTGCCTGGTGGTGGCCCCCCTTCGCTCCTTTGGTGTTTCTGGAAGCTTCCGCGACGCTGATTTTTTATCTGATTTTCCTGGATTTTTTGGAGCACTTTTAATGGCCGGAAAACCTGAAATACAAAAACAGCAGAAAACAGGAACTGGCAGCTGGGTGCACTGGGTTAATAGATTAGTCCAAATATGCTGAAAAGTGTTTGAAAGTTCAAGCAAAACATGGCAAAGTCACACAAAACATGCATGGAGTAAGCAGAAATTGTAGATACGTTTTGGACGTATCACTAGCCTCGATGCTCCCCTCCTTGGCAGGTTCATTTAGATCTTCTTGGTGAAGGACACCATCCTCCAACTGGACGGTTCGAGGATGGTGTAGGAGATATGCCCTAGAGGCAGTAATAATAGTTATTTTGTATCTCCAAGTTTGTAATTAAAGTTTATGTTCCATGCTATAACTGCAATGATTCTCGAGTCTTCCATAACCACGAAGCTTAGAGGGAAACTCATTTGCACGTGTGGTATATTAAGCAGTAAAATGTGTTCCTAGTCATGCCTCTATGACTGGCTTAAGTGTTGCATGATGGTCCTGTTTTCCTGATCATGGGCATGAGTATGTCGGCAACTTTATGGGCACAATGTTAGAAGAACACTTGTGTTGAATCGACCCGAATTGATGTTATGCTATGAGATACATTCGTCACAAGTAAATGGTTAATAACACAAAGAAAGATAATGTGTGCATAATTCCTTAGACCATGAGAGCATCGAGTTCCTTCATTCTTGCTTCGTGAACTTTGGGGTTTGTTAAACGTCATCCGTAACTGGGTGGCTATTACGGCGGCTTACGGGTTCACGGAAAAGTATGACAAGGAACGAGATAGCTCAAGATTGGGATTTGCTCATCCGACGATGGATAGATATTCTTTGGGCCCTCTCGATGTTACGGTATCCATCATCGTCTGGCCAGACACAATGTGATTTGATCACAGGGATGCCGTAACACGGAAACGAGAAAAGAGAACAAAACTGGTAACGAGGTAACTGGCATAGTGGACAAGATTGTTGATTCACGGGGATGCTGATAAGTCTCACCTCGGGTATTTGTAACATATCGCGAAGCAACAAGAATAGCACACGGCAACTACAGGTTCACTCGAATATTCATTCGTATGGGTATAGGGATCAATATGGATGTCCACGGTTCCGCTATTGATCATTGATCGGAAAGTGTTCTGGGTCATGTCTATACTTCATCGAACCTACAGGGTCACACGCTTAAGGGTCATCTATCTGTTGAATACTAGATAGGGAGTCTGAGATAAAGTCACAGAAAAAGTTTCGAAGACGGCGGAAAAGTTCCGAGAGAGAGAAAGCCGAAAAGTTGTTTCGGAGCTGCCGGAAATGCGTTGGTTACTTTTCGCTGATGAAAATCCTTGATCCGGAAATGTTTCGGAACACGTCCAAAATTATTCTGGGGGTGCTGGAAATGTTCTGGGCCTAAAGAAATTTTTTCGGGTTTTTCGGACGCGAAAATAATTGGTTTCATGAATAGTGGAAACACTATTTGGTTGCTTTTTGGAAAGCCACCTTTTGGGGCTTTTCCCAAAAGATCTAGGAGATGACATGGAAGGGTGGGAACCCCTTTTTTGGGGGTCCCACAAGGGGTGGCCGGCCAAGGAGAGCTCCTCCATGGAGCTCCACTTACCTCCCCATTTTGCCCTTTATGTGAGACATAAAGCTTGGACATTTTGGGTTTTTCAAGTGGCACCCTACCCCTTGCCTTTTCCTATAAATAGAGGTGGAGAGGGGCTCTCCACACTAGATCTAACTCTCATAAAAAATGCCATGCATGATCTGGCTTTCTTATCTCCCTCCCACGAAATAGTTTCGTAGAGCCGAAAGGCTGTCTGGGTTCCGGCAGGAACTAGTTCTGGACGGCGAAGCCCTGCCGGATAGCTGACACCGTATGTGTGCAACCTGGTAGAGAGGTCGTAGTTTCGATCTTAGTTCAGGTGTGCCTCCCGAAGGGCTGTCCGAGTGATTGTCCAAGATTCTGAGTGTGCCTCCCGAAGGGCTGTCCGTGACACCGTCCGAGGGACTGTCCGACCGCCTCCCGGAGGGCTGTCCGGGGAGCATACGGAGGGGAACATCCTCGCGGTTGGGAGGTTGTAAATCCTAGCTGCGGGGGTCTGCACCGCCGATCTTCATCGACTCTACTTCCGCTGCGCTACGAGTCGGTAATGATCAGATCAAAAACCTTGTATGCATCTCCATAGTGATCCTGGGCGTGTTCGTAGTGCGGAAAATTTTCGTTTTCTGTCTCGTTACCCAACAGTGGCATCAAGAGCCGTGCTATGCGTAGATGCAGGTCACGATCTAGAATACATAAGAGATGTATGGGTATTGCCTAATATAATTTTGTAGTAGATGAGATCTATTGCTAATAATTATTTATGCGAGTAGCAGATGAAATCTGTTACCCGATGTTCTTGTTGCTTCCCTGGAATTTGCGTATTTCTGATCTTGATTAACGGCATGGTGTAGTTTCAAAGTTCTGGCAATCCGCGATCCTGATTGATCAACGAAGTGCTATCAGTTCATTGAATTCCACCATAGTTAAAGAAAGATGAAATTTCACAGACTAAAGGGCAATGCAGATATGATCTGCACGGGGGTCACGCGTATGACGAAGTTCAGTATGAGGTTCGAGATTTTATTATCTCGTTCTTCATACACCCCGCAAAGTTAATCTAGCGACTTGAATAATCATACTTGAAAATAAACGTTGGTATCTGCAGTTTAAGACAAACCTTAGAAGCCACGTAAAATAAAATCTTGCATAAACCGATTAGAGGCGTCTAACTTGGTTTTGCAGGATGGCATGTGATGTGGTATAGCAGTTCTCATATTAATTTGATTATGTATGAGATGACTATATAATGTAAATTAATTAACATGACCTGCGTGTCATGATTCAGCATGATGGCTGGAGCCATATGATTGCCATTTTAATGACCTGCGTGTCAACCTTATATAATGCACTAATTTTATTAGCTATAGAGATAGCAATATTATCTGGTACATCGACAAGGTGGTGGAAATCTTCGGAAGGTGAACACCGACACAAATGCTGAAGACGAAGAAATAAAAGAATTCTCCGTCAGAAAGGGCTATACCATATCATGCTATTATGAATTGCCTGAGTTGTTTATCCCTTATGATGCACCCTTTTTGATTGCGCGGTAGTCGCTATTTATCAGGGTGATCTCTCACTTAAAAATATCAAGTAGTTTGTGTTCTCCCAAGTGTAGCACCGTCTACAACACGTATCTTTTCGGGGTGCGCCATGTACACATGAGCACGAACGATTTGAGAGGTGTAAGGCGGGTGAAGGTCAGACCTCACTGCAAGATCACTTGGTTGACTTGACGTTCAGGCAGGACAGTCCTGAGCTCGGAACACATGCATCGAAAGATGGACAAAAGTCACATAGAGATGTGATTGGCAAGTTGGCCTACCGATTGAAAATGACGTCATCAGTGATGAACCCGTCAATGACGTCAAATTGAAATACGGATCTTGAATCACTCACAATCAATTATGAGAGATATTGATTTGAGTGGGAGCGCACCTTAGAATAAAATTGTTTATTCTCTAGTGCAAATTAATTATGAACAAAATCTAAATGAAACTTGTGTTTACCGTTGTAGATCTCATGGCTCGCAACACACCGTTCAGCTTAGGCCCAATGTTAGAGAAAGAGAAGTTAGCTGCAAATGGAAACAACTATGCGGACTGGGTCCGTACCCTGAGGATTGTCCTCAGGAGCGCTAAGAAAGTGTATGTGCTTGACACGACTCTTCCAGCTAAACCGGTGGAGACTGCCCCGGAAGATGAACAAAATGTCTGGGCAACTAAGGAAGATGACTACAACTTAGTGCAGTGCCTCATGCTAGCTTGCATGAGTCCAGGGCTTCAAAAACGTTTTGAATTCCATGACGCCCGTAATATGATCCGGGAATTGGATGCTCTGTACAAGCAAAATGCACGGTCTGAACGTTATGATATAACAAAGACCATGATGGATTGCAAGATGGCTGAGGGCAGTTCAGTTGGCGAACACGTGGTCAATATGATTGGCTACGCTGAAAGGCTTAAAACCCTGGAATTTCCAATTCCACCAGCCCATATGATGGACATGTTGCTTGCTTCACTCCCCCCGTCTTACGACGGTTTTATCATGAACTACAACATGAATGGGATGGAGAAGACACCGAATGAGGTGCTCGCCATGCTGAAAACTGCGGAAGGAGGACTGCGGAAAAATCGCAAGCAAGTGTTGCTTGTGAATAAAACCGCCAGTTTCAAAAAGAAAGGCAAGTCCAAGAAGGGCAAGGGCGCCGGTAAGACCGTCTCCCAAAGCAACTCTAAGGGCGGAGCCAAGACTGAAACTGAGTGCTTCTACTGCAAGGGCACAGGACACTGGAAGAGAAACTGCAAGAAGTACCTGGCAGATAAGAAGTCCGGAAACACCGGAAAAGGTATAACTGTAATACATGTTAATGTCATTGACGTTTTGCTTGCTAGCGAAAATTCTAAGTCTTGGGTATTTGATACCGGATCGGTTGCTCACATTTGCAACTCGATACAGGGGCTTCAGAAGGTCCGCAAGCTAGCAAAGAATGAAGTCATCATGCGCGTCGGCAACGGCGCTGGGATCGCAGCTCAAGCCGTCGGCATGATGCCTCTACGTCTCCCTTCAGGATTTATCTTAGAACTAAGTAACTGTTATTTTGTTCCGGCATTGTGTAGAAACATTATCTCTGGATCATGTTTGGTACACGATGGGTATTCCTACAAGTCTGAGAACAATGGTTGTTCACTTTATTGTATGGATATGTTTTATGGATTTGCACCCATTGTTGGGGGCCTTTTCATACTAAATCTTGAATGTGGAAAAGATGTCTTTAACGTAAATGCTAAACGCCTTAAGAAGGCTGAAACCACCACCACTTATTTGTGGCACTGTCGTCTTGGCCACATCGGAAAGAAACGCATGCAAAGACTCCACAAAGATGGAGTTTTACCATCATTTGATTTTGAATCATTTGACACATGTGAGGCTTGCTTAATGGGGAAAATGACCAAGACGCCGTTCATGGGTCATCCTGAACGGGCGAATGAATTGTTGGAAATAATACATAGTGATGTATGTGGTCCAATGAGCACAACCGCACGGGGTGGGTATTTCTACTTCGTGACTTTTACTGACGATTTAAGTAGGTATGGATATATCTACTTGATGAAGCATAAGTCAGAAACCTTTGAAAAGTTCAAAGAATTTCAGAATGAGGTAGAAAATCATCGTAACAAAAGGATTAAGTTTCTGCGATCAGATCGTGGGGGCGAATACCTTAGTCATGAGTTTAGCCAACATCTGAGTGACCGTGGAATCGTTTCACAGCTTACGCCTCCCGGAACTCCACAGCGAAATGGAGTGTCGGAACGACGTAACCGAACCTTGTTAGACATGGTAAGGTCGATGATGTCTCTTACAGATCTGCCGATATCCTTTTGGGGTCACGCACTAGAAACTGCCGCTTACACATTAAATAGAGCACCGTCTAAGTCTGTTGAGACGACACCATACGAGTTATGGCACGGGAAGAAACCCGGTTTGTCGCATCTCAGGATTTGGGGTTGTGAGGTATACGTGAAACGTTTACAACCTACCAAACTCGATCCCAGATCAGACAAATGTTACTTTGTAAGTTATCCAATAAAAACAATTGGGTATTCCTTCTACCACCCGTCCGATAACAAAGTGTTTGTTGCCAGAAATGGACAATTTCTTGAAAAAGAGTTTCTCACTAAAGAGGTGAGTGGAAGGACAGTACTACTTGATGAGATTATTGAATCTTCGGCAACCGTTAATATGGCCAAGGAACCGGAAGAAATTCCGCAAATTATCCATACAACCGAGCCGGCAGTTGTTGCATGTGATGCGGAAACTTCAGACAAGTATGTGACTGAACCGCGCAGATCAGGTAGGACCATCGTGCCACCTGAGTGGTTTCATAACGAAATCTTCATCCTTGAAGACGATGAACCTGTGCACTACAAGGAAGCAATGGCGGGGCCCAACTCGAGGGAATGGCATAAAGCCATGAAATCCGAAATGGAATCCATGTACGAAAATCAAGTTTGGAACTTGGTAGAACTTCCAGAAGGCGTGAAGCCCATTGGTTGTAAATGGATTTTCAAAAGAAAGTCAGACGCGGATGGTAACATTACTATCCATAAAGCTAGACTTGTCGCGAAAGGATTCACGCAAGTTCCAGGAGTGGACTATGACGAGACTTTCTCGCCCGTAGCTATGCTTAAGTCTGTACGGATATTACTAGCAATTGCTGCTTATTTCGATTATGAAATATGGCAGATGGATGTCAAAACGGCTTTCCTAAATGGAAATCTCAAAGAAGATGTATACATGATACAGCCTGAAGGTTTTGTCATTTCTAAGGATGCTGGAAAGGTATGCAAACTTCAGAAGGCCATTTATGGTCTGAAGCAAGCATCAAGGAGTTGGAACATTCGTTTTGATGAAGTGGTCAAAGAGTTTGGCTTCATCAGGAATGATGAAGAATCTTGTGTTTACAAGAAGTTTAGTGGGAGCGCAAAAGCATTTCTAATCTTATATGTGGATGACATATTGTTGATTGGAAATAACGTGAATTTCCTTAGCGAAATAAAAGACTCATTGAAGAAGAGTTTTTCAATGAAAGACTTAGGCGAAGCGGCATACGTATTGGGCATCAGAATCTATAGAGATAGATCAAAACGCCTAATAGCGCTTAGCCAAAGCACATACATTGACAAGGTGTTGAAAAGGTTCAACATGGAGAACTCCAAGAAAGGCCTACTCCCCATGTCACCTGGCACAGTACTGAGCAAGAATCAGTGTCCTCGGACTCTCGATGAGCGAGTACAAATGAATGATGTTCCATATGCTTCGGCAGTTGGTTCAATTATGTATGCCATGCTATGTACAAGACCAGATGTTTCCTATGCGCTAAGTGTTAGCAGCAGGTACCAAAGTGATCCAGGATTGGAACACTGGGCCGCAGTCAAAAATATTCTTAAGTACCTCAGAAGGACCAAGGACTTGCTCCTTGTGTACGGAGGTGATGAAGAGCTCATTGTAAGTGGTTACACTGATGCTGGCTTCATGACTGACCCAGATGACTTCAAATCTCAATCAGGCTATGTTTTCATATTGAACGGTGGCGCAGTTGACTGGAAAAGTTCCAAACAAAAGACTGTGGCGGATTCTACGACAGAGGCGGAATATGTTGCAGCTTCAGAAGCCTCCAAGGAGGCGGTATGGATCAAGCAGTTTCTTGAAGACCTTGGTGTGGTTCCAAGTGCTCTGGACCCGGTGGAAATCTATTGTGATAATAGTGGCGCCGTGGCTCAGGCAAGGGAGCCATGTTCTCACCATAAGACAAGACATATTGAACGCAAATATAAACTCATTCGATATCATGTCGAAGAGGGTTTAGTGAAAGTACGCAAAGTTCACACGGATCTGAATGTGTCAGACCCGATGACAAAGCCTCTACCACGAGCAAAGCATGAGCAACACCGAATAGCCATTGGTGTTAGGGAAGCCATGTAACTAGATTATGACTCTAGTGCAAGTGGGAGTCTGTAGGAGATATGCCCTAGAGGCAGTAATAATAGTTATTTTGTATCTCCAAGTTTGTAATTAAAGTTTATGTTCCATGCTATAACTGCAATGATTCTCGAGTCTTCCATAACCACGAAGCTTAGAGGGAAACTCATTTGCACGTGTGGTATATTAAGCAGTAAAATGTGTTCCTAGTCATGCCTCTATGACTGGCTTAAGTGTTGCATGATGGTCCTGTTTTCCTGATCATGGGCATGAGTATGTCGGCAACTTTATGGGCACAATGTTAGAAGAACACTTGTGTTGAATCGACCCGAATTGATGTTATGCTATGAGATACATTCGTCACAAGTAAATGGTTAATAACACAAAGAAAGATAATGTGTGCATAATTCCTTAGACCATGAGAGCATCGAGTTCCTTCATTCTTGCTTCGTGAACTTTGGGGTTTGTTAAACGTCATCCGTAACTGGGTGGCTATTACGGCGGCTTACGGGTTCACGGAAAAGTATGACAAGGAACGAGATAGCTCAAGATTGGGATTTGCTCATCCGACGATGGATAGATATTCTTTGGGCCCTCTCGATGTTACGGTATCCATCATCGTCTGGCCAGACACAATGTGATTTGATCACAGGGATGCCGTAACACGGAAACGAGAAAAGAGAACAAAACTGGTAACGAGGTAACTGGCATAGTGGACAAGATTGTTGATTCACGGGGATGCTGATAAGTCTCACCTCGGGTATTTGTAACATATCGCGAAGCAACAAGAATAGCACACGGCAACTACAGGTTCACTCGAATATTCATTCGTATGGGTATAGGGATCAATATGGATGTCCACGGTTCCGCTATTGATCATTGATCGGAAAGTGTTCTGGGTCATGTCTATACTTCATCGAACCTACAGGGTCACACGCTTAAGGGTCATCTATCTGTTGAATACTAGATAGGGAGTCTGAGATAAAGTCACAGAAAAAGTTTCGAAGACGGCGGAAAAGTTCCGAGAGAGAGAAAGCCGAAAAGTTGTTTCGGAGCTGCCGGAAATGCGTTGGTTACTTTTCGCTGATGAAAATCCTTGATCCGGAAATGTTTCGGAACACGTCCAAAATTATTCTGGGGGTGCTGGAAATGTTCTGGGCCTAAAGAAATTTTTTCGGGTTTTTCGGACGCGAAAATAATTGGTTTCATGAATAGTGGAAACACTATTTGGTTGCTTTTTGGAAAGCCACCTTTTGGGGATTTTCCCAAAAGATCTAGGAGATGACATGGAAGGGTGGGAACCCCTTTTTTGGGGGTCCCACAAGGGGTGGCCGGCCAAGGAGAGCTCCTCCATGGAGCTCCACTTACCTCCCCATTTTGCCCTTTATGTGAGACATAAAGCTTGGACATTTTGGGTTTTTCAAGTGGCACCCTACCCCTTGCCTTTTCCTATAAATAGAGGTGGAGAGGGGCTCTCCACACTAGATCTAACTCTCATAAAAAATGCCATGCATGATCTGGCTTTCTTATCTCCCTCCCACGAAATAGTTTCGTAGAGCCGAAAGGCTGTCTGGGTTCCGGCAGGAACTAGTTCTGGACGGCGAAGCCCTGCCGGATAGCTGACACCGTATGTGTGCAACCTGGTAGAGAGGTCGTAGTTTCGATCTTAGTTCAGGTGTGCCTCCCGAAGGGCTGTCCGAGTGATTGTCCAAGATTCTGAGTGTGCCTCCCGAAGGGCTGTCCGTGACACCGTCCGAGGGACTGTCCGACCGCCTCCCGGAGGGCTGTCCGGGGAGCATACGGAGGGGAACATCCTCGCGGTTGGGAGGTTGTAAATCCTAGCTGCGGGGGTCTGCACCGCCGATCTTCATCGACTCTACTTCCGCTGCGCTACGAGTCGGTAATGATCAGATCAAAAACCTTGTATGCATCTCCATAGTGATCCTGGGCGTGTTCGTAGTGCGGAAAATTTTCGTTTTCTGTCTCGTTACCCAACAGATGGTTCTTCACCTAAGCGAGGTAAGGGTTGATGACGTTGACGACGAACTTGTCCTTGGGGGAACTTGGGGAAGCCAAGTCACCTAGGTCTAGCTAAAAGATCTCCTAGCAGAAACAGCTCGAGAAGAAAATACACGAAATCGCGAGATACGGTGCCGGGGCTATCCGTGCAAATATATAGCAAAAGTTTCTGCAACAATAGGAAGGTAACGAGCCAAAGCGGAGTCGGAGACGGGCTCCAGGGTGCCCAGGCGGCCACCCGGCGCGGCTAAGAGGTAGGCCGCGTCAGGGGGCGCCTGGGCCCCCTGGAGCTCCTCTCCGGCTCCAATTAGGCTCTGAATTTTCTATATTTTTGAAAAAACTCGTAATCTGGAACTTTTATGGCGGGTTCGCGATGTTTCCTTACCGTAATACATACCTTTTCTTATTCTTCTTCTGCTGGTGTCTTCCGCCATGTAATGCTTGAGTCTTTGCCCATTAACAACTTGAGGTTTTGTAACACCCCGGGTGTCACGCTACAGTAATCACCTACAGTAATCATAATTACTGTTGCTAATCTCTGTTGATCAAAATGGCCTTGATCAAAATTTTGCTTTGATCAACTTGGGTCAGTTCACATTCAAATTCCCCCTTGATATTGTTGAAAGCAATGAGGTCATGGACCTTGATCATCATTGGCCAACTAAATTCCAAGCCATTTGAAATAAAATCCAAACAAACCCTAAAATGCCTTTTGATGAATATTAAAAATATGGTGACAATAAATCTTTTCCAAAAATCTTGGAACCACTTCTATAAAATCCCAAATAATCATTGGACCATGTTCAACCAACCTTGGGAATTTATTAAGCTACAAAATAAATCAAACAATTCATAACAGTAGCAAAACAGTGACATTTAATCCCTTTTGAATAATATAAAAATGCAAATGAATTTAGTTTTCCCCCAAAAAATTTGTGGCACTAGTATCAAGTGAAACATTAATTTTGGAGCATCTTTCATGCTTAACAAAAATGTCTAAGTATTTAAATTAAATACAAAGAAGAAATCACAGAAAAGAAAAATATAAAAAGAGAAAAAAAGGGAAAATACCTATTCTACGCAACGGGCAAAGCCCACTAACTTCCCCCCTCCCCTCCCCATTGGGCCCGGCCCACGTGACCACCTCCCTCTTCTTCCCTGTTCACTGGTGCGTGTCAAGCATCCCACGGCGCCATGGCTGTCGACGACGCCGTGGCAACCATCTGCCGCTTCCCTGCGCACTACAAGACGTCGCCGAGCCGCTGCGCCAAACCCTAGCCGTCCCCTTCTACCTCCCTCACGCTGCCCCTCCCTTTTCCCCGCCTCCTCTCGGCTCCCGGCGCGGGACCGCGCGGCCGTGGGCACGCACTCGTCGTCGGCGCGGCCACCGGCCTCCCCGGCGGCCACAAGCTTGTCCGGCCGCCTCTCCTTCGTCTTCCGGGTCATCTCCCCCATCGAGCTCGAGCCAAGGTCCACAGACATGTCCGAATCGCGCCGCCTCCTCCACCACTGTCGCGGCGATCCCCAGCAAAATTTGTCGCCGGTTGCACTCCCCCACGCCCGCTGCCATCCCCGTCGTGCTCCTGGTGAGCTGCCGCCCGATTCCCCCCTCCGCTCTGCTCGATTTGGTCACCCTGGCGCCATGGCCGCGAGGCCCTGCTCCACCTGCCGCTTGAGCTCACCGCTGAGGACGGGCACGGCCTCCTGCCCCTCAGCTCGCACCCTGCCGCCCCTGTCCGCGGCTGCCTCTCCTGTAGCTGCGGCTGACCCCCCCCCCCCTCCCCCGCCGGAATGGCCACCACCGTCGTGCCCTTCTCCGCCGGCGAGCCCACCTGCCTTGGTCACGGGTTAACCCCCCCCCCCCCCGGTTGACCCCCCCCCCCCAGTTACATTAACCAGAGCCTAACCCCAGTGACATGTGGCCCCATCTTCTTAAACATTTGTTTTAGAGACAAATAAAAACTGTTAGTAATAACCTGTTACAATGACAAGTGGGCCCTACTCCTGGGTAAATTAATTGATTTAGGTTAAAAGAAAACTGTTAGTTAAATGTCCCTATTGGTATGACATGTGGGTCCAGGGCATTATTTATAATAAAAATAAATTGATTAATAACCAGAGGCTGACATGTGGGACCCACTGGTCAGTTGACCAGTCAACCTTACAGGTGGGTCCCCTCTGTCAGGTTTGACCAGTCAAACCTACTGTTTTGGATAATGTTTAATTAATAATTAAAGAAAATCCAGAAATTGTTTAAATTGATTAAAACTTTGAAATTCAATATCTTTTAATCCGTAACTCGGATCGAAAAACTTTATACATCAAAATTGATCAGAAAAATATAACGAATACCAATACGCTATCCGTATGTCTACCCCACCCCTCTAACATACCGAACATCGAACCATCCCCCTCCGAACCGTCTGTCCGATGAATTGTCCGGTAATGTTAAAGTATCCGGATGAATTTATTCCGAACACGAAAGTTGACCGGAATGGTTCAATTAACACGGATACACCCCCCTTATCTTTGTCGGATGTCCACGACACCTCCGGCATGATACCTTCCCCCTCCGGTCGCCCTGTCCGGTAATCTCCCGGAGCCGGTAGTTCATCCCCGGATGAATTCCCGCTCCGAGCCTGATACATCGTACTGCGTTAGACCACCGTTAACTTTGCATACGTCATGCCATGTATTTGTTTGTATATTATTGCTGTGTATTTACTGTTTCCTTCCCCCCTTAATCTCCGGTAGCCCCCGCAGCTACCGCCGACTACACCGCCGCCGGGTACGACTACTTCGTCGACGACCCTGCCCCTACCGTCGAGCTTCCAGGCAAGCAGAGCCATTCTCTTCCCCAGATATCGCCTATCTTTCCGTACTTTTCTTGCACTAGGCATTGTTACTGCTGCTGCTACGGTGACAGTCCTATTCAATTGCATAGCCTGATTTTGTCGCCCCTTGATGTACCTTCCTTATCCTATGCTGCCTTCTATATCTATATATTATATTCAGCAGTGAGCCCTGCGCATTGTTAGCTAGGATTAGATAGCGGGCCGTGGCCACTCAGGGGAGTGACGCGGATACAAAATTATATACAACTGCAACAGGTACGAATCAATGCAGACGCCCTAGGGAACCTACAACGGCGAGACTCTGCCGAGTCGCTTCGAGTTTGACTTACGAGTGGAATGGACTCGTATTTCAGTCTCGTCGGCTCAGTAGCGTAGCATCACCAGGATGATACGAGGTTTACCTCTTTAGTTCATTCCGCTAATGTCTCTGTCAAACCTCTTTAAGTGTGCCATCGAGGGTGATACCTCCTGGTTTCACTTAATGGTAGGCACTCGAACCAACTGGTGTCCTTAAAGGTAAGAGTCGAGCGACCCAACGGTGCCCGCGAGAGGTATATTGTCGGGAACGACAGGGAGGGTACGACCGACGTCACTGGCGTGCTTGGCCCCTGCTCGTATCTCGCGAGAGTTACCAAACCACGAAAGTCGAGCTATACCAAGAGCACACGCGAGACAAGGTAAGGAGACGGTTCACCTTGTTGGTAACCGCAGTGACTTGGTGGGACGACAGGGCAGGCACCGATGTACTGGTGGTCCTGACTACTGTCGTTGACCGCAGGTCGGTTAAGTCGAGGCAACGATAACGGTTGTCACGCAGGTTAATTAAAATGCTAAATGGTTCGGCGGATGTCTTGAGTAGCCTTTTGGCTTGTACGCACTACCTACACGTGGGATAAGGAGTGTGGGCTCCCCTGCATCGTAGTCTCGTTCGAGGGTCTTCAGACGTCAGCAGTACCGCGGGCTGATTGCCGGGAAGTGGTGTTGTCTTCTCTTTGCTGCAGCAGGTGTGTTTGTATTTTCTTTGATTTTGCTTCACCGGCCAGTCACGCACCGTGCAGGAGTACGTTCGGGTTAGGGTCCAAAGCCCGGCGTACATAGGATATAGTCCGGCGGATGACCTCTCTGTTGATTGCCGAAGGATGGGCTACTTTGTGTCGGATAGCTTTGGTGGAGCGTTCCCTAACAAGGTTCCCGCCACCCTGGAGATCCGAGCGTCGTAGAGTCACGCCAGTGCACCCCTGCAGGGAAGATTAATCTATTCGAATAGCCGTGTCCACGGTAACAGGACGCTTTATGCTGAAGCTGGATCTTACCACTAGAAACTATTATTATTAAACTGTATGGTTCCGGGTTTTCTTCCTCGCGGGGATGTCGAGGAGGTGAACTCGGAGGCATTGTTAATTATTACAACTTATTATTATACAATGCTGCAGCAACTTCTGCTGCATTGTTACTTTATGCTTTATATAAACTGTTGGCTGATTCTTACCTCATGCTGCAAGACATCGTCGGAAGATGCTAGTCTTCGATAGGCCTAGCTTCTTACCCTTTCTCTGAATTCCTGTCTTTCAGCCCACTATATACAGCCTCTTCTTTCCGTTGATACAAATGCATAATGCTTAGTAGAGGATGTAAGACTCGCAGGTATACTAGATACTCACCTGCTTTATTTCTTTTACTGTTTTGCCTGATCGACCGCTGCAGTCGACGTTGGAGCCCAGGAGCAGGAGTTCCCGATGCCGACCACTGCAACGTGAAGATCCCGGATGCCTTCTACGACATCGAGTTCCCCTTAGACCAGGAGTAGTTTGGAGGTTCCCAGGAAGGAGGCCTCGCCTTTTCGATCGTGTTGTTTTTGTGCTAGCCTTCTTAAGGAAACCTTGTATTCTTGTGTCTGTACTCAGATACTATTGCTTCCGCTAACCTTGTGCTCTCGAGCTGTTGTATTCGAGCCCTCGTGGCCCTTGGCTTGTATTAAACAGCTTGTATTATTTTATTTGTAGAGTTGTGTTGTGATATCTCACCGTGAGTCCCTAATCTCGATCGTGTACCTTGCTTGTATGATTACTGTACACGGTCTGATTTTGGGGGCATCACAGGTTTGGTGCCATCAAAATTGTTAATCTTGATTGCACCAGAGCGGTATACTTCTTCAATATGAAATGGCCCTTCCCATCTAGAAAGTAGTTTACCTGGAGAAAACCTGAAACAGGATCTAGATAATAAAACTTTATCACCAACATTAAATTCACATTTCAGAATCCTTCTATCATGCTACTTCTTTACGTTTTCCTTGAACATTTTAGCACTCTCGTAAGCTTCACTTCTCCACTCATCTAGAGAAGTCAAGTTCATGAGGCGCTTTTCACCGGCTAACTTTGGGTCAGCATTAAGCTCTCTAACAGCCCAGAAAGCTTTATGTTCTAATTCTAATGGCAAATGGCAAGCCTTGCCATAGACCATCTTATACGGAGACATGCCCATGGGGTTTTTGTAAGCAGTTCTATACGCCCACAAAGCATCTCCTAACTTCTTTGACCATTCCTTCCTAGAACTGTTAACTGTCTTTTGCAAGATCAACTTGATCTCTCTATTGGTGAGCTCAACTTGCCCACTAGTTTGAGGATGGTACGGTGAAGCAATTTTATGATTGACATCGTACTTTGCTAAAGATTTTCTAAAGGCTCCATGCGTGAAGTGTGATCCTCCATCAGTCATAAGATACCTAGGTACACCAAACCTAGGGAAAATTACATCTTTGAGCATTTTCAAAGATGTTTTTGTGATCAGCACTCTCAGTGGGGATTGCTTCGACCCACTTAGTCACAAAATCAACAACTACTAAAATGTGAGTGTACTTGTGTGAAGGAGGAAAAGGACCCATAAAATCAAAACACCAGCAATCAAAAGGCTCAATCACTATTGAGTAATTCATAGGCATCTCATTCCCCCTACTAATATTACCAACTCTCTGACACTTATCACAAGATAAAACATAATTTCTAGCATCTTTAAAGAAAGTAGGCGAATAAAAACCTGATTGGAGAACCTTATGTGCGGTCCTCTCACACCGGCGTGATGTCCTCCATAGGGACTGCCGTGACATTACTTGAGAATGTCTTTCTGCTCATGGTCCGGTATGCATCTTCTCACGATCCCGTCTGGACCTTCTTTGAAAAGATGAGGGTCATCCCAAAAGTAGTGCCTCAAATCATGGAAGAACTTCTTCCTTTGCTGAAATGTTAAACCTAGAGGCAAATACTTTGCAACGATAAAATTAGCATAATCTGCAAACCAAGGATCGGAAAGAGATTGTACTTTTACAACGGCAAGTTGTTCGTCTGGAAAACTGTCATTGACTGGGATGGGGTCATGCGGTATATCTTCCATCCTTGAAAGATTGTCCGCCACCGGATTGTCTGCTCCTTTTCTATCAACAATCCGTAAATCAAATTCTTGAAGAAGGAGTACCCACCTGATGAGTCTTGGTTTGGCATCCTTCTTTGCCGTGAGGTACTTAAGAGCAGCATGGTCAGTATGAATAATAACTTTTGAATCAACAATATAAGGCCTAAATTTATCACAAGCAAATACTACTGCTAAGAATTCCTTCTCAGTAGTAGCTTAATTCTTTTGAGCACTATCAAGGTTTTTGCTAGCATAATGTATAACATTCAATTTCTTATCAACCCTTTGTCATAAAACAGCTCCAACAGCAAAATCACTAGCATCACACATAATTTCGAAGGGCAATTTCCATTCAGGTGGTTGTACTATAGGAGCGGTTATCAAAGCTTTCTTAAGAACTTCAAAAGCCTCCTTACAATGTTCATCAAATACAAAAGGAACATCCTTCTGGAGAAGATTAGTGAGGGGTCTCGAAGTCTTAGAAAAGTCTTTAATAAATCTTCTATAGAAACCAGCATGACCGAGAAAACTACGAATACCTTTAATGTCCCTTGGATAGGTCATCCTTTCAATATCTTCAATATTCGCCTTGTCTACTTCAATTCCCCTCTCGGAAATCTTGTGACCAAGCACGATCCCTTCGTTAACCATGAAGTGGCATTTTTCCCAGTTTAGAACTAAGTTTGTATCCTCGCATCTCTGCAAAACTTTATCAAGATTGTGGAGGCAGTGGTCAAAGGGAGTTCCATAGACACAGAAATCGTCCATGAATACTTCCACAATCTACTCACGGAAACCATGAAAAATAGCAGACATACATCTATGAAAAGTAGCATGCGCATTGCATAAACCAAAAGGCATACGCGTGTAAGGATAAGTACCGCAAGGACACGTGAAAGTGGTCCTCTCTTGATCGGAAGTGTTGATATGAATTTGAGAGAAGCCAGAGTACCCATCAAGATAGCAAAAGTGGGTGTTTTTAGACAACCTCTCTAGCATCTGATCAATAAAGGGCAGCGGGTAGTGGTCCTTCCTAGTTGCTTTGTACAATTTCCTGTAATCAATACACATTCTATATCCAATAACAACTCTTTGAGGTATTAGTTCATTTTTATCATTAGGAACAACAGTCATACCTCCTTTCTTAGGAACACAATGAACTGGACTTACCCACCTACTATCAGCTATAGGGTAGATGATACCTGCGGCCAGAATCTTGAGAATCTTTGTCCTAGCCACGTCCTTCATCCTTGGGTTCAGCCGTCGTTGATGATCAAGAACTGGCTTAGCATCGGGCTCGAGATTGATAGTGTGTTGGAAAATCGATGGACTAATCCCCTTAAGGTCATCAAGGGTATAGCCCAAGGCACCACGGTGTCTGCGAAGTGTCTCCAATAATCGCTCTTCTTCAAATCCTGAAAGGTTAGCATTGATAATAACATGATATATTTTCTTTTCATCTAAATAGGCATACTTGAGCGTATCGGGCAGTGGTTTAAGGTCAAACAATGGCTCTTCTTTTGGTTGTGCTAGGATCCCCAAAGGCTCAACTAGGAAGGTTGTGCTTCAGGATAACAGCTTGTCTTGCAAATACTTCGTCTAACTCATTTCTTTCCTACATATGCATATCATTCTCGTGGTCTTCCATATATTGCTACAAAGGATCATTAGGAGCAATAACAATAGAAGCAATATTTTCAATAATTTTATCATCACTAGGTAAATCAGTACCACGGGGTTGCTTGGAAATTTTAGAAAAGTTAAATTCATATGGCTCACCATTGAATTCAATAGAAACTTTACCTTTTTGCAGTCTATAATAGCACCACAAGTGCTGAGGAAAGGTCTACCAAAGACAATAGGGCAAAAACTATCTTGCACTGAACCGAGTACGAGAAATTCGGTAGGATACTTTACTTTCCACATAGGACTTCAACATCTCTCACAATTCCAATGGGAGAGATAGTTTCTTTGTTTGCTAGATAAATAGTAACATCGATCTCTTCAAGTTCACAGGGTGAAATCTCACCCATGATCTCCTGATAGAGTGAATAAGGAATAGAGCTAGCACTGAACCCCAGATCGCAAATCCCGTAATAGTTGTGATCCCCTATTTTGACAGATATAACTGGTGTACCTGAAATTGGTCTCTTATTCTTGGTTGTGACAATGTTAGTTGAAACAACACCAAAATTTATCTTGGCATCTAAAACATCAGTAGTAACTAAATCTTTAACCATCGCAACTTGAGGATCGACCTTGATCAGGTCCTCAGACTCGTCAGTTCTTCTCCCACTTCTATTTATTATGCCTATCACAAAAGAGTGCTCCTTTATCCTTGTGGGAAAAGGGTTTTTTCATAAAGAACTGCAGGCAGAATAGGGTCAGCAACATGAATATCAACAGGTAACTCTTTAAAGGGTTTATGATACTGATCCTTAGCCTCCTAGAAGAGTCAATGTGCGCGGCAAAGTTCTTACAAAAATCAATCATAAGATGGGAATCAAGACCAATCTTGGAACAAAAGGTATTAAAATAATCAGTTTTCACATAGCTCTCAATGTAATCATGCCCATAATTTATAGGGGATTCAATACCTTTATCGATTTCCTAGTCTTCAGTATTCTTCTGGATCCTCTCGATGAGATCCCACCTTTCTTTGACGCTTCTTGTTTGGAATACCTCGCTAGAGGAGGCATCCAACATCTCCTTATCCTGACGAGAAAGCCTGGCATAAAAATTTGTAATTATAATATCTTTGGGGAGTTCATGGATAGGACATTTGAACATTAGGGATTTAAGTCTCCCCCAAGCTTGAGCGATGCTCTCTCCGTCACGAGACCAAAATTTATAGATGTAATTCCTGTCTCGATGAATTTCATGGAGAGGGTAAAACTTTGTATAACAAAGAGACATAAGCTCTTCCCAATTAAGTAGATGTGAGTTATCGAGGAGCTTATACCAATCTGAAGCTTTGTCTATAAGTGATATGGAGAATAATTTCTTCATGACGAACTCCAGTGACACACCTGCAAGCTTAAATAATGAACATAGTTGTGATAAATATAGCAAGTGTTCACCTGGATGTCTATCTCCTGCATAACGATTAGCTAAGACATAATGGATAATACCAGACGGTATCTTATAAGGCACAATTTCAGTAGGTCTAGGAGTGACCACCACAGTTGTGGGGCGTTTCCCCATAAACAACGATCCAAGAGTAGAGGTGTCCATAGGACAAAGAGCAGCAACAGCAAAACAAAAAAAAAGAAATATAAAAACTTCCTTACCAGATTCACTTACTAATAGCGCTACGCTCCCCGGCAACGGCGCCAGAAAACAGTACTTGATGACCCTCAACTGTAGGGGATCGTTTGTAGCATGTTCGATAAATAAGAGTGTCGATCCCAATGAGGAGTAGAAGGTATTGGTAAGTGACTTTGGTAAAGAAATAGTTGCAGGAACTGAAAGATAACTTTTTAGGGGTTTTCGATATAAGCAACAAAAAGGTAAAAGCAAGCAAAGTAAAAGGCATTGAGGAGTAAAAAGTGGCCCAATCCTTTCGAGCAAAGGAGAGGCCTAGCAACAGAACTTATACAGGGTAAATCGTTCTTGAGGACACACGGGAGAAATAGTCACATGCTTTCGCCATATTCCGCATCGGTACTATGTGATGTGTTGATAAGTGTTGAGTGGGTGGATCTACGCTAGTACACCCTCTAGACTAAGATAAGTGCACTCTTATGATTAAACACCTTGCAAGCATCCGCAAATACAAGATATTGATTAAGGAAAAAGCCTAACAATAGCAATACGATCGTTGATCCATTTCTCCCTTGTGCAAAAGCGTGCAAACTGGGTTTAGGTTTATGTCACTCCGGCAACCCACCGTAAGCATTCTTTATACACAATGCATTCCCCTAGGTCCTTAATAAGGTGATGTGTTGAGTGTTCGACTCACACAAAACCAATAGGAAAATAACAACACAACTTAAATATCAAACAACACATATTACTTCAACATCATATGACTACTAACAACTAGACTTCTCCCATGTCCTCAAGAACTAAAGTAACTACTCACAAGACATAAAAGAGATCATGATCAGAGGGTATAAATAGATGATAAACAATCTGGACACAATGATATTTCTCCAACAAAACTCAATAGCATTCATCACAAGGTAGTAATCAACACCGGTAGAGTAGAGAGGATAGATAGTACGGATTACGACACAAGTTGAAATTGTGAGGTGAGGTTGGATGAAGATGGTGCTGATGTTTGGGATGAGGTTGTATGATCTCGATGATGCCCGTGACGATGGTGATGACGATGGTGAAGATCTCCCCTTCCGGGAGGTGTTCTCCACGGTGGAATCTGCCCGCCGGAGATGTCTTTTCTCCTCTATTGGTTTCCGCCACGAAGCAATGGCGGAACTTGTGAAAACTCTCATCCTTTAGGTTTTTTGGACGATGTGTGATATATAGGCCAAAGGGGGGAGCCGGGAGTGGCCCCAGGGGTCCAGGCACCCTCCCCGCACGGCCAGGGTGGGGGCGCACCAGGTGGCCGCTTGGGCACCCTGTGGCCCCCCTCTGGCCCCTCTTTTGCGTGTCTTCATCATCCTTCTGGAAAATACCCTCCGTCGATTTTCTGGTAATTTGGAGGTCTTCTCCTTCAGCAACTTAGCTCCACTTTTTACCGTTGAATCCTGCGTCTGCTGCTTCGACATCGAAAAGTTGCAAACTGTGTAAATTAAGCCAAAACAACATAAGAATAGCATCATATCATGAAATATATCAATGAATAAGAAAGAATTACTACATAAAATAGTGATGCATTTTGGACGTATCAATAATCCATCGGATCCCATCAAGCACGGTATAGCAAAACAGAAACTAATACATAGGTGCCTTGATCATGATAGGCATCTCACAAGGGCTAAACATTGAAGCACAAGATTAGAAAGAAGACATCACATAGCTACTGGTCATGGACACATGGTCCAAGGGGGACTACTCAGGGTACACCCCGGAGGCGATCATGGTGATGGACAGGCCTCCGGAGGTCAATCCTCTATCCGGCAGGGTGCCGTAACAACTTCTCATGGCGATCCCAAGATCAGAATCGCGGCGGCGGCGGAACAGTGGACGAAATCGCGTAATGGGGTTGATCTCGAGGGTTTTCAGAGCGACAGGGATATATATAGGCCAAAGAGGAGCCTGAGGGGTGCCCCCTGGCCCACGGGGAAGAGGACGCGGCCACCCCCTGGTCGCGCCAGTCAACCGCCTGGCTGGGGGTGCCCCCTCGGGGGCCCCTTCTGGCTCCTTGTCTCTTCAGTCTTGCATATTTTTTATATGGTTTTTCTAGGATTTTCCGAGCACTTTGATTTTTGACATTTTACTGCAATGCACGGACAATGGCAGACAAAAACTGGCACTAGGAACTGAGTTGATAGGTTAGTCCAAATATGTTGTAAAAGATATGAAAGTGCATTAAAACATATAGCAATATCACCAAAATAAGCATGGAATAAGCAGAAATTATAGATACTTTTGGGACGTATCAACATCCCCATGCTTAATTCCTGCTCGTCCTCGAGTTGGTAAATGACAACAAAGATAATTTTTGTGGTGACATGCTAACAACAAATATTTGAACTTTAAAGTACAACAAATAAGATATGCAATTCAAGTCAAGAGAATAACAAGCAAGAGTCTATATCTCTATTGAAAGTAGCAAAGTAAGAACATAAAGGTGCAAGATCTCTCGCTGTCAGTGACTCGAATGTCTCCAATCGGTTTTCCCGTGCAAGAAAGTGGGAGATGGGTTTAGAGCATAAAAATACTAGTAGTTGTTGAGAACTAAAACTAGTAAAACTTCACACTTAGTCTCCTTTGGAATCTTATTGTGAATCGTCCCCAGACCACTGGCCAGGTACAAGTCAAACTGATCCTCTCTCTTTTGACTTTGAGCACTCATGCAATGAATGAGAGCGAGCAAGATTAGTTGGCACTTAGAATGGCAAATAGAATAAATGATGGGGAAGGAAGACAAAAAGGTGTGAAAGGATCACATCAATGAGGAAAATCATAGGTGAGAGAAAGCCAAATGATAGATATGATGTGAGCAGTAGGGATTGTCATGCAACATATGCACATATGAGCTAAGAATAAAAGCTCTCCAATGGAACTAGTGGGAGTGCATCCAACTCGCTTGCTCACGAAGACCTATAACTCTTTTGAGAAGGCTAAGATTGGAATATACAAGCCAGGTTCTATAGTATAAGGGTCCCACATAGTTATGCATGAATGATATGAAAAACTCTCTATGGATTACAAATGCTACTTTAAAGCACAAGTGTGGATCTTTCAAAAGGAATAGTAGTGTTGCCCCCTTCTCTCTTTTTATTTATTTTTTCTATTTTTTGTATTTTTGTGGCCTCATTGGCTCTTTCTATTTATCTCAATTTTCATCTTTGGGATCTTTTCATGTGTTCTCTTTTGAGATCTTTTATTTGTGTCCTCTTTGGGGTCTTTTCCTCACATAAGGGCAACACTCTATATTTTACAAGGATGTAGAAGATCACACACTTTACAAGAAGTACTCAACATAAAGAGAACTAAAACTAAATCATGATGTATGCAAATGTATGCCTCTGCTAGTGTAGCAGGATATGCAATGATACTAGCACGCCATGTAGAAATTATGAGGGCAAGGACCAACTAGCATGCGCCTCTACGATCAATAAAAATCATGTATGACAATAAAATATCAAGTCATGAGAAGATGGATGTTGCATGTCAATGTATCTCGAAAAGGCTATAGAAATGCATTGATAGGTAGGTATGGCGGCTGTTTTGAGGAAGATATAATGAGGCTTATGATGATAGAGCATATCATGCCAAGGGTTTGGATGCACCGGTGAAGTTTGCACCAACTCTCAAGATGAGAAAGGGAAATGCACGGTACCGAAGAGGCTAGTAAAATATGGATGGTGGAAGTGCCAACAATCGAATACTCTCATTAGTCAAAGGAACTCATCCACTTATTATCGGTAACTCTCTATCTAGTCAGGAGATTCACAAAGAGACAAGTACCCCTAGGAGGAGTGTATGGGGGCTTGGTTATCCTTGCGCATCCTCGACCCACGATAACGTGAGGGTACTCTATATATTACAACCCCTCCAAAGGTTAGTGATCCATCTAGTAGCTAGATTTATCTACTATTTTTTTAGTTTTCGAAAATAAGCACATTGAACCAAAATACGACACCTATCACTAATAGACTTGAGCTCTTGACACACTGAAGTCCAAACATTACTCGAAACAACACCTCAAAACTATTGCAAGTTACTACTCCCTCCGTTTCTTTGTATAAGACGCTTTAGACACTTGATCTAAGTGTCCAAAACGTCATATAAATGTGAACAGAGGTAGTACTAGACTTGTAATAACAACCTCAATTACCTACTCAAAGTAAGACACACACTCAATGCAACAGACCAACTCTCTAAACAAGATAAGCATTAAACTCAAGAGAGTACTAAAAACAAAGTCCTAAACAAAGATCTTAAAGATAAACATGAAAAACAAGAGCTAAGCATGCCAACAGCTAGAAAGATTAAAGAACACTCAACAAAGATAAGCATGGAAACTATGAGCATTCTAGGCAAAAGCGGAGCATGTTTCTCTCCCAAACAAGGTATGCTAGGGTCAAACTTGTTATGAACAGCAAACAAAACAAAAGTAAGCAAACTAAAAAGTAAATGCAAACGCTCCAAGCATAGCACATAACATATGAATTGATAAAAATATAGTGTGGAGAAGGACGAACTAATGATTGTTGATGAAGAAGGGGATGCACGGGGCATCTGATACACGAGATAATACTCGCCCCTCGTTGGTTACCCCAAGTGGAAGGTGAGATGTAGCGTAGCGGCAAATTTCCCTTAGCGAAGATGCTAAGGTTTAGATTGTCTCTAGTAGGACTCCAAGATCGACAAGTAGGTGGTGAAGTGAACAATGGCGTCGTTTATAACCTAGGTTGCTAACTTCACCTGGACCTGCACACACAACAGATAGCTTTGCTCCCAACGAGTACAGAGGAGTTGTCAATTCCTCCGGCCTTGTTGTTTACAAAGGATAAAACGCACAGGATAATAATGATAGTGATAGCTACGGAAAAGTAAATACTGAAAGTAAATTGAAGGTGTAAACAGTATTGGAAATATGGACCGGGGTCCTATGATGTTCACTAGTGATGTCTCTCTCCCAAAAGACGATAAAATAGCCATGCGAGGTAAACAAATTACAGCTAGGCAATTGACAGGATTATGTGCGCAAACCAATGCTAATTATGCTATAAAAAAGGAAGAGGCTCAAAAGCATGGGCGGTACGCCAAGACAAGTAGACCGAAATCCATCTGCATCTACCTACTAATCATCCACCTTGAGATATCTATCCAGAACATCTCGCTGGTATTAAGTTGTGAATCCCACCCAAAGTGTAAACTCAAAGCAACGGACAACTGCATTAAAGAACTTTGCGTAAAGTAAACAATCCTTGCACCCGCAACTACAAGCACCGTTGTTTTCCCCCTTGTGGCAACATCACATCCCCTAGACTCATGATTCTGTCACTCAAGCTAGTAATCGGGGGGCATGAACCCACAATCATGCATAACGCTCCCTCTTGGAGTCACTACCTACTACTTGGCCAAAGAAATAAACAGCAATGGAGAACATGCAAGAATTACTCAAGAACATAAATATAAAAGAAGAGAATCAAATATATAACTCAAACACAATCTGAACATAATCTCATAATCCATCGGATCCCAGCAAACTCAGCATAGCAACAACAGAAAGATTACATAAGTGCCTCGATCATGTAGGGCAGCTCACGAGGTCTAATCCATGAAGAACAAAGAGGGGAGGAGGACATCACATAGCTACTGATCATAGAACCATGGTCCAAGGTGGACTACTCACGGTTCATCCAGGAAGCATCCATGGTGGTGGAGAAGCTCCCGGAGGTGATTCCTCCCTCCGGCAGGGTGCCGGGAAGAGGTCTTCTGGTGCTCCCTGCTTAGCGGCTTCCCGCCCTTCGTTGGTGAGCCCCAAGTGGAAGGCGTGATGCAGTGCAGCAGCGAGTTTCCCTCGGTGAAGATACCAAGGTTTGTCTCCCGTAGGACTCCGGATATGATAAGTAGGTGTCAGCGACGCGACTGACGTGGACCTGCACACAGACACAGATAACTTTATTCCCAACGAAGTTCAGAGAGGTTGTCAATCTCTCCGGTCTTGTTGTTCACAAAGGGTAAAACACAAGTGATCATGATAGCAAGTAAAAGCAGAAAAGTAAAGATAGCTTGGAAACAGTAATGAGGATATGGACCGGGATACGTGATGTTCGCTAGTGATGTCTCTCTCCCAAAAGACGATAAAACTGCTATGCGAGGTAAACAAATTACAAAAGGGAAATTGACAGGATTATGAACGCACCGCAATGCTAACTATGCTACAAAAGAAAGGAAGAGGTTCAAAAGCACGGGCAGTACGCCAAAATAAGTAGACCGAAATCCATCTGCATCTACTACTAATCATCCACCTTGAGATGTCTATCCAGAACATCTCGCTGGTATTAAGTTGCGAGCCCCACCCAAAGTGTAAACCCAAAGCAACAGACAACTGCAATAAAATAACTTTGCGTAAAGTAAACAATCCTTGTGACCGTGGTCACAAGCACCATTGTTTCCCCCCTTGTGGCAACATCACACCCCCTAGACTCATGTTTCTGTCACTCAAGCATGTCATCGGGGGAGCATGAACCCACAATCTAGCACAACGCTCCCTCTTGGAGTCACTACCTACTACTTGGCCAAAGCAATAAACAGCAACGGAGAACATGCAAGAATTACTTAGGAACAAAAATATAAAAGATAGAAACCAAATATATTACTCTATCACAATCTGAACATAATCTCATAATCCATCAGATCCGATCAAACTCAACATAGCAATTGCAGAAATATTACAAAGGTGCCTCGATCATGTAGGGAAGCTCACGAGGTCTAAACAATGAAGATCAAAGAGGGGAGGAGAACATCACATAGCTACTGATCACGGACCCATGGTCCAAGGAAAACTACTCACAAGACATCCGGGGAGCATCCATGGTGGAGAGGAGACTCCCGGAGGTCAATCCTCCCTCCGACAGGGTGCCGGGAAGAGGTCTTCTGGTGCTCCCGATCTTCGGAAGCGTGGCGGCAGCGGAAAAAAGGCGAGTTCGAGGAATAGGGTTCTTGTTCTGGAGTTTTCCCGTGACGGGGGATAAATAGGCGAAGGGGGCAGCCAGAGGTGGGCCAGGGGCCCCAGGCGCCCCCCTGGCGCGGCCAGGGGTGGGGCCGCGCCGGGTGGCCGCCTGGCCCCCCTGGCTCCCCTCTGGACCCTCCCGGGCTCTTCTCGAAGCTTCCGTCATGCTGATTTTTTATCTGAATTTTCCCGAATTTTTCTGGCACTTTTTATATGGGGGAAAACTGAAATAGAAAAACAGCAGAAAACAGGAACTGGCACTAGGGTGCACTGAGTTAATAGGTTAGTCCAAATATGATCAAAAGTGTATGAAAGTGTATCTAGATCATAGCAATATCACCCAAAACATGCATGGAGCAAGAAGAAATTATAGATACGTTTTGGACGTATCAACATCCCCAAGCTTAATTCCTGCTCTTCCTCGAGTAGGTAAATGATAACAACATAATTTCTGTGGTGACATGCTAGCAACCATAAAAGAACTTTGAAAAGTAAAGCAATCAAGGTTAGAGATTCAATTCAAGTCATAACATGCAAGAGTCTATATTAGCATTGAAACAAGTAACAAAAGAACAAAAGTTGCAAGAGCTCTCGCTGTCCGTGCAAGAAGGGGGATAGGGAATACGAGAAAAAAAAGTATTTTTGTGTTGAGAACTCAATCTACTAAAGTTTCACACTTGGTCCTCTTTGGAATCTTATCTTGACTCGTCCCCAGACCACTAGCCAGGTACAAGTCAATTTGATCCACTCCTTTTCGATATTTTGAGCACTCATGCAATGGATGAGCGTAAGCACGAAAGTTGACACTTAGGATGACAAAGAGAGAAATATGGTGGAGGAGGAAGACAAAAAGGATGAGAAAGGCTCACATCAATGAGGACAATCATAGGCAAGATGCCAAATGATAGATATGATGTGAGGAGTAGGGATTGCCATGCAACGGGTGCACATACGAGCTAGGAAGCTCTCCAAACTATATGTAAAAAGATCATCTCTATGGAGTACAAGGATATAAAGGGAGTACTAGTGTGGATCTCTCAAAAGGATAGTAGTGTTGCCCCTTTCTCTCTTTTTATTTATTTTTCTCTTTTTTCTATTTTTTTGTAATTTTTTGTGGCCTCAATGGCTCTTTTTATTTAACTCTCATTTGTCCTCTTTGGGATCTTTTAATGTGTCCTCTTCGGGATATTTTCCTCACTTAAGGGAAACACTCTATTTTACAAGAAGGTAAAGGAGATCTTTCACACTTTACAAGGTACTCAAAATCATAAAGAAGATGTAACTATCATGATGTATGCAATGTATGCTTCTGCCAGTGTAGCAGGAACATGTAAGACATGAAGATCAAGTCATGAAGAGGTGGAAGTTGCATGGCAATGTAACTCGGAAAGGCTATGGAAATGCCTTGATAGGTAGGTATGGTGGCTGTTTTGAGGAAAGATAAAGGGAGGCTTATGATGACAGAGCGTATCATGCCAAGGGTTTGGATGTACCGGCGAAAGTGGAAACCAACTCTCGGAGTGAGAAGAAGGTAATGCACGGCACGGGAAAGGCTAGCAAAATATGGGAAGGTGGAAGTGTCAACTCTCAATACTTACATTAGTCCGAAGAACTCATGCACTTATTATAGGTAACTCTCAATCTAATGAGGAGGTTCACAAAGAGAAAAATACCCCGAGGAGGAGTGTATGGGGGTTTGGTTATCCTTGCGCATCCTCGACTCATGGTACGTGAGTGTACTCTAATATTCGACCCCTCAGAAGAGTAGTGATCCATCTAGTAGCTAGAGTTCTCAACTAGTTTTGTAGGTTTTGAAAATAGACACGGATTGCCCAAAATACGAAACCTATCACTAATAGGCTAGAGCTCTTGACACCAAAAGTCCAAACATTACTCATAACAATACCTCAAAACTATTGCAAGTTACTACTAAAATTAAATAGCAACCTTAATCACCTACTTTCAAGACAAAACACAACTCAGTGCAACAACCAACTCTATTTAACAAGATAAACATGAAAACTAAAAATAGTTCCAGCAACAAACTAAACAAAAGCCAAGGCTCTTGCTAAAGACAAACTAAGACTAAAACTAAACATGGCAGTAGCTATCAAAAGATAAAGAACACACAACAACAAAAAGATAGGCATGAAGAATCCTATGATGTGTTCTAGATTTTGAAAGTGGAGCGTGTTTCTCTCCCACACAAAGTAAGAAGGGATCTAAATTGTTATGAACAGCAAGCAAAGATAAAGAAAACTAAAAACAAAACCTAAGAGCGAGACGCTCCAAGCATAGCACATAACACATGAAGTGATAAAAATATAGTGAGACGAAGGATGAACTGATGATTTGTTGATGGAGAAGGGGATGCACGGGGGCATCCCCAAGCTTAGACGCTTGAGTCTTCTTGAATATTTGTTGGGGATGCATGGGGGAATCCCCAAGCTTGAGCGCTTGACACTCCTGGATCTTCTTCCATCATCTTCCATCGCACACTTGAAAACTCCCTTCATACATAACTCATCATAAGCTGATTAGAGAGGTTAGTAACCTTAATAAATATTTTTTCTCCACTGGATATAAATATATTATTGAATAGATACTGTTTCTCAAGAGTTCCAAAAAGTTTTTGCAAATAAAAAGCAAGCTTAAGGTTTGCAAAAGTTAGGAGAGACAAAACGTGACAGAATCTGTGAAAAACAGAACAACAGATAGTAAAGAATTTTTTAGGGGCACTTATGCAACTCAAATCAAAAAACTCAGAACATACAGAAGTTTCGTAATTGTATAGAGCATACTGTGTAAACATTTCAGCTCAAAAAGATGAACTGGGATTTTTCTGGAATTTTTCTGGTCACGAGGACAGAATCTGTTTTCTGGACAGCATGTCACAACTTTTACTTCCCTTGCCGTAAGAGGCTATAACTTGGCACAAAGTTGAAAAATAAAGATACAATGATGTTGCTACAGTAGTAACAATCATCAAGACACAACAAAAGCAAAAATAAAAACCTAAATTCATTGCGGGCTGCCTCCCGAAAGCGCTTCTTTAAAGCCATTAACTAGGCATGATGCAAAAAGAAGAATCAAGTTTTATCAAGAGAAAGAGAACAACTAGCCCGTGTAACAGACTCAAAAGGTAACTTGATTTTCTTTCTAGGGAAGTGTTCCATCCCCTTTTTGAATGGGAATTGGAATTTTATATTCCCCTCTTTCATGTCATTAACCGCACCAACAGTGCGAAGAAAAGGACGTCCCAAAATAATTGGACACAAAGGTTCGCACTCTATATCCATAACAATAAAATCAACGGGAACATAGTTGACATTGACAATGATAAGAACATCGTCGATCTTCCCCAAAGGTTTCTTTATAGAAGAACCAACAAGACGAACACCAAAAGAACAAGGCTCAAAAGGCTTCAATTCAAACATATCAAATATTCTTTTGGGCATAACAGAGGTACTTGCTCCAACATCACATAAAGCATAGCAAGAGAAGTTATTTAATTTAATTTTGATCATAGGATCCCAACCATCATCTAGCTTCCTAGGTATGGAGGCTTCTACTCTAAGCTTCTCCTCCCTAGCTTTGATGAGAGCATTTGTGATATGCTCCGTGAAGGCAAGATTAAGTGTGCTAGTGTGGGGGTCCCTAGACATTTTGTGTAACAAGCTAATAACTTCTGAGAGGGTGAAACTATCAAAATCAATATCACTACTATCAAAGGTGGTAGTAGTGTCATCTAGGCTCACTTGTTTGAAACCCTCTATGTTCATAGGAGTTTCTTTATCTACGGTTGAGGTATTAGCATCACCATTAATAGGTCCAACGGGACTAGGAGTGCATTGGGTGCTAATAGTTTGAGTCTCCTCAACAATTTGGATAGTGGCAACTGTGTGGTGTGTAGGAAGGCTCTTAATTCTATCCTCTTCCTCTTTTTCTCTAGCCCATATTTCTTTGAGTTTAGCCATCATCCTAATGTTTTCATTGATTTGTAACTGGATAGCATTAATAGGAGTGGCCTTATTCTCCTCAAGGGGGGAGGTTCTAATTTTAAGCATCTCAATATCAAGGGCTAAGCTTTCTACCTTCAAAGATAGATTATCTATTTTAGCTAATTTCTCCTCCACATTTTTGTTGAAGGCTTTTTGGGTAGTGATAAAGTCTCTAAGCATGCTTTCTAATTCAGAAGAGGGGTTCTTGTTGCTAGGGTAAGTGTTGTTGTTCCAATAATTGGATGGAAACGGTCTAGGATTGCTAGCAAAATTTCCCCTATAAGCATTGTTGTTGAAGTTGTTTCTAGCAATAAAATTCACATCTACTTGTTCTTGAGCAACCAAAGAGTTTAAAGGAACATCATGAGGATCAATAGAGGGTTGCTTGGTAAGTAGAGACATAATTAAGTCAACTTTTTCATTGAGGGAGGTAATTTCCTCGACAGAATTTACCTTCCTACCTGTTGGAGTGCGTTCGGTGTGCCATTGGGAATAATTGGTCATCATCTCATCGAGAAGCTTTGTGGCAGCACCAAGTGTAGTTGACATAAAGGTTCCTCCCGCGGCCGAATCTAACAGGTTCCGCGAGGTAAAGTTCAAGCCTGCATAAAAAGTCTGGATAACCATCCAAGTAGTCAAACCATGTGTAGGACATTTCTTAACAACAGATTTCATTCGTTCCCAAGCTTGGGCAACGTGTTCATTATCCAATTGCTTAAAATTCATAATATTACTCCTCAATTGGATAATCTTAGCAGGAAGGTAGTACTTCCCTATAAAAGCATCTTTGCACTTATCCCAAGAATCTATGCTATTTCTAGGCAAAGATTGAAACCAGATTTTAGCATCTCCCCTTAAATAGAAAGGAAATAGCTTGAGCTTAACAACATCACCTTCTACTTCTTTATACTTTTGCATATCACATAATTCAACAAAATTATTCAAGTGTAAGGCAGCATCATCTCCAGCACCAGAGAACTGATCTCTCATAACAAAGTTTAGCAAAGCAGGTTTAATTTCATAAGAGGTAGCTGAAGTGGCAGGTGTGGCAATGGGAGTGCAGATAAAGTACTGGTTGTTGTGACTAGTGAAGTCACACAACTTGGGGTTTTCCGTGGAACCCATAGTAGCAGCAAGTGTGGCAGATATTTTTGGTATTTTTGATAAAAGACACAAAGATAAAAACTGAAAGATAAACTAACAAGACTAAAAAACAAAGGTAAGGGTAGTGTGCAACTCCCCTATCTTAGCACTCGGAGTCCCCGGCAACGGCGCCAGAAATTCTCTTGCTTAGCGGCTTCCCGCCCTTCGTTGGTGAGCCCCAAGTGGAAGGCGTGATGCAGTGCAGCAGCGAGTTTCCCTCGGTGAAGATACCAAGGTTTATCTCCCGTAGGACTCCAGATATGATAAATAGGTGTCAGCGGCGCGACTGACGTGGACCTGCACACAGACACGGATAACTTTGTTCCCAACGAAGTTCAGAGAGGTTGTCAATCTCTCCGGTCTTGTTGTTCACAAAGGGTAAAACACAAGTGATGATGATAGCAAGTAAAAGAAGAAAAGTAAAGATAGCTTGGAAACAGTAATGAGGATATGGACCGGGATACGTGATGTTCGCTAGTGATGTCTCTCTCCCAAAAGATGATAAATTTGCTATGCGAGGTAAACAAATTACAGAAGGGAAATTGACAGGATTATGAACGCACCGCAATGCTAACTATGCTACAAAAGAAAGGTTCAAAAGCACGGGCAGTATGCCAAAATAAGTAGACCGAAATCCATCTGCATCTACTCCTAATCATCCACCTTGAGATATCTATCCAGAACATCTCGCTGGTATTAAGTTGCGAGCCCCACCCAAAGTGTAAACCCAAAGCAACAGACAACTGCAATAAAAGAACTTTGCGTAAAGTAAATAATCCTTGTGACCGTGGTCACAAGCACCGTTGTTTTCCCCCTTGTGCCAACAGCACACCCCCTAGACTCATGTTTCTGTCACTCAAGCATGTCATCGGGGGGGCATGAACCCACAATCTAGCACAACGCTCCCTCTTGGAGTCACTACCTACTACTTGGCCAAAGCAATAAACAGCAACGGAGAACATGCAAGAATTACTTAGGAACAAAAATATAAAAGATAGAAACCAAATATATTACTCTATCACAATCTGAACATAATCTCATAATCCATCAGATCCGATCAAACTCAACATAGCAATTGCAGAAATATTACAAAGGTGCCTCGATCATGTAGGGCAGCTCACGAGGTCTAAACAATGAAGATCAAAGAGGGGAGGAGAACATCACATAGCTACTGATCACGGACCCATGGTCCAAGGAAAACTACTCACAAGACATCCGGGGAGCATCCATGGTGGAGAGGAGACTCCCGGAGGTCAATCCTCCCTCCGGCAGGGTGCCGGGAAGAGGTCTTCTGGTGCTCCCGATCTTCGGAAGCGCGGCGGCGGCGGAACAGAGGCGAGTTCGAGGAATAGGGTTCTCGTTCTGGAGGTTTCCCGTGACGGGGGATAAATAGGCGAAGGGGGGCAGCCAGAGGTGGGCCAGGGGCCCCAGGCGCCCCCCTGGCGCGGCCAGGGGTGGGGCCGCGCCGGGTGGCCTCTTGGGCCCCCTGGCTCCCCTCTGGCCCCTCCCGGGCTCTTCTCGAAGCTTCCGTCACGCTGATTTTTTATCTGAATTTTCCCGAATTTTTCTGGCACTTTTTATATGGGGGAAAACAGAAATAGAAAAACAGCAGAAAACAGGAACTGGCACTGGGGTGCACTGAGTTAATAGGTTAGTCCAAATATGATCAAAAGTGTATGAAAGTGTATCTAGATCATAGCAATATCACCCAAAACATGCATGGAGCAAGCAGAAATTATAGATACGTTTTGGACGTATCACTCCCGATCTTGGAAGCGCGGCGGCGGCGGAAGTGAGGAGAGATCGTGAAAAAGGGTTTCATCCCCAAGGGTTTCTCGTCACGGGGAATAAATAGGCGAAAGGGGGCAGCCAGAGGTTGGCCAGGGGCTCCAGGCACCCCCCTGGCACGGCCAGGGGTGGGGCCGCGCCCTCTGGCCGCCTGGGCCCCCCTGGACCCCCTCGGCCCCCACTTTGGCTCTTCTGGAAGGTTCCCATACGCTGATTTTTCCTATATTTTTCTCGGAATTTTTCTGGCACTTTAAATAAGGGGGAAACCTGAAATAGAAAAACAGCAAAAAACAGGAACTGGCACTGGGGTGCACTGAGTTAATAGGTTAGTCCAAATATGATCAAAAGTGTATGGAAGTTCATCAATATCATAGCAATATCACACGAAAGAGGCATGGAGCAAGCAGAAGTTATAGATACGTTTTGGACGTACCAACATCCCCAAGCTTAATTCCTGCTCGTCCTTGAGTAGGTAAATGATAACAAGCATAATTTCTGTGGTGACATGCTAACAACCATATAAGAACTTTTAAGTAAACCAATCAAGGCATGTAAGTCAATTCAAGTCATAACAGGCAAGAGTCTATATTACCATTGAAACAAGCAACATAAGAACAAAGGTGCAAGAGCTCTCGCTGTCTGTGACTCGAATGTCTCCAAATGGTGTTTGCGTGCAAGAAAGGGGATAGGGATATATGAGAAAAAGTTTTTTCGTGTTGAGAACTCAATCTACTAAAGTTTCACACTTGGTCTTCTTTGGAATCTTATCTTGACTCATCCCCAGACCACTAGCCAGGTACAACTCAAAATGATCCGCTCTTGGGGCGCACCGGGAGGGCGCCTGGGGCCCTGGTGGGTCCCCTATGGCCCCCCCTCGGTGATTCCGGAAGCTTCCTGATCGCTGATTTTTTATTGGATTTTTCCCGAATTTTTGGAGCACTTTTTATATGGGGAAAACCTGAAATAGAAAAATAGCAGAAAACAAGAACTGGCACTGGGTGCACTGAGTTAATAGGTTAGTCCAAATATGATCAAAAGTGTATGGAAGTTCATCAATATCATAGCAATATCACACAAAAGAGGCATGGAGCAAGCAGAAATTATAGATACGTTTTGGACGTATCAGCATCCCCAAGCTTAGACGTTTGAGTCTCCTTGAATATTTCTTGAGGGTGCCAGGGGCATCCCCAAGCTTGAGCTTTTGGCACTCCTGGATCTCATTTCATCATCTTCCTTTGCACACTTGAAAACTCCCTTCATACGAAACTCAGCATAGACTGATTAGAGTGGTTAGTACCCATAATAAAATAATTTTACTTTGATGGAAATAAGTATTTTCAACAAGGACTATTGTTTCTCAAGATTGCCAAGAAATTTTGGCAAGGAAAAAAACATGCGCAAGATTTGCAGAACTGAAGAAGCGCAAAACATGGCCGAATCTGAGAAAAACAGAACAACAGGTAGTAAATATATTTTTTGGGGTACTTATACATCTCAAATAAAAAAAATTCAGAATAGGTGGTACCTTCCCAATTGTATAGAGCATATTGTCAAAACAATTCAGATCAAAAATATGATCTGGTGATTTTTAAAGATTTTTGCAATTAAGCAAACAAAATCTATTTTCTGGACAACATGTCACAACTTTTGATCTACTTGCCACCGGAGGCTAAAACTTGGCACACAGCTTGAAAATAAAGATACGATGATGTTGCTACAGTAGTAACAAGCATCAAGACCACTAAAACTAGAAGTAAAAACATTTTGGGTTGTTGTCGTCGATATGTAAACGGCAGATGCCATAGGATGGCTAAAAGTGGGGGAACAATGCGCAGACGCCTGCACTCCGGAACGGGTCTAGGTACAAGCACACGGCGAGGTACCCAGGTTCGGGGCTCTCCGTAGAGATAAAACCCCTACTCCCGCCTGTCTGAATTATAGGTGAATATATGTACAAATGTGCTCCTTGAGCCGTTCTGTTCTAGCTACTTGGCTCATGGCCGAGCTAAGCTGCTACTAGTTGAGCTACTACTTGGATGGATGGATGAATGGAGTGAGCTCTCTCCTCACCGTGGGCATGCCTTGCCCCTTATATAGTGGTGGCAAGGATGCTCCATGGGTGAGGACAAGGGAAAAGGATAAAAGGGAGGTACTAGTGATGTGATGGGTTGACATGATGTAATGTGACACCTCCTATTTACAATATTCATGATGTCATGATGTGACTAAAGGTGGCATGACTTGTCTTGTCGATGGGATGTCTTTGTTGACTTCCGGGCAACCGGGCTGCGGGCAACCGAAAGCCAGAAAACGAGCAGTCAGCCGGGTGCGCGGGCAGTCGACGCGGAGCCATCGGGAGTCGGCCGAGCTGGGATGCAATCGGTGCGGAACCGCCAGCAGTCGGCCGAGCTGACCGAGGGCGCAGTCGGCGTTGCGTCGAATCGGTGACTTTGGTATACCCGGGGGTATTTCCCCTGACAGTAGCCTCCGAGCCTCCGGGTGACTTGGTGAGTCATCTGAAGGGTTCTTCCTTGTCGGTGTAGACGTTTGCACTTGGTGCAGCTTCTTTCCTGTGGGGGTGCGCCAGCGCACCCACTGGGTGTAGCCTCCGAGATTCGGGCCGACTGTGTGCAGTCGGCTCGGATCTTCTCCTGTTTGTTGTAGTCGATGGCGTGGAGTGTCTCGGCAGGGGCTTGCTTGAAGCAGTCGATCGAGAGGCGTGCTCAACCGAGACAGACTCGCATGGAGCAGTCAACCGGGAGGCGTGCTCAACCGAACCTAGCTTGCTTTGTAGCAATCAACCGGGAGCAGCCACCTTGGCCATCTCAATCGGGATAAGCTTGCTTTAGAGCAATCAATCGGGAGCTGCCAACTTGGCCATCTCAACCGGGATGAGCTTGCTTTGGAGCAATCGACCGGAAGTAGCCAACTTGGCCATCTCAACCGGGATGAGCTTGTTTGGAGCAATCAACCGGGAATAGCCAACTTGTCCATCTCAACCAGGATAAGCTTGCTTTCGAGCAATCAACCGGGAGTAGCCGACTTGCCATCTCAACCAGGATAAGCTTGCTTTGGAGCAATCAACCGGGAGTAGCCGACTTGGCCATCTCAACCAGGATAAACTTGCTTTGGAGCAATCAACCGGGAGTAGCCGACTTGGCCATCTCCACCGGGATGAAGCTTGCTTTGGAGAAATCAACGGGGAGTAGCCGACTTGGCCATCTCCACCAGGATGAAGCTTGCTTTGGAGCATTAAACCGGAAGTAGCCAACTTGGCGATCTCCACCGGGATGAAGCTTGCTTTGGAGCAATCAACCCGGAGTAGCCGACTTGGACATCTCCACCAGGATGAAGGTTGCTTTGGAGCAATCAACCGGGAGTAGCCAACTTGGCGATCTCCACCGGGATGAAGTTTGCTTTGGAGCAATCAACCGGGAGTAGCCAACTTGGCCACCTCAACCAGGATAAGCTTGCTTTGGAGCAATCAACCGGGAGTAGCCAACTTGGCCATCTCAACCAGGATAAGCTTGCTTTGGAGCAATCAACCGGGAGTAGCCAACTTGGCGATCTCCACCGGGATGAAGTTTGCTTTGGATCAATCAACCGGGAGTAGCCGACTTGGCCATCTCCACCGAGATGAAGTTTGCTTTGTATCAATCAATCGGGAGTAGCCTACTTGGCCATCTCCTCCGGGATGAAGTTTGCTTTGGAGCAATCAACAGGGAGTAGCCAACTTGGCGATCTCCACCGAGATGAAGTTTGCTTTGAAGCAATCAACCGGGAGTAGCCGACTTGGCCATCTCCACCAGCATGAAGTTTGCTTTGGAGCAATCAACCTGGAGTAGCCCACTTGGCCATCTCAACAGGGATGAGTTTGCTTTGGCGCAATCAACCGGGAGTAGCCAAATTGGCCATCTCAACCAGGATAAGCTTGCTTTGGAGGAATCAACCGGGAGTAGCCAACTTGGCCATCTCAACCAGGATAAGCTTGCTTTGGAGGAATCAACCGGGAGTAGCCGACTTGGCGATCTCCACCGGGATGAAGTTTGCTTTGGAGCAATCAACCGGGAGTAGCCAACTTGGCCATCTCAACCGGGATGAGCTTGCTTTGGAGCAATCAATCGGGAGTAGCCGACTTGGCCATCTCAACCGGGATGAGCTTGCTTTGGAGCAATCAACCAGGAGTAGCCGACTTGGCCATCTCAACCGGGATGAGCTTGCTTTGGAGCAATCAGCCGGGAGTAGCCGACTTGGCCATCTCAACCGGGATGAGCTTGCTTTGGAGCAATCAACCGGGAGTAGACGACTTGGCCATCTCAACCGGGATGAGCTTGCTTTGGAGCAATCAACCGGGAGTGGCCGACTTGACCATCTCAACTAGGATGAGCTTGTTTTGGAGCAATCAACCGGGAGTAGCCAACTTGGCCATCTCAACCAGGATAAGCTTGCTTTGGAGCAATCAACCGGGAGTAGCCAACTTGGCCATCTCAACCAGGATAAGCTTGCTTTGGAGTAATCAACCGGGAGTAGCCAACTTGGCCATCTCAACCAGGATAAGCTTGCTTTGGAGCAATCAACCGGGAGTAGCCAACTTGGCGATCTCCATCGGGATGAAGTTTGCTTTGGATCAATCAACCGGGAGTAGACGACTTGGCCATCTCCACCGGGATGAAGTTTGCTTTGGATCAATCAACCGGGAGTAGCCGACTTGGCCGTCTCCACCGGGATGAAGTTTGCTTTGGAGCAATCAACCGGGAGTAGCCAACTTGGCCATCTCAACCGGGATGAGCTTGCTTTGGAGCAATCAACCGGGAGTAGCCAACTTGGCCATCTCAACCGCCGGGAGAAGCCAACTTGGCCATCTCAACCAGGATAAGATTGCTTTGGAGCAATCAACCGGGAGTAGCCAACTTGGCCATCTCAACCAGGATAAGCTTGCTTTGGAGCAATCAACCGGGAGTAGCCAACTTGGCCATCTCAAACAGGATAAGCTTGCTTTGGAGCAATCAACCTGGAGCAGCCAACTTGGCCATCTTAACCACGATGAAGTCATTTTGAATAGTCAACCGGGAGCAACCAACTTGGCCATATCCACCGGGATGAAGTCATTTTGAACAGTCGACCGGGAGCAACCAACTTGGCCATCTCCACCGGGATGAACTAACATGCTTTTACTCGGAAGTGATCACGCATAACATAACTATTTGGGTTATCTGGTCTGCCCGAAGGTAACCGGTCCCGGATTGAGCATGCAGCGAACTGGAAATAACGCGGAGATAACCCCGAAGACTACTCAGGTTCATTCGTCATGCTTGCTGTGATAAGCACTATTTGAGTGATAACTCACGTTAAATTTTTGGCACAGTCGGAACACCCACTAGGTGAAGGTGTAGTCTCCGGGTGACTTGGTGAGTCATCCGGAGGGTTTTCTGCTGATGTAGCAGACGTGGCACTCGGCAGGCTCGTCCTCCGAGCCTCTGAGTGACTCATCGAGTCATTCGGATAGTATTTTGTTGATGTAGCAGACGGGGCACTCGACAGGCTTGTGCTCCGAGCCTCCCAGTGACTCATCGAGTCATCCGGACAAATGATCCCTTGTGGTTGCTCCGGTGGATGGCCTGTCGTCCGGGTCACAACCACACTCCTTTTTCGCAATCAGCTGACCGGTCAGCGCAATCGGATTGACACCGGCCGACCTAACTTTTTTTTTTGGCCGATCTGACGCGGTCGGCAGTGCCGATCTGACGCAGCCGGTACAACAGATCGCGCAGACGGCCAACTCACAAATGGCATCGCGTACACTCCCAACGCAGCCGGCCTGCATCACCGCACAATCGGCTCCACTTCACACTTCCCTGATTTCTTTCTTTCAACTTTTTCGCAACCGGATGGTCGGCAGGCGAAAACGGACGCAAGCCGAATAGAGGAGTCGGACCGGAGCGCAATCGGCTTGAACAACTTTGCATCCGGCTGACCATCGCAATCGGCCAAGCTCTCTCTCTCTCTTTTTTTTGCGAGCAGTCTGTCGGCCGAGCTGGAAGCAATCGGTCTAACGAGTAGACTCGGGGCACTCGGCCTTCCTCTTCTTTTGTTTCTTGGGCGCAACAGGCCCAAACTAGCTAGCACAGCTGAACTCTTTGCTCTGGTCGGAGGAGGGGCTCGGACTGCGATGAGCTATCGGAGCTCGGGGCGACCGGACTGGAGGGCGGCCAGCTCGGCGACGCTGCGGGGGCGGCCGAGCTTGGGGGCGCAATCGGCGGATGCCATGGGAGCAGCTTGGAGGCAGCGCTTCTTTTTCTTCTCTGAATCCTTCTCTATACTCTGTCTCGTTTCTCCGTTCTTTTCTTCAGGCCAACGGCCGCGGTGGCAAAGAGCCGCGCCAGTGAGCGGAGGCGGCGCAACCGGCCGGGCACTAGGGGAGGCGAAGCTGCAGGTGGTGAGGGGACGCGGCGGCAGCCGGCCGAGTGCCGCAGTCGGCCGGGAACCGGCAGCCGGCATCAACGGCGACCAGCGGGCGAATGCTCGACTGTGAGGGGCAAGAGCCGGAGGAGCCGACGAGTAGCCAGCCGCGCTGCGAGCTCGGCAGGGGAGCGCAGCTCGGAGGGAGGAGCTCGGAGAACTAGTCGGCGTATGCGGTTGTATATGTGTAACATCAGGGCATCGTATGGCCATTATACGGTGATTATCTGGGTGTTGTACACTTGATGATTACTTGGGAGGTGTACGGGATAAACTTGGCTGCAAGGCGTGCATCTTGCATCTGAGCGGAACGGGATCGAGGGCGCCGCAGGCTGGGGGAACCGCATGGATGTCGCTGCTCGCAGGGCCCCGCTGAAGGAGGAGCTGCGCACCGGCCCACCGGCGGCTGCCGGCGTAAAGGGCCGCGCCGGATACTGGGGCGAGGCCACCGAGGCTCACGGAGGAGGAGCCCGGCGCCGCGCGGGCGCATGCAGAGGCAGCGGCGCGGCTTCCCGGGCGGCCGGCAGGGGACGCTCGCAGCGGGAGGAAACCCACGGGCGCGCGGCGACAATGGAGCTCGCGGGAGAATAGGAGCTGCATGGGGCGCTCGATGGCGAAGAAGCAGGGGACCGCGGCGCGGAGGAGAGCTTGCCAGAGGAGCGCGGAGAGCTGCCGGAGTGGAGCTTCCCGAGGAAGCTTGAGACGCGCTCGGGGAGGAGCATCCTACACCGGGAAGCCGCGGGCGCCGGGCGGAGAAGCACGGCCGCGACAACGACGGGGAGCCGTCCGGCAGGCGTAGCCTCCGGACACGCATCCGGCTGGGATGTGATCTACATCCAGAGAAGTTGGCGTTGAAGAAGTCGTCGATGAAGAAAGGTCCGGGACTCCGGTCGCCGCAATATGTCCCACGGTGGGCGTCAACTGTCGTCGATATGTAAACGACAGATGCCATAGGATGGCTAAAAATGGAGGAACAATGCGCAGACGCCGGCGCTTCGGAACTGTTGACACACGAACACGTCACGTGTACCCTCGACGCCGGGGGTGATGCACCGCAACTCACGTCGAAGGCGATCCGTCCGGTAGCGCGATACGCAAGACAACCGGCGGACACTTTTGAGCACCCGAAATCCCACACGCCCGGGAGGGACCCGTCTGGGCGCACGGCGGCTATGGTCTGCCCTAGGTCGACCTTATCGCCCCTAGAGCTCTCGCGGATCGTTGCCCTGCAAGAACAAGAACAAACGAAGAACGAGGGAGAAGATATGTGGAAAAGTAGACGAAATTATGGTTTAGATGTGTTTGCGATTGTGTGTTGTTTCAATCGGCCGTCACCTCATCTATATATGAGGAGGCTGGACTTTCCGTGCAAGAAAAGGACTTCAAATCCCGTCCAAATCTTTCCAAACATAACCGAACTCGGATTACAAGTGGGACTGGGACAACAGTTCGGTTTTCGGTAGTTTTGGGGCTGTAAACGACCTCGGATGAAAAAAATTAAAACATCAAAGTTATAGCCCTCGAAATTTCCAAGAACTTTCATGTTGAACATTTTTTGATTCGGGGCCATCTTGAGGACCGAAATCCTCACGCTTTCCATCAGACATCAATCGTATACGTGTCTGGCTCCGAGCGTCAGTTTTTGTTCTTTGACAGGGTTGTATTCCGAGGGCTGTAACTTTTGCATACGAACTCGGATTGAGATGATTCAAAAACCAAAATCGACCGGTTCGACGAGACCAAGACGCACCATGTAGAACATTTTTCAATTTCATGATGTCTTGAAGGCCTAATTGGCAGAATAGTACTTCGAATGCCAGGATCTTATCGCTTCCAACATAGTTTCGACCCCCAAGATGGAATCGGATGACGATGGCTCGAACTACAAAGATGTCCAAATCGACGATACCAAACCTTTTTATGTAGACCACTTTTTCATTTGAGGCCATCTTGTATATGAATATTGTCGTGCCAAAAACTGGTGTCAACACATGCCCCCCTGTTTTTCGGCAAAACTTGTGTGCCGAAAAATAATTTGTACCACATAGGGTCTAAGGACGATGTCAACACTCCATCGGCCATGCATACTCTTAGAGCGATAAACCTATATCGGCCATGTCTTGTTCTTAGGGAGATAATCACATATCGGCCATTAGCCCATTCAGGCTTCTTGCCACACACATGGATGGTATTTCTTCAAATACTTGCCATTGAGAGCTTTAGGCAACAATGTTCCTTGTATGGATTCCATCAAATACGAATTTCTGGGAACTATTCTTATAATCTTGAAAGGACCTTCCCAGCTAGGTGACCACTTCCTTAATTTTCCATCTTTTGAACCAATTGGTAGAATCACCTTCCACACAAGGTCTCCAATCTGAAATTTCTTCAATTTCACCTTCTTATTGTAAGCTCTTGCAACTCTCAACTTGTCATTTTCTATGGCCTTTAACGCAGCCAAACGCTTATCGGTGACCTCATCAATATTATCCATCATCAAATTATAAAAGTCCACCGCCGATAAATCATTTTGTTTGGCTATTCTCAAGGCATTCAAATTAACTTCCAAGGGTAAAACAACTTCTTGACCATATACGAGCTCATATGGAGTTACCTTTGTAGCACCATGCCTTGAAATCCTATGTGCCCACAAAGCTTCAGACAATAACTCATGCCATCTCCTTGGATTATCTTCAATTTTCTTCTTGATGAGCTTGATTAATATCTTATTACTAGACTCAGCATGTCCATTAGCTTGGGCATAATACGGGGAGGAATTGAGAAACTTTATATTATAGGATTCGGCAAATTCTCTAACTTGATGTGCCATGAAAGACGAACCTTGATATGTAGTCAATGTTTGAGGGATACCGAATCTATGAATAATATGCTCGGTTATAAATTTAATTACCTCCACATGCGTCATATTCCTGAGAGGTATTGCTTCAGACCATATGGTGAAATAATCAGTAGCTACCAACACAAATCGATGCCCCTTTGAAGAAGAAGGATGAATTTGTCCAATGAAGTCTAATCCCCATCCTCTAAAAGGCCATGGCTTAATAATAGGATGTAACATAGCAGCAGGAGCCAATTGAATATCACCAAACTTTTGACAAGCTTCACACCCTTTGTAATACCTGAAGCAATCATTAATCATTGTCGGCCAATAAAATCCAGCACGTCGCAATAACCACTTCATCTTCGGAGCCGATTGATGAGTACCACAAATTCCTTCATGTACCTCTCCCATAGCAACTCTCGCTTGATCCTCATCCAAGCACTTTAAAGAAACATCATCGACCGTTCGGCGATAAAGATCATCATCCCTCAACTCGTACTTAAAAGCCATACGCCAAACAGTCCTGTCCACCCTTTTACTAGGATCACGCAAGTAATCAATAATGGGCTTCCTCCAGTCTTGATTTTCACCTGCACTAGATTTTCCATTAGTGGCCGAAGTAGTAATTAAGTTCTAATTCGGCCTCTTCCATATTGGCAATACAAGACATCGGTTCTTGAGAAATATGAAACGTGCCACGATTAACATGGTAACCAGATGCTTGTTGTGCCAAATCATTTGCTTTCCAATTGTCATGTCTAGGTATATGAGCAATACTAAAATATCTAAAGTGGAAACTACATCCAGACATTTATCAAGATAAACATTGAGTGATTCATCAAAGAACTTAAATATTCCAGAAACTTATTGTACTACTAATAATGAATCACAAAAAGCCTCAATATGTGTAGCACCTATATCAAGCAACATCTCTAAACCGAATAACAATGCTTCATATTCGGTCTGATTATTGGTGCAAAAGTATTCTAATCGGCATGAGGCCTCAAAAACAGCACCATGAGGAGATATATTAACAACACCAACACCCTGGCTACTGCTACAAACTGAACCATCAAAATATAATCTCCATGGTACTAACGAAACAAGGTTTATATCAATATCATGCTCACTATCAATCCGATGTTCAACTATAAAATCAGCAACAATTTGGCCTTTCATAGATTTCAAAGATTCATAAGCCAAATCATACTCAATTAAAGCATAAGCCCACTTGCCAATTCTACCACTAAGAATTGGCCTATGCAACATATATTTAATGACATCGGTTTGACAAGCTACTACGCAATTACTACGCACGAGAATATGTCTCAGTTTTGTGCAAGCATAATATAAACATAAGCATATTTTCTCAATGAAGGTATACCTTGTTTCGGCATCCAAGAGGCGCCGAATCAAATAAGTAATAGCATGTTCCTTCCCTTCGGTCTCTTGAGTCAAAACAACACCAATAACACCTTTCTCTGCCGCAATATAAAGTCTAAAGGGCTTCCCATGCTTAGGAGCTTTCAACACGGGAGGGGTGCATAAATATTTCTTAATCATATCAAATGCTTCTTGTTGTTTTGCCCCCCAAGTAAAATTAACATCATTCTTTAACCGAAGTATAGGGGTAAATGCATCAACCTTCCCTGAGAAATTAGCAATGAATCTCCTCAAATAATTAATCTTGCCAAGGAACTTCTGCATATCTCTTTTGCACATTGGAGCCTCCACCTTCTGTATAGCTTCTATCTTCTTGGGATCAATTTCTATACCGTCCTCATGAATAATAAAACCCAAGAACTTGCCAGCCGATACGCCAAAAGCACACTTCAAAGGATTCATCTTCAGTCCATATTTCTTCATCCTCTCAAAAGCTAAACGCAAATCGGCTAAGTGAGATTCAAAAGCATCCGATTTCACAACAGTATCATCAATATATACCTCAAGTATAACACCAAGTAGATCATGAAAAATTAAGTTCATAGCCCTTTGATATGTGGCACCGGCATTCTTCAAACCAAAAGTCATTACCACCCACTCAAATAAACCAACAAAACCGGGGCACCGAAAAGCAGTCTTGTAAATATCCTCTTCGGCCATAAAAATCTGATTATATCCCACATTACCATCCAAAAAACTAATAACTTTATGTCCAGAAGCTTCATTAATAAGCATATCGGCTATTGGCATAGGATACTCATCTTTGGGCGTAGCTCTATTCAAATCTCTGAAATCAATACACGCCCTCACCTTGTTGGACCCTTTCTTCTCTACAGGCACGATATTAGAAATCCATTCAGCATACCTGCAAGGTCTAATAAAATTAGCTTTAAGCAATCGACCGATCTCTTCCTTGATACGGTCATATATTTTAGGATTAAACTTTCTAGTTGTTTGCTTATAAGGCCTAAAACCATTCTTTATAGGCAACCGATGCTCAACTAGCTCTCGGCTTAAACCCGGCATCTCATGATACTCCCATGCAAAACAACGAATATATTCTTTCAACAGCTCGATTATTTTAACTTTACAATCGGCTTCCAGATTTTTGTTCACAAACGTCGGCCTAGGAATTGAACCATATCCTATGTCTACCTCCTCTAATGGATCAGCCGACGCAAAACCTTGTCCTAGCTTATCCATGTCTTCCAACTCTTCTATTGACTCGAATATATCGTTCCCATTGGACCGATATTCTTCCACACGCTTCTACAACCACTCGGAGTTAGAATCCATTTAAATGTATTGTTCGTTGGAGCCGGTTACCACCAACCGGCTTTAGAGACACGGGCACGAAACCATTCTTTGTGGCGCTAAGAAAATCAAAATCTGACAAGTCGCGCCCCGTCAAGCAAGTAGCATGTGGATGTTGCCAATCCACCGGTGCATCAGCAAAAGCAACACAGGCCGAATTATCCGCATGAACAACCTCCACTTCCTCATCAACCCACTGAATCAAGAACTGGTGCATAGTTGATGGTACACATTGATTTGCATGAACCCAGTCGCGCCCGAGTATGACATTGTAGTTACCATGCACCTCAGAAACAAAGAACGCGGTAGCCAAAGTCTTGCTCCCCACCGTAAGCTCTACATACATGACACCTTTGGCTTCAGTTTTTTCCTTGCCTTCAAATCCATTGAGCACCATATTGGTCTTTATCAATTCCGCCTCATTCAAACCCAACTTTTTGAAGACCGAATAGGGCATAAGATTCACAACAGCACCACCATCAACAAGCATCCTAGAGACCGGTGATCCATTAATATGACCTTTGAGGTACAATGGCCTCAAGTGCGTCACCGGTTCTTTTGGCTTCTCGAATATAGCATCTTTAGGGCCAAAATCCAAATGAGCCACCTCCCCTTCTTCATCTACGGCACGAAATTCAGCGGGTAAGTAGAACACCATATTAATATCCATACTTTCACGTATAGGCGTAGGCTCATAATCTAGCAACTCCTCTTCTTCATGCATATCCACTGACCCCGATGTATTCTCAAGTGAAGGAGAAGTGATAGATGGTGTAGACGATACAATAGCATTTGCATCATCCTTTCTTGGAACTACCGGCGTTGGGAGAGCCACCGTGGTATCTATTTGTTTAGGCCTCCACACCTTTGCCGCGGGCACCATGGGATGATCTTCGTTGAACCACTCATCCCTTAGTTTTTCTGCCTCTTGCTCCACCTTTTCATGGCTCCTCATGCGCTGCAATCTCCTCTTTTTTGATTTGGATATACCGGGAGGACACCATTTAGGTTGAGTATACTTGGGGTCTCTAGGCTTGACCTCACTTGTACTGGCTTCATGATCATTAGCCATAGGACCTTGCGGGACAACCACCACACCATCACTTGAAATAGCCGGATCATAAATAACAATCAGCTCTTTGAGTTTTAGCACCTCGGTTCCCACCATAATGGTTTTGACACCAAGCCCATCTTCCTTCGTCTTAGCGGAATCTGGAATTATAGCACTCGGCGACTTTGCACGCCACATTTTCCCGCTAGCTTCCTTTGGATGACTTTGCATTGACCGATTGGCACCATAACTCAAACGGTCTTGTATGGGGTAAGAAATCCTCTCATGCACGGATCTTCTAGGCGCTGCCCACCCTGGATGAAAAGAATAAGGAGCCATTGGGGGATGCTCCCATCTACTATCAAATCCTCCTGTATAGTATGGCCCATAAGGGGGCAGCGCATAAGGGGGTGGTGCCATCCATGGGGCTGGCGCCCATGACCCGTATGGCCTTGCTTGACGCTGAAATTCCTGCTTAGGAGGCGACCTTGAACGTTTCAAACGTGATGACCGATTAGAGCTAGAACTATCCGCTTGGTTAGCATACTTGGACAGCAACATATCAAAAGTTGGCTTGATTTTCTTGCATTGCATTTTAGCTTCATTTGTCTTCCATCTGCCAATTTCCAGACTCTTGGGCTTGACAAATCTGCCACGAGTATTCTCTTGCACTTGTGCTTGCCCCCCAGGTGTAGGATTCTTGATGGTGATCTTGATAATCTCCCCACCAGCGGGTTGCTTGTCAAGCACCACCCGCCTCTCCGAGACCTCGCTGCCATCCTTGTTTTTTCTGGATTCACCAATGACAACATTGTCCTTGTTAGCTTATTCGGCTATGTCAGGCCGAATTAACATCTTCTTCCCCTCCAAATCCATAGTGTTCATGGGGAAGGGCTGCTTATCAACTTGCATCTCAGAAAAATTCAATCGTTCGTCATTAATGGCCGATTGTATCTGTCGTCAAAAAACATTGCAATCATTAGTAGCATGAAAAAAGAATTATGATACTTGCAATATGCACGCCGTTTTGGCTCCTGAAACGGCGATAAAGCGTGAGACATTTTAATAAACTTAGCTTGCAGCAAAGCATCAAATATTCTATCACATTTAGCAATGTTAAAAGTAAACTTCATATCATCATCACGATTCTTATGAATTGGCTTTAAATCTTGACAAGTAAAAGGTTTGGCCTTGGATGGCCAAACAAACTCGGCGGTATAGACATTAGCTTCATCGTCCGAATCACTATCATATTCAATCATATTCACCTTAGGACGATCAATCTTATATCTATGCACCTCTTTATTCTCTTTGCCACGGCTCTCTTGAGCTAAAGCCCTTTGCAAGACTTGATTAATAGTTAAGAACTCATGGACTTCTAACCTATCTTTAATGTAAGTTTTTAAACCATTAAATACAAGATCAGCTAAATCCCTCTCACTTATCACTAAACTATAACACCGGTTTTTTGTGTCCCTAAACCTCTTGACGTAATCGGAGACCGATTCATCATTCTTTTGTTTAACCGATGTAAGATGTGACAGTTTAAGTTCATTATCATCACTGTAAAAATGATCATGAAATTTTTGTTCAAGATGAGGCCATGCAAGAATAGAACCATGCGGCAAAGATGAAAACCATGAAAAAGCAGTACCAGTCAATGATAAAGGAAACAAACTTATTTGCAACTCTTTTGATGAAGCTACTTCACCTAATTGAGCCAAATATTGACTAATATGCTCCCATGTAGTCTTTGTGCCATCCCCACTAAACTTAACAAAATCTGGAATTTTATATCCTAGAGGACATTGAATTTCATCGAAATACTCAGGATACGGCTTTTGATACATCCGATTCCTAGGTAGTTCCACACCAAAGTTTTCTCTAAGCATCTTGGTCATCTCCTCTCTAAGGTTAGCTAACGCATCGTCTGTATTATACGATGTTGCTTGTGACACTGGCACATGAGGAGTATGATTTGGGGCTACATGTGTGTATACCGAACCATAATTCGGCAATGATCCAATATTATCCCTACCTGTAAACAAAGTTTGGTTCGGCGTTGCCACCGAACCTGGCATACTCATGATAGGATTAATAGGTGCAGCCACAACTTGATTTGTATAGGTGGGGAAATAATTCATCGGCATGGGAGGCGCCGATGATAATGGCAAAACTGACCTAGGGTTTCCCAAACTAGTACGTGCACCAATACTACCACTAGATAATGGAGGCATATTATTTTTAGCACTAGTATTCTCAACGCAAGCTCGGTAAACCAAATTATTGCCGTCGGTAATACGACTATCAATTTCAGCCCATTGTTCAGGAAAAAAGGTAGTACTCACAGAGGGTTTAACTTGCTCAACATGAAGAGGAGGGAACTTGATTTCTCCAACCGGAGCAATATTGCCTTGGCGATCTTTCTTGAAATTCCCAAGGAAGTCCTGCAGCTCCCTCTCTTCACGTGCCTTCTTGTACTCCTCATAAGCTCGGCGATGGTCCTCCGATAATTCCTCAAGACTAGGCTTGATGATGTTACCGGCGTCAACTTCCGATGGATTGGGAAGATTATCTCCGTTGGTCATGGTTGATGATGAAGCTTGATATATTTTCCCCAGTGGAGTCGCCAAAAAGTGTGTTGACACACGAACACATCACGTGTACCCTCGACGCCGGGGGTGATGCACAGCAACTCACGTCGAAGGAGATCCGTCCGGTAGCGCGATACGCAAGACAACCGGCAGACGCTTTTGAGCACCCAAAACCCCACACGCCCGGGAGGGACCCCGTCTGGGCGCACGGCGGCTATGGGCTGCCCTAGGTCGACCTTATCGCCCCTAGAGCTCTCGCGGATCGTTGCCCTGCAAGAACAAGAACAAACGAAGAACGAGGGAGAAGATACGTGGAAAAGTAGACGAAATTAGGGTTTAGATGTGTTTGCGATTGTGTGTTGTTTCAATCGGCCGTCACCTCATCTATATATGAGGAGGCTGGAATTTCCGTGCAAGAAAAGGACTTCAAATTCCGTCCAAATATTTCCAAACATAACCGAACTCGGATTACAAGTGGGCCTGGGACAACAGTTCGGTTTTCGGTAGTTTTGAGGCTGTAAACGACCTCGGATGAAAAAAATCAAAACATCAAAGTTGTAGCCCTCAAAATTTACAAAAACTTTCATGTTGAACGTTTTTTGATTCGGGGCCATCTTGAGGGCCGAAATCCTCACGCTTTCCATCAGACATCAATCGTATACGTGTCTGGCTCCGAGCGTCAGTTTTTGCTCTTTGACAGGGCTGTACTCCGAGGGCTGTAACTTTTGCATACGAACTCGGATTGAGATGAATCAAAAACCAAAATCGACCGGTTCGACGAGACCAAGCCGCATCATGTAGAACATTTTTCAAGTTGATGGTGTCTTGAAGTCCTAATTGGCAGAATAGTACTTCGAATGCCAGGATCTTATCGCTTCCAACATAGTTTCGGCCCCCAAGATGGAATCGGATGACGATGGCTCGAAGTACAAAGATGTTCAAATTGACGATACCAAAACTTTTTATGTAGACCACTTTTTCATTTGAGGCCATCTTGTATATGAATATTGTCGTGCCAAAAACTGTTGTCAACAGGAACGGGTCTAGGTACTAGCACACAGCGAGGTACCCAGGTTCGGGGCTCTCCGTAGATATAAAACCCCTACTACTGTCTGTCTGAACTATAGGAGAATATCTGTACAAATATGCTCCTTGAGCTATTCTGTTCTATCTACTTGGCTCATGGCCGAGCTAAGCTGCTACTAGTTGAGCTACTACTTGGATGGATGGATGAATGGAGTGAGCTCTCTCCTCACCATGGGCATGCCTTGCCCCTTATATAGTGGTGACAATGATTCTACATGGGTGAGGACAAGGGAAAAAGATAAAAGGGAGGTACAAGTGATGTGATGGGATGACATGATCTAATGTGACACCTCCCCTTTACACTATTCACGATGTCATGATGTGACTAAAGGTGGCATGGCTTGTCTTGTCGATGGGATGCCTCTGTTGACTTCCGGGTGTAACGCCCCCAAAATCGAACCGTGTACAGTAATCATACACGCAGGGTACACGGCTGAGATTAGGGTACCACGGTGAGAATATCACAGCACAACACTAAACACAAATAAAATAAACCAATATGTTACAATACCAGGGATCACGAGGATCCGAATACATAAGTTATACAATCATAATAACTGAGTACAGACATAGTTAGTCAAGTTTTGACTTAAGAAGGCTAGCACAACTGACATCAGAGACACAGATCGAACAGGCGAGGCCTCCTGCCTGGGATCCACCGAACTACTCCTGGTTAACAGGGAACTCGACGTCGTAGTAGTCGCCTCCGGGGTACTCCTGCTCCTGGGCTCCAACGTCGACTGCAGCGGCCGATCAGGCAAAACAAAAAGGGAAAATAAAGCAAAGGTGAGTATCTAGAATACCTGCGAGTCTTACGTCCGCTACTCATCATTTATGCATTTGTATCAAATGGAAAGGGGAGACTGTATATAGTGGACTGCAAGGTAGAAAGTCAGAACAAGGATGAGAAGCTAGGCCTATCGAAGACTAGCATCTTCCGATAAGTCTTGCAGCATGAGAAGAGAATAGCCAATAGTTCAATAGCATGAATGTAATAACAATGCAGCAGAAGTTGCTGCAGCATTGTATAATAGTAAGTTGTATTATATAACAATTATATATGCCTCCGAGATCCCCTCCTCGACTTTCATGCGAGGAAGAAAACCCAGAACCAATCAGTTTAGTAGTAGTAGTTTTTAGTAGTAGAGTCTGGCTTCAGCATAAAGCGTCCTGTTACCGTGGACACGGCTATCCGAATAGATTATCATCCCTGCAGGGGCTGCACTACTGTTACCCTACATGCTCGGATGTCCAGGGTGGCGTACACCTTGTTAGGGAATGCCCCAACGAGGATATCCGATACGCCAAAGTCCATCCTTCGAGCTCAACAGAGAGGCCATCCCCCGGTCTAAATCCTAAGTACAAAGGAACTTTGGACCCCTGTCCTTTGTACTCCTGCACGGTACGCGACTGGCCGGTGAAGCAGACCCACCTCCCACTACCGGAGTAGGCGGTCCAAGCCCGGCAATCAGCCCGAGGTAAAGCTGACGTCTGAAGAGCCCTTGAACGAGGTTACAACGCAGAGGGCCCACACCGTAATCCCACGTGGAGGCAGTGCGTATAGGCATATAGCCACTCAAGTCATCCGCCGAAACCCATTAAGCATTTTACTAATTTTTTGTCGGAACAACCGTTATCGTTGTCCTTATTTAGGTGAGTTGCGGACAACGACAACAGCCAGGTCCACCCCCATAACCAGAGTCGGTGGCCGCCTGCCCTGTCGTCCCACCAACTCGTGCGGCTACCAACAAGGTGAACCGTCTCCTTACCTTGTCTCGCGTTTGCTCTTTGAAGAGCTCGACTTTCATACAACAGGGTATCTCACGGCCAACGAGAAAGGACCAGGCCCACGATGGTATCCTCCTGTCCTGCCGTCCCGATACAATCCCTGCGCGGGCATCGTTGGGTCACCCGACTCCTTACCTTTAAGGACACTAGTTGATTCGAGTGCCTACCATCAAGTGAAACTAGGAGGAATCACCCTCGATGTACACTTGAAGAGGTTCAACAAAGACATCAGCGGAATGAACTAAAGAGGAATATTCTCGTATCACCCCGGTGGTGCCGAGACACCAGCGGAATGAACTAAAGAGGAATACCCTCGTATCATCCCAGTGATGCTACGCTACTGAGCCGACGAGGGTGAAATACGAGTTCGTCCACGCGTAAGTCAAACTCGAAGCGACTCGGTAGAGTCTCGCCGTTGTATGTTCCCTAGGGCATCTGCATTGATCCGTACCTCTTGCAGTTATAATATTTTGTAATCCGCGTTCACTCACCAGAGTGATCACAGCCCGCTATTCTAAAACTAGCTAACAATGTGCAGGGTTCACTGCTGAATAGAATATATATTTATAGGCAGCATAGGATAAATGAAGGTACATCAAGGGGCGACAAAAACAGGCTATGCAATTGAATAGGTAAGCAACGTAGCAGCAGCAGTAACAATGCCTAGTGCAAGAAATGTACGAAAAGTTAGGCGATATCTGGGGAAGAGAATGGCTCTGCTTGCCTGGAAGCTCGACCGTAGGGGTACGATCGTCGACGAAGTAGTCGATCACAGGGGAATCGGCAGCGGACGTCGAGACTATCGGACAATAAGAGAGGGGAAGAAACAATAAATACACTACAATAATAGCAATAAAAATTGAAGACATGGAAAACGCTAAGCTAGAGGTGAACTAACGCGGTGCTACACGTTGCAGACGAAACGAGAATTCAACCGGCAATTTTACCGGCTCCGGGCGATTACCGGACAGTGCAACCGGAGAGGGAATGTCTCGTGTTCGGTGTGTTAGAAGGGTGTGGTGGGTATACATGTAGCGTATTCATCTTTGTTGTATTTTTCTGATCAAGTTTGATGTATAAATTATTTTGATCCGACTTACGGTTTAAAAGATATTAATTTTCTAAATTTAAATCAAGCTAAAATAATTTCTAGATTTCATTTATTTATTAAATCAATATTATCCAAAATAGTAACTTTGACTGGTCAAACTATGAACAGTGCTAAGGGGGTCCCACGTGTCATTGTCTATTTGGGGTTTTCTCTGAAATATTGCTAAGTATGAGAATCGCTATTTAAATATCATCTAGCCGTCTTTGTGGGGCTACGGTTTAGGGTTCCACCCATCTGCCGAGTTAGTGCCTTATATCAAATCTGGAAAAAAATTGTGATCTACAATCTGGTACAAATCTAAATTTAATAGAGTTTATTTACTTAGTTAAAACTTTGTTGGAAAAGTGGTACTTGATGTCAATTCCAGAAACTGTTAATTTTTGCAAACTTTGATTGATGCTAGCCTCGGATCTATAAGTCCAATGGAGATGAAACCTAAAGATGCTTTAATCTAAATCCAGAGATCTATCATGCCATGCCATTTGATGCATGACAAGCTCCTATGGCTTCCATTATTTCCTGCTCTAAAGTAGCCATGGTGATATAAGTTTTTTTCCTAATAATATAAATATGCAATTTTTTATTTTTGTAGGAACTAATTCATGCATCTAATGGAGTTGGTCCAATGGGATAAAATAGACCTGGTTATGTCTACTTTCTGGATCTATCAAATTTTCTCAATTTGAACTTTATTTGCTGGGGTTTTGGGGGCTGCCAAGTGTGGAAGATGCAGCAGCATTAGCAAGTAGCAGCAGTAACATACATTACGGGTGTGGCCGGCCGTTGACCCATTGCATACGAACATGTCTGATGCACACTTCGCTCAAGTTCAGATGCCACAAGTTATATTGCTTTGTTAGAACTAATCCAAATCATCTAGCGAGTAGTCTCAGTTTACAAACTTTGCTTAGAATAATTAGTTTCAACTTCAGAAAAGGATTATTGGTTGAAAATTGCATCTCCAGCGAGCGTCGCATAGCAGCTGCACGGAGAAGCCACATAGGCAGCAGCTGGAGCAGCAGCAACCTGCTGCGCGGCCATGGCCACTGGCCAGCGGGCGGCGAAGCAGGCTAGCAGCGGCTCCAGCAACTGGATGCCAGGGCAGCGCCACTAACAGGCAAGAGGGCAGCAGCGGGACAAGCGCAGCAGCAGTACGAGCACGCACGGGAGCCGAGTGCTCCGGACATGGTGAACGACGGTGAGCACGAGAACGACGACAAATCAAACGGGAAAAAGGGGCGAACGGATGGGTGCTCACGGTGAGTGCAGGGAGGTGCTCGGGGAGTCCGGGCACGCGTCGCCGGCGACGAATTCGACATCGACGGTGCGGAGGCCATGGCGGGTAATACAACAGCGTTAGTGAGCCGGGCGGCGTCTCCGCTCGAATTGGAGGCTTCACTCGATGGGGACGACGATGGGGAGGCAGCCAGACAAGCTCGTGGTCATCGGGAAGGTCGGTGGCCGCGTCCACGGCGGCAGCGCGGCGACTGCTGCGTCAGGCGACCATGAAGGAGGCAGAGGAGGTCGGCGGCACGAGGGAAGGGGGAAGTGGGGTCTAGGGTTTCGATGGAGGGGCAGGGGCGCAAGGGGGGCTTATCCCCGCCGCCGGCCGCGGGATGGCCACCACGGCGACGGCCGTGGCTAGGGCGCCCCTGATGCGTGCCACGCACGAGGTGAACAAAAGGAAGAAGAAGAAGTGGGGCTTGGGCTGGGACGGCTGGAAGGAAAATTTCCCAGAGCGCAAGATAGTATTTTCTTTTTTTAGTTTTATTTTCTTTATCCATTTCGGTTTATATTTTATTTGCCAACAATTTGGTTTTTATAAAATGTGCCACTGGTCTCAATATTTATTGTGTATTACGTTTCACTGCTATAATTTTTTTGGATCTCAAATAAAATAGTTTGAATTCTATTTATATTTCAAAAGGTTAAGATGTGTTGTTGTGCTTCTGTTTTGGTTTATTTAAAATTATCAAAATATTGTAATAAATTACCATTGTCATTTTAATATGACTTACTGATTATTTGGCATTTATAAAAATTGGTTGCACAATTTTTGGTCAAGGTTTATTTCCACATAGATATGGAATTTTTATTTGGGTTGAATCTCAATAAGTCATGATCCAGGGTGATCATCACATGCCTAATCATGACTTGGCATTAATCAAAAGTAATTACTGTAGTGTGACACCCGGGGTGTTACAAATCTCCCCCACTACAAAGAATTCTCGTCCCGAGAATTAAAAGGTAGTGGAAGGGGTAAATCTTGGGTTTCGTTTTCTAACGAATCTTTCGGTTCTTGTAGTCCTTCCCGAAGCGGTTGATTCATTTCTTTGATGTCTTCATTTTGTCTGCATCAGTGCATCTCGACGAGTTGTCATTCTTCTTTCAGGGTCTTCAACGTACTTACGACAAGGGTAGAAGGGTAAATTATAAAGACGGATGTTTGGGAGGGTGGGCATCTGGTAATTATCCCAGGGGATAAGACACAAAGTATCCCTAGAGTTGAACTCAGGAAATACATCGTGAGAAACAAAAGGAGGCACGAGAAGTTTCAAGCGGATAGGCATGCATCCAATGTCGATGACTGATGATGAAAAGAGGTCCATAGCATCAGGCACCAGGCATAAGCACGACGTCTGATATCGGACTGAATATTGCAAGGTAGATGACAAGAGTCAGGTTTCGATCCTGTGGAACGGTGATTTAGAGTGGTGGCATATTACGCAATCACGATGCAAGGATTGTCAGAGAACAGCTTGCCAGTTATGTCGGCAACAACATCGGTACCAGGAGTAGTGGACATTGAGAACCATTTTACTGCTCGTTAATACGAGGCGGACCAATTGGCAAAGTTCTCGTCCCGGTGGTTACCGAAATGTCAACAACAACGACAACAAGGGGTTACCGACGAGGTTGCACACCGAGTGTTTACATAAGCAGGGGAATTATCACTGCTTAGGTAAGTTATATTACCAGAAAGGTTAAACAGGCCAATGGAGAGCATGTGTATATCTTTCCCAAGGGAAAGCAGAGCACGATATATTCGACCAAGTTGTATTGGCAGGCAATCAAGGGAGGTTTTCGATGATAACACAAATCATTGAGGGAAAGGATGGTATTTCACATGATGAGTCCGATTGACACATGGAAGAAGCCATGAAAGATTAGTCGGATAATAATCTACCAAAGGTCGGGTGGTTCGCAAAGAATCTGATGTGAGTATCGGCACTCAACCAGAAGGAGAAAGAATGCAAAGGCATCGGGTGATAAAAGCATCGGAATAATTCGATGATTAAGTACAAGGGAATTATGATTTCAAGATCGGGAGGTGGAGGTAATTATCCATACGGACTTATCGGTGGTAGGGGATTGCAAAGGCGATGAATACGTAGGTTCTTGGAAATTTATCGGAGAGTATCTTCGGGACCTTCAGGTGAAGCAAATGATCATCTTGGGTGAAGGGCTCTCCGGGTAGATGCGACCACGAGATCCTAATGTCAGAGTTAGCAAAATTAGCCGAAAGGATAAGAGAGTAGAATCCCAGAGTAAAGGTGTGGAGAAAAGGATCCTAATACCACCATGTTCGCGACGTGGGCCGATAAGCCACACGACACTGTTAGTAAAGTAGTTTTGCAAAGACTAGACTCGACTTCGACCAAGGAGTTGGAAGGGGTGTCCTACAGGCAGTCGGCTCTGATACCAACTTGTGACGCCCCCAAAATCGAGCCGTGTCCAGTAATCATACACGCAGGGTACACGGCTGAGATTAGGGTGCCACGGTGAGAATATCACATCACAACACTAAACACAAATAAAATAAACCAATATGTTACAATACCAGGGATCACGAGGATCCGAATACATAAGTTATACAATCATAATATCTGAGTACAGACATAGTTAGTCAAGTTTTGCCTTAAGAAGGCTAGCACAAATGACATCAGAGACACAGATGGAACAGGCGAGGCCTCCTGCCTGGGATCCACCGAACTACTCCTGGTCAACAGGGAACTCGACGTCGTGTAGTCGCCTCCGGGGTACTCTTGCTCCTGGGCTCCAACGTCTACTGCAGCGGCCGATCAGGCAAAACAAAAAGGGGAAATAAAGCAAAGGTGAGTATCTAGCATACCCGCGAGTCTTACGTCCGCTACTAAGCATTTATGCATTTGTATCAAATGGAAAAGGGAGGTTGTATATAGTGGACTGCAAGGTAGAAAGTCAGAACAAGGATGAGAAGTTAGGCCTATCGAAGAATAGCATCTTCCGACGAGTCTTGCAGCATGATAAGAGAATAGCCAACAGTTCAATAGCATGAATGTAATAACAATGCAGCAGAAGTTGCTGCAACATTGTATAATAGTAAGTTGTATTATATAACAATTATATATGCCTTCGAGATCCCCTCCTCGACTTCCCTGTGAGGAAGAAAACCCGGAACCAATCAGTTTAGTAGTAGTAGTTTGTAGTAGTAGAGTCTGGCTTCAGCATAAAGCGTCCTGTTACCGTGGACACGGCTATCCGAATAGATTATCATCCCTGCAGGGGCTGCACTACTGTTACCCTACATGCTCGGATGTCCAGGGTGGCGTACACCTTGTTAGGGAATGCCCCAGCGAGGATATCCGATACGCCAAAGTCCATCCTTCGAGCTCAACAGAGAGGCCATCCCCCGGTCTAAATCCTAAGTACAAAGGAACTTTGGACCCCTGTCCTTTGTACTCCTGCACGGTACGCGACTGGCCGGTGAAGCAGACCCACCTCCCACTACCGGAGTAGGCGGTCCAAGCCCGGCAATCAGCCCGAGGTAAAGCTGACGTCTGAAGAGCCCTTGAACGAGGTTACAACGCAGAGGGCCCACACCGTAATCCCACGTGGAGGCAGTGCGTATAGGCATATAGCCACTCAAGTCATCCGCCGAAACCCATTAAGCATTTTACTAATTTTTTGTCGGAACAACCGTTATCGTTGTCCTTATTTAGGTGAGTTGCGGACAACGACAACAGCCAGGTCCACCCCCATAACCAGAGTCGGTGGCCGCCTGCCCTGTCGTCCCACCAACTCGTGCGGCTACCAACAAGGTGAACCGTCTCCTTACCTTGTCTCGCGTTTGCTCTTTGAAGAGCTCGACTTTCATACAACAGGGTATCTCACGGCCAACGAGAAAGGACCAGGCCCACGATGGTATCCTCCTGTCCTGCCGTCCCGATACAATCCCTGCGCGGGCATCGTTGGGTCACCCGACTCCTTACCTTTAAGGACACTAGTTGATTCGAGTGCCTACCATCAAGTGAAACTAGGAGGAATCACCCTCGATGTACACTTGAAGAGGTTCAACAAAGACATCAGCGGAATGAACTAAAGAGGAATATTCTCGTATCACCCCGGTGGTGCCGAGACACCAGCGGAATGAACTAAAGAGGAATACCCTCGTATCATCCCAGTGATGCTACGCTACTGAGCCGACGAGGGTGAAATACGAGTTCGTCCACGCGTAAGTCAAACTCGAAGCGACTCGGTAGAGTCTCGCCGTTGTATGTTCCCTAGGGCATCTGCATTGATCCGTACCTCTTGCAGTTATAATATTTTGTAATCCGCGTTCACTCACCAGAGTGATCACAGCCCGCTATTCTAAAACTAGCTAACAATGTGCAGGGTTCACTGCTGAATAGAATATATATTTATAGGCAGCATAGGATAAATGAAGGTACATCAAGGGGCGACAAAAACAGGCTATGCAATTGAATAGGTAAGCAACGTAGCAGCAGCAGTAACAATGCCTAGTGCAAGAAATGTACGAAAAGTTAGGCGATATCTGGGGAAGAGAATGGCTCTGCTTGCCTGGAAGCTCGACCGTAGGGGTACGATCGTCGACGAAGTAGTCGATCACAGGGGAATCGGCAGCGGACGTCGAGACTATCGGACAATAAGAGAGGGGAAGAAACAATAAATACACTACAATAATAGCAATAAAAATTGAAGACATGGAAAACGCTAAGCTAGAGGTGAACTAACGCGGTGCTACACGTTGCAGACGAAACGAGAATTCAACCGGCAATTTTACCGGCTCCGGGCGATTACCGGACAGTGCAACCGGAGAGGGAATGTCTCGTGTTCGGTGTGTTAGAAGGGTGTGGTGGGTATACATGTAGCGTATTCATCTTTGTTGTATTTTTCTGATCAAGTTTGATGTATAAATTATTTTGATCCGACTTACGGTTTAAAAGATATTAATTTTCTAAATTTAAATCAAGCTAAAATAATTTCTAGATTTCATTTATTTATTAAATCAATATTATCCAAAATAGTAACTTTGACTGGTCAAACTATGAACAGTGCTAAGGGGGTCCCACGTGTCATTGTCTATTTGGGGTTTTCTCTGAAATATTGCTAAGTATGAGAATCGCTATTTAAATATCATCTAGCCGTCTTTGTGGGGCTACGGTTTAGGGTTCCACCCATCTGCCGAGTTAGTGCCTTATATCAAATCTGGAAAAAAATTGTGATCTACAATCTGGTACAAATCTAAATTTAATAGAGTTTATTTACTTAGTTAAAACTTTGTTGGAAAAGTGGTACTTGATGTCAATTCCAGAAACTGTTAATTTTTGCAAACTTTGATTGATGCTAGCCTCGGATCTATAAGTCCAATGGAGATGAAACCTAAAGATGCTTTAATCTAAATCCAGAGATCTATCATGCCATGCCATTTGATGCATGACAAGCTCCTATGGCTTCCATTATTTCCTGCTCTAAAGTAGCCATGGTGATATAAGTTTTTTTCCTAATAATATAAATATGCAATTTTTTATTTTTGTAGGAACTAATTCATGCATCTAATGGAGTTGGTCCAATGGGATAAAATAGACCTGGTTATGTCTACTTTCTGGATCTATCAAATTTTCTCAATTTGAACTTTATTTGCTGGGGTTTTGGGGGCTGCCAAGTGTGGAAGATGCAGCAGCATTAGCAAGTAGCAGCAGTAACATACATTACGGGTGTGGCCGGCCGTTGACCCATTGCATACGAACATGTCTGATGCACACTTCGCTCAAGTTCAGATGCCACAAGTTATATTGCTTTGTTAGAACTAATCCAAATCATCTAGCGAGTAGTCTCAGTTTACAAACTTTGCTTAGAATAATTAGTTTCAACTTCAGAAAAGGATTATTGGTTGAAAATTGCATCTCCAGCGAGCGTCGCATAGCAGCTGCACGGAGAAGCCACATAGGCAGCAGCTGGAGCAGCAGCAACCTGCTGCGCGGCCATGGCCACTGGCCAGCGGGCGGCGAAGCAGGCTAGCAGCGGCTCCAGCAACTGGATGCCAGGGCAGCGCCACTAACAGGCAAGAGGGCAGCAGCGGGACAAGCGCAGCAGCAGTACGAGCACGCACGGGAGCCGAGTGCTCCGGACATGGTGAACGACGGTGAGCACGAGAACGACGACAAATCAAACGGGAAAAAGGGGCGAATGGATGGGTGCTCACGGTGAGTGCAGGGAGGTGCTCGGGGAGTCCGGGCACGCGTCGCCGGCGACGAATTCGACATCGACGGTGCGGAGGCCATGGCGGGTAATACAACAGCGTTAGTGAGCCGGGCGGCGTCTCCGCTCGAATTGGAGGCTTCACTCGATGGGGACGACGATGGGGAGGCAGCCAGACAAGCTCGTGGTCATCGGGAAGGTCGGTGGCCGCGTCCACGGCGGCAGCGCGGCGACTGCTGCGTCAGGCGACCATGAAGGAGGCAGAGGAGGTCGGCGGCACGAGGGAAGGGGGAAGTGGGGTCTAGGGTTTCGATGGAGGGGCAGGGGCGCAAGGGGGGCTTATCCCCGCCGCCGGCCGCGGGATGGCCACCACGGCGACGGCCGTGGCTAGGGCGCCCCTGATGCGTGCCACGCACGAGGTGAACAAAAGGAAGAAGAAGAAGTGGGGCTTGGGCTGGGACGGCTGGAAGGAAAATTTCCCAGAGCGCAAGATAGTATTTTCTTTTTTTAGTTTTATTTTCTTTATCCATTTCGGTTTATATTTTATTTGCCAACAATTTGGTTTTTATAAAATGTGCCACTGGTCTCAATATTTATTGTGTATTACGTTTCACTGCTATAATTTTTTTGGATCTCAAATAAAATAGTTTGAATTCTATTTATATTTCAAAAGGTTAAGATGTGTTGTTGTGCTTCTGTTTTGGTTTATTTAAAATTATCAAAATATTGTAATAACTTACCATTGTCATTTTAATATGACCTACTGATTATTTGGCATTTATCAAAATTGGTTGCACAATTTTTGGTCAAGGTTTATTTCCACATAGATATGAAATTTTTATTTGGGTTGAATCTCAACAAGTCATGATCCAGGGTGATCATCACATGCCTAATCATGACTTGGCGTTAATCAAAATTAATTACTGTGTGTGACACCCGGGGTGTTACACCGGGCAACCAGGCTGCGGGCAACCGGCAGCCAGCAAACGAGCAGTCAGCCGGGTGCGCAGGCAGTCGGCGCGGAGCCATCGGGAGTCGGCCGAGCTGGGATGCAATCGGTGCGGAACCGCCAGCAGTCGGACGAGATGACCGAGGGCGCTGTCGGCGTTGCGTCAAATCGGTTACTTTGGTATACCCGGGGGTATTTCCCCCGATAGTTGCCTCCCAATAAGTGTTTTCTTTTATGTCTTTGAGCTAGGCATGAAGCAAAAAGATCAAGTTGCATCAATTGAACCATCATCAAAATCATGAAAATGCTCTTCAATAGTACAACTAATCTTTTTAAAAGGACTTTCAAATAAAGGCCTAGTAATAACACTTCTAGGAACAAAAGTAAAGGTGGTAAGACCAATTGGAGTTTCATTTCTAATTCTGTTTAAGAGATGTATATCCTCCAAGGTCTTCACGCTTTCGTTACCCTTGGCAATGGGTGGATCAATTTTGGTTTTAGGAACCTTAGGTACATAAATGAACTTGGCTTCCTTTTTTACCGGGGTCTCTACCTTTTTGGTTTTGATTGAGGATAAGGTGGTTCATAAAGCATCAATTCTTTCCTCAATCTTATCAGTCCTAGAAGGATCATCATCCTTGGATTTAAGGGTGTCCAAAGTTTTGTTAACTTTGTTTATGGATCTATCAAGCCTATTCAAATTCCCTTGAATCCTATGATCCACTTCATTTATCTTACCCACGCTTGGCATCTCTAGCTCTATTTTCTCAAGTTTGCTCATAATGTGAGCTAAAGTAATGTCCTCTTTTGTGTTAGCAAAAGGGGGAACTCCAACAAGATTTAACATAACATTAAGGGTCTCCCAGATGGGAGCTTCCAAGAAATTCCCACTTATTGTTGTGTCTATAATAAACCTATTCCAAGAAGTAATCCCAACCTAAAAGTTTCTAAGAAGGATAGTGGTGGATTGCTTCCTGGCGAATCTAACTTGAGAATCGTTAATGTTATACCAATCATCTTTCAAACTCTCCCCACCTCTTTGTTTGAAGGTGGGGATTTCTACCTCGGGTGCAACACCGAAGGAAAACGAACTAGACATACTGACTACTACTTGAAGCAAGCGAAGAACAAAGTAACTAATTTTTGTGTGTGTTTTTGATAAAATACCCTAAAGAAAAAACTGAAAAGTAAACTAACAAGACTAAAAAGAAAAGGTCAAAGATAGTGTGCAACTCCCCTATCTTGAAGACTGGAGTCTCCAGCAACGGCGCCAGAAATTTGCTTGATGACACCGGTTGACGACGCCTCGTTGGCTACCCCAAGTGGAAGGTTATGATGTAAATAGCAGCAAATTTCCCTTACACGAGGACTGTATGGTTTATCGAACCAGTAGGACTCCAAGCGCGACAAGAAGGTGGCAAGAAAACAATGGCGTCATTTACAACCTTGAGGGTTCCTTACTTGACCTGGACATGCACACAAACGCAAATAACTTTGCTCTCAACGAGTTCAGAGAGGTTTTCAATATCTCCGTCCTTGTTGTTTACAACGGATCAAACACAAGGATGGAAATTGTAGTGGAAACTGAAGGAAATAAAAGCAGTAAATTGGAGCGGTGTAAACTATGATGGAAATATGGACCGAGGTCCCATGATTTTTACTAGTGTTGTCTCTCTCCCAAAAGACGATAACAACTATGCTGGATGAACAAATTACAGCTAGGCAATTGACAAAATTATAAACGCACCACAATGCTAATCATGCTACAAGAAAGTTAGAGGCTCAATCATGTGGGCATTACACCAAAACAAGTAGACCGTTTATACATCAACATCTACTCACTAATCATCCACCTTGAGATATCTATCCAGAACATCTCGCTAGTATTAAGTTGTGAACCACAACCAAACTGTAGGCTCAAAGCAACGGACGATTGCCTTAACACTCTATGCTTAATGTAAGCAATCCTTGCAACCGCAGTTACAAGCACCGTTGTTTTCTCTCTGATGACAACAACACATCCCCTAGTCTCATGTTTCTGTCACTCAAGCTAGACATCGGGGGGCATGAACCTACAATCATGCATAACGCTCCCTCTTGGAGTTACAATCTACTACTTGGCCAAAGCAACAAACGTAACGGGGAACATGCAAGAACACTCAAGAACTAAAATATAAAGGTAAATCAAATATATTACTCATCACAAACTGAACATAATCTCATAATCCATCGGATCACAGCAAACACAACATAGCAAAACAAAAACTAATACATAGATGCATTGATCATGATAGGCAGCTCACAAGGGCTAAACATTGAAGCACATGATTGGAGAGAAGACATCACATAGCTACTGGTCATGGATCCATGATCCAAGGGTGAATACTCACAGCACATCCCGGGGGCTATCATGGTGATGGAGAGGCCTCTGGAGGTCAATCCTCCCTCCGGTAGGGTGCCGGGACAACTTCTCCTGGCGATCCCGAGATCGGAATCGCGGCGGCGGCGAAACAGTGGACAAAATCGCGTAACGGGTTTGCTCTCGAGGGTTTTCAGAGCGAGAGGGATATATATAGGCCAAAGGGGAGCCCGAGGGGTGCTCCCCAGGCCTAGGTCTCTTCTGTCTTGCATATTTTTTATACTCCCTCCGATCCATATTAATTGACGCATACATAGTACAACTTTAGTACAAAATTATACTAAGTGTGCGTCAATTAATTTGGATCGGAGGGAGTATGATTTTTTTGGAATTTTCCGAGCACTTTGATTTTTGACATTTTTCTGCAATGCACGGACAACAGCAGACAAAAACTGGCACTGAGCACTGAGTTAATAGGTTAGTCCAAATATGTTGTAAAAGATATGAAAGTGCATCTAAACATATATCAATATCACAAAAATATGCATGGAACAAGCATAAATTATTGATACGTTTGGGACGAATCAACACCGCGCAGGATTTGCCCGGCGGCGCTCGCCGGCGACGGCAGAGGGAGGAGAGGCGGGGAGGGGGGCGCCCGGCGGCGGCTAGGGTTGAGGCGCTGAAATTTTTATAAGAACTCTACAATGTAAATTGGAAGGGTATAAAATTCCTGTAAATGAAAGTGGATGATATGGATAAATTGTTGAATATAATAATGAGTGTTATGGATAGCTTGCATGTTGATATAGATACCACAAATACATGTTAGTTGAATTTGTTAGTGGATGCCATGGTTAAATGATTGGATACAATAATGAGTGATGTGGATAGCTTGCATGTTGAGATAGATACCACAAATGCATGTTAGTTGAGTTTTGTTAGTGAATGACATGGACAAATGACTGGATACAATAGTAGGTGATGTGGATAGCTTGCATGTTAAGATAGACACCTTAAATGCATTTTAGTGGGGTTTTGTCTTATAAGAGATATATATATATATAAGAGAAGGTAAGTTTTTTCTTTCAATTTCTCTCTCCTCCACATCAGTATTTATCCTATGTGGCGCACCTAAGATAGCACCATTGTACATGCCTTTACGGGTGTGTACGGGCCGTAATTGGCTCACGAGAAGGGTGGAGTTTCTTCATGAAATTAAGAGATTAGGAATCTACATGAGGGCCCGTGAGCGATTGTAGAAGATTTTAACCTAATTGTGATTCAAGGGACAAGAACAATGATATCATTTTTTTGAAAAGGGGAATATATCAATATCGCGAGGATACCAATTACATCTAGCCTTTGCACGAACAAAATGTCCAAAGACATCCAGGATGCACACAACCAAAAACAAAAAAAGAGAAAATAAAAAATAAAGCCCCATTGCGATGTATAACCACTTATAATAGAAGCAATCTAACCACCACTTTATAAAACACTTGTACTACATAGTAGGCTCTTCAAAAGCAGCGCCTTCAAGAAGGAAATAATGCACATGCACTGTCGTCTCCCGATCGAAGATCTTGTGTTTTCACCCTGAAGAAAGACCGAGTTTCCAAAACAATGTCTTCAGAAAAACCATTGACAGGTACAACTAATGAAGGCCAGACCTTAGGTTTTCACCTTGAAAATCCCGACTCGGTATTCGAGGAGCACCACCAAAAATGCAGTCCACCTATGTTGCCGCCCCCGCTTGCCAAGACTGCTGCCGCAAATCGTCGGTGCTCGAGGTTTCACATATGTTAGAAAGACATCAAGGCATATGCTCAATTAACTTTTCTTCCATACGCCGAGTCAAGTTGTTCAATTCGTTTTCTCTTTTATTTTGAGTTGTTAATCATGACTATAGTTGCTTGGAATTACGCGGTTTTACTTCAATAATTCACCATGTAAAAACTACACAAGACTCCACTAGGATTAACTACTGCCACAATAATCATCATAAAAGAGCCTTAGAAATTTGTCCTTTAAACTTTTAAGGGTGTCTACTTAACTTTTCACAAACAAATCCGGAAGTACATCCGAATAAATTTCATCAAGCGCGAGGACCGAAAAAGAACACAACCGATGATTTGATGCGAAATTTGAAATGGGGCCTTGCAATAAAGAGAGAACACGTTATACTACTATTATGATCTGGATATGGTCAGATTTGAATATAAAAACACCTTTGGTCACTTGAATTACTATGTTCCTGATATGCTCAGGTTGGAATCGAGCAAAATGATTAGATCAGATTGGAGTAGTAAATATATCGTATCTTGAAAAATGGAAAGAAAAGTCCAACTCGAAAAAAAAAGGAAAGAAAAGCGTACCGTCGGCATGGTCGGTCACGGCGCGCCACCTGAAACTTGCGTGACTATCTGGCCACGCCCGTTGACCTGCTCGTTGCCCCCACGACGCCTGGACCCGACCCCGACGCACCATCTACAAAGTCGGCGCCGCGCACACACACACCCCCCGAGACAGCAGCAGAGCGCTCCCTGTCCGTCCGATCCTCCGGGGGCCGTGTCGAGATCGCGGACTCATCCTCCAACAGCCTCCCTCCCTCAGACCCCACCGCCGCACCCCCCCCATTTCGAATTCAAACCCCTGCCTCCCCCCTCTCTCCCCTCCCCAACCCCACGCGCCGCGCTCCTCCCGAATCGAAGCTTCCAGAAGCCGGCGCGGGCGCGCGGCGGTCCCGAGCGGGAGCCATGGCGGCGGAGGCGCGGAGGGTGTCGTTCCGCGACGGCCGCTTCTCGTCGCGCAAGGCCGAGGAGGCCGGTACGCACGCACGCAGATCTCTCGTTAATTACCTCCGTCGAGCCCTTCTTGCTTGCTTGCTTCATCGGTGCATCTCCACGGCGCCTCCGCGGCTTCTCCTTCCAGAGATTCATGCGTCCCTTCTTCTTAGTTATCGCGCTCCGTTTTGGTTGGGTTTTGGGCGGGTTTGCCTGCCCTGCAGGGAGCGCTTGGTCGTTTTGGGGGTTCGTTTTTTCTCTTGTAGCAATAACTTTTGGCGGATTGCTCCGGGAATCGCGCGGTTCCATTTCTGGATCGCCTGTTGAATCACCGGGATCCTGCGGATATTCTGCGATCTGATGCGCGACTATCCTTCTTTTTTTGTTTCTTGCTTCTGTTGGGCGAATCGATGTAGTACTACTTCTTAGTGGGAATGGGAAGTTCGTTGTAGAAATCGGTGGCGTGCTGCTGTGCCTTGAACCCTAGTTCTGCGATACGTTGAGGTGATTCCTGAATCTGCTGCCACTGCTATCTTTGCTCCAAGAACCGTACAAAGTAGTGAAAGGGTAGCTTTTATTCAGATGATTCATGCTTTCGTTTCTGTGAGCAAAGCAATATTAGTTGCGGAGAAAATTAAATTAAATCAGGTTGTTCAGTTGGCTTAGTTCTAATTAAACTTGTAAGGCAAGAATGCCATTCTTGCAGCTACAATGTTATATCACTGCGTTTCCTTGCATATGTAGCCAATACCATGTTTATTATGCAATAATTGCCAATACATGAAGTTGTGCTTGATTATACTTTCATTAGCTAATTGTACTTTCCTGCTTTGATTTGTGCAAGCATGGAGACGGCACCAGGCTGCATCCTGGCTCGAGAGCATGGTCGGGCCCTTCGGCCTATCCCGTTCCCCGTCCGAGCAAGAATTTGTCTCTGCTCTAAGAAATGGCATTGTCCTATGCAAGGCCATCAACAAAATACAGCCAGGTGTTGTGCCAAAGGTTGTTGCAAATGCCCCCTGCGATAGCCAGCCATCCACAGCTTTTCAGTATTTCGAGAACATCCGCAACTTCTTGGTTGCTGTTCAGGACCTAAAGTTGCCGTGCTTTGAGGCCTCTGATTTGGAAAAGGTTTGCTAGCTATCCTTAGCGTGTTAATCTTAATCTTGATGATGAAGTGATGCCCATTACTCATCACACTAATCTCGTTGTTTGTGCAGGACAATCTTGATGCCGGGTCAGTGGGCAAGATAGTTGATTGCGTCAACTCTCTCAAGTCCTACCATGAGCGAAAGAAATGCGGTGGAACCTATGGGCCAGTCAAGTCCGTGAAATCACCTCTTGCACCACGTTCTGCAGTTAACGTTCAATCTGAAAATGTTACTTTAGGATCTTCTACCCCTCAAAAGCGTCTAGACTTGATAGAGACTGGTGCTGAGGGAGAATCTTGTCAAAACGTGGGTCCTAACATGGAAGGTTTGTGGTGCACTTTTCTTTGCAAATTTTGTGAGCTTAATGCTTAAATGTTTTTTATCGCAAAAAAAAGCTTAAATGTTTCTAGCCAATAAGCACACTTGTCGCTGCATAGATGCTGCTTTAGTTGATTTCTCAATTAATTGCGTTATTTATGTTTAGCTGTATGCATTAACTAATTTCAGCAACTTCGCTAAACATAGTCACCATCATGAAAAATTCAATCATCTATGTATTGTGCATTTGCAGAGGCAATTGGAAAACTTCAGAGGATTATTCTTGATTGCATGATAAACTGCAAGGAAAATCTGAACCAGGACGTTCTTAAAAAGGTCCTTAGTCAACTTTTTTTTGTAAAATGTACAGTACAGATTTTACCATATATCAGTTTCTGATATGGCCTAACTTATTTTCCAGGATCCGGTAACACTAGTTGGCACTACTTTATCAAATCAGCTGGAAAAAGAACAGGTAACTTATCTATTGAATAATTCCTCTCAAATGCCATATGTATTGTTGATGTCAGTGTCACCAATTTAGCCACACTTGGGCTCGCTTTTGTTTTACTGACGCAACAGTAAGCACATGTGTCTTTCCATATTCAGTCTAAGATATCTTTCCTGAAAAAAGTCTTATCAAATATTTGAGCCACATGCCTCTTGGGTCCCTACACCATTAGTTCCGGTGCTATTGTTAGCATGATGTTTCAATCTATTTGTGCAAATCATAAGTTGATGTCTACTCAAAGCGTTGTTGTACCAAATATTTTTTGTTTTTTATCATCATCTCAACTAAATTGTGTTGTCTTGTTATTTTCATGCACATTTCTAATCTTGTTCAATTTAGTGCACACCAATAAGTGTGATGTGTGAACTGCATTCCATAAATGGGTGATGATTACGTTGTAACTATTACTACACTGATACTATGAGAGTTGTTAGGACTATATCTTCGTCGGAGACATAGAACAAGTTCTGTATAAAAAAAGAATACTGATACCGTAGAAGTATAAGATTATGAGGAATCTTTTTTGTTCGAAAAGATCAGGGTCAGTTCTTTTGGCGGCTTCTCCTAGAAGCTGCCCTCCCCCAGCTTCTCTAAAAAGCCGCCCCAAAAAGTTAGAGAGGCTTCTGAAATGCCCTGTGTTAGGCCATTCCGAAAGCCTCCCTAACTTTTTGGGGCGGCTTCTCAAAGAAGCTGGGGGAGGGCAGCTTCTGGGAGAAGCCGCCAAAAGAATTGGCCCAGGAAACTTAACTTTATTTCTTACTGTTAGTGGTTCAATTCCTCCTAGCAAATGAATATCATATAAAACCCATGGAGTTTGCATTTGTTTTATTGTCCTGAAGCACAACTTCTGAAAAGTACCATGTGATAAAAGCAGAACTGTGGTTATACTAAGTTCTTTTTGTTATACCAAGCTCTTTCATATTTCTTGGTTCTGACTTCTGAACTGTGGTTATACCAAGGTCCTTCTGCTTGTGTTGTCAGACTTGTGCATTTTGTACAGTGAACTACATGGCCTTGCAGGCTGGTATAGTTAGTCGACATTTTTGTTCACCAATGTTTATCAGGATCTTCTTTTCAAATGGAAAATTTCTTTTTTTGCGCCTCGTAATGTTTTATTAAGGCTAATTGCAACTGCTATCAATTCCTTCTATGCAGTTCAAACCACTCCTTCAAATATTATCTCCAGAAGGGTCTGCAATAAAAAATGAACCAATTCAACATATCGAGGTAAAGTTTAAACATTGCAATGTGTTTTTCCGTTTATTTGCAGATGTTAAGAGGAATTGACTTCAACAAACTTTTTCTCATGAGAAAAGTAAAAGCTCCGTGTTTCCATGTGTTTACAATAACAGAATGAAAAAACATGATTGACGATCCTAAGACTAGTCCAGACCCCCAGCACACACAACACATTTAGCACAACGTAGCTGCTATGCCACCTTTGTCAGCAAAAGATTCACGCATTAATCGCTTTGAAAAACTTTTAGAATGTATAACTAGAGAATAGCCATTTAGTATTTGGCTGTGATACATGCTCCTAACCTAACATTCTGTCATTGTTCCTCATAGTTAAAACACTACAGATATTTTTTCTCCATTTTACAGAACATCACACTCAAATATTGTACACTTACAATTTATGGATTGACTATGTACTTCACATCTGGGGATTGTAACAAATGCTAGCGCTGAAGCCTGAAGAATCAATGCTTGAATAAACTCTTACTCTCTTTTAAAATGACTTTATAGGATAGAGAAAAAATTCGATTAATTCTCTAACTTCTGAGGAATCCATACATTGGGATATTTATTTACCCAATACTTCAGAGCTGAATTATGACACTTCGCTCAAATTTGTTGTACACCATTATGATGCATCATACCATTTCTTCTTTCAGTGTTCAAACTTGCAGAATGAGAATAGACTGCGTCTCTTGGAAGCACAGGAATCTGAACTTTCGGTGAGATCGCATGCTACTAACTGAATTATATTAAGTGTAATAGTCAGCATCCTCCATTTAAGGTTTTCTTAAGAAAATGTGCTTCTGAGATACTGTACTGATCTTATATGGTCCTTAAATAGCAAGTTTACCTCTTTGTAGGTTCAACAACAATTTGCTCGGCACTCAGTTTATACTTGGTAATGACATGACTTATTTTGCAGGAGCTCAAGACAATGTTTCAAGAGGTTAAAGTTGGTTTCAGGTCTTTGCAGACCCAGTTCCAAGATGATGTCACACAATTAGGTATGTTCCTTAAACCTCTGCCAGAGCGCACAGTTCCATGTATTCAAAGTAAGCTTCATTTAAAAGCTTTAGCAGTCTGGTATAAGACTCAGATTTATAATTTACAGGTCATAACATTCAAGGGCTTTCAAAAGCTGCTCTTGGCTATAACCAAGCTGTGAAAGAAAATCGAAACCTATATAACATGCTTCAAGAAGTGCGAGGTATCAGTATAATTCAGTGTTGTCATGGAAGTTACTGTTTTAATAATTTCTAAGAGTTTTTTTTATAGGGAATATCCGAGTCTTCTGCCGGATAAGACCGCTTATGAACTCAAAGTCTATTTCTTCAATTGAGCATGTTGGCAATGATGGTTCGATAATGGTTTGTGATCCATATAAGCCACAAACTACACGTAAGATCTTTCAGTTCAACAAAAATTTCGGGCCAACAACCACTCAAGGTAATATGGTCTAAACATGTCCTCAACATATTGGTCTAAACTGTACCTGGAGTTGCATGCCCCTGTATTTATCCAATTGTTACATCTTCATGCTCAAATTTCCCCAGATGAGATTTACAATGAGACGCAATCATTGATTAGATCTGTCATGGATGGCTATAATGTGTGCATATTGGCTTATGGGCAGACAGGCTCTGGCAAAACCCATACAATGGTATAGAGGCAAATCATATTTTCTATCGTAACTCCTTATTTTCCAGGACCATATTTAATCACAAGTAATTGTTCCTTGTCTGTGCATGTTGGTGATTAGTGTGGCCCATCTGGTGGGTTATTGTCTAGTGATCTTGGAATTAATTACATGGCACTGAACGATCTCTTCACCATATCAACTTCTAGAGAAGATGTAAAGTATGATATACGAGTGCAGATGGTTGAAATATACAATGAGCAAGTTCGTGATCTCCTAAGCGAAGATACTTCAAGCACGAAATATCCTTTCATGCCTGATTTCCATCCTTGTTATATTTTTGGCCTTGTGTAATCCAATCTCATAACCTGTGTTGGTTCCTGACATTAATCTCACATTAGATATAAGGTCTTCAAGCAATGGTCTGTTCAACCTCCCAGATGCAAAGATGTGCCCAGTTCAGTCCCCTTCTGATGTTATGAATTTGATGTTGCTGGGGGAAAAACACCGTGCTTCCGGCCCAACAGCGATGAACAACAGAAGCAGTAGATCTCATAGGTCTGCGCCTGCATTATCTGCCCCAGTAACCTTTTTTCAGTGTTCTTTCAATATTTGTTGCAACTGATTTTTTATGCTTGCAGTATCTTGACTGTCCATGTAAATGGGAAGGACATTTCTGGCCATGTCAGCTGCAGCTGTCTGCATTTGGTAGATCTTGCAGGAAGTGAAAGGGTTGACAGGTCAGAAGCCACGGGGGACAGGTTGAAGGAGGCTCAGCATATTAACAAGTCACTATCTTGCCTAGGGGATGTCATCACTGCCTTAGCTCAGAAGAATTCTCACATTCCTTACAGAAATAGCAAACTTACCCAATTGCTACAGAGTTCATTAGGTATATGGCTATATCTTGAAACATGTTCCACCACATGCACTAGTCTATATGTGGATATTAATACTACTGGTCAACCAATTCGTCGGCCACTCTTGATGTTATATATCTTTTCTTTAGTATCTTGCACATAATCCGCATCATAGTGTAAGTTCATGCAATATCAATGATAATGAAGCAATTATTTCATTGGCTACATCCTACCTTGTTATACACTGATGACGTATAGGCCACTGTAACATCTTCTAATATTGTTTCTGTATTGCCGATGACAGGGGGGAATGCAAAGACATTGATGTTAGCCCACATAAGTCCGGAGGGGGAATCTTATGTAGAAACTCTTAGCACACTGAAATTTGCCCAAAGGGCTTCTACTGTTGAACTGGGAACTGCTCATGCAAACAAGGAAAGCAATGATATAAGAGAGCTTAAAGAGCAGGTAAATTTTCCTATTGCCACCTACGGCATTTTGAGAGTTATTCTAGTTTGCTACAATCAACAATATGATTTGACCGCCTTTAAGATGTTGCACTGCACTTAAATTTATTATTTATTACTTTATCTTTGTGTGAAGCATGGGACTGATGAATGAAAGACTTTTTCTCTAATCTGTCAAAAAAAGACTTTCTCTACAGAATTTTTCCTTTATCTCTATATAAAGTTTCAGATACTTACATTTGATATCTATTTCATTTTTGTTACAAACAGACGATAAGTATATAATGTTCATCATATTTTCAGGTAGAAACTCTCAAAAAGGCGTTGGCAACCAAAGAATTGGAAAAGTCACCACTTAAACTGAAGGGAAATACAGTAACGAGTGAGAGAACAAAGCGACTCCCGGAGCGTACCCCACCAGGGTCGCGTAGGTTAAGCCTAGAGAGCACTAGCAGTGAAAAGGGTAGCATAGTAGGAAAGCCACCAAAATCACCGATTTCAGCGATGAAGTTCAAAAGAGATCGCGGGACAGCTCATGACGAGTGCAGTATTGATGGCTTCAATCGCACAAAGCTCCACAGATCTGTAATAGAGGTAAGTCTTAATCTGAATAACTTTCTAATGTTTGATGATGTAGCGACTGATCTTTTATCTTTCTTCCTGAATGTGATCAAAGATGTCCCCAACATTATCTGAAGAGCCAGTCAGACAGGAGAATGAGAAGATAGTTACAACAGATGATACAGTTACCTTTTATCAACTGCCCCCTGATGCTTATAATCAATACAAGCAGCCAGGTTTGGATACTCTCCAGAGAACCCCATGCAGATCAAGGTACATGAGTGTGGACGTGAGTCAGACGGAAGAATCTTCTGAGGTCAAATTGGATAAAATAACCTCCACAAGCAGTGTGGCGAAGAGAGGGTCACATTTAAGAAGATCCATTCAGAGCAGCATAGGGAAGTTGATTCATGGCTCTGAAAGAAAGTAGGTCCATTCAGAGCACTATTTGACATAATTAGTATGCACTTGCAAATCAGTATAGATAGTAGTGCTGCATGTGTACTAACTTTCTCTGCCATTGACACAACGTTGCAGGAATACTTCACATTCAGCCCAAGCAACTCCTGCCAAAAGCACAACTAATGCAAACAATGGTGGCACATCTCCAATTAATACTAACGCAGGGCCAAGAAGAAGACAGTCACTAACAGGTCTCCCACCTGCATCCTCGACCATGTCACGCAGATCGTCTCTCGGAGGAAAGTCGGATTCGAGTAAGTATCTGGATAAGGAAAATGCTTTGCTCTTAAGTTCACATACTTAATATGTATAACCATGGAGGCTGCCTTGTGCAGATGAGTAATCAACTAAACTGTTACTAATGTTGTACCATTTGATGGAAGGTGTACAAAATAGCCAAACCATTGCATGTGCTTTCAGCGCCAGCAATTACAAGCCACTGCCATTCGCGTGGGTTCGATGGCCTGAACAACATCAATGTGAATTCTCCATTCTTTCTTAACCAATCCTTTGCTTCCCAGGCCAAAACCACTATCTTAGCTGCTTGCATTCTATTTCCCCGTGGCTCGACTAATTTTCACTTTTCATACATATACAATCCAATAAATCATTAAGGATTCTTGCCATTGCTTTCTGGGCGTATAGGTCCCTTCCTGCCTATATTGTTGTTCCTAGTTTATTTTTTATTTTTCTGAGTGAGCTCCTAGTTGATGTTTGGAACTGAATTTTACTTGTTCCCTTCTGCAACTTTAAAAGAATGCACCAAGTGGGAAAAAAAGCTCCAACGGAGAAAATGCCCAATTAGTTTTAAAGGATGTTTTTTCTGATGATCCTCAGTTTTTACTGAAATAGCTTGAAATTCCATTGGCAGGTACAAGTGACAAAAGAGCCAAAACGCCACCTCCGCCGAATTCAGCTGCAAAGACAAAGAGATGGCTGTGAATCTTCAATGAAAATCATCAGAGATTTCCATCTCAGGCAGAGCATGAGTCCGCAACAGCTTTACCAGTTAGAGTTAGCTTCTGCCAAGCCATGACATTGCTGAAGGAGCACCAGTAGAGGGTTCACAATGTTCAGAGAACCCCCCGCAGGTTTAGGCTAGGTTACATTCCTTGTAACAACTGAAACTTCTGGAGAGGTTGTAAAATGGGGAGGATGGAGAGGTGTGAAACGGAAGCAAGTAAAGAACGCTTGTTTTGTGTTTGTTATAGTCTGAATCTCTGAATGTACCGAGAATGCAATGCAAAACGATTCAGATTAACCTAGCCGCAAAGCGTCAGAGTTACCATGTAATTCCATAGCTACTTCTGAAACATTTTCATAACTGTTCTTCAGCCTCGGTTTCTTTTCTTTTTCTATCTCATACTCCGTATGAGCTAAATAGCCAGAGTGAACGACCATTGGTGTGCTCAAGATACTTTTGGGGTCTTCACTTATCGCCACAATTCAGCAAGTATAAATCTTAACATATAGTCCTATATAGGTATAATTGCCCGCGCACTGCGATGGGGTATAAACTCCGTATGAGCTAAATAGCCAGAGTGAACGACCATTGGTGTGCTCAAGATACTTTTGGGGTCTTCACTTATCGCCACAATTCAGCAAGTATAAATCTTAACATATAGTCCTATATAGGTATAATTGCCCGCGCACTGCGATGGGGTATAAATATTTCACTGGTTCAACACCAATCCTGTCAAATATATGTTTAGGATCCTCATACACACATCAAGCAGCATTGTTGATTTTTGTACAATTAAATGACTAACCCTTCTTTCACCCATTATCTTCGTCTTTCAAATCCATACTTACCACCCTCGTTAATGGTACATTCGGCACACAATCTATCAACCCTCATACAAAACCAAGGTATGTTGCGAATGGACAAGCACCAAATCAGCATGCAGATTACTGCGCCAAAATATGCATCAAATCAACATTTATGTACAAGAAAACTTGGTGCATAGCTAGTACAGAAATAGAGAAATTAAACCTTTGGTGTGCTTGCAGACCCTAATATGTCTAAATTTGTCACCATTTTTTTAAATCAATAAATTTGTCACCATAAGAGCATATACAACCGGATCCCTCAAACCCTTCCTATACATTCGAGCGGACGGCTCGGTCACTTTTTTGCCACCTAGTCAGATCCCTCAAATCGGTCATATACGTCCAAGTTGTCCGGCACCCCTCATGCCCAAACGAGCCCGACAACTGTCTGCTCGGATTTATGGCAGGAACCCGTCCCAAATCTCTTCAAAACGTCCCCGACCAAAGGTTCGCTCAGTTCAGTTGATTGCATGCATTGGTAATGTAAGAACTGCTCCCAAAGATGCGTGTGTAGTACCAAGGTCACAACAAAGAGGCCACCATCATACTTGAAGCGATGGCATCAAAGAACTTGTGGATTTGACATGCTTTCTTTGGCACGCATGGTTCTCACACTAACATCAATATGCTACAACGATCTTCTTTGTTCAAGAGATGGAAGGCTCCGGAGTGCAACTACATCGTCAACGGGCACAACTACAACATAGAATATAACCTTGTCGATGGTATATATTTTCCAATGGGCGGTGTTAGTGAAGACTATCCGATCCTCATGGTAGTTGGTAGATAGCACTCTCTCTTTGCCCAAATGCAAGAAGGTGCTAGGAAGGTGGGTGGAGAGGGCATTTGAAGTACTTCAAGATCGTTGGGGTATTTTGATGCAAGAATGTGAGAACCGTAGACATTTCGACAGTTGATGCCAATGTTGTGTAATCTTGCGCAACATGATTGTGAAGGATGAGCTCGGCCATGTACGCCTCATCGGCGCGCGCTGCCTCGAACTACTCAAAGGCCTCCCGATTCGACCGCACCTCGCAGCGGGAGACTACTCATGGGTCGATGGCGACGAACTGCGGGACTTTCTCGCTGTCGAGGGGAGGATTTACCCTTGCTCGGATGTCATGGAGGCGGACTACACGTCGTAGGCCCTTGTCGTCTGCTTCGCCGACTGGAAGGAGGGGAGTTGGTGCGTGCTCGGAGCAGTTGCACGCGTAAAATTAACGGCGACGGTCAATTACAATTGTTGGCGGGGGTGCCGATGGTGCCCACGATGCAACAAATAGGGCTGACAAGGGGTTCTCCTCTCCCCTTTTATAAAGAACATCCTTTAAAACTAATTTGAATGTAAGCCAACATGACATATATAGTTTTTGAGGAGTTAAACCAAATAAGATATCACATAGGTTCCGTTTAACTTCGCAAAACCAAAAAATTAAGAAATTAAAGACTTTTAGGAAATCGGCTAAAAAGTAGATACTATATGAGCCTTAGACATACCCATTAATACTGACCCAAACAATATATATGTTTTCCTTTTTGTGTGTGTAACCAAAGCAGTCGTTCTATATGAGCCTCTTGACAGGTGTCTTGCCGATTTAGATTTAATCCATTGACTATGACTATTCCAAGTCTTCCTCCCTTGCCCCCCTTATACTGTAATCTTGAAATACGTGGACGATATGAATTCACATCCTGTTATATCCCCTTGGGGAGATTGCTGGACTCCATCCAGGTACCATTTTGGCCATGACAACACCCAGTATCATGATCTTGAGCTTTTCCTTCATACTAGTTTCTGCAGGCCTTGTCATCCAAGGCAGAACCTGCAGTTGCCTGCAATTCAGTTACCCCAGCTTCGACATGACCAACAAGAATGATTTCAGCCTCAGCCCAGGTTCAGCGATCACAAATGGTTCCTTGCGAATCGCGTCGAACACCGGAAACTTGAGCCACCAATCGGGAAGGGTGGTATACGCAAAGGAAACCCTCAAGCTGTGGAACAGGAAGCGATCCACATCCTTCAGCACACAGTTCGCGCTCAATATCCTCCCGCAGAACGGGACCGGAGAAGGTATGGCTTTCATACTCACAAACAGTCCGTCGTTGCCCATGAACAGCAGCGGCCGCTGGCTCGGCGTGTGCAACGACCAGACGGACGGCGCGCCGATGAACCGGATAGTGGCGGTGGAATTCGACACGAGGAAGAGCGACGAGCACGACCTTGACGGCAACCATGTCGGTCTCGACCTCAACACCATCAAATCTGCTGAGCAGTACCCGCTAAGCAACCTCTCCATCATCCTGTCCAGCGGCTCCGATGTCTTGGTCAGTATCGTCTACAACAGCACACCACATGTTTTTGTGTTAACTGTAAGCCAGAGCAACGCAAGTGGCAGTGGGGGGCAGCATAACTGGAGAGGAATGTGGCACGTTGATCTATCACGGTACCTGATGGACGGAATATATCTGGGATTCGCTGGTTCCACGGGCGAAAACACCCAGCTGAACCAGATAAGATCGTGGAACTTCACCACGATAGACGACGTCGTCGTGGGTGAAGGAACAGGACATGGGAGAGGGAGACATCATCTGTTTTTGGCTCTCGTTTCCTTGGTTTTGTTTGTTGCATGTTCGTCGATCCTTGCGTTGTTGGTGTGGAGAAGGGTGACGGAGAAGAGAAGGCTAGCCTACCGCGCAGTGGAGAAGATGATCGACGCGCATGGCCCGGTCAGATTCAAGCTCAAGGAGCTGAAACGCGCGACCGCCAACTTCAGCCCTCGCCGGAAGCTCGGTAGAGGCGGCGGCGGCACCGTTTACCTTGGATACCTGAAGCGGCTCAACAGGGAGGTGGCTGTGAAGCGGGTCTCGCTGTCAAGCCGAGGACGAGAGAAAGAGTTCGCGGCGGAGGTGAACTCCATCAGCAAGCTCTCCCACCGCAACCTCGTCAAGCTGATCGGCTGGTGCCACGAGGGAGGTGAGCTGCTCCTCGCCTACGACTACTTCCCCATGGGCAGCCTGGACAAGCTCTTGTTCGCCACCACGTCCTCGCCCGCGACGCTCACATGGGAGCGGCGGTACGGGATCATCTGCGGGGTGGCGTCCGCGCTGGACTACCTCCACCACGGGAGCAGCAAGAGGATCCTCCACAGGGACGTGAAGGCCAGCAACGTGATGCTCGACGAGGAGTACAACGCGCGGCTGGGCGACTTCGGCCTCGCCCGCGTCGTCCAGCTCGACGGAGCGACGCACCACTCGACGCAGGCGGTGGCGGGCACCCGCGGCTACATGGCGCACGAGAGCTTCTTCACCCGGCGAGCGAGCCTCGACACGGACGTGTACGCCTTCGGCGTCTTCGCCATGGAGGTCGTCACCGGGAAGAGCCCCAGCAGGCCCATGCTATACGACGGAGAAGAAATGTACGTCGTGGACTGGGTCTGGAGGCACTACGGCCAGGAGAAACCCCTGGAGACGGCCGAAGCGGTGCTCGGAGGAGTGTACGATGAGACGCAGGTGGATTCTGCGGTGAGGCTGGCGTTGGCTTGCTGCCATCCGAACCCGAGGGATCGGCCGTCGATGAGGACCGCGGTGCAGGTGCTGGTCGGTGGAGCGCCTGCCCCGGTTCCCCCGTTTGAGAGGCCTGCCTTTGTTTGGCCTCTGTCGGGGATGCGGCAGCAGGAGATGGAGCTGCCGGAGGTTGGTGTGCTCTTCACCGGAGGGCAGCTCGTCTCCTCCACTTCCCTCACTGGAAGGTGAGTGAGTGTCTTCAATTGCTGTGCACTTTTACTGCTGAGTGTCTCAGTTCATCGGATGTCTCGACCAAGATTCAGTGTGATCAGTGGCGTGGCGTGAGTGAAGTCTTATAGGTGGAGGTCTGAACTCTGAAGTGATAATGTACGAAACTTCACTGCAGACGACTCAGAGCAGCCAGCATAGACTATTTTGGTCGTTATCTTTTTATTAGAAAAGGAGGATATACGAGCCGGCCTCTGCATCCGAATGATGCATGCAGACATTTTAATTCACAAAGACCTTACAAAATAATATTACCTTCGTCCTGAATTACTTGTCATTCAAATGGATGTATATAGAACTGGACGGAGGGAGTACATCAATAAGCCCGAAGCTATCATCTTGGTAACACATGTCGCTACTCCTATTAATGTCCAAGCCGAATACCAAACAGACATCGCACCAAATCCTAACATCTAAAGCCGGATGCCCCAGCCCAGCCACATACCGGGACTGTGTCACACACCGGTCCGGCGCACTCTTAGAGGCCGCCACCGCCGTCTTTCACCGATCCATCTCCAAAGCAGGTACTAACGCACCGACCTTGCCAGGCCAGTTGTCGACGCCACCACAGTGCCAGACAGCGCCACCATCCTGCATGTATCTGTAACAACCCAGATTTCATAAAAAAATAAAAAATTTGTTTTTTGTTTTATTTTGTTGATTGCTAGAATTGTTTGCAGTACTTGCTTCGCTGATTTATTAATCGGTGAATATCCCTCCCCCCTCTTTCTCGTACCGGCATGCGTGACTAAACCTTTTTCCCAGCAGCACACGACATTCGCGACACCGGGTTTCACCCGAGCACTGTCGCAACTTCCGGCACAGAACCAACCATCGTAATCGGAACGAAAAACCCCGTTTATTTAATAAACCGATTATTTTATTGGACGTCGGAAAATGTTCCCGGAACGGTACCAAAGTGAGGTAGGACTGACGGGCTCGCCGCGCTGAGCGCGTAATTTGAGATTTTTGCCCAAATCGGAGTCCGTGCGTATCTTCGGCGGTAAAAAATGTGCAACGTAGAAAACGAGGTTCAACTTAGGGGTATTTTCGTCGTCTGCCATCACACCTACCCCCTGTCTATAAATAGCACCTCTCCCCTGGCATTTTTAGCAGCAAACCCTAAGACAGATTAGGGTTTCCTCTAATCCAGCCGAAACCTTAGCCCTGGCCACCTTCCAGCCGTTGGATCTTTGGATCGATGGCTCCAGAGGAGGCCACGTCACCCCCGAGCCTCCCACCAGCCACCTCCAGCGCCGCGGGCCCCGTAGGGCCCTGGATCCGCCGCCGCAGGCCCGCGCGGGCCCGAATCGAGCCGCCGCCGCGGGAGCTCCTCCTCCTCCTCCCGTGGAGGAGCCGCCACCTCCAACTCCGGCGACCGCCGCCTCCATGCCCGCCGCCAGCTCGCCCCTCGCGCCCTCCTCCTTTCTCTCCTACTCTCACCTCCCTTCCTCTCTTCCCTCGCAGCAACTTACCACGGCCATGGCGACCCGTGGAGTCTACTGTCGCCCGTGCCTCCCCCTTCGAAGCTCGCCGCCGTCGGCCCCTAGACCTCGCCGCCGAACGCCCCGGCTCCGCCGCCTCCAGATCCACTCGCCCGCGTCGACCCTTCCCCTGTCGGAGTAGCCGCGACGCCGCGCCGGATCGAGCGCCGCCGGCAGGCAGCCGCCGCCCCTGCTCGATCCAACGGGGGAACGGACCGAGCCGACCTCCCCTCGTCGCGTGGGCTGGCCCAGCAACCGCAGCGGCCCAACGCCCCGCCATGCCCACTCCTTTGATCCGCCCAGGCGCTGCTCCTCTATCAGTCGCCCACCCCTACCTGGGCCAAGGCCCACTAGGTGAGCAGCCTTGCCCTTTTGTTTTCCCCGCGAGTTGGGCTTGGCCCAGATCTATTATTTTTATTGTGTGCCTGTGAGCGTCTTTTAGTATCCAGCGCCGCCCGTTTAGAGTAATTCGGCCCGTTGCTCTGGGTTTTTTTTCCTGAGCAGATTAATTGGCAGATTTGTTTATAATTTTGCGATGCCCGTATCTTTTTAACGGTAGCTCGGATCGCGACGCGTAAAACATGAAAATTGCTTAGAATTTCGTGTAGATTAATAAAATGTTCTCTTTTGCCATGTTTGCACTTGTTACATGTTGTTTACTTTCTAATTACGTGCTATGCCACTGTAAACTGTAATTGCCATAACTTTTTAACCGTTGCTCCGATAAAAATGTTTCTTATATGTAACTTGACTAGAATTTCGTGTAGGTTGTGTTTATGCTATTATTTCTTGCTAATAAAATAATAAAATTATGTTTAGAGCATAACAGTACCAAATGCAATAATTATCGTGGGGTCCGTAATAGTTGCCATGTCTAGGTTTTATCCCCACTTAAAGTGACCAGATTAGGTAGTTTACTTTATGCTTCACCTCTTGCCATGATTGTGTGATATGTCATGCTTGAGTGAAATGCCATGTTAACAACTTTTGCTCATATTGTGTAGCTAAACAACTTGAACCTTTCTAAATGTGCGATATCGTCGTGTGTGACGAGTACTCCACTTAACCTGTTAGTAACCGCTCTCGATGCTAGATGCGATGTTGTAGTGTGTTGTCTCTTGTTGCCTTCTTGTTGATGCTTTCTCGTGATTGTTTCGTAGTAATAGATGCTTGCTCGTCGATTGCCTTTTCCAGTGTTTCCTTCTTGTGTGCTTCCGCGGGTACCTCTCGAAGACGTTGCGAGCTTGCGATCGACTTCACCTTCGGCTTCGTCTTCTCATCAGGTAAGGGGGAGCATATATCATGCTTATAACTTTAAGCTCACTCGCGCCTAGGTGTAGGATAGATCGATTGCTTGATCCTACCACTTCATATTCATGCCTCTCAAATAAACTCAAACAGCCATGTCCTCCACATCCCAGCAAACCTTGTTCGGCTATGTTACTATTGCTCGCTGCTCAGCCACTGCTTAGTATGCATGCTAGGTTGTTATCAACTGTTATCCTGTTACTCCTTGGATTAGGCTATCACATTATTATATTGTTGTGGATGATATGATTATCATAATGTTGACTATATTTGACGAAGGATGGAAGGTCTAGGCTATCCCGCCCCGACGCTTTGTTCCATTCGAGTCACCTAGGACCCGAGTTCCGGGTATTGTGTCTCTTGACGAGCGTGCCTAACCGCGTGTGGGATGCTATGGGGTCCCCTCTTCTTACCTACCTAGCTTCAAACATTTCTAGTGGTGGACCAAGACTGATTTACCATTTGAAAACCATGCATATATGTCGGGTCGCTCCTAGCAAATATCCTTTAAAATAACTTGGGCCAGCGGGGACATGGTTTCTCTTGTTGGTCCACCCCAGGGAGCTAGGGGGATGCCCACATGATTTGGGTAGCTAACCCGACCTCGTCCAGATGGTAGAGGCCAATTCGAGAGCGCGGCGGCTTTTGAGTTGGGTGTCGACTCACCGGGGGCCACCCGGATTTGTTCGTTGTTAGTTAGAGGGACCTGCCGTTTCGGATCTCTCGGAACTAAATCATAAAATGGTTGCCTATGATGGGTAGCAACTGAGAGAGATGGGCGTGCGTGCGGAGCCTTGTAATGGGAAGTTGGTACACCCCTGCAGGGTTAAATCTTTTCGAGAAGCCGTGTCCACGGTTATGGACGACTTGAGACCTACTCCTTGTTCATAGACAATAACAACAACTGAGATAATCTTAATAAACTTGATCAACGTGTGCGTGCCTGACTGCTTCTTCTTCGTCGGGGTGCGAAGAGGAGGACAAGGATAGGGTAGGTGTTATGATTGCGTAAGTAGCTGATAGCAAGACTTGTTGGAGGCGATTCCTCATCGAATGCTTGGTTCTCATCTTACTCTAAAATAGACCGTTAGCCACCTCATATATTTCTAGTGCGTCTGCAACCTCACCACTACCCTCATCTTACCCATGAGAAGTTAGTTACAAGACTTTTGATATATTTTCACCCCTTGATTTTCCTTTCCCTTTTATGTTTTGCCTGATTGGCCGCTGCAGTTGACTGCTACCTCGACTCTTCTTCTGGACGCCTTCGTGGAGACTCGACGACGACTAGTTAGGCGGATCCCGGCGGAGAGCCTGGACCCGTGTGGTAACGGGAATGGTGTGTTTTACCTTTGCCACTAGGCATTTGAATGTAGTCTGTACTCAGACATGTATCTTCCGCTGATGTATTGTATTAAGGCAGTTGTATGCCGATTGTATGAGATGTTGTATCCTTGTAGTTGTAATATTGTGATATCATGTTGGAAATCCGGGGCATATGGCATTATCATATGTCGCGGTGGGACCGATATGTGCTTCGTCCCCGGGTCTGGATGTAAACATCTAGATCTGGAACAGTACCGCATATCGGGCCTTACAGTATCCATCCACACGCGCCCGTCGCCGAAACTCCGTAGTGTCATGCCGCCTGGATCCGTCGTCGCCCTTGCGGTAGATGTAACACCGCTCCTCCTCTTGTCCCCTCCAGCAAGCACTTGCTCCAAAACGACGCCCACGGGAGGGAAAATGACACCGAAGGCGCCATCATCGTCTGATCCGGTAGACCCAGATCTATGGTTTCCGTCGCAACATCCCGATCGAGTTGACGTGACCTGCAACAACGATGCCTCAAGAAGGAAATGATGTCAAAGACGCCGCCATCGTTCGCCAAGACCACAGTCAGGCGTGGTTTTCACAGGAAGCCGCGTCGTCCCGATCTCGCGGCTGGCTAGAACCGCACGAAGCTTCTCCATGAAGACGTATGCCGCCGCCAGTACACCGGTGGAGATCCTTCATCCCCTCACCGGAGCCCTCATCGCGCCGCCGATCATCCACGAGAAAAATCGACGACGGGTCTGGGTGGGATCCAGATCCGCGGCTGCTGCCATGCCCACCATCGCCAGCACCACCAGCCATGGGGTCGTCGATTCCCGCCGCACGGCCAAGGAGCCGCCCTGGCCGCGACAAGAAGCCCCCAGCCCGAGTTGCCCCGGTCGCCTCGAGCGGTTGCCGCCGCCTCCTCCTGCCTCAACACCTTGGCATTGGGCGTCGCCGCCACCGCGGCCAACGCCAGCGGCAGCGGCGACAAGATCTTCGCTGTGGGGTGGGGGGCTAGGAGCGCCGGGATCTAATCCCCCTGGCGCTGCCCTGGGGTGGCGGCGCTGAGGGGGTCGGTAGGGGGAGGAGAGTCTCTCTAGGGTCTATGCTAAAGAAAAGTTATCAAAATAAATAATCATGACGATCAACAATGCCTTTTTTGGCCTATCCATCTTACGTAATTCTACTAGTGCTGCTATTTGGCAGGCTTGGGCTCCTCTCGAATGCAAATTATATGCAGTATTGTTTTTTTAAGACCCAACAATTGTTGCCTTTTTGTGCTTATAAAGCAGGTAGATCATGTACAGGTACTACACAAGGTAGTGAGGGCAACTTCAACCATGCAACCAATTTTGTTCGTTTGAGTCCACGCAATAAAAAATGATGGTCTGACACGTGGATCCATACGTATTTATATGGGTTCATGCGTTCGATGTTTTTATGGATGCAAACTCCATGTAAATTTTAACAAGGTTTACGTTTGCACAACACTGAATGGATGTATCACCCGTCCGTTCGATGTTTGCCCAAATCCCACGCACCAATGGCCCATACATCCCAATCGCTCCTTTTTAATGCCCGCCCATAAGGGGGAGGGGGACGACGCCACAATGGCGAGTCCTTCTCCCTCTTTCTCCTAGACGACGACCACCACCACCGCCCTTTCCTAGATGAACACATGTACTTGTGTTTTTTTTATGGTTAGTAGCTCCATATGTGACTCGCATTGCTGTCCACCTCCTTGTTAGGAGAGAGCAACTAGTAGGTGCGCATAGAGGAAACGGTCGTGACATAGGTGAGGTATCATCACTGGGCATAATATCTTGCAACAACAATAAAACAACATCTAACTCCGAAGATGCAACACAGGTTAGGCAATCCCGCAAGGTAGCAAGTAAATTGTAATGCATGATGTGACAGACCATAGCCGAGGTGAAGGTGGAGTATGGTATGTTAGACCTTGTGGATCTCTAGTGTAGATGAAAACCGGGTATGATCTTTGTATATGTGTATCCATGTCCAGATCGAGATTGGAGAGGGAGGGATGGAGAGATTACCTTGTCCCTTGCTGCTGGAGGAGCTCGAGGTGTCGGCCATGGTGAGGATGACGAGGCGAGATGGGAAGGCCGGTGGTGGTGCTTCCCGTCGGCACAGCGCGAAACTCTAGATCGGAAGGGGGTATCGGTGGGGAGTCTGGCGCAGGGTGAACATCGTACTGTGTGCCACCGGCCCCCACCTCTTTATATAGCGCTGGCGACAGGGGCCCACCAACCAGATAGAGGTTGGGCGCCCCCTATCAGGGCGCGAATCTAAGGGGCTGTGGATCGTTGGATCCCACAGGTGGAGATCAATCTAACATTCTCCCCCTTGATCTCAACTTTTACCTTTTAACTTTGTACTTTATATTTTACTAGTTTCATCACCGATTAGTATATAGAGCATGTTTCATCGTCAGAGCTGAATTGCCGATAGAATCAGACAGCTACAATATACTTCTCTGTTTTGAAACAGATTTTGTTCCTTTTGGGCCTCTCATGATCCAGGAATCATAGGCTTTCCCTTAAACCCATGCCGGCTAAGTGTTCCTTGAACACATTGGGTGGTAAGCCTTTCGTAAGCGGATCCGCAAGTATATCCTTTGTCCTTATATACTCGAGACTTATAGTGTGATTCTGGATTTTATCTTTCACAACATAATACTTTATTTCTATTGGTTTGGTAGCATTACTCGACTTGTTGTTGTGAGCATAGAATACCGCGGGCTAGTTGTCACAGTATAACTTTAGTGGTTTGTCAATACAATATACCACTTTCATGTCGGGTATAAATTTCTTTAACCATATCGCCTGCCCCGTGGCCTCATAACATGCTATAAATTCTGCATACATCATGGACGATGCAACTATTGACTGTTTGAAGCTTTTCCACGAAATAGCCCCTCCAGCGAGAGTAAAGACGAATCCTGACGTGGATTTTCTGTCATCTTTATCCCCCGCAAAATCTGCGTCTGAATACCCCTTTATCTCTAGGGAATCAGAAGATTTGTATGTTAGCATGAGGTCTTTTGTGCCTTGCACATAACGCAAAGCTTTCTTTACCATCTTCCAGTGTTCTATGCCTGGATTTTCTTGATATCTACCGAGTACTCCGGTGACAAAAGCTAAGTCAGGGCGAGTGCACACTTGTGCATATTGTAAGCTTCCAACAGCCAAAGCATATGGTTTATCTTTCATTTGATCGATCTCGTACTGGTTCTTGGGAGATTGAAATTTCCCAAAACTGTCGCCCTTGACTATAGGAGCAGGAGTGGCGTTACTCGTATGCATATTATACTTTTTAAGAACCTTTTCTAAATATGCCTTCTGTGATAGTCCAAGAACTCCATTTTTCCTATATCGGTGAATTTCTATGCCCAAAACATATGATGCTTCACCAAGATCTTTCATATCAAAGTTTGAGGATAAGAACTTCTTTGTTTCTTGTAGTAGACTAACATCACTGCTAGCAAGCAAGATATCATCCACATACAAGATTAGGAAAATATATTTTCCATTTTTAAACTTTGCATAAACGCAATTATCCTCAACATTCTCTTTGAATCCAAATCTTTTAATGGTCTCATTAAACTTTAGATACCACTGTCTAGAGGCTTGTTTTAATCCATAAATGGATTTCTTTAGGCGGCATCCCATTTCTTCCTTGCCTTTCATGATAAAACCCTTGGGTTGTTTCATGTAAACATTTTCTTATAAATCCCCGTTTAGAAATGTCGTCTTTACATCCATTTGATGTAGCTCTAAATCAAAATGTTCAACTAGTGCCATTATGATTCTGAAGGAATCCTTACATGAGACTGGAGAAAATGTCTCATTGTAATCTATCCCTTCTCTTTGTGTAAATCCTTTTGCCACAAGTCGTGCTTTATACTTTTCTATATTCCCATTAGAGTCATATTTAGTTTTGTAGACCCATTTACAGCCTACTGTTTTGGCTCCTTTAGGAATATTTTCTAAGTCCCAAACATCATTGGAACTCATCGATTTCATCTCGTCTTCCATTGCCTCTTGCCGCTGCGATGAGCGAGGGCTTCTCATGGCTTCTTCATATGAAGTGGGATCATTGTCCATTTGAATTATTTCTGTATTATAAACTTTATAATCGGAGGAAATAGCTGACTTTTTAGGTCTTTTAGACCTTCTAAGAGCCTCATTCTCTGGCACATCTTCTAAAGGTGGATGCTGCGTCTCCCTTTCATGCTCAACAACGGGTTCAGTCGGCTCCTGACGGACAGGTTCCGGATCTTCACCCATAGTTGGCACGGGTGGAGTTACAACAGGTGCTTGCACCACAACCTCGGGGATTGTCGATGCAGGTACAACAGGTAGTGAGAAAAATGACTCCTGAATCGTCGGATTAGGTGCTTGCACCCTCTTCTCCTCAAGATCAATTTTCTGAGCTACCATGCTCCCCCTCATCATTTCGTCCTCTAAGAAGATTGCATGCCTCGTTTCTATAAACTTTGTGTATCTGTCTGGACAATAGAAACGAAAGCCTTTTGATCTATCAGGATAGCCAATGAAATGGAAACTCATTGTTTTTGGATCTAACTTTGCAATATTTGGATTAAAAACTTTGGCCTCAGCTGGGCTCCCCCACACCCTAAAGTGTTGTAGGGAGGGTACTCTTCCTGTCCACAACTCGTACGATGTTTTGGGCACCGACTTGCTTGGTACTCTATTGAGAATGTGAATGGCGGTTTTAAGCGCCTCCATCCATAATCCCAATGGTAACGTGGAGTAACTCATCATGCTGCGCACCATATCCATAAGTGTACGGTTGCGCCTTTCAGCTACTCCATTTTGCTGAGGCTCGCCCGACATTGAGTACTGGGCTACTATGTCAGTCTCCTGTAAGAACCTTGCAAAAGGTCCAGGGACTTGGCCATATGGAGTGTGCCGACCGTAGTACTCCCCCCACGGTCAGATCTGACTATCTTTATTCTTTTATCATGTTGATTTTCTACTTCAGCTTTGAATATCTTAAATTTATCCAACGCTTCATTTCTTTCTTTGATTGGATAAATATAACCATATCGGGAGTAGTCATCTGTGAATGTTACGAACGAGTCATAACCATCCACACTTTTCATAGGAAATGGTCCACAAATATCGGTGTGAATGATTTCTAGTGTTGTTGTGCTTCGATTTGCACCCTTTTTTATTTGTTTTACATGCTTTCCTTTAATGCAATCTATGCATTGTTCTAAGTCTGAGAACTCTAATGGAGGAAGAATTTCATTTTTGACTAGTCTTTCTATTCTCCCCCTCGAAATATGGCCCAAACGACAGTGCCATAATTTCGATGAGTCGTGAGTTCTCTTTCTTTTCTTTTGTTCTTTGTTCGACGCGGAAACATGCTCATTCACATTACACACAGAATGCACTTTTTCACATAGTGATAACAAATAAAGCTCATTGTGAAGGAAAGCAACACCCACATGAGAATTATTAAACCATATGGCACATTTTCCATGTCCAAAATAGCATTCATAGTGACATTTGTCCAAACGAGACACACTAATCAAGTTTCTATGCAAAGAAGGAACGTATAATACATCTTTAAGCACAAGCTTGAAGCCATTAGCTAATTCTAGGGAGACGTCGCCGACAGCTTCAATGTCTTCTTGAACTCCATTCGCAACTTCAATGCGTCTTTCTCTTCTTTGAATAGTCTGCGTCGAATGGAATCCCTGTAATGAATTCTCAACATGAACAGTTGCACCTGAGTCAATCCACCAAGTAGATTTTGAAAACTGTGTATACAAGGATTTATTTACAAAGGAAACAATGTTGTTACCTTTCTTGGCCATTAGTGCCTTTAGCCATTCAGGGCAATCTTTCTTGTAATGCCCAGGCTTCTTACAGTGGAGACAAGTGTCTTTGTCCACTGGGAAAGAATTCTGCTGATGCTGATAGGGCATGGGAGCTTTTCCATGTGGTTTTGAGGGGGAACCATAGTTCTGATTCTTCTTCTTGTTTTCCCTCACATAGTTCAGAGAACCACCATATGAGGATTATATTCTTTCCTCCTCTTGCACACACATGGCTATGGTTTTTTCTATATCCCACCGCTCTGGCTGGAAGTTGTAGTTTACAACAAAAGTTTCAAATTCTTTTGGCAATGAAGCCATGACCAGATGGACAATGAGTGCTGGCTTAAGTTCCAGGTCAACATCCATTGGCTTTAACTTTGCAGCCATATTGCTCATCCGAAGGATGTGCTCCCTTATTACATGTCCACCCCCGGTGTACTTTTCAGACACCAGTTGCTTGACCAGCTGGGTGGCATAAATCTTTGAAGAACCAGTGAACTGGCTCTTTATCTTTTCAAGGAGCTCCCCCGCGGAAGCACACTCTGGAATTGAACACACAATGTGTGAGTCAATTGTATTCTTTATAAATGCCATGCATTTCTTATTGGCGGTGAACCACTTTGTGTTCTCGAGAGTGTATGACATCTCGAACGGAGCATAGTCCCTTTTCTTTTTCTCCCATGTTGCATCAGTGTCCTTAGCATCTCTGACTGGCTCTGTAGGTTTGACCGGCTGTGGGGTCTCCAAAACCCAATCAACCTCAGCACAGACAAATGCAAAGTCCACCTTCTTTCTCCACTCGGTGTAGTTATCACCACGGAGGGTTGGAACCTCTTTGATGCAACTCATCAAGTAGAACCCTCCTGAAAACCACAATTAAGTGAGAACATAACAACAATTGCATGCAATAATCTAACGTTGGTCAAAATTAGGTCATACAACTATTGGTGCAATTAAAACTATATCACCGTTGGGCAAAAAATAGAAATAAATGCACATATAACCACATTAAATTATGATTATGTTATTAATAACGTTGGTCATAAAATAACAGAACCATAATTTTTTTTCTCTATAATTACTTTAACATGCTCTTTTAAATAATTCTAACTTTTATTCACTTTTTACTCTTAAAGAAAAAAGAGCACCTTTATCTATTTGCAGCGGAAATACGTGAATAAAATTCATTGACTTTATACTTTTCAGAAGCTTTTACTTTTACTTTTCTATTTTCTAAACAAAATTTCGTTGGATAATTTTTGAATAGAAAAAACTGTATGAAAATTTTCCCAAAACTGAGCAAAAAAAATGATAAAAAAAGCTTCTGTAAAAATAATAATAACAGTGCTGGACGAATCGGCCTGCGGCCTGGTCCACCGTGGTGCGGCCCACACGGCCCAGTCGGCGCACAGCCTGGTCCAAGAATCGCGTCCGTCCAACAGATCGGACGGCTGTCCGTGCGGATCGGCGGAACAAAAACCAACCGGTCGCGAGCCCCCGCAACCCTAGCTTCACTTCGCCCCCACTCGCGCCTCTCTCGCTCGCGCCTCAGCAGCGGCGCCGCCGCTCGCCGGCAGCGAGCTGCTGCGACCGCGTCGAGCCGGCCCTGTCCTGCAGCGCGGTGGTTTCCTTTTCCCCTCCTTCTTTTTCCTTTTCTCCACCAAAAAATGGAGCTCCACTGTGGATGGAGTGGCGGCGCCGTTGCCTTCCCCTTCGCCGGTCGCGTGTTCCCTTGCGGTGAGCGCGCCGCCGTCGAATGGTTAGGCTGCGGTGCATTGCCCTTTGTCCCCGGCAGGGATGTTTCCTTCTTTCGGATGCCTCGGCTTGCTGATGCGCATCCGAATCGAGAGGGACGGCGCGGCCTTGCGGCGGCGCTCTTTGCCGGCGAGAGCACGAGGCTCCCTTCCGGTGTGTCTTTTCTTTGCCCCCTTTCTGTGATTGGGGTTCTTTGGGAGAGGAAAAATTACTTTACTTTTACCCGAGAAATCACTACAACCTAGTTGCTCTAATACCATTGTTAGACCTTGTGGATCTCTAGTGTAGATGAAAACCGGGTATGATCTTTGTATATGTGTATCCATGTCCAGATCGAGATTGGAGAGGGAGGGATGGAGAGATTACCTTGTCCCTTGCTGCTGGAGGAGCTCGAGGTGTCGGCCATGGTGAGGATGACGACGACGAGATGGGCAGGCCGGTGGTGGTGCTTCCCGTCGGCACAGCGCGAAACCCTAGATCGGAAGGGAGTATCGGTGGAGAGTCTGGCGCACGGTGAACGTCGTACTTGTGCCACCGGCCCCACCTCTTTATATAGCGCTGACGACAGGGGCCCACCAACCAGATAGAGGTTGGGCGCCCCCGATCAGGGCGCGAATCTAAGGGGCTGTGGATCGTTGGATCCCACGGCTGGAGATCAATCTAACATGGTAAGGCCAAGGCCAAGGGTGGAGGAATGGAATGAGACCATTTTGATTCAGCTCACCTCTCAGCACGCACTATTTGATTTGAATATTTGGTAGTGTGATTGAATTTCCAATAGCAATTTATTTGTATTTCTGCTACGAAGCTTTCAAGAATAACAAATATATACTCCCTCCGACCCATATTGATGGGCACACATTTAGTACAACCCTAATACAAAGTTGTACTAATGACATCTTCAATGATTCTAAGATAGGTGTTGATAAATTTGCCACGTAGGACAAAATGATAATGTGTCATGCAATAAATGAATTGAGAGAGCAAAGTTGTATGTAAATTAACCAACACCTCTTGCACAAGCTCCAAAGTAGAATAGAAAGCAACCATATTTACTTTATCATTTTTTATTGAATGTCTTACATACAACCCATTGAAGTACTTGTATGATACCTTGTTGATTGATGACATAGACAATGTACCAACAACACTTTCATACAAATTGTTGGAGATGCCTTAAGTGTGTGCCATTAATTCACTGCTCGATTCACTACCAGCCATGGATCGAAGGTATTACATTAATTCACTGCTCGATTTGACAGTACATACTACATACTGGACCACAGTGCATTAGATAGAGATATACCGTAAACAGCAACACTTTCCATGTAAACGCATGTTCTTGCAAGTACATTCGCTATACAGGTTTGTCATTGCTAAGCACTCTGTAATGTCAACTATTGCACTCTTTCTCTCATTCTAGTATATGCTTGTATACATCCTTCAACAAAACTGAACTACCTTTCTGCTGGCTTCACTTTGCTTTCTATATATGCATGTATTGAGTAAGACTAGGGAGAATAGACAAGTCCAGTAAAAAGAATGAACATGTCTGTATCCCTCCCTGTTCCTATGATGTTACTCATGTAACGTCCCTTGGAATCAAGAACAAGAATCCGACCGGCAAGAGAGTGCCCATCAGCTGAACAGCTAGGCCGAGCGCCAGATTGTCAAACTGCACCGATGAGATGTTCAAAGCTGACGTCAATGCAGCTCCAAGGAATGAACCTAACGTCGAACTGAGGTTGTTAATGGACATGAACAGAGCAAACAGTGTGCCCTCGATTCCAGGTGGGCAAAGCTGTCCTGAGAGGATTAGGAACGGCATCATCCTGCCAAATGAAAATAATAAAAGTTAGAAACACTATTGTGTAGATGCGTAGGTAAGATGTCTGATATTCAGCATGAGTACAATAATGGAATCATACTGGATAAATTGAACAATTTCCTGCCTAGGTTGTTATTTTGCAGTTTTGATTAGGAGAACAATATGAACCTACTTAACCATTGGCAATCATCAAAGTGAAGAATTTCCTCAGTTGGAAAAGAACACAGTGATCTAAAACAATTAATGAAAGACAGGTCACACTGAACCATGAGCTCGAGAAGCATAATGACTATCTGTCTTGTTTTAGTTGAGACAAATAAGTTTAAGATGGTTCCTAATGAGTTACCACAACACCTTTTTAATGCAAGATTAGTCAATGCAGGATCAGTAACTCGGGGCAGCAGCAGCAACTAAGGGTATGTAACAGAAACGCAGGTTTCCTGAACTACAGATCAAGCAGGTAACCAAGTTTATGGTTTGCAATCTAATTCATAGGAATTTGAAAGAAATGATAGCTAGGGTATATACTTGAACTGGTTGATTGCATCAGCCAAAGCAGAGCCCCACAGCACCATGTATTTGTCTGCTATTCCATACTGGATATGTAATCTTGACACCAGTAAAATGTCCAGTACAGTAATTATCGCAAGGCCAACATGTGCAAACCTGTAAGATAAAAACAGACATTATTAAAGGTGGCACATATAAGTATCTAACAACTTCAAATAAGTAAACTGATTTGTATTGTAGCCAATTACTCCCCAAAAACTCCATCAGTTCTTTTAAAACCATTAATAAAAGAGCATGCACTCACCAAAACACAAAACTTGACCAAAAGGTGATCAATAATGGCTTGCACCAAACATAACAAGATGAAAATTCAGTACAATTCATTTGAACAATCCCACATCCACTGTGAAACTCACCAAAATGGAATTACACATATGTTTCAATTTGCACATATCAACAGCAGACAAAGCAAAAAGTGCCACATTGTTAGGCTGAGGTGTTGAAAATTTTGTCCTCGAATAAAAACTAGACATATGAATCACTGACAGCCAACTTAAGCAAAGTTTATAGAAAACCTCAGTTAACATTGAGCATATATACATAACATTTCAATTTCCTTCAAACAAACTATGGCACTAATATAGATAGTTGTTGACATTTGTAAAAGAAAACATCATGAAATAATGACTTACATAAGGATATTCCTGAGTTTTTTATGCTTTAAGTAGCGGTTGTAGATATATGTGCCAAGCATTAGACTGAACCACCCAATCACACGTGCAGTCCCTAGGAAGGATGCCTCCAGATGTAGAACCTCCGTTTGGTAATAGAACATGACTGTTGAGATATTTGGAACTGCTGCATTTGAAATGAAAAACCATGCCATAGGTCTAGAGAGAAAAATGAAGTTACCGATTAGGCTCTTCAGTGCAAGCGGCAAATATCAGAGGAAATGAAATAATTGCAGGGTTAGTTACCGTAAAATTGCTGGCTGCTTAAAAGCTGTGCATAAACTGAAGAAGGCTGATTTCAGAGATGAGTATAAGTTCATCGATTTATTGTTCTTCTCATGAGCTTCAGATCGTTTGGACAATAATCTCTTTTTGCTCTTTTTACGAGCACCCTTTCGCCTCCTAGTGCCCGCATATTTTACAGATTCACCTGAGCCTTGTCCAGCAAAAGCACTACCAATATTCTGATCATCAGCATGATCATGTGCAGCGTTATCTATCGTGTTTTCAAGTCCTTTTGGAGATTCCTCGACGAAAACACATGTAACTAGTTGGAACAATGGAAGAGCAGAGAAAATAATATAAATAGCATTTATTGGGAGATTGGACAATGCATATCCTCCCAATAAGCTCCCAAATATCCCCCCTACGGCCATTGATGACCAAGATAATGACTGGAGATCACCAGCAAATTCTGGCCTGCAAAGAGAATAATTCAAGTTTCAAGGCACTCTATTAGAGGACCCACTATACAAAGTGAGAAAAGATGCACCAAATTACTCACCCTGCTGATCGAACTGCCTCTGCAATCATTGCATCTATAACAACATCTGCCATGGCAGATCCCAAGTTCTGTACAATCAGCATTAGCGTAAAAAGATTGCTTGAGCTCCTCAAATGTTCTGACAGCCCAATGATAAGCCACGGAAATAAAGAAAGACCGCTAGAAATGATCAAATAGGGTACACGCTTCCTCTGCTTAATTGGAATACAGTCCGACACAATCCTGCAAGCACAATCGATATATGGGTAAGTAAATAAAACCAGGATTTTACTGAGCGTTCAGATACATATTGCTGTCCAATGATGCATGTACCAAGTCATATATGGGTGTTTTACAGTTGTTAGCAACCAGTTGCGAAACTTTATCCACTAGAGGATAACTAAAGTACCAGATATAGCCAGATCGCATGCTGCAGGGTATTGGTAGACATATGTTAGATGAGAGATTATTTCAGACAGATTAGAATGGTTGTTTCTTCCTGAAACATAGATACATGTCGTCTCTACATAGTGGATGCTTAGATCTTTGACTTGTCCTTAGCATGATACGAACTCGTCACGGTTTGAATCCTTTAATCCCACACTTGCTAATACAAGTCTTTCCTAAAAGACTCCCCTTCCTCCCGTTTCCTTGGTGCTGCGAAAGTGCAAATCCTCGCCTGACACATGACCACCTTCTGCTACAGGCCTACGATGCGCCCATGTCCTTGGTATCCTTGCCGGCCAGCTGGCTGCAACCGAACTGCCAATGACTTCATGCAACATACTGATGCGTACAACACAGTGGAACTCTGTGGACAAGAAAGAACTAGGACAACCATTCATCATGGACAATAGCTAGAAAAACTGATTATGAGCTTCTTAGGTTTGCACTTTGCAGGATTTGGAAAACACAGGAATAGGATGTCATGACACTTGCTAGGCATCCTATGAAATGTAGTGTAGGAAAACATTTCATAGGAATTTTGGAGGATCTATTCCTTTGAACCAAATGAACTCCAAAGGAAAAATTCCCATGGAATAGAATCCTACAAAATTCCTTTGAAAATCCTATGAACCAAAGAGGCCCTATGAGTTTTGTATTACACAGACCTATGTACTAGAACCGCTGAATGCCCTAATGCCCAGCAACAAAGCTATTTCCCCAACAGATGTGGCAAATACTTCCTGTGATACGTTCCCTTTTACATTCCCATGTTACTGCCATGTGCTCATGTCTACAAATGAACTGTACTTGTTAATAATAGTTTTCTATTAAAACTACTCCAATACAAACTATATCCAGATTGTTAGTGATAAGTTCTATTCACGGTAATCTGCAATTGATCAGAAAATGCAGAAAATTGTTTAGGCCCTGTTTGTTTGGGCTTTTGCTTATGCTTTTGCAGCTTTTCCGTTTTGGCCAAGAAGACATAAAAGCTCCAAAAGCACCTTTTTAGGAGATTTTATGGCTTTTGATCAATCAATATAACGATAATTAACTCCAAAAGCCACAAAAGCTCCAAAAGCACCTATTTAGGAGCTTTTATGGCTTCCTGGCCAAAATGAAAAGGCTGCAAAAGCAGAAGCAAAAGCCCAAACAAACAGGGCCTTAGCTGTGGTGGACCACTTACGAACCTATAGCTCCATTGGACATAAACACACATCATGAATACCATCATTTACGAGCTTTAGGGCCTGTTTGGTTCCAAATAAGTCACCAACTTATAAGTCAGGTGACTTAAAACCAGTGACTTATAAGTCACGCTTGTTTGGTTCTCATCTGACTTATAAGTCAGTTAATCACACCTTCCCATGCCAAAAAGTTGTGGGACACACGCCAAAAGTGGTGACTTATAAGTTTTAAGTTGGGGTGGAGCAACTTATGACTTATAAGTTGGGGTGACTTATAAGTTGGGAGTGTTTGGCAAAATAAGTCACTTTTTGACTTATAAGTTGGTGACTTATTTGGAACCAAACAGGCCCTTACTCGCAAGTAAGAGAAAATGATGTAACAAAATGAGTGGAGCACTAGAACCTAAAAGTCCAAAATAAACTTGTGTCATGGTGGACGGCAGTATCAAACAATACCCAAATTTATGTCTGAAAAAGGAATAATTCTTAAAACTGAGGTGTAACACTAATGACATATGGAAGAAGTGATGTCGGTTAAAATATTTATATCCCAAGATAGAGGGCCAAGGAGAAGAATGATTATTTTGCATCAACCAAGGTTAAATTGTTGGTAAGTTTCACTTCATAATAAACCAACAAAGAAAAGGTAACATTACCCATATATTGGTTTTATGCTCCAAGGGAAAAATGCAGCAGAGACCAAAAACTGTGATGTTGAGGGTGACAGCTTCATCACGTCCTTCATTTGATATGAGACAGCTGTCCAGACAAAAGATCTAAAACCCTAAAACATTGAAGAATATATATTAGAACATTTAAAATGTTAACATGTTCTGATTTGTGAGGCATTCAACAAAACAAACAGATTGGAAGGGAGGGCTCTTTAGTTACGCTGAATTCGGACCAGAAATTTGCAACTGAGATACATCACCAAAGCATGCAAACAGAACAAGAGCTAACTATATGAATGAACAACCTTGGCCCTCTACACGACACCATAAGGTATTTGACATACCACCAATCTTCACCATCGTGTGCAATTATCACATCAAGTTGTTTTAAGGCATCACAATCCAAGGCGAGACTTGCCAACACTTTTCACATTTCCATGGGGCAGGGAATGATTATTCATTATAACAGAATATCTTTGGCGCACTTGAGTCTTTTTATACAGAAAGTGACTGATTTGGCAGCATATGAAGTTATGAACACTAGACGTCAGCCTCAAGCTGCTCTGGCGGCACGCCCTTCACCATTTCCCACGAGATAAAATGAGAGAGTATTCAGCTGCTCTGGCAGCACGCCCTTCACAATTACCCACGAGATAAAATCAGCGAGTTATCTAAGAAATTATCCAAAATATGGATCCAGGTGTCCTTCATCGTCTGGTGTGTTCTAGAAAAATAAATCACGAAATGATCCTTCCTACGGACACGCATATGAGCGGCAGATCTATCTAAATCGACGGTGCGTGTGCGGAGAAGAGAGAGGGTGCCGGGAGAGGAGAAGAGACCTGGATGAAGTAGATCAAGCAGACGAGCCACAGGAAGGGCGCTCCGAACGCCTTCGCCATCCGCCCCGCCCACCACGGAGAGGCCGGCGCCGGCGCCGCCACCGCCTCCGACATGGTCACGACTCACAGGCGAAACTGGTTTCCGCCTCTTCCTCCTCCTCCAAGAGAAAGAACCTCCGCGAGATCTCGGCGTCTCGATGGTTCGGAAGAGTCGGAGAGAGGTGGATCAGAGTGAGGGCGGCGAGAATGATGCGGGAATGCAGTGGCCGTATTGCACAGGCACCAGGACGTCGGATGAATGTGCTCCGGCTTGACGGGGTTCGTGAGGGCTGACCGCGACGTCACCCGGGAACGGGAACTGGCCGTGTCACCGCTCACCGTCTGGTGCCGTTTGATTGGCGCGACGGATTTGTCAACCACTCAGGCTTTGCCACGTCGGGAGCTCCAGCAAACTCTCTCCTGTTTGGTAACTTTTGGAAAGAAAAATCATGCGGAGTACTACTAATTTATAGCATTGGTTAATAACATATGCGAAATGGATCATTTAAATTTGTCATCTTATCTATAACAAAACTAATAGTAGATCATTTATACAAGAGGTAAAGGCACTAGAAGTCCATAAACTTATTCCATATGTGATGGTTTGATCCATAAACATGCAAAAGCTCACTCCACCATCTACAAACTTGCAATAGAGATGCAAAAAAGCCCATAGCTAATAATAAGGTGACATGTGGCAATGAGCATTTTATAGAGGACAACCTGCCTTCTTAAGAATTGATATATGGGTCTAGATTTCAGCCAACGGAGAGAAAGAATATACACGAAAAAAAACTGAAGACGAGGCGGGATCGAACTGTGGACCTTCAAAGTCTTTTGTTGCTCACGTGCGCGCTTCTAACCACTAGACCTAACATAAAAATCTGAACAAATACGGTATAGATAATTATATTTCATATTTCATATTTCATATCCATTACTCTGTGCACACCGCCCAGCCTCATCGCGCATTCCCTCTCGAGCATCGCTGCCACCTGCCAGGGTACCTCCATGCGTCGACCATAGCAGGCATGCGTGTAGTCCTCTTGCTCTATGATGAAATGTTTGCGGAGATAGTTAGCTTGGTGCCACCGGAGTATGCATGCAGTTTTCTTTAACGTATAGGCTAGAAATTTCAGTCAATCAGATAGAATGGGACATGCACATAACTCAATGTGTCACGTGTAGGCGGAGATACTAATTGTGGTACGCAGCTCTTACGGCTAATCAACAATACTAGACGACAGGAGCCACATATGTATGTAATATGCACCTATATTTCGTTAACAGAGAGATACATTACACCATGATATCTCTACTCCTAAATGTCGACTTCGTACGTGGTAATCCTCGTATCCTGACACCTATCGAACGGAACCACCCCTGGCACCGTTTTTTCTATCGAAGCCGCAGGGGAAAAAATAGATGGAAAAAACACCCCGCTCACCTTCCGTGATCCCTGCCTCGTCTCCCTCCGTTCCGCCCGCCCCAACCCCTCCCTCCGTGATCCCTGCGTCGCCTCCCTCCGTTCCCCCGATCTAGACCTAGGGAGTCGGTCTGGGGTGCGCGTCGGTGTCACGCCCGATGTCCACCGGGATATAGCAGCCACCGCATGTAGCCTTCTCCAAGGGCCTGCTGCAGCACGGCGAGCCGCCGGTGCGGCGGGCGACACTTGCCCCGTCCCACATCGTGGCGCCAGTCGCGCCACTACATGCAAGGCCAACGAAGGAACGGGAAAAGGGAGCGTCGCCTTCCCCGGTCCGCAATCCACCTCCGCGTCGGCGACCAACGCCCACACCCCTCCACCTGCAAATCGGCACCCCGGCAATGCATGCCGCCTTAAAAGTAGTCGTTGCACGCCTGCACTGTCCTGGCGGCGCCTACCTCAGTTCCCTCATCGCCGCATTGTGTCGCTGAAACCTGCATGCCCGCTTGGTTTCTTCTTGATCGGTCCCCCTCTCTCCTCTACAGCCAAGTGAGGTCCTCAGGTTCAGGTTGTTCACTTGTTTATGTTTGTTCAAGTCATATATGTTGGTCCAGCGCCTTCCATGCCTTCCCTCTCCCTCCCTTGATATCCTCGTAGGTGATCCAGCTGAGACGAGCCTTCAAGTTGTGCCATGGATGAGGTCGACGCCGCCACTAGCCTTTTATTATGTAATTGTTGGAGTAAAGGGACGGGACTACGGGAGGAATTGGAATTACAAACGTGTGTTTCCTAGAAATTAAGTAACCCCTAATCCCCACTCCCCTTTTTTGTTGAAAAACAAAGTTTGGGCGACCAACCAGTTCAAGGCTGAGTAACGCGCAATCGTGCATGCAAAATCGATTTCTTTGCATGTTGGCATACTTCGTATTGTCCCTGCACTGTAATGTATGTGTCATATTTTTGTCTACTAAATTTTTTTATGTAGATTCTTTGTTAGTAAACACCTCCAAACTTATTTAGGCAACCATGTATTATTGTGGGTTGATGTGAAATCGAGCACTCTTGTTATCTAAGAAGCTATATTTGGCACTACTATGAAATCATGTGAAATTCCTTTATTTTTTATATCTGGGCAGTCAAAAAAGTAGAAGCAGCGGGCTTCATGGAATCATTCACTTTGTGTCCGTGATCTGAAGACAACAATGTGCAGGATGGCTAAGGTTGCTCGACAAAGCTCGTGTTGGTATCCCTGCTCAAGGTGGTGAAGTCAGGAACTACTTCATTGGCATGGTTCATGTCTCCCAGTAAGTAGTTGTAATCACTTCTTAGTTCTTACTGATCCAACATAATGTTAAAATTCATTCACTGCTGAAAGGGGTAAAGTGTATCTTTTAGAGGTAGTGATTTCTACTTTTTTTTTCTTGATTTTTTGTCTGAATACAGATTTTATCCGCCTCTGAATCTTAGTAGGGAATAATGACAAAGAGATCTAAAGATCATTTTTTATAGCAAGCGTAAAACACAAAGCAAACATAAAGTTTCTTGCATCATACCTCAAACTGATTCCTGCAAAAAAATTCCCACAGAACTACTACCTGGTAATCTTACACTAAATACTATTTTATATACTATGTGGTTGCATCACAATAGACCGTTAATATTTTTTTTGTTTCAGATTCCAGATGAGGGCAACCAATTAAGAAAAAACCTTTCGATAGAGACACATGATTGCCATATATTTCACAAAACCAAAGCATAATTTATTTTTTGCCTCTTCTGTTCTATTCATGCCTATGACTAGCTGATTGTCCGCTTTATTTAGTCCCTTTCTACCAACCAAGTTTCCAAGAAAATCATGAAAACCTAAATGTAACTAATAATACAATTTTCTGTTCACATTTTGCAGTTTTTGACTAAATCGTGTCCTGATATGGATAAAATAGTTATGTTGAACCATTTTGTTGTCAGGTGAACGGTGTAGATTTGATACCGAGGTAATGTATACTTCCCATATGTTGAATAATTGTTTGTAACTTACATATATACTTCAGTATTTTAGAGTGATAAATAGAAGGAGGTATCTAGGGAAGTATAGTATTAGTGTTCCTGATGATATTTAAAATAAGAAATAAGGTTTACACTTATTTTATTTTCAGTTTTACAAATAAATATGTTTCATGTTGATGGGCTCGGGGATATGATGGTTGATGCTACATTCTTTCTTTGTGCATACATCTAGGTTTGACAAAAAATGTTACACGGTAATTGCAAAAGCTAAGTGCGACCAATGTCGTGCTAGAGGAGGGGGAGACGAGCGGCGACGTGGTAGCTGGGGCGAGAGAGGAGATGGTTGGGTGGGACGAGGGAGCGGGAGAGGCATACGGCATGGGCCGAGAAGGAAAGAGGAAGCTAGAGAGAGAGAGACGAGGGGGCTAGGTTAAGGGTTTAGCGGACGAGAGGTTGGGACTACGTGCGGCGGGTGCGGAGCGAGTTGGTAAATCTTTTTCACCCAACCAAAAGTTACCAACTCAGTAACTATAGTGCATGATCCCTGCTGTCATGGACATAAAAAACTACCGTGAAGTGAAACAACAAGCAAGATCCAACGGTCAGGAGAAGTTGCGGGAGATCTGGGCAGATCGAGCGGACAGAAATCGCCAAAAGTGGAAGTGGGTGAGCTAGGAAAGGGCTTTGTGTTCGCTTGGCCTTTATATGTTAAATTACAGATTACTATCTACGTAGGAACCCAATGAGTACTGTAAAAATGAAAGCGATGCAAGATCATGAGCTGGTTTGTTACATTATCTATTCACATCCTAAGAAAATCAAAAGGTGGAGTGGTTGCAAACGGATCTGATTTATCTGTAAGTTGCATGTTTCCTGCATGGATCCCTTTTCCCTCTTCCCAGGTCCTCTTCTCTTCCTCACTAAGAAGCAGATACGCTTCCACAGCGCCGTCGGCTCACGCGATGACAGGAGCACACCTCTGACGCCTCCTCATCCTGAGAGATTTGTATAGGTCAGCCCCATTCTCCCTTTTCCCCATTTCTTCCCTTCATTTAGCAGATCTTTGATAATCTGATTTGGATTTCTCAATTTATGTTTTTCCTAAATGATATGTGTGCAGATCCGATGAAGAAGATAAAATGAAGTAGCTTGAAGAAGAACAAGGTGAGCTCTCTCTCTCTCTCTAATGTGCTTATATTTTTTCTGTTATGTAGATAGAGGGGTGACTGGTTATGATCAGGTTCTACTGAGTTTAGGAAAAATGATTTCCTAGAAGAAGGTATCCTATTGGTTAATGGAATTTGCATGTTGTTATTCTTTCCTAAAGTTAAATGCTGATTCGTACAACATTGATGATAATCATATTGTACTTAATACAAGTTTCTAATGAAGCAATCTATCAAGTGAAGTTTTATTTATCTTCATGTAGTCACAGAAGACTTTTTATACGCTATACAATAATGTTTCATTGCTCCAAATTCTATATTGCATTTTACTAGCAGAGGCAAGCAGATGTTTGGCACATACATATTTCCTTTTATTAGCAGAGGCAAGCTTGAAGAAGAACAAGGTGAGCTCTCTCTCTCTCTCTCTCTGGGTCTTTCCATGTGCATTCATTTTTGAGTCTTGTGGTAAGATAAATCATTTGCTCTGATTTTTCTCTCAATCGGCTTACCTTGTTATGATGTTGATTGCGGTGACATGGAATGATTTTCAGTGTAACCCTATTGCCTGAAGCATAGTATACCTTCTCAAGTATGGCAAGAATTAAATTAAAGACAACATTTCTGATATTGTAGTGGAATATCGCGCATCAAATAGATCTTAATTTTATTAGATTATTAGTTGGATCATCAATCTCTATTCTTTTATCAACTTATACATTACAAGTGAACTGGATTTTAATTATTTTCCGATTGTTACTGCCTATCTTTTGTATACATGCGGTTTGACATGCATTATGATTATATATAATACCAGCAAAAGATTTAAAGTGCCCGTGGAAACGCACGAGCATTCTACAAGAATATATATTTATCGCCCGTGGCAACGCACGGGTATTATGCTAGTATACTTAGTGACAAATTATGTGTGCTTCATTCTATATAATCAAAAGAAAAAAAACATGTATTCCCATACAACCTAATAATTATTTTTTTGAGGAACAACCTAATATTTTGGTAATAGTGCCATGACGGTGAAAATTTTAAATCAATGTTCGAACACGGCACATGTTCATGTACTACCTCCGATCCGTTTTAAATGTCGGAGGAAAAGAACTAACCATGCACAGTTTGCTAGTACTACTCGTGACATTTATTTAGGACCAGAGGGAGTATGTTTCTTCAGGGCCGTACCCGAGAAAATGGAGGCCCGGTGCGAAATCTAATATTAGGCCCTCAACATAACAAATGGTAGTCAGAAGAACAAAGCTTCATTTTTTTGGGTTGCAGAAGAAAATTCATTTCTTTCTAAAAACTTATAAGGAGCGTCTTCTCGAGGTCAAATTTTGCAACCATTTCCCTTTTTTTATGTTTTGAATATACTGACTCAATATGCGTAATTCTAGAACTAGAAGTATAGAAATAAAAAATAGGAGACAAGTAGCATGCATTAAAAACTTAATATAGAAACAGAAGTAAAGATAAACCTTTGATTTGTAGAAGATCATTGGGAAGCAGCACATGTTGCTCTAGAATTTCAGTTGCTTGTCTTGATGAATTGGCAAACTAATGCTCGTGGCCTGCCTCCGATTCCGATCATTGCAACCAGTTTGCAGGGACCGTAACAAACAACGATGGGATTGAAAGAAGTAGAGGATGAGGAAAGATGGGAGAAACTGAGAAAAAAAGATACTGAATAAAATACATGAAGTATGGGCAGAGCAGTACCTATTCATTGAATTAGCAGGTTTATTTTGTGTAAAATGTGGTGGAAAGAATCGGGATCTTTGGCAGTGCGATTAGATCATGAGGAGAGAAAGGATTTGCGCCAGAAGAGAAAAAGAATAGAGAGAGAAGAGGAGAAGACGTGTGTGAGATGGGGGCCTTGGAGTTATTTCGTTGCAAGTTCCAACGTAAATATTTGCTCGATGCACTGAGTACTAGTCACAACTAAAGTACTACTCACCCCTCAAAAAAACAACAACAACTAAAGTATTCCAGTATTAATACTCTATTAGTAGTACTAATTTGGGGCCTGCTAATTTGGTGGCCCTGTGCAGTCGAACACCCTGCACAGGTGCCTGGTACGGGCCTATGTTTCTTGTAGACATATTTTATAATTATTAGCTCTTTTTAGTGTTAGCAATATTTTTAATATTTAAAGTTTCTGCCTAGGTTTTCTCTGTGCGAGTACTTAGATTTTCTTGATAACTAGATGATACCCCGCGCGTTGCTGTGGGAACTATTAACAAATACTTTGATTTTTTAAACATGAGAAAAGTTATGAAACATATAATAATTTGATTATAAATTATTTTTTGAAAAAAATTTATAGTACAAATCTAAGATAATTTGATGAAAATCCAAAAATATGTATGATGTTTTGCTTTGTTAATTTATTACATTGACTATATATCGGTGAGGTGATAAGAGACAAAAAAAAGTTGAGTAGAAATAGTGGAAACATCTCCACCCTTGACTAAACCTAAAACAATGATAGCAACTACAGATGTGCATTCATAGAAAATTTGTCGCATAGAAAAATAACATGTGAGGTAATTTATAATTTGATTTTCTATAAGGAAATCATTTATAAATCATGAAGCTAAGTACATATTTATTTTTTATTTTTTTATGCATGGAGAATTAAATGGGAGCATGTGGATGAAGAGTTGGACAATGATAGCAACTACAGATGTGCATTCATAGAAAAAAAATTCGAATAGAAAAATAACATGCGAGGTAATTTATAATTTGATTTTCTATAAAGAAATCGTTTACCAAATGTGGAGCTAGGTGCATAATATTTTTTAAATATTTATTTGTGATGCATGGAGAATTAATGGGAGCATGTGCATGAAGAGTTGGTGGAAATTAGTTTTTGCATGGTGGACCCACTTGATGATGTGGATAGCTTGCATGTCAAGATAGAAAGGTTAGTGGGGATGAACTATTTAGGTATTATAGATTAGCTAGCTAGGTTGATGCATGTTGATGCATGATGACCCAAGACGTTGATGTTTAATAACTAACTAATCAAAGAAAGGGAATCGGATCCTAAAAAAAATGAATGGATTGAATGAGATTAATTTAGCATGGAGTATACGTACATCTGTGCGTTATTTTTTACTTCACTGGTGAGAAAACAACTAAATTTTTTTGGTGAGAAAACGTTTCGTATATTTAAATATTTGAACTACTTAGGTCTACACTATGAAGCGCATACGTGTCAATTCAATTTGCTTATCGTTCAGAACGTAAACTAGCTAGTTGCCCTTGTACGTCGAGACTACTTTATTCCTATATACCGGATTTCCACATGTACACAATACAAATTTCTATATCAAAACTTAAGGAGTTAAATACAAAAGTTCTATACCCAAAATTTAAATATAGTTACGTTGGCCTAGTGGTTACAAGTGTGCGCGCGAGCATCATCAGACCTCGACGGTCTACGGTTCGATTCTCTCGGCCTGAGTTTTTGTATTCGTTAGCTGAAAAATCTGGACCCATAATATGTTAATTCGTGCAGGGTGTTTTCTATAAAGTGCTCATTGCCACATGTCGCCTTATTATTAGCTCTGGGATTTTTTGCACCTCCATTACAAGTTTGTAGGTGGAGGAGTAAGCTTTTGCATGTTTATGGACCAAACCATCACATATAAAACAAGTTTGTGGACTTCTATTGCTTTTACCTCTTTATACAATAGTTAGTCGTACTAGTATGTTACTACCTCTGTAAATTTTTATAAGACATTCTAGGTTACTAAAATAGCAACCTAAAACATCTTATAAAAGTTTATGGATGGAGTATATCATTAATATATGACTTATATTATTTTCGTAAAGTATGTTGGAGCTTATGCTACTGCCGACGATATCGTACAACTTGCTTTTCTTGTCTTTCCTTTAACTTGGTAAAAATTTGATGTGTCGTTTCTTATAGTCCGCCTACATCTTTTTCGCGTATACGCAAAGCTCGTGTATCATCCATTGATAGAAGGAATAGAATGAGTACAGTGAGGGGTACAACACATGACACGAATGCACACTGACGTGAACATGGTGTCCGGAGCAGAGAGATAATGGATGCTCAGCCCGAACAGAGGATACAACGAAGCTAAACCTACCAAACCCTAACCAAGAGCGGCCAAAACAAAACCAACAATAAGTCCAACATCACCAAAACCAACTCCGGGGACACCACGAGCAAGCAAGATAACGCCTTCAAGAAGGCAGACAACACTGAGACGTTGTCGCCATCCACTCGGAGGATCCAGACATAGGGTTTCCCCCTGAGCTCGAAGAAGGGCGCAACTGAAGGAGTCACGTTGGTCGGAACCGCCATGTCGAAAGGGGTTGGTTTGGATGCACCTGCTGCCGGAGGGTGGCACCACCTCCGGACCCACGAGCATTTGATCGGGCAAAAGAGGGAGGCTTTGAGGTATACATGGTACGGCGACGTAGCGAAGACCTTCGCGAGGGGGAAGCAACGGCTACCTGCAACGTCGGCAACCTAGGACTAGAGAGACACATATCCGAACTATCATGGTCGTAGCGGTCGAGACATCGGCGAACCAGGCGAGCTAGAAGGAAGGCGGGCCGCCCGACAGAGAACACCGACAACCTAGGGATACCGGAGAATGTCGGTCCGAGGCCTCCGGACCGGAGCGGCGCCAGCAAGGACCCCGGCGCGAGGCGCCCCGCGCCTACCACAACCGTTCTTGCCTCGCCACCGCCGAACAAGATCCGTCGCCGCTACTCGAGGTGGGGGAAGGGCTGACGGAGGGGGTGGCTGCACGAGGCAGGTGTGACGCCCTCGATTTACGATCAGGTACAGTAATCGTACACGCATGGTACATGATTGAGATCAAGGTGCCACGGTGAGAATATCACAGCACAACACTAAACATAAAAGGATAAACCAATATATTACAAAAAGGGAGGGTCGCACAGATCCGAATAAATAAGTCATACAATCATAATATCTGAGTATAGACATAGTTAGTCAAGTTTTGCCTTAAGAAGGCTAGCACAAATAACATCAGAGATACAGATCGAAAAGGCGAGGTCTCCCGCCTGGGATCCACCGAACTACTCCTGGTGAACGGGAACTCGACGCAGTAGTAGGCTCCTCCTGGAATCTCCTGCTCCTGGGCTCCAACGTCGACTGCAGCGGCCGATCAGGCAAAAAGAAAAGGGGAAATAAAGCAAGGGTGAGTATCTAGCATACCTGCGAGTCTTACGTCCGCTACTAAGCATTTATGCATTTGTATCAAATGGAAAGGGGGGGGGTCTGTATATAGTGGACTGCAAGGTAGAAATCAGAATATGGATGAGAAGCTAGGCCTATCAAAGACTAGCATCTTCCGACGAATCTTGCAGCACAAGAAGAGAATCAGCCAACATTTCAATAGCATGAATGTAATAACAATGCAGCAGAAGTTGTTGTAGCATTGTATAATAGTAAGTTGTAGTAATTAACAATTATAAATGCCTCAGAGTTCCCTTCCTCGACTCCCTGCAAGGAAGAGAAACCGGAACCAACAGTTTAATAGTAATAGTTTGTAGTAGTAGGCTCTGGCTTCAGCATAAAGCGTACTGTTACCGTGGACACGTCTATTCGAATAGATCATCTTCCTTGCAGGGGTGCACTACTGTTCATCCTGCACGCTCGGATCTCCAGGGTGGCGTACACCTTGTTAGGGAACACCCTACTGAGGCTATCCGACACGCCGAGGCCCATCCTACGGCTCATCAGAGAGGTCCCCGCCGGTCTACAGTCCTAAGGGCAAGGGGTTCTTGGTCCGTCGCCCCTCGCTCTCCGGGTCGGTGTGAGGAGGGTGAATTCCAATGCCGCGGCGCGATCCGTCCCTGCCACAATGCTGAACTGGACGTCTTTCAGAGCTTTCGAACGAGACCACAATGCGGTGGGCCCACACGTAATCCCACGTGAAGGTAGTGCGTACGGGCCTTTGCGGCCTCTCAAGTCATCCACCTGAACCATTAGGCATTTTATTATTATCTCGCAGGCAACCGTTATCATTGCCTGACTAACAACACAACGGACAACGAACAGCAGCCAGGACCACCAATGCGTCGGTGCCTGCCCTGTCGTCCCGTCAAAGCTCCACGGTTACCAACAAGGTGAACCGACTCCTTACCTTGTCTCGCGTGTGCTCCTGGAGGAGCTCGACTTTCGTGGTTTGGTAACTCTCGCAGACAACGATCAGGGTCAAGGTCCGCCAGTACGTCGGTCGTAACCTCCCTATCGTCCCGTCGCAATACCTCTCGCGGGCACCGTTGGGTCGCCCGACTCTTACCTTTAAGGACAACCGTTGTTTAGGACCCTAGGGCGGCTATACAAAGTCAGCAACGAGTGGAGTACAAGGATTACTCCTCGATAGCTCACACTTGAGGTGGCTCGGTAGAGCCGTGGTAGGGGCCTTAGGCGGTGTCTGTTTTGTACTGTACCTGTTGCAGTTATAATAAATTGTATCCGTGTCACTCCCCTGAGTGGTCACGGCCCGCTATCTAATCCTAGTTGACTAGCAATGCGCGGGGTTCACTGCTGAATATAATATATATATAGGAAGCAAAGGATAAAGGAAGGTACATCAAGGGGCGACAAAGACATGCTATGCAATTGAATAGGATTGTAACGTAGCAATGATACGTCCCAAACGTATCTATAATTTCTGTTTGCTCCATGCATGTTTTGTCTGACTTTGCCATGTTTTGCTTGAACTTTCATACACTTTTGGGCATATTTAGACTAACCTATTAACTGAGTGCACCCAGTTGCCAGTTCCTGTTTTCTGCTGTTTTTGTATTTCAGGTTTTCCGGCCATTAAAAGTGCTCCAAAAATTCCGGAAAATTATATAAAAAATCAGCGTCCAGAAGCCTCCGGAATCACCAAGGAAGGAAGGGAGGGCCACCACAGGGAATCCAGAAGGGTCCCTGGCGCGGCGGGGCGCGCCGGGAACCCTCCTGGCTGCCATGTGGCCCCTCTCGGTGCCCCCTTTGGCCTATATTTACCCCCCATGATGGAAACCCCTAATATAGATCTTCTATTCCCGCTCTCCTCCCTGTACCGCCGCCGCCGCCGTTTCAAGATCGGGGCTGCCAGGAGAAGCTGCCCCGGCACCCTGCCGGAAGGTGGAACCCCTTCCGGGAGACCATCCATCGCCATGGACGCTTCCCAGATGTGCCGTGAGTAGTCCCCCTTGGACCATGGGTCCGTGACCAGTAGATATGTGATGTACTCCTCTCCCCTTTGTGCTTTCACTTTCGAGACCTCGTGAGCTGCCTCACATGATCGAGGCACTTTTGTAATTTTCTGAGTTGTTATGCTGAGTTTGCTGGGATCTGATGGATTATGAGATTATGTTCAGATTGTGGTGAGTAATATATTTGGTTCTCTTTTATATTCGTGTTCTTTAGTAAATTCTTGCATGTTCAATGTTGCCGTATTTTAGTTTGACCAAGTGATTTGTTGCAACTCCAAGAGGGAGCGTTATGCTTGATTGTGGGTTCAGCCCCTTGATGTCTAGCTTGAGTGACAGAAACATGAGACTAGGGGATGTGTTGTTGCCACCAGGGATAAAACAACGGTGCTTGTACCTGCGGGTGCAAGGATTGTTTACTTTACACAAAGTTCTTTTAATGTAGTTGTCTGTTGCTTTGAGTTTACACTTTGGGTGGGATTCGCAACTTAATACCAGCGAGATGTTCTGGATAGATATCTCAAGGTGGATGATTCGTAGTAGATGCATATGGATTTCGGTCTACTTACCTTGGCGTACTGCCCATTGCTTTTGAGCCTCTTCCTTTCTTTTGTAGCATAATTAGCATTGTGGTGCGTTTATAATCCTGTCAATTGCCTAGCTGTGATTTGTTTACCTCGCTAGCACTCTTATCGTCTTTTGGGAGAGAGACATCACTAGTGAACATCACGGGACCCCGGTCCATATTCACACCATTGTTTACACCCTCAATTTACTTTCAGTTCTTACTTTCAGTTGCACGATTATGTCTTGCGTTGATCCTTTGTTTCTGTGTGAAGGTCACGACAACCGCCCAATTTCTGACGCCGCTAGACCGAAGTAGTTTCTGGCGCCGTTGTCACCTTCTTATATTTTCGCGAGTCCTACTGGAGACAAACCTTGGTATCTTCACCGAGGGAAATTTGCTGCTACGCTACATCTCACCTTCCACTTGGGATAACCAACAAGAAGTGAGAGAACTATCCTCACCGTATCAAGCCAATTTCTGGCGCCGTTGCCTGGGACTCCAGTCTACAAGATAGGGGAGTTGCGCACTATCTTTTACCTTTGCTTTTTAGTCTTGCTAGTTTATCTTTTAGTTTTTACTTTTGTGTCCTTTATCAAAAATCTAAAAAAATATTATGTCTAGTTCCTTGCTTGCCAATCAATGTCTGACTTCTTTGAAAGCAGATCTTATTGGCATGGAGGATTCACCGAGGATCAACAAAAGTGGTACAAGGAACACCACTTGTCTCAAAAGGGGATACACTTATGGAAACAAATACATCAGTTGTATGAGTATGCTAGAAACTTGTGCTCAATATATAATATATCTTTCTACAGGGATGAATTTTGTTGCTTTATGAGGAACAAACACCTTGCTTTCCAATGTGAGTACAATGATGATGAAACCTTAGCTTCTTATGCTAAGAGAAACTATGATTTTTATGATGCAGAGGAAATAGAAGAATTTGTTGCTTATAAGGGTGCCTATGAAATTACTTCTCTTCTTAAAAATATTGATCATGCCCCTTACAAATCTGAGAGTCTTGTTATACTTAACTATTGTTTGGAAAATTACGATGCAAATTATTATATTACTGTTCATCTTGAGAGAATCTCTCCCCCAAAGGAAGAGACTAATGATTTGCAGGACTCTATGGAAGAAGAAATTGCTGAACCTGAAAGCTCCTTGGATGAAAAAGAGGAGGAGAGTGACGAACAAAAGGAGGAAGAATGGAGCCATCCACGTCTACCTTCTAATGAGAGTAACTCTTTGACTCTTACATTATATGAGTGTTATGATCCCATGGATTCTTTTGAAATATCCCTTTTTGATGAAGTTGATGCCTTCTATGCTTATGTCCGTGATGCCACTATGGATGATGCTTACGGAGATGAACTTGCTATAGTTCCTCATGTTAAGCATGAAATTTTTGCTATTGCACCCACACTTGATTGTCCTATTATCTTTTTAAAATCTCAAACTCGTATTCCGGAGAATTGTGCTCTTATCAAGGCTCAATGTGATGGGTTGCATTTATCTTATAATCCCAAAGACCGTGTTGAAAACTATACACGTGTTCTTGTAGGTCATGAACAACATGATTTATGTCATAGTTATATTCTTGATGTTGTTCATGATACTACTGAAAATTATTTCGAGAGAGGGAAGTTTGGTTGTAGAAACTTCCATATTACTAAAACACCTCTCTTCATGTTGAAAGTTTTGAAGTTGTTCTTGTTCAACCTTCCTATGCATGTCACTTTGTGCTTCTTTGATTTATTTTCTTACAAGATGCCTATGCATAGGAAGTGGGTTAGGCTTAAATATGTTTCATATTTGCTTCTTGATGCTCTCTTTTGCTTCAAAATTCTTATTCTGATGTGAGCATCTTCTATAATCTTTTTGCCTAGCTCAAAGGCGTAAAAGAAAGCGCTTGTTGGGAGGCAACCCATGATGTTTTTTCTTCTTCTGTTCTTAATGGTCTTGATGATTGTTACTACTGTAGAAACATCATTGTATCTTTACTTTTCAAGCTTTGTGCCAATTATAGCCTCATATGACAAGGGAAGTGAAAGTTGTGACATGCTGTCCAGAAAACAGATTCTGTCCTCGTGACGGAAAAAATCGTAGAAAATTACCAGTTCAACTTTTTTAGCTGAATTTTTTACACAACGTTCTCTATACAATCACGGAACTTTCGTATGTTCTGAGTTTTTTTATTTGAGTTGCAGAAGTACCCCTAAATTTTTTTACTACCTATTGTTCTGTTTTTCACAGATTCTGCCACGTTTTGTCTCTCCTAACTTTTGCAAACCTTAAGCTTGCTTTTTCTTTGCAAAAACTTGTTGGAAATCTGGAGAAACAGTAGCTCTTCAAAATATCTTTATTTGCAGTAGAGGAAAATTATTTTAATATGGTACTAACTTCTCTAATCTATTTACAATGAGTTATGTATGAAGGGAGTTTTCAAGTGTGCGATGGAAGATGATGAAAGAAGATCCTGGAGTGTCAAACGCTCAAGCTTGGTGACGAGGGGGTGACCCCACGACTCCTATGGATGGGCCTACCTGGTGTAACCAAAGACAGAAGGCCCACAGAGATGCCGCCCGAGCCCAGCCTTGGCCCACTAGTGGCACCGACGTAGGAGTCCGCGACTCATAAGGAAGGTGCAAACTTGTCGTACGGAACAAGATCAGGGTTAGGAAACCTCATCTGTAATCCAGGACGGACTCCCCGAGACTTAGCCTAGTATATAAAGGCTAGGAGGGGAGACGTCGAGATCAAGCAATACACAATCTGTAACCCTAGCCTTGTGCGCACTAGCCTTGGCTCCCCTGTAATCGCCATCTCCAATCAATAACATCGAGCAGGAACGTATCCTCCTGTTAGCCGACGAGCTATCGTCCAACCTGTGCCTCTCATGACTAACCCAGGGTCCCTGACCATGGGATTTTCCGGGGTACATCCCCGTCAATTGGCGTCGTCTGTGGGAACCGCACAGGTTGGGAACGCGATCTCGGCGGCCTCACCAGCATCTTCAACACCCACCGACGCGATGACTTCACCAGCACTCTTCGATCCGACAACCCAGGCGGAATCCGATCTATTTGGGTCCCTCGGCTTCACGACCCATCTTTCGACTCTCCGACCATCCTTCGCCGACCTACGCTCCGGCATCAACCTGATCTTCGGAGCATATCAGATCTACATCAACCACTGGGGCGCCCTCCGCCTCACGGACGACGCCCGAGCACCTGCGACGACGTCTAAAGCAACAATCGACGCAGTCGCCACCCGCACGGCCACCCTTCGAGCCAGCCGCGACTACCCACCCAACCCAAGGCTTCACGTCACCCGCGACCGCTCGGGTGGACCCCCGGCCTGGAGAAGCAGCACCACACGCGCAAGCAATAAGGCAGTCAGGTCACCATCTCAGGTGTTCATTGTTGGGAATGTGCCCTAGAGGCAAATAAAATATGTTTTATCGAGCATATTCCATTAGTTCATAATACGTTTGATACTATGCTATAACTGTATTAAGCGGAAACATTCATACAGGTGTGGTATACACACAACCAGGTCCCTAGTCAACCCTAGTATACTAGTCCATTGGGCGATTGATGATCAAGGTTTCCTGATCATGAGACAATGGCGTCTGTTGACAATGGAGTCGTATCATTGGATAATGATATGACGGACATACACCCACCAGAAGTGTTGCGATGTGATCAAGTCACATAGTGCGATAACTATAACGTAGTGACAAGATCCTTAGACCGTAATGATCATACGTAATTACTGTCTATTAGGATGCCTTGATTTGCTACCCACCGCCTGACTGAAATATGCTGGCCATAAAGGAGTACTTCAGGTATTCCGAATAGATATGTTAATGAGTATGCAAATAGATCAAAGCGGGATTTGTCCATCCGTGTGACGGATAGGTACTCTGGGCCCACTCGGTGATGTTACATCATAAAGTTTGCAAACGTGTGACTAGGTCACGGAGTTGTAATATCACGGGAACATGTAAACTTGTTTGTTGAGAACGAAGACGAACTAGGTATAGTGGATACCGATGATCAAACCTCGGACAAGCAAAGTACCATAGGACAAAGGGAACATGCACACGGTTAACGGATCCAACAGCGATTGAAGTTCATTCGATGGAAGCGCAGGGGCTATCAAGGATTGTAACCAGGTCCAATTGATTAGTCATTGATCAATGAGAATTGTCTCGATCATGTCTGCTGTTTCCCGGACCGTAGGGTGTTACACTTAAGGGTACTCGACGCAGTAAGGATTGATTCGGGATCACCGGAGATATTGGAGAGAACACCGGAATTGTTCCGATGAAGGCCAGAAGTTGTTCCAGGTATTTTGAAAGGTTCAAAATATATTTAATAATGTTTAATATATGTTTATTATTTAATTATCTGAATTAAATATTAAAATGTATTTAAATATAATTAAAAATGGAAGAAAAGGCGTATGGGCCTCATAGGGCCCACTAGGGGGAGAGGGAGTCCTCCCCCATGGGCCATGGCGCCATGAGGGGGGCCCACCCCCCTAGGGCTGCGCCAAAACCCCCTCCCTTGGGATTAGTCCCACCCCGGAAGTGGAGGGGGGGGGGTGGCACCCCTCCTTGGCCTATATAAGGAGGGTTAGGGTGCCCTTTTTTCTTCATACAAATTGATTTGAGACAAGTTTCTCTCATCTCTCTCTCCCTCCTTTCTCCTTCTCGAGTGGACTCCCCTTGTTTGGAGTCTACACTTGGTTGGGGATTTCTCCACTATACGCATGCCGTCGTGCTACTGGAATCGGGATCCGAATCCATCTTCTTTCCGCTGCTCTACTGGTTCGGAGCCCGGAGGGACGTCGGGTATACTGTATGTGTATAATCCCGCGAGGCACTACACTTGTGGTGCTACTTCGTCGGCGTGGCCGTATCGCGAGGTCTTCATCAGCAACGTTCCGACGGGGACGTAATCCCGTCATTGGTCCACAAGGATCGGGTGGCTACAGGAGTCATCGTGGATCTGCGCGGCATCAGGGATTGCCGGTACGACTACACCAACCACGTTCATGCGGGAACGTTTCCCGCTTAACGGACTACATACTGTTATGTGATCTATTTATGTCCGTTACTTGCATCAGCATAGCATAGGTCTTGGGTATGGGTCTCGTAGGTTATGAAAATTTTGTGTTTTCTGCCCCGAACCCCAACAGTGGTATCAAGAGCAAGGCTATGCGTAGATGTATTGTACGGATAGAACACATCTAGTATGTGGGCATCAATTCTCCAATTGTTACCCTCTCACGTGTACTCATTTAGCATTGCGGCAATGTTTGATGAAGCGGCCCCCGATCGACCTTACGCGTTTACGCGAGACTGGTTCCACGCTTGACATATGGCTTGTACCATATAAAGTGGCTGGGGGGTGTCTGTCTCTCTGCATTAGCGATGCCAAGATGTTTGCAACGGAGGGCCCCGACAGGGGTGTAATAGAGACAATTGCGGGATTGGTGTTGTGGCTTGTTTTCGCAGGATAGAAAGCGGTTCTTTTCTCGAAACCCCTAGCAGCCACGTAAAACTTGCAAAAGATAAAGTAGAAAGGCGTTTTCAACTTTAATTTGCATGTCGGGGGGAATCATAGCATGTATGATTTATACTATTGCATCCTGTTTTGCTAATATGTTAAATATACGACGGTAGCATAATAGGATGATCCCTCACTAATCGAACAAAGTGTCCTTCCTTAGTGAAGCACCATCTGGAAAGTTCTTCATTATGGAGGCATCACGTGTCACACGGGTGTCAAACATTTTTACGTTCACAAGAGATGGGTGGAGCAAGCCTAGCATGTCCAGAAACATGGCCTTGCATACGCGGCATATACTCACTAAGGTTACTGTGGCGAGCCTGGCATGTGCAGACATGGCCTCGGGACACAAGAGACCGAAAGGTCGAGCATGAGTCACATGGATGATGTGATTGGCATGATGGCCTACCTTGAACAACATACTGATGGTCGTGTCACACAGGGGAGGTATGTTCTTCAAGGATCGTGTAATCACTTAGAACAAACTATGAGGGATGTTTGTCTGAGTGGGAGTTCCAGAATTGTTTTTTTTAGAAACATGAACTCCATATTATGAACTTAATCTTCATGTCTTAGCAAATATCATTGTAGATAACGTCATACCAATGTTTAGAACTATGGCTCTTTTAGTATGATAGAACTTAAGGTAAATGGGTCTTACTTCATTGATGTGTACCAACACCATTAGAGACATACTCATTAGTAATGACTTGCTAAACATAATACGAAGAACTGCTAGGAGATACACCTGACAACTCCGTAATCAAGGAAGATGATGATGAGTATCGCACTCACCGTCACTTATGAATGACTTTCCAATACACCATAATTCATTCTATGGAATCTGAATTGTGAATGCATGTTAACCAACAAGTATGACGTGCTAGGTGAACTTGAAAACACTTGGTCACAAATCAGAGTAATGGAATATGAGTATATGGACGGGGTTTCTTTCAACTATGGTGGAAGGAACAACCTGCTGAGAAAGTCACTTGGAAAATGTATAAGATACATGGAACACCTTGTGTATAACTTGGACTACTGAATGACTGGTTACTTTGCGATAACTAGGGAGTTGCATCCGCTTCCTCCCAGTTACAAAGACCATGTCTGGACTATGTCATGAAGGAGAATCGTTCACCTGTCATGAGGTCATGGTTAAAGTCAAGAAATTTAAGAGTAGAACCAATGCAGGAATGGTCATTGACGGAGAAGGTATATTTGATATACGAGTTATAAATGTCTTTCCCACGAAACACTAATTGTGGTTGATTAAGTATTCGATGCTTGAACTTACTGCTTGAGAGTGACTTGGAAGGGATGAGGTGACAATGTGTGCTGACGACAATCAAGATAGTTGATGGTCGACAACACTCTCCCTCTACATCTATCAATTGATTAATATATGAATAAATTTTATGATCGTTTGAATGAGGACTTTATTAGCGTGTTTTGCATCTCGCGAAGACAATTATTCATATTAGTGAGAAACAAGTCAGTTGTTCTCCTTTTATGAATGATATCTCTTATGGTCACATTACGATTATGAATGAGTTATTCTTATATTGATGATAGTTGTTTGATCATTTATAAGAAATATTGTAATGCCAAGAAATATCCAGGCTTAATAATGACACTACAGTTTAAGTCATGAATGGTATGATGATGTCTTAAGATACTTGATCTCTTGACACATACAAACCATGACTTTTAGGTGAGATGACTAAAACCTCGCATTCTGGTAAACGGAATGTGTACTGATTGTTGAGTATCATACATTGTGATGTATCGTATGTCAGCATGTGGTGAATTTCATTATTTCGTGAACTTCGTATGTGGACTTAGATGAATATTTGTATTCACTAATGAAACATGAGTCTGAAATAATTTGATATGATCAAAAGGATTTCAGAGTAAATATGGATATTAAATTAACAAGAAAGACAAGTCTCTACGATTTGATCAAAGTGACAAATGTTTTGAGTTAGTCTTGGGCATAAAGACTTGTGTGAAAGTTGTTCCACAAATTGCAATGTCTTGAGACACTTCAATATGATTGACGTGCCTGAACATTTTGATCATATTCTATCGAAAAGTGTATGGTCTAAGTTATCTCTTACCAAGTTACGTTATTATTTTTTAGAGTTATTAATTTAATATGAAAACACTCACTTCAGCATAGGGAACCATCTGAGTTCATGGAAACCAACACTACATATGTCATGGTGTGTTGTGGTTTCTAGGAAGCTTGATTTATGTAAGATAAATTATCTTTGTAGTGTATCCTTAGACAACTATGGATGCATCTTCCACAACTAGAACCAAAAGGAGCAAAACTAGTATTGCTATGTTTGGTGTTTGTCAAGAATTGTTCTTGATAAATGTGGTAATGGAAGAAAAGTGAAAGTTCAACCAAGGTAATTGACCTTGCCTTTAAATGTCAGAGTAGTGCAACGGAATATGTTCTGGAAGCAAAGCTATACAATAAGAGGAGAAACTAATGATAACGATCATGATCTTCTGATGGGAGCTTTTACCGAGAAAATTAGGATTCAAGAATACATGTTTTCCCCTTGTGCAAAATGATATTCATGATTCACTTGTCATGTTAATGGAACAAGACATTCCTACGAACTACAAAGAAGCGATGGTGGACCTAAGTACGAGATATGACTACGAGTCATGAAATCCTATGTTGAGTTACATTTAAGATTGCTTGAATCTTATCAAGTAAGGATGTTACTTGATATTCACAATAACTTTAGAGTTATGAGGAATAAATGTGAACATCAAAGGGACGTCAAGATTGGTTTGTCACAAAGATTGTTTCTGAAAAATTCAATGGGTTGACTACAATGTGTAGCAATGCTTGAGTCAAAGGGATATTCACTACGATTGATCCAGGATTGTTATCAATACCGTGACTTCCTCAAATCCTGTATTTGAAGAAGTGTTGTAATTGGTACAACAAGAAGGTTTTGGAAAAACATATGGATACTAGTGTCTCGTAAACTAAATTCTCATTTTGATGGATGATCAAAGGATTTTGGACTTAACCAAAATATCGAGGAAACATGCATTTGCATGAAACTGAGTGGGAGCTGAATAGTTTCCTGAAACATAATATGTAGACGACATATTTTGAGTGGGAGCTATGGGAGTATTATCCTAGACTTATATGTAAATGACATATTTGAGTAGGAGACATGTGGTTAGTATCCTGAACTTAATATGTGTCTGACATATCTAAGTGGGAGCCATGTGGATGTTATCCTTGTCTTATATGTGGCCGACATATTTGAGTGGGAGCAATATGAGTGTTATCCTAAGACTTAATATGTGCATGACATATTTGAGTGGGAGCATGATAACATTCTCATATATGGATAACATATTATGAATGGTGTAGTTGGTGTTAATGATTATTTGAATCTTTCATAAATGAAGATGAATAAGTATTAAGCATTGAAGTGTTGGGAAACGTAGTAGAAAACAAAAAAATTCGGCCTACGAATCAAGAACCCAAGATCATCCAAGAAGATTGCATACAAGGTTTTAGGTCATGGCTCACCAACCGATGTAGCGGAAGTAGAGTTGGTGAAGCTCGTGGACGTAGTGGAAGTAGATCTCGCAATTTCTCCCAGGAACAGTCCCTCGATCAATCCCACGAACAAGTCCCGCGATCTAGTCCCACGGACAAGTCCCATGAACAAGCTCCTCGAAGAAGGGTCGAAGGTACAACCCCTCCATTAGTATCCACACATCCCGTAGCAGCAATCCAGCAGCGCTCCGCTGTCCAGAGATGAACGCCACCGAGAAAACTAGAGGGAGAAAACCCTAACGGATTCCGATCTAGAACAGCGTCTAAACCGGGGTCTAATTGTGGAGCAACGGGGTTTAGAGGAGGGAGGGTGGCGCATAGGCCTTGGGGACAAGTTGTCTATGTCTTCCCCCACCCTTGGCTCACCTTATATAGGTGGCCAAGGGGCCTAGGGCGCAGCTCAAGGAGGTTTGGGAGTCCAACTTGGACTCCCAAGCCTTCCAAACCTACACATACCTTCCCACCGGAAACCTTCCATAATGGTATTTGGAAATCCCACCTGGAGGATCTCCCACCCCTTTTTGGTGCGCCCCCACCACCTAGCCGGCCAGGGCAGCCTAGGTGGCTTGCCCCCCAAGGCCAGGGGCGCAGGACAGTGGGTGGTACTGCCCGGAACCTTCCGGAACCTTCTAGAAGCTTCCAGGACCTTCCGGGACCTACCGGGACTGTTTCGGGACATTCCGGACACTTTTGGAGCACTTCCAATACCTTCCGGAACCTCTAACGAATGTTCCGGAGCCATCTAAATGGTTTTCAGAGCCATCCGGGCAAAGGTTATTATGTCCGGTGAACACAACATATTGTTTAAGCTGTCCACCGATCACCGAAACTATTCCGGTTGAGAGTAAACTTTCCCATTACCATTTTCATATGTTCCGGAACCACCTGGGACTACTCCAGAGTGATCCGAACATATCCTTAAATACCCAAAACTACTTTTGGTGCCCTTATGAACTATTTCATAAATCCCCGGAACTACTTCCGGTACCCGTATGAACTATTCTGCTTTGCTTCCACTAAACCTTCTACCATACTAGTATTCTAACAGACTACTGCTCGTTAAGTGTGTGACCCAATAGGTTCGGTATAATGCGGACATGACTCAGAACATCTTCCGGACATAGGTCAACAGCCTTTTGTCAATAGCCAATAATCAACAGCGGAGCCATGGACACCCATGTTGACTCCCGCACATACACGAAGAAACTTCGAGTGAACCATTATGTTTAGTCATGTACCATTCCCTTTGCTTCGTGATATATGACAAAGTTAGAGGAGAGATGTTTGGCACCCATGTGTAACAACTTCTTGAACACAAGCCACTCGTTATCCTCTTTGCTCGTTTGTCCCTTTTCTCGTTATCGTATTCCGGTATCCCCGTGACTGAATCACAATGCGTCTGGCCAGACTATAATGGATACCGTCATACCGAGTGGGCCCGAAGTGAATATCTTCTTCATCGTGAAGGAGAAAATCCCATTCTTGAACTATCACAGTCACTAGCCACACCATCTGACATACCCAGAACTTATTTTACTACTTCCCATTTACGGGAGGATTCATCTAAGAACCAAAGCATGTCTTCCTGTGTGAAGTAACTCGATACTCTCATGGTCTAAGGAATTACGTATATGATAACATTTCATGATATGACTTATAACGTAGTTAAGATGTGATCTCTAAGTATATCATTCAATACTGGGGTCGGTTCAACATCATTGTTCTGCTAACAATATGTTCTCATTGCTACTGACATCCTTGTTACAAGAACAATGTCCATGATTAAGAAAACGTAATCATCAGTTAGCACATGAGCTGGTCTTAGAGGCTAAACCAGGAACTCTTGGTGTTTACATTTCCACACATGCAAATGAGTTTTCTTCTGAATCTCATAGTCAGGGTCATTGCAATTATAGCACAGAAATATAAACATTAATTACGAACGTGGAAATATATATAATACCATTTTATTATTGCCTCTAGGGCATATTTCAACATGAAGATCTATTAAGATAGATATGTGTTTAATAACATTGAGTCGTAATACTTTCCTGGATAAGATTCTGAAGGAGTTCAGAATGGGACAAGTCAAGAAGTGGTCCTTACTTGTATATCCAAGAGAAGTGTTGAGTTAATCTCAGTACAAGAACAATGGTTAATGGTTAATGAAAGAAATGGATGTGTTGAATCCTCTATGCCTTTGTCATAGGTTCTTTCATATAAAACCAGAGTTATGTACTCGACGTAATGTGACCCAAGTTCTTAGTAGTAAGAACATGTTGTGATATGATTTATGAGTAAATCATTGAACAAAGAGTTAAGTTTATCCTTCAGTGTCTGAAGAGAACTGAGGATACATCTCAAATTTGTAAAGGATAGTGGACTTGACCATAAATGTTATGCTGGTTTAAGTTTTAACACTAACCTAGAAAATTGAGATGTCATACTAATGAATGCCTAAGTTGAAAGAAACATGGTTAGACATCAAAGTTGCATACAATGCACTAAGGATTGAATCTACATTGATGTGGCTGCTTTAGAAGTAGCAGGAGTTATATTATGGCTTAAGAAGTTCGACCTCTGATTTAGTGAGTTTCAAGTGTGCATAATATGACCCACCGGATGCGGGAACGTTTCCCGCTTAACGGACTACATACTGGTATGTGATCTATTTCTGTCCGTTACTTGCATCAGCATAGCATAGGTCTTGGGTATGGGTCTCGTAGGTTATGAAAAATTTGTGTTTTCTGCCCCGAACCCCAACATTCATGGCAGAAATCGACGCACCACCAGCAAACGGCAAGGGCCAAGACGACAAATCGAGCACTCGACGAGCCAACGACAACACAAAAGAGCCTGGAGCCACCAGTAAGACGGTCGTGAAGCTCGGGGAAGTGGGAAGCATACCAATGAAAGTACCACAGGGGCAAGAACAGAGCAACCACAAGGTCAACGAGCCATCAAGCAGCAACAAACCCCGAGTGCAGCGGTGGACGACCCTCCCAAAGAGCGAATATACATGTCCAAAGAATAAATGGCCAGAGTAAAGGACGCGGTCGAACACGGCAAGTTACTATCAGCAAGCGTAACAAGGGACGAGCTCAGGGCATACAACAAGTTGGCAAGCGAGCTAACCCAGCAAGCGAGACAACATTGCCTAGAGATGGAGAAGCAAGAAAGGGCGGCCGCCGAGCAGAAAAGCAATCGCAAGCCACCTCCAAGAGACGACTCTCCAGATCATGGCTCCCCTCTCCGCAATAAATCAAAATTCAGCAACCTGCGACGAACAGACAAGAAGAGAGTGGTTCGGAAGCTCGACGACGACTTCAAGCTAGAAGAGGAGGACGACGGAGAAGAACTCCTCACACCAGCAGAAGCCCTTATAAGCGCCCAAAAAAATAGGCAGAACGGACCAGACCGCAACGCATCAATAGCCCTGTAGATAATGAAAGACGCCATCGCCTCCTCAGCACCCAAAAAATCGAGTGCAAGGCGACCGACCCGTGAGAGTACACCAGACAGGGACCTGATGGCTTCTCACCCCTCGTTGGTTACCCCAAGTGGAAGGTTTGATGTAGCACAAAGGCAAGTTTCCCTTAGCGAAGATGCTAAGGTTTAGATTGTCTCTAGTAGGACTCAAGAGATACAAGTAGGTGGTAAAGTGAACAATGGCGCCGTTCACAACCTAAGTTCCTCACTTCACCTGGACCTGCACACAGATACAAATAACTTTGCTCCCAACGAGTTCAGAGGAGTTGTCAATTCCTCCGGCCTTGCTGTTTACAAAGGATTAACGCAAGAGATAATAATGATAGTGATAGCAACGGAAAAGTAAATACTGAAAGTAAATTGGTAGTGTGAACAATAATGTGAAGATGGACCGAGGTCCCGTGATTTTCACAAGTGATGTCTCTCTCCCAAAAGACGATAAAAATGCTAGCGAGGTAAACAAATCACAGTTGGGCAATTGACAGGATTATGAAGGCACCGCAATGCTAACTATGCTGCAAAGAAAGGAAGGGCTCAAAAGCAATGGGCAGTACGCCAAGGTAAGTAGACCGAAATCCATCTGCATCTACTACGAATCATCCACCATGAGATATCTATCCAGAACATCTCGCTGGTATTAAGTTGCGAATCCTACCCAAAGTGTAAACTCAAAGCAACAGACAACTGCATTAAAAGAACTTTGCGTAAAGTAAACAATCCTTGCACCCGCAAGTACAAGCACCGTTGTTTTATCCCTGGTGGCAACATCACATCCCCTAGTCTCATGTTTCTATCACTCAAGCTAGACATCGAGGGGCTGAACCCACAATCGAGCATAATGCTCTCTCTTGGAGTTGCAAATAAAATACTTGGCCAAAGCAAATACCGCAACGGAGAACATGCAAGAATTTACTCAAGAACAAAATATAAAAGAGAAGAACCAAATATATTACTCATCACAATCTGAACATAGTCTCATAATCCATCAGATCCCAACAAACTCAGCATAGCAACATCAGAAATTACATAGATGCCTCGATCATGTGAGGCAGCTCATGAGGACTTGAAAGTGGAAGCACAAAAGAGGGAGAGATAGATCACATAGCTACTGGTCACGGACCCATGGTCCAAGGGGAACTACTCACGGTACATACGGGAGGCGTCCATGGTTATGGATGGTCTCCCGGAGGGGGTAGCTTCTCCCGGCAGGGTGCCGGAGCAGCTTCTACAGGCAGCCCCGATCTTGAAACGGCGGCGGCGGCGGAACAGAGGCGAGATCGCGAAAAAGGAGTTCGTCCTGAGGGTTTCCGTCACGGGGGGTAAATATAGGCGAAGGGGGGCGCCGAGGGGACCCACCAGGCAGCCAGGAGGCCTCCTGGCACGACCTAGGGTGGGGCCGCACCAGGGACCCTCCTGGCTCCCTGGTGGTGCCCGCCCTTCGCTGCTTTGGTGTTTCCTGAAGCTTCCGCGACGTTGATTTTTTATCTGATTTTCCTGGATTTTTTGGAGCACTTTTAATGGCCGGAAAACCTGAAATACAAAAACAGCAGAAAACAACAACTGGCAGCTGGGTGCACTAGGTTAATAGATTAGTCCAAATATGTTCAAAAGTCTATGAAAGTTCAAGCAAAACATGGCAAAGTCACACAAAACATGCATGGAGCAAGCAGAAATTATAGATACGTTTGGGACGTATCAGGACCCCAGCTCACCCGATGACGACGACAGCAGCGATGACTGGCGCAAACACTCTGGCAAACACAGGAAGCACGACAGCGACGACAACGACAACAGGCGCTGCAGCAGTCGACGAGACGCGCGCGACGACATCACACAAAACAAAGTCAACCGCAGCAGACGAAGACGCGCAACGCGTGAAGAGTACTCGGACGAAGAAGCCTTCGACGAAGAAATTGAACCATGCGGAGCATTATGCTTCACGCGTTCCATACGCGAGACGCGAATGCCGAGCGGGTTCAAATTGAACTCCACAACGCTAAAATACAATGGACTCGAGGAGCCAGAGGCATGGCTCGACGACTACTTAACAACAGTCAAGTTCTAGCGAGGGACCAACTTCACGGCAATGCAGTATGTGCAGCTCTTGCTCGAGAGCTCGGCACGCCACTGGTTGAAGAACCTCCCGCGAGGATCCATCAGCTCATGGAGGCAGTTACGTGAAGCCTTCATACAAAACTTCAAATCCCCATACAAGCGACTGGCATCGCTCGAGGAGCTGCGAGCATGCAAGAAAGGAACCAGGGAAACCCTACGAGCCTACATCCAGCATTGGACGATACTCAAGAATTCAGCAGAAGACATATCAGACGAAAGCGCAATCGACGCGTTCAGGCGAGGCCTGCAGCGCATCGAATTCAAGGAACAACTCGGGCAGATGAAAGTCTAAACACTCGCATGGCTGCTGGAGCAAGCCAACAGCTGGGTGGACGACGAGGATTCCGTTCGCAACAAAACAGAAATCCACACCGCACGCTCAGAACACGACTATGACTACCACAATGGAGAAAAAGGACTCGACCGACGAAGAAAGCGATCCAGGCGCAGCTTCTACGACGACAGAGGACCCGACATGGTCGCCGCCGGCTTCCCAGACGACAGAGACAGCAGGCATCGCGATGGCAGCAGAACACAGAAAAGAGACAACCTCGAAGATGCGCCCCAAGATCAGAAACGAGACTGGAGGACGAGGCAGCCGCGCGACAGCACTAGAACATACCGCTCGGCCAAAGAACAACTCGACGGACCGTGCTCGATACACGGATTCAGAAACGAACGAAGGGAGCTCAGACTAGGACACGCCCTCAGGAACTGCAAAAGCTTCAACGAGTTGGCTGAGGAAAAAAGTCGATCTGCGACAACAGCGGCCCAGCCACTCGCGAGCATAGCAGTCGGGCCCATCGCCCACGACGCACCACCAGCCCCTCCTCTGCCAGCAAGGCAAGTGACTGCAATCCAGAAACAGCGCAGGACACCAGAGACAGAGGAGCAGTATCCAGAAGCCCACGGCAGGATCTACATGATACAAGAAGGAAGACCTTCAAACAGGCAGCAGAAGTAGGTCACAAGACAAGTTTTTATCGCAACCTCCTTGCACCCCGCTATCCCGGAGTACTTGTGCGGGTCCGAGACAGAAATAACATTCTCTCGGGAGGACCACCCGCCTGCCATCCCTCGGCCAGGATACGCCGCGCTAGTGCTCGAGGCCAGAAGTGGGAACTACGACATGTCACGAGTATTCATGGACGGAGGCAGCGGGATCAACATCATCTTCACAAGGACACTCGAAAAAATGCTAATCCAGAGCTCCGCGCTGAAATCCTCAAGCACAACCTTCCACGGGATTGTGCCAGGAAAAGCAGTCTACCCTCTGGGAAAAATAAGCTTGGAAGTGATCTTTGGTAATGCGACCAACTTCCGCAAAGAGATCCTAGACTTTGAAGTGGTCGACTGGAAGTCGCAGTACCACGCAATCCTCGGGCGACCAGCCTTCGCCCGCTTCATGGCAGTGCCGCACTATGCCTACCTTAAGCTAAAAATGCCAGGCCCTCATGGGGTCATCACAATCAGCGACAGTTTCGTCAGGTCCGACCGCTGCGACAAGGAATTCCACAAGATATCAGAGGCCTTTGGAGCCCACCAAGCCAGCGAGACCACGGGACTCGCAGAAGAAGCGCTCCCGTAGAAGAAGCCACCACCTGGAGGACCCGAGCACTCGGATTAGAAGCTAACTAGCCCCTACGGCTACCAGGCCGCCGTTTTTAATAAAGGGGATTGTCCTCATCAGACCCCCCTATTCTTACTAAATGTAAGAAACACCAGGAAGAATATTGAAAAATGTTTTTCCAAAAATTGATTCATTGGCACTCGGGGGCTCGCCGCAGCAGCCACCCCCCGAGGTGTTCTTCGCAATCACGACCTAAAACAAAACCGGCACTCGGGGGCTCGCCGCAGCAGCCACCCCCCGAGGCGTTCTTCGCAATCGCGACCTAAAACAAAATTGGCACTCGGGGGCTCGCCGCAGCAGCCACTCCCCGAGGCGTTCTTCGCAATCGCGACCTAAAACAAAATTGGCACTCGGGGGCTCGCCGCAGCAGCCACCCCCCAAGGCGTTCTTCGCAATCACGACCTAAAACAAAATTGGCACTCGGGGGCTCGCCGCAGCAGCCACCCCCCGAGGCGTTCTTCGCAATCGCGACCTAAAACAAAACTGGCACCCGGGGGCTCGCCGCAGCAGCCAGCCCCCGAGGCGTTCTTCGCAATCGCGACCTTAGACAAAATTGGCACTCGGGGGCTCGCCATAGCAGTCACCCCCCGAGGCGTTCTTCGCAATCGCGACACACAAGGGCTCGCCATAGCAGCAAAACCCTTTACTGCAAAAACAAGACAACAAAGGAATACAATACACCAAGAAGAAGCATATACAAAGAAAGGAAGCATCTAACCCCCAGGCTCCATCTTCGCCTTAATAAGGGCAACCAGATAACAATCGTTCTCTTCGTAAACCCGCTCCACAACTCGGCGCGCAGGCTCATCGACCGCCGAGTAATGCTCATCCATCGGGTAATCCCTACCACCTGGAGGACCCCCCACCACTTGAGCAATATCAGCTCCCGGTCAATGACTATGGACCAAGCCCAAGGCAGCGCGGGCTCCAACATGAATCTGGTGATTCATCACGCGATGCAGCTCTGCAGGCTGAGAAAATACGCGGCAAAGCGTCTCAAAGGACGATGGCACCACCTACAGCGGATAAAACTCAGCGTGGATCCTGCCCAACACCTGTTGACAGTACCGCAGAGCAGCCGGCACCTGCTCAACTCAAAGACGAAGCACATCAAATGCTCTAGCACGAGCCCCATGTGCCCAGAAAGGATTGCTCGCCTGCACATCAGGATCATCTAGCCGAGACAGCTCCGACTGGATGGCCTTCTCTTCATCCCGGGACCGCCCCGCCAGCACTTCCAAAAACAGAATCAAAATCAAGACGACGACAGGAAAGCTACTAAATGCAGTCGAGCAATCGAGCAGCAGCCAGACTCACCTCGCAGGAGGTCAGACAACTTCACCACCCATGAAGCAAGACTATCCAGCACGGCCTCAGCACGCTCGCGTTTGGAACGGTGGACTGCTGCAGCCCCCTTCAAGCGAACAACTTCCCGCTCAGCGTTTCTCAGCCTCAAGCACACGGACTCGTACGCGCCCTCGTGATACGTCCAAAACGTATCTATAATTTCTGCTTGCTCCATGCATGTTTTGTGTGATATTGCTATGGTCTATATACACTTTCATACACTTTTGATCATATTTGGACTAACCTATTAACTCAGTGCACCCTAGTGCCAGTTCCTGTTTTCTGCTGTTTTTCTATTTCAGTTTTCCCCCATATAAAAAGTGCCAGAAAAATTCCGGGAAAAATACAGGAAAAATCAGCGTACAGGAAGCTTCGAGAAGAGCCCGGGAGGGGCCAGAGGGGAGCCAGGGGGGCCCAGGCGGCCACCCGGCGCGGCCCCACCCCTGGCCGCGCCAGGGGGGCGCCTGGGGCCCCTGGTCCACCTTTGGCTGCCCCCTTCGCCTATTTATTCTCCGTCACGGGAAAAATCCAGAAGAGGAACCCTATTCCCAAAACTCGCCTCTGTTCCGCCGCCGCCGCGCTTCCGAAGATCGGGAGCACCAGAAGACCTCTTCCCGGCACCCTGCCGGAGGGAGGATTGACCTCCGGGAGTCTCCTCTCCACCATGGATGCTCCCCGGATGTCTCGTGAGTAGTTTTCCTTGGACCATGGGTCCGTGATCAGTAGCTATGTTATGTTCTCCTCCCCTATTTGATCTTCATTGTTTAGACCTTGTGAGATGCCGTACATGATCGAGGCACCTTTGTAATATTTATGCTGTTGCTATGCTGAGTTTGGAGGGATCTGATGGATTATGAGATTATGTTCAGATTGTGATAGAGTAATATATTTGTTTTTTATCTCTTATATTTTTGTTCCTAAGTAATTCTTACATGTTCTCCATTGTTGTTTATTGCTTTGGCCAAGTAGTAGGTAGTGACTCCAAGAGGGAACGTTGTGCTAGATTGTGGGTTCATGCCCCCCGATGACACGCTTGAGTGACAGAAACATGAGTCTAGGGGATGTGCTGTTGCCACAAGGGGGAAAACAAAGGTGCTTGTAACCGCGGTTGCAAGGATTTTTTACTTTACGCAAAGTTCTTTTTATTGCAGTTGTCTGTTGCTTTGGGTTTACACTGTGGGTGGGGCTCGCAACTTAATACCAGCGAGATGTTCTGGATAGATATCTCAAGGTGGATGATTAGTAGTAGATGCAGATGGATTTCGGTCTACTTATTTTGGCGTTCTGCCCGTGGTTTTGAGCCTCTTCCTTTATTTTGTAGCATAGTTAGCATTGCGGTGCGTTCATAATCCTGTCAATTGCCCTTCTGTAATTTGTTTACCTCGCATAACATTTTTATCGTCTTTTGGGAGAGAGACATCACTAGTGAACATCACGTATACCGGTCCATATCCTCATTATTATTTCCGAGCTATATTTACTTTACTGCTTTTACTTCCTATCATTATCCCTTGTGTTTTATCCTTTGAGAACAACAAGACCAGAGAGATTGACAACCTCTCTGAACTTCGTTGGGAACAAAGTTATCTGTGTCTGTGTGCATGTCCGCGTCAGTTGTGCCGCTGGCACCTACTTATCATCTCTGGAGTCCTACTGGAGACAAACCTTGGTATCTTCACCGAGGGAAAACTGCTGCTGCACTACATCTCAAACCTTCCACTTGGGGTAACCAACGAAGGGCGAGAAGCCATCAAGCAAGTTTTCTGGCGCCGTTGCCGGGGACTCCGAGTGCTAAGATAGGGGAGTTGCACACTACCCTTTACCTTTGTTTTTTAGTCTTGTTAGTTTACCTTTCAGTTTTTATCTTTGTGTCTTTTATCAAAATTTACAAAAAAATGTGCCACACTTGCGGCTACTATGGGTTCCACTGAAAACACCAAGTTGTGTAACTTCACTAGTCACAACAACCAAGACTTTATCTGCACTCCCATTGCCACACCTGCCACTTCAGCTACTTCTTATGAAATTAAACCTGCTTTGCTAAACCTTGCTATGAGAGATCAATTCTCTGGTAGTGGAGATGATGCTGCTTTACACTTGAATAATTTTGTTGAATTATGTGATATGCAAAAGTATAAAGAAGTAGAAGGTGATGTTGTTAAGCTCAAGCTCTTTCCTTTCTCTTTAAGGGGAGATGCTAAAATCTGGTTTCAGTCTTTGCCTAGAAATAGCATAGATTCTTGGGATAAGTGCAAAGATGCTTTTATAGGGAAGTACTACCCTCCTGCTAAGATTATCCAATTGAGGAGTAATATTGTGAATTTTAAGCAATTGGATAATGAACACGTTGCCCAAGCTTGGGAACGAATGAAATCTCTTGTTAAGAAATGCCCTACACATGGTTTGACTACCTGGATGGTTATCCAGACTTTTTATGCAGGCTTGAACTTTACCTCGCGGAACCTGTTAGATTCGGCCGCGGGAGGAACCTTTATGTCAACTACACTTGGTGCTGGCACGAAGCTTCTCGATGAAATGATGACCAATTATTCCCAATGGCACACCGAACGCGCTCCAACAAGTAGGAAAGTAATTTCTGTCGAGGAAATTACCTCCCTCAATGAAAAAGTTGACTTAATTATGTCTCTACTTACCAAGCAACCCTCTATTGATCCTCATGATGTTCCTTTAAATTCTTTGGTTGCCCAAGAACAAGTAGATGTGAACTTTATTGCTAGAAACAACTTCAACAACAATGCTTATAGGGGAAATTTTGCTAGTAATCCTAGACCGTTTCCATCCAGCTATGGGAACAACAATACCTACCCTAGCAACAAGAACCCCTCCTCTGAATTAGAAAGCATGCTTAGAGACTTTATCACTACCCAAAAAGCCTTCAACAAAAATGTAGAAGAGAAATTAGCTAAAATAGATAATCTCTCTTTGAAGGTAGAAAGCTTAGCCCTTGATATTGAGATGCTTAAAATTAGAACCTCTCCCCTTGAGGAGAATAAGGCCACTCCTATTAATGCTATCCAGTTACAAATCAATGAAAATATTAGGATGATGGCTAAACTTAAAGAAAGATGGGCTAGAGAAAAAGAGGAAGAGGATAGAATTAAGAGCCTTCCTACACACCACACAGTTGCCACTATCCAAATTGTTGAGGACACTCAAACTATTAGCACCCAATGCACTCCTAGTCCCGTTGGACCTATTAATGGTGATGCTAATACCTCAACCGTAGAAAAAGAAACTCCTATGAACATAGAGGGTTTCAAACAAGTGAGCCTAGATGACACTACTACCACCTTTGATAGTAGTGATATTGATTTTGGTAGTTGCACTCTCTCAGAAGTTATCAGTTTGCTACACGAAATGTCTAGATACCCCCACACTAGCACACTTAATCTTGCCTTCACGGAGCATATCACAAATGCTCTCATCAAAGCTAGGGAGGAGAAGATTAGAGTAGAAGCCTCCATACCTAGGAAGCTAGATGATGGTTGGGACCCTATGATCAAAATTAAATTAAATAACTTCTCTTGCTATGCTTTATGTGATGTTGGAGCTAGTACCTCCGTTATGCCCAAAAGAATATTTGATATGTTTGAATTGAAGCCCTTTGAGCCTTGTTCTTTTGGTGTTCGTCTTGTTGATTCTTCCATAAAGAAACCTTTGGGGAAGATCAACGATGTTCTTATCATTGTCAATGACAACTATGTTCCCGTTGATTTTATTGTTATGGATATAGAGTGTGAACCTTTGTGTCCAATTATTTTGGGACGTCCTTTTCTTCGCACCGTTGGTGTGGTTATTGACATGAAAGAGGGGAATATAAAATTCCAATTCCCATTCAAAAAGGGGATGGAACACTTCCCTAGAAATAAAATCAAGTTACCTTTTGAGTCCGTTACATGGGCTAGTTATTCTCTTTCTCTTGATAAAACTTGATTCTTCTTTTGCATTAAGCCTAGCTAATGGCTTTAAAGAAGCGCTTTCGGGAGGCAGCCCGCAACGAATTTAGGTGTTTTATTTTTTGATTTTGTTGTGTCTTGATGATTGTTACTTCTGTAGCAACATCATTGTATCTTTATTTTTCAGCTTTGTGCCAAGTTATAGCCTCTTACGGCAAGGGAAGTAAAAGTTGGGACATGCTTTCCAGAAAACAGATTCTGTCCTCGTGACCAGAAAAATTCCAGAAAACTCCCAGTTCATATTTTTGATCTGAAATTTTTACACAGTATGCTCTATAGAATTACGAAACTTCTGTATGTTCTGAGTTTTTTGATTCGACTTGGAGAAGTGCCCCTAAAAAATTCTTTACTATCTGCTGTTCTGTTTTTCACAGATTCTGCCACGTTTTGTCTCTCCTAACTTTTGCAAACCTTAAGCTTGATTTTTCTTTGCAAAAACTTTTTGGAACTCTTGAGAAACAGTAGCTCTTCAAAAATATCTTTATATCCAGTGGGGAAAATTATTTATTAAGGGTACTAACCTCTCTAATCAACTTATGATGAGTTATGTATGAAGAGAGTTTTCAAGTGTGTGATGGAAGATGATGAAAGAAGATCCAGGAGTCTCAAGCGCTCAAGATTGGGGATGCCCCCATGTATCCCCAACAAATATTCAAGGATACTCAAGCGTCTAAGCTTGGGCATGCCCCCGTGCATCCCCTTCTCCATCAACAATCATCAGTTCGTCCTTCGTCTCACTATATTTTTATCACTTCATGCGTTATGTGCTATGCTTGGAGCGTCTCGCTCTTAGGTTTTATTTTAGTTTTCTTTAGCTTTGGTTGCTGTTCTTAACAAGTTAGACCCTGTCTTACTTTGTGTGGGAGAGAAACACGCTCCACTTTCAAAATTTAGAACACATCATAGGATTTTTCCTGCTTATCTTTTTGCTGTTGTGTGTTCTTTATCTTTTCATAGCTACTGCCATGTTTAGTTTTAGTTTTAGTTTGTCTTTAGCAAGAGCCTTGGATTTTGTTTAGTTTGTTGCTGGAACTCTTTTTAGTTTTCATGTTTATCTTCTTAAAAGAGAGTTGGTTGTTGCACTGAGTTGTGTCTTGTCTTGAAAGTAGTTAATTGAGGTTGCTATTTAATTTTAGTAGTAACTTGCAATAGTTTTGAGTTATTGATGTGAGTAATGTTTGAACTTTTGGTGACAAGAGCTCTTGCCTATTAGTGATAGGTGTCGTATTTTGGGCAATCCGTGTGTATTTTCAAATCCTACAAAACTAGTTGAGAACTCTAGCTACTAGATGGATCACTACTCTTCTGAGGAGTCGAATATCAGAGAACACTCACGTACCATGAGTCGAGGATGCGCAAGGATAACCAAACCCCCATACACTCCTCCTCAGGGTACTTGTATCTTTGTGAACCTCCTTATTAGATTGAGAGTTACCGATAATAAGTGCATGAGTTCTTCAGACTAATGTAAGCATTGAAAGTTGACACTTCCACCTTCCCTTATTTTGCTAGCCTCTCCCGTGCCGTGCATTGCCTTCTTCTCACTCCGAGAGTTGGTGTCCACCTTCGCCGGTACATCCAAACCCTTGGCATGATACGCTCTGTCATCATAAGCCTCCTTATATCTTCCCTCAAAACAGCCACCATACCTACCTATCAAGGCATTTCCATAGCCTTTCCGAGTTATATTGCCATGCAACTTCCACCTCTTCATGACTTGATTTTCATGTCATACATGTTCGTACTACACTGGCAGCGACATACATTGCATACTTCATGATAGTTACATCTTCTTTATGTTTTGAGTACCTTGTAAAGTATGAAAGATTTCCTTTACCTTCTTGTAAAATAGAGTGTTGCCCTTAAGTGAGGAAAAGATCCCAAAGTGGACACAATAAAATATCCCAAAGAGGACAAATGAGAGTTCGATAGAAAGAGCCATTGAGGCCACAAAAAAATACAAAAATATAGAAAAAAGAGAAAAAGAAATAAAAAGAGAGAAAGGGGCAACACTACTATCCTTTTGAGAGATCCACACTAGTACTCCCTTTATATCCTTGTACTCCATAGAGATGATCATTATGCATATAGCTATGTGGGGACCTTCACACTATAGAACTTGGCTTGCATATTCCAAGGATGAGCCTCCTCAAACGAGCTCTAGGTCTTCATGAGCGAGCAAGTTAGATGCACCCCCACTAGTTCCTTTGGAGAGCTTCTTAGCTCGTATGTGCATCCGTCGCATGCCAATCCCTACTCCCCACATCATATCTATCATTTGGACTCCCTTGCCTATGATTGTCCTCATTGATGTGAGCCTTTCTCATCCTTTTTGTCTTCTCCTCCACCATACTTCTCTCTTTTCCATCTTAAGTGTGAACTCTCGTGCTTACGCTCATCCATTGCATGAGTGCTCAAAATATCAAAAAGGAGTGGATCAAATTGACTTGTACCTGGCTAGTGGTCTGGGGACGAGTCAAGATAAGATTCCAAAGAAGACCAAGTGTGAAACTTTAGTAGATTGAGTTCTCAACACAAAAATTACTTTTTCTCGTATTCCCTATCTCCCTTCTTGCACGCAAACACCATTTGGAGACATTCGAGTCGCGGACAGCGAGAGCTCTTGCACCTATTGTTCTTTTGTTACTTGTTTCAATGTTAATATAGACTCTTGCATGTTATGACTTGAATTGAATCTCTAACCTTGATTGCTTTACTTTTCAAAGTTCTTTTATGGTTGCTAGCATGTCAACACAGAAATTATGTTGTTATCATTTACCTACTCGAGGACGAGCAGGAATTAAGCTTGGGGATGTTGATACGTCCAAAACGTATCTATAATTTATGCTTGCTCCATGCATGTTTTGTGTGATATTGATATGATCTATATACACTTTCATACACTTTTGATCATATTTGGACTAACCTATTAAGTCAGTGCACCCCAGTGCCAGTTCCTGTTTTCTGCTGTTTTTCTATTTCAGTTTTCCCCCATATAAAAAGTGACAGAAAAATTCCGGAAAAAATACAGGAAAACTCAGCGTACAGGAAGCTTCGAGAAGAGCCCGGGAGGGGCCAGAGGGGAGCCAGGGGGGCCCAGGCGGCCACCCGGCGCGGCCCCACCCCTGGCCGCGCCAGGGGGTCGCCTGGGGCCCCTGGTCCACCTCTGGCTGCCCCCTTCGCCTATTTATTCTCCGTCACGGGACAACTCCAGAAGAGGAACCCTATTGCGCAAACTCGTATCTGTTCCGCCGCCGCCGCGCTTCCGAAGATCGGGAGCACCAGAAGACCTCTTCCCGGCACCCTGCTGGAGGGAGGATTGACCTCCGGGAGTCTCCTCTCCACCATGGATGCTCCCCGGATGTCTCGTGAGTAGTTTTCCTTGGACCATGGGTCCGTGATCAGTAGCTATGTGATGTTCTCCTCCCCTCTTTGATCTTCATTGCTTAGAGCTCGTGAGCTGCCCTACATGATCGAGACACCTTTGTAATATTTCTGCTGTTGCTATGCTGAGTTTGGAGGGATCTGATGGATTATGAGATTATGTTCAGATTGTGATAGAGTAATATATTTGGTTTTTATCTCTTATATTTTTGTTCCTAAGTAATTCTTGCATGTTCTCCGTTGTTGTTTATTGCTTTGGCCAAGTAGTAGGTAGTGACTCCAAGAAGGAACGTTGTGCTAGATTGTGGGTTCATGCCCCCCGATGACACGCTTGAGTGACAGAAACATGAGTCTAGGGGATGTGCTGTTGCCACAAGGGGGAAAACAACGGTGCTTGTAACCGCGGTTGCAAGGATTGTTTACTTTACGCAAAGTTCTTTTTATTGCAGTTGTCTGGTGCTTTGGGTTTACACTTTGGGTGGGGCTCGCAACTTAATACCAGCGAGATGTTTTGGATAGATATCTCAAGGTGGATGATTAGTAGTAGATGCAGATGGATTTCGGTCAACTTATTTTGGCGTTCTGCCCGTGCCTTTGATCCTCTTCCTTTCTTTTGTAGCATAGTTAGCATTGCGGTGCGTTCATAATCCTGTCAATTGCCCTTCTGTAATTTGTTTACCTCGCATAGCAGTTTTATCGTCTTTTGGGAGAGAGACATCACTAGTGAACATCACGTATCCCGGTCCATATCCTCATTATTATTACCAAGCTATATTTACTTTACTGCTTTTACTTGCTATCATTATCCCTTGCGTTTTATCCTTTGAGAACAACAAGACCGGAGAGATTGACAACCTCTCTGAACTTCGTTCGGAACAAAGTTATCTGTGTCTGTGTGCAGGTCCGCGTCAGTTGCGCCGCTGACACCTACTTATCATCTTTGGAGTCCTACTGGAGACAAACCTTGGTATCTTCACCGAGGGAAAACTGTTGCTGCACTACATCTCAAACCTTCCACTTGGGGTAACCAACGAAGGGTGAGAAGCCATCACCTCGCGAGCGTCCTCCTTCAACGAACTCCAAGACTGAAGCACGCCCGGGGCGGCGTACCGCAAAATGAACAAAAAGAAAGGACAATCAAGCTCAAACAGTAGGAATGGCCAAGCAGTTATTCCAATCAAAGTAGCACAGATTTGCCACCACAGAGGAGGCATATTACAACCAGAAGTTTCAGACGACACGACATGGCTACGCCCCCCCCCCTTGCCTGTAGAGGAGGGATACTGAGTATCCACGACTTCCTGTAGACGACGGGCCAGAACAGTGGCTCGCGCGCTCTGCTCGTCAGTATACGCAGGGACAGTCTCAACCAGAGCGTCATCAATGGCAATTCTGTGCCCCATAAGAACAACAAGGGACGTGGAAAGACCACTCACCACGTTCTCCCCAACTAGCTCCTCCAAAAGATCCCCGTGATCACCAAATGCAGCAACACGGGCGTCCAGACCAGCTGGTACCTTTGTGCCCTCCGGCATGAGGTGTTCATGAACAAGACCCACAAGAGTGGAAGCCCGGGCACATACCCCCTTGGCAACATCAACAGCGGCCGACATGGCATCCACGGCCCCTCGAAGAACTCCAGACCCCGATGCAACAACCTCCGCCGCACCCGCACCCGTAGAGGCTGCACCAGGCAAAAAAAATCACTACGGGAAGATAAAGAGACAAAAAGCACCCAGCAGCGGAACGACGACTTACACACAAGCGAGTCCACCAAGACCCAAAGACACTCGCACTCGACCGCCTCCGCCTGCACAAGCGCATCCTCAGCCCAACGCAGGCGCACCAGCTCCTCGTGCTGATCGTGCAGCTCCTTCTCCTTGGAAGCCAAAGCATCCTTAAGGTTGGAAATCGTCCTTTCCGCCTTCTCGGCCTGCTTCTCGGCAGTTTGACGACGGTCTGAAAAACAAGACAACACCCAGAACGGAAGACCCAGAAGCTCAAGCACGGCAGCACAGGAAGAAATACTCACTACTCATGGCAGACAAGGCATCCTGGGGAGAACTGTGGGCCTGTTGCCAATGCTCAGCTTTGACCACCAGACGCTCACAGTGCTGAAACACCGGCTACTTGAAGAAATCAAATATTAAAGACAGAACCAAAACAAGACTATAACCAATCGCAAACGCTTGCTTGCAGCCTCGGGGGCTACTCCCATCGGGAGCACTGGCCGTGCTCCCAATGACGACACAAAGAAAAAACAGAGCCAAGGCAAGACTACAAGCAACCGCAAGCACTTGCTTGCAGCCTCGGGGGCTACTCCCATCGGGAGCACTGCTGTGCCCCCGATGACAAAAACTATACAAGCAAACAGGAAACAAACTCACCAGGCCAGCTATGCGGTCAAAAAAGCGGACTTTATCTTCAACACCAAGATCAAGACGGCCCAAGTAAGGACGATCTGGAGCAGCAGGCTCGGCATCAGGAGCAACAACACCAGACGCCACTGGCGGAGCAGCAACAGGAATCACACCCGCAGCCGGGACAGCAGGAGTCACCGACGGTATGGGTTGACCAACAACAGCTGAAGAATCCCCAGTATGCTTGGCGGCTGCTCCATAGTGAGTCGACTGCAGGTCGACAGCAGCCGCACTGGTGGAGGAAGCAGCCGGAGTAGTCACAGCGCTACAAGATAAAAAGCCATCAGACAAAAGAACGGAGGAAAACAGCCCCAGAAAAGTCAAGCATATGCTTACCCGCCACACGCAGAGCGAGCACGTAACAACCTCACAAACCTGGGCCTTTTGCACGAGGCAACTTGCGGAGACGGCTCAGCAGACGGCACAGATCTTCGGCGCCCGAAGGCCGCGACCGCTTGACACGAAAGGGATCCGATTCTTCACTATCTCCGGTCCCTGGCAGCTCGACCCCCGTGGACTCGTCAGCACCAGTGGCACCCGCGAGCACGCTGGCACCAGCACTCGGCGCGGCATCGTCAGCAGCGGAAGCATCCGGCTCCTCGCGAATATCAGCATCCTCCGGCTGCGGAGGGTTGCACAACAGAGGAACATGATCCTACAAAAGCAAATAGCATCATCAGCAAGCAATCAAACAAGCATCTCAAATCAAACGAGAAATTCAAAAACGCGAACCTGCGGCAGCGCGTGATCAGAAGAATAAGGAAGGACAAAACCCATCTCGGAAACGCTCGAGCACTTGGTCACGTATTGGATCCGGGCTAAGAGGCCATCGGCATCAAGCTCCTTGCGGGAGCATCTCGTCGAGTCCTCGAGTCCCTTATATTGCCACATGGGACGGGCTCGAGACTGCAATGGTTGAACGCGCCTCCCAATAAAAACAGAGATGAGCTGCCCACCGGTCAAGTTGTCCTTCACTAGAGCAACCCTCTCCAAGAATGGAGCCACTTCATATGACTCTTTCGCAGACAAAGAATGGGACCATGAAGCCTGCTTAACTACTCGCGCTTCAGAATTAAAGGGAGCAAGCCCAAATCGCTGCCCAGCAACGTGCTGATCCTTCAGATAGAACCAACTTTTCCGCCAAGCACTGACGGAGTCAAGCATCTCCAAATCAAAGTACGATTTGGAGTCCCTAATGGATATACCCACCTGCCCCACAGCATACTCAGAGTTCGTCCTCTTTATACAAAAGAGGTGCTTCTAGAGCCCCCAATGGGGTTAGATCCCCAAGAAAGCCTCACAAAGGGTAATAAAGCAAGCAATGTGCAAAATCCCATTGGGAGTCAAATTGTGTAGCTGAAGCCGATAGGTGTACAGCAAAACACGAACAAAAGGGTGAATCGGAAGGGCAAACCCGAGAGGGAAGAACTCCTGAAAGCACACCCTCTCATCTGCCGCAGGAGCGGGAACAGGTTCATCCCCCGGAATCCGCACGACATCTCCAGCCACAAGCCATCAGCAATCAGCGAGCCGAGATCTGCAGCCCCAAAGGTCGAGCGCTCCCACTTGCCAGACATCTTGGCCGATTTCTGAGCAGCACGGGAGCGCGTTGTCATCAATCCCGCAGCAAGCAGCAAAAGGAGGAAGGAGAAGGCTCAAGAACAGGGGAAATCTAGAAGCGAGAGGAGAATGCAATGGCTGGGTGATATGTCCCAAACATATCTATAATTTCTTCTTGATCCATGCATGTTTTGTGTGACTTTGCCATGTTTTGCTTGAACTTTCATACACTTTTGAACCTATTTGGACTAACCTATTAACTCAGTGCACCCAGTTGCCAGTTTCTGTTTTCTGCTGTTTTGTATTTCAGGTTTTCCGACCATTAAAAGTGATCCAAAAATTCCGGGAAAATTATATAAAAAATCAGCGCAACAAAAGCTTCCGGAATCATCGAGAGAGGGAAGGGGGGCCACCACCAGGCAACCAGGAGGGAAGGTGGCGTGGCCCCACCCTGGGTTGCGCCAGGGACCCTCCTGACTGCCTCGTGGGTCCCCTCGATGCCCCTTCGCCTATATTTACCCCTCGGGATGGAAACCCCTAATATCGATCTCTTTCTCGCGAACTCCCCTCTGTACCGCCGCCGCCGCCGTTTCAAGATCCGGGCTTCCTGGAGAAGCTGACCCGGCACCCTGCCGGAAGGAGGAACTCCCTCCGGCCATAGCCATGGACGCCTCCCGGATGTGTCGTGAGTAGTCCCCCTTGGACCATGGGTCCGTGACCAATAGGTATGTGATGAATCTCTTCCCCTTTTGTGCTTCCACTTTCGAGTCCTCGTGAGCTGCCTCACATGATCGAGGCATCTATGTAATTTCTGTTGTTGCTATGCTGAGTTTGTTGGGATCTGATGGATTATGAGACTATGTTCAGATTGTGATGAGTAATATATTTGGTTCTTCTCTTTTATATTTTGTTCTTGAGTAAATTCTTGCATGTTCTCCGTTGTGGTATTTGCTTTGGCCAAGTATTTTATTTGCAACTCCAAGAGAGAGCGTTATGCTCGATTGTGGGTTCAACCCATTGATGTCTAGCTTGAGTGACAGAAACATGAGACTAGGGGATGTGTTGTTGCCACCAGGGATAAAACAAAGGTGCTTGTACCTGCGGGTGCAAGGATTGTTTACTTTACGCAAAGTTCTTTTAATGCAATTGTCTGTTGCTTTGAGTTTACACTTTGGGTGGGATTCGCAACTTAATACCAGCGAGATGTTCTGGATAGATATCTCATGGTGGATGATTCGTAGTAGATGCAGATGGATTTCGGTCTACTTACCTTGGCGTACTGCCCATTGCTTTTGAGCCCTTCCTTTCTTTGCAACATAGTTAGCATTGCGGTGCCTTCATAATCCTGCCAATTGCCCAACTGTGATTTGTTTACCTCGCTAGCACTTTTATCGTCTTTTGGGAGAGAGACATCACTAGTGAAAATCACGGGACCCCGGTCCATCTTCACATTATTGTTCACACCCTCAATTTACTTTCAGCTTTTACTTTCCTTTGCACCTTTTATCTCTTGCGTTGATCCTTTGTAAACGACAAGGCCGGAGGAATTGACAACTCCTCTGTACTCGTTGGGAGCAAAGTTATTTGTTGCTGTGTGCAGGTCCACGACAACACCCTAGTCGGGAAGCAATTTCTGGCGACGTTGCCACCTACTTTTATCTCCTGAGTCCTACTGGTTCGATAACCTTGGTATCTTCACCGAGGGAAACTTGCTGTTGCACTGCATCTCAAACCTTCCACTTGGGGTAACCAACGAGGGCCGAGAAGCCATCAAGCAAATTTCTGGCGCCGTTGCCGGGGACTCAAGTCTACAAGATAGGGGAGTTGCACACTATCTTTTACCTTTGCTTTTTAGTCTTGTTAGTTTACCTTTCAGTTTTTACTTTTGTGTCCTTAATCAAAAATACCAAAAATACATGTTACCCTTCTTGTGTGCTTAAGTATGTTAGGAGTTTGTACTATGAGGGAATCCGAAGTCTTGGATTTCCATCAAAGGAACGGGGAGAATATGAAGAAGGCATGGGACATAATTTCTGAAGCACATAAGGCAAATATGCCTTGGTTACCTATCAGAATTGTGCTTAGAAATTTTTGCTTTGGCCTTTTTAAGTGGTGTAAGCACTCTCTTGGTCTTATAGCTGAAGGAGACTTTTTAGGGTGTGATGAAGCTAGAGCTCTTGAAATTATACATGGTTTATGTGGTTATTTTGGTTATGATGGTCTTAACACTGTTGTAGACAGAATTGCTACTATTGAGAAGAGACTTGATACTCTAGACTTAAAAGAAGTAGAGAAGTTAAATCCTCCTAGAGAGGAGATTTTGGAAATAGAAAATGACTGGGAGCCTTTTGTTAGGGTTGTTATCTCTAATCAAAACTTCCTTGCTTTTTGTGACATTTGATCTACAGTTTCTATAATGCCAATCTTTATTTATGATTCTTTGTACCTTGCAAGCATGGACAAATTTCCATCTTTCCATGAACATTCTAATGTTGATATTTCTGAGATCCAGGGAAGATTAAAAGATGTCCAGGTCATGTTTCTTAAAAGGAGTGTAGAGATTGACTTTGCCATCATGAAGGCCAACAAAGGAAATATAGTGCTCGGAAGGGACTTCCTCCGAGCCATGAAAGGCTTCATTGATATAGGTAAAGGACAAATACGTTTGCGTGGTAAGGCAAAAGGTACGTACCTCTTCCCTCAGAAGAACAAGGATGAGCTTATTGAAAACCCTTTTGAAATCCTTGGTGAACCTTCCGATGATTTTGAAAAGACTTAATCTTCGGCTTTAAGCCTAGCTAATGGCTCTAAAGAAGCGCTTTCGGGAGGCAGCCCGCAACGAATTTAGGTTTTTATTTTTGCTTTTGTTCTGTTCTTAGTGGTCTTGATGATTGTTACTACTGTAGCAACATCATTGTATCTTTATTTTTCAAGCTTTGTGCCTTTTATAGCCTCATACGACAAGGGAAGTGAAAGTTGTGACATGCTGTCCAGAAAACAGATTCTGTCCTCGTGACTAGAAAAATCATGGAAAATCCCAGTTCATCTTTTTGAGCTGAAATTTTTACACAGCGTGCTCTATACAATTACGAAACTTTCGTATGTTCTGGGTTTTTTATTTGAGTTGTATAAGTACCCCTAAAAAATTCGTTTTTACCTGCTCGTCTGTTTTTCACAGATTATGTCCTGTTTTGCCTTTTCTTCGTTTTGCAAACCTTAAGCTTGCTTTTCCTTTGCAAAAAATTGTTGGAAATCTTGAGAAACAGTATCTCTTCAAGTTTATCTTTATTTCCAGTAGAGGAAAACTTATTTTATTATGGATACTAACCTCTCTAATCAGCCTACAATGAGTTATGTATGAAGGGAGTTTTCAAGTGCGCGATGGAGGATGATGAAAGAAGATTCAGGAGTGTCAAACACTCAAGCTTGGGGATGCCCATCACACCCCAATAAATATTCAAGGAGACTCAAGCGTCTAAGCTTGGGGATGCCCCCGTGCATCCCCTTCTGCATCAACAATCATCAGTTTGTCCCTCGTTGCACTATATTTTTATCACTTCATGCGCTATGTGCTATTCTTGGAGCGTCTCGCTCTTAGGTTTTGTTTTTAGTTTTCTTTTGCTTTGTTTGCTGTAGTAACAAGTTAGATCCCGGCTTACTTACTTTTGTGTGGGATAGATACACGCTCCGCTTGAACTAGAACTCCTCATAGGATTTGCTTGCTTATTATTTTAGCTGTGAGCTGTTCTTTTTCTTTTCTTAGCTTCTGTTCTGTTTAGTTGTAGTGCTTTAGTTTTTCTAGAGCTTTTCTTTTGTTTTAGGTTGAACTTTCTATAGGTTTCATGTTTTATCTTGTTAGAGAGTTTGCCTGTTGCACTGAGTTCTGTGTCTTGACTGAAAGTAGAAGTTAAAGTTGTTGTTCTCTTTGTAGTAGTAACTTGCAATAGTTTTGAGGTATTGACGGTCAAGAGATCTTGCCTATTAGTGATCGATGTCGTATTTTGGGCAATCCGTGTGTTTTTCGAAAACCAAAAAATCCATGTTGAGAACTCTAGCTACTATATGGATCACTAACCTCTGTAGGGTTCGAATATTAGAGTACACTCACGTACCATGATTCGAGGATGCGCAAGGATAACCAAACCCCCATACACTCCTCCTCGGGGTACCTGTCTCTTTGTGAACCTCCTGATTAGATTGAGATTTACCGATAATAAGTGTATGAGTTCTTCGGACTAATGTGAGTATTCGAAAGTTGACACTTCCACCCACCTATACTTTTTCTAGCTTCTTCGATACCGTGCATTGCCCTTTCTCACCTCGAGAGTTGGCGCATACTTCGCCGGTGCATCCAAACCCTTGGCATGATACGCTCTGTCATCATAAGCCTCCTTATATCTTTACTCAAAACAGCCACCATACCTACCTACAAGGCATTTCCATAGCCTTTCCGAGATACATTGCCATGCAACATCCACCTTCTCATGACTTGATCTTCATGTCATACATGCTACTTGCTTGATCGATGAGCCGCATGCTAGTTGGGCCTTGCCCTAATCATTGCTACATGACGCGCTAGTATCATTGCATATCCTGCTACCCTGGCAGAGACATACATTTGCATCATGATAGTTACATTTTCTTTATGTGAGTACCTTTGTAAAGTGTGAAAGATCTCCGATATTCTTGCAAAATATAGAGTATTGCCCCTAAAGTGAGGAAAAGATCCCAAAGAGGACAAAATCAAAAGATCCCAAAGAGGACAAATGAGAGTTAAATAGAAAGAGCTATTGAGGCCACCAAAAAATAAAAGAGAAAAAGAGAAAAAGAAAAAAATAAAAAGAGAGAAGGGGGCATACTACTATTCCTTTTTGAGAGATCCACACTAGTACTTCATCTTCTATCCCTTGTACTCCATAGAGATCATCATCATGCATATAGCTATGTGGGGACCCTTCACACTATAGAACTTGGCTTGTATATTCCAATGATGAGCCTCCTCAAACGAGCTCTAGGTCTTCTTGAGCAAGCAAGTTAGATGCACCCCCACTAGTTCCCTTGGAGAGCTTTTAGCTCACATGTGCATCCGTTGTATGGCAATCCCTACTCCTCACATCATATCTATCATATGGCCTTCTCTCGCCTATGATTTTCCTCATTGATGTGAGCCTTTCACACCTTTTTGTCTTCCTCCTCCACCTTCGTTCTGTTTCCCCTTTTAGGTGTCAACTTTCTTGCTCACGCTCATCCATTGCATGAGTGCTCAAAATATCGAAAGGGAGTGGATCAGTTTGACTTGTACCTGGCTAGTGGTCTGGGGACGAGTCCAGATAAGAATCCAAAGGAGACCAAGTGTGAAACTTTAGTAGATAGTTGTTCTCAACAACCTTTTTTTCTCTCTCTTCCTAGTCCCTTGCTTGCACGCAAACACCATTTGGCGACATTCGAGTCACGGACAGCAAGAGCTCTTGCACCCTTTGTTCTTTTGTTGCTTGTGCCAATGCTAATATAGACTCTTGCTTGTTAAGACTTGAATTGAATTGCATGATTTGATTGCTTTACTTAAAAGTCCTTATTTGGTTGTGTGGCATGTCACCACATAAATTATGCTTGTTATCATTTACCTACTCGAGGACGAGCAGGAATTAAGCTTGGGGATGTTGATACGTCCCAAACGTATCTATAATTTTATCTTGCTCCATGCATGTTTTGTGTGACTTTGCCATGTTTTGCTTGAACTTTCATACACTTTTGAACCTATTTGGACTAACCTATTAACTCAGTGCACCCAGTTGCCAGTTTCTGTTTTCTGCTGTTTTGTATTTCAGGTTTTCCGACCATTAAAAGTGATCCAAAAATTCCGGGAAAAATATATAAAAAATCAGCGCAACAGAAGCTTCCGGAATCACCAAGAGAGGGAAGGGGGCCCACCACCAGGCAGCCAGGAGGGCAGGTGGCGCGGCCCCACCCTGGCCGCGCCAGGGACCCTCCTGACTGCCTCGTGGATCCCCTCGATGCCCCCCTTCGCCTATATTTACCCCTCGGGGTGGAAACCCCTAATATCGATCTCTTTCTCGCGAACTCCCCTCTGTACCGTTGCCGCCGTTTCAAGATCGGGGCTGCCTAGAGAAGCTGCCCCGGCACCCTGCCGGAAGGAGGAACCCCCTCCGGGAGACCATCCATAGCCATGGACGCCTCCCGGATGTGTCGTGAGTAGTCCCCCTTGGACCATGGGTCCGTGAACAATAGGTATGTGATGAATCTCTTCCCCTTTTGTGCTTCCACTTTTGAGTCCTCGTGAGCTGCCGCACATGATCGAGGCATCTATGTAATTTCTGTTCTTGCTATGCTGCGTTTGTTGGGATCTGATGGATTATGAGACTATGTTCAGATTGTGATGAGTAATATATTTGGTTCTTCTCTTTTATATTTTTCTTGAGTAAATTCTTGCATGTTCTCCGTTGTGGTATTTGCTTTGGCCAAGTATTTTAATTGCAACTCCAAGAGAGAGCGTTATGCTCGATTGTTGGTTCAGCCCCTTGATGTCTAGCTTGAGTGACAGAAACATGAGACTAGGGGATGTGCTGTTGCCACCAGGGATAAAACAACAGTGCTTGTACCTGCGGGTGCAAGGATTGTTTACTTTACGCAAAGTTCTTTTAATGCAGTTGTCTGTTGCTTTGAGTTTACACTTTGGGTGTGATTCGCAACTTAATACCAGCGAGATGTTCTGGATAGATATCTCATGGTGGATGATTCGTAGTAGATGCAGATGGATTTCGGTCTACTTACCTTGGCGTACTGCCCATTGCTTTTGAGCCCTTCCTTTCTTTGCAGCATAGTTAGCATTGCGGTGCCTTCATAATCCTGTCAATTGCCAACTGTGATTTGTTTACCTCGCTAGCACTTTTATCGTCTTTTGGGAGAGAGACATCACTAGTGAAAATCACGGGACCCCGGTCCATCTTCACATTATTGTTCACACCCTCAATTTACTTTCAGCATTTACTTTCCTTTGCACCTTTTATCTCTTGCGTTCATCCTTTGTAAATGACAAGGCCGGAGGAATTGACAACTCCTGTGTACTCGTTGGGAGCAAAGTTATTTGTTGCTGTGTGCAGGTCCATGATGGCGACTCGCCCCCTTCGTTGGTTACCCCAAGTGGAAGGTTGAGATGTAGTGCAGCTGCAGTTTTCCCTCGGTGAAGATACCAAGGTTTGTCTCCAGCAGGACTCCAGAGATGATAAGTAGGTGTCAGCGGCGCAACTGACGCGGACCTGCACACAGACACAGATAACTTTGTTCCCAATGAAGTTCAGAGAGGTTGTAAATCTCTCCGGTCTTGTTGTTCACAAGGATAAAATTCAAGGGATAATGATAGCAAGTAAAAGCAGTAAAGTAAATATAGCGTGGAAACAATAATGAGGGTATGGACCGGGATACGTGATGTTCTCTAGTGATGTCTCTCTCCCAAAAGAAGATAAAATTGCTATGCGAGGTAAACAAATTACAGAAAGGCAATTGACAGGATTATGAACGCACCACAATGCTAACTATGCTACAAAAGAAAGGACAAGGTTCAAAAGCACAGGCAGTACGCCAAGATTAGTAGATCGAAATCCATCTGCATCTACTACTAATCATCCACCTTGAGATATCTATCCAGAACATCTCGCTGGTATTAAGTTGCGAGCCCCACCCAAAGTGTAAACCCAAAGCACCAGACAACTGCAATAAAAAGAACTTTGCGTAAAGTAAACAATCCTTGCAACCGCGGTTACAAGCACCGTTGTTTTCCCCCTTGTGGCAACAACACATCCCCTAGACTCATGTTTCTGTCACTCAAGCGTGTCATCGGGGGGCATGAACCCACAATCTAGCACAACATTCCCTCTTGAAGTCACTACCTACTACTTGGCCAAAGCAATAAACAGCAACGGAGAACATGCAAGAATTACTTAGGAACAAAAATATAAGAGATAAAAACCAAATATATTACTCTATCACAATCTGAACATATTCTCATAATCCATCAGATCCTATCAAACTCAACATAGCAATAGCAGAAATATTACAAAGGTGCCTCGATCATGTAGGGAAGCTCACGAGGTCTAAACAATGAAGATCAAAGAGGGGAGGAGAACATCACATAGCTACTGATCACGGACCCATGGTCCAAGGAAAACTAGTCACGAGACATCCGGGGAGCATCCATGGTGGAGAGGAGACTCCCGGAGGTCAATCCTCCCTCCGGCAGGGTGCCGGGAAGAGGTCTTCTGGTGCTCCAGATCTTCGGAAGCGCGGCGGCGGCGGAACAGAGGCGAGTTCGTGGAATAGGGTTCCCTCCCCTGGAGTTTTCCCGTGACGGAGAATAAATAGGCGAAGGGGGCAGCCAGAGGTGGACCAGGGGCCCCAGGCGCCCCCCTGGCGCGACCAGGGGTGGGGCCGCGCCGGGTGGCCTCCTGGGCCCCCTGGCTCCCCTCTGGCCCCTCCCGGGCTCTTCGCGAAGCTTCCTCCACGCTGATTTTTTATCTGAATTTTCCCGAATTTTTTTGGCACTTTTTATATGGGGGGAAACTGAAATAGAAAAACAGCAGAAAACAGGAACTGGCACTGGAGTGCACTGAGTTAATAGGTTAGTCCAAATATGATCAAAAGTGTATGAAAGTGTATCTAGAACATAGCAATATCACACAAAACATGCATGGAGCAAGCAGAAATTATAGATACGTTTTGGACGTATCAACATCCCCAAGCTTAATTCCTGCTCGTCCTCGAGTAGGTAATTGATAACAGCATAATTTCTGTGGTGACATGGTAGCAACCATAAAAGAACTTTGAAAAGTAAAGCAATCAAGGTTAGAGATTCAATTCAAGTCATAACATGCAAGAGTCTATATTAGCATTGAAATAAGTAACAAAAGAACATTAGGTGCAAGAGCTCTCGCTGTCTGTGACTCGAATGTCTCCAAATGGTGTTTGCGTGCAAGAAGGGGGATAGGGAATACGAGAAAAAATTATTTTTGTGTTGATAACTCAATCTACTAAAGTTTCACACTTGGTCTTCTTTGGAATCTTATCTTGACTCGTCCCCAGACCACTAGCCAGGTACAAGTAAATTTGATCCACTCCTTTTCGATATTTCGAGCACTCATGCAATGGATGAGCGTAAGCACGAGAGTTGACACTTAGGATGGCAAAGAGAGAAATATGGTGGAGGAGGAAAACAAAAAAGGAAGATAAAGGCTCACATCAATGAGGACAATCATAGGCAAGAGATGCCAAATGATAGATATGATGTGAGGAGTAGGGATTGCCATGCAACGGATGCACATACGAGCTAGGAAGCTCTCCAATGGAACTAGTGGGGGTGCATCTAACTTGCTCGCTCATGAAGACCTATAACTCGTTTGAGGAGGCTCGTCCTTGGAATATGCAAGCCAAGTTCTATAGTGTGAAGGTCCCCACATAGCTTTATGCATAACGATCATCTCTATGGAGTACAAGGATATAAAGGGAGTACTAGTGTGGATCTATCAAAAGGATAGTAGTGTTGCCCCTTTCTCTCTTTTTATTTCTTTTTCTCTTTTTTCTATTTTTTTGTACTTTTTTGTGGCCTCAATGGCTCTTTCTATTGAACTCTCATTTGTCCTCTTTGGGATCTTTTATTGTGTCCACTTTGGGATCTTTTCCTCACTTAAGGGCAACACTCTATTTTACAAGAAGGTAAAGGAGATCTTTCACACTTTGCAAAGTACTCAAAATCGGCCAAGATGTCTGGCAAGTGGGAGCGCTCGACCTTTGGGGCTGCAGATCTCGGCTCGCTGATTGCTGATGGCTTGTGGCTGGAGATGTCGTGCGGATTCCGGGGGATGAACCTGTTCCCGCTCCTGCGGCAGATGAGAGGGTGTGCTTTCAGGAGTTCTTCCCTCACGGGTTTGCCCTTCCGATTCACCCTTTTGTTCGTGGTTTGCTGTACACCTATCGGCTTCAGCTACACAATTTGACTCCCAATGGGATTTTGCACATTGCTTGCTTTATTACCCTTTGTGAGGCTTTCTTGGGGATCTAACCCCATTGGGGGCTCTAGAAGCACCTCTTTTGTATAAAGAGGACGAACTCTGAGTATGCTGTGGGGCAGGTGGGTATATCCATTATGGACTCCAAATCGTACTTTGATTTGGAGATGCTTGACTCCGTCAGTGCTTGGCGGAAAAGTTGGTTCTATCTGAAGGATCAGCACGTTGCTGGGCAGCGATTTGGGCTTGCTCCCTTTAATTCTGAAGCGCGAGTAGTTAAGCAGGCTTCATGGTCCCATTCTTTGTCTGCGAAAGAGTCATATGAAGTGGCTCCATTCTTGGAGAGGGTTGCTCTAGTGAAGGACAACTTGACCGGTGGGCAGCTCATCTCTGTTTTTATTGGGAGGCGCGTTCAACCATTGCAGTCTCGAGCCCATCCCATGTGGCAATATAAGGGACTCGAGGACTCGACGAGATGCTCCCGCAAGGAGCTTGATGCCGATGGCCTCTTAGCCCGGATTCAATACGTGACCAAGTGCTCGAGCGTTTCCGAGATGGGTTTTGTCCTTCCTTATTCTTCTGATCACGCGCTGCCGCAGGTTCGCGTTTTTGAATTTCTCGTTTGATTTGAGATGCTTGTTTGATTGCTTGCTGATGATGCTATTTGCTTTTGTAGGATCATGTTCCTCTGTTGTGCAACCCTCCGCAGCCGGAGGATGCTGATATTCGCGAGGAGTCGGATGCTTCCGCTGCTGACGATGCCGCGCCGAGTGCTGGTGCCAGCGTGCTCGCGGGTGCCACTGGTGCTGACGAGTCCACGGGGGTCGAGCTGCCAGGGACCGGAGATAGTGAAGAATCGGATCCCTTTCGTGTCAAGCGGTCGCGGCCTTCGGGCGCCGAAGATCTTGACGCGACGAGTGGTGCTGTCCCGCTATCTGTGCCGTCTGCTGAGCCGTCTCCGCAAGTTGCCTCGTGCAAAAGGCCCAGGTTTGTGAGGTTGTTACGTGCTCGCTCTGCGTGTGGCGGGTAAGCATATGCTTGACTTTTCTGGGGCTGTTTTCCTCCGTTCTTTTGTCTGATGGCTTTTTATCTTGTAGCGCTGCGACTACTCCGGCTGCTTCCTCCACCAGTGCGGCTGCTGTCGACCTGCAGTCGACTCACTCTGGAGCAGCCGCCAAGCATACTGGGGATTCTTCAGCTGTTGTTGGTCAACCCATACCGTCGGTGACTCCTGCTGTCCCGGCTGCGGGTGTGATTCCTGTTGCTGCTCCGCCAGTGGCGTCTGGTGTTGTTGCTCCTGATGCCGAGCCTGCTGCTCCAGATCGTCCTTACTTGGGCCGTCTTGATCTTGGTGTTGAAGATAAAGTCCACTTTTTTTACCGCATAGCTGGCCTGGTGAGTTTGTTTCCTGTTTGCTTGTATAGTTTTTGTCATCGGGGGCACAGCAGTGCTCCCGATGGGAGTAGCCCCCGAGGCTGCAAGCAAGTGCTTGCGGTTGCTTGTAGTCTTGCCTTGGCTCTGTTTTTTCTTTGTGTCGTCATTGGGAGCACGGCCAGTGCTCCCGATGGGAGTAGCCCCCGAGGCTGCAAGCAAGCGTTTGCGATTGGTTATAGTCTTGTTTTGGTTCTGTCTTTAATATTTGATTTCTTCGAGTAGCCGGTGTTCCAGCACTGTGAGCGTCTGGTGGTCAAAGCTGAGCATTGGCAACAGGCCCACAGTTCTCCCCAGGATGCCTTGTCTGCCATGAGTAGTGAGTATTTCTTCCTGTGCTGCCGTGCTTGAGCTGCTGGGTCTTCCGTTCTGGGTGTTGTCTTGTTTTTCAGACCGTCGTCAAACTGCCGAGAAGCAGGCCGAGAAGGCGGAAAGGACGATTTCCAACCTTAAGGCTGCTTTGGCTTCCAAGGAGAAGGAGCTGCACGATCAGCACGAGGAGCTGGTGCGCCTGCGTCGGGCTGAGGATGCGCTTGTGCAGGCGGAGGCGGTCGAGTGCGAGTGTCTTTGGGTCTTGGTGGACTCGCTTGTGTGTAAGTCTTCGTTCCGCTGCTGGGTGCTTTTTGTCTCTTTATCTTCCCGTAGTGATTTTTGTTGCCTGGTGCAGCCTCTACGGGTGCGGGTGCGGCGGAGGTTGTTGCATCGGGGTTTGGAGTTCTTCGAGGGGCCGTGGATGCCATGTCGGCCGCTGTTGATGTTGCCAAGGGGGTCTGTGCCCGGGCTTCCACTCTTGTGGGTCTTGTTCATGAACACCTCATGCCGGAGGGCACAAAGGTACCAGCTGGTCTGGACGCCCGTGTTGCTGCATTTGGTGATCACGGGGATCTTTTGGAGGAGCTAGTTGGGGAGAACGTGGTGAGTGGTCTTTCCACGTCCCTTGTTGTTCTTATGGGGCACAGAATTGCCATTGATGACGCTCTGGTTGAGACTGTCCCTGCGTATACTGACGAGCAGAGCGCGCGAGCCACTGTTCTGGCCCGTCGTCTACAGGAAGTCGTGGATACTCAGTATCCCTCCTCTACAGGCAAGGGGGGGGGCGTAGCCATGTCGTGTCGTCTGAAACTTCTGGTTGTAATATGCCTCCTCTGTGGTGGCAAATCTGTGCTACTTTGATTGGAATAACTGCTTGGCCATTCCTACTGTTTGAGCTTGATTGTCCTTTCTTTTTGTTCATTTTGCGGTACGCCGCCCCGGGCGTGCTTCAGTCTTGGAGTTCGTTGAAGGAGGACGCTCGCGAGGTGATGGCTTCTCACCCTTCGTTGGTTACCCCAAGTGGAAGGTTTGAGGTGTAGTGCAGCAACAGTTTTCCCTCGGTGAAGATACCAAGGTTTGTCTCCAGTAGGACTCCAGAGATGATAAGTAGGTGTCAGCGGCGCAACTGACGCGGACCTGCACACAGACACAGATAACTTTGTTCCGAACGAAGTTCAGAGAGGTTGTCAATCTCTCCGGTCTTGTTGTTCTCAAAGGATAAAACGCAAGGGATAATGATAGCAAGTAAAAGCAGTAAAGTAAATATAGCTTGGAAATAATAATGAGGATATGGACCGGGATCCAAAAGACGATAAAACTGCTATGCGAGGTAAACAAATTACAGAAGGGCAATTGACAGGATTATGAACGCACCGCAATGCTAACTATGCTACAAAAGAAAGGAAGAGGATCAAAGGCACGGGCAGAACGCCAAAATAAGTTGTCCGAAATCCATCTGCATCTACTACTAATCATCCACCTTGAGATATCTATCCAAAACATCTCGCTGGTATTAAGTTGCGAGCCCCACCCAAAGTGTAAACCCAAAACACCAGACAACTGCAATAAAAAGAACTTTGCATAAAGTAAACAATCCTTGCAACCGCGGTTACAAGCATCGTTGTTTTCCCCCTTGTGGCAACAGCACATCCCCTAGACTCATGTTTCTGTCACTCAAGCGTGTCATCGGGGGGCATGAACCCACAATCTAGCACAACGTTCCCTCTTGGAGTCACTACCTACTACTTGGCCAAAGCAATAAACAACAACGGAGAACATGCAAGAATTACTTAGGAACAAAAATATAAGAGATAAAAACCAAATATATTACTCTATCACAATCTGAACATAATCTCATAATCCATCAGATCCCTCCAAACTCAGCATAGCAACAGCAGAAATATTACAAAGGTGTCTCGATCATGTAGGGCAGCTCACGAGCTCTAAGCAATGAAGATCAAAGAGGGGAGGAGAACATCACATAGCTACTGATCACGGACCCATGGTCCAAGGAAAACTACTCACGAGACATCCGGGGAGCATCCATGGTGGAGAGGAGACTCCCGGAGGTCAATCCTCCCTCCAGCAGGGTGCCGGGAAGAGGTCTTCTGGTGCTCCCGATCTTCGGAAGCGCGGCGGCGGCGGAACAGATACGAGTTTGCGCAATAGGGTTCCTCTTCTGGAGTTGTCCCGTGACGGAGAATAAATAGGCGAAGGGGGGCAGCCAGAGGTGGACCAGGGGCCCCAGGCGCCCCCCTGGCGCGGCCAGGGGTGGGGCCGCGCCGGGTGGCCGCCTGGGCCCCCCTGGCTCCCCTCTGGCCCCTCCCGGGCTCTTCTCGAAGCTTCCTGTACGCTGAGTTTTCCTGTATTTTTTCCGGAATTTTTCTGTCACTTTTTATATGGGGGAAAACTGAAATAGAAAAACAGCAGAAAACAGGAACTGGCACTGGGGTGCACTGAGTTAATAGGTTAGTCCAAATATGATCAAAAGTGTATGAAAGTGTATATAGATCATATCAATATCACACAAAACATGCATGGAGCAAGCATAAATTATAGATACGTTTTGGACGTATCAACATCCCCAAGCTTAATTCCTGCTCGTCCTCGAGTAGGTAAATGATAACAACATAATTTCTGTGTTGACATGCTAGCAACCATAAAAGAACTTTGAAAAGTAAAGCAATCAAGGTTAGAGATTCAATTCAAGTCATAACATGCAAGAGTCTATATTAACATTGAAACAAGTAACAAAAGAACAATAGGTGCAAGAGCTCTCGCTGTCCGCGACTCGAATGTCTCCAAATGGTGTTTGCGTGCAAGAAGGGAGATAGGGAATACGAGAAAAAGTAATTTTTGTGTTGAGAACTCAATCTACTAAAGTTTCACACTTGGTCTTCTTTGGAATCTTATCTTGACTCGTCCCCAGACCACTAGCCAGGTACAAGTCAATTTGATCCACTCCTTTTTGATATTTTGAGCACTCATGCAATGGATGAGCGTAAGCACGAGAGTTCACACTTAAGATGGAAAAGAGAGAAGTATGGTGGAGGAGAAGACAAAAAGGATGAGAAAGGCTCACATCAATGAGGACAATCATAGGCAAGGGAGTCCAAATGATAGATATGATGTGGGGAGTAGGGATTGGCATGCGACGGATGCACATACGAGCTAAGAAGCTCTCCAAAGGAACTAGTGGGGGTGCATCTAACTTGCTCGCTCATGAAGACCTAGAGCTCATTTGAGGAGGCTCATCCTTGGAATATGCAAGCCAAGTTCTATAGTGTGAAGGTCCCCACATAGCTATATGCATAATGATCATCTCTATGGAGTACAAGGATATAAAGGGAGTACTAGTGTGGATCTCTCAAAAGGATAGTAGTGTTGCCCCTTTCTCTCTTTTTATTTCTTTTTCTCTTTTTTCTATATTTTTGTATTTTTTTGTGGCCTCAATGGCTCTTTCTATCGAACTCTCATTTGTCCTCTTTGGGATATTTTATTGTGTCCACTTTGGGATCTTTTCCTCACTTAAGGGCAACACTCTATTTTACAAGAAGGTAAAGGAAATCTTTCACACTTTACAAGGTACTAAAAATCATAAATAAGATGTAACTACATGATGTATGCAATGTATGTCGCTGCCAGTGTAGCAGGAACATGTATGACATAAAGATCAAGTCATGAAGAGGTGGAAGTTGCATGGCAATGTAACTCAGAAAGGCTACGGAAATTCCTTGATAGGTAGGTATGGTGGCTATTTTGAGGAAAGATATAAGGAGGCTTATGATGACAGAGCGTATCATGCCAAGGGTTTGGATGTACTGGCGAAGGTGGACACCAACTCTCAGAGTGAGAAGAAGGCAATGCACGGCACAGGAGAGGCTAGCAAAATATGGGAAGGTGGAAGTGTCAACTTTCAATACTTACATTAGTCCGAAGAACTCATGCACTTATTATCGGTAACTCTCAATCTAATGAAGAGGTTCACAAAGAGAAAAGTACCCCGAGGAGGAGTGTATGGGGGTTTGGTTATCCTTGCGCATCCTCAACTCATGGTACGTGAGTGTTCTCTGATATTCGACCCCTCAGAAGAGTAGTGATCCATATAGTAGCTAGAGTTCTCAACTAGTTTTGTAGGTTTTGAAAATACACACGGATTGACCAAAATACGACACCTATCACTAATAGGCTAGAGCTCTTGACACCAAAAGTTCAAACATTACTCACATCAATACCTCAAAACTATTGCAAGCTACTACTAAAATTAAATAGCAACCTCAATTACCTACTTTCAAGACAAGACACAACTCAGTGCAACAACCAACTCTCTTAACAAGATAAACATGAAAACCAAAAAGAGTTGCAGCAACAAACTAAACAAAATCCAAAGCTCTTGCTAAAGACAAACTAAGACTAAACTAAACAAGGCAGTAGCTATGAAAAGATAAAGAACACACAACAACAAAAAGATAGGCAGGAAAAAATCCTATGATGTGTTCTAAATTTTGAAAGTGGAGCGTGTTTCTCTCCCACACAAAGTAAGAAAGGATCTAACTTGTTATGAACAGCAAGCAAAGCTAAAGAAAACTAAAAACAAAACCTAAGAGCGAGACGCTCCAAGCATAGCACGTAACGCATGAAGTGATAAAAATATACTGAGACGAAGGACGAACTGATGATTGTTGATGGAGAAGGGGATGCACGGGGGCATCCCCAAGCTTAGTCGCTTGAGTCTCCTTGAATATTTATTGGGGATGCATGGGGGCATCCCCAAGCTTGAGCGCTTGACACTCCTGGATCTTCTTTCATCATCTTCCATCGCACACTTGAAAACTCCCTTCATACATAACTCATCATAAGCTGATTAGAGAGGTTAGTACCCTTAATAAATAATTTTTCTCCACTGGACATAAATATAATCTTGAAGAGCTACTGTTTCTCAAGAGTTCCAAAAAGTTTTTGCAAAGAAAAAGCAAGCTTAAGGTTTGCAAAAGTAAGGAGAGACAAAACGTGGCAGAATCTGTGAAAAACAGAACAGCAGATAGTAAAGAATTTTTTAGGGGCACTTCTGCAACTCAAATCAAAAAACTCAGAACATACGGAAGTTTCTTAATTCTATAGAGCATACTGTGTAAAAATTTCAGCTCAAAAAGATGAACTGGGATTTTTCTGGAATTTTTCTGGTCACGAGGACAGAATCTGTTTTCTGGACAGCATGTCACAACTTTTACTTCCCTTGCCGTAAGAGGCTATAACTTGGCACAAAGCTGAAAAATAAAGATAAAATGATGTTGCTACAGAAGTAACAATCATCAAGACACAACAAAAGCAAAAATAAACACCTAAATTCGTTCCGGGCTGCCTCCCGAAAGTGCTTCTTTAAATCCATTAGCTAGGCATAATGCAAAAAGAAGAATCAAGTTTTATCAAGAGAAAGAGAATAACTAGCCCGTGTAACGGAATCAAAAGGTAACTTGATTTTCTTTCTAGGGAAGTGTTCCATCCCCTTTTTGAATGGGAATTGGAATTTAATATTCCCCTCTTTTATGTGAATAACCGCACCAACGGTGCGAAGAAAAGGACGTCCCAAAATAACGGGAACATAGTTGTCATTGACAATGATAAGAACATCGTCGATCTTCCCTAAAGGTTTCTTTACGGAAGAATCAACAAGAAGAAAACCAAAAGAACAAGGCTCAAAAGGCTTCAATTCAAACATATCAAATATTCTTTTGGGCATAACGGAGGTACTAGCTCCAACATCACATAAAGCATAGCAAGAGAAGTTATTCAATTTAATTTTGATCATAGGGTCCCAACCATCATCTAGCTTCCTAGGTATGGAGGCTTCTACTCTAAGCTTCTCCTCCCTAGTTTTGATGAGAGCATTTTTGATATGCTCCGTGAAGGCAAGATTAAGTGTGCTAGTGTGGGGGTCTCTAGACATTTTGTGTAGCAAGATAATAACTTCTGAGAGGGTACAACTATCAAAATCAATATCACTACTATCAAAGGTGGTAGTATTGTCATCTAGGCTCACTTGTTTGAAACCCTCTATGTTCATATGAGTTTCTTTTTCTATGGTTGAGGTATTAGCATCACCATTAATAGGTCCAACGGGACTAGGACTGCATTGGGTGCTAATAGTTTGGGTGTCCTCAACAATTTGGATAGTGGCAACTGTGTGGTGTGTAGGAAGGCTCTTAATTCTATCATCTTCCTCTTTCTCTCTAGCCCATCTTTCTTTAAGTTTAGCCATCATCCTAATATTTTCATTGATTTGTAACTGGATAGCATTAATAGGAGTGGCCTTATTCTCCTCAAGGGGAGAGGTTATAATTTTAAGAATCTCAATATCAAGGGCTAAGCTTTCTACCTTCAAAGAGAGAGTATCTATTTTAGCTAATTTCTCTTCTACATTTTTATTGAAGGCTTTTTGGGTAGTGATAAAGTCTCTAAGCATGCTTTCTAGTTCAGAAGAGGGGTTCTTGTTGCTAGGGTAGGTCTTGTTGTTCCCATAGTTGGATGGAAACGGTCTAGGATTGCTAGCAAAATTTCCCCTATAAGCATTGTTGTTGACGTTGTTTCTAGCAATAAAGTTCACATCTACTTGTTCTTGGGCAACCAAAGAATTTAAAGGAACATCATGAGGATCAATAGAGGGTTGCTTGGTAAGTAGAGACATAATTAAGTCAACTTTTTCATTGAGGGAGGTAATTTCCTCGACAGAATTTACCTTCCTACCTGTTGGACCGCTTTCGTTGTGCCATTGGGAATAATTGGTCATCATTTCATCGAGAAGCTTCGTGGCAGCACCAAGTGTAGTTGACATAAAGGTTCCTCCCGCCGCCGAATCTAACAGGCTTCGCGAGGTAAAGTTCAAGCCTGCATAAAAAGTCTGGATAAGCATCCAAGTAGTCAAACCATGTGTAGGGCATTTCTTAACAAGAGATTTCATTCGTTCCCAAGCTTGGGCAACATGTTCATTATCCAATTGCTTAAAATTTATAATATTACTCCTCAATTGGATAATCTTAGCAGGAGGGTAGTACTTCCCTATAAAAGCATCTTTGCACTTATCCCAAGAATCTATGCTATTTTTAGGCAAAGATTGAAACCAGATTTTAGCATCTCCCCTTAAAGAGAAAGGAAAGAGCTTGAGATTAACAACATCACCTTATACTTCTTTATACTTTTGCATATCACATAATTCAACTAAATTATTCAAGTGTAAAGCAGCAGCATCTCCAGCACTAGAGAATTGATCTCTCATAACAAGGTTTAGCAAAGCAGGTTTAATTTCATAAGAGGTAGCTGAAGTGGCAGGTGTGGAAATGGGAGTGCAGATAAAGTCTTGGTTGTTGTGACTAGTGAAGTCACACAACTTGGTGTTTTCAGTGGAACCCATAGTAGCAGCAAGTGTGGCAGATTTTTTTTTGTAGTTTTTGATAAAAGACACAAAGATAAAAACTGAAAGATAAACTAACAAGACTAAAAAACAAAGGTAAAGGGTAGTGTGCAACTCCCCTATCTTAGCACTTGGAGTCCCCGGCAGCGGCGCCAGAAAACTTTGCTTGATGGCTTCTCGCCCCCTTCGTTGGTTACCCCAAGTGGAAGGTTGAGATGTAGTGCAGCAGCAGTTTTCCCTCGGTGAAGATACCAAGGTTGGTCTCCAGCAGGACTCCAGAGATGATAAGTAGGTGTCAGCGGCGCAACTGACGCGGACCTGCACACAGACACAGATAACTTTGTTCCCAACGAAGTTCAGAGAGGTTGTCAATCTCTCCAGTCTTGTTGTTCACAAGGATAAAATGCAAGGGATAATGATAGAAAGTAAAAGCAGTAAAGTAAATATAGCGTGGAAACAATAATGAGGATATGGACCGGGATACGTGATGTGCGCTAGTGATGTCTCTCTCCCAAAAGACGATAAAATTTATATGCGAGGGAAACAAATTACAGAAAGGCAATTGACAGGATTATGAATGCACCGCAATGCTAACTATGCTACAAAAGAAAGGACGAGGTTCAAAAGCACAGGCAGTACGCCAAGATAAGTAGACCGAAATCCATCTGCATCTACTACTAATCATCCACCTTGAGATATCTATCCAGAACATCTCGCTGGTATTAAGTTGCGAGCCCCACCCAAAGTGTAAACCCAAAGCAACAAACAACTGCATTAAAAAGAACTCTGCGTAAAGTAAACAATCCTTGTGACCGCGGTCACAAGCACCGTTGTTTTCCCCCTTGTGGAAACAACACATCCCCTAGACTCATGTTTCTGTCACTCAAGCGTGTCATCGGGGGGCATGAACCCACAATCTAGCACAACGTTCCCTCTTGAAGTCACTACCTACTAGTTGGCCAAAGCAATAAACAGCAACGGAGAACATGCAAGAATTACTTAGGAACAAAAATATAAGAGATAAAAACCAAATATATTACTCTATCACAATCTGAACATAATCTCATAATCCATCAGATCCTATCAAACTCAACATAGCAATAGCAGAAATATTACAAAGGTGCATTGATCATGTAGGGAAGCTCACGAGGTCTAAACAATGAAGATCAAAGAGGGGAGGAGAACATCACATAGCTACTGATCACGGACCCATGGTCCAAGGAAAACTAGTCACGAGACATCCGGGGAGCATCCATGGTGGAGAGGAGACTCCCGGAGGTCAATCCTCCCTCCGGCAGGGTGCCGGGAAGAGGTCTTCTGGTGCTCCCGATCTTCGGAAGCGCGGCGGCGGCGGAACAGAGGCGAGTTCGAGGAATAGGGTTCCCTCCCCTGGAGTTTTCCCGTGACGGAGAATAAATAGGAGAAGGGGGGCAGCCAGAGGTGGACCAGGGGCCCCAGGCGTCCCCCTGGCGCGGACAGGGGTGGGGCCGCGCCGGGTGGCCGCCTGGGCCCCCCTGGCTCCCCTCTGGCCCCTCCCGGGCTCTTCGCGAAGCTTCCTCCACACTGATTTTTTATCTGAATTTTCCCGAATTTTTCTGGCACTTTTTATATGGGGGAAAACTAAAATAGAAAAACAGCAGAAAACAGGAACTGGCACTGGGGTGCACTGAGTTAATAGGTTAGTCCAAATATGATCAAAAGTGTATGAAAGTGTATCTAGAACATAGCAATATCACACAAAACATGCATGGAGCAAGCAGAAATTATAGATACGTTCTGGACGTATCAGTCCACGACAACACCCTAGTCAGGAAGCAATTTCTGGCGACGTTGCCACCTACTTGTATCTCCTGAGTCCTACTGGTTCGATAACCTTGGTATCTTGACCGAGGGAAACTTGCTGCTGCACTGCATCTCAAACCTTCCACTTGGGGTAACCAACGAGGGGCGAGAAGCCATCACTGGGTAAAACCTAAAATTTACTCAGCCGCTCGGTATTTAACCACCAGCCAGGTGAGCAGGGGCACCATTCAATCCCAACATCCAGTAAACGTGGCACGATCCCACGGCAGGCGAAAAACATGGAAAAACCAATCGGCGCAGTAACAACACCGCCCACTACGCGCGCAAAAAGAGGACCATAATCACACGAAGAGAAAATTTTGGCGGGACAGCGCCAAGTCATTTCCTTTGACAGGCTACAGTGGTCAAGATGCTAGAAAACAAAACAAGCGTCACGTCCCAACAAGGCGTATCAGGTACGCTTCCCAGCCTCAGAATTTCGACCTTTTAAATCTTTTTCCGATGGGCAAAACATTTTACTCCCATCGGGAGCATATCCACGAGAGTTTCGGGTGCTCCCTCACCTAAAGGATAAATATATGCTCGAGTGATCACTCACACTCACAGAGTCCCGAGTGCTCCCTCACTCGAAAGAAAAAAAACGCTCGGGTACTCTATCACCCGAAAGGAAAAGAAAATACGTGCTCGAGTAATTACTCGCACTCATGAGAGTCTCGGGTGCTCCCTCACCACAACAGAAGATAAGCAGACCTGCACTCGCCAGATCGAGCGGCCCCAGAGTATCGGGTGCTCCCTCACCCCGAGAGCAAAATCGATACTCGAGTGATTACTCGCAAACCTCGAAAGTACCCGAACACTCGAAGACCTCCCGAGCAAGTACTCCTCTACATTACTCCTCGCCCGAGCACTTGGCAAAGCTCCGCGAGTGACCGCTAAAACAGCTCACTTGATTGTTTATTCCAAGTGGGTGCATTATCTACTAGGCTCCGCGCCTCAATAAAAAATACATATTCCTGGAACACGATACACTGTGCCCAGATGCCACGCAAGCTTAGCGTGTAGGTAAGACCCCGCTGCGCAGATCGGCTGGCCTGGGACTTTCCGCAGAGCGATTTCACTCCCAATCTTTCCCATGTGCTTGCATGATAGAAAAAGCCGGGCGGACACTCCTAGGCTATGAATTTTACTGGCGGCAATTGATCACTGTAAGACCTGCAGCGGCATGACTTTTGCTAGACACTAGTGTTCCAAGATCATGTCGAGGGACATGAGTTTGATTGGGCTACTGCGGTATTTGCCACTAGTGCAATTCACCAAGGCTCGACCAGTCGACTCCTTGGGCCCTTTCAGCTTAGCATCCCTCGAAACAGGTTTTGTCATGGCCCCAGACTGCTAGCAACCCGCGGTTGAACCGTGCACACATAAAAACGATGCAAGTATGGACTCGAGTCCCTGCGCGACTCTTCGAGCCCCCCAGGCACTCGGGGGCTACTGACGAGGGAGTGACCCCAAGACTCCTATGGATGGGCCTACCCGGTGTAACCGAAGACAGAAGGCCCGCAGAGATGCCGCCGGGCCCAGCCTTGGCCCACTAGTGGCACCGATGTAGGAGTCCACGACTCATAAGGAAGGTGCAAATTTGCCGTACGGAACAAGATCAGGGTTAGGAAACCTCATCTGTAATCCAGGACGGACTCCCAGAGACTTAGCCTGGTATATAAAGGCTAGGAGGGGAGACGTCGAGATCAAGCAATACACAATCTGTAACCCTAGCCTTGTGCGCACTAGCCTTGGCTCCCCTGTAATCGCCATCTCCAATCAATAACATCGAGCAGGAATGTATCCTCCTATTAGCCGACGAGCTATCGTCCAACCTGTGCCTCTCATGACTAACCCAGGGTCCCTGACCATGGGATTTGCCGGGGTACATCCCCGTCACTTGGGGATGCCCATGTGCACCCCCAATAAATATTCAAGGAGACTCAAGCGTCTAATCTTGGGTATGCCCCCGTGCATCCCCTTCTTCATCAACAATTATCAGTTCGTCCCTCGTTTCACTATATTTTTATCACTTCATGCGTTATGTGCTATGCTTGGAGCGTCTCGCTCTTTACTTTTCTTAGGTTTGTTTTTGCTTTGTTTGCTGTAGTAACAAGTTAGAGCTCAGATTTCTTTCGTGTGGGAGAGAAACACGCTCCGCTTAAACTAGAACTCCTCATAGGATTTGCATGCTTATTCTCTTAGCCGTGAATTATTCTTTTTCTTTTCTTAGCCGCTGCCCTGTTTAGTTGTTGTGCTTTAGTTTTCTTCTAGAGCTTTTGTTTGGTCTTAGGTTAAACTTTCTATAGGTTGCATGTTTTATCTTGTTAGAGAGTTTGCCTGTTCCACTGAGTTTTGTGTCTTGACTAGAAAGTAGGTAGTTGAAGTTGCTATTCTCTTTCTAGTAGTAACTTGCGATAGTTTTGAGGTATTGACTAGAGTAATGTTTGAACTTTTGGTGTCAAGAGCTCGAGACTATTAGTGATAGATGTCGTATTTCGCGCAATCCGTGTGATTTTCGTAAAACCAAAAAACCCCTGTTGAGAACTCTAGCTACTAGATAGATCACTAACCTCTGGAGGGTTCGAATATTAGATTACACTCACGTACCATGAGTAGAGGATGCGCAAGGATAACCAAACCCCCATACACTCCTCCTCGGGGTACCTGTCTCTTTGTGAACCTCCTGATTAGATTGAGAGTTACCGATAATAAGTGCATGAGTTCTTCGGACTAATGTGAGTATTCGAAAGTTGACACTTCCACCCACCTATACTTTTTCTAGCCTCTTCGGTACCGTGCATTGCCCTTTCTCCTCTCGAGAGTTGGCGCATGCTTCGCCGGTGCATCCAAACCCTTGGAACGATACGCTCTGTCATCATAAACCTCATTATATCTTTCCTCAAAACAGCCACCATACCTACTTATCAAGGCATTTCCATAGCCTTTCCGAGATACATTGCCATGCAACATCCACCTTCTCATGACTTGATCTTCATTTCATACATTCCACTTGCTTGATCGATGAGCCGCATGCTAGTTGGTCCTTGCCCTAATCATTTCTACATGATACGCTAGTATCATTGCATATCCTGCTACCCTGGCAGAGGCATACATTTGCATCATGATAGTTACATCTTCTTTATGTGAGTACCTTTGTAAAGTGTGAAAGATCTCCTATATTCTTATAAAATATAGAGTGTTGCCCCTAAAGTGAGGAAAATATCCCAAAAAGGACAAAACCAAAAGATCCCAAATAGGACAAATGAGATTTAAATAGAAAGAGCCATTGAGGCCACCAAAAAATACAAAAAAATAGAAAAAGGAGAAAAAGAAAAATAAAAAGAGAGAAGGGGGACCACTGTTATTCCTTCTGAGAGATCCACACTAGTACTTCATCCTCTATCCCTTGTACTCCATAGAGATCATCATACATGCATATAGCTATGTGGGGACCCTTCACACTATAGAACTTGGCTTGTATATTCCAATGATGAGCCTCCTCAAAAGAGCTCTAGGTCTTCATGAGCAACCAAGTTAGATGCACCCCCACTAGTTCCCTTGGAGAGCTTTTAGCTCACATGTGCATCCGTTGCATGGCAATCTCTACTCCTCACATCATATCTATCATATGGCCTTCTCTCGCCTATGATTATCCTCTTTGATGTGAGCCTTTCACACCTTTTTGTCTTCCTCCTCCACCTTCTTTCTGCTTCGCCTTTTAGGTGTCAACTTTCTTGCTCACGCTCATCCATTGCATGAGTGCTCAAAATATCAAAAGGGAGTGGATCGATTTGACTTGTACCTGACTAGTGGTCTAGGGACGAGTCAAGATAAGAATCCAAAGGAGACTAAGTGTGAAACTTTAGTAGATAGTAGTTCTCAACAACTAGTTCTCAACAACTAGGGATGAGTGCATGCAAACACCATCTGGAAACATTCGAGTCACAGACAGCGAGAGCTCTTGCACCTTTTGTTCTTTTGTTGCTTGTGTCAATGCTAATATAGACTCTTGCTTGTTAAGACTTGAATTGAATTGCATGCTTTGATTGCTTTACTTAAAAGTCCTTATATGGTTGTGTGGCATGTCACCACAGAAATTATGCTTGTTATCATTTCCCTACTCGAGGACGAGCAGGAATTAAGCTTGGGGATGTTGATACGTCCCAAACGTATCTATAATTTCTGCTTGCTCCATGCATGTTTTGTGTGACTTTGCCATGTTTTGCATGAACTTTCATACACTTTTGAGCATATTTGGACTAACCTATTAACTCAGTGCACCCAGTTGCCAGTTCCTGTTTTCTGCTATTTTTGTATTTCAGGTTGTCCGGCCATTAAAAGTGCTCCAAAAATTCCGGAAAAACTATATAAAAAATCAGCGTCCCGGAATCCTCCGGAATCACCAAGGAAGGAAGGGAGGTACACCACAGGGACTCCAGAAGGGTCCATGGCGTGGCCCCACCCTAGGTCGCGCCGGGCACCCTTCTGGCTGCCCTGGGGCCCCTCTCGGTGCCCCTTTTGCCTATATTTACCCCCCGCGATGGAAACCCCTAATATAGATCTGCTATTCCAGTTCTCCTCCCTGTACTGCCGCCGCCGGCGTTTCAAGATCGGGGCTGCCAGGAGAACCTGCCCCGGCACCCTGCCAGAAGGTGGACCCCCCTCCGGGAGACCATCCATCGCCATGGACGCCTCTCGGATGTGCCGTGAATAGTCCCCCTTGGACCATGGGTCCATGACCGGTAGCTATGTGATGTACTCCTCTCCCCTTTTTGCTTTCACTTTCGAGACATCGTGAGCTGCCTCACATGATCGAGGCACTTTTGTAATTTTCTGAGTTCCTATGCTGAGTTTGCTAGGATCTGATGGATTATGAGATTATGTTCAGATTGTGATGAGTAATATATTTGGTTCTTCTCTTTATATTTTGTTCTTGAGTAAATTCTTGCATGTTCTCCGTTGTGGTATTTGCTTTGGCCAAGTATTTTAATTGCAACTCCAAGAGAGAGCGTTATGCTCGATTGTTGGTTCAGCCCCTTGATGTCTAGCTTGAGTGACAGAAACATGAGACTAGGGGATGTGTTGTTGCCACCAGGGATAAAACAACGGTGCTTGTACCTGCGGGTGCAAGGATTGTTTACTTTACGCAAAGTTCTTTTAATGCAGTTGTCTGTTGCTTTGAGTTTACACTTTGGGTGGGATTCGCAACTTAATACCAGCGAGATGTTCTAGATAGATATCTCAAGGTGGATGATTCGTAGTAGATTCAGATGGATTTCGGTCTACTTACCTTGGCGTACTGCCCATTGCTTTTGAGCCTCTTCCTTTCTTTTGTAGCACAGTTAGCATTGCGGTGCGTTTATAATCCTGTCAATTGCCCAGCTGTGATTTGTTTACCTCGCTAGCACTCTTATCGTCTTTTGGGAGAGAGACATCACTAGTGAACATCACGGGACCCCAGTCCATATTCACACCATTGTTTACACCCTCAATTTACTTTCAGTTCTTACTTTAAGTTGCACTATTATGTCTTGCGTTGATCCTTTGTAAACAGCAAGGCCGGATGAATTGACAACTCCTCTGTACTCGTTGGCAGCAAAGTTATTTGTTTCTGTGTGCAGGTCACAACAACCGCCCAATTTCTGACGCCGTTAGACCGAAGTAATTTCTGGCGCCGTTGTCACCTTCTTGTATTTCCGCGAGTCCTACTGGAGACAAACCTTGGTATCTTCACCGAAGGAAATTTGCTGCTACACTTCATCTCACCTTCCACTTGGGGTAATCACCGAGAAGTGAGAGAACTATCCTCACCGTATCAAGCAGCAGCAGAAATGCCTAGTGCAAGAAAAATACGGAAAATATAGGAGATATCTGGGGAAGGAAAATAGCTCTGCTTGCCTGGAAGCTCGAGGTAGAGGTACGGTCGTCGATGAAGTAGTCGATCATAGGGGCATCGGCAGTGGACGTCGAGACTACCAGACAATAAGAGAGGGGGAAGAAACATTAAATACACGGCAATAAAGCAATACAAATACAAGACATGGCAACCGTTAATCTAGAGGTGAACTAACGTGGTGCTACACGTTGCAGAAGAAACGGGAATTTAACCAGCAAGTTTACCGGCTCCAGGCGATTACCGGACAGTGCCATCGGAGGGGGAATGTCTCGTGTGCGGTATGTTAGAGGGGTGTGATGGGTATACTGGTGGCGTATCCGTATTCATTATATTTTTCTGAGCACCTTTGATATATAATTTATTTTCATCGAGTTACAGTTTAAAATATATTGATTTTCTAAGTTTTAATCATTTTATATAATTCCTAGAATTTCTTTTATTAATAAAAAGCAACATTATCCACAACAGAAACTTTGACTGATCAACCCTGACATGAGGTTCCCACATGTCATACACAGTGGCATAATAAATCATTTCTATTTATTTAAATAGCAATGGGCCCACCTGTCATTGACCTAGTTATTAAAGATTATTTAATCTATTTTAATTAGAGGGGGCACTGGTCATAGGTTGTTAGGGAAAAATTAATTAACTAACCAATTAAACATTTTCTAATAAATATTTAATCATTATTATTGTTATAACTTTAACTTTTATTAGGACCGGCCCCACCAGTCAGTGGGAGGTTAGCCACTGGTGGTTAACACAGCACGGGCACAGCAGGGTTTGCCGGCGGCCACGACCGGCAATGACCAACGGTGGCGGTGGCTCGGCGGCCAACCCCAGCGGGGTGAGGGCGGCCAGGAGCGGCCTTAGACGACGGCGGCCACAACCTCCCGTAGTGGAACGGTGGCGGCGCGTGCGCACGCACGAACACGTGCATCCACGGCGCGCGGCGGCGCGGCCGGTCTGCCGGGCAAGGGCCACGACACGGGGTGTGGGGGCGGGAGTCACAGGCGGCGTGAGGCGGGGGCGTCAGGAGAGCACGCGGGGCGGCGGAGCCGCGTGAGCTCGCGTAGGAGCGCAAGCTCTGGCGGCAATGGCGGCCGAGCATGGAGCGGCCACTAAGGCTACGGATCGAGGAGGAAAAGCAGAGGAATCGGTCGAGGAGCTCATGGACGTGCTTGGGGACCGTGGGGAGACCGGGGTGCGAGGAATTCGACGACGCGAGACGACGACCATGGAGGAAGTCCGGGGACGATGGTGAGCGCACGAGGCCTCCCAGCCCGATTCGAGGCGCGCAGGTGAAGTGGACGACGACGAGGAACTGATGGCGTGGAAGTGGTAATGGCTTCTCGCCCTTCGTTGGTTACCCCAAGTGGAAGGTGAGATGTAGGATATCAGCAAATTTCCCCTATGTAGAGGATAGGGTTTGTCTCCCGTAGGACTCCGGCGATGATAAGTAGGTGTCAGTGGAGCACCTGACGCGGACCTGCACACAATACAATTAACTTTGCTCCCAACGAAGTTCAGAGAGGTTGTCAATCTCTCAGGTCTTGTTGTTTACAAAGGATCAAACACAAGAGATAATGATAATGATAGCAACTGAAAGTAAATAATGAAAAGGAAATAAGCTTGTAAACAGTGATGAGAATATGGACCGGGGTCCCGTGATGTTCTCTAGTTATGTCTCTCTCCCAAAAGACGATGAAACTGCTTTGCGAGGTAAACAAATTACAGATAGGCAATTGACAGGATTATAAACGCACCGCAATGCTAACTATGCTACAAAAGAAAGAAAGAGGCTCATAAGCATGGGCAGTACGCCAAAATAAGTAGACCAAAATCCATCTGCATCTACTACTAATCATCCACCTTGAGATATCTATCCAGAACATCTCGCCGGTATTAAGTTGCGAGCCCCACCCAAATTGTAAACCCAAAGCAACATACAACTGCATTAAAAAGAAATTTGCGTAAAGTAAACAATCCTTGCAACCGCGGTTACAAGCACCGTTGTTTTCCCCCTGGTGGCCACAGCACATCCCCTAGACTCATGTTTCTGTCACTCAAGCGTGTCATCAGGGGGCATGTATCCACAATCGAGCATAATGTTCCCTCTTGGAGTCAGTACCTACTACTTGGCCAAAGCAATAAACAGCAACGGAGAACATGCAAGAATTACTTAGGAACAAAAATATAAGAGATAAAAACCAAATATATTACTCTATCATGATCTGAACATAATCTCATAATCCATCAGATCCCATCAAACTCAGCATAGTAATAGCAGTAGAATTACATATGTGTCTCGATCATGTAGGGCAGCTCACGAGGTCTAAAGCATGAAGTACAAAGAGGGGAGGAGAACATCACATAGCTACTGATCACGGACCCATGGTCCAAAGGAAACTACTCACAGCACATCCAGGAAGCGTCCATGGTGGAGGAGAAGCTTCCGGAGGTCGATCCTCCCTCCGGCAGGGTGCCGGGAAGGGTCCTGACGGTGATCCCGATCTTGGAAGCGCGGCGGCGGCGGAACAGAGGCGAGTTTGCGAAATAGGGTTCTTTTTTCGGAGTTTCCCCGTGATGGAGAATAAATAGGCGAAGTGGGGCAGCCAGGGGGCCACCAAGGGTCCAGGCGCCAGGTGGCCTCCTGGGCACCTGGTGGTGGCCCCTTGGCCCTCCTTCGGGCTTCGGGAAACTTCCGGCACGCTGATTTTTTATCTGATTTTTCCCGGATTTTGGAGCACTTTTTATATGGGAAAAACTGAAATAAAAAATAGCAGAAAACAGGAACTTGCACTGGGGTGCACTGCATTTGTAGGTTAGTCCAAATATGATCAAAAGTGTATGAAAGTGTATCTAGATCATAGCAATATCACACAAAACATGCATGGAACGAGCAGAAATTATCGATATGTTTCAGACGTATCGACATCCCCAAGCTTAATTCCTGCTCGTCCTCGAGGAGGTAGATGATAATAAACATAATTTATGTGGTGACATGCTAGAACCCATATAAGAACTTTGAAAAGTAAAGCAATCAAGGTATGTGATTCAATTCAAGTCATAACATGCAAGAGTCTATATTAGCATTGAAACAAGCAACGAAAGAACATCAGGTGCAAGAGCTCTCGCTGTCCGTGACTTGAATGTCTCCAAATGGTGTTTGTCTGCAAGAAGGGGGATAGGGAATACGATAAAAAAAGTATTTTTTTTTGTTGAGAACTCAATCTACTAAAGTTTCACACTTGGTCTTCTTTGCAATCTTATCTTGACTCGTCCCCAGACCACTAGCCAGGTACAAGTCAATTTGATCCACTCCTTTTTCGATATTTTGAGCACTCATGCAATGGATGAACGTAAGCACGAGAGTTGACACTTAGGATGGAAAAGAGAGAATATGGTGGAGGAGGAAGACAAAAAGGATGAGAAAGGCTCACATCAATGAGGACAATCATAGGCGAGAGGGCCAAATGATAGATATGATGTGAGGAGTATGGATTGCTATGCAACGGATGCACATATGAGCTGAAAAGCTCTGCAATGGAACTAGTGGGGTTGCATCTAACTTTCTCGCTCATGAAGACCTAGAGCTCTTTTGAGGAGGCTCATCCTTGGAATATGCAAGCCAAGTTCTATAGTGTGAAGGTCCCCACATAGCTATATGCATGATCATCTCTATGGAGTACAAGGATAAGAGGGAGTACTGGTGTGGATCTTTCAAAAGGAAAGTAGTGTTGCCCCTTTCTCTCTTTTTTTCTTTTTTTTCTCCCTTTTCTATTTTTTTGTATTTTTTTGGTGGCCTCAATGGCTCTTTCTATTTACCTCTCATTTGTCCTCTTTGGGATCTTTTATTTTGTCCACTTTGAGATCTTTTCCTCACTTAAGGGCAACACTCTAATTTACAAGAGGGTATAGAAGATCTTTCACACTTTACAACGTACTCAAATCATAAAGAATATGTAGCTATCATGATGTATGCAATATATGCCGCTGCCAATGTAGCAGGAACATGTATGACATGAAGATCAAGTCATGAAGAGGTGGATGTTGCATGGCAATATATCTCGGAAAGGCTATGGAAATGCCTTGATAGGTAGGTATGGTGGCTGTTTTGAGGAAAGATATAAGGAGGTTTATGATGACATAGCGTATCATGCCAAGGGTTTGGATGTACCGGCGAAGGTGGACGCCAACTCTCAGAGTGAGAAGAAGGCAATGCATGGTACAGGAGAGGCTAGCAAATATGAGGAGGTGGAAGTGTCAACTTTCAATACTTACATTAGTCCGAAGAACTCATGCACTCATTATCGATAACTCTCAATCTAATAAGGAGGTTCACAAAGAGACAAGTACCCCGAGGAGGAGTGTATGGGGGTTTGGTTATCCTTGCACATCCTCGACTCATGGTACGTGAGTGTACTCTAATATTCGATCCCTCCAAAGATTAGCGATCCATCTAGTAGCTAGAGTTCTCAACTAGTTTTGTAGGTTTTGAAAATAAACATGGATTGCCCAAAATACGACACCTATCACTAATAGGCTAGAGCTATTGACACCAAAAGTTCAAACATTACTCACATCAATACCTCAAAACTATTGCAAGTTACTACTAAAATTAAATAGCAACCTCAATTACCTACTCTCAAAACAAGACACAACTCAGTGCAACAACCAACTCTCTTAACAAGATAAACATGAAAACTAAAGAGAGTTCCAGCAACAAACTAAGCAAAATCCAAGGCTCTTGCTAAAGACAAACTAAGACTAAAACTAAACATGGCAGTAGCTACGAAAAGATAAAGAACACACACCAGTAAAAAGATAGACATGAAGAATCCTATGATGTGTTCTAGATTTTGAAAGTGGAGCATGTTTCTGTCCCACACAAAGTAAGACGGGGTCTAACTTATTATGAACAGCAAGCAAATCTAAAGAAAACTAAAAATAAAACCTAAGAGCGAGACGCTCCAAGCATAGCACATAACGCATGAAGTGATAAAAATATAGTGAGACGAAGGACGAACTGATGATTGTTGATGGAGAAGGGGATGCACGGGGGCATCTCCAAGCTTAGATGCTTGAGTCTCCTTGAATATTTATTAGGGATGCATGGGGGCATCCCCAAGCTTGAGCGCTTGACATTCCCGAATCTTCTTTCATCATCTTCCATCGCACACTTGAAAATTCCCTTCATACATAACTCATCATAAGATGATTAGAGAGGTTAGTACCCTTAATAAATACTTTTTCCCCACTGGATATAAATATATTCTTGAATATCTACTGTTTCTCAAGATTTCCAAAAAATTTTTGCAAATAAAAAGCAAGCTTAAGGTTTGCAAAAGTTAGGAGAGACAAAACGCGGCAGAATCTGTGAAAAACAGAACAACAGGTAGTAAAGAATTTTTTAGGGGTACTTCTGCAACTCAAATTAAAAAAAATCAGAACATACAAAAGTTGCGTGATTTTATAGAGCATGCTGTCTAAAAAATTCAGCTCAAAAAGATGAACTAGTGATTTGATCCGATTTTTTCCCGTCACGAAGACAGAATCTGTTTTCATGACAGCATGTCACAACTTTCACTTCCCTTGTCATATGAGGTTATAACTTGGCACAAAGCTTGAAAATAAAGATACAATGATGTTGCTACAGTAGTAACAATAATCAAGACCACTAAAAACAGAATTAAAAACATCTTGGGTTGCTTCCCAACAGGCGCTTTCTTTTACGCCTTTAAGCTAGGCATAAGGCAAAAGAAGAATCAAGTTTTATCAAGAGAAAGAGAATAGCTTGCCCGTGTAACGGACTCAAAAGGTACCTTGATTTTCTTTCTAGGGAAGTTTTCCATTCCGTTTTTGAGAGGGAATTGAAATTTTATATTCCCCTATTTCATGTCAATGATAGCACCAACGACGCGGAGAAAAGGGCGTCCCAAAATAATTGGACATAAAGGTTCACACTCTATATACATAATAATAAAATCAACGGGATCATAGTTGTCATTGACAATGATAAGAACACCGTCGATCTTCCCCAAAGGTTTATTTACGGAAGAGTCGGCAAGACTAACACCAAAAGAACAAGAATCAAAAGGTTTCAACTCAAACATATCATACATTCTTTTGGGCATGACGGAGGTACTAGCTCCAATGTCACATAAAGCATAGCAAGAGAAACTATTTAATTTAATTTTGATCATAGGGTCCCAACCATCATCTAGCTTCCTAGGTATGGAGGCTTATATCCTAAGCTTCTCCTCCCTAGCTTTGATGAGAGAATTTGTGATATGCTCCGTGAAGGCAAGATTAAGTGCGCTAGTGTGGGGTCTCTATACATTTTGTGTAGTAAGCTAATAACTTCTGAGAGGGTGCAATTATCAAAATCAATATCACTACTATCAAAGGTGGTAGTAGTGTCATCTAGGCTCACTTGTTTGAAACCCTCTATGTTCATAGGGGTTTCTTCTTCTACGGTTGAGGTATTAGCATCACTATTAATAGGTCCAATGGGACCAGGAGTGCATTGGGTGCTAATAGTTTCGGTGTCCTCAACAATTTGGATAGTGGCAACTATGTGGTGTGTAGGAAGGCTCTTAATTCTATCATCTTCCTCTTTTTCTCTAGCCCATCTTTCTTTAAGTTTAGTGTAACACCCTCGGTGTCTTGTAACAGTAATCACTTTTGGCTAATGATAATTAATGTTGCTAAACCTTACTTTGATCATCTTTGCATTTGACCAATCCAAAAACCCTTTTGGTTGTTATTAAAAAAAATGTGATAAATAAAACTTTGTCCAAAAATTGTGGAACCAATTTTGTTAAATGCCTAAAATCAATAGAACCATGTTGGACTAACTTTGGGTATTTGTTGACCCATGGAAAATTGCAAACAATTAAAACAGTAGCTCATAAAGTCCATTTTAATCATTTATATTCTATTTAAAATATCCAATGAATTTTAAAATGCACCAAACTTGTTGTATCACCTACATGGGATACAACTATAAATTTAGAAACCCCTAACATGATTTGTAAAAATGTAAAACATTAAAAAATAAATAAAAAACAGAAAAGACAGTAGAACAAAGATAAAAAAGAAATAAAAAAGGCTATCCCTCGCCCATGGGCACAGCCCACCCCCTTTGCCAATCCCAGCCCACCCCCACCCCTGCCATCTCCCACCTCCCGCTACAGGAGTTAGAGACCGAGGCTCCATGGCAGGGCGTCGCCGCTGGACCCGGCCACGTCCCTCGCGCCGCTACAGTCCGGCGAGGGGGGTAAGATCCCGCACCCCGCCCTCGAGCGCGGAACCCTAGCCACCGCCCCCAGTTTCCTCCTCACGCGTCGTTTTCTTCCCACCCCCACCCGAGCCGCTATGGCCACCGTCTTGAGAACCAGCGCGGCCACCGGCGTCCTCCCGCCCGGAGGACCTGTCCAGCAGGCTCCCCGCGGTCTTCTCCTCTGCCGTGTGCACTTGGTTGTCGCCGGGACGCACCACACGGCGCGAATTTGACGCCGGCCTCCGCCACGGCTGCCGCCCCCCGTCTTCGATTTCGCCGCACTCTGACCTCCCCGGCCTCTTGCGCGCTCACCACCACCACCCCCCCCCCACGGTGAGCCTCACCAATTCCCCTCCTCCATTTGCCGTTTGAGCCGATCCAGCGCCTCAATGTCAAAGCTCGCCGCCGCCTGGCCGCCATGGCCATGGCGCGCTCACCGCACCCTACCTCGCGCTCGGCCACGCTCTGCGTGCCTTCCGCACCTGGCTTTGCTGCGCGCCGCATCCCCCATGCCCCCGCAACTCGCCCCCCCTCTCATTAGAACGGCTCGCCGCCGTGCCTCGGCCTGCCGCCGGCGTGCGAGCAGTTGACCGTGGGCAACACCCCCACTAACCCCCCATTAGTGCTAACCCCCTGTTAACTAACAAATAATCCCCTAATGAGTATGACAGATGGGTCCAACAAATTAGTAATTAAAATGGTTTAATTAACACTAGTTAGAGTATGATTGATGGGCCCTGATACGTCCCAAACGTATCTATAATTTCTGCTTGCTCCATGCATGTTTTGTGTGATATTGCTATGCTTTTGATAAACTTTCATATCTTTTTATAACATATTTTGGAACTAACCTATTAATGGCTGCAAGAGTGCACAAGTTCTTGTTTTTGTACTTTATGTGTAGGAATTAATTGGATAAAGGAAAAATCACAAAAAGGAGCCTTGTAGGAGTTGGACTCTAACCTATAACTCTCCCGAAATCTGTCCCCACCAGACAGGTTTTAAAGATCGCCTTGGAAACGCCAGAAGACGGCCTCAAACGGAAACACTTAAAACTACAAAGTTGTAGAGAATTTTTTTCCGGTGGCTTTAGACATAAAATTCGGCCCAATCAGAGTTCGGATGCTACCAGAAACCCCGAAATACAGAAGACGTAATCTGGATGACGGGAATCCGAGAGTCTATATAAAGAGAGGAAACCTAGGTCAAAGGGCACCACGAAAATTCCTGCCCCTTGGCAGCCGTCTTGAGGGGGAGATCAATCTCTACAGCAGCACCATCTCCAAGGAAGAAGAAGGGGCCAAGGGCCGCTGCCCCCAAGGGTCGTGGCCGTGGCCGTGGGCGCCGCCGCCGCCGTCGCCGTCTCCTTCATCTCCTCCGAGCTGCACCTCTCCATCAGCAAGGCTTATATCTTGATCTATGTGGTTTCTCTCTCTCCCATGATGTGATCTTTGTTGTGATCATAGGCTATGTTAATCTAGGGTGATCCCATGATATTTCCCCTTCCTCTATGTATTGGATTGATGTACTCAATTGATCTTATCTAGTATAATCTCCGAGACCAAGGTGACAGCGGTCTATTGGACATGGGTTAGAAGAATATTATCATGAGTGATTTCCTCTTTTGTGTGTGGATTGAAGATTGAGAGTCTCTTGGTGCTTGTCTTTGACTATCCTTTAGATATGTTGTGGTGATTGTGGTACTCTCTTTGGATGGCCGCGGTGACATTGGGAAATCCATAGATTGAGAACTACGAACTCTGAGGTGTGCTTTTGTAGCCCTACACAATTCTCGTCCTCTCTTGACCACAAAGGAATGACCTCCGAGTACGTCTTCATTGCATGTTTTATGGGCAATATCATGTGATTAGACTATGTTAATGTTGTTGGGAGTTGCCACTAGTGAAAGTATGAAGCCTAGGCCTTGTTTTCATCATTGTTACACCGTTTGCACTCACTTTTGTTACTTGTTTCTTTGCTGCACTTTTTATTACAGATTTATATTACTTCATTTTATCACACCTATCACCCATATTTTACCATCTCTTCGCCGAACTAGTGCACCTATACAACTCCTAGTTGTATTAGGTGTGTTGGGGACACAAGAGACTTCTTTTATCTTAATTGCAGGGTTGCTTGAGAGAGACCATCTTCAACCTCTACTTCCCTGAGTTCGATAAACCTTAGGTCATCCACTTGAGGGAAATTGATGCTGTCCTACAAACCTCTGCGCTTGGAGGCCCAACATAGTCTACAAGAATAGAAGCGTGCGTAGACATCAAGCTATTTCTGGCGCCGTTTCTGGGGAAGTAAGGTTTGAAGGTATATCTTTAAATTCTGCAATTAAATCTTTTCGTTTCTTGTTTTTATTTTCACTAGTTAGACCTTATGGAAAACAACAAAAATATTATGAGAGAGCTTTATGAGCTCTACCTTGAGTTGGGACATGAAGTGTTTGAAGAGAAAATCAAAAAGCCTATGGAGATTCATTATTTGCAAAACACTCATGATAGTAGCAATGTTATTATTATGTCTTCTTTGAATCCTTTTGATGCAAATGATATGCAAAGTTATAAGCTTGGGGATGCTACGTTTTATGAAGATGATCTTTTTAGCCCCCCAAGTTTTGATGAGGAAATTTATTTTGATGATACTTTGCCTCCTATCTATGATGATTATTGTGATGAAACTTATGCTATAAAGAATCAATGTTTGGAAGTGTATCATGATAAGAATGATTCATGTGATAGCTATTTTCTTGAGTTTGCTCCCACTATTACTAATGAGAAGGATTTTGCTTATGTGGAGAGTAACAAATTTTCTATGCTTGTGGATCATGATAAGAATTTTTTATGTGATACTTATATTGTTGAGTTTATTCATGATCCCACTGAAAATTATTATGAGAGGGGAACATATGCTTATAGATATTTCAATAATATCAAGTTCCCTCTCTTTATGTTGAAGGTTTTGAAGTTGCACTTATTTTGGCTTCCTATGCTAATATCTTTATGCTTCCATGAGTTATTTCTCTACAAGATCCCTTTGCATAGGAAGCATGTTAGACTTAAATGTGTTTGTTATTTTCTTCTTGATGCTCTCTTTTGTTCTTCAACTCTTACTCCTTATTCCTATGAGAGCATCATTAAAATCTTAAGCCTATCTTTATGGCTATAAAGAAAGAGCTCTAGGGAGACAACCCTTGTTATCTTTAGTTTGAGTTTTTACTTTCAGTTTTTAGTGGTCTTGATGATTGTTACTACTATAGCAACATCATTGTATCTTTATTTTCAATCTTTGTGCCAAGTCTAGCCTCCGATTGCAAGAAAGTTCAAAAGTTGTGACATGCTGTCCAGAAAACAGATTCTGTCCTTGGACGGAAAAATTAGCCTAAAATCACCAGATCATATTTTTGATCTGAATTCTTTTGACAGCGTGCTCCATACAATTGAATTTCGAGCGTATGTTCTGAGTTTTTTTATTCGAGTTGCAGAAGTACCCCTAAAAATTCTTTACTACCTGCTGTTCTGTTTTTCACAGATTCTGCCACGTTTTGTCTCTCCTAACCTTTGCAAACCATAAGCTTGCTTTTTCTTTGCAAAAACCTTTTGGCAATCTTGAGAAACAGTACCTCTTCAAGAATATCTTTATATCCAGTGGGGAAAAATTATTTATTAAGGGTACTAACTTCTCTAATCAGCTTATGATGAGTTATGTATGAAGGGAGATTTCAAGTGTGCGATGGAAAATGATGAAAGAAGATTCGGGAGTGTCAAGCGCTCAAGCTTGGGGATGCCCCATGCATCCCCAACAAATATTCAAGGAGACTCAAGCGTCTAAGCTTGGGGATGCCCCCGTGCATACCCTTCTCCATCAACAATCATCAGTTCGTCCTTCGTCTCACTATATTTTTATCACTTCATGCGTTATGTGCTATGCTTGGAGCGTCTCGCTCTTAGGTTTTATTTTTAGTTTTCTTTAGCTTTGCTTGCTGTTCATAACAAGTTAGATCTCGTCTTACTTTGTTTGGGAGAGAAACACGCTCCACTTTAAACTAGAACATCTCATAGGATTTTATGCTTATCTTTTGCTGTGAGTGTTCTTTATCTTTTCATAGCTACTGTTCTGTTTAGTTGTAGTGCTTTAGAGTTTCTCTAGAGCTTTTGTCTCAGGTCTGAACTTTCTATAATTTGCATGCTTATCTTGTTTGGAGAGTTTGCCTGTTGCACTGAGTTATGTGTCTTGACTAGAAAGTGGGTAGTTGAAGTTGCTATTCTTTTTGTAGTAGTAACTTGCAATAGTTTTGAGGTATTGACTTGAGTAATGTTTGAACTTTTGGTGTCAAGATCTCTAGCCTGTTAGTGATAGATGTCGTATTTTGGGAAATCCGTGTGATTTTCGAAAACCAAAAATCCTGTTGAGAACTCTATCGACTAGATGGATCACTAACCTCTGGAGGGTTCGAATATTAGAGTACACTCACGTACCATGAGTCGAGGATGCGCAAGGATAACCAAACCCCCATACACTCCTCCTCGGGGTACTTGTCTCTTTGTGAACCTCCTAGTTAGATTGAGAGTTACCGATAATAAGTGCATGAGTTCTTCGGACTAATGTGAGTATTCGAAAGTTGACACTTCCACCTCCTCATATTTGCTAGCCTCTCCTGTGCCGTGCATTGCCTTCTTCTCACTCCGAGAGTTGGCGTCCACCTTGGCCGGTACATCCAAACCCTTGGCATGATACGCTCTGTCATCATAAACCTCCTTATATCTTTCCTCAAAACAACCACCATACCTACCTATCAAGGCATTTCCATAGCCTTTCCGAGATACATTGCCATGCAACATCCACCTCTTCATGACTTGATCTTCATGTCATACATGTTCCTGCTACACTGGCAGCGGCATACATTTGCATCATGATAGTTATATCTTCTTTATGTGAGTACCTTTGTAAAGTGTGAAAGATCTCCTATATTCTTGTAAAATATAGAGTGTGGCCCCTAAAGTGAGGAAAAGATCCCAAAGAGGACAAAATCAAAAGATCCCAAAGAGGACAAATAAGAGTTAAATAGAAAGAGCCATTGAGGCCACCAAAAAATACAAAAAATAGAAAAAAGAGAAAAATAAAAATAACAAGAGAGAAGGGGGCACACTACTATTCCTTTTGAGAGATCCACACTAGTACTTCATCCTCTATCCCTTGTACTCCATAGAGATCATCATCATGCATATAGCTATGTGGGGACCTTCACACTATAGAACTTGGCTTGTATATTCCAATGATGAGCCTCCTCAAACGAGCTCTAGGTCTTCTTGAGCAAGTAAGTTAGATGCACCCCCACTAGTTCACTTGGAGAGCTTTTAGCTCACATGTGCATCCGTTGCATGGCAATCCCTACTCCTCACATCATATCTATCATATGGTCTTCTCTCGCCTATGATTGTCCTCATTGATGTGAGCCTTTCACACCTTTTTGTCTTCCTCCTCCACTTTCTTTCTGTTTCGCCTTTTAGGTGTCAACTTTCTTGCTCACGCTCATCCATTGCATGAGTGCTCAAAATATCGAAAAGGAGTGGATCATTTTGACTTGTACCTGGTTAGTGGTCTGGGGATGAGTCAAGATAAGATTCCAAAGAAGACTAAGTGTGAAACTTTAGTAGATTAAGTTCTCAACAATAAAAACTATGTTTTACTCTCTCATATATCCCTATCCCCTTTCTTGCACGCAAACACCATTTGGAGACATCCGAGTCACGAACAGCGAGAGCTCTTGCACCTTTATGTTCTTATGTTGCTTGTTTCAATGCTAATATAGACTCTTGCCTGTTATGACTTGAATTGAATTACATGCCTTGATTGTTTTGCTTAAGAGTTCTTATATGGTTGGTAGCATGTCACCACAGAAATTATGCTTGTTATCATTTACCTACTCGAGGACGAGCAGGAATTAAGCTTGGGGATGTTGATACGTCCCAAACGTATCTATAAGTTCTGCTTGCTCCATGCATGTTTTGTGTGATATTGCTATGCTTTTGATACACTTTCATATCTTTTTATAACATATTTTGGAACTAACCTATTAATGGTTGCAAGAGTGCACAAGTTCTTGTTTTTGTACTTTATGTGTAGGAATTAATTGGATAAAGGAAAAAATCACAAAAGGAGCCTTGTAGGAGTTGGACTCTAACCTCTAACTCTCCTGAAATCTGTCCTCACCAGACAGGTTTTAAAGGTCGCCTCGGACGGAAAAACTTAAAACTACAAAGTTGTAGGAAAAAAAATTCCGGTGGATTTAGACATAAAATTCGGCCCAATCGGAGTTCGGATGCTTCCAGAAACCCCAAAATACAGAAGACGTAATCTGAATGACGGGAATCCGAGAGTCTATATAAAGAGAGGAAACCTAGGTCAAAGGGCAGCACGAAAATTCCTCCCCCTTGGCAGCCGTCTTGAGGGGGAGATCAATCTCCACAGCAGCACCATCTCCAAGGAAGAAGAAGGGGCCAAGGGCCGCTGCCCCCAAGGGCCGTGGCCGTGGCCGTGGGCGCCGCCGCCGTCGCCGTCTCCTTCATCTCCTCCGGGCGGCACCTCTCCATCAACAACTCTCCCTCTCACAATGTCCATGTGTGAGTAGTTCCCCTCGGGGCTAAGGCTTATATCTTGATCTATGTGGTTTCTCTCTCTCCCATGATGTGATCTTTGTTGTGATCATAGGCTATGTTAATCTAGGGTGATCCCATGATATTTCCCCTTCCTCTATGTATTGGATTGATGTACTCAATTGATCTTATCTAGTATAATCTCCGAGACCAAGGTGACAGCGGTCTATTGGACATGGGTTAGAAGAATATTATCATGAGTGATTTCCTCTTTTGTGTGTGGATTGAAGATTTAGAGTCTCTTGGTGCTTGTCTTTGACTATCCTTTAGATATGTTGTGGTGATTGTGGTACTCTCTTTGGATGGCCGCGGTGACATTGGGAAATCCATAGATTGAGAACTACGAACTCTGAGGTGTGCTTTTGTAGCCCTACACAATTCTCGTCCTCTCTTGACCACAAAGGAATGACCTTCGAGTACGTCTCCATTGCATGTTTTATGGGTAATATCATGTGATTAGACTATGTTAATGTTGTTGGGAGTTGCCACTAGTGAAAGTATGAAGCCTAGGCCTTGTTTTCATCATTGTTACACCGTTTGCACTCACTTTTGTTACTTGTTTCTTTGCTGCACTTTTTATTACAGATTTATATTACTTCATTTTATCACACCTATCACCCATATTTTACCATCTCTTCGCCGAACTAGTGCACCTATACAACTCCTAGTTGTATTAGGTGTGTTGGGGACAAGAGACTTCTTGTATCTTAATTGCAGGGTTGCTTGAGAGAGACCATCTTCAACCTCTACTTCCCTGAGTTCGATAAACCTTAGGTCATCCACTTGAGGGAAATTGCTGCTGTCCTACAAACCTCTACGCTTGGAGGCCCAACATAGTCTACAAGAATAGAAGTGTGCGTAGACATCAGGCCCCACCACTAATAACACTAAAATAATTAATCTGTTAAGACATGTCTCAATGACATGTGGGTCCAATAGGTTTTCATTAAATTTAATTTGTTTTATTAAATAGATAGAGGCTTACAGGTAAGACCCACATGTCAGGGTTGACCAGTCCACATTTCTGTTTTGGATAATACAATTTATTAATAAAATAAATTCAGTAATTGCTTTAAAATGATTAAACCTTTGAAAATTAATATATTTTAAACCGTAAATCAAATGAAAATAATTTGTATATCAGAATTGATCAGAAAAATATGTAGAATAAGAATACGCTATTCATATGTCTACCACACCCCCCTAACACAACGAACATCAACATTCCCCCCCTTCGGGCCGTCTGTCGATAATTCCCTGTACTGATAAAAGTTGTCCGGATGAAAAACTTTTTTATACGAAAGTTGTTCGGAATGCATCAACGATCACGGATACACTATCCACATGTCAGTCAGATGTCTCTAAAACTGCAGACATGGAACCTTCCCCCCTCCGGGTCATCTGTCCGGTAATCACCCGGTACTGATGAGTCACCCCCGGATAAATTCCCGCTCCGCCAAAAATACTTAGCACTGCGTTAGGACATCGTGTACAACGTATTGCCATGTCTTGAATTTGTATTGCTATTATTGCTGTGTATTTATTGTTTCTCCCCCCTTGTTCTCCGGTAGACCCCGCTGCTGTCGACTACACCGCTGCCGAGTACGACTACTACGTCGACGGCCGTACCACTACTACCGAGCTTCCAGGCAAGCAGAGCCATTTTCCTTCCCCGGATATCGCCTATCTTTTCGTACATTCTTGCACTAGGCATGGTTACTGCTGCTGCTTCGTTGCTTACCTATTCAATTGCATATCATGTCATTGTCGCCCCTTGATGTACCTTTCCGTATCCTATACTGCCTATAAATATATATATATATATTCTATTCAGCAGTAAACCCTGCGCATTGTTAGCTAGGATTAGATAGCGGGTTGTGATCACCCTGGGAGTGATCGCGGAAATGATATATTACAACTGCAACAGGTACGGATCAATGCAAACGCCATAGGGAACCTACAACGGCGAGACTCTGCCGAGTCGCTTCGAGTTTGACTTACGAGTGGAAGGACTCGTATTTCACTCTCGTCGGCTCAGTAGCGTAGCATCACTGGGATGATATGAGGGTATTCCTCTTTAGTTCATTCCTCTGGTGTCTCGGCACCACCGGGGTGATACGAGAATATTCCTCTTTAGTTCATTCCGATGATGTCTCTGTCGAACCTCTTCAAGTGTACCATCGAGGGTGATTCCTCCTGGTTTCACTTGATGGTAGGCACTCGAATCAACTGGTGTCCTTACAGGTAAGGATTCGGGTGACCCAACGGTGCCCGCGTAGGGTATCTTAGCGGAACGACAGGTCAGGTGTATTCCACCGGTGTGCGGCGGGCCTGGTACTATTCGTGGCCGATAGGTATCCTGTTGTACGAAAGTCGAGCTCTTCGGAGCAAACGCGAGACAAGGTAAGGAGACGATTCACCTTGTTGGTAACCGCACGAGTTGGTGGGACGTCAGGGAAGGCACCGATGTTACTGGTGGTCCTGACTGCTGTCGTTGTCCGCGACTCATTCAATAAGAGGCAACAATAACGGTTGTCTCGACAGAAAATAATAAAATGCTTAATGGGTTCGTGATACGTCCAAAACGTATCTATAATTTCTGCTTGCTCCATGCATGTTTTGTGTGATATTGCTATGATCTAGATACACTTTCATACACTTTTGATCATATTTGGACTAACCTATTAACTCAGTGCACCACAGTGCCAGTTCCTGTTTTCTGCTGTTTTTCTATTTCAGTTTTCCCACATATAAAAAGTGCCAGAAAAATTCCGGAAAAAATATAGGAAAAATCAGCGTACAGGAAGCTTCGCGAAGAGCCCGAGTGGGGCAAGAGGGGAGCCAGTGGTGGCCCAGGAGGCCACCCGGCGCGGCCCCTGGTCCACCTCTGTCTGCCCCCCTTCGCCTATATATTCTCCATCACGGGAAACTTCCGAAAGGAGAACCCTTTTTCGCGATCTCTCCTTTGTTCCGCCGCCGCCGCGCTTCCGAGATCGGGAGCACCAGAAGACCTCTTCCCGGCACCCTGCCGGAGGGAGGGCCGACCTTCGGGAGTCTCCTCTCCACCATGGATGCTCCCCGGATGTCTCGTGAGTAATTTTCCTTGGACCTTGGGTCCGTGATCAGTAGCTATTTGATGTTCTCCTCCCCTCTTTGTTCTTCATGGTTTAGACCTCGTGAGCTGCCCTACATGATCGAGGCACTTTTGTAATCTTTCTGTTGTTGCTATGCTGAGTTTGATGGGATCTGATGGATTATGAGATTATGTTCAGATTGTGATTGAGTAATATATTTGGTTTTGTTCTCTTATATTTTTGTTCCTAAGTAATTCTTGCATGTTCTCCGTTGCTGTTTATTGCTTTGGCCAAGTAGTAGGTAGTAACCCCAAGAGGGAACGTTATGCTCGATTGTGGGTTCATGCCCCCCGATGACACGCTTGAGTGACAGAAACATGAGTCTAGGGGATGTGTTGTTGCCACAAGGGGGAAAACAACTGTGCTTGTAACCGCGGTTGCAAGGATTGTTTACTTTACGCAAAGTGCTTTTTATTGCAGTTGTTACTTGCTTTGGGTTTACACTTTGGGTGGGGCTCGCAACTTAATACCAGCGAGATGTTCTGGATAGATATCTCAAGGTGGATGATTAGTAGTAGATGCAGTTGGATTTCGGTCTACTTATTTTGGCGTACTGCCCGTGCTTTTGAGCCTCTTCCTTTCTTTTGTAGCATAGTTAGCATTGCGGTGCGTTCATAATCCTGTCAATTGCCCTTCTGTAATTTGTTTACCTCGCATAGCAGTTTTATCGTCTTTTGGGAGAGAGACATCACTAGTGAACATCACGTATCCCGGTCCATATCCTCATTATTGTTTCCACGCTCATTTACTTTTCTGCTTTTACTTTCAGTTGCTATCATTATCCCTTGTGTTTGATCCTTTGTGAAGAACAAGACCAGAGAGATTGACAACCTCTCTGAACTTCGTTGGGAACAAAGTTATTTGTGTCTGTGTGCAGGTCCGCGTCAGTTGCGCCGCTGACACCTACTTATCATCTCTGGAGTCCTACTGGAGACAAACCTTGGTATCTTTACCGAGGGAATTTTGCTGTTGTGCTACATCACGCCTTCCACTTGGGGCTCGCCAACGAAGGGCGAGAAGACTACACCCGTCAACTCTCGCGCCATCAAGCAAATTTCTGGCGCCGTTGCCGGGGACTCCGAGTGCTAAGATAGGGGAGTTTCACACTACCCTTTACCTTTGTTTTTTAGTCTTGTTAGTTTACCTTTCCGTTTTTATCTTTGTCTTATATCAAAAATCACAGAAAAATCTGACACACTTGCTGCTTCTATGGGTTCCACTGAAAACACCAAGTTGTGTGACTTCACTAGTCACAACAACCAAGACTTTATCTGCACCCCCATTGCCACACCTGCCACTTCAGCTACCTCTTATGAAATTAAACCTGCCTTGCTAAACCTTGTTATGAGAGATCAATTCTCTGGTGCTGGAGATGATGCTGCTTTACACTTGAACAATTTTGTTGAATTATGTGATATGCAAAAGTATAAAGAAGTAGAAGGTGATATTGTTAAGCTCAAGCTCTTTCCTTTCTCTTTAAGGGGAGACGCTAAAATCTGGTTTCAATCTTTGCCTAGGAATAGCATAGATTCTTGGGATAAGTGCAACGATGCTTTTATAGGGAAGTACTACCCACCTGCTAAAATTATCCAATTAAGGAGTAACATTATGAATTTTAAGCAATTGGATAATGAACACGTTGCCCATGCTTGGGAACGAATGAAATCTCTTGTTAAGAAATGCCCTACACATGGTTTGACTACCTAGATGGCTATCCAGACTTTTTATGCAGGCTTGAACTTTACCTCGCAGAACCTATTAGATTCGGCCGCGGGAGGAACCTTTATGTCAACTACACTTGGTGCTGCCACGAAGCTTCTCGATGAGATGATGACCAATTATTCCCAATGGCACACCGAACGCGCTCCAACAGGTAGGAAGGTAAACTCTGTCGAGGAAGTTACCCCCCTAAATGAAAAAGTTGACTTAATTATGTCTCTACTTACCAAGCAACCCTCTATTGATCCTCATGATGTCCCTTTAAATTCTTTGGTTGCCCAAGAACAAGTAGATGTGAACTTTATTGCTAGAAACAACTTCAACAACAATGCTTATAGGGGTAATTTTGCTAGCAATCCTAGACCGTTTCCATCCAACTATGGGAACAACAACACCTACCCTAGCAACAAGAACCCCTCTTCTGAATTGGAAAACGTGCTTAGAGACTTTATCACTACCCAAAAATCCTTCAACAAAAATGTAGTGGAGAAATTAGCTAAATTAGATAATCTCTCTTTGAAGGTAGAAAGCTTAGCCCTTGATATTGAGATGCTTAAAATTAGAACCTCTCCCCTTGAGGAGAAGAAGGCCACTCCTATTAATGCTATCCAATTACAAATTAATGAAAATATTAGGATGATGGCTAAACTTAAAGAAAGGTGGGCTAGAGAAAAAGAGGAAGAGGATAGAATTAAGAGCCTTCATACACACCACACAGTTGCCACTATCCAAATTGTTGAGGACACCCAAACTATTAGCACCCAATGCACTCCTATTCCCGTTGGACCTATTAACGGTGATGCTAATACCTCAACCAAAGATGAAGAAACTCCTATGAACATAGAGGGTTTCAAACAAGTGAGCCTAGACGACACAACTACCACCTTTGATAGTAGTGATATTGATTTTGATAGTTGCACCCTCTCAGAAGTTATTAGCTTGCTACACACAATGTCTAGAGACCCCCACACTAGCACACTTAATCTTGCCTTCACGGAGCATATCACAAATGCTCTCATCAAAGCTAGGGAGGAGAAGCTTAGAGTAGAAGCCTCCATGCTTAGGAATCTAGATGATGGTTGGGACCCTATGATCAAAATTAAATTAAATAACTTCTCTTGCTGTGCCTTATGTGATGTTGGAGCTAGTACCTCCGTTATGCCCAAAAGAATATTTGATATGTTTGAATTGAAGCCCTTTGAGCCTTGTTCTTTTGGTGTTCGTCTTGTTGATTCTTCCGTAAAGAAACCTTTGGGGAACCTTTGTGTCCAATTATTTTGGGACGTCCTTTTCTTCGCACCGTTGGTGCGGTTATTGACATGAAAGAGGAGAATATAAAATTCCAATTCCCATTCAAAAAGGGGATGGAACACTTCCCTAGAAAGAAAATCAAGTTACCTTTTGAGTCCGTTACACGGGCTAGTTATTCTCTTTCTCTTGATAAAACTTGATTCTTCTTTTGCATCATGCCTAGCTTAAAGGCATAAAAGAAAGCGCTTTCGGGAGGCAGCCCGCAACGAATTTAGGTTTCTTTTTGCTTTTTGTTGTGTCTTGATGTTTGTTACTACTGTAGCAACATCATTGTATCTTTATTTTTCAGCTTTGTGCCAAGTTATAGCCTCTTATGATAAGGGAAGCAAAAGTTGTGACGTGTTGTCCAGAAAACAGATTCTGACCCTTGACAGAAAAATTCGAATCAAATCACCAGATCATATTTTTTATCTGAATTCTTTTGACAGCGTGATCTATACAATTTTGAAACTTCCGTATGTTCTGAGTTTTTTTATTTGAGTTGCATAAGTGCCCCTAAAAAATTCTTTACTACCTGTTGTTCTGTTTTTCACAGATTCTCCCACGTTTTGTCTCTCCTAACTTTTGCAAACCTTAAGCTTGCTTTTTCTTTGCAAAAACTTTTTGGCACTCTTGAGAAACAGTATCTCTTCAAGAATATCTTTATATCCAGTGGGAATTTTTTTATTTTATTAAGGGTACTAACCTCTCTAATCAGCTTATGATGAGTTATATATGAAGGGAGTTTACAAGTGTGCGATGGAAGATGATGAAAGAAGATCCAGGAGTGTCAAGCGCTCAAGCTTGGGGATGCCCCCATGCATCCCCAATAAATATTCAAGGAGACTCAAGCGTCTAAGCTTGGGGATGCCCCCGTGCATCCCATTCTCCATCAACAATCATCAGTTCGTCCTTCGTCTCGCTATATTTTTATCACTTCATGCGTTATGTGCTATGCTTGGAGCGTCTCGCTCTTAGGTTTTATTTTTAGTTTTCTTTAGCTTTGCTTGCTGTTCATAACAAGTTAGATCCCGTCTTACTTTGTGTGGGAGAGAAACACGCTCCACTTTCAAAATCTAGAACACATCATAGGATTTTTCCTACCTATCTTTTTGTTGTTGTGTGTTCTTTATCTTTTCGTAGCTGCTGCCATGTTTAGTCTTAGTCTTAGTTTGTCTTTATCAAGAGCCTTGGCTTTTGTTTAGTTTGTTGCTGGAACTCTTTTTAGTTTTCATGTTTATCTTGTTAAAAAGAGTTGGTTGTTGCACTGAGTTGTGTCTTGTCTTGAAAGTAGGTAATTGAGGTTGCTATTTAATTCTAGTAGTAACTTGCAATAGTTTTGAGGTATTGTTGTGAGTAATGTTTGAACTTTTGGTGTCAAGAGCTCTAGACTATTAGTGATAGGTGTCGTATTTTGGGCAATCCGTGTGTATTTTCAAAACTACAAAACTAGTTGAGAACTCTAGCTACTAGATGGATCACTAATCTTTGGAGGGATCGAATATTAGAGAACACTCACGTACCATGAGTCGAGGATGCGCAAAGATAACCAAACCCCCATACACTCCTCCTCGGGGTACTTGTCTCTTTGTGAACCTCCTTTTTAGATTGAGAGTTACCGATAATAAGTGCATGAGTTCTTCGGACTAATGTAATTATTGAAAGTTGACACTTCCACCTTCCCATATTTTGCTAGCCTCTCCCGTGCCGTGCATTGCCTTCTTCTCACTCCGAGAGTTGGTGTCCACCTTCGCCGGTACATCCAAACCCTTGGCATGATACGCTCTATCATCATAAACCTCCTTATATCTTTCCTCAAAACAGCCACCATACCTACCTATCAAGGCATTTCCATAGCCTTTCCGAGATATATTGCCATGCAACATCCACCTCTTCATGACTTGATCTTCATGTCATACATGTTCCTGCTACACTGGCAGCGACATACATTGCATACATCATGATAGTTACATCTTCTTTATGATTTTGAGTACTTTGTAAATTGTGAAAGATCTCCTTTACCTTCTTGTAAAATAGAGTGTTGCCCTTAAGTGAGGAAAAGATCCCAAAGTGGACACAATAAAAGATCCCAAAGAGGACAAATGAGAGTTCAATAGAAAGAGCCATTGAGGCCACAAAAAATACAAAAAAATAGAAAAAATAGAAAAAGAAATAAAAAGAGAGAAAGGGGCAACACTACTATCCTTTTGAGAGATCCACACTAGTACGCCCTTTATATCCATGTACTCCATAGAGATGATCATTATGCATATAGCTATGTGGGGACCTTCACACTATAGAACTTGGCTTGCATATTCCAAGGATGAGCCTCCTCAAACGAGCTCTAGGTCTTCATGAGCGAGCAAGTTAGATGCACCCCCACTAGTTCCATTGGAGAGCTTCCTAGCTCGTATGTGCATCCGTTGCATGGCAATCCCTACTCCTCACATCATATCTATCATTTGGCATCTCTTGCCTATGATTGTCCTCATTGATGTGAGCCTTTCTCATCCTTTTTGTCTTCCTCCTCCGCAGTTCTCTCTTTGCCATCCTAAGTGTAAACTCTCGTGCTTACGCTCATCCATTGCATGAGTGCTCAAAATATTGAAAAAGAAGTGGATCAAATTGACTTGTACCTGGCTAGTGGTCTGGGGACAAGTCAAGATAAGATTCCATAAAAAGACCGAGTGTGAAACTTTAGTAGATTGAGTTATCAACAAATAAATTGTTTTATCGTATTCCCTATCCCCCTTCTTGCACGCAAACACCATTTGGAGACATTCGAGTCACGGACAGCGAGAGCTCTTGCACCTAATGTTCTTTTGTTACTTTTTTCAATGCTAATATAGACTCTTGCTTGTTATCACTTGAATTGAGTTTCTAACCATGATTGCTTTACTTTTCAAAGTTCTTATATGGTTGCTAGCATGTCACCACATAAATTATGCCGTTATCATTTACCTACTCGAGGACGAGCAGGAATTAAGCTTGGGGATGTTGATACGTCCAAAACGTATCTATAATTTCTTCTTGCTCCATGCATGTTTTGTGTGATATTGCTATGATCTAGATACACTTTCATACACTTTTGATCATATTTGGACTAACCTATTAACTCAGTGCACCATAGTGCTAGTTCCTCTTTTCTGCAGTTTTTCTATTTCAGTTTTCCCCCATATAAAAAGTGCCAGAAAAATTCCGGGAAAAATATAGGAAAAATCAGTGTACAGGAAGATTCGCGAAGAGCCCGAGTGAGGCCAGAGGGGAGCCAGGGGTGGCCCAGGCGGCCACCCGACGCGGCCCCTCCCCTGGCCGCACCAGGGGGCGCCTGGGGCCCCTGGTCCACCTCTGGCTGCCCCCTTTGCCTATATATTCTCCGTCAAGGGAAACTTCCGAAAGGAGAACCCTTTTTCGCGATCTCTCCTCTGTTCCGCCGCCGCCGCGCTTCCGAGATTGGGAGCACTAGAAGACCTCTTCCCGGCACCATGCCGGAGGGAGGGCCGACCTCCGGGAGTCTCCTCTCCACCATGGATGCTCCCCGGATGTCTCGTGAGTAGTTTTCCTTGGACCATGGGTCCGTGATCAGTAGCTATGTGATGTTCTCCTCCCCTCTTTGTTCTTCATGGTTTAGACCTCGTGATCTGCCCTACATGATCGAGGCACTTTTGTAATCTTTCTGCTGTTGCTATGTTGAGTTTGATGGGATCTGATGGATTATGAGATTATGTTCAGATTGTGATTGAGTAATATATTTGGTTTTTATCTCTTATATTTTTGTTCCTAAGTAATTCTTGCATATTCTCCGTTGCTGTTTATTGCTTTGGCCAAGTAGTAGGTAGTAACCCGAAGAGGGAACGTTATGCTCGATTGTAGGTTCATGCCCCCCGATGACACGCTTGAGTGACAGAAACACGAGTCTAGGGGATGTGCTGTTGCCACAAGGGGGAAAACAACTGTGCTTGTAACCGCGGTTGCAAGGATTGTTTACTTTACGCAAAGTGCTTTTTATTGCAGTTGTTACTTGCTTTGGGTTTACACTTTGGGTGGGGCTCGCAACTTAATACCAGCGAGATGTTCTGGATAGATATCTCAAGGTGGATGATTAGTAGTAGATGCAGTTGGATTTAGGTCTACTTATTTTGGCGTACTGCCCGTGCTTTTGAGCCTCTTCCTTTCTTTTGTAGCATAGTTAGCATTGCGGTGCGTTCATAATCCTGTCAATTGCCCTTCTGTAATTTGTTTACCTCGCATAGCAGTTTTATCGTCTTTTGGGAGAGAGACATCACTAGTGAACATCATGTATCCCGGTCCATATCCTCATTACTGTTTCCACGCTCATTTACTTTTCTGCTTTTACTTTCAGTTGCTATCATTATCCCTTGTGTTTGATCCTTTGTGAACAACAAGACCGGAGAGATTGACAACCTCTCTGAACTTCGTTGGGAACAAATTTATTTGTGTCTGTGTGCAGGTCCGCGTCAGTTGCGCCGCTGACACCTACTTATCATCTCTGGAGTCCTACTGGAGACAAACATTGGTATCTTTACTGAGGGAAATTTGTTGTTGTGCTACATCACGCCTTCCACTTGGGGCTCACCAACGAAGGGCGAGAAGACTACACCCGTCAACTCTCGCGCCATCAGTTCGGCGGATGACTTGAGTAGCCTTTTGGCTTGTACGCACTACCTATACGTGAGATTACGGTGTGGGCCCTCCGCGTTGTGGTCTCATTCGAAAGCACTGAAAGACGTCCAGTTCAGCATTGTGGCACGGTCGGATCCGCATCCATGATAGAGTTGTGTGGTATCCACCGTCTTCACAACGACCCGGAGAGCGAGGGGTGATAGGCCCATGACCCCTTGCCCTTAGGGCTGTAGACCGGCGGGGACCTCTCCGATGAGCCGTAGGATGGGCCTCGGCGTGTCGAATAGCCTCGGTGGGGTGTTCCCTAACAAGGTGTACGCCACCCTAGAGATCCGAGCGTGTAGTATGACACCAGTGCACCCCTGCAGGGAGTTTAATCTATTCGAATAGTCGTGTCCACGGTAACAGGACGCTTTATGCTGAAGCCAGACTCTACCACTACAAACTACTACTATTAAACTGTTGGTTCCGAGTTTTCTCCCTCGCGGGGATGTCGAGGGAGGGAACTCGTACGCATCTTTAATTATGATTACAACTTATTATTATACAATGCTGCAGCAACTTCTGCTGCATTGTTACTTTCATTACTGTTATATCAACTGTTGGTTGATTCTTACCTCATGCTGCAAGACTCGTCGGAAGATGCTAGTCTTCGATAGGCCTAGCTTCTCATCCTTATTCTGATTTCTACCTTGCAGTCCACTATATACAGCCTCCCCTTTCCATTTGATACAAATGCATAATTGCTTAGTAGAGGACGTAAGACTCGCGGGTATGCTAGATACTCACCCTTGCTTTATTTCCCCTTTTCGTTTTGCCTGATCGGCCGCTGCAGTCGACGTTGGAGCCCAGAAGCAGAAGTTCCCCGATGCCGACCACCGCAATGTGAAGATCCCCGATGCCTTCTACGACGTCGAGTTCCCCTTTGACCAGGAGTAGTTTGGAGGTTCCCATGCAGGAGGCCTTGCCTTTTCGATCGAGTGTTGATTTTGTGCTAGCCTTCTTAAGGCAACCTTGTACCCTTGTGTCTGTACTCAGATATTATTGCTTCCGCTAACTTTGTGCTTTCGAGCTGTTGTATTCGAGCCCTCGTGGCCCTGGCTTGTATTAAACAACTTGTATTATTTTTATTTGTAGAGTTGTGTTGTGATATCTTACCGTGAGTCCCTGATCTCGATCGTGTACCTTGCGTGTATGATTACTGTACACGGTCTGATTTTGGGGGCGTCACATTTAGCCATCATCCTAATATTTTCATTAATTTGTAATTGTATAGCATTATTAGGAGTGGACTTGCTCTCCTCAAGGGGAGAGGTTCTAATTTTAAACATCTCAACATCAAGGGATAAGCTGTCTACCTTCAAACAAAGATTATCTAATTTAGCTAGCTTTTCTTCCACATTCTTGTTGAAGGCTTTTTGGGTAGTGATAAAGTCTCTAAGCATGTTTTCTAATTCAGAAGTGGGGTTGTTGTTGCTAGGGTAAGTGTTGTTGTTCCCATAAGTGGATGGAAACGGTCTAGGATTACTAGCAAAGTTGCCCCTATAAGCATTATTATTAAAGTTGTTTCTAGCAATGAAGTTCACATCTACTTGTTCTTGAGCAACCAAATAAATTTAAAGGAACGTCATGAGGATCAATAGAGGGTTTCTTGGTAAGTAGAGACATAATTAAGTCAACTTTATCATTTAGTGAGGTAATTTCCTCGACAGAATTTACCTCCCTACTTGTTGGAGCGCGTTCGGTGTGCCATTGGGAACAGTTGGTCATCATCTCATCGAGGAGTTTTGTGGTAGCACCGAGTGTAGTTGACATACAGGTTCCGCGAGGTAAAGTTCAAGCCTGCATAAAAAGTCTGGATAACCATCCAGGTAGTCAAACCATGTGTAGGGCATTTCTTTACCAGAGATTTTGTATGTTCCTAATCTTGGGCAACGTGTTCATTATCAATTGCCTAAAATTCATAATGTTACTCCTCAATTGGATAATTTTAGCAGGTGGGTAATACTTCCCAATAAAAGCATCTTTGCACTTATCCAATCTATGCTATTCCTAGGAAAAGATTGAAACCAGATTTTAGCTTCTCCCCTCAGAGAGAAAGGAAAAAGTTTGAGCTTAACAACATCACCTTCTACTTCTTTATACTTTTGCATATCACATAATTCAACAAAATTATTCAAGTGTAAAGCAGCAGCATCTCCAGCACCAGAGAATTGATCTCTCATAACAAGGTTTAGTAAAGCAGGTTTAATTTCATAAGAGGCAGATGAAGTGGCAGGTGTGGCAATAGGAGTGCAGATAAAGTCTTTGTTGTTGTGACTGGTGAAGTCACACAACTTGGTGTTCTCAGTGGAACCCATAGTAGCAGCAAGTGTGGCTGATTTTTTTGTAATTTTCGATATAAGACACAAAGCTAAAAACAGAAAGGTAAACGAACAAGACAAAAAAGTAAAGGCAAGAGGTAGTGGGAAACTCCCCTATCTTATCACTCGGAGTCCCCGGCAACGGCGCCAAAAATTTGCTTGATGGCGTGGAAGTGGTAATGGCTTCTCGCCCTTCATTGGTTACCCCAAGTGGAAGGTGAGATGTAGGATAGCAGCAAATTTCCCCTATGTAGAGGATAGGGTTTTTTCTCCCGTAGGACTCCGGCGATGATAAGTAGGTGTCAGTGGCGCACCTGACGCGGACCTGCACACAACACAATTAACTTTGCTCCCAACGAAGTTCAGAGAGGTTGTCAATCTCTCCGGTCTTGTTGTTTACAAAGGATCAAACACAAGAGATAATGATAATGATAGCAACTGAAAGTAAATACTAAAAAGGAAATAAGCTTGTAAAAAGTAATGAGAATATGGACCGTGGTCCCATGATGTTCATAGTGATGTCTCTCTCCCAAAAGACAATAAAACTGCTATGCGAGGTAAATAAATTACAAATGGGAAATTGACAGGATTATAAGCGCACCGCAATGCTAACTATGCTACAAAAGAAAGGAAGAGGCTCATAAGCATGGGCAGTACGCCAAAATAAGTAGACCGAAATCCATCTGCATATACTACTAATCATCCACCTTGAGATATCTATCCAGAACATCTCGCTGGTATTAAGTTGCGAACCCCACCCAAAGTGTAAGCCCAAAGCAACAGACAACTACATTAAAAAGAACTTTGTGTAAAGTAAATAATCCTTGCAACCGCGGTTACCAGCACCGTTGTTTTCCCCCTTGTGGCCACAACACATCCCCTAGACTCATGTTTCTGTCACTCAAGCGTGTCATCAGGGGGCATGTACCCACAATCGATCATAACGTTCCCTCTTGGAGTCACTACCTACTACTTGGCCAAAGCAATAAACAGCAATGGAAAACATGCAAGAATTACTTAGGAACAAAAATATAAGAGATAAAAACCAAATATATTACTCTATCACGATCTGAACATAATCTCATAATTCATCAGATCCCATCAAACTCAGCATAGCAACAGCAGAAGAATTACATATGTGCCTCGATCATGTAGGGATCCTCACAAGGTCTAAACCATGAAGAACAAAGAGGGGAGGAGAACATCACATAGCTACTGATCACGGACCCATGGTCCAAAGGAAACTACTCACGGCACATCCGGGAAGCGTCCATGGTGGAGGAGAAGCTCCCGGAGGTCGATCCTCCCTCCGGCGGGGTGCCAGGAAGGGTCCTGACGGTGCTCCCGATCTTGGAAGCGCGGCGGCGGCGGAACAAAGGCGAGTTTGCGAAATAGGGTTCTGTTTTCGGAGTTTCCCCGTGACGGGGAATAAATAGGCGAAGGGGGGCAGCCAGGGGGCCACCATGGGTCCAGGCGCCACCCCTGGCGCGGCCAGGCCCCTGGCCGCGCCAGGTGGCCGCCTGGGCACCTGGTGGTGGCCCCCTGGCCCTCTTTCAGGCTTCGGGAAGCTTCCGGCACGCAAATTTTTTATCTGATATTTCCCGGATTTTTGGAGCACTTTTTATATGGGAAAAAACTGAAATATAAAACAGCATAAAACAGGAACTGGCACTGGGGTGCACTGAGTTAGTAGGTTAGTCCAAATATGATCAAAAGTGTATGAAAGTGTATCTAGATCATAGCAATATCACACAAAACATGCATGGAACGAGCGGAAATTATCGATACGTTTGAGACGTATCAGGAACCCCCTGGAAAGCTTCTCGCGGCGAGGGGAGCTCGTTGGCCGCGCGAGCTCACGGTGGATGGCGACTGCAGTCCACGGGCGGCTCGGGCGAGCTTGAGACGAGCGGCGGGAGAGGCAGAGGTTGCTCGAGCGGAATGGACAGGGGGCGGGCTAGGGTTTTGGCAGGCGCCTTCTTATCCACGCCGTCGACGACGGGATGTTTGCCACGGCGACGTCGGCCATGGCGATGGGCGCCACGACCCCCCCTGTGAACAGAGGAAGAAGAAGGGGAGGTGGGCCGGGGTGGGCTTTGCCCGGTGCGTAGAATAGGGATTTTTGCATTTTCTGTTTTCTTTTCCTTTTTTATTTTCTGTTTGCATTTGGTTTGTTAGATTTTGATTTTTTTTAAAATATGGAACTTGTCCCATAATTAGTATTGCATATTACTAGAGTGCCACAAAAAGTTTGGGTGCAAAAGAAATTCATTTAATATTTCTTCTGAATATGCAACTAGTGAATGGGGTTGTTTTAGCACTGGTTTGAATTGTTTGCTATATTTAAATATTGCAATAAATACCCAATGTTAGTTTAGCATGGTCCACTAATTTTTAGACATTTAAAAAAAATTGGTTCCATGATTTTTGGATAAAGTTTTATTCATCACTTTATTTTTAATATCAACCAAAGTCAAATTTGAATTTGTTTTGATGCAAGGATGATCAAGGCAATACCAGGAACAGTAATTTTTCATTAGCGAAAGGATTACTGTTTCATGACACCGAGGGTGTTACAGCAGGCCGTGTACGCCCCCACAACCAACGCATCATCCGTGTCCGACACGGCAAGCAGCAGCACCAGCAGTAGGGTGGGATGCACCGCTAGGGGGTGGCTGCGAGTGAGGGCAACGCAGATCCACCGTCGGGTCAGCAGGTTAGGCGGCAGCCCTAAGAGAGGTTGGACTCCGAGTATCATGTGCATATGAGTGATTCTAGACACTTCATGTGTTTCATAATTCTTCGATCGTCGTGATGGCCATGATGATGATATATTCCTTTAAATTACTGTTGTAATTTCAAGTTTGATATGCATTTTATGGATGATTCATTATCATTTTGGTACACATTTATATGTTATCTTACCATGTATATTAACTGGAATTCCACTTGGCACATTAAAACTAGATTTTGAAGCTTAAGGCTTGTGTATGTAGGTTTAATTCATATCAACAATGATAAAACAAACTGAAAATACGTATATCTTAGTTAGTTTGTCCACATGGTTTCCCAGATAATAAAACTTTTGACCATACACTTTAATACCTACTTTGTATCAGTAATATATGAGGCAGTAATACCTATATTGTGTTGTGATGAGTGCTATATTTGCACTCATGACATCATTGTTTAAACCAGATAATTCTGAATTTCCTGATATATTTACTTCAGTATTGCCACTAATGATTAATGAATGCAAGAAATTGTGAATTTTTTCTTAATTATATTTTCACAGAAAATGGGCCAAAACATGAAAAAAATCATCACAAAAATAGTAAGTATGAATGCCGAGCCAAGGTAGGCAGAGATGCACATAGCTCAACATAGCAAAGACGCCGTTTGGAAAAAGCGACCCCGCTTGTATCGCTGGTTGTACAAGGCGCCAACGTCACAATGACGTCTTTCCAAAATTCCAAACCCTTTACAAAGGACCGACCTAACTCGCAAAGGGGAGAGATGTAGGTCGCAACAACACCAACAAAAGGCATTCACCAACCCTAGGTGTCTCCATTTTCCCATCTCCATCACCTCATTCACCTCCGTAGAAGTTATCTACTGAGTTACCTACACTTTTAAACGGTGCATCGCAATTAGCAATTATTGTCAAACTATTTATCAATTAATCATTCATCGTAATATTGCCTTCAATGATTTTGTTTCGTCTAATTCGGCCACGGTGTGTGAGTAATTAACCAAGCCAAAGGATCGAGGCAAGACCTTGCAAACCACTGTATTTGTGCACGAGATCATTGGATAACTTTGTTTAATTGATCTTATTTGTATGTGTGGATTCCCAACAAAGTTTTCTTTTGTCTTCTTTAAAAAATCCTAATAAAAAAATAACAAAGTGTTCATTATCAATTGCCTAAAATTCATAATGTTACTCCTCAATTGGATAATTTTAGCAGGTGGGTAATACTTCCCAATAAAAGCATATTTGAACTTATCCCAAGAATCTATGCTATTCCTAGAATAAATTTTCCATTCTACGATTTTTCCGTGGTCCAAAAACTAAAATTACCATGGTGGAAAAAATAAAACTGCCATGGTCAACAAAAATAAAGTTGACATGGTTAAAAAAATAAATTTTCCACGGTAAAGTACGAAAAGGAATTAACAAATTTCCATGGAGGAATTGGAAAATAAAGAATTTTCTTTTGCTATTTTTCTAAAACCAATTTTTACTACCTACTGAAAAAGTTTTCTTATTAATTTGCGAATATCTAAAACAATTTTTTGACTTCTTTTATCCTTTAGTCGATTCTCGAATCTTGAGAATCAGATCTCCCCTTGATTTGCCTAGTCTTGAACCCTTTTTTTACAATCCTGACTATTTAAACCATAAATATCTAGGATTGTCAACAAATTATGATTTCAAAATTTTGGAATAACCTAAGAAGAGGTCATGTCCTCAAGATTCTAGGAGAATCGTCTTAAAAATCAGAGCCTCAAAACCTAGATCTCCTCGATGAAGGCAAGAGCTCATAGCCAGTGCGTTGGACGCATGCATATAATCATAACACCGTTCGCTTCCTTTTCATTTTGTGGTGAACGACTAAGGGCCAGTTCTTTTCGGCGATTCTCATAAAATCGCCCTTCTCTTCAGCTTTTTTCAGAATCGCCACTCCAATTTTTGTTTACAATTCTACCCAATTAGACCTTAGTTAGAGAGGATTGTCAAAACCAATATGAAGTGAAGGATGAAAACGATTCTAAGATAAGCTGAAGAAAATGGCAATTTTGAGAGAATCGCCAAAAAGAACTGGCCCTGGCCCTAACTTTTTTTTCCGTAGGAACGGATGATGGGCGTTCACGCGAAGAGATCCGTAATGTCACGTTGTTTGCTCCATACCATTTGGGTTACAACTGATAATAAAAACTGATAGAGTTTCAGCACAGGCCAAGTTTCTGAATTTTCTGTGAAACAGGCGATGACATTTTCCCATTCTCCACATGTCAAAAACATTTCGCAATCTCCATTCAAAGAATGAAAACAGAGAGGATGATGAGGACTCAGATCGCTGTCTCCCCCATCGAGCTCTCTCACTCCGCAGAGAACATTTTCACGTGCATAAATGCAGGCCAGAAATTTGTCGCAGGAGGCCACTGCTGCTGCAGCAGCGCCACTACTGCTCCGTAGTTAACATTTTTCTGGTTCTGGCACCAAGAAATAGTCCGCCCATCCGGATCAGCAAAACAGGCGTCCAGAGCAGGAGGAACCACCGGAATCTTTCCGCTCACGCGTTGTCTGATCCATGTTAGCGTTAGTTTAAGCGCGGCGGTTGACGCCATCGAATTCAGATTTCTGTTCTTGGTTTCGAGCAGAAATTTTGTTGGAAATCTCGCAGGAGATGGCTGGAATCCTGTTTGAATGAATGCAGGTCGAGCAAGCCTCGATTGGAACCAGCCGATTGCAAGAAATGAAACCCCTAATTCAACTTGACACATCCAAATCAAATCATAATCCAATCCGCGAGACGAAGGAGAGACACGCACATGAATCCCCCGTCTTGTTGTTTCAGGAGGAAGAACATTTGAACAAGAGAAGAAGAGAGGAGCAGAGCAGAGCAGCATTACTTATACAAGTAGTACCATCAAGAATTTACAGATCACCAGCAGCAATCACAACACCAATCCTGGAATCCCAGAACCCCCTCTCCTCTCCTCGCACTCGCAGTAATAATCCATCCATCCACCAATCCAGTAATTAATCGCGCTTATTTTCCCGAGCCCAACGCCAATCACGCCGTCAATCATCGGCCTCCAGAGCCTCCTCACCTCTGCATCTCGGCTTCGTCGTCGTCGCCAGAGGCGGCAGCAGGCGAGGACAGCTGCGCCGCGGCCAGCGCGTCGGCGAGCGCGCGCATGGCCTTGACCTGCATCTCCAGCGCGGCCATGTAGTCTGCGGTCTCCTCGAGCAGGTCGGGCGCCTGCAGCTTCCGGCAGCCCGGGACGAGGCGGCCCAGCACGCGGAGCCGGTCCTTCACCTTCCTCTCCTTGAGCAACGGCGGCTCGCCGGCGGACGCGGCGGTGGCAGCCTTGGCGGCGGCCGCGGCGCGCGCCTGCGGGCGGCGGTGGCGGCGGATCTTCCCGCCGGCCTTGACGAGCACGCGGCGGCGGCAGGACGCGGCGCCGGCCAGCAGGATGGCGCGGCTCCAGCGCGACTGGCCGCGCGCCGTGAGCGCCAGGGCGGAGTCGGCGGCGGCCTTGACGGCGCGCGGCTGCGGGTTCGTGGACGGCGCGGCGCCGGACCGCGTGGCACGCAGCGCGTCGAGCAGGCGGCGGCCGTAGATCCTCTCCTGCGTGCCGCTGCGCCACTTGGTCTGCGACGGCCCCGCGGCCGCGCTGGTAGCAGCGGCACCGCCCGGTTTCCCGCGCCGCTTGGCGCCACCCATCCTGACGCCGGCCGCGGCCGCGGCGGACGAGGACGACGATGAGGAGCCGCCTATAGAGATCATGCCCACCGGCGGAGCTCTCGATGGGGCGATCGGCGGGTGGCGTGAGGAAGTGACTCAGCGGAGGTTAAAGGTGGGTGGGAGAAAGGGGATGGAGATGGTGGAGGTGGTGGTGGAGATGGTGGGAGGGAGGATGAAGAAAGGAAGGGGAGGAGAGATTAGCTTTCCGTCGCTGGGGTGGGCGTACTTATTTGGTGGTGCGGTGGTGGTGATTAGGGAGTGGATTAGACATTGGAGGAGGAGTAGTGCGGTGAGGTGAGGTGGTGCGGGTGTTGGCTGCTCCTTCGTTCGTTGGTTCGTTGGTTCGTCGCCGCGCCTTTTGATTTGTTTGGTTTTGTTTGGTTTGGTGTGGAATTTGGCTATGCAGCGTGGCTCCGCGCTGCTCGCTCGGTACGGTAGGCAGGGGTCGTTTATTCACTGCGCGCTTCCTTTTTTCCATTTCTTTATGGCATTTCTAAACGCCTTTTTTCTTCTGTGAATGTGGTTAGGGCCTTTTGTTTTTTCGCAAATGTGGCAATGGCGTCGTATTTATCGTCATGTTACCGTATCCATCCATGGTTGTCATAGTTGGAGTCGGAGTTATCGATCCGTTAGGTGATTTACATTGGTGCATCTCTATCTAACAATTGAGGAGCTAGCATTATCAAGTTAACTTAATAGAATGAGGCAAAAATTGCCTTCAATTTACATAAGATGGTTAACCGGTCGGTAATCTTTCAAGTTTCGATTGCCGAGGCTTAATCATCAAAGAAATATTCTAATTCCTTTCTTCTTACAAAATAGGATCTTTCACTTTCACTTATTTTTCAAGGTGCGGATCCAAAGACTCCGATCATGTTCCGATGCATTGGTGTCGGACTAGACTCTAAAAAAACTGAGTTCATGAACTTATCAGAAAATTGCATGTTCCAAACCACTAAACTACTATTCTTGTTTCGACTTGAACCCTTAACTATGAAGTTGTCTATATGAAATCTAAACTTGTTAAAATTGTTTTGTAGTGAAATTCAAACTAGTTCTAAAAGTAGTTTTCTGTCTGCAAGTTTTCAAATAATGATAAAGAAAACATAAATGTAGCAGAAGCTATAAAATAACGATGACAAAGAGGCCACACTGTAAAATATTCAAGTCATATGCAGCAATTTTGTGTTATCTATGGAACATAATTGATCTAATCAATTGTTTTTTTGTTTATAGAAATTTGTATGGCCTTTTTAGAACCTCTAAAGGTGAACACAACAAGCATTGCACAAGTCTGGTTATTTTATGATGGTTTTAAGCATCTAATGCTTAAAAAAGACAAAAAAGGAACATTATGGTTTTATCGAACCTAAAAGTGAAAAAAAAATCTAAAAATATGATAATTTGTCTTATGTATAAATAGACAAGAGAAACCTATATATCTCTTGTCATTTCTACGCATAACACAAACAATCCTTTGTTATGAAATTTTGCACGTGATAACCTCTAAGTGTTGCTTATATATATTTTTTGCAACGTTATGGTTAGGGATTTCGTTTTTGAAAAATGTGGAAGAGATTCCCTTTATTCTTTGCAAATGTCGCAGTGGCTTCGTATTGGTTGACTTGTTGTCATATCCATTCCTGGTATGTTAGAGTTACAGAGTTGTTAGCTAATTTGTAGTAACAATTATGTTTTAGAGGGTTGAGCTGTTTTTTCTTTACACATTTGAGAGGGTTGAGTTGGTTGTGCGCATGTTGATCTTTTTGTGCATTTATATCTAATTAACGGATGAGCATTATTGGAATAAGATGAGGGAAAAATTACCCCGGATTGCGAAAGTTGCTTAGTTCATCAAGGATCTTTCAAGTCTCGGTCAACCAAGCTTAGTCACAAATGTCTGGTGATTTCTTATTTCTTAAAAAATAGTAAAAAAATCTTACTTTGTTAGTATTCAAAAGGCCCCCAATCATGTTCAAATATGTTGGTGTTGAGCTAGACCCTCTAAACAATATGTGAAGTGATGGATTTAATAGGTTTAGTTTGATAGATCAACATAGATAATTGTCAGTTCCAAACGCTTGGACGACTGATCTTCCTTTGACTTGAACTCCAAACAATGAAGTAACCTATATCAATCTTTGAACTTCTTAAAATCCTTTTGTAACAAAATTTGAACTACTTCAAAAATGTAGTTTTTTGTTTGCAACTTCTCGAATATTGTTAAAGAAAAAATGATACAAATGCTATAAAATAATGATATCCAAAAAAGTCCCAATGTAAATATTTATGTCCTATGCAAAAATGGCAAGAAAAAAATCATTTTCCTTTTGTGTTATGTATGGAATACAATTGACCTAATTAATTGTTTTTTTAATATATTTTAACTCAAAAGGTGAAACAGTGGTTTTAAGCATTTAAAGTTTCAAAGAAAAATCGAGAAATTAGGAACATGGTGGTTTATCTAACCTAAAAGTGCAAAAAATCCATCCACGAGCATGTTAAGTTTTCTTATGTACAAAAATACAAGAGAAATCTACCTATCTTTGGTCACTTCAACCCATAACAAATGACAATTATTTATGAAGTTTTGCACGTTAGAACCTCATAGTGTTGCCTATATTTGTGTTTCTCCACATTTTTCTGAAAATCCCTGAAATGTGCAACCACTTTCTAAAACATGTCTAGGGTTAAAGTAAAGCAATTTTAGGTTTAGGATCGAATATAGACAATCTCATAGTTTACATTGATATTATTCACGTGAGTGCATTTATAAGTATATTTTGAACTATTTTCAATTAATAACTCGCTATAAACAGATGTAACTTACATTGAAAAAGAGTGCAAACGTTACTACTGATAAAACATGCATTTCTTTGTGAACTGATGGACCTTGCATCTTCTAGCATTACTCTTTTTAAAAATATAAAGAAGATACCAAAAATAAATAAGTTGTACTACAAGCATCAAGCAATCCGAAAGTAACTAAACACTATATCGTTCTTGACTTCCCGTATGCTATTTTCTCCATTTTTTTTTCTTTACTTATGAAAAAGTAACTCCCTAGAAAACCATGTTAGGCATGCCCGCATGTAAGGGTGAAAGTGGTTAGGATAATTTCCGTTTGAATCCGTTTCCGAATCCGTTTTCATAGGATACAGTTACAGATTTTTTACATTTGACAAAAGTCTGGTCCGAATCCGAACCCGACTGATAGGATACGGTATAGTATATGGTATGACAAATATCCGACATAATAGGATAATTCATTTTTTCTAGCCGGATAATCCAAACTTTTAATTTCCGAATCCGATAGATGGACCAAGTTTTAAGTATTAAGGAGTAGAATGTGAATGTTATCTTTGCTTATGAGACAAGACATATGCTTGTTAGTGATTTATTTGGACTATTTGAATACTATCTAGTGCTTTATGTGTTCTTAAAGTGTATAAGTATTTATATCTGCCCATTCTATATGTATAATTTTAGTTTAAAGTATTTATATATTCTCATATATGAATATGGTAAATGTCAATTTTCGATCTGATATATTTTCGTTACCGTACCGCTTCCGAATCCGCCTAATCCGGTATTCAAATCCGCATAATCCGATATTAGAATGCGCATCTGTTTCGTTTCCGAATCTGAAAATAAATATGGAATAAGATACGGTATAGAGATTATCCGTCCGAATCCGATCCGGTTTCACCCTTACCCGCATGCATGCCTTTTGTAGTGGAAATTCAGACCTGCGTGTAAATCTCAAAATTCATGTGGGTGCATATGACAAAAGAGTTTCCTTTTTTCAATAACTTTCGAGGAAGATGAGTGGAACGGAATAACAAGATTTTGTTTCTGGGTTGTTCAGTGGGGTGGGACGGAGACATGTGAACCGGCCCCTCCTCCCAAAATCCTTTTTCATCAATATAATAGGCTTCTCAATATATCTTTTTTGTAGGGGAATAGGCTTCTCAATATCTTGTGTGCTTCACTAGTTTAAGCGTACAACTGTACTAGAACCACTAGCTTAGTTTATTGGCCGTTGCAAGATTGCTTTCTTGCTAATTTTGCGTGGCTTCCATGTGCTCCTCTTGAGAATGAATGAATGGGCTTGTTTCAAAAGCTTTCGGGGGAGAGGACTCGTGACCATATTAGTTGTCATGTCTTCTTTTCTGCTGCCGCTGGTCGATAATAATAAGAAATGGTCCTACTAGCTAATGTATTAAAATTTGTAATGGCCCCGCTAGTGCAAGCTAGTTAGCTACATGTGCAATCATGAGATACCTCATCACCAGATAGTTCTAAAATACCAATATATTTTCATTCACATTTAGCTTACGTAAAAAGAAATTGCATCATGCAGTCAGCTTTGTAATGAAAGTAACTTCTTTCATGTGATGTGAGTGACGGTTACCCTCCTCATAATTAAGTAGAACAAGGTTTCAGAAGAGATATGGACTCTGATCATTTACACGAAAACATGTACCGGAATAATTTGTTTAAAGTCGGTGGCCTAACATCATGAGTGGAGAGACAAGTTTGCTAAGTTTTGTTAACTTTATTCTTTGTGTTCACGTCAAGAAACACAGAAAGGAAAATAGAATAGTGGACTAGCTCATTCTTTTCTTCCCCTAGGAAACGAGAGTGGCCAACAATTATTTACTTTAAAGCATCCCATCTAGTTTCCATGACTTGGCCACCATTATTCATAATCCATTTATTTGATTGAAAACAAGAGATTCCAGCACCAGATTTATCATGACAACGGAATAATACCTGTTTTCACCTTCAGTTCATACAGATGCATCAAGGCTCGTACCAGTACAGATTAGTAATCAAGTAGGAGTAGTACTAGTAATATGGTCCTCCATATAAATTTCATAATTAGCGTCGCTGGCGTAGTAATTAGGCGGTAGTAAGCTCTATTGCATAGTTGGTGTCCTTGTCGCGGCGCCATTGTCGTGGTTGATGAATGAGCAGCGGATGCACGTTGGATCCGGGCGGCAGGCAGGCCACATGTCGTGGCTCCCGACCCATCCAAATCCCCGACGGGAAAAAGGCGAAAAGGAGAAGAGGCTTTCCCTTTCTCCCCACGTTGTTATCGCTCGCTCGTCCCACTCCCACTGTGGAGGATTCGTGTATGTCGTCACATGCTCAGCACAGCACCTTGAAAGGGGTGATCAAATGAGGCTGCCGCCATCGACATTTACTACCACTACTTGAATTTGAGAAGTTCTAACTTCAAATTCGAAACCAAAGTTAAAATACGACGGAGAGAGCATTTGTTTGTTCGTTTGGTGAGCACGTACGTACCAGACTGCCGTGGCGGTGAGGGTGATGATGCGTTGCGTAGAGTGTGGCTAGGCTAGCTATAGATGAGGAGAGAGTGGGTGGAGCACCCATGATTTTATGATTGTAGCTGCGGTGCGAGCGACTATTGGAGCGATGATCGGAAGATGGTGGATGGATTGGTGCAACCACGGAGGTGGGACTTCATTTGGGAGCTAGTAGTAGCAAGTTTAATTAGACGATAGTAGATACGCATGTGTGTCAGTGTGTGTGCGGTCCGCCGCTGCATCATGGGTTCGCCGCAACATGCGCCGCCACTTGGTACACGTACACGTCGAGCTTGAATCATGACTCATGAGCGATCAATTTGTACACATACAAATACAATTTGTACACATACACGTCGAGATACAAAGAAGAAGAAGGAGAAAACAATTCGTTAGCTTTACTCCTTCTCACTCACTCATGAGTTTCTCAATCAATCTATCTATACTTCTTATAAAACAAAACCCCACTATAGATCATTTAAGTTGTCTATCTTAACATGCAAGCTATCCACATCATCTATTCTCTTAGCCAATCAATTATCCATGTCACCCACTTAGGTCATTTAAATTGTCTATCTTCACATGCAAGCTATCTACATCATCCATTTCTTAGCCAATCAATTGTCCATTTCATCTCAACTAATATATTTATTAATCTCTATATGTAATATCCATATCAACCATATTTTAATAATTTTATTGTCCATCCTAATAATTTTTAATACACACATGTTGCATCTTCACTTAAACAACTTAATGTATCATAATTTTATACTTTTTATTTATGCACATAATTTTCATAGCAATTCCCGCAGCAACGCGCGGGGTGTACTTCTAGTTCTTAATAATGAGAGAAACGTCGATCCGGTGTTGAGATTCATACAAAACATGTATATTTTAAATGCTGAGGCATCTTAAAGGTACGTACCCCCTGCCTCCTTGCCCCTTCATACACGATCTAGATGTGTTTAGAGTTTTTTCCTCTCTCATCGATACGCCCCACCCATTGAACCTTATGGGTCTCGGGAGTGCGATGGATTGGCGCGAGGGTTCCCGCCTTTTTTCAGGTAGTTTTCGCGTCTTGTTTGGGGGCATCGAGGCGACTGTAATGTTGTAGAGCTCGTATTACCTCACTGTGAGTACACATCTAGCACGACAAAGGGCACATGGAGTTGTGTTTTCAACTGACCTGCTTGTACCTGATTGTCTTTGGTCTTTGTCAAAACTTCTTGGATACGATAGGTGTTAGTCTCCGATGGAATCGTCTGAGTTCGGTCACCGCTCGAAGTTGTTAGTGTGTTTGTGGATATGCATGGTTGTTCTAGTGTGTTGATCTTTTGAAATCTTAACATAACAACTTTTAGCTGTCGACTATAACAAGATTTGTCCAGCTTCGATGAAGGAACAACAATGACGATGCCCGATAATTTGGCTCCTTGTAGTACTTGTAGTCATCGATTTGTGGTTCATGGATCCAGCAATACATTTTGTTACTTCTGAATGTTTGTATTGTTTCGTCATTCATTATAATAGATTAAAAAAACACTACAATATTTTTGACACTTTGAATTAGACCCGGGCATGGGCAGCCCGGCCCGACGACCCGGCCCGAAAAACCCGGGCCGGGCCGGGCTCGGGCTTGTCATTCGGGCCGGGCTCGGGCTTCACAATCGGGCTAAATACACTGATCGGGCCGGGCTCGGGCTTACAGGAAACATAAATTAATGAAGGATCGGGCCGGGCTTGTCGGGCTTTGCCATGTTCGGGCCAGGCTCGGGCCCGATTTCTGCAGCCCGATGGCCGGCCGGGCCGGGCTCGGGCTTGGAGTTTTCTGCACCGGGCTTTCTCAAGCCCGGCCCGAACCCGGCCCGGCCCGAGAAATGCCCAGGTTTACTTTGAATGAGTGTCGCTTCATATATATGTGATTTTTTAATATGTACTAAAAGTAATATTTTCCACACGGCTAAACTAATCCAAAAAAATCACATCATAATAATAAGTAAACGTGCTCATACAATACTACTATCTGCGTAATAAAGTACGAAGTGGCAACTCTATGTATATATTTGTATGCTCCTACGTATGCAACTATAGATGCGGGCAATTGCACAAATCACCAATTATGAATGTCGAGTTTGCACCGAACACCTATTTTAGGGATTTGTTATACTATATTGATGCAATTCGTTGCAGATTGGTCTAATCTAGTGTTTACGTATATTAATACGATTTTCAATGAATGGATCTTGCTCGTAAGTGCACACATGACAAAGAAAATCGTTACACAGTCAACATGTCAAACCAATGACTTCCAACTATAATCTTAATTGGCTAATCCCATTTTTTTGACTAAAAAATCAACATTTTCCAAAAAAATTTAAAAAAATATGCAGTAAATGACAAACATGTCCAGTACTCATCTGAAAAATGCAGCTCATTTGGGCCAATAGTTTGGTAGATATTGTGAGTTTAAGACGTTTCATTCAAATTTCAATATTTTCAAGTGAAAACATATAATAAACCATAAATGTATCCAGCACTTGGAAATTTTCAACTCGTTTGAACTAGAGGTTTGAGAGGTATTGGCAATTTTAGTTTGCTTGCTCAGTTTTTTTTTAATTTGTTTCCTTTTGAAGTTTTCAAGAAAAATGCGAAAACATTTCAATAACCATACATTTATTCAAACGCCGAATTAGATCTAGCTGCAATGAATTGCATCAGTATATGATGTTTCTATGCAACAAACTCATAAAATGATGTTTTATAGTACAATACAAAATTTGTGTCGATTTCGTGGATGCGGGCAGGAAGGTTGGAGTATCCGTGCGGGAATACAACGTATATACAGCTACCGAGGAAAGCTCCGGGGTTTTGTCGGTAGCACAGTTGCGTCCACTGTTCCCCAACGTGGCATGTCGGAGAGGCGGCCCTCAACCATCCGTGCGCACTATGACATGCTTGGCTCCATCCGCCTACATCAACAACATGGATGGATATGCATGCTTCCATTCCTTTCATGCTTGTGACCATAGCTCTAGCTAGCTCTCCGTCCGCATCAACTTACACTTAACACCACACGATCGATCTATCAGAGAGATGGATGCCACTATCCCTCCGCACAGCACAGCGATGAGACAGCGGCCGTACGCACGTCCGGTCCGGGGTCCGGTCCAGCCTCTACGTCTGCGAGACTAGCTAGACTGCGATGGATTCATATATGGCCTCTCGTCCACATCCATTTCGATTCATTTCTGCCTGATGGTGTTGCATTCGATCTTGCGTTCCTGAAGATACATGCCGAGATGCAGCAGACGTATCTAGAGGTAGAGGGAGATTTGATGTGTGCAGCGCAGTGTAGGGCCTGCTCCTTCAGACATGCCATGTGGCCGGCCCGGAGAATCGATCTTGGATCCGACTTGGATTAATCTGGGATAGCACATGTGTTAGATGCCGAGTTATTTTATTTGCACCAAAAAGAGCACGTATGCAACAGAGTAAGTACTTGCACACGAAAGCCGTACGCTCGCAACAGAAAAAAAACGTACTGTACCGCGCGTAAACTAACTTGACTGTAACACATTTATGTGATGTCCGAAAAACCATCGAAAGTTGCTCTGATGAAGAAGAACGTGGCGGTGTCTGAAAAGCAGCAAACCAAAGTCCATGGTCAGACAGCAGAGCTTATCTATGCATGCATGCATGTGCTTTGAGCTTTGGTATATGAACGGCATGCATGTGCTGCATGTGCCACCCACTGCTCTTCAAACCCTACTGCTCCGTAATATACAACTAATTAACAAATTCCCAGCCAAAGACTTGCGAGTAGTCGTGGAGAAACAATTCGAAATTCAAGCGCGTCCATGTTCGTAGGAGCCGGGCAGCATATCAACGCGGTGATGGATGGATGATGGATCAAACAAATACTCCTACTACCAAACCTGGCACAAACTCAAAGACGTAGAGGACAGAGGACACCCGTCGAGTCGACGGAAGGAGCATCGATCAGACCAGACGGCAATCATTCAGTAACGACGGCACGCACCGGCGGCTCAGACGGACAGCTAGGCCAGGCAGCGCCGGCGCCCGACAAGGCCAACAAGCCAAAGTCGAGGCAATCATGTGCTCGCTTAGCTTAGCCTATACCGCCGACTAATCATTCCTCCTCCTCACATGCATGCATGATGCCTACTCTCGTCTCATCTCCTCTCTCACCGGTTTTGCTGTTAGTGTTAGAGAGAGAGCAGATTAATCCCTCCGGTGGACGCGTCGTAGTCCGACAGACAGGCAATCTCATCTAACACTTCCCGTCTTGTTTGGGCTGGATATATATGATTTTTCAGGTCCCTGCCCTGGCAGGAATGGATCATCATCCCCTAAACATAAAGAAGAGAAGCAGGAATGGATCATGCATGATTAGTGGTGTGACTCCACGAGATTTGTTTAGGCGATCAAGTCACCCTGTCAGATCAGGTCAGGTCAGTAGTACGTACATGTGCATTGAAGTCTGAGGCTTGACGGTAGTTTATGGATACCTGAAGGTTAGTAGTAGTAAATTATGCAGTGGATTCAGATTTCAGAGTCACCAGTTTCCCCATGGAGGGCCTGCCAGTAGTGTTAGATTATTGACGAGGAATTGCTGAATGCCATTGCAATGGCCCTAGCTGGTTTGAATTGATCTCTCAGAAACGTGTGAAATTAACCGGGAAGATTGAGATTAACTCAAGTTCAGAGAATGGATCACGGATGGTGCACTTGCAATATGTACGACCAGGCCGATCTTCATTCTTCAGAATAGGAGACATGAGTGAATCAAACCGGCAAAATTGACCTGTTAGGGCATCTCCAGCCGCGCCCCCAAAAGGCCCCCAAGGCGGCGCTATTTGCGCCGGACGAACGAAATTCGCTCAGTTGCGCACCCAAAGGCCCAAATAGCGTCGGATCGGACCAAAATTGAGTCCGGCGATCTCAAGCGAACCCGACGCGTTGGGGTCGCTTGGGGGCGCCGAACGAAACGAAAAGAGCCGGCTGGCCCACTGGTAGAGCAAACCGTCCACACCGCACCCCAGGTGTTTGGCGAATTGCCGCGCCGAGATGGACTCCGACGAGGAGGCGCTCTTCGCCGCGCTGATGGAGGAGGAAGAGTCCGCCGCCGGCTCCGAGGACAACGAGCACCTCATGATGCTCGCCGCCTTGGATGACCTATCCGACACCAACACGGTGCCGCAGCGGGGCGGCTCCAAGATGGGCCGCCGGAAGGAAAAGGAGAGGCGTCGTTCTGAGGGCTATTGCTTGCTCTACTCCGACTACTTTGCCGATGTTCCCCTACATGGCGAGAAGACATTCCGGCGCCGGTATCGCATGGGCCGAAAGCTTTTTCTTCGCATTGTCAAATCACTTCGAGAGTACGACAACTAATTCGTTTGCAAGAAAGATTGCACCGGCACAGTTGGATTCTCCACACTTCAGAAGTGCACAATGGCAATGAGGATGCTTGCATACGGAGCTCCTGGTGATCAACAGGAAGACTATGCACGCATGACCGAGCCCACCGCCCTTGAGTGTATGTACAAGTTTTACAGAGCAGTGGTGGGCTGCTTTGGAGGACAGTACTTGCGAGCACCCAATGTTGAAGACACTGCTCGGATCCTAGCAGAGAATGAAGCAAGAGGATTTCCTGGAATGCTTGGAAGCATCAACTGCATGCATTGGAAATGGAAGAACTGTCCATTTTCTTGGCAGGGGATGTACAAGGGCGCAAAAGGTCACTGCAGTGTGATACTTGAGGCAGTTGCTACACATGATCTCTGGATTTGGCACTCCTTCTTTGGCATGCCAGGAACACACAATGACATCAACGTCCTGAAATGCTCAAATGTCTTTGCCAGGCCTGTGGAAGGTCATGCTCCTCCGGTGAACTTCGAGGTCAATGGGCACCAGTACAACAAGGGATACTACTTAGCGGATGACATCTATCCAAGATGGCCAGTATTTGTGAAGACTATCTCAAACCCTGTGCCAGGAGGGAAGTACGCCCACTTTGCCAAGTGTCAGAAGTCTTGCAGGAAGGATGTCGAGCGGGCATTTGGGGTGCTCCAATCTCGATTTGCCGTTGTTCGGTACCCCGCTCAGACTTGGTCGAAAGATCAAATGTGGGAGGTGATGAATTGTTGTGTCATTTTGCACAACATGATCATTGAGAGCGAGAAAGAGGATCCAGTGTATGACACTGAACCATATCTCAACCAGGGGACTCTTGCAGTTGTTGATCACCAGATACCACCAGATTAGACAACATATCTCAACATGCGCCAGGAGATCCGAGACCCGCACGTGCATTATCAACTGCAGGAAGATCTAGTGGATCATCGGTGGACGCGCAAAGTCAATGCCTAGTTTGATTTGTATTTGTGCCGAACTATGTGATTGTATTCTACGCTGTGTGCCGAACTGTGATGACATTTGCGCCGAATTGTGCCGAACTGCGGTGAATTTGCGCCGAATTGGGCCGAATTTGCGTTTAAAATATCAATTTGCTCCGATTTGGATCGAATCTGAACCGCAACTGCGGTCACTTGGGACCGCCTTGGGAGCGCGGCTGGGGTGCCGGCTGCTCCAAGCGGGTTTCGCCGTTCGAGCGCCCCCAAACGACGCTAAAATAGCGCCGAAAATTGGGTTGGTGGGCCGAACGGGTGGAGTTGCTCTTATTCTTCTTGTTGAGATTGGAGGCCAAAATCACTGTTTTGACCTTTAGAAGAAAGATTAGCACGATATAACCCTACATGTAAAAAATGTTCGAATCTAACCCTTTTTGGTCACGCCATTCACTGTGGCGTTTGCGTTGCACGGTAAACGCCATGGTCTTTGGCGTTTGCCTTTGGCCCACCATTTAGTCGTCATCCGTGCTCGAGTGTTGACTATCCGACGTGGCAAGGGGGAAACGCCGCGGTCTATGGTGTTTCCCCCCAACACTCATGTTTGATTCCTTGAGCTATTTTTTTAGTCCGTAAGATGATTTTAAATAAAAAAAGTCTACAACATAAGTATATTTTAGATTAACAAGACGAAGAATATTTATGTTGAAAACATTTTTATTTGAGGTCATTTTATGTATTGAATAACCAGTGCAATTATGCCTAAGATAGCCTCAAATGAAAAAAAGTCTTCAACATGAATATTCTTCATTTATATGGCGAGACTTCTCATGTTCAATGTTTTTGCATTTGAAGTCATATTAGGGACTAGTGCCTGAAACTGTATGCCCTTTGATAGTAGTTTGTATACGGCGATCCCAGATCAAGATATGCATTATTTATATGACAACCAAACTAAAAAGTCTTCATTTTTACAACAAGCTCAATATTTATTTTTCTCTCAGAACATACCAAATTTTCACATGATGACTTAGTAATATGTCTATGTGATAGCAATTTTTCTATCTCAGAACAGTTGATAATTGATGAAGGAACAATCAGCGTATCAAGCCAATATTCTCAAGAGTACGTTGTGAAGATTATGACCATCTTTTAGTATTATATGTCTTTTTTGCAAAACCCTCATTTGATTGTATTTCGTCCTAAAAAATTACACATTTGTGTTATGCATTCGGTTTGGCTGTGATATAAATGATGTTTATATTGATCTAAGGTGTATATAAATTACCATCAAGTAGCGTTCGGTCTCAAACAGTCATGTCTCATACATTGCACCAGTTTTCCTGTCCCTAAGGTTATCTCAAATGAAAAGATATTGCACACAATAAGTCTTCTTTTTGTTAATCAACAGAATATTTATGTTGAAGATTTTTTCTTCAGATAATTTAAAGGATAAAAACTGTCGCAAGGAACCAAACATTGTCTGATACATTGAACTAGCTTTTTAGCCCCTAAATTGACCTTAAATGATAATATCTTCAACATGAATATTCTCCTTCTTATCAATCTGAAGAATATTTATGTTGATCATTTTTTCATTTGAGACCATCTTAAGAAGTAAAAACTGGCATAAGGATCAAACAAGAGTATCTGGGAAAACGCCATAGACCCTGGCGTTTCCCCCTTCGCCACGTCGGACAGTCAACGGATGAAGCACGAGCAACGACTAAGTGGTGGGCCAGGAGCAAACGCCAAAGTCTATGGCGTCTCCCGTGTAACGCAAACGCCAAGATGCATGGCGTAACCAAAAAGGGGTTAGATCCAAACATTTTTTATACGTAGGGTTATATCGTGCTAATCTTTTTTCTAAAGGTCAAAACAGTGATTTTGGCCGAGATTGGATGGGACGATGGATGCACGTACGTACGTACGGCGGAATCAAATGCGGGTAGTGATCGATCAATGAAATCATTGGCCAATCATGTGAGGTGACGGGAAGTGGGTGGTGTACGGGATACCACGCATGTTCGTGCGTATTGCTGTATCCCAGCCACAAGTCGTAGTTTGTTTCGTGAGTACTACTACACTTCACATAGAAGGATCGGCAAAGAGCCAAGGACCACGAGAATCATGTACGTATTGACCTGCTCATGCTCATGGCCAGCCAACAAAATCTCTCACGGCCGTACCGTAGGGCTCCAAGATATTCGGAGCACAATGTACCCAAGACTTTTGGAGCAGGCAAGAAAATAAATATAGCTACTGTAAAGAAAAAACAAAAAACTGCGAGTTGGTAACATAGTTGAGTGAGTCCATCATGATTGGCCAGTTTAGAATAACAGGTTAATAAGAAAACTATGCCGACGAACATATATCGTCGTCACCATCATTGACTGCATCTCGCATTCTCACCGGTTCTGTCAAGGAAAGGAAAGGAATCAGTAACATGGATCATGCAATGAACACATCGGGGAATTGTTCCATGACTTCAATCCCGGCGCTGTACAGTAGCTTAAATAAGAAAAGGCGTCGGCGTCGGCGTCGCTGGCCCGGCGCCTGCCGCAACGGTGGTGCGGTGCGAACGTAACGTACCGTGCTATGCTCAGTGCGGCAAAGGGATGGCCCTACCACTTACTTGCTCTTGCACTTGAGCTTGCTCTTGCACGTTCTCCGACGGCGACGTCTCCTCCGATGGCCTAGCCGCATGTTCAGCTGTTGCACTTGAGCTTGCTCTTGCACGTTCCTCCCTCTGGGAATCTTGCTGTGCAACGAAAGCGCTTGAGGATTTGGATTTGATTTTGAGTTGACGCCAAGTGCGTGCAGGGAGGAGGGACAAGGATCGGGGCAGCTTGTTTGTTTTGCCGATAGCACGGCTGATCGGTCTTTCCAAACCTAGGCAGGCAGCGTTGGAATCCGCTGGCTTTTCAGAGGATAACGTATCAGGGTTAGTGGTAACTGATGCTGCTGGCCTGCTGTTCCTTACGGTGCCACACAACGTGGTGTCTTTCAGCTGCACGTTGGCAGATGGCTTGCACGTACTCCTAGTAAGCACACGAACGGTCTAGAGGAGGATGGGGAAATCCACCAGAGCTGTCATGCCTGCTTGCCAGCCAGGCGTGTCGTTTCAGGGTGATGTGCTTCTTGCCCTGTTGCCGTGAGCCGGCGTGGAGACCTTCCGGGAAGTTGATGGAAGGAAAGAAAAGGCAGGCCATGTTCGGGCGATGGCGCCACCACGCCTAACCTGAACCGGCGCGGAGGTTCGCCTTGCCGTGCGTGCGAGTGCGATCGCTACGTCCCACTGGCACGCACGCACGGAGACGGCCGCACTGCGCCTGTGCAGCATGTTTGCATTGCACCTAAGTAAAGGCCACGCGGGGCATATAAGTACAGCAACAACACGATCCAGCGAGTCAACTGTATCTTCACAAGTTAAGCCTTTCAAACAGTTGAAGCATCCATATATAGCATAGTATCTTCAGACTTCAGATGTTGTGGGTAACTGGACATGTTGTTGAGCTTGAATCAATACCATCGCCTTAATTTCGTCAATGATACTTTGCATGCGGTTTGTAAGGCTAAAGCTACAACTGGAAAGCCCTTCATGGAAACCCTGATGATCATAACATCTTGGTGCATTTCGATATCCAAGAAAAGAAACGACAAGATCTTCAAGAGTATTAGCACTAGCCGTAGCTCTGCAGGTTTCAAAACTTCAGGAAAGAATGTCTTTTTCTTACCTTCAGGGTTTCCCTAGTTAAGTCTGGTGATATTCGTTTGTGGCTCAGCACCCTTGTCTTGTCTAGCTCAGTTTAGAATGTCTTCCCTCTCTGAACTTTTGTTGGGGGTCTCCACAACAGTTTTCGGTCAAAACTGAAAGGAAAAACAATGCATGGAACGCACATTCACAAGTATCAACACTGAATATCATTCAGATCATCGACATGTTCCAAAGTACAGATATCCATTCACAAATAAGACGCGACAAAACTCAACCACGACACCAGATGCAAACAATGGTCCAATCTATAATGACATTTGGGCACATATCAAGGTAGCTGTTCCATGAATTACCTACATACCCGGTCCTTGAAATTACAACGTCTCTTTTTCTTTATCTATGGACGTAACAGACACAAAGCATATACCGCCTGCAGTCCACAGATAACGAAAGCAAGCTGCTGCTGCTTCAGACGACGAGCCCCCTCACAACAAGAACAGGTTCTATGCTGTTGATCAGTTGATGTTCATGTCCTCTGATCCAGCACCATCTCCATCTGCATTTTGTGCATCTAATTGTTTAGACAGGACTAATTGGTAGGTCTCATTCAAAAACATAGCAAAACATAATGATGTAGCACCCTCATTAACATACCCTCGTTTTCTGATGAACTGTAAATAGAGCTCCTTGAACGTTGTTGATGTTGTCGTGTGGGCTGAAATAAGAGCAGTATAAAGGAGTGAGTTTACGTTGCAAATTTTGCAGGCGTTCAGAACTTATAAGTTCAGGCAAAGAAAAGCTGGACTTGACAAAAAGAAAGTTTGTCTGCTCCCAGCATATGATAAGTAATACCTGCAACTTTGGCCTAAGTGCCTCAAGTGGTCCTTTGGGCTTTGCAACACCTTGCTGTCCAGACTGCAGAGCAAAATATCCCAAAATCAGTTCACTGCAACATGGAACTCAAGTACTGAACAACCGAAAATTGAATTGAAGCCACAGGAGGAGGATTTAATACCTTTCCGAGAGCCCAATCAGCAGAATCAAAATAGGCCCGCTCATGATCCTACAATTATGAAGAGCAATTAAATTGCTGACAACTAGTGTTGTTTATGCAGATATCTTATGTGGACTGTTTTATTTCGGGATGAGATATCCGAATTCAAGTACCTTTGAGATGAGCGGTGGCTTTTTGGGAATTAGTCCTCCAAACTTCTTCTTGATTACTTGTTCCTGCGCATAATAGAATGTGCTTGATGTTAACCACAAGTAATTGATCATGCCAGCTACAGAGACCAACCTTCTTTGTTGCTCCATTAACCAGAATATAAGACTGACATTCAAATGACCATATAAACTTCAGAACTAGTCCAGAAAATAACCTGTTGCTGAGCTGTGGGCATGGGATTATCTCCACTTTGGTCCATAGGTTCAGAATTTCCAACATTATCATTCCCAGCAGCATTGGTGTCCTTCAACCCCGACATGGTGCTAAAAACAAAAAATGATGATGTTAGTATTCATCACATTATAAAGCACCAAATTGAAATGTATTTTTAAGGCTTTAATTTTTTTAGCAATACAATTTGAGATAAACCAAAATCATAAGCAACTATTGTCCAATGTTGTTGACTATTTGCAGTTTGACTCTTGGAATAAAATAGCAACATTTTTAAATAGCTGGTGCATTTTGAATGGGTAATTATAATCAAGGAACCTTAGCTAGTTGTATTACTGATTATTTCTGGGTTAGTTCTTAGCCTTTAACATTGTAGTAGGTGTGCTAATTGTAGCTAAATATTGGTCTCTCTACTATTTCAGCTGATGACTACCCTCTATAACGAGCAATTGATGTTGGTAAATCTGAAGAACACACTAAAGTAAAAGAAAAAAATGTGCTTCAGTTATAGAAATCAACATATCACTTTTCTCTTGTTAGTTGTATTACTATGCTTCATATGTTCGTGGTGTCAGTATGCTAAAGTTAATATACTGAAAACCGTGACATGTAGACGAGCCCATCTAGAAATAATAACCGTGAAGGTCGTAAGAAAGAAACAAGTTTTTATCTCTTGGTTGATATAACAAATAAACATCAATGCGATACACGGTATTTGGAACTTAAACATATCGAGCTGTGTATTTATTAATAAATTCACTAGCATTTTTCATATATGCTTCCAAGTATTTATAAGAAGGTCAAATGAAACCCATTGATCAGCACATTGACCCATTCTACAGCCCGTTGGATAACAAAAATCAAGTACATGTAAAATAAAGGTTCTTTTCTAGCAGAAACCTTGAGTATCTGTTTTATCCATAACTTGGCAGAGGCTCCACACTGGATGTTCTTTTCTAGCCCATTATATTTGATCGTTTCTTTACACAATTGGGCACAAAATAATAATAAGTGAATGCCTTAGGTGCCCTTCCAAATATGGTAAAAACCTCGTTCTGTGGTTCTAGATACAGCAACCAAGCAGTAGCTTGATTACCCCGGCATCCATAGTGTTCCACAGAACAGCTCTATCTACATATCCTAATCCGGAGCCCAAGTATAACAAAGCGAAAATGGAACACTGACCACTACTTGTGTGGTTTTCTTTGCTTCGTTTATAAATCTGAACACTAGTTTTCCTTGAATACCAGGTATCCTAGTAGATCCATTTCCAGGCAGATGTCTGCAATCTGTTTGACTGTATGACAACCCAAAGTGCTCTCTCATAAAGAACACAAACCTCTGCCACTGAAAATGTAACAGAATCTTCTGAACCCCTGTTTGCGCTCTGCTGACACACGCCATGATCTACTCGATGCTACTTCACTCACTTGTTTGCTCTCTGTGCTGACTGCACCAGCTGGTTCTTGAATTGTGCATGGACAGTAATTAGGAAAAGGAGAGGTAAGCCATACTAGGTGTTCTTCAATCAAGTCAACTACGGAGTACTACTGAGCATTAAGCATCACTCGTTCCATTTCGATCGTCGGCACTACTCTACCTACACGAGTGGCCAGGTAATTCTCTGCCCAATTTTGTCCCACGCATCTCGGGTCGACGAACAAATCAACCGACGAACGTTGACTAGTCAAGATTATCCAAATTCGGACGAAGCAGCGCCGAGAAGGGGCCGGATCTACCACGGCGGGATCTACCACGGCGGGATCTACCGATCAATATCTACTGAGGGAGCAGGCCAACAGCCCGGTCCCGGCGGCAAGCAAGCGAAGTAGTAGGTTGCTCTGAGTCTGAGCAGAGGGAGAGGAGATCACTTACACAGGTTACAGAGACGCTGGTGGCGAGGGAGGTAGAAAAATGGGGAGCCGAGCGACGGACGACGACGACGACGGGCGGCAGCGGCGACTCAATGAGTGGAGGGATGTTTGTTGGCTGCTGCGATCGGATCGGTCTCGAATTCTGAGATGCACGGAGGAAGAAATAGACTCCGTGTGGGGGCCCAACGTCGCCCTGGATTTCGGCCGTTGCTATCGTCGTAGTAGACTGCCGGGGCCGGCCGTGCAGCTTGCGACTTGGCCAGAGAAAATGACGTTTTCTTTCGGTGGATTTCTTTTCTCTCTCCGTTTTCTTCTCGTGTCTTTCCTCGCGGAAATCCTCTAACACATGGCACGTTGTCTTTTTTTTTTTGACATAAAGAAGACTTTATTCCTCAAACCAGAGTAATGTCATTTACAAGCAAATGAGAAATAAAGCCAGGCACAACATCATCCCAAGAGCATGATGATCTGTTAATGATAGCATGTTTAGCTAGTTCATCCGTTACCATGTTTGCTTCTCTATAGCAATGTTCAAACTTTATCTGTTGGAAATACAACGCCAGATCTTTGGTCTCTAAGATGGTGGGGAGATCTAAGCCAAGATAGTTCTCTGGGTTATTGTGTTATTGACAGCACACGCCGCAAATTGGTTATCAGATTCGATCTTCACCTTTGAGCACCCAACATGACATGCTAGATAGATCCCATACTTTATTGCATGTACCTCGGCAGAATCCACCGAGGCCACATGCGGTATGAACCAATTTGCAGCTGCCACAAAATCGCCATAATTATTTCTTGCAATTGCTCCACACGCACCAGTCAAAGTATCTTGGTAGAAGGCTGCATCTACATTTATTTTGATTTCTCCCTTCTCTGGTTTCACCCACGTCTCAGCCTGCTTCCTCAAAGGGGCTTTGTTGGCACGTTGTCTTCGGCACATGGTGGAGTCATGTCACCGCCAGCGCACATCTCTTTGGAGTAAGGGCAACTCCAAAAACGCGATTCAAACGGATCCAAAATTGATTTTCGGTTTATCCGTTTGAATCGTCTCGGCGGATCTCATGTTCGTGCATTGTCTTTTTGGGTTGCGGGGTGTCCAACGATGCAGAAAGGATGGATATTAGAGAGAATTTTTTAATATAAAAAGTCTTACAAATTTAATTATACCCTAGCTACTCACCGCCGATCGTCTTCCCAGTCTCTAGTCGTCGCCGACGTCGCCATTGTCTTCGTCGCTGAGGTCGATGAATGGGGCGGCGCCCACGGTATGCCTTAGGGCCAGTAGGCCTGCGGGACTGGCGGCGATAAGAACACGGACGATGGCGCCTCGAACATTCAAACGGTCCCCATGAGATCGCGGATGACCTCGTGGACCTGGACGTCGTGGTGGTCGACGGGCGGTGGCGGCAGCGGCAGGTCCTAGTCACGACCTCGCTGGTGGTGGCGGCGACGATGGTGGCGGTGGAGGTGGTGGGAGCACGTAGACAACGACGTCGGGGTGCACTGTCGTTAACCCCAACATGTCAGTGAGCCCCAATCACTGCATGCACTCCTCCCGCTCGGTGGGCTCGAGGGCCTCCCGGGGAGCGGCCTCCTCTCATTGTAGCCCGTCGGCACGTGCAGTGGGGGCGACGGGGTGCGCTCGATGACCTCGACCTTGACGAGGGGGGGGGGGAGGGGGGCGGTGACCCCTTGATCTGGATGTTGTGCCTCGACGACGGCACATAGGACAACGCGGAGGACCCAATGCGATCCTCGCCACCCTTCCACGATGGAAAGGGGGGCGTACGCGACCGCATGTGCGACGACGACACTGACACCCTCACGGGGCTAAGGTGCTAGTCGTGGGGGAGCTTCACGTCGGTGTGTGGTATATGTATGTCTTTCTTCCAGTACCACATGAACTCCTCCGTGAGGATCATCACGTGGTTAGGCCGCTCGCGGGAGAGGCTGCAGCGGCCGCCGACTGAGCTCACGGCCTCATCTTTGTGCGACATTGCCGGTGGCGAGTGTGTTGTTTGTGTAAATCAATAAATCAACCAACTTAAAGATCAACATGAATCGTGAAGCAACTAAGTTCAGATGTTGATCCATGGGCTACTGATGGTGTCACGACCTAGGTGTTACCTTGGCCTGCTGGTTATTGGTCCAATGAATCGGCTTAAGGACCACGAGGTCGGTTATCTTTTGGGCGCTTATTCCATACCATGGACTACAAATATGAAAAACTTTATAAAACTCACCGATTAAGATAAGGAGGACGTTGACGACCCTCAACTGTAGGGAATCTATTGTAGCGTTTTCGATAAGTAAGAGTGCAGAAGGTATTGATAAGTGACTTTGATAAAGGAATAACTGCAAACACTGAAAGATAGCTTTGTAGGGGGTTTTCGGTATAAGCAACAAGAAGATAAAAGCAAGCAAAGTAAAAGATACTGAGGAGCAACAAGTGGCCCAATCCTTTTGAGCAAAGGATAAGCCTAGCAACTGAACTTATAAAAGCTAAAGCGTTCTTGAGGACACACGGGAGCGATAGTTACATGCTTTCACCATATTCTGTATCGGTACTATGTTTTGTGTTGATAAGTGTTGAGTGGGTGGATCTATGCTAGTACACCTTCTAGACTAAGATAAGTGCACTCTTATGATTAAACACCTTGCAAGCATCCGCAACTACAAGGTAGAAATTAAGGCATAAGCCTAACCATAGCAATACGATCAAGGATCCATTATTCCCTTGTGCAAAAGTGTGCAAACTGGGGTTCAGGTTTCTGTCACTCCGGCAACCCACCGTAAGCATTCTTTATACACAATGTATTCCCCTAGGTCCTTAATAAGGCTAAGTGTTGGGTGTTCGACTCACACAACACACTAGGAAAATAACAACACAACTTAAATATCAAGCAACACATATTACTTCAACATCATATGACTACTAACAACTAGACTTCTTCCATGTCCTCAAGAACTAAAGTAACTAATCACAAGACATAAAAGAGATCATGATCAGTGGTGATAAATAGAAGATAAACAATCTGGACATAACAATATTTCTCCAACAAAACTCAATAGCATTCACTACAAAAGAGTAATCAACACCGGTAGAGTAGAGAGGATAGATAGTAGGGATTACAACACAAGTTACACTTGTGAGGTGAGATAGGATGAAGATGGAGATGGTGCTGATGTTGGGGATGATGTTGATGATGATCTCGATGATGCCCGTGACGGTGGTGATGACGATGGCGATGATCTCCCCTTCTGGGAGGTGTTCTCACTGACGGAATCTTGCCGCCGAAGATGTCTTTTATTCTCTGTAGGTTTCTGCCACAGAGCGGCGGCGGAATTCGCGAAACTCCTCCCTTTTTAGGGTTTTCAGATGATGAGGGATATATAGTCTAGAGGGGGGAGCCGGGAGTGGCCCCAGGGGTCCGGGCGGCCTCCCGGCGCGCCCCTGGTGGGGGGCGCGCCAGGGGACGCCTGGGCACATGGTGCCCCCCTCTGGCTCCCGTTTTGCGTGCCTTCGTAATTTTTCTGGAAAATAATCTCCGTCGATTTTTAGATCATTTGGAGGTCTTCTGATTCAACAACTCTGTGTCCACTTTTTACCGATGAATCCTGTGTCTGCTGCTTCGGCATCGGAAAGTTGCAAACTGTGTAAAACAAGCCAAAACAACATAAGAATAGCATCATAACACGAAATATATCAATGAATAGGGGTGAATTATGATATAAAATAGTGATGTATTTTGGACGTAGCAACTCCCCCAAGCTTAGACCTCGCTTGTCCCCAAGCGAATACTGAGATCGGTAAACCTGTCCACAAGTTTAGAGAGTGAAGTGTCGATAAATAGAATACAGACAAGAAGCATCATGATTTCTTCACCAAACTCAAGCATCTTGAACAGCAACCTCAACTCATAAGGCCCTTATGAGAAAGTAATAACAATTATAATCAAAAGTAAGGCTAAGGAAACTCATCAAATCATGGAAAACATATCCTTCTTCAAAGGACAACTAATAACTTTTAATTTTGCTCTTTCACTTTATAATGAAACAATTTGAAGATTTTGAAAGAACATGTTATTAGTCATGAAGTGAAAGTGCAAACACAAAGGAAGATGTTTGCTTGGCATAATCTTTCGCAAACAACTTACTTATCAAATGATAATGTCAACAAGGATGTGGCATGACAAAACTTAATGCAGCATTATATGAATGAATCCTCATCAACATCTAGTGTATGTTCTCTTTAAGAAAAGAAGGAAGTAGGAAGAAACTGACTCAACATAAAAGTATAGGACATGCCCTGTTATAGGGAAGTAGGTAGAACTCATGTTCTATCCTTAAATCAAACAGAATGAAAACAAATTTGGGAGGTGCATAGTTTGTCAACGAATGCTAATAGATAACTCAATTACTTCTCAAGCTGGACAAGTTTCGAGGAACGGCTCCCAAGTGGGGAAGATAACATCCCCTTAATCTCCTTTGTTTATCACTGCCAAAGTTTCTGATTTCTCATAGACCAAGCGTGAAGGAGGGTTTGTTTGTTGTATTATCTTACGAGCTGGGCACACTTATGCCAGTTTCTCCTCGTATTAGGGGTTTGTAGATTAGACATGCAATCCCGGGGTAAAACTTGTCCAACTTAAGAAGATCATGAATTACCTACTACTTCCTCATGAGCTAAAAAAAAGGCACAAAACAAAAGATTTTGAACATTTAAGGATAACACATAAATTCTATACTTTTAGGAGTGGTAGTGAAATACCACGAATATGAAGGTATGGTGGCTCATATGGAAGATATTGGTTTCATGGTATGGACGCACAAGCAGAAATCTACTTGGCAAAGAGTTTGGCTAGCAAAGGCTTTGAGAGAACAGACAATTGATGATGACTTAGATGCAAAGCACATAAAGCATAAAAATTAAGTTGAGAAAAACACATCAAGTTGTCTTCCTTGTCAACATAACACTTCAAGCATAATAACATAAAGGTTTTGGCTATGTCGCTACTTGAGAAAACATGCATGTTGTTATGACCAAATATATGTTTGCCAAGATTAAATAAAGTTTTCAAAGCCATACCTGATATAATGTCAATAATCCCCATAAGAATCATCATATAAGGTCGATTGTGTGAAGAGAATACCGAGTGCAGCAAAGGAACCAATAGACTTCTCATTAATATTCCATCATAGACGACTCCACACTCACGGATACAAGACTCTCCACAAAGGAGTGATAGACCTCAATGAAAACACCTATTTCATAAGATAACTTCTCTAGACATGATACGACTCTACTTGACTCTAAAAGACTAAGATAAAGATAAAGACACCGGGCACTCCCCCAAGCTTGGAACAAGCCAAGGGGATGCCATTACCCAAGGAGATTTTACTCCTCATTCCTGTTCCTATTGATTCTTCAGAGCTCTGATGATACGTCGAAGGGTTTGGTTTCCATCTTCCAAGATCTCCACTTGTACTTTCAGCACACGGAAATCTTCGCAAAGTTGATTGGTGATGCGGTAAGCTTCAGAGATGGTGGAAGTTATACGTTGATCTTCAAGTGAAGGGGTTGTTCCTGAAAGGTTAAGAGAAATATCATAATGAGGTTGGACACTCCCCACCATGATGGGGTTTCTTGATCTTCCTCCTTGTGTTGATGGACCCCCTAGTTGTTGGGAGGTGATAATCTTGACTTCCTCCCTCACGGAGCGCTCCATCTTCGCCTGCCTTGTAGCGATTTCTTCTTCCGTAGTCCAATCAACGTACTTCCCTTGGTTGAGATCTTTCTGAATTTCACGTACACGTTGTCCCATGAAGTATTCTCCACTTGATCCACAAGAAGACATCTCTAACAAAAATGTTTTTATCCTGGCAGAAACAACTCGAAAAGAAAACACACAAAATCGCGAGATACGATGCCGGGACGATTCGAGCAAATATATAGCAAAAATTTCTACAACAGAAGGAAGGTAACGAGCCAAAGTGGGGTCGGAGACGGACTCCGGGGTGCCCAGGAGGCCTCCCGGCGCGGCCAGGAGATAGGCCGCGCCAGGGGAGCGCCTGGGCCCCCTGGAGCTCCTCTCCGGCTCCACTTAGGCCTTGGATTTTCCAAATTTTGCAGAAACTTGTAATATGGAACTTTTATGGCGGTTCGCGATGTTTCCTTACCGTAATACATACCTTTTCTTATTCTGTTCCTGCTGGTGTCTGAAACAGGGCTAGAACATATTCTCCATGAGTTGTTGTGTGTATCAAATTTACATCAACATTGACAGGATCTCCCGCCATGTAATGCTTGAGTCTTTGCCCATTCTCAACTTGAGGTTTGGTGCCGTCAAAATTGTTAATCTTGATTGCACCGGATTGGTATACTTCTTCGATATGAAATGGCCCTTCCCATCTGGAAAGTAATTTACCTGGAGAAAATCTGAAACGAGACCTAAACAACAAAACTTTATCACCAACATTAAATTCACGTTTCAGAATCCTTCTATCATGCCACTTCTTTACCTTTTCCTTTGAAAATTTTAGCACTCTCGTAAGCTTCACTTCTCCACTCATCTAGAGAAGTCAAGTTCATGAGACATTTTTCACCAGATAACTTTGGGTCAGCATTAATCTCTCTAACAGCCCAGAAAGTTTTGTGTTCTAACTCTAATGGCAAATGGCAAGCCTTGCCATAGACCATCTTATAGGGAGACATGCCCATGGGGTTTCTGTAAGCAGTTCTATACGCCCACAAAGCATCTCCTAACTTCTTTGACCAGTCCTTTCTATAACTGTTAACTGTCTTTTGCAAGATCAACTTGATCTCTCTATTGGTGAGTTCAACTTGCCCACTAGTTTGAGGATGGTACGGTGAAGCAATTCTATGATTGACATCGTACTTGGCTAGAGATTTTCTAAAAGCTCCGTGCGTGAAGTGTGATACTCCATCAGTCATGAGGTACCTTGGTACACCAAACCTAGGGAAAATTACATCTTTGAGCATTTTCAAAGATGTCTTGTGATCAACACTCTCAGTGGGGATTGCATCAACCCACTTGGTTACATAATCAACAACTACTAAAATGTGAGTGTACTTGTGTGAAGGAGGAAAAGGACCCATAAAATCAAAGCCTCAGCAATCAAAAGGCTCAATCACTAGAGAGTAATTCATAGGCATCTCATTCCTCCTACTAATATTACCAACTCTGACACTTATCGCAAGATAAAACATAATTTCTAGCATCTTTAAAGAGAGTAGGCCAATAAAAACTTGATTGGAGAACCTTATGTGCGGTCCTCTCACCGGCGTGATGTCCTCCATAGGGACTATCGTGGCATTGTCTGAGAATGTCCTTTTTCTCGTGTTACGGTATGCATCTTCTCACGATCCCGTTCGGATCTTCTTTTAAAAGATGAGGGTCATCCCAAAAGTAATGCCTCAAATCGTGGAAGAACTTCTTCCTTTGCTTAAATGTTAAACCTGGAGGCAAAAACTTTGCAACGATAAAATTAGCATAATCTGCAAACCAAGGGTCGGAAAGAGATTGTACTTTTACAACAACTAGTTGTTCATCTGGAAAACTATCGTTGACTGGAATGGGATCATGCGATATATGTTCCATCCTTGAAAGATTGTCCGCCGCCGGATTGTCTGCTCCTCGCCTATCAACAATCTGCAAATCAAATTCTTGAAGGAGTACCCACCGGATAAGCCTTGGTTTGGCATCCTTCTTCTCCATAAGATACTTAAGGGAATCATGGTCAGTATGAATAATAACTTTAGAATAAACAATATAAGGTCTAAACTTATCGCAAGCAAACACTACTACTAAGAATTACTTCTTAGTAGTAGCATAATTCTTTTGAGCACTATCAAGGGTTTTGCTAGCATAATGTATAACATTCAACTTCTTATCAACCCTTTGTCCTAAAACAACTCCAACAAAAAAATGACTAGCATCACACATAATTTCAAAGGGAAATTTCCAATCAGGTGGTTGTACTATAGGAGCGGTTATTAAAGCTTTCTTAAGAACTTCGAAGACTTCCTTAGTTAGGGGTCTCGACGTCTTAGAAAAGTCTTTAATGAATCTTGTATAGAAACTAGCATGACCGAGAAAACTACGAATACCTTTGATGTCCCTTTGATAGGGCATCCTTTCAATAGCTTCAATCTTCGCCTTGTTCACTTCACTTCCCCTCTCGGAAATCTTGTGACCAAGAACGGTCCCTTCGTTAACACTGAAATGGCACTTTTCCCAATTTAGCACTAAATTCGTATCCTCGCATCTCTGCAAAACTTTATTAAGATTGTGGAGACAATGGTCAAAGGAAGTTCCATAGATGCAGAAACCGTCCATGAATACTTCCACAATCTCCTCACAGAAACCATGAAAGATAGCAGACATGCATCTCTGAAAAGTAGCAAGTGCATTACATAAACCAAAAGGCATACGCTGTAAGGCCCGATATGCGGTACTGTTCCAGATCTAGATGTTTCCATCCAGATCTGGGGACGAAGCACATATCGGTCCCACCGCGACATATGACAAAGCCATATGCCCCGGATTTCCAACATGATATCACAACATTACAGATACAAGGATACAACATCTCATACAATCGGCATACAACTGCCTTAATACAATACAACAGCGAAGATACATGTCTGGGTACAGACTACAATCAAATGCCAAATGGCAAAGAGAAAAACATCGATCCCATAACCACACGGGTCCAGGCCCTCCGTCGGGATCCGCCTAACTAGTCGTCGTCGAGTCTCCACGTGAAACGTCGATCACCATACCTGTTGTCGATCAGAACACCGAAAAGAGTTTGGGGGTAGTATCATGAGTACAGAAGTACTCAACATCCAACTGTAGTGGTCAACTGACCCAGCTAGGACTTCATCACTCGTCATTCTAGGACAAGTAGTAGTTTACGGTAAGGATGGGGTAAGTGGTGAGGTTGCTGCCGCGCTAGCATTTATAAAGTGGCTAACGATCTAGAGAGTAAGATAAGAAGCCAAGCATTCGATGAGGAATCGCCTCCAACAAGTCTTGCTATCAACTACTTACGCAAACATAACACCTATCCTATCCTTGTCCTCCTCTTCGCATCCCAACGAAGAAGAAGCAGTCAAGGCACACACACACGTTGATCAAGTTCTATTAAGATTATCTCAGTTGTTGTTGTCTATGAACAAGGAGTAGGTCTCAAGCGTCCATAACCGTGGACACGGCTTCTCGAAAATATTTAACCCTGCAGGGGTGTACCAACTGCCCATTACAAGGCTCCGCACGCAAGCCCATATCTCTCAGTTGCTACCCATGATAGGCAACCATTTTATGATTTAGTCCCAAGAGATCCGGAACGACAGGTCCCTCTAACTAACAACGCACAAATCCGGGTGGCCCCCGGTGAGTCGACATCCAACTCAAAAGCCGGCCGCGCTCTCGAATCCGCCTCTACCGTCTGGACGAGGTCGGGTTAGCTACCCAAACAGATGTGGGCAGCCCCCTAGCTTCCAGGTGTGGACCAACAAAGGAACTATGTCTCCGCTGGCCCGAGTTGTTTGAAAATCTGCGAGGTCGATACTCGCACACACACACGTTTTTGCAAATGATAAAACCAGCTTGGGCCACCACTAGAAATGTTTGAAGCTAGATAGGTAAGAAGAGGGGACCCCATAAAATCCCACACGCGGTTAGGCACGCTCAGTCTTAAAACCAATACCCGGAACTCGGATCCTAGGTGACTCGAATGGAACAAAGCGTCGGGGCGAGATAGCATAGACCTTCCATCCTTCGTTGAATATAGTCAACATTTATAATAATCATATCATCAACAACAATATAATAATGTGATAGCCCAAACCAAGGAGTAATAGGGTAACATCGTAGCATCCTAAGCATGCCTACTAAGCAGGGGCTGAGCAACGAGTAATAGTAACATAGCAGTACATGGTTTGCTGGGAGGGGACATGGCTGTATCAGTTTAAAAGAGGATGTAAACATGTGGTAGGATCAAACATCGAACCTAACCTAGACTAGCATGCAAACCGCTGGTTGAAATAGAATGGATCATAAGTAATGTATAGTCCTTGCCTGTTGATAAGTCGGGTTCCAAAGGTGTAGTTGATCGCAAGCTCGCACCGTCTCCGAGAGTAACCGTGGGAGCACACAAGACGATAAACACTAGAAAGCAATCAACGAGCAAGCATCTATTACTACGAAGCAAACACGAGCAAGCATCAACAAGAAGGCAACACGAGACATCGCACCTACCGTCGAGAGCGATTACTAACCGGTTAAGTGGAGTACTCGTCAGACACGACGATACCGCACGATTATAAGGGTTCAAGTTGTTTAGCTACAGGTTATCAACAAAGGTTGTTAACATGGCATCTCACTCAAGCATGGCATATCAGACAAACATGTCAAGAGGTGATGCATAAGATAAACTATCTATGCTAGTCAATTTAAGTGAGGCACAACCTAAACATGGCATATCACTAAGTGCTCCACGACAATTAAAAGATTTGGTACTGTTCTGCCCTAAAGCATATTTTAGGTTGGTTAACAACAGAAAAAAATAGCACAAACACAAAGTACACGAAAAACTAATCAAGTTACATGTAAAGAACACCCCAAACGGAGTTACGGTTAAAAAGATACAAGCAAAACAAGTTTGGAACACAATCTGCCAACATCAGGAAGCACACTTTAGAGCCATGCATAAACAGGTTAATGAATGCAAACATGCTCACAATTGATATGAAACTAAAGTAGACATGGCAGGGAAGGCATGGCAAAAGGAATCATGCAAAAAGGCATCATAGATCAAAAGATATTAAGCATGCAACATGGCATCAGAACGTTACAGACTTAGAGAAAAACAGAGGTGGTTGTCAAAAACAGTGGGATATAAACTTTGGAGCTCAATAACTAGATGACCAGCAAGCATATCATGACAAAGCAATACATATAATGAAAGTAGACATGATGCTTAACAATATGCAATTGGAATCACTCAATTCCGATAAACGGTTGCGACGCAACCGTCACCCGAAGTTGCAACAAATTAACAGTTTTCAGCACATCAGCACATTAACCTCAGGGTCACCACTTTGGAGCAAGAATTAATATAGCTAAAGCACCCAAACATGACAAGTTAAATCATGGAAATGAAGTACACATGATGCTTAACACATATGAAAAAGAATCAATGCAATAGGCCTCATGGATTTGACACAAGCATCACCCAAAGTTTGAACAAAATAACAACAACAATAGTTAACATCAGATTTAGCAACTTAACGATCTGGTGCCCTGTTCAACACACAATTACATATTCAAGATGACCTCAAAATAAATAACTTCCTAAAGATGAACTCTAGAGCACACAAAGCACAACCAAACAAAAAAAGAATCACTTCATTCGGAGCTACGAGTCAACGGGAATTAACGTTGCAAAAATGAACCAGCAGTAATATTTACTCAGACTTTGAAAAATTCGCAGGGGTCAACAGTAGAAAAAAAGTGAAGCCTCACCCATGGGCTTCGCCCAAGTCGGCCTGGGTGCTGGATCTGGACCATCTGAGCCTGGTTCGCTCGGAGGGATGGGCCGCGGTGGCCTGGGCTGCGAAGGACCGCAGGGGCGTGGGCCGGCCCATCTGGCTGTGACGGCTGGCGGTTGGATCGGGAGGTCGATCCAGACCGGCCGGCGGGCGGCGGCGCCGGACTCCGGCCAGGCGCGGTGGAGGACGCCGGAACGGGCGTGGGGCGGCGGCGCGGCGGGAGACGTGGGAGGCGGCGACTCGAGCTTCCAGCGGGCGGCGGCCATGGGCGCGAGGTGCAGGCCCGGCGGCGCGGTTCCTGGCGGCGACCTGCGCGTGAGGGGGTGGAGGAAGGAGGTGAGGCCAAGGAGGAGAGGGTGGAGATGCTCGAGGAAGCTCACCGGGGCGCGCGCGGCGCGATGCTCGCCAGTGACGGGCGACGGCGGCGGAGCCGCGGAGGAGCGCGGGCTGGCGGCCCAGATCGGGCCCGGTGGCGGTTGCGCGAGCCCGATGCGGCCCGGACGTGGTGGGAGGCCTGCTGGGGGCGACGTGGCGCGATCTGGAGCGTCTACCTCCAGATTTGACGGCCCAAAACGCCTGGAGGCTAGGGTTTCGGTGGGGAGAGGGATCTGGGCGAAAATTGGAGAAAAATTGGGGGTGTGGCTGCAATTTTGTGGCAAGGGAAACCTTAGAAAGAGGTGGGAGTGTGGTGGTCTTTATATAGCCCAGGTGGCTGGCAGTTTGCAAAAACATCCCCGGTTTTTCTCTCTCGCGCGCGGTGTTTATGTTTCTGACCGCCGGGGGTCCGCAGGACCTCCGATTCGGGTAAAACTTCGAACTGCGCGATCAGCGCGTCGAGCCGGCGGCGTTACCCTCTTGTTGGAACCATTCTGAGAACATTTTCTGGTGCGCTATAAAAATAACCCGTTTAATTATTAAACGGGGTTTTCGTTTTGTTGGCTGCAGCTGATCTGGTGCGGTTTTCGCGACGGTGATCGGGTGAAACCCGGTGTCGCAAAGGTCTAGTGTCCGGGTGGCAAGGGTCGGTATCCATCCGGTACGAGATAAGAGGGGAAAAATAATCGCCGATCGATAAATCGGGGATGCAAACACCGCAAACAAATCAGACAATCAAACAATTCACACCGAAAACAATTTTTTTAATTTTTGCAAAATCTGGGCTGTTACATACGCCTATAAGCATAAGTACCGTAAGGACATGTGAAAGTGGTCTTCTCTTGATCGACAGTATTGACATGAATTTGAGAGAAGCCAGAGTACCCGTCGAGATAGCAAAAGTGGGTGTTTTTGGACAACCTCTCTAGCATTTGATCAATGAAGGGCATCGGGTAATGGTCCTTCCTGGTCGCCTTGTTCAACTTCCTGTAATCAATACACATTCTATATCCAATAACAACTCTTTGAGGTATTAGTTCATTTTTATCATTAGGAACAACAGTAATACCTCCTTTCTTAGGAATACAATGAACTGGACTTACCCACTTACTATCAGGTATAGGATAGATAATACCTGCGGCTAGAAGCTTAAGAATTTCAGTCCTAACCACGTCCTTTATCCTTGGGGTCAATCGTCGTTGATGATCAACAACTGGTTTAGCATCGGGCTCGAGATTCATAGTTGATACGTCACAAACGTATCTATAATTTCTGCTTGCTCCATGCATGTTTTGTGTGATATTGCTATGATCTAGATACACTTTCATACAATTTTGATCATATTTGGACTAACTTATTAACTCAGTGCACCACAGTGCCAGTTCCTGTTTTCTGTTGTTTTTCTATTTCAGGTTTCCCCAATATTAAAACTGCTCCAAAAATTCGGGAAAAATCAGATAAAAAAATCAGCGCAGAAGAACCTTTCGGAATCACCTGGGTGGGGACAGAGGGCCACCACCAGGGGTCCAGGCGCCCTGGTGGCGCGTCCTAGGGCTTGTCCGCGCCAGGGAGCCACCTGGACACCTGGTGCCCCCTGGCTCCCCCCCTTCGCCTATTTATTCTCCATGACGGGATTCTTCCAAAGACAGAACCCTTTTTTGCGATCTTGCCTCTGTTCCGCCGCCGCCGCGCTTCCAAGATCGGGAGCGCCAGCAGACCTCTTGCTGGCACCCTGCCGGAGGGAGGATTGACCTCCGAGAGCTTCCCCTCCACCATGGATGCTTCCCGGATGATCCATGAGTAGCCTACCTTGAACCATTGGTCCGTGGTCAGTAGCTATGTGATGTTCTCCTCCCCTCTTTGTTCTTCATGGACTAGACCTCGTGAGCTTCCCTATATGATCGAGGCACATATGAAATTTTTTGCTGTTGCTATGCTGAGTTTGCTGGGATCTGATGGATTATGAGACTATGTTCAGTTTGTGATTGAGTAATACATTTGGTTCTTATCTTTTATATTTATGTTCTTGAGTAATTCTTACATGTTCTCCGTTGCTGTTTATTGCTTTGGCCAAGTAGTAGGTAGTGACTCCAAGAGGGAACGTTATGCTCGATTGTGGGTTCATTGTAACAACCCAGTTTTCAGAAAAATTAAAAAAATTTGTTTTCGGTGTGAATTGATTGATTTCCTGATTTGTTTGCGGTGTTTGCATCCCCGATTTATTGATCGGCGATTATTTTTATCCCTCTTATCTCGTATCGGACGGAGACCGACCCTTGCCACCTCGACACTCGACCTTTGCGACACCGGGTTTCACCCGATCACCGTCGCGAAAACCGCACGAGACCAGCCGCAACCAACGGAACGAAAACCCCGTTTAATAATTAAACGGGATATTTTTATAGCGCGCCGGAAAGTGTTTTCGGAACGGTTCCAGCACGAGGTGAACTCCTCCGGCTCGACGTGCTGATCGCACAGTTCGAAGTTTTACCCGAATCGGAGGTACTGCGGACCCCCGGCGGTCAGAAACGTGAGCACCGCGCGCGCGAGAGAAAAACCGGGGATATTTTTGCAAACTGCCAGCCACCGGGGCTATATAAAGACCACCACACTCCCACCCATTTTAGGGTTTCCCTAGCCACAATTTTGCAGCCACACCCCCAATTTTGCTCAATTTTTGCCCAATGAGTTCTGGACCGTCAGATCCGGAGATCCGACGGCCCAGATTGGATCTGGCCAGCCTCCCACTTTTCTCTCTCCTCTCTCCCTCCTCTGCCCGTGGAGACCAGCACGCAGTGCGCCGCCTCCCTCCGGCCAGCCAGCAGCAGGCCACCGCGCCCCCTCTCCTCCCCGCGGCCTCTTCCCTCCTCTCCATCTCTTCCTTTCTCTCCTCTCCCTCTCATCCTCTCTCTCCCTCTGTGTGCAGCAGCAGGACAGCCGCCATGGACGGCCCGAGCCAAGCTCGTGGTGCCGCCCGGTCCCCTCGACGCCGGCGACCCCATGGCCTCCTCCGCCGCCCTGCCCCGGATCCGCACCTCCTCGCCGCCGCTTGCCACCGCCCTCCTCTGCGCCGGCGGGAGGCGTTGCGCCGCCGGAACGGCCACCCGGCCGCCGCCAGGACGGGCACGGGAGGAGCCCCGAGCGCTCCTGTGCGTGGATCGCCGCCCTGGGCCGGCCTCCTCCCCAGTGGCCCACGGACCAGCAGCCCAAGCAGGCCGCCAGGCCCAGCGCCTCCACCTTCGGCCTCATGGGACAAGGCCCATGGTGAGAGCCACCTTTTTTTTTCTTCCTTTGCGCCTGTATTTTTTTTTCTAAGTCACTGATATTGTGCTGCTGATTCGATTCCGCGTTGACGATAGCAAGCGATCCGTAACCCGGATGACTTCGCGCCCAAAAGACGAATTGTTTAGAATTGCGTGCTCTAGCTTTCATCTTCTGTGAGCATTTGCATTTGAGCTCATCTTGATTGTGTAATTGTGTGCTGAACAGGGCATCAGGCCGTTAAACTGCTACTTTTTCCTGTTAAGTGCTGCTGTTATTATTTTGTTGCAACTTTGCATGATGATTGTGACTCATCCCTGAGGCCTATTGCAATGATTCTTTCTCCTATGTGTTAAGCATCATGTGTACTTCAATTCCATGCTTTAACTTGCCATGTTTGGGTGCTTTAGCTGTATTAAATCTTGCTCCAAAGTGGTGATCTTGATGTTATTGTGCTGCTAGTGCTGAAACTGTTATTTTGTTGCAACTTCGGTCGACGAGTGTGTCGCGACCGTTTATCGGAATTGAGTGATTCCAATTGCATATTGTTAAGCATCATGTCTACTTTTATTATATGTATTGCTATGTCATGTTGCTGCACTGTTGCATATAGATTTACCCCTGTTTATACAGCATGTGTGCATAACTTGTTTTGCTTGTATCTTTTTAACCGTAACTCCGTTTGGAGTGTGCCTTATATGTAACTTGATTAGTTTTTCGTGTACTTTGTGTTTATGCTATTGTTTGCTGTTGTTAACCAACCTAAAATATGGTTTAGGACAGAACAGTACCAAATCCTTTACTTGTCGTGCGGCACTTAGTGGATGCCATGTTTAGGATTGTGCCTCACTTAAATTGACTAGCATAGATAGTTTACTTTGTGCTTCACCTTTTGTCATGTTTGTGTGACATGCCATGCTTGCTTGAGTTTCCATGTTAATAACCGTTGGTTGATCACCTGTAGCTAAGCAACTTGAACCACCGTAAACGTGCGGTATTCGTCGTGTGTGACCGATACCCCACTTAAACTGTTAGTAACCGTTCTCGACGATAGATCCGTATCGCGTTGCCGTGCCTTGTGTTGTCTTCTTGATCTTGTGTTGCCCCGTAGTTATAGATGCTTGCTCGTTGATTGCTTTCCAGTGTTTATCGTCTTGTGTGCTCCCGCGGGTACCTCTCGGAGATGATGCGAGATTGCGATCGACTACACCTTCGGAACCCGACTTATCAACAGGCAAGGACTATACATTACTTATGATCCATTCTATTTTAACCAGCGGTTTGCATGCTAGTATAGGTTAGGTTCGATGTTTGATCCTACCACATGTTTACAGCCTCTTTCAAACCGATACAGCCATGTCCCTTCCCAGCAAACCTTGTACTGCTATGTTACTATTGCTCGTTGCTCAGCCCCTACTTAGTATGCATGCTTAGGATGCTACAATGTTACCCTGTTACTCCTTGGTTTGGGATATCACATTATTATTATTGTTGTTGATGATATGATTATTATAAATGTTGACTATATTCGACGAAGGATGGAAGGTCTAGGCTATCCCGCCCCGACGCTTTGTTCCATTCGAGTCACCTAGGACCCGAGTTCCGGGTATTGGTTTTAAGACTGAGCGTGCCTAATCGCGTGTGGGATTTTATGGGGTCCCCTCTTCTTACCTACCTAGCTTCAAACATTTCTAGAGGTGGCCCGAGCTGATTTACCATTTGAAACCCGTGTGTGTGCTGGTCAGCTGCCAGTAGTTTTCAAACAACTCGGGCCAGCGGAGACTTAGTTCCTTTGTTGGTCCACACTTGGTGAGCTAGGGAAGTCCCCTGTTATATAGGTGAGACTAAACCCGACCTTGGCCATACGGAAGAGTCCGATCCGAGAGCGTGGCCTGCTTTTGGATTGGGTGTCGACTCCCTCGGGGCCACCCGGTTTTGTTCGTTGTTAGTTAGAGGGACCTGTCGTTTCGGATCTGACCTTGGCCATACGGAAGAGTCCGATCCGAGAGCGTGGCCTGCTTTTGGATTGGGTGTCGACTCCCTCGGGGCCACCCGGTTTTGTTCGTTGTTAGTTAGAGGGACCTGTCGTTTCGGATCTCTTGGAACTAAATCATAAAATGGTTGCCTATAATGGGTAGTAACTGAGGGAGATGGGCGAGCATGCGACGCCTCGTAATGGGCAGTTGGTACACCCCTGCAGGGTTAAATCTTTTCGAGAAGCCGTGTCCACGGTTATGGACGACTTGAGACCTACTCCTTGTTCATAGACAACAACAACTGAGATAATCTTAATATAATTTGATCAACGTGTGCGTGTGCCTTGACTTCTTCTTCTTTGTCGGTATGCGAAGAGGAGGACAAGGATAGGATAGGTGTTATGTTTGCGTAGTAGTTGATAGCAAGACTTGTTGGAGGCGATTCCTCATCGAATGCTTGGCTTCTTACCTTACTCTCTAGATCGTTAGCCACTTCATAAATGCTAGTGCGGCAGCAACCTCACCACTTACTCCTTCCTTACCATAAACTACTAGTTGTCCTAGAATGAAGAGTGATGAATTCCTTGCTGGGTCAGATGACCACTACAGTTGGATGCTGAGTACCGCTGTACTCATGATACTACCACCAAACTCTTTTCAGGGTTCTTGATCGACGACAAGTATGGTGATCGACGTTTCACGTGGAGACTCGACGACGACTAGTTAGGCGGATCCCGGCGGAGGGCCTGGACCCGTGTGGTTATGGGATCGATGCTTTTCTCTTTGCCACTAGGCATTTGATTGTAGTCTGTACTCAGACATGTACCTTCCGCTGTTATATTGTATTTGAGGCAGTTGTATGCCGATTGTATGAGATGTTGTATCCTGTATCTGTAATGTTGTGATATCATGTTGGAAATCCGGGGCATATGGCTTTGTCATATGTCGCGGTGGGACCGATATGTGCTTCGTCCCCGGATCTGGGTGGAAACACCTAGATCTGGAACAGTACCGCATATCGGGCCTTACATTCATGGCCTGTCAGATCCCTCTGTTAGGTATGTGCTAGGGTTAGCTAGTACCTTTGCATCATGCAAAAGTTTCAAAAGAAACCTTGAAAATCAATTTCAAAATCCAAATGGGAGAAGGAACACCCCCCAGATGAATTAGTTCAAAAGGCCAGATAAAAATATTTTCCAAAAATTCATGTTAGAGTTTTGAAAAGTCTTATAAATGAGTGTGATCACATATCAAGTGATGTGGGACCCACCCCATGCTCATAGATTTTTCAAATATTCAAACAGTACCTTGGAATTAAAGAAATAACCCTTTTTGATTTAAAATTCAAATCATTTGAATTTTAAAAATGTTGAAAGTTTATGAGTGGCTAGTTTATATTTTTATGAGGCCACATAGAAGTTTTCAGCATTTAATAAAATGTTTAGCTATTTATTTTAGCTAAACAGAACAAATTACAGAAAAACAGAAAGGAAATATTAAACAGAAATCAGAAAAGCTTACCTCTCGCATTAGGCGAGGCCCAACTCCCCTGGACGGCCCAGCCCACCTGGACCCTCCCCTGTCGTCTTCCTCCCCGCGCCCCCAAGGTGCTCGGTGGAAAGCCACCGACGCCACCGACGCCACCGCGACGCCCCGCAGCCCTCCACCTGCCTCCCCGGCCGCCTTCTAGCGACGTGGAGAAACCTCCGAGCTCATCCTCTCCATTTCCCCCCTGGAAACCTCCTCCCCCTCTCCTCTTCGCGAGTTCATCGACGTCCGAGAGCTCACCGGAGCGCACCGCCGTGGAAACCCGTGGCCACCTTCCTCCTAAGCCACTGCCACCTTGTCCAGGACGCGCGCCGTCGTCGTCTTCATCGCCGTGTGCAAGCAATCGAAGCCAGGAGCCCCGAGCACGTCGTCCTCTTCACCGAGCCGCCGCTGAACCCGCAAGAGCTCGTCGTCGATTCCGCCGCAGCCACAGCTCCTCCGGCTTCCTCGAGTTCGTCTCTGCAACCAGGGTGAGTAGACGCGCTTTTTCCCTCATCTTGCCGCTTGAATCCGTGCCCGAATCGTGATTCCGACGAGGTCCGAGGCCAAGCGCCGCCGCTCGTCGTCGAAGTCATTCACCAGAGCCCCCGTTTGACCCCTGGATGGCTCCACTAGCTCCGCACACACCCCAGCTTCGTTTCCATGCTCTCGGTGTCCAAATCCGTGCACGAATTGAAGAACCCGACGAGTTCCGTGCCGACTTCCGCCGCCGCTCGTCGCCGATGACTCTCCGGTGATCCCCGTGGCCCCCTGATGCCACCACCCGATGCGGACGACCTCAAGGAGCAGGTCCATGCCCTCCAGGCCCCTCCCCGTGCCCTAGAACCCAACTCCGGCGAGTCTCCGGCAGGATTCCGGCGACTTCACGGCGAGCCCACCATTAGCCCCCCTAATGACCCTGTTAAGCTTAACCCAGTGGCTGACAGGTGGGGCCAGCCACTAATTAACCCTTCGGGTTAATTTTAATCAGGGGATTAACCCCCACTGTGGATGACAGGTGGGACCCCTTTGTCAGTTTGACTCGGGTCAAACCCCCCTGACGCCAGCATGACACCGCAGTGACGCAATAAAGGATTTCCAGAGATTAAAAAGAATTCCAGAAAATCCAGAAAATACCCCAAACTTTGGAAATTCATAGAAAATTCATATTAACTCCAAATTGGACAAATAATATATGAAAAATGATCAGGAGAAAATTATCTTTCCAAATATGCAACTTTCAACTCTGTTTGAGTTGAATTTAAAATGTGATCAGTAGCATTTGCTATTTGATTTAAATGGAATTAAATCAAATTTAATTCAAATATTTTGGCAACTTGAACCATGGCAACATGCTACATTTTACCTACACATCAGAGGCATATCATACACATTTGAAGATAATTCAAAATGATCAAACTATATCATGTATAACTTGGTTAAGGTTGAATTCAAATGTGGATTTGAATTTGCATTTTAAAAATGCAATATATTCCACTTAAATGGAATTGCCTCACACATCAAACTTGTACTTCAAGATTAAACATTCTATCATGTGTTTGAGCATTGCATTCATTTTGATTGCTACTTTGTACTTTGCTTATCGAGTAGAGGTTGAACCGGAGCAAGAGGTCACCCCCTTCGCTGAAGATCCAGAGCCCAAATCTCGTCAGCAAGGCAAGCAAACCCCCATTGATCATGTCGATAAAATCCCACTTCCCTCTCATGTCTCGCTTATGCATTGTTTAGGATGATCACCATGCTTCGTTTCTACCGCATAGATGAACCCATTCCTTTGCATGACCTATCTTTTGTCACAGTAGTAAGCAAACCACAATCCTAGCAACTGTAGGAGTTGAATGATATCATGTGGCCCCTGCAAATGTTACCGCTTATTGCATGCTTAGTATGATACCATGTTGTTGCTGTGATGTGAGTCGGGATGGGAATGATCATGTTGCTGATGGTAGAAAAGTGTTGGTGAATCGACCCTAATACAAGGTGAACGATGAGAGGCTGTGTAGGAGTACACGGTGGGTTGTCTCGTTGAACACCGCCCTAAGTCCGAGTTCTTGTGTGGTGATCCAAGATGAAGAGTACAACCACAGATTGGGCTCACTGACCCCTCTCAACCTATTAACTCATCCCTTTCGATGTCCAGATGTCGCAGTAGTTCGGAGTTCTGGTAGGCTTGTGGCCTGGATGCTAAGTGAGAGAACGGCTCATCCGAGACCGGCTTATGCACCACGCACACATCACTTGGGTCCACTTCGGTAAACCGTCCGGGTTCACGATTGTGGTAGCCAACCCAAGTAGGCGGCTTTCTTGGACTAGATAGGCTGTGAGGTAACAGTTGTGGTGAGCATCCTCGCTGGCACCCCTTGAATGGTGTCGAGATCAAAGGCGGTAAATGATGGTCATGTGTGTGTAGCGGTACACCCTTGCAAGGTTAACAAAACTATTCGAATAGCCGCGTCCGCGGTTATGGACTACTTGGAAAGCTTAGCTTGATTATTAGATAACTTGAACCGGATACTTCTAAAATACACCAAGATAAGTGTGAGTGCTATGGCGCGCTTTCTCGTGGGAAGTCGAGGAAGGCACCATAGTGGGGTAATTGGTTGGTGAAAGTAGTGGACTCGTGTATGCTTCTTACCTCAAAGTCTGGTACTCGTAGTTCAGGATTAGCCAAGTCAAAGCTGGCATTTCTATAAGTGAACCCCACCTCCCTTTACCTTGATACATGTGCATGAGTAGTATAGCTCCTATGTAAGTCTTGCTGAGTACGCCTTTGTACTCACGTTTGCTTAATATATGTTTTAGATGACGCCACTGACCCCGAAGGTGGCTTCTTCATCGAGCTGGACGACTGAAGTTAAGCTAGTCTAGTCCCAGTCAGCAGACTGGTTCCCTCGTGGAGGGCTTTATGTTTGAATAAGGCTTCTTAAGCCAATTTGTTAAACTTGTCTGTACCCAGACATAATTTGCTTCCGCTTCGTGATGTAATGTTGGATCACATGTATGTGATCTCTGTGTGTACTCTATAAGAGTTATAAATAAAATGTACACTTTGTAGAGAATTGCAATGGTACCTGCTGTTCATACAAGGCATGTGTGCTGCGTGTATGTTTATAACATGCATGTCTTTGTATGGGTTTTCGAGACCTTAGTTGTGATCTGGCTGGCGGTCTTTTATACACCAAGTGGCCCTTAGATGTGCGCATCTTGGGGCATCGCGATGCGATTGCTTGAGACTCTGTCTCGTGCACACTTTGTGTTATGATCGAGCCCGCCCTAGACCCCGACTAAGTGATCGGGCTGGAGTAAGTCTATGTAAGAGTTTTGAGATAGTCGATAATATGGTTGAGGCGACTTGTCTTTGAATATGGGAGTTCACCACCCATATCAGTAGACTTGTGTGCGTACGATGAGGAACCATTACAGTTGATCATCCGGCCTGGATGGGATGCCCCTCACGTACGATGCTTTCCGAGAATGTTCAGTGCTTGGCCTTGTCTGCTTAGACAAGTGGGTGCGGTTCTCGGCTCTCCATATGACTATGTCTTAACTGTACTTGCATACGCTAACCCCGGGTCCCGACATGGCCCCTGATGACTAGGTTGAGTGACAGAAACATGAGTCTAGAGGATGTGCTGTTGCCAGAAGGGGGAAAACAACGGTGCTTGTAAACGCGGTTGCAAGGATTGTTTACTTTACACAAAGTTCTTTTAATGCAGTTATCTATTGCTTTGGTTTACACTTTGGGTGGGGCTCGCAACTTAATACCAGCGAGATGTTCTGGATAGATATCTCAAGGTGGATGATTAGTAGTAGATGCAGTTGGATTTCGGTCTACTTATTTTGGCGTACGGCCCATGCTTTTGAGCCTCGTCCTTTCTTTGTAGCGTAGTTAGCATTGCAGTGCATTTTTAATCGTGTCAATTGCCCAGCTGTGATTTGTTTACCTCGCATAGCAGTTTTATCATCTTTTGGGAGAGAGACATCACTAGTGAACATCATGGGACCCCGGTCCATCTCCTCATCACTGTTTACACGCTTAATTTATTTTCTGCTTTTACATTCTAGCTTCTATTATCCCTTGTGTTTGATCCTTTGTAAACAACAAGGCCGGAGAGATTGACAACCTCTCTGAACTTCGTTGGGAGAAAAGTTATTTGTGTCGTGTGCAGGTCCAGGTTAAGAGAGCAATATCTCAAACGGCGCGCTGCTCGCTTCACCACCTAATTATCACTATCGGAGTCCTACTGGTTCGATACTCAACCTTGGCATCTTCACCAAGGGAAATTTTCTGCTATCCTACATCTCACCTACCACTTGGGGTAACCAACGAAGGGCGAGAAGCCGTTATCACTTCCACGCCATCAAGCAAATTTCTTGCGCCGTTGCCGGGGACTTTGCGTGCCAAGATAGGGGAGTTGCACATTATCTTTTACCTTTGCTTTTTAGTCTTGTTAGTTTACCTTTTAGTTTTTATCTTAGTGTCCTATATCAAAAATCACAAAAAATTATTTACCTTGCTTTTAGTAGTCCTTCTTGTTTAGATGATCATGTTAGGACTTGGTGCTTTGAGGGAATCAGAAGTCCTAGACTTCCGTCAAAGGGATGGAGAAAATATGAAGAAGGCATGGGACAGAATTTCCGAGGCACATAAGAGAATTATGCCTTGGATACCTATAAAAATTGTGCTTAGAAATTTTTACCATGGTCTTTTTAAGTGGTGTAAACACTCTCTTGATATTATAGATGAAGGAGACTTTTTAGAGTGTGATTGACGAGGGGGTGACCCCACGACTCCTACGGATGAGCCTACCCAGTATACCCGAAGACAGAAGGCCCACAAAGACGCCGCCTGGGCCCAGCCTTGGCCCACTAGTGGCACCGACGTAGGAGTCCGCGACTCATAAGGAAGGTGCAAACTTGCCGTACGGAACAAGATCTTGGTTTGGAAACCTCATCTGTAATCCAGGGCGGACTCCCCGAGACCTGGCCTAGTATATAAAGGCTAGGAGGGGAGACGTCAAGGGACAAGCAGTATACAATCTGTAACCCTAGCCTTGTGCGCACTAGCCTTGGCTCCCCTGTAATCGCCATCTCCAATCAATAACATCGAGCAGGAACATATCCTCCTGTTAGCCGACGAGCTATCGTCCAACCTGTGCCTCTCATGACTAACCCAGGGTCCCAGACCATGCGATTTTCCGGGGTACATACCCATCAATTAGCGCCGTCTGTGGGAACTACACAGGTTGGAATTAAGATCTCGGCGGTTCCGTCTTCAGCAATCCGCCACTCAAGAGCAAGAACCAGATGCAATCCACCCGAGGAATTCAAGATCACGGCGAATATCTCCGCCGCCCCAGCAAGATCGCTCAGCCTGCAGCCGTGCCAAGACCAATACTACGGAAGCAACCGAGCCCACCGCCAGGGAAGGAGAACTCGACGACCCAAAATAAAGGCGCGAGGGTTCCACACGGAGGTCCCGATCGACGAACTACAACATGAAGAGGATGACTTGCCAACCACTCGATGACTGATGGCAAGAGAGTGTTAATACTCTTCAAGCCTCGTTGGTTTACCCCAAGTGCAGAGTGAGATATAGTGCAGCGACAAGTTTTCCCTTGGCAAAGATACCAAGGTTTGTCTCCCGTAGGACTCCGAAGGATACAAGAAGGTGGTAAAGTGAATAATGGCGCCGAGGTTGCTAGCTTCACCTGGACCTGCACACAGATACAAATAACTTTGCTCCCAACGAGTACACAGGAGTTATCAATTCCTCCGGCCTTGCCGTTTACAAAGGATCAACGCAAGAGATAATAATAGTGGCAACTGAAAGTAAAGACTGAAAGTAATAAGGGTGTAAACAGTGATATGAAGATGGACCGGGGTCCCGTGAATTTCACTAGTGATGTCTCTCTCCCAAAAGACGATAAAAGTGCTAGCGAGGTAAAGAAATCACATTTTGGCAATTGACAGGATTATGAAGGCACCGCAATGCTAACTATGCTGCAAAGAAGGGAAGGGCTCAAAAGCAATGGGAAGTACGCCAAGGTAAGTAGACCGAAATCCATCTGCATCTACTAAGAATCATCCACCTTGAGATATCTATCCAGAACATCTCGCTGGTATTAAGTTGCGAATCCCACCCAAAGTGTAAACTCAAAGCAACAGACAACTGTATTAAAAGAACTATGCGTAAAGTAAACAATCCTTGCACCCGCAGGTACAAGCACCGTTGTTTTATCCCTGGTGGCAACAACACATCCCCTAGTCTCATGTTTCTGTCACTCAAGCTAGACATCAGGGGGCTGAACCCACAATCGAGCATAACACTCTCTCTTGGATTTGCAAATAAAATACTTGGCCAAAGCAAATACCGCAACGGAGAACATGGAAGAATTTACTCAAGAACAAAATATAAACGATAAGAACCAAATATATTACTCATCACAATCGGAACATAGTCTCATAATCCATCAGATCCCAACAAACTCAGCATAGCAACAACAGAAATTACATAGATGCCTCGATCATGTGAGGCAGCTCACAAGGACTCAAAAGTGGAAGCACAAAAGGGGGAGAGATAGATCACATAGCTACTGGTCACGGACCCATGGTCCAAGGGAAACTACTCACGGTACATACGGGAGGCGTCCATGGCTATGGAGGGTCTCCCGGAGGGGGTAGCTTCTCCCGGCAGGGTGCCGGAGCAGCTTCTCCAGGAAGCCCCGATATAGAAACGGCGGCGGCGGAACAGAGGCGAGATCACGAAAGAGGAGTCCATATTAGGGGTTTCCACCCCGAGGGGTAAATATAGGCGAAGGGGGGCGTCGAGGGGACCCACCAGGCAGCCAGGAGGCCTCCTGGCGCGGCCTAGGGTGGGGCCGCGCCAGGGACCCTCCTGGCCTCCTGGTGGTGGCCCCCCTTCCCTCTCTTGGTGATTCCGGAAGCTTCTGTTGCGCTGATTTTTTATATATTTTTCCCGGAATTTTTGGAGCACTTTTAATGGCCGAAAAACCTGAAATACAAAAACAGCAGAAAACAGAAATTGGCAACTGGGTGCTCTGAGTTAATAGGTTAGTCCAAATAGGTTCAAAAGTGTATGAAAGTTCAAGAAAAACATGGCAAAGTCACACAAAACATGCATGGAGCAATCAGAAATTATAGATACATTTTGGACGTATCAACATCCCCAAGCTTAATTCCTGCTTGTCCTCAAGTAGGTAAATGATAACAAGCATAATTTCTGTGGTGACATGCCACACAACCACAAAAGGACTTTTAAGTAAAGCAAATAAAGCATGCAATTCAATTCAAGTCTTAACAAGCAAGAGTCTATATTAGCATTGACACAAGCAACGAAAGAACAAAAGGTGCAAGAGCTCTCGCTGTCCGTGACTCGAATGTCTCCAGGTGGTGTTTGCGTGCAAGAAAGGGATAGGGAAATACGAGAGAGAAAATAAGGTTGTTGAGAACAACTATCTACTAAAGTTTCACACTTAGTCTCCTTTGGATTCTTATCTGGACTCGTCCCCAGACCACTAGGCAGGTACAAGTCAAACTGATCCACTCCCTTTCGATATTTTGAGCACTCATGCAATGGATGAGCGTGAGCAAGAAAGTTGACACCTAAAAGGAGAAACAGAAAGAAGGTGGAGGAAGAAGACAAAAAGGTGTGAAAGGCTCACATAAATGAGGACAATCATAGGCGAGAGAAGACCATATGATAGATATGATGTGAGGAGTAGGGATTCCCGTACAACAGATGCACATGTCAGCTAAAAGCTCTCCAAGGGAACTAGTGGGGGTGCATCTAACTTGCTTGCTCAAGAAGACCTAGAGCTCGTTTGAGGAGGCTCATCATTGGAATATACAAGCCAAGTTCTATAGTGTGAAGGGTCCCCACATAGCTATATGCATGATGATGATCTCTATGGATTACAAGGGATAGGAGATGAAGTACTAGTGTGGATCTCTCAAAAGGAATAGTAGTATGCCCCTTTCTCTCTTTTTTTTTTCTTTTTCTTTTTCTCTTTTTTCTAAATTTTTGTATTTTTTGGTGGCCTCAATGGCTCTTTCTATTTAACTCTCATTTGTCCTCTTTGGGATCTTTTCCTCACTTTAGGGGCAATACTCTATATTTTACAAGAATATAGGAGATCTTTCACACTTTACAAAGGTATTCACATAAAGAAAATGTAACTATCATGATGTATGCAAATGTATGCTTCTGCCAGGATAGCAGGATATGCAATGATACTAGCGCGTCATGTAGCAATGATTAGGGCAAGGCCCAACTAGCACGCGGCTCATCGATCAAGCAAGTAGCATGTATGACATGAAGATCAAGTTATGAGAAGGTGGATGTTGCATGGCAATGTATCTCGGAAAGGGTATGGAAATGCCTTGTAGGTAGGTATGGTGGCTGTTTTGAGGAAAGATATAAGGAGGTTTATGATGACAGAGCGTATCGTGCCAAGGGTTTGGATGCACCGGCGAAGTATGCGCCAACTCTCGAGGTGAGAAAGGGCAATGCACGGTACCGAAGAGGCTAGAAAAAGTATATGTGGGTGGAAGTGTCAACTTTCGAATACTCACATTAGTCCGAAGAACTCATGCACTTATTATCGGTAACTATCAATCTAATCAGGAGGTTCACAAAGAGACAGGTACCTCGAGGAGGAGTGTATGGGGGTTTGGTTATCCTTGTGCATGCTCGACTCATGGTACGTGAGTGTACTCTAATATTCGAGCCCTCTAGAGGTTAGTGATCCATCTAGTAGCTAGAGTTCTCAACAGGGGTTTTTGGTTTTCGAAAAACACACGGATTGCCCAAAATACGACATCTATCACTAATAGGCAAGAGCTCTTGACACCATAAGTTCAAACATTACTCTAATCAATACCTCAAAACTATTACAAGTCACTACTACAAAGAGAATAACAACTTTAACTACCTACTTTCAGTCAAGACACCGAACTCAGTGCAACAGGCAAACTCTCTAACATGATAAAACATGCAACCTATAGAAAGTTCAACCTAAGACAAAAGAAAAGCTCTAGAAAAACTAAAGCACTACAACTAAACAGAGCAACAGTTAAGAAAAGAAAAAGAACAACTCACAGCTAAAAGAATAAGCATGCAAATCCTATGAGGAGTTCTAGTTCAAGCAGAGCGTGAATCTCTCCCACACAAAAGAGTAAGTTGGGGTCTAACTTGTTACTACAGCAAACAAAGCAAAAAAAACTAAAAACAAAACCTAAGAGCGAGATGCTCCAAGAAAAGCACATAACGCATGAATTGATAAAAATATAGTGCAACGAGAGACGAACTGATAATTGTTGATGAAGAAGGGGATGCACGGGGGCATCCCCAAGCTTAGACGCTTGCGTCTTCTTGAATATTTATTGGGGGTGCACATGGGCATCCCCAAGCTTGAGCGTTTCACCCTCCTGAATCTTCTTTCATCATCCTCCATCGTGCACTTGAAAACTCCCTTCATACATAACTCATTGAAGGCTGATTAGAGAGGTTAGTACCCTAATAAAATAATTTTCCTCTACTGCAAATAAATATTTCCAGGAAGAGCTACTGTTTCCCAAGATTTCCAAAAGGTTTTTGCAAAGAAAAAGCAAGCTTAAGGTTTGCAAAAGTGAAGAGAGACAAAACGTGGCAAAATCTGTGAAAAACAGAACAGCAGATAGAAACGAATTTTTTAGGGGTACTTCTGCAACTGAAATAAAAAAACTCAGAACATACGGAAGTTTCGTAATTGTATATATCATGCTGTGTAAAAATTTCAGCTCAAAAAGATGAACTGGGATTTTTCTCTGATTTTTCTAGTCACGAGGACAGAATCTGTTTTCTGGACAGCATGTCACAACTTTTACTTCCCTTGCCGTATGAGGCTAAACTTGGCACAAAGCTTGAAAAATAAAGATACAATGATGTTGCTACAGTAGTAACAATCATCAAGACCACTAAGAACAGAACAAAAGCAAAAATAAAAACCTAAATTCGTTGTGGGTTGCCTCCCGAAAGCGCTTCTTTAGAGCCATTAGCTAGGCTTAAAGCAGAAGATCAAGGTTCTCCAAAATAATCGGAAGGTTCACCAAGGATTTCAAAAGGGTTATCAATAAGCTCATCCTTGTTCTTCCGAGGGAAGACGTACGTACCTTTTGCCTTACCATGCAAACGTATTTGTCCTTTACCTATATCAATGAAGCCTTTCATGGCTCGGAGGAAGTCCCTTCCGAGCACTATATTTCCTTTGTTGGCCTTCATGATGGCAAAGTCAATCTCTACACTACTTTTAAGAAACATTACCTGGACATATTTTAATCTTCCCTGGATCTCAGAAATATCACCATTAGAATGTTCATGGAAAGATGGAAATTTGTCCATGCTTGCACGGTACAAAGAATCATAAATAAAGCTTGGCATTATAGAAACTATAGATCCAATGTCACAAAAAGCAAGGAAGTTTTGATTAGAGATAACAACCCTAACAAAAGGCTCCTAGTAATTTTCTATTTGCAAAATCTCCTCTCTAGGGGGATTTAACTTCTCTACTTCTTTGAAGTCTAGAGTATCAAGTCTCTTCTCAATAGTAGCAATTCTGTCTACAACAGTGTTAAGACCATCATAAACAAAATAACCAGATAAACCATGTATAATTTCAAGAGCTCTAGCTTCACCACACTCTAAAAAGTCTCCTTCAGCTATAAGATCAAGAGAGTGCTTACAACACTTAAAAATGCCAAAGTAAAAATTTCTAAGCACAATTCTTATAGGTAACCAAGGCATATTTGCCTTATGTGCTTCAGAAATTCTGTCCCATGCCTTCTTCATATTCTCCCCGTTCCTTTGATGGAAATCCAAGACTTCGGATTCCCTCATAGTACCAACTCCTAACATACTTAACCACACAACAAGGGTAACATGTATTTTTGGTATTTTTGATTAAGGACACAAAAGTAAAAACTGAAAGGTAAACTAACAAGACTAAAAAGAAAAGATAAAAGATAGTGCGCAACTCCCCTATCTTGTAGGCTGGAATCCCCGGCAACGGCGCCAGAAAACTTGCTGATGGCAAGAGAGTGTTAATACTCTTCAAGCCTCGTTGGTTTACCCCAAGTGCAGAGTGAGATATAGTGCAGCGGCAAGTTTTCCCTTGGCAAAGATACCAAGGTTTGTCTCCCGTAGGACTCCGAAGGATACAAGAAGGTGGTAAAGTGAACAATGGCGCCGAGGTTGCTAGCTTCACCTAGACCTGCACACAGATACAAATAACTTTGCTCCCAACGAGTACAGAGGAGTTGTCAATTCCTCCGGCCTTGCCGTTTACAAAGGATCAACGCAAGAGATAATAATAGTGGCAACTGAAAGTAAAGACTGAAAGTAATAAGGGTGTAAACAGTGGGATGAAGATGGACCGGGGTCCCGTGATTTTCACTAGTGACGTCTCTCTCCCAAAAGACGATAAAAGTGCTAGCGAGGTAAAGAAATCACAGTTGGGCAATTGACAGGATTATGAAGGCACTACAATGCTAAAGTGCTAGCACCGTTGTTTTATCCCTGGTGGCAACAACACATCCCCTAGTCTCATGTTTCTGTCACTCAAGCTAGACATCAGGGGGCTGAACCCATAATCGAGCACCACTCTCTCTTGGAGTTGAAAATAAAATACTTGGCCAAAGCAAATACCGCAACGGAGAACATGCAAGAATTTACTCAAGAACAAAATATAAAAGAGAAGAACCAAATATATTACTCATCACAATCTGAACATAGTCTCATAATCCATCAGATCCCAACAAACTCAGCATAGCAACAGCAGAAATTACATATATGCCTCGATCATGTGAGGCAGCTCACGAGGACTCGAAAGTGGAAGCACAAAAGGGGGAGAGATAGATCACATAGCTACTGGTCACGGACCCATGGTCCAAGGGAAACTACTCACGGTACATACGAGAGGTGTCCATGGCTATGGAGGGTCTCCCAGAGGGGGTAGCTTCTCCCGGCAGGGTGCCGGAGCAGCTTCTCCAGGCAGCCCCGATCTAGAAACGGCGACGGCGGCGGAACAGAGGTGAGATCGCGAAAGAGGAGTCTTTACTAGGGGTTTCCACCCCGAGTGGTAAATATAGGCGAAGGGGGGGCGTCGAGGGGACCCACCAGGCAGCCAGGAGGCCTCCTGGCGCGGCCTAGGGTGGGGCCGCGCCAGGGACCCTCCTGGCCTCCTGGTGGTGGCCCCCCTTCCCTCTCTTGGTGATTCCGTAAGCTTCTATTGCGCTTATTTTTTATATATTTTCCCGGAATTTTGGAGCACTTTTAATGGCCGGAAAACCTAAAATATAAAAACAGCAGAAAACAGAAACTGGCAACTGGTTGCACTGAGTTAATAGGTTAGTCCAAATAGGTTCAAAAGTGTATGAAAGTTCAAGCAAAACATGGCAAAGTCACACAAAACATGCATGGAGCAAGCAGGCATTATAGATATGTTTGGGATGTATCAACGACCCACCGCCACCCAGGCACCCGCCGCACAACAAGACACCGACTCCGAACTCGAGATCAGCGATCGCAAAGATCATCGCCAACAAGGAAGAAATCGACGACCCAGAAGACATGCGCGAGGATTCTACGAAGAGACTCCACCCGACGAGTCGAACTATACAGCCACGCGCTCGCCGACCACTCGACGACCCGCCGCTGTGCGGACAGCCGCCGCTTGCCAGGACAACGACTCTGAAACTCAGACCGGCGAATACTACGACCCAGATCGAAGGCCAAATGAATTCGCCAATCTCATAAGGAACCAGGATCTAAGCGAGAGGATCGAAATCGACCCACGAGCTCACGAGCACCCAGTGGACCACGCGCTGTTCTTCCGAATCTCAAGGAGGAAACGACATGCCGGATCCTGCAAGCTCACGGTCAGAGAACAGCTAGAAGGACCCTGCACGATCCAATGCTTCGAAGACGCCCGGGGATACATCAGATCGAGCCACACTCTGGGGGACTGCCGCCTGTTCAACGAACTCGTCGACAACCTCAAGGAGGAAAAACAACAAGAAGCCAAGCATGCCCGACGAACCGAGCACTCACCCACTCAAGGACAGGTGTACACGATCCAAGAAGGAAGGGTTTCGCAAGCCCAACATGACGCCTACACCCTGCAGGCTAGAGCAGCCGAGAACCTTAACGCAGTCGAAGTCTACCAGCTACACGACGCAGAAACCAGCATCACGTTCTCCCAGAGCGACCATTCGCCCGCAGTCCCAAGACCGGGACACGCGCCCCTGGTACTCGACGCTCAAATCAGAGGGTACGACATGGACACAATCTTTATGGACGGAGGCAGCAACATGAACATAATCTTCTTCAGCACCCTACGCAAGATGCTGATCCCGCGATCAGTATGGAAGAAATCAAGCACCGTGCTATACGGAGTGGTCCCAGGAGAAGCAACCACTTCCCTTGGATTAATCAAGCTCAAAGTCGTCTTTGGCATCAGACGCAATTTCGCAAGACGCACCCTGGAGTTCGAAGTACTTGATTGGCAATCACAGTATCATGCCATATTGGGACGTCCAGCGTTCGCACAATTCATGGCGATTCCGCACTACGCCTACCTCAAACTCAAGATGCGAGGATCCGCAGGCGTCATCACAGTCAACGGGAGCTTCATCAAATTAGACAAATGCAACCGCGATTTCCACAAAGTCTCCGACACCTTCGGAGCCGAGCAAGAACTCACAGAAATAGCCATGGCGACAGAAAAAAGCATCTTCCCACTGTCAAGCCGAAGCGAGTCAAAAGAGTATGGAAGGGACTTCAAGATCGACAGCGACACGGTCATCCACCAGGTGCACCCGACAGACCCAGAAAAAACAGTCCGCGTGTACGCCCACCTCCCGGAAGAGAAAGCGACTGCCCTCATCGCCTTCCTCCGCGAAGAATGGGAAATCTTTGCCTGGTGCCCAGCCGACATGCCAGGAGTACCGCTCGAGTTCGCGAAACACGCGCTGCGCATGAAGCCAAACGCCAAGCCAGTGAGGCAGGCGCTACGAAGATTCTCAGAACCCAAGCGCAGAGCAATCGGAGAGGAGGTCAACCGATTAATCGACCCCCAATTCATCCGAGAGACGAAGAAAGCCACTTGGATCGCCAACCCTGTGCTGGTCCCCAATAAAGACACAGACGTGCTGCAGATGTGCGTCGACTACGGGCCAGTCAACAAACACTTCCCAAAGGATCATTTTCCCTTGCCAAGAATCGATCAGATAATCGACTCGACAGCAGGATGCGATCTACTATCGTTCCTCGACGCCTACTCAGGATAGAACCAAATCAAGATGAAGGAAGAAGACGAAGAACATACATCATTTATCACCCCTTACGGCGTATTCTGCTACAGAACAATGCCCTTCGGACTCAAGAACGCCGGTGCCACATACCAGCGGATCATGCAAGCCTGCTTAAAAGAGCAAATCGGAAGAAACGTGCAGGTCTACGTGGACGACATCGTCATTAAAACCTACAGTGCACACACGCTACTCGACGACCTACGCGAGACCTTCGCAGCACTCAACAAGTACATAATCAAGCTCAACCCGAAGAAGTGCGCGTTCGGTGTCCCAGCCGGAAAGTTGCTCGGGTACATGGTATCCGCTCGAGTAATCGAAGCGAACCCCGAGAAAGTTCAAGCAATCGCCAGGATGCAGGAGCCAACCGACATAAAAGGCGTGCAACAGCTCACCGGAAGACTCGCAACCCTGAGTCGTTTCATCAGCAGATTGGGAGAGAAAACACTGCCTTTCTACCAGTTGCTCAGAAAAGGAGAAAAATTCGAGTGGAATGAAGAAGCCCGCAAAGCATTCGCAGACCTGAAGAACACACTCTCGACCCCACCGATCTTTGCGGTACCCAAAGAAAAAGAAAAGTTGCACCTCTACGTAGCAGCACGCAACAGCGTGGTAAGCACAGTACTCGTCGTCGAGCGTACAGAAGAAGGCAAGATCCAGAGCATACAGAGGACGATCTACTACCTCAGCATGCTCTTGACAAAATCCCAGCAGCGGTACCCGCACTACCAGAAGCTACTATTGGCCATCATCACGACCTGAAGAAAGGTGTCGCACTACTTCGACGAACACCCTATCACAATCGTGAGCAGCGCACCACTCGCGGACATTCTCAACAACCCTGGAGCGACTGGGCGATTCGCCTAGTGGAACATTGAGCTCAGTCCGCGGGACCTGCAATTCAAGCACCCAACAACAATCAAGGCCCAAATACTCCCAGATTTCCTTGTCGAGTGGACGGAGGTCCAGACACCAGGCCCCCGGACCTATCGAACTCATGGACAATGTTCTTCGATGGGTCAAAAAGACAACAAGGAGCCGGAGCAGGAGTCGTTCTGGTCTCCCCTAAAGGAACCAAGCTCAAATACATCCTCCAGATCAACTTCAGCCACGCCTCCAACAACGAAGCCGAATACGAGGCGCTGCTCTATGGCATGCGCATGGCAAAAACATGCGGTGCCACTCGCCTTGTAATCTACGGAGACTCCAACCTCGTCGTCCAACAGGCGATGAAAGACTGCAATGCAGTAGCCGACAACATGGCGGACTATCAGAAGCTCTACAACGCGCTTGAAGGAAGTTTCGACGGCTGTGAGCTCAATTATATCCCCAGAACAAAAAACACAGAAGCTGACGAACTCGCAAACATTGGCTCGACTCGAGGACCAGTACCACCCGGCGTTTTCCTTGAAAGCATCAGCCAGAGATCCATCAAGGAAAAAACAGCAGCACCAGAGGCAGCTATAGACGACGACACCACAAAACCAGCACAAGTGGCATCAGCAAGTCCATACGAAGGCAGCAACAGCCAATCAGTCGAACCTACTGATCCAACAGCACTCGAAGGACCAGCGTGGACAAAACCGTTCCTCCGATTCCTAATCGAAGGCACACTACCGCAAGACTCTCAGAAGCTCGGCGCATCAGCCGCCGATCCAAGGCATTCACAGTCATCAACAGACAGTTATACAAGCAAAGCATCACATAGATACTCCAGAAGTGCATCGACGAAGAAGACGGCAAAGCCCTACTGCTCGAAATCCACGAGGGCACCTGCGGGCACCACGCGAGCAGCCGAGTACTCGTATCTAAAGCATTCCGAGCAGGGTTTTATTGGCCCACTGCGATGAAAAACGCAGAAGACATCGTGCGGCGTTGCATTGCCTGCCAAAAATTTGCCAGCAGACAGCACGCTCCAGCCTCATAGCTCAAAACCATACCACTATCATGGCCGTTCGCCACCTGGGTACTCGACATGGTGGGCCCGCTCAAGAAATCATCGAAAGGAGGAAGAACACACCTGCTCGTAGCAGTCGACAAGTTCACTAAGTGGATGGAAGCAGTGCCCATCACCAGCTCCACAACCCTCACAGCAGTGAATTTTATCAAATCAATCATCGTCAGGTTCGGAGTGCCGCACAACATCATCACGGACAACGTTACAAACTTCACAGCGGAGGAATTCCAGAACTTCTGTGAAGAGTTGGGCATCAAAATCAACTACGCATCAGTCGCGCACCCGCAGTCTAACGGCCAAGTGGAAAAAGCAAATGGCCTAGTATGCGGAGGACTCAAAAAGCGGCTCCTTGCACCACTCGAGCAGGCCGCGGGCAACTGGGTAGAAGAACTCCCTGCAGTACTATGGAGCCTGCGCACCACCCCAAACACCGCAACCCAGTACACACCTTTCTTCATGGTGTACGGGTCGGAGGCAGTACTACCACACGACCTCAAATTCGGGGCACCCCGAATTTCGGGGTACGAAGAAGAAGAAGCAGAAGAAGCACTGCAAGATGACAGGGACACAGCAGACGAAGCAAGGGACACAACCCTAGCAAGGTCAGAGGGGTACCAGGACAAACTGCGCACTTACAAAAGGAGCCGCCTGCGCACCAGAACCTTCAATAAGGGCGACCTTGTCTTACGGCTCATATGTGACGCCCCCAAAATCAATCCGTGTACAGTAATCAGACACGCAGGTTAAACGACTGAGATTAGGGTGCCACGATGAGAATATCACAACACAACACTAAAAACAACAGGATAAACCAATATGTTACAATAAAGGGGGGTCACGCGGACCCGAATACATAAGTTATACAAGCCATAATATCTGAGTACAGACATAGTTAGTCAAGTTTTGCCTTAAGAACGCTAGAACAAATAACATCAGAGATACAGATCGAAAAGGCAAGGTCTCCTGCCTGGGAGCCTCCGAAACTACTCCTGGTCCTGGTCATCGGGGGTCTCGACGTAGTAGTATCCGCCTCCGGGGTACTCCTGCTCCTGGGCTCCAACGTCGGCTGCAGCGGCTGATCAGGCAAAACATAAAATGGGAAATAAAGCAAAGGTGAGTATCTAGTATACCCGCGAGTCTTACGTCCGCTACTAAGCATTATGTATTTGTATCAACGGAAAGGGGAGGCTATATATAGTGGACTGCAAGATAGAAATCAGAATAAGGATAAGAAGCTAGGCCTATCGAAGACTAGCATCTTCCGACGTTGTCTTGCAACATGAGAAGAGAAACAACCAACAGTTCATATAAGCAATAAAGTAACAATGAAGCAGAAGTTGCTGCAACATTGTATAATATAAGTTGTAATGATTAATAATAATAATGCCTCTGAGTTCCCCTCGTCGACTCCCTGCGAGGAAGAAGACCCGGAACCATACAGTTTAATAGTAATAGTTTCTAGTGGTAAGATCCAGCTTCAGCATAAAGCGTCCTGTTATCATGGACACGGCTATTCGAATAGATTAAACTCCCTGCAGGGGTGCACTACTGTTCAGCCTGCACGCTCGGATCTCCAGGGTGGCGTACACCTTGTTAGGGAATGCCCCACCGAGGCTATCCGACACGACGCAACCCATCCTAGGCTCAGTAGAGAGGCCATCCGCCGGACTATATCCTATGCTCCAAGGGGTCTAGGTCCCTCACCCTTGCACGCTCCTACACGGTACGAGACAGGCCGGTGAAGCAAAAGCAAATCCAAACACACCTGCTGCAGCAAAAAGACAAGACTGCTTCCCGGCTATCAGCCTGTGGTACTGCTGACGTCTGAAGAGCTTTCGGACAAACTACGACGCATGGGAGCCCATAACTCCTTATCCCACGTGAAGGTAGTGCGTACAGACCAACGGGTCTCTCAAGTCATCCGCCGAACCAATTAGCATTTTAATATTATCTCGCAGACAACCGTTATCGATGTCTGACTAACAACACAACGGACAACGAACATCAACAAGGCCCACCGGTAACGTCGGGGCCTGCCCTGTCGTCCTGTCAAAGCGCGCGGTTACCGACAAGGTGAACCGTCTCCTTACCTTGTCTCGCGTGTGCTCTTGGTAGAGCTCGACTTTTGCGTGGTTTGGTAACTCTCGCGAGATACGAGCAGGGGCCAAGCACGCCAGTAACGTCGGTCGTACCCTCCCCGTCGTTCCCGACGATATACCGCTCCCGGGCACCGTTGGATCGCCCGACTTCTTACCTTTAAGGACAACCGATGTCCAGGACCCTATGGCGGCAAGACAAAGTCAGCCTCGAGTGGAGTACAAGGATTACTCCTTGATAGCTCACACTTGAGGTGACTAGGCATAACCCAGATAGGGGCCTTTGGCGGTGTCTTCTTTGTACCGTACCTGTGCATTTGTATATATTGTATCCGTGTTCACCCCCCTGAGTGATCACGGACCGCTACCTAGTCCGTAGCTAACAATGCGCAGGGTTCACTGCTGAATAATTTATAAATAATAATAGGCAGCATAGGATAAAGGAAAGGTACATCAAGGGGCGACAAAATCAGGCTATGCAATTGAATAGGATTGTAATCGTCGCAGCAGCAGTAACAATGCCTAGTGCAAGAAAGTACGGAAAAGGTAGGCGATATCTGGGGAAGAGAATGGCTCTGCTTGCCTCGAAGCTCGACGGTAGGGGCAGGGTCGTCGACGAAGTAGTCGTACCCGACAGCGGTGTAGTCGACGGTAGCAGCGGGGTCTACCGGAGAACAAAAAGGGGGAAGAAACAATAAATATAAAGAAATCATAGCAAACAGATGAATAGCATGACGTATGCAATGTTAACGGTGTTCTAACGCAGTGCAATGTACGTTGCTCGGAGCGGGAATTCATCCGGGGATGAACTACCGGCTCCGGGTGATTACCGGACAGGGCGACCGGAGGGGGAAGGTATCATGCCGGAGGGGTCGTGGACATCCGAAAAACATAAGGGGGGTGTATCCGGGTTAGTTGAACTATTCCGAACAACTTTCGTGTTCGAAATAAATTCATCCGTATACTTTAACAATACCGGACAAATTATCGGACAAACGGTCCGGAGGGGGACGGTTCGATGTTCGGTATGTGAGAGGGGTTTGGTTGATATACGGGTAGCGTATCCGTATTCGTTATATTTTTCTGATCAATTTTCATGTATAAACTTTTTCGATCCGAATTACGGATTAAAAGATATTGATTTTATAAGTTTTAATCAATTTAAAACATTTAAAAATCGCTTTTAATAATTTCTTTTATTATGTTAGTAACATTATCCAAAACAGTGTTGACTGGTCAAACCTGACCAGTGGGTCCCACTGGTCAACCTCACATGGCTAATAAATCAATTAATTAAATTTAATAACAGTGGGGTCCCACATGTAAGTTTAACAGGGTTAAATTAAATCAGTTAATTAATTAACTTATAAGTGGGACCCATGTGTCATTGACACAGTGGTTACTTAATCATTTTAATTAGATTAAAGGGCCAAGGGACCACATGTGAGTGACTAAAACAAATTAATTCTATTTATTAAATTTTAATATCCCTGGGCCCACATGTCTGTCACTCAGGGGGGTGGGGTTATTTTGTTTTAGTTAAAAGTGGGGGGGGGGTTAGCTGTTAACTAGGGGGGTTAACCCCCTAATCTAATCCGGTTGGGGCCCACTGGCCAGGGAGACAGAGGAGGGGGTTGGAGCCCGTGCTCTCGCCGGCGAGGCAGAGCCCGGCGAGCTCGAGCTAGAGCTCGCTCCGGTGGGCCGTTTCGGGCGCCGCGAGGGGGAACAGGAGGGGGTTACCGCCGCGCTCCCGCTGTGGCTCGAGGTGGCCGTCGAGGAGGGCCAGAACGGCGGCGCGCGCGAAGAAAGGCGGCGGCCGGTGCAGGTCCGGGATGAAGACAGCGACGGCGTGCGCCAAATCGAGCGGGGGAGAGGGCGAAACGAAGCCACGCTCACCGGGTTCGTGTAGAACGTGACAGTGGGCTTGATGCGGCTCGGTGTCGCGTGAATTTCGCGGAGACGACGGCGAGGCAGTGGAGGGGGAACGACGACGTAGTGGTGTCCACGGGGCGGCTCCGGCCGATTGCGCGCGCGAGGAGAAGAAGTCGACGACGACGAGAAGGCGGTCGGGCACGTTGGTTGGGGCTGGGAGGCACGGTGGTCGTGCCGGCGACGAACGCGTGCCCACGGCAGCGCCCGGGTGTCGCGATGGGGACGAGGGCGAGGGGAAAACTGAGGGGGGGGGAACGGTTGGCGGGCTAGGAAAGGGTTCCAGTGGGGGGCGGCTCTTATCCCTGCCGGAGGGGGCCTGGATGCCCTCCACGGCACCGACCATGGCGTGCAGCCGGGGGATGCCCTCCACGGCACCCCTTGCGCACTGTAGGTAGGGGATGGGAGGGGTGAGGGGGCCGGGTGGGCTTGCTGGGCTGGTGGCCCAGGGGGGAAGGGAGGGGACTTGGCTGGTGTGGGCCTCGTTTTGTTTTTATTATTTTTGTATTTTCTTTTCTGTTTGCACTTTGTTTAGCTAGATTTTGATTTTTTCCAACAGTAAAACTTGCTCCAATAATATTGCAGCACCATACAGAAGTGCCACAAAAAGAATTAGACTTTTATAAACTATCTTGCATTTTTGTTTTACTAAAAAGGCATTAAATCCCACTGGTTTGGCTAATGTTTGAATTGTTTGATTTATTTTATTGCTTAATAAATCCGCAAAACCATATGGATGTGATCCACTGATTTTTAGGCATTTTACAAAATTGCTTTCACAATTTTTGAACAAAGTTTTATTTCCACTTATTTTTAATATTCATCAAAAGGCATTTTAGTGTTTGTTTGAATTTTATTTCAAATGGCTTGGACTTTAGTTGGCCAATGATGATCAAGGTCCATGGTTCATATTTTCTTGCAACAATATCAAAGGAGAATTTGAATTTGAACTGAACCAGTTGATCAAACAAAAGTTTTGAACAGTAGAGATGAACAGTAACCCTGATTACTGTTCACTGACAGTGAGGGTGTTACAAATCTCCCCCACTACAAGAATTCTCGTCCCGAGAATTTAGGCGGTAGAGGGGAAAAGATCGGGGTATTCCTCACGAAGACGATCTTCGCGTTCCCAAGTGGCTTCATCTTCAGAATGATTCGACCACTGAACTTTGAGGAACTTGGTTGTCTTGTTGCGGGTTTTGCGTTCAGACTGACCGAGAATGCGGCTCGGATGTTCTTGATAAGTCAAGTCCTGTTGCAGCTTAATCAGATCATGTTCCACTTCGCGAATAGGGTCTTTGAAGCAGCGTCAGAGTTGCGACACGTGAAAGACATCGTGGACTTGAGAGAGGTTTGACGGCAATTCTAATCGGTATTCCACTGGTCCACTCCGGGAAAGAATACGGAACGGGCCAATGTAGCGAGGAGCTAATTTGCCTTTGATACCGAAATGATGAGTGCCTCTCATCGGAGTGACACGGAGGTACGCGTATTCGCTAGGCTGATAGACCATTTCCTTGTGCTTGCGGTCATAGTTGCTCTTCTGACGAGACTGAGCAGCTTTCAAGTGTTCACGAATAACGCGAACCTGATCTTCGACATTCTGTATAATGTCCGGACCAATGAGAGTTCGTTCCCCAGTTTCGGACCAATTCAGAGGGGTTCGACACTTACGTCCATAGAGAACTTCGAAGGGAGCCATCTGCAGACTAGCTTGATAGGTATTGTTGTACGAGAACTCAGCAAATGGAAGAGATTCCTCCCATTTCTTACCGAATGAAATGACACAAGATCGAAGCATATCTTCAAGCACTTGGTTGACTCGTTCGACTTGGCCTTGCGACTGGGGGTGATAAGCGGTGCTGAAATTTAGGTGAGTGCCCATAGCTTCTTGGAAACTATCCCAGAACTTCGAGGTGAAAATGCTGCCACGGTCTGAACTGATCTCCAACGGAATACCGTGGAGGGAAACAATTCTGGAAACATATAAGTATGCTAACTGACTAGCAGAGATCGTCTCCTTGACTGGTAGAAAATGGGCAACCTTGGAGAATCGGTCGATGACGACAAAGATGGCATCATGACCTTTCTGTGATCGGGGAAATCCGGTGACGAAGTCCATTTCAATCTTGTCCCATTTCCATTCAGGAATAGAGAGTGGTTGCAGAGTTCCAGCAGGTCTTTGATGTTCTGCTTTGACGCGACGGCAAACGTCACACTCATCAACATAACGAGCAATGTCTTGCTTCATGTTAGACCACCAGTACCGCTGACGAAGGTCTTGGTACATCTTGGTACTACCAGGGTGAATCGACAAAGGAGTATCATGAGCTTCTTTCATGACGCGCGGGGTCAAGTTTAGATTGGGCTTACTCCTAGGGACCACTAAACGATTCTTGAAATACAACGTACCATCCTCAACAACAGTAAATCATGATGGCTTTCCTCTAGCGATATACTTCTTGATCTTCTCGACATCAGAGTCACATGTTTGTATCCACTTGATGGTGCTGTCAAGGTCTGGCTCAACAACAAGGTTATTCACATGTCCCTGCGGAACAATTTCAAGGTTCAACTTACGGAGCTCTTCATACAGAAGTGGCTGCTCTATCTGGACTTCAAGTTCAGAACAGTAGGCTTTGCGGCTTAAGGCATCGGCCACCACATTAGCTTTGCCAGGGGTGTAAGAAATTCCCATGTTGTAGTCGGCTATTGTCTCGAGCCATCTCTGTTGGCGGAGATTCAGGTCTGGTTGAGTAAACAGGTACTTCAGGCTTTGGTGGTCGGTGTAGATCTCGCAACGATTACCGACGAGGTAATGTCGCCACAGCTTCAATGCATAAATTACCGCTGCCAATTCGAGATCATGAGTTGGACAGTTTTCTTCGTGAGCACGCAACTGACGAGAGCCATAAGCAATTACTTTGCGCTCTTGCATTAGGACACAGCCTAATCCTTGATGAGACGCGTCGCAATAAATCACGAAGTCCTTCTGGGTATCAGGGGGAGCAAGCACTGGGGGAGAAGTGAGCTTGTCCTTGAGAGCTTGAAAACTTTCTTGACATTTATCAGTCCACTCAAACTTGACGCCTTTGTGAAGCAGATTAGTCAGAGGCTTGGCAATCTTGGAGAAATTCTCAACAAAACGGCGGCAATAGCTGGCGAGGCCGAGGAAACTTCTGACTAGCTTGACAGTCCTAGGCGGAGTCCAATCAAGAATAGCCTGGATACGTTCGGGGTTGACGGCAACGCCATCCTTGGAAATCACATGACCAAGGTAGGTTACTTCGGGAAGCCAGAACTCACACTTTGAATACTTAGCATAGAGTTTGTGTTCTCGAAGCTTTTCCAGTATAAGACGAAGATGTTCAGCATGTTCGGCATCGGTCTTGGAGTAAATCAATATATCATCCAGATAAACCACGACAAACTTGTCAAGATATTCCATGAATATATAGTTCATCAATCTGGAGAAGGTGGCTGGTGCATTCGTCAAGCCAAAGGACATGACAGTGTACTCGTATGAACCATAGCGAGTAATGAATGCAGTCTTCGGGATGTCCTCATCACGGACCCGGATCTGATGGTAACCCAACCTTAAGTCGAGTTTTGAAAACACCGTGGATCCAGCAATTTGATCATACAGATCATTGATCCGAGGGAGGGGGTACTTGTTCTGTATCGTGGCCTGGTTGATAGGTCGGTAATCTTGGACCAAACGGTTCGTGCCATCACTCTTCTTGACAAAGAGCGAAGGTGCTCCCCAAGCGGGGGAACTAGGACGGATGAAGCCTTTCTCGAGGGCCGTGTCGATCTCCTTCTTCAATTCAAGGAGGTGGTGAGGTGGCATCTTATACGGGCGCTTGGCAATAGGGACGGTGCCGGGCTTCAAGTCGATGACGAATTCAACTTCCCTAATCGGGGGTATCCCCGACAGTTCTTCTGGGAATACGTCGGTAAAATCACAAACGATTGGGACTTGCTCAATCCCTTCGAGAGGTGCGACATTCAAGGCATTCAGAGCATATATACGAGCTTCGGCATTCATCGACACAATGGCAGTGTGACTCACAATCGCGCCAGAAGGATGAAAAAGTTGGATGACCTTGGTGCCACAATAAAGTGCGGCATCGTGGGCTTTCAGCCAATCCATACCCAAGATAAGGTCAATAGTGGATGTTTTCAGAATATGTGGGGAGACAAGGAACTCAATCCTTTCGATCTCGACAGTGATGTTAGGTGCTAGCATGTCAACGTGACACATGCCGCCGGGTGTTTTAACGGCCAAGGGGGTGCGCATATTTTCGTGGTATATGCCATGCTTAGATGCAAATGCTCCAGACATAAATGAATGCGATGCTCCTGTATCAAATAAAACAATAGCAGGTATTGAGTTAACGAGGAGAGTACCCATCACTGTAGCGGGCTGTGCCTGAGCTGCTTCAACATCAATGTTGTAAGCATGACCACGAGCATGAGGATTTGACCCAGTATTATAGTTGAGGGTCCCATTGTTGCCATGACCATTTCGCGGCCAGCAGGGTGAACTACCAGTTGATTCTGTCGCTGAGGGAAGTCTCTGGAAATATGGCCTGGCTGACGGCACTTGAAACACAGGCCATCTTGAGGACGGAGAGGTGCAGTCTCAGTCTACGGCTGTCTCGGCGGGGGCGGAGGCAGACGAGGTGCAACATACGATGGCCTTGGTGCCGGGGCAGGTGGACGATACACACTGTGTGTAAGCCAAACGCGTTGCTTCTGTGCTGTGCCCGAAGATGAGCCAACATCACGGGGGCGCTTCGGCGAACCACCGAACTTAAGCTGAGATGTCTCAAGAGTGATAGTCTGGTTCACCATGGTGGTAAAGTCGGGGAAGACGTGCAAAGCCAGTGCAAGCTGGAGATCTGGGTTGACCCCATCACGGAACTTCTCTTGCCTACTTGCATCATTGGGGAGGTCACTTGCAGCATAGCGGGAGAGGCGGAGAAATTCCCTCTGATATGCCTCGACAGTTTTGTTGCCCTGAACGATGTTGCGGAACTCGGCCTTCATACGGTTCATAATCGCCTGGGGGACATAACGAGCGCGGAAGGCAGTCTTGAAGTCATTCCAGGTGATGACAGTCCCTTCAACTAGCGAGCCCTTGTAAGTGTCCCACCACTGAGCAGCGGGACCACGCAGGAAATAGGACACAAAGTTGACGTAATCAGCAACGGTCACATTAGCGAATTCCAACTGACGGTTGATGTCACGAAGCCAATCATCGGCATCCAGCGGCTGTTCAGGTTGGTGGAAGAGAGGGGGATTGAGACGCATGAAATCCCGCAGAGTAACCACAGGCGGTTGGTTCTGGTGCTGGTTCTGGTTCTGATTCTGGTTCTGGAGCTGATCTATGACTCCTTGCATAAACACTTGGTTCATCTGAAACTGCTGCATCATCGCGGCCATGTAGTCCGGCGGCGGAGGTGGATCGTTGGCACCACGACCAAGACCACGACAACCGCGACCAGCCATCCTGCTAGAATTTAACAGGGGTATTTCAGCGATGAACATTTTAACGAGATGCCGGAAACGAGTAAGAGGTAAAGCGACAACAAAGAGGAGGCGCGGATATATAGGAGTAGTCATATAAGACATACACATCCACACATAGAATCAATCGAAAATCGGGCAGCGTAACGTCGTAGAAATGAAGGAAAAATGACACACTAGGCGGCGCGCAGACCGCGGTAAGGATTACACGACGCGACATAGATTCCACTATGTCAATCACGCCGCAAGAAAACTGTTGGCCACAGGAGTTAATGCCAGAGGACGCGCGGCCTACCCAGAATGAGAATGGGATCCGCGGTCCGGGACCTGGGGTAGAACTCCTGCAACACGACTCAATCAATGGGGAAGCACCAAAACGCCGGATGGAATCAAGAGAACGTGATCCTAATGTCAGAGTTTGTAAAACTTACCAGCAAGGATAAGAGAGCAGATTCCCAGAGCATAGGTAAGGAGAAAAGGATCCTAATACCATAGATATCACACGTAGTGACATTGATGTGGGACCGTAAGCCAAATATTAAGTTAGCAAAATAGTTTTCCAAAGTCTAGACTCAACTTCGACCAGGTAGTGGTGGGGTGGCTTCCTACAGGCAGTCGGCTCTGATACCAACTTGTGACGCCCCCAAAATCAATCCGTGTACAGCAATCATACACGCAGGGTACACGACTGAGATTAGGGTGCCACGCTGAGAATATCACAGCAAAACACTAAACACAAAAGGATAAACCAATATGTTACAATAAAGGGGGGTCACGCGGACCCGAATACATAAGTTATTCAAGCCATAATATCTGAGTACAGACATAGTTAGTCAAGTTTTGCCTTAAGAAGGCTAGCACAAATAACATCAGAGATACAGATCGAAAAGGCAAGGCCTCCTGCCTGGGAGCCTCCGAAACTACTCTTGGTCCTGGTCAGCGGGGGTCTCGACGTAGTAGTATCCGCCTCCGGGGTAATCCTGCTCCTGGGCTCCAACGTCGGCTGCAGCGGCCGATCAGGCAAAACATAAAAGGGGAAATAAAGCAAAGGTGAGTATCTAGTATACCCGCGAGTCTTACGTCCGCTACTAAGCATTATGCATTTGTATCAACGGAAAGGGGAGGCTGTATATAGTGGACTGCAAGATAGAAATCAGAATAAGGATAAGAAGCTAGGCCTATCGAAGACTAGCATCTTCCGACGTTGTCTTGCAGCATGAGAAGAGAAACAACCAACAGTTCATATAAGCAATAAAGTAACAATGAAGCAGAAGTTGCTGCAACATTGTATAATATAAGTTGTAATGATTAATAATAATAATGCCTCCGATTTCCCCTCCTCGACTCCCTGCGAGGAAGAAGACCCGGAACCATACAGTTTAATAGTAATAGTTTCTAGTGGTAAGATCCAGCTTCAGCATAAAGCGTCCTGTTACCGTGGACACGGCTATTCGAATAGATTAAACTCCCTGCAGGGGTGCACTACTGTTCAGCCTGCATGCTCGGATCTCCAGGGTGGCGTACACCTTGTTAGGGAATGCCCCACCGAGGATATTCGACACGACGCAACCCATCCTAGGCTCAGCAGAGAGGCCATTCGCCGGACTATATCCTATGCTCCAAGGGGTCTAGGTCCCTCACCCTTGCACGCTCCTGCACGGTACGAGACTGGCCGGTGAAGAAAAAGCAAATCCAAACACACCTGCTGGAGCAAAAAGATAAGACCGCTTCCCGGCTATCAGCCCGTGGTACTGCTGACGTCTGAAGAGCTTTCGGACAAACTACGACGCATGGGAGCCCATAACTCCTTATCCCACGTGAAGGTAGTGCGTACAGACCAACGGGTCTCTCAAGTCATCCGCCAAACCAATTAGCATTTTAATATTATCTCGCAGACAACCGTTATCGCTGTCTGACTAACAACACAACGGACAACGAACAGCAATAAGGCCCACCGGTAACGTCGGGGCCTTCCCTGTCGTCCCGTCAAAGCGCGCGGTTACCGACAAGGTGAACCGTCTCCTTACCTTGTCTCGCGTGTGCTCTTGGTAGAGCTCGACTTTTGCGTGGTTTGGTAACTCTCGCGAGATACGAGCAGGGGCCAAGCACGCCAGTAACGTCGGTCGTACCCTCCCCGTCGTTCCCGACGATATACCGCTCGCGGGCACCGTTGGATCGCCCGACTTCTTACCTTTAAGGACAACCGATGTCCAGGACCCTATGGCGGCAAGACAAAGTCAGCCTCGAGTGGAGTACAAGGATTACTCCTTGATAGCTCACACTTGAGGTGACTAGGCATAACCCAGATAGGGGCCTTTGGCGGTGTTTGCTTTATACCGTACCTGTGCAGTTGTATATATTGTATCCGTGTTCACCCCCCTGAGTGATCACGGCCCGCTATCTAGTCCGTAGCTAACAATGCGCAGGGTTCACTGCTGAATAATGTATAAATAATAATAGGCAGCATAGGATAAAGGAAAGGTACATCAAGGGGCGACAAAATCAGGCTATGCAATTGAATAGGATTGTAATCGTAGCAGCAACAGTAACAATGCCTAGTGCAAGAAAGTACGGAAAAGGTAGGCGATATCTGGGGAAGAGAATGGCTCTGCTTGCCTGGAAGCTCGACGGTAGGGGCAGGGTCGTCGACGAAGTAGTCGTACCCGGCAGCGGTGTAGTCGGCGGTAGCAGCGGGGTCTATCGGAGAACAAAAAGGGGGAAGAAACAATAAATATAAAGCAATCATAGCAAACAGATGAATAGCATGACGTATGCAATGTTAACGGTGTTCTAACGCAGTGCAATGTACGTTGCTGGGAGCGTGAATTCATCCGGGGATGAACTACCGGCTCCGGGTGATTACCGGACAGGGCGACCAGAGGGGGAAGGTATCATGCCGGAGGGGTCGTGGACATCCGACAAAGATAAGGGGGGTGTATCCGGGTTAGTTGAACTATTCCGAACAACTTTCGTGTTCGAAATAAATTCATCCGGATACTTTAACAGTACCGGACAAATTATCGGACAAACGGTCCGGAGGGGGACGGTTCGATGTTCGGTATGTTAGAGGGGTGTGGTTGATATACGGGTAGCGTATCCGTATTTGTTATATTTTTCTGATTAATTTTCATGTATAAACTTTTTCGATCCGAGTTACGGATTAAAAGATATTGATTTTATAAGTTTTAGTCAATTTAAAACATTTAAAAATCTCTTTTAATAATTTCTTTTATTATGTTAGTAACATTATCCAAAACAGTGTTGACTAGTCAATTCAGCCTCACATGGCTAATAAATCAATTAATTAAATTTAATAACAGTGGGGTCCCACATGTAAGTCTAACAGGGTTAAATTAAATCAGTTAATTAATTAACTTATAGGTGGGACCCATGTGTCATTGACACAGTGGTTAATTAATCATTTTAATTAGATTAAAGGGCCAAGGGCCCACATGTCAGTGACTAAAACAAATTAATTCTATTTATTAAATTTTAATATCCCTGGCCCCACATATCTGTCACTCAGGGGGGGGGGGGGTTATTTTGTTTTAGTTAAAAGTGGGGGGGCGGGGTTAGCTGTTAACTAGGGGGGTTAACCCCCTAATCTAATCCGGTTGGGGCCCACTGGCCAGGGAGACAGAGGAGGGGGCTGGAGCCCGTGCTCTCGCCGGCGAGGCAGAGCCCGGCGAGCTCGAGGCAGAGCCCGGCGAGCTCGAGCTAGAGCTCGCTCCAGTGGGCCGTTTCGGGCGCCGCGAGGGGGAACAAGAGGGGGTGACCGCCGCGCTCCCGCTGTGGCTCGAGGTGGCCGTCGAGGAGGGCCAGAACGGCGGTGCGCGAAGCAAGGCGGCGACCGGTGCAGGTCCGGGATGAAGACAGCGACGGCGTGCGCCAAATCGAGCGGGGGAGAGGGCGAAACGAAGCCACACTCACCGGGTTCGTGTAGAATGTGGCAGTGGGCTCGATGCGTCTCGGTGGCGCGTGAATTTCGCGAAGACGACGGCGGGGCAGTGGAGGGGGAACGGCGACGTAGTGGTTTCCACGGGGTGGCTCCGGCCGATTGCGCGCGCGAGGAGAAGAAGTCGACGACGACGAGAAGGCGGCCATGCACGTTGGTTGGGGCTGGGAGGCACGGTGGTCGTGCCGGCGACGAACGCGTGCCCACGGCAGCGCCCGGGTGTCGCGATGGGGACGAGGGCGAGGGGAAAACTGAGGGGGGGGGGAACGGTTGGCGGGCTAGGGTTAGGGTTCCAGTGGGGGGCGGCTCTTATCCCTGCCGGAGGGGGCCTGGATGCCCTCCACGGCACCGGCCATGGCGTGCAGCCGGGGGATGCCCTCCACGACACCCCTTGCGCACTGTAGGTAGGGGATGGGAGGGGTGAGGGGGCCGAGTGGGCTTGCTGGGCTGGTGGCCCAGGGGGGAAGGGAGGGGACTTGGCTGGTGTGGGCCTCGTTTTGTTTTTATTATTTTTGTATTTTCTTTTCTGTTTGCACTTTGTTTAGCTAGATTTTGATTTTTGCCAACAGTAAAACTTGCTCCAATAATATTGCAGCACCATACAGAAGTGCCACAAAAAGAATTAGACTTTTATAAACTATCTTGCATTTTTGTTTTACTAAAAAGGCATTAAATCCCACTGGTTTGGCTACTGTTTGAATTGTTGGATTTATTTTATTGCTTAATAAATCCCCAAAACCATATGGATGTGATCCACTGATTTTTAGGCATTTTACAAAATTTCTTTCACAATTTTTGAACAAAGTTTTATTTCCACTTATTTTTAATATTCATCAAAAGGCATTTTAGTGTTTGTTTGAATTTTATTTCAAATGGCTTGGACTTTAGTTGGCCAATGATGATCAAGGTCCATGGTTCATATTTTCTTGCAACAATATCAAAGGAGAATTTGAATTTGAACTGAACCAGTTGATCAAACAAAAGTTTTGAACAGTAGAGATGAACAGTAACCCTGATTACTGTTCACTGACAGTGATGGTGTTACATCATACAAGAGAAGGTCCACAAGCTTGCCCCCCAATGGGAAGGACCATTCATAATCACAGAAGTCATAGGAGGAGGCGCCTATAGACTGAAGAACCCGAAGACTGACGAGGACGTGGGAAATCCATGGAACGTAGCGAACCTACGCCTGTTCTACTCATAGTCTCCACCAGCCATGATCATCTGGGAGATCATGTAAACCTTCGACGCAATAAAATGATGTTTCCCCAATACTACCACATCAAAGCACTCGGGGGCTCGAGTACAAAACTCCCCCCGAGAGACGCTATCGTCGCAATCGCGATCTTTTACTAAAGCACTCGGGGGATCGAGTACAAAACTCCCCCCGAGAGACGCTATCGTCGCAATCGCGATCTCTTACTAAAGCACTCGGGGGCTCGAGTACAAAACTCCCCCCAAGAGACGCTATCGTCGCAATCGTGATCTTTTACTAGAGCACTCGGGGGCTCGAGTGCAAAACTCCCCCCGAGAGACGCTATCGTCGCAATCGCGATCTTTTACTAAAGCACTCGGGGGCTCGAGTACAAAACTCCCCCCGAGAGACGCTATCGTCGCAATCGCGATCTTTCACCAAAACACTCGGGGGCTCGAATACAAAATCTCCCCCCGAAAGACGTCATCCTCGCTCATGCAGCCCGAAGCTTAAAAGGGACCAAGCAAAAACCTATCGACAAGTGCCATCCGTTGAACTTTGTCCGGAATCAAAAGGAAAGACACGGCTACAACCAGATTGAAGACCAAGCACTTTGAAGAAATTTTGGAGGGAGCACAGGACGCAGACAATCCTTTAGTCTTCACCTGATCGCCAACGATCACCTCAAGACTCGGGGGCTACTCCCATCGGGAGCACTGCCGCGCACCCGATAAAAGACAGAAAATAATGGAAGAACAACAAAGCAAATAAATCTCAGCCTGCTTTCGACTCTCCGACTCAAACGTAGCCTCAGGGGCTACTCCCATTGGGAGCGCTGTCGCGCACCCGATAGAACCCACAGTGCAAAGTTTTGATAGACTTGGAGATAGTTCTCGATCGCAAAGAACTCAAACACAGCTCTCGGTTGCAAAGGACTCGAAGACAAAATTCCATCGCAAAGGCTCAAGCATAGTTCACATCACAGGGACCCGAAGATCATTCTCAGTATGAAAAGATTCAAAGTACATTGGATACAAGGCAGCTCTGATTACTCGAAGGCAATCCTCATTACAAGGAGAACTAACCTAGTTACAAAAGACACAAGCAGCCGATAAGCCTACAGCATCAATCACCCAAGGAATTATGACTTCTACATGTGTGCCCATGCTGGGATGATTGGCACTAAGTAAGCAAGCATCATCACAAAAAAAGGAGGAGTCCAAGCAGCCAGCTCATGATGTCAATGACATAGCAAAAGGTGAAGCTCGACTTATTTGTGGAGCACCGAAGACGATGCTCCACCAGCTTCTTCTCCTGCTCCACCAGCTTCTTCTCCAGCTCCATCCGAGCTTCCGGCGAAGATGACGCCGTTGCCTCCAGTTCTACAAGGTCGCCTGGTGCACCCGCTTGACCAGTGGCTTGACGTTGAGGTCCTCCTCAGAGTCGGAGGGGGAAGCAGTTGAAGACGGCTCAGCATCAGCACCCGAAGAGTCGCCGAAGGAGGAAGCAGTTGAAGACGCAGGCGAAGGACTCCTCGACCCGTTAGAACTATCGCTGCTTGTTTCCGGCCAGTACGGATCCATGCGGTTGCCGCTCGGGTCAAAGGCGCGGATGACAAGAGTGTCTTTGCCATCAAAACGACAACAAAGAGTGTCACCATCTCGCAAGTTCAACCGTCGAGCAAAGGACTTCCAGCCAAAGCCAAGAAAAATAAGGCGGGAACTATCGATCCCCAACTTAACATAAGAAGGAGATCGAGCGCACCCCTGAAGACGAAGCAGCAAGCCGTCAAGACTACGTTCATAAACAAGGGCAGCAAATGCAGAAGGAAGCAGAATGCGAGCGGCATTACGGCCACGGACGCGCAGGAGGAAATCATAGCGCCAAAAACCTTCCTCCGAAGAAGAGGAGGAAAGCGTCGACGACGCAACACGACGACCACCGCAAGAAGACCGCGGAGTACGACCACCGCGACCACGGCAAACCCGACCGCGGCTAGTCATACCCGTACCTCGTTTTGGCCCCATGAAAAGATGAAGAAGAAGAGCTAGAGAGGTAGAGGACGAACACTACTGCCAGATGAGCAAAAGGGATCTATTTATAGCACAACCACAAGGGCACGCAGAAGCCCAGACGACGGCAGCAATTAATTCAAAGACCAAGCAAGCCAAGCGATTCGAATTCCGAGACAAAGATGCCTTCACACGGGCGGCACTGTGCGCTGGACGCGTCAAATCTCACGCGTTTTCAATACGCGCATCGATAACTCAACAGGCGGCCGCTGCACGCCACCAAAATCCATCATTATGACCGGTCATAAAAACATGACCGTTCGGAGATAGAGCATCATTGACGGTCCTCCAGCAAGGAGATAGTCATCTTCACCAAAAAAAGGTAAATCAAAGGGGCAGCGAGCAGAAGATGCAGCTTGCAAGCACCGTTTTTACATGGTGTAAATACATTTTTCAAATATATCTAACTTCCATCGGGAGCGTATCCACCCATGAGAGTTTCGGGTGCTCCTTTACACAAAAGACAAAATGTGCTCGAGTGATTACTCGCACCCATGAGAGTTTCGGGTGCTCACTCACCTAGAAAGGAAAAACGTGCTCGAGTGATTACTCGCACCCATGAGAGTTTCGGGTGCTCCTTCACCACGACACAAGATGAGCAGACCTGCACTCGCCAGATCGAGCAGTCCCAGAGTATCGGGGCGCTCCCTCACCCCGAGAGCAAAGTGATACTTGAGTGATTACTCGCAAAACTCTACGTACCCGAGCACTCGAAGATCTCCCGAGAAAATACTCCTCTACATTACTCCTTGCCCAAGCACTCAACAAAGCTCCACGAGTGACCGCTAAAAGAGCTCACTTGATTGTTTATTCCAAGTGGGTGCATCACTAACTAGGCTCCGCGCCTCAATAAAAATACATATTCCTGGAACACGATACACTGTGCCCAGATGGCACGCAAGCTTAGCGTGTAGGTAAGACCCTGCTGCGCAGATCGGCTGGGCTGGGACTTGCCGCAGAGCGATTTCACTCCCAACCTTTTCCATGCACTTGCATGATAGAAAAATCCGGGCGGACGCGCCTAGGCTACGAAATTTACTGGCGGCAACTAATCACTGTAAGACCTGCAGCGGCATGAATTTTGCTAGACACCAGTGTTCCAAGCTCATGTCGAGGGACATGAGTTTGATTGGGATACTGCGGTATTTTCCACTAGTGCAATTCACCAAGGCTCGACCCGTTGACTCCTTGGGCCCTTTCAGCTTAGCATCCCTCGAAACAGGTTTTGTCATGGCCCCAGACTGCCAGCGACCCGCGGTTGAACCGTGCATACATCGAAACGACGCAAGAACGGACTCGAGTCCCTGCGCGCCTCTTCGAATCCCCCAGGCACTCGGGGGCTACTGACGAGGGGGTGACCCCACGACTCCTACGGATGAGCCTACCTGGTGTACCCGAAGACAGAAGGCCCACAAAGACGCCTCCTGGGCCCAACCTTGGCCCACTAGTGGCACCGACGTAGGAGTCCGCGACTCATAAGGAAGGTGCAAACTTGCCGTACGGAGCAAGATCTTGGTTAGGAAACCTCATCTGTAATCCAGGGCGGACTCTCCGAGACCTGGCCTAGTATATAAAGGCTAGGAGGGGAGACGTCAAGGGACAAGAAATATATAATTTGTAACCCTAGCCTTGTGCGCACTAGCCTTGGCTCCCCTGTAATCGCCATCTCCAATCAATAACATCGAGCAGGAACATATCCTCCTGTTAGCCGACGAGCTATCGTCCAACCTGTGCCTCTCATGACTTACCCAGGGTCCCTGACCATGGGATTTGCCGGGGTACATACCCGTCAGTGATGAAGCTAGAGCTCTTGATATTTTGCATGGTCTATCTAGTTATTTTGTTTATGATCGTAGTTTTGATACTGTTATAGATAGAACTGCCACTATTGAAAAGAGGACGGATGCTCTAGACTTGAGAAAAGTAGCAGAACTTAAGTCCAACAGGAAAGAAATGTTGGAGATAGATGATGATTGGGAGACTTTTGTTAGGATTAGCATCTCTAACTAAGACTTCCTTGCTTTTTGTGATATTGGATCCATGATTTCTACAATGCCAAAAATAGTTTATGATTCATTGAATCTAGACATGGATAAATTGTCATCTTATCATGAACATGCTAATGGAGATATTTTAGAGAGTAAGGGAAAGGTAAAGGAAGTCCAAGTTTCATTCCTTAATAGGGTTGCAACGATGGATTTCTTCGTCATGGAGCCAAACCAAAGTAACATCGTGCTTGGAAGGGACTTCCTCCGAGCTATGAAAGGATTCATAGATATTGGTAAGGGGCACATACGCTTACGTGGAAAAGCGAAAGCTAAGTACCTCTTCCCTAGGAAAAAGAAGAATGAGCTTGTTGAAAATCAATTTGAAGATTTTTATGACTCCGATGATCTCGGGGACCTTTGATTCTTATTTTTTTGCTTTGTGCCTAGCATAAAGGCGTAAAAGAAAGCGCTTGTTGGGAGGCAACCCAAGATGTTTTTATTTCTGTTGTTAGTGGTCTTGATGATTGTTACTATTGTAGAAACATCATTGTATCTTTATTTTCTAGCTTTGTGCCAAGTTCTAGCCTCTTATGATAAGGGAATCAAAAGTTGTGACATGCTGTCCAGAAAACATATTCTGTCTGCTTGACGGAAAAAATCAAAACAAATCACCACTTCATCTTTTTGAGCTGATTTTTTACACAACATGCTCTATACAATTGTGAAACTTTCATATGTTTTGAGTTTTCATTTGAGTTGCAGAAGTACCCCGAAAAAATTATTTACTACCTGCTGTTCTGTTTTTCACAGATTCTGCCACGTTTTGCCTTTCTTCACTTTTGAAAATCTTAAGCTTGCTTTTTCTTTGCAAAAACTTTTTGGCTATCTTGAGAAATAGTAGCTCTTCAAGAATATCTTTATTTCCAGTAGAGGAAAATTATTTTATTAAGGGTACTGATGCTAGCAAGGTGCTCTCGCTTCTCGTTGGTTACCCCAAGTGGAAGGTGAGATGTAGCGTAGCAGTAGATTTCCCCTATACTGAGGATAGGGTTTGTCTCCCGTAGGACTCGCAGAAATACAAGAAGGTGGTAAAGTTAACAGTGGCACCGAGGTTGTTAACTTCGCCTGGACCTGCACACACAGCAAATAACTTTGCTCCCAATGAGTACAGAGGAGTTGTCAATTCCTCCGGCCTTGCTGTTTACAAAGGATCAACACAAGAGATAATAATAGTGGAAACTGAAAGTAAGAAATGAAAGTAAATTGAAGGTGTAAACAATGGTGTGAATATGGACCGGGGTCCCGTGATGTTCACTAGTGATGTCTCTCTCCCAAAAGACGATAAAAGTGCTAGTGAGGTAAACAAATCACAGCTGGGCAATTGACAGGATTATAAACGCACCGCAATGCTAACTATGCTACAAAAGAAAGGAAGAGGCTCAAAAGCAATGGGAAATACGCAAAGGTAAGTAGACCGAAATCCATCTGCATCTACTACGAATCATCCACCTTGAGAAATCAATCCAGAACATCTCGCTGGTATTAAGTTGTGAATCCCGCCCAAAGTGTAAACTCAAAGAAATAGACAACTGCATTAAAAGAACTATGCATAAAGTAAAAAATCCTTGCACCCGCAAGTACAAGCACCATTGTTTTATCCCTGGTGGCAACATCACATCCCCTAGTCTCATGTTTCTTTCACTCAAGCTAGACATCAAGGGGCTGAACCCACAATCAAGCATAATGCTCCCTCTTGGAGTTGCAACGAATCACTTTGCCAAAGTAAAATATGGCAACGGAGAACATGCAAGAATTTACTAAAGAACACAAATATAAAAGAGAACCAAATATATTACTCATCACAATCTGAACATAATCTCATAATCCATCAGATCCCAACAAACTCAGCATAGCAACATAAAAAACTAAAAAAGTGCCTCGATCATGTGAGGCATCTCACGAGGTCTCGAAAGTGGAAGCACAAAGAGGGGAGGAGTACATCACATACCTATTGGTCACGGACCCATGGTCCAAGGGGGACTACTCATGACACATCCGGAGGTGTCCATGGCGATGGATGGTCTCCCGGAGGGGATTCCTCCTTCCGGCAGGGTGCCAGGGCAGCTTCTCCTGGCAGTCCCGATCTTGAAATGGCGGCGGCGGAGGAATAGAGAGGAGAACGGGAATAGCAGATCGGTATTAGGGGTTTCCGTCCCGAGGGGTAAATATAGGCGAAGGGGGGCACTGAGAGGGGCCACAGGGAAGCCAGGAGGCCCCCTGGCGTGGCCTAGGGCGGGGCCGCGCCAGGGACCCTCCTGGGGCCCTGGTGGGTCCACCCTCCTCCTTTCTTGATTATTCGGGAAGCTTCCGGGTCGCTGATTTTTTATTGGATTTTTCCGGGATTTATTTGGCACTTTTAATGTCCGGAAACCCTGAAATACAAAAACAGCAGAAAACAGGAACTGGCAACTGGGTGTACTGAGTTAATAGGTTAGTACAAATATGATAAAAAGTGTATGAAAGTTCAAGAAAAACATGGCAAAGTCACACAAATCATGCATGGAGCAAGCAGAAATTATAGATACATTTGGGACGTATCAGGTACTAACCTCTCTAATCTGCTTATGATGAGTTATGTATGAAGGGAGTTTTCAAGTGTGCGAGGGAAGATGATGAAAGAAGATCCTGGAGTGTCAAACGCTCAAGCTTGGGGATGCCCCCATGCATCCCCAATAAATATTCAAGGAGACTCAAGCGTCTAAGCTTGGGGATGCTCCCGTGCATCCCCTTCTCCATAAAAAAATCATCAGTTCGTCCTCCGTCTCACTATATTTTTATCACTTCATGCGTTATGTGCTATGATTGGAGCGTCTCGATCTTTGGTTTCCTTTTTAGTTTTATTTAGCTTTGCTTGCTGTTCATAACAAGTTAGACCCCAACTTACTTTCTGTGGGAGAGAAAAACGCTCCACTCCAATCTAGAACACATCATAGAATTTTCATGCTTATCTTTTCTCTGTTGTCCGTTCTTTATTTTTTCGTAGCTGCTGCCATGTTTAGCTCTTAGTTTTCATGTTTATCTTTTTCAAGAGTTTTAGTTTTAGTTTATCTTAGTTTTTTGCTGGAACTCTCTTTAGTTTTCATGTTTATCTTGTTAAGAGAGTTGGTTGTTGCACTGAGTTGTGTCTTGTCTTGAAGTAGGTAATTGAGGTTGCTATTCAATTGTAGTAGTAACTTCCAATAGTTTTGAGGTATTGTTGTGAGGAATGTTCGAACTTTTGGTGTCAAGAGCTCTAGCCTATTAGTGATAGGTGTCGTATTTTGGGAAATCCGTGTTTATTTTGAAAAACCTACAAAAACTAGTTGAGAACTCTAGCTACTAGATGGATCACTAATCTTTTGAGGGATAGGATATTAGAGTACACTCACGTACCATGAGTCGAGGATGCGCAAGGATAACCAAACCCCCATACACTCCTCCTCGGGGTACTTGTCTCTTTGTGAACCTCCTCCTTAGATTGAGAGTTACCGATAATAAGTGCATGAGTTCTTCGGACTAATGTAAATTTTGAAAGTTGACACTTCCACCTCCTCATTTTTGCTAGCCTCTTCGGTACCGTGCATTACCCTCTTCTCACTTCGAGAGTTAGCGTCCACCTCACCGGCGCATCCAAAACCTTGGCATATACGCTTTTTCATCATAAAACTTCTTATATCTTTCGTCAAAACAGCCACCATACCTACCTATCAAGGCATTTTCATAGCCTTTCCAAGATATATTGACATGCAACATCCACCTCCATGACTTGATATTCATGTCATACATGTTCCTGCTACACTGGCAGAGGCATACATTTGCATACATCATGATAGCTACATCTTCTTTATGTTGAGTACCTTGTAAAGTTTTAAGATCTTCTATACCTTCTTGTAAAATAGAGTGTTGCCCTTAAGTGAGGAAAAGATCCCAAAGTGGACAAAATTAAAAGATCCCAAAGAGGACAAATGAGAGTTAAATAGAAAGAGCCATTGAGGCCACCAAAAAAATACAAAAAATAGAAAAAAGAGAAAAAGAAAATAAAAACAGAGAAAGGGGCAACAATACTATTCCTTTTGAAAGATCCACACTCGTACTCCCTCTTATATTTTTACTCCATAGAGATGATCATTTATGCATATAGCTATGTGGGGACCTTCACACTATAGAACTAGGCTTGCATATTCCAAGGATGAGCCTCCTCAAACGAACTCTAGGTCTTCATGAGGGAGCAAGTTAAGTGCACCCCCACTAGTTCCATTGGAGAGCTTTCCTTAGCTCATATGTGCATCCGTTGCATGGCAATCCCTACTCCTCACATCATATCTATCATTTGGCTCTCTCGCCTATGATTGTCCTCATTGATGTGATCCTTTCTCACCCTTTTTGTCTTCCTACTCCACCATATCTCTCTCTTTGTCATCATAAGTGTGAACTCTCGTTCTTACGCTCATCCATTGCATGAGTGCACAAAATATCGAATGGGAGTGGATCAAATTGACTTGTACCTGGCTAGTGGTCTGGGGACGAGTCAAGATAAGATTCCAAAGAAGAACAAGTGTGAAACTTTAGTAGATTGAGTTCTCAACAAAAATATTTTTTCTCTCGTATTCCCATATCCCCCTTCTTTCATGCAAACACCATCTAGAGCCATTCGAGTCACGGACAGCAAGAGCTCTTGCACCCTTATGTTCTTATGTTGCTTGTTTCAATGCTAATATAGACTCTTTCCTGTTATGACTTGAATTGAATTACATACCTTGATTGCTTTACTTTCAAAGATCTTATATGGTTGTTAGCATGTCACCACAGAAATTATGCTTGTTATCATTCACCTACTTGAGGACGAGCAGGAATTAAGCTTGGGGATGTTGATACGTCCCAAACGTATCTATAATTTCTGCTTGCTCCATGCATGTTTTGTGTGATATTGCTATGATCTAGATACACTTTCATACAATTTTGATCATATTTGGACTAAGTTATTAACTCAGTGCACCACAGTGTCAGTTCCTGTTTTCTGCTGTTTTTCTATTTCAGGTTTACCCCATATTAAAAGTGCTCTAAAAATTCGGGAAAAATTAGATTAAAAATCAGCGCAGAAGAACCTTCCGGAATCACCTGGGTGGGGCTAGAGGGCCACCACCAGAGTTCCAGGCGCCTTGGTGGCGCGGCCTAGGGCTTGGCCGTGCCATGGGGCCGCCTGGACACCTGGTGGCCCCTTGGCTCCCCCCTTCACCTATTTATTCTCCGTGACGGGATTCTTCCAAACACAGAACCCTTTTTCGCGATCTCGCCTCTGTTCCGCCGCCGCCATGCTTCCAAGATCGGGAGCGCCAACAGACCTCTTCCCGGCACCCTGCCGGAGGGAGGATTGACCTCCGAGAGCTTCCCCTTCACCATGGACGCTTCCTGGATGATCCGGGAGTAGTCTACCTTGGACCATGTGTCCGTGATCAGTAGCTATGTGATGTTCTCCTCCCCTCTATGTTCTTCATGGACTAGACCTCATGAGCTGCCCTACATGATCGAGGCACATATGAAATTTTATGTTGTTGCTATGCTGAGTTTGCTGGGATCTGATGGATTATGAAACTATGTTTAGTTTTGTTGACACACGAACACGTTCACGTTTACCCGCAACGTTGAGGGATATACTCCGCAACTCACGCCGTGGGAGGCCTGCCGGAAGCGCGATACACAAGACAGTTCGGCAGGCGCTTTTGAGACCAGACACCCCGGTTACTCGGGAGGGACCCCGTCGGAGTACCCTGCGATGATTGGCTGCTCCAAGTTGTCCTGAACGCCCCTGGATCCTTGTAGATCAAAGCCTCCAAATCTGAAGAACAACGAAGAACAAGAAGCAAGGTGCACGGGAGATAGATAGATGAACGATAATGATGTAGATGTGTTTTGTGTTTGTTCGATTGTGTGTTGTTTCAATCAGCCGTTACCTCATCTATATATGAGGAGGCTGGACTTTTCGTACAAGAAAAGGACTCCAAATCCCATCCAAATCTCTCCAAACATAACCAAACTCGGATTACAGGTGGTCCCAAGACAGTAGTTCTGTTTTTGGTACTTTTGGGGCTGCAAATGACCTCGGATGAAAAAAGTCAAAACATCAAAATTGTATCCCTTGAAATTTCCAAACTTTTTCATGTTGAACGTTTTTGATTCGAGGCCATCTTAAGGGCCGAAATACTCACGCTTTTCATCAGACATCAACTATATAGGTGTCTGACTCTGAGCGTCAGTTTTTCCCCCTTGATAGGTATATATTGTCATGGCTATAACTTTTGCTGTAGAATTCGGATTGAGATGGTCCAAAAACAAAAATCGACCGGTTCGACGAGACCAAGCCGGACCATGTAGAACACTTTTCCAGTTGATGATGTCTTCAATGCCTAATTGGCAAAATAGTACTTCGAATTCCAGGATCTTATCGCTTCCAACATAGTTTCGGCCTCCAAGATGGAATCGGATGACGATGGCTCGAACTACAAAGATGTTCATATCAACGATACCAAACTTTTTCATGTAGACCACTTTTTCATTTGAGGCCATCTGGTATATGAATATTGTCGTGCCAAAAATTGGTGTCAACACATGCCTTTCTGTTTTTCGAGAAAACTTGCGTGCCGAAAAATAATTTGTACCACATAAGGTCTAAGGACGATGTCAACACTCCATCGGCCATGCATGTTCTTAGGGATATATTTGCATATCGGCCATGTCTTCATACTGGCTATCTCATGAATCAAACCTCTTCAAATATTTGTTGTGTTGATAACACAAGTGTCTTCATGAATGCATTTCATGGTTTAACCGACGTGATCTTCTCAACTCGTATCCTGCAACTAAGAAAGACATATTTGTTCCAGCCAGCCATCCGGCTTGCACTAGATCTCTCATTAGTGGCCGAAGCAGCAAGCTTTAAGTCGGCCTCTTCCATATTAGCAAGACTAGGCATCGATTTTTTTGAAAAATATGAACCATGATACTATCAACATGATAACTAGATGCTTGTTGCCCCAATTCATTTGCTCTCAAAATGTCAGGCCTAGATATATGATCAATGCTAAAATAACTCAAAGTAGAAATTATATCTAGGCATCTATCAAGATAAACATTAAGCGATTCGTCAAATCATATGAAATCCATAGATATTTGATGCACAACTAATAACGAATAACCAAAGGCCTCAATATGTGTGCACCTATAGCAAGTAAAATCTCTAAACCGAATAATACATATTCAGCTTTGATTGTTTGTGCAACAATATTCTAAGCATGATGAGGCTTCAAAACAGCACCATGAGGAGATATAAAAGCAATACTAAAACCTTGGCCGTTTGTTACAAACTAAACCACCAAAATATAATCTCCATGGAACTAATGAGACAAGGTTCATAACAATATTATGCTCAATAATAAAAACAAAAATGATTTGGCTTCTCATAGATTCAAACTAGCTATATCATACCTAGCCAAAGCATAATCCCACTGACCAATTCTGCAACTTATGAATTGGTCCATGCAACATATTTTTAACGAATGTACACCTTGTCTCAATCTCCAATAAAACTAAGGAGGATGTTCAAAAAATCACACCGACCATGTTTAGATGTATTCTTAGGACGATAGAACAAACATCGGCCATTAATATAAACGACATATATAATTCATCCACCAAAGCATTTATAGCCGAAACAAGCATATGAAATAACAAATCAAATATTTTGGCCCTTTGAATCAGCAACAAGAATGTAACTAATCAAATGTATAGTGACTTGGTAATCCCCTATCATGATGTAAAAAATTGTATTGCATCCATGGATCAAAATAAGTCCATGGAGGATAACCAATCATACTTGAGGATGAATTCCATGATAAAGGCATCAATGACATGTTTGAACAATATGAATGATGTGCTAATCAAAGATTCCGGTTGGATGATGGAAACCTTCAGCCTAATATTTTATGAGATGATTTCTCCTTCTTCACTCTGGTTGTATTCTCTAAAATAGAAGCTTGCACATCATCTTTGGTTTGACTGTTCTTCTTGGGAACCCATGCCATATTCTTCTTTTTGAGTTCTCGTGCACTAAGCTTTTGCAATCTCTTCTTCTGCCAATACGATAAACCAAGTGGACACCTCGGTTGTGATTCTTTTTCAAGCAACGGAAATTCCTTTTTGACCTCGTGCACTCTCAGTTCCTTTTGTTCAGATTTGGCATCTTGATTTTGAAGATTTGTTTGCTCTTCTTCTTTGCCTTTAGTAGCCAATGTCAATGCTTTAATTGGCTCTTTATTATTTGAAATTAAATCTGAAGTGGCACACTTACGACCATCCTTTTTGACACGATATACTAGCTTCACCACCTCTTTCTTCTTCCTTGAGATCCGGACCGATTCCTTTTGATTGAAACAGTCTTTGTTATGAAATTGTTCATCAAGTGTGGACCTTCTTGGAGCTGCATAATCTTGATGAGATGGTTCAAAATAAGATGGATAATGTGCCCTAGAATTATACCTGTCCCATGATGGATATTGATTCATATAAGCATAGGGAGGTATCCATGACGCTCGTACTGGCGGCCAAAATAAGGATATGAGTATGATGTACCGAAATTATCACTTTGCCAATACCGGTCCTTAGATTTGCGCCTAGGGGGTGATCTTGATGCTTTTGAATTACTTGGCCGATGAGAATTTTTTTCATCACTTATCTTCTGATATTTTTCCAATAGCTGCACAAAATTGACCTTTGATTTCTTACCCTTGCGCTTATCTCGGCCATTTCTCTCTTTGGTTTTCCTTGCATCGATCTTAGGATTTTCTTGCTGCCCCTAGTGCTTGGGGTCTTCATCATAACTTTGACAGAATCCCCACCTTCCAGAATATCATCGTTGCGCTCAGGAATATTTTGTGTACTTGAAAGCTTGATCCCATCACCTGCAGTTTTTACCTTCTTGTCCTTAAATGAATCGGCTTGAAGCATCCGATTGAAAAACTTTTTGCCATCAGGACCAATAGGAATAGCATGATGATCCCTTGGTGTTTTAACAAGTTTCAATCGTCCACTATCAATGGCCGATTTAACTATTTGACGAAACATATTGCAATTCTCAAAATTATGCTTGAACGAATCATGTAACTTACAATACATTCGTCCTTGGATTGATGGCTTAACATGGTGCTCAAGAATTCTAATATAATCATTCTTCAGCAACAAACCAAAGATCTGATCACACATATTTGAATCAAAGGTAATCTTTTTGTTTTCTAGCCTATCTTGGTGTGAGAACAGCTTTGGAAGTAAGCAAACGAATGGTTCAGATTTCGCATCACCCCATTCGGCTATGCATTGTGCTTCGCACTCCATCTCCGATGACTTTGAATAATACATTATACTATCATCGATTTTATCAAAAGGTTCAAATCTTGGCTTTATTTTTCTGAAATCAAAACTGTTATGACATATATGTCTCACTTGAGACCAAATGTAAGCCAAGTATGAAACTAGCAAAGTTATCCATGTATACAAAAACTGTAAATGAAACAATGGAAAAAACTTTTTCTGTAATAATAAGTCCTTACCGGTCTCTCTAAGTGGCATAATGTGTTGACCGATATGCTTTGTTATAATTGTGTTCCTAACAAGTAAATTATCCCTCTTCATTGGTCTCTCAAGATTTGTTATAGGAATTTTGCTAATAGTTGCATCAACAATAAAATCATGACCAAATCTGAAAAATAGATAAATTACTTGCTAGACATACCTTTTCATACGCGTTGGGAGAACATGATGGTTCCGTGAATTGAATAATAGCATGCTCCAGTTTTGGATGACTCTCCAACGTCTTGTCTTCCTTTTCTAGATCTTGTACCGAGTTACTTGGATGATGCATCTCCTCTGAGTTGGCCGCAACTCAACGCTTGTTTTTGAGTTCCGACACATATATCCGAGCTACTTGTAACTCGACTGTTGTCTCTGAGCAGTCTGTAACTTGGATAGTATCATGTAACTCGGAGAGTGGTGAGCAGCTCGGTATATTCTTCCGAGTTGTGTGGAGCAGTCCTGATATAGCTCCAGCTCGTTCGTCTTGATTTTCTAGCCAAGTTAGCGGCAACTCGGCTACCATAGGTTTTTCATTGTAACTCTGATGTTTTTCATCTTTGACTCGGAACTCATAGGGTAGCTCGTCGATGAAGTTTTCCTCTGTTGGCTCGATGGACTCGGTGTGCACGCTCGCCTTGCTATCGCCTGAACTGTTTGGTTCGGCTTCTGTAGAATCTATTGCGTCACTCGGGTGGTCCTTTTTCTTATCAGACTCGCCACACGTATTCCATGACTCGGCTGTAGAAGATGTAGTCACATTTGTATTGGCTTCAACTGATTCAACAATATTAGCCGAGTCAATCTTCTCTTGCTGATTTGCTTGCAGAGTTTCCTTCTTATCTTGCCGCAACATCACAGAAGGGCCAACACGATTACCACTCGGAGGAAAGAGCTTGATGTATTCTTGAAAATCCTCCTCTTCATGCTGTTTTTTGAGCCTTTCAAACTCCTCCCGACGCTTCTTCTTGAGTGCTTCATAAATTTGTTGATACTCAATTGGTAATTCTTCAAGAGTCGGCGTGGTGAAATTGTCAGCACTATTCCCTACAAGCTTTGTCTCAACCTTGTTTATACAGTCCATATATTTTCCTTTAGATTTAGCCCAACTCGGAGAGGATTGCCCCCCATTACTTTTAGTCTCTTTCGGCAATAATGTGCTACCGAAATTCTGGAATTGTGAAGGAGAAACCTTGATCTTGTGTGATAGACACTCCTCACTCCTTTTCTTGTAAGCCTCATAAGCTTGTATTGTAGCAGGATCATGTGGCCTCTCTATTAGTTCGTTATTAAGAGGAGCAAACTCGTTGAAACCTGCTAAAAGTTTTTCCTTGAAACTATCCAACTCATATGCGACTTTAGTACATGAAGGCACGTGAGCTCCTGTTAAATTTTCACTTATTCGGCCATGGTCACTATGAAAGTGCGGAGGCGAATTATGAATCTCACTAGTTGCACACGAAGATGAAATATTAGTAACATAAGAAGTAGCATACGAGGGTGATGTCACGAGACTATACTTCTCGCCCCTCGTTGGTTTTCCCAAAGTGGAAGGTTGAGATGTAGAGTAGAGGCAATTTCCCTCGGTGAAGATACCAAGGTTTGTCTCCAGTAGGACTCCGATAACGACAAGAAGGTGACAACGGCGCTAGAGATTAGCGGTTGTCGTGGACCTGCACACACAACAGATAGCTTTTCTCCCAACGAGTACAAAGGGGTTGTCAATCCCTCCGGCCTTGTTGTTTACAAAGGATAAAACGCACGGGATAATAATGATAGTGATATCAACGGTAAAGTAAATACTAAAAGTAAATTGAAGATGTAAAAAATATTGGAAATATGGACCGGGGTCCTATGATGTTCACTAGTGATGTCTCTCTCCCAAAAGACGATAAAATAGCCATGCGAGTTACACAAATTACAGCTGGGCAATTGACAGGATTATGTGCGCAAACCAATGCTAATTATGCTATAAAGAAAGGAAGAGTCTCAAAACCATGGGCGGTACGCCAAGACAAGTAGACCGAAATCCATCTGCATCTACCTACTAATCATCCACCTTGAGATATCTATCCGCAAGTACAAGCACCGTTGTTTTCCCCCTTGTGGCAACAACACATCCCCTAGACTCATGTTTCTGTCACTCAAGCTAGTCATCAGGGGGCATGAACCCACAATCATGCATAACGCCCCCTCTTGGAGTCACTACCTACTACTTGGCCAAAGAAATAAACAGCAACGGAGAACATGCAAGAATTACTCAAGAACATAAATATAAAAGAGGAGAATCAAATATATTACTCAAACACAATCCGAACATAATCTCATAATCCATCGGATCCTAGCAAACTTAGCATAGCAACAACAAAAATATTACATATGTGCCTCGATCATGTAGGGAAGCTCACGAGGTCTAATCCATGAAGAACAAAGAGGGGAGGAGAACATCACATAGCTACTGATCATAGAACCATGGTCCAAGGTGGACTACTCACGGTTCATCCGGGAAGCATCCATCACGGTGGAGAAGATCCCGGAGGTGATTCCTCCCTCCGGCAGGGTGCCGGGAAGAGGTCTTCTGGTGCTCCCGATCTTGGAAGCGCGGCGGCGGCGAAACAGAGGAGAGATCGCGAAAAAGGGTTCCTGTCACGGGGGTTTCACGTCACGAGGAATAAATAGGCGAAGGGGTAGCCACGGGAGCCACCAGGGGCCCAGGCGGCCCCCTGGCGAGGCCCTACCCTGGGGCGCGTTAAGAGGGCGCCTGGGGCCCTTGTGGGTCCCCTCTGGCCCCCCGACGGTGATTCCGTAAGCTTCCTGATCGCTAATTTTTTATTGGTTTTTTCCCGAATTTTTGGAGCACTTTTAATATGGGGGAAACCTGAAATAGAAAAACAGCAAAAAACAGGAACTGGCACTGGGGTGCACTGAGCTAATAGGTTAGTCCAAATATGATCAAAAGTTTATGGAAGTTCATCAATATCATAGCAATGTCACACAAAAGAGGCATGTAGCAAGCAGAAATTATAGATACTTTTTGGACGTATCAGAGGGTCGAGGACAATTGGCCCAATAACTAGTTGTAGCATGTCCAATTCCCCTATCCATCGGCGTATTCGTAGATGAATTAACATATTGCAAGTTAAGTGCCGATGAATAAAAAGGTGAAACACTATGTTGTATATTATTTAAATTCCCTACAAGGAGTGTTTCAACTTGATTAACCGAACTCAACATGTTCATCGGCATATAGATTTCTGTGGTTGCCGATGCATTAGTGTTGGGATACATATGTTGCATGTTGCCAAAATTGGAACTTGAAGCATATAGATTATGAACCGGCTGTTGCACACAATTAGATCTACTATTGATAAAACTAGGGCTAGCCGATGCATCATGCTCATTAGGATCTCTAGCAACAACATATGAATTATTTGCATCTACACAAGGAGATTGATGATACATGTTACCGATGTAGATTGCAGCAACTTGATGACGATTTTCCTCATAGCAAGAACAGGCCGAAGACTGTTCAAAGCTTCGTCCCCAGCGGAGTCGCCAAAAAGTGTGTTGACACACGAAACGTTCACGTGTACCCGCAGCGCCGAGGTAGATACTCCGCAACTCACGTCGCAGGAGGCCTGCCGGAAGCGCTATATGCAAGACAGTCCGACAGGCGCTTTTGAGACCAGACGCCCCGGTTACTCGAGAGAGACCCCGTCGGAGTACCCGGCGACAATTGGCTGCTCCAAGTCGTCCTGAAGGCCCCTGGAGCCTTGTAGATTGAAGCCTCCAAATCTGAAGAACAACGAAGAACAAGAAGCAAGGTACAAGGGAGATAGATAGATGAACGATAAAGATGTAGATGTGTTTTGTGTTTGTTCGATTGTGTGTTGTTTCAATCGGCCGTCACCTCATCTATATATGAGGATGCTGGACTTTATGTACAATAAAAGGACTCCAAATCCCGTCCAAATCTCTCCAAACATAACCGAACTCGGATTACAGGTGGTCCCAAGACAATAGTTCGGTTTTTGGTAGTTTTGGGGCTGCAAACGACCTCGGATGAAAAAACTCAAAACATCAAAATTGTAGCCCTTGAAATTTCCAACCTTTTTCATGTTAAACGTTATTTGATTCGAGGCCATCTTAAGGGCCGAAATACCCACGCTTTCCATCAGACATCAACTGTATAGGTGTCTGGCTCCGAGTGTCAGTTTTTCCCTCTTGACATGTATATATTGTCATTGCTATCTTTTGCTTTAGAACTCGGATTGAGATGATCCAAAAACCAAAATCAACCGGTTCAACGAGACCAAGCCGGACCATGTAGAACACTTTTCCATTTGATGATGTCTTGAAGTGTCAGAACCCCAACTAGGGTAAGTGCTAGGGTTTGAGTGCCCCTTTGCATCATGCAAAATTTTCAAAAGAAAACAAAAATGGGGAAAAGAAAAGCCCTGAGAAATTTAAATCAAATGGCCAGATAAAAATATTTTTCCAAAAATCATTTGAATGCTTGGAAAATTCCTAGAAATGTTGCTGATCATTTTAAAAGTGGTTTGGGATCAATCCCATGCACATGGAATTTTCTAATATTCAAAAGGTGCTTTGGAAATTAAATTAAACTCCAATTTGAATTTAAATTCAAATTGTTTGATTTTCAAAAATCACCAAAACTTATGAGTGGCTAGCTATATATGTTATAAGCCCACATAAAAGTTTTCATGATTTTTAAAATTGCTCTGCTATTTTTGTTTGGAGCAAAACAGATCAAAGAAAAGGTAAACAGAAAAGAAATAGAAAAGAACCAACCCAGCCCACCCCCTTTGGCCTTGGGCCCAACTCAACTTTCCCAGGCCCAAGCCCACCGCGGCTTGTCTTCTACCTCCCCTCGCCTCCAAGCAGCTCGGTGGCGAGCCGAGCACCGTGGACGCCACCGAGGCTCGCCTAGACCACCCTGAGGCTTCTCCTGCCGCCACGCAACGCCCAGGACACGCCCCGCTCATTCCCCCCCCCCTTCCCTGGCCTTCAATCTTCCTCCCGGTGAGGATTTGCGCTTCGGCCGAAACCCTAGCAGAGCATGGTGGTGCTCCGGCGCGGCCACTGGTCACTCTAGCGCTGGAGACTGTGTCCTTTCTACTCGCCGGTGACGACTCCTTCGAGTGCCCCATCCAATTTGAGCAAAGGCGCAGCTCCGGCGACGCGGGCTTCAAGTTCTTCACCGCCGGCCGCCACAACTCCGGCGACGAATCCAGCCCTCTCCAGCTCCTCCCCGACCCTGAAGAGCTCCTCATCTCGTTTGGGTGAGCTTCCTACTTCGTTTTCTCCCTCCCGCGGCTTCCCACGTGCACTGCCTCGCCATCTCGCCGTTGCCCGACCCCAGCCGCCGCGGTTGTTGTCGCCGTCGTGGCCCGAGGCCACGCCTTGACTCCCCAGTGGCTCCAGAAGAAGAGCAAGACGAAGAGGAACGTCTCAGTGCTCTCCAAGCCCCCTCCCGTGCCTCGCAGAGGAACTTCGGCGAGACGCCGCCGACTGGGAGCTCACCGGCGGCGTCATTAGAGCTAACCCCGCGCTAATTAACCCCCTAACCCCCCTGTTAATTGACCCTAGGTCAATGACGGGTGGGCCCCCTGGCCCTTAAGCCCCTCTGTTATTTACACAGAGAGGGGTTAACCCCCTGTGAGACTGACATGGGGGCCCCAGCTGTCAGCCTCCCTGTGACATCACCCTGACCTCATGCTGACGCAATAATTCAATTCCAGAAAAATAGAAATGATTTAAAATATTCAAGAAATTACAGAAAATTGATTAAACTTTGGAAATTCATAACTAATTCATATGAACTCCAAATTGGACAAATAATATATGAAAAATGATCAGCATAAAATTCTCTATCCAAATATGAAACTTTCAACCATGTTTGAGTTGATTTTAAAATGGAACCAGTAGCTTTTGCTATTTGGCTTAATTGGAATTAATTCAAATTTATTCCAAATGCATTTCTAAATTGAACCAATGCAATGCACATATGATCACTTGTACTTCAGAAGCTTATCCCACACATGATGACATGGTATACAATGATCAAACATTGGCAAATGCAAGTTGACCTAATTTGAATAACATTTGGAGTTTGAATTTGAATTAACTTTTCAAATCAACTTCAATTAACATGTGGCAAATTGAACCTAGATCAAACCAATACCATTCACCTCATGGACAACATAATCATGTGATTGTGCATTTCAATTCAATGTTGTCCCCCTTTGTTGATGTTTGTGCCGGTAACAGCTTTTTCGAGACGGTGATCACCCCCGAAGAAGAAGACCACCGTTAAGAACCGTGTATCGTCAGCAAGGCAAGCAAACCCCATTGATCATGTCTATAAAATCCCATTTCCCTCTCAGTCTCGCTTATGCATGTTTAGGAGATCACTTTCTATTGATTCTACCGCATAGTTGAACCCATATCCGATGCATGACCTATCATCTTGTCACAGTAGTAAGCAAACCACAATCCTAGCTGACATAGGAGTTGTTTGATATCATGTGGCACCTGCAACTGTTACAGCTTATTGCATGCTTAGTGTTACAGTGAGGTTACTTTTGATGTGAGTCGGGATGATAGTGAACATGGTGTTGATGAAAGTGAAACTGTGTCGGTGAATCCACCCTAATACAAGGTGAACGATGAGAGGCTGTGTAGGAGTACACAGTGGGTTGTCTCGTTGAACACCGCCTTAAGCATCGAGTTCTTGTATGGTAATCCAAGACAAAGAGTACAACCACACATTGGGCTCACTGACCCCTCTCGGCCTAGTACCTTGATCCGTGTCGACGTCCAGGAGTCACATTAGTTCGGGCTTTCCATTTGACATGTGCATAGAAAAAGAACGAAGGAAATGGTTGCATCATATAGATATGTGGGTGCACCTGTGAGGCAGGAAAACCATCTGCCAGAGGTGGCGTCTCGGTCACCTACATTGTTTGAGTCCGTTTCGTTGATCCGGCCGGGCTCTCGAGCGGAGGCAAACTCAGATAGTCGACTCCTGGAATAGACCGGTTGTGAGCGAAGTGTCGTGGTGAACATCCTCGCTGTCACCTCTTGAACGGTGGCGAGACCTGGCGGTAACCGATGGTCATGTGTGTGTAGCTTACACCCTTGCAAGGTTAACAAAACTATTCGAATAGCCGCGTCCGCGGTTAAGGACTACTTGGAACCTGTACCTGATTATTAGACAACTTGAACTGGATACTTCTAAAATACACCAAGATAAGTGTGAGTGCTATGGTGTGCCTCCTCGTGGGGAAGTCGAGGAAGTAACCATAGTGGTGTATTGGTTGGAGATATAGTGGACTCATGTACGCATCTTACCTCAATTCTGGTATTCGTAGTTCAGGATTAGCCAAGTCAAAGCTGGCACTTCTGCATGATGAAACCCCACCTCCCTTTACCTTGATACTTGAGTATGAGTAGTATAGATCTGATGTAAGTCTTGCTGAGTACGACTTTGTACTCACGTTTGCTTATTCTATGTTTTAGATAAGAACCGGAACCCCGATGGAGTCACCTTCATGAAGCTCGACGTTGACTAAGTTAGCATAGCCCCAGACAGCAGTCTGGTCCCTCGTGGAAGGGCATGTTTGTTTATAAGGCTTCTCTAAGCCATTTGTTAAACTTGTCTGTACTCAGACCTAAATTGCTTACGTTGTATGATGTAATGTTGATCACAGACATGTGATCTTTGTATGCTCTATGTGTATATCAATAAAGAGTACTTTGTAGAGTTATGTGATGATACCTGCTGTTCATACTAGGCATGTGTGCTGCGTGTATGTTTATAACATGCATGTCTTAGTATGGGTTTTCGAGACCTTAGTTGTGATCTGGCTGGCGGTCTTTTATACACCAAGTGGCCCTTAGATTTGCGCAGCTTGGGGCATCGCGATGCGATTGTTCGTGACTATGTCACGTGCACACTTTGTTGTATGATCGAGCCCGCCCTAGACCCCGACTAAGTGATCGGGCTGGAGTAAGTTTATGTAAGAGTTAGGATCCAATCGATAACATGGTTGAGGCGACTTGTCTATGAGTATGGGATTCACCACACATAAGCATTTAGACTTGTGAGCGGACGTTGAGGACCCATCTCAGTTGATCATCCGGCCTGAATGGGATGCCCCTCACGTTCGATGTTTACCGAGAATGTTTTGTGCTTGGCCTTGTCTGCTTAGACAAGTGGGTACGGTTCTCGGCTCTCCATGTGATTGCATCGTGACTGGAATTACATACGCTAACCCCGGGTCCCGACAGACTTGGTATCAGAGCCAGACTGTCTATAGGCTTATCAAACCCTTGGTCGAAGTCGAGTCTAGCATTCTATAGTTATATAGTTACTTGGGTATATAAGGGAACAACGTAAGACTTCTTTTTCTCCTTATCCTCATCGATCTGAGTTCTGGGTCACCCTTATGTTTTCTACGGGATGATAGGATTAGGCTCATCTATGTCTTACTAGAACATCTCGCTGAGTGCTTCCTTTTATCCGTAGGATTATTGTGGTCGTCCAGAGTCTTCATGTTTGAGTTCCTTGAGGAAGTTCTGTCCAATCTCCTCGAGGTTGTCTTGTTTTCCATCCCGGTGTAGCCGTTATGCTGCCGGATTTATCCCGTGTTTCTGTGGATCAGTGCCTTCGCATTATAATCCTTTCCGCCTTCATCATGTCTTGTTATCCTTGAATCCATCATTCAACCTGTTCTGATTGTTGATTTTTATCACACAGGATGTTAGGTGGAACTCGTAGTGCTGTTCGTCGGAATCGAGACCGTGTTCGGAATCGAAATGATGATGCACCTCCACCACCGCCTTCTGCGGCGGAAATCATGATGGAAGCTGAGAAGAATCAACGTGATCAAACACGCCATCTGGAGCTCATCGAGCAGAATACCTCACGTCATTGCAATGTGGTTGTGAGCATTCAGGACTTCATCCTCCTCAAGCCACCGGTATTACAATGTTCTTCTGTGCCCCTTGAAGCTGATGATTGGCTCCGTTCCATCGAGCGTAAGCTTGATACTGCACATGTTGCTCCTGATGATCGAGTTGTTTTCGCGGTATACTTCCTGGAAGGTGCTGCTCTTCAATGGTGGGAGAACTATGTTGCTATGCAGCCAGATAGTCACGTAGTGACTTGGCAGGAGTTCTGTGTTGCCTTTCGAGGGTACCACATTCTGGATGAGTTGATGGAGCGCAAGAAGGAAGAGTTCTGCAATTTGACTCAAGGAGAGATGTCCATGCACGAGTATGTGAGAGAGTTCAACCGTCTTGCTCGTTATGCCCAAGATGAGATCACCACCGATGCCAGAAAGCAGGCAAGGTTCCGTAAGGGACTTAGCCCCATCCTTCGTCATGATCTCAACCTCATCGAATTTGCCACCTTTGAGGATTTAGTCAACAGATCCTTCAGAGCTGAGCATGGCAATGAAATTTTCGAGGAGTCCAGCAAGCATGCTCTTGAGCTTGCTTCTTCTTCCAGTTCGGGCCCTCAGAAACGCAGAATTTGGATTCCAACCCGTGCCATACCTCAAAACCTTCTTCAGAGACCACCATCAAATTTATGCCCTCCCCCCCAACACATTATTCCACCCCGGAATGATGGTGTGCAGCCAAGTAATCCCACTCCCAGCAATTCAGACATGGTATGCTTTAAGTGTGGTCTTCCAGGCCATTACTATCGTCAATTCCCTCAGGTCTTGATGGCACCACGTCATTCTCGACCCAAGCCTCCAAAGAAATCAACCACTAAAACTATCCCAGCAAAGCCTTCATCCACTAGTAGTGGTTGTGTGAACCAAATATCAGTTGAGGAAACCACTGATGCTTCTGACGTCATTCTTGGCACACTCCCAGTCAATCATGTCCCCGCCTCCGTTCTTTTCGATCCATGAGCTTCTCATTCATTCATGTCGGAGAGTTATGCACTTCGTCATGAGTTCGCCTTTGAAGAAATGTTTTCTCCAATGATCATTCAAACTCCTGGTTCAAAGTGGCAAACTAATAGAGTAATCCATGGCAATCAAATTGCAATTGAGGGTTTAGTATTCCTTGCTTCACTTATAGCCCTCAAGTCTTCAGACATTGATGTCATCCTAGGAATGGATTGGTTATCAAGGCAAAATGCTTTCCTTGATTGTAAAGCCAAGTCAGTTAAACTCACCCATCCTTCAGGCCAGACCATTGACTACACATCACCCTGCTCTAGAATCCAGATGCATACTTTGAATGTGCTTCCACTTCCAGACCTTGAAGATGTTCTGGTGGTTCGTGACTTCCAGGATGTCTTTCCTGAAGAGCTGCCGGGAATGCCACCCGACAGGTGTGTAGAATTCGTAGTGGATCTTATACCAGGCACAGCCCCAATTTCCAGACGCCCATATAGAATGGCCCCACATGAGTTAGCTGAGCTAAAAACCCAACTTGATGCTTCGTTGGCAAAAGGCTTCATCCGCCCTAGCTCATCGCCATGGGGTTGCCCCGTTCTGTTCGTAACAAAGAAAGATGGAACAGAAAGGATGTGCGTAGACTATCGCCCGCTAAATCTAGCGACGATAAAGAACAAGTACCCACTGCCCAGGATCAATGATCTTTATGATCAACTTGCAGGATCCTCTGTCTTCTCCAAGATGGATTTGAGATTAGGCTATCATCAAATCAAAATCCGAAATGAGGACATTCCCAAAACGGCTTTCACTACTCGTTATGACTCGATATGGTCTTTACGAGTATACCGTCATGTCCTTTGGTTTAACCAATGCCCCCGCCACATTCTCGCGCTTAATTAATTCGATCTTCATGGAGTACCTAGATAAATTTGTTGTAGTTTATCTTGATGACATTCTCATCTACTCGAAGAACGAAGAAGAGCACGCAGAACATCTTAGGTTGGTATTGATGAAACTTAGAGAGCACTGCCTTTATGCCAAGTTCTCCAAGTGTGAATTTTGGCTACCAGAAGTGACCTACTTAGGCCACGTGATTTCTGCGAAAGGTGTTGCAGTCAATCCCGAGAGAGTTCAGGCCGTCCTTGACTGGACTCCACCTGAATCGGTTAAGCAAGTTAGGAGTTTTCTTGGCTTAGCAAGCTATTGCCGCCGCTTCGTCGAGAACTTTTCTAAAGTTGCAAAGCCTCTTACTGAACTCCTCAAGAAAGATAAGAAATTCCAATGGACCCCCAAGTGCGAGGAAAGCTTTCAAGAGCTAAAAAGAAGATTGACTTCTGCACCCGTACTTGCACCTCCAGACACCAAAAGGGATTTCGAGATCTATTGTGATGCTTCATGGCAAGGGTTAGGATGCATACTTATGCAAGATCGACATGTGGTAGCTTATGCTTCACGCCAGTTGCGGCCACATGAAGAGAACTATCCTACCCATGATCTTGAACTCGCTGCCGTAGTTCATGCCCTGAAGACTTGGCGACATTACCTCCTTGGTAATCGTTGTGAGATTTATTCTGATCACCAAAGCCTCAAATACATTTTCACCCAGCGAGATCTTAATCTCAGGCAAAGACGCTGGATAGAGTTGATAAAAGATTATGACTTAGGAATTTCTTACACCCCAGGCAAAGCCAACGTCATGGCTGATGCACTAAGTCGTAAGTCGTATTGTAACAACCTCATGTTACAACAGTATCAACCACTTCTTCATGAGGAATTTTGAAAACTCAATCTTGAGATAGTTCCTCATGGATCTCTTTTCAAGTTGGTGGCGAAACCAACCCTTGAGGATCAAATCAGAGTTGCCCAAAGGCGTGCACGAGGTGTTCGCCGGATCAAGGAGAACATTGCTAGCGGAGTTGCTAAATGTTTCTCCGCAGATAGTAAAGGAACGGTATTCTTTGAAAATTGTTTGGTAGTACCTAAGAATAAGGATCTACGGCAACTCATCCTCAAAGAAGCCCATGACACACCCCTCTCAATTCATCCCGGTAGCACAAAAATGTACCGAGATCTACGCCAGAGATTTTGATGGACTAGGATGAAGAGAGACATTACTCGATTTGTTGCTGAATGTGATGTTTGTCGTCGCATTAAGGCAGAACACCAAAGACCTGCTGGTACACTTCAACCTTTGCCTATTCCAGATTGGAAATGGGACAAAGTCGGTATGGACTTCATCACCGGCTTTCCAAAAACCCAGAAAGGAAATGATGCCATCTTCGTGGTCATTGATAGACTTTCCAAAGTTGCTCACTTCCTTCCCGTTTGCGAGTCTATAACTGCTAGCCAGTTAGCGGACTTGTACATCTCTAGAATTGTGTCTCTTCACGGTGTTCCTTTGGTGATCAATTCTGATCGTGGTAGCCTTTTCACCTCTAGATTCTGGGGAATCTTTCAGAGTGCTATGGGAACTCATCTATCCTTTAGTACAGCTTTCCATCCTCAGTCTAGCGGTCAAGTTGAAAGGATTAATCAAATTTTGGAAGACACGCTCAGAGCTTGTGTTATCTCATTCGGAAAGAATTGGGAGAAATCTCTTCCTTTCGCTGAATTTGCTTATAACAACAGTTTTCAATTTAGTCTGAACATGGCTCCTTTTGAACTCCTATATGGACGACGATGTCGAACACCCCTAAACTGGTCAGAAACCGGTGAAAGACAACTCTTTGGACCGGATATGATCAAGGAAGCAGAAGAGCAAGTTCGCATTGTTCGTGATCGTTTGAAAGCCGCACAGTCTCGTCAGAAAAGCTACTATGATCGTCATCATAGAAAGGAGAGCTACAATCTTGATGAGAAGGCTTACCTTCGGGTTACTCCTCCGAAGGGAACCCAAAGATTCGGTATCAAAGGCAAGTTGGCCCCACGTTACATCGGACCTTTCCGCATTCTAGCTAAACATGGAGAAGTTTCCTACCAACTTGAACTACCCCCTCACCTTTCCCGAGTACATGATGTATTCCATGTGTCACAACTCAGGCGTTGCTTCAAGGACCCCATCCGCGAAGTCGACCATGAAACGCTTGATCTCCAAGATGACCTTTCTTATCGAGAGTACCCTGTTCGTATTCTTGATTCAGCAGAGCGTGTCACTCGTTGTCAGAAGATCAAGTTCCTCAAAGTCCAATGGTCACATCACTCCGAGAAAGAAGCAACCTGGGAAAGAGAAGACCGCCTCCGTGCCGAGTACCCCACCTTCCTCCCGACGACTTCTGAATCTCGGGACGAGATTCTTTTGAGTGGGGGCGAGTTGTCAGAACCCCAACTAGGGTAAGTGCTAGGGTTTGAGTGCCCCTTTGTATCATGCAAAATTTTCAAAAGAAATCAAAAATGGGGAAAAGAAAAGCCCTGAGAAATTTAAATCAAATGGCCAGATAAAAATATTTTTCCAAAAATCATTTGAATGCTTGGAAAATTCCTAGAAATGTTACTGATCATTTTAAAAGTGGTTTGGGATCAATCCCATGCACATGGAATTTTCTAATATTCAAAAGGTGCTGTGGAAATTAAATTAAACTCCAATTTGAATTTAAATTCAAATTGTTTGATTTTCAAAAATCACCAAAACTTATGAGTGGCTAGCTATATATGTTATAAGCCCACATAAAAGTTTTCATGATTTTGAAAATTGCTCTGCTATTTTTGTTTGGAGCAAAACAGATCAAAGAAAAGGTAAACAGAAAAGAAATAGAAAAGAACCAACCCAGCCCACCCCCTCTGGCCTTGGGCCCAACTCAACTTTCCCCGGCCCAAGCCCACCGCGGCTTGTCTTCTACCTCCCCTCGCCTCCAAGCAGCTCGGTGACGAGCCGAGCACCGTGGACGCCACCGAGGCTCGCCTAGACCACCCCGAGGCTTCTCCTGCCGCCACGCAACGCCCAGGACACGCCCCGCTCATTTCCCCCCCCCCTTCCCTGGCCTTCAATCTTCCTCCCGGTGAGGATTTGCGCTTCGGCCGAAACCCTAGCAGAGCATGGTGGTGCTCCGGCGCGGCCACTGGTCACTCTAGCGCTGGAGACTGTGTCCTTTCTACTCTCCGGTGACGACTCCTTCGAGTGCCCCATCCAATTTGAGCAAAGGCGCAGCTCCGGCGACGCGGGCTTCAAGTTCTTCACCGCCGGCCGCCACGACTCCGGCGACGAATCCAGCAATCTCCAGCTCCTCCCCGACCCTGAAGAGCTCCTCATCTCGTTTGGGTGAGCTTCCTACTTCGTTTTCTCCCTCCCGCGGCTTCCCACGTGCACTGCCTCGCCATCTCGCCGTTGCCCGACCCCAGCCGCCGCGGTTGTTATCGCTGTCGTGGCCCGAGGCCACGCCTTGACTCCCCAGTGGCTCCAGAAGAAGAGCAAGACGAAAAGGAACGTCTCGGTGCTCTCCAAGCCCCCTCCCGTGCCTCGCAGAGGAACTCCGGCGAGACGCCGCCGACTGGGAGCTCCCCGGCGACGTCATTAGAGCTAACCCCGCGCTAATTAACCCCTTGACCCCCCTGTTAATTGACCCTAGGTCAATGACAGGTGGCCCCCCTGGCCCTTAAACCCCTCTGTTATTTAAACAGAGAGGGGTTAACCCCCTGTGAGACTGACATGGGGGCCCCAGCTGTCAGCCTCCCTGTGACATCACCCTGACCTCATGCTGACGCAATAATTCAATTCCAGAAAAATAGAAATGATTTAAAATATTCCAGAAATTACAGAAAATTGATTAAACTTTGGAAATTCATAACTAATTCATATGAACTCCAAATTGGACAAATAATATATGAAAAATGATCAGCATAAAATTCTCTATCCAAATATGCAACTTTCAACCATGTTTGAGTTGATTTTAAAATGGAACCAGTAGCTTTTGCTATTTGGCTTAATTGGAATTAATTCAAATTTATTCCAAATGCATTTCTAAATTGAACCAATGCAATGCACATATGATCACTTGTACTTCAGAAGATTATCCCACACATGACGACATGGTATACAATTATCAAACATTAGCAAATGAAAGTTGGCCTAATTTGAATAACATTTGGAGTTTGAATTTGAATTAACTTTTAAAATCAACTTCAATTAACATGTGAAAAATTGAACCTAGATCAAACCAATACCATTCACCTCATGGACAACATAATCATGTGATTGTGCATTTCAATTCAATGTTGTCCCCCTTTGTTGATGTTTGTGCCGGTAACAGCTTTTTCGAGACGGTGATCACCCCCGAAGAAGAAGACCACCGTTAAGAACCGTGTATCGTCAGCAAGGCAAGCAAACCCCATTGATCATGTCTATAAAATCCCAATTCCCTCTCAGTCTCGCTTATGCATGTTTAGGAGATCACTTTGTATCGATTCTACCGCATAGTTGAACCCATATCCGATGCATGACCTATCATCTTGTCACAGTAGTAAGCAAACCACAATCCTATCTGACATAGGAGTTGTTTGATATCATGTGGCCCCTGCAACTGTTACAGCTTATTGCATGCTTAGTGTTACAGTGAGGTTACTTTTGATGTGAGTCGGGATGATAGTGAACATGGTGTTGATGAAAGTGAAACTGTGTCGGTGAATCCACCCTAATACAAGGTGAACGATGAGAGGCTGTGTAGGAGTACACAGTGGGTTGTCTCGTTGAACACCGCCTTAAGCATCGAGTTCTTGTATGGTAATCCAAGACAAAGAGTACAACCACACATTGGGCTCACTGACCCCTCTCGGCCTAGTACCTTGATCCGTGTCGACGTCCAGGAGTCACATTAGTTCGGGCTTTCCATTTGACATGTGCATAGAAAAAGAACGAAGGAAATGGTTGCATCATATAGATATGTGGGTGCACCTGTGAGGCAGGAAAACCATCTGCCAGAGGTGGCGTCTCGGTCACCTACATTGTTTGAGTCCGTTTCGTTGATCCGGCCGGGCTCTCGAGCGGAGGCAAACTCAGATAGTCGACTCCTGGAATAGACCGGTTGTGAGCGAAGTGTCGTGGTGAACATCCTCGCTGTCACCTCTTGAACGGTGGCGAGACCTGGCGGTAACCGATGGTCATGTGTGTGTAGCTTACACCCTTGCAAGGTTAACAAAACTATTTGAATAGCCGCGTCCGCGGTTAAGGACTACTTGGAACCTGTACCTGATTATTAGAAAACTTGAACTGGATACTTCTAAAATACACCAAGATAAGTGTGAGTGCTATGGTGTGCCTCCTCGTGGGGAAGTCGAGGAAGTAACCATAGTGGTGTATTGGTTGGAGATGTAGTGGACTCGTGTACGCATCTTACCTCAATTCTGGTATTCGTAGTTCAGGATTAGCCAAGTCAAAGCTGGCACTTCTGCATGATGAAACCCCACCTCCCTTTACCTTGATACTTGAGCATGCGTAGTATAGATCTGATGTAAGTCTTGCTGAGTATGAATTTGTACTCACGTTTGCTTATTCTATGTTTTAGATAAGAACCGAAACCCCGATGGAGTCACCTTCGTGAAGCTCGACGTTGACTAAGTTAGCATAGCCCCAGACAGCAGTCTGGTCCCTCGTGGAAGGGCATGTTTGTTTATAAGGCTTCTCTAAGCCATTTGTTAAACTTGTCTATACTCAGACCTAAATTGCTTCCGTTGTATGATGTAATGTTGATCACAGACATGTGATCTTTGTATGCACTATGTGTATATCAATAAAGAGTACTTTGTAGAGTTATGTGATGATACCTGTTGTTCATACTAGGCATGTGTGCTGCGTGTATGTTTATAACATGCATGTCTTAGTATGGGTTTTCGAGACCTTAGTTGTGATCTGGCTGGCGGTCTTTTATACACCAAGTGGCCCTTAGATGTGCGCAGCTTGGGGCATCGCGATGCGATTGTTCGTGACTATGTCACGTGCACACTTTGTTGTATGATCGAGCCCGCCCTAGACCCCGACTAAGTGATCGGGCTGGAGTAAGTTTATGTAAGAGTTAGGATCCAATCGATAACATGGTTGAGGCGACTTGTCTATGAGTATGGGATTCACCACCCATAAGCATTTAGACTTGTGAGCGGACGTTGAGGACCCATCTCAGTTGATCATCCGGCCTGAATGGGATGCCCCTCACGTTCGATGCTTTCCGAGAATGTTCTGTGCTTGGCCTTGTCTGCTTAGACAAGTGGGTACGGTTCTCGGCTCTCCATGTGATTGCATCGTGACTGGAATTACATACGCTAACCCATGGTCCCTACATGAAGGCCTAATTTACAAAATAGTACTTCAAATGCCAGGATCTTATCGCTTCCAATATAGTTTTGGCCTCCAAGATGGAATTGCATGACGATGGATCGAACTACAACGATGTTCATATCGACGATACAAACTTTTTATGTAGACCACTTTTTCATTTGAGGCCATCTGGCATATGAATATTGTCGTGCCAAAAACCGGTGTCAACAAGTTTCTGATTGAGTAATATATTTGGTTCTTATCTTTTATATTTATATTCTTGAGTAATTCTTGCATGTTCTCCGTTGCCGTTTATTGAATTGGCCAAGTAGTAGGTAGTGACTCCAAGAGGGAACGTTATGCTCGATTGTGGGTTCATGACCCCTGATGACTAGCTTGAGTGACAGAAACATGAGTCTAGGGGATGTGTTGTTGCCACAAGGGGGAAAACAACGGTGCTTGTAACCGCGGTTGCAAGAATTTTTAGTCTACGAAGTTCTTTTAATGCAGTTGTCTTTTGCTTTGGGTTTACACTTTGGGTGGGGCTCGCAACTTAATACCAGCGATATGTTCTGGATAGATATATCAAGGTGGATGATTAGTAGTAGATGCAGTTGGATTTCGGTCTACTTATTTTGGCGTACCGCCCAGGCTTTTGACCCTCATCCTTTCTTTGTAGCATATGTAGCATTGGGGTGCGTTTTTAATCCTTTCAATTGCCCAGCTGTGATTTGTTTACCTCACATAGTAGTTTTATCGTATTTTGGGAGAGAGACATCACTAGTGAACATCACGGGACCCCGGTCCATATCCTCATCACTGTTTGCACGCTCAATTTATTTTCTGCTTCTACTTTCTAGCTGCTATCATTATCATTATCCCTTGTGTTTGATCCTTTGTAAACAACAAGGCCAGAGAGATTGAAAACATCTCTGAACTTCGTTGGGAGCAAAGTTATTTGTGTCGTGTGCAGGTCCAGGTTATGAGAGCAATATCTCAAACGGCGCGTTGCTCGCTTCATCACCTACTTATCACTATCGGAGTCCTACATGTTCGATACTCAACCTTGGCATCTTCACCAAGGGAAATTTTCTGCTATCCTACATCTCACCTTCCACTTGGGGTAACCAACGAAGGGAGAGAAGCCGTTATCACTTCCACGCCATCAATAGTATGTTGGCAAATCGATGGACTAAGCCCTTTAAGGTCATCAAGGGTATAACCAAGGGCGCCACGGTGTCTGCGAAGTGTCTCCAATAATCGTTCTTCTTCAAATCCTGAAAGTCTAGCATTGATAATAACATGATATATTTTCTTTTCATCTAAATTAGCGTACTTGAGCATATCGGGAAGTGGTTTGAGGTCAAACACCGGGTCTTCTTTGGGTTGTGCAAGGATTCCTAAAGGTTCAACCGGAGGGTTGTGCTTCAGGATAGTAGTTTGTCTTCTGAATATTTCATCCAACTCATTTCTTTCTTTCATATGCATATCATTCTCGTGGTCTTCCATATATTGCTGCAAAGGATCATTAGGAGGAATAGCAATGGAAGAAATATCTTCAATAATTTTAACTCTACTAGGTAAATCAGTACCACGAGGCTTCTTAGAGAACTTAGAAAAGTTAAATTCATCTGACTCACCATCGAATTCAACAGAAACTTTACCTTTCCTGCAATCTATTATAGCTCCACAAGTTTTGAGGAAAGGACTACCAAAGATAATAGGGAAAAAACTATCTTGCACGGAACCAAGTACTAGAAAGTCGGTAGGATACTTTAGCTTTCCACATAGGACTTCAACATCTTTCACAATTCCAACGGGAGATATAGTTTCTTTGTTTGCTAGATAAATAGTAACATCAACCTCTTCAAGTTAACATGGTGAAATCTCACCCATGATCTCCTGATAGAGTGAATAGGGAATAGCGCTAGCACTTGATCCCAAATCACATAGCCCGTAATAATTGTGATCTCCTATTTTGACAGATACAACTGGTGTACCTGAAATTGGGCTTTTATTCTTGGCTATAACAATGTTAGTGGAAACAGCACAAAAATTTATTTTGGAATCTAAAACATCATTATTAACTAGATCTTTAACCACCGCAACTTGAGGATCGACCTTGATCTGGTCCTCAGGTTCGTCAGTTCCTCTCTCACTTTTATTTATTATGCCTGTCACAAAAGAGTGGTCCCTTATCCTTGCGGGAAAAGATTTTTTTATACATAGCTGCAGGAAAAATAGGGCCAGCAACATTAATAGCAACATGTAATTATTTAAAGGGTTTATGATACTGGTCCTTCTCCTCCTTAGAAGAGTCAATATGAGAGGCAAAGTTCTTACAAAAATCAATCATTTGCTGGGAATCAAGACCAATCTTAGAGAAAAAGGTATTAAGGTAATTAGTTTTCACATAGATCTCAACATAATCATGCTCATAATTTATAACAGGTTCAATACCTTTATCAAATTCACAGTCTTCAGTGTTTATTTGAATTCTCTCAATGAGATCCCATCTCTTTTCAACCCTTCTTGTTTGAAATACCCCACTAGCGGAGGCATCCTACATCTCCTTATCCTGACGAGAAATCCTGGAATAAAAATTTGTAAGTATAATATCCTTGGGGAGCTCATGAATAGGACATTTGATCATTAGGGACTTCAGTCTCCCCCAAGCTTGAGTGATGATTTCTCCGTCACGAGACCAAAAGTTATAGATATAGTTCCTGTCTCGGTGAATTTCATGAAGAGGATAAAACTTTGTATAAAAGAGAGACATAAGCTCTTGTCAATCAAGCAAATGTGAGTTATCGAGGAGCTTATACCAATCTGAAGCTTCGTCTATAAGTGATACGGAGAATAATTTCTTCATGAAAAACACCATTGACACACCTGCAAGCTTAAATAATGAACACAGTTGTGATAAATATAGCAAGTGTTCACCTGGATGTCTATCTCCTACATAACGATTAGCCAAGACATAATCGATAATACCCGTTGGTATTTTATAAGGCAGAATTTCAGTAGGGGTAGGAGTGACGACCATAGTAGTGGGATGTTTCCCCAAAAGCAACGAACCAAGAGTAGAGGTGTCCATAAGGACAAAGATTAGCAACGACAAAATAAAAATATAAATATAAAATTTTCCTTACCAGCTTCACTTACTAATAGCGCTACTCTCCCCGGCAACGGTGCCAGAAAATAGTACTTGATGACCCTCAACTATAGGGATCTATTGTAGCATTTTCGATAAGTAAGATTGTCGAACCCAACGAGGAGAAGAAGGTATTGATAAGTGACTTTGGTAAAGGAATAACTGTAAACACTGAAAGATAGCTTTTTAGGGGTTTTTCGGTATAAACAACAAGAAGATAAAAGCAAGAAAAGTAAAAGATACTGAGGAGCAACAAGTGGCCCAATCATTTTGAGCAAAGGATAAGCCTAGCAACTGAACTTATAAAAGCTAAAGCATTCTTGAGGACACACGGGAGAGATAGTCACGTGCTTTCGCCATATTCCGTATCGGTACTATGTTTTGTGTTGATAAGTGTTGAGTGGGTGGATCTATGCTAGTACACCTGTAGACTAAGATAAGTGCACTCTTATGATTAAACACCTTGCAAGCATCCACAAATACAAGGTAGAAATTAAGGCATAAGCCTAACCATAGCAATACGATCAAGGATCTATTATTCCCTTGTGCAAAAGTGTGCAAACTGGGGTTCAGGTTTCTGTCACTCCGGCAACCCACCGTAAGCATTCTTTATACATAATGTATTCCCCTAGGCCCTTAATAAGGCGAAGTGTTGGGTGTTCGACTCACACAACACCACTAGGAAAATAACAACACAACTTAAATATCAAACAACACATATTACTTCAACATCATATGACTACTAACAACTAGACTTCTCCCATGTCCTCAAGAACTAAAGTAACTACTCACAAGACATAAAAGAGATCATGATCAGTGGTGATAAATAGATGATAAACATTCTGGACATAACAATATTTCTCCAACAAAACTCAATAGCATTCACCACAAAAGATTAATCAACACCGGTAGAGTAGAGAGGATAGATAGTACGGATTACAACACAAGTTACACTTGTGAGGTGAGATAGGATGAAGATGGAGATGGTGCTGATGTTGGGGATGATGTTGATGATGATCTCGATGATGCCCATGACGGTGGTGATGACGATGACGATGATCTCCCCTTCTGGGAGGTGTTCTCCCCGGTGGAATCTTCCCACCGGAGATGTCTTTTCTTCTCTGTAGGTTTCCGCCACGGAGCGGCGACAGAACTCGCGAAACTCCTCCCTTTTTAGGGTTTTCAGATGACGAGGGATATATAGGCCAGAGGGGTAGCCGGGAGTGGCCCCAAGGGTCCAGTGTAACACCCCCGGTGTCAGTCAACCGTGATCACCTTATCTAATGCCAAGTAATCATGATTATGCTAATAATGATCACCCTTGATCATGGCTCATCCAAGTTCCAACCAAATAAAAATTCCATATACAAGTGGAAATAAAACTTAATCCAAAAATATTGCAACCACTTTTATTAAATGTCTAAAAGTCAGTAGGTCACAATAAATTAGCAATGGTATTTTATTACATTGTTTAAATATTTCCAGCAAAACAAACAGTGCCCAAAGCAGCCACTTTTAATCCTTTTTAAATAAAACAAAAACCCAAATGATTTTGTTATGCCACCAAACTATTTGTGGCACTGTAATATCATGTAACACTAATATTTGAACTAGTTTCAATTGTTACAAAAATCAACAGCTACCTAAAATAAAATAAAAATTTATGCAAATGAATAACAAAAAAAATCAAATAAGCTATTCATCGCCTAGGGCAACCGAAGCCCCCCCGGGCCCAAACCCTCCCCCTCCCCTGTGTTCTTCTTCCTAGCGCTACAGGAACCGACCGGGCACCCATGGAGCACCCAACGCGTCCACGGTCGCAGCCGAACCAGCTCGTGCCCGTGCCGCTACAGAAGATCTGGGGGGATAAGGTCGTCGCCGTGTCCCCGTGGACTGAGGCAAAATATCCCCCCTGTGCACTCCACGCTCTCTCTCTCTCGTTCCAGGTCGACAGTGTGGCCACCATGGCCGCATCACCGTCTCCCCCATGGCCACTGGCCGTGCCCCTCCACGCCAGGTTGTCAAGGAGGTCGGCCGCGCTCCCCTTCTTCTTCTCGTGCTCACAATCGACGGCGGGACGTCTTGCAAGTTGCAATCGTGCCGATTTCCTCACCACCGACCGCGCACCACCGGCGTCAAATTCGTCGCCGTCATTGCGAGCCGTCCGCCCCGAGAACCTCCACTCTCTCCTCGTGAGCATCCTCCCCCAATCCCCCTCATTCGCCGTTTCTTTCGTCGCCGTAGATGCTCCCTGCGCCCGCTGTTCGCCATGGACGGGAGCGCAAGCCCTGCGCGTCCTTAGCCACCCCCACATGCACCAGCTGCCTCCCGTGCCCACCCACGCACGCATGCGTGCGCGCGAGTTAGCGCGCGGCCGCGCCCTGCCGCCTTCCCCGCCGCTGCCCTCGGGTATGGTCGCCGCTGCGTCTGCACGGTGTGCGTGCGCGCCCACACCCGAGCCCGATGCCGGCGCTGCTGGCCGCGCTCGCCACCCGTCCTCTGCTCCTCCGCCCGGCGCCGCTGGTCGCGCCCTCCTCCGGCCGGCCTCGCCGCCGTGCTGCTCACCGCCGGCGCCCCTGTGTGCCCGTGCGTGGGTAGTCTAGTGGGATTATTCCACCGGCTGATTAACTGGCAGATTAACACTAGTCCAAATAACCCCCTACCCTATGACAGATGGGCCAAATTCCCCTTAGTTAACCCATGTTTAAATTAAACTGAGATAACCCCCACTGTCAATGACAGGTGGGCCCAATTGTTAAGTTAATTCACTGATTAATAAAATTTCTAATTAACTATATGTCTCACTGACTGCTGGGCCCCCACTGTCAGATTAATAATTAAAAGCATTTAGATAAATTTCTGTGTATGGCATGTGGGCCCTGGCTCTATTTTTGTTTAAGAAAATGAATTATTAATCATGTGAGGCTGACCAGTGGGACCCACGCTGACCAGTGGACCCACTGGTCAGGTTTGACCAGTCAAAGTTTCTGTTCTGGATAATGTTAGGATTTACTAATAAAAGAAATCCAGAAAATGATTTAAAAATGATTTAAACTTTGAATTTAAATATCTTTTAAACCCTCAGTCGGATTAAAAAACTTTATACATGAAAATTGATCAGAAAAATATAACGAATACGGATACGCTATCTATATACCATCCACCCCCCTCTAACATACCGAACATCGAACCGTCCCCCTCCGGACCGTCTGTCCGATGATTTGTCAGGTACTGTTAAAGTATCCGGATGAATTTATTCTGAACACGAAAGTTGTTCGGAATGTTTAAACTAGCACGGTTACACCAACCACACGTTTGTCGGATGTCCACGACACCTCTGGTGTCGTGGTAATACCAAAGGCATGCCCCTAGGAAAGGGAAACCAAGGGGTACCCTTAAGCCCTTGGTTCTCCAAATAACTCCCAAACAAAATAAGACCAGCAAAAAACATGGAGCATTAACAAACTCCGAGTAGAAAGTTACTCGGAGATCAGAAGCCGCTTCCGAGTACACGGCTACTCAGAAGTCCAGCAACATCCGAGTAGATCGACACTCGGAAGCGATCGGCAAATCCTCCCTTACTCGAAAGACGGGGACGCAACAGACGGGAAGCATTCAATACCGCAGGTATTTCTTCTCCTTTATTAGTAGTAATGGGCAGACCGTTTCTGTATTTAATTACGCATTCAATCTTGTAATTAAGACCCATTTAAGCCGAGACATTAAAAGGGCAAGGGCTCACTCTATATAAGCCCCCCTCCCCTCCGGCGTGGGCACGCGCAACATTTTTCCATTCTCAGGATTTCTGAAGAAAGAACACCCCAGTCAGCCTGGGACAGGACTAAGGTTTTTATCTCTACGGAGAGGCCTAACCTGTATAATCCTCTTGCGTCAACCCTCTCTACGTACAGATTCATTTAGCTCCGTTCATACCCCTATATCTATTGTCAGGATTATATCCACGACAGTTGGCGCCCACCGTGGGGCTGAGTTGATCAACAATCGTAGATATGGCGTTTTTCTCATCCTCTTCGTCGGTTCACGGCCCCGAGCTCATCGTCGGAGAGGTTTTACATTTCGGATCGTTGGCTTTCATAGCTGATGATTCGGCCTGGTTGGTGGATTCTCCGCTCCAGGCACAATTGCTGCCTCCAAGAGGCAGCGTCCACTTCCGAGCTGACGAGTCGGGGGCCCTGCGCCTCCAACTGTCGGCCCATCGCCAAGCACCCGCGCCGTTATCTGTCCGCCACAAGAAGAAGCGCTTCGGCCGCCCACGCGTTCATCATCGTGGAAAATCGGTCAAGATTCATCAGGTGGCAGTCATTTACTCGGTGGAGTCATCCCAGAAGGCCCTGGATGAACTAATCGCAAGAGAAGGCTCCACAGCATCTCTTTTGCCTCTGTTCGACTCGGTCGAAGAAGAAGGCATGGCGGTATATGACCCTGAGTCAGGCGCCGAGCAAGAGGGCAGCAGCGACGCCCCAGTCGAGGGTTCAGAAGTGTGCATGGCCGAGACTCCGCCCTCTCATCCATTGCCAGCTCGGGACAATCACGCCCGAGATGAAGCTAACAACCCATCCAGGGCTGGCGCTCGGGAGCCGACCCGGCGTGTATGCACTTTCCGAAAGTTAGAGCTCGGAGAGACGAGTCGACAACCCCGCCCCCTTACTCGGGAGGAGCGGGAAGAAGCAGAAGCGGTCGAGCGGATGCTGAACACCGCCATTGACACTAGCACTTCAGAAGAGCGAGGCCTGGAGGCAGCCAGATTAACTAATTTGGCTGAGCGAGAGCGCCTGGCCGAGCTAGAAAACACTTTGGAGCGTCAAGCTCAGGAGGTAGCTCGGCTCAGGCAAAGAAGAACAAGTCGGCAACTGCGGGGCCCAGGCCGAGAGCCTTTCCGAGCTATGGGTACCCCAGTAGAAAACCTCATAGCGGCAACTCAGATTGCGAATTCTCTGCAGCCCAGTGGATCGGCGGCAAAGGAAATCCAACACCTGGCGTTTTTGTTGCAAACCGCAGTCGATCAAAATGCTGCTGTCAGTCAATCACAGCAGCGAATTCATCCTCAAGTCCCCCCCCCCCCGCAAGGACGTCCCTGTCAGTACATACGCCCTATGGAGAAGTGCGGAGGAGCAAGAACAACTCGTCCCGGCGCAGAGATTAACCCCGAGGGGGTCGCCGTCAAGAGCATTATCGACATGAAGATCACGGGAGGACAGAAGCTCGCGGGACGGGTCGGCCCGCACCGTGGAGAGAGGAGTTCCCTCGGCACCGAGACGACCGTTATTTTGATGTTGAAGACGATGCCCGAAGCCATCTAGTACAGAGCCGAGTCGACCGCGCCAGATCACATCGCCAGGATCAGGCTCGGCCCTCAATGGCCACAGGGCCGGTTTGCTTCAGTGAAAGGATTCGGTCTACCCCTATTCCGCCCCACTTCAGGATAGCTCAAGGGGTAGACAAGTACCGAGGTGATGCTAAACCCCAGACATGGTTGGATGATTACAGAATAGCCGTGCAAATCGGAGGGGGTGGGGACGAGATATCCATGATGCACCTACCGTTGATGCTAGAAGGCTCAGCTCGGGAATGGCTGAATCAGCTCCCCCCGAGTAGTATCTGGGTTTGGGAAGATCTCGAGAAAGTGTCCATCAAGAATTTTGAAGGGACCTACAAGAGACCCGGAGGACTAACCGAGCTACAATTATGTGTCCAGAGCAACACCGAGTCTACTCGGGACTACATCCAGAGATGGATCACACTCCCCAACTCGGTTGAAGGCGTCTCCGAGTTCCAGGCCATTCACGCCTTCAAACAAGGGGTCAAGTACAAGGAGTTAAGTCTCAAGTTGGAAAGATCACCTCACATCGCCTCACTCGGGAAGTTGATGGAGATAGCGAACAAGTATGCGAACGGCGAAGAGGAGATTCGGCAGAAGAACCAGCAGCATAGAGGAGGCGGCAACTCGGCATCGAAGCCGAAGCAGAAGACCGCAGGAAACAACAAACGAAAGGCAGAAGACGCCCCAACGGATGCAGAGCTAGTGGCTGCAGCAAACGCTATTCGAAAGCATACAGCTCGGCTATGTCGCCTGATCAAGAGAGCGGCCCAGAACGCAAGGACATGTCCTCAGCAAGATAAGGACACCGGGAAAAAGAAAGCGCCCAACCCAGAACTGGACAGCGAAGGCTTCCCAAGAGAAGACGGAGTACTGGTCATCTTCGCAGGACGAGAATCGAAGAGGGTAGAAAAGATAAGGTTCAGAGAGGTCAACTCGGCATCTCCGGCAGTTCCGAGTTACATGAAGTGGGCCGACGTCCCAATCACTTTCGATCAGTCGGATCACCCTCCTCACATCCCTCACCTGAGTAGGCACGCTCTGATTGTGGATCCTTTGGTGGAAACAAGGAATGGGAACTTCAGGATCAGAAATGTCTTGATGGATGGTGGCAGCGGAATTAACATCCTATATGCAAGCACGCTGAAAAGCATGAACATTCCAATGTCCAAGCTCCGCAAAAGCTATCTGGAATATCATGGGATAATATCGGGGAAAAAGGCGTACTCACTCGGAATGATCTCCCTCAATGTGGTCTTTGGTACTCCGAGTAACTTCCGGAAAGAAAAGATCACCTTTGAAGTAGTGGACTTCCCGAGTGCATACCATACCTTACTCGGAAGGCCGACCTATGCAAAATTCATGGCCATCCCCTGTTACGTCTATCTGAAACTAAAGATGACTGGCCCGCACGGCGTGATCACTGTCTCGGGAGACTACAAGAAAGCCGAAGAACTGCTGCAGAAGGGGTCCCTGATAGCTGATCAACAAATGGCTGAGGTCGAGCTGGCCGAGTACAAAAAAGTTGTTGACTCATCCGAGTTACTGCAGCCAAAGAAGACATCTTCATTCGAGTCAGCCGGAGAGACCAAAAGGGTACAGATACATCCCACAGATAAAGACAAATACACCAACATTGCCACCGATCTGGATCCCCAATAGGAACTCGAGCTCGTCAACTTCCTCCGTGAGAATTGGGACATCTTCGCATGGAAGACCGCCGATATGCCTGGAGTCCCAAGGGAGTTGGCCGAGCACAAGATACACGTGGATCCAAAAGCAAGGCCGGTGAAAGAGTCCCTCCGACGGTTTTCCTCCGAGAAAAGGAAGGCCATCGGATAGGAGATAGCTAGACTATTAGCATTAGGGAAATCTTCCACTCCGAGTGGTTAGCAAATCCTGTAATGGTTCCAAAGAAAGATAAATCTTGGAGAACTTGTGTTGATTTCCGTCACATCAATAAAGTTTGTCCAAAACACCATTTCCCTCTTCCTCGCATTGACCAGATTGTGGACTCCACATCAGGTTGCGAGAGATTATGTTTCCTCGATGCATACTCGGGTTACCATCAAATCCGACTATATGAACGAGATGAGCTTAAAACTGTATTCATAACCCCATTCGGATGTTTTTGTTATATCACGATGCCATTCTGACTAAGAAACGCAGGCGCCACGTACCAACGCATGATGCAGAATTGCCTGATCTGGCAAATCGGCATAAATGTGGAGGTCTATGTGGATGACATCGTGATCAAGTCGGTTAAAGGAAGTAGTTTACTAGCCGACTTAGCTGAAACTTTTCAGAGCCTCCGAGCCTATAGCATCAGGCTCAATCCTGAAAAATGCGTTTTTAGTGTGCCAGCGGGGAAGTTACTCGGATTCATGGTCTTCGAGCGAGGGATAGAAGCCAACCCAGAAAAAATCGCGGCAATTCAAAACATGAAGCCTCCCAAGCAGCTCCGAGACGTCCAAAAATTGACAGGTTGTCTCGCAGCACTCAGTCGGTTCATCTCTAGATTGGGAGAGAAAGCCCTACCTCTCTACTAACTGATGAAAAATCGCCAAATTTCGTCTGGACGGAGGAAGCTCAAATGGAGTTTTAAGAACTCAAAAAGCAATTGTCAACTCGGCCAGTCCTGGAAGCACCCCAAGAAAAAGAGCCGCTCTTGTTATATATTGCAGCCACAAGCCGAGTTGTCAGCGTAGCCATAGTGGTGGAAAGGGAAGAAGAAGGAAAATCACAAAAGGTACAAAGACCGGTGTACTACATCTCCGAAGTCCTCACACCATCCAAGAAGAGATATCCCCACTACCAGAAGCTGGCAATGGGAATTTACTTGGCATCACAGAAGCTCGCACATTACTTCCAGGATCACTCCTTCACAGTGGTTTCTGAAGCTCCCTTGGCAGAAATTATGAACAACAGATACTCAACAGGCAGAATAGCAAAATGGAGTTTTGCCTACTACCCTTTGACCACAATTACCAAGCTAAAAAAGCAATCAAGTCACAGGCACTGGTGGACTTCCTGGCCGAGTGGATTGAGGTCCAACATCCCCCACAGCCAACACCAGAGCATTGGACGATGTTCTTTGATGGATCCAAGATGCTGCATGGCGCAGGGGCAGGGGTGGTACTAGTCTCACCAAGGAAGGACGAGATGAGATACGTCCTCCAAATACATTTCCCAGCAACAAATAACGAAGCCGAGTATGAGGCTCTCTTGTACGGCATGCGAATGGCCATTTCACTCGGAGTCAGGAGACTTATGATATTCGGGGATTCAGACCTAGTAATCAACCAATTAATGAAAGAGTGGGACATCCGGAGCCCAACAATGACAACCTACTGTGTAGCAGTGAGAAAATTGGAGAAAAAATTTGATGGGCTGGAGCTCCATCACATTTCAAGGGTTAAAAATCAGGCAGCGGATGACCTAGCCAAATTGGGTTCTACCCGGGGTCAGATCCCGCCAGGGATTTATTTGGAGCACTTGCATTACCCAACAGTCAAGGAAGACCCTTTCCTAGAAGCTGATCCAGATATGCTGCCTGACAAGAACATCCCCAATAAAGAAGATATACCTGCAATAGTTGACATTGTGTTTGATGTGGAGGTCATTCCCCCCGAGTGGACATTCCAATCCTTGCTTACCTGCAAAAACAAGAATTGCCCGATAATGAGATAGAAGCCAAGAAAACCGTCCGCAAGTCTAAGTCTTACTCGGTGATCAACGGGGAGCTATACAGAAACAGCATAACTCATGTCCCCCAGCGATGCATCTCCGAGGAGGAAGGCCGCTGCATCCTACAAGACATCCATGCGGGAGATTGCGGCCATCATGCCTCAAGTCGGACGTTGGTGGCAAAAGCTTTCCGAGATGGTTTCTTCTGGCCCGACGCCCTCAGAGATGCTCGGTACATCGTGGACCACTGTGAAGGCTTTCAGTTTTATGCCAACCAGCCCCGCAAACCAGCTTCCGAACTGAAGACAATCCCCCTAGCATGGCCATTTGCAGTATGGGGACTGGATATGGTCGGACCACTCCGAACGGGCAAGCACGGTTTCACCCACATTTTGGTCGTAGTAGACAAGTTTACAAAATGGATAGAATAAAAACCGATCAAGGCCCTCGACTCCGCCACAGCAGTCAGCTTTATGCAAGGCATCATACATCGGTTTCGTGTTCCACATGACATCATCACTGATAATGGATCGAACTTCAACTCGGCCGAATTCAAGAAATTCTGTTGGACCAATGGCATTCAGGTCAACTTCGCCTCAGTCGCACACCCGCAGTCCAACGGCCAAGTCGAACGAGCCAACGGATTAATACTCAAAGGAATCAAGCCTCGCCTACTTCGGGAACTAAAGGAAGCAGCGGGCGCCTGGGTTGATGAACTCCCTTTGGTCTTGTGGGGATTACGTACAACTCCCAATCGCTCAACTCGATCAACCCCTTTCTTCCTCATCTACGGTTCAGAAGCAGTTCTTCCAAGTGACCTCAAGCATAATGCCCCCCGTATAAGCCAGTACACAGAAGCCGAAGCTGAAGAAGCACGACAAGATGGCGTTGATCTCTTGGAAGAAGAGTGAAACCTAGCTCTCACCCGCTCGGCGTTCTATCAGCAAGACCTTCGCCGATACCACGATCGACATATCCGAGCTCGCTCCTTCTAAGAGGGCGACATGGTACTTCGCATTAAGCAAACTGCGGACCACAAACTAGCTCCCCCATGGGAAGGCCCATATGTCATCTCTAGAGTACTGCACAATGGGGCCTATCACCTATATGATGTAACTAATAAGATAGAAGAGCCTCATGCATGGAACGCCCAGTTATTGCGACGTTTCTATGCATGAGCATGCTTGTAAGATTTGAATAAATATTATTTCGTACACATAGCGTGCCTCGCTCAATCTATTTTTCATCATCTCAATCAGGTTTTCCATCCGAACTGCGCGCAGCTCGGACGAGAACTTAGAAAACTTACTATCAGTGCTCACCAACGCTTCATAGGCTTGGGGAAGCACACCATCATGTGCATTGAGGATCTTGTCTACAAGATCATCAATGGAAAAAAATTCTAAGTACTTTCAAGTCTCAGGAGACTTGGGGGCTGCTTAAAGTTCTATTAGCAGGTTTTCTTCCGAGCTGTGCGCAGCTCGGAAGAAAACTATCAATCAGGTTTTCCATCCGAGCTGCGCACAGCTCAGACGAGAACTTAGAAAACTTACTATAAGTGCTCACCAACGCCCCACAGGCTTGGGGAAGCACAACATCATCTGCATTGAGGATCTTGTCTACAAGATCATCAATAGAAAAAAATTCTATGTACTATCAAGTCTCAGGAGACTTGGGGGCTACTTAAAGTTCTAATAGCAGGTTTTCTTCCGAGCTGTGCGCAGCTCGGACCAAAACTATCAATCAGGTTTTCCATCCGAGCTGCGCGCAGCTCGGATGAGAACTTAGAAAACTTACTATAAGTGCTCACCAACGCCCCACGGGCTTGGGGAAGCACACCATCATGTGCATTGAGGATCTTGTCTACAAGATCATCAATAGAAAAAATTTCTAAGTACTTTCAAGTCTCAGGAGACTTGGGGGCTGATTAAAGTTCTAATAGCAGGTTTTCTTCCGAGCTGTGCGCAGCTCGGACGAAAACTATCAATCAGGTTTTCCATCCGAGCTGCGCGCAGCTCGGACGAGAACTTAGAAAACTTACTATAAGTGCTCACCAACGCCCTACAGGCTTGGGGAAGCACAACATCATCTGCATTGAGGATCTTGTCTACAAGATCATCAATAGAAAAAATTTCTAAGTACTTTCAAGTCTCAGGAGACTTGGGGGCTGCTTAAAGTTCTCATAGCAGGTTTTCTTCCGAGCTGTGCGCAGCTCGGACGAAAACTATCAATCACATTTTCCATCCGAGCTGCGCGCAGCTCGGACGAGAACTTTGAAAACTTACTATAAGTGCTCACCAACGCCCCACAGGCTTGGGGAAGCACAACATCATCTGCATTGATGATCTTGTCTACAAGATCATCAATAGAAAAAATTTCTAAGTACTATCAAGTCTCAGGAGACTTGGGGGTTGCTTAAAGAGATAAAATCAGGTTTTCTTCCGAGCTATGCGCAGCTCGGATGAAAACTTAGAAAACTCATACAAAAAGAAAAGAAAGCATCGGCAAAAATATTTGTTTCCCACTAAGAAACAGAATACGAGTTCATCAACCAAACAAAGGAGTGCCACGACACAACCACACAGGGCAACTTATTACAGATCCACTCGACATCCCGAGGCAAATTTCAAATAAGTGTTTTTCACTACACTCCACTCATTCCTCTCCCGCCTCGTCAAACTCACTGGTTACGCCAGTTGACTCAACAAAGAAGTCCAGATCGGGCATCAGGGCAATTCAGCTGGCAGTTTCAGCATAACGCGGAAGGAAGGAGGTGCAGCTCTGACCTTCTTTCGGATATCCTCCGCCAACCCGCTCAAGATTGTGGACCCGCTCCGGAAAATGCACTTTGGTCAAGGCCAGTGCGTAATTCGCACCACTCCGTGCCGCTAAGCGTTTCCAGCGGGCCAGTTGATGAGGGGCCTCTCGGAGGACGGGCACAACAGTGTCCAATTTCACCCTGCTCCCGTCATCAGGTGACAGCTTGCTCTTCAAAGCCAGGGTAGCACCCATAACTTCTTCAGCAAATTTCTTCGCTTTCGTGCACCTCATGGTCAGCAGACCCCGAGCCAGAGCAAATTTTGTGGTCACTGGCGTGTAATTATCCCTCTTCATCATTTCCTCAAAATCGGCCATGCGCGCTTGCTCGGCCTTCGGGTCCGTCCCATATGCGGCATCAAAGGAGAAGATGAGTACACAATAGAAGACTTGGGAACAAGTCCCCACCATAACTCGGACCGAAAAACTCGCCAGACAAGGTCTCACTGAAAACGGCAAACCGCCCAGCGCAATACTCTTCAGCTGTCTTCACCACCTTCCGAGTTGTTTCCAACTTTGCTTGATGTTTTTTCTCATCCTCGACACACAGCTCGGATAACTTCTCCAAATCCGACTCCAGTTTCGCGATACATGCTTCATTCTCCTTCACCGCCTGTTTATAAAAATGCAAACTTGTCTCCAAAGCCTTCTGAGCCTTGGCCCGTTTTTCAACCTGGTCTATCTCGTTCTTCATCTTCGCAACGAAATCATTGTTCTCTTTAACCTTGGCGTCAAAAGCTTTCTGCGCCGCTTCTGCAAACAGAAGTCAAAACGGATACACAAGACGATGACATACACCAATACAGGAATGCAACGGTCCTTACCATTGTTTTCAGCATGCTGTTTCTTAAGTTTGTTGTGTTCTTCAAGAAGCACCTCGTACGCACTCTTGGCAGCAGTTTTCTCCTCCTGCAACTTCACGAAGGCTGATCCAAGCTTGCATGCCTCCTATGAAGACAAGAGGAACACCATGCTAAATAAAAACCTCCTATCAAAAGACTCTGAATAACTTCGCAAAGTTACTCGGAGCCTTGGGGGCTACACCCAGTGGGTGCACTAAGAAGTGCTCCCACTGGAAGTTCACTAAAGTAAAACCTCCTATCAAAAGACTCTGAATAACTTCCCAAAGTTACTTGGAGCCTAGGGGGCTACACCCAGTGAGTGCACTAAGAAGCGCTCCCACTGGAAGTTCACTAAAATAAAACCTCCTATCAAAAGACTCCGAATAACTTCGCAAAGTTACTCGGAGCCTTGGGGCTACACCCAGTGGGTGCACTAAGAAGTGCTCCCACTGGAAGTTCACTAAAATAAAACTTCCTATCAAAAGACTCCGAATAACTTCGCAAAGTTACTCGGAGCCTTGGGGGCAACACCCACTGGGTGCACTAAGAAGTGCTCCCACTGGAAGTTCACTGAAATAAAACCTCCTATCAAAAGACTCCGAATAACTTCGCAAAGTTACTCGGAGCCTTGGGGGCTACACCCAGTGGGTGCACTAAGAAGTGATCCCACTGGAAGTTCACTGAAATAAAAACCTCCTATCAAAAGACTCCGAATAACTTCGCAAAGTTACTCGGAGCCTTGAGGGCTACACCCAGTGGGTGCACTAAGAAGTGCCCACGGAATAACGACAAAACGCCCAAGGGACATTCCGACACCTAGTGGGTAGGAAAACTTATGTAAGTACTTACGTGCATGTTGGACTTCACCAACTCGGCCTCGGATGCTAGCTCCCGCAGCCGCAGCTCAAATTGAGTCGCCCTAACCAAAGACTCCTTCAATCCACCAACAATAGCACTCTCCACTGGGGATCCAACTGGAATGGCTACCGAGTCAGCAGGTCCACCCCCTCGAGCAGCCGCCGAGGCGACAGGGGTCTCCTTAACAGCCTCCCCAGCCGGAGCATCAGGTGCAGCATCTCGGGAACCAAACCCAGAGGATATCGTCCCCTCAGGAACAATCACCTCAGGAGGAGTGACCCCAGCGGCGGCGGGCTCGGTAGCAATCCGAGTTGGGTCAGCAGTAGAGTCAACATCCATGTCTGCAGCAGAAACAACAAACAATTAGGACCGAAAAGACGACAGTGGTAAAAGCCTCAACAAAAATAGCGAAGAACTCTCACCAATAGCCGCAGTGTCTTCTAGAATAGTGTCCATTCAAAGAAAGTCAGTCACCTCGCAAGTGCTAACATCCTCCATAGCTTCGACCTCGGGATCCTCAATCCCAGGTAACGTCTCAGAACCACTCGGACGAACACTGCAAAATGAAACAGCTGAGGATGGGCCTGGGAAACCAACAGAGCGTCAAAGCATATGAAAACTAACAGCCTTACTTGTGGACGGTCTTCAAGCTACGCCTCGGGGGAGCAACCTTGGCCGGACCAGATCCAGCCCCCTTGGCCTTCTCAACAGCAACACCCCCCTGGGGGATTAGCCTCCCGGCCCCCAAGTGTGACAAGCTTCTTCTTCTTCATAGGCGCAACCTTCCCAGAACTGAGGCTCAAGGGCGGAAGTTTCCCGCTGCCCTCTTCGCCACTCGGAGTATGAACCCTTTTACGGGTCCGAGTAAGCCCCTCCCGTGCCGACTCGCGGTCCTGGTTGTTCTTCGAGCGCTGCTCGGATGCTGCCTGAACCCGAGCTACCTCGGACTCCAGCTCCTCCCCCGCCTCAACTTCGACCCCCGCACCAGCAGTACTGTCTTCATCCTCCTCGGCAGGATGCTGCGGAGCCAGGGGAATAGGAGAGCGGAACTGGGTAAAATCCTAGCAAAAAATAAGGAAGTCCGAGTTAGAGCCACCAAGTGAAACGCATTCAAGATACATATGGCACAAGTCGGCATACCAAGGTGGGAGGATTCTCAATGCTGAGGGGTCTCACTCGTCCAGTCGTCTGAAGACTGTGGGTCACGCTGGTTATTATCTTCATCTGAAGTTCAAACTCGTCCAGAGGCATCTCGGTATTGTTATAACGGGTGTCATCCTGCAACCCGGAATATGTCCACATTCCCCAAGCTCTGGCCTGGAGAGGTTGAATCTTCTGAACCACAAAGGCGGCTATCAGATCCATGGCGTCTAAGCCGTTTTTCTTCAGCCTGATGACTTCTCGCATCAAGGGGAACACCTGCTCCTTATCAGCATTTGTAAGTCGGGGGTTCCAGCCCTGGGAGGAAGTTAGCCTAACGTCCGAGTAAGGCGGCAAGGTACGCACCCTCGGCCCCTCGGCCACCTTGTAGTAAAACCAACTGTTCTGCCAGTTCTTGACAGAATCGGGCACACTAGAAGGAAAATACTGCACCCCTTGCTTCTTGGCCAAAAACAGGCCTCCGCACAAATGATTGAACTCCACACCGCCACCCTCCCCAGACTTCTTTTCCTTCTGAGGCTTGATGGCGTATATGCTACGGAAAAGGTGCTAGTGGGGATCTATGCCTAAGAATCCCTCACAAAGGGTGAAAAAGCTAGAGAGAAGGGTAACAGCGTTGGGAACAATGTGATGAAGCTGAGCACCCGTGAAAGCCAAAAAATCCAAGAAGAAGGGATGTGGGCGAAGAGAAAAGCCGCGGTCCACATGCGAAAGCAAAAGAACTCTCTCACCGTCCCGTGGAGCGGGCTCGTCTTCCCCAGCCGCGGGAAGACGGCAACCCTCGCGGGGAACCAGACCGGCGTCCTGGTACCCCAGCAGCATGTCCTCCGTCACGATCGACGGAAGCCACTCCCCCGCAGACATGGTCGCGGCGGCGGCGGAAGGGCAGTGCGAGTGACGGCCTCCCAGGATGGAGCACGGGCAGCCGACGGAGGTGTCTTGGCGGCGAGATTGAGCAGGCAAGGAAGAGGCGGAGCGAGAGAGAGAAGCGGGAGCGGCCACGCGGGGGAAATGAGCAGATCTGCCCCAAACCGAAAGGTTGGGGCGGTTTTATAGCCCCAGGGGGCAACTGCCACGCGTCAGATCCGCGCCCCCTTATGGGCTTGCCGGTTGCCCTCCCCATAAAACCGCTCCACTTCCCCATGATCCCTCCCACTTCCCCACGGGCAGTAATTATTATCCTATAAGACTACCACGGGAATCGAGGAGACAAGCCCAAACAGTGCGCCCACTTGCCTGGGCAAGAAGATTCTCTGACAGGGCGAGATCCTTCGTAAAAGATCGAATCTGATTTCGATCCGAAGCTCGGAACCATCCCAACTATTCGGAAGATACGAAGCAAAACACACGCCGACCAAACTCTCCGAGTACGCCATCACTCGGAAGAAATTACTAAGCTCCTGCAGCGTCCGAGTAAGCTGTCACTCGGAAGTATCACAACAAGAACCACTCGAGGGTTCCCCGCGAAACGAGGGCAAAAATCCGACTAACTAGCTCGCTGGTGGCCCGTCTCTGACGTACCCGGCGCAGGTGATAAAGAATCAATGTCCCACGTGGCATGGCCTAGGACTCGTCACGATGTCCTAGGGCATTGAACTTTACAAATTTGGTTCATATGGAGTTTAAGGCCTTTTTACTCTGAGACACGCCTTCCGGGGCCTCAGTCCACCTCTTCCGAGAGACGTTTGAGTGTCGCCAAATTTTTCCGCTAAACCTGCCCAACTCATACTCGAGGGAAAAGTTCAAACATCAATAAAGCCCTTCTGGGCCTCTTACTGAATTTAATCTTCGCATACCTCAGAAAAACTAACAAATGTCAGACACCTCAATTACGAGCACCCGAAAGCGCTTGGGGGCTACTGTCGTGGTAATACCAAAGGCATACCCCTAGGAAAGGGAAACCAAGGGGTACCCTTAAGCCCTTGGTTCTCCAAATAACTCCCAAAAAAAATAAGACCAGTAAAAAACATGGAGCATTAACAAACTCCGAGTAGCAAGTTACTCGGAGATCAGAAGCCGCTTCCGAGTACACGGCTACTCGGAAGTCCAGCAAGATCCGAGTAGATCGACACTTGGAAGCGATCGGCGAATCCTCCCTTACTCGGAAGATGGGGACGCAACGGACGGGAATCATTCAATACCGCGGGCGTTTCTTCTCCTTTATTAGTAGTAATGGGCAGACCGTTTCTGTATTTAAGTACGCATTCAATCTTGTAATTAAGACCCATTTAAGCCGAGGCATTAAGAGGGCAGGGGCGCACTCTATGTAAGCCCCCCCTCCCCTCTGGCGTGGGCACGCGCAACATTTTTCCATTCTCAGGATTTCTGAAGAAAGAACACCACAGTCAGCCTGGGACAGGACTAAGGTTTTTATCTCTACGGAGAGGCCTAACCTGTATAATCCTCTTGCGTCAACCCTCTATACGTACAAATTCATTTAGCTCCGTTCATACCCCTATATCTATTGTCAGGATTATATCCACGACATCTCGCATGATCCCTTCCCCCACCGGGCCGTCTGTCGATAATCACCCGGAGCCGGTATTTCATCCCCGGATGAATTCCCGCTCCGAGCATAACACATTGTACTGCCTTAGAACACCGTTAACATTGCATTCGTCATGCATTTCATATGTTTGATATGATTACTTTATATTTACTGTTTCTTCCACCTTTATTCTCCGGTAGACCCCGCTACTACCGCCGACTACACTGCTGCCGGGTACGACTACTTCGTCGACGACCCTACCCCTACCGTCGAGCTACCAGGCAAGCAGATCCATTCTCTTCCCCAGATATCGCCTATCTTTCCGTACATTTCTTGCACTAGGCATTATTACTGCTGCTGCTACGATTACAATCCTATTCAACTACATAGCCTGTTTTTGTCGCCCCTTGATGTACCTTCCTTTATCCTATGCCGCCTATTATAATTATGCATTATTCAGCAGTGAGCCCTGCGCATTGTTTGTTAGGATCAGATCACTGCCTATAGTCCCCTAGATCGGCTCTGCCGAGCCACCTTCAAGTGGAGCTACCGAGGAGTAATCCTCGTACTACACTCGTTGCTGACTCTGTATAGCCGCTCTAGGTCCTAAGCCCCGGTTGTCCTTAAGGTAAGAATTCGGGCGACCCAACGGTGCCCACAAGCGGTATTGCGTCAGGAACGACAGGGGGGGTACGACCGACGTTACTGGCGTGCTTGGCCCCTGCTCGTATCTCGCGAGAGTTACCAAACCATGAAAGTCGAGGTCTACCAAGAGCACACGCAAGAAAAGGTAAGGAGACGGTTCACCTTGTTGGTAACCGCAGAGACTTGGTGGGACGACAGGGCAGGCACCGATGTACTGGTGGTCCTGACTGTTGTCGTTGTCCGCGGGTCAGTTAAGTCGGGGAAACAATAACGGTTGTCACGCAGATTGATTAAAATGCTAAATGGTTCGGCGGATGACTTGAGAGACCCGTTGGTCTGTACGCACTACATACACGTGGGATTACGGTGTGGGCCCTCCGCGTCGTAGTTTGTCCGAAAGCTCTTCAGACGTCAGCAGTACCACGGGTTGATTGCCGGGAAGCGGTCTTGTCTTCTTTGCTGCAACAGGTGTGTTTGGATTTGCTTTTGCCTCACCGTCCTGTCTCGTACCGTGCAGGAGCGTGTCAGGGTGAGGGACCTAGACCCCTGAGCGCATAGGATATAGTCCGGCGGATGGCCTCTCTGCTGAGCCTAGGATGGGCTGCGATGTGTCGGATAGCCTCGGTGGGGCATTCCTTAATAAGGTGTACGCCACCCTGGAGATCCAAGCGTGCAGGCTGAACAGTAGTGCACCCCTGCAGGGAGTTTAATCTATTCGAATAGCCGTGTCCATGGTAACAGGACGCTTTATGCTGAAGCCGGATCTTATCACTACAAACTACTACTATTAATCTGTTGGTTCCGGGTTTTCTTCCTCGCAAGGTAGTCGAGGAGGGGAACTCGGAGGAATGTATTATTATTAATCATTACAACTTACTATTGTACAATGCTGCAGCAACTTCTGCTTCATTGTTACTTTATGCTTTATATAAACTGTTGGCTGATTCTCTTCTCATGCTACAAGACTCGTCAGAAGATGCTAGTCTTCGATAGGCCTAGCTGCTTACCCTTATTCTGATTTCTACCTTGCAGTCCACTATATACAACCTCCCCTTTCCATTTGATACAAATTCATAAATGCTTAGTAGCGGACGTAAGACTCGCGGGTATGCTAGATACTCACCCTTGCTTTATTTCCCCCTTTTTGTTTTTCCTGATCGGCCGCTGCAGTCGACGTTGGAGCCTTGGAGTCCAGGAGCAGGAGATCCCCGATGCCGACCGCAACATGAAGATTTCCGATGCCTTATACGACGTCGAGTTCCCCGTTGACCATGAGTAGTTTGGAGGTTCCCAGGCAGGAGGCCTCGCCTTTTCGATCTGTTGTTATTTGTGCTAGCCTTCTTAAGGCAACCTTGTATTCTTGTGTCTGTACTCAGATACTATTGCTTCCCCTAACTTTGTTCTCTCGAGCTGTTGTATTTGAGCCGTCGTGGCCCCTGGCTTGTATTAAACAGCTTGTACTATTTTATTTGCAGAGTTGTGTTGTGATATCTTACCGTGAGTCCCTAATATCGACCGTGTACCTTGTGTGTATGATTACTGTACACGGTCTGATTTTGGGGGCGTCACAAGTTGGTATCAGAGACGACTACCTGTAGGATACCCCCTTCCTACTCCTTGGTCGAAGTCGAGTCTAGTCTTTGCAAAACTACTTTACTAACAGTGTCGTGTGGCTTATCGGCCCACGTCGCAAACTGGGTGGTATTAGGATCTTTTTCTCCGCATCTTTACTCTGGGACTCTGATCTCTATTCTCTTTCGGGTTAAAGATTTTGCTACCTTTGACATTAGGTTCTCGTGACTACTTCCTCCCGAAGAGCCCTCATCACAGATGATGACCTGATTCACCAGAAGATGCCGAAGATACTTGCCGATGAGTTGTCGAGACCCTATGTGCCCATCGCCCTTGCAATTCCGTGCCACCAATAGGTGTGTATGGATGATTTCCTATACCTTCCGTTCATCTGTTCAGTCCCAGTTGCTCTTGTGTTCACAAGATGCATCGAAATACTTTCTGTTGTTACGGGAATCCTTTGAGCCTACAGCGTTGCAGCTTCTTTTCACCTTGCGGATAATTCCTCACATTTATCGAGGATCTGTTCACCCTGAGTGGTTCCCATGATTCCAAAAATACTTTGAAATACTATTCAATCTTGCGACAATCCTCGGCAGCCTACTGCTTTGGAGATTTTTCTTACCTCCTTGCACTATGATTAATCATGTTTGTCTTGTAGTCTTTGATGACCTCCCTTGGCATTGCCATTCTGATCTGTTGAATCATCGTGTGTGCTAGTGCATGCAATCATCCGTTGATCCCTATGAATTCATTCTTCCGGCTCAGACGTCATTTCGGACATGAGCTGGATATCGGTAAATCAAACCTCGGTTGATTGTCCGTATAAGTCCATTCAACTTATATACCATGGTCAGAACATCTGCTTCTGATATCCCCTATTGAAAATCATAATTCCTTTGTACTTAGGCATTGAATTATTCCGATGCTTTTATCATTCGATGCTTTTTCATCCTTTCTTCTTATGGTTGAGTACCGATGCTCACACCAGACTCTCCGTACGCCGCCTGACCTTTTTGGTGGATTACTACCTGTCGTCTCCTTGTGTACTAAATCATTGACGAGCTTCCTGTGATACAAAATGCCTTTGGAGAATGGTATCATCTGGTCCGTGTCATCAGCCTTCTGCTTTCAAACTTGTATATCTTGTTCCTGTTGTTTGCCGTATGGATTCGTAAAATGTCCCTATGAGTTGTAACTATGCTTCATCCATCTGTGTGAACCCATGAACTTCGATGTGTCTTACTCTACTGATGGTATGCCAGATAAATTGTTTGAATGCTACAAATTCATCGACAGCTAGAAGTGAACGAAAGGCTATGCATTGAAAAAGTGGGAGTCGACCCTGAACCTTTGTGTTCATGCCCATGGATACGATGTAGAACTTATCAATGAAGCTTCTCGTAAGATAAGTATCCCCTAGGTATAAATTCTTCTGCACCTATGATCCCCCATTCTACCTTCGAGTATTACCTCCTGGTACCTCGAAGATATCATGCCTTTGCACTACATCTTATGAATTGTGATGAAATAATGCCTATCCCTGTCATAGCCATTTCTTGGTTCTGGGTTGTCGTCAAACGGGAACACCGAATACTTTGCTTCACCATTCCTTTTCCTTGATGTCGCCGTTGTTCGATTGTATTTTCTTGAAACTTTTTGACATGATGTGTCGTAGTCATCATCGACATATTGGCTTCTACCAAGTGTTAATTGAATTCATGGTGAGAAATGCCATCCTTGCCCCTCGATGATTTGTGTTATCATCGACAACCTCCTTTGACTCCCTGCCAATACAAACTTGGTCATGAATATTTTGCTCTGCTTTCCCTTGGGAATGCTATACCCCTAATTATTGTGTATAAACACATTTCCCCTTCCATTGGTCTGTTTAACCTTTATTGATATGTATCTTATGTGAGCAGTGATAATTCCCTGCTTATGTAAACACTTCGGTGTACTACTTTTTCCGTACAACATGTTACTACTATTGATAACATTTCGGTAACCACCGATGGATGAGAACTTTGCTTATTGGTCCGCCTCATCATAACGAGCAGGAAAATGGTTCTCTTTGTCCCTCGCCCTTGGTACCGACGTTGTTGCCGACATAGCTAACAAGCTGTTCTCTGACTTACCTTGCAACTTGATCGCATTGTTTGTCACCATCCTTCTTATACGTGTGGGCCCATAACCCACAGTTCCACAGGATCGAAACCTGACTCTCTTGTACCTTTCTGTTCTCGAGGTTATTCCTCTTGCTTGACCTCGTATGAAATTCAAGAGTCCTCTACCTTGTGATATTCAGTCCGATATCAAACTCAGTGCTTATGCCTGCTGCTCTGGACCCCTTTTATCCTCCGTTATCATCGTCGAATGCTTGAATATCCGCTGGAAAACTTCTCATGCCTTCTATTGTTTCTCTCGATGTATCTCCCTGAGTTTAACTCATGAGATACTTTGTACCCTATTCCCTTCGACCATCTCGGAAAATTAACCTTGTACCGACCCGACCCCATTATGTTTCCCCCCCTATCCTATCAGTAAGTACGTGGAAGACCCCGAAGAAGGATGACAACTCGTCGAGATGCACCGATGCAGAGAAATGAAGACATCAACGCAAATGATTAGCCTCTTCGAGAATGACAACAAGAACAAGAAGACTCGTTAGAATACGAAACCAAAACCCTACCCCTTGCGCTACCTTTAATTCTCAGGACGAGAATTCTTTGTAGTGGGGGAGATTTGTAACACCCCCGGTGTCAGTCAACCTTGATCACCTTATCTAATGCCAAGTAATCATGATTATGCTAATAATGATCACCCTTGGTCATGGCTCATTCAAATTCCAACCAAATAAATATTCCAGATACAAGTGGAAATAAAACTTAATCCAAAAATATTGCAACCACTTTTATTAAATGTCTAAAAGTCAGTAGGTCACAATAAATTAGCAATGGTATTTTATTACATTGTTTAAATATTTCCAGCAAAACAAACAGTGCCTAAAGCAGCCACTTTTAATCTTTTTTAAATAAAACAAAAACCCAAATGATTTTGTTATGCCACCAAACTTTTTGTGGCACTGTAATATCATGTAACACTAATATTTGAACTAGTTTCAATTGTTACAAAAATCAACAGCTAGCTTAAATAAAATAAAATTTTATGCAAATGAATAACAAAAAAAAGAAACTTTCAAATAAGCTATTCATCGCCTAGGGCAACCGAAGCCCCCCCGGGTCCGAACCCTCCCCCCTCCCATGTCTTCTTCTTCCTAGCGCTACAGGAACCGACCGGGCACCCATGGAGCACCCAACGCGTCCATGGTCGCAGCAGAACCAGCTCGTGCCCGTGCCGCTACAGAAGATCTGTGGGAATAAGGTCGTCGCCGTGCCCCCGTGGACTGAGGCAAAATACCCCCCTGTGCACTCCACGCTCTCTCTCTCTCTCGTTCCCGGTCGGCAGCGTGGCCACCATGGCCGCATCACCGTCGCCCCCATGGCCACTGGTCGTGCCCCGCCACACCAGGTTGTTAAGGAGGTCGGCCGCACTCGCCTTATTCTTCTCGTGCTCACAATCGACAGCGGGACGTGTTGCAAGTCGTCATCGTGCCGATTTCCTCACCACCGACCGCGCACCACCGGCGTCAAATTCGTCGTCGTCATTGCGAGCCGGCTGCCCCGAGAACCTCCCCTCTCTCCTCGTGAGCATCCTCCCCCAATCCCCCTCATTCGCCGTTTCTTTCGTCGCCGTAGATGCTCCCTGCGCCCGCTGTTCGCCATGGACGGGAGCGCAAGCCCTGCGCGTCCTTGGCCGCCCCCACATGCACTAGTTGCCTCCCGTGCCCACCCACGCACGCCTGCGTGCGAGCGAATTAGCGCGTGGCCGCGCCCCGCCGCCTTCCCCGCCGTTTCCCTCGGGTATGGTCGCCGTTGCGTCTGCACGGTGTGTGTGCGCGCCCACACCCGAGCCCGATGCCGGCGCTGCTGGCCGCTCTTGCCGCCCGCCGGCCTCGCCGCCCGTCCTCTGCTCCTCTGCCCGGCGCCGCTGGTCTCGCCCTCCGCCGGACGGCCTCGCCGCCGGCGCCCCTGTGTGCCCGTGCGTGGGTAGTCCAGTGGGATTGTTCCACCAGCAGGTGGGCCCTCCCCACTAATTAACTGGCAGATTAACACTAATCCAAATAACCCCCTACCCTATGACAGATGGGCCCAATTCCCCTTAGTAAACCCATGTTTAAATTAAACTGAGATAACCCCCACTGTCAATGACAGGTGGGACAAACTGTTAAGTTAATTCACTGATTAATAAAATTGCTAATTAACTATATGTCTCAGTGACTGCTGGGCCCCCACTATCAGATTAATAATTAAAAGCATTTAGATAAATTTCTGTGTATGACATGTGGGCCCTGGCTCTATTTTTGTTTAGGAAAATGAATTATTAATCATGTGAGGCTGACCAGTGGGACCAACTGGTCAGGTTTGACCAGTCAAAGTTTCTGTTCTGGATAATGTTAGGATTTATTAATAAAAGAAATCCAGAAAATGAGTTAAAAATGATTTAAACTTTGAATTTAAATATCTTTTAAACTGTAAGTCGGATTCAAAAACTTTATACATGAAAATTGATCAGAAAAATATAACAAATACGGATACTCTATCCGTATACCAACCACCCCACTCTAACATACCAAACATCGAACCGTCCCCCTCCGGACCGTCTGTCCGATGATTTGTCCGGTACTGTTAAAGTATCCGGATAAATTTATTCTAAACACGAAAGTTGTTCGGAATGTTAAAACTAGCACGGTTACACAATACTCACGTTTGTCGGATGTCCACGATACCTCTGGCATGATTCCTTCCCCCACCGGGCCATCCGTCGATAATCACCCGGAGCCGGTATTTCATCCCCGGATGAATTCCTGCTCCGAGCATAACACATTGTACTGCGTTAGATCACCGTTAACATTGCATTCGTCATGCCTTTCATATGTTTGATATGATTGCTTTATATTTACTGTTTCTTCCCCTTTATTTTCCCGGTAGACCCCGCTGCTACCGCCGACTACACTGCTGCCGGGTACGACTACTTCGTCGACGACCCTACCCTACCGTCGAGCTACCAGGCAAGAAGAGCCATTCTCTTCCCCAGATATCGCCTATCTTTATGTACATTTCTTGCACTAGGCATTGTTACTGCTGCTGATACGATTACAATCCTATTCAACTACATAGCCTGTTTTTGTCGCCCCTTGATGTACCTTCCTTTATCCTATGCCGCCTATTATAATTATGCATTATTCAGCAATGAGCCCTGCGCATTGTTAGTTAGGATTAGATAGCGGGCCGTGATCACTCAGGGGAGTGAACGCGGGTACTACTTATTATAAACTGCACAGGTATGGTACAATGCAGACATCGCCTAAGGTCCCCTAGCTCGGCTCTGCCGAGCCACCTTCAAGTGGAGCTACCGAGGAGTAATCCTCGTACTACACTCGTTGCTGACTCTGTATAGCCTCTCTAGGTCGTAAGCCCCGGTTTTCCTTAAGGTAAGAAGTCGGGCGACCCAACGGTGCCCGCGAGTGGTATTGCGTCAGGAACGACAGGGAGGGTACGACCGACGTTACTGGCGTGCTTGGCCCCTGCTCATATCTCGTGAGAGTTACCAAACCACGAAAGTCGAGCTCTACCAAGAGCACACGCAAGATAAGGTAAGGAGACGGTTCACCTTGTTGGTAACCGCAGAGACTTGGTGGGACGACTGTTGGGAAACGTAGTAGAAAACAAAATTTTCGAACAGTGGAAGTAGATCTCGCAAGTTCTCCCACGAACAGTCCCTCGATCAATCCCACGAACAAGTCCCGCGATCTAGTCCCACGGACAAGTCCCATGAAGAAGCTCCTCGAAGAAGGGTCGAAGGTACGACCCCTCCATTAGTATCCACACATCCCGTAGCAGCAATCCATCAGCGCTCCGCCGTCCAGAGATGAACGCCACCGAGAAAACTAGAGGGAGAAAACCCTAACGGATTCCGATCTAGAACAGCGTCTAAACCGGGGTCTAAAAGTGGAGCAACGGGGTTTAGAGGAGGGAGGGTGGCGCATAGGCCTTGGGGATTGATTGTGTGTGTCTTCCCCCACCCTTGGCTCACCTTATATAGGTGGACAAGGGGCCTAGGGCGCAGCTCAAGGAGGTTTGGGAGTCCAACTTGGACTCCCAAGCCTTCCAAACCTACACATACCTTCCCACCGGAAACCTTCCATAATGGTATTTGGAAATCCCACCTGGAGGATCTCCCACCCCTTTTTGGTGCGCCCCCACCACCTGGCCGGCCAGGGCAGCCTAGGTGGCTTGCCCCCCAAGGCCAGGGGCGCAGGGCAGTGGGTGGAACTGCCCGGAACCTTCCGGAACCTTCTAGAAGCTTCCAGGACCTTCCGGGACCTACCGGGACTGTTTCGGGACATTCCGGACACTTTTGGAGCACTTCCAATACCTTCCGGAACCTCTAACGAATGTTCCGGAGCCATCTAAATGGGTTTCGGAGCCATCCGGGCAAAGGTTATTATGTCCGGTGAACACAACATATTGTTTAAGCTGTCCACCGATCACCGAAACTATTCCGGTTGATCGTAAACTTTCCCATTACCATTTTCATATGTTCCGGAACCACCTGGGACTACTCCAGAGTGATCCGGACATATCCTTAAATACCCAAAACTACTTTTGGTGCCCTTATGAACTATTTCATAAATCCCCGGAACTACTTCCGGTACCCGTATGAACTATTCTGCTTTGCTTCCACTAAACCTTCTACCATTCTAGTATTCTAACAGACTACTGCTCGTTAAGTGTGTGACCCAATAGGTTCGGTATAATGCGGACATGACTCAGAACATCTTCCGGACATAGGTCAACAGCCTTTCGTCAATAGCCAATAATCAACAGCGGAGCCATGGACACCCATGTTGACTCCCGCACATACACGAAGAAACTTCGAGTGAACCATTATGTTTATTCATGTATCATTCCCTTTGCTTCGTGATATATGACAAAGTTAGAGGAGAGATGTTTGGCACCCATGTGTAACAACTTCTTGAACACAAGCCACTCGTTATCCTCTTTGCTCGTTTGTCCCTTTTCTCGTTATTGTATTCCGGTATCCCTGTGACTGAATCACAATGCGTCTGGCCAGACTATAAAGGATACCTTCATACCGAGTGGGCCCGAAGTGAATATCTTCTTCATCGTGAAGGAGAAAATCCCATTCTTGAACTATCACAGTCACTAGCCACACCATCTGACATACCCAGAACTTATTTTACTACTTCCCATTTACGGGAGGATTCATCTAAGAACCAAAGCATGTCTTCCTGTGTGAAGCAACTCGATACTCTCATGGTCTAAGGAATTACGTATATGATAACATTTCATGATATGACTTATAACGTAGTTACGATGTGATCTCTAAGTATATCATTCAATACTGGGGTCGGTTCAACATCATTGTTCTGCTAACAATATGTTCCCATTGCTACTGACATCCTTGTTACAAGAACAATGTCCATGATTAAGAAAACGTAATCATCAGTTAGCACATGAGCTGGTCTTAGAGGCTAAACCAGGAACTCTTGTTGTTTACATTTCCACACATGCAAATGAGCTTTCTTCAGAATCTCACAGTCAGGGTCATTGCAATTATAGCACAGAAATATAAACATTAATTACGAACGTGGAAATATATATAATAACATTTTATTATTGCCTCTAGGTCATATTTCCAACAACGACAGGGCAGGCACCGATGTACTGGTGGTCCTGACTGCTGTCGTTGTCCGCGGGTCAGTTAAGTCGAGGCAATGATAACGGTTGTCATGCAGCTTAATTAAAATGCTAAATGGTTCGGCGGATGACTTGAGAGACCCGTTGGTCTGTACACACTACCTACACGTGGGATTACGGTGTGGGCCCTCCGCGTTGTAGTTTGTCCGAAAGCTCTTCAGACGTCAGCAGTACCACGGTCTGATTGCCGGGAAGCGGTCTTGTCTTCTTTGCTGCGGCAGGTGTGTTTGGATTTTCTTTTGCTTCACCGGCCAGTATCGTACCTTTCAGGAGCATGTCAGGGTGAGGGACCTAGACCCCTGAGCACATAGGATATAGTCCGGCGGATGGCCTCTCTGCTGAGCCTAGGATGGGCTGGGATGTGTCGGATAGCCTCGGTGGGGCATTCCCTAACAAGGTGTACGCCACCCTGGAGATCCGAGCGTGCAGGCTGAACAGTAGTGCACCCCTGCAAGGAGTTTAATCTATTCGAATAGCCGTGTCCACGGTAACAGGACGCTTTATGCTGAAGTCGGATCTTATCACTACAAACTACTACTATTAATCTGTTGGTTCCGGGCTTTCTTCCTCGCAGGGTAGTCGAGGAGGGAACTCGGAGGCATATATTATTATTAATCATTACAACTTACTATTATACAATGCTGCAGCAACTCCTGCTTCATTGTTACTTTATGCTTTATATAAACTGTTGGCTGATTCTCTTCTCATGATGCAAGACTCGTCAGAAGATTCTAGTCTTCGATAGGCCTAGATGCTTACCCTTATTCTGATTTCTACCTTGCAGTCCACTATATACAGCCTCCCCTTTCCATTTGATACAAATGCATAAATGCTTAGTAGCGGACGTAAGACTCGCGGGCATGCTAGATACTCACCCTTGCTTTATTTCCCCCTTTTTGTTTTGCCTAATCGGTCGCTGTATTCGACGTTGGAGCCTTGGAGTCCAGGAGCAGGAGATCCCCGATGCCGACCACCGCAACATGAAGATTTCCGATGCCTTCTACGACGTCGAGTTCCCCGTTGACCAGGAGTAGTTTGGAGGTTCCCAGGAAGGAGGCCTCGCCTTTTCGATCTGTTGTTATTTGTGCTAGCCTTCTTAAGGAAACCTTGTATTCTTGTGTCTGTACTCAGATACTATTGCTTCCGCTAACTTTGTGCTCTCGACCTGTTGTATTCGAGCCCTCGTGGCCCCTGGCTTGTATTAAACAGCTTGTATTATTTTATTTGGAGAGTTGTGTTGTGATATCTCACTGTGAGTCCCTAATCTCGACCGTGTACCTTGCGTGTATGATTACTGTACACGGTCTGATTTTGGGGGCGTCACATCCAGGCGGCCTCCCGGCGCGCCCCTGGTGGGGGGCGCGCCAGGGGGGCGCCTGGGAACCTGTTGGCCCCCCTCTGGCTCCCGTTTTGCGTGCCTTCATCATTTTCTGGAAAATAACCTCCGTCGATTTTCAGGTCATTTGGAGGTCTTCTGATTCAGCAACTCCGAGTCCACTTTTTACTGTTGAATCCTGCCTTCTGCTGCTTCGGCATCGGAAAGTTGCAAACTGTGTTAAACAAGCCAAAACAACATAAGAATAGCATCATATCATGGAATATATCAATGAATAGGGGTGAATTACGATATAAAATAGTGATGTATTTTGAATGTATCAGACGTACACGTGGAGTATTCCTTTACCGATGTAGTCAATTAGGTCTCTTGTAATCCTGGATCTCCCGGCAACCTATATAAGTCGAAGTTGGGTTAGTCGATAGGCAGAATTCATAACTTAGATCTCAATCCCTCGATTGTAACTTGTGCTTTTCATACCTCATCACAATAGTAAAATACAAGCAAAAGTAGGGTATTACCTCATCTCGAGGGATTGAACATGGATAAAACTGATCTCTTCTTACCATCATATCTACCCACCACATCGAGATACCCTTGAGAGATTTACCGAAATGAGCTACAACAGATATTATTTTAAAAATACGATCCATATATAGCTAATATTTTTTTCCTTTGTCTATTTTCCCTCAATGTTCTTTGCTGCGTGGGGATGAATAGCATATCCGATCCAAATAAGAAACTTGACATACCAGTCTTTCATCTTTCCTAATCCAAACATATTTTTTCCACAAATTGATTATTCACAAAAAATTTAAAACCAATTTGCAATTTTTTTGGCTAAAACAAGTTCTATATAACCCCATTGCTACCCAAACAACCACCACATGATGAGATGAAATATTGAAATAAATAGAAAAGTGCTAAAGTTAGTTGAGCAAAAGCATCTTAGGAGAGGGTCATTTTCTTTTCAAGTTTTTCTGGGTTTCATTGCATTATGAATCTTTGCACTACACCAACGTCTACTCCGTATTCCGTTGCTTGGCTAGTTGGTGAGTTTTCATAGTGATCTTGGGCTTAATCGTTGATATTTTAATTGTGTAGCAAGTTCTCCAACACCTACCTCACAACCACAAGTCCCAGGAGTAATATGTTTGGTAGCACCTCCATCACACTAACTCCATACGAATCATATTGCATCATGAGTCCGGCCTTGCTACAACACCCTCTCTCAACGCCACATTAATACGTCCCAAACGTGTCAATAATTTTTTACTCGTTCCATGATCTTTTAGATGACATTGCTATGTGTTTTGCTTCACTTTCATATCTTTTTACACATACTACCTCCTTTCTGGTTTATAAGGCTTGCATGTATCTCTAGGTTAACAAATAGACCAACGTAATACAAGTTATATATCACAAAAAACAAATCATTAGAAACTTCAAATCGTATACTTTTTAATGGCATAACTTTTAGACTATATAACTCATTTTATGTTGGTCAAGTTATAGATCTAGGGATACGCGCAAGCCTTATAAACCGGAAAGGAGGTAGTATTTGGACTAACCTACTAACTCAGTGCACCTAGTGCCAGTTTCTGTCTGCTGATGTCTGTGAATTGCAGGTTTTTACCCATATTTACAGAGCTCCAAAAATTCCAACAAAAATATATAAAAAAATCAGTGCGACAGAAGCTTCACGAAGCTCGAAGGAGAGCCGGAGGGGGCCCACCCCCTCCCAGGCGGCCAGGTGGTGCAGCCCCACTCCTGTCCGCGCCACCAAAGCGCCTGGGTGGAGGGGCCACACCCTGGTGCCCCCCTTCGGCCTATATTCACATCCCTTCACAGAAACCCTCATACAGAACCCCGCATCGCGTTTTTCACCTCTATTTCACCACCGCCTCGCTTCCAAGATCGGGAGCACTAGGAGACCTCTTCCCGGCACCCTGCTGGAGGGAGGATTGACCTTCGGGAGCTTCTCCACCACCATGAGCACTTCCCGTATGTGCCGTGAGTAGTCCCCCTTGGACCATGGGTCCATGACCAGTAGCTTTGTGATGTCTTCTCTCCAATCTTGTGCTTCAATTCTTAGCCCTTGTGAGCTTCCCTACATGATCAAGGCATCTATGTAATTCTTTCTGCTGTTGCTATGTTGTGTTTGCTGGGATCCGATGGATCATGAGATTATGTTCAGATTGTGATGAGTTATATATTTGGTTCCCTTTTATATTTTGTTCTTGAGTAATTCTTGCATTTTCTCCGTTGCTTTTTATTGCTTTGGCCAAGTAGTAGATAGTAACTCCAAGAGGGAGCGTTTATGCTTGATTGTTGATACGCCCCAAATGTATCTATAATTTTTGCTTGTTCCAGGCACTTTTATGTGGCATTGCTACATGTTTTGCTACACTTTTATATAATTTTACACATATTTGGACTAACCTACTAACTCAGTGCACCCAGTGCTAGTTCCTGTCTGTTGATGTCTTTAGTTGCAGTGATTTTCTCCAATTTAAAATGCTAGAAAAAATCTGGAAAAATGAGAATAAAAATCAGCATGGAGGAAGCTTCCGGAACAACCGAAGGGGAGCCAGAGGGAGCCCGCACCCCTCTGAGGCGGCCAGGTGGCGCAGCCCCACCTCTGGTCGCGCCACCAGGGCGCCTGGGAGGTGGGGCCCACCTCTGGTGCCCCCTTTCGCCTATTTTTACCCCTCGTTCAGGAAACCCTCGAGGAGAATCCCGCATCGCGAATTACCTCTCTGTTCTGCCGCCGCCGCGCTCCGAAGATCGGGAGCACCAGAAGACCCCTTCCCGGCACCCTACCGGAGGGAGGATTGACCTTAGGGAGCCTCTCCACCACCATGGACGCCTCCCAGATGTGCCGTGAGTAGTCCCCCTTGTACCTTGGGTCTGTGATTAGTAGCTATGTGATGTCTTCTCTCCACCTTTGTTCTTCAATGTTTTAGACCTTGTGAGCTTCCCTACATGATCAAGGCACCTATGTAGTTTTCTTGATGTTGCTATGCTGAGTTTGCTGGGATCTGATGGATTATGAGATTATGTTCAGATCGTGATGAGTTATATATTTGGTTTACCTTTTAGATTGTGTTCTTAGTAATTCTTGCATGTTCTCCGTTGTTGTTCGTTGCTTTGGCCAAGTAGTAGATAGTAACTCCAAGAGGGAGAGTTATGCATGATTGTGGGTTCATGCCCACTAATGTCTAGCTTGAGTGACAGAAACATGAGACTATGGGATGTTATGTTTCCACGAGGGAGAAAACAACGGTGATTTTAACCGCGGTTGCAAGGAGTGTTTACCTTACGCATAGAGTGTTAATGCATTTGTTTGTTGCTTTGAGTTTACATTTTGGGTGGGGCTCGCAACTTAATACCAGCGAGATGTTCTAGATAGATATCTCAAGGTGGATGATTAGTAGTAGATGCAGATGAATTTTGGTCTACTTGTCTTGGCGTACTGCCCATACTTTAGAGCACTCTTACTTTCAAGTAGCATAATTAGCACTGCGGTGCGTTTATAATTCTGTCAATTGCCCAGCTGTAATTTGTTCACCCAGCTTAGTTGTTTATCGTCTTTTGGGAGAGAGACATCACTAGTGAACATCACGGGACGCCGATCCATATTTCCAACACAGTTACACCTCCACTTTACTTTCAGCTTTTACTTTTGTTGCAATCACTATTACCACTATCATTATCCCCTTGCATTTTTATTCTTTGTAAACAACAAGGCCGGAGGGATTGAAAACCCTTTGTACTCGTTGGAAGCAAAGCTATCTATTGTGTGTGCAGTTCCAGGTAAAGTAAGCAACCTCGGTTTTAGAACGGTGCGATTGTTAATTTTACCACCTACTTGTTGAACTTGGAGTCCAACTTGTCGATCTCAACCTTGGCATCTTTGACAATGGAAACTTGCTGTTGTGGTACATCTTAACCATCCACTTGGGGTAACCAACGAGGGGAAAGAAGCCATCAATTATGGGTTCATGCCCCCGATGTCTGGCTTGAGTGAAAGAAACATGAGACTAGGGGATGTGTTGTTGCCACCAGGGATAAAACAACGGTGCTTGTAACCGCGGTTGCAAGGATTGTTTACCTTACGCAAAGTTTGTTAATGCAGTTTTCTGTTGCTTTGGTTTTACACTTTGGGTGGGTCTCACAACTTAATACCAGAAAGATGTTCTCGATAGATATCTCAAGGTGGATGATTAGTGAGTAGATGCAGTTGGATTTCGGTCTACTTGGCTTGGAGTACTGCTGATACGTCTCAAACGTATCCATAATTTTTGCTCGTTCCATGCCCTTTTTGTGTCATTGCCACATCTTTTTGCCATGCTTTTGAATCATTTATTGGACTAACCTACTAATATAGAGCCCAGTGTCAGTTCCTGTCTGTTTTGTCTTTGCAATGCAGAAAAAGTCCAAAAATGAAGTTGCTTAGAAAATTCCCAAAAATTTACCAAAAAATATTTACATCGGAAGAGTCCTCTAGCCGTAGGATGGAGTCGGGAGGTGGCCCGAGGCCCCCAGGCGCCCTCCCGGCGCGGCCAGGGTGGACCGCCCAGGTGGCCGCCTGGGTGACCTGGGCACTGATGGCGGAGAAGTTAATAGGTTTAGTTGGGTTGCCTTTCCTGTTAACCGCGCCAATAAACGATTCTTGATAACCCACAAGTCTAGGGGATCAATTGTAGCTTTTCGATAAATAAGGATGTCGATCCCAACGAGGACTAGAAGGTTATGATAAGTGACACTGGATAAGGAAATGCTGCACACACTCAATGGTAAATATTTAGGGGTTTTTGGTTTAAGCAACAGAAAAGTAAAAGACAAGCAAAGTAAACAGGGTAACTGAGGAGCAGCAAGTGGCCCAATCCTTTCACAAGGATAAGCCTAGGAACTAAAATTATAAAAGCTAAAGCGTTCTCAAGAACACACGGGAGAGATAGCCAAGTTACTTTCACCATACTCCGCCAAGTAATATGTATTGTGTTGATAAGTGTTGGTGGGTGGATCAATGCTAGTACACCTTCTAGACTAAGATAAGTGTACTCTTATGATTACACACCTTGCAAGAATCCGCAAATAAAAGGTAGTAATTAAGTCATAAGCCTAACCACAGCATTACGATCAAGGATCCATAACTCCCTTGTGCAAAAGTGTGCGAACTGGGCTTCAGGTTTCTGTCACTCCGGCAACCCACCATAAGCATGCTTTGTGTACAATGTATTCCTCTAGGCCCATGAAAGGTGAAGTGTTAAGTGTTTGACTCACATAACACCACTAGAGAAATAACAACACAACTTAAGTATCAAACAACACATAACACTTCAACATCATATGACTACTAACAACTAGACTTCTCCCATGTTCTCAAGAAATAAAGCAACTACTCACAAGACATAAAAGAGATCATGATCAGAGGTGATAGATGGGTGGCAAACAATCTGGGCACAATGATATTTCTGCAACAAAACTCAATAGCATTCACCACAAAGTAGTAATCAACACCAACAGAGTAGAGAGGATAGATAGTACGGATTACAACACAAGTTGCAATTGTGAGATGAGATGGGATGGAGATGGAGATGGTGCTGATTTTGGGGATGATGTTGATGATGATCTCGATGATGCCCGTGACGATGATGATGATGATGGTGACGATCTCCCCTTCCGGGAGGTGATCTCCCCGGCGGAATCTTCCCACCGGAGATGGCTTTTCTCCTCTGTAGGTTTCCGCCCCTTGGCGGCGGCGAACCACGAAAACTCTTCTTCTTTTTAGGGTTTCTACCCCAGGGGGGTCTTATAGGCGAGAGGGGGCACCGAGGGGGGTCACCAGGCATCCAGGCGGGTGCCTGGCGCGACCAGGTGGGGGGCTGCGCCAGGCACCCTTCTGGCTGCCTGGTGGGTCCCCTCACCTCCATCCTCGGTGATCCCCAGTCAATCTTCATAAAAACACTCCCCGTAAATTTTCATCGTATTTGGACTTGATCTGATTCACCAACTTGGTGTCCAATTTTCACCGCTGAATCCTGGTTCTGCTGCTTCGGCACCGGAAAGTTGTAAACTGTGTAAAACAAGCCAAAACAACATAAGAACAATACTTTAAAGTGGAATATATCAATGAATAGGATGAAATTACAATATAAAATAGTGATGCATTTTGGACGTATCAACTCCCCCAAGCTTAGACCTCGCTTGTGCCCAAGCGATTGCTAAGCTCGGTAAACCTGTCCACAAGTTTAGAGAGTGAAGTGTCGATAAAAGAATACGGACAAGAAGCATCAATATTTCTCACCAAACTGAAGCATCCTCAACAGCAACCTCAACTCATAAGGTCCTTATGATAAAGTAGTAACAATTATAACAAAGTAGGACCTGTAAAACTCATCAAATCATGGAAAACATAGCCTTGTTCAAGGAACAACTAATAACTTTTACTTTTGCTCTTTCACTTATAAGGGAACCGGTTGAAGCTTTGGAAAGAACATGTTTTCAGTCAAGAAGTGCAAATGTTAACACAAAGGAAGATGTTTACTAAGCATAAGCTTTTTCAACAACTCACTTATCAAAAGATAATGTCAACAAAGATGTAACATGCTAACTTTCAATGCAGCTTTGTATGCAAGAATCTTTATGAACATCAAGTGTCTGTTCTCTCTCAAGAAGGAAGGAAGTAGGAAAGACTGACTCAGCACAAAATAAAGGATAAACCCCGTGCAAAAGGGTGAGCAGGGAAAACTCATGTGCCATCTCTAGATGAAACAGAATAAAAACAGGCCTTTGGGAGGTGCATGATCCGTCAACGACTGCTGATAGATAACTCACTCACTTCATGATTTGGACAAGTTTCGAGGAACGGCTCCCATGTGGGGACGATCACATCCCCTGAAATTCCTTTGTTCAATGAGCGAAGGAACTTGTGCGTTACTATTTATCTTTTACGAGCTGGGCACTCATTCCAGTCCCTTCTCGTATTAGGGGTTTGCAGATTAGGCATGCAATCCCAAGATAAAACTTGTCCAAATTAAGAAGATCATGGGTTACCCACCACTTCCTCATGAGCTGAATCAGTGGCACAAAACAGAAGATTTTGACGATCTAGAGATAGCACATAAATTATATACTTCAGGAGTGGTAGTGGAATACCACAAATAGGAAGGTATGGTGGACTCAAGTGGAAGATGTTGGTTTCAGGGTATGGAAGTACAAGCAGAATTCCGCTTAGTACAGAGTTTTGGCTAGCAAGGATTTGAGAGACCAGACAATTGATGACAACTTAGATGCAAGCAATACAAAGCATAAACATTAAAACTAGCATGAAACATCAAGTTGTCTTCCTTGTCAACATAACACTTCAAGCATAATAACACAAAGGTTTTGGCTATGTCGCTACTTTGAGAAAAACATGCTTGTTGTTATGACCAAAGCTATACTTGCCAAGATTTAAATAAAGTTTTCGAAGCCATACCTGATATAAGGTCAATACTCCCCATAAGAATCAGCTCATAATGTCGATTGCGTGAAGAGAATACCGAGTGCAGCGAAGAAACCAATAGACTTCTCATTAATATTCCTTCATGGACGACCCCGCACTCACAGATACAAATCTCTCCACAAAAGATAGACCTCAAAGCAACACCTATTTCATAAAGTAACTTCCCTAGACATGATACGACTCTACTTGACTCCTAAAGACAAAGATAAAGATAAAGAAACTCGGCACTCCCCCAAGCCTGGAACAAGCTAAGGGGATGCCATTACCCGAGGAGATTTACTCCTCATATTGTTGTGGTTGTTTCTTCAGATCCCTGATGACACGGCGAAGGGTTCAGTTCTCTGACTCCAAGACCTTCACTTGTACTTTTAGTACACGGAACTCTTCAAAGAGTTGGTTGGTGATGCGGTAGGCTTCGGAGATGGTGGAAAGCATGCGTTGATCTTCAAGTGAAGTGGAGGGCCCTGAAAGTTTAAGAGAAAGATCATATTGAGGTTGGACAGATCCCACCGTGATGGGATTGCTTGGACCTCCTTGTTGTTGGGCAGTGATAGTCTTGACTTCCTCTCTCACGGAGCGCTCCATCTCCGCTTGTCTTGCGGCAATTTCTTCTTCGGTAGCCCAATCAACGTGCTTCCCTTGATTAAGATCCTTCTGGACTTGACGCAGACGCCATCCCAAGAATTCCTCTCCGCTCGAGCCACAAGAAGACATCTCTAGCAGCAGCTTTTCACCCTGGAAGAAACAGAACGAGAAAGAAAACACACGAAATCGCAAGATACGATGCTGGGACTATCCGGGCAAATATATAGAAAAAATTTGTGCAACAGAAGGAAGGTTTCAAGCCTAGGTGGAGTCGAAGTCCAGGGAACCCGGGATGGTGCCTGGCGCGGCCAGGAGGGGGGCTGTGCCAGGAGGCCTCCTGGGCCCCCTGGAGCTCCTCTCCGGCTCCACTCGGGCTTGGAATTTTCCTAATTTTGCAAAAACTTTGAAAAGTAAACTTTTATTGACGTTTGCGGTGTTTTCTTACCATAATTCATACCTTTTCTTATTCTTCTCCTGCCGGAGTCTGAAACCGGGTTGCAACATGTTCTTCATGAGTTCTTGTATATATCATGTTCACATCCACATTGATTGGATCACCTGCCATATAATGTTTGAGTCTTTTTCCATTCACAACTTGAGGTCTGGTGCCTTCAAAATTATTGATCTTGATTGCACCAGACCGATATACTTCTTCGATATGAAAAGGTCCTTCCCATCTGGAAAGTAGTTTACCTGGAGAAATCCTGAAACGAGATCTAAACAACAAAACTTTATCACCAACATTAAACTCACGTTTCAGAATTCTTTTATCGTGCCACTTCTTTACCTTTTCCTTGAACATTTTAGCGCTCTCGTAAGCTTCACTCCTCCACTCATCTAGAGAAGTCAAGTTCATGAGACGCCTTTCACCAGCTAACTTTGGGTCAACATTTAGCTCTCTGACAGCCCAGAAAGCTTTGTGCTCTAACTCTAATGGTAAATGGCAAGCCTTGCCATAGACCATTTTATACGGAGACATGCCCATGGGGTTTTTGTAAGCAGTTCTATACGCCCACAAAGCATCTCCTAACTTCTTTGACAAGTCCTTTCTAGAACTGTTTACTGTCTTCTGTAAGATAAACTTGATCTCCCTATTGGTGAGCTCAACTTGCCCACTAGTTTGAGGGTGGTACGGTGATGCAATCCTATGATTGACATTGTACTTGGCTAGAGCTTTCCTAAAAGCTCCATGCGTGAAGTGTGACCCTCCATCTGTCATGAGGTACCTTGGTACTCCAAACCTAGGAAAACTTACATCCTTGAGCATTTTCAAAGATGTCTTGTGATCAGCACTCTCAGTGGGGATTGCTTCAACCCACTTGGTTACATAATCAACTGCAACTAAGATGTGTGTGTACTTGTGTGAAGGAGGAAAAGGACCCATAAAATCAAAACCCCAGCAATCGAAAGGTTCAATCACTAGTGAGTAATTCATAGGCATCTCATTTCTGCTGCTAATGTTACCAACTCTCTGACACTTATCACAAGATAGAACGTACCTTCGAGTGTCCTTAAAAAGTGTAGGCCAATAAAAACCTGATTGTAAAACTTTATGTGCGGTCCTTTCACCGGCATGATGTCCTCCATAGGGACTATCGTGACATTGTCGAAGAATGTCCTACTACTCGTGCTCCGGTATACATCTTCTCACGGTCCCATCTGGACCCTCTTTGAAAAGATGTGGATCATCCCAAAAGTAGTGCCTCAAATCTTTGAAGAATTTCTTCCTCTGCTCAAATGTAAAACCTGGAGGCAAAAACTTTGCAACGCTAAATTAGCATAATCTGCAAACCAAGGGTTGGAATGAGATTGTACTTTTACAACAGCAAGTTGTTCATCTGGGAAACTGTCGTTGACTGGAATAGGATCGTGCGAGAAATCTTCCATCCTTGAAAGATTATCCGCCACCGGATTGTCTTCTCCTTTTCTATCGACAATCTGCAAATCAAATTCTTGAAGAAGGAGTACCCATCTAATGAGTCTTGGTTTGGCGTCCTTTTTCTGCATAAGATACTTAATGGCAGCATGGTCAGTATGAATAATAACTTTAGAATTAACAATATACTGCCTAAACTTATCACAAGAATTCCTTCTCGGTAGTGGCATAATTATTTTGAGCACTATCAAGTGTCTTATTGGCATAGTGGATGACATTCAATTTCTTGTTAACCCTTTGTCCTAAAACAGCTCCAACAGCAAAATCACTAGCATCACACATAATTTCAAAGGGAAAATTCCAGTCAGGTGGTTGTACTATAGGAACGGTTATCAAGGCTTTCTTAATAACTTCGAAAGATTCCTTACAATCTTCATCAAATACAAAAGGAGAATACTTCTGGAGAAGATTGGTAAGGGGTCTCGAAGTCTTAGAAAATTCCTTGATAAATCTTCTATAGAAACCAGCATGACCTAGAAAACTACGAATACCTTTGATGTCCCTTGGATAGGGCATCCTTTCAATAGCTTCAATTTTCGCCTTGTCCACTTCAATTCCCCTTTCGAAAATCTTGTGTCCAAGAACTATCCCTTCGTTAACCATGAAATGGCACTTCTCCCAATTGAGCACCAAATTCGTTTCTTCACATCTCTGCAAAACTTTATTAAGATTGTGGAGACAGTGGTCAAAGGAGTTTCCATAGACGGAAAAGTCGTCCATGAAAACTTCTACAATCTCCTCACAGAAACCATGAAATATTGCAGACATACACCTCTGAAAAGTAGCAGGTTCATTACACAAACCAAAAGGCATACGCCTATAAGCATAAGTACCGTAAGGACACGTAAAGGTGGTCTTCTCTTGATCCGCGGTGTTAACGTGAATCTAGGAGAAGCCAGAATACCCATCAAGATAGCAGAAGTGGGTGTTTTTAGACAGCCGCTCGAGCATCTGATCAATAAAGGGCAGAGGATAGTGGTCCTTCCTGGTGGCCTTGTTCAACTTCCTGAAATCAATACACATTCTATATCCAATAATAGTCCTCTGAGGTATTAGTTCATTTTATCCTTAGGAACAACAGTCATACCTCCTTTCTTAGGAACACAATGAACGGGACTTACCCACTTACTATCAGCTATAGGATAGATGATACCTGCGGCTAGAAGTTTGAGAACCTCCGTCCTAACCACGTCCTTCATCTTTGGGTTCAACCGTCGTTGATGATCAACAACTGGTTCAGCATCGGGCTCGAGATTGATAGTATGTTGGAAAATGGATGGACTAATACCCTTGAGATCATCAAGAGTATAGCCAATAGCACCTCGGTGTCTGCGGAGTGTCTCCAATAATCGCTCTTCTTCATACCCTGAAAGGTTAGAATTGATAATAACAGGATATACTTTCTTTTCATCTAAATAAGCATACTTGAGCGTATCGGGTAGTGATTTTAGATCAAACACCGGGTCTTCTTTTTGTTGCGAGAGGATTCCTAAAGGTTCAACCGGGAGGTTGTGCTTCGGGATAGGAGTTTGTCTTAAAAATATGTCTTCTAGTTCACCCCTCTCCTGCATATGTATGTCATTCTTGTGGTCTTCCATAAATTGCTGCAAAGTATCATTAGGAGGAATAGCAATAGAAGCAATTTCTTCAATAATTTTGTCATTACTTGACAAGCTAGTACCACGACGCTGCTTAGAAAAATTAGAAAAAATAAATTCATACGGCTCACCGTTGAATTCAACAGAAACTTTACCTTTCTTGCAATCTATTATAGCTCCACAAGTGCTGAGGAAGGGCCTACCAAAGATAATAGGGCAAAAACTATCTTGCACTGAACCAAGTACAAGAAAGTCAGTAGGATATTTTACCTTCTCGCAGAGTACTTCAACATCTCTCACAATCCCAACTGGAGAGATTGTTTGTTTATTTGCAAGATGAATCGTGACATCAATGTCCTCGATCTCACACGGCTGAATCTCGTGCATGATCTCTTGATAAAGTGTGAAGGGAATAGCGCTGACACTAGATCCCAAATCACATAGCCCATACTAATTATGATCTCCTATTTTGACAGATACAACTGGTGTACCTGAAATTGGGCCTTTGTTCTTGGTTGTGACAATGTTAGTGGAAACAGCACAAAAACTAATAGTGGATTCGTCAATATCACTGGTAACCAGATCCTTGACCATTGCAACTTGAGGCTTGACCTTGATCATGTCCTCAGGTTCGTCAGTGGTCCTCCCGTTTTTGTTTAGAATACCTGTAACAAATGAGTGCTCCTTTATCCTTGAGGGATAAGGAGGCTGTTCATACACAATTGCAGGTAAAACAGGATCAGTAACATTAATCTCAATAGGTGACTCCTTGAAAGGTTTATGATGTTGACTCTCCTTCTTCTTAGAAGAATCAATATGAGAAGAAAAGTCCTTGCAAAAGTCAACCATTAGCTGGGAATCAAGACCAATTTTAGAGCAAAAGGTATTAAAGTAATCAGTCTTCACATAACTCTCAATGTAGTCATGCTCATAGTTTATAGCGGGTTCAATACCTTTATCGATTTCCCAGTCTTCAGTGTTCTTCTGGATCCTTTCTATAAGATCCCATTTTTCTTCCATACTTCTGGTCTGGTATACCCCCGCTAGAGGAGGCATCCAACGTCTCCCTGTCCTGACGAGAAATCCTGGCATAAAAATTTGTAAGTATAATTTCCTTGGGGAGCTCATGGTTTGGGCATTTGAGCATCAGGGACTTCAGTCTCCCCCAAGCTTGAGCGATGCTCTCTTCGTCGCGAGACCAAAAGTTGTAGATGTAGTTCCTGCCTTGGTGAATTTCACGAAGCTCTGGCCATTCAAGAAGATCAGAGTTATCGAGTAGCTTATACCAATCTGAAGCTTTATCTTTGAGTGATACGGAGAATAGTTTCTTCATTACGAACTCCATTGTTACACCTGCAAGCTTAAATAAAGAACATAATTGTGATAAATATAGTAGTTGTTCTCCCGGATGTCCTTCTCCTGTATAACGATTAGCCAAGACATAATCAATAATACCAGATGGTATTTTATAGGGCACAATTTCAGTAGGGGTAGGAGTGACCACCACAGTTGTGGGGCGGCTCCTTACCAGCAACGAACCAACAGTAGAGGAGTCCATAAGGACTGAAGGTAACAACAGAAAATAAAGGTTTCCCTACAGGCTTCACTTACCAATAGCGCTACACTCCCCGGCAACGGCGCTAGAAAAGCTCGTTGATGGCGGAGAAGTTAATATGTTTAGTTGGGTTGCCTTCCCTGTTAACCGCGCCAATAAACGATTCTTGATAACCCACAATTCTAGGGGATCAATTGTAGATTTTCGATAAATAAGGATGTCGATCCCAACGAGGAGCAGAAGGTGCTGATAAGTGACACTGGATAAGGAAAGGCTGCACACACTCAAAGGTAAATATTTAGGGGTTTTTGGTTTAAGCAACAGAAAAGTAAAAGACAAGCAAAGTAAACAGGGTAACTGAGGAGTAGCAAGTGGCCCAATCCTTTCACAAGGATAAGCCTAGGAACTAAACTTATAAAAGCTAAAGCGTTCTCGAGAACACACGGGAGAGATATCCAAGTTACTTTCACCATACTCCGCCAAGTAATATGTATTGTGTTGATAAGTGTTGGTGGGTGGATCAATGCTAGTACACCTTCTAGACTAAGATAAGTGTACTCTTATGATTACACACCTTGCAAGCATCCGCAAATACAAGGTAGTAATTAAGCCATAAGCCTAACCACATCATTACGATCAAGGATCCATAACTCCCTTGTGCAAAAGTGTGCGAACTGGGCTTCAGGTTTCTGTCACTCCGGCAACCCACCATAAGCATCCTTTGTGGACACTGTATTCCTCTAGGCCCATGAAAGGTGAAGTGTTAAGTGTTCGACTCACATAACACCACTAGAGAAATAACAACACAACTTAAGTATCAAACAACACATAACACTTCAACATCATATGACTACTAACAACTAGACTTCTCCCATGTTCTCAAGAAATAAAGCAACTACTCACAAGACATAAAAGAGATCATGATCAGAGGTGATAGATGGGTAGCAAACAATCTGTACACAATGATATTTCTCCAACAAAACTCAATAGCATTCACCACAAAGTAGTAATCAACACCAACAGAGTAGAGAGGATAGATAGTACGGATTACAACACAAGTTGCAATTGTGAGATGAGATGGGATGGAGATGGAGATGGTGCTGATGGTGGGGATGATGTTGATGATGATCTCGATGATGCCCGTGACGATGATGATGATGATGGCGACGATCTCCCCTTCCGGGAGGTGATCTCCCCGGCGGAATCTGCCCACCGGAGATGACTTTTATCCTCTGTAGGTTTCCGCCCCGTGGCGGCGGCGAAACACGGAAACTCTTCTTCTTTTTAGGGTTTCTACCCCAGGGGGGTCTTATAGGCGAGAGGGGGCACCGAGGGGGCCACCAGGCATCCAGGAGGGTGCCTGGCGCGGCTAGGAGGGGGCCCGCGCCAGGCAGCCTTCTGGCTGCCTGGTGGGTCCCCTCACCTCCATCCTCGGTGATCCCCAGCCAATCTTCATAAAAACACTCCCCGTAAATTTTCATCGTATTTGGACTTGATCTGATTAAGCAACTTGGTGTCCACTTTTCACCGCTGAATCCTGGTTCTGCTGCTTCGGCACCGGAAAGTTGTAAACTGTGTAAAACAAGCCAAAACAACATAAGAACAATACTTTAAAGTGGAATATATCAATGAATAGGATGAAATTACAATATAAAACAGTGATGCATTTTGGTATATCAGACACAGCCTCGGACTCCCCCTTGGCCTATAAATTTACCCGTGACGCAAAAACCCGAGATATCGAACTCCTTTTTCCAGAAGTGCTCCCGATCTCCGTTGGCATCGAAACCTAGCTTCAGGGGTCACCAGGATCCTGCTCCGGCACCCTATCGGAGAGGGCCTTGGCCCCCGGGGGCATCTTCATCAACTCTTCTTCACCCCATGATGGATCGTGAGTAGTTCCTCCTTGGACTACGGGTTCTTGGCAGTAGCTTGTGATGACCCTCAACGTAAAGGGATCTATTGTGGTGTTTTCGAAAAGTAAGAGTGTCGAACCCAACGAGGAGCGAAAGGTATTGATAGGCGATTTTGGACAAGGAATAACTGCAAGCACTGAAAGATAACTTTTTAGGGGTTTTCGATATAAGCAACAATAAGATAAAAGCAAGAAAAGTAAATAGTACTGAGGAGCAACAAGTGGCCCAATCCTTTTGAGCAAAGGATAATCCTGACAACTGAGCATATAAAGACTATTTGTTCTTGAGGACACATGGAGAGGTAGTCACGTGCTTTCGCCATACTCCGTATCGATAACAAGTGTTGTGCTGATAAGTGTTGAGTGGGTGGATCTATGCTAGCACACCTTCTAGACTAAGACAAGTGAACTCTTATGATTAAACATCTTGCAAGCATCCGCAAATACAAGATAGAAATTAAGGCAAAGCCTAACCACAGCAATAAGATCAAGGATCCAGTAATCCCTTGTGCAAAAGTGTGCAAACTGGGGTTTAGGTTTCTGTCACTCCGGCAACTCACCATAAGCATTCTTAATACACAATGTATTCCCCTAGGTCCTTAAGAAGGCGAAGTGTTGAGTGTTCGACTCACACAACACCACTAGGAAAATAACAACACAACTTAAATATCAAACAACACAAATTACTTCAACATCATATGACTACTAACAACTAGACTTCTCCCATGTCCTCAAGAACTAAAGTAACTACTCACAAGACATAAAAGAGATCATGATCAGAGGTGATAAATATATCATAAACAATCTGGACATAATGATATTTCTCCAACAAAACTCAATAGTATTCACCACAAGGTAGTAATCAACACCGGTAGAGTAGAGAGGATAGATAGTACGGATTACAACGCAAGATGAACTTGTGAGGTGAGATTGGATGGTGGTGGATATGGTGCTGATGTTGGGGATGATGTTGATGATGATCTCAATGATGCCCGTGACGATGGTGATGATGATGGCGATGATCTCCCTTTCCGGGAGGTGATCTCCTCGGTGGAATCGGCCCGCCGGAGAGCCCCTTTCTTCTCTGTAGGTTTCCTCCACGGAGCGGCGGCGGAACTCCGTGAAAGCTTCTGTTTTTTAGGTTTGCGCGTAACGAGGAGTATATAGGCCAGAGGGGGGAGCCAGGAGTGGCCCCAGGGCTCCAGGCGCCCTCCCGGCGCGGCCAGGGGAGGGGCTGCGCCAGGTGGCCGACTGGGGCTCCTGTGGCCCTCCTCTGGCCCCTCTTCGGAGAGTCTTTGTTAATCTTCTGGAAAATACCCCCCGTCGATTTTCAGGTAATTTGGAGGTATTCTTCTTCAACAACTCAGCGTCCACTTTTTACCGTTGAATCCTGCGTCTGCTGCTTCGGCACCGGAAAGTTGCAAACTCTGTAAAACAAGCCAAAACAACATAAGAACATCATCGTAATATGAAATATATCAGTGAATAAGGATGAATTACGATATAAAATAGTGATGCAATTTGGACGTATCAACTCCCCCAAGCTTAGACCTCTCTTGTCCCCAAGCGAAAACTGAGCTCGGTAAACCTGTCCACAAGTTTAGAGAGTGAAGTGTCGATAAATAAAATACGGACAAGAAGCATCATGATCTTTTCACCAAACTCAAACATCCTGAACAGCAATCTCCAACTCATAAGGCCCTTATGAAAGAGTAATTACAATTATAATCAAAAGTAGGGCTAAGGAAACTCATCAAATCATGGAAAACAAGTCCTTTGGTCAAGGGACAACTAAAAGCTTTTACCTTTGCTCTTTCTCTTTATATTTTGAAGAGGCAATTTGGATCTTTTTGAAAGAACAAGCTATTAGTCATCAAGTGAAAATGCTAACACAAAGGAAGATGTTTGCTTGGCAAATGCTTTTGCAAACAACTTACTTATCAAAAGATAATGTCAACAATGATATGGCATGGCAAAACTTTAATGCATCATTATATAAATGAATCTTCATCAGCATCAAGTGTCTGTTCTCTTTGGGAAAGGAGGAAGTAGGGAAAAACTGACTCAACATAAAAGTAAAGGAAAAAATCCTTGTTAAAGGCAAGCAGGGAAAAATCAAGTGCTATCCTTAAATCAAACAGAATGAAAACAAGTTTTGAGAGGTGCATGATTTGTCAACGAATGCTAATAGATAACTCAATTACTTCTCAGATTGGACAAGTTTCGAGGAACGGCTCCCAAACGGGGACGATCACATCCCCGCAATCTCCTTTGTTTATCACTGCCAAAGTTTTCTGATTTCTTATGAACAAAGCGTGAAGGAGGGTTTGTTTGTTGTATTATCTTTTGTGAGTTGGGCGCACTCATGCCAGTTCCTCCTCGTATTAGGGGTTTGCAGATTAGACATGCAATCCTGGGGTAAAACTTGTCCAACTTAAGAAGGTCATGAATTAACTACTACTTCCTCATGAGCTAAAACAGGGGCACAAAAAAAGATTTTGAACATCTAAGGATAACACAAAAATTCTATGCTTTTGGAGTGGTAGTAGAATACCACGAATAGGAAGGTATGGTGGACTCATATGGAAGATAATGGTTTCAGGGTATGGATGCACAAGCAGAATTCTGCTTAGTGGCTAGCAAAGGCTTTGAGAGAACAGACAATTGATGATGACTTGGATACAAAGCAATATAAAGCATAAACATTAAAACAAGCATAGCACATCAAGTTGTCTTCCTTGTCACCATAACACTACAAGCCTAATAACAAAGAGGGTTTAGCTATGTCGCTACTTTGAGAAAAATAACATGCTTGTTGTTACGACCAAAGCTATCTTTGCCAAGATTAAATAAAGTTTTCAAAGCCATACCTGATATAAGGTCAATACTCCCCATAAGAATCATCATGAGGTCGATTGCGTGAAGAGAATACCGAGTGCAGCGAAGGGATCAATAGACTTCTCATTAATATTCCATCATAGACGACTCCACACTCACAGATACATAACTCTCCAACAAGGAGTGATAGACCTCAAAGAAAACACCTATTTTATAAGATAACTTCCCTAGACATGATACGACTCTACTTGACTCTAAAAGACATAGATAAATATAAAAATACCGGGCACTCCCCAAAGCTTGGAACAAGCTAAGGGCATGCCATTACTCGAGGAGATTTACTCCTCATCCTTGTTCTTGTCGGTCACGTACTCCTTGGCGAAGCGCTTCCATGGAAGTTGTTCTCCAGTCTCAAAGGACATTCCCGTCTCCAAGATCCAGAACTCAGCACCCAAACCCATGCGCAGAAACTTTAGTTCATACTCACAGTTCTGGTTCTGCAGATCATAGATCTGTGCTTGGAGCCCGTAAACTTTTTCTTCTAGTGCGGACAAACTTGACCACATCTCCTTCATATCCTTCTTGTGGGAAGCCTCTACCTCGTTCATGATGTCGAAGTTAGCTTCAACACCACGCTCCACCATCTTCTTGAACTTGAAGACCTCATGTTCCATCTCCTTCAGCCTCTCCTCGGTGCTCCCTTCCTTGACTGGTCCCTTCAGATCCTCCTTGTGGAGGTAACCATCCTCCACACGGAGGATCTGGGGGTGCTTCTTCACCTCAGCGAGGTAAGGGTTAATGACGTTGACGACGAACTTATCCTTCGAGGAACTTGGGGAAGCCATGGCACCTAGGTCTAGCTAAAAGCTTTCCTGGCAGAAACAGTTCGAAAAGAAAACACAGGAAATCGCGAGATACGTTGCCGGAACGATCCGGGCAAATATATAGCAAAAATTTCTGCACAGAAAGGAAGGTAACGGGTCAAAGTGGAATCGGAGACGGGCTCCGGGGTTCCCAGGCGGCCTCCCGGCACGGCTAGGGGTGGGGACGCGCCAGGGGGGCGCCTGGGCCCCCTAGAGCTGGTCTCCGGCTCCACTTAGGCCTCAAATTTTCTATATTTTGAAAAAACTCGTAAACTGGAACTTTTATGGTGGTTTCGTGATGTTTCCTTACCATAATACATACCTTTCCTTATTCTTCTTCTGCTGGTGTCTAAAACAGAGTTGCGACACGTTCTTGATGAGTTGTTGTGTATACCAAATCCACATCAACATTGACAGGATCTCCTGCTATGTAATGCTTAAGTCTTTGCCCATTCACCACTTGAGGTTTGGTGCCTTCAAAATTGTTAATCTTGATTGCACCCAAGCGGTAGACTTCCTCAATATGAAATGGCCCTTCCCACCTGGAAAGTAGTTTACCTGGAGAAAACCTGAAAAGGGATCTAAACAACATAACTTTATCACCAACATTAAATTCACGTTTCAGAATCCTCCTATCGTGCCACTTCTTTACCTTTTCCTTGAACATTTTAGCGCTCTCGTAAGCTTCACTTCTCCACTCATCTAGAGAAGTCAAGTTCATGAGGCGCTTTTCACCAGCTAATTTCGGGTCAGCATTAAGCTCTCTAATAGCCCAGAAAGCTTTGTGTTCTAATTCTAATGGCAGATGGCAAGCCTTTCCATAGACCATCTTATAGGGAGACATGCCCATGGGGTTTTTGTAAGCAGTCCTATACGCCCACAAGGCATCTCCTAACTTATTTGACCAATCCTTTCTATTTCTATTGACTGTCTTCTGTAAGATCAACTTGATCTCTCTATTGGTGAGCTCAACTTGCCCACTAGTTTGAGGGTGGTACGGTGAAGCAATTCTATGATTGACATCGTACTTGGCTAAAGCTTTTCTAAAAGCTCCATGTGTAAAATGCGAACCCCCATCAGTCATGAGGTACCTGGGTACTCCAAACCTAGGAAAAATTACATCCTTGAGCATTTTTAAAGATGTCTTGTGATCAGCACTTTCAGTGGGGATTGCTTCAACTCACTTGGTTACATAATCAACAACAACTAAAATGTGAGTGTACTTGTGTGAGGAAGGAAAAGGATGCATAAAATCAAAACCCCAGCAATCAAAAGGCTCAATCACTAGAGAGTAATTCATAGGCATCTCATTCCTTCTACTAAAATTACCAACTCTCTGACACTTATCACAAGATAAAACATAATTTCTAGCATCCTTAAAGAGAGTAGGCCAATAAAAACCTGATTGAAGAACCTTATGTGCGGTCCTCTCACCAGCATGATGTCCTCCATATGGAGTGTTGTGACATTGTTTGAGAATGTCCTTCTGCTCGTGTTCCGGTACGCATCTTCTCACGATCCCATCTGGACCTTCTTTGAAAATATGTGGGTCATCCCAAAAGTAATGCCTCAAATCATGAAAGAACTTCTTCCTTTGCTGAAATGTTAAACCTGGAGGCAAAAACTTTGCAACGATAAAATTAGCATAATCTCCAAACCAAGGATCGGAGAGAGATTGTACTTTAACATTTGCTAGCTGTTCGTCTGGAAAACTGTCGTTGACTGGAATGGGATCATGCGGTATATCTTCCATCCTTGAAAGATTATCCACCACCGGATTGTCTGCTCCTTTCCTATCAACGATCTGCAAATCAAATTCTTGAAGAAGGAGTACCCATCGGATGAGCCTTGGTTTTGCATCCTTCTTCTCCATAAGATACTTAATGGCAGCATGGTCGGTATGAACAATAATCTTAGAATCAACAATATACTGCCTAAACTTATCACAAGCAAACACTACTGCTAAGAATTCCTTCTCAGTAGTAGCATAATTCTTTTGAGCACTATCAAGGGTTTTGCTAGCATAATATATAACATTCAACTTCTTATCAACCCTTTGTCCTAAAACAACTCCAATAGCAAAATCACTAGCATCACACATAATTTCAAAAGGTAAATTCCAATTAGGTGGTTGTACAATAGGAGCAGTTATTAAAGCTTTCTTAAGAACTTCGAAGGCTTCCTTACAATCTTCATCAAAAACAAAAGGAACGTCCGTCTGGAGAAGATTAGTCAGGGGTCTCGAAGTCTTAGAAAAGTATTTAATAAATCTTCTATAGAAACCAGCATGACCCAGAAAACTACGAATACCTTTGATGTCCCTTGGATAGGGCATCCTTTCAATTGCTTCGATCTTGGCCCTGTCCACCTCAATTCCCCTCTCGGAAATCTTGTGGCCAAGAACAATTCCCTCGTTGACCATAAAGTGGCACTTCTCCCAATTAAGCACCAGATTTGTCTCCTCACATCTCTGCAAAACTTTATTAAGGTTGTGGAAACAATGGTCAAAATAGGTTCCATAGATGGAGAAATCGTCCATGAATACCTCCACAATTTCTTCACAAAAACCATGAAAGATAGCAGACATACACCTTTGAAAAGTAGCAGGGGCATTACATAAACCAAAAGGCATACGTCTGTAAGCATAAGTACCAAAGGGACAAGTAAAAGTGGTCTTCTCTTGATCAGCAGTGTTAACATGAATTTGTGAGAAGCCAGAATAACCATCTAAATAACAAAAATGAGTATTTTTGGATAACCTTTCAATCATTTGGTCGATGAACGGCAACAGGTAGTGGTCCTTCCTGGTTGCCTTGTTCAGCTTCCTGTAATCAATACACATTCTATATCCAATAATAGTTATCTGAGGTATTAGTTCATTCTTATCATTAGGAACCATAGTTGTTCCTCCTTTCTTTGGAACACAATGAACCGGGCTTACCCACTTACTATCAGCTATAGGGTAGATAATACCTACGGCTAGAAGCTTGAGAATCTCAGTACTTACAACATCCATCATTTTCGGATTCAACCGTCGTTGATGATCAACAACTGGTTTAGCATCAGGTTCAAGGTTGATGGTATGTTGACAAATAGACGGACTAATCCCCTTAAGTTCATCAAGGGTATAGCCAATTGCATCTCGATGTTTGCGAAGTACTTCCAATAGATGCTCCTCTTCATATCCTGAAAAGTTATAATTGATAATAACAGGATATACTTTCTATTCATCTAAATAAGCATATTTGAGTGAATCGGGAAGAGATTTAAGATCAAACACTGGATCTTCTTTTGGTTGCGACAAAAATCCAAAATGCTCAACTGGAAGGTTGTGCTTTAGGATAGCAGGTTGTCTTAAGAATATTTCGTCCAGCTCATTCCTCTCCTGCATATGCAAATCATTCTCGTAGTCTTCCATATATTGCTGCAAATGATCATTAGGAGGAATAGCAATGGAAGCAATATCTTCAATAATCTTATCGTTAGTAGGTAAATCAGTGCCACGAGGCTGCTTAGAGAACTTAGAAAAGTTAAATTCATATGGCTCACCATTGAATTCAACAGAAACTTTACCTTTCTTGCAATCTATTATAGCTCCACAGGTTCTGAGAAAAGGTCTACCGAAAATAATAGGACAAAAATTATCCCTTACTGAACCAAGTACTAGAAAGTCGGTAGGATATTTTACCTTTCCGCATAAAACTTCAACGTGTCTCACAATTCCGATAGGAGAGATAGTTGCTCTGTTTGCAAGATGAATAGTAACATCAACTTCTTCAAGTTCACAAGGTGAAATTTCACCCATGATCTCTTGATAAAGTGAATACGGGATAGCACTAGCACTCAATCCCAAATCGCATAGCCCATAATAATTGTGATCTCCTATTTTGACAGATAGTACTGGCGTACCTGAAATTGGGCCCTTATTCTTGGCTGTGACAAGGAGGTTAGTGGAAATAGCATAAAATTTTATATTGGAACCTAAAACATCATTAGTAATAAGATCCTTAACCAATGCAACTCGAGGATCGACCTTAATCTGGTCCTCAGGCTCATCAATTCTTCTCTCACTCTTATTCATTATGCCTGTCACAAAAGAGTGCTCCATTATTCTTACGGAAACATGGGCTCTTCATATATAATTGCAGGCACAATAGGGTCAGCAACATGAATATCAATAGGTAACTCTTTGAAGGGTTTATGATGCTGACTCTTCTTCTTCTTAGAAGAATCAATATGAGAGGCAAAGTCCTTCCAAAAATCAATCATTAGATGGGAATCAAGACCAATCTTAGATCAAAAGGTATGAAAGTAATCAGTTTTCGCATAGCTCTATATATAATCATGCTCATAATTTATAGTGGATTCAATACCTTTATCTATTTTCCAATCTTCGGTATTCTTCTGGATCCTTTCAAGGAGATCCCATCTTTCTTCAACGCTTTTCGTCTGAAATACCCCACTAGAGGAGGCATCCAACATCTCCTTATCCTGAAGAGAAAGTCTAGCATAAAAATTTGTGAGTATAGTCTTCTTGGGGAGCTCATGAATAGGACATTTGAGCATTAGAGATTTCAATCTCCCCCAAGCTTGAGCGATGCTTTCTCCGTCACGAGACCTAAAGTTATAGATATAATTCCTGTCTCGATGAATTTCATGAAGAGGATAAAACTTGGTATAAAAGAGAGACATAAGCTCATGCCAATCAAGCAAATGAGAGTTATCGAGAAGCTTATACCAATCTGAAGCTTTATCTATAAGCGATACAGAGAAAAATTTCTTCATGACAAACTCCTTCGATACACCTGCAAGCTTAAATAGTGAACATAGTTGTGATAAATATAGCAAGTGTTCACTGGGATGTCTGTCTCCTGCATAACGATTAGCCAAAACACAATCGATAATACCAGCTTGTATTTTATAAGGCACAATTTCAGTATGGGGAGGAAAAACCACCACAGATGTGGGGTGTTTCCCCATAAGCAACGATCCAATAGCTGGGTTGTCCATACGGACAAAGAACAGCAATAGCAAAGTAAAAACAACAATACAAAAATTTCCTTACCAGCTTCACTTAGCAATAGCGCTATGCCCCCCCGGCAACGGCGCCAAAAAACGTTACTTGATGATCCTCAACGTAAAGGGATCTATTGTAGTGTTTTCGATAAGTTAGAGTGTCGAACCCAACGAGGAGCGAAAGGTATTGATAGGTGATTTTGGACAAGGAATAACTGCAAGCACTGAAAGATAACTTTTTAGGGGTTTTCGATATAAGCAACAATAAGATAAAAGCAAGCAAAGTAAATAGTACCGAGGAGCAGAAAGTGGCCCAATCCTTTTGAGCAAAGGATAAGCCTAACAACTGGGCTTATAAAGACTAAGCGTTCTTGAGGACACATGGAGAGGTAGTCACGTGCTTTCGCCATACTCCGTATCGATAACAAGTGTTGTGCTGATAAGTGTTGAGTGGGTGGATCTATGATAGCACACCTTCTAGACTAAGACAAGTGCACTCTTATGATTAAACATCTTGCAAGCATCCGCAAATACAAGATAGAAATTAAGGCAAAGCCTAACCACAGCAATAAGATCAAGGATCCAGTATTCCCTTGTGCAAAAGTGTGCAAACTGGGGTTCAGGTTTCTGTCACTCCGGCAACCCACCGTAAGCATTCTTAATACACAATGTATTCCCCTAGGTCCTTAAGAAGGCGAAGTGTTGAGTGTTCGACTCACACAACACCACTAGGAAAATAACAACACAACTTAAATATCAAACAACACAAATTACTTCAAAATCATATGACTACTAACAACTAGACTTCTCCCATGTCCTCAAGAACTAAAGTAACTACTCACAAGACATAAAAGAGATCATGATCAGAGGTGATAAATATATGATAAACAATCTGTACATAATGATATTTCTCCAATAAAACTCAATAGTATTCACCACAAGGTAGTAATCAACACCGGTAGAGTAGAGAGGATATATAGTACGGATTACAATACAAGATGAACTTGTGAGCTGAGATTGGATGGTGGTGGAGATGGTGCTGATGTTGGGGATGATGTTGATGATGATCTCGATGATGCACGTGACGATGGTGATGATGATGGCGATGATCTCCCCTTCCGGGAGGTGATCTCCTCGGCGGAATCTGGACGTATCAGCTTGTTGGTATCTTCTCCCCCTTGATCTTCAATACAAAGTTCTCATGAGCTTCCCTACATGATTGAGATCCATATGATGTAATTGGTGTTGTGTTTGTTGGGATCCGATGAATTGTTACCTTGTTCAATCCTAAGAGGTTTATGAATTATTGTTGCTGCAATTTTGTTGTTCTTAATGCTTGTTACTAGTGCACGAGTAGCATGATTTCAGATCGGAGCACGTTATGGTTGCATGATTATAATTGTTGTTCTAGATCTTATATACGGTTGTACGCAACTGTTATAGTCCGGAACCGGCGATCCCAATGGACAGCTTGGGATACCAAAGGGGATGGGCTATAATTTGAGGATCACATGTGTTCATAGAGTGTAATGCTTTGTTCCGGTGCTCTTTGACAGGAGCACCTTAATCTCCGTAAGTTCCTTTTGGCCTCGTTTGTAGCGTGACGGTAGGACAAAAGATGTTGTGCAAGTTCTTATTGCAAGAGCGTACAACTACATACATAACACATGCCTACGTTTGGTTCTTGGACTAGGATTGCTCTAGTTTGTTCTTTGGCTAGAGTTAGTGCAATTTTGTCAATTTCCCAACTGTAATTTGTTCACCGAGCACCCTTGTTCTTTTTACTTGGAGAGTTACCACTAGTGAAACCTTCAACCCCGGTCCATCTTTCATCTTCATTGCCTTCGTTGTTACTATTGCTCTCTTTGCTTCTACTACTTTGTTACTACTTTGTGGTGTTGGTGATTGGGGAAGTCTTAAAGGCTACACCCGTCAACACACCGTTGCTACTAAATATCTTGTCTAGTGTTTTTTCAGGTGTGGTTGAATTGACAACTCAACTGCTAAGGCTTATAAGTATTCTTTGGCTCCCCTTGTGTCGAATCAATAAATTGGGTTATACCTACCCGCGAAGACTGTTGCGATCCCCTACACTTGTGGGTTATCAAGTGCCCATACTTTTGAGCCTCTAACTTTCTTTGCAGAATAATTAGCATTGCGGTGCATTTATAATTATGTCAATTGCCTAGCTGTAATTTGTTCACCTAGCTTAGCTATTTTATTGTCTTTTGGGAGAGAGACATCACTAGTGAACATCATGGGACCCCAGTCCATATTTCCACCACTGTTTACACCTGATGTCACGAGACTATACTTCTCGCCCCTCGTTGGTTTACCCAAAGTGGAAGGTTGAGATATATAGTACCGGCAATTTCCCTCGGTGAAGATACCAAGTATTGTCACCAATAGGACTCCGTTAATGACAAGAAGGTGACAACGGCGCCAGAGATTAGCGGTTGTCGTGGACCTGCACACACAACAGATAGCTTTGCTCCCAACGAGTACAAAGGGGTTGTCAATCCCTCCGGCCTTGTTGTTTACAAAGGATAAAACGCACGGGATAATAATGATAGTGATAGCAACGGAAAAGTAAATACTGAAAGTAAATTGAAGATGTAAACAATATTGGAGATATGGACCTGGGTCCTATGATGTTCACTAGTGATGTCTCTCTCCCAAAAGACGATAAAATAGCTATGCGAGGTAAACTAATTACAGCTGGGCAATTGACAGGATTATGTGCGCAAACCAATGCTAATTATGCTATAAAGAAAGGAAGAGGCTCAAAAGCATGGGTGGTACGCCAAGACAAGTAGACCGAAATCCATCTGCATCTACCTACTAATCATCCACCTTGAGATATCTATCTAGAACATCTCGCTAGTATTAAGTTGTGAATCCCACCCAAAGTGTAAACTCAAAGCAACGGACAACTGCATTAAAGAACTTTGCGTAAAGTAAACAATCCTTGCATCCGCAAGTACAAGCACCGTTGTTTCCCCCTTGTGGCAACAACACATCCCCTAGACTCATGTTTTTGTCACTCAAGTTAGTCATCAGGGGGCATGAACCCACAATCATGCATAACGCTCCCTCTTGGAGTCACTACCTACTACTTGGCCAAAGCAATAAACAGCAACGAAGAACATGCAAGAATTACTCAAGAACATAAATATAAAAGAGGAGAATCAAATATATTACTCAAACACAATCTGAACATAATCTCATAATCCATCGGATCCCAGCAAACTCAGCATAGCAACAGCAGAAATATTACGTATGTGCCTCGATCATGTAGGGCAACTCACGAGGTCTAATCCATGAAGAACAAAGAGGGGAGGAGAACATCACATAGCTAATGATCATAGACCCATGGTCCAAGGTGGACTACTCACGGTTCATCCGAGAAGCATCCATGGTGGTTGAGAAGCTCCCGGAGGTGGTTCCTCCCTTCGGCAGGGTGCCGGGAAGAGGTCTTCTGGTGCTCCTGATCTTGGAAGCGCGGCGGCGGCGGAACAGAGGAGAGATCGCGAAAAAGGGTTCCCGTCTCAGGGGTTTTGCGTCACGGGGAATAAATAGGCGAAGGGGGCAGCCAGGGGGGCCTGGTGGGTCCCCTCTGCCCCCCCCCCCCCCTCGGTGATTCCGGAAGCTTCCTGATCGCTGATTTTTTATTGGATTTTTCCCGAATTTTTGGAGCACTTTTAATATGGGGGAAACCTGAAATAGAAAAACAGCAGAAAACAGGAACTGGGACTGGGGTGCACTGAGTTAATAGGTTAGTACAAATATGATCAAAAGTGTATGGAAGTTCATCAATATCATAGCAATATCACACAAAAGAGGCATGGAGCAAGCAGAACTTATAGATACGTTTTGGACGTATCAACACCTCAGCTATTTACTGCTTTATTTCCTTTCAGTTGCAATCACCATCACTATTTCCCCTTATGTTTGATCCTTTGTAAACAACAAGACCGGAGAGATTAAGAACCTCTCTGACTCGTTGGGAGAAAAGTTATTTTCTTTTGTGTGCAGGTCCAGGTCAAGTGAGTAATTTATCTCAAACGACACCTTTCTCGTTTGACCACCTTCTTGTTGCACTTGGAGTCCTACTGCATTGATTACCTTGGTATCTTCACCGAGGGAAATTTGCTGCTAGCTACATATCAACATTCCACTTCGGGTAGCCAACGAGGAGCACTACTTCAGTGTCACCACACATACATCCTCAATGTGCAAATGCCTCCATCCACTGCTGCACATGGAATCCCTTGGTATAACCCTCACTGGTGTGCCACATACATCCTCAACTGCTTTCTATTAGCAAAGATATTGGCGGACACTAAATTTTTCATCCTATGACCTATGTTGACAAATTGCTTGATTGCTGTTTTGAGTATCGAGATGTAATGATTTATGAGGAAACATGGATGAAACTAATAGTATTGCACGCTCCCCGCAACGTTTCCCTAGCGGCTTAGGAGAGAAAAACCCTAGTGGGATCGGGAGGGCATGTGAGCCGCTATTCCACATGTTGGTGTGTCCTTCTTGCTATGTGATGGCGAATACCGGGGCGGCGGCCTCGGGCGGTGGATCTAGTGGTGGTCTACTCATCGGCGCGATGACAGGTCGAGCGCGACTGACCTTAGGGTGGCGTGCGAGGGATTTGGGACCTAGTGCCCGGATATGACATTCGCGACGGTGGTTTCCGTTGTATGAGCGATGAAAATGATCGGTGTGGTGATGGGTGCTCCATGTAGTGATCGGTATTGAGCGGAAACCCGTATTATTCGACGACTGTGGACTTCGTGGTCATCCGGGCGACTCAGAGACTAGAATTGAAGTGATGACGGACTTTCTGAGGCTGGTGGTGGTATGGAACATCCCCTCCATCAACAAACTGGGTTTGATGCGACTTGGCAGGTGACACATGCGTCTCTTCTGAATATGTCAAGCAATGCTTATCGTAGGCAGATACGTCACACGACATCTCATCCGGAGGCATCAATTCATGCCTGCTATCGGCAGGTGCTGCATGATGGCTTTGGCGAAGGAAGCATGTTTAGCCTGTTGTTGGATCCAAGGTGGTGCGACAATGGTGGGAGGCATGCGGTATGTGACGTCTTTGCCTTCCGGTGTCTTTTTCGGAGGTATCCGATTATCGAGGAATCGGTTGCCAGATAGGAGATGATGGTACAAATGGATTCAATGACGACTTGATGCATTTTGGTAAAAACACAAGATCTTTGATCAAACTATGTTGACGCATGCTTGCGTCGTGTCCTTGCTGAAGGTGATGAATTGAAGCTTGTCTTTGGGGATTAGAATCTGGAGTTCAAACTTGGGTGATGATTCCTTCTTAAAGGCGTAACCGAGGAGTTGTGTATTTTTCGTTTTGATTTTGTCTTGTATTATAGGGTTAATGGCTATCTAGTGAAGTTACTGCCATGAGGCATGCGACGTCGAGTTTTATTTTCACTTTATTTCTGGGTCGATGTTGTTCAGCTGCTGGATTTTACGTTCTTAATAATACTGTTGTGTGCTTCAATCGGTGCAGAGTACGGAGGTTACCATCCTATTCAGAAACAAAAGAAAAATCGTGGATTTTCATCATAGATGTGGTCTCTTTTAGTTTTTGATAAAGGGTGCTTTGTTACTTAACAAGGTTTAAGCATTATATACTGCCGCTGCATAACTGGGATGCACACAACCACTCCATTTTTTAGAACAAAAAAGAAAAAGAAAGAAAAAAAGGGAAATACAAGCACTAGTAAGGACTGAAGAACCAGATTTAGGCATCCTCCGAGCCGGGCTTTGCAAAGCTCGATCTAACAATCTCAAGCCCGGCTCGACCTGAAACACATGAACAATGCACCTTTTTAATTAAAATAATAATTTAATGGATATTTAAATACTAAATTATAACTATATTTATAATAAAATACCCTCTCCGTTCCTAGATATAAGGTGTATAGTTTTTGGCACGGAAATTAAAGAGCATACATTGAGGTAAAATTACATCAGGTTTGGACGAGATTACATCTAGCTAATTGACGTGAGAAAATAGAGGGGTTTCTAAGAGATAAGGAAACATGATCAAATTTAAAAAAAAATATCAAGATGAGTGCTGCTATGCAATACACCTTATATTTTGGACTTTCTCTGAAAAACTTATACACCTTATATCTAGGAACAGAGGGAGTATTAGTTTGCGCTATGTTTGGGTTTTCTGGCGGGGCTTCGGGCTGAAAAATGGAGCCCAAACCCAGCCCGAATGTCGGGCTTCGAGCTGGGCTGACCAGGCCGGAATGTCCATGCCCAGGTTTATGTAGAACGCCTATGCCAGAGGATGGCCAATCTTGAGATCATGGTGCCATCCACATTGGGAAAAAGTATCCCTTGTCGTGTCCTATAACTATGTACACACCTCCATAAATAGGTCTCGGTTCTTCACACATTGTAGAGACGACCATAAACGAAGCGTATTGATACACAGGTAGATAACCTGCAAAAGGGAAGTTCTCTTATATCATTTCTAGATAACATAGAGACCAAATAACAGCTAGCGCTCCCGCGCTAAGAAGGATTCTAAACCTGTAATATATCCCATGTAATCCATTGCCGAAATTTTTAGCAACACTACATGGAGGATACAAAGCTACTTGGATGACTAACCAAATAGAGCGAGCAAATTTACATTGAAAGATTAAATTCTTAATTGTTTCTTCATGATGACGAAAAAAACACATAATGTGTACTATCATTCCAATTCCTCTTAATAAGGTTATCTTTAGTAAGAATGACTCCCCGACGTAGATTCCATGCACAGATTTTAGTCTCAGGCGGTATCTTCATACGCCAAATCTTCTTGATATTATCAACTCGCACGTCTGGTTGGAGCAAAACTCTCTACATAGAATCCACCGTGAGTTTTTCACTCTCGTGTAGGTTCCAACGGCATACATCGACCCTAGATGATAACTGAAATGTGGATAGGCATTTGATACGTTCCAAACATATCTATAATTTTTATTTATTCCATGCTTATTTCATGATATTGCTACATGCTTTCGTTAAACTTTCACAATACTTTATTGCATTTTCTGAAATTAACCTATTCACCCAGTGCTAGTTCCTTTTATATGTCTTTTCTCTACTACTTACAAAGAACGCAGCATTTTTTCATCCATTTCGTCTTTCGTCCAACTCACGTTGCTCTTTCCTTCTCACATTCTTCTCTATCAATTTTAATCAATCCCCTATAAATGCTAATTAACGTCTTTCCAATCTTTAACAAATCATAAATATATACAAATCAAAATATATCAGCGTGCAATTCATAATAAATGCCATTTCCAAACAATGCTACCTAAATTAAGGCCTCGCCAAAATAAAGTAGTATATTTTACCATCATGTAATCCAATATTAGAAAATTCACGGAGATCAGTGATGGGTGTAGATAACACCTCCTCGTTGGTTACCCCAAGTGGAAGGTTATGATATAGATAGCAGCAAATTTCCCTCGGTGAAGATACCAAGGTTATCGTACCAGGAGGACTCCAAGTTCTGCAAGTAGGTGGCAAGGAAAAAATGGCGTCGTTTACAACCTTGAGGTTGCTTACTTGACCTGGACCTGCACACGACGCAAGTAACTTTCAGAGAGGTTGTCGATCTCTCCAGACTTGTTGTTTACAAAGGATCAAACGGATGGTGGAAATAATGATGGTGATTGCAACTGAAAGGAAATAAAGCAGACAAGCAGTAAAGGGTTGAGGTGTAAACAATGATAGAAATATGGACCGGGGTCCCATGATGTTCACTAGTGATGTCTCTCTTCCAAAAGATGATAAAATAGCTAAGCTGGGTGAACAAATTACAGCTGGGCAATTGACAGAATTATAAACGCACTGCAATGCTAAATATGTTGCAAAGAAAGTTAGAGGCTCAAAAGTATGGGCAGTACGCCAAGACAAGTAGACCGTAATCCAACTGCATCTACTCACTAATCATCCACCTTGAGATATCTATCCAGAACATCTCGCTGGTATTAAGTTGCGAGCCCCACCCAAAGTGTAAACCCAAAGCAACAGACAAGTACATTAACAAACTTTGCGTAAGGTAAACAATCCTTGCAACCGCGGTTACAAGCACCGTTGTTTTCTCCCTGGTGGCAACAACACATCCCCTAGTCTCATGTTTCTGTCACTCAAGCTAGACATCGGGGGGGGGGGGCATGAACTCACAATCAAGCATAAACGCTCCCTCTTGGAGTTACTATCTACTATTTGGCCAAAGCAATAAAAAGCAACGGAGAACATGCAAGAATTACTCAAGAAAAAATTATAAAAGGAGAACCAAATATATAATTCATCACAATCTAAACATAATCTCATAATACATCGAATCCCAGCAAACTCAGCATAGCAACAATAGGAACATTTTAATAAATGCCTTGATCATGTAGGGCAGCTCACAAGGGCTAATAATTGAAGCATGAGATTTGGAGAGAAGACATCACATATCTACTGGTCATGGACCCACGGTCTAGGGGGGACTACTCACGACACATCCGGGAAGCGCTTATGGTGGTGGAGAAGCTCCCGGAGGTCACTCCTCCCTTCGGCAGGGTGTCGAGAAGAGGTCTTCTGGTGCTCCTAGTCTTGGAAGCGAGGCGGCGGCGGAACAGAGGTGAAAATCATGATGCGGGGTTCCTCTCGAGGGTTTCTGGAACGGGGTGTAAATATAGGCCGAAGGGGGGCACCAGGGGGTGGCCCCTCCCCCCAGGCGCCCTGGTGGCGCGGCCAGGGGTGGGGTCACGCCACTTGGCCGCCAATGATGGGGTGGCCCCCCTGTCCCTCCTTCAGTAATCTGGAAGCTTCCGTCAAGCTGATTTTTTATATATTTTTGTTGGAACTTTTGGAGCTCTGTAAATATGGGTAAAAACCTGCAATTCACAGATATTAGCAGACATAAACTGGCACTGGGTGCACTGAGTTAGTAGGTTAGTTGAAATATGTGTAAAAAGGTATGAAAGTGTAGCAAAGCACATAGCAATGTCACACAAAAGAGCATGGAACAAGAAGAAATTATAGATACGTTTGGGACGTATCAATCAGTTTTTACCCAAGACAAACACAACTGTGCAAAGAAGTATCAGAGGGGACCCACCATGGGCCTAGGTGGCCAGAGGGTGCGGCCTGGACCATGGACGCACCCCCAGGTCTCCTGGGAGATTTGGTCTACCTCCCAAGCCCCTCCTTCGCCTATATATCCCTCCTAAACTAAAATTCACGGGGAGGAAGAATAAACAAAAGAGGAGTTTCCGTTCCACCGACACCATGAAACTACGATATAGGGCCGCTGGAGCCCTATCCAGGCACCCTGCCGGAGGGGGAGATCATCCCCGAAGGCCTCTTTCTCGCCATGCTTGCCTCGCGGATGATGTGTGAGTAGTATACCCTTGGACCTTGGTTCCATTGTAGTAGCTAGATGGTTGTCTCTCAAACCTTGTGCTTCACTAATTATAACTTGTGAGCTTCCTATCATGATCAAGGCACTTTTGTTGTAATTGCTATGTTGTGTTTGCTGGAATCCGATGGATTATGAGATTATGGTCAGATTATTCATGCTTTATATTTGATACCGTTTGATATGTTCTATGAGTGTTCTTGCATTCTATCCGTCATATGTTATTACTTTGGCCAAGTAGTGGCTTATAACTCCAAGAAGGAGTGTAGTGCTCGATAGTGGGTTCATACCTCCTCGCGTCTGGGCACAATTGACAGAAACGTCGCGGTGGATGTGTTGTTACCACTAAGGGTAAAACAACGTATTTGTGGCTACTTATTGCTCATAGATGTTGCTTACATTATGTACCAAGCTCATAGCATTTCTTTGTTATGTTTGCAACTTAATACCAGCGAGATACACTGGATAGTGGTCTCAAGGTGGACACTTAGTTATAGATGCCGCTGGATAGCGGGCTATATGTGTTTGACATAATGCTTGCATGATCAGGACCAAGAGCTTTCAATCGTCATAATTAGCATTACGGTGCAATTACGGTGCATTTATAATTCTGTCAATTGCCCAGCTCTAATTTCTTTACCCAACATGTTTATCGTCTTAATGAGAGAGGTCACTAGTGAAACCATGACCCTCGGTCCATCTTTTACCATTGTTTACCAACGGTTTGCATTTACTTTACTTCCTCTTTTGCTTGGTGCTCCGTTTTACTTTTAGTTGCTCCCACCACACCATATGTTTAATTCTTTCATAAACAACAAGAAGGGAAGCTTGACAACCTTCCTGGCTAGTTGAGGACGAAAGTTTTCGTATTTTTGTGTGTAGGTTCACGTTTTCTGGCTTCGTGAAGCAAGTGTTTTTCTGGCGCCGTTGAACACATACTTGAAGACCTTTGAAGTCCTACTGGATTGATCACCTTGGTATCTTCATTGAGGAAAAACTGCCACTTGTTGGATCATACCTTCCTCTTGGGGTTCCTACGGGTGTGTGTGAAACACACTACAAGCAAGCCATCAGCGTTGTATCAATGTGTTCCACGATTCTTATCTAGGGCCGATTAAATCTCTCTTGAACATCACATTATCTAGAAATTTTTTCATAATTATGGCTATAGTCTCACCCTTGTGGCGTACAATATTGTATAGAACTGGATATTATTCCCGGGGGTGGCATTACCTAGCCACTCATCCTTCCAGAATCTAACCTCTCCACCATCCTTAATAGAGAAGGATCCAAAACAGAAGAAATGTTTCTTTGTGGCCATCAGGCCAGACCAAAAGTGTGAATCCCCAGGCTTCCAATCTATTTGGAATATTCCCTTTGACCCCACATATTTCCTCCTCGGGAGGGTTTTCCATACACATTCCTCAGATAGAAGCTTAAATAGCCATTTGCTAAGGAGAGTTGAATTTTTAACCTTAAGGTCATGGATTCCAAACCTCCTTGGTCCTTGGGTCTACAAATCACACTCCATTTAGCCAATCGATATTTCTTCTTCTCGCCATCTCCTTGAAAAAATAATCTTGATCGAAGATAGTCCAATATATGTAAGACTCCGTTGGAAGTTGGAAGAATGATATCATATACAGTACCATATTACTGAGTACTCAATTTATGAGAACCAATCTTCTACCCAGATATAAAAGTTTTCCTTTCCAGCTATTTAACTTCTTTTTTAGTCTCTCCTCGACATGTTTTCATTGAATATTGTAAGTCTCTGATAATGAATATGTATTCCCAAATAGCTAATAGGAAATTATTCTTGTCCGCAGCCATATAATTCAATTTACAAGCGTGTGTCATGTTGGGACTCACCAAAACAATACAATTTACTTTTATCGAAGTTTATTTCCAGATCCAAAAGCTGCTCCAAAGTTGAAAATATTAGTTTTAGATTTCTTTCTTTTTTAGGTCATGTTCCATAAACAGAATCGTGCCATCAGCATATTGAAGTACAGATAGTCCATCATCTCAACCTTTGCGCGCTCAATCATGATAGCCAACATATCCGCCACTATATAAATATCATGGGCGATAATGGGTCGCCTTATCACAATCCTTTCTTCGTTTGGAAGTAGTTGTCAATGTCATCATTGACTTTAATGGCCACATTACCTCCAAAAACAAAATTATGAGTCAGAGCCCATCACTCTGCAGAAAAACCTTTCATTCAGAGAATTTGTTGGAGAAAAGACCACTTAACCTTGTCATCGGTTTTTTCGAAGTCGATCTAAAGTATTACCTCATTCAACTTTTTCCGATGAAGTTCGTGGACTATTTCATGAAGGATTACAACTTCATCAAGCATGTTTCTACCTTGAATTGAAGCCGTCTGTGTGGGACGAACTACATGGCCATCACCGATTTCAATCGAATCATCGCCACCTTCGTAATTTTTTTAAAACTAGCATTAAGGAGACAAATAGATCTGTATTGTTGAATCCTTCCATCCTCGTTAATCTTAGGCAATAAAATTGTTTCGCCGAAATTTAAACGAAACAATTCTAGTTGTCCAGCATGAAGGTGGTCTCTTGTATGACGGACTATCTTTTACGTTAAGTTGTTTTGTCATAGATGTCACCTTTTCTTGTAGTATACTGCTGAATGTAATATTGATACTCACAAGGTTCTATTTGTAACGAAATAATCATTTAAATGTGGTTGTTGTCCGAGGAAATCAAAATTTGATTGCCAAAATGTCATAAACTGATTTGGCTAATGTGTAAAATGGCATATATGCAGTTACACTCTTTGGGTTGCCATAAAAATAAAATTAACTTCCATGTACCTGCTCGATATGAACTCTGTACCGAGTACTGTACCTCTATTTTATAAGTGATTCAATTTGTTTTCATCTCATTGGGACGACCTTTACAGTGATCATAATGTTTTACAATTACTTTTGAGGAGATGAATTTAGCCTCGATTGTTAACACAGATTAATATGTGCTACCTGTCATTTCTTGAACCCTAGCACAGTTGATAGGCAAGCCAAGTGCTTCCACACAGATATCGTGACCCGATCAATGGTTTTTTTTACCAAGCGTCTCTAAAAGGGACATCAATAACTTTTTTTTAAGACAGATTCATCCTCAGAAAGGATCAGCCCCAGAATTCAGAATATTCCCATCTCTGAAGATATGCATCACTTGTGTTATGCTTCCCACATAAGCTCTCCTTGAACTCTTTTTGGGTCATCAGTAGATTTTACCTTGCCCCAAATATAACTGTCATCGGCGTGTAGGAAGCTGTTTACCGAGAAGGAACGTGTCGATCAGCGTTATCCCTTCTGCGGGCTTGTCGAGGGGTACCAAGTGGCCAGCCCCTCTTATTGTCACCATGGTCATACCATGGTACTCCACAAATCTTCCAGCAACCTACATAGAAAATGTCTCTCGTCAGTGCCAGTGGAGTCTAGATTGCATTCAGAAACTAACTTAACTAGCAGTATCATTGTAGCCCCGGAGAATGTTCATTTGATAGTTCAGAATTCCTGACCTGCTTGTTCAGGTACCATGGTTGCCACTGTGTCTTGATAGGCAAGCCGAGTGCTTCCACGCAATATCGTGACCCGATCACTGGGACCCTGCCATCTGCATCTCCACTGCATGCACAAAATTGTAGGTCACCGACGAACATTAACATAGCACCTATTCTAAGATGCCAATGGGAAGAGCTTCTATACTAAGACGTTTAAGCCATCAGAAAACATCAAAATTGTGTTTATGCTTACCGCAAGTCATTGCGGAGGACAATATCTATAAATGGAAGTAACACATAATGCCTACTTTGATTGCATATGAGAACTGACACATGGTGGTAAGGTACAAGGTGCAGAAATACACCTGTAGAGCCAGACTCTCAGCCCTGCTTTGATGAGCTTGGAGTATATTGGTAGAATGGAAATTACTGAAAAGTTGTACGACCTTAGAATGGAGTCACTGCATGGTACATGAAAAATGGAAATAAGTCAGATTCTTATTAACATGTCAGTTTTCTTCTTCATGTGTAAAATGATTTCTTTTGAACATTTCCTAAATTGACTTGGTAGTAGTCCATTTGATATTAGTTTGGAGTCCCTGGACAAATATGTAACGACACAAAGTAGAATCACAGAAAAACTGTATAACCACTCCAATGCCTATTTTAAACTACGTCCCATGATGTAATGCAACGCAGAGTTGTAACTACTCCCTCCGATCCATAATAAGTGTCGCTCATCTAGTACAAAGTTTGTACTAGTTTAGTACAAAATGAGCGACACTTATTATGGATCGGAGGGAGTACTAGATTAAACTTCATAGATGAAAAATGATAAGGTTTACAGAAATCACCTGCAAACTTGCCATTTCCCAGGCAGCATCCCATTGACATTTGCATGAAGTGCTCTTTGCACCTCTGCCTTATTGAAGTACTCTTGAGCATAAGATGAGTAGCACTCATCGTACCCTGAGAACATCCTAATCCTCCTCCTGAATGGTTCCTGCCGTGCCAAAGAAATTAATGTCCTTCAGAAATTCAGAAGCAAAAACTCTAATTTTAACTGTCTGTCCCTTACATGATCACTATATTTGAGTGTTTCATCAGCAACAGATGCTACTGATGTTTTTCCAAGATTGCACTTGGGAGCATAAATATTGTAAATGTCGATCTCCCCGTACTCTCTGAAGATGGTGTTCATGGCTTTGTTGCAATCATCGGTCCAGTTTGAGGCTCTAAAATCACAAACTTTTTTTATGAGATCATAAACTTCATCTGACACAACTGCATGGCTCCAAGCATATTCAGCCAGTCCCTTTGAGTCATAGTAATCATCAGTTATTGGATTGCCAACCTACATTTTGGCCAATATGAATGTTACGATGTTTCAGAATTCAAAGTATCCACAGAAAACCTAGGCAGTATATTCATTTATAGAAAAAAGGCAGTTCATCAGAAGGTTAACAAATCCCAAGATTGTTGCAATTTTCACAGAAAGAAATACGTAATGTTTTTCATCCAAATCATCGCAGAAAATACATGGATTCTTTCAAACTTGTTAACTATCAAGAACAGAACAATTTTTTTTGGAAAAGGAGGAGAAACCCCCGGCCTCTGCATCAATCGATGCAAATCAAGAACAGAACACTATATCCTCTCATTTTCAAACAATAATGAACAAGGCCAAACCAGGAATATAAACAACTGAAGCTGTTAAATTATATATTCTCACGATGAACCCTTTAAAATTGATGTATGTGTTGGACTTGTCTTTGTTCCTCTCATAGACAAGGTCAGCAAGCTGTGGCACATAATGACCTGTATAAAATTTGAAATTCTTCGTCAGTGATCTACAAAAAGGAATTCCAGCGCATCTTTTGCCCTATCCTGTCTGAAATATCATAGAAGTATAATATGACCATTGGACATGCCAAGAATACTAGAACCAATCTAAAGGGTCATGCCACCAAAATATTATTCACTTCCAAGAAATCCTTTGTTTCTCCCAGGTTACAAGACACATAGGTATGCTGGCCCAATATGCGGTTGCCGAACTGTGTTGTGTGCTTATTTTATAATATCTTGTAGAAAATGAGCTATGACTTTAGAAAAAAGCGGGTCAAAGAAACACAAAAATTGGCCAAAAAATGGTTGGCAGGAATTGGTGGTGCAAATGAGATGATCATAATCCACGGCAATACCAATGTAGCCTTAGTACCCTCCAAGGTTCCCTTTTACCTTTAAATTTAACAATTTATGGATGACACAAAAATAAATATGATTTTGTCACATGTAGGACAACTATACGAAAATTTTAAATTTAAAGGTTACTGAAATCAACTCTAGAAATGAAGGACTAAAGAACAAGTGTGTTGTTCATGTAAACATTTACCTGCATAGCTCTCTCCAGAGATATAGAATTCCCGGTCCTTGTACTGCGGAAACCTCTTGAACCAGTTAATCAGGAACACATATGCATCCTCAGCTATAAAAGAGAGAAGAAAAAATGATGACATGGACATTTTGAAACGTCTCAAACAGTAATGTAAAGCGAGCACACTTCCCAAAAACAATACTCAGTTACCTACAAAATCATCATTGAGGTTGGTGAGGTCAGTGGATGTGTTTGTGTAGGAGAAGCCTACCCCAACAGGAGACTCCAAGAAGAGCAAGTTGGCTTCTGCAAGAATCAATCGAGAACAATACCAATATATATTCAGATATTATTTTTCTTACATGGATGGAACCATTGGTATAATCATAATCAAGATTCAGGACAAGTGCAATGCTTGCAAGCTTCAGCACCTTTGTTCCATGCAAACTTGTTGAACTCGAGCCCTGCTGCAAACCTGCTCACCCTGAGAGGTCCTAGCTCAGAAGCAGCTCCGTATCCAACTGATGAGCAGCCTGGTCCTGCATGCATGTACAGGGAACAAAAAGGTTGTTCATTTTTCCTTGAAGAAAGCACCCCAAGTACAAGTAGCAACCGTAACATTATTGAACTGCAAGGAGCACAAGATAGTTTCTGCAAAACCTTTCCTGAAATAAGTGAAGTAACTAAGTAAAACAATGAGAGGTAAGTAACAAAACCTCCATTGAGCCAGAGCAGGAGAGGCTTGTGTGAGGGCTGTGCCTGAGCCTCAAAGAACCAGTAGAAGAGCGCCCTCCCATTCTGCTTGTTGACGGTGACATGCCCGGAGAACTGAGAGACCTGCGGGCTCCTCGGCTGACCGGGGAGGAATGCCACCCTATCAGCTTCCTGCTCACTGTAACCTGCCGAGCAGCAGCGCCGACTCTGGGAGGCAAAGGCGAGGAGAAAGAGAGCAAGGATGAGCTGCTGCTTGTGGTAGCTCGTTGCTGCCGTCGCCATGAGAATGTGCAAATGTGCGATGAGAGTGGCTAGGACAGGAAGAACAGAGAAGGTTTCGGCTCAATGTGTGTGAGAGACAGAGAGTGAGATCACTGGCTAGATCATGTGAAGTTGGAGGGAGCTTGGAGCTTCACAGGGTGGGACTGAGAAGAGGGCAAGGATAACGATATTTTTTATCACCGGCACCGCAGCCTTGCCGAGGGCATCTCGTGTCTGTGCCTTGTTGGCGTATGTGTGTGCCGCTTTTGGCAGCTTGCATTGTGACTGACTAAACGCTGACACCGTCACACGCACCGATTCATCAACTAGGAAGGACATAAGGCAGAAACCTTGGTACATGAGACCACTGAGATTTGCGTTTGAAATTTTTGTTTTTATCTTCTTTTCTTTTCACCGAAAACAGCACCACTGTACTGCATGTATTTCTATGTTATTTTGTGTTTGTTTAAGGTAATTCCAATATCATGCATTAAAACAGACACACCATCAACGAACATGTCTGAGAATAATGGTAAATAGCCAGTTCAACATGATCCACCATATATTCTGCGTTAGTTCAAATGATAGTTGTGTAAAATTGACGAAATTTGTACTAAGCGAACTATCTTTGTTTAATTTGTAATATTTAAATTGAAACTCATGGATTTAGGAAAGTTTAAACTGAACAAGCTAAAAACCTAAGCGAGTTATAAGATAGTGACCTCGTAGACCTGTTCTGTTGTTCGTCGTCGTTTCTGTTGTTATCAGCACCGTCGAAGTCCTCGTTGTTGTCCTTCTAGTGGGGGAAGGCCTCCCATGGGTCACGCCAGCCTTGGTCGAATGTCGATGCATGCCCGCAGCGCAGCGGCTTGGCCTTCTTCGCCAAGCACAACCTCAACTACGACTACAGACTCGAGGCTGGAGGAGGTCGAGGTGGACGCAAATGCTCTTAGGGATGTCAATGAGGCATTGAAGAAGGCTTAAGAGGCAAATCAAGAAACTTTCCAATCCCTTGTTGATATATTGTAACTTTGGCCCTGTTTGGATACTCTAACTCGGTTAAAGGTTAGAGTTAGATTCTAACTCTAGACTAACCCCAAACTAACTCTAACCAAAAGAGATGTTTGGATGGTGGGGTTAGATTGGCAATAAATGTACCATTCCAATCATTTGATTACTTTATTCAGGATTTTGTATGGTGAAGGTAGTAGAAAAAGTAACTTTTTATGGCCCCCATCTAACTCTAACCTAAATAAGCACCTCTTAGGTGGGTTAGATTTTTTGGATGGGTTAAATGCATCTAACCAACTCTAACCCTCCTATTTGGATGTTTTGGGGTTAGTTTGGTACAATCTAACCAACTCTAACTCTAACCCATGAATCCAAACAAGGCCTTTATTGTTCTTGTTACTCCCTCCGATTCAAATTAATTGACACTCACTTAGTACAACTTTATACTAGAGTTGTACTAATTGTGCGTCAATTAATATGGATCGAAGGGAGTATTATTTTCTTTTACTCCGTTGCAACTTGCAATGATCATTGTATTTATATTTAGATACCCAACTTGCATAACTTCATATACTTCAGATTTTGTACATTTTCCCTCAAGTTTATTTGAAAGAAAGAAATCTGAAGGCATTTTTTGGCATAGTATTGACTGATATTCAGTAGGATCAGCAAACACAACCTCACCTAATAACTCGTATATACCGGGTGTGTCTAGGTCTCAATCGACTAAGACTTAACTAAGTCTCAGCCAAGTGATAGTACATGAAAAAAAAAAGAAATAAGAAGTTTAAATTTGTTTTTTGTACGAATCTCTACACATAATTTCACGGATATAGCATCGACTAAGACTTAGTTAAATTTCAATCGACTGAGATTTAGCAATCCCCTTTCACATATCACTCGACTCCCCCCTATGCTCTTCCTCCTCCCTCAAATGCGGCGTCGCGTCACGATCCAAGAACTCCTTCACGGTGGAAGGGAAAGCAATGGCTGCTCGATCCTCAGGACCTTCTCCATCCCAGGACCACGAAGCCTTGGCGAGCAGCAGGTGCGCCAGCCTCGCGGGCTCCCTGCACCCGCCGCCGTCGCCGTAGTAATGCTCGATCCAGCCGTCCACCCTCCTCTTCTCCTTTTCGCACCTGGGCCCGACCACCCCGACGACCTTGGCCATGAACCCGTCGCCGCCGCTGCAATCGCACCCGCCGATGTCGCGTCCGTCGTCGTCGCCGCCGCCCCGTGGCGGCGGCGACAGGCCGAGAAGCGCCAAGAGACGCGCGATGTCCTCTCCGCTATCGTCGTCCTCGTCGTCGTCGTAGGAGTCTTCTTGCTGGGGCTCCTGCGCGCGCTCCTCGTCTTTGGAGAGGGTGAGGAAGTCCAGCGCTGGCCCGCTGCTCTCGCCGCCACCGCCGCCGCGGTCGGTGGCTGTGGCCGTGGCCGTGGCCGTTGACGCGCCGAGGAAGAGCGGGGATCCGGTCATGGTGTCCGAGAACAGAGGCGGCGCGTCGGGCTGTCGCGGCACCGGCGGCTGCTCCTCCGCCGCCAACCGGTCTTCCACCTGAGGAGGAGATCGCCATTCGTTAGAGAGGGAGGAGGCGTGGCGGGTTTAATCTATGGATCGGGTACCTGCTTGAGGGACGCGAAGAAGCTGGTGTGCCGCGAGAAGGGCTGCATCGTGCGGTGTCGCGGCCGCCGCCGGCCGGAATTGTTTTGGGCGTTCTTTGGAGGCTGGGATGGGCGGTGGAGACGTGTGGAGAGTGCGTGCGTTCGGATTAATTTTTTCTTTTGAGCTGGAAGCAGATCTGGCCAATGGGCCGGCACGGCACGGCAGTAAACTTAAACGGGGGTCCATTCCGTCCGTGTCGGGCCGACACACGGGCTGCAGCCTCGTTCAGACATGGCAACTCTTATACGTATATCTTTGGATGAGTTTATAGAGTGTTTTTTTTAAGTAAATGCAGCTTTATTGAATTAAAAAGGAGTGTTTGGTTGCTGTTGATGTAAAAAAAGGAGTGATTGGTTGCTCCCTAACGCTTCAGAGCAGTAGGTCTAATTATTTAAACTAGATGATACCCTGTACGTTGCTGCGGAAATTGTTAAAAAATAATTTAATATTATAAAATATAATAAACTTAATGAAATATAATATAATTTTATTATAAATTATTATTTTCTAAAAAATAATATTTAGAGTAAAAAATGAGCGACACTTATTACGGAACGGAGAAAGTATTATATATTTGTGATAGGTTGCATGCGCATACAGAGTTAATGGGAGCTTGCTTATGTGGCATATTTTGCATGGTTTAGTGTAGGAGAAAAATTAAATGCGTAAGTTAGTGAGGAGGTTGACGTAGACACTTTGCATGTTGAAAGAATTGATGTAAGATTCTAATCTATAAAAAGAAAGTAATTTATCCCCCTAACACATGTAAATAAATTCTAATTTATATTATAAAAATCATATAAATAGAAATAGTAATTTTTTTGCAAGAGCATCCATGTGAACAGGTGTGAAGTACTTTAAGTGGACTTTGAAAATTCTAAAAAGTCGCATCTTTCAAACCCCGAATTAAGATCCATTTTCACCGTTGGAACATTAGCGACGTGCTCTTCGAAACTAGATCCCACATAGGACATTACGGTGATTTTTTGTGTGGGCAATTTAATCCCCGTTGGATGCAACTGCCTAGCAATCGATGTGCAACTACCTAATAGCTGATGTGCGATGACATTTCAATTTCCGTTGATGACATTTCAACTTTCCCCCAAACCATGATCATCCAATTTCCATTGATGGCATCTCCATCCCAAACTATCTCCTACCAATGAGATGTGCAAATTCTTATACTACCAAGGTCAATTGCCTAGTAGTTAGTTTGCAATTTTTCCTTTGTTTGTGGATATGCATTTTTCACTTTTCTGCCTAGCCATTTATCTAGTACTAGATGTGCAACTTCTAATGTTGTTCTGACTAACTGTCTGACTATTGATGTGCATCTTTTCCTCGTATCCCTAGGATGTGTAATTTTCAAGTTTCCTTCAACTTCTTACTTTCGACTATGTTAGTTGGGCAGGTCAACAGACTAATTGCACATCACAATATATTGATTGTCACGGTTGTTTGGTTTCAACGTCATAGAAAGCTGGGTCATGCAACTTCAAAATTGGTTTTTAAAAAATTGTACGATGTAGTACTAAAGTTGTACCATGTAGTAATATAATTGCATCATGCAGTACCAAAGTAGATACAAAGTTTTTTGTCGAAATGTATACAAATAAGATCTAAAATTAAAGATCACATCATGAGGTTTCCAATGGCGAAAACATATCTAAATTTTGACGCTTGGGTTTGAAAGCTATGATTTTTATTTTATTTAAAAAAAATGCATTAAATGCATTCACATCCGCGCTTGTATATTTTCGTGTGTGCGAGGTGAGTCGGTCGCTCATTTCATTCAAACAGTTCGTATGCACCTTTTAGTTTTTAGGTATATCTTAAAAAAACATATATAATTAAACCTATGTATTAAAATAATTAAAAATAAATAAATGTATCGTGCCGGGTCGACCCACGTGCCTGGCCTTGTGGCCTAGGAACGACACGAGGCGATCTGCGATTTTGGTACAACCCGTTTACAACATGCTGGGCCGGTCCATCACCGGCCAAGCGGTGGGCCTACATGCCAGCCTATTTACTCATTCCATTTGGATACCTTTGTTTGGAACTTCTAATTCTTTGAAATGCATTGAGGTTAATTTGCCCTATGTGGGCTACTTGTCCTTTTCGTTTTTGTCTCGTTTGCCTCGTCTTTGGCATGGGCAGATTGTCAACTCCAATGAAGATAAGCCGCATACGACCATTCTTTACCGTTAAGTCGTTCGGTAAGAAGTAAGATTGATTCAGTCATTATTTGACACAACATATATTTCACTAGGAAGAACAATATGAAGCTATTAGTTCAGGCATCAACACTCATAGTTGTAATTCGTGCTTCGATCATGTTGATCTGTAAGACATCTCATCGTGATTCAGAACATGAGATCCATTATGGTCAATTGTTAGCCATAGATAGGAAGAAGATGTTGAATTTGAACTATATCTACAATAGTGACAATTTAGAAGATGTGAAAATGCTTTGAATGTAAATAACATCTCCTTTTCCAAAAAAAAATGTAAATAACATCTTATGCCAAGCTTATGGACATGTTTAGGGAGATGGGATTTGTACAAGATAGCATCCATAACTCTTAGAGCAAGGAACAACATTCCTTCTTGTTGTGGGTCATAAACAAAGGTCTAGAGTGATTGACAACACTTCAGCTGATCTAGTGAGACAATTTTTTGGTATTTGAAGTAAGTCTTCAATGCGAACGGGGAACTCGGAGAAGAGGTGATCAAGACATCTAATGGGCAAACTCCTTCAGAGATTCGCATGAGGCCTCGATGGTATCCATATTTAAAGATAAACAGTACTAGTACTTTTAGTTAGTGCCATGAAATGCTTGCATTATTTTGATGCATCAATTGCTGCAGAGGCCGGGGGCTTTCCTCTTTTTCCATTTTTTTAGTGATAACAGTTTTCTCATGCCATCATATGATTTTATTTATTGGTTCAATAGATGATACTCATGTTATTTATGGCGTGTCGATAGAAAGCACAATACTGTGACCTGGACTCTGAAGGTCACTGAAATCAAGTCTTGCTGCTACATCAGGCATCACCAATATCCAACCAGCAAATGTGATTTAGAACATTAAGTACTAACAAATATTAAATGTACTACAGGCTACAACACACATGGGACAATAATTTAATTAATTCATAACAGGACAAACATGGATTAATAACAAGTTCTCACTGGAGAGAGACGAGTGAATGGACATCTCAAACTCACAGACTAGTACTAGCAGTTAAACATACGCTGCACCTCGACCAATTAAACATCACATGCCGGAGCAGTTAGCTCACAACAACAACATGGCGATCCTCAACCAATTAAACACAAGAAGAACCTACTGCAACCCATCTGCATCACCCAAACAGGACTGGCCTCGACGAGAAGAAGATCAGTAGTAGGTGCACGAACCGTAACCTGCAAAAAAACGACCGATGTCTGTCAGACTCAGAACTGCTGTATAACCATAAGAATGGCCATGATGTCTAGTGCAGCAGGCAGGAAGTGGAAGGCTGGGGCTGCTTACTGGGGTCGGACTGCACGATGATGGCGGAGTCGGCGAAGTAGCAGTTCCAGGAGTGCCTGCCGTTGGCGGCGTAGTAGAGGTTCATGGCGACGGAGGTGTGCGAGAGCAGGTTGTTGGGGTTGAAGCACGGCCCGCCCGGCTGGATCACGGCGCAGCTCACGTTGGAGCACGCGTAGTTGATGTTGGCCTGCAGGATCTTGGGGTCCGACGACGGCTTCGCCATGCACCACGTTTTCTGCATTTGTTGTTAGCCATCACATATGGATGCCATCACGCCGTTGGATCATCAGATACGCGTGCTCAGCAGCAATGGCGACTGCCGAGCACTAATAATCAAATTACAGAAGGAAGAGCAAGGAGGAGATGGGACGGATTTAAGGTACCTGCGCATCGGCCACCCGTACGGTGCTTCCTGCACAAGAACAGAGAAATGCTAGTTGTTAGACATGTTTGTGAGTTGCTTCGGATCAAGGATATCTGATGATTGCTTTTCTAGCAGCTGTTGTTGATCAAATCAAGAACATGTATGTAGATCTTGGCAAGAAAGAACAGCATGTAACTGGGTTCAGCACTACTATCCCTGAATTAAACGAGGTACTCTGATTAATATTTACATTACTCCCAGCACACACTAACATCAATCTCCAGAAAAGCAATGTAGATTTTGTCCTAATAATAACATCAACCATATTTTGGACAAAATCAACGACGTACCCAACATCAAATCTCCAAAAGGGCAATGTAGATTTTTACTACTCATAGCATCCACCATATTTTCGACCAAACCAACATGGTGAAAAATGTGGCAGAAAGTGTGATACATAACCTCAGAAAGAAACAAAAAAAAACTGAAGAAAAAGGTGGAACGAGTGGGCACAGTTTCCGTTTCCACTGGACAAAACCATCAGATCAGAACAGCAACACACCCTACTGAACAAACAGTCGAACAGTGCAGCAAGATCACCCAATCGGAAGCCGGCAGTGATGAGGTTACCTGAGGTGAAGCAGAGGAGCACAAGCCCTAGGGAGAAGAGCAGGAGCGACGCAGACGGCTGAGCACCCCTGGCCATCTCGCTGAGGATCAGAGCCAGAGCAGCAAGCAAGGAAGCCAAAACTCTGGTTTGCAGGAGAGGCCAAAGAAGAGACAGGGGGGCTATGGCCCTATGTGCTGGTTTATAAAAGCTGGGGGGAGGGGAGGCTGGAAAAGGTGGCTGCTGGCTTGATTGCCTTGTTGAGTGGAGTAGATCCCACTGCAAGCGCTGGGAAAAAAAAACGAAAGAGGCTCTGGCTCTGGCCATCTCCATGGTGCTAGCTAGATCATGTGACTCTGGTCCCTGGCTTCTTCCCGGGGCAACCTGCCATGTGCCCCAGCATAAACTATTTGATCTTCCATGTTGGTTGGGTCTCTGATCCGATCGCAGAGCTTGCTTGCCTAGCCTGCCACACTGTACACTTCTGGTTTGTTTGGGACCACAAGCAGATTGACTGACCGGGCTCCAGTTTGACGGTCCTCTGGTCTCCTCTATCTACGTGATGTGTGCAGGTCAAAGGGTGATCCTGATTTCTAAAAAGCACTGCCGTTGTTCAAACTAGTTTGAACTGGTTCAGAATTTCAGGTCATGGTCTTGCCCAGTCCTACGATATCTCCTCTCCTTGTTGGACAGATTATTACATGTATTATTATGGTCACACGAATTGTATAGGATATATAGTAGATCCTGAGAGCTCCACTGTATGAGGTGAAAGGGTTCAGTAACTGACAGATAGATCGACGGATCGGTATTAGTAGATCGTTGTCTCTTAAGATAATCGTATCACCACTCGATCACTCGGGAGCAGCACCGGAAGAGCGGAACAAATGATCTCAATAATGATGGCCATCATCCATCATAAGCCTATCAAAAGTCACTTGCCCTTAAACGTGGTAGTAGGCAGGCCTTTGCTTGCTTGCAGGGTTCAGGCCTTGCTTTATTCCTTATTCTTTCCTTCCGCCTTTCTGCTTCATAATGTATTTGCCTATGCTCTTATCTTCGATGCCAATCTAGCTGTACCTCTTCCCATCTGAATTTTGTATTGTACCAACTCATGTCTTCCATTTCACTTGCATAACAACTTTGAAGATTTGGGAACATAAACTAAAATACGAGTACGATTTTCTCAAGGAAGAAATAATTGGATATGTGCAAACTTTAAGTGAGCAAAAGAGGACATCAGAAGCAATTGTTGAACATATTAGAAATTTAGCATATGATTTAATCCACGAAATAGATAAACAATCCATGACAATAATGAAACAAATCAAACTAGCCATGCGATCTACTAAAACAGTAGACAACGAGATCACATCTAAAGAAATTACTAGGAACACGACATGCAACATGATCTCAAACACAGAAGAAAAGATCACGTACGGTGCAGCGGGTGTGGAGCCGCTAGCGTTGGTGTCGCCCATGTCGTTGATGGAGAGGCTGCCGACGTCCGGGAAGAAGTCGTCGTCGGAGAAGTAGCCGTCGTCGCTGTCAGCAGTCGCGCGAGTGCGCTCCCTAAAAACCTGATCGCCCCTCTCCCGTACAGAATCACGAGAGGCGGGGTTTCGAAGGTATGCTGTCCCTTCTTGCGATGCACGCCGAAAGAAGGGATGGAGAAGACTTGAGCGGCGGCACAATGATCTGGAACGAGGAGGAGGAACCATATGGCGGTGCGGCCAGGGTAGGGTTTGCGTTGTTTATATAGACGCAGCGGGACAGGCCGACGTGGGAGTAGAGCCCACGAAAACGGTGCACCAATTAAGCATAATTAACGCGTCCGTTAATTACAATTAATGCCTCATTAATTTTTCCCGAGCTGCAAAAATATAAACGTATGCATAGCTTTGTCCTCGGCTCGGCTCATTCCCGAAAGCCAACGCGTGCGTGCGCGCGTCGTGACGAGGAGAGACGAGGCGTGGCGAGACGAGCGAGGAGGAGCGTGCGTGTAGCACTTCTCTTCTCAAGCTCTTACAAGTGCAAGTGGAGCTCACCTTATAAACAGGTGTGGCTCTCCCCCACAAGCGAGGTGGTACTAAACTTCCCACACTTGCTACGCATGAATGGGCCAAGAGAATTTCAGAATTTACAATGTGGCTTGGGCCAAAGGCCCACTCAGCACATAGGTGTGAAATTCAGCAAACCCCCACAAAGTCTCATTGACTCATCTCATCATTTTGTTCCAAATCATTGTTTATATACCGATGTTTAGTGGAGACTGTTAAGTTGAACTTCCACGTAGGATTCATGCTACACTAGTTCACAACTTGAATAGTGGACTATGCCTTGAACTACAAGTTTTCTGTAAACCTAGTTTCACATAAATCCTTAATCGATACTGGGCTTCCGCAAGGCTTCCCCGCGAGTGGAGCTTATACGTCATACTGCAAAGCCTTTCATGAGTTTATTAGAGAGCACCCAACTCTCACGGACTGCGACGTTTAACAGCCAAGCTCATATATGTGTATTTCTCAAAAGATGCTCTGCAGGACGACATCTTTGCTTATATACATAAGCCACTTGAAACACATTAAAATAAATATCAACCTGCCATGCAGATTAGGAGAGTATTGCATCATAACGGAGTGGGGTAACCAATATAAGGATACTCTCCTCTCAGCCGACCAACAACTTGTCTCCTACTTCTACTTCACGGGATCTCCGATCACATAGAGTAGGTTACCACTGTGGAAAACTCAAATGGTGGGTCTCAAACCCATCTCCCTCGATGCATTATCTATCACATTACGTGATAGACCCTTTGTGAAGGGATCTGCCAGATTTTTAGACGTTTGCACATAATCCAATGTAATAACTCCGGAGTTCTTCAATTTTCTGACAGACTTGAGTCTCCTCTTCACATGCCTTGATGACTTCATATTATCCTTATAATTGTTTATCTTGACGATCACGGTTTGATTATCACAGTTCATCAGGATAGCGGGTATTGGTTTTTCAACCACAGGTAAGTCCATCAAGAGCTCACGAAGCCACTCTGCTTCAACAGTGGTTGTGTCTAATGTTGTGAGTTCCACTTCCATAGTTGATCTCGTTAAGATGGTCTGCTTGCAAGACTTCCAGGAAACAGCGCCACCACCAAGTGTAAACAAATAACCACTTGTGGCCTTAATCTCATCAGCATCAGATATCCAGTTGGAATCACTATAACCCTCTAGTACCCTAGAATATCCAATATAGTGAATCCCATAGCTCGCAGTGCCTTTCAAATAGTGCATAACTCTCTCAAGCGCATGCCAATGACGATCTCCAGGATTTGACACAAATCGGCTCAGTTTGCTAACAGCAAACGAGATGTCAGGCCTCGTGGCACTCGCCAAGTACATAAGCGAGCCAAAAATATGAGAGTATCTCAGTGGATCTCTAGCAATCTGTTTATTCTTACGAAGTAGCACGCTAGGATCATATGGAGTTGGAGAAGGCTTGCAGTCGCTATACCCAAAATGACTTAAGACCTTTTCCACATAGTGAGACTGAAGCAGAGTAATCCCACCATCATCACCTCTCAGTAGCTTGATGTTCAAGATAACATCAGCTACCCCTAGATCCTTCATCTCAAAACAACGAGATAAGAAATCTTTGACCTCCTTGATTAAATCAAGATTGGTCCCAAAAATCAATATGTCGTCGACATATAGACAAAGAATGACTCCCTCGCCCCCACCATGGCGATAGTACACACACTTGTCGGCCTCGTTTACAACAAAGCCTTCAGCAGTTAAAGTCCTTTCAAACTTTTCGTGCCACTGCTTAGGAGCTTACTTAAGACCATACAACGACTTCAATAACTTACACACCTTGCCCTCTTGACCAGGTACTACAAAACCATCTGGCTGCTCCATATAAATTTCCTCGTCCAACTCTCCATTGAGGAAAGCTGTCTTAACGTCCATTTGATGAACGAGAAGACCGTGCGAGGCAGCCAATGAAAGTAGCACCCGTATAGTGGTCCATCTGGCCACTGGTGAGTAATTATCGAAGAAGTCTTCACCTTATTTTTTAGTATAGCCCTTGGCCACAAGCCTTGCTTTGTACTTCTCAATAGTACCATCAGGCCTAAGCTTTTTCTTGAACACCCACTTACATCCTACAGGTTTGCACCCATAAGGACGTTCAGTAATTTCTCAGGTTCCGTTAGCCAAGATGGAATCCATCTCGCAACGAACAGCTTCCTTCCAGTAGTTAGCATCAAGAGATGCATAGGCTTCTGAAATAGTACTGGGTGTGTCATCCACGAGGTACACAATGAAATTATCACCAAAGGACTTTGCAGTCCTCTGTCTCTTTCTCCTTACAGGAGTTTCATTGTCGTCCTTCTCAGGATTCTCAACGTGTTCTATGGAAATGGTGGTCTTAGGAATCTCAGTTAAATCCTGACCAGATAAAGTAGGAATCTCCTAGTTTGATGAGGTAGGCATATCCTTCATAGGAAATATATCCTCAAAGAAAGTCGCATCATTCGACTCCATAATTGTACCAACACGCATGTCGGATACCTCAGATTTTACTATCAAAAATCTATAGCCAATGCTATGAAAAGCATAACCCAACAAAACACAATCTACGGTTTTTGGTCCAAGCTTGCGCTTCTTGGGGATAGGTATATTGACCTTTGCCAAACAACCCCAAGTACGTAAGTAAGAGAGTTTCAGTCTTTTCCTTTCCCATTCCTCAAATGGGGTAACAATTTTTGTCTTTGTGGGAAATCGGTTTAGGACATGACATGCAGTCATTAGCGCCTCCCCCCACCATGCCTTGGAGAGACCCAAAGTATCTAACATGGCGTTAACCAAATCAGTTAGAGTTCGGTTCTTTCTTTCGGCCACCCCATTTGACTGAGGTGAATAGGGAGGCGTCCTCTCATGTATTATACCATGTTCGCACAAAACAAATCAAATTCATTGGAAAAGTATTCTCCACCACGATCGGACCTAAGCCGTTTAATCTTTTGATCAAGTTGGTTCTCTGCTTCGGCTTTATAGTTTTTGAAGTAAGTTAAAGCCTCATCTTTAGATTTCAGAAGATACACATAACAATGTCTAGTAGAGTCATCAATCAACGTCATGAAATATTTCTTTCCACCTTTTGTCATCACACCATTCATCTCATAGAGGTCTGAATGTATAAGTTCCAGTGGTGCCAAGTCTCTTGCCTCTGCAGTATTATGGGACTTGCGAGGTTGCTTAGCTTGAACGCATACTTGGCACTTGGAACCCTTGACAGTAGGAAATTTCGGAATTAAACTCATATTAGCTAACCGCGTCATGCTACTAAAGTTAATGTGACAGAGTCGAGAATGCCAAACATTAGACTCATTATCATAACAAATATGGTTCACAACTTTGGTGCAAATATCGGACAAAGATAGGCGGAACAAGCCTCCGCATTCATAGCCTTTCCCAGTGAATTTTCCATACTTGGAAATTACAACTTTATTGGACTCGAAAACCAACTTAAAACCATCTCGACACAAACGCGAACCGCTAATGAGATTTTTATTGATGGAGGGCACATGATGAACGTTCTTCAATCGCACGATCTTCCCCGAAGTAAACTTCAGATCGACTATACCGAGCCCATGAACAGTAGCATATGACCCGTTCCCCATCAGCACGGGGGAAGTACCTGTGACCTGATAAGAAGAGAACATAGAGGCGTCATCACAGACATGAACATTGGCACCAGTATCAATCAACCAATCAGGAGACTGACATAATGAAAGGATTGTAGGGACGTACCCAGAATCTTTCATCTCCGTGTCAATGAAAACATTGGTGGTCTTGCCGCCGTTTTTAGGTCCGCGCTCCTCATAGCGATCAGGGAAGCTGGAGGCCCAATGCTTTGTACTGTTGCAAACATGGCACACTACCTTCTTCATATTAGGATTCTTCTTGAAGTTGGTAGGCTGTGACGGCTTGTTCTTTCTATCAAACTTGCCTTTTCCACCAGATTTATTCTTGAAGTTGAACTTGTTGGGCTCGTAGTTCTTTTTCTGTACCATATGGGCACTTGAACCACCCTCAGAAACTCGAGTGTGTGTATACTTTGCTCTCGCCTTCTCTTCTACATCAAGAGTCCCAATGAGATTCGCAACGCAAAATTCTTGCCTCTTGTGTTTTAAAGAAGTAGCAAAGTTGTTCCATGAATGTGGAAGTTTGGCAATAATGCCTCCGGCCACAAACTTGTCCGGCAACACACACTTGAAGTGCTCAAGTTCTTTGGCGAGTGACAATATCTCATGCGCTTGTTGAAAAACAGAGCGTTCATCAGTCATCTTGTAGTCATAATATTGTTCCATGACATACAACTCGCTGCCAGCGTCCGAGGCCCCAAATTTGGCCTCGAGCGCATCCCACATGTCCTTGCCGTTATCGAACGACATATATGAATCCACAATGGAATCATCAAGAATACTGAGGAGGGCACCCTTAAAGAGAGTATCGATCTTCTCATAGGCCTCCTGTTCTGCAGGAGTAAGATCGCCCTCGGGCTTGCCCTTGGTGGCGTCATAGCATTGCATGGACTGAAGCCAATACACTGCTCTCGTGCGCCACCTCTTATAGTGCACCCCTTTGAAAGGCGTCAGCTTCATAGACGCAAGTAAGCCAGATGCAGTAAATTTCCTATAATCAGGTTTTTGGATTGTTGAACATATTAGCAATTTAGCATATGATTTAATCCACGAAATAGACAAACAATGCATGGCAATAATGAAACACATCAAACTAGCCATGCGATCTACGAAAATAGTAGACAACGAGATCACATCTAAAGAAATTACTAGGAACACGACATGCAACATGATCTCAAACACAGAAGAAAAGATCACGTACGGTGCAGCGGGTGTGGAGCCGCTGGCGTTGGTGTCGCCCATGTCGTTGATGGAGAGGCTGCCGACGTCCGGGAAGAAGTCATCGTCGGAGAAGTAGTCGTCATCGCTGTCAGCAGTCGCGCGAGTGCGCTCCCCAAAACCCTGATTGCCCCTCTCCTATACAGAATCTCGAGAGGCGGGGTTTCGGAGGCCTGCTGTCCCTTCTTGCGGTGCACGCCGGAAGAAGGGATGGAGAAGACTTGAGCGGCGGCGCAATGATCTGGAACAAGGAGGAGGAACCATACGGCTGTGCAGCCAGGTTAGGGTTTGCGCTGTTTGTATAGACGTAGCGGGACGGGCCGACGTGGGAGTAGAGCCCACGAAAATGGCACACCAATTAAGCATAATTAACGCGTTCGTTAATTACAATTAATGCCTCATTAATTTTTCACGAGCTGCAAAAATATAAGAGTACCCATAGCTTTGTCCTCGGCTCGACTCATTCCCGAAACCCGACGCGCTGATGACGAGAGTTGACAGGTATGGTCCTGACAACAGCACGATAGCTTCTCGCCCCTCGCTTTTTACCCAAAGTGGAAGGTTGAGATGAAGATAGCAGCAATTTCCCTCAGTGAAGATACCAAGGTTTTTCTCCAGCAGGACTCCGACAACGACAGGAAGGTAACAACGGCGGCAGAGATTAGCGGTTGTCGTGGACCTGCACACACAACAGATAATTTTGCTCCCAACGAGTACAAAAGGGTTGTCAATCCCTCCGGCCTTGTTGTTTACAAAGAATAAAACGCACGGGATAGTAATGATAGTGATAGCAACGGAAAAGTAAATACTAAAACTAAATTGATAGTGGGTGTAACAGTGTTGAAAATATGGACCGGGGTCCTATGATGTTCACTAGTGATGTCTCTCTCCCAAAAGACAATAAAATAGCCATGCGAGGTAAACAAATTACAGCTGGGCAATTGACAGGATTATGTGCACAAACCAATGCTAATTATGCTATAAAGAAAGGAAGAGGTTCAAAAGCATGGGCGGTACGCCAAGACAAGTAGACCGAAATCCATCTGCATCTACCTACTAATCATCCACCTTGAGATATCTATCCAGAACATCTCGCTGGTATTAAGTTGCGAATCCCATCCAAAGTGTAAACTCAAAGCAACAAACAACTGCATTAAAGAACTTTGCGTAAAGTAAACAATCCTTGCACCCGCAAGTACAAGCACCGTTGTTTTCCCCCTTGTGGCAACAACACATCCCCTAGACTCATGTTTCTGCCACTCAAGCTAGTCATCGGGGGGCATGAACCCACAATCATGCATAACGCTCCCTCTTGGAGTCACTACCTACTACTTAGCCAAAGCAATAAACAACAACGGAGAACATGCAAGAATTACTCAATAACACAAATATAAAGGAGGAGAATCAAATATATTACTCAAACACAATCTGAACATAATCTCATAATCCATCGGATCCCAACAAACTAAGCATAGCAACAGCAGAAATATTACATATGTGCCTCGATCATGTAGGGCAGCTCACGAGGTCTAATCCATGAAGAACAAAGAGGGGAGGAGAACATCACATAGCTACTGATCATAGACCCATGGTCCAAGGTGGAGTACTCACGGTTCATCCAGGAAGCGTCCATGGTGGTGGAGAAGCTCCCGGAGGTGATTCCTCCCTCCGGCAGGGTGCCGGAAGAGGTCTTCTAGTGCTCCCAATCTTGGAAGCGCGGCAGCGGCGGAACAAAGGGGAGATCGCGAAAAAGGGTTCCCGTCTCGGGGGTTTTGCGTCACGAGGAATATATAGGCGAAGGGGCGTAGCCAGGGGGTCCACTAGGGGTCCAGGCGCCCCCTGGCTCAGCCCCACCCTGGGGCGCGCCAGGAGGGTGCCTGGGGCCCTGGTGGGTCCCCTCTGGCCCCCCTCGGTGATTTCGGAAGCTTCGTGATCGCTGATTTTTTATTGGATTTTTCCTGAATTTTCGGAGCACTTTTTATATGGGGGAAACTTGAAATAGAAAAACAGCAGAAAACAGGAATTGGCACTAGGGTGCACTGAGTTAATAGGTTAGTCCAAATATGATCAAAAGTGTATGAAATTTCATGAATATCATAGCAATATCACACAAAAGAGGCATGGAGCAAGCAGAAATTATAGATACGTTTTGGACGTATCAACATCCCCAAGATTAATTCCTGCTCGTCCTCGAGTAGGTAAATGATAAAAGCATAATTTCTGTGGTGACATGCTAACAACCATATAAAAACTTTTAAGTAAAGCAATCAAGGCATGTAATTCAATTCAAGTCATAACATGCAAGAGTCTATATCTAGTATTGAAACAAGCAACATAAGAACATAAAGGTGCAAGAGCTCTCGCTGTCCGTGACTCGAATGTCTCCAAATGGTGTTTGGGTGCAAGAAAGGGGATAGGGATATATGAGAAAAAGTATTTTTATGTTGAGAACTAAATCTACTAAAGTTTCACACTTGGTCTTCTTTGGGATCTTATCTTGACTCATCCCCAGACCACTAGCCAGGTACAAGTCAAAATGATCCACTCCTTTTCGACATTTTGAGCACTCATGCAATGAATGAGCGTAAGTAAGAAAGTTGACACTTAGGATGGCAAAGAGAGCATATGGTGGAGGAGGAAGACAAAAATGTGTGAAAGGCTCACATCAATGAGGACAATCATAGGCGAGAGAAATCCAAATTATAGATATGATGTGAGGAGTAGGGATTGCCATGCAACGGATGCACATATGAGCTAAGGTAAGATCTCCAATGGAACTAGTGGGGGTGCATCCAACTTGCTTGCTCAAGAAGACCTAGAGCTCATTTGGGGAGGCTCATGATTGGAATATACAAGCCAAGTTCTATAGTGTGAAGGTCCCCACATAGCTATATGCATAAATGATAACCTCTATGGAGTACAAGATATAAGAGGGAGTACGAGTGTGGATCTCTCAAAAGGAATAGTAGTGTGCCCCCTTCTCTCTTTTTATTTTTTTTTCTCTTTTTTGTATTTTTTTGGTGGCCTCAATGGCTCTTTCTATTTCTCTCATTTGTCCTCTTTGGGATCTTTTAATTTGTCCTCTTTGGGATCTTTTAATTTTTCCACTTTGGGATCTTTTCCTCACTTTAGGGTAAACACTCTATATATTACAAAAAGTATAGAAGATCTTTCACACTTTACAAAGTACTCAAATCATAAAGAAGATGTAACTATCATGATGTATGCAAATGTATGCCTATAACAGTGTAGCAGGATATGCAATGATACTAGCGCATCATGTAGCAATGAGTAGGGAAAGGCCCAACTAGCATACGGCTCATCGATCAAGCAAGTAGCATGTATGACATGAAGATCAAGTCATGAGAGGATGGATGTTGCATGGCAATATATCTCGGAAAGGCTATGGAAATTCCTTGGTAGGTAGGTATGGTGGCTCTTTTGAGGAAGGATATAAGGAGGTTTATGATGATAGAGCGTATCGTGCCAAGGGTTTGGATGTACCGGCAAAGGTGGACGCCAACTCTCGGAGTGAGAAGAAAGCAATGCACGGCACAGGAAAGGCTAGAAAAGTATGGGAAGGTGGAAGTGTCAACTTTCGAATACTCACATTAGTCTGAAGAACTCATGCACTTATTATCGGTAACTCTCAATCTAATAAGGAGGTTTCACAAAGAGACAAGTACCCCGAGGAGGAGTGTATGGGTTTTTTGTTATCCTTGCGCATCCTCGACTCATGGTACGTGAGTGTACTCTAATATTCGACCCCTCAGAAGAGTAGTGATCCATCTAGTAGCTAAAGTTCTCAACTAATTTGTAAGTTTTGAAAATAATCATGGATTGCCCAAAATACGACATCTATCACTAATGGGCTAAAGCTCTTGACACCAAAAGTCCAAACATTACTCAAAACAATACCTCAAAACTATTGCAGGTTACTACTACAACTGAATAGCAACCTCAATTATCTACTCCAAGTCAAGACACAAAACTAAGTGCAACAAGCAAACTCTCTAAACAAGATAAACATGAAAACTCAAGAGAGTTCCAGCAACAAACTAAACAAAATCTCTTTAAAAAGATAAACATGAAAACTAAGAGCTAAACATGACAATAGCTATGAAAAAGATAAAGAATACACACAAAAAAGATAAGCATGAAAAGTCCTATGTTGTGTTCTAGATTTTGGAGGTGGAGCGTGTTTCTCTCCCACACAAATAAATTTGGGTTCTAACTTGTTATGAACAGCAAGAAAAGCTAAAGAAAACTAAAAATAAAACCTAAGAGCGAGACGCTCCAAGCATAGCACATAATGCATGAAGTGATAAAAATATAGTGAAACGAGAGACGAACTGATAATTGTCGATGGAGAAGGGGATGCACGGAGGCATCCCCAAGCTTAGACGCTTGAGTCTCCTTGAATATTTCTTGGGGATGCATGGGGGCATCCCCAAGCTTGAGCGCTTGACACTCCTGAATCTTCTTTCATCATCTTCCCTCGCACACTTGAAAACTCCCTTCATACATAACTCATCATAATCTGATTAGAGAGGTTAGTACCCATAATAAAATATTTTTTCTCTACTGGAAATAAAGATATTCTTGAAGGGCTACTGTTTCTCAAGATTGCGAAAAAGTTTTTGCAAAGAAAAAGCAAGCTTAAGGTTTGCAAAACGAAGAAAAGGCAAAACAGGATAGAATCTGTGAAAAACAGACCAGCAGGTAGTAAAGATTTTTTTTGGGATACTTCTGGCACTCAAATAAAAAAACTCAGAACATACGAAAGTTTCGTAATTGTATAGAGCACTCTGTGTAAAGAAATCAGCTCAAAAAGATGAACTGAGATTTTTCTACGATTTTTCCCGTCACGAGGACAGAATTTGTTTTCTGGACAACATGTCACAACTTTCACTTCCCTTGTCATATGAGGCTATAAAAGGCACAAAGCTTGAAAAGTAAATATACAATGATGTTGCTACAGTATTAACAATCATCAAGACCACTCCATTAGCTAGGCATAAGATCATAAAAGTTGCTCTCATAAAAATAAGGATTTGAAGCAAAAGAGAGCATCAAGAAGAAAATATGAAACAAATTTAAGCCTAACCCACTTCCTATGCCTAGGAATCTTGTAAGAAAATAAATCAACGAAGCACAAAGAGACAAGCATAGGAAAGTGGAACAAGAACAACTTCAAAACTGTCAACATGAAGAGAGGTGTTTTTGTAACATGGAAGTTTCTACAACCAAACTTTCCTCTCTCAAAGTAATTTTCAGTAGTATCATGAACAACACCAAGAATATAACTATCACATAAATCATATTGTTCATAACCTACAAGCACACGTGAATAGTTTTCAACACGGTCTTTAGGAACATAAGATAAATGCAACCCATCACATTGAGCCTCAATAAGAGCACAATTCTCCGGAATATGAGTTGGAGATTTCAAAAGGATAATAGGACAATCAAGTGTGGGTGCAATAGCAACAATTTCATGCTTGACATAAGGAACTATAGAAAGTTCATCTTTGCAATCATAATCCATATTGGCATCATGGCCATCAACAAAGCAAGTATTAAGTTCATCAGAAAGGGAAGTATCAAGTGAGTTCTCGGAATCATGGGATTCCTCATCAAAGCAATCGTTAGCCTCTTCTAGGGAAGCAAACATTTTTTTAAAATCCTCAATATAATAATTGGAAGTATAATTCTCGAAGCAATAAGCAAGAACTGCAAAGTTTTCAGATTTGTAAATAGTATCGTGATACTTTTCAATCAAAGAAGAAATCTCATAAGCACCTTTAAAAGCAACAAACTCTTCAATCTTTTCAACATCAAAGTAGTCATAAACACCTTTTGCATAAGAAGATAGGATCTCATTGTCATTAAACTGACATTGGAAAGGAAGGTGTTTATGATCTATATTAGAGCAGCAAGTAAAATCATAAATTTGGCATAAACACTCAGCATAGCAATAAGAAGTTTGTATTTGGTCCCATAAGTGTTTCCCTTTCTGAGATAGTCGGTGCCGCGTATAATGAGCATGCTCATCCAATGATTTTCCCTCAACCAAGTCGGTTGGGTTTTTAGCGCGAGCACAAATTGATCGAAGACGATCCAAGTGAAACATGTCCATCCTCTCATATTTGGGTGGTTCAGCACCCATGGTGAAGATAGCATCACTAGGCAAAGCAAGACAAAGGCAAAAGGTAGCAACTATTTTTGTGGTTTTTCATATAAGACACAAAGGCAAAAGAAAAAACTGGAAAGGTAAACTAACAAGACTAAAAAGCAAAGATAAAAGATAGTGTGCAACTCCCCTATCTTGAAGAGCGGAGTCCCCGACAACGGCGCAAGAAATTGCTTTGATGACGAGAATTGACAGGTATGGTCCTGACAACAACACGATAGCTTCTCGCCCCTCGTTGGTTACCCAAAGTGGAAGGTTGAGATGTAGATAGCAGCAATTTCCCTCGGTGAAGATACCAAGGTTTGTCTCCAGCAGGACTCCGACAACGACAGGAAGGTAACAACGGCGCCAGAGATTAGCGGTTTTCGTGGACCTGCACACACAACAGATAACTTTGCTCCCAACAAGTAAAAAGGGGTTGTCAATCCCTCCGGCCTTGTTGTTTACAAAGGATAAAACGCATGGGATAGTAATGATAGTGATAGCAACGGAAAAGTAAATACTGAAATTAAATTGATAGTGGGTGTAACAGTGTTGAAAATATGGACCGGGGTCCTATGATGTTCACTAGTGATGTCTCTCTCCCAAAAGACGATAAAATAGCCATGCGAGGTAAACAAATTACAGCTGGGCAATTGACAGGATTATGTGCGCAAACCAATGCTAATTATGCTATAAATAAGGGAAGAGGTTCAAAAGCATGGGCGGTACGCCAAGACAAGTAGACCGAAATCCATTTGCATCTTCCTACTAAACCTCCACCTTGAGATATCTATCCAGAACATCTCGCTGGTATTAAGTTGCGAATCCCACCCAAAGTGTAAACTCAAATCAACAGACAACTGCATTAAAAAACTTTGTGTAAAGTAAACAATCCTTGCACCCGCAAGTACAAGCACCGTTGTTTCCTCCTTGTGGCAACAACACATCCCCTAGACTCATGTTTCTGTCACTCAAACTAGTCATCGGGGGGCATGAACCCACAATCATGCACAACGCTCCCTCTTGGAGTCACTACCTACTACTTGGCCAAAGCAATAAACAACAACGAAGAACATGCAAGAATTACTCAATTACATAAATATAAAAGAGGAGAATCAAATATATTACTCAAACACAATCTGAACATAATCTCATAATCCATCGGATCCCAGCAAACTAAGCATAGCAATAGCAGAAATATTACATATGTGCCTCGATCATGTAGGGCAGCTCACGAGGTCTAATCCATGAAGAACAAAGAGGGGGGGGATAACATCACATAGCTACTGATCATAGACCCATGGTCCAAGGTGGAGTACTCACGGTTCATCCAGGAAGCGTCCATGATGGTGGAGAAGCTCCAGGAGGTGATTCCTCCCTCCGGCAGGGTGCCGAAAGAGGTCTTCTGGTGCTCCCGATCTTGGAAGCGTGGCGGCGGCGGAACAGAGGAGAGATCGCGAAAAAGAGTTCCCGTCTCGAGGGTTTTGCGTCACGAGGAATATATAGGCGAAGGGGCGCAGCCAGGGGGTCCACTAGGGGTCCAGGCGGCCCCCTGGCGCGGCCCCACCCTGGGGCGCGCCAGGAGGGTGCCTGGGGCCCTGGTGGGTCCCCTCTGCCCCCCCTCGGTGATTCCGAAAGCTTCCTGATCGCTGATTTTTATTGGATTTTTCCCGAATTTTTGGAGCACTTTTTATATGGGGGAAACCTAAAATAGAAAATCAGCAGAAAACAGGAACTGGCACTGTGGTCCACTGAGTTAATAGGTTAGTCCAAATATGATCAAAAGTGTATGGAAGTTCATCAATATCATAGCAATATCACACAAAAGAGGCATGGAGCAAGCAGAAATTATAGATACGTTTTGGACGTATCACGCGCGCGCGCGTCGTGACTAGGCGAGGCGAGGCGAGCGAGGAGGAGAGCGCGTGTAGCACTTATCTTCTCAAGCTCTTACAAGTGCTAGTGGACCTCACCTTATAAACATGTGTGGATCTCCCTCCACAAGCGAGGTGGTACTAAACTTCCCACCACTTGCTATGCATGAATTGGCCAAGAGAATTTCAGAATTTACAATGTGGCTTGGGCCAAAGGCCCACTCAACACATAGGTATGAAATTCAGCAATCCCCCACAAAGTCTCATTGGCTCATCTCATCATTTTGTTCCAAATCATTGTTTATATACCGATGTTTAGTGGAGACTGTTAAGTTGAACTTCCACGTAGGATTCATGCTACACTAGTTCACAAATTTAGCATCGTCCTGATGTGAGTTCCGCTTCCATAGATGACCTTGTTAAGATGGTCTGCTTGCAAGACTTCCAGAAAACATTGCCACCACCAAGTGTAAACAAATAACCACTTGTGGCCTTAATCTCATCAGCATGATATATCCAGTTGGAATCACTATAACCCTCTAGTACCCTAGGATATCCAGGACAGTGAATCCCATAGCTCGCAGTGCCTTTCAAATAGCGCATAAGTCTCTCAAGCGCATGCCAATGATGATCTCCAAGGATTTGACACAAATCGGCTCAGTTTGCTAACAGCAAACGAGATGTCAGGCCTCGTGGCACTCGCCAAGTACATAAGCGAGCCAATAATCTAAGAGTATCTCAGTTGATCTCTAGCAATCTGTTTATTCTTACGAAGTAGCACGCTAGGATCATATGGAGTTGGAGAAGCCTTGAAGTCTCTATACCCAAAATGACTTAAGACCTTTTCCACATAGTGTGACTGAAGCAGAGTAATCCCACCATCATCATCTCTCAGTAGCTTGATGTTCAAGATAACATCAGCTACCCCTAGATCCTTCATCTCAAAACAACGAGATAAGAAATCTTTCACCTCCTTGATTAAATCAAGACTCGTACCAAAAATCAATATGTCGTCGACATATAGACAAAGAATGACTCCCTCGCCCCCACCATGGAGATAGTACACACACTTGTCAGCCTCGTTTACAACAAAGCCTTCATCAGTTAAAGTCCTTTCAAACTTTCCGTGCCATTGCTTAGGAGCTTGCTTAAGGCCATACAACGACTTCAATAAGTTACATACCTTGCCCTCTTGACCAGGCACTACAAAACCATCTGGCTGCTCCATATAAATTTCCTCGTCCAACTCTCTATTGAGGAAAGCTTTCTTAATGTCCATTTGATGAACGAGAAGACCGTGCGAGGCAACCAATGAAAGTAGCACCCGTATAGTGGTCAATATGGCCACTGGTGAGTAAGTATCGAAGAAGTCTTCACCTTATTTTTGAGTATAGCCCTTGGCCACAAGCCTTGCTTTGTACTTCTCAATAGTACCATCAGGCCTAAGCTTTTTCTTGAACACCCACTTACATCCTACATGTTTGCACCCATAAGGACGTTCAGTAAGTTCCCAGGTTCCGTTAGCCAAGATGGAATCCATCTCGGAACGAACAGCTGATGGCAAGAGAGTGTTAATACTCTTCAAGCCTCGTTGGTTACCCCAAGTCCAGAGTGAGATATAGTGCAGCGGCAAGTTTTCCCTTGGCAAAGATACCAAGGTTTGTCTCCCATAGGACTCCGAAGGATACAAGAAGGTGGTAAAGTGAACAATGGCGCCGAGGTTGCTAGCTTCACCTGGACATGCACACAGATACAAATAACTTTGCTCCCAACGAGTACAGAGGAGTTATCAATTCCTCCGGCCTTGCCGTTTACAAAGGATCAACGCAAGAGATAAAAGTGGAACTGAAAGTAAAGACTGAAAGTAAGCTAAGGGTGTAAACAGTAATGTGAAGATGGACCGGGGTCCCGTGATTTTCACTAGTGATGTCTCTCTCCCAAAATACGATAAAAGTGCTAGTGAGGTAAACAAATCACAGCTGGGCAATTGACAGGATTATGAAGGCACCACAATGCTAACTATGCTGCAAAGAAAGGAAGGCTCAAAAGCAATGGGCAGTACGCCAAGGTAAGTAGACCGAAATCCAACTGCATCTACTACGAATCATCCACCTTAAGATATCTATCGAGAACATCTCGCTGGTATTCAGTTGCGAATCCCACCCAAAGTGTAAACTCAAAGCAATAGACAACTGCATTAAAAGAACTTTGCGTAAAGTAAACAATCCTTGCACCCGCAGGCACAAGCACCATTGTTTTATCCATGGTGGCAACAACACATCCCCTACTCTCATGTTCCTGTCACTCAAGCTAGACATCAAGGGGCTGAACCCATAATCAAGCATAACGCTCCCTCTTGGAGTTGCAATAAATCACTTGGCCAAAGTAAAATACGGCAACGGAGAACATGCAAGAATTTACTCCAGAACAAAATATAAAAGAGAAGAACCAAATATATTACTCATCACAATCTGAACATAGTCTCATAATCCATCAGATCCCAACAAACTCAGCATAGCAACAACAGAAAATTACAAAGGTGCCTCGATAATGTGAGGAAGCTCACGAGGTCTCGAAAGTGGAAGCACAAAGAGGGGAGAGTGATACGTCCCAAACGTATCTATAATTTTTCTTGCTCCATGCATGTTTTGTGTGATATTGCTATGTTTTTGATATACTTTCGTATATCTTTATAACATATTTTGGAACTAACCTATTAATTGTTGAAAGAGTGCACAATTTCTTGGTTTTGTACTTTATGTGTAGGAATTACTTGGATAAAGGAAAAATCACAAAAAGGAGCCTTGTAGGAGTTGGACTTTAACTCTCCCGAAATCTGTCCCCACCAGACAGGTTTTAAATATCGCCTCGGAAACGCTAGAAGACGGCCTCAAACGGAAAAACTTAAAACTACAAAGTTGTAGGGAATTTTTTTCCGATGGATTTAGACATAAAATTCGGCCTAATAGAAGTTTGGATGCTTCCAGAAACCCCAAAATACCGAAGACGTAATCTGGATCACGGGAATCCGAGAGTCTATAAAGAGAGGAAACCTAGGTCAAAAGGGTACCACGAAAATTCCTCCTCCTTGGCAGCCGTCTTGAGGGGGAGATCAATCTCCACAGCAGCACCATCTCCAAGGAAGAAGAAGGGGCCAAGGGCCGCTGCCCCCAAGGGCCATGGCCGTGGCCGTGGGCGCCGCCGCCGCCTTGGCCGCCGCCGTCTCCTTCATCTCCTCCGGGATGCACCTCTCCATCAACAAATCTCCCTCTCACCATGTCCATGTGTGAGTAGTTCCCCTCGGGGCTAAGGCTTATATCTTGATCTATGTGGTTTCTCTCTCTCCCATGATGTGATCTTTGTTGTGATCATAGGCTATGTTAATCTAGGGTGATCCCATGATATTTCCCCTTCCTCTATGTATTGGATTGATGTACTCAATTGATCTTATCTAGTATAATCTCCGAGACCAAGGTGACAACGGTCTATTGGACATGGGTTAGAAGAATATTATCATGAGTGATTTCCTCTTTTGTGTGTGGATTGAAGATTGAGAGTCTCTTGGTGCTTGTCTTTGACTATCCTTTAGATATGTTGTGATGATTGTGGTACTCTCTTTGGATGGCCGCGGTGACATCGGGAAATCCATAGATTGAGAATTACAAACTCTGAGGTGTGCTTTTGTAGCCCTACACAATTCTTGTCCTCTCTTGACCACAAAGGAATGACCTTCGAGTACGTCTCCATTGCATGTTTTATGGGAAATATCATGTAATTAGACTATGTTAATGTTGTTGGGAGTTGCCACTAGTGAAAGTATGAAGCCTAGGACTTGTTTCCATCATTGTTACACCGTTTGCACTCACTATTGTTACTTGTTTCTTTGCTGCACTTTTTATTACAGATTTATATTACTTCGTTTTATCACACCTATCACCCATATTTTACCATCTCTTCGTCGAACTAGTGCACCTATACAACTCCTAGTTGTATTAGGTGTGTTGGGGACACAAGAGACTTCTTGTATCTTAATTGCAGGGTTGCTTGAGAGAGACCATCTTCAACCTCTACTTCCCTGAGTTCGATAAACCTTAGGTCATCCACTTGAGGGAAATTGTTGCTGTCCTACAAACCTCTGCGCTTGGAGGCCCAACATAGTCTACAAGAATAGAAGCGTGTGTAGACATCAGAGAGGAACATCACATAGCTACTGGTCACGGACCCATGGTCCAAGGGATACTACTCACGGTACATACGGGAGGCGTCCATGTCTATGGATGGTCTCCCGGAGGGGGTTCCTCCTCCCGGCAGGGTGCCAGGGCAGCTTCTCCAGGCAGCCCCGATCTAGAAACGGCGGCGGCGGCGGTGGTACAGAGGCGAGTTCGCAAAAAAGAGATCCATCCTAGGGGTTTCCACCCCGAGGGGTAAATATAGGCGAAGGGGGGCACCGAGAGGGGCCACAGGGCAGCCAGGAGGCTCCCTGGCGCGGCCTGGGGTGGGGCTGCGCCAGGGACCCTTCTGGAGTCCCTGTGGTGGCCCCCTTCCCTCCTTTTGGTGTTTCCGGAAGGTTTCGTGTCGCTGATTTTTTATCTGATTTTTCCGGATTTTTTGGAGCACTTTTAATGGCCGGAAAACCTGAAATAAAAAAACAGCAGAAAATAGCAACTGGCAGCTGGGTGCACTGGGTTAATAGATTAGTCCAAATATTCTCACAAGTGTATGAAAGTTCAAGCAAAACATGGCAAAGTCACACAAAACATGCATGGAGCAAGCAGAAATTATAGATACGTTTGGGACGTATCAACATCCCAAAGCTTAATTCCTGCTCGTCCTCGAGTAGGTAAATGATAACAAGCATAATTTCTGTGGTGACATGCCACACAACCATATAAGGACTTTTAAGTAAAGCAATCAAAGCATGCAATTCAATTCAAGTCTTAACAAGCAAGAGTCTATATTAGTATTGACACAAGAAACAAAAGAACAAAAGGTGTAAGAGCTCTCGCTGTCCGTGACTCGAATGTCTCCGGATGGTGTTTGCGTGCAAGCAGGGGATAGGGAAATACGAGAAAAAATAATAATTGTTGAGAACAACTATCTACTAAAGTTTCACACTTGGTCTCCTTTGGATTCTTATCTTGACTCATCCCCAGACCACTAGCCAGGTACAAATAAAAATGATCCACTCCCTTTCGATATTTTGAGCACTCATGCAATGGATGAGCGTGAGCAAGAAAGTTGACACCTAAAAGGCGAAATAGAAAGAAGGTGGAGGAGGAAGACAAAAAGGTGTGAAAGGCTCACATCAATGAGGACAATCGTAGGTGAGAGAAGGCCATATGATATATATCATGTGAGGAGTAGGGATTGCCATGCAACAGATGCACATGTGAGCTAAAAGCTCTCCAAGGGAACTAGTGGGGGTGCATTTAACTTGCTTGCTCAAGAAGACCTAGAGCTCGTTTGAGGAGGCTCATCATTGGAATATACAAGCCAAGTTCTATAGTGTGAAGGTCCCCACATAGCTATATGCATGATGATGATCTCTATGAAGTACAAGGGATAGAGGATGAAGCACTAGTGTGGATCTCTCAAAAGGAATAGTAGTGTGCCCCCTTCTCTCTTTTTATTTTTCTTTTTCTCTTTTTTCTATTTTTTTGTATTTTTTGGTGGCCTCAATGGCTCTTTCTATTTTTTTGTATTTTTTGTCCTCTTTGGGATCTTTTGATTTTGTCCTCTTTGGGATCTTTTCCTCACTTTAGGGGAAACACTCTATATTTTACAAGAATATAGGAGATCTTTCACACTTTACAAAGGTACTCACATAAAGAAGATATAACTATCATGATGCAAATGTATGACATGAGGATCAAGTCATGAGAAGGTGGATGTTGCATGGCAATGTATCTCGGAAAGGCTATGGAAATGCCTTGTAGGTAGGTATGGTGGCTGTTTTGAGGAACGATATAAGGAGGTTTATGATGACAGAGCGTATCGTGCCAAGGGTTTGGATGCACCGGCGAAGTATGCGCCAACTCTCAAGGTGAGAAAGGGCAATGCACGGTACCGAAGAGGCTAGAAAAAGTATAGGTGGGTGGAAGTGTCAAATTTCGAATACTCACATTAGTCCGAAGAAGTCATGCACTTATTATCGGTAACTCTCAATCTAATCAGGAGGTTCACAAAGAGAAAAGTACCCCGAGGAGGAGTGTATGGGGGTTTGGTTATCCTTGCGCATCCTCGACTCATGGTACGTGAGTGTACTCTAATATTCGAACCCTCCAGAGGTTAGTGATCCATCTAGTAGCTAGAGTTCTCAACAGGGTTTTTGGTTTTCAAAAAACACACGGATTGCCCAAAATACGACATCTATCACTAATAGTCTCGAACTCTTGACACCAAAAGTTCAAACATTACTCCAGTCAATACCTCAAAACTATTGCAAGTTACTACTAGAAAGAGAACAACAACTTCAACTACCTACTTCTAGTCAAGACACAAAACTCAGTGCAACAGGAAAACTCTCTAACAAGATAAAACATGCAAACTACAGAAAGTTCATCCTAAAACAAAAGAAAAGCTCTAGAAAAACTAAAGCACTACAACTAAACAGAGCAGCAGCTAAGAAAAGAAAAAGAACAACTCACAGCTAAAAGAATAAGCATGCAAATCCTATGAGGAGTTCTAGTTCAAGCGGAGCGTGTAACTCTCCCACACAACAGAGTAAGTTGGGGTCTAACTTGTTACTACAACAAACAAAGCAAAAACAAACCTAGCAAAGTGAAGAGCGAGACGCTCCAGGTATAGCACATAACGCATGAAGTGATAAAAATATAGTGCAACGAGAGACAAAATGATAATTGTTGATGAAGAAAGGATGCACGGGGGCATCCCCAAGCTTAGATGCTTGAGTCTCCTTGAATATTTATTGGGGGTGCACATGGGCATTCCAAGCTTGAGCGTTTTACACTCCAAGATCTTCTTTCATCATCTTCCATCGCGCACTTGAAAACTCCCTTCATACATAAATCATTGTAGACTGATTAGAGAGGTTAGTACCCTATTAAAATAATTTTTCCCTTACTGGAAATAAAGGTAATCTTGAAGAGCTACTGTTTCTCAAGATTTCCAAAAAGTTTTTGCAAAGAAAAAGCAAGCTTAAGGTTTGCAAAAGTAAAGAGAGACAAAACATGGCAGAATCTGTGAAAAACAGAACAACAGGTAGAAAAGAATTTTTTCGGGATACTTCTGCAACTCAAATAAAAAAACTCAGAACATACGCAAGTTTCGTAATTGTATAGAGCACGCTGTGTAAACAATTCAGCTCAAAAAGATGAATTGGGATTTTTCTCTGATTTTTCTAGTCACGAGGACATAATCTGTTTTCTGGACAGCATGTCACAACTTTTACTTCCCTTGCCGTATGAGGCTATAAAAGGCACAAAGCTTGAATAGGAAAGATACAATGATGTTGCTACAGTAGTAAAAATCATCAAGACCACTAAGAACAGAAGAAAAGCAAAAAGAAGAACCTAAATTCGTTGCGGGCTGCCTCCCGAAAGCGCTTCTGTAGAGCCATTAGCTAGGCTTAAAGCAAATAGATCAAGTCGTATCCATTGAACCATCATCACTATCATCAAAAAGATCTTCAATGGTACAACTAGTCTTAGTAGGTTTCTCAAATAAAGGACGAATGAAAATGCTTCTTGGGATAAAATCAAAAGGAGGGAAATCAATTGGAGTTTCATTAAAGTTAAAGATAGGTGTCTCCTCCAAAGTTTTCACCGTTTCAACTCTCTTGGCAATGGGTGTGTGTGCTTTAGCTCGAGGAATCTTGGGGACGTAAACGAACTTAGGTTCCTTCTTTGCCGGAGTTTCATCCTTTTTGGTTTTGATTGAGGAAAAGGTAGTTCCTAGAGTTTCAATAACTTCCTCAATCTTTTCTATCCTAGAAGGCTTCTCATCAAGGGATTTGATAGTCTCCAAAGTTTTGACAATTTGCCGCATGGAGTTATCTAGCCTATTAAAATTCCCTTGAATCTTACGATCCAACTCATTCACCCTATCGATACTTGGCATCTCTAGCTCTATTTTTTCAAGTTTTCTCATAATGTGAGCTAAAGTATTGTCCTCCTTAATATTAACAACTGGGAGACTTCCAACAAGATTTTCAATAACATTAAGGGCTTCCCAAACTGGGGCCTCTATGAAGTTCCCATTGATAGCAGTGTCTAAAAGAAGCCTATTCCGAGAACTGATCTCAACATAAAAATTTCTAAGCAAGATAGTAGTGGATTGCTTCTTGGTGGCTCTTTTTTGAGAATCATTAATTCTATACCAAGCATCTTTAAAACTTTCACCACCTCTTTGAGTAAAGGTAAGTACTTCTGCCTCACCAAAGGCAAAACGACCAGCCATAGTGGTAACTACTGACAAGGTAACAGATATTTTTGGTATTTTTTATAATGGACACAAAAGTAAAAACTGAAAGGTAAACTAACAAGACTAAAAAGCAAAGGTAAAAGATAGTGTGCAACTCCCCTATCTTGTAGGCTGGAGTCCCCGGCAACGGCGCCAGAAAACATGCTGATGGCAAGAGAGTGTTAATACTCTTCAAGCCTCGTTGGTTACCCCAAGTGCAGAGTGAGATATAGTGCAGCGGCAAGTTTTCCCTTGGCAAAGATACCAAGGTTTGTCTCCCGTAGGACTCCGAAGGATACAAGAAGGTGGTAAAGTGAACAATGGCGCCGAGGTTTCTACCTTCACCTGGACCTGCACACAGATACAAATAACTTTGCACCCAACGAGTACAGAGGAGTTGTCAATTCCTCCGGCCTTGCCGTTTACAAAGGATCAACGCAAGAGATAAAAGTGGAACTGAAAGTAAAGACTGAAAGTAAGCTAAGGGTGTAAACAGTAATGTGAAGATGGAACGGGGTCCCGTGATTTTCACTAGTGATGTCTCTCTCCCAAAAGCCGATAAAAGTGCTAGAAAGGTAAACAAATCACAGCTGGGCAATTGACAGGATTATGAATGCACCGCAATGCTTACTACGATGCAAAGAAAGGAAGGGCTCAAAAGCAATGGGAAGTACGCCAAGGTAAGTAGACCGAAATCCAACTGCATCTACTACGAATCATCCACCTTGAGATATCTATCCAGAACATCTCGCTAGTATTAAGTTGCAAATCCCACCCAAAGTGTAAACTCAAAGCAACAGACAACTGCATTAAAAGGGCTTTGCGTAAAGTAAACAATCCTTGCACCCGCAGGCACAAGCACCATTGTTTTATCCATGGTGGCAACATCACATCCCCTACTGTCATGTTCCTGTAACTCAAGCTAGACATCAAGGGGCTGAACCCACAATCAAGCATAACGCTCCCTCTTGGAGTTACAATAAATCAATTGGCCAAAGTAAAATACGGCAAGAGAGAACATGCAAGAATTTACTCAAGAACAAAATATAAAAGAGAAGAACCAAATATATTACTCATCACAATCTGAACATAGTCTCATAATCCATCAGATCCCAACAAACTCAGCATAGCAACAACAGAAAATTACAAAGGTGCCTCGATCATGTGAGGCAGCTCACGAGGTCTCGAAAGTGGAAGCACAAAGAGGGGAGAGGAAAATCACATAGCTACTAGTCACGGACCCATGGTCCAAGGGAAACTACTCACGGTACATACGAGAGGCGTCCATGGCGATGGATGGTCTCCCGGAGGGGGTTCCTCCTCCCGGCAGGGTGCCGGGGCAGCTTCTCCAGGAAGCCCCGATCTAGAAACAGCAGCGGCGGCGGTACAGAAGCGAGTTCGCGAAAAAGAGATCCGTCCTAGGGGTTTCCACCCCGAGGGTAAATATAGGCGAAGGGGGGAACCGAGAGGGGCCACAGGGCAGCCAGGAGGCTCCCTGGCGCGGCCTAGGGTGGGGCTGCGCCAGGGACCCTTCTGGAGTCCCTGTGGTGGCCCCCTTCCCTCCTTTGGTGTTTCCGGAAGCTTCCGTGTCGCTGATTTTTTATCTGATTTTTCCGGATTTTTTGGAGCACTTTTAATTGCCGGAACACCTGAAATACAAAAACAGCAGAAAACAACAACTGGTAGCTGGGTGCACTGGGTTAATAGATTACTCTAAATATGCTCAAAAGTGTATGAAAGTTCAAGCAAAACATGGCAAAGTCACATAAAACATGCATGGAGGAAGCAAAAATTATAGATACGTTTGGGACGTATCAACAGCTTCCTTCCAGCAGTCAGCATCAAGAGATGCATAGGTTCTGAAATAGTACTGGGTGTGTCATCCACGAGGTACACAACGAAATATTCACCAAAGGACTTTGCAGTCCTCTGTCTCTTGCTCCTTACAGGAGTTTCATTGTCATCGTCCTCAGGATTCTCAACGTGTTCTACTGAAATGGTGGTCTCAGGAATCTCAGTTAATTCCTGACCAGATAAAGTAGGAATCTCCTGGTTTGATGAGGTAGGCATATCCTTCATAGGAAATATATCCTTAAAGAAAGTCGCATCATTCGACTCCATAATTGTACCAACACGCATGTCAGATACCTCCGATTTTACTATAAAAAATCTATAGCCAATGCTATGAAAAGCATAACCCAACATAACACAATCTACGGTTTTTGTTCCAATCTTGCGCTTCTTCGGGATCGGTATATTGACCTTTGCCAAACAGCCCCAAGTATGTAAGTAAGAGAGTTTCAGCCTTTTCCTTTCCCATTCCTCAAATGGGGTAACCGTTTTTGTCTTTGTGGGAACTCGGTTTAGGACATGGCGTGCAGTCATTAGCGCCTCCCCCCACGATGCCTTGGAGAGACCCGACGTATCTAACATGGCGTTAACCAAATCAGTTAGAGTTCGGTTCTTTCTTTCGGCCACCCCATTTGACTGAGGTGAATAGGGAGGCGTCCTCTCATGTATTATACCATGTTCCGCACAAAGAAAATCAAACTCATTGGAAAAGTATTCTCCACCACGATCGGACCTAAGCCGTTCAATCTTTCGATCAAGTTGGTTCTCTGCTTCGGCTTTATAGTTTTTGAAGTAAGTTAAAGCTCATCTTTAGATTTCAGAAGATACACATAACAATATCTAGTAGAGTCATCAATCAACCTCATGAAATACTTCTTTCCACCTTTTGTCATCACACCATTCCTCTCACGGAGGTCTGAATGTATAAGTTCCAGTGGTGCCAAGTCTCTTGCCTCTGCAGTCTTATGGGACTTGCGAGGTTGCTTAGCTTGAACGCATACTTGGCACTTGGAACCCTTGACAGTAGGAAATTTCGGAATTAAACTCATATTAGCTAATCGCGTCGTGATACCAAAGTTAATGTGACAGAGTCGAGAATGCCAAACATTAGACTCATTATCATAACAAATATGATTAACAACTTTGGTGCAAATATCTGACAAAGATAGGCGGAACAAGCCTCCACATTCGTAACCTTTCCCAATGAATTGTCCATACTTGGAAATTACAACTTTATTGGACTCGAAAACCAACTTAAAACCATCTCGACACAAAAGCGAACCGCTAACGAGATTTTTATTGAGGGAAGGCACATGATGAACGTTCTTCAGTCACACGATCTTCCCCGAAGTAAACTTCAGATCCACCATACCGACCCCACGAACAGTAGCATACCACCCGTTCCCCATCAGCACGGGGGAAGTCCCTGTGACCTGATAAGACAAAAACATAGAGGCGTCAGCACAGACATGAACATTGGCACCAGTATCAATCAACCAATAAGGAGACTGGCATAATGAAAGGATTGTAGGGACGTACCCAGATACTTTCATCTCTGTGTCAATGACAACATTGGCGGTCTTGCCGCCGTTCTCAGGTCCGCGCTCCTCATAGCGATCAGGGCAGATGGAGGCCCAATGATTTGCACTGATGCAAACATGGCACACTCCCTTCTTCTTATTAGGATTCTTCTTGAAGTTGGTAGGCTGTGACGGCTTTTTATTTCTATCAAACTTGCCTTTTCCACCAGATTTATTCTTGAAGTTGAACTTGTTGGGTTGGTAGTTATTTTTCTGTACCATATGGGCACTTGAGACACCCTCAGGAACTCGAGCGCGTGTATCCTTTGTTGTCTCCTTCGCTTCAACATCAATAGTCCCAATGAGATCCGCAACGCAAAATTCTTGCCTCTTGTGTTTTAAAGAAGTAGCAAAGTTGTTCCACGAATGTGGAAGTTTGGCAATAATGCCTCTGGCCACAAACTTGTCCGGCAACACACACTTGAAGTGCTCAAGTTCTTTGGCGAGCGACTGAATCTCATGCGCTTGTTGAACAATAGAGCGTTCATCAGTCATCTTGTAGTCATAATATTTTTCCATGACATACAACTAGCTGCCAGTGTCCGAGGCCCCAAATTTGGCCTCGAGCGCATCCCACATGTCCTTGTTGTTATGAAACGACACATATGAATCCACAATGGAATCATCAAGAATACCGAGGAGGGCACCCTTAAAGAGAGTATCGATCTTCTCATAGGCCTCCTGCTATGCAGGAGTAAGATCGCCCCCGGGCTTGCCCTTGGTGGCGTCATAGCATTGCATGGACTGAAGCCAGGACACTGCTCTCGTGTGCCACCTCTTATAGTGAAACCCTTTGAAAGGCGGCGGCTTCATAGATGCAAGTAAGCCAGATGAAGTAAATTTCCTATAATCAGGTTTTTGGATTGTTGAACATATTAGCAATTTAGCATATGATTTAATCCACGAAATAGACAAACAATCCATGGCAATAATGAAACAAATCAAACTAGCCATGCGATCTATTAAAACAGTAGACAACGAGATCACATCTGAAGAAATTACTAGGAACATGACATGCAACATGATCTCAAACACAGAAGAAAACATCATGTATGGTGCAGCGGGTGTGGAGCCGCTGGCGTTGGTGTTGCCCATCTCGTTGATGGAGAGGCTGCCGACGTCCGGGAAGAAGTCGTCGTCGGAGAAGTAGTCATCGTCGCTGTCAACAGTCGCGCGAGTGCGCTTCCCAAAAACCTGATTGCCCCTCTCCCGTACAGAATCACGAGAGGCAGGGTTTCGGAGGCCTGCTGTCCCTTATTTCGGTGCACGCCGGAAGAAGGGATTGAGAAGACTTGAGCGGCGGCGCAATGATCTAGAACGAGGAGGAGGAACCATATGGCGGTGCGGCCAGGGTAGGGGTTGCGCTGTTTATATAGACGCAGCGGGACGGGCCGACTTGGGAGTAGATCCCACGAAAACGGCGCACCAAGTAAGCATAATTAACGCGTCCGTTAATTACAATTAATGCCTCATTAATTTTTCCGGAGCTGCAAAAATATAAGCGTACACATAGCTTTGTCCTCGGCTCGGCTCATTCCCGAAACCCGACGCACGCGCGCGCGTCGTGACGAGGCAAGGCAAGGCGAGGCGTGGCGAGGCGAGCGAGGAGGAGCGCGCGTGTAGCACTTCTCTTCTCAAACTCTTACAAGTGCTAGTGGAGCTCACCTTATAAACAAGTGTGGGTCTTCATCCACAAGCGAGGTGGTACTAAACTTTCCACCACTTGCTATGCATGAATGGACCAAGAGAATTTCAGAATTACAATGTGGCTTGGGCCAAAGGCCCACTCAGCACATAGGTGTGAAATTCAGCAATCCCCCACAAAGTCTCATTGGCTAATCTCATCATTTTGTTCCAAATCATTGTTTATATACCGATGTTTATTGGAGACTGTTAAGTTGAACTTCAACGTAGGATTCATGCTACACTAGTTCACAACTTGAATAGTGGACTATGCCTTCAAGTTTTTTGTAAACCTAGTTTCACATAAATCCTTAATCGATACTGGGCTGCCGCAAGGCTTCCCCACGGGTGGAGCTTATGCGTCATACTCCAAAGCCTTTCATGAGTTTATTAGAGAGCACCCAAATCTCACGGACTGCAACGTTTAACAGCCAACCTCATATAGGTGTATTCCTCAAAATATTCTCTGCATGACGACATCTTTGCTTATATACATAAGCCACTTGAAACACATTAAGATAAATATCAACCTGCCATGCAGATTAGGAGATTATTGCATCATAACGGAGTGGGGTAACCAATATAAGGGTACTCTCCTCTCAGCCGACCAACAACTTGTCTCCTACTTCTACTTCACGGGATCTCCGATCACATAGAGTAGGTTACCACTGTGGACAACTCAAATGGTGGGCCTCAAACCCATCTCCCTCGATGCATTATCTATCACACTATGTGATAGAGCCTTTGTGAAGGGATCTGCCAGATTTGTAGACGTTTGGATATAATCCAATGTAATAACTCCGTAGTTCTTCAATTTTCTGATAGACTTGAGTATCCTCTTCAGATGCCTTGATGACTTCATATTATCCTTAGAACTGTTTATCTTGACGATCACAATTTGATTATCCTAGTTCATCAGGATAGCGGGTATTGGTTTTTCAACCACAGGTAAGTCCATCAAGAGCTCACGAAGCCACTCTGCTTCAACAGTGGCTGTGTCTAATGCTGTGAGTTCCGCTTCCATAGTTGACCTCGTTAAGATGGTCTTCTTGCAAGACTTGCAGGAAACAGCGCCACCACCAAGTGTAAAAAAATAACCACTTGTGGCCTTAATCTCATCAGCATCATATATCCAGTTGGAATCACTATAACCCTCTAGTACCCTAGGATATCCAGTATAGTGAATCCCATAGCTCACAGTGCCTTTCAAATAGCGCATAACTCTCTCAAGCGCATGCCAATGATCATCTCCAAGATTTGACACAAATCGGCTCAGTTTGCTAACAACAAACGAGATGTCAGGCCTCGTGGCACTCGCCAAGTACATAAGCAAGCCAATAATCTGAGACTATCTCAATTGATCTCTAGCAATCTATTTGTTCTTACGAAGTATCACGTTAGGATCATATGGAGTTGGAGAAGGCTTGCAGTCGCTATACCCAAAACGACTTAAGTCCTTTTCCACATAGTGAGACTGAAGCAAAGTAACCCCACCATTATCATCTCTCAGTAGCTTGATGTTCAAGATAACATCAGATACCCCTAGATCCTTCATCTAAAAACAACGAGATAAGAAATCTTTGACCTCCTTGATTAAATCAAGATTTGTCCCAAAAATCAATATGTCATCGACATATAGACAAAGAATGACTCCCTCGCCCCCACCATGGCGATAGTACACACACTTGTCGACCTCGTTTACAACAAAGCCTTCAGTAGTTAAAGTCCTTTAAAACTTTTTGTGCCACTGCTTAGGAGCTTCCTTAAGGCCACACGACGACTTCAATAACTTACACACCTTGCCCTCTTGACCAGGTACTACAAAACCATATGTCTGCTCCATATAAATTTCCCCGTCCAACTCTCCATTGAGGAAAGTTGTCTTAACATCCATTTGATGAACGAGAAGACCGTGCGAGGCAGCGAATGAAAGTAGCATCCGTATAGTGGTCAATCTGGCCACTGGTGAGTAAGTATCGAAGAAGTCTTCACCTTCTTTTTGAGTATATCCCTTGGCCACAAGCTTTGCTTTGTACTTCTCAATAGTACCATCAGTCCTAAGCTTTTTCTTGAACACCCACTTACATCCTACAGGTTTTCACCCATAAGGACGTTCAATAATTTCCCAGGTTCCGTTAGCCAAGATGGAATCCATCTCGCAACGAACAACTTCCTTCCAGTAGTTACCATCAAGAGATGCATAGGCTTCTGAAATAGTACTTGGTGTGTCATCCACGAGGTACACAATGAAATATTACCAAAGGACTCTGCAGTCCTCTGTCTCTTGCTCCTTACAGGAGTTTCATTTTCATACTCCTCAGGATTCTCAACGTGTTCTATTGAAATGGTGGTCTCAGGAATCTCAGTTAAATCCTGACCAGATAAAGTAGGAATCTCCTGGTTTGATGAGGTAGGCATATCCTTCGTAGGAAATATATCCTCAAAGAAAGTCGCATTATTCGACTCCATAATTGTACCAATATGCATGTCGTATACCTCAGATTTTACTATAAAAAAAACTATAGCCAATGCTATGAAAAGCATAACCCAACCGAACACAATCTACGGTTTTTGGTCCAAGCTTGCGCTTCTTGGGGATCGGTATATTGACCTTTGCCACACAGCCCCAAGTACGTAAGTAAGAGAGTTTCAGCCTTTTCCTTTCCCATTCCTCAAATGGGGTAACCGTTTTTGTCTTTGTGGGAACTCGGTTTAGGACATGACATGAAGTCATTAGCGCCTCCCCCACCATGCCTTGGAGAGACCCGAAGTATCTAACATGGCGTTAACCAAATCAGCTAGAGTTTGGTTCTTTCTTTCGGCCACCCCATTTGACTGAGGTGAATAGGGAGGCGTCCTCTCATGTATTATACCATGTTCCGCACAAAACAAATCAAATTCATTGGAAAAGTATTCTCCACCACGATCGGACCTAAACCGTTTAATCTTTCGATCAAGTTGGTTCTCTTCTTTGGCTTTATAGTTTTTGAAGTAAGTGAAAGCCTCATCTTTAGATTTCAGAAGATACACATAACAATATCTAATAGAGTCATCAATCAACCTCATGAAATATTTCTTTCCACCTTTTGTCATCACACCATTCATCTCACAGAGGTCTGAATGTATAATTTCCAGTGGTGCTAAGTCTCTTGTCTCTGCAGTCTTATGGAACTTGCGAGGTTGCTTAGCTTGAACGCATACTTGGCACTTGGAACCCTTGATAGTAGGAAATTTTAGAATTAAACTCATATTAGCTAACCGCGTCATACTACCAAAGTTAATGTGACAGAGTCGAGAATGCCAAACATTAGACTCATTATCATACCAAATATGATTAACAACTTTGGTGCAAATATCTGACAAAGATAGGCAGAACAAGCCTCCGCATTCATAGACTTTCCCAATGAATTGTCCATACTTGGAAATTACAACTTTATTGGACTCGAAAACCAACTTAAAACCATCTCGACACAAACGCGAACCGCTAATGAGATTTTTCTTGATGGAGGGCACATGATGAACGTTCTTCAGTCGCACGATCTTCCCCGAAGTAAACTTCAGATCCACCGTCCCGACCCCACGAACAGTAGCATATGACCCGTTCCCCATCAGCACGGGGGAAGTCCCTGTGACCTGATAAGAAGAAAACATATAGGCGTCAGCACAGACATGAACATTGGCACAAGTATCAATCAACTAATCAGGAGACTGACATAATGAAAGGATTGTAGGGACGTACACAAAATCTTTCATCTCCGTGTCAATGACAACATTGGTGGTCCTGCCACCGTTCTCAGGTCCGCGCTCCTCATAGGCTAGAGGCCCAATGCTTTGCACTGCCGCAAACATGGCACACTCCCTTCTTCTTATTAGGATTCTTCTTGAAGTTGGTAGGCTGTGACGGCTTGTTCTTTCTATCAAACTTGCCTTTTCCACCATATTTATTCTTGAAGTTGAACTTGTTGGGCTGGTGATACTTCCAAAATGCAGCACTATTTTATATCGTAATTCATCCTTATTCATTGATATATTTCATATTACGATGATGTTGTTATGTTATTTTGGATTATTTTACACAATTTACAACTTTCCGGTGCCGAAGCAGCAGACGCAGGATTCCACGGTAAAAAGTGGACGCTGAGTTGCTAAAGAAGAATACCTCAAAATTACCTGAAAATCGACAGAGGGTATTTTATGAAAGATTAATGAAGACACGCCGAAGATGGACCAGAGGGGGGCCACAGGGGCCCCAGGCGTCCACCTGGCGCGGCCCCACCCCTGGCCGCGCTGGGAGGGCGCCTGGAGCCCTGGGGCCACTCCCGGCTTCCCCCTCAGGCCTATATAATCCTCGTTACCCGAAAACCCTAAAAATAGGAGTTTTTACGGAGTTCCTCCACCGCTCAGTGGCGGAAACCTACAGAGAAGAAAAGCGCTCTCCGACGGGCAGATTCCGCCGAGGAGATCACCTCCCGGAAGGGGAGATCATCGCCATCGTCATCACCATCGTCATCACCATCGTCACGGGCATCATCGAGATCATCATCAACATCATCCCCAACATCAGCACCATCTTCATCTTCATCCAATCTCATCTCGCAATTGCAACTTGCGTTGTAACTCGTACTATCTATCCTCTCTACTCTACCGGTGTTGATTACTACTTTTTGGTGAATGCTATTGAGTTTTGTTGGAGAAATATTGTTATGACCAGATTTTTTACCATCTATTTATCACCTCTGATCATGATCTCTTTTATGTCTTGTGATTGGTTACTTTAGTTCTAGAGGACATGGGAGAAGTCTAGTTGTTAGTAGTCATATGATGTTGAAGTAATTTGTGTTGTTTGATATTTAAGTTGTGTTGTTATTTTCCTAGTGGTGTTGTGTGAGTCGAACACTCAACACTTTGCCCTATTAAGGACCTAGGGTATTACATTGTGTATAAAGAATGCTTACGGTGGGTTTCCGGAGTGACGGAAACCTAAACCCCAGTTTGCACACTTTTGCACAAGGGAAAAATGGATCCCTCATCTTATTGCTGTGGTTAGGCTTTGCCTTAATTTGTATCTTGTATTTGCGGATGCTTGCAAGTTGTTTAATCATAAGAGTGCACTTATCTAAGTCTAGAAGGTGTTCTAGCATAGATCACCCCACTCAACACTTATCAGCAAAACACTTGTTATCAATACGGAGTATGGCGAAAGCACGTGACTACCTCTCCATGTGTCCTCAAGAATGCTTTAGTCTTTATAAGTTCAGTTACCAGGCTTATCATTTGCTCAAAAGGATTGGGCCACTTGCTGCTCCTTAGTACTATTTACTTTTCTTTTATATTATTGTTGCTTATATCGAAAACCCCTAAAAAGTTATCTTTCAGTGCTTGCAGTTATTCCTTGTACAAAATCACCTATCAATACCTTTCGCTCCTCGTTGGGTTCGACACTCTTACTTATCGAAAACGCTGCAATAGATCCCCTACGGTTGTGGGTCATCAAGTACCGTTTTCTGGCGCCTTGCTGATACGTCCAAAACGTATCTATAATTTCTGCTTGCTCCATGCATGTTTTGTGTGATATTGCTATGATCTAGATACACTTTCATACACTTTTGATCATATTTGGACTAACCTATTAACTCAGTGCACCACAGTGCCAGTTCCTGTTTTTTGCTGTTTTTCTATTTCAGTTTTCCCCCATATAAAAAGTGCTCCAAAAATTCAGGAAAAATCAGATAAAAAATCAGCAGAAGAACCTTCCGGAAGGACCTGAGTGGGGCCAGAGGGCCACGACCAGGGGCCCAGGCGCCCTGGTGGCGCGCCTTAGGGGCTGCCCGCGCCAGGGGGCCGCCTGGACCCTTGGTGGCCCCCCCTGGCTGCCCCCTTCGCCTATATATTCTCCGTGACGAGAAACCCTCAAAAGAAGAACCCTTTTTCGCGATCTCGCCTCTGTTCCGCCGCCGCCGCGCTTCCGAGATCGGGAGCACTAGCAGACCTCTTCCCGGCACCCTGCCGGAGGGAGGGCCGACCTCCGGGAGTCTCCTCTCCACCATGGATGCTTCCTGGATGTGCCGTGAGTAGTTTCTTTTGGACCATGGGTCCGTGATCAGTAGCTATGTGATGTTCTCCTCCCCTCTTTGTTCTTCATGGTTTAGACCTCGTGAGCTGCCCTACATGATCGAGGCACTTTTGTAATCTTTTTGCTGTTGCTATGCTGAGTTTGATGGGATCTGATGGATTATGAGATTATGTTCAGATTGTGATAGAGTAATATATTTGGTTCTTATCTTTTATATTTTTGTTCTTAAGTAATTCTTGCATGTTCTCCGTTGCTGTTTATTGCTTTGGCCAAGTAGTAGGTAGTAACCCCAAGAGGGAACGTTATGCTCGATTGTGGGTTCATGCCCCCTGATGACACGCTTGAGTGACAGAAACATGAGTCTAGGGGATGTGCTGTTGCCACAAGGGGGAAAACAACGGTGCTTGTAACCGCGGTTGCAAGGATTGTTTACTTTATGCAAAGTGATTTTTAATGCAGTTGTCTGTTGCTTTGGGTTTACACTTTGGGTGGGGCTCGCAACTTAATACCAGCGAGATGTTCTGGATAGATATCTCAAGGTGGATGATTAGTAGTAGATGCAGTTGGATTTCGGTCTACTTATTTTGGCGTTCTGCCCATGCTTTTGAGCCTCTTCCTTTCTTTTGTAGCATAGTTAGCATTGCGGTGCGTTCATAATCCTGTCAATTGCCCTTCTGTAATTTGTTCACCTCGCATAGCAGTTTTATCGTCTTTTGGGAGAGAGACATCACTAGTGAACATCACATATCCCGGTCCATATCCTCATCACTGTTTCCACACTCATTTACTTTTCTTCTTTTACTTTCAGTTGCTATCATTATACCTTGTGTTTGATCCTTTGTGAACAACAAGACCGGAGAGATTGACAACCTCTCTGAACTTCGTTGGGAACAAAGTTATTTGCGTCTGTGTGCAGGTCCGCGTCAGTTGCGCCGCTGACACCTACTTATCATCTCCGGAGTCCTACTGGAGACAAACCTTGGTATCTTTACTGAGGGAAATTTTCTGCGGTGCTACATCATACCTTCCTCTTGGGGTTTACCAACGAAGGGCGAGAAATCACTATCATCACCTCGCAAACGAAGCAAAGAATTTCTGGCGTCGTTGCCGGGGACTCCGAGTGCTAAGATAGGGGAGTTGCACACTACCCTTTACCTTTGTTTTTTTAGTCTTGTTAGTTTACCTTTCAGTTTTTATCTTTGTGTCTTATATCAAAAATCACAAAAAACTCTACCACACTTGCTGCTACTATGGGTTCCACTGAAAACACCAAGTTGTGTGACTTCACTAGTCACAACAACCAAGACTTTATCTGCACCCCCATTGCCACACCTGCCACTTCAGCTACCTCTTATGAAATTAAACCTGCCTTGCTAAACCTTGTTATGAGAGATCAATTCTCTGGTGCTGGAGATGATGCTGCTTTACACTTGAACAATTTTGTTGAATTATGTGATATGCAAAAGTATAAAGAAGTAGAAGGTGATATTGTTAAGCTCAAGCTCTTTCCTTTCTCTTTAAGGAGAGAAGCTAAAATCTTGTTTCAATCTTTGCCTAGGAATAGCATAGATTCTTGGGATAAGTGCAAAGATGCTTTTATAGGGAAGTGCTACCCACCTGCTAAAATTATCCAATTAAGGAGTAACATTATGAATTTTAAGCAATTGGATAATGAACATGTTGCCCAAGCTTGGGAACGAATGAAATCTCTTGTTAAGAAATGCCCTACACATGGTTTGACTACCTGGATGGTTATCCAGACTTTTTATGCAGGCTTGAACTTTACCTCGCGGAACCTGTTAGATTCGGCCGTGGGAGGAACCTTTATGCCAACTACACTTGGTGCTGCCACGAAGCTTCTCGATGAGATGATGACCAATTATTCCCAATGACACACCGAACGCGCTCCAACAGGTAGGAAGGTAAACTCTGTCGAGGAAATTACCTCTCTCAATGAAAAAGTTGATTTAATTATGTCTCTACTTACCAACCAACCCTCTATTGATCCTCGTGATGTCCCTTTAAATTCTTTGGTTGCCCAAGAACAAGTAGATGTGAACTTTATTGCTAGAAACAACTTCAACAACAATGCTTATAGGGGTAATTTTTCTAGCAATCCTAGACTGTTTCCATCCAACTATGGGAACAACAACACCTACCCTAGCAACAACTCCTATAATCCTGCTTATACGAAAAGAGACCTACCTAGCTATGAGAAATTGGTAGAAATAGAGAAAGCCACTAAGAACTATATGCACACCCAGTTTGAACAAAACAAAGCCTTCTCTAAGCAAATAGGTGAGCATACTGCCATTCTGCAAAACATTAGTGAACAGCTTGCCTGAACAGTGAGATTTCTAATCTCCAGGCTAGACTTACCGCCACCGAAACCCATGTTTCGAATATGTCCCACACCCAATCTACTTTGATAAATCAAATGGCAGCCAAACCGGAAGTTATCCCTATGGAAGAGGATAGAATTAAGAGCCTTCCTACACACCACACAGTTGCCACTATCCAAATTGTTGAGGACACCCAAACTATTAGCACCCAATGCACTCCTAGTCCCGTTGGACCTATTAATGGTGATGCTAATACCTCAACCGAAGATGAAGAAACTCCTATGAACATAGAGGGTTTCAAACAAGTGAGCCTAGATGACACTACTACCACCTTTGATAGTAGTGATATTGATTTTGATAGTTGCACCCTCTCAGAAGTTATTAGCTTGCTACACAAAATGTCTAGAGACCCCCATACTAGCACACTTAATCTTGCCTTCACGGAGCATATCAAATGCTCTCATCAAAGCTAGGGAGGAGAAGCTTAGAGTAGAAGCCTCCATACCTAGGAAGCTAGATGATGGTTGGGACCCTATGATCAAAATTAAATTAAATAACTTCTCTTGCTATGCTTTATGTGATGTTGGAGCTAGTACCTCCGTTATGCCCAAAATAATTTATGATATGTTTAAATTGAAGCCCTTTGAGCCTTGTTCTTTTGGAGTTCGTCTTGTTGATTCTTCCGTAAAGAAACCTTTGGGGAAGATCGACGATGTTCTTATCATTGTCAATGACAACTATGTTCCCGTTGATTTTATTGTTATGCATATAGAGTGTGAACCTTTGTGTCCAATTATTTTGGGACGTCCTTTTCTTCGCACCGTTGGTGCGGTTATTGACATGAAAGAGGGGAATATAAAATTCCAATTGCCTCTCAAGAAAGGGATGGAACACTTCCCTAGAAATAAAATCAAGTTACCTTTTGAGTCCGTTACACGGGCTAGTTATTCTCTTTCTCTTGATAAAACTTGATTCTTCTTTTGCATCATGCCTAGCTTAAAGGCATAAAAGAAAGCGCTTTTGGGAGGCAGCCCACGACGAATTAGGTTTCTTTTTGCTTTTGTTGTGTCTTGATGTTTGTTACTACTGTAGAAACATCATTGTATCTTTATTTTTCAGCTTTTTTCCAAGTTATAGCCTCTTATGATAAGGGAAGCAAAAGTTGTGACATGCTGTCCAGAAAACAGATTCTGTCCCTTGACAGAAAAATTCGAATAAAATCACCAGATCGTCTTTTTGATCTGAATTTTTTTTACAGCATGATCTATACAATTTCGAAACTTTCGTATGTTCTGAGTTTTTTTATTTGAGTTGCAGAAGTGCCCCAAAAAAATTCTCTACTACCTGTTGTTCTGTTTTTCACAGATTCTGCCACGTTTTGGCTCTCTTCACTTTTGCAAACCTTAAGCTTGATTTTTCTTTGCCAAAACTTTTTGGAACTCTTGAGAAACAGTATCTCTTCAAGAATATCTTTATGTCCAGTGGGGAAAAATCATTTTATTAAGGGTACTAACCTCTCTAATCAGCTTATGATGAGTTATGTATGAAGGGAGTTTTCAAGTGTGCGATGGAACATGATGAAAGAAGATCCAGGAGTGTCAAGCGCTCAAGCTTGGGGATGCCCCCATGCATCCCCAATAAATATTCAAGGAGACTCAATCGTCTAAGCTTGGGGATGCCCCCGTGCATCCCATTCTCCATCAACAATAATCAGTTCGTCCTTCATCTCACTATATTTTTATCACTTCATGCGTTATGTGCTATGCTTGGAGCGTCTCGCTCTTAGGCTTTGTTTTTAGTTTCTTTAGATTTTCTTGCTGTTCATAACAAGTTAGGTCCTATATTACTTTGTGTGGGAGAGAAACACGCTCCACTTTCAAAATTTAGAACACATCATAGGATTTTTCCTGCCTATCTTTTTTGCTGTTGTGTGTTCTTTATCTTTTCATAGCTACTGCCATGTTTTGTTTTAGTCTTAGTTTGTATTTAGCAAGAGCCTTGGCTTTTGTTTAGTTTGTTGCTGGAACTCTCTTTATTTTTCATGTTTATCTTGTTAAGAGAGTTGGTTGTTGCACTGACTTGTGTTTTGTCTTGGAAGTAGGTAATTGAGGTTGCTATCTAATTCTAGTAGTAACTTGCAATAGTTTTGAGGTATTGATGTGAGTAATGTCTGAACTTTTTGTGTCAAGAGCTTTAGCCTATTAGTGATAGGTGTCGTATTTTGGTCAATCCGTGTGTATTTTAAAAACCTACAAAAACTAGTTGAGAACTCTAACTACTAGATGGATCACTAATCTTTGGAGGGATCGAATATTAGAGTACACTCACGTACCATGAGTCGAGGATGCGCAAGGATAACCAAACCCCCATACACTTCTCCTCGGGGTACTTGTCTCTTTGTGAACGTCCTTATTAGATTGAGAGTTACCGATAATAAGTGCATGAGTTCTTAGGACTAATGTAAGTATTGAAAGTTGACACTTCCACCTTCCCATATTTTTCTAGCCTCTCCCGTGTCGTGCATTGCCTTCTTCTCACTCCGAGATTTGGCGTCCACCTTCGCCGGTACATCCAAACCCTTGGCATGATACGCTCTGTCATCATAAGCCTCCTTATATCTTTCCTCAAAACATCCACCATACCTACCTATCAAGGCATTTCCATAGCCTTTCCGAGATATATTGCCATGCAACTTCCACCTCTTCATGACTTGATCTTCATGTCATACATGTTCCTGCTACACTGGCAGCGGCATACATTTGCATACATCATGATAGTTACATCTTCTTTATGATTTTGAGTACCTTGTAAAGTGTGAAAGATTTCCTATACCTTCTTGTAAAATAGAGTGTTGACCTTAAGTGAGGAAAAGATCCCAAAGTGGACACATTAAAAGATCCCAAAGAGGACAAATGAGAGTTAAATAGAAAGAGCCTTTGAGGCCACAAAAAATACAAAAAAATAGAAAAAAGAGAAAAAAAATAAAAAGAGAGAAAGGGGCAACACTACTATCCTTTTGAGAGATCCACACTAGTACTCCCTCTATATCCTTGTACTCCATAGAGATGATCATTATGCATATAGCTATGTGGGGAACTTCACACTATAGAACTTGGCTTGCATATTCCAAGGATGAGCCTCCTCAAACGAGCTCTAGGTCTTCATGAGCGAGCAAGTTAGATGCACCCCCACTAGTTTCACTGGAGAGCTTCCTAGCTCTTATGTGCATCCGTTGCATGGCAATCCCTACTCCTCACATCATATCTATCATTTGGCATCTCTTGCCTATGATTGTCCTCATTGATGTGAGCCTTTCTCATTCTTTTTTGTCTTCCTCCTCCTCCGTACTTCTCTCTTTGCCATACTAAGTGTCAACCCTCATGCTTACGCTCATCCATTGCATGAGTGCTCAAAATATTGAAAAAGGAGTGGATCAAATTGACTTGTACCTGGCTAGTGGTCTGGGGACGAGTCAAGATAAGATTCCAGAAAAAGACCAAGTGTGAAACTTTAGTAGATTGAGTTCTCAACAAATAAATAGTTTTCTCGTATTCCCTATCCCCCTTCTTGCACGCAAACACCATTTGAAGACATTCGAGTCACGGACAGCTAGAGCTCTTGCACCTAATGTTCTTTTGTTACTTGTTTCATTGCTAATATAGACTCTTGCATGTTATGACTTGAATTGAATCTCTAACCTTGATTGCTTTAATTTTCAAAGTTCTTATACGGTTGCTAGCATGTCACCACAGAAATTATGTTGTTATCATTTAAGTACTCGAGGACGAGCAGGAATTAAGCTTGGGGATGTTGATACGTCCAAAACGTATCTATAATTTCTGCTTGCTCCATGCATGTTTTGTGTGATATTGCTATGATCTAGATACACTTTCATACACTTTTGATCATATTTGGACTAACCTATTAACTCAGTGCACCACAGTGCCAGTTCCTGTTTTCTGCTGTTTTTCTATTTCAGTTTTCCCCCATATAAAAAGTGCTCCAAAAATTCGGGAAAAATCAGATAAAAAATCAGCGCAGAAGAACCTGAGTGGGGCCAGAGGGCCACCACCAGGGGCCCAGGTGCCCTGCTGGCGTGCCCTAGGGGCTGGCCGCGCCAGGGGGCCGCCTGGACCCCTGGTGGCCCCCCTGGCTGCCCCCCTTCGCCTATATATTCTCCGTGACGAGAAAACCTCAAAAGAAGAACCCTTTTTCGCGATCTCTTCTCTGTTCCGCCGCCGCCGCGCTTCCGAGATCGGGAGCACCAGCAGACCTCTTCCCGGCACCCTGCCGGAGGGAGGGCCGACCTTCGGGAGTCTCCTCTCCATCATGGATGCTTCCCGGATGTGCCGTGAGTAGTTTATTTTGGACCATGGGTCCGTGATCAGTAGCTATGTGATGTTCTCCTCCCCTCTTTGTTCTTCATGGTTTAGACCTCGTGAGCTGCCCTACATGATCGAGGCACTTTTGTAATCTTTTTGCTGTTGCTATGCTGAGTTTGATGGGATCTGATGGATTATGAGATTATGTTCAGATTGTGATAGAGTAATATATTTGGTTCTTATCTTTTATATTTTTGTTCTTAAGTAATTCTTGCATGTTCTCCGTTGCTGTTTATTGCTTTGGCCAAGTAGTAGGTAGTAACCCCAAGAGGGAACGTTATGCTCGATTGTGGGTTCATGCCCCCTGATGACACGCTTGAGTGACAGAAACATGAGTCTAGGGGATGTGCTGTTGCCACAAGGGGGAAAACAACGGTGCTTGTAACCGCGGTTGCAAGGATTGTTTATCTTATGCAAAGTGCTTTTTAATGCAGTTGTCTGTTGCTTTGGGTTTACACTTTGGGTGGGGCTCGCAACTTAATACCAGCGAGATGTTCTGGATAGATATCTCAAGGTGGATGATTAGTAGTAGATGCAGTTGGATTTCGGTCTACTTATTTTGGCGTTCTGCCCATGCTTTTGAGCCTCTTCCTTTCTTTTGTAGCATAGTTAGCATTGCGGTGCGTTCATAATCCTGTCAATTGCCCTTCTGTAATTTGTTCACCTCGCATAGCAGTTTTATCGTCTTTTGGGAGAGAGACATCACTAGTGAACATCACGTATCCCGGTCCATATCCTCATCACTGTTTCCACACTCATTTACTTTTCTGCTTTTACTTTCAGTTGCTATCATTATCCCTTGTGTTTGATCCTTTGTGAACAACAAGACCGGAGAGATTGACAACCTCTCTAAACTTCGTTGGGAACAAAGTTATTTGCGTCTGTGTGCAGGTCCGCGTCAGTTGCGCCACTGACACCTACTTATCATCTCCGGAGTCCTACTGGAGACAAACCTTGGTATCTTTACTGAGGGAAATTTTCTGCTGTGCTACATCATACCTCCCTCTTGGGGTTTACCAACGAAGGGCGAGAAATCACTATCATTACCTCACACACCAAGCACTTGCCGGGGAGCATAGCGCTATTGGTAAGTGAGGCTGGTAAGGAAATTTTTATATTGTTGTTTTTATTTTGCTGTTGCTGATCTTTGTCCGTATGGACAACCTAGCTATTGGATCGTTGCTTGCGGGGAAACACCCCACATCTGTGGTGGTTGTTCCTCCCCCTACTGAAATTGTGCCTTATAAAATACCAGCTGGTATTATCGATTGTGTTTTTGCTAATCACTATGCAGGAGACAGACATCCCAGTGAACACTTGCTATATTTGTCACAACTATGTTCACTATTTAAGCTTGCAGGTGTATAAATGGAATTTGTCATGAGGAAATTGTTCTCCGTATTGCTTATAGATAAGGCTTCAAATTGGTATAAGCTTCTCGATAACTCACATTTTCTTGATTGGCAAGAGCTTATGTCTCTCTTTTATACCAAGTTTTATCCTCTTCATGAAATTCATCGAGACAGAAATTATATCTATAACTTTAGGTCTCGTGACGGAGAAAGCATCGCTCAAGCTTGGGGGAGATTGAAATCCCTAATGCTCAAATGTCCTATTCATGAGCTCCCCAAGAAAACTATACTTACAAATTTTTATGCTAGACTTTCTCGTCAGGATAAGGAGATGTTGGATGCCTCCTCCAGTGGGGTATTTCAGACGAAAAACGTTGAAGAAAGATTGGATCTCCTTGAAAGGATCCAGAAGAATACCGAAGATTGGGAAATAGATAAAGGTATTGAACCCACTATTAATTATGAGCATGATTATATTGAGAGCTATGTGAAAACTGATTACTTTAATACCTTTTGCTCTAAGATTGGTCTTGATTCCCATCTAATGATTGATTTTTGTAAGGACTTTGCCTCTCATATTGACTCTTCTAAGAATAAGAAGGATCAACATCATAAACCGTTCAAAGAATTATCTATTTATATTCATGTTGCTGACCCTATTTTTCCTGCAGTTATATATGAAAAACCCCCTTTTTCCCGCAAGAATAAGGGAGCACTCTTTTGTGACAGGCATAATAAATAAAAGTGAGAGAATAATTGATGAGCCTGAGGACCAGATCAAGGTCGATCCTCAAGTTTCATTGGTTAAGGATCTTGTTACTAATAATGCTTTAGATTCCAATATAAATTTTTGTGCTGTTTCCACTAACCTTGTCACAGCCAAGAATACAGGCCCAATTTCAGGTACTCCAGTAGTATCTGTTAAAATAGGAGATCACTATTATTATGGGCTATGCGTTTTTGGATCGAGTGCTAGTGCTATCCCGTATTCACTTTATCAAGAGATCATGGGTGAGATTTCACCTTGTGAACTTGAAGAAGTTGATGTTACTATTCATCTTGCAAACATAGCAACTATCTCTCCTATCGGAATTGTGAGAGACGTTGAAGTCTTATGTGGAAAGGTAAAATATCCTACCAACTTTCTAGTACTTGGTTCAGTAAGGGATAATTTTTGTCCTATTATTTTCGGTAGACCTTTTCTCAGAACTTGTGGAGCTATAATAGATTGCAAGAAAGGTAAAGTTTCTGTTGAATTCAATGGTGAGCCATATGAATTTAACTTTTCTAAGTTCTCTAATCAGCCTCGTTGTACTAATTTGCCTAATAACGATAAGATTATTGAAGATATTGATTCCATTGCTATTCCTCCTAATGACCATTTGCAGCAATATATGGAGGACCACGAGAATGATTTGCATCTGCAGGAGGGAAATGAGTTGGACGATATATTCTTAAGACAACCTGCTATCCTAAAGCACAACCTTCCAGTTGAGCCTTTGGGAATTTTATCGAAACCAAAAGAAGATCCAGTGTTTGATCTTAAACCTCTTCATGATACACTCAAATATGGTTATTTAGATGAAAAGAATGTATATCATGTTATTATCAATTCTAACCTTTCAGGGTATGAAGAAGAGCGACTATTGGAAGTACTTCGCAAACATCGAGGTGCAATTGGCTATACCCTTGATGACATTAAGGGGATTAGTCCATCTATTTGTCAACATACCATCAACCTTGAGCCTGATGCTAAACCAGTTGTTGATCATCAACGACGATTGAATCCGAAAATGATGGATGTTGTAAGGACTGAGATTATCAAGCTTCTAGCCGCAGGTATTATCTACCCTATAGCCGATAGTAAGTGGGTAAGCCCGGTTCATTGTGTTCCAAAGAAAGGAGGAACAACTGTGGTTCCTAATGATAAGAATGAACTAATACCTCAAAGAATTATTATTAGATACAGAATGTGTATTGATTACAGGAAGTTGAACAAGGCAGCCAGGAAGGACCATTACAGAAAGATTATCCAAAAATAATCACTTTTGTTATGTTGATGGTTATTCTGGCTTCTCTCAAATTTATGTTAACACTGCTGATCAAGAGAAGACCACTTTTACTTGTCCCTATGGTACTTATGCTTACAGGCGTATGCCTTTTGGTTTATGTAATGCCCCTGCTACTTTTCAAAGGTGTATGTCTGCTATCTTTCATGGTTTTGGGGAATAAATTGTGGAGCTATTCATGGACGATTTATCCGTCTATGGAACCTCTGTTGACCATTGTCTCCACAACCTTAATAAAGTTTTGCAGAGATGTGAGGAGACAAATTTGGTGCTTGACTGGGAGAAGTGCCACTTTAAGGTCAACGAGGGAATTGTTCTTGGCCACAAATTTCCGAGAGGGGAATTGAGGTGGACAGGGCCAAGATCGAGGCAATTGAAAGGATGCCCTATCCAAGGGACATCAAAGGTATTCGTAGTTTTCTCGGTCATGCCGGTTTCTATAGAAGATTTATTAAAGACTTTTCTAAGACTTCGAGAGCCCTCACTAATCTTCTCCAGAAGGACGTTCTTTTTGTTTTGATGAAGATTGTAAGGAAGCCTTCGAAGTTCTTAAGAAAGCTTTAATAACCGCTTCTATAGTACAACCACCTTATTGGAATTTACCTTTTGAAATTATGTGTGATGCTAGTGATTTTGTTGTTGGATTTGTTTTAGGGCAAAGGGTTGATAAGAAGTTGAATGTTATATATTATGCTAGCAAAACCCTTGATAGTGCTCAAAAGAATTATGCTACTACTGAGAAGGAATTCTTAGCAGTAGTGTTTGCTTGTGATAAGTTTAGGCAGTATATTGTTGATTCTAAGATTATTGTTCATACTGACCATGCTGCCATTAAGTATCTTATGGAGAAGAAGGATGCTAAACCCAGACTCATTCGATGGGTACTCCTTCTTCAAGAATTTGATTTGCAGATTGTCGATAGGAAAGGAGCAGACAATCCGGTGGCGGATAATCTTTCAAGGATGGAAGATATACCGCATGATCCCATTCCAGTCAACGACAGTTTTCCAGACGAACAACTAGCTGTTGTAAAAGTACAATCTCCGATCCTTGGTTTGCAGATTATGCTAACTTTATCGTTGCAAAGTTTTTGCCTCCAGGTTTAACATTTCAGCAAAGGAAGAAGTTCTTCCATGATTTGAGGCATTACTTTTGGGATGACCCACATCTTTTCAAAGATGGTCCAGATGGGATCGTGAGAAGATGCATACCAGAACACGAGCAGAAGGACATTCTCAAACAATGTCACGACAGTCCGTATGGAGGACATCATGCTGGTGAGAGGACCGCAAATAAGGTTCTTCAATCAGGTTTTTATTGTCCTGCCCTCTTTAAGGATGCTAGAAATTATGTCTTATCCTGTGATAAGTGTCAGAGAGTTGGTAATATTAGTAGAAGGAATGAGATGCCTATGAATTAATCTCTAGTGATTGAGCCTTTTGATTGCTGGGGTTTTGATTTTAGGGGTTCTTTTCCTTCCTCGCACAAGTACACTCAAATTTTAGTTGCTGTGGATTATGTAACCAAGTGGGTAGAGGAAATCCCCACTGAAAGTGCTGATCACAAGACATCTTTGAAAATGCTCAAGGATGTAATTTTTCCTAGGTTTGGAGTACCCAGGTACCTCATGACTGATGGGGGTTCGCACTTTACACATGGAGCTTCTAGAAAAGCTTTAGCCAAGTACGATGTCAATCATAGAATTGCTTCACCGTACCACCCTCAAACTAGTGGGCAAGTTGAGCTCACCAATAGAGAGATCAAGTTGATCTTACAGAAGACAGTCAGTAGAAATAGAAAAGATTGGTCGAATAAGTTAGGAGATGCTTTGTGGGCGTATAGAACTGCTTACAAAAATCCCATGGGCATGTCTCCCTATAAGATGGTCTATGACAAGGCTTGCCATTTGCCATTAGAATTAGAACACAAAGCTTTCTGGGCTATTAGAGAGCTTAATGTTGACCCAAAATTAGCTGGTGAAAAGCGTCACATGAACTTGACTTCTCTAGATGAGTGGAGAAGTGAAGCTTACGAGAGCGCTAAAATGTTCAAGGAAAAGGTAAAGAAGTGGCACGATAGGAGGGTTCTGAAACGTGAATTTAGTGTTGGTGATAAAGATTTGTTGTTTAGATCCCGTTTCAGCTTTTCTCCAGGTAAACTACTTTCAAGGTGGGAAGGGCCATTTCATATTGAAGAAGTCTACCGCTCGGGTGCAATCAAGATTAACAATTTTGAAGGCACCAAACTGTTGTAGTTATAGACCTAACAATAGATATAGGGATAGTGACGGAGCTATGAAGATTTGTATGCAAAGATGGTGACACAGGGAGAAGTTATACAGGTTAGGCCTCTCCTTGGAGATAACAACCTTAATCCTGTCCCAGGTAAACTGGGGTGTTCTTGCTCAAAGTGTTGATCTGTTGTCCCTTTCTATGGTAAAAAGGATGGGCTTATATAGAGTGCGCCCTCTCCCTTCACTACCCAATAATGGGTTTTAATTACAGAGTTAATGGTGGCTGTTATTACAATGAGAAACGTCCCCCCATTACACGCATTTAAGTAGGGGTAACGCATTTGAATTTAATGTCTTGGCGGCTCTTCCTCTTCTTGTCCGAGTGTCGTGCAGCTCGGCTTTTCTTGCTTCCGAGTAACCAGCTTACTCGGTCGGTAGTTCTTTGCTCCGAGTAACGCCTTACTCGGCAAGGTCTTATCCGAGTAGGGCTGCCTTTGTAGTGGTGTCAACCGAATAAGCTAACTATTCGGATGAATCTGTTTTTATCCGAGTAGCTTCTTAGTCGGATAAGAAAGAAAGAGAAAGAGGTTTTTTGTTTATGTTTTATTTTATAGATATTTTTCAAGAGGTGGTTCTGCTAGGGATACCCCCTGATATAAGGTTCATGAGGGTATACCCTAGGTATTACCACGACAGTAGCCCCCAAGTGCTTCTGGGTGCTTGTGAGAATTCATGAGGTGCACGGAGATTAACTTCGATAAGAGGCCCGGAAGGACTTTATCAATGTTTGAACTATCCCCTCGATTATGTGCAGGGTGAGTTGTTTTTGGAAAGATCGGCGACACTCGGGCGTCTCTCGGAAGAGGTGGACTGAGGCCTCGGGAGGCGTGTCTTACGGTAAGAAGGTCTTAAACCCCATATGTAACCAGATCTGTAAAGTTTGATATTTAAAGCATCAGTTGATGAGCTTTAAATCATATCCCATGGGATATCAATTCTTTACCCCTCACACCGTATCATGCTAATAATCTGGCAATCTGCGTCAGAGACGGATTATAAGCGATTTTGCTTGTTCGGAATTTCTTCTGTGATGCCTACTAGGGCTAGTTCGGGATCTTTCGAGGGTGACTTCCTGACTTAGCAGTTCCGAATGTTGACTTACTCGGATTGATCTTAATGGTCCTTTTCCGAGTGGTGACTTATTCAGAACAAATTTAGAGTGATGAGATCCTTTTCCGAGTTGCGGCTTATTCGGAAAGGTCATTTGCCTATTTTTCTTCCGAGTTGAGATCCTGTTCGGAGACATCATTTTGAGCGTTTTTTACTTCCGAGCTGTGCGAACTTAAATTTTTTTGTATGTCTTGCTTCCAAGTTGTTTTTCCATGGGAGCGAAGCTTTTTTCTGTCAGAGGATCTTTTCTGTCAGATATTCTGTCAGAGCGGTTCCCCGATTTCCGTGCCCGTCAGTTATTCTATCATTAACTGCACGCCTTTTAAGGAGGCTAGATTTGGGGGACCGCAACAGGCGCCCTCATTAAGTGCCTTGAAAACTGCGTGAGCCTTCTCCTCGCATCGATAAATATGACTTCCTCTTTCTTCCTTCTCAGTATAGCGCTCGCTCCTGCTTCTTCTCTACCGGTGTTCTTCTAAGTTGAGAGCTTCTCCTCCCGGTGGTGACTTCCCAGGTCTTCTTCGAACCGGCGGGGCTCCCTTCTGCGTGTCCCCTGGCATCATGTCTGCGGGGGAATGGTTGCCTTCCGTTGTCACGATGGAGCTCATCCGGCGCTATCAAGACGAGGGGTTAATCCCTCGCCATGGCTGTCGCCTTCCTGGCCCAGGTGAGGTTGAACCTCGCCCTAGAGAGGATGAGCGTTTCCTTCTTCTTTCTCATGTGGATAGGGGATTTTCTCTTCCGCCTCACCCTTTCCTCCTTGATTTCCTTGCTTTCACCGGATCTCAGCTGCATCATATCGTTCCCAATTCTATCACTCTTTTGTCTAGCTTTTTCTTTCTATGTGAGGGCTTTCTTGGGATAGATCCTCATTGGAACCTTTTCTGCACCATCTATACCATAAAGCCCCAAAAGATAAAGAACTCTGGGGAAGCAGAGATAAATCATCTTTGTGGGGGGATGTTCTTGGCGAAGAGGCAAGGTATCCAGTATTTTGCCTCCAGTTTGCCCGATTCTGTGAAGAACTGGCAGAATAGCTGGTTCTACTGTAAGGTAGATACCGCCCCTGGCACTCGGATGCTGCCTCCTTACTCGGATGTCAGGCTGTCCGACTCCCGAGGCTGGAATCCTCGGTTGGTTGCTTCCGAGAAACAGCGTGTTTTACCCTTAATGAGGGAGGTGGTGAGGATGAAGAAGGCAGGGCTAGATGCTATGGATCTTATTGCTCTTTTCGTTAGTCGGAGAATTCAACCCTTGCAAGCCCGAGCTAGGAGGATGTGGGAGTACACAGGGATTGATGATAACACCCGCTATAACAACTCGGCCATGTCTCAGAAGGAGTTTGAACAACTCATGAAGATCATCACCAGCGTGACTCATGGTGCGCAGATGTCTGGCCGAGTTAGGCCTCTTGATATTAGCCGTCCTCCAGTTCTGGTGATTTTCTTTGAACCGACTAGTATTTTGAGTGTTGTGATAAATCTTGAGTTTTAATCTGGTTATTTCGTCTATTTTTCAGACGAACATCGCTCCATCTCCAATCCCCCTAGCGCCACAGCACCCTGTCGAAGAAGACGAGGACAACAACAACGACGCGGGACTCGGGGTTGAAGATGACGAGGAGACGGAGTCCGATGTGGTGTCTCCTCGCCCAACTGCCGAGAAGCGCTCCAAGGGTAATCACGACCGTGAGGCAGCTCGGGAAGGATCTGCTCGGGGGACGAGACGTCCCATATCTCCGAGTAAGGGGGAAAGTAGTGGCAAGGCCACCGCTCTTAGCCCGAGTCATGGGAAAGTGGCTCCCATGAAACAGCGGAAAACGCTTTCTACCCTTGGCGGGAGAAAGGTTAATGCTTCGACGGATGCCGCCGAGATTCCCAGGAAGTCTTCCGGGTCAGGGTCTGTTCAGGCTGCTCCCGCCGCTGTTGCTCCCCCACGACGAGCTCTTAAAACAGCTCGGAAGTAATATCCGACAGCTTTTATTTTTTCTCCTTTGGTGATTTTTGCAAATCTTAACTTTCCTCATATTGCAGTGTTCGTCCGAGTGGATCCGAGTCGCTCCCTAGTGTTGAGACTCATGATGCTGCAGCTTATGAAGATGTCAGTAACTGTGTTGTGACTGATTTCCAGGTGCTGGATTCTATTCCGGAGCAAATTCCAGTTGATGGTGAATACTCGTTCTTTGGCTCTAGATTTTATCCTTGCTCTGTGCTCTTGCTTACAAGTTTTCTTTTTGTTAGATATGGATGTTGGCCTTGACGTATGTAACAACCCAGTTTTTGCAACAATTAAAAATTTTGTTTTCGATGTGAATTTTTTGATTGTCTGATTTGTTTGCGGTGTTTGCATCCCCGATTTATCGATCGGAGATTATTTTCCCCCTCTTATCTCGTATCGGACGGAGATCGACCCTTGCCACCCTGACACTCGACCTTTGCGACACCGGGTTTCACCCGAGCACCGTCGCGAAAAACGCACGAGACCAGCTGAAGCCAACGGAACGAAAAACCCCGTTTAATAATTAAACGGGATATTTTATAGCGCGCCGAAAAGTGTTTTCGGAACGGTTCCAGCGCGAGGTGAACGCCTCCGGCTCGATGTGCTGATCGCGCAGTTCGAAGTTTTACCCGAATCGGAGGTACTGCGGACCCCCGGCGGTCAGAAACGTGAGCACCGCGCGTGCGAGAGAAAAACCGATGATGTTTTTGCAAACTGCCAGCCACCGGGGCTATATAAAGACCACCACACTCCCACCCATTTTTAGGGTTTCCCTAGCCACAAAACTGCAGCCACCCCCCTAACAATGCCCCAATTTTGCATTTTGCCCAATGGGTTCTGGACAGTCAAATCCGGAGATCCGACGGTCCAGATCGGATCTAGCAGCCCCACCTACCCCGTCTCTCTCCTTCCTCCACCTCCTGCCCGTGGGCGTAGCCAGCGCCGCCGGCCCGATGCAGCAGCCGCTGGAGCTAGCCCGGCGCCCCTCTCCTCTACCGCGCGCCCCCCTCCTCCTCTCCCTTCCCCTCTCCTCTCTTTCCCCCTCCTCCCTCCCTCTAACTTCTCTCTCTCCCGTAGGACCCGCGCCATGGCCATGGCCTCCTGTGGCTAGGAGCTCGCCGCCGCCCTTCGTCTCGGGTTGCGCCGCCACCGGCTGGATCCGGCTGGATCCCGTGACGCGCCCGCATGCCGGCCTCCTAGCGTCGCCGCCTCGCCCGTCCACCTTCGCCAGAGCCGGCATTGGCCGCCGCCGCCAGCCGCTCGGGAGGAGCCCGAGCTCCAGCGCCCCCCCTCTCCATGCGTGGGTGGCCAGCTGGGCCGGCCCAGCCCAGGCCACCGCAGCCCCCAGCCCAAGCTAGGCCCAGGCGCCAAGGCCAGCCAGCCAGGCCAGATGGGCCAATTTTGGCCCGTGGTGAGAAGAGGCCCTTTCCCTATTTTTTCCGATTTAGATCCTGCTGAAAAATTGCTAAGTCTGGAGTAATTTAGGTGCTGATTCGATATTGCGTTAAAGTTTGCGAGTGATCCGTAGCTCCGATGACGTTGCCCCCAAAATGAAAGTTGCTTAGAATTGCGTGTAGTACAATTCATCTTCTGTGAGCTTTTGAATTTTAGCTCATCTTGATTATGTAATTGTGTGCTGAACAGGGCATCAGGCCGTTAAACTGCTACAAATTCCTGTTAAGTGTTGCTGTTATTATTTTGTTGCAACTTTGCATGATGATTGTAGCAAATCCATGAGGCCTATTGCATTGATTCCTTTTGCGTTGCGTTAAGCAATGTTTCTACTTCAGTTTCATGCATTCACATGCCATATTTTCTTGCTGCATCATGTTTATATCTTGCTCCAAAGTAGCTATCCTGATGTTATTGTGCTGCTGTTGCTGAAACTGTTATTTTGCTGCAACTTCGGTCGACGAGTGTGTCGCGACCGTTTATCGGATTTGAGTGATTTCAATTGAATTTTGTTAAGCATCATGTCTACTTTCATCCCATGTATTGCTATGTCATGTTGCTGCACTTTTGTATATAGATTTACCCCTGTTTATACAGCATGTGTGCGTAACTTGTTTTGCTTGTATCTTTTTAACCGTAACTCCGTTTGGAGGGTGCCTTATATGTAACTTGATTAGTTTTTCGTGTACTTTGTGTTTATGCTTTTTTTTTCTGCTGTTAACCAACCTAAAATATAGTTTAGGACAGAACATTACCAAATCTTTTAATTATCGTGCGGCACTTAGTGTTATGCCATGTTTAGGTTGTGCCTCACTTAAATTGACTAGCATAGATAGTTTACTTTGTGCTTCACCTCTTGACTTTTTTGTGTGCTATGCCATGCTTGCTTGAGTTGCCATGTTAATAACCGTTGGTTGGTCACCTGTAGCTAAACAACTTGAACCACCGTAAACGTGCGGTATCGTCGTGTGTGACGAGTACTCCACTTAAATCGTTAGTAACCGCTCTCGACGGTAGGTGCGATGTCTCGTGTTGCTTCCTGTTGATGCTTTCTCGTGTTTGCCTCGTAGTAATAGATGCTTGCTTGTTGATTGCTTTCCAGTGTTTACCGTCTTGTGTGCTTCGCGGGTACCTCTCGGAGACGTTGCGAGCTTGCGATCAAGTACACCTTCGGAACCCGACTTATCAACAGGCAAGGACTATACATTACTTATTATCCATTCTATTTCAACCAGAGGTTTGCATGCTAGTATAGGTTAGGTTCGATGTTTGATCCTACCACATGTTTATAGCCTCTTTCAAACCGATACAGCCATGTCCCTTCCCAACAAACCTTGTACTGCTATGTTACTATTGCTCGTTGCTCAGCCCCTGCTTAGTATGCATGCTTAGGATGCTACGATGTTACCTGTTACCCCTGGGTTTGGGATATCACCTTATTATATTGTTGTTGATGATATGATTATTAGAATGTTGACTATATTCGACGAAGGATGGAAGGTCTAGGCTATCCCGCCCCGACGCTTTGTTCCATTCGAGTCACCTAGGATCCGAGTTCCGGGTATTGGTCTTAAGACTGAGCGTGCCTAACCGCGTGTGGGATTTTATGGGGTCCCATTTTCTTACCTACCTAGCTTCAAGCATTTCTAGTGGTGGCCCAAGCTGATTTATCATTTGAAACCGTGTGTGTGCTGGTCGTACGCCAGTAGTTTTCCAACCAACCCGGACCAGTGAGGACTTAGTTCCCTTACTGGCCCACTTTGTCCGGCTAAGGACCCGGTTTCCCATGTGTGATTAATCGGCTATCCAAACCTGCGACAGACGGTAGAGACCAGATCGAGAGAGCGGCCGGCTCCTGAGATGGATGTCGACTCACCGGGGGCCACCCGGATTTGTTCGTTGTTAGTTAGAGGGACCTGTCATTTCGGATCTCTTGGAACTAAATCATAAAATGGTTGCCTGTGATGGGTAGCAACTGAGAGTGATGGACGTGCGTGCGGAGCCTCGTAATGGGCAGTTGGTACACCCCTGCAGGGTTAAATCTTTTCGAGAAGCCGTGTCCACGGTTATGGACGACTTGAGACCTACTCCTTGTTCATAGACAACAACAACTGAGATAATATTAATATAACTTGATCAACGTGTGCGTGTGCCTGATTGCTTCTTCTTCGTCGGGATGCGAAGAGGAGGACAAGGATAGGATAGGTGTTATGTTTGCGTATGTAGTTGATAGCAAGACTTGTTGGAGGCGATTCCTCATCGAATGCTTGGCTTCTTACCTTACTCTCTAGATCGTTAGCCACTTCATAAATGCTAGTGCGGCAGCAACCTCACCACTTACCCCTTCCTTACCGTAAACTACTAGTTGTCCTAGAATGACGAGTGATGAAGTCCTTGCTGGGTCAGATGACCACTACAGTTGGATGCTGAGTACCTCTGTACTCATGATACTACCCCCAAACTCTTTTCAGGGTTCTGATCGACAACAGGTATGGTGATCGACGTTTCACGTGGAGACTCGACGACGACTAGTTAGGCGGATCCCTGTGGAGGGCCTGGACCCGTGTGGTTATGAGATCGATGTTTTTCTCTTTGCCACTAGGCATTTGATTGTAGTCTGTACTCAGACATATATCTTCCGCTGTTGTATTGTATTTGAGGCAGTTGTATGCCGATTGTATGAGATGTTGTATCCTTGTATCTGTAATGTTGTGATATCATGTTGGAAATCCGGGGCATATGGCTTTGTCATATGTCGCGGTGGGATCGATATGTGCTTCGTCCCCGGATCTGGGTGGAAACACCTAGATCTGGAACAACACCGCATATCGGGCCTTACAACGTAGACCCGATCACTACTGCAAATGTGGCGACCTTCCTTGCTTCCAGCGCCCCGGCTGCTCCAGAAGCTTCTACCGATCAGGAGGTTATTGCCCCTACGCCAGTTCAACCTGTCACTTCGGGGGTGGATGCCAAAAACACGCTTGTTCCTCCTGCTACCTCGGGGGTGACAGGCGCCGGAAAGAGTTCTACTGTTTCTGTTGCAGCCTCAGGCGGAATTCGGCCTCCTCCTACTTCCGTCTCGGTTGATACCTCGATTGAGGATGCCACAGTAGATGGATTGAAGGAGTCTCTGACGAAGGCCTCGGAAATTGAGCTGCGGTTACGTGAGTTAGCCTCCGACGCGGGGATGATGAAGACCAAGTTGCATGTAAGTACTTATGCAAGCCTTGTACCCACTGGGTGTGCGGATTCAATTTCCGAGTTGTTTTTTTGATAGACTTCCCGTGGGGGCATTACTTAATGCACCCAGTGGGTGTAGCCCCCAAGGCTCCGAGTAACTTTCTTGAGGTTACTCGGAGTCTTATGTTGTAGATGCTGTTGGCTTGATAATCGTCCGGTGGTGGCACTTCTTAGTGCACCCACTGGGTGTAGCCCTCAAGGCTCTGAGTAACTTCTTGAAGTTACTCGGAGGCTTATGTTATAGGGACTGTTGGCTTGATAATCTTCCAGTGGGGGCACGTCTTAGTGCACCCACTAGGTGTAGCCCCCAAGGCTCCGAGTAACTTCTTGAAGTTACTCGGAGTCTTATGTTGTAGAGTTTTTTGATTTGGATGATTTTTCCTGTGCCAGGAGGCTTGCAAACTTGGCACTGATTTTGTGAAACTACAAGGAGAACATGAAGCTTTAAAGAAAAGGCATGCTGAGGATAATGGTAAGGCTATGTTTCTAATAGGAAATTAGGAGTTTCCAAATTGTTCGCCATGTGATGTTTCTAACATCTCAATCTGCAGAGGCTGCAAAGAAAGCATTTGATGCGAAGGTGAAAGAAAATGATGAATTTGTCAATAAAATGAAAAAGGAGATTGAGCAAACTGAGAAACGTGCGAAGGAGAAGAAGGTTTTGGAGAAACAAGTGGCCAGCCAGAAGAAGGCTCTTGAAGAGAAAGAGGCCACTATCTCCCAGCTTCAATCCGACCATGAAGATAAGGAGAACCATGAAGCTGAGCTGGCAGCAACTCGGGATTCTGCCAAAAAAGCTGAAGAGTACTGTGCCGGGAGATTTGCTTCGTTTAGTGAGATGCTATCCAGTAAGTTGTTTTCTTTGCATCGTGCGTCCGACCTGTTGCTGCTAAGTCATCTCGTTTGATTTTTACAGTTATTGTGTTTTTGCAGTTTATTCCACCAATCCTGAGGCGGAACAGGCGCGTATGGCCGAGTTTGCCGAGCTGATGAAGAAGGACAATTACACTCCCAAGACGACGGAATTTTCCTTGTCCAAAGGCCTTCTGACCATGAGGTGCGCGAGTGCAAAGAAATATGCTGAAGAAACCATGGGTGCCACCCTAGGTTTGAAGAATTACATCTCGCCTACTGAGGAGAATCGTGTTCATCTGGATACAGTTGTTCCTCTACTTCAAGCAGCTCCGCAACAAATTGCTCGTTGGAAAAGGTCTTCCGCTCGGAGTGGCGCGAATTATGCTCTGGCCCTGACTAAAGCTCATTTTTCGGAGAAAATCCATAATCTGGAACGAGTCGGAGATGGTGACCCAGAGCATGGTCCGAGCTACATGACCTTCTTGTCCCGTTATGCTGAGACTGCGAGTCGTATTGCGAAGATGACAGATCTTGATTTCTTCGTGGAATCTACTGGAGTTACCAGTGAATCTGATGAGGCTAGTGATGCATGATCATGATGGGAGACAGATCATTGAATTTGCCTCGGAATGCCGAGAGGTTTTGTAATAAATAGTTTATGTCTTATTATTGTGCCCTGGGTGCACAATTTGTCTCGAAAACTGCTGCCCTTTATTAAGACGGCCTGACTCTGAGGTGTTGATGTGTTTTGATATAACCAGTTATCTGCAAGGATATAGAACCATGTTTCTGAAATCATTGTTCCTCCTTTCTGTCTGGTTTTTGAAGTACTTGTTGAGCAACTTAGTAAAATGCGGCTTAAGCTTCCATCCGAGCTGTGTACAGTTCGGAGAAGGAACTTGAGTTTTGTCGTGACGTTAAGTAGCCCCCAAGTTTCAGAAGAACCTGTTAGGTAACTTTAGAAATTTGGAATTTTCGCAACGTTAAGTAGCCCCCAGGTTTCGGAAAAACTTGTTGGGAAACTTAGTTAAGTTTTGCTTAAGCTTTCGTCCGAGCTGCGTACAGCTCGAACGAAAAACTTGGATTTTTTGTAACGTTAAGTAGCCCCCAAGTTTCAGCAAAACTTTTTGGGTAACTTAGTTAAGTTTTGCTTAAGCTTTCGTCTGAGATGCGTACAGCTCGGACGGAAAACTTAGATTTTTCGCAACGTTAAGTAGCTCCCAAGTTTCAGAAAAACTTGTTGGGTGACTTAGTTAAATTTTGCTTAAGCTTTCGTCCGAGATGCGTACAGCTCGGAAAAAAAACTTGGATTTTTCGCAACGTTAAGTAGCTCCCAAGTTTCAGAAAAACTTGTTGGGTGACTTAGTTAAATTTTTCTTAAGCTTTCGTCCGAGCTGCGTACAACTCGGACAAAAAACTTGGATTTTTCGCAACGTTAAGTAGCCCCCAAGTTTCAGAAAAACTTGTTGGGTAACTTAGTTAAATTTTGCTTAAGCTTTCGTCCGAGCTGCGCACAGCTCGGACGAAAAACTTGGATTTTTCACAACGTTAAGTAGCCCCCCAAGTTTCAGAAAAACTTGTTGGGTAACTTAGTTAAATTTTTCGTAAGCTTTCGTCCGAGCTGCTTACAGTTCGGACGAAAAACTTGTTGGGTAACTTGCTATAATCAGTTATCTGCAAGGATATAGAACTATGTTTCTGAAATCATCGTTTTTCCTCTTCTTCTCGGGTTGTCAAGGTTTTTAGTAGAAGTCAGCTTAAGCTTTTGTCCGAGCTGCGTACAACTCGGATGAAAGCTTGAATTAAGAATGCAATTGATGAAGTAAGAATCTCTTTATTGAATCGATTGATAAGAATCTCATGCATAGAAGCGCCGTAACATTTGGGCATTCCATGCATGTGGTTCTTCTCTACTATTCGTTACATCATATAGCCGATAGGCTCCATTACCTAAGACTCTGGTTACAATGTAAGGACCTTCCCAGGGAGGGGCTAGCTTGTGATCAGAGGTTTGCTTGATACGCAAAACCATGTCACCTTCCTGAAAGGAGCGAGCTCGGATATGATGCTCGTGATATCGTCGAAGGTCTTGTTGGTAAAATGCCGAGCGTGTTAGAGCTAAGTTCCTCTCTTCTTCTAAAAGGTCAATACCATCCTGCCGAGCCGTCTCGGCTTCTTCTTCAGTATACTGAGTTATTCGAGGAGCATTGTGCTTCAGGTCACTCGGCAGGACAGCTTCTGCACCATACACCAGGAAAAAGGGGGTCGCCCGAGTGGATCGGTTTGGAGTCTTTCTCAATCCCCACAATACTGAGGGTAGCTCTTCAACCCAGGCTCCTGCTGCTTCCTTTAGTTCCCGCATAAGACGTCGTTTGATTCCCTTCAAGATCAACCCATTTTCTCGCTCTACCTGGCCATTGGATTGAGGGTGTGCCACTGAGGCGAAGTTTACTCTGGTACCCATGTTCCAGCAAAACTGCTTGAACTCGGCTGATTTGAAATTCGACCCGTTGTCGGTGATGATATCATGGGGAACGCCGAAACGGTGTACAATGCCCTGGATGAAGCTAACTGCAGCGGCTGAGTCTAAGCTTTTTATTGGTTTTGCCTCTATCCATTTTGTGAATTTGTCTACAGCTACTAGGATGTGTGTAAATCCTGAGGTGCCTGTTCTGAGTGGCCCTATCATGTCCAAACCCCATGTAGCAAAAGGCCATGCTAGAGGTATTGTCTTCAACTCGGATGCTGGCTTGTGTGGCTGATTTGCGTAAAACTGACATCCTCTGCAATGATCGACAATGTTCTTGGCATCCCTTAAAGCATTGGGCCAGAAGAATCCTGCTCGGAAAACCTTGGCCACTAGTGTCCGACTTGACGCATGGTGACCGCATTCGCCGGAATGTATGTCTTGTAAGATGAGTCGACCTTCTTCTTCCGATATGCACCGCTGGGGAAGTTTTGTAACACTGTTTCTGTACAACTCATTGTTGATCACGGAGTACGATTTTGCTTTTCGCACTACTTTCTTGGCTTCTACTTCGTCATCTGGCAGCTCTTGCTTTTGTAAGTATCTCAGAATGGGCAAGGACCACTCGGGAGGGATTACCTCTATGTCAAAAACAAGATCCACCACTGCAGGAATATCTTCTTTGTCCGGAATGTTCTTATCTGGCAACATGCTTGGATCGGTATCCGAGTAGGGATCTTCCTTCACAGTTGGGGCGTGTATGTGCTCCAGATAAACTCCTGGGGGGATTTGCCCCCGAGTTGATCCTAGCTTGGCTAAGTCATCCGCTGCCTGGTTTTGTGCCCTTGGGATATGATGGAGCTCCAGCCCATCAAATTTTTTCTCCAGTTTTCTGACTGCTACACAGTAGGTTGTCATTGCTGGGCTCCTTATATCCCATTCTTTCATGACCTGATTGATCACCAGGTCAGAGTCTCCAAAAATCATCAACCTTCTGATTCCAAGTGAAATGGCCATTCGTAATCCATACAAAAGGGCCTCATACTCGGCCTCGTTGTTTGTTGCTAGGAAATGGATTTGAAGGACGTATCTCATTTCGTCCTTTCTTGGGGAGACCAGCACTACTCCTGCTCCTGCCCCATTTAACATCTTTGACCCGTCAAAAAACATAGTCCAGTTCTCAGGGATTGGTTGTGGGATGCTCTGTGCTTCTGTCCGTTCGGCCAAAAAATCTACCAAAGCCTGTGACTTGATTGCCTTCTTAGGTTGATAATGAATATCGTATGGTAAAAGGTCTAATCCCCATTTTGCAATTCTGCCCGTAGCGTATCTGTTATTCATGATTTCGGCCAAAGGATCTTCTGATACTACTGTAACCGAGTGGTCTTGGAAGTAGCGAGCCAACTTTTGTGATGCCAAGTGAATTCCCATTGCCAGCTTCTGGTAATGAGGATATCGTTGCTTGGATGGTGTGAGGACCTCGGAGATGAAATACACAGGCCTTTGAATCTTCTGTATTTTTCCTTCCTCTTCTCTTTCCACCACTATGGCTATGCTGACGACTTGGCTTGTGGCTGCAATGTACAATAAGAGTGGCTCCTTTTCTTTCAGTGCTGCGAGAACCGGCCGAGTTGATAACTGCTTTTTCAATTCTTCAAAGGCCTCCTGGGCTTCTTCGGTCCACTTGAAGTTTGACGACTTTTTCATTAGCTGATAGAGGGGGAGTGCCTTTTCTACGAGTCGGGAAATGAATCGACTGAGTGCTGCGAGGCACCCTGTTAGCTTTTGGACATCTCGGAGCTTTATAGGCGGCTTCATGTTCTGAATTGCTGCTATCTTCTCTGGGTTGGCTTCAATTCCTCTTTCAGAAACCATGAATCCGAGTAGCTTTCCTGCTGGAACACCAAATACACATTTTGCTGGATTTAATTTGATGTTATAAGATCGAAGACTCTGAAAGGTTTCGGCCAGGTCGGTCAGTAAGTTACTTCCCTCAGCTGTCTTAATTAAAATGTCGTCAACATACACTTCGACATTTCTACCGATCTGCTAGATCAAACAATTCTGCATCATGCGCTGATATGTAGCCCCCGCATTTTTAAGTCCGAATGGCATGGTGACGTAGCAGAAACAGCCAAAAGGAGTTATAAATGCGGTTAATATTTCATCTTGTTCATATAATCGGATTTGATGATAACCCGAGTATGCATCGAGGAAACATAGTCTTTCACACCCAGATGTGGAATCCACAATCTGATCGATGCGAGGAAGAGGGAAGTGATCTTTTGGACAAACTTTGTTGAGATGTCAGAAATCAACGCAAGTTCTCCAAGATTTATCTTTCTTTGGAACCATCACAGGATTTGCTAACCACTCTGAGTGGAAGATTTCCTTGATGAATCCAGCTGCTAGCAATCTTGCTATTTCTTGTCCAATGGCTTTTCTCTTTTCTGAAGAAAAACGTCTAAGGGACTCTTTTACTGGTCTTGCTTTCGGGTCAACCCGCAATTTGTGCTCAGCCAACTCCCTTGGGAATCCGGGCATGTCCGATGGCTTCCACGCGAAGATGTCCCAATTCTCACGGAGGAAGTTGATGAGCTCGAATTCCTATTTAGGATTCAGATCAGTGGTGATGTTGGTGAACTTGTCCTCATCGTCAGGATGGATCCGCACTTTTTTGGTTTCTCCTGCTGACTCGAACGAAGATGATTTATTGGGCTGCAACAACTCGGATGCGTCGACGGCTTTCTTCAACTCGGCTAATTCTACTTCTGCCATTTTCTGGTCGGCTATTAACGATCCTTTTTGCAGCAACTCTTCTGCTTGTTTATAATCTCCAGATACGGTGATCACACCGCTAGGGCCTGGCATCTTTAACTTCAAATAAACATAGCAAGGAATCGCCATAAATTTTGCGTAAGCGGGCCGTCCGAGTAGCGCGTGATAAGCACTCGGAAAGTCGACTACTTCGAAGGTGATCTTTTCCTTCCGAAAATTATCAGGTGTACCGAAGACTACATTCAGAGTAATCATTCCTAGCGAGTGTGCTTTCTTTCCCGGGATGATCCCATGAAATTCCAAATAACTGTTACTGAGTTTAGACATCGGGATGTTCATGCTTTTTATTGTACTAGCATATAAAATATTTATGCCACTGCCTCCATCCATCAAGACATTCCTCAGCCTAAAATTGCCATTTCCTGTTTCCACCAATGGGTCGACTATCAGAGCGTGTCTTCCAGGGTGAGGGATATGAGGGGGATGGTCCGATTGATCAAACGTAATCGGAACATTTGTCCACTTCATATAACTCGGAACGGCTGGAGCAGCAGTGTTAACTTCTCTGAACCTCAACTTTTCAATTCTCTTCGATTCTCGGCCTGCAAAAATGACCAGAACTCCGTCTTCCCGAGGAAAACCTTCACTGTCCAGATCTGGACTTCCTTCCTTTTTCTTTCCCTTGTCCTGTTGTGGCCCGGTCTTTGCATTTTGCGCAGCTCTCTTGATCAGTCGGCACTGCCTAGCGGTATGCTTTGGGAAAACTGTCTTTCCTTCAGCATCTTGGGTGGTATGAAGAGGACAAGGCTGGTTTAGGATATCATCATCATTTGAAGGCCTTTTCTGACGAGGCTTCCACTCCTTCCTCGGCTGATTTTTGCTATGGATCCCTGCCGCATTTGCGTCCGCTACCAATTCGGCGTCTGTTGGTGCTCCTTCTGCCTTTCTCTTACCGCCCCCACCTCCATTCTTTTGCTTGGGGTTGGAGGCCGAGTTGTTACCACTTCGATACTGTTGAGACTTCTGCCGAATTTCCTCTTCCCCATTAGCATATTTGTGTGCGATTTCCATCAATCTGCCAAGTGAAGTGACATCGGGGGACCTTGCGAGCTTCAAGCTTAACTCCTTATACTTGACACCTTGCTTAAAGGCATGAATTGCTTGGAACTCGGAGACTCCTTCTACCGAGTTATGGAGTGTGATCCATCTCTGAATATATTCTCGAGTGGGCTCATTGTGACCTTGAGTGCACAACTGCAATTCAGTCAGCCCTCCAGGTCTCTTGTAGGTTCCTTCGAAATTCTTGAAGAAAACTCTGACTAGATCTTCCCATACCCAGATGCTGTTTGGTGGAAGCTGGTTTAGCCATGTACGAACTGAGCCTTCCAGCATCAGGGGAAGGTGCATCATGGCTATCTCATCTCCACCTCCTCCTATCTGGACTGCTATTCTGTAGTCATCTAACCATGTCTGCGGCTTAGCGTCACCCCGGTACTTCTCTACTCCTTGCGCTATCCTGAAGCGAGGAGGAATCGAGGTTGACCGGATTCTCTCACTAAAACAGACGGGGCCTGTAGCCATCGGATAACTAACTTGATCTTGTCGATACATCCTGGCACGATCTACTCGATTTTGTACTAAATGGCTTCGAGAATCATCTTCAATATCTCGGTATCTTTCCTCTTGATGATCCACTCGGCGCCGTTCTTGGTCCCTCCTCCAAGCTGCGTAGTCTTCATCTCTCCTCCGAGCTATATGCTCATCACCTCTTCGAAGCTCTGGGTTCCGGAACTGTTCATGGCGATATTCATCATGAGGCTCCCCCTTGTTCCGAGGTGAATGATTTCTGTTTCTTCGGGGAGTATAAACAGACTGCGAGGTGCCCGTGAGGGGAGGCTGAGAGTGAACTCGCTATAGTGATTGACTGACTTCAGCGTTCTGCTCCACTGCTTTTTGCAACAGTAATGCTAAGTGCTCTATTCCTTCAGCTGCTGAACCACTCGGCTGCAAGGAATTTGCAATCCGAGTAGATGCTATTAGATTTTCCATTGGAGTATCCACAGCTCGGAAGGATCGATTTTCTCCATTCCCCCTCAGTTGTCGACTGGTTCTACTCTGCTTGAGGCGGGCCATCTCCCGAGCCTGATGTTCCAATGTATTCTGTAGTTCGGATAGACGTTGCCGTTTAGCTAAATTGGTTAGCCTGGCTGCCTCTAAGTGTTGCCCTTCTGGAGTCGAGGTGTCTATGGGGGTTTGCAACATCTGCTCTGCTGCTTCTGCCGTCGCTTGTTCTTCCCGAGAAAAGGGCCGTCGACTGGGACCTCCAAGCTCTAGACGCCTGAAAGCAGATGTCCGCCGACGTCATCCTCCAAGTGGTATCTCTTCATTGCCCCGAGCTACTTCGTTAGTCCGATCTCCGCCCTCTCTGGTTAGTGACCCCTAAGGTGGTGGAGTTCCGGCCATACAAACTTCTGCCATGGTGACAGGAGAACCGTTGCTCCCTTCTTGTTCGGCCTCCGGCTCCGGGTCAGATATCAGAAGGTCTTCATCGTCGCCGTAGTTGAAGACGTGCAAGAGTGATGCAGTCGGACCTTCCTTTGCGATCAGCTCGCTAATGGCCTGCTGAGCTGACTCCACAAAATTGATGACTGCCACCTGCTGAATCGGGCGGGGCTTGTTTCGATAAGGAACGCGTGGGCGGCCTGACCTCTTCTTCTTGTGGTGGATAGGCCGCAGAACCTGGGTCTGAGGACGTGCTGGTAACTGGAGGCGAAGAGCCCCCGATGCGTCGGCTCGAAAGTGTACGCTACCCCTTGAGGGCAGCAGTTGCGCCTAGAGCGGCGCATTCGCCAACCAAGCGGAGTCGTCGGCCATAAAGGCTAGCGATCCAAAGAGAAAACTCTTGCCGTGGACGAGTTGAGGACCGCGGGTCGACGAGGAAGACGAAAGGAATCCCATCTTTACGGTTGCTGATCAGCTCAGCCCCAAGGTGGGCGCCAATTGTTTTAGTTATAGACCTAACAATAGATATAGGGGTAGTGATGGAGCTATGAAGATATGTACGCAAAGATGGTGACACAGGGAGAAGTTATACAGGTTAGGCCTCTCCTTGGAGATAACAACCTTAATCCTGTCCCAGGTAAACTGGGGTGTTCTTGGTCAAAGTGTCGATCTTTTGTCCCTTTCTATGGTAAAAAGGATGGGCTTATATAGAGTGCGCCCTGTCCCTTCACTACCCAATAATGGGTTTTAATTACAAAGTTAATGGTGGTTGTTATTACAATGAGAAACGTCCCCCCATTACACGCATTTAAGTAGGGGTAACGCATTTGAATTTAATGTCTTGGCGGCTCTTCCTCTTCTTGTACGAGTGTCGTGCAGCTCGGCTTTTCTTGCTTCCGAGTAACCAGCTTACTCGGTCGGTAGTTCTTTGCTCCGAGTAACGCCTTACTCGGCAAGGTCTTATCCGAGTAGGGCTTCCTTTGTAGTGGTTTCAACCGAATAAGCTAACAATTCGGATGAATCTGATTTTATCCGAGTAGTTTCTTACTCGGATAAGAAAGAAAGAGAAAGAGGTTTTTTGTTTATGTTTTATTTTATAGATATTTTTCAAGAGGTGGTTCTGCTAGGGATACCCCCTGATATAAGGTTCATGAGGGTATACCCTAGGTATTACCACGACACAAACCTCAAGTTGTGAATGGGAAAAGACTTAAGCATTACATAGCAGAAGACCCTGTCAATGTTGATGTGGATTTGGTATACACAACAACTCATGAAGAACCATATTGCAGCCCTGTTTCAGACACCAACAGAAGCAGAATAAGGAAAGGTATGTATTACGGTAGGGAAACATCGTGAACCGCCATAAAAATCCCGTATTATGAGTTTTTGTAAAATTAGGAAAAGTTGAGGCCGAAGTGGAGCCGGAGACCAGCTCCAGGGGGCCCAGGCGCCACCCTAGCGCGGCCTACCCCCTGGCCGCGCCGGGAGGCCGCCTGGGCACCCAGGAGTCCGTCTCCGACCCCGCTTTGGCTCGTTACCTTCCTTTCTGTGCAGAAATTTTTTCTATATATATGCCCGGATTGTTCCGGCAACGTATCTCGCGATTTCGTGTGTTTTCTTTTCAACCTGGTTCTGCCAGAAAATCTTTCAGCTAGACCTAGGTGCCATGGCTTCCCCAAGTTCCCCCAAGGACAAGTTCGTCGTCAACGTCATAAACCCTTACCCCGCTGAGGTGAAGAAGCACCCCCAGATCCTTCGTGTGGAGGATGGTGACCTCCATAAAGAGGATCTGAAGGGACCAGTCAAGGAGGAGAGCACCAAGGATCGGCTGAAGGAGGTGGAACATGAGGTCTTCAAGTTCAAGAAGATGGCGGAGCGTGGTGTTGAAGCTAACTTCGACATCATGAAAGAAATAGAGGCTTCCCACAAGAAGGAGATGAAGGAGATGTGGTCAAGTTTGGTTGCACTAGAACAAAAAGTTTATGAGCTTCAAGCACAGATCTATGATCTGCAGAACCAGAACTGTGAGTATGAACTAAAGTTTCTGCGCATGGGTTTGGGTGCTAAGTGCAGGATCCTGGAGACGGGAATGTCCTTTGAGACTGGAGAACAGATGCTATGGAAGCTCTTCTCCAAGGAGTACGTGATCAACAAGAACAAGAACGAGGAGTAAATCTCCTTGGGTAATGGCATCCCCTTAGCTTGTTCCAAGCTTGGGGGAGGGCCCGATACTTTTATCTTTATCTTTGTCTTTTAGAGTCAAGTAGAGTCGTATCATGTCTAGGGAAGTTATCTTATAAAATAAGTGTTTGCATTGAGGTCTATCACTCCTTTTTGGAGAGTTATGTATCCGTGAGTGTGGAGTCGTCTATGATGGAATATTAATGAGAAGTCTATTGTTCCCTTCGCTGCACTCGGTATTCTCTTCATGCAATAAACCTTATGATGATTCTTATGGGGAGTATTGACCTTATACCAGGTATGGCTTTGAAAACTTTATTTAATCTTGGCAAACATAGCTTTGGTCATAACAACAAGCATGATTTTCTCAAAGTAGCGACATAGCCAAACCCTTTATGTTATTTTTCTTGTAGTGTTATTTTGACAAGGAAGACAACTTGATGTGCTATGCTTATTTTAATGTTTATGCTTTATATTGCTTTGCATCCAAGTCATCATCAATTGTCTGTTCTCTCAAGGCCTTTGCTAGCCAAACCTCTGTACTAAGCGGAATTCTGCTTGTGCATCCATACCCTGAAACCAGTATCTCCCATATGAGTCCACCATACCTTCCTATTCGTGGTATTCCACTACCACTCCTAAAGTATATAATTTTTGTGTTATCCTTAAATATTCAAAATCTTCTATTTTGTGCCCATTTTTTAGCTCATGAGGAAGTAGTAGTTAATTCATGATCTTCTTAAGTTGGACAAGTTTTATCCCGGGATTGCATGTCTAATCTGCAAATCCCTAATACGAGGAGGGATTCGCATGAGTGCGCCCAGCTGACAAAAGATAATACAACAAACAAACCCTCCTTCATGCTTTGTTCATGAGAAATCAGAAAACTTTGGCAGTGATAAACAAAGGAGATTGAGGGGATGTGATCGTCCCCGTGTGGGAGCCGTTCCTCAAAACTTGTCCAGTCTGAGAAGTAATTGAGTTTTCTATTAGCATTCGTTGACAAATCATGCACCTCTCAAAACTTGTTTTCATTCTGTTTGATTTAAGGATAGCACTTGAGTTTTCCCTGCTTGCCTTTAACAAGGCCTTTCCTTTACTTTTATGTTGAGTCAGTTTCCTACTTCTTCCTTTCCCAAAGAGAACAGACACTTGGTGCCGATGAGGATTCATCCATATAATGCTGCATTAAGTTTTGGCATGCCTTATCATTGTTGACATTATATTTTGATAAGTAAGTTGTTTGCCAAAGCCTGGCTGAAGCAAACATCTTTCTTTGTGTTAGCATTTGCACTTCATGCCTAACAACATGTTCTTTCAAAAGCTTCAATTGATCTCATCAAAATATAAAGAGAAAGAACAAAGGAAAAAACTATTAGTTGTTCCTTGACCAAAGGACTTGTTTGCCTTGATTTGATGAGTTTCCTTATCCCTACTTTTGATTATAATTGTTATTACTCTTTCATAAGGGCCTTATGAGTTGAAGATTGCTGTTGAGGATGTTTGAGTTTGGTTAAGAAATCATGATGCTTATTGTTCGTATTCTATTTATCGACACTTCACTCTCTAAACTTGTGGACAGGTTTACCGAGCTCAGTTTTCTCTTGGGGACAAGCGAGGTCTAAGCTTGGGGGAGTTGATACGTCCAAAATGCATCACTATTTTATATCGTAATTCATCCTTATTCATTGATATATTTCATATTACGATGATGTTCTTATGTTTTTTGGGATTTTTTTACACAGTTTACAACTTTTCGGTGCCGAAGCAGGAGACGCAGGATTCAGCGGTAAAAAGTGGACGCTGAGTTGCTGAAGAAGAATACCTCTAAATTACCTGAAAATCGACAGAGGGTATTTTCCGAAAGAATAACGAAGACACGCCAAAGAGGGACCAGAGGGGGGCACAGGGCCCCCAGGAGGCCACCTGGCGCGGCCCCACCCCTTGGCGTGCCGGGAGGGCGCCTGGATCCCTGGGGCCACTCCCGAGTTCCCCCTCTGGCCTATATACTCCTCGTTACCCGAAAACCCTAAAAAGGGTAGTTTTTACGGAGTTCTGCCGCCACTTCGTGGCGGAAACCTACAGAGAAGAAAAGGGCTCTCCGGCGGGCAGATTCCGCCGAGGAGATCACCTCCTGGAAGGGGCGGGAGTAATCGCCATCGTCATCACCATCGTCATGGGCACCATCGAGATCATCATCAACATCATCCCCAACATCATCACCATCTTCATCTTCATCCAATCTCATCTCGCAATTGCAACTTGCGTTGTAACTCGTACTATCTATCCTCTCTACTCTACCGATGTTGATTACTAATTTGTGGTGAATGCTATTGAGTTTTGTTGGAGAAATATTGTTATGACCAGATTGTTTACCATCTATTTATCACCTCTGATCATGATCTCTTTTATGTCTTGTGAGTAGTTACTTTAGTTCTTGAGGACATGGGAGAAGTCTAGTTGTTAGTAGTCATATGATGTTGAAGTAATTTGTGTTGTTTGATATTTAAGTTGTGTTGTTATTTTCCTAGTGGTGTTGTGTGAGTCGAACACTCAACACTTTGCCCTATTAAGGACCTAGGGGATTACATTGTGTATAAAGAATGCTTACGGTGGGTTGCCGGAGTGACAGAAACCTGAACCCCAGTTTGCACACTTTTGCACAAGGGAATAATGGATCCCTGATCTTATTGCTGTGGTTAGGCTTTGCCTTAATTTCTATCTTGTATTTGCGGATGCTTGCAAGTTGTATAATCATAAGAGTGCACTTATCTTAGTCAACACTTATCAGCACAGCACTTGTTATCAATACGGAGTATGGCGAAAGCACGTGACTACCTCTTCATGTGTCCTCAAGAACGCTTTAGTCTTTATAAATTCAGTTTCCAGGCTTATCCTTTGCTCAAAAGGATTGGGCCACTTGCTGCTCCTCAGTACTATTTACTTTGCTTTTATCTTATTGTCGCTTATATCGAAAACCCCTAAAAAGTTATCTTTCAGTGCTTGCAGTTATTCCTTGTCCAAATCACCTATCAATACCTTTCGCTCCTCGTTGAGTTCGACACTCTTACTTATAAAAAACGCTGCAATAGATCCCCTACGGTTGTGGGTCATCAGGTGGTAGTTCTTTTTCAGTAGCATATGGGCACTTGAACTACCCTCAGGAACTCGAGCGCGTGTATTCTTTGCTCTCGCCTTCTCTTCAACATCAAGAGTCCCAATGAGATTCTCAACGAAAAATTCTTGCCTCTTGTGTTTTAAAGAAGTAGCAAAGTTGTTCCACGAATGTGGAAGTTTGGCAATAATGCCTCCGGCCACAAACTTGTCCGGCAACACACACTTGAAGTGCTCAAGTTCTTTTGCGAGCGACTGTATCTCATGCGCTTGTTGAACAACAGAGCGTTCATCAGTCATCTTGTAGTCATAATATTGTTCCATGACATACAACTCGCTACCAGCATCCGAGGCCTCAAATTTGGCCTCGAGCGCATCCCACATGTCCTTGCCATTATCAAACGACATATATGAATCCACAATGGAATCATCAAGAATACCGAGGAGGGCACCCTTAAAGAGAATATCGATCTTCTCATAGGCCTCCTGCTGTGTAGGAGTAAGATCGCCCTCGGGCTTGCCCTTGGTGGCGTCATAGCATTGCATGGACTGAAGCCAGTACACTACTCTCGTGTGCCCCCTCTTATAGTGCACCCCTTTGAAAGGCGGCGGCTTCATAGACGCAAGTAAGCCAGATGCAGTAAATTGCCTATAATCAGGTTTTTGGATTGTTGAACATATTAGCAATTTAGCATATGATTTAATCCACAAAATAGACAAACAATCCATGGCAATAATGAAACAGATCAAACTAGCCATGCGATCTACTAAAACAGTAGACAACGAGACACATCTAAAGAAATTACTAGGAACACTACATGCAACATGATCTCACACACAGAAGAAAAAATCACGTACGGTGCAGCGGGTGTGGAGCCGCTGGCGTTGGTGTCGCCCATGTCGTTGATGGAGAGGATGCCGACGTCCGGGAAGAAGTCGTCGTCAGAGAAGTAGTCGTCGTCGCTGTCAACAGTCGCGCTAGTGTGCTCTCCAAAAACCTGATCGCCCCTCTCCCGTACATAATCACAAGAGACAGGGTTTCAGAGGCTTGCTGTCCCTTCTTGCGGTGCACGCCGGAAGAAGGGATGGAGAAGACTTGAGCGGAGGCGCAATGATCTGGAACGAGGAGGAGGAACCATATGGCGGTGCGGCCAGAGTAGGGTTTGCGCCGTTTATATAGACGCAACGGGCCGGGCCGACGTGGGAGTAGAGCCCACGAAAACGACGCACCAATTAAGCATAATTAACGCGTCCGTTAATTACAATTAAGGCCTCATTAATTTTTCCCGAGCTGCAAAAATATAAGCGTACGCATAACTTTGTCCTCGGCTCGGCTCATTCCCGAAACCCGACGCGCGCGCGCGTCGTGACGAGGCGTGGCGAGCGAGGAAGAGCGCGCGTGTAGCACTTCTCTTCTCAAGCTCTTACAAGTGCTAGTGGAGCTCACCTTATAAACATGTGTGGCTCTCCCTCTACAAGCGAGGTGGTATTAAACTTCACACCACTTGCTATGCATGAATGTGCCAAAAGAATTTCAGAATTTACAATGTGGCTTGAACAAAAGGCCCACTCAGCACATAGGTGTGAAATTCAGCAGCAACACCTGATCCCATACGACACAGACTTTTGCGCCATCTTCCCCTGGATCGTAGTAGAAAATAAATGGAGAAAAAGGGAAGAACCTCCACTGTTAGGTGCTCGAGACAAAGTGCATGCCTACAATCCACGTAAAGAGCTTAAGCTCATCCAATGAAAAGGTGACAGCAAGGATGGATCTGAAAGATGCACGTTCTTCACCCACACCATGACACCAATATGAGTATCTTTTTTTCTTTCCTTTTGGAACACCTGCTGGTTGTATCAGGTACGTACCAACGTGCCAAAACATCAGTTGTAGTAGCAAAACAATACAAATGGCTTGATCAATTTTGTTTTCATCAATCATACGGGATTACTCGGTATAACGACATACAGAGAGTGTGTGGATTTGGTCTTCATCGTGCGTACCGGCTCAAAGTTATCAAAGTTCTGCTTCGTAGGATGCACATTCTATGGTGGGTGGCTAAGCACAATTTTTAGAAAGAAGTAATGTTGAACTTCTAATATATATATATATATATATATAGACAAAAGCTTGTGTATGTGGGTGACTCTATGGCAGCAACAATCACAACAACACAATACACATAGGGATGCGAGCTATGGATGGACAAAAGGTTTCCACTTTTCCTTTTCCTAATTTTCCAGCGTCCCAACTTATTTCCTCATTTAGTTGTACCTAGCCTCACTAGCCTGGCAGCTACTCTACCCCACGCCAATACCAGCAAGCAGACCAAATCGTGCCAAACGAGCAACAAACCACCAGAGCAGACCATCCCTACCGCCCTGATCACTCACGGACGCCGCCCCCTCGCTGTCTCTCCCCTTTATCTCCTCCCTCCCCACCACCCAGTTCCCGGCCCACCTTCAGTAGACGCCACCCACGCCCAACCATGTCCTCTGTGTCGTCTCCTCCCGGTTCTCCCCTTCCCACTTTAATCTTTCTTTCTCTTCCAGATCCAGATCCAAGAAGAGATCGAATCACCTATGCTAGCCACGATGGAGGAGGAACGAGACCGGCCGACCTTGGCACACCTACACCCATCTCCTCCCGGCTCTCGTGATCCCTGTCGAGGGAGCGAGCGGCAGCGAATCTCCTCTCCCCCAAGGCCGGCGGGGAGGTGGTGGAGGAGGGCTGTCCTTGTCGTCCCCAACCTTCTCTCCTCTGGTGGTGGAGCTCAATCCGAAGCGGGGAGGCTGCCGTCACCCGCGGTCGTCCTTGAGCCGCAGGACGAGCAACTACCAGATCCCCCTGCGTCGTCCATCTCCGCCTCAAACGGGTGAGGTGATATCCACGCCCTCCCCCACAACTCCTCCTCCGCGGGACTCCCTTCTTGATCTGCATCTTATGTGGAGGTGATGGAAGAGGGAGGCCCGTAGAGGGTGCAGCTTGGTCGAATCCATGGCTTGGTCGTGCTGCCGGATCCGTCCGAGGGAGGCCCGTAGAGGGTGCAGATCTGGCGTCAATGGCCAACCTGGCCCCGGCTGCAACTTCCTCCCCGCCAGAGAGCAAGAGGAGAGGTGGCGACCATGACGACCGGCGAGGGCTTGCGGATCTGGTACCGGCAGCGACACCCACCATGCCAGATCTGGCCCTCCCTCCTTCCCTTCTTTCTTCTGTGCTGTCGACCCTGGTGAGGTTGGTTGCTGCAGTAGATTTTCGTGGTATTGGTAGGACGGTGAGGTTGCTTGGTATCAATCCTTTTTTGTCGATTTTGAATGCTTCATGTGGGTACTGCTTGTCGGCACCGAAAGAATATGCGTGCAACATCGAATGATTATATGTGGGAGTCGTGTATGCATGTTTTGTACCGGATGATTATAAGTGTGGCACGGAATTTTGTTGGTGTGAGTAATATGAATCGTGTTTGGCACCGGATGATTATAAGTGTGGCACGGAATTTTGTTGGTGTGATTAATATGAATCATGTTTGGCACTAGATGATTATAAGTGTGGCACCGAATTTTGTTGGTGTGATTAATATGAATCATGTTTGGCACCAGATGATTATAAGTGTGGCACCGCATGTTTGGCACTTTGGAATTATTTCTTCTATTAATGTTTGGCATTGATCTGTGCATATTTTCCCCACCGGTCTCCCTCCTTTTTAGATTTTTAGAAGCACCGTTGGAGTATGAATCTAGCACCTTTTAGTTTCAGTCCACGCACCTTTGAAATAGCGCCCACAACTTACTGGAAATTGCTGCAAAAATTATAGATGTAAAAAAGTGCTCATATGTTCTCACACTTCTCCCAAAAAAAGCCTACTCCAGGACAATAGTTGCCTTAATTGTCCATGCTCAGATCGAAAGGAAGAGCTGCACAACCCTCTTTCAGTTGCCGGAAATGTCCATGCCTAGATAGAAAGTGAGAGCTAGTCATTCCTCTTATAAAGTGTGAAATTCCATAAAAGGATAAATAGGAACCTTTCTCTAATAAAGGTGCTGATCTCAAAGCAGATGGACGGTGCCGATTTGAATGACTACAGAGTTACAACATACCAAATCCATTCTCTCTCTCTCTCTCTATATATATATATATTAAAAAATGCTAATTTCTAATGGAGCGGAGGTCTCATCATGCACCGCTTCCTAGGGATGCCCGGAGGGGTGTTGTACTGGGGATAGTTGATCAAGTTGTAAATCCCTTAGCGTTTGTAACCTCTCCACGGTGGTTAAAGTTTGCTCACTAGCACCCGTGATTTTTACCATTCTCCTCAGAAAGATTTTCCTCGTTAAATCCTTGAATCCCCATACTGATTTTCGTTTTTGTCGTTGTTCTTTTGCATGTTGAATCTCTAACAAGTACATTGCAATTAGAGTAATATGTTGTTGTGATGTACATGTTGGGCAGAATACGGTACATAAACATGACGACTACCGCAATAACTAGTAGAAAACATGGTTTTGGTTCAGTACTCTCTAGCCCATTAGTCCCGGTTGTGCCACAAACCGGGACCCATGGGGGGCATACGTCCCGGTTCGTGCACCCAGGGAGCCGGCCGGGCCTTGTGGGGCATTGGTCCCGGTTCGTCTGGACCCTTATGTCCCGGTTCCAGACATGAACCGGGACCAATGGGCCTCGTGGGGCGTTGGTCCAGGTTCATGTCTGGAACCGGGACTAAAGGCCATGTGGCTATATATATCCCTCCACGAGAAGAGCACTCCACTGCCCTATTTTTTCCTGGAGTGTGAGGGGAGGGCTTTGTGGTGCTCTAGCTCACCTCCTATGCAAATGAGGTGTTTGATGAAATGCCTGAGCCACACTACTTAAACTTTCTCCTCTCCAAACTCGACCTCCAAGCTCCATTTTCCTCAAGATTTGTCTAGGTTTAGCGATCCGTCACGTCTCGTTCCCGTCTTACCCACCGTCGATCGCCCGCGCCGATCTCGTCGCCGGCACCACCGTGGTAAGCCTCTTATTCTTATCTTGTTTCTAAAAGAAAATAATTCTTACTTTTATTAATTGTCTAATTTCTATTTTTATTATTTCTTTTTTTTGAAACTTTCAAACTGAGGGGTAAGACACCCCCAGCATTTTATTACCAGGAACACAATATTTACAAATGTACAACAAAAGCTTCAAAAAAACACCTCTCAGGGTGGAAGGAAATCAATCCATCTAAGTAAAATATCATTAAATCTAGGCTTAATTCTATAACTAAGCAAGGTTAAATCATGAATGAAGCCAACCCTTCACTTAGCAAAAGAGGGTCTGACATGCTTGAAACATTTAGCATTCCTGATCAACCAGATGTTCCACCAAGCAGTAAACACCACTTCAGCGAAGAAAGGTTTATTGAAGGACTCCTTGGCGCTCTTGGCAATGTGAATCATGTCAGAACCATGGCTCCAATCAATTTGCAGGTATGCCCATATTCTAGCACTGAAGTTGCACTGGAAAAAGAGATGATCTCTGGTCTCCAGGTGTTGGGTATGGCAAAGCACACACTCAGGACCATCCTGGATGTTCCAGTGTCGTCTGATGAGCATATCCTTTGTATTGAGACGATCCATGATTACCAGCCAAGAGAAAACTTTGGTCTTTAAGATGCAACAGGATTTCCAAATCCAATTTAAAAGAGGATTTGCATGTATATGATCATGCACCAACTTGTAGAACTTCTTAGCAGAGTATTGCCCTTTGCCATTCAACCTCCATGTCCAGCAGTCCTTTGTTTCGTCACCACTTTGATTTGGAAGGATTAGTTGCATCTCAGAGAGCTCCTGGAAAGCCTGTGCAGATAAAGGTAGATTGAAAAGCTCAGTGAGACCAGCCACCGCTCTGGCCTCTTTTACAGATAGAAAAGGATCCTTAGCAAAGGAAAACAATCTTTGGAACTTCTGAGCTAGAGTGGCATTTGTGTTAGAGACCCAAAAATCACTCCACAGCAAAACAGAGTCTCCAAGACCCACTTTAACCTGGGACACAGCCACAAAGCTATCCATCAACTTGGCCACATCTTTCCACCAGAATGAGCCACAGAGCTCAGTAGCATGAGGCACTCTTTCATGGTAATAAGTGTTCCATATAAGAGAGACCCAAGGCACATCCTCCTTATTGTAAAATTTATTCAGGTGCTTCATCAAAAGGGCTTGATTCTGCAGTTTCAAATTGAGGATGCCCAGACCACCCTTGTTCTTTGTTCTGCAAACAAGCTCCCAAGAAGCAAGTGACTTGCCAGAATCCTGTCCATACTTCCTCCAAAGACATTGTCTCTAGATCCTATCCAATTGCTTGATGATACCAGCAGGAATGTGTAAAGAGCAAATGAAATAGATGGGCATGGAAGATATCACAGAGTTGAGTAGCTGGAGTTTGCCCTGTTGAGTTAAAAAGCAAGAACTGGCAGTAAGTCTTCTCTCCATGCAGTCCACCAAGGGGAGCAGATCCACAATTTTGGGCCTGGTAGTGCCCACAGGCAACCCCAAATATGTGAAAGGAAGCTTCCCAACTTGGCAACCAAAAACACTAGCCAACTCAGCTATAGAAACCTCATCAAGATTGATAGGAATCATGGATGATTTGTTGTAGTTGATATCCAGACCAGTGGACTGAGAGAAACTTTGGAGAGCTTCCTTGAGCCTAAGAACTTGTAAAGCCTCAGCTGGCATAACCAGGATTGTGTCATCAGCATACTGAACAATTGGAAAATCAGGGTCATGGCATGGAATAGGAAAACTGAGATGCCCTTTCCTCAGCAGATCATTGACAACAGATTGCAGAAGATCAGCAGCCAGAACAAAAAGAAGAGGGGGATAAAGGATCACCCTGTCTGACCCCCCTTTTGCATTTAATCTGTCTTCCTGGGATGCCATTTAACAGAACAGAGGAAGACCCAGTGTCCAACAGTTGCTGCACCCAGATTCTCCATTTGAATGGAAAACCTTTGTGCTTTAAAATTTCTAGGATGGCATCATGCTCAATAGAGTCAAAAGCTTTCTCAAAATCAATCTTGAGCATAATTAGGGGTCTTTTGGAATGGTGGCACTGATGCAGGTATTCTAAAGTCCAGGCAATACAGTCCTGGATAGATCTCTCCTTGATGAATCCATATTGGTTTTTGTGAATGCACCTCCTGATGTCCTTCTGAAACCTATTAGCAGTCATCTTTGTGAGAAACTTAATACCCACACTGGTGAGGGAGATGGGTCTGAAATCATTCACAGTCTCAGGAACAGGTTTCTTGGGGATCAGAGTGATGAAAGAGCCATTTAAACCTTCTAAATCAGCATGGCCACTATGGAACTCCTCAGCCAACCTGTAAAAGTCAGTGCAAATTATGGACCAGCAAGATTAAAAAAATCTTCCATTAAAACCATCAGGTCCAGGTGATTTATCAGGTGGCATGAACTTGATTGTATCATCCATTTCTTTCATATCAAAAGGGGCTACCAAAGCTTCCAATCCATCCACAGGAGCAAGCAGATCATTCAGATATCAAGTCATGACAATACCCTTGGCTACTCCCATTCTATTTTTAAAAGCAGACCAAAAGGCATTAGCAAGTAGATCATGGGAGGAGAAAGTAGTTCCATCAGCTACCTGGAGAGAGGCAATTGAATTCCTTCTATGCCTCTCAGAGGCCATTGCATGAAAAAACTTGGAGTTCTCCTCCCCCACTTTGACATATCTCTGTGTGCATCTTTTCTTCCAGTACATATGCTGCCAATGCAAGATTTTCTCCAGGTGCAACTTGACAATTCTCCTAAAATTGGATTCAGGTACAGTCAGCTTCCTTAACTCTTCTAAACAGTCAAGTAAGAAAATGATCCTGTTGCACTTGGAGATAAGCACTTTGAAGTTAGAAAAGTTTTTCTGCCAGTGTTTGAGGGCCCTTCTATGTCTCTTGAACTTGTCCACAATTCTAGCCACAGGATGAACTTTAGAGGACCAAGCATCCCAAGAAGATTTTACACAATCCAGAAAACCAGGCATCTCCACCCAAAAGTTTTCAAATCTAAAAATGTTAGCTTTTGGGATGGAGGTGTTAATTGTTACCACACAAGGAACATGGTCTGAGGTAGTCTTAGCTAAAGGCAGCACCTGAGTTGAAGGGTAAGATAAAATCCAATTAGCAGAGGTGAAGAACCAATCCAGCTGCTCCAACAATGGATTCTCCTGCATGCTAGACCATGTAAATCTTCTGCCTTTCAGAGGAAGCTCAAGCATACCAAGATGACCAATTATCTCATTGAAGATGAACATGTCATTGACATCTCCACCAGGCAAATTCCTATTATCCAAAGACCTGATGAAATTAAAATCTTCAAGCAAAAGCCAATTGGCATCAAAGGGGATAGATAGGTGGTAAAGCCAATCCACAAAAATGTCTCTCTGCTGTTGCTCACAAGGGCCATATACATTCACCAGAGTCCAAGATTCTGCATTATGAGAGGAAGTGAAATGAATCACCATCCCAAAAGCTTTTGTGTCAACCAACTGCCCATCAAAGATAGCTGAATTCCAAATGGTCAGAATTCCCCCAGAGGCTCCTCTCGAAGGAACCACCGCAAATTGATCAAATCTCCTGGGGCAAAAAGATTTAATAAAGTTGTGGTCGACAGTCTCACATTTGGTTTCCTGAAGGCAGATAACTGCACACTGACTATGCTCAATTTTCTCCCGCACTGCACTTTGTCGAGCTGTTGAATTTAGGCCACGAACATTCCAACAAAGCACTTTCCAATCTCTAGTAGTTGTATAATTCATGGGAAGTAGAAGAAAAGGAAAGCATGATAACTATAAACATTGCAGTTATCAACCAGTAGCAGGAATAGCACCACGGGCCAAAAGAAAGCTGCCCAGAAACAGTATCACAAGTGGCCAATTTAAAGGCTTGCCAAACCCAGAAAACAAAATGGGAGATAAACATCATCATCATCCTCCTGAGATGCAGATGATGGAGCTTCCATAAGCTTATCCTTTGTCAGTAGAGCTGGGTCGATCTGCAGGTCTGCGCCAATGGTCTGAATGACCCTGATAGGAGTGGGTGGCACCACCTGTTCCTCCTGCTGAGCTGGGCCTTGGGCTTGTCCCTCAAACTCGTCCTCCGACACCAAGTGTATGGGCTTGGCCTTGGGCTTCTTTCGTTTTGGAGCCATAGGAAGTTCTTCCAAAGTTCCCGCCTTAAAGCCGTCCCACTTGATTGCGCTTCTGGTGCAGCGCCTGACAGCAGTGTCAACAACGGGGGTTGCCCTCTTCTTGCGTCTTGGTGCTGTCACCTTTGTCAGTGGGGGGGGCTGGAGAAGGTGAGCTCCCTGGGGAGCTCCACTGCAGGCATTGGAGGTGCAAAGGTATGTGGCCCTGCATCATCAGCAATAAAAGTAATTGAAAGCTCCATGGAACTCTTATCAAAAGCCATGCTCCAAGATCTCTTGGAACAGATCAGAGGGAGAGCCGGGCACAAGTTCAGGCTTCTGGGAATCTGAAGGGAGCAAAGTTCAGGCATCACCCTGGAGAAAGCCCTGCTCCACTGCATCTCACGGGGCAATTCAGGCCCAACAACAATATTGATCATCCCCACGAACACCTGTTGTGGGGGAATAGGGGGTGGGACATAGGGAACCAAGGCCAAAATGGGCTCCTCCTCAGCTGGCTGCTGTAGCAAATGATCCTCATCATCTGGAATGTTAACAACTTCCAAAACCGGTTGCTCCACCGATTCAGAAAGGTCAGGATGGTCCAGCACCATGGATTGTTGGTCTTGATCAGGGGCGTCCTGTTGGTCCTGGTGCTCCGGCTGTTGGTCTGCAGCATCACCCCAGACTGCATTTTCCCAACCCGGAGGATCATTGGGGGCTGGAACATTGTCAGGTGCTGGTGCAGGGACGTCGTTCCAGCCAATAGCCGGATATTGGGGAAGCACCCATGGGATGTTATCTAGAACAAGCTCCCCAGGTAGAGGATGCGGGTTGCCATTGAGCGGCATGGGATCCTCATCTTGCGGCATTTGATTTGCCTAGTCTGCTCCCAAAATGTAGCAGACAGCCGTCCAGTTAACCCTGTTTCCTCCCCATTTAGCATAATCACCGAAGACCACATCCCTTGGAACAAGCTCAGTGGAAGGGAAGGACGCATGTACAATCGAGCGCACCAAATATGGATCTTCAGAGTTCCAAGAATGAAATTTACCAAAAGTATTAATGGCCTCTGACAGATTCTTGGTGTTGTGGTAGTCAAGAGGTACGCCAACCAGCATGAGCCAGCCCGTACGGAAATCATCCGCACCACGGAAGCCTTCACCTTGGTCGTGGTTGTAGAAACACACGAATCTATCACCGCCAAGATCGAAAGGAGGATGCTGTGTGAGAGCGTACCTAACAGTCGCATCCTGAACATGGAAAAGCCCCACTCCCAGAAACCATGGCTGCACAGAGCGCACCATGATGCCGCGGGCCTGAAGGAAATACGCCACCTCCTCACGGGCTGGCCCCAAAGCTTCAGGAGGTGGTGGTGGCATGATCTCTGCCACCATGAAGTCCTCGTGGCGCCGCTCTGGCCTCGCCCCCGCAGTGACAAAGGTGCGCGGCAGGCGATTGGGCCCACCATCCACGATTAGATGGCCTGCGGGGAGATAGCGATGGGGGTCGAGCTCATAAACCGCCATGAATGCCGAGCTTGGGATGCAGCAAGAGCAAGGAGGAGCGGCGAGATCGATTGGAGGCGGCGAAGCGCAAGCGGCAGGTACGGCTTTCTCCTCGGAGACGCCTGGGCAGGGGAGGGAGGTGGCGCTAGTCCCAATATTAGAGGAAGAGTCTGGTGTGTACTCAATGGGATGTTGCGTGTGAATCGGCCTCCAGACGCGTCCCCCTCTACGTGCAATCGCATCGCATTCCCGTCTACGGTGGCCCACGCGGTTGCATGCCATGCAGAGCCGTTTTGACGGGCAAGACGATGACAAGTGGCCCTAAATTTTGCAGATAGAGCAGGTCATGATCCGGGCCACCATGTCATCCACCATAGATTCAAACGCATCCGTAGAAGGCACGCCCTGCGTGGTGGAGGAGGAAGCCAGCACCGAATATTTTTGTTTCTCCTGTAGGGAAAATCCAGATATGGATACATGCTGTTTGCCCACGATAGGCGAGGCGCAATGGTTTAAATATGGCATGAGTGTCCGTTGCACCTTATCAGGTAAAGAATCCTTATCATATGCGGAAGATCCGGGTTCGGCCATGGAACTCGGAACTGTTCCAAATTGAATCACCGGCGTTGCCACCGTCCGGTGAACAACCAGTGGCAGGGACGGCGGAGGACATTCGTCCGGGAGCAGATCATAACCAGCTTGAACCAAATCTCTACGAGCTTCTGGATGAACACGCAAATTATAGCTCTTGCAGGACTCATAGTCAATTATAGTAGCAAAGCGTAGGGTTTTGGACTTAGATGGCCCAACTTTCATCGCCAACTTTTTTGGATCTGCACGTAGTGCGTTCATCCCCGCCTGAGCACGTTTCTTGGATGGACTAACCAGTGTCCATTCCTCCTTGCATTGTTTCTGCCAGAGCTTGAACTCATAGATCCATTGAGGCCCTCCATAATTCCAAAGATAAAAATAACAAATAAACTTTGGAGAGACAAACTTCCTGCGCTTGGTAAGCAGAAAACCAACATGTTTGTTAGCAACCGTGAAAGTGAAAACACGATCATGTAGAGAAGAAACCTTGAGTGCATCACATCAACCACCCGTGATGGACTCAAGAGCAACCGCCGCGGAATCTTCATCGAGCTTGAAAGATGTGCGGCCAAAGGCCACCACCATGGTGAAATGGCCCGAATGCACGGTGGGATGCACCGTAGAGAAAAAACTGTGTCGAACCTCCTTAGAGAACTCCTTTCCAGGAGCCAGATCCAAACCCATCTAGAGGGCTGCATAGACCTCCATGAGATGGCTACCAATGCAAATAGGAGGAGACACCGAAGACGATGATCGGAGCCAAAAGTTGATGAAGAGGCCCGATCAACGAAGATCTTCGATGGGGTGACTAGGGTTTAGAGGTGGCGACGTGGGGGTGGGAGAGCGCCATTGTCCAACATAAAGTTTATTCGAGATTTTTATTATTTCTTGTTATTATATAGTGCGATGGTTATGGTATCCGCACATGTCGGCCCTCGTGCTGTGTATGATTCGGATGTGGTATATATTATCTTTTATAACTATTTGGTTCATTTATTGTTTATGACAATTATGCTGACCAATTTGACATAGGATTTATTTATCTAGAAGGTATGTGAACCGGAAATTCCAACTGACCCTATTATTGAGAGGTTAAATTTAGTTGAAGAAGAAAACAATTACTTGAAGGAAAAATAAAAAAATGGAGGAGGAGAAGATGATATTGGAGTTGCATGTTGAGGATGTCGTAGATGGTCACAAGATCAAGATGGATGCAATGCGCTTGAAGATTAGAAAGATTAGAAAATATGTCATTCATAGCGAGGCTTGGTATCATTATGCCATTGGATCAATTGTTACCTTGGTTGCGATTATGATCACATTTGTTGTTGCATTGAAATGTTTTACATAGTTTCAATGTATGGTTTAATTAGATGCTCTGGAGAGCTATATGTTGTTCAATGAGAACTATGTATGTACTTTTGTTTTAATGTGATGATGAACTTCTATTAATTTGGTCACTTATCTATTCATGATGGTTTTTTAATGGTTTTCGACATACTTAATTATATATAATGCATGCAGATGAACCGGCAATGGATGTACGGTGACAGACACACCTCCCAGTACATTAAGGGTGTGCATGATTTTTCTCGAACTGACTGAGGCAAACAAGCAGAATGGTTTTATGTGTTGTCCATGCCCTACATGTGGGAATACGAAGTCTTACTCTGACCGGAAAACCATTCACGCCCACCTGCTTTATAAGGGATTCATGCCACACTATAATGTTTGGACCAAGCACGGAGAAATAGGGGTTACGATGGAAGACGACGAAGAAGAAGAGTACGATGACAACTATGTGCCCCCTGAATACGGTGATGCTGCAACGGGGGAAGCTGAAGATCAAGAGGAACCGGACGATGTGCCCGATGATGATCTCCGCCGGGTCATTGTTGATGCAAGGAGACAGTGTGAAAGTGAAAAGGAGAAGATGAAGTTCGATCGGATGTTAGAGGATCACAAAAAAGGGTTGTACCCCAATTGCGAAGAGGGTTATCACAAAGCTTGGTACCGTACTGGAATTGCTGCAGTGGAAGGCAGACAATGCTATGTCTGACAAAGGATTTGAGAAGCTACTGAAAATATTTAAGAAAAATCTTCCAAAGAATAAAAAATTTCCCGACACTACCTACGCAGCAAAGAAGGTCGTATGCCCTCTAGGATTGGAGGTGCAGAAGATACATGCATAATGACTGCATCCTCCACCACGGTGCGTACGAGGATTGGAATGCATGCCCGGTGTGTGGTGCATTGCGGTATAAGATCAGACGAGATGACCCTGGTGATGTTGACGGCAAACCCCGCAGGAAGAGGGTTCGTGCCAAGGTGATGCGGTATGCTCCTATAATACCACGGTTGAAACGTCTATTCAGAAACAAAGAGCATAAGAGGTTGTTGCGATGGCACAATGAAGACCGTAAGAAAGACGGGAGTTTGAGACACCCCGCTGATGGGTCACAATGGAGAAAGATCGAGAGAAAGTACCAGGCTGAGTTTGTACATGACCCAAGGAACATATGGTTTGGTTTAAGCGCGGATTGTATTAATCCTTTCGGGGAGCAAAGGAGCAATCACATAACTTGGCCCGTGACTCTATGTATGTTTAACCTTCCTCCTTGGATGTGCATGAAGCGAAAGTTCATTATGATGCCAATTCTCATCCAAGGCCCTAAGCAACCCGGAAACGACATTGATGTGTACCTAAGGCTATTAGTTGAAGAAATTTTACAGCTGCAGAATGGAAACGGTGTACGTGTGTGGGATGAGCACAAACAGGAGGAATTTGACCTGCATGCGTTGCTATTTGTAACCATCAATGATTGGCCTGCTCTCAGTAACCTTTCAGGACAGACAAACAAGGGATACCTTGCATGCACGCACTGTTTAGCTGACACCGAAAGTATATACTTGGACAACTGCAGGAAGAATGTGTACCTGGGGCATCGTCGATTTCTTCCGACCAACCATCAATGTCGTAAGAAAGGCAAGCATTTCAAAGGCGAGGCAGATCACCGGAAGAAGCCCGCCATGCGGGAAGCCATACAAATATGGTCCATCATCTCTCAAGCCTCTTAAGAAGCTACCATACGAGAAGAGATCAGAGGAAACCGCGGAGATCATTCAAGCCGAAGTGGATGCCTTTTTGAAAAATAAAAAACCACCTTCGCCTCCGAAGATAGATGAGGTGAAAGCGAAGCGCACTTTGGATGCCCTAAAGCGACCATCACCGGCTCCACTGGATGACAACCATGTCCGCATTTTAAAAAGAAAACGCAAGAAGCGTGTCGGCTTGGAACCACTGCAACTGACAAAAGGAGAGAACAACAAATTGCAATAGGGAAAAATTTCCCAGCTCGGCGAACAGGCAAACCAATCGTGCCCCCGGTGCAAGTGTCTAGCGATATCGTCATCGCAAATCTGCCAGCCAGGATGGTGCCCGGTACCAATCTTGGTGATTATCTGCCGGCCGGGATGGTGCCCGGTACCAATCCTGGTGATTACCTCCCCGGCGATACACATTTTGATGCACTGGAGGTGGACGAACACAAATTCCGGTATGGGTATCCTCTCGTCAGACCTGATCAACAAGTACCAACGATGATACGAAGATTCCACCAGTGGTACATGGACACCTGCAAGAAGTCTTAGTTGGATAGTGTGATGATTATGGTTAAAGACAAGCACGACCTCGTTGGAATTGACGTGTTGCCCGTTCCATTTGAGGAGTTATTCCAAATTTTCAATAAAAAGGCCATCGATAAAGTAATCTTCACTTGCTACTGTCTGTAAGTACTACTTCTTTAATTAAGTCTCTATATATAGCTTAGATCTTTCATTGTATGTACATATAATTCAATATATCATGCAGGTTGAAGATCGTCGAATGCAAGCAAAGACAAATCTATAATATTGGGTTCATTAACCTAAATCTCTTTAATCATTGGGAGATTGAACAGGATCCCAAACAAGCCGAGGCCAGCTTGCTACAATCGTTGCTTCAACATCAAAACAAACAAAAAATAATCTTTCCTTACCACTTCGAGTGAGTGTTACTGTGCATATTCGCTTTTCCTTATTTACTCGAGGTTATAGTATTGTAATTGATGAGTTATGCATGCGTGTGCAGCTTCCACTTTATTGTCCTAGAGATTATACTTGAGGAGGGACTAGTAACCGTCTTATACTCAAGACGAAAATATCCCAAGACGTATGCAGTCATCACTGAAATGCTTAAGAAGTAAGTTCAATCGATCATTATCGCACCATTTCGGCAACTTTGTTCATTTCCTGATATCAGGTAATAATTATTTTGTATGTCTGGAAGGGTTTGGAAATAGTTCACCAAAAAATTTCTGGGACTGCCGAAGGAGCTGACATTTACACGCCCGAAAGTATGTATTACTAGCTAGTTCCGTGCATCTCCCATTATATTGATTCTAGCTAGTTTCATCAATACCATTTATATAATGCTTGATTATCAATTTGATTGACCTCTATTTCTCGTAAAGTGGTTGTGGCAGGATGAAGGGACTAATCTTTGTGGATACTACGTTTGCGAGTACATGTACAACGCGATGATCTCTAAGAATTCCGGCTACTCTAAAGAACAATTTAAAGTGTGTAAGCAATAAAATCACAATTTTATTTTATTACCATCATTTGTGTTGAGTTTCATTCATATATATGTATTGACCGCCTTCTTCGAAGTAGCTTTGGGAGCTGCAGGAACAACTCCTACCACAAGATCGCAAAATAGCAATTCAAGAGGAATTGGCGGGATTCTTTCTTGACCACATCATCAGGAAAGGCGGAGAATACCATATGGAACTTTATTTCAGATGTTAGGGGTATTTTAAAAGATCTTATATTATATATATGTAGCCAGTAGTGTCGAATAGATATACGAAAACTTGTTGTTCAAACAATCTCTCGGAGAAGAAGAGGTCGATCACTTCTCTCTGTAATGTTCATGACGATCTTCTGTACTTAATGGTTTAATTCCTTCATTTTATTACTAGCTAGCATGTCGACCAAGTCCTCTCTATACGTATAGTTGATACAGAGTGGCAACTCTCCTCGTTGGTTACCCCAAGTGGAAGGTGAGATGCAGTGTAGCAGCAAGTTTCCCTTAGCAAAGATGCTAAGGTTGAGTATCGAACCAGTAGGACTCCAAGAGATACAAGTAGGTGTCACGGCGCTTGACGTGGACCTGCACATAGATACAAATAACTTTGCTCCCAACGAGTACAGAGGAGTTGTCAATTCCTTCGGCCTTGTTGTTTACAAAGGATCAACGCAAGAGATAAAGGTGGAACTGAAAGTAAAGACTGAAAGTAAACTAAGGGTGTAAACAATAATGTGAAGATGGACCGGGGTCCCGTGATTTTCACTAGTGATGTCTCTCTCCCAAAAGACGATAAAAGTGCTAGCGAGGTAAACAAATCACAGCTGGGCAATTGACAGAATTATGAAGGCACCACAATGCTAACTATGCTGCAAAGAAAGGAAGGGCTCAAAAGCAATGGGAAGTACGCCAAGGTAAGTAGACCGAAATCCAACTACATCTACTACGAATCATCCACCTTGAGATATCTATCCAGAACATCTCGCTGGTATTAAGTTGCGAATCCCACCCATAGTGTAAACTCAAAGCAACAGACAACTGCATTAAAAGAACTTTGCGTAAAGTAAACAATCCTTGCACCCGCGGGTACAAGGACCATTGTTTTATCCCTGGTGGCAACAACACATCCCCTAGTCTCATGTTTCTGTCACTCAAGCTAGACATCAGGGGGCTGAACCCACAATCAAGCATAACGCTCCCTCTTGGAGTTTCAAGCAAACTACTTGGCCAAAGAAAAATACTACAACGGAGAACATGCAAGAATTTACTCAAGAACAAAATATAAAAGAGATGAACCAAATATATTACTCATCACAATCTGAACATAGTCTCATAATCCATCAGATCCTAGCAAACTGAGCATAGCAACAACAGAGATTACAAAAGTGCCTCGCTCATGTGAGGCAGCTCACGAGGTCTCGAAAGTGGAAGCACAAAGAGGGGAGAGGTTAATTACATAGCTACTGGTCACGGACCCATGGTCCAAGGGGGACTACTCACGGCAGATCCGGGAGGCGTCCATGCCTATGGATGGTCTCCCGGAGGGGGTTCCTCCTCCCGGAAGGGTGTCGGGGCAGCTTCTCCACGCAGCCCCAATCTTGAAACGGCGTCGGCGGTGGTACAGAGGCGAGTTCGCGGAAAAGAGATTGATATTAGGGGTTTCCACCCCGAGGGCTAAATATAGGCGGAGGGGGTGTCGAGGGGACCCACCAGGCAGCCAGGAGGCCTCCTGGCGCGGCCTAGGGTGGGGCCGCGCCAGGGACCCTCCTGGTTGTGGCCCCCCTCCGCTACCTTGGTGATTCCGGAAGCTTCCGGGTCACTGATTTTTTATCTGATTTTTCCGGATTTTTTGGAGCACTTTTAATGGCCGGAAAACCTGAAATATAAAAACAGCAGAAACAGTAACTGGCAGCTGGGTGCACTGGATTAATAGATTAGTCCAAATATGCTCAAAAGTGCTTGAAAGTTAAAGCAAAACATGGCAAAGTCACACAAAATATGCATGGAGCAAGCATAAATTATAGATACGTTTTGCACGTATCAACATCCCCAAGCTTAATTCCTGCTCGTCCTCGAGTAGGTAAATGATAATAAGCATAATTTCTGTGGTGACATGCCACACAACCATATAAGGAATTTTAAGTAAAGCAATCAAAGCATGCAATTCAATTCAAGTCTTAACAAGCAAGAGTCTATATTAGCATTGACACAAGCAACAAAAGAACAAAAGGTGCAAGAGCTCTTGCTGTTCGTGACTCGAATGTCTCCAGATGGTGTTTGCGTGCAAGCAGGGGACTGGGAAAAAGAGAGAAAAAAGGTTGTTGAGAACAACTATCTACTAAAGTTTCACACTTGGTCTCCTTTGGATTCTTATCTTGACTCGTCCCCAGACCACTAGCCAGGTACAAGTCAAACTGATCCACTCCCTTTCGTTATTTTGAGCACTCATGCAATGGATGAGCGTGAGCAAGAAATTTGACACCTAAAAGGCGAAACAGAAAGAAGGTGGAGGAGGAAGACAAAAAGGTGTGAAAGGCTCACATCAATGAGGAAAATCATAGGCGAGAGAAGGCCATATGATAGATATGATGTGAGGAGTAGGGATTGCCATGCAACGGATGCACATGTGAGCTAAAAGCTCTCTAAGGGAACTACTAGGGGTGCATCTAACTTGCTTGCTCAAGAAGACCTAGAGCTTGTTTGAGGAGGCTCATCATTGGAATATACAAGCCAAGTTCTGTAGTGTGAAGGTCCCCACATAGCTATATGCATGATGATGATCTCTATGGAGTACAAGGGATATAGGATGAAGTACTAGTGCGGATCTCTCAAAAGGAATAGTAGTGTGCCCCCTTCTCTGTTTTTATTTTTCTTTTTCTATTTTTTGTATTTTTTTGGTGGCCTCAATGGCTCTTTCTATTTAACTCTCATTTATCCTCTTTGGGATCTTTTGATTTTGTGCTCTTTGGGATCTTTTCCTCACTTTAGGGGCAACACTCTATATTTTACAAGAATATAGGAGATCTTTCACACTTTACAAAGGTACTCACATAAAGAAGATATAACTATCATGATGCAAATGTATGCCTCTGCCAGGATATCAGGATATGCAATGATACTAGCGCATCATGTAGCAATGATTAGGGCAAGGCCCAACTAGCATGCGGCTCATCAATCAAGCAAGTAGCATGTATGACATGAAGATCAAGTCATGAGAAGGTGGATGTTGCATGGCAATGTATCTCGGAAAGGCTATGGAAATGCCTTGTAGGTAGGTATGGTGGCTGTTTTGAGGAAAGATATAAGGAGGCTTATGATGACAGAGCGTATCGTGCCAAGGGTTTGGATGCACCGGCGAAGTATGCGCCAACTCTCAAGGTGAGAAAGGGAAATGCACGGTACCGAAGAGGCTAGAAAAAGTATAGGTGGGTGGAAGTGTCAACTTTCGAATACTCACATTAGTCCGAAGAACTCATGCACTTATTATCGGTAATTCTCAATCTAATCAGGAGTTTCACAAAGAGACAAGTACCCCGAGGAGGAGTGTATGGGGGTTTGGTTATCCTTGTGCATCCTCGACTCATGGTACGTGAGTGTACTCTAATATTCGAACCCTCCAGAGGTTAGTGATCTATCTAGTATCTAGAGTTCTCAACAGGGGTTTTTGGTTTTCAAAAAACACACGGATTGCCCAAAATACGACATCTATCACTAATAGGCTCGAGCTCTTGACACCAAAAGTTCAAACATTACTCTAGTCAATACCTCAAAACTATTGCAAGTTTCTACTACAAAGAGAATAGAAACTTCAACTACCTACTTCTAGTCAAGACACAAAACTCAGTGCAACAGGAAAACTCTCTAACAAGATAAAACATGCAACCTGTAGAAAGTTCAACCTAAAACAAAAGAAAAGCTCTAGAAAAACTAAAACACTATAACTAAACAGAGCAGCAGCTAAGAAAAGAGAAAGAACAACTCACAGCTAAAAGAATAAGCATGCAAATCCTACGAGGAGTTCTAGTTCAAGCGGAGCGTGTATCTCTCCCACACAAAAGAGTAAGCTAGGGTCTAACTTGTTACTACAGCAAACAAAGGAAAAACAAACCTAGAAAAGTAAAGAGCGGGACGCTCCAAGCATAGCACACAACGCATGAAGTGATAAAAATATAGTGCAATGAGGGACGAACTGATAATTGTCGGTGGAGAAGGGGATGCACAGGGGCATCCCCAAGCTTAGAAGATTGAGTCTCCTTGAATATTTATTGGGGGTGCACATGGGGGCATCCCCAAGCTTGAGCGTTTTACACTCTAAGATCTTCTTTCATCATCTTCCATCGCGCACTTGAAAACTCCCTTCATACATAACTCATTGTAATCTGATTAGCGAGGTTAGTACCCATAATAAAATAATTTTTTCTCTACTGGAAACAAATATATTCTTGAAGAGTTGGTGTTTCTCAATATTTCCAAAAAGTTTTTGCAAAGAAAAAGCAAGCTTAAGGTTCGCAAAATGAAGGAAAGGCAAAACAGGACAGAATCTGTGAAAAATAGACCAGCAGGTAGTAAAGAATTTTTTAGGGATACTTCTGCAACTCAAATAAAAAAATTTCATAACATACGAAAGTTCCGTAATTTTATAGAGCACGCTGTGTAAACAATTCAGCTCAAAAAGATGAACTGGGATTTTTCTCTGATTTTTCTAGTCACGAGGCAGAATCTGTTTTCTGGACAGCATGTCACAACTTTCACTTCCCTTGTCGTATGAGGCTATAAAAGGCACAAAGCTTGAAAAGTAAAGATACAATGATGTTGCTACAGTAGTAACAATCATCAAGACCACTGAAAACAGAAGAAAAAGAAAAAATAAAAACCTAAATTCGTTGCGGGCTGCGTCCCGAAAGCACTTCTTTAAAGCCATTAGCTAGGCTTAAAGCAGAAGATCAAGTCTTTTCAATAGAATAACTAGCCCGTGTGACAGACTCAAAAGGTAACTTAATCTTTTTCCTAAGGAAATGTTCCATCCCTTTCTTGAGAGGGAATTGGAATTTGATATTCCCCTCTTTCATGTCAATAACAGCACCAACTGCGCGAAGAAAAGGATGTCCCAAAATAATTGGACAAGAGGGCTCACACTCAATGTCCATAATAGTGAAATCAGCGGGAACATAATTGTCATAGACAATGATAAGAACATCGTCGATCTTCCCGAAAGGCTTATTTACGGAAGAATCAACAAGACGAACACCAAAAGAACAGGGATCAAAAGGTTTCAATTCAAGCATATCATACATTCTTTTGGGCATAACAGAGGTACTTGCTCCAACATCACAAAGAGCATAACAAGAGAAGTTATTCAATTTGTTTTTTATCATAGGAACCCAACCATCTTCTAACTTCCTAGGTATGGAGGCTTCTAGTCTAAGCTTCTCCTCCCTAACTTTGATTAGAGCATTGGTGATATGCTCTTGAAGGCAAGATTAAGTGTGCTAGTGTGGGGGTCTCTAGACATCTTGTGTAGGAAACCAATAACTTCAGGTAAAGTGCAGTTGTCAAAGTCTAGGTCACTACTATCTATCAAGGAGGTAGTGATATCATTTAGGCTCACTTGTTTGAAAGCCTCTATGTTCATAAAGGTTTCTTCATCTATGGTTGAGGTGGTAGCATCACCATTGGTAGGTCCAGTGGGACTAGGGGTGTGATGGGTGCTAACAGTTTGGACATCCTCAACTACTTGGATAGTAGCTACTGTGTGGTAAGTAGGAAGGCTCTTAATTCTATCTTCTTCCTCCTTTTCTCTAGCCCATCTCTCTTTAAGTTTAGACATCATCCTAATGTTTTCATTAATTTTTAATTGGATAGCATTCATAGGAGTGACCTTCCTCTCCTCGAGGGGAGAAGTTCAAATTTTAAGCAATTCTACTTCGTGGGCTAAATTTTCTACCTTCGACGAGAGGGTATCTAATTTATCTAATTTCTCTTCCACACTCTTGTTGAAGGGTTTTTGGGTAGTGATAAAGTCTTTGAGCAAGGTATCTAGTTCAAAGGTGGAGTTTTTGGTGCTAGGATAAGTGTTGTTGTTCCCATAGTTGTTGGATGGGAAAGGCCTAGGATTGTTGCTACCAAAATTACTCCTATAAGCATTATTTTTGAAGTTGTTTCTAGAGACAAAATCCACATCTACTTGCTCTTGAGAAACCAAGGAATTTAAAGGAACATCCTCAGGATCAATAGGAGCTTGCTTGGTAAGTAGAGACATGATAAGGTCAACCTTTTCATTTAGAGAGGAGATCTCCTCGATAGAATTTACCTTCTTACCAGTTGGAGATCTTTCGGTGTGCCACTGAGAGTACTTCAACATCATCTCATCAAGTAGCTTTGTGGCAGCACCAAATGTGGTTGACATAAAAGTTCCTGCCGCGGACGAATCTAACAGGTTCCGCGAGGTAAAGTTCAAGCCTGCATAAAAAGTCTGGATAACCATCCAGGTAGTCAGTCCATGTGTGGGGCAGTTCTTGACAAGCGTCTTCATACGTTCCCATGCCTGGGTAACGTGTTCATTATCCAGTTGCCTGAAATTCATAATGTTACTCCTCAATTGAATAATTTTAGCAGGGGGATAGTACTTCCCTATAAAAGCATCTTTGCGATTACTCCAAGAATTGATACTGTTCTTGGGTAAGGCTTGCAGCCACTCCTTGGCTCTTCCTCTCAAAGAGAAAGGAAAAAGCTTCAGCTTGACGATGTCTCCATCCACTTCCTTGTACTTTTGCATATCACAGAGCTCGATAAAATTGTTTAAGTGCAAGGCAGCGCCCTGTCCAGCACCTGAGAATTGATCTTTCATAACAAGATTAATCAGAGCAGGTTTAATTTCATAAGAAGGTGCTGAAGTGGAAGGTGGAGCAATAGGAGTGCAGAAAAAGTCACTGTTGTTGTGACTAGTGAAGTCACACAACTTGGTGTTTTCATTGGAACCCATAGTAGCATCAGGTATTTTTGGTATTTTTGATAAGGGACACAAAAGAAAAAAAACTGAAAGGTAAACTAACAAGACTAAAAAGCAAAGATAAAAGATAGTGTGCAACACCCCTATTGTTAGAACCCTCTGTTAGGTAATGTGCTAGGATCAAAGTAACCTTGCATCATGTCAAATTTTCAAAGGAAATTCAATTTCAAAATCAAAATGGGAGAAGGAACCCCCCAGATGAATTAACTCAAAAGGCCAGATAAAAATCTTCTCCAAAAATTCATGTTAGATTTTTGAAAAGTCTTATAAATGAGTGTGATCATATATCAAGTGATGTGGGACCCATCCCATGCTCATAGATTTTTCAAATATTCAAACAGTGCCTTGGAATTAATCAAATAACCCTATTTGAGTTAAGATTCAAATTATTTGAATTTTAAAAATGTTGAAACTTTATAAGTGGCTAGTCTATATTATTATGAAGCCATATAAAATTTTTCAGCATTTATTAAAATGGTTAGCTATTTTATTTAGCTAAACAGAACAAATGTCAGAAAAGAAAACAGGAGAAAAGGAAAAAAAGGAGAAGCTTACCTGTTGCCCAGGGGCGAGGCCCACCTTTCCAGCCGGCCCAGCCCACCAGGGGGGCTCCCCTGTCGTCTTCCCCGGGCACGAGCACACAGCTGCGTGCCCGGCATGCCGCGGCCGTCGCGGTGGCAGCTCCACAGCCACGCCCCTGCCTCCTTCTCGCCGCCCCGCGTGTCCAGGAGAAGCCCAGATCTTTTTCCCCTCCATCCTCGCCCTCTGGTTCGTCCTCCCCACGAAGAACAGCGGCGCCCCCGTAACCTAGCCGGAGCCAAGCCGTGCGGACTCGCGGCCAACGATGTCGAAGAGCCAAACCAAGGTGTCCAGGGAGTTCATCGTCGTCGTCTTCATCAACCTGCAGAAGGAATCGGAGCCAGACGCCTCCACGAGCTCGCTAGCTTCGTCGTCTTCGTCGCCGGCCGCCGCGGATCGACTTGGAATTCTGGCAGCACCAGAGCCTCCCCGAGCCAGCCGCCGCTCCAGATAGACTCAGGGTGAGCTCGGGATCAAAACCCCTCTTTTATCCCCCTCGATTGCTTACTCTAGCCGGATCCGCCATCTGGACCCGAGCACCTCGCCGCCATGGTCGTCGCCCTCCTCGCTCCGGTGCCCGTCGTGAAGCTTCAGTGCACGCGTTTGACTCCTGCGTGTGCCAGCACTCGAACGCGCCACAAATCAGCCCGATCCATGCACTGCACCGACAACTGCGATCTCGCCGCGTTCTGTTGCCGCCGGATGACGTCGCCGCCGTCGTTTCCGAGCTCCCCGTGACCCCCTGTTGCTTCCAGACGACGCGGACGACGTTGCTGCACCCGTTGATGTCCTCCCCGTAGCCTCCCGTGGCCCCTAGCCCATTCCGGCGAGTGCGCCGCCGTGGCCAGGCCGCCGGTGGGTTAGCCAACCCCCCACCCGCCCCCCCCCCACACCCTGGACCCACATGTAAGCCCCCCCTGACGCTAGCTTGACGTCAGCCTGACGCAATAAATCGATTTAATGAATTTCCAGAGATTAATTGAATTAAAGAAATTCCAGAAATTCCAGAAAATACCCCAAACTTTGGAAATTCATAGAAAATTCATATTAACTCCAAATTGGACAAATAATATATGAAAAATGATCAGGAGAAAATTATCTTTCCAAATATGCAACTTTCAACTATGTTGGAGTTGATTTTAAAATGGGACCAGTAGCATATGTCATTTGGTTTATTTGAAATTAATTCAAATTCAAATCAAATGCTTTTGCAACTTGGACCATGGAATTATGCTACAATTCAACCACACTTCAGAGGCATATCATACACATTTACAAAAGGTTCTAAATGATCAAACAATGTCACATGCAACTTGGTTAAGTTGAATTCAAATGTGGAGTTTGAATCTGCAATTCAATTTGCAATATACTCCATTTAAATGGAATTGCTTCACACATCAAAGCATGTACATCAAGTTTCAACCTTCCATCATGTGATTGTGCATTGTATTTACTTTGCTACTTTGCTTGTTGTTTGTTGAGTAGAGGTGGAACCGGAGCAGGAGGCTGCCCCCTTCGTTGAAGACCCAGAACCCGAACCTCGTCAGCAAGGCAAGCAAACCCCCATTGATCATGTCGATAAAATCCCACTTTCCTCTCATGTCTCGCTTATGCATTGTTTAGGATGATCACCATGATTCGTTTCTACGGCATAGATGAACCCATTCCTTTGCATGACCTATCTTTTTGTCACAGTAGTAGGCAAACCACAATCCTAGCAAATGTAGGAGTTGATTGATATCATGTGGCCCCTGCAAATGTTTATCGCTTATTGCATGCTTAGTATGATACCATGTTGTTACTGTGATGTGAGTCGGGATGGTAGTGATCATGTTGATGTTGGTAGAAAAGTGTTGGTGAATCGACCCTAATACAAGGTGAACGATGAGAGGTTGTGTAGGAGTACACGGTGGGTTGTCTCGTTGAACACTGCCCTAAGTCCGAGTTCTTGTGTGGTGATCCAAGATGAAGAGTACAACCACACATTGGGCTCACTGACCCCTCTCAACTTACTAACTCATCCCTTTCGATGTCCAGATGTCGCAATAGTTCGGAGTTCTGGTAGGCTTGTGGCCTGGATGCTAAGTGAGAGAACGGCTCATCCGAGACCGGCTTATGCACCACGCACACATCACTTGGGTCCACTTCGGTAAACCGGCCGGGTTCACGATAGTGGTAACCAACCCAAGTAGGCGGCTTTCTCGGACTAGATCGGCTATGAGGTAACAGTTGTGGTGAGCATCCTCGCTGACACCCCTTGAATGGTGTCGAGATCAAAGGCGGTAAATGATGATCATGTGTGTGTAGCGGTATACCCCTGCAGGGTTAACAAAACTATTCGAATAGCCGCGTCCGCGGTTATGGACTGCTTGGAAAGCTTAGCTTGATTATTAGATAACTTGAACCGGATACTTCTAAAACACACCAAGATAAGTGTGAGTGCTATGGCGTGCTTTCTCGTGGGGAAGTCGAGGAAGGCACCATAGTGGTGTAATTGGTTGGAGAAAGTACTGGACTCGTGTACGCTTCTTACCTCAAGTCTGGTACTCGTAGTTCAGGATTAGCCAAGTCAAAGCTGGCACTTCTGCAAGTGAACCCCACCTTCCTTTACCTTGATACATATGCATGACTAGTATAGCTCCTATGTAAGTCTTGCTGAGTACGACTTTGTACTCACGTTTGCTTAATCTATATTTTAGATGATACCACCGACCCCGAAGGTGGCTTCTTCATCGAGCTGGACGACTGAAGATCAAGCTAGTCTAGTCCCAGTCAGACGACTGGTTCCCTCGTGGAGGGCTTGTGTTTAAATAAGGCTTCTTAAGACATTTGTTAAACTTGTCTGTACTCAGACATAATTTGCTTCCGTTTGTGTTGTAATGTTGGATCACATGTTTGTGATCTCTGTTTGCACTCTATAAGAGTTATCAATAAAATTGTACAATTTGTAGAGAATTGCAATGATACCTACTGTTCATACAAGGCATGTGTGCTGCGTGTATGTTTATAACATGCATGTCGTTGTATGGGTTTTCGAGACCTTAGTTGTGATCTGGCTGGCGGTCTTTCATACACCAAGTGGCCCTTAGATGTGCGCAGCTTGGGGCATCGCGATGCGATTGTTCGAGACTCCGTCTCGTGCACACTTTATGGTATGATCGAGCCCGCCCTAGACCCCGACTAAGTGATCGGGCTGGAGTAAGTCTATGTAAGAGTTATGAGATAGTCGATAGTATGGTTGAGGCGACTTGTCTTTGAATATGGGAGTTCACTACCCATATCATTAGACTTGTGTGCGGACGATGAGGACCCATCTCAGTTGATCATCCGGCCTGGATGGGATGCCCCTCACGTACGATGCTTTCCGAGAACGTTCTGTGCTTGGCCTTGTCTGCTTAGACAAGTGGGTACGGTTCTCGGCTATCCATATGACTATGTCTTAGCTGGACTTGCATACGCTAACCCCGGGTCCCGACAGACTTGGTATCAGAGCAGGACTGACTGTAGGACTAGTAGCCTTGGCCGAAGTCGAGTCTAGCCTTCTATAGTTATATAGTTACTCTGGGTATATAAGGGAATAACGTAAGGCTTCTTTTTTCTCCTTACCCCCTTCGTTCTGAGTTCTGAGTCACCCTCATCTTATTCTACGGGAAGATAGGACTAGGCTCTCCTCTGTCTGATTAGAACATCTCGTTGTTTGCTTCCTTGTATCCATAGGAAAGTTGTGATCGGTTTGTTAGAGTGGTTATGCTCCCTGATTTATTACATCGTATGTAAGTGCTGTTTCCATGTTGTAAGAAATTGTCTTTTTCTTGCAATTACAGCCGTTATGCTGTCCGAGTCATTCGAGGTTTATCTCATAATCTGATGCATTTGCAAACTCCTTCTTTCTGTTTCAGATGGCAGATCTTCCCCCTCGGCAGATTGTTCGTTTGACCAGGTGCCTCGGTGTGCGTGGCCATCCCACCACGTTAATCGAGATGATTACCTATGTGGGATATCGGTGGTACCCTGAGTACACCGTTGAGGAGCAGTTTCACAACTTCAACGAGACGCAGTTCCACTGCATTGTTCGGATCTATCCGCACCACGTTGGAGTCACTCAGCCTATCCACTTTGGACATGGCATTGGCATTACCGAGAACATGGCTGTGCAGGATGCTGCATACTCATGTATGACACTGCTGAGAGAGGAGCACACTTTGCTGAGAGAGACCTCATTCCGCTATATCCCTGCTGCACTTCCAGGAGAAGAGGGATATTACACCGGACTCTACTCAGATCACTCTGCAGAAGATCCAGCACTTCAGATGACTGCTAGGTTTGCTAGTGACAGAGATCGTGATGCACGCGCTCTCCGTTTCGAGATCCACGCACTCGTGTTCGTCTGTATCGAGAACTGACCCTTTTGGCACCCTTTGTGAGCGTTGGATCAGTTGAGCATGACGCTATCTACCCAGTGAGGACTCAGATGCCTTCTCGAGTTGCTTGGCCCGAGATTGGAGGCATTTTTCCACCCCGTGGTCCTTTGCTTCCACCCTACGCTGGACCTAGGGCCCATCCTTGCCCAAATGGATATCAGGGTCCACAGGCCTCCGTGTTTTCCGATGGTCACCTCCAGCTACCGGGATACGCGGGTAACTTTTATGAGGACTACTATGGAGATGGAGATGAGTGAGACCGCCTGTGGTCTTACTTAGTGTTGATGTAGTAGTATCTTAGTGTATTGTACGCAAGGTGTCTAAGTTCCAAAGGCTTAGATAAATAATGTATAGGAAGTCAGAGTGCCTCTGAAGGATGTATCATCTTCATCACGTTTGTATTAGCTTGGTGCTTGTACTAAAACGATGTATGGTTTGTATGACAGCTTGTGAATATATGGCTTGTATGCTTTATCACCATGTTGTCAAGATGATTACTTCCTTTGCTCTGTAATCCTTCCAGTACTTCAATACCTTGATTAGACTCTTCAAATCAACTCTGTTTGACTTTGGTTTTTCACCTCAGGTTGTCTCAAGGAACCCGTGGCCAGGTTGGTCGTAACCAGGGTCGTGGGAATGACCAGGAGGAAGGCAACCTTCCACCCCCACCCACGATGGCTCAGGTTCTGATGGAGGTCGAGAGGAACCGCCAAGACTCTCACCACCTGTTGGAAGTCATTGCTCGCAACACCACTCAGCAGCGCAATGAGTTGGTGTCCCTGAACGACTTCATCCCCGGTTTTCAGTTACTCCACCGAGCCCCTTGACGCCGATGACTGGCTTCGCAGCATCGAGAGGAAACTCCAAGCAGGCCATGTTGCAAATGGTGACAAGGTCAGCTATGCCACTTATCACCTTGAAGGTGCAGCTAGCTCTTGGTGGGAGAACTTTCTGAATATGCGTCCCGTGGGACCACCTGCATCTTGGGAGGAATTCTGCACGTCCTTCCGCGAGCACCACATTCCCAAGGGTCTTATGGACCGCAAGCGTGAGGAGTTCTGCAACCTCACCCAAGGCAGAAGAATCGTTGACGAGTTCAGTCGTGAGTTCAACCGACTTGCTCTTTATGCTACTGAAGAAGTCTCCACCGACTCCAAGAAACAAGAGAGGTTCCGTCGTGGCCTCAACACTGGACTCCGTCGTGAGCTCAACCTTCATGACTTTGCCTCATTCCAGGTCCTTGTCAACAAGGCCATCAAGGCCGAGGACATGAACACCCCCAACGACTTTCACAAACACCCTAGAGATGATGGCTCATCCAGTTCTGGCTCCCAGAAGCGCAAGATCTGGATCCCAAACAGTATGTTCCGCCAGAACAACCCACCGAGGCCATCCTATGTGGCGCCTCGTCCACCAACCCAGTTCCACCCAGCTCCACCAAACAACCCAGCTCCACGCACTGTTTTCGGAGCCTGTTACAAGTGTGGTCAGGCAGGCCACTATTCTCGTGAGTGTCCCCAGAACCAGCTCCAGCATCATAATGCTCCACCACGTGCCGGAGGCAACAACAACAATGGTCGTGGCAATCCACCCCAGAAGGTCTACACCGCCAAACCCGCTCCTCCCGCCACTCGTGGACGTGTGAACCAGATCGCCGCCGAAGAGACTGACGACACCGCTGACGTCATTCTTGGTACGCTCCCAGTCAATTATGTTCCTACTTCCGTTCTTTTCGACCCAGGAGCATCTCATTCATTCATGTCGGAAAGTTATGCACTTCTTCATGAGTTATCTTTTGTTGAATTGTCCACCCCAATGATTATTCAAACTCCAGGGTCAAGATGGCAAACTAATAGAGTAAGCCATGGTAATCAAATTGCAATTGAGGGTTTAGTATTCCTTGCTTCACTCATAGCCCTCAAGTCTTCAGACATTGATGTCATCCTTGGCATGGATTGGCTATCAAGACAGAATGCCTACCTGGATTGCAAAGGCAAATCCGTGAAACTCACCCACCCTTCAGGCAAAACAGTGAACTACACCTCGCCTAGAACAAGAACCCAAGTGCATTCCTTGAATGTACTTCCCCTTCCCGAACTTGAAGATATTCCGATGGTTCGTGACTTCCCGGATGTCTTTCTTGAAGAGCTGTCGGGCATGCCACCCGACAGATGTGTAGAGTTTATAGTGGATCTTGCCCCAGGAACCGCACCAATTTCTAGACGCCCATACAAAATGGCCCCACGTGAGTTAGCTGAGCTTAAAACCCAACTGGAAGCTTTGCTGGAGAAAGGCTTCATCCGCCCTAGCTCATTGCCATGGGGTTGCCCCGTTCTGTTCGTAACGAAGAAAGATGGAACAGAAAGGATGTGCGTAGACTATCGCCCGCTAAATTTAGCGACGATAAAGAACAAGTACCCATTGCCCAGGATCAATGATCTTTATGATCAACTTGCAGGATCCTCTGTCTTCTCCAAGATGGATTATAGATTAGGTTATCATCAAATCAAGATCCGAAACGAGGACATTCCCAAAACGGCTTTTACTACTCGTTATGGTCTTTACGAGTACACCGTCATGTCCTTTGGTTTAACCAATGCCCCCGCCACTTTCTCACGCATGATGAATTCGATCTTCATGGAGTACTTAGATAAATTTGTTGTGGTTTATCTCGATGACATTCTCATCTACTCGAAGAACGAAGAAGAACATGCCGAACACCTAAGGCTGGTATTGATGAAACTTAGAGAGCATCGCCTGTATGCTAAATTCTCCAAGTGTGAATTTTGGCTACAAGAAGTGACCTACTTAGGCCACGTGATTTCTGCAAAAGGCATTGCTGTGAATCCCGAGAGAGTTCAGGCCGTCCTTGACTGGACTCCACCTGAATCGGTTAAGCAAGTTAGGAGTTTTCTTGGCCTAGCAAGCTATTGCCGTCGCTTCGTCGAGAACTTTTCTAACGTTGCAAAGCCTCTAACTGAACTCCTCAAGAAAGATAAGAAATTCCTATGGACTTCCAAGTGCGAGGAAAGCTTTCAAGAGCTAAAAAGAAGATTGAATTCTGCACCCGTACTTGCACCTCCAGTCACCAAAAAGGATTTCGAGATCTATTGTGACGCATCACGGCAAGGGTTAGGATGCATACTTCTGCAAGATCGACATGTGGTAGCTTATGCTTCATGCCAGTTGCGGCCACATGAAGAGAACTATCCTACCCATGACCTTGAACTCGCTGCCGTAGTTCATGCCCTAACAACTTGGCGACATTACCTCCTTGGTAATCGTTGCGAGATCTATTCCGACCACCAAAGCCTCAAATATATTTTCACCCAGCCAGATCTTAATCTCAGGCAAAGACGCTGGATTGAGTTGATAAAAGATTACGACGTAGAAATTTCTTACACCCCAGGCAAAGCCAATGTCATGGCTGATGCACTAAGTCGTAAGTCGTATTGTAACAACCTTATGTTACAACAGTATCAACCACTTCTTCATGAGGACTTTCGCAAGCTCAATCTTGAGATTGTTCCTCATGGCTATCTTTCTACCTTGGTGGCGAAACCAACTCTTGAGGATCAAATCATAGTTGCCCAAAGGCGTTCACGAGGTGTTCGCCGGATCAAGGAGAACATTGCTAGCGGAGTTGCTAAATGTTTCTCCACAGATAGCAAAGGAACGGTATTCTTTCAAAATCGTTTGGTAGTACCTAAGAATAGGGAACTAAGGCAACTCATCCTCAAGGAAGCCCATGACACACCCCTCTCGATTCATCCCGGTAGCACAAAAATGTACCGAGATCTACGCCAGAGATTTTGGTGGACTAGGATGAAGAGAGACATTGCTCAATTTGTTGCCGAATGTGATGTTTGTCGTCGCATTAAGGAAGAACATCAAAGACCTGCTGGTACACTGCAACCTTTGTCTATTCCCGAGTGGAAATGGGACAAAGTCGGTATGGACTTCATCACCGGCTTTCCAAGAACCCAGAAAGGAAACAATGCCATCTTCGTTGTCATAGATAGGCTTTCCAAAGTTTCTCACTTCCTTCCGGTTCGCAAGTCTATAACTGCTAGCCAGTTAGCGGACTTGTACATCTCTAGAATTGTATCCCTTCATGGTGTTCCTTTGGAAATCAATTCTGATCGCGGTAGCCTTTTCACCTCTAGATTTTGGGGAAGCTTTCAGAATGCTATGGGAACTCATCTCTCCTTTAGTACAACTTTCCATCCTCAGTCTAGCGGTCAAGTCGAAAGGGTTAACCAAATTCTTGAAGACATGCTCAGAGCTTGTGTTATCTCATTCGGAAAGAATTGAGAGAAGTCTCTGCCATTCGCCGAATTTTCTTATAACAATAGTTTTCAATCTAGTCTGAACATGGCTCCTTTTGAACTCCTTTATGGACGACGATGTCGAACACCACTAAACTGGTCAGAAACCGGTGAAAGACAATTCTTTGGGCCGGACATGATCAAGGAAGCAGAAGAGCAAGTTCGTGATCAATTGAAAGCAGCCCAGTCTCGTCAGAAAAGCTACTATGATCGTCATCATAGGCAAGAGAGCTACAATCTGGATGAGAAGACTTACCTTCGGGTTACTCCTCTGAAGGGAACCCAACGTTTCGGTATCAAAGGCAAGTTGGCCCCACGGTACATCGGACCTTTCCGCATTATTGCTAAACGTGGAGAAGTTGCCTACCAACTTGAACTACCCCCGCACCTTTCCCGAGTACATGATGTATTCCATGTGTCCCAACTCAGGCGAAGTCGACCATGAAACGCTTGATCTCCAAGATGACCTTTCCTATCGAGAATACCCCATTCGTATTCTTGATTCCGCAGAGCGTGTCACTCGTCGTCAGAAGATTAGGTTTCTGAAAGTGCAATGGTCACACCACTCTGAAAGAGAAGCTACGTGGGAAAGAGAAGACCGTCTCAGTGCCGAGTACCCCACCTTCCTCCCGCAGACTTCTGAATCTCGGGACGAGATTCTTTTGAGTAGGGGCGAGTTGTCAGAACCCTCTGTTAGGTAATGTGCTAGGATCAAAGTAACCTTGCATGATGTCAAATTTTCAAAGGAAATTCAATTTCAAAATCAAAATGGGAGAAGGAACCCCCCCAGATGAATTAATTCAAAAGGCCAGATAAAAATCTTCTCCAAAAATTCATGTTAGATTTTTGAAAAGTCTTATAAATGAGTGTGATCACATATCAAGTGATGTGGGACCCATCCCATGCTCATAGATTTTTCAAATATTCAAACAGTGCCTTGGAATTAATCAAATAACCCTATTTGAGTTAAGATTCAAATTATTTGAATTTTAAAAATGTTGAAACTTTATAAGTGGCTAGTCTATATTATTATGAAGCCATATAAATTTTTTCAGCATTTATTAAAATGTTTAGCTATTTTATTTAGCTAAACAGAACAAATTTCAGAAAAGAAAACAGAAGAAAAGGAAAAAAAGGAGAAGCTTACCTGTTGCCCAGGGGCGAGGCCCACCTTTCCAGCCGGCCCAGCCCACCAGGGGGGCTCCCCTGTCGTCTTCCCCGGGCACGAGCACACAGCTGCGTGCCCGGCATGCCGCGGCCGTCGCGGTGGCAGCTCCACAGCCACGCCCCTGCCTCCTTCTCGCCGCCCCGCGTGTCCAGGAGAAGCCCAGATCTTTTTCCCCTCCATCCTCGCCCTCTGGTTCGTCCTCCCCACGAAGAACAGCGGCGCCCCCGTAACCTAGCCGGAGAGCAGCCGTGCGGACTCGCGGCCAACAACGTCGAAGAGCCAAACCAAGGTGTCCAGGGAGTTCATCGTCGTCGTCTTCATCAACCTGCAGAAGGAATCGGAGCCAGACGCCTCCACGACCTCGCTAGCTTCGTCGTCTTCGTCGCCGGCCGCCGCGGATCGACTTGGAATTCCGGCAGCACCAGAGCCTCCCCGAGCCAGCCGCCGCTCGAGATAGACTCAGGGTGAGCTCGGGATCAAACCCCCTCTTTTATCCCCCTCGATTGCTTCCTCTAGCCGGATCCGCCATGGGAACCCGAGCACCTCTCCGCCATGGTCGTCGCCCTCCTCGGTCCGGTGCTCGTCGTGAAGCTCCAGTGCACGCGTTTGACTCCTGCGTGTGCCAGCACTCGAACGCGCCACAAATCAGCCCGATCCGTGCACTGCAGCGACAACTGCGATCTCGCCGCCGTTCTGTTGCCGCCGGATGACGTCGCCGCCGTCGTTTCCGAGCTCCTCGTGACCCCCTGTTGCTTCCAGACGACGTTGCTGCACCCGTTGATGTCCTCCCCGTAGCCTCCCGTGGCCCCTAGCCCATTCCGGCGAGTGCGCTGCCGTGGACAGGCCGCCGGTGGGTTAGCCAACGCCCCCCCCTCCCGTTAATCACCCATCTAATGACGCTAGCTTGACGTCAGCCTGACGCAATAAATCGATTTAATGAATTTCCAGAGATTAATTGAATTAAAGAAATTCCAGAAATTCCAGAAAATACCCCAAACTTTGGAAATTCATAGAAAATTCATATTAACTCCAAATTGGACAAATAATATATGAAAAGTGATCAGGAGAAAATTATCTTTCCAAATATGAAACTTTCAACTATGTTGGAGTTGATTTTAAAATGGGACCAGTAGCATATGTCATTTGGTTTATTTGAAATTAATTCAAATTCAAATCAAATGCTTTTGCAACTTGGACCATGGAATTATGCTACAATTCAACCACACTTCAGAGGCATATCATACACATTTACAAAAGGTTCTAAATGATCAAACAATGTCACATGCAACTTGGTTAAGTTGAATTCAAATGTGGAGTTTGAATTTGCAATTCAATTTGCAATATACTCCATTTAAATGGAATTGCTTCACACATCAAAGCATGTACATCAAGTTTCAACCTTCCATCATGTGATTGTGAATTGTATTTACTTTGCTACTTTGCTTGTTGTTTGTTGAGTAGAGGTGGAACCGGAGCAGGAGGCTGCCCCCTTCGTTGAAGACGCAGAACCCGAACCTCGTCAGCAAGGCAAGAAAACCCCCATTGATCATGTCGATAAAATCCCACTTCCCTCTCATGTCTCGCTTATGCATTGTTTAGGATGATCACCATGATTCGTTTCTACCGCATAGATGAACCCATTCCTTTGCATGACCTATCTTTTTGTCACAGTAGTAGGCAAACCACAATCCTAGCAAATGTAGGAGTTGATTGATATCATGTGGCCCCTGCAAATGTTTATCGCTTATTGCATGCTTAGTATGATACCATGTTGTTACTGTGATGTGAGTCGGGATGGTAGTGATCATGTTGATGTTGGTAGCAAAGTGTTGGTGAATCGACCCTAATACAAGGTGAACGATGAGAGGCTGTGTAGGAGTACACGGTGGGTTGTCTCGTTGAACACCGCCCTAAGTCCGAGTTCTTGTGTGGTGATCCAAGATGAAGAGTACAACCACACATTGGGCTCACTGACCCCTCTCAACTTACTAACTCATCCCTTTCGATGTCCAGATGTCGCAATAGTTCGGAGTTCTGTTGGCTTGTGGCCTGGATGCTAAGTGAGAGAACGGCTCATCCGAGACCGGCTTATGCACCACACACACATCACTTGGGTCCACTTCGGTAAACCGGCTGGGTTCACGATAGTGGTAACCAACCCAAGTAGGCGGCTTTCTCGGACTAGATCGGCTATGAGGTAACAGTTGTGGTGAGCATCCTCGCTGACACCCCTTGAATGGTGTCGAGATCAAAGGCGGTAAATGATGATCATGTGTGTGTAGCGGTACACCCCTGCAGGGTTAACAAAACTATTCGAATAGCCGCGTCCGTGGTTATGGACTGCTTGGAAAGCTTAGCTTGATTATTAGATAACTTGAACCGGATACTTCTAAAACACACCAAGATAAGTGTGAGTGCAATGGCGTGCTTTCTCGTGCGGAAGTCGAGGAAGGCACCATAGTGGTGTAATTGGTTGGAGAAAGTACTGGACTCGTGTACGCTTCTTACCTCAAGTCTGGTACTCGTAGTTCAGGATTAGCCAAGTCAAAGCTGGCACTTCTGCAAGTGAACCCCACCTTCCTTTACCTTGATACATATGCATGAGTAGTATAGCTCCTATGTAAGTCTTGCTGAGTACGACTTTGTACTCACGTTTGCTTAATCTATGTTTTAGATGATACCACCGACCCCGAAGGTGGCTTCTTCATCGAGTTGGACGACTGAAGATCAAGCTAGTCTAGTCCCAGTCAGACGACTGTTTCCCTCGTGGAGGGCTTGTGTTTAAATAAGGCTTCTTAAGCCATTTGTTAAACTTGTCTGTACTCAGACATAATTTGCTTCCGTTTGTGTTGTAATGTTGGATCACATGTTTGTGATCTCTGTTTGCACTCTATACGAGTTATCAATAAAATTGTACACTTTGTACAGAATTGCAATGATACCTACTGTTCATACAAGGCATGTGTGCTGCGTGTATGTTTATAACATGCATGTCGTTGTATGGGTTTTCGAGACCTTAGTTGTGATCTGGCTGGCGGTCTTTCATACACCAAGTGGCCCTTAGATGTGCGCAGCTTGGGGCATCGCGATGTGATTGTTCGAGACTCCGTCTCGTGCACACTTTGTGGTATGATCGAGCCTGCCCTAGACCCCGACTAAGTGATCGGGCTGGAGTAAGTCTATGTAAGAGTTATGAGATAGTCGATAGTATGGTTGAGGCGACTTGTCTTTGAATATGGGAGTTCACCACCCATATCATTAGACTTGTGTGCGGACGATGAGGACCCATCTCAGTTGATCATCCGGCCTGGATGGGATGCCCCTCACGTACGATGCTTTCCGAGAACGTTCTGTGCTTGGCCTTGTCTGCTTAGACAAGTGGGTACGGTTCTCGGCACTCCATATGACTATGTCTTAGCTGGACTTGCATACGCTAACCCCGGGTCCCGACACCTATCATGTAGACTGGAGTCCCCGGCAACGGTGCCAGAAATTCTCTGTTGGAGGGATCACTCTTTTGCTGCGCTTTGGAATCCCCGGCAACGGCGCCAGAAATTCGCTTGATACAGAGTGGAAACTCTCCTCGTTGATTACCCCAAGTGGAAGGTGAGATGCAATGTAGCAGCAAGTTTCCCTTAGCAAAGATGCTAAGGTTGAGTATCGAACCAGTAGGACTCCAAGAGATACAAGTAGGTGTCACGGCGCTTGACGTGGACCTGCACACAGATACAAATAACTTTGCTCCCAACGAGTACAGAGGAGTTGTCAATTCCTTCGGCCTTGTTGTTTACAAAGGATCAATGCACGAGAGAAAGGTGGAACTGAAAGTAAAGACTGAAAGTAAACTAAGGGTGTAAACAATAATGTGAAGATGGACCGGGGTCCCGTGATTTTCACTAGTGATGTCTCTCTCCCAAAAGACGATAAAAGTGCTAGCGAGGTAAACAAATCACAGCTGGGCAATTGACAGAATTATGAAGGCACCGCAATGCTAACTATGCTGCAAAGAAAGGAAGGGCTCAAAAGCAATGGGCAGTACGCCAAGGTAAGTAGACCGAAATCCAACTGCATCTACTACGAATCATCCACCTTGAGATATCTATCCAGAACATCTCGCTGGTATTAAGTTGCGAATCCCACCCAAACTGTAAACTCAAAGCAACAGACAACTGCATTAAAAGAACTTTGCGTAAAGTAAACAATCCTTGCACCCGCGGGTACAAGCATTGTTGTTTTATCCCTGGTGGCAACAACACATCCCCTAGTCTCATGTTTCTGTCACTCAAGCTAGACATCAAGGAGTTGAACCCACAATCAAGCATAAAGCTCCCTCTTGGAGTTGCAAGCAAACTACTTGGCCAAAGCAAAATACTGCAACGGAGAACATGCAAGAATTTACTCAAGAACAAAATATAAAAGAGAAGAACCAAATATATTACTCATCACAATCTGAACATAGTCTCATAATCCATCAGATCCTAGCAAACTCAGCATAGCAACAACAAAAATTACAAAAGTGCCTCGATCATGTGAGGCAGCTCACGAGGTCTTGAAAGTGGAAGCACAAAGAGGGGAGAGGTTCATTACATAGCTACTGGTCACGGACCCATGGTCCAAGGGGGACTACTCACGGCACATCCGAGAGGCGTCCATGGCTATGGATGGTCTCCCGAAGGGGGTTCCTCCTCCCGTCAGAGTGTCGGGGCAGCTTCTCCACGCAGCCCCGATCTTGAAACGGCGGCGGCGGCGGTACAGAGGCGAGTTCGCGGAAAAGAGATCGATATTAGGGGTTTCCACCCCGAGGGATAAATATAGGCAGAGGGGGGTGTCGAGGGGACCCACCAGGCAGCCAGGAGGCCTCCTGGCGCGGCCTAGGGTGGGGCCGCGCCAGGGACCCTCCTTGTGGTGGCCCCCCTCCGCTACCTTGGTGATTCCGAAAGCTTCCGGGTCGCTGATTTTTTATCTGATTTTTCCAGATTTTTTGGAGCACTTTTAATGGCCAGAAAACCTGAAATATAAAAATAGCAGAAAACAACAACTGGCAGCTGGGTGCATTGGATTAATAGATTAGTCCAAATATGCTCAAAAGTGCATGAAAGTTCAAGCAAAACATGGCAAAGTCACACCAAACATGCATGGAGCAAGCAGAAATTATAGACACGTTTGGGACGTATCAATAGTAAGTAGCCTCGACCAAGCACGGAGATAAGAAAGGACACCTCTCTCTATTAATTAGCTATCTAACACGAAACCGCTAAATTAACCCTACAAAACCGCCATCCCCCCTTTAAGGAAAAAGAAAACCCCAACCCCTGAACTGCTGACGCGTGGAAGCCTTTTGGTCCCGGTTGGTGTTACCAACCGGGACAAAAGGCCCTTCTGCCTGATCAAGCCGCAGAGGCCACGTCAAGCCCCATCTGTCCCGGTTCGTGGGCAAACCAGGACTAAAGTTTTGGGCATTAGTTACGACCCTTTAGTCCCGGTTCCAGAACCGGGACAAATGGTACTTTTAATGTAAATGTAAGGTTTGATGAAACTAATGGCTCCCAAAAGGAGAATTTACCTCTTAATCTAGATGAACCTCCTTTGGATGAAGTGATCAGGTCTATGGCAATTGGAGATATTCTCCATGTTGAAAGAAATGCACGTCAAGTCAACATGGATGATGATGATCCAATGTTCCCACACATAGCTCGGGGCGATGGAGATCAAAATCCTGAAGAAAATGATGGACAGGACGAAGAAGAACCAATGAAGGAAGAAAATGGTGAGCCCGAAGGACAAGCTAATCCCAAAGTACATGCTAATCCAGAAGGAAATTCTGAGCCACAAGAAAAGCAATTAGCACTATCTCGAGTTCGAAGAACAGTAGACGTTGATTCGATCCTCGAAGACATTCGTCAACCAGGTCGTCCCACTACTCGATCTCGTACTCGTTTGGCTAACTTTTGTGGAAATTTCTCGTTTGTCTCCATGCTAGAACAATCGAAATTTGATGAAGCTATGAAGGACTCAGACTGGTTGGTTGCTATGCTCGAGGAACTTAATCAGTTCAAAAGAATCAAAGTCTGGTCCCTTGTCGAAAGACCTGATCCCATGAAGCATAATATCATTGGTACAAAGTGGATTTTTTGCAATAAGCAAGATGAAGATGGTATTTTGGTAAGAAATAAGGATCGACTGGTTGCACAAGGTTACACCCAAATCGAAGGTATTGATTTTGGTGAGACTTATGCTCCAGTTGCTCGACTTCAATCCATTTGTGTCATGCTTGCTTTTGCAAATTTCAATGGTATATTGCTATATCAAATGGATGTCAAAAGTGCATTTCTTAACGGTGAAATCGAAGAAGTGTATGTTATGCAACCACCAGGTTTTGAAGACCCGAAGAATCCAGATATGGTGTACACATTACACAAGGCCCTTTATGTGTTAAAGAAAGCACCTCGTTCTTGGTATGAAACACTCAAGGATTTTCTTCTGAAGAAGGGATTCAAACCAGGAACAACTGACCCTACTCTTTTCACTCATGCATACAAAAATAATCTTTTTGTGTGTCAAATTTATGTCGATGATATTATCTTTGGCTGTACTAACCCTGATATCAGCGAAGAATTTTCTCGAATGATGTCGAAGAAATACGAAATGTCTATCATGGGTGAATTGAAGTTCTTTCTCGGACTTCAAATCCGTCAACAAAAGAATGAGACATTTATCTCTCAAGAGAAGTATCTCAGCGATTGCCTGAAGAAGTTTGGTCTCGTTGATTGCAAAACTATCAAGACACCAATGCCTACGAATGTGCACTAGGATGCAGATGAGAAGGGAAAACCTTTCGATTAGAAGAAATATCGCCCGATGATCGGTTCGCTCCTTGTCGGGACCCGGGGTTATCGTATGCAAGTACAGTTAAGACATAGTCATATGGAGAGCCGAGAACCGCACCCACTTGTCTAAGCAGACAAGGCCAAGCACTGAACATTCTCGGAGAGCATCGTACGTGAGGGGCATCCCATCCAGGCCGGATGATCAACTGTAATGGGTCCTCATCGTACGCACACAAGTCTACTGATATGGGTGGTGAACTCCCATATTCAAAGACAAGTCGCCTCAACCATACTATCGACTATCTCTAGACTCTTACATAGACTTACTCCAGCCCGATCACTTAGTCGGGGTCTAGGGCGGGCTCGATCATACCACAAAGTGTGCCCGAGACCGAGTCTCGAACAATCGCATCGCGATGCCCCAAGCTGCGCACATCTAAGGGCCACTTGGTGTATGAAAGACCGCCAGCCAGAACACAACTAAGGTCTCGAAAACCCATACAAAGACATGCATGTTATAAACATACACGCAACACACATGCCTTGTATGAACAGCAGGTACCATTGCAATTCTCTACAAAGTGTACATTTTATTTATAACTCTTATAGAGTACACACAGAGATCACATACATGTGATCCAACATTACAACACAGAACGGAAGCAAATTATGTCTGAGTACAGACAAGTTTAACAAATGGCTTAAGAAGCCTTATTCAAACACAAAGCCCTCCACGAGGGAACCAGTCTGCTGACTGGGACTAGACTAGCTTAACTTCAGTCGTCCAGCTCGATGAAGAAGCCACCTTCGGGGTCAGTGGCGTCATCTAAAACATAGATTAAGCAAACGTGAGTACAAAGTCGTACTCAGCAAGACTTACATAGGAGCTATACTACTCATGCACATGTATCAAGGTAAAGGGAGGTGGGGTTCACTTGCAGAAGTGTCAGCTTTGACTTGGCTAGTCCTGAACTACGAGTACCAGACTTGGGGTAAGAAGCGTACACGAGTCCACTACTTTCACCAACCAATTACACCACTATGGTGCCTTCCTCGACTTCCCCACGAGAAAGCACGCCATAGCACTCACACTTATCTTGGTGTGTTTTAGAAGTATCCGGTTCAAGTTATCTAATAATCAAGCTAAGCTTTCCAAGCAGTCCATAACCGCGGACGCGGCTATTCGAATAGTTTTGTTAACCTTGCAAGGGTGTACCGCTACACACACATGACCATCATTTACCGCCTTTGATCTCGACACCATTCAAGGGGTGCCAGCGAGGATGCTCACCACAACTGTTACCTCATAGCCTATCTAGTCCAAGAAAGCCGCCTACTTGGGTGGCTACCACTATCGTGAACCCGGCCGGTTTACCGAAGTGGACCCAAGCGATGTGTGCGTGGTGCGTAAGCCGGTCTCGGATGAGCCGTTCTCTCACTTAGCATCCAGGCCACAAGCCTACCAGAACTCCGAACTACTGCGACATCTGGACATCGAAAGGGATGAGTTAATAAGTCGAGAGGGGTCAGTGAGCCCAATGTGTGGTTGTACTCTTCATCTTGGATCACCACACAAGAACTCGGACTTAGGGCGGTGTTCAACGAGACAACCCACCGTGTACTCCTACACAGCCTCTCATCGTTCACCTTGTATTAGGGTCGATTCACCAACACTTTTCTACCATCATCAACATGATCACTACCATCCCGACTCACATCACAGTAACAACATGGTATCATACTAAGCATGCAATAAGCGATAACATTTGAAGGGGCCACATGATATCAAACAACTCCTACAGTTGCTAGGATTGTGGTTTGCTTACTACTGTGACAAAAGATAGGTCATGCAAAGGAATGGGTTCATCTATGCGGTAGAAACGAAGCATGGTGATCATCCTATACAATGCATAAGCGAGACATGAGAGGGAAGTGGGATTTTATCGACATGATCAATGGGGTTTGGCTTGCCTTGCTGACGAGCTTCGGGTTCTTGATCTTCAGCGAAGGGGGTGACCTCTTGCTCCGGTTCAACCTCTACTCGACAAGCAAAGTACAAAGTAGCAATCAATATGAATGCAATGCTCAAGCACATGATAGAATGTTTAAGCTTGAAGTACAAGTTTGATGTGTGAGGCAATTCCATTTAAGTAGAATATATTGCATTTCTAAAATGCAAATTCAAATTCCACATTTGAATTCAACCTTAATCAAGTTATATATGATATAGTTTGATCAATTTGAATTAACTTCAAATGTGTGTGATATGCCTCTGAAGTGTGGTTGATTTGCATCATAAATCCATGGTCCAAGTGGCAAAATCATTTGGTTTGAATTTGAATTAAATTCAAATAAAGCAAATGACATATGCTACTGGTCCCATTTTAAATTCAACTCAAACAGAGTTGAAAAATACATATTTGGAAAGATAATTTTCTCCTGATCATTTTTCATATATTATTTGTCCAATTTGGAGTTAATATGAATTTTCTATGAATTTCCAAAGTTTGGGGTATTTTCTGGAATTTCTGGATTTATTAAACTATTTTTCTTTTCTGGAAAATCCTTTACTGCGTCATTATTGCGTTATGCTGGCGTCAGGGGGGTTTGACCCGAGTCAAACTGACAATGGGCCCCACTGGTCAGCCCCTGTGGGTTTAATCCCGTGGTTTAACTTAACTAAGCAGAGGGATTAGGGCTGGGGTCCCACCTGTCATAGAGAGTAGGGGGGTTAGGAGAGTGATTAGGGCCTAAGTGCCCCGCGGTTAGCCGCCGGCGACCACGGTACGGCGGCGCTCGGCCGAGGTGTGGTTTTCGGGCACGGGGAAGAGGGCTGGGGGCACGGGCGTGTGCGGAATGAACCCGCGCGTCTGCTGGTGCTATCAGGGGAACACGGGGAGGCTTGAGGCCACGGTTACGACGACGGAGGCGGCGGCCGGAGTACGGGCTCGGCGAGGAGCTCGCTTCAAGGGGCAAGCTTGGAGCTGCGCTACCTTTTTCGAACCCTGGGATCACTAGGAGGACGAAGGACACCAAGGAAGAGGCATAGAAGCACTGGAGCTCCAGCGACGACGTTCATGGCGGAGGGTTTCCTCTGCTCTCATGGCGGACAGCAATAGAGTGAAAGGGTTAGGCCGTGCGATAGCTAGGGTGAACCAGAAGCTCACCGTGATTACAACGGAGGCGGAGGCGGGGTCGGAGAGGCTCGGTGGTGGCCGGAATCGGAGAAATCGCGCGGCGGCTCCGGCGAGGAGTTGGTGAAGGGGGCGGCGTCCTCGGTGCAGCTCGGCTCGATTGCCTGCTCGTGAAGACGTAGTCGACGCCGGGGAGTCTCCTGGACAAGGTGTGGCGGCGTGAGGAGCACAGTGGCCGCGTGTGGGCACGACGGCGGCGAGGTCGAGCTCTCGGGCTTGCGCGGAACCTTGCGGGAGAGAGAGGGAGAGGGCGTCCAGGAAGAGAGGAAGGGTTGCGGGGGTTGTGTGCGGCTCCGTGGCACAGGAGAGAGGGAGGGGGAGGTCTAGAAGGCCCTGGAGTCGCCGTGGCGTCGTCGCCGCGCTCCCGGCTCCAGCGAGCTGCTTGGAGCCGCGGGGAGGAAGACGACACGGGAGGGTCCTGGTGGGCTGGGCCGGTCAAGGTAAGTGGGCCTCGCTGGTGGGCGACAGGTAAACTGTTCCTTTTATTTTCTGTTTAATCTTTCCTTTCTTTTTCTGTAATTTGTTTTGGCTCTAATAATAAATAAAATAAAATAAATACCAAACCATTTTATTAAATGCTGAAAACTTTTATGTGGCCTCATAAAAATATAGACTAGCCACTCATAAACTTTCAACATTTTTAAAATTCAAATGATTTGAATTTTAAATCAAAAAGGGGTATTTCTTTAATTCCAAGGTACTGTTTGAATATTTGAAAAATCTATGAGCATGGTGTGGGTCCCACATCACTTGATATGTGATCACACTCATTTATAAGACTTTTCAAAACTCTAACATGAATTTTTGGAAAATATTTTTATCTGGCCTTTTGAATTAATTCATCTGGGGGGGTGTTCCTTCTCCCATTTGGATTTTGAATTTGATTTTTAAGGTTTCTTTTTGAAACTTTTGCATGATGCAAAGGTACTAGCTAACCCTAGCACATACCTAACAGAGGGATCTGACAACTCGCCCCCACTCAAAAGAATCTCGTCCCGAGATTCAGAAGTCTGCGGGAGGAAGGTGGGGTACTCGGCACTGAGACGGTCTTCTCTTTCCCACGTGGCTTCTCTTTCAGAGTGGTGTGACCATTGCACTTTCAGAAACCTAATCTTCTGACGACGAGTGACACGCTCTATTGAATCAAGAATACGAACGGGGTATTCTCGATAAGAAAGGTCATCTTGGAGATCAAGCGTTTCATGGTCGACTTCGCGGATGGGGTCCTTGAAGCAACGCCTGAGTTGGGACACATGGAATACATCATGTACTCGGGAGAGGTGCGGAGGTAGTTCAAGTTGGTAGGCAACTTCTCCACGTTTAGCAATAACGCGGAAAGGTCCGATGTAACGTGGGGCCAACTTGCCTTTGATACCGAAACGTTGGGTTCCCTTCAGAGGAGTAACCGAAGGTAAGCCTTCTCATCCAGATTGTAGCTCTCTTGCCTATGATGACGATCATAGTAGCTTTTCTGACGAGACTGGGCTGCTTTTAATTGATCACGAACAATGCGAACTTGCTCTTCTGCTTCCTTGATCATATCCGGTCCAAAGAATTGTCTTTCACCGGTTTCAGACCAGTTTAGTGGTGTTCGACTTCGTCGTCCATAAAGGAGTTCAAAAGGAGCCATGTTCAGACTAGATTGGAAACTATTGTTATAAGCAAATTCGGAAAATGGAAGAGAATTCTCCCAATTCTTTCCGAATGAGATAACACAAGCTCTGAGCATGTCTTCAAGAATTTGGTTAACCCTTTCGACTTGACCACTAGACTGAGGATGGAAAGCCGTACTAAATGAGAGATGAGTTCCCAGAGCACGTTGGAAGCTTCCCCAAAATCTAGAGGTGAAAAGGCTACCGCGATCAGAATTGAATTCCAAAGGAACACCGTGAAGTGATACAATTCTGGAGATGTACAAGTCCGCTAACTGACTAGCAGTTATAGACTCGCGAACCGGAAGGAAGTGAGCAACTTTGGAAAGCCTATCTATGACAACGAAGATGGCATTGTTTCCTTTCTGGGTTCTTGGAAAGCCGGTGATGAAGTCCATACCGACTTTGTCCCATTTCCACTCGGGAATAGACAAAGGTTGAAGTGTACCAGCAGGTCTTTGATGTTCTGCCTTAATGCGACGACAAACATCACATTCGGCAACAAATTGAGCAATGTCTCTCTTCATCCTAGTCCACCAAAATCTCTGGCGTAGATCTCGGTACATTTTTGTGCTACCGGGATGAATTGAGAGGGGTGTGTCATGGGCTTCTTTGAGGATGAGTTGCCTTAGTTCCCTATTCTTAGGTACTACCAAACGATTTTCAAAGAATATCGTTCCCTTGTTATCTGTGGAGAAACATTTAGCAACTCCGCTAGCAATGTTCTCCTTGATCTGGCGTACACCTCGTGCACGTCTTTGGGCAACTATAATTTGATCCTCAAGAGTTGGTTTCGCCACCAAGGTAGAAAGATAGCCATGAGGAACAATTTCAAGGTTGAGCTTGCGAAAGTCCTCATGAAGAAGTGGTTGATACTGCTGTAACATGAGGTTGTTACAGTACGACTTACGACTTAGTGCATCAGCCATGACATTGGCTTTGCCTGGGGTGTAAGAAATTGCTACGTCGTAATCTTTTATCAACTCAATCCAGCGTCTTTGCCTGAGATTAAGATCTGGCTGGGTGAAAATATATTTGAGGCTTTGGTGGTCGGAATAAATCTCACAACGATTACCAAGGAGGTAATGTCGCCAAGTTGTTAGAGCATGAACTACGGCAGCGAGTTCAAGGTCATGGGTAGGATAGTTCTCTTCATGTGGCCGCAACTGGCGTGAAGCATAAGCTACCACATGTCGATCTTGCAGAAGTATGCATCCTAACCCTTGCCGTGATGCGTCACAATAGATTTCGAAATCTCTTTTGGTGTCTGGAGGTGCAAGCACGGGTGCAGAAGTTAATCTTCTTTTTAGCTCCTGGAAGCTTTCCTCGCACTTGGAAGTCCATAAGAATTTCTTATCTTTCTTGAGGAGTTCAGTTAGAGGCTTTGCAACTTTAGAAAAGTTCTCGACGAAGCGACGGCAATAGCTGGCTAGGCCAAGAAAACTTCTAACTTGCTTAACCGATTCAGGTGGAGTCCAGTCAAGGATGGCCTGAACTCTCTCGGGATTCACAGCAATGCCTTTTGCAGAAATCACGTGGCCTAAGTAGGTCACTTCTGGTAGCCAGAATTCACACTTGGAGAATTTAGCGTACAGGCGATGCTCTCTAAGTTTCATCAATACCAGCCTTAAATGTTCGGCATGATCTTTTTCGTTCTTCGAGTAGATGAGAATATCATCAAGATAAACTACAACAAATTTATCTAGGTACTCCATGAAGATCGAATTCATCAAGCGTGAGAATGTGGCGGGGGCATTGGTTAAACCAAAGGACATGACGGTGTACTCGTAAAGACCATAACGAGTAGTAAAAGCCGTTTTGGGAATGTCCTCGTTTCGGATTCTGATCTGATGATAACCTAGTCTCAAATCCATCTTGGAGAAGACGGAGGATCCTGCAAGTTGATCATAAAGATCATTGATCCTGGGCAGTGGGTATTTGTTCTTTATCGTCGCCAAATTTAGCGGGCGATAATCTACGCACATCCTTTCTGTTCCATCTTTCTTCTTTACGAACAGAACGGGGCAACCCCATGGCGATGAGCTAGGGCGGATGAAGCCTTTTGCCAACGAAGCATCAAGTTGGGTTTTTAGCTCAGCTAACTCATGTGGGGCCATTTTATATGGGCGTTTGGAAATTGGTGCGGTTCCTGGAACAAGACCCACTATAAACTCTACACACCTGTCGGGTGGCATGCCCGGCAGCTCTTCAGGAAAGACATCCGGGAAGTCACGAACCACCGGAATATCTTCAAGTTCGGGAAGGGGAAGTACATTCAAGGAATGCACTTGGGTTCTTGTTCTGGGGGAGGTATAGCTAATGGTTTTGCCTGAAGGGTGGGTGAGTTTCACGGATTTGCCTTTGCAATCCAGATAGGCATTTTGTCTTGATAGCCAATCCATGCCAAGGATGACATCAATGTCTGAAGACTTGAGGGCTATGAGTGAAGCAAGAAATACTAAACCCTCAATTGAAATTTGATTACCATGGCTCACTCTATTAGTTTGCCATCTTGACCCTGGAGTTTGAATAATCATTGGGGTGGACAATTCAACAAAGGGTAACTCATGACGAAGTGCATAACTTTCCGACATGAATGAATGAGATGCTCCTGGGTCGAAAAGAACGGAAGTAGGAACAAAATTGACTGGGAGCGTACCAAGAATGACGTCAGCGGTGTCGTCAGTCTCTTCGGCGGCGATCTGGTTCACACGTCCACGAGTGGCGGGAGGAGCGGGTTTGGCGGTGCAGACCTTCTGGGGTGGATTGCCACGACCATTGTTGTTGTTGCCTCCGGCACGTGGTGGAGCGTTCTGGTGCTGGACTTGGTTCTGGGGGCACTCGCGAGAATAGTGGCCTTCCTGACCACACTTGTAGCAAGCTCCGAAAACAGTGCGTGGAGCTGGGTTATTTGGTGGAGCTGGGTGGAACTGGGTGGGTGGACGAGGCGCCGCATAGGATGGCCTCGGTGGGTGGTTCTGGCGGAACATGCTATTGGGGATCCAGATCTTGCGCTTCTGGGAGCCAGAACTGGATGAACCTTCTTCTCTAGGGTGTTTGCGGAAATCTATGGGGGTGTTCATGTCCTCTGCCTTGATGGCCTTGTTGACAAGAACCTGGAAAGTGGCAAAGTCATGAAGGTTGAGCTCGCGACGGAGTCCACTGTTGAGGCCACGACGGAACCTCTCTTGTTTCTTGGAGTCGGTGGAGACTTCTTCGGTGGCATAACGAGCAAGTCGGTTGAACTCAGGACTAAACTCGTCAACTGTTCTTCTGCCTTGAGTGAGGTTACAGAATTCCTCACGCTTGCGGTCCATGAGACCTTTGGGAATGTGGTGCTCGCGGAAAGAGGTACAGAACTCCTCCCAAGATGCAGGTGGTCCAACTGGGCGCATAATCAGAAAATTCTCCCACCAAGAGCTTGCTGCACCTTCAAGGTGATAGGTGGCATAATTGACCTTGTCGCCATCTGCAACATGGCCGGCTTGGAGCTTCCTCTCGATGCTGCGAAGCCAGTCATCGGCGTCAAGGGGTTCGGTGGAGTAACTGAAAACCGGAGGATGAAGCCGGATGAAGTCGTTCAGAGACACGAGCTCATTGCGCTGCTGAGTGGTGTTGCGTGCAATGACTTCCAGCAGGTGGTGAGAGTCACGGCGGTTCCTCTCGACCTCCATCAGAACTTGGGCCATCGTGGGTGGGGGTGGAAGGTTGTCTTCCTCCTGGTTGTTCCCACGACCTTGGTTACGACCAACCTGGCCACGAGTTCCTTGAGACATCCTAAAGGTGAAAAACCAAAGTCAAACAGAGTTGATTTGAAGAGTCTAATCAAGGTATTGAAGTACTGGAAGGATTACAGAGCAAAGGAAGTAATCATCTTGACAACATGGTGATAAAGCATACAAGCCATATATTCACAAGCTGTCATACAAACCATACATCATTTTAGTACAAGCACTAAGCTAATACAACGTGATGAAGATGATACATCCTTCAGAGGCACTCTGACTTCCTATACATTATTTATCCAAGCCTCTGGAACTTAGACACCTTGCATACAATACCTAAGATACTACTACATCCTCACTAAGTAAGACCACAGGCGGTCTCACTCATCTTCATCTCCATAGTAATCCTCGTAAAAGTTACCCGCGTATCCCGGTAGCTGGAGGTGACCATCGGAAAACACGGAGGCTTGTGGACTCTGATATCCATTTGGGCAAGGATGGGGCCTAGGTCCAGTGTAGGGTGAAATCAAAGGACCACGGGGTGGAAAAAATCCTCCAATCTCGGGCCAAGCAACTCGAGAAGGCATCTGGGTCCTCACTGGATAGATCGCATCGTACTCCACTGATCCCACGCTCACAAAGGGTGCCAAGAGCGTCAAGGCTCGGTACAAACGAACACGAGTGGCGTGGAGCTCAAAACGGAGAGCACGTGCATCACGGTCTCTGTCACTAGCAAACCTAGCAGTCACCTGGAGTGCTGGATCCTCTGCGGAGTGATCTGAGTAGAGTCCGGTGTAATATCCCTCTTCTCCTGGAAGTGCAGCTGGGATATAGCGGAAAGAAGTCTCTCTCAGCAAAGTGTGCTCCTCTCTCAGGAGTGTGATACATGAGTATGCAGCATTCTGCACAGCCATGTTCTCGGTAACGCCGATGCCATGTCCAAAGTGGATAGGCTGGGTGACTCCAACGTGGTGTGGGTAGATCCGGACAATGCAGTGGAACTGCGTCTGGTTGAAATCGTGGAACTGCTCCTCGATGGTGTACTCAGGGTACCATCGATATCCCACGTAGGACATCATCTCGATCAACGTGGCGGGATGGCCACGCACACCGAGGCACCTGGTCAAACGAACAATCTGCCGAGGGGGAAGATCTGCCATCTGAAACAGAAAGGAGTTTGCAAGTGCATCAGATTATGAGATAAACCTGGAATCTCGGACAGCATAACGGCTGTAATTGTAAGAAATGACAATTTCTTTCAATCATGAAAAACAACACTTACATAATACGATGTAAGAAATCAGCATTATAACAATGCTAGGAAAACCTGGACACAACTTTCCTACGGCTATAAGGAAGCAGTCAACGAGATATGCTAATCAGACAGAGGAGAGCCTAGTCCTATCTTCCCGTAGAACAAGATGAGGGTGACTCAGAACTCAGAACGAAGGGGGTAAGGAGAAAAATGAAGCCTTACGTTGTTCCCTTATATACCCAGAGTAACTATATAACTATAGCAAGCTAGACTCAACTTCGGCCAAGGCTACTAGTCCTACAGTCAGTCCTGCTCTGATACCAAGTCTGTCGGGACCCGGGGTTAGCGTATGCAAGTACAGTTAAGACATAGTCATATGGAGAGCCGAGAACCGCACCCACTTGTCTAAGCAGACAAGGCCAAGCACTGAACATTCTCGGAGAGCATCGTACGTGAGGGGCATCCCATCCAGGCCGGATGATCAACTGTAATGGGTCCTCATCGTACGCACACAAGTCTACTGATATGGGTGGTGAACTCCCATATTCAAAGACAAGTCGCCTCAACCATACTATCGACTATCTCTAGACTCTTACATAGACTTACTCCAGCCCGATCACTTAGTCGGGGTCTAGGGCGGGCTCGATCATACCACAAAGTGTGCCCGAGACCGAGTCTCGAACAATCGCATCGCGATGCCCCAAGCTGCGCACATCTAAGGGCCACTTGGTGTATGAAAGACCGCCAGCCAGAACACAACTAAGGTCTCGAAAACCCATACAAAGACATGCATGTTATAAACATACACGCAACACACATGCCTTGTATGAACAGCAGGTACCATTGCAATTCTCTACAAAGTGTACATTTTATTTATAACTCTTATAGAGTACACACAGAGATCACATACATGTGATCCAACATTACAACACAGAACGGAAGCAAATTATGTCTGAGTACAGACAAGTTTAACAAATGGCTTAAGAAGCCTTATTCAAACACAAAGCCCTCCACGAGGGAACCAGTCTGCTGACTTGGACTAGACTAGCTTAACTTCAGTCGTCCAGCTCGATGAAGAAGCCACCTTCGGGGTCAGTGGCGTCATCTAAAACATAGATTAAGCAAACGTGAGTACAAAGTCGTACTCAGCAAGACTTACATAGGAGCTATACTACTCATGCACATGTATCAAGGTAAAGGGAGGTGGGGTTCACTTGCAGAAGTGTCAGCTTTGACTTGGCTAGTCCTGAACTACGAGTACCAGACTTGGGGTAAGAAGCGTACACGAGTCCACTACTTTCACCAACCAATTACACCACTATGGTGCCTTCCTCGACTTCCCCACGAGAAAGCACGCCATAGCACTCACACTTATCTTGGTGTGTTTTAGAAGTATCCGGTTCAAGTTATCTAATAATCAAGCTAAGCTTTCCAAGCAGTCCATAACCGCGGACGCGGCTATTCGAATAGTTTTGTTAACCTTGCAAGGGTGTACCGCTACACACACATGACCATCATTTACCGCCTTTGATCTCGACACCATTCAAGGGGTGCCAGCGAGGATGCTCACCACAACTGTTACCTCATAGCCTATCTAGTCCAAGAAAGCCGCCTACTTGGGTGGCTACCACTATCGTGAACCCGGCCGGTTTACCGAAGTGGACCCAAGCGATGTGTGCGTGGTGCGTAAGCCGGTCTCGGATGAGCCGTTCTCTCACTTAGCATCCAGGCCACAAGCCTACCAGAACTCCGAACTACTGCGACATCTGGACATCGAAAGGGATGAGTTAATAAGTCGAGAGGGGTCAGTGAGCCCAATGTGTGGTTGTACTCTTCATCTTGGATCACCACACAAGAACTCAGACTTAGGGCGGTGTTCAACGAGACAACCCACCGTGTACTCCTACACAGCCTCTCATCGTTCACCTTGTATTAGGGTCGATTCACCAACACTTTTCTACCATCATCAACATGATCACTACCATCCCGACTCACATCACAGTAACAACATGGTATCATACTAACCATGCAATAAGCGATAACATTTGCAGGGGCCACATGATATCAAACAACTCCTACAGTTGCTAGGATTGTGGTTTGCTTACTACTGTGACAAAACATAGGTCATGCAAAGGAATGGGTTCATCTATGCGGTAGAAACGAAGCATGGTGATCATCCTATACAATGCATAAGCGAGACATGAGAGGGAAGTGGGATTTTATCGACATGATCAATGGGGTTTGGCTTGCCTTGCTGACGAGGTTCGGGTTCTGGATCTTCAGCGAAGGGGGTGACCTCTTGCTCCGGTTCAACCTCTACTCGACAAGCAAAGTACAAAGTAGCAATCAATATGAATGCAATGCTCAAGCACATGATAGAATGTTTAAGCTTGAAGTACAAGTTTGATGTGTGAGGCAATTCCATTTAAGTAGAATATATTGCATTTCTAAAATGCAAATTCAAATTCCACATTTGAATTCAACCTTAATCAAGTTATATATGATATAGTTTGATCAATTTGAATTAACTTCAAATGTGTGTGATATGCCTCTGAAGTGTGGTTGATTTGCATCATAAATCCATGGTCCAAGTGGCAAAATCATTTGGTTTGAATTTGAATTAAATTCAAATAAAGCAAATGACATATGCTACTGGTCCCATTTTAAATTCAACTCAAACAGAGTTGAAATTTGCATATTTGGAAAGATAGTTTTCTCCTGATCATTTTTCATATATTATTTGTCCAATTTGGAGTTAATATGAATTTTCTATGAATTTCCAAAGTTTGGGGTATTTTCTGGAATTTCTGGATTTATTAAACTATTTTTCTTTTCTGGAAAATCCTTTACTGCGTCATTATTGCGTTATGCTGGCGTCAGGGGGGTTTGACCCGAGTCAAACTGACAATGGGCCCCACTGGTCAGCCCCTGTGGGTTTAATCCCGTGGTTTAACTTAACTAAGCAGAGGGATTAGGGCTGGGGTCCCACCTGTCATAGAGAGTAGGGGGGTTAGGAGAGTGATTAGGGCCTAAGTGCCCGGCGGTTAGCCGCCGGCGACCACGGCACGGCGGCGCTCGGCCGAGGTGTGGTTTTCGGGCACGGGGAAGAGGGCTGGGGGCACGGGCGTGTGCGGAATGAACCCGCGCGTCTGCTGGTGCTATCAGGGGAACACGGGGAGGCTTGAGGCCACGGTTACGACGACGGAGGCGGCGGCCGGAGTACGGGCTCGGCGAGGAGCTCGCTTCAAGGGGCAAGCTTGGAGCTGCGCTACCTTTTTCGAACCCTGGGATCACTAGGAGGACGAAGGACACCAAGGAAGAGGCATAGAAGCACTGGAGCTCCAGCGACGACGTTCATGGCGGCGGGTTTCCTCTGCTCTCATGGCGGACAGCGATAGAGTGAAAGGGTTAGGCCGTGCGATAGCTAGGTTGAACCAGAAGCTCACCGTGATTACAACGGAGGCGGTGGCGGGGTCGGAGAGGCTCGGTGGTGGCCGGAATCGGAGAAATCGCGCGGTGGCTCCGGCGAGGAGTTGGTGAAGGGGGCGGCGTCCTCGGTGCAGCTCGGCTCGATTGCCTGCTCGTGAAGACGTAGTCGACGCCGGGGAGTCTCCTGGACAAGGTGTGGCGGCGTGAGGAGCACGGTGGCCGCGTGCGGGCACGACGGCGGCGAGGTCGAGCTCTCGGGCTTGCGCGGAACCTTGCGGGAGAGAGAGGGAGAGGGCGTCCAGGAAGAGAGGAAGGGTTGCGGGGGTTGTGTGCGGCTCCGTGGCACAGGAGAGAGGGAGGGGGAGGTCTAGAAGGCCCTGGAGTCGCCGTGGCGTCGTCGCCGCGCTCCCGGCTCCAGCGAGCTGCTTGGAGCCGCGGGGAGGAAGACGACACGGGAGGGTCCTGGTGGGCTGGGCCGGTCAAGGTAAGTGGGCCTCGCTGGTGGGCGACAGGTAAACTGTTCCTTTTATTTTCTGTTTAATCTTTCCTTTCTTTTTCTGTAATTTGTTTTGGCTCTAATAATAAAAAAAATAAAAAAAATACCAAACCATTTTATTAAATGCTGAAAACTTTTATGTGGCCTCATAAAAATATAGACTAGCCACTCATAAACTTTCAACATTTTTAAAATTCAAATGATTTGAATTTTAAATCAAAAAGGGGTATTTCTTTAATTCCAAGGTACTGTTTGAATATTTGAAAAATCTATGAGCATGGGGTGGGTCCCACATCACTTGATATGTGATCACACTCATTTATAAGACTTTTCAAAACTCTAACATGAATTTTTGGAAAATATTTTTATCTGGCCTTTTGAATTAATTCATCTGGGGGGGGTGTTCCTTCTCCCATTTGGATTTTGAATTTGATTTTTAAGGTTTCTTTTTGAAACTTTTGCATGATGCAAAGGTACTAGCTAACCCTAGCACATACCTAACAGAGGGATCTGACACTCCTTTACCTTTGTGCATCTAGACCTGACATAATGCTTTCATTTTGTATGTGTGCACGTTTTTAGGCCAATCCAAAAGAATCACATCATATTGCTATCAAGAGAATTCTTTGATATCTTTCTCATACGCCTACCTTGGGACTTTGGTATCCCAAAGGTGCTTAGTTTTATCTTATTGGATATTCCGATTCTGACTGGGCTAGTGATCGTGTCGACCAGAAACAACCTCATGCACTTGTCATTTTCTCGGTAGATCTCTGGTTTGTTGGGCTTCAAAGAAACAGAATTGTGTATCAATATCTACGGCTGAAGCTGAGTATTGTTGTTGGATCATGTTGCACTCAAATTCTCTGGCTTAAGCAAACCCTAAAAGATTACGGTATTCATGTGAAGAAAATTCCTTTGTTATGTGACAACGAGAGTGCTATCAGAATTGCTCATAATCCTGTGCAACACTCTCGAACGAAGCATATTGATATTGGTCATCATTTTCTTCGAGATCATGTTTAGCCAGAAGATATTGTTATCATCCATGTTCGTACCGAAGATCAATTGACAAATATCTTTACGAAGCCATTGGATGAGAAAAGGTTCTGTGCATTGAGGTGTGAGTTAAACATATTGGACTCACGCAATGTGCGGTAAGATCAAACACGTCTATCCTCTGTATAGTATGTAGATATATTTCTGCAGTAGTTTACTTACGATTGCTTTTCTTCTGTGTATTTATTCGAGTGTTATTTTTGTTCATTTTGGTGTTTGTCCTATACATTTGACTCTATGAGTTTTTCTGTCGATTGTTTTCCCTCGAATTGATTAAGTATCGGACCCTGTTTTCCCTCTATTCTATCCATACCCACTCTATGCTTTTCTATTGATCTGATTCCCTTCGAATGTCATTGATTCCAAAGGAAAATCTATCAAACTTTTATCTATGTTTTCACTCGATGTTCGATGAGTTTGTTCTCGGACGTGGAGAAACTGTCTTTCGGTTCGTTGGGATTTTCCCGAGATTGCCGCCACAAAATCCGTCCGTTGACTACGGAGAGACGCGAGATATGCGCCGTTGGATCAGATTTGACAGTTATGTCAGAGATCCATTATAAATACCGACCCCCCGGCTCATAACTCACATATTGCCTCGACCTTTTTGTCTCTCTAGCTCCTAAGCTCTTGCGCGCAGCCATGCTGTTTCACCGCCGTTGATGACCTCACCGCTTAACTACTGGAAGGACGCCACCGGAGGACTTCCCGCGACGAGGATCTTCATCCGTGTCACCGTAGAGCTCAAACATCACCGAGTTAGGGCATGTGCGAGGCTAGACTCGAATCCTCTCCTCTCTGTTCTTCGAGTTCTAGATTTGTTCTTGATTTCTTTTATTTTTAATTAGGTCTATTTGATCTGGTTGGATCGTTGCACTTTGGGAAATCTGTATCTAGGGTTTCCTTCGGTTTTCCCATCAGATCTAGGTAAGAAATCCCTCGTCCTTCTGGAATTTCTATCGTAGATCCAAATACCACATATTCATATTGTTAGATTTACTCTCTGTGAACTTTGTTCATACCGGTTCTTCGTTAGGTTTACACTCGATGGAAATCTAGTTTAGTACTCGTATGAAAACCTGCAACAAAGTTTAATCTCTCTATATGTTTGTTGCGTTCAAAATGTTTTTCTCTCGAAAAGATTTCTGGTACATGTTCATATATTGTCTACTTTTCCCTCGTACCTCTCTTTTCGCAGGAAAATGTCTGAAGACGTAAAAAACATCAGGCAACCCAAGCGTGTAGGTGGCAGAACCAAGATCACTAACAACTCCGAAGGTCTATCTGAAGATCTGATCATCGAGAAAAATCTCAGAACACCTGCAAACTCAGTCGAAGATGCAAAGATGAGAGATAACAGATTGCAAGAGACTCGCAGACTGCAAGCTCTTCGGTGGTATCAATATAAGGCCATTCTTCCTCGATGGGAAGTTCTGTTTGCTTTGAAGCACCCATGGTCAGATGTAACGGCTCTAAGGCCCAAATGGACCAGAGCTGCAAGACCTCCTCCACTGAAAGATGCTCACCCTTCAACATTGAAGACTGCTACTGATTTTTAGGAGAGTTGCTACTCGAGCTGAATGAGAAGAAAAGAGAAAGTTGGCCAAGGCCAAGAAGGCTGCTGCTGTTGGCAACGAGGAAATTCCACAAGTTGCAGGCCCAAGTGCCGTCACCAAGACTGGCAAGAAATCTGCCAAGCGCCTAAAGGAGTCTGATATTGTTTCGCCTCCAGAAGCTAAAAATGAAGCAGATGAAACGAGCGCCGAGAAAAATGATTAAGGTGCTGACGACGATGATGAATCTGATCATCCTCCCTCCCCACCAAAGAAAAGAACCCCGAAGAAGAAACCTGGCTCCAAGAGTGTCAGGATTCAGGAGCCATAGGCAACGGCTCCCTGAGAAACAATAGATATGACCAATCTGGTCACAGATCATCCTCTTGCATCTGCAGCCCTAGTTCCCCCTCGACGAACAAAACCAACTATTACTACCAAGGTCAAGCAAGATGCTGTGCCCGACGATAAAGAGTTTCTGAGCCAAAGGCAGGCCAGAATTTCCAGGTAGAAAGAACTTGAAGTTGCTGATCTGGAGAAATCCAAACTTCTAAATTTCTACAGCCAGCCAGAGAACAAGAAGGCGAAGGTTGTCGGACATTTGGGCATACTTCATATGGTCTCCGAGAAATATGATACTCAGCATCTGTTGGCAAAGGCTTCCGAAGGAGAACAGCAGGCTGCTGCAGCGGCTGATCAGCTCGAGAAGGTTGTGTCCCCTAGTGCCACAAAAGAAAAATCTGCAGCCCGAGACCTGCGAAGGAAAAGGTTGTGTCCGCTAGGGCCTTAAAATAAAAGCCTCCGGCCTAAGGTGTCGTGAAGAAAAACATTGCTGCTATCAAGGCTACCTGGGAGGCCGAAAAGAAAGCAAACATGGCTCGTCTGAAGCCCCAAGCTTCCTAAATCTTTCGTGCTGCACCAACACCTGCTGCCCCTGCTGTCCCCCTTTTTCAAGGAGCTCGAGAGGATGAAGAAAGCTAAAATGAAGATCATTCCTTCAACACGACCAAGTGGGATGCACTTGATATAACAAGTGTTATTTGGAAGATGTCCACCACTTCAAGCGATGTTTCCCCCGGGGACTTTGTCCCGAAGGAAATAGAAGCTCGAGTGGAAAAATATATGACTCACTGGGCCGGGTATCTTGCTCAAGATTGCAAGGACCGGCACCAAGAGATTTTCTATGCTGATCAACTTCGAGAAGAAACAGAAGATGAAGAATCGAAGAAATTCTTCGAGTACAAACTCACTGCCCTTGTAGAGTCAAGGAAAATACAACAAAAAAATATCACAACTGTCCATACCAAGGTCACACAGATTGTGGTTGAGATGTGCAAGACTCACAATGATGCTCTCGACAAAAGACAATCTCGAAAGAGAAAGTCCCCCGAGAAAGATGCTGCCAATACCTCTGGACGTGGGACGTCAGAGAATTCACAGAAGAAGAAGAATAAGAAGAAGTATGTTGAAGTCGAAGCTGCACCAGCTCGACAAGATACTACACCCCCTGCCCGAGAACTGAAATCTCAAGAATGATCAGAGGGGGAGGGAGTGAATGATCACTTCTAAAAATTCTAAGGAAGTTAGAAGGAATTCATGCAAACTGCGAAGGACTAAAGATATCTCGAAGGAATTACAGTATCGAAAGATATACATAGCTCGAAAGGATTGGGAGAGAAGGTAAACATCAAAGACAAATAGGCAACGAGTAAATACTTAATATAAATGCGCGAAGGAAAACGAGCCTGACACGACAATGTTTGGTAAACCAGTTCACACTCTGAAAAGTGCTACGTCTGGTTGGAGGGACTGGTGATTGAACACCTGGAGCAAAACTCTCTCCGTCCTATTCTCCACTGCAACAAACTCCTCGAGCTTGTCCAGTTTTCACTCGTGGTAGATGATTCAGGACATCTCCGAGACCTTTACAAACTTCCTTCAGCAGCGACAATTACTCTTAGGCTGCTTGACAGGCGACGCCTAACCGTCTAGGAGACTTGCAGTTCTCCAAGATAAAAAGATCGGCTAATATCGACCCAAGTTTCTATGAATTTCTCAACTCAGTTCAGACTTGGGTTTTGGTTTTCTCTCGATGGATCTCTCTTGGGATGCTCACAGTACTTCTGTCTTAGAATCTTCAGTGGAGCAGCCAACCCGAAATGGCGGGTAGGTGCGGGGTATTTATAGGTGGCGATCCCAATATGTAAAATGACTGAAGTGACCTGATGCAACCGTTTGACGCGTGTCCACAACGGTCGGATTTCAATCACTGCGCAACTTTACTTGAGGAACAAGTAAGCTGACTTACCGAACGAGTTCTCTCTCGAAGGCACGAAGTGCGATGACTTTTCCTTCGAGCTATCCACTCGACCCAGAAAGATTTCTCTCGGTAGGCTTTTGTGGGTTTAGGTTGAGCAGAGCAAATTCACTTCGACTAAGATCTCAACTAGCAAACCCCTCTTGATAGTACGGTTTTTCCTATGACTCAAGAAAGTAAAGAGAAACTAGCAAAAAGACTAAGTCTTCGACCAGCTTCAGCTATCTCCTCGTTGCGCTTTTACTCGAGAGAGAGACCTCTTCTTCAACGACATTTTTAGGGGTCGTCTTCCTTCAAAGATTTCGGTAGATGACAGCAGCTTCGCTGTAGTGAGTTGTCCTTCGACCTTCTACTTGCAAACTCCATTCTTTCGGAACCTAAGTATCTGTATATACTCGAAAACAATATTAGTTCCAGTTCTGCTTTGTCCAACAATTTCCAAAACCTTCGGGGGCAAAACTTGCTCTTACAATCTCCCCCTTTTTGGACGATTGTTGACAAAACAGGCATCGATAAATAATCGAAAGAGTTTTGAGTTTTCGATGATAAACCAGTGCTAAGATCGATGAAATACTCCCCCTTGATGTATGCACGGAAGATGGAAATTTCCTGTGAAGTGCATATTTGATAAATAAAGTGTCGAGGGAAAACATCATAATCTTAGCGAGTGAAATTGCATTCCAGATAATATCCAATAAGAAATATGCAATCTCCTCGAATGACCTGTGAACTTATATGAAAGATAACTTCCTGCAAAAGGTTAAGTATCGCAAGCAGCAGATAGATATCTTTACAATAACGGTAGAAGTTCACGGACCTACTTAGAGTTAGTTACAACCAGATCGAATAAGAATCGAATGTTTGTTGAAACTACTCGGAAACTCCACAGTTCAACGACTAAAAAGCAAAGCCCTTAACCCCGTTGGCAAACTAATTTCTTCGATGCCACTACATCTCCCCCTTTTTGTCACAACATACAAACAGTCGAGAGAATAGGGTCGAAAGAAATTCTACTCGCTTGGGCGACGCCGGCGACGACGAGAAGATTTGGCGAGCGATGGAGCACGACGAATGGGACGAGCGCCTGGTGGATTAATCTTCATGCGGAAGGAGTAGTGATCTCCAAAAGATTCCATCTGCGATTCCGGCGGGGTCCTAGGGCTTCGTGGGAGTGGAGAGTAAACTCTCGGTTGGCGTTAAGGAGCTTCATCTTTCTCGGAGTCGGAGAATAAGGTATTCACAGTGATGTGATAATAATCGTCGGCACTGAGCACATCCCTGTTCTTCGGCAGCAGAGGGATATTGGGATCTGGGCGATCTACTCGATCATCATTGGTCCAGTTCCTGTTAAGATGGGGAGGATATTCTTCGAAACCGCATCGCTGAAGTTGACCGAGGGAATTGAATTTCTGCAGTCCTTTCCAATCACGGCGAAGGCATTCACGCAGCATCTGATTGTTGTTCATGGTAATGTTGCGCAAATGATTGATCTCATCCATCAACTTTTGCTTCTGAAGGAAATCTTGGTCAATGTGATGTTGGAGCATTTGCTGGGACCGAAGAGAAACCTCAATTGATGCACTGGCTTGATAAACTTCGAGTGAATATTACGCTCAGTCAGTTGGGCGCGGATGCTAGTGTGCTCAGCATATTGATCGTTGGGTCGAGTAACAATCTGCAGTACTTCCCTAACTGGTGGAGTGAAAATCTTCGGGAATATTGACACGGGGAATGGCTCATCCCGAGAGTAATTGCAGATAGCCATCAGCCAAGGTGCGTATGGCTAGTGGTAATTGTGATCATCAGCACAAGACACCAAAGTCCTGATGTAGTAGTCTTCAAAATCGAATGGATGACCGTGGACTAACTTCAACAGAGCAAGTTGCACATCGTTGGGAATGGGAAAATCATCGTGCACATCGAGCATTGGCATCAAGGTTTTCGAGAGAATATAGAACCATGCCTTTGCTTCAAACACCAAATGCCTCAGCTTGGGCTCAGCAAGGTAGTGATCTCCTATGACATCTGGATTCATGAGCGAGGAAAATTCAGCAGGAGTTGGAGCAGGCAGGTCATGAATCTTGTGTGGTAATCTTTCGAACTGAGGTAATTTGATGATGGCCAGAAATTGGTCGACAGTCATATGAAATACTTGGCCTTGAATCATTTAATCAAATTTCCATGTCTTCGAGTTCTCGGGATCACCAATGACATACAAAGTTGCATAAAATTGGTTGATGAGCTCGGGATTGTAGCCACAATCGAGAGCAAACATCATGTGTGCATGCAGACCATCAATAGTCTCGGCAACATTTTCGAAACATGAATTTGAGTACACCGAAGGCAGATCGAGGTATTGATGTTGGAAAACTCTCGCCTTGTTGTACAACACACGGGTGTAGTAGATTTCTTGTTCCTGGGTCCAAAACCGAAGAGAATATGCACTCCTGGGCTTCTCATAGGGATTGGTCCCGAAGAAAAATGGCTTGTGTTCACGCCTTTTGAAGATGGGGCCTCCTCGAGGAACATCAGAGCGGAACAGGGGCAGCATTTCTCTCGGATGAGCAGAATGGAGCAGCTCATCAATAGGAAAAACTTCGGTACCATTATCTGGCATTTGGTAAACTGGCTCAGTAGGGCGAGGAATTGACGATGGAACATTGACAATATCCTGCGCTGGAATGGCTGCAGGGGAAATTTCGTCGGCCTGCTCTTCGACGACAACTCCTTCGTCGGCAGTAGCATGTTGAGCGGCCTCCTCAGTCTCCATGGCCTCCATATCTTCATCCAGTTGTGTGAATGCATCAACCATTTCTTCGTTCGAAGAATTTGAGGAGGAGGAGGAAGAACTTTCACTTGAACTGACATCGCCAGAACTATTTCCTTCAACAGCAGCTTGACGAGAAGAAACTATTGTGATATCAACATCGGCGTCTTATCCTTCATGCAGAGTATGGGCAGAGGAATAATCCTTCTGATCAGAGGAAATGGGGGCTTGACGTTCTTGCTCGACCTGAGCAGGTTGCTCGGTCTCATCTGGAGCTTGGGTCTCGATGGCTGGGGTGGTCGATGGAATGATGTGAGGTGGTGATGGTGGGTTTGGTGGTGGCGATGAAGCTTTTGGTGGTGATGGTTGACGAGGTGGTGGTGTTTGTTGTCGAGGTCGAGGAGTGGCTTGGCGAGGGGGTGGAGTTGTTTGGCGAGGGGGTGGAGTTTTCTTACGAGGAGGAGTGGGTTGCTTGGTGGGGGTTGGTGCAGTTTCCTGTCGTGCGGATGCAGCAACGACCTCGGTAGACTTTGGCTTCTTGGCAATTTTGTCGATCTCTAGCGTCCCACGCGCAGAGGTTGGGGCAGCGGACTTTCTCTTTCGAGATTGTCTTTTGTACAGGGCTTCATTGTGCTCCTTGCACATGGCAGATACAATTTTTCGAACCTTGTCTGTAACAGCAACAATGTTTTCCTTCTGTGCCCTTCTGGATGCTTCAAGGGTTGCAATTTTGGATTTGAAAAACTGACGGGACACAAGGTCCTCAGTTTCTTCTCGGAGCTGCTAGGTGTAAAACCTCTCTTGTTCTCTATCCTTTCGATCCTGGGTAAGATATTCTTCCCAACGGATCATGTATCGAGCAACTCGCTCTTGTATCTCTGGTGGGACGTCTTCCTCACGAGTGACTTTGCTCGGTGTGGTAGCCATTTTCCACAACACGAGGGAAATCTGTGATGCATCCCATGTAGCATTTGCAGCAGAATATCCGTCATTGGAGCTTTCTTCATCGGCACGAGGGCCGGACACGACTGGAGCAACAGGGGCAGGAGCAGGGGCAGCTTGAGGAACTGGAGCAGCTTGAGTCTTTTGCCTAGCCTATTTGGATTTCTTCTCGGCCTCCTTGGTGGCCTTGGCAGCAGCAATGGGTTTTGTTATGGCACTAGGGGCCGCAGCTTTATCCTTCGAGGCACCAGCAGCCTCAACATTTTTCTTCGCAGCACTAGCGGCTGCATCCTTTTGCTTCGTGACTTTGGGAGTCATCACTTTCTCCGTGGCACTAGGGGCCACAACCTTTTCTTTCGGAGCACTGGGGATAGTGCCTTCTTCAATCTGTCGTCAATACTTTTCACTGACCAGATGTAAGATGCCAAACTGTTTGGCAACCTGGGCCTTTTTATGCTCGGGCTGACTGTGAAAGTTGAACAGTTTTGCCTTTTGCAAGTCTTCGGCTTCGAGAGCTAGTTGCTTGGCTAGCCTTTCCTTTCGCTGGATAAGCATTTCATCATCCTCAGCCACTTGGGCTTGCTTTCCCTTTGACCTGACCGAAGGTTTTTCCCTGCGAGCTTGTACTGGGGGAGCAGACGAAATGGGCGGATCAGTGACCAAATTGGTCATATCAATTGTTGCTTGTGGAGCCTGGGCAGCTGGCTCCTGGATCCTAATGCCTTTACTGATCGGCTTCTTCTTCTGACGAATGTCCTCGACATCGGCCTCGGTTCCAGGGTCGTGATCATCAGAATTGGCTTCTTCTTCGGAGCTTTCCTCTGGTGGAGAGACAATGACTACCTTTTTCTTTCGCTTGGCAGATTCCTTGCCAGCTTTCGGTTTAGCACTTGCGCTAACGTCCTCGGCACCCTCAGCAGCAGCAGCCGCCTTCCTTGCTTTGGCTTCCTTATGTTTTTGTGCTCGAGCTTTCCGAGCTTCAACAAGATCTTTGAAATCAGCAGGAGTTTTGAGAGCAGATGGATGAGCATCATCTGGAGGAGGTGGTCGATTATCTTTCGTCCACTTGGGCTTTAATGCTTTGACATCGGACCAAGGATTTTTCAATGCAAACAACCTCTCCCATCGAGGAATAATAGGCTTGTACTCATACCAACGAAGCGCTTGAAGCCTTCGTATCTCTTGCAGACGGTTTTCTCTCGTTTGTTCATCTTCTGAGCCCTCTGGCGTTCTCAATTTTTTCTCAATGATCAATTCCTCTGACAATCCTTCAGAGTTGTTGGTGATTCTTGTTCGGCCTCCCACACGCTTGGGTACTCTGACGTTTCCTTCGTTCCCAGACATTTTCTTGAGAAATAGATAGGTACGAGGGAATATAGGAAAGTTGTGAACAAGTACCAGCCATTTTCGAGGAAAAACATTTGAATGCAGTAAACATATCGAAAGATTTGCCTTGACGCAAGTTTTCATGGAAGTGCTAGGCTAGATTTTCATCGGGTGGAAATCTAACGAAGAACTTGTATGAAATAATCGCACAAGTGTAAATCTATCGATACATTTCTGTGGGATTGCCTAAGTGAGAAAATCCGAGGGATTTCTTACCTAGATCAGATGGGTAATCGGCTGAAAAAGCTAGAAACATATTTCCCAAGAGTCAATGATCCAAACGGATCAAACAGACCTAGAAAAAGAAAGAAAATCAAGAACAAATCTGGAGCACGATGAACAGAAGAGATTGGAATCACGACCAGTGCCTCACATACCCTAACTTGGTGATGTTCCGCGGCTACGGCGGCGCGGAAGAAGTTCCTCGTCGACTGGAAGGTCTCCGACGACTTCTTTCCGGCAGCAAAGCGGAGAGGGAGTCAACGGCGACGAGCAGCACGGTGTCGCACGAGAGAGAACTTCGGGAGCGGAGAGATGAAGTCGAGGGATTTGCGAGGGCTGTGCCGGTGGGGGGATCAGTATTTATAGGGGAGGGGTCTGACATAAATATCAGATCTGATCCAACGGCGCAGATTCCGCGTCTCTCCGCATTCAACGGACGGATTTTGTGGCGGCAATCGCGGGAAAATCCCAACGAACCGAAAGAAAGTTGCTCCACGTCCGAGACCAAACTCATCGAACATCAAGTATAAGAAAGATAAACGCTCGATAGATTTTCCTTCAGAATTAATGACATTCGAAGGGAATCTTAATCGAGTACAAATATACATGTTCACGAGAGAAAAGCAAAGATGGGGTAGGGATAGAATAGAGGGAAAACAGGGTCCGATGCTTAATCAGTCCGAGGGAAAAATAGTGATAAAACTTGGAGTGATAAGTGTATAGGACAACACCAATCGAATAAAAACAAACGAAAAAGAAACACGATAGAAAAACAACGAAAGTAAATTAACAAATATAATACATAGAACCGATAGGTATGATCTTACTGCACATTGCGTGAGTCCAAGATGTTCAACTCACACCTAAGTGCACAAAATCTTTTCTCATCCAGGGGCTTCGTAAAGATATCAGCCAATTGATCTTCGGTGCGAACATGGCTGATAACAATATCTTCTCGCTGAACGTGATCTCGAAGAAAATGATGACGAATATGAATATGCTTCGTTCGAGAGTGTTGCACTGGATTATGGGCAATTTTGATAGCACTCTCGTTATCACATAGCAATAGAATTTTCTTCACAAGAATACCATAATCTTTCAGCGTTTGCTTGAGCCACAGAATTTGAGTGCAACATGAACCGACAGCAATGTACTCGGCTTCATCCGTAGAAATAGATACGCAATTATGTTTCTTCGAAGCCCAACAAACAGGAGATCTACCGAGAAAATGACATGTGCCTGAGGTAGATTTCCTGTCGACTCGATCACCAGCCCAGTCAGAATCAGAATATCCAACGAGATCAAACTAGGCACCCTTGGGATACCATAGTCCCAAATGTAACGACCCGATTCGCTAAGAATCCAAGTCTCTGTGCATTCTGTGCTAGTCCTTGGATCAATAGCTAGCACACACAGTACATGATGTAATATAAAGAATAAACCACATGTCATATATATTACATCGAAGATCCAGTATTACAATATAGCATACCTGCATAGCTCAAGGCTATCTTACAAATAGAATACAGCGGAAATAATAAAGAGCTTCGTGGCGTCCATCAACCCCACCGGCAAGTTGAGTATAGACATCGTAACCCTACATCGTACCACTTACTCGTCGTATACAATCCTGCAACATCGTAACCCTACATCTGTGAAGACCATCCAACAACAATAATGCCCAGTTGCTCAAAGTTGTCTGTAACCGTGGACACGGCTAATCATGATCAGTTTTCACACTCTGCAGAGGTTTGTACACTTTCCCCACTGGACTCAACCCGAAGATTGAGACATAGTATTTCAGAAGAGGTTGCCTCCACCCTTTGGTAGCCGGTACACCTATCATATCTACATCAGCTAGCTACCAGGGCCAGGCTCCCCACAACTTACTCATCTAATCCAGAGCCCATATAGCCAGTGGTTGTACATGGAAGCTACTAGTCACACTGTCTGTCCGATCTTTTTGAGCCTGGACGACGCCCACTGCGTTCAGAGGGTACGCGCCATGACGCACCCGGTTCACCACCAAAACAACTATTCGGGAAGCATTTAGCCCAGGTCCCTCCTTATCCAAGGCATGAGCCCCAGGATACATTCCCTGCCTGTCCAAAGGTGATTTCTATTTAAGTTTTCTAGTCAAGTCATTAATCCTCACATAGCTCAATGATAACTGAACCAATCCCCGTCTACAAAGCAATAGCAATATATAACAACCACGATCCTAGGGCGACAATGAAATAGAAGGTCAGAACATATGGCTATCCTACTAGGTTTAAATCATAACTAATATATAGTCCTACACATGCATAGAGTGATAATTTGCTACATGCATAATACAAAATATAGGTTGAGGTATGGTCAAAGTGTAACTTGGCTTTTCCATTCGATGAAGTTCTTCGCTCTCACGATCCAGTCAACTCTACTCGTCACACTCCGAGCAAATCTATCGCAAACGAGGGAACTCGAATAAGCAATCACATCACAAGGCAAATAAAAGATCAACAACAAACACAAAGGTTTTAGCAACAAAAAAAAAGGCTTGACACGGTACAAGTGTCGATGTGTTCGAAGGTGATCAGTGGAACGTGAACTCGAGAGAGCCAACGGATAAAGAATTGTCGATACAAGAGTATGATCAAGGCCTTATGAAATCAAGGTAAAGATCATAGCAATATGAATGGTGTGTGGATATTGCCGATAGGATGTCTCATATGATCTAATATGCAAAAGGAATCACGTAAAACGGAATACTACAACACAGGTCATAGCAGGTGCAAAATTGAATTTGAATTTAATCAGATCAAGAAACATTTGAATTTTTGTGTACACATGATATAGACAGAAAGCACATGGAACGAGTGATCCAACGCAAAAAGAATCACTCGATTTGGATCAACGGTATAAAATATACGGCCAACGGAATTTGAATTTGAATTTGAAATAAATTCAAATTCAAAGGTGTGCAAAGTGTGCAAAAATTGATTCCATGCTAAACTACAGAACAACACGAGCATGTAGCAAAAAGTTTCACCTCGATCCGATGCAAGGTGTGGGAGATATTGCACGTACGGCGCCGGGGTGTTTTCTGCCAAAAGGGCAGATCCGCGAATAAAGTTTCTTCAGAAAAAGCGATCGGGTTCCTGGGACCAGATCTGGCCGGAGTTGATTTTCGAGGGCTTCTCCGGCGATGTTCCGGCGAGTTTGGCTTGCCCTCGGGCAAGGCACGGCGGTGGAGGCGGCGTGGGGCGGCGAGGTCCGGCGAGGGGCGGCGCGCTCGGCGAGCTCGCTGGCGGCGCAGGCGATGGAGGCGTCCGGCGGCTCGGGCTCCGGCGTGGCCTCGGCTGAGGCACGACAATGGGACGCACGGGCGGCGGCCGGGCGGCGCCAGCGGCGGCCGGGGCGGTCGGTGGGGCGCGGCCGCGGCGCTGGAGGCGGCGGCGGGATTCCGGCGACGCGGGGCGGTCCGGCGGCGGAGACTGATACGTCCAAAACGTATCTATAATTTCTGCTTGCTCCATGCATGTTTTGTGTGATATTGCTATGATCTAGATACACTTTCATATATTTTTTATCATATTTGGACTACCCTATTAACTCAGTGCACCCCAGTGCCAGTTCCTGTTTTCTGCTGTTTTTCTATTTCAGTTTTCCCCCATATAAAAAGTGCCAAAAAAATTCAGGAAAATTCAGATAAAAAATCAGCGTGACGGAATCTTCGAGAAGAGTTCGGGAGGGGCCAGAGGGGAGCCAGGGGGGCCCAGGCGGCCACCCGGCGCGGCCCCACCCCTGGCCGCGCCAGGGGGGCACCTGGGGCCCCTGGCCCACCTCTGGCTGCCCCCTTTTGCCTATTTATCCCCCGTCACAAGAAAACCTCAGAAGGAGAACCCTATTCCACGAACTCGCCTATGTTCCACCGTCGCCGCGATTCCGAAGATCGGGAGCACCAGAAGACCTCTTCGGACTAATGTAAGTATTGAGAGTTGACACTTCCACCTTCCCATATTTTGCTAGCCTTTCCCGTGCCGTGCATTGCCTTCTCCTCACTCTGAGAGTTGGTGTCCACCTTCGCCGGTACTTCCAAACCCTTGGCATGATACGCTCTGTCATCATAAGCCTCCCTTTATCTTTCCTCAAAACAGCCACCATACCTACCTATCAAGGCATTCCATAGCCTTTCCGAGTTACATTGCCATGCAACTTCCACCTCTTCATGACTTGATCCTCACTTCATACATGTTCCTGCTACACTAGCAGCGGCATACATTGCATACATCATGATAGTTAAATCTTCTTTATGATTTTGAGTACCTTGTAAAGTGTGAAAGATCTCCTTTACCCTCTTGTAAAATAGAGTGTTGCCCTTAAGTGAGGAAAAGATCCCAAAGTGGACACATTAAAAGATCCCAAAGAGGACAAAAGAGAGTTAAATATAAAGAGCCATTGAGGCCACCAAAAAAATACAAAAAAATTGAAAAAATGAGAAAATAAATAAAAAGAGAGAAAGGGGCAACACTACTATCCTTTTGAGAGATCCACACTAGTACTCCCTTTATATCCTTGTACTCCATAGAGATGATCATTATGCATATAGCTATGTGGGGACCTTCACACTATAGAACTTGGCTTGCATATTCCAAGGATGAGCCTCCTCAAAAGAGCTCTAGGTCTTCATGAGCGAGCAAGTTAGATGCACCCCCACTAGTTCCATTGGAGAGCTTCCTAGCTCGTATGTGCATCCGTTGCATGGAAATCCCTACTCCTCACATCATATCTATCATTTGGCATCTCTTTCCTATGATTGTCCTCATTGATGTGAGCCTTTCTCATCCTTTTTGTCTTCCTCCTCCACCATATTTCTCTCTTTGCCATCCTAAGTATCAACTCTCGTGCTTACGCTCATCCATTGCATGAGTGCTCGAAATATCGAAAAGGAGTGGATCAAATTGACATGTACCTGGCTAGTGGTCCGGGGACGAGTCAAGATAAGATTCCAAAGAAGACCAAGTGTGAAACTTTAGCAGATTGAGTTCTCAACACAAAAATACTTTTTTCTCGTATTCCCTATCCCCTTTCTTGCACACAAACACCATTTCGAGACATTTGAGTCACGGACAGCGAGAGCTCTTGCACCTAATGTTCTTTTGTTAATTGTTTCAATGCTAATATAGACTCTTGCCTGTTATGACTTGAATTGAATCTCTAACCTTGATTGCTTTACTTTTCAAAGTTCTTATATGGTTGCTAGCATGCCACCACAGAAATTATGTTGTTATCATTCACCTACTCGAGGACGAGCAGGAATTAAGCTTGGGGATGTTGATACGTCCAAAACGTATCTATAATTTCTGCTTGCTCCATGCATGTTTTGTGTGATATTGCTATGATCTAGATACACGTTCATACATTTTTTATCATATTTGGACTAACCTATTAACTCAGTGCACCCTAGTGCCAGTTCCTGTTTTCTGTTGTTTTTCTTTTTCAGTTTTCCCCCATATAAAAAGTGCCAGAAAAATTCGGGAAAATTCAGATAATAAATCAGCGTGACGGAAGCTTCGAGAAGAGCCCGGGAGGGGCCAGAGGGGAGCCAGGGGGGCCCAGGCGGCCACCCAGCGCGGCCCCACCCCTGGCCGCGCCAGGGGGGCGCCTGGGGCCCCTGTCCCACCTCTGGCTGCCCCCTTTCGCCTATTTATCCCCCGTCACGGGAAAACCCCAGAAGGAGAACCCTATTCCGCGAACTCGCCTCTGTTCCGCCGCCGCCGCGCTTCCGAAGATCGGGAGCACCAGAAGACCTCTTCCCGGCACCCTGCCGGAGGGAGGATTGACCTCCGGGATCTCCTCTCCACCATGGATGCTCCCCGGATGTCTCGTGAGTAGTTTTCCTTGGACCATGGGTCCGTGATCAGTAGCTATATGATGTTCTCCTCCCCTCTTTGATCTTCATTGTTTAGACCTCGTGAGCTGCCCAACATGATCGAGGCACCTTTGTAATATTTCTGCTTTTGCTATGTTGAGTTTGATAGGATCTGATGGATTATGAGATTACGTTCAGATTGTGATTGAGTAATATATTTGGTTTCTATCTCTTATATTTTTTTTCCTAAGTAATTCTTGCATGTTCCCCGTTGCTGTTTATTGCTTTGTCCAAGTAGTAGGTAGTGACTCCAAGAGGGAGCGTTGTGCTAGATTGTGGGTTCATGCCCCCCGATGACATGCTTGAGTGACAGAAACATGAGTCTAGGGGATGTGTTGTTGCCACAAGGGGGAAAACAACGGTGCTTGTAACCGCGGTTACAAGGATTGTTTACTTTACGCAGAGTTCTTTTTAATGCAGTTGTCTGTTGCTTTGGGTTTACACTTTGGGTGGGGCTCGCAACTTAATACCAGCGAGATGTTCTGGATAGATATCTCAAGGTGGATGATTAGTAGTAGATGCAGATGGATTTCGATCTACTTACCTTGGCGTACTGCCTGTGCTTTTGAACCTCTTCCTTTCTTTTGTAGCATAGTTAGCATTGCGGTGCGTTCATAATCCTGTCAATTGCCTTTCTGTACTTTGTTTACCTCGCATAGCAATTTTATCCTCTTTTGGGAGAGAGACATCACTACGAACATCACGTATCCCGGTCCATATCCTTATCATTATTTCCACGCTATATTTACTTTTTTGCATTTACTTTCAAGTTGTTATTATTATCCCTTGCGTTTTATCCTTTCTAAACAACAAGACCGGAGAGATTGACAACCTCTCTGAACTTCGTTGGGAACAAAGTTATCTGTGTCTGTGTGCAGGTCCGCGTCAGTTGCGCCGCTGACACCTACTTATCATCTCTGGAGTCCTACTGGAGACAAACCTTGGTATCTTTACCGAGGAAAATTTGCTGCTGTGCTGCATCACGCCTTCCACTTGGGGCTCACCAACGAAGGGCGAGAAGACTATACCCGTCAACCCTCGCGCCATCAGCGACGTGGCGAGAAATAAACTTGTTTTCTGAAAATATATATAGGCAGAAAAGAAAAAGGAAAAAAACAATATTGGGTCCGTTTTGGACTCAAATTGCTCTCGGGCGAGAAATCACTATTGGGTCGGCTGGGTCCTCGTTTTTCTTTTATTCAAAATCCGAAACTTCAAACAATTAAATCAAATCAACCGTAACTCCGAAAAATATGAATATTAAATGAATACAAAGAAATTTTATTTAATGAATATATTTTCTAAAAAAAGAAATAAAATAAAAACATTTTCTAAATACTTTATTTAAATATAAAATACTTTTCATAAATCAAATAAAATCGAATAAATTATTAAAAACATTTTTATTTGGTCAAAAGCGTTGACAAACCATTTCTAAATAATAAAATATAAATTTTAAAATTGTTACACCAATAAATAATTTGGAAAAATAAAAATATCCTATTGGAATACTTTTTTTCTACCCTTTTAAAATATTAAATAAATTATTTTAATGAAATAAAAACCCTCTTAGCATTATAAAATCCTTAAAATAATTCTAGAATTATTTTTAATACTCATAATAAATTTTAAAATCTTTAAAGTAATATTCTAAATATTTTCCAACTTTATTAAAAAGGGGATAAGTCATTTTATATCCTCTCAAATGAATTACCTTTGGTTGAAAAATGTTTTTAATATTCAGAAGAATTTCATTAATGATTTAAATCATTTTCCAACCTTTTAATATGTTGAAGGAGTCATATTACCTTCTCTCATTTTGTTTTGTTGGTTTTGTTTTAAATAATAAATTCCAACACACCAACGGTGAATATTAGGGAAAATCATTTTATTCCCTCTCGTTTTAATATTCACTAAACTCCAAAAGTTTTAAATCCCAGAGAAAATCAAACACATCAAGCAAACAATCATTATCTATTTAATTTTATTAACATTCTAAAATTCGGAGAATTTTGGGATGTTACACACTACCACCCTTAAAAGGAATCTCGTCCTCGAGATTTGAGAAGGCTAGAAAGAAAGGTTAGGCTTCGGGTCTTCACGGCAATCCTTTGATCCTCCGATGAGCCAGGCTGCTACCACCCTTAAGAGGAATGCGACGTGGTCTTCAAAAGCTTGCTCCCTCAGCGAGCTCCTCACACATAATCTTCATACTCCGTTGGGGCATTGGATTCTTCATCACCAGTGTGGGCTTCCAGTACCTTAATCCATCGATGACATTCTTTGTAAAGATTTCACCTTCGGTCTTCGAGGTTTCACGAATTCCTCCTTTGAGGTTTCCATTCCTTAGCAAGAGAGTGGTCTTCCAAGTACTGAGACTTCATGGATGACATGTCAGACGCCACTACTAAACAACTATCGATTTCTCTCTTGGTGGTCATCACGAATACTTCTACAGAATACATGCAGCAAACGATCTTGGTCTATACTTCACCGTATAACACAAACGGTAATCTCTTACAGGGGTCACGCATCGTACCGTTCTATGGTTCAGGCTTAACATCATCGTCTCTCAGCTATAGGTAAGTCACTCAAGATTTACTATCCCGCATAGCAAGAGCGAATAATAAGGGTAGTCGTCATGGGGGCCAATCCATTCCGCACCCAAATCATTACCTTGTATATGGTTTAGCGAATCTCGCAATCTAACACTCGGTCATCCTCACAGGCATTGCAGAAAGTCCTCTTGATCTTGAACTGGGTTCAGATAATTCCATGGTTCTGCAAGCCAAGCAAAAGATCTATCGTTTCCTCAACACTCAGGTTTTCGCAAACTACTATAAACGCGTACTAGTGAACTCCAACTTCCTCTGGGGTTCTTCCTTCATCAGGATTGTGCTTGATTGTTGTAGGATCCTGGCACATGAGGTTAACTTTGAAGCTGGTATTGGTTGCATCATCTTTATTCCAATATTGACATTAGAAGCCATTGTAGTAGCTCCTTCAGTTTAGGGATGAGGACGAGGGCGAATAGAATGTAGATAGAGAGGTATAGAGATATAGAGAGAGATACCCATACAAACATCACACTAGTTTTGAAAACATAAGTTTTGATGTGTAGCTGTCGGTAAAACCAAGAAATGACAGCCCATTGAACGATCTAACGGTAGAAACTTGAACCCTCCAGGTCTTCAAGTCTTCCGGTCTTTAATGATGGTAGCTTCAGTTTCGCATTGTCGAAGCAATCCTCGTATCATCGAGTCACCTGTGAACTCATTCTTCTTGTGGTTGTGTCTTCTTCAGTCTTGAAGAATACTAAATAGATGAGGGGTCTAATGAAACGTAAACTTATTCTACTCACGAAGAAGAAACACAGGGCACAACACATCACAACAAAACAAGACATAACAGGGTCAAGGCCACAAGCAAAACCAAACAAAACAACAAGACATAACACACCTAGTTCAACCACACAAAAAACATGCATCGATCCACATCTCTAGCTAACAAAAAAAGGTACCACCGTACACTTAGTACACACCTACGAATGTTTGTCCTCCAAATGCCAAACATAAGCTTCTTCAAGTCAGCATCCTTGCTTCCATGATCACATCTTCTTCTTTCCCTTAAATTCTGGACAAATGTTGGCGTAATGTCCCATATTCCTGCACCGGAAACACTGAATGTGGCTAATGTCCTTCTTTTTCTTCTTCACGGGTGCTTCCTTCAATTCTTGGATAACTTTCTTCATTCCTTCCTTTTGATGTTGAACCACTTGTTGTGTCACGATGAAAAATTGACACTGAGCGGGGTAATGATCAGTTCCTTCACACATAAAACATGTGACTTGAGTAGTGGGACATTCCTCACCCCGGTGCAATTCTTCACAATAGGGGCATATATCTTGGTGTCCTTCGTAGGAGTGTCCTGTTTCTCCTCAAATTATGCAGGAACGGGGCCTCTTACGGGTTACCTTCCTTTGCATCGGGGTGGCGAGGCGATATCCTAACAAAATCCTTGTGAACTCCTTTCAAGTAATCTTCCTTCTTGATTTGTTAATCGCCTGGTGCATTGTCCACCAAGTAGCAGCCTCTTCTACATAGTACTTGACAGCATAGTGGACCATGTCATCACTTCCAACCTTGTTACGCTCCATACGCTCCTCCATATTACGGATCCATTGCTCCACCTTCAGTCTCGACATCGCCCCAGAAAAGGCGAGTCCTACTCCATACTCCATCTATTAAACCCATACGACAAGGTTTAGGGAAAAACTATAACACCGACAAGACAACAACTAAAGACAGCAACACATAGCAACAAACAATACAGTCACAAAAGTCAAAACACACAAACAACTCCTAGGGTAAGGTCATATGTGCAAGACATACGATCTCATCATACTACGCGAAATTCTTTCAACTAATTTCACCTAAAATTGGTGGTCTGAATCTAATGCTTCATCCTTCTCAGCTAAGCTGATCTTGAAGATCCTCTCGTAGTGTCAAAACTTATTGATCACCATAGGGTATTCTTCTGGTTCTTGTGATCATAACTTCAATTGATCCACGAGGTTGATGATGCACCTCTCAAATGTCTTGTCTTCAGGGGTAAGCAACTCAGAGGGGTATTTACAGTAAAACAAGATGAGAAGTTTTAGAAGATGAATAATAGATGAGAGATACTAGTGAAGAGAGTAAGTAATCAAGGAATGATAAAATACTTTTGTTCCTATGGCCTTTCCTATCCATTTTCTAGGGTCACGACTTACAGTCAACATGGGCTCTGATACCATCTGTAACGACCCGATTCGCTAAGAATCCAAGTCTCTGTGCATTCTGTGCTAGTCCCTGGATCAATAGCTAGCACACACAGTACATGATGTAATATCAAGAATAAACCACATGTCATATATATTACATCGAAGATCCAGTATTACAATATAGCATACCTGCATAGCTCAAGGCTAGCTTACAAATGGAATACATCAGAAATAATAAAGAGCTTCGTGGCGTCGATCAACCCCACCGGCAAGTTGAGTATAGACATCGTAACCCTACATCGTACCACTTAGTCGTCGTATACAATCCTGCAACACCGAAGGTTACAGCCCGAACACGGGTCAGTACATCTGATTTGTACGGCAAGTCACACGAAAAATTATATATAACAGACCTACAACTACATGCAGGATATATCAATGGAAGGCTTATGGTTTAGTTTTGCAGAAAGCCAGTTTTTCCCTCACATACTACAACTAATCAAATTTTAATTTATCTTGCTAGTCCTAAGTATGGTTGAATCGGGCTACACCAATTCCAACCATCCCTTTATTAAAAGTTCCCACTCAAATTCTTATTAAGATTAATTATCTGCCAAGACCATCCAACAACAATAATGCCCAGTTGCTCAAAGTTTTCCGTAACCGTGGACACGGCTAATCATGATCAGTTTTTACACTCTGCAGAGGTTTGTACACTTTCCCCACTGGACTCAACCCGAAGATTGAGACATAGTCTTTCAGAAGAGGTTGCCTCCACCCTTTGGTACACCTATCATATCTACATCAGCTAGCTACCAGGGCCAAGCTCCCCACAACTTACTCATCTAAGCCAGAGCCCATATAGCCAGTGGTTGTACATGGAAGCTACTAGTCACACTGTCTGTCCGATCTTTTTGAGCCTAGACGGCGCCCACTGCGTTCAGAGGGTACGCGCCATGACGCACCCGGTTCACCACCAAAACAACCATTCGGGAAGCATTTAGCCCTGGTCCCTCCTTATCCAAGGAATGAGCCCCAAGATGCATTCCCTGCCTGTCCAGAGGTGATTTCTATTTAAGTTTGCTAGTCAAGTCATTAATCCTCACATAGCTCAATGATAACTCAACCAATCCCCGTCTACAAAGCAATAGCAATATATAACAACCACGATCCTAGGGCGACAATGGAATTCAAGGTCAGAACATATGGCTATCCTACTAGGTTTAAATCATAACTAATATATAGTCCTACACATGCATAGAGTGATAATTTTCTACATGCATAATACAAAATATAGGTTGAGGTATGGTCAAAGTGTAACTTGCCTTTTCCATTCGATGAAGTTCTTCGCTCTCACGATCCAGTCAACTCTACTCGTCACACTCCGAGCAAATCTAGCGCAAACGAGGGAACTCGAATAAGAAATCACATCACAAGGCAAACAAAAGATCAACAACAAACACAAAGGTTTTAGCAACAAAACAAAAAGGCTTGACACGGTACAAGTGTCGATGTGTTCGAAGGTGACCAGTGGAACGTGAAATCGAGAGAGTCAACGGATAAAGAATTGTCGATACAAGAGTATGATCAAGGACTTATGAAATCAAGGTAAAGATCATAGCAATATGAATGGTGTGTGGATATTGCCGATAGGATGTCTCATATGATCCAATATGCAAAAAGAATCACGTGAAACGGAATACTACAACATATGTCATAGCAGGTGCAAATTTGAATTGAATTTGAATTTAAACAGATCAAGAAACATTTGAATTTTTGTGTACACATGATATAGACAGAAAGCACATGGAACGAGTGATCCAACGCAAAAATAATCACTCGATTTGGATCAACGGTATAAAAGATACGACCACCGGAATTTGAATTTGAATTTGAAATAAATTCAAATTGAAAGGTGTGCAAACTGTGCAAATATTGATTCCATGCTAAACTACAAAACAACACGAGCATGTAGCAAAAAGTTTCACCTCGATCCGATGCACGGTGTGGGAGATATTGCACGTACGGCGCCGGGGTGTTTTCTGCCAAAAGGGCTGATCCGCGAATAAAGTTTCTTCAGAAAAAGCGATCGGGTCCCTGGGACCAGATCTGGCCGGAGTTGATTTTCGAGGGCTTCTCCGGCGATGTTCCGGCGAGTTTGGCGTGCCTTCTGGCAAGGCACGGCGGTGGAGGCGGCGTGGGGCAACGAGGTCCGGCGAGGGGCGGCGCAAGGCGCGTGGAGGCGCGCGGCGGCGGTGGCCGCGTGGGGCGGCGCGCTCGGCGAGCTCGCCGACGGCGCGGGCGATGGAGGCGGCCGGCGACTCGGGATCCGGCGTGGCGGGGCGGCCTGGGCTGAGGCGCGGCGACGGGAAGCACGGGCGGCAACGGCCGGGCGGCGCCGGTGGCGGCCGGGAAGGTCGGTGGGGCGCGGCCGCGGCGCTGGAGGCGACGGGGCCCGCTAGGGTTTGGAAAAAAAATTAAAAGAAATAAAAATGTTTTTTGAAAATATATATAGGCAGAAAAGAAAAAGGAAAAAGAACAATATTGGGTCCGTTTTGGACTCAAATTGCTCACGGGCGAGAAATCACTATTAGGCCGGCTGTGTCCGGATTTTTCTTTTATTCAAAATCCGAAACTTCAAACAATTAAATCAAATCAACCGTAACTCCGAAAAATATGAATCAAAAACCTAAATTCATCAAATAATACAAAGAAATTTTATTTAATGAATAAATTTTCTAAAAAAATAAAATAAAAATAAAAAACATTTTCTAAATACTTTATTTAAATATAAATACTTTTCATAAATCAAATAAAATCCAATAAATTATTAAAACATTTTTATTTGGTCAAAAGCGTTGACAAACCATTTCTAAATAATAAAATATAAATTTTAAAATTGTTACACAAATAAATAATTTGGTAAAATAAAAATATCCCATTGGAATACTTTTTTTTCTACTCTTTTAAAATATTTAATAAATCATTTTAATGAAATAAAAACCCTCTTAGCATTATCAAATCCTTAAAATAATTCTAGAGTTATTTTTAATACTCATAATAAATTTTAAAAACTTTAAAGTAATATTTTAAATATTTTCCAACTTTATTAAAAATGGGATAAGAACTCCGCCTATGTTTTTTTTAGACGTAGCCGGTCCCAAGCCCGGGTAAAGGAGGAGGGTTGTGTTAGGCTTGGCGAGCCAACGTGAAAACCCAGCCACTCTTATGGATATGAAACCCAAAAGAACATCGTTGGGGCGTAACCCTCTTAGCGACGCGCCACATCGGAACCCGGGTGTGGTGACAAATGAGCAAGGGCCGGGCCGTCACCCCCCTGGTGGCGCGCCGTATCTTGATCTGGATACGGTGACAAGTGAGCAAGGATCGGGTCGTCGCAGCCTTAGTGGCGCGCTACATCGTCGCCCGGGTGTAGTGAAAAATAAGCAAGGGTCTTCGCATTTGACTCAACGAGTGCGAAGGGTAAGGAAGCTAGCCGAGCCTAAGAGGATTCGCATAGGTAGTTGGAACGTAGGGTCCCTGACAGGTAAGTTGCGGGAGTTAGTGGATGCAGCAGTGAGGAGAGGTGTTGATATCCTATGCATCCAAGAAACCAAGTGGAAGGGACAGAAGGCGAAGGAGGTAGAGGAGACCGGTTTCAAGCTGTGGTACACGGGGACCACTGCGAACAGAAACGGAGTAGGTATCTTGATCAACAAGAGCCTCAAGGATGGAGTGGTAGACGTCAAGAGGCAAGGTGATCAGATTATCCTGGTCAAGCTGGTCGTTGGGGACCTAGTTCTCAATGTTATCAGCGGCTATGCCCCGCAAGTAGGCCACAATGAGAGCACCAAGTTGGAGTTCTGGGAAGGTCTGGAGGACTTGGTTAGGAGTGTTCCTATTGGCGAGCGGCTCTTCATAGGAGGAGACCTTAATGGCCATGTGGGCACATCTAACACAGGTTTTGAAGGGGTGCATGGGGGCTTTGGATATGGCTGCAGGAATCAAGAGGGAGATGATGTCTTAAGCTTCGCTTTAGCCTACGACATGATCGTAGCTAACACCCTCTTTAGAAAGAGAGAATCTCATCTAGTGACTTTTACTAGCGGACAACACTCTAGCCAGATTGATTTCATCCTCTCAAGAAGAGAAGATAGGCGTGCTTGCCTAGATTGTAAGGTGATACCTGGGGAGAGTGTTGTCGCTCAACATAAGCTTGTGGTGGCTGACTTCCGCTTTCGGATTCGTGTCCAGCGGGATAAGCGCACCAAAGTCGCTAGAACGAAGTGGTGGAAGCTGAAGGGGGAGGCGGCTCAGGCTTTCAAGGAGAGGGTCATGAAGGAGGGCCCTTGGGAGGAAGGAGGTGATGCAAACAATATGTGGATGAAGATGGCGACCTGCGTCCGAAGGATAGCTTCAGAGGAGTTTGGGGTAACCAAGGGTAGTAGAGTCGAAGCTAAAGATACCTGGTGGTGGAACGAGGATGTCCAGAAGGCTATTAAGGAGAAGAAAGTCTGTTTCCGACGCCTATACCTCGATAGGAGTGCGGACAACATAGAGAAGTACAAGGTGGCGAAGAAGACAGCGAAGCGAGCTGTGAGCGAAGCTAGGGGGCGGGCGTATGAGGACCTCTACCAGCGTTTAAACACGAAGCAAGGTGAAAGGGACATCTATAAGATGGCCAAGATCCGAGAGAGGAAGACGAGGGATGTCGATCAGGTGAGATGCATCAAGGACGAAGCAGATCAACTTCTGGTGAAGGACGAAGACATCAGGCATAGATGGAGGCAATACTTCGACAAGTTGTTCAATGAGGAGAATGGGAGCTCTACCATTGAGCTGGATGACTCCTTTGATGAGATGAACAGACGTTTTGTGCGGCGAATCCAGGAGGCCGAGGTCAAGGAGGCTTTAAAAAGGATGAAAGGAGGCAAGGCGATGGGCGCCGACTGTATCCCCATCGAGGTGTGGAGAGGCCTTGGAGACAAAGCGATAGTATGGCTAACCAAGCTTTTCAACCTCATTTTTCGGTCAAACAAGATGCCTGAAGAATAGAGGCGGAGTATATTAGTACCAATCTTCAAGAACAAAGGGGATGTTCAGAGTTGTACTAATTACCGCGGGATTAAGCTAATGAGCCATACAATGAAGCTATGGGAGAGAGTCATTGAGCACCGTGTAAGAGGAATGACACGCGTGACCAAAAATCAATTTGGTTTCATGCCTGGGAGGTCGACCATGGAAGCCATTTTCTTGGTACGACAACTTATGGAGAGATACAAGGAGCAAAAGAAGGACCTGCATATGGTGTTCATTGACTTGGAGAAGGCCTACGATAAGATACCGCGGAATGTCATGTGGTGGGCGTTGGAAAAACACAAAGTCCCGACAAAGTACATTATCCTCATCAAGGATATGTACGACAATGTTGTGACAAGTGTGCGAACAAGCGATGGCGACACTGATGACTTCCCAATCAAAATAGGACTGCACCAAGGGTCAGCTTTGAGCCCTTATCTTTTCACATTGGTGATGGATGAGGTCACACGTGATATACAAGGGGACATCCCATGGTGTATGCTCTTTGCAGACGATGTGGTGCTAGTCGACGATAGTCGGGCGGGGGTTAATAGGAAGCTGGAGCTGTGGAGACAGACTTTGGAATCGAAAGGTTTTAGGCTTAGTAGAACTAAAACTGAGTACATGAGGTGCGGTTTTAGTACTACTAACCATGGGGAAGAGGAGGAAGTTAGCCTTGAGGGGCAAGTGGTACCTCAGAAGGACACCTTTCGATATTTGGGGTCAATGCTGCAGAAGGATGGTGATATTGATGAAGACGTTAGCCATCGAATCAAAGTTGGATGGCTAAAGTGGCGCCAAGCTTCTGGTGTTCTCTGTGATAAGAGAGTGCCACAAAAGCTAAAAGGCAAGTTCTATAGAACGGTGATTCGACCTGCGATGTTGTATGGTGCTGAATGTTGGCCAACTAAAAGGCGACATGTCCAACAACTAGGTGTGGCAGAGATGCGCATGTTGAGATGGGCATGTGGCCACACAAGGAAGGATCAGATCCGGAATGATGTTATACGGGAGAGAGTTGGGGTGGCACCAATTGAAGAGAAGCTTGTCCAACATCGCCTGAGATGGTTTGGGCATATCCAACGTAGGCCTTCTGAAGCGCCTGTGCATATCGGGCGGTTAAGGCGTGCTGATAATGTCAAGAGAGGTCGGGGGAGGCCAAACTTGACTTGGGAGGAGTCTGTGAAGAGAGACCTGAAGGACTGGGCTATCAACAAAGATCTAGCTCTGGACAGGGGTGCGTGGAAGTTAGCTATCCACGTGCCAGAACCGTGATTTGGTTACGATATCTTTTGGGTTTCAGCTCTAGCCTACCCCAACTTGTTTGGGACTGACAGGCTTTGTTGTTGTTGTTGTTGTTGTTGTATTAAAAATGGGATAAGTCATTTTATATCCTCTCAAATAAATTACCTTTACTTGAAAAATGTTTTGAATATTCAGAAGAATTTCAATAATGATTTAAATCATTTTCCAACCTTTTAATATGTTGAAGGAGTCATATTACCTTCTCTCATTTTGTTTTGTTGGTTTTGTTTTAAATAATAAATTCCAAAACACCAACGGTGAATATTAGGAAAAATCATTTTATTCCCTCTCGTTTTAATATTCACTAAACTCCAAAAGTTTTAAATTCTAGAGAAAATCAAACACATCAAGCAAACAATCATTATCTATTTAATTTTATTAACATTCCAAAATTCGGAAAATTTTGGGATGTTACACCAAAGTTGTTGTTTGAGCCAGATATCGAAGGATTCGCTTGACAGCAATATGATGTGATTCTTTCAGGTTTGCCTGAAAACGAGCACACATACAAACGGATAGCATAATGTCAGGTTTAGATGCACAAAGGTAAAGAAGCGAACCAATCATCGAGCGATATTTCTTCTGATCGAAAGATTTTTCCTTCTCATCTGCATCTAGATGAACATTCGTAGGCATTGGAGTCTTGATAGTTTTACAACTGACAAGATCAAACTTCTTCAGGAAATCTCTGAGATACTTCTCTTGAGAGATGAAAGTCCCATTCTTCTGTTGACGGATTTGAAGCCCGAGAAAGAACTTCAATTCACCCATCATAGACATTTCATATTTCTTCGACATCATACGAGCAAATTCTTCGCTAATATCAGGGTTAGTACAGCCAAATATAATATCATCGACATAAATTTGACACACAAAAAGATCATTTTTGTATGCACGAGTAAAAAGAGTCGGATCAGTTGTTCCTGGTTTGAAGCCCTTCTTTAGAAGAAAATCCTTCAGTGTTTCATACCAAGCACGTGGTGCTTGCTTTAACCTATATAGGGCCTTGTGCAACCTATACACCTTATCAGGATTCTTCGGGTCTTCAAAACCTGGTGGCTGCATAACATATACTTCCTCTTCGATTTCACCGTTAATAAATGAACTTTTGACATCCATTTGATATAGCAATATACCATTGTAATTGGCAAAAGAAAGCATGACACGAATGGATTCAAGTCGAGCAACTGGAGCATAAGTCTCACCAAAATCAATACCTTCGATTTGAGTGTAGCTTTGTGCAACCAGTCGAGCTTTCTTCCTTAACACAATGCCATCTTCATCTTGCTTGTTGCGAAATATCTACTTGGTACCAATGATATTATGCTTCTTGGGATCAGGTCTATCGACAAGGGACCAGACCTTATTTCTCTCGAAATGATTAAGTTGTTCGAGCATTGCAGTCATCCAGTCTGAGTCCTTCATGGCTTCATCGAAATTTGACGGTTCTAACATGGATACAAACGAAAAGTTTCCACAGAAGTTAGCTAAACGAGTACGAGAACGAGTGGTGGGATGACCTGGTAAACGAATCTCTTCGAGTATTGAGTCGACGTCCACTCTTCTTCGAACACGAGGTAAAGCTCCTTCATCAGCTTGAGGATCCGGTTGTTCTTCGGGATCAGCTTGGCCTTCAGGATCAGCTTGTCCTTCGGGATCAGCTTGTCCTTCGGGATCATTTCCTTCGGGTTCAGCTTCTCCTTCGGGTGGAGCATTTTCTTTGTTTACGCGTTCTCCTTCGACCTGTACATCATTAGCTTCAGGATGTTGATCTCTGCTTGGTGTGCGAGGTGATGATAGTGATTTCTCGCCCTTCGTTGGTAGACCCCAAGAGGAAGGTATGATGTAGCACAGCAGAAAATTTCCCTCAGTGAAGATACCAAGGTTTGTCTCCAGTAGGACTCCGGAGATGATAAGTAGGTGTCAGAGGCGCAACTAACGCGGACCTGCACACAGATGCAAATAACTTTGTTCCCAACGAAGTTCAGAGAGGTTGTCAATCTCTCTGGTCTTGTTGTTCACAAAGGATCAAACACAAGGGATAATGATAGCAACTGAAAGTAAAAGAAGAAAAGTAAATGAGTGTGGAAACAGTGATGAGGATATGGACCGGGATACGTGATGTTCACTAGTGATGTCTCTCTCCCAAAAGACGATAAAACTGCTATGCGAGGTGAACAAATTACAGAAGGGCAATTGACAGGATTATGAACGCACCGCAATGCTAACTATGCTACAAAAGAAAGGAAGAGGCTCAAAAGCATGGGAAGAACGCCAAAATAAGTAGACCGAAATCCAACTGCATCTACTACTAATCATCCACCTTGAGATATCTATCCAGAACATCTCGCTAGTATTAAGTTGCGAGCCCCACCCAAAGTGTAAACCCAAAGCAACAGACAACTGCATTAAAAAGCACTTTGCATAAAGTAAACAATCCTTGCAACCGCGGTTACAAGCACCGTTGTGTTTTCCGATTGTGGCAACAGCACATCCCCTAGACTCATGTTTCTGTCACTCAAGCGTGTCATCAGGGGGCATGAACCCACAATCGAGCATAACGTTCCCTCTTGGGGTTACTACCTACTACTTGGACAAAGCAATAAACAGCAACGGAGAACATGCAAGAATTACTTAATAACAAAAATATAAAAGATAAGAACCAAATATATTACTCTATCACAATCTGAATATAATCTCATAATCCATCAGATCCCATCAAACTCAGCATAGCAATAGCAGAAAGATTACAAAAGTGTCTCGATCATGTAGGGCAGCTCACGAGGTCTAAACCATGAAGAACAAAGAGGGGAGGAGAACATCACATAGCTACTAATCACGGACCCATGGTTCAAAATAAACTACTCACGGCACATCCGGGAAGCATCCATGGTGGAGAGGAGACTCCCGGAGGTCGGCCCTCCCTCCGGCAGGGTGCCGGGAAGAGGTCTGGTGGTGCTCCCGATCTCGGAAGCGAGGCGGCGGCGGAACAGAGGCGAGATTGCGAAAAAAGGTTCTTCTTCTGAGGGTTTCTCGTCATGGAGAATATATAGGTGAAGGGGGGCAGCCAGGGGGGCCACCAGGGGTCCAGGCGGCCCCCTGTCGCGGCCAGCCCCTAGGGCGCGCCACCAGGGCGCCTGGGCCTCTGGTGGTGGCCGTCTGGCCCCACTCAGGTTCTTCCGGAAGGTTCTTCTGCGCTGATTTTTTATCTGATTTTTCCCGATATTTTGGAGCACTTTTTATATGGGGGAAAACTGAAATAGAAAAACAGCAGAAAAAAGTAACTGGCACTGTGGTGCACTGAGTTAATAGGTTAGTCCAAATATGATCAAAAGTGTATGAAAGTGTATCTAGATCATAGCAATATCAAACAAAACATGCATGGAGCAAGCAGAAATTATAGATACGTTTTGGACGTATCAACATCCCCAAGCTCTGCTCGTCCTCGAGTAGGTAAATGATAACAGCATAATTTCTTTGGTGACATGCTAGCAACCATATAAGAACTTTAAAAATTAAAGCAATCAAGGTTAGAGATTCAATTCAAGGCATAACATGCAAGAGCCTATATTAGCATTGAAACAAGTAACAAAAGAACATTAGGTGCAAGAGCTCTCGCTGTCCGTGACTCGAATGTCTTCAAATGGTGTTTGCGTGCAAGAAGGGGGATAGGGAATACGAGAAAAATATTTATTTGTTGAGAACTCAATCTACTAAAGTTTCACACTTGGTCTTTTTCTGGAATCTTATCTTGACTCGTCCCTAGACCACTAGCCAGGTACAAGTCAATTTGATCCACTCCTTTTTCAATATTTTGAGCACTCATGCAATGGATGAGCGTAAGCACGAGAGTTGACACTTAGGATGGCAAAGAGAGAAGTACGGAGGAGGAGGAAGACAAAAAAGAATGAGAAAGGCTCACATCAATGAGGACAATCATAGGCAAGAGATGCCAAATGATAGATATGATGTGAGGAGTAGGGATTTCCATGCAACGGATGCACATATGAGCTAGGAAGCTCTCCAATGAAACTAGTGGGGGTGCATCTAACTTGCTCGCTCATGAAGTCCTAGAGCTCGTTTGAGGAGGCTCATCCTTGGAATATGCAAGCCAAGTTCTATAGTGTGAAGGTCCCCACATAGCTATATGCATAATGATCATCTCTATGGAGTACAAGGATATAGAGGGATTACTAGTGTGGATCTCTCAAAAGGATAGTAGTTTTTCCCCTTTCTCTCTTTTTATTTTTTTCCTTTTTTTCTATTTTTTTTATTTTTTTGTGGCCACAATGGCTCTTTCTATTTAACTCTCATTTGTCCTCTTTGGGATCTTTTATTGTGTCCACTTTGGGATCTTTTCCTCACTTAAGGGCAACACTCTATTTTACAAGAAGGTATAGGAAATCTTCACACTTTACAAGGTACTCAAAATCATAAAGAAGATGTAACTATCATGATGTATGCAAATGTATGCCGCTGCCAGTGTAGCAGGAACATGTATGACATGAAGATCAAGTCATGAAGAGGTGGATGTTGCATGGCAATATATCTCGGAAAGGCTATGGAAATGCCTTGATAGGTAGGTATGGTGGCTGTTTTGAGGAAAGATAAAGGGAGGCTTATGATGACAGAGCGTATCATGCCAAGGGTTTGGAAGTACCGGCGAAGGTGGACACCAACTCTCGGAGTGAGGATAAGGCAATGCACGGCACGGGAAAGGCTAGCAAAATATGGGAAGGTGGAAGTGTCAACTCTCAATACTTACATTAGTCCGAAGAACTCATGCACTTATTATCGGTAACTCTCAATCTAATAAGGAGGTTCACAAAGAGACAAGTACCCCGAGGAGGAGTGTATGGGGGTTTGGTTATCCTTGCGCATCCTCGACTCATGGTACGTGAGTGTTCTCTAATATTCGACCCCTCAGAAGAGTAGTGATCCATCTAGTAGCTAGAGTTCTCAACTAGTTTTGTAGGTTTTGAAAATAAACACGGATTGCCCAAAATACGACACCTAACACTAATAGGCTAGATCTCTTGACACCAAAAGTCCAAACATTACTCACATCAATGCCTCAAAACTATTGCAAGCTACTACTAAAATTAAATAGCAACCTCAATTACCTACTTTCAAGACAAGACACAACTCAGTGCAACAACCAACTCTCTTAACAAGATAAACATGAAAACCAAAAAGAGTTGCAGCAACAAACTAAACAAAAGCCAAGGCTCTTGCTAAAGAAAAACTAAGACTAAAACTAAACAAGGCAGTAGCTATGAAAAGATAAAGAACACACAACAGCAAAAAAGATAGGCAGGAAAAATCCTATGATGTGTTCTAAATTTTGAAAGTGGAGCGTGTTTCTCTCCCACACAAAGTAATATAGGACCTAACTTGTTATCAACAGCAAGAAAAGCTAAAGAAACTAAAAAAATCCTAAGAGCGAGACGCTCCAAGCATAGCACATAACGCATGAAGTGATAAAAGTATAGTGAGACGAAGGACGAACTGATGATTGTTGATGGAGAAGGGGATGCACGGGGGCATCCCCAAGCTTAGAAGATTGAGTCTCCTTGAATATTTATTGGGGATGCATGGGGGCATCCCCAAGCTTGACCGCTTGACACTCCTGGATCTTCTTTCATCATCTTCCATCGCACACTTGAAATCTCCCTTCATACCTAACTCATCATAAGCTGATTAGAGAGGTTAGTACCCTTAATAAAATAATTTTTCCCCACTGGACATAAAGATATTCTTGAAGAGCTACTGTTTCTCAAGAGTGCCAAAAAAAATTTGCAAAGAAAAAGCAAGCTTAAGGTTTGCAAAAGTGAAGAGAGGCAAAACGTGGCAGAATCTGTGAAAAACAGAACAACAGGTAGTAGAGAATTTTTCGGGGCACTTCTGCAACTCAAATAAAAAAACTCAGAACATACGAAAGTTTTACAATTGTAAAGAGCATGCTGTCAAAAAAATTCAGATCAAAAAGATGATCTGGTGATTTTATTCGAATTTTTCTGTCAAGGGACATAATCTGTTTTTTGGACTGCATGTCACAACTTTTGCTTCCCTTATCATAAGAGGCTATAACTTGGCACAAAGCTGAAAAATAAAGATACAATGATGTTGCTATAGTAGTAACAAACATCAAGACACAACAAAAGCAAAAAGAAACCTAATTCGTTGTGGGCTGCCTCCCAAAAGCGCTTCTTTAAAGCCATTAGCTAGGCTTAAACCAGATGATCATAGAAGATGCTCTCACAAGAGAATAAGAGTTGAAGCAAAGGAGAGCATCAAGAAGCAAATGTGAAACACTTTTAAGCCTAACCCACTTCCTATGCCTTGGAAACTTGTAAGAAAATAAATCACGAAAGAACAAAGTAACAAGCATAGGAAGGTGGAACAAGAACAACTTGAAAACTTTCAACATGAAGAGAGGTGTTTTTGTAACATGGAAATTTCTGCAACCAAACTTCCCTCTCTCGAAATAATTTTCAGTAGTATCATGAACAACATCAAGAATATAACTATCACATAAATCATGTTGTTCATGACCTACAAGCATACGTGTATAGTTTTCAACACGGTCTTTAGGATTATAAGATAAATGCAACCCATCACATTGAGCCTTGATAAGGGAAAAATTCTCCGAAGTTGGAGGTTTCAAAAGGATAATATGGCAATCAAGTGTGGGTGTAATAGCAACAATTTCATGATTAACATAAGGAACTATAGCAAGTTCATCTTCGTAAGCGTCATCCATAGTGGCATCATGGCCATAAGCATAGAAGGCATCAACTTCATCAAAAAGGGATATTTCAAAAGAATCCATAGGATCATAACACTCATATAAGGTAAGATTCAAAGAGTTACTCTCATTAGAAGGTAGACATGGATGGCTCCATTCTTCCTCCTTTTGTTCGTCACTCTCCTCCTCTTTTTCATCCAAGGAGCTTTCAGGTTCATAAATTTCTTCTTCCATAGAGTCCTTCAAATCATTAGTCTCTTCCTTTGGGGGAGAGATTCTCTCAAGATGATCAGTAATGTAATATTTTGCATCGTAATTTTCCAAACAATAGTTAAGTATAGCAAGACTCTCAGATTTGTAAGGGGCATCATCAATATTTTTAAGAAGAGAAGTAATTTCATAGGCACCCTTATAAGCAACAAATTCTTCTATTTCCTCTGCATCATAAAAATCATAGTTTCTCTTAGCATAAGAAGCTAAGGTTTCATCATCATTGTACTCACATTGGAAAGCAAGGTGTTTGTGCCTCATAAAGCAACAAGATTCATCCCTGCAGAAAGATATATTATATATTGAGCACAAGTGTCGTCGATATGTGACGGCAGATGCCATGGGGATGGCTAAAGTGAGGGGAAGAGGCGAGGAAGAAAATGTCGATGGTGCCGGAATCGGGTTGATCACAAACACGGTGACGGACACCACGATGTACCCAGGTTCGGGGCTCTCCGGAGAGATAAAACCCCTACTCCTGCTTGTCTCTTCTATATCAATGGGACTGAGCTTACAATAACTGCTTCTCTATCTACTCAGGGGAAGGTGAGAGACGCCGTGGGCAAGGCTCTCTCATGCTTCCCTGAGGAGGAACTACAAGCAGTAAATGAACTGAGCGAGAGGTGAGTAATGGTGCGAATGTGGTGGATCGTCCCTCACGCAGGAGGGGTACCCCGGTCTCTTATAGTGTGAGCCCGGGGTAAATCGGTAACTTCACTGCCGATTGGGCCCAGCTGTCATCCTCTAATCGGCTGGGGCCCACCGACTGCTCCTCTCCGGGCGATCCGGACCCGACGCGCGGCGGCCCATGCTGTAGACTCGTAGGGCATGATGGTGAACAGTGGAGCTAGGAGGTGCGGTCTTGTCGTCCTGTCCGCGGAATCGGCGGAGAGGTCGACAGCGCATATCTGCTAGATCTTCGATGTGACTTGGCATCTCTCCCACCCCGATCTCTCGGGATTGCGCATTTATGACCTCGTACTTGTACTTCTGACTGGTCTCGGGGTCAACTTCTCCAGGGGTAGTAAGTTGTACCGATTGCGCCTGGGCTGACTGGTGTCCCTCGACAGGGTCGATTGCTCTAGGCAATCGGCCGCGTCAAGGCCCATCTTGTCCCAACTGCGGGCCAATCGGATGATCGTCTTGGTGATGAAAAGGGTGGAACGGTTCCGCCTGGGCCGACTGCTGGCGCTCGGTACGGCTGATTTCCTTGGAGCAATCGGCCGTACGCCTGCCCAGCTCGGCCCAGCTGCAGCCCAATCGGTCCATCCTTGTCTTGAAAGGTTTCTTTCGCTTGGGTGAGCCTACCCGGGTACCAATCCCCCGACAGTAGCCCCTAAAGCTGTAAAGGTCCCACGGTCATTTGACCTCGGGGCCTTTGCAGTTTTCAATCTTTCTCCAACATCTTCCGAATGCTTTGGCATCATCGAGTGCGTCGTTCTGCTTTCGTCGACCGACTCGGAGATCACACTCGGCTAGCCAAGATTTCGTCCGATTTGATTTGAAATGTTGCGGATTTATTTCTTCACTTTTTTGAGAATCATATCCCTCGCCGACTCGGATTTAATCCTCACCGATTGCCTTCCAACGGTTACCTCCGATTCTTCCGGGATGCAGTCAATGGACCGGGGCCCACGACCCACGCGCGATTTGACGTAACTGCAGGCCTCGACCCCCACGTCGCACGCCTCGCTTCCCACGCTGGGATCCCTTGCGCCGGTTTGCCGGTTGGTCTTCCTGTGGGCTAGGCCACACCAGGCCACACAGCCGCAGCCGGATCCCACTCCCTCCCCCGCCGCACATATAAGCCACAAGGGAGGGCCTTTGCCTCCTCCTTCTCTCATACGCCTTCTTCCTCCCCCGCCTCTTGCTCTCGCGCTCGCCTTTGCTGCTCCGCCCGAAGCTTTCCGTCGTGCTCGCAGCTCCGCCTCCGCGCACGGAATCAGCTCCGGCCGCGCCCTCGCGTGCTCCTCCGCCACCGTGGTAACCTTTCCCCGTCACATTGCCCTCTGCCCGTGCGCTTCTCGCCTTCCTTCTCTTCTCGCCCGCAAGCTCCATGGCGCCCCAGCGAGACACCTCTCAGGCCAACCGTGGGTGCTGGAAGGGCTCCACCGTCACCGCTGGCGCCATCCATGCCTTGGCTCGCGCCCGCAAGATGCCGGCCGAGGTCCAATGGCGTGCTCCCGGCGTCGAGCTCGTGCCCAATGCGCGTGCTGGCGAGAGGGTCGTCTTCCTCGCTCACTTCGAGCGTGGATTCGGACTCCCCGCCAGCACCTTCTTTCGAGATTTCCTCAACTTCCATCATCTGCAGCCGCATCACCTCGCGGCGAACTTCATCATGATCCTCTCCGGCTTCGTCACGCTGTGTGAGGGGTATCTCGGCTGCCGCCCAAGCATCGCTCTCTGGAAGAGGTTCTTCAACCTCCGAGCTCACAATGCTCGGACGGGAGCTGTGGTGCCGTCTGCCACGGAAGGCGGCGACCCGACCCATGTGACTGACATGACCGACTGCGGCAGTTGCCTCGTCGCAGCCGGCAAGCACAAGTATAAAGGTCCCGAGATCGTCCAATCGTGCAAGAACTGGCAAACCACCTTTTTTATGTCAAGTCGCCCGACCAAGGCCCCGATCTCCTGAATTTGCCCGAGTTCACCCTCGCACGGCCGACTGAGAAATACCAGTGGTCGCTGAAGTACGGTGTTGACGATTGCGATGTTGACGCCCAAGTCACTAGGATTGCTCAGCTGGAGCAGGAGGGCCTCCTGCCGACTGATCTTGCTGCTGCCTGGCTCCAAGCCCGAGTGCTCCCTCTACAGCGCCGAGTGCACCGTATCTGTGATATGTCGGGCCCCCGAGATCCCACTCGGCTCTGCACGTGGCGAGTGAAACTCGAAGATCTCTGCACCAGGCTGAAGACTATTACATCTAGTCCTTCGCCCGACCCTTTCCGCTTCGTCCTTGAGTACCTCAACCGCCGACAGAAACCACCTGTGGTATGATCCGACTGTTCCCTTTCTCCGATTGCTTTTTCCTCATCTTAACTTCTCTGATGACCTTCTTCTTCTTGCTCAGTACTTCATCCGATCCGATCTGATGGAAGACGGCCAGGTGGCCGGCGCGTACGCCCCCGACCGCGAGGACGATGACCCCGCGGACTTCGAGTACAATGGCGAGGTTCCCCCCTCCGAATCCGAAGATGACGGCGCTGACGACGGTGAATCATCTGGGGAGTCCTCCGAATCTGAAGATCCTGCCAACGCCGCCGACGTCGAGGCCGCCGACCCCAAGAACGCCGACATCCGACCTGCAGCTCAAGGGGGTACGCCTGACCCTTCCCTTGAGCAATTTCTGGCCGAATGGAGCGATGACGATAGTGTCTCAAAGATTGGTGTTTCTGATGCAGCTCCTCACGCAAAGCCTCCGAAGGTGCCGACCAAGCGTGCCTCGGCGACCAGCTCCTCCTCTGGTGCCGCTCCCAGCAAGGCCGCTAAGATGGCGCCGACTGCTCTCAAAGGCAAACAGCCTCAGGTGAAGACCACTCGCGTGCCGACTGGCCAAGCGCCTCTGAATGTTGCCCCGCTGAGATGTCGGATGCTCACAGGCGCGCCGAGAACAGTCGGGTATGCCTTTATCTTCATGCCTTGAACCTCTCTGTCTTCTCTTATACTGATTCGCCTCTTCTTTCTTCTTTCAGGGAGCCGATTGGTCTTGACGACGTCGACGCCGGCATTCCTGCCCAAGTCGGCGCAGTCATTTCCCCCGCCACGTCTGCTGCTGCGATCCGCAAACGGCAGCCGGTTCCACATCGTACCTCCAAGGACTCCGAGTGCGCCGCCAAGAAAGCCCGCCTTGAGACTGCCAAGACAACTACTTCTTCCACAACTGCCTCCAAGACCTCCAAGATCACGGCCGACCAGGGAGTCACTGGTGGCGAAGGAGCGCAACCGGTCGATCTGATTGCCCCATCTCCGCCACGACGCTCCGACCCAGTCTTCGCCCCCTTTACAGCTATCTCCTCGCCCATCCTGACAACCACCTCGCCGATTACGACGACCGCCTCGCAAATTATGACAACCTCCTCGCCAATTGTGGCAACCGGTCTTTCGACCTCGTCCCTTCTGACTTCGCCGCAGCCACAGCCGAATACCTCCGGCCCTCCGGCGACGTCGGCGCCACCGGTCTCGACCATCACTTCCTCTGCCGCTGTGATTCACGCTCCGCCGCCGCAGCCGACCTCTTCTGCGTCAATAATTTTGATGCGCTCGGTGGACCAGTTCGGGGCCGAGTACTCTCGCACCAGACATGTCGACGCCGAGCCTGATGCTTCACGCCGCTCCTCGGTTTCCTCTGAGGGTCCCCTGACGGTGGCCTACAACCGGGTGAACGACTTCGCCACCATCATGGCTCAGGATCTCCAACTGCTCGACCGCCATCACGCGGTAAATTTTTCAAATTTCCTTTGTGGCTTCTCAAATCGGGAGACTTTTCTTCCGGTGGGTGCGCGCAAGCGCACCCACTGGGTGTAGTCCCCGAGATTCGGGCTGATTGATTGCAATCGGTTCGGATCTTTATGTCTTAGATATCCTTTGCTCATTTATTCTGCCTTCCTCCTATTGGGAGACTTTGCTTCCGGTGGGTGCGCGCAAGCGCACCCACTGGGTGTAGTCCCCGAGATTCGGGCCGATTGTTTGCAATCGATTCGGATCTTCTTTTGGCTGCTGTGTATCTGAAGTTCATCTTGTTCTTCTTCTCAGGTTGTTCTTGAAGAACGACGTGAGGTCTTAGAGAAGCTCCTTGAAGCCTATGCCGCCAGCCTCTGAACCCTCGCTCAGGCCCAGATCGAGGTCAACAATCATTCGGCCGAGATCAACAGGCTGAGAGGTAACCTCTCCATTACTTTTATCTTTCCTCCGATTGATAATTTCTCTTGTACTAATATCTTTCTATCTTTCTCTAGTCTCTGTTCCCATGGTGGATGACCTTCAGGGCCGAATTGCCGAATTGACCACTGAACTCGGCCAGCAAGGACCTGTACTTGCTGCAGCTAAGCAAGAGGCGACCCGACTGCAGGGAGTGCAAATCGATTTGACTCGGACCATCCAAAACCTCCACTCCGAGCTGGCTGCTCTGAAGAAGAAGCATTCGGACGACCTGGCTGCCGTGACTGCTGCTGGCGATGGACTTCGCGCTGAACGAGATGAAGCTGTAGCCGCCCGGGAAGCGATGCAGGCCGAGAGGGATGCCGCCATTGCCGCCCGAGACTCCATCCGGAAAGACCGCGATGAGCACATTGCCAAGTATGAAGACTTGGAAAAGCGCAACTATGAAGAAACAACCCGACTGCGCCGCCGGGCCAAGGGTTTCTGCGATACAATGACTGATATGGACGTCCTTCTTAGCGGTGATTGCTTCTTGCCTCCAAGTGCATTTTCCGATTGCTTCCTTCTTCTGTGCTCTTACTCATACTTTCCTTTTGTGATGCAGAGGCCTGGCCTGAATCTGAGGCAGCTGCTTATGCAGCGGTGGCCAAGTCCCAAGAGGAGACCATCGCGGCCGGAGGGACCGTCCAACTTGATGATAATGTCTGGACTCGGCACGAATATCTGATTGGCACGGTGGCTCGCATTCCTGTCATTAAGGGGATTGCACTGTCCTTCAAACTTGGCATTCTGAAGATTGCCGAATTGATGTGGTCGCCGACTGAGCTCAAGGTCGGACTCCAGAGGATGAAGCACGTCGCCGGCTCCTCCGCCGAGACCCGCGAGCCTGAGACTCTGGACGAATAAGACTCTGACAAAGGAGAGGCTCCGAATGCTACCACCGAGCAGACTCGGATTCTTCTGAAGGCCATCCCACGTCGGATTGATGTCTTGCTCAATAATTCCGGTCGGACTGGTGCGGAGACTGCTCTTCAAACCGTTCTGAGCTGGTAACCACAAGTGAAGCTTCCCCAGCTCTACAGCATCAGATAAAATGCCGCCGATTTGCTTGAGAAGACTTATACCGAGGTGAATCGGCTAGCCGGCACCATGGTGAACTGGTTTTCTCCCTATGACTACACTCCATATCTCGACGAGGGAGGGAACCCATTGGCAACAACTACCATCTCTGGTTTGGCCGATGAGCTTTCTGACAACGGCTCTTCCCATAACTCTCCGAGGTCCAAGCAAGCTGGGGCCACGTCGACTGACGCGCAGTCGGCGCCGGATGCCGCTGCTGCGCAAGCCGACCCGACTGCTCCGACTGCAAGCTCTGCACCACCAGCTTCCCCGACTTCTTGAGCCGTGCCGCCGATGACGCCATCTACCTCGGCCGCCAACATCTGATCGGCCTTATCTTATTTTTATTTCCAGAATAGATGCTTGTAAAATACAATTCTGATCCCGCCGACACCCACTGGGTGTGGAGCCGGATGCCTCCTGCAACTCCTGGGTCTTCTTCATTCTGGACAGCGGCCACCTGCCGACTGTCATATTGAGTATCTGGCTGCTCATCCTTGCGCTTGACATTGTTCTGCTGATTGTTGTTGTTGTTGCAGTTGTTCTCTCTTCTTTCCTTCCGACTCAGGCCTTAGTTCCCTGTGTCCGACTGCGGAGCCCCTGGTGACTGAATGACACCTCCAACTCCGAGCTGGATAGGGCGCATCGCAGAATCGGATACAGCAAACGAGTTGACCACATTCATGAGCTCGGCGAGCGATGTGTAATCCTTGCGGAGCAACTTGTGTTTCAACATTGAATCGGCCAGGCATCCATCCGTGAAGTACTGAATGGCCTGGATCTCATGGACTCCTTCACATGAGTTCTTCAGCTTGATCCACCGAGATAAGTAATCTCGGAGGGGTTCATCCTTGCCTTGCACACAAAGAGCCAACTGCCACGGGAGGTTAGGCCGCTCATATGTGCTCGTGAAGTTGTGAATGAATGCACTTGTGAAATCCTTCCAACAATTCACACTGTCCTTGGGCAAACTGTTCAACCAAGTCCGAGCTGAACCCTGCAACATCAAAGGTGCATAGCGGACTGCCACGCGCCGACTGCCCCCTGCAATGCGAACTGCGGTCAGGTAATCGGACAACTAATCTTTTGGCTTCACAGAACCATTGTACTTGGGTGTGTCTCTCGGCAGCGTGAAGCCTTTGGGAAACTTCTCGGTCCGAATGCGTTGACCGAAACACGACGGGCCAGCCTCTCCTTCTTCATCTTCTTGAGCTTCTTTCTCCAGGAGCTCAATGCGATGCCTGGCGTCATTCTGACCGATTTGGCGAGGGCCAAGTCGGGCGCTGATTGCTGGTCTTGGTGCCGACTGCTGAGGCATGTCATTGCGCCTGCTGTTAACAGTTGGCTCTTCAACTCTTCTGCTTGCCGCTGGGGGTGGCCGATTGCTCCTGACCCTGCTCTCATGTCGATACGGGGCCGGTTGGTGTCTGTTCTGGCGCGATGCATTCGGTTGCTGGCTAGCTTCCGGAATCGGCCTCACAGTTCCTCTTGACGCCCCAGGTCCTGCATTCGGATCTCCATTGCCACAAGCTGCTGCTCTTTTGAGGCTGCCAACAGTTCGCGCATTCGGCGCGTCTGCTCGCGCCGTTCATCTCCTTCTAGCTCTTCTAACTCGATTGCTATCTTCTCGGCTTCTCTCAGGTTCTTGTCCGGCGTGCTGTACGTCGGCCTCTGGATGAACACCGACTGAGCCGGCTGCGCCTGCTGTGCCGGCCTTGCCGGTTGCTCAGCTCCCGACAGCTGCTGATGGACTGCCCTACCTCGACTTCTCAAATATTCTAAGACTGCGGGCTCAATCGACCGACGCGGTCCGGCATGCGCCGCGTTGTACTCCCTTATGATAGCTCCCAGCCTACGCTCTTCTGCCAGCACTTGCTCGGCCCTGCGAGCGAGGGCAAGCCTTGCTGTCTCCAGCTCAGTATGCACTTGATCAGGATCACCATTCCTGTTCACAGGTGTGTACAACACATCCCGCCACGCGCTGGTGCCGACTCTCTCTGCGGCGTCTGCTGCCTCCTTGGCCCTCCTGACCGCACTCGCAGCGCCGCGGTTGCTTGATGAATACACCCCTGCCATCATGACGGCTGCATGCACACAGTCATCCTCTACGCTGGGTGCTGCGGTGCAGGCCCTGGTCGAGAGCGGATCCGTGACGCACGAAAAGATGCAAATCTCCCTGGGATATGCCTCGGGGAAGCTGCCGATGAAGAGGCGGTGACTGCCAACCTGCAGTGATACACCGGGCGGCAAGGGTGCACCGGCCCCGTACCGCGCCGAGTAGTCCACAACGTAGTCGATTGCCCCACGCCTAAGAATCAGGCCAGAGGCGTGGCTACCGCCCGATGCAGAGGAAAATCCCGTCCGGATCTTTACTCCAGTCGACGCCTCGGTCTGCCCCACGGTGTGCGCCAACTGTCGTCGATATGTGACGGCAGATGCCATGGGGATGGCTAAAGTGAGGGGAAGACGGGAGGAAGAAAATGTCGATGGTGCCGGAATCGGGTTGGGCACAAACACGGTGACGGACACCACGATGTACCCAGGTTCGGGGCTCTCCGGAGAGATAACACCCCTACTCCTGCTTGTCTCTTCTATATCAATGGGACTGAGCTTACAATAACTGCTTCTCTATCTACTCAGGGAAAGGTGAGAGACGCCGTGGGCAAGGCTCTCTCATGCTTCCCTGAGGAGGAACTACAAGCAGTAAATGAATTGAGCGAGAGGTGAGTAATGGTGCGAATGTGGTGGATCGTCCCTCACGCAGGAGGGGTACCCCGGTCTCTTATAGTGTGAGCCCGGGGTAAATCGGTAACTTCACTGCCGATTGGGCCCAGCTGTCATCCTCTAATCGGCTGGGGGCCACCGACTGCTCCTCTCCGGGCGATCTGGATCCGACGAGCGGCGGCCCATGCTGTAGACTCGTAGGGCATGATGGTGAACAGTGGAGCTAGGAGGTGCGGTCTTGTCTTCCTGTCCACGGAATCGGCGGAGAGGTCGACAGCGCATCTCTGCCAGATCTTCGATGTGACTTGGCTTCTCTGCCACCCCGATCTCTCGGGATTGCGCATTTATGACCTCGTACTTTTACTTTTGACTGGTCTCGGGGTCAACTTCTCCAGGGGTAGTAAGTTGTACCGATTGCACCTGGGCCGACTGGTGGCCCTCGACAGGGTCGATTGCTCTAGGCAATCGGCCGCGTCGAGGCCCATCTCGGCCCAACTGCGGGCCAATCGGATGATCGTCTTGGTGATGAAAAGGGTGGACCGGTTGCGCCTGGGCCGACTGCTAGCGCTCGGTACGGCTGATTTCCTTGGAGCAATCGGCCGTACGCCTGCCCAGCTCGGCCCAGCTGCAGCCCAATCGGTCCATCCTTGTCTTGAAAGGTTGCTTTCGCTTGGGTGAGCCTACCCGGGTACCAATCCCCCGACAACAAGTTTCTAGCATAATCATACAACTGGTGTATTTGTTTCCATAAGTGTATCCCCTTTTGAGACAAGCGGTGTTCCTTGTATCACTTTTGTTGATCCTCGGTGAATCCTCCATGCCAATAAGATCTAGTTTCAAAGAAGTTACACATTGATTGGCAAGTAAGGAACTAGACATAATATTATTATTTTTGGATTTTTGATAAAGGACACTAAAGAAAAAACTGAAAGGTAAACTAACAAGACTAAAAAGCAAAGATAAAAGATAGTGTGTGACTCCCCTATCTTAGCACTCGGAGTCCCCGGCAACGGCACCAGAAATTCTTTGCTTGGTGTGCGAGGTGATGATAGTGATTTCTCGCCCTTCGTTGGTAAACCCCAAGAGGAAGGTATGATGTAGCACAGCAAAAAATTCCCTCAGTGAAAATACCAAGGTTTGTCTCCAGTAGGACTCCGGAGATGATAAGTAGGTGTCAGCGGCGCAACTGACGCGGACCTGCACACAGACGCAAATAACTTTGTTCCCAACGAAGTTCAGAGAGGTTGTCAATCTCTCCGGTCTTGTTGTTCACAAAGGATCAAACACAAGGGATAATGATAGCAACTGAAAGTAAAAGCAGAAAAGTAAATGAGTGTGGAAATAGTGATGAGGATATGGACCGGGATACGTGATGTTCACTAGTGATGTCTCTCTCCCAAAAGACGATAAAAGTGCTATCCGAGGTGAACAAATTACAGAAGGGCAATTGACAGGATTATGAACGCACCGCAATGCTAACTATGCTACAAAAGAAACAAAGAGGCTCAAAAGCATGGGAAGAACGCCAAAATAAGTAGACCGAAATCCAACTGCATATACTACTAATCATCCACCTTGAGATATCTATCCAGAACATCTCGCTGGTATTAAGTTGCGAGCCCCACCCAAAGTGTAAACCCAAAGTAACAGACAACTGCATTAAAAAGAACTTTGCATAAAGTAAACAATCCTTGAAACCGCGGTTACAAGCACCGTTTTTTCCCCTTGTGGCAACAGCACATCCCCTAGACTCATGTTTCTGTCACTCAAGCGTGTCATCAGGGGGCATGAACCCACAATCGATCATAACGTGCCCTCTTGGGGTTACTACCTACTACTTGGCCAAAGCAATAAACAGCAACGGAGAACATGCAAGAATTACTTAAGAACAAAAATATAAAATATAAGAACCAAATATATTACTCTATCACAATCTGAATATAATCTCATAATCCATCAGATCCCATCAAACTCAGCATAGCAACAGCAGAAAGATTACAAAAGTGCCTCGATCATGTAGGGCAGCTCACGAGGTCTAAACCATGAAGAACAAAGAGGGGAGGAGAACATCACATAGCTACTGATCACGGACCCATGGTCCAAAATAAACTACTCACGGCACATCCGGGAAGCATCCATGGTGGAGAGGAGACTCCCGGAGGTCGGCCCTCCCTCCGGCAGGGTGCCGGGAAGAGGTCTGCTGGTTCTCCCGATCTCGGAAGCGAGGCGGCGGCGGAACAGAGGCGAGATCGCGAAAAAATGTTCTTCTTCTGAGGGTTTCTCGTCACGGAGAATATATAGGCGAAGGGGGGCAGCCAGGGGGGCCACCAGGGGTCCAGGCGGCCCCCTGGCGCAGCCAGCCCCTAGGGCGCGCCACCAGCGCGCCTGGGCCCCTGGTGGTGGCCCTCTGGCCGCACTCAGGTTCTTCTGCGCTGATTTTTTATCTGATTTTTCCCGAATTTTTGGAGCACTTTTATATGGGGGAAAACTGACATAGAAAAACAGCAGAAAACAAGAACTGGCACTGTGGTGCACTGAGTTAATAGGTTAGTCCAAATATGATCAAAAGTGTATGAAAGTGTATCTAGATCATAGCAATATCACACAAAACATGCATGGAGCAAGCAGAAATTAAAAATACGTTTTGGACGTATCAATCTCCTGCGCCCCGGGCTATGTGTGGGAACATTGGACCATCATCATCCTTGTTGGCTTGATGTGCATTTCCTTCGACAGGCCGAATATCTCCAATAGCCATGTACCTGATAACTTCATCCAAAGGTGGTTCATCCAGGTTAAGAGGTGATTGTTCCTTTTGAGAGCCGTCAGTTTCATCAAATCGAACATTTAAAGTTTCTATAACTTTGCCAAGATGAGAGTTGTAAACTCTGTAAGTGTGAGAATTCGAACCATAACCTAGGAGAAAACATTCGTGTGCCTTTGGTGCAAACTTGGAGCTGTGATTCATATCTCTGATATAACATGGAGCACCGAAAACCCTGAGATATGAAACATTCAGCTTTTTACCAGTGATAAGTTCATGTGAAGTTTTCTTCAGAAATTTGTGCAAATAAACCTTGTTGATGATATGATATGCAGTATTAATTACTTCGGCCCAGAACCTGATAGGAGTCTTGTATTCACAAGCATTGTTCTAGACATTTCAATAAGTGTTCGATTCTTTCTCTCGACCACACCATTCTGCTGTGGTGTATAAGCAGCCGAGAATTCATGAGTAAATCCATATTCGTCAAGAAATTCTTCGATATGAGTGTTCTTGAATTCTGTACCATTATCACTTCTGATATGCTTGAGAGATAATTCATATTCAGTCTGACCTCTCTTTGCGAAAGTTTTGAAAATTTCAACAACCTTGCTCTTGTCATCTAGAAAGAAAACCCAAGTATATCGAGAGAAATCATCAACAATCACCAGACCATACTTGTTACCTCCAAGGCTAGCATAATTTTGAGGACCGAATAAATCCATATGAAGCAATTCAAGAGGACAAGTAGTAGTCATGATAGTTTTTCTGAGTGATGTTTCTTGGAAATCTTTCCTGCTTCACAGGCACTGCATAGACGATCTTTATCGAATTTCACATTATCAATTCCAACGATATTCTTCTTTGAGATAAGAGTTTGAAGATTTTTCATTCCTGCATGACCAAGTCTTCGGTGCCATAACCAACCAGAAGTAGCTTTGGCCATTAAACATGTGGACACTGCAGGTCCCGAAGAAAACTCAACGATATAAAGATCACCTTTGCGATATCCTTCGAACACGAAGGAATAATCATCCTGTGAAAAGACAACACAACGAAAAGCAGAAAACATTACAAGCATACCCATATCACAAAGTTTTGAGATAGACATAAGATTATATCCTAGTGATTGAACAAGCATAACCTTATAAATATGCTTATCTTTCGATATGGGAACCTTACCACCACCAAGTACTTTTCCTTTGTTATTTTCACCGAAGGTAATATATCTCTGAGAGGATTCAGTAAGTTTGTCTTCGGTGAACAACTCTTTATCTCCGGTCATATGATTTGTACAACAACTATCCATGAACCATTCGGATCCACCGGAGACATAGCCCTGCAGAAGAAGTAGTTCTTCTTAACCACCCACAAACGAGCAGGTGACATAGAAGGCATGGAAGTGCTAGACGAAACAGCGATCTTATAGCAAACATGATTATATTGGCGAGGGGGACCATCAAGCACACCATAAACATAATTCCTCGACGAGGGGTTAGAGTATTGATGGGCAACAGAAATTTTGGTATTATTGTCACGATGACGATAAACATTTCTATCGACACGATAGTATTCCTTCTGGGGAACATTTGAAGCAGGCACCAAGGGTTCATTTCTATCCTCGAGAGAATAGTAGTGATTCGGTGGTACCGAGGATTTTCCCTGCATAGAATGGTTAGGGGGCAGTTTTTCTATGAGAGATTTGCGAACCCAAATCTGTCGCTTATAGAAACCATTCTTCGGAGGAGTACCAACGAATTCAGCCGACACCTTTCCTTCCTGATCTTTGATAAGCTTATAGTCAGAATCAAGTGATTCATCAACAATAGCCTTATCAATTTTGCAACTGAAACCTGAAAGGTTAGCAATATCAATGGGCTTTTCTTTCGCAAGAACCCAGATAGTTTTAGGATACTTCTCGGGTTCCCAGTAGGTCCCATCAGGATTGAGTTTCCTTATGAAACCAACTCCTTCGTTTCGCGGATTCCTATGAAGGAGAGCCTTTCGTAGGATATCACATAGGTACGGGTGTCCCTGCACACTTTTGAACATGCTTGTTTCAAATAAATTTCTCAACCTGAGGAGTTCCTCGGTAATGGTTTCCTCGTTCGAGGGGTTAGCATCATCAATAACAATAGGTTGCTTTCCTTTTGATTTCTCAGAAATAGACTCAATTTTACTTCGTTCCAAACAAGTTGAGCAAGGTGAAGTAGATTCATTTTTAGCTTCTGAGCCTTGTTGAGCCATGAGCGTGAGATTGACACTTTCCAACTCTTCATTAGCCTCTCTTAGTTTCTCGAGAGCCATTTTCCTTTGAAGGAATTCATAGGTTAGCTTCTCGTAGTCCACTGAGAGAAGATCATGCCGAGAGGAAAGTTCATCATACTTTTCCTTCAGAGCAGCATGCTCATTCATCAAAGTTTGACCTTTCTCAATCTCATCGATCAACAAAGTCTCAGATTTTTGAATAGTTTCACTTAGAGAATATAGTTCATCTTGTTGGATAGAAGCAATTTTGGCAAGTTTGGCATAGCTTATCCTAGAGTTACTTTCATAAGCAGATCCATCAGAAGTATCGTAGGAATTCTTAGAGGAGGATACCTTAGCCTTGGCCATGAAGCAGTAAGCTGGAGATTCATCTTCACTGCATTGGTTGGTGAAGAATGAACTTGAAGTCTTGCTCGAGGCAAATGCTAAACCAGCAACACCATCAGATTCAGAACCAGAACCAGAAGCAGATCTTGAGTTTGATTCAGCTTTGGAACCGGATGTTGCATCTTCAGAGTTCATCTCTTTACCCAAATAGGCTTTGGCACGGTGAGAATTCTTTCATCGAGAGGAATGTGATTTCGAGGAAGAACTCTCTTGATGCTTGTGGTACTTCTTCTTGTCATCATCAGAACCATCTTTCTTGTCTTTTTTGGCCTTTGAATCATATCTCTTCGACTCATAGTTTTTGCTCGATCTGTGAGACTTCCTCGAAGAGTTGCTGTGAGAATGCTTTGATCTATGTTCAATTTCCTAGAGGGGACAATCAGAAATGAAGTGACTTGGATTCTTGCACTTGTACCAACAATTATCTTTCGGTGATGAGTTTCTTGATGATGATCGATGCTGTGATGAATTGCTTGAATGTCTTGAAGAGTAGTTTTTCTTCGGTGAAGAGGAATTCCTTGTCTGAAAGAGGTTGAATCTTTTCATAATCAGTGCCAGATCTTTTGCAATATTTTTGGGGTCATCAGAGGCACCACCAGATTCAGAACTGGCTTCAGGAGTGGAATGATGTGAAGCTCTGGCCTTAAGTGCATGAGATTTTCTTCGAGTCCCATTAACATCTCGTTTTTCATCTTCTTCCATCTCGAAGGTGTTGAGTCTCTCAAGAATATCAGCGGCAACAAGATCCTTGAAATCAGTCCTTTCCTTAATCATCAGCACAATGTGATCGAAGGAATCATCAAGGGAACGGAGCAAAGTTCTAACAACAATCCTATTGGTAATGTCTTCGGCACCGAGGAAAATCAGTTCATTTGACAACGCAATGAGTCTGTTGTATATGGAGTTAACTTTTTCTCCCTCGTGCCTCTTGAAACGATAGAATTTGCTTCGAAGGGTGTCGATACGAGCATCTTTCTGAGTAGAGACACCTTCACCAATCTTCTCGAGATAGTCCCAAACACCTTTGGCCGAAGAAATATTCTTGACTTCATGATATTTCTCTGGAATCAGATGATTTGTAATGAATACCCAGACTTCTGCATCAAGCTCCATCTTCTTTGCCTCTTCAGGAGTGATAGCATTTTTGTCTTTGATAGTTACACCATTCTTGACAACTTCCGAAGCGACAGAGTTGATGTCCATGATGTTCCTCTTCATTTTGTCCTTCCAATAGGGATAGTCCTTCCCATTGTAAATAGGAATCGGTTCCCCCGAGCGAACAGCTGCAAACGACATTCTTGACAACACTCCAGGTTGTTAGACCAAAATACGCAGAGCGTAGGGAGTGCCTAGCTCTGATACCAATTGAAAGCTCAAGAATGATCAAACGGGGAGGGGGTGAATGATCACTTCTAAAAATTCTAAGGAACTTAGAAGGAAATCATGCAAACTGCAAAGTACTAAAGATATCTTGAAGGAATTACAGTATCGAAAGATATACATAGCTCGAAAGGATTGGGAGCGAAGGAAAACATCGAAGACAACCAGGCAACGAGTAAATACTTAATGTAAATGCGAGAAGGAAAACGAGCCTGAAACGACGATGTTTGGTAAACCAGTTCACACTCTGCAAAGTGCTACGTCTGGTTGGAGGGACTGGTGATTGAACACCTGGAGCAAAACTCTCTCCGTCCTATTCTCCACTGCAACAAACTCCTCGAGCTTGTCCAGTTTTCACTCGTGGTAGATGATTCAGGACATCTCCAAGACCTTTACAAACTTCCTTCAGCAGCGACAATTACTCTTCGACTGCTTGACAGGCGACGCCTAACCGTCTAGGAGACTTTCAGTTCTCCAAGATAAAAAAGATCGGCTAATATCGACCTAAGTCTCTATGAATTGCTCAACTCAGTTCAGACTTGGGTTTTGGTTTTCTCTCGATGGATCTCTCTTGGGATGCTCACAGTACTTCTGTCTTAGAATCTTCAGTGGAGTAGCCAACCCGAAATGGTGGGTATGTGCGGGGTATTTATAGGTGGCGATCACAATGTGTAAAATGACTGAAGTGACCTGATGCAACCGCTTGACGCGTGTCCACAACGGTCGGATTTCAATCACTGCGCAACTTTACTTGAGGAACAAGTAAGTTGACTTACCGAACGAGTTCTCTCTCGAAGGCACGAAGTGGGATGACTTTGCCTTTGAGATATTCACTCGACTCAGCAAGATTTCTCTCGGTAGGCTTTTGTGGGTTTAGGTTGAGCAGAGAAAATTCACTTCGACTAAGATCTTAACTAGCAAACCCCTCTTGATAGTACGGTTTTTCCTATGACTCAAGAAAGTAAAGAGAAACTAGCAAAAAGACTAAGTCTCCGACCAGCTTCAGTTATCTCCTCGTTGCGCTTTTACTCGAGAGAGAGACCTCTTCTTCAACGACATTTTTAGGGGTCGTCTTCCTTCAAAGGTTTTGGTAGATGACTGCAGCTTCGCTGCAGTGAGTTGTCCTTCGAGCTTCTACTTGAAAACTCCATTCTTTCGGAACCTAAGTACATGTTTATACTCGAAAACAATATTAGTTCCACTTCCGCTTTGTCCAACAATGTCCAAAACCTTCGGGGGCAAAACTTTCTCTTAGAAGAACCAACTCCACCCAAAGCACCCAATCCTCCCCGAGAAGTTACTCCTGCCCGTGCTCCAACTCCACCCTGACAAGTTACTCCAACTCCAACCGCTCCCGTTCAACAAGAAGCTGAGCCTAGTGCTCCCGTTGTGATCGATCAAAATGCTCCGATTGAGAAATATGCCTCTGCTCCACCTCCTCCCGAATCTGACAAGGATTTTTCTTCAGCACACACTGATCAAGAAGAGGAATACGTGGATGTCACCACAGTTTCCCCTCGCCACAACGCACCGCCTGTAATTGATGAAGGAGATTCTACTGAAGATGGCTCGGGAGATGAGAACTCCGAAGGAAAATCCTCGTCCTCTTATGCTTCCTCAAACAAAGTGATGGTGGATGTTGAGGAACAACTGGACGCTAACCTTGAGGCCACAGAAAGTGAAGAGGCCGAAGAAGGACATAATGCCTACGAAGGAGATGACGTCGAATAAAATACCAAGCAAATCCCCTCTGCTGGAGCTGCTCAAGCTCAGAATGTTAACAATGTGCCATCCTCAGAAGCTCATTATGGATGTCCCTAGTCTGTAGTTCCAAGATAATGTGACAGATGATTTTCCCATCGATGACTTTCTGCATTCAGCTCATCCAAGAGAGATGCTAACATTGTTTCGCTCAGATGTTCCTCGTGGAAGTCCTATCTTCAAGATTCGCGAACACAAGCCATACTTCTTCGGGCCAAGCCCTTACAATGCTCCCATAAATGCATATTACATTCGGTTCTGGACCCAAGAACAAGCCGTATATTATGCTCTCGTATTGATGAACACGCTCCACTTCAACCTAGAACACATAATAGGATTTTCATGCTTATCTTTCTTTGTTGTGTGTTCTTTGTCTTTTCTTAACTGCTGTCATGTTTAGCTCTTAGTTTTCATGTTTATCTTTTTAAAGAGCTTTAGTATAGTTCGTTTCTGGAACTCTCTTTAGTTTTCATATTTATCTTGTTAAGAGAGTTGGTTGTTGCACTGAGTTGTGTCTTGTCTCTAAGTAGGTAATTGAGGTTGCTATTCAATTGAAGTAGTAACTTGCAATAGTTTTGAGGTATTTTTGTGAGTAATGTTTGAACTTTTGGTGTCAAGAGCTCTAGACTATTAGTGAAAGGTGTCGTATTTTGGGCAATCCATGTTTATTTTCAAAATCTACAAAAACTAGTTGAGAACTCTAGGTACTAGATGGATCACTAATATTTGGCAAATTTGATCTTTTGCCCCACCTTACTTTGCCATTTGATGATTTTCCACCCATATTAGATTACACTCACGTACCATGAGTCGAGGATGCGCAAGGATAACCAAACCCCCATACACTCCTCCTCTGGGTACTTGTCTCTTTGTGAACCTCCTTATTAGATTGAGAGTTACCGATAATAAGTGCATGAGTTCTGCGGACTAATGTAAGTATTGAAAGTTGACACTTCCACCTCCTCATATTTCCTAGCCTCTTCGGTACCGTGCATTGCTCTCTTCTCACTTCGAGAGTTGGCTTCCACCTCGCCGGTGCATCTAAACCTTGGCATGATACGCTCTGTCATCAGAAACCTCCTTATATCTTTCCTCAAAACAGCCACCATACCTACCTATCAAGGCATTTCCATAGCCTTTCCGAGATATATTGCCATGCAACATCCAACTCCTCATGACTTGATCTTCATGTCATACATGTTCCTCCTACACTGGCAGAGGCATACATTTTCATACATCATGATAGCTACATCTTCTTTATGTTGAGTACTGATACGTCCGAAACGTATCTATAATTTCTTCTTGCGACATGCAATGTTTCTGTGATATTGCTATGTTTTATATACACTTTCATACAATTTTGATCATATTTGGACTAACCTATTAACTCAGTGCACCCTAGTGCCAGTTCCTGTTTTCTGCTGTTTTTCTATTTCAGGTTTCCCCCTTATTAAAAATGCTCCAAAAATTCCAGGAAAATACAACAAAAAATCAGCGCTTCGGAAGCTTCGGGAATCACCGAGGAGGGGCCAGAGGGGACCCACCAGGGCCCCCGGCGCCCTCCCGGCACGCCTTAGGGTGGGGCCACGCCAGGGGGCCGCCTGGACCTCTGGTGGCCCCCTGGCTGCCCCCTTCTCCTATTTATTCTCCGTCATGGGAAACCTCCGAAGAGAGAACCCTTTTTCGCGATCTCGCCTATGTTCCGCCGGCGCCGCGCTTCCAAGATCGGGAGCGCCAGCAGACCTCTTCCCGCCACCCTGCCGGAGGGAGGATTGATCTCCAGGAGCTTCTCCTCCACCATGGACGCTTCCTGGATGATCCGTGAGTAATCCACCTTAGACCATGGGTGCATGATCAGTAGCTATGTGATGTTCTCATCCCCTCTTTGTTCTTCATGGATTAGACCTAGTGAGCTGCCCTACATGATCAAGGCACATATGTAATTCTTTCTGCTGTTGCTATGCTGAGTTTGTTGGGATCTGATGGATTATGAAACTATGTTCAGATTGTGATTGATTAATATATGTGGTTCTTATCTTTTATATTTTTGTTCTTGAGTAATTCTTGCATGTTCTCCGTTGCTGTTTATTTCTTTGGCCAAGTAGTAGGTAGTGACTCCAAGAGGGAGCGTTATGCTTGATTGTGGGTTCATCCCCGTGATGACTAGCTTGAGTGACAGAAACATGAGTCTAGGGGATGTGTTGTTTCCACAAGGGGGAAAACAATGGTGCTTGTAACCGCGGTTGCAAGGATTGTTTACTTTACGCAAAGTTCTTTTAATGCAGTTGTTTGTTTCTTTGGGTTTACACTTTGGGTGGGGCTCACAACTTAATACCAGCGGGATGTTCTGGATAGTATCTCAACGTGGATGATTAGTAGTAGATGTAGATGGATTTCGGTCTACTTATTTTGGCGTACCGCCCATGCTTTTGAGCCTCTTCCTTTCTTTGTAGCATTGTGTGCATTGGTTTGCACCCGTAATCCTGTCAATTGACCAGCTGTGATTTGTTTACCTCGCATAGCAGTTTTATCGTCTTTTGGGAGAGAGACATCACTAGTGAACGTCATGGGACCCCGGTCCATATTTTCATCACTGCTTACACGCTCAATTTATTTACTCTTTTGACTTTCCAGTCGCAATTACCACTACCTATTATTTGTTGCGTTTGATCCTTTGTAAACGGCAAGGCCGGAGAGATTGACAACCTCTCTGAACTACGTTGGGAGCAAAGTTATTTTTATTTGTGTGCAGGTCCACGTCTTCTGTAAGCGCCAGAGCAGAAGACACCTCCTTGTCGACCTTGGAGTCCTACTAGTTCGATCTCAACCTTGGTATCTTTTCCAAGTGAAATTTGCCGCTATCTACATCTCACCTTCCACTTGGGGTAACCAATAAAGGGAGAGAAGTCGTTATCATCTCTCGCGCATCAAGCAAATTTCTGGCGCCGTTCCCAGGGACTCCAATCTTCAAGATAGGGGAGTTGCACACTATCTTTTACCTTTTCTTTTTAGTGTGTTAGTTTACCTTTCAGTTTTTATCTTTGTGTCCTTTATTGAAAATCACAAAAACATTTGTTTCTCACACTTACTGTTACTATGGGTTCCACTAAAAACACCAAGTTGTGTGACTTCACTAGTCACAACAACAATGATTTTATCTGCACTCCTATTTCTACACCTGCTACTTCAGCTACCTCTTATGAAATTAAACCTGCCTTGCTGAACCTTGTTATGAGAGATCAATTCTCCGGTGTTGGAGATGATGCTGATTTACATTTAAATAATTTTTTTGAACTTTGTGATATGCAAAAGTATAAAGAAGTAGAAGGTGATATTGTTAAGCTAAATCTTTTTCCTTTCTCCTTGAGGGAGGGAGGTAAAATCTGGTTTCAATCCTTGCCTAGGAATATCATAGATTCTTGGGATAAGTGCAAGGATCTTTTATTGGGAAGTACTACCCACCTGCTAAAAGTATCCAATTGAGGAGTAACATTATGAATTTTAAGAAATTGGATAATGAACACGTTGCCCAAGCTTGGGAACGAATGATATCTCTTGTTAAAAAATGCCCTACACATGGTTTGACTACTTGGATGGTTATCTAGAATTTTTATGCAGGCTTGAACTTTACCTCGCGGAACCTGTTAGATTCGGCCGTGGGAGGAACATTTATGTCAACAACACCAGGTTCTGCCACAAAACTCCTAGATGAGATGATGACCAATTATTCCCAATGGCACACCAAACGAGCTCCAACAGGTAGGAAGGTAAACTCTGTTGAGGAGATTTCATCCCTAAATGAAAAGGTTGACTTAATTATGTCTCTACTTACCAAGCAATCTCCTATTGATCCTCATGATGTCCCTTTAAATTCTTTGGTTGCTCAAGAACAAGTAGATGTGAACTTTATCTCTAGAAACAACTTCAATAATAATGTTTATAGGGGTAATTTTGCTAGCAATACTAGACCGTTCACATCCAACTATGGGAACAACAACACTTATCCTAGCAACAAGAACCCCACCTATGAATTAGAAAGCATGCTTAAAGAATTTATCACTACCCAAAAAGTCTTCAACAAGAGTGTAGAGGAAAGATTAGACAAATTAGATAATCTCTCTTTGAAGGTAGATAACTTAGCCCTTGATATTGAGATTCTTAAAATTAAAACCTCTCCCCTCGAGGAAAGGAATGCCACTCCTATTAATGCTATCCAATTGCAAATTAATGAAAACATTAGGATGATGGCTAAACTCAAAGAAAGATGGGATAGAGAAAAAAAGGAAGAAGATAGAATTAAGAGCCTTCCTACACACAACACTGTTGCTACTATCCAAGATGTTGAGGATACCCAAACTTTTAGCACCCAACACACTCCTAGCCCCATTGGACCTATTAATGGTGATGCTATTACCTCAACCATAGAAGAAGAAACTCCTATGAACATAGAGGCTTTTTCAAACAAGTGAGCCTAGATGACACCACTACCACCTTTGATAGTAGTGACATTGATTTTGATAGTTGCACCCTGTCATAAGTAATTAGCTTACTACACAAAATGTCTAGAGACCCTCACACACTACTAGGGAAATAGCTATACATGGAAAGCTTATTAGTGGCGCATATAATAAGCCATGCGCCACCATATGTTAGGGGTGGTGCACTGGAAAATAATGCGCCACCCATAAGACCTTAGGGGTGGCGCATTATTTTCCAGTGCGCCACCCCTAAGAGTGGGCAGCCTGGATGAGCTTATACGTGGCGCATTCGGTATAAAGCGCCACCCCTAAGAACCTTGTAGGTGGCGCATTTCCAAAATGCGCCACCCCTAAGAGCTTAGGGGTGGCGCATTTACAAAATGCGCCACCCCTAAGGTCTTAGGGGTGGCGCATTTCAACAATGCGCCACCACTGACTTGCTATATGCGCCACTAAATGCCTAGAACTTCCCTTATCTACTCCGCCCCACCTACCACCTCTCATTCACTCCACACAATTCTCAAACTAGATCCACTCTTCTCACCCTAGATCTATTCGGTTTTCTCCTCCTCCCCACCTCATTTATTCCATTTATCCATCCATACTTGGCATTAAATCTATTTTATTTCATATTGAATTAGGAATGGATGGAGTCGCCATCGAGCAAGACTTTGACAAGTACGGCGACCCGAAGATGAAATATGACTAAGCTGCTCAGGATACACACACCACAACCCTACCGAAGAAAGGTCTCCCGTTCAAGAGGAAAAGTGAAGGCGTCCCGGGCCTAAATTATTCAACCACGACAAAGAAGGGCAAGAAAAAGATCGTCAGGAAACGCTAGCTAGATAGCTAGCTCCAAATTTAAGAAAAATATTTTGTAATTCATGATCACTTTGTGTATGCATGAATTTAATCTGTACTTTTTAATTGATGATCACATTCTTATGTTTGCAAATGCAGCTACACCTTGCGTTTGTGGAGCTTGGTTCGGCGACGACACCGTTAAGGCATGGTACGTGGATCGATAGAATGGGTAACACACTAGTAGCGATAAAACCAGATATTTAGTAGCGATAAAAAACTAGTAGTGATAAAAAAACAGATAGATAGCTAGCACAATCATTTCAACAAAAAAATTAAAAAACTCTTAGGGGTGGTGCATTATGTACAAATGCGCCACTAAGTGCGCTTAGGGGTGGCGCATTCTGCCAGAATGCGCCACCAACAGGTTTCTTATGCGTGGCACATTTTGCCAAGATGCGTCGCGCATAAGAAACCTCTTGGTGGCGCATTCTGGCAGAATGCGCTACCCATAGGCCTTAACCTCCACGGCCCCCTCCCCTTGCTCGTGCAGAGTACCCATTCGCTCGAGCCCCCCATTCGAGCCCTAGAGTCGCCGCACCGGAGCCCTAGCCGCCGCCACCGGAGCCGCCCCGCGCCAACGGAGGAGGGCCCCGTCTCCTCGCCGACGGCCGCCACCAGAGCCGACCCCGCCGTTCGAGCCACCGCGGAGGAGCCACTCGCCACCACCGGATCCCCTCGACGCCACCGGAGCCGCCGCCCCGACGCCCCCGAGGTGAGCCCCCTCGACGCCTCCATCTCCATCCCTGCCCCCTGCTTTCTTCTCTGCCATGAATTTTCCACTGCCCCCCTCCATTTCTTTCTTCTCTTCCATGAATTATTGCTAGGATTATTTTTGTTCATTTTGATTATTGCTAGGATTATTGCTGTTGATTTTTTGAAGTGAAATTGGTTATGTGCCATGTACAATTGCTAGTATAAATAAAAGAACAAATTCTGAATTGGTCATCTTCAATTATATAGTCAAACATTGTACAAATTTTGATTTGATGCATATAGTCAAACATTTTTTTATTTATTGTCTGTTATGTGTTGCCAATATCTGGTTTGGCAAAAAAATAAACTTGAGATGTTATAAATGATATTTGAAAAACTGCAACGAAAGCACTTGATCTTTACTTCTCAAAGTCACCCCATTATAGTGCATGAATTAATTTCTAAATTGAACATCATTGATTTTATTGATTTTGTGTTGGCATGGGGTTTGTGCACCAAATGTGTGTCAGGCTGTGTATGCATTGCTGATTGTGTAAGTTTCAATTCCTAGTAGTGTTTAGTCTAGCATGAATGAAGTTAAGCCTTTGAAAAAATTCTTAGAGTCACTGTTTTAAGATAGATAGAGAGAGAGCTATAGAGTGAGAGAGATAGATAATTTGATAAGAATTGCTAGGATTTTTTAAGAATTTGATAAAAATGCCTAGGGCACTGTTTTAACAAGGATAGATATATATATAGAGAGAGAGAAAAGAATATTTAGAATTTGATAAGAATATTTGTATCAAGTGGGTACTTGTGTCATGCAATTGCATATATATGTTGCTTGCTTCCATTGCTCAGCAAGTATAGCATATGTTCTGGAAAGGAAATATTGTCCATCGCAATAATATGAACCAGGCCACTTAGCACATTGTTGACACCGGTTTTTGGCACGGCAATAAACCTATATAATATGACCTCAAATGAAGAAGTGCTCTACATGAAAAGGTAGGGTATTGTCGATATGAATAACTTTGTACTTCGAGCCATGATCATCCGATTCCATCTCAAGGGCCAAAACTATGTTGGAAGCGAGAAGATCCTGGCATTCAAAGTACTATTTGGCAAATTAGGCCTTCAAGATATCATCAAATGGAAAAAATTTCTACATGGTGCGGCTTTGTCTCGTCGAACCGGTCGATTTTGGTTTTTGAATCATATCAATCCGAGTTCGTATGCAAAAGTTAAAGCCCTCGGAGTACAACCCGGTCAAAGAGCAAAAAGTGACGCCCCGAGCCAGACACCTATACGATTGATGTCTGATGGAAAGCGTGAGGATTTCAGAACTCAAGATGGCCCCGAATCGAAAAAATGTTCAACATGAAGGTTCTTGGAAATTTAGAGGGCTACAACTTTGATGTTTTGAGCTTTTTCATCCGAGGTCGTTTACAGCCCCAAAACTACCGAAAATTGAACTTCCAACCCAGGCCCACTTGTAATCCGAGTTCGGTTAAGTTTGGAAAATTTTGGACGGGATTTGAAGTATTTCTCTTGTACGGAAAGTCCAGCCTCCTCATATATAGATGAGGTGACGGCCGATTGAAACAACACACAATCGAACAAAACATATCTACATCTTTTTCGTGTTCATTTATCCCTACCCTTGTATCTTTCTTCTCGTTCTTCGTTCGTTCTTGTTCTTGCAGGAAGACGAATCGCGAAGCTTTAGGGGCGTCCAGGACGACCTAGAGCAGCCAATCGTCGTCGAGTTCAAAAAGAGCTAACCGGATTGTCTTGCGTATCGCGCTTCCGGTTGGCCTCCTATGGTGCGAGCTGCGGAGTATCTCCCTCGGCGCCGCGGGTACACGTGACGTGTTCGTGTAGGGCGCAATTCAGCGTCAACACACTTTTTGGCGACTCCGCTGGGGATGAAGCTTTGAACGGTCTCCAGCCTGTTCTTGCTACGAAGAGATCGTCATCAAGTTGCCGCAATCTACGAAGGTAGTATGAAATCCCAATTCACCTATGTAGATGCAAATAATCCATATGTTGTTGCTAGATCACCTTATGAGCATGATGTATCGGCTAGCCCTAGTTTTATCAATTATTCATCTAACTGTGTGCAACAGCCGGTTCATAATAATCTCTATGCTTCAAGTTCTTGTTTTAGCAACATGCAACATATGTATTCCAACCCTCATGCATCGGCAACCCCACAAATCCATATGCCGATGAACAACATGATGAGTTCGGTTAATAGAGTTGAAACACCTCATGTAGGATCTTCCAATAGTATACAACGAAGTGTTCCATCTTTTTATTCACCGGCAACTAACTTGCAATATATGAATCAAAACATGCCGGTGGATAGGGGAATTGGCCATGCTACTACAAGTTATTCGGCCAATTATCCTCAACCATCACATGCTACACCTTATGATATTAATTCTTTTGCATCATATGCAACTATGGATGTTCATAATTCGGCTCCGCACGTTCATGCTTATAGCCGAATAAGTGGAAATCCTGTAGGAGCACATCTTCCTTCACCTAACACTGTAGCATATAATCTTTCCCCTACAAAATTGCATAATTTCGGCGACATCTCATTGCCGAAAGAGTCTAATAGAATTGGGGGAAATCCAATGAAGATTGGGTTGAAGTTGGGCGAAAAAAGATTAAAGATGGCATAGCTGCAATATTTGCTGAGTTTAGATGAGAAAAAGCAGCCTTGCGAATAAAAGAAAGAAATAATAATGATTCGGATAATAGACGCAATTCGGTTATTGAAAAAGCTGAATCAACTAGTGTGTGTTTCAAATCCATCAAATCCAAAGAGGCAAGCACCATTGAGAAAGGGCATGACGAGCACATAACAACCGTGCTTGATTTTTCTGAAGCTAAGGGAACCTATTTCCTGCCCTATGAGTTTCGTGCCACAGAAATTGATGAGCATCAAGAACAAAGTGATATGGCCGAACAAAATTTGGTTAATGATGAACATAAAAAACACAAGCGTGCAGCTGAGCAAAGTTCACTTGATAATCATTCGAGTGATGAAGCACGGAACAAAGACAAAGATGAGGACAAGACCTTGGGGAGTCATCCAAAACTGGAGCAAGCTATTGTTCATATCACACAATCATCGTGCTCTCCCAACATATTTGAAGAGGTGTGTTTAGAAGTGATTTACCTATTTTACGATTTGGTCGCAACTTTATTGTTGATACATCTATTAGAAAAATTCTCATTAGCAATCTTGAAAGACCAATGAAGAAGGGTAATTTATTTGTTAATAATAAAATCATTGCAAGGCATATCGGTCAACATGTTGTGCCATTTATAGAGACCGATAATGACTTACTGTTGCAGCCAAAGCTTTCCCCGTTGTTGGACTTAAAACTTATATCTAAGTGGGTAGCTTTGTTTGTTTCATACTTGGCTTGCATTTGGTCTCGATTGAGGAATATATGCTATAACAGTTTTGATTTCATAAATATAAAGCCAAGGTTTGAATTTTCTGAGAAAATCGATGGTAGTATAATTTCTTATTCAAAGTCATCGGAGATGGGGTGCGAAAAACAATGCATAGCCGAATGGGGTGATGTGAAATCTGAACCATTCGTTTAATTACTTCCAAAGCCGTTCTCGCACCAAGATCGTCTAGAAAACAAAAAGATTACCTTCGATTCAAATATGAGTGATCAGATATTTGATTTATTGCTGAAGAGTGATTATATTAGAATTCTTGATCACCATGTTAAGCCATCAATCCAAGGACGAATGTATTGTAAGTTACATGATCCGTTCAAGCATAATTTTGAGGATTGCAATATGTTTCGTCAAATAGTTAAATCGGCCATTGATAGTGGACGACTGAAACTTGTTAAAATACTAAGGGATCATCATGCTATTCCTATTGGTCCTGATGGAAAAAACTTTTTGCATCGGCTGCTTGAAGCCGATTCATTTAAGGACAAGAAGGTAAAAAATGTAGGTGATGGGATCAAGCTTTCAAGGACACAAATTATTCCTGAGCGCAATGATGATATTCTTGAAGGTGAGAGTTCTGTCAAAGTTACAATGAAGACGCCAAGCACTGGGGGGCAACAAGAAAATCCAATGATCGATGTTATCACAACCAAGGAAAGCAAAGGCCGAAGTAGACGGAAAGGTAAAAAGCCGAAAGTCACTTTCGCGCAGCTTTTGGAAAATGCCAAAAGATAAGTGAGGAGAAGATTTCTTATCGGTCAAGTAGTTCAAAAGCATCAAGATCACCCCCTAGGCGCAAATCTAAAGATCGGTATTGGCAGAAGGGAAATTTCAATGCCTCATGTTCATATCCTTATTTTGGGACGCCAATACCGACGTCATGGATACCTCCCTATGCTTATATGAATCAATATCCAGCACGGGACAGGTATAATTCTATGGCACATTATCTATCTTATTTTGAACCATCTTATCAATATTATGCAGCTCCAAGAAGATCCACATTTTATGAACAATTGCATAACAAAGACCGTTTTAATCAAAAGAAATCGGTCCGGAGATCAAGAAAGAAGAAAGAGGTGGTCAAGCAAGTATATCGAGTTAAAAAAGATGGTCGCAAATGTGCCACTTTAGATTTTATTTCAAATGAAAAAGAGCCAATTATGTTAAAGTTGGCTACTAAAGGCAAAGAAGAGGAGCAAACAAATCTTCAAAATCGAGATGCAAAATCTGAACGGAAGGAGTTGAGAGTGCACACGGTCAAAAAGGAATTGCCACTGCTTGAAAAAGAATTACAGCCGAGGCGTCCACTCGATTTGTCGTATTAGAAAAATAAGGAACTGCAAAAGCTTAGTGCACAAGAACTTGAGAAGAGAAACATGGCATGGGTTCCCAAAGGAAGTAATCTAAACATGAATAATCCACAAGCTTTTATTGCAAAAAGTGTGGCAAAGGTGAAGAAGGAGAAGAGTTTAAAGAATGAACAAACAAACCAATGGTTTCCAAATCATTGGTCCAGAAATTATCCATATTCTTCAGATATGCCATTGATTCCCATGCCAATGTATTCATCCTCAGGTATGATAGGTTACCCTCCATGGGCTTATTTTAGTCCATGGGTACATTACAATTTGTCTCATCATGAAAGGGGTTTACCGAATCACTACTCATTCGATTAGCTAAGATCTTGTTGCTAATCTAAATGGCCGATAATTAATTATCGCCCTTAGAAAACATATCACCGATGGAGTGTTGACATCGTCCTTAGAACAAATATGGGCAAGTTATTTTTCAGCACGCAAGTTTTGCCAAAAAACAGGGGGGCATGTGTTGACACCAGTTTTTGGAACGGAAATAAAACTATATAATATGACCTCAAATGAAGAAGTGCTCTACATGAAAAGGTTGGGTACTGTCGATATGAACAACTTTGTAGTTCGAGCCATGATCATCCGATTCCATCTCAAGGGCCGAAACTATGTTGGAAGCGATAAGATCCTGGCATTCGAAGTACTATTTGGCCAATTAGGCCTTCAACACATCATCAAATGGAAAAATATTCTACATGGTGTGGCTTGGTCTCGTCGAACCAGTCGATTTTTGTTTTTGAATCATCTCAATACGAGTTCGTATGCAAAAGTTAAAGCCCTCGGAGTACAACCCTGTCAAAGAGCAAAAAGTGACGCCCGGAGCCAGACACCTATACGATTGATGTCTGATGGAAAGCGTGAGGATTTCAGCCCTCAAGATGGCCCCGAATCAAAAAACGTTCAACATGAACGTTCTTGGAAATTTCGAGGGCTACAACTTTAATGTTTTGAGTTTTTTCATCCGAGGTCGTTTACAGCCCCAAAACTACCTAAAACCGAACTATTGTCTCAGGCCCACTTGTAATCCGAGTTCGGTTAAGTTTGGAAAGATTTGGACGGGATTTGAAGTCCTTCTCGTGTACGGAAATTCCAGCCTCCTCATATATAGATGAGGTGACGGCCGATTGAAACAACACACAATCGAACAAAACACATCTACATCTTTTTCGTGTTCATCTATCCCTACCCTTGTATTTTTCTTCTCGTTCTTCGTTCGTTCTTGTTCTTGCAGGAAGACGAATCGCGAAGCTTTAGGGGCGTCCACGACGACCTAGAGCAGCCAATCGTCGCTGAGTTCTCTGACGGGGTCCCTCCCGAGGGCTTAGGGCGTCTGGTTCAAAAAGAGCTAACCGGATTGTCTTGCGTATCGCGCTTCCGGTTGGCCTCCTACGGTGCGAGTTGCGGAGTATCTCCCTCGGCGCCGCGGGTACATGTGACGTGTTCGTGTAGGGCGCTATTCAGCGTCAACACACATACAAGATCTGTGCAGGGTCTGTTTTAATAAATTTAGAAGAGAGAATAAGTAGATTTCTGTTTTCAATAATTGTTGGACTCATTGTAATATTGTGATGGATGTAATCTTGTGAATCTTGTTGGCCTTTAAACCTTAGACGATGATGGATTTAATCTTGTAAATCTTTGTAATAAGAATTATAATGCAATTCTTTTGTATCAATAATTGTTGGGCTCATTGTAATATTGTCTTTTGAATTTCTGTAATATAATAAAAAATATCTGTAATGTTATTATTATTTTCTGTAATTCTTTTTTTTGTTTTCTGTAACCCATTTCAAGAGCTCGAGCCTATTAGTGATAGGTGTCGTATTTTGGGCAATCTGTGTGTTTTTCGAAAACCAAAAACCCCTGTTGAGAACTCTAGCTACTAGATGGATCACTAACCTCTGGAGGGTTCGAATATTAGAGTACACTCACGTACCATGAGTCGAGGATGCGCAAGGATAACCAAACCCCCATACACTCTTCCTCGGGGTACTTGTCTCTTTGTGAAACTCCTGATTAGATTGAGAGTTACCGATAATAAGTGCATGAGTTCTTCGGACTAATGTGAGTATTCGAAAGTTGACACTTCCACCCACCTATACTTTTTCTAGCCTCTTCGGTACCGTGCATTGCCCTTTCTCACCTTGAGAGTTGGCGCATACTTCGCCGGTGCATCCAAACCCTTGGCACGATACGCTCTGTCATCATAAACCTCCTTATATCTTTCCTCAAAACAGCCACCATACCTACCTACAAGGCATTTCCATAGCCTTTCCGAGATACATTTCCATGCAACATCCACCTTCTCATGACTTGATCCTCATGTCATACATGCTACTTGCTTGATCGATGAGCCGCATGCTAGTTGGGCCTTGCCCTAATCATTGCTACATGACGCGCTAGTATCATTGCATATCCTGCTATCCTGGCAGAGGCATACATTTGCATCATGATAGTTATATCTTCTTTATGTGAGTACCTTTGTAAAGTGTGAAAGATCCTATATTCTTGTAAAATATAGAGTGTTGCCCCTAAAGTGAGGACAGGATCCCAAAGCGGACAAAATCAAAAGATACCAAAGAGGAAAAATGAGAGTTAAATAGAAAGAGCCATTGAGGCCACCAAAAAATAGAAAAAAGAGAAAAATAAAAATAAAAAGAGAGAAGGGGGCACACTACTATTCCTTTTGAGAGATCCACACTAGTACTTCATCCTCTATCCCTTGTACTCCATAGAGATCATCATCATGCATATAGCTATGTGGGGACCTTCACACTATAGAACTTGGCTTGTATATTCCAATGATGAGCCTCCTCAAATGAGCTCTAGGTCTTCTTGAGCAAGCAAGTTAGATGCACCCCCACTAGTTCCCTTGCAGAGATTTTAGCTCACATGTGGATCCGTTGCATGGCAATCCCTACTCCTCACATCATATCTATCATATGGCCTTCTCTCGCCTATGATTGTCCTCATTGATTTGAGCCTTTCACACCTTTTTGTCTTCCTCCTCCACCTTCTTTCTGTTTCGCCTTTTAGGTGTCAACTTTCTTGCTCACGCTCATCCATTGCATGAGTGCTCAAAATATCGAAAGGGAGTGGATCAGTTTGACTCGTACCTGGCTAGTGGTCTGGGGACGAGTCAAGATAAGAATCCAAAGGAGACTAAGTGTGAAACTTTAGTAGATAGTTTTTCTCAACAACCTTTTTCTCTCTTTTTCCCAGTCCCCTGCTTGCACGCAAACACCATCTGGAGACATTTGAGTCACGGACAGCGAGAGCTCTTGCACCTTTTGTTCTTTTGTTGCTTGTGTCAATGCTAATATAGACTCTTGCTTTTTAAGACTTGAATTGAATTGCATGCTTTGATTGCTTTACTTAAAGTCCTTATATGGTTGTGTGGCATGTCACCACAGAAATTATGCTTGTTATCATTTACCTACTCGAGGACGAGAATGAATTAAGCTTGGGGATGTTGATACGTCTCAAGCGTATCTATAATTTCTGCTTGCTCCATGCATGTTTTGTGTGACTTTTCCATGTTTTGCTTGAACTTTCATACACTTTTGAGCATATTTGGACTAATCTATTCACCCAGCTGCCAGTTGCTGTTTTCTGCTGTTTTTGTATTTCAGGTTTTCCGGCCATTAAAAGTGCTCCAAAAAATCCGGAAAAATCAGATAAAAAATCAGCGACCCGGAAGCTTCCGGAATCACCAAGGCAGCGGAGGGGGGCCACCACAGGGACTCCAGAAGGGTCCTTGGCGCGGCCCCACCCTAGGCCGCGCCAGGGGGGCTCTTGGCTGCCCTGTGGGTCCCCTCGACACCCCCCCCTCCGCCTATATTTAGCCCTCAGGGTGGAAACCCCTAATAGAGATCTCTTTTCCGCGAACTCGCCTCTGTACCGCCGCCGCCGTTTCTAGATCGGGGCTGCCTGGAGAAGCTGCCCCGGCACCCTGCCGGGAGGAGGAACCCCCTCCGGGAGACCATCCATAGCCATGGATGCCTCCCGTATGTACCGTGAGTAGTCCCACTTGGACCATGGGTCCGTGACTAGTAGCTATGTGATGTACTTCTCCCCTCTTTGTGCTTCCACTTTCGAGACCTCGTGAGCTGCCTCACATGATCGAGGCACCTTTGTAATTTTCTGTTGTTGCTATGCTGAGTTTGCTGGGATCTGATGGATTATGAGACTATGTTCAGATTGTGATGAGTAATATATTTGGTTCTTCTCTTTTATATTTTGTTCTTGAGTAAATTCTTGCATGTTCTTCGTTGCCGTATTTTACTTTGGCCAAGTGATTTGTTGCAACTCCAAGAGGGAGCGTTATGCTTGATTGTGGGTTCAGCCCCTTGATGTCTAGCTTGAGTGACAGAAACATGAGACTAGGGGATGTGCTGTTGCCACCAGGGATAAAACAACGATGCTTGTACCCGCGGGTGCAAGGATTTTTTACTTTACGCAAAGTTCTTTTAATGCAGTTGTTTGTTGCTTTGAGTTTACACTTTGGGTGGGATTCGCAACTTAATACCAGCAAGATGTTCTGGATAGATGTCTCAAGGTGGATGATTCGTAGTAGATGCAGTTGGATTTCGGTCTACTTACCTTGGCGTACTGCCCGTTGCTTTTGAGCCCTTCCTTTCTTTGCAGCATAGTTAGCATTGCGGTGCCTTCATAATTCTGTCAATTGCCCAGCTGTGATTTGTTTACCTCGCTAGCACTTTTATCGTCTTTTGGGAGAGAGACATCACTAGTGAAAATCACGGGACCCTGTTCCATATTCACCTTATTGTTTACACCCTCAATTTACTTTCAGTCTTTACTTTCAGTTTCCACTATTTTATCTCTTGCGTTGATCCTTTGTAAACAGCAAGGCCGGAGGAATTGACAACTTCTCTGTACTCGTTGGGAGAAAACTTATTTGTTTCTGTGTGCAGGTCCACGTCAACTTTCTAGCCCAAAGTAATTTCTGGCGCCGTTGTCACCTACTTGTATCTCTTGGAGTCCTACTGGTTCAATAACCTTGGTATCTTCACCGAGGGAAATTTTCTGCTACGCTACATCTCACCTTCCACTTGGGGTAACCAACGAGAAGTGAGAGAACTATCCTCACCGTATCAGTCATGCAAAGGATGGGTTCAACTAGCGGTAGAACGGTAACATCTGAATCACCTAATCATGCATAAGATAACAAGAGGGAAATGGGTTTATATAGACATGATCAATGGGGTTTGCTTGCCTTGCTGACGAGGTTTGTACTGAGAGTCTTCAACTTCGGGGATGATCTCCGGTTTCGGATCCACTTCTACCGATAGCAAACAATGCGGAAATGCAGCAATGAATATATGAAAGATGCACAAACACATGATCAAGTGGTATAACATGATGTTGTTGGTAATATTCCCTAGAGGCAATAATAAAATGTTATTATATATATATTTCCATTTTCGTAATTAATGTTTATATTTCTGTGCTATAATTGCAATGACCCTGACTGTGAGATTCAGAAGAAAACTCATTTGCATGTGTGGAAATGTAAACACCAAGAGTTCCTGGTTTAGCCTCTAAGACCAGCTCATGTGCTAACTGATGATTACGTTTTATTAATCATGGACATTGTTCTTGTAACAAGGATGTCAGTAGCAATGAGAACATATTGTTAGCAGAACAATGATGTTGAACCGACCCCAGTATTGAATGATATACTTAACACATCGTAACAACGTTATAAGTCATATCATGAAATGTTATCATATACGTAATTCCTTAGACCATAAGAGTATCGAGTTGCTTCACGCAGGAAGATGTACTTTGGTTCTTAGATGAATCTTCCTGTTACTGGGAAGTAGTAAAATAAGTTCTGGGTACATCAGATAGTGTGTCTAGTAATTGCGATAGTTCAAGACTGGGATTTGCTCCTTCACGATGAAGAAGATATTCACTTCGGGCCCACTCGGTATGAAGGTATCCATTATAGTCTGTCCAGACGCATTGTGATTCAGTCACGGGGATACTGGAATACGATAACGAGAAAAAGGGACAAACGAGCAAAGAGAATAACGAGTGGCTTGTGTTCAAGAAGTTGTTACACATGGGTGCAAAACTTCTCTCCTCTGACTTTTTCATATAACGCGAAGCAAAGGGAATGGTACATGACTAAACATAAAGGTTCACTCGAAGTTTATTCGTGTGTGTGCGGGAATCAACATGGGTGTCTATGGCTCCGCTGTTGATTATTGGCTATTGAAAAAAGGTTGTTGACCTATGACCAGAAGATGTTCTGAGTCATGTCCGCATTATACCAAACCTATTGGGTCACACACTTAACGAGTAGTAATCTGTTAGAGAACTAGGAGATGAAAAGAGAAAGGGTACCGAAATTGTTTCGGGTGGAACCGGAAGTGTTCTGGGTAGCACTAGAAGCGTTCTAGGTGGTGCCGAATGGTTTTAGAATATTCGAGAACGGTATTGAATGATTCTGAAACATTCAAGAAGAGTCTTGAAGTGGTAACAAGACATCTGTGATAGTCTCGAAAGGTTTTGCAACATTCGGTAATAGTTGTGTAAAGGTTACGAAACATCGGGAAATTGTTTCGGGACTTCTAGAAATGTTCCGAGAGGTTCCGGGAGGTTCCCGGGAGCTTATGAAAGTATCCGGAGGGTTATGGAACTCTCCAAGATGCGGAAACCGAAGCTAGCCCAACTAGGAAGGTCCACAAGGTCGTAGGTCGGCGGAAAAAGGACTTTCCTTGGGGGGAAAGCCCAGACGCCAGGGTCCCTAGCGTTTTCCCCTAGACGCCGTAGTCCGCGGCGTTTCGTACTGGAATCCATGTTGGACTCCTCCTGGTGGCCAAAACCGACTTTGGGGAGAACCCTCACCCAAGTTGCGACCCCAGGCTTCCACCTATATATTCAGGGGAAGGGGTAGCCCCAAAGAGACACCAGAAAAGCCCCAAGGCTGCCCCACATAAATCCCACGTGCCTCTAATTCTCTTCGGGCTAGATCGTTCTAGTCCGGACGCTGCTAGGCTCTTCTCCCTCTAGTTTCTCTCGGTGGCGTTCTTCTCTAGACGGCGGAGCGCTGCTGGATTGCTACATCAGGATGTGTGGATACCGGTAGAGGGATTATACCTTTGATCCTTCTTCGAGGTCCTTCTTCTTCCTCGGAGATCTAGTTCGAGCGACTTGTTCATGGGACTTGATCGCGGGACGGATCGCGCAACGGATCGTGGGACGGTATGCGGGATCGATATCCTCGCGGTTGGGAGGTCATTGGAATTCCTAGCTGCGGGGATCTGCACCAACGGTCTTCACCAACTCTACTTCCGCTACATTGGTTGGTGAGCCATGACCTAAAACCTTGTATGCAATCTTCATAGATGATCTTGGGTGATTGCTACGTAGGCCGAAATTTTTTGTTTTCTACTGTGTTTCCCAACAGTGGTATCAGAGCGATCTATGAGTAGATGCATGTTTAGGTCTAGATCATATGTGTGATATGAGGCATTGATTTTCTTGTTGCTTCCCTGTCATGTGATTTTTCTGTCCTTGATGGAAAGTTGAGATTTTGCTACAAGGATTGAGTTTTCCATCTATCCCTCTATGCTGCTTTTAGTATGTTGGTTGCCTTGATCATGGTCTACATCAAACCCCTTGGATCTCATCTTAATCTCGCAATGGAAGATTTAACATGGAGGGACTTGTGGGTTTTATGAACTCAAATCCACACGGGGTCACGCGTTGAACGAAGTTTGGCTTGTGGCATTAGTTGCTACACGCACCCCGAACGTTAAACTAGCAACATTGAAGTATCGTGTTTGGTTTGCATAGGAAACAACGTTTGCATGTAACCTGCTAATCAACCACGATAAAATTTGCAACAACCCGTGTAGATGGCGATCTAACTTGTTTTTGCGTAGTATGCATGTGATGTGGTATAGCCTTCAAGATTTGCAATGTGTTTGTATGAGATTCTATATGATGTAATATTTATTCGCGACCTGCGTGTCGTGGTACGGCATGATGACTGGAGTCATATGATTGTCACTTAATTATGGCATGTGTGCCAGAACTGTTTATTAGATCGAGGCAAAGCAATAGATAGATGCAAGGTGATGATCAAAGATGCGGAGGTGGACCCCGACGCACATGCCGGAAGCCGTGGTGATGGTCCCGGCGCCAAGGACTAGTTGGTGGACACGGTGACTTCTACCACGACGACGTGAAGACAACAAATACTTCACGAAGCAAAGGGCTATACTATATCACATAATTTTATGAACTGCCTGTGATGTTTATCCCTTTGATGCACCCTTGTTTGATGTGCGGTAGTCGTATTTTATTAGGGTGATCTCTCGCAAAACAATATCAAGTTGATAGTGTTCTTCCAACTGTAGCACCGTCTATACTATGTTTCACACCGGAGCAAGGTCCTGTCACATGGGTGCACACGGTGTGACGCATAAAAGGCAGGTGTGTTAAGAACACACTGCAATTACACTTGGTTGTCTTGACGGTTTAGATAAAAGTTTGCTACCGGAACACGCCCATCGAAAGATGAACAAGAATCACCTTTGGTGTGATTGGCAAGTTGGCCTACCGGTCCAGTCTAAGTCATCAGTGATGTCACATCAATGGCGGACGATTGGGTTGGATCTTGAATCACTCCAGCATCAATTACGAGAGATATTGATCTGAGTGGGAGCGCACTTAGTAATTAAATTAATTAATCACAAGTGCAACTTAATTATGAAAAAATTCTAAGTATTTGCATTATCGTTATAGAATAATGGCTCGCATTACCACCTTCCCAATTGATTTTGATTAACTGTATTATCTGGTAAAAACTTTACGATTGGTACCGTATTGTGAGGACTATCCTCAATAGTGCCGAGAAGGACCATGTCCTATCGCAAAATTTTGATGCTCTCCCACTGATGCTATGAATGATGTGGCTTATGTCCATAATCCAAAAGGCTAGAATCCCACCACCGCTAAGTATATTGTCCTCATCATCATGAAACCCGAACTTCGACACGTTTGGAATAGTTATGTTATATTCATGGAACTAAAAAAATTTATTTTCAGTGATAAGACAATTAATGTAGGATATAAGATATCTAGTACAATGTATGGTTGTAAGAATTAGTGAAAATGTTCATTGTGCTCAAACGAAATTGATAAGTGTGGGATCCAGAAGAATACCAATCATATGATGATGAGAAATAAGGGAAAGGAAGTTCCAAAGAGTGTTAGTAAGACTTACACGCCGGAAAAGTCCATGGCATGCGCCACTCTTGATCATGTGTGATCTTCTGTGAGTAGGAGTGGCATTGGAAATAGAACTATGATACATATAAAGGCAAAACGAAAGAAGACTGGGATATCCAGCTCAGAAATGAAAGGCATACGAAGTTATAGATGAATTCATTGCTGGTCAAAAGATGTAATTCTTGGGAATCATGATTAGGTAGTTAATCATTAATTCTTGGGTATTGTGATTAAACTGTTGATCACTGGACTATCATTTCGATTGCATATTGTTGCAACTCGATGCAAGAAATACTATGGCCTTTATGACTAGCTGATGATGAGTTTTGACACGCATAGGAACATGGTGAAAGGTTTACTATACTATGTGTTTACTCTATGATTATCTTCATAATTCATTTTAGAGTTGAGTAAATTGTTACTACACTTTAGCCTTGTTGCAAAACATCATTTTTGAATCATGTTTGATGCAAGAAAGTTATTCAAAGTTATGAATAATATAAAGGCCATACTTCCATTATGAATAGGTTGTATGTTATGAATCTTGATAATAATACTAAACATCCATAACACTGACGCTAAACGTCGCAAGACTGACAGAAATACCACATAGGTGTGTGATGGCGGTGAAGTTAATAGGTTTAGTTGGGCTGCCTCCCCTGTTAACCGCGCCAATAAACGATTCTTGATAACCCACAAGTCTAGGGGATCAGTTGTTTCTTTTCGACAAATAAGGATGTCGATCCCACGAGGAGCAGAAGGTGCTGATAAGTGACACTGGATAAGGAAAGGTTGCACACACTCAAAGGTAAATATTTAGGGGTTTTTGGTTTAAGCAACAGAAAAGTAAAAGACAAGCAAAGTAAACAGGGTAACTGAGGAGTAGCAAGTGGCCCAATCCTTTCACAAGGATAAGCCTAGCAACTAAACTTATAAAAGCTAAAGCGTTCTTGAGAACACACGGGAGAGATAGCCAAGTTACTTTCACCATACTCCGCTAAGTAATATGTATTGTGTTGATAAGTGTTGGTGGGTGGATCAATGCTAGTACACCTTCTAGACTAAGATAAGTGTACTCTTATGATTACACACCTTGCAAGCATCCGCAAATACAAGGTAGTAATTAAGGCATAAGCCTAACCACAGCATTACGATCAAGGATCCATAACTCCCTTGTGCAAAAGTGTGTGAATTGGGGTTCAGGTTTCTGTCACTCCGACAACCCACCATAAGCAACATTTGTACACAATGTATTCCTCTAGGCCCATTAAAGGTGAAGTGTTAAGTGTTCGACTCACATAACACCACTACAGAAATACCAACACAACTTAAGTATCAAACAACACATAATACTTCAACATCGTATGACTACTAATAACTAGACTTCTCCCATATTCTCAAGAACTAGAGTAACTACTCACAAGACATAAAAGAGATCATGATCAGAGGTGATAGATGGGTGGAAAAAAATCTGGACACAATGATTATTCTCCAACAAAACTCAATAGCATTCACCACAAAGTAGTAACCAACACCAACAGAGTAGCGGGGATAGATAGTACGGATTAAAACACAAGTTGCAATTGTGAGATGAGATGGGATGGAGATGGAGATGGTGCTGATGTTGGGGATGATGTTGATGATGATCTCGATGATGCTCGTGACGATGATGATGATGATGATGATGATGGCGACGATCTCCCCTTCTGGGAGGTGATCTTCCCGACGGAATCTGCCCGCCGGAGATGGCTTTTCTCCTATGTAGGTTTACACCCCGTGATGGTGGCGAAACGCGGAAACTCTTATTCTTTTAGGGTTTTCACCCCAGGGGGTCTTATAGGCGAGAGAGGGCACCGAGGGGGGCCACCAGGCATCCAGGAGGGTGCCTGGCGCGGCCAGGAGGGGGGCGCGCTAGGCACCCTTCTGGCTGCCTGGTGGGTCCCCTCACCTCCGTCTTCGTTCATCCCCAGTCAATTCCCATAAAAATGATCCACGTAAATTTTCATCGTATTTGGACTTGATCTGATTCAGCAACTTGGCATCCACTTTTCACCGCTGAATCCTGGTTCTGCTGCTTCAGCACCGGAAAGTTGTAAACTGTGTAAAACAAGCCAAAACAACATAAGAACCGTACTTTAAAGTGGAATATATCAATGAATTGGATGAAATTACAATATAAAATAGTGATGCTTTTTGGACGTATCAACTCCCCCAAGCTTAGACCTCGCTTGTCCACAAGCGATTACTGAGCTCGGTAAACCTGTCCACAAGTTTAGAGAGTGAAGTGTCGATAAGAGAATACGGACAAGAAGCATCAAGATTTCTCACCAAACTGAAGCATCCTCAACAGCAACCTCAACTCATAAGGTCCTTACGAGAAAGTAGTAACAATTATAACAACGTAGAACCTGGAAAACTCATCAAATCATGGCAAACATAGCCTTGGTCAAGGAACAACTAATAACTTTTACTTTTGCTCTTTCACTTATAATGGAACCAGTTGAAGCTTTGGAAAGAACATGTTATCAGTCAAGAAGTGCACATGTTAACACAAAGGAGGATGTTTACTCAGCATAAGCTTTTGCAAACAACTCACTTATCAAAAGATAATGTCAACAAAGATGTAACATGCTAACTTTCAATACAGCTTTGTATGCAAGAATCTTTATTAACATCAAGTGTCTGTTCTATCTCAAGAAGGAAGGAAGTAGGAAGGACTGACTCAGCACAAAATAAAGGATAAACCCCGTGCAAAAGGGTAAGCAGGGAAAACTCATGTGCCATCTCTAGATCAAACAGGATAAAAACATACTTTTTGGGAGGTGCATGATCCGTCAACGACTGCTGATAGATAACTCACTCACTTCATGATTTGGACAAGTTTCGAGGAACGGCTCCCATGCGGGGACGATCACATCCCCTTAAATTCCTTTTTTTATCACTCATAGATGGGCGAAGGAACTTGTGTGTTAGTATTTATCTTTTACGAGCTGGGCACTCATGCCAGTCCCTTCTCGTATTATGGGTTTGCAGATTAGGCATGCAATCCCAAGATAAAACTTGTCCAAATTAAGAAGATCATGGGTTACCCACCACTTCCTTATGAGCTGAATCAGTGGCACAAAACAGAAGATTTTGAACATCTAGAGATAGCACACAAATTATATACTTTAGGAGTGGTAGTGGAATACCACAAATTGGAAGGTATGGTGGACTCAAGTGGAAGATGTTGGTTTCAGGGTATGGAAGTACAAGCAGAATTCCGCTTAGTACAGAGTTTTGGCTAGCAAGGCTTTGAGAGACCAGACAATTGATGACAACTTAGATGCAAGCAATACAAATCATAAACATTAAAACCAGCATGAAACATCAGGTTTTCTTCCTTGTCAACATAACACTTCAAGCATAATAGCACAAAGGTTTTGGCTATGTCGCTACTTTGAGAAAAACATGCTTGTTGTTATGACCAAAGCTATAGTTTCCAAGATTTAAATAAAGTTTTCGAAGCCATGCCTGATATAAGGTCAATACTCCCCATAAGAATCAGCTCATAATGTCGATTGCGTGAAGAGAATACCGAGTGCAGCGAAGAAACCAATAGACTTCTCGTTACTATTCCTTCATAGACGACCCCACACTCACGGATACAAATGTCTCCACAAAAGTAGTGATAGACCTCAAAGCAACACCTATTTCATAAAGTAGCTTCCCTAGACATGATGCGACTCTACTTGACTCCTAAAGATAAAGATAAAGATACTCGGCACTCCCCCAATCTTGGAACAAGCTGAGGGGATGCCATTACCCGAGGAGATTTACTCCTCATTCTTGTTCTTCTCAGTCAGGTACTCCTTGGCGAAGCGCTTCCATGGTAGCTCCTCTCCAGTCTCGAAGGACATTCCCGTCTCCAGGATCCTGCACTTAGCACCTAAACCCATTGATACGTCCAAAATGTATCACTATTTTATATAGTAATTCTTTCTTATTCATTGATATATTTCATGATATGATGCTATTCTTATGTTGTTTTGGCTTATTTTACACAGTTTGCAACTTTCCGGTGCCGAAGCAGCAGACGCAGGATTCAGCGGTAAAAAGTGGACGCTGAGTTGCTGAAGAAGAACACCTCCAAATTACCTGAAAATCGACGGAGGCTGTTTTCCAGAAGGATCACGAAGACACGCAAAAGAGAAACCAGAGGGGGGCCACAGGGTGCCCAGGCGGCCACCTGGCGCGGCCCCACCCCTGGCCGCGCCGGGAGGGCGCCTGGACCCCCGGGGCCACTCCCGGCTCCCCCCTCTGGCCTATTTACTCCTCGTGATCCAAAAACCCTAGGAGAGGGGGAGTTTACGGAGTTCCGCCGCCGCTCTGTGGCGGAAACCTACAGAGAAGAAAAGCCATCTCTGGCGGGCAGATTCCGCCGGGGAGATCACCTCCCGGAAGGGGATATCATCGCCATCGTCATCACCATCGTCATGAGCATCTTCGAGATCATCATCAACATCATCCCCATCATCAGCACCATCTCCATCTCCATCCAATCTTGTCTCACAATTGCAACTCGTGTTGTAATCCGTACTATCTATCCTCTCTACTCTATCGGTGTTGATTACTAATTTGTGGTGAATGCTATTGAGTTTTGTTGGAGAAATATTATTGTGTCCAGATTGTTTATCATCTATTTATCCCCACTGATCATGATCTCTTTTATGTCTTGTGAGTAGTTACTCTAGTTCTTGAGGACATGGGAGAAGTCTAGTTGCTAGTAGTCATATGATGTTGAAGTAATATGTGTTGGTTGATATTTAAGTTGCGTTGTTATTTTTCTAGTGGTGTTGTGTGAGTCGAACACTCAACACTTCGCCTTATCAAGGACCTAGGGGAATGCATTGTGTATAAAGAATGCTTACGGTGGGTTGTCGGAGTGACAGAAACCTAAACCCCAGTTTGCACGCTTTTGCACAAGGGAACAATGGATCACCGATCGTATTGCTATGGTTAGGTTTTTGCCTTAATTACTATCTTGTATTTGTGGATGCTTGCAAGGTATTTAATCATATGAGTGCATTCATCTTAGTCTAGAGGATGCACTAGCATAGATCCACCCACCAAACACTTATCAACACAGCACATAGTACCGATACGGAATATGGCGAAAGCACATGACTACCTCTCCCGTGTGTCCTCAAGAACACTTTAGCTTTTATAAGTTCAGTTTCTAGGCCTCTCCTTTGCTCAGAAAGGATTGGGCCACTCTTTACTATCCAGTATCTTTTACTTTGCTCGTCTTTACTTTCCTGTCGCTTATACCAAGAAAACCCCTCAAAAGTTATCTTTCAGTGCTTGCAGTTATCTCCTTAACAAAGTCACTTGCTACTACCTTCTGCTCCTCGTTGGGTTCGACACTCTTACTTATCAAAAACACTCCAATAGATCCCTCTACGTTGAGGGTCATCAAGCTACGTTTTCTAGCGCCGTTGCAGGGAGTGTAGCGCAATTAGTAAGTAAAGCTGGTAAGGAAGTTCTTATATTTCTGTTTTTAGTTTTGCCGTTGCTATTTTTGTCCTTATGAACACCCCTACTCTTGGATCTTTGTTCTTGGGTAGCCGCCCCACAACTAAGGTAGTTACTCCTGCCCCTACTGAAATTGTGCCTTATAAGATACCATCTGGTATTATCGATTATGTCTTAGCTAATCGCTACGCAGGAGACAGACATCCAGGTGAACACTTGCTATATTTATCACAACTATGTTCATTATTCAAGCTTGCAGGTGTGTCACTGGAGTTTGTTATGAAGAAATTATTCTCTGTATCGCTTACAGACAAAGCTTCAGATTGGTATAAGCTCCTCGATAACTCACATTCTCTCAATTGGGAAGATCTTATGTCTCTCTTTTATACAAAGTTTCACCCTCTTCATGAAGTTTACCGAGACAGGAATTACATCTATAACTTTAGGTCTCACGACGGAGAGAGCATCGCTCAAGCTTGGGGAGACTTAAATCCCTAATGTTCAAATGTCCTATCCATAAGCTCCCCAAAGATATTATACTTACAAATTTTTATGCCATGCTTTCTCGTCAGGATAAGGAAAGGCTGGATACCTCCTCTAGCGGGGTATTTCAGACCAAAAAGCGTTGAAGAAAGATGGGATCTCATCGAAAGGATCCAGAAGAATACTGAAGATTGGGAAATCGATAAAGGTATTGAACCTGCTATAAATTATGAGCATGATTATATAGAGAGCTATGTGAAAACTGATTATTTTAATACCTTTTGCTTTAAGATTGGTCTGGATCCCCATCTAATGATTGATTTTTGTAAGAACTTTGCTTCTCATGTTGATTCTTCTAAGATGAAGAAGGATCAGTACCATAAGCCTTTCAAAGAAGTGCTTGTTGATATTCACGTTGCTGATCCTATTTTGCCTGCAGTTATATATGAACAACCCCCTTTTTCTTCAAGAATAAGGGAGCACTATTTTCTGACAGGCATCATAAATAAAAGTGAGAGAAGAACAGGCGAACCTGAGGACCAAATCAGAGTCGATCCTCAAGTAGCTATGGTTAAAGATTTAGTTACTAATGATATTTCAGATTCTATTATAAATTTTTGTGCTGTTTCAACTAACATTGTCACAGCCAAGAATAAAAGCCCAATTTCAGGTACACCAGTTGTAATTGTTAAAATAGGAGATCACAATTATTACGGACTATGCGATCTGGGATCAAGTGCTAGCGCGATTCCTTATTCGCTTTATCAAGAGATCATGAGTGAGATTTCACCCTGTGAACTCGAAGAGATCGATGTTACTATTCATCTTGCAAACAAAGCAACTATCTCTCCTATTGGGATTGTGAGAGATGTTGAAGTCCTATGCGTAAAGGTAAAGTACCCTACAGACTTTATCGTACTTGGTTCAGTACAAGATAGTTTTTGTCCAATTATTTTTGGTAGACCTTTTCTCAGAACTTGTGGAGCTATTATAGATTGAAAGAAAGGTAAAGTTTCTATTGAATTCAATGGTGAGCCATATGAATTTAACTTTTCTAAGATTTCCAAGCAGCCTCGTGGTACCGAATTTCCTAGTGATGATAAAATTATTGAAAGTATTGCTTCTATTGCTATTCCCCCTAATGATCCTTTGCAGCAATACATGGAGGACCACGAGAATGATACTCGTATGCAGGAAAGAAATGAAATTGATGAAATCTTCTTGAGACAACCTGCTATCCTGAAGCACAACCTCCCGGTTGAACCTTTAGGAATTTTATCCAAACCAAAAGAAGACCCGGTGTTTGATCTCAAACCTCTCCCCGATACGCTCAATATTCTTATTTAGATGAAAAGAAAGTATATCCTGTTATTATCAATTCTAACCTTTCAGGATATGAAGAAGAGAGATTATTGGAGACACTCCGTAAAAACCGAGGTGCAATTGGCTATACCCTTGATGACCTTAAGGGAATTAGTCCATCTATCTGTCAACATACTATCAACCTCGAGCCCGATGCTAAACCTGTTGTTGACCATCAACGACGGTTGAACCCAAAGATGATGGATGTTGTGAGGACCGAAATCCTCGAGCTTCTAGCCGCAGGTATTATCTACCCTATAGCCGATAGTAAGTGGGTAAGTCCAGTTCATTGTGTTCCTAAGAAAGGAGGGACAACTGTAGTACCTAATGATAAGAATGAACTAATACCTTAGAGAATTATTATTGGATATAGAATGTGCATTGATTACAGGAAGCTGAACAAGGCAACCAGGAAGGACCACTACCCGCTGCCCTTTATTGATCAGATGCTTGAGAGGCTGTCCAAAAACACCCACTTCTGTTATCTTGACGGGTACTTTGGCTTCTCTCAAATTCATGTTAACACCGCCGATCAAGAGAAGACCACTTTCACTTGTCCTTATGGTACTTATGCTTATAGGCGTATTCCTTTTGGTTTATGCAATGCACATGCTACTTTTCAGAGATGTATGTCTGCAATATTTCATGGTTTCTGTGAGGAGATTGTGGAAGTCTTCATGGACGATTTCTCCGTCTATGGAACTTCCTTTGACCACTGTCTCCACAATCTTAATAAAGTTTTGCAGAGATGCGAGGATACAAACTTAGTTCTAAATTGGGAAAAGTGCCACTTCATGGTTAACAAAGGGATCGTGCTTGGCCACAAGATTTCCGAAAGGGGAATTGAAGTGGACAAGGCGAAGATTGAAGCTATCGAAAGGATGCCCTATCCAAGGGACATTAAAGGTATTCGTAGTTTTCTCGGTCATGCTGGTTTCTATAGAAGATTTATTAAAGACTTTTCTAAGACCTCGAGACCCCTTACTAATCTTCTCCAGAATGATGCTCCTTTTGTATTTGATGAAGATTGTAAGGAGGCTTTCGAAGTTCTTAAGAAGGCTTTAATAACCGCTCCTATAGTACAACCGCCTGACTAGAATTTGCCCTTTGAAATTATGTGTGATGCTAGTGATTTTTCTGTTGGAGCTGTTTTAGGACAAAGGGTTGACAAAAATTTGAATGTTATTTATTATGCTAGTAAGACCCTTGATAGTGCTCAAAAGAATTATGCTACTACTGAGAAGGAATTCTTAGCAGTAGTGTTTGCTTGTGATAAGTTTAGGCAGTATATTGTTGATTCTAAAGTTATTATTCATACTGACCATGCTGCCATTAAGTATCTTATGACGAAGAAGGATGCCAAACCAAGGCTCATCAGATGGGTACTTCTCCTTCAAGAATTTGATTTGCAGATTGTTGATAGAAAAGGAGCAGACAACCCAATAGCGGACAATCTTTCAAGGATGGAAGATATACCTCATGATCCCATCCCAGTCAGCGACAGTTTTCCAGACGAACAACTTGCCGTTGTTAAAGTACAATCTCTTTCCGATCCTTGGTTTGCATATTATGCTAATTTTATCATTGCAAAGTATTTGCCTCCAGGTTTAACATTTCAGGAAAGGAAGAAGTTCTTCCATGATTTGAGGCATTACTTTTGGGATGACCCTCATCTTTTCAAAGAAGGTCCAGACGGGATCGTGAGAAGATGCGTACCGGAACACGAGCAGAAGGACATTCTCAAGCAATGTCACGATAGTCCCTACGGAGGACATCACGCCGGTGAGAGGACCGCACATAAGGTTCTCCAATCAGGTTTTTATTGGCCTACTCTCTTTAAAGATGCTAGAAATTATGTTTTAGCCTGTGATAAATGTCAGCGAGTTGGTAATATTAGTAGGAGGAATGAGATTCCTATGAATTACTCACTAGTGATTGAGCCTTTTGATTGCTGGGGTTTTGATTTTATGGGTCCTTTTCCTTCTTCGCACAAGTACACTCACATATTAGTTGTTGTTGATTATGTGACCAAGGTTGAAGCAATCCCCACTGAGAGTGCTGATCACAAAACATCTTTGAAAATGCTCAAAGATGTAATTTTCCCTAGGTTTGGTGTACCTAGGTATCTCATGACTGATGGAGGATCACACTTCACGCACGGAGCTTTTATAAAAGCTTTAGACAAGTATGATGTCAATCATAGAATTGCGTCACCGTACCATCCTCAAACTAGTGGGCAAGTTGAGCTCACCAATAGAGAGATCAAGTTGATCTTGCAAAAGACAGTTAACAGAAATAGGAAAGACTGGTCAAGCAAGTTAGGAGATGCTTTGTGGGCGTATAAAACTTCTTACAAAAACCCCATGGGCATGTCTCCCTATAAAATGGTCTATGGCAAGGCTTGCCATTTGCCATTAGAGTTAGAACACAAAGCTTTCTGGTCTGTTAGAGAGCTTAATGCTGACCCAAAGTTAGCTGGTGAAAAGCGTCTCATGAACTTGAATTCTCTAGATGAGTGGAGAAGTGAAGCTTACGAGAGCGCTAAAATGTTCAAGGAAAAGGTAAAGAAGTGGCATGATAGGAGGATTCTGAAATGTGAATTTAATGTTGGTGATAAAGTGTTATTGTTTAGATCCCGTTTCAGGTTTTATCCAGGTAAACTACTTTCCAGGTGAGAAGGGCCATTTCATATCGAAGAAGTCTACCGGTCTGGTGCAATTAAGATTAACAATTTTGAAGGCACCAAACCTCAAGTTGTGAATGGGCAAAGAATCAAGCATTACATGGAGGGAGATCCCGTCAATGTTGATGTAAACATAATACGCACAACAACTCATGAAGAACATGTTGCAGCCCTGTTTCAGACACCGACAGAAGCAGAATAAGAAAAGGTATGTATTACGGTAAGGAAACATCGCGAACCGCCATAAAAGTTCCATGTTATGAGTTTTTGCAAAATTAGGAAAATTCGAGGCCTAAGTGGAGCCGGAGACGAGCTCCAGGGGGCCCAGGCGCCCCCCTGGCCCGCCCTACCTCCTGGCCGCGCCGGGAGGCCGCCTGGGCACCCAGGAGTCCGTCTCCGACCCCACTTTGGCTCGTTACCTTCCTTTTGTTGCAGAAAATTTTGCTATATATTCACCCGGATCGTTCTGGCAACGTATCTCGCGATTCCGTGTGTTTTCTCTTCAATCTGTTTCTTCCAGGAATTATTTTAGCTAGACCTAGGTGCCATGGCTTCCCCAAGTTCCCCCAAGGACAAGTTCGTCGTCAACGTCATCAAGCCTTACCTCGCTGAGGTAAACAAGCACCCCCAGGTCCTTCGTGTGGAAGACGGTGTTCTCCACAAGGAAGATCTGAAGGGACCGGTCATGGAGGGGAGCACCGAGGAGCGGCTGAAGGAGATGGAACATGAGATCTTCAAGTTCAAGAAGATGGTGGAGCGTGGTGTTGAAGCCAACTTCGACATCAGGAACGAGGTCGAGGCTTCCCATAGGAAAGAGATGAAGGAGATGTGGTCAAGTTTGTCCGCACTAGAAGAAAAAGTTTACCAGCTCCAGGCACAAATCTATGATCTGCACAACCAGAACTGTGAGTATGAACTAAAGTTTCTGCGCATGGGTTTAGGTGCTGAGTGCAGGATTCTGGAGACGGGAATGTCCTTCGAGACTGGAGAGGAGCTACCATGGAAGCGCTTCGCCAAGGAGTACCTGACTGAGAAGAACAAAAATGAGGAGTAAAATCTCCTCGGGTAATGGCATCCCCTCAGCTTGTTCCAAGATTGGGGGAGTGTCTGCTATCTTTATCTCTATCTTAGTCTTTTAGAGTCAAGTAGAGTCGTATCATGTCTAGGAAGTTTATTATATGAAATAGGTGTTTGCATTGAGGTCTATCACTCCGTATGTGGAGAGATTGTATCCGTGAGTGTGGAGTCGTCTATTATGGAATATTAATGAGAAGTCTATGGGTTCCTTCGCTGCACTCGGTATTCTCTTCACGCAATCGGCATCATATGACGATTTTTATGGGGAGTATTGACCTTATATCAGGTATGGCTTTGAAAAATTTATTTAAATTTTGGCAAACATAGCTTTGGTCTTGACAACATGCATGTTTTCTCAAGTAGAGACTTAGCCAAAACCTTTATGTTATTATGCTTGAAGTGTTATGTTGACAAGGAAGACAACTTGATGTGTTATGCTTACCTTAATTTTTATGCCTTATATGTTTTGCATCTAAATTAGCATCAATTGTCTGTTCTCTCAAAGCCTTTGCTAGCCAAACTCTTTGCCAAGTAGATTTCTGCTTGTGCATCCATACCCTGAAACTTTTACCTTCCATGTGAGTCCACCATACCTTCCTATTCGTGGTATTCCCCTACCACTCCTATAAGTATAGAATTTATGTGTTATCCTTAAATGTTCAAAATCTTCTGTTTTGTGCCTCTTGTTTAGCTCATGAGGAAGTAGTAGGTGATTCATGATCTTCTTAAGTTGGACAAGTTTTATCCCGGGATTGCATGTATAATCTGCAAACCCATAATACGAGGAGGAACTGGCATGGGTGCGCCCAGCTCGAAAGATAATATATCAAACAAACCCTCCTTCACGCTTGGTCTATGAGAAATCAGAAACTTTGGCAGTGATAAACAAAGGAGATTAAGGGGATGTGATCGTCCCCACTTGGGAGCCGTTCCTCGAAACTTGTCCATCTTGAGAATTATTTGAGCTATCTATTAGCATTCGTTGACAAACTATGCACCACCCCAAAATCTATTTTTATTCTGTTTTCCCTGCTTGCCCTGAACAAGGCCTTTCTTCCACCTTCGTGTTGAGTCAGTTTTCCCTGCTTGCCCTGAACAAGGCCTTTCTTCCACCTTCGTGTTGAGTCAGTTTTCCCACTTCCTTCGTTTCCCTAAGAGAACAGACATTTGATGTTCATGAGGATTCATCCATATAGAGCTGCATTATGTTTTGCCATGCCATATCCTTGTTGACATTATCTTTTGATAAGTAAATTGTTTGCGAAAGCTTTTGCCTAGCGAACATCTTCCTTCGTGTTAGCATTTGCACTTCATGACTATTAACATGTTCTTTCAAAAGATTCAAATTGTTTTTAGTTGTCCTTTGACCAAGATTATGTTTGCCATAATTTGATGAGTTTCCTCAGCCCTACTTTTGATTATAATTGTTATTACTTTCTCATGAGGGCCTTATGAGTTGAGGTTGCTGTTGAGGATGCTTGAGTATGATGAAGGAACCTTGATGCTTCTTGTCCATATTCTATTTATCGACACTTCACTCTCTAAACTTGTGTACAGGTTTACCGAGCTCAGTATTCGCTTGGGGACAAGCGAGGTCTAAGCTTGGGGGAGTTGATACGTCCAAAATGCATCACTATTTTATATAGTAATTCTTTCTTATTCATTGATATATTTCATGATATGATGCTATTCTTATGTTGTTTTGGCTTATTTTACACAGTTTGCAACTTTCCGGTGCCGAAGCAGCAGACGCACGATTCAGCGGTAAAAAGTGGACGCTGAGTTGCTGAAGAAGAACACCTCCAAATTACCTGAAAATCGACGGAGGCTGTTTTCCAGAAGGATCACGAAGACACGCAAAAGAGCAACCAGAGGGGGGCCACAGGGTGCACAGGCGGCCACCTGGCGCGGCCCCACCCCTGGCCGCGCCGGGAGGGCGCCTGGACCCCCGGGGCCACTCCCGGCTCCCCCCTCTGGCCTATTTACTCCTCGTGATCCAAAAACCCTAGGAGAGGGGGAGTTTACGGAGTTCCGCCGCCGCTCCGTGACGGAAACCTACAGAGAAGAAAAGCCATCTCTGGCGGGCAGATTCCGCCGGGGAGATCACCTCCCGGAAGGGGATATCGTCGCCATCGTCATCACCATCGTCACGGGCATCATCGAGATCATCATCAACATCATCCCCATCATCAGCACCATCTCCATCTCCATCCAATCTTGTCTCACAATTGCAACTCGTGTTGTAATCCGTACTATCTATCCTCTCTACTCTATCGGTGTTGATTACTACTTTGTGGTGAATGCTATTGAGTTTTGTTGGAGAAATATTATTGTGTCCAGATTTTTTTATCATCTATTTATCCCCACTGATGATGATCTCTTTTATGTCTGGTGAGTAGTTACTCTAGTTCTTGAGGACATGGGAGAAGTCTAGTTGCTAGTAGTCATATGATGTTGAAGTAATATGTGTTGGTTGATATTTAAGTTGCGTTGTTATTTTTCTAGTGGTGTTGTGTGAGTCGAACACTCAACACTTCGCCTTATCAAGGACCTAGGGGAATGCATTGTGTATAAATAATTCTTACGGTGGGTTGCCGGAGTGACAGAAACCTAAACCCCAGTTTGCACGCTTTTGCACAAGGGAACAATGGATCACCTATCGTATTGCTATGGTTAGGCTTTTGCCTTAATTACTATCTTGTATTTGCGGATGCTTGCAAGGTGTTTAATCATAAGAGTGCATTCATCTTAGTCTAGAGGATGCACTAGCATAGATCCACCCACCAAACACTTATCAACACAGCACATAGTACCGATACGGAATATGGCGAAAGCACATGACTACCTCTCCCGTGTGTCCTCAAGAACACTTTAGCTTTTATAAGTTCAGTTGCTAGGCCTCTCCTTTTCTCAGAAAGGATTGGGCCACTCTTTACTACCCAGTATCTTTTACTTTTCTCGTCTTTACTTTCATGTCGCTTATACCAAGAAAACCCCTCAAAAGTTATCTTTCAGTGCTTGCAGTTATCTCCTTACCAAAGTCACTTGCTACTACCTTCTGCTCCTCGTTGGGTTCGACACTCTTACTTATCGAAAACACTGCAATAGATCCCTCTATGTTGAAGGTCATCACCCATGCGCAGAAACTTTAGTTCATACTCATAGTTCTGGTTGTGCAGATCATAGATTTGTGCTTGGAGCCCATAAACAGTTTCTTCTAGTGCGGACAAACTTGACTACATCTCCTTCACCTCTTTCTTGTGGGAAGCCTCGATCTCGTTCCTGATGTCGAAGTTGGCTTCAATACCACGCTCCACCATCTTCTTGAACTTGAAGACCTCATGTTCCATCTCCTTCAACCGCTCCTCGGTACTCCCTTCCTTGACTGGTCCCTTCAGATCTTCCACACGAAGGACCTGGGGGTGCTTCCTCACCTCAGCGAGGTAAGGGTTGATGACGTTGATGACGAACTCGTCCTTGGGGGAACTTGGGGAAGCCATGGAACCTAGATCTACTGAAAGTTTACCTCGCAGAAACAGAGCGAGAAAGAAAACACGCGAAATCGAGAGATACGGTGCCGGGACGATCCGGGCAAATATATAGCAAAAATTTCCGCAACAGAAGGAAGGTTTCAAGCCTAGGTGGAGTCGGAGTCGGAGTCCAGGCCATCCAGGAGGGTGCCTGGCGCGACCAAGAGTGGGGCCGCGCCACGAGGCCTCCTGGGCCCCCTGGAGTTCCTCTCCGGCTCCACTTGGGCTTGGAATTTTCCTAATTTTGCAAAAACTTTGAAAATTAGAGTTTTATTGATGTTCGCGATGTTTCCTTACCGTAATACGTACCTTTTCTTATTCTGCTCCTGTCGGAGTCTAAAACTGGGCTACAACATGTTCTTCATGAGTCTTTGTATATATCATGTTTGCATCCACATTGATAGGATCACCTGCTATGTAATGTTTGACTCTTTGTCCATTCACAACTTGAGGTTTGGTGCCTTCGAAATTATTGATCTTGATTGCACCAGACCGATATACTTCTTTGATATGAAAAGGTCCTTCCCATCTAGAAAGTAGTTTACCTGGATAAAACCTGAAACGAGATCTAAACAACAAAACTTTATCACCAACATTAAATTCACGTTTCAGAATTCTTTTATCGTGCCACTTCTTTACCTTTTCCTTGAACATTTTAGCGCTCTCGTAAGCTTCACTCCTCCACTCATCTAGAGAAGTCAAGTTCATGAGACGATTTCACCAGCTAACTTTGGGTCAGCATTGAGCTCTCTGACGGCCCAGAAAGCCTTGTGATCTAACCCTAATGGTAAATAGCAAGCCTTGCCATAGACCATTTTATACGGAGACATGCCCATGGGGTTTTTGTAAGCAGTTCTATACGCCCACAAAGCATCTCCTAACTTATTTGACCAATCCTTTCTATTTCTATTGACTGTCTTCTGTAAGATCAACTTGATCTCTCTATTGGTGAGCTCAACTTGCCCACTAGTTTGAGGGTGGTACGGTGATGCAATCCTATGATTGACATCGTACTTGGCTAGAGCTTTCCTAAAAGCTCCATGCGTGAAGTGTGACCCTCCGTCTGTCATGAGGTACCTTGGTACTCCAAACCTAGGAAAAATTACATCCTTGAGAATTTTCAAAGATGTCTTGTGATCAGCACTCTCAGTGGGGATTGCTTCAACCCACTTGGTTACATAATCAACAGCAACTAAGATGTGTGTGTACTTGTGTGAGGAGGTAAAAGGACCCATAAAATCAAAACCTCAGAAATCGAAAGGTTCGATCACTAGTGAGTAATTCATAGGCATCTCATTTCTCCTACTAATGTTGCCAACTCTCTGACACTTATCACAAGATAGAACGTACCTTCGGCCGTCCTTAAAAAGAGTAGGCCAATAAAAACCTGATTGTAATACTTTATGTGCGGTCCTTTCACCGGCATGGTGTCCTCCATAGGGGTTGTCGTGACATTGTCGAAGAATGTCCTGTTGCTCGTGTTCCGGTACGCATCTTCTCACGATCCCATCTGGACCCTCTTTGAAAAGATGTGGATAATCCCAAAAGTAGTGCCTCAAATCTGTGAAGAATTTCTTCCTATGATGAAATGTAAAACCTGGAGGCAAAAACTTTGCAACGATAAAATTAGCATAATTTGCAAACCAAGGGTCGGAATGAGATTGTACTTTTACAACAGCAAGTTGTTCATCTGGGAAACTGTCGTTGACTGGAATAGGATCGTGCGGAATATCTTCCATCCTTGAAAGATTATCCGCCACCGGATTGTCTTCTCCTTTTCTATCGACAATCTGCAAATCAAATTCTTGAAGAAGGAGTACCCATCTAATTAGTTTTGGTTTGGCATCTTTTTTCTGCATAAGATACTTAATGGCAGCATGGTCAATATGAATAATAACTTTAGAATCAACGATATACTGCCTAAACTTATCACAAGCAAACACCACTGCCAAGAATTACTTCTCGGTAGTAGCATAATTCTTTTGAGCACTATCAAGTGTCCTGCTGGCATAGTGGATGACATTCAACTTCTTGTGAACCCTTTGTCCTAAAACAGCTCCAACAGCAAAATCACTAGCATCACACATAATTTCAAAGGGCAAATTCCAGTCAGGTGGTTGTACTATAGGAGAGGTTATCAAAGCTTTCTTAAGAACTTCAAAAGCTTCCTTACAATCTTCATCAAATACAAAAGGAGAATCCTTCTGGAGAAGATTGGTAAGGGGTCTCGAGGTCTTAGAAAAGTCCTTGATAAATCTTCTATAGAAACCATCATGACCTAGAAAACTACGAATACCTTTGATGTCCCTTGGATAGGGCATCCTTTCAATAGCTTCAATTTTTGCCTTGTACACTTCAATTGCCCTTTCGGAAATCTTGTGTCCAAGAACTATCCCTTCGTTAACCATGAAATTGCACTTCTCCCAATTGAGCACCAAATTAGTTTCTTCACATCTCTGCAAAACTTTTTTAAGATTGTGGAGACAGTGGTCAAAGGAGTTTCCATAGACGGAAAAGTCGTCCATGAAAACTTCTACAATCTCCTCACTGAAACCATGAAATATTGCAGACATACATCTCTGAAAATTAGCAGGTGAATTACACAAACCCAAAGGCATACGCCTATAAGCATAAGTACCGTAAGGACACGTAAAGGTGGTCTTCTCTTGATCCGCGGTGTTAACATGAATCTGGGAGAAGGCAGAATACCCATCAAGATAGCAGAAGTGGGTATTTTTAGACAGCCGCTCGAGCATCTGATCAATAAAGGGCAGAGGATAGTGGTCCTTCCTGGTGGCCTTGTTCAACTTCCTGAAATCAATAATCAATACACATTCTATATCCAATAATAGTCCTCTGAGGTATTAGTTCATTTTTATCATTAGGAACAACAGTTATACCTCCTTTCTTAGGAACACAATGAACGGGACTTACCCACTTACTATCAGCTATAGGATAGATGATACCTGCGGCTAGAAGTTTGAGAACCTCAGTCCTAACCATGTCCTTCATCCTTGGGTTCAACCGTCGTTGATGATCAACAACTGGTTTAGCATCGGGCTCGAGATTGATAGTATGTTGGCAAATGGATGGACTAATACCCTTGAGATCATCAAGAGTATAGCCAATAGCACCTCGGTGTCTGCGGAGTGTCTCCAATAATCGCTCTTCTTCATACCCTGAAAGGTTAGAATTGATAATAACATGATATACTTTCTTTTCATCTAAATAAGCATACTTGAGCGTATCGGGTAGTGGTTTTAGATCAAACACCGGGTCTTCTTTTGGTTGCGAGAGGATTCCTAAAGGTTCAACCGAGAGATTGTTCTTCAGGATAGGAGTTTGTCCTAAGAATATGGCTTCTAGTTCATCCCTCTACTGCATATGTATTTCATTCTCGTGGTCTTCCATAAATTGTTGCAAAGTATCATTAGGAGGAATAGCAATAGAAGCAATTTCTTCAATAATTTGTCATTACTTGACAAGTCAGTAACACGAGGTTGCTTAGAAAACTTAGAAAAATTAAATTCATATGGCTCACCGTTGAATTCAACAGAAACTTTACCTTTCTTGCAATCTATTATAGCTCCACAAGTGCTGAGGAAGGGCCTACCAAAAATAATAGGGAAAAAACTATCTTGCACTGAACCAAGTACAAGAAAGTCAGTAGGATATTTTACCTTCCCGCAGAGTACTTCAACATCTCTCACAATCCCAACCGGAGAGATTATTTGTCTATTTTAAAGATGAATCGTGACATCAATGTCCTCGATCTCACACGGCTGAATCTCATGCATGATCTCTTGATAAAGTGTGAAGGGAATAGCACTAACGCTAGATCCCAAATCACATAGCCCATAGTAATTATGATTTACTATTTTGAGAGATACAACTGGTGTACCTGAAATTGGGCCTTTGTTCTTGGCTGTGACAATGTTAGTGGAAACAACACAAAAACTAATAGTGGATTCTTTAATATCACTGGTTACTAGATCCTTGACCATTGCAACTTGAGGCTTCACCTTGATCATGTCCTCAGGTTCGTAAGTCGTTCTTCCATTCTTGTTCAGAATACCTGTAACAAAAGAGTGCTCCTTTATCCTTGAGGGATAAGGAGGTTGTTCATACACAACGGCATGTAAAACAGGATCAGTAACATTAATCTCAATATGTGACTCCTTGAAAGGTTTATGATGTTGACTCTCCTTCTTTTTAGAAGAATCAATATGAGAAGCAAAGTCTTTGCAAAAGTCAACCATTAGCTGGGAATCAAGACCAATTTTAGAGCAAAAGATATTAAAGTAATCAATCTTCACATAACTCTCAATGTAGTCATGTTCATAGTTTATAGCGGGTTCAATACCTTTATCAATTTCCCAGTCTTCAGTGTTCTTCTGGATCCTTTCTAGAAGATCCCATTTTTCTTCCATACTCCTGGTCTGGAATACCCCGCTAGAGGAGGCATCCAACATCTCTTTGTTCTGACGAGAAAGCTTGGCATAAAAATTTGTAAGTATGATTTCCTTGGGGAGCTCATGGTTTGGGCATTTGAGCATCAGGGACTTTAGTCTCCCCCAAGCTTGAGCGATGCTCTCTCCATCGCGAGACCAAAAGTTGTAGATGTAGTTCCTGTCTTGGTGAATTTCACAAAGAGGATAAAACTTTGCATAAAAGAGAGACATAAGCTCTGGCCATTCAAGCATATCAGAGTTATCAAGTAGCCAAGCTTTATCTTTGAGTGATACGGAGAATAATTTCTTCATGACGAACTCCACCGTTACACCTGCAAGCTTAAATAAAGAACATAATTGTGATAAATATAGCAGGTGTTCTCCCAGATGTCCTTCTCCTGTATAACGATTAGACAAGACATGATCAATATTATCAGGTGGTATTTTATAGGGCACAATTTCAGTAGGGGTAGGAGTGACCACCACATTCATGGGGCGGCTCCTTACCAGCAACGAACCAACAGCAGCAGAGTCCATAAGGACTGAAAGTAACAACATAAAATAAAGATTTCCTTACTGGCTTCACTTACCAATAGCGTTACACTCCCCGGCAACGGCGCCAGAAAAGCTCGTTGATGGCGGTGAAGTTAATAGGTTTAGTTGGGATGCCTCCCCTGTTAACCGCGCCAATAAACGATTCTTGATTACCCACAAGTCTAGGGGGTCAGTTGTAGCTTTTCGATAAATAAGGATGTCGATCCCACGAGGAGCAGAAGGTGTTGATAAGTGACACTGGATAAGGAAAGGTTGCACACACTCAAAGGTAAATATTTAGGGGTTTTTGGTTTAAGCAACAGAAAAGTAAAAGACAAGCAAAGTAAACAGGGTAACTGAGGAGTAGCAAGTGGCCCAATCCTTTCACAAGGATAGGCCTAGGAACTAAACTTATGAAAGCTAAAGCGTTCTTGAGAACACACGGGAGAGATAGCCAAGTTACTTTCACCATACTCCGCTAAGTAATATGTATTATGTTGATAAGTGTTGGTGGGTGGATCAATGCTAGTACACCTTCTAGACTAAGATAAGTGTACTCTTATGATTACACACCTTGCAAGCATCCGCAAATACAAGGTAGTAAGTAAGGCATAATCCTAACCACAGCATTACGATCAAGGATCCATAACTCCCTTGTGCAAAAGTGTAAGAATTGGGGTTCAGGTTTCTGTCACTCCGGTGTAAGGCCCGATATGCGGTACTATTCCAGATCTAGGTGTTTCCACCTAGATCCGGGGACGAAGCACATATCGGTCCCACCGCGACATATGACAAAGCCATATGCCCCCGATTTCCAACATGATATCACAACATTACAGATACAAGATACAACATCTCATACAATCGGCATACAACTGCCTTAATACAATACAACAACGGAAGATACATGTCTGAGTACAGACTACAATCAAATGCCTACTGGCAAAGAGAAAAACATCGATCCCATAACCACACGGGTCCAGGCCCTCCGCCGGGATCCTCCTAACTAGTCGTCGTCGAGTCTCCACGTGAAACGTCGATCACCGTACCTGTTGTCGATCAAGACCCCTGAAAAGAGTTTGGGGTAGTATCATGAGTACAGAAGTACTCAGCATCCAACTGTAGTGGTCAACTGACCCAGCAAGGACTTCATCACTCGTCATTCTAGGAAAACTAGTAGTTTACGGTAAGGAAGGGGTAAGTGGTGAGGTTGCTGCCGCACTAGCATTTATGAAGTGGCTAACGAACTAGAGAGTAAGATAAGAAGCCAAGCATTCGATGAGGAATCGCCTCCAACAAGTCTTGCTATCAACTACTTACGCAAACATAACACCTATCCTATCCTTGTCCTCCTCTTTGCATCCCGACGAAGAAGAAGCAGTCAAGGCACACACACACACGTTGATCAAGTTATATTAAGATTATCTCAGTTGATGTTGTTTATGAACAAGGAGTAGGTCTCAAGTCGCCCATAACCGTGGACACGGCTTCTCGAAAAGATTTAACCCTGCAGGGGTGTACCAACTGCCCATTACAAGGCTCCGTACGCTCGCCCATCTCTTTCAGTTGCCACCCATCACAGGAAACCATTTTATGACTTAGTTCCAAGAGATCCGAAACGACAGGTCCCTCTAACTAACAACGAAAAAATCCGGGTGGCCCCCGGTGAGTTGACACCCAACTCAAAAGCCGGCCGCGCTCTCGAATCGGTCTCTACCGTCTGTCGCAGGTTTGGATAGCCGGTTAATCACACATGGGAAACCGGTTCCTCAGCCGAACAAGGTGGGCCAGCAAGGGAACTATGTCCTCACTGGTCCGAGTTGGTTGGAAAACTACTGGCGGCCGACCAGCACACACACGGTTTCAAATGGTAAATCGGCTTGGGCCACCACTAGAAATGTTTGAAGCTAGGTAGGTAAGAAAAGTGGACCCCATAAAATCCCACAAGCGGTTAGGCACGTTCGTCAAGAGACACAATACCCGGAACTCGGGTCCTAGGTGACTCGAATGGAACAAAGCGTCGGGGCAGGATAGCCTAGACCTTCCATCCTTCGTCGAATATAGTCAACATTTATAATAATCAATATCATCAACAAAAATATAATAATGTGATAGCCCAAACCAAGGAGTAACAGGGTAAAATCGTAGCATCCTAAGCATGCATACTAAGCAGGGGCTGAGCAACGAGCAATAGTAACATAGAAGTACATAGTTTGCTGGGAACGGACATGGCCGTATCGGTTTGAAAGAGCCTATAAACATGTGGTAGGATCAAACATCGAACCTATCCTATACTAGCATGCAAACCGTTGGTTGAAATAGAATGGATCATAAGTAATGTATAGTCCTTGCCTATTGATAAGTCGGGTTCCGAAGGTGTAGTTGATCGCAAGCTCGCATCGTCTCCGAGAGGTACCCGCAGAAGCACACAGGAGGTGAACACTAGAAAGCAATCAACGAGCAAGTATCTATTACTACGAGGCAAACACGAGCAAGCATCAACAAGAAGGCGACACGAGACATCGCAACTACCGTCGAGAGCGGTTACTAATAGGTTAAGTGGGGTACTCATCACACACGACGATACCGCACATTTACGATGGTTAAAGTTATTTAGCTACACAAGGTGAGAAAATGTAATTAACATGGCATCTCACTCAAGCATGGCATAGCACAAAAACATGGCAAGAGGTGAAGCATAAATAAACTATCTAATCTAGTCACTTTATGTGGGGGTAAAACCTATACATGGCAAACTATTGTGGACCCCACGATAAAAATAGAATTTGGTACTGATATGCCCTAAACATAATTTTATTATTTTTATTAGGAAGCAACAGCATCATAAACACAATCTACACGCAATTCTAGTCAAGTTACATATAAGAAACATTTTAATCAGAGCAACGGTTAAAAAGTTATGGCAATTACAGTTTACAGTGGCAAGCAGTGTAATTAGCAGGTAAACAACATGTAAACAAAGTCAAACATAACAAAGAAGCACATTTTATTAATCTACACAGAAAACTAAGCAAGTTTCATGTTTAAAGCGTCGCGATCCGAGCTACGAGCTAAAAGATACGGGCACCGCTATAAAAACAATACAATCTGCAAAATAAATAAACTAGAAAAGGAAAAAAAAACTCTAACGGGCCGAAATCTACTGGGCCCAACAGAAAATAGAAAAAAAGAAAAAAAGGGCGCCTCACCTCTGGGCCGAGGCCCATGAAGGCGTGGCTGGCTGGATGCGCCTGGCGGCCGGGCCGCTGGGAGGTGGGTCGCGCGGGGTCGCTCGGTGGGCCGCGGAGGCACGCCTGGCCCACATGGGCGCAGTGAGTGGGTGGAGTCGTCCTCTCCACGACGAACAGAGGCGGCGTCGCGACCATCTCCACGGCGAACGCCGGCGATGAGGAAGGGCAGTGCGGTGGCAGGGAACGGGCGCGGACAGGCGGATCTAGGCGGCGGGGTCGGCGGATTGGGTCCTGTCTGCGACGGGCGGCGCCCCGGCGAGCATCTTCAGCCGCGGCTCGGGCCGAGAGCTCCATGGCCATGGAGGAGGCGCGACAAGCTGCGACTTGCTGCAGAGGAGAGGAGAGGTGAGGGGAATGGAGGGGAAGAGAAGAGGGAGGAGAGGGGAGGGCGGGGAGAGGAGAGGTGGCCGGCGGCTCGGCAGTCGGAGGAGGCGACGGTTGCCCACGGGCAGGAGGAGGCTGCGAGCTCGGGCTGGAGGAGAGAGGAGGGCCACGTGGCACCACCGTAGCCCTCCGATCTGCGATCCGATTGCTCCGGGAGTGTCTAGGGCTAGGGTTTCGGGATTGGGGGCAAAACTGGGGCAGATCTGCACGTTGTGAGGGGGGTGGCTGCAATTTTGTGGCTAGGGAAACCCTAGAAAGGGGTGGGAGTGTGATGGTCTTTATATAGCCTAGGTGGCTGGCAGTTTGCAAAAACATCCCCGGTTTTTCTCTCACGCGCGCGGTGTCTACGTTTCTGACCGCCGAGGGTCCGCAGGACCTCCGATTCGGGTAAAACTTCAAACTGCGCGATCAGCGCGTCGAGCCGGCGGCGTTCACCTCGCGCTGGAACCGTTTCGAGAACACTTTCTGGCGCACTATAAAAATAACCCGTTTAATTATTAAACGGGGTTTTTCGTTTCGTTGGCTGCGGCTGGTCTTGTGCGGTTTTCGCGACGGTGATCGGGTGAAACCCGTTGTCGCGAAGGTCGAGTGTCAGGGTGGCAAGGGTCGGTCTTCGTCCGGTACGAGATAAGAGGGGGGGGAATAATCGCCGATCGATAAAACGGGGATGAAAACACCTGAATCTCCCCTTCTGGGAGGTGATCTCCCAGGCGGAATCTGCCCGCCGGAGATAGTTTTTCTCCTCTGTAGGTTTCCGCCCCGTGACGGCGGCAAAACGCGGAAACTCTTCTTCTTTTAGGGTTTTCACCCCAGGGGGGTCTTATAGGCGAGAGGGGGCACCGAGGGGGGACACCAGGCATCCAGGAGGGTGCCTGGCGCGGCCAGGAGGGGGGCCGCGCCAGGCACCCTTCTGGCTTCCTGGTGGGTCCCCTCACCTCCGTCTTCGGTGATCCCGAGTGAATTCCCATAAAAACGATCCCCGTAAATTTTCATCGTATTTGGACTTGATCTGATTCAGCAACTTGGCGTCCACTTTTCACCGCTGAATCCTGGTTCTGCTGCTTCGGCACCGGAAAATTGTAAACTGTGTAAAACAATCCAAAACAACATAAGAACCATACTTTAAAGTGGAATATATCAATGAATAGGATGAAATTAGAATATTAAATAGTGATGCTTTTTGGACGTATCACTGTGGCACTGCCGTTTATCACAAAGTGACACAACATGCATGAAGAATTTCCATAATTGATGGACTTTCGAGTCATATGATTATAAATCACTTGACGCTTGCGACCTTTATCTCGAAGTAATGTGAGTAAAACACCGTCGATAGGCCATACATGAACGGGCAACTAAACTATTGGAAATCATATATGTTGATATGTGTAGTCCAATAAGTGTAGTTGTGTGCAGTGGACTTTCTATCTTCACTCATGATTTGAAGGCCCGATATGCGGTACTGTTCCAGATCTAGGTGTTTCCACCCAGATCCGGGGACGAAGCACATATCGGTCCCACCGCGACATATGACGAAGTCATATGCCCCGGATTTCCAACATGATATCACAACATTACAGATACAAGGATACAACATCTCATACAATCGGCATACAACTGCCTTAATACAATACAACAGCGGAAGATATATGTCTGAGTACAGACTACAATCAAAGCCTACTAGCAAAGAGAAAACATCGGTCCCATAACCACACGGGTCCAGGCCTTCCGCCGGGATCCTCCTAACTAGTCGTCGTCGTCGAGTCTCCACATGAAACGTCGATCACCGTACCTGTTGTCGATCAAGAACCCTGAAAAGAGTTTGGGGGTAGTATCATGAATACAGAGGTACTCAGCATCCAACTGTAGTGGTCATCCGACCCAGCAAGGACTTCATCACTCGTCATTCTAGGACAACTAGTAGTTTACGGTAAGGAAGGGATAAGTGGTGAGGTTGCTGCCGCACTAGCATTTATGAAGTGGCTAACGATCTAGAGAGTAAGGTAAGAAGCCAAGCATTCGATGAGGAATCGCCTCCAACAAGTCTTGCTATCAACTACTGTCGCAAACATAACACCTATCCTTTCCTTGTCCTCCTCTTCGCATCCCGACGAAGAAGAAGCAGTCAAGGCACACACACGTTGATCAAAATATATTAAGATTATCTCAGTTGTTGTTGTCTATGAACAAGGAGTAGGTCTCAAGTCGTCCATAACCGTGGACACGGCTTCTCGAAAAGATTTAACCCTACAGGGGTGTACCAACTGCCCATTACGAGGCGTCGCATGCTCGCCCATCTCTCTCAGTTGCTACCCATTATAGGCAACCATTTTATGATTTAGTTCCAAGAGATCCGAAACGACAGGTCCCTCTAACTAACAACGAACAAATCCGGGTGGCCCCCGGGGAGTCGACACCCAATCCAAAAGCTGGCCACGCTCTCGGATCGGACTCTTCCATAAGGCTAAGGTCGGGGTTAGTCTCGCCTATATAACAGGGGACTTCCCTAGATCACCAAGTGTGGACCAACAGAGGAACTAAGTCTCCGCTGGCCCGAGTTGTTTGAAAACTACTAGCAGCTGACCAGCACACACACAGTTTCAAATGGTAAATCAGCTTGGGCCACCTCTAGAAATGTTTGAAGCTAGGTATGTAAGAAGAGGGGACCCCATAAAATCCCACACGCGATTAGGCACGCTCAGTCTTAAAACCAATACCCGGAACTCGGATCCTAGGTGACTCGAATGGAACAAAGCGTCGGGGCGGGATAGCCTAGACCTTCCATCCTTCGTCGAATATAGTCAACATTATAATAATCAATATCATCAACAACAATATAATAATGTGATATCCCAAAACCAAGGAGTGACAGGGTAACATCGTAGCATCCTAAGCATGCATACTAAGCAGGGGCTGTGCAACGAGCAATAGTAACATAGCAGTACAATGTTTGCTGGGAAGGGACATGGTTGTATCGGTTTGAAAGAGGTTGTAAACATGTGGTAGGATCAAACATCGAAGCTAACCTAGACTAGCATGCAAACCGCTGGTTGAAATAGAACGGATCATAAGTAATGTATAGTCCTTGCCTGTTGATAAGTCGGGTTCCGAAGGTGTAGTTGATCGCAAGCTCGCATCGTCTCCGAGAGGTACCCGCGGAAGCACACAAGACGGTAAACACTGGAAAGCAATCAACGAGCAAGAATCTATCACTACGAGGAAAACACGAGCAAGAAGACATCACACGACACAGCAACGCGATACGGATCTATCGTCGAGAACGGTTACTAACAGTTTAAGTGGGGTATCGGTCACTCACGACGAATGCCGCACGTTTACGGTGGTTCAAGTTGCTTAGCTACAGGTGATCAACCAACGGTTATTAACATGGAAACTCAAGCAAGCATGGCATAGCACACAAACACGTCAACAGGTGAAGCACAAAGTAAACTATCTATGCTAGTCAATTTAAGTGAGGCACAACCTAAACATGGCATAACACTAAGTGTCGCACGATGATTAAAAGATTTGGTACTGTTCTGTCCTAAACCATATTTTACGTTGGTTGACAACAGCAAACAATAGCATAAACACAAAGTACACGAAAAACTAACCAAGTTACATATAAAGAACACCCCAAACGGAGTTGCGGTTATAAAGATATAAGCAAAACAAGTTACGGGCACAAACTGCCAACATCAGGAAGCACACTTTAGAGCAATGCATAAACAGTATAATCAATGAAAACATGCTCACAAATGATATGGAATTAAACTAGACATGACAAGGAAGGCATGGCAAAAAGAATCATTTAAAAAGACATCACAGATCAAAAGATATTAAGCAAACAACATGGCATCGCAAAGTAACAGACTTGGATAAAAACAGATGTGGCTGTCAACAACAGCGGGATAGCAACTTTGGAGCTAAATAACTATATGACCAGCAAGCATATCATGACAATGCAATACATGTAATTAAAGTAGACATGATGCTTAGCAATATGCAATTGGAATAACCCAATTCCGATAAACGGTCGCGACACACTCGTCGACCGAAGTTGTAACAAAATAACAGTTTCAGCAACAGCAGCACATTAACATCAGGATCACCACTTTGGAGCAAGATATAATCATGATGCAGCAGGCAATTATGACATGTGAATGCATAGAACTGAAGTAGAAACAATGCTTAACAGGATGCAAAAGGAATCAATCAATTCCGATGAACGGTTGCGAAGCAATCGTCACCCGAAGTTGCAATAAAATAATAACAGCAGCACTTAACAGGAAATAAAAGCAATTAACGGCATGATGCCCACTTCAACGCAGAATTAAACTATCTAGACAACCTCAAACGGAAAAACTTTCTACATACGAACGCTAGAGCACGCAAAACTGAGCAATATTCGTTTTGGGGGCACGTTCATCGGAGCTACGGTTTAATGGGAAAATACATCGCAAAACTGAAACAGCACACAGATATCAGAGACTTAGAAGAAAAAAAGCAACAGAGTAAAAAAAAGAAAAAAAAGAAAGAAAAAAAACCGGGACTCACCCCTAGTGGGCTCGGCCCACTGGCCGGCCTGGAGGCGCATCTGGACCGGCTGGGCCGCGACTGCGCGCTAGGGCTTGGCAGGCCACTGGGCCAAAAGAGGGAAGGTCGGCCCATGGCGGTTGGATCGGGGCTCCCTCGATCTGGAGCCAGGCCAGGGCGGCGTCGGCGGCTAGCTGCTACCGGAGCTCCGACGAGCAGCGCTGGGAGGCGAGGCAGGGGTCCGGTGAGGGCGGTGATGGCCGAAACGGGCAGAGCTGGGGTCGGGGCGCGGATCAAGGCGTTCAAGGGAGGGGCGACGCTGCTTGAGGCCGACGGCGGCGTCCGAGCTCGAGGCCGGCGGTCATGGCGGCGGCGTCCTGATGCGGGAGAGGAGAGGGGTTAGGGAGGAGAGCAGCCGAGGGAGGAGAGGAGAGGCGGAGCAGGGTGCGGTGGTGACCTGGCGTGGCCGCGACCGACGCGCTCGCCGGCGTCCATGGCGCGCGGTGCTCCGGCCGGCTGGAGGCGGAGGTTCGGGCCCTGGCGGCCCAGATCGGGACCCTGCGGGGCCCGGTGGCGGGGCTGGAAGCTGGGAGGCGGCTGGAGGCCACGTGGACGCCCATGGAGCATCGGATCTCTGATCCGACGGCTCTGGATGGCCAGGAGGCTAGGGTTTCGGAAATTTGGGGATTTGGTGGGCAGATCTGAGGGAAAATAGGGGGGTGGCTGCAAATTTTCGACTAGGGAAACCCTAGAAAAGGGGTGGGAGTGTGGTGGTCTTTATATAGCCCAGGTGGCTGGCAGTTTGCAAAAACATCCCCGGTTTTTCTCTCTCGCGCGCGGTGCTCACGTTTCTGACCACCGGGGGTCCGCAGTACCTCCGATTCGGGTAAAACTTCGAACTGCGCGATCAGCGTGTCGATCCGGAGGCGTTCACCACGCGTTGGAACCGTTCCGAGAAAACTTTCCGGCGCGCTATAATAATATCCCGTTTACCTATTAAACGGGGTTTTCGTTTCGTTGGCTGCGGCTGGTCTCGTGCGGTTTTCGCGACGGTGATCGGGTGAAACCCGGTGTCGCAACGGTCGAGTGTCAGGGTGGCAAGGTTCAGTCTCCGTCCGATACGAGATACGAGGGGGAAAATAATCGTCGATCAATAAATCGGGGATGCAAACACCGCAAACAAATCAGACAATCAAACAATTCACACCGAAAACAAAAAAATAATATTTTTTGTGAAATCTGGGCTGTTACAATACAACACCACCAACAAGGGATCTTGTCCCGAGATCTAGGACGATCCGGGGGAGAGGGGGGAGAAAAGATTCGACGATCTTCAACACCGCCAACAAGGGTCTCTGCTCCATGTCAACGTCGAACTTCTGTCGAGAAACTTTCCGCAGGGAGATGGAGAGGTCGAAGATCGAAACCATCAGGTGTCAAGAGGAAGAACGACCGCGAAAACCAGGTCAAGGGATAGTGATTTTCGACGCAAGTCGTAAAAAAACACCGATAAAAGGATGGATGGCAATGGATGACCCAGATGATAACCGAAATCGGAGAATTTAAAGGTACTACAGGAATTCCCACCTGAGATTGGAATCGAGACAATACGCTGCAAGCAAGGCATTGTAACGGTTCCGAAACTCCACACTCTCGAGATCCTAAAGTTTTGAAGGGGGTAAGGCGAGAATAAAACACTTACGACACTTGTCCTGACCAGAGAAAGGGCAAGGAGTAAAAAGAACCCTACTCTCCGATAACTAAATTAGTAACTACAAAATAAAAAATTTCTAGACTCAACTTCGGCCAGACAGGGGATCCTATGGTCGGTAAGGCTCTGATACCAAGTTGTAAGGCCCGATATGCGGTACTGTTCCAGATCTAGGTGTTTCCACCCAGATCCGGGGACGAAGCACATATCGGTCCCACCGCGACATATGACGAAGTCATATGCCCCGGATTTCCAACATGATATCACAACATTACAGATACAAGGATACAACATCTCATACAATTGGCATACAACTGCCTTAATACAATACAACAGCGGAAGATATATGTCTGAGTACAGACTACAATCAAAGCCTACTGGCAAAGCAAAAACATCGGTCCCATAACCACACGGGTCCAGGCCCTCCGTCGGGATCCGCCTAACTAGTCGTCGTCAAGTCTCCACATGAAACGTCGATCACCGTACCTGTTGTCGATCAAGAACCCTGAAAAGAGTTTGGGGGTAGTATCATGAGTGCAGAGGTACTCAGCATCCAACTGTAGTGGTCATCTGACCCAGCGAGGACTTCATCACTCGTCATTCTAGGACAACTCGTAGTTTACGGTAAGGAAGGTATAAGTGGTGAGGTTGCTGCCGCACTAGCAGTAATGAAGTGGCTAACGATCTAGAGAGTAAGGTAACAAGCCAATCATTCGATGAGGAATCGCCTCCAACAAGTCTTGCTATCAACTACTGTCGCAAACATAACACCTATCCTATCCTTGTCCTCCTCTTCGCATCCCGACGAAGAAGAAGCAGTCAAGGCACACACACGTTGATCAAAATATATTAAGATTGTCTCAGTTGTTGTTGTCTATGAACAAGGAGTAGGTCTCAAGTCGTCCATAACCGTGGACACGGCTTCTCGAAAAGATTTAACCCTGCAGGGGTGTACCAACTGCCCATTACGAGGCGTCGCACGCTCGCCCATCTCTCTCAGTTGCTACCCATTATAGGCAACAATTTTATGATTTAGTTCCAAGAGATACGAAACGACGGGTCCCTCTAACTAACAACGAACAAATCTGGGTGGCCCCCGGGGAGTCGACACCCAATCCAAAAGCTGGCCACGCTCTCGGATCGGACTCTTCCGTAAGGCTAAGGTCGGGGTTAGTCTCGCCTATATAACAGGGGACTTCCCTAGCTCACCAAGTGTGGACCAACAGAGGAACTAAGTCTCCGCTGGCCCGAGTTGTTTGAAAACTACTGGCAGCTGACCAGCACACACACGGTTTCAAATGGTAAATCAGCTTGGACCACCTCTAGAAATGTTTGAAGCTAGGTAGGTAAGAAGAGGGAACCCCATAAAATCCCACACGCGATTAGGCACGCTCAGTCTTAAAACCAATACCCGGAACTCGGATCCTAGGTGACTCGAATGGAAGAAAGCGTCGGGGCGGGATAGCCTAGACCTTCCATCCTTCGTCGATTATAGTCAACATTATAATAATCAATATCATCAACAACAATATAATAATGTGATATCCCAAAACCAAGGAGTGACAGGGTAACATCGTAGTATCCTAAGCATGCATACTAAGAAGGGGCTGAGCAATGAGCAATAGTAACATAGCAGTACAATGTTTGCTGGGAAGGGACATGGTTGTATCGGTTTGAAAGAGGTTGTAAACATGTGGTAGGATCAAACATCTAAGCTAACCTAGACTAGCAAGCAAACCGCGGGTTGAAATAGAACGGATCATAAGTAATGTATAGTCCTTGCCTGTTGATAAGTCGGGTTCCGAAGGTGTAGTTGATCGCAAGCTCCCATCGTCTCCGAGAGGTACCCGCGGAAGCACACAAGACGGTAAACACTGGAAAGCAATCAACGAGCAAGAATCTATTACTACGAGTCAAACACGAGCAAGCAGACATCACACGACACAGCAACGTGATACGGATCTATCGTCGAGGACGGTTACTAACAGTTTAAGTGGGGTATCGGTCACTCACGACGAATGCCGCACGTTTACGGTGGTTCAAGTTGCTTAGCTACAGGTGATCAACCAACGGTTATTAACATGGCAACTCAAGCAAGCATGGCATAGCACACAAACACGTCAAGAGGTGAAGCACAAAGTAAACTATCTATGCTAGTAAATTTAAGTGAGGCACAACCTAAACATGGCATAACACTAAGTGTCGCACGATGATTAAAAGATTTGGTACTGTTCTGTCCTAAACCATATTTTAGGTTCGTTGACAACAGCAAACAATAGAATAAACACAAAGTACACGAAAAACTAACCAAGTTACATATAAAGAACACCCCAAACGGAGTTACGGTTATAAAGATATAAGCAAAACAAGTTACGGGCACAAACTGCCAACATCAGGAAGCACACTTTAGAGCAATCCATAAACAGTATAATCAATTCAAACATGCTCACAATTGATATGGAATTAAACTAGACATGACAAGGAAGGCATGGCAAAAATAATCATGCAAAAAGACATCACAAATCAAAAGACATTAAGCAAACAACATGGCATCGCAAAGTAACAGACTTAGAGAAAAATAGATGTGGCTGTCAACAACAGCGGGATAGCAACTTTGGAGCTAAATAACTATATGACCAGCAAGCATATCATGACAATGCAATACATGTAATGAAAGTAGACATGATGCTTAGCAATATGCAATTGGAATCACTCAATTCCGATAAACGGTTGCGACACACTCGTCGACCGAAGTTGCAACAAAATAACAGTTTCAGCAACAGCAACACATTAACATCAGGATCACCACTTTGGAGCAAGATATAATCATGATGCAGCAGGCAATTATGACATGTGAATGCATAGAACTGAAGTAGAAACAATGATTAACAGGATGCAGAATGAATCAATCAATTCCGATGAACGGTTGCGAAGCAATCGTCACCCGAAGTTGCAATAAAATAATAACAGCAGCACTTAACAGGAAATAAAAGCAATTAACGGCCTGATGCCCACTTCAACGCAGAATTAAACTATCTAGACGGCCTCAAACGGAAAAACTTTCTACATACGAACGCTAGAGCACGCAAAACTGAGCAATATTCGTTTTCGGGGCACGTTCATCGGAGCTACGGTTTAACGGGAAAATACATCGCAAAACTGAAACAGCACACAGATATCAGGGACTTAGAAAAAAAAACAGCAGAGTAAAAAAAAGAAAAAAAAAGAAAGAAAAAAACCGGGACTGACCCCTAGTGGGCTCGGCCCACTGGCCGTCCTGGAGGCGCATCTGGACCGGCTGGGCCGCGACTGGGCGTTGGGGCTTGGCAGGCCGCTAGGCCAAAAGAGGGAAGGCCGGCCCATGGCGGCTGGATCGGGGCTCCCTCGATCTGGAGCCAGGCCAGGGCGGCGCCGGCGGCTAGCTTCTACCGGAGCTCCGACGAGCAGCGCTTGGAGGCGAGGCAGGGGTCCGGTGAGGGCGGTGATGGCCGAAACGGGCAGAGCTGGGGTCGGGGCGCGGATCCAGGCGTTCAAGGGAGGGGCGGCGCTGCTTGAGGTCGACGGCGGCGTCCGAGCTCGAGGCCGGCGGTCATGGCGGCGGCGGCCTGCTGCGGGAGAGGAGAGAAGCCGAGGGAGGAGAGGAGAGGCGGAGCAGGGTGCGGTGGTGACCTGGCGTGGCCGCGGCCGACGCGCTCGCCGGCGTCCATGGCGGGCGGTGCTCCGGCCGGCTGGAGGCGGAGGTTCGGGTCCTGGCGGCCCAGATCGGGGCCCTGCGGGGCCCGGTGGCGGGGCTGGAAGCTGGGAGGCGGCTGGAGGCCACGTGGACGCCCCTGGAGCGTCGGATCTCTGATCCGACGGCTCTGATAGGCCAGGAGGCTAGGGTTTCGGAAATTTGGGGATTTGGTGGGCAGATCTGAGGGAAAATAGGGGGGTGGCTGCAAATTTTGGACTAGGGAAACCCTAGAAAAGGGGTGGGAGTGTGGTGGTCTTTATATAGCCCAGGTGGCTGGCAGTTTGCAAAAACATCCCCGGTTTTTCTCTCTCACGCGCGGTGCTCACGTTTCTGACCGCCGGGGGTCCGCAGTACCTCCGATTCGGGTAAAACTTCAAACTTCGCGATCAGCGTGTCGAGCCGGAGGCGTTCACCTCGCGTTGGAACCGTTCCGAGAACACTTCCCGGTGCGCTATAAAATATCCCGTTTACCTATTAAACGGGGTTTTCGTTCCGTTGGCTGCGGCTGGTCTCGTGCGGTTTTCGCGACGGTGATCGGGTGAAACCCGGTGTCGCAACGGTCAAGTGTCAGGGTGGCAAGGGTCGGTCTCCGTCCGATACGAGATACGAGGGGGAAAATAATCGCCGATCAATAAATCGGGGATGCAAACACCGCAAACAAATCAGACAATCAAACAATTCACACCGAAAACAATTTTTTTTTTAATTTTTGTGAAATCTGGGCTTTACATCACGGTGAAAAGTTGTTTGCAGAAATCAGTGTTCATGAACAAAGATAAGAAAAAACCACATGAATTGAATTCCACTCACCTATGTGTTTGGATTAATCATGTACACCATATGTAAAATTACCAGATATGTCCAGTGCTCCAAAAGGTTGTGAGCAAGATACCAAAGTGTTCAATATGTTGATCATTGGACAAACAGTGAAAAGTTAAACTTATGATAGATAAGATATGTTTCTCGGAAAATGGAGATAATGAAGAGCTCGTTGTAATAAGATACACCAGCTGGATTTTGATGTAACCAGTTACACCAATTCAGTCTTCATACTTACTCCGACCGATTTTTGATTTTAATTGGGATTATGTGTTTCACACGTAAGGGTGGCACAGTATGGAGGAAGTTTGTCAAGTTAGATACTGTGGCGAATTCTATAACAGAGGCTAAGTATATAGTTTCTTAAAGAAGTAACAAGGAGGGTATTTTGAATCATAAGTTCATTCATGAACGTGGTATGGTTTTCTTAGATACTTGAAGCTCATCAAACATTGATGAATGATGCCATGATTTATTCTAAGGAACCAAGATCCTACCAAATGATTCAAACATATACAAAGCTAAACTGATAAAATTAGTGAATTTTATGATAGCGTGAAAACGCGAAAATATGCAAGATACAAGCGGGCCTGAAACGTCAGATCCGAAGATGAAGTCTATAAGTCTATACCACAAATGAAGCATGCATTAGAATCATGTGCCATAGGTGTAAAGTGCTCAAGCACTGACAATATTATTGACTCTAGTGCAAGTGGGAGACTGTTGGAAATATGCCCTAGAGGCAATAATAAAATGTTATTATATATATATATATATATTTCCATGTTCGTAATTAATGTTTATATTTCAGTGCTATAATTGCAATGACCCTGACTGTGAGATTCAGAAGAAAACTCATTTGCATGTGTGGAAATGTAAACACCAAGAGTTCCTGGTTTAGCCTCTAAGACCAGCTCATGTGCTAACTGATGATTACGTTTTCTTAATCATGGACATTGTTCTTGTAACAAGGATGTCAGTAGCAATGAGAACATATTGTTAGTAGAACAATGATGTTGAACCGACCCCAGTATTGAATGATATACTTAGAGATCAGATCGTAACAACGTTATTAGTCATATCATGAAATGTTATCATATACGTAATTCCTTAGACCATGAGAGTATCGAGTTGCTTCACGCAGGAAGATGTACTTTGGTTCTTAGATGAATCTTCCCGTTACTGGGAAGTACTAAAATAAGTTCTGGGTACATCAGATAGTGTGTCTAGTAATTGCGATAGTTCAAGACTGGGATTTGCTCCTTCACGATGAAGAAGATATTCACTTCGGGCCCACTCGGTATGAAGGTATCCATTATAGTCTGGCCAGACGCATTGTGATTCAGTCACGGGAATACTGGAATACGATAACGAGAAAAAGGGACAAACGAGCAAAGAGGATAACGAGTGGCTTCTGTTCAAGAAGTTGTTACACATGGGTGCCAAACTTCTCTCCATTGACTTTGTCATATATCGCAAAGCAAATGGAATGGTACATGACTAAACATAAAGGTTCACTCGAAGTTTATTCGTGTATGTGCGGGAGTCAACATGGGTGTCCATGGCTCCGCTGTTGATTATTGGCTATTGACAAAAGGCTGTTGACCTATGTCCAGAAGATGTTCTGAGTCATTTCCGCATTATACCGAACCCATTGGGTCACACACTTAACGAGTAGTAATCTGTTAGAGAACTAGGAGATGAAAAGAGAAAGGGTACCGAAATTGTTTCGGGTGGAACCGGAAGTGTTCTGGGTAGCACTAGAAGCGTTGTAGGTGGTGCCGAATGGTTTTAGAATATTCGAGAACGGTCTCGAATGATTCCGGAACATTCAAGAAGAGTCTTGAAGTGGTAACAAGACATCTGTGATAGTCTCGGAAGGTTTTGAAACATTCGGTAATAGTTGTGGAAAGGCTACCAAACATCGGGAAATTGTTCCGGGACTTCTAGAAATGTTCCGAGAGGTTTTGGGAGGTTCCCGGGAGCTTATGGAAGTATCCAGAGGGTTATGGAACTCTCCAAGATGCGGAAACCGAAGCTAGGCCAAGTAGGAAGGTCCACAAGGTCGTAGGTCGGCAGAAAAAGGACTTTCCTTGGGGGGCAATCCCAGACGCCAGGGTCCCTGGCGTTTTTCCCCTAGACGTCGTAGTCCGCGGCGTTTTGTACTGGAATCCGTGTTGGACTCCTCCTGGTGGCCAAAACCGACTTTGGGGAGAACCCTCGCCCAAGTTGCGACCCCGGGCTTCCACCTATATATTCGGGGGCAGGGGTAACCCCAAAGAGACACCAGAAAAGCCCCAAGGCTGCCCCAGCTAAATCCCACGAGCCTCTAATTCTCTTCGGGCTAGATCGTTCTAGTCCGGACGATGCTAGGCTCTTCTCCCTCTAGTTTCTCTCGGTGGCGTTCTTCTTTGGACGGCGAAGCGCTGCAGGATTTCTACATCGGGATGTGTGGATACCGGCAGAGGGATCATACCTTTGATCCTTCTTCGAGGTCCTTCTTCTTCCTCGGAGATCTAGTTCGAGGGACTTGTTCGTGGGACTTGATCGCGGGACGGATCGCGCAACGGATCGTGGGACGGTACGCGGGATCGATATCCTCGCGGTTGGGAGGTCATTGGAATTCCTAGCCACGGGGATCTGCACCAACGGTCTTCAGCAACTCTACTTCCGCTACATTGGTTGGTGAGCCATGACCTAAAACCTTGTATGCAATCTTCACAGATGATCTTGGGTGATTGCTACGTAGGTCGAAATTTTTTGTGTTCTACTACGTTTCCCAAAAGATGTAAAGGGTGCTGATGTGTTGATCATTCCAATTAAATGAAGTGTATTGCAATGGAATTGCAAATTCAAACTCCATATATGAATTCAATATGAACCAAATATGCATTTGCCTCTGGTCCTCCACTTTAAAGTGGTTTTCATGAAAACAAATTGCATATTAATAATCCTTGCATTTTTATGATAATTTTTCATATATTATTTATTTAATTTGGAGTTATGGTTTAAAAGTTATTGAATTTCTAAGATTTAATAGTTTTCTGGAATTTTCTGATTATTTATAATTTGGACAAATGAATTACTGCGTCATGCTTGTGTCATGCTGACGTGGGGAGGCTGACAGCTGGGGCCCATTGGTCAGTGAGAGGGGGATTAAATCCCTCTCTGTTTAAATTAAACCTCGTTAAATTAGCGGCCTGGGCCCACTTTCAGTGGCCCAGGGGGTGAATAGGGAGGGGTTAGGCCTAAGTGGCCGGCGGCTTGACGCCGGCGTCACCATGGACGGCGGCGCCTTACCGGAGAGGGGATCCCGGCCACGGGAGGGCACAGGAAGACCATCGGAATGCACCTCGTCTCGTCCGCATCTTCTGGTACCCACGGGGAGGCAAGGGAGGCACCATAGCCTTGCCGGCGTCGAGCTCGGGCAGCGGCCGGAACTCTGTCTCGATGGGGAACGATGACTGGGGCACGAGGAGGAGAACGGAGAGGGGTAAACGAGAGAAGAGCTCACCACGAACACGTTGGCGCAGACGGAAGAGGAGGAGGAGCTGCGACGATGGAAAATTCGGTGGAAGGAGCCACGGAGGCCGGCGGCGACTCGGTGAAGATGGCGATGTCCACGGGGCTTCAGGGTCCAATTTAGCGAGCACGGTGACGAGGAAGGGTGCGGCGGAGCTGCTAGACAAGGCGGCGAGGTGAACGGGGCACGGTGGCTGTGGTGGGGCACGTTAGCGGCGACTTGCGCTCTCGGGCAGTGGTCGGGAGACGGGGTAGGAGGAGGGGAACGTAGCCAGGAGAGAGGGGGAATGACGTGGGAGCCTCTGGGCGTCTCCACATCGAGGAGGTAGGGGCAGGGGGCAGGCAGGCAGCTGGCTGGCAGCCATGCCATGCTCGCCGGAGACCTGGCTGCCTGCCTGGCCAGGGAAAAAGAAGACCATGCCCTTTTGGGCTGGGCCTTCCAGGCTGGGCCAGGTGGGTAAGAAGGTGAGCTAGGTGAGTTTTTCTTTTATCTGTTTCTGTTTTGTTTGTTTTGCTCTAAAAAAATACCCAGAGCATTTTTATAAAATCCCCAAACATTTTATTTGGGCTTATGTGACATATAAGTAGCCACACCCACTGTTTTGGAATTTTTGAAATTCAATACATTTGAATTTCAATTCAAATATGGTTTAAATTTAATTTCCAAGCTCCTGTTTGAATTGTTGAAAATTCCTTGAGCATGAGTTTGGACCCACAACACATGAAATGTGATCATGCCCATTTATAGAGATTTTCAAAAAGTTCAGAAGATTTTTGGAAAAAGATTTTTGTCTGGCCATTTATTTAAATTCTTTTTGAGGCTTTTCCAAATCCCCAATTATTAAATAAAGGAAATTTAAACATGACGCCTTAATTCTAGTAATAAAAGCACATACCAAAACTAGGGTTGTGACATCTCCTCACCTCTTTGTACTTCATGGATTAGACCTTGTGAGTTGCCCTACATGATCAAGACACATATGTAATTCTTTCTAATGTTGTTATGCTGAGTTTGCTGGGATCTGATGGATTATGAGACTATGTTCATATTGTGATTGAGTAATATATTTGGTTCTTATCTTTATATTTTTGTTCTTGAGTAATTCTTGCATGTTCTCCGTTGTTGTTTATTGCTTTGGCCACGTAGTATTTAGTGACTTCAAGAGGGAGTGTTATGCTTGATTGTGGGTTCATGCCCCCTGATGACTAGCCTGAGTGACAGAAACATGAGTCTAGGGGATGTATTGTTGCCACAAGGGGGAAAACAACGGTGCTTGTAACCGCGGTTGCAAGGATTGTTTACTTTACGCAAAGTTCTTTTAATGCAGTTGTCTATTGCTTTGGATTTACACTTTGGGTGGGGCTCGCAACTTAATACCAGCGAGATGTTCTGGATAGATATCTCAAGGTGGATGATTAGTAGTAGATGCAGATGGATTTCGGTCTACTTATTTTGGCGTACCGCCCATGATTTTGAGCCTCTTCCTTTCTTTGTAGCATAGTTAGCATTGGTTTGCGCCCGTAATCCTGTCAATTTCCCAGCTGTGATTTGTTTAACTCGCATAGCAATTTTTTCATCTATTGGGAGAGAGACATCACTAGTGAACATCATGGGTCCCTGGTCCATATTTTCATCACTGTTTACACACTCAATTTATTTCCTGTTTTTACTTTCCAATCGCAATTATCACTACCTATTATCTGTTGCGTTGATCCTTTGTAAACAAAAAGGCTAGAGAGATTGACAACCTCTCTGAACTTCATTGGGAGAAAAGTTACTTGTTGTGTGTGTAGGTCGAGGCGAAACAAGTGATATGGCGCCTCACTTGCCAAACCACCTACTTGTTGACTTCGGAGTCCTACGGGAGACAAACCCTATCCTCTACGTTTGAGGAAATTTGCTTCTATCCTACATCTCACCTTCCACTTGGGGTAACCAACAAAGGGCGAGAAACCATTATCATCTATCACACATCAAGTTCCTTTATGTTCTTACGTTTCTTGTTTCAATGCTAATATAGACTCTTGCCATAACAGGCAAGAGTCTATATTAGCATTGAAACAAGCAACGTAAGAACATAAAGGTGCAAGAGCTCTGGCTGTCCGTGACTCGAATGTCTCCAGAGCTCTTGCACCTTTATGTTCTTACGTTGCTTGTTTCAATGCTAATATAGACTCTTGCCTGTTATGACTTGAATTAAATTACATACCTTGATTTCTTTACGTACAAAGTTCTTATATGGTTGTTAGCATGTCAACACAGAAATTATGCTTGTTATCATTTACCTACTCGAGGACGAGCAGGAATTAAGCTTGGGGATGTTGATACATCCCAAACGTATCTAATTTCTGCTTGCTCCATGCATGTTTTGTGTGATATTTCTATGTTTTATATACACTTTCATACACTTTTGACCATATTTGTACTAACCTATTAACTCAGTGCACCCCAGTGCTAGTTCCTGTTTTCTGATGTTTTTCTATTTCAGGTTTCCCCCGTATTAAAAATGCTCCAAAAAATCCGGGAAAATACAATAAAAAATCAGCACTTCGGAATCTTCGGGAATCACCGAGGAGGGGCCAGAGGGGACCCACCAGGGCCCCAGGTGCCCTCCCGGCGCACCCTAGGGTGGGGTCGTGCCAGGGGGGCGCCTGGACCCCTGGTGCCCCCCTGGCTGCCCCCTTTGCCTATTTATTCTCTGTCACGGGAAAACTCCGAAGAGAGAACCCTTTTTCGCGATCTCGCCTCTGTTCCACCGCCGCCACGCTTCCAAGATCGGGAGCGCCAGCAAACCTCTTCGCGGCACCCTGTCGGAGGGAGGATTAACCTCCGGGAGCTTCTCCTCCACCATGAACGCTTCCCGGATGATCTATGAGTAATCCACCTAGGACCATGGGTGCATGATTAGTAGCTATGTGATGTTCTCCTCCCCTCTTTTTTCTTCATGGTTTAAACCTTGTTAGCTGCCCTACATGATCAAGGCACATATGTAATTCTTTCTGCTGTTGCTATGCTGAGTTTGTTGGGATCTGATTGATTATGAGACTATGTTTAGATTGTGATTGAGTAATATATTTGGTTCTTATCTTTATATTTTTTTCTTGAGTAATTCTTGCATGTTCTTCGTTGTTTTTTATTGCTTTGGCCAAGTAGTAGGTAGTGAATCCAAGAGGGAGCGTTATGCTTGATTGTCGGTTCATGCCCCCTGATGACTAGCTTGAGTGACAGAAACATGAGTCTAGGGGATGTGTTTTTGCCACAAGGGGGAAAACAACGGTGCTTGTAACCGCGGCTGCAAGGATTGTTTACTTTACGCAAAGTTCTTTTAATGCAGTTGTCTGTTGCTTTGAGTTTAAACTTTGGGTGGGGCTCTCAACTTAATACCAGCGAGATGTTCTGGATAGATATCTCAAGGTGGATGATTAGTAGTAGATGCAGATGGATTTCGGTCTACTTATTTTGGCGTACCGCCAATGCTTTTGAGCCTCTTCCTTTCTTATTAGCATAGTTAGCATTGGTTTGTCCCTGTAATCCTGTCAATTGCCTAGCTGTGATTTGTTTACCTCGCATAGCAGTTTTATCGTCTTTTGGGAGAGAGACATCACTAGTGAACATCATAGGACCCCAGTCCATATTTTCATCACTATTTACACACTCAATTTATTTCCTGTTTTTACTTTCCAGTCGCAATTATCACTACCTATCAACTTTTGCTTTAATCCTTTGTAAACAACAAGACCAGAGAGATTGACAACCTCTCTGAACTTCGTCGGGAGCAGAGTTACTTGTTGTGTGTGCAGGTCCAGGCGAAACAAGTGATACGGCGCCTCACTTGCCAAACCACCTACTTGTCGACTTCGGAGTCCTACGGGTGACAAACCCTATCCTCTACGTTAGGGGAAATTTGCTGCTATCCTACATCTCACCTTCCACTTGGGGTAACCAACGAAGGGCGTCAAACCATTATCATCTCTCGCACATCAAGCGAATTTATTGCGTCGTTGTCGTGGACTCCAACCTTCAAGATAGGGGAGTTGCACACTATCTTTTACCTTTGCTTTTTAGTCTTGTTAGTTACCTTTCAGCTTTTATCTTATTGTCCTTTATCAAAAATAAAAAAATCCACGCACCCGAAGGAGCCCGGAGCAAGAAGGGCGGCCAGAGGGAAGCCGGGGGGGCAGGCGCCCTGCTGGCGCGGCCAGGGGTGGGGCCGCGTCCACAGGATGCCTGGGCGACTCCTCCCTCCCCTGGTGCCCTACTTCGACTCCTATTTATTCCCATGACGGGGAAACTCCGAAACAGAAGTCGCTTTTCCAGAACCCATCGCGGAGCTGCCGCCAACATCTGTTCTTCTTCGGGAGGGCTAATATGGAGGCTGATTTGGCCTTCGGAGAGGGGAGATCGTCGCCATCGTCATCACCATCACCACTCCATCCTTCCTCCATGACTTCTCTTCACATGTGTGAGTAATTACCTGTTGTAGGAAAAGGGGATGGTAGGGCTTGGATGAGATTGATCATGTAATAGTTCGTCAGATTGTTGGGGGCATGTTGCCTATCATCTACTTTGGTGTTTATCATCTTTGCTACACTTTTTGCTCTTAATGCTTGTCACTTTGGACCCGAGTGCCATGTTTTCATATCTGAACCACTTATGTTTTCATGAGTTTGTCTATGTTCAAGATCCTATCTATGAGTTGTATGCACCTATTATGGTCCGGAACCGGCGATCCCAAAGGTGACAGCTTGGTACACTGATACGTCCAAAACGTATCTATAATTTCTTCTTGCTCCATGCCTCTTTTGTGTGATATTGCTATGATATTGATGAACTTCCATACACTTTTGATCATATTTGGACTAACCTATTAACTCAGTGCACCCCAGTGCTAGTTCATGTTTTCTGCTGTTTTTCTATTTCAGGTTTCCCCCATATTAAAAGTGCTCCAAAAATTCAGGAAAATCCAATAAAAATCAGCGTAAAAGAAGCTTCGGGAATCACCGAGGGGGCCAGAGGGGACCCACCAGGGCCCCAGGCGCCCTCCCGGCACGCCCTAGGGTGGGGCTGCGCCAGGAGCGCCTGGACCCTTGGTGGCCCCCCTGGCTGCCCCCCTTCGCCTATTTATTCCTCGTGACGAGAAACCCCCCTGACAGGAACCCTTTTTCGCGATCTCTCCTATGTTCCGCCGCCACCGCGCTTCCAAGATCTGGAGCACCAGAAGACCTCCTCCCGGCACCCTGCCGGAGGGAGGAACCACCTCCATGGACGCTTCCGGATGAACCGTGAGTAGTCCACCTTTGACCACGGGTCTATGATCAGTAGCTATGTGATGGTACATAATTTGAGGATTCCATGTATCCATTGAGTTTATTGCTTTGTTCCGGTGCTCTTTGACAGGAGCACCTTAATCTCCATAAGTTCCTTTTCGCCCCGTTCGTAGCGGGATGGTAGGACAAAACATGGTGTGCAAGTTCTTATTGCAAGCACGCACAACTACCTATGGGATACACGCCTAATGTTTGATATTTTCCTAGATAATCATTACTATTCTGTGTGCCTTGCCCCGTGTTAGAATCTATTACATGTTCATTCTTATTCATGCAGCGCCCGACCATCCATCTCCCTAGCCTACAGTTCTTTAATCCTGTTGGTCACTAGTTGTTACTTTTTGTTGTTTTACTTTTGCTATCAGCACTATTGCTATCATATCACACTTGCTATTAATACTTTGTTGCAAGAAAGCATATTTCAGGTGCGGTTGAATTGACAACTCAACTGTCAAAGCTTATAAATACTCTTTGGTTCCCCTTGTGTCGAATCAATAAATTGGGTTAACTTACCCGCGAGAACACTACAATTGATCCCCTACAGTTGAGGGTCATCAAGTACTGTTTTCTGGCGCCATTGTCGCGGACCATAGCAATATTTACAAGTCTACTTGAAGTATCTTGCCTGCCACACTTCATCCGCTATGGGTAAGAAAGGGGACCCCAAGGTTCCGATCCTACCATCCACTACAAGAAAAGGTACCGTTCTGAGTACCAGTGCTACGCTTGATTCACCTTCCGTTATAAGTAAGTTTGCTTCACCACTACCACCACATGCTACTTCTACTGAGTCTGTCACTATGTCTGATACTTTTGATTTTGCTTCCACTACTCTTGATGATACTAGTTTTCTTGGTCACTATATTGAAACTCAGTCTGCTAAGCCTACAGCAGAACCCGAGGCCAAGACTACTGTTACCTATACTCCTACTTGCAAAACCTTTGGTTACCCAAACTTAGATGAACTCAAAGAGATGATCCTTGATGATGATTATATTACTCTTGATGATGATCTTTGCAGGGAACTCAAAGAGTGTACCGACTCTGACCCTGATGTTATTAAGGAGCTGCTTGAAAAGCACTCCATGAAGAACAAGAATATTCCTGATCCTAAATTTTCCACATCTCCTATATGCATCACTGATCCTGATTATGATTTATCTATTGATCTTTCACTTATATCTATAGTCGAGGCTCACCCTTTTTATGGCAGAGAAAATGATGATGCTATAGCACACCTGACCAAACTTGCTGAGCTAGGTGACCTATTTACTACTGATGAGAAGATACGAAATTTCTATGTGGCCAAGCTTTTTCCTTTCTCTTTGAAGGAAGACGCTAAATCCTGGTACAATGCACTACCCTATGGTTCCATTGAGAGTCCTCAGGAATTAGTTAAAAAATTTGTTGATAAATATTTCCCTGCTCATATGCAACATGCTGCTTTTCAAAGAATCTATAACTTTAAACATTTGTAGGATGAGCACCTCCCTAAACCTTGGGGGAGGTATTGTGACTTAATCAAGGCTAGACTAGGACATGAAGTCCCAAAGAATGAATTACTTGATATATTTTATGTTGTCCTAACCGATGAATCCAGGTCATATCTGGACAGTTGTGCTGGTTGTGTTTTAAAGGAAAGAACACCGACCGATGTTGAAGAATTAATGGGCAAGATTGCCAAGAACCATGAAGATTGGTCCGTCCCTGAACCACCTCCACCACCAAAGAAGAGGGGCATGCTTGTTCTGAGCCCCGAATATATGCAAGAAGCAAAGAAGTCTATTAAGGAGAAAGGCATTAAAGCTGAAGACGTGAAGAATCTACCGCCTATCGAGAAGTTGTGTGAGCCTACTACTCACCCTTCCTTGGTAGAGGTACACTCTCTATTAGACTTCACTGAAAATGACATCCCTAAAGGTAAGCCTCCCGACCAATGCTTAGATGAGCTTGATAATTTTATTATTAAGCAAGACAATTTTAATAGGAGGATACAAAGTCAGTTACACGGTAATTCTCTTGCTATCAAAAGTTTACTTGGTGTTCTTGAAAGAACAGTTAATGATGTTAAACGTCTTGTTAAGCATTTCCATATGGTTCAAACTCATCTTGAACAAATTTCTAATGTGCAAAAAGATTTGCTTGCTAACAATGCCAAACAGGACATACAAGCTTATGGCATCAAGAACAGGGGTGGAACACACACCCAGGACCCACTCTATCCTTAGGGGCATCCGAAGAGGATCGAGCAAGATTCTCAAGTGCAAGTAGAAGACAAGATTGTTAGCTCTCCAAAGAAGAAAAAGAAGAAGAAGAAACACAAGGAAGCTGACAACTCCACTGATCCTATTACAAGTGAAGAACCTGCTGTTTATCCTAACAACATATCTACCTCCGATGTTGAAACTGAAGACGGTGCTGAGCCCGAAGAAAATGATAAGGAGAAGAATGATCCTCCCGAGGTGCGAGAAGAAGAAGCACCGGATAAACGCAAGAAGTACACAAGAGAAGACTTCATAGAAAGAAGACATGGGAAGGAAAGAGAACCATGGGTACAAAAACCCATGCCCTTTCCAGGTAAGTCTGTCAAATCTAAAGAAGAAGAGCATTATAATAAATTTTGTGAATGGATGAAACCTCTTTTTCTACAAATTCCTTTGACTGATGCTATCAAGTTGCCTCCTTATTCCAAATGTATGAAAGATATTGTCACTAACAAAAGAAAAGTTCCTAATGAGGCAATATCCAATATGCTTGCTAACTAGTCTTTCAGTGGGAAGGTTCCCGAGAAGCTTGGTGATCTAGGTATACCCACCATTTCTTATTCCATAAAAAATAATTATGTTAAGACTGCCTTATGTGATCTCGGAGCAGGGGAGAGTGTTATGCATTTTTCACTCTATAAAAGGCTATGTTTAGATAAGCTAATCCCTACAGATATCTCTCTTCATATGGCTGACAAATCAACAGCCCTCCCGATAGGAATTTGTGAGGATGTTCCAGTTGAAGTTGCTAATTGCTTAATTCTTATGGATTGTGTTGTGCTTGACATGCTTTAGGATGGGAGCATGTCCATTATTCTTGGTAGACCTTTTCTTAACACTGCAGGTGCCATTATTGATTGCAATAAAGGAAAGGTCACCTTCAACATAGACGATAAAGAACACACGGTGTATTTTCCAAAGAAGATCGACAAAAGGCATGGCCTTAACTCAATAGAGAATATCAAGACCATGAAGATCGGAGAGTGGGATTTTCCTCTACACATGCACCACAAATACAAAACCATCATAGTGGGGACAATGTCCATTAAAGTAAAGGTGCAATGATCACTCCATAAGAGGTGAGACTTTTTGTTCTATATATCGCCGGTTCGTTGGTAAGACTTGATCAACCTTGCTAGTTAGCATGTTTTATATAGGCAAAAAGTGGATCTTGTTATGTTTTCATTTGATTTAGATTTTATTCTCCTTTCTGTACCGTTATATGTTTTTGAAGCTTCACAATTCTAATCACTGCTTCAAGTTTTCAGAAGTTTTCGCAGCTTTTTGAACTCCAGAAATGTTCAACAGTGAAGTTTTTAGAAAAATTCCAGAAAAATTATAATAAAAATTTCCATGTCAGGAGTGAACCAGAGGTACCTGGGGCTGACCAGGGGGGCACCAATGGCCCAGGCGGCCATCTGGCGCGGCCAGCCCCCAGGCCGGGCCCACAGGGCGCCTGGGCCCACAGGGGCCACCTTTAGGTGAGTCTTCTTCCTCTCTCTTCCTTTCCTCCCCAAAACACGAGTTCTGCACCTGGAACTTGTGTTCTTGCTTCTCTCCGTCCAGAATTTCGATCTCTCTCTACGACCCATCATTTGAGCTGAGATGTTGGACAAATACTCCCTGGTATGTAACTCCTCCACCCCTCAAAATAGATTTTTGATTGGAGGCTTCATTTGTGAGTATTTAGTAGTTCTTGGTGCTGCTGAGATGAGCTTGCATGCATGTGTAGAAATTTATTTTCCAAGTTTTGATGCAAGTTTATGCCTTAGGTAAGTGAGTAGAGTAGTTTGCCTCAACTCACTTTGTTTAAATCCTTGTTTTTGTGAATTCTCAACAATTTCAGAAATGAGTTTGCTAGGAAAAGAAAAGGTCTGGCTTCCGAAGAAGAAGCTCGAGCGCTCCGATCGAGTCACTAGAGATGCAGCTTCACCCTCACCTGTTAGGGTGAGCTACAATGAAGATCATGTGCCCTTGGAGTTGTTGGAAGACACAAGTCCAGCATGCGCAATGATGTATCAGTGCGATGATTTTCTTACAGCTGCAGGAATTAAGGAGGGATTCTATGGGCTTTGTGCCAATGCAGGTTTGACATGGCTAGCATTATGCCGTGTGGTACAATACAAGAAGCTCACCTCCTTCTTTGTTAACAGTTTTCGTTATAACCATGATGCTGGAACCGTTGAGTTCAAACTTTATAATGATCTCATAACCATGTCTTTGGCACAGTTTTGTGATATAATAGGTGTGTCGAACGCTGGTCAGACGGCAAAGATGACCACTCATCCTTCCGAGTTGAGGACCCTCTTCAACTCCCTTTGTTGCCAGGAGGAGGCCGACATTTGGCGTATGAAGGTTTCCAGCATTTTTTTCCACACCTCAGGTATTTTGCGTATTTTTTTGCTAGAGGGGTGTTGTCTTGTGACAACACGAGCAACGGTTCTGCACCAGATTTCGCTATTTATGCGAACACCCTCTGTGATAAGAATGATTATAATGTGGGTGCCTTAATTGCTCGACGCCTTGTTATGAACAGTAACAAGGGCGATTTATATGGTGGTGTTTACGCCACACTTATCCTTGAGTCTCTTGAGCGCACCCCGCATCCTACTGATGTTCCCTTTTCATACGCAAGTCTCGATCTTGCTGCTATGAAGAGGCATAAGTTTGTTACCATGACTTCCCAGTTTGTTAACCTTGTTTATATTTTGAGGTTTGAAAAGACCATTACTCGTGAGATCCGTCTACCTGCACCACTTTTGTTTGATAACACTCGCAGGAACGGATGGTCCTTCAACGATATTCAGTTCGATGAGTTCATGGCTCACTACCAGCTGCATAACCCCATGCAGGGGGTTGTGCCCGACGAGGAGGAGCATGGTGAGTTCCCACCTTTCCAGGGAGATACCTTCACCGAGCATGGTGAGGGGTCTTCTTCTTCTTGGAGAGCAGGCCCTTCCTCATGGGAGGACCCGAGGACTTCGGTGTACGCGTCGGAGGGCTCATACGACTCCTGGACTTACCATTACCCCGGAGAAGGAGGCTCCTGGGGGCAGTAGCTGCTACCAACTTAGGCCAAAATCCTAAGCTTGGGGGAGTACGTGCCCTTCTCCCTTTTTCCATTGTATTATCCATTTTTATTTTGTTTGCTTTGATCTTTTTCGAAGTTTTTGCCCGCTCTTCTTTGTTCTTTTATTTTGCAAAAACAACAAAAAGATTTATCTTTTCTTTTGTTTTCGTTTAACCTTTGAAAACCCCAAGAAGATTTCCTTTCTCTCTTTAGTTTTCTTTGTTTTCAGAGTTCAGCTCAAGTCCTTGATGGCATTTGATTATATATTTCCCACGTTCGGTCATGCAAGTGACAAGTCAGTAATGACGAAGATCGACGGAAGGGAAGCAACAAGGAAAACCCGTATGAACCCTTCTTGTTTCTACTTTTGCACATATTCCTGTACTTATGATCTAGAGACCAGCTTGTAGCGACATAGTGCTATGTTTACAATGCTTTCCCAGTATTCATGTTTTCTTTGTGGCTGATCTCAAATAGTTAGGGTGCATAATATGTTGTTGGATTGATTTACATGCATTGCATTGTTCATGGTTTGGCATATTGAAGTGGTATTTCCTTGGATTGACTTGGCACATGTTCACACATGTTTATGGCTAAAATGTCTATCATGCCTTGATGACCTTTTTATTTCAGAATAGTTATATCACTTTCATGCCCGATTCAATGTTGCTTTGTCGTTCTGCATGATTATGACAATTATTGCTCTCTAGTTGGTCGCTTCCCAGTCTTTTGCTAGCCTTCGCTCACACTAAGAAGAATTCTGCTTGTGTATCCAAACTCCTTTTCAAACCAGTTATTCCACTTGAGTCCATCTTAGACTTTCTTGTGGTATTTACTGGCCACTCCTAACTTAGACTTTCTTGTGCCATCTCAAAATTTATTCAAAAGCTTCCCTTTTGTAACCGTACAAGCTCATGGTGCGGTGAGGGAAAATCAGTATCTACCATGCCAAAAATATTTTGACGGAAGTTTTAACTAGTCAAAAAAAATGAGAGTTACACCTCCCCCATACTTGATGATAGAATGAAATGGACCAAATGCTGCTAATGACAGGTGGAATGATACCCTCCTTCCATAGTTGAGGCAAAATAAAAGGTTCCATAGACCATCAAAGGATTTATGGATAAGGGAACAAGTGTAAGAAAAAGGCATTGATATGGTTGGCATGGGAGATATTGAGAGACCTTTACCGTTCACCGTTGACTAGAAAGTTGCACTTCCCAAAAGAATTTTTTCTCTGTTTTCAAAACCAAGAGCTCTGGCACATGTTTAGTCTTTGCTTCCTTTCACGGGTTTTCAATCTTGCCATCAAAAATCCACGGTTCGAGAGTCTCACCTTCTTTCTTCAAAGCACCAACTATTGAGAGCATAATTGTCATTCTTAGTGTAACATGCATTGTACCAAAGTATTACATTGTCTTCTGCATGCTTGTGATATTGCTAGTCTGGAATTTTTCGTTCTAGTCTCCTTTAAAACTCCGAAGGAGTTTCTGCATTTATGTTTTGCTTCACTCATGGAGGCTAGCGAGATACCACTCTGATATGTTCAGGCTATGTGCATTGTGACCTTGTCTTGATTCTCGGCAGCATATTATTTACTTTAGGATGTTTTTGATTGGTCACTTGAAAGAAGGATTGCTTCATGCATTGTCCTCATAGCATTGTTTTGATACTTGCTAAACTCTTTTCGTACTACCGGCTTATATACATCTTATGAAGCAAAAGAGTTTGTCAAAGTTTTCTTTGTCGCGTCCAGTTCGTTGAACTGAATTGCTTGAGGACAAGCAATAGGCTAAGCTTGGGGGAGTTGATATGTCTCAAACGTAACTACTTTTCCAACCACTTTTGCTATTGTTTTGCCATCATTATTGCATGATTTGAACTAAACTAACCCGGACTGACGCTGTTTTCCGCAGAGCTGCCTATATGGTTTTATTGTGCGCAGGAAAATGGATTTTTGGACAACTCAAAAAATTCCCAGAAAATACCAAAAAATCCACGCCCCCGAAGGATCCCGGAGCCAGAAGGGGGGGCAGAGGGCAGCCAGGGGGGCCCAGGTGCCCTGCTGGCGCGTCCAGGGGTGGCGCCGCGCCCACAGGCCGCCTGGGCGACTCCCCCCTCTCCTGGTGCCCTACTTCGACTCCTATTTATTCCTGTGACGGGGAAACTCCGAAACAGAAGTCGCTTTTCCAGAACCCGTCGCAGAGCAGCCGCCAACCTCTGTTCTTCTTTAGGGGGGCTAATCTGGAGGCCGATTTGGCCTCCGGAGAGGGGAGATCGTCGCCATCGTCATCACCCTCACCACTCCATCATTCCTCCATGACCTCTCTTCACATGTGTGAGTAATTCCCTATTGTAGGCAAAGGGGATGGTAGGGATTGGATGAGATTGATCATGTAATAGTTCGTCAGATTGTTGGGGGCATGTTGCCTATCATCTACTTTGGTGTTTATCATCTTTGCTACAACTTGTTGCTCTTAATGCTTGTCACTTTGGGCCCGAGTGCCATGTTTTCAGATCTGAACCACTTATGTTTTCATGAGTTTATCTATGTTCAAGATCCTATCTATGAGTTGTATGCACCTATCATGGTCCGGAACCGGCGGTCCCAAAGGTGGCAACTTGGGACACTGATACGTCCAAAACGTATCTATAATTTCTGCTTGCTCCATGCATGTTTTGTGTGACTTTCCCATGTTTTTCTTGAACTTTCATACACTTTTGAGCATATTTGGACTAATCTATTAACCTAGCGCACCCAGCTGCCAGTTGTTGTTTTCTGCTGTTTTTGTATTTCAGGTTTTCCGACCATTAAAAGTGCTCCAAAAAATCCGGGAAAATCGGATAAAAAATCAGCGCGACGGAAGCTTCCGGAATCACCAAAGGAGGGAAGGAGGGCCACCACCAGGCAGCCAGGAGGGCAGGTGGCGCGGCCCCACCCTGGGCCGCGCCAGGCACCCTCCTGACTGCCTCGTGGCCCCTCTCGGTGCCCCCCTTCGCCTATATTTACCCCCCGTGACAGAAACCCCTAATATCAATCCCTCTTTCGCGATCTCGCCTCTGTACCGCCGCCGCCGCCGTTTCAAGATCGGGCAGCCTGGAGAAGCTGCTCCGGCACACTGCCGGGAGAAGCTACCCCCTCCGGGAGACCATCCATAGCCATGGACGCCTCCCGTATGTACCGTGAGTAGTTTCCCTTGGACCATGGGTCCGTGACCAATAGCTATGTGATCTATCTCTCCCTTCTTTGTGCCTCCACTTTCGAGTCCTCGTGAGCTGCCTCCCATGATCGAGGCACCTTTGTAATTTTCTACTGTTGCTATGCTGAGTTTGTTGGGATCTGATGGATTATGAGACTACGTTCAGATTCTGATGAGTAATATATTTGGTTCTTCTCTTTTATATTTTGTTCTTGAGTAAATTCTTGCATGTTCTCCGTTGCCGTATTTTACTTTGGTCAAGTGATTTATTGCAACTCCAAGAGGGAGCGTTATGCTTGATTGTGGGTTCAGCCCCTTGATGTCTAGCTTGAGTGACAGAAACATGAGACTAGGGGATGTGTTGTTGTCACCAGGGATAAAACAATGGTGCTTGTATCCGCGGGTGCAAGGATTGTTTACTTTACGCAAAGTTCTTTTAATGCAGTTGTCTGTTGCTTTGAGTTTACACTTTGGGTGGGATTCGCAACTTAATACCAGCGAGATGTTCTGGATAGATATCTCAAGGTGGATGATTCGTAGTAGATGCAGTTGGATTTCGGTCTACTTACCTTGGCGTACTGCCCATTGCTTTTGAGCCCTTCCTTTCTTTGCAGCATAGTTAGCATTGCGGTGCCTTCATAATCCTGTCAATTGCCCAACTGTGATTTGTTTACCTCGCTAGCACTTTTATCGTATTTTGGGAGAGAGACATCACTAGTGAAAATCACGTGACCTTGGTCCATCTTCATATCATTGTTTACACCATCAATTTACTTTCAGTATTTATTTTCAGTTGCCACTATCATTATCTCTTGCGTTAATCCTTTGTAAACAGCAAGGCCGAAGGAATTGACAACTCCTCTGTACTCGTTGGGATCAAAGTTATTTGTTGTTGTGTGCAGGTCCACGTCAACTATCTAGCCCGAAGCTAATTTCTGGCGCAGTTGTCACCTTCTTGTATCTCTTGGAGTCCTACTGGTTCGATAACCTTGGTATCTTCACCGAGGGAAATTTGCTTCTACGCTACATCTCACCTTCCACTTGGGGTAACCAACGAGAAGTGAGAGAACTATCCTCACCGTATCAAACACCAAAGGGGATGGTCAAAAAAGATCCACCAAGAAGCAATCCACTACTATCTTGCTTAGAAATTTTTATGTTTGGATCACTTCTCGGAATAGGTTTCTTTTAGACACTGCTATCAATGGGAACTTCGTAGAGGCCCCAGTTTGGGAAGCCCTTAATGTTATTGAAAATCTTGTTGGAAGTCTCCCAGTTGTTAGTATTAAGCAGGACATTACTTTAGCTCACATTATGAGAAAACTTGAAAAAATAGAGCTAGAGATGCCAAGTATCGATAGGGTGAATGAGTTGGATCATAAGATTCAAGGTAATTTGAATAGGTTAGATAACTCCATGCAGAAAATTATCAAAACTTTGGAGACTATCAAATCCCTTGATGAGAAGTCTTCTAGGATAGAAAAGATTGAGGAAGTTATTGAAACTCTAGGAACTACCTTTTCCTCAATCAAAACCAAAAAGGATGAAACTTCGGCAAAGAAGGAACCTAAGTTCGTTTACGTCCCCAAGGTTCCTCGAGCTAAAGCACACACACTCATTGCCAAGAGAGTTGAAACAGTGGAAACTTTGGAGGAAACACATATCTCTAACTTTAATGAAACTCCAATTGATTTCCCTCCTTTTGATTTTATTCCAAGAAGCATTTTCATTCGTCCTTTATTTGAGAAACCTATTAAGATTAGTTGTACCATTGAAGAGCTTTTTGATGATCTTGATGATGGTTCAATGGATACAACTTGATCTATTTACATTAAGCCTAGCTAATGGCTTTAAAGAAGCGCTTTCGGGAGGCAGCCTGCAACGAATTTAGGTTTTTTATTTTTTTCTTTTATTCTGTTTTTAGTGGTCTTGATGATTGTTACTACTGTAGAAACATCATTGTATCTTTACTTTTCAAGCTTTCTGCATTTTATAGCCTCATACGGCAAGGGAAGTAAAAGTTGTGACATGCTGTCCAAAAAACAGATTCTGTCCCCGTGACTAGAAAAATCATAGAAAAATCCCAGTTCATCTTTTTGATCTGACTTTTTTACACAGCGTGCTATGTACAATTACGAAACTTCTGTATGTTCTGAGTTTTTTGATTTGAGTTGCAGAAGTACCCCTAAAAAATACGTTTCTATCTGCTGTTCTGTTTTTCACAGATTCTGCCACGTTTTGTCTCTCCTTACTTTTGCAAACCTTAAGCTTGCTTTTTCTTTGCAAAACCTTTTTGGAAATCTTGCTCTTCAAGATTATCTTTATTTTCAGCAGAAGAAAATTATTTTAGTAGGGTACTAACCTCTCTAATCAGTCTACAATGAGTTATGTATGAAGGGAGTTTTCAAGTGTGCGATGGAAGAAGATGAAAGAAGATCTTGGAGTGTCAAACGCTCAAGCTTGGGGATGCCCATGTGCACCCCCAATAAATATTCAAGGAGAATCAAGCGTCTAAGCTTGGGGATGCCCCCAAGCATCCCCTTCTTCATCAACAATTATCAGTTCGTCTCTCGTTACACTATATTTTTATCACTTCATGTGTTATGTGCTATGCTTGGAGCGTCTCGCTCTTTACTTTTTTAGTTTTCTTTTGATTTGTTTTCTGTAGTAACAAGTTAGATCCCAGATTACTTACTCTTTTGTGTGGGAGAGATACACGCTTCGCTTGAATTAGAACTCCTCATAGGATTTGCATGCTTATTCTTTTAGTTGTGAGTTGTTCTTTTTCTTTTCTTAGCTGATGCTTTGTTTAGTTGTAGTGCTTTAGTTTTTCTAGAGCTTTGCTTTTGTTATATGTTGAACTTTCTACAGGTTGCATGTTTTATCTTGTTAGAGAGTTTGCCTGTTGCACTGAGTTTTGTGTCTTGACTAGAAGTAGGTAGTTAAAGTTGCTTTTCTCTTTGTAGTAGTAACTTGCAATAGTTTTGAGGTATTGATTAGAGTAATGTTTGAACTTTTGGTGTCAAGAGCTCGAGCCTATTAGTGATAGATTTCGTATTTTGGGCAATCTGTGTGTTTTTCGAAAACAAAAAACCCATGTTGAGAACTCTAGCTACTAGATGGATCACTAACCTCTGGAGGATTCGAATATTAGAGAAAACTCACGTACCATGAGTCGAGGATGCGCAAGGATAACCAAACCCCCATACACTCCTCCTCGGGGTACCTGTCTCTCTGTGAACCTCCTGATTAGATTGAGAGTTACCGATAATAAGTGCATGAGTTCTTCGGACTAATGTGAGTATTCGAAAGTTGACACTTCCACCCACCTATACTTTTTCTAGCCTCTCATGTGTCGTGCATTGCTCTCTTCTCACTCCGAGAGTTAGCATCCACATTCGCCGGTACATCCAAACCCTTGGCATGATACGCTCTGTCATCATAAACCTCCTTATATATTTCCTCAAAACAGACACCATACCTACCTACAAGGCATTTCCATAGCCTTTCTGAGATACATTGCCATGCAACATCCATCTTCTCATGACTTGATCTTCATGTCATACATTCGCATCATGATAGTTATATCTTTTTTATGTGAGTACCATTGTAAAGTGTGAAAGATCTCCTATATTCTTGTAAAATATAGAGTGTTTCCCCTCAAGTGCGGAAAATATCCCAAAGAGGACAAAATCAAAAGATCCCAAAGAGGAAAAATGAGAGTTAAATAGAAAGAGCCATTGAGGCCACCAAAAAAATACAAAAGAAATAAAAAAAGAGAAAAAGAAATAAAAAGAGAGAAGGGGGAGCACTACTATTCCTTTTGAGAGATCCACACTAGTACTTCATCCTCTATCCCTTGTACTCCATAGAGATCATCATCATGCATATAGCTACGTGGGTACCTTCACACTGAAGAACTTGGCTTGTATATTCCAATGATGAGCCTCCTCAAACGAGCTATAGGTCTTCTTGAGCAAGAAAGTTGTATGCACCCCCACTAGTTCCCTTGGAGATCTTTTAGCTCGCATGTGCATCCGTTGCATGGAAATCACTACTCCTCACATCATATCTATCATATGGCCTTCTCTCGCCTATGATTGTCCTCATTGATGTGAGCCTTTCACACCTTTTTTGTCTTCCTCCTCCACCTTCTTTCTGTTTCGCCTTTTAGGTGTCAACTTTCTTGCTCACGCTCATCCATTGCATGAGTGCTCAAAATATCGAAAGGGAGTGGATCAGTTTGACACATACCTGGCTAGTGGTCTGGGGACGAGTCAAGATAAGAATCCAAAGGAGACTAAGTGTGAAACTTTAGTAGATAGTTGTTCTCAACGACCTTATTTTTTTCTCGTATTTCCCTATCCCTTGCTTGCACGCAAACACCATCTAGAGACATTCGAGTCACGGGCAGCGAGAGCTCTTGCACCTTTTGTTCTTTTGTTACTTGTGTCAATGCTAATATAGACTCTTGCTTGTTAAGACTTGAATTGAATTGCATGCTTTGATTGCTTTACTTAAAATTCCTTTTATGGTTGTGTGGCATGCCACCACAGAAATTATGCTTGTTATCATTTACCTACTCGAGGACGAGCAGGAATTAAGCTTGGGGATGTTGATACGTCCAAAACTTATCTATAATTTATTCTTGCTACATGCATGTTTTGTGTGACTTTTCCATGTTTTGCTTGAACTTTCATACACTTTTGAGCATATTTGTACTAATCTATTAACCCAGTGCACCCAGCTGCCAGTTGCTGTTTTCTACTATTTTTGTATTTCAGGTTTTTCGGCCATTAAAAGTGCTCCAAAAAATCTGGGAAAATCAGATAAAAAATCAGCGCGACGGAAGCTTCCGGAATCACCAAAGGAGGGAAGGAGGGCCACCACCAGGCATCCAGGAGGGCAGGTGGCGCGGCCCCACCCTGGGCCGCGCCAGGCACCCTCCTGACTGCCTCGTGGCCCCTCTCGGTGCCCCCCTTCGCCTATATTTACCCCCCGTGACGGAAACCCCTAATATCAATCCCTCTTTCGCGATCTCGCCTCTGTACCGCCGCCGCCGCCGTTTCAAGATCGGGGCTGCCTGGAGAAGCTGCTCCGGCACCCTGCCGGGAGAAGCTACCCCCTCCGGGAGACCATCCATAGCCATGGACGCCTCCTGTACCGTGAGTAGTTTCCCTTGGACCATGGGTCCGTGACCAGTAGCTATGTGATCTATCTCTCCCTTCTTTGTTCCTCCACTTCCGAGTCCTCGTGAGCTGCCTCCCATGATCGAGGCACCTTTTTAAATTTCTGTTGTTGCTATGCTGAGTTTGTTGGGATCTGATGGATTATGAGACTATGTTCAGATTGTGATGAGTAATATATTTGGTTCTTCTGTTTTATATTTTGTTCTTGAGTAAATTCTTGCATGTTCTCTGTTGCCGTATTTTACTTTGGCCAAGTGATTTATTGCAACTCCAAGAGGGAGCGTTATGCTTGATTGTGGGTTTAGCCCCTTGATGTCTAGCTTGAGTGACAGAAACATGAGACTAGGGGATGTGCTGTTGCCAGCAGGGATAAAACAACAGTGCTTGTATCCGCGGGTGCAAGGATTGTTTACTTTACGCAAAGTTCTTTTAATGCGGTTATCTGTTGCTTTGAGTTTACACTTTGGGTGGGATTCGCAACTTAATACCAGCGAGATGTTCTGGATAGATATCTCAAGGTGGATGATTCATAGTAGATGCAGTTGGATTTCGGTCTACTTACCTTGGTGTATTGCCCATTTCTTTTGAGCCCTTCCTTTCTTTGCAGCATAGTTAGCATTGTGGTGCCTTCATAATCCTGTCAATTGCCCAGTTGTGATTTGTTTACCTTGCTAGCACTTTTATCGTCTTTTGGGAGAGAGACATCACTAGTGAAAATCACGTGACCTTGGTCCATCTTCATATCATTGTTTACACCATCAATTTACTTTCAGTATTTACTTTCAGTTGCCACTGTCATTATCTCTTGCGTTAATCCTTTGTAAACAGCAAGGCCGGAGGAATTGACAACTCCTCTGTATTCGTTGGGAGCAAAGTTATTTGTTGCTGTGTGCAGGTCCACGTCAACTATCTAACCCGAAGCTAATTTCTGGCGCAGTTGTCACCTTCTTGTATCTCTTGGAGTCCTACTGGTTTGATAACCTTGGTATCTTCACCGAGGGAAATTTGCTGTTACGCTACATCTCACCTTCCACTTGGGGTAACCAACGAGAAGTGAGAGAACTATCCTCACTGTATCAAACACCAAAGGGGATGGTCCATAATTTCAGGATTCCATGTATCCATTGAGTTTATTGCTTTGTTCCGGTGCTCTTTGACAGGAGCACCTTAATCTCCATACGTTCCTTTTGGCCCCGTTCGTAGCGGGATGGTAGGACAAAAGATGGTGTGCAAGTTCTTATTGTAAGCACGCACAACTACCTATGGGATACATGCCTAATGTTTGATATTTGCCTAGATGATCATTACTTTTCTATGTGCCTTGCCCCGTGTTAGAATCTATTACATGTTCATTGTTATTCATGCAGTGCCCGACCATCCATCTCCCTAGCCTACAGTGCTTTAATCCTGATGGTCACTAGTTATTACTTTTTGCCGTTTTACTTTCGCTATCATCACTATTGCTATCATATCACAGTTGCTATTAATACTTTGTTGCAGGCAAGCATATTTCAGGTGCGGTTGAATTGACAACTCAACTGTCAAAGCTTATAAATACTCTTTGGTTCCCCTTGTGTCGAATCAATAAATTGGGTTAACTTACCCGCGAGAACACTACAATCGATCCCCTACAGTTGAGGGTCATCACCATCCCCCACTTCTTGCACGCAAACACCATCTGGAGACATTCAAGTCACGGACATCATGAGATCTTGCACCTTTATGTTCTTTCGTTGCTTGTTTGAATGCTAATATAGACTCTTGCCTTATATGACTTAAATTGAATTACATACCTTTATTGCTTCACTTAAAAAGTTATTATATGGTTGTTAGCATGTCACCACATATATTATGCTTGTTATCATTTACATACTCGAGGACGAGCAGGAATTAAGCTTGGGGATGTTGATATTGCTATACTTCTGCTTTCTCCATGCAATGTTTTTCTGATATTGCTATGTTTACTATACACTTTCATACACTTTTGATCATATTTGTACTAACTTATTAACTCGGTGCACCCGAGTGCCAGTTCCTGTTTTTTGCTATTTTTCTATTTCAGGTTTCCCCCTTACTAAAAATGCTCCAAAAATTCTGGGAATCACCGAGGAGGGGCCAGAGGGGACCCACCAGGGCCCGAGGCGCCCTCCCGGCACGCCCTAGGGTGGGGTCGCGCCCGGGGGCCGCCTGGACCCCTGGCTTCCCCCTTCGCCTATTTATTCTCCGTCATGGGAAATCTCCGAAGAGAGAACCCTTTTTCGCGATCTCGCCTCTATTCTACCGCAGCCGCGCTTCCAAGATCGGGAGCGCCAACAGACCTCTTCCCGGCACCCTGTCGGAGGGAGGATTGACCTCTGAGAGCTTCCCCTCCACCATGGACGCTTCTCGGATGATCCGTGAGTAGTCTACCTTGGACCATGGTTCCATGATCAGTAGCTATGTGATGTTCTCCTCCCCTCTTTGTTCTTCATGGTTTAGACCTCGTGAGCTGCCCTACATGATCAAGGCACATATGTAATTTTCTGTTGTTGCGATGCTGAGTTTTTTGGGATCTGATGGATTATTAGACTATGTTCAGTTTGTGATTGAGTAATATATTTGGTTCTTATCTTTTATATTTTTGTTCCTAAGTAATTCTTGCATGTTCTCCGTTGTTGTTTATTGCTTTGGCCAAGTAGTAGGTAGTGACTCCAAGCGGTAACGTTATGCTCGATTATGGGTTCATGCCCCCTGATGACACGCTTGAGTGACAGAAACATGAGTCTAGGGGATGTGTTGTTGCCAAATGGGGGAAAACAACGGTCCTTGTAACTGCGGTTGCAAAGATTGTTTACTTTACGCAAAGTGCTTTTTAATGCAGTTGTATGTTGCTTTGGGTTTACACTTTGGGTGGGGCTCGCAACTTAATACCATCGAGATGTTCTGGATAGATATCTCAAGGTGGATGATTAGTAGTAGATGCGATTGGATTTCGGTGTACTTATTTTGGCGTACCGCCCATGCTTTTGAGCCTCGTCCTTTCTTTGTAGCATAGTTAGCATTGCAGTGCGTTTTCAATCCTGTCAATTGCCCAGCTGTGATTTGTTTACCTCGCATAGCAGTTTTATCGTCTTTTGGGAGAGAGAGATCACTAGTGAACATCACGAGGCCCCGGTCCATATTCTCATCACTGTTTGCACGCTCTTTTATTTTCCTGCTTTTACTTTCTAGCTGCTATCATTATTATCTTTTATCTGTTGCGTTGATCCTTTGTGAACAGCAAGGCCGGGGAGATTGACAACCTCTCTGTACTCGTTGGGAAGCAAAGTTATTTGTGTCATGTGGAGGTCCAGGAAAAGCAAGTGATTCTTTTCAGAAGGCGCATCACTTGCTGAACCACCTACTTATCATTATCGGAGTCCTACGGGAGACGATCTTAAAACCTCGGTATCTTCACCGAGGGAAATTTGCCGCTACACTACATCTAACCTTCCACTTGGGGTAACCAACGAGGATAGAGTATCAGCGCGTCACTTACTTCACCACCTACTTGTCAACCTTGGAGTCCTACTAGTCGATCTCAACCTTGGTATCTTTGCCAATAGAAATTTACCGCTACGCTGCATCTCAACCTTCCACTTGGGGTAACCAGCGAGGAGCACTACTTCCGTGCCATCAATTTCATATTTCTAATTGTAAATTCTCTCGATTGCAATCTTGCTCGCTAAGATATTGGTGATTTCCCTCGACTCATTCCTTATCAAAAATGCAATTCACTGAAAAATTTCATCTTATGTGCATACATCAAGGGGGAGTATATCATCTATCTTAGCACTGGTTTATCATCGAAACTCAAACCATTTCAATTATTTGTCGATGCCTGTTTGTCAACAATCATCCAAAAAGGTGGAGATTGTAAGAGCAAGTTTTGCCCCTTAGGTTTTGGAGATTGTTGGAAAAAGTAGTAAAGGAACTAATATTGTTTTCGAGTATAAAAAAATACTTAGGTTACCGAAGAATGGAGTTTGCAAGTAAAAGGTCGAAGGACAACTCACTGCAGCGAAGCTGCAGACATATATCGAAGCATTTGATGGAGGACGACCCCTAAAAATGTCGTCGAAAAAGAAGATGTTCTCAAGAATAATCGCAACGAGGAGAAAGCTGAAGTTGGACGAAGACTTAGTCTTTTTGCTAGTTTCTCTTTCACTTTATTGAGTCGTAGGAAAAACCTTACTATCAAGAGGGGTTTGCTAGTTGAAATCTTAATCAAAGTGAATTTGCTCTACTCAACTTAAAACCCAAAGATAGCCTACCGAGAGAAATCTCACTGAGTCGAGTAATAGCTCGAAGGTAAAGTCATCGCATTTTGTGCCTGCGAGAGAGAACTCGTTCAGTGAGTCAGCTTTCTTGCTCCTCAAGGGAAGTTGCGCATTGATTGAAAATTGGACCGTTATGGAGACGCGTCAAGCTATCGCAGCGGGTCACTTCAGTCATTTCGCCATTGGGATCGCTACCTATAAATACCCCCACTAACCCGCCATTTGTGGCTGGCTGCTCCACTGAATATTCTGAGACAGGAGTGTTGTGAGCATCCCAAGAAAGATCTCCAGAGAAAACCAACCCAAGTCCCAAACTAGTTGAGAAATTCACAGAGACTTCGGTTGATATTAGCAGGCATTTTTATCTTGGAGATCTGCAAGTCTCCTAGACGGTTAGGCGTCGCTTGTCAAGCAGTCGAAGAGAAATTGTTGCTTCTGAAGGAAGTTTGTAAAGGTTTCGGAGATTTCTTGATTCATCTTCCCCAAGTAAGAACTGGACAAGTTCGAGGAGTTTTTTGCAGTGGAGAATAGGACGGAGAGATTTTTGCTCCAGGTGTTCAATCACCAGTCCCCCCAACCAAGACGTAGCACTTTGCAGAGTGTGAACTGGTTCACCAAACATCGTTGTGTTAGGCTCGTTTTCTTACTTGTATTTACATTCAGTATGTACTCTGTTGCATGTTTGCCTTCGATGTTTCCCCTCATCCCATTTACTTTCGGCATGAGCATGTCTTTCTATGGTGCATTTCCTTCGTGTTACACTTAGTTGTTTGCAGTTTCTCTAATTCACTTCTAAGTTTCGTAGAAATTTTAGAAGTGACCATTCACCCCCTCCCCCTCTAATCATTCTTGAGCTTTCCCATGGCGTCATCTTCCTCCAACCCCAATGCCATCCACCTTGGCCTGAACGCCCAGGTCTTAGAAAAACTCAATCGTACCAATTTCATCCTATGGCGTGGTCAGGTGTTATCGCAGATTCGATCTGCGGGCATGTACGGATACCTAGATCAAACTAATACAGAACCAGCAAAAACCATTATCTCCAAAGATTCTGATGGCAAGGATCAGATCACCGAAAACCCAGATCATGCGTACTGGGGCCTCCAAGACGAGCAGGTACTCGCCTATCTGCTCAACAACCTCTCCAAACAAGTCATGATTCAAGTTGCGTCGTATGAGAAGTCTCCTGCGGTCTGGGCAGCACTGATCATCGTGTTTACCTCACAATCGAGATCACACATCAACAACATCAGGTGCAGTCTCACCCATGCCACAAGGGTAACCAGTCTGCTGCTGCTTATTTTGACCAGATGAGGGCTTAGAAGATGAGATCGCCATGGCTGGAGAACCCATCTCCTCGGCCCATCTGATTTCCTTTATCATTGGCGGCCTTGATATGGACTATCAACCCATAATTTTGGCGCTGCATGTTGATCCCCTCTCTGTTGATGATCTGTTTGGCATGATCTGCATTTTGATCAAAGAATGGAGATGTTCCAAGGTACAGGTCCAGGTGCCTTCAAATCCTCCGCCAATGCCGCCGGAAAGGGTCACGGCGGATCCTCAAAAGGCTACAGAGGCCCCTCCAGCAACAAAGGCGGAGGCGGTCCTCACGGTGGCCAGGACGACGGCTATGGTGGGGGCTATAGTGGTGGCTCCTATAGTGGCGGCTCCTCCATTGGTGGCGGCCACGGCTCCTCGTCAGGGGGTCATGGAAGCTGCCACAACAGTGTCTACGGAGGCGGAGGAGGCTACGACAACAAAAATCAGAGTCGCTAAGCCGGGCGTCCTCCCTACTCCAACAACAGAGGGCGCCAAGGCACTGGTGGTGGTTTCTCGCTTGGATATGATTGTTGGAGGATGGAGGTAGGAGAGGATAGGAGAGGAGAGGATGGAGGAAAGGAGATGATGGAGGATGAAGGAGGAGGAGGAGGAGAGGGTGGAGAGGAGGGGGAGAGCGTCGAGAGGAGGAGGAGAGGGTGGATAGGAGGAGAGGAGAGTGGGGTGGAGGTGAGAAGAGGATGGAGTGAAGGAGGTATTACTAGTGGCACACTTGGTAAATAGTGCGCCATTGCTAACTTTTTTATATATTATTATTTGAATTTTGAAGGCCAGAATATTACTAGTGACGCACTTGTTAAATAGTGCGCCACTTCTAACTTATATTTTTGTAAGGCGGAAACATTACTAGTGACACACGTGGTAAATAGTGTGCTACTGCTAAGTTTTTTATTTTTATTTTTTTATTTTGAATTTTTAAGGCTTACCAGTGGCGCACCATTGCCAGGTGTGCCAGTGCTACCTAAAATAGCATTGGCTCTCCTGGCAACGGTGCGCCACTTTTAAGCCTAGGGAGGGGGTGGATCCAAAAAAATAAATAGCAATGGTGCATTATATGTGTAGTGCGCCACTAGTAACTTACCTATTAGTGGAGCACCTCCACCTGGTGCGCCACTTCTAGTGATATTAGGGATAGCCATTTTCTACTAGTGTAGGTGCAAGCTCCAAACTTTGGGAAGCCACTTAGGAAGGAGAAGAGAGGAAACAAATAAGATGGGATGAAGAAAAAGATAGCCCTCCTCCTCTATTTATAACACCAAGGGGTGTGCACCTTGCCCTCCCTCCCCAATGTGTGACTAAACTTCCACAAGGGGGGAATTGGTCGGCCACCTATAGGGCCTTGGAACCCTCCCTCCTATGGGAGGGAGGCTCCTCCCCTAATGGGCCCCATTTGGCACAGTTAGGCTTAGCTATTTTTAATTAATTATTTTATGCATATATTTAATATTTAATTCATTAATTAAATAAAAAAGTATTTAAATAGTTTTATGAACACTTCAGAACTTTTTCTGGGCCCCCTCTGGAACAGTTCCGGGGTTCTCTCTTATTTCTCCGATGATCCCGAATCTATCCTTTAGCATCGTACACCCTTAAGCGTGACATCCTACGGTTCGGGAGAACTCCAGACATGATCGAGATACTTCTTGATCAATGACTAACATCATAGGATTAAGAGCAAGCATAGAGAAAGATTCAATCATTGGATTGATACAGTGTTGATATAGTATCATATGGAGAAACATAGATCTGGCATAGGTTGAGTTTTTTTTTACCCATTGTACATTATACTATATTCTTATTAATATAATACCTTAGAACACTTTGTTTTATGGTAAGGTGTCAAATAAAAAATCACCCACACAGGCAAGGCGACGGTTTAAAATTGTGGCACCTACAGAAGGTAAAATCCCGTTTGCATAGAACCCGTCTGCGCTAGTGAGTTCTTCAGTCCCTGTGTAAGAGTTGTCTTAAGCCTTCGGTCAACATAAGAGAAAGTGAGACGACGGAATTTGGAGAGTGTTGTATGTCGATGTATCTCCCACTAGCATGGGCAGCTGCACCAACAAGTTCTTGAACATATGTATGTTTATCAACTAATAACTAAGGCATCATATCTTGGGAGTTCATCTAGGTTTGTGCATCCCTGCATCTCATTGGTGTGTTCCATTCGATTGAAATCTAATGTCCCCAAATTACTTGGTCACTCAAATCGCCAATCATGGGGCATCCATGACGAAGTACACATCCATACGAATTATTTACTCGATGGGGATGACAACCTACTACGAATACCAATGATAGATCACGTGGGTGGCCATCACGACACTCGAACAGAGATGCATGTCGATGGTTGTGTTCATTTGTTGCATAATCTTGGCCCCTTTGCCTTTACCTGAAGATTCACATGCATACAGAAGTTCAGTTCGTGTTCTGCCGTGTTGGGGTTTCAATAGCCATGTTAAGGCAAGTGACATGGGTTTTCAGGCAGCTAAATAGGCGTTCAAACTCATGGTGTCTACGTGATTTATGGAGGGAGGAGGGCGGGCGAATTTCATCTGTGGTTGTAGATTCATTATCTCCAACAGGTTTAAACGCCATGGTTATGGGTTGCACGCGAAGGATTTGTCTAACGTGCTGATTGGGAGTTTGATTATGCATTCCATTGTGATCACAACAATCGTTGGGGGAGATGCGTTTCATCGCGGCGGTCGTTCGGTCAGATGCATTCCCTCATGTCGTCGCTGGATGTAGGTTTGAATCGTGATTGGAAAATAATGGGGGAACCAGTGAGGGACTTTGAAGAGCTAATCCTTGGTTGTTTTGGTTAGGCGGGGTGCTTTTCTGCAAAATGAACACGGACGAACGCTCTGCATGAGTTTGATCGGACGGACCACAATGATGGGATGCAGGGATGCACGAAGTTAGACGCGGATTCACAGGATATGACGCCAATAACTAAATAGCCCCTAAAAAATAACTAAATACATAGCACTTTTAAAATATTCATCGTGCAGGTAAATATAGTAGTCACATGATTGGCAAGAAATTTTGAAACCATATTATTCATGTAACGAAATAACATGTTTCCCTCAAAACAAAACAAAAACATGTTGGCCAACAAAGCACGAACGCAATGAAATATAGTTGTCTAGGGCATATCGCGCAGACATCAATAACCAGAGAGTAATCAATTTATATGTACAAAACAGGGAGCACGTAGAGTCCTTGGAGTAATTAAGCCCGGAAGTGATCTCGCGGCTGGTGGCTTCATTTCCTGATGGGAGTCCAATCAGCGGCGGCAGACATGCGTGCTTGAGCTTCAACCCTAGCTCTCTGCTCCAGGTCCGAAGGACCCTCGTGACGCCTGAGCCTGTGACCAAACAACACATTAGCTAGGTGGTTTCTCATGCTAAAAAAAAGCTAGGTGGTCTCCAGCAAACACAATACTTGCAAAGTTATTTAAAGATTTACTCCTTTTGGTTTCTTTTTACTTTGCATATAAGATTTGGTCAAAGAATAAACTTTGATCCAATTTATACTCCCTCCGTTCCTAAATATAGTGTATAGTTTTTGGCACGGAAATTAAAAAACACACGTGGAGAAAAAATTACGCCCTATATCTAAAAACGAAGGGAGTACTAAAAAGTATCAACATTTATAACATCAAAGTTATACCATATAAAAATTAATATCATAATTCTTCTAATAATATTGGTTTCATATTGTGGATGTTAATAGTTTTTTTTATAAATTTGGTCAAATTTTATGAGATTTGACTTCAGACAATTCTTATATGCGAAAAAATCCTGAAAGGAGTACTTTAATTAGCGTCAACCTTTGAATCCAGAAGTTCAGGTGTATCTTAATTAATGTGTTGGTATTACATTACATCTTCTCTAGTGGCATATAGATGGAGCTAAGTCATTTAGAGCATGGTTAATAGTATAGCCAGCTGTTCGCTATAAGGCGTTGTCATGTCATCTATAGCCAACCTAATAGATAGCAAGTACAATAGTTACATATAAAAATATACTACTTTATTGATATATGGCCCAGTTGACACTCTCACAATATGCCTAGGAGCACGTGTTGCAGCCGGCTGTTAACTAGTAAACTGCTTCTCTTCTCTCTCCTCTTATCTCTTTTCCAACTCATCAAAAATATTATATTATATGCCTTACAGCCCGCCTACATCATCCTATTGTACTTGCTCTTATGGGGAATGCTAAGCGGCCGCATCCGCACAACAAACTCCTTAAGCGGCGGCACATTCATTGTGTGTTAGCTTTTTTATTTTGAATTTCGTAAAGAAATTTATCTTCCAAACCGTTAATTTAATTGACGATCAATTCATACCATTAAATTTTTCGTGGCGAGATTTTCGAAACTAGATCTCATATTAACATATTTTGACAACTTTTTATTTCATCAGTAATGGTCACATTACTATTACTTACTTATCTGATAATTATCCATATATGCCAGCTTTATACCAATTTGCCACATCTATGTTTTTTTTACTAAAATGGATGTATCTAGATATACTTTAGTGCTAAGTACATTCATTTAAGAGCGTGACATAAAATGCTACTATGCTTATTCATAATACGCATCGCTCAAAACAGATGCATCTAAATGTATTTTAGTGCAATATATTAAAAAAATTCGAGCACTAAGCACATGCGTTGATGACGGCGCTACATTTTTTTGTTGCAACGGAAAAAACTACCTTGACCCTCAATTTTTTGCTACAACCAAAAATGATAAAGTAAAATTGGCGATGACGGACTGCGAATTTTGTTGCAATCGATAGCAAAATGCTATTATCCGATGATCATTTTCTTTCATCAATTGATGGCAAATATGGTACGCAATAATTTTTATCATTTTTTTCTGCAAACGGTTCTAAAAAATAAAAAATGAGTTTTTTTAGTTGCCAAATTTTGTAATACTTGATTGCCACATTAAGTGTTTTCAGTTGTTAAAATTGTTATATCTGGTTGCCACATTTTAGAGTTTTTAGTTGTCAAATTTTCTAATATTTGGTTGTCACATTCAGTATTTTCATAATTATAGTACTCCCTCCGTAAAGAAATATAAGAGTGTTTAGATTACTAAAATAGTGATCTAAATGCTCTTATAATACTTTACGGAGGGAGTACCTGGTTACTAGATTTTAGAGTTTTTAGTTGCCAGCTTTTGTAATACCTAGTTGTCACATTCAGCGTTTTCAGTTGTTATAATTGTATATTAATGTGTAGTGACTTAATAACAAAATTGATATAATATGTCAACTATATGAATAATTAATGAGGTAAGTAAATAACAATAATGTGGCAAATATTGATAGATTTTTTGTCAAAACATATTAACATGAGATGTAGTTTTAAAGATCTCATCGTAAGAAATCTAATGGCGAAAACGAATCATTAATTGACTTAACGGTTTGAAAGATTAAACTTTTTAAATTTTAAAGCTATAAAAGCTAGCACTTTTCTATACCCCTAAAGGGGGAGTTGATACCTTCTTCGTTGAACACCCAACTCCCCCTTCGAGCCAAATCTTCCTACCGATCCGAATATCTCTCCCCCACCGTATCCCCGATCACTTCCGCACTATTGGGCCCATTGTCAGGCTTCAAATGGTATATTTTCGACATCTTTTTTTTGCAGAAAACCCCTTAACATTTTATTTAATCACAAATAAATCTTCTGGCAAAGTCTAAAAAGGCAACCTCTCGCTCGATAGTGTGTACCCCGACCACTGGGCTACAACACGGTTGACGAAATGTACGCAATATATAACTTTGTATCATAAAGCTGTTAAGCGGGTTGTAAGGCATTTACACTGCTGGTTTTCTTTTGTGTATGATTCTTCTACTGGTTATTTCTTAAAGAGAGCGTAAATCGTATATAAACTCTAATCTCGCATCGGAAATTCTGTACATAATAAATTATCAACTCTTAAAATATATTAAATCACATATTAATATAATAATTCCTATAATTAAATTACTACCCTCTTGTTATGCATAATGAGGATAAAGCTAAATGTAAATATACTAAGCATAATTAATTATTAAATATAAAAATATATTTTAATTTATAGACATAAAAAATGCAGACCCAGGATGTAAAAGTATGCGTGATTTAAAATACGAACATATGTAATTATATTTAATTTTTAATTCTATGAATATTTATAAAACATAGAATAATACACAGCGGGGCATTATTGAATTATGTAAGACATATTTAATAATTAAAACACGATTCAAAACACTAACATGTGTAATTTTGCATAAGCCTAAATATTTTTAATTATATTTAATTATATTTAATTTTTAATTACATGAATATTTTAATAATTAATATTTATAAAACATAGTTTAGAACACCGTAGGAGATTTATTTATTTATATAAGACATATTTAATAATCAAAATATGAACATATGTAATTTATTAGACATAATTTTGCATAGGAAAAATATTTTTTAAACACTAATATATTGGAATAACTAATAATATCAGTAGATATGAAAAAACAAATAATAATATATAATAATACCAGAAGATATAAAAATTAATTATTAATAATTAATAATACCAACAGATATAATAAAAACACGAATGAATATAATTTATATATGTTTGACGCTTTATATAAAAAATAACTAGCAGCACGGGCCCATTGTTAGGCTTCAGGTGGGCTTTGCAGCATCTTTCTAACTATATGAACTAGTTTTGTGCTTCGTGTGCAATGAAATGAAAGTAGTCCAGTGGTCGCCAGATCAATCGAGAGGTCGCTTGTTCGAGTCTCAGCGGAACGATTTTTTAGACTTTGTCAGGGGATTTATTCGTGATTAAATAAAAAGTAAAGGGGTTTTCTGCAAAAAAGTCTGAAAGATACCATTTGGAGCCTGACAATGGCCCGATCTGTCAGATACATATAAATACAGTATTTTGCAACGAGCTATCTGTATCTTGGTATGTATTTACAAAAAAATTAAAAGTGCCACCATGATGTAAATATAGTCTAAATTGTGGTACCAATTTGCAATTAACTCCTCAAAATTTCATGTGGTTGTCGCCCCGTTCATCGCGTCACCATCTCCCTCCTGTGTGAGTTTGCTACAAATTTTATCCGTACATTTTTTGGATAATGTACTGTATCATATTCTTAATGAATTATGGATTGTCTCGCAAGGAGCAACATGTTCTACTTCCGAAACTGTCTATCAACCAGACAACCACTATGTATTTTCAACGTGATTTCTTTTTGCTGACTTGTGAGGTTGTTCATTAAACATACGTCAACCATTAGTTGAAGGGAAGACTCAGCACAACGATGTAGAATCAAAAGCCATTAAAAATTAATACGTAGTATTTAGATTAGACTTCAAGGATGATAGAACAATCTATTAAGATGCAATTTCCTGAGAGCTCTTGAGGGAGTGTTGGGACGGGGGGTAATCTTAAGAAATTTGATTCTACTGAAATAACTACCTCATAGAAGAGATAATTGAAATTATTCGTGGTTCATGTTAGGAATAGATTATAACTGTCATTGGGCAGTTACAGTTTGCCCAAAGTGCCGTAAGGACGCCTGTGTCCGTACGATGTGCATCCATCTTGTATAGACGTCTTTGTTCTGAATAGGCACCTCCTAAGTTACCGACATGTGCAAAAGACGCCTCTTGATGTAACCGGTTTTCCCACGAGTCGGCAAACCTTGTATATATACCTGAATTCTTGATCAATGAAACACACAAGTTTCTCTCAATCGGTTTTATTCTAAACACGTTGTCAGCACGCTCTACAGCGGAGCGATTTCCCGGCGAGGTTCGTTCGCAGCAATGCGAGCACGCCTCACCCTGCAGCGCTTCTGGTGCAGCGGCGCATGCCCCATACCCTCCACGGATTCCGGCAGGCATCCGGCACAGCCCAGAAGCCAGCGGTCGGCCGTGCCCCACGAACGGCGGCAGCACTCACCGGCGCGCGGAGCCCAGCGCCCGGCACATCTTCCTCGGGCGCGTCTGCTCACAGGCACGGCCCAACAAAAGCGCACGGCGAAACGACGGCTGCAAGCACTGACAGCCCGGCCACTTCGGCACCGGCGCCGCTCATTTCTGCGGCGGCGCATCTGCATCCACGGAGTCCTCGCTTTGCGACGGCGCACAGGACGCTCCCCAGATCGCGTCGAGGCAAGTCTCTTCGGCAAGCAGCCCAGCAAACACGCGGATCCCGGCGTCGCCTCTGCGTGATGCCGCCAACCCCGAGCAGCGGTTGGCTCCTGCGGCGCCCACCATAGCGACCTCTCGGCACGTGCTCGTCTCCCAGCAGCAGCCAGCCGATGGCTCCCAGCGCGGAGTCGACACTCTCCGTCAAGCCACGACCGCGCCTCCCATCGAACAGCCGCCGACGCGCGGCATAGCAGCGCCCTGTGGCGTGGTGACCATGGCCAGATCCGGCGTGACGGAGAAGCCAAAGCTGCGACACCGAATGGTTCAGCGGCGGCAATTACTCCCAATCATGGAAACACACGGGAGAGAAGGAAGAGAATCTTATCTCTTTAGCATTTTGCATTTTAGCTCCTGTCGTTTCCCTTAATCACGTACAAGTTTGTTCAACTACTAAGTGGCCTACTGCTATTCAAATAGCACTTGTCATGTTTAGGCCATGCATATACACGTGCATTTTGATCTTCTATTGAGTTTTAAAACTCCAAAAATGTTTGGCTATTAATTTTGGATATATTCAATGTGTTTGCTTTTTAGCAATCCATATAATATGCCCATTTGATAACAACAATCTTATTGCGATTAAGCTTAGTTTTCTTTTCGCAAATATTAATTCACCCGGCTGAATTATCTTGCAATTTGATACAAGTTTTCCGCTTGAGCATCAAATTGCAAAATTATTACAACATAATATGTTATATGGTCAATGTGTTTGCACTTTGCAATCCCTATAACATATACACATGGTACACCATGTTATTTTGCAATGAAAATATTAATTCGTCATCAATTAAGTCAAAAAAATGCTTGCAAAGCACAAAATTGACTTAATTCGAATTGAATTGATATGCAAAAATTGTGAAGTGACTATCTCAAATTTATATATGGAATCACAAGGTAATGTGGCATCTACTGCGCAATATGCAGATTATCCACAATTACTATAAGGTCTACATTTTGTGAAAATTGACATTATGACTACCTTTTTAGTGTTCTTCCATATATTTTAATCATATAATAACATAAGGTACTAAGACCAAGGCATTTACTGACTATAGTCAGATTATGTTTCTTAGTACTGCGAGATATACCTCATAATATATGTAATTATCTCCAAAGTGTCATCATAGATGATTTGAGATCTACATTCAAGTCTTCACTTGAACTCACAACTTTGCAACATTACCATGATGACTTCTAATTTACTGACAAGTAAAAAAGAAGTCAAGATGACCATGTAAGCCAAGATGACCATAATTCGATGAGCGAACTCTCGACGGTCACAACTAAATCTACATGGCATATGGATGTTGAGGTTAACAATGTGTCTCATGGTATTATAGCGGAACGTCAACCACCCCATGGTGCATGCCCCGCTAGCAAATCAAAATTAGGAGTGAACATGTGGCAAGTTATCAATAAGGTATGAAAGTCATGAGGTAATCATCTTGCCTAAAGCAAATCATGATTGAACACATCTCCGACTCCAAGGTTTAAATCCGTGGGAGAATACAATCATGAGGTTCATAAAATTGGCTTCAGCTTGCAATTTGCAAAACAACCCACATTATGATGAAAATTGAAGACATTGTCTACTATCTTTCTCGTTGATAGGATCTTAATTATAGCAACACTATCGTGCAAAGATACCTAATTTATCTCCGATCTACTGCATTTACTACTCTAGGAGGAGAAAATTGATGAAATCCTTAGGAATCATCATTACAACCATGTCGGTGTTTCTCCTCTACATGTTGTATATGCACATTTTAGGGATATCACAGTTTGATGGCTCTCCTAGAAGTCAATCAAAAAACTGCAAAGGGAAATGCAAAAGCAATGAGAAGCACAAGCCACATGCATCAGACCGTGGGAAAGGCACTATAAAGATGAAGTTTCATACAAACTAATCTTTATCAAAAGTGTGTATGCTACAAGCATCACCAAAAAATGACATACCCTACGACATATGGATCAATTTTGTTCAAACCAATCCATGACACAAACAACCGATCAGTTGAAGGGTAAAGATATGAAGCACACTTCAATCTTCAATCTGACTGTATCCAGGAAGCTATTGTTCACATCATGTGACAACAAAGCACTCCAACTGTCACGAAATCCCATCAACAAGGAGAACATGGTCATCAAATATGCTTTGCATGACATGTTTTCGAGATTTCACTAGTCTCCCAACTCCTTATCAACATCCATTTATTGTTGTAATAAATACATTGTTGTCGTTGTCATCATATATTGTTTATCACAATATAGTGTATCAGTACTTTGATACAATTACATTTGTATGTGTTCTATATATCTAATAAAGATTTCTCATATTGAGAATCTTCAAAACTATATATAGATTTATACGGGGGTCAATCTGATGAAAGAGTATAAGTGCCTTGTGGACATAGGCACCACGAACTCTATACTTAGGGCAATAACAAATACATTTCCACTCTTATTTAGAGAAAAAAAGATATTTTAACAATCGCTAGACGCGATGATATAATTATTGGTTTAATTTGAATCATATTACTGTCCCTATGGATACTCAAGAACCATCAAGGATTTTTACTGAGTCCAGGTTCAACTCGTATCCCACTAAACTATACAGATATCTGTCAAAATGGTTTCTATATAGAAACTCATGATGACAACAAAGAGAAATATATTCTCATTACCATATGCAACAGATATAAAAGCACATTCTCTGTGTATCATCAGAATTTCACTACACATACTTCAAAACCCGTAGCACATGTTGCATACAAGATAGTTTCCAGAATGTTATTTACATGACAAACTTGGCACACTCGCCTTGGTCATTCTGACAATGACTTGAAATGAAAACTATCAAGAATTCCATTAATCATGCCTAAAATGATGCTAAGTTCTAAACAATATTTGGATTTTATGTGCACTACATGTGACAAGAAAAGCTAATTTTAAGGTCCGGGCACCTTAAAGTGTTTAACCACTCAGATTCCTTGAACACATCAAGTCGAGGTAAGTGGTACTTCTTAACCATTGATTGGACTATTTAGGTTATTCCATGGTTCTAAAAGGCACATCTACACGATGGTCTTCTATGTGCATCTACCCACATGAACCATTGACCCATTATCTTGAAGATCAATTTCAATGAAATTCGAATGGACAATGTTGCAAATTTCTCTGTGTGCCATGAACATGGCCCTGTGATATGAATTAAGCACTTTGTCCCATATGTCCAGATTTGATAGCATCCTATATTCAAATAATTAAGCTCATTGCATGATCTTTACTTTGGAATTGTAGCTTACCAACTTCACGTTGGAGTCATGCAGTTTTACACTCTGCTGACTTAATTCAACTGTAACATACTACATGTCGTAGTACACCCCCTCTAAAATTAGTACGTGCAAAACAAAAGTATTTCCCATCTGCGATAATTCGGTTCCATACCCGATATCACCATCATAGCATACATCAATGGTCCTTCACTAAAAACTAGGGATCTATGTGAGGAATAACTGTATTTCCGTCAACTATAAATACCTTAAGCCCCTATCAGGGGGAGTTATTCATGGCTCGTATGCTCATTGAGGAACATTTCCAGGCATTAGGGGGAGATTTTAAGTACCAAAAAGAATGCCAGGAAATCACTTGGAATGTTCAACACATTTCCACCTCAAATCCACGTACTCGAAGATCTAAACCCATTGTTTAGAAGATTTGCAACACATTGCAAATAACCTGCCAATCTCATTTACCGACTATAATGGTGTCACACAATCCTATAATCCTATGAAAATGCGCCCAAAAGAGTGGAGGTACCAACAAAAATCACTCAACTACTCATTCAAAACTAGAAGGGTAGAAGTACGACCACAACATATCAGGATTCAACTTTTTGCAAGCAACAAAGGATATCGAGGCCTCTGACTCGGTAAATGCAAGTCAACTTCACGTTGATAGACACCTAATGGGTAGTATACACCCAATGAGAGGGAAACCTCCACAACCCAGCTCAATAGTGCACACAATGACTGGGAGATCGGAAACCTAGACTCAACCGTATTGGGAAACACGAAGAGTCATCAAGGGTAACAAGATTTCACCAAAACTTTATACATTCATGAGAATCATACAAATGAAAGCCTACAATTGTCGACATACATTTCTCATGATTGCAAACAACCTTTATAAAGATCTGGACCCAAAGACCATGGCCATGGCAGAGTTTAAATAATACTCGCTCGGACTGGACTTAAACAAAGGGTGCAATCCAAGAAGAAATAGCCTCGCTCAACAAAAGGAAGGTATTCATAAAAGTAATACCTACACTAGTTTTCATCCTAAAGTGGAATGAGAACATATATGTGGTGAATAGCAAGGCTTGTAGCATAAGGGTTCACGCAGATACCCAAATCGATTCTCCATACACAAGTGAAATCAATTTCCGATAACTTATCTCAATGGCAGTACAAATCATCTATTTATGCAGTTAATAGATGTAGTGACCACATATATTAATGTGTCACTTGATTCAGACATATACGTTCCTCATGGGAATCCCAATTCTGAATCCAAAATGAAAGTGCAACATGTTTTGTGTAAACTCAATAAGTCACTACATGACTTACAATAGTCGAAATAAATTTGGTACAATCGACTTACTGAGTTCCTTATGCAAAAGGATACTCCATCAACGATGATTGCCCATGCGTGTTCATCAAGAAATCCTTATTAGGATTCCACTATCAGTGCATGGTAATGATTATAACATCATTGACAACACACACGATATTGATGAAGAACGTAATCATCCATAGACGGAATTTGAGATGAAGGATGTAAGTAAAAACAAACTTTGCTTCAGCTACAATTCGAGCCCCTTCGCTCATATATTATGATACACCATGTTGTCTATATCCAGAATATATTGGACATGAACAAGTCTTATCCATCTATAACTTTCATGGTTGTTCAATATCTAGACGTAGAGAAAGATCCATTTTAAACCATGAGAAGATGGAAATAAGATATTGGAACCCATGGTTCCATACTTTAGTGCCACTAGATCCACCAAACACAATTGGTTTGGACTCATGAATATCTTTCGATATCTCAAAGGCATCAAACACATTGTCTTACTTTTTCAATTAAATATGGACACCAATATCATCGGATACATCGATCAGATCCCCACTATGTCAGATCGTAGACACACGCCGTGTACTCACTTGATGTGATAGCCATCCTATGGAAGTCTTTGAAATAGACATTAATGGATACATCTACCAATCATTCTGAAATACGAGACTTCATATTAATATATGTTGCTTTACAGAATGATAAACCACATACAATATCCATGTGGAATTGGTTTTATTGAATCACCAACTATTATCTACAACGATAATAATAATACTTGTGTTGCTTAGATGCAAATGGGTTATATAATAAGCAATATCACTAAGAGTATTGCCCCAAATTACAAGGATCAGGGGGAGTCCCTTCCTGAAATATAACCTATCCAAACATTGTATTATACTCTTTTTCCCTTTATGAGTTTACTCTCAAGGTTCTCATCAAGGTTTTTAATGAGGTAATATCAACACAAGAATATGTGTCATACCTCCTATTTTCCCCACCGGGGTTTTTTAACGGATGTATACAAGGCATATTAATTGTCCTCTAAACTTACTAATTGAGTTTTGTCCTTTCAAGATTTTCTCATATAAGTTATCAAAGAGACAATTACCATCATATGTCATATCATTTTCTCCTTATTTATTCCCACTAGGTTTTAAAGGAGTTTTCAAGGACATATCCTATCAAACTCTTTTTCCTTATGAGCTTTCTCTTAAAGTCTCTCATAAAAGGTTTTAATGAGGTGATATATGCAATACTTTCAACATTCCCAAAAAGAGATTTTAAATGAAAGTATACCAAGCATATATATTGTTCTCCAAACTCATCAAAGAGTTTTTCTCCTTCTTCAAAGGTTTTTCTCATATGAGTTATCAAGGAGACAATAATCATTATATGTTGCATCATTTTCTCTTTATTTTTTCCACCGGGGTTAAAGGAGTTTTAGCAACATATCTACACTACTCTCCTCATATTTTTCCCACAGGGTTTTAGAGGAGTTATTCAAGATAATATACGCTTGTGATCAAGACCAGTATTTTCAAGATTATACAAGGAATTCAAGATTCTACGTGGAAAAGAAAACATGCAAGAAAATGCTTTGTGCAAGGGGGAGTGTTAGGAATAGATTATAACTTCCATTGGGCAGTTACAGTTTGCCCAAAGTGTCGTAAGGACGCCTGTGTCCGTACGTGTGCATCCATCTTGTATAGACGTCTTTGTTCTGAATAGGCACCTCCTAAGTTACCGACATGTGCAAGAGACGCCTCTTGATGTAACCGGTTTTCCCACGAGTCGGCAAACCTTGTATATATACCTGAATTCTTGATCAATGAAACACACAAGTTTCTCTCAATCGGTTTTACTCTAAACAGTTCATAAGCATCCTGCAAAAATGAACGACATGGACATGTATGCCAGGTGGCACACTTTATACAAAAAAACATCCAATTCTATACGAAAAATCATGTCAAGTTTGCATTAAGTTAAGTTTCCATCTAACTTAATATTTTTTATATTATTGCAATTTACAATCAACTAGGACTCAAGAATGTACAGTATTGCACAAATTAAACCATTGCATATACGAGTTTTGGTTCCATTCTTTTCCTATATGATACTTTTTTTTGTTAAATTGCAGTTCATGAGTCCTAAGTTAATTAAATATGGCATGATGTTGCTCTATATATCACCAATTATTTGGACAGTAAGATTTCAGTGTTTGGTCAGACCTTATGTTATTCTTTTGTTGGTTTGACTGTCATATAAAAATATTGTTTATAAGAAGGCTAAAACAACAGTCATAGACATGCTTACAAGATCGCGTGGCGTGAAGATCGTATTGTTGATGATGGTACTCTCGCAGAAGAACAAAGGTGGGAAAAAGAGCAAGCCAATCTTATTCGATTATTGACTGGTGGAAAGTTGAAATCTTACTAGATAAAGGGTATTAAATGGTTAATATTGCTGTGGCAAAATAGGCTAAATGGAATACTAGGTGATCAAGTGGTCCTTGAGAAAACAATACAAACATTCAATTTCTTGCCCAACTCAAAGGGAACAGTATGGATGGTCCATAAATGGTTTGACAAATTACGTTATTTGTGCAATAGAAAAAAAAACATTGCAACGCACGGGCATTCTACTAGGACCAAGCATATTTTTACAAGGATCGGTATAACGAAGCATAGGTTGATACTACTTACTCAGCATGGGTGGATACTACTTACTCTGCTTTTCAGTGGTAACTAACGAACATCCTCCGGCCCACACCTTTTCGAATTTTAAAGAATGCATTGCTACCTCTGTCGAATCAATTACCCTCTATTCTAGAAGATGACTTCTTTGGTTTACTCCAGAGCCCTTGCAGTGGCTAAACTTTCATTTGGAAGGAAAGGTAAATTATGAGAGCTTCCCTTCAATTTTGTATGGGCTGCACTTTCTTCGAACCTGGTTTTTCTAATGTGTTTTTTTTGTTACACTTACCATATTGTAGATGTTTTCTACGATTGTAGGGTTATGCTTTCCACTTGTTGCGGTAATGTTCATCAAATTAACATTACTTTGAGCATAGTGCATATATATGTTGTTGATGACAGTCGAGGGATCATGGAAAAGTGTTGTGGATGCACAGGCGTACATGGGTACATGTATTCAACACTCACACTTGATTAATAGGCTTACATCATTTTCAACATGAATATTCGTGTATCAAGAAATGTCGGCAGTGTGTTTTACATATATAATTACATAATTTGTGGTGGCAATGTAATCTGTTGTGACCATAATAGTCTCTCGCCCCCTCCCTCCCCAACCCACACACATACATACAAAAAAAGTAAAAACTCAAATCGCCAATAAAGGCGAGGAGAGTAATAATTTAACCATGTTCGTTAAGACGGGGAAGAATCACCCCTAAACTTTTCCTTTAACCTGCACACTAAGGGTTTCATACCTTTATTTTGTTGACTGGAGGAAGTATTATAGGAAATATGATACCATGCTATTTGCTGCTAAAGGATCATGAGATCTCCACTAATAAAGGGACTTCAGACATTGTTTCGAACCCACATGCTCTATTGATCGAAAGAATACAAATCCCGCTAAAAAAATTCAACAATTCATATGAAACCTCCACAGATTTTTTTCTCACGTACTTCCCTTCCACCATGATATGTCCTCCCATTGGTTTTATCAGTTTTTAACCCCGTTTCTACCCCGCACGAGCCGGTCATCTCCCCACTCTTTGTGCTTGATTCCCTCGTGCCTAAGGGAAAAAAATAGGTTGCGCCATCGCCTCCAGTCCTCCTCCCCATTGACTAGGTTTCTCAAGCCGCAACGTTAGATTTGAAATGCATTATGTTTATAGATGCAACAAGTAATTTTTTTCAAAAAGCACGTTGCAACGCACAAGCATTCTACTAGTAATAATAGAAAACAGAGTTAGGAAAGCGCTGCACGACAAGCACGCAGTACGGCGCCGCTGCCTATCATATCTGTTATTCTTTCCTGAGGTTTCGGTCAAAAATAAGAAAAAGATTCCGTGCACGTTTATAAGAAAATGCAAATAGCATCCGTGTTGCCACAATTTCTGCATGGTAGTGCCCGAGCTAACCACTGTTATCCAGTCACTATTTAGCAAGCCTTACAAAGGTTGAGTGACGCCACAGTTCGAATAGAAAAAAAACATCTTCGTTGTTTGAATAATTTGGATGTAATGTTTCTAGAGGATGTTGAGCTGTACCTCTTGGAGTTCAACCCCGCTCCTAATCAATTTGGCTTGTAAGCCCGATAAAGTCTTTGACATGAAATAACATTAAGAAACATTATCATTAGTTAAGAACAAACAGAACACTATAGACTATATCTAGTATCTATTGTGCAATGCGATCTGCAGAAAACAACAGGCAAAATCAACAGGTCATAACATTTTGGTTACGACTTGCAGGCATGTGTACTTTTGGTTAGCATAGAACTATAGATGCGAGCCTGTCATCTGTGACGGCTAAGAGCATCTTCAGCCGCGCTCCAAAGAGGCCCCTAAGCCGACGCTATTTGTTCCGGAGGACGAAATTCGCCCTGCCGCGTCCCAAGGGTCCAAATAGCGTCGGATCGGACCAAAATTGAGTCCGGCGATCCCAATCGAACCCGGCGCGCTGGGGGTCGCTTGGGGGCGCCGGAAGAAACGAAAAGAGCCGGCTGGCCCACTGGCAGAGCAAAACGCCCTAAAAACGACCGCTTCTCCCCCCACCACCCATGTCGCCGCCGGTGCCGCGCCACTGCAAGGTAGCCGTTGCGTCGCCTCCAAACACGCCGCCGCTCCACCCCACCGCCCCCCTTTCCAAGCTTGCCTACAGCGGCGGTTGGCCGGCGCGACGCGAACAGCCGAGACCACCGGCGGCTGGTCGTGACGACACCGCACCCCAGGTGTTCGGCGAATTGCCGCGCCAAGATGGACTCCGACGACGAGGCTCTCTTCACCGCGCTGATGGAGGAGGAAGAGTCCGCCGCCGGCTCCGAGGACGACGAGCACCTGATGATGCTCGCCGCCTTGGACGACCTGTTCGGCGCCAACACGACGCCGCAACGGGGCGGCTCCAAGATGGGCCGCCGGAAGGCAAAGGAGAGGCGTCGTTTGGAGGGCTATTGATTGCTCTACTCCGACTACTTTGCTGATGTTCCCCTACACGGCGAGAAGACATTCCGGCGCCGGTACCGCATGGGCCGAAAGCTCTTTCTTCGCATTGTCAATTCACTTTGAGAGTATGAAAACTACTTCGTTTGCAAGAAAGATTGCACCGGCACAGTTGGATTCTCCACACTTCAGAAGTGCACAACGGCAATGAGGATGCTTGCATACGGAGCTCCTGGTGATCAACAGGAAGACTATGCACGAATGAACGAGTCCATCGCCCTTGAGTGTATGTATAAGTTTTGCAGAGCAGTGGTGGGCTGCTTTGGAGGACAGTACTTGTGAGCACCCAATGCTGAAGACACTGCTCGGATCCTAGCAGAGAATGAAGCAAGAGGATTTTCTTGGATGCTTGGAAGCATCGATTGCATGCATTGGGAATGGAAGAACTGTCCATTTTCTTGGCAGGGGATGTACAAAGGCGCAAAAGGTCACTGCTATGTGGTACTTGAGGCAGTTGCCATACATGATCTCTGGATTTGGCACTCCTTCTTTGGCATGCCAGGAACACACAATGACATGAACGTCCTGCAGTGCTCAAATGTTTTTTCCAGGCTTGTCAAAGGTCATGCTCCTCCGGTGAACTTCGAGGTCAATGGGCACCAGTACAACAAGGGATACTACCTAGCAGATGGCATTTATCGAAGATGGCCGATATTTGTGAAGACTATCTCAAAACCTGTGCCAGGAGGGAAGTACTCCCACTTTGCCAAGTACCGGGAGTCTTGCAGGAAGGATGTCGAGCGAGCATTCGGGGTGCTCCAATCTTGATTTGCTGTTGTCCGGTACCCCGCTCAGACTTGGTCGAAAGATCAAATGTGGGAGGTGATGAATTGTTGTGTCATTTTGCTCAACATGATCATTGAGAGCGAGAAAGAAGATCCAGTGTATGACTCTGAACCATATCTCAACCAGGGGCCTCTTGCAGTTGTTGATCATGACATACCACCAGATTGGACAGCCTATCTCAACATGCGCCAGGAGATCCGAGACCCGCACGTGCATCGTCAACTGCAGGAAGATCTAGTGGATCATCTATGGATGCGCAAAGGCAGTGCCTAGTTTGATTTGTATTTTTATTTGTATTTGTGCCGAACTATGTGTTTGTATTCCACGTTGTGCATGAACTGTGACGATATTCCATGTTTTGTGTTGAATTTGCGCCGTTTTGGGTCGAATCTGGACCGCAACTGCGCCCACTTGGGGGCCGCCTTGGGGCCGCGGCTGGGCGGGCGGGCAACCCAAGCATGTTTCGCCGCCCGAGCGCCCCTCAAGCGGCGCTAAAATAGCGCCGAAAACCGGCTTGGGGGGCCGAACGGCTGGAGATGCTCTAAGAAGTTTACAAACTCTATAGTGCCCCACATACCTCCTTGGACAAATGATGATAATTTGATACTTTAACTTGATTGTTAATAGGTAAAGGAAAATTTGGATATACAAGCATGAAGCATGGTACATATAGCAAGATTTGAAAAAAATCTATTTTTTTCACGAATACATAAAAATCTTTACGTATCATTGCATTGATAGAAAAAGAAAGAAACACAAGTGTATCGTACATAGGGTCGGCTTGCAAGCGTGTACACAGGAATGGCACGAGCAAGCCACCAGCATGCAGCAAAAATATGTTAGAACATTACTTTATATGAAGGATTTACCCATTTTCTCCTATATACTGTAACACCCTACAGGGTTCCGATCGGAGGCAAGGAGGGAGTAGGTGGGGAGAAAGGGGAATCAGCTTGGGGAGGAAGGAGGCATACTTGGAGAGGAAGAAGAGAGGAGCACAGATGAATGCTTAGGGCTCGCTTGGATCGCCGTTTTAGAGGCGGTTTGATTTTACACATGTAACTGCTTCCGACGGTATTTAACAGGATCGCCGTAAAATCCGGGTGGAAACATACAGGCCTCGGAAGTGGTGTTTTTTTGTTCCGATCGGAAGCTACGACTGCTCCGTTTTCTCGATCTAAAATGACTAACCAAGCAGTCCTTTCTCCGCTGAACGTAATAATTTTCCTGCTCTATGTTTTACACCTGTAATTGGCCGTCAAACGACAATCCAAGCGGGACCTTAAGGCCCCGCTTGGTTGGTCGTTTAAGAGATGATTACAGGTGTAGAACTTACATGCAGAAAATTATTACGTGCCTTCCGAAACAAATGCTTGGTTGGTTGTTTAGATCCTGGAAAAACGGTTCGTTTTGTTCCATCGGCTGGAAAAGTAAAACAGACCTCCCACCTCCGTTTTTTTCTCACCTGGATTATACTGGTGCCCAAGTTAAAACGCGTGGAACAGGTTACAGGTGGAAATTTAAACCGTTCCTGAAACGACCAACCAAGCGGGGCCTAAGGATTTGATGGAGGGTCTCGTCGGGACTGCACCACCCCAGCAATGCTACATCTACAGAAACTTACAGACTGTTTACGGACTCTTCTTAATTAGCGCATTTTAATTGGATCAAGGGAAGGGAAAGGCCCCACCCCCGAAAAAAATCAGGGGGGGCGGTGGAGAAAATTAAGGAAGAGCCTATAAAAATTCTGTAAAGAGCGTGTAGATGTAGCATTTTCGGCACCGCCCAAGGCCAACTAACAGAGTTAGAACGCGGAACGCTCTGGTATTAGGGCCTGTTCGGCAGTGCTCTAGCTTCCAGCTTCTCTAACTCCGAGACCAGAGTTGAGGCGAACGCGATAACTCCTGGAGTTGAGAAGGAGAAGCTGGAGCGCGTTGCCGTGTAATTTCCAAGGAGTTGAAGAGCTGGGAAATCGGAGCTCCTTCGAATATGAGAAGCTAGAGTTGATAGATATTACAGCATACTGCCACCGCCAACTGAATTGCAAATACCGGTTCGCTTTATCTCACACGCTGATTCCTTGGTGTGAACGATGAAGAGCTAACATGGGCTGTGATTGATACACGTTGGGGAGGTTAATGAATGGGCTAAGCCAGCCAGAATGGGCCAATTTTTCTCTTTATTGGCTTTCAGCGTGACCGATCCATAATAGCCAGAAGCTAGCGTACCGAACGGACACCTCGCTCCAGGAGTTGACGGGAGAAGCTGGCTGCTTGCTGCCGGCTATGGAGTTGAGGATTTGATGGCTGTGGATGACTACCGAACAGGCCCTTAGAATCTCCGCTCCAGCGCTCCCGCTCCCACTCCCCTTCTCTGCGCCGGACGCCGCCCGGCGCCGGCGGCCAATCCTCCCGCGCCGTGCACCACTCCGGTGCCATCGGCCACCCTTCCTCCCCGCGCGGCCATGGCCTCGCAGGTCTCTCTCTCGGCCTCTTCCTCCTCCGCCACGGAGCCTTCCACTCCGCCGGCTAGCGCGCAGATCCGTTCCATCGACCTGGTGCCCCAGGTGGTGGGCACGGCCCGTGGTCCCATCGTTCACGGCGGGCTGGTGGGTAGAGGCTCCGCTCCGTCGAGTGGTGGCGCGGACTGGCAGGCCGTCCGGGACCGCAGAGCTCGCGGTCCGTCCCCGCCGGTGCAAAGGCAGGTCCTTCCGGCAGCTCGTCCTCGACCTAACTCCCGGCTCCCTGCAGAACTTTATGGTTGCTGCTACAACTACGGGGATCCAGGGCATATCTCCGTTGAGTGCCACAACAAGACGCGGTGTGTGAGATGCGGCGGCGAGGGGCACATCTCCCGTGGCCGCATTCGCCTCCGCAGCCCGTCTCCGGTGGGAGTCCCTCCTCGACCGGCGTCGGTTCTCCGTGCCCGTGTATCCTCGGCGGCGACCTCCTCTCCGCCCCCTCCGCGCGGGCAACCCGAGGTCCGTGCCGACCTCTTGGCTCTCCCGCCGCCGCCGGGCACTCGCCGGTTTGAGGTCTCGTGGTGTGAGGCGATGCGCGCGGCGTCCGTGGGCAGCGTGGATGGCCCTGGCTTCTCAGTGCCGTTTGCGCTAGCGCTGGTGGCGGTGGTGGCGGAGAGCAGGGGCCCGACCCCCGTGGATTCGGTGGATTGTTGCTACCTGGATGCAGATGAGGACCTTTGGAGGATGGAGGCGGAGCTCAACCGGGCGGTCGTGGTAACGGTCACCAGAACCAGGCCGGTGGTGGATCTCGCTTCGGCCGCAGCGGCTCTGCAGGAGGAATTTAGCATCGGGCCGGATGACTTGTCCATTCGTGCGTTCTTCCCGGAGGACTTCTTGGTGCTATGTCGTGAGGTGGCGGTGAGGGACAGGATGGTGAGGCAAGGCCGGGCTTCCTCGCCAGGTTCTCCTTTTTCCATGTCTCTCCGGCTGTGGCTACGGCAGTCCCAAGCGACGGGCGTCTCCCTCCCCTTCCTGGTGCCGCTGAGGCTGGTGCCGATTTAGAGTGCGGCCGTGGCCACCCACTGATGAGGAGGAGTACCTTGTACAACTCGAAGTACGCCAGGCAGCGTCCAGCTCCAGCCACAGGTACGGCGCCATGCCGTCGAAATGAGGAAAATCGTGGCGCGGGGGCCGTGTATCCTCCCCAGCACACGCGTGAGGAGCGACTCCCTGTGTGCCCTGTTGTGGAAGGGGTAGCAGAGGAGGGCAGATGTCCTGCAAGCGGTTGGTGTGGGAGGGAACAACAAAGGCGGACGCGGGGCAGGGCGGGTGAGCCGACGTTCGTGGTGATGGGGGAGGGTGAGCTGCAGGCGGCGCCGAAGCGTGTGGTGGTGGAGCAGTTGTGCAAGTCGATGGTGAGGAGGAAGTTGCCTCGACGAGCTTGTGCGTAACGTCCAAATCGGACTGGGTGATTTCGATCTTCTTAGCGAGGCCACGGAGCTCATGAGAGACTTGCTCGTTGAAGGCAACTTGGGCCTCCAACTGCTTGACGTGCTGCGTCTTCTACTCATCGAATCGATGGAGCAGCGACTCGAGCAGTAGCCGAATCTGACCAGTGCTCTCGTCCATGGTGTCGAGGACCTTACGCGTCTGCGCCGATGGCCGAGTTGGAGCCGTGGCGCCAGACGACGAAGATCGAAGATTTTTTTTTTGGAAAAACGGGCTTTGATTACCGATTGTAACACCCTAGAGGGTTCCGATTGGAGGTGATGAAGGAGTAGGTGGGGAGAAAGGGGAATCAGCTTGGGGAGGAAGGAGGCATACTTGGAGAGGAAGAAGAGAGGATCACAGATGAATGCTTAAGGGTTTAGAGGGTACAACTCAAGCATGACTCCAGCGTTGCACACACGCACACTTATACCGCACGCAGGCGATCCAGCCCCCCTCCCCCCCACCCCCCCCCCCCCCCCCCCCACACACACAGAAAACTACTTTCACTACGGAGACGGTGTATGTGAGCTCAAACTTACATGAGCTCGGGTGAACAGTAAAAATGAAACAAGTTTAAAAATAATTATTATTTTTTGATTTTTTTGGTAAACAATGAGAAAAGTTTTAAATGTGTGCAAAATTTTATCATGAGACCAGATTTGTCGAGGCGTGGGCGAAAAAAACAAAATGGATGCTCAAAAAAGACTGTTTTTTAAATCATTTTTGAGCATTGATTTTTTTTTCTGTCCACACCTTCACAAATGTGATGTCATAACGAAATTTTGCACACATGTACAACTTTTCTCAATGTTTGTCACGAATAATCAGGATTCATTTATCATTCCTGTTATTTTCTCTGAGTGAACTGAGATTCCATGCACCTTTCTTTTTTGCGGGGTGATTCCCTGCACCTTTCGGTCGAAAATAAGAAAAAGATTCCATGCACGTTTATAAAAAAATGCAAATAGCATCGGTGTTGCTACAATTTCTGCATCGTGTAGAGCCCGAGAGCTAACCACTAATATCCAGTCACTATCTAGCAAGCCTATATAAAGGTTGAGTGAGGCTACAGTTCGAATTTTCAAAAAGATCTTGTTCGAATAGAAAAGCATATTCATTGTGTGAATAATTCGGATTTAATGTTTTAAGAGGATATTGAGCTGTACCTCTTCGAATACCCCGCTCTGAAGCAACAACGCTTGATAAGCAATTAATTGTTTCTGACAAGAAATAACTGTGAAAAACATTATCATTAGCTGTCAAAACAAACGAAACACTATAACTATTCTATAGGCTATATCTAGTATGTATGGTGTAATGCGATCAGCAGAAAACAACATGCAATCAATAGGTCATAACTTTTCTTTTTTGAATGGTTATCAAGGGAGAGCTTTCCCACCTGAATATATTGCTCAAAGTGGCCATAATATCATGTACTTGATCCAGTTTAGAAGAAAAATCAGATCGATAACCGAACAAGCAGAGGGAGAAAGATGACAAACTAAAATGGACGCCCAAAACAGGGCACACCTAACTAGCAGATCAAGGGACCAACATCACGACAGTAGTAGAATTGGGGTGTTGTCGAAGGATCACAATATCCACATATAAAAAGCAGCTAGCGCACAATACCGGCATGCATATCGAACCCCACGGCACCACTCGGGAGCGACGCTCTGCCACAGGAATTCGAGACGATTAGCAAGTTGGAGAGGAGTATTACGTCATCATTGAAAAAAGATGAACCGAGACAACGCCAAAAGCACGAAGCTCGCCGCAATACAACCGCAACCATGGGAGAGTCTTAAGCATGGACGACAACATGGGTGACACCGAAGAACACCGAAGGCAAAACACATAGGCAGCAACTGGCTAGGCACCAGAAGCACATACCACACCCACCACCCACCGCCACCTTCACCAGCCAGACTCCATCGCCATCCACATGAACCGTCTGCAAACACCAGCGTCATGGTCTCCAAGACAACGTCTTCAAGGAGGCAGCGACGTATCTTGCAAAGCGAGATCTTGGACGTTCGTTCGAAGACACCCGGCCTCCGAGCGTTTGAACGAGCTAGACTTCACAGCAACGCCTCCAAGGAGGAGAGCGACACATAACATCTTATATATGTGAATGGAGGGAGTATCTATTACATAAATTCCTTGTTTGGACAACACACAAAGTCTAATTTCTACTCTCATACTCACTTAAATTCATATATATTAACTTACCATTACGAAACTCATATTAACTTTAGAAAGGAGAAACTTGGTCATTTACCCAAAAGTTTAGTAGCTTTGGATTATGTACCCGACAATGGATGTAAATTGGTAAAAATAACCAGTATGGGTTTCAATGCAAGTAGAAAATTACTTTTGGCATGTTCAAGTTTATGTGAAAATGAAAAGGCAAGAATGCCTCTGAGGGTAAACAAACGAGTTGCATCTAAGGGTTAATTTTTTTTACTTCGCAGAATACCTTCCTCTGGGTAAAATTATGAAGTAGATTAATATATGTTTTGATACTTATCGATTGGCAATCAACTTTGGGTATATAATCCTACACTACTCAACTTCTGGGTAAATAACTGACTTTCCATTACATGGATATATGTATGTATATATATATATATATATAATGTCAAATAAAACTACAATTAGTTTACTTAGAATTAAAGGAAAGAAATGAACTTACAAAAAAACTGGATAACTAGTATTTGAAATGCATGAATAAGTGGCGTAAATATCAATTTGTAAAAGATTATAAAGATGAGAAAAGAGCAATACTTTCATAATTGTATACTCTCTCCGTCCAGAATCACTTGACATCGCTTTAGTTCAAATTTAAATCAAGCTTGAACTACTACCATTTCAAGTAATTCTGAAGTATAAGATAAATATGGAAACATGTTGCATGAAAGGGTGAAGTAGTAGTTACCAAAATTTTGCCGCTAAATTCCAATATTCTCAATGTAGTTTGGGCATGTTCTGGCTCAGTTTTATCTCTTCCTCAATTGCATTCTTCAAAATCTGCATCTCTTTGCCCTGATCATAGACATCAACATGAATATGCTCCAGCGAAGATAGGTTCTCTAACCCAATATGAAATCACCAAACTGATTTAATGTCTGCTGCACAAAAAAAAAACTCCAGAATTTGGAGACTTTGTTATGGCTCCTTGTGCAAACCTCAGCTCCATGGTGTGACCCGAGACACGGAACCTCGTTAGAGACGCAAATGGATACCTATTGTCAATGACCAACCGTTTGTCTCTGCCACGTGTAGGTCCATTCACTTGTATGCGCAGTTCACTGAGAGATGGTATGCTCCCAAGGACTTCAAGGTCCTGCTCTCCTAGTGTTTTTATTGTGATACTTAGGAACAACAGTCGTGTTAGCTGAATAAAGGTTGACGACAGCTCTTCTTCTATTTGTGTGGAACTTATGTCCAGCACTTGCAGAAATTGTAGTTTCCCGATTTGTTTTGGGATCCTAGTGATAGATGTGCCCTTTAAGCTCAAATATCTCAAGTGAAACAAATTGTATATATCCTTCCAATGATTATTGACGACTTGCATACAATATGCTAAATCCAATACATGCATGACCGGAAAGCCCAAGAGTGCTGGTAAAAAACTGAAAGCTGGACTAGACACAGTAAGTGACCTCACATGGGACAAGCTTTTTGTTAGCAGCTTATTAGCAACTTCTTCAATGCTGGTCTGGATGGACAGTCGGCGGATCTTACTTGGTAGTTGCAATGGTTGCTGACCACCTACCGTTGTTAAGAAATTCTCCTCATTTGACACTGAAATGATGAGGTCACGCACCATATCGTGAACGTGACAAGAGCACACTTTATTGGCATTGTCAAACCGTACGGGTTGGACCAAGCTTTTATTAATGAGCTCTTCCAAGTAATCCTCTCCTACTTCATATAAGCTCTTCTCTGAGTTTTCTTCCACAAAACCTTCACCCACCCATCTCCATACCAATTCTTTTGTTTCAATTTTATAGTCCTCTGGATACACACCAAGATGCAGTAAACAAGTCTTTAGGTGTGGAGGTAGGTCAGAGTAACTGACTGATAATATCCGTCTCATCTTCTTCACATCATCATGACTATTATCTAGCCCTGAACCCATAGATTTGTGCACCTTGGACCAATACTCATGTGTATGTGCTCTTCCCATTTTACTGGACATCAAACTAGCAATTGTAAGGATAACTAAAGGCACTCCACCACATCTTTCCAAAATGTTCTCAGATACTTCAACCAATTGAGCAGGTGTTGTTTTATTCTCAGTGACATATATTCTTTGGTAGAATAACTTCCTTGAGTCACCAACAGAGAGGTTGCAGACGATATAAACCACCAGCTTCCTGGGCAACATTAAGAACACGAGTTGTTGTGATGACTCTACTTCCATGTTCATTCTCAGCAAAAGCACATTTGATGTTGTGTTCCCAGATGGATTTATCCCATATGTCGTCAATGACAATCAAGTACCTTCAATTAATACCAAAAGACTTATCTTATACGAAAATTCAAAGATCAGCCCGGCTCATATGCTGATGAATAGTAAATTCAAAATAAAAACTGAAATTTTCAGGCATCCAAGATACTTATGTGTGCAAAATTTCATGGTGTTTAGACATTCGAGGAACTCGTAGCAAAAAAGACAAGATCAGCTTCAAACAGTGTTTATTTTTCAAAGCTTCTAAGACATCCAAAATTTATCTTTTTTACCACGAGCTCTTCGGTTATCCAAACACCATAAGATTTTGCAAGCACCTTCTGCAAATAAGCATCTTGAATACCTAAACTTTTTACATTTTTTATTTATTTTTACTATTTATTTTGGATTTAGTATTCATGACTAGGTGCAGATGCACCCGGGTACCGAATCGACGCTCTCTATCTTATAAGCCTATTTAATTAAGTTCTCATACTATGAGCAAAATTGAGCTATGTAGTAAAGCTTAACAACTTAAATCACAAACAGGGTGAAAACAAATGAGAGTCCGTGAAATTGCAATTTCCTCATGATATCCATATATCAAACGTGGGGGAGCACATATATACGTACCTCTTGTGTCCTAGGAATGTTTTTATCTCGTGGCGTAGTTCTTCTTCACCCCACGATGCCTCATTGATGTTCTGATATGTGTGCGTGTCGAATTGACGGAGCAAGCTCATGTAAATCATCTTCATGTTAGGATTAAGAGACACAGAAAAAAAAGAGCCACACAATTGAATTCCTCTTTAAGTTTCTCATAGACTGCATTAGCAAGGGTTGTCTTGCCTAATCCACCAGATCCAACAATAGAGACCACCTTGAGCTGTTTCTTGGAAACCTCATCTCCCTCTGTCAACATCTCGACTACCTCAAGGCTCTTCTTGTCAATGCCAACAAGCTCCGTGGCTTTTCTATGCAATGCTGCTAGGCGAAGGGTATCAATAGTTGGACCAGGTGGCTTCGTAGCTGGCACACTGTCAACCTTGTACCTATCACGCCGTTCACTGACCTCCTTGATGCGGCTCTTGATGTCTTTGATATCGATGCCGATCTTATGGCGAATCCTACCCTTGGTCAGCAAGCTGAGGCTTTTATCAATGAAATCCTTGAAACTATGCGCAGGCCCGGTCCGGATGGGGGGGCAGGGGGGCGACCGCCCCGGGCCCCTAAAAGTTAGGGGCCCCCACCCAGGTAATTTTAACTAGGTTATAGTCAGAAGATCAAAGGGCTGGAGCGCTCTCGTACGAAAAAACGTAGTTCCATCTCAACCGCCCCCCGATCGATTCTCACGTGAATAGAACCGATAGCCCCGTGCCTCCGGCATACACGTAGGCCGCAAACCTAGGCCGCCGACACGACGCGGAGAGCTAACGAGGCAGCGATGCCCGACGCCATGTACTGCAGGTTCGCTACCTCTTCTCCTCGCTTCTCCTAAGTGCTAATTCCTTTGCTAAATCATCCGTTCACCACTCATTAGTACGTCAGGACATCCGATCGCCGCTGATTTTGATTTGAAGGGCCGCTTTGCTCAATTTCCCACTCTCGCTCATCACCGATTCAACCATCAGCCATAAGGTATTACCACTTTAGTTCTTGATGCATAGGTAAGCCGAGATCATTCAACAATTGATGAACAAATTTGATTTTGCTTTCAACATTATGTGCTGGCATGTACTAAAAAATATTAAATATGCATCAGATGGTGATAAAAGAAAAAGAATGAAGGATACGAATAAATTAATACAATTACATTGCAAATCTTTGAGGTATATGATCTTATTTTTGAATTGAAAATTATAAGATTCAATTTGCCCGATGCCATAATTTTTGCTATGGAGTTTTTTTAGCATGTCAGAGAAGTAGCGTTATCCTAATATCTCTATTGTTTATTGCATCTTATTTACTGTGACACTTGCAGTCGCACTGAAAGAAAGGTTCTCAAAGTTTGAATTAATGAAAAATTATTTGAGGTAATATATATGAATTACTTGATACACATATTGATTTTGGATGCACTTAAGTGTATTGATGATTATAAAGTTTATTTAGCTTAGAAAAATTATTATAATGTCAATATAAAGGGCCCCGACTTTTTATTTCGCCCTGGGCCCCCAAAATCTCAGGACCGGCCCTGACTGTGCGACTTGTCTTGTCCATGGGTTTCGATACGCATCATGAACTTGTCGATGCTATCTTCGAGATCGTATGAGAGGTCCCGCACATCATTGGCCCAAAGCTTGATCTGCTTGTCGGGCGGCTGGTCAATTGGTGCCTCTAAGATCTTAAGGAGAGCGGCCTGCATGTGTTCCATCTCGGCTTCGAGGAACCTAATCTCGCCCCTGACACCCTTCTGAAGGTTGTACTCCTCCGTGACGAAGCCGGCCAGCTTGGGCAGGAGGGTGCCCATCGCTCCAAACACGGCCTCAGCCATGCTGGGACGTACGTATGGCAGTCAGGAGCTGGCTCCCTGGATGGCCCAATTTGATGTCAGAACTGAAGATTCTACACAGGTTAAAATTCCTATTGAATGGGCTTTTTTTATTGCAAGGCAATTAATTTCTCCTGACAAATTTGAATGGATATGCAATTTTCTTCAATCCCAAATGTGGAGTATAATTGTGGATGGAACTGATAAAGATGAAACTATGGACTTCTATATTCCTTTAAAATGCCCATCATATGACTCTATGTTCTGCCCTGACATACATTTGCAAAAGAATACTTCTGAATCATCCCTGTCTAATCAGGCCTCTAATTGCTGCACCCCTCAGGATAACCAGGAAAAGAGAAAGGATAGCACACTGGTTTCCTCCACCAGTGCTCTGCATGCTATGGGGAAAAGGAAAGACAGAGCCCCCCTGGTGGAAACTGAGGTAAGAAGGAGCAACAGATTAAGATGTACTGCAAAAGGTTTCAGACAAACTCCTTGCATCAACAAGAACTGCCTTGCCTGTTATGCCTTACTCCCTCCAATTAAAAGTAAAGTGGTTAAAATTTTAAATGTGGCTTATTGCAAGGTTAAAGACAAGGATTCCAATGTGGAGGTGCTGGAACAGAAAAGACAGAAGAAGGTGATCAAAGACAAAGGAAGCAAGATCCCAAAGAAGAACTGAAAAGCTCCACATGGCCATGTTTAATTCTAGGAAAACAGACTTCTATGGTTATGATAAGACTACTTGGTGGTCATTTTTTTGTGGTTCTGATGGCCCTGTAATAATGTCACTGCATACTTGTGCTTTAATGACGCTGAAACTCCTGTCTGCTTCACTAGTGATCTCCAGGTCTTTATTTGATCAATATCCCATTACTGTACCTGATGCTTGCAACCTGGAATATTTTAAATTGGAACATTAGGGCATCAATGCAAAAGAAAAGTGGCTGGCAGTGTCAAACAAAATCTCTGAATCCAATAGTTCAATAGTCTGCCTGCAGGAAACAAAGAGAGAATCTTTTGACTCCTCCTATATCAAAAACTTTTGTCCTAGGAACTTCAACAAGTTTGAATTTGTTTCTTTAGTGGGAGCCTCTGGGGGACTGCTAGTAGTCTGGAATGATAGGATCTTCCATGGGGAATGCCTCCACAAAAATGATTATTCCATCTCTATCAGATTCGCCTCACTGTTCAATAATCAATCCTGGATTCTGACGAATATTTATGGACCATGTGACACAATCCAAAGACCTGAATTCCTAAACTGGCTTAATAATATTAACATGCCGGATGAAAATGACTGGTTGATTATGGGGGACTTCAACTATATCAGATACCCACACAACCGAAACAGAGGAATGGGAGATGTTCAACACATGCTTCAGTTCAATGAAACTATCAGCAACATGGCCCTTGTTGAAATCCCTCTCAAAGACAGAGCCTACACTTGGAGCAACATGCAAGATGCACCACTGCTGGAAAAACTTGACTGGGTCTTCACCTCTGAACACTGGACAACCTCTTTTCCTAACACAACTGTCAGAACTTTGGCAAAAACAACCTCTGATCATTCACCTTGTTGTATCTCCATAGGTACTGCCATCCCTAAATCAAGAATTTTTAGATTTGAAAACTACTGGATCAAGCATCAAGACTTCAAACAAGTGGTGGCTGATAATTGGAATCAATCTAGCATAGAAACAGATAGTGCCAAAGTTATCACTGCAAAATTCAAAAGACTGAGAAAAGGACTGAAAATCTGGGCACAATCAATCTCCAACCTAACTGCAACCATCAAAGCTACAAATGAGGTCATTCACATGTGGGACTTTTTTGAAGAATTCAGACCACTCAGTGTCACTGAAAGCAATGGCAGAGACATCCAGAAGCGGCACCTTGCTCAAGTTCTTGAATTCCAGAGAATCTACTGGAAGCAAAGAGCAACAATCAGACGGGTCAAACTTGAAGATGAAAGCTCTAAATTTTACAAGACCAAAGCCACCATAAATCACAGACACAATTCCATAGCTTCACTCACAGATCCAAATGGAAATATTGTCACAGACCAAGAAGGAAAGGCTCATCTTCTATGGCAATCTTTCAGAGGAAGACTAGGAACTAGAACTGAGATTGAAGATCACATGAACTTCCCACACATAATCAAAAGAGTAGAAAACCTGGAGGCACTTGAAGCTCCTTTCACATGCACTGAAATTGATGAGGTGGTTAAACAGATGCCTGCAGACAAAGCTCCAGGGCCAGACGGCTTTAATGGTGCCTTCATCAAACACTGTTGGAACATTATCTGTCAGGACTTCTACAGGCTTGTGGCTGACTTTCATGCTGGGGTTGTTAACCTTCAAAGCATCAATGCCTCTTTCATCACTCTCATCCCAAAAATTGATGCTCCATGCACAACCAATGATTTCAGACCCATCTCTCTGCTGAATTGCACAATCAAAATCATTACCAAATTGCTAGCAAACAGATTGCAATCCGACATCACCTCCTTGATTCACATCAACCAGTATGGCTTCATTAAAAATAGATCTCTTCAAGATTGTGTAGCTTGGGCATATGAATATTTGCACCTATGCCATGCATCCAGAAGACCAACAGTGGTGCTCAAACTAGACTTTGAAAAAGCCTTTGACATGATTGAACATGAGACCATACTGGAAATTTTGAAAGCAAAAGGATTTGGAGAAGTTTGGTGTAAATGGATGAATATGATCTTCAGTTCTGGCACATCATCAGTGTTACTCAATGGTATCCCTGGAAAATATTTTCACTGCAAAAGAGGAGTCAGACAAGGAGACCCCCTCTCCCCTCTTCTTTTTGCATTGGCAGCTGACCTCCTGCAATCAGTTTGCAATGAGGCTATGATTGAGAATCTTATTGAGAGACCCTTATTGATTTCTTCAGGACCTCACTTTCCAATCATTCAATATGCAGATGATACATTACTGATTTTGCCTGCTGATAAAAGACAATTGGACCAGATCAAAATTCTTTTATATTACTTTGCCAAATTCACTGGACTGAAAGTGAACTTCCACAAATCTTCTTTGGTTCCTATCAATGTACCAGAGAATGATCTGCAGACCCTCACCACCACTCTGAACTGCCAACTGGGGTCCTTCCCATTTACCTATCTGGGCCTCCCATTGGACATCCACAAGCCAAGAACTGAGCATTTCTTAAACCTGATGCAGAGAATTGACAGAAGGCTCTCTGGATGCTCCACAATGCTCTCCTATGATGGAAGATTGATGTTGATCAAACACATCTTCTCAGCACTCCCCACATTCTATATGTGCACACTCATGCTGCCAGCTGGGGTTATCACTCAAATCAACAAATACCTCAAAGCCTTCTTTTGGAGAAAATATGGAGCTAATCAGGGTGGCTCTCCACTCATTGCTTGGCACAACGTTTGCAAACCCAAAGAAAAGGGAGGACTTGGCATTATAGATATTGCAACTCACAACAAAGCTCTCCTTACTAAAAATATCCACAAATTCCTCAACAAAGATGACATCCCCTGGGTCCTATTGTTATGGGAAACATCCTACAGTGAAAAGCCACCCCTGAGCCAAGCCACAGGTTCTTTCTGGTGGAAATATCATATCCCTCTCCTCCCAACATACAAGATGTATGCCACTATTCAGATTGGGAAAGGTAACACTGTATCTCTCTGGTATGACAAATGGACAGACAAATGCCTCTCTGAAAAATTCCCTGAACTCCTTTCTTTTGCCAAGGACAGAAGCATCTCTGTTCAAAAAGCCAGACAGGCCTCAAATTGGGATGAGCTATTTCACTCCCTTGTCTATGGAAGCATGGAACCAACTACAGCAAACCTCAGTCCTGCTGCAGAATAACCCAAACAACAAAGATATCTGGCTAAGTCATGGAAACCTGAATTTCTCCTCAATCACAGTTTACAAGAAACTCATGGTGGATGACACTGCAAATGGATTAACCAAAAATCTATGGAAGTGTGCAGCTAGGCTGAAGCACAAGATTTTCTTCTGGTTATTAATTAATAACAGGATAAATACTAGAGCATTCCTCCAGAGAAAGAACTTTCACCTCCCCAACTATGACTGTGCATGCTGCTCATTGAATAACTCAGAAACCTCCCTACATCTGTTCTGGGACTGCAACTTTGCCTTCAAATGCTGGATCACTCTAATCCCCTTCAAACAAAGAGGTACATCCATTCTAGAAGAAACATGGCTAGCACTAGAACATGTTCCAAAGCACTTTGGCCTAGAAGTCATCATTTTAGGATGCTGGCACATTTGGAACCAAATAAATGGTTTGATCTTCAACAGTGAACGAACAACAGTTCAAGGATGGAGGAGGAATTTGGCCCATGATCTCTCCATACTTCAACACAGAATAAAGGATAAATTCAGACAAGAACTCTTGAACTGGATTGGAGTCAATCTTGACTGGTTTTTTTTGAGGCAGCTAACCTAGTTTTCATAATCTCATGATGTTCCACAAAACTGGAATTGGTTAATTAGACTTTGGTCTACCACACAACCCCCCCTTTTTGTTTTTGTTTTGTTGTTTTTTCCCATTGTATCATATCATTGTACTCTTTTGGATAAATAGAAAATTATACCGTAGAACAATTGTTCTACGGTCAATGCCTCAAAAAAAATGCTCTGACGTACGTGGTAGCTCAGCCTCTCATCCGGTTGCTTGTGTTCACGGAAGCAGCAGCGCAGCGGGATGTTGGTGTACCGATCTGCGACAAACAATGGTAAGAGATGTAGTGTAAACCCGATGCAAAAAGTCATCAAAAGTTCTACGATGGACACCAGTCACCAGATCGATTTGTTCTGGGTCCGCCGCTGCTAATATCATGAACAAATTTTATTCTTTCGTTTCCAAACTAAGAAGCGCAGAGAATGAGAATCGCGGCATGCTTAATTGGGATGGTAGCTAGTAAAAAAGCATAACGTCAGAATGAACTGGAGAGGAGGTACTGACCGGCGGTGGAGACGGCGGCAAATTCGATGAGCTCGCACCTTCTGCTGGATCTCACGATTGCCGAGGAGGGTGGTGGAAAGTGGAGCCGTGCTTATAAATGCACTGATGGGGAGGTCTCTGCTAGGGAGGACAAGAGACGGAAATGGAGAGAATGACGGTTCAGAGCTTACAAATATATACTTTCTTCGTATCAAAATGGAAGCAACTAGAGCGCATGCGCATTTAATTTAGTTAGGACCTCGATATTGGCCGAACGATAAAGGCCAAGGTGTTAGTAACAAACGATTTTTATTCGGTACAATCCATCCAGTCATTGAACGATATCGTCCTAGTGAAATTGCACTTGCGTTCGAACGCGCCATGCACGCACAGCTTCGTGCTCGCCAACGCAGCTCGGCCGCAGCTCGCAGCTGCCGTCGCCGTCGTCGCTGTCGTTTGCCGCCGCCGTCGTTGTTGTAGCTCGCTGCCATTGTCGCTCGCTGCAGCTCGCCGTCCTTGTTATCGACGCCGTTGTTGCTCGCTGCAACTCGCGCGATTTGTCGCTTTCGTCGTTGTCTCTATAGCTCGCCGCCATCGTTGTCGTCATCGTGGTAGCTTGACACTGTCGCCGTAGCTTCTAGCCGACGTCATCATCGTAGCTCGTCGTTATCGCCGCAACTTGCCGTTGTCGTCGTCGTAGTTCGCCACCATCGTCGCCTCCATCATCGTAGCTCGCTGCCGGTGCCGCCTCCATTGTTGATGGAAAATTTTCCATGTTCATGTTCCACAATATAAAGAATTGACATGTCGTACAAATAAGAATTGAGAAAATGGCTTCTGTACCATTGACAAACTGGTCAATGGCTCATTTGCCACGCAACAAAGTACAAGTGCTCACGTACCAATCACAAATAAAATTTAGTGCTTATTTGCCACTACCTGTTAGTCCACCGTTGTCTCACACAATCTATCCAACAAAAGGACCACTTTACCCTCAATGGTAAATAAGCACATTTTGCACAACACGTCTCTACAAAAAAAATTGACAGCCTATTGTCTCTATTTTTAGCATTTCAACCAAACAACAGGGATAAAATAGAACATTTCAACAATATTTCAGCAGCAAAATAGCATTCAATAGAAAGGAACATAATCAGGTTCACATCATTTAGAAGCATAATCAGGTCCACATCTAGAAGCATAATCAGGTTCAATAGCATCTAGAAACCAAACAACACATGAAGAAGTGCACGGTATGTAACCAAAAGGAGCCCAAATTTCAGAGTTTCAACTTCTTTTTGCTTGGAGCTTTGGCGCAATTTTCTTGGTTGTTTGTCGCAATTCTCTTCTTCTTGCTTCGAATGCTCATCGCAGGGCTATCAGGTGCAACAGATATGACCTTTGATCTACATAAAAATTTCAGATTACATGCTATAAGGGAACAAAACAGGTATACAACAATATAAGTAGAGCTAGCGCAGATTTTGAACCTTTTAGATTTAGAGGTAGTATTCGACAATATAGTTGGACATGGAAGTAGAGGTAGTGCAGTTTCACTTGGACCTTGAAGAAGAGGTAGTGAAGTTCCAGTAGTTGTCTTGATGGATTTTTTCTTTCTTTTCTCCCTGCATTAGTATCACATATTAGCTACATTAGGACAATAATAAGGCAGAACAATTGAAGGACGAAGCTATCTTTTTTGCTTTGCTACTTCAGCATAGGCATCTAGTGCTTCCGGAGCAGCATCTTTGCAGCTTTGCCATCTATGTCCATAGGCATTGCAAATTGGACATTGGTGCTGGCCTTTATTTCCCTTGCTCTTGCTATTCTCGGCACCACTTTTATGTCTCTCTACCTTTGGCCTCCCAGGGGCCCTCCTAAGGATTGGGGGATTCAAGATGAAATCTTTCTCCACACTTGGCCATTGAGACATGTCGGTTAGGCCAGGAAGAACATAGGCATAAGCTGCATTGAACTTGGCAACCACTATAATAGTCGTCAACAAAATCTTCTATGTTCACTCCCCTAATTCCAGTAATAAAACTGATTGCATGCTTGCAAGGTTTCCCGGAGACTTGAAATGCCCTGCATGTACATGCCCTTTTTGATAGATCAATGACGTGGCGCTTTCCACCTAGCGCATCACTCTCACTCACCTCTGCAATCATGTCATCTATTCTCTCATATTCAATGTCCAGCCCCCTACTTTTGTCATTCAGCTCCTTCATGACACTTGGAAGTATACGCCGACCAACAAACTTTGTAGCCACCCTTCTCCTCTTCTCGTGCTTGACCATAATCTTTCTCCTGATCTTGTCCATGAGCTGAAACAACATTAGACCTTTGTGCTTGTGGATCCAGTTGTTGAAGCACTCGGCCAAATTATTTGTGACATAATCCACTTTCGAGGAGGTAGATAATTTGCTCCTTGACCATAACCTGTTGTGGTATTTGTTCAAGTATGCTATTGCAGAAGCCTTTTTCTCCTCTATGGCTGCCATGTGATAGTAAAAAGCTCGAGGAGTCCATGAATAAGCAGCAGGCCACAAATGGCCATCAAAAACTTTACCATGAAACTTTTTTTGGAAGTTCACAACCAAGTGTCGCATGCATTCCCTATGTTCTGCATACCCGAACACTTGCTCAATTGCAGTGTCAATCCCTTTTCCTGCATCTGAACATATAGCTAGACCGGGAGGGCAGCCAATAACCTCACGAAGCTTCTCCATAAACCACACCCAACTTTCAGTAGTTTCTGCATCGATAACTCCATATACCACAGGGTACAACCAATTGTGCCCATCAATAGCACAAGCAATAGCTAATTGGCCTCTATACTTGCCTGTCAAATGAGTGTTGTCTATCGCCAAGAACGGTCTACAGCCAACCAAGAATCCATCACATAGAGGCTTCAACCCAACAAACATCCGTATGCAGTACTTTTTCTGATCATACTCCATGTGGTCGATAGCAACTATGCTTCCAGGAGATCTCTTCTCAACCTCAGCTTTCTAGGCATATAGCTTGTCAAAGGATTCATCCCAACCACCAAACAACTTGTCCATTGCTAGCCCTTTGCCACGGAATACTTTTGTGTAATGGATCTTGATCTTGTACTTATCACGTAGCCTCCTCCTTAACTCCATCGGGCGAACACTAGGATCTTCTTTTACCCAGTTCATAACTTTGTCACATACCCACATCTTTGAAGCACTTCGCTGCTTCTTTTTCTTCTTTGTGCTAGAACAAGTGTGCTCCTCCACGTGAATTTTAACCTGCGTTAAATAAGTAATGGGTAAACAAATTAGTGTCTTGGATCCATAGTTATAATATCAACTATAACAAAAACTAAAATCCAGCAACTAATATACCTCCATAATTTCTTGGTCATCCAACCTCCCAACATGAATTCTCCATGTGCAGTCTTTGCCCCGGCGACAATAAGCCCTGAATCGGCTAGGTTCACTTTTTTCAACCTTATATTCAAACTCTTTCTTTATGGCGTATGTAGCAATTGCCAACCTAAACTCTTGAATATTAGGGTACTTTGCGCCAACATGCATCGGTGGATTATCTTTATCATAAGCTATTTCTAGAACAACATCCGGTCTAGCATCTTCGGCGACCCACTCCTCATCATCGCTGCTATCTTGGACATGCTCATATTGTGGTATATCTTTTTCTCCAATCTCATCATCCCTATCTTTTTCTCCAGTCTCATCACCACTATCCGAACCAGCACTGCCAATTGAGTACTGGTCCTCCTCATCTACACCAACATGTTCATATTCCTCATGTGGATTAGCTAGATATGCATCTGTTGGAGCTACAATATCATGTGGATTACTTGGTTGACTAGGGAGTGCTATAGATGGTGTTGGACTCAAGTCACAATGTTTGATAATCAACTGACCACTTCTATTCTGATGAAAATACTGGTATATTTTCATGCATTCTTCATCATTCGACACAGAAATAAATTTGCCAGTAATGCAATTAAAGTACTCAAGATATATTTTGTCCTCTGACCAGAAAGGAAAAGAGAATGTTCCAACAATACATGACAGCAAATCCTTCATGCTTGTACTAGTACCCTCAACAATCTCCCAATTAAATGTTGAATTTCCACCAGTGCCGCAAACCTTTACCTCTACCTTGTAAATACATGACTGGATCATCCTGTGGGAAATGCAAAGGATGGTGTCAATTCCTTGCGCATTCTCGTATCAAAATATGCAGAAAAAAAACCCACCTAGCACAAATTGCAGAGAGAGATGTGGAGTCCTCATTCATGCCATCCTCCTCACTGGACATGGATATCTGGAGAAGAGGAGATGCAGCGACATTGTCCACCTTGCTGGAATCCCCAACCCCAGGGTTCTGGGCGACATGCTCAGAGGGAACGGGAGGCGCTGCTACCGTCAAGGTGAGGGGGTCCGCCGTGTCCGAAAGCAGCGGCAGCGTCGCGGGTAGGGGAAGATTCAGCAGGGGATGCGCCGCCGGCGGTTCCGCCATTTGGCGTCGCCTGGATGGCGTCGAAGGAGTAGCGGCGGAGATTGGGGGATGGGTGGCGGAGAACGAAGGCGCGTCGGGGAGAACGATCTGCAGCGGCGGGGGTTGGGGGAGGGGCGGCGGAGGTTGGGGGAGGGGCGGCGGGGAATCGGCGGACGCTGGCGGCGGCTCGGCCATGCCATCGGGTGGGTGTGTTTGGGACGCTTCGTGGGGACTGGGGATGGATGCGGTTTTTTTGTCCTTCTTCTGTTCCAGAAACAAGGGGTAAACCTGGAATTTTAACAAAATCTGACAGAAAAACAGAGACAACCTAACGTGAAGTTAACATCGATGGTAAATAAGCACTAAATTCTGTTTGTGTTTGGTACAGAAGCACTACGTCTTTGTTCGATGGAAAATGAGCACTTGGCTTGTGATTCGATGGTATAGAAGCAATTTTCTCATAAGAATTACCATGTCCCATATATAATGAATGTCATGTCACGTAAAATAAAAAAATGTCATAGCCGACAAACAAGAATTGTCGTCTCGCACAAAAAAAGAATTACGTTCTCAAATGAAAAAAGAAATTGTCATGTCCTACGAACAGAAATTGTCATGTCGTACAAACAAAATTTACCATGTCCTACCAATAAGAATTGCCATGTCCTACTAGTAAGAATTGCCATGTCCTACTAGTAACCGTCGCAAATTTACCATGTTTTACTTAAAAAATAGCCATGTTGAACAATTTTGTACAAAAATTGCCTTATTTATCAAAAAGTATCATGACCCACATGGCCACGTGTAAGAATTGCCATGTTCTGTCAATAAAAAATTGACATGTCCTACAAAAAATATCATGTTGTACAATTTTTTTTTGCCATGTCCTACCAATAAGAATTGCCATCTCCTACTAGTTTGAATTTCCATGTCCTACTAATATTAATTGACATGTCCTATGAATAAGAATTGCCATGTCCTACCAATAAGAATTGCCATGTCCTATGAATAAGAATTTCCATGTCTGATGAATAAGAATTGCCATGTCCTACGAATAAGAATTGCAATGTCTGATGAATAAGAATTGCCATGTCTTATGCATAAAATTTACCATGTCCTGCAAATAGAAATTGCCATGTATCCCAACCTATTGGGTTGAAAACCTATTGCAACATTAAAACCATGGCGATTTTGCCATGTTCTACTAAAAATTGCCGTGTCCAACAAAATAAGAATTGACATGTACTACAAATAAGAGTTGTCGTGCATCACCCCCCTCACAACGTCGGATATTTTCTCGCGGTTCATGAGTCATCGTCACAGCTCTCTAGGATCCTCGATGTATTACTACAAATTATCGTTGTCGAATGGTAGATTCGTCGTCGCCGCAACACCACAACACGGGCAACTGTTCCACCCCAAACCACATTCCCATCCCTCGCCATCGCAATTGAGGTGCGCCGAAGAATATGTATTTCAAGAACCCATCATACCGCACACCGTCACCCCCTCTTTTGACCGCCGGACATCTGTCCGGGGAACACTGGTCGTTAACCCCCCCCCCCCACCCGCACACCCAGGCCCGGTCCGGATGGGGGGGCAGGGGGGCGACCGACCCGGGCCCCTAAAAGTCTGGGGCCCCCACCCAGGTAATTTTAACTAGGTTATAGTCAGAAGATCAAAGGGCTGGAGCGCTCTCGTACGGAAAAACGTAGTTCCATCTCAACCGCCCCCCGATCGATTCTCACGTGAAAAGAACCGATAGCCCTATGCCTCCGGCATAGACGCAGGCCGCAAACCTAGGCCGCCGACACGACGCGGAGAGCTAACGAGGCAGCGATGCCCGACGCCATGTACTGCAGGTTCGCTACCTCTTCTCCTCGCTTCTCCTAAGTGCTAATTCCTTTGCTAAATCATCCGTTCACCACTCATTAGTACGTCAGGACATCCGATCGCCGCTGATTTTGATTTGAAGGGCCGCTTTGCTCAATTTCCCACTCTCGCTCATCACCGATTCAACCATCAGCCATAAGGTATTACCACTTCAGTTCTTGATGCATAGGTAAGCCGAGATCATTCAACAATTGATGAACAAATTTGATTTTGCTTTCAACATTATGTGCTGGCATGTACTAAAAAATATTAAATATGCATCGGATGGTGATAAAAGAAAAAGAATGAAGGATACGAATAAATTAATACAATTACATTGCAAATCTTTGAGGTATATGATCTTATTTTTGAATTGAAAATTATAAGATTCAATTTGCCCGATGCCATAATTTTTGCTATGGAGATTTTTTAGCATGTCAGAGAAGTAGCGTTATCCTAATATCTCTATTGTTTATTGCATCTTATTTACTGTGACACTTGCAGTCGCACTGAAAGAAAGGTTCTCAAAGTTTGAATTAATGAAAAAATATTTGAGGTAATATATATGAATTAGTTGATACACATATTGATTTTGGATGCACTTAAGTGTATTGATGATTATAAAGTTTATTTAGCTTAGAAAAATTATTATAATGTCAATATAAAGGGCCCCGACTTTTTATTTCGCCCCGGGCCCCCAAAATCTCAGGATCGGCCCTGCGCACACCCCCTCCCGAGTGGCGGATATCTACTCTAAGCAACTCTCCGGGGTGCTCGCCGATGAGTGAAAAGTATCTGAAAAATGATGGTAGTTTTAAATCTAGCGAAAAAGGAGATAATACAAATCATGAAAAATTTATTACAAACAACATGACAATTTTAGTGTGAAAAGCATGCCAATTTTTGGTTGAAAAAAAAGTTGTCGAAACATGCCAATATGGGGACTAGTTTCGAAGAACTCGTCGTGAAGGATTTAATGGTACGAACGGAATTTTTATTTAAGAGATAAACTTTTTAAAGTTTGAAAAAGCTAAAAGATGCATGAATACGTACGTACTAGTGGGCAAACCAGTCGTCCGGGCGGAAGCCGGCGTACCGAACTATTGAAATTTGCTGACGTCGCCATCCCAACTGCGCAGTGATTAGTGCGCTAGATCAAATGATGGAAACAGCGTTCGGGCGGGGATGAGTCGCCCGGACGTGCGGTGCGTATCATTACCCTTTAGTTAAGTCTGACGTTAGCCCACATATTTTTTTAATTGAGCCTTTATTTGTTTGTTTGGTTTGTATGATGGGCTCCAATGGATATTAAAAAAAAAGGTACGCGTAGTCGCAATATTTTTTAATTCGGATGGATTTTGTTGTGCGTGTAGTCACGTATTAATTTCTATATATTTTGAAAATATTTTATTTGAATTTTTTTTGCCAAGATAGATAATAAAAATTTAAGTGTTTTTATAATTTTATTGAAAGTTTAATATTTTGGGTAGAAAAAAATTCGGAACCAGTTACGACTCATTGGTGGACTTGCAACTGAGGAAAAAATTCGGACCCGGTTGCGACTCGTTGGTAGACTTGCAACTGAGAAAAAAATTAAACCCATTTGCGACTTATTGGTGGACTTGCAACTGAGAAAAAAAATCGAATCCAGTTATGACTTGTTGATGGACTTGCAACTAAGAAAAAAATCGAACCCAGTTGCGACTCGTTGGTAGACTTGCAACTGAGAAAAAATGTCAGACCCAGTTGCGACTCGTTGGTGGGCTTGTAACTGTGAAAAAAATCAAACACAGTTGCCTCTCGTTGGTGGACTTACAACTGAGAAAAATAAGTCATATCTAGTTGCGACTCGTTGGTGGTCTGGAACTGAGATTTTTTTTGAAACCAGTTGCGACTCGTTGATGAATTTGCAACTGACAAAAAAAGTAAGACCCAGTTGCGAGTCGTTGGTGGACTTGCAACTAAGAAAAAAATAGGACCCAGTTAGGACTCGTTGTGGACTTGAAACTAAGAAAATAATGTCGGACCTAGTTGCGACTCGTTGGTGAACCTGTAACTAAGAAAAAAAAAGTAAAACCTAGTTGCGACTCGTTGGTGGACATGCAACTGAGAAAAAAAAAGTCGATGGTTGACTAACAACTTAATTTTGCGACATAAAACCTAGTTGTGATTCGATAAGTGACTTACAACTGGGTTGGCAAAAATTTCTAATTGCAACCCTCGATCAACTCTTGCAGTTTTTAAAATCAGAAAAATCAAACGACCGCGGATTTATATGTAACTTTAATATTTCGCATGTACACGTGTTTTAGCAATTCCGTATTAAAAAACTATATTCTATGTTTTAAAAATGTATAGTGTCTATTAAAAAATATTTTTCATATAATATAACAAATTAGTGAATATGAAAAATGTTCGTTCTACATTAAATATTTTGAACTTATATAAAAAATCAATGTATATTTAAAAATAGTTTAACATAGTAAATTTATTTTAAGTATTTAATAAATATTCACCATATATCATGAAAAGTTATAAAAAATGTAAAGAAAATAAAACTGCATTAAAATTTGAATCTGGAAAAGAAAAACGAAACAAAAGAAAAACCCAAAAAATCAAAATAGAAAAAAAATAAAAAAAACATAAGAGAAAAATTATGTGGGCCGACCCATCTTTCTATGCTAGTGGTTTTCAACTTAAAACAACAACTTACATATGACTTTACTAATTCTCATATACATGAGAATTAGCAAAATCGTATCAAAATATAGGTAATAGAGATGTATGAGAAAGTATATTTAAATTGTGGACTACACAGCATGTTGCTGCAGATAAGCTCAGTCTTGTTTTTTTCTTCTTCGTACAAGCAGCGGTTCAATCTTCTGTAGGACCCCGATAGCTGCCAAACGTTTGGGCGCAACAGCTAGCACCGAATGCGTGCACATTCATATTAATGCACTTGCATCTACAATTAGATTTTGTGTTTTATTGTTTTTAAAATGTTTTATCTTTCAAATGAAAATGGCAAATAAATTTCCGTTTTCACTATTAAATTCGTCGCGACGAGATCTTCGAAACTAAATCCCGTATCGATATGTTTCGACAACTTTTTTTTCCGAGTTAAAAATTTTCATGTCTATTGCACGTAAATTGTCATGTTGTTTGCACTAAAAGTAGCGTCATTTGCTTTAACTACGTTTTTTGCACGTTTTCTTCAACCTTCTAAGTAAATTTGTCGTAATTCATAAAATAAAACTTTAAAACTTACCTTGGGTAAACACATTTTTTTTGTCATGGCAAATACACATCCTAAATTGGCATGACGAAAGATATGTTAAATTTGCCATGTACACAAAAATGAAATAGTTTGTCATTGGTAGATAGAAAAAACATGGGATGCTGATAACTACCACATGTGTGACACGAGTACATGGCAATCCCTGATGTTTTTTATGGCAAGTTTAATTATGTGACGATGACAACTTCAAGTTGTAGACGCTAGTCCTGCGAATAAGAATTGTCATGTCTTATGAATACAAATTGCCATGTCCTATGAATAAAATTGTCATGTCCTATGAATAAAATTGCCATATATAGAAGACACTTCTACCCACACGTTTTTTAGATGTTAATTTTAGGTGTACATATTCAGTGGAGCCATATATAGAAGATACGGTTTTGGTTTTCTCTCGAGTTCTCTCTCGGGATGCTCACAACACTTCTGTCTCAGAATATTCAGTGGAGCAGCTGACCGCAAATAGCGGGTGGGTGCGGGGTATTTATAGGTGGTGATCCCGATGGGTGAAATGGCTGAAGTGACCCGATGCAACCGCTTGACGCGTGTCCACAACAGTCGGGTTTCAATCACTGCACAAGTTTTCTTGCGGAGCAAGTAAGCTGACTTACCAAACGAGTTCTCTCTCGAAGGCACCAAGTGCGATGACTTTTCCTTCGAGCTATTACTCGACTCAATAAGATTTCTCTTGGTAGGCTTTCTGTGGGTTTATGTTGAGCAGAGAAAATTCACTTCGACTAAGATCTCAACTAGCAAACCCCTATTGATAGTACGTTTTTTCCTACGACTCAAGAAAATAAAGAGAAACAATTAAAAAGACCAAGTCTTCGTCCAGCTTCAGCTTTCTCCTCGTTGCGCTTTTACTCGAGAGCATCTTCTTTCTCGATGACATTTTTAGGGGTCGTCTTCCTTCAAAGGCTTCGGTAATGATCTGCAGCTTCGCTGGAGTGAGTTGTCGTTCGACCTTCTACTTGCAAACTCCATTCTTTCGGAACCTAAGTATCTGTTTATACTCGTAAACAATATTAGTTCCACTACTGCTTTGTCCAACAATCTCCAAAACCTTCGGGGGGCAAAGCTTACTCTTACAATCTCCCCCTTTTTGGACGATTGTTGACAAAACAGGCATCGACAAATAATTAGAAAGATTTGAGTTTTCGATGATAAACCAAAGCTAAGATCGATGATAAACTCCCCCTTGATGTATGCACGGAAGATGTAAATTTCCAGTGAAGTGCATTTTAATAGGAATTTAGTCGAGGGAAAAACATCATAATCTTAGCGAGCAAGAGTGCATCCCATGTTGTGTCCGAAGGAAAATATGCAATCTCCTCGATTAACCTGTGAACTTATATGAAAGGTATATTCCTGCAAAAGGTTATGTATCACAAGCATAACAGATAGATATCTTACGATAAGATTAGCCGTTCACAGACCTACTTAGAGTTAGTTACAACCAGATCGAATATGAATCGAATGTTTGTTGAAACCACTCGGAAACTCAAAGTTCAACGACCAAATAGCAAAGCCCTTCACCCCAATAGCAAACTATTTCTTCGATGCCACTACATCTCCCCCTTTTTGTCACAACAAACAAAAAGTTAGAGAATAGGCCGAAGGAATTCCTACTCGCTGGAGCGCCGCTGACGACGTCGAGAAGATTCGGCGAGCGTCGAAGTACGTCGGATGGGGCGACCGCCACGAGGGGTAATCTTCGTCCGGAAGGAGTGCTGATCACCAGAGGAATCCAACTGCGATTCTGAAGGGGTCTTGGGGCTTCGAGGAAGAGGAGAGTAAACTCTCACTGTGCGCCTTGGTTCTTCTTCGGGATCTGAGTCAGAGGAGATTGTGTCCAGATTGATATGATAATAATCATCGACACTGAGGACATCCATGTCCTTCGACAGCAAAGGAATAGTTGAATCTGGTCGATCAACGCGATCATCATTTGTCCATTGCCTTTGCAGATGCGGAGGAAATTCTTCGAAACCGCAGAGCTGCAGCTGACCGAGGTAGTTGAATTTGCGCAGTCCTTTACATTCCCTGCTAAGACATTCACGAAGAAGTTGATTGTTGTTCATGGTGATGTTGCGCAGGTGATTTATCTCAGTCATCATCTTCTGTTTTTGGACGAAATCTTGGTCGATGAAGTGCTGAAGCATCTGCTGAGAGCGAAGAGAAACTTCCATGTGGTGTACTGGCTTGATGAAATTCGAGCAAATATTGCGTTCAGTCATATGTGCTCGTATGCCAGTGTGCTCAGCAAAACGGTCATTGGGTCGAACAATAATCTACAGTACTTCCCTTTGCAGGTGGAGTGAAAATGTTCGGGTAAATTGACATGGGGAATGGCACATCCCGAGAGTAATTGCAGATAGCCATGAGCCAAGATGCATAAGGCTTGTGGACATTGTGATCATCAGCACACGAGACCATCGTACGAATGAAATAGTCCTCAAAATCGAAATGATGACCATGGAATAGCTTCATAAGTGTGAGTTTCACATCATTGGGAATGGGAAATTCGTCATGCACATCGATCATTGGCATCAAAGTCTTCGACAAAATATAAAACCAAGATTAGGCTTCGAAGACTAAGTGCTTTGGCTTCGGCTCTGCAGGGTAGTGATCTCCTACGACGTCTGGATTCATCAGCGATGAAAATTCAGCAGGAGTTGGGGCAGGAAGATCATGCATCTTGTGAGGTAACCCTTTGAAACGAGGCAAATTTATCACTGCCAGAAATTCATCGACAATCATGTGAAAAACTTGGCCTTGAATCAGGAAGTCAAACTTCCAAGTCTTCAAATCTTCGGGATCGCCTGTGACATAAAGCGTGGCATAGAATTGCTTGATGAGCTCTGGATTGTAACCATTTTTGAGAGCAAACATCCTATGAGCATGAAGTCCATCAATTTTTTTGGCCACATTCTCGAAGCAGGTTGTGGCATACATCGAAGGCAAATCAAGATACTGATGTTGAAATATTCTGGCCTTGTTGTATAACACATGAGTGTAATATATCACATGCTCTTGGGTCCAAAACCAAAGAGAATAAGCATTCCTGGGTTGCTCGTAGGGATTGGGACCGAAGAAAAATGGCTAATGCTCACGCCGCCTGAAAATAGGGCCTCCACGAGGAACATTTGGGCGGAACAGGGGAAGCATTTCTCTCGGATGAGCTGAATGCAACAACTCATCGAAAGGAAAGACTTCAGCCGCATTTTCTGGCAACTACAGGTTTGGAGAAGCAGCTCGAGGTAGTGATGATGGAACATTGAATATGTCCTGAGCTGGAATAGCAGCAGGAGCAGTTTCCTCGGCTTGCTCTTCGACGACATCTCCTTCATCGGCAGGTTGATGTTGCTCGGCCTCTTCAGTTTCCATGGCCTCTAGGTCTGCGTCAAGCTGTTCGAAAGAATCAACCATTTCTTCGTTCGAATAAGTGGAAGAGGATGAGGAGCTATCATCATAAATTTCATTGCGAGAGCCATCTTCTTCGGCATCGGCCTCATCATTGGCAGACGGAGCCTCTTGGCGAGAGGAAATGGTGGTGACATCCACTTGTTCTTCTTCGTCTTCTTGCAGTGTATGGCCAGAGGAATAATCCTTCTGAACAGGTGGAATGGGAGTGAGAACTTCTTGTTCGACCGGAGCATTCTGCTCGGTCTCAACTTGAGCCTGGGGCTCATCAGCTAGGGTGGTAGAGGGAATGGCTTGACGAGGTGGTGAAGGGGCGGGTGGTGGCGATGGAGCTTTTGGTGGAGTAGGTTGGCGAGGAGGTGGAGTGGCTTGGCGAGGAGGTGGAGTTGTTGCTCGTGGTGGAGTGGGTTATTTGGCAGGAGGGTCAGTTTCTTGTCGAGCTGGTGCAGCAGTGACTTTGAAAGTTTTCTTCTTCTTGGATTTCTTCGACAACTCTGGCGTCCCACGCCCAGAGGATGGGGCATCACTCTTCTCGGTGGACTTTCTCTTTCGATATTGTCGCTCGGCGAGGGCAGCATTGTGATCTTTGCACATATCCGTCACAATTTGTCTGACCTTGTCATGGACAGCAGAGACGTTTTCCTTCTGAGCTCTCCTGGATTCAGCAAGTGTGGCGATCTTGGACTTGAAAACTATCGAGACTCCATGTCCTCAGCTTTTTCTCGAAGATGATTTGTATTGAATATTTCTTGCTCGCGGTCCTGGGAAAGATATCCATCCCATCGAAGCATGTATCGAGCCACACGCTCTTGAATTTCCTCGGGAACAACATCCTCGGTGTCACTTTACTGGGTGTGGTGGCCATCTGCCAAAGAATATCAGAAATTTTCACTGCATCCCATGCAGTCTTGTTGAATGATTCTCCTTCGTTGGAGCTTTCTTCATCTGATTGAGGTCCTGACACAGCAGGTGCAGCTAGGGCAGCAGGTGCCGGGTAAGCACGAGGAACTGGGGCTGCCTGAGACTTCTGTATGACCTCCTTGGCTTTCTTCTCGGCCTCCTTAGTGTCCTTGGTAGAAGCTACTTGTTTTTTTACGACACTAGGGTCCGCAACTTTCTCCTTCGAAGCTCCAGCAGCCTCATCATTCTTCTTCGCAGCACTAGCGGCTGCAACTTTTTTCTTTCGTGACTGTGGGAGTCACAACTTTCTCGGTGGCACTAGGGGCCACGACCTTTTCTGTCGGTGCACTAGGGGCAGGGTTTTTTTCTTCTCAAGATGGAGTCTGCACTTGTCAGAAACAAGATGAAGTATGCCCAATTTCTTGGCAACCATTGCTTTCTTTTCCTCGGGCTGACTGTGAAAATTGAACAGCTTCGCCTTTTCCAAGTCCTTGGCCTCAAGATCTCGTTGCTTGGCCAATCTTTCCTTCCTCTTGAGCAGAGTTTCTTCTTCTTCGTTCACAGCTGCCTGCTTGCCCTTGGACTTAGCCGAGGGGGAGCAAAGGCAATCGGTGGATCCATGACCAAATTGGTGGTGTCAATTGTTGCTCGAGGAGCTGCAGCAGCTGGCTCCTGGATCCTTATGCCCTTATGGCCCGGTTTCTTTTTCGGTACGGGAGGAGGAATGTCCTCGACATCTGCCTCAGTACCTGGATCTTGTTTCTCGGTATTGGCTTCTTCTTCGTCAGAAGTTGCTTCAGGTGGTGAAACAACAACGACCTTTTTATGGCGCTTGGAAGATTTCTTGCCAGTCTTCGATTTGGTGCTTGGACCAACATCCTCGGCAACTTCTTCGTTGCCCTTAGCAGCAGCAACAACAACAACTTTTCTTGCCTTTGCTTCCCTTCGATTTTCTGCTCGTTCAGCTCGAGCATCAACCAAATCTTGAAAATCTGCGGGAGTCTTCAAGGTGGATGGATGCGCATTATCTGGAGGAGGGGGTCTATTCTCTCGGGTCCACTTGGGCCTCAAGGCTTTTACATCTGACCAAGGTTTCTTCAGTGCAAACAGTCTTTCCCAACGAGGGATTATTACCTTATACTCATACCAACGAAGAGCTTGAAGTCTTCGAATTTCTTGCAGCCTGTTATCTCTCGTTCGAGCATCTTCAATAGAGCTTTCAGGCGTTCTCAGATTTTTCTCAATGATTAAGTCCTCAGAAAGGCCTTCTGAGTTGTTGGTGAGTTTTGTTTGGCCTCCTGCACGCTTGGGCTCCCTGAAGTTACCACCGTTGTCAGACATATTCCTGCGAAAGAGATAGGTACGAGGAAAAAATAGACAAGATATGAACATGTACCAAAAACATTTTCGAGGAAAATCATTTTGAACGCAGTAGACATATAGAGGGATTTATCTTTGAAGCAGATTTTCATACGAGTGATAAGCTAGATTTCCATCGGGAGTAAGTCTAACAAAGAACCAGTATGAATTAGATGCTCAAAGTGTAAATCTATCGATATAAATCTAAGAGATTTTCCTAAGTGAGAAATTCCAAGGGACGAGGGATTTCTTACCTGGATCGGATGGGAATTCGATAGAAAACACTAGAAACAGATTTCCCAAAGTGCAAAGATCCAAACAGATTGAACATACCTAATAAAAATAAGAGAAAATCAAGAACAAATCCGAGCTCGATGAACGAAATAGATTAGGATCGAGTTCAGTGCCGTGCATACCCTAACTCGGTGATGTGCGGCGGCTACGGCGGCGCGGATGAAGATCTGCGTCGACGGGAAAGCCTCCGGAGACTTCCTTACGACAGTGAAGCGGCGAGGGAATCGACGGCGACGCAACACTACTAGGATAATGGCCTTCAGTAGCGCGGGGTAAAGGCCCATTAGCAATGTGGGGTACCCGCGCTGTAGATAACGCACTGCTGCTAACTTCCATCTACAGCGCAGGTAGCCCGCGCAGTAGCTAACAGTACAGTTAGCAGCGCGTGTGGAGCAATCCGCGCTGCAGAACTGAACTTCCACTAGCAGCGCCTCTGGCCAGCCCGCGCTGCAGTTATATTTTTAGCATTTTTATTTATTCTTCAATATTATTTGTTTATACAGTTTTTTATAAATTTCCAGAATTTACACATAACATTTATATACAAAGTAGAATTACACACATATAAACCACATCATATCATAGACATGCAATAGGCTCATCGATCATCATATACATTTATATATCATCTCATAAGTTTAATATCGAACACAAAGGTCAACTTTTCCTAGTTTAACTTCGCTAATATCCAACAACATAATGTTAATAACAACTACGAACCAACCTACTTATCACCACCACAAGGTGAAATGCAAAAAAACAAAAGACACCCCACATTCCATTATGTAATATGGAGAACAACTTGTCTCCATGTTTTATGTTCATCCGATTCACTATCCTTTTCCATCCTCTTATTCTTACGCAACCATCATCTCCAGCTTCAATGGAGTAGTCAGTGCTGAAGAGGACATCCCATGTCCGTGCAGAAACAACTGTAAGCTCGCCTTGAGGAGGCATCCACTTAGGCGTACATGCTGTCGGGATTCTCTGTTGAAAACATACGAGTAAAATACTTAATAATACATTATACTTAATGTTAGGTCAAAAGATTTCTAAAAATAGACTAGTGTGATAGAATAGTAAAAAATATTACCATTCTATAATCTTTTACATGTCCTGGAAACAACTTGAGAACAAATGGAACATATGGTGTATAAGGTTCGCCAATATTATTCAAGTTCACAAACGAAGGAACACCTTTAAGAACATTGATGAAATCATCTTGTTCATCAATTGTCAGGTCAAAGCCACCATTATGAAAAGTATTATCAAACATCTTCCGAACTTCTTTTGGAGCATGGAGATAAACTAACAATTATAAATAAGTTGTCAACTTGGGAAGAAATAAAATAAGGAAGTAAAAAAGTCAAAGTTGTTTAAGAAACTCACGTGGAGATATAACAAACTTAATCTCGTCCACTAGCATCCAAATGTCCTTATTTCGAAATGTTTGACCATCTCGACGACGAAGTCCAAGATCGAATGTTATTTGCATATTATCCTCTAATGCATATGCCTTGCATAGTGCATACTAATTTGGACAATCAAAATATGTGATATTTGGTTCATTAAAGACCTCGACCTTTACAGTTATACCATCTTTCGTCTTAATATTGACATCTTTTTTGGAATTCTCACGCCACTCATCGATTTTGACAAAGTCGCGGACGTGAGGTCTTGCGTAGCAAGGGATGTGCTAGTTGATTATAAAAACATTACACGTCAAAACAAAAAGTAAGTGAAGCATGCTTAAATAAGAAGATGTCGCAGAAGTTGCATACTGTTTGAAATTCGAAGCCCTCCTTAAGCGTGATGCAGAAGTATCTTTCTTCCTCCCCATCCAACTCTGGAAACTTGTCGCACCGACCCGAGTCATCGCGACAATAGTCGCACTCGGGGATTCTATCGTCGTCAGCCATTTTCTGTGTTCACAATTCAAAAATTAGGCCACATACACAAGCAACTACAGGGATGGAGCAAGCGAGCCAAGTAAGATGCACAAGTTCCTTACTTGTGCATATCACAAGGCTCACTCGACTAACCCTGCAGCCACATGGTGTCACAACGGTTTTAATTATTCTTAAAAATAAAACCCATATTGGTTTTTGCCTCATACTTAATTAGGTTAAACACACACAAGCAACTATACGGATGGCGTTAGCGAGCCAAGTAGGATGCACAAGATTCGTATTTGTGTATATCACAAGGCTCACTAACTCATCCCTGCCGTCATAATATTGTGTGACAACGGTTTTAATCATCGTATTTAAAACAAAAGGAAAAACAGATGAACTAAAATAAAATGCAACAATAATATTTTATCATATAATATCACTAATATATCTCGAATAATCCAGTCAATGCAAAAATAATATCACCAGTACATCTCGACTACAACATCTAGGAAATTCACTACAACATCTCGAAAAATCAAACTCGACGACGACCCGGAGCCAAGCCGCGGGCGGTAAACACCCAAAGATAAGGAACCGCCACAGGAACATAGCTCAGATGAGAGTCGTGAAGAATCTGCCAGGTATTGGCTGTGGAGAACCCGGCTTCCAACGCAACCAAGTAGCTACGGACGTTCTTGTCCTCCTCCCTGACCCGACGACGTACCACCTGATACGTCCCAAACGTATCTATAATTTCTGCTTGCTCCATGCATGTGTTGTGTGACTTTGCCATGATTTGCTTGAACTTTCATACACTTTTGAGCATATTTGGACTAATCTATTAACCCAGTGCACCCAGCTGCCAGTTGTTGTTTTCTTCTTTTTTTTTTATTTCAGGTTTTCCGGCCATTAAAAGTGCTCCAAAAAAACCAGAAAAATCAGATAAAAATCAGCGACTCGGAAGCTTCCGGAAACACCAAAGGAGGGAAGGGGGGCCACCACAGGGACTCCAGAAGGGTCCCTGGAGCGGCCCCACCCTAGGCCACGCCAGGGGGCCTCCTGGCTGCCTTGTGGCCCCCTCTCGGTGCCCCTTCGCCTATATTTAGCCCTCGGGGTGGAAACCCCTAATATGGATCTCTTTTCCGCGAACTCGCCTCTGTACCGCCATCTCCGCCGTTTCTAGATCGGGGCTGCCTGGAGAAGCTGCTCCGGCACCCTGCCGGGAGGAGGAACCCCCTCCGGGAGACCATCCATAGCCATGGACGCCTCCCGTATGTACCATGAGTAGTTTCCCTTGGACCATGGGTCCGTGACCAGTAGATATGTGATGTACTTCTCTCCCCTCTTTGTGCTTCCACTTTCGAGACCTCGTGAGCTGCCTCACATGATCGAGGCACTATTGTAATTTCTGCTGTTGCTATGCTGAGTTTTCTGGGATTTGATGGATTATGAGACTATGTTCAGATTGTGATGAGTAATATATTTGGTTCTTCTCTTTTATATTTTGTTCTTGAGTAAATTCTTGCATGTTCTCCGTTGTTGTATTTTACTTTGGCCAAGTGATTTGTTGCAACTCCAAGAGGGAGCGTTATGCTTGATTGTGGGTTCAGCCACTTGATGTCTAGCTTGAGTGACAGAAACATGAGACTAGGGGATGTGCTGTTGCCACCAGGGATAAAACAACGGTGCTTGTATCCGCGGGTGCAAGGATTGTTTACTTTACGCAAAGGTCTTTTAATGCAGTTGTCTGTTGCTTTGAGTTTACACTTTGGGTGGGATTCGCAACTTAATACCAGCGAGATGTTCTGGATAGATATCTCAAGGTGGATGATTCGTAGTAGATGCAGTTGGATTTCGGTCTACTTACCTTGGCGTACTGCCCATTGCTTTTGAGCCCTTTCTTTCTTTGCAGCATAGTTATCATTGCGGTGGCTTCATAATTCTGTCAATTGCCCAGCTGTGATTTGTTTACCTCGCTAGCACTTTTATCATCTTTTGGGAGAGAGACATCACTAGTAAAAATCACGGGACACCGGTCCATCTTCACATTACTGTTTACTTTCAGTCTTAACTTCCAGTTGCCACTATTATTATCTCTTGCGTTGATCCTTTGTAAACAGCAAGGCCGCAGGAATTGACAACTCCTCTGTACTCGTTGGGAGCAAAGTTATTTGTTGCTGTGTGCAGGTCCACGTCAAGCGCCGTGACACCTTCTTGTATCTCTTGGAGTCCTACTGGTTTGAGAAACTTGGTATCTTTACCGAGGGAAATTTTCTTCTACGCTACATCTCACCTTCCACTTGGGGTAACCAACGAGGAGTGAGAGATCCTCACCGTATCAAGCCAATTTCTGGCGCCGTTGCCGGGGACTCCAGTCTACAAGATAGGGGAGTTGCACACTATCTTTTATCTTTGCTTTTTAGTCTTGTTAGTTTACCTTTCAGTTTTTACTTTTGTGTCCCTTATCAAAAATACCAAAAATACCTGTTACCTTGTCAGTAGTTACCACTATGGCTGGTCCTTTTGCCTTTGGTGAGGCAGAAGTACTTACCTTTACTCAAAGAGGTGGTGAAAGTTTGAAAGATGCTTGGTATAGAATTAATGATTCTCAAAAAAGAGCCACCAAGAAGCAATCCACTACTATCTTGCTTAGAAATTTTTATGTTGGGATCACTTCTTGTAATAGGTTTATTTTAGACATTGCTATCAATGGGAACTTCATAGAGGCCCCAGTTTGGGAAGCCCTTCATGTTATTGAAAATCTTGTTGGAAGTCTCCCAGTTGTTAGTATTAAGGAGGACATTACTTTAGTTCACATTATGAGAAAACTTGAAAAAATAGAGCTAGAGATGCCATGTATCGATAGGGTGAATGAGTTGGATCGTAAGATTCAAGGGAATTTGAATAGGCTAGATAACTCCATGCAGAAAATTGTCAAAACTTTGGAGACTATTAAATCCCTTGATGAGAAGTCTTCTAGGATAGAAAAGATGGAGGAAGTTATTGAAACTCTAGGAACTACATTTTCCTCAATCAAAACCAAAAAGGATGAAACTCCGGCAAAGAAGGAACCTAAGTTCGTTTACATCCCCAAGGTTCCTCGAACTAAAGCAAACACACCCATTTCCAAGAGAGTTGAAACGGTGAAAACTTTGGAGGAGACACCTATCTTTAACTTTAATGAAACTCCAATTTATTTCCCTCCTTTTGATTTTATTCCAAGAAGCATTTTCAGTCGTCCTTTATTTGAGAAACCTATTAAGACTAGTTGTACTATTGAAGAGCTTTTTGATAATCGTGATGATGGTTCAATGGATACAACTTGATCTTCTGCTTTAAGCCTAGCTAATGGCTCTAAAGAAGCGCTTTCGGGAGGCAGCCCGCAACGAATTTAGGTTTTTATTTTTGCTTTTCTTCTGTTCTTAGTTGTCTTGATGATTGTTAATACTGTAGCAACATCATTGTATCTTTACTTTTCAAGCTTTGTGCCTTTTATAGCCTCATACGACAAGGGAAGTGAAAGTTGTGACATGCTGTCCAGAAAATCGATTCTGTCCTCGTGACTAGAAAAATCACAGAAAAATCCCAGTTCATGTTTTTCAGCTGAATTTTTTACACAGCGTGTTCTATACAATTACGAAACTTGCGTATTTTCTGAGTTTTTTGATTTGAGTTGCAGAAGTACCCCTAAAAAATTCGTTTTTACCTGCTGGTCTGTTTTTCATAGATTCTGTCCTGTTTTGCCTTTTCTTCGTTTTGCAAACCTTAAGCTTGATTTTTCTTTGCAAAAAACTTTTGGAAATCTTGAGAAACAGTAGCTCTTCAAGGTTATCTTTATTTCCAGTAGAGAAAAAATATATTTTAGTTGGGTACTAACCTCTCTAATCAGTCTACAATGAGTTATGTATGAAGGGAGTTTTCAAGTGCGCGATGGAAGATGATGAAAGAAGATCTTGGAGTGTCAAACGCTCAAGCTTGGGGATGCCCATGTGCACCAATAAATATTCAAGGAGACTCAAGCGTCTAAGTTTGGGGATGCCCCCGTGCATCCCCTTCTTCATCAACAATTATCAGTTCGACTCTCGTTGCACTATATTTTTATCGCGTCATGCGTTATGTGCTATGCTTGGAGCGTCTCGCTCTTTACTTTTCTAGGTTTGTTTTTGCTTTGTTTGCTGTAGTAACAAGTTAGACCCCAGCTTACTCTTTTGTGTGGGAGAGATACACACTCCGCTTGAACTAGAACTCCTCATAGGATTTGCATGCTTATTCTTTTAGCTGTGAGTTGTTCTTTTTCTTTTCTTAGCTGCTGCTCTGTTTAGTTGTAGTGCTTTAGTTTTTTCTAGAGATTTTCTTTTGTTTTAGGTCGAACTTTCTATAGGTTGCATGTTTTATCTTGTTAGAGAGTTTTCCTATTGCACTGAGTTTTGTGTCTTGACTAGAAGTAGGTAGTTGAAGTTGCTATTCTCTTTGTAGTAGTAACTTGCAATAGTTTTGAGGTATTGACTAGAGTAATGTTTGAACTTTTGGTGTCAAGAGCTCGAGCCTATTAGTGATAGATGTCGTATTTTGGGCAATCCGTGTGTTTTTCGAAAACCAAAAACCCCTGTTGAGAACTCTAGCTACTAGATGGATCACTAACCTCTGGAGGGTTCGAATATTAGAGTACACTCACGTACCATGAGTCGAGGATGCGCAAGGATAATCAAACCCCCATACACTCCTCCTCGGGGTACTTGTCTCTTTGTGAACCTCCTGATTAGATTGAGAGTTACCGATAATAAGTGCAAGAGTTCTTCAGACTAATGTGAGTATTCGAAAGTTGACACTTCCACCCACCTATACCTTTTCTAGCCTCTTCGGTACCGTGCATTGCCCTTTCTCACCTTGAGAGTTGGCGCATACTTCGCCGGTGCATCCAAACCCTTGGCACGATACGCTCTGTCATCATAAGCCTCCTTATATCTTTCCTCAAAACAGCCACCATACCTACCTACAAGGCATTTCCATAGCCTTTCCGAGATACATTGCCATGCAACATCCACCTTCTCATGACTTGATCCTCATGTCATACATGCTACATGCTTGATCGATGAGCCGCATGCTAGTTGGGCCTTGCCCTAATCATTGCTACATGACGCGCTAGTATCATTGCATATCCTGCTATCCTGGCAGAGGCATACATTTGCATCATGATAGTTATATCTTCTTTATGTGAGTACCTTTGTAAAGTGTGAAAGATCTCCTATATTCTTGTAAAATATAGAGTGTTGCCCCTAAAGTGAGGAAAATATCCCAAAGAGGACAAAATCAAAAGATCCCAAAGAGGACAAATGAGAGTTAAATAGAAAGAGCCATTGAGGCCACCAAAAAAATACAAAAAATAGAAAAAAGAGAAAAAGAAAAATAAAAAGAGAGAAGGGGGCACACTACTATTCCTTTTGAGAGATCCACACTAGTACTTCATCCTCTATCCCTTGTACTCCATAGAGATCATCATCATGCATATAGCTATGTGGGGACCTTCACACTATAGAACTTGGCTTGTATATTCCAATGATGAGCCTCCTCAAACGAGATCTAGGTCTTCTTGAGCAAGCAAGTTAGATGCACCCCCACTAGTTCCCTTGGAGAGCTTTTAGATCACATGTGCATCCGTTGCATGGCAATCCCTACTCCTCACATCATATCTATCATATGGCCTTCTCTCGCCTATGATTGTACTCATTGCTGTGAGCCTTTCATACCTTTTTGTCTTCCTCCTCCACCTTCTTTCTGTTTCGCCTTTTAGGTGTCAACTTTCTTGCTCACGCTCATCCATTGCGTGAGTGCTCAAAATATCGAAAGGGAGTGGATCAGTTTGACTTGTACCTGGCTAGTGGTCTGGGGACGAGTCAAGATAAGAATCGAAAGGAGACCAAGTGTGAAACTTTAGTAGATAGTTGTTCTCAACAACCTTTTTTCTCTCTTTTTTCCCAGTCCTCTGCTTGCACGCAAACACCATCTGGAGACATTCGAGTCACGGACAGCGAGAGCTCTTGCACCTTTTGTTCTTTTGTTGCTTGTGTCAATGCTTATATAGACTCTTGCTTGTTAAGACTTGAATTGAATTGCATGCTTTGATTGATTTACTTAAAAGTCCTTATATGGTTGTGTGGCATGTCACCACAGAAATTATGCTTGTTATCATTTACCTACTCGAGGACGAGCAGGAATTAAGCTTGGGGATGTTGATACGTCCCAAACGTATCTATAATTTTTGCTTGCTCCATGCATGTATTGTGTGACTTTGCCATGATTTTCTTGAACTTTCATACACTTTTGAGCATATTTGGACTAATCTATTAACCCAGTGCACCCAGCTGCCAGTTGCTGTTTTCTACTGTTTTTGTATTTCAGGTTTTCCGGCCATTAAAAGTGCTCCAAAAAATCCGGAAAAATTAGATAAAAAATCAGCGACCCGGAAGCTTCCGGAAACACCAAAGGAGGGAAGGGGGGCCACCACCAGGACTCCAGATGGGTCCCTGGCGCGGCCCCACCCTAGGCCGCGCCAGGGGGCCTCCTGGCTGCCCTGTGGCCCCTCTCGGTGCCCCCTTCGCCTATATTTAGCCCTCGGGGTGGAAACCACTAATATCGATCTCTTTTCCACGAACTCGCCTCTGTACCGCCGCCGCTGTTTCTAGATCAGGGCTGCCTGGAGAAGCTGCCCCGGCACCCTGCCGGGAGGAGGAACCCCCTCCGGGAGACCATCCATAGCCATGGACGCCTCCCGTATGTACAATGAGTAGTTTCCCTTGGACCATGGGTCCGTGACCAGTAGCTATGTGATGTACTTCTCTCCCCTCTTTGTGCTTCCACTTTCGAGACCTCGTGAGCTGCCTCACATGATCGAGGCACTATTGTATTTTCTGCTGTTGCTATGCTGATTTTTCTGGGATCTGATGGATTATGAGACTATGTTCAGATTGTGATGAGTAATATATTTGGTTCTTCTCTTTTATATTTTGTTCTTGAGTAAATTCTTGCATATTCTCCGTTGCCATATTTTACTTTGGCCAAGTGATTTGTTGCAACTCCAAGAGGGAGCGTTATGCTTGATTGTGGGTTCAGCCCCTTGATGTCTAGCTTGAGTGACAGAAACATGAGACTAGGGGATGTGCTGTTGCCACCAGGGATAAAACAACGGTGCTTGTATCCGCGGGTGCAAGGATTGTTTACTTTACGCAAAGGTCTTTTAATGCAGTTGTCTGTTGCTTTGAGTTTACACTTTGGGTGGGATTCGCCACTTAGTACCAGCGAGATGTTCTGGATAGATATCTCAAGGTGGATGATTCGTAGTAGATGCAGTTGGATTTCGGTCTACTTACCTTGGCGTACTGCCCATTGCTTTTGAGCCCTTCCTTTGTTTGCAGCATAGTTAGCATTGCGGTGCCTTCATAATTCTGTCAATTGCCCAGCTGTGATTTGTTTACCTCGCTAGCACTTTTATCGTGTTTTGGAAGAGAGACATCACTAGTGAACATCACGGGACCCCGGTCCATCTTCACATTACTGTTTACTTTCAGTCTTTACTTCCAGTTGCCACTATTATTATCTCTTGCGTTGATCCTTTGTAAACAGCAAGGCCGGAGGAATTGACAACTCCTCTGTACTCGTTGGGAGCAAAGTTATTTGTTGCTGTGTGCAGGTCCACGTCAAGTGCCGTGACAGCTTCTTGTATCTGTTGGAGTCCTACTGGTTCGATAACCTTGGTATCTTTACCGAGGGAAATTTGCTGCTACGCTACATCTCACCTTCCACTTGGGGTAACCAACGAGGAGTGAGAGATCCTCACCGTATCACCACCTCCTCGGGGGCCGGCTCCCTCTGCACCGACTGTGGCCCATGTGACCGCCACCAAAGAAGCTCCGGGTCGACGACAGGACCCGGAATCCTCACCAAGCGGCGCGCCCCGGAAACCACCTCCCAGTGCCAGCCCGGGGGAGCCCAGTCCCGGACATTGCGCATCCCATCAAGCAGGTGCTCTCCACCACCACGACGGGGATGAGGGCCAGACATCGTTGCCGAGAACTTATTTAATATACAAAGTTTTATGAAAATAAACGAGTGAAAAATTTATACTAACTAAAAAATTAACAAAATTAGACAAAAGTACTTTTAAATAATGTCTCATACTTAGATTGGACACATAGACGATTCCCGGGAAAGTGTGTCCGCAAACCCAAGCATGATGCACAAGTTCCGTACTTGTACATACCACAAGGGTTTGCATCACACTTTCCCCGATGTCACATAGTGTCACAATATATTTGAATCATCGGTATTCTAAAAAAGGAGAAATCGTGCCTCATATTTAGATTGAACACATAAGCGATTCCAGGGAGAGTGTGGCAGCGAACCCAAATAGGATGCACAAGTTCCGTACTTGTACATATCAGAAGGGTTTGCTTCACACTCTCCCCGATGTCACATAGTGTTACAATATATTTAAATCATCGACATTCTAGAAAAATAGCAAAAGTGATGATAAAAAGTAATTTGATGCCGAAACACCATTTAACTCCCGTTTCCATAAATTTCGGGCACTCGATATGTCCTACTTTTCTAGCACAAGTCACGCTGAAATCCACAGAATTTTTCGGCATTATATTTGCTAAAAAATGGACATATCGAGCGCCAGAAATTTTTCGGAACGAAAATTAATCGAGATTCCGGCAAAACATTGGTCACTCATAACCCTGCAAAAAATTTCAACATTCCATCTTTTTTGTAAACGCACATATACATAGTGAAAAATAGAAAAGCTTTTTTGTCTCCTTCTCCTTTCCTTTTTCTTCTCTTCTTCTTTATAACTACAACTAACTATCTATACCACAAAATCATCTAATTTAGAATCTAAAGTATACAACTAACTATCTATACCACTAACTAACCTAAATACCTACCATAAACATTAGGTAATAAAAAATCTAACTAAAAAAGTAGCCTAAATAACAAGTAATTAAAAACTAACAAAAAATAAAAAAAATAACCATGTGAGGAGAAAACTCACCAGTGAGCCGTGGCGGGTGTGGGAGGGGGAGCAGCGGGGCGCCGGCAAGGAGGAGTAACGTTGCGATCGGAGATGATGGAGGAGTGTGGCAGCCAACGACGATGGAGGAGCGATGCGGCGTGGGGCGACCGACGGCGGCGGAGGAGCGGGGCGGCAACATGGAGGAGAGGGGCGCCGGCGTGGAGGAGCGGGGCGGCGTCGTGGAGGAGAGGGGCGCCGGTGTGGTGATGGCTTCTCGCCCTTCGTTGGTTACCCCAAGTGGAAGGTTGAGATGTAGTGCAGCAGCAGTTTTCCCTCGGTGAAGATACCAAGGTTTGTCTCCAGTAGGACTCCAGAGATGATAAGTATGTGTCAGCGGCGCAACTGACGTGGACCTGCACACAGACACAGATAACTTTGTTCCCAACGAAGTTCAGAGAGGTTGTCAATCTCTCCGGACTTGTTGTTCACAAAGGATAAAACGCAAGGGATAACGATAGCAAGTAAAAGCAGTAAAGTAAATATAGCTTGGAAATAATAATGAGGATATGGACCGGGATACGTGATGTTCACTAGTGATGTCTCTCTCCCAAAAGACGATAAAACTGCTATGCGAGGTAAACAAATTACAGAAGGGCAATTGACAGGATTATGAACGTACGCAATGCTAACTATGCTACAAAAGAAAGGAAGAGGCTCAAAAGCACGGGCAGTACGCCAAAATAAGTAGACCGAAATCCATCTGCATCTACTACTAATCATCCACCTTGAGATATCTATCCAGAACATCTCGCTGGTATTAAGTTGCGAGCCCCACCCAAAGTGTAAACCCAAAGCAACAGACAACTGCAATAAAAAGAACTTTGCGTAAAGTAAACAATCCTTGTAACCGCGGTTACAAGCACCGTTGTTTTCCCCCTTGTGGCAACAACACATCCCCTAGACTCATGTTTCTGTCACTCAAGCGTGTCATCGGGGGGCATGAACCCACAATCTAGCACAACGTTCCCTCTTGGAGTCACTACCCAGTACTTGGCCAAAGCAATAAAAAACAACGGAGAACATGCAAGAATTACTTAGGAACAAAAATATAAGAGATAAAAACCAAATATATTACTCTATCACAATCTGAACATAATCTCATAATCCATCAGATCCCTCCAAACTCAGCATAGCAACAGCAGAAATATTACAAAGGTGCCTCGATCATGTAGGGCAGCTCACGAGGTCTAAACAATGAAGATCAAAGAGGGGAGGAGAACATCACATAGCTACTGATCAGGACCCATGGTCCAAGGAAAACTACTCACGAGACATCCGGGGAGCATCCATGGTGGAGAGGAGACTCCTGGAGGTCAATCCTCCCTCCGGCAGGGTGCCGGGAAGAGGTCTTCTGGTGCTCCCGATCTTCGGAAGCGCGGCGGCGACGGAACAGAGGTGAGTTTGCGGAATAGGGTTCCTCCTCTGGAGTTTTCCCGTGACGGAGAATAAATAGGCGAAGGGGGGCAGCCAGAGGTGGACCAGGGGCCCCAGGCGCCCCCCTGGAGCGACCAGGGGTGGGGCCGCGCCGGGTGGCCGCCTGGCCCCCTGGCTCCCCTCTGGCCCCTCCCGGGCTCTTCTCGAAGCTTCCTGTACGCTGATTTTCCTGTATTTTTCCCGGAATTTTTCTGGCACTTTTTATATGGGGGAAAACTGAAATAGAAAAACAGCAGAAAACAGGAACTGGCACTGGGGTGCACTGAGTTAATAGGTTAGTCCAAATATGATCAAAAGTGTATGAAAGTGTATCTAGATCATAGCAATATCACACAAAACATGCATGGAGCAAGCAGAAATTATAGATACGTTTTGGACGTATCATGTGGGAGTATCGCGGTGGCGGCGTCGAGTGGAGAGGGAGAGAGTGGTGGAGGAGAGGGATTTGCGTGAGGGGGGGGGGGGGTGGTTTTAGGTATACAATCTGCAGCGCTGGTTTTCCAAACCGCGCTGTAGATGACAAGGGCATCTACAACGCATGAACGCTGGGGCGCACTGCTAATAGGGGTTCACAATTTGTGTTCCCGTGGCAAGCCACTTTAGCAACACGTGTTTAAGGGACCGCGCTACAGATGTCATATATATCTGCAGCGCGGGCCTTTAAACATGCGCCACTAAAGTTGCTTTCCACGGGAACACAAATTGTGAACCCCTATTAGCAGCGCGGGTTACTCAGGGTCGCGCTGCTAATGGTCAATCACCTGAAGCGCGCCCTTCTTTCCCGCTCTGCTAAAGTATACCTGCAGCGCGGCCCTTCTAGCACGCGCTGCTAATACCCATTCTTGTATGGCCACAATCCTAGTAGTTGAATCGGCACGGCGGCGCGCAAGAACTCGGGAGCGAGAGGGAAAGAGACGAAGTGGAGGAAGTGGAAGAGCTGTGCCGGTGAGGGTGGATCAGTATTCATAGGGGGTGGGTCTGACATAACTGTCAAATCTGATCCAACGGTGCAAATGTCGCGTCTCTCCGAATTCAACAGACGGATTTTGTGGCGCTAATCGCGAAAAAATTCCAACGAACCGAAAGAAAGTTGCTCCACGTCCGAGAACAAACTCATCGAACATTGAGTGATAAAAGTACATGAAAGTTCAACAGATTTTCCTTCTGAATGACATTCGAAGGGAATCTAATCGAGTGCAAATATACATGTTCACGAGAGAAAAAGCATAGAGAGGGTTGGGGCAGAACAGAGGGAAAACAAGGTCCGATACTTAATCAATCCGAGAGAGAACGAATCGACAGAAAACTCGGAGTGATAAGTGTGTAGGAAAAACACCAAAAGAATAAAAAGCAAAAAAGAAACACAACAGAAAACAAACGAAATTAAACTACTGCTAGTAAGTAAACATATAATACAAAGTATATATAGTTTTGATCTTACTGCACATTGCGTGAGTCCAATATGTTTAACTCACACCTAAGTGCACAGAACCTTTTCTCATCCAGGCCTTCGTAAAGATATCAGCCAATTGATCTTCGGTTCGGACATGACTGATAACAATATCTTCTCGCTGAACGTGATCTCGAAGAAAATGATGACGAATATCAATATGCTTCGTTCGAGAGTGTTGCACATGATTGTGTGAAATTTTGATAACACCCTCGTTATCACATAGCAGAGGAATTTTCTTCACGAGAATACCGTAATCTTTTAGTGTTTGCTTGAGCCACAGAATTTGAGTGCAGCATGAACCCGCAACAATATACTCGGATTCAAATGTAGAAATTGATACAAAATTCTGTTTCTTTGAGGCACAACAAACAAGAGATCTACCGAGAAAATGACATGTGCCTGAGGTAGATTTCCGGTCGACACGATCACCAAGGCAGTCAATATCATAATATCCAACGAGATCAAACTGGGCACCTTTAGGACACCAAAGTCCCAAGGTAGGTGTGTATGCAAGATATTTATGAATTCGCTTGACAACAATATGATGTGATTCTTTTGGATTTGCCTAAAAATGAGCACACATACAAACTGATATCATATTGTCAAGTCTAGATGCACAAAGGTAAAGGAGCGAACCAATCATCGAGCGATATTTCTTCTGATCGAAAGGTTTGCCCTTCTCATCTGCATCTAAGGTACATTCGCAGGCATTGGAGTCTTGATAGTTTTGCAATTGACAAGATCAAACTTCTTCAGGCAATCTCTAAGAGACTTCTCTTGAGAGATAAACGTCCCATTCTTCTTTTGACGGATTTGAAGTCCAAGAAGAACTTCAATTCACCCATCATAGACATTTCATATTTCTTCGACATCATTCGAGAAAATTATTCGCTGATATCAGGGTTAGTACAGCCAAAGATAATATCATCGACGTAAATTTGACACACAAAAAGATCATTTTTGTATGCACGAGTAAAAACGGCCGGATTAGTTGTTCCAGGTTTTAAGCCCTTCTTCAGAAGAAAATCCTTGAGTGTTTCATACCAAGAACGAGGTGCTTGTTTTAACCCATAAAGGGCCTTGTGTAACCTGTACACCATATCTGGATTCTTCGGGTCTTCAAAACCTGGTGGCTGCATAACATACACTTCTTCTTCGATTTCACCGTTAAGATGCACTTTTGACATCCATTTGATATAGCAATACACCATTGTAATTTGCAAAAGTAAGCATGACATGAATGGATTCAAGTCGAGCAACTGGAGCATAATTCTCTCTGAAATCAATACCTTCGATTTGGGTGTAACCTTGTGCAACCAGTCGAGCTTTGTTGCTTACCACAATACCATATTCATCTTGCTTGTTGCGAAAAATCCACTTTGTACCAATGATATTATGCTTCTTGGGATTAGGTCTTTCAATAAGGGACCAGACTTTATTTCTCTCAAACTGATTAAGTTCTTCGAGCATTGCAGTCATCCATTCTGAGTCCTTCATGGCTTCATCAAATTTCGACGGTTCTAGCATAGATACAAACAAGAAATTTCCACAGAAGTTAGCTAAACGAGTACGAGAGCGAGTGGTGGGACGACCTGGTTGAAGAATCTCTTCGAGCATGGAGTCGACGTCCACTCTTCTTCAGACTTGAGATAGAGAAACTTCATTTGCTTGTGGCCCCTGTTCTTCTTCGGAATTAGCTTGGCCTTCGGGATTAGCTTGTACTTCGGGATCAGCATTTCCTTCGGGTTCAGCCTGTTCTTCGGGTTGAGAATTTTCTTCGTTCATGCGTTCTTCTTTGTCCTGTACATCGTTGACTTCAGGATGTTGATCTCCAGTGCCGCGGGCTATGTGTGGGAACATTGGATCATCACCATCCTTGTTAACTTGACGAGCATTTCCTTCGATTGCCATGTACCTGATCACTTCATCCAAAGGTGGTTCATCTAGGTTAAGAGGTAATTGCTCCTTTTGAGAGCCGTTAGTTTGATCAAATCGAACATTTACAGTTTCTACAACTTTTCCAAGATGAGAGTTGTATACTCTGTAAGTGTGAGGATTTGAACCATAACCTAAGAGAAAACCTCCGTGTGCCTTTGGGGCGAACTTGGAGCTATGATTCATATCTCTGATATAACATGGAGCACAAAAATCCCTGAGATATGACACATTTGGCTTTTTACTAGTGATAAGCTCATATGAAGTTTTCTTCAGAAATTTGCGCAGATAAACCTTGTTGATGATATGACATGCAGTGTTAATAGCTTCGGCCCAGAACCTGATAGGAGTCTTGTACTCAGCAAGCATAGTTATGGCCATTTCAATAAGAGTTCGGTTCTTTCTCTCGACCACACCATTTTTTGCGGTGTATAAGCATCCGAGAATTCATGAGTAAAGCCATATTCATCAAGAAATTCTTCGATATGAGTATTTTTGAATTCAGTACCATTATCACTTCTGATATATTTGAGAGATAATTCATACTCAGTCTGCGCTCTCTTTGCGTAAGTTTTGAATATTTTGACAACTTTGCTCGTGTCATCTAGAAAGAAAATCCAAGTATATTGAGAGAAATCATCAACAATAACTAGACCATACTTGTTACCTCCAAGGCTAGCATAATTTTGAGGACCGAATAAATCCATGTGAGGAAATTAAATAGGACGAGTAGTAGTAATTATAGTCTTTGCCGAGTGATGTTTCTTGGCAATCTTTCCGGCTTCACAGGCACTGCATAGACAATCTTTATCGAATTTCACATTTTCAATACCAATGATATTTTTCTTCGAGATAAGAGTTTGAAGATTTTTCATCCCTGCATGACCAAGTCTTCGATGCCATAAACAACCAGATGTGGCTTTAGCCATTAAGCATGTGGACATTGCAGGTCCCAAAGATAAATCAACAATATAAAGATCACCTTTGCGATATCCTTCGAACACGAAGGAATAATCAGCCTGTGAAAAGACAACACAACGAGAAGCAGAGAACAATACAAGCATACCCATATCACAAAGTTTTGAGATAGACATAAGATTATATCCTAGAGATTGAACAAGCATAACTTTGTCAATATGCTTATCCTTCGATATAGCAACCTTACCCAAACCAAGTACTTTTCCATTGTTGTTGTCACTGAAGGTAATATATCTCTGAGATGATTCAGTAAGTTTGTCTTCGGTGTACAAATCTTTGTCTCCGGTCATATGATTAGTACAATCACTGTCCATGACCCATTCGGATCCACCGGAGATATAGCCATGCAAAATAATTAGTTCTTCTTAACCACCGACAAACGAGCAGGTGACTGAGAAGGCATGGAAGTGCTAGATGAAGCAGCGATATTATAGCGAACAGGATCATATTGGCGAGGGGGACCATCGAGCACACCATAAACATAATTCCTCGGAGAGGGGTTAGAGTACTGGTAGGTAAAAGTAATTTTGTCGTTATTATCACGATGACGATAAACATTTCTATCTACTCGATAGTATTCCTTCTGGGGAACATTTGATGCACGCACCAGAGGTTCATTTCTATCCTCGAGAGAATAGTAGTGTCTCGGTGGTACCATAGATTTTCCCTGCATAGAAAGGTTAGGGGAAGTTTTTCTACGAGAGATTTGCAAACCCAAATCTGTCGCTTATAGAAACCATTCTTTGGAGGAGTACCAACGAATACAGGCGACACTTTTCCTTCCTCATATTTGATAAGCTTGTAGCCAGAATAAAGTGATTCATCAACAATAGCCTTATCAATTTTTCAGTTGAACCTGAAAGGTTAGCAATATCAATGGGCTTTTCTTTCGCAAGAACCCAGACAGATTTAGGATACTGCTCGGGCTCCCAGTAGGTGCCATCAGGGTTGAGTTTCCTCTCGAAACCAACATCTTCCTTTCGAGGGTTCCTATGACGAAGAGCCTTCTTTAGGATATCACATAGGTACTGGTGTCCCTGAATACTTTTGAACATGCCTTTATCAAATAAATCTTTCAACCTGGGGAGTTCCTCGGTAACAACAGAATTTTCCTCGACCGAGGGGTTAGCATCATCAATGACAATAGGTTCCTTTCCTTTCGATTGCTTAGAAATAGACTCAGTTTTACTTCGTTCCAAACAAGTTAAGAAAGGTGAAGTAGATTCATTTTTAGTTTCTGAGCCCTGTTGAGCAATGAGAGTGAGATTGACATTTTCCAGTTCTTCATGAGAATCTCTTAGTTTCTCGAGAGCCATTTTCCTTTGAAGGAATTCGTAGGTTAGCTTCTCATAGTCCATTGATAGAAGATCATGCCGAGAGGAAAGTTCAGCATACTTTTCCTTCAGAGAAGCATGCTCATTTGTCAAAGTTTGACCTTTCTCAATCTCATCGAACAACAAAGTCTCAAATTTTTGAATAGTTTCACTCAGAGAATCTAGTTCATCTTGTTGGATAGAAGAAATTTAGCAAGTTTGGCATAGCTTATCCTAGAGTGACTTTCATAGGCAGATCCATCAGAAGTATAGTAGGAATTCTTAGAAGAGGATACCTTAGCCTTGGCCATGAAGAAGTAAGCTGGAGTTTCATCTTCACTGCTTTGGTTGGTGAAGAATGAACAAGATGCCTTGTTTGAAGCAAATGATAGACTAGCAACACCATCAGACTCAGAACCAGAACCAGAACCAGATCTTGAGTTTGATTCAGCTTCGGTCCCAGAGGCTTCATCTTCAGAGTTCATCCCTTTACCCAGATAGGCCTTGGCACGGTGAGAATTCTTGCATCGAGAGGAATGTGATTTCAAGAAAGAAATCTCTCGATGCTTGTGGTACTTCTTCTTCTTGTCATCATCAGAATCATCTTTCTTGTCTTTTCTGGAATTGAATAATATCTCTTCGACTCATAATGTTTGCTCTATCGGTGCGACTTGCTTGACAAGTTACTGTGAGAGTGCTTGGATCTATGTTCAATTTTCCAGAGAGGACAATCGGCGATGAAGTGACCTGGCTTCTTGCACTTGTAGCAGCAATTATCTTTCGCTGAAGAGTTTCTGGATGATGATCGATGATGTGATGAATTTCTTGAATGTCTGGAAGAGTAGTTTTTTTTCGGTGAAGAGGAATTCCTTCTTTGGAAGCGGTTGAATCTTTTCATTTTCAGTGCCAAATCTCTTCCAATATTCTCGGGGTCATCTGAGGCACCTCCAGATTCAGAACTAGCTTCAGGAGAGGAGTGGTGTGAGGCTTTGGCCTTGAGTGCATGAGATTTTCTTCGAGTTCCGTTGACATCACGTTTATCTTTTTCTTCCATCTCAAATGTGTTGAGTCTCTCGAGAATATCAGCAGCGACAAGGTTTCTTAAATCTGTCCTTTCCTTGATCATCAGCACAATGTGATCGAAAGAATCATCAAGAGAACAAAGCAAAGTTCTAACAATTATTTGACTGGTCATATCTTTAGCACCGAGGGAAATCAGCTCATTCGACAAGGCGGTTAGTCTGCTGTAGATGGATTTGACCTTTTCTCCCTCGTTCCTCTTGAACCGATAGAATTTGCTTTGAAGAGTGTCAATGCGAGCATCTTTCTGAGTAGAGACACCTTCACCAATCTTCTCGAGATAGTCCCAGACACCTTTGGCCGTAGAAATATTCTTGACCTCATGATATTTTTCTGGAGTCAGATGGTTTGTGATGAACACCCAGACTTCAGAATCGAGAGACATGCTCTTTGCCTCAGCAGGGGTGATGCCTCTTTTGTCCTTGACAGTAATACCATTCTTTACAACTTCCCAAGTGGCGGAGTTGATGGCCATGATGTTCCTCTTCACTTTGTCCTTCCAATAAGGGTAGTCCTTGATACGTCTCAAACATATCTACTTTTGCAAACACTTTTGCTATTGTTTTTCCCTCATTCTTGCATGATTTGATCTAAACTAACCCGGACTGACGCTGTTTTCAGCAGAGCTGCCTGTATGGTTTTATTGAATGCAGGAAAATGGATTTTTAGGTATCTCGAAAAATTCCCAGAAAATTCAGGAAAAATCCACGCACCCGAAGCTTCCACGATCCAGAAGTGAGAGGGGGGGGGGCACAGGGCCTCCAGGCACCCTGCTGGCACGGACCCACCCCTGGCCGCGCCGACTGGCCGCCTGGGGTCCTCACCCCTCCTCTGGTGCCCTACCGAGGCCGTTATTTATTCTCGTGACAGGAAAACCCCAGAAAAATTCGATTTTCCAGTTTCCGTCGCGGAGCCGCCGCCACCCTCTGTTCTTCTTTGGGAGGGCTAATCTGGAGGCTGATTTGGCCTCCGGAGAGGGGAGATCGTCGCTATCGTCATCCCCATCACCAATCCATCCTCCCTCCATGACTTCTCTTCAGATGTGTGAGTAATTTCCTGCTTTAGTCAAAGGGGATGGTAGGGATTGGATGAGTTTGATCATGTAATAGTTCGTCAGATTGTTGGGGGCATGTTGCCTATCATCTACTTTGGTGTTTATCATCTTTGCTACAACTTGTTGCTCTTAATGCTTGTCACTTTGGGCCCGAGTGCCATGTTTTCAGATCTGAACCACTTGAGTTTTCATGAGTATATTTATGTTCTTGATCCTATCTATGAGTTGTATGCACCTATTATGGTCCGGAACCGGCGATCCCAAAGGTGACAACTTGGGACACCAAAGGGGATGGTCCATAATTTGAGGATTTCATGTATCCATTGAGTTTATTTCTTTGTTCCAGTGCTCTTTGACAGGAGCACCTAAATCTCCATAAGTTCCCTTTGGCCCCGTTCGTATAGGGATGGTAGGACAAAAGATGGTGTGCAAGTTCTTATTGCAAGAACGCACAACTACCTACGGGATACATGCCTAATTTTTGATATTTTCCTAGCTGATCATTGCTTTTCTGTGTGCCTTGCCCCGTGTTAGAATCTATTACATGTTCACTCTTATCCAAGAAGCACATAACCATCCATCTCCTTAGCCTACAGTGTTTTCAATCCTGCTGGTTACTAGTTGTTGCTTTTGCTGTTTTACTTTTGCTGTCGCCCATATCACTATCATATCACCGTTGCTATTAATATTTTGTTGCAAAAAAGTATATTTCAGGTGCGGTTGAATTGACAACTCAACTGTCAAATCTTATAAATATTCTTTGGATCCCCTTGTGTCGAATCAATAAATTGGGTTATCTTACCCGCGAAGACTATCTCGATCCCCTACAGTTGAGGGTCATCAGTCCTTCCTATTGTAAATAGGAATCGGCTCGCCTGAGCGAACAGCTGCAAACGACATTCTTGGCAACACTCCAGGTGGTTAGAACAAAATACGCAGAGCATAGGGAGTGCATAGCTCTGATACCAATTGAAAGCTCAAGAATGATCAGAGGGGAGGGGGTGAATGATCACTTCTAAAAATTCTACGGAACTTAGAAGGAATTCATTCAAACTGCGAAGGACTAATAGAATCTCGAAGGAATTGGAGCATCGAAAGACATGCATGGATCGAAAAGATTGGGAACAAAGGGAAACATCAAAAGCAAACAGGCAAACGAGTAAATACAGAAAGTAAATACAAGTAATGAAACGAGCCTGACACTGCGATGTTTGGTAAACCAGTTCACACTCTGCAAAGTGCTACGTCTGGTTGGAGGGACTGGTGATTGAACACCCAGAGCAAAAATCTCTCCGTCCTATTCTGCACTGCAACAAACTCCTCGAGCTTGTCCATATTTCACTCGGGGTAGATGATTTAGGACATCTCCAAAACCTTTACAAACTTCCTTCAGCAGTGACAATTATTCTTTGACTGCTTGACAGGCGACACCTAACCGTCTAGGAGACTTGCAGTTCTCCAAGATAAAAAGATCGGCTAATATCAACCTAAGTCTTTGTGAATTGCTCAACTGAGTTTGGGACTTGGGTTTTGGTTTTCTCTCGAGTTCTCTCTCGGGATGCTCACAACACTTCTGTCTCAGAATATTCAGTGGAGCAGCTGACCGCAAATAGCGGGTGGGTGCGGGGTATTTATAGGTGGTGATCCCGATGGGTGAAATGACTGAAGTGACCCGATGCAACCGCTTGACGCGTGTCCACAACGGTCGGATTTCAATCACTGCGCAAGTTTTCTTGCGGAGCAAGTAAGCTGACTTACCGAACGAGTTCTCTCTCGAAGGCACCAAGTGTGATGAATTTTCCTTCGAGCTATTACTCGACTCAATAAGATTTCTCTCGGTAGGCTTTCTGTGCGTTTATGTTGAGCAGAGAAAATTCACTTCAACTAAGATCTCAACTAGCAAACCCCTATTGATAGTACGTTTTTTCCTACGACTCAAGAAAATAAAGAGAAACTAGTAAAAAGACTAAGTCTTCGTCCAACTTCAGCTTTCTCCTCGTTGCGCTTTTACTCCAGAGCATCTTCTTTCTCGACGACATTAATAGGGGTCGTCTTCCTTCAAAGGCTTCCGTAATGATCTGCAGCTTCACTGCAGTGAGTTGTCCTTCAACCTTCTACTTGCAAACTCCATTCTTTCGGAACCTAAGTATCTGTTTATACTCGAAAACAATATTAGTTCCTCTACTGCTTTGTCCAACAATCTCCAAAACCTTCGGGGGAAAAACTTGCTCTTACAGAAACATATCAATATGACATCTAGTTTTGAAGATCTCGTCGCGACGGATTTAATTGTGAAAACGGAATTTTAATCGGATTTTTTATTTAAGAGATAAACCTTTTTTTAATTTGAAAAACGCAAAATCTTGTTGTGAATGCCAAGTGCATCAATATTGGTGTGCGGGCATTCGGGCAGCCTCCCGAGACCGAACGGTCGACACCTATCATTACCGTTTATTTAACCCCTCTGAAGATAATAAACTATACAAAAAAATCAATACGCCCTCCGTATCGGTGTATAGGATTCCTAATGAAAATCTATTTGTTCCAAAGCTAACTAAGAATAAGGTCTATAATCATTAATTAGCCTAATTAATAGCTAGAGTTAGCCCTCTCTCTCCTTCTACAATAACTCGTCACAATTGGGGCTAGGTCATGGAAAAACTACCACTTTTCAAACTTTTTCTAATACCTACGGAATCTTTGTAACACGTTTGCAAAAAACCCAAGTGACTCTCTGATCGTTTTTAACCTTGTTTATGACATCTGGGACCCACTCGTTAGTTTTTATTTCCATATAAGTCCCATCAATAAAGAATAAACACAGTCAGATCCAAACAAAAAAGGACAAGCCGCTGGGGAGCAGCCATTACCAAAGGCTCGGCGCACCCTATTCCTCGCAGGTCGACGGTGAAGTAGGAGTCCACGCTGAGTGCAAAGGGGGCCTTGCCGTCAACTGGGACACCTCCGGCACCGAGTACGTAGGGGCATCCATGAGCCCTGTAGCTGCCTATGCACAAGAGGGCCCAGGCGGCTCCAGTCGGGGTCAGCGACGTCCACAGGCGGCTCCAGGCGCGACCAGTGGCTTCCCCTACCGGCATCCCCAGATGCGACGACCCAGGAGCGGGCGACGACAACTCCAGGCCCTAGATTGAAGCAGGGAGCCATGGACACATAGTGCGCAGCGGCGGGATGGCCGAAGGGTGTCTGACGAGATTGAAGTAGGGAACCGCGGACTCGATTGCGTTTTGTAAAATATTCGCAGGGGTTATTTTGTAATGTTAAATGCAACAAGTGGGTCCATACTATCATAAACATCATTATGTGTTAATGATGACTTCTCGCCCCTCGTTGGTTACCCCAAGTGGAAGGTTAAGAAGTAGATATCATCAAATTTCCCTCGATGAAGATACCAAGGTTGTCAATCCAGTAGGACTCCAAGTTCTGCAAGTAGGTGACAACAGCGCCAGAAGTTTGCCTGATCTTCAAAGGTTGACGTGGACCTGCACACGGAAACAAATAACTTTGCTCCCAACGAGTTCAGAGAGGTTGTCAATCTCTCTGGTCTTGTTGTTTGCAAAGGATCAAAACACAAGAAGAAATAGTGATGGTGATTGCAACGAAAAGTAAATAAAAGCAGTAAATGATTGAGGTGTAAACAATGGTGGAAATATGGACCGGGGTCCCATGATGTTCACTAGTGTTGTCTCTCTCCCAAAAGACGATAAAACAGTTATGCCGGGTGAACAAATTACAGTTGGGCAATTGACAAAATTATAAACGCACCGCAATGATAATTATGCTACAAGAAAGTTAGAGGCTCAATCATATGGGCAGTACGCTAAGACAAGTAGACCATTTATTCATCAACATCTACTCACTAATCATCCACCTTGAGATATCTATCCAAAACATCTCGCTGGTATTAAGTTGTGAGCCCCACCCAAAGTGTAAACTCAAAGCAACAGACAACTGCATTAACAAACTTCGTGTAAGGTAAACAATCCTTGCAACCGTGGTTACAAGCATCATGGTTTTGTCCCTGGTGGAAACAACACATCCCCTAGTCTCATGTTTTTGTCGCTCAATCTAGACATCGGGGGGGGGGCATGAACCCACAATCAAGCATAATACTCCCTCTTGGAGTTACTATCTACTACTTGGCCAAAGCAATAAAAAGAAATAGAGAACATGCAAGAATTATTCAAGAACAAAATATAAAAGGAGAACCAAATATATAAATCATCAAGATCTGAACATACTCATAATCCATCGGATCCCAGCAAACACAACATAGCAACAGCAGAAATATTACATAGGTTCCTTGGTCATGTAGAACAACTCACAAGGGCTAAGAATTAAAGCATAAGATTGGAGAGAAGACATCACAGAGATACTGGTCATGGACCCATGGTCCAAGTGGGACTACTCACGACACAGTCGAGAAGCGCTCATGGTGGCGGAGAAGCTCCCGAAGATATTCCTCCCTCCGGCAAGGTGCCGGGACGAGGTCTTCTGTCGATCCCGATCTTGTGATCGCGGCGGCGGCGAAATAGTGGTGAATTTCATGACGCGGGGGTGGGGCCGCGCCACCTGGCCGCCCGGGAGGGGGTGGCCCCCCTTCGGCCCCCCTTCGGTCTTCCGGAGTCTTCAGGAACGCTTATTTTTTATATAATTTTCGTGGAGTTTTTTTTGCACTGTAAATATGGGTATAAACCTGCAATTCACAGATATCAACAGACGAAAACTGGCACTGGGTGGACTGAGTTAGTAGGTTAGTCCAAATATGTGTAAAAAGGTATGAAAGTGTAGCAAAACATATAGCAATGTCACCTAAATAAGCATGAAACAAGAAGATATTATAGATATGTTTGGGACATATCAGTTAACAATTGAGTGATTTGGGTTTTTTGAAATAGCCGAACAAAGATTCCGTAGGTATTAGGAAAAGTTTGAAAAGTGGTAGTTTCTCCGTGACCTAGCCCAAATTGTGGTAGTTTTTTCTATTTAGTCTGTCCTACCCCTTTTCCATTCTTATTTTCTTGGTAGTGTGAAAATGCATTGATCAATGCATGATCGGTTAGCATGCATGTGCTTACTATGATAATTAGTCAAATGATTTCTCATAGGAGGAAGCGTATGGGATGCCGTGATCAATCCTAGCCAATACAAATTCACCTTGCTCGCGATGCAATTTCTAGTAAGCCCTACAAATCGGAACGGAGGGAGTACAATGCATCCATTAATCTGGTATCATGCATGTGAGTTGTATCCACATCGAAGTGACAATGAAATTCATAAAAGACCTACTTCCAAAAATATAAAAACGATAGAAGATGGAAAATAACATACACATCCATACCTGGTTAATTTTACTTCCCCTGTCTTAAAAAAAGTCTCATGGATTTTTCTAGATATGATATATCTAGACTTAGTTTTACATCTATCTAAATTTACGATACTTATTTTGGTCGGCAACAGTATAATGAGAAACTTACGGCATCTTGAACGCTTACTATTAAGCCAAACACCGTATCCGTGCGCAGATCAAGAGGACCAACTATTGATACCAGATTTTGGCACGACAAAAAAGTACTCCCTCCGATCGCAATTACTTGTCGCTAAAATGGATGTATATAGCACTAAAATATACATCCATTTAAATGTTAAGTAATTCCGATTGGAAGGAGTATAAAAGATGGTCTTAAAATAAAAGGTGTTCAATATCCAAAATCATCTTATGGTCGAAGAGAACAAGTTTTATCTTTTGGTCATCGCTTTTCGATCTCTTCTCGAGGGTTAAAGTTGTGCTTGAAGTACCAAGATTTGGTATTCATTATACTGTTTTGCCTATTATGCCTTCAATATGAACTCATATGGAACACTCTAGATGGATTGTTTTTGCCTCGTCGAGGCAATCGATTTTGATATTTGAATCATCTCAATCTAAGATCATTTGCAAAAGCTACAACCCTCGGAGTGCAGCCCTACCACGAGCCAAAAAGTGGTGCGACCCATCAGACACCCATATTCTGACTAATGATCTGTTTTGAGCGAGCAATTATGCCCTGAAGATTGATCCAAATAAAAAAACATTCAACATGATATTCCTTCGTGTCAAGGTCCACAATGTGGATGTTTACAAATTTTTTATCCAAGGTCGTATGTGACATGTAAATCCCAAAAACCGACTATTGTTTTGGACCCACCTTTAATCCGAGTTCGGTTAGGTTAGGAAAGATTTGGAATCCTTTTCTTATACGAAAAGTCCAATTTCATCATACATAGATGAAAAATGATGTCCGATAGAACAACACCAATCGAACGAACACATCTACAACTTTTTCGTATTCATCTATCTCTATTTTTGTATCATTCGTCGTGTTCTTTATCGTTATTCAAGAATGGAGGCAGTGATCCATGAGGCCCTAGGGGCGATCAGGTCGACCTAGGGCAACCCATTGCCGCTGCGTATCGCGCTTCCGACCGTGTGACCTTCAACGTGAGCTGTAGTGCACCAGCCCCGGTTTCGAGGGTACACGGTTACGTGTTCGTGTGTCAACTCACTTTTTGGCAACTCCGTTGGGGAAAAAGCTTTGATCGGTCTCCATATTGTTCTTCCTGCGAAGATATTACCATCAAGTTGCTGCAATTTGCAAAGGTAATATGAATATCCAATTCACTTATGTAGATGCAAATAATTCATATGTTGTTGCGATAATCTAATGAGCATAATGTATCGGCTAGCCCTAGTTTCATCAATCATGCATCTAATTGTGTGCAAGAGCTGATGCAAAATAATCTCCATCCTTCAAGTTACAATTTTAGTAACATGCAACATATGTATGCCAACCCTCATGCATCGGCAACCCCAAAAATTTATATGCCGATGAACAACATAATGAGTTCGGTGAATCAAGTTGAAACACCTCATGCAGGACCTTCCAATAGTGTTCAAGTGTTTCACATTTTTATTCAGAAGTAACTAACTTGTAATATATGAATCAAAATATGCTGGTGGATAGGGGAATTGGCCATGTAGTACAAGTTATTCGGCCAATTACCCTCAATCGTCATATGCTACGCCTTATGTTACTATTTTTTGGCACCATACATAACTGTTGATGTCCATGGTTCGGCTCCGCACCTTCACGGTCATGGCCGAATAAGTGAACCTTCTGCAGGAGCACAAATGACTTCAGCTACTAATGTATCATATCATGTTTCCCCTATATAGTTACAAAATTTCAGTAGCATATCATTGACGGAAGAGTCTAAAAGTGTTGGGGGGGGGATCCTATCCAAGATGGGCTGTTTTTAAAGAAGAAAAAAATTGCCCTTGTGAACAACGTCAAGACAAATCTCATAGGGAATAGTGACAATGACTTTACCACGTCGAATCTTGAGGAATTACTAGTAGAACACCCCAGGCTTATGAAGCGTTCAAGAAGAAGCGTAAAGATGAATGGTTTGAAGCATACGACAAGTCTCTTCCTCCATGCAACAATCATGTTGGACCTTCTGCAATGTTGAGGCAAGTGTTAGGGCTGTCGGGGGGATAATTTACAAACCCAGAAGAATTAGCAAGAAGGCCTCCATGAACAAGACGAAGAGAGAGTCGGCCTATGGGACGGCTCATCGAGAGGACGGCCTAGAAGAAAGGATCGGCCTGCAAGCCAACCGACCTACAAGACGAAGATCGATGCCAGAAGGAAGGATTCCAAGCTATCTTGAAGAACAAGACAGGTCATCCACGAGATAGAATAGGACTCCACCTTGTGGGACAGTTGGTTTCCTCGTAGAAAACCCTAGGACTCGACGTGTATATAAGCCGAGGCCTTGGGACGTTATAAGGGCAAAATCAATCTAGCATAGTTCTTGAGATACCGGCGAAACCTAGCGCCCTTGTAATCGAGATCTCCCACATATAATAGAAGAAAAGTAGGAGTAGGTCTTTACCTCATCGAGGGGCCGAACCTGTGTAAATCCCAGTGTTTCTCGTGTTCCGATCTACGGATCAACTCTCCATGGATCGACTTTCCCTCCTCACGCACTCGTAGCTAAGTCCCACAATCAAGTTCTCTATGAGGACATCTGGCGTGATTTTCCCACGACAGTTGGCGCCCACCGTGGGGCCTACGCACAAAGGTGTCGAGATCCAGGAGGGAACTCGACGCAACATGGAGATCACCGCCGACGGACAGCTGGAAGACGACGTAATCAGATCCACGCCAACCTCGCTACTGAAGACTCGGGAACGGATCTCGTCCTCCATATCAACATCGGCACGGTCCTCCTATCAATCAACCAAGACAATTGATCTTTGCTAGCACCAGCTCAAGTCCGCGTGATCCACCGCAAGGGCAGATCTCCGGATGACACCACCTGTGCTCGGACCGGCTTCGCCCAAGAAACCCTACGGAAATCCCTCGTCGCCGGATCAAGTCTGCATGGGAAGACCCTATCCAGCCATGGTCACCAAGAGCGACCCGAAGAGATTTCTCACGCCACCTCCTACCACATCTTTACCAACAACAGTTGTCGAATGGACAGGAAGAATGCGCAGCACACTGCAACACTCTCGGTTTCGCACGCTCCAGCGGTTCCCAGGTGGCTTAAGTGGTCCAAGCAAATAATACCTTGGAGCATAAGCGACCATCCCCCATGATTCGACTCTCTAGGAAGCCTATCCCTCGTGGTGGCACCAGAGGTTTACGGTTACACCTTGGAGAAGTTCCTCATGGACGGAGGAAGTAGCATAAATATACTCTACTTCAAAACCTTCCAAGAGATGAGCCTAACCCGCAAGCAACTTCAGCCATCCTCTACTAATTTCCATGGAATCGTCCCAAGAAAGTCGGTCATCCCTTAGGGAAAATACACCTTGAAGTAGCGTTCAGAAGAACCTCCAACTTTATATCAGAGGTACTACTTTTCGAGGTCGTGGACTTCAAGATCCCCTACCATGCGTTGTTCGGAAGACAACCTACGCCAAATTCATGGCACACCCATGTTACGTACACCTCAAGCTCAAGATGTCGGGTCCTTACGGCATAATTACCGTCGATGGAAGCAAGGAAGCAGCGCGTCCTGCGAGAAGGAAGACGCCACATACGCGGAACAAGCATGCGCGCAGCTAGGGGGTGAAAACTAAAAGGAAATGGTGGACCCAGCCGACCCGACACTACTCAAAAAACTGACTCCCGACTCCAACCCTAAGTTCAAGCCGGCTGAAGACACCAAGAAAGTCGATTTTGTCCCAGGCGACTCCTCCAAGCAATTCATCATCGAGATAGGGTTACCTGAAAAATAGGAAAGCACGCTCATCGAGTTCATCTGTGAGAATCGGGACATCTTCACATGGAAACTGTAAGAGCAAGTTTTGCCCCCGAAGGTTTTGGACATTGTTGGACAAAGCAGTAGTGGAACTAATATTGTTTTCGAGTATAAACAGATACTTAGGTTCCGAAAGAATGGAGTTTGCACATAGAAGGTCGAAGGACAACTCACTGCAGCGAAGCTGCAGTCAACTACCGAAACCTTTGAAGGAAGACGACCCCCAAAAATGTCGTTGAAGAAGAAGATTCTCTCAAGTAAAAGCGCAACGAGGAGAAAGCTGAAGCTGGTCGAAGACTTAGTTCTTTTACTAGTTTCGCTTTATTTTCTTGAGTCATAGGAAAAACCGTACTATCAAGAGGGGTTTGCTAGTTGAGATCTTTGTCGAAGTGAATATGCTCTGCTCAACATAAACCCACAAAAGCCTATCGAGAGAAATCTTAGTGAGTCGAGTTAATAGCTCGAAGGCAAAGTCATCGCACTTCGTGCCTTCGAGAGAGAACTTGTTCGGTAAGTCAGCTTACTTGTTCCTCAAGTAAAGTTGTGCAGTGATTGAAATCCGACCATTGTGGACACGCGTCAAGCGGTTGCATCGGGTCACTTCAGTCATTTTACCCATTGGGATCGCCACCTATAAATACCCCGCACCTACCCGCCATTTCGGGTTGGCTGCTCCACTGAAGATTCTAAGACAGAAGTACTGTGATCATCCCAAGGGAGATTCATCGAGAGAAAACCAAAACCCAAGTCTAAACTGAGTTGAGAAATTCACAGAGACTTAGGTCGAGATTAGCCGATCTTTTTATCTTGGAGAACTGCAAGTCTCCTAGACGGTTAGGCGTCGCCTGTCAAGCAGTCAAAGAGAAATTGTCGCTGCTGAAGGAAGTTTGTAAAGGTCTCGGAGATGTCCTGAATCATCTACCACGAGTGAAAACCGAACAAACTCGAGGAGTTTGTTGCAGTGGAGAAAAGGACGGAGAGAGTTTTGCTCTAGGTGTTCAATCACCAGTCCCTCCAACCAGACGTAGCACTTTGCAGAGTGTGAACTGGTTTACCAAACATCGTCGTTTCAGGCTCGTCTTCCTTCTCGCATTTACTTTCAGTATTTACTCGTTGCCTGTTTGCCTTCGATGTTTTCCTTCGCTCCCAATCCTTTCGAGCCATGCATGTCTTTTGATACTGTATTTCCTTCGAGATATCTGTAGCCCTTCGTGGTTTGTCTGAATTCCTTCTAAGTTCCTTAGAATTTTTAGAAGTGATCATTCACCCCTCCCCCTCTGACCATTCTTGAGCTTTCAATTGGTATCAGAGCTAGGCACTCCCTACGCTCTGCGTATTTTGGTCTAACCACCTGGAGTGTTGTCAAGAATGTCGTTTGCAGCTGTTCGCTCAGGGGAACCGATTCCTATTTTCAATGGGAAGGAAAATCCTTATTGGAAGGACAAAATGAAGAGGAACATCATGGCCATCAACTCTGCCGCTTGGGAAGTTGTCAAGAATGGTGTAAATGTCAAAGACAAAAGTGCCATCACTCCTGAAGAGGCAAAGAAGATGGCCCTTGATTCTGAAGTCTAGGTATTCATCACAAATCATCTGATTCCAGAAAAATATCATGAAGTCAAGAATATTTCTATGGCCAATGGTGTCTGGGACTATCTCGAGAAGATTGGTGAAGGTGTCTCTACCCAGAAAGATGCTCGTATTGACACCCTTCGAAGCAAATTCTATCGATTCGAAAGGCACGAGGGAGAGAAAGTTAACTCCATATACAGCAGACTCACTGCTCTGTCAAATGAACTGATTTCCCTTGGTGCCGAAGACATTACCAATCGGATTGTAGTCAGAACTTTGCTCCATTCCCTTGATGATTCCTTCGATCACATTGTGCTGATGATCAAGGAAAGAACTAATTTCAAGGATCTTGTTGTCGCTGATATTCTCGAGAGACTCAACACTTTCGGTATGGAAGAAGAATAAAAACGAGATGTCAACGTAACTCGAAGAAAAACTCATGCACTTAAGGCCAAGGCTTCACATTACTCCTCTCCTGAAGCTAGTTCCGAATCTGGAGGTACCACAGATGACCCAGAGAACATTGGAAAAGATCTGGCACTGATAATGAAAAGATTCAACCACTTCCAAAGAAGGAATTCCTCTTCACTGAAGAAAAACTACTCCTCCAGACATTCGAGCAATTCATCACAACATCGATCATCATCTAGAAACTCTTCAGCGAAAGATAACTACTGCTACAAGTGCAAGAAGCCAGGTCCCTTTATTGCTGATTGTCCTCTCTGGGAAATTGAACATACATCAAAGAATTCTCACAGCAAATCTTCGAGCAAGTCACACAGATCGAGAAAAAACTATGAGTCGAAGAGATATGATTCAAAGTCCAGAAAATACAATAAAGATGGTTCTGATGATGACAAGAAGAAGAAGTATCACAAACATCGAGAGAGTTCTTCCTCGAAATCACATTCCTCTCGACAAAAGAATTCCCATCGTGCCAAAGCCTATGTGGGTAAAGAGATGAACTATGAAGACGAAGCCTCTGGTTCCGAAGCGGAATCACACGCAAGATCTGATTCTGGTTCTGAATCTGATGGAGTTGCTGGTCTAGCATTTGCTTCGAACAAGACTTCAAGTTCATTCTTCACCAACCAAAGCAGTGAAGATGAATCTCCAGCTTACTCCTTCATGGCCAAGGCTCTTTCCAAAATTGCTTCTATCCAACAAGATGAACTAGATTCTCTAAGTGAAACTATTCAAAAATCTGAGACTTTGTTGATCGATGAGATTGAGAAAGGTCAAACTTTGACAAATGTGCATGCTGCTCTGAAGGAAAAGTATGATGAACTTTCCTCTCGGCACGATCTTATCTCAGTGGACTACGAGAAGCTAACCTATGAATTCCTTCAAAGGAAAATGGCTCTCGAGAAACTGAGAGAGGCTCAAGAAGAGTTGGAGAGTGTCAATCTCACGCTCATTGCTCAACAGGGCTCAGAAGCTAAAAATGAATCTACTTCACCTTGCTTGACTTGTTTGGAACGAAGTAAAATTGAGTCTATTTCTGAGAAATAGAAAGGAAAGCAACCTATTGTCATTGATGATGCTAACCCCTTGAACGAGGAAACTATTACCGAGGAACTACTCAGGTTGAAAGTTTTATTTGAAATAGGCATGTTCAATAGTGTCCAGGGACACCAGTATCTATGTGATATCCTAAAGAAGGCACTTCTTCATAGGAATCCTTGAAAGGAAGGTGTTGGTTTCGAAAGGAAACTCAACCCTGATGGCACCTACTTGGAACCCGAGAAGTATCCTAAAACTGTCTGGGTTCTGGCGAAATAAAATCCCATAGATATTGCTAACCTTTCAGGTTTCAACTGCAAAATTGATAAGGCTATTGTTGATGAATCACTTGATTCCGACTACAAGCTTGTCAAAGATCAGGAAGGAAAGGTGTCTGCGGAATTCGTTGGTACTCCTTCGAAGAATGGTTTCTATAAGCGACAGATTTTGGTTCACAAATCTCTCGTAGAAAAACTGCCCCTAACCATTCTATGCAGGGAAAATCTTCGGTACCACTGAAACATTACTATTCTCTCGAGGATAGAAATGAACCCTTGGTTCCTGCTTCAAATGTTCCCCGGAAGGAATACTATCGAGTTGATAGAAATGTTTATCGTCATCGTGATAATAACGACAAAATTGCTCTTACCTACCAGTACTCTAACCCCTCGTCGAGGAATTATATTTATGGTGTGCTTGATGGTCCCCCTCGCCAATATGATCCTGTTCGCTATAATACCGCTGCTTCATCTAGCACTTCCATGCCTTCTCAGTCACCTGCTCGTTTGTGGGTGGTTAAGAAGAACTAATTCTTCTGCAGGGCTATGTCTCCGGTGGATCCGAATGGGTCATGGATAGTGGTTGTACAAATCATATGACTAGAGACAAAGATTTGTTCACCGAAGACAAACTTACTGAATCTTCTCAGATATATATTACCTTCGGTGACAACAACAAAGGAAAAGTACTTGGTTTGGGTAAGGTTGCTATATCAAAGGATAAGCATATTGACAAGGTTATGCTTGTTCAATCTCTAGGATATAATCTTATGTGTATCTCAAAACTTTGTGATATGGGTATGCTTGTACTGTTTTCTGCTTCTCGTTGTGTTGTCTTTTCACAGGATGATTATTTCTTTGTGTTCGGGACCTGCACTGTCCACATGGTTAATGCCTAAAGCCACATCTGGTTGGTTATGGCATCGAAGACTTGGTCATGCAGGAATGAAAAATCTTCAAACTCTTACATCGAAGAAGAATATCATTGGAATTGATAGTGTGAAATTCGATAAATATCGTATATGCAGTGCCTGTGAAACAGGAAAGATTGCCAAGAAAAATCACTCAACAAAAATTATCATGACTACTACTCGTCCTCTTGAATTGCTTCATATGGATCTATGCGGTCCTCAAAATTATGCTAGTCTTGGAGGTAACCAGTATGGTCTAGTTATTGTTGCTGATTTCTCTCGAAATACTTGGGTTTTCTTTCTAGATGACAAGAGCAAGGTTGTTGAAATTTTCAAAACTTTCGCAAAGAGAGCTCAGACTGAATATGAATTATCTCTCAAGCATATCAGAAGTGATAATGGTACAGAATTCAAAAACACTCATATCGAAGAATTTCTTGATGAATATGGCTTTACTCATGAATTCTCAGCTGCTTATACACCGCAACAGAATGGTGTGGTCGAGAGAAAGAATCGAACTCTTATTGAAATGGCCAGAACAATGCTTGCTGAATACAAGAATCCTATCAGGTTCTGGGCTGAAGCAATTAACACTGCATGTCATATCATCAACAAGGTTTATTTGCACAAATTTCTGAAGAAAACTTCACATGAGCTTATTACTGGTAAAAAGCCGAATGTTTCATATCTCAAGGTTTTTGGTGCTCCACGTTATATCGGAGATATGAATCACAGCTCCAACTTTGCCCCAAAGGCACATGAAGGTTTTCTCCTAGGTTATGGTTTGAATTCTCACACTTACAGAGTTTACAACTCCCATCTAGGAAAAGTTGTAGAAACTGTAAATGTTCGATTTTATGAAACTAACGGCTCTCAAAAGGAGCAATTACCTCTTAACCTGGATGAACCACCTTTGGATGAAGTTATCAGTACATGGCTATTGGAGATATTCGTCCCGTCGAAGGAAATGGACATCAATCCAACAAGGATGATGAGGGTTCAATGTTCCCACACATAGCCCGGGGCGCTGGAGATCAACATCCTGAAGCTAATGATGTACAGGTCGAAGGAGAACGCATAAACGAAGAAAATGCTCAACCCGAAGGTCAAGCTGAACCCGAAGGAAATGATCCCGAAGGACAGGCTGAACCTGAAGGCCAAGCTGATCCCGAAGAACAACCGGGTCCTCAAGCTGTCGAAGGAGCTTTATCTCGTGTTCGAAGAAGAGTCGACGTCGACTCAATACTCGAAGAGATTCGTCTATCGGGTCGTCCTACCAATCGTTCTCGCACTCGTTTAGCTAACTTCTGTGGAAATTTCTCGTTTGTATCCATGCTAGAACCGTCAAAATTTGAGGAAGCCATGATGGAATCAGACTGGATGACTGCTATGCTCGAAGAACTTAACCAGTTCGAGAGAAATAAAGTCTGGTCCCTTGTCGATAGACCTGATCCCAAGAAGCATAATATCATTGGTACGAAGTGGATTTTTTGCAACTAGCAAGATGAAGATGGTATTGTTATAAGGAATAAAGCTCGACTAGTTGCACAAGGTTACACCCAAATTGAAGGTATTGATTTCGGTGAGACTTATGCTCCAGTTGCTCGACTTGAATCCATTCGTGTCATGCTTGCTTTTGCCGATTACAATGGTATATTTATATATCAAATGGATGTCAAAAGTGCATTTCTTAACAGTGAAATCGAAGAAGAAGTATATGTTATGCAGCCACCAGGTTTTGAAAACCCTAAGAATCCTGATAAGATGTACAGGTTGCACAAGGCCCTATATGGGTTAAAGCAAGCACCTCGTGCTTGGTATGAAATACTGAAGGATTTCCTTCTGAAGAAGGGCTTCAAACCAGGAACAACTGACCCGACTCTTTTTACTCGTGCATACAAAGATGATCTCTTTGTGTGTCAAATTTATGTCGATGATATTATGTTTGGCTGTACTAACCCTGATATCAGCGAAGAATGTTCTCGTATGATGTCGAAGAAATATGAAATGTCTATGATGGGTGAATTTAACTTCTTTATCGGACTTCAAATCCGTCAACAGAGGAATGGGACATTTATCTCTCAAGAGAAGTATCTCAGAGATTGCCTGAAGAAGTTTGATCTTGTCAATTGCAAAACTATCAAGACTCCAATGCCTACAAATGTTCACCTAGATGCAGATGAGAAGGGAAAACCTTTCGATCAGAAGAAAATTTCCTCGATGATCGGTTCGCTTCTCTACCTCTGTGCATCTAGACCTGACATTATGCTATCAGTTTGTATGTGTGCTCATTTTCAGGCAAACCCAAAAGAATCACATCATATTGCGGTCAAGCGAATTCTTCGATATCTGGCTCATACACCTACTTTGGGACTTTGGTATCCTAAAGGTGCCCAGTTTTATCTCGTTGGATAGTCTGATTCTGACTGGGCTGGTGATCGAGTCGACAGGAAATCTACCTCAGGCACATGTCATTTCTCGGTAGATCTCTTGTCTGTTGGGCTTCGAAGAAACAGAATTGTGTGTCTATTTCTACGGCTGAAGCCGAGTATATTGCTGCTGGTTCATGCTGCACTCAAATTTTGTGGCTCAAGCAAATGCTGAAAGATTATGGTATTCTTGTGAAGAAAATTCCATTTCTATGTGATAACGAGAGTGCTATCAAAATTTCCCATAATCCTGTGCAACACTCTCGAACGAAGCATATTGATATTTATCATCATTTTCTTTGAGATCACGTTCAGCGAGAAGATATTGTTATCAGCCATGTTCGCACCGAAGATCAATTGGCTGATATCTTTACGAAGCCCCTGGATGAGAAAAGGTTCTGTGCACTTAGATGTGAGTTAAATATATTGGACTCACACAATGTGCAGTAAGATCATAACTATTGGTACTTTGCATTATATGTTTTCCTTCTATGTAGTTTACTTTCGTTAGTTTTCTATCGTGGTTCTTTTTCATTTGTTTTTGTTCGTTTGGTGTTGTCCTATACACTTATCACTCCGAGTTTTCTTATCGTTGTTTTTCTCTCGGATTGATTAAGTATCGGACCCTGTTTTCCCTCTATGCTATCCCTACCCCATCTCTGCTTTTCTCTCGTGAACATGTATATTTGTACTCGATTAAGATTCCCTTCGAATGTCATTGATTCCGATGGAAAATCTATCGAACTTTTATCTACTTTTATACTCGATGTTCGATGAGTTTGGTCTCGGACGTGGAGCAACTTTCTTTCGGTTCGTTGGGATTTTCCCGCGATTACCGCAACAAAATCCGTCCGTTGGATTCGGAGAGACGCGGAATCTTCGCCGTTGGATCGGATTTGATGGTTATGTCAGACACCACCTCTATAAATACCGATCCACCCCCCCGGCACAGACCACACATTCCCTCGACTTCATCGCTCTTCTCCTGAGCTCTCGTGCGCCGCCGTGCTGTTCGTCGCCGTCGATTCCCTCGCCTCTTTGCTGCCGGAAGGAAGTCGCCGGAGACCTTCTCGTCGACGAGGATCTTCATCCGCGCCGCCGTAGCCGCCGTACATCACCAAGTTAGGGTATGCACGGCTCTGGACTCGATTCCGATCTCTTCTGTTCATCGAGCCCCAGATTTGTTCTTGATTTTCTTTTTTTATTAGGTCTGTTTGATCCGTTTGGATTGTTGATCTTTGGGAAATCAGTTTCTAGAGTTCTCTGTTGATTCCCATTTGATCTAGGTAAGAAATCCCACAGTTTTTTTCGCTTAGGCAAATCCGACAAATGCATGTCGATAGATTTACACTTGTGCAATTCCTTCATACAAGTTATTCATTAGATTTGCACCCGATGAAAATCTAGCCTAGCACTTCCATGAAAAACTTGCTTCAAGACAAATTCCTCGATATGCTTACTGCATTCAAAACGTTTTTCCTCGAAAATGGTTGGTACAAGTTCACAACTTTCCTATATTCCCTCGTACCTATATATTTCGCAGGAAAATGTCTGAGAACAAAGGAAATTTCAGAGAGCCCAAGCGTGTTGGAGGTCGAACAAGAATCACCAACAATTCTGAAGGTCTGTCTGAAGAGCTGATTATTGAGAAAAAGTTGAGAACTCCAGAAGGCTCAGAAGATGATCGTACGAGAGAAAACAGACTGCAAGAGATTCGACGGCTTCAAGCGCTTCGATGGTTTGAATAGAAGACACTTATTCCTCGCTGGGAGAGACTGTTTGCTCTGAATAATCCCTGGTCTGATGTCAAGTCTTTAAGACCCAAATGGAAGAAGGCAAATAGACCACTTCCTCCAGCCGATGCTCACCCATCCTCTCTCAAAACACCTGATGATTTCAAAGAGTTGGTTGCTGCTTGAGCTGAACGAGAAAAAAAGAGAAAGGAGGCTAAAGCTAGAAAGGAGGCTGCTGCTGCTAAGGGCACCGAGGATGTTGGTCCTTGCACCAAATCGAAGGCTGGCAAGAAATCTGCCAAGCGAAAGAGAAAGGAAGTTGTTGTTTCTCCACCAGAGGCAACCTCTGACAAAGAAGAAGCCCATTCCGATGGTCAAGACCCTGGCACAGAGGCAGATGTCGAGGACATTGCTTTGAAAAAGAAACCGAGCAATAAAGGCATCAGGATCCAGGAGCCAGCTGCAAAGGCTCCTCGAGCAACTATTGACAAGACCAATTTGTGCATTGATCCACCAATTTCCTCTGCTCCCCCCGTGAAAACTCGTAGGAAAAAACCCTCGGCCAGGTCGAAGGGAAAGCAAGCCCAAGTGGCTGAAGATGATGAGACCCTGATCCAGCGAAAGGAAAGGCTGGCCAAGCAACAAGAACTTGAAGCAAAAGACTTTGAAAACTCCAAACTTCTTAACTTCCACAGTCAACCCGAGCATAAGAAGGCCCAGGTTTCTCAACAATTGGGCATCCTGCATCTGGTAAACGAGAGATACAGACGCCAGATCGAAGGAGGTACTGTCCCCAGTGCTCCTAAGGAAAATGTTGTGGTCCCAAGTGCCACTGAGAAAGTAGTGGCTCCCACAGTCACGAAGGATAAGGATGCAATCGCTAGTGCTGCGAAGAAAAATGCTGAGGCTGCAAGTGCCTCGAAGGATAAAGATGAGGCCCCCAGTGCCGTAACTAAACCAGTTGCTGCTGCCAAGGTCACCAAGGAGGACGAATTGAAAGCCAAATAGGCTAGGCAGAAGGCTTAGGCTGCTCCAGTCCCTCGAGCTGCCCCTGCTCCTGCCCCTGCTGCACCAGTTGTGTCCGGCCCTCGAGCCGATGAAGAAAGCTCCAATGAAGGAGATTCTGCTGCCAATGCTGCATAGGAGTGCAGATTTCCAACGTTCTTTGGCGTATGGCCACCACACCGAGCAAAGTGACTGCCAAGGATGATGTTCCTCCTAGATACAAGAAAGAGTAGCTCGCTACATGATTCGTTGGGAGGGATATCTTACCCAGGATCACAAGGACAAAGAGCAAGAAAAGTTTTGTTCCAAGAACCTTCGAGCAGAAACTGAGGACCTTGTGTCTCGATAGTTTTTCAAGACCAAGTTTGAAACACTTGATGACTCCAGAAGGGCACAGAAAGAAAACATCACTGCTGTCAATGAAAAGGTTCGACAGATAGTAACTGATATGTGCAAGGAGCACAATGAAGCCCTCACCGAGAGACAATCTCGACAGAGAAAGTCTGCTGCCCTATCCTCTGCGCGTGGGACGCCAGAGATCGAGAAAATTGCAAAGAAGCAAAAGTCCACCGAGGTCGTTGCTGCAACAGCACGACAGGAAAGTGCACCAAACCCCGCCAAGCAAGCCACTCCACCCCGTTCGAAAACTCCGCCACCTCGCCAAGCCACCCCTCCACCTCGACAACAAACTCCTCCCCCTCGTCAACCTTCACCACCAAAAGCTTCATCGCCACCACCCAACCCACCACCACACGTCATTCCATCGTCTACCCCAGCCGTCGAGCCTCAGGCTCCAATTGTGACCGAGCAACCTGCTCAGGTCGAGCAAGAACAACATGCCCCAATTCCATCCGCGCAGAAGGATTATTCCTCTGCCCATACTCTGAATGAAGGAGAAGACGCCGAAGTCGATATAACCACTGTTTCTTCTCGTCAAGATGCTGCCGAAGGAGAAAGTTCTGGAGATGCCAGTTCAAGTGAAAGTTCCTCCTCCTCCTCTTCAAACTCTTCGAACGAAGAGATGATTGATGCTTTTGCACAACTGAATGAGGATCTGGAGGCTATGGAGACTGCGGAGGCCGAGAAGCATACCAATGCCGACGAAGGAGATGCCATCGAAGAGCAGGCCGACGAAAATGCTCCTGCAGCCATCCCAGCTCAGGACATCGTCAATGTTCCATCTTCATTTCCTCGTCCTCCTGAGCCATTTTTGCAAATGCCAGATAATGCTGCTGAAGTTTTTCCCGTCGATGAGCTTCTTAACTCTGCTCATCCGAGAGAAATGCTGCCTTTGTTCCGCCCCGATGTCCCTCGAGGAGGCTCTATCTTCAAGAGGCGGGAACACAAGCCATTTTTTCTTCGGGACCAATCCCTATGAGAAGCCCAGAAATGCATATTCTCTTCGGTTTTGGACCCAGGAGCAAGCTATCTATTATACTCGAGTGTTGTACAACAAGGCTAGAATTTTCCAGCATTAGTATCTTGATATGCCTTCGGTGTACTCCACATCATGTTTCGAAAATGTTGCCGAAACTATTGATGGCCTGCATGCTCACAAGATGTTTGCTCTCGATTTTGGGTACAATCTTGAGCTCATCAAGCAATTTTATGCCACTTTGTATGTCACTGGTGATCCTGAGAACTCGAAGAATTGGAAATTTGATTATATGATTCAAGGCCAAGTGTTCCATATGACCGTCGACCAATTTCTGGCCATCATCAATTTACCTCGTTTCGAAGGATTACCACACAAGTTTCATGATCTGCCTGCCCCAACTCCAGCTGAATTTTCTACGTTGATGAATCCAGATGTCTTAGCAGATCACTTCACAGATGAGCCGAAGCCAAGGCATCTCGGTTTTGAAGCAAAGCCATGGTTTTATATTCTTTCGAAGACTTTGATGCCAATGCTCGATGTGCACGATGATTTTCCCATTCCCCATGATGTGCAACTTTCTCTTTTGAAGTTAGTCCATGGTCATCCCTTCGATTTTGAAGACTACTTCATTCGCACGTTGGTTTCCTGTGCTGATGATCACAATTCTCACAAGCCATATGCACCCTGGCTGATGGCAATCTGCAATTACTCTCGGGACGTGGCATTCCTGGTATCAATCTATCCCAAGATTTTTACTCCACCAGTAAGGGGAGTATTGCTGTCGGGACCCGGGGTTTGCGTATGTAATTCCAGCCACAACTCAATCATATGAAGAGCTGAGAGCCATACCCACTTGTCTAAGCAGACAAGGCCAAGTACAAGACACTCTCGGAAAGCTCGAACGTGAGGGGCATCCAATTCAGGCCCGGATGATCAACTGAGATGGGTCCTCATCGTCCGCTCACAAGTCTAAATGATTATGGGTGGTGAAATCCCATACTCATAGACAAGTCGCCTCAACCATATTATCGATTGAATCATAACACTTACATAAACAGACTCCAGCCCGATCTCTTAGTCGGGGTCTCGGGCGGGCTCAATCATACAACAAAGTGTGCCACGTGACAGAGTCACGAGCAATCGCATCGCGATGCCCCAAGCTGCGCACATCTAAGGGCCACTTGGTTTATAAAAGACCGCCGGCGAGAGCACAACTAAGGTATCGAACCCCACACATGACATGCACGATATAAACATATACGCAGCATGCATGCAAAGTGTATAACAACAGGTAACACAACATGAACTCTACAAACTCATAGCTTTATTGCATCTGCTACACAGAGCAGATATAGTAGTGTTACAAGCAGAGATCACATTACTGTGAACCAAAATTACATCATACAACAACGGAATCAAATTATGTCTTAGTAAAGACAAGGTTAACAAATGGCTTAAGAAGCCTTTAAGAAAACACAACGACCTTCCAGAGGGACCAGGCTGCTGTCTGGGACTACATTACTTCGTCGACATCGAGCTTGAAGGGGGAAGCCACCATCAGGGTCAGTGGTCTCGTCTCTAAAACATAGAATAAGAAAACGTGAGTACAAAGTCGTACTCAGCAAGACTTACGTCAGAACTATACTACTCATGCTTAGGTATCAAGGTAAAGGAAAGTGAGGTTGTAATGCAGAAAGCTTTGACTTGGCTATCCTGTACTACGACTACATAGATTTGAGATGAGAGGCGCACACGAGTCCATCTAATCTTGATCACCACATCAATAAACAACCATGGATCCTTCCTCGACTTCCCCACGAGGAAGCAACCCAAAGCACTCACACTTATCTTGATATTTTTAGAGTATCCATTTGAGTTGTCTAATAATCAAGCAAAGATCTCCAAGTAGTCCATAACCGCGGACACGGCTATTCGAATAGTTCATTAACCCTGCAGGGGTGTACTTCTTCACATACGTAGCTACCACTTATCGCCTAGAACTCGTCACCTTCAAGCGGTGTCGGCGAGGATAGTACCATGACACTTACCTCACGGCTCCAACTCTAGTCCAGGGGATCACCTATCTGAGTTGTACCCCAATCGGGAATCCGGCCGGGGTTTCCGTTCAGGACCCAAACGATGTATGGATGGTCCGACAAGCCCACCTCGACGGATGGTGATGCGCTTGCCTAAAACCGTGCTACGTTATGAAAGCAAATAGAAGAAAATTAACCCATGCGAATCCTGGACCCTAGTCGGGGTAAGTTAATAGGTCGAGAGGGGTCAATGAGCCCAACATGTGGTAGTAATCTGTGTTTGGATCACAACACAAGAACTTGGGGCCTAGGGCAGTGTAAATGAGACAACCCATTGTGTACTCCTACACAGCCTCTCATTGTTCACTTATATTAGGGTGACTTCATCAACACGTTACCACCTTGTTGCATGTGTTCACTACCATCCCGATACATCACCAGATGGATCAACGTCATTGCAAACAACTCTAGCATGGCATAGCATATCATGGATAAAGGGCCACATGATGAACACAAACAAATCTTGTATCTGCTAGGTTGAGGTTTGCTTAATACTGTGGCAGCAATGATAGGTCATGCAAAGGATGGGTTCAACTAGCGATAGAACGGTAACATGTGAATCACCTAAACATGCATAAGAGAACAAGAGGGAAACTGGGTTTTTATAGATATGATCAAAGGGGGTTTGCTTGCCTTATTGTCGAGACTCGGGGGTGCCACTCTTCGGAGAAAACATGAACTATGTCCGGCGATGGATCTATCGAGAAGAAGCAAACACCGAGACAACAACAATGTAAACATCACATTGCAATGCACATTCAAGAAATGAATCATGGCATGGTACTGATGTGATCTATGTTCAATTTGCAACAAGTTTAATTGAAGTTGATTTGAAAAAGGAATTCAAATTTAAACTCCAAATGTGGTTCAAATTAGCCAAAGTTGCATTTGCTAATGTTTGGATATGGTAAACCATGTTGTCATGTGTATGATATGCCTCTGATGTTCATGTGATAAGGTTGGCATTGCAAAGATTTATTATGAAATGATTTGAACATTTATTTTGAATTATTCCAAATAACCCAAATAGCTAAATGCTACTGGTCCATCATCATAGATGTGTTTTTCATTCATGAAAATATGATATTTGGAATCCTTGCATTTTTCTGATGATTTTTCATATATTACACTTTTGATTGCGAGTTATGGTTTAAAAGTTATTGAATTTCAAAGATTTAATAGTTTTCTGGTAATTCTGTTAAATAAGAAAAAAACATTATTGCGCAAGCATGACATGAGGATGACATCATGGGGGCGCTGACCAGTCAACTTGACGCCTGGGCCCTACCTGTCATCCCCTCTGGGTTAAAACCCGCTTTAATTAAAATGACAGGGGATTAGGGGGGGGGGCAGGGCCCACTTGTCAGTGTGTGATTAGGGGAATTAGGCCGTAATCACACTGGCCGGCCGGCGGTTAACCGGCGGCAGCCACGAGACGCGGTGGGGGCACGCCGGAGTGGTGCTCCTGGCCACGCCTAGCTGCGAGGAGGGCACTGGGCGTAGCCCTGGTCCGTGCGCGGCGACTAGGCTAGGTGGGCTGCCACGGGGCGGCCGGAGGGCTCGACGGCGAGCTCTTCCGCGGCGGCCGGAGACGGTCACGACGGGGAGGGTGACTCCGGGGGCTAGAGCGAGCGGGGTTAGGGGGGAATTGAGCGTTTTCTCACCGGGATCGCGAAGGAGATGGCTCGGAGCTCGGAGAGAAGTTGGAGACGGCGAATCTCTCGCCGGAGTTCGTAGCGGCCGGCGACGAGGAATTGAAGATGACGTCGTCTCGGGGTCGTCTAGGTTTCAATTGAGCGGGCGAGACGATGGAGACGGCCATGGCGAACGTCCTGGACAAGACCACGGGGCAAACGGTGGCCGGGGGGCGCGTCGGAGCACGGCGGCGCTCTACGGAGCTTCTCGGTGGCGCGCAAAAACGAGCGGGGAAGATAAGGAAAAGGAGACCAGGGAGAGGGGAAGGGCTCGGCGGGTCCAGGGGGTCTCCACGGCGCGATAAGGCCGGCCAGAGCAGGCTGCTGCGTGGCCGGCGTCGAGCGCATGCTCGCCACGCAGTGGCGTGCTCGGCTGAAGACGGGGATGCCCCTGGCGGGCTGGGCCGGCTTCTTCCCACTTGGGCCACGTAAGTGGGGCTTTGCCCCTTTTCTTTCTGTTTTTCTTTTTATTGCTTTCTGTTTTATTTGTTTTGCTCTGAAAAAATACCAAATCATTTTTAAAAATCCCCAGATATTTATCTTGGACATATGTGACATAAAGCTAGTCACTCCCAAGTTTTGGAGATTTTTGGAATTCAAATTATTTGAATCCAATTCAAATAGCATTTAAACTTAATTTCCAAGCCTCTGTTTGAATATTTGAAAAATCCATGAGCATGGGCTTGACTCCAAATCATTTTTAAAATGATCATACTCATTTATAGGACTTTTCAAAATTGTTTGGAGGAATTTTGGAAAAACTTTTTATCTGGCCTTTTATTTAAATTCTTTTTGAGGCTTTTCCAAATCCCCAATTATTAAACCAAGGAATTTAAACATGATGCAATTATTTCTAGTAATAAAAGCACATACCAAAACTAGGGTTGTGACAACTCGCCCCCACTCAAAAGAATCTCGTCCCGAGATTCAGAAGTAGTCGGGAAGAGGGTGGGGTACTCGACTCGGAGACGGTCTTCTCGTTCCCAGGTGGCTTCTTTCTCAGAATGATTGGACCACTGCACTTTGAAGAACTTGATCTTCTGACGTCCGGTGGTGCGCTCAGCTTCATCGAGGATACAGACAGGATACTCTCGATATGACAGGTTTTCTAGGAGATCAAGCGTTTCGTGGTCTACTTCGCGGATGGGGTCCTTGAAGCAACGCCTGAGTTGAGATACGTGGAAGACATCGTGAACCTAAGAAAGATGCGGCGGTAGTTCAAGTTGGTAGGCAACTTCTCCACGCTTAGCTAGAATGCGAAAGGGGCCTATGTAACGTGGGGCCAATTTGCCTTTGATACCGAAGCGATGGGTTCCCTTCAGAGGGGTAACCCGGAGGTAAGCCTTCTCGTTCAGCTCATAGCTTTCTGGCCTATGATGACGATCATAGTAGATTTTCTGACGAGACCTGGCTGTTTTCAATTGCCCACGAACAATGCGAACCTTCTCTTCTGCTTCCTGGATCATATCCGGTCCAAAGAATTGTCTTTCACCGGTTTCTGACCAGTTCAATTGTGTTCGACATTTTCGTCCATAGAGGAACTCAAAGGGTGCTATGCCCAAGCTAGATTGGAAGCTGTTGTTATAAGCAAACTCGGTGAATGGAAGAGATTTCTCCCAACTCTTTCCGAATGATATAACACAGGCTCTGAGCATGTCTTCGAGAATTTGATTGACTCTTTCTACTTGACCACTTGACTGGGGATGAAAGGCGGTGCTAAAGGAGAGATAAGTTCCCATAGCATTTTGAAAACTTTACCAAAATCGAGAGGTGAAAAGACTCCCACGGTCTGAATTGATTTCCAAAGGAACACCATGGAGAGAAACAATCCGGGAGACATATAAATCCACTAACTGGCTAGCAGTTATACTCTCGCGAACAGGAAGGAAATGAGCAACTTTGGAAAGACGGTCAATGACCACGAAGATGGCATTGTTTCCTTTCTGAGACTTTGGAAAGACAGTGATGAAATCCATACTGACTTTATCCCATTTCCACTCAGGAATGGCAAAAGGTTGAAGAGTACCAGCAGGTCTTTGATGCTCTGCTTTCACACGACGACAAACATCGCACTCAGCAACAAATTGAGCGATTTCTCGCTTCATCCTAGTCCACCAAAATCTCTGGCGCAGATCTTGATACATCTTAGTACTACCAGGATGAATCGAGAGAGGGGTTTCATGAGCTTCCTTAAGGATCTGCTGCCTTAGATTCCTATTCTTCGGAACTACCATCCTATTCTCGAAGTACACAATACCTTCATTGTCTAGGGTAAAACATCTTGCCTTGCCGCTAGCAATGTTCTGTTTGATATATCGGATACGTCGAGCACGTTGTTGAACAGCTTTGATTTGATCCTCAAGGGTTGGTTTCACAATCAAGGTGGAAAGGAATCCATGAGGAACAATCTCGAGATTCATCTTTCAAAATTCCTCATAGAGAAGTTGTTCATACTGTTGTAACATGAGGTTGTTACAATACGACTTACGACTTAGTGCATCAGCCATGACATTGGCTTTTCCTGGGGTGTAAGAGATACTTAATTCATAATCTTTTATCAACTCTATCCAGCGTCTTTGCCTGAGGTTAAGATCTGGCTGGGTGAATATGTATTTGAGGCTTTGGTGATCGGTATAGATTTCACAACGATTACCAAAGAGGTAATGTCGCCAAGTCTTCAGGGCATGAACTATGGCAGCGAGTTCAAGATCATGGGTAGGATAGTTCTCTTCATGTGGCCGCAACTCGCGTGAAGCATTAGCTACCACATGTCGATCTTGCATAAGTATGCATCCTAACCCTTGCCGTGAAGCATCACAATAGATCTCGAAATCCCTTTTGGTGTCTGGAGGTGCAAGTACGGCTGCAAAAGTCGATCTTCTTTTCAGCTCTTGAAAGCTTTCCTCTCACTTGGGAGTCCATTGGAATTTCTTATCTTTCTTGAGGAGTTCAGTAAGAGGCTTTGCAACTTTAGAAAATTTCTCGACGAAGCGGCGGCAATAGCTGGCTAGGCCAAGAAAACTTCTAACTTGCTTAACCGATTCTGGTGGAGTCCAGTCAAGGACGGCCTGAACTCTCTCGGAATTGACTGCAATGCCTTTTGCAGAAATCACGTGGCCTTGGTAGGTCACTTCTGGTAGCCAAAATTCACACTTGGAGAACTTGGCATAAAGGCGATGCTCTCTAATTTCATCAATACCAGCCTAAGATGTTCTGCGTGCTCTTCTTCGTTCTTCGAGTAGATGAGAATGTCATCAAGATAAACCACAACAAATTTATCTAAGTACTCCATGAAGATCGAATTCATCAAGCGCGAAAAAGTGGCTGGGGCATTGGTTAAAGCAAAGGACATGACGGTGTACTCGTAAAGACCATAACGAGTAGTGAACGCCGTTTTGGGAATGTCCTCGTTTCTGATTTTGATTTGATGATAACCTAATCTCAAATCCATCTTGGAGAAGACAGAGGATCCAGCAAGTTGATCATAAAGATCATTGATCCTGGGCAGTGGGTACTTGTTCTTTATCGTTGCCAGATTCAGCGGACGATAGTCTACGCACATCCTTTCCGTTCCATCTTTCTTCGTCACGAACAGAACGGGGCAACCCCATGGCGATGAGCTAGGGCGGATGAAGCCTTTTGCCAGCGAAGCTTCCAGTTGAATTTTAAGCTCAGCTAACTCATGTGGGGCCATCCTATATGGGCGTCTGGAAATTGGGGCTGTGCCTGGTATAAGATCTACAATGAAATCCACACACCTGTAGGGTGGCATTCCCGGCAGCTCTTCTGGAAAGACATCCAAAAAGTCACAAACTATCGGAATATCTTCAAGGTTAGGAAGGGGATGTTCATTCAACGAATATAGCTGGGTTTCTGAACCTTGAGATGCGAAATGGACTATCTTGCCGGAAGGATGAGTGAGTTGGACTGATTTGGTGGCACAATCAATCTTGGCACGGTGTTTGGACAACCAATCCATACCTAAGATGATATCGATATCTGAAGATTTGAGGGCTATGAGAGAAGCAAGGAATACAACATCCTCAACAGCAATTTCATTATCATGACTTACCCTACTGGTACGCCATGTGGATCCTGGAGTTTTAATCATGAAAGGGTTAGGCAACTCCTCAAATGAAATTTCATGCAGGAGCGCGAACTTTTCAGACAAAAAGGAATGAGAAGCTCCAGAATCAAATAGAACAGAAGCAGGTTTGGAGTTAACAGGAAGTGTACCGAGTACAACCTTCGTATCCTCTTGGGCTTCTTTGATGGTGGCATGGTTCACACGTACGTATTCAACAATAGCGGACTTGGATTTGGAAGGCTTTGGTGGTTTAGCTTTGGCTTTAGGTTTTGGACGAGGAGGAACATTCTCATGCAATGAACACTGTTGTGCAATGTGGCCAGGATTACCATACTTGTAGCACAAACGGGTGTTAGGTTGTGGAGTTTGTATGGCAAGCTCTCTACTACCTTTCTGGGTTTTCTTGCTTTGTGGAGATGGTCTTGGAATCAAGTGCGAAGGAAGGGCACTAGTTGGGATCCAAATTTGACGTTTCTGAGAACCCAAACTAGAAGAGGAAGCAAGATCACGATCACGCTTGCGAGACTCTTCAAAGACCTCATTTCCATGCTCAGCTCTGAATGATCTATTGACCAAATCCTCGAAGTTGACGAATTCAAGGAGATTGAGATCATGACGAAGGACGGGGTTAAGTCCCTTGCGGAACCTTGCCTGCTTCTTGGCATCGGTTGATATCTTCTCAGGGGCATAACGAGAAAGGCGATTGAACTCAGTCCTGTACTGATGAACAGTCATATTTCCTTGAGATAGGTTGCAGAACGCTTCCCTCTTTCTTTCCATCAGCTCATCCAGAATGTGGTACCCTTGGAAGGCATCACAGAACTCCTGCCAAGTCACTACGTGACCATCAGGTTGCATTGCAACAAAACTTTCCCACCATTCACCAGCAGCACCTTCCAGAAAGTATGCCGAGAACATCACACGATCATCTGGAGAAACATGCGCCGTCTGAAGCTTACGCTCGATTGAACGGATCCAATCATCGGCATCAAGGGGCTCAGATGAACATCGGAATACCGGCGGGTTCAAAAGGATAAAATCCTGGATGGATATTACCGCATCTCGCTGGAGAGAAGTATTCGTCTCAATGAGCTCCAAAAGGCGTGTTTGATCACGTCGATTTCGCTCAGCCTCCATCATGATTTCCGCTGCAGAAGGCGGTGAAGGAGGATCATCATCACCACTTTGATTACCGTGACCAGATTCAACACATCTAGTTCCACCTGACATTCTGTGTGATAAAAATCAACAATCAGAGTAGGATTTATGATGGAATCAAAGCAAAGATGATATAATTTAAGAGCGTACAAGATTGTAACGCAAAAGCATTGGAATCACTGGAAACACGGGACAAATCGGACAGCATAACGGCTGTACTGGGGTGGAAAAATGAATCAATCTGCAAGAATGATCAGAACCTTCTCAAAAGGCTTGATGGAATGGTGACTCTAGAAAACCAAAACATTCCTACAGCTATGGAGAGTCAAACAACGAGATGTTCTAGTATAGACATAGAAGAGCCTAGTCCTATCTTCCCGTAGAAAATATGAGGGTGACTCAGAACTCAGATCGATGAGGGTAAGGAGAAAAACGAAGCCTTACGTTGTTCCCTTATACCCAAAGTAACTATATAATTATAGAATGCTAGACTCGACTTCGGCCAAGGTTTACTAATCCTACAGGCATTCCTACTCTGATACCAAGTCTATCGGGACCCGGGGTTTGCCTATGTAATTCCAGCCACAACTCAATCATATGAAGAGCCGAGAGCCATACCCACTTGTCTAAGCAGACAAGGCCAAGTACAAGACACTCTCGGAAAGCTCGAACGTGAGGGGCATCCCATTCAGGCCCGGATGATCAACTGAGATGGGTCCTCATCGTCCGCTCACAAGTCTAAATGATTATGGGTGGTGAAATCCCATACTCATAGACAAGTCACCTCAACCATATTATCGATTGAATCATAACACTTACATAAACAGACTCCAGCCCGATCTCTTAGTCGGGGTCTCGGGCGGGCTCAATCATACAACAAAGTGTGCCACGTGACAGAGTCACGAGCAATCGTATCGTGATGCCCCAAGCTGCGCACATCTAAGGGCCACTTGGTGTATAAAAGACCGCCGGCGAGAGCACAACTAAGGTATCAAACCCCACACATGACATGCACGATATAAACATATACACAGCATGCATGCCAAGTGTATAACAGCAGGTAACACAACATGAACTCTACAAACTCATAGCTTTATTGCATATTCTACATAGAGCAGATATAGTAGTGTTACACGCAGAGATCACATCACTGTGATCCAACATTACATCATACAACAACGGAAGAAAATTATGTCTTAGTAAAGACAAGGTTAACAAATGGCTTAAGAAGCCTTTAAGAAAACACAACGACCTTCCAGAGGGACCACGCTGCTGTCTGGGACTACATTACTTCGTCGACGTTGAGCTTGAAGGGGGAGGCCACCATCAGGGTCAGTGGTCTCATCTCTAAAACATAGAATAAGAAAACGTGAGTACAAAGTCGTACTCAGCAAGACTTACGTCAGAACTATACTACTCATGCTCAGGTATCAAGGTAAAGGCAAGTGGGGTTGTAATGCAGAAAGCTTTGACTTGGCTATCCTGTACTACGACTACATAGAGTTGAGATGAGAGGCGCACACGAGTCCATCTAATCTTGATCACCACATCAATACACAACCATGGATCCTTCCTCGACTTCCCCACGAGGAAGCAACCCAAAGCACTCACACTTATCTTGAGATTTTTAGAGTATCCATTTGAGTTGTCTAATAATCAAGCAAAGATCTCCAAGTAGTCCATAACCGCGGACACGGCTATTCGAATAGTTCATTAACCCTGCAGGGGTGTACTTCTTCACATACGTAGCTACCACTTATCGCCTAGAACTCGTCACCTTCAAGCGGTGTCGGCGAGGATAGTACCACGACACTTACCTCACGGCTCCAACTCTAGTCCAGGGGATCACCTATCTGAGTTGTACCCCAATCGGGAATCCGGCCGGGGTTTCCGTTCAGGACCCAGACGATGTATGGACGGTCCGACAAGCCCACCTCGACGGATGGTGCTGCGCTTGCCTAAAACCGTGCTACGTTATGAAAAAAATAGAAGAAAATTAACCCATGCGAATCCTGGACCCTAGTCGGGGTGAGTTAATAGGTCGAGAGGGGTCAATGAGCCCAACATGTAGTAGTAATCTGTGTCTTGGATCACAACACAAGAACTCGGATCCTAGGGCAGTGTAAATGAGACAACCCACTGTGTACTCCTATACAACCTCTCATTGTTCACTTATATTAGGGTGACTTCATCAACACGTTACCACCTTGTTGCATGTGTTCACTACCATCCCGATACATCACCAGATGGATCAACGTCATTGAAAACAACTCTAGCATGGCATAGCATATCATGGATAAAGGGCCACATGATGAACACAAACAAATCTTGTATCTGCTAGGTTGAGGTTTGCTTAATACTGTGGCAGCAATGATAGGTCATGCAAAGGATGGGTTCAACTAGCGATAGAACGGTAACATGTGAATCACCTAAACATGCATAAGAGAACAAGAGGGAAACTAGGTTTTATAGATATGATCAAAGGGGGTTTGCTTGCCTTATTGTCGAGACTCGGGGGTGCCACTCTTTGGAGAAAACAGGAACTATGTCCGGCGATGGATCTATCGAGAAGAAGCAAACACCGAGACAACAACAATGTAAACATCACATTGCAATGCACATTCAAGAAATGAATCATGGCATGGTACTGATGTGATCTAGGGTTGTGACAATTGCAGATTATTGCTCGACCCAACGATCAGTTTGCAGAGCACACTCGCATCCGCGCCCATATGACTGAGCGCAATATTCGCTCGAAATTTATCAAGCCAGTGCATCACATGGAGGTATCTCTTCGGTGTCAGCAAATGCTTCAACATCATATTGACCAAGATTTCCTTCAGAAGAAGAAGATGATGGATGAAATCAACCATCTGTGCAACATTGCCATGAACAATAATCAGATGCTGCGTGAATGCCTTCTCCGCGATTGGAAAGGGTTGCTCAAGTTCAATTCCCTCGGTCAACTTCAGCGCTGCGGCTTCGAAGAATATCCTCCGCATCTGAACAGGAACTGGGCTAATGATTATTATCTTGATCGACCAGATTTCAATATTCCTTTGCTACCGAACAACAGGGACGTGATTTCTATCGATGATTTCTATCACTTCACAGTGAACACCAATTCCCCCGACTCCGACAAAGATGAACCTCCTCGACGCCAAGCGAGAGTTTACTCTCCCCGTTTGCGAAGCCCTCAGACTCCTCCTGAATCTCAACTGGAATCCTTTAGATACCAACATTCTTTCAGGGCGAAGCTTACTCCTCCAGGCGGTCGCCCCATTCGACATCCTTCAACGCTCGCGGAATCTTCTCGACGTCGCCAGCGCCGCCCCATCGAGTAGGGATTTCTTTCGACCATATTCTCTCGATTTTTTGTACGTTGTGAAAGAAAGGGGGAGATGTAGTGGCATCGAAGAAATTAGTTTGCCATCGGGGTTAAGGGATTTTATTTTCGTTCTCTGAACTTTTGAACTTAGAAGTTTCTGAGTAGTTTGAACAAACATTCGATTCTCATTCGATCTGGTTGTAACTAACTCTAAGTAGGTATGTGAACTGCACTTTTATCGTAAGATATCTATCTGCTATTCTTGCGTTACTTAACCTTTTGCAGGAAGTTATCTTTCATATAAGTTCACAAATTATTCGAGGATATTGCATATTTCTCATTGAATATTATTTGGACTGCAATCTTGCTCGCTAAGATTATTGATGTTTTTCCCTCGACTCAATTATTGTCAAATATTCACTTCACTGGAAATTCACATCTTCCGTGCATACATCAAGGGGGAGTATTTCATCGATCTTAGCACTGGTTTATCATCGAAAACTCAAAACTTTCAAATTATTTATCGATGCCTGTTTTGTCAACAATCGTCCAAAAAGTGGGAGATTGTAAGAGCAAGTTTTGCCCCCGAAGGTTTTGGACATTGTTGGACAAAGCAGTAGTGGAACTACTATTGTTTTCGAGTATAAACAGATACTTAGGTTCCAAAGAATGGAGTTTGCAATTAGAAGGTCGAAGGACAACTCACTTCAGTGAAGCTGCAGTCAACTACCGGAACCTTTGAAGGAAGACGACCCCCAAAAATGTCATCGAAGAAGAAGATGCTCTCGAGTAAAAGCGCAACGAGGAGAAAGCTGAAGCTGGTCGAAGACTTAGTCCTTTTACTAGTTTCTCTTTATTTTCTTGAGTCGTAGGAAAAACCGTACTATCAAGAGGGGTTTGCTAGTTGAGATCTTTGTCGAAGTGAATTTTCTCTACTCAACCTAAACCCACAAAATCCTACCGAGAGAAATCTTACTGAGTCGAGTGAATAGCTTCAAGGCAAAGTCATCGCACTTCGTGCCTTCGAGAGAGAACTCGTTCGGTAAGTCAGCTTACTTCTTCCTCAAGTAAAGTTGCGTAGTGATTGAAATCCGACCGTTGTGGACACGCGTCAAGCGGTTGCATCGGGTCACTTCAGTCATTTTACGCAACGGGATCGCCACCTATAAATACCCCGCACCTACCCGCCATTTCGAGTTGGTTCCTCCTCTGAAGATTCTAAGATAGAAGTACTGTGAGCATCCCAAGAGAGATTCATCGAGAGAAAAAACCCAAGTCTAAACTGAGTTGAGAAATTCACAGAGACTTAGGTCGAGATTAGCCGATCTTTTTATCTTGGAGAACTTCAAGTCTCCTAGACGGTTAGGCGTCGCCTATCAAGAAGTCGAAGAGAAATTGTCGCTGTTGAAGGAAGTTTGTAAAGGTCTCGGAGATGTCCTGAATCATCTACCACGAGTGAAAACTGGACAAACTCGAGGAGTTTGTTGCAGTGGAGAATAGGACGAAGAGAGTTTTGCTCTAGGTGTACAATCACCAGTCCCTCCAACCAGACGTAGCACTTTGCAGAGTGTGAACTGGTTTACCAAACATCGTCGTGTCAGGCTCGTTTTCCTTCTCGCATTTACTTTCAGTATTTACTGGTTGCCTGTTTGCCTTCGATGTTTTCCTTCGCTCCCAATCCTTTCGAGCCATGCATGTCTTTCGATACTGTATTTCCTTCGAGATGCATGTATTCCTTCGTGGTTTGTCTGAATTCCTTCTAAGTTCCTTAGAATTTTTAGAAGTGATCATTCACCCCCTCCCCCTCTGATCATTCTTGAGCTTTCAGAAACCCTCAGACATGCCTGGCGTCCCGAGAGAATTCGGTGAGCACCACCTTAACACTGACCTGAAGATAAAACCAATCAAACAATTCCTCTTCCGTTTTAACGATGAGAGAAGATAAGCAATGTGACAAGAAGTAGCCCGGCTCCTAACCGCCGGTTTCATCGTGGAAGTTTTTCACCCAAACTGGCTGGCCAACCCGGTCTTCGTACTCAAGAAAAATGGACCCTTGCACATGTGCGTCGACTATACGGACCTCAACAAAGCATGTCCCAAGGATCCTTTCTCCTTGCCACGGATAGACTAAATCATCGATTCCACGGTAGGATGTGAGCTCTTATGTTTCCTGGACGCATACTCCGGCTATCACCAGATAAAAATGGCCGTCGAAGACCAGGAGAAAACATCCATCATCACGCCCTTCAGAGCCTTCTGTTATATGTCAATGCCATTCGGCCTGAAAAACGCAGAAGCCACGTACCAACGCACCATCCAGAACTTCCTAAAGGAACAGATCGGGTGCAACGGACACATGTACGTCGACGACATAGTGATCAAGACTCAGAAAGCCGACTCATTGATCAAAGTCCCGGAGGAAACATTTGCGAATCTCCGCACTTACCAGATGAAACTAAACCCGGCCAAATGCACCTTTGGAGTATGTAACATCCCAAAATTCTAAATTTTGGAATGTTATAATAATTATGTAATTATGATTGTCTTGTTTGATTTGTGTGAATTTGATCTGAGTGCGATAGACTAGGATCTGAAACTTTTGGAGTTTAAATGAATATTAATAATGAGAGGGAATAAAATGACTTTCCCTAATATTCATTTTTGTTCTTTTACATTCATTATTTAAAAACAAATCCAACAAATAAAAATAGAGAGAAGGTAATATCACTCTTTCAATAAATAAAATAAAGTTGGGAAAATGTTTTAAATAAAAGTTTCCATTTTATTTTATTGGATCTTATTTTGAATACTTTAATACTTAAAATAAAAATAATTAAATGAGGGAAGATAACATGACTTCTTCAATTTCAATTGAAAATGATTTAAAACCTTATTTTTATTTTATTTGGATTTATTAGAAAATGTTTTTTGAATCCTTTTATTTTGGATAAAAAAAGTTATTAAATATTCTATTTAAATTGTTCTAATATTTTAGAAATTTATTTGGGTATTTTTGGAAGTTGTAAATTATTTTATAAAACTCTTTGAAGTTTAAGAAAAGTACGTATATATATATAAACGTAATTACGTTTTAAGTATTACGTATTTTATTATTTCAAAAATATAAGATGTTTTTTAGACTACTTTTATTATATTAAAAATACCTCTACATATATAAATTTTTTTTCAAAAAAAAAGTTCACGAAAAAACAATAAAATCTGAACGGCCCGAGGCCGGCCCAGCCAGCCAGCCAGCCGCCGCCAGGCCAGCGGCCGAGCGGGCGAGGCAGCGCTGCTGCAGCCTGGCAACGCTGCTGCAGCCTGGTAACGCACGGGCGCACGTGCCTTCCTCTTCTCTGGAAACCGAAACAGAGTCCAGGCCGGACTCTGTACACGCAACGCCGGCGACCGTGGTGCCTAAGACTCCTCTCCGGTTTCGCTTTTGCCAAGAAAACTTGTCCCATAAATATCCCACGTCCCTCTCCACCGATTCCCCACAAAATTTCGCCCCAAACCGCCTCAAATCGAGCTAATTTCGAGGTAGATCTCGCCGGAAAATTTCGACTTTGCCGGTAGATCCCGTCGCCGGTGAGCCTCCCCCTGACCCCAAATTTTTCATACCGACTTCTTTCTTCGTTGTGCATCTAATGGACGTCTTTTCCCTCTTCTATTCTTGCGCAAGATTGATCCCTAAATTGTACGTGCACCACGGGAGTTCATCGGAGCGCGCTCGGTTCATCGCGTCCCTACGCCCGTACAGACGACTTTGCGGATCATCACTACCACCGTTGTGATCTCCTAGTCAAGCTCTACATCCTAGACGTCCTCGTTGACGCTGAAGATCGCCGGAATTGTCGTCTTCGTCGCTTCTAATCTACACGCCGCGGTTAGTAAAAGCGCCGTAATTTTTTATCCGTTGCTCCGTTTTAGACGAAACCAGTGGAAAAATCGTTGTTTTAAAACCCTCTAAATATTGTGTACTATAGATCCAAGTTTTGAGAATTTTTTTTTCCGTTTGATCAAAAAAATTCCTAAATCCTATGCAAAACCGTTTTAGTAATATCTTTTTTACGGTAGATCCGTTTTGCGTGATTCCAAAGCCCACGGTTTTATTTTGAAATCTTCTATCAAGTACAACCCTAAAATTTTATCTTTGATTTTCGAAAATAATCAAATCTGATTAGAATCAATTTCGACTTTAGTTGATCGTATCTTTTGTTTTACAACTTGATTTTGATTGATTCTTTTTGCAAACTAAAACCCTAACTAAACCCTATATTTTAGACACGTGGAAACCCACTTTGAACGCATTTTTTATCTGTTTTTAAAATCTTTTATTTTGGTTCTTTCAGAGTTTCTTTGAATTTGTTTTGCTATTGTCTGGAATGGTGTGTTGATTGTGAACTTTTTTTGATCGCAATAGATTGCTCGGAGTGTGACGAGTAGAATTTTCGGAATTATGAGCGCGAATAACTTCATCAAGATTCAAGGCAAGTCATATCTTTTATCATACCCTCTATTACCTATGTTTTCAATGCATTAGTTCTTCTTCTTTAGATTGCATGATAGGTTATGCTATGCTATTACACCCAGTAGTCCATTGAGGTAGGTCTGATCCTTACATCATTGTCACCATCGTATACTATGATATTGCTATGCTAAGTAGACGTGGATTGGGAAGCGAATTATTATGAGGTATGAGTGATAATGTAGTAATTAGGACCAAGATAAAGTTAATGAACTACCTGGGTGGGATGGTTGCGAGTATCCTGGGGATGGCCAGTGATGACTGCGGAAAGCCACCCAGGCTCAAAGGGACTGTTTGTATTGACATACTTAGAAGCTTACGTGTGCAGCCACAAGCTACTATGGGCTCTGGCTTGGTTGATCAGTTGTAGGGACTCTTACTAGGTAGCGCTACGAAAGTAGTTGTGAGTAGGTGGGATGGGTGCTACCGGAGTAAGGGAAACTCTTCTGAAAGACCATGTCTCGATCTTCCAGTTGTCATACACCATGGAGTGTGACGAACTACAAAGGAGGCGATCGAGTCTTGTGGGGAAAAGTGCACAAACATCTGCAGAGTGTAAAACTAATCGATTAGCCGTGTCCCCGATTATGGATAATTTGAAAGAAGAGAAGAAATAAAAGAGCAATTAACTACGACCCTCCTACTACGTCAGCGAGGTGTTGTCCATCTCCAAGAAGCGCTACCCTGATGGCGTGGAAGTGATAATGGTTTCTTGCCCTTCGTTGGTTACCCCAAGTGGAAGGTGAGATGTTGGATAGCAGCAAATTTCCCTTGGTGAAGATGCCAAGGTTGAGTATCGAACCAGTAGGACTCCGATAGTGATAAGTAGGTGGTTCGGCAAGTGATGTGCCGTTTGAAAAGAATCACTTTCTTCTCCTGGACCTGCACACGACACAAATAACTTTGCTCCCAACGAAGTTCAGAGAGGTTGTCAATCTCTCCGGCCTTGTTGTTTACAAAGGATCAAACGCAAGGGATAATGACAATGGCGATAGTAGCTAGAAAGTAAAACCAGGAAATAAATTGAGCGTGTAAACAGTGATGAGAATATGGAACGGGGTCCCGTGATGTTCACTAGTGATGTCTCTCTCCCAAAAGACGATAAAACTACTATGCGAGGCAAACAAATCACAGCTGGGAAATTGACAGGATTAAAACCGCACCGCAATGCTAACTATGCTACAAAGAAAGGACGAGGCTCAAAAGCATGGGCGGTACGCCAAAATAAGTAGACCAAAATCCAACTGCATCGACTACTAATCATCCTCGAGATATCTATCCAGAACATCTCGCTGATATTAAGTTGCGAGCCCCACCCAAAGTGTAAACCCAAAGCAACAGACAACTGCATTAAAAAGTACTCTGCGTAAAGTAAACAATCCTTGCAGTTACAAGCACCATTGTTTTTCCCCTTGTGGCAACAACACATCCCCTAGACTCATGTTTCTGTCACTCAAGCTAGTCATCAGGGGGCATGAATCCACAATCGAGCATAACGTTCCATCTTGGAGTCACTACCTACTACTTGGCCAAAGCAATAAACAACAACGGAGAACATGCAAGAATTACTCAAGAATATAAATATAACAGATAAGAACCAAATATATTACTCAATCACAAACTGAACATAGTCTCGTAATCCATCAGATCCCAGCAAACTCAGCATAGAAACAACAGAAAATTACATATGTGCCTCGATCATGTTGGGCAGCTCACGAGGTCTAATCCATGAAGAACAAAGAGGAGAGGAGAACATCACATAGCTACTGATGATGGACCCATGGTCCAAGGTAGACTACTCACGGATCATCCGAGAAGCGTCCATGGTGGAGGAGAGGCTCCCGGAGGTCAATCCTCCCTCTAACAGGGTGCCGGGAAGAGGTCTGCAGGTGCTCCCGATCTTGGAAGCGCGGAGGCGGCGGAACAGAGGCGAGATCGCGAAAAAGGGTTCTGTCTTCGAAAGAATCCCGTCGCGGGGAATAAATAGGCGAAGGGGCAGCCAGGGGGCCACTAGGTGTCCAGGCGGCCCCCTGGCGCGGCCAAGCCCTAGGCCGCGCCACCAGGGCGCCTGGACCCCTGGTGCTGGCCCTCTGGCCCCACCCAGGTGATTCCGGAAGGTTCTTCTACGCTGATTTTTTATCTGATTTGTCCCGAATTTTTGGAGCACTTTTAATATGGGGCAAACCTGAAATAGAATAACAGCAGAAAACAGGAACTGTCACTGTGGTGCACTGATTTAATAATTTAGTCCAAATATGATCAAAATTGTATGAAAGTGTATCTAGATCATAGCAATATCACACAAAACATGCATGGAGCAAGCAGAAATTATAGATACGTTTGGGACGTATCAACATCCCCAAGCTTAATTCCTACTCGACCTCGAGTAGGTAAATGATAACAAGCATAATTTCTGTGGTGACATGCTAACAACCATATAAGAACTTTGAAAGTAAAGCAATCAAAGTATCTAATTACATTCAAGTCATAACAGGTAAGAGTCTATATTAGCATTGAAACAAGCAACATAAGAACATAAAGGTGCAAGAGCTCTTGTTGTCCGTGACTCGAATGTATCCAGATGGTGTTTGCGTGCAAGAAGGGGGAGATGGGAATACGAGAGAAAAATATTTTTGTTGAGAACTCAATCTACTAAAGTTTCACACTTGGTCTTCTTTGGAATCTTATCTTGACTCGTCCCCAAACCACTAGCCAGGTACAAGTCAATTTGATCCACTCCCTTTCTATATTTTGAGCACTCATGCAATGGATGAGCGTAAGCACGAGAGTTGACACTTAGGATGGCAAAGAGAGAAATATGGTGGAGGAGGAAGACAAAAAGGGTGAGAAAGGCTCACATCAATGAGGACAATCATAGGCGAGGAAGGCAAATTATAGATATGATGTGAGGAGTAGGGATTGCCATGAAACGGATGCACATATGAGCTAAGAAAATCTCTCCAATGGAACTAGTGGGGGTGCATCCAACTTGCTCGCTCAAGAAGACCTAGATCTCGTTTGAGGAGGCTCATCCTTGGAATATGGAAGCTACGTTCTATAGTGTGAAGGTCCCCACATAGCCATATGAATAAATGATCATCTATATGGAGAACAAAGATATAGAGGGAGTACGAGTGTGGCTCTTTCAAAAGGAATAGTAGTGTCGCCCCTTTCTGTCTTTTTTTTATTTTTTTTCATTATTTATTTATTTTTTTGGTGGCCTCAATGCCTCTTTCTATTTGACTCTCATTTGTCCTCTTTGGGATCTTTTGATTTGTCCTCTTTGGGATCTTTTCCTCACTTAAGGGCAACACACTATTTTACAAGAAGGTAAAGAAGATCTTCACACTTTACAAGGTACTCAACATAAAGAAGATGTAGCTATCATGATGTATGCAAATGTATGCCTCTGTCAGTGTAGCAGGAACATGTATGACATGAAGATCAAGTCATGAGAAGATGGATGTTGCATGGCAATATATCTCGGAAAGGCTATGGAAATGCCTTGATAGGTAGGTATGGTGGCTGTTTTGAGGAAAGATATAATGAGATTTATGATGACAAAGCGTATCATGCCAAGGGTTTGGATGCACCGGCGAGGTGGACGCCAACTCTCGGAGTGAGAAGAGGGCAATGCACGCTACCGACGAGGCTAGAAAATAAGAGGAGGTGGAAGTGTCAACTTTCAATACTTACATTAGTCCGAAGAACTCATGCACTTATTATCGGTAACTCTCAATCTAATAAGGAGGTTCACAAAGAGACAAGTACCCCGAGGAGGAGTGTATGGGGGTTTGGTTATCCTTGCGCATCCTCGACTCATTGTACGTGAGTGTACTCTAATATTCGATCCCTCCAAAGATTAGTGATCCATCTAGTAGTTATAGTTCTCAACTAGTTTTGTAGGTTTTGAAAATAAACACGGATTGCCCAAAATACGACACCTATCACTAATAGGCTAGAGCTCTTGAAACCAAAAGTTCAAACATTACTCACAACAATATCTCAAAACTATTGCAAGTTACTACTACAATTGAATAGCAACCTCAATTACCTACTTCAAGATAAGACACAACTCAGTGCAACAACAAACTCTCTTAACAGGATAAACATGAAAACTAAAGAGAGTTCCTGCAACAAACTAAACTAAACTAAATCTAAAGCTCTTGAAAAAGATAAACATGAAAACTAAGAGCTAAACATGGAAGCAACTACGAAAAGATAAAAACACACAACAGAGAAAAGATAAGCATGAAAAATCCTATGATGTGTTATAGATTGAAGTGGAGTGTGTTTCTATCCCACACAAATAAGCTGGGATCTAACTTGTTATGAACAGTAAGCAAAGGTAAAGAAAACTAAAAAGTAAATCTAAGAGCGAGACGCTCCAATCATAGCACATAACGCATGAAGTGATAAAAATATATTGAGACGAAGGACAAACTGATGAGTGTCGATGGAGAAGGGGATGCACGGGGGCATCCCCAAGCTTAGACGCTTGAGTCTCCTTGAATATTTATTGGGGATGCATGGGGGCATCCCCAAGCTTGAGCGTTTGACACTCCCCGATCTTCTTTCATCATCTTCCCTCGCACACTTGAAAACTCCCTTCATACATAACTCATCATAAGCTGATTAAAGAGGTTAGTAACCTTTATAAAATAATTTTCCTCCACTGGAAATAAATATATTCTTGAAGAGCTACTGTTTCTCAAGATTTCCAAAAAGTTTTTTCAAAGAAAAAGCAAGCTTAAGGTTTGCAAAAGTGAAGAAAGGCAAAACGTGGCAGAATCTGTGAAAAACAGAACAACAGGTAGTAAATAATTTTTTGGGGGTACTTCTGCAACTTAAATAAAAACACTCAGAACATATGAAAGTTTCACGATTATATAGAGCATACTTTGTAAAAAATTTAGCTCAGAAAGATGAACTGGTGATTTGTTTTGATTTTTTCCGTCAAGAAGACAGAATCTTTTTTCTGGACAGCATGTCACAACTTTTGCTTCCCTTATCATAAGAGACTAGAACTTGGCACAAAGCTAAAAAAATAAAGATACAATGACCTTGCTACAGTAGTAACAATCAGAAAGACCACTAAAAACAGAAGTAAAAACATCTTGGGTTGCCTCCCAACAAGCTCTTTATTTTACGCCTTTATGCTAGGCATAAAACAAAAGAAGAATCAAGTTTTATCAAGAGAGAGTGAATAGCTAGCCCGCGTAACGGACTCAAAAGGTAACTTGATTTTCTTTCTAGGGAAGTGTTCCATCCCATTTTTGAGAGGGAATTGAAATTATATATTCCCCTCTTTCATTTCAATAACAGCACCAACGGTGCGAAGAAAAGGACGCCCCAAAATAATTGGACATAAAGGTTCACACTCTATGTCCATAATAGTAAAATCAACGGGAACATAATTGTCATTGACGATGATAAGAACATCGTCGATCTTCCCCAAAGGTTTCTTTATGGAAGAATCAACGAGACGAACACCAAAAGAACAATCATCAAAGGGTTTCAATTCAAACATATCATAAATTCTTTTGGGCATAACGGACGTACTAGCTCCAACATCACATAAAGCATAGCAAGAGAAGTTATTCAGTTTATTTTTTATCATAGGATCCCAACATCATTTAGCTTCCTAGGTATGGAGGCTTCTACTCTAAGCTTCTCCTATCTAGCTTTGATGAGAGCATTAGTGATATGCTCCGTGAAGGAAAGATTTAGTGTGCTAGTGTGGGGGTCTCTAGACATTTTGTGCAGCAAGCTAATAACTTATGAAAGGGTACAACTATCAAAATCAATGTCACTAGTACCAAAGGTGGTAGTGGTGTCATCTAGGCTCACTTGTTTGAAGCCCTCTATGTTCATAGGAGTTTCTTCTTCTACGGTTGAGGTATCAGCATCACCATTAATAGGTCCAATGGGACTAGGAGTGTGTTGGGTGCTAATAGTTTGGGTGTTCTCAACAATTTGGATAGTAGCAACTGTGTGGTGTGTAGGAAGGCTCTTAACTCTATTCTCTTCCTGTTTTTCTCTAGCCCATCTTTCTTTAAGTTTAGCCATCATCCTAATATTTTCATTAATTTTCAATTGGATAGCATTTATAGGAATAGACTTCCTCTCCTCAAGGGGGGAGGTTCTAATTTTAAGCATTTCCATATCAAGGGCTAAGCTATCTACCTTGATTATCTAATTTGTCTAATTTCTCTTTTACACTCTTGTTGAAGGTTTTTTGGGTAGTGATAAACTCTCCAACCATGCTTTCTAATTCAGAAGTGGGGTTCTTGTTACTAGGATAAGGGTTGTTGTTCCCATAATTAGATGAAAACGGTCTAGGATTGTTAGCAAAATTACCCCTATAAGCATTGTTGTTGAAGTTTTTTCTAGCAATAAAGTTCACATCTACTTGTTCCTGAGCAACCAAATAATTTAAAGGGACATCATGAGGATCAATAGAGGGTTGCTTGGTAAGTAGAGACATAATTAAGTCAAAATTTTCATTTAGGGAGGTAATCTCCTCGACAGAGTTTACCTTCCTACCTGTTGGAGCGCGTTCGGTGTGCCATTGGGAATAGTTGGTCATCATCTCATCTAGAAGTTTTGTGGCAGCACCAAGTGTTGTTGACATAAAGGTTCCTACTGTGGCCGAATCTAACAAGTTCCACGAGGTAAAGTTCAAGCCTGCATAAGAAGTCTGGATAACCATCCAAGTAGTCAAACCATGTGTAGGGATTTTCTTAACAAGAGATTTCATTCGTTCCCAAGCTCGGGCAACGTGTTCATTATCCAATTGCTTAAAATTGATAATGTTACTCCTTAATTGGATAATTTTAGCAGGTGGGTAATACTTCCCAAAAAAAGCATCTTTGCACTTATCCCAAGAATCTAAGCTATTCCTAGGAAAATATTGAAACAAGATTTTAGCTTCTCCCCTAAAAAAGAAAGCAAAAAAGCTTAAGCTTAACAACATCACCTTCTACTTCTTTATACTTTTGCATATAACATAGCTCAACAAAATTATTCAAGTGTAAAGCAGCAACATCTCCAGCACCAGAGAATTGATCTCTCATAACAAGGTTTAGCAAAGCAGGTTTAATTTCATAAGAGGTAGCTGAAGTGGCAGGTCTTGCAATAGGAGTGCAGATAAAATCATTGTTGTTGTGACTAGTGAAGTCACACAACTTGGTGTTTTCAGTGGAACCCATAGCAGCCGCAAGTGTGGCAGGTTTTTTTTGTGATTTTCGATATAGGACACTAAGATAAAAACTGAAAGCTAAACTAACAACACTAAAAAGCAAAGGTAAAACATAGTGTGTAACTGTAACATCCCAAAATTTTCCAAATTTTTTGAATGTTAATAAATTTGATATAATAATAATTGTTTGCTTGATACTTTTATTTTCACTAGGATCTAAAACTTTCGGAGTTTATTAAATATTAAAATGAGAGGGAATAAAATGACTTTTCCTAATATTCACCGTTGGTGTTTTGGAATTATTATTTAAAACAAATCCAACAAATTAAAATGAGAGAAGGTAATATGACTCCTTCATTATAAAAGAAAGTTAGAAATGTTGTAATGTGATTTTATTTTAATTGGAGTTATTTAAATAATTTTCCATTCAAAATAATAATAACTTGAGAGAAGATAAAATGACTTCTTCAAAGATAAAATGGAGTGGGAATTATTTAAATAATTATTAAAGATTTTTGTAGATTTTTTGAAATATTTAATAACTAAATAAAGTCGTTGAAAAATGTCTTTATTTTTACTTATCTTTTTGGAAAATATGTTCATTGCATAATTTTCTTTAGATTATTTCATGAATTTAGAAATTTATTTCATATTTTTCTGATGAGTATTTATTTCTATAAAATTGTTTGAAGTTTCAGATTTAAATAAAAAGAAAACTTGTAGCCAGCCGGCCCAACAGCTTATTTTCCGCCCGCGAGTGCATTAGGTGCCCATGTCAGACGCATTCGTTCTTTTTCTTCCGCCTATATAAGTTTTTCATTTTTTTGTTTTATTTTTTCTTTTCTGGAAACCCTAGCCCCGCGGGTCCCGTCGCCGCCGCCACGTCGCAGTCGCCGGACCTCGCCGGTCACAGCCGCCGGAGCGCCACGCCGCCGCCTCTCGCGCCAGCCACCACCGCCTCCAGCCGCCTCCTTTGCGCCGCCGTCCGCCTCCTTCCGAGCCGCCAGACGCCGTGCCTCGCCGGGCGCCTCCTCCGCGCTCGCCACGCCGCCAGTAGCCGAGCCGGCCGCCTTCGCCCACGCCGCGGACGCCACGCCGCCCGCGTCCCGGCCGTGCCGCTCCGGCGACTGGTCCTGGTCGGAGTCGCCGTGAGCGCCGCCGCCCACCCGCCCTCGCCGGACTCCGCCTCCACGCCGAGCTCGCCGGAGCTAGCCGCCGCCACCAACCTCCTCCAGGGACCCGATCGCGTTTTTGAAAAAATACTTTATTTGCGATCGAGTACTTTCTGCAGAAAACACCCCGATCCCGTTTTCGCAATATCTCCTAAACCGTGTATCGGAATCAGGTGAAACTTTTTCCTACGCGCTCGTCTTGTTTTGTAGTTTAGCATGGAATCAACTTTCATTCAAATTCCGGAGGCCGTATCTTTTAAACCGTTGATCCAAATCGAGTGATTCTTTTTGCGTTGGATCACTCGTGTCATGTACTTTCCGCCTATATCTTGTGTAAACAAAAATTCAAATGTTTCTTGATTTGTTTAAAGTCAAATTCATTTCAAATTTGAACCGCTATGACCTATGTTGTAGTATTCCGTTTCACGCAATTCCTTTTGCATATCAAATCGTTTGAGACATGTTATCGGTAAGATTCACACACTTTTCATGTGGGCATGATTTTCATCTTGAATTCATAAGTCCATAGTCACAAATCTTTACCGATAGTTTTTTATCTGTTGACTCTCTCGAGTTCACCTTCCACCTGCCACCTTCGAGCACATCGACACCTATACCTTTCGAAGCCTAGTTGTTTGTGTTGCTAGACTTATTGTGTTTGATTTGTTGATCTTTTGTTTTCTTTTGGCGTGATTTTTTACTTGTGGTATCTTTCCTTTACGATAGATTGCTCGAGGTGTGACGAGTAGAGTTATCTGGATCGTGAGAGAGAAGAACTTCATCGAATGTATAAGGCAAGTCATACTTTGACCATTTCACAACCTATATTTTTACTTATGCATGTCGCAAATATCACCCTATGCATGTGTAGAAAGTTTATATTATTATTGCTGCAAACCTGGTAGGGTAGCCATATGATCTTATCTTGTTTTCTTAGACAACCTAGCACGTGCTTGTTATATATTTTCTATGCTTGTAGACGTGGATTGGTTTGAGATTACATTGAGCTATGTGAGGATTTAATGACTTGACTAGCAAACCTTTATTTAGAATACACCTCTTGACGGGCAGGGAGTGCTTCCTGGGGGCTCGTGCCTTATCTAAGGCGTGACCAGGTTGTACCCCTAATGGATGTATTTGGTGGTCGAAAGAACGTCATGGTATCTACCTCTGAACGTAAGTAAGCGCCGTCCAGGCTCAAAAAGATCAGACATACTTGGTGACCAGTAGCTTCCATGTATAGCCGCTGGCCATATGGGCTCTGGCTTAGTCGAGTACGTTGTGGGAAGCCTCTCCCGTGCAAAGCTAGCAGATGTAGATGTGATAGGTGTACCGGCTTGCCGTTGGGTGTAGGTGACCTATTCTGAAAGACTTCGTCTAGATCTTCGGGTTGAGTCCAGCGGGGAAAGTGTACTAACCTCTGCAGAGTAAAAACTAATCATGATTAGATGTGTCCCCGGTTATGGAAAACTTTGAGCAACTTGGGCATTACTTTTATTGGAGGATCTTGACAGATGAACACCTTAATAAAACTTGAGTGGGAAAGACTTAATAAAGGGTATGGGTTGGAACTAGTGTAGCCCAGTTCAATCTTATGTAGTAAGAAAAACTAAAATTTGGTTTAGGTAGATTAAGGAAAAATCAGCTTTCTGCAAAATAAAACCATAAGCCTTCCTTTGACTTATCCTTTATGTAGATGTAGGTCTGTTATATACCTTTTTCGTGTGACTTGCCGTACAAATCAGATGTACTGACCCGTTGTCGGGATGTAACCTTCGGTGTTGCAGGATTGTATACGACGAGTAAGTGATGCGATGTAGGGTTACGATGTCTATACTCAACTATGCCGGTGGAGTTGATGGACGCCACGAAGATTTTATTGTTTTTCCGCTGTATTCTATTTGTAAGGTAGCCTTGAGCTATGCAGGTATGCTTTATTGTAATACTGGATCTTCGATGTAATATATATGAAATGTTGTTTATTATTGATATTACATCATGTACTGTGTGTGCTAGCTATTGATCCAGGGACTAGCACAGAAGGCACAGAGACTTGGATTCTTAGTGAATGGGGTCGTTACAGCAACTCCCCTATCTTGGCACTCGGAGTCCCAGGCAACGGCGCCAGAAATTGGGCGGTTGATAGGACCAATCTTTTGTCGCACCTCGGAATCCCCGGCAACGGCGCCAATAATTTGCTTGATGGTGTGAAAGTGATAGTGGCTTCTCGCCCTTCGTTGGTTACCCCAAGTGGAAGGTGAGATGTAGGATAGCAGCAAATTTCCCTTGGTGAAGATGCCAAGGTTGAGTATCGAACCAGTAGGACTCCAATAGTTATAAGTAGGTGGTTCGGCAAGTGATGCACCGTCTGAAAAGAATCACTTGCTTCTCCTAGATCAGCACACGGCACAAATAACTTTGCTCCCAACGAAGTTCAGAGAGGTTGTCAATCTCTCCGGCCTTGTTGTTTACAAAGGAACAAACACAAGGGATAATGATAATGGTGATAGCAGATAGAAAGTAAAACCAGGAAATAAATTGAGCGTGTAAACAGTGATGAGAATATGGACCGGGGTCCCGTGATGTTCACTAGTGATGTCTCTCCCCCAAAAGACGATCAAACTTCTATGCGAGTTAAACAAATCACAGCTGGGCAATTGAAATGATTAAAAACGCACCACAATGCTAACTATGCTACAAAGAAAGGACGAGGCTCAAAAGCATGGGCGGTACGCCAAAATAAGTAGACCGAAATCCAACTGCATCTACTACTAATCATCCACCTTGAGATATCTATACAGAACATCTCGCTGGTATTAAGTTGCGAGCCCCACCCAAAGTGGAAACCGAAAGCAATAGACAACTGCATTAAAAAACCCTTTGCGTAAAGTAAACAAACCTTGCAACTGCGGTTACAAGCACCATTGTTTTCACCCTTGTGGTAACAAGACATCGCCTAGACTCATGTTTCTGTTACTCAAGCTGGTCATCCGGGGGCATGAACCCACAATCGAGCATAACGTTCTCTCTTGGAGTCACTACCTACTACTTGGCCAAAGCAATAAACAACAACGGAGAACATGCAATAATTACTCAAGAACATAAATATAAAAGATAAGAACCAAATATATTACTCAATCACAAACTTAACATAGTCTCATAATCCATCAGATCCCATCAAACTCAGCATAGCAATAGCAGGAAATCACATATGTGCCTCGATCATGTAGGACAGCTCACGAGGTCTAATCCATGAAGAACAAAGAGGAGACACTACTAGGAAAAAGCTTATAGGTAGAGGCTTAACAGTAGCGCCCCTTTCCTGAGGACGCTACTGCTAATTAGCATTAGCGCCTTCTAAGGGTGCCCGCTACTGCTAGGCCTCTATCAGTAGCGCCTCTTACGTGTGCCCGCCACTGCTAAAGGTGGTCGCCACCAAACCCAGCTGACAAGTTGCAGTAGTAGCGCTTTCTTGTAAAGCGCACTACTACTAGTGCCGTAGCAGTAGCGCCCCCGACATGTCGCCCGCTGCTGTTAAACTGGATCACACATAACCGGCCTAACCCTCTCCTCTCTCACACATTTCTCTCTCTCTCTCACTCTCCTTCTCTTCTTCCCCTGCGTCGCCGCATCGACCACGCCGTCGCCCCGACCCGCCGCCGCCCCGACCGCGCCGTCGCCTCGACCCGCCGCCGCCCCGACCGCGCCGTCTCCCCGACCCGCCGCCGTCCCGACCGCGCTGTCTCCCCAACCCGCCGCCGCCCTGACCCGCCGCCGTCCAGTCGCCGCCCTCCACTTCACTTCGTTGCCACCGCCGACGTACACTCCACGCCGTCGCCGCCTCCATCCCAGGTGAGATCTCTCGCCTCCTCCCCACTCCCGCATCCACCTCTACCTCATGCATTGTTAGGGTTTGAAAAATTTCTATTGCTATGAAAAATTGCTATTTCTATGGAGGCATTGTTGGGGTTCATATTATTGCTAGGGAAAAAATATTATAGCTTGAGCAGCACACAAGATCATCAGTGATCCTCCTCTAGTTTAAATATGTGTGTGTGTGGTGCTTGTGTAGTTTAAATTGACCTTTTGTTAGCATATTGAGTAATTTGGATCATTGTTTGCAGGGTTATGAGTGACCAATGTTTTGCAGGAATGTCGATTAATTTCCGTTCCTGAAATTTTTTGGCGCTCGATATGTCCATTTTTTAGCAAATGTCATGCCGAAAATTTCCGTGGATTTCGGCGTGACTTGTGCTACAAAAGTAGGACATATCGAGTTCCCGGGATTTGTCGAAAACAAAATTTTTGCCGGAAGTATTTTTGTCTTATTTTGTTAATTTGTTAGTATAATTTTTTCACACGTTCATATTAGTAAAACTTTGTATATTAGATAAGTTCTCGGCAATGATGCCTGGCCCGCATCCCCGTCGTCGCCGCGTTGGAGAGCACCTTCTTGATGGGATGGGCGATGTCCGGTACTGGGCTCCCCCGGGCTGGCACTGGGAGGTGATCTCCGAGGCGCGCCTCTTAGTGAGGAATCCGGGTCCTGTCGTCGACCCAGATCTTCTTTGGTGGTGGTTGCGTGGGCCACAGTCGGTGCAGAGGCAGCCGAACCCCGAGTGGATTGTACGCCGAGGTGTCTGGGAGGAGGACGAGCACGTCCGTCGTTACTTGGTGGCGTTGGATGCCGGGTCATGGAGGACCTGAAAGGTTCTTCAGGGATCTCACCCGAACTACGAGTTCGTGGTGGTTCCTTCTCTTTGGGTGGCCACCTTCCGCACCCGACGTTGTTTACTGTATTAGTCATGTATTATATGTATGAGTCTTAGGATATATATGTATGACCAAGCACTACGCAAGTCATGTTGTTTATCGTTGTATTACTCGATATATATGTATGAGTGATATTATTGTTGCATTCGATATAATTGTTCATCATTATTTTCCTTCTTTTTAGAATGTCGATGATTAAAATACATTATTGTGACACTATGTGACATTAGGGATGGGCCAATGATCCTTGTGATATGCACAAGTACGGAACTTGTGCATCCTACTTGGGTCACTGGCTCCATCCCTGAAATCACTTGTGTGTGTCCAATGTAAGTATGAGACAAAAACTGATATGCCGATGATTAAAACACAGTTGTGACACCATGTGACAACAGGGATGGGTAAGCGAGCCTTGTGATATACACAAATACGAATCATGTGCATCCTACTTGGCTCGCTTAAGCTATCCATGTAGTTGTTTGTGTGTGTTCAACCTAATTAAGTATGAGGCAAAAACCGATATGTGTGTTCCTTTTTAAGAATACCGATGATTAAAACCGTTGTGACACCATGTGAAAGCAGGGATGGGTTAGCGAGCCTTGTGATATACACAAATACAAATCTTGTGCATCCTACTTGGCTCGCTAACGCCATCCCTGTAGTTGTTTGTGTGTGTTCAACCTAAGTATGAGGCAAAAACCGATATGTTGCATTTTTATTCGAGTTCATCCTTTTTTCCTTTCGTTTTAAATGCCGATGATTAAAACCGTTCTGACACAATGTGACATTGGGGGAGAGCGTGCAGCTACCCTTGTGATATGTACAAGGACGTAACTTGTGCATCCTACTTGGGTAGTTGCCACGCTCCCCCCTGATTCGCTTATGTGTTCAATCTAAATATGAGACACTAATTGGGATTGTATCATCCCATATTCGTTTTTGTTAATTTGTTAGTTAGTATAAATTTTTCTGAGCAGAAGGAATGTAGTGACATATGCTAGAATCATTTTCCTACTTTTAATCATTACTTTTGCTATTTGAGTTCATCTGTTTTTCCTTTAGTTTTAAATGCCTAATTTTTGAATTATGAACACAGAAAAATGTCTGACGACGATAGAATCCCCGAGTGCGACTATTGTGGCGATGAATCGAATCGGTGCGACAAGTTTCCAGAGTTGGATGGGGAGGATGAAAGATACTTCTCCATCACGCTTAGGGAGGGCTTTGAATTTCAAACGGTATGTAACTTCTACGCCATCTTCTTATTTAAGCATGCTTCACTTAATTTTTGTTTTGTCGTGTATTTTTTATAATCAACTAGCACATCCCTTGCTACGCAAGACCTCATCTCTGCTACTTTGTCAAAATCGATGAGTGGCGTGGGAATGCCAAAAAAGATGTCAATATTAAGATGAAAGATGGTATAACTGTAAAGGTCGAGGTCTTTAATGAACCAAATAGCACATATTTTGATTGTCCAAATTGGTATGCACTATGCAAGGCATATACATTAGAGGATGATATGAAAATAACATTTGACCTTGGACTTTGTCGTCGAGATGGTGAAACATTTCGAAATAAGGACATTTGGATGCTAGTGGACGACATTAAGCTGGTTCTATCTCCACGTGAGATTCTTAAACAACTTTGACTTGTTTACTTCCTTATTTTCTTGCTTCCCATGTTGACAACTTATTTATAATCGTTAGTTTATCTCCAAGCTCCAAAATAATTTCGGAAGATTTTTTATAATACTTTTCATAATGGTGGCTTTGGCCTGACAATTGATGAACAAGATGATTTCATCAATGTTCTTAAAGGTGTTCCTTCGTTTTTGAACTTGAATAATATTGGCTAACCTTATACACCATATGTTCCATTTTTGTCAAGTTGTTTTCAGGACATGAAAAAGATAATATCATGGTAAGATTTTTTACTATTCTATCGCACTAGTCCATTTTCAGAAATATTTTGACCTAACATTAAGTATAATGTATTACTAAGTATTTTACTCGTATGTTTTCAACAGAGAATCCCGGCAGCATGTACACCTAACTGGATGCCTCCTCAAGGCGAGCTTACAGTTGTTTCTGCACGGGCATGGGATGTCCTCTTCAGCACTGACTACTCCACTGAAGCTGGAGATGATGGCTCCGTAAGAATAAGAGGATGGATAAGGATAGTGAATTGGATGAACATCAAACATGGAGACAAGTTGTTCTCCATATTACATAATGGAATGTGGGGTGTCTTTTTTTTTTCATTTCACCTTGTGGTGGTGATCAGTAGGTTGGTTTGTAGTTGTTGTTAAACATTATGTTGTTGGATATTAGCGAAGTTAAACTAGGAAAAGTTGACCTTTATGTTCGATATTTACCTTTGTGTTGGATATTATGATCATGTGATAATATATATGAGACGATCGATTTAGACTATTGTCTATGTATGAGATATTGAGGTGTGTATGTCTATAAATTGATGATACTATTGTGTGCATTATACTATGAAACCTGTACAAACAAATAGGAGAAAATAGGCAGAAAAGGAAAAATATTGAAAAATATTACTAGTAGCGCCTGACAAAGGCAGGCGCTGCCGCTATATCTATTAGTAGCGCCCAATCCAGGAGGCGTTCCTGCTAACCCTACGTAGTAGTAGCGGTTGCCAATGCGCGCTGCTGCTACAAGTTAGCTGTAGCGTGCTATCAGTAGCGCGTCGTGGGGCGCTACTGATAAGCCAAAATGGGGCACTACTACTAGCCTTTCTCCTAGTAGTGGGAGGAGAACATCACATAGCTACTGACCACGGAGCCATGGTCCAAGGTAGACTACTCACGGATCATCTGAGGAGCGTCCATGGTGGAGGGCAGGCTCTCGAAGGTCAATCCCCCCTCCGGCAGGGTGCCGGGAAGAGGTCTGCTGGCGCTCCCGATCTTGGAAGCGCGTCCGCGGCGGAACAGAGGAGAGATCGCGAAAAAGGGTTCTTTCTTCAGAAGAATCCCATCACGGGGAATAAATAGGCGAAGAGGGGAAGCCAGGGGGGCCACCAGGTGTCCAGGCGGCCCCCTGGCGCAGCCAAGCCCTAGGTCGCGCCACCAGGGCGCATGGACCCCTGGTGGTGGCCCTCTGGCCCCACCCAAGTGATTCCGGAAGGTTCTTCTGCGCTGATTTTTTATCTGATTTTTCCCAAATTTTTGGAGCACTTTTAATATGGGGGAAACCTGAAATAGTAAAAACAGCAGAAAACAGGAACTGGCACTGTGGTGCAGTGAGTTAATAAGTTAGTCCAAATATGATCAAAATTGTATGAAAGTGTATCTAGTTCATAGCAATATCACACAAAACATGCATGGAGCAAGAAGAAATTATAGATATGTTTGGGACGTATCATACCATCATTGGCGGAAACTAGTCTTGGGAGTCTTCATGTCAAGTCGGAAGCTGAAATACTACTTCCAGGAGCACTCCATTACGGTCGTCAGCTCAGCACCCCTACGAGATATCATCCAGAACAAGGAAGCAACATGACGAATAGTGAACTGGGCCATAGAACTAGGGGCCTATGACATAAAATATGAGCCGCGCACAACCATCAAGTCCGACGCCCTTGTCGACTTCATCAATGACTGGACAGAACTACAGATACCACCCGAGAAGCCAACCAACAAATCCTGGACCCTGCACTTCGATGGAAGCCGACAATAACAAGGTGATACGTCCCAAACGTATCTATAATTTATGCTTGTTCCATGCCCTTTTATGTGACATTGCTACATGTTTTGCTATACTTTTATATCATTTTAAATATATTTGGAGTAACCTACTAACTCAGTGCACCCAATGCTTGTTTTTGTCTACTGATGTCTGTAAGTTGCATGTATTTCCCCAATTTATAGTGCTCCAAAAATTCCTGAAAAATAATATAAAAAATCAGCGAGACGGAAGCTTCCTGAGCCCCGAAGGAGAGCCAGAGGGGGGCCACCCCCCTCCTAGGAGGCCAGGTGGCGTGGCCCACCTCCTGGGCGCGCCACTAGGGCGTCTGGGAGGTGGGGACTCCCCCTGGTACCCCCCTTCGGCATATATTACCTCTTCGTCCCGAAAACCCTCGGGGAGAACCCTGCATCGCGAATTACCTCTCTGTTCCGCCGCTGCCGCGCTTCCAAGATCAGGATCACCAGAAGACCTTTTCTCGGCACCCTGCCGGAGGGAGGATTGACCTCCGGGAGCTTCTCCACCACAATGGACGCTTCCCGAATGTGTCGTGACTAGTCCCCCTTGGAACATGGGTCCATGACTAGTAGCTATGTGATAGCTTCTCTCCAATATTGTTCTTCAATTCTTAGTCCTTGTGAGCCGCCCTACATGATCAAGGCACATATGTAATTTTCCTGCTGTTGCTATGCTCTGTTTGCTGGGATCCGATGGTTTATGAGATTATTTTCAGATCGTGATGAGTTATATATTTGGTTTACCTTTTATATTTTGTTCTTGAGTAATTCTTGCATGTTCTCCGTTACTTTTTATTCCTTTGGACAAGTACTAGATAGTAACTCCAAGAGGGAGCGTTATGCATGATTGTGGGTTCATGCCCCCCGATGTGTAGCTGGAGTGATAGAAACATGAGACCAGGGGATGTGTTGTTGCCACCAGGGAGAAAACAATGGTGCTTGTAACCGCGGTTGCAAGGATTGTTTACCTTACGCATAGATTGTTAATGCAGTTGTCTGTTGCTTTGAGTTTAAACTTTGGGTGGGGCTCGCAACTTAATACCAGCGAGATGTTCTGGATAAATATCTCAAGGTGGATGATTAGTGAGTAGATGCAGATGGATTTCGGTCTACTTGTCTTGGCATACTGCCCTTACTTTTGAGCCTCTAACTTTCTAGTAGCATAATTAGCATTGCGGTGTGTTTATAATTATGTCAATTGCCCGGTTGTAATTTGTTCACCCGGCATAGCTGTTTTATCATCTTTTGGGAGAGGACATCACTACTGAACATCATGGGACCCCGATCCATATTTCCACCACTGTTTACAGCTTCACTTTATTTCCTGCTTTTACTTTCTGTTTCAATTATCACTATTATTTATCCTCTTGCGTTTGATCCTTTGTAAACGACAAGGACGGAGGGATTGACAACCCCTCTGTACTTTGTTGGGAGCATAGTTATTTGTTGTGTGTGCAAGTCCAAGTGAAGTGAGTAATTATCTTCAAACGACACGTTGCTCACTTTACCACCTACTTTTCGACCTTGGAGTCCTACTGGATTGAACTCAACCTTGGTATCTTTGCCAAGGAAATTTGCTGCTATCTACATCTCAACCTTCCACTTGCGGCAACCAACGAAGGCGAGAAGCTGTTATCATCTCTCGTACCATCACAAGGCGTCTTCCAGCGGTGTGTCTCCCCAACGGAAGGATGCCAAATACTCAACGAGATACACTCGGGCGATTGCGGTCACCACGCCGGCTCTCGTTCGCTGGTGACCGAAGCCTATAGACACAGTTTCTACTGGCCAGTGGCTCATGCCGACGCAGAGGAGATAGTGAAAATGTGATGGATGTCAGCGCTACGCTTGACAATACCACGTCTCGGCTCAAGAACTCCGAATGATCCCGATAACCTGGCCCTCTGCAGTATGGGGGATGGACATGGTGGGGCCCTTCAAGCGTTCCATGAACAAAAACACTCACATCCTAGTGGCAGTCGACAAATTCACCAAATGGGTGGAAGCAGATCCGGTCAGCAAAACTTCACGGACAAGCTTACCGGATTCACATTTCCTCCGGATTGCTGGCAAAGCTCGCTAAAGTGTGACAGGTAAAAAGGGACAAGTATGCTTTTGGATACCACATTCATTACTGCTCCTTTAGGATAATTTTATGGGGCCTAAGTACAGCTTAAGTTCTTGGATCGATATTTACATGTCAACGCTAACTAATGGGGCGGTTGCGCCGCGACCCCATGTCGCCTACCACTAAGTGCAAAAGTGCAGGTCCAAAATAAGAGCACCCTGCAGATGGAAGATCCGCCGGATAGGAGCCGCAACCCTCCCCCAAGCCTTCTCGGCGGCAGCGGTCCGCCTCATGAACAGTCGGCAGCAGACTCAACACCGAGGAAGTCTTGAGTGACCCCCGCGGTGCCCGACTCGATGGAGCTACCAGCATCAACATCCAGGCAGCACTCTGCACGGACCCCCCATGGCTGGAAGATTTTCAGCCACAAAGTGTCCTGGCCATCGTATTGGAAGAGGATGGCCTGGAACTGCTGCATGCTCCGCCAGCGGACGAATGCTGACTACCCCTGGTCCAGGAACATGGTTCCATCTCCTCCGTAGACCGTGGCCACCCATGTCGAACCATGGGGGCAGACCTCCACTCGATGGTATAAGCCTGGGGGCTTGCTTCCCTTCATTGCATGCGCAAATGTGTCCGGCAGCTGAAGCCAGCCGCACAAGGGATCGATCACTGCCACGAAGAACTCATGGGCCGCGATCCCCGTGTGTGCACTCACCAGAGCTGAAGAAGATGGTGCTCCGCATCGGCTCCTCCCATGACCGCCGGCAGACCCCCGACCAGCTACTCCTCCGCCTCGATCCACAGCTCCTCCGCGCACCCCCAACATTGCTTGGGCCGCCACATGCAAGGTGTTGGATTGTGTCAGAGGCGCCATGGGGCGAGACAGCCGGAAGCATGGGAGGTGCATGTTTTGTCAACGAATGCTAGTAGACAACTCAATCGCCTCTTACACTAGACCTGTTTCGAGGAACGGCTCCCAAGATGGAGACTATCACATCTCCTTAATCTCCTTTGTTTATCATTGCCAAAGTTTTCTGATTTCTCATATACAAAGCATGAAGGAGGGTTTGTTGGTTGTGATTATCTTTTGTGAGCTGGGCGCACTCATGTCAGTCCCTCCTCGTATTGGGGTTTGCAGATTAGACATGCAATCCCAGAATAAAACATGTCTAACATAAGACGGTCATGAATTACCTACTACTTCCTCATGAGCTAAAACAGAGGCACAAAACATGAATGCGTTTGAATAATTTTGAGGTGGTACAAGAAAGTCTTCGTTAGGACGGCCGGTAAATGCCAAATAGGAAGGTATGGTGGACTCATATGGAAAAACTGGTTTCAAGGATTTTGGATGCACAAGCAGAATTCCACTTAGTGCGAGCGAAGGCTAGCAAAAGACTGGGAAGCGACCAACTAGAGAGCAATAAAGGTCATAATCATGCAGAGCGACAAAGTAACATTGAATTAGGCATGAAAATGATACAACTATTCTGAAACTCAAAGATCATCAAGGCATAGTAGACTTTTCAGTCATAAACATGTGTAAGCATGTGCCAAGTCAATCCAAGAATTCTCCAAAGGGAAATACCACTTCAGTATGCCAAACCATGAACAATGCAATGCATGTAAATCATTTCAACAACACATTATGCACCCTAGCTATTTGGGATTGACCACAAAGGAAGCATGAACACTGGGAAAGCATTGTAAAAATAGCACTATGTCGCTACAAGCTGGTCTCTAATTCATAAGTACAAGCATATGTACAAAATTAGAAACAAAAAGAGTTCATACCAATTTTCCTTGTTGCATCCCTTTCGTCGTTCTTTGTCATTACTGCCTTGTCACTTGCACGACCGAACGTGGGAAATATAATCAAATGCCATCACGGACTTGAGCTGAACTCTGCAACAAAGCAAACTAAAGAGAGAAAAAGAAAATATTTTTGGATTTTTCAAAGGTTAAGCGAAAGAAAAAGAAAAGAGAAATCTTTTTGTTGTTTTTGCAAAATAAAAGAACAAAGAGGAACGGGCAAAAACTTCGAAAAGATCAAAGCAAACAAAAATAAAAACAGATAATACAATGGAAAGGTGAGAAGGGAACATACTCCCCCAAGCTTAGGCTTTTGGCCTAAGTTGGTAGCAGCTACTGCCCCCAGGAGCCTCCTGCTCTGGGGTAAGGGTAAGTCCAGGAGTCGTATCAGCCCTCTGGTGCGTACACCGAAGCCCTCGGATCCTCCCATGAGGAAGGCCCTGTGCTCCAAGCGGAAGAAGATCCCTCGCCAGGCTCGGTGAAGGTCTCTCCCTAGAAAGGTGGGATCTCACCATGCTCCTCCTCGTCGGGCACAACCCCCTCCGTGGGGTTATGCGGCTGATAATTAGCCTAGAACTCATCGAACTGAATTTCGTTGAAGGATCATCCGTTCCTGCGAGTGTTATCAAACAAAAGTGGTGCAGGTAGACAGATCTCACGAGTAATAGTCCTTTCAAACCTCAAAATATAATCAAGGTTACCAAACTGAGAAGCCATGGTAACAAACTTATGCCTCTTCATAGCAGCAAGATCGAGACTCGCGTATGAAAAGGGAACATCATCAGGATGCGGGGTGCGCTCAAGAGACTCAAGGATAAGAATGGCGTAAACGCCACCATATAAATCGCCTTTGTTACTGTTCGTAACAAGACGCCGAGCAATTAAGGCACCCACATTATACTCATTCCTACCAGAGAGAGTGTTCGCATAAATAGCGAAGTCTGGTGCAGAACCATTGCTCGTGTTGTCACGAGCTAACACCCCTCTAGCAATAAAATACGCAAAATATCTGAGGTGTGGAAACAAGATGCTGGAAATCTTCGTGCGTCGAATATCGGTCTCCTCCTGGCAGCAAAGGGAGTTGAAGAGGGTCCTCAACCCGGAGGGCTGCATGGTCATCTTAGCTGTCTGACCAACGTTCGGCACACCTATCATATCACAAAACTGTGCCAAAGACATGGTTATGAGATCATTATAAAGTTTGAACTCAACGGTTCCAGCATCATGGTTATAGCAAAAACTGTTGACAAAACAGGAGGTAAGTTTTTTGTATTGTACCACACGGCATAAAGCTAGCCGTGTCAAACCTGCATTGGCACAAAGGCCATAAAATTCCTCCTTAATTCCTGCAGCTGTAAGAAAATCATCGCATAGATACATCATTGCGCATGCTAGATTTGTTTCTTCCAACAGCTCCAGGGGCACATGATCTTCATTGTAGCTGACCCTAACTGCTGAGGGTGAAGCTGTAGCTCTAGTGACTCGATCGAAGCACTCGGGCTTCTTCTTCCCAAGCCACCCCTTTGCTTTTCCAAAGAAACGCATTTCTGAATTTTTTTTACAATTCACAAAAACAAGGATTTTAAAAAAGTGAGTTCAGGCAAACTACTCTACTCACTTACCTAAGGCATAAACTTGCATCAAAACTTGGAAAATAAAATTCTACACAAGCATGCAAGCTCATAAGAACAACACCAAGAGTTACTAAATACTCACTAATGAAGCCACCAATCAAAAATCTAATTGGAGGGGTGAAGGAGTCACATACCAGGGAGTATTTGCTGAAAATCTCAGCTCGAACGGTGGGCTGTAGAGAGAGATCGAAAATCGCCTCCAAGAACAGCAAGAACGCAAGAACAAAGAGCAGAACTAGTGTTTTTGGAGAGAGAGGAAGGAGAAGGATGAAGACATACCTGGAGGTGGGGCCTGTGGGCCCCAGGCGCCCTGTGGGCCCGGCCAGGGGCCAGGCCGCGCCAGCTGGCCGCCTGGGCCACTGGTGCCCCCCTGGTCAGCCCCAGGTGCCTCTGGGTCACTCCCGGCATGGAAATTTTTAAAATATTTATTCTGGAATTTTTCTGACAACTTCACTGTTGAAATTTTTTCGAAGTTCAAAAAGCTGAGAAGCTCTCTAAAAACTTGAAGCAGTGATTAGAATTGTGAAGTTTCAAAAACATATAAACTTGGTACATCAAGGAGAATAAAAGCTAAGGAAAATGAACACATAATAAGCTCCACTTTTTACCTATATAAAACATGCTTACCACCAAGGTTGATCAAGTCTTACCAACAAACCGGTGATAAATAAAGCAAAAAGTCTCTCCTCTTATGAAGTGATCATTGCACCTTTACTTTAATAGACATTGTCCCTACAATGATTGTTTTGTATTTATGGTGCACATGTAAAGGACAATCCCATTCTCCAATCTTCACGGTCTCGATATTCTCTATAGAGTTGAGGCCATGCCTCTTGTCAATTTTCTTCAGAAAGTATGTCGGGACCCGGGGTTAGCGTACCGCAAGACTCGCTACAACACAATCATATGGAGAGCCGAGAACCGTACCCACTTGTCTAAGCAGACAAGGCCAGTCACAGAACGTTCTCGGAAAGAATCGAACGTGAGGGGCATCCCATCCAGGCCGGATGATCAACTGAGATGGGTCCTCATCGTCCGCACACAAGTCTAAATGATATGGGTGGTGAACTCCCATACTCATAGACAAGTCGCCTCAACCATACTATCGATTGTATTATAACCCTTACATAGACTTACTCCAGCCCGATTACTTAGTCGGGGTCTAGGGCGGGCTCGATCATACATAAAAGTGTGCACGTGACAGATTCACGAGCAATCGCATCGCGATGCCCCAAGCTGCGCACATCTAAGGGCCACTTTGTGTATAAAAGATCGCCAGCCAGATCACAACTAAGTCTCGAAAACCCATACGAAGACATGCATGTTATAATGATACACACAACACACATGTCTAGTATGAACATCAGGTATCATTGCAATTCTCTACAAAGTTTACAACTTTATTGATAACTCTTACAGAGTGCACACAGAGATCACGAGACCGTGATCCAACATTACATCAAACATGCAGAAGCAAAGTAGGTCTGAGTACAGACAAGTTTAACAAATTTCTTAGAGAAGGCTTATCTATGAACAAGCCCTTCCACGAGGGACCAGTCCTCTGACTGGGACTACACTAGCTTGATCAGTCGTCGAGCTCCAGGAAGAATCCACCTTCGGGGTCAGTGGGTTCATCTAAAACATAGAATAAGCAAACGTGAGTACAAAGTCGTACTTAGCAAGACTTACATAGGAACTATACTACTCATGCACATGTATCAAGGTAAAGGGAGGTGGGGTTCAATTGCAGAAGTGCCAGCTTTGACTTGGCTAGTCCTGAACTACGAGTACCAGACTTGAGGTAAGAAGCGTACACGAGTCCACTACATGTATTCAAACAATTACACCACTATGGTGCCTTCCTCGACTTCCCCACGATAAAGAACGCCATAGCACTCACGCTTATCTTGGCAAGTTTTATAAGTATCCAGTTCAAGTTGTCTAATAATCAAGCTACGATTTCCAAGCAGTCCTTAACCGCGGACGCGGCTATTCGAATAGTTTTGTTAACCCTGCAGGGGTGTACCACTACACACACGTGTCATCAGTTACCGCCTTTTGCGTGTCACCGTTCAAGAGATGACAGCGAGGATGCCACCACAACTGTTACCTCATAGCCGATCTAGTCCAAGAAAGCCGCCTACCTGGGTTGGCTACCACTATCGTGAACCCGACCGGTTTACCGAAGTGGACCCAGATGATGTGTGCGTGGTGCATAAGCCGGTCTCGGCTGAGCCGGTCTCTCACTTAGCAGCCAGGCCACAAACCTACCAGAACTCCGAACTACTGCGACATCTGGACATCGAAAGGGATGAGTTAGTAGGTTGAGAGGGGCCAGTGAGCCCAATGTGTGGTTGTACTCTTCATCTTTGATCACCACACAAGAACTCGGACTTAGGGCGGTGTTCAACGAGACAACCCACTGTGTACTCCTACACAGCCTCTCATCGTTCACCTTGTATTAGGGTAGATTCACCAACACATTTCCACCATCATCAACATGATCACTACCATCCCGACTCACATAACAGTATCAACATTGTAACACTCTAAGCATCCAATAAGCAGTAACAATTGCAGGGGCCACATGATATCTGTCGGGACCCGGGGTATGTGTATGTAATTCCAGTCAGAACTCAATCATATGGAGAGCCGAGAGCCGTACCCACTTGTCTAAGCAGACAAGGCCAAGCACAGAACACTCTTGGAAAGCATCGTACGTGAGGGGCATCCCATCCAGGCCGGATGATCAACTGAGATGGGTCCTCATCGCCCGATCACAAGTCTAAATGATTATGGGTGGTGAAATCCCATACTCATAGACAAGTCGCCTCAACCATATTATCAACTGAATTATAACACTTACATAAACAGACTCCAGCCTGATCACTTCGTCGGGGTCTAGGGCGGGCTCGATCATACAACAAAGTGTGCACGTGACAGATTCACGAGCAATCGCATCACGATGCCCCAAGCTGCGCACATCTAAGGGACACTTGGTGTATAAAAGACCGCCAGCCAGATCACAACTAAGGTCTCGAAACCCCATACTAAGACATGCATGTTATAAACATACACGCATCACACATGCCTTGTATGAATAGCAGGTATCATCACATAACTCTACAAAGTTTATCTTTAGTGACTTACACATAGAGCATACAAAGATCACATGTATGTGATCGTCATTACATCATCCAACAGAAGCAAATTAGGTCTGACAGACAAGTTTAACAAATGGCTTAGAGAAGCCTTGTTCAACATAAATGCCCTTCCACGAGGGACCAGACTGCTGTCTGGGACTATGCTAACTTAGTCAACGTCGAGCTTCAGGAAGGTGTCTCCATCGGGGTCTGGGTTTCCATATAAAACATAGAATAAGCAAACGTGAGTACAAAGTCGTACTCAGCAAGACTTACATCAGAACTAAACTACTCATGCTCAAATTTACAGGTAAAGGGAGGTGGGGTTTCATCATGCAGAAGTGCCAGCTTTGACTTGGCTATTCCTGAACTACGAGTACCAGACTTGAGGTAAGAAACGTACACGAGTCCACTACCAAGTCTCCAACTAATACACCACTATGGACACTTCCTTGACTTCCCCACGAGGAAGCACACCATAGCACTCATGCTTATCTTGCGAGTTTTATAAGGATCCATTCAAGTTGTCTAATAATCAAGCACATCTTTCCAAGTAGTCCATGACCGCAGACGCGGCTATTCGAATAGTTTTGTTAACCCTTCAGGGGTGTACCGCTACACATACAAGACCATCGGTTACCGCCAGGTCTCGGCACCATTCAAGGGGTGTCGGCGAGGATGTTCACCACAACACTTCGCCCACAGCTCCGTTCTAGTCCAAGGAGTCAATTGTCTGAGTTCCAAACCCGACCGGAGTTCCGGCCGTGCTTCCAGCCAAGACTCAAACCATGTAGGCACAACTGACAAGCCCACCTCGAGGGATGGTTCTCCGCTTGGCAAGCCATGTTCTACAAGCCCTACCATGAATGCCACATTTCATTTCCTTTATCTTTCTATGCATATGCCGAACGGAAACCCGAACTAGGTGTGACTCCTGGACATGGATCGGGGTGAGTTACTAGGTCGAGAGGGGTCAGTGAGCCCATTGTGTGGTTGTACTCTTTGTCTCGGATTACCATACAAGAACTCGGGCTTAAGGCGGTGTTCAACGAGACAACCCACTGTGTACTCCTACACAACCTCTCATCGTTCACCTTGTATTAGGGTAGATTCACCAACACAGTTTCACTTTCATCAACACCATGTTCACCATCATCCCGACTCACATCAAAAGCATCCTCATTGTAAACTCTAAGCATGCAATGAGCAGTAACAGTTGCAGGGGCTACATGATATCAATCAACTCCTATGTCAGCTAGGATTGTGGTTTGCTTACTACTGTGACAAGATGATAGGTCATGCATCAGATATGGGTTCAACTATGCGGTATAATCGATACAAGGTGATCTCCTAAACATGCATAAGCGAGACCGAGAGGGAATTGGGATTTTATAGACATGATCAATGGGGTTTGCTTGCCTTTCTGACGATACACGGGTCTTAACGGTGGTCTTCTTCTTCGGGGGTGATCACCGTCTCGGAACGTCTGTCACCGGAGCAATCATCAACAAAAGGGGGCGACACAAATAAAGTACAATGCTCAAGCACATGTTAATGTTGTGACATGAGGTATATAGCATTGATGTGTTGAAGATTCAAGTTAATTGAAGTGTATTGCAATTGAATTGCAAATTCAAACTTCAAATTCAAATTCAAATTATGCCATATGCATGTTTGCTAATGTTCACCCATTTTAAAATGGTCAAACATAGAAACAAGTTGCATATTCATAATCCTTGCATTTTTCTGATAATTTTTCATATATTACATGTTTAATTTGGAGTTAATATGAATTTTCTATGATTTATTGAAGTTTTGAACAATTTCTGGATTTTTTGGAATTCTTTTTAATCAATTTTCATTTACTGCATCAGCATTGCGTCATCATGACGTCAGGGGGGTTGACTGGTGGGGTCGGCTTGTCAGTGGCACAGAGGTTAAATCCCGTGGTTATTTAAATTAAGCCGATTTGATTAGGGGGTGGGGGCCACTGTCAGCGAGTGCACCAGGGGGATTTGGCGGGGATTAACCCCTAATCTAAACCGCCCACCGGCGGTTAACTGGCGGCGGCCACTGCGCACGGCGACGACACGCCGGGGTGGGCTTCCTGGCCACGGTTTGGCACGGGGAAAGCATGGGGCTACTCCCCAGCCTCGGTTGCGTCGCCTCGCGGCCACGGGAAGGCCTCAGGGGCACCGGAGCCTCGCCGGCGTTGAGGAACGCGGAGGCCGGAGTACTGCACAGGAGGGATCGGCGATTCCGACCACGGGGAGATGCGCGGGAGGGGGCAAAAGAAAGAGGGGATCACCCTGGTGTCAAAGGTGCTGACGGCTACAGCGGGGAGGTCGCGGGGACGACGTATTTGACGGCGAGCTCGTGCGGTCCGGCGGTGAAGAAGACGAAGGGCGCGACTTCTTTGGAGCTCGCCGTCTCGATTACTTGCATGTGAAGACGAAGGCGACATCGAGGAGTCTCCTGGACATCAAGGCGCAGCTCGAGGAGGACGATTGCCACGCAGGTTCGACGGCGGCGCTCCGGCGTGCGCTCGGGCCGTGCGGGATTCGAGAGAGGGAGAGGGGGAGAGCGCGAAGGGAGAGGGGGAATGGAAGCGGGGCGTCGCGGTGTGCTCCGTGGCACAGGTGACGTGGGCGGGGAGCAGCTGCGTGGCCCTGGTGGCCACGGCGGCCACGGCATGCCGAGCACGCAGCTGTGTGCTCGTGCCCGGGGAGGAAGACGACAACGAGGAGGTGGGCTGGGCCGCCTGGTGGGCTGGGGGGATGAGTTGGGCCTGATGGCCAGCGGGCTTCTTCCTTTTTTTTCTGTTTTTTTCTGTTATTTTGTTTTCACTTAGTATTAAATACCTAGGCAATTTAATAAAATGCCCAAATAATTTTATAAACCCTAGGTGACCAGAAGCAAGCCACCCCTAGGTTTTGAGCATTTTTGAAATTCAATACATTTGAATTTCAACTGAAATAAGGGTCAAATTTAATTTCCAAGGCACTTTGTGAGTTTTAGAAAATTCCATGGGCATGGGAATGAACCCAAACCACTTTTGAAATGATCACCATCATTTATAGGAATTTTCCAAATGTTCAAATGATTTTTGGAAAAAGATTTTTATCTGGCCATTTATTTAAATTCTCAGGGCTTTCCTTTTCCCCATTTTTGAATTTCTTTTTGGATTTTTCATGATGCAAAGAGCACTTGAACCCTAGCACATACCCAAGTTGGGGTTCTGACAACTCGCCCCCACTCAAAAGAATCTCGTCCCGAGATTCAGAAGTCGCCGGGAGGAAGGTGGGGTACTCGGCACGGAGGTGGTCTTCTCTTTCCCATGTGGTTCTTTCACGGAGTGATGTGGCCATTGCACTTTGAGGAACTTGATCTTCTGATGACGAGTGACACGCTCTGCTGAATCAAGAATACGAACGGGGTACTCTCGATATGAAAGGTCATCTTGGAGATCAAGCGTTTCATGGTCGACTTCGCGGATGGGGTCCTTGAAGCAACGCCTGAGTTGTGACACATGGAATACATCATGCATTCGGGAAAGGTGCGGGGTAGTTCAAGTTGGTAGCAACTTCTCCACGTTTAGCTAGAATGCGGAAAGGTCCAATGTAACGTGGGGCCAACTTGCCTTTGATACCGAATCTTTGGGTTCCCTTCAGAGGAGTAACCCGAAGGTAAGCCTTCTCGTCCAAATTGTAGCTTTCTTGCCTATGATGACGATCATAGTAGCTTTTCTGACGAGACTGTGCGGCTTTCAATCGATCACGAACAATGCGAACTTGCTCTTCTGCTTCCTTGATCATGTCCGGTCCAAAGAATTTTCTTTCACCGGTTTCTGACCAGTTTAAGGGTGTTCGACATCGTCATCCATAGAGGAGTTCAAAAGGAGCCATGTTCAGACTAGATTGGAAACTGTTGTTATAAGCAAATTCGGCAAATGGAAGAGTTTTCTCCCAATTCTTTCCGAATGAGATAACACAAGCTCTGAGCATGTCTTCCAAGATTTGATTAACCCTTTCAACTTGACCGCTAGACTAAGGATGGAGATCTGTACTAAAGGATAGATGAGTTCCCATAGCATTCTGAATGCTTCCCCAGAATCTAGAGGTGAAAAGGCTACCACGATCAGAATTGACTTCCAAAGGAACACCGTGAAGAGACACAATTCTAGAGACATACAAGTCCGCTAACTGGCTAGCAGTTATAGACTCGCGAACGGGAAGGAAGTGAGCAACTTTGGAAAGTCGGTCAATGACAACGAAGATGGCATCATTTCCTTTCTGTGTTTTTGGAAAGCCGGTGATGAAGTCCATACCGACTTTGTCCCATTTCCACTCGGGAATAGGCAAAGGTTGAAGTGTACCAGAAGGCCTTTGATGTTCTGCCTTAATGCGACGACAAACATCACATTCGGCAACAAATCGAGCAATGTCTCTCTTCATCCTAGTCCACCAAAATCTCTGGCGTAGATCTCGGTACATTTTTGTGTTACCGGGATGAATCGAGAGGGGTGTGTCATGGGCTTCTTTGAGGATGAGTTTCCTTAGATCCCCATTCTTAGGTACTACCAAACGATTTTCAAAGAATACCATTCCTTTACTATCCGTGGAGAAACATTTAGCAACTCCGCTAGCAATGTTCTCCTTGATCCGGCGAACACCTCGTGCACGCCTTTGGGCAACTATGATTTGATCCTCAAGGGTTGGTTCGCCACCAAGTGGAAAAGAGATCCACGAGGAACAATCTCGAGGTTGAGCTTTCGAAATTCCTCATGAATAAGTGGTTGATACTGTTGTAACATAAGGTTGTTACAATACGACTTACCACTTAGTGCATCAGCCATGACATTGGCTTTGCCTAGGGTGTAATAAATTCCTACGTCGTAATGTTTTATCAACTCTATCCAGCGTCTTTGCCTGAGATTAAGATCTGGATGGGTGAATATGTATTTGAGGCTTTGGTGGTCGGAATAGATCTCACAACGATTACCAAGGAGGTAATGTCGCCAAGTTGTCAGGGCATGAACTACGGCAACAAGTTCAAGATCATGGGTAGGATAGTTCTCTTCATGTGGACGCAACTGGCGTGAAGCATAAGCTACCACATGTATATCTTGCATAAGTATGCATCCTAACCCTTGCCGTGAATCATCACAAAAGATCTCGATATCCTTCTTGGTGTCTGGAGGCGCAAGTACGGGTGCAGAAGTCAATCTTCTTTTTAGCTCTTGAAAGCTTTCCTCGCACTTGGGAGTCAATTCGAATTTCTTATCTTTCTTGAGGAGTTCAGTCAGAGGCTTTGAAACTTTAGAAAATTTCTCGACGAAGCGGCGACAATAGCTTGCTAGGCCAAGAAAACTGCTAACTTGCTTAACCGATTCAGGTGGAGTCCAGTCAAGGACGGCCTGAACTCTCTCGGGATTGACAGCAATGCCTTTTGCAGAAATCACGTGGCCTAAGTAGGTCACTTCTGGTAGCCAAAATTCACACTTGGAGAATTTAGCATACAGGCGATGCTCTCAAAGTTTCATCAATACCAGCCTAAGATGTTCGGCATGTTCTTCTTCGTTCTTCGAGTAGATGAGAATGTCATCAAGATAAACTACAACAAATTTATCTAGGTACTCCATGAAGATCGAATTCATCATGCGCGAGAAAGTGGCGGGGGCATTGGTTAAACCGAAGGACATGACGGTAAACTCGTAAATACCATAACGAGTAGTGAAAGCCGTCTCAGGAAAGTCCTCGTTTCGGATTTTTATTTGATGATAACCTAATCTCAAATCCATCTTGGAGAAGACAGAGGATCCTGCAAGTTGATCATAAAGATCATTGATCCTGGGCAGTGGGTACTTGTTCTTTATCGTCGCTAGATTTAGCGGGCGATAGTCTACGCACATCCTTTCTGTTCCATCTTTCTTCGTTACGAACAGAACGGGGCAACCCCATGGCGATGAGCTAGGGCGGATGAAGCCTTTTGGCAACAAAGCTTCGAGTTGGATCTTAAGCTCAGCTAACTCATGTGGGGCCATTTTGTATGGGCGTCTGGAAATTGGGGCGGTTCCTGGGGTAAGATCTACAATAAATTCTACACATCTGTCAAGGGGCATTCCTGGCAGTTCTTCAGGAAAGACATCCGGAAAGTCACGAACCACCGGAATATCTTCAAGGTCAGGAAGGGGAAACACATTCAAAGTATGCATCTGGTTTCTAGAACTGGGTGAAGTGTAGTCAATGGTCTGGCCTGAAGGATGGGTAAGTTTAACTGACTTGGATTTACAATCAAGGAAAGCATTCTGTCTTGATAACCAATCCATTCCTAGGATGACATCAATGTCTGAAGACTTGAGGGCTATAAGTGAAGCAAGCAATACTAAACCCTCAATTTGAATTTGATTGCCATGGCTTACTCTATTAGTTTGCCACTTTGAACCAGGAGTTTGAATGATCATTGGAGAAAACATTTCTTCGAAGGGGAACTCATGACGAAGTGCATAACTCTCTGACATGAATGAATGAGAAGCTCCTGGATCGAAAAGAACAGAGGCGGGAACATGATTGACTGGGAGTGTGCCAAGGATGACGTCAGAAGTAGCAGTGGTGTCCTCAACTGAGATTTGGTTCACCTATCCTCTACTTGTGGATGAAAGCTTTGCTGGGATGGTTTTGGTGGTGGATTTATTTGAAGGCTTATGACTAGGTCGACGGGGTGCCACAAACACTGTAGGGCAGTGTCGGAAGTGATGGCCTGTCAGACCACACGTGAAACACACCCTGCCTGAATTGCCGGGGGTGGGGTTACTTGGTTGCACACCATCATTCCGGTGTGGAATAACGTGTTGAGGTGGATGGCATATATTGGATGGTGGTCTCTGAAGAAGGTTCGGAGGTATGGCACTAGTAGGAATCCAAATTCGGCGTTTCCGAGGGGCTGAACTTGAAGAAGGGGCATGCTCAAGAGCATGCTTGCAAGACTCTTCGAACACTTCATTGCCATGCTCAGCTCTGAAAGATCTGTTGACTAAATCCTCAAAGGTGGCAAATTCAAGGAGGTTGAGATCATGGCGAAGGATAGGGATAAGTCCCTTACGGAACCTTGCCTGCTTTCTGGCATCGGCGGTGATCTCATCTTGGGCATATCGAGCAAGACGGTTGAACTCTCTCACATACTCATGCATGGACATCTCTCCTTGAGTCAGGTTGCAGAGCTCTTCCTTCTTGCGCTCCATTAACTCATCTAGAAGGTGGTACCCTCGAAAGGCATCACGGAACTCCTGCCAAGTCACTAGGTGACCATCAGGCTGCATCACAACATAGTTCTCCCACCATTCAACAGCAACACCTTCCAGAAAGTATGCCGCAAATATAACTCGATCACTGGGAGCAACATGTGCCGTGTCAAGCTTACGCTCGATGGAACGGAGCCAATCATCAGCTTCAAGGGGCTCAGAAGAACATCGGAATACTGGTGGCTTGAGGAGGATGAAGTCCTGAATGCTCACAACCACATTGCGATGAGGGGCGGTATTCTGCTCGATGAGCTCCAGAAGGCGTGTTTGATCACGTCGATTCCGCTCAGCTTCCATCATGATTTCCTCCGCAGAAGGCTGTAGTGGAGGTTCAACCTCGTTTCGATTCCGATCACGGTCTCGATTCCGAAGAACAACACTATGAGTTCCACCTGACATCCTGTGTGATAAAATCAACAATCAGAACAGGTTGAATGATGGATTCAAGGATAACAAGACATGATGAAGGCGGAAAAGATTATAATGCGAAGGCAATGATCCATGGAAACTCGGAATAATTCCGGCAACATAACGGCTACACCGGGATGGAAAACAAGACAAACTCAACGAGATTGGACAGAACTTCCTCAAGGAACTCAAAAACTCGATGAGTCTGGACGACCACAACAATCCTACGGCTACAAGGAGGCAAACAACGAGATGTTCTATTCAGGCATAGATGAGCCTAGTCCTATCATCCCGTAGAAAAGATGAGGGTGACCCAGAACTCAGATCGATGAGGGTAAGGAGAAAAAGAAGCCTTACGGTGTTCCCTTATACCCAGAGTAACTATATAACTATAGAGTGCTAGACTCGACTTCGACAAAGGGTTGAATAATCCTACAGACAGTCCTGCTCTGATACCAAGTCTTTCGGGACCCGGGGTATGCGTATGTAATTCCAGTCACAACTCAATCATATGGAGAGCCGAGAGCCGTACCCACTTGTCTAAGCAGACAAGGCCAAGCACAGAACACTCTCGGAAAGCATCGTACGTGAGGGGCATCCCATCCAGGCCGGATGATCAACCGAGATGGGTCCTCATCGCCCGCTCACAAGTATAAATGATTATAGGTGGTGAAATCCCATACTCATAGACAAGTCGCCTCAACCATATTATCGACTGAATTATAACACTTACATAAACAGACTCCAGCCCGATCACTTAGTCGGGGTCTAGGGCGGGCTAGATCATACAACAAAGTGTGCACGTGACAGAGTCACGAGCAATCACATCGCGATGCCCCAAGCTGCGCACATCTAAGGGCCACTTGGTGTATAAAATACCGCCAGCCAGATCACACTAAGGTCTCGAAAACCCATACTAATACATGCATGTTATAAACATACACGCATCACACATGCCTAGTATGAACAACAGCTATCATCACATAACTCTACAAAGTGTATATTTATTGACTTACACATAGAGCATACAAAGATCACATGTTTGTGATCGTCATTACATCATACAACGGAAGCAAATTAGGTCTGAGTACAGACAAGTTTAACAAATGGCTTCGAGAAGCCTTGTTCAACATACATGCCCTTCCAAGAGGGACCAGACTGCTGTCTAGCACTATGCTAACTTAGTCAACGTCGAGCTTCAGGAAGGTGTCTCCATTGGGTTCTGGGTTTCCATCTAAAACATAGAATAAGAAAACGTGAGTACAAAGTCGTACTCAGCAAGACTTACATCAGAACTAAACTACTCATGCTCAAGTTTCAAGGTAAAGGGAGGTGGGGTTTCATCATGCAGAAGTGCCAGCTTTGACTTGGCTATTCCTGAACTACGAGTACAAGACTTGAGGTAAGAAACGTACACGAGTCCACTACCAAGTCTCCAACCAATACACCACTATGGATACTTCCTCGACTTCCCCACGAGGAAGCACACCATAGCACTCACGCTTATCTTGCGAGTTTTATAAGTATCCATTCAAGTTGTCTAATAATCAAGCACATCTTTCCATGTAGTCCATGACCGCGGACGTGGCTATTCGAATAGTTTTGTTAACCCTGCAGGGGTGTACCGCTACACACACATGACCATCCGTTACCGCCAGGTCTCGGCACCATTCAAGGGGTTTCGGCGAGGATGTTCACCACAACACTTCGTCCACAGCTCCGTTCTAGTCCAAGGAGTCAACTGTCTGAGTTCCAAACCCAACTGGAGTTCCGGCCGAGCTTCCAGCCAGGACTCAAACCATGTAGGCACAACTGACAAGCCCACCTCGACGGATGGTTCTCCGCTTGGCAAGCCATGTTCTACAAGCCCTACCATGAATGCCACATTTCATTTCCTTTATCTTTCTATGCATATGCCGAATGGAAATCCGAACTAGGTGTGACTCCTGGACTTGGATCGGGGTGAGTTACTAGGTCGAGAGGGGTCAGTGAGCCCAACGTGTGGTTGTACTCTTTGTCTCGGATTACCATACAAGAACTCGGGCTTAAGGCGGTGTTCAACGAGACAACCCACTGTGTACTCCTACACAGCCTCTCATCGTTCACCTTGTATTAGGGTAGATTCACCAACACAGTTTCAGTTTCATCAACACCATGTTCACCATCATCCCAACTCACATCAAAAGCATCCTCATTCTAAACTCTAAGCATGCAATGAGCAGTAATAGTTGCAGGGGCTACATGATATCAATCAACTCCTATGTCTGCTAGGATTGTGGTTTGCTTACTACTGTGACAAGATGATAGGTCATGCATCGGATATGGGTTCAACTATGCAGTAGCGAGACTGAGAGGGAATTGGGATTTTATAGACATGATCAATGGGGTTTGCTTGCCTTGCTGACGATACACGGGTCTTAACGGTGGTCTTCTTCTTCGGGGGTGATCATCGTCTCGGAACGTCAGTCACCGGAGCAATCATCAACAAAAGGGGGGGGACACAAATAAAGTACAATGCTCAAGCACATGTTAATGTTATGACATGAGGTATATAGCACTGATGTGTTGAATATTCAAGTTAATTGAAGTGATTGCAATTGAATTGAAAATTCAAACTTCAAATTCAAATTCAAATTATGCCATATGCATGTTTTCTACTGTTCACCCATTTTAAAATGGTCAAACATAGAAACAAGTTGCATATTCATAATCCTTGCATTTTTCTGAAATTTTTTCATATATTATATGTTTAATTTATAGTTAATATGACTTTTCTATGATTTATTGAAGTTTTGAACAATTTCTGGATTTTCTGGAATTCTTTTAAATCAATTTTCATTTACTGCATCAGCATTGTGTTGCTTGGTGTGCGAGGTGATGATAGTGATTTCTCGCCCTTCGTTGGTAAACCCCAAGAGGAAGGTATGCTGTAGCACAACAGAAAATTTCCCTCAGTAAAGATACGAAGGTTTGTCTCCAGTAGGACTCCGGAGAGGATAAGTAGGTGTCAGCGGTGCAACTGACGCGGACCTGCACACAGACACAAATAACTTTGTTCCCAACGAAGTTCAGAGAGGTTGTCAATCTCTCCGGTCTTGTTGTTCACAAAGGATCAAACACAAGGGATAATGATAGCAACTGAGAGTAAAAGAAGAAAAGTAAATGAGTGTGGAAACAGTGATGAGGATATGGACCGGGATACGTGATGTTCACTAGTGATGTCTCTCTCCCAAAAGACGATAAAACTGCTATGCGAGGTGAACAAATTACAGAAGGGCAATTGACAGGATTATGAACGCACCGCAATGCTAACTATGCTACAAAAGAAAGGAAGAGGCTCAAAAGCATGGGCAGAACGCCAAAATAAGTAGACCGAAATCCAACTGCATCTACTACTAATCATCCACCTTGAGATATCTATCCAGAACATCTCGCTGGTATTAAGTTGCGAGCCCCACCCAAAGTGTAAACCCAAAGCAACAGACAACTGCATTAAAAAGCACTTTGCATAAAGTAAACAATCCTTGCAACCGCGGTTACAAGCACCGTTGTTTTCCCCCTTGTGGAAACAGCACATCCCGTAGACTCATGTTTCTATCACTCAAGCGTGTCATCAGGGGGCATGAACCCACAATCGAGCATAACGTTCCCTCTTGGGGTTACTACCTACTACTTGGCCAAAGAAATAAACAACAACGGAGAACATGCAAGAATTACTTAAGAATAAAAATATAAAAGATAAGAACCAAATATATTACTCTATCACAATCTGAACATAATCTCATAATCCATCAGATCCCATCAAACTCAGCATAGCAACAGCTGAAAGATTACAAAAGTTCCTCGATCATGTAGGGAAGCTCACGAGGTCTAAACCATGAAGAACAAAGAGGGGAGGAGAACATCACATAGCTACTGATCACGGACCCATGGTCCAAAAGAAACTACTCACGGCACATCCGGGAAGCATCCATGGTGGAGAGAAGACTCCCGGAGGTCGGCCCTCCATCCGGCAGGGTGCCGGGAAGAGGTCTGCTGGTGCTCCCGATCTCGGAAGCGCGGCGGCGGCGGAACAGAGGCGAGATCGCGAAAAAGGGTTCTCCTTCTGAGGGTCTCTAGTCACGGAGAATATATAGGCGAAGGGGGGCAGCCAGGGGGGCAGCCAGGGGTCCAACCCCTAGGGCGCGCCACCAGGGCGCCTGGGCCCTGGTGGTGACCCTCTGGCCCCACTCAGGTTCTTCCGGAAGGTTCTTCTACGCTGATTTTTTTCTGATTTTTCCCAAATTTTTGGAGCACTTTTTATATGGGGGAAAACTGAAATAGAAAAACAGCAGAAAACAAGAACTGGCATTGTGGTGCACTGAGTTAATAGGTTAGTCCAAATATGATCAAAAGGGTATGAAAGTGTATCTAGATCATAGCAATATCACACAAAACATGCATGGAGCAAGCAGAAATTATAGATACGTTTTGGACGTATCAACATCCCCAAGCTTAATTCCTGCTCGTCCTCGAGTAGGTAAATGATAACAACATAATTTCTGTGGTGACATGCTAGCAACCATATAAGAACTTTGTAAAGTAAAGCAATCAAGGTTAGAGATTCAATTCAAGTCATAACATGCAAGAGTCTATATTAGCAATGAAACAAGTAACAAAAGAACATTAGGTGCAAGAGCTCTCGCTGTCCGTGACTCGAATGTCTCCAAATGGTGTTTGCGTGCAAGAAGGGGGATAGGGAATACGAGAAAAATATTTATTTTTTGAGAACTCAATCTACTAAAGTTTCACACTTGGTCTTTTTCTGGAATCTTATCTTGACTCGTCCCCAGACCACTAGCCAGGTACAAGTCAATTTGATCCACTCCTTTTTCAATATTTTGAGCACTCATGCAATAGATGAGCGTAAGCACGAGAGTTGACACTTAGGATGGCAAAGAGAGAAGTACGAAGGAGGAGGAAGACAAAAAAGGATGAGAAAGGCTCACATCAATGAGGACAATCATAGGCAAGAGATGCCAAATGATAAATATGATGTGAGGAGTAGGGATTGCCATGCAACGGATGCACATAAGAGCTAGGAAGCTCTCCAATGCAACTAGTGGGGGTGCATCTAACTTGCTCGCTCATGAAGACCTAGAGCTCGTTTGAGGAGGCTCATCCTTGGAATATGCAAGCCAAGTTCTATAGTGTGAAGGTCCCCACATAGCTATATGCATAATGATCATCTCTATGGAGTAAAAGCATATAGAGGGAGTACTAGTGTGGATCTCTCAAAAGGATAGTAGTGTTGCCCCTTTCTCTTTTTTTTTCTTCTTTTTTCTATTATTTGTATTTTTTTGTGGCCTCAATGGCTCTTTCTATTTAACTCTCATATGTCCTCTTTGGGATCTTTTATTGTGTCCACTTTGGGATCTTTTCCTCACTTAAGGGCAACACTCTATTTTACAAGAAGGTATAGGAAATCTTCACACTTTACAAGGTACTCAAAATCATAAAGAAGATGTAACTATCATGATGTATGCAAATGGATGCCGTTGCCAGTGTAGCAGGAACATGTATGACATGAAGATCAAGTCATGAAGAGGTGGAAGTTGCATGGAAATATATCTCGGAAAGGCTATGGAAATGCCTTGATAGGTAGGTATGATGGCTATTTTGAGGAAAGATATAAGGAGGCTTATGATGACAGAGCGTATCATGCCAAGGGTTTGGATGTACCGGCGAAGGTGGACGCCAACTCAGAGTGAGAAGAAGGCAATGCACGACACGGGAGAGGCTAGAAAAATATGGGAAGGTGGAAGTGTCAACTTTCAATACTTACATTAGTCCGAAGAACTCATGCACTTATTATCGGTAACTCTCAATCTAATAAGGAGGTTCACAAAGAGACAAGTACCCCGAGGAGGAGTGTATGGGGGTTTGGTTATCCTTGCGCATCCTCGACTCATTGTACGTGAGTGTACTCTAATATTCGATCCCTCCAAAGATTAGTGATCCATCTAGTAGTTATAGTTCTCAACTAGTTTTTGTAGGTTTTGGAAATACACACGGATTTCCCAAAATACGACACCTATCACTAAACGGCTAAAGCTCTTGACACAAAAAGTTCAGACATTACTCACATCAATACCTCAAAACTATTGCAAGTTACTACTAGAATTAAATAGCATCCTCAATTACCTACTTCCAAGACAAAACACAACTCAGTGCAACAACCAACTCTCTTAACAAGATAAACATGAAAACTAAAGAGAGTTCCAGCAACAAACTAAACAAAAGCCAAGGCTCTTGCTAAAGACAAACTAAGACTAAAACTAAACATGGCAGTAGCTACGAAAAGATAAAGAACACACAACAGCAAAAAGATAAGCAGGAAAAATCCTATGATGTGTTCTAGATTGGAGTGGAGCGTGTTTCTCTCCCACACAAAGTAAGATGGGGTCTAACTTGATATGACCAGCAAGAAAAACTAAAGAAAACTAAAAAATAAAACCTAAGAGCGAGACGCTCCAAGCATAGCACATAACGCATGAAGTGATGAAAATATAGTGAGATGAAGGACGAACTGATGATTGTTGATGGAGAAGGGGATGCACGGGGGCATCCCCAAGCTTAGACGCTTGTGTCTCCTTGAATATTTAATGGGGATGCATGGGGGAATCCCCAAGCTTGAGCGCTTGACACTCCTGGATCTTCTTTCATCATCTTCCATCGCACACTTGAAAACTCCCTTCATACATAACTCATCATAAGATGATTAGAGACGTTAGTACCCTTAATAAAATAATTTTTCCCCACTGGACATAAAGATATTCTTGAAGAGATACTGTTTCTCAAGAGTGCCAAAAAAAATTTGCAAAGAAAAAGCAAGCTTAAGGTTTGCAAAAGTGAAGAGAGGCAAAACGTGGCAGAATCTGTGAAAAACAGAACAGCAGGTAGTAGAGAATTATTTCGGGGCACTTCTGCAACTCAAATCAAAAAACTCAGAACATACGAAAGTTTCACACTTGTATAGAGCATTCTGTCAAAAAAATTCAGATCAAAAATATGATCTGGTGATTTTATTCGAATTTTTCTGTCAAGGGACAGAATCTGTTTTCTGGACAGCATGTCACAACTTTTGCTTCCCTTATCATAAGAGGCTATAACTTGGCAGAAAGCTGAAAAATAAAGATACAGTGATGTTTCTACAGTAGTAACAAACATCAAGACACAACAAAAGAAAAAATAAACCTAATTCGTTGTGGGCTGCCTCCCAAAAGCGCTTTCTTTTATGCCTTTAAGCTAGGCCTGATGCAAAAGAAGAATCAAGTTTTATCATGAGAAAGAGAATAACTAGCCCGTGTAACGGACTCAAAAGGTAACTTGATTTTATTTCTAGGGAAGTGTCCCATCCCTTTCTTGAGAGGGAATTAGAATTTTATATTCCCCTCTTTCATGTCAATAACCGCACCAACGGTGCGAAGAAAAGGACGTGCCAAAATAATTGGACACAAAGGTTCACACTCTATATCCATAACAATAAAATCAACGGGAACATAGTTGTCATTGACAATGATATGAACATCGTCGATCTTCCCCAAAGGTTTCTTTATGGAAGAATCAACAAGACGAACTCCAAAAGAACAAGGCTCAAAGGGCTTCAATTCAAACATATCATAAAATTTTTTGGGCATAACGGAGGTACTAGCTCCAACATCACATAAAGCATAGCAAGAGAAGTTATTTAATTTAATTTTGATCATAGGGTCCCAACCATCATCTAGCTTCCTAGGTATGGAGGCTTCTACTCTAAGATTCTCCTCCCTAGCTTTGATGAGAGCATTTGTGATATGCTCCGTGAAGGCAAGATTAAGTGTGCTAGTGTGGGGGTCTCTGGACATTTTGTGTAGCAAGCTAATAACTTCTGAGAGGGTGCAACTATCAAAATCAATATCACTACTATCAAAGGTGGTAGTAGTGCCTTCTAGGCTCACTTGTTTGAAACCCTCTATGTTCATAGGAGTTTCTTCATCTTCGGTTGAGGTATTAGCATCACCATTAATAGGTCCAACGGGACTAGGTGTGCATTGGGTGCTAATAGTTTGGGTGTCCTCAACAATTTGGATAGTGGCAACTGTGTGGTGTGTAGGAAGGCTCTTAATTCTATCCTCTTCCTCTTTTTCTCTAGCCCACCTTTCTTTAAGTTTAGCCATCATCCTAATATTTTCATTAATTTGCAATTGGATAGCATTAATAGGAGTGGCCTTATTCTCCTCAAGAGGAGAGGTTCTAATTTTAAGCATCTTAATATCAAGGGCTAAGCTTTCTATCTTCAAAGAGAGATTATCTAATTTAGCTAATTTCTCCTCTACATTCTTATTGAAGTCCTTTTGAATAGTGATAACATCTTTAAGCATGTTTTCCAATTCAGAAGAGGGGTTCTTGTTGCTAGGGTAGGTGTTGTTGTTCCCATAGTTGGATGGAAACGGTCTAGGATTGCTAGCAAAATTACCCCTATAAGCATTGTTGGTGAAGTTGTTTCTAGCAATAAAGTTCACATCTACTTGTTCTTGGGCAACCAAAGAATTTAATGGGACATCACGAGGATCAATAGAGGGTTGCTTGGTAAGTAGAGACATAATTAAATCAACTTTTTCATTGAGAGAGGTAATTTCCTCGACAGAGTTTACCTTCCTACCTGTTAGAGCACGTTCGGTGTGCCATTGGGAATAATTGGTCATGATCTCATCGAGAAGCTTCATGGCAGCACCAAGTGTAGTTGACATAAAGGTTCCTCTCGCGGCCGAATCTAACAGGTTCCGCGAGGTAAAGTTCAAGCCTGCATAAAAAGTCTGGATAACCATCCAGGTAGTCAAACCATGTGTAGGGCATTTCTTAACAAGAGATTTCATTCGTTCCCAACCTTGGGAAACGTGTTCATTATCCAATTGCTTAAAATTCATAATGTTACTACTTAATTGGATAATTTTAGCAGGTGGGTAGTACTTCCCTATAAAAGCATCTTTACACTTATCCCAAGAATCTATGCTATTCCTAGGCAAAGATTGAAACCAGATTTTAGCTTCTCCCCTTAAAGAGAAAGGAAGGAGCTTGGGCTTAATAATATCACCTTCTACTTCTTTATACTTTTTCATATCACATAATTCAACAAAATTGTTCAAGTGTAAAGCAGCATCATCTCCAGCACCAGAGAATTGATCTCTCATAACAAGGTTTAGCAAGGCAGGATTAATTTCATAAGAGGTAGCTAAAGTGGCAGGTTTGGCAATGGGGGTGCAGATAAAGTCTTGGTTGTTGTGACTAGTGAAGTCACACAACTTGGTGTTTTCAGTGGAACCCATAGAAGCATCAAGTCTGGCAGATTTTTTTGTGATTTTTGATATAAGATACAAAGATAAAAACTGAAAGGTAAACTAACAAGACTAAAAAACAAAGGTAAAGAGTGGTGTGCAACTCCCCTATCTTAGCAATCGGAGTCCCCGGCAACGGCGCCAGAAATTCTTTGCTTGTTGTGCGAGGTGATGATAGTGATTTCTCGCCCTTCGTTGGTAAACCCCAAGAGGAAGGTATGATGTAGCACAACAGAAAATTTCCCTCAGTAAAGATACCAAGGTTTGTCTCCAGTAGGACTCTGGAGATGATAAGTAGGTGTCAGCGGCGCAACTGACGCGGACCTGCACACAGACGCAAATAACTTTGTTCCCAATGAAGTTCAGAGAGGTTGTCAATCTCTCCAGTCTTGTTGTTCACAAAGGATCAAACACAAGGGATAATGATAGCAACTGAAAGTAAAAGAAGAAAAGTAAATGAGTGTGGAAACAGTAATGAGGATATGTACCAGGATACATGATGTTCACTAGTGATGTCTCTCTCCCAAAAGACGATAAAACTGCTATGCGAGGTGAACAAATTACAGAAGGGCAATTGACAGGATTATGAACGCACCGCAATGCTAACTATGCTAAAAAATAAAGGAAGAGGCTCAAAAGCATGGGCAGAACGCCAAAATAAGTAGACCGAAATCCAACTGCATCTACTACTAATCATCCACCTTGAGATATCTATCCAGAACATCTCGCTGGTATTAAGTTGCGAGCCCCACCCAAAGTGTAAACCCAAAGCAACAGACAACTGCATTAAAAAGCACTTTGCATAAATTAAACAATCCTTGCAACCGCGGTTACAAGCACCGTTGTTTTCCCCCTTGTGGCAACAACACATCCCCTAGACTCATGTTTCTGTCACTCAAGCGTGTCATCAGGGGGCATGAACCCACAATCGAGGATAACGTTCCCTCTTGGGGTTACTACCTACTACTTGGCCAAAGCAATAAACAACAACGGATAACATGCAAGAATTGCTTAAGAATAAAAATATAAAAGATAAGAACCAAATATATTACTCTATCACAATCTGAACATAATCTCATAATCCATCAGATCCCATCAAACTCAGCATAGCAACAGCTGAAAGATTACAAAAGTTCCTCGATCATGTAGGGCAGCTCACGAGGTCTAAACCATGAAGAACAAAGAGGGGAGGAGAACATCACATAGCTACTGATCACGGACCCATGGTCCAAAAGAAACTACTCACGGCACATCCGGGAAGCATCCATGGTGGAGAGGAGACTCCCGGAGGTCGGCCCTCCCTCCGGCAGGGTGCCGGGAAGAGGTCTGCTGGTGCTCCCGATCTCTGAAGCGCGGCGGCGGCAGAACAGAGGCGAGATCGTGAAAAAGGGTTCTCCTTCTGAGGTTTTCTCGTCACGGAGAATATATAGGCGAAGGGGGGCAGCCAGGGGGGCCACCAGGGGTCCAGGCGGCCCTCTGGCGCGGCCAGCCCCTAGGGCGCGCCACCAGGGCGCCTGGGCCCCTGGTGGTGGCCCTCTGGCCCCACTCAGGTTCTTCCAGAAGGTTCTTCTGCGCAGATTTTTTTTCTAATTTTTCCCAAATTTTTGGAGAACTTTTTAAATGGGGGAAAACTGAAATAGAAAAACAACAGAAAATAGGAACTGGCACTGTGGTGCACTGAGTTAATAGGTTAGTCCAAATATGATCAAAAGTGTATGAAAGTGTATCTAGATCATAGCAATATCACACAAAACATGCATGGAGCAAGAAGAAATTATTGATACGTTTTGGACGTATCATGCGTGATCATGACGTCAGGGGGGGCTGACTGGTGGGGTCGGCTTGTCAGTGGCACAAAGGTTAAATCCCGTGGTTATTTAAACTAAGACGATTTTATTAGGGGGTGGGGGCCACTGTCAGCGAGTGCACCTGGGGGATTAGGGGGGGATTAAACCCTAATCTAAACCGCCCACCGTTGGTTAACCGGCGGCGGCCACTGCGCACGGCGGCGACACGCCGGGGTGGGCTTCGCGGCCACGATTTGGCACGGGGAAAGCATGGGGCTACTCCCCAGCCTCGGCTGCGTCGCCTCGCATCCACGGGAAGGCCTCACGGGCACCGGAGCCTCGCCGGCGTTGAGGAACGCGGCGGCCGGAGTACTGCACAGGCGGGCTCGGCGATTCCGACCACGAGGAGACGCACGGGAGGGGGAAAAAGAAAGATGGGCTCACCCTGGTGGCAAAGGTGCTGATGGCTACGGTGGGGAGGTCGCGGGGACGACGTATTTGACGACGAGCTCATGCGGTCCGGCGGTGAAGACGACGAAGGGCGCGGCGTCTTTGGAGCTCGCCGGCTCGATTACTCGCATGTGAAGACGAAGGCGACGTTGAGGAGTCTCCTGGACATCATGGCGCAGCTCGAGGAGGACGATGGCCACGCAGGTTCGACGGCGGCGCTCCGGCGTGCGCTCGGGCCGTGCGGGATTCGCGAGAGGGAGAGGGGGAGAACGAGCAGGGAGAGGGGGAATGGACGCGGGGCGTCGCGGCGTGCTCCGTGGCGCAGGTGACGTGGGCGGGGAGCAGCTGCGTGGCCCTGGTGACCACGGCGGCCACGGCATACCGGGCACGCAGCTGTGTGCTCGTTCCCGGGGAGGAAGACGACAACGAGGAGGTGGGCTGGGCCGCCTGGTGGGCTGGGTGGGGTGAGTTGGGCAAGATGGCCAGGGGGCTTCTTCCTTTTTTTTTTCTGTTTTATTTCTGTTATTTTGTTTTTCCTTAGTATTAAATACCTAGGCAATTGAATAAAATGCCAAAATAATTTTATAAACCCTAGGTGACCAGAAGCAAGCCACCCCTATGTTTTGAGAATTTTTGAAATTCAATACATTTGAATTTCAATTGAAATAAGGGTCAAATTTAATTTCCAAGGCACTTTGTGAATTTTAGAAAATTCCATGGGCATGGGAATGAACCCAAACCACTTTTGAAATGATCACCATCATTTATAGGAATTTTCCAAATGTTCAAATGATTTTTGTAATTTTTTTTATCTGGCCATTTATTTAAATTCTCAAGGCTTTCCTTTTCCCCATTTTGTAATTTCTTTTTGGATTTTTCATGATGCAAAGAGCACTTGTGTCAGAACCCTCTGTTAGGTAATATGCTAGGATCAAAGTCATCTTGCATCATGTTAAAAATTTCAAAGAAGTCATTGAAATCAAATTCAAAAGCAAAATGGGAGAAGGAACCACCCCAGATGAATTAATTCAAAAGGCCAGATAAAAATCTTCTCCAAAAATTCATGTTTGATTTTGGAAAAGTCTTATAAATGAGTGTGATCACATATCAAGTGATGTGGGACCCACCCCATGCTCATGGATTTTTCAAATATTCAAACAGTGCGTTGGAATTAATCAAAAACCCCTATTTGAGTTAAGATTCAAATAATTTGAATTTTAAAAAGTTCCAAACTTTATAAATGGCTAGTCTATATTATTATGAGGCCATATAAAAAGTTCTAGCATTTTAGAAAATGGCTAGGTATTTATTTTAGCTAGCCAAAACAAATGTCAGAAGAAAACAGAAAAGAAAATACGAAAAAGGCAGAGAACACTTACCTGGCGCCCAAGCGACAGAAGCCCAGCCAGCCCACCCGGCCCAAAGGGGCAGGGGGGTCATCTTCCCCATCCCGCGCACCCAAGCTGCTCGGTGGAAAGCCACCGAGCCAGCCGTGGATGCCACCTCCTGCTTGAGGCCAGCACAACCTTCCCCTCGCCTCCAAACCGTGCCACGACGACGCCCTGGACCTTTCTCGTCCATTCCCCCCCCCCTCCTGGCTCACTCTCCACCCCTCCCTCGCCGATTTCGTCGCCGCCCGAGAACCACCGTGGAGCACGCCGCCGAGTCCACGCAACCACCGCCGACAAGAAGCCGCGACATGATGTCCTTCATCTTCGCCACCGACGACTACGCCTAGATGCCGAAGGAATCGAGCCCGGAAGCTTTGTAGCCGCCGCCCCCTTCATCGCCTTCGTCTCCGGCCGCCGCGAGTCGTCCTCGAATTCCGGCCAACTCCGATCTTCCCCGAGCACGCGACCGCCTCCGTTGGATTCACGGTGAGCCTACGGTTCGCTCGATGCCTTTCCTCGATCCCCTCCGTAGCTCTAGCCGAAAACGCCATGGACGCAGAGCTCCAGTGCGCGCGTATGGTTCCTGCCCTCCCCATCTTTCGAACGCGCACAAGTTTAGCCCAAGCCGTGCATGCTAGCTTCCCCCCCCCAACCTCGCCGTCGTTCTGCTTCCGCCGGGAACGTCGCCGCCGTCGCTCCCGACCTCCCCGTGACCCCCTGATGCCTCCTTTCGACGCACGACGCCACCAGGAACACGCCGGTGCCCTCCCCGTCGCCTTTCGTGCCCAAAATCCCGATTCCATTCAACTCCGGCCACCTACAGTGCTCGCCGGCGACGAGCTCACATTAGAGCTAATCCTAGCCCCTAATTACCCTGACCCCACCCCCTAGTCTCACTGCCATGTGGGCCCAAGGCCACTCTAATCCCCCTGTTAAGTTTAATTCAAGTTAAACAGATTTAATTAACACCCCAGAGGCTGACCAGTGGGTCCCCCTTGTCAGTGGCCCCCTGATGCCAGCATTGCATCACAGTGACGCAATAAAAAGAATTTATATTTATGAAATAAATCAGAAATGGCAGAAAATAAGTGAAACTTTGAAAATTCATAGAAAATTCATATTAACTCCAAATTCAACATATAATATATGAAAAATGATCAGGAGAAAATTATCTATCCAAATATACCATTTTCAACTATTTTTTAGTTGAAAATAAAAGGGGACCAGTAGCATTTGCTATTTGTTTTAAATGGAATTAAATCAAATTCATTTCAAATGCTTTTGCAATTTGAACCATAGCAACATACCACATTATACTTGAACATCAGAGGCATATCATACACATTTCAAAATGGTTTAACTTGATCAAACAATGTCATATGCAACTTGGGTAAATTGGAAATCATATGTGGAGTTTAAATTTCCAAATTCAATTGCGAATACCCAATTTAAGTGGAATCGCTTCACACATCAAAGCATATACATCAAGTTTCAACCTTCAACCATGTGCTTGTGCATTGTATTTATTTTTGCTACCTTGTTTGTTGTCTGTCGAGTAGAGGTGGAACTGGAACAGGAGGCTGCCCCCTTCGTTGAAGACCCAGAACCCGAACCTCGTCAGCAAGGCAAGCAAACCCCCTTTGATCATGTCGATAAAATCCCACTTCCCTCTCATGTCTCGCTTATGCATTGTATAGGATGATTAACATGGTACGTTTCTACCGCATAGCTGAACCCATTCCTTTGCATGACCTATCATTTGTCACAGTAGTAAGCAAACCACAATCCTAGCAAATGTAGGAGTTGATTGATATCATGTGGCCCCTGCAATTGTTACTTCTTATTGCATGCTTAGAGTGATACAGTGATGTTACTGTTATGTGGGTCGGGATGGTAGTGATCATGTTGATGATGGTGGAAAGGTGTTGGTGAATCTACCCTAATACAAGGTGAACGATGAGAGGCTGTGTAGGAGTACACGGTGGGTTGTCTCATTGAACACCGCCCTAAGTCCGAGTTCTTGTGTGGTGATCCAAGATGAAGAGTACAACCACACATTGGGCTCACTGACCCCTCTCAACCTATTAACTCATCCCTTTCGATGTCCAGATGTCGCAGTAGTTCGGAGTTCTGGTAGGCTTGTGGCCTGGCTGCTAAGTGAGAGAACGGCTCAAACGAGACCGGCTTATGCACCACGCACACATCACCTGGGTCCACTTCGGTAAACCGGCCGGGTTCACGATAGTGGTAGCCAACCCAGGTAGGCGGCTTTCTTGGACTAGATAGGCTATGAGGTAACAATTTTGGTGAGCATCCTCGCTGACACCCCTTGAATGGTCTCGAGATCAAAGGCGGTAACTGATAATCATGTGTGTGTAGCGGTAGACCCCTGCAGGGTTAGCAAAACTATTCGAATAGCCGCGTCCGCGGTTAAGGACTGCTTGGAAAGCTTAGCTTGATTATTAGACAACTTGAACTGGATACTTCTAAAATACACCAAGATAAGTGTGAGTGCTATGGCGTGCTTTCTCGTGGGGAAGTCGAGGAAGGCACCATAGTGGTGTAATTGGTTGGAGAAAGTAGTGGACTCGTGTACGCTTCTTACCTCAAGTCTGGTACTCGTAGTTCAGGACTAGCCAAGTCAAAGCTGGCACTTCTGCTTTTTGAACCCCACCTCCCTTTACCTTGATACATGTGCATGAGTATTATAGGTCCTATGTAAGTCTTGCTGAGTACGACTTTGTACTCACGTTTGCTTATTGTATGTTTTAGATGAACCCACTGACCCCAAAGTTGGCTTCTTCATCGAGCTCGACGACTGAAGTCCAAGCTAGTATAGTCCCAGTCAGACGACTGGTTCCCTCGTGGAGGGCTTACTACATGATATCAATCAACTCCTACATTTTCTAGGATTGTGGTTTGCTTACTACTGTGACAAAAGATAGGTCATGATAAGGAATGGGTTCATCTATGCGGTAGAAACGTAGCATGGTAATCATCCTAAACAATGCATAAGCGAGACTAAGAGGGAAGTGGAATTTTATCGACATGATCAATGGGGTTTGCTTGCCTTGCTGACGAGGTTCAAACACAGTGTCTTCAACGAAGGGGGTGGCCTCCGGTTCCGGCTCCACCTCTAATCGACAAACAACAAACATCGAAGCATAATAAGTACAATGCACAAGCACATGAGTTGAAGGTTGAAACTTGATGTATGTGTCACTGATGTGTGAGTTATTCCATTTAAAAGGAGTATATTGCAATTGAATTGCAAATTCATACTCCATATGATTTATCGATGAATTTCAAATGCATTTGAAACTATGAATAAACATTTGAAAAGTTTGAGCATGAAGTGATGTTGTAAAGGTGAGGTAAAGTCTCTGATGTGTGGATGAAACCATTTAAAAGAAGTGTGTTGCAAAGTCATTTGCAAATTCAATCCAAATTTGAATTCAAAAGAATGCCATATGCATGTTTGCTAATGTTCCCCCATTTTAAATTTGTCAAACATAGAAACAAAGTCCAAATTCACATTCCTTGGATTTTTCTGATAATTTTAGACATATTATTTGTCCAATTTGGAGTTAAAATGAATTAGATATTAATTTCCAAAGATTTAAACTTTTTTTGCCTTTTTCTTATTTAAATTAATCACTTAGCAGTTATTGCGTCAGCATGACGTCTGTGTGACGTCAGGGGGGGGGGCTGACTTGTAGGACCCACTGGTCAGTGGCTGGGGCTAAATTAAGATGTTCTATTTAATTAGCTGGGGTTAATTAGGGGGCCTGGGCCCACTTTAAGTGGCCCAGGCGGTGGTTAGGCTCAGGTTAGTTTAGGGTTATGTCTCTAATGGCGAATTCGCCGGAGACCTCGTCGGAAGTTCACCGAACATGGGTTTTCGGGCACGGGGAGGGTAGCTAGGGGCACTGCCGGGCTCTGCGAGACGCCGCGCGTCGTTTGTCATAGGAGGGGGTCAAGGGGGGCTCTGTGGCGACGTCGGCTTCGAAGGAGGCGGCGGCCCATGGCACTGACCTCGCCAGAACCACGTGAGAGGGCACGAGAGGGCGCAGGAATAGGGGAAAAAGGGAGCTCTGCTCACCGTGAAGTCAAAGGCGTAGATGGCGGGGCCGCGGGGAGCTCGGTGGTGGCGAATTCGAAGTTCGATTCCTCGGCGGCCGGCGGCAATCCCTTGACGCGGGCGTCACCTCGGGAGCTCCTCGGGCTCGATTGCCTGCTTTACTTGGCATAGACAAACGCTGCGGAGCGTCTGGACATCTTGGCGCACGCTCTGGAGCACGGTGGCCACCGGGTGCGGCGGCGGTGCTCCGGGGAGTTCTCGACGTTGCACGGGAACGCGAGGAGGAGGAAGGGGAAGAACCCAGAGAGGTAGGGGACGTGTGCGGGGGTGTGTGAGCTGCTCCGTGGCGCAGAGAGAGGTGAGGGGGAGGCCTAGAAGCCTCGGGTGTCGAGGTGGCGCCGTGGCCACGCTCTGCCTCGACCGAGCAGCTTGGACCTGCGGGGAGGTAGACGACAGGGCAAAAGGCGGTTGGGCCTGGGCTGGGCCAGAGGAGGTGGGCCTCGCCCTAGGCAATAGGTAAGCTCCGGCTCTCTTCTTTCTTATTTCTTTTTCTGACATTTGTTGTGCCTTGCTAAAAAATAGCTAGGCATTTTATTAAATGCCCCAAATTTTTATATGGCCTCAAAATAAAAATAGCTAGACATTTATAAAGTTTGGGAATTTTTAAAATTCAAATAATTTGAACTTTAATTCAAATAGGGGTTTAAATTTAAATCCATGCTCCTGTTTGAATATTTGAAAAATCCATGAGCATGGGGTTGGTCCCACATCACTTGATATGTGATCACACTCATTTATAAGACTTTTCAAAAATGCAAAAGGAATTTTTGGAGAAACTTTATTTCTGGCCATTTGAATTAAATTCATCTGGGGGGGTTTTCTCTCCCATTTCAATTTCTTTTGAAATTTTTATCATGATGCAAAGTGACTTGCTATTCTAGCACAAACCTATCTTGGGGTTGTGACAACTCGCCCCCACTCAAAAGAATCTTGTCCTGAGATTCAGAAGTCTGCGGGAGGAAGGAGGGGTACTCGGCACGAAGACGGTCTTCTCTTTCCCACGTTGCTTCTCTTTCAGAGTGGTGTGACCATTGCACTTTCAGAAACTTAATCTTCTGGCAACGAGTGACACGCTCTGCTGAATTAAGAATACGAACGGGGTATTCTCGATAAGAAAGGTCATCTTGGAGATCAAGCGTTTCATGGTCGACTTCGCGGATGGGGTCCTTGAAGCAACGCCTGAGTTGTGACACATGGAATACATCATGTACTCGGGAAAGGTGCGGGGGTAGTTCAAGTTGGTAGGCAACTTCTCCACGTTTAGCAAGAATGCGGAAAGTTCTGATGAAACGTGGGGCCAACTTGCCTTTGATACCAAAGCGTTGGGTTCCCTTCAGAGGAGTAACCCGAAGGTAAGCCTTCTCATCCAGATTGTAGCTCTCTTACCTATGATGACGATCATAGTATCTTTTCTGACGAGACTGGGCTGCTTTCAATTGATAACGAACAATGTGAACTTGCTCTTCTGCTTCCGTGATCATGTCCGGTCCAAAGAATTGTCTTTCACCGGTTTCTGACCAGTTTACGGGTGTTCGACATCGTCGTCCATAGAGGAGTTCAAAAGGAGCCATGTTCAGACTAGATTGGAAACTATTGTTATAAGAAAATTCGGCGAATGCCAGAGACTTCTCCGAATTCTTTCCGAATGAGTTAACACAAGCTCTGAGCAAGTCTTCAAGAATTTGGTTAACCCTTTCGACTTGACCACTAGACTGAGGATGGAAAGTTGTACTAAAGGAGAGATGAGTTCCCATAGCATTCTGAAAGCTTCCCCAAAATCTAGAGGTGAAAAGGCTACCACGATCAGAATTGATTTCCAAAGGAACACCATGAAGAGACACAATTCTAGAGACATGCAAGTCCGCTAACTGGCTAGCAGTTATAGACTCGCGAACAGGAAGGAAGTGAGCAACTTTGGAAAGCCTATCTATGACAACGAAGATGGCATCATTTCCTTTCTGGCTTTTTGGAAAGCCGGTGATGAAGTCCATACCGACTTTGTCCCATTTCCACTTTGGAATAGGAAAAGGTTGAAGTGTACCAGCAGGTCTTTGATGCTCTGCCTTAATGCGACGGCAAACATCACATTCGGCAACAAATCAAGCAATGTCTCTCTTCATCCTAGTCCACCAAAATCTCTGGCGTAGACCTCGGTACATTTTTGTGCTACCGGGATGAATCGGGAGGGGTGTGTCATGGGCTTCCTTGAGGATGAGTTGCCTTAGTTCCCTATTCTTAGGTACTACCAAACGATTTCCAAAGAATACCGTTCCTTTACTATCTGTGGAAAAACATTTACCAACTCCGCTAGCAATGTTCTCCTTGATCCGGCGAACACCTCGTGCACGCCTTTGGGCAACTATGATTTGATCCTCAAGAGTTGGTTTCTCCACCAAGGTAGAAAGATAGTCATGAGGAACAATCTCAAGATTGATCTTGCAAAATTCCTCATGAAGAAGTGGTTGACAGGTTGTTACAATACGACTTACGACTTAGTGCGTCAGCCATGACATTGGCCTTGCCTGGGGTGTAAGAAATTCCTACGTCGTAATCTTTTATCAACTCAATCCAGCGTCTTTTCCTGAGATTAAAATCTAGCTAAGTGAAAATGCATTTGAGGCTTTGGTGGTCGGAATAGATCTCACAACGATTACCAAGGAGGTAATGTCGCCAAGTTGTTATGGCATGAACTACGGCAGCGAGTTCAAGATCATGGGTAGGATAGTTCTCTTCATGTGGACGCAACTGGCGTGAAGCATAGGCTACCACATGACTATCTTGCATAAGTATGCATCCTAACCCTTGCCGTGAGGCGTCACAAAAGATCTCAAAATCCTTTTTGGTGTCTGAAGGCGCAAGTATGGGTGCAGAAGTCAATCTTCTTTTTAGCTCTTGAAAGCTTTCCTCGCACTTGGAATTCCATAGGAATTTCTTATCTTTCTTGAGTAGTTCAGTTAGAGGCTTTGAAACTTTAGAAAAGTTCTCGACGAAGCGGTGGAAATAGCTTGCTAAGCCAAGAAAACTCCTAACTTGCTTAACCGATTCAGGTGGAGTCCAGTCAAGGACGACCTGAACTTTCTCAGGATTCACAACAATGCCTTTTGCAGAAATCACGTGGCCTAAGTAGGTCACTTCTGGTAGCCAAAATTCACACTTGGAGAATTTTGCATATAGGCGATGCTCTTAAGTTTCATCAATACCAGCCTAAGATGTTCGACATGTTCTTCTTCGTTCTTCGAGTAGATGAGAATGTCATCAAGATAAACTACAACAAAGTTATCTAGCTACTCCATGAAGATCGAATTCATCATGCACGAGAAAGTGGCGGGGGCATTGGTTAAACCGAAGGACATGACGGTGTACTCGTAAAGACCATAACGAGTAGTGAAAGATGTTTTGGAATGTCCTTGTTTCGGATTTTGATTTGATGATAACCTAATCTCAAATCCATCTTGGAGAAGACAGAGGATCCTACAAGTTGATCATAAAGATCATTGATCCTGGGCAGTGGGTACTTGTTCTTTATCGTCGCTAGATTTAGCGGGCGATAGTCTACGCACATCCTTTCTGTTCCATCTTTCTTCGTTACGAACAGAACGGGGCAACCCCATGGCGATGAGCTAGGGCGGATGAAGCCTTTTGCCAACAAAGCTTCAAGTTGGATTTTAAGCTCAGCTAACTCACGTGGGGCCATTTTGTATGGGCATCTGGAAATTGGTGCAGTTCCTGGCATAAGATCCACTATGAAATCTACACATCTGTCGGGTGGCTAGGTTTAAGGAGTTGGGTTACTGGATGGTTTTCCTGAGGATGACCATGGATTACTAGGGCTAGAACCGATATGTCAGAGTAGCAAAGTACCCCAACACGATGGTTAGTGTGGTCCTTCTGGCTAGAAGTCATCTAAAGTGGGAGGAAGAGCTGCAAATGAATCACTATAGGTTTCTAGAATAAAACCTACAACAAACTCGAGAGAACTGTCGGGCATGCCACCTAAGAATTCTTCTAGGAAAACAACCGAAATGGCGGAAAGGATTTGCAAATGCATCAGATTATGAAGAAACTTGGAATGACTCGGACATCATAGCGGCTGTAATTGTAAGAAATGTCTTTTCTTGCAATGTAGAAACAGCACTTACATACGATGTAAGAAATCAGGAAGCACAACAACGCTAGTAAACCGAACACAACTTTCCTACGGTTACAAGGAAGCAAACAACAAGATGTTCTAGTAAGACATAGATGAGCCTAGTCCTATCTTCCCGTAGAACAAGATGAGGGTGACTCAGAACTCAGAACGATGAAGGTAAGGAGAAAAAGGAAGCCTTACGTTGTTCCCTTATATACCCAGAGTAACTATATAACTATAGAAAGCTAGACTCGACTTCAGCCAAGGCTGATAATCCTACAGCCAGTCATACTCTGATACCAAGTCTGTCGGGACCCGGGGTTAGCGTATGCAAGACTCGCTACAACACAATCATATGGAGAGCCGTGAAGCGTACCCACTTTTCTAAGAAGACAAGGCCAAGCACATAAAATTCTCGGAAAGCATCGAACGTGAGGGGCATCCCATACAGGCCGGATGATCAACTGAGATGGGTCCTCATCGTCCGCACACAAGTCTAAATAATATGGGTGGTTGACTCCCTTACTCATAGACAAGTCGCCTCAACCATACTATCGATTGTATTATAACCCTTACATAGACTTACTCCAGCCCGATCACTTAGTCGGGGTCTAGGGCGGGCTCGATCATACATCAAAGTGTGCACGTGACAGAGTCACTAGCAATCGCATCGCGATGCCCCAAGCTGCGCACATCTAAGGGCCACTTGGTGTATAAAATACCGCCAGCCAGATCACAACTAAGGTCTCGAAAACCCATACTAAGACATGCATGTTATAATCATACACACAACACACATGTCTAGTATGAACAGCAGGTATCATTGCAATTCTCTACAAAGTTTACAACTTTATTGATAACTCTTACAGAGTGCACACAGAGATCACGAGACCGTGATCCAACATTACATCAAACATGCGGAAGCAAAGTAGGTCTGAGTACAGACAAGTTTCACAAATGGCTTAGAGAAGCCTTATCTATAAACAAGCCCTTTCACGAGGGACCAGTCGTCTGACTGGGACTACACTAGCTTGATCAGTCATCGAGCTCTAGGAAGAATCCACCTTCGGGGTCAGTGGGTTCATCTAAAACATAGAATAAGTAAACGTGAGTACAAATTCGTACTCAGCAAGACTTATGTAGGAACTATACTACTCATGCACATGTATCAAGGTAAAGGGAGGTGAGGTTCAATTGCAGAAATGCCAACCTTAGACTTGGCTAGTCCTGAACTACGAGTACCAGACTTGAGGTAAGAAGCGTACACGAGTCCACTACATGTCTCCAACCAATTACACTACTATGGTGCCTTCCTCGACTTCCCCACGAGAAAGAACGCCATAGCACTCACGCTTATCTTGGCAAGTTTTATAAGTATCCAGTTCAAGTTGTCTAGTAATCAAGCTAAGCTTTCCAAGCAGTCCTTAACCGCGGACGCGGCTATTCTAATAGGTTTGTTAACCCTGCAGGGGTGTACCGCTACACACACGTGTCATCAGTTACCGCCTTTTGCGTGTCACCGTTCAAGAGATGACAGCGAGGATGCCACCACAACTGTTACCTCATAGCCGATCTAGTCCATGAAAGCCGCCTACCTGGGTTGGCGACCACTATCGTGAACCCGGCCGGTTTACCGAAGTGGACCCAGATGATGTGTGCGTGGTGCATAAGCCGATCTCGGCTGAGCCGTTCTCTCACTTAGCAACCAGGCCACAAACCTACCAGAACTCCGAACTACTGCGACATCTGGACATCGGAAGGGATGAGTTAGTAGGTTGAGAGGGGTCAGTGGGCCCATTGTGTGGTTGTACTCTTCATCTTGGATCACCACACAAGAACTCAGACTTAGGGCGGTGTTCAAGAAGACAACCCACTGTGTAGTCCTACACAGTCTCTCATCGTTCACCTTGTATTAGGATAGATTCACCAACACATTTCCACCATCATCAACATGATCACTACCATCCCGACTCACATAACAGTATCAACATTGTAACACTCTAAGCATGTAATAAGAAGTAAAAATTGCAGGGGCCACATGATATCAATCAACTCCTACATTTTCTAGGATTGTGGTTTGCTTACTACTGTGACAAAAGATAGGTCATGCAAAGGAATGGGTTCATCTATGCAGTAGAAACGTAGAATGGTAATCATACTAAACAATGCATAAGCGAGACTGAGAGGGAAGTGGGATTTTATCGACATGATCAATGGGGTTTGCTTGCCTTGCTGACGAGGTTCAAACACAGTGTCTTCAACGAAGGGGGTGGCCTCCGGTTCCGGCTCCACCTCTAATCGACAAACAACAAACATCGAAGCATAATAAGTACAACGCACAAGCACATGAGTTGAAGGTTAAAACTTGATGTATGTGTCATTGATGTGTGAGTTATTCCATTTAAAAGGAGTATATTGCAATTGAATTGCAAATTCAAACTCCATATGATTTATCGATGAATTTCAAATGCATTTGAAACTATGAATAAACATTTGAAAAGTTTGAGCATGAAGTGATGTTGTAAAGGTGAGGTAAAGTCTCTGATGTTTGGATGAAACCATTTAAAAGAAGTGTGTTGCAAAGTCATTTGCAAATTCAATCCAAATTTGAATTCAAAAAAAATGCCATATGCGTGTTTGCTACTGTTACCCCATTTAAAATTGGTCAAACATAAAAAGAAAGTCCAAATTCACATTCCTTGGATTTTTCTGATAATTTTAGACATATTATTTGTCCAATTTGGAGTTAAAATGAATTAGATATTAATTTCCAAAGTTTTAAGCTTTTTCTGCCTTTTTCTTATTTAAATGAATCATTTAGCAGTTATTGCGTCAGCATGACGTCTGTGTGACGTCAGGGGGGGGGCTGACGTGTAGGACCCACTGGTTAGTTGCTGGGGCTAAATTAAGCTATTCTGTTTAATTAGCTAGGGTTAATTAGGGGGCCTGGGCCCACTGTAAGTGGCCCAGGGGGGTGGTTAGGCTCGGGTTAGTTTAGGGTTAGGTCGCTAATGGCGAGTTCGCCGGAGACATCGTCGGAAGTTCACCGGACTTGGGTTTTCGGGCACGGGGAGGGTAGCTAGGGGCACTGCCGGGCTCTGCGAGACGCCGCGCATCGTTTGTCATAGGAAGGGGTCAAGGGGGGGGCTCTATGGCAACGTCGGCTTCGAAGGAGGTGGAGGCCCATGGCACTGACCTCGCCAGATCCACGCGAGAGGGCACGGGAGGGCCCAGGAATAGGGGCAAAAGGGAGCTCTCCTCACCGTGAAGTCAAAGGCGTAGACGGCGGGCCGCGAGGAGCTCGGTGGTGGCGAATTCGAAGCTCGATTCCTCGGAGGTCGACGGCAATCCCTTGATGCGGGCGTCACCTCGGGAGCTCCTCGGGCTCGATTGCCTGCTTCACTTGGTGTAGACAAATGCTGCGGAGCGTCTGGACATCTTGACCCACGCTCTGAAGCACGGTGGCCACGCGGGTGAGGCGGCGGTGCTCCGGGGAGTTCTCGACGTTGCACGGGAACGCGAGGAGGAGGAAGGGGAAGAAGCCAGAGAGGTAGGGGACGTGTGCGGGGGTGTGTGAGCTGCTCCGTGGCGCAGAGAGAGGTGAGGTGCAGGCCTAGAAGCCTCGGGGCGTCGAGGTGGCGCCGTGGCCACGCTCTGCCTCGACCGAGCAGCTTGGACCTGCGGGGAGGTAGACGACAGGGAAAAAGGCGGCTGGGCCTGGACTGGGCCAGAGGAGGTGGGCCTCGCCCTAGGCAACAGGTAAGCTCCGGCTCTTTTCTTTCTTATTTCTTTTTCTGACATTTGTTGTGCCTTGCTAAAAAAATAGCTAGGCATTTTATTAAATGCCCCAAATTTTTATATGGCCTCAAAATAAAAATAGCTAGGCACTTATAAAGTTTGGGAATTTTTAAAATTCAAATAATTTGAACTTTAGTTCAAATAGGGGTTTAAATTTAAATCCAGGCTCCTGTTTGAATATTTGAAAAATCCATAAGCATGGGGTTGGTCCCACATCACTTGATATGTGATCACACTCATTTATAAGACTTTTAAAAACTGCAAAAGGAATTTTTGGAGCAACTTTATTTCTGGCCATTTGAATTAAATTCATCTGGGGGGTTTTTCTCTCCCATTTCAATTTATTTTGAAATTTTTATCATGATGCAAAGTGACTTGCTATTCTAGCACAAACCTAACTTGGGGTTGTGACAAAATACACCGTGTGTTCTTTGTCATTCACGTTGAAAGTAACCTTTCCTTTGTTGCAATCAATAATAGCACCTGCGGTGTTAAGAAAAGGTCTACCAAGAATAATAGACATGCTCCCATCCTCGGGCATGTCAAGCACAACAAAATCAGTAAGGATTAAACAATTAGCAACTTCAACGGGAACATCCTCACAAATACCTATGGGAACAGCTGTTGACTTATCAACCATCTCAAGAGAGATATCTGTAGGGATTAGTTTTTCTAAACATAATCTCTTGTAAAGAGAAAAGGGCATAACACTCACTCCTGCTCCAAGATCACATAAAGCAGTCCTAACATAATTATTCTTTATGGAGCAAGGAATGGTGGGTATACTTGGATCACCAAGCTTCTCAGGAATCTTGCCGCTAAAAGAGTAGTTAGCAAGCATAGTAGATATTGCTTCATTAGGAACTTTTATTTTATTAGTAACAATATCTTTCATATATCTCGAATAAGGAGGTAACTTAATAGCATCAGTCAAAGGAATTTGAAGAAAAAGAGGTTTCATCCACTCACAAAACTTATTGTAATGCTCTTCTTCTTTGGTTTTGAGAGGCTTACCTGGAAAGGGCATAGGTTTCTGTACCCATGGTTCTCGTTCCTTCTCATGTCTTCTTGCGATGAAGTCTTATCTAGTGTATTTCTTGCGTTTGTCGGGTTCTTCCTCTTCTCGAGCCTTGGGTGGATCATTCTTTTCACCATCCTTTTCAGGCTCAACACCGTCTTCAGTCTCAACATCGGAAGTAGATATACTATTTGGATCATTGGAATTGTCAACTTCTTTGTGTTTTTTATTCTTCGGGGAGCTAACAATTTCTTCTTCCTGGATTTGAGAATCTTGCTCGATCCTCTTGTGTTTGTCGGGTGCTTCCTCTTCTCCGGGTAGAGAGGATCTTGAGTGCTAGTTCCCCCTCTGGTTTTAATCCCGAAGGCCTGTATATCCTGTTTGGCTTTATTAGCAAGCAAATCTTTTTGCACATTAGAAATTTGATCAAGCTGAGTTTGAACCATATGAAAATGTTTCACAAGACATTTAACATCATTAATTGTTCTACCTAGAACATCAAGCAAACTTTTGATAGCAAGGGAATTATCATGCAACTGAAGTTGTATCCTCTCATTGAAGTGATTCTGTTTTATAATAAAATTATCAAGCTCATCTAAAATTGATCCAGAGGCTTACCATGAGGAATGTCACTTGCATTGAAATCTAAAAGAGAGTGTACCTCTACCATAGGAGGGTGAGTGGTAGGCTCACACAACTTCTCAATAGGGGGTAGATTCTTCACGTCTTTAGTTTTAATACCCTTCTCTTTAATAGACTTCTTAGCTTCTTGCATGTCTTCGGGGCTTAGGACAAGCATGCCCCTCTTCTTCGGTGGTGGAGGTGGTTCAGGGACGGACCAATCTTCGTGGTTCTTGGCAATCTTTCCCATTAATTCTTCCGCATCGTCCGGTGTTCTTTTCCTGAAAACTTAACCAGCACAACTATCCAAGTAGGATCGAGATTCATTAGTTAGACCAGCATAAAATATATCAATTAATTCATTCTTAGGGACTCCATGTCCCGGTCTAGCCTGGATCAGACTGCAATACCTCCCCCAAGCTTTAGGGAGGTTCTCATCCTGCAACTGTGTAAAGTTATAAATTTTTCTTAAAGCAGCATGTTGCATATGAGCTGGAAAATACTTATCAACAAAAGACTGAGCTAAGTCTTGAGAACTCCTAATAGAACCACATGGTAGTGCATCGTACCATGCTTTACCACTTTCCTTTAAAGAGAAATAAAAAAGCTTAGTAACATAGAAGTTTCGTATCTTCTCATCAGTAGTAAACAAACCACCCAACTCAGTGAGTTTGGTGAGGTGTGCAATAGCATCATCATTTTCTCTGCCATAAAAGGGGTCAGCTTCAACCATAGATATAAGTGAAAGATCAACAGAGAAATTATAATCAGGATCATTGATGCATATAGGGGACGTAGCAAAAGTATGATCAGGTACGGTCTTGTTCTTCAAAGAATGTTTCTCGAGCAGCTTCTTAATAGCATCAGGGTCAGAGTCGTTAAACTCTGTTAGCTCCCTGCATAAATCATCATCAAGGAGTCTCTCCTTGAGTTTACTCAGATCAGGATAAGTGTAAGTCCCATCAAAAGGATAGCAAGTATCGGGAATTGCAATCCCAGATTTCTTGGCAGCAGCAGCAATCTGTTTCTCAAGAGCGTGACTAAGCGAACCAATATCATCAAGAGTAGTAGAAGCATCATCAAAAGTGTCAGACATTGTAACAGATTCAGTAGAAGCATCATTTGGTAGTGGTGAAGCAAACTTACTTATGACTGAAGGTGAATCAAGTGTAGCACTAGTGTTCAGAACAGTACCTTTTCTCGTACGGGATGGCAAGATCGGGACCTTGGGGTCTTATTTCTTACCCATAGTGGATAAATTGCAGCAGGTAAAATACTTCAAGTAGAGTTGTGAATAAAGCTATGCTCCCCAGCAACGGCGCCAGAAAACAGGCTTGATAACCCACAACTGCAGGGGATCGAGATAGTCTTCGCGGGTAAGATAACCCAATTTATTGATTCGACTCAAGGGGAGCCAAAGAATATCCACAAGCTTTAACAGTGGATTTGTCAGTTCCACGGCACCTGAGATACACTTACTTGCAACAAGATATTAATAGCGACTGCGATAATAGTAGTAGTGACGATAGCAACAGTAGTAGTAACAGCAAAAGTAAACAACTAGTAACCAGCAGAATTGAAACACTGTAGGCTAGGGAGATGGATGGTTGGGCGCTGGATGGATAAGACACATCATGTAATCAACTTGGGGCAAGGCACACAGAAAAGCAAAGATCATCTAGGCATAAATCAAACATCAGGCATGTATCCCACAGGTAGTTGTACGTGCTTGCAATAAGAACTTGCACATCATCTTTTGTCCTACCATCCCGCTACGAACGGGGCCAAAAGGAACTTATGGAGATTAAGGTGCTCCTGTCAAAGAGCACCAGAACAAAGCATTAACAATCAAAGGATACATGGAATCCCCAAAATTATAGTCCATCCCCTTTGGTGTCCCAAGCTGTCACCTTTGGGATCGCCGGTTCCGGACCATAATAGGTGCAAACAACTCTTAGATAGGATCAAGAATACAAATATATTCATGAAAACATAAAGGGTTCAGATCTGAAATCATGGCACTCGGGCCCAAAGTGACAATCATTAAGAGCAACAAGTCGAAGCAAAGATGATAAACACCAATCTAGATGATAGGCAACATGCTCCCAACAATCTGATAAACTATTACATGATATAACTCATCCAATCCCTACCATCCCCTTTGCCTACAACAGGGAATTACTCACACATGGATGGAGAAGTCATGGAGGGAGGCTGGAGTGGTGATGGCGATGATCTCCCCTCACCGGAGGCCAAAACAGCCTCCAGATTAGCCCTCCCTGAGAAGAACAGAGGGTGGCGGCGGCTCCACGACGAGAATTTGGAAAACGACTTCTGTTCTGGGGTTTTCGTGTGACGGGAATAAATAGGAGTATCGGTAGGGCACCAGAGGAGGGGGGAGGCCCCCAGGCGGCCAGAGGGCGCGGCCCCACCCCTGTCCGCGCTAGGGGGGCGCCTAGGGCCCCCAGGACTCCCCTCTGGTCCCAATTCTGGCATCTGGCTCCTTCAGGTGCGTGGATTTTCTGGTATTTTTCTGGGAATTTTCTGGGATGTACAAAAATCCATTTTCCTGCGCACAATAACACCATACAGACAGCTCTGCTAAAAACAGTGTTAGTCCGGGTTAGTTTCGTCCAAATCATGCAAGAATGAGGGCAAAACAATAGAAAAAGTGTTTGGAAAAGTAGATACGTTTGAGACGTATCAATAATTGCAAGGCTACCACATGGGAGTAATTTGTCGGGACCCGGAATATGCATATGTAATTCTAGCCACAATTCAATCATATGGAGAGCCGAGAGCCATACCCACTTGTCTAAGCAGACAAGGCCAAGTACAAGACACTCTCGGAAAGCGCAAACGTGAGGGGCATCCCATCCAGGCTCGGATGATCAACTGAGATGGTCCTCATCGTCCGCTCACAAGTCTAAATGCTTATGGGTGGTAAAATCCCATACTCACAGACAAGTCACCTCAACCATATTATCGATTGAACCATAACATTTACATAAACAGACTCCATCCCGATTCACCTAGTCGGAGTCTCGGGTGGGCTCGATCGTACAACGAAGTGTGCCACATGACGGAGTCACGAGCAATCGCATCGTGATGCCCCAAGATGCGCACATCTCAGGGCCACTTGGTGTAAGAAAGACGGCCGGCAAGAACATAACTAAGCTATCGAACCCCACACTAAGACATGCACGTTATAATCATACACGCAACATACATGTCCAGTGTAAACAGCAGGTACTTATCACATGAACTCTACAAAGTATATCTTTATTGACTTACATAGAGTACACAAAGAGATCACATGACCGTGATACAACATTACATCGAACAACGGAAGAAAATTAGGTCTGAGTGCAGACAAGTTTAACAAATGGCTTAGAGAAGCCTTGTAAACATACATAGCCCTTCCACAAGGGACCAGACTGCTGTCTGGAACTATACTAGTTTATTCCACGTCGCTCTTCAGGAAGGTGACTCCATCGGGGTCTGGGTTCTCATATAAAACATAAAATAAGAAAACGTGAGTACATAGTCGTACTCAGCAAGCCTTACATCAGAACTATACTACTCATGCTCAAGTTTCAAGGTAAAGGGAGGTGGGGTTTCAATGCAGAAATGCCAGCTTTGACTTGGTTAGTCCTATACTACGAATACCAGAATGAGTTAAGAAGCGTACTCGAGTACATCTATCCAAGTCTCCCAAACAATACACCAGTATGGATGCTTCCTCGACTTTCCAAGAGAAAGCAAACCATAGCACTCACACTTATCTTGGCAAGTTTTAGAGTTTCCGTTGCAGTTGTCTAATAATCAAGCACAACTTTCCAAGTAGTCCATGACCGCGGACGCGGCTATTCGAATAGTTTGTTAACCCTAGTGGGGTGTACCGCTACACACACCTGACCATCAGTTACCGCCAAGTACTCGTCACCATTCAAGGGGTGCCGACAAGGATGTTCACCAGGATACTTACCTCACGACACCGTTCTTGTCCAAGGAGTCAACTATCTGAGTTTCAAACCCAACTGGAATTCCGGCCGAGTTTCCGGTCAGGACTCAAACCATGTCGGCACGACTGGCAAGCCCACCTCGCCGGATGGTTCTCCTCTTGACAAGCCATGTTCTAAAAGCCCTACCATGAATGCCACATTTCACTTCTTTCATCTTTCTATGCATATGCTGAATGGAAAGCCCGAACTAGGTGTGACTCCTGGACTTGGACCGGGGTGAGTTAATAGGTAGAGTGGGGTCAGTGAGCCCAATGTGTGGTTGTACCTTTTTGTCTCGGATTACCATACAAGAACTCGGGCTTAAGGTGGTGTTCAACGAGACAACCCATTGTGTACTCCTACACATCCTCTCATCGTTCACCTTGTTTAGGTCAAGTCCACCAACACGTTACCACCATTATCATCATGATCACTACCATCCCGACTCACATAAGAGTAACCTCATTGTAACACTAAGCATGCAATAAGAAGTAACAGTTGCAGGGACACATGCTCAACATTCAACTCCTAAATCTTCCAGGATTGTGGTTTGCTTACTACTGTGACAAAATTATAGGTCATGCATCGGAAGGGTTCAACTATGCTGAAGAACGTATCATGGTAAACTCCTAAACATGCATAAGCGAGAATGAGAAGGAATTGGGTTTTTATCGACATGATCAATGGGGTTTGTGTAAGGCCCGATATGCGGTACTGTTCCAGATCTAGATGTTTCCATCCAGATCCGGGGACGAAGCACATATCGGTCCCACCGCGTCATATGACATAGCCATATGCCCCGGATTTCCAACATGATATCACAACATTACAGATACAAGGATACAACATCTCATACAATCGGCATACAACTGCCTTAAATACAATACAACAGCGGAAGATACATGTCTGAGTACAGACTACAATCAAATGCCTAGTGGCGAAAAGAAAAACATCGATTCCCATAACCACACGGGTCCAAGCCCTCCGCCGAAATCCGCCTAACTAGTCGTCGTCGAGTCTCCACGTGAAACGTCGATCACCATACCTATTGTCGATCAAGAACCCTGAAAAGAGTTTGGGGGTAGCATCATGAGTACAGAAGTACTCATCATCCAACTGTAGTGGTCAACTGACCCAGCAAGGACTTCATCACTCGTCATTCTAGGACAACTAGTAGTTTACGGTAAGGATGGGGTAAGTGGTGAGGTTGTTGTTGCACTAGTATTATGAAGTGGCTAACGATCTAGAGAGTAAGATAAGAAGCCAAGCATTCAATGAGGAATCGCCTCCAACAAGTCTTGCTATCAGCTACTTACGCAAAAATAACACCTATCCTATCCTTGTCCTCCTCTTCGCATCCCGACAAAGAAGAAGCAGTCAAGGCACACACACATTGATCAAGTTATATTAAGATTATCTCAGTTGTTGTTGTCTATGAACAAGGAGTAGGTCTCAAGTCGTCCATAACCGTGGACACGGCTTCTCGAAAAGATTTAACCCTGCAGGGGTGTACCAACTGCCCATTACAAGGCTCCGCACGCACGCCCATCTCTCTCAGTTGCTACCCATGATAGGCAACCATTTTATGATTTAATCCCAAGAGATCCGGAACGCCAGGTCCCTCTAACTAACAACACACAAATCCGGGTGGCCCCCGGTGAGTTGACATCCAACTCAAAAGCCGGCCGCGCTCTCGAATCGGCCTCTACCGTCTGGACGAGGTCGGGTTAGCTACCCAAACAGATGTGGGTAGCCCCCTAGCTTCCAGGTGTGGACCAACAAAGAAACCATGTCTCCGATGGCCCAAGTAATTTTAAAGAATATCTGCCAGGAGCGACCCAACAGACACACACACGGTTTTCAAATGGTAAATCAGCTTGGGCCACCACTAGAAATGTTTGAAGCTAGATAGGTAAGAAAAGGGGACCCCATAAAATCCCACACGCGGTTAGGCACGCTCAGTCTTAAAACCAATACCCGGAACTTGGGTCCTAGGTGACTCGAATGGAACAAAGCGTCGAGGCGGGATAGCCTAGACCTTCCATCCTTCGTCGAATATAGTCAACATTATAATAATCATATCATCCATAACAATATAATAATGTGATATCCCAAACCAAGGAGTAACAGGAGGTAACATCGTAGCATCCTAAGCATGCATACTAAGCAGGGGCTGAGCAACGAGCAATAGTAACATAGCAGTACATGGTTTGCTGGGATGGGATATGGCTGTATCGGTTTGAAAGAGGATATAAACATGTGGTAGGATAAAAAATCGAACCTAACCTATACTAGCTTGCAAACCGCGGGTTGAAATAGAATGGATCATAAGTAATGTATCGTCCTTGCCTGTTGATAAGTCGGGTTCCGAAGGTGTAGTTGATCGCAAGCTCGCATCGTCTCCGAAGGTACCCGCGGAAGCACACAAGACGGTAAACACTGGAAAGCAATCAACGAGCAAGCATCTATTACTACGAAGCAATCATGAGCAAGCATCAACAAGAAGTCAACACGGGACATCGCACCTACCGTCGAGAGCGGTTACTAACAGGTTAAGTGGAGTACTCGTCACACACGACGATACCGCACATTTGGAAAGGTGCGAGTTGTTTAGCTACAGGTGATCAACAAAGGTTGTTAACATGGCATTTCACTCAAGCATGGAATAGCACACAAACATGGCAAGAGGTGAAGCATAAATGAACTATCTAAGCTAGTCAATTTAAGTGAAGTGAAATCCTAGACATGGCAAACTATTACGGACCCCACGATAAATATTTCATTTGGTACTGTTTTGACCTAAAGCATATTTTATAATTTTTATTAGAAAGAAAGAGCAGCATAAACACAATCTACATGCAATTCTAGTCAAGTTACATATAAGAAACATTTTAATCAGAGCAACGGTTAAAAAGTTATGGCAGTTACAGTTTACAGTGGCAAGCAGTTGTAAATAGCAGGTAAACAACATGTAAACAAAGTCAAACATGGCAAAAGAGCACATTTTATTAATCTACACAAAATTCTGAGAAATTTTCAAGTTCAAAGCGCCGCGATCCGAGCTACCATTAAAAAGTTATAGCTACCGCAAGAAAAATAACACAATCTGCAAAATAATAAAAACCAAGCAGAAAAAACTAAACGGGCCAAAACAGAGGCAATCAGGCCCAACAAAAAAATAAAAAAAACAAAAAGAAAAAAGAAAAGGTGCCTCACCTAATGGGCCTCAGCCCGGCTGGGGAGGCTGGTAGGCCGCGGTCGTGGGGAGATGGGCCGGCCGGGGCTGGGGCGGCCCACGTGTCCATGGCGATCGGTCCGCTCGATCCCGACTGGATCGAGCGCCTGGGCGGAGGTGGCGGCGTCCCGTCGGGGCTCCGGCGAGGGGGCGATGCAGGGGAGGCAGGGACGACGGCGAGGGGGCGTGGAAGCCGTGGAGGAGTCGGATCCGGCGGTTGCAGGGGGCAGGGGCGAGGAGGCCACGGCGAGGTGGCAGGCGGGAACCAGGTGGCGGCACAGCGAGCTCGGGCGGCTCGGCTTGGAGCTCCGAGCCGGCGTCCATGGCTGGTCCTGGCGGCCTGCACGGGCGGAGGGAGAGGCAGAACGAGGTGAGGAGGGAAACTGAGGAGAGAGGAGAGGTGAGGTGGTCGCCGGCGGCGGGCTGCGGCCTGGCCCGAGTCGGGCGCGGCGGCAACGTCCTCGCGGGTATGTCCACGGGAGAGAGAGGAGAGATTGGAAAAAAAGGGCTGACATGGCGTCGCCGTAGCCCTCCGATCTGCGATCCGACGGCTCCGGGAGTGTCCAGGGCTACGGTTTCAAAAACGGAGGGAAAGATTGGGCAGATCTAGCAAAGTGGAGGGGGTGGCTGCAATTTTGTGGCTAGGGAAACCCTAGAAAGAGGTGGGAGTGTGGTGGTCTTTATATAGCCCAGTTGGCTGGCAGTTTGCAAAAACATCCCCGGTTTTTCTCTCGCGCGCGCGGTGTTTACGTTTCTCACCGCCGGGGGTCCGCAGGACCTCCGATTCAGGTAAAACTTCGAACTACGCTATCAGCGCATCGAGCTGGCGGCGTTCACCTCGTGCGGGAACCGTTCCGAGAACACTTTCCGGCGCGCTGCAAAAATATCCCATTTACTTACTAAACGGGGTTTTTCGTTCCGTTGGATGCGGCTGTGTCGGGACCCGGGGTTAGCGTATGCAAGTACAGCTAAGACATAGTCATATGGAGAGCCGAGAACCGTACCCACTTGTCTAAGCAGACAAGGCCAAGCACAGAACGTTCTCGGAAAGCATCGTACGTGAGGGGCATCCCATCCAGGCCGGATGATCAACTGAGATGGGTCCTCATCGTCCGCACACAAGTCTAATGACATGGGTGGTGAACTCCCATATTCAAAGACAAGTCGCCTCAACCATACTAACGACTATCTCATAACTCTTACATAGACTTACTCCAGCCCGATCACTTAGTCGGGGTCTAGGGCGGGCTCGATCATACCACAAAGTGTGCACGAGACAGAGTCTCGAACAATCGCATCGCGATGCCCCAAGATGCGCACATCTAAGGGCCACTTGGTGTATGAAAGACCGCAAGCCAGAACAACTAAGGTCTTGAAAACCCATACAAAGACATGCATGTTATAAACATACACGCAGCACACATGCCTTGTATGAACAGTAGGTATCATTGCAATTCTCTACAAAGTATACATTTTTATTGATAACTCTTATAGAGTGCACACAGAGATCACAAACATGTGATCCAACATTACAACACAAGAGGAAGCAAATTATGTCTAAGTACAGACAAGTTTAACAAATGGCTTAAGAAGCCTTATTTAAACACAAGCCCTCCACGAGGGAACCAGTCGTCTGACTGGGACTAGACTAGTTGAACTTCAGTCGTCCAACTCGATGAAGAAGCCACCTTCGGGGTCAGTGGCATCATCTAAAACATAGATTAAGCAAACGTGAGTACAAAGTCGTACTCAGCAAGACTTACATAGGAGCTATACTACTCATGCACATGTATCAAGGTAAAGGGAGGTGGGGTTTCACTTGCAGAAATGCCAGCTTTGACTTGGCTAGTCCTGAACTACGAGTACCAGACTTGAGGTAAGAAGCGTACACGAGTCCACTACTTTCTCCAACCAATTACACCACTATGGTGCCTTCCTCGACTTCCCCATGAGAAAGCACGCCATAACACTCACACTTATCTTGGTGTGTTTTAGAAGTATCCAGTTCGAGTTATCTAATAATCAAGCTAAGCTTTCCAAGTAGTCCATAACCGCGGACGCGGCTATTCGAATAGTTTTGTTAACCATGCAGGGGTGTACCGCTACACACACATGATCATCATTTACCGCCTTTGTACTCGACACCGTTCAAGAAGTGTCGGCGAGGATGCTCACCACAACTGTTACCTCATAGCCTATCTAGTCCAAGAAAGCCGCCTACTTGGGTTGGTTACCACAATCGTGAACCCGGACGGTTTACCGAAGTGGACCCAAGTGATGTGTGCGTGGTGCATAAGCCGGTCTCGGATGAGCCGTTCTCTCACTTAGCAGCCAGGCCACAGACCTACCAGAACTCCGAACTATTGCGACATCTGGACATCGAAAGGGATGAGTTAATAGGTTGAGAGGGGTCAGTGAGCCCAATGTGTGGTTGTACTCTTCATCTTGGATCACCACACAAGAACTCGGACTTAGGGCGGTGTTCAACGAGACAACCCACCGTGTACTCCTACACAGCCTCTCATCATTCACCTTGTATTAGGTTCGATTCACCAACACTTTTCTACCAACATCAACATGATCACTACCATCCCGACTCACATCACAGTAACATCATGGTATCATACTAAGCATGCAATAAGCGATAATCATTTGCAGGGGACACATGATATCAACCAACTCCTATGATTTGCTAGGATTGTGGTTTTCTTACTACTGTGACAAAATGATAGGTCATGCAAAGGAATGGGTTCATCTATGCGGTAGAAACGAATCATGGTGATCATCCTAAACAATGCATAAGCGAGACATGAGAGGGAAGTGGGATTTTATCGACATGATCAATGAGGGTTTGCTTGCCTTGCTGACGAGGTTCGGGTTCGGGGTCTTCAACGAAGGGGGCAGCCTCCTGCTCCGGTTCCACCTCTACTCGACAAACAACAAACAAGGTAGCAAAGTAAATACAATGCACAATCACATGATGGAAGGTTGAAACTTGATGTATATGCTTTGATGTGTGAAGCAATTCCATTTAAATGGAGTATATTGCAAATTGAATTGCAAATTCAAACTCCAATTTGAATTCAAACTTGACCAAGTTACATGTGACATTGTTTGATCATTTTGAACCTTTTTGAAATGTGTATGATATGCCTCTGAAGTGTGGTTGAAATATAGCTTAATTCCATGGTTCAAGTTGCAATATCATTTGAATTGAATTTGAATTAATTCCAAATAAATCAAATGACATATGCTACTGGTCCCATTTTAAAATCAACTCAAACATAGTTGAAAGTTGGATTTTTGGATAGCTTATTTTCTCCCGATAATTTTTCATATATTATTTGTCCAATTTGGAGTTGATATGAATTTTCTATGAATTTCCAAAGTTTGGGTTATTTTCTGGAATTTCTGGAATTTCTTTAATTCAATTTAATTTTCTGGAAATTCATTATTGCGTCATGCTGACTTCAAGCTGACGTCAGGGGGGGGGGGCTGACGTGTGGGCCAAGGGTGTCAGTGTCACTGGTTAATTAACCCGGCTAGTTAATTAATCCAGTGGCTTAATTAAGCCACTGGGCCCACTAGTCAGTGGCCCAGGGTGGGTTTAGGAGGGGGATTAGTGGCTAACCCACCGGCGGCTAAACGCCGGCGGCCTGGCCACGGCGGCGCTGCACGGGGAGGGTGATTTCGGGCACCATTTGAAGCGCTGCGACCTCCAACTTGGATCCCTTGCCGTTGCGCGTCGAAAGAGACCAACTCCAAGTGCTGGGGTGCCTTGTACGCTCGCCGGCGTCGAGTTTCGCGGCGACGGAGCTACGGCTGCGAGTTGGAATTCGCTACAAGGCGTGAATTGAAGCGGGGCTAGGCTGGTTTGAAGCAGTGGAGCACGGGGAATGCGATGGACAACAAGGCGAGCTCGATTGCGTAACGGTTGGTCGTCGCCAGGGATCCCGGCGGCGAGGAGTTTCGGCTCTCATGGCGGCCATGGCTAGAGGAAGCAATCGAGGGGGATAAGATAGGGGTTTTGATCCAGCGCTAACCAGGAACTCAGCAGAGCAGACGGTGAGGTAAACGGCGGCGTGATGATGAAGAATTCGATGTTGAGTCTGTCGCGGGACTGGTACCCGGGTAGGCTAACCTAAGCAGAAGTAACTTTTCAAGACAAGGATGGACCGATTGGGCCGCAGCTGGGCCGAGCTGGGCAGATGTACGACCAATTTCTCCAAGGCAATCAGCCGTATCAAATGCCAGCAGTCGGCCCAGGCGCAGTCGGTCCACCCTTTCCTTCACCAAGACAATCATCCGATTGGTCGGCAGCTGGTCCGAGGTTGATACCTAGCAAGCCGATTGCCCAGAGCAATCGACCTCGCCAGGAACCACCAGACGGACCAGGCGCAATCGGAACTACCTACCACCCAGTCGGGGGTATGATTACGATATCCCGAGATATCTGGGTGGCAGGAAGGCCAAGTCACGTCGAGGATTTGCTGGAGATACGGTGTCGACCTCCCCGCCGATTCCGCGGACAGGCGGACAAGACCATACTCCCTAGCTCCACTGTTCATCCCTACATCCTACAAGTTTACAGCATGGGCCGCCGCTCGTAGGTTCCGGATCACCCGGAGAGGAGCAGTCGGTGGGCCCAGGCCGATTAGAGGATGACAGCTGGGCCCATTCGGCAATGAAGTTACCAAAGTACCCTGGGCTCACACTATAAGAGCCAGGGTACCCCTCCTGCGTGGGGGACGATCGGCACTAGTAGCACCATAACTCATTTCCTCCCAGTTCACTCACTGCTAGTAGTTACTCCTCAGGGAAGCAGGTGAGAACCTTGCCCACGGCGGCGGAGCTCACCTTCCCCTTAGAAGAGAGAGAAGCAGTTATTGTATCCAGATCATTGATATACAAGAGACAAGCAGGAGTAGGGGTGTTATCTCTCCGGAGAGCCCCGAACCTGGGTACATCGTGGTGTCTTCACCGTGCTTGTGCCCAACCCGATTCCGGCACCATCGACATTCTCTCCCTCGAGTCTTCCGCCTCACTTTAGCCATCCCATGGCATCTGTTGTTAAATATCGACGACAGTTGGCGCCCACCGTGGGGCAGACCGAGGCGTCGACTGGAGTAAAGATCCGGACGGGATTTTCCTCTGCATCGGGTGGAAGCCACGCCTCTGGCCTAATTCTAAGGCGTGGGGCAATTGACTATGTGGTGGACTACTCGGCGCGGTATGGGGCTGGAGCACCCCTGCCGCCCGGTGTGTCGCTGCAGATTGGCAGTCATCGCCTCTTCATCGGCAGCTTCCCCGAGGCGTATCCTAGAGATATTCGCATCTTCTCGTGTGCCACGGATCCGCTCCCGACCAGGGGCTGCAGTGCAGCACCTGGTAGAAACACTACTGGAAAAAGCTAATTTGCCGTCAGCATTTTCACGGGGCTGACGGCATAGGATATGCGCCGTCAGCCGGAAGAAAAGCTAACGGCATAGCCCGGGCTGACGGCAAAGGGATGTTGTGCCGTCATCTGTGGCAAAGCCGTCAGCCAGCTGACGGCTATGGCTGGCCAAGCTGACGGCAAAGGTGAGCCGACGACAATGAGAGCGACACGCCCCCACACTCGGGCAAGCCCTAACCGCCCCAGGCTTTGCCGTCAGCTAGCTGACGGCAAAGGATAACGGCGAGCCTATGCCGTCAGCTAGCTGACGGCAAAGACACGAACAGATAACCCCCCATCCCCCCAACCCTCTCTCTCTCTCTCACGCGCACACACCACCCACCCCCGAGCCCCAGCCGCCGCCGCCTCCTCGTTGATTCACCGTCGCCGCCGCCCCCCGCCGGAGCCCGCCCCCGCCGGTGCCCACCCCAGCCGGAACCCGTTCCCCCCCCCCCCCCCCGCCCCCGCCCCCCTCCCACGCCGGATCCCTCCCCTGCTGCCGCCGCCGTCGCCCGAGGTGGTCGCCCACCCCAACAACGCCGCCCACACCGCCGGTGACCACCTCCTCCTCCGCAACGCCGCCGCCCCGAGCCGGCGACCACCTCCTCCACCGTGCCACAGGTGAGCCGCCGCCACCACCCCCTCCTCCCTGTTCATTAGTTTAGTGTAATTAGTTTTTAGTTTTCTTTTGTATTATTAGTTGAATTATCTTCTGTTTTTATTAGTTTAGTGTAATTAGTTATTAGTTTAGTGAAATTAGTTTAGTGTAATTAGTTTAGCAACATTTTCTTCTGTTTTTATTAGTTATTAGTTTAGTGTAATTAGTTTAGCAACATTTTCCTTCTTATTTAACTATTAATTATCTTCTGTTTTTATTAGTTATTAGTTGTTAGCAAATTACAAACTATTCATTATCTTCTGTTTTTATTAGTTATTAGTTGTTAGCCAATAGGAAAGAAGAATAGAAAAGAAAAATATTGTGAGATGCAAAGCAGAAAATTTTCTATACATTTGACAAACTCTTAATGGGCATCTTCAATTAAAATATTCATGTCAAATAAGCCTATCAAAATGTTCATGTCAAAGGAAGAAGAAGGAGAAGGAGATTAAGAGAATAAGAAGAAAAGAAAAAAGAGGAAGAAGAAGGAGAGAATAATGAAGAATAGAAGAAAATAAGAAGAAGAAAAGAAATAGAAGAAGAGAAGAGTAAAGAAAAAGAAGAAGAGATCTCAAGAATAAGAATTATTAGCTTTATAGTAGTGATATTAATTAGCTTTATAGTAGTGATATCGCGAGTGCGTATTTGTTTTGATTGATTGCATTTAAATGTGCAGTAGCTTCGCGAGGGTTTGGTTTTCGACGACCTCCACTGCATTCGAGAGTGAGCACATTTGTTAACTCTTCCTTATCCACCTTTATTTTGCTCTGTTCCGGCCTTCGTGCCGATGACACTATCTAGATAAGTCTTTGCGTAACCAATATGCGTCTCCCGTTCGAAAGGGTTACGGTTATAACTATGCATGCATTTGCATATTTATAACGGTGATTCTTTCGAATTGTCCAACGTTATCCATGGACAGCCCGGGTATGTGTAGATTGGGTCATTTTCCCATGCTTTGTTCCGGATCCGATGCAGAGTTTCGACAGCGCCTCCTTGTTGTTCTCCGAGTACACATCCTCTCGGTTAGTTTCCGAGACGTGTATTAGGAGAATAGCGGGGATGTGCTGCCGAAATTTTGCGTTGGATCGGGAGCAGAGCATGGGAAAATGACCCAATCTACACATACTCGGGTGGAATTAGGACCCATCTTTACCTAGTAGCTGGTAGGTGTGCATGCCGTGCATCCCAATGTTTTAACCATGATTAAAAAATAACCATAATTAATTTGACATACTTGATGAACTGATAATTTATATTGTTCATATGTGGATACTATATAGCTAGCTTGACAGAATGACTGATCGTGAATGGATGTACTCCGGTCACCCTAGTCAGAAAGACATGACCGATGAATGGTTGAGCAAAACCTATGAATTCCTGCAAACGGCATTTTCTAAAGAACAGCCAAAAACATGGTGCCCCTGCACTAAGTGCAAGAATTATTCGCGACAGACAAAGGATGTAATGGGTAAACACTTGCAGATGCGTGGTTTTACTCCCGGCTATACCTTGTGGACATTTCATGGTGAGTCGGCCCAACGTAATAGAGACGAAGTTTTGCGTCGGCGCACCGACGATTATGGTACAGGGATTGAAGACATGGTCAATGATTTTGATGATGCTCGGAACAAGGACGAAGAGATGGAGGAATCCGCAAAGGCCTTCTATGCCATGTTGGAGTCTTCAAAACGTCCTCTTCACGAGCACACTAAGATTTCTCAACTAGATGCCATCGCACAAGTAATTGCTCTGAAAGCCCAATTCAACATTGGAAGAGACCTGTTTGACTCAATGATGACCCTATTTGGGCGGTTTCTACCCGAAGGTCATATTATGCCTTCAAACCTATATGAGTCAGACAAAATCCTTAGTGCACTCAAGACATATTTCAACTCTTGCCTTGTTGCAGCATCATTCCAGAGTCGCATCCCACAATCCCTCTCCCGGTGAGAGCCCAACCAACCCGGCGACCAACCGAGATGGTGCTTCTCCTCCGTGACTTGGCTTATTTGGTAAAAACATGACATAATTACTTGATAACACCAAAAATAGCATAATTAGTTGATATTAGAGCTCAAAAATGACATGCTTAGCTCAACTTAGACTATGCCATGCTGTAGTTAGCTTAGTAAATTCTAGTTAGGCAAAAATAGCATAATTAGTTGATATTAGAGCTCAAAAATGACATAATTACTTTAGAAATTTTCAAAAGAAACCATAAGAGAAGAACAAAACAGAAGAGAAGAACAAAGAAGAGATGAAGAAATAAGAGAAGAAGAAAGAGGAGAAAAAGATAGATTAAGAAGAAACAAATCTTCTTATTCTTCCTTTTTCTCTTCTTTCTTTTTCTCCATCTTTTTCTTCTTCTTCTTCTTCTTCTTCTTGTTCTTGTCTTCTTCTTCTTCTTGTTCTTCTTCATCTTCTAATTACTTAGCGCTAAATTCTTTCTTCTTCTCATTATGCAGATTTTGATAAAGCAGCATGGCACATGGATGGATGCTCCAGGGACTCTAGCTAGTTGTAGTCTTAGATGCTTTGTAATGCACTTTGTAATGCACTTGGGATTCTTTGCGATACTTTGTGATGCCATCTTTGTTGTTTGCACTTTGTGTTATTTATATCGTGATGTTTTGTGATGCTTTGCGATGCTTTGTGATGCACTTGTGGTGCTGTTTAGGGCCTGGCAGAATATTAATTGTGTTATATATATTGTTGTTTGAAAATGCAGGGAATTAACAGAAACTAAATTTAAAAAAAAACAGGGAAAGTCTTTGCCGTCAGCTTCCTGACGGCAAAGGAGGACACGTGGCAGCTAACTGTTAAATCTGGCAACTCTGGGACGACCAAATGTCCCAGGTTGCCAGCTTTGCCGTCAGCTGGTCTCTGGCTGACGGCAAAGGCAAGGACCCCACGTGGCACTGATCGCAACTCCCCTGACAAGCATGGCCCACAAGCAGCAGCTTTGCCGTCAGCTGGTCTCTAGCTGACGGCAAAGCCTGCCGTTAACCCCCCTAACGGGGCTGGGCTTAAATCGTTGCCGTCAACGTTCTATGCCGTCAGCCTCGGCTCCCTAGCTGACGGAAAAGGCTTTGCCGTCGGTCGATTTCCAGCTGACGGCAAAGAAGCTGTTTACCGATAAAATCGTGGCCAGTCTCTTTGCCGTCAGCAAGCTGACGGCAAAGCCTTTGCCGTCGGTTAAAGTGGCCTTTGCCGTCAGCTATGGCTGACGGCAAACTAGCAGATTCCAGTAGTGAGAGGGAGGCCGAGTGCACGCAGCCGTCATGATGGCGGGAGCATCTTCATCAACTAACCGCGACCCAGCGAGTGCGGCTAGAAAGGCCAAGGAGGTAGCTGATGCTACAGAGCGAATCGGCACCAGTGCGTTGCGAGATGTGTTATACACACCCGTGAACAGGAATGGTGATCCGGAGTAGGTGCACACGGAGCTGGAAACAGCACGGCTCGCTCTGGCTCGCAGGGCGGAGCAAGTGCTTGCAGAAGAGCGTAGGCTGGGAGCCATCACAAGGGAGTATAATGCAGCACATGCAGGACCGCGTCGGCCGATTGAGCCCGCAGTCCTGGAAGATCTGAGAAGCCGAGGCGGGGCAGTCAATCAGCAGCTGTCGGGGGCCGAGCAGCCGGAGCGTCCGAGAAGGCCAGTGCAACCGGAGCAACCGGCGCAATCGGCATGCATTCAAAGGCCAACTTACAGCACGCCAGACAAGAACTTGAGAGCGGCCGAGCAGATAGCGCTTGAGCTAGAAGACCTGGAAGGAGATGAGCGGCGTGAGCAGTCGTGCCAAATGCGTGAGCTAATAGCAGCCGCGAAGGAGCAGAGGCTCGTAGCAATGGGCAACCAGAATGCAGAACCAGAGGCGTCAAGAGGAACTGTGAGGCCGAATGTGGGAGCTAGTCAGTGACCAAATGCATCGCGCCAGAATAGGCACCAACCCGCGCCATCTCGGCACGAGAGCAAGGTTAGAAGCAATCGGCCACCCCCAGCAGCAAGCAGAAGAATGGAAGAGGCAGCGGTAAACAGCAGACGCAATGACATGCCACAGCAATCGGCACCAAGACCAGCGATCAGCGCCCGACTCGGCCCTCGCCAAATCGGTCAGAATGACGCAAGACATCGCATTGAGCTCCTGGAGAAGGAGGCTCAGGAGGATGAGGAAGGAGAAGCTGGGCCATCATGTTTTGGTCATCGCATTCGGACAGAAAAGTTCCCCAAAGGCTTCACGCTGCCGAGAGACACCCCCAAGTATAATGGATCTGTAAAACCCGAAGACTGGCTGTCCGATTACCTGACAGCAGTTCGCATCGCAGGAGGCAATCGGCGTGTAGCAGTCCGCTACGCACCTTTGATGCTGCAGGGTTCAGCTCGGACGTGGTTGAACAGTTTGCCCAAGGACAGTGTGAACTGTTGGGAGGATTTCACGACTGCATTCATCCACAACTTCACAAGCACATATGAGAGGCCCAACCTCCCGAGGAAGTTAGCTTTATGTGTGCAAGGCAAGGATGAACCCCTCCGAGATTACTTATCTCGGTGGATCAAGCTGAAAAACTCATGCGAAGGAGTCCACGAGATTCAGGCCATTCAGTATTTCACTGATGGATGCCTAGCTGATTAAATGCTGAAGCACAAGCTGCTCCGCAAAGACTTCACATCGCTCGCCGAGCTCCTGAAGGTGGAAAATGCGTTCGCTATGTCCGATTCTGCGATGCGCCCTATCCAACTCGGAGTTGGAGGTGTGATCCAGTCACCAGGGGCTCCGCAGTCGGACACAGGGAACCAAGGCCTCAGTCGGAAGGAAAGGAGGGAGAACAACCGCAACAACAACAACCACAACCAGCAGAACAATGGCAAGCGCAAGGATGAACAGCCCGATACCCAGTATGGCAGTCGGCAGGTGGCCGCTGTCCAGAATGAGGAAGATCCAGCAGCTGCAGGAGGTAGTCGGAAGATGAGACCAAACGTGACAACCCCGGGACAGATGAAACCCAAGTACACGTTCGAGGATATGCTGGACGCGCCGTGCAAGTTGCACAACACGCCTGGCAGGCCATCTGCGCACACTACTCGGCAGTGCGACTTTGTGAGAAGAATTGCGAAGGGAGAAGCTTTACCACCTCCACCCCCACCACCACCCCAGAACAGAGGACCACCTCAGCAGCAGAACCAGTTCCCGCAGCATGATGCCGCATACATGATTTTCACCAGCGAGTCCGTGGACAAGGGCAGTCGGAGAGCCCGAGCAGCGGAAGTTAATGCCACTATGCCACCGATTCCCCAGTTTGTGCATTGGTCCGAATGTCCTATATCCTGGGACAGAGCAGATCATCCCACCATTTGGCCGAATCCGGGCAACTATCCATTGGTGGTGGACGCTTTGTTCGCAGGACCAAGGTTTTCATGCAAATTCTCCCGAGTGCTCGTTGATGGAGGAAGCACAATCAACATTCTGTACAGAGATACAATGATCAAGCTAGGGCTCACAGAGAGAGAGATTTAGAGCGCAGTCGGACGACTTTCCATGGGATTGTCCAGGGATTATCTTGCACCCCCATGGGCCGCATTCGGCTGGACGTCATATTTGGCACGGAGGAGAATTTTATAAGGGAGCCGATTTGGTTTGAGGTCGCCGACCTCAGTAGTCCTTACCATGCTCTGTTGGGGTTGCCGGCGTTTGCCAAGTTCATGATCAATGCACAGCAGACATACCTCAAGATGAAGATCCCAGGGCCAAACGGTGTCATCACTGTCACCGGGGACTTCAGGAAGTCCCTCGAGTGCACATCCGCTGGCAGCAGTTTGGCTGACTCGTTAGTGGTCGAGACGGAGAAGCGTCAGCTCAGCAAGGTGATCGCAATGGCGCAAGCACTGAACAAGAATCCACTCCCAGTCGGCCTTGCAAAGAGAGTAGATGAGGAATCGGCTTTTCAGTCGCCCAAGGACAGCAAGAAGATCGCTCTAGATCCCTCCGACTCAACCAAGTTTGTTGTAGTCGGAGCAGGACTCAGCGATAAATAGGAAAGCGCGCTCGTCGAGTTTCTTCGTGAGAATCGGGACATCTTTGCATGGTCTCCACAAGACATGCCTGGTGTGCCGAGAGAACTCGCCGAGCACAAGTTGCACATTCGGCCAGGCTCGAAGCCGGTCAAGCAACCCTTGAGACGTTTTTCTGAGGACAAGAGAAGGGCAATCGGCGAAGAGGTTGCGAAGCTGCAGGCTGCAGGTTTCATCATGGAAGTATTTTACCCCGAGTGGCTGGCGAATCCAGTCGTCGTCATGAAGAAGAACAAGACTTGGCGCATGTGTATAGATTACACTTGCCTGAGCAAGGCAAGCCCAAAAGATCCATTTGCTCTGCCCCGTATTGATCAAGTGATTGATTCTACGGCCGGCTGCGAGCTGTTGTCCTTTCTGGATGCTACTGCGGGATATCACCAGATTAAATTGGCTGTGGAGGATCAGATAAAAACTGCATTCATAACCCCTTTCGGGGCCTATTGCTATATCACCATGCCGTTTGGTCTGAAGAATGGAGGTGCCACTTATCAGCGCACAATTCAGAGATGCACACACTCTCAGCTCGGCAGAAATCTCCATGTTTACGTGGACAATTTAGTGGTAATGTCGGCAAAGGGAATCACGTTGTTGGATGACCTGAGGGAAACATTTGCAAACCTAAGAACTTATCAGATCAAGCTCAACCCGGAGAAGTGCGTATTTGGAGTTCAAGCCGGCAAACTCTTGGGGTTTCTTGTTTCCGAGAGAGGAATCGAATGCAACCCTGAGAAGATAGCCGCAATAGAGCGCATGGAGCAGCCCAAAACCCTGAAGCAAGTGCAGAAGTTCACCGGTTGTCTCGCATCCCTCAGCCGATTCCTCAGTCGGCTGGGTGAAAAAGCAATCCCGTTTTACCAATTGATGAAGAAGACAGAGAAGTTCACCTGGACCCCTCAAGCAAATGAAGCATTCCGAGAGCTCAAGCGCATGCTTTCCACGGCACCGATTCTGGCTGCCCCGATTGAAAAGGAACCAATGATGTTATACATTGCGGCAACCAATCGGGTGAACAGCGCAGTTATGGTGGTGGAGCGGCCCGAGAAGGACAAGGCACAGAAAATTCAGCGTCCAGTATACTACATCAGCGAAGTGCCCTCGGCATCCAAGCAGAACTACCCTCACTATCAGAAGATGTGCTATGGAGTGTACATGGCAGCCAAGAGGTTGAAGCCATACTTTCAAGCTCACTTGATCACCGTCGTCAGTTCGGCTCCATTGGCCGACATCATGGGAAGCAGAGATGCAACCGGAAGAGTGGCGAAGTGGGCAATCGAAGTCGCTAGTCATGGCATCCAATATGAGCCGAGAACGGCAACCAAGTCACAAGCATTGGCCGATTTCCTAGTGGACTGGGCTGAAATTCAGTACATGCCACAACTCCCAATGTCGGATTCCTGGCGAATGCATTTCGACGACTCCAAGATGAAGAATGGCCTAGGGGCTGGTGTGGTGCTCACTTCACCAAGAGGAGATCAACTGCAATATGTGCTCCAGATTCACTTCGCAGCATCAAACAATGTTGCCGAATACGAAGCCCTTGTGCATGGTATCAAGCTTGCCAAGGAAATCGGTATTCGGAATATTGAATGCTTTGGTGATTCCGACCTGGTGGTACAGCAGTGCTCAGGCACTTGGGATGCAAAGGATGCTAACATGGCAAGCTATCGCTTCCTGGTGCAGCAGATCAGCGAGTATTTTGAAGGTTGCGAGTTCCATCATGTGCCAAGAGCAAACAACGAGGCAGCAGATGTGTTGTCCAAGCTCGGCTCCACAAGACAAGCAATCCCACCAGGCGTATCGTTGGAGCACATCAAGAAGCCGTCCATCACACCATCCCCAGAGTCCGAGTCCATCTTTATCTCGGAGACGGATCTTGAAGCATTAAAAAAGGCAAAAGAAGTTCAACCGGCCAAACCTGCAACCATGAAGAAGCAGTCAGGCGCTCAGGGTGTCTCGGCAACAGCACCAGGGGCTGCCGATTGCGAGCCAGGGGCTGCAGAGGAACAAGAGAAGAGCAAAGCCAGAGGGAAGCAAGTAGAGGCTGCGCCAGAAGGCACAACCTCCGAAGAACCAATGACATCAGAAATTGCCGATTGCAATGATGAAGCTCCAGCTCCAGGCGAGAAGTCGGCACCAGGGGCTGCCGAATGCGTGCCAGACGCCGCAGTCGGCGGTTCAGAAGCAGAGATAGAAATGGCAGAAGTGCAAGAGGCCGAGATCCAGGAGGCCAGTGGTCAAGAAACTGAGGTCCAAGAAGAGGCCCTACCCCAGCATGCAGTGGTAATGGCAGTGGTCAGTGCGCCATCATGGGCACAGCCGATTAGAGATTTCCTGGCAGACGGAGTCCTCCCAGAAGATTTAGCAGAGTCAAGGGAAATCAGCCGCCGATCTTGGGCATACACAATAATCAACAATGAGCTAGTGCGCAAGAGTGCAACTGGCATCCTTCAGAGATGTGTTGAAGAGGACAGAGGCTTGGAGCTGCTCAGAGACATTCATCAAGGTGAATGCGGTCATCATGCGTCTACAAAGGCCATTGCCAGCAAAGCATTCCGACATGGTTTCTACTGGCCGACTGCCCTTGAAGCGGCTGAAAATCTGGTGAAGTACTGCAAGGGTTGTCAGTGTTTCAAGGCAAAAAGTCATCAGCCAGCATCGGCGCTGAAGACAATCCCAATAGCATGGTCGTTCGCAGTATGGGGTTTGGACATGGTCAGACCGTTCAAGAGAGCTCGAAGTGGCATGACACATCTTCTGGTTGCAGTGGACAAGTTTACCAAATGGATTGAAGCTAGACCAATCAAGAAGCTGGATGGGACGACTGCAGTTCGGTTTGTGGCCGACATTGTATGCAGATATGGTGTGCCTAATAGCATCATCACCGACAACGGCACAAACTTTGCGAAGGGGGCACTGGCCCGATATGCATCTCAACAGGGCATTCGGCTTGATCTCGCATCTGTGGCGCACCCGCAATCAAACGGTCAAGTCGAAAGAGCAAATGGGCTAATCCTATCGGGTATCAGGCCCAAATTGGTAGAGCCACTTGAGAGGGCACCCGGAGCATGGATTGAAGAGCTTCCCGCAGTACTGTTCAGCTTAAGGACCACACCAAACAGGTCGACTGGATTCACTCCTTTCTTCCTAGTGTATGGTTCAGAGGCAGACATCCCGTCCGACATCGAGTTCGACTCACCTCGGCATGCCCTGTACACCGAAGAAGAGGCCAGATTGGCACGAGAAGACGGCATCGACCTCAAAGAAGAAGCTTGTCTGTTGGCCTTGTCCAGGTCAGCAGTCTATCAGCAGAAGTTGCGGCACTACCACAGCAAGAAGATTCGTCCTCTCGCTTTCCGAGAAGGAGACATGGTGCTACGCCGAATCCAGAAGTGAGATGGGCAGCACAAGCTATCCTCACCTTGGGAAGGGCCATTCGTCATCAGCAGAGCGCTCAAGAACAATTCCTATTATCTGATCGATTGCACCAAGGGCACTCGGCAGAAGGACACGTCAGGAGCAGAGATGGAGCGGCCGTGGAACGCCGAGTTGTTGTGTCCGTTCTATAGTTGAGCGGCAGAAACTTATGTAAGCCATTCGGCAAACAGTCAGTAAAAGTTATCATGCCTCTGAAAATGAGCATTCGAGTATCTTTGTATAATTTCGTTCGAAGAGCTAGCCACGATCGGCGACGCTCAGTCATACCCGAGATGTGTATAGCACACCCGGGGACTGGCCGACCACGGGGTCAAGAAAATAAGCCATCGAGGCACGAGGACTGCAGGCTGACACTCAATCTAAACACCTAGCTTGAGCGCAAATCACAAAGGTTTGTGGCATTGAGAAGGGTTGCGATTGGGGCAGTCCGCAGTACAAAACCTCGGGAAACAATCCGAAACATGCCACCAAAGGCACATTCGATAAAACAAAGTTACCGATTGCGCTGCAAACCAGGACATCGAGCCCGGTAGCGAGCAATCGGCGACTACTATCGCAGAATCCTTCGCGTTAAAATCTTGTCGTGTAAAAAATGAAACTTATCGAACCTTGGCTGGTAGTCTACCGCTGATCCGATTGCAGATCGCATGACGATAGCAAAGTCGACACGGTAGACATACCCAAGTGCAATCGGTAAAGGAAACCGACAAAGACGCGAAGTTGGTCGCGCAAGTAAAAAGCAAAAACCAAGCAGTCGGATTGCATCAGAAGGACAGTCCCAAGGCCGAATAAGTTCATTACATCCAAGTCACACCCAGTAGGTGTCGACAGAATTAAAATTGTATCTTACAAACGGACAGTCGGAGGATAAGATAGAGTAAAACCGATCCAGTATCGGTAAGCTATAATAAGTAAAACAGTAGATAGCATGACTCAGGCAGTCGGAGGCACTGAGCTAGAAGACGGAGCAGTGGGATCCGATTGCGCTTCAGAAGCTGTGGCACCAGTCTTCTTAGATCGTGGAGATGTTTGAGATGAGCCGCTATCGGAGAGCTCTTCGGCCAGGCCAGAGATTGTAGGAGTGGTGAGCGGGTTCCCTCCCTCGTCGAGATACGGAGTATACTCGTATGGAGAGAACCAGTTTACCATAGTGCTGGCTAGCCGATTGACTTCGGCATAGGTCTTCTCAAGCAGATCGGAGGCGTTCTCTCGGAGGCTGTAAAGTTGGGAGATTTTCACCTGAGGGTACCAGCTCACCACGGTCTGAAGGACGGTTTCTGCGCCAGTCCGACCGGCAGAGTTCAGCAGTACATCGATTCGACGTGGGATGGCCTTCAGGAGAGTCCGAGTCTTCTCAGTGGTAGCATTCGGAGCTTCCCCCTTGTCAGAATCTTATTCATCTTGTATTTCCCCCCTATGGATCTCGGCAGAGGAGTCAGCAGCGTTCTTCTTCTTCTGAAGTCCGACTTTGAGCTCAGTCGGCGACCACAGCGATTCAGCAATCTTCAGGATGCCGAGCTTGAAGGACAAGGCGATGCCCTTGATAACAGGAATGCAGGCTTCGGTGCCAATCAGATATTCATGCCGGGTCCAGACGTTATCTTCACGGTCGCAGGTCCCTCCAGCGGCAACGGCGTCTTCTCGGGACTTGGCGACGGCTGCATAGGCAGCTGCTTCGGACTCGGGCCAAGCTTCTGTGTCACAAAAAGGAAGTATGAGCAATAAGATGAGAGCAGAGCAATCGGAAAGCGCATAAGGTGCAAGAAACACTCACCGCTAAGGAGGACGTCCATTTCGGTCATTGTATCACAGAAGCCTTTGGCTCGGCGGCGCTGTCGGGTAGTCTCTTCATAGCTGCGTTTCTCCAAATCTTCATACTTGGCAACATGTTCATCGCGATCTCGCCGAATGGAATCACGGGCAGCGACTGCTTCATCCCTTTCAACTTGCAAGGCCTCTCGGGCGGCAACAACAGCATCTCTCTCGGCGATGAGGCCATCACCGGCAGCCGTCACAGCAGCGATGTCGGCCAAATGTTTTCTCTCAAGGGCGGCCATTTCTGAGCGAAGACCCTGGATAGTCCGATTGAGATCGTTTTCTATCCCCTGCAGTCGGGTCGCTTCTTCCTTGGCTTTGGCGAGTGCTGGACCATATTGGTCAAGTTCTGCAGTTAATTCAGCAATTCGGCCCTGAAGGTCATCTACCATGGGAATAGAAGCTAGAAGAGAGCATGAAGATATGAGAACGTGTTTAGTCAGAGAGAGGACATAAATGGTAGAGAAGTTACCTTTCAGTTTAGTAATCTCAGCCGAGTGGTTGTTGACCTGCAGCTGAGCCTGGGCAAGAGTTCGGAGGCTGGCAGTATATGCATCAAGGAGTTTCTCGAAGACCTCACGCTTTTCTTCCATAACAGCCTGAGAGGAACAGCAAGATGGGGTTAGAGCCACGGCAGTCAGCAAAAGATATTAAAGATCCGAACCGATTGCAACCAATCGGCCCGAATCTCGGGGACTACACCCAGTGGGTGTGCTTGCGCGCACCCACCGGAAGAAAAGTTTCCCGATTGAGGAAGGCAAGAGATAAAGCAAAATTAGTTAAAGATCCGAACTGATTGCAACCAATCGGCCCGAATCTCGGGGACTACACCCAGTGGGTGCGCTTGCGCGCACCCACCGGAAGAAAAGTTTCCCGGTTGAGGAAGGCAAGCGATAAAGAAAAATTAGTTAAAGATCCGAACCGATTGTAACCAATCGTCCCGAATCTCGGGGACGACACCCACTGGGTGCGCTTGCGCGCACCCACCGGAAGAAGAGCCTCACGAGCAAAAGAAAGATATAAAGAGAAAGCCAAAAGTTACCGTGTGATGAGAGGTGAGCTGTTGGAGGTCCCGGGCAAGGGCGTCGGCAAAGTTTTTCACCCGGCTCAGAGCAGTCGTCACAGGGTCTTGAGGACGATGCGAGGCGTCAGGCTCGGGGCCGACATGACGGGCGCGAGAGTACTCGGCCCGGAATTGATCCACCGAGCGCATAAGAATTTCCAAGGCAGAAGAGGTCGGCGTTGACGTTGCAGTTTGAGTAGCGGTGGAAGCAGCCACAGTAAGGGCCGGGGGCGTCGGCGTTACCTGAGGGCCAGAGGCACCCGATTGTGGCGGCGGCGCAACCGGGCGAGTTGGAGCAGAAGTGACAACGATAACTGGCGGCAAGGTCGTCGTCAGCGGTGGCGCGGATAAGACAATCGGCGGCACAGTCATGGTAATCGGCGGAGCCGACACCACGGTCGGCGACGGTTTCATCACCATCGGCGGCTCGGATGTGGTAGTTGGGGCAGATGTAGTTACGACAGGAGAGGCCGGGTTGGAGCGGCGTGGCGGAGACGGGGCAATCGGATCGACCGATTGCGTTCCTCTGTCACTAGGAGCCACCCGGTCAGCGGCATTCTTGGAGGTATTGGAAGCAAGGGTGGAAGAGGAGGTTTTCTGAGTCGTTGCGAGGCGGGCCTTCTTGGCAGCACGCTCAGTGTCCTTCGAGGAGCGATGAGAAGAAGTCGGCCGTTTATGAACGGCGGCGGCAGAAGCGGCAGGCGAGATGATGGCGCTGGCGTGAACCGGAACGCCAGTGTCGACATTGTCAAGTCCAATCGGCTCCCTGAAAGAAGAAGGAAAAGGAGAATTAGTATAAGGAAGAGATAGTAAAGCACAAGGCGTGAAGGTTAAGTCATACCCGATCGTTCTCGGCGCGCCAGAGGGCATCCGACATCTTAGAGGGGCGATGTTCAGTGGCGCCTGCGCAGTCGGTCTCCGAGTGATCGTCTCCTGGGACTGTTTGCCTTTGCCGGCAGTCGGCGTGGCGTTGGCAACTTTGCTGGGAGCCATACCAGCGGAGGAGCTAGTGGTCGAGGTGCGCTTTGCCGGCACCTTCGGAGGTTTGGCACGAGAAGCTGCATCAGAATCATCAGCCTTTGAGAAATTTTCGTCGTCACTCCATTCGGCCAAAAATTGCTCAAGGGAAGGGTCAGGCGTACCCCCTTGAGCCGGCAGCCGGGTGTCGGTTCTTGGAGGATTGGCGGTCTCGGCATCATCGCCCTCGGCGTCCATGGAGTCGGAGGATTCTCCGAAAGACTCGCCATCATCTTCATCATCGTCACCGGACTCGGCGGAGGGTATCTCGCCGTTATATTCGAAGTCGGCGGGGTCTTCCTCCGCGCGGTCGGGGGCGTATACGCCAGCTTCCTGGCCGTCCTCCATTAGGTTGGACTGAATAAAATGCTGGAAAGAAAATAGAAGTGATCAGAGAAGCAGAGAGAAAGAGCAATCGGAAGAAAGGGCAATCGGAGGAAAAAGCATTCGGGGCATACCACAGGCAGCTTCTGCTGGCGGGTGAGGTAATCAAGCCCGAAGCGGAAGGGGTCTGGCAATGGGCTAGATGTAATAACCTTCACTCGGGCGCAGAGATCTTCAGTCTTCACCCGCCACGTGTAGAGCCGAGTGGGATCTCGAAGACCCGACATGTCGCAGAGGCGGTGCACTCGGCGCTGCAGGGGGAGAATCCGAGCTTGAAGCCAAGCGGCTACCAGGTCACTTGAGAGGAGCCCTTCTTGCTCCAGCTGGGCGACCCTAGCAACCTGGCCATCGACATCAAGGTCTCCGACGCCGTACTTCAGCGACCACTGATGCTTCTCAATCGGCCGGGCGAGGGAGAACTCGGGCAGGTTGAGAAGATCGGGGCCTTGGTCGGGTGACTTGACGTAGAAGAACGAGGTTTGCCAGTTCTTGCAGGACTGGACGATCTCGGGACTTTCATGCCTCTGCTTGCCGGCTGCGACGAGGCAACTACCGCAGTCGTTCATGTCACTCGGGTACGTTGGCTCACCGCCTTCGATGGTGGAGGGCACCACAGTTCCTGTCCGGGCGTTATGAGCTCGGAGGTTGAAGAAGCGTTTCCAGAGGGCGATGCTCGGACGGCAGCCGAGGTACCCCTCGCAGAGTGTCACGAACCCAAGAGGATCATGATGAAGTTGGCCGCGAGATGATGGGGTTGCAGTCGGTGAAAGTCAAAAAATCCGCGGAAAAACGAGCTGGCGGGAAGGCCGAATCCACGCTCGAAGTGAGCAAGGAACACGACCCTCTCGCCAGCGCGTGAGCTGGGCACGACCTCGGCCTTGCCAGGGATGCGCCACTCGACCTCCGCGGGCATCTTCCGGGCACGGACCAGGGACTGGACGGCGTCGGCGGTAGCCTGAGAACCCCTCCAGCACCCGCGGCTCGCCTGGGACGCATCTCGCTGGGGAGCCATGGTTTTCGCAGACGAGAAGAAAAGGAGAGAAACAGAGGGAGGTGGAGCACGAAAGCGGCGGTGAAGAATCACCGCGGAGGCGGCGGAGGCGGTGAAGAGCACGAGTCCGTGGCCGGAGAAGGTCCAAGGCACAGAGGTTCGCGGCAGAGAGTTTTGCGTGGAGTAGCATAGAGCAGAGGAGAGGGAGCTCGAGGTTGAAGATGGCGTCTGAGGAGAAGGAAGAGGCGAAGGCCCCCCCTGTGGCTTATATGGGCGGCGGGGGGGAGTGGGATACGTCTGCGGCTGTGTAGCTCGGTGTGGCCTAGGGCACAGGAAGGGCAACCGACAAACCAGCGCAGAGGATCCGGGCGCAAAAGGCGAGGCGTGCGACGTGGGGGTCAGGCCCTGCAGTTATTTCAAGTCGCGCGTGGGTCGTGGGTCCCAGCTCATTGATCACATCCCGGAAGAATCGGAGGTAACCGTTGGAATGAAATCGGCAAAGGATAATTCTCCAAAAAAGAGAAGACACGAGCTGGGAACAAAACAAACCCAATCGGACGAGAAGCTTGGTCAGCCGAGTGTGGTCTCCGAGTCGGCTGACGAGCTCGGAACGACACACCCGATGAGGCCATAGCAGTCGGAGGATGTCAAGAGAGAGATTAAAAACTTCAAAGGCCCCGTGGTCAAGCGACCGTGGGACCTTTACAGCTTTAGGGGCTAATGTCGGGGGACTGGTACCCGGGTAGGCTAACCTAAGCGGAAGTAACTTTTCAAGACAAGGATGGACCGATTGGGCCGCAGCTGGGCCGAGCCGGGCAGATGTACGACCGATTGCTCCAAGGAAATCAGCCGTATCAAATGCCAGCAGTCGGCCCAGGCGCAGTCGGTCCACCCTTTCCTTCACCAAGACAATCATCCGATTGGTCGGTAGCTGGTCCGAGGTTGATACCTAGCAAGCCGATTGCCCAGAGCAATCGACCTCGCCAGGAACCACCATATCCCGAGATATCTGGGTGGCAGGAAGGCCAAGTCACGTCGAGGATTTGCTGGAGATACGGTGTGGACCTCCCCGCCGATTCCGCGGACAGGCCGACAAGACCATACTCCCTAGATCCACTGTTCATCCCTACATCCTACAAGTTTACAGCATGGGCCGCCGCTCGTAGGTTCCGGATCACCCGGAGAGGAGCAGTCGGTGGGCCCAGGCCGATTAGAGGATGACAGCTGGGCCCATTCGGCAATGAAGTTACCAAAGTACCCTGGGCTCACACTATAAGAGCCAGGGTACCCCTCCTGCGTGGGGGACGATCGGCACTAGTAGCACCATAACTCATTTCCTCCCAGTTCATTCACTGCTAGTAGTTACTCCTCAGGGAAGCAGGTGAGAACCTTGCCCACGGCGGCGGAGCTCACCTTCCCCTTAGAAGAGAGAGAAGCAATTATTGTAGCCAGATCATTGATATACAAGAGACAAGCAGGAGTAGGGGTGTTATCTCTCCGGAGAGCCCCGAACCTGGGTACATCGTGGTGTCTTCACCGTGCTTGTGCCCAACCCGATTCCGGCACCATCGACATTCTCTCCCTCGAGTCTTCCCCCTCACTTTAGCCATCCCATGGCATCTGTTCTTAAATATCGACGACAGAGTCCTTGCGGGTCCAGCGGCGGCTCGAGCTCGATTCCGGTGACTAGGAGGGCTCCGGGCTTGCCTTCTTCTGCAGATCGATGAAGAGCTTGAAGGGGAACACGGGGGACAGCTCGGTGAAGGTCCTCGTCGTCGTTGGCTGCGTGTGCTCGGCGTCGCGCTCCGGCGGTCCTCTCGGTCTTCTCCAAATCCGACGAGAACGGAGGGGGCAAGTGCACTGGAGGGAGGGGAATGGAGCGGTGCTTCTCCAGGACGTGTCCAGACGAGGAGATAAGGCTTGGGGAGGCCTGGAAGCTCGAAGGCGTCGAGGTGGCGTCCAGCCCGCGCTCTGCCCTCCAGCGAGCTGCTTGGCAACGCGGGAAGAAGACGACAAGGGGTGACGTGGGCTGGGCCGGCTGAGGTAAGTGGGCCTTCTCCCCTAGGCGTCTGGTAAGTTTCCTTCTTCTTTTTCTTATTTTTCTTTTCTGTAGTTTGTTTTGTTTAGCTAAATAAAATAGCTAAACATTTTATTAAATGCTGAAATTTTTTATATGGCTTCATAATAATATAGACTAGCCACTTATAAAGTTTCAACATTTTTAAAATTCAAAAAATTTGAATCTTAACTCAAATAGGGGGTTTTGATTAAATCCAAGGCACTGTTTGAATATTTGAAAAATCCATGAGCATGGGGTGGGTCCCACATCACTTGATATGTGATCACACTCATTTATAAGACTTTTCAAAAATCTAACATGAATTTTTGGAGAAGATTTTTATCTGGCCTTTTGAATTAATTCATCTTGGGGGGGTTCCTTCTCCCATTTTTCTTTTGATATTGATTTCAAGGATTTCTTTTGAAAATTTAACATGATGCAAGAGTACTGGCTAACCCTATCACATTACCTAACAGAGGGTTCTGACAACTCGCCCCCACTCAAAAGAATCTCGTCCCGAGATTCAGAAGTCTGCGGGAGGAAGGAGGGATACTCGGCACTGAGACGGTCTTCTCTTTCCCACGTAGCTTCTCTCTCAGACTGGTGTGACCATTGCACTTTCAGAAACCTAATCTTCTGACGACGAGTGACACGCTCTACGGAATCAAGAATACGAACGGGGTATTCTCGATAAGAAAGGTCATCTTGGAGATCAAGCGTTTCATGGTCGACTTCGCGGATGGGGTCCTTGAAGCAACGCCTGAGTTGGGACACATGGAATACATCATGTACTCGGGAAAGGTGCAGGGGTAGTTCAAGTTGGTAGGAAACTTCTCCACGTTTAGCAATAATGCGGAAAGGTCCAATGTAACGTGGGGCCAACTTGCCTTTGATACCGAAACGTTGGGTTCCCTTCAGAGGAGTAACCCGAAGGTAAGCCTTCTCATCCAGATTGTAGCTCTCTTTCCTATGATGATGATCATAGTAGCTTTTCTGACGAGACTGGGCTGCTTTCAATTGATCACGAACAATGCGAACTTGCTCTTATTCTTCCTTGATCATATCCGGTCCAAAGAATTGTCTTTCACCGGTTTCTGACCAGTTCAGTGGTGTTCGAGATCATCGTCCATAAAGGAGTTCAAAAGGAGCCATGTTCAGACTAGATTGAAAACTATTGTTATAAGCAAATTCGGCAAATGGAAGAGACTTCTCCCAATTCTTTCCGAATGAGATAACACAAGCTCTGAGCATGTCTTCGAGAATTTGGTTAACCCTTTCGACTTGACCGCTAGACTGAGGATGGAAAGCTGTACTAAAGGAGAGATGAGTTCCCATAGCCTTCTGAAAGCTTCCCCAAAATCTAGAGGTGAAAAGGCTACCACGATCAGAATTGATTTCCAAAGGAACACCATGGAGGGATAAAATTCTAGAGATGTACAAGTCCGCTAACTGGCTAGCAGTTATAGACTCGCGAACCGGAAGGAAGTGTGCAACTTTGGAAAGCCTATCTATGACAACAAAGATGGCATTGTTTCCTTTCTGGGTTTTTGGAAAGCCGGTGATGAAGTCCATACCGACTTTGTCCCATTTACACTCGGGAATAGACAAAGGTTGCAGTGTACCAGTAGGTCTTTGATGTTCTGCCTTAATGCGACGACAAACATCACATTCGGCAACAAATTGAGCAATGTCTCTCTTCATCCTAGTCCACCAAAATCTCTGGCGTAGATCTCGGTACATTTTTGTGCTACCGGGATGAATCGAGAGGGGTGTGTCATGGGATTCCTTGAGGATGAGTTGCCTTAGTTCCCTCTTCTTAGGTACTACCAAACGATTTTCAAAGAATACCGTTCCCTTTCTATCTGTGGAGAAACACTTAGCAACTCCGCTAGCAATGTTCTCCTTGATTCGGCGAACACCTCTTGCACGCCTTTGGGCAACTATGATTTGATCCTCAAGAGTTGGTTTCGCCACCAAGGTAGAAAGATAGCCATGAGGAACAATCTCAAGGTTGAGCTTGCTAAATTCCTCATGAAGAAGTGGTTGATACTGTTGTAACATGAGGTTGTTACAATACGACTTACGACTTAGTGCATCAGCCATGACATTGGCTTTGCCTGGGGTGTAAGAAATTCCTACGTCGTAATCTTTTATCAACTCAATCCAGCGTCTTTGCCTGAGATTAAGATCTGGCTGGGTGAAAATATATTTGAGGCTTTGGTGGTCGGAATAAATCTCGCAACGGTTACCAAGGAGGTAATGTCGCCAAGTTGTTAGGGCATGAACTACGGCAGCGAGTTCAAGGTCATGGGTAGGATTATTCTCTTCATGTGGCCGCAACTGGCGTGAAGCATAAGCTACCACATGTCGATCTTGCAGAAGTATGCATCCTAACCCTTGCCGTGATGCGTCACAATGGATCTCGAAATCCCTTTTGGTGTCTGGAGGTGCAAGTACAGGTGCAGAAGTCAATCTTCTTTTTAGCTCTTGAAAGCTTTCCTCGCACTTGGGAGTCCATAAGAATTTCTTATCTTTCTTGAGGAGTTCAGTTAGAGGCTTTGCAACTTTAGAAAAGTTCTCGACGAAGCGACGGCAATAGCTGGCTAGGCCAAGAAAACTCCTAACTTGCTTAACCGATTCAGGTGGAGTCCAGTCAAGGACGGCCAGAACTCTCTCGGGATTCACAGCAATTCCTTTTGCAGAAATCACGTGGCCTAAGTAGGTCACTTCTGGTAGCCAAAATTCACACTTGGAGAATTTAGCATACAGGCGATGCTCTCTAAGTTTCATCAATACCAACCTAAGATGTTCTGCGTGCTCTTCTTCGTTCTTCGAGTAGATGAGAATGTCATCAAGATAAACTACAACAAATTTATCTAGGTACTCCATGAAGATCGAATTCATCAAGCGCGAGAATGTGGCGGGGGCATTGGTTAAACCAAAGGACATGACGGTGTACTCGTAAATACCATAACGAGTAGTCAAAGCCGTTTTGGGAATGTCCTCGTTTCGGATTTTGATTTGATGATAACCTAATCTCAAATACATCTTGGAGAAGAAAGAGGATCCTGCAAGTTGATCATAAAGATCATTGATCCTGGGCAGTGGGTTTTTGTTCTTTATCGTCGCTAAATTTAGCGGGCGATAGTCTACGCACATCCTTTCTGTTCCATCTTTCTTCTTTACGAACAGAACGGGACAACCCCATGGCGATGAGCTAGGGCAGATGAAGCCTTTTGCCAACGAAACATCAAGTTGGATTTTTAGCTCAGCTAACTCATGTGGGGCCATTTTGTATGGGCGTCTGGAAATTGGTGCGGTTCCTGGCACAAGATCCACTATAAACTCTACACATCTGTCGGGTGGCATGCCCGGCAGCTCTTCAGGAAAGACATCCGGGAAGTCACGAACCACCGGAATATCTTCAAGTTCGGGAAGGGGAAGTACATTCAAAGAATGCACTTGGGTTCTTGTTCTGGGCGAGGTGTAGTTGACGGTTTTGCCTGAAGGGTGGGTGAGTTTCACGGATTTGCCTTTGCAATCCAGGTAGGCATTCTGTCTTGATAGCCAATCCATGCCAAGGATGAAATCAATATCTGAAGACTTGAGGGCTATGAGTGAAGCAAGGAATACTAAACCCTCAATTGCAATCTGATTACCATGGCTTACTCTATTAGTTTGCCATCTTGACCCTGGAGTTTGAATAATCATTGGAGTGGACAATTCAACAAAGGATAACTCATGACGAAGTGCATAACTTTCCGACATGAATGAATGAGATGCTCCTGGGTCGAAAAGAACGGAAGTAGGAACATAATTGACTGGGAGCGTACCAAGAATGACGTCTGTGGTGTCGTCAGTCTCTTCGGCGGCAATCTGGTTCACACGTCCACGAGTGGCGGGAGGAGCGGGTTTGGCGGTGTAGACCTTCTGGGGTGGCTTGCCATGACCATTGTTGTTGTTGCCTCCGGCACGGGGTGGAGCATTCTGGTTCTGGATCTGGTTCTGGGGACACTCACGAGAATAGTGGCCTTCTTGACCACACTTGTAACAGGCTCCGAAAACAGTGCGTGGAGCTGGGTTGTTTGGTGGAGCTGGGTGGAACTGGGTTGGTGGACGAGGCGCCACATAGGATGGCCTCGGTGGGTTGTTCTGGCGGAACATACTGTTTGGGATCCAGATCTTGCGCTTCTGGGAGCCAGAACTGGTTGAACTGTCATCTCTAAGGTGTTTGCGGAAGTCGTTGGGGTTGTTCATGTCCTCTGCCTTGATGGCCTTGTTGACAAGGACCTGGAAGGTGTTAAAGTCATGTAGGTTGAGCTCACGACGAAGTCCAGAGTTAAGGCCACGACGGAACCTCTCTTGTTTCTTGGAGTCGGTGGAGACTTCTTCGGTAGCATAACGAGCCAGTCGGTTGAACTCACGACTAAACTCGTCAACGGTCCTTCTGCCTTGGGTGAGGTTACAGAACTCCTCACGCTTGCGGTCCATAAGACCCTTGGGAATGTGGTGCTCACGGAAGGAAGTGCAGAATTCATCCCAAGATGCAGGCGGTCCAACGGGACGCATGTTCAGGAAGTTCTCCCACCAAGAGCGAGCTGCACCTTCAAGGTGATAGGTGGCATAGTTGACCTTGTGGCCATCTGCAACATGGCCTGCTTGGAGCTTCCTCTCGATGCTGCGAAGCCAGTCATCGGCGTTAAGGGGCTCGGTGGAGTAACTGAAAACCGGGGGATGAAGTCGGATGAAGTCGTTCAGGGACACCAACTCGTTGCGTTGCTGAGTGGTGTTGCGTGCAATGACTTCCAACAGGTGGTGAGAGTCTCAGCGGTTCCTCTCAACCTCCATTAGAACCTGAGCCATCGTGGGTGGGGGTGGAAGGTTGCCTTCCTCCTGGTCATTCCCACGACCTTGGTTACGACCAATCTGGCCACGGGTTCCTTGAGACATCCTGAAGGTGAAAAACCAAAGTCAAACAGAGTTGATTGAAAAATCTAATCAAGGTATTGAAGTACTGGAAGGATTACAGAGAAAAGGAAGTAATCATCTTGACAACATGGTGATAAAAGCATAGAAGCCATATATTCACAAGCTGTCATACAAGCCATACATCGTTTTAGTACAAGCACCAAGCTAATACAAACCTGATGAAGATGATACATCCTTCAGAGGCACTCTGACTTCCTATACATTATTTATCTAAGCCTCTGGAACTTAGACACCTTGCTTACAATATACTAAGATACTACTACATCCTCACTAAGTAAGACCACATGCGGCCTCACTCATCTCCATCTCCATAGTAGTCCTCATAAAAGTTACCCGCGTATCCCGGTAGCTGGAGGTGACCATCGGAAAACACGGAGGCCTGTGGACCCTGATATCCATTTGGGCAAGGATGGGGCCTAGGTCCAGCGTAGGGTGGAAGCAAAGGACCACGGGGTGGAAAAATGCCTCCAATCTCGGGCCAAGCAACTCGAGAAGGCATCTGAGTCCTTACTGGGTAGATAGCATCATGCTCAACTGATCCAACACTCACGAAGGGTGCCAAGAGTGTCAGTGCTCGATACAGACGAACACGGGTGGCGTGAAGCTCGAAACGGAGAGCGCGTGCATCACGATCTCGATCACTAGCAAACCTAGCAGTCACCTGAAGTGCTGGATCCTCTGCAGAGTGATCTGAGTAGAGTCCGGTGTAATACCCCTCTTATCCTGGAAGTGCAGCAGGGATATAGCGGAAAGAGGTCTCTCTCAGCAAAGTGTGCTCCTCTCTCAGCAGTGTAATACATGAGTATGCAGCATCCTGCACAGCCATGTTCTCGGTGATGCCAATGCCGTGTCCAAAGTGGATAGGCTGGGTGACTCCAACGTGGTGCGGGTAGATCCTGACGATGCAGTGGAACTGGGTCTGGTTGAAGTCGTGGAACTGCTCCTCGACGGTGTACTCAGGATACCACCGATATCCCACATAGGACATCATCTCGGTCAACGTGGCGGGATGGACAAGCACACTGAGGCACCTGGTCAAACGAACAATCTGCCGAGGGGGAAGATCTGCCATCTGAAACAGAAGAAGGAGTTTGCAAATGCATCAGATTATGAGATAAACCTGGAATGACTCGGACAGCATAACGGCTGTAATTGTAAGAAATGACAATTTCTTCCAATCATGAAAAACAGCACTTACATAATACGATGTAAGAAATCAGCATTACAACAATGCTAGGAAAACCGGACAAAACTTTCCTACGGCTATGATGAAGCAAACAACGAGATATGCTAATCAGACAGAGGAGAGCCTAGTCCTATCTTCCCGTAGAATAAGATGAGGGTGACTCAGAACTCAGAACGAAGGGGGTAAGGAGAAAAAATAAGCCTTACGTTATTCCCTTATATACCCAGAGTAACTATATAACTATAGCAAGCTAGACTCGACTTCGGCCAAGGCTACTAGTCCTACAGTCAGTCCTGCTCTGATACCAAGTCTGTCGGGACCCGGGGTTAGCGTATGCAAGTACAACTAAGACATAGTCATATGGAGAGCCGAGAACTGTACCCACTTGTCTAAGCAGACATGGCCAAGCACAAAACGTTCTCGGAAAGCATCGTACGTGAGGGGCATCCCATCCAGGCCGGATGATCAACTGAGATGGGTCCTCATCGTCCGCACACAAGTCTAATGACATGGGTGGTGAACTCCCATATTCAAAGACAAGTCGCCTCAACCATACTAACGACTATCTCATAACTCTTACATAGACTTACTCCAGCCCGATCACTTAGTCGGGGTCTAGGGCGGGCTCGATCATACCACAAAGTGTGCACGAGACAGAGTCTCGAACAATCGCATCGCGATGCCCCAAGCTGCGCACATCTAAGGGCCACTTGGTGTATGAAAGACCGCCAGCCAGATCACAACTAAGGTCTTGAAAACCCATACAAAGACATGCATGTTATAAACATACACGCAACACACATGCCTTGTATGAACAGTAGGTATCATTGCAATTCTCTACAAAGTATACATTTTTATTGATAACTCTTATAGAGTTCACACAGAGATCACAAACATGTGATCCAACATTACAACACAAGCGGAAGCAAATTATATCTGAGTACAGACAAGTTTAACAAATGGCTTAAGAAGCCTTATTTAAACACAAGCCCTCCACGAGGGAACCAGTTGTCTGACTGGGACTAGACTAGTTGATCTTCAGTCGTCCAGCTCGATGAAGAAGCCACCTTCAGGGTTAGTGGCATCATCTAAAACATAGATTAAGCAAACGTGAGTACAAAGTCGTACTCAGCAAGACTTACATAGGAGCTATACTACTCATGCACATGTATCAAGGTAAAGGGAGGTGGGGTTTCACTTGCAGAAATTCCAGCTTTGACTTGGCTAGTCCTGAACTACGAGTACCAGACTTGAGGTAAGAAGCGTACACGAGTCCACTACTTTCTCCAACCAATTACACCACTATGGTGCCTTCCTCGACTTCCCCACGAGAAAGCATGCCATAGCACTCACACTTATCTTGGTGTGTTTTAGAAGTATCCAGTTCGAGTTAGCTAATAATCAAGCTAAGCTTTCCAAGCAGTCCATAACCGCGGACGCGGCTATTCGAATAGTTTTGTTAACCCTGCAGGGGTGTACCGCTACACACACATGATCATCATTTACCGCCTTTGTACTCGACATCGTTCAAGAAGTGTCGGCGAGGATGCTCACCACAACTGTTACCTCATAGCCTATCTAGTCCAAGAAAGCCGCCTACTTGGTTTGGCTACAACAATCGTGAACCCGGACGGTTTACCGAAGTGGACCCAAGTGATGTGTGCGTGGTGCATAAGCCGGTCTCGGATGAGCCGTTCTCTCACTTAGCAGCCAGGCCATAGACCTACCAGAACTCCGAACTATTGCGACATCTGGACATCGAAAGGGATGAGTTAATAGGTTGAGAGGGGTCAGTGAGACCAATGTGTGGTTGTACTCTTCATCTTGGATCACCACACAAGAACTCGTACTTAGGGCGGTGTTCAACGAGACAATCCACCGTGTACTCCTACACAGCCTCTAATCGTTCACCTTGTATTAGGGTCGATTCACCAACAGTTTTCTACCAACATCAACATGATCACTACCATCCCGACTCACATCACAGTAACATCATGGTATCATACTAAGCATGCAATAAGCGATAATCATTTGCAGGGGCCACATGATATCAACCAACTCCTACATTTGCTAGGATTGTGGTTTGCTTACTACTGTGACAAAATGATAGGTCATGCAAAGGAATGGGTTCATCTATGCGGTAGAAACGAATCATGGTGATCATCCTAAACAATGCATAAGCGAGACATGAGAGGGAAGTGGGATTTTATCGACATGATCAATGGGGGTTTGCTTGCCTTGCTGACGAGGTTCGGGTTCGGGGTCTTCAACGAAGGGGGCAGCCTCCTGCTCCGGTTCCACCTCTACTCGACAAACAACAAACAAGGTAGCAAAGTAAATACAATGCACAATCACATGATGGAAGGTTGAAACTTGATGTATATGCTTTGATGTGTGAAGCAATTCCATTTAAATGGAGTATATTGCAAATTGAATTGCAAATTCAAACTCCAATTTGAATTCAAACTTGACCAAGTTACATGTGACATTGTTTGATCATTTTGAACCTTTTGGAAATGTGTATGATATGCCTCTGAAGTGTGGTTGAAATATAGCTTAATTCCATGGTTCAAGTTGCAAAATCATTTGAATTGAATTTGAATTAATTCCAAATAAATCAAATGACATATGCTACTGGTCCCATTTTAAAATCAACTCAAACATAGTTGAAAGTTGGATTTTTGGATAGCTTATTTTCTCCTGGTCATTTTTTCATATATTATTTGTCCAATTTGGAGTTGATATGAATTTTCTATGAATTTCCAAAGTTTGGGTTATTTTCTGGAATTTCTTTAATTCAATTTAATTTTCTGGAAATTCATTATTGCGTCATGCTGACTTCAAGCTGGCGTCAGGGGGGGGGCTGACGTGTGGGCCGAGGGTGTTAGTGTCACTGGTTAATTAACCCGGCTGGTTAATTAATCCAGTGGCTTAATTAAGACACTGGGCCCACTGGTCAGTGGCCCAGGGTGGGTTTAGGAGGGGGATTAGTGGCTAACCCACCGGCGGCTAAACGCCGGCGGCCTGGCCACGGCGGCGCTGCACGGGGAGGGTGATTTCGGGCACCATTTGAAGCGCTGCGACCTCCAACTTGAAGCCCTTGCCGTTGCGCGTCGAAAGAGACCAACTCCAAGTGCTGGGGTGCCTTGTACGCTCGCCGGCGTCGAGTTTCGCGGCGACGGAGCTACGGCTGCGAGCTGGAATTCGCTACAAGGCGCGAATTGAAGCGGGGCTAGGCTGGTTTAAAGCAGTGGAGCACGGGGAATGCGATAGACAACAAGGCGAGCTCGATTGCGTAACGGTTGGTCGTCGCCATGGATCCCGGCGGCGAGGAGTTTCGGCTCTCATGGCGGCCATGGCTAGAGGAAGCAATCGAGGGGGATAAGATAGGGGTTTTGATCCCGCACTCACCAGGAACTCAGCAGAGCAGACGGTGAGGTAAACGGCGGCGTGATGATGACGAATTCGACGTTGAGTCCTTGCGGGTCCGGGGGCGGCTCGAGCTCGATTCCGGTGAATAGGAGGGCTCCGGGCTCGCCTTCTTCTGCAGCTCGACGAAGAGCTTGAAGGGGAACACGGGGGACAGCTCGGTGAAGGTCCTTGTCGTCGTTGGCTGCGTGTGCTCGGCGTCGCGCTCCGGCGGTCCTCTCGGTCTTCTCCAAATCCGGCGAGAACGGAGGGGCAAGTGCACTGGAGGGAGGGGAATAGAGCGGTGCGTCTCCAGGACGTGTCCAGACGAGGAGATAAGGCTTGGGGAGGCCTGGAAGCTCGAAGGAGTCGAGGTGGCGTCCAGCCCGCGCTTTGACCTCCAGCGAGCTGCTTGGCAGCGCGGGGAAGAAGACGACAAGGGGTGTCGTGGGCTGGGCCGGCTGAGGTAAGTGGGCCTTCGCCCCTAAGCGTCTGGTAAGTTTCCTTCTTCTTTTTCTTATTTTTCTTTTCTGTAGTTTGTTTTGTTTAGCTAAATAAATTAGCTAAACATTTTATTAAATGCTGAAATTTTTTATATGGATTCATAATAATATAGACTAGCCACTTATAAAGTTTCAACATTTTTAAAATTCAAATAATTTGAATCTGAACTCAAATAGGGGTTTTTGATTAAATCCAAGGCACTGTTTGAATATTTGAAAAATCCATGAGCATGGGGTGGGTCCCACATCACTTGATATGTGATCACACTCATTTATAAGACTTTTCAATAATCTAACATGAATTTTTGGAGAAGATTTTTATCTGGCCTTTTGAATTAATTCATCTGGGGGGGTTCCTTCTCCCATTTTGCTTTTGAAATTGATTTCAAGGATTTCTTTTGAAAATTTAACATGATGCAAGAGTACTGGATAACCCTAGAACATTACCTAACAGAGGGTTCTGACAGGCTGGTCTCGTGCAGTTTTCGCGACGGTGATCGGGTGGAGCCCGGTGTCGCAAAGGTCTAGTGTCAGGGTGGCAAGGGTCGGTCTCCGTCCGAGACGAGATAAGAGGGGGAAAATAATTGCCGATCAATAAATCGGGGAAGCAAACACCGCTAACAAATCAGACAATCAAACAATTCACACCGAAAACAATTTTTTTAATTTTTGCAAAATCTGGGTTGTTACAATACAACACCACCAACAAGGGATCTCGTCCCGAGATCCTCGACGATCCGGGGGAGAGGGGAAGAGAAAAGAAATACGAGGATCTTCAACACCACCAACAAGGGACTCTGCTCCATGTCGACGTCGAACTTCGGCCGAGATAAAATTCCGCAGAGAGATGGCAACGTCGGAAAATAGGTAACCGTCGGTGTCAAGAGGAGGAACGAAGGCGAGAACCAGATCAAAAGGATAGTGTTTTTGACGCAAGTCGTGAAAACACCGGCAAAAGGATGGATGGAAATGGATGACCCAGATGTTTACCCAGAGTCGGAAGAACTAAAGGTACTACAGGATTTCCCAACCTGAGATCGGAATCGAGACAATACGTTGCAAGCAAGGCATTGTAACTATTCCGAAACTCAACTCACCCGAGATCCTAAAGTTTTAAAAGGGATAAATCAAGAGTTAAAACACTTACGGCACTTGTCCTGACCAGAGAAAAGGTAAGGAGTAAAAAGGTTCCTACTCTCCGATAACTAACTTAGTAACTACAAAATAGTTTTTGTCTAGACTCGACTTCGGCCAGAAATGGGATCCTACGGTCGGTAAGGCTCTGATACCAAGTTGTAAGGCCCGATATGCGGTACTGTTCCAAATCGAGATGTTTCCATCCAGATCCGGGTACGAAGCACATATTGGTCCCACCGCGACATATGACATAGCCATATGCCCCAGATTTCCAACATGATATCACAACATTACAGATACAAGGATATAACATCTCATACAATTGGCATACAACTGCCTTAAATACAATACAACAGCGGAAGATACATGTCTGAGTACAGACTACAATCAAATGCCTAGTGGCGAAAAGAAAAACATCGATTCCCATAACCACACGGGTCCAGGCCCTCCGCCGGAATCCGCCTAACTAGTCGTCGTCGAGTCTCCACGTGAAACGTCGATCACCATACCTGTTGTCGATCAAGAACCCTGAAAAGAGTTTGGGGGTAGTATCATGAGTACAGAAGTACTCAGCATCCAACTGTAGTGGTCAACTGACCCAGCAAGGACTTCATCACTCGTCATTCTAGGAAAACTAGTAGTTTACGGTAAGGATGGGGTAAGTGGTGAGGTTGCTGCCGCACTAGCATTATGAAGTGGCTAACGATCTAGAGAGTAAGATAAGAAGCCAAGCAGTCGATGAGAAATCGCCTCCAACAAGTTTTGCTATCATCTACTTACGCAAACATAACACCTATCCTATCCTTGTCCTCCTCTTCGCATCCCGACGAAGAAGAAGCAGTCAAGGTAGACACACGTTGATCAAGTTTTATTAAGATTATCTCAGTTGTTGTTGTCTATGAACAAGGAGTAGGTCTCAAGTCGTCCATAACCGTGGACACGGCTTCTCGAAAAGATTTAACCTTGCAGGGGTGTACCAACTGCCCATTACAAGGCTCCGCACGCATGCCCATCTCTCTCAGTTGCTACCCATGATAGGCAACCATTTTATGATTTAATCCCAATAGATCCGGAACTACAGGTCCCTCTAACTAAAAACACACAAATCCGGGTGGCCCCCGGTGAGTCGACATCCAACTCAAAAGCCGGCCACGCTCTCGAATCGACCTCTACCGTCTGGACGAGGTCGGGTTAGCTACCCAAACAGATGTGGGCAGCCCCCTAGCTTCCAGGTGTGGACCAACAAAGAAACCATGTCTCCGCTGGCCCAAGTTATTTTAAAGAATATCTGCCAGGAGCGACCCAACAGACACACACACGGTTTTCAAATGGTAAATCAGCTTGGCCCACCACTAGAAATGTTTGAAGCTAGATAGGTAAGAAAAGGGGACCCCATAAAATCCCACACGCGGTTAGGCACGCTCAGACTTAAAACCAATACCCGGAACTCGGGTCCTAGGTGACTCGAATGGAACAAAGCGTCGAGGCGGGATAGCCTAGACCTTCCATCCTTTGTCGAATATAGTCAACATTATAATAATCATATCATCCATAACAATATAATAATGTGATATCCTAAACCAAGGAGTAACAGGAGGTAACATCGTAGCATCCTAAGCATGCATACTAAGCAGGGGCTGAGCAACGAGCAATAGTAACATAGCAGTACATGGTTTGCTGGGATGGGATATGGCTGTATCGGTTTGAAAGAGGCTGTAAACATGTGTTAAGATCAAACATCGAACCTAACCTATGCTAGCATGCAAACCGCTGGTTGAAATAGAATGGATCATAAGTAATGTATAGTCCTTGCCTGTTGATAAGTCGGGTTTCGAAGGTGTAGTTGATCGCAAGCTCGCATCGTCTCCGAAGGTACCCGCGGAAGCACACAAGACTGTAAACACTAGAAAGCAATCAACGAGAAAGCATCTATTACTACAAAGCAATCACGGGCAAGCATCAACAAGAAGTCAACACGGGACATCGCACCTACCATCGAGAGCGGTTAGTAACAGGTTAGGTGGAGTACTCGTCACACACGACGATACCGCACATTTGGAAAGGTTCGAGTTGTTTAGCTACAGGTTATCAACAAAGGTTGTTAACATGGAATGTCACTCAAGCATGGCATAGCACACAAACATGGCAAGAGGTGAAGCATAAATAAACTATCTAAGTTAGTCAATTTAAGTGGGGTGAAATCCTAGACATGGCAAACTATTACGGACCCCACGATAAATATTGCATTTGGTACTGTTTTGACTTAATGCATATTTTATAATTTTTATTAGCAAGCAAGAGCAGCATAAACACAATCTACATGCAATTCTAGTCAAGTTACATATAAGAAACATTTTAATCAGAGAAACAGTTAAAAAGTTATGGCAGTTACAGTTAAAGTGGCAAGCAGTTGTAAATAGCAGGTAAAAAACATGTAAACAAAGTAAAACATGGCAAAAGAGCACATTTTATTAATCTACACAAAAATCTAAGAAATTTTTAACTTTAAAGCGCCGCGATCCGAGCTACCGTTAAAAAGTTATAGCTACCGCAAGAAAAATAACACAATCTGCAAAATAATAAAAACCTAGCAGAAAAAAACTAAACGGGCCGAAACAGAGGCAATCAGGCCCAACAAAAAAATTAAAAAATTAAAAAAAAAAAGAAAAAAGAAAAAGGTGCCTCACCTAATGGGCCTCAGCCCGGCTGGGGAGGCTGGCAGGCCGAGGTCGAGGGGAGATGGGCCGGCCGGGGCGGCCCACGTGGCCATGGCGGTCGGTCCGGTCGATCCGGACTGGATCGAGCGCCTGGGCGGAGGTGGCGGCGTCCCGTCGTGGCTCCGTGGAGGGGGCGATGCAGGGGAGGCAGGGACGGCGGCGAGGGGGCGCGACAGCAGCCGGATCCGGCGGTTGCAGGGGGCAGGGGCGAGGAGGCCACGGCGAGGTGGCAAGCGGGAACCAGGGGGCGGCGCAGCGAGCTCGGGCGGCTCGGCTTGGAGCTCCGAGCAAGCGTCCATGGCTGGTCCTGGTGGCCTGCACGGGGGGAGGGAGAGGCAGAACGAGGTGAGGAGGGAAACTGAGGAGAGAGGAGAGGTGAGGTGGTCGCCGGCGGCGGGCTGCGGCCTGGCCAGAGTTGGGCGCGGCGGCGGCGTCCTCGCGGGCGCGTCCACGGGAGAGAGAGGAGAGATTGGAAAAAAAAGGGCTGACATGGCGTCGCCGTAGCCCTCCGGGAGTGTCCAGGGCTAGGGTTTCGAAAATGGAGGGAAAGATTGGGCAGATCTAGCAAAGTGGAGGGGGTGGCTGCAATTTTGTGGCAAGGGAAACCCTAGAAAGAGGTGGGAGTGTGGTGGTCTTTATATAGCCCAGGTGGCTGGCAGTTTGCAAAAACATCCCCGGTTTTTCTCTCTCGCGCGCGGTGTTTACGTTTCTGACCGCCGGGGGTCCACAAGACCTCCGATTCAGGTAAAACTTCGAACTACGCGATCAGCGCATCGAGCTGGCGGCGTTCACCTCGCGTGGGAACCGTTTCGAGAACACTTTCCGGCGCGCTGTAAAAATATCCCGTTTACTTACTAAACGGGGGTTTTTCGTTCTGTTGGCTGCGGCTGGTCTCGTGCGGTTTTCGCAACGGTGATCGGGTGGAACCCGGTGTCGCAAAGGTCTAGTGTCAGGGTGGCAAGGGTCGGTCTCCGTCCGGTACGAGATAAGAGGGGAAAAATAATTGCCGATCAATAAATCGGGGAAAAAAACACCGCAAACAAATCAGACAATCAAACAATTCACACCGAAAGCATTTTTTTAATTTTTTGCAAAATCTGGGCTGTTACAGTTTGCTTGCCTTGCTAACGGGGATCGTATTGACACTCTTCTTCTTCGGGGGGTGACTTCCGGTTCCGGTTCAGTTGCTATCGATAGCACACAAAGCATAAGGTAGCAATCAATACATGCAAGATGCTCAAGCACATGATTAAGGTGTTGTAATATGATGTACGTGGTACTGTTGTGTTGAAGATTCAAGTTAAATGAAGTATAGTGCCAAATATTTGCAATTCAAACTCCATGTATGAATTTAAAATGGACCAAATATGCATTTGCCTCTGGTCCTCCACTTTAAAGTGGTCTTTCATGAAAAAAAATTGCATGTTCATAATCCTTGCATTTTTCTGATAATTTTTCATATATTATTTGTTTAATTTGGAGTTGTGGTTAAAAATTTATTTATTTTCAAAGTTTAACCAATTTTATGGAATTTCTGGTAAATAGAAAAGGCTTTTATTGCGTCATCCTTGCGTCACGCTGACGCAGGGGGGGGGGGTTGACTGGTCAACTGACCTATGGGGTCGTCTTGTCAGTGACTCAGTGTTTAAATCCCGATTTAATTTAAATTAACAGAAAGATTAAGGGGCTTGGCCCCACATGGCAGTGGCTTAGGGGGGTTTAGTGGGGTGATTAGTGCCCTAATTAAGCCGGGCCAAGTCGGCTCGCCGGCGTTTAGCCGTTGCTTGCTACTGAACGCAGCAGCGCCCACTGCGGACGGCGGCTCCGGCCACGGCTTGCCGCGCCAAGGGCATCTACGGCCACAACGTGGACGCGTGCATCGCATGGAGCGAACATGCGTCTCAGGGGAGGCCTAAGGCCACACCGGCGTCGAGCTCCACGGAATCTGGAGCAAAGGCACGACGGCCACGGCGAATTTGAACACCGGAGGAGCCGGGGCTTAGGAGGAAATGGACAGGGGCTCACCGTGAGGCCAACGGCGTCGACGTCGAAGATGGAGGAGGCGCATAGGAGAGGAATTGCTCGCCGGGATCCTTGGCGACCGACGACGACTCGGTGAAGATTGCGGCGGCTCCAAGGAGAAATGACTGCCGATCCTTGGCAAGGTGGCGAAGACGACGGCGGTGTACGCGATGGCCACGACGATGCAGCGGTTTGTGGTAGTTGGCCATGAGGGTGCGGCGGCGCGCTCCGCGGCGAGCTATGGGTGGGTGAAGAACACGGCGAGGGAGAGGGGGAAGGAGGAGCCAAAGCAGGGGAATGGAGGCGGGGTGTTCTTGGGCATCCCCTTGGCGCGGGATAGGCACGGCGGGGAGTCATGGGCGGCCTGGCGACGCCGGCATTGTCGCCACGCAGCTCCCATCCTGCCTGGCGCTGAGAGGAAGACGACCCTGCCCCTAGGCTGGGCCACCTCCCTTAGTTGGGCTGCAGGTAAGTGGGATTTGTCCCTTTCCTTTTCTTTTCTATTATTTATTTCTGTTTTGTTTGTTTTGCTTTGTAGGTTGGGCGAGAGAGCTCCCCGGTCCACTGTATGGATGGGTGGTGCCTACGATATCCACATGCCGGAACTCGTCAGGTTCGTGGTCGAGGCCCTGGTATCCTTCTGCTTCTTCTCTCCAGTGGTATTCACATACCGGGGTCCAGTGGGTGGTCTGCGCGGGACCATCTTTTGGATGCCCTTGCTGGAGGTGCCCCCTGACGATCCGGGAGGTGAGGTAGGCATATGGGAAAACGGGATGCCTCGGTTCCGGTTTACCGACAGTAGCCCCTAGTCTCGGCTTCGATGGAGGTTTCACGGAATCAGAGCCGAGTCTTCCAGAAGGCATAGTAATCCGCGCATCGGTTGTCACATCGCAGGGACAACACTGGTCTTGACACGTGCTGCATCGCCAGTCGGATTTGACGGGTGATGATGATGATATCCTGCAAAAGGTGGTAAGACTCGAGGCAACGCAGTGGGACTCCCACGGTAATTAATTCACTCGAGGAGACATGGAAAAATTATGTCACAACCCCAAGTTAGGTATGTGCTAGGGTTTAGTCTCACCTTGCATGATGTAAAAATTTCAAAAAGAAATTTAAATGGGGAAAAGAAAAGCCCCAAATGAATTTTATTTAAATGGCCATCCTAAAAATATCTTCCGAAAACCCTCTGAACTTTTTGAAAAGTCTTATTAATATGCATGATCACATATAAAGTGAAGTGGGTCCCACTGCATGCTCCAGGATTTTTCAAAAAGTCCAACGGGCTTGGAAAATACATAATACCCCTATTTGAATTGAATTTAAAAAATTTTGAATTTCAAAAATCACCAAAACTTGGGAGTGGCTAGCTATATGCCATATAAGGCCCTATTAATGTTTTGGGGATTTTACGAAATGTTTTGGTATTTTTTACACCAAGCCTTAGGGACCTCGCTAAAGCATAGCACGGCCTATCATCTGCAGACCGATGGACGAACAGAGCAAGTGAATCAGATAATGGAAGATATGCTCAGGGCATGTGTTCTAGCCTATGGCACCAAATGGGAAGACTATTTGCCATATGCGGAATTCTCCTTCAACAATAGTTATCAGTCCATTCTAAAGATGTCACCCTTTGAGGCATTATATGGGCCAGAGTGTCGTACCCCTCTGAACTGGTCACAGACGGGAGACAGTGTCACAACCCCAACTTGGGTAAGTGCTAGAGTTTGATTGTGCCCTTTGCATCATGTAAAAAAAATTCAGAAGAAATTCAAAATTGGGGAAAAAGAAAAGCCCTAAAGAATTTAATTCAAATGGCCAGACAAAAAATTCTTCTGGTATTTTTTTAAAGTCTTACAAATATGCATGATCACATATAAAGTGAAGTGGGTCCCACTGCATGCTCTAATATTTTTTCAAAAAAAATCCAAAAAGGGCTTGGAAATTAAATAAAACCCCAATTTGAATTGAAATTCAAATAGTATGAATTTCAAAAATTCCCAAACTTTGTGAGTGGCTAGCTATATGTCTAGTAAGGCCACATAAAATATTTGGGCATTTATAAAAATGCTTTGCTATTTTATTTAGCAAGGTAAAACAAATTGCAGAAAGGAAAAATAGAAAAGAAAAAGGGGCCCAGTCTACCTGGCCCAACTCACCTGGCCGGCCCAGCCCACCAGGGCCACCCGTAGCTCTCCCCCTCGTCGTATTCGCGGCCACCCGTAGCTCTCCGTCGCCGCCGCACACGCACACTCACGGCCAACGACGACAAATTGCTGCCCTGACGTGTCCGTTGAGCTCGCCTCCGCCTTCTTTGTCTTCCCTCGAATCGAATCGAGCCGAGAAGCCACAGAGAAGACGCCATCGACTCCCTCTTCCTCCTCCGTCCGCCGCACTCTGGCGAGCGGTTTTCGCCGTCCCGCTGCTGCTCCAGCGTCCCCGACCCCTCTGCTGCATCCTAGGTGAGCCGGCGCACTTCCCCACCTATCTCCCGCTCCTCCCCACGCCTTCCTCGTCGAGTTCCTCGGGAGCCCTAGCTCCGGCCGCCGCGGGGTTGCGAGACGGTGTGCTCCCGCTGCCCCTTTGGACGCCCCGGTGCTCCCCTTGACGCGCTAGAGTGCGGGAAGCCGTTTGGCACCTTCCCCACGTGCTCCTGTGGCCGGAGAGGCCCTGCACAGTGAGAGCCGCCGCGGTTTGAGGTCGCCGTCGGCCGGATTCCGGCGAGGCCCACACGCCAGAGAGATTAGGGGCTTAATCCCCCCTAATCACTCACTCACAGGTGGAGCCAGCCCGCAAAATTAAATCAAAGTTTAAATAAACAGAGCAATTAAACACTGTGTCTATGACAGTGCTAGCCCACATGTCAGCCCCCCCCCCTTGCTTCAGCATGACACCAGCATGACACAATAAGTCCTTTTCTATTTAAAGAAAATCCAGAAATTACAGAAATTAGTATAAACTTCTAAATTTCATAGAAAATTCATATGAACTCCAAATGTTACATATAATATATGAAAAATGATCAGAAGAAAATGCTCTATCCAAATATCCAACTTTCAACCATGTTTGAGTTGATCTTAAATTGGGACCAGTAGCTTTTGCTATTTGGTTTAATTGAAATTAATTCAAATAAAATGCAAATGCTATTCCAACTTTAACCATTGCAATGCAAACATCATCACTTGAACATCAGAGGCATATCATACACATGTCAAGATGGTTTACAAAGATCAAACAATAGCAAATGCAACTTGGCTAATTTGAACAATATTTGGAGTTTGAATTTGAATTAACTTTTCAAATCAACTTCAATTAACATGTTGCAACTTTAACTTAGAGAACATCAGTACCATGCCAAGCTACATCATGCATCTTGATTGTGCATTATAATGTAATGTTTATATTGTTGCTCTTCCGTTGTTTGCTTTGTTTGCTCGATAGAAGTGGAACCGGAACCGGAGGCCACCCCCTTCGTTGAAGACACCGTACCGAACCTCGTCAGCAAGACAAACAAACCCCATTGATCATGTCTATAAAATCCTACTTCCCTCTCAGTCTCGCTTATGCATGTTTAGGAGATCATCGAGACACGTTCTTTCGCATAGTTGAACCCATTCCGATGCATGACCTATCATTTTGTCACCGTATTAAGCAAACCACAATCCTAGGAGATATAGGAATTGAATGATGAGCATGTGGCCCCTGCAACTGTTACTGCTTATTGTTGCTTAGTGTTACAATGAGGTTACATTGTTTGTGAGTCGGGATGGATATTCATAATGGTGCTGATGATAACGTGTTGGTGAATCCACCCTAAACAAAGGTGAACGATGAGAGGCTGTGTAGGAGTACATAGTGGGTTGTCTCATTGAACACTGCCCTAGGCCCCGAGTTCCTGTTTTTTGATCCAAGACAAAGAGTATGACCATATCTAGGGTTTATGTGTCGGGACCCAGGGTTAGCGTATGTAATTCCAGTCACGATGCAATCACATGGAGAGCCGAGAGCCGTACCCATTTGTCTAAGCAGACAAGGCCAAGCACAGAACACTCTCGGAAAGCATCAAACGTGAGGGGCATCCCATCCAGGCCGGATGATCAACTGAGATGGGTCCTCAACGTCCGCTCACAAGTCTAAATGCTTATGGGTGGTGAATCGCATACTCATAGACAAGTCGCCTCAACCATGTTATCGATTGGATCCTAACACTTACATAGACTTACTCCAGCCCGATCACTTAGTCGGGGTCTAGGGCGGGCTCGATCATACAACAAAGTGTGCACGTGACAGAGTCACGAGCAATCGCATCGCGATGCCCCAAGCTGCGCACATCTAAGGGCCACTTGGTGTATAAAAGACCGCCAGCCAGATCACAACTAAGGTCTCTAAAACCCATACTAAGACATGCATGTTATAAACATACACGCAGCACACATGCCTAGTATGAACAGCAGGTATCATCACATAACTCTACAAAGTGTATCTTTATTGACTAACACATAGAGCATACAAAGATCACATGTCTGTGATCATCATTACATCATACAACAGAAAAAAATTATGTCTGAGTACAGACAAGTTTAACAAAGGGCTTAGAGAAGCCTTGTAAACATACATGCCCTTCCACGAGGGACCAGACTGCTGTCTGGAACTATACTACCAAGGTCAACGTCGAGCTTCACGAAGGTGACTCCATCGGGGTCCGGGTTCTCATCTAAAACATAGAATAAGAAAACATGAGTACAAAGTCGTACTCAGCAAGACTTACATCAGAACTAAACTACTCATGCTCAAGTATCAAGGTAAAGGAGGTGGGGTTCAACATGTAGAAGTGCCAGCTTTGACTTGGCTAGTCCTGTACTACGAGTACCAGACTTGAGGTAAGAAGCGTACACGATTCCACTACCAAGTCTCCAACCAATACACCACTATGGATACTTCCTCGACTTCCCCACGAGGAAGCACGCCATAGCACTCACACTTATCTTGCGAGTTTTATAAGTATCCATTCAAGTTGTCTATGATCAAGTAAAGGTCTTCAAGTAGTCCATAACCGCGGACACGGCTATTCGAATAGTTCATTAACCCTGCAGGGGTGTACATCTTAACACGCGTGTCATCACTTATCGCCTCGTTCTTTTCACCCTTCAAGCGTGTGTTGGACGTGGATGAAACTAAGGCACTACCCTCACATCACCTTCTCTAATCCAGGAGTCAACTACCTGAGTTTGTCACCACTCGAGAGTCCGGCCGGTTCCATGAAACGGAATCAGATAATGCAAGGGACCGAGATGCCACCTTTGACAGATGGTTTCGCTGCCTCACAGGTCCACCCACATATCTATGGTTAGGTCAAATGAAAATCCCGAATCTAGTGTGACTCCTGGACTGGATCGGGTACGTAAAGAGGCCAAACGGTGCTCCCATAAAACCCTACATGTGGTCATACTCTTTGTCTTGGATCACAAAATAGGAACTTGGGGCCTAGGGTAGTGTTCAACGAGACAAACCACTGTGTACTCCTACACAACCTCTCATCGTTCACCTTTGTTTAGGGTGGATTCACCAGCACGTTATCATCAGCATCACTGTGTTCATTCCATCCCGACTCACAATCTTAACATCCTCATTGTATCACTATGCAGCAATAAGCAGTAACAGTTGCAGGGGCCACATACTCATCATTCAACTCCTAAATCTGCTAGGATTGTGGTTTGCTTAATACGGTGACAAAATGATAGGTCATGCATCAGAATGGGTTCAACTATGCGAAAGAACGTGTCTCGTTGATCTCCTAAACATGCATAAGCGAGACTGAGAGGGAAGTAGGATTTTATAGACATGATCAATGGGGTTTGCTTGCCTTGCTGACGATACACGGGTCTTAACGGTGGTCTTCTTCTTCGGGGTGATCACCGTCTCAGAGCGTCTGTCATCGGAGGCATTCATCAACAAGGGGGGCAACAACTTCGGAAGTAAATGCACAAGCACATGATAATGTTGTCCATGATGTGAATGGTGCAGGTTTGTGGTACATTTGATTTAAATGAAGTGTATTGCAATTGAAATGCAAATTCAAACTCCACATATGAATTTCAATTTAACCAAATTGCAATTGCTATTGTTTGTTCTTTGAAAACCATGTGATCATGTGTTTGATATGCCTCTGATGTTCAAGTGAGATGTGGTGTATTGCAATGGTTCAAATTTGAATAGCATTTGAATTTAATTTGAATTATTTCCAATTAAGCCAAATAGCAAAAGCTACTGGTCCATTTTAAATTCAACTAAAACATAGTTGAAAGTTGGATATTTGGATAGATTATTTTCTGCTGGTCATTTTTCATATATTATATGTTAAATTTGGAGTTAATATGAATTTTCTATGATTTTCTAAATTTTCAGCTATTTTCTGGAATTTCCTGAATTTTCTTTAATTATTTTAAATTATTTTCTCTTTATTGCGTCATGCTGACGCATGGCTGACGTGGGGGAGGTCTGACCTGTGGGGTCGTCCTGTCTGTCTCACTGGGGTTAACCCCTCTCTGTTTAATTAACAGAGGGATTAGGGGGGTTGGGGGCCCACCTGTCATTGACCTGGGGTCAACTAACAGGGGGGGTTATCCCCTAATCTAATCGGCCATGTCGGCCCACCAGAGTTTGGCCGCCGATGACCAAACTGCACGGCGACGCCCACTGGTTACGGCGATTGCGGGCACGGCTGGGCACGGGGAAGGCACTGGAGGGTTGCTGGGGCTCGCGCGCGTCTAGCAGCGCCATCGGGGGTTCAAGGGCAGGCTTGGGAGCACGCCGACGACGAAGAGCAGCGGCGGCCGGCGACTGGTGAAGAGGGAATCGGGCACGAGGGCACGAAGGAGAGAGGGAGAAGGGGGAATCGAACCAGCGGCTCACCCAGAGCGCAGTGGCGAGCTCGAGGAGGCCGGAGGAGGGACGACGGCGGCGTAATTTGACGTCGATGACCACGGTGTCCGGCGGCGAGATGATGATGATGGCGGCGTCTCCAGGGCTTCCAAGGCTCGATTCGACGGCCAGGTTGACGAAGACGAGGGCGGCGGGGATGTTGGACACGGTGTAGCGGCGAAGGGAGCACGGTGGCCACGCGGGCGCGACGGCGCGGCGACGGGGTGTGCTCGGGTGTGGCGAGAACTTGAAGGGAGGGAGAGCTAGAGGGAGCAGGGAGAGGGGAATGGCCGTGGAGGCCTTCCAGGCGTCTCCACGCCGCCAGGTAAGGGCAGGGAGGCAGCCAGGTAGCTGCCTGGAAGCCATGCCGGCGAGCTGCCTGCCTGCCTGGCTTGGTGGAGAAGACGACCTTGACCTTTTGGGCTGGGCCGCCTCTGCTGGGCCAGGTGGGTGGGCTCTCTTCCCTTTTTTTTGTATTTGTTTCTGTTTTCTATTTTCTGCCATTTGTTTTTCCCCAAATAAAATAGCAAGACATTTTTTAAAAATACCCAAAACTTTTATGTGGACTTAGAATAAACCTAGCTAACCACTCACAAGTTTTGGATATTTTTGAAATTCAGTTAATTTGAATTTCAAATCAAATAGGGGTATTATTTAATTTCCAGGGCACATTTTGATTTTTAGAAAATTCCATGGGCATGGGAATGAACCCAAAACACTTTTGAAATGATCACCATCATTTATAGGAATTTTCCAAATGTTCAAATGATTTTTGGAAAAAGATTTTTATCTGGCCATTGGAATTAATTTCTCAGGGCTTTCTTTTCCCCATTTTTGATTTTCTTTTGAAATTTTTGCATGATGCGAATGGCACAACCAAACCCTAGCACTTACCTAATTTGGGGTTGTGACATTATGGGAGCCCCGTTTGGCCTCTTTACGTACCCGATACGGTCCAGGAGTCACACTAGATTCGGGCTTTCCATTTGACTTATGCATATATATGTGGGTGGACCTGTGAGGCAGCGAAACCATCTATCAAAGGTGGCGTCTCAGTCCCTTGCATTATCAGAGTCCGTTTCGTAGAACCGGCCGGACTCTCGAGCGGTGACAAACTCAGGTAGTCGACTCCTGGATTAGATAAGGTGATGTGAGGGTAGTTCCTTGGTTTCATCCACGTCCGACACCCGCTTGAAGGGTGACAAGAATGAGGAGATAAGTGATGACACGCGTGTGAAGATGTACACCCCTGTAGGGTTAATAAACTATTCGAATAGCCGTGTCCGCGGTTATGGACTACTTGGAGACCTCTACTTGATCATTAGACAACTTGAATGGATACTCTAAAACTCGCAAGATAAGCATGAGTGCTATGGCGTGCTTTCTCGTGGGGAAGTCGAGGAAGTAACCTAGTGGTGTATTGTTTGGAGAATTGGTAGTGGAATCGTGTACGCTTCTTACCTCAAGTCTGGTACTCGTAGTACAGGACTAGCCAAGTCAAAGCTGGCACTTCTGCATGTTGAAACCCCACCTCCCTTTACCTTGAAACTTGAGCATGAGTAGTATAGTTCTTATGTAAGTCTTGCTGAGTACGACTTTGTTCTCACGTTTTCTTACTCTATGTTTTAGATGAGAAACCAGACCCCGATGGAGTCACCTTCGTGAAGCTCGACGTTGACCATTGTAGTATAGTTCCAGACAACAGTCTGGTCCCTCGTGGAAGGACATGTATGTTTACAAGGGTTCTCTAAGCCATTTGTTAAACTTGTCTGTACTCAGACCTATTTTTCTTCCGTTGTTTGATGTAATGATGGATCATAGTCATATGATCTTTGTGTACTCTATGTAAGTCAATAAAGAAGTACTTTGTAGAGTTATGTGATGATACCTGATGTTCATACTAGACATGTGTGCTGCGTGTATGATTATAACATGCATGTCTTAGTATGGGGTTCGATAGCTTAGTTGTGTTCTTGCCGACAGTCTTTTATACACCAAGTGGCCCTTAGATGTGCGCAGCTTGGGGCATCGCCATGCGATTGCCCGTGACTCTGTCACGTGGCACACTTTGTTGTATGATTGAGCCCGCCCGAGATCCCGACTAGGTGATCGGGCTGGAGTCTGTTTATGTAAGTGTTATAATTCATTCGATAATATGGTTGAGGCGACTTGTCTATGAGTATGGGATTTCACCACCCATAATAATTTAGACTTGTGAGCGGGCGATGAGGACCCATATCAGTTGATCATCCGGCCTGGATGGGATGCCCCTCACGTTCGATGCTTTCCGGGAGTGTTTTGTGCTTGGCCTTGTCTGCTTAGACAAGTGGGTACGGCTCTCGGCTCTCCATATGATTGAGTTGTGACTGGAATTACATACACATATTCCGGATCCCGACAGACTTGGTATCAGAGCAAGACTGTCTGTAGGATTATCAAACCCTTGGTCGAAGTCGAGTCTAGCATTCTATAGTTATATAGTTACTTGGGTATAAAGGGAACAACGTAAGGCTTCTTTTTCTCCTTACCCTCATCGATCTGAGTTCTGAGTCACCCTTATCTTTTCTATGGGATGATAGGACTAGGCTCATCTATGTCTTACTAGAACATCTCGTTGAGTGCTTCCTTGTAGTCGTAGGATTGTTGTGGTCGTCCAGAGTCTCCGTATTTTGAGTTCCTTGAAGAAGTTCTGTCCAATCTCTTCAAGGTTGTTTCATTTTCCATCCCGGTGTAGCCGTTATGCTGCCCGATTTATCCCGTGTTTCTATGAATCATTGCCTTTGCATTATGATCTTTTCTTCTGAAATCATGTCCTCTTATCTTTGATTCCATCGTACAACCTGTTCTAATTATTGATTTTTATCACACAGGATGTCAGGTGGTACTCGTAGTGCTGTTCGTCGCAATCGAGACCGTGATCGGAATCGAAATTATGATGCACCTCCACCACCGCCATCTGTGGCGGAAATCATGATGGAAGCCGAGTGGAATCGACGTGATCAAACACGCCTTCTGGAGCTCATCGAGCAGAATACCTCACATCATTGCAATGTGGTTGTGAGCATTCAGGACTTCATCCTCCTCAAACCACCGGTATTCCGATGTTCTTCCGAGCCCCTTGAAGCCGATGATTGGCTCCGTTCCATCGAGCGTAAGCTTGACACGGCACATGTTGCTCCCAATGATCGAGTTATATTCGCGGCATACTTTCTGGAAGGTGCTGCTGCTGAATGGTGGGAGGACTATGTTGCGATGCAGGCTGAAGCTCACATAGTGACTTGGCAGGAGTTCCGTGATGCCTTTCGAGGGTACCACCTTCTAGATGAGTTAATGGAGCGCAAGAAGGAAGAGTTCTGCAATCTGACTCAAGAAGAGATGTCCATTCATGAGTATGGGAGAGAGTTCAACCGTCTTGCTCGTTATGCCCAAGATGAGATCACCACCGATGCCAGAAAGCAGGCAAGGTTCCGTAAGGCAGTTAGCCCTATCCTTCGCCATGATCTCAACCTCCTTGAATTTTCCACCTTTGAGGATTTAGTCAACAGATCCTTTAGAGCTGAGCATGGAAATGAAGTGTTCGAAGAGTCTCGCAAGAATGCTCTTGAGCTTGCTCCTTCTTCTAGTTCAGCCACTCAGAAACGCAAAATATGGATTCCAACTGGTGCCATACCTCAAAACTTTCTTCAGAGACCACCATCCAATATATGCCATCCACCTCAACACATTGTTCCTCCCAGGAATGATGGTGTGCAATCAAGTAATCCTGATCCCAGCAATTCAGGCAGGATGTGTTTCACGTGTGGTCTGACAGGCCATTACTTCCGACAATGCCCTACAGTGTTGGTGGAACCACGTAGATCTAGTCATAAGCCTCCAAAGAAATCAACCACCAAAACCTTTCCAGCAAAGATTTCAGTCACAGGTAGTGGATATATGAACCAAATCTCAGTTGAGGAAAGCACTGCTACTTCTGACGGCATCCTTGGCACACTCCCAGTCAATCATGTTCCCGCCTCCATTCTTTTCGATCTAGGAGCATCTCATTCATTCATGTCGGAGAGTTGTGCACTTCGGCATGAGTTCCCCTTTGAAGAAAAAATTTCTCCAATGATAATTCAAACTCCTGGTTCAAAGTGGCAAACTAATAGAGTAAGCCATGGCAATCAAATTGCAATTGAGGGTTTAGTATTCCTTGCTTCTCTTATAGCCCTCAAGTCTTCAGACATTGATGTCATCCTAGGCATGGATTGGTTATCAAGACAGAATGTTGTCCTTGATTGTAAAGCCAAGCCAGTTAAACTCACCCATCCTTCAGGCCAGACAATTGGCTACACATCACCCAGCTCTAGAATCCAGATGCATACTTTGAATGTGCTTCCACTTCCTGACCTTGAAGATATTCCGGTGGTTCGTGACTTCCCGGATGTCTTTCCTAAAGAACTCCCGGGCATGCCACCCGACATATGTGTAGAATTCATAGTGGATCTTATACCAGGCACAACCCCAATTTCCAGACGCCCATATAGAATGGCCCCACATGAGTTAGCTGAGCTAAAAACCCAACTTGATGCTTCGTTGGCAAAAGGCTTCATCCGCCCTATCTCATCGCCATGGTCTTGCCCTGTTCTGTTCGTAACGAAGAAAGATGGAACAAAAAGGATGTGCGTAGACTATCGCCCGCTAAATCTAGCGACGATAAAGAACAAGTACCCACTTCCCAGGATCAATGATCTTTATGATCAACTTGCTGGATCCTCGGTCTTCTCCAACATGGATTTGAGATTAGGCTATCATAAAATCAAAATCCGAAACGAGGACAGTCCCAAGACGACTTTCACTACCCGATATGGTCTTTATGAGTACACCGTCATGTCCTTCGGTTTAACCAATGCCCCCGCCACATTCTCGCGCTTAATGAATTCGATCTTCATGGAGTACCTAGATAAATTTGTTGTGGTTTATCTTGATGACATTCTCATCTACTCGAAGAACAAAGAAGAGCACGCAGAACATCTTAGGTTGGTATTGATGAAACTTCGAGAGTATCGCCTTTATGCCAAGTTCTCCAAGTGTGAATTTTGGCTACCAGAAGTGACCTACTTAGGCCACGTGATTTCTGTGAAAGGTGTTGCAGAGTTCAGACCGTCCTTGACTGGACTCCACCTGAATCGGTTAAGCAAGTTAGGAGTTTTTTGGCTTAGCAAGGTATTGCCGCCGCTTCGTCGAGAACTTTTCTAAAGTTGCAAAGCCTCTTACTGAACTCCTCAAGAAAGATAAGAAATTCGAATGGACCCCCAAGTGCGAGGAAAGCTTTCAAGAGCTAAAAAGAAGATTGACTTCTGCACCCGAACTTGCACCTCCAGACACCAAAAAGGATTTCGAGATCTATTGCGACGCTTCACGGCAAGGTTTAGCATGCATACTTATGCAAGATCGACATGTGGTAGCATACGCTTCACGCCAGTTGCGTCCACATGAAGAGAACTATCCTACCCATGATCTTGAACTTGCTGCTGTAGTTCATGCCCTGAAGACTTGGCGACATTACCTCCTTGGTAATCGTTGTGAGATCTATTCTGATAACCAAAGTCTCAAATACATATTCACCCAGCCAGATCTTAATCTCAGGCAAAGACGCTGGATAGAGTTGATAAAAGATTATGACTTAGGAATTTCTTACACCCCAGGCAAGGCCAATGTCATGGCTGATGCACTAAGTCGTAAGTCGTATTGTAACAACCTCATGTTACAACAGTATCAACCACTTCTGCATGAGGAATTTCTCAAGCTCAATCTCGAGAACGTTTCTCATGGATTTATTTCTACCGTCGTGGCGAAACCAACCCTTGAGGATCAAATCATAGCCGCCCAGAAACAAGATAGTGGTATTCGAGAGATCAAGGAGAACATTGCTAGCGGAGATGCTAAATGTTTCTCTACAAATGATCAAGGAACGATATTCTTTGAAAATCGTTTAGTAGTCCCTGAGAATCAAGACCTAAGGCAGCTGATCCTTAAGGAAGCTCATGACACTCCTCTCTCCATTCATCCCAGTAGCACAAAAATGTACGGAGATCTACGACAGAGATTTTGGTGGACCCGGATGAAGAGAGACATTGCACAATTTGTTGCCGAATGTGATGTTTGTCATCGCATTAAGGCAGAACACCAAAGACCTGCTGGTACTTGATGGCTTCTCGCCCCTTGTTGGTTACCCCAAGTGGAAGGTTTGATGTAGCACAACGGCAAGTTTCCCTTAGCGAAGATGCTAAGGTTTAGATTGTCTCCAGTAGGACTCAAGAGATACAAGTAGCTGGTAAAGTGAACAATGGCGCCGTTCACAACCTAGGTTGTTAACTTCACCTGGACCTGCACACAGATACAAATAACTTTGCTCCCAAAGAGTTCAGAGGAGTTGTCAATTCCTCCGTCCTTGCTGTTTACAAAGGATTAACGCAAGAGATAATAATGATAGTGATAGCAACGGAAAAGTAAATACTGAAAGTAAATTGGTAGTGTGAACAATAATGTGAAGATGGACCGGGGTCCCGTGATTTTCACTAGTGATGTCTCTCTCCCAAAAGACGATAAAAATGCTAGCGAGGTAAACAAATCATAGTTGGGCAATTGACAGGATTATGAAGGCACCGCAATGCTAACTATGCTGCAAAGAAAGGAAGGGCTCAAAAGCAATGGGCAGTACGCCAAGATAAGTAGACCAAAATCCATCGGCATCTACTACGAATCATCCACCTTGAGATATCTATCCAGAACATCTCGCTGGTATTAAGTTGCGAATCCCACCCAAAGTGTAAACTCAAAGCAACAGACAACTGCATTAAAAGAACTTTGCGTAAAGTAAACAATCCTTGCACCCGCAAGTACAAGCACCCTTGTTTTATCCCTGGTGGCAACAACACATCCCGTAGTCTCATATTTCTGTCACTCAAGCTAGACATCGAGGGGTTGAACCCACAATCGAGCATAACGCTCTTTCTTGGAGTTGCAAATAAAATACTTGGCCAAAGAAAATACCGCAACGGAGAACATGCAAGAATTTACTCAAGAACAAAATATAAAAGAGAAGAACCAAATATATTACTCAGCACAATCTGAACATATTCTCATAATCCATCAGATCCCAACAAACTCAGCATAGCAACAGCAGAAATTACATAGATGCCTCGATCATGTGGGGCAGCTCACGAGGACTCGAAAGTGGAAGCACAAAAGAGGGAGAGATAGATCACATAGCTACTTGTCACGGACCCATGGTCCAAGGGGAATTACTCATGGTACATACGGGAGGCGTCCATGGCTATGGATGGTCTTTCGGAGGGGGTAGCTTCTCCCGGCAGGGTGCCGGAGAAGCTTCTCCAGGCAGCCCCGATCTTGAAACGGCGGCGGCGGCGGAACAGAGGCGAGATCGCGAAAATTGAGTTCGTCTTTAGGGTTTCCGTCACGGGGGGTAAATATAGGCGAAGGGGGCGTCGAGGGGACCCACCAGGCAGCCAGGAGGCCTCCTGGCGCGGCCTAGGGTGGGGCCGCGCCAGGGACCCTCCTGGCCCCCTGGTGGTGGCCCCCTTCGCTGCTTTGGTGTTTCCGGAAGCTTCCGCGACGCTGATTTTTTATCTGATTTTCCTGGATTTTTTGGAGCACTTTTAATGGCCGAAAAACCTGAAATACAAAAACAGCAGAAAACAGCAACTGGCAGTTGGGTGCACTGGGTTAATAGATTAGTCCAAATATGTTCAAAAGTGTACGAAAGTTCAAGCAAAACACGGCAAAGTCACACAAAACATGCATGGAGAAAGCAGAAATTATAGATACGTTTGGGACGTATCAACATCCCCAAGCTTAATTCCTACTCGTCCTCGAGTAGGTAAATGATAACAAGCATAATTTCTGTGGTGACATGCCACACAACCAAATAAGGACTTTTAAGTAAAGCAATCAAAGTATGCAATTCAATTCAAGTCTTAACAAGCAAGAGTCTATATTAGCATTGACACAAGCAATAAAAGAACAAAAGGTGCAAGAGCTCTTGCTGTCCATGACTCGAATGTCTCCAAATGGTGTTTGCGTGCAAGCAAGGGACTGGAAAGAAAGAGAAAAAAGGTTGTTGAGAACAACTATCTACTAAAAATTTCACACTTGGTCTCCTTTGGATTCCTATCTGGACTCGTCCCCAGACCACTAGTCAGGTACAAGTCAAACTGATCTACTCCCTTTCGATATTTTGAGCACTCATGCAATGGATGAGCGTGAGCAAGAAAGTTGACACCTAAAAGGAGAAACCGAAAGAAGGTGGAGGAGGAAGACAAAAAGGTGTGAAAGGCTCACATCAATGAGGACAATCATAGGTGAAAGAAAGCCATATGATAGATATGATGTGAGGAGTAGGGATTTCCATACAACGGATGCACATGTGAGCTAAGGTAAGCTCTCCAATGGAACTAGTGGGGGTGCATCCAACTTGCTTTCTCAAGAAGACCTAGAGCTCATTTGAGGAGGCTCATCATTGGAATATACAAGCCAAGTTCTATAGTGTGAAGGTCCCCACATAGCTATATGCATGATGATGATCTCTATGGAGTACAAGGGATAGAAGATGAAGTACTAGTGTGGATCTCTCAAAAATAATAGTAGTATGCCCGTTCTCTCTTTTTATTTTTATTTTCTCTTTTTTGTATTTTTTTGTGGCCTCAATGGCTCTTTCTATTGAACTCTCATTTGTCCTCTTTGTGATCTTTTAATTTTGTCCTCTTTGGGATCTTTTGATTTTGTCCTCTTTGGTATCTTTTGATTTTGTCCTCTTTGGGATCTTTTCCTCACTTTAGGGGCAATACTCTATATTTTACAAGAATATAGGAGATCTTTCACACTTTACAAAGGTACTCACATAAAGAAAATGTAACTATCATGAAGTATGCAAATGTATGCCTCTGCCAGTATAGCAGGATATGCAATGATACTAGCGCGTCATGTAGCAATGTTTAGGGCAAGGCCCAACTAGCATGCGTCTCATCGATCAAGCAAGTAGCATGTATGACATGAAGATCAAGTCATGAGAAGGTGGATGTTGCATGACAATGTATCTCGGAAAGGCTATGGAAATGCCTTGTAGGTAGGTATGGTCGTTGTTTTGAGGAAAGATATAAGGAGGCTTATGATGATAGAGCGTATTGTGCCAAGGGTTTGGATGCACCGGCGAAGTATGCGCCAACTCTCGAGGTGAGAAAGGGCAATGCACGGTACCGAAGAGGCTAGAAAAAGTATAGGTGGGTGGAAGTGTCAACTTTTGAATACTCACATTAGTCCAAAGAACTCATGCACCTATTATCGGTAACTCTCAATCTAATCAGGAGGTTCACAAAGAGACAGGTACCCCGAGGAGGAGTGTATGGGGGTTTGGTTATCCTTGCGCATCCTCAACTCATGGTAAGTGAGTGTACTCTAATATTCGAACCCTCCAGAGGTTAGTGATCCATCTAGTTGCTAGAGTTCTCAACAGGGGTTTTTTGGTTTTCGAAAAACACACGGATTGCCCAAAATACGACATCTATCACTAATAGGCAAGAGCTCTTGACACCATAAGTTCAAACATTACTCTAGTCAATACCTCAAAACTATTGCAAGTTACTACTACAAAGAGAACATCAACTTTAACTACATACTTTCAGTCAAGACACAGAACTCAGTGCAATAGGAAAACTCTCTAACAAGATAAAACATGCAACCTATAGAAAGTTCAACCTAAGACAAAAGAAAAGCTCTAGAGAAACTAAAGCACTACAACTAAACAGAACAACAGCTAAGAAAAGAAAAAGAACAGCTCACAGCTAAAAGAATAAGCATGCAAATCCTATGAGGAGTTCTAGTTCAAGCGGAGCGTGAATCTCTCCCACACAAAAGAGTAAGTTGGGGTCTAACTTGTTACTACAGCAAAGAAAGCAAAACAAACCTAGAAAAGTAAAGAGCGAGACGCTCCAAGCAAAGCACATAATGCATGAAGTGATAAAAATATAGTGCAACGAGGGACAAACTGATGATTGTTGATGAAGAAGGGGATGTATCGAGGGCATCCCTGATACGTCCAAAACGTATCTATAATTTCTGCTTGCTCCATGCATGTTTTGTGTGATATTGCTATGTTCTAGATACACTTTCATACAATTTTGATCATATTTGAACTAACCTATTAACTCAGTGCAACCCAGTGCCAGTTCCTGTTTTCTGCTGTTTTTCTATTTCAGTTTTCCCCCATATAAAAAGTGCCAGAAAAATTCGGGAAATTCAGATAAAAATCAGCGTGGAGGAAGCTTCGCGAAGAGCCCGGGAGGGGCCAGAGGGGAGCCAGGGGGGCCAGGCAGCCACCCGGCGTGGCCCCACCCCTGGCCGCGCCAGGGGGCGCCTGGGGCCCCTGGTCCACCTCTGGCTGCCCCCATTCGCCTATTTATTCTCCGTCACGGTAAAACTCCAGAAGAGGAACCCTATTCCGCGAACTCGCCTCTGTTCCGCCGCCGCCGCGCTTCCGAAGATCGGGAGAACCAGAAGACCTCTTCCCGGCACCCTGCCGGAGGGAGGATTGACCTCCGGGAGTCTCCTCTCCACCATGGATGCTCCCCAGATGTCTCGTGAGTAGTTTTCCTTGGACAATGGGTCCGTGATCAGTAGCTATGTGATGTTCTCCTCCCCTCTTTGATCTTCATTGTTTAGACATCGTGAGCTTCCCTACATGATCGAGGCACCTTTGTAATATTTCTGCTATTGCTATGTTGAGTTTGATAGGATCTGATGGATTATGAGATTATGTTCAGATTGTGATAGAGTAATATATTTGGTTTTTATCTCTTATATTTTTGTTCCTAAGTAATTCTTGCATGTTCTCCGTTGTTGTTTATTGATTTGGCCAAGTAGTAGGTAGTGACTTCAAGAGGGAACGTTGTGCTATATTGTGGGTTCATGCCCCCCGATGACACATTTGAGTGACAGAAACATGAGTCTAGGGGATGTGCTGTTGCCACAAGGGGGAAAACAACGGTGCTTGTGACCGCGGTCACAAGGATTGTTTACTTTACGCAGAGTTTTTTTAATGCAGTTGTCTGTTGGTTTGGGTTTACACTTTGGGTGGGGCTCGCAACTTAATACCAGCGAGATGTTCTGGATAGATATCTCAAGGTGGATGATTAGTAGTAGATGCAGATGGATTTCGGTCTACTTATCTTGGCGTACTGCCTGTGCTTTTGAACCTCGTCCTTTCTTTTGTAGCATAGTTAGCATTGCGGTGCGTTCATAATCCTGTCAATTGCCTTTTTGTAATTTGTTTACCTCGCATAGCAATTTTATCGTCTTTTGGGAGAGAGACATCACTAGCGAACATCACGTATCCCGGTCCATATCCTCATTATTATTTCCACGCTATATTTACTTTTCTGCATTTACTTTCAAGTTGCTATTATTATGCCTTTCATATTATCCTTTGTAAACAACAAGACCGGAGAGATTGACAACCTCTCTGAACTTCGTTGGGAACAAAGTTATCTGTGTCTGTGTGCAGGTCCGCGTCAGTAGCGCCGCTGACACCTACTTATCATCTCTGGAGTCCTACTGGAGACAAACCTTGGTATCTTTACCGAGGGAAATTTGTTGTTGTGCTGCATCACGCCTTCCACTTGGGGCTCACCAACGAAGGGCGAGAAGACTATACCCGTCAACCCTCGCGCCATCAATGGCCAAGATGCCACTATGGATGATGCTGACAAAAATGAACTCTCTATACTTGCTTATGTTAAGCATGAAATTGTTGCTATTGAACCCACACTTGATTGTCCTATTATCTTTTTGAAATCTCTAACTCCGGAGAACTTTGCTCTTATCAAGGCTCAATGTGATGGGGATGCCTCCATAATGTTGATCTTTCCAGGTGGTGCTCACTAGAGTAAGGACACTATGTTGGTTTTAGTGAGAGATCATCCTATAATGCTACCGTCGTTATATCTAGTATATTAGCAAAACAGGATGTAAAACTTTAAATCATACAAGCTATGATCCCCCTTTATGCAAAGCAAAGTTAAACGCCTTTCTACTTTAGCTTTACGTGGCTGCTAGGGGTTTCGAGAAAAGAACCGATTTCTATCTTGCGAAAACATGCCACAACACCGATCCCCAATCGTCTCTATTACACCCCTGACGGGGCCCTCCGTTGCAAACATCTTCGCATCGCTAATGTAGAGAGATAGACACCCCCCAGCCACTTATATGGTACAAGCCATATGTCAAGCCTGGAACCAGTCTCGCGTAAACGCGTAAGGCCGGTCGGGGGCCGCTTCATCAGACATTGCCGCAACGCTAAATGAGTACACGTGGGAGGGTAACGAATGAAGTTTCGATGCCCACATCCTTGATGTGTTCTACCCGTACAATACATCTACGCATAGCTAGCTCATGATACCACTGTTGGGATACGGGGCAGAAAACACAAATTTCTTCCAACCAACGATACACGAACCCAAGATCTATGCTATGTTGATCTAATGTAACGGAGGGAATCGGAGTTCATACCTTTGAAGACCGAAAGAGGGAAACGTTCCTGCGAACGTGGTTGGCGTAGACTCGGAACTACGACCTCCCTGTCGTGTAGAAGACCACCGGCGATGGAGACTCCTGGTGAACCTCCGACGATGAAGTAGCACCACAGGTGTAGTGCCTCGAGGAGATTACACATGTACGGTGCAACCGATGTTCCCTCCGGGCTCCGAACCTGTCGGGACCCGGAATATGCGTAAGTAATTCCAGTCACAACTCAATCATATGGAGAGACGAGAGTCGTACCCACTTGTCTAAGCAGACAAGGCCAAGCACAGAACACTCTCGGAAAGCAACATACGTGAGGGTCATCCCATCCAGACCAGATGATCAACTGAGATGGGTCCTCATCGCCCGCTCACAAGTCTAAATGATTATGGGTGGTGAAATCCCATACTCATAGACAAGTTGCCTCAACCATATTATCGATTAAATTATAAAACTTACATAAACAGACTCCAACCCGATCACTTAGTCGGGGTCTCGAGCGGGCTCGATCATACAACAAAGTGTGCCACGTGACAGAGTCACGAGAAATCGCATCGCGATGCCCCAAGCTGCGCACATCTAAGGGCCACTTGGTGTATAAAAGACCGCCGGCAAGAACACAACTAAGCTATCGAACCCCACACTAAGACATGCACGTTATAACCATACACGTAGCATACATGTTTAGTGTAAACAGCAGGTACTCATTGCATGAACTCTACAAAGTATATCTTTATTGACTTACACATAGAGCATACAAAGATCACATGTCTGTGATCAACATTACATCATACAACGGAAGCAAATTAGGTCTGAGTACAGACAAGTTTAACAAATGGCTTAGAGAAGCCTCATTCAACATACATGCCCTTCCACGAGGGACCAGACTGATGTCTAGAACTATACTAGCTTATTCAACGTCGAGCTTCAGGAAGGTGTCTCCATCGGGGTCTGGGTTCTCATCTAAAACATAGAATAAGCAAACGTGAGTACAAAGTCGTACTCAGCAAGACTTACATCCGAACTACACTACTCATGCTCAAGTTTCAAGGTAAAGGAGGTGGGGTTCAACATGAAGAAGTGCCAGCTTTGACATGGCTAGCCCTGTACTACGAGTACCAGACTTGAGGTAAGAAGCGTACACGAGTCCACTACCAAGTCTCCATCCAATACACCACTATGGATACTTCCTCGACTTCCCCACGAGGAAGCACGCCATAGCACTCACGCTTATCTTGCGAGTTTTAGAAGTATCCATTCAAGTTGTCTAATAATCAAGCACAGCTTTCCAAGTAGTCCCTTACCGCGGACGCGGCTATTCGAATAGTTTTGTTAACCCTGCAGGGGTGTACCGCTACACACATGAAACCATCAATTACCACCGGGATCTCGTCACCCTTCAAGCGGGTGTCGGCGAGGATAATTTCCACAACTTTTACCTCACAGCCAATTCTAATCCAGGAATCAACCATCTGAGTTGCTCACCGCTCAAGAGTCCGGCCGGGTCAACGATACGGACTCAGACGATGCAGGCGACCGAGACGCCACCTTAGGAGATGGTTTTACTGTCTCACAAGTCCACCCACATATCTGAATGATGCAAACTTTCATTAATTATTTTTCTATGCATATGCCAAATGGAAAGCCCGAACTAGTGACTCCTGGACTTGAACTGGGGTGAGTTAGTAGGTTGAGCGGGGGTCCATGTGCCCAACATGTGGTAGTACTCTTCGTCTTGGATCACCACACAAGAACTCGGGCTTAAGGAGGCGTTCAACGAGACAACCCACTATGTACTCCTACACAACCTCTCATCGTTCACCTTGTATTAGGGTGGATTCACCAACACAGTTTCACCTTCTTCAACATGATTGCTACCATCCCGACTCACAGATCAAAGTATCCTCATTGTAAACTCTAAGAATGCAATAAGCAGTAACAGTTGCAGGGGGCACATGATATCAATCAATTCCTATGTCAGCTAGGATTGTGGTTTGCTTACTACTGTGACAAGATGATAGGTAATGCATCGGATATGGGTTCAACTATGCGGTAGAATCGATAACAAGGTGATCTCCTAAACATGCATAAGCGAGACTGAGAGGGAAGTGGGATTTTATAGACATGATCAATGGGGTTTGCTTATCTTGCTGACGAGGTTCGGTATCGGGGTCTTCAACGAAGGGGGTGATCTCGGGTTCCGGCTCCACCTCTATTCGAGAAAACAACAAAAACATTGCAATCAATATAATGTACAATGCACAATCACATGATCAAGTTGTAGAACATGATGTATATGGTGTTGATGTGTTGCAAATTCAATTTAATTGAGGTGTATTGCAAAAGGTTTGCAAATTCAAACTCCAAATTTGAATTCAAATTATGCCATATACACATTTGGTTCTGTTCACCCATTTTAAAATGGTCAAACATAGAAACAAGTTGCATATTCATAAACCTTGCATTTTTCTGATAACTTTTCATATATTATATGTTTAATTTGCAGTTAATATGAATTAGTTATGAAATTTTGAAGTTTAAATCATTTTCTGACTTTTCTGGAATTCTTTTTATTAGAAAAGCTTTTATTGCGCCAGCACTGCATCAGCATGACGTTAGGGGGGCTTGGACCCCGGTCAAACTGACCAGTGGGCCAGGGTTGTCATAGTCTCAAGGGTTAATCCCCGTTTAGTTATAACAGAGGGGGGTTAGTTAGGGGGCTGGCCCCACATGTCATTGACCTAGGGTCAACTAACCCGAGGGTTAGGGCCCTAATGACGGCCACGTCAGCGCGCTCACCGGCGGCTCAACGCCGGTGGCCAGAAGCCATGGCGGAGCCCTCACGGGCGGCGGCTCGGGCCACCGTTTGGTGCACCAGAGGCATCAAACGCGAGCTCTTGCTCATGCGCGTCGGCCGGGGCATGTGGGTGACTAGGGGGTGGCCGAATACGAGGCCGACGACGAGCTTTGCGGCGGCCGGAGCTCTGCCATGATGGAGATGGTGACCAGGGGCACGGGAGGAGTCGGGGTTTGAGGGGAAAGTACCATGGAGCTCATCGAAGAGTTATGGAGGGAACGGCGGGGTGGGGGAAGGCCTGGACGGAGCTAATTCCAGCGATGTACTCGATGGCCGCGGTGGAGGAGATTGATGCGGACGTCGTCTCCAGGGTGCTCCAGCTCGTCTTGCAAGCGTGGGAACACGAAGACGAGGCCGACGGTCCTCCTGGACAGCACGGCTGGGCGACAGGCGCACGGTGGCCGCGCGGGGCCCTTCGACGTGTTCCGGCGAGCTACGGGCGACGACAAAATCGGCGACGCAGAGGAGGGGAGGTTGAGCGGCGAGAGAGGGAAAGGATGCGGGGGGGTCTGGGGCGTACTCGTGGCGCTCTTAGAGGCCAGGGGAGGCCTGGAAGCGCCTCGTCGTCGCGGTGGCGTCGCCGCGCGCTCTCGGCTCGCCACCGAGGAGCTTGAGGAAGACGACAACGCGGGGAAGGTGGGCCTGGGCCGTGGGTGGATGAGTTGGGCTGGAAGCCAGGTGAGTTTCCTTTTTCTATTTTTATTTTCTGTAAATTTGTTGTGCTTGCTAAATAAAATAGCTAGGCATTTTATAAAATGTCCCAAATTTTTATCTAGACTTGAAATGCATATAGCTAGCCACTTATAAAGTTTGGGAATTTTTAAAATTCATATAATTTGAACTTTAATTCAAATAGGGATTTTAATTTAATTCCAATCTCCAGTTTGAATATTTGAAAAATCCATGAGCATGGGATTGCTACCACATCACTTGATATGTGATCACACTCATTTATGTGAGTTTTTAAAAATGCAAAAGGAATTTTTGGAGCAACTTTTATTCTGGCCATTTGAATTAAATTCTTTAGGGATTTTCTTTTTCCCCAATTGGATTTCTTTTGAAATTTTTGCATGATGCAAAGGGGCACTCAAACCCTAGCACTTACCCAAGTTGGGGTTCTGACAACTCGCCCCCACTCAAAAGAATCTCGTCCCGAGATTCAGAACTCGTCGGGATGAAGGTGGGGTACTCAGCACTGAGGCGGTCTTCTCTTTCCCACGTAGCTTCTTTCTCGGAGTAGTGTGACATTGCACTTTGAGAAACTTGATCTTTTGACGACGAGTGACACGCTCTGCGGAATCAAGAATACGAACAAGGTAATCTCGATAAGAAAGGTCATCTTGGAGATCAAGCGTTTCATGGTCGACTTCGCGGATGGGGTCCTTGAAGCAATGCCTGAGTTGTGACACGTGGAATACATCATGTACTCGGGAAAGGTGCAGGGGTAGTTCAAGTTGGTAGGCAACTTCTCCACGTTTGGCAAGAATGCGGAAAGGTCCGATATAACGTGGGGCCAACTTGCCTTTGATACCGAATCGTTGGGTTCCCTTCAGAGGAGTAACCCGAAGGTAAGCCTTCTCATGAAGATTGTAGCTTTCTTGCCTATGATGACGATCATAGTAGCTTTTCTGACGAGACTGGGCTGCTTTCAATTGACCACGAACAATGCGAACTTTCTCTTCTGCTTCCATGATCATATCCGGTCCAAAGAATTGTCGTTCACCGGTTTCTGACCAGTTTAAGGGTGTTCGACATCTTCGTCCATAGAGGAGTTCAAAAGGAGCCACGTTCAGACTAGATTGGAAACTATTGTTATAAGAAAATTCGGCAAATGGAAGAGACTCCCAATTCTTTCCGAAAGATATAACACAAGCTCTGAGCATGTCTTCGAGAATTTGGTTAACCCTTTCAACTTGACCGCTAGACCGAGGATGGAAAGTTGTACTAAAGGAGAGATGAGTTCCCATTGCATTCTAAAAGCTTCCCCAAAATCTAGAGGTGAAAAGGCTACCACGATCCGAATTGATTTCCAAAGGAACACCATGAAGAGACACAATTATAGAAACATACAAGTCCGCTAACTGAACAGCAGTTATAGACTCGCGAACGGGAAGGAAGTGAGCAACTTTGGAAAGCCTATCAATGACAACGAAGATGGCATCATTTCCTTTCTGGGTTTTTTGAAAGCCGGTGATGAAGTCCATACCGACTTTGTCCCATTTCCATTCGGGAATAGGCAAAGGTTGAAGAGTACCAACAGGTCTTTGGTGTTCTACCTTAATGCGACGAAAAACATCACATTCGGCAACATACTGAGCAATTTTTCGTTTCATCCTAGTCCACCAAAATCTCTGGCGTAGGTCTCGGTACATCTTTGTGCTACCAGGATGAATCGAAAGGGGAGTGTCATGAGCTTCCTTAAGAATTAGCTTCCTAAGATTGTGTTTTCTTTGTACAACCAATTGAGTGCCAAAGAAAACGACACCTTGATCATTTATGGAGAAACATTTAGCAACTCCGCTGGCAATGTTCTTCTTCATCTCTCGAATACCACTATCACGTTTCTGGGCGGCTATGATTTTATCCTCCAGGGTTCGTTTCTCCACCAAGGTAGAAAGAAAGCCATGAGGAACTATCTCGAGATTGAGTTTTTGAAATTCCTCATGAAGAAGTGGTTGACACTGTTGTAATATGAGGTTGTTACAATACGACTTACGACTTAGTGCATCAGCCATGACATTGGCTTTGCCTAGGGTGAAAGAAATTCCTAAGTCATAATATTTTATCAACTCAATCCAGCGTCTTTGCCTGAGATTAAGATCTGGCTGGGTGAATATGTATTTGAGGCTTTGGTGGTCGGAATAGATCTTACAACGATTACCAAGGAGGTAATGTCGCCAAGTCTTTAGGGCATGAACTACGACAGCGAGTTCAAGATCATGGGTAGGATAGTTCTCTTCATGTGGCCGCAACTGGCATGAAGCATAAGCTACCACATGTCTATCTTGCATAAGTATGCATCCTAACCCTTGCCGTGAAGCGTCACAATAGATCTCGAAATCCCTTTTGGTGTATGGAGGCGCAAGTATGGGGGCAGAAGTCAATCTTCTTTTTAGCACTTCAAAGCTTTCCTCGCACTTGGGAGTCCATTGGAATTTATTATCTTTCTTGAGGAGTTCAGTAAGAGGCCTTGCAACTTTGGAGAAGTTCTCAACGAAGCGGCGACAATAGCTTGCTAAGCCAAGAAAACTCCTAACTTGCTTAACCGATTCAGGTGGAGTCTAGCCAAGGACGGCCTGAACTCTCTCGGGATTGACAACAATGCCTTTTGTAGAAATCACGTGGCCTAAGTAGGTCACTTCTGGTAGCCAAAATTCGCACTTAGAGAACTTGGCATAAAGGCGATGCTCTCGAAGTTTCATCAATACCAACCTAAGATGTTCTACGTGCTCTTCTTCGTTCTTCGAGTAGATGAGAATGTCATCAAGATAAACTACAACAAATTTATCTAGGTACTCCATGAAGATCGAATTCATGAAGCGCGAGAATGTGGCGGGGGTATTGGTTAAACCGAAGGACATGACAGTGTACTCGTAAAGACCGTAACGGGTAGTGAAAGCCGTTTTTGGAATGTCCTTGTCTCTGATTTTGATTTGATGATAGCCTAATCGCAAATCCATCTTGGTGAATACAGAGGATCCAGCAAGTTGATCATAAAGATCATTGATCTTGGACAGTGTGTACTTGTTATTTATCGTCGCTAGATTTAGCGGGCGATAGTCTACGCACATCCTTTCTGTTCCATCTTTCTTCGTTACGAACAGAACGGGGAAACCCCATGGCGATGAGCTAGGGAGGATGAAGCCTTTTGCAAACGAAGCATCAAGTTGGGTTTTTAGCTCAGCTAACTCATGTGGGCCATTCTATATGGGCGTCTGGAAATTGGGGTTGTGCCTGGTATAAGATCCACTATGAATTCTACACATCTGTCAGGTGGCATGCCCGACAGCTCTTCAGGAAAGACATCCGGGAAGTCACGAACCACCGGAATATCTTCAAGGTCAGGAAGTGGAAGCACATTCAAAGTATGCATCTGGATTCTAGAGCTGGGTGATGTGTAGTCAACTGTCTGGCCTGAAGGATGGGTGATTTTAACTGACTTGGCTTTACAATCAAGGACAACATTCTGTCTTGATAACCAATCCATTCCTAGGATGACATCAATGTCTGAAGAGTTGAGGGCTATAAGAGAAGCAAGGAATACTAAACCCTCAAATGCAATTTGATTGCCATGGCTTACTCTATTAGTTTGCCACTTTGAACCAGGAGTTTGAATGATCATTGGAGAAAACATTTCTTCAAAAGGAAACTCATGACGAAGTGCATAACTCTCCGACATGAATGAATGAGAAGCTCCTGGATCTAAAAGAACGGAGGCGGGAATGATTGACTGGGAGTGTACCAAGGATGAAGTCAAAAGTAGCAGTAATTTCCTCAACTGAGATTTGGTTCACATATCCACTACCTGTGACTAAAAGCTTTGCTTGCAAGGGTTTGGAGGTGGATTTCCTTGAAGGCTTACGTCGAGAATGATGTGGTGTCATCAAAACCTGAGGGCACTCACTTGAAACACACCCTGCCTGAATTGCTGGGAGCAGGATTACTTGATTACACACCATCATTCCTGGGAGGAACAATGTGTTGAGGTGGATGGCATATATTGGATGGTGGCCTCTGAAGAAGGTTTAGATGTATGGCACTAGTTGGAATCAATATTCGGCGTTTCTGAGGGGCTGAACTTGAAGAAGGAGCAAGCTCAAGAGCATGCTTGCGGGACTCTTCGAACACTTCATTGCCATGCTCAGCTCTGAAGGATCTGTTGACTAAATCTTCAAAGGTGGCAAATTCAAGGAGGTTGAGATCATGGCGAAGGATGGGGCTAAGTCCCTTACGGAACCTTGCCTGCTTTCTGGCATCGGTGGTGATCTCATCTTGGGCATATCGAGCAAGACGGTTGAGCTCTCTGACATACTCATGAATGGACATATCTCCTTGAGTCAGATTGCATAACTATTCCTTCTTGCGCTCCATTAGCTCTTCCAGAAGGTGGTACCCTGGAAAGGCATCACAGAACTCCTTCCAAGTCACTAGGTGACCATCAGGCTGCATCGCAACATAGTTCTCCCACCATTCAGCAACAACATCTTCCAGAAAGTATGCCGCAAAGATAACTCGATCATTGGGAGCAACATGTGCCGTGTCAAGCTTACGCTCGATGGAACGGATCCAATCATCCGCTTCAAGGGGCTCAGAAGAACATCGGAATACCGGTGGCTTGAGGAGAATGAAATCCTGAATGCTGACAACCACATTACGCTGGCGAGCGGTATTCTGCTCGATGAGCTCCAAAAGGCGTGTTTGATCACGTCGATTCCGCTCAGCTTCCATCATGATTTCCGCCGCAGAAGGCGGTGGTGGAGGTTCATCATCATTTCGATTACGAACACGGTCTCGATTCCGACGAACAACACTACGAGTTCCACCTGACATCTTGTGTGATAAAAATCAACAATCAGAATAGGTTGTACGATGGAATCAAAGATAAGAGGACATGATTTCTGAAGAAAGGATCATAATGCAAAGGCAAAGATTCATAGAAACACGAGATAAATCGGGCAGCATAACGGCTACACCGGGATGGAAAATGAAACAACCTTGAGGAGATTGGACAGAACTTCCCCAAGGAACTAAACAACACGTTGAATCTAGACAACCTCAACAGTCCTACGGCTACAAAGAAGCAATCAACGAGATTGTCGGGACCCGGGGTTTGCGTATGTAATTTCTGTTACAACACAATCATATGGAGAGCCGAGAGCCGTACCCACTTGTCTAAGCAAACAAGGCCAAGCACAGAACACTCTCGGAAAGCATCGAACGTGAGGGGCATCCCATCTAGGCCGGATGATCAACTGAGATGGATCTCCATCGTCCGCTCACAAGTCTAAATGATTATGGGTGGTGAAATCCCATACTCATAGACAAGTCGCCTCAACCACATTATCGATTGAATTATAACACTTACATAAACAGACTCCAGCCCGATCACCTAGTCGGGATCTCGGGCGGGCTCAATCATACAACAAAGTGTGCCACGTGACAGAGTCACGAGCAATCGCATCGCGATGCCCCAAGCTGCGCACATCTAAGGGCCACTTGTTGTATAAAATACCGCCGGCAAGAACTCAACTAAGCTATCGAACCCCACACTAAGACATGCACATTATTATCATACACGCAGCATACATGTCTAGTGTAAAAAACAGGTAACACAACATGAACTCTACAAACTCATAGGTTTATTGCATCCTCTAAACAGAGTAGATATAGTAGTGTTACAAGCAGAGATCACGTGACTGTGACCCAACATTACATCAAACATCAACGGAAGCAAATTATGTCTTAGTAAAGACAAGGTTAACAAATGGCTTAAGAAGCCTTTAAGAAAACACAACGACCCTCCAGAGGGACCAGGCTGCTTTCTGGGACTACATTACTTCGTCGACGTCGAGCTTGAGGGGGAGGCCACCATCAGGTTCAGTGGTCTCGTCTCTAAAACATAGATTAAGCAAACGTGAGTACAAAGTTGTACTCAGCAAGACTTACATCAGAACTATACTACTCATGCTCAGGTATCAAGGTAAAGGAAAGTGGGGTTGTAATGCAGAAAGCTTTGACTTGGCTACCCTGTACTACGACTACATAGAGTTGAGACGAGAGGCGCACACGAGTCCATCTAATCTTGATCAACACAACAATACGACACCATGGATTCCTCCTCGACTTCCCCACGAGGAAGCAACCCAAAGCACTCACACTTATCTTGGCGATTTTTAAAGTATCCATTTGAGTTGTCTAATAATCAAGTAAAGATCTCCAAGTAGTCCATAACCGCGAACATGGCTATTGGAATAGTTCATTAAACCTGCAATGGGGGACTGGAATCGCGGGGAGGAGCGCGAGAAGGGGGAAACGGATCATGCGCTCACCGTGATCACAACTGGGTGGTCGGGGAGGGCAAACGGGCGGTGTGGGTGACAAATTCCGTCAATGGCGCACGACGGCCGTGGCGAAGAAGATGGATGTGGGCATCGTCTTCAAGGCAGGGGGATCGATTCCTTCTACTGGGAGGTGCGGCTCGGCGTTGCGCATCTCCTGGACATCACGGCTCGGTGAGGGGGGCTCGGTGGCCACGCTCGCGTACGCACGACGGCGACGGCGTCTCTCGATGGCGGCGAGAAGCGAGGCACAGAAGGAGGGAGATGGTCGGGAAAGGGGGGAAAGGACAGGTGTCAGAACCCTAATTTAGGTTTGTGCTTTTCTAAGCTTGCATTTTTGCATCATGAAAAAAAAATGCAAAAGAAAAAGATTTGGGGAAAATAAAAGCCCTAAATGAATTAAATAAAAAGGCCAGAAATAAATCTTTTCCCAAAATTCTTTTGGATGTGGTGAAAAATCCTAAAAATGAGTGTGATCATTTTAAAAGTGATTTGGGATTAATCCCATGCTCATAGATTTTTCAAAAATCCAAATAGTGGCTTAGAAATTAAATCAAATGCCTATTTGAATTGAAATTCAAATAATTTGAATTTCAAAAATTCCCAAAACTTGGGGTTGACTTCTATAGAGTCACCTAGTTTTATAAAATTATTTGGGGGTTTTTATAAAATGCCCTAGTATTTATTTTAATAGGGCAAAACAAATAACAGAAATAAAATAAGAAAAGAACAGAGAAAGGGCTTACCTTCGCCTAGGCGTCGGCCCACCTGGCCCGGCCCATCTCCTGCCCCTGTCGTCTTCCTCCTCGCCAGTAGGAGCGCTGGACGAGCCGTGCGCTGCGGGCATGGCCGCCACCTCCTGCTCCCGGCCACGCAGGCCCTTCCCCCCTCTTCTCCTTCGCGCTGGACGACGCCCAGAAGCCCCCAAGTCCTTCTTCCCCTCTCCCAGTTCATCCCTCTCCCTCTCTCGCCGTTTTCCGCGCAAGCCCGAGAGCTCATCCTCGCCGCCGTCGTGGCCACCGGCCTTCCCCTTCCCCGCCACCTTGTCCAGAAGGTCCAGCGCCCTCGACTCCTTCGAGCTGCAAGACGAATCGAACCCGAGGAGCTCCCCAGGCGTCGCCCGTGTCTTCGATTTGCCGCCGGCCGCCAACGACCTCCAAGTCGAATTCGCCGCCGTACTGCTTCCCCCGCCCCCTACGTCCTCTCCATCATCTCTGGTGAGCTCCCAACTCCATTTTCCCCCCATCTATGCTTCTCCCCGTGCTCTCCGTGCCATTTCACCATGACCAGGAGCTCCGGCCGCCTCTTCCCTTCGTCGTTGCCTTGGCCCCGAGCGCCTCCTTGAACCCCCTAGTAGCCGTAGCCGACGCGCGACGTCGCGAGCAACCTGCCCGTGCCCCCCTTTCCCTCTCCCGTGCCCGTTTCCCTCTCTCCGGCGAGCACTCCGGCCGGCAACAGTGGCCTCCGGCGACCCGCGCCATTAGCCCCAGCTAACCCCCTGCTAATCCCCTCTCTCCTCTCACTGACGCTGGGCCCAGAGCCCTAATCATTTTGGTTAATTTTTTTAAACAGAGTTAATTAACCCCAGTGAGGCTGACAGGTGGGGCCGCCCTGTCAGTTGACTGGTCAAACTCCTGACGTCAGCATGATGCAATGCTGATGCAGTAAAAGAAATAAATTAAATTATTCAGTAAATTCCAGAAAATAAGCAAAACTTTGAAATTGAATAACTTTTAAATTATATCTCCAAATTCAAAGTGTAATATATGAAAAATGATCAGGAGAAAATCCTCTATCCAAATTTCCAACTTTTAGCTATGTTGGAGTTGATCTTAAAAAGGGATCAGTAGCTTTTGCTATGTGATTTAATTGGATTTAATTCAAAATGAATTCAATTGCTATTCCAACTTCAAACTTTGAATTGCACCACACTTCACTTGTACTTCAGAAGCATTTCACACATATGATCACTTGGTTTACAATGAAAAAACTTTAGCAAATGCAAGTTGAACTAAATTGAATAACATTTGGAGTTTGAATTTGAATTCACTTTTCAAATCAACTTCAATTAACATGTGGCAATTCAAACATAGGTCACATCAGCACCTTGCCATGCTTTGTTTTACATATTGATTGTGCATTGTACTATCTTGATTGTGCTTTACTTCCAGTGCTTCGGTGATTGCTTCTTCTCGGTAGAGTTGATCTCGGAGACGAGTTCAACCTCACGTCAGAAGAGTGTTACATCGTGATCGTCAGCAAGGCAAGCACCCCCTCTTTGATCATGTCGATAAAATCCCAGTTCCCTCTCATTCTCGCAAATGCATGTTTAGGATGTCACCATGATACGTTCTACCGCTAGTTGAACCCATTCCTTTGCATGACCTATCATTTTGTCACAGTAGTAAGCAAACCACAATCCTAGCAGATGTAGGAGTTGGTTGATATCATGTGGACCCTGCAACTGTTACAGCTTATTGCATGCTTAGAGTTGTTACCTGAGGCTACTTTGATGTGAGTCGGGATGGTAGTGATCATGTGAATGATGGTGGTAACGTGTTGGTGAATCTACCCTAAACAAAGGTGAACGATGAGAGGCTGTGTAGGAGTACACAGTGGGTTTTCTCGTTGAACACTGCCTTAGGCCCGAGATCTTGTGTTGTTATCCAAGACTTAGAGTACGACCACACATTGGGCTCACTGACCCCTCTCGGCCTAGTACCTCACCCCGAACCAGTCTAGGAGTCGCAAGTAGTTCGCCCTTTAACGATCTCAAGCAGGTGGAACCAAGGTAAGTGGTTGGCGTAGGTTGTGGGCACGTTGAATCAAGTGATCATGATCGAGTTGAGCTTGATGGCGGTCACACAACGTTTGAGTCCGCATCGGAAAAATTGGTCGGATTCCAATCGTGGTCCCAACTCAAATAGGCGACTCCCTAGGACTAGAGATGGTGCCGTGAGTGAAGTGTCGTGGCAACATCCTCGCCGGTACTCACTTGAAGGGTCCATCCCCTGGCGGTAACTGATGAGGCGTGTGTGTAGCAGTACACCCCTGCAGGGTTAATGAACTATTCGAATAGCCGTGTCCGCGGTTATGGACTACTTGGAGACCTTTACTTGATCATAGATAACTTGAACTGGATACTTCTAAAACACACCAAGATAAGTGTGAGTGCTATGGCGTGCTTCCTCGTGGGGAAGTCGAGGAAGGCACCATAGTGGAGTATTGTTGGAGACTGTTACTTGGACTCGTGTACGTTCTTACCTCTCTCTGGTATTCGTAGTACAGGACTAACCAAGTCAAAGCTGGCACTTCTGCAAGTGAAACCCCACCTCCCTTTGCCTTGATACATGTGCATGAGTAGTTTAGTTCCTATGTAAGTCTTGGTGAGTACGACTTTGTACTCACGTTTGCTTATTCTATGTTTTAGAGACGAGACCACTGCCCCTGATGGTGGCCTCTACCTCGAGCTCGACGTGGACCAAGTCATATAGTTCCAGGCAGCAGCCTGTGCCCTCTGGAGGGTCGTTGTATTTTCTTTCAGGCTTCTTAAGCCATTTGTTAAACTTGTCTTTACTAAGACATAATTTGTTTCCGTTGTTGTTTGATGTAATGTTGGATCACAATCATGTGATCTATGCTTGTAATACAACTACTATGTCTGCTCTGTTTAGCAGAAGTTATAAAGACCGAGTTTGTAGAGTTCATGTTGTGATTACCTGCTGTTTACACTGGACATGTATGCTGCGTGTATGATTATAACATGCATGTCTTAGTGTGGGGTTCGATAGCTTAGTTGTGTTCTTGCCGGCGGTCTTTTATACACCAAGTGGCCCTTAGATGTGCGCAGCTTGGGGCATCGCGATGCGATTGCTCGTGACTCTGTCACGTGGCACACTTTGTTGTATGATTGAGCCCGCCCGAGATCCCGACTAAGTGATCGGGCTGGAGTAAGTCTATGTAAGGGTTATGATTCAATCGATAACATGGTTGAGGCGACTTGTCTATGAGTATGGGATTCACCACCCATGAGCATTTAGACTTGTGAGCGGACGATGAGGACCCATCTCAGTTGATCATCCGGCCTGGATGGGATGCCCCTCACGTTTGATGCTTACCGAGAGTGATCTGTGCTTGGCCTTGTCTGCTTAGACAAGTGGGTACGGCTCTCGGCTCTCCATGTGATTGCATTGTGACCGGAATTACATACGCTAACCCCGGGTCCCGACAGACTTGGTATCAGAGCAGGACTGCCTGTAGGATTATCAAACCATTGGCCGATGTCGAGTCTAGCATTCTATAGTTATATAGTTACTTGGGTATAAGGGAACAACGTAAGACTTCTTTTTTCTCCTTATCCTCATCGATCTGAGTTCTGAGTCATCCTCATCTTATTCTACGGGAAGATAGGACTAGGATCATCTATGTCTTTACTAGGACATCTCGTTGATTGCTTCTTTGTAGCTGTAGGAGTGTTGTGGTCTTTTCTGAGCCATCATTCCATAGTGTTTCTGTGGAAGTGATGTCCGTTATCCTGTAGGTTGTCTCAATTTCCATCCCGGTACAGCCGTTATGTTGTCCGTTTGTGGCTTTGATGCTATTGCATTATAGTCTTCTATCTTAGCATAGAATTGTGTCCTAAATCCTATTCTGATTGTTGATTCTTATCACACAGAATGTCAGGTGCAAATCAAGGTGTTGATCCCAGTTCTGGTTACATAGACGGTGAAGAACCTCCACCACCCCCCTCAACGGCAGAAATCATGATGGAGGCTGAACAGAATCGTCGTGATCAGACACGTCTTCTCGAGCGTATTGAGCAGAACACTTCTTGTCAGCATCATAGTGTTGTCACCATCCAGGACTTCATTCTCCTCAAACCGCCAGTATTCCGATGTCCTTCCGAGCCACTTGATGCCGATGATTGGCTTCGTTCCCTCGAGCGTAAGCTTGAAACAACCCATGTTGCTCCCGGTGATCGTGTACTATTCGCGGCATACTTTCTGGAAGGTGCTGCTCTTCAATGGTGGGAGAACTTCGTGCCAATGCAACCAGTTGGTCACGTGGTGACTTGGCAAGAGTTCTGTGATGACTTCCGAGGTTACCATATTCCGGATCAGCTGATGGGGCGCAAGAAAGAAGAGTTTTGCAATCTGACCCAAGGAAATATGACTGTTCATGAGTATAGGACTGAGTTCACTCGTCTAGCACGTTATGCCCAAGAAGAAGTATCCACCGACGCCAAGAAACAAGAAAGGTTCCGTAAGGGACTTAGCCCCGTTCTTCGTCATGACCTGAATCTTCACGAGTTCGTCAACTTCAGGGACTTGGTCGACAAATCCTTCAAGGCCGAGTATGGAAATGAGTTGTATGAAGAGTCTCGTAAGCGTGATCGTGAGTTTGCCCAATCTTCTGGCCCAGTTTCTTGGAAACGATGTGTATGGATTCCCTTCAATGACGTCAGTCATGCTGTCAGTGCTTCTAGACCACCAACCACCATATATCGTCCACCTCAACCCAATCTTCCTCCTTGGAATTTTGTTGGACAATCAAGTTCTCAAGTTCCTTTCATTCCACGTGGTGTTTGTTTCCAATGTGGACAATCAGGCCACAATGTTCGAGAGTGTCCCCAAAATCATGTAGCCACCACACCTAAACCAAAGCAAGCCTTTCGTCGTGGCAATCCATCACCCAAAACTTCCAATGTCAAGCCTCCTGTTTATGAACATGGTTATGTGAATCACGTATCCATTCTAGATTCCCACAAATCAACCGATGTTGTACTTGGAACCCTTCCTGTCAATTCCACCCCAGCTTCGGTTCTTTTCGACCCAGGAGCATCTCACTCATTCATATCCCAGGACTTTGCACTGTCACATGACATCTCTTTTTCGATGTTATCCACACCCTTAGTTGTGCAAGCCCCTGGATCCAGATGGCACACCACCATGGTGAGTCATGAAAATGAAGTTGCTATTGAGGGTTTAGTATTCCTTGCCTAACTTATAGCCCTCAAGTCTTCAGACATTGATGTCATCTTAGGAATGGATTGGTTATCACGACAGAGTGTTGTCCTTGATTGTAAAGCCAAGTCAGTGAAACTAACCCATCCATCAGGTCAGACAATCAAGTACACCTCACCAAGCTCTAAAACCCAGGTGCATTCTTTAAATATGCTTCCTCTTCCAGACCTTGAAGATATTCCGGTGGTTCGTGACTTTCCGGATGTCTTTCCAGAAGAGCTGCCAGGAATACCACCTGACAGATCTGTAGAGTTTGTGGTAGATCTTATCCCAGGAACCGCCCCAATATCCAGACGCCCATATAGAATGGCCCCACGTGAGTTAGCTGAGCTCAAAATCCAACTTGAAGCTTCGTTGGCAAAAGGATTCATCCGCCCTAGCTCATCGCCATGGGGTTGCCCCGTTCTGTTCGTAACGAAGAAAGATGGAACAGAAAGGATGTGCGTAGACTATCGCCCGCTAAATCTAGCGACGATAAAGAACAAGTACCAACTGCCCAGGATCAATGATCTTTATGATCAACTTGCTGGATCCTCTGTCTTCTCCAAGATGGATTTGAGATTAGGTTATCATCAAATCAAAATCAGAAACGAGGACATTCCCAAAACGGCTTTCACTACTCGTTATGGTCTTTACGAGTACACCGTCATGTCCTTCGGTCTAACCAATGCCCCCGCCACATTCTCGAGCTTGATGAATTCGATCTTCATGGAGTACCTAGATAAATCTGTTGTAGTTTATCTTGATGACATTCTCATCTACTCGAAGAACGAAGAAGAGCACGCAGAACATCTTAGGTTGGTATTGATGAAACTTAGAGAGCATCGCCTGTATGCTAAATTCTCCAAGTGTGAATTCTGGCTACCAGAAGTGACCTACTTAGGCCACGTGATTTCTGCAAAAGGCATTGTTGTCAATCCCGAGAGAGTTCAGGCCGTCATTGACTGGACTCCACCTGAATCGGTTAAGCAAGTTAGGAGTTTTCTTGGCCTAGCCAGCTATTGCCGTCGCTTCGTCGAGAACTTTTCTAAAGTTGCAAAGACTCTAACTGAACTCCTCAAGAAAGAGAAGAAATTCGAATGGACTCCCAAGTGCGAGGAAAGCTTTCAAGAGCTAAAAAGAAGATTGACTTCTGCACCCGTACTTGCGCCTCCAGACACTAAAAAGGATTTCGAGATCTATTGTGATGCCTCACGGCAAGGGTTAGGATGCATACTTATGCAAGATTGACATGTGGTAGCTTATGCTTCACGCCAGTTGCGTCCACATGAAGAGAACTATCCTACCCATGATCTTGAACTCGCTGCCGTAGTTCATGCCCTAACAACTTGGCGACATTACCTCCTTGGTAATCGTTGTGAGATCTATTCCGACCACCAAAGCCTCAAATATATATTCACCCAGCCAGATCTTAATCTCAGGCAAAGACGCTGGATTGAGTTGATAAAAGATTCTGACTTAGGAATTTCTTACACCCCAGGCAAAACCAACATCATGGCTGATGCACTAAGTCGTAAGTCGTATTGTAACAACCTCATGTTACAACAGTATCAACCACTTCTTCATGAGGAATTTCGCAAGCTCAATCTTGAGATTGTTCCTCGTGGATCTCTTTTCAACTTGGTGGCGAAACCAACCCTTGAGGATCAAATCATAGTTTCCCAAAGGCGTGCACGAGGTGTTCGCCGGATCAAGGAGAACATTGCTAGCGGAGTTGCTAAATGTTTCTCCACAGATAGCAAAGGAACAGTATTCTTTGAAAATCGTTTGGTAGTACCTAAGAATAGGGAACTAAGGCAACTCATCCTCAAAGAATCCCATGACACACCCCTCTCGATTCATCCCAGTAGCACAAAAATGTACCGAGATCTACGCTAGAGATTTTGGTGGACTAGGATGAAGAGAGAATTGCTCAGTTCATTGCTGAATGTGATGTTTGTCGTCGCGTTAAAGCAGAACATCAAAGACCTGCTGGTACTCTTAGACCTTTGCCTATCCCCGAGTGGAAATGGGATAAAGTCAGTATGGACTTCATCATTGGCTTTCCAAAAACCCAGAAAGGAAATGATGCCATCTTTGTTGTCATTGATCGACTTTCCAAAGTTGCTCACATCCTTCCTGTTCGCGAGTCTATAACTGCTAGCCAGTTAGCGGACTTGTATGTCTCCCGAATCGTGTCACTTCACGGTGTTCCTTTGGAAATCAATTCAGACCATGGTAGTCTTTTCACTTCTCGATTTTGGGAAAGTTTCCAGAATGCTATGGGAACCCACCTCTCCTTTAGCACCGCTTATCACCCGCAGTCCAGTGGTCAAGTAGAAAGGGTAAATCAAATTCTCGAAGACATGCTCAGAGCTTGTGTTATCTCTTTCGGAAAGAAATGGGAGAATTCTCTTCCTTTTGCCGAATTTGCGTATAACAATAGCTTCCAATCTAGTTTGGGCATGGCTCCTTTTGAATTTCTCTATGGACGGAAATGTCGAACACCCCTAAACTGGTCAGAAATCGGTGAAAGACAATTCTTTGGACCGGATTTGATTCAGGATGCAGAAGAGCAGGTTCGCATTGTTCGTGAGAAGTTGAAAACAGCCCAGTCTCGTCAGAAAAGCTATTATGATTGTCATCATAGGGAAGAAAGCTATAATCTAGATGGGAAGGCTTACCTTCGGGTTACTCCTCTGAAGGGTACCCATCGCTTCGGTATCAAAGGCAAGTTGGCCCCACGTTACATCGGTCCCTTTCGCATTCTCGCTAAACGTGGAGAAGTTGCCTACCAATTGGAACTACCCCCTCACCTCTCCCAGGTTCATGATGTCTTCCACGTCTCTCAACTCAGGCGTTGCTTCAAGGACCCCATCCGCGAAGTAGACCACGAAACGCTTGATCTTCAAGATAACCTTTCATATCGAGAGTACCCTGTTCGTATTCTTGATGAAGCCGAGCGTAGCACCAGACGTCAGAAGATCAGATTCTTCAAAGTGCAGTGGTCGCATCATTCAGAGAAAGAAGCCACCTGGGAACGAGAGGATCGTCTACGAGCTGAGTACCCCACCTTCTCCCCGACGACTTCTGAATCTCGGGACGAGATTCTTTTGAGTGGGGGCGAGTTGTGAGAACCCTAATTTAGGTTTGTGCTTTTCTAAGCTTGCATTTTTGCATCATGAAAAAAAATTGCAAAAGAAAAAGATTTGGGGAAAAGAAAAGCCCTAAATGAATTAAATAAAAAGGCCAGAAATAAATCTTTTTCCAAAATTCTTTTGGATGTGTTGAAAAATCCTAAAAATGAGCGTGATCATTTTAAAAGTGATTTGGGATTAATCCCATGGTCATAGCTTTTTCAAAAATCCAAATAGTGGCTTGGAAATTAAATCAAATGCCTATTTGAATTGAGATTCAAATAATTTGAATTTAAAAAATTCACAAAACTTGGGGTTGACTTCTATAGAGTCGCCTAGGTTTTATAAAATTATTTGGGGGTTTTTATAAAATGCCCTAGTATTTATTTTAATAGGGCCAAACAAATAACAGAAATAAAATAAGAAAAGAACAGAGAAAGGGCTTACCTTCGCCTAGGCGTCGGCCCACCTGGCCCGGCCCATCTCCTGCCCCTGTCGTCTTCCTCCTCGCCAGTAGGAGCGCTGTCCGAGCCGTGCGCTGCGGGCATGGCCGCCACCTCCTGCTCCCGTCCACGCAGGCCCTTCCCCCCTCTTCTCCTTCGCGCTGGACGACGCCCAGAAGCCCCCAAGTCCTTCTTCCCCTCTCCCAGTTCATCCCTCTCCCTCTCTCGCCGTTTTCCGCGCAAGCCCGAGAGCTCATCCTCGCCGCCGTCGTGCCCGCGCGTGGCCACCGGCCTTCCCCTTCCCCGCCACCTTGTCCAGAAGGTCCAGCGCCCTCGACTCCTTCGAGCTGCAAGACGAATCGAACCCGAGGAGCTCCCCAGGCGTCGCCCGTGTCTTCCATTTGCCGCCGGCCGCCGCCGACCTCCAAGTCAAATTTGCCGCCGTACTGCTTCCCCCGCCCCCTACGTCCTCTCCATCGTCTCTGGTGAGCTCCCAACTCCATTTCCCCCCATCTGTGCTTCTCCCCGTGCTCTACGTGCCATTTCACCATGACCAGGAGCTCCGACCGCCGCTTCCCTTCGTCGTTTTCGTGGCCCCGAGCGCCTCCTTGAACCCCCAGTAGCCGCAGCCGACGCGCGACGTCGCGAGCAACCTGCCCGTGCCCCCCTTTCCCTCTCCCATGCCCGTTTCCCTCTCTCCGGCGAGCACTCCGGCCGGCAACAGTGGCCTCTGGCGACCCGCGCCATTAGCCCCAGCTAACCCCGTGCTAATCCCCTCTCTCCTCTCACTGACGGTGGGCCCAGAGCCCTAATCATTTTGGTTAATTTTTTTAAACAGAGTTAATTAACCCCAGTGAGGCTGACAGGTGGGGCCGCCCTGTCAGTTGACTGGTCAAACTCCTGACGTCAGCATGATGCAATGCTGATGCAGTAAAAGAAATCAATTTAATTATTCATTAAATTCCAGAAAATAAGCAAAACTTTGAAATTGAATAACTTTTAAATTATAACTCCAAATTCAAAGTGTAATATATGAAAAATGATCAGGAGAAAATCCTCTATCCAAATTTCCAACTTTCAGCTATGTTGGAGTTGATGTTAAAAAGCGATCAGTAGCTTTTGCTATGTGATTTAATTGGATTTAATTCAAAATGTATTCAATTGCTATTCCAACTTCAAACTTTGAAATGCACCACACTTCACTTGTACTTCAGAAGCATTTCACACAAATGATCACTTGGTTTACAATGAACAAACTTTAGCAAATTTAAGTTGAACTAAATTGAATAACATTTGGAGTTTGAATTTGAATTCACTTTTCAAATCAACTTCAATTAACATGTGGCAATTCAAACATAGGTCACATCAGCACCTTGCCATGCTTTGTTTTACATATTGATTGTGCATTGTACTATCTTGATTGTGCTTTACTTCCAGTGCTTCGGTGATTGCTTCTTCTCGGTAGAGTTGATCTCGGAGACGAGTTCAACCTCACGTCAGAAGAGTGTTACATCGTGATCGTCAGCAAGGCAAGCACCACCTCTTTGATCATGTCGATAAAATCTCAGTTCCCTCTCATTCTCGCAAATGCATGTTTAGGATGTCACCATGATACGTTCTACCGCTAGTTGAACCCATTCCTTTGCATGACCTATCATTTTGTCACAGTAGTAAGCAAACCACAATCCTAGCAGATGTAGGAGTTGATTGATATCATGTGGCCCCTGCAACTGTTACAGCTTATTGCATGCTTAGAGTTGTTACCTGAGGCTACTTTTATGTGAGTCGGGATGGTAGTGATCATGTGAATGTTGGTGAATCTACCCTAAACAAATGTGAACGTTGAGAGGCTGTGTAGGAGTACACAGTGGGTTGTCTCGTTGAACACTGCCTTAGGCCCGAGTTCTTGTGTTGTTATCCAAGACTAAGAGTATGACTACACATTGGGCTCACTGACCCCTCTCGGCCTAGTACCTCACCCCGGACCAGTCCAGGAGTCGCAAGTAGTTCGCCCTTTAACGATCTCAAGCAGGTGGAACCAAGGTAAGTGGTTGGCGTAGGTTGTGGGCACGTTGAATCAAGTGATCATGATCGAGTTGAGCTTGATGGCGGTCACACAACGTTTGAGTCCGCATCGGAAAAATCGGCCGGATTCCGATCGTGGTCCCAACTCAAATAGGCGACTCCCTAGGACTAGAGATGGTGCCGTGAGTGAAGTGTCGTGGCAACATCCTCGCCGGTACTCACTTGAAGGGTCCATCCCCAGGAGGTAACTGATGAGGCGTGTGTGTAGCAGTACACCCCTGCAGGGTTAATGAACTATTCGAATAGTTGTGTCCGCGGTTATGGACTACTTGGAGACCTTTACTTGATCATAGATAACTTGAACTGGATACTTCTAAAACACACCAAGATAAGTGTGAGAGCTATGGCGTGCTTCCTCGTGGGGAAGTCGAGGAAGGCACCATAGTGAAGTATTGGGTAGAGACTGTTACTTGGACTCGTGTACGTTCTTACCTCTCTCTGGTATTCGTAGTACAGGACTAACCAAGTAAAGCTGGCACTTCTGCAAGTGAAACCCCACCTCCCTTTGCCTTGATACATGTGCATGAGTAGTTTAGTTCCTATGTAAGTCTTTCTAAGTACGACTTTGTACTCACGTTTGCTTATTCTATGTTTTAGAGACGAGACCACTGCCCCTGATGGTGGCCTCTACCTCGAGCTCGACGTGGACCAAGTCGTATAGTTCCAGGCAGCAGCCTGTGCCCTCTGGAGGGTCGTTGTATTTTCTTTCAGGCTTCTTAAGCCATTTGTTAAACTTGTCTTTACTAAGACATAATTTTCTTCCGTTGTTGTTTGATGTAATGTTGGATCACAATCATGTGATCTCTGCTTGTAATACATTTTCCTCTAGACTTTTATTTAAATTATTTTTGAGGATTTTCCTAATCCCCAATTCTTCAATCAAAGAATTTAAACATGATGCATTGCTACTTGATAATACCAAGCATACCTAATTAGGGTTGTGACAGAGATGTTGTTGTAAGACATAGATGAGCCTAGTCCTATCTTCCCGTAGAAAAGATTAGGGTGGCTCAGAACTCAGATCGATGAGGATAAGGAGAAAAAGAAGCCTTACGTTGTTCCCATTATACCCAAGTAACTATATAACTATAGAGTGCTAGACTCGACTTCGACCAAGGGTTGAATAATCCTACAGACAGTCTTGCTCTGATACCAAGTCTGTCGGGACCCGGAATGTGCGTATGTAATTCCAGTCACAACTCAATCATATGGAGAGACGAGAGTCGTACCCACTTTTCTAAGCAGACAAGTCCAAGCACAAGACACTCTCGGAAAGCATCGTACGTGAGGGTCATCCCATCCAGACCAGATGATCAACTGAGATGGGTCCTCATCGCCCGCTCACAAGTCTAAATTATTATGGGTGGTGAAATCCCATACTCATAGACAAGTCGCCTCAACCACATTATCGATTGAATTATAACACTTACATAAACAGACTCCAGCCCAATCACCTAGTTGGGATCTCGGGCGGGCTCAATCATACAACAAAGTGTGCCACGTGACAGAGTCACGAGCAATCGCATCGCGATGCCCCAAGCTGCGCACATCTAAGGGCCACTTGGTGTATAAATGACCGCCGGCAAGAACTCAACTAAGCTATCGAACCCCACACTAAGACATGCACGTTATAATCATACACGCAACATACATGTCTAGTGTAAACAGCAGGTAACACAACATGAACTCTACAAACTCATAGCTTTATTGCATCTGCTAAACAGAGAAGATATAGTAGTGTTACAAGCAGAGATCACATGACTGTGACCTAACATTACATCAAACATCAACGGAATAAAATTATGTCTTAGTAAAGACAAGGTTAACAAATGGATTAAGAAGCCTTTAAGAAAACACAACGACCCTCCAGAGGTACCAGGCTGCTGTCTGGGACTACATTACTTCGTCGACGTCGAGCTTGAGGGGGAGGCCACCATCATGTTCAGTGGTCTCGTCTCTAAAACATAGATTAAGCAAACGTGAGTACAAAGTTGTACTCATCAAGACTTACATCAGAACTATACTACTCATGCTCAGGTATCAAGGTAAAGGAAAGTGGGGATGTAATGCAGAAAGCTTTGACTTGGCTACCCTGTACTACGACTACATAGAGTTGAGACGAGAGGCGCACACGAGTCCATCTAATCTTGATCAACACAACAATACGCCACCATGGATTCCTCCTCGACTTCCCCACGAGGAAGCAACCCAAAAGCACTCACACTTATCTTGGCGATTTTTAAAGTATCCATTTGAGTTGTCTAATAATCAAGTAAAGATCTCCAAGTAGTCCATAACCACGGACACGGCTATTCGAATAGTTCATTAACCCTGCAGGGGTGTACTTCTTCACATACGTAGCTACCACTTACCGCCTAGAACTCGTCACCTTCAAGCGGTGTCGGCGAGGATAGTACCACGACACTTACCTCACGGCTCCAACTCTAGTCCAGGGGATCGCCTATCTGAGTATGTACCCCAATCGGGAATCCGACCGGGGTTTCCGTTCAGGACCCAGACGATGTATGGACGGTCCGACAAGCCCACCTCGACGGATGGTGTTGTGCTTGCCTAAAACTGTGCTACATTATGAAATCAAATAGAAGAACAATTAACCCATGCGAATCCTGGACCATAGTCGGGGTGAGTTAATAGGTCGAGAGGGGTCAATGAGCCCAACATGTGGTAGTAATCTGTGTCTTGGATCACAACACAAGAACTCGGGGCCTAGGGCAGTGTAAATGAGACAACCCACTGTGTACTCCTACACAGCCTCTCATTGTTCACCTTTGTTAGGGTGACTTCACCAACACATTACATTACATTGCATTGTTCTCTACCATCCCGATACATCACCCAGATGGATCATCTTCATTGCAAACAACTCTAGCATGGCATAGCATAACATGGATGAAGGGCCACATGATGAACACAAACAAATCTTGTATCTACTAGGTTGAGGTTTGCTTAATACTGTGGCAGCAATGATAGGTCATGCAAAGGATGGGTTCAACTAGCGGTAGAATGGTAACATGTGAATCACCTAATCATGCATAAGAGAACAAGAGGGAAATGGGTTTATATAGACATGATCAATGGTGTTTGCTTGCCTTGTTGACGATCACGAGGTGTCACTCTTCAGGGCAGTCGGAAACTACGTCCGACGATGAATCTATCGACAAGAGGCAAACACTGAGACAACAACAATGAAAACATCACATTGCAATGCACAATCAAGATGCATAATATATCATGGCATGGTACTGATGTGCTCTATGTTTAAGTTTCAACATGTTAATTGAAGTATATTTGGAAAAGAATTCCAAATTCAAACTCCAAATGATTATTCAAATTTGTCCAAATTTCATTCTCTATTGTTTGATCTTTGTAAACTATTTTGCCATGCCTGAAAGTTGCATATTTGGATTCCTTGCATTTTTCTGATAATTTTTCATATATTATTTGTTTGATTTGGATTTATGGTTTAAAAGTTATTGAATTTACAAATTTCTGCAATTTCTGGAATTATTTTTAATCTGGAAAAGGTTTACTGCATCAGCATGGCATCATGCTGACGTCAAGGGGGGCTGACATGTGGGGTCACAGTGTAAGTGACCCTGTTTTAAAATCTGTTTAGTTTAAAATCTAATTAAGATTAGGGGGGCCAGGGCCCACTTGTAAGTGACCCTTGGTCAATTGACTAGGGGGATTAGGCCCCTAATTAACCCGGCAGGCCGGCAGTTAGCCGTCGGTGGCCACGGCTGCGGCGGAGGGGTCGCCGGAGTGGCGCTCCAGGGCACCAGGGGGCTCGCGAGGGGCACCAATCGGTTGCCCGTGGCCTCGCGCACCCAGTGGTGCAGGCCAGGGACCTCAGGGCGTCCTAGAGCCATGCCGACGACGAGGGGGCATGGTGGCCGTGCTCGGGCTCGACGGAGCTGGCGACTGGAAGCGCGGGGAGGAGCGCGAGAAGGGGGAAACGGACCGTGCGCTCACCGTGATCACAACTGGGTGGTCCGGGAGGGCAAACGGGCGGAGTCGACGACGAATTCCGTCAATGGCGCACGACGGCCGTGGCGAAGAAGATGGATGTGGGTGTCGTCTTCAAGGTGGGTGGATCGATTCCTTATACTGGGAGGTGCGGCTCGGCGTTGCTCATCTTTTGGACATCACGGCTCGGTGAGGGGGGCTCGGTGTCCACGCCCGCGCACGCACGGCGGCGACAGCGTCTCTCGGTGGCGGCGAGAAGCGATGCACAGAGGGAGGGAGATGGCCGGGAAAGGGGGGAAAGGACAGGGGAGGTGCACGTAGCATCTCCACGGCGTGGATAGAGTCGAGGGGTGCAAGCAGGTAGCTCGCTGGCGGCCATGCCGGGCTCGCCGGCGTCCTGCCTGCCTGGCCAGTGGAGGAAGACAACCTTGCCCCTTTGGGCTGGGCTACCTCTGCTGGGCCAGGTGGGCCAGGTAAGTGGCTCTGCCCCTTTTTATTCTTTTTCTTTTTTCTGCTTTCTTTTTTTATTTGTTTTTCTCTGGAAAAAAATACCAAAGCATTTTTATAAAATCCCCAAATATTTTATTTGGACTTATGTGACATATAGCTAGTCACTCCCAAGATTCAAAGATTTTTGAAATTCAAAACATTTGAATTTCAATTCAAATAGCATTTAAATTTAATTTCCAAGCCTCTGTTTGATTTTTTTAAAATTCCTTGAGCATGAGGTTGGACCCACAACACATGAAATGTGATCATGCCCATTTATAGAGATTTTCAAAATCATCAGAAGATTTTTGGAAAAAGATTTTTCCTCTAGACTTTTATTTAAATTATTTTTGAGGATTTTCCTAATCCCCAATTCTTCAATCAAAGAATTTAAACATGATGCATTGCTACTTGATAATACCAAGCATACCTAATTAGGGTTGTGACAGAGATGTTGTTGTAAGACATAGATGAGCCTAGTCCTATCTTCCCGTAGAAAAGATTAGGGTGGCTCAGAACTCAGATCGATGAGGATAAGGAGAAAAAGAAGCCTTACGTTGTTCCCATTATACCCAAGTAACTATATAACTATAGAGTGCTAGACTCGACTTCGACCAAGGGTTGAATAATCCTACAGACAGTCTTGCTCTGATACCAAGTCTGTCGGGACCCGGAATGTGCGTATGTAATTCCAGTCACAACTCAATCATATGGAGAGACGAGAGTCGTACCCACTTTTCTAAGCAGACAAGTCCAAGCACAAGACACTCTCGGAAAGCATCGTACGTGAGGGTCATCCCATCCAGGCCGGATGATCAACTGAGATGGGTCCTCATCGCCCGCTCACAAGTCTAAATGATTATGGGTGGTGAAATACCATACTCATAGACAAGTCGCCTCAACCATATTATCGATTGAATTATAACACTTACATAAACAGACTCAATCCCGAGCACTTAGTCGGGGTCTCGAGCGGGCTCGATCATACAACAAAGTTTGCCACGTGACAGAGTCACGAGCAATCGCATCGCGATGCCCCAAGCTGCGCACATCTAAGGGCCACTTGGTGTATAAAAGACCGCCGGCAAGAACACAACTAAGCTATCGAACCCCACACTAAGACATGCACGTTATAACCATACACGCAGCATACATGTTTAGTGTAAACAGCAAGTACTCATTGCATGAACTCTACAAAGTATATCTTTATTGACTTACACATAGATCATACAAATATCACATGTCTGTGATCAACATTACATCATACAACGGAAGCAAATTAGGTCTGAGTACAGACAAATTTAACAAATGGCTTAGAGAAGCCTCGTTCAACATACATGCCCTTCCACGAGGGACCAGACTACTGTCTGGAACTATACTAGCTTAGTCAACGTCGAGCTTCAGGAAGGTGTCTCCATCGGGGTCTGGGTTCTCATCTAAAACATAGAATAAGAAAACGTGAGTTCAAAGTTGTACTCAGCAAGACTTACATCCAAACTACACTACTCATTCTCAAGTTTCAAGGTAAAGGAGGTGGGGTTCAACATGCAGAAGTGTCAGCTTTGACTTGGCTAGTCCTGTACTACGAGTACCAGACTTGAGGTAAGAAGCGTACACGAGTCCACTACCAAGTCTCCGTCCAATACACCACTATGGATACTTCCTCAACTTCCCCACGAGGAAGCACGCCATAGCACCCACGCTTATCTTGCGAGTTTTAGAAGTATCCATTCAAGTTGTCTAATAATCAAGCACAGCTTTCCAAGTAGTCCCTTACCGCGGACGCGGCTATTCGAATAGTTTTGTTAGCCCTGCAGGGGTGTACCGCTACACACATGAAACCATCAGCTACCGTCGGGATCTTGCCACCCTTCAAGCAGGTGTCGGCGAGGATATTTTCCACAACTTTTACCTCACAACCAATTCTAATCTAGGAATCAACCATCTGAGTTGCTCATCGCTCAAGAGTCCGGCCGGGTCAACGATACGGTCTCAAACGATGCAGGCGACCGAGACGCCACCTTACCAGATGGTTTTACTGTCTCACAGGTCCACCCACATATCTAAATGATGCAAACTCTCATTCATTCTTTTTCTATGCATATGCAAAATGGAAAGCCCGAACTAGTGACTCCTGGACTTGAACTGGGGTGAGTTAGTAGGTTGAGTGGGGGTCCATGTGCCCAACATGTGGTAGTACTCTTCATCTTGGATCACCACACAAGAACTCGGTCTTAAGGCGGTGTTCAACGAGACAACCCACTGTGTACTCCTACACAGCCTCTCATCGTTCACATTCTATTAGGGTGGATTCACCAACACAGTTTCACCTTCTTCAACATGATTGCTACCATCCCGACTCACAGATCAAAGTATCCTCATTGTAAACTCTAAGCATGCAATAAGCAATAACAGTTGCAGGGGCCACATGATATCAATCAATTCCTATGTCAGCTAGGATTATGGTTTGCTTACTACTGTGACAAGATGATAGGTCATGCATCGAATATGTGTTCAACTATGCGGTAGAATTGATAACAAGGTGATCTCCTAAACATGCATAAGAGAGACTGAGAGGGAAGTGGGATTTTATAGACATGGTCAATGGGGTTTGCTTGCCTTGCTGACGAGGTTCGGTATCGGGGTCTTCAACGAAGGGGGTAATCTCGGGTTCCGGCTCCACCTCTATTCGAGCAAACAACACAAACATTGCAATCAATATAATGTACAATGCACAATCACATGATCAAGTTGTAGAACATGATGTATATGGTGCTGATGTGTTGCAAATTCAATTTAATTGAGGTGTATTGCAAAAGGTTTGCAAATTCAAACTCCAACTTTGAATTCAAATTATGCCATATACACATTTGCTTCTGTTCACCCATTATAAAATGGTCAAACATAGAAACAAGTTGCATATTCATAATCTTTTCATTTTTCTGATAATTTTTCATATATTATATGTTTAATTTGGAGTTAATATGAATTAGTTATGAATTTTTGAAGTTTAAATCATTTTCTGACTTTTCTGGAATTCTTTTAATTAGAAAAGATTTTATTACGCCAGCACTGCATCAGCATGACGTCGGGGGCCTTGGACCCCGGTCAAACTGACCAGTGGGCCAGGGCTGTCATAGTCTCAGGGGTTAATCCCCGTTTAGTTATAACAGAGGGGGTTAGTTAGCGGGCTGGCCCCACATGTCATTGACCTAGGGTCAACTAACCCGAGGGGTTAGGCCCCTAAGGATGGCCACGTCAGCGCGCTCGCCGGCGGCTCAACGCCGGTGGCCAGAAGCCACGGCGGAGCCCGCACGGGCGGCGGCTCGGGCCATCGTTTGGTGCGCCAGAGGCACCAAGCGCGATCCCTTGCTCGTGCGCGTCGGCCGGGGCATGTGGGCGACTAGGGGGTGGCCGCATACGAGGCTGGCGACGAGCTTTGCGGCGGCCGGAGCTCTGCCATGGTGGAGATGGTGACCAGGGGCACGGGAGGAGTCGGGGTTTGAGGGGAAAGTACCATGGAGCTCACCGGAGAGTTATGGAGGGAACGGCGGGTGGGGGAAGGCCTGGACGGAGCTAATTCCAGCGATGTACTCGACGACCGCGGTGGAGGAGATTCATGCGGACGTCATCTCCAGGGTGCTCCGGCTCGTCTTGCAAGCGTGGGAAGACGAAGACGAGGCCGACGGTCCTCCTGGATAGCACGGGTGGGCGACAGGGGCACGGTGGCCACGCGGGGCGCCTCGACGTGTTCCGGCGAGCTACGGGCGACGACAAAATCGGCGACACAGAGGAGGGGAGGTTGAGCGGCGAGAGAGGGAAAGGATGCGGGGGGTCTGGGCGTACTCGTGGCGCTCTTAGAGGCCAGGGGAGGCCTGGAAGCGCCTCGTCGTCGTGGTGGCGTTGCCGCGCGCTCTCGGCTCGCCACCGAGGAGCTTGAGGAAGATGACAACGCGGGCAAGGTGGGCCTGGGCCGTGGGGGGATGAGTTGGGCTGGAAGCCAGGTGAGTTTTCTATTTCCTTTTTCTATTTTTATTTTCTGTAAATTTGTTGTGTCTGCTAAATAAAACAGCTAGGCATTTTATAAAATGTCCCAAATTTTTATGTGGACTTGAAATGCATATAACTAGCCACTTATAAAGTTTGGGAATTTTTGAAATTCAAATAATTTGAACTTTAATTCAAATAGGGATTTTAATTTAATTCCATGCTGCTGTTTGAATATTTGAAAAATCCATGAGCATGGGATTGCTACCATATCACTTGATATGTGATCACACTCATTTATGTGAGCTTTCAAAAATGCAAAAGGAATTTTTGGAGCAACTTTTATTCTGGCCATTTGAATTAAATTCTTTAGGGCTTTTCTTTTTCCCCAATTGGATTTCTTTTGAAATTTTTGCATGATGCAAAGGGGCACTCAAACCCTAGCACTTACCCAAGTTGGGGTTCTGACAGAACCAGGCGAGTAGCGGAAAGAAGACGGATTCGGATCCCGACTCCGGCAGAGAAACGACCTGCTTATGGTGGAGAACTACCAACCAATTACAAACTCCAAACAAGGGGAGTCCGGTCAAGGTGGGAGAAAGAGAGAGAGAGAGAGAACTCCAATGAGATGATGGAAAAAGGGGGGGGTCTACCCCTCCTTATATAGGCGAAGGGGGGTGCCACCCTCCTCCAACTTCCCATGTGGTACTAAACCAAAGGGGGAGGAGGGGGGTGCGCCATATGGAGGGTGGCCCCCTCCCTTGGCGCCATGGGGCAAGGGGGGAGGCTCCCTCCTTCCCCTAATGGGCCCTAAGGGGCTCATTTTCCTTTTTCCCATTCAATTAATTAATTTAAATATATTTTAATATTTAATTCAGATAATTAAATAATAAAACATTATTAAATATAATTAAACATTATTTTGAACCTTTCAAAATATCCGGAACAACTTCCGTTCTCTCCCGGAACTATTCCGGTGCTTTCTCATATTTCACCAATGATCCCGAATCTGTCCTAGTGCATCGATTGCCCCTTAAGTGTGACACCCTATGGTCCGGGAAACAACAGACATGATCGAGACATTCTCATTGAACAATGACTAATCAATTGGACCTGGTTACAATCCTTGATAGTCCCTGCGCTTCCATCGAATGAACTTCGGTCGCTTTTGGAAACCGTTAACGATAAGACTTGATCCCTTTGTCCCGCGGTACTTTGTTTGTCCGAGGTTTGATCACCAGTATCCATTATACCAAGTTCACACCTCGTTCACAACAAACAAGTTTACTCGTACGTGCCTATTACATCTCTTGTGACCTAGTCACGTCCTTGCAAGGTGTTGATGCAATATCACCGAGTGGGCCCAGAGTACCTGTCCGTCACATGGACTGACAAATCCCGTTTCTATCTATTTGCATACTCATTAACGTGTCTACTTTGGAGGACCTAAGATACACCTTTATGGCCAGCATATTTCAGTCAGGCGGTGGATGCAAGTTAAAGTCTCCTGGTAAACAGTAATTATGTATGATCATCCCGGTCTTAAGGACTAAGCCATATGTTACAAAGTCATCGCAATGCTGAACTATGTGACTTGATCACATCGCAATGCTTTAGGTGGGTGTGTGTCCATCACAGCATTCTCCCAATGATATGACCTCATTGTCAATAGGCGGTTCGTACCTCATGATCAGGAAACCTTGATCATCGATTGCCCAATGAGCTAGTATACCTGAGTTAACTAGGGACGGGTGTTTATATACTACACGTGTATTAGTGTTTCCGAGTAATACAGTTCTAGCATAGTATAAAACGTATTATGATCAAAATGGATATGTGACAAATATCTTTATTAATTTGCCTCTAGGGCACATATCCAACAATAGGTGTTTGCATTAAGGTCAATCACTCTTTTGTGGGAGAGTCTTGTATCCGTGCGTGTGCAGTTGTCTATGAAGGAATATTAATGAGAACTCTATTGGTTTCTTCGCTGCACTTGGTATTCTCTCCATGCAATCGACCTTATATGCTGATTCTTATGGGAGTATTGATCTTACATGTCAGGTATGGTTTTGAAAACTTTATTCAATCTTGGCAAACATAGCATTGGTCATAACAACAAGCATGAGTTTTTCTAGTAGTGACATAGCCAAAACCTTTATGTTCTTATGCTTGAATTGTTATCATGACAAGGAAGACAACTTGATGTTTCATGCCAACTCTTAATGTTAGACTTTATATTGTTTTGCATCCAAGGAAACATCTTTTGTCTGCTTTCAAAAGCCTTTGCTAGCCAAACCTTGTACTAAGCAGGAATACTGCGTGTGCACCCATACCTTGAAACCTCAACCTTCCAAAGAGTCCACCATACCTTTTGTATTTGTGGTATTTCACTGCCACTCCTAAAGTATATTACTCATGTGCTACCTTTAAACCTTCAAAATAGTATAACTCCTTGTTTTGTGCCTCTGTTTTAGCTCATGAGGATAGTAGATAATTCATGATCTTCTCATACTGGACAAGCTTTATCTTGGGTTTGCATATCTAATCTGCAAACCCCTAATACGAGGAGGGACTATCATGAGTGCGCCCAGCTCACAAAAGATAATAGCAACAAACAAAACCTCCTTCACGCTTTGTTCATGAGAAATCAGAAAACTTTGGCAGTGATAAACAAAGGGACTAAGGGGATGTGATCGTTCCTCCTTGGGATCCGTTCCTCGAAACTTGTCCAGTTTGAGAAGTATTGGGCTATCTGCTAGCATTCGTTGATGAAGTATGCACCTCCCAAAAGATATTTTATAATCTTATTGCTTTCAAAATCACTAAAAGATCTAGCACATGAGTTTTCCCTACTTCTCTCTACGAAGGGTCAAGCCTTTACTTTTATGTTGAGTCAGTAAACCTATGTCCTTCTATCCTATAAAAGAGTAGACACCTTATGTTGACAAATATGCTTCATTTATATTGTCTCATTGAGAATTGCCATATCATATCTTTGTTGACATTATCAATCAAGGAAAACAAGTTGTTTGTTGGGATTTGCTACATCAAACATGTTCCTTTGTGTTAGCATTTGCACTTCTTGACTAGTAACATGTTCTTTCAAAAGCTTCACATGATGTCATCAAAATATAAGAGGAAGAGAAAAAGTTAAAAGATATTAGTTCTCCTCTGACCAAGGACATATTTGCCATGATTTAATAAGTTTCCTTAGCCCTACTTTTGATTGTAATTGTTATTACTCTTTCATAAGGGCCTTATGAGTGGAGGTTCATATTGAGGATGCTTGAGTTTAGTAGATAAATTATGATGCTTCTTGTCCGTATTCTTATTTATCAACACTTCACTCTCTAAACTTGTGGACAGGTTTACCGAGCTCAGTATTCGCGTGGACAACCGAGGTCTAAGCTTGGGGGAGTTGATACGTCCAAAATGCATCACTATTTTGTATCATAATTCACCTCTATTCATTGATATATTTCATATTATGATGATGTTCTTATAGTGTTTTGGCTTGTGTTACACAGTTTACAACTTTCCGGTGCCGAAACAACAGACACAGGAATCAGTGGGGAAAATTGCACATAGAGTGGGCATATCAGCACATCTCCAAATGACCTAAAATTTATGGGGAAGGGTTTTCTGAAGAAATGACGAAGACTCGCAAATGTGCAGCCGGAGGAGGACCACCAGGCCTCCAGGCGGCCTGGTGGCGTGGCCCCCCCTTAGGTCGCGCCAGGTGGCCGCCTGGGAGGTGGGTCCCACCTCTTGGGCTCTCCTTTGGCCTATATGTTCCCCATGACCTAAAAAACCCAGAACAGAAGTTGGATTGGGATTTCCGCCACCGCTCCGTGGCGGAAACCTACAGAGAAGAAAAGACCTTTTCGGCGGGCAGATTCTGCCAGGGAGAACTCCTTCCGGAGGGGGAGATCGTCCTCATCGTCGTCACCATCGTCACGGGCATCATCGAGATCATCATCACCATCATCCTCATCACCAACACCATCTCCATCTTCATCCCATCTCACTTTACCATTACAATACGAGTTCTATCTTGCACTATTCATCCCCTCTACTCCACCGGTGTTGATTACTCTTTTGTGGTGAGTGCTATTGAGTTTTGTTGGAGAATTATTGTTATGATCAGATTGTGTTGGGGTACGGGGCATAAAACAATAATTTTTCCAACCTACGAAACCTGAACACAACAGTGGTATTAGAGCTAGCTATGCGTAGATGTATTGTACGGGTAGAACACATCGTGGATGTGGGCATGAATTCTCCATTTGTTACCCTCCCACGTGTACTCATTTAGCATTGCGACAATGTCCTGATGAAGCGGCCCCGACCGACCTTACGCGTTTACACGAGACCGGTTCCACGCTTGACATATGGCTTGTACCATATAAGTGGATGGGGGTGTCTGTCTCTCTAACATTAGCGTCACGAAGATGTTTGCAACGGAGGGCCCCGACAATGGTGTAATAGAGACAATTGTGGAATTGTTGTTGTGTCATGTTTTCATATGATAGAAATGGTTCTCTCTATCGAAACCCCTAGCAGCCACGTAAAATTTTCAAAAGATAAAGTAGAAGGCGTTTAACTTTAATTTGCATGAAGGGGGATCATAGCAGGTATGATTTACATTTTTTACTTCCTGTTTTTGCTAATATGCTAGATATAATGACGGTAGCAGAAATAGGATCATCTCTCACAATACCAGCATTGTGTTCTCCCTTATGACCGACACACCAGAAATGGGTTTCATACATAATCAACGGTGTTCGCATGAGGTTGGGTTTGGCAAGCCTAGCATATGTAGATATGGCCTTGCTAAGCATCTAACATTAAGGTCAGAATGGCAGGCTTGGCGTATGTAGATGCGGGCCTGGAACACAGAAGATCGAAAGATCGAGCACGAGTCATATAACTGATGTGATTGTCATGATGGCCTACCTTAGCCACATGCTGATGGTCGTGACTGTCGGGGGAGGTATGGGGTTATAGGATTGTGTGATCACTTAGTTAAATTGAGAGATGTTTATCTAAGTGGGAGATTTCTAGAATTTTAAGTTACAATTAAAACTCCACATTATGAACAAAAGTCTAAATATGTATATTTGTGAATCACCATTGTAGATGGCAACACGACGTAACTCATTCAACTTAGGGTCATTCCTAGAGAAAGACAAACTGAAAACTGATGGGTCAAACTTCACCAACTGGTTCTGCACTTTGAGGATTCGCCTCGTTCCCCTCAAAACGGCATATGTACTAGAGGCCGCGTTAGGTGATGAACAACCAACAAATGCAAGCCAGGATGAGAAGAATGTCTATCTCTCTAAGGCTGATGATTACAACCTTCTCCAGAGTGGCATGCTCTATTCCATGGAGGCTGAGCTGCAGAAGCGCTTTGAGAGGATGGGTGCTTATGAGATTATCACTGACCTCAAAGCCGTCTTTGCACCTCAAGCCAAGGCTTAACGATACGAGGCTTCTGAAGCGTTCTTCTCGGCTAAGATGGATGAGCATAGCAGTGTTAGTGAGCACGTGGTCAAAATTTCTGGCTAGGTTCAACGTCTAAATGCTCTGGACTGTCAGATTCCGAATGAACTTGCTGGTTATAGGGTAATGCAATCGCTGCCCCCTAGCTACAGAGGCTTTGTGCTGAACTACAACATGAAGGGGATGACTAAGACCCCTTTTGAGTTGTTTGCCATGCTTAAAAGTGCTGAGGTAGAGATCAAGAAGGAGCAAGCTGTATTCATGGTCAACAAGACCACTGAATTCAAGAAGACTGGAAAAAGGGAGAAGGGAAAGAAATGAGGCCCTAAGAAGGATGGCAAGTCAGTTGTCACTCATCCAAAGGCATCTAAACCTAGACCCAAGACTAGAGTTGAGTGCTTGTACTGCAAGGGTGATGGCCACTGGAAACAACTGCCCCAAGTACCTAAAGGACAAGAAGGCTGGCAAGATTGCCAAGAGAGATGAAGGTATATTTGATATACATATTGTTGATCTTTTCTTAACAAACGCTGGGAGCGATTCCTAGATATTTGATACAAGATCTGTTGATCATATTTCTAATTCCGTTCAGGAACTTAGGAATAAGCGACGTTTGATGAAAGATGAAGTGACGATGTGAGTGGGCAACGACTGTCAAGTTGAAGTATTGACTGTCGGCACGAAGCATCTTAGTCTCCCTTCGGGATTAGTTTTGGTTTTGAATAAATGCTACTATGTACCCGCATTGAGTGTGAACATCGTTAGTGGTTCTTGTTTGAATAAAGACCCCTATTCTTTTAAGTCAGATACAATTGGTTGTGCGATTTATAAGTGTGATGTGTTTTATGTTCACACAGCAGAAAAAATGGTTTATTCATACTAAATCTCGATTGTGATGTTTGTCATATCAACAATATAAATGCCAAAAGATGAAAGGCGAGTGACGAAGAGCACATGACGATGTGGCATTGTCGACTTGGTCATATGAGTATAAAGCGCATGGAGAAGCTTCATAAAGATGGACTTCTGGATTCATTGGATTTTGGATCCCTTGACACATGTGAACCATGTTGTCGTCGATATGTAACGGCAGATGCCATGGGGATGGCTAAAGAGGGGGACAGACCGAGATTGGTGTCGCTGGTGCCGGAGGCGAGATTGAGAACACTGCGATGTACCTAGGTTCAGGTCTCTCCGTAGAGATAAAACCCCTACTCCTGTTAGCTACTTTGCTCCTGACCGAGCTGACTTGGTACTGCTAGCTAAGCTACTGCTGCTCTACCTAGTCCTAGCCGTGAGAGGAGAGGGGGAATGAGAGGGAGGAAGCGAGAGCTCCCCTGGCTTGGCCTCTTGGTGCCCTTATATAGGAAGGCCCAAGGGGACAAGAAGACAAGAAGGTACCAGTGGTTGGGGGACAAGGAGACAAGGGGGGCATGGGGAAAATGTGGATTTATGTAATGTGACATCTCACACCTTTACACTATTCACGACGTGGCTAAAGGCGTCATGGCCTGTCTTGTCTTGTCGATGGGATGCCTTTGTTGACTTCCGGGCCACCGAGCTGCGATCAACTGGCAGCCAGCAGCCGAGCAGTCGGCTGGGTGCGCGGGCAGTCGGCGGTCCGAGCTGGGGGCGCACTCGGCAGACGCCGAGCTGAGCTGAGGGCGCAATCGCCGCCCGATGATTTCGAAGATTATCCTTCTGCTTGACCCTACCGGGGGTATATTCCCCCGACAGTAGCCTCTGAACCTCCGGGTGACCCGGAGAGTCATCCGGGGGCTTCTTCCTTGTCGGTGTAGATGGATGATAATTGCCCTTGGGGCAGCTTCTTTCCGGTGGGGGCGTGTTAGTGCACCCACTGGGTGTAGCCTCTGAGATTCCGGCTGACTGCGTGCAGTCGGCTCGGATCTTCTCTTGCTTCTTTCCGGTGGGGGCGCGTCAGCGCACCCACTGGGTGTAGCCTCCGAGATTCGGGCCGACTACGTGCAGTCGGCTCGGATCTTCTCTTGCTCCTGTTGTTGTCGATGCCGTCAAGGGCCTCAGCAGTTTTTCCCCGGAAACGATCATGCATAAGATAAAGTTAGTCAATGCAGACATATAAAATCTTCACTATTTTTCTGAACTATAGATTGTGCAGCGGAAGGCCGACTCGGCTTAGCTCAAGCCCTTTGGTCATTTTTCTGTTCATTCCACCCGTTGGCTTTTGCTCTCGCCAGCATTACAGCCGACCTGCGGTCTGCATCTGGATCAAAGAGTGGGCCGCGAGATAGAGTATACAGTACTTAGACTTCGGGGAGCAAACTCAACCGAGCCAACTTCTGAAAAGGAATGCGATCGGGTCGCCCAAGCTGTTCTCTCTTCGGATGTTTTTTCATGTGCGGTGACCTTCAGGTTTTGCTCTTACCAGCATTACAGCCGACCTGCGGTCTGCAGCTGGCTCGAAGAGTGAGCCTTTGGCATCTTACACACTACTAATCCATCTGTGGGAAATAACGATTTGGGTTATCCGGCCTGCCCGGAGGGAACCGGTCCCTAGCCGAGCATGCAACCAACTAGAAATAACACAGAGATAACCCCGGAAGACTACTCAGGTTCATCCGACATACTTGCTATGATAAGCGCTATTGAGTAAAAACTCACATTGATTTTTTTGGCGCAGCTGGAGCACCCACTGGGTGTAGCCTCCGGATGACTTGGTGAGTCATCCGGAGAGTCTTCTGTTGCTGTAGCAGTCGGGACCACTCGGCAGGCTCGTCCTCCGAGCCTCCGAGTGACTCGTCGAGCATCCGGTAGGTGCAATCTTCGAGCCTCCGGGTGACTCGACGAGTCGTGCGCTTATCTCTTGTGGACACAGCCGCACACTTTTTTTTCCTAAGCAATCGGTCCACACAAATGTGCAATCGGCTCACACTTTCTCTTGATTGCCACTGGTCGAACAGATCACAGCCGATCTACTCTTTTTTTGCAGTCGGATGGCCGAACAGGAGCAAACAGATGCAACTGCAGACCGGCGGGCGCAATCGGCCTGACACCAACCGAACTACTGAGCAATCAGCTCACACTTTTCTTTTGTCGCAGCTGGTCCAACAGATCACAACCGACCACCCTTTTTTGCATCCGAATGAACGACAGACGCAACCGGATGCCACTGCGGTCTGGCGGGCGCGCTCGGCCTGACACCAGCCGAACTGAGCAATCGGCTCACAATACTACCACTTTACCGATAAACGCGACACAATCGGTCTCTAAGGCCACTGGCACAGCCGATCTTTTTTTTGCAGGCCGAGCTGGCACAGGCCTTCTTTCTGAATCTGTGTCTGCACTTCTCTAAAATTTTGTCGAGCTGGCTCTTTCTCTTCTCCAAATCTTCTCTTTTCTCTGCTGTCTTTTTTCAGTCTGCAGCCGGATGCAATGCACGAGAGACGGCACAGTCGGATGCAACGCACCTAGTCGGCCGACGGAGTGCATAGCCGGCCAGCCTCTTTTCTTTTTTCTTATCACCAACTGCTGAAACAGATCAGGCAGCCGACTCAATTTTCTCTGAACTCTCTTTCTCTCTTTCCTCAGAAACTGCAACCGGCGTGGGGGAGCGGCCGATCAAAGCGGCGCAGTCGGCGACCGCAGTCGGCTGGCGCGCGACCTGCCGACCTGGCGGCGAGGCGGAGGAGCCGGGGACGGGACTGCAAGGGGGAGGACTCGGCGGACTCGTCCAACCGGAGGCGGTGGGGATGAGCCTAGGCGGCGCACTCGGCGGAGGCGAGCTCGGCAGTCGGAGCGGCTCGGAGTCGGAGGAGCCCGGCTGAGGGGCGCGCAGCTCGGGGGAGCACGGCGGTCGGAGCGGCTCGGAGGAGACGCAACCGGAGGCGCGCGGGCTCGGACGGGACCATCCCGGGCGCAGCCTGAAGCGACCGCGAGGATGAAGCCATGAGCGGGCGCACTGCAGGGAGCCGGCAGGAGCGACGTAGTCGCGGAGGAGAAGGAGGCCCATGGCGCGGGCAGCTCGGGCGGATGCGGGGACGGAGCCGGCGGGGCGGAGCTCACGCGCCCTGGCGGCGCAGGTCGGAGGAGGGCGAGCGCGGCAGCTCGGCGCGGATCATCTCGGAGGAACTGGCTGGGATACGAGGTAGCCGGGGCGCTCTCCCTCTGAACTTTTTCTCCTTTCTCTGAATCTTCCTGAATCTTCTCTCACCTTTCTTTTCTGAAGTTTGCACAAGGCACGGGAGGGACCGAGCAGCGAGGCGGGAGGGCTCCGCTGGCCGGGCGGAGCGAGGAGCTCGGGGCGGTGCGGGGAGTTGCAGCCGTGGAGCCGCAGCTGAGGCGGACGGCCCTGGCCGTGGAGTCGCAGCTGAGGCGGACGGCCCTGGCCGCGGAGGAGGAGGAGGCGCTCGGCGCAGTCTTTGATTTATACCAGGCCAATACGTACGGGCCAATGCGTACGAGCATAGCACGGCCATGATCTGGCCATTGTCCGATGTAATGTACGGGGAAAATCTGGCAATTGTATGGATAGCATACGGGTGGAGTATGGCTGGTGGATGGCTTGCATCAAAGTGGATTGATATAATTTGCAAGGCACGGCGGAGGATTGCGGGGCTAGCTAGTGGGTCGGTGTGCAGCTCGGCTGCAGAGGAAGAACAACTCAGTGCGGGCAATCGGCGCTGGCGGAGCTTCGCAACTGGCTGCGGGGGCAGCTCGGCTCGGGGCGGAGCGGCGAGCACGGCGTCGGAGCTCGGCACGGGGCGCGGGAATGCTCGGAGGGGCCGCACTCGGGGGAGGAGAAAAAAACTCGGCGCGGCCGATGGAGGAGCTCGGCGGGGATGGGAATCCGCTCGGGATGAACTGCCTCTGCTCGGGGAGGGATTTTTCTGCTCGGAGAAAACTTTTTTTTTTGTTCGGAGACGAAATCCGCAACCGAACTGGATGCACTCGGGCGGAAAACTGACTAGCTTGGAGATGAAACTCAGCCCAGCGACCAAACTGACTATCTCGGGGCCGGACTCACAACGGAGTGCGACTGCGCTGACGGAGCCGGATGCAGCCTCCGGGCACCCAGCTTCCTTGACCACGATTCAGATGTAGAAAAATTGGCGTTGACGAAAATTGCTGACGAAGAAGAAACCGTCGATGAAGAGGATGGTCCCGTCCGGATTAGAACTCCAGTCGACGCCACGGCCTGCCCCACGGTGGGCGCCAACTGTCGTTGATATGTAACGGCAGGTGCCATGGGTATGGCTAAAGAGGGGGACAGACCGAGGTTGGTGTCGCTGGTGCCGGAGGCAAGATTGGGAACACTGCGATGTACCCAGGTTCAGGGCTCTCCGTACAGATAAAACCCCTACTCCTACATGTCTGCACTATATGGTGGAATACCGTACATGGTTGCTCCTTGAGTTGTATCTATTAGCTACTTTGCTCCTGACCGCAAGCTGACTTGCTACTGCTAGCTAAGCTACTGTTGCTCTACCTAGTCCTAGCCGTGAGAGGAGAGGAGAGCTCTTGCTCTCTCAACTTGTGAGAGGAGGGGGGAATGAGAGGGAGGAAGCGAGAGCTCCGCTGGCTTGGCCTCTTGGTGCCCTTATATAGGAAGGCCCAAGGGGACAAGAAGGCAAGAAGGTACAAGTGGTTGGGGGACAAGGAGACAAGGGGGGCATGGGGAAAAGGTGGATGTGATGTAATGTGACATATCACACCTTTACACTATTCACGACGTGGCTAAAGGCGTCATGGCCTGTCTTGTCTTGTCGATGGGATGCCTTTGTTGACTTCCGGGCCATCGAGCTGCGAGCAACCGGCAGCCAGCAGACGAGCAGTCGGACGGGTGCGCGGGCAGTCGACAGTCCGAGCTGGGGGCGCACTCGGCAGACGCCGAGCTGAGCTGAGGGCGCAATCGGCGCCCGATGGTTTCAAAGATTATTCCTTCTGCTTGACCCTACCGGGGGTATATTCCCCCGACACATGCCTAATGGGAAAAATGACAAGGACTCCATTAAATGGAATAATGGAGCATGCGGACGACTTATTAGGGATCATACATTCAGATGTATGTGGACCTATGAACGTCCCCACACGCAATGGTCTTTGTTATTTTGTGACCTTCACTTATGATTTGAGTAGATATGGATATATTTACTTGATGAAACATAACTTTGAAACCTTTGAAAAGTTCAAGGAATTTCAGAGTAAGGTCGAGAATCAACTCGGGAAGAAAATGAAGCACGTTCGATCCGATCGAGGATGCGAGTATTTAAGTCACTAATTTGGCAATCATCTGAAGGCTTGTGGCACCGTACCACAACTTACGCCGGCAGGAACACCTCAACGGAATGGTGTGTCCGAACGACGTAATCAAACCCTATTGGATACTGTACGATCGATGATGTCTTATACCGACTTACCTGTGTCATTATGGGGGTATGCATTAGAAACTGCCACTTACGTTCTTAATAGGGCACCATCCAAATCCGCAAAGACAACCCCATTTGAGGAATGGTATGGCAAGAAGCTTACGTTGTCTCACCTGAAGATTTGGGGTTGTGAGGCTTACACTACTAGGATTTTGGCCATACAAGAATGACGATTAGCAGCGCGGGCCCAGTGGCCAGCGCTGCAGGTAAAACATAGCAGCGCATGCTAGTTTTGCGCGCTGCAGTTGCCTAGCAATTAGCAGCGCATGGGTTCGCAACCCGTGCTGCAAGTATGTGGGGACACCTTTGATGCCCTTGGCTGGCAAGTGTAAAAGCGCGCGATAGCAAAGCCGCGCTGCAAATGTCCCGGACATCTGCAGCGCATGTTTTTTTACCAACGCTGCTAATGTGGATAGCAACCGGCCTGTTATTTTGGGCCCACATATCAGCACGGCCCCCGCGTTGTAGAAGGTCTGCCCATCTACAGTGCGGCTGCCATATCTAGCACTGCAGATAATGTGCTATAGCCCTGCATCTGGATGTAACTCCCACTTCACTCTCGCACCCTCCCGCATCCTCTTCTCCTCGCCCGCCCGCGCCCTCTCCTCGCCGTCGCCCGCCCGCGCCCGAGCCCATCCTCGTCGTTGTTGTCGTCGTCGCCCTCCCCCGCCATCACCCGCCCGCGCCCTCGTCGCCGTAGGACACCCCTTGGGTGGTGAGTTTCCCCCTCCCCCCTTCCTCAATTAGAATTGCAAAAATATGATTTTGTTGCATATTGAGGCAATTCGGTGCATGTCTGACGACTCTGAGCAGAAGGAATGTAGTGACATATGCTAGAATCATTTTCCTACTTTTAGCAATGACAAGAGGCAATTAGGATTTTTGTTAGGAAATTAGGGTTTTTGTTAACATATTGAGGCAATTAGGATATTTGGTTAGCATATTGAGGTAATTAGAATTTTTGTTAGGAAATTAAGATTTTTGTTAGCACATTGATACAATTAGGATTTTTGTTGAGCAAACTTATATTAGGAAATGTCATATCAAATTTTTTTAGGGTTATGAGTGACCAATTTTTTGCCGGAATGTCGATTAATATCCGTTCCGGAAAAATTCAGGCGCTCGATATGTCCAATTCCTAGCAAATGTCATGCCGAAAATTTCCGTGGATTTCGGCATGACTTGTGCTAGAAAAGTAGGACATATCGAGTGCTTGAGATTTGTCGAAACAGGAATTAAACGATGTTTCGGCATAAAATTACTTTTAATCATTAATTTTTCTAATTTTTTAGAATGCCGATGATTTAAATATATTGTGATATTATGTGACATCCGGGGGGAGCGTGCAACCACCCTTGTGATATGTACAAGTACGAAACTTGTGCATACTACTTGGGTTGCTGCTATGCTCACCCCTGATTCGCTTATTTGTCCAATCTAAGTATGAGGCATTATTTAAAAGTACTTTAATAATTTTTTCACTCGTACATTTTAATAAAACTTTGTATATCAAAAACGTTCTCGGCGACGATGCCTGACCCGCATCCTCGTCGCCGCGGCGGAGAGCATCTTCTTGATGGGAAGCGCAATGGCCGGGACTGGGCTCCCCCGGGCAGGCACTGGGAGGTTGTCTCCGGAGCACGCCGCTTGGTGAGGATTCCGGGTCCTGTCATTGACCCGGAGCTTGGTGGCGGTCGCATGGGCCACTGATACTAACTCCTCGTTGGTTACCGCAAGTGGAAGGTTAGATGTAGGATAGCGGCAAATTTCCCTTGGCAAAGATACCAAGGTTGAAAAGATCGTCTCCCGTAGGACTCCTGATAATGATAAGTTGGTGGTTCGGCAAGTGATGCGCCGTTGAAAATCACTTGCTTCTCCTGGAACTGCACACGACACAAATAACTTTGCTCCCAACGAGTATAGCGAGGTTGTCAATCTCTCTGGCCTTGTTGTTTACAAAGGATCAAATGCAAGAGATAATGATAACAACTAGAAAGTAAAAGCAGGAAAATAAAAGAGCGTGTAAACAGTGATGAGAGTATGGACCGGGGTCCCGTGATGATCACTAGTGATGTCTCTCTCCCAAAAGATGATAAAACTTCTATGCGAGGTAAACAAATCACAGCTGGGCAATTGACAGGATTAAAAACACACCGCAATGCTAACTATGCTACAAAGAAAGGACGAGGCTCAAAAGCATGGGTGGTACGCCAAAATAAGTAGACCGAAATCCAACTGCATCTACTACTAATCATCCACCTTGAGATATCTATCCAGAACATCTCACTGGTATTAAGTTGCGAGCCCCACCCAAACTGTAAACCCAAAGCAATAGACAACTGCATTAAAAAGAACTTTGTGTAAAATAAACAATCCTTGCAACCGCGGTTACAAGCACCGTTGTTTTCCCCTTGTGGCAACAACACAACCCCTAGACTCATGTTTCTGTCACTTAAGCGTGTCTCAGGGGGCATGAACCCACAATCGAGTATAACGTTCCGTCTTGGAGTCACTACCTACTACTTGGCCAAAGCAATAAACAGCAACGGAGAACATGCAAGAATTACTTAGGAACAAAAGTATAAAAGATAAGAACCAAATATATTACTCAATCACAAACTGAACATAGTCTCATAATCCATCAGATCCCAGCAAACTCAGCATAGCATTAGCAGAAAATTACATATGTGCCTCGATCATGTAGGGTAGCTCACGAGGACTAAACCATGAAGAACAAAGAGGGGAGTAGAACACCACATAGCTACTGATCACGGACCCATGGTCCATGGTAGACTACTCACGGATCATCCGGGAAACGTCCATGGTGGAGGGGAAGCTCCCGGAGGTCAATCCTCCCTCCGGAAGGGTGCCGGGAAGAGGTCTGTTGGCGCTCCCGATCTTGTAAATGCGGCGGCGGAACAGAGGCGAGATCGCGAAAAGGGGTTCAGGCGCCCCCCTTGGCGCGACCAAGCCCTAGGCCCCGCCAGGTGGCCTCCTAGGGCCCTGGTGGGTCCCCTCTGGCCGTCCTTCGGGACTCCGGAAGCTTTCGGTGCGCTGATTTTTTATCTGATTTGTCCTGAATTTTTTGAGCACTTTTACCATGGGGGAAACCTGAAATAGAAAAACAACAGAAAACAGGAACTAGCACTGGGGTGCACTGAGTTAGTGAAAATATGATCAAAAGTGTATGAAAGTGTATCTAGATCATAGCAATATCACACAAAACATGCATGGAGCAAGCATAAATTATAGAGACGTTTGGGACGTATAAGCATCCCCAAGCTTAATTCCTGCTCGTCCTCGAGTAGGTAAATGATAAAAAGCATAATTTCTGTGGTGACATGCTAGAAACCATACAAGAACTTTGAAAGTAAAGCAATCAAGGTATGTGATTCAATTAAAGTCATAATAGGAAAGAGTCTATATTAGCACTGAAACAAGCAACATAAGAACATTAGGTGCAAGAGCTCTTAATTGTCCGTGACTCGAATGTCTCCAGATGGTGTTTGCGTGCAAGAAGGGGGAGATGGGAATACGAGAAAAAAAAATATTTGTTGAGAACTCAATCTACTAAAGTTTCACACTTGGTCTTCTTTGAAATCTTATCTTGACTCGTCCCCAGACCACTAGCCAGGTACAAGTCAATTTGATCCACTCCTTTTTGATATTTTGAGCACTCATGCAATGGATGAGCGTAAGCACGAGAGTTGACACTTAGGATGGCATAGAGAGAAATATGGTGGAGAAGGAAGACAAAAAGGGTGAGAAAGGCTCACATCAATGAGGACAATCATAGGCGAGAGAGAGCCAAATGATATATATGATGTGAGGAGTAGGGATTGCTATGCAACAGATGCACATATGAGCTAAAAAAAGCTCTCCAATGGAACTAGTGGGGGTGCATCTAACTTGCTCGCTCATGAAGAACTAGAGATCGTTTGAGGAGGCTCATCCTTGGAATATGCAAGCCAAGTTCAATAATATGAAGGTCCCCACATAGCTATATGCATTAATGATCATCTCTATGGAGTACAAGGATAAGAGGGAGTACGAGTGTGTATCTTTCAAAAAGAATAGTAGTGTTTCCCCTTTCTCTCTTTAATTTTTTTCTCCTTTTCTATTTTTTTGTATTTATTTTGGTGGCCTCAATGGCTCTTTCTATTTAACTCTCATTTGTCCTCTTTGGGATCTTTTATTTTGTCCTCTTTAGAATCTTTTCCTCACTTAAGGGCAACACTCTATTTTACAAGAAGGTATAGAAGATCTTCACACTTGAAAAGGTACTCAAATATAAATAAGAGGTAGCTATCACGATGTATGCAAATGTATGCCTCTGCCAGTGTAGCAGGAACATGTATGACATGAGGATCAAGTCATGAGAAGGTGGATGTTGCATGGCAATATATCTCGGAAAGGCTGTGGGAAACGTAGTAGAATTCAAAAATTTCGTGCCTACGTAACAAGACCCCAAGATCATCCAAGATAGATCACATACAAGGTTTAGGTTTTCATGCTCACCAACGGTTGCAGCGGAAGAAGAGTTGGTGAAGCAACGTGGACGTAGTGGAAGTAGTCGAAGAAGATCTCCCACGAACAATCCCTCGAACAGATCTCCGAGAAGAAGATGGTCCTCGAAGCAAGATCAAAGCTATGATCTCTCCACCGGTATCCACACGTCCGGCACAGCAATCCGGCAGCGCTCCGCCGTCCAGAGAAGAACGCTTCCAAGAAAACTAGAGAGAGAAAACCCTAGCGAGTTTTGATCTAGATTAGAATCTAAACGTGGGTCTAAAAGTGGAGCAACTAGCAACTAGGGAGAGCCAGGGGGCGCCGGAGACTTGTGTGTCTCTTCCCCCCACCCTTGGCTCACCTTATATAGGTGGACAAGGGGCCTAGGGCGCAGCTCAAGGAGGTTTGGGAGTCCAACTTGGACTCCCAAGCCTTCCAAAGCTTCCCACACCTTCCCACCGGAAACCTTCCATAATGGTATTTGGAAAGCTCACCTGGAGGATCTCCCACCCCTTTTTGGTGCGCCCCCACCACCTGGCCGGCCAAGGCAGCCTAGGTGGCTTGCCCCCCAAGGCCAGGGGCGCAGGGCAGTGGGTGGTACTACCTGGAACCTTCCGGAACCTTCTAGAAGCTTCCAGGACCTTCCGGGACCTACCGGGACCGTTTCGGGACATTCCGGACACTTCTGGACCACTTCCAGGACCTTCCGGAACCTCTAACGAATGTTCCGAAGCCATCTAAATGGGTTTCGGAGCCATCCGGGCAAAGGTTATTATGTCCGGTGAACACAACATATTGTTTAAGCTGTCCACCGATCACCGAAACTATTCCGGTTGATCGTAAACTTTCCCATTACCATTTTCATATGAACTAAAGTTATCTGAAACAATTCCAAAGTATCTTAGCCATATTATTTTCTCTTTACTTGCTTCCACTAACCCTTCAATCATTCTAGCATTCTAACAGATTACTGTACTTTAAGAGTGTGACCCAATAGGTTCGGTATTATGTGGACATGACTTGGAACGCTTTCCAGACTTATAGTCATTTGTCAATAATCAACAGCGGAGCCATGGACACCCATGTTGACTCCCACACATACACGAAAAGACATCGACTGAACCTTTATGTTTATCGTATACTATTCCCTTTGCTTCGCGATATATGACAAAGTTAGAGGAGAGAAGTTTTGGCACCCATGTGAAACAACCTTTTGATCACAAGCCATTAGTTATCCTCATTGCTCGTTTGTCTTCATTCCTCGTTACGTATACTGGTATCTCCGTGATCGAATCACAAAGTGTCTGGCCAGACGAGAATAGATACCGTTATACCGAGTGGGCCCTGAGTCTATATCTCTTCATCGTGAAGGAGCAAATCCCATTCTCGAACTATCACTGTTACTAGACACACTGTCCAATGTACCCAGAACTTATTTTACTACTTCCCATTTACGGGAAGATTCATCTAAGAACCAAAGCACATCTTCTTGTGTGAAGTGACTTGACATTCTCATGGTCCAAGGAACTATGTATATAATAACATTTTATGATATGACTTATAACGTTTGTTTTACGATGAGTTTCTCTAAGTATATCATTTAACACTGGGGTCGGTTCAACATCATTGTTCTGCTAACAATATGCTCTCATTGCTATTGACATCCTTGTTACAAGAACAATGTCCATGATTAAGAAAACATAATCATCAATAAGCACATGGGCTGGTCTTAGAGGCAAAACCAGGAACTCTTGTTGTTTACATTTCCACACATGCATATGAGTTTTCTTCTGAATCTCACAGTCAGGATCATTGCAATTATAGCACAGAAATATAAACATTAATTATGAACATGAATATATAAATAATAACACACTTTATTATTGCCTCTAGGGCATATATCCAATAGTCTCCCACTTGCACTAGATACAATAATACCAGTTACATAAGTTCTCTCACACCAATGGCTGTTCGGTGTTGCTCATGCTTTGCTCGTGGTAGAGGCTTCGTCATCGGATTTGACACGTTCAGGTCCGTGTGAATCTTGCATACTTTCACATATCCTTTGTCAACGAACTCTCGGATTTTGTGATAACGGCGTTCAATGTGTTTGGATTTCTGGTGGGACCTTGGTTCTCTAGCTTGCGCCACGGCTCCACTATTGTCACAGTAGATGTCCATGGGGTCTTCAGCACTAGGAACCACACCGAGTTCAGTGATGAATTTCTTAATCCAATATCCCTCCTTCGTAGCTTCGGAAGCTGCGATGTACTCCGCCTCCGTTGTAGAATCCGCGACCGTATTCTGTTTAGAACTTTTCCAACTTACGGCACCCCCGTTGAGTGTGAAAACATATCCTGATTGAGATTTGAAATCATTCGGATCTGTCATGAAGCTTGAATCAGTGTAACCCTTTACAACAAGTTCTTCATCACCTCCGAATACCAAGAACATATTCTTAGTTCTGTTTAGATACTTCAAAATATTTTTGACTGCTACCCAGTGTGCACTACCTGGGTTGCTCTGGTATTTGCTACATATACTCAGAGCATAGGAAACATCTGGTCTTGTACATATCATGGCATACATAACAGATCCAATTGCCGAAGCATATGGAACTGTGCTCATCTCTACCTGCTCCTCAGTGTTCTTAGGACACTGACTCTTGCAGAGTACCACACCATGTGACATTGGGAGGAATCCCTTCTTAGATTTCTCCATTCTGAACCTATTCAGAACCTTGTCTATATACGTGCTTTGGCTCAGCCCTATCAGGCGCCGGGATCTATCTCTATAAATCTTAATGCCTAATATGTAAGCGGCTTCACCTAAGTCTTTCATCGAAAAACTGCTTTTCAATGACTCATTTATAGTGTTAAGAAATTCTTTATCATTTCCAATCAACAATATGTCGTCTACATACAGTATTAGAAAAGATATTGCGCTCCCACTTACTTTCTTGTAAACACAAGCTTCTTCGCCATTCTGGATGAAGCCAAAACCTTTGACCACTTCATCAAAACGAAGATTCCAACTCCGTGATGCTTGCTTTAGTCCATAGATGGATCTTTTAAGCTTGCACACCTTTCCAGCATCCTTTGGTGAGACAAAACCCTCAGGTTGTATCATGTATACATTCTCCTCGAGGTTCCCATTCAGGAAAGCTGTTTTGACGTCCATCTGCCATATCTCATAGTCGAAATATGCAGCAATTGCTAGTAAAATCCGCACAGACTTAAGCATTGCTACTGGCGAGAAAGTCTCGTCGTAGTCAACTCCTTGCACTTGTCGGAACCCTTTCGCAACAAGTCTAGCTTTATGAATAGTAACATTACCATCCGCGTCTGTCTTTCTTTTGAAAATCCATTTACATTCAATTGGTTTCACACCCTCTGGAGGGATCACCAAGTCCCATACTTGGTTTTCGTACATGGATTCCATTTCGGATTTCATGGCTTGTAGCCATTCAGTGGAGTTGGGGCTCATCATCGCTTCTTTGTAGTTCACAGGCTCATCATCTTCCAATATGAATACTTCGTTAGCGTACCACTCGGGTAGCTGACGTACTCTGCCTGATTTCCTTGGTTCAGTCTCCAGCTTCTCAGAAGTCCCTACATCACTTGCAGGAGCTTCCGGTTCCTTCATTGGAATGACTGCCGGAACAACTTCCGTCGTTTCATTCCTTGGTTCCGAAGGTTCACTAACCTCATCAAGCTGTACTGTCCTCCCACTCACCTCTTTGTTAAGAAACTCTTTCTCAAGAAAAGTCCTCCTTTAGCAATAAAGACTTTGCCATCGGAGGGGTGGTAAAAGGAATAGCCTACGGTGTCTTTGGCATAACCTACAAAGTAGCACTTGTCTGCTTTAGGGTCGAGTTTGTTCGGTTGTAAACGTTTTATATAAACATCACAACCCCAAATTTTCAGGAACGAAATGTTGGGTTTGTTCCCATTCCACAACTCGTATGGTGTTGTTTCCACAGACTTTGACGGCGCCCTATTTAAAGTAAAAGCAGCAGTCTCTAACGCGTAACCCCAAAAAGATAGTGGCAGATCAGTTAATGACATCATAGACCTTACCATGTCTAACAAAGTTCGGTTACGCCTCTCGGACACTCCATTTCTCTGTGGAGTTCCAGGTGGCGTCAGCTGTGAAACGATTCCACGCTCTATGAGGTGTTCTCTAAACTCATGACTAAGATATTCACCACCACGATCGGATCGTAGAAATTTGATTTTCTTGTCACGATGATTCTCAACTTCATTCTGAAATTCTTTGAACTTTTCGAAAGTTTCGGACTTTTGCTTCATTAAGTAAATATAGCCATATCTACTCAAATCGTCAGTAAAAGTTACGAAGTAGAGATATCCACCGCGCGCTGGTATACTCATCGGACCACACACATCACTATGTATTATTTACAATAAGTCAGTCGCCCGTTCTACATGACATGTGAACGGCGTCCGAGTCATTTTTCCCATCAGACAAGCCTCACATTTATCAAATGATTCGAAATCAAAAGATTGCAAAATTCCATCTTTATGAAGTTTCTGCATGCGTTTCTTTCCGATGTGACCTAGACGGCAGTGCCACATGTAAGTGGTATTATCAGTCTGCTTGAGACGTTTAGAGCTAGTGTTCAAGATGTCGTTACTACAATCAAGATCTAAATAAAACAGCCCATTCTTAATAGGTGCAAAACCATAGAACATATTCTTCAAGTAAATAGAGCAACCATTGTTCTCAGACTTAAAATTATAACCGTCACGGACTAAACATGATCCGGACATAATGTTCTTACAAATAGCAGGAACGAAATAACAATTATTTAATTCTATGGTAAATCCTGAAGGTAGATGTATAGTGTAGACGCCCATGGCTTTAGAAGAGATCGTAGCTCCATTTCCGACACGCATCGTCACTTCATTCTTTTCCAGCTTCCTTATTCTCCTTAGTCTCTGTAATGAATTACAGATATGAGCAACAGCTCCAGTATCAAATACCCACGACTTAGAGTGAGGGCCAGAAACAAAAACATTTATGACATATATAACTTTTATACCTTCGCTGGTAAAACCAGGCTTCTTTCTATCTGCGAGATACTTCTAGCAGTTCCTCTTCCAGTGACCTTTAGCTTTGCAGTAGAAGCACTCAGTATCTTTGTTAGGGCCGGTGCCAGAGGGTTTCTTGATCTTGGCGCCAGGCTTACCGGCGCCTTTGCCCTTGGACTTGCCCTTCTTTTTGAAACTGGTGGTCTTGCTAACCGCCAACGTATAGTTAGGGTCAGCCTGCATGGTAGTCTCCGCATTTTTCAGCATTGCAAGCAGTTCATTAACTGACTTATCCATCCCGTTCATGCGATAGTTCTGAACAAAGCCTTTGAAACTTGGCGGGAGTGACATGAGGACAATATCTGTACCCAGTGATTCCGGGACCGGAAATCCCAGCTCAGTCAACCTTTGCCCAAGGCGCATGATCTTTATCACGTGCTCACTGATAGGTGTTCCTTCCTTCATTTTGCAATTCCACATGGCATGAGTTACCTCATACCGTTCAGTTCTAGCGTGTTTGGCATACAGAGCGTCTAACTCCTTAACAATTAAGTGGGGATCGGTGTTTTCAAACCTCCCTTGTAACTCTAATTCCATACACGCAGTCATAAGACACTGAACTGCGGTACTATCATCAAGCTTGGTCTGATGCACATTCTGCTCAGCAACCGTGGCTTCAGGCCCCGGTGCTGCTGGGAGGGTGTCGTCAGGACATAGTCCTTCTTAGCACTCCTGAGTACAATTCTCAGGGCACGAACCCAGTCCGCATAGTTGCTTCCATCAGCTTTCAATTTTTCTTTCTCAATCAACGGACCTAAGTTAAACTGGGGATTAATACGGGCCATTTCAATCTACAACATAAACACAAGTTTCACTTTAGACACTGTTCATAATTAAGTTGCACTAATTAATCATACTATTAATTTAATAAGTGCTCCCACTCAGACCAACATCTCTCGTAGTTGATTCTAAGTGATTCAAGATCCAAGTTTAGTCGTCCGCCATTGATGTGACATCACTGATGACTTAGACTAAACTGGTAGGCCAACTTGCCAATCACGCAAGGTGATTCTTGTTCATCTTTCGATGGGCGTGTTCCGGTAGCAAACTTTTATCCAAACCGTCAAGATAACCAAGTGTAATGTGCTGTGTGTTCTTTTAACACACCCATCTTTTATGCGTCACACCGTGTGTACCCATGTGACATGACCTGCTCCGGTGTGAAACATAGTATAGATGGTGCTACAGTTGGGAGAACACTATCAACTTGATATTATTTTGCGAGAGATCACCCTAATAAAACACGACTACCGCGCATCAAACAAGGGTGCATCAAAGGGATTAACATCACATGCAATTCATAAAATATGTGACATGATATAGCCCTTTGTGTCTTGAAGTTTTTCGTTGCCTTCATGACTCCGTGGTTGAAGTCTCCACCCACCACCTTTTGTCCTTGGCGCCGGGACCTCCTCACGGCTTCGGCATGTGTGTCGGGGTCCACCTTCACACTATTGATCATCACCGCATCTCCATCTATAGCCTTGCCTCAAGCTACTAAACAGTTCTGGCACGCAGGCCATAATTAAGTGACAATCATATGACTCCAGTCATCATGCCGTACTACGGCTCGCAGGCCGCAAAAATATTACATCATATAGCATCTCATACAAAACACATTTCAAATCTTGAAGGCTATACCACATCACATGCATTCTCTGCAAAAACGAGTTAGATCGCTATCTATACGGGTTGTTGCAAATTTTATCGTGGTTGTTAAGCAGGTTTACAAGGCAAACGAGAAACCCTAGACAAAACAAAACACGATACTTCTTTTGTTGCTAGTTTAACATACGGGGTGCGTGTAGCAACTAATGCCACAAGCCAAACTTCGTTAAACGCGTGACCCCCGTGTGGATTTGAGTTCATAACATCCACAAGCCCGTTCATGTAAAATTTTCTATAGCAAGACTAGGATGAGATCCAAGGAATTTGATGTAGTCCATGATCAAGGCAACCAACATACTAAGAGCAGCATAGAGGGATCATGGCAAAACTCAAACCTTGTAGCAAAATCACATCATGCCGTCGAGCAAAGAACAAATCACATGATAGGGAAGCAAACAAGAAAATCAATGCCTCATATCAACATATGATCTACCTAAACATGCATCTAATCAAGGATCGCTCATGATACCGCTGTTGGGAAACGTAGTAGAATTCAAAAATTTCGTGCCTACGTAACAAGACCCCAAGATCATCCAAGATAGATCACATACAAGGTTTAGGTTTTCATGCTCACCAACGGTTGCAGCGGAAGAAGAGTTGGTGAAGCAACGTGGACGTAGTGGAAGTAGTCGAAGAAGATCTCCCACGAACAATCCCTCGAACAGATCTCCGAGAAGAAGATGGTCCTCGAAGCAAGATCAAAGCTATGATCTCTCCACCGGTATCCACACGTCCGGCACAGCAATCCGGCAGCGCTCCGCCGTCCTGAGAAGAACGCTTCCGAGAAAACTAGAGAGAGAAAACCCTAGCGAGTTTCGATCTAGATTAGAATCTAAACGGGGGTCTAAAAGTGGAGCAACTAGCAACTAGGGAGAGCCAGGGGGCGCCGGAGACTTGTGTGTCTCTTCCCCCCACCCTTGGCTCACCTTATATAGGTGTACAAGGGGCCTAGGGCGCAGCTCAAGGAGGTTTGGGAGTCCAACTTGGACTCCCAAGCCTTCCAAAGCTTCCCACACCTTCCCACCGGAAACCTTCCATAATGGTATTTGGAAAGCTCACCTGGAGGATCTCCCACCCCTTTTTGGTGCGCCCCCACCACCTGGCCGGCCAAGGCAGCCTAGGTGGCTTGCCCCCCAAGGCCAGGGGCGCAGGGCAGTGGGTGGTACTGCCTGGAACCTTCCGGAACCTTCTAGAAGCTTCCAGGACCTTCCGGGACCTACCGGGACCGTTTCGGGACATTCCGGACACTTCTGGACCACTTCCAGGACCTTCCGGAACCTCTAACGAATGTTCCGGAGCCATCTAAATGGGTTTCGGAGCCATCCGGGCAAAGGTTATTATGTCCGGTGAACACAACATATTGTTTAAGCTGTCCACCGATCACCGAAACTATTCCGGTTGATCGTAAACTTTCCCATTACCATTTTCATATGAACTAAAGTTATCTGAAACAATTCCAAAGTATCTTAGCCATATTATTTTCTCTTTACTTGCTTCCACTAACCCTTCAATCATTCTAGCATTCTAACAGATTACTGTACTTTAAGTGTGTGACCCAATAGGTTCGGTATTATGTGGACATGACTTGGAACGCTTTCCAGACTTATAGTCATTTGTCAATAATCAACAGCGGAGCCATGGACACCATGTTGACTCCCACACATACACGAAAAGACTTCGACTGAACCTTTATGTTTATCGTATACTATTCCCTTTGCTTCGCGATATATGACAAAGTTAGAGGAGAGAAGTTTTGGCACCCATGTGAAACAACCTTTTGATCACAAGCCATTAGTTATCCTCATTGCTCGTTTGTCTTCATTCCTCGTTACGTATACTGGTATCTCCGTGATCGAATCACAAAGTGTCTGGCCAGACGAGAATAGATACCGTTATACCGAGTGGGCCCTGAGTCTATATCTCTTCATCGTGAAGGAGCAAATCCCATTCTCGAACTATCACTGTTACTAGACACACTGTCCAATGTACCCAGAACTTATTTTACTACTTCCCATTTACGGGAAGATTCATCTAAGAACCAAAGCACATCTTCTTGTGTGAAGTGACTTGACATTCTCATGGTCCAAGGAACTATGTATATAATAACATTTTATGATATGACTTATAACGTTTGTTTTACGATGAGTTTCTCTAAGTATATCATTTAACACTGGGGTCGGTTCAACATCATTGTTCTGCTAACAATATGCTCTCATTGCTATTGACATCCTTGTTACAAGAACAATGTCCATGATTAAGAAAACATAATCATCAATAAGCACATGGGCTGGTCTTAGAGGCAAAACCAGGAACTCTTGTTGTTTACATTTCCACACATGCATATGAGTTTTCTTCTGAATCTCACAGTCAGGATCATTGCAATTATAGCACAGAAATATAAACATTAATTATGAACATGAATATATAAATAATAACACACTTTATTATTTCCTCTAGGGCATATATCCAACACAAACATTACTCACATCAATACCTCAAAACTATTGCAAGTTACTACTACAATTTAATAGCAACCTCAATTCCCTACTTCAAAACAAGACAGAACTCAGTGCAACATACAACTCTCTTAACAAGATAAACATGAAAACTAAAGAGAGTTCCAGCAACAAACTAAACAAAAGCTAAAGCTCTTGCTAAAGACAAACATTAAAACTAAGACTAAACATGGCAGCAGCTAGGAAAAGATAAAGAACACACAACAAGGAAAGATAAGCATGAAAATCCTATGATGTGTTCTAGATTGAAGTGGAGCGTGTTTCTCTCCCACACAAAGTAAGTTGGGGTCTAACTTGTTATGAACATCAAGCAAAGCTAAAGAAAACTAAAAATGAAACCTAAGAGCGAGACGCTCCAAGCATAGCACATAACGCATGAAGTGATAAAAATATAGTGAGAAGAAGGACGAACTGATGATTGTTGATGGAGAAGGGGATGCACGGGGGCATCCCCAAGCTTAGACGCTTGAGTCTCCTTGAATATTTATTGGGGATGCATTGGGGCATCCCCAAGCTTGAGCGTTTGACACTCCCGGATCTTCCTTCATCATCTTCGCTCGCACACTTGAAAACTCCCTTCATACATAACTCATCATAAGCTGATTAGAGAGGTTAGTACCCTTAATAAAATATTTTTTCTCCACTGGATATAAAGATATTCTTGAAGAGCTACTGTTTCTCAAAATTGCCAAAATGTTTTTGCAAAGAAAAAGCAAGCTTAAGGTTTGCAAAAGTAAGGAAAGGCAAAACGTGGCAGAAACTGTGAAAAACAGAACAGCATGTAGTAAAGAATTTTTTTGGGGTACTTCTGCAACTCAAATAAAAAAACTCAGAACATATGAAAGTTTCGCAATTGTATAGAGCATACTGTGTAATAAAGTCAGCTCAAAAAGATGAACTAGTGATTTGTTTTGATTTTTTCCAGTCAAGCAGACATAATCTGTTTTCTAGATAGCATGTCACAACTTTGGCTTCCCTTACCATAAGAGGCTAGAACTTGGCACAAAGCTTGAAAATAAAGATACAATGATGTTTCTATAGTAGTCAAAATCATCAAGACCACTAAAAACAGAAATAAAAACGTCTTGGGTTGCCTCCCAACAAGCGCTTTCTTTTACGCTTTTAAGCTAGGCATAAGGCAAAAGAAGAATCAAGTTTTATTTGGATAAAGAGAATAGCTAGCCCGTGTAACGGACTCAAAAGGTAACTTGATTTTATTTCTAGGGAAGTGTTCCATCCCCTTTTTGAGAGGGAATTGAAAATTTATATTCCCCTCTTTCATGTAATAACAGCACCAACGGTGCGAAGAAAGGGACGTCCCAAAATAATTGGACATAAAGGTTCACACTCTATATCCATAATAGTAAAATCCACGGGAACATAATTTTCATTGACAATGATAAGAACATCGTCGATCTTACCCAAAGGTTTCTTTACGGAAGAATCAACGAGACGAACACCAAAAGAACAAGGCTCAAAGGGCTTCAATTCAATCATATCATACATTCTTTTGGGCATAACGGAGGTACTAGCTCCAACATCACATAAAGCAAAGAAAGAGAAGTTATTCAATTTAATTTTGATCATAGGATCCCAATCATCATCTAGCTTCCTAGGTATGGAGGCTTCTATTATAAGCTTCTCCTCCCTAGATTTAATGAGAGGATTAGTGATATGCTCCGTGAATTCAAGATTTAGCGTGCTACTGTGGGGGTCTCTAGACATTTTGTGTAATAAGCTAATAACTTCTGAGAGGGTGCAACTATCAAAATAAATATCACTACTATCAAGGGTGGTAGTGCTGTCATCTAGGTTCACTTGTTGGAAACCCGCTATGTTCATAATAGTTTCTTTTTCTACGGTTGAGGTATTAGCATCACCATTAATAGGTCCTATGGGACTAGGAGTGTGTTGGGTGCTAATAGTTTGGGTGTCCTCAACAATTTGGATAGTAGCAACTGTGTGGGTGTGTAGGAAGGCTCTTAATTCTATCATATTCCTCTTTTTCTCTAGCCCATCTTTCTTCAAGTTTAGCCACCATCCTAATATTTTCATTAATTTGTAATTGGATAGAATTAATAGGAGTGACCTTCCTCTCCTTAAGGGGAGAGGTTCTAATTTTAAGCATCTCAACATCAAGGGCTAAGTTATCTACCTTCAAAGAGAGATTATCTAATTGGGCTAATTTATTTTCTACACTCTTATTGAAGGATTTTTGGGTAGTGATAAAGTCTCTAACCATGCTTTCTAATTCAGAAGTGGGGTTCTTGTTACTAGGATAAGTGTTGTTGTTCCCATAATTGGATGGAAACGGTCTAGGATTGCTATGAAAATTACCCCTATAATCATTGTTGTTGAAGTTGTTTCTAGCAATAAAGTTCACATCTACTTTTCCTGAGCAACCAAAGAATTTGAAGGAACATGATGAGGATCAATAGAGGGTTGCTTGGTAAGTAGAGACATAATCAAGTCAAGTTTTTTATTTAGGGAGGTAATCTCCTCGACAGAGTTTACCTTCCTATCTGTTGGAGCGCGTTCGGTGTGCCATTGGGAATAGTGGGTCATTATCTCATCGAGAAGTTTTGTGGCAACACCAGGTGTAGTTGACATGAAGGTTCCTCCCGCGGCCGAATCTAACAGGTTCCGCGAGGTAAAGTTCAAGCCTGCATACAAAGTCTGGATAGCCATCCAAGTAGTCAAACCATGTGTAGGGCATTTCTTAACAAGAAATTTCATTCGTTCCCAAGATTGGGCAACGTGTTCATTATCCAATTGCTTAAAATTCATAATGTTACTCCTCAATTGGACAATTTTAGCAGGTGGATAATACTTCCCAGTAAAAGCATCTTTGCACTTATCCCAAGAATCTATGCTATTCCTAGGCAAAGATTGAAACCAAATTTTAGCTTCTCTCCTCAAAGAGAAAGGAAAAAGCTTAAGCTTAATAACATCACCTTCTACTTCTTTATACTTCTGCATATCACATAGCTCAACAAAGTTATTCAAGTGTAAAGAAGCATCACCTCTAGCACCAGAGAATTGATCTCTCATAACAAGGTTTAGCAAAGCAGGTTTAATTTCATAAGAGGTAGCTGAAGTGGCAGGTGTGGCAATAGGAGTGCAGATAAAGTCTTTGTTGTTGTGACTAGTGAAGTCACACAACTTGGTGTTTTCAGTGGAACCCATAGAAGCAACAAGTGTGGCAGATTTTTTTTGTGTTTTTTGATATAGGACACAAAGATAAAAACTGAAAAGTAAACTAACAAGACTAAAAAGCAAAGGTAAAAGTTAGTGTGAAACTCCCCTATCTTAGCACTCGGAGTCCCCGACAACGGCGCCAGAAATTTGCTTGATACTAACTCCTCGTTGGTTCCCCAAGTGGAAGGTTAGATGTAGGATAACAGAAAACTTCCCTTGGCAAAGATACCAAGGTTGAAAAGATCGTCTCCCGTAGGACTCCTGATAATGATAAGTCGGTGGTTCGGCAAGTGATGCGCCATTGAAAATCACTTGCTTCTCCTGGACCTGCACACGACACAAATAACTTTGCTCCCAACGAGTACAGAGAGGTTGTCAATCTCTCTGCCTTGTTGTTTACAAAAGATCAAACGCAAGGGATAACGATAACATCTAGAAAGTAAAAGCAGGAAAATAAAAGAGCGTGTAAACAATGATGAGAGTATGGACCGGGGTCCCGTGATGTTCACTAGTGATGTCTCTCTCCCAAAAGACGATAAAAATTCTATGCAAGGTAAACAAATCACAGCTGGGCAATTGACAGGATTAAAGACGCACCGCAATGCTAACTATGCTACAAAGAAAGGACGAGGCTCAAAAGCATGGGTGGTACGCCAAAATAAGTAGACCAAAATCCAACTGCATCTACTACTAATCATCCACCTTGACATATCTATCCAGAACATCTCGCTGGTATTAAGTTGCGAGCCCCACCCAAAGTGTAAACCCAAAGCAACAGACAACTGCATTAAAAAGAACTTTGCATAAAGTAAACAATCCTTGCGACCGCGGTTACAAGCACCGTTGTTATCCCCCTTGTGGCAACATCACATCCCCTAGACTCATGTTTCTGTCACTCAAGCGTGTCATCAGGAGGCATGAACCCACAATCGAGCATAACGTTCCCTCTTGGAGTCACTACCTACTACTTGGCCAAAGCAATAAACAACAACGCAGAACATGCAAGAATTACTTAGGAACAAAAATATAAAAGATAAGAACCAAATATATTAATCAATCACAAACTGAACATAGTCTCATAATCCATCATATCCCAACAAACTCAGCAGAGCAACAACAAAAAATTACATATGTGCCTCGATCATGTAGGGGAACTCACGAGGTCTAAACCATAAAGAACAAAGAGGGGAGGAGAACATCACATAGCTACCGATCACGGACCCATGGTCCAAGGTAAACTACTCACGGATCATCCGGGAAGCGTCCATGGTGGAGGGGAAGCTCTCGGAGGTCAATCCTCCCTCCGGCAGGGTGCCAGGAAGAGGTCTGTTGGTGCTCCCGATCTTGGAAACGCGGCGGCGGCGGAACAGAGGCGAGATCGTGAAAAGGGGTTCTGCCTTCGGAGGTTTCGCGTCACGGAGAATATATAGGCGAAGGGGGGAAGCCCGGGGGGCCACCAGGGATCCAGGCGCCCCCTGGCACGGCCAAGCCCTAGGTCGCGCCAGGTGGCCGCCTGGGGCCCTGGTGGGTCCCCTCTGGCCCTCCTTCGTGACTCCGGAAGCTTCTGGTGCGCTGATTTTTTATCCGATTTTTCCCGAATTTTTGGAGCACTTTTAATATGGGGGAAACCTGAAATAGAAAAACAGCAGAAAACAGGAACTGGCACTGGGGTGCACTGAGTTAATAAGTTAGTCCAAATATGATGAAAAGTGTATGAAAGTGTATCTAGATCATAGCAATATCACACAAAACATGCATGGAGCAAGCAGAAATTATAGATACGTTTGGGACATATTAGCCACAAAGGGTGCAAAGGGAGTCGACCCCCGAGGAGGTGGTACTTTACCGGGTCAGGGAGGAGGACCAACACGTCCGTCGCTACCTGGTTGCGTTGGACGTCGGGTTCTCCATGGCCAATACCTGGCAGGTTCTTCACGGCTCTCACCTGAGCTGTGTTCCTGTGGCAGTTCCTTATCTTTGGGTGTTTACCACCCGCGGCTTGGCTCCGGGTCGTCGTTGAGTTTGATTTTCCGAGATGTAGTAGTGAATTTCTGAGATGTTGTAGTCGAGATGTATTGGTGATATTATTGTTGCATTGACTGGATTATTCGAGACATATTAGTGATATTATATGATAAAATATTATTGTTGCATTTTATTCAAGTTCATCATTCTTTCCTTTTTTTAAATGCCGATGATTAAAACCGTTGTCACACAATGTGACAGCAGGGATGAGTTAGCGAGCCTTGTGATATACACAAATACGAATCTTGTGCATCCTACTTGTCTCGCTAACGCCATCCCTGTAGTTGCTTGTGTGTGTTCAACCTAAGTATGAGGCAAAAACCGATATGTGTGTTCCTTTTTAAGAATAATTAAAACCGTTGTGACACCATGTGACTCCAGGGTTGGTCGAGTGAGCCTTGTGACATGCACAAGTAAGGAACTTGTGCATCTTACTTGGTTCTCTTGCTCCATCCCTATAGTTGCTTGTGTATATGGTCTAATCTTTCGAATTATGAACACAGAAAATGGCTGACGACGCCGATAGAATCCCCCCGTGCGACTATTGTGACGATAACTCAGGTCGGTGCGACAAGCATCCGGAGTTGGATGGGGATGAAGAAAGATACTTCTCCTACCCGCTTAGACGCGAATTAAAAAAAATAACGATATATACAACTTCTGCGACATCTTCATATTTAAGGATGCTTCACTTAAATTTTTGTTTTGACGTGTAGTTTTTTATAATCAACCAGCGCATCCCATGCTATGCAAGACGTCACGTATGTGACTTTGTTAAAGTCAATGATTGGAAAGAGAATGAAACAAAATAAGTCAAACTAAAGACGACAAAACATGGTATAACTTTAAAGATCGAGGTCACTAATAAACCTTGGTGCACTTATTTTGCTTGTCCAAATTGGTATGCATTATGCAAGGCATATGCATTAGAGGAGGGTATGCTAATAACCTTTGATCTTGGACCTCATCGTCGCGATGGTATTAAATTTCAAAATAAGGCTATTTGGATGCTAGTGGACGACAAGAAGCTGGTTCTATCTCAACGTGAGTTTCTTAAACAAATTTGACTTGTTTTCTTCCTGATTTCCTTGCTTCCCAAGTTGAAAACTTATTTATAATTTTCAGTTTATCTCTATGCTCCGAAGGATATACGCAAGATGTTTGATAATGCTTTTTATAATGGTGGCTTTGACCTAAAAATGGATGAACAATATGAGTACATCGAAGTTCTTAAAGATTTATCTGGCTTTGCAAGCGTTTATGATGCCGGCGAATCTTATACACCATATGTGCCATTTGTTGTCGATTTTTTTAGGAATATGTAAAAGGTCCGAACATGGTGAGATTTTGTACCATTCTGTCTCTAGTTCATCATTTTTATAAATCTTTTGACCTAAGATTAACTATACCGCATTACTAAGTATTTTACTCATATGTTTTGAACAGAGGATCCCGAAATCATGTGTGCCTAGGTGGATGCCTCGTAGAGGCGAGCTTACAGTTGTTTCTGCACGACCATGGGAAGTACTATTCAAGACTGAATACAATACTGAAAGTGAACAAGATGGTGGGTGCTTAAGAATCAAAGGATGGCAAAGGATAGTGATTCCGCTGAATATAAAATCTTAGGACAAGATGTTCTCCATATAACATTATGGAAATCAAGGTGTCTTTTGGTTTTTTTACATTTACCCTTCGGAGGTTGAGGAGTAGGTTGATTCGTACTTGTTGTTAAATATTATCTTGCTGGAGAATTCGTATTTGTGTTGGATTAGGTCCTAGTTAGTAGTAGAAAAAAAACCTTTATGTTGGATATTATGATCATAAGATGATATATACATAATGATGATCGATGAGCTTATTATTATGCTCTATGATATGATGTGGTTTATATGTGCATGTATATAAATGTTATGTGCGTATGATGGAAATTTATAATAAACTGTATAAACAAATAATATTGCAGAATAAACAAATGCGAGAAATGTACCTGCAGGGCGAGTTTTCTAGCCGCGCTGCTAGTGGACGTATAGTCCTGCAGCGCGGCCTTCTAGGCCTGTGCTGCTAACTGAGGATTTAGCTACGGGTCATCCACGCTCCTGCTGAAAGTTAGTTGCAACGCGTTATCTACACCGCGGGCACCCGACGCTGTTGACGTGCCTTTACCCCGCGCTGCTAAAGGCCATTATCCTAGTAGTGTTATGTTAGGAAACTTCAGCCAGATAAACTCGAGTCTAAGGCGGAAAAGTGAATCTTTGTGGGCTATCCAAAGGAAAGTTGTGGATACACCTTCTACAACCCGTCTGAGGGCAAAACATTTGTCGCCAAGACTGGAACTTCTCTTGAGAAAGAATTTCTTTCGAAAGAATTGAGTGGGAGGAAAATAGACCTCGATGAAGTGATTGACCAATCACTCCAAATGGATGATTCGGCAACAAAAATTGTTCTGGAACCATCTTCCACAATGGGAGCCGAAGAGGATGGTCAACACGACATTCATAACGATCATGACATACATGATGATCATGGTGAGAATGAAGAGGAACCTATTGTGCCACGTAGGTCAACAAGAATTCGTCAAGCTCCTGATTTTATTGGAAAACTTGTGAATGCGGTAACGTTAAATGAACCTGACAAACCTACGAGCTACAAAGAAGCAATGGAAGCACCCGGGTCCGAGAATTGGCTGGAAGCCATTAGATCCGAAATAGAATCTATGTATATTAACAAAGTATGGACTTTGGTAGATATTCCCGAGGACCGAAAGGCCGTGGAGAATAAATGGATATTCAAGAAAAAGACTGACGTAGACGGAAACGTTTCTGTCTATAAAGATCGACTTGTCGCGAAAGGGTTCCGACAAATTCAAGGAGTTGACTACGAGGAGACATTCTCTCCTGTAGTGATGATAAAGTCTATTCGGATTTTACTAGCAATATCTGCCTACCATGATTACGAGATATGGCAGATGGACGTGAAAACCGCGTTCCTTAATGGTAACATTGAGGAAGATTTGTACATGGTACAACCAGAAGGTTTCATTGATCCAAGGAATGCTGGTAAAGTGTGCAAGCTTCAACGGTCCATCTATGGGTTGAAGCAAGCATCTCGGAGCTGGAACCTTCGATTTGATGAGGTCATCAAAGTGTTTGGATTTGTCCAAAACTTTGAAGAGTTCTGTGTCTATAAGAAACTGAGTGGGAGCTCTGTAGCATTCCTTGTGTTATATGTGGACGACATATTACTGATAGGGAACGATACAAAATTCTTAGGAGAAGTGAAGGAATATTTGAATGGACAATTTTCCATGAAGGACCTGGGTGAAGCTGCGTACATACTAGGCATTAAGATCTATAGATATAGAAAAAATTGCCTATTGGCCTTGAGTCAAAGAACTTATATTGAGAAGATATTGAAAAGGTTCAGTATGGATAATTCCAAGAGAGGCCTCTTGCCAATTATAAAAGGTGTTAAGTTAAGTGTGACTTAATGTCCAACGAAAGTAAAAGAAAAGGAGGATATTTCCTCAAAGCCCTATGCCTCAGCCATAGGTTCTGTAATGTATGCTATGCTATGTACTTGGCCGGATTTGGCTCTGGCAATTAGTATGACTAATCGCTACCAGAGTAATCCTGGAATGATTCATTGGACCGCAATAAAGAACATCCTGAAATACTTATGAAGGACGAAGGATCTCTTTCTCGTCTATGGAGGATGTGAAGAGGAGTTGGACGTAAAAGGTTACATCGATGCTAGCCTTAACTCTGACACAGATGACTCAAAATCCCAGACGGGATTTGTGTTCATGTTGAATGGCGGCGCAATTAGCTGGAGGAGCGGCAAGCAGTCAGTCGTCGCCCAATCTACTATGGAGTCGTAGTATATTTCCACTTGATAAGCATCAAATGAAGCGCATTGGATGAAGAAGTTTGTGATCGAGCTTGGTGTCTTTTCCAGCTGCACTGACCCTGTTGACATTTTCTATGACAACACGCGTGCCATTGCTAATGCGAAGGAACCAAGAACTCACTCTACAACCAAGCATATTCTCCGACGTTTCCATGTGACGAGGTACTACGTCAGGGATGGTCATACTAAGATTCACAAAATACATACGGATCTGGACGCAACAGATCCAATGACTAAACCTCTTCCAAAAAGCAAGTTTGAAGAACACCGAGAGACTATAGGTGTTAGATACATGCCAGATGTAAACTAGTGTAATTTTTACTCTAGTGCTAGTGGGAGACTGTTGGATATGTGCCCTAGAGGAAAATTAATAAATATATTTGCCACATATTCGTTTTTGTTCATAATACGTTTTATACTATGCTAGTGTATTACGCGGAAAAAATAATACACGTGTAGTATAACCACCTGTCCCTAGTTATACTCAGGTGTACTAGCTCATTGGGCAATCGATGATCATGGTTTCCTGATCATGAGGTATGAACCTCCTATTGACAATGAGGTCATATCATTAGGATAATGATTTGATGGACACCCACCCACCTAAAGCATTGCGATGTGATCAAGTCACATGGTTCAACATTGCGATGACTTTGTAACATATGACTTAGTCCTTAGACCGTAATGATCATACGTAATTGCTATGTACTTGGAGGCTTTGATTTGCATCCACCGTCTGGCTGAAATAAACTGGCCATAAAGGTGTACTTTGGGCATTCCGAAATAGATATGTTGATGATTATGCAAATAGATCAAAGAGGGATTTGTCAGTCCATGTGAAGGACAGGTACTCTGGGACCACTAGGTGATATTGCATCAATAGCTTGCAAGCAAGTGACTAGGTCACAAGAGATGTAATAGGCACGGACGAGTAAACTTGTTTGTTGAGAACAAGGTGTGAACTAGGTATAAGGATACCAACGATCAAACCCCAGACAAACAATGTACCGCTGGACAAAGGAACATGTCTTATCGTTAACGGTTTCCAAAAGCGATTGAAGTTCATTCAATGGAAGCGCTAGGACTATCAAGGATTTTAACCAGGTCCAATTGATTAGCCATTGATCGAAAATAATGTCTAGATCATGTATGTTGTTTCCCGGACTGTAGGGTGTCACACTTAAGGTTCAATCGATGTATTAGGATTGATCCGGGATCATCGGTGAAATAGGAGAGAAACATCGGAATAGTTCCAAGAGAGAACGGAAGATGTTCCAGATATTTTGAAAGGTTCAAAATAAAGTTTAATTATATTTAATAATGTTTTATTATTTAATTATTTGAATTAAATATTAAAATATATTTAAATTAATTAAAATAATGAAAAAATGGCTAATGGGCCAAATGGGGTCCATTAGGGGAGGAGGGGGTTCCCCCCTTGGGCTTGGCGCCAAGGGTGGCCCCCATCCCCCCTTGGCCGGTGCACCCCGCCCCCTTGGGGGTTTAGTCCCACATGGAGGAGGGGAGGAGGATCACACCCCCTTGGCCTATATAAGGTGGCGTAGACCCCACTTTTTCCATAAACAACTTGAGTTATCTCTCTCTCTCTCTTTCTCCTACCTTGAGCGGACTCCCATTGTTTGGAGTTTGCACCTGGTTGGGAGTTCTCCACCATAGCATGTTGTCGCTCTGCCAGATTCGGATCCGAATCCGTCTTCTTTCCGCTGCTCGCCTGGTTTGGAGCCCAGAGGGAACATCCGTTGCACTTTACGTGTGTAATCTCCTCGAGGCACTACACTCTGTGGTGCTACTTCATCGCCGGAGGTCTCCACGAGTCATCATCGCCGGTGGTCTTATACACAATAGGGAGGTCGTAGGTTCAGAGTCTACGCCAACCACGTTCGTAGAACGTTTCCCTCTTTCGGTCTTCAAAGGTATAAACATCGATTCCCTCCGTTACTTTACATCGCCATAGCATAGATCTTGGGTTCGGGTTTCATAGGTTGGAAAAATATTGTTTTCTGCCCCGTACCCCAGCAGATTGTTCATCATATATTCATCACCTCTGATCATGAACTCTTTTATGTCTTGTGAGTAGTTCCTTTAGTTCTTGAGGACATGGGATAAGTCTTGTTCTTAGTAGTCATATGATGTTGAAGTAATATGTGTTGATTGATATTTAACTTGTGGTGTTATTCTTCTAATGGTCTTATGTGAACGTCGACTAGATAACACTTCGCCTTATTAAGGACCTAGGGTAATACATTGTGTATAAAGGATGCTTATGGTGGGTTGCCAGAGTGACAGAAACCTGAACCCAATTTCGCATACTTTTACACGAGGGTAATACATTGTGTATAAAGGATGCTTATGGTGGGTTGCCAGAGTGACAGAAACCTGAACCCAATTTCGCATACTTTTACACGAGGGAGTGTTTGATCCTAAAGTTTATTGCTATGGTTAGGCTTTGCCTTAATTGCTCTCTTGTATTTGCGGATGGTTGCAAGGAGTTTAATCTTAGTAGTGCACTTCTCTTAGTCTAGACGGTGCACTAGCATAGGTCCATCCACACAACACTTATCATCAAAAAACATAGTGCTACACGGAATATGGTGAAAGCACTTGACTACCTCTCCCGTGTGTCCTCAGGAACGGTTTAGCCTTTATAAGTTTAATCCTTCGGCTTATCCTTTGTTCAAAGGTATTGGGCCACTTGCTGCACCTCAGCACAATTTACTTTTCTTGCTTTTATTTACTTGTTGCTTATACCAGAAAACCCATTAAAAGCTACCTTTCAGTACTTGCAGTTATTCCTTTCTCAAGATCACTTGTCAGTACCTTGTGCTCCTCGTTGGGTTGGACACTCTTACTTATCGAAAACAGTTGCCAAGAAGCGATCTAACCCTCTCAACAACAAGCCCAATAAGAGGCTTGGGCGTGCTATGGTAGCCGAAGAGGAGTACGACCCCGATGATGTTGGTGGTGTAGCTGGAGTTGCTCAAGATACTCAAAATACCTTGAAGCTACTCAACAAGGAAGGTGAAATTGTGAACTAAAACTACATGAACGACTACACCGACAATGCACACAAGTGCCTCATGGCCAAGTTGGTTGATGATTCTTCCTCCACCTCGGGCAAGATAAAGGTAACTCCCATTGATGACTCTTTCATTCTCTCTTCTGAAGCACCTAATGGTGAATTTCATGATGCGAAGGAGATGATGGAAATGATGCATGTGATGATGTGTTGTTGGATAAAGTGAACAAAATTATGGGCATCCTCAAATGCAAGAATCTCAAAATGTTTCAATTTCTTATGGATGTGGTGGGTAAGCACTACACAACCATTAAGGATCTTGAAATCCTCATTGTCGAGGAAAAGGAGAACGAGCGGAAGGTTGAATTTGAGGAGGCTCGAAATGATAATTTGTGCAAAGTTGTTCAAACAACAAATGATTTAAATGAAAAACATGTTGCCTCCTTGAAAAAGGCTAATGGTATATGTAAGGAACTTGCTAATGATATGAAAAAGCTTGTCGAGTTAAACACCTCTCTTTCTAAGAATTTTGAGCTACTCACCTCGTCTCTCAATACAAAAGATGATGAGCTCACAGTTCTTAAGAAGAGTCTTGAGGCCCACAAGATACCTCACATAAAAAATCTAACTAAGATTGCTTCTCCAACCATTGTACATGTTGATGGTTGTGTTATTAACTCTACCTGTGATCAAGCATCCCTCATTAAGGAGAATCTTGTCCTTCATGCTCAACTAAAGAAAGAGGTCGTGACTTTGCCCAAGGCGAGAAGAACCTAAATGATGTATTGTGTCATTGATGACCCTCAACTGTAGGGGATCGTTTGTAGAATTTTCGATAAATAAGAGTGTCGAACCCAACGAGGAGCAGAAGGTATTGGTAAGTGACTTTGGTAAAGAAATAGCTCCAGGAACTGAAAGATAACTTTTTAGGGATTTTTCGGTATAAATAACAAAAAGGTAAAAGCGATCAAAGTAAAGAGCACTGAGGAGTAACAAGTGGCCCGATCCTTTTGAGCAAAGGATAGGCCTAGAAACTGAACTTATAAAGGCTAAAGCGTTCTTGAGGACACACGGGAGAAATAGTCATGTGCTTTCGCCATATTCCGTATCGGCGATATGTGCTGTGTTGATAAGTGTTGAGTGGGTGGATCTATGCTAGTTCACCCTGTAGACTAAGATAAGTGCACTCTTGTGATTAAAAACCTTGGAAGCATCCGCAAATACAAGATAGTAATTAAGGCAAAATCCAAACCATAGCAATACGATCGATGATCCATTGTTCCCTTATGCAAAAGCGTGTGAACTGGGGTTCAGGTTTCTGTCACTCCGGCAACCCACCATAAGCATACTTTGTGCACAATGTATTCCCCTAGGTCCTTAATAAGGCGAAGTGTTGAGTGTTCGACTCACACAACACCACTAGGAAAATAACAACACAACTTAAATATCAAACAATACATATTACTTCAAAATCATATGACTACTAACAACTAGACTTCTCCCATGTCCTCAAGAACTAAAGTAACTACTCACAAGACATAAAAGAGATCATGATCAGAGGGGATAAATATATGATAAAAAATCTGGACACAATGATAATTCTCCAACAAAACTCAATAGCAGTCATCACATGGTAGTAATCAACACCGGTAGAGTAGAGAGGATAGATAGTACGGATTACAACACAAGTTGGACTTGTGAGGTGAGATTGGATGGTGGTGGAGATGGTGTTGATGTTGGGGATGATGTTGATGATGATCTCGATGATCCCCGTGACGATGGTGATGACGATGGCGACGATCTCCCCTTCCGGGAGGTGTTCTCCCCGGCAGAATCTGCCCGCTGGAGATGTCTTTTCTTCTCTATAGGTTTCCGCCATGGAGCAGCGGCGGAACTCAGGAAACTCTCTCTGTTTTAGGGTTTTTGATATGTGTGCGATATATATGCCAAAGGGGGGAGCCGGGAGTGGCCCCAGGGGTCCAGGCGCCCTCCCGGCGCGGCCAGGGGTGGGGCCGCGCCGGGTGGCCGCATGGGCACCCTGTGGCCCCCCTCTAGCCCCTCTTCGATGTGTCTTCGTTAATCTTCTGAAAAATGCCCTCTTCCGATTTTCAGGTAATTTGGAGGTATTCTTCTTCAGCAACTCAGCGTCCAATTTTTACCGCTGATTCCTGCGTCTGCTGCTTCGGCATCGGAAAGTTGCAAACTGTGTAAAATAATCCAAAACAACATAAGAGCAACATCATAACATGAAATATATTAATGAATAAGAAAGAATTACTATATAAAATAGTTATGCATTTTGGACGTATCAACTCCCCCAAGCTTAGACCTCGCTTGTTCCCAAGCGAATGCTGAGGTCGATAAACCTGTCCACAAGTTTAGAGAGTGAAGTGTTGATAAATAGAATATGGACAAGAAGCATCAAGGTTTCCTCACCAAACTCAAACATCCTCAACAACATCCTCAACTCATAAGGCCCTTATGAGAAAATAATAAGAATTATAATCAAAAGTAGGGCTGAGAAAACTCATCAAATTATGGCAAACATATCCTTGGTCGAAGGAAAACTAATAACTTTTACTTTTGCTATTTCTAAATATAATGAAACAATTTGAAGATTTGAAAGAACATGTTATTAGTCATGAAGTGCAAATGCTAACACAAAGGAAGATGTTTGCTCGGAAAAAGCTTTCGCGAGAACTTACTTATCAAAAGATAATGTCAACAATGATATGGCATGGCAAAACTAATGCAACATTATATGGATGAATCCTCATCAGCATCAAGTGTCTGTTCTCTTTGGGAAAAGAAAGAAGTAGGAAAACTGACTCAACATAAAAGTAAAGGAAAGGCCTTGTTAGAGGCAAGCAGGGAAAACTCATGTGCCATCCTTAAATCAAACAGAGTGAAAATAGATTTTGGGAGGTGCATAGTTTGTCAAAAAATGCTAATAGATAGCTCAATTACTTCTCAAGATGGACAAGTTTCGAGGAACGGCTCCCAAGTGGGGACGATCACATCCCCTTAATCTCCTTTGTTTATCACTGCCAAAGTTTCTGATTTCTCATAGACCGAGCTTGAAAGAGGGTTTGTTTGTTATATTATCTTTCGAGCTGGGCGCACTCATGCCAGTTCCTCCTCGTATTATGGGTTTGCAGATTAGACATGCAATCCCGGGGTAAAACTTGTCCAACTTAAGAAGATCATGAATTACCTACTACTTCCTCATGAGCTAAACAAGAGGCACAAAACATAAGATTTTCAACATTTAAGGATAACACATAAATTCTATACTTATAAGAGTGGTAGGGGAATACCTCGAATAGGAAGGTATGGTGGACTCGAATGGAAGGTATTGGTTTCAGGGTATGGATGCACAAGCAGAAATCTGCTAGGCAAAGAGTTTGTCTAGCAAAGGCTTTGAGAGAACAGATCATTGATGCTAACTTAGATGCAAAACATATAAAGCATAAACATTAAGGTAGGCATAACACACCAAGTTGTCTTCCTTGTCAACATAACACTTCAAGCATAATAACATAAAGGTTTTGGCTATGTCGCTACTTGAGAAAACATGCATGTTGTTAAGACCAAAGCTTTGTTTGCCAGAATTAAATAAAGTTTTCAAAGACATACCTGATATAAGGTCAATAATCCCCATAAGAATCATCATAAGGTCGATTGCATGAAGAGAATACCGAGTGCAACGAAGGAACCAATAGACTGCTCATTAATATTCCATCATAGACGACTCCACACTCACGGATACAAACTCTCCATAGAAGGAGTGATAGACCTCAATGCAAACACCTATTTCATATAATAACTTCCCTAGACATGATACGACTCTACTTGACTCTAAAAGACTAAGATAAAGATAAAGATACCGGGCACTCCCCCAAGCTTGGAACAAGCTGAGGGGTGCCATTACCCAAGGATATTTACTCCACATTCTTGTTGTGATTGTTGTTGATGTAGTCATGGATGAAGCGCTTCCATGGTAGAGGTTCCCCGGTCCCATGAGAGGCTTCGGTCTCCAAGATCTTTCTTCCATCACCTAAACCCATGCGCATAAATTTTAGTACATACTGATGGTATGAATTAACGCCCCCTCGTTGATTACCAAAAGTGGAAGGTTGAGATGTAGACAGCGGAAATTTCCCTCGGTGAAGATACCAAGGTTTGTCTCAAGTAGGACTCCGACAACGACAGGTAGGTGACAACGGCGCCAGAGGTGGCGGTTGGCGTGGACCTGCACACACAACAAATAACTTTGCTCCCAACGAGTACAAAGGGGTTGTCAATCCCTCCGGCCTTGTTGTTTACAAAGGATAAAACGCACGGCAAAATAATGATAGTGATAGCAACGGAAAAGTAAATACTGAAAGTAAATTGATAATGGGTGTAAACAGTATTGGAAATATGGACCGGGGTCCTATGATGTTCACTAGTGATGTCTCTCTCCCAAAAGACGATAAAATATCCATGCGAGGTAAACAAATTACAGCTGGGAAATTGACAGGATTATGTTCGCAAACCAATGCTAATTATGCTATAAAGAAAGGAAGAGGCTCAAAAGCATGGGCGGTACGCCAAGAAAAGTAGACCGAAATCCATCTGCATCTACCTACTAATCATCCACCTTGAGATATCTATCCAGAACACCTCGCTGGTATTAAGTTGCGAATCCCACCCAAAGTGTAAACTCAAAGCAACAGACAACTGCATTAAAGAACTTTGCATAAAGTAAACAATCCTTGCACCCGCAAGTACAAGCACCGTTATTTTCCCCCTTGTGGCAACATCACATCCCCTAGACTCATGTTTCTGCCACTCAAGCTAGTCATCGGGGGGCATGAACCCACAATCAGGCATAACGCTCCCTCTTGGAGTCACTACCTACTACTTGGCCAAAGAAATAAACAGCAACGGAGAACATGCAAAAATTACTCAAGAACATAAATATAAAAGAGGAGAATCAAATATATTACTCAAACACAATCTGAACATAATCTCATAATCCATCGGATCCCATCAAACTCAGCATAGCAACAGTAGAAATATTACATACGTGCCTCGATCATGTAGGGCAGCTCACGAGGTCTAATCCATGAAGAACAAAGAGGGGTTGAGAACATCACATAGCTACTGATCATAGACCCATGGTCCAAGGTGGACTACTCACGTTTCATCCGGGAAGCATCCATGGTGGTGGAGAAGCTCCCGGAGGTGGTTCCTCCCTCCGGCAGGGTGCCGGGAAGAGGTCTTCTGGTGCTCCTGATCTTGGAAGCGCGGCGGCGGAACAGAGGAGAGATCGTGAAAAAGGGTTCCCGTCTCGGGGTTTTTGCGTCACGGGGAATAAATAGGCAAAGGGGGGCAGCCAGGGGGGTCCACCAGGGGTCCAGGCGCCCCCCTGGGGCGGCCCCACCCTAGGGCGCGCCGGGAGGGCGCCTGGAGCCCTGGTGGGTCCCCTCTGGCCCCCCTTAGTGATTCCCGAAGCTTCCTGTACGCTGATATTTTATTGGATTTTTCCCGAATTTTTGGAGCACTTTTTATATGGGGGAAACCCGAAATAGAAAAACAGCAGAAAACAGGAACTGGCACTGGGGTGCGCTGAGTTAATAGGTTAGTCCAAATATGATCAAAATTGTATGGAAGTTCATCAATATCATAGCAATATCATACAAAAGAGGCATGGAGCAAGCATAAATTATAGATACGTTTTGGGCGTATCAACATCCCCAAGCTTAATTCCTGCTCGTCCTCGAATAGGTAAAAGATAAAAGCTTAATTTCTGTGGTGACATGCTAACAAATATATAAGAACTTTTAAGTAAAGCCATCAAGGCATGTAATTCAATTCAAGTCATAACAGGCAAGAGTCTATATTTAGTATCGAAACAAGTAACATAAGAACAATCTGCCGCCAGCTAGCTAGCCGTGGGCTGTGCCGGCCTCCAACCGCCGTGGGACCGACGCCCCTACAGCCCCCAGCAGCCGCGGTCCAGTCCGACGCCACCGGCCAGATGGGCCTAGAGGCCCATGGTGAGGGCCCGTCCGTTTTTTTTTCTGGCACCCTGTATTTTTCTAAGTCTGGAAAAACTATGTGCTAATCTGTTTTTGCGATGTAGATTGCGAGTAAACCGCAGCCCGGATCACGTTGCGCCCAAAAGGAAATTTGTTTAGATTTGTGTGTACTTTAGTTAATCTTTTGTGAGCTTTTTGATTTGAGGCCATCTTGATGTTGTTAATCTGTGTTGAAGTGGGCATCAGGCTGTTAACTTCTACTAATTTCTGTCAAGTGATGCTGCTGTTATTTTATTGCAAGTTTGCATGATGATTGTGACACATCCATGAGGCCTATTGCATTGATTCTTGTTGCATACTGTTAAGGATCATGTCTACTTACATTATATGTATTGCATTGTCATGTTTACATTCCTGGTCATAGTTATGTTTAGCTCCAAAGTTGCTATGCCACTGTTTTTGACAACCACCTCTGTTTTTCTCTAAGTCTGTAACTTTCCGATGCCATGTTGCATGCTTAATATCTTTTGATCTGTTATGCCTATGACCTTGATTCTTGTTTGTACCTTATCATCATCATGTCTACTCCATGCTCATATATTGCTAGGTCATGTTGCTGCACATTTGCATATTGTAAGAGCAAAATTATAACCCCATGAGTTTTGGATATTATTGGTCAAAACAGTAGAGGAACTAACAAGTTTTCTAGTATGAACAGATGGTTAGGTTCCTGAAGTTATAGGTTGGTGATAAAGCTTCAACGAAGATTTACACCTTTACTGAAGCATATCCTCTGGAGTGAAGCCCATCACGGATGTCGACCCCTAAAAAGATAAGAAATCCTGAAGCACGTCTCATCGAAGAAAATGGCCAAGATGGCGCAAGACTTAGTAGTTTTTGCGCAGTTCTTTTTCACTTCTTTGAGTCGTAGGAAAAACCGTACTATCAAGAGGGGTTTAGTAAATGTACTCCGAAGGTTTTGATGAAAAGACTCAGATCGAATCCAAACCAGTGAGAAACCAGAGTTGAAGAAATCTCATGTGCGCTAGGTAATGCTTCACCAGCGAAGACTTAATTCTTTCGGCTCCTGAAGCAGAACCAAGTCCGTGAGTCAGCTTTACTTGGACTGCAAGTAAAGTTGCACTGTGATTGGAAATATGACCGTTGGGGACAGGTGTCAAGCTGTCACATCGGGTCACTTCAGTCATTTCGCACCTAGGGATTGCCACCTATAAATACGCCACCCCCGCCCTCATTGGCCGGTGGCTGCTCCAAGATTAATTCCTTACAGAAGAGAGAGAGAGAGTAACCCCACCGAAGCAAACCAAAACCCATCCACCGAAGCAGAAGTCCTATTGATCTGAGTTGATTCATTATGACTGAGGAAGAAGTTTGCTAGCCTTTTTATCTTGGAGAACTGCAATTCTCCTAGACGGTTAGAGAGTTGTTCTTCAGAGAGCGAAGAGTTATTGTCGCCTCGAAGTTCAGTTTGTCAAAGGTTTCGGTGAATTCCTCAATAATCAACCACGAGTGAAGAACTGACCAAGCTCAAGGAGATTGGTGGAGTGGAGATACAGACGGAGAGAGGTTAGCTCCTGTGTTCAATCACAAGTCCCTCCAACCAGACGTAGCACTTTGCAGAGTGTGAACTGGTCGATCAAACATCGCCGAGTCAAGAGTTCGTTTTACTTTCCGCACTTACATTCAGTTTATCAATTGCTTCAGTGATATGCTTCAATACAATTGATTCGATGCTTTTGATTCGCTATGTTATGCTTCAATCATGTTCTACTTCGATGTTTACCTTTCTGTTGAAACTCTTCTGCTGTTAAGTTATGCTTCACTTCATAGTTTCATGCGAAAATTTGAAGTGATCATTCACCCCCTCCCCCTCTGATCACATACTTGAACTTACAATTGGTATCAGAGCTAGGCACTCTTTATTTGGATTAACCTCCTGGAGTGTTTTCAAGTATGTCTTCTAGTATGTCTTTCGCAGCTATTCGCTCTGGCGAACCTATTCCTATATTCATTGGGAAGGACTACCCGTACTGGAAGGACAAGATGAAAAGAAATATCATGGCGATCAACTCAACTGCCTCGCAAGTTGTCTTGTATGGAGTCACTGTTGCCGATGAGAAGGAGATCACCCCTGAAGAAGCTACACTGATTGATCTTGATTCTGTAGTTTGGGTTTTCATCACCAATCACTTGACACCTGAAAAGTATCATGAGGTGAAGAATATTCCAACTGCCAAAGGTGTCTGGGACTATCTTGAGAAGATTGGTGAAGGTGTTTCCACCCAGAAAGATGCCAGAATTGACACTCTCCGAAGCAAATTCTATCGCTTCAAGAGAAACGAGGGTGAAAAAGTCAGTTCCATTTACAGCAGACTCACAACTCTTGCAAATGAATTGATTTCCCTCGGTGCTGATGACATTACACCTCACTCTGTTGTGAGAACTTTGCTTCGCTCATTGGATGATTCGTTTGATCACATAGTGCTGATGATCAAGGAAAGGACTGATTTCAGACGTCTTGTTGCTGCTGATGTTCTTGAGAGACTCACTACCTTTGAAATGGAAGAAGAAGAGAAACGTGACATAAATGGTTCTCGAAGGAGATCCCATGCCCTAAAAGCAAAAGCTTCGCGTCATTCTTCACCCGAAGTCAGTTCTGCTTCAGGTGTCGAATCAGATGATCCCTCAAGCATTGGAAAAGATTTAGCACTGATCATGAGACGCTTCAATCGCTTTCAAAGAAAAGGTTTTTCTTCACCCAAGAAGAGTTATCCCTCAAGAAGCTCAAGTCATTCTTCCTACCGTTCATCCTCTAGAAGCTCTCCATCAAAGGACAATTGCTGCTAAAAGTGCAAGAAACCAGGTCACTACATTGCTGATTGCCCTCTGTGGGAAGCTGAGAACAAATCGAAGCATTCACTCAGAGACTCTTCATCGAAGTCTCACCGATCCTCCAGAAGTCATGAGTCAAAGAGACGTGATTCCAGTTCAAAAAGAGAAAAGAAGAAATATTCTGATGATGATAAGAAGAAAAAGTATCATAAGAAACGTGAGGGTTCTTCATCGAAGACTTACTCGTCTCGTCGAAGCAGCTCTCACCGTGCCAAGGCCTATCTGGGAAAGGAGATGAACTCTGAAGACGAAGCCTCTGGTTCCGAAGCTGAACAAGATTCAAGGTCTACGTCTGGGTCCGAATCAGATGGTGTTGCTGGTTTGGCCTTCGCTTCGGCAGATGCTTCAATCAATGCTTCGAGCTCATTCTTCACCAACAACAGTAGTGAAGATGAAACTCCTACATATTGCTTCATGGCCAAGGCAAAGGTATCTTCATCCAAGTCAAACTATGATACGTCTGATTGTTCTTCATATGAAAGTGACTCAAAGATAAGCTATGCTAAACTTGCTAAAATTGCTTCAATTCAACAAGATGAACTTGATTCACTGAGTAAAACCATTAAGAAATCAGAGACGTTGTTGATCGATGAGATTGAGAAAGGTCAAACTTTAACTAATGAGCATGCTGCTCTAAAGGAGAAGTTTGAAGAATTATCCTCTCGGCATGATCTTCTTTCAGTTGATTATGAGAAGCTCACCTATGAAGTTCTTCAGAGGAAAATGGCTCTCGAAAAACTGAAAGAGGCTCATGAAGAATTGGAAAATGTCAATCTCTCTCTCATGGCTCAACAAGGTTCTGAAGCAAATCATAAAACTGAATCACCTTGTTCGGACTGCTTGGAACGAAGCAAAACTGATTCCAAAGGGAAAGCTCCTATTATTTTTGATGATACTAATGCCTCCGATGAGGAAAATCCTGCTGTTACCGAGGAACTCCTCAGGTTGAAAAACTTATTTGAATCAGTCATGTTCAAAAGTGTGCAAGGACATCAATATATCTGTGATATCCTGAGGAAGGCTCTCCTTCACAGGAATCCCAGAAATGAAGGTGTTGGTTTCGAAAGAAAGATAAATCCTGATGGCACATACTGGGAGCCTGAACAGTATCCTAAGACTGTTTGGGTTCTAGCGAAGGAGAAACCCATTGATATTGCTAACCTTTCAGGCTTCGACTGCAAAATGAACAAAGTCATTGTGGATGAATCACTTGATTCAGACTACAAACTCATGAAAGATGAACAGGGAAAAGTTTCAGCTGAGTATGTAGGTACTCCACCAAAGAATGGATTCTATAAGAGGCAGATATGGGTGCAGAAAGCACTTGTGGAAAAACTGCCTGCTAACCATTCTATGCAGGGAAAGTCTTTGGTACCACCGAATCATTTCTACTCTCTTGAGACGAGAAATGATCCATTGGTGACCGAATCAAATGTTCCGCAGAAGCAATACTATCGTATTGGTCGCCACACGTATCGTCCTCATAATAATCGTACTAAGATTGCATATGCTCATACTTATGCTAACCGTTCGCAGAGGACTTACATTTATGGCGTGCTTGATGGTTCACCGAAGCAATACACTCCTGTTCGATTTAATATTGCTTCGACCAGTGCTTAAACGTCTTCTCAGTCACCTGCTCGTTTGTGGGTGGTTAAGAAGAACTAATTCTTCTGCAGGGCTATGTCTCCGGTGGATCCGAATGGGTCATGGATAGTGGTTGTACAAATCATATGACCGGAGACAAGGAGTTATTCACCGAAGAAAAACTATCTCAATCTTCTTTGAAGTACATTACCTTCGGTGATAACAACAAAGGTAAAGTGTTAGGTTTGGGTAAGGTTGCCATATCGAAGGATAAGCACATTGACAAGGTTATGCTAGTCCAATCTCTTGGATATAATCTTATGTCTATCTCAAAGTTATGCGATATGGGTATGCTTGTCTGTTTTCTGCTTCGCGTTGTGTTGTCTTTTCACAGGATGACTATACGTTTGTCTTCGAGGGTTACCGAAAGGGAGATCTATACATTGTTGATTTTTCTTCGGGCCCTGCTGTGTCCACTTGCTTAATGGCAAAAGCTTCATCGGGATGGCTATGGCATCGAAGACTTGGTCATGCAGGGATGAGAAATCTTTGTAACTTAGTGAAGAAGAATCATGTTATTGGCCTTAGCGAAGTAAAATTCGATAAGGATCGTCTCTGCAGTGCTTGCGAAGCTGGTAAAATTACGAAGAAATAACATTCAGCGAAGACCATCATGACTACAACTCGTCCTCTGGAATTGCTTCATATGGATCTTTTTGGTCCTCAAAATTATGCAAGCCTGGGAGGAAACAAATATGGTCTATTTATTGTTGATGACTTCTCTCGTTATACTTGGGTTTTCTTTTTGGATGACAAGAGCAAAGTGGTTGAAATCTTCAAGACATTCGCAAAGAGAGCTCAAACAGAATATGAATTATCTCTGAAGCATATCCGAAGTGATAATGGAACTGAGTTCAAAAATACGCATATTGAATATTTTCTTGATGATTATGGATTTTCTCATGAGTTCTCTGCTGCCTATACACCTCAACAGAATGGTGTAGTTGAAAGGAAGAAGAGAACTCTTATTGAGATGGCCAGAACTATGCTTGCTGAATACAAAACTCCTATTAGGTTCTGGGCCGAAGCAATCAACACTGCATGTCACATCATCAACAAGGTTTACCTTCACAAATTCTTGAAGAAAACTTCACATGAGCTGATCACTGGTATCAAACCAAATGTCTCATATCTTAGGGTATTTGGTGCTCCATGCTTTATTAGAGATATGAATCATAGCTCCAAATTTGCCCCTAAGGCACATGAAGGTTTTCTTTTAGGTTATGGCTCAAACTCTCACACTTACAGAGTCTATAACTCTCACTTTGGGAAAGTTATGGAAACTGTGAATGTAAGGTTTGATGAAACTAATGGCTCTCAAAAGGAGCATTTGCCTCATGATCTAGATGAACCTCCTCTTGATGAAGTAATAAGGTCCATGGCTATTGGTGAGATTTGCCCTGTTGAAGCCAATCAACGTCAAGCTGTTAGGGATGATGATGGTCCAATGTTCCCACACATAGCCCGGGGCGCTGGAGATCAACATCCTGAAGCTAATGATGAACAGGACGAAGAAGGTCAAAGGAACGAAGGAAATGCTAATCCTGAAGGAAATGCTGAAGCTGAAGATGAAGCTGATCCCGAAGCTGATGCAGATCCTGAAGCAGAAGCTGAGCCTGAAGCAAATGATACTACGTTATCCCGAGTTCGAAGAAGAGTTGATGTGGATTCGATCCTTGAAGATATCAATCAACCAGGTCGTCCCACTACTCGATCTCGTACTCGTTTGGCTAACTTCTGTGGAAACTTTTCTTTTGTCTCCATGCTAGAGCCTTCAAAATATGATGAAGCCATGAAGGACCCTGATTGGTTATTGGCTATGATGGAAGAACTTCACCAATTTGAAAGAAACAAGGTCTGGTCACTTGTTGAAAGGCCAGATCCTACGAAGCACAACGTTATTGGCACAAAGTGGATATTTCTCAACAAGCAAGATGAAGATGGTATCGTGGTAAGAAATAAGGCTAGATTGGTAGCACAAGGTTACACCCAAATTGAAGGCATCGACTTTGGTGAAACCTATGCTCCAGTAGCCCGTCTAGAATCCATTCGTGTCATGCTTGCTTTTGCTAACCACAAAAATATATTGCTATATCAAATGGATGTCAAGAGTGCTTTTCTTAATGGTGAAATCGAAGAAGAAGTGTATGTTATGCAGCCTCCAGGTTTTGAAGACTCAAAGAATCCTGATATGGTGTACAGGCTTCACAAAGCTTTGTATGGACTGAAGCAAGCACCTCGTGCTTGGTATGAAACATTGAAGGATTTCCTCCTGAAGAAAGGCTTCAAACCAGGAACCACTGACCCCACTCTTTTCACTCGATCATATAACAATGATCTATTTGTGTGTCAGATATATGTAGATGATATTATTTTTGGCTGTACTAACACTGAAATCAGCGAAGAATTCGCAAGGATGATGTCGAAGAAATATGAGATGTCTATGATGGGTGAATTGAAGTTTTTCCTTGGACTTCAGATTCGACAACAGAAGAATGGCACCTTTATTTCACAAGAGAAATACTTGAAGGATTGCCTGAAGAAGTTTGATCTTGCTGAATGCAAGACCATTAGAACGCCCATGCCTACTAATGGTTTTCTTGATGCAGATGAGAAAGGGAAACCCTTCGATCAGAAGAAATTTCGGTCCATGATATGTTCACTCTTATACTTATGTGCATCTAGACCTGACATTATGCTATCAGTTTGTATTTGTTCTCGTTTTCAGGAAAATCCGAAGGAATCGCATCATATTGCTGTCAAGCGAATTCTTCGATATCTAGCACATACTCCTTCTTTGGGACTTTGGTATCCCAAGGGTACTCAGTTTGATTTGATTGGATATTCCGATTCAGACTGGGCTGGTGATAGGGTTGACAGGAAATCTAGCTCAGGTACTTGTCATTTTCTTGGTAGATCCCTTGTGTGTTGGGCTTCGAAGAAACAGAACTGTGTCTCAATATCTACTGCTGAAGCTGAATACATTGCTGCTGGCTCATGCTGCACTCAAATACTTTGGCTCAAGCAGACGCTGAAATATTATGGTATATTTGTGAAGAAAATCCCTCTGCTTTGTGACAATGAGAGCGCAATCAAGATTGCTCTCAATCCTGTGCAACACTCTCGAACGAAGCATATTGATATTCGTCATCATTTTCTTCGAGATCATGTTCAGCGCGAAGACATTGAGATTAGCCATGTAAGAACTGAAGATCAATTGGCAGAAATATTCACGAAGCCATTGGACGAGAAAAGGTTTTGTACATTAAGATGTGAGCTAAACATCTTAGACTCACACAATGTTCAGTAAGATCGAAACTCTTCATTGTATATATTCACCTTCGTTGTGTATTTATGTGTTTAGTTTCGATTGAGTTGTTCCTTCGTCTTAGTTTAGTTTCGTTTGCCTTTTGCTTTCTGTTCTGTGCGTTCTTTATTTATTCGTTTCTTTTGTCCCCTATGCTTGTCACTTTTAGCTTCGTTGTTGTTCTTCGAAGTGATAAGTTTCGGACCCTATCTCTCCATTCTGATTCGCTCCCAATCATCTCTATCTTGAATGATAAGCACAATTGAAACGGAAAGCATATTGCTTCGAACATCATTGAGTTCCGAATCAAATGCTTCCAACTTTATCGAAGTTTTTGCTCTCGGTCAAGACTTATTCTTCGGCCGTTGAGTCCCCGTCTTGTTCGGGTCGTTGAGATTCGCTTGCGATACGCCACTTCATCTGAGCCGTTGAATCGGAAGAGTCACTCGCTGAGAACCGTTCGATCTGATCTGGTAACCGCTCCAGATCGGGCCTATTTAAGGCGTTCCCCCAGCGAAACGGTTCCCCACGATTCATTCTCTCCGATTTCCCCCCATCTTCCACCTCGAGCAATCCGCAGAGCTCCCGTCCCCGACGTTGCGGTCGCCGCTTCACTGCCGGACCGCCGCCGCCGTGGACGTTCCCCGTCGATGAAGAGCACGTCTCCGCACTCCGTCGCCGTAGCCGCTTCGCGTCACCAAGTTAGGGTACGCAATGCTACTTGGATTCAATCGGTTCTCTGTGTTCTTCTTCTAGGGTTTGGATCTAAGTGTGTTAGGGTTTTTGTTTTTCTGTTTATAGGACTGTTTGATCCGTGCTGATCGTTGTTCCTTGGGAAAACTGTTCTTAGAATCAAAGTGATCCCATCTTCTTAGGTCAGTTTTTGAGACTCGATTCTTCTGTGGTTTGGATTAGGTTAGGTCTTGTTCTCGAACAGGTTCTAGCCAAATCCATTAACAGAATTGCATCCAATCTTAGATTGATCTGAGCTCCTATCAAAATCTTTTGGTTTTGGTCGAAACTTTTTCCTGTGCTTATTCATTCCCTCTCCTTGTTTCCCTCTTGTCTATATTCTTTTCACAGGATGTCTGACGAAGAGGCTGCTATGGGGAATGAGTCTCCCATTGTTGAAGGGCTCGAAAACTATCCAGAGCCACCGAAGCAGAAGGGCAAAGGAGGAAAAATGAAGGAAGTCAATAATGCCCGAGGCATACCCGAAGCCATTCGCCTCAAGATGGGCTATGACACTCCTCCAGAAGAAACAGATCATGACCGAAAGATTCGACTGCAAAGGATTCATCGATATTGGGCTATCAGGTGGTACAAGTACAAGAGTATCCCAACTTGGAAGTGGGCAATGCAATTTGCCTTTAGCCCACCTTATCGGTACACCACCGCTATGTGCGCTCAGTACACTGCAGCCAACCGGAAGAAGTACTACCCGAAGCCTCCGGCTGTCCCGCACCCAAATTCACTCAAGACCCCGGATGATTATCCTGATGAGAAAGAGAGGCTTGCTCTTTTGGCTGAGAAGAAGAGGATTAGAGAAGAGAAAAAGGCTAAAGCACTTGCTGCTGCAGGGCTTGATGAAGCTGAAGCATCGAAGCCTAAGAAGAGGCGAAAGCTTCGCAAGCTGAGTGATTCACCTCCTCCTGCCTCAGAAGAAGAGGGAGACAATGAAGCTGAAGACGAAGCTGATGCTGCTGCACAGCTTGAAGATTCGATTGATGAAGATCCTGCTGATGAAGCAGATGATGAGTCCGAGAACTCTCCCATTCCCCCAAGTCCTAAAAATAAACTGATTCGGAAGCCTCTGAAGAAGAAGGCTGGAGAGAAACCGTTTGCTCCTAAAGGAGTTAAGTTTCAAGATCCCACTGATCCTCCTGCTCCCAAGAAAAACATAGACTTGTCGAACTTGGTGATTGAGGCTCCCCTTTCTTCTAAGTCACCTCGCCGTCCTGTTCCTGCTGAGCAGAGGACCAAGGAAAGGCATGACCCGAAGGCTAAGTCTGCTGCTAGGCCCGAAGCTAAAGCTCCTGAACAAGCCAAAGCTTCGAAGCCTAAGACAACTGTTGCCAAGCCTGGCCAGACATATGCCCAGGTCGGCACAAAGAAGCTGTCCGAAGCTGAATTGCGTAAGAGAGACCGTGCCGAAGCTGCACGTCTGCATGCTGAAGCACTAGCCCAAGCTAAGGCTGATAAAGAAGCTAAAGAGAAAGAGAGAACAGATAGAGAGGCTGCTGAGCTGGAGAAACAAAGGAAGGAGCTGGATGAATCCAACCAGAAAGCTGAAGCGAAGCGCAAGCTAGCTGAAGCAAAATCTCAAGAGGCTAAGGCTGCCGCCGAAGCCAAACAACTCAGTGAAGCTGAAGCCAAACGCCAAGCTCAGCTGGATGTTCTTCGCATGAAGAAAGCTAAAAAGATTGCCAGAGCCGCTCAAAAGGAAGCCGCTGTTGACATGGCACCGAAGGACATTCCCCCGAAGCCAGTCACAGCTCGTGTCCACGAAGCTCATATTGAAGCTGAGCACAGTGAACATAACTTCCCAGATGCTAGAGAAGGTGAACTCTGGGACTGTTTGAGCCTGTATCAGGTATACTGCAAACTTGCTGAAGCTGTTAATCCCCAGGCTGTGGATATTGGGAATATCTACATTTCACCAAATCTTTCAGCTATGCTCGAAACCTTATACAATCAGCTGAGGGATTTACATGCCAAAGACAGATCAGAAATTGCTAAGATTCTGAAATTCAAGAAGAAAGCAGATGATGAATCAGATGAGGATTTCAAGACCGAAGCCATAGCTGCTTCGAAGAAAATTGCTGTTGTTAATGAGCAAACGAAGCAAAATTTGAAAGTCTTTCAAGAAAAGTTAAAGTCTGCCATTGAAGAATGTTGCAAGACTCACAATGCTTCAGTCATGGATCTTGACTCAAAGAAGTGCGAAGCCATGCTCAAGCAATTAGCTTCACCACTTCCCAAATTGCAACAAAGGAAGAGGTGTCTCATTGCTGACACTGAAGAAGTTGATGAGGTGAGCTCTCATCCGGCCAAGAAGGCCCCAAGAAAGGCATCGCCCCCTCGATGCAAAATCATCAAGCTTGGTAAACCTGCTTCAAAGCCATCCGCCCCCGAAGTCGCTCCACCCCGTGCTCCAACTCCTCCTCCACCTCAACCCGCTCCTCAACCGTCTGCTCAAGACAACTTTGCGCCAGAACCTTCTCCACCACCTCAAGACATTCCTGAAAAGGATTATTCTTCAGCTCACTCTGCTGAGGAGTCTGAACACAAAGAAGGCGAAGCCAGAGATCCAAATGCTGAAACCGATGCAAATGCAGAAGTCGAAGCAGAAGCCGAAGCGAATGAGTTGGCCATCGTCACTCAACCGCAAAGGCGAATCACAGATGCACGAAGGCACTGTGTTCCCGCTCAAGACACTCAGCTGGACTCCATCTACCCCAGAGAAACATTTCCTATATTCCTGGGAGAAGGATCATCTTCAAGACATGGTCCTGAGTTTGATCTTGAAGTTCATCGCCAGAAGCTTCGCTTCTTATGCTCTAGTCCATATGATTCCCCGAGGACTGCTGATGACCTTCGATTCTGGACTGCTGAACAACAAATTCTATACACGAAGCTATACTGCCAGAAAAGTATTCTGTTCAGACACAAGAATTTGGATATGCACAGTCTATCTTCTGCAACATGTTTCCAAAACATTATGGAAACCATCGAAGCACAGAATTTGTCTGGCATGTTTGCTATGGAAACTCCTTTCAATTCCGAGATAGTGAAGCAATTCTATGCCACTCTCTATGTCTCTGGAAACCCTGATGATACAAGCACATGGATTATTGAATGGATGATTCAAGGGAAGGTGTTTCGGATGCATACTGATGAATTCATGGAAATAGTGAACATCCCAAGGCACACTGGAGAATTAGCTAAGGTCCATCTGTTGCCTGATCCCACTGAAGCCGAATTCGCATCACTCCTGGATCCCGAAGTCACTGGAGATCACATGCCTGAGAACATTCGCCCGAAGCATTTGGTATTCATTTCAAAGACTTGGTTTTACATCTTGTCAAATTCTTTGATGCCTCTCAGCACTGCGAATGAAGAATCCAACATCCACTATCACACTCGTCATGCTCTAATGAAGCTCACTCATGGTCATGTATTTGACTTCGAGGATTGTTTTCTTCGATACATGGTACAAGCTGCAGAATTAGTCAATCAACTGAAGCCATATGCCCCTTGGCTGCAAGCCATTTGCAACCATGGACGCAGTGAAGATTATGTTGCGAAGCATCACCCGAAGCTGTTTTGCCCTTCTGTCCGTGACACCATGAATATCTTCAGAAGGCCAAATGATCCATTTGCCACATATGTCGGAGTCAGACAGCATATCAATGAACGCAACATGTCAAAGAAGTTCCAGAAAGAGGTTTATCATTTTGAAGTTTCCGTTTGTAACCAGCAACTGCTTGAAAATTTTATTGATGGAAATCAACGCCAGATGCAACACTTATCTGATGAGATCAATAGAGTTGGCAACATTGCCATGAACAACAACCAGTACTTGAAGGTGTTGAAGCGTCATTCTTGGAAAGGTTTACGGAAATTCAACTCTGTGAAGAAACTTGAAGCCGACCGGATTTTCAAGGAGTATCCACATCTTCAACGTTACTTCTCCAGAAATGATACGGTCGACCGCCCCAACCCCAAGATCCCTTCGCTGGATAAGATAGATGAAGTCCTCTTTGTCAACCCTGCTGAACAGATTCGCCCCGATACCTTCTCGGATGAAGACTCCCATACCTCGAAGCACGAAGATGATCCTCTCGACGACAGCGACCTTGAACTGCTTCAAGCGCCGATGGACTTCGACGAGGAAGAGTCACCTGCTTCGACCGAAGGCGATACTTCAGGCGATGCATCTTCTTCAGGCGAAGACAATGTGCAGGGTCCCAGGATTGCAGATGACGCATAGATGCTCTTGATCTACCTATCAACCTTTTGTCCAATTATTGACAAAAAGGGGGAGAAAGTAGCATCGAGTTTAGATTCGCATTCGCTGCGGGGTTTAGGGTTTTGATTCGATCTTTTGCATGTTAAGTTACGACAAACATTCCATTCTCTTCGATTGGGTTGTAACCTAAGTATTACTTCGATTGTGAACTGTTTCATCTTATATGTCAATAACCCCCGTGCTTGCAAGTTGCTCTCCTATTTTTTATCTTGCAGGTGGTTATTATCTTTAAGTTCACAGGTTATTGGATAATTTCATATTCTTCAAGTCATATTCTCTATATGCAATTGATTCGCTAAGATATGTGTTAGGCTTCCCATTGATGATATTCTTCAACAAGCATTCTCTTCGATTATACAAATCTTCAATGCTTGCATTCAGGGGGAGTCATAAGCTTCATATCTTAGAGTTTGCTCTCAACTCAACTCAAAATTCCATATCTTTTATCGATGCCTGTTTTTTCAACAATAGTCCAAAAAGGGGGAGATTGTAAGAGCAAAATTATAACCCCATGAGTTTTGGATATTGTTGGTCAAAAAAGTATAGGAACTAACAAGTTTTCTAGTATGAACAGATGGTTAGGTTCCTGAAGTTATAGGTTGGTGATAAAGCTTCAACGAAGATTTACACTTTTACTAAAGCATATCCTCTGGAGTGAAGCTCATCACGGATGTCGACCCCCTAAAAAGATAAGAAATCCTGAAGCACGTCTCATCAAAGAAAATGGCCAAGATGGCGCAAGACTTAGTAGTTTTTGCGCAGTTCTTTTTCACTTCTTTGAGTCGTAGGAAAAACCATACTATCAAGAGGGGTTTAGTAAATGTACTCCGAAGGTTTTGATGAAAAGACTCAGATCGAATCCAAACCAGTGAGAAACCAGAGTTGAAGAAATCTCATGTGCGCTAGGTAATGCTTCACCAACGAAGACTTAGTTCTTTCGGCTCCTGAAGCAGAACCAAGTCCGTGAGTCAGCTTTACTTGGACCGCAAGTAAAGTTGCGCTGTGATTGGAAATATGACCGTTGGGGACAGGTGTCAAGCTGTCACATCGGGTCACTTCAGTCATTTCGCACCTAGGGATTGCCACCTATAAATATGCCACCCCCGCCCTCATTGGCCGGTGGCTGCTCCAAGATTAATTCCTTACAGAAGAGAGAGAGAGAGTAACCCCACCGAAGCAAACCAAAACCCATCCACCGAAGCAGAAGTCCTATTGATCTGAGTTGATTCATTATTACTTAGGAAGAAGTTTGCTAGCCTTTTTATCTTGGAGAACTGCAATTCTCCTAGACGGTTAGAGAGTTGTTCTTCAGAGAGCGAAGAGTTATTGTCGCCTCGAAGTTCAGTTTGTCAAAGGTTTCGGTGATTTCCTCAATAATCAACCACGAGTGAAGAACTGACCAAGCTCAAGGAGATTGGTGCAGTGGAGATACGGACGGAGAGAGGTTAGCTCCTGTGTTCAATCACAAGTCCCTCCAACGAGACGTAGCACTTTGCAGAGTGTGAACTGGTCGATCAAACATCACCGAGTCAAGAGTTCGTTTTACTTTCCGCACTTACATTCAGTTTATCAATTGCTTCAGTGATATGCTTCAATGCAATTGATTCGATGCTTTTGATTCGCTATGTTATGCTTCAATCATGTTCTACTTCGATGTTTACCTTTCTGTTGAAACTCTTCTGCTGTTAAGTTATGCTTCACTTCATAGTTTCATGCAAAAATTTGAAGTGATCATTCACCCCCTCCCCCTCTGATCACATACTTGAACTTACACATATAGTTTTACCCTTGTTTATACAGCATGAAAATAACAGTTTCTGCCCTGTTTTCCTGATTTTTACTAAGTCCTATACCAGTAATGTTTTATTGCATTTTGCTTGGGCTATAATTAATTATTCATGATGCCTATTTGCATGATTCCTTTTGCCATGCCTTCCCTGCCATGTCTACTTTAGTTGCATATCATTTGTGAGAATGTTTGCATTCATTATCCTGTTTATGCATTGCTCTAAAGTGTGCTTCCTGATGTTGGCAGATGGTGTTCCAAACTTGTTTTGCTTGTATCTTTTTAACCGTAAGTCCGTTTGGAGTGTGCTTTATATGTAACTTGATTATTTTTTCGTGTACTTTGTGTTTATGCTATTTTTTGCTGCTGTTAACCAACCTAAAATATGGTTTAGGACAGAACAGTACCAAATTCTTTAATTGTTGTGGGGTACTTAGTGGTATGCCATGTTTAGGTTGTGCCTCACTTAAATTGACTAGCATAGATAGTTTATCTTATGCTTCACCTCTTTCCATGTTTGTGTGCTATGCAATGCTTGCTTGAGTTGCCATGTTAACAACCTTTGTTGATAACCTGTAGCTAAACAACTTGAACCATCGTAAACGTGCGGTATCGTCGTGTGTGACGAGTACTCCACTTAACATGTTAGTAACCGCTCTCGACGGTAGGTGTGATGTCTCGTGTTGCCTTCTTGTTGATGCTTGATCGTGTTTGCTTCGTAGTAATAGATGCTTGCTCGTTGATTGATTTCCAGTGTTTACCGTCTTGTGTGCTTCCGCGGGTACCTTCGGAGACGATGCGAGCTTGCGATCAACTACACCTTCGAAACCCGACTTATCAACAGGCAAGGACTATACATTACTTATGATCCATTCTATTTCAACCAGAGGTCTGCATGCTAGTCTAGGATAGGTTCGATGTTTAATCCTACCACATGTTTACAACCTCTTTCAAACTGATACAACCATGTTCCCTCCCAGCAAACCTTGTAATGCTATGTTACTATTGCTTGTTTCTCAGCCCCTGCTTAGTATGCATGCTTAGGATGCTACAATGTTACCCTGTTACTCCTTGGTTTGGGCTATCACATTATTATATTGTTGTTGATGATATGATTATTATTATAATGTTGACTATATTCGACGAAGGATGGAAGGTCTAGGCTATCCCGCCCCGAAGCTTTGTTCCATTCGAGTCACCTAGGATCCGAGTTCCGGGTATTGGTTTTAAGACTGAGCGTGCCTAACCGCGTGTGGGATTTTATGGGGTCCCCTTTTCTTACCTACCTAGCTTCAAACATTTCTAGTGGTGGCCCAAGCTGATTAACCATTTGCAAACCATGCATATATGCCTGTCGGGTCGCTCCTAGCAGACATCCTTTAAACCAACCAGGGCCAGTGGGGACTTTGTTTCCTTGTTGGTCCAACCTGTCTGGCTGAGGACCCGGCCTCATGTGAGAATTACCGGCAATCCAAACCTTCGAAATATGGTAGAGACCAGATCGAGAGGGCGGCCGACTCCTGAGATGGATGTCGACTCACCGGGGGCCACCCGGATTTGTTCGTTGTTAGCTAGAGGGACCTGTCGTTTCGGATCTCTCGAAACTAAATCATAAAATGGTTGCCTATCATGGGTAGCAACTGAGAGAGATGGGCGTGCGTGCGGAGCCTTGTAATGGGAAGTTGGTACACCCCTGCAGGGTTAAATCTTTTCGAGAAGCCGTGCCCACGGTTATGGACGACTTGAGACCTACTCCTTGTTCATAGGCAACAACAACTGAGATAATCTTAATAATTTGATTCAACGTGTGTGTGCCTTGACTGCTTCTTCTTCGTCGGGATGCGAAGAGGAGGACAAGGATAGGATAGGTGTTATGCTTGCGTAAGTAGGTGGATAGCAGACTTGTTGGAGGCGATTCCTCATTGAATGCTTGGCTTCTTATCTTACTCTCTAGATCGTTAACCACTTCATAAATGCTAGTGCGGCATCAACCTCACCACTTACCCCACCCTTACCGTAAACTACTAGTTGTCCTAGAATGAAGAGTGATGAAGTCCTTGCTGGGTTAGTTGACCACTACAGTTGGATTCTGAGTACCTCTGTACTCATGATACTACCCCCAAACTCTTTTCAGGGTTCTTGATCGACAACAGGTACGGTGATCGACGTTTCACGTGGAGACTCGGCGACGACTAGTTAGGCGGATCTCGGCGGAGGGCCTGGACCCGTGTGGTTATCGAATCGATGTTTTTCTCTTTGCCGGTAGGCATTTGATTGTAGTCTGTACTCAGACATATATCTTCCGCTGATGTATTGTATTTAAGGCAGTTGTATGCCGATTGTATGAGATGTTGTATCCATGTGGCTGTAATGTTGTGATATCATGTTGGAAATCCGGGGCATATGGAATTGTCATATGTCGCGGTGGGACCGATATGTGCTTCGTCCCCGGATCTGGATGGAAACATCTAGTTCTAGAACAGTACCACATATCGGGGCCTTACAAGGGATATACGAGAAAAAAGTATTTTTGTGTTGAGAACTCAATCTACTAAAGTTTCACACTTGGTCTTCTTTGGAATCTTATCTTGACACATCCCCAGACCACTAGCCAGGTACAAGTCAAAATGATCCACTCCTTTTCGACATTTTGAGCACTCATGCAATGGATGAGCGTAAGCAAGAAAGTTGACACTTAGGATGGCAAAGAGAGAATATGGTGGAGGAGGAAGTAAAAAAGGGTGTGAAAGGCTCACATCAATGAGGACAATCATAGGCGAGAGAAAGCCAAATGATAGATATGATGTGAGGAGTAGGGATTTCCATGCAATGGATGCACGTATGAGCTAAGGTAAGCTCTCCAATGGAACTAGTGGGGGTGCATCCAACTTGCTTGCTCAAGAAGACATAGAGCTCATTTGAGGAGGCTCATCATTGGAATATACAAGCCAAGTTCTATAATGTGAAGGGTCCCCACATAGCTATATGCATAAATGATAATCTCTATGGAGTACAAGATATAAGAAGGAGTATGAGTGAAGATCTCTCAAAAGGAATAGTAGTGTCCCCCTTCTCTCTTTTTATTTCTTTTTCTCTTATTTCTATTTTTTTTATTTTTTTGGTGGCCTCAATGGCTCTTTCTATTTCTCTCATTTTTCCTCTTTGGGATTTTTTAATTTGTCCACTTTGGGATATTTTCCTCACTTTAGGGCAACACTCTATATATTACAAAAAGTATAGAAGATGCTTCACACTTTACAAGGTACTCATATCATAAAGAAGATGTAACTATCATGATGTATGCAAATGTATGCCTCTGCCAGTGTAGCAGGATATGCAATGATACTAGCGCAACATGTAGCAATGATTAGGGCAAGGCCCAACTAGCATGTGGCTCGTCGATCAAGCAAGTAGCATGTATGACATGAAGATCAAGTCATGAGAAGGTGGATGTTGCATGGCAATATATCTCGGAAAGGCTATGGAAATGCCTTGGAAGGTAGGTATGGTGGCTGTTTTGAGGAAGGATATAAGGAGGTTTATGATGACAGAGCGCATCATGCCACGGGTTTGGATGTGTAAGTCCAAGTATGTGATCAGAGGGGGAGGGGGTGAATGATCACTTCAAATTTTCGCATGAAACTATGAAGTGAAGCATAACTTAACAGCAGAAGAGTTGCAACAGAAAGGTAATCATTGAAGCGGAACAGGATTGGAGCATAACATAGCGAATCAAAAGCATCGAATCATTTGCATTGAAGCAAATCACTGAAGCAATTGATAAACTGAATGTAAGTGCGGAAAGTAAAACAAACTCTTGACTCGGCGATGTTTGTTCGACCAGTTCACACTCTGCAAAGTGCTACGTCTGGTTGGAGGGACTTGTGATTGAACACAGGAGCTAACCTCTCTCCGTCCGTATCTCCACTGCACTAATCTCCTTGAGCTTGGTTAGTTCTTCACTCGTGGTTGATTATTGAGGAAATCACCGAAACCTTTGACAAACTGGACTTCGAGGCGACAATAACTCTTCGCTCTCTGAAGAACAACTCTCTAACCGTCTAGGAGAATTGCAGTTCTCCAAGATAAAAAGGCTAGCAAATTTCTTCCTAAGTCATAATGAATCAACTCAGATCAATAGGACTTATGCTTCGGTGGATGGGTTTTTCGGTTTGCTTCGGTGGGGTTGCTCTCTCTCTCTTCACTGTAAGAGGAAATATTCTTGGAGCAGCCACCGGCCAATGAGGGCGGGGGTGGCGTATTTATAGGTGGCAATCCCTAGGTGCGAAATGACTGAAGTGACCCGATGTGACAGCTTGACACCTGTCCGTAACGGTCATATTTCCAATCAAAGCGCAACTTTACTTGCGGTCCAAGTAAAGCTGACTCACGGACTTGGTTCTGCTTCAGTATCCGAAAGAACTAAGTCTTCGCTGGTGAAGCATTACCTAGCTCACATGAGATTTCTCAACTCTGGCTACTCACTGGTTTGGATTCGATCTGAGTCTTTTCACCAAAACCTACGGAGTACATTTACTAAACCCCTCTTGATAGTACGGTTTTTCCTACGACTCAAAGAAGTGAAAAATAACTACGCAAAAACTACTAAGTCTTGCGCCATCTTGGTCATCTCCTTCGATGAGACTAGCTTCAGGATTCCTTATCCTTTTAGGGGTCGTCATCCGTGATGAGCTTCACTCCAGAGGATATGCTTCAGTAAAGATGTAAATCTTCGTTGAAGCTTTATCACCAACCTATAACTTCAGGAACCTAACCATCTGTTTTACACTAGAAAGCTTGTTAGTTCCTCTACTGTTTTGTCCAACAATATCCAAAACTCATGGGGTTATAATTTTTCTCTTACAAGATGTATCGGCGAAGGTGGACGTCAACTCTCGGAGTGAGAACAAAGCAATGCACGGCACAGGAGAGGATAGAAAAATATGGGAAGGTGGAAGTGTCAACTTTTGAATACTCACATTAGTCCGAAGAACTCATGCACTTATTATCGGTAACTCTCAATCTAATAAGGAGGTTTCACAAAGAGACAAGTACCCCGAGGAGGAGTGTATGGGGGTTTGGTTATCCTTGCGCATCCTCGACTCATGGTACGTGAGTGTTCTCTAATATTCGACCCGTCAGAAGAGTAGTGATCCATCTAGTAGCTAAAGTTCTCAACTAATTTTGTAAGCTTTGAAAATAAACACGGATTTCCCAAAATACGACATCTATCACTAATAGGCTAAAGCTCTTGACACAAAAAGTCCAAACATTACTCAAAACAATACCTCAAAACTATTGCAAGTTACTACTACAAAAGAATAGCAACCTTAATTACCTACTTCAAGTCAAGACACAAAACTCAGTGCAACAGGCAAACTCTATAAACAAGATAATCATTAAAACTCAAGAGAGTTCCAGCAACAAACTAAACAAAAACTCTTTGAAAAGATAAACATGAAAACTAAGAGAAAAACATGACAGTAGCTATGAAAAGATAAAGAACACACACAACAAAGATAAGCATGAAAAATCCTATGTTGTGTTCTAGATTTTGGAAGTGGAGCGTGTTTCTCTCCCACACAAAGAAATCTAGGTTCTAACTTGTTATGAACAGCAAGCAAAGCTAAAGAAAACTAAAAAATAAAACCTAAGAGCGAGACGCTCCAAGCATAGCACATAACGCATGAAGTGATAAAAATATAGTGAAACGAGAGACGAACTAATAATTGTTGATGGAGAAGGGGATGCACGGGGGCATCCCCAAGCTTAGACGCTTGAGTCTCCTCGAATATTTATTGGGGATGCATGGGGGCATCCCCAAGCTTGAGCGCTTGACACTCCTGAATCTTCTTTCATCATCTTCCCTCGCACACTTGAAAACTCCCTTCATACATAACTCATCATAATCTGATTAGCGAGGTTAGTACCCATAATAAAATAATTTTTGTCTACTAGAAATAAAGACATTCTTGAAGAGATACTGTTTCTCAAGATTGCCAAAAAGTTTTTGCAAAGAAAAAGCAAGCTTAAGGTTCGCAAAATGAAGGAAAGGCAAAACAGGACAAAATCTGTGAAAAACAGACCAGCAGGTAGTAAAGAATTTTTTAGGGATACTTCTGGAACTTAAATGAAAAAACTCAGAACATACAAAAGTTCCGTAATTGTATAGAGCACGCTGTGTAAAAAATAGCTCAAAAATATGAACTGGGATTTTTCTCTGATTTTTCTAGTCACGAGGACAGAATCTGTTTTCTGGAAAACATGTCACAACTCTCACTTCCCTTGTCATATGAGGCTATAAAAGGCACAAAGCTTGAAAAGTAAAGATACAATGATGTTGCTACAGTATTAAAAATCATCAAGACCACTAAAAACAGAAGAAAAAAAAACAGGAAACCCTAAATTCGTTGCGGGCTGCCTCCCGAAAGCGCTTCTTTAAAGACATTAGCTAGGCTTAATGCAAATAGATCAAGTCTTTTCAAGAAAATAACTAGACCGTGTAACGGACTCCAAAGGCAACTTAATCTTTTTCCTAGGGAAGTGTTCCATCCCTTTCTTGAGAGGGAATTGGAATTTTATAATCCCTTCTTTCATATCAATTACAGCACCCACGGTGCGAAGAAAAGGACGTCCCAAAATAATTGGACAAGAAGGTTCACATTCAATCACTACAGGAAACAAGAGTTTTGCCGTCAGCTTAGAGCTTTGCCGTCAGCTTTCTATTGGGGCTGACGGCAAAGGCTCATATGCCGTCAGCCGTGGTCTAAGATGACGGCGAAACACTGGCTTACGGCGTAGGACAGATATGCCGTCAGCTGGCTGACGGAAAAGAATGAAAAAGCTGACGGCAGAACCTGGCCACGTGTCCTTTCCAGCCCTCAAGTAACGGCTTGCAAGGTTTGCCGTCAGCTGGTTGACGGCTTAGCCTAACGGCAGACGCTGCTGTCAGCCGGCTGACGGCATAGCCTGTCCATAACCCCCCCGTGCCCTAACCCCCACCCCACTCACCACACTCCCCTTCCTCTCCCTCCCCGACGCACGTCGCCGCCGCCGCCACCACCACCACCCAGTCGCCCCCCCGCCGCTGCCGCCCCCGTGCTCGTCGGAGGCGCCTCGCGCCCGTGCTCGCCGCCCCCGCCCCCGCCCCTGTACTCTCCTCGCGGCCGCCGCCCCCGCCACTGTGTTCTTCGCCCCCGCCCCCTCCTCGCCGGCTCCCCCTTGCTCACCGGCGCCCCTCCTCGTCGGCGCCCCCGTGCTCGCCGCCCCCGCCCCCTCCTCGCCGACGCCCCCCTCCGGTTAGCTCCCCCTCTCCCTTTCCCTGTTATTTATTATTTATTTTGCAATTATCTAGTGTAGTTAGTATTGTTGTAGTTAGGAATTATTAGTTAGTTAGTGTATTTAGATTTAGGAATTATTAGTTAGTTACCTAGTTTAGGTAGATTTAGGAATTAGTCAATTAGCTAGCAGTTAGTTAATTGAGTTGAAGAAACACTATAAAAGAAGGAAAATATGTAAAAATATCCTTTCAAAAAATATATGTAAAAATACAGCGGGTTCAAATGATCCAAGTTTGAGCTATAATAATAACCTAATCTACCTTTGTAAAAATGAGGGAATCACTATTTGAAGGGTATTCTTCAACGCGTCTTTGTAGTGGTATCCAAAGTGGAAATAAAACTAATGTGCATATTTTCATATATATCTAGACTTCCAAGTTTGAGCTATAATAATAACCTAATCTACCTTTGTAAAAATGAGGGAATCACTATTTGAAGGGTATTCTTCAACACGTCTTTGTAGTGGTATCCAAAGTGGAAATAAAACTAATGTGCATATTTTCATATATATCTAGACTCAAGTGAGCCAATTACTTGACCGTGTCTGAAATGCAACTTGACTTCACTGTCACTTTAATATTCGAAAGGTCGGCCTCCAAAGAAGATGCTTATATTGAGTAAATTGCAAGTTGGTGTTACCAAATCATAGACCATTTTAGGCAGCACCAAAATAGGTTTTCAGTGGCTATTGAGGCACCACCAAATAGTATAAGAAAATAGTCTATTGAGACATTAGAAATATTTCAAACTTTCTTTTTTTCTTTTGAAAATATTACAACATGTAGCTTGCCAAACCCCCTTTCCCTTCCTATTGTCTCCAAATACAATGCTCGATGTATCAAGTCCTTTTTTTGAAATTGAGAAAACGTATCCTAATCTCAAGAAACCAAGTTGTTCTAAGCTAGGTGGCATTTGTGTGGTTTATTGCCACACTTGTATTTTATCACATTTGTGTGCCTTGCCCTCCCCTAGTTTCACCCTACCTAGAAGATAGGCGTAGCTAGTTCTTTCCTTCTCAACTCATGCAAGTCACGTAACCCATATGCGTCTCCCGTTCGAAACATTCCATTTATAAATATGCATTCATTTGCATATTTATAAATGAATTCTTTCGAATTGTCTAACTTTATCCATGGACAGCCCGAGTATGTGTAGATTGGGTTCATTTCCCCAGATATGCTCTCCTCCGGATCGGACGCAGGATTTCGTCAGCGCCACCTTGTTGTTCTCCGGGTACACATCCTCTCGGTTTATGCTGAGACGTGTATCAGGAGAACAGCGGGGAGGTGCTGTCAAAAATTTTCGTTGGATCGGGAGGAGAGCATGGGGAAATGAATCCAATCTGCACATACTCGGGTGGGATTAGGACCTATCTTTACCTATTAGCTAGTGTGCATATGCCATATCACCGTAATTAATTATATGCCTTCTGGTGTTAATTTGTACTAGCTAGCTAGCCAGAATGAATGATCGTGCGTGGATGTACACCGGTCACCCTAGTCAGAAAAATATGACTGAGGAATGGTTGACCAAGACCGAGGAGTTCCTAGAGGTTGCATTTAGTGCTGGCCAACCAAGAACATGGTGCCCCTGCACTAGATGTAAGAACTATTCACAACAGACAAAGGATGTAATGGGTAAACACCTGCAAATGCGTGGTTTCATGCCTGATTATACGTTGTGGTCATTTCATGGCGAGTCGGCCCAACGTGACAGACATGAGGTAGTGCGTCAGCGCATTGAGGATTGTGGTACATGGATCGAAGAAATGGTCAATGACTACAACGATGCTCATCATGAGGACGAAGAACCGGAGGAAACTGCCAAGGCCTTTTATGCCATGCTAGAGTCTTCAAAACTCCCACTGCATGCGCACACCAAGCTTTGTCAACTAGATGCCATCCCACAAACAATGGCTCTTAAGGCACAATTCAACTTTCCCAGAGAGTGCTATGATGCGATGATGACCTTATTCGGGCGCTTTCTACTGGACGGTCATATTATGCCTGCAAACCTATACCACTCAGACAAAATACTCGGTGCACTGAAGATGCCCATCGAGCGGATACATGCTTGTGAGAAAGGATGCGTCTTATTTAGGCATGAGTATGCGGATGATAATTATTGTCCACGCTGCAAGTCCTCCAGGTATATTGTCGTAGACAACGGTCTTGGTGAGAAGACGTAGAGAAAAATACCCGTAAACATTCTTCGGTACCTACCGATCTTACCTAGACTTCAACGGCTTTACATGCTTGAAGAAACAGCAAAACAAATGACATGGCACAGAGATGGAATTAGACGTGCTACAGATGAATACGGGAATTTGATGTTGACCCACCCCTCTGATGGTGAAGCGTGGAAGATGTTCAATGAAATACATAAAGAAGGTAAAGCCAAAGACCCAAGAAACATGGCACTCGCCATTAGCCTCGATGGGTTCAATCCTTTCGGTATGACGGCAACCCAGTATAGTTGTTGGCCTGTATTCATCATGCCCCTCAATCTGCCCCCTCGAGTACTTATGCAAAGAAAGCACATCTTCTTGACGTTGATAGTTCCGGGGCCCAACTATCCCGGAAAAAATATGAATGTGTACTTGCAACCACTGATGGATGAGTTGAAAGAAGCTTGGGATAATGGGATCTGGACATATGACGCAGCTAGCAAAACAAACTTCCAAATGCATGCTTGGTTGATGTACTCCATGCATGACCTGCCGGCGTTTGCACTTTTTGTTGCATGGTGCGTGCACGGAAGGTTCCCATGCTCGCAATGCAAGTATGCTCTTAAGTTTCATTGGCTGCCGAAGGGTCGCAAGTATTCTTGCTTCGACTTGCATAGACAATTCCTGCCTCTGGACCATGGATTCAGAAAAGACAAGAAGAATTTCACCAAAGGTAAAGTTGTCGAGCACGAGGCACCACCTATGATGACAGGCGCAAAAATTCTTGATCAGTTGAACTCACTAGAGCCTGATCCGAACCAGCCAGGGTATTTCTTGGGATATAATACGGAACACGCCTAGACCCACAAGCCATGCTTTTGGGATCTCCCCTATTTCAAAGACCTTGCTCTTCCACACAACATTGACATGATGCACACTGAAAAAAATATGGGTGAGGCCCTTTTTGGTACATTGTTCGGCACTGATAAGGGGAAAGATAATGTTAAGGATAGAGTCGATCATGAGAGTCTGTGTAATAGGAAGTCACTGAACATGCGACAACCGAAAGGGAAGAAGAATTGGGAGAAGCCAAAGGCATGGTTCAATCTTAAAAGGGAACACATGAGGGAAATCCTCATCTGGGTGAAAAAAAGTTGATGTTCCCCGATGGGTATGCAGCGAATCTAGCAAGGGGAGCAAGTCTTGAAAAGTTGAAAATCTTTGGGCTGAAGAGTCACGATTGGCACATATGGCTTGAGCGGATAATGCCGGTGATGTTGTGCGGCTACATCCCCGAGGATGAATGGCTAGTAATAGCAGAGCTAAGCTATTTCTTCCGTGTTCTTTGTGCTAAAGAATTATAGCCTATTGTGATAGAAGAGATGGAAAAACTGGCGCCGGAGTTGATATGCAAGTTAGAGAAGATCTTTCCATTGGGTTTCTTTAATCCGATGCAACATATGATTTTGCATCTACCGATGGAGGCAAGATTGGGTGGCCCTGTGCAAAACCGTTGGTGCTATGCAACCGAGAGAATGCAGAAGACGCTTTGAGCAAAATGTAAAAATAAACGGAGAATTGAAGCATCAATGGCTGAGGCATTCGTTGTTGAGGAAGCGGCAAACTTCGTGACAGCACACTATGCTGCCACTAATTACAGTTTGCATAATCCAAAGCCTCGGTACAATACTGGCGACCCCGAGCGACATGAATCCAAGTTCAAACTCTTTAAAGGGAGCCTCGCACCTTGTGGGGTTATGAAGACAAAGACGTTGACCTTCGAGGAATGGGGCATCATTACATTGTATATCTTGACCAACATGACAGAAGTGCGGCCATACATCGAGTAAGTGCGCGGTACATATTAATTGTTCTATAACTTCTTGACGAGTTGTGTGTCTAACTTCTCTTAATTATTTGATACAGTCGATTCGTCGCGCAATTCTCGAATGGAGTGCCGATCGAAAAAGACTCCATCGAAGAGATTAATCTTCTTGAGAAGCGGGGAGGCGGCAATCCCGGTTTCATCTCTTGGTTTACACAAACGGTACTTCTTATATTTTTATTTCTTCGTCGTCTCAGTGCCGACTAATACAACAAGCCTTTCCGTTTCAACTTGTAGACTAATTCAGAGTCGATGGACGCTGAACTGAGAAAAATCGCAAATGGTTTTGAATTTCAGGTCCATACATATGAAAAATACGACATCAATGGGTATCGCTTTCGTACTGGTATGAAAGAGCAAACTATGCCCAATCGGAAAACAACGAATTCTGGTGTGTCCGCTATAGATGGAGGAGTCGAGTATTATGGAATAGTTGAAGAAATATACGAACTGCTATATTATGGTGAAAATCCTCCGAACGCCGTTGTCTTCAAATGTCATTGGCTCGATCCGAAGGACACTAGACGAACTCATGAGCATGTTGGGCTAGTTGAAATTAAACAGAAGAACCGTTTAAATGTTGCCGAAGTTTATATTGTGGCTCAACAGGCCACACAAGTTTTCTATCTTCCATGGGCCTGACAAAGTGTAAAGAATCTCGAAGATTGGTATGTCGTCTATGACGTGCCGCCACATGGTAAACTACCTGCCCCCAATGAAGAAGAGGATTATCAACCTCACATAGACCCAGACACATATGACGGAGAATTCTTCCAAGAAACACGTGTGGCCAAAAAACATTTCGGAAAAACCTCTACGTTTGGTCTAAACATGGAAGTAGAGAATGACAATGCGGAGAAAGAGGAAGAAGTGGAACACGAAGAGGTTACCGATGATGATGAGGAGGAAGATGAAGAAGTGGAACACAAAGAGGTTACCGATGCGGATGACATATCATTGTTTGACCGGTTACAAAAAGGCTTTCGAAATGTGGTTGACGCTGAACCCGATCCCGGAGAAGCGATCATTCATGACGACACGCGTGATAGTGACGATGATGTTTTTATTGATCCTGGAGAAGATACAGATGATCCCGACTATTAGTTGTATGCATCCCAACTTTCTTTTGTTTTTTGTATATATGAATTTGTATTATTTATTTCCTTAATGTACTAATTCATCTTTATATGCATATGTTTGTTTTTTGTATATATGAATTTGTATTATTTATTTCCTTACTTTACTAATTCATCTTTACTCCGTAACAGGTGTTGACACATGGCGAGCCGTAGGGACCCACCGGTGGAGTCTCGACCACCTCTACCTCTACGGAGAGAGTTGCTGGCGGGTATTGTCGCAGCCAGCTCGCCGCTGGCGCGTGCTGAGCAGCCTCGTGGGAGAAGTCGGGGAAAAGGCCAAAAGAGAGCTAAACCCGGTGGTCGAGCAGGTGGCGCCCTAGCCGAGTCACCCACTCACAGGACAGTCTCACCGGTGCAGGAGCCACCGCTGGTGCAGTTGGAGGCACCGGAGCAGCGGCCATCGCCGGTGCAATCGGAGGAACCGGAGCAGCGGACACCGCCGGTGCAATCGGAGACACTGGAGGCACCGAGGCAGTCGACGGAGCCTCGTTGGGATGATCCTTGGGAGGAGCGTGCTCGCACGGATGATGATGATGCTGATGAGGATGATGATAGCGATGACGACGGGGCTGAGGGGGTGAGGGGGATGATGGGGGTGAGGGGAGCTCCTCTTCCAAGAAGCCGGTGTACCAGCGTGGTATGACACGGCTCCCACCACGTCCGGACTCTGCGCAGAGGACATTGATTGCGCCAGATGGGGAGAAGTAAGTTGGTGAATTTTTTGTGTTCCTTGTATATATATATCATACATGTACATATGGTCCAACAAGAACTAATGTCTTTGTGTTCTTATTTTGCAGGGCGTGGACTTACCCGGAAGGTGCTTGGAATCCGAACTGCCTCCTTGGTGCCGTGCTTAAGGAGCAGTTCCCCGGGCTAGTCCAGTTGCCTGTTGAGCGTAGGGTTCCTGAGCCCGACCTCACACGGCCACACTACAAAGCCGCCCCGGCCCCTCCAGATGAACGAATCAACAACGTTGAATGCCGTACCAAAGCCGACATGGTGGTGGCTACTTTTTGGGTAAGTATTCTAAGCATTGCAATCATTTATTAGCGTTGGAATCATTTCACTCATCTAAGCATATGTTCGATGCATTTTTCAGTGCTACTATAGGGTTGAGGAGGGGATGGAGCCGGCGGCCCAGAAGAATTTCGAGAAGGAGATAGTGAGGCTACTCACGAACACTAGGCACGAGATGCGTGTTCAGTGTGTTCGAGATTGGTATGCCAAGAAGGGCGTGAAGAAGGCCAAGAAGAAGTGTAGAAAAGTTTTCCTTAAGAAGGAAGAATACTTGGAGGTAAATTACTAACTAATTCAAATTCCTACACTTATAAGTAAGGCCTAGTTAGCTCCAGCTTTTCTTTATAAGCTTATGAAGCTCAAACTTGGCTTTATAAGCTTATAAGTGTCAAACTTTTCTTTATAAGCTTATGAAGCTCAACCTTGGCTTTATAAGCTTATAAGTGTCAAACTTGACTTTATAAGTTTATAAAGGTCAAACTTGGCTCTATAAGCTTGTAAAACTCAAAAATGATAATAATAGCTTAGTTACATAAAAGTTGACTTGTACTTGGCTTAAAAAAGCTATTCAATGACTTTATAATATTATTAATTCATAGGCGCCCCCGAGATGGTGTGCAAATAAAATGGATTGCTTTGAGGTGATAGTGGACAAATGGCCCAGTGATGCCTGGCTGTCCACCCACAAAAGCGCCAAGGCTAGGCGTGCACAAATGGTAGGTGTGGCACACCACCAAGGCAATCTAAACGTCAACGAGTACGCAAAAAATGGGTATGTGCCTTTTTTTTCAGTTTCATGTCCTTTCATCATTAATCAATTGATTTGTTTCATGCCTTTTCTTTGCTTTTCATTGTAGGCGAAACACCATAATCAGCCTGTGCCTAAGGGACTTCGCTCATTTGCCATGGCCCATAAGGGAAAGTACAAAATGGTGAAGGCATATTCCGAGGGCGACGGTGTTGAGGCGTACACCACCGCTGCAGCCTACCACAAGATGATGGCCTATTCTGAGGTGGCGAAAGAGCTACGTGGTCCTCAGTTTGACCCAAGCGAGGAGGAGATGGATCCGGAGGCCTTGATGATTTCTGGTGGCGGTAAGCATCATGGCAGCACCTCCATGTGCAATGGCTTCGTACATTACCCGAAGACTCTACCTCAGATCAAGGCGAGGAAAACGAGCTCCGCTCCTGCTGTACGACCTCGCCCGCGGCCAGTGGATATTGCTATCCAGGTATAACTTTGTCTCAATTTTTCTTTCCGTTCTTTAGACTACGTAGCGATGATGACAATAATTGATATATTGTTGAGTGTTCGCAGGACTCCATTCAGAGGGAGAGACAGGCGACACAAGAGATGTTGTCGGAGCATCTTGCCGAGAGGGACCAGCTGGCGGAGGGGAGGACTCAGAGGATAATCGAGGAGGAGAGGGCACGCAATAATGCCCAGACGAAGGCCATCTACGACCTCTTCTCGGTAAGTTACTACTTTTGCATATATCCGCCAAGAATGCATATGCATATGTTTGGTTCACTTGATAATATGCTCGAGTCCTCAAAAACTAACTCGCAGAGTATGTGGGAGAAGCAAGGTCTTACCCCTCCACCGATGCCGACGTCTATCGTTTCTCCTCCCGGAACGGTAAGTTTCTTTCAATGATCAATATAGCCCGGTCTTATACCATCAAGTGTCATCATGCTTACCACATTGCAACTCATCCTTTGTTGTAGCATAATTCCGGAGCTGCATCTCACAACCCACAAGAATATCCTAGTGAATCCCCGAGCAACCCACGTGGCGGCGCTTCTCAGGCTTGAGGTGGCCTCCGGTAAGTTACATAAAGCTCATCAATGACTTTATATGCTCATAAAGCTCAATAATGGTAGTAATAGCTTAGTTAAATAAATATTTACTTATTCTTGGCTTATAAAAGCTAAAAAATGACTATATAAGCTTATAAAGCTTATACTTGGCTTTATAAGCTTGTAAACCTAAAAAATGACTTATACTTGGCTTATAATAGCTCCTCAATGACTTTATAAGCTCATAAAGCTGAAAAATGATGTTAATATCGTAGTTCGATGAAAATTGAGTTATACTTGGCTTCTAAAAGCTCAATAGTGACTTTATAAGCTTATAAAGCTCAAACTTGGCTTTATAAGCTTTTAAAGATCAAATTTGATTTTATAAGCTTATTAAGTTCAACAATGACTTATACTTGTCTTATAAAAGCTCAATGATGAATTTACTAGCTTAAGTGGCTTATAAACCTAAAAATGACTTATACTTCGCATATAAAGCTCAAAAATGAATTAATGACTTAGTTAGATCTAAAATGAGATATATTTAGCTCTTGAGGTCTAAGAAGAACAATTATTGTAGAATAAGAAGAAGGATAGGAGGAAAAGAAAGAAGTGAAGAAGAAAGAGGTGAAAAAGAAAGTAAGAGAAGAAAAGTTCTTCTTATTCTTACTTTTTCTCTTCTTTCTTTTTCTCCATCTTGTCTTCTTCCTTTCATCTTATTCTTATTCTTCCTCTTCTTCTCCTTACTCTTCTTCTCCTTGTTCTTATTTTTTTATACTTAGCTTATAAAGGCCAAAACTAACATATACTTTTATGTTCACATTTTGCAGATTTTGGCTATATGCATGGATGGATGCTACCTTTGGAGTGTGTTGTAGATATAGGATGTTGAACTTTTAGTGTTTGTCATATGGATGGACGTTGAACTTGTAAACTTTTTAGATTTTGTTGATGCACTTGTAAATATTATATGGTTGATGCACTTGTGATGGTTGTTAATTATATGGTTGATGCACTTTTTGTATTACTTGTGGGATGGAGATGACAATAGTATATCATGTTGGCTATAATATATCTGTATATATATATATATTATTGTTTAAATACAGGGAATTAAAGAAAACAAATTAAAAAGATAGATACAGAGAGCTTTGCCGTCAGCCAGCTGACGGCAAAGAGGACACGTGGCGGTAGCCTGTGCAATTTGGGCTGTGGCAGTGACCATTTGGTCACGTCTTTGCCGTCGGCCTTCGACCGGCTGACGGCAAAGAGTAGGCTGGCTGCCGTCAGCCCAGCGTAAGCCGACGAGAAACTGCTGACATGTGGGCCCAGACAAGGGCTTTTCCGTCAGCCAGACGGCTAGCTGACGGCAATGCACGCCGTTAACTCAGCCCACGGGGTTAAGTCAGGGGCTGGCCGTACGAGCGGCTTTGCCGTCAGCCTTTAAAAAAAGGCTGACGGCAAAGGCTTTTTCGTCGGTCGATCTTAATCTGACGGCAAAGCAGCTCACTGCCGACTGATGAGCTGACAACAGGTTTGCCGTCGTGGAGCTGACGACAAAGCCTTTGCCGTCAGCTTTTCATATGTTTGCCTTCAGCACTCCTGTTTCCTGTAGTGAATGTCCATAATAGTAAAATCAACGGGAACATAATTGTCATTGACAATGATAAGAACACCATCTATCTTCCCCAAAGGTTTCTTTACGGAAGAGACTACAAGACGAACACCAAAAGAACAAGAATCAAAAGGTTTAAATTCAAATATATCATACATTCTTTTGGGCATAACGGAGGTACTAGCTCCAACATCACATAAAGCATAGCAAGAAAATTTAGTCAACTTAATTTTAATCATACGATACCAACCATCTTCTAGCTTTCTAGGTATGGAGGCTTCTACCCTAAGCTTCTCCTCCCTAGCTTTGATGAGTGCATTAGTGATATGCTCCGTGAAGGCAAGATTAAGTGTGCTAGTGTGGGGGTCTCTAGACATCTTGTGAAGGAAACGAATAACCTCAGAAAGGGTGCAATTATCAAAATCAAGGTCACTACTATCAAGTAAAGTAGTAGTGGTGTCCTTTAGGCTCACTTGTTTGGTAGATTCTATAGTCATAGGAATTTCTTCTTCTACGGTTGAGGTCATAGCATCACCATTAATAGGTCCTATGGGACTAGGGGTGCATTGGTGCTAAGAGTTTGGATCTCCTCAACCACTTGGATAGTAGAAACAGTATGGTGTGTAGGAAGGCTCTTAATTCTATCTTCTTCCTCCTTTTCTCTAGCCCATCTCTCTTTATGTTTAGCCATCATCCTAATGTTTTCATTAATTTGCTTTTGGATAGCATTCATAGGAGTGACCTTCCTCTCCTCAAGGGGAGAAGTTCTAATTTTAAGCAATTCTACTTCATGGGATAAATTGTCTACCTTCGAAGAGAGGTTATCTAATTTGTCTAATTTTTCCTCTACACTCTTGTTGAAGGCCTTTTGGGTAGTGATAAAGTCTTTAAGCATAATCTCTAATTCAAAAGTGGAGTTTTTGGTGCTAGGATAAGTGTTGTTGTTCCCATAGTTGTTGGGGAATGGTCTAGGATTGCTACCAAAATTACTCCTATAAGCATTGTTGTTGAAGTTGTTTCTAGAGATAAAGTTCACATCTACTTGATCTTGAGCAATCAAAGAATTTAAAGGAACATCATGAGGATCAATAGGAGATTTCTTGGTAAGTAGAGACATAATCAAGTCAACTTTTTCATTTAGGGAGGAGATCTCCTCGACAGAGTTTACCTTCCTACCTGTTGGAGCTCTTTCGGTGTGCCATTGGGAATAGTTTTTCATCATCTCATCGAGTAGTTTTGTGGCAGCACCAAGTGTAGTTGACATAAAGGTTCCTCCCGCGGCCGAATCTAGCAGGTTCCGCGAGGTAAAGTTCAAGCCTGCGTAAAAAGTTTGGATAACCATCCAAGTAGTCAAACCATGCGTAGGGAAATTCTTAACAAGAGATTTCATGCGTTCCCAAGCTTGGGCAACGTGTTCATTATACAATTGTTTAAAATTCATAATAAAACTCCTCAATTGGATAATCTTAGCAGGGGGTAGTACTTCCCAATAAAAGCATCCTTGCACTTCTCCCAAGAGTCTATGCTATTCTTAGGCAAGGATTGAAACCAGATTTTAGCTTCATCTCTCAAGGAGAAAGGAAAAAGCTTAAGCTTAACAATATCACCATCTACTTTTTTGTACTTTTGCATATCACAAAGCTCAATAAAATTATTTCAATGCAAAGCAGCATCATCTCTAGCACCGGAGAATTGATCTTTCATAACAAGGTTTAGCAAAGCGGGTTTAATCTCATAAGAAGGTGCTGAAGTAGCAGGGTTAGCAATAGGAGTGCAGATAAGTCACTGTTGTTGTGACTAGTAAAGTCACACAACTTGGTGTTCTCAGAGGAACCCATAGTAGCAGCAAGCAAGATAACTATTTTTTTGATTTTTGGTAAAAGACACTAAAGCAAAAACTGAAAGGTAAACTAACAAGACTAAAATGCAAAGATAAAAGATAGTGTGCAACTCCCCTATCTTGAAGAGTGGAGTCCCCGGCAACGGCGCCAGAAATTGCTTTTGATGGTACGAATTAACGCCCCCTCGTTGGTTACCCAAAGTGGAAGGTTGAGATGTAGACATCGGCAATTTCCCTCGGTGAAGATACCAAGGTTTGTCTCCAGTAGGACTCCGACAACGACAAGTAGGTGATACGTCCAAAATGCATCACTATTTTATATAGTAATTCTTTCTTATTCATTGATATATTTCACGATATGATGCTATTCTTATGTTGTTTTGGCTTATTTTACACAGTTTGCAACTTTCCGGTGCCGAAGCAGCAGACGCAGGATTCAGCGGTAAAAAGTGGACGCTGAGTTGCTGAAGAAGAACACCTCCAAATTACCTGAAAATCGACGGAGGCTGTTTTCCAGCAGGATCACGAAGACACGCAAAAGAGCGACCAGAGGGGGCCCACAGGGTGCCTAGGCGGCCACCTGGCGCGGCCCCACCCCTGGCCGCGCCGGGAGGGCGCCTGGACCCCCGGGGCCACTCCCGGCTCCCCACTCTGGCCTATATACTCCTCATCGTCCAAAAACCCTAAAAGAGAGAGAGTTTCCGGAGTTCCGCCGCCGCTCCCTGGCGGAAACATACAGAGAAGAAAAGCCATCTCTGGCGGGCAGATTCCTCCGGGGAGATCACCTCCCGGAAGGGGAGATCGTCGCCATTGTCATCACCATCGTCACGGGCATCATCGAGATCATCATCAACATCATCCCCATCATCAGCACCATCTCCACCTCCATCCAATCTTGTCTCACAATTGCAACTCATGTTGTAATCCGTACTATCTATCCTCTCTACTCTATCGGTGTTGATTACTACTTTGTGGTGAATGCTATTGAGTTTTGTTGGAGAAATATTATTGTGTTCAGATTGTTTATTATCTATTTATCCCCACTGATCATGATCTCTTTTATGTCTTGTGAGTAGTTACTTTAGTTCTTGAGGACATGGGAGGAGTCTAGTTGTTAGTAGTCATATGATGTTGAAGTAATATGTGTTGGTTGATATTTAAGTTGTGTTGTTATTTTCCTAGTGGTGTTGTGTGAGTCGAACACTCAACACTTCGCCTTATTAAGGACCTAGGGGAATACATTGTGCACAAAGTATGCTTACGGTGGGTTGCCGGAGTGACAGAAACCTGAACCCCAGTTCACACGCTTTTGCATAAGGGAACAATGGATCATCGATCGTATTGCTATGGTTAGGCTTTTGCCTTAAATACTATCTTGTATTTGCGGATGCTTGCAAGGTGTTTAATCATAAGAGTACACTTATCTTAGTCTAGAGGGTCTACCAGCATAGATCCACCCACTCAACACTTATCAACACAACACATAGTACCGATACGGAATATGGCGAAATCACATGACTACCTCTCCCGTGTGTCCTCAAGAACACTTTAGCTTTTATAAGTTCAGTTGCTAAGCCTCTCCTTTGCTAAGAAAGGATTGGGCCACTCTTTACTATCCAGTATCTTTTACTTTCCTCGTTTTTACTATCTTGTCGCTTATACCAAGAAAACCCCTAAAAAGTTATCTTTCAGTGCTTGCAGTTATCTCCTTACCAAAGTCACTTGCTACTACCTTCTGCTCCTCGTTGGGTTCGACACTCTTACTTATCGAAAACACTGCAATAGATCCCTCTACGTTGAGGGTCATCAAGCTACGTTTTCTGGCACCGTTGCCGGGGAGTGTAGCGCTATTAGTAAGTGAAGCCGGTAAGGAAGTTTTTATATTTCTGTTTTAGTTTTGCTGTTGCTGCTTTTGTCCTTATGGACACCCCTACTATTGGATCGTTGTTCTTGGGGAGCCGCCCCACAACTAAGGTAGTCACTCCTGACCCTGCTGAAATTGTGCCTTACAAGATACCATCTGGTATTATCGATTATGTCCTAGCTAATCGCTATGCAGGAGACAGACATCCAGGTGAACACTTGCTATATTTATCACAACTATGTTCATTATTCAATCTTGCAGGTGTGTCACTGGAGTTCGTTATGAAGAAATTATTCTCCGTATCGCTTACAGACAAAGCTTCAGATTGGTATAAGCTCCTCGATAACTCACATTCTCTTAATGGGGAAGAGCTTATGTCTCTCTTTTATACAAAGTTTTACCCTCTTCATGAAGTTTATCGAGACAGGAATTACATCTATAACTTTAGGTCTCGCAACGGAGAGAGCATCGCTCAAGCTTGGGGGAGGCTTAAATCCCTAATGTTCAAATGTCCTATCCATAAGCTCCCCAAAGATATTATACTTACACATTTTTATGCCATGCTTTCTCGTCAGGATAAGGAAAGGTTGGATACCTCCTCTAGCGGGGTATTTAAGACAAAGAGCGTTGAAGAAAGATGGGATCTCATCGAAAGGATCTAGAAGAATACTGAAGATTGGGAAATCGATAAAGGTATTGAACCTGCTATAAATTATGAGCATGATTATATTGAGAGCTATGTGAAAACTGATTATTTTAATACCTTTTGCTCTAAGATTGGTCTGGATTCCCATCTAATGATTGATTTTTGTAAGAACTTTGCCTCTCATATTGATTCTTTTAAGATGAAGAAGGATCAGTACCATAATCCTTTTAAAGAAGTACCTATTGATATTCACGTTGCTGATCCTGTTTTGCCTGCAGTTATATATGAACAGCCCCCTTTTCCTTCAAGAATAAGGGATCACTCTTTTGTGACAGGCATCATAAATAAAAGTAAGAGAAGAACAGGCGAACCTGAGGACCAGATCAGAGTCGATCCTCAAGTTGCTATGGTTAAAGATTTAGTTACTAATGATGTTTCAGATTCTATTATAAATTTTTGTGTTGTTTCAACTAACATTGTCACAGCCAAGAATAAAAGCCCAATTTCAGGTACACCAGTTGTATCTGTTAAAATAGGAGATCACAATTATTACGGGCTATGCGATCTGGGATCAAGTGCTAGCGCGATTCCTTATTCGCTTTATCAAGAGATCATGAGTGAGATTTCACCCTGTGAACTTGAAGAGATTGATGTTACTATTCATCTTGCAAACAAAGCTACTATCTCTCCTATTGGGATTGTGAGAGATGTTGAAGTCCTATGTGGAAAGGTAAAGTATCCTACCGACTTTCTTGTACTTGGTTCAGTACAAGATAGTTTTTGTCCTATTATTTTTGGTAGACCTTTTCTCAGAACCTGTGGAGCTATTATAGATTGCAAGAAAGGTAAAGTTTCTGTTGAATTCAATGGTGAGCCATATGAATTTAACTTTTCTAAGATTTCCAAGCAGCCTCGTGGTACTGAATTACCTAGTGATGATAAAATTATTGAAATTATTGCTTCTATTGCTATTCCCCCTAATGATCCTTTGCAGCAATACATGGAGGACCACGAGAATGATACTCATATGCAGGAAAGAAATTAAATTGATGAAATCTTCTTGAGACAACCTGCTATCCTAAAGCACAACCTTCCGGTTGAACCTTTGGGAATTCTATCCAAACCCAAAGAAGACCCGGTGTTTGATCTCAAACCTCTTCCCGATACGCTCAAGTATGCTTATTTAGATGAAAAGAAAGTATATCCTGTTATTATCAACTCTAACCTTTCAGGATATGAAGAAGAGCGATTATTGGAAGTACTTCGTAAACACCGTGGTGCAATTGGATATACCCTTGATGACCTTAAGGGAATTAGTCCATCTATCTGTCAACATACTATCAACCTCGAGCCCGATGCTAAACCTGTTGTTGACCATCAACGACAATTGAACCCAAAGATGATGGATGTTGTGAGGACCGAAATCCTCAAGCTTCTAGCCGCAGGTATCATCTACCCTATAGCCGATAGTAAGTGGGTAAGTCCAGTTCATCGTGTTCCTAAGAAAGGAGGGACAACTGTAGTCCCTAATGATAAGAATGAACTAATACCTCAGAGAATTATTATTGGATATAGAATGTGTATTGACTACAGGAAGTTGAACAAGGCAACCAGGAAGGACCACTACCCGCTGCCCTTTATTGATCAAATGCTTGAGACACTGTCGAAAAACACCCACTTTTGCTATCTTGACGGGTACTCTGGCTTCTCTCAAATTCATGTTAACACTGCCGATCAAGAGAAGACCACTTTCACTTGTCCTTATGGTACTTATGCTTATAGGCGTATGCCTTTTGGTTTATGCAATGCCCCTGCTACTTTTCAGAGATGTATGTCTGCAATATTTCATGGTTTCTGTGAGGAGATTGTGGAAGTCTTCATGGACGATTTCTCCGTCTATGGAACTTCCTTTGACCACTGTCTCCACAATCTTAATAACGTTTTGCAGAGATGCGAGGATACAAACTTAGTTCTAAACTGGGAAAAGTTCCACTTCATGGTTAACGAAGGGATTGTGCTTGTCCACAAGATTTCCGAGAGGGGAATTGAAGTGGACAAGGCGAAGATTGAAGCTATCGAAAGGATGCCCTATCCAAGGGACATTAAAGGTATTGATAGTTTTCTCGGTCATGCTGGTTCTATAGAAGATTTATTAAAGACTTTTCTAAGACCTCGAGACCCCTCACTAATCTTCTCCAGAAGGATGTTCCTTTTGTATTTGATGAAGATTGTAAGGAGGCTTTCGAAGTTCTTAAGAAAGCTTTAATAACCGCTCCTATAGTACAACCGCCTGACTGGAGTTTGCCCTTCGAAATTATGTGTGATGCTAGCGATTTTGCTGTTGGAGCTTTTTTAGGACAAAGGGTTGATAAAAAGTTGAATGTTATTTATTATGCTAGTAAGACCCTTGATAGTGCTCAAAAGAATTATGCTACTACTGAGAAGGAGTTCTTAGCAGTAGTGTTTGCTTGTGATAAGTTTAGGCAGTATATTGTTGATTCTAAAGTTATTATTCATACTGACCATGATGCCATTAAGTATCTTATGACGAAGAAGGATGCCAAACCAAGGCTCATCAAATGGGTACTCCTTCTTCAAGAATTTGATTTGCAGATTGTTGATAGAAAAGGAGCAGACAACCCTGTAGCGAACAATCTTTCAAGGATGGAAGATATACCGCATGATCCCATCCCAGTCAACGACAGTTTTCCAGACGAACAACTTGCCGTTGTTAAAGTGCAATCTCTTTCCGATCCTTGGTTTGCATATTATGCTAATTTTATCGTTGCAAAGTATTTGCCTCCAGGTTTAACATTTCAGCAAAGGAAGAAGTTCTTCCATGATTTGAGGCATTACTTTTGGGATGACCCACATCTTTTCAAAGAAGGTCCGGACGGGATTGTGAGAAGATGCATACTGGAGCACGAGTAGAAGGGCATTCTCAAGCAATGTCACGATAGTCCCTACGGAGGACATCACGCCGGTGAGAGGACCGCACATAAGGTTCTCCAATCAGGTTTTTATTGGCCCACTCTCTTTAAAGATGCTAGAAATTATGTTTTAGCCTGTGATAAATGTCAGAGAGTTGGTAATATTAGTAGGAGGAATGAGATGCCTATGAATTACTCACTAGTGATTGAGCCTTTTGATTTCTGGGGTTTTGATTTTATGGGTCCTTTTCCTTCTTCGCACAAGTACACTCACATATTAGTTGTTGTTGATTATGTAACCAAGTGGGTTGAAGCATTCCCCACTGAAAGTGTTGATCACAAAACATCTTTGAAAATGCTCAAAGATGTAATTTTCCCTAGGTTTGGTGTACCTAGGTATCTCATCACTGATGGAGGATCACACTTCACGCATGGAGCTTTTAGAAAAGCTTTAGCCAAGTACGATGTCAATCATAGAATTGCGTCACCGTACCATCCTGAAACTAGTGGGCAAGTTGAGCTCACCAATAGAGAGATCAAGTTGATCTTGCAAAAGACAGTTAACAGAAATAGGAAGGACTGGTCAAATAAGTTAGGAGATGCTTTGTGGGCGTATAGAACTGCTTACAAAAACCCCATGGGCATGTCTGCCTATAAAATGGTCTATGGCAAGGCTTGCCATTTGCCATTAGAGTTAGAACACAAAGCCTTCTGGGCTGTTAGAGAGCTTAATGCTGACCCAAAGTTAGCTGGTGAAAAGCGTCTCATGAACTTGACTTCTCTAGATGAGTGGAGAAGTGAAGCTTACGAGAGCGCTAAAATGTTCAAGGAAAAGGTAAAGAAGTGGCATGACAGGAGGATTCTGAAACGTGAATTTAATGTTGGTGATAAAGTTTTATTGTTTAGATCCCGTTTCAGGTTTTCTCCAGGTAAACTACTTTCCAGGTGGGAAGGGCCATTTCATATCAAAGAAGTCTACCGGTCTGGTGCAATTAAGATTAACAATTTTGAAGGCACCAAACCTCAAGTTGTGAATGGGCAAAGACTCAAGCATTACATGGCAGGAGATCCCGTCAATGTTGATGTAAATATAATACGCACAACAACTCATGAATAACATGTTGCAGCCCTGTTCCAGACACCGACAGAAGCAGAATAAGAAAAGGTATGTATTACGGTAAGGAAACATCGCGAACTGCCATAAAAGTTCCATATTATGAGGTTTTGCAAAATTAGGAAAATTCGAGGCCTAAGCGGAGCCGGAGAGGAGCTCCAAGGGGCCCAGGCGCCCCCCTGGCCGCGCCGGGAGGCCGCCTGGGCACCCAGGAGTCCGTCTCCGACCCCACTTTGGCTCGTTACCTTCCTTTTGTTGCAGAATTTTTTTCTATATATTCACCCGGATCGTTCCGGCAAGGTATCTCGCGATTTCTTGTGTTTTCTCTTCAATCTGTTTCTGCCAGGGTAAAAAAACTACTGTTAGAGATGTCTTCTTGTGGCTCAAGTGGAGAGGACTTCATGGGACGGCGTCTACGTGAAGTTCAGAAAGATCTCAACCAAGGGAAATACATAGATTGGGCCACATAAGAAGAAATCGTTGCAAGGCGAGCGGAGATGGAGCGTTCCGTGAGAAAAGAAGTCAAGATTATCACCGCCCAACAACCCGAGGGTCCATCAACACGAGGAAGAGCAAGCAACCCCATCTTGGTGGGGAGTGTCCAACCTTATTATGATCTTTCTCTTAACCTTTCAGGAATGGCCCCTACACTTGAAGATCAACGTACGATTTCTACCATCTCTGAAGCTTACCGCATCACCAATCAACTATGTGAAGATTTCCGTGTACTAAATGTGCAAGTGGAGATTTTGGAGAAGGAAAACCAAACCCTTCGTCGTTTCATCAAAGATTTGAAGAATCAACAACAAAAAGAATGAGGAGTAAATCTCCTCGGGTAATGGCATCCCCTCAGCTTGTTCCAAGCTTGGGGAAGTGCCCGGTATCTTTATCTTTATCTTAGTCTTTTAGAGTCAAGTAGAGTCGTATCATGTCTAGGGAGTTTATTATATGAAATAGGTGTTTGCATTGAGGTCTATCACTCCGTCTGTGGAGAGATTGTATCCGTGAGTGTGGAGCCGTCTATATTGGAATATTAATGAGAAGTCTATTGGTTCCTTCGCTGCACTCGGTATTCTCTTCACGCAATCGGCATCATATGATGATTCTTATGGGGAGTATTGACCTTATATCAGGTATGGCTTTGAAAACTTTATTTAATTCTGGCAAACATAGCTTTGGTCTTGACAACATACATGTTTTCTCAAGTAGCGACATATCCAAAACCTTTATGTTATTATGCTTGAAGTGTTATGTTCACAAGGAAGACAACTTGATGTGTTATGCTTACCTTAATGTTTATGCCTTATATGTTTTGCATCTAAATTAGCATCAACTGTCTGTTCTCTCAAAGCCTTTGCAAGCCAAACTCTTTGCCAAGTAGATTTCTGCTTGTGCATCCATACCCTGAAACCATTACCTTCCATGTGAGTCCACCATACCTTCCTGTTCGTGGTATTCCCCTACCACTCCTATAAGTATAGAATTTATGTGTTATCCTTAAATGTTCAAAATCTTCTGTTTTGTGCCTCTTGTTTAGCTCATGAGGAAGTAGTAGGTAGTTCATGATCTTCTTAAGTTGGACAAGTTTTATCCCGGGATTGCATGTCTAATCTGCAAACCCATAATACGAGGAGGAACTGGCATGGGTGCGCCCAGCTCGAAAGATAATATAACAAACAAACCCTCCTTCACGCTTGGTCTATGAGAAATCAGAAACTTTGGCAGTGATAAACAAAGGAGATTAAGGGGATGTGATCGTCCTCACTTGGGAGTCGTTCCTCGAAATTTGTCCATCTTGAGAAGTAATTGAGCTATATATTAGCATTCATTGACAAACTATGCACTGCCCCAAAATCTATTTTTATTCTGTTTGATTTAAGGATAGCACATGAGTTTTTCCTGCTTGCCCTTAACAAGGCCTTTCTTCCACTTTCATGTTGAGTCAGTTTTCCCACTTCCTTATTTTCCTAAGAGAACAGACATTTGATGTTGATGAGGATTCATCCATATAGAGCTGCATTAAGTTTTGCCATGCCATATCCTTGTTGACATTATCTTTTGATAAGTATGTTGTTTGCGAAAGCTTTTGCCTAGCGAGCATCTTCCTTTGTGTTAGCACTTGCACTTCATGACTATTAACATGTCCTTTCAAAAGCTTCAAATTGCTTGTATTTGTCCTTTGACCAAGGTTATGTTTGCCATAATTTGATGAGTTTCCTCAGCCCTACTTTTGATTATAATTGTTATTACTTTCTCATGAGAGCCTTATGAGTTGAGGTTGCTGTTGAAGATGCTTGAGTTTGAGGGAGAAACCTTGATGCTTCTTGTCCGTATTTTATTTATCGACACTTCACTCTCTAAACTTGTGGACAGGTTTATCGAGCTCACTATTCGCTTGGGGACAAGCGAGGTCTAAGCTTGGGGGAGTTGATACGTCCAAAATGCATCACTATTTTATATAGTAATTCTTTCTTATTCATTGATATATTTCACGATATGATGCTATTCTTATGTTGTTTTGGCTTATTTTACACAGTTTGCAACTTTCCGGTGCCGAAGCAGCAGACGCAGGATTCAGCGGTAAAAAGTGGACGCTGAGTTGCTGAAGAAGAACACCTCCAAATTACCTGAATATCGACGGAGGCTGTTTTCCAGCAGGATCACGAAGACACGCAAAAGAGCGACCAGAGGGGGGCCACAGGGTGCCCAGGCGGCCACCTGGCGCGGCCCCACCCCTGGCCGCGCCGGGAGGGCCCCTGGACCCCCGGGGCCACTCCCGGCCCCCCCTCTGGCCTATATACTCCTCGACGTCCAAAACCCCTAAAAGAGAGAGAGTTTCCGGAGTTCCGCCGCCGCTCCGTGGCGGAAACCTACAGAGAAGAAAAGTCATCTCTGGCGGGCAGATTCCGCCGGGGAGATCACCTCCCGGAAGGGGAGATCGTCGCCATCGTCATCACCATCGTCACGGGCATCATCGAGATCATCATCAACATCATCCCCATCATCAGCACCATCTCCACCTCCATCCAATCTTGTCTCACAATTGCAGCTCGTGTTGTAATCCGCACTATCTATCCTCTCTACTCTATCGGTGTTGATTACTACTTTGTGGTGAATGCTATTGAGTTTTGTTGGAGAAATATTATTGTGTTCAGATTTTTTATTATCTATTTATCCCCACTGATCATGATCTCTTTTATGTCTTGTGAGTAGTTACTTTAGTTCTTGAGGACATGGGAGGAGTCTAGTTGTTAGTAGTCATATGATGTTGAAGTAATATGTGTTGGTTGATATTTAAGTTGTGTTGTTATTTTCCTAGTGGTGTTGTGTGAGTCGAACACTCAACACTTCGCCTTATTAAGGACCTAGGGGAATACATTGTGCACAAAGTATGCTTACGGTGGGTTGCCGGAGTGACAGAAACCTGAACCCCAGTTCACACGCTTTTGCATAAGGGAACAATGGATCATCGATCGTATTGCTATGGTTAGGCTTTTGCCTTAAATACTATCTTGTATTTGCGGATGCTTGCAAGGTGTTTAATCATAAGAGTACACTTATCTTAGTCTAGAGGGTGTACCAGCATAGATCCACCCACTCAACACTTATCAACACAGCACATAGTACCGATACGGAATATGGCGAAAGCACATGACTACCTCTCCCGTGTGTCCTCAAGAACACTTTAGTTTTTATAAGTTCATTTGCTAAGCCTCTCCTTTGCTAAGAAAGGATTGGGCCACTCTTTATTATCCAGTATCTTTTACTTTGCTTGTTTTTACTATCCTGTCGCTTATACCAAGAAAACCCCTAAAAAGTTATCTTTCAGTGCTTGCAGTTATCTCCTTACCAAAGTCACTTGCTACTAACTTCTGCTCCTCGTTGGGTTCGACACTCTTAGTTATCGAAAACACCGCAATAGATCCATCTACATTGAGGGTCATCAGTAGGTGACAACGGCGCCAGAGATTGGCGGTTGGTGTGGACCTGCACACACAACAGATAACTTTGCTCCCAACGAGTACAAAGGGGTTGTCAATCCCACTGGCCTTATTGTTTACAAAGGACAAAACGCACGGGATAATAATGATAGTGATAGCAACGGAAAAGTAAATACTGAAAGTAAATTGATAGTGGGTGTAAACAATATTGGAAATATGGACCGGGGTCCTATGATTTTCACTAGTGATGTCTCTCTCCCAAAAGACGATAAAAGAGCCATGCGAGGTAAACAAATTACAGCTGGGCAATTGACAGGATTATGTTCGCAAACCAATGCTAATTATGCTATAAGGAAAGGAAGAGGCTCAAAAGCATGGGCGGTACGCCAAGACAAGTAGACCGAAATCCATCTGCATCTACATACTAATCATCCACCTTGAGATATCTATCCAGAACATCTCGCTGGTATTAAGTTGCGAATCCCACCCAAAGTGTAAACTCAAAGCAACGGACAACTGCACCCGCAAGTACAAGCACTGTTGTTTCCCCCCTTGTGGCAACAACACATCCCCTAGACTCATGTTTCTGTCACTCAAGCTAGTCATCGGGGGGCATGAACCCACCATCATGCATAACGCTCCCTCTTGGAGTCACTACCTACTACTTGGCCAAAGCAATAAACAGCAACAGAGAACATGCAAGAATTACTCAAGAACATAAATATAAAAGAGGAGAATCAAATATATTACTCAAACACAATCTGAACATAATCTCATAATCCATCGGATCCCAGCAAACTCAGCATAGCAACAACAGAAATATTACATACGTGCCTCGATCATGTAGGGCAGCTCACGAGGTCTAATCCATGAAGAACAAAGAGGGCAGGAGAACATCACATATCCACTGATCATAGACCCATGGTCCAAGGTGGACTACTCACGGTTCATCCTGGAAGCATCCATGGTAGTGGAGAAGCTCCCGGAGGTGGTTCCTCCCTCTGGTAGGGTGCCGGGAAGAGGTCTTGTGGTGCTCCCGATCTTGGAAGCGCGGCGGCGGCGGAACAGAGGAGAGATCGCGATAAATGGTTCCTGACGGGGATCAACCTCGGCAAATCCCATGGTCAGGGACCCTGGGTTAGTCATAGAGATAGGCACAGGTTTGACGATACTCGTCGGCTAACAGGAGAAGAACTTCCTACTCTATATTATTGCGTGAGGGGGCGATTACAATGGAGGCCAATGCGAGTTCTCGCAAGGCTAGATGAGTAGATGCGTATTGAGTTGTCCTGGACGTCTCCCCTCCCAGCCTTTATATATTAGGCTAGGTCGCAGGGAGTCCGTACTAGGTTACAGAGATGGTTTCCTAGTTCTAGTCTTTGCCTTGTACGCCAAGTTGCACCTTCCATGTTAGTCGCGGACTCCTACGTCGGTGCCTAGTTGGGCCAATCGTGGGCTTGTCGTAGATTCCCAGCGGGCCTTCTGTCTTCATACGTACCAGGTAGACTTTCATGAAGGAGTCGTGGGGTCACCCCCTCGTCAGTAGCCCCCGAGTGCCTGGTGGACTCGAAGAGTCGCGCAGGGACTCAAATTCGTCTGCGCTTTATTGTTTGCAAGCGTGGAATCACCACGGGTCGCTGGTGTCGGGACCCGGGGTTAGCGTATGTAATTCCAGTCACGATGCAATCACATGGAGAGCCGAGAACCGTACCCACTTGTCTAAGCAGACAAGGCCAAGCACAGAACGTTCTCGGTAAGCATCGAACGTGAGGGGCATCCCATCCAGGCCGGATGATCATCTGAGATGGGTCCTCATCGTCCGTCACAAGTCTAGATGCTTATGGGTGGTGAATCCCATACTCATAGACAAGACGCCTCAACCATGTTATCGATTGAATCCTAACTCTTACATAGACTTACTCCAGCCCGATCACTTAGTCGGGGTCTAGGGCGGGCTCGATCATACAACAAAGTGTGCACGTGGCAGAGCCACGAGCAATCGCATCGCGATGCCCCAAGCTGCGCACATCTAAGGGCCACTTGGTGTATAAAAGACCGCCAGCCAGATCACAACTAAGGTCTCGAAAACCCATACTAAGACATGTATGTTATAATCATACACGCATCACACATGTCTAGTATGAACAGCAGGTATCATCACATAACTCTACAAAGTACTCTTTATTGATATACACATAGAGCATACAAAGATCACATGTCTGTGATCAACATTACATCATACAACGGAAGCAAATTAGGTCTGAGTACAGACAAGATTAACAAATGGCTTAGAGAAGCCTTGTACAACAAACATGCCCTTCCACGAGGGACCAGACTGCTGTCTGGGACTATACTACCAAGGTCAACATCGAGCTTCAGGTCGGTGACTCCATCGGGGTCCGATTTCTCATCTAAAACATAGAATAAGCAAACGTGAGTACAAAGTCGTACTCAGCAAGACCTACATCAGAACTACACTACTCATGCTCAAGTATCAAGGTAAAGGAGGTGGGGTTCAACATGCAGAAGTGCCAGCTTTGACTTGGCTAGTCCTGTACTACGAGTACCAGACTTGAGGTAAGAAGCGTACACGAGTCCACTACCAAGTCTCCAACCAATACACCATTATGGATACTTCCTCGACTTCCCCATGAAGAAGCACACCATAGCACTCACGCTTATCTTGCGAGTTTTATAAGTATCCATTCAAGTTGTCTATGATCAAGTAAAGGTTTACAAGTAGTCCATAATCGCGGACACGGCTATTCGAATAGTTCATTAACCCTGCAGGGGTGTACTTCTTCACACGCGTGTCATCACTTATCGTCTCGTTCTTGTCACCCTTCAAGCGGGTGTCGGACGTGGATGAAACCAAGGCACTACCCTCACATCACCTTCTCTAATCCAGGAGTCGACTACCTGAGTTTGTCACCGCTCGAGAGTCCGGCCGGTTCCACGAAACGGACTCAGATAATGTAAGGGACCGAGACGCCACCTTTGACAGATGGTTTCACTGCCTCACAGGTCCACCCACATATCTATACATAAATCAAATGGAAAGCCCGAATCTAGTGTGACTCCTGGACCAGATCGGGTACGTAAAGAGGCCAAACGGGGATCCCATAAAACCCTACATGTGGTCATACTCTTTGTCTTGGATCACAAAACAGGAACTCGGGGCCTAGGGCAGTGTTCAACGAGACAACCCACTGTGTACTCCTACACAACCTCTCATCATTCACCTTTGTTTAGGGTGGATTCACCAACACGTTAACTGTCGGGACCCGGGGTTAGCGTATGTAATTCCGATCATAATACAATCACATGGAGAGCCAAGAGCTGTACCCACTTGTCTAAGCAGACAAGGCCAAGCACAGATCACTCTCGGTAAGCATTGAACGTGAGGGGCATCCCATCCAGGCCGGATGATCAACTGAGATGGGTCCTCATCGTCCGCACACAAGTCTAAGGATATGAGTGGTGAATCCCATATTCACAGACAAGTCGCCTCAACCATGTTATCGATTGAATCATAACCCTTACATAGACTTACTCCAGCCCGATCACTTAGTCGGGATCTCGGGCGGGCTCGATCATACAACAAAATGTGCCACGTGACAGAGTCACGAGCAATCGCATCACGATGCCCCAAGCTGCGCACATCTAAGGGCCACTTGGTGTATAAAAGACCGCCGGCAAGAACACAACTAAGCTATCGAACCCCACACTAAGACATGCATGTTATAATCATACACGCAGCATACATGTCCAGTGTAAACAGCAGGTAATCACAACATGAACTCTACAAACTCATAGTCTTTATAACTTCTGCTAAACAGAGCAGACAAAGTAGTTGTATTACAAGCAAAGATCACATGAATGTGGTCCAACATTACATCAAACATCAACGGAAGCAAATTATGTCTTAGTAAAGACAAGTTTAACAAATGGCTTAAGAAGCCTGAAAGAAAAGTACAACGAGCCTCCAAAAGGCACAGGCTGCTGCCTGGAACTATACGACATTGGTCCACGTCGAGCTTGAGGTAGAGGCCACCATCAGGGTCAGTGGTCTCGTCTCTAAAACATAGAATAAGCAAACGTGAGTACAAAGTCGTACTCAGCAAGACTTACATAGGAACTATACTACTCATGCACATGTATCAAGGCAAAGGGAGGTGGGGTTTCACTTGCAGAAGTGCCAGCTTTGACTTGGCTAATCCTGAACTACGAGTACCAGAGAGAGGTAAGAGCGTACACGAGTCCAAGTAACAGTCTCCAACCAATACTCCACTATGGTGCCTTCCTCGACTTCCCTACGAGGAAGCACGCCATAGCACTCACACTTATCTTGGTGTGTTTTCAAAGTATCCGGTTCAAGTTATCTATGATCAAGTAAAGGTCTCTAAGTAGTCCATATCCACGGACACGGCTATTCGAATAGTTCATTAACCCTGCAGGGGTGTACTGCTACACACACGCCTCATCAGTTACCGCCTGGGGATGGACCCTTCAAGTGAGTACCGGCGAGGATGCTGCCACGACACTTCACTCATGGCACCATCTCTAGTCCTAGGGAGTCGCCTATTTGAGTTGGGACCACAGTCGGAATCCGGCCGATTGTTCCGATGCGGACTCAAACGTTGTGTGACCTCCATCAAGCTCAACTCGATCATGATCACTTGATTCAACGTGCCCACAACCTACGCCAACCACTTACCTTGGTTCCACCTGCTTGAGATCGTTAAAGGGCGAACTACTTGCGACTCCTGGACTGGTCCGGGGTGAGGTACTAGGCCGAGAGGGGTCAGTGAGCCCAATGTGTGGTCGTACTCTTTGTCTTGGATAACAACACAAGAACTCGGGCCTAAGGCAGTGTTCAACGAGACAACCCACTGTGTACTCCTACACAGCCTCTCATCGTTCACCTTTGTTTAGGGTAGATTCACCAACACGTTACCACCATCATTCACATGATCACTACCATCCCGACTCACATCAAAATAGCCTCAGGTAACAACTCTAAGCATGCAATAAGCTGTAACAGTTGCAGGGGCCACATGATATCAACCAACTCCTACATCTGCTAGGATTGTGGTTTGCTTACTACTGTGACAAAATGATAGGTCATGCAAAGGAATAGGTTCAACTAGCGGTAGAACGTATCATGGTGACATCCTAAACATGCATTTGCGAGAATGAGAGGGAACTGGGATTTTATAGACATGATCAAAGAGGGGGCTGCTTGCCTTGCTGACGATCACGAGGTATCACTCTTCTGACGCAAGGTTGAACTCGTCTCCGAGATCAACTCTACCGAGAAGATGCAATCACCGAAGCACTGGAAGTAAAGCACAATCAAGATAATACAATGCACATTCAATATGCAAAACAAAGCATAGTAGTGTGCTGATGTGACCTATGTTTGAATTTCCACATTTTAATTGAAGTTGATTTGAAAAGTAAATTCAAATTCAAACTCCAAATGTTATTCAAATTTGGTCAACTTGCATTTGCTATTATTTGTTCATTTGAAACCAAATTATCATATGGGTGAAATGCTTCTGAAGTACAAGTGATGTGTGGTGCATTTCAATGTTTGAAATTGGAATAGTAATTGATTTGAATTTGAAATAATTCCAATTAAATCAAATAGCAAAAGCTACTGATCCCTTTTTAAGATCAACTCCAACATAGTTGAAAGTTGGATATTTGGATAGAGGATTTTCTCCTGATCATTTTTCATATATTATATGTTGAATTTGGAGTTAAAATGAATTTTCTATGAATTTTCAAAGTTTCAGCCATTTTTTGGAATTTACTGATTTAAATTAAATGATTTAAGATTTACTGCGCCATCACTAGGTCATGCTGACGCCAGGGTTGACCAGTCAACTGATAGGGCGGCTCCACCTGTCAGCCTCAGTGGTTAATTGGTTCTGTTTAATTTAAAACGTGGATTACCTTAAGGCCTAGGGCCCACTGGCCAGTGACACTGGGGGGAATTAGCTCGCGGTTTAGGGCTGACAGGCCGGCGGCTTGACGCCGGCGGCTCTGGACACGGCGGCGCTCGCCGGAATCGGGTTCCCGGCCACGGTTGGATGCGCTGCGGGCACTGGGGCGTAGCCCTTGCTCGTGCGCATCGCCTCGAGTACACGACGACCACAGGGGAGCACCGGAGGCACGGCGACGACCTCGTCGGCGGCGACAGAGACACGGCGGCGACGTGGGAATCGCCTCAGTGCACTAGAGGACCACAAGACAGGTGCGTTTGAAGCCTACGGTTGCGGCGGTTCTAAAGGACGTGGTCTGGGCCACGTCTGCGTTGCGTGTGCTCGCCGACGAGCACCGCGACGGCGCTGTACTCCGGCGTCATGGCGAACGGCGACGGAGACGCTGCGGGTTTCGAGGGGGTTAGGGTTTGTGGCCAGAAGCTCACCAGGAGCACGCTGGAGAGGTCGGAAGAGCCGGAGGAGCGACGGAGGCGGCGAATCGACGACGACGAACTTGCGGCTCCGGCGGCGACTCGTTGATGCTGCCTTCGCTTGTAGTGCTTGCTCAGCTCGATTCGATGAGGGCTTCGACGAAGACGACGTCGCTGCACGTGATGGACAAGGTGGCTCGGGCTGAGGAGCTCATCGGTCACGGGTTCTCCACGGTGGTGCTCCGGCGTGTTCACGGGCGGCGCTGGATTCGTGAAGAGGAGAGGGGGAGGAGGTCCAGAGAGAGGGGGAATTGAAAGGGGGCTTCGAGGCGGCCTCCCAGGCGAGGAGATAAGGTCCAGGGGGGCTGGAAGCCTCTCGGCGTCGAGGTGGCGCCGCGGCCACGCTCTGCCTCCACCGAGCAGCTTGGCTCGGCGGGGAAGAAGACGACAAGCGTCTGGGGTGGGCTGGGCCGAGGCCAGGTAAGGTGGGCCTCGCCTGTGGGCGTGAGGTAAGCTGTTCTCTGCTCTGTTTTTCCTTTTTTTTTCTTTCTCTGTAAATTTTTATATGGCCTCATAATAAAATAGACTAGCCACTTATAAAGTTTCAACATTTTTAAAATTCAAATAATTTGAATCTTAACTCAAATAGGGTTATTTTATTAATTCCAAGGCACTGTTTGAATATTAGAAAATTCCATGAGCATGGGATTGCTCCCAAACCATTTTTAAAATGATCAGCACCATTTATAGGAATTTTCCAAATGTTCAAATGATTTTTGGAAAAAGATTTTTATCTGGCCATTTGATTTAATTTCTCAGGGCTTTTCTTTTCCCCAATTCCTTTTCTTTTGCAATTTTTTTTCAAGATGCAAAAATGCAAGCTAGGTTAAACACAAAACTACTTTGGGGTTCTGACAACTCGCCCCCACTCAAAAGAATCTCGTCCCGAGATTCAGAAGTTGTCGGGAGGAAGGTGGGGTACTCAGCTCGTAGACGATCCTCTCGTTCCCAGGTGGCTTCATGCTCTGAATGATGTGGCCACTGCACTTTGAGGAATCTGATCTTCTGACGTCTGGTGCTACGCTCGGCTTCATCGAGAATACGAACAGGGTACTCTCGATATGAAAGGTTATCTTGGAGATCAAGCGTTTCGTGGTCTACTTCGCGGATGGGGTCCTTGAAGCAACGCGTGAGTTGAGAGACGTGGAAGACATCATGAACCTGGGAGAGGTGAGGGGGTAGTTCCAATTGGTAGGCAACTTCTCCACGTTTGGCGAGAATGCGAAAGGGACCGATATAACGTGGGGCCAACTTGCCATTGATACCGAAGCGATGGGTACCCTTCAGAGGAGTAACCCGAATGTAAGCCTTCTCATCCAGATTGTAGCTTTCTTCCCTATGATGACGATCATAATAGCTTTTCTGACGAGACTGGGCTGTTTTTAACTTCTCACGAACAATGCGAACCTGCTCTTCTGCATCCTGGATCAAATCCGGTCCAAAGAATTGTCTTTCACCGGTTTTTGACCAGTTTAGGGGTGTTCGACATTTCCATCCATAGAGAAATTCAAAAGGAGCCATGCCCAGACTAGATTGAAAACTATTCTTATACGCAAATTTGGCAAAAGGAAGAGAATTCTCCCATTTCTTTCCGAAAGAGATAACACAAGCTCTGAGCATGTCTTCGAGAATTTGATTGACCCTTTCTACTTGACCACTGGACTGCGGGTGCTAAGCGGTGCTAAAGGAGAGGTGGGTTCCCATAGCATTCTGGAAACTTTCCCAAAATCGAGAAGTGAAAAGATTACCACGGTCTGAATTGATTTCCAAAGGAACACCGTGAAGTGACGATTCGGGAGACATACAAGTCCGCTAACTGGCTAGCAGTTATAGACTCACGAACGGGAAGGAAGTGAGAAACTTTGGAAAGTCTATCTATGACAACGAAGATGGCATCAATTCCTTTCTGAGTTTTTGGAAAGCCAGTGATGAAATCCATAATGACTTTATCCCACTTCCACTCGGGGATAGGCAAACGTCTAAGAGTACCAGCAGGTCTTTGATGTTCTGCCTTAATGCGACGACAAACATCACATTCAGCAATGAACTGAGCAATTTCTCTCTTCATCCTAGTCCACCAAAATCTCTGGCGTAGATCTCGGTACATTTTTGTGCTACCGGGATGGATGGAGAGGGGTGTGTCATGGGCTTCTTTGAGGATGAGTTGCCTTAGTTCCTTATTCTTAGGTACTACCAAACGATTTCCAAAGAATACCGTTCCTTTACTATCTGTGGAAAAACATTTAGCAACTCCGCTAGCAATGTTCTCCTTGATCCGGCGAACACCTCGTGCACGCCTTTGGGCAACTATGATTTGATCCTCAAGGGTTGGTTTCGCCACCAAGTTGAAAAGAGATCCACGAGGAACAATATCGAGGTTGAGCTTTTGAAATTCTCATGAAGAAGTGGTTGATACTCTTGTAACATGAGGTTGTTACAATACGACTTACGACTTAGTGCATCAGCCATGACATTGGCTTTGCCTGGGGTGTAAGAAATTCCGAAGTCATAATCTTTTATCAACTCAATCCAGCGTCTTTTCCTGAGATTAAGATCTGGCTGGGTGAAAATGTATTTGAGGCTTTGGTGGTCGGAATAGATCTCACAACGATTACCAAGGAGGTAATGTCGCCAAGTTGTTAGGGCATGAACTACGGCAGCGAGTTCAAGATCATGGGTAGGATAGTTTTCTTCATGTGGACGCAACTGGCGTGAAGCATAAGCTACCACATGTCGATCTTGCAGAAGTATGCATCCTAACCCTTGCCGTGAGGCATCACAATAGATCTCGAAATCCCTTTTGGTGTCTGGAGGCGCAAGTACGGGTGCAAAAGTCAATCTTCTTTTTAGCTCTTGAAAGCTTTCCTCGCACTTGGGAGTCCATTCGAATTTCTTCTCTTTCTTGAGGAGTTCAGTTAGAGACTTTGCAACTTTAGAAAAATTCTCGACGAAGCGGCGACAATAGCTTGCTAAGCCAAGAAAACTCCTAACTTGCTTAACCGATTCAGGTGGAGTCCAGTCAAGGACGGCCTGAACTCTCTCGGGATTGAGAACAATGCCTTTTGCAGAAATCACGTGGCCTATGTAGGTCACTTCTGGTACCCAGAATTCACACTTGGAGAATTTAGCATATAGGCGATGCTCTCTAAGTTTCATCAATACCAGCCTAAGATGTTCTGCGTGATCTTCTTCGTTCTTCGAGTAGATGAGAATGTCATCAAGATAAACTACAAAAAATTTATCTAAGTACTCCATGAAGATCGAATTCATCAAGCGCGAGAATGTGGCGGGGGCATTGGTTAAACCGAAGGACATGACGGTGTACTCGTAAAGACCATAACGAGTAGTGAAAGCCGTTTTGGGAATGTCCTCGTTTCTGATTTTGATTTGATGATAACCTAATCTCAAATCCATCTTGGAGAAGACAGAGGATCCTGCAAGTTGATCATAAAGATCATTGATCCTGGGCAGTGGGTACTTGTTCTTTATCGTCACTAGATTTAGCGGGCGATAGTCTACGCACATCCTTTCTGTTCCATCTTTCTTCGTTAAGAACAGAACGGGGCAACCCCATGGCGATGAGCTAGGGCGGATGAAGCCTTTTGCCAACGAAGCTTCAAGTTGGATTTTGAGCTCAGCTAACTCACGTGGGGCCATTCTATATGGGCGTCTAGATATTGGTGCGGTTCCTGGGATAAGATCTACAACAAACTCTACAGATCTGTCAGGTGGTATTCCTGGCAGCTCTTCTGGAAAGACATCCGGGAAGTCACGAACCACCGGAATATCTTCAAGGTCTGGAAGAGGAAGCACATTCAAAGAATTCACTTGGGTTTTAGAGCTTGGTGAGGTGTACTTGATTGTCTGGCCTGATGGATGGGTTAGTTTCACTGACTTGGCTTTACAATCAAGGACAACATTCTGTCTTGATAACCAATCCATACCTAAGATCACATCAATGTCTGAAGACTTGAGGGCTATAAGTGAGGCAAGGAATACTAAACCCTCAATTGCAATTTCATTCCCATGACTCACCATGGTGGTGTGCCATCTGGATCCAGGGGCTTGCACAACTAAGGGGGTGGATAACATCGAAAATGAGATGTCATGTGACAGTGCAAAGTCCTGGGATATGAATGAGTGAGATGCTCCTGGGTCAAAAAGAACTGAAGCTGGGGTGGAATTGACAGGAAGGGTTCCGAGTACAACATCGGTTGACTTGTGGGAATCTAGACCTTGGAGGCTTGACCTTGGAAGTCTTGGGTAGTGGCTTGCCACGACGAAAGGCTTGCTTTGGTTTAGGTGTGGTGGCTACATGATTTTGGGGACACTCTCGAACATTGTGACCTGATTGTCCACATTGGAAACAAACACCACGTGGAATGAAAGGAACTTGAGCACTTGATTGTCCAACAAAATTCCAAGGAGGAAGATTGGGTTGAGGTGGACGATATATGGTGGTTGGGGGTCTAGAAGCACTTACAGCACGACTGACGTCACTGAAGGGAATCCAAACACGGCGTTTTTGAGAAACTGGGCCAGAAGATTGGGCAAACTCACGATCACGCTTGCGAGACTCTTCATACAACTCATTTCCATACTCGGCCTTGAAAGATTTGTCGACCAAGTCCCTGAAGTTGATGAACTCGTGAAGATTCAGGTCATGACGAAGGACGGGGCTAAGTCCCTTGCGGAACCTTTCTTGTTTCTTGGCGTCGGTGGATACTTCTTCTTGGGCATAACGTGCTAGACGAGTGAACTCAGTCCTATACTCATGAACAGTCATCTTTCCTTGTTTCAGATTGCAAAATTCTTCTCTCTTGCGCTCCATCAGCTGATCCGGAATATGATATCCTCGGAATTCATCGAAGAACTCTTGCCAAGTCACCACGTGACCAACTGGTTGCATTGCCACGAAGTTTTCCCACCACTGAAGAGAAGCTCCTTCCAGAAAATATGCCGCGAATAGCACATGATCACCTGGAGCAACATGGGCTGTCTCAAGCTTACGCTCGAGGGAACGAAGCCAATCATCGGCATCAAGGGGCTCGGAAGGACATCGGAATACTGGAGGGTTGAGGAGAATGAAGTCCAGGATGGTGACAACACTATGATGCTGACGAGAAGTGTTCTGCTCAATACGCTCGAGAAGACGTGTCTGATCACGATGATTCTGTTCAGCCTCCATCATGATTTCTGCCGTTGAGGGTGGTGGTGGAGGTTCTTCACCGTCTATGTAACCGGAACTGGGATCAACACCTGGATTTTCACCTGACATTCTGTGTGATAAGAATCAACAATCAGAATAGGATTTAGGACACAATTCTATGCTATAATACAAGACTATAATGCAATAGCATCAAAGCCACAAACGGACAGCATAACGGCTGTACCGGGATGGAAATTGAGACAACCTACAGGATAACGGACATCACTTCCACAGAAACATTATGGAATGATGGTTCAGAAAGACCACAACACTCCTACAGCTACAAGAAGCAAACAACGAGATGTCCTAGTAAAGACATAGATGAGCCTAGTCCTATCTTCCCGTAGAATAAGATGAGGTTGACTCAGAACTCAGATCGATGAGGATAAGGAGAAAAAAGAAGTCTTACGTTGTTCCCTTATACTCAAAGTAACTATATAACGATAGAATGCTAGACTCGACATCGTCCAATGGTTTGATAATCCTACAGGCAGTCCTGCTCTGATACCAAGTCTGTCGGGACCCGGGGTTAGCGTATGTAATTCCGATCATAATACAATCACATGGAGAGCCGAGAGCTGTACCCACTTGTCTAAGCAGACAAGGCCAAGCACAGATCACTCTCGGTAAGCATCGAACGTGAGGGGCATCCCATCCAGGCCGGATGATCAACTGAGATGGGTCCTCATCGTCCGCACACAAGTCTAAGGATATGGGTGGTGAATCCCATATTCACAGACAAGTCGCCTCAACCATGTTATCGATTGAATCATAACCCTTACATAGACTTACTCCAGCCCGATCACTTAGTCGGGATCTCGGGCGGGCTCGATCATACAACAAAATGTGCCACGTGACAGAGTCACGAGCAATCGCATCGCGATGCCCCAAGCTGCGCACATCTAAGGGCCACTTGGTGTATAAAAGACCGCCGTCAAGAACAGAACTAAGCTATCGAACCCCACACTAAGACATGCATGTTATAATCATACACGCAGCATACATGTCCAGTGTAAACAGCAGGTAATCACAACATGAACTCTACAAACTCATAGTCTTTATAACTTCTTCTAAAAAGAGCAGACAAAGTAGTTGTATTACAAGCAGAGATCACATGAATGTGGTCCAACATTACATCAAACATCAACGGAAGCAAATTATGTCTTAGTAAAGAAAAGTTTAACAAATGGCTTAAGAAGCCTGAAAGAAAAGTACAACGACCCTCCAAAAGGCACAGGCTGCTGCCTGGAACTATATGACATTGGTCCACGTCGAGCTTGAGGTAGAGGCCACCATCAGGGTCAGTGGTCTCGTCTCTAAAACATAGAATAAGCAAACGTGAGTACAAAGTCGTACTCAGCAAGACTTACATAGGAACTATACTACTCATGCACATGTATCAAGGCAAAGGGAGGTGGGGTTTCACTTGCAGAAGTGCCAGCTTTGACTTGGCTAATCCTGAACTACGAGTACCAGAGAGAGGTAAGAGCGTACACGAGTCCAAGTAACAGTCTCCAACCAATACTCCACTATGGTGCCTTCCTCGACTTCCCCACGAGGAAGCACGCCATAGCACTCACACTTATCTTGGTGTGTTTTAGAAGTATCCGGTTCAAGTTATCTATGATCAAGTAAAGGTCTCCAAGTAGTCCATAACTGCGGACACGGCTATTCGAATAGTTCATTAACCCTGCAGGGGTGTACTGCTACACACACGCCTCATCAGTTACCACCTGGGGATGGACCCTTCAAGTGAGTACCGGCGAGGATGCTGCCACGACACTTCACTCATGGCACCATCTCTAGTCCTAGGGAGTCGCCTATTTGAGTTGGGACCACAGTCGGAATCCGGCCGATTGTTCCGATGCGGACTCAAACGTTGTGTGACCGCCATCAAGCTCAACTCGATCATGATCACTTGATTCAACGTGCCCACAACCTACGTCAACCACTTACCTTGGTTCCACCTGCTTGAGATCGTTAAAGGGCGAACTACTTGCGACTCCTGGACTGGTCCGGGGTGAGGTACTAGGCCGAGAGGGGTCAGTGAGCCCAATGTGTGGTCGTACTATTTGTCTTGGATAACAACACAAGAACTCGGGCCTAAGGCAGTGTTCAACGAGACAACCCACTGTGTACTCCTACACAGCCTCTCATCGTTCACCTTTGTTTAGGGTAGATTCACCAACACGTTACCACCATCATTCACATGATCACTACCATCCCGACTCACATCAAAATAGCCTCAGGTAACAACTCTAAGCATGCAATAAGCTGTAACAGTTGCAGGGGCCACATGATATCAACCAACTCCTACATCTGCTAGGATTGTGGTTTGCTTACTACTGTGACAAAATGATAGGTCATGCAAAGGAATAGGTTCAACTAGCGGTAGAACGTATCATGGTGACATCCTAAACATGCATTTGCGAGAATGAGAGGGAACTGGGATTTTATAGACATGATCAAAGAGGGGGCTGCTTGCCTTGCTGACGATGCAAGGTTGAGGATGCAAGGTGGCTAGGGCTGAGGAGCTCGTCGGTCATGGGTTCTCCACGGTGGTGCTCCGGCGTGTTCACGGGCGGCGCTGGATTCATGAAGAGGAGAGGGGGAGGAGGTCCAGAGAGAGGGGGAATTGAAAGGGGGCTTCGAGGCGGCCTCCCAGGCGAGGAGATGAGGTCCAGGGGGGGCTGGAAGCCTCTCGGCGTCGAGGTGGCGCCGCGGCCACGCTCTGCCTCCACCGAGCAGCTTGGCTCGGCGGGGAAGAAGACGACAAGCGTCTGGGGTGGGCTGGGCCGAGGCCAGGTAAGGTGGGCCTCGCCTGTGGGCGTGAGGTAAGCTGTTCTCTGCTCTGTTTTTCCTTTTTCTTTCTCTGTAAATAGGTTGACCTAGCTAATAAAATAGACTAGCCACTTATAAAGTTTCAACATTTTTAAAATTCAAAGAATTTGAATCTTAACTCAAATAGGGTTATTTTATTAATTCCAAGGCACTGTTTGAATATTAGAAAATTCCATGAGCATGGGATTCCTCCCAAACCATTTTTAAAATGATCAGCACCATTTATAAGAATTTTCCAAATGTTCAAATGATTTTTTGAAAAAGATTTTTATCTGGCCATTTGATTTAATTTCTCAAGGCTTTTCTTTTCCCCAATTCCTTTTCTTTTGCAATTTTTTTTCAAGATGCAAAAATGCAAGCTAGGTTAAACACAAACCTACTGTGGGGTTCTGACATTAACATCAGCATCACTGTGTTCATTCCATCCCGACTCAGAAACATAACATCCTCATGGTATCACTAAGCAGCAATAAGCAGTAACAGTTGCAGGGGCCACATGCTCATCATTCAACTCCTATATCTGCTAGGATTGTGGTTTCCTTAATACGGTGGCAAAAAGATAGGTCATGCATCGGAATGGGTTCAACTATGCGAAAGAACGTGTCTCGGTGATCTCCTAACCATGCATAAGCGAGACTGAGAGGGAAGTAGGATTTTATAGACATGATCAATGGGATTTTCTTGCCTTGCTGACGATACACGGGTCTTAACGGTGGTCTTCTTCTTCGGGGGTGATCACCGTCTCGGAACGTCTGTCATCGGAGGCAATCATCAACAAGGGGGGACAACTTCTAAAGTAAAAATGCACATACACATGATAAGGTTGTCCATGATGTGAAAGGTACTGGTTTTTAGCATATTCAATTTAATTGAAGTATATTGCATTTGAAATGCAAATTCAAACTCCAAATTCAATTTCAAATTAAGTCATATACACATTTGCTTCTAATCCCCCATTTTAAAATGGTCAAACATGAAAACAAATTGCATATTCTTAATCCTTGCATTTTTCTGATAATTTTTCATATATTATATGTTTAATTTGGAGTTAGTATGAATTTTCTATGATTTTTGGAAGTTTATACTAATTTCTGGAATTTCTGAAATTCTTTTAATTCAATTTCATTTACTACATCACTGTGACGCAGGGGTGACGTCAGGGGGGGGGCTGACCTGTGGGCCACCCATGTCAGTCTCAATGGGGTTAATTTCCTGTTAATTAAAACTAACAGGGGTTAGTTAGGGCTAGGGCCCATCTGTCTGTGACACTGGATGGGGCTTAGTGAGTAGCTTAGGGCTAATTAAGCTGGGCCCGCCGGGATGTCGCCGGCGGCGACCTCTGGCACGGCGGAGGGGCCGCCAGAATGACCAAACGTCCACGGGAGGGCATGGGAGGACTAGAAAAATGAAGCCCGCGTGCTCCCGCATACGTTGAAGCCATCAGGGGGTCCCCAGGGGCACGGGGGCGACATCGGCGTCGACAAGTGCGCCGGCCGAAGCACTGGAGCGGGCGTGGCTACGCTACGGTTCACGGCGAGATGTGTGGAGGAACTGGGGCGAACGGGGAGCTCACCCTGGTGCTAATGGAGCCGACGGGGAGGCCGGAGGGTGGCTGGACGGAGGAGAATCGCTCGCCGGCGTCCACTGTGCCCGGCGGTGGCTCGATGAAGAGAACGTCGTCGCCGTTGGCTCCCGATCCAAATTGAAAGCGCAGCTCGATGAAGTCGATGCCGGGGAACCTCCTGGACAACTTGCGGCGTCGAAAGGGGCACGGTGGCCACAAGCTCTACGGCGGCGTGCTCCGCTAGGTTTCCTGGAACACGTGATTTCTCGCCGGGGAGGAAGAAGAAAGGCCAGCGCGAGGGGGGGGGGGAAAGGAAGGGGGGCTGCATGGGGTCTCCATGGCGAGGAGATAAGGACAGGGGCGCCGTGGACGGGCTGCCGACGGCGGCGTGCTCGCCACGCAGGTGCCCGCCTGCCTGGATCGGGGAAGAAGACGGTGGTGCCCCTAGGCTGGGCCACCTCCCCGAGTTGGGCCGGTTTACTGGTAAGCTTCCTTTCCTTTTTCTGTTTCTTTTTATTTTTTGTATTTCTGTTGTGCCTAGAAATAAATAGCTAGGCAATTTTGTAAAATTCCCAAACATTTTTATAAATCCTAGGTGACCAGTAGCAAGTCACTTGTAGAATTTGAGCATTTTTGAAATTCAAAACATTTGAATTTCAAATCAAATAGGGGTCAAATTTAATTTCCAGGGCACCTTTTGAATTTTTGAATATTCCATGGGCATGGGAAAATACCCAAACCACTTTTAAAATGATCAGCATCATTTATAGGAATTTTCCAATTATTCAAATGATTTTTGGAAAAAGATTTTTATCTAGCCATTTGAATTAATTTCTCAGGGCTTTCTGCTTCCCCATTTTTGAATTTCATTTGAATTATTGCATGATGCAAAGGGCACAAACAAACCCTAGCACTTACCCTAGTTGGGGTTCTGACAACTCGCCCCCACTCAAAAGAATCTCGTCCCGAGATTCAGAAGTCGTCGGGAGGAAGGTGGGGTACTCGGCACGGAGGCGGTCTTCTCTTTCCCAGGTTGCTTCTTTCTCGGAGTGATGTGACCATTGCACTTTGAGGAACTTGATCTTCTGACGACGAGTGACACGCTCTGCTGAACCAAGAATACGAACAGGGTACTGTCGATAAGAAAGGTCATCTTGGAGATCAAGCGTTTCATGGTCGACTTCGCGGATGGGGTCCTTGAAGCAATGCCTGAGTTGTGACACATGGAATACATCGTGTACTCGGGAAAGATGAGGGGGTAGTTCAAGTTGGTAGGCAACTTCTCCATGTTTAGCTAGAATGCGGAAGGGTCCGATGTAACATGGGGCCAACTTGCCTTTGATACCGAATCTTTGGGTTCCCTTCAGAGGAGTAACCCGAAGGTAAGCCTTCTCATCAAGATTGTAGCTCTCCTTTCTATGATGACGATCATAGTAGGTCTTTTGACGAGACTGAGCGGCCTTCAAACGATCACGAACAAATCGAACTTGCTCTTCTGCTTCCTTGATCATATCCGGTCCAAAGAGTTGTCTTTCACAGGTTTCTGACCAGTTTAGGGGTGTTCGACATCGTCGTCCATAGAGGAACTCAAAGGGAGCCATGTCCAGACTAGATTGATAGCTATTGTTATAAGCAAATTCGGCGAATGGAAGAGATTTCTCCCAATTCTTTCCGAAAGAGATAACACAAGCTCTGAGCATGTCTTCCAAGATTTGATTAACCCTTTCAACTTGACCGCTAGATTGAGGGTGGAAAGCTGTACTAAAGGAGAGATGAGTTCCCATAGCATTTTGAAAACTTTCCCAAAATCTAGAGGTGAAAAGGCTACCACAATCAGAGTTGATCACCAAAGGAACACCGTGAAGAGACACAATTCTAGAGACATACAAGTCCGCTCACTGACTAGCAGTTATAGACTCACGAACTGGAAGGAAGTGAGCACCTTTGGAAAGTCGATCAATGACAACGAAGATGGCATCATTTCCTTTCTGGGTTTTTGGAAAGCCGGTGATGAAGTCCATACCGACCTTGTCCCATTTCCACTCGGGAATAGACAATGGTTTAAGAGTACCAGCAGGTCTTTGGTGTTCTGCCTTAATGCGACGACAAACATTACATTCGGCAACAAATTGTGCAATGTCTCTCTTCATCCGGGTCCACCAAAATCTTTGGCGTAGATCTCGGTACATTTTTGTGGTACCGGGATGAATGGAGAGGGGAGTGTCATGAGCTTCCTTAAGGATCAGCTGCTTTATGTATTCATTCTCAGGAACTACTAAACGATTTTCAAAGAATATCGTTCCTTGATCATTTGCAGAGAAACATTTAGCAACTCCGCTAACAATGTTCTGCTTGATCTCTTGAATACCACTATCTTGTTTCTGGGCGGCTATGATTTGATCCTCAAGGTTTGGTTTCGCCACCAAGTTGAAAAGATATCCACGAGGAACTATCTCAAGATTGAGCTTGCGAAATTCCTCATGAAGAAGTGGTTGATACTGTTGTAACATGAGGTTGTTACAATACGACTGAAGACTTAGTGCATCAGCCATGACATTGGCTTTGCCTGGGGTGTAAGAAATTCCTAAGTCATAATCCTTTATCAACTCTATCCAGCGTCTTTGCCTGAGATTAAGATCTGGCTGGGTGAATATGTATTTGAGGCTTTGGTGATCAGAATAGATCTCACAACGATTACCAAGGAGGTAATGTCGCCAAGTCTTCACGGCATGAACTACGGCAGCGAGTTCAAGATCATGGGTAGGATAGTTCTCTTCATGTGGACGCAACTGGCGTGAAGCATAAGCTACCACATGTTGATCTTGCATAAGTATGCATCCTAACCCTTGCCGTGAAGCATCACAATAGATCTCGAAATCCATTTTTGTGTCTGGAGGTGCAAGTACGAGTGCAGAAGTCAATCTTCTTTTTAGCTCTTGAAAGCTTTCCTCGCACTTGGGAGTCCATTGGAATTTCCTATCTTTCTTGAGGAGTTCAGTAAGAGGCTTTGGAACTTTGGAGAAGTTCTCAACGAAGCGGCGGCAATAGCTTGCTAGGCCGAGAAAACTCCTGACTTGCTTAACCGATTCAGGTGGAGTCCAGTCAAGGACGGCCTGAACTCTCTCGGGATTGACTGCAACACCTTTCGCAGAGATCACGTGGCCTAAGTAGGTCACTTCTGGTAGCCAAAATTCACACTTGGAGAACTTGGCATAAAGGCGGTGCTCTCTAAGTTTCATCAATACCAACCTAAGATGTTCTGCGTGCTCTTCTTCGTTCTTCGAGTAGATGAGAATGTCATCAAGATAAACCACAACAAATTTATCTAGGTACTCCATGAAGATCGAATTCATTAAGCGCGAGAATGTGGCGGGGGCATTGGTTAAACCGAAGGACATGACGGTGTACTCGTAAAGACCATATCGAGTAGTGAAAGCCGTTTTGGGAATGTCCTCGTTTCGGATTTTGATTTGATGATAGCCTAATCTCAAATCCATCTTGGAGAAGACCGAGGATCCTGCAAGTTGATCATAAAGATCATTGATCCTGGGCAGTGGGTACTTGTTCTTTATCGTCGCTAGATTTAGCGGGCGATAGTCTACGCACATCCTTTCTGTTCCATCTTTCTTCGTTACGAACAGAACGGGGCAACCCCATGGCGATGAGCTAGGGCGGATGAAGCTTTTTGCCAACAAAGCATCAAGTTGGGTTTTTAGCTCAGCTAACTCATGTGGGGCCATTCTATATGGGCGTCTGGAAATTGGGGTTGTGCCTGGTATAAGATCCACTATGAATTCTACACACCTGTCGGGTGGCATTCTCGGCAACTCTTCAGGAAAGACATCCGGGAAGTCACGAACCACCGGAATATCTTCAAGGTCAGGAAGGGGAAGCACATTCAAAGTATGCACTTGGATTCTAGAGCTGGGTGATGTGTAGTCAATGATCTGGCCTGAAGGATGGGTGAGTTTAAGTGATTTGGCTTTACAATCAAGGAAAGCATTCTGCCTTGATAACCAATCCATGCCTAGGATGACATCAATGTCCGAAGACTTGAGGGCTATAAGAGAAGCAAGGAATACTAAACCCTCAATTGCAATTTGATTGCCATGGCTTACTCTATTAGTTTGCCATTTGGAACCAGGAGTTTGAATCATCATTGGAGAAAACATTTCTTCAAAAGAAAATCCATGACGAAGTGCACAACTCTCCGACATGAATGAATGAGAAGCTCCTGGATCGAAAAGAACGGAGGCGGGGACATGATTGACTGGGAGTGTGCCAAGAATGACGTCAGAAGCAGCAGTGGTTTCCTCAACTGAGATTTGGTTCACACAACCACTACTTGTGGCTGAAAGCTTTGCTTGGATGGTTTTGGTGGTGGATTTCTTTGGAGGCTTATGACTAAGTCGACGTGGTGCCACCAACACTGTAGGGCATTGTCGATAGTAATGGCCTGGAAGACCACACTTAAAGCATACCCTGTCTGAATTGCTGGGAGTGGGATTACTTGGCTGCACACCATCATTCCGGATTGGAATAATGTGTTGGGGTGGATGGCATATATTGGATGGTGGTCTCTGAAGAAAGTTTTGAGGTATGGCACGAGTTGAAATCCAAATTCGGCGTTTCTGAGGGGCTGATCTTGAAGAAGGAGCAAGCTCAAGAGCATGCTTGCGGGACTCTTCAAACACTTCATTTCCATGCTCAGCTCTAAAGGATCTGTTGACTAAATCCTCAAAGGTGGCAAATTCGATGAGGTTGAGATCATGGCAAAGGATGGGGCTAAGTACCTTACGGAACCTTGCCTGCTTTCTGGCATCGGTGGTGATCTCATCTTGGGCATACCGAGAAAGATGGTTGAACTCTCTCACATACTCATGGATGGACATCTCTCCTTGAGTCAAATTGCAGAACTCTTCCTTCTTGCTTTCCATTAACTCATCTAGAAGGTGGTACCCTCGAAAGGCATCACGAAACTCCTGCCAAGTCACTATGTGACCATCTGGCTGCATCGCAACATAGTTCTCCCACCATTCAGCAACAGCACCTTCCAGAAAGTATGCCGCGAATATTACTCGATTATCGGGAGCAACATGTGCAGTATCAAGCTTACGCTCGATGGAACGGAGCCAATCATCAGCTTCAAGGGGCTCAGAAGAACATCGGAATACCGGTGGCTTGAGGAGGATGAAGTCCTGAATGCTCACAACCACATTGCAATGACGTGAGGTATTCTGCTCGATGAGCTCCAAAAGGCGTGTTTGGTCACGTTGATTCTTCTCAGCTTCCATCATGATTTCCGCCGCAGAAGGCGGTGGTGGAGGTGCATCAGCATTTCGATTCCGATCACGGTCTCGATTCCGAAGAACAGCACTACGAGTTCCACCTGACATCCTGTGTGATAAATATCAACAATCAGAACAGGTTGTACGATGGAATCAAAGACAAGAAGGACATGATGAAGGCGGAAAGATTGTAATGCAAAGGCAAAGATTCAAGAAACACGGGATAAATCGGGCAGCATAACGGCTACACCGGGATGGAAAACAAGACAACCTCGAGGAGATTGGACAGAACTTCCTCAAGGAACTCAAAACACGGAGACTCTGGACGACCACAACAATCCTACGGCTACAAGGAAGCACTCAACGAGATGTTCTAGTAAGACATAGATGAGCCTAGTCCTATCATCCCGTAGAAAAGATAAGGGTGACTCAGAACACAGATCGATGAGGGTAAGGAGAAAAAAAGCCTTACGTTGTTCCCTTTATACCCAAGTAACTATATAACTATAGAATGCTAGACTCAACTTCGACCAAGGGTTAAATAATCCTACAGACAGTCCTGCTCTGATACCAAGTCTGTCGGGACCCGGGGTTAGCGTATGTAATTCCAGTCACGATGCAATCACATGGAGAGCCGAGAACCGTACCCACTTGTCTAAGCAGACAAGGCCAAGCACAGAACGTTCTCGGTAAGCATCGAATGTGAGGGGCATCCCATCCAGGCCGGATGATCATCTGAGATGGGTCCTCATCGTCCGCTCACAAGTCTAGATGCTTATGGGTGGTGAATCCCATACTCATAGACAAGTCGCCTCAACCATGTTATCGATTGAATCCTAACTCTTACATAGACTTACTCCAGCCCGATCACTTAGTCGGGGTCTAGGGCGGGCTCGATCATACAACAAAGTGTGCACGTGGCAGAGCCACGAGCAATCGCGTCGCGATGCCCCAAGCTGCGCACATCTAAGGGCCACTTGGTGTATAAAAGACCGCCAGCCAGATCACAACTAAGGTCTCGAAAACCCATACTAAGACATGTATGTTATAATCATACACGCATCACACATGTCTAGTATGAACAGCAGGTATCATCACATAACTCTACAAAGTACTCTTTATTGATATACACATAGAGCATACAAAGATCACATGTCTGTGATCAACATTACATCATACAACGGAAGCAAATTAGGTCTGAGTACAGACAAGATTAGCAAATGGCTTAGAGAAGCCTTGTACAACAAACATGCCCTTCCACGAGGGACCAGACTGCTGTCTGGGACTATACTACCAAGGTCAACATCGAGCTTCAGGTCGGTGACTCCATCGGGGTCCGATTTCTCATCTAAAACATAGAATAAGCAAACGTGAGTACAAAGTCGTACTCAGCAAGACTTACATCAGAACTACACTACTCATGCTCAAGTATCAAGGTAAAGGAGGTGGGGTTCAACATGCAGAAGTGCCAGCTTTGACTTGGCTAGTCCTGTACTACGAGTACCAGACTTGAGGTAAGAAGCGTACACGAGTCCACTACCAAGTCTCCAACCAATACACCATTATGGATACTTCCTCGACTTCCCCATGAAGAAGCACACCATAGCACTCACGCTTATCTTGCGAGTTTTATAAGTATCCATTCAAGTTGTCTATGATCAAGTAAAGGTTTCCAAGTAGTCCATAACCGCGGACACGGCTATTCAAATAGTTCATTAACCCTGCAGGGGTGTACTTCTTCACACGCGTGTCATCACTTATCGGCTCATTCACCTTCTCTAATCCAGGAGTCGACTACCTGAGTTTGTCACCGCTCGAGAGTCCGGCCGGTTCCACGAAACGGACTCAGATAATGTAAGGGACCGAGACGCCACCTTTGACAGATGGTTTCACTACCTCACAGGTCCACCCACATATCTATACATAAATCAAATGGAAAGCCCGATTCTAGTGTGACTCCTGGACCGGATCGGGTACGTAAAGAGGCCAAACGGGGCTCCCATAAAACCCTACATGTGGTCATACTCTTTGTCTTGGATCACAAAACAGGAACTCGGGGCCTAGGGCAGTGTTCAACGAGACAACCCACTGTGTACTCCTACACAACATCTCATCGTTCACCTTTGTTTAGGGTGGATTCACCAACACGTTAACATCAACATCACTGTGTTCATTCCATCCCGACTCACAAACATAACATCCTCATGGTATCACTAAGCAGCAATAAGCAGTAACAGTTGCAGGGGCCACATGCTCATCATTCAACTCCTATATCTGCTAGGATTGTGGTTTGCTTAATACGGTGGCAAAAAGATAGGTCATGCATCGGAATGGGTTCAACTATGCGAAAGAACGTGTCTCGGTGATCTCCTAAACATGCATAAGCGAGACTGAGAGGGAAGTAGGATTTTATAGACATGATCAATGGGGTTTGTTTGCCTTGCTGACGATACACGGGTCTTAACGGTGGTCTTCTTCTTCGGGGGTGATCACCGTCTCGGAACGTCTGTCATCGGAGGACATCATCAACAACGGGGGACAACTTCGAAAGTAAAAATGCACATACACATGATAAGGTTGTCCATGATGTGAAAGGTACTGGTTTGTAGCATATTCAATTTAATTGAAGTATATTTCATTTGAAATGCAAATTCAAACTCCAAATTAAATTTCAAATTAAGTCATATACACATTTGCTTCTAATCCTCCATTTTAAAATGGTCAAACATGAAAACAAATTGCATATTATTAATCCTTGCATTTTTCTGATAATTTTTCATATATTATATGTTTAATTTGGAGTTAGTATGAATTTTCTATGATTTTTGGAAGTTTATACTAATTTCTGGAATTTCTGAAATTCTTTTAATTCAATTTCATTTACTACATCACTGTGACGCAGGGGTGACGTCAGGGGGGGGGGCTGACCTGTGGGCCACCCATGTCAGTCTCAGTGGGGTTAATTTCCTGTTAATTAAAACTAACAGGGGTTAGTTAGGGCTAGGGCCCATCTGTCTGTGACACTGGATGGGGCTTAGTGAGTAGCTTAGGGCTAATTAAGCTGGGCCCGCCGGGATGTCGCCGCCGGCGACCTCTGGCACGGCAGAGGGGTCGCCGGAATGACTAAACGGCCACGGGAGGGCACGGGAGGACTAGAAAAATGAAGCCCGCGTGCTCCCGCATACGTTGAAGCCATCAGGGGGTCTCCAGGGGCACGGGGGCGACCTCAGCGTCGACAAGTGCGGCGGCCGGAGCACTGGAGCGGGCGGGGCTTCGCTACGATTCACGGCGAGATGTGCGGAGGAGCTGGGGCGAACGGGGAGCTCACCCTGGTGCTAATGGAGCCGACGGGGAGGCCGGAGGGTGGCTGGACGGAGGAGAATCGCTCGCCGGCGTGCACTGTGCCCGGCGGTGGCTCGATGAAGAGAACGTCGTCGCCGTTGGCTCCCGATCCAATTTGAAAGCGCAGCTCGATGAAGTCGATGCCGGGGAACCTCCTGGACAACTTGCGGCGTCGAAAGGGGCACGGTGGCCACGAGCTCTACGGCGGCGTGCTCCGCTAGGGTTCCTGGAACGCGTGATTTCTCGCCGGGGAGGAAGAAGAAAGGCCAGCGCGAGGGGGGAAAGGAAGGGGGGCTGCACGGGGTCTCCATGGCGAGGAGATAAGGACAGGGGCGCCGTGGACGGGCTGCCGACGGCGGCATGCTCTCCACGCAGGTGCCCGCCTGCCTGGCTCGGGGAAGAAGACGGTGGTGCCCCTGGGCTGGGCCACCTCCCCGAGTTGGGCCGGTTGACTGGTAAGCTTCCTTTCCTTTTTTTGTTTCTTTTTATTTTCTGTATTTTTGTGGTGCCTAGAAATGAATAGCTAGGCAATTTTGTAAAATTCCCAAACATTTTTATAAATCCTAGGTGACCAGTAGCAAGTCACTTCTAGAATTTGAGCATTTTTGAAATTCAAAACATTTGAATTTCAAATCTATTAGGGGTCAAATTCAATTTCCAGGGCACCTTTTGAATTTTTGAATATTCCATGGGCATGGGAAAAATACCCAAACCACTTTTAAAATGATCAGCATCATTTATAGGAATTTTCCAATTATTCAAATGATTTTTGGAAAAAGATTTTTATCTGGCCATTTGAATTAATTTCTCAGGGCTTTCTGCTTCCCCATTTTTGAATTACATTTGAATTTTTGCATGATGCATAGGGCACAAACAAACCCTAGCACTTACCCTAGTTGGGGTTCTGACAGCTGGCAGTTTTGAGCCATGACAATATCTGTTTCGAGGGATTGCTAAGATGAAAGGGCCCAAGGAGTCGACTGGTCGAGCCTTGGTGAATTGCCCTAGTGAAAAATACCATAGTAGCCCAATCAAGCTCACGTCCCTCGACATGAACTTGGAACGACCGGTGTCAAGCAAAGTCATGCCGCTGCAGGTCTTATAGGATCAATTGCTGCCAGCCTAAGCACATAGCCTGAGAGCGTCCGCTCGGATCTTTCTATCATGCGAGCGCATGGAAAAGGTCGCAGTGAAATCGCTCTGCGGAAAGTCCCGGCCCGGCCGTTCTGCGCAACGGGGTCTTACCTACACGCTAAGCTTGCATGGCATCTGGGTACAGTGTGTCGTAGCCCAGGCATAGTTTTTTTTGTAGAGGCACGGAGCCTGGTTAGCGATGCACTCACTTGGAATAAACAATCAAGTGAGCTGTTTTAGCAGTCACTCGTGGAGTGTTGTAATGAACTCAGGCGAGGAAAATAAGAAAGCATCCTCTCAGAATGTCGTCTAGCGCGTGAGTAACTCATGTTTGTTGAATTGCTGAGTCTCTTTTGCGAGTAGTCACTCGAATGCTTTACTGCTTTCGGGGTGAGGGAGCACCCGAACTCTGAGAGTATGTTTTTTTTCTGCTGGTGCGAGTGATCACTCGAGCACATTTTGCCTTCAGGGTGAGGGAGCACCCGAACTCGAATAAAGGTACTCACGATGGGAGAAAGAATTTTGTGGAGTCAGAAAATTTGGACGTATAGCTGGCTTTTGGAATCTTTTGGTTTTTGTCCAACTGTTTGTATCTTGATCCGTCCCTCTTGAGATGCCGTGCTGACATGCATTGTTATGTTGTTTGATGACCTATGATGATGTTTGATTTCGTGATCCGTCGCGTCTTCTGGACCGTCATAATGATGGTTTGGACGTCGTGCTTCCTGTTTCCCGTTGGGTTTCCAAGGCTTCGTATGGGAAACTGGCGAGATTTGACGTGTCCTGTAAATAAGGCTGACCGTGTGAAGGCGTCTTTGCCTTGGAATTCGTAACGCCCGGCCCAGCGGACTTTGATGCAATGATGATGCCGCCTGAGCTTTCGCGTGCTTTTTCTTGGTTTGCCCTTGGATTGCGCTATAAATACTTCCTGTGGTTGCCCGTCCTTGGCATCCATTCTTCGCATCTTTCTCTTCTTCTTCTTCTTAATATGGCACCAAGCGTGGTACAGGTGTGGCTGGGCGAGGTCGTGGTCGTCGTGGCCGTGGTGGTCGCATGCCTCATTCTTCGCGAGGTGGACGCCATGGTACCACGTTGGTGCCTTCTTATTCTTCCTCCATGGAGGAGGGTTTTTGGCGCCATGACTTTATTTTGCGTGTTCTTAACCAGAATGCTGCCAGGATTCCTCTTCCTCTCTCGTTTTCCTCCATTGCTTCTGAGCTTAACTTGAGGGGCTTCTGGTTCCGTCTTCACGGATGTGCTCGTTCTTCTTCTTGGGTGGAGCTGGTGACTGATAGTTCATCCTTGATTTTCCTTGGGCTTGGCTAGAGGGCGTTTTCTCGTCATTTGAATCTGCGCGGCGGAGATAGCCTTTGTTGTCATTTTGACGGCGAAGATACTGTTATTATCCGCGCATTTGATGCTGGTGGCAACCGTCTGGATCCATACTGTGGGGAAACAAGCAGCGACGATTCCGATGGATCGAGTGGTGGTTCGCCTGCTTCTCCTGTGTCTTCGTCTTCGGCTGATCCCTCGGGCGATGGTGTTTGCTCTTCTAGTTCTAAGGAATATCTGGACATCAAACCGGTCGTCAAGCGGCTGCGTCAGTAGGCGAGGCACCTTGTAGAAATGGAGGACGACGAGCTTCTTCTTCACCGGCTGAGTTGCTACTTTGTCTGTGGTGATGCCCGTTGGGTTGTGGCATGAAAGTGCCAATTATCTTAGCATGAGCACCCATGTAGAAGTTGAGCGTATCCCATCTTGCAGTTCTGCGGTTCTTTCTGTAGTGACAACTGTCGTTTCAACTTCTTTGTAATGAAATGAATGTCTTCGACTCCTTTGTAATGATATGAGTGTCTTCGACTCCTTTGTAATGATATGAGTGTCTTCGAATTCTTTGTAATGAGATGAATGTATTTTACTCCTTTGTAATGAGATGTCGTCTCGGGTGCGCGCCAGCGCTCCCGATTGGAGTAGCCCCCGAGGCTGCGTTTGATTTGTAGAATCAAGCGCAGGCTTTATGAATTTTTGTCTCACTGGTTTGTAGCTGTTTTTTGATTTTTTCCAACTTTGGATCGGGTGCGCGCCAGCACTCCCGATGGGAGTAGCCCCTGAGTCTTTAGGTGATCGCTTGCGATCAAGTGAAGACTAAAGAACCGTGCGCTTTACGATGCTATTTGCTTTGTCGGAACTTTTGTTTTTTGGCGAGAGTCTTGCGTTCTTTCCTCCCAATATTTTGTAGATAAGGTCTCGTTTTTTTGCGAGAATAGCGTCTCTCGGGGGAGTTTCGACTCGAGCCTCTGAGTGATTTTAAGTAAAGGTCGCGTTTAGCGAAGATAGCGTCTCTCGGTGGGAGTTTTGACTCGAGCCCCCGAGTGCTTTTAAGTAAAGGCCGCATTTAGCAAAGATAGCGTCTCTCGGGGGGAGTTTCGACTCGAGCCCCCGAGTGCTTTTAAGTAAAGGTCGCGTTTAGCGAAGATAGCGTCTTCGGGGGGAGTTTCGACTCGAGCCCCCGAGTGCTTTTAAGTAACGGTCGCGTTTAGTGAAGATATCGTCTCTCGGGGGAATTTTCGACTCGAGCCCCCGAGTGCTTTTAAGTAAAGGTCGCGTTTAGCGAAGATAGCATCTCTCGGGGGGAATTTTGACTCGAGCCCTCGAGTGCTTTTAATAAAGGTCCCGTTTAGCGAAGATAGGGTCTCTCGGGGGGAGTTTCGACTCGAGCCCCCAAGTGCTTTTAAGTAAAAGTTGCGTTTAGCGAAGATAGCGTCTCTCGGGGGGAGTTTCGACTCGAGCCCCCGAGTGCTTTTAAGTAAAGGTCACGTTTAGCGAAGATAGCGTCTCTCGGGAGGAGTTTCGACTCGAGCCCCCGAGTGCTTTTAAGTAAAAGTCGTGTTTAGCGAAGATAATGTCTCTCGGGGGGAGTTTCGACTCGAGCCCCCGAGTGCTTTTGAGTAAGATGCTTTGGGCAACATTGTTTTATTCCTTCGAAATTTACATGGGTTGTCGATCGGTGTTGCTGCCGATGTCTTGATAGTGCCTAGAACAGGCGTAGGTTCGCTACGTTCCGTGGATTTCCCACGTCCTCATTGGTCTTTGGATTATTCAATCTGTATGCTCCTCCTCCGATGACTTCTGAGATGATGAATGGCCCTTCCCATTGTGGGGCAAGTTTGTGCACATTTTCCTGTATTTGCCGTAGCACAAGGTATCCTTTCTTGAACGTTCTGATCCGTAGGCGACTGCTTTGATATGTGCGTAATTTGTCCTCGTATCCTTCAGATCTTGCGATAGCTGTGTCCCGAGCTTCGTCTGCTATGTCTTTGTCGTTCTACAGTGCTTCTTCTGCCTCTTCCTCTTCGTACCCTGAGATTCTAGGGGCTCCGAATTTTAAGTCATGCGGCAGCACTGCTTCTTCCCCGTATACCAAGAAGAAGGGTGTGTACTGGGTCGAGCTATTTGGGGTGGTGCGCAGGCTCCATAGAACTGTGGAGAGCTCCTCTACCCAGTTGCCTGCGGCTTGTTCTAGTGGTGCTAGGATTCGCTTCTTTATTCCTCCGCATATTAGTTCGTTTGCTTTCTCCACCTGGCTATTGGACTACGGGTGCGCGACTGATGCGTAGTTGATTTTGATGCCCAACTCCTGACATAAGTTTTGGAACTCTACTGCTGTGAACTTTGTATCGTTGTCTGTGATGATGTTGTGTGGTACCCCGAATCTGAAGATGATTGACTTGATGAAGTTGACTGCCGTGAGGGCTGTTGAGCTGGTGATTGGTACTGCTTCAATCCATTTGGTGAACTTGTCTACCGTGACTAGTAGGTGTGTTCATCCTCCTTTTGATGATTTCTTCCATGGGCCCACCATGTCGAGTCCCCATGTGGCGAATGGCCATGATAAAGGTATTGTTTTGAGTTCCGATGCTGGGGCGTGCGGCCTGCTGGCGAACTTTTGGCAGGCGATGCAACGCCGTACGATGTCCTCTGCATTTCTCATAGCGGTTGGCCAGTAAAAACCTGCTCGAAAGGCTTTTTCCACGAGTGCTCGACTGCTGACATGATGTCCGCAGGTGCCTTCGTGAATCTCGAGCAGTAGGGCTTTGCCGTCTTCTTCGTCTATACACTTTTGGAGTACATGAGAGATGCTGCGCTTGTAGAGTTTTCCGTTGATTACTGTGAATGCTTTAGATTGTCGACTGATGCGCCGTGCTTCTGCGACGTCTTGTGGTAAAGTGCCTTCGACTAGGAATCGAAGGAAGGGCCTTGCCCAGACTGGGTCTTCGAGTGCTGCTGGTACTTCGACTTCGATTGCTTGATTGTTTGTATCGTCAGCTGCGCTCGTTGCTGCCACCTGCGCTGGTTCATTTGTGTCGTCTTCTTCTGCGACTACCTTGGCTTCCACTGGCTTTTCTTTTATTGATCTCTGATTTATGCTCTCGAGGAAGACGCCTGGGGGTATTGGTCCTCGTGTCGATCCCATGTTCGCGAGTTCGTCGGCTTATGTGTTATTTGCTCTAGGAATGTAGTTTAACTCACAGCCGTCGAATCCTCCCTATAGCGTGTTATAGAGCTTCTGGTAGGCTGCCATGTTATCTACGACTACGCTACAGTTTCTCATTGCTTGCTGGACGACGAGGTTGGAGTCGCCGTAGATCGATAGGCGAGTGGCACCGCAAGTTTTTGCCATGCGCATGCCGTGAATTAGTGCCTCGTACTCTGCTTCGTTGTTGGAGGCGTTGCTGAAGTTGATCTTGAGGATGTATTTGAGCTTCGATCCTTTGGGGGAGACTAAGACGACGCCTGCTCTGGATCCTTGCTGTCTTTTGGATCCGTCGAAGTACATCGTCCGTGAGTTGGATAGGTCTGGGGGACCTGGTGTTTGGACTTCTGCCCACTCGACCAGGAAATCTGGGAGTACTTGGGCTTTGATTGCTGTCGGGTGTTTGAATAGTAGGCCTCGTGGGCTGAGCTCCATGTTCCACTCGGCGACTCGACCGGTCCCTCCGGGGTTGTTGAGGATGTCCGTGAGTGGTGCGCTGTGAGGGAGTGTTCGTCGAAGTAGTGTGATACTTTCCTTAAGGTCATGATGATGGCGAGCAGGAGCTTCTGGTAGTGTGGCTACCGCTGATGTGGCTTCGTGAGTAACGTGCTAAGGTAGTAGATTGGTCTTTGGATGCTCTGAATTTTGCCTTCTTCTGCCCGCTCGACGACAAGTATTGTGCTCACGACACTGCTGCGTGCTGCTATGTAGAGATACAACTTTTCCCTTTCTTTAGGCACCACCAAGATTGGTGGGGTCGAGAGGGTTTTCTTTAAGTCTGCCAATGCGTTGCTTGCTTCCTCGGTCCACTCGAATTTTTCTCCCTTTCTCAGCAGCTTGTAGAACGACAATGTCCTTTCTCCCAATCTACTGATGAAGTGGCTCAGTGCTGCGAGCTTTCCTGTGAGCTGCTGTACTCCTCTGATGTTGGTTGGCCTTTGCATCTTGGCGTTTTCTTGGACCTTTTCGGGGTTTGCTTCGATTCCTCGGGCAGAGACCATGTATCCTAGTAGTTTTCCGGCTGGGACGCAGAACACGCATTTTTTGGGGTTGAGCTTGATCCTGTACTTGTTGAGGGCCGCGAATGTCTCGCGAAGGTCGTCGAGTAGCGTGTTTGTGATGTAGGTTTTGATGACGATGTCGTCCACGTAGACCTGTATGTTCCTGCCAATCTGGTCTCTCAAACATGCTTGCATCATCCGCTGGTACGTAGCTCCCGCATTTTTGAGGACAAAAGGCATTGTTTGGTAGCAGAATACTCCATAGGGGGTGATAGACGAGGTGTGCTCTTCGTCTTCTTCCTTCATCCTGATCTGATTATATCCTGAGTATGCGTCGAGGAAGGAGAGGAGGTCGCATCCTGCTGTGGAGTCGATTATCTGATCGATTCTTGGCAGGGGGAAGTGGTCTTTTGGGCAGTGCTTGTTGATGGGCCCATATTTGACGCACATCCTCAGTACCTCGGTGTCATTTTTAGGGACTAGGACTGGGTTTGCTTTCCATGTTGCTTTCTTCATCTCTCGGATGAACTGTGCGTCGAGTAGTCGGTTGAATTCTTCTCCGATTGCTCTGCGCTTGGGTTCTGAGAATCTTCGCAGTGTCTGCTTTACTGGCTTGGTGTTTGGCTTGATGTGGAGCGCGTGTTCTGCTAATTCTCGCGGTATCCCGGGCATGTCGGCTGGGCACCAGGAGAAAATTTTCCACTCTTCGCAAAGGAAGGTTATGAGGGCGGCTGCTTGCTCTTCTGGAAGGTGGGCATACACGCGAACCGTCTTCTCGGGGTCTATTGGGTGGACTTGGTGTGTGATTGTGTCGATGTCGATGCTGAAGTCGCGGCCAAATTCTTTTGTCTCGCTTTGGCTTGCCAGCGGGAATATGCTTTTGTCCGTCACCATGGCTATTTCTTTGAGCTGTTGTTGGGCGCCAAATGTGTCGGAGACTTTGTGGAAGTCGCGGTCGCACTGGTCCGATTTGGTGAAGCTTCCTTTGACTGTGAGCTTGATGTATGCGTAGTGTGGAACCGCCATGAACTGTGCGAACACTGGTCGCCCGAGTATGGCATGATACTGCGACTGCCAGTCGAGCACTTCGAACTCGAGCGCTTGCTTTGCGAAGTTGCGCTTGCTGCCAAAGATCACATCAAGCTGTATTGTTCCGATGGAGGTGGCTGCTTCTCCCGGAACTAGGCCGTATATTGTGGTGCATGACTTCTTCCAAACTGATCGTGAGATTAACATCTTGTGTAGGGTGCTGGAGAAGATTATGTTTAGACTGCTGCCTCTGTCCATGAAGACTCTGTTCATGTCGTAACCTCCGATCTGTGCTTCGAGGAGCAAGGGTGCGTGCCCAGGCCTCGGGACTGCGGGCGGATGGTCGCTCCGTGAGAAAGTGATGCTGGTCTCGGCGCCGCTCAGTTGGTAGGTTTCAGTTATCTTTAGGTCTTCGGTTGCGTCGGCCTGCAAGGTGTAGGCATCTTGCTTTGCTTTCGGAGGTCTTCCTTCTTGGATCATGCAGACTCGTACCTGGGACGCGGGGTATTGCTCTTCTGTAGTTCGTGCGGGCGACTGCGCGCTTCTTCGAGTGCGTTTGGATTCGCGCTCCTCCTTGAGGCTGTTGGAGAGTTCGGCGAATAGGCGGCAATCTCCTAGTGTGTGGCTTGCTCTGAGATGTCCTCGACTGTCTTCAAAACACTTCATCGCGCAAGGTCCTTCCAGTTGCTCTTTGGCTGTGAGTTTGCTGGAGCCGGCGTGCCTTCTTCACCTCGAGATTTGGAAGATCTGCGAGTGGTCTTCCGCTCGGCTATGGAATCTTGGGTCAATTTCTATCCCGTCGCTGAGTGATTGGCTTCGGATGAAGTTGGAAAATTCGTCTGGCCTTCGATCTGGGTCGTAGTACTCTCCGGTCTGGCTTTCGAAGTCACTGTCTTGGTGTGTGGTGGGATTCCGGGCGGCGGCGGGTCGTCGACTGATGGGCAAGTCTTTGGCTGCGCGTCGCGACTCTTCTAGTGGGGTTCCCGAGCAGGGTCCTCGTGTTTGTCTTCTGGGTCGTCGAGTTCTTTTCCGTCGGCGATGGATCTGACAGTCGTCAGGATGCTGGACTTGGCTCGTGTGCAGGCTGGATGATTTTGACGAGATGATGGAGAAGCTTGTGGTGATCTTGAATTCCTCGAGCGGGCTAGATCTGGTTCTAGTCCTGGAGTCTTGATCTGCCGAGGGCGGGACCGCCGAGATCGTGATTCCAACCTGTGTAGTTCCCACAGACGGCGCCAATTGACGGGGATCAACCCCGGAAAATCCCATGGTCAGGGACCCTGGGTTAGTCATAGAGATAGGCATAGGTTGGACGATACTCGTCGGCTAACAGGAGAAGCACTTCCTGCTCGATATTATTGCGTGAGGGGGCGACTACAATGGAGGCCAAGGCGAGTTCTCGCAAGGCTAGATGAGTAGATGCGTATTGAGTTGTCCTGGACGTCTCCCCTCCCAGCCTTTATATATTAGGCTAGGTCGCAGGGAGTCCGTACTAGGTTACAGAGATGGTTTCCTAGTTCTAGTCTTTTCCTTGTACGCCAAGTTGCACTTTCCATTTTAGTCGCGGACTCCTATGTCGGTGCCTGGTTGGGCCAGTCATGGGCTTATCGTAGCTTCCCAGCGGGCCTTCTGTCTTCATACGCACCAGGTAGACTTTCATGCAGGAGTCGTGGGGTCACCCCCTCGTCAGTTCCCGTCTCGGGGTTTTTGCGTCACGGGGAATAAATAGGCAAAGGGGGGCAGCCAGGGGGTCCACCAGGGGTCCAGGCGGCCCCCTGGCACGGACCCATCCTGGGGCGTGCCGGGAGGGCGCCTAGGGCCCTGGTGGATCTCCTCTACCCCCCCCCCCCCTCGGTGATTCCCGAAGCTTCTTGTACGCTAATTTTTTATTGGATTTTTCCCGAATTTTTGGAACACTTTTTATATGGGGGAAACCTGAAATAGAAAAACAATAGAAAACAGGAACTGGCACTGGGGTGCACTGAGTTAATAGGTTACTCCAAATATGATCAAAAGTGTATGGAAGTTCATCAATATCATATCAATATCACACAAAAGAGGCATGGAGCAAGCATAAATTATAGATACGTTTTGGACGTATCACATACTCACAGTTCTGGTTGTGCAGATCCTAGATCTTCCCTTGGAGATCATCAATTCTTTCTTCTGCAGCGGTGATGCTTGACCAAATCCCCTTCATCTCCTTCTTGTAGAACGTCTTCAGCTCGTTGATGATGTCGAAGTTGGCTTCAACACCCCGCTCAACCATCTTCTTGTGCTTGAAGACTTCTTGCTCCATCTCTTCTAGCCTGGCCTCGATGCTTCCCTCCTTGACAGGTTCCTGTAGATCCTCTTGGTGAAGGTCACCATCCTCCAACTGGATGGTTCGAGGATGGTTCTTCACCTGAGCGAGGTAAGGGTTGATGACGTTGACGATGAACTTGTCCTTGGGGGAACTTGGGGAAGCCATGGCACCTAGGTCTAGCTAAAAGATTTCCTGGCAGAAACAACTCGAGAAGAAAACACACGAAATCAAGAGATACGGTGCCGGGGCGATCCGGGAAAATATATAGCAAAAATTTCTACAACATAAGGAAGGAAACGAGCCAAAGTGGAGTCGAAGACGGGCTCCGGAGTGCCCAGGCGGCCTCCCGCCAAGTCCAGGAGGTAGGCCGTGCCAGGGGGGCGCCTGGGCCCCCTGGAGCTCCTCTCCGGCTCTAATTAGGCTTTGAATTTTCTATATTTTGCAAAAACACGTAATCTGGAACTTTTATGGCGGTTTTGCGATGTTTCCTTACTGTAATACATACCTTCTCTTATTATGCTTCTGCTGGTGTCTGAAACAGGGCTGCAACATAATATTCATGAGGTGTTGTGTGTATAATATTTACATCAACGTTGACGGGATCTCCGCCATGTAATGCTTGAGTCTTTGCCCATTCACAACTTGAGGTTTGGTGCCATAAAAATTGTTAATCTTGATTGCACCTGACCGGTAAACTTCTTCGATATGAAATGGCCCTTCCCATCTGGAAAGTAATTTTCCTGGAGAGAACCTGAAACGGGATCTAAACAATAAAAATTTATCACCAACATTAAATTCACGTTTCAAAATCCTTCTATCATGCCACTTCTTTACCTTTTCCTTGAACATTTTAGCGCTCTCGTAAGCTTCACTTCTCCACTCATCTAGAGAAGTCATGTTCATGAGACGCTTTTCACCAGCTAACTTTCGGTCAACATTAAGCTCTCTAACAGGGCAGAAAGCTTTATGTTCTAATTTTGATTGCAAATGGCAAGCCTTGCCATATACCATCTTATACGGGGACATGCCCATGGGGTTATTGTAAGCATTTCTATACGCCCATAGAGCATCTCCTAACTTCTTTGACCAGTCCTTTCTAGAACTGTTGACTGTCTTTTGGAAGATCAGCTTGATCTCTCTATTGGTGAGCTCAACTTTCCCACTAGTTTTAGGATGGTACGGTGAAGCAATTCTATGATTGACATCGTACTTGGATAGAGCTTTTCTAAAATCTCCATGCGTGAAGTGTGATCCTCCATCAGTCATAAGATACCTAGGTACACCAAACCTAGGGAAAATTACATCTTTGAGCATTTTCAAAGATGTTTTGTGATCAACACTCTCACTGGGGATTTCTTTCACCCACTTTGTCACATAATCAACATCTACCAAAATGTGAGTGTACTTGTTTGAAGGAGGAAAAGGACGCATAAAATCAAAAGCCCAGCAATCAAAAGGCTCAATCACTAATGAGTAATTCATAGGCATCTCGTTCCTCCTACTAATATTACCAACTCTCTGACACTTATTACAGGATAAAACATAATTTCTAGCATCTTTAAAGAGAGTAGGCCAATAAAAACCTGATTGGAGAACCTTATGTGCGGTCCTCTCACCGGCGTGATGTCCTCCATAGGGACTGTCGTAACATTGCTTGAGAATGTCCTTCTGCTCATGTTCCGGTGTGCATCTTTTCACGATCCCGTCAGGACCTTCTTTGAAAAGATGAGGGTCATCCCAAAAGTAGTGCCTCAAATGATGGAAGAACTTCTTCCTTCGCTGAAATGTTAAACCTAGAGGCAAATACTTTGCAACGATAAAATTAGCATAATCTGAAAACCAAGGATCGGAGAGAGATTGTACTTTCACAACGGCAAGTTGTTCGTTTGGAAAACTGTCGTTGACTGGGATGGGGTCATGCAGTATATCTTCCATCCTTGAAAGATTGTCCGCCACCGTATTGTCTTCTCCTTTTCTATCAACAATCTGTAAATCAAATTCTTGAAGAAGGAGTACCCACCTAATGAGTCTTGGTTTGGCATCCTTCTTCGCCATAAGGTACTTAAGAGCAGCATGGTCAGTATGAATAATAACTTTAGAATAAACAATATAAGGCCTAAACTTATCACAAGAAAATACTACTGCTAAGAATTCCTTCTCAATAGTAGCATAATTCTTTTGAGCACTATCAAGGGTCTTGCTGGCATAATGTATAACATTCAATTTCTTATCAACCCTTTGTCCTAACACAGCTCCAACAGCAAAATCACTAGCATCACACATAATTTCAAAGGGAAATTTCCAGTCAGGTGGTTGTACTATAGGAGCGGTTATCAAAGCTTTCTTAAGAACTTCGAAAGCCTCCTTACAATCTTCATCACATACAAAAGGAACATCCTTCTGGAGAAGATTAGTGAGCGGTCTCGAGGTCTTAGAAAAATCTTTGATAAATCTTCTATAGAACCAGCATGACCAAGAAAACTACGAATACCTTTAATGTCCCTTGGATAGGGCATTCTTTCAATAGCTTCAATCTTCGGCTTGTCCACTTCAATTCCCCTCTCGGAAAACTTGTGACCAAGGACGATCCCTTCGTTAACCATGAAGTGACATTTTCCCCAGTTTAGAACTAAGTTTGTATCCTCGCATCTCTGCAAAACTTTATTAAGATTGTGGAGACAATGGTCAAAGGAAGTTCCATAGACGGAGAAATCGTCCATGAAGACTTCCACAATCTCCTCACAGAAACCATGAAAAATTGCAGACATACATCTCTGAAAAATAGCAGGTGCATTGCATAAACCAAAAGGCATACGCCTGTAAGCATAAGTAGCTTAAGTATCGTAAGGTATGTGCTAGGGATCAAGTGCTCCTTTGCATCATGCAAAAAATTTCAAAAGAAATTGAATTGGGGAAAAAACAAAAGCCCTAAAGAATTTAATTCAAATGCCCAGACAAAAATTTCTTTCAAAAATTCCTCTGTTATTTTTGAAAAGTCTTATAAATATGCATGATCACATATAAAGTGAAGTGGGTCCCACTGCATGCACCAAGATTTCTCAAAAAATCCAAACAGAGCTTGGAAATTAAATAGTACCTCTATTTGGTTTGAAATTCAAATTGTTTGAATTTCAAAAATCTCCAAACTTTGTGAGTGGCTATCTATATGCCTTGTGAGGCCACATAAAAATTTGAAGGATTTTATAAATTGCCTTGCTATTTTATTCAGGGAAAAACAAATTTACAGAAAAAGAAAAACTGAAAGAATAAAGAAAAGGGCCTTACCTGGGATTTCGGCCCAACTCATCCCCCCCCCAGCCCACCTAGCTTGGCCCAGCCCGCCATCCCCGTTGTCGTCTTCCCCAAGCTGCTCGGTGGCGAGCCGAGAGCGCGCGGCGACGCCACCGCGACGACGAGGCGCTTCCAGGCCTCCCCCTGGTCTCTAAGCGCGCCACGAGATGCCTAGAAGCCCCTGCCTCCTTACCCCCACTCGTTGCTTGCCCTCTCCCTCTCTCTCGCGCGATTCCTGCGTCGCCCGAAGACCTCGTCGCCGACCACCGTGAGCAACCGTGGCCACCGTCCCTAGGGATCCGGACACCTTGTCCAGCAACTCCGCAGCGCTCAACTCCGTCGTCTGGTGCAGTTAATCGAGCCAAGGATCCACTGCAGACGACGCCAGCTTCACTGAATTGCGTCGGACACCCGTGAAGCTCCGACGAGAAATACTCCGCCGCCTCGCCTCCTCCGGCTTCCTCGAGCCCATCACTGCACCCAGGGTGTGCTTGCGCTCATTTCCCCTCAAAACCCTGCTTTAATCCGTGCACAATTCGAGGTTCGCCGTGTTCCAGTAACTCCGGCCGCTGCGCACACCGACGCCGACATGCTCCCGTCCTCGCCTTTGACCCCAGCCTGCCCCAATCGATTCGCACGAACGAGGGGAACCTCCCAGTGCCTCCGTTTTTTTTCCCGTGGCCAGAATCTCCAAGTCCGTCGAAGCAGTGCCACTGCCGCCGCGACCTCTCGTCGCCGGCGTGCTCTCCGGCCGCCCCAAGGTCCCCGGTGTGCCCCACTGGATGCGCACGCTCGAGGGCTTTCGGATGGTGCCCCTGGAGAGCCCCCTGGTGTCCTGGAGCATTGCTCTGGCGAGGCACCGCTGTGGCCGTGGTCACCGGCGGTTAGCCGCTGGCCGGTTCGGCCATTAGAGCACTAACCACCTAGGTTAGTTTAACCCTAGGCCAATGACACGTGGGCCCGGAGCCCCCTAATTAAACCCCGGTCTAATTTAAATAGGGGATTAACCCCCACTGTCAATGACAGCCCTGGCCCACATGTCAGCCCCCCCTGCGTCAGCATGACACCAGCATGACGCCATAATCCTTTATAAATTAAAGAAATTCAGAAAAATCCAGAAAATGAATTAAACTTTGGAAATTCATAACTAATTCATTTTAACTCCAAATTGGACAAATAATATATGAAAAATTATCAGAAAAATGCAAGGATTATGAATATGCAATTTGTTTTTATGTTTTACCATTGTAAAATGGGTGAACAGAAGCAAATGTGTATATGACATATTATGAATTTAAATATGGAGTTTGAATTTGCAATTCAATTGCAATACACTTCATTTAACTTGAATATTCAACACATCAGTGCTATATACATCATGTCACAACCTTAACATGTGATTTTGCATTTTACTTTCGATATTGCCCCCTTTGTTGATGATTGTTCCGGTAACAGTGCTTCTGAGACGGTGATCACCTCCGAAGAAGAAGAAGACCGGTAAACCCGTGTATCGTCATCAAGCCAAGCAAACCCCATTGATCATGTCTATAAAATCCCACTTCCCTCTCAGTCTCGCTTATGCATTGGTTAGGATGATCACCTTGTTATCGATTCTACCGCATAGTTGAACCCATATCCGATGCATGACCTATCATCTTGTCACAGTAGTAAGCAAACCACAATCCTAGTTGACATAGGATTTGATTGATATCATGAGGCCCCTGCAACTGTTACAGTTTATTGCATGCTTAGAGTTTACAATCAGGATACATTTGATGTGAGTCAGGATGATAGCGAACATGGTGTTGATGAAGGTGAAACTGTGTTGGTGAATCTACCCTAATACAAGGTGAACGATGAGAGGTTGTGTAGGAGTACAAAGTGGGTTGTCTTGTTGAACACCGCCTTAAGCCCGAGTTCTTGTATGGTAATCCAAGACAAAGAGTACAACCACACATTGGGCTCACTGACCCCTCTCGGCCTAGTACCTTGATCCGTGTTGACGTCCAGGAGTCACATTAGTTTGGGCCTTACATTTGGCATATGCATAGAAAAAGAGTGAGTGAAGTGTTGCATCATCTTAGATATGTGGGTGGATCTGTGAGGTAGTGAAACCATCTGTCAAAGGTGGTGTCTCGGTTGCCTACATTGTCTGAGTCTGTATCGTTGATCCGGCCGGACTCTCGAGCGGTGACAAACTCAGATAGTCGACTCCTGGAATAGACCGGTTGTGAGCGAAGTATCGTGGTGAACATCCTCGCCGGCACCCCTTGAATGGTGACGAGACCTGGCGGTAACTGATGGTCATGTGTGTGTAGTTTACGCCCCTGCAGGGTTAACAAAAGTATTCGATTAGCCGCGTCCGCGGTCATGGACTACTTGGAACCTGTAACTGATTATTAGACAACTTGAATGGATACTCTAAAACTCGCAAGATAAGCGTGAGTGCTATGGCGTGTTTTCTCGTGGGGAAGTCGAGGAAGTATCCATAGTGGTGTATTGGTTGGAGACTTGGTAGTGGACTCGTGTACGCTTCTTACCTCAAGTTTGATACTCGTAGTACAGGACTATCCAAGTCAAAGCTGGCACTTCTGCATGATGAAACCCCACCTCCCTTTACCTTGAAACTTGAGCATGAGTAGTATAGTTCTGATGTAAGTTTTGCTGAGTACGACTTTGTACTCACGTTTGCTTATTCTATGTTTTAGATGGAAACCCAGACCTCGATGGAGTCACCTTCCTGAAGCTCGACGTTGACTAAGCTAGTATAGTTCCAGACAGCAGTCTGGTCCCTCGTGGAAGGGCATGTATGTTGAACAAGGCTTCTCTAAGCCATTTGTTAATCTTGTCTGTACTCAGACCTAATTTTCTTCTGTTGTTTGATGTAATGATGGATCATAGTTATATGATCTTTATGTACTCTATGTGTAAGTCAATAAAGATATACTTTGTAGAGTTCATGCAATGTATACCTGCTGTTTACACTAGACATGTATGCCGCGTGTATGGTTATAACGTGCATGTCTTATTGTGGAGTTTGATACCTTAGTTGTGTTCTTGCCGACCGTCTTTTGTACACCAAGTGGCCCTTAGATGTGCGCAGCTTGGGGCATCGCGATGCGATTGCTCGTGACTCTGTCACGTGGCACACTGTTGATGGTAGTTTTTGGCATGACAATAACCTTATATAAGATGACTTCAAATGGAGAGGTGCTCTACATGAAAATGTTGGGTGTTGTTGATATTAACATTTTTGTAGTTTGAGCCATCGCCATCCGATTCCATCTTAAAGGCCGAAACTATGTTCGAATAAGTAAAATCAAAACAAATGAAGTACTATTCTGCCAATAAGGCCTTTAAGACATCCTCAAATGGAAAAATGTTCTACATGAGACAGCTCCGTCTCGTCGAACCGGTCGATTTTGATATTTGAAACGTCCAAATCTGAGTTCGTATGAAGAAGTTACAGCCAAAACAGTGCAATGCTGAAAAGTCAGGTCGGACCATCCGAGATGGAAACTGGACCGCCCGGGCTAAGGTCGGACCGTCCGACCTCGAAGTCGGACCGTCCGACTTGACGAACCCATTTACAGAAAGATTTTGGCCCACGTCGGACCGTCCGGGCTAAGGTCGGACCGTCCGACTCCGAAGCCGGACCGTCCGACTTGAAGACCCCAGTTACAGAAGGATTTTGACCCTTAGCTCGGACCGTCTGACCTGGAAGCTGGACCATCCGACCCTGCGGTCCGGACCGTCCGGGATAAAGTCCGGACGTCCGGCCCCCCGATCCGGGTCCGATTTTGGCAGTTTGACGCGGATTTGAGTCCTTTTCTTGTAGGGAAAGTCCAACCCCCTCATAAATAGATGAGGCGACGGCCGATTAGAACACACAATCGACATATACCCAAAAACACATCTACTTTTCAAGTTCTTCTACTTTTTGTCTAGTTCTAGGTCATCTTTGGTGTTTTTCTCGTAAAGCACTCGTTTCTTCTCCGAAATTGAAGATCTCTTTGTTGATTTGCTTATAAATCATCCGTTCTTCGTAACGTAAAATGAAGTGGCGACTCCCTTACTCTAAACAATTGCGCGGTGCAAGTCTTGTGTTGCGTTGAACAAATTCTTCGTCAACACAAATTGGCGACTCCGCTGGGGAACGAGGCCGAGTTAGATCTAACTCGGACGAAGAACAAGGACAAGATCATCACCAACTCGGGCGCCATGAGCTTCGATCTCAAGAACGGCAGCGACATCGACTCCGACAACATCATACCTGTTGAACTTGAAGATCTCACGGAAGAGTTGCGATTGGAGATGGAGCTTGCACTTGAAGAACAGAGGAAGGCATGGCTCGCGGGACTCCAGAAGATGCGGAACGGCGTGGTCAAGAAGGCGGCCACACCAAGTGTCACGCCGAGTGCATCTAAGCCACCCGGCGATGAGGTAACGAAATCCACCGAGGAACTTGCTCATCTAATTGATACCTCTGTAGCTAGAAAATATGGTAATTCTATGCATGCACTTGCTAAAAACATGACTGGTAAGTTTGAAGAATTTAAAGTGCAACTTAGTAAAGAGTATGGAATTGGTTTACCTCACCATGCACCGAGCTACAATCCACTCGGAGCACAACCAATCCCTAATAATTTTCATGTGCCTGATGCATCAAATAGTGCTATTCAACCATATGTTGCTACAAGTAATAGTCATAATGGCCAGAACCTTGTTGGTAGTTCGTCTAATACTTTCGTTCCTAGTGTTGCTCATCCTACTGTTACTACTTCGGTTCCACCAAATCATAACCGAAGTGGTGTCTTAAACCCTAATTTGCAGCAACCCTATTATCAGACAGTAGCTTACAATGATCAACCGAGTTACCCACAATTTGGTACAAACCCACAACCGAGTTACAACCAATTCGGTAATGCTAGTAGTTTTCCGTTGCAAACTTCACATACTCAAGTCTCTTTGCCGGAAAACTTATCACGTGTTGCTATCCCGTCTCCCCCACAAATAAAATCTACGCCCCCTAGTATGAAGGATCAACTTGCTGATATACTTAGAGAGTATGGTTTAGCACCTAAGGGTACAACACGAGCATATCAAAAACCATACCCCGAATCCTTTGATTCTATACCATATCCGCGTGGAGTTAGAATTCCAGATTTTGTTAAGTTTGCAGGGGAAGATGGTAGATCAACTTTGGAACATGTGGGGCAGTTTTTAATGCAAACTAGGGAATTTGGCACAGCGGATGTTTACAGAATTAAGCTATTTCCCATATCCTTGTCCGGTTTTGCGTTTACTTGGTTTTTATCACTTCCTCCTAATTCTATTACAACATGGTCACAATTGGAGCAAAAATTTCATGAGTATTTTTATAGTGGTGAAACTGAGCTTCGGCTTTCCGACTTGACTATGGTTAGGCAGAAGTACAATGAATCGGTTCATGATCACATTAGAAGGTTTAGAGATACAAAAAACCGATGCTTTAGTTTAACTATAGCCGAAAAGGATTTGGCTGATCTTGCCTTTTTCGGTTTACTCACTCACATCAAAGACAAGCTAGAGGGGCAAGAGTTTCTATATGTTAATCAAGTATTACAAAAAGCTTTGGCACAAGAAAACCGAGTTAGAGATGTTAAGCAAGCTACTCGGTTTAGAGATAATAGAGGCAAAGAAAAAGTTACTCCTACGGTTAACACTGTAAGTATGATAGTGATTCGGCTAGTGATGATGACATGGAAGTTTGTGTAGCCGAGTGGATCCAAACACCAAAATCAAAACCTATCGTGTGTCCTGCCTTGAAGCCTACACCTACCAGGAAAGAGGAGATCAAGTATACTTTTGATGTTAGTAAATGTGATAGGATATTTGACATGTTGTTGCAGGGAAAACAGATTAGGTTGCCAACAGGACATGTAATTCCATCTTCCAAAGAATTGGGTAGAAAAGCATATTGAAAATGGCATAATTTTTTTTCTCATTCTACTAATGATTGTAATGTGTTTCGACGGCAGGTACAATCGGCCATTAGTGAAGGACGATTGACATTTATAGAAGCCTCCAAGATGAAGCTCGATAGTGTAAGGCCCGATATGCGGTACTATTCCAGATCTAGGTGTTTCCACCCAGATCCGGGGACGAAGCACATATCGGTCCCACCGCGACATATGACAAAGCCATATGCCCCGGATTTCCAACATGATATCACAACATTACAGATACAAGGATACAACATCTCATACAATCGGCATACAATTGCCTCAAATACAATACAATAGCTGAAGATACATGTCTGGGTACAGACTACAAGCAAGTGCCTAGTGGCAAAGAGAAAAACATCGATCCCATAACCACATGGGTCCAGGCCCTCCGCCGGGATCCGCCTAACTATTCGTCGTCGAGTCTCCACGTGAAACGTCGATCACCATACCTGTTGTCGATCAAAAACCCTGAAAAGAGTTTGGGGGTAGTATCATGAGTACAGAGGTACTCAGCATCCAACTGTAGTGGTCATCTGACCCAGCAAGGACTTCATCACTCGTCATTCTAGGACAACTTGTAGTTTACGGTAAGGAAGGGGTAAGTGGTGAGGTTGCTTCCGCACTAGCATTATGAAGTGGCTAACGATCTAGAGAGTAAGATAAGAAGCCAAGCATTCGATGAGGAAACGCCTCCAACAAGTCTGCTATCCACCTACATACGCAAACATAACACCTATCCTATCCTTGTCCTCCTCTTCGCATCCCGACGAAGAAGAAGAAGTCAAGGCACACACACACATTGATCAAGTTACATTAAGATTATCTCAGTTGTTGTTGTCTATGAAGGAGTAGGTCTCAAGTCGTCCATAACCGTGGACACGGCTTCTCGAAAAGATTTAACCCTGCAGGGGTGTACCAACTGCCCATTACAAGGCTCCGCACGCATGTCCATCTCTCTCAGTTGCTACCCGTCACAGGCAACCATTTTATGATTTAGTTCCAAGAGATCCGAAACGACAAGTCCCTATAACCAACAACGAACAAATCCGGGTGGCCCCCGGTGAGACGACATCCAGATCAGGAGCCGGCCGCGCTCTCGATCTGGTCTCTACCGTATGACTCCAGGTTTGGATTTCCGGTTAATCACACATGGGACATCGGGTCCTCAGCCGGTCATGATGGGCCAGCAAGGGAACTATGTCCTCACTGGTCCGGGTTGGTTTAAAAACTACTGGCGTACGACCAGCACACACACGGTTTCAAATGGTAAAATCAGCTTGGGCCACCACTAGAAATACTTGAAGCTAGGTAGGTAATAAAAGGGGACCCCATAAAATCCCACACGCGGTTAGGCACGCTCAGTCTTAAAACGAATACCCGGAACTCAAAATCTAGGTGAATCGAATGGAACAAAGCGTCGGGGCGGGATAGCCTAGACCTTCCATCCTTCGTCGTATATAGTCAACATTTATATTAATCATATCATCAAAAACAATATAATAATGTGATATCCCAAACCAAGGAGTAACAGGGTAACATCGTAGCATCCTAAGCATGCATACTAAGCAGGGGCTGAGCAACGAGCAATAGTAACATAGCAATACATGGTTTGCTGGGAAGGGACATGGCTGTATAATTTTAAAAGAGGTTGGAAACATGTGGTAGGATCAAACATCGAACCTAACCTATACTAGCATGCAAACCACTGGTTGAAATAGAATGGATCATAAGTAATGTATAGTCCTTGCCTGTTGATAAGTCGGGTTCCGAAGGTGTAGTGGATCGCAAGCTCGCATCGTCTCCGAAGGTACCCGCGGAAGCACACAAGACGATAAACACTGGAAAGCAATCAACGAGCAAGCAATCTATTACTACGGGGCAACAAAAGATCAAGAAGACATCACACGACACGGCAACGCAATACGGATCTATCGTCGAGAACGGTTACTGACAGTTTAAGTGGGATATCGGTCACACACGACGAATACCGCACGTTTACGGTTGTTCAAGTTGCTTAGCTACAGGTGATCAACAAAGGTTGTTAACATGGCAACTCAAGCAAGCATGGCATAGCACATAAACATGTCAAGAGGTGAAGCACAAAGTAAACTATCTATGCTAGTCAATTTAAGTGAGGCACAACCTAAACATGGCATACCACTAAGTTCCGCACGATAATTAAAAGATTTGGTACTGTTCTGTCCTAAACCATAATTTAGGTTGGTTAACAGAAGCAAACAATAGCAAAAACACAAAGTACACGAAAAACTAATCAAGTTGCATATAAAGAACACACCAAACGGAGTTACGGTTTAAAAGATATAAGCAAAACAAGTTACGAGCACAATCTGCCAACATCACGAAGCACACTTTAGAGCAATGCACAAACAGGATAATCAATGCAAACATTCTCACAAATGATATGAACTAAAGTAGACATGACAGGGAAGGCATGGCAAAAATAATCATGCAAATAGGCATCATAGATCAAAAGATATTAAGCAAACAACATGGCATCGGAACGTTACAGACTTAGAGAAAACAGAGGTGGCTGTCAAAAACAGCAGCATAGCAACTTTGGAGCTCAATAACTATATTACCAGCAAGCATATCATGACAATGCAATACTTGTAATGAAAGTAGACATGATGCTTAACAATATGCAATTGGAATCACTCAATTCCGATAAACGGTCGCGACACACTCGTCGACCGAAGTTGCAACAAAATAAAAACAGCAGCACGTTAACAGCAGGGTAGGTACTTTGGAGCAAGATACATTCATGATGCAGCAAGCAATTATGGCATGTGAATGCATGAAACTGAAGTATAAACAATGCTTAACGCAACGCAAAAGGAATCACTCAATTCCGACGCACGGTTGCGAAGCAACCGTCGCCCGAAGTTTCAATAAAATAACAGTTTCAGCAAGTTTAACAGCAGCAGTTGCAATTAACGATCTGATGCCCTATTTAGCACACAATTACACAATCAATATGACCTCAAATGTAAATTCTCACAAAATATGAATTAAAGTGCACACAATTCTAAGAAACTTTCATTTTGGGCGCAACGCGATCCGAGCTACAGATTTACCGCAATTTACGTTGCAAAACAGATCACAGCAGCAATAATTCAACACTTAATAGAAAAAATAAAAGAAAAATGCTTAAAGAAAAAAAAGGAGGGCGGCCGGGCTGGCTCACCATGGGCCGAGCCCATCTCGTGGCAGAGGCGGCTGGAGGCTGGCGGGCAGGCCGGCTGGGCCCTGGCCTGGCAGCTGGGCCCTGGCCTGGCAGCTGGGCCGTGGGAGGTGCGTGGCCCACCTGGCCACGTTGGAGGGGACCAGCCGGCTCGGGCACGGCCTCTCCAGGGCAGAGGCGGCGGAAGCAGGTGGCTCGGCTCGCCGGACGGCCACCGGCGGCGGGCGGAGCGGTGCAAGGGCAGGCGGCGGCCGCGGATCCGGAGGAAGGTGGCGCCGGCGGGCTTCCAGGGCGACAGAGGGAGGCGCAACGGCCGTCCTTGGTCTGGGTGGCCCATGTCCATGGCGCGGCTCGACGAGCTCCATGGCTCCGGCGGGGGGGGGGGGGGTACCTGCGCGGGGAGCGGCCGGGTGAGAGGAGGAGAGGGAGGAGGTTGCGAGGGAGAGTAGGAGGTGGCCGGGGCGCGGCTGCTGGTCGCCGGTGGGCGGCCGGAGTTGGCCTCGGCTTGCTCCACAGTGGAGGCGGCGCGGGCGTGAGGAGAGAGGAGAGATTGGGAGAGAAAAAAAATGGGGTGACGTGGCGCGTTCCTAGCCGTCAGATCGGCCGATCTGACGGTCCAGAACCCATTGGGCTGATCTCAGATCTGAGAATTAGGGTTTGGACGAGATTGAGGTGTTTTTGGGGCAAAGTGGAGGGGGTGGCTGTAATTTTGTGGCTAGGGAAACCCTAGAAAAGGGTGGTAGTGTGGTGGTCTTTATATAGCCCAGGTGGCTGGCAGTTTGCAAAAACATCCCCGGTTTTCTCTCGCATGCGTGGGATTCACGTATCTGACCGCCGGGGGTCCGTAGTACCTCCGATTCGGGTAAAATTTCGAACTGCGCGATCAGCGCGTCGAGACGGCGGCGTTCACCTCGCGTTGGAACCAATCCGAGAACACTTTCCGGCGCGCTATAAAAATATCCCGTTTACTGATTAAACGGGGTTTTTCGTTCCGTTGGCTGCGGCTGGTCTTGTGCGGGTTTTTGCGACGGTGATCGGGTGAAACCCGGTGTCGCAAAGGTCGAGTGTCAGGGTGGCAAGGGTCGGTCTCTGTTCAATACGAGATAAGAGGGGTAAAATAATCGCCGATCAATAAATCAGGGACGCAAACACCGCAAACAAATCAGACAATCAAACAATTCACGCCGAAAACAAAATTTTTAATTTTTGTGAAATCTGGGCTGTTACAATACAACACCACCAACAAGGGATCTCGTCCCGAGATCCAGGACGATCCGGGGGAGAGGGGGAGAAAAGAGACTCGCCGATCTTCAACACCACCAACAAGGGACTCTGCTCCATGTCGATGTCGAACTTCGGTTGAGATAAATTTCCGCAGAGAGACGACATCGTCGGAAAAATGAAACCATCGGTGTCAAGAGGAGGAACGACAGTCAAACCTGGTCAAATGGATAGTGCTTTTCGACGCAAGTCGCGAAAACACCGGTAAAAGGAGGGATGGCAATGGATGACCCAGATGATTCCCAAAATCAGAGAAGCTAAAGGTACTACAGGAATTCCCACCTGAGCTCGGAATCGAGAAAATACGCTGCAAGCAAGGCATTGTAGCGGTTCCGACACTCCACACACTCGAGATCCTAAAGTTTTAAGGGGAGGTAAGTCGAGAGTAAAAACACTTACGACACTTGTCCTGACCAGAGCAAGGGTAAGGAGTAAAAAGATTCCTACTCTTCGATAACTAACTTAGTAACTACAAAATAGTTTTTGTCTAGACTCGACTTCGGCCAGAGAAAGGATCCTACGGTCGGTAAGGCTCTGATACCAAGTTGTAAGGCCCGATATGCGGTACTATTCCAGATCTAGGCGTTTCCACCCAGATCAGGGGACGAAGCACATATCGGTCCCACCGCGACATATGACAAAGCCATATGCCCCAGATTTCCAACATGATATCACAGCCTTACAGATACAAGGATACAACATCTCATACAATCGGCATACAATTGCCTCAAATACAATACAACAGCGGAAGATACATGTCTGGGTACAGACTACAAGCAAGTTCCTAGTGGCAAAGAGAAAAACATCGATCCCATAACCACACGGGTCCAGGCCCTCCACCGAGATCCGCCTAACTAGTCGTCGTCGAGTCTCCACGTGAAACGTCGATCACCATACCTGTTGTCCATCAAAAACCCTGAAAAGAGTTTGGGGGTAGTATCATGAGTACAGAGGTACTCAGCATCCAACTGTAGTGGTCATCTGACCTAGCAAGGACTTCATCACTCGTCATTCTAGGACAACTAGTAGTTTACGGTAAGGAAGGGGTAAGTGGTGAGGTTGCTGCCGCACTAGCATTATGAAGTGGATAACGATCTAGAGAGTAAGATTAGAAGCCAAGCATTCGATGAGGAAATGCCTCCAACAAGTCTGCTATCCACCTACATACGCAAACATAACACCTATCCTATCCTTCTCCTCCTCTTCGCATCCCGATGAAGAAGAAGCAGTCAAGGCACACACACACGTTGATCAAGTTACATTAAGATTATCTCAGTTGTTGTTGTCTATGAATAAGGAGTAGGTCTCAAGTCGTCCATAACCGTGGACACGGCTTCTCGAAAAGATTTAACCCTGCAGGGGTGTACCAACTGGCCATTACAAGGCTCCGCACACACGTCCATCTCTCTCAGTTGCTACCTGTCACAGGCAACCATTTTATGATTTAGTTCCAATAGATCTGAAACGACAACTCCCTCTAACCAACAACGAACAAATCCGGGTGGCCCCCGGTGAGACGACATCCAACTCAGGAGCCGGCCGCGCTCTCGATCTGGTCTCTACCGTATGACTCCAGGTTTGGATTGCCGGTTAATCACACATGGGACACCGGGTCCTCAGCCGATCATGATGGGCCAGCAAGGTAACTATGTCCTCACTGGTCCGGGTTGGTTTAAAAACTACTGGCGTACGACCAGCACACACACGGTTTCAAATGGTAAAATCAGCTTGGGCCACCACTAAAAATGCTTGAAGCTAGGTAGGTAAGAAAAGGGGACCCCATAAAATCCCACACGCGGTTAGGCACGCTTAGTCTTAAAACCAATACCCGGAACTCGGATCCTAGGTGACTCGAATGGAACAAAGCGCCGGGGCGGGATATCCTAGACCTTCCATCCTTCGTCGAATATAGTCAACATTTATAATAATCATATCATCAACAACAATATAATAATGTGATAACCCAAACCAAGGAGTAACAGGGTAACATCGTAGCATCCTAAGCATGCATACTAAGCAGGGGCTGAGCAACGAGCAATAGTAACATAGCAGTACATGGTTTGCTGGGAAGGGACATGGCTGTATCGGTTTAAAAGAGGCTGTAAACATGTGGTAGGATCAAACATCGAACCTAACCTATACTAGCATGCAAACCTCTGGTTGAAATAGAATGGATCATAAGTAATGTATAGTCCTTGCCTGTTGATAAGTCGGGTTCCGAAGGTGTAGTGGATCGCAAGCTCGCATCGTCTCCGAAGGTACCCGTGCAAGCACACAAGACGATCAACACTGGAAAGCAATCAACGAGCAAGCAATCTATTACTACGGGGCAACACAAGATCAAGAAGACATCACACGACACGGCAACGCGATACGGATCTATCATCGAGAACGGTTACTGACAGTTTAAGTGGGATATCGGTCACACACGACGAATACCGCACGTTTACGGTGGTTCAAGTTGCTTAGCTACAGGTGATCAACAAAGGTTGTTAACATGGCAACTCAAGCAAGCATGGCATATCACACAAACATGGCAAGAGGTGAAGCACAAAGTAAACTATCTATGCTAGTCAATTTAAGTGAGGCACAACCTAAACATGGCATACCACTAAGTGTCGCATGATAATTAAAAGATTTCGTACTGTTCTGTCCTAAACCATATTTTAGGTTGGTTAACAGCCGAAAACAATATCAAAAACACAAAGTACATGAAAAACTAATCAAGTTACATATAAATAATACCCCAAACGGAGTTACGTTTAAAAAGATATAAGGAAAACAAGTTACGGGCACAATCTGCCAACATCACGAAGCACACTTTAGAGGAATGCACAAACAGGATAATCAATGCAAACATTCTCACAAATGATATGAACTAAAGTAGACATGACAGGGAAGGCATGGCAAAAATAATCATGCAAATAGGCATCATAGATCAAAAGATATTAAGCAAACAACATGGCATCGGAACGTTACAGACTTAGAGAAAAACAGAGGTGGCTGTCAAAAACAGCAGCATAGCAACTTTGGAGCTCAATGACTATATGACCAGCAAGCATATCATTACAATGCAATACTTGTAATGAAAGTAGACATGATGCTTAACAATATGCAATTGGAATCACTCAATTCCGATAAACGGTCGCGACACACTCGTCGACCGAAGTTGCAATAAAATATAAACAGCAGCACGTTAACAGCAGGGTAGCTACTTTGGAGCAAGATACAACCATGATGCAGGAAGCAATTATGGCATGTGAATGCATGAAACTGAATTAGAAACAATGCTTAGCGCAACGCAAAAGGAATCACTCAATTCCGACGCACGGTTGCTTCGTTTCAATAAAATAACAGTTTCAGCAAGTTTAACAGCAGCAGTTGCAATTAACGATCTGATGCCCTGTTTAGCACACAATAACACAATCAAGATGACCTCAAATGCAAATGGTCACAAAAGATGAATTAAAGTGTACACAATTCTAAGAAACTTTCATTTTGGGCGCAACGCGATCCGAGCTACAGTTTTACCGAAATTTACGTTGCAAAACAGATCACAGCAGCAATAATTCAACACTAAACAGAAAAAATAAAAGAAAAACGATTAAAGAAAAAAAAAGGAGGGCGGCCGGGCTGTCTCACCATGGGCCGAGCCCATCTCGTGGCAGAGGCGGCTGGAGGCTGGCGGGCAGGCCGGCTGGGCCCTGGCCTGGCAGTTGGGCCGTGGGAGGGGCGTGGCCCACCTGGCCACGCTGGAGGAGACCAGCCGGCTCGGGCACGGCCTCTCCAGGGCAGCGGCGGCGGCAGCAGGTGGCTCGGCTCGCCGGACGGCCACCGGCGGCGGGCGGAGCGGTGCAAGGGCAGGCGGCGGCCGCGGATCCGGAGGAAGGTGGAGCCGGCGGGCTTCCAGGGCGACGGAGGGAGGCGCAGCGGCCGTCCTTGGTCCGGGTGGCCCATGGCCATGGCGCGGCTCAATGAGCTCCATGGCTCCGGCGGCGGGGGTACCTGCGCGGGGAGCGGCCGGGTGAGAGGAGGAGAGGGAGGAGGTCACGAGGGAGAGGAGGAGGTGGCCGGGGCGCGGCTGCTGGTCGCCGGCGGGCGGCCGGAGTTGGCCTCGGCTTGCTCCACAGTGGAGGCGGCGCGGGCGTGAGGAGAGAGGAGAGATTGGGAGAGAAAAAAAAATGGGGTGACGTGGCGCGTTCCTGGCCGTCAGATAACGACCCGGTCCCTCACAAACCGGAGTCTCTGTGCGTTCTGTGCTAGTCCCTGGATCAATAGCTAGCACACACAGTACATGATGTAATATCAAGAATAAACCACATGTCATATATATTACATCGAAGATCCAGTATTAAAATATAGCATACCTGCATAGCTCAAGGCTAGCTTACAAATATAATACAGCGGAAAAATAATAAAGAGCTTCGTGGCGTCCATCAACTCCACCGGCAAGTTGAGTATAGACATCATAACCCTACATCGCAACACTTACTCATCACATAAAATCCTGCAACACCGAAGGTTACAGCCCGACAACGGGTCAGTATATCTGATTTGTACGGCAAGTGAAACAGAAAAAGTTTATATAAAGGACCTACAACTACATGCAAGGTAAGTTAAAGGAAAGGCTTATGGTTTGGTTTTGCAGAAAGCCAATTTTCTCCTGAACTAAACTAGTCAAAGTTTTTAGTTGAACTTACTACCTAAGAACGAATTGGGCACACCAGTTCCAACACCACACCCTTTATTTAATCTTGACCACTCAAATTATTATGGTGATTCATATGTCAAGATCCTCCAGTAACAGTAATGTCTAGTAGCTCAAGGATGTCCATAACCGGGGACACGGCTAATCATGATTAGTTTTTACTCTGCAGAGGTTAGTACACTTTCCCCGCTGGACTCAACCCGAAGATTGAGACGAAGTCTTTCAGAAGAGGTCACCTACACCCAACGGCAAGTCGGTACCACCTATCACATCTACATCTGCTAGCTTTGCACGGGAGAGGCTTCCTACATCATACTCAACTAAGCCAGAGCCCATATGGCCAGCGGCTGTACATGGAAGCTCCTAGTCACCAAGTATGTCTGATCTTTTTGAGCCTGGACGGCGCCCACTTACGTTCAGAGGATAGCAACATCACGTACTGTCGACCACCAAACCAAACATTAGGGGTACAACCTGGTCTCGCTCTTAGATAAGGCACGAGCCCCCAGAAGCACTCCCTGCCCGTCCAGAGGTGATTTCTATTTATTCTAAAGTTGCTACACAAATTATTAAATAGCTCACATGCACTCCATGAATTTACACAACCCAAATCACGTCTACAAAGCATAGCAATAAAGTAACAACACGACTAGGTTGATCTACGGTAGACAAGTCATGACATGTGGCTATCCTAACTGGTTTTGCAGCAACAGTAAAATAAACTACCTATCATGCAATAGGGTGATATTTCTTAACATAATGCATATAGAAAATATAGGTATGAGTATGGTCAAAGCATCACTTGCCTTATACATTCGATGAAGATCTTCGCTCTCACGTTCCAGTCAACTCTATTCGTCACACTCCGAGAATCTATCGCAACGAAGGAACTCAATAAGAAATCACACCAACAACACAAACAAAAGATCAAGAAAACAATCACAAAGGTTTTAGCAACAAAACAAAAAGGTTAGAAGTGCAAAGGTGTCGATGTGCTCGAAGGTGATCGGTGGAACGTGAACTCGAGAGAGTCAACAGTTAAAGATTCATCGGTAAGGAATTGTGATCATGGACATTTATGAATTCAAGGTGAATATCATGCCCACTTGAAAAGTGTGTGAACCTTACCGATAACATGCCTCAAATGATCTGATATGCAAAAAGAATCACATGAAACGGAATACTACAACGCAGGTCATAGGAAGTGCAAAATTGAATTGAATTTGAATTTAAACAGATCAAGAAACATTTGAATTTTTGTGTACACATGATATAAACAGAAGGTACATGAGACGAGTGACCCAACGCAAAAAGAATCACTCGATTTGGATCAACGGTTTAAAAGATACGACCACCGGAATTTGAATTTGAATTTGAAATAACTTCAAATTAAAAAGTGTGCAAAGTGTGAAAAAATTTATAGCATGCTAAATTACAGGACAACACAAGCGCGTAGGAAAAAGTTTCACCTCGATCCGACTTACGGTTGCGGAGATATTGCGAGTACCGTGACGGGGTGTTTTCTGCCCAAAAGGACTAGTTCGTGAATAAAAATAATTCGCAAAAAGCAATCGGGTCCCCGGTCAGATCTGACCGGAGTTGAACTCGTCTCCAGCGAGGTTCATCTTCTCCGGCGACGTGGAGGTGGAGGAGGCGAAGCGGGCGGTGGTGCACGGCGGCAGCGGTGGCTCGCGCGGCGCGGCTAGGGCGCGGCTCCACGGCCAGCGGCTCGGTGGTGGCCGGCGAGCTCGGCTTGGCCTCCGGCGAGGCCCGGCCGGCGGCGCTCGCGCGACGAGCGGGGCGGCCGATGTGCGGTGGTCGGCAGGGAAGGCGCGGGAGGAACGATTGAGGTGGGGAGGCGCGTGCGCCGAGGTACCGGCGGCGAGCTCCGGCAGGCGGCCGGCCGGCGCGCTCCGGCGAGAACGGCGGCGGCGGTGGCGGCGAGTTGCGGGGCCTGGCGGCGGCGGGTCCCGCGGCTAGGGTTTGACTTTTTTTTAAATAGAGGAAAAGGAAATAATAAAAGAAAATCCTACTTCTATTTATAAGCTGAGAGGAAAAAAAAAGAATCGGGTTCGAAAAGGACTCCACCGCGCACGGGGCGAAAAGAGGCTAATGGGCCGGCAGCCCGGATTTTCTTTTCCAAATTCACAGAACTTCAAACAATTAAATAACAATAACCGTAACTCGGAAAAATATGAAATAAAATTCTAAAACCATCAAATAATACAAGGAAAATTATGAAATGAATAAATTTTCCAAAAAGGAAAATAAAAATAAAAACATTTTCTAAATACTTTATTTAAATATAAAATACTTTTCATAAATCAAATAAGATCCAATAAATTATTTAAAAATATTTTTATTTGGTCAAAAGCATTGACAAACCATTTCTAAATAATAAAATATAAATTTTAAAATTGTCACACCAATAAAGAATTTGGTAAAATAAAGATATCCCATTGGAATATTGTTTCAACTCTTTTAAAAATATTTAACAAATCATTTCAATGAAATAAAAACTCTCTTAGCATTATAAAATCCCTAAAATAATTTTAGAGTTATTTATACTACTCAAAATAAAATTTAAAAACTTTAGAGTAATATTCTAAATATTTTCCAACTTTATTAAAAAGGGGATAAGTCATTTTATATCCTCTCAAATGAATTTCCTTGAGTTGAAAAATGTTTTGAATATTCAGAAGAATTCCAATAATTATTTAAAACATTTTACAACATTTTAATATGTTGAAGGAGTCATATTACCTTCTCTCATTTTGTTTTGTTGGTTTTGTTTTAAAATAATAAATTCCAAAATACCAATTGTGAATATTAGGGAAAGTCCTTTTATTCCCTCTCTTTTTAATATTCGATAAAGTCCAAAAGTTTTAAATACCAGAGAAAATCAAACACATCAAGAAAACAATCATTATATATTTAATTTATTAACATTCCAAAATTTGGAGAATTTTGGGATGTTACACACTACCACCCTTAAAAGGAAACTCGTCCTCGAGATTCGAGAAGGCTAGAAAGAATGGTTAGGGTTCGGGTCTTCAAGACAGTCCCTCGATGCACTGATGGTCCAGGGTGCTACCACCCTTAAAAGGAATGCGCCTTAGTCTTCAAACTCTCAATCCATCGATGACATCCTTCGTACATTCCTCGTACTCCATTGAGATTTTGAATCCTTCGCGAAAGAGGAGTCTCCCATACACCGAACCCTCATGGCTGACAGTCAGGTGCCAATACTAAGCAACTATCGATTTCCTCATGGTGGTCATCAAGAATTCTTTTACGGGATACCTGCAGCAGACGGTCTTGGTCCATACTCACCGTATAACACAAATGGTAATCTCCTACAGGGGTCACACATCGTACCATTCTATGGTTCAGGCTTTGACATCGTCGTCTCTCTGCTATAGGTAAGTCACTCAAGATTTACTATCCCGCATAGCAAGAGCGAATAATAAGGGTAGTCGTCATGGGGGCCAATCCATTCCGCACCCAAATCATTACCTTGTACATGGTTTAGTGAATCTCGCAATCTAACACTCGGTCCTCCTCATAGGCATTGCAGAAATTCCTCTTGTTCATGAACTGGGTTCAGATAATCCTTTTTTTTCTGCAAGCCAAACCAAACATCTATCGTTTCTTCACAACTCTCTGGTTTACGCGGACTGCTATAAAACGTGTACTAGTGAACTACAACTTCCTTCGGGTCTTCCTTCAGCAAGATTGTGCTTCCTTGCTGTAAGATCCGGGCACAAGGGGTTAACTTTGAACTCAGCATTAAGTTGGATCCATATTTATTGCAGCCTTGACTTAGCAGCCATTCTAGTAGCTTCTTCAGTCTAGGATGAGGGTGAGGGGGAATAGAATGTAGATAGAGAGGTAGAGAGAGATAGATAGGGAGAGATACCCATACAAACATCACACTAGTTTTGTAAATAAGTTTTAATGTGTAGCTGCCGGTAAAACAAGAAATGACATCTCACAGAACGATCTAATGATAGAAACTTGAATCTTCCCGGTCTTCAAGTCTTCAGGTCTTCAATGACGGTAGCTTCAGTTTCGCGTTGTTGAAGTAATCTTCGTATCGTTGAGTCACTTGCCAATTTATTCTTCTTGTAGTTGTGTCTTCTTCAGTCTTGAAGCATACTAAAAGATGAGGGGTCTAACGAAACGTAAACTTATTCTACTCGCACAGAAAACACACAAAGCACAACACATCACATCAATCAAATACATATTAAGGTCAAAGGGCACAAGACAAAACTTAACAAAACAACAAGACATAACACACCTAGTTCAACCAGCAGAACATGCTGCGAACCACAACTCCAGCTAACAATAAAAAGGTAACAACATACAGTTAGTGCACTCCTACAAACGTCTATCCTCCAAAAGCCAAACATAAGATTCTTCAAGTCAGCATCCTTGCTTCCACGTTCACAACTTCTTCTTTCCCTTCAATTCCGGACACATTTTGGCGTAATGTCCCATATTCCTGCACCGGTAACACTCAACTTGGCTAATGTCCTTGTTTTTCTTCTTCAGGGGTGCTTCCCTGAATTTTTGGATAATTTTCTCCATTCCTTCCTTTTGATGCTGAGACACTTGTGGTGTCATGATGAAAAATTGACACTGAGCCGCGTAATGATTATTTCCTTCACACACGAAACATGTGACTTGTGCAGTGGGGCATTCTTCACCCATGTGCATTTCCTCACAATGGGGACATCCATCCTGGTGTCCTTCGTAGGAGTGTCCTATTTCCTCGCAAATTTTGCCGGCACGAGGCCGCTTACGGGTTACCGTCCTTTGCATCAGGTGACGAGGCGAGATCCCAACAAAATCTTTGTAAACTCCTTCCAAGTAATCTTCTTCTTTGATTTGTTAATCACCTGATGCATTGTCCACCAAGTAGCAGCCTCTCCTACATAGTACTTGGCAGCATAGGGGACCATGTCCTCACTTCCAACTTGGTTTATCTTCATGTGCTCCTCCATACTACGAATCCATTGCTCCACCTTCCGTCTAGATATCGCCCCAGAAAAGGCGAGTCCTACTCCATACTCCATCTATTAAACCCATACGGCAAGGGTTAGGGGAAAACTATAACACCGACAAGAAAAAAAACTAAGAAAACACCAAGCATATGCACTCAACAAGAAAGGGCAAAAACACCTACGTTCAACGGCCAGTCATAACAACAACAATACAGTCACCAAAGTCAAAACACACAAACAACACCTAGAGTAAGGTCATATGTGAAAAACATACGATCTCATCATGCTACGCGAAATTCGTTCATCTATCTCCACATAAAAGGTGGTGGTCTGATGCTAGGCTTCATCCTTCTCAACTAAACTGATCTTAAAAATTCCTCTCGTAGTTCCAGAACTTATTGATCACCATAGGTTATTCCTTCTAGTTCCGATAATCATAACTCCAATTGATCCACGAGGTTGATGATGTACTTCTCTAATACATATCTTCAGGGGCATAAGCAACTCGGAGGGGTATTTACAGTAAAACAAGATGAGAAGTTTAGAAGGTGAATAATAGATGAGAGATACTAGTGAAGAAAGTAAGTAATCAAAAAGTGATAAAATAATTTTGTTCCTATGGCTTTTCCTAAACATTTTCTAGGGTCACGACCTACAGTCAACATGGGCTCTGATACCATCTGTAACGACCCGGTCCCTCACAAACCGGAGTCTCTGTGCATTCTGTGCTTGTCCCTCGATCAATAGCTAGCACACACAGTACATGATGTAATATCAAGAATAAACCACATGTCATATATATATTACATCAAAGATCCAGTATTACAATATAACATACCTGCATAGCTCAAGGCTAGCTTACAAATATAATACAGCGGAAAAATAATAAAGAGCTTTGTGGCGTCCATCAACTCCACCGGCAAGTTGAGTATAGACATCGTAACCCTACATCGCAACACTTAATCATCGCATAAAATCCTGCAACACCGAAGGTTACGGCCCAACAACGGGTCAGTACATCTGATTTGTACGGCAAGTGACACAGAAAAAGTTTATATAAAGGATCTACAACTACATGCAAGGTAAGTCAAAGGAAAGGCTTATGGTTTGGTTTTGCAGAAAGCCAATTTTCTCCTGACCTAAACTAGTCAAAGTTTTTAGTTGAACTTACTACCTAAGAACGAACTGGGCACACCAGTTCCAAAACCACACCCTTTATTTAATCTTGCCCACTCAAATTATTATGGTGATTCATATGTCAAGATCCTCCAGTAACAGTAATGTCTAGTAGCTCAAGGATGTCCATAACCGGGGACACGGCTAATCATGATTAGTTTTTACTCTGCAGAGGTTAGTACACTTTCCTCGCTGGACTCAACCCGAAGATTGAGACGAAGTCTTTCAGAAGAGGTCACCTACACCCAACGGCAAGCCGGTACCACCTATCACATCTACATCTGCTAGCTTTGCACGGGAGAGGCTTCCTACATCATACTCAACTAAGCCAGAGCCCATATGGCCAGCGGCTGTACATGGAAGCTCCTAGTCACCAAGTATGTCTGATCTTTTTGAGCCTGGACGGCGCCCACTTACGTTCAGAGGGTAGCACCATGACGTACTGTCAACCACCAAACCAACAATTAGGGGTACAACCTGGCCTCGCCCTTAGATAAGGCACGAGCCCCCAGGAAGCACTCCCTGCCCGTCCAGTGGTGATTTCTTTTTATTCTAAAGTTGCTACACAAATTATTAAATAGCTCACATGCACTCCATGAATTTACACAACCCAAACCACGTCTACAAAGCATAGCAATAAAGTAACAACACGGCTAGGTTGATCTACGGTAGACAAGTCAAGACATGTGGCTATCCTAACTGGATTTGCAGCAACAGTAAAATAAACTACCTATCATGCAATAGGGTGATATTTCTTAACATAATGCATATAGAAAATATAGGTATGAGTATGGTCAAAGCATCACTTGCCTTATACATTCGACGAAGATCTTCGCTCTCACGTTCCAGTCAACTCTATTCGTCACACTCTGAGAATCTATCGCAACGAAAGAACTCAATAAGCAATCACACCAACAACACAGACAAAAGATCAAGAAAACAATCACAAAGGTTTTAGCAACAAAACAAACAGGATAGAAGTGCAAAGGTGTCGATGTGCTCGAAGGTGATCGGTGGAACGTGAAGTCGAGAGAGTCAACAGTTAAAGATTCATCGGTAAGGAATTGTGATCATGGACATTTATGAATTCAAGGTGAATATCATGCCCACTTGAAAAGTGTGTGAACCTTACCGATAACATGCCTCAAATGATCCGATATGCAAAAAGAATCACGTGAAACGGAATACTACAACGCAGGTCATAGCAAGTTCAAAATTGAATTGAATTTGAATTTAAAAAGATCAAGAAACATTTGTATTTTTTTGTACACATGATATAAACAGAAGGTACATGAGACGAGTGACCCAACACAAAAAGAATCACTCGATTTGGATCAACGGTTTAAAAGATACGACCACCGGAATTTGAATTTGAATGTGAAATAACTTCAAATTCAAAAGTGTGCAAAGTGTGAAAATTTTTATACCATGCTAAAGTACAGGACAACACAAGCGCGTAGGAAAAAGTGTGAATTTCCTTGAGTTGAAAAATGTTTGAATATTCAGAAGAATTCCAATAATGATTTAAAACATTTTCCAACATTTTAATATGTTGAAGGAGTCATATTATCTTCTCTCATTTTGTTTTGTTGGTTTTGTTTTAAAATAATAAATTCCAAAAACACCAATTATGAATATTAGGGAAAGTCCTTTTATTCCCTCTCTTTTTAATATTCGATAAACTCCAAAATTTTAAATCCCAGAGAAAATCAAACACATCAAGCAAACAATCATTATATATTTAATTTATTAACATTCCAAAATTCAGAGAATTTTGGGATGTTACATCAGATAGGCCGATCTGACGGTCCAGAACCCATTGGGCTGATCTCAGATCTGAGAATTAGGGTTTGGACGAGATTGGGGTGTTTTTGGGGCAAAGTGGAGGGGGTGGCTGCAATTTTGTGGCTAGGGAAACCCTAGAAAGGGGTGGGAGTGTGGTGGTCTATATATAGCCCAGGTGGCTGGCAGTTTGCAAAAACATCCCCGGTTTTTCTCTCGCACGCGTGGTGTTCACGTTTCTGACCGCCGGGGGTCCGCAGTACCTCCGATTCGGGTAAAACTTCGAACTGCGCGATCAGCGCGTCGAGATGGCTGCGTTCACCTCACGCTGGAACCGTTCCGAGAACACTTTCTGGCGCGCTATAAAAATATCCCGTTTACTTATTAAACGGGGTTTTTTGTTCCGTTGGCTGCGGCTGGTCTTGTGCGGGTTTTTGCGACGGTGATCGGGTGAAACCCGGTTTCGCAAAGGTCGAGTGTCAGGGTGGCAAGGGTCGGTCTTCGTCCGATACGAGATAAGAGGGGTAAAATAATCGCAGATCGATAAATCGGGGACGCAAACACCGCAAAAAAATCAGACAATCAAACAATTCACACCGAAAACAATTTTTTTAATTTTTGTGAAATCTGGGCTGTTACAGATAGTGATCCTTTTCCTGTCAATATGATCGAGTTTCATAACAAGAAGATGCTAATTCGATCAGATCAGGCCGAGCCAGCCAAAGAGAAGAACGTAGTTGAGGACAATGCTCCGCCAAGAATGATCAAACCCAAGAATCTAGAGATTGGAGTATGGAAGGTCAATGGCAAGAAGAAACAAGCTCCAAGACCAAAGCCGACAGTTAGCATGTTGTTGTAAAAATACACTTCACGCAGAACCAACAATGTGTTCAATCGGCTTGGAGGAGTCAAACGTCCAAGATCTCTTCCTAGGCCTAACAACGAGCAATGGGAGAGAAATCCATATGAGCAACAGCCAGGTTTTCCTATGCAACCGGCTTATTGGGGATTCCCACCTCCTATACCTCCACATTTTCCGCCATGGGGTTTTAACCATTGGGCGCCTTTCCCTATGGGACCACCGATTTACTTTCAACCAAGATGGGATCAGCCGAGTCCTATGTACCAAGAACAGCATGAGAAAAGGATTCGGTTCAATGAAGATATGACTCGGAGGGATTGGTCACCGGTGCACAAGGTGGATGGCCGAGATAATGCTGGTCGTAGGCTCACTTGGGTGCGAAAATCTGCAAAAGCACTCGATAAAAGAAAAGCAGATGGAGGAGCGGAGAAGGTCTCGGATGAGCAAGGTGCTGGCGAACCAAACTACAATTTAATTCAGGGGAAGGAAGCTCATCGCTCGGAAGCAAATACAAGTCGAGTTGCCATAGGTTCTGAAACTAGTGGTGTTATGCCCATTGGTGTACCTCGAAAGACCGGTTCAGTTGGTGTGCGCATTGGTCCACTCATCAAAGAAAATAACTCGCACGCATCCCCTAATCAGTTTCCACTTATTTTCGGCTCGCTCAATGTCGGGACCCGGGGTTAGCATATGTAATTCCAGTCACCATACAATCATATGGAGAGTCGAGAACCGTACCCACTTGTCTAAGAATACAAGGCCAAGCACATAACGTTCTCGGTAAGCATCGAACGTGAGGGGCATCCCATTCAGGCCGGATGATCATCTGAGATGGGTCCTCATCGTCCGCTCACAAGTCTAAATGCTTATGGGTGGTGAATCCCATACTCATAGACAAGTCGCCTCAACCATGTTATCGATTGGATCCTAACTCTTACATAGACTTACTCCAGCCCGATCACTTAGTCGGGGTCTAGGGCGGGCTCGATCATACAACAAAGTGTGCACGTGACAGAGTCACGAGAAATCGCATCGCGATGCCCCAAGCTGCGCACATCTAAGGGCCACTTGGTGTATAAAAGACCGCCAGCCAGATCACAACTAAGGTCTCGAAAACCCATACTAAGACATGCATGTTATAAACATACACGCAGCACACATGCCTAGTATGAACAGCAGGTATCATCACATAACTCTACAAAGTACTCTTTATTGATATACACATAGAGCATACAAATATCACATGTCTGTGATCACATTACATCATACAACGGAAGAAAATTAGGTCTGAGTACAGACAAGTTTAACAAATCGCTTAGAGAAGCCTTTTAAACAAACATGCCCTTCCACGAGGGACCAGACTGCTGTCTGGGACTATGCTAACTTAGTCAACGTCGAGCTTCACGAAGGTGACTCCATCGGGATCCGGGTTCTCATCTAAAACATAGAATAAGCAAACGTGAATACAAAGTCGTACTCAGCAAGACTTACATCAGAACTAAACTACTCATGCTCAAGTATCAAGGTAAAGGGAGGTGGGGTTTCATCATGCAGAAGTGCCAGCTTTGACTTGGCTATTCCTGAACTACGAATACCAGACTTGAGGTAAGAAGCGTACATGAGTCCACTACATCTCCAACCAATACACCACTATGGTTACTTCCTCGACTTCCCCACGAGGAGCACACAATAGCACTAACGCTTATCTTGCGAGTTTTATAAGTATCCATTCAAGTTGTCTAATAATCAGGTACAGGTTCCAAGTAGTCCTTAACTGCGGACGCGACTATTCGAATAGTTTTGTTAACCTTGCAAGGGTGTAAACTACACACACATGACCATCGGTTACCGCCAGGTCTCGCCACCGTTCAAGAGGTGACAGCGATGATGTTCACCACGACACTTCGCTCACAACCGGTCTATTCCAGGAGTCGACTATCTGAGTTGCTACCGCTCGAGAGTCCGGCCGAATCAACGAAACGGACTCAGACAATGTAGGTGACCGAGACGCCACCTTTAGAAGATGGTTTTCCTGCCTCACAGGTGCACCCACATATCTAGGATGATGCAACCATTCCTTCATTCTTTTTCTATGCAGATGCCAAATGGAAAGCCCGAACTAATGTGACTCCTGGACGTCGACACAGATCAAGGTACTAGGCCGAGAGGGGTCAGTGATCCCAATGTATGGTTGTACTCTTTGTCTTGGATTACCATACAAGAACTCGATGCTTAAGGCGGTGTTCAACGAGACAACCCACTGTGTACTCCTACACAGCCTCTCATCGTTCACCTTGTATTAGGGTGGATTCACCGACACAGTTTCAGTTTCATCAACACCATGTTCACCATCATCCCGACTCACATCAAAAGCAACCTCATGTAACACTAAGCATGCAATAAGCTATAACAGTTGCAGGGGCTCCATGATATCAAAAAATTCCTATGTCAGCTAGGATTGTGGTTTGCTTACTACTGTGACAAGATGATAGGTCATGCATCGGATATGGGTTCAACTATGCGGTAGAATCGATACAAAGTGATCTCCTAAACATGCATAAGCGAGACTGAGAGGGAATTGAGATTTTATAGACATGATCAATGGGGTTTTCTTGCCTTGCTGACGAGGTTCGATATCGGGGTCTTCAACGAAGGGGGTGGCCTTCTGTTCCGGTTGCACGTCTATCGAGCAAACAATCAAACAAGGTATAAATTTATTTCCAATGCTCAAACACATGATCAATATTGAAATGGTGATGTTCTTGGTCACAATGTGGGTACAATTCCATTTAAAAGAAGTCAAATGCAAAGTCATTTGCAAATGTGCTTCAAATTTGAATTTGAAATAAAGCCATATGGATGTTTTGCACTGTTCACCCATTTTAAAATGGTCAAACATGAAAATAGAGCCCATATTCATAATCCTTGGATTTTTCTGATAATTTTTCATATATTATATGTTTAATTTGGAGTTAGTATGAATTTTCTATGAATTTCCAAAGTTTAAATGATTTTCTGCAATTTCTGTAATTTCTTTTAATTCATTTCTAATTTCTGGAAAGTCTTTATTGCGTCATGCTGACATCAGCATGACGTGGGGGGGGTCTGACGGCTGGGGCCCCCATGTCAGTGGGAGAGGGGTTTAATCCCCTCTCTGTTAACTTAACAGAGGGGTTAGGGGCCAGGGGGACCCACCTGTCATCGTCACTGGGGGGGTGATTAAGGGCTAATTAGCCCTTAAGCTAATCCACCGGCCGGCGACTAGCCGCCGGTGCCACTGGGCACGGCGGAGCCCCGCCGGAGTGACCAAATCGGCCACGGTTGGGCACGCGGAAGGCACCGGAGTGATGCCCGTGCTCGTCCGCTTCGAGCTATGCCACCAGGGAGGTCAGGGGGCGGCCGGAACCTCGCCGGCGACGAGGGGCAGCGGCGGCGTGGACTGGACCAAGGCAAAACACGTCTCGGGCACGGATTCGAGCGGGAATATGAGGGGAAATGAGCGCATGCTCACCCTGGTTGCAGAGACGGGCTCGAGGAAGCCGGAGGATGCGAGGCGATGGCGAATTCCGGCAATGGCGTACGGCGGCCGTGGGGGAAGAAATCGAAGCTGGCGGCTCTTCCAAGGATTCCTGGCCTCGATTCGTTGCGCGGCTTGAGGAAGTCGTCTGCGGCGGACCTTCTGGACAGCACGGTTCGCCGGGAAGTGTTCGATGGCCACGCGCTGCACGATGGCGTGCTCCGGCTGGGCTTCGGGCGGCGCTGGATTCACGGGGGAGAGAGACAGGGAGGAAGCCAGAGGAGGGGGAAAGGGTGCGGGGCTTCTGGGCGAGCTGCGTGGCGCGAGGAGGAGGCCTGGGGGGGGGGTCTAGAAGCTCCAGGGCGACGAGGTGGCGCCGTGCCCGCGCTCTGCCTCCACCGAGCTGCTTGGCTCGGCGGGGAGGTAGACGACAAGCTCGTCTGGTGGGCTGGGCCGAGGCCTAAGGTAAGTTGGGCCAGATGGCCAGGGGGTTCCTCTTTTCTATTTCTTTCTGTTTTTCCTTTTCTGTAAATATGTTTTTCCCTGAATAAAATAGCAAGGCATTTTATAAAATCATGAAAACTTTTATGTGGGCTTATAACATATATAGCTAGCCACTCATAAGTTTTGGTGACTTTTGAAATTCAAACAATTTGAATTTAAATTCAAATTGGAGTTTAATTTAATTTCCAAGCCCTATTTGGAATATTTGAAAAATCTTGGTGCATGCAGTGGGACCCACTTCACTTTATATGTGATCATGCATATTTATAAGACTTTTCAAAAATACCAGAGCAAATTTTGGAAGAAATTTTTGTCTGGCCATTTGAATTAAATTCTCAGGGCTTTTCTTTTCCCCAATTTTGAATTTCCTTGAAAAAATTTGCATGATGCAAAGGGGCACTCAAACCCTAGCACTTACCCTAGTTGGGGTTCTGACAACTCGCCCCCACTCAAAAGAATCTCGTCCCGAGATAGAGAAGTCGTCGGGAGGAAGGTGGGGTACTCGGCACGGAGGCGGTATTCTCTTTCCCATGTTTCTTCTTTCTCGGAGTGATGTGACCATTGCACTTTGAGGAACTTGATCTTCTGACGACGAGTGACGCGTTCTGCTGAATCAAGAATACGAACAGGGTACTCTCGATAAGAAAGGTCATCTTGGAGATCAAGCGTTTCATGCTCGACTTCGCGGATGGGGTCCTTGAAGCAACGCCTGAGTTGTGACACATGGAATACATCATGTACTCGGGAAAGGTGAGGGGGTAGTTCAAGTTGGTAGGCAACTTCTCCATGTTTAGCAACAATGCGGAAAGGTCCGATGTAACGTGGGGCCAACTTGCCTTTGATACCGAATCTTTGGGTTCCCTTCAGAGGAGAAACCCGAAGGTAAGCCTTCTCATCAATATTGTAGCTCTCCTCTCTATGATGTCGATCATAGTAGCTCTTTTGACGAGACTGAGCGGCTTTCAAACGATCACGAACAATGCGAACTTGCTCTTCTGCTTCCTTGATCATATCCGGTCCAAAGAGTTGTCTTTCACCGGTTTCTGACCAGTTTAGGGGTGTTCGACATCGTCGTCCATAGAGGAGTTCAAAAGGAGCCATGTTCAGACTAGATTGAAAACTATTGTTATAAGCAAATTCGGCAAATGGAAGAGATTTCTCCCAATTCTTTCCGAAAGAGATAAGACAAGCTCTGAGCATGTCTTCCAAGATTTGATTAACCCTTTCAACTTGACCGCTAGACTGAGGATGGAAATCTGTACTAAAGGATAGATGAGTTCCCATAGCATTCTGAAAGATTCCCCAGAATCTAGAGGTGAAAAGGCTACCACGATCAGAATTGATCACCAAAGGAACACCGTGAAGAGACACAATTCTAGGGACGTACAAGTCCGCTAACTGGCTAGCAGTTATAGACTCACGAACGGGAAGGAAGTGAGCAACTTTGGAAAGTCGGTCAATGACCACGAAGATGGCATCATTTCCTTTCTGGGTTTTTGGAAAGCCGGTGATGAAGTCCATACCGACTTTGTCCCATTTCCACTCTGGAATAGGCAAAGGTTGAAGTGTACCAGCAGGTCTTTGGTGTTCTGCTTTAATGCGACGACAAACATCACATTCAGCAACAAATCGAGCAATGTCTCTCTTCATCCGTGTCCACCAAAATCTCTGGCGTAGATCTCGGTACATTTTTGTGCTACCGGGATGAATTGAGAGGGGTGTGTCATGGGATTCTTTGAGGATGAGTTGCCTTAGATCCCTATTCTTAGGTACTACCAAACGATTTTCAAAGAATATCGTTCCTTTGCTATTGGTGGAGAAACATTTAGCAACTCCGCTAGCAATGTTCTCCTTGATCCGGCGTACACCTCGTGCACGTCTTTGGGCAACTATGATCTGATCCTCAAGGGTTGGTTTCGCCACCAAGTTGAAAAGAGATCCATGAGGAACAATCTCGAGATTGAGCTTTCGAAATTCCTCATGAAGAATTGGTTGATACTGTTGTAACATGAGGTTGTTACAATACGACTTACGACTTAGTGCATCAGCCATGACATTGGCTTTGCCTGGGGTGTAAGAAATTCCTAAGTCATAATCTTTTATCAACTCTATCCAGCGTCTTTGCCTAAGATTAAGATCTGGCTGGGTGAAAATATATTTGAGCCTTTGGTGGTCAGAATAGATCTCGCAACGATTACCAAGAAGGTAATGTCGCCAAGTCTTCAGGGCATGAACTACGGCAGTGAGTTCAAGATCATGGGTAGGATAGTTCTCTTCATGTGGCCGCAACTGGCGTGAAGCATAAGCTACCACATGTCGGTCTTGCATAAGTATGCATCCTAACCCTTGCCGTGAAGCATCACAATAGATCTCGAAATCCCTTTTGGTGTCTGGAGGTGCAAGTACGGGTGCAGAAGTCAATCTTCTTTTTAGCTCTTGAAAGCTTTCCTCGCACTTGGAAGTCCATTTGAATTTCTTATCTTTCTTGAGGAGTTCAGTAAGAGGCTTTGCAACTTTAGAAAAGTTCTCGACGAAGCGGCGGCAATAGCTTGCTAGGCCAAGAAAACTCCTAACTTGCTTAACCGATTCAGGTGTAGTCCAGTCAAGGACGGCCTGAACTCTCTCGGGATTGACTGCAACACCTTTCGCAGAAATCACGTGGCCTAAGTAGGTCACTTCTGGTAGCCAAAATTCACACTTGGAGAACTTGGCATAAAGGCGATTCTCTCTAACTTTCATCAATACCAACCTAAGATGTTCTGTGTGCTCTTCTTCGTTCTTCGAGTAGATGAGAATATCATCAAGATAAACCACAACAAATTTATCTAAGTACTCCATGAAGATCGAATTCATCAAGCGCGAGAATGTGGCGGGGGCATTGGTTAAACCAAAGGACATGACGGTGTACTCGTAAAGACCATAACGAGTAGTAAAAGCCGTCTTGGGAATGTCCTCGTTTCGGATTTTGATTTGATGATAACCTAATCTCAAATCCATCTTGGAGAAGACAGACGATCCTGCAAGTTGATCATAAAGATCATTGATCCTGGGCAGCGGGTACTTGTTCTTTATCGTCGCTAGATTTAGCGGACGATAGTCTACGCACATACTTTCTGTTCCATCTTTCTTCGTTACGAACAGAACGGGGAAACCCCATGGCGATGAGCTAGGGCGGATGAAGCCTTTTGCCAACGAAGCATCAAGTTGGGTTTTTAGCTCAGCTAACTCATGTGGGGCCATTCTATATGGACGTCTGCAGATTGGGGTTGTGCCTGGTATAAGATCCACTATGAATTCTACACACCTGTCGGGTGGCATTCCTGGCAGCTCTTCAGGAAAGACATCCGGAAAGTCACGAACCACCGGAACATCTTCAAGGTCTGGAAGGGGAAGCACATTCAAAGAATGCATCTGGATTCTAGAACTGGGTGAAGTGTAGTCAATGGTCTGGCCTGAAGGGTGGGTGAGTTTAACTGATTTGGCTTTACAATCAAGGAAAGCATTTTGCCTTGATAACCAATCCATTCCTAGGATGACATCAATGTCCGAAGACTTGAGGGCTATAAGAGAAGCAAGGAATACTAAACCCTCAATTGCAATTTGATTGCCATGGCTTACCCTATTAGTTTGCCACTTTGAACCAGGAGTTTGAATGATCATTGGAGAAAACATTTCCTCAAAAGAAAGTCCATGCCGAAGTGCATAACTCTCCGACATGAATGAATGAGAAGCTCCTGGATCGAAAAGAACGGAGGCGGGAGCATGATTGACTGGGAGTGTGCCAAGAATGACGTCAGAAGCAGCAGTGGTTTCCTCAACTGAGATTTGGTTCACATAACCACTACTTGTGACTGAAAGCTTTGCTGGGATGGTTTTGGTGGTTGATTTCTTTGAAGGCTTATGACTAGGTCGACGGGGTGCCACAAACACTGTAGGGCATTGTCGGAAGTGATGGCCTGTCAGACCACACGTGAAACACACCCTGCATGAATTGTTGGGAGTGGGATTGCTTGGTTGCACACCATAATTCCGGGGTGGAACAATGTGTTGAGGTGGATGGCAGATATTCGGTGGTGGCCTCTGGAGAAGGTTTTGAGGTATGACACTGGTTGGAATCCAATTCGGCGTTTCTGAGGGGCTGAACTGGAAGAAGAAGCAAGCTCAAGAGCATGCTTGCGGGACTCTTCGAACACTTCATTTCCATGCTCAGCTCTGAAGGATCTGTTGACTAAATCCTCAAAGGTGGCAAATTCGATGAGGTTGAGATCATGGCGAAGGATGGGGCTAAGTCCCTTGCGGAACCTTGCCTGCTTTCTGGCATCGGTGGTGATCTCATCTTGGGAATACCGAGCAAGACGGTTGAATTCTCTCACATACTCATGAATGGACATCTCTCCTTGAGTGAGATTGCAGAACTCTTCCTTCTTGCGCTCCATCAACTCATCCAGAATGTGGTACCCTCGAAAGGCAACACAGAACTCCTGCCAAGTCACTATGTGACTATCTGGCTGGATAGCAACATAGTTCTCCCACCATTGAAGAGCAGCACCTTCCAAGAAGTATACCGCAAAAATAACTCGGTCATCGGGAGCAACATGTGCAGTATCAAGCTTACGCTCGATGGAACGGAGCCAATCATCAACTTCAAGGGGCTCAGAAGAACATCGGAATACTGGTGGCTTGAGGAGGATGAAGTCCTGAATGCTCACAACCACATTGCAATGTCGTGAGGTATTCTGCTCGATGAGCTCCAGAAGACGTGTTTGATCACGTTGATTCTTCTCAGCTTCCATCATGATTTCTGCCGCAGAAGGCGGTGGTAGAGGTTCATCATCATTTCGATTCCGAACACGGTCTCGATTCCGACGAACAGCACTACGAGTTCCACCTGACATCCTATGTGATGAAGATCAACAATCAGAACAGGTTGAATGATGGATTCAAGGATAACAAGACATGATGAAGGCGGAAAGGATTATAATGCGAAGGCAATTATCCACAGAAACACGGGATAAATCCGGCAGCATAACGGCTACACCGGGATGGAAAACAAGACAACCTCGAGGAGATTGAACAGAACTTCCTCAAGGAACTAAAAACACGAAGACTCTGGACGACCACAACAATCCTACGGCTACAAGGAAGCACTCAACGAGATGTTCTAGTAAAGACATAGATGAACCTAGTCCTATCATCCCGTAGAAAAGATAAGGGTGACCCAGAACTCAGATCGATGAGAGTAAGGAGAAAAAGAAGCCTTACGTTGTTCCCTTATACCCAGAGTAACTATATAACTATAGAATGCTAGACTCGACTTCGACCAAGGGTTTGATAAGCCTACAGACAGTCCTGCTCTGATACCAAGTCTGTCGGGACCCGGGGTTAGCATATTCCAGTCACGATACAATCACATGGAGAGCCGAGAACCGTACCCACTTCTCTAAGCAGACAAGGCCAAGCACAGAACGTTCTCGGTAAGCATCGAACGTGAGGGGCATCCCATTCAGGCCGGATGATCATCTGAGATGGGTACTCATCGTCCGCTCACAAGTCTAAATGCTTATGGGTGGTGAATCCCATACTCATAGACAAGTCGCCTCAACCATGTTATCGATTGGATCCTAACTCTTACATAGACTTACTCCAGCTCGATCACTTAGTCGGGGTCTAGGGCGGGCTCGATCATACCACAAAGTGTGCACGTGATAGAGTCACGAGCAATCGCATCGCGATGCCCCAAGCTGCGCACATCTAAGGGCCACTTGGTGTATAAAATACCGCCAGCCAGATCACAACTAAGGTCTCGAAAACCCATACTAAGACATGCATGTTATAAACATACACGCAGCACACATGCCTAGTATGAACAGCAGGTATCATCACATAACTCTACAAAGTTCTCTTTATTGATATACACATAGAGCATACAAAGATCACATGTCTGTGATCACATTACATCATACAACGGAAGAAAATTAGGTTTGAGTACAGACAAGTTTAACAAATGGCTTAGAGAAGCCTTGTAAACAAACATGCCCTTCCACGAGGGACCAGACTGCTGTCTGGGACTATGCTAACTTAGTCAACGTCGAGCTTCACGAAGGTGACTCCATCGGGATCCGGGTTCTCATCTAAAACATAGAATAAGCAAACGTGAGTACAAAGTCATACTCAGCAAGACTTACATCAGAACTAAACTACTCATGCTCAAGTATCAAGGTAAAGGGAGGTGGGGTTTCATCATGCAGAAGTGCCAGCTTTGACTTGGCTATTCCTGAACTACGAATACCAGACTTGAGGTAAGAAGCGTACACGAGTCCACTACATCTCCAACCAATACACCACTATGGTTAGTTCCTCGACTTCCCCACGAGGAGCACACCATAGCACTCACGCTTATCTTGCGAGTTTTATAAGTATCCATTCAAGTTGTCTAATAATCAGGTACAGGTTCCAAGTAGTCCTTAACCGCGGACGCGGCTATTCGAATAGTTTTGTTAAACTTGCAAGGGTGTAAACTACACACACATGACCATCGGTTACCGCCAGGTCTCGCCACCGTTCAAGAGGTGACAGCGAGGATGTTCACCACGACACTTCGCTCACAACCGGTCTATTCCAGGAGTCGACTATCTGAGTTGCTACCGCTCGAGAGTCCGGCTGGATCAACGAAACGGACTCAGACAATGTAGGTGACCGAGACGCCACCTTTAGCAGATGGTTTTCCTGCCTCACAGGTGCACCCACATATCTAGGATGATGCAACCATTCCTTCATTCTTTTTCTATGCAGATGCCAAATGGAAAGCCCGAACTAATGTGACTCCTGGACGTCGACACGGATCAAGGTACTAGGCCGAGAGGGGTCAGTGAGCCCAATGTGTGGTTGTACTCTTTGTCTTGGATTACCATACAAGAACTCGATGCTTAAGGCGGTGTTCAACGAGACAACCCACTGTGTACTCCTACACAGCCTCTCATCGTTCACCTTGTATTAGGGTGGATTCACCGACACAGTTTCAGTTTCATCAACACCATGTTCACCATCATCCCGACTCACATCAAAAGCAACCTCATGTAACACTAAGCATGCAATAAGCTATAACAGTTGCAGGGGCTCCATGATATCAAAAAATTCCTATGTCAGCTAGGATTGTGGTTTGCTTACTACTGTGACAAGATGATAGGTCATGCATCGGATATGGGTTCAACTATGCGGTAGAATCGATACAAAGTGATCTCCTAAACATGCATAAGCGAGACTGAGAGGGAATTGGGATTTTATAGACATGATCAATGGGGTTTGCTTGCCTTGCTGACGAGGTTCGATATCGGGGTCTTCAACGAAGGGGGTGGCCTTCGGTTCCGGTTGCACGTCTATCGAGCAAACAATCAAACAAGGTATAAATTTATTTGCAATGCTCAAACACATGATCAATATTGAAATGGTGATGTTCTTGGTCACAATGTGGGTACAATTCCATTTAAAAGAAGTCAAATGCAAAGTCATTTGCAAATGTGCTTCAAATTTGAATTTGAAATAAAGCCATATGGATGTTTTGCACTGTTCACCCATTTTAAAATGTTCAAACATGAAAGCAGAGCCCATATTCATAATCCTTGGATTTTTCTAATAATTTTTCATATATTATATGTTTAATTTGGAGTTAGTATGAATTTTCTATGAATTTCCAAAGTTTAAATGATTTTCTGCAATTTTTGTAATTACTTTTAATTCATTTCTAATTTCTGGAAAGTCTTTATTGCGTCATGTTGACATCAGCATGACGTGGGGGGGGGGGGGTCTGACGGCTGGGGCCCCCATGTCAGTGGGAGAGGGGTTTAATCCCCTCTCTGTTAACTTAACAGAGGGATTAGGGGCCAGGGGGACCCACCTGTCATCGTCACTAGGGGGTGATTAAGGGATAATTAGCCCTTAAGCTAATCCACCGGCCGGCGGCTAGCCGCCGGTGCCACTGGGCACGGCGGAGCCCCGCCGGAGTGACCAAATCGGCCACGGCTGGGCACGCGGAAGGCACCGGAGTGATGCCCGTGCTCGTCCGCTTCGAGCTATGCCACCAGGGAGGTCAGGGGGCGGCCGGAACCTCGCCGGCGACGAGGGGCAGCGGCGGCCGTGGACTGGACCAAGGCAAAACACGTCTCGGGCACGGATTCGAGCGGGAATTTGAGGGGAAATGAGCGCATGCTCACCCTGGTTGCAGAGACGGGGTCGAGGAAGCCGGAGGATGCGAGGCGATGGCGAATTCCGGCAATGGCGCACGGCGGCCGTGGGGGAAGAACTCGAAGCTGGCGGCTCTTCCAAGGGTTCCTGGCCTCGATTCGTTGCGCGGCTTGAGGAAGTTGTCTGCGGCGGACCTTCTGGACAGCACGGTTCGCCGGGAAGTGCTCGATGGCCACGCGCTGCACGATGGCGTGCTCCGGCTGGGCTTCGGGCGGCGCTGGATTCACGGGGGAAAGAGACAGGGAGGAAGCCAGAGGAGGGGGAAAGGGTGCGGGGCTTCTGGGCGAGCTGCATGGCGCGAGGAGGAGGCCTGGGGGGGGGGTCTAGAAGCTCCAGGGCGACGAGGTGGCGCCGTGCCCGCGCTCTGCCTCCACCGAGCTGCTTGGCTCGGCGGGGAGGTAGACGACAAGCTCGTCTGGTGGGCTGGGCCGAGGCCTAAGGTAAGTTGGGCCAGATGGCCAGGGGGTTCCTCTTTTCTATTTCTTTCTATTTTTCCTTTTCTGTAAATATGTTTTGCCCTGAATAAAATAGCAAGGCATTTTATAAAATCATGAAAACTTTTATGTGGGCTTATAACATATATAGCTAGCCACTCATAAGTTTTGGTGACTTTTGAAATTCAAACAATTTGAATTTAAATTCAAATTGGAGTTTAATTTAATTTCCAAGCCCTATTGGAATATTTGAAAAATCTTGGTGCATGCAGTGGGACCCACTTCACTTTATATGTGATCATGCATATTTATAAGACTTTTCAAAAATACCAGAGAAAATTTTGGAAGAAATTTTTTTCTGGCCATTTGAATTAAATTCTCAGGGCTTTTCTTTTCCCCAATTTTGAATTTCCTTGAAAAATTTTGCATGATGCAAAGGGGCACTCAAACCCTAGCACTTACCCTAGTTGGGGTTCTGACACTCAATCAATATGGGGAACCGAATACCAGTGGGAGCAAGAAGTTTGCAGCAGGAGGTGTATCTCGTCAGCAGGCCAATGATCGTGTTACTCGGTATAGGCCAAACTACTCGGGGGGCAGCAAGTCGGTTGTTCCGGGAACTCGGCCAGAACCTCGTTGGTGTCCTAAAGGATTAACTCACACTCAAAAACTCCGAGTGCAACGACTGTGAGCGTTGGAGATTAGAGAGGAAATTGCTAAGAGGGAGCGTGACGAGGTGTTCAATAAGGAGAGGCCATTGATACCTCGGCTAACTTGGCGGAAAGAGCTCACGGTAGAAAGGAACACCGACACCAATAACTCGGAAGAAGCTGGTCATAACTCAGGTGCTGCTAACAACTCAGAAGGAGCTGCCCAAAACTCAGATGCCGCCAACAACTTGGAAGGAGCTGCTCACAACTCGGATGCTGATCATTGCATGGAAGATGCCGCTCAGGACTCAGTGGATTATGGGGAGTACTTGGGTGATGATGAAGACTACTCAGAGGGTGATGACAAATACTCAGACAATGACATGGCCGAGGATAAGGATGACAACATTAATTCGGAGAGTGGTATTAACTCAGAAAGCAATTGCCATATGGATATCAACATGGTCTTTGCATTGCCGGCTGAATTACGTGCACCCGAGCCAGAGGTTGCTGAACTTGTGCTTGGTCCGGGTAGAGCCATGTTTGAAAAGCCAGAGAAGCTGGATCAACATTTGAAGCCACTTTTTATCAAGGGGCACATTGATGGAAAGCCTATTGGACGCATGCTTGTGGATGGTGGTGCAGGTGTCAATATCATGCCCTATTCGGTGTTTACCAAACTCAACCGAAAGGAAAGTGAGCTAATGAAGACCAACATGGGACTTAGTGGATTCTCAGGGGAGCTATCTGAAGCCAAGGGCATTATTTCTATGGAGCTCACCGTTGGGAGTAAGACCTTGCCGACTGCTTTCTTTGTGGTGGATGTCAAAGGCCGATACAATGTTCTATTGGGACGTGACTGGATACATGCGAATTGTTGTGTTCCTTCTACCCTACATCAGTGTTAAATTCAATGGGTGGATGACAATGTGGAGGTGGTTGAAGCAGACAACTCGGCTTGTATTGTTGTGACCGAAGTAGCGGTTGATTGGCAACTCGGTAACATGCAGTGTTTGACCGGTAGAGATCTATCGGACTATGATTATATTAGTATAGCTAAAAATGGTTTTGTACCTATCAATGTACAGCCGGCTGATGTAGCTCGGCTTAACAATCTGACTATTTAGATGATGAATAAAAACAATAGTATTAAATGGCTCCAACAACGTACTGAGGAGTATCATTCCGGAAAGAACGATATGCATGAAACCATTGAAGAATTTGAAGACATGGAAAAGCTTGGGCATGGATTATCATCGGCTGATCCACTTGAGGAGATAGATATTGGTGATGGAAGTATTTCAAGGCCTACTTTTATTAATGCTAATTTGAAGGCCGATGAGAAGAGCAAGGAAACCGAGTTACTTAAAGAATTTGTTGATTGCTTTGCTTGGAATTATACTGAGATGCCTGGTTTGAGTAGAGATTTAGTTGAGCATAGATTACCTATTAAATCTAGTTTTAGGCCGCATAAACAACCTCGCAGAAATTTCAATCCTATTATGTATGATCGTATCAAAGAGGAAATTGATCGGTTGCTAAAAGCTGGTTTATTCGGCCATGTAGATATGCTGAGTGGGTTTCTAATATTGTTCATGTTGAAAAGAAAAACACCGGTGCGATTAGAGTATGTATTGATTTTAGAGACTTGAATAAGGCTACTCCGAAATATGAATATCCGATGCCTATAGACGACACACTTATCAATGATGCTTCAGGACATAGAGTAATCAGTTTTTTAGATGGTAATGCTGGTTATAACCAAATATTCATGGCCGAAAAGGATATGTCTAATACTGCTTTTCGGTGTCCTGGTTTTGTTGGTTTGTTTGAATGGGTAGTTATGACTTTTGGCTTGAAGAATGCCGGTGCTACATATCAACGTGCTATGAATCTTATATTTCAAGATTTGCTCGGCATCATAGTAGAGGTATACATTGATGATATAGTGGTTAAATCGGATGGTTTTGAGTCTCATTTGGCCGATTTGCGATTAGGTTTTGAAAGGATGCGTAAGTATAGGCTAAAGATGAATTCCCTTAAGTGTGCTTTTGGTGTGTCGGCTGGAAAGTTCTTAGGCTTTATAATTCATAAGCATGGTATAGAGATTGATCCTAAGAAGGTAGAAGGAATTAGAAATCTAGAGCAGCCGATGTGAAAAAGGGATGTGCAAAAACTATTGGGGAAGATTAATTACTTGAGACGATTCATATCTAACCTTTCAAGAAAAATTGAATCGTTTGCTCCGATACTCCGGCTCAAGAATGAAGCCGAGTTCATTTGGGGGGCAGAGCAACAAAGGACCTTTGATAACATAAAGAAATACTTGTTGAATCCTCCAGTGTTGCGTGCACCCAAATCTGGTACGCCGTTCAGGTTGTATATTGCTGCACAAGATAAAGTGATCGGTGCGGTGTTGACGCAAGGAGATGGTGGGAAGGAGCACGTTATTGCATATCTAAGTCGTCGCTTGATAGACGCCGAAACTCGGTATGTGTTCATTGAGAAATTATGTTTGTCTTTGTATTATGCATGTACCATGTTTCGACCTTACTTGTTTTCTAGTACTTGTGTAGTAACTTGCCAAGCCGATGTAGTTAAATACATGTTACAGAAACCGATCCTTAGTGGTAGGATTGGAAAATGGGCTTATGCATTAATTGAATATGATTTGACATATGAATCGTTGCGTTCTATGAAGGGCCAAGTTATTGCCGATTTCATTGTTGATCATAGTGTTAAAGGTGAAGAAGACAATTATTATGTTAGCATATGCCCATGGAAACTTTATTTTGATGGATCGGTTTGTAGGGAAGGTCAAGGTGTTGGTACCGTTTTAATTTCTCCTAATAATGTGATATATGAAATATCAGTTCGTTTAGAGTATAATTGTACTAATAATCAAGCCGAATATGAAGCTTTGCTATTCGGTTTACAATATTTGGCTGATATGGGTGTCGAAGATATAGATGCTTTTGGTGATTCACTTCTGGTAGTGCAACAAGTGAAAGGCGAATTCCAATGTTTTGATGGATTGCTAAATAGTTACTTAGACCGATGTTTAGATATAATCAAATCCCTGGATACTTTCACTATTAGTCATATACCTAGGGAGGAAAATTCTAGAAAAAACTATCTAGCACAACAAGCATCCGGTTACAACGTGAATAGGGGGAAGTTTCTCATATTATAAAAACCGATGCCTGTAGCTGCAAGGGATGAGACCGAATTGCAACTAATTCGGGACACACACCGAGTAACGGATGGTAATTTTGAAAATGCTCCAAGTTGCACCGAGTTATACCGAGTTGCTGCTAATTCGGAAACAAAGGTGGACCAAGTCACACCCAGCTTGGAAGATTTAGTGCAAGGGATACGCATGCCCGAGTTACCACAAGCTGCCGAGTTACCTAGTAATTCGGAAACTGTAGTTGTAGATTGGCGGGTTCCTCTTATCAATCATTTAAGGGATCCGAGTAAAACTAGAGACAGGACGGTTCGGCGGCAAGCTTTAAAATATACTATGCATAATGATGAGTTACATCGCCTAACTATAGATGGGTTACTTTTAAAATGTTTGGATTATGATCAATCTAGGTTAGCCATGGGTGAAGTGCATGAAGGCATATGTGGGACGCATCAGTCGGCTCATAAGATGTGTTGGTTAATAAAAAGAGTTGGTTTCTATTGGCCGACTTTGTTAGAGGATTGCTTTAGATACTACAAAGGTTGTGAGGCTTGTCAAAAGTTTGGCAATATACAATTGGCACCTGCAACTATGTTGAATCCCATAATCAAACCATGGCCATTTAGAGGGTGGGGCTTAGATTTTATTGGTGAGATACATCCTTCGTCTTCTAAAGGGAATCTCTTCATCCTAGTAGCCACAGATTATTTTACTAAGTGGACAGAAGCAGTTCCCTTAAGAAATATGACTCATAGGGAGCGGATTAGTTTTGTTTTGGAGCATATTATTCATAGATTCGGCATTCCTCAAACTTTGACAACTGATCAAGGTTCTTCTTTTATGTCTCATCAATTTCGTGAGTTTGCCGAATCCTTTGGAATTAAATTGTTTAACTCATCACCTTATTATGCTCAAGCTAATGGACAAGCCGAATCTAGTAATAAAACTTTGATTCGGCTCATAAAGAAGAAAATTGAAGAGAAACCGAGAAGGTGGCATGAAGTCCTTTCGGAAGCGTTATGGGCTCATAGAATATCTAAGCACGGAGCTACTCAAGTTACACCTTTTGAGCTAGTATATGGTCAAGAGGCAGTGTTACTTGTAGAAATCAAGTTGCAAGCTCTTAGGGTAGCCAGGAAAAATAACTTGTCGGCTGTAGATTACAATGATTTAATGATGGACCGAATAGATGAGGTTCCAGAAAAAAGGCTAAAAGCGTTGCAGGAGATTGAGAAAGAAAAATTAAGAGTAGCTAAGGCTTATAATAAAAAGGTCAAGGAGAAATCATTTCAAATAGGAGATTTAGTGTGGAAAACGATTTTGGCCGTTGGAACTAGGGACAGAAAATTCGGCAAGTGGTCGCCGAGTTGGGAAGGTCCATATGAAGTTGTGAGTATTGTTCCTGGAAATTCATATTTTGTACAAACTTTACAGGGAAGTAAGTTATCCAAAGCTCTCAATGGGAGATACTTGAAGAAATATTATCCTAGCGTGTGGCAGGAAGCTTGAATACATATGGCCGATATGCGATTATCTCCCTTAGAACACACATGTCCGATGAAGTATTGACATCGTCCTTAGCACAAACATGGACAAGTTATTTTTTGGCACACAACTTTTTGCCGAAAAATAGGGGGCATGTGTTGATGGCAGTTTTTTGCATGACAATAAACTTATATAAGATGACTTCAAATGGAGAGGTGCTCTACATGAAAAAGTTGGGTGTTGTTGATATTAACATTTTTGTAGTTCGAGCCATCGCCATCCGATTCCATCTTAAAGGCCGAAACTATGTTCGAAGCAGTAAAATCAAAACAACTGAAGCACTATTCTTCCAATAAGGCCTCCAAGACATCCTCAAATGGAAAAATGTTCTACATGAGGCAGCTTCGTCTCGTCGAACCGGTCGATTTTGATATTTGAAATGTCCAAATCCGAGTTCGTATGAAGAAGTTACGACCAAAACAGTGCATCGCTGAAAAGTCAGGTCAGACCATCCGAGATGGAAACCGGACTGTCCGGGCTAAGGTCGGACCGTCCGACCTCGAAGTCGGACCGTCCGACTTGAAGAACCCGTTTACAGAAAGATTTTGGCCCACGTCGGACCGTCCGGGCTAAGGTCGGACCGTCCGACTCCGAAGCCGGACCGTCCGACTTGAAGACCCCAGTTACAGAAGGATTTTGACCATTAGCTCGGACCGTCCGACCTGGAAGCCGGACCGTCCGACCCTGCGGTCCGGACCGTCCGGGATAAAGTCCGGACGTCCGGCCCCCCGATCCGGGTCCGATTTTGATCGCGATTTTGGCAGTTTTGACGCGGATTTGAGTCATTTTCTTATAGGGAAAGTACAACCCCCTCATAAATAGATGAGGTGACAGCCGATTAGAACACACAATCGACATATACCCAAAAACACATCTACTTTTCAAGTTCTTCTAATTTTTGTCTAGTTCCAGGTCATCTTTGGTGTTTTGCTCGTAAAGCACCCGTTTCTTCTCCGAAATTGAAGATCTCTTTGTTGATTTGCTTGTAAATCATCCGTTCTTCGTAACGTAAAACGAAGTGGCGACTCTCTTACTCTAAACAATTGCGCGGTGCAAGTCTTGTGTTGCATTGAACAAATTCTTCGTCAACACACACTTTGATGTATGATTGAGCCCGCCCGAGATCCCGACTAGGTGATCGGGCTGGAGTCTGTTTATGTAAGTGTTATAATTCAATCGATAATATGGTTGAGGCGACTTGTCTATGAGTATGGGATTTCACCACCCATAATCATTTAGACTTGTGAGCGGGCGATGAGGACCCATCTCAGTTGATCATCCGGCCTGGATGGGATGCCCCTCACGTTCGATGATTTCCGGCAGTGTTCTGTGCTTGGCCTTGTCTGCTTAGACAAGTGGGTAGCTTCCCCGCCGGTACGCCGAATGCGCACTTCTTTGGGTTGAGTTTGATTATGTATTTGTTGAGCGCTGCGAAGGTTTCGCGCAGGTCGTCGAGTAGTGTGACTTCTTTGTAGGTGTTGATGACGATGTCGTCTACATAGACTTGCACATTTCTTCCAATTTGCTCTTTCAGGAAGGCCTGCATCATTCGTTGGTATGTGGCACCTGCGTTCTTGAGCCCGAAGGGCATGGTCCGGTAGCAGAATACGCCATAGGGGGTGATGAACGATGTGTGCTCTTCGTCTTCTTCCTTCATCCTGATCTGGTTGTATCCTGAGTAGGCATCAAGAAAGGAAAGTAGATCGCACCCTGCTGTCGAGTCGATTATCTGATCGATTCTAGGAAGGGGGAAGTGGTCCTTCGGGCAATGCTTGTTGATGGTCCGTAGTCGACACACATGCGCAGCACGTGCGTGTCTTTCTTGGGCACCAGCACTGGGTTGGCTATCCAGGTGGCTTTCTTCGTTTCTCGGATGAACTAGGCGTCGAGTAACCGATTGACTTCCTCTCCGATTGCTCTGCGCTTGGGCTCCGAGAATCGTCTCAGAGCTTGCTTCACTGGCTTCGTGTTTTTCTTGATGCGTAGGGCGTGCTCCGCGAATTCGCGTGGTATTCCAGGCATGTCGGCTGGGCACCAGGCGAATATTTCCCACTCGTCTCGAAGGAAAGCGACGAGAGTCGTAGCCTGCTCCTCTGGTAGGTGGGCGTACACGCGGACTGTTTTGTCCAGGTCCGTCGGGTGCACTTGGTGAGTGACTGTGTCGCTGTCGATGCTGAAGTCGCATCCGTACTCCTTGGATTCACTTCGGCTCACCAATGGGAAGGTACTCTTGTTCGTCACCATGGCTATTTCTCTTAGTTCTTGTTCGGCTCCGAATGTGTTAGAGATTTTGTGGAAGTTACGGTCACATTGATCGGATTTGATGAAGCTTCCGTTGATCGTGAGGACTCCCGTTGATCCTGGCATCTTGAGCTTGAGGTAGGCGTAGTGTGGAACCGCCATGAACTGCGCGAATGCTGGTCGTCCCAATATGGCGTGATACTGCAATTGCCAGTCGATTACTTCGAACTCGAGGACATGCTTTGCGAAGTTGCGTCGGTTTCCGAAGACAACTTCAAGTTCGATGACTCCGAGGGATGTGGCTGCTTCTCCTGGGACTACCCCGTGTAGCACGGTGCTCGATTTCTTCCATACTGATCGTGGGATCAGCATCTTTTTCAGGGTGCTGGCGAAGATGATATTCATCCTGCTGCCTCCGTCCATGAAAACCCTATCCATGTCGTATCCTCCGATTTGTGCATCGAGCACCAGGGGAGCGTGCCCCGGTCTTGGGACTGCGTGTGGATGGTCGTCCTGTGAGAACGTGATGCTGGTCTCCGCGTCATGTAGCTGGTAGACTTCGACTATGTTTATGCTCTCGGTTGCTCTAGGTTGCAGGGTGTAGGCGTCGCGTTGTGCTTGCGGCACCCTTCCCTCTTGGATCATGAGCACCTGTCCTTGCAGCGGGCTGTGACGTCCTTCCAGGCTTGGGGGCAGCGATTTTTCGGGTCGCCGGTTGCGCTTGTCTTCTTTCTGCTTCTCCTTCTTGAGGTCGTCGGCTAGCTTGTTGAACAGACGGCAGTCTCTCAAAGTGTGACCTGACCTGACGCTTCCCCAGTCATCCTCGAAGCTGTGGATCGTGCAGGGTCCTGCTAGCTGCTCTCTAGCCGTGAGTTTGCTAGATCCGGCGTGCCTCTTCCTTCTTGAGATTCTGAAGATTTGCTCGTGATCCTCCAGGTGTTAGTGGAAGCGAGGGTTGGTTTCGATTCTTCGACTCATGTCTTGGTTCTTGATGAGGTTGGCAAATTCATCTGGACTTTGATCTGGGTCATAGTACTCGCCCACCGGCGTCTCGGAGTCGCTGCCCTGGCTGGCGGCAGGTGCTCGTGCGACGACGTGTCGTCGAGTGGTCGTCGGTTGCACGGCTGCATGACGTGGCTCGTTCAGCGGGGCCTCGCCGTAGATCTCTCGTGCGCGCCTTTTGGGTCGTCGATTCCTTCCTCCTTGACGATGGTTCTGCTGATCGCTGGTTTCGATCTCGTAGTCATCGTCTTGATGTGCGGCGGGTGCCTGGGCGGTGGTGGGTTGTCAAAAGATTTGCGAGTCCTCCTCTGCGCGTCGCGGTTCGTTGAGTAGAATTCCTTCGTAGAGGCCTCTCGCCGTTATTCTGGGTCGTCGATTCCTTCGCTGCTGACGCTGCACTTGGCTGTTACCGTCGTATCGGTCCTGGCACAGCTGTAGCCCGAGCGATCATGATGGGGTGGCAGAGATGTTCGCCGTGATCTTGAATCCTTCGAGTTGGCTAGATCTGGTCCTTGCCCTTGAGTTGTGGCTTGCTGAAGACGGGACCGCCGAGATCGTGATCCCAACCTGTGTAGTTCCCACAGACGGCGCCAATTGACGGGGATCAACCCCGGCAAATCCCATGGTCAGGGACCCTGGGTTAGTCATGAGATGCACAGGTTGGACGATAGCTCCCCGGCAAACAGGAGGACACGTTCCTGCTCGATATTATTGATGAGGGAGATGCGATTACAGTAGATGCCAAGGCTGGAGCGCTCAAGGCTAGGGTTACAGATGATATTGGATGCCTTTGGCGTTGTCCCTCCTAGCCCTTATATACTGGGCTAGGTCTCGGGGAGTTCATCTACGTTTACAGGTAAGCTTTCCTAACCCTAGCTTGCTCCGTACGACAGGTCTTTGCACCTTCCTTGTGAGTCGCAGACTCCTACGTCGGTGCCAATTAGCGGGCCAAGGCGGGTCCAGGCGAGTCTTCATGGGCCTTCTATCTTCAGGGACACCGGGTAGGCCTATCTGTAGGAGTTGTGGGGTCACCCCCTCGTCACCAACCCTTGAGGATCAAATCATAGTTGCCCAAAGGCGTGCACGAGGTGTTCGCCGGATCAAGGATAACATTGCCAGCGGAGTTGCTAAATGTTTCTCCACAGATAGCAAAGGAACAGTATTCTTTGAAAATAGTTTGGTAGTACCTAAGAATAGGGATCTAAGGCAACTCATCCTCAAAGAAGCCCATGACACTCCCCTCTTGATTCACCCGGTAGCACAAAAATGTACCGAGATCTACGCCAGAGATTTTGGTGGACTAGGATGAGGAGAGACATTGCTCTATATGTTGCCGAATGTGATGTTTGTCGTCGCATTAAGGCCGAACACCAAAGACCTGCTGGTACTCTTCAACCTTTCCTATTCCCGAGTGGAAATGGGAAAAAGTCGGTATGGACTTCATCACCGGCTTTCCAAAAACCCAGAAAGGAAATGATGCCATCCTCGTTGTCGTTGTTAGACTTTCCAAAGTTGCTCACTTCCTTCCTGTTCGCGAGTCTATAACTGCTAGCCAGTTAGCGGACTTGCATGTCTCTAGAATTGTGTCTCTTCATGGTGTTCCTTTGGAAATCAATTCTGATCGTGGTAGCCTTTTCACCTCAAGATTTTGGCAAAGCTTCCAGAATTCTATGGGAACTCATCTCTCCATTAGTACAACTTTCCATCCTCAGTCTAGTGGTCAAGTCGAAAGGGTTAACCAAATTCTCGAGGACATGCTCAGAGCTTGTGTTATATCTTTCGGAAAGAATTGTGAGAAGTATCTTCCATTTGCCGAATTTGCTTATAACAATAGTTTCCAATCTAGTCTGAACATGGCTCCTTTTGAACTCCTCTATGGACGAAAATGTCGAACACCCCTAAATTGGTCAAAAACCGGCGAAAGACAATTCGTTGGACCGCATATGATCAAGGAAGCAGAAGAGTAAGTTCGCATTGTTCGTGATCGATTGAAAGCCGCTCAGTCTCGTCAGAAAAGCTACTATGATCGTCATCATAGGCAAGAAAGCTACAATCTGGATGAGAAGGCCTACCTTCAGGTTATCCTCTGAAGGGAACCCAACGCTTCGGTATCAAAGGCAAATTAGCCCCACGTTACATCGGACCGTTCCGCATTCTTGCTAAACGTGGAAAAGTTGCCTACCAACTTGAACTACCCCACACCTTTCTCGAGTACATGATGTATTCCATGTGTCACAACTCAGGCGTTGCTTCAAGGACCCCATCCGCGAAGTCGACCATGAAACGCTTGATCTCCAAGATGACCTTTCTTACCGAGAGTACCCTGTTCGTATTCTTGATTCCGCAGAGCGTGTCACTCGTCGTCAGAAGATCAAGTTCCTCAAAGTGTAATGGTCACATCACTCTGAGAAAGAAGCAACATGGGAAAGAGAAGACCGTCTCCGTGCCGAGTACCCCTCCTTCCTCCCGACGACTTCTGAATCTCGGGACAAGATTCTTTTGAGTGGGGGCGAGTTGTCACAACCCAAATGTAGGTATGTTCTAGGGATCAAGTGCTCGTTTGCATCATGCAATTTTTTTAAAAGAAATTTAATTGGGGAAAAAAGAAAAGCCCTAAAGAATTTAATTCAAATGGCCAGACAAAAATTTCTTCCAAAAATTCCTCTGTTATTTTTGAAAAGTCTTATAAATATGGATGATCACATATAAAGTGAAGTGGGTCCCACTGCATGCACCAAGATTTCTCAAAAAAATCCAAACAGAGCTTGGAAATTAAATTATACCTCTATTTGGTTTGAAATTAAAATTGTTTGAATTTCAAAAATCCCCAAACTTTGTGAGTGGCTATCTATATGCCTTGTGAGGCCACATAAAAATTTGAAGGATTTTATAAATTGCCTTGCTCTTTTATTCAGGGCAAAACAAATTTACAGAAAAAGAAAAACAAAAAGAATAAAGAAAGGGGCCTTACCTGGGATTTCGGCCCAACTCATCCCCCCAGCCCACCATCCCCGTTGTCGTCTTCCTCAAGCTGCTCGGTGGCGAGCCGAGAGCGCGCGGCAATGCCACCGCGACGACGAGGCGTTTCCAGGCCTCCCCCTGGCCTCTAAGCGCGCCACGAGACGTCCAGAAGCCCCTGCCTCCTTCCCCTCACTCGCCGCTTGCCCTCTCCCTCTCTCTCTCTCGCGCGATTCCTGCGCCGCCGGAAGACCTCGTCGCCGACCACCGTGAGCAACCGTGGCCACCGTGCCCTAGGGATCCGGCCACCTTGTCCAGCGACTCCGCAGCACTCGACTCCGTCGTCTGGTGCAGTTAACCGAGCCAAGGATCCACTGCGGACGACACCAGTTTCACCGAATTGCGTCGGCCACCCATGAAGCTCCGGCGAGAAATACTCCTCCGCCTCGCCTCCTCCATCTTCCTCGAGCCCGTCACTGCACCCAGGGTGAGCTTGCGCTCATTTCCCCTCAAAACCCCGCTTTAATCCATGGACAATTCGAGGTTCGCCGTGTTCTAGTAACTCCGGCCGCTGCGCACACCGACGCTGACGTGCTCCCGGCCTCCCCTTTGACCCCAGCCTGCCCCAATCGATTCGCACGAACGAGGGGAACCTCCCAGTGCCTCCGTTGTTTTTCCCGTGGCCAGAATCGCCAAGTCCGTCGAAGCAGTGCCACTGCCGCCGAGGCCTCTCGTCGCCGGCGTGCTCTCCGGCCTCCCCAAGGTCCCCGGTGTGCCCCACTGGATGCGCACTCTCGAGGGCTTCCGGATGGTGCCCCTGGCGAGCCCCCAGTTGGCCTGGAGCGTTGCTCCGGCGAGGCGTCGCCGTGGCCGTGGTCACCGACGGTTAGCCGCCGGCCGGTTCGGCCATTAGAGCACTAACCATGATACTACAATGCAAGGCGTCACATCTTGTGCGGCGACAATATCAAGATTATTTATGTCACATCTTAGGGCCTCGACACGAGTCAACGAGATACTACAGGGCAGCGGAGTAATGGGGTGATGGAGCTCCACTCCACGGGGACACGGCTTAGTTCGCTTAATATGGAACACCAGAACATCTAGGTTCAACATCTCCTGCATCTGGCATGACACGCCATGTCAGTACATTGAATGTACTTGCAAGCTCACAACAGCCAAGTCATTGGAGCACACAAGAGCATGGTAACATCAATGCAAGCAATCATGACTAGTCTAGCATATTACAACTTAATGCAAGTCAACCAATGTTCATGATCATCACATTATCATGAAGCTTACCTCGGAGTCCTTACGGACTTAACAGCCGAGTTACGAGTCATCACATGACTCCGCAACTTACGAGACTCGTCACACAACCTCTCAACAGGTTAGGGGCTATCGCATGGCCGCCTAAAATATCAGGTCATCGCATGACCAACAACTTACGGGTCGTCGCACGACCACTTCAGCGAGTTAGAGGTCATCGCATGACCACCTAACCTATCAGGTCATCGCATGACCAACGACTTCACTCAATCATTAAACGTGTTCAGGTTGACCCATAGTGTGACCTAGTACGATACGTGTCCAATGCCGTGGACCTGGCTATTCGAATAAATTCTTACACTCTGTAGAGGTTGTGCACTTTACCCACACCATGGAGCTCCTTGTCCAACGGAGTAGAACTACTCCAATGAAACTCGTCTATCATGTAACCTTTCTACGGTACCACCGACATCGCATGTCTTGGGTATCCCTGTGTCCTCCAGACACCTGCCATCGCATGGCCAACAACGTGATCCCAACCGGGGATTCATAGTCCCAATCGGGGACTCCCGGGTAACATAACAACTATGGGTTTCGAGATTATCGCCGCCTACCTGATAAGGGTAGCTCGCATGCATAACCTCCCCTGTTTGGTGATAACCGTAAAAGGAACTACGATAGACCAAGCTAAGGCCTGCCCATACAGGAAAATGTGGCTGCACGATTCAAGCTTGGTTCTGTAGCACTTGGTCAACAATTAAATCATGTTCAGTATTAGCTTAGCACACATGATAGTAACATCAATCTATCATAGCAACATGATCATGATACTACCACTACTACCAAGCATGTGCAGGAACTTAGCATGATCTCAAATGAAAATGTTATAGCATGAGCTATGCATAGGGTGAAAACAAGAACATGGATGGATCAACATGAACAAGATATGAACATGATCTAAATGAGCATGATAATTTCATAGCATGAAATACTTCTAGCATATCACATCAACTAGCATGGCATAAAGATCATGAATATTTCAAATAGCATCAAAATATTATCAAATTAAATGACCAAGGTTTTGGAAAACCATGGCAGTTGAAATGCCTTTATGAAAATGGCGGGTGTGGCTTGCCTTGGTCAGTTGGAGTGTCACTGAACTCCTGAGCCTCAGCAACAAAGTTGTTTCCCTCTGAAATAATTTTAAGCAATAAAATAAATAAATTAAAATAAGCATCCCTTTTGTCCAATACACCTAGACAACAAAGGGAACTATGAAACTTTTCAAGATTAAAGAGGGGCTCAATAAAAAACCATAGCAAAAAGAATCAAATCATTTGGCCTTATGGTTTAAAAGATATCAGTGGTCAAAGTTGGGTCAAATTTTGGATTTAAAATGATTTAAATCCTTTCCTGTGGAAATTCCAGGGAGTTCCACGTCGAAGGCGTATTTCAGGCGGGCGCCTCCACTAGGAAAACAGTTCGGAGAGGGGTGAGAGGCACACAGGTGGGGCCTTCCTGTCAGGTTCAAGCGAGGGGGAGAGGGGAACAGAAGCCCGACGGCTCCAGCGAGGGAGTTCACCGGCGTCGAGGCCTCCACGGCGGCGAGTGAGGGCACGAGGTGAAGCAAAGCACGACGGGGAGCAGCTACGTACCTGAAACGTAGAGAACGGTGGTCGGATGGTGTGGCTAGGTTCTTCTCCAGCGGTGGTCTTCGGCGGTGCTCGTCGGCGATACCGATTCCTGGAAGGAAACAAATGGGCGGGCGTTGCGTTAGCACCACGGGAGCAAGAGGATTCTACGGGGAAGCGGGGGAGGAGACTTGGGTCGATCAGGGACGGTTTGCCGGAGCTGCAACCTCACGGCAGCGCTCCGGTGAGATCCAAGGCCTGGGGCCTCTCCGGCCGGGCTGCTATGGTGGAAAATGCAATTGGAGTGTAGGTGGGTGGTTTGCGATGATGAAAGTTGAAGGGGCGGGGGTTTAAACAGGGGGATCCAAGATTCCGACGAGGTCGCCGCCAAGGGGATACTGCCGGAGCAGTGCACGCTTCTGGCGTGCTCGGGAGGATTCGGCGAGGTCTAGAGGGTTCTAGGGGTGGTCAAGCACGCGTGCGTGCGGTCTCCAATGCTCTGCATTGACGGGGGGCACGGGGCAGCAGAGGCCATGGCGATGCGGCGGTATGCGGCGGTGAGCAAGGCGGCAGGAGGCATGACTTTTATTTGGCGGGAGGTGCGCGTGCCAGTGGCGATGCTGGGGACGAACAGAAGAGGCCACGTGCATCGCGGGGTCACACTACTAGGGAAAAGCTTATAGGTAGAGGCTTAATAGTAGCGCCCTTTAAAGACAGGCGCTACTGCTAATTAGCAGTAGCGCGCTATATGGACGCTCGCTATTGATATGCCTGTATCAGTAGCGCCCTTGCGTTACGCCCGTTGCTGCTAATGTGGACCCAACTTAACCCAGAGGCCCGCAAATAGCAGTAGCGCGTGATCTATTGGGTCGCTACTACTAAAAGAATAGCAGTAGCGCCATAGCGGTACAGGCGCTACTGGTAAGGCGCAGCAGCCACCTTTTTCACCAACCATCCCCCTCCCCCCTCCTCTCTCTCCCTCACTTGCTTCTTCCTCATTCCTTCTCCTACCTCTTGTCCTTCTCCATTAATGCATTACACCATCTCCATTAATGCACTACACACCATCTTCATTAATGCAATATCTCTCTCTTTCCTTCTAATTTGCTCCTCCTCCACCACCACATATCATGCATAAATGCATCTAGCTATCTCTCTTTCTCACCTTTGTCTCCTTCCCCTCACTAGCTAGTGCAAGCTTCTCCCAAGTGTGATATTTTAACAAAAGGTATATACTTGCTCTCTCTCTCTTAATTAATTACTAGCTAGCTAGGTACGTTGTTGCATGAGATGAGATGTGATATGAGAGTTTGCCTATGTTTTGCCGAAATGTCGATTTACTTCCGTTTCGGCGAATTTCGGGCAAACTCTATATGTCCTATTTTTAGGAAGGTCATGCCGAATTTTTGTATGACTTTGATATGCATATGCATGTCGTTATAATCTTTTGTTTGTATAACTCGTAGGCGACCATGAAGGTCTGTGGAAGGATGGTGGATAGATACTTGCGATCCGCAGTGGACGACATGGTTGAAAAAATGAAAAGGAGATTTTATGTCCTTGTCGAAAATGCAAAGAAGGCGTCTGGCTGGACCCCTTTAAGGGTGGACGTTTGAAGGCGCACCTGCTTAGATATTGTTTCATGGATGGCTATACTCGATGGATAACTGAAGATGATGATGACGATATCGACGGTGCAACCAATAACCCCATGGCAGCGGATGAAGAGATGATTGATGGATCCGAAGACGAAGAGGGTGCTGGAAATGACGGCGGAGAAGAGGCTGCACATGGTAATGGCGGAGAAGATCAGACCGAACATGACGGAGAAGATGCGGACATGACGGATCCTTCATCGCTACTAAATTCAATCGTGCGGGACCCTCATGTTCGAGACCTGCTTCGCAAGAAGACGACTAGCGACAGAGCTGGTTCTAGAGAGGAGGCCAAGTTGGAGCAACTGGAGGTAGACTCAAAGACTCCATTGTATGATGGTTGCGCTCCTGAGGTGACCCGCTTGAGTTTCATGCTCGAATTTCTAAAGATGAAGGCTAAAAACAAATGGAGCGACAAAAGCCTCGATGATCATCTCAAGTATCTAAACAAGACAGTTCTTCCCCTGGGGAACCTTTGTCCTACTAGTATCGATGAGGCCAAGAAGATTGTGTGCCCTCTTGATCTGCCGCACATTAGATACCATGCATGCATCAACGATTGCATCATTTATCGGAACGAGAACACAGAAAAAACCAGTTGTCCGGTGTGCAATGCTGATAGATACAAGAAGGCCGGAAAGAAATCTCCTCAGAAAGTTGTATGGTACTTTCTGATCATTCCTCGTCTGCAGCGTTATTTCGTAGATCCTAAGGAAGCTGAGCTCATGCGGTGGCACGCGGTCAGGAAGGTGCCCGATGATGGAGATGATCCGAAGATGAGACACCCTGTGGATGGAAGCCAGTGGAGAGCGTTGAACGCCAAATATGGATTTCATCTTGATCCAAGGAACGTCATGCTTGGCGTGAGTTCAGATGGCATGAATCCGTTTGGCAAGCAGAACACCAACCATAGCACATGGCCCGTGTTTGTATGGATGTACAACATTCCCCCGTGGAAGTGCATGAAGTAAAAGTACATACACATGAGCATTCTGATTCAAGGGCCGAAACAGCCGGGAAATAATATTAATCTATATCTCGAGCTATTGAAAGAGGAGCTATAAATGTTATGGAAATCACCAGTCAAGACATGGGACGCTTTCGAAAAAGAATATTTCTATATGAAAGCCGCGGTGCTGACGACGGTGCACGATTATCTCGGTTACGGATATGTATCAGGCCAGGTGTCCATGGATATTGCGGATGCACGAGGTGCATGGATGATACAACGTCTCAGCAGCTAACGAAAGATGGTGGGTCTGCGAAAATCGTGTACATGGGGCATCGAAGATGGCTTGAGAAGAATGACCCGTGGAGAAACCGTGGAGATCTATTCAATGGTGAGGCTGAGCATCGAGGACCTCCACGTAAGAGGAGCGGCGCCGAAATTGATGAGTTGTTGAAAAACTAGAAAGAGTGCCCCGCGCCTGGAAAGATGAAAAAACCGGAGCCGCTTCTGAAGGTATGGAAAACAAGGTCTGTTTTCTTGGACTTGGAGTACTGGCCCAAACTCGATACACCTCATTTTCTTGATCAAATGCATATCACGAAGAATGTTCTCGAGAGTTTGCTTGGCACACTGATGAACATGCCGGAGAAGACCAAGGATGGGCCGAAGGCAAGAAGAGACTTGGAAGATTTGGAAATAAGGGCAGATCTCCACATGCCCCGTAAAACGGCCGAGACAGAGACGGAGACAGAGGCGGGGGACAGCAGGCGGGGAAAAAAAGTAAAGAAGAAGGAAGAGAAATATTGCCCCCCTTCTTTCTTCACCTTCAATAAGAAGGAGATCGATCAATTTTTCAAGTGTCTTACCGGAATAAAAGTTAGTTCCGGTTACTGTGGGAAGATAAGCAGATATCTAGACATGCAGAAAAAAAGGTTCAGCGGGATGAAGTCTCATGACTGTCACGTGATGATGACGCAGATACTACCGGTTGCCCTTAGAGGGATAATGGACAAGCACGTCCGTGACACGCTTACTGGTTTATGTAATTTTTTCGATGTTATCTCTCGAAAGTCGATCAGTTCGAAGCAGCTCACAAGGCTACAGGAAGAGATTGTTGTCATACTATGTGAGCTCAAGATGTACTTCCCGCCCGCGTTCTTTGACGTCATGGTGCATCTGTGTGTCCACATTGTGGACGACATCATCGACCTTGGCCCGTCATACCTGCACAACATGATGCCGTTCGAGAGGATGAATGGGGTCATCAAAGGATTCGTTCGTAACATGTCCCGACCAGATGGAAGCATCGTACAGGGCTATCTGACACAAGCGTGCATCTCTTTCTGCGAGAATTATCTAAGCAACGGAGACGACGACGTCCCTGTTGTTGGTTTGCCCGTTAACAAGAACCATGGGAGGCTCGGAGGAGAAGGTCACACCAACGGTCGTAGGGAACTGCATGTCGACCACTCGGATCGACGCAATGACTTTGACAGGGCAAACTTAGTAGTGCTACAACATCTTGACATGGTAGACCCTTTCGTGACACTGCACAAAGAAACCATCGCCAGGAAGTACCATGACCAGGGCCTACGCAAGACGGACGCCGAAGTTACTAGAGAGCACAACTCCACTTTCTTGCCTTGGTTCAAAGAGCATGTTCTTGCCAATCCCCCGAAAGAGGGGTCTACAGACGCATTGCTCATACACGCCTTAGCACATGGCCCTGCTGTCAACTTCCTCACCTATCAGGCATACGATATAAACGGATACACGTTCTATACGGAGGCCAGAGATATGAAAAGTGATTTCCAGAACTCGGGGGTGACGATAGAATGCATGACTGACGACAACGGCTCAACTGAAAGATATTACGGAAGGGTCGAAGAGATTTGGGAGCTTAACTACTCTGGACTACACAATGCGACGATGTTCCGTGTCATATGCGCTAAGAATGTCGAAAGAGAAAACCGGTATTTCACTACTATGTCTATACCCGACGCCAAGAGCGCTACCGTGAACGTCATCGCCAAAAATGAGCCATGGATACACGCTAAGCACGTGACACAATGTTTCTACATAACTGACCCGAGCAATCCCAGCCGTGTTGTCGTGAGGAGAGGCAAAAGAAACATCGTCGGAATGGATGGAGTCGCCAACATAGAAGACTATGACCAGTACGGCAACCCGATGAGGGAAGATGACGGCGACGATGAAGCATATGTCAAAAGAAGAATGAAGACTACATTACCTATGAAAGATCGTACTCCATGGAAAAGGAAAAGTCACAACGAGGGCCTAAATTATTCGGAAACGAACAAAAAAGTAAAGAAACTAATCACTAAGAAACGTCCTCGACGCTGAGAAACTAAATGTGTGTTGTAATTTATATATGTATCTATTTTGTATAATTGCACTTTAACCGCGTTATCGATCGGTCAAATTATATATTGCCGCTGTTAAATATGCATTATATAAATTGTATCGGTCGTTGTTCGGGAAAAAAATTAAAAAGGAAATGGAAAGAGGGAAAAAAATGCCAGAAATATCAGTAGCGGGCCTTGTCAGCGCACGCTACTGCTAAGGTTTAGTAGTAGCGGGCCCTGTCAGAGCGGGCTACTGCTAAACTTAAGCGGGTCACCTCTAAGTTTTAGCACTAGAGGGCCCTGTCAGAGCGCGCTACTGTAGCGGGCCCTGTCAGCGCGCGCTACTGCTACGTTTAGCAGTAGCGCGCCCTGACAGGGCCCGCTACTGCTAAGTTTCACTTAAACCGGTCGGGCGGGTTCTTCTTTTCATTCCCCACTATCTCTCCCTCTCGAACTTCTCCCTGGCCGCCGTCGTCGTCGCCGCACCTCCCCGCCCTCGTCGCCTCGCCTCCCCGGTATGCCTGCAGGCCTCTGGATGCTTCAGAATTCAGCATGCTTGATATGCCCCAAAATTTGGCAGGGTTAAAAATTTAATCGGTGGATGCTTCAAAATTTGGATGCTATGTTTCGATTCCAAACTTGATATGGGTACATTAAAAATCGGTGGCCTCCCGGTTTTCAAAAACATCACAAAATTTAATCTACTCAATAATATCCGGTTCAAGAAAACTATAGCCCAATATTACACCTAAAGAAATTATAGCATATATAGAATTTGTATTATGCTATTAGTAAACAGTAATAAAAAGAGAAGCATCTATTCATCTTATATGCAGTTTTTTCATGGGCCTAGCAAACGATTCACATACAGTAAGAAAATGTAAAGAATGAAGATCGAGGAAAGATGGCTATGGGTGGAATGGGATGATGATTGATGACATCGATTTGTTACTGGCATAAAGAATCATGTGCTTGTTCTTTCTGTTTCATTGAGAGCTTGCAAAGCTTATGACATACTCCTTTCATTTCTAAATATAAGCCTTTTGAGATTTTAGTATGAACAACATATAAAGCAATAGACTTCTATGATTTCTCTAATGGAAATCGGGGAAGGGGGCAACCCCTTTTCTTTTGCTAAAAAATAAACAACATATAAAGCAAAATAAGTGAATCTATACTCTAAAATGCATCTACATTACTACATATATAGTTTATATTAAAATATCTAAAAAACCTTATTTTTTTTTAAAAGGAGGGAATAGTACAACTACAGTTATACCAGAGCGTGCATACCTTGGTGTGGTTCCTTTTAGTATTTGTTAAGTGGCCTTATGAATAGTTCATATTTAGGAGAATATTTATGCCTCACATCACTAGTAGTTAAATAAAAATGTGTGACTATATTGTTGTATTTTCTGTGTTGCAGTTGTTATTAGTTCTCCTCTTACTTAATTGGTTTCAGTTGAGTTGTTAAGCTTGTTGGAAAGATGCTTTGATGGGACGTTGTAGCACAGTTGCTGCTGTTAATAACTCGGGTTGTGCTGTGCAGTGCAAATGAAATGATATTGTGTACGGATTTTCTTCTTTTTTCCATATGCAGGGATCTGAGGGGCCTATGTTTTGCCGGAATGTTGATTTATTTCCGTTCCGGCAAATTTCAGGTTCCAGATATGTCCACTTTTATCAAAGGTCATGCCGAAATTTACCGTGAATTTCGACGTGACTTGTGCTACAAAGTATGACATATCGAGTGCCCGGTATTTGATAGGACGGTATTTAGTCCTTTTTTTATAGTTTGAGAATTAAACTTGGAGACTAAATATATTGTAGGAAACATGTCGACCAACGACGAAGCTGGTGCAAATGAAGATTTTGACTACCAGCAGCATGAACACGCCTTCCTCGACCATATGTCTTCTCAGCTACGAGACAAAGGTCCAAATGCCACTAGTGCGACGGACGCCGAAATCGAGTCCGGCAGCACTCCTGATGGCACCGATGGCACTGACACCGGCGCCACCGACACCGGCGGCGCTGAAGCCGCTAATGAACCAGCAAATAAGAAGAAGGAGAGGGTACGAAAACCAAACAAGCTCGGCACCGAAAAACTGCTAGTGACAGAGGTGCATCCTGGCAAATTCGAGCCAATAGCGCCGGCGGAAGCTCGCAAGTGCTACGGAAACCAAGTCGGATGCATCCTACGGGAAACCACGAGCATCAACAACTATGACTTGAGGAGTATACCAAATATGGAACATTTACTCCTTACGAAGCTGCACAACAGATTCAAGTTCCCGGATCGGGATGAGAGCAAAACTCCGTGGGATGATGATGCCATGACTGACATAAACGCCGCCGCCATGGTCAAGTACAGCAACGCATTGTCCGCGTGGAAAGTGAGGGTGAAACGATTGATTGAGAAGAACAAACCTTTGTCCAAGATTTTTGCGGCGAATCCATCACTTACGGAAGCTGAGTTCTTAAAATTCAAGGACACTTGCGCTACCGACGAAGCCAAGCTTAAGTCCGCGAAATTCAAGGGGCTTCAGAAAATGAACACGGGGAAACACCGCCTCGGAAGCCATGGTTACATTGGCAAAAGGCCCATATGGGACAAGGCGGACGCGGAACGTGAAGCCGCGGGGATCCCAGACCCCTTGGCGGAGTTCACCGACCCGCAAGAGTATGACTTCATCAGGGCCCGCTACAAGTGGGACTCGAAGAAAAAGGTTTGGTCCACGGACGCGCCCACGAGGGAATTGATGAGATTACTGGTAATATTTTTTTTCCACCTTATATTAGCTTCTCATCAAGTCAGAATACACGTTGTAGTAACATTTGTAAATGGTCCACGTTTCTTTCGCAGAAAGAGCAACACAAGCTTGATGCCGAAAGCGACTCATCGTCTCAGTCGACGATGAGGCCCAAGTGGGACACCCATCTCAACCGGGCCTTGAACATAATGAAGGGCCTCCCTTTGGACACTCGGCCGAAGCATGGACGTGTGCACGACGTCGGAGACGGTGCCCAGTGGAAGCACTACTACCACGAGGACCCTGAGGCCAAAAGGCAGAGAAGGAAGTTTAGTCAGGTCAACATCGACGAGAAGGTGAAGCTTGCGGTTGAGAAAAAAGCAGCTGAGACCGAACAAGCGACCAAACAACAGATGATCAAGTCGGCAGTCAATGCAGCTTTAGCTGCCTGTAGAGATGAGTTCGCAGCTTCGGTTTCATCCTTGATCCCGGCTGTTATCGAGTGGACGAAGCAAAATCCAGACAAAACGGCAGCGGATTTTCCCCGTACTAGCTTCGTCGGCAGCAACTCGGTGAACATCGCACCAGCGGGGCCTGCTCTCGCATCCGTACATGCTCCATTAGCCGCTCATAGCAGCCCGTCCTCTGTCTCTGGCGTGCTAGGCGGGCCTTCGCCTTTGGCTGAGCTCGACGCCCTCACGGTAATTACGCGTCACACCAACATATCTATAATATATCCCTTTTTCGTTGCCTTTTGGATGTCTGATGCCGTAGACATGTTTTCGCAGGCCGAGAGAACCCCGTGCACCTTACTATACATGATCAATGGCCAGACGGTGCATGTGGGAAAGGCAACGATAATAAATCCCACGGATCGGATGATCCACACCATGCAGATGCCAAATACCACTTTCAAGGTTTCCGTGGCGAGTGTCAAACCGGGCCACGAGGATTTGGCTCCTCCGGTACAACTCGGGGGAGAGGAAGACGAGACCCCTAAGCGGCTTGCAGACTACAAGGGCTATTTCATCCTATGGCCGAAGGGTCTTCTTCGTGTCGAGTCGGCCGCCGTGATGACCACACCAACGACAACACATCCCCAAGAAGGTATGAACACCACCACCCCGCCTCCGCAATTATTAGCGCCACCTGTTATGATGGGTGAGAGAGGCGAGCGACGCGAGGAAGGCGGTCCAAGCAGAGTGGATCATGATTTCTCCCCCGTGCTCCAGCAAGCAATGGATAATGACATGGACGAGGATGGTGACCCTATGCAATTCCTCAACACCGCCTTCATTAATCAGGAAGTAGAAATGATGAGTCAGCCATATGAGTCAGCCAATAAGGAGCATGTGGACGAGGAGATGGATATTCTGTCGGAGCAGGAGCATCCTAGGTCTGAGTGCAAAAAGTCTCTCTTCGTGCAACCCTTGCAGGAAACGCCTCCAGATGCTGCCTCAAACCAGCATGAACAACCCTTGCTCAGCCCGTCAACACTTGGGTTGGCGATCAAGGGCGCTATGAAAGGCTCATCACAACCTCTCCCCCAGAAGAAGCCGAGGAAGAGGCTGAATAGGAAAGACTTAGCTGCCAAAAAGGTTGTCAATGCTTCTAGCAGCAAGTCGGTTCCGCCAACCGGTTTTGCAGACCGTGTATCGATGAAAGGTACATCGTTGATCCATGTCGCGGGCGAGCCGATCCCCCCTCCGAAACCGCTGGAGAGCATATCAGGGGATCTCACGAGACTGCACGACCATGTACTGTCGACAGAGAAAAGCCTTCTCGCGTCGAAGGATCCAGGATATCCACTTTATGCGGTGCGTGTGCCTCCGGGCATGGGCTACGTCGACACGGCACCTGTGGAAGTGTTCTTCCTGCGGTTTGATCACATCTTTGAGATGTTCCTCACTAGGCGGCTCAATTTTACGATCGTCCGCCTTTTTGCGCTCCATATGAGCTTTGTCATCAAAACAGAGGAAATCTCGCAAATCGCGGTGGCAGATCCATACTACATGCTTCTTGTCGCTCGGTCACTATGAACTTAAAACTGCTAGGGAGTACATCGAAAATTTCATGCTGATGAATAAGGAGAAGGAAATGGTTCTCGTGCCTTATCATCCAATGTAAGTCATTGCCCGATTTCCTTTACATTTCAATCATTCCTTTGCTCATATGGAGGCTAGCTAATTTGAGGTGCATTTATTTTGCGCAGCGAGGGGCACGCCGTCCTTATCGTTCTTTTCCCGCGAGTCTCCCATGCCGTGTATTTCGACTCGTCTAGGAACTTCAAAAGGAAGGACTACACCAAAGTAATGAGTCTTCTGGATTCCGCTCTCCAGGGCTTCAGCATGAGGGGTGGCCACATCGAGAAAAAGTCACGAAGGAAGGGCGCGCCATGTTTCTCGCATAAAACCAACTTCTGCAGTATCCATCAACCGGAAGGAAGTACAAATGATGGATACTATGTCATCCATCTCATGATGGAGTTCAGAAAGGATCAGCAACGTCTTCGCATGGCAAGAAAAGATGACAATCATATCATGATATGGGCAAAAAACTTAGCCGAACCGGATTATAAAGTAAGAGATGACTTCTTTCGCATCCTGAAGGATATTGCAACCATCATCATGAAAGAAGTCGTCGACAAGAAGGGGATGTTCTACCACGGCCCAATATCGCGAGCTGATGTTAAAACTCGCGTAGGAATGTAGCTTTTGGACATTACGCCGTTCAATAAGCTAGGGTGCGTCCTCCCAGATATGGATGGATGGAAGTTCTAGTCTATTGACTATGCCGATGATGAAGTCTCGGTTGAATTTATACTTTTGGAAGCGATATGAAACCTTTGTGATGTAATTTAACAGTCATGTTGAACTACTTGCGTAACGCTTGCTAGCTAGTGAATTAGTTGGGGTACCATGAACAACGTGTGTATATTATATTATGTATGTTACTTTATGTTGCATCTATTCACTAACTTTTTGTCTTCGTGTTGCTCAAGTATATTATGTTGTGTACTATTATTGAATTCCTATAATGAATATGCATCTCTAATAGGTACATAGATCATCGATGGCGAAGAAGTGCTATGCCGTGTACATAGGGAAGGTTCCAGGAGTGTACGATGAGTGGCCAGAGTGTCAGGCCCAAGTGCACCGGTTCCCGGGCGGCATCCAAAGAGGGTTCAATACCAGAGAGGAAGCGGAAGCTAGTTACTTGAGATTTACGATAGCGCGAGAGGAAGATCGGAGGCGGCGCTTCATGAGCTACTACATAATTCCACTCTTTCTCATAGTGACCGCTCTTCTAGTATATATCATAGTTTAGATGGATGATGAAACTTGCTTGTAGTTGCATGTATTTAAGATATTTTGACAACTTCTATCGCTATTTTAGAGATGACATGATGAGAGACATCATTTGTGTTGGATATGAGAGATCATGATGATATATATATATATGGTCATCAGATTATTGTATGTGTATGATATGATGAGATTTGTACTCTGTAGAAAACCTGTGTATGTGTATGAGACTATATTGTATAATACTTGTACAAATACAGCAAAAATACGATGGGAAAAAGAAACAGAAAATGAAAAATAAATACCAGTAGCGCCCTGTTACCTGTACGCGCTACTGGTATTAGTAGTAGCGGGCTCTAAGGGGGCGCTACTGGTGTAGTAGTAGCGGGTGCGTACGCGCGCTACTGCTACAAGTTAGTTGTACCGTGCTAGCAGTAGCGCGCCCTAGGGCGCTACTGATAAGCCAAAAGGGGCGCTACTACTAGCCTTTCTCCTAGTAGTGTCAAGCTGGCCATAGTGGTCTTCGAGCGTGCGCATGAGCGAACAGTGGCAGCGCTGGCGAGGCTTGCGACGGGCGGCGGGGGCTTGGTCGGGGACAGGTGGTGCACATGTGGTCTCTTTGAGCTACGGACACGAGCGTGCGGCGGCAGGGTCTTGGGGTGTGGCACGACTGTGACGACGACGTCTCGGGCGCGGCCAACGCACACCAATGGCTGACAGCCTTCGTGCTCACCCTGTGCACGCATGCACTGAGCGCGGCCAGGGCGTGCAAAACATGTCCTTGGCTTGGCTCTAACGTCCAGAAGTGGTTTAGTGCCTCCGGGTGGCTTGGAGGAGGGACCAAGCACTTGCTAGCTTCAAAAAGAGTTTCTGGACAGAAAATTTGCAAATTTCTGGAGGGGGTTTGGCTAGTCTTTTGGAGCTGAAATTTGGTGTGCAAGGGTTATCTAGGAGGTTGCCCATGTGGTAAAAATTTCCAAGGCAATGGCCAACTCTACAGGGTACTTGCTTCACAAGGTGCCTCACTGACCAGAGAGAGAAAATAATTTCTAGGGGGCAAAAGTTTTACTACACTTGTTGATATTTTTGCATGGGGAAATGTGACATATCATTAAAGTCTAGCACAAAAAGTTTCAAGTCAAATGGAGCAACAGAAGTGAAGATTTCTTCATTTGCAAAGGGGAAAAGGCATTATTCCTTTAAAGAAAAACGAATATTTTGAAGAGATAAAAATGTGGCAAGGCAAGAAAAGATCAGATCTTGATCTTGGCAATGAGAGGGATGGATTGAGATCACTTAGGCCATGGAATAAAAATAGGTCCAAATGATCAAGGCCAAAAGAGTGTGCAAAACCGTGATCAAAGGAAAATCCCAGAAATACTCCAAATGGTTTTTGAAAAGAAAAGTTTGTGAAAACCAGGGTGTCACAAACCTACCCCCTTAGGATTAATCTCATCCTTGAGATTCTGTTCCTCAGGGAACAGATACGGATATGAGGATTTCAGGAAATCTTCTCTTTCCCAGGTAGCTTCTTCCTCTGTATGGTGCTCCCACAGTACCTTATAAAACCTTATTACCTTACTGCGGGTAGTCCTTTCCATCTCATCCAAAATTCTAACTGGTTTCTCCTCGTATGTCAGATCATGTGTCAGATCTAACTCTTTCATATCTGCGTGCTTGACTGGTGGTGCAATGCAATTCCTCAACTGAGATATGTGAAACGCATCATGAACATCAGATAACTCTTGACGTAATTCCAATTGATGAGCTACTCTTCCTCACCGGGCTATCACTGGGAACGGTCCGATGTATTGTGTTGCCAGCTTCCCTTGAGTATGAAACCTTCTTACTCTTCTCATTGGTGTTACTCTAAGGTAAGCATATTATCCAGGCTCGAAGTTCACCTCCCGATGCTTCGGGTCATAGTAAATCTTCTGCCGGGACTTAGCTGCTTTCAAACGATCCTGAATTTCTTTGACTTGCTTCTTAGCCTCGACCATCAAGTCGGTACCAAAGATGCGACTGTCTATCGGGACCCGGAATAGGTGTATGTTATTACATTCACAACTCAATCATATGGAGAGCCGAGAGCCGTACCCACTTGTCTAAGCAGACAAGGCCAAGCACAGAACACTCTCGGAAAGCATCGAACGTGAGGGGCATCCCATCCAGGCCGGATGATCAACTGATATGGGTCCTCATCTCCCGCTCACAAGTCTAAATGATTATGGGTGGTGAAATCCCATACTCATAGACAAGTCGCCTCAACCATATTATCGATTGAATTATAACACTTACATAAACAGACTCCAGCCCGATCACCTAGTCGGGATCTCGGGCGGGCTCAATCATACAACAAAGTGTGCCACATGACAGAGTCACGAGCAATCGCATGGCGATGCCCCAAGCTGCGCACATCTAAGGACCACTTGGTGTATAAAAGACCGCCGGCAAGAACACAACTAAGATATCGAACCCCATACTAAGACATGCATGTTATAATCATACACGCAACACACATGTCTAGTATGAACAACAGGTATCATCACATAACTCTACAAAGAACTTCTTTATTGACTTAAATAGAGTACACAAAGATCATATTACTATGATCCATCATTACATCAAACAACGGAAGCAAATTAGGTCTGAGTACAGACAAGTTTAACAAATGGCTTAGAGAAGCTTTGTAAATATACATGCCCTTCCATGAGGGACCAGACTGTTGTCTGGAACTATACTACAATGGTCAACGTCGAGCTTCACTAAGGTGACTCCATCGGGGTCCGGTTTCTCATCTAAAACATAGAATAAGAAAACGTGAGCACAAAGTCGTACTCTGCAAGACTTACATCAGAACTATACTACTCATGCTCAAGTTTCAAGGTAAAGGAAGGTGGGGTTTCAACATGCAGAAGTGCAGCTTTGACTTGGCTAGTCCTGTACTACAAGTACCAGACTTGAGGTAAGAAGCGTACACGAGTCCACTACCAAGTCTCCAACCAATACACCACTATGGTTACTTCCTCGACTTCCCCACAAGAAAGCACGCCATAACACTCACGCTTATCTTGCGAGTTTTAGAGTATCCATTCAAGTTGTCTAATGATCAAGTAGAGGTCTCCAAGTAGTCCATAACCGCGGACACGACTATTCGAATAGTTTATTAACCCTGCAGGGGTGTACATCTTCACACGCGTGTCATCACTTATCGCCTCATTCTTTTCACCCTTCAAGCGGGTGTCGGACGTGGATGAAACCAAGGCACTACCCTCACATCACCTTCTCTAATCCAGGAGTCGACTACCTGAGTTTTTCACCGCTTGAGAGTCCGCCCGATTCTATGAAACGGACTCAGATAATGCAAGGGACCGAGACGCCACCTTTGACAGATGGTTTCGCTGCCTCGCAGGTCCACCCACATATCTATGCATAAGTCAAATGGATAGCCCGAATCTAGTGTGACTCCTGGACCGGATCGGGTACGTAAAGAGGCCAAACAGGGCTCCCATAAACCCTACATGTGGTCATACTGTTTGTCTTGGATCACAAAACAGGAACTCAGGGCCTAGGGCAGTGTTCAACGAGACAACCCACTGTGTACTCTTACACAACCTCTCATCGTTCACCTTTATTTAGGGTGGATTCACCAACACGTTATCATCAGCACCATTATGAATATCCATCCCGACTCACAAACAATGTAACCTCATTGTATCACTAAGCAGCAATAAGAAGTAACAGATGCAGGGGCCACATGCTCATCATTCAACTCCTATATCTGCTAGGATTGTGGTTTGCTAAATACGGTGAAAAAATGATAGGTCATGCATCGGAATGGGTTCAACTATGCGAAAGAACGTGTCTCGATGATCTCCTAAGCATGCATAAGCGATACTGAGAGGGAAGTAGGATTTTATAGACATGATCAATGTGCTTTTCTTGCCTTGCTGATGAGGTTCGGTACGGTGTCTTCAACCAAGGGGGTGGCCTCCGGTTCCGGTTCTATCGAGCAAACAAAGCAAACACCGGAACAAAAAGAATATAAACATTACATTGCAATGCACAATCAAGATGCATTATGTAGCATGGCATGGTACTGATGTGCTCTAAGTTCAAGTTGCAACATGTTAATTGAAGTTGATTTGAAAAGTTAATTCAAATTCAAACTCCAAATATTGTTCAAATTAGCCAAGTTGCATTTGCTATTGTTTGATCTTTGTAAACCATCTTGACATGTGTATGGTATGCCTCTGATGTTCAAGTGATGATGTTTGTATTGCAATGGTGTTATAGTTGGAATAGCATTTGCATTTTATTTGAATTAATTTCAATTAAACCAAATAGAAAAATCTACTGGTCCCAATTTAAGATCAACTCAAACATGGTTGAAAGTTGGATATTTGGATAGAGTATTTTCTGCTGATCATTTTTCATATATTATATGTTACATTTGGAGTTCATATGAATTTTCTATGAATTTTAGAAGTTTATACTAATTTCTGTAATTTCTGGATTTTCTTTAAATAGAAAAGGACTTATTGCGTCATGCTGGTGTCATGCTGACGCAAGGGGGGCTGACATGTGGGCCAGCACTGTCATAGACATAGTGTTTAATTGCTCTGTTTATTTAAACTTTGATTTCATTTTGGGGGCTGGCCCCACCTGTCAGTGAGTGATTAGGGGGGTATTAAGCCCCTAATCTCTCTGACGTGTGGGCGTCGCCGGAATCTGGCCGGCGGCGATCTCAAACCGCGGCGGCTCTCACTGGTCAGGGCCTCTCCGGCCACGGGAGCGCGTGGGGAAGGTGCCAAACGGCTTCCCGCGCTCTTACGCGTCAAGGGGAGCATCGGGGAGTCCAAAGGGGCGCCGGGAGCACGCCGGCTCGCAGCCCCGCGGCGGCCGGAACTAGGGCTCCCGAGGAACTCGACGAGGAAGGCGCGGGGAGGAGCGGGAGATAGGTGGGGAAGTGCGCCGGCTCACCTAGGATGCAGCAGAGGGGTCGGGGACGCTGGAGCTGCAGCGGGACGGCGGCAATCGCTCGCCGGAGTGCGGCGGCCGGAGGAGGAAGACGGGGTCGATGTCGTCTTCTCTGTGGCTTCTCGGCTCGATTCGATCCGCGGGAAGACGAAGAAGGCGGAGGCGAGCTCAACGGACACGTAGGGGCAGCGATTTGTCGTCGTTGACCGCGAGTGCGCGTGTGCGGTGGCGACGGAGAGCTACGGGTGGCGGCGAATACGACGAGGGGGAGAGCGGGAGAGCAATCCAGAGGAGGGGGAATGGCTGAGGCGTGAGGTGGGTGTCTCCGTGGCGCAAGAAGAGGGGCAGGGGAGGCTCTAGCGCGAAGCAGGAGGTGTCGAGCTCCACGCGCACGCCGACGCCCTCGGTGGCGTCCTTCTGGCGCGAGGTGGAAGAAGACCAGGGTGCCCCTGGTGGGCTGGGCCGGCCAGGTAAATTGGGCCAGGTAGACTGGGCCCCTTTTTCTTATCTAATTTTCTTTCTATTTTTCTTTTCTGCAATTTGTTTTACCTTGCTAAATAAAATAGCAAAGAATTTTTATAAATGCCCAAATATTTTATGTGGCCTTACTAGACATATAGCTAGCCACTCACAAAGTTTGGGAATTTTTGAAATTCATACTATTTGAATTTCAATTCAAATTGGGGTTTTATTTAATTTCCAAGCCCTTTTTGGATTTTTTTGAAAAATCTTAGAGCATGCAGTGGAACCCACTTCACTTTATATGTGATCATGCATATTTGTAAGACTTCTAAAAAATACCAGAGGAATTTTTGGAAGAAATTTTTGTCTGGCCATTTGAATTAAATTCTTTAGGGCTTTTCTTTTTACCCAATTTTGAATTTATTTTGAATTATTTTTTTTACATGATGCAAAGGGCACAATCAAACCCTAGCACTTACCAAAGTTGGGGTTGTGAAAACTCGCCCCCACTCAAAAGAATCTCGTCCTGAGATTTAGAAGTCGTCGGGAGGAAGGTGGGGTACTCGGCACGGAGGCGGTCTTCTCTTTCCTAGGTTTCTTCTTTCTCGGAGTGATATGACCATTGCACTTTGAGGAACTTGATCTTCTGACGACGAGTGACACGCTATGCGGAATCAAGAATACGAACACGGTACTCTCGATAAGAAAGGTCATCTTGGAGATCAAGTGTTTCATGGTCGATTTCGCGGATGGGGTCCTTGAAGCAATGCCTGAGTTGTGACACATGGAATACATCATGTACTCGGGAAAGGAGCGGGCGTAGTTCAAGTTGGTAGGAAACTTCTCCACATTTAGCAAGAATGCGGAAAGTTCCGATGTAACGTGGGGCCAACTTCCCTTTGATACCGAATCTTTAGGTTCCCTTCAGAGGAGTAACCCGAAGGTAAGCCTTCTCATCAAGATTGTAGCTTTCTTGCCTATGATGACGATCATAGAAGCTTTTCTGACGAGACTGGGCGGCTTTCAATTGATCACGAACAATGCGAACTTGCTCTTCTGCTTCCATGATCATGTCCGGTCCAAAGAATTGTTTTTCACTGGTTTCTGACCAGTTTAGGGGTGTTCGACATCGTCGTCCATAGAGGAGTTCAAAAGGATCCATGTTCAGACTAGATTGGAAACTATTGTTATAAGAAAAATCGGCAAATGGAAGAGATTTCTCCCAATTCTTTCCGAAAGAGATAACACAAGCTCTGAGCATGTCTTCCAAGATTTGATTAACCCTTTCAACTTGACCGCTAGATTGAGGATGGAAAGATGTACTAAAGGAGAGATGAGTTCCCATATCATTTTGAAAACTTTCCCAGAATCTAGAGGTAAAAAGGCTACCACGATCAGAATTGATTTCCAAAGGAACAACATGAAGAGACAAAATTCTAGAGACATACAAGTCCGCCAACTGACTAGCAGTTATAGACTCGCGAACAGGAAGGAAGTGAGCAACTTTGGAAAGTCGGCCAATGACAACGAAGATGGCATAATTTCCTTTTTGGGTTTTTGGAAAGCCGGTGATGAAGTCCATACCGACCTTGGCCCATTTCCACTCGGGAATAGGCAATGGTTGAAGAGTACTGATACGTCCCAAACGTATCTGTAATTTTTGCTTGCTCCATGCATGTTTTGTGTGACTTTGCCATGTTTTGCTTGAACTTTCATACACTTTTGAACATATTTGGACTAATCTATTAACCCAGTGCACCCAGCTGCCAGTTGCTGTTTTCTGCTGTTTTTGTATTTCAGGTTTTCCGGCCATTAAAAGTGCTCCAAAAAATCCAGGAAAATCAAGTAAAAAATCAGCGTCGCGGAAGCTTCCGGAAACACCAAAGCAGCGAAGGGGGGCAACCACCAAGGAGCCAGGAGGGTCCCTGGCACGGCCCCACCATAGGCCGCGCCAGGAGGCCTCCTGGCTGCCTGGTGGGTCCCCTCGACGCCCCCCTTCGCCTATATTTACCCCCCGTGACGGAAACCCTAAAGACGAACTCCTTTTTCGCGATCTCGCCTCTGTTCCGCCGCCGCCGTTTCAAGATCGGGGCTGCCTGGAGAAGCTGCTCCGGCACCCTGCCGGGAGAATCTACCCCCTCCGGGAGACCATCCATAGCCATGGACGCCTCCCGTATTTACCGTGAGTAGTTCCCCTTGGACCATGGGTCCGTGACTAGTAGCTATGTGATCTATCTCTCCCTTTTTGTGCTTCCACTTTCGAGTCCTCGTGAGCTGCCTCACATGATCGAGGCATCTATGTAATTTCTGTTGTTGCTATGCTGAGTTTGTTGGGATATGATGGATTATGAGACTATGTTCAGATTGTGATGAGTAATATATTTGGTTCTTCTCTTTTATATTTTGTTCTTGAGTAAATTCTTGCATGTTCTCCGTTGCGGTATTAGCTTTTTTGCCAAGTATTTTATTTGCAACTCCAAGAGAGAGCGTTATACTTGATTGTGGGTTCAGCCCCTCGATGTCTAGCTTGAGTGACAGAAACATGAGACTAGGGGATGTGTTGTTGCCACCAGGGATAAAACAACGGTGCTTGTACTTGCGGGTTCAAGGATTGTTTACTTTACGCAAAGTTCTTTTAATGCAGTTGTCTGTTGCTTTGAGTTTACACTTTGGGTGGGATTGGCAACTTAATACCAGCGAGATGTTCTGGATAGATATCTCAAGGTGGATGATTCGTAGTAGATGCAGATGGATTTCGGTCTACTTACCTTGGCGTACTTCCCATTGCTTTTGAGCCCTTCCTTTCTTTGCAGCATAGTTAGCATTGCGGTGCCTTCATAATCCTGTCAATTGCCCAACTGTGATTTGTTTACCTCGCTAGCATTTTTATCGTCTTTTGGGAGAGAGACATCACTAGTGAAAATCACGGGACCCCGGTCCATCTTCACATTATTGTCCACACTACCAATTTACTTTCAGTATTTACTTTTCCGTTGCTATCACTATCATTATTATCTCTTGCATTAATCCTTTGTAAACAGCAAGGCCGGAGGAATTGACAACTCCTCTGAACTCGTTGGGAGCAAAGTTATTTGTATCTGTGTGCAGGTCCAGGTGAAGTTAGCAACCTAGGTTGTGAACGGCGCCATTGTTCACTTTACCACCTACTTGTATCTCTTGAGTCCTACTGGAGACAATCTAAACCTTAGCATCTTCGCTAAGGGAAACTTGCCGTTGTGCTACATCAAAGCTTCCACTTGGGGTAACCAACGAGGGGCGAGAAGCCATCAAGCAAATTTATAGCGCCATTGCCGGGGACTCAAGTCTACAAGATAGGGGAGTTGCACACTATCTTTTACCTTTGCTTTTTAGTCTTGTTAGTTTACCTTTCAGTTTTTACTTTTGTGTCCCTTATCAAAAATACCAAAAATACCTACTGATGCTATCTTCACCATGGGTGTGGAACCACCCAAATATGGTAGGATGGACATGTTTCACTTGGATCGTCTTAGATCAATTTCTGCTCGCGCTAAAAACCCAACCGACTTGGTTGAGGGAAAATCATTGGATGAGCATGCTCATTATATGCGGCACCGCCTATCTCAGAAAGGGAAACACTTATGGGATCAAATACAAGTTTCTTATTGCTATGCTGAGTGTTTATGCCACATTTATGATTTTACTTGCTGCTCTAATATAGAGCGTAAACACCTTCCTTTCCAATGTGAGTTTAATGAAAATGAGAACCTATCTTCTTATGCCAAAGGTGTTTATAATTACTTTGATGTTGAAAATATTGAAGAGTTTGTTGCTTTTAAAGGTGCTTATGAGATTGCTTCTTTGATTGAAAAGTATTACGATACTATTCACAAGTCTGAAAACTTTGTTGTTCTTGCTTATTTCATTGAGAATTATACTTCCAATGCTTATATTGAGGATTTTAAAAATATAATGCTTGCTCCCCAAGAAGAGGCTAATGATTGCTATGAAGAGGAATCTTATGATTCCGAGGACTCACTTGATACTCCCCTTTCTGATGATTTTGCTACTTGCTTCGTTGATGGCCATGATGCCACTATGGATGATGCCTACGAAGATGAACTTGCTATAGTTCCTTATGTTAAGCATGAAATTATTGTTGTTGCACCCACACTTGATTGCCCTATTATCCTTTTGAAATCTCCAAATATTCCGGAGAATTTTGCTCTTTTCAAGGCTCAATGTGATGGGTTGCATCTATCTTATGATCCTAAAAACCGTGTTGAAAACAATACACGTGTGCTTGTAGGTCATGAACAACATGATTTATGTGATAGTTATATTCTTGATGTTGTTCATGATGCTACTTAAAATTACTTTGATAGAGGAAAGTTTGGTTGTAGAAACTTCCATGTTACAAAAACACCTCTCTTCATGTTGAAAGTTTTGAAGTTGTTCTTGTTCTACCTTCCTATGCATGTCACTTTGTGCTTCTTTGATTTATTTTTTTAGAAGATACCTATGCATAGGAAGTGGTTTAGTCTTAAATGTGTTTCACATTTGCTTCTTGATGCTCTCTTTTGCTTCAATTCTTATTCTCTTGAGAGCATCTTCTATAATCTTTAAGCCTAGCTAATGGCTTTAAAGAAGCGCTTTCGGGAGGCAGCCCGCAACGAATTTAGGTATTTCATTTTGCTTTTCTTCTGTTTTTAGTGGTCTTGATGATTGTTACTACTGTAGCAACATCATTGTATCTTTACTTTTCAAGCTTTGTGCCAAGTTTAGCCTCATACGGCAAGGGAAGTGAAAGTTGTGACATGTTGTCCAGAAAACAGATTCTGTCCTCGTGAGTAGAAAAATCAGAGAAAAATCCCAATTATCTTTTTGAGATGAATTTTTTACACAGCATGCTCTATACAATTACAAAACTTGCGTATGTTCTGAGTTTTTTGATTTGAGTTGCAGAAGTATCCCTAAAAAATTCGTTTCTACCTGCTGTTCTGTTTTTCACAGATTCTGCCACGTTTTGTCTCTCTTCACTTTTGCAAACCTTAAGCTTGCTTTTTCTTTGCAAAAACTTTTTGGCAATCTTGGGAAACAGTAGCTCTTCAAGTTTATCTTTATTTCCAGTAAGAGAAAAAATATTTTATAGGGTACTAACCTCTCTAATCAGTCTACAATGAGTTATGTATGAAGGGAGTTTTCAAGTGCGCGATGGAAGGTGATGAAAGAAGATTCAGGACTATCAAACGCTCAAGCTTGGGGATGCCCATGAGCACCCCCAATAAATATTCAAGAAGACTCAAGCGTCTAAGCTTGGGGATTGATGGCTTCTCGCCCCTTCGTTGGTTACCCCAAGTGGAAGGTTGAGATGTAGTGCAGCAGCAGTTTTCCCTCGGTGAAGATACCAAGGTTTGTCTCTAGCAGGACTCCAGAGATGATAAGTAGGTGTCAGCGGCGCAACTGACGCGGACCTGCACACAGACAAATATAACTTTGTTCCCAATGAAGTTCAGAGAGGTTGTCAATCTCTCCTATCTTGTTGTTCACAAGAATAAAATGCAAGGGATAATGATAGCAAGCAAAAGCAGTAAAGTAAATATAGCGTGGAAACAATAATGAGGATATGGACCGGGATACGTGATGTTCGCTAGTGATGTCTCTCTCCCAAAAGACGATAAAATTGCTATGTGAGGTAAACAAATTACAGAAAGGCAATTGACAGGATTATGAATGCACCGCAATGCTAACTATGCTACAAAAGAAAGGACGAGGTTCAAAAGCACAGGCAGTACGCCAAGATAAGTAGACCGAAATCCATCTGCATCTACTACTAATCATCCACCTTGAGATATCTATCCAGAACATCTCGCTGGTATTAAGTTGCGAGCCCCACCCAAAGTGTAAACCCAAAGCAACAAACAACTGCATTAAAAAGAACTCTGCGTAAAGTAAACAATCCTTGTGACCGTGGTCACAAGCACCGTTGTTTTCCCCCTTGTGGCAACAGCACATCCCCTAGACTCATGTTTCTGTCACTCAAGCATGTCATCGGGGGGCATGAACCCACAATCTAGCACAACGTTCCCTCTTGAAGTCACTACCTACTACTTGGCCAAAGCAATAAACAGCAACGGAGAACATGCAAGAATTACTTAGGAACAAAAATATAAGAGATAAAAACCAAATATATTACTCTATCACAATCTGAACATAATCTCATAATCCATCAGATCCTATCAAACTCAACATAGCAATAGCAGAAATATTACAAAGGTGCCTCGATCATGTAGGGCAGCTCACGAGGTCTAAACAATGAAGATCAAAGAGGGGAGGAGAACATCACATAGCTACTGATCACGGACCCATGGTCCAAGGAAAACTACTCACGAGACATCCGGGGAGCATCCATGGTGGAGAGGAGACTCCCGGAGGTCAATCCTCCCTCCGGCGGGGTGCCGGGAAGAGGTCTTCTGGTGCTCCCGATCTTCGAAAACGCGGCGGCGGCGGAACAAAGGCGAGTTCACGGAATAGGGTTCCTCTTCTGGAGTTTTCCCGTGATGGAGAATAAATAGGCGAAAGGGGGCAGCCAGAGGTGGACCAGGGGCGCCAGGCGCCCCCCTGGCGCGTCCAGGGGTGGGGCCTCGCCGGGTGGCCGCCTGGGCCCCCCTGGCTCCCCTCTGGCCCCTCCTGGGCTCTTTGCGAAGCTTCCTCCACGCTGATTTTTTATCTGAATTTTCCCGAATTTTTCTGGCACTTTTTATATGGGGGAAAACAGAAATAGAAAAACAGCAGAAAACAGGAACTGGCACTGGGGTGCACTGAGTTAATAGGTTAGTCCAAATATGATCAAAAATGTATGAAATTGTATCTAGAACATAGCAATATCACACAAAACATGCATGGAGCAAGCAGAAATTATAGATACGTTTTGGACGTATCAACATCCCCAAGCTTAATTCCTGCTCGTCCTCGAGTAGGTAAATGATAACAGCATAATTTCTGTGGTGATATGCTAGCAACCATAAAAGAAATTTGAAAAGTAAAGCAATCAAGGTTAGAGATTCAATTCAAGTCATAACATGCAAGAGTCTATATTAGCATTGAAACAAGTAACAAAAGAACAAAAGGTGCAAGAGCTCTCGCTGTCCGTGACTCGAATGTCTCCAAATGGTGTTTGCGTGCAAGAAGGGGGATAGGGAATACGAGAGAAAAAAGTATTTTTGTGTTGAGAACTCAATCTACTAAATTTTCACACTTGGTCTTCTTTGGAATCTTATCTTGACTCGTCCCCAGACCACTTGCCAGGTACAAGTCAATTTGATCCACTCCTTTTTGATATTTCGAGCACTCATGCAATGGATGAGCGTAAGCACGAGAGTTGACACTTAGGATGGCAAAGAGAGAAATATGGTGGAGGACAAAGACAAAAAGGAAAGAGAAAGGCTCAGATCAATGAGGACAATCATAGGCAAGAGATGCCAAATGATAGATATGATGTGAGCAGTAGGGATTGCCATGCAACGGATGCACATACGAGCTAAGAAGCTCTCCAATGGGACTAGTGGGGGTGCATCTAACTTGCTCGCTCATTAAGACCTAGAGCTCGTTTGAGGAGGCTCATCCTTGGAATATGCAAGCCAAGTTCTATAGTGTGAAGGTCCCCACATAGCTATATGCATAACGATCATCTCTATGGAGTACAAGGATATAAAGGGATTACTAGTGTGGATCTCTCAAAAGGATAGTAGTGTTGCCCCTTTCTCTATTTTTATTTCTTTTTCTCTTTTTTCTATTTTTTTGTATTTTTTGGTGGCCTCAATGGCTCTTTCTATTTAACTCTCATTTGTCCTCTTTGGGATCTTTTATTGTGTCCACTTTGGGATTTTTTTCTCACTTAAGGGCAACACTCTATTTTACAAGAAGGTAAAGGAAATCTTTCACCCTTTACAAGGTACTCAAAATCATAAAAAAGATGTAACTACATGATGTATGCAATGTATGTCGCTGCCAGTGTAGCAGGAACATCTATGACATGAAGATCAAGTCATGAAGAGGTGGAAGTTGCATGGCAATGTAACTCAGAAAGGATATGGAAATGCCTTGATAGGTAGGTATGGTGGTTGTTTTAAGGAATGATATAAGGAGGCTTATGATGACAGAGTGTATCATGCCAAGGGTTTGGATGTACCGGCGAAGGCGAATACCAACTCTCGGAGTGAGAAGAAGGCAATGCACGGCACAGAAGAGGCTAGCAAAATATGGGAAGGTGGAAGTGTCAACTTTCAATACTTACATTAGTCCGAAGAACTCATGCACTTATTATTGGTAACTCTCAATCTAATGAGGAGGTTCACAAAGAGACAAGTACCCCGAGGAGGAGCGTATGGGGGTTTGGTTATCCTTGCGCATCCTCGACTCATGGTACGTGAGTGTTCTCTGATATTCGACTCCTCAGAAGATTAGTGATCCATCTAGTAGCTAGAGTTCTCAACTAGTTTTGTAGGTTTTCAATAATAAACACGGATTGCCCAAAATACCACACCTATCACTAATAGGCTAGAGCTCTTAACACCAAAAGTTCAAACATTACTCACAACAATACCTCAAAACTATTACAAGCTACTACTGAAATTAAATAGCAACCTCAATTACCTACTTTCAAGACAAGACACAACTCAGTGCAACAACCAACTCTCTTAACAAGATAAACATGAAAACCAAAAAGAGTTGCAGCAACAAACTAAACAAAATCCAAGGCTCTTGCTAAAGACAAACTAAGACTAAAACTAAACAAGGCAGTAGCTATGAAAAGATAAAGAACACACAACAGCAAAAAGATAGGCAGGAAAAATCCTATGATGTGTTCTAAATTTTGAAAGTGGAGCGTGTTTCTCTCCCACACAAAGTAAGAAAGGATCTAACTTGTTATGAACATCAAGCAAAGCTAAAGAAAACTAAAAACAAAACCTAAGAGCGAGACGCTCCAAGCATAGCACATAACGCATGAAGTGATAAAAATATAGTGAGACGAAGGACGAACTGATGATTGTTGATGGAGAAGGGGATGCACTGGGGCATCCCCAATCTTAGACGCTTGAGTCTCCTTGAATATTTATTGGGGATGCATGGGGGCATCCCCAAGCTTGAGCGCTTGACACTCCTGTATTTTCTTTCATCATCTTCCATCGCACACTTGAAAACTCCCTTCATACATAACTCATCATAAGCTGATTAGAGAGGTTAGTACCCTTAATAAATAATTTTTCCCCACTGGATATAAAGATAATATTGAAGAGCTACTGTTTCTCAAGAGTGCCAAAAAGTTTTTGCAAAGAAAAAGCAAGCTTAAGGTTTGCAAAAGTAAGGAGAGACAAAACGTGGCAGAATCTGTGAAAAACAGAACAGCAGATAGTAAAGAATTTTTTAGGGGAACTTCTGCAACTCAAATAAAAAAACTCAGAACATACGGAAGTTTCGTAATTGTATAGATCATACTGTGTAAAAATTTCAGCTCAAAAAGATGAAGTGGGATTTTTCTGGATTTTTTCTGGTCACGAGGACAGAATCTGTTTTCTGGACAGCATGTCACAACTTTTACTTCCCTTGCCGTAAGAGGCTATAACTTGGCACAAAGCTGAAAAATAAAGATACAATGATGTTGCTACAGTAGTAACAAACATCAAGACACAACAAAAGCAAAAAATAAAACCTAAATTCGATGCGGGCTGCCTTCCGAAAGCGCTTTCTTTTATGCCTTTAAGCTAGGCATTAAAATTATAGAAGATGCTCTCATAAGAATAAGAATTTGAAGCAAAAGAGAGCATCAAGAAGCAAATATGAAACACATTTAAGCCTTACTCACTTCCTATGCATAGGCATCTTGTAAGAAAATAAATCAAAGAAGCACAAAGAGACAAGCATAGGAAGGTGGAACAAGAACATCTTCAAAACTTTCAACGTAAAGAGAGGTGTTTTTGTAACATGGAAGTTTCTACAACCAAACTTTCCTCTCACAAAGTAATTTTCAGTAGGATCATGAAAAACATCAAGAATATAACTATCACATAAATCATGTTGTTCATGACCTACAAGCACACGTGTATTGTTTTCAGCACGGTTTTTAGGATGATAAGATATATGCAACCATGTCACATGGGTGTCAAACATATTCGCGTTCAAATGAGGTGGGTGTAGCAAGCCTAGCATGCCCAGAAGCATGGCCTTGTATGACACAACAACAAATCACATAGGGTGTCGTGACGAGCCTGGCATGTGCAAACATGGCCTCGAGACACAAGAGACCGAAAGGTCAAGCATGAGTCACATGGATGATGTGATTGGCATGATGGCCTACCTTGAGAATATACTGATGGTCGTGTCACACGGGGGAGGTATAGTTGTCAAGGATCGTGTAATCACTTAGCAAAATTGAGAGATGTTCCTAAGTGGGAGTTTTAGAATTAATTGTAATTGAACTCCACATTATGAACAAAAGTCTAAATATGTATCTTTGTGAATCACCATTGTAGATGACAGCACCACGTCCCTCATTCAACTTAGGGTCATTCCTAGAGAAAGATAAACTGAAAACTGATGGGTCAAACTTCACCTCCTGGTTCCGTACTCTGAGGATTCTCCTCATTCCCCTCAAAATGTCCTATGTACTTGAGACTGCATTAGGTGATGCACCAGCAACTACCGCTACTCCGGCTAAGAAGAATGTCTACCTCATTAAGTCGGATGATTCCTCCCTTGTCAAGAAGGGTATGCTCTATGCCATGGAGGCTGAACTGCAGAAACGGTTCGAGAGCCTCAGTGCTTATGAGATAATCACTGACCTCAAGACCTTCTTTGCACCTCAAGCCAGGGTTGAGAGAAATGAAGTTTCTGAAGCTTTATTCCCGGCAAAGATGGAAGAGCACAGTAGCATGACTGAGCACGTAGTCAAAATGTCTGACTATGTTCAACGCCTAAATGATCTAGAATTTAAGATTCCAGACGAAGTGGCGATTGATTGGGTGTTGTGTTCGCTACCCCCTAGCTACGAGAGTTTTGTGCTGAAATGTAACATGCAAGGAATGGTTAAGACCCTTTCTGAATTATTCACGATACTCAAAATTGCTGAAATGGAAATCAAGAAGGAGCACAGCTGCACCAAGTACTTAGAAGATAATAAGGTCGGCCAGGTTGCCGGAAGAGACATGGATATATGTGATATACATGTTATTGATGTTTTCCTGACAAGTGCTCGGAGCAACGTCTGGATATTTGATACTGGATCAGTTGCTCACATCTGTAACTCCCAGGAGGGGCTACAGAATAAACGACTCTTGCGGAAGGGTGAAGTGACGATGCGCGTTGGAAACGGTTGCAAGGTTGATGTAATGTCTGTTGGCACGCTCCGTCTTAGTCTCCCTTCGGGATTGTTTCTTGGTTTGAATAACTTCTATTATGTACCCATGTTGAGTATGAACATTGTGAGTGGGTCTTGCTTGATGTAAGACCATTATTCTTTTAAATACGAGACAACTGGTTGTTCGAGTTATAAGAATAATGTCTTCTATGTTCATGCACCGGTGCGTAATGGTTTATTCTTAATGGATCTCGAATATCATGACTCCCACATAAATAACATAGAGGCCAAAAGATTAAAGCCTAGTAACGAAGAACACATGACAATGTGGCATTGTCGTCTTGGTCATATTAGTATAAAACGCATGGAGAAGCTTCATAAAGATGGACTTCTGGAGTCATTAGATTTTGGATCTCTTGACACGTGCGATCCATGCCTGATGGGAAAAATGACAGACTCCATTCAATGGAATAATGGAGCGTGCGGCAGACTTATTGGGGATCATACATACCGATGTATGTGGACCAATGAATGTCATCACACGCAATGGATTTCGTTACTTCGTGACCTTCACGGATGACTTAAGTAGATACGGGTATATCTACTTAATGAAACACAAGTCTGAAACCCTTGAAAAGTTCAAGGAATTTCAGAGTGAGGTCGAGAATCAACTCGGGAAGAAAATCAAGCACCTTCGATCCGATCGAGGAGGCGAATATTTAAGTCACGAGTTTGGCACTCATCTGAAGACTTGTGGTATTGTACCACAACTTACGCCAGCTGGAACACCTCAGTGAAATGGTGTGTCCGAGCGACGTAATCGAACACTATTGGATAGTGTACGGTCAATGATATCTCATACCGACTTACCTACATCATTCTGGGGGTATGCATTAGAAATTGCCGCTTACGTTCTTAATATGGTACCGTCCAAATCCGTGAAGACAACACCTTTTGAAGAATGGTTTGGCAAGAAACCGATGTTGTCTTACCTGAAGATTTATGGTTGTGAGGCTTATGTTAGGAAACTTCATCCTGACAAACTCGAATCTAAGGCGGAGAAATGCATCTTTGTAGGGTATCCAAAGGAAACTGTCGGGCACACCCTCTACAACCAGTTCGAGGGCAAAACGTTTGTCGCCAAGACTGGACACTTTCTTGAGAAAGAGTTTCTCTTGAAAGAATTGAGTGGGAGGAAAATAGACCTCGATGAAGTGGCTGACCAATCACTCCAAGTGGAAGATCCGGCAACATAAATTGTTCTGGAACCATCTTCCACAGTGGGAGCTGAAGAAGATGATCAACATGACATTCATAACGATCATGACATACATGATGATCATGATGAGAATGAAGAGGAATCTATTGGGCCACGTAGGTCAACAAGAATTCGTCAAGCTCCTGGGTTTTACGGACAAATTGTGAATGCAATCTCGGTTAATGAACCAGGTGAACCTACGAACTACAAAGAGGCAATGGAAGGACCCGAGTCCGAGAAATGGCTGGAAGCCATGAAATCCGAGATAGACTCCATGTATACCAACAAAGTGTGGACTTTGGTGGATATTCCCGAGGACCGCAAGGCCGTCGAGAATAAATGGATATTCAAGAAAAAGACTGACGCAGACGGAAACGTATCTGTCTATAAAGCTCGACTTGTCGCGAAAGGGTTCCGACAAGTTCAAGGAGTTGACTACGAGGGGACATTCTCTCCTGTAGCGATGATAAAGTCTATTCGGATTCTAATAGCAATAGCTGCCTATCATGATTACGAGATATGGCAGATGGACGTGAAAACCGCGTTCCTTAATGGCAACATTGAGGAAGAGTTGTACATGATGCAACCGGAAGGTTTCATTGATCCTAAGAACGCTGGTAAGGTGTGCAAGCTTCAACGGTCCATTTATGGGTTGAAGCAGGCATCTCGGAGCTGGAACCTTCGATTTGATGAGGTCATCAAAGCGTTTGGATTTGTCCAAAACGTCGAAGAGTCCTGCGTCTATAAGAAAATGAGTGGGAGCTCTGTGGCATTCCTTGTATTATATATGGACGACATATTACTGATAGGGAATGATGTGAAATTCTTAGAGAATGTAAAGGAATACTTGAATGGACAATTTTCCATGAAGGACCTAGGTGAAGCTGCGTACATATTAGGCATTAAAATCTATAGAGATAGATCAAATCGCCTATTGGCTTTGAGTCAAATAACTTACCTTGAGAAATTTTTGAAGAAGTTCAAAATGGATAACTCCAATAGAGGTCTCTTGCCAGTTATAAAAGGATTTAAGTTAAGTGTGATTCAATGTCCAGCAACAGCACAAGAAAGGGAGGAGATGTCCTCAAAGCCCTATGCCTCAGCCATAGGTTCTATAATGTATGCTATGCTATGTAATCGGCCGGATTTAGCTCTGGCGATTAGTTTGACTAATCATTACCGGAGTAATCCAGGAATGACTCATTGGACTGCAGTGAAAAAAATCCTAAAATACTTACGAAAGACAAAGGATCTCTTTCTCGTTTATGGAGGATGCGAATAAGAGCTCGCCGTAAAAGGTTACCTCGATGCTAGCCTCCACTCTGACATAGATGACTCAAAATCCAAGACGGGATATGTGTTCATGTTGAATGGTGCAGCAATTAGCTGGAGGAGCGGCAAACAGTCAGTCTTCGCCCAATCTTCAATGGATTTGGAGTATATTGTTGCTTGCGAAGCGTCAAATGAAGCGTACTGGCTGAAGAAGTTCGTGATCGAGCTTGGTGTCTTTCCCAGCTGCACTGACCCCGTTGGCATTTTCTGTGACAATACGGGCGCCATTGCTAATGCGAAGGAACCAAGAACTCACTCTACAGCCAAGCACATTCTCCGATGTTTCCATGTGACGCGGGACTACGTCAAGGATGGTCATATTAGGATTCATAAGATACATACGGATCTGAACGCAGCAGACCCATTGACTAAACCTCTTCCACAAGGAAAGTTTGAAGAACACCGAAAGACTATAGGTGTTAGATACATGGCTGATGTAAAATAGTGTAATTTGTACTCTAGTGCAAGTGGGAGACTGTTGGATATGTTCCCTAGAGGCAAATTAATAAAGATATTTGTCACATATCCGTTTTGTTCATAATACGTTTTATACTATGCTAGAACTGTATTACTCGGAAACACTAATACATGTGTAGTATATAAACACCCGTCCCTAGTTAACTCAGGTATACTAGCTCATTGGGCAATCGATGATCAAGGTTTCCTGATCATGAGGTACGAACCGCCTATTGACAATGAGTTCATATCATTGGGAGAATGATGTGATGGACACACACCCACCTAAAGCATTGCGATGTGATCAAGTCACATAGCTCAGCATTGCGATGACTTTGTAACATATGGCTTAGTCCTTAAGACCGGGATGATCATACGTAATTACTGTTTACCAGGAGACTTTAACTTGAATCCACCGCCTGACTGAAATATGATGTCCATAAAGGTTTATCTTAGGTCCTCCGAAGTAGACACGTTAATGAGTATGCAAATAGATCAGAACGGGATTTGTCAGTCCATGTGACGGACAGGTACTCTGGGCCCACTCGGTGATATTGCACCAACACCGTGCAAGGACGTGACTAGGTCAGAAGAGATGTAATAGGCACGGACGAGTAAACTTGTTTGTTGTGAACGAGGTGTGAACTTGGTATAATGGATACCGGTGATCAAACCTCGGACAAACAAAGTACCGCAGGACAAAGGGATCAAGTCTTATCGTTAACGGTTTCCAAAAGCGATTGAAGTTCATTCGATGGAAGCGCAGGGACTATCAAGGATTGTAACCAGGTCCAATTGATTAGTCATTGGTCAATGAGAATGTCTCGATCATGTCTGTTGTTTCCCGGACCGTAGGGTGTCACACTTAAGGGGCAATCGATGCACTAGGACAGATTCAGGATCATCGGTGAAATAGGAGAAAGCACTGAAATAGTTCCGGGAGAGAACGGAAGTTGTTCCGGATATTTTGAAAGGTTCAAAATAATGTTTAATTATATTTAATAGTGCTTTATTATTTAATTATCTGAATTAAATATTAAAATATATTTAAATTTATTAATTAAATGGGAAAAAGGCAAATGGGCCCCTCGGGGCCCATTAGGGGAAGGAGGGAGCCTCCCCCCTTGGCCCATGGCGCTAAGGGAGGGGGCCACCCTCCATATGGCGCACCTCCCTCCTCCCCCTTTGGTTTAGTACCACATGGGAAGTTGGAGGAGGGTGGCACCCCCCCCTTGGCCTATATAAGGAGGGGTAGACCCCTCTTTTTCCATCATCTCATTGGAGTTCTGTCTCTCTCTTTCTCCCACCTTGACCAGACTCCCCTTGTTTGGAGTATGTAATTGGTTGGGAGTTCTCCACCATAAGAAGGCCGTCGCTCTGCCAGAGTCGGGATCCGGATCTGTCTTCTTTCCGCTGCTCGCCTGGTTCGGAGCCCGGAGGGAACATCGGTTGCACCGTACGTGTGTAATCTCCTCGAGGCACTACACCTGTGGTGCTACTTCATCGTCGGAGGTTCACCGGGAATCTCCATCGCCGGTGCTCTTCTACACAACAGGGAGGTCGTAGTTCCGAGTCTACGCCAACCACGTTCGCAAGAACGTGTCCCTCTTTCGGTCTTCAAAGGTATGAACTCCGGTTCCCTCCGTTACATTACATCACCATAGCATAGATCTTGGTTTCGGGTATCATAGGTTGGAAAATTTTGTGTTTTCTGCCCCGTATCCCAACACCTATTTCATAAGATAACTTCCCTAGACACGATATGACACTAACTTTGACCACAAAATATGAAGGATAAAGATAAAGATACCGGGCACTCCCCCAAGCTTGGAACAAGCTAAGGGGATGCCATTACTCATGAATATTTAAATCTTGATTCTTCTTGTTGTTCTTCATGTGATGATTGACAAAAAGCTTCCGTGGCATAGGTCCTCCATCCACACATGATTCCTCCGTTTCCAACATCCTGTAGCTAGTAGCTGCGCTCATGCGCAGAAACCTTAGTGCATACTCACAGTTCTGGTTGTGAAAATCACAGATCTGCTCTTGAAGCTTGAACACCTTGGTCTCTAGTGCGGCCATGCTTGACCACACCTCCTTCATGTCCCTCTCATGTTGTGCCTTCAGCTCGGCGATGATGTCGATGTTAGCTTCAACACTACGCTCGATCGTCTTCATGTATTTGAAGACTTATTGCTCCACTTCTTCCAATCTTGCTTTGTGTGACGCCCCCAAAATTAATCTGTGTGCAGTAATCATACACGCAGGGTACACGACTGAGATTAGGGTGCCACGGTGAGAATATCACAGCACAACACTAAACACAAAATGATAAACCAATATGTTACAAGATAAGGGGGTCGCACGGACCCGAATACATAAGTTATACAAGCCATAATATCTGAGTACAGACATAGTTAGTCAAGTTTTGCCTTAAGAAGACTAGCACAAATAACGTTACAGATACAGATAAAAAAGGCAAGGCCTCCTGCCTGGGAGCCTCCGAAACTACTCATGGTCCTGGTCAAAGGGGCCTCTCGACGTAGTAATATCCGCCTCCGGGTACTCCAGCTCCTGGGCTCCAACGTCGACTGCAGAGGCCGATCAGGCAAAACAAAAAGGGGGGATATAGCAACGGTGAGTATCTAGCATACCCGCGAGTCTTACGTCCGCTACTAAGCATTTATGCATTTGTATCAAATGGAAAGGGGAGGCTGTATATAGTGGACTGCAAGATAGAAATCAGAATAAGGATAAGAAGCTAGGCCTATCGAAGACTAGCATCTTCCGACGAGTCTTGCAGCACAAGAAGAGAACAAGCAACAGTTCATATAAAGCATAAAGTAACAATGCAGCAAAATTTGATGCAACATTGTATAATAGTAAGTTGTAATAGTTAAAAATAATAAATGCCTTCGAGTTCCCTTCCTCGACTTCCCTGCGAGGAAGAAGACCTGGAACCATACAGTTTAATGGTAGTAGTTTGTAGTGGTAAGCTCCAGCTTCAGCATAAAGCGTCATGTTATCGTGGACACAGCTATTCGAATAGATTAAATTCCCTACAGGGTTGCACTACTGTTCAGCCTGCACGCTCGGATCTCTGGGGTGGAGGGCACCTTGTTAGGGTACGCTCCACCAAAGCTATCCGACACGCCACAACCCATCCTAGGCTCAACAGAGAGGTCATCCGCCGGACTATATCCTATGCGCTCAGGGGTCTAGGTCCCTCTCCCTTCCATGCTCCTGCACGGTGCGAGTCTGGCCGAGGAAGCAAAAGAAAATCCAAATACACCGTCCAGACGAAGAAGACACACCACTTCCTGGCAATCAGGTCGCGGTACTGCTGACGTCTGAAGATCTTTCAAATGAACTACAACGCAGGGGAGCCCATAACTCCTTATCCCACGTGAAGATAGTGCGTACAGACCAACGGGCCTCTCAATTCATCCACCGAACCATTTATAATTTTAATATTATCTCACAGACAACTGTTATCGATGTCTGACTAACAACACCACGGACAACGAACAACAACAAGGACCACCAGTACGTCGGGGCCTGCCCTGTCGTCCCGTCAAAGCACGCGGTTACCAACAAGGTGAACCGTCTCCTTACCTTGTCTCGCGTGTGCTCTTGGTAGAGCTCGACTTTTCGTGGTTTGGTAACTCTCACGAGATAAGAGCAGGGGCCAAGGACGCCAGTAACGTCGGTCGTACCCTCCCTGTTGTTCCCGACGCAATACCGCTCGCGGGCACCGTTGGGTCACCCGACTGTTACCTTTAAGGACAACCGTTGCTCAGGTACCTAGAGCAGCTATACCGAGTCTGCAACGAGTGGAGTGCAAGGATTACTCCTTGATAGCTCACACTTGATGGTGGCTCGGCAGAGCCGAGGTAGGGACCTCAGGCGGTGTCTGCATTATACCGTACCTGTGGAAGTTATATATCTTATATCCGCGTTCACTCCCAAAGTGATCACGACCCGCTATTGAATCCTAGTTGACTAACAAAGCGCAGGGCTCACCGCTGAATATAATATATATATATTTATATGCAGCATAGGATAAAGGAAGGTACATTAAGGGGCGACAAAAATAGGCTATGCAATTGAATAGGTAAGCAACGTAGCATCAGCAGTATGAATGCCTAGTGCAAGAAATGTACGGAAAAGATAGGTGATATCTAGGGAAGGAAAATGGTTATGCTTGTCTTGAAGCTCGACATAGGGTACGGTCGTCGAGGAAGTAGTCGTACCCAGCAGCGGTGTAGTCGGCGGCGGCAGCGGGGTCTACCGGAGATTAAGGGGGGAAGAAACAGTAAATATAAAGCAAGCGTAACAAACAGATGCATGACAAGACATATGCATTGATATCGGTGTTCTAACGCAGTGCAAAGGGTTATGCTCGGAGCGGGAATTCATTCAGGTATGAAATACCGGCTCCGGGTGATTATCGACAGACGGTCCGGAGGGGGGAATGTCGATGTTCGTTGTGTTAGAGGGGTGTGGTTGGTATTCGGATAGCGTATCCATATTCGTTATATTTTATGATCAATTTTCATGTATAAAATTTTTGAATCTGACTTACGGTTTAAAAGATATTAAATTTCAAATCTTTAATCAATTTAAATCATTTACTAAATTATATTTATTATTTAAATCCTAAAATTCTCCACAACAGTAATCTTTGAATGGTCAAAGCTGACCACTGGGTCCCACTGGTCAGCCTCACATTATTAATAATAACAATTAATTAATTTTAAATAACCACTAGGCCCTCATATCATAGACAATTATTAAACTAAAATAATTTTAATTATTAAACTGACAGGTGGGACCCAGGTGTCATAGGGTCATGTTAATTTAACAGATATATAAACTTAACAGTGAATTAAGTGGGGCTGGCCCACATATCATGGACAGAGGGGGTTATCTCCATTTAATTTAACATGATTTAATTTACAAGGATATGACCCACCGGTAAGTGACTCGGAGGGGGTAATTAGCAGCTAACTAATCTTCTGACGAGCGGGTCCCACCAGTCATTGACACGGGGAGCTCGTCGGAGGCTCGCCAGGGACTGGACTCCGGCGAGGTCGTCCGTGCTCTCGCTACAGAGCACCAATCAAGGCGTTGTTTGCTCCTACGCGATCTACGGGACGAGCCGCATCCATTCCTCCAGTTTTCACGAGTTGGTTCAGAGCTCAACGACGACTAGGACGATTGCCGCGGCGGCCGGAATAAGGTAAGGGCAGCGCAATGGCAACGACGTCCAATGGCGACAGAATCGACGAGGAATAGGGGGGTTTCGGGGGGCTGCTCACAGCGAGTGCGCAGGGCACGCAGTGGGCTCGGGGAAGGGGTCGACGGCGATGAATTTGGTCGCCGACGGTGGGCGTCCGGGGCAGAGGGAATCGCTCGATGCGCGGCTTGCGGGGTGTCTTTGCTCTAAGTAGTGGGAGGGTTTGATGCGGCGGAGCATGGCGGAGCTCCTGGACGTCTTCCCGTGGTGCGGGAATCTCGTTGACCGCGCCAGCGGCGAGGGCGTGCCCACGGCGGAGCTCGGGCGTGTGGGGGGGAAGACGCTGGGAGGGGGGTAGAAGACCTGGCTCGATCTAGGGTTTCCAGGGGTCGGGGGGCACGGGGGACCTTATCCATGTCATCGGCCACCGGATTGCCGCCACGGCGACGACGAAGGCCACTGCGTCGCGGGATGCTCGACACGCAAGGTGAACAGAGCAGTGGGCAAGAAGACAAGGGGAAGGGAAGTGCGCCAGGCCCAGTGGAGGGGAGGGGTGGGCTTTGCCCAGTGCGGGATTTAGTCCTTTTTTCAATTTTCTGTACTTCTTTTCCTTTTCGCTTTCATGTTTGCAATTTCTTTAATGGCTTTAACATTTTTGAAAAATATAATTCTTGTACCATAATTAGTGATGCACATTACCAGAGGCCCACAAAAAGTTTGGGGTTTTTATAAACTCTTTTGATAATTCTTTTTAATATGCAACCTAATAAAAGGGCTTTTAGTTGATGTTTATATTTGTTTGGATTAATTTATAGCTCCATAAATTCCCATGACCACCTAGGCATGATCCACTGAATATTAGGGATTTAACAAAAGTGGTTGCACCAATTTTGGACAAAGTTTTATTTGCCACAATATTTTTAATATCACCCAAAGGGGCATTTTGAGTTTGTTTGGATTCAAAGATGAACAAAGCATGATGAGCAACAGTAATTTTCATTAGCAAAATGATTACTGTTACATGACAGTGAGGGTGTTACAAATATCCCCCACTACAGGAATTCTCGTCTTGAGAATCTTAAGCGGTAGAGGGGAAAAGATCGGGGTATTCTTCACGAAGAAGATCTTCGCGTTCCCAAGTGGCTTCATCTTCAAAATGATTTGACCACTGAACTTTGAGGAACTTGGTTGTCTTGTTGCGGGTTCGACGTTCAGGCTGATCGAGAATGCATCTCGGATGTTCTTGATAAGTCAGGTCCTGTTGCAATTCAATCAGATCATGCTCCACTTCACGAATAGGGTCCTTGAAGCAGCGACGGAGTTGCGACACATGGAATAATGAACTTGAGAGAGGTTTGACGGCAACTCCAATCGGTACGCCACCAGTCCACTTCTGGAAAGGATACGGAACAGGCCAATGTAGCGAGGAGCCAACTTGCCTTTGATCCCGAAATGATGAGTTCCCCTCATGGGTGTGACACGGAGGTAAGCTTGTTCGCCAGGTTGATAGACCATTTCCTTGTTCTTGCGGTCATAGTTGCTCTTCTGGCGGGACTGAGCAACCTTCAAATGTTCATGAATAATGCGAACCTGATCTTCAGCATGATGTATAATGTCCGGACCAATGAGGGTTCGTTCCCCAGTTTCTGACCAAATCAGAGGGTTTCGACACTTACGTCCATAAAGAGCTTCAAAGGGTTCCATCTTAAGACTAGCTTGGTAGCTGTTGTTGTACGATAATTCAGCAAATGGAAGAGATTCCTCCCATTTCTTACCGAATGAAATGACACAAGCTTGAAGCAAGTATTCAAGCACTTGTTTGACTCGTTCGACTTGTCCTTGCGACTGGGGGTGATAAGCGGTGCTGAAATTTAGGTGAGTGCCCATAGCTTCTTGGAAACTATCTCAAAATCTTGAGGTGAAAAGGCTGCCACGGTATGAACTTATCTCCAACGGAATACAGTGGAGGGAAACAATTCTGGAAACATACAAGTCTGCTAACTGACTAGCAGAGATCGTCTCCTTGACTGGCATAATGTGGGCAACCTTGGAGAAGAGGTTGATGACGACAAATATGGCATCATGACCCTTCTGTGACCGGGGAAATCCGGTGACGAAGTCCATTTCGATTTTGTCCCATTTCCATTCAAGGATAGAGAGTGGTTGCAGAGTTCCAGCAGGTCTTTTATGTTCTTCTTTGACGCGACGGCAAAAATCACACTCATCAACATAACGAGCAATGTATTTCTTCATGCCAGGCCACCAGTACCGCTGACGAAGGTCTTGGTACATCTTGGTACTACCAGGGTGAATCGATAAAGGGGTATCGTGAGCTTCTTTCATGACCCGCGGGGTCAAGTTTAGATTGCCCTTTCTAGGAACCACTAAACGATTCTTGAAGTACAACGCTTGATCATCAGCAAGCCGGTAGACTAAAGGCCTTCCTGTGGCGAGATATCGCTTAATCTTTTAGACATGTGAGTCAGCTTTTTGGATGAACTTGATGCCTTTGTCGAGGTCTGCTTCAACAACAAGGAAATTCACATATCCCTGTGGAACAATCTCAAGGTTCAACTGTCGAAGCTCTTCATACAGACGGGGTTGGTGTATTTGAACCTCAAGTGCACTACAGTAGGCTTTGCGGCTCAAGGCATCAGCCATCACATTAGCTTTGCTAGGGGTGTAAGATATTCCCCTGTTGTAGTCGGCTATTTTCTCGAGCCATCTCTACTGGCGGAGATTCAGGTCGGACTGGGTAAACAGGTACTTCAGGCTTTGGTGTTCGGTGTAGATCTAATGTCGCCACAACTTCAATGCATAAATGACTGCTGCCAATTTGAGATCATGGGTCGGATAATTATCTTCGTGAGAATGCAACTGACGAGAGCCATAAGCAATCACTTTGTGCTCTTGCATTAGGACACATCCTAGTCCTTGACGAGACGCGTCGCAATATATCATGAAGTCCTTCTGAGTATCCGGGGGAGCAAGCACTGGGGGAGAAGTGAGCTTGTCCTTCAGAGCTTGAAAACTTTTTTGGCATTTATTAGTCCACTCAAACTTGATGCCTTTGTGAAGCAGATTAGTCAGAGGCTTCACAATCTTGGAGAAGTTCTCGACGAAATGGCGGAAATAGCTAGCAAGGCCGAGGAAACTTCGGACTTGCTTGACAGTCCTGGGCGGAGTCCAGTCAAGAATAGCCTGAATACGTTCGGGGTTGACGGCAACGCCATCCTTGGAAATCACATGACCAAGGTAGGTTACTTCGGGAAGCCAGAACTCACACTTAGAATACTTAGCATAGAGTTTGTGTTATCGAAGCTTTTCCAGTATAAGACGAAGGTGTTCAGCATGTTCTTCTTCATTCTTGGAGTATATTAAGATATCATCCAGATAAACCACGACAAATTTGTCGAGGTATTCCATGAATATATAGTTCATCAATCGGGAAAAGGTGGCTGGGGCATTCGCCAAGCCAAAGGACATGAAAGTATACTCTTATGAACCATAGCGAGTAATGAAGGCGGTCTTCAGAATGTCCTCTTCACGGACTCGGATTTGGTGATAACCCAACCTCAAGTCGAGTTTAGAAAACACCTTGGATCCAGCAAGTTGATCATACAGATCATTGATCCGAGGAAGCGAGTACTTGTTCTGTATTGTGGCCTGGTTGATAGGTCGGTAATCCTGTACCAAACGGTTCATCCCATCGCTCTTCTTGACAAAGAGTGAAGGTGCTCCCCAAGCAGAGGAACTTGTACAGATGAAGCCTTTGTCAAGTGCCATGTCGATCTCCTTCTTCATCTCAAGGAGGTGATGAGGTGGCATCTTATAGGGGTGCTTAGCAATAGGGACGGTGACGGGCTTCAAGTCGATGACGAATTCAACTTCTCTGATCGGGGGTATCCCCGGCAGTTCTTCTAGGAAGACGTCAGCAAAATCGCAAACGACTGGAACTTTCTCAATTCCTTCTAGAGCTGCGGCATTCAAAGTGTTCATCATATAGATCTGCATTTCAGCATCTCAGGTAATTTGGGCGGTGTGGTTTACAACTTCGCCGGAGGGGTGAAAGAGTTGGATGGCTTTGTTGCCACAAAAGAGTGCGGCATCGTGAGCCTTCAACCAATCCATGCCAAGGATAAGGTCGATGGTGGAGGTTTCCAGAATGTGTGGAGAAACAATGAATTCGACTCCTTCGATCCCGATGGTGAGGTTAGGTGCAACCATGTCAACACGACACTGGGTACCGGGATTCCAGACTATTAAGGGGTATGTATCTTTTCGTGTTGTATGCCATAATTGAATGCAAATGCTCAAGACATGAATGAATGTGATGCTCCCGAATCAAATAAAACAGTAACAGGTATTGAGTTAACGAGAAGGGTACCCATCACGGTAGTAGGTTGTTCCTGAAATTCATCACCGTCAATGTGGTAAGCATGATCACGAGTGTGAGCAGAAGACCCAGTATTATAGTTGGGGGTTGATACGTCCCAAACGTATCTATAATTTATGCTTGCTCCATGCATGTTTTGTGTGACTTTGCCATGTTTTGCTTGAACTTTCATACACTTTTGAGCATATTTGGACTAACCTATTAACTCAGTGCACCCAGTTGCTAGTTCCTGTTTTCTGCTGTTTTTGTATTTCAGGTTTTCCGGCCATTAAAAGTGCTCCAAAAATTCCGGAAAATTATATAAAAAATCAGCGTCCCGGAAGCTTCCGGAATCACCAAGGAAGGAGGGGAGGGCCACCACAGGGACTCCAGAAGGGTCCCTGGCGCGGCCCCACCCTAGGCCGCGCCGGGCACCCTCCTGGCTGCCCTGTGGCCCCCCTGGTGCCCCCCTTTGGCCCTTTTTTTACCCCCGCGGAGGAAACCCTGATTCCGGACCCCTTTTCTCCAGAAGCAATTCCGATCTCCGCCGCCATCGCCATCAAGTTACGGGGGGAGATAATTCTTGTGCCGGCACCCTTCCGGGACGGGTAAGTGCCCCCAGATTCATCTCCATCGCCGTTGCTTCCTCCTTCCATGAAGCGGGAGTAGTTCTCCCTCGGGGCTGAGGTTTCTACCAGTAGCTATGTGTTCTACTCTCCCTCCCATGACGTGATATTCGTTGTGATCATAGGCTATGTTAATGTAGGGTGATCCCATGATATTTCCCCTTCCTCTATGTATTGGATTGATGTACTCAATTGATCTTATCTAGTATAATCCCCGAGACCATGGTGACAGCGGTCTAATGTACATGGGTTAGAAGAATATTTTCATGAGTGATTTCCTCTTTTGTGTGTGGATTGAAGATTGAGAGTCTCTTGGTGCTTGTCTTTGACTATCCTTTAGATATGTTGTGGTGATTGTGGTACTCTCTTTGGATGGCCGCGGTGACATTGGGAAATCCATAGATGGGAACTACGAACTCTGAGGTGTGCTTTTGTATCCCTACACAATTCTCGTCCTCTCTTGACCAAAAAGGAATGACCTCCGAGTACGTCTCCATTGCATGTTTTATGGGAAATATCATCTGATTAGACTATGTTAATGTTGTTGGGAGTTTCCACTAGTGAAAGTATGAAGCCTAGGCCTTGTTTCCACCATTGCAATACCGTTTGCGCTCACGTTTACTACTTGTTTGCTTGCTTCACTTTTTATTACAGATTTATATTACTTTGTTTTGCCGCACCTATCACCCGTATTTTACCATCTCTTCGCCGAACTAGTGCACCTATACAACTCCTAGTTGTATTAGGTGTGTTGGGGACACAAGAGACTTCTTGTATCTTAATTGCAGGGTTGATTGAGAGAGACCATCTTCAACCTCTACTTCCCTGAGTTCGATAAACCTTAGGTCATCCACTTGAGGGAAATTGCTGCTGTCCTACAAACCTCTGCGCTTCGAGGCCCAACATAGTCTACAAGAATAGAAGCGTGTGTAGACATCAAGCTATTTCTGGCGCCGTTGCCGGGGAGGTAAGCGTCTGAAGGTATATCTTTAGATTCTGCTATTAAATCTTTTTGTTTCTTGTTTTTATTTTCACTAGTTAGGCTTATGGAAAACTGCAATCTTAGTTCGCTGCTTCGGGGAGGCCGCTTTACCACACCCGTGGTAGAGAAGTATCCTCCACCTAATTAATGTATCCCATTCAAAATACCACTTGGGATAATTGAAAAGGTTATGAATGATCATTATGCAGGGGATGGAACAGTCCATCCTAGTGTTCATCTGTTGAAACTTACAGAACTTTGTGAGTTATTTAAGATTTCAGGTTTGACAAGAGATGAAGTCATGAGGAAATTATTTGCCTTGTCACTGAAAGGAAAAGCATTGGAATGGTATAGGCTACTACATGATTCTCACCTGATGGATTGGGAAGAGATCCAGTCTCTCTTTTACTCCAAGTTTTATCCTCTTCATGAAGTCCATGAGAATAGGAATTATGTTTATAATTTCTATCCTCATGACGGAGAGAGCATAGCTCAAGCTTGGGGGAGACTGAAAACTTTGATGCTAAAATGTCCTAACCATGGGCTCCCCAAAGATATGATTATTACTAATTTCTATGCAAGGCTATCTCGACAGGATAAAGACTTGCTCGATGCTTCCTCGATGGGTTCTTTCACAAACGAAAAGATTGATGCTAAATGGGAACTCCTTGAAAGAATCCAACACAATACTGAAGATTGGGAGATCGACAAAGGTAAAGAGTCAGGTATAATTTATGAGTATGATTGCATTAAGTCCTTTGTTGAAACTGCAAGTTTTAATAAGTTTAGTGCTAAGTTTGGGCTTGATTCTCAACTCCTTGTTGATTTCCTCAAATCTTTTGCTTCACATCTTAATATGCCTAAGGAGAATTGGATCAAGCATCATGAACCTTTTAAAGAGATTTGCAAAGAAAATGAAATTGTTAATGATGATTGCAACATGCATGATCCAATTCCTGAAAATGAAGTTTTATATAAGCATGTTAATTTTTGTGGAGTGGATAGACCTTGTGAAAGGCCTATGATTGAAGAAGATAAGTATTGTAAGAAACATAAGCATGAAGGAACAATCACTTGGGTTAGATATTTAAATGAAATTGCTAGAGAATTGTGTGACCTTTATCCTTTTACTTGTGAACTTTGCTGCATAAAGGGTCACTTCAATTTTCAGTGCATGTACTTTCAAAACATAACTGTTAGCCAGTTGTGTGATGACATGATCACCCCTGATCTTTATGATGAGCTTATGTTATTTTTGATGTGTGAAGAGTTATCAGAAAAGACTTCTTGGCTAGATGTTCATGCTTTGGGAATAAATAACACTTTGCAGAATTGCCATCTCTATTGTGTTGTTAATTGCCACGATAATGATTACATAAAAAATATTAGAAAGGAGGGAACTATACCAAAGTATAAAAATGTCTCTTATGTTTCTACTAATAAAAAGGAGAGTTTCTCCCGAGTTTCCCCTATTGTTTCTAATGATAAACCAGGATATGTGGAGAAGCTTTCTCTCCAACCACTCCTTCCTAAGGTGAAGAAGAAGAAAAAGAAGAGGAGGAGGAAGAGGAGCAAGAAGGAAGAAGAATGGGTAACCACCTGGCCTGAGCATATTCCTCGCATCGATTTTTATCCTAACGGACAGAAATTTATGGAGGATGGTGAGCTTGATTGCATTCATTATTATCTTGAAGATAAGTTTGTAGGTACTATTGAAGATTATTTTGATTATGATATGCATGTTACTTTTTGTGATTGGGAAAATGATGATAATGCTACTTATGACCTTGAAAATCTTTTTGGTACCAACTCTGAGAGTGATGATATGGAAAGCTCCAAGCTTGGGGATGATAGGATTGCAAGTCCTTTAACCATTAGTGATGTGTTAATTGATAATTCTTTTGCTAGTAAGAATAAAGACAACATGTTTGCAAATATAGTTGCTAGCAATGATAATGCTCTTCTCTACTATGATGATGTTATAACTCCTATCTATAGTGATTTTAAAGGTACCTATGACATGAGGAGAAATTATCCTTATGAAACTTGTCATAATCATGAAGGTAATTACTCCCTTGTTGAACACCATCTTCCTAATACACAATTAATCTATAGTGTTCAAGTTGTTTATGATAATCCTACTCCCACTATTACCAATGAGAAAGATTATGCTTATGTGGAGAGTAAGAGTACCCTTTTGCATGTGGATCATGGTAACAATGCTTTATGTGATGCTTATATTGTTGAGTTTATTCATGATCCTACTGGAAATTATTATGAGAAGGGAACATATTCTTATAGATATTTCAATAATATCAAGTTCCCTCTCTTTATGTTGAAGGTTTTGAAGTTCCACTTATTTTGGCTTCCTATGCTAATATCTTTATGCTTCAATGAGTTATTTCTCTACAAGATCCCTTTGCATAGGAAGCATGTTAGACTTAAATGTGTTTGATATTTTCTTCTTGATGCTCTGTTTTGTTCTTAAACTCTTATTTCTTATTCCTATGAGAGCATCATTAAAATCTTAAGCCTATCTTTATGGCTATAAAGAAAGAGCTCTAGGGAGACAACCCTTCTTATCTTTACTTTGAGTTTTTACTTTCTATTTTTAGTGGTCTTGATGATTGTTACTACTGTAGCAACATCATTGTATCTTTATTTTTCAAGCTTTGTGCCAAGTATAGCCTCATATGACAAGGAAAGTGAAAGGTGTGACATGCTGTCCAGAAAACAGATTCTGTCCTCGTGACGGGAAAAATCAGAATAAATCATCAGTTCATCTTTTTTAGCTGAATGTTTTACACAACGTGCTCTATACAATTACGGAACTTTCGTATGTTCTGAGTTTTTTTATTTGAGTTGCAGAAGTATCCCTAAAAAATTCTTTACTACCTGCTGTTCTGTTTTTCACAGATTCTGCCACGTTTTGTCTCTCCTAACTTTTGCAAACCTTAAGCTTGCTTTTTCTTTGCAAAAACTTCTTGGAAATCTTGAGAAACAGTAGCTATTAAATAATATCTTTATATCCAGTGGGGAAAAATTATTTATTAAGGGTACTAACCCCTCTAATCAGCTTATGATGAGTTGTGTATGAAGGGAGTTTTCAAGTGTGCGATGGAAGATGATGAAAGAAGATTCGGGAGTGTCAAGCGCTCAAGCTTGGGGATGCCCCCATGCATCCCCAATAAATATTCAAGGAGACTCAAGTGTCTAAGCTTGGAGATGCCCCCGTGCATCCCCTTCTCCATCAACAATCATCAGTTCGTCCTTCGTCACACTATATTTTTATCACTTCATGCGTTATGTGCTATGCTTGGAGTGTCTCGCTCTTAGGTTTTATTTTTAGTTTTCTTTAGTTTTTCTTGCTGTTCATAACAAGTTAGATCCCATCTTACTTTGTGTGGGAGAGAAACACGCTCCACTTTCAAAATCTAGAACACATCATAGGATTCTTCATGCCTATCTTTTTGCTGTTGTGTGTTCTTTATCTTTTCGTAGCTACTGCCATGTTTAGTTTTAGTTTGTCTTTAGAAAGAGCCTTGGATTTTGTTTAGTTTGTTGCTGGAACTCTCTTTAGTTTTCATGTTTATCTTCTTAAGAGAGTTGGTTGTTGCATTGAGTTTTGTGTCTTGACTATGAAGTAGGTAGTTGAAGTTGCTATTCTCTCTGTAGTAGTAACTTGCAATAGTTTTGAGGTATTGACTAGAGTAATGTTTGAACTTTTGGTGTCAAGAGCTCGAGCCTATTAGTGATAGATGTCATATTTTGGGCAATCCGTGTGTTTTTCGAAAACCAAAAACCCCCGTTGAGAACTCTAGCTACTAGATGGATCACTAACCTCTGGAGGGTTCGATTATTAGAGTACACTCACGTACCATGAGTCGAGGATGCGCAAGGATAACCAAACTCCCATCACTCCTCCTCGGGGTACTTGTCTCTTTGTGAACCTCCTGATTAGATTGAGAGTTACCGATAATAAGTGCATGAGTTCTTCGGACTAATGTGAGTATTCAAAAGTTGACACTTCCACCCACCTATACTTTTTCTAGCCTCTTCGGTACCATGCATTGCCCTTTCTCACCTTGAGAGTTGGTGCATACTTCTCCGGTGCATCCAAACCCTTGGCACGATACGCTCTGTCATCATAAGCCTCCTTATATCTTTCCTCAAAACAGCCACCATACCTACCTACAAGGCATTTCCGTAGCCTTTCCGAGATACATTGCCATGCAACATCCACCTTCTCATGACTTGATCCTCATTTCATTCATGCTACTTGCTTGATCGATGAGCCGCATGCTAGTTGGGACTTTCCCTAATCATTGCTACATGACGCGCTAGTATCATTGCATATCCTGCTACCCTGGCAGAGGCATACATTTGCATCATGATAGTTACATTTTATTTATGTGAGTACCTTTGTAAAGTGTGAAAGATCTCCTATATTCTTGTAAAATATAGAGTGTTTCCCCTAAAGTGAGGAAAAGATCCCAAAGAGGACAAAATCAAAAGATCCCAAAGAGGACAAATGAGAGTTAAATAGAAAGAGCCATTGAGGCCACCAAAAAATACAAAAAAATAGAAAAATAGAAAAAGAAATAAAAAGAGAGAAGGGGGTACACTACTATTCCTTTTGAGATATCCACACTAGTACTTCATCCTCTATCCCTTGTACTCCATAGAGATCATCATCATGCATATAGCTATGTGGGGACCTTCACACTATAGAACTTGGCTTGTATATTCCAATGATGAGCCTCCTCAAACGAGCTCTAGGTCTTCTTGAGCAAGCAAGTTGGATGCACCCCCACTAGTTCCCTTGGTGAGCTTTTAGCTCACATGTGCATCCGTTGCATGGCAATCCCTACTCCTCACATCATATCTATCATATGGCCTTCTCTCGCTTATGATTGTCCTCATTGATGTGAGCCTTTCACACCTTTTTTGTCTTCCTCCTCCACCTTCTTTCTGTTTCGCCTTTTAGGTGTCAACTTTCTTGCTCACGCTCATCCATTGCATGAGTGCTAAAAATATCGAAAGGGAGTGGATCAGTTTGACTTGTACCTGACTAGTGGTCTGGGGACGATTCAAGATAAGAATCCAAAGGAGACTAAGTGTGAAACTTTAGTAGATAGTTGTTCTCAACAACCTTACTTTTTCTCTCGTATTTCCCTATCCCTTGCTTGCACGCAAACACCATCTGGAGACATTCGAGTCACGGACAGCGAGAGCTCTCGCACCTTTTGTTCTTTTATTGCTTGTGTCAATGCTAATATAGACTCTTGCTTGTTAAGACTTGAATTGAATTGCATGCTTTGATTGCTTTACTTAAAAATCCTTATATGGTTGTGTGGCATGTCACCACAGAAATTATGCTTGTTATCATTTACCTACTCGAGGACGAGCAGGAATTAAGCTTGGGGATGTTGATACGTCCCAAACGTATCTATAATTTCTGCTTGCTCCATGCATGTTTTGTGTGTCTTTGCCATGTTTTGCTTGAACTTTCATACACTTTTGAGCATATTTGGACTAACCTATTAACTCAGTGCACCCAGTTGCCAGTTCCTGTTTTCTTCTGTTTTGTATTTCAGGTTTTCCGGCCATTAAAAGTGCTCCAAAAATTCCGGAAAAATTATATAAAAAATCAGCGTCCCAGAAGCTTCCGGAATCACCAAGGAAGGAGGGGAGGGCCACCAAAGGGACTCCAGAAGGGTCCCTGGCGCGGCCCCACCCTAGGTCGCGCCGGGAACCCTCCTGGCTTCCCTGTGGCCCCCTGGTGCCCCCTTTGGCCCTATTTTTACCCCCGCGGAGGAAACCCTGATTCCGGACCCCTTTTCTCCAGAAGCAATTCCGATCTCCGCCGCCATCGCCATCAAGTTATGGGGGGACAGAATTCCTGTGTCGGCACCCTGTCGGGACGGGGAAGTGCCCCAAGATTCATCTCCATCGCCGTTGCTTCCTCCTTCCATGAAGCGGGAGTAGTTCTCCCTCGCGGCTGAGGTTTCTACCAATAGCTATGTGTTCTCCTCTCTCTCCCATGATGTGATCTTCGTTGTGATCATAGGCTATGTTAATCTAGGGTGATCCCATGATATTTCCCCTTCCTCTATGTATTGGATTGATGTACTCAACTGATCTTATCTAGTATAATCCCCGAGACCATGGTGAAAGCGGTCTAATGGACATGGGTTAGAAGAATATTTTCATGAGTGATTTCCTCTTTTGTGTGTGGATTGAAGATTGAGAGTCTCTTGGTGCTTGTCTTTGACTATCCTTTAGATATGTTGTGGTGATTGTGGTACTCTCTTTGGATGGTCGCGGTGACATTGGGAAATCCATAGATGGGAACTACGAACTCTGAGGTGTGCTTTTGTAGCCCTACACAATTCTCGTCCTCTCTTGACCACAAAGGAATGACCTCCGAGTACGTCTCCATTGCATGTTTTATGGGAAATATCATGTGATTAGACTATGTTAATGTTGTTGGGAGTTGCCACTAGTGAAAGTATGAAGCCTAGGCCTTGTTTCCACCATTGCAATACAGTTTGCGCTCACGTTTACTACTTGTTTGCTTGCTTCACTTTTTATTACAGATTTATATTACTTTGTTTTGCCGCACCTATCACCCGTATTTTACCATCTCTTCGCCGAACTAGTGCACCTATACAACTCCTAGTTGTATTAGGTGTGTTGGGGACACAAGAGACTTCTTGTATCTTAATTGCAGGGTTGATTGAGAGAGACCATCTTGAACCTCTACTTCCGTGAGTTCGATAAAACTTAGGTCATCCACTTGAGGGAAATTTCTGCTGTCCTACAAACCTCTGCGCTTGGAGGCCCAACATAGTCTACAAGAATAGAAGCGTGTGTAGACATCAGGGGTCCTGTTGTTGCCACGACCATTTCCACGACCAGCAGGGTGAACTACCAGTTGATTCTGTCGCTGGGGGTAGTCTCTGGAAAAGTGACCTGGGAGGTGGAACTTGAAACACAGTCCATCTTGAGGACAGAGGGGTGCAGTCTCAATCTTCGGCTGTCTCGGCGGGGGCGGAGGCAGACGGGGTGCAACATACGATGGCCTTGGCGCATGGGCAGGTGGACGATACACGTTGTGCGGAATCCAGACGCGTTGCTTCTGCGTTGTGCCGGAAGATGAGCCAGCATCACGGGGGCGCTTCGGCGAACCCCCGAACTTAAGCTGAGCGATCTCGAGAGTGATAGTCTGGTTCACCATGGTGGCGAAGTCGGGGAAGACGTGCAAGGCCTGTGCAAGCTGGAGATCTGAGTTGAGTCCATCACGGAACTTCTCTTGTCTACTTGCATCATTTGCGAGGTCACTTGCAGCATAGCGGGAGAGGCGGAGGAATTCCCTCCGATATGCCTCGACAGTTTTACTGCCCTGAACGAGGTTGCGGAACTCGGCCTTTATACGGTTCATAACCGCCTGGGGGACGTAACGAGCACGGAAAACAGCCTTGAACTCATTCCAGGTGAAGACATCCCTTCAGCTAGCGAGCTCTTGTGGGTGTCCCACCATTGAGCAGCGGGGCCACGCAGGAAATAAGTCATGAAGGTGACGTAATCAGCAGCGTGCACCCTAGCGAACTCCAGTTGGCGAGTGATGTCATGAAGCCAATCATCTGCATCCAGCGGTTGTTCAGGTTGGTGGAAGATAGGGGGATTGAGACGCATGAAATCCCGTAGAGTAACTACAAGAGGTTGGTTCTGGTTCTGGTTCTGGTTCTGGAGCTGATCTATGACTCCTTGCATAAACACTTGGTTCATCTGAAACTGTTGCATCATCGCGGCCATGTAACGACCCAATTCACATAGAATTGAAGTCTCTGTGCTCAAGTGCCAGTCCCTGGATCGAACTCGCTGGCACATACAGTATCATAGATGTATATCAAAGTACAAGTGCATCATTATTACAACGTATGATCCAGAATAAAATAAATAACAAGTTGCATAGCTCAAGGCTAGCTTATTCAATATAAATATAGCGGAAGCAAAATCAAGTAACGTGGAGTCCCATCAACAGCCACAAGCGAACATGCTGAGTGTAGACCCGCAACCCTAAACGCACCCTACTGGTCGTCTGAAAAACCTGCAACACCGAAGGTTACAACCCGACAACGGGTTAGTACATCTGATTTGTACGACAAGTGACACGGAAAAGTTTATAAAAAGGACCTACAACTACATGCAAGGTGAGTCAAAGGAAAGGCTTATGGTTTTGTTTTGCAGAAAGCCAATTTTCTCCTGAACTAAACTAGTCAAAATTTTAAGTTGACTTCTACCTGAAACACACAGCAACCCATGCTAATATTTCCCATTAAGTGTTCATCTATCAAGATCATTCATCAACAGTACTGACTAGTTGCTCAAAGTTCGTCCGTAACCGTGGACACGGCTAATCATGATCAGTTTATACGCTCTGCAGAGGTTGTACACGTTCCCCACTGGACTCAACCCGAAGATTGAGACGAAGACTTTCCGAAGAGGTTGCCTCCACCCTTTGGTAGCCGGTAAACCTAACACACATCTACATCAGCTAGCTACCAAGTCCAGGTTCCCCACAACGTACTCGTGCTAAGCCAGAGCCCATATAGCCAGTGGATGTACACGGAAGCTACTAGCAATATTGCCTGTTTGATCTTTTTGATCCTGGACGGCGCCCACTGCGTTCAGAGGGTAGACACCATGTCGCACCCGGTTCACCACCATAACAACCATTGGGTGCATTTAACCCCGGCACTGTCCTTAGACAAGGCACAACCACCAGGATGCAACCCGCCCGTCCAGAAGTGATTTCTATTTATTATAAAGTTGCTACACAAATTATTAAATAGCTCACATGCACTCCATGAATTCTCACAACCCAAACCATGTCTATAAAGCATAGCAATAAAGTAACAACACGTGCTAGGTTGATCTACAAATACAAGTCAAGTCATGTGGCTATCCTAACTGGTTTTGCAGCAACAGTAAAGTAAACTACCTATCATGCAATAAAGTGATATTCTTAACATAATTCATATATAAAATTATAGGTATGAGTATGGTCAAATCATCACTTGCCTCCTTCCTGTTCCTGCGATCACAATCCTCACAAAACGAGGCGGCGCACTCCGGACAATCTATACGAGCAAACATAGCACCAATCAACATATATTCAACACAATTATGCACAAACAGTAATAAATGTACAAAGAACAGTAGAAAAACTTGCCTAACAGAAGCTAAACTTAAATTACTTGTCAAAATAAAACCAATGCAAAAAGAAACTGCGCAAATGGGCGCACCGTTAAAAAGATACGGCTACCGAAAGTTCAAATTTGGATCTGCTCGGGATTCAAATTTGAAAATTTCAAACTTCTGTAAAACTTAGTCTAATGGCAAGAACTTTTCGACACGGTCGCAACGCAACTGGAATCACTCGATTCCGAGCTACGGTTAAAAAGTACTCGCAAAAACGGTACCGGGTGAAATCGGGGTCCAATCTACAAAAAGGACCGATACGTAAATAAAATAACTTGTAAAAACGCGATCGGGTCCCTGCGCGTCGGTTGACCAGATCTAGCCGGCGTTTGACCGGCCGGCCGGCAGCGGCGGCGCGCCCGGCGCGGCGGCCATGGCCGGCGGCGCAAGGCGAGGGGCGCGGAGGTGGCGGCGGCGGGACGGCGGCGAGGAGGCGGGGCGTCGCGGCGACGTACCGGCTGCGGCGAACGGACGCGGCGGAGATCGGGCGGCGGCGCTTCGCGGGTCGGGCGAAACCCTAAACGTCCGCGCGTCCGCGGGTTTCTATAACCCGCTCCGGTTTTTTTAATCTGAAATAAAAACGAATTCGTCCAGGCGGAAAAAAACAGAACATGCCCATTAGGCCCAAAATAATTTTAGAAAAATCACGGATAAATATTTTTAATTTCCGTTTTCACCAAACATTTTAAAATAATAAAATTGAATTTTTCGCATTACCAAAATATTAAATAAAAATAAAAACTTTGCAACTTATTTTTGAATATTTTTAAATACTTTTCCGGCAATTTAAAATTACCAAAAAACTCCAAAAATGATTTTAAAACTTTTACGGAGCATAAATAAATTCCCAAAATATTTTTAGAAATTATTTATAACCCCAAAGTAAATTTAAAAAGTCTCCCAAAAATATTTTAAACTATTTTCCAACAATTTAAAAATGGGATAAGTCATATTATATCCTCTCCAATAAATTGCCTTAAGTTGAAAAATGTTTAAAATATTTTTTAAACTCCAGAAAAATGCGGAAACAGCATGAGATGCATATGATGATCTATTAACATTCGAATTTAGAAAATTGGGATGTTACGGGCCATGTAGTCTGGCGGCGAAGGTGGATCGTTGGCACCACGACCACGACCACCACGACCAGCCATCCTCCTAAAATTTAACAGGGGTATTTCAGCGATGAATATTTATCGAGATACCGTAAAAAAGAACGAGGTAATGCAACAACGAAGAGGAGGCGCGGATATATAGGAGTAGTCATATAAGACATACACATCCACGCACGGAGTCAATATAAAATCGGGCAGCATAACGTCGTTGAAATTAAGGAAAAATGACACACTAGGCGGCGCGCAGACCACGGTAAAGAATACACGACGTGACATAGCTTCCGCTATGTCAATCACGCCGCAAGAAAATTGTTGGCCACCGGAGTTTGTGCCAAAGAATGTGCAGCTTGTCCCGAATGAGAAAGGGAATTCGCGGTCCGGGACCTGGGTCAGAACTCCTGCGACACGACTCAATAGAGGGGTAAGAAGCAGAACGCCGGGTGGAATCAATAAGCTCGTGATCCTAATGTCAGAGTTAGTAAAACTTACCAGCAAGGATAAGAGAGCAGAGTTCCAGAGCATAGGTATAGAGAAAAGGATCCTAATACCACCCAGTTTGTGATGTAGGCCCGTAAGCCACAACATCAAGTTAGCAAAATAGTTTTTCAAAGACTAGACTCAACTTCGACCAAGTAGTGGTTGGATGGCTTCATACAAACAGTCGGCTCTGATAACAACTTGTGACGCCCCAAAATCAATTCGTGTACAGTAATCATACACGCAGAATACACGACTGAGATTAGGGTGCCACACACTACTAGGATAAAGGTCATACAAGAATTAACATCAACATCGCGGGATAAATAGAACGCGCTTCTACTAATTAGTAGCAGAGCGGGGTATATATCCCGCGCTACAATTATTATCTTAGTAGCAGCGCGGAGTATAAATTCCGCGCTGTTATTAGCTCATTTCCACCGTTTCTATTAGGATAGACCGTATTAGCTGCGCGGGGTATAAAACCCGCTTTGTTGTTAAATCTACTACTAATATAAAAAGCACCAGAGGTGCTGATCCAAATCATCTTCACCGTTAAACAATGTCGATCTAACGATGCAGATTACTTCCATGTTTAACGGAGCACAACACACCTTATACCCTGAAATTTACTATTAATTACCCACCACTGCCATAGCTTATAATCCGCTGAGAGAATAACTATCAAGTAATTAATACGATTCTCTGTTAAAAAAGGAAACCTCTTTGTTGACATTGGCGTTCAAAGGTAATCCCTATTGCTTATAATCCGCTGAGAGAATAACTATCAAGTAATTAATACGATTGTCTGTTAAAAAAGAAACATCTTCATTGACATTGGCGTTCAAAGGTAATCCCTATTGCTTATAATCCGCTGAGAGAATAACTATCAGGTAGTAATTAATACGATTGTCTGTTAAAAAAGGAAACCTCTTCATTGACATTGGCATTCAAAGGTAATCCCTCCCTGTGTCATCTCATCACTGCCTATGCAGCCCATCTCTCCTCCCTGTTTTCCCTCCGTTTAACAAAATCTTCTAAAATCCCTCGCGCTAGCCGCCACTACCTCTGCTAAGCACACACTCGATCGACGCCACATCTGATGACGGCGTCAAGGGCGCGAGAGACGCCGCTAGATACGTGGTAACTACTGTAGCCTCCGATTCGATGCGTTGTTGGATGTGGGGAAGCTGCCAGGGCTATACGTAACCACCGCTTCCAAGGACGAACAAGCTGCCGCCGCGTTCTGCCACACACCGAGGCCATCGCTTTGAAGGGTACGCCGAAGACGCAAATGTCAATGCCATACCTTCACACACTTCACGTACCAGGTACACAATCCTCACCACCGTTCATCGGTCTAGCCAAAATCCCAAAACGCCATCGTCGTTCCTCCGTCTATGATCCTGGTCTATCTCTATAAGTTGAAAAATTAGAGCAGAAAACACTCAAATTCATAGTTTATAGCCTAATAAGCAAATGCTATGATAGCTTGTTTATGATCTCCGTATTTTTTCACAAAATTGGAAGATGCGAGAAGGTTCATGCGAAGTTCTGTAAGTAAAAATTCCTCATTTTTTCTGTTTTGGGATGATGGAATTTTATTAAATAAGAACCTACAATTTCTTTCATAAGTTGAGGTTAAGAGTTTTGTATATATATATGTGCCAAGAAAGTATGTAAGGAAATCATGATATGCTTCTTTGCGGTGTCAACACAAAAAAATGTAAACTTTATCATGCAGGATGTTATGTACGTGTTTTAGGAATTTAATGGTAATTCTCTATTTAAAAATTCTTATTCTTTACTTGCTTGTTGGAATTTTTGTTGCAGACATAAGTTGCATGGATTGTGTGACATTATATGCTTAATTGACTGGAGATAATGGGGAATAGTGATCGAAGATATTGTGTTCACGTACCAAGCTAGGTAGCTTTGAACACGAATCCTATCTCGAAATTTCTTACATAACATGTGTATTTTGTTCTCATCATTTGGTTTTTGCATCTTCAAACACATCTACGTTGTTTAAGGGAATGTTGTACTGCAATGAAATACCTATTGCTCGTGGTGATAATACTAGTATCGAATATGTGAAATGAAGTGGATTATTTTCCCCAAATATGTGAAATAATGTGGATTATATGATATCCCCTAAGATGTGAAATATCAGTATTGACGTGCATGTTGATTTAGCTTCAGCTTTGAGTCCCTGTACCGATACGCGTTCGGACCAGATTTTTCTCCCCACCCCCCCCCTCGCGACGCTCCGCAGCCGCCGGGGGAAAAGCCTAGCGCTAGCCAACAAGCCCTCTCCTCGTGCTCCTACCCCCTCGCCGGCGCCCCGTCGTGCTGGCGAGCAAAGTCCGGCAAGCGCGGGGGGCGGTGGGGCCCTTCTTCCGCGCGAGGTGTCGACGAGTGCGGGCCCTCGGGTTGGGTGATGTGGCGCTATCTGGGGGAGCGGCGGCGAGACGGTGGAGGCGCAGCGAGTGGCGGCGGCCGGACGTTTGTGACTTGCATTGGCGATGGTTTTCTAGATCCGGCGTAGCGGGGTTCCAGGCGGCCATGGGAACGACGTCGGCCGGGCTCTGGCTCGCCGCTGGTGGGGGCTGGCCTCGGCGGCCCTCCTCGGCGACGACCACTTCGGGTTGTGGCGCTCCTGCCTGCCTATGGCCAGATATGGCTTCGGTTGGCGTCTGGCTCAGGTAGGAGCCGGGGACTGCGATCGACATTGTGGCGGTTTCGTGGTGTTCTTCTGGGTGTCGGTGGTGCGTGTGTTACAGGCAGCGAAGGATCTTGGCGTGGCCGTCAGTTTGCCGGCGGCGGCCCTGCCGGTTTGTCCTATGTGGCAGCGCGGGCTGAGGGAGGCTCCGGCGAGAGTTGCGACAACTTTGGTTGGTGGAGGCGCAGGCGGCACAGAGCGGTGGTGGCAGCCAACCCTCTCTTGGATCAGGTCCGAAGATGCGCGGGGCTGTGCGGATGCCGCCACATTCGTTTCGGCCCACATAACCGATACTTTGCAACTAAATAGACTCTTAACTAATACTGATATTATATTCATATATTGGTAGCTTTTTTGAATAATTAGGCAGTGGTACCGCAATTGCATTTCAACAGAAAGAATACGAGGCTTTTCTGGTAGACATAAACAAAAAAATTTAATGTGGCATAAAGTCCAAAGTTTTTATTTTTATTTTATTTAATATTGTCCTACAAATAAGAATGGATAAAAAATTCAATAATATTACACGCGCGTTGCACGTGCATGCTTAGAGCATCTCCAGCCGTTCGCCCTCCCCCCAAGCCGGATTTCGGCGCTATTTTAGCGCCACTTGGGGGTCGTTCGGGCGGCGAAACCGGCTTGGGGCGGCCGGTCCTACAGTCGCGGCCTCCAAACCGGCGCATATTTGGTCCAGAGGCACAAGTGCCGGCGCTATTTTGGAGGAAAAACGACACATGTCAGCACATGATAGACTACAGTTTCATCCGGCGCCCCCAAGAGGCCCGCAAAAACCTGAGTGTCTCTTGGGTTCGCCGGCGCTATTTCGACTCTTGGAGCCTCTTGGGGGCGCGAGTGGAAATTTTTTCGCCGGTTTGGACGTAAAAAGTGATCACGGGGGCGCTTGGGAGGCGCTTGGGGGCGCGGCCGGAGATGCTCTTACTAGTTGACAGTAAAAACGCGGGTAAACCAATCCGCGATGCTACACTTAGGGCCTGTTTGGATCAGCGGTTTGCATCGTTTCACATCCGTATAAAATACAGACCTCAGCTCCACCTTTTTAAATCCGACCGAAAAATGAACTATGATCAGTAATTTACACCCGGATAAAAGATACGGGTGTATAAATTACACCTAATCCAAGCAGGGCCTTACGTGTAAAAGCCACGCTAACGTACCGACAAGGCGACAACGCGGTTCACGGACCTGCGCTGCAACAGACGTGATCCCCTTTCTCGACCTCGTCCTGACGCCACGGTCGCCGGCCAAATCCAGCCATCGCCGGCTGTCCCGGCCGCCGCCCTGCACCACCCTGGTTGCCCTCGCGACGGCGCATGTCCTCCCCTTCGTCGATTCGCCGGCCGACTCCTCCTCTGCGGCACCAGGAGGAAGAAGATAATGGATTCCCCATGGAAGAGGTGTCCAGGTACGTATGATTTATCGGTAGCTGTTGATTTACATTCCTCCGCCGCACAGCAGACTAGATCTGCCAGCTCACTTTATGATGTCTCCTGTCGACTGGGTACATCCTCCCAATTTTTGAAGAACTAGGTCGAACCGCACCAATGGATCTGGATCGAGGTAGCGAGGTTGGTAGCCGGGGAGAAGAAATTGAGGTGCAATCGTCCGTGGTGGCCACTGTAAGAGGCCCCGCCCCAGCTCCACCTGTTGTCAATACGAACACATCTTGTGCAGATTCTGGGGAATCTACTGCCCGGCCAGACCCCAAAGCATCAGGCTGGATTAGGAGGTACATATTGGAACCAGTGAATTACCAGTATACTGTCTGCAGTTATCTTTGCAACTAATACACATTTAGGTAAACAGAGATTTCATCTTTCATATCAATTTGCTCCGAGGGAATTGCTTTAGCGTAACATCTACTGCCACACCATCCATAATTTTAACTTAAAAAAATCTATCTCACTAATTTCTTCATACTAGCTCTGCAGATAACTGCAGGCCTCAGCTCAGAAATTAGTTTAATAATTGCAGTGCTGCTACACATTTATTTCAGTGCAAACGAATTAATAATACTATAGGCCATCCATCTATGTAGTGTGCTGCACATTTTAAGTTTGTAGAAAGCACTAAATCTGGTTGCTGCGACAAATAATTTACATGTGTTACAATTCTTGGAGTTAGCTAATCTTGCTCGGAGTTCCTCGTTTGACTTGCTCTCCCGCTCTCGCAGATGATGTCGGACAGTCGGAGGCGACTCCCGGGGACTGGAGTGGACGTAGGTCGTCGCGCTTGGTGATGTGGTGTCCAGGCATGCCACCATTGGTGAGTCTGACACTGGACGGATTCCCTAGATTATTTTTGTGCGCGTGCAGTTAGAGCTGTTAGGATTTCTTTGAGCGAAAAAGTATTCGTTTCAGTTGCTTGAGATACCCGATAGGATCACAAGTTAGGAATTTTAGGGGATATCTATAAATTTGTTCAGGAAGCCAATTAGTTGCAGTGTACATGTGCTTTGGTAGTTGTTTGCAGTGGATTGAAGCTATTTATAGCATTTTGTTTATGTCTAGTGCTCACTGCTGCAATTCTCAATGCTGCATAATACAATTTGTGTCTACAAACTAAATTATTAGATCATCTAGGATGGTGCATTTTAGCAATGCTTTTCTTGTGCTTGCTCTGTTCGTTCTCTGTGATAGTACTTGGTTGTTTAATTTAAAACTTTGGCAGAAGTGTGCAAGTACAACACCGAACGGCCCCTCTTGAACTATATATTTTTTATGTTTTCACTACTGTTGATGATTCATTTTTCAAGCATCGCAAGGTTAAGAGTTTCCTGTATAACTTATTAGAGTTAACAATTGTTGGATCCAAACATTTCTCCTAATTTTTATTTTTTCATGTGCTTCAGTATGAATAACTGAGTATTTTATTTAGAGATCAATAACTAGCCGCGAGGTGCCGCACTAGGGTGGAATAATGCTAAGGCTGGCCAACAGTAAGGTGCTAGGGTTGGCCGGGTGGAACGTCAGATGGCCTTGGATCGTGAGTAGAAGAGTGACTGGAGCTTTGAATCGCTAGGTGCAGAAAGGTTGCAGCTGGGATCGTGAGGAATAAAGGCTTTAATCAGATAGTATTCGGTTGTGTGTATATAAAATATGTATGTATATTGGATGTACGGATGAAATAAATAAAAATAAATATATACTGCAAATTATATGCAGAAAATAAAATTGGTGGATTTTTTTTTAAATTTGGAATAAGTTACTAGCAGCGCGTCGTACTAGGCCTGCTCTGCTAGTAAGTTAGTCAGCAACAGTGCGGGGTACTAGGCCGCGTTGCTAGTAAGGAAGTTACCCCGCGCTGCTAATGAAATTTAGAGCGCAGGACCCTCGCGCTGCTGATGGGCCTTACCCCATGTTGCAGATGGCATTTTTTTAGTAATGACGGTGAGAATATCACATCATAATACTAAATACAAAAGGATAAACCAATATGTTACAAGATAAGGGGGTCACACGGACCCGAATATATAAGTTATACAAGCCATAATATCTGAGTACAGACATAGTTAATCAAATTTTGTCTTAAGAAGGCTAGCACAAATAACGTCAGAGATACAGATAAAAAAGGCAAGGCCTCCTGCCTGGGAGCCTTCGAAACTACTCCTGGTCCTGGTCAAAGGGGGCTCTCGACTTAGTAGTATCCGCCTCCGGGGTACTCCTGCTCCTGGGATCCAACGTCGACTGTAGCGGCCGATCAGACAAAACAAAAAGGGGAGAATATAACAAGGTGAGTATCTAGCATACCCGCGAGTTTTACGTCCGCTACTAAGCATTTATGCATTTGTTTCAAATGGAAAGAGGAGGCTGTATATAGTTGGACTGCAAGATAGAAATCAGAATAAGGATAAGAAGCTAGGCCTATCGAAGACTAGCATTTTCCGACGAGTCTTGCAGCACAAGAAGAGAACTGACAACAGTTCATATAAAGCATAAAGTAACAATGCAGCAAAGTTGAGAAAGCATTGTATAATAGTAAGTTGTAATAATTATAAATAATAAATGCCTTCGAGTTCCCTTCCTCGACTTCCCTGTAAGGAAGAAGACCCGCAACCATACAATTTAATAGTAGTAGTTTGTAGTGGTAAGATCCAGCGTCATCATAAAGCGTCCTGTTACCGTGGACATGGCTATTCAAATAGATGAAACTCCCTGCAGGGGTGCACTACTGTTCAGCCTGCACGCTCAGATCTTCAGGATGGCGGGCACCTTGTTAGGGAACGCTCCACCAAAGCTATCCGACAGGCCACAACCCATCCTAGACTCAACAGAGAGGTCATCCGCCGGACTATATCCTATACGCTCAGGGGTCTAGGTCCCTCTCCCTTCCATGCTCCTGCACGGTGCGAGTCTGGCCGAGGAAGCAAAAGCAAATCCAAATACACCGTCCAGACGACTAAGACACACCACTTCCCGGCAATCAGGCCGCGATACTGCTGACGTCTGAAGAGTTTTCAAATGAAGTACGACGCAGGGGAGCCCATAACTCCTTATCCCACGTGAAGATAGTGCGTACAAATCAACGGGCCACTCAAGTCATCCACCGAACCATTTAGAATTTTAATATTATCTCGCAGACAACCGTTATCGATGTCTGACTAACAAAACCACGGACAACGAACAACAACAAGGACCACCCGTACGTCGGGGCCTGCCCTGTCATCCCGTCAAAGCACGCGGTTACCAACAAGGTGAACCGTCTCCTTACCTTTTCTCGCGTGTGCTCTTGGTAGAGCTCGAATTTTCGTGGTTTGCTAACTCTCGCGAGATACGAGCAGGGTCCAAGCACGCCAGTAACGTCGGTCGTACCCTCCCTGTCGTTCCCGACGCAATACCGCTAACGGGCATCGTTGGGTCGCCCGACTCTTACCTTTAAGGACAACCGTTGCTCAGGTACCTAAAGCGGCTATACCGAGTCAGCAACGAGTGGAGTACAAGGATTACTCCTTGATAGCTCACACTTGATGGTGGCTCGGCAGAGCCGAGGTAGGGACCTCAGGCGGTGTCTGCATTGTACCGTACCTGTGGCAGTTATATATCTTATATCCGCGTTCACTCCCAGAGTGATCACGACCCGCTATCTAATCCTAGTTGACTAACAAAGTGCTGGGCTCACTGCTGAATATAATATATATATTTATAGGCAGCATAGGATAAAGGAAGGTACATCAAGGGGGGGACAAAAACAGGCTATGCAATTGAATAGGTAAGCAACGTAGAAGCAGCAATATCAATGCCTAGTGAAAGAAATGTACGGAAAAGATAGGTGATATCTGGGGAAGGAAAATGGCTCTGCTTGCCTGGAAGCTCGATGGTAGGGGTACGGTCGTCGATGAAGTAGTCGTGTCCAGCAGCAGTGTAGTCGGCGGCAGCAGCGGGGTCTACCGGAGATTAAGGGGGTAGAAACAGTAAATATAAAGCAAGCATAACAAAAATATGCATGACAAACCTGACCAGTGGGTGCCACTGGTCAGCCTCACATTATTAATAATAACATTCAATTAATTTTAAATAACCACTGGGCCCTCATGTCATAGACAGTTATTAAACTAAATGATTTTAATTATTAAACTGACAGGTAGGGCCCAGGTGTCATAGGGTCATGTTAATTTAACAGATATATAAACTTAACAGTGAATTAAGTGGGACTGGCCCACATGTCTTGGAGAGAGGGGGTTATCTCCATTTAATTTAGCATGATTTAATTTACAGGGACATGGCCCGTCGGTAAGTGACTCACAGGGAGTAATTAGCAGCTAACTAATCTTCTGACGAGCGGGTCCCACCAGTCAGCGACACGGGGAGCTCGTCGGAGACTCGCCGGCGACTGGACTTCGACGAGGTCGTCCGTGCTCTCGCTATAGAGCACCAATCGAGGCACCGTTTGCTCCTACGCGATCTACGGGATGAGCCGCATCCATTCCTCCAGTTTTCGCGAGTTGGTTCGGAGCACAACGATTACTAGGACGATTCCCGCGGCGGCCGGAATACGGTGAGGGCGGCGCGATGGCAACGACGGCCTATGGCGACGGAATCGACGAGGAATAGGGGGGTTTCGGGGGGGGGGCTGTTCACATCGAGTGCGCAGGGGAGGCAGTGGGCTTGGGGAAGGGTTCGACGGCGACGAATTTGGTCGCCGACGATGGGCGGCCGGGGCAGAGGGAATCGCTCGATGTGCGTCTTGCACGGCGTCTTGGCTCGAATTAGCGGGAGGGTTCGATGCGGCGGAGCACGGCGGAGCTCCTGGACGTCTTCTCGTGGCGCGGGAAGCTCGTTGGCCGTGCCAGCGGCGAGGGAGTGCCCACGGAGGAGCTCGGGCGTGGGTGGGGGAAGACGCTCGGAGGGGGGAAGAAAACCTAGCTCGATCTAGGGTTTCCAGGGGTCGGTGGGGGGCACGGCGGGCCTTATCCACGTCGCCGGCAGACACAGCGCCGCGGGATGCTCGACACGCAAGGTGAACAGAGCAGTGGGGAATAAAAAAAGGGAGGGGAAGTGGGCCGGGCCCAGTGGAGGGGAGGGGGTGGGCTTTGCCTAGTGCGGGATTTAGTCCTTTTTCAATTTTCTGTACTTCTTTTCCTTTTTTCTTTCTTGTTTGCAATTTCTTTAATGGCTTTAACATTTTTGAAAAATATAATTCTTGTACCATAATTAGTGATGCACATTAGAGAGGCCCACAAAAAGTTTGGGGTTTTTATAAACTCTTTTGATAATTCTTTTTAATATGCAACCTAATAAAAGGGGCTTTTAGTTGATGTTTATATTTGTTTGGGTTAATTTATAGCTCCATAAATTCCCATGACCACCTAGGCATGATCCACTGAATATTAGGGATTTAACAAAAGTGGTTGCACCAATTTTGGACAAAGTTTTTTTGCCACAATATTTTTAATATCACCCAAAGGGGCATTTTGAGTTTGTTTGAATTCAAAGATGAACAAGGCATGATTAGCAACAGTAATTAGCAAAATGATTACCGTTACATGACAGTGAGGGTGTTACACTTTGGTGCTTCCCTCCTTGGCAGATCCCTTCAGATCTTATTTGTGGAGGACACCGTCCTCCACCCAAAGAGCTTAAGGATGCCTCCTCACCTCCGCGAGGTAAGGGTTGATGACGTTTACGAGGAATTTGTCCTTGGGGGAACTTGGGGAAGCCATGTCACATAGGTTTTGTTGATAGTTTTCCTCGCAACAATAGATCGAAAAGAAAACGCACGGAATCGCAAGATACAGAGCCCGAGCGATCCGGGGAAATATATAGCAAACATTTCTGCATCGAAAGGAAGGTAATGAGCCAAAGGGGGTCGGATACGGACTCCTGGTGGTCCAGACGGACACCTGGCGTGGCCAGAAGGTGGCCCGCGCCACCAGGTCGCCTGGGCCACCGGGAGCTCCTCTCCGGCTCCACTTCGGCTTAGAATTTTCCTTATTTTGCAAAAACTGGTAATACAGAACTTTTATTGATATTTACGAAGTTTTTCTTACCGTATTACATACCTATTTGGTTTCTGCTGTTTCTGGTGTCTGACACAGTGTTGCAATATGTTCTTCATGAGTAGATATCTGCATCACATCCACCTCAACATTGATGGGGTATCTTTCCATGTAATGCTTGAGTCTTTGCCCATTCACTACTTGTGGTTTGGTGCCTTCAAAATTGTTAATCTTGATTGCACCGGAGTGGTAGACTTCTGATGGTACGAATTAACGCCCCTCGTTGGTTTGTCAGAACCCTCTGTTAGGTATGCGCTAGGTGTTGGGGATCGGTGCAGAAAACAAAAATTTTCCTACCTACGAGTCCCGAACCCAAGATCTATGCTATGCTGGTGTATGTAACGGAAGTAATCGGTGTTCATACCTTTGAAGACCGAAAGAGGGAAACGTTCCTCGAACGTGGTTGGCGTAGACTCTGATCCTACGACCTCCCTATCGTGTTGGAGAACCTCCGACGGTGAAGTAGCACCACACGTGTAGTGCCTCGCGGGATTACACACGTACGGTGCAACCGACGTCCCTCCGGGCTCCGAACCAGAAGAGCAGCGGAAAGAAGATTGATCCGGATCCCGATTCCGGCAGCGCGACGGCGTCCGAATGATGGTGAAACCCCCAACCAGGTGCAAACTCCAAACAAGGGGAGTCCGCTCTAGGTCGGAGAAAGAGAGAGAGAAAGAACTCAATGTTGTTTTGTTGAGAAAAGGCACCCCACCCCTCCTTTTATAGGCCAAGGAGGGGGGGGGAACTCTCCTCCTCTCCCCATGTGGGACTAAACCCCACAAGGGGGGGGGGGAGTCGCCGGCCATGGGGGGGATGTTATTGGCAACAATGTGATATCAAAGTAAATCAAAGTTATTGGCAACGATAATAATAATAATCCAAACTGTTGGGATTTGGAGTAGAAAACAAAAAAAATTCCGGCATTACGAAAACCAAACCCAAGAACGGATCTAGGAAGATGCAGACAAGATTATCGATCTTGTTACCTTCTTGCAACCGTTCAACTGATGCACTTCTCTCGCAGCGGAAGATGTTGATGGAGAGTCGGAGAAGCGTGAAGATGAACACTCCCACGAATAGATCTAATCACCATGGAGTCCCTCGAACGAAGATCGAACGTACGATCTCTCTACGGTTGATCCACACGTAAAGTGTAGATGATCCGGCAGGGCTCCGCCGTCCAGAGCTCGACGCCACCGGAGTAGAGAGGAGGGAGGAGCAGCCCTTCGGGAGGGTGAAGATTGGATCTAATGAGAGGGAGAGAGAGGGGGCAGCCCTTCAGCGGAGAAGCAATCTGAATTGTGTGTTGAAGGGGTGCCCCCACCTCCTCTATTTATAAGTGGAGGGGGAGGGGAGCCATCTTGGAGGAGGGGGAAGCCCTAGGGGCTACGCCCTAGGGTTTCCTCCTCCCTAGGGCTGCGCTAAGGGGGAGGGGGGAAGCTTCCTGGAATCCCCCCAAGGCGCCCTCCCCTCTTGGGCTCATTTGGCCCATGTGCTCCCTCCCCACTTGGGCCTTCCAAGTGAGAGAGATCCCATTGATATTAAATTCATTAAATTAATTTCAAAACCTTTTCGAAATACATAATAAATGAATATTAAATATATCTAGACCAACTCGGAACTTTTCCGGTCCTCCGGTTTTACCCGGTTTTCTTAAAACTCTTCCCGGTACCTTACCGGGTCCCCGAAACGGTTCCGGTTTTCTCATCGATCATAACCCGATCACTCCGAGACTTTCGCGGTGTGATAAATACATGCTCCTATCACTCTAATGCTCTACAGATCATCTACCTTTAGTGTGACCCCATAGGTTCGGTAGGATACGGACATGAATCGGAAACTTCATCTGACATACTTCAGGAGAACTAATCTACTATTTATATTACTTTGGTGCTTGTTGCATTTTCAGGATATCCAATACCTTGGTGCTTTATTTTGCTAAAATATTTATTCTCAATCACTCATATGTTATTCACATATATAATTAGAATCGCGCTCCCACTTAATTCCATATCTTATATGATTATAGATGAAATAATAACTTTTATAACTTCATCAAAAAAACTATTACTCCAGCTCTGTGATATTTGCTTCAACTATGGACTGATCTTTGAAGCATTCTCACTTTTACTAATATCGTATAGATCATTAAATCCTTTCAGGTTGTATCATGCATACACCCTTTGTTTAATTTTCTTCAGAAGAAAAATCCATATGTCATACTTCGGAAGTATGTCGCGATTATCAGTAATTTTCCATCTGAGCATTTGCATCACTACACATATTGTAGTCAACCTTTTGGAACTCTATCGAAAAACTACCAAGTTCTCAACTTGATTTAGATGGATGGCTTTCATATAGTTTTTATGGTTTTTAAGCCATACAGTGGAGTTAGTGCTCGTCATGGTTTCTTGTAGTTCACAGGATTATCACACTATAGAACCACCTTGGTCCAATGTGAATTTTTCAAAGCTGTGTGGTACATCATAAGACTTGATCATTTTATCTCTTGAACACATTTCAGAGTTTCATCATTCCTTTTCATCAAATGTAGGAATTTCCGGTTTGGTCACAGAGTTTATCTCAAGAACGAGTTTCTGAGTTTTATTCTGTAGAACCAGATGATTCAATGTGATCATTATCAAGCTATTAGTACTCCCACTTAATTGTTTCAAGAGAGCAATTTTATCAGGAAAAATCCCATGTCCCATGATAAACATTTTTCACGGGAATGGTAGTGGAAGTGTTGTTCGTAACATGATGTTTCTACAATACTTATATTCGGGATCGAGTATATTCTAAATACATCTCCGAAATTATGAAACAACAATTGGAGTTCTTATCCATGCCATATTCTTATAGGGCATTGTTTCAACAAACATATGATGACGCTCTATTTAGTTCGTAAGTGTTTTCTCAAAAGCGTTAAGTAGTATAGTAAATGGGAGTGTGGTTTAAGTACATCACCGACCTTACCATGTCATGCTGGAATTCAAGGTAGAAAACAATTTTAATTCCAATATGCCATATAGGGCTTGGTTATGCGTCAAGATACTCCGTAGCTATACGGGGTCTCAGGAGACGCTAGTTTATGAACTGACTTCATACACTTGATGATGTTTGCTAAATTCTTTAACTCATTTATTTTACGATCAGATCGTCAAATATTTGATCTATGTGTGATGATGATTCTCTTTGTGTTGAAACAGTTTTGAACTTATTCAAACTTTCAGATATTATGTCTTGTCTAAATATCGGTATATCTATACAAGTCATTATCACAAAGTTTATGTAAAGTACTGTTTATTGGTTCTTCACACATCGATATGCGTTATTACCAATAGTTTACTAAACACTTGAACAATTCATTTAATCAATGATTTTGTCTATTAGAAAAACATTGCATGTGTCAAATGACTCAAAGTCAAGAGATTGAATGACTTCATCGATATGAAGCTTACGCATGCGCTTTGTTCTAATGTGACTAAGTCATTTATGCTGTTGCAATAATGGCATTATCATCACATAACTTAATTTATTTAGCAATCAAAGAAAATAGACATAAGATCAAGATTTCAACTTAAATAATTCACCACGAAGGGTGACATTCAGAGAGTAATAATTTTTGAACAACCATTATTCAAAACGTGGATAACACATCCACCGTGCAGACGACATAATACGATATTAATGTTTTACACGACCTCTGAATTAAATAACTTTTATTCAAACTCTAATATAAATCTTGATAGACGAACGCCGATGGCCTTAGGTGACTTGGGCACCATTTCCGACGCGGACTTGCACTTCATTCACTCTTCTCCTTCGAATTCTGATAATTCACTGTATCGAGTTGCAAAACAAGTGCAATCGATATGGTATCAAATATACCTATGAAGGTGAAATAATGAAATTGTCTATTAACTTAGTATAACTTATTTATACCTTTGGTGATCAGACCACTTTTCAGATCTCCCAGATACTTCTTGCAATTCCTCTTCCAGTGCCCCTTGTTCTTGCAGTAGTGACACTCAGAATCTTTAGTTGGGGCACTCTCGGTCTTTACCTGAGCTTTGGTCTTACCACCGCTCTTGGAATTTCTGCCTTTACCCTTCTTCTTGAAACTGGTAGTGTTTATCACAGCCAACACGTGGCTTGGATCCTTCTGCATAGATGCTTCCGCAGTCTTAAGCATAGCGAACAATTCGTCTTTGGTCTTGTCAAGCCCATTCATGTTGTAATTCATGATAAATCCGTTGTAAGACGGAGGGAGTGACGCAAGGAGAATGTTAGTGCCGAGTGTCGTAGGGATCGCAAATCCCAGAGCATTCAGCCTCTGTGCGTAACCAACAAGTTTGATCACGTGCTCGCTTAGGGAGCTACCTTCTGCCATCTTGCATTCCCACAACTGCTTTGTTATCTCGTAAAGTTCAGTTCTGGCCTGCTTCCGATACAGAGCATTCAGTTGTGTCACCATGTCCACAACGGAGAAGTTCTCAAAACGTTTCTGGAGCTCTGTATCCATGCATGTAAGCATCAAGCATTGTAATGCGGTGTGGTCATCCACTTTAGTCGCATAGACGTTCTTATCGTCCTGCGATGCATCCTCAGTGGGAGCGGCTGGGAGAGCTTCTTTAAGAACATAGTCCTTCTTAGCAACTCTGAGGACAAACCAAAGATTACGGAACCAGTCCGCATAGTTGCCCCCATTTGCAGCAAGCTTCTGTTTTTCAAGCATCCGTCCTAGGCTAAAAGCATTGTTGTTGCGAGCCATCTCTCTACAATGATATAAACAAATTTATTTAGACATGGTTCAAAATTAATTGCATTAATCCTAACAAGTTTAATCTAATGCTCCCACTAAAACCAATATCTCTCAAAATTGATCTTAGGGTAATCAAGATCCGGATCAATACACCTGCCACCGGTGTAACACTCAGCCATGGAGGACATCAACCCGGTAGGTCTAATCAAACCAATCATAACCGATTTATGACTCTTGTATTAGTCTTTCGACAGTTGTGCTCCGAGCTCAGATGGGATAAGCTAGAACGTCAAGACAACCAAGCGCTATTGCTGTGGAGACAACTCAATCCACCCGCCTCTTTGTTACCTTTCCGTTGGTACTCGTGTTACACGACGCACCTCGGGTGGCATTTATTACAGACGGTTGCATGGTTGGGAGAGCACGAACTTCTTGATATTTTAAGAGAGATCATCCTATTAAAATTACGACTAGTGCGCAACCAGAACAGGCAATGAAAAGATTAACATCACAGGCAGTTTAATGTATGTGATATGGTATAGCCCTTTTCTTCAAGAAGCTCCAAGCATCATGCTTTTCTGTCTTCATCTTCTTTTTGGCGGAGAGCATCACCTCCACGCACGACATGTCGTCAAGCACCATGACGTATGATCACCATCTTCATGTAGATACTACAACTATTGCTAGCATCTATTCTACCAAAAGAAAATTACATGAAGTTTGGCACACAGGCCAAATAAATGACAATCATATGGCTCCAGCCATCATGCCGTACCATGACGTGCAAGTCATGCAAATTTAATATGTACAAAGTATAATCATCTCATACAACTTTTATCATGACGAAGACTATACTACATCACATGTTCCTGCAAAAACAAGTTAGACGTTCTTCTACTCGTTCTTTGCATCTTTTACGTGGCTGCTAGGGTTTGCAAGGCAAAACGTTTTGCTAGCTACGTAACCATGTAAAGAACAATCTTTAAGTTGCTAAATTAACACTCGGGGCGTATCAACCATGAGACTACAATTTAATCTCATGACCAATACTGAACAATCGACAATACACATGATCCCCGTGCTAGATCAAAAATCTAACACGCCCCTTTTGTTACACAATTTAAAGATTGTTGATTGTTGATCTAGCACGGGGATCACGCGTATTGACGATTGTTCAGTATTGGTCATGAGATTAAATTGTATTCTCATGGTTGATACGCCCCGAGTGTTAATCTAGCAACTTAAAGATTGTGCTTTACATGGTTACGTAGCTAGCAAAACGTTTTTCTTTGCAAACCCTAGCAGCCACGTAAAAGATGCAAAGAACGAGTAGAAGAACGTCTAACTTGTTTTTGCAGGAACATGTGATGTGGTATAGTCTTCGTCATGATAAATGTTGTATGAGATGATTATACTTTGTACATGTTAAATTTGCATGACTTGCACGTCATGTTATGGCATGATGGCTGGAGCCATATGATTGTCACTTATTCGGCCTGCGTGCCAAACTTCATGTAATTTTCTTTTGGTAGAATAGATGCTAGCAATAGTTGTAGTATCTACATGAAGATGGTGATCATACGTCATGGTGCTTGACGACATGTCGTGCGTGGAGGTGATGCTCTCCGCCAAAAAGAAGATGAAGACAGAAAAGCATGATGCTTGGAGCTTCTTGAAGAAAAGGGCTATACCATATCACATACATTAAACTGCCTGTGATGTTAATCCTTTTCATTGCCTGTTCTGATTGCGCACTAGTCGTAATTTTAATAGGATGATCTCTCTTAAAATATCAAGAAGTTCGTGCTCTCCCAACCGTGCAACCGTCTGTAATAAATGCCACCCGAGGTGCGTCGTGTAACACGAGTACCAACGGAAAGGTAACAAAGAGGCGGGTGGATTGAGTTGTCTCCACAACAATAGCGCTTGGTTGTCTTGACGTTCTAGCTTATCCGATCTGAGCTCGGAGCACAAGTGTCGAAAGACTAATACAAGAAACATAAATCGGTTATGATTGGTTTAGTTAGACCTACCTGGTTGATCTCCTCCATGGCTGAGTGTTATACCGGTGGAAGGTGTATTGATCCGGATCTTGATTACCCTAAGATCAATTTTGAGAGATATTGGTTTTAGTGGGAGCATTAGATTAAACTTGTTAAGATTAATGCAATTAATTTTGAACCATGTCTAAATCAATCTGTTTATATCGTTGTAGAGAGACGGCCCGCAACAACAATGCTTTTAGCCTAGGACCGATGCTTGAAAAAGAGAAGCTTGTTGCAAATGGGGGCAACTATTCGGACTGGTTCCGTAATCTTGGGTTTGTCCTCAAAGTTGCTAAGAACGACTATGTTCTCAAAGAAGCTCTCCCATCCGCTCCCACTGAGGATGCATCACAGGACGATAAGAACGTCTATGCGACTAAAGTGGATGACCACACCGCACTACAATGCTTGATGCTTACATGCATGGATACAGAGCTCCAGAAACGTTTTGAGAACTTCTCCGTTGTGGACATGGTGACACAACTGAATGCTCTGTATCGGAAGCAGGCCAGAACTAAACGTTACGAGATAACAAAGCAGCTGTGGGATTGAAAGATGGCAGAAGGTAGCTCCCTAAGCGAGCACGTGATCAAACTTGTTGGTTACGCACAAAGGCTGAATGCTCTGGGATTTGCGATCCCTACGACACTCGGCACTGACATTCTCCTTGCGTCACTCCCTCCGTCTTATAACGGCTTTATCATGAATTACAACATGAATGGGCTTGACAAGACCATAGACGAATTGTTCGCTATGCTTAAGACTGCGGAAGTATCTATGCAGAAGGATCCAAGCCACGTGTTGGCTGTGATGAACACTACCAATTTCAAGAAGAAGGGCAAAGGCAGAAATGCCAAGAGCGGTGGTAAGACCAAAGCTCAGGTAAAGACCAAGACTGGCCCAACTAAAGATTCTGAGTGTCACTACTGCAAGAACAAGGGGCACTGGAAGAGGAATTGCAAGAAGTATTTGGGAGATCTGAAAAGTGGTCTGATCACCAAAGGTATAAATAAGTTATACTAAGTTAATAGACAATTTCATTATTTTGATCTTCATAGGTATAATTGATACCATATCGATTGCTAATGGTTCGCAAATCGGTATAGGGAATTCTCAGAATTCAAAGGAGAAGAACGAATGAAGTACAAGTCCGCGTTGGAAGTGGTGCCCAAGTCACCCAAGGCTGTCGGCGTTCGTCTATCAAGATTTATCTTAGAGTTTGAATAAAAGTTATTTAATTCAGAGGTCGTGTAAAACATGAATATCGTATTATGTCGTCTGCATGGTGGATGTGTTATCCACGTTTTGAATAATGGTTGTTCGAAAATTATTACTCTCTGAATGTCACCCTTCGTGGTGAATTATTTAAGTTGAAATCTTGATGTTATGCCTATTTTCTTGACTGCTAAATAAATTAAGTTATGTGATGATAATGCCATTATTGTAACAACATAAATGACTTAGTCACATTAGAACAAAGCGCATGCGGAAGCTTCATATCGATGAAGTCATTCAATCTCTTGACTTTGAGTCATTTGACACATGCAATGTTTTTCTAATAGACAAAATCATTGATTAAATGAATTGTTCAAGTGTTTAGTAAACTATTGGTAATAACGCATATTGATGTGTGAAGAACCAATAAACAGTACTTTACATAAAACTTTGTGATAATGACTTGTATAGATATACCGATATTTAGACAAGACATAATATCAGAAAGTTTGAATAAGTTCAAAACTGTTTCAACACAAAGAGAATCATCATCACACATAGATCAAATATTTGACGATCTGATCGTAAAATAAACGAGTTAAAGAATTTAGCAAACATCATCAAGTGTATGAAGTCAGTTCATAAACTAGCGTCTCCTGAGACCCCGTATAGCTACGGAGTATCTTGACGCATAACCAAGCCCTATATGGTATATTGGAATTAATTTTTTTTTCTACCTTGAATTCCAGCATGACATGGTAAGGTCGGTGATGTACTTAAACCACACTCCCATTTACTATACTACTTAACGCTTTTGAGAAAATACTTACGAACTAAATAGAGCGTCGTCATATGTTTGTTGAAACAATGCCCTATAAGAATATGGCATGGATAAGAACTCCAATTGTTGTTTCATAATTTCGGAGATGTATTTAGAATATACTCGATCCCAAATATAAGTATTGTAGAAACATCATGTTACGAACAACACTTCCACTACCATTCCCGTGAAAAATGTTTATCATGGGACATGGGATTTTTCCTGAGAAAATTGCTCTCTTGAAACAATTAAGTGGGAGTACTAATAGCTTGATAATGATCACATTGAATCATCTGGTTCTACAGAATAAAAATCAGAAACTCGTTCTTGAGATAAACTCTGTGACCAAACCGTAAATTCCTACATTTGATGAAAAGGAATGATGAAACTCTGAAATGTGTTCAAGAGATAAAATGATCAAGTCTTATGATGTACCACACAGGTTTGAAAAATTCACATTGGACCAAGGTGGTTCTATAGTGTGATAATCCTGTGAACTACAAGAAACCATGACGAGCACTAACTCCACTGTATGGCTTAAAAACCATAAAAACTACATGAAAGCCATCCATCTAAATCATTGAGAACTTGGTAAAACCCTCCTAAGGATACCTGATCATTAGAATGGATTTGACTTTCATAGATATGAACATAGACGATAGCTTAATCGTTGATATTGCTCAACTTATCATAAAAATAAGTTTTTCGATAGAGTTCAAAAAGGTTGACTACAATATGTGTAGTGATGCAAATGCTCATATGGAAAATTACTGATAATCGCGACATACTTCCGAAGTATGACATATGGATTTTTCTTCTTTAGAAAATTAAACAAAGGGTGTATGCCTGATACAACCTGAAAGGATTTAGTGATCTATACGATATTAGTAAAAGTGAGAATGCTTCAAAGATCAGTCCATAGTTGAAGCAAATATCACAGAGCTGGAGTAATAGTTTTTTGATGAAGTTATGAAAGTTATTATTTCAACAATAATCACATAAGATATGGAATTAAGTGGGAGCGTGATTCTAATCATATATGTGAATAACATATGAGTGATTGAGAATAAATATTTTAGCAAAATAAAGCACCAAGGTATTGGATATCCTGAAAATGCAACAAGCACCAAAGTAATCTAAATAGTAGATTAGTTCTCCTGAAGTACCTCAGATGAAGAAAAGTTCTATGAGGAAGACTAAAGAGTTCATTACAAATAGATGAAAGAAAGTTTCATGATGATTTGTAATATTTTTAATCGGTCTGTAGCTAAGTAGCAAAATAGGATGTTGAAAATTGTTTTTCAAGCTAAGACACATAACCGGATTTCTACAACGTAGACGTGAAACATGGCAACTCTGGAAGTTGCATAGGAGGGTATTTGGATCAGGAACACCATCATAGTTATTGGCATAGTTCCGAAAGCTTGATCTACAGAAACCATATTTTGATATGAGCATCATGATCAAAACAAAGTAAGCTAAGAGCTCACTGTAGTCCAAATATGTTGAACGATAGTGCCCTACCTTCAAATACTTCATAAAGTATGAAGGGGTACATTAAGATAAGCAGGATTGAGACGAGCCTAAAAGCGTTAAGCTCCGTGACGAAGTCTATACCACGAGCAAGCATGAAGACCAAAGTGCCATTGGTCTGAGTAAACCATGCAACTAGATTATTGTCTCTAGTGAAAGTGGGAGACTGTTGGAATTATGCCCTAGATGCAATAATAAATTGTATTATTATAATTCCAGGTTCATTATTAATGTTTATATGTCTGTGCTATAACTGCAATGGCTTATGCGGAGGTTTGCCAAGTAGCATGTTAACTGCCTCCGGAGGAAAACCCATATGCAGGTGTGGAGTATAAACACCAAGTGTTCTTAGTCTGCCTCTAGGACTAACCCGTGTGTTATGGATGACATGTTTTCCTGTTCATAGGGCATTGGAAATGCCGGTAACACATGGGAGCACATTGTTGCCAGAACAAGGGTGCTGAACCAACCCAACTGTTTGATTTACTTTGAGATCACATCGTTTTCATGTTATAAGTAAAATCATCTAAAGTTAATATGCATGTGTCCTTCATGACCATAAGAATGTTTCGTAACTTGATACCGGAGGGTGGGTTTTGACACTGTCCCAACACCACCCGTAACAGGCGTGGCAATAACGGCTTTGATCACTCACACCCGAAAGTGTGTCAAGGGACTTAACGATTCGAGTTGGGAATTTGCTCCTCTAACGATGGAGAGATACTTCTGTGGGCCCTCTCGGTCTTATGTCATCCAACATCGTCTGGCCTGTTAATTGATCACAAGGGATACCAGAATACTAAACGAGAAAACTGGAACAAAACAGGAAGGAGGATGACTTGGTATAATGATTAATGGTTAATCATGCAGATACCTAATAGATCTCACCTCAGGTTTTGTATAGTATCGTGAAGAAAATAGGACTGGCATGTTAAGCTTGTGGTTCACTCGAATTTATATTCGTGTAGGTAAAGTACCGGGAAGAGTTTTGAGAAAACCGGGCAAAACCGAAGGGCCGGAAAAGTTCCGAGATGGTCTAAATATGTTTAATATTTATTTATTGTGAATTCCCAAATTGTTTTGGAATTAATAAAATAGATTTAATACCAATGGGCCCTCTCTCACTTGGAAGGCCCAAGCGGGGGAGGGAGCACTTGGACCAAAGAGTCCCAAGGGGGGGCACCCTAGGAGGAAGCTTCCTCCTAGGTGAGGAAGCTTCCTCCCCCCTTCCTTGGCCGGCGCTAAGGGGAGGGAAACCCTAGGGCGCCACCCCTCCTCCAAGGTGGCCTCCCCTCCCCTCCCACTATAAATAGAGGAGATGGGGGCACCCCTTAAAACACACAAGTTGTTCTATTTTGCCGATGGGCTGCCCCTCTCTCTTTCTCTTGTAGATCCAATCTCATCCATAGCCCCGAAGGGCTGCTCCTCCCTCCTCTCTACTCCGGAGGCGCCGAGCTCTGAACGGCGGAGCCCTGCTGGATCTTCCACACCGTACGTGTGGATCAACCATAGAGAGATCGTACGTTCGATCTTTGTTCGAGGGACTCCATGGTGATTAGATCTGTTCGTGGGAGTGTTCATCTTCACGCTTCTCTGATTCTCCATCAACATATTCCGCTGCGAGAGAAGTGCATCCGTTGAACGGTTGCAAGAAGGTAACAAGATCGATAACCTTGTCTGCATCTTCCTAGATCCGTTCTTGGGTTTGGTTTTCGTAGTGCCGATTTTGTTTTTGTTTTCTACTCCGAATCCCAACCTACCATGGGGGGAATTATAAAAATACAATTTATTATTGCCTCTAGCTTACTCCAGCCTTGGGTGACTTGGGCACCACTTCCAACGCGGACTTGTACTTCATTCGTTCTTCTCCTTTGAATTCTGAGAATTACCTGTACTGATTTGCGAACCATTAACAATCGATATGGTATCAATTATACCTATGAAGATGAAAATAATGAAATTGTCTATTAACTTAGTATAACTTAATTATAACTTTGGTGATCAGACCACTTTTCAGATCTCCCAGATACTTCTTGCAATTCCTCTTCCAGTGCCCCTTGTTCTTGCAGTAGTGACACTCAGAATCTTTAGTTGGGCCAGTTTTGGTCATTACCTGAGCTTTGTTCTTACCACCGCTCTTGGCATTTCTGCCTTTGCTCTTCTTCTTGAAACTGGTAGTGTTCATCACAGCCAACACGTGGCTTGGATTACTTTGAGATCACATCGTTGCCAATAACTTTGATTTACTTTTAGATCATATCGTTGCCAATAACATCCCCCCTACCTTCAAATACTTCATAAAGTATGAAGGGGTACATTAAGATAAGCAGGATTGAGACGAGCGTAAAAGTGTTAATCTCCGTGACGAAGTCTATACCACGAGCAAGCATGAAGACCAAAGTGCCATTGGTCTGAGTAAACCATGCAACTAGATTATTGTCTCTAGTGCAAGTGTGAGACTGTTGGAATTATGCCCTAGAGGCAATAATAAATTGTATTATTATAATTCCAGGTTCATTATTAATGTTTATATGTCTGTGCTATAACTGCAATGGCTTATGCGGAGGTTTGCCAAGTAGCATGTTAACTGCCTATGGAGGAAAACCCATATGTAGGTGTGGAGTATAAACACCAAATGTTCTTAGTCTGCTTCTAGGACTAACCCGTGTGTTACGGATGACATATTTTCCTGTTCATAGGGCATCGGAAATGCAGGTAACACATGGGAGCACATTGTTGCCAGAACAAGGGTGCTGAACCAACCCAACTGTTTGATTTACTTTGAGATCACATCGTTTTAATGTTATAAGTAAAATCATCTAAAGTTAATATGCATGCGTACTTCATGACCATAAGAATGTTTCGTAACTTCATACCGGAGGGTGGGTTTTGACACTGTCCCAACACCACCCGTAACAGGCGTGGCAATAACGGCTTTGATCACTCACACCCGAAAGTGTGTCAAGGTACTTAACGATTCGAGTTGGGAATTTTCTCCTCTAACGATGGAGAGATACTTCTGTGGGCCCTCTCGGTATTACGACATCCAACATCGTCTGGCCAGACACTGTGAATTGATCACAAGGGATACCGGAATACTAAACGAGAAAACTGGAACAAAACAAGAAGGAGGATGACTTGGTATAATGGTTAATGGTTAATCATGCGGATACCTAATAGATCTGACCTTAGGTTTTGTATAGTATCGTGAAGCAAATAGGAGTGGCATGTTAAGCTTGTGGTTCACTCGAATTTATATTCGTGTAGGTACGGGAACCGTTATGGGTGTCCATGGCTCCGCTATGGGTTATTGTTCCGCAGGAAAATAAGTTTCCGGTTTATGTCCGTATTCTACCGAACCTATGGGGTCACACACTTAAGGGTGGAAGATTTGTTGAGTAGTAGAGTGATAGGAGCACGAGTATAACACACCGGAAAAGTTTCGGAGTGATTGAGATTTAAACGGAGAGAAAACTAGAATCGTTTCGGGGACCCGGTAAAGTACCGGGAAGAGTTTTGAGAAAACCGGGTAAAACCAAAGGGCCGGAAAAGTTCCGGGATGGTCTAAATATGTTTAATATTTATTTATTGTGAATTCCCAAATTTTGTTGGAATTAATAAAATAGATTTAATACCAATGGGCCCTCTCTCACTTGGAAGGCCCAAGTGGGGGAGGGAGCACTTGGACCAAAGAGGCCCAAGGTGGGGCGCCCTAGGAGGAATCTTCCTCCTAGGTGAGGAAGCTTCCTCCCCCCTTCCTTGGCCGGCCCTAAGGGGAGGGAAACCCTAGGGCGCCACCCCTAGGGCTGCCCCCTCCTCCAAGGTGGACTCTCCTCCCCTCCCACTATAAATAGAGGAGATGGGGGCACCCCTTCAACACACAAGTTGTTTTATTTTGCCGAAGGGCTGCCCCCTCTCTCTTTCTCCTGTAGATCCAACCTCATCCATAGCCCCGAAGGGCTTCTCCTCCATCCTCTCTACTCCGGAGGCGCCGAGCTCTGGACGGCGGAGCCCTGGCGGATCTTCCACACCGTACGTGTGGATCAACCGTAGAGAGATCGTATGTTCGATCTTTGTTCGAGGGACTCCGCAGTGATTAGATCTGTTCGTGGGAGTGTTCATCTTCACGCTTCTCCGACTCTCCATCAACATATTCCGCTGCGAGAGAAGTGCATCCGTTGAACGGTTGCAAGAAGGTAACAAGATCGATAACCTTGTTTGCATCTTCCTAGATCCGTTCTTGGGTTTGGTTTTCGTAGTGCCGAATTTTTTTGTTCTCTACTCCGAATCCCAACAGCTGTTGGAATTATGCCCTAGAGGCAATAATAAATTGTATTATTATAATTCCAGGTTCATTATTAATGTTTATATGTCTGTGCTATAACTGCAATGGCTTATGCGGAGGTTTGCCAAGTAACATGTTAACTGCCTCCGGAGGAAAACCCATATGCATGTGTGGAGTATAAACACCAAGTGTTCTTAGTCTGCCTCTAGGACTAACCCGTGTGTTATGGATGACATGTTTTCCTGTTCACCAGGCATTGGAAATGCCGATAACACATGGGAGCACATTGTTTCCAGAACAAGGGTGCTGAACCGACCCAACTGTTTGATTTACTTTGAGATCACATCGTTTTCATGTTATAAGTAAAATCATCTAAAGTTAATATGCATGTGTCCTTCATGACCATAAGAATGTTTCGTAACTTGATACCGGAGGGTGGGTTTTGACACTGTCCCAACACCACCCGTAACAGGCGTGGCAATAACGGCTCTGATCACTCACACCCGAAAGTGTGTCAAGGGACTTAACGATTCGAGTTGGGAATTTTCTCCTCTAACGATGGAGAGATACTTATGTGGGCCCTCTCGGTATTACGGCATCCAACATCGTCTGGCCAGACACTGTGAATTGATCACAAGGGATACCGGAATACTAAACAAGAAAACTGGAACAAAACAGGAAGGAGGATGACTTGGTATAATGATTAATGGTTAATCATGCAGATACCTAATAGATCTCACCTCAGGTTTTGTATAGTATCATGAAGAAAATAGGAATGGCATGTTAAGCTTGTGGTTCACTCGAATTTATATTCGTGTAGGTACGGGAACCGTTATGGGTGTCCATGGCTCCGCTATCGGTTATTGTTCCGCGGGAAAATAAGTTTCCGGTTCATGTCCGTATTCTACCGAACCTATGGGGTCACACACTTAAGGGTGGAAGATTTGTTGAGTAGTAGAGCGATAGGAGCACGAGTATAACACACCGGAAAAGTTTCGGAGTGATTGAGATTTAATAGGAGAGAAAACCAGAATCGTTTCGAGGCATCGGTAAAGTACCGGGAAGAGTTTTGAGAAAACCGGGTAAAACCGAAGGGCCGGAAAAGTTCCGGGATGGTCTAAATATGTTTAATATTTAGTTATTGTGAGTTCCAAAATTGTTTTGGAATTAATAAAATAGATTTAATACCAATGGGCCCTCTCTCACTTGGAAGGCCCAAGTGGGGGAGGGAGCACTTGGACCAAAGAGCCCCAAGGGGGGGCGCCCTAGGAGGAAGCTTCCTCCTAGGTGAGGAAGCTTCCTCCCCCCTTCCTTGGCCGGCCCTAAGGGGAGGGAAACACTGGGGCGCCACCCCTAGGGCTGCCCCCTCCTCCAAGGTGGCCTCCCCTCCCCTCCCACTATAAATAGAGGAGATGGGGGCACCCCTTGAAACACACAAGTTGTTCTATTTTGCCGAAGGGCTGCCCCCTCTCTCTTTCTCTTGTAGATCCAATCTCCTCCATAGCCCCGAAGGGCTGCTCCTCCCTCCTCTCTACTCCGGAGGCGCCGAGCTCTGGACGGCGGAGCCCTGCCGGATCTTCCACACCGTACGTGTGGATCAACCGTAGAGAGATCGTACGTTTGATCTTTGTTCGAGGGACTCCACGGTGATTAGATCTGTTCGTTGGAGAGTTCATCTTCACGTTTGGCCACCGTGCTCCCCGCGCCGCCGGCGAGGTGACGTGGCTAGGCGGTTAACACTAATTAACCACCCCCAGTGTCACTTACAGGTGGGTCCATGGCCCCCTCTAATCTCTCTGTTAATTTGATTAACAGGGATTTAACCAAGAGAGGCTGACAGGGTAACCCCACAGGTCAGTTTGACCAGAGTCAAACCCCTGAGGTCATGCTGAATTCACAGTGACGCAGTAATTGAATTTCCATTTAAAAAGAAAAGCAGAAAAATCCAGAAAAAGAATTAAACTTTGGAAATTCATAACTAATTCATATTAACTCCAAATTAAACATATAATATATGAAAAATTATCAGAAAAATGCAAGGATTCTGAATATGGACTTTGTTTTCATGTTTGAACATTTTAAATGGGTGAACAGTGGCATATGTTCATATGGATCTTTTTCAAATTCAAATTTGGAGTGATTTTTCAAATGACTTTGCAACACACTTCTTTTAAATGGTTTCATCCACACATCAAAGATTTTACCTCACCTTTACAACATCACTTCATGCTCAACCTTTTCAAATGTTTATACTTGGTTTCAAATGCAATTGAAATTCATCGATAAATCAAATGGAGTTTGAATTTGCAATTCATTTGCTTCATACTCCTTTTAAATGGAATAACTCACACATCAGTGACACATACATCAAGTTTCAACCTTCAACTAATGTGCTTGTGCATTGTACTTATTATGATTCGATGTTTGTTGTTTGTCGATAAGAAGTGGAGCAGGAACCGGAGGCCACCCCCTTCGTTGAAGACACTGTGTTTGAACCTCATCAGCAAGGCAAGCAAACCCCCATTGATCATGTCGATAAAATCCCACTTCCCTCTCAGTCTCTCTTATGCATTGTTTAGGATGATTACCATGCTACGTTTCTACCGCATAGATAAACCCATTCCTTTGCATGACCTATCATTTATCACAGTAGTAAGCAAACCACAATCCTAGCAAATGTAGGAGTTGGTTGATATCATGTGGCCCCTGCAACTGTTACTGCTTATTGCATGCTTAGAGTTTACCATGAGGATACTTTGATCTGTGAGTCGGGATGCTAGCAATCATGTTGAAGAAGGTGAAACCGTGTTGGTGAATCTACCCTAATACAAGGTGAACGATGAGACGCCGTGTAGGAGTACACAGTGGGTTGTCTCGTTGAACACCGCCTTAAGCCCGAGTTCTTGTGTGGTGCTCCAAGACGAAGAGTACTACCACATGTCGGGCACATGGACCCCCGCTCAACCTACTAACTCACCCCTTCTCAGTTCAATGAGTCACAGTAGTTCGGAGTTCTGGTAGGTCTGTGGCACGGTCTGCAAAATGGAAGAACGGCTATTCAGACCGGCTTGGGACCCTGCACACATCTTCTGGGACCACATCGGTAAACCGGCCGGGTTCACGATGTGGACTCCAGACCAGATAGGCGTCTCCATTGTACTTGAGTTGGCTGTGAGGTAAAAGTTGTGGAAATTATCCTCGCCGACACCCGCTTGAAGGGTGACGAGATCCCGGCGGTAACTGATAGTTTCATGTGTGTAGCAGTACACCCCTGCAGGGTTAATAAACTATTCGAATAGCCACGTCCGCGGTAAGGGACTACTTGGAAAGCTGTGCCTGATTATTAGACAACTTGAATTGGATACTTATAAAACTTTCCAAGATAAGCGTGAGTGCTATGGCGTGCTTTCTCGTGGGAAGTCGAGGAAGGCACCATAGTGGTGTAATTAGTTGGAGATGTAGTGGACTCGTGTACGCTTCTTACCTCAAGTCTGGTACTCGTAGTTCAGGACTAGCCAAGTCAAAGCTGGCACTTCTGCTTATGAACCCCACCTCCCTTTACCTTGATACATGTGCATGAGTAGTATAGTTCCTACGCAAGTCTTGCTGAGTACAACTTTGTACTAACGTTTGCGTATTCTATGTTTTAGATGTACCCACTGACCCCGAAGGTGGATTCTTCCTGGAGCTCGACGACTGATCAAGCTAGTGTAGTCCCAGTCAGGCGGCTGGTCCCGCATGGAAGGGCTTGTTTATAGGTAAGGCTTCTCTAAGCCATTTTTTAAACTTGTCTATACTCAGACCTACTATGCTTCCGCATGTTTGATGTAATGTTGGTTCACGGTCTCGTGATCTCTGTGTGCACTCTGTAAGAGTTATCAATAAAGTTGTAAACTTTGTAGAGAATTGCAATGATACCTCCTGTTAATACTAGACATGTGTGCTGCGTGTATGACTATAACATGCATGTCTTAGTACGGGTTTTCGAGACCTTAGTTGTGATCTGGCTGGTGGTCTTTTATACACCAAGTGTCCCTTAGATGTGCGCAGCTTGGGTCATCGCGATGCGATTGTTCGTGACTCCGTCACGTGCACACTTTGATGTATGATCGAGCCCGCCCTAGACCCCGACTAAGTGACCGGGCTGGAGTAAGTCTATGTAAGGGTTATAATACAATCGATAGTATGATTGAGGCGACTTGTTTATGAGTATGGGAGTTCACCACCCATATCATTTAGACTTGTGTGCGAACGATGAGGACCCATCTCAGTTGATCATTTGGCCTGGATGGGATGCCCCTCACGTTCGATGCTTTCCGAGAACGTTCTATGCTTGGCCTTGTCTGCTTAGACAAGTGGGTACGGTCCTCAGCTCTCCATATGATTGTGTTGTAGCGGGTCTTGGATACACTAACCCCGGGTCCCGACAGACTTGGTATCAGAGCAGGACTGACTTTAGGATTATAAGCCTTGGTCGAAGTTGAGTTTAGCCTTCTATAGTTATATAGTTACTCTGGGTATATAAGGGAACAACGTAAGGCTTCTTTTTTCTCCTTACCTTCATCGTTCTGAGTTCTGAGTCACCCTCATCTTGTTCTATGGGAAGATAGGACTAGGCTCATCTATGTCTTACTAGAACAACTCGTTGATTGCTTCCTTGTAGCCGTAGGAAAGTTGTGTTCGGTTTGCTAGAGTTGTTGTGCTTCCTGATTTCTTACATCGTATGTAATTGCTGTTTCTATGTTGTAAGAAATTGTTTTATCTTCCAATTACAGCCGTTATGCTGTCCGAGTCATTCCAGTTATCTTCATAATCTGATGCATTTGAAAAATCATTCAACATCTTTTGACATTGATCTTATCCTTCAGGATGTCTCAAGGAACCCGTGGCCACCTTGGTCGTGCCCAAGCTCGTGGGGATGATCCGGAGGAAGGCAATCTTCCACCGTCACCCACGATGGCTCAAGTTCTCATGGAGGTCGAAAGAAACCGAAGGGACTCTCATGAGTTGTTGGGGATCATTGCTCGGAACACTGCCGAGCAGCGGAATGAGCTTGTGTCGTTGAATGACTTCATCCAGCTTCATCCCCCAGTTTTCAGCTATTCCACTGAGACCCTTGACGCCGATGACTGGCTTCGCAGCATCGAGAGAAAGCTCCATTCTGGACATGTTGCAGATGGTGACATAGTCAACTATGACACCTACCACCTCGAGGGTGCAGCTAGCTCTTGGTGGGAGAACTTTCTGAACATGCGTCTAGCTGGACAGTTGACTTCGTGGAATGAGTTATGTGACGCTTTTCGCGAGCATCACATTCCTCAGGGACTCATGGACCGCAAGAGATAGGAGTTCAGCAATCTCACCCAAGGAAAAAGGTCCGTTGATGAGTTTAGTCGGGAGTTCAATCGTCTTGCCCGCTATGCCCCCGAGGAGGTATCCACCGACTCCAAGAAGCAAGAGAGGTTCCGCAAGGGACTAAATTCTGGACTTCGTCGCGAGTTGAATCTCCATGACTTCGCCACATTCCAGATCCTTGTCAACAAGGCCATCAAGGCAGAGGATATGATCACACCCGAGGATTCCCGCAAGCACCCTAGTGATGATGGTTCATCCAGTTCAGGCCCTCAGAAGCGCAAGATCTGGATCCCCAATAGCATGTTCCGCCAGAAAAACCCACCGAGGCCGTCCTTTGTGGTGCCTCGTCCACCAGCTCCGTTCCATCCAGCTCCACCTAACAACCCAGTTCCCCGCACTATCTTCGGAGCTTGTTTCAGATGTGGCCAGCCTGGTCACTATTCTCATGAGTGCCCCATAAATCAGAATGCTCCACCTCATGCCAAAGGGAACCCCAATGTTCGTGCCAAGCCACCCCTGAAGGTCTCCACCGCCAAGCCATCTACTTCCGCAAATCTTGGACGTGTGAACCAAATCTCAGCTAAGGATACTGATGGTACTTCTGACGTCATTCTTGGTACGCTCCCAGTCAATTATGTTCCCACTTCTATCCTTTGCGATCCAGGAGCATCTCACTCAGTCATGTCGGAGAATTATGCACTTCGGCATGAGATATCCTTTGATGAAATGTTCACACCAATGAATATTCAAACTCCTGGTTCCAAGTGGCAAACTAATAGAGTAAGCCATGGCAATCAAATTGCAATTGAGGGTTTAGTATTCCTTGCTTCACTCATAGCCCTCAAGTCTTCAGACATTGATGTCATCCTTGGTATGGATTGGTTATCAAGACAAAATGCTTTTCTTGATTGTAAAGGCAAGTCAGTTAGACTTACACATCCTTCAGGCCAGACAATAGATTATTCCTCACCAAGATCGAGAACCCAGATGCATTCTTTGAATGCGCTTCCTCTTCCCGACCTTGAAATATTCCTGTGGTTCGTGACTTCCCGGATGTCTTTCCTGAAGAGCTGCCGGGAATGCCACCCGACAGATGTGTAGAATTCATTGTAGATCTTATGCCAGGAACCGCACCAATTTCCAGACGCCCATACAAATTGGCCCCACGTGAGTTAGCTGAGCTTAAAATCCAACTTGAATCTTTGTTGGCAAAAGGCTTCATCCTCCCTAGCTCATCGCCATGGGGTTGCCCTGTTCTGTTCGTAACGAAGAATGATGGAACAGAAAGGATGTGCGTAGACTATCGACCGCTAAATAGAGCGACGATAAAGAACAAGTACCCACTTCCCAGGATCAATGATCTTTATGATCAACTTGCTGGAACCTCTGTCTTCTTCCAAGATGGATTTGAGATTAGGTTATCATCAAATCAAAATCCGAAACGAGGACATTCCAAAAACGGCTTTCACTACTCGTTATGGTCTTTACGAGTACACCGTCATGTCCTTCGGTTTAACCAATGCCCCCGCGACTTTCTCGCGCATGATGAATTCGATCTTCATGGAGTACTTGGATAAATTTGTTGTAGTTTATCTTGATGACATTCTCATCTACTCGAAGAACGAAGAAGAACATGACGAACATCTTAGGTTGGTATTGATGAAACTTCGAGAGCATCGCCTGTATGCTAAATTCTCCAAGTGTGAATTTTGGTTACCAGAAGTGACCTACTTAGGCCACGTGATTTCTGCCAAAGGCATTGCTGTCAATCCCGAGAGAGTTCAGGCTGTCCTTGACTGGACTCCACCTGAATCGGTTAAGCAAGTTAGGAGTTTTCTTGGCTTAGCAAGCTATTGTCGCCGCTTCGTTGAGAACTTCTCCAAAGTTGCAAAGCCTCTAACTGAACTCCTCAAGAAAGATAAGAAATTTGAATGGACTCCCAAGTGCGAGGAAAGCTTTCGAGAGATGAAAAGAATATTGACTTCTGCACTCGTACTTGCGCCTCCAGACACCAAAAAGGATTTCGAGATCTATTGTGACGCCTCACGGCAAGGGTTAGGATGCATACTTATGCAAGATAGACATGTGGTAGCTTATGCTTCACGCCAGTTGCGTCCACATGAAGAGAACTATCCTACCCATGATCTTGAACTCGCTGCCGTAGTTCATGCCCTGACAACTTGGCAACATTACCTCCTTGGTAATCGTTGCGAGATCTATTCCGACCACCAAAGCCTCAAATACATATTCACCCAGACAGATCTTAATCTCAGGCAAATATGCTGGATAGAGTTGATAAAAGATTATGACTTAGGAATTTCTAACACTGCAGGCAAAGCCAATGTCATGGATGATGCACAAAGTCGTAAGTCGTATTGTAACAACCTCATGTTACAACAATATCAACCACTTCTTCATGAGGAATTTTGAAAGCTCAATCTTGAGATTGTTCCTCATGGTTATCGTTCTACCTTGGTGGCGAAACCAATCCTTGAGGATAAGATCATCGCCGCCCAGAAACGTGATAGTGGTATTCGAGAGATCAAGAAGAACATTGCTAGCGGAGTTGCTAAATGTTTCTCCATAAATGATCAAGGTGTCGTTTTATTTGGCACTCGATTGGTTGTACCACGAAAAAACAATCTTAGGAGGCTAATTCTTAAGGAGGCTCATGACACACCCCTTTCGATTCATCCTGGTAGCACAAAGATGTACCGAGACCTACGCGAGAGATTTTGGTGGACTAGGATGAAGCGAAAAATTGCTCAGTATGTTGCCGAATGTGATGTTTGTCGTCGCATTAAGGCCGAACACCAAAGACCTGCTGGTACACTTCAACCTTTTCCTATTCCAGAGTGGAAATGGGACAAAGTCGCTATGGATATCATCACTGGCTTTCCAAAAACCCAGAAAGGAAATGATGCCATCTTCGTTGTCGTTGATAGACTTAAAGTTGCACACTTCCTTCCCGTTCGCGAGTCTATAACTGCTAGCCAGTTAGCGGACTTGTATGTCTCTAGAATTGTGTCTCTTCATGGTGTTCCTTTGGAAATCAATTCTGATCGAGGTAGCCTTTTCACCTCTATATTTTGGGGAAGCTTTCAGAATGCTATGGGAACTCATCTCTCCTTTAGTACAGCTTTCCATCCTCAGTCTAGCGGTCAAGTTGAAAGGGTTAACCAAATTCTCGAAGACATGCTCAGAGCTTGTGTTATCTCATTCAGAAAGAATTGGGAGAAGTCTCTTCCATTCGCCAAATTTGATTCTAAAAATAGTTTCCAATCTAGTCTGAACATGGCTCCTTTTGAACTCCTCTATGGACGAAGATGTCGAACACCCCTTAACTGGTCAGAAACCGGTGAAAGACAATTCTTTGGACCAGATATGTCATGGAAGCAGAAGATCAAGTTCGCATTGTTCGTGATCAATTGAAAGCCGCCCAGTCTCGTCAGAAAAGCTACTATGATCGTGATCATAGGAAAGAAAGCTACAATCTGGATGAGAAGGCTTACCTTCGGGTTACTCCTCTGAAGGGAACCCAACGATTCGGTATCAAAGGCACGTTGGCCCCACGTTACATTGGACTTTTCCGCATTCTTGCTAAACATGGAGAAGTTGCCTACCAACCTGAACTACCCCCTCACCTTTCCCGAGTACATGATGTATTCCATGTGTCACAACTCAGGCGTTGCTTCAAGGACCCCATCCGCGAAGTCGACCACGAAACGCTTGATCTCCAAGATGACCTTTCTTATCGAGAGTACCCTGTTCGTATTCTTGATTCCGCAGAGTGTGTCACTCGTCGTCAGAAGATTAAGTTTCTGAAAGTGCAATGGTCACACCACTCTGAGAGATAAGACACATGGGAAAGAGAAGACCGTCTCAGTGCCGAGTACCCCACCTTCCTCCCGATGACTTCTGAATCTCGGGCCGAGATTATTTTGAGTGGGGGCGAGTTGTCAGAACCCTCTGTTAGGTATGTGCTAGGATCAAGAGCTACATTGCATTCATCATAAAAATTTCAAAAAGAAATTGAAATGGGAGAAGAAACCCCCCAGATGAATTTAGTTCAAATGGCCAGAATAAAAATTGCTCCAAAAATTCCTTTTGCATTTTTGAAAAGTCTCATAAATGAGTGTGATCACATATCAAGTGATGTGGGACCAACCCCATGCTCATGGATTTTTCCAATATTCAAACAGGAGCATGGATTTAAATTTAAACCCCTATTTGAATTAAAGTTCAAATTATTTGAATTTTAAAAATGCCCAAACTTTATAAGTGGCTAGCTATATGCATTACAAGTCCACATAAAAATTTGGGGCATTTTATAAAATGCCTAGGTATTTAATCCAAGGCAGAACAAACAATAGCAGAAAAGAAAACAGAAAAGAAAAGGGAAAAGGAAACTCACCTGGTTCTGGCCCAACTAACTGCACCGCAGCCCAGCAGCCGGCCCAGCCCACCCCACCTTGTCGTCTACCTCCCCCGCGCCCCGAAGGTGCTCGCTGTAATGCATGCACGCCGCCGCCGACGCCACGACCACGGAGCTGCTTCCCCCGTCCACGTCCTGGCGCCTGGAAACGTCCTGAGACGTTGTGGCTCCTTCCCCCCCCCTTTCGGTTCGCTCCCCACGTCTCTCTCGCCCGATTTCTATGCCGGCGACGACCACCCGAGGCTTGCGCCGTAGCGGTCGCCGCACCCGCGTGGCCACCGTGCTCCCCGCGCCGCCTCGAGCTGTCCAGAGGAACCTCAACCATCGTCTTCGTCTCCCCGTGCAGTGAATTGAGCCCGGGAGCCCTGGAGACTCCGCCAGCTTCACTAAGTCGCCGCCGGCCACCGTGAAGATCCTCGCCGAATTCCGTCGCCGTTGAGCCCTCCCCGCCTCCAACCTTTGCACCACCGCACTCCCCGCATCTCGGTGAGCTTTTCCACTCACCCAGATAGCCCCCTATCGCCCTCTGTCCTGCGCCACCATGGGAGCCGAGCTCCGTCGCTACCATGGCCGACGGTGAGGTCCCTCCCGTGCCCATTTCCCCTCGTGGTGGTGTCCATTGAGTTCCCGGAGCGACTAGGAGCGCATGGCACTACTGCGTGCCCCTCCTTTGCACCGTAGCACCACCCGCGTCGCCGCCGTGCTTTGGTTGCCGCCGGTGAGGTCCCTGCCGTAGCCTCCGTCACCCCCTGGCCGCGCCGTGGCTTCCACGCAACGCGCGAGTTCACGGGCTACACTCCAGTGCCTCTGGCGCTGCGAATCATGCCCCGCACCGCCGTCCCGAGGAGCTCCGCCGTGATGGATGGTCGCCGGCGTTGAGCCGCCGGCGAGGTGACGTGGCTAGGCGGTTAACACTAATTAACCACCCCCAGTTTCACTTACAGGTGGGTCCATGGCCCCCTCTAATCTCTCTGTTAATTTAATTAACAGGGATTTAACCAAGAGAGGCTGACAGGGTGACCCCACAGATCAGTTTGACCAGAGTCAAACCCCTGAGGTCATGGTGACTTCACAGTGACGCAGTAATTGTATTTCCATTTAAAAAGAAAAGCAGAAAAAATCCAAAAAATGAATTAAACTTTGGAAATTCATAACTAATTCTAATTAACTCCAAATTAAACATATAATATATGAAAAATTATCAGAAAAATGCAAGGATTCTGAATATGGAATTTGTTTTCATGTTTGAACATTTTAAAATGGGTGAACATTGGCATATGTGCATATGGATCCTTTTCAAATTCAAATTTGGAGTGATTTTGCAAATGACTTTGCAACACACTTCTTTTAAATGGTTTCATCCACACATCAGAGACTTTACCTCACCTTTACAACATCACTTCATCCTCAACCTTTTCAAATGTTTATTCTTGGTTTCAAATGCAATTGAAATTCATCGATAAATCAAATGGAGTTTGAATTTGCAATTCATTTGCTTCATACTCCTTTTAAATGGAATAACTCACACATCAGTGACACATACATCAAGTTTCAACCGTCAACTCATGTGCTTGTGCATTGTACTTATTATGCTTCGATGTTTGTTGTTTTTCTATTAGAGGTGGAGCCGGAACCGGAGGCCACCCCCTTCGTTGAAGACATTGTGTTTGAACCTTGTCAGCAAGGCAAGCAAATCCCCATTGATCATGTCGATAAAATCCCGCTTCCCTCTCAGTCTCTCTTATGCGTTGTTTAGGATGATTACCATGCTACATTTCTACCGCATAGATGAACCCATTCCTTTGCATGACCTATCATTTGTCACAGTAGTAAGAAAACCACAATCCTAGCAAATGTAGGAGTTGGTTGATATCATGTGGCCCCTGCAACTGTTAATGCTTATTGCATGCTTGGAGTTTACCATGAGGGTACTTTGATCTGTGAGTCAGGATGCTAGCAATCATGTTGAAGAAGGTGAAACTGTGTTGGTGAATCTACCCTAATACAAGGTGAACGATGAGAGGTTGTGTAGGAGTACACAGTGGGTTGTCTCATTGAACACCACCTTAAGCCCGAATTCTTGTGTGGTGCTCCAATACGAAGAGTACTACCACATGTTGGGCACATGGACCCCCGCTCAACCTACTAACTCACCCCTTCTCAGTTCAATGAGTCGCAGTAGTTCGGGGTTCTGGTAGGTCTGTGGCACGGTCTACGAAGTGGAAGAACGGCTATTCAGACCGGCTTGGGACCCTGCACACATATTCTGGGACCACATCGGTAAACCGGCCGGTTTCACGATGTGGACTCCAGACCAGATATGCGTCTCCATTGTACTTGAGTTGGCTGTGAGGTAAAAGTTGTGGAAATTATCCTCGCCGACACCCGCTTGAAGGGTGACGAGATCCCGGTGGTAACTGATAGTTTCATGTGTGTAGCAGTACACCCCTGCAGGGTTAATAAACTATTCGAATAGCCACGTCCGCGGTAAGGGACTACTTGGAAAGATGTGCCTGATTATTAGACAACTTGAATTGGATACTTATAAAACTTTCCAAGATAAGCGTGAGTGCTATGGCGTGCTTTCTCGTGGGAAGTCGAGGAAGGCACCATAGTGGTGTAATTGGTTGGAGATGTAGTGGACTCGTGTACGCTTCTTACCTCAAGTCTGGTACTCGTAGTTCAGGACTAGCCAAGTCAAAGCTGGCACTTCTGCTTATGAACCCCACCTCCCTTTACCTTGATACATGTGCATGAGTATTATAGTTCCTACGCAAGTCTTGCTGAGTACAACTTTGTACTAACGTTTGCGTATTCTATGTTTTAGATGTACCCACTGACCCCGAAGGTGGATTCTTCCTGGAGCTCGACGACTGATCAAGCTAGTGTAGTCCCAGTCAGGCGGCTGGTCCCTCGTGGAAGGGCTTGTTTATAGGTAAGGCTTCTCTAAGCCATTTGTTAAACTTGTCTGTACTCAGACCTACTTTGCTTCCGCATGTTTGATGTAATGTTGGATCACGGTCTCGTGATCTCCATGTGCACTCTGTAAGAGTTATCAATAAAGTTGTAAACTTTGTAGAGAATTGCAATGATACCTGTTGTTCATACTAGACATGTGTGCTGCGTGTATGACTATAACCTGCATGTCTTAGTATGGGTTTTCGAGACCTTAGTTGTGATCTGGCTGGTGGTCTTTTATACACCAAGTTGCCCTTAGATGTGCGCATCTTGGGGCATCGCGATGCGATTGTTCGTGACTCCGTCACGTGCACACTTTGATGTATGATCGAGTCCGCCCTAGACCCCGACTAAGTGATCGGGCTGGAGTAAGTCTATGTAAGGGTTATAATACAATCGATAGTATGATTGAGGCGACTTGTCTATGAGTATGGGAGTTCACCACCCATATCATTTAGAATTGTGTGCGGACGATGAGGACCCATCTCAGTTGATCATCCGGCCTGGATGGGATGCCCCTCACGTTCGATGCTTTCCGAGAACGTTCTGTGCTTGGCCTTGTCTGCTTAGACAAGTGGGTACGGTCCTCATCTCTCCATATGATTGTGTTGTAGCGGGTCTTGGATACACTAACCCCAGGTTCCGACAGACTTGGTATCAGAGCAGGACTGACTGTAGGATTATCAGCCTTGGTCGAAGTTGAGTCTAGCCTTCTATAGTTATATAGTTACTCTGGGTATATAAGGGAACAACGTAAGGCTTATTTTTTCTCCTTACCTTCATCGTTCTGAGTTCTGAGTCACCCTCATATTGTTCCACGGGAAGATAGGACTAGGCTCATCTATGTCTTACTAGAAAATCTCGTTGATTGCTTCCTTGTAGCCGTTGGAAAGTTGTGTTCGGTTTGCTAGAGTTGTTGTGCTTCCTGATTTCTTACATCGTATGTAATTGTTGTTTCTATGTTGTAAGAAATTGTTTTATCTTGCAATTACAGCCGTTATGCTGTCCGAGTCATTCCAGTTATCTTCATAATCTGATGCATTTGCAAAATCATTCAACATCTTTTGACATTGATCTTATCCTTCAGGATGTCTCAAGGAACCCGTGGCCACCTTGGTCGTTCCCAAGCTCGTTGGGATGATCCGGAGGAAGGCAATCTTCCACCGTCACCCACGATGGCTCAAGTTCTCTTGGAGGTCGAAAGAAACCGAAGGGACTCTCATGAGTTGTTGGGAATCATTGCTCGGAACACTTCCCAGCAGCGGAATGAGCGTGGGTCGTTGAATGACTTCATCCAGCTTCATCCCCCAGTTTTCAGCTATTCCACTGAGCCCCTTGACGCCGATGACTGGCTTCGCAGCATCGAGAGAAAGCTCCATTCTGGACATGTTGCAGATGGTGACAGAGCCAACCATGCCACCTACCACCTCGAGGGTGCAGCTAGCTCTTGGTGGGAGAACTTTCTGAACATGCGTCTAGCTGGACAGTTGACTTCGTGGAATGAGTTATGTGACGCTTTTCGCGAGCATCACATTCCTCAGGGACTCATGGACCGCAAGAGAGAGGAGTTCTGCAATCTCACCCAAGGAAGAAGGTCCGTTGATGAGTTTAGTCGGGAGTTCAATCGTCTTGCCCGCTATGCCCCCGAGGAGGTATCCACCGACTCCAAGAAGAAAGAGAGGTTCCGCAAGGGACTCAATTCTAGACTTCGTCGCGATTTGAATCTCCATGACTTCGCCACATTCCAGATCCTTGTCAATAAGGCCATCAAGGCAGAGGATATGATCACACCCGAGGATTCCCGCAAGCACCCTAGAGATGATGGTTCATCCAGTTCAGGCCCTCAGAAGCGCAAGATCTGGATCCCCAATAGCATGTTCCGCAAGAAAAACCCACCGAGGCCGTCCTTTGTGGTGCCTCGTCCACCAGCTCCGTTCCATCCAGCTCCACCTAACAACCCAGCTCCCCGCACTATCTTCGGAGCTTGTTTCAGATGTGGCCAGCCTGGTCACTATTCTCGTGAGTGCCCCATAAATCAGAATGCTCCACCTCATGCCAAAGGGAACCCCAATGTTCGTGCCAAGCCACCCCTGAAGGTCTCCACCGCCAAGCCATCTACTTCCGCAAATCTCGGACGTGTGAACAAAATCTCAGTTGAGGAGACTGATGGTAATTCTCACGTCATTCTTGGTACGGTCCCAGTCAATTATGTTCCCACTTCTGTCCTTTTCGATCCATGAGCATCTCACTCATTCATGTCGGAGAATTATGCACTTCGGCATGAGATAACCTTTGATGAAATGTTCACACCAATGATTATTCAAACTCCTGGTTCCAAGTGGCAAACTAATAGAGTAAGCCATGGCAATCAAATTGCAATTGAGGGTTTAGTATTCCTTGCTTCACTCATAGCCCTCAAGTCTTCAGACATTGATGTCATCCTTGGTATGGATTGGTTATCAAGACAAAATGCTTTTCTTGATTGTAAAGGAAAGTCAGTTAGACTTACACATCCTTCAGGCCATACAATAGATTATTCCTCACCAAGATCGAGAACCCAGATGCATTCTTTGAATGTTCTTCCTCTTCCCGACCTTGAAGATATTCCGGTGGTTCGTGACTTCCCGGATGTCTTTCCTGAAGAGCTTCCGGGAATGCCACCCGACATATGTGTAGAATTCATTGTAGATCTTATGCCAGGAACCGCACCAATTTCCAGACGCCCATACAAAATGGCCCCACGTGAGTTAGCAGAGCTTAAAATCCAACTTGAATCTTTGTTGGCAAAAGGCTTCGTTCGCCCTAGCTCATCGCCATGGGGTTGCCCCGTTCTGTTCGTAACGAAGAAAGATGGAACAGAAAGGATGTGCGTAGACTATCGGCCGCTAAATATAGCGACGATAAAGAACAAGTACCCACTTCCCAGGATCAATGATCTTTATGATCAACTTGCTGGAACCTCTGTCTTCTTCCAAGATGGATTTGAGATTAGGTTATCATCAAATCAAAATCCGAAACGAGGACATTCCAAAAACGGCTTTCACTACTCGTTATGGTCTTTACGAGTACACCGTCATGTCCTTAGGTTTAACCAATGCCCCCGCGACTTTCTCGCGCATGATGAATTCGATCTTCATGGAGTACTTGGATAAATTTGTTGTAGTTTATCTTGATGACATTCTCATCTACTCGAAGAATGAAGAAGAACATGCCGAACATCTTAGGTTGGTATTGATGAAACTTCGAGAGCATCGCCTGTATGCTAAATTCTCCAAGTGTGAATTTTGGCTACCAGAAGTGACCTACTTAGGCCACGTGATTTCTGCCAAAGGCATTGCTGTCAATACCGAGAGAGTTCAGGCTGTCCTATACTGGACTCCACCTGAATCGGTTAAGCAAGTTAGGAGTTTTCTTGGCTTAGCAAGCTATTGTCGCCTCTTTGTTGAGAACTTCTCCAAAGTTGCAAAGCCTCTAACTGAACTCCTCAAGAAAGATAAGAAATTTGAATGGACTCGCAAGTGCGAGGAAAGCTTTCGAGAGCTGAAAAGAAGATTGACTTCAGCACCCGGACTTGTGCCTCCAGACACCAAAAAGGATTTCGAGATCTATTGTGACGCCTCACGGCAAGGGTTAGGATGCATACTTATGCAAGATAGACATGTGATAGCTTATGCTTCACGCCAGTTGCGTCCAAATGAAGAGAACTATCCTACCCATGATATTCAACTCGCTGCCGTAGTTCATGCCTTGACAACTTGGCGACATTACCTCCTTGGTAATCGTTGCGAGATCTATTCCGACCACCAAAGCCTCAAATACATATTCACCCAGCCAGATCTTAATCTCAGGCAAAGACGCTGGATAGAGTTGATAAAAGATTATGACTTAGGAATTTCTTACACTCCAGGCAAAGCCAATGTCATGGCTGATGCACTAAGTCGTAAGTCGTATTGTAACAACCTCATGTTACAACAATATCAACCACTTCTTCATGAGGAATTTCGAAAGCTCAATCTTGAGATTGTTCCTCATGGTTATCTTTCTACCTTGGTGGCGAAACCAACCCTTGAGGATAAGATCATCGCCGCCCAGAAACGTTTTCTTTGGCACTCGATTGGTTGTACCACGAAAACACAATCTTAGGAGGCTAATTCTTAAGGAGGCTCATGACACATCCCTTTCGATTCATCCTGGTAGCACAAAGATGTACCGAGACCTCGCCAGAGATTTTGGTGGACTAGGATGAAGCGGAAAATTGCCCAGTATGTTGCCGAATGTGATGTTTGTCGTCGCATTAAGGCCGAACATCAAAGACCTGCTGGTACACTTCAACCTTTGCCTATTGCAGAGTGGAAATGGGACAAATTCGCTATGGATTTCATCACTGGCTTTCCAAAAACCCAGAAACGAAATGATGCCATCTTTGTTGTCGTTGATAGACTTTCCAAAGTTGCACACTTCCTTCCCGTTCGCGAGTCTATAACTGCTAGCCAGTTAGCGGACTTGTATGTCTCTAGAATTGTGTCTCTTCATGGTGTTCCTTTGGAAATCAATTCTGATCGTGGTAGCCTTTTCACCTCTAGATTTTGGGGAAGCTTTCAGAATTCTATGGGAACTCATCTCTCCTTTAGTACAACTTTCCATCCAAATTCTCGAAGACATGCTCAGAGCTCGTGTTATCTCATTCGGAAAGAATTGGGAGAAGTCTCTTCCATTCGCCGAATTTTCTTATAACAATAATTTCCAATCTAGTCTGAACATGGCTCCTTTTGAACTCCTCTATGGACGAAGATGTCGAACACCCCTTAACTGGTCAGAAACCGGTGAAAGACAATTCTTTGGACCGGATATGATCATGGAAGCAGAAGATCAAGTTCGCATTGTTCGTGATCAATTGAAAGCCGCCCAGTCAAGTCAGAAAAGCTACTATGATCGTCATCATAGGCAAGAAAGCTACAATCTGGATGAGAAGGCTTACCTTTGGGTTACTCCTCTGAAGGGAACCCAACGATTTGGTATCAAAGGCAAGTTGGCCCCACGTTACATTGGACTTTCCCGCATTCTTGATAAACGTGGAGAAGTTGCCTACCAACTTGAACTACCCCCGCACCTTTCCCGAGTACATGATGTATTCCATGTGTCACAACTCAGGCGTTGCTTCAAGGACCCCATCCGCGAAGTCGACCACGAAACGCTTGATCTACAAGATGACCTTTCTTATCGAGAGTACCCCGTTCGTATTCTTGATTCCGCAGAGCGTGTCACTCGTCGTCAGAAGATTAAGTTTCTGAAAGTGCAATGGTCACACCACTCTGAGAGAGAAGCCACATGGGAAATAGAAGACCGTCTCAGTGCCGAGTACCCCACCTTCCTCCCGATGACTTCTGAATCTCGGGACGAGATTCTTTTGAGTGGGGGCGAGTTGTCAGAACCCTCTGTTAGGTATGTGCTAGGAGCAAGAGCTACATTGCATTCATGTTAAAAATTTCAAAGAGAAATTGAAATGGGAGAAGAACCCCCCCCCCAGATGAATTTAATTCAAATGTCCGGAATAAAAGTTGCTCCAAAAATTCCTTTTGCATTTTTGAAAAGTCTCATAAATGAGTGTGATCACATATCAAGTGATGTGGGACCAACCCCATGCTCATGGATTTTTCAAATATTCAAACAGGATCATGGATTTAAATTTAAACCCCTATTTGAATTAAAGTTCAAATTATTTGAATTTTAAAAATGCCAAAACTTTATAAGTGGCTAGCTATATGCATTACAAGTCCACATAAAAATTTGGGGCATTTTATAAATTGCCTAGGTATTTAATCCAAGGCAGAACAAACAATGACAGAAAAGAAAACAAAAAAGAAAAGGGAAAAGGAAACTCACCTGGTTCTGGCCCAACTAACTGCACCGCAGCCCAGCAGCCGGCCCAGCCCACCCCACCTTCTCGTCTACATCCCCCGCGCCCCGAAGGTGCTCGCTGTAATGCATGCACGCCACCGCCGACGCCACGGCCAGGCAGCTGCTTCCCCCGCCCACGTCCTGGCGCCTGGAGACGTCCTGAGACGTTGTGGCTCCTTTCCCTCCCCCCTCTCGGTTCGCTCCCCGCGTCTCTCTCGCCCGATTTCGACGCCGACGACGACCACCCGAAGCTTGCGCCGGAGTGGCCACCGTGCTCCCCGCGCCGCCTCGAGCTGTCGAGAGGAACCACAACGGTCGTCTTCGTCTCCCCGTGCAGTGAATTGAGCCCGGGAGCCCTGGAGACTCCGCCATCTTCACCAAGTCGCCGTCGGCCACCATGAAGATCCTCGCCGAATTCCGTCGCCGTTGAGCCCTCCCCGCCTCCAACCTTTGCACCACTGCACTCCCCGCATCTCGGTGAGCTTTTCCCCTCACCCAGCTAGCCCTCTCTCGCCCTCTGTCCTGCGCCACCATGGGAGCCAAGCTCCGTTGCCGCCATGGCCGACGGTGAGGTCGTTCCCGTGCCCCTTTTCCCTCATGGTGGTGTCCATTGAGTTCCTGGAGCCACCAGGAGCGCAACGCACTACTCCGTGCCCCTCCTTTGCACCATAGCACCACCCACGTCGCCGCTGTGCTAAGGTTGCCTCCGGTGAGGTCCCCGCTGACGGGGATCAACCCCGGAAAATCCCATGGTCAGGGACCCTGGGTTAGTCATGAGAGGCACAGGTTGGACGATAGCTCGTCGGCAAACAGGAGGACACGTTCCTGCTCGATATTATTGATGAGGGAGATGTGATTAAGTGGATGCCAAGGCTGGAGCGCACAAGGCTAGGGTTACAGATGATATTGGATGCCTTTGGCGTCGCCCCTCCTAGCCCTTATATACTGAGCTAGGTCTCGGGGAGTTCATCTACGTTTATAGGTAAGCCTTCCTAACCCTAGCTTGCTCCGTACGACAAGTCTTTACACATTCCTTGTGAGTCGCAGACTCCTATGTCGGTGCCAATTAGCGGGCCAAGGCGGGTCCAGGCGGGTCTTCATGGGCCTTCTATCTTCAGGGACACCGGGTAGGCCTATCCGTAGGAGTCGTGGCGTCACCCCCTCGTCAGTATCCCCCGAGTGCCTGGGGGACTTGAAGAGTCACGCAGGGACTCGAGTACATCCGTTTGTCGGTCGTTTGTATGCGCGGTACAACCGCGGGTCGCTGGCAGTCTGGTGGCCATGACAAAACCTGTTTCGAGGGATGCTAAGCTGAAAGGGCCCAAGGAGTCTACTGGTCGAGCCTTGGCGAATTGCGCTAGTGGCAAATACCGCAGTAGCCCAATCAAACCCACGTCCCTCGACGTGAGCTTGGAACACTGGTGTCGAGCAAAAGTCCTGCCGCTTCAGGTCTTACGGTGTTCATTTCCCACCAGTAATGTGCATAGCCTAAGGCGCGTCCTCCCGACTTTTTCTATCATGCGCAGCGCATGGAAAAGGTTGGGAGTGAAATCGCTCTTCGGCAAGTCCCAACCCGGCCGAACTTCGCAACGGGGTCTTACCTACACGCTAATCTTGCGTGGCATCTGGGCACAGTGTATCGTATTCTAGGAATGTGTGTTTTTGAGGCGCGGAGCCTAATAGTATTGCACCCGCTTGGAACAAAACATCAAGCGAGCTGTTCACTCATTCATTCACGGAGCTTGTTTCGAGTGCTCAGACGGGGGGTTCTTCGCGAGTGGTCACTCGAATGCCGTTTCGGCTCTTGAGGTGAGGGAGCACCCGAGACTCTTAACGCCGTATGATCTTGGCGAATGCATGTTTGTCTTGCGTCGGGTTGAGGGAGCACCCGAGACTCTCGTGAGTGCGAGTGGTCACTCGAGCACATTGCTGACTTTTAGGCGGTTGCTCACCTGAGGCTCGGTTTTGAGTGGCTACGCTCCCGATGGGAGTTTAAATATATTTGAAAAATGTATTTAAGAAATCATTCTTGATGTCTGTTGGTATTCTTTGCCGCTTGTCGGGATAACGATGCCTCTGTTTGATGGTTGTAAGGGATGCTCCGCCATTGAGCCGTCACGTCTTCATGACCGGTCATAATGATGACCGCTGTGGCGTGCGGCAGGGGCTGGTTGAGTTTCCGATACGCGCGTTGGAAACGCACGTGAATTGACGCGTCTCACGCACAATGCGTCCCGTGGGAAAGCATCTTGGTCTTGGAATCTGAGACGTCTGCGACGTTTGGTCTTTGAATTAATTGTTGATGTCATCTTGGCTTCTCTGTGCTGGGAGATTTCTGTTCTATAAATGAGCCTTTCTCTTTCACAGCGTTTCGCCTCTATCCACCTTGCTGCTTTGTCTCTTCCTTCTTCTCTTCTTCCTCTCATGGTTCCCAGGCGAGGTGTTGGCCGTGGCCGTGTTCGTCGTGGCCGTGGTGGCCGTACACCACGCTCATGCCGTGGTGGTCGCCATGGTACGGCACCAATGCCTTCCTCCTCTCCCTTGGAGGAGGGATTCTGGCGCTATGATTTTCTTTTACGCGTTCGTGGCCAGAGCGCCAATCGCGTTCTTCTTCCCTTTGCTTTTTCCGCCATTGTCTCTGAACGTGGCTTAGATGGCTTGCTTCTGCATCTTCAAGGGAGCTGTCGATCTCCTTCTTATGTTGATTTGGAGGTTGATAGCTCCCACTTGACTTTTCTTGGCTCTGGTTGGAGTTTGTTTGCTCGACGGTTGAATTTGCGATATGGCGATATGCTCAGCTGTCGTTTTGACGGCGAAAGCACTGTCACTGTCCACGCGTTCGACCTGAGCGGCAACAACGTGGATCCGCACTGGCAGGAGTCGAGCAGCGACAGTTCCACAAGGTCGAGGAGTCATACGCCTGCATCTTCTGCGACTCCGTCTTCTGGTGACTCCTCAGGTGGTGATGCCGTCTCCATCAGTTCCGAAGAAGACATCAACGTCAAGCCGTCGATCAAGCGGATGCGCCAAGCGACCTTGTAGAACTGGAGGCGGCCTCATCTTTGCCGGCAACTCGGAGAAGGAGCTGCGCAGCCGGAGAAGAAGGTGTGCAGCTGCAGCTGGAGAAGAAGCTGGTGGAGCATCGACAAATAAGTCGAGATTCACCCTTTTGTTATGTCATTGACATCCTCTGCTAGCTTCCTTTTTTCCTTGTCTGTGGTGATGCCCTTGTACTAGAGTCGACTACCCCTCATGGGCACACATGTAGAAGTCATAATTCCTTGGGTGATTCCCTCTTGTAACAGGAGCTGCCTTCTATCCAAATGTACTTGAGTCCTTTTATACCTTTATGGTTGAATTCAAGCTGTGGTTTGAGATCTTGCAATAAACTGTGTTTTCGACTCCTATGATGACATGTTTTCGACTCCTTCTTTCGATTCCATATGATAGCGCGGAATGTCTTCGACTTCATATGATAGCGTGAGATGTCTTCGACTTCATCTGATAGCGTGAAATGTCTTCGACTCCTCCCGCGATGCACTGACTTTAACTTTCTAGTGTGTTCCATCGGGTGCGCGGCAGCGCTCCCGATGGGAGTATCCCCCGAGGCTACGTTTGAGTTGTAGAGTCAAACATAGGCTTAATACTTCGCGTATTTCCTCGCGGTTCAACTCTGGAGTAGTCCCCGAGTTTTGGTTGTTTGTCATCCGGGTGAAGACTTGAAGATTTCTAGCTTGGTGTTTTTCGAATAGGACCGTAGCCTGTCTCGGGGAATGCTTATGCCTAAGCCCCCGAGTTTTTAAGGTGAGCTCGCGTAGGTGGCGATAGCGTCTCTCGGGGGGATTTTTCTCTTAAGCCCCCGAGTTTTTAAGGTGAGATCGTGTAGGTGGCGATAACGTCTCTCGGGGGGATTTTGCTCTTAAGCCCCCCGAGTGCTTTGGTTAAGATCGCTTGAGTGGCGATAGCGTCTCTCGGGGGGATTTTATTCTTAAGCCCCCGAGTGCTTTGGTTAAGATCGCGTAGGAGAAAGCGTCTCTCAGGGGGATTTTATTCTTAAGCCCCCGAGTGCTTTGGTTAAGATCGCGTAGGCGATAGCGTCTCTCGGAGGGATTTTATTCTTAAGCCCCCGAGTGCTTTGGTTAAGATCGCGTAGGCGATAGCGTCTCTCGGGGGGATTTAATTCTTAAGCCCCCGAGTGCTTTGGTTAAGATCGCGTAGGCGATATCGTCTCTCGGGGGGATTTTATTCTTAAGCCCCCGAGTGCTTTGGTTAGAATCGCGTAAGCGATAGCGTCTCTCGGGGGGATTTTATTCTTAAGCCCCCGAGTGCTTTGCGATGGCAGTATTTGGGCAACATTTATTTTATTGCGGTCGAGCGGCTACATGAGTTGCCGGTCATGTCTGACCGATGGGGACTATGGATAGAACAGTCGCAAGTTTGCTACGTTCCATGGGTTACCCACGTCCTCGTTTGTCTTCGGGTTCTTTAGCCTGCAGGCGCCACCTCCGAGGACTTCTGAGATTATAAATGGTCCTTCCCATTGGGGGGCAAGTTTATGGACCTTCTCTTGTATCAGCCGTAGGACTAGGTCAACTTTGTTGAAGGTTCTAGTGCGCAAGCGACTGCTTTGGTAGGTGGGTAGCTTGTCCTGGTATCCCTCTGATTTTTCCAGGGTTGTATCTCTTGCTTCGTCAGCTGTATCTTTGTCATCTTGTAATGCTTCTTCTGCTTCTTCTTCTTCGTACCCGGTGACCCGAGGTGCTCCAAACTTGAGGTCATGTGGTAGTACTGCCTCTGCCCCATACACCATGAAGAAGGGTGTGTACTAGCTTGCGGTGTTTGGTGTAGTTCGTAGGCTCCATAGTACCGCGGGGAGTTCTTCTACCCAGTTGCCGGCGGCTTGCTCGAGTGGTGCGAGGAGCCGCTTCTTGATTCCCCCGCATACAAGGCCGTTTTCTTTTTCCACTTGGTCGTTGGACTGCGGGTGCGCGACTGATGCATAATTGATTTTGATGCCCAGTTCTTCGCAAAAGTTCTGGAATTCTGCGGCTGTGAAGTTCGTTCCGTTGTCCGTGATGATGTTGTGTGGCACTCTGAACCTGAAGATGATCGATTTGATGAAGTTGGCAGCCGTGAGGGCTGTAGAGCTGGTGATGGGCACTGCTTCGATCCATTTGGTGAACTTGTCGACTGCGACGAGCAGGTGTGTCCTTCCGCCCTTTGATGATTTCTTGAGTGGGACCACCATGTCGAGCCCCCAGGTGGCGAACGACCAGGATAGTGGTATGGTCTTGAGCTCTGAGGCGCGAGTGTGTGGCCTGTTGGCGAATATCTGGCAGGTGACACAACGTCGCATGATTTCCTCTGCGTTTTTCATGGCTGTGGTGTTGGGAAACGTAGTAGAAAACAAAAATTTCGGCCTACGAATCAAGATCCCAAGATCATCCAAGAAAGATGGCATACAAGGTTTAGGCCTTTTCTCACCAACAGTTGCAGCGGAAGAAGAGTTGGTGAATCTCGTGGACGTAGTGGAAGTAGATCTCGCAAGTTCTCCCACGAACAGTCCCTCGATCAATCCCATGAACAAGTCCCGTGATCTAGTCCCACGGACAAGTCCCATGAACAAGCTCCTCGAAGAAGGGTCGAAGGTACGACCCCTCCATTAGTATCCACACATCCCGTAGCAGAAATCCAGCAGCGCTCCGCCGTCCAGAGATGAACGCCACCGAGAAAACTAGAGGGAGAAAACCCTAACGGATTCCGATCTAGAACAGCGTCTAAATTGGGGTCTAATTGTGGAGCAACGGGGTTTAGAGGAGGGAGGGTGGCGCATAGGCCTTGGGGACAAGTTGTCTTGCTCTCCCCCTCCCCTTGGCTCACCTTATATAGGTGGCCAGGAGGCCTAGGGCGCAGCTCAATGAGGATTGGGAGTCCAACTTGGACTCCCAAGCCTTCCAAACCTTCCCACACCTTCCCACCGGAAACCTGCCATACTGGGTTTTGGTATTTCCACCTGGAGGAGGATTCCCTCCCCTTGGTGCGCCCCCACCCCCTTGGCCGGCCAGGGCAGCCTAGGTGGCTTGCCCCCCAAGGCCAGGGGCGCAGGGGAGTGGGTGGTACTGCCCGGAACCTTCCGTAACCTTCCATGACCTTCTAGAAGCTTCCAGGACCTTCCGGGACATACCGGAACCGTTTCGGGACATTCCGGACACTTCTGGAGCACTTCCAGGACCTTCCAAGACCGTTCTCGGACGTTCCGGAGCCATCCGGATAGTTTCCAAGACCATCCGAGTTACAGTTTAAGCCACCCGATGACCGCGAAGGTTGTCAGGACGCCCAGCGATTATCCGGAAACTATTCCGGTTGATCCAGGACTTCCCCAGTACCATTCTCATATGTTCCGGAACCACCTGGGACTACTCCAGAGTGATCCGGACATAACCTTAAATACCCAGAACTACTTCTGGTGCCCTTATGAACAATTCCATAAATCTCCGGAACTACTTCCGGTACCCGTATGAACTATTCTGCTTTGCTTCCACTAAACCTTCTACCATACTGGTATTCTAACAGACTACTGCTCGTTAAGTGTGTGACCCAATAGGTTCGGTATAATGCGAACATGACTCAGAACATCTTCCGGACATAGGTCAACAGCCTTTTGTCAATAGCCAATAATCAACAGCGGAGCCATGGACACCCATGTTGACTCCCGCACATACACGAAGAAACTTCGAGTGAACCATTATGTTTATTCATGTACCATTCCCTTTGCTTCGCGATATATGACAAAGTTAGAGGAGAGAAGTTTGGCACCCATGTGTAACAACTTTTGAACACAAGCCACTCGTTATCCTCTTTGCTCGTTTGTCCCTTTTCTCGTTATCGTATTCCGGTATCCCCGTGACTGAATCACAATGCGTCTGGCCAGACTACAATGGATACCGTCATACCAAGTGGGCCCGAAGTGAATATCTTCTTCATCGTGAAGGAGCAAATCCCATTCTTGAACTATCACAGTCACTAGCCACACCATCTGACATACCCAGAACTTATTTTACTACTTCCCATTTACGGGAGGATTCATCTAAGAACCAAAGCATGTCTTCCTGTGTGAAGCAACTCGATACTCTCATGGTCTAAGGAATTACGTATATGATAACATTTCATGATATGACTTATAACGCAGTTACGATGTGATCTCTAAGTATATCATTCAATACTGGGGTCAGTTCAACATCATTGTTCTGCTAACAATATGTTCCCATTGCTACTGACATCCTTGTTACAAGAACAATGTCCATGATTAAGAAAACGTAATCATCAGTTAGCACATGAGCTGGTCTTAGAGGCTAAACCAGGAACTCTTGGTGTTTACATTTCCACACATGCAAATGATTTTTCTTCTGAATCTCACAGTCAGGGTCATTGCAATTATAGCACAAAAATATAAACATTAATTACGAACGTGGAAATATATATATAATAACATTTTATTATTGCCTCTAGGGCATATTTCCAACAGTCTCCCACTTGCACTAGAGTCAATAATATTGTCAGTGCTTGAGCACTTTACACCTATGGCATACCGGTGTAATAAATGCCTCATTTGTGGTATAGACCTCATCTTCGGATCTGACGTTTCAGGCCCGTTTGTATCTTGCATATCTTTGCGTTTTCACGCTATCATAAAATTCACTAATTTTATCAGTTTAGCTTTGTATATGTTTGAATCATTTGGTAGGACCTTGGTTCCTTAGAATAAGTCATGAAATCATTCATCAATGTTCCATGAGCTTCAAGCATCTAGGAAACCATACCATGTTCATAAATGAACTGATGATTCAAAATACCCTCCCTTGTTACTTCTTTAAGCAACAATATACTTAGCCTCTGTTATAGAATTCGCCACAGTATCTAACTTTAACACAGTTCCTTCATACTGTGCCACCCTTATGTGTGAAACACATAATCCCAATTAAAATCGAAAATCGATCGGAGTAAGTATGAAGACTGAATTGGTGTAACTGTTTACATCAAAATTCAGCTGGTGTAACTTGTTACAACGAGCTCTTCATTATCTCCATTTTCCGAGAAACATATCTTATCTATCATAAGTTTAACTTTTCACTGTTTGTCCAATGATCAACATATTGATCACTTTGGTATCTTGCTCATAACCTTTTGAAGCACTGGACATATCTGGTCGTTTTACATATTATGGTGTACATGATTAATCCAAACACACGGGTGAGTAGAATTCAATTCACGTGTTTTTGCTTATCTGTGTTCATCAACACCGATTTCTGCAAACAACTTTTCACCACGACTTCGGCAAGAACATGTTTCTTGGCATTTCATACTAAACTACTTTAGTATCATGTCAATATGTAGGGTTGGCTTTAGCATGATAAGGCACTTACTATCTTCATAGATCACTATGCTCAATACTAATGCTATATCAGCCCAAGTTCTTCAACTGAAAACTATTTCCAATGAAGTCCTTATTCGTGTCAAGAAATTTATATCATTTCTAATCAACAATATGTCATCTACATAAGGTTTTAGAAATATTATTCAGCTCCCACTTACTTTCTTGAATATTCAAGCATCTTCGTTATTCCTGATGAAAACAAACTCTTTTGGCAATTTCATCACAACGAAAATTCCAACTCCATTATGCTAGCTCCAGTCCATCACTGGATATCCAAGGCTTGCATCTATTTTAGCATCCTTTGAATCGACAAAACATTCCGGTCGTATCACGTATACGTCCTTTGTTATATTTCCATGTAGGAACTTTGTTTTGACGTTCATTCTACCATATCCTATAAATGAGATATGTAGTAATTGCTAGTATAACCCGAACTGACTAAAGCATTTCTACGATCGACACTATTTCGCCGTAGTCAACCTTTGAACTTGCTAGAAAACAATTTTTTAACGAGTTGAGCTTTATGGATAAAACAATTTCATCCGAATCAATTATAGATCCATATATATATTCTTCAGACTTTTAGTCTTTCCGAGGGTCTACCAAGTTCAAAACTTGACTTACTTCTGTGGATACTATCTCGGATTATTTGGCATTTAGCCAAATCCCGGAGTCAGGGCCCATCAACGCTTCTTTGTATATCACAGGTTTATCATTGTCGAACAACAATATCTCGTTTTACATATCATGAATGTTTGTACGCTTTTTCTCTAACCTGTGTGGTTCAGCTGCGCACTCCTCTGAAGATTCAACAATCTTTGACAAGTTGCACTGTCCTCCCACTCCCTCTTTTGTAAGAAACTATTTTTCTTCAAAACACATTGTTCTTAACAGCAAACAGTTTTGCTTTTGTGTAGTGATAGAGGAATACCAAAACTTTTGGCATAACCTTAACAAAGTAGCACTTATCTGATTTGGGGTTTTTAGTATGTCAAACATATGCCTCATATACCCAAATTTTAAGAAAAGACAACATGGTTTTAACAGTCCATACCACATCTAATATGGTGTCATTTCAACAGATTTGATGATGCTCTTTTCAGTGTAAAAGCCGTAGTCACTAACGCATAACTTTAATAAGTATAATGGCAAATTGATAAACGTCATATTTGATCTTTACCGTGTCATACATGGCTTGATTACATCTCTCGAACACTTTACTCATAGTGATGTTCCGGGAGACGCAAGTTATGACAGTTCTTCACAACTCATCAGACGTTCACTAAACTTGTAACTAAAATATTACTTTCTACAATCTAATTTGCAGAAGCTTTATTTTCTTGTTACAATGAATTTCTATTTCACTCTAAAATTCCTTGAACATTTCAAAGATTTCAGACGTATTTCTCTATTGAACAGATATCCACATATCTACTTCAACTCATGAGTGAAGATAGGGAATCCACTGCACACAACTACACTTATTGGACTACACACATCATCATGTATGATTACCAATGGTTTAGTTGCCCGTTCATGTATGGCCTATTAACGGTGTTTTAGTCACATTACTTCGAGACAAAGATCGCAAGCGTCAAGTGATTCATAATCATATGACTCGAAAGTCCATCACTTATGGAAATTCTTCATGCATGTTATGTCACTTGTGATAAACGGCAGTGCCACATCTATGTGGTATTTCTGTCAGTCTTGCGATGTTTAGCGTCAGTGTTATGGATGTTTAGTATTATTATCAAGATTCATAACATACACCCTATTCATAATGGAAGTATGGCCTTTACGTTATTCATAGCTTTGAACAACTCTCTTGCAACAAACATGATTCAAAATGATGTTTTGCAACAAGGTTAAAGTGTAGTAACAATTTACTCAACTCTAAAATGAATTATGAAGATAATCATAGAGTCAACACACGGTATAGTAAACCTTTTACCGTGTTCCCGAGCGTGTCAAAACTCATCATTAGCTAGTCATAAAGGCCATAGTATTTCTTGCATCGAGTTGCAACAATATGCAATCGATGTGATATTCCGGTGATCAATAGTTTAATCACAATATACAGAATCCACAATTAACTGCTTAATCATGATTCCCAAGAATTACATCTCTTGACCAGCAATGAATTCATCTATAACTCCGTATGACTTTCATTTCTGAGCTGGTTATTCCAGTCTTCTTTCGTTTTGCCTTTATACGTATCATAGTTCTATTTCCAATGTCACTCCTACTCACAGAAGATCACACATGATCAAGGGTGGCGCAGGCCATAGACTTTCCGGCGTGTAAGTCTTACTAACACCCTATGGAACTTCCTTTCCCTTAATCCTCATCATCATATGATCATTGTTCTTCTGGATCCCACACTTATCAGTTTTGTTTAGAGCACAATGAACATTTTCACTAATGCTTACAATCATACATTGTACTAGATATCTTATATCCAACATTAATTGTCTTACTACTGAAAACTTATTTTTCAGTTCCATGAATATAACATAACTATCCCAAACTTTTCGAAGTTCGGGTTTCATGGTGGTGAAGACAATGCACTTAGCTGTCGTGGAATTTTAGCATTTTGGATTATGGACATAAGTCACATGATCCATAGCATCAGCGGGAGAGCATAAAAAATTTGCGATAGGACAAGCTCCTTCTCGACACTATTGAGGATAGTCCTCACAATACGGTACCAATCGTAAAGTTTTTACCAGATAAAACAGTTAATCAAAAACAATTGGGAAGGTGGTAACGCGAGCCATTATTCTACAACGATAATGCAAATACTTTGACTTTGTTCATAATTAAGTTGCACTTGTGATTAATCAATTTAATTACTTGGTGCGCTCCCACTCAGATCAATATCTCTCGTAATTGATGCTGGAGTGATTCAAGATCCGACCCAATCGTCCGCCATTGATGTGACATCACTGATGACTTAGACTGGACCGGTAGGCCAACTTGCCAATCACGCCAAAGGTGATTCTTGTTCATCTTTCGATGGGCGTGTTCCGGTAGCAAACTTTTATCCAAACCGTCAAGACAACCAAGTGTAATGCGCTGTGTGTTCTTTTAACACACCCGCCTTTTATGCGTCACACCATGTGCACCCATGTGACATGACCTGCTCCGGTGTGAAACATAGTATAGACGGTGCTACAGTTGGAAGAACACTATCAACTTGATATTGTTTTGCGAGAGATCACCCTAATAAAACACGACTACCGCGCATCAAACAAGGGTGCATCAAAGGGATAAACATCACAGGCAGTTCATAAAATTATGTGATATAGTATAGCCCTTTGCTTCGTGAAGTCTTTATTGTCTTCACGTCGTCGTGGTTGAAGTCACCGTGTCCACCAACTTGTCCTTGGCGCCGGGAACATCACCACGGCTTCCGGCATGTGCGTCGGGGTCCACCTCCGCATTGTAGATCATCACCTTGCATCTATCTATTGCTTTGCCTCGAGCTAATAAACAGTTCTGGCACGCAGGCCATAATTAAGTGACGATCATATGACTCCAGTCATCATGCCGTACCACGACACGCAGGTCGCGAATAAATATTACATAACATATAGCATCTCATACAAACACATTGCAAATCTTGAAGGCTATACCACATCACATGCATACTCTGCAAAAACGAGTTAGATCGCCATCTACACGGGTTGTTGCAACTTTTATCGTGGTTGTTAAGCAGGTTTACAAGGCAAACGAGAAACCCTAGATAAAACAAAACACGATACTTCTTTTGTTGCTAGTTTAACATACGGGGTGCGTGCAGCAACTAATGCCACAAGCCAAACTTCGTTAAACGCGTGACCCCCATGTGGATTTGAGTTCATAAAATCCACAAGCCCCTCCATGTTAAATCTTCTATTGCGAGATTAAGATGAGATCCAAGGAGTTTGATGTAGACCATGATCAAGGCAACCAGCATACTGAAAGCAGCATAGAGGGATCGAAGGAAAACTCAATCCTTGTAGCAAAACCTCAACTTGCCATCAAGCATAGAAAAAATCACATGACAGGGAAGCAACAAGAAAATCAATGCCTCATATCACACATATGATCTAGACCTAAACATGCATCTAATCAAGGATCGCTCATGATACCACTGTTGGGAAACGTAGTAGAAAACAAAAATTTCGGCCTACGAATCAAGATCCCAAGATCATCCAAGAAAGATGGCATACAAGGTTTAGGCCTTTTCTCACCAACAGTTGCAGCGGAAGAAGAGTTGGTGAATCTCGTGGACGTAGTGGAAGTAGATCTCGCAAGTTCTCCCACGAACAGTCCCTCGATCAATCCCATGAACAAGTCCCGTGATCTAGTCCCACGGACAAGTCCCATGAACAAGCTCCTCGAAGAAGGGTCGAAGGTACGACCCCTCCATTAGTATCCACACATCCCGTAGCAGAAATCCAGCAGCGCTCCGCCGTCCAGAGATGAACGCCACCGAGAAAACTAGAGGGAGAAAACCCTAACGGATTCCGATCTAGAACAGCGTCTAAATCGGGGTCTAATTGTGGAGCAACGGGGTTTAGAGGAGGGAGGGTGGCGCATAGGCCTTGGGGACAAGTTGTCTTGCTCTCCCCCTCCCCTTGGCTCACCTTATATAGGTGGCCAGGAGGCCTAGGGCGCAGCTCAAGGAGGATTGGGAGTCCAACTTGGACTCCCAAGCCTTCCAAACCTTCCCACACCTTCCCACCGGAAACCTGCCATACTGGGTTTTGGTATTTCCACCTGGAGGAGGATTCCCTCCCCTTGGTGCGCCCCCACCCCCTTGGCCGGCCAGGGCAGCCTAGGTGGCTTTCCCCCCAAGGCCAGGGGCGCAGGGGAGTGGGTGGTACTGCCCGGAACCTTCCGGAACCTTCTATGACCTTCTAGAAGCTTCCAGGACCTTCCGGGACATACCGGGACCGTTTCGGGACATTCCGGACACTTCTGGAGCACTTCCAGGACCTTCCAAGACCGTTCTCGGACGTTCCGGAGCCATCCGGATAGTTTCCAAGACCATCCGAGTTACAGTTTAAGCCACCCGATGACCGCGAAGGTTGTCAGGACGCCCAGCGATTATCCGGAAACTATTCCGGTTGATCCAGGACTTCCCCAGTACCATTCTCATATGTTCCGGAACCACCTGGGACTACTCCAGAGTGATCCGGACATAACCTTAAATACCCAGAACTACTTCTGGTGCCCTTATGAACAATTCCATAAATCTCCGGAACTACTTCCGGTACCCGTATGAACTATTCTGCTTTGCTTCCACTAAACCTTCTACCATACTGGTATTCTAACAGACTACTGCTCGTTAAGTGTGTGACCCAATAGGTTCGGTATAATGCGGACATGACTCAGAACATCTTCCGGACATAGGTCAACAGCCTTTTGTCAATAGCCAATAATCAACAGCGGAGCCATGGACACCCATGTTGACTCCCGCACATACACGAAGAAACTTCGAGTGAACCATTATGTTTATTCATGTACCATTCCCTTTGCTTCGCGATATATGACAAAGTTAGAGGAGAGAAGTTTGGCACCCATGTGTAACAACTTTTGAACACAAGCCACTCGTTATCCTCTTTGCTCGTTTGTCCCTTTTCTCGTTATCGTATTCCGGTATCCCCGTGACTGAATCACAATGCGTCTGGCCAGACTATAATGGATACCGTCATACCGAGTGGGCCCGAAGTGAATATCTTCTTCATCGTGAAGGAGCAAATCCCATTCTTGAACTATCACAGTCACTAGCCACACCATCTGACATACCCAGAACTTATTTTACTACTTCCCATTTACGGGAGGATTCATCTAAGAACCAAAGCATGTCTTCCTGTGTGAAGCAACTCGATACTCTCATGGTCTAAGGAATTACGTATATGATAACATTTCATGATATGACTTATAACGTAGTTACGATGTGATCTCTAAGTATATCATTCAATACTGGGGTCGGTTCAACATCATTGTTCTGCTAACAATATGTTCCCATTGCTACTGACATCCTTGTTACAAGAACAATGTCCATGATTAAGAAAACGTAATCATCAGTTAGCACATGAGCTGGTCTTAGAGGCTAAACCAGGAACTCTTGGTGTTTACATTTCCACACATGCAAATGATTTTTCTTCTGAATCTCACAGTCAGGGTCATTGCAATTATAGCACAGAAATATAAACATTAATTACGAACGTGGAAATATATATATAATAACATTTTATTATTGCCTCTAGGGCATATTTCCAACATGTGGGCCAATAGAACCCGGCTCGGAATGCTTTGGACACGAGTACTCGACTGCTCGCATGGTGCCCACAGGTGCCTGGATTTCGAGTAGTGGGGCTTTGCCGTCCTCTTCGTCGACGCACCTTTGGAGTATCTGGGTGATGCTGCGTTTGTATGGCTGTTTGTTGATCACCGTGAATGCCTTGGATCGTCGGCTGATGCGTCGTGCTTCGTCCACGTCTTGCGGTAGCGTACCTTCGATTAGGAATCGGAGGAACGGTTTTCCCCAGACAGGTCCTTCAAGCTCTGTTGGAGCTGTGCTGTCGGGTGTGCTAGTGCTTGTGCCTTCTGATGGGCTTGCTGTTGCCACCTGCGCCTGGTGTGTTGCGTCCTCGCCGTCCACGACTGCTTTAGGTGCTTCTGCCTGTACCTTGATGGATCTCTGGCTGATGCTTTCGAGAAAAACGCCGGGTGGTATTAGTCCTCGGGTCGAACCAATGTTCGCGAGTTCGTCAGCTTCTGTGTTGTTGGCCCTGGTGATGTAGTTGAGCTCGCAACCGTCGAAAATTCCTTCGAGTGCGTTGTAGAGCTTCTGGTAGGCCACCATGTTGCCGGCTATTACGTCGCGGTTTCTCATCGTCTGCTGGACGACGAGGTTGGAGTCTCCGTAGATTATGAGGTGAGTGGCTCCGCACGTTTTGGCCATGCGCATGCCATGGACGAGTGCCTCGTATTCTACTTCGTTGTTGGAGGCGTGACTGAAGTTGATCTGGAGGACATATTTTAGCTTTGTTCCTTTGGGGGAGATGAGCACAACTACTGCCCCGGCTCCTTGTTGTCTCTTGGACCCATCGAAGAACATTGACCATGAACTTGATAGGTCTGGGGGGCCTGGTGTCTGAACCTCCGTCCACTCGAACAGGAAATCTGGGAGTACTTGGGATTTGATGGCTGTTGGGTGCTTGAACTGCAGGTCCCGTGGGCTGAGCTCAATGTTCCACTCGGCGACTCGTCCAGTCGCTCCAGGATTGTTGAGTATATCAGCGAATGGTGCGCTGCTCACGATTGTGATAGGGTGCTCGTCGAAGTAGTGGGACACCTTTCTTGAGGTCATGATGACGGCTAGTAGTAGCTTCTGATAATGCGGGTACCGCTGCTGGGATTTGGTCAGGAGCATGCTGAGGTAGTAGATTGGTCTCTGGATGCTCTGGACCTTGCCTTCTTCTCTGCGTTCGACAACGAGCGTTGTTCTTACTACACTGTTACGTGCTGCCATGTAGAGGTATAGATTCTCTCGTTCCTTGGGTACCGCCAGGATTGGTGGGGTCGAGAGTGTATTTTTCAGGTCCGCGAATGCTTGGTGGGCTTCCTCCGTCCACTCGAATTTCTCTCCTTTCCTGAGCAGCCGATAGAAAGGCAGCGTGCGTTCTCCCAGCCTACTGATGAAGCGGCTTAGGGCTGCGAGTTTTCCTGTGAGCTGCTGTATTCCTTTGACGTCGGTTGGTTCTTTCATTCGGGCGATGTCTTGGAATTTCTCAGGGTTTGCCTCGATTCCTCGGGCAGAGACCATATAGCCGAGCAGCTTCCCCGCCGGTACGCCGAATGCGCACTTCTTTGGGTTGAGTTTGATTCTATATTTCTTGAGCGCTGCGAAGGTTTCGCGCAGGTCGTCAAGTAGTGTGTCTTCTTTGTAGGTCTTGATGACGATGTCGTCTACATAGACTTGCACATTTCTTCCAATTTGCTCTTTCAGGCAGGCCTGCATCATTCGATGGTATGTGGCACCTGCGTTCTTGAGCCCGAAGGGCATGATCCTGTAGCAGAATACGCCATAGGGGGGAGTGGTCCTTCGGGCAATGCTTGTTGACTGGTCCGTAGTCGACACACATGCGTAGCACGGTCGTGTCTTTCTTGGGCACCGACACTGGGTTGGCTATCCAGGTGGCTTTCTTCGTTTCTCGGATGAACTGGGCATCGAGTAACCGGTTGACTTCCTCTCCGATTGCTCTGCGCTTGGGCTCCGAGAATCGTCTCAGAGCTTGCTTCACCGGCTTCGTGTTTTGCTTGATGCGTAGGGCGTGCTCCGCGAATTCGCGTGGTATTCCAGGCATGTCGGCTGGGCACCAGGCGAATATTTCCCACTCATCTCGAAGGAAAGCGACGAGAGCCGTAGCCTTCTCCTCTGGTAGGTGGGCGTACACGCGGACTGTTTTGTCCGGGTCCGTCGGGTGCACTTGATGAGTGAATGTGTCGCTGTCGATGCTGAAGTCGCGTCCGTACTCCTTAGATTCGCTTCGGCTCTCCAATGGGAAGGTACTCTTGTCCGTCACCATGGCTATTTCTCTGAGTTCTTGTTCGGCTCCGAATGTGTCAGAGATTTTGTGAAAGTCAAGGTCACATTGATCTGATTTGATGAAGCTTCCGTTGACCGTGAGGACTCCCGTTGATCCTCGCATCTTGAGCTTGAGGTAGGCGTAGTGTGGAACCGCCATGAACTGCACGAATGCTGGCCGTCCCAATATGGCGTGATACTGCGATTGCCAGTCGAGTACTTCGAACTCGAGGACGTGCTTTGCGAAGTTGCGTCGGTTGCCGAAGACAACTTCGAGTTCGACGACTCCAAGGGATGTGGCTGATTCTCCTGGGACAACCCCGTGTAACACGGTGTTCGATTTCTTCCATACTGATCGTGGGATCAGCATCTTTTGCAGGGTGCTGGCGAAGATGATATTCACGCTGCTGCCTCCGTCCATGAAGATCCTATCCATGTCGTACCCTCTGATTTGTGCATCGAGCACCAGGGGCGCGTGCCCCGGTCTTGGGACTGCGGGTGGATGGTCGTCCTGTGAGAACGTGATGCTGGTCTGCTGCATCTTGTCAATCTTTGCATCCGTGGAAGCCAAATCAGAACCGAATTGATCACAACGACTGCAAAACTCACGGGACAGATGAGATCTCAATGCGGTGTATTCTGCACAATTCACCAAATCAGTATCCGTCTTCTTTTGCTGCACCAAACTAGCATCCGCCGATGAAGACATGATTGCTCACCGAGTAAACCTGAAAGGCTCTGATACCAAGATGATATGGGGTGGCCCGATCTTCTCGTGAGCACAATAGTAGATGGATGATAGAAGGTTGATAACTAGTGAGACGTCCTCGAACTTCCCGGTTGTTCCCCCATTGCCAGCGCAACAGATCTTCAACCCTAATGAATTCTCAACACCACACTCTTCGCAACGTAGCTGATGACAACGAAACGATTCTGCAAGCCGCCAATTCCCAACGGAACAACGGATCACACTTGAACTTTGCAAGCCACCAATTCCCAACGGAACAATGGATCACACTTGAACTTAGGAAACACGAACCTCCAGATCGCAACAAAGTGAAGGGTTAAATTCTCGATCGCAACAAAGGAGAAATCGATACAAGATGAATGCTTCAAGAAAATTCAATCTAGGGTTTATCTAAAACGTAGTCTAACCTAAAACTCGTAGGGGAACTTGTATTTATAGTCTAAGGGGGTCCAGACTCGGATACAAGGGTCGTAGGCCCGTTTCTGCGCACAGGCAGCACGGTAGTACCGTGTTTGGCGCGGTAGTACCGCGGCTGCGGTAGTACCGTGGCTACTACCGTAACCACTACCATAACCCTTCTGTTGCCGCGGTAGTACGTGCGGTAGTACGGGCGGTAGTACCGCCACGCGGTAGTACCGCTGCCAGCGCGGTAGTACCGCACCCTGAAGCTTGAAACTTCTTAGCCTTGACTTCTTGAGGTTCAGCTTCTCCTCCTGGATCCTTGGCTTCTCCTCCTGGATCCTTGGCTTTGTCTGGGATGTCCTCATCGTCACCCCCTCCTTCAAAAGGCGTCGCCCTCGACGCTCTACGGTCATCGATCAACATTTGCGGCATCAAATAACACAGGTTGTGCTGAGGAACAACATCAAATTCAAACTCTCGTACAAGTGATGGGTCGATATGCGCTTCAGTGTTCTGACGAGACGCATTAACAAGTTGCTGCGGAGTCATAGGATGTAAATTGATCATCTTGTCCTTGAAATCCAAGTGATATGTATTGGCTCGGCCATTGTGTTGCACGGAACGATCATAAAGCCAAGGCCGACCCAACAACAAGTGACATACTATCATAGGCACCACATCAAACTCAATGGAATCCATGTATGGTCCTATTTAAAAATTAACCCGCACCATATGACTGACTTTAATCTCACCCTTGTCACTTAGCCATTGAACATAATATGGATGAGGATGCGGTATGTATTACAATTTCAGTTTGGCACAGAACTCCTTGCTTACCAAATTGCGGCAGCTACCACCATCAATAATGACCTTGCAAGCTTTGTTCTGGCCAACTAACGCTTTGGTTTGAAACAAATTGCATCTCTGGCTGGCAGCATTAGATGTCACAGGAAGCGCACGCGTATACACCACAATTATAGGAGCGTTGGTAGAAAAAGCATCACATGCCACATCAGCAGAAACAAGCGGTTCATCATCATCATTGCCGGTTTCATATCCTCCGGTTTATTCGTTGACGAACATAACTTTCCGATTAGGGCATTCTCTCTTGAAGTTTCCTGTCCGACCACAACCATGACAAATTATCTCATTACGAGCCGTTGAAGGAGTAGACCCAGCAACACTATGAATAGGCTGCACCAGCTTCTTCGCATGAGAGACCAAAAAATGACTATCACGAGAACTGGAAAGATCATGAGATGTGGACGCCGTGTTGGACGATGTACGAGAAGAAAAATTACTGCGACGCACAGCGAACTGATTGTCTTCCTCCACTTGCAATTCAGCTTCTCGGGCTTGATGTAACAAATCCTCAATATCCTGGTACTGATAATGCCGAACGATGCATTTAATGTTGTAACTCAGACCTGCCAAAAACCGCTGCATAGTCTGCTCAGGATCTTCACGCACTCGAGCACGCTGCATTATCAACTCCATCTCTTTATAATATTCATCCACGGACAAAACACCTTGCTTCAAATTCTGCAACTTGTCATATAAAGAACGCCTATAAGTACGAGGAACAAAACGATGATGCATGTGAAGCAACATATCTTGGCAAGAAGTGACAGGCCCAAGATTTGCTTCACACCGTGCAAAAACGAGGCCATTCCACCAAAGCAAAGCATAACCATCAAATTCAGATGACGCAAGCTTGATCTTCTTATCGTCAGTATACTCATGCAAACGCCACAATTGCTCTATCTTCATCTCCCAATTCAGAAATTCCTCCACATCAATAGAGCCCTCAAATTTGGGAATAGAAAATTTTAGCTTGCCTAGCCCATCCTCGTCAGGCTGTCTCACAACACGACTTGCACCAAGCAACGGTTGTTCATCACGTCGGTCAAGATTGCCAACACCACGACCTCCGCCACGCCCCCCGATCACTGGCCGTGCTGCGGGATGTTCTCTAGCACGATTGACAGGAAGAAGTGCAGCAGCCCCATCCGCAAAAGATGCTTCCTCCTCAAAAGCAGCCTCATCCTCACCACGAACGCTAGCATCATCCGCAGGCTGCGCATGGCACTGTGTCATGGTCTGCATAGAACGAGATAGAAAATCCAATGTCTCCTGCATCTTGTCAATCTTTGCATCCGTGGAAGCCAAATCAGAACCCAATTGATCACAACGACTGCAAAACACACGGGACAGATGAGATCTCAACGCGGTGTATTCTGCACAATTCACCAAATCAGTATCCGTCTTCTTTTGCTGCACCAAACTAGCATCCGCCGATGAAGACATGATTGCTCACCGAGTAAACCTAAAAGGCTCTGATACCAAGATGATATGGGGTGGCCCGATCTTCTCGTGAGCACAATAGTAGATGGATGATAGAAGGTTGATAACTAGTGAGACGTCCTCGAACTTCCCGGTTGTTCCCCCATTGCCAGCGCAACAGATCTTCAACCCTAAGGAATTCTCAACACCACACTCTTCGCAACGTAGCTGATGACAACGAAACGATTCTGCAAGCCGCCAATTCCCAACGGAACAACGGATCACACTTGAACTTAGGAAACACGAACCTCCAGATCGCAACAAAGTGAAGGGTTAAATTCTCGATCGCAACAAAGGAGAAATCGATACAAGATGAATGCTTCAAGAAAATTTAATCTAGGGTTTATCTAAAACGTAGTCTAACCTAAAACTCGTAGGGGAACTTGTATTTATAGTCTAAGGGGGTCCAGACTCGGATACAAGGGCCGTAGGCCCGTTTCTGCGCGCAGGCAGCACGGTAGTACCGTGTTTGGCGCGGTAGTACCGCGGCTGCGGTAGTACCGCGGCTACTACCGTAACCACTACCGTAACCCTTCTGTTGCCGCGGTAGTACGTGCGGTAGTACGGGCGGTAGTACCTCCTCGCGGTAGTACCGCGGCCAGCGCGTTAGTACCGCACCCTGAAGCTTGAAACTTCTTAGCCTTGACTTCTTGAGGTTCAGCTTCTCCTCCTGGATCCTTGGCTTCTCTACCTGGATCCTTGGCTTTGTCTGGAATGTCCTCATCAACCTAGTTCTTCCTCGTCTCCAACATAACATGTTTACTCGTCTGTGAATATTACATCTCTTGTGACCTAGTGACTTGCTTGCAAGATATTGATGCAACACCACCGAGTCGGCCCAGAGTACCTATCCGTCACTCTTATTGACAAATCCCGCTCTGATCTATTTCATACTCCTCAACATATCTACTCCGGAATACCCAAGATACACCTTTTCTGTTACCATTTTTCAGTGTAACGGTTTAATGCACTCAAAGCATCCTAATAGATAGCAATTATGTATGATCATCACGGTCTAAGGATTCAGTCACTATGTTATTAAGTCATCGCAATGCTGAACTTATGTGACTTGATCAGACTGCAATGCTTAAGGTGGGTGTGTGTCCATCACATCATTCTCCTAATTATATGACCTCATTGTCAATAGACTATTATGTTCTCATGATCAGGAAACCTTGATCATCAATTGCCCAATGAGCTAGTATGCCTGAGTTTAACTAGGGACCAGGTTGTTATATATCACACGTGTATAAATGTTTCCGCTTAATACAGTTCTAGCACAATATATAACGTATTATGAACAAACAGATATGTGACAAATATCTTTATTAATTTGCCTCTAGTGCACATATCCAACACTAGGATCAAGAGCTACATGGCATTCATGTTAAAATTTCAAAAAGAAATTGAAATGGGAGAAGAAACCCCCCCAGATGAATTTAATTCAAATAGCCAGAATAAAAGTTGCTCCAAAAATTCCTTTTGCATTTTTGAAAAGTCTCATAAATGAGTGTGATCACATATCAAGTGATGTGGGACCAACCCCATGCTCATGGATTTTTCAAATATTCAAACAGGATCATGGATTTAAATTTAAACCCCTATTTGAATTAAAGTTCAAATTATTTGAATTTTAAAAATGCCCAAACTTTATAAGTGGCTAGCTATATGCATTACAAGTCCACATAAAAATTTGGGGCATTTTATAAAATGCCTAGTTATTTAATCCAAGGCAGAACAAACAATGACAGAAAAGAAAACAAAAAAGAAAAGGGAAAAGGAAACTCACCTGGTTCTGGCCCAACTAACTGCACCGCAGCCCAGCAGCCGGCCCAGCCCACCCCACCTTGTCGTCTACCTCCCCCGCTCCCCGAAGGTGCTCGCTATAATGCATGCACGCCGCCGCCGACGCCACGGCCACGCAGCTTCTTCCCCCGTCCACGTCCTGGCGCCTGGAGACGTCCTGAGACATTGTGGCTCCTTCCCCCCCTCTCGGTTCGCTCCCCACGTCTCTCTCGCCCGATTTCGACGCCGACGACGACCACCCGAAGCTTGCGCCGGAGCGGCCGTCGCACCCGCGTGGCCACCGTGCTCCCCGCGCCGCCGGCGAGGTGACGTGGCTAGGCGGTTAACACTAATTAACCACCCCCAGTGTCACTTACAGGTGGGTCCATGGCCCCCTCTAATCTCTCTGTTAATTTAATTAACAGGGATTTAACCAAGAGAGGCTGACAGGGTAACCCCACAGGTCAGTTTGACCAGAGTCAAACCCCTGAGGTCATGCTGACTTCAGAGTGACACAGTAATTGAATTTCCATTTAAAAAGAAAAGCAGAAAAATCCAGAAAATGAATTAAACTTTGGAAATTCATAACTAATTCATATTAACTCCAAATTAAACATATAATATATGAAAAATTATCAGAAAAATGCAAGGATTCTGAATATGGACTTTGTTTTCATGTTTGACCATTTTAAATGGGTGAACAGTGGCATATGTGCATATGGATCTTTTTCAAATTCAAATTTGGAGTGATTTTGCAAATGACTTTGCAACACACTTCTTTTAAATGGTTTCATCCACACATCAAAGACTTTACCTCACCTTTACAACATCACTTCATGCTCAACCTTTTCAAATATTTATACTTGGTTTCAAATGCAATTGAAATTCATCGATAAATCAAATGGAGTTTGAATTTGCAATTGATTTGCTTCATACTTGTTTTAAATGGAATAACTCACACATCAGTGACACATACATCAAGTTTCAACCTTCAACTAATGTGCTTGTGCATTGTACTTATTATGCTTCGATGTTTGTTGTTTGTCGATAAGAGGTGGAGCAGGAACCGGAGGCCACCCCCTTCGTTGAAGACACTGTGTTTGAACCTTGTCAGCAAGGCAAGCAAACCCCCATTGATCATGTCGATAAAATCCCACTTCCCTCTCAGTCTCGCTTATGCATTGTTTAGGATGATTACCATGCTACGTTTCTACCGCATAGATAAACCCATTACTTTGCATGACCTATCATTTATCACAGTAGTAAGCAAACCACAATCCTAGCAAATGTAGGAGTTGGTTGATATCATGTGGCCCCTGCAACTGTTACTGCTTATTGCATGCTTAGAGTTTACCATGAGGATACTTTGATCTGTGAGTCGGGATGCTAGCAATCATGTTGAAGAAGGTGAAACCGTGTTGATCTGTGAGGCCGTGTAGGAGTACACAGTGGGTTGTCTCGTTGAACACCACCTTAATCCCGAGTTCTTGTGTGGTGCTCCAAGACGAAGAGTACTACCACATGTTGGGCACATGGACCCCCGCTCAACCTACTAACTCACCCCTTCTCAGTTCAATGAGTCACAGTAGTTCGGAGTTCTGGTAGGTCTGTGGCACGGTCTGCAAAATGGAAGAACGGCTATTCAGACTGGCTTGGGACCCTGCACACATCTTCTGGGACCACATCGGTAAACCGGCCGGGTTCACGATGTGGACTCCAGACCAGATAGGCGTCTCCATTGTACTTGAGTTGGCTGTGAGGTAAAAGTTGTGGAAATTATCCTCGCCGACACCCGCTTGAAGGGTGACGAGATCCCGGCGGTAACTGATAGTTTCATGTGTGTAGCAGTACACCCCTGCAGGGTTAATAAACTATTCGAATAGCCACGTCCGCGGTAAGGGACTACTTGGAAAGTTGTGCCTGATTATTAGACAACTTGAATTGGATACTTATAAAACTTTCCAAGATAAGCGTGAGTGCTATGGCGTGCTTTCTCGTGGGAAGTCGAGGAAGGCACCATAGTGGTGTAATTGGTTGGAGATGTAGTGGACTCGTGTATGCTTCTTACCTCAAGTCTGGTACTCGTAGTTCAGGACTAGCCAGGTCAAAGCTGGCACTTCTGCTTATGAACCCCACCTCCCTTTACCTTGATACATGTGCATGAGTAGTATAGTTCCTACGCAAGTCTTGCTGAGTACAACTTTGTACTAACGTTTGCGTATTCTATGTTTTAGATGAACCCACTGACCCCGAAGGTGGATTCTTCCTGCAGCTCGACGACTGATCAAGCTAGTGTAGTCCCAGTCAGGCGGCTGGTCCCTCGTGGAAGGGCTTGTTTATAGGTAAGGCTTCTCTAAGCCATTTGTTAAAATTGTCTATACTCAGACCTACTTTGCTTCCGCATGTTTGATGTAATGTTGGATCACGGTCTCGTGGTCTCTGTGTGCACTCTGTAAGAGTTATCAATAAAGTTGTAAACTTTGTAGAGAATTGCAATGATACCTCCTGTTCATACTAGACATGTGTGCTGCGTGTATGACTATAACATGCATGTCTTAGTATGGGTTTTCGAGACCTTAGTTGTGATCTGGCTGGTGGTCTTTTATACACCAAGTTCGATGGGATGCCCCTCACGTTCGATGCTTTCCGAGAATGTTCTGAGCTTGGCCTTGTCTGCTTAGACAAGTGGGTACGGTCCTCAGCTCTCCATATGATTGTGTTGTAGCGGGTCTTGGATACACTAACCCCGGGTCCCGACAGACTTGGTATCAGAGCAGGACTGACTGTAGGATTATCAGCCTTGGTTGAAGTTGAGTCTAGCCTTCTATAGTTATATAGTTACTCTGGGTATATAAGGGAACAACGTAAGGCTTCTTTTTTCTCCTTACCTTCATCGTTCTGAGTTCCGAGTCACCCTCATCTTGTTCTACGGGAAGATAGGACTAGGCTCATCTATGTCTTACTAGAACAACTCGTTGATTGCTTCCTTGTAGCCGTAGGAAAGTTGTGTTCGGTTTGCTAGAGTTGTTGTGCTTCCTGATTTCTTACATCGTATGTAATTGCTGTTTCTATGTTGTAAGAAATTGTTTTATCTTGCAATTACAGCCGTTATGCTGTCCGAGTCATTCCAGTTATCTTCATAATCTGATGCATTTGCAAAATCATTCAACATCTTTTGACATTGATCTTATCCTTCAGGATGTCTCAAGGAACCCGTGGCCACCTTGGTCGTGCCCAAGCTCGTGGGGATGATCCGGAGGAAGGCAATCTTCCACCGTCACACACGATGGCTCAAGTTCTCATGGAGGTCGAAAGAAACCGAAGGGACTCTCATGAGTTGTTGGGGATCATTGCTCGGAACACTGCCAAGCAGCGGAATGAGCTTGTGTCGTTGAATGACTTCATCCAGCTTCATCCCCCAGTTTTCAGCTATTCCACTGAGCCCCTTGACGCCGATGACTGGCTTCGCAGCATCGAGAGAAAGCTCCATTCTGGACATGTTGCAGATGGTGACAGAGTCAACTATGACACCTACCACCTCGAGGGTGCAGCTAGCTCTTGGTGGGAGAACTTTCTGAACATGCGTCTAGCTGGACAGTTGACTTCGTGGAATGAGTTCTGTGACGCTTTTCGCGAGCATCACATTCCTCAGGGACTCATGGACCGCAAGAGAGAGGAGTTCTGCAATCTCACCCAAGGAAGAAGGTCCGTTGATGAGTTTAGTCGGGAGTTCAATCGTCTTGCCCGCTATGCCCCCGAGGAGGTATCCACCGACTACAAGAAGCAAGAGAGGTTCCGCAAGGGACTCAATTCTGGACTTCGTCGCGAGTTGAATCTCCATGACTTCGCCACATTCCAGATCCTTGTCAACAAGGCCATCAAGGCAGAGGATATGATCACACCCGAGGATTCCCGCAAGCACCCTAGAGATGATGGTTCATCCAGTTCAGGCCCTCAGAAGCGCAAGATCTGGATCCCCAATAGCATGTTCCGCATGAAACAACCCACCGAGGCCATCCTTTGTGGTGCCTCGTCCACCAGCTCCGTTCCATCCAGCTCCACCTAACAACCCAGCTCCCCGCACTATCTTCGGAGCTTGTTTCAGATGTGGCTAGCCTGGTCACTATTCTCATGAGTGCCCCATAAATCAGAATGCTCCACCTCATGCCAAAGGGAACCCCAATGTTCGTGCCAAGCCACCCCGGAAGGTCTCCACCGCCAAGCCATCTACTTCCGCAAATCTCGGACGTGTGAACCAAATCTCAGCTGAGGAGACTGATGGTACTTCTGACGTCATTCTTGGTATGCTCCTAGTCAATTGTGTTCCCACTTCTATCCTTTTCGATCCAGGAGCATCTCACTCATTCATGTCGGAGAATTATGCACTTCGGCATGAGATAACCTTTGATGAAATGTTCACACCAATGATTATTCAAACTCCTGGTTCCAAGTGGCAAACTAATAGAGTAAGCCATGGCAATCAAATTGCAATTGAGGGTTTAGTATTCCTTGCTTCACTCATAGCCCTCAAGTCTTCAGACATTGATGTCATCCTTGGTATGGATTGGTTATCAAGACAAAATGCTTTTCTTGATTGTAAAGGCAAGTCAGTTAGACTTACACATCCTTCAGGCCAGACAATAGATTATTCCTCACCAAGATCGAGAACCCAGATGCATTCTTTGAATGTGCTTCCTCTTCCCGACCTTGAAGATATTCCGGTGGTTCGTGACTTCCGGATGTCTTTCCTGAAGAGCTTCCGGGAATGCCACCCGACAGATGTGTAGAATTCATTGTAGATCTTATGCCAGGAACCGCACAAATTTCCAGACGCCCATACAAAATGGCCCCACGTGAGTTAGCTGAGCTTAAAATCCAACTTGAATCTTTGTTGGCAAAAGGCTTCGTTCTCCCTAGCTCATCGCCATGGGGTTGCCCCGTTCTGTTCGTAACAAAGAAAGATGGAACAGAAAGGATGTGCGTAGACTATCGGCCGCTAAATCTAGCGACGATAAAGAACAAGTACCCACTTCCCAGGATCAATGATCTTTATGATCAACTTGCTGGAACCTCTGTCTTCTTCCAAGATGAATTTGAGATTAGGTTATCATCAAATCAAAATCCGAAATGAGGACATTCCAAAAACGTCTTTCACTACTCGTTATGGTCTTTACGAGTACACCATCATGTCCTTCGGTTTAACCAATGCCCCCGCGACTTTCTCGCGCATGATGAATTCGATCTTCATGGAGTACTTGGATAAATTTGTTGTAGTTTATCTTGATGACATTCTCATCTACTCGAAGAACGAAGAAGAACATGTCGAACATCTTAGGTTGGTATTGATGAAACTTCGAGAGCATCGCCTGTATGCTAAATTCTCCAAGTGTGAATTTTGGCTACCAGAAGTGACCTACTTAGGCCACGTGATTTCTGCCAAAGGCATTGCTGTCAATACCGAGAGAGTTCAGGCTGTCCTATACTGGACTCCACCTGAATCGGTTAAGCAAGTTAGGAGTTTTCTTGGCTTAGCAAGCTATTGTCGCCGCTTCGTTGAGAACTTCTCCAAAGTTGCAAAGCCTCTAACTGAACTCCTCAAGAAAGATAAGAAATTTTAATGGACTCGCAAGTGCGAGGAAATCTTTCGAGAGCTGAAAAGAAGATTGACTTTTGCACCCGTACTTGCGCCTCCAGACACCAAAAAGGATTTCGAGATCTATTGTGACGCCTCACGACAAGGGTTAGGATGCATACTTATGCAAGATAGACATGTGATAGCTTATGCTTCACGCCAGTTGCGTCCAAATGAAGAGAACTATCCTACCCATGATATTGAACTCGCTGCCGTAGTTCATGCCCTGACAACTTGGCGACATTACCTCCTTGGTAATCGTTGCGAGATCTATTCCGACCACCAAAGCCTCAAATACATATTCACCCAGCCAGATCTTAATCTCAAGCAAAGACGCTGGATAGAGTTGATAAAAGATTATGACTTAGGAATTTCTTACACTCCAGGCAAAGCCAATGTCATGGCTGATGCACTAAGTCGTAAGTCGTATTGTAACAACCTCATGTTACAACAATGTCAACCACTTCTTCATGAGGAATTTCGAAAGCTCAATCTTGAGATTGTTCCTCATGGTTATCTTTCTACCTTGGTGGCGAAACCAACCCTTGAGGATAAGATCATCGCCGCCCAGAAACGTGATAGTGGTATTCGAGAGATCAAGAAGAACATTGCTAGCGGAGTTGCTAAATGTTTCTCCATAAATGATCAAGGTGTCGTTTTCTTTGGCACTCGATTGGTTGTACCACAAAAAACAATATTAGGAGGCTAATTCTTAAGGAGGCTCATGACACACCCCTTTCGATTCATCCTGGTAGCACAAAAATGTACCGAGACCTACGCCAGAGATTTTGGTGGACTAGGATGAAGCGGAAAATTGCCCAGTATGTTGCCGAATGTGATGTTTGTCGTCGCATTAAGGCCGAACACCAAAGACCTGCTGGTACACTTCAACCTTTGCCTATTGCAGAGTGGAAATGGGACAAAGTCGCTATGGATTTCATCACTGGCTTTCCAAAAACCCAGAAAGGAAATGATGCCATCTTTGTTGTCGTTGATAGACTTTCCAAAGTTGCACACTTCCTTCCCGTTCGCGAGTCTATAACTGCTAGCCAGTTAGCGGACTTGTATGTCTCTAGAATTGTGTCTCTTCATGGTGTTCCTTTGGAAATCAATTCTGATCGTGGTAGCCTTTTCACCTCTAGATTTTGCGGAAGCTTTCAGAATTCTATGGGAACTCATCTCTCCTTTAGTACAGCTTTCCATCCAAATTCTCGAAGACATGCTCAGAGCTCGTGTTATCTCATTCGGAAAGAATTGGGAGAAGTCTCTTCCATTCGCCGAATTTTCTTATAACAATAGTTTCCAATCTAGTCTGAACATGGCTCCTTTTGAACTCCTCTATGGACGAAGATGTCGAACACCCCTTAACTGGTCAGAAACCGGTGAAAGACAATTCTTTGGACCGGATATGATCATGGAAGCAGAAGATCAAGTTCGCATTGTTCGTGATCAATTGAAAGCCGCCTAGTCTCGTCAGAAAAGCTACTATGATCGTCATCATAGGCAAGAAAGCTACAATCTGGATGAGAAGGCTTACCTTCGGGTTACTCCTCTGAAGGGAACCCAACGATTTGGTATCAAAGGCAAGTTGGCCCCACGTTACATTGGACCTTTCCGCATTCTTGATAAACGTGGAGAAGTTGCCTACCAACTTGAACTACCCCCGCACCTTTCCCGAGTACATGATGTATTCCATGTGTCACAACTCAGGCGTTGCTTCAAGGACACCATCCGCGAAGTCGACCACGAAAATCTTGATCTACAAGATGACCTTTCTTATCGAGAGTACCCCGTTCGTATTCTTGATTCCGCAGAGCGTGTCACTCGTCGTCAGAAGATTAAGTTTCTGAAAGTGCAATGGTCACACCACTCTGAGAGAGAAGCCACATGGGAAATAGAAGACCGTCTCAGTGCCGAGTACCCCACCTTCCTCCCGATGACTTCTGAATCTCGGGACGAGATTCTTTTGAGTGGGGGCGAGTAGTCAGAACCCTCTGTTAGGTATGTGCTAGGATCAAGAGCTACATTGCATTCATGTTAAAAATTTCAAAAAGAAATTGAAATGGGAGAAGAACCCCCCCCCAGATGAATTTAATTCAAATGTCCGGAATAAAAGTTGCTGCAAAAATTCCTTTTGCATTTTTGAAAAGTCTCATAAATGAGTGTGATCACATATCAAGTGATGTGGGACCAACCCCATGCTCATGGATTTTTCAAATATTCAAACAGGATCATGGATTTAAATTTAAACCCCTATTTGAATTAAAGTTCAAATTATTTGAATTTTAAAAATGCCCAAACTTTATAAGTGGCTAGCTATATGGATTACAAGTCCACATAAAAATTTGGGGCATTTTATAAAATGCCTAGGTATTTAATCCAAGGCAGAACAAAAAATGACAGAAAAGAAAACAAAAAAGAAAAGGGAAAAGGAAACTCACCTGGTTCTGGCCCAACTAACTGCACCGCAGCCCAGCAGCCGGCCTAGCCCACCCCACCTTCTCGTCTACATCCCCCGCGCCCCGAAGGTGCTCGCTGTAATGCATGCACGCCACAGCCGACGCCACGGCCAGGCAGCTGCTTCCCCCGTCCACGTCCTGGCGCCTGGAGACGTCCTGAGGCGTTGTGGCTCCTTTCCCCCCCTCTCAGTTCGCTCCCCACGTCTCTCTCGCCCGATTTCGACGCCGACGACGACCACCCGAAGCTTGCGCCGGAGCGGCCGCCGCAACCACGTGGCCACCATGCTCCCCGCGCCGCCTCGAGCTGTCCAGAGGAACCACAACGGTCGTCTTCGTCTCCCCGTGCAGTGAATTGAGCCCGGGAGCCCTGGAGACTCCGCCATCTTCACCAAGTCGCCGTCGGCCACCGTGAAGATCCTCGCCGAATTCCGTCGCCGTGGAGCCCTCCCCGCCTCCAACCTTTGCACCACCGCACTCCCCGCATCTCGGTGAGCTTTTCCCCTCACCCAGCTAGCCCTCTCTCTCCCTCTGTCCTGCGCCACCATGGGAGCCAAGCTCCGTTGCCGCCATGGCCGACGGTGAGGTCGCTCCCGTGCCCCTTTTCCCTCATGGTGGTGTCCATTGAGTTCCTGGAGCCACCAGGAGCGCAGCGCACTACTCCGTGCCCCTCCTTTGCACCTTAGCACCACCCGCGTCGCTGCCGTGCTCCGGTTGCCGCCGGTGAGGTCCCCGCTAACGGGGATCAACCCCGAAAAATCCCATGGTCAGGGACCTTGGGTTAGTCATGAGAGGCACAGGTTGGACGATAGCTCATCGGCAAACAGGAGGACACGTTCCTGCTCGATATTATTGATGAGGGAGATGCGATTACAGTGGATGCCAAGGCTGGAGCGCTCAAGGCTAGGGTTACAGATGATATTGGATTCCTTTGGCGTCGCCCCTCCTAGCCCTTATATACTGAGCTAGGTCTCGGGGAGTTCATCTACGTTTATAGGTAAGCCTTCCTAACCCTAGCTTGCTCCGTACGACATGTGTTTACACCTTCCTTGTGAGTCGTAGACTCCTATGTCGGTGCCAATTAGCGGGCCAAGGCGGGTCCAGGCGGGTCTTCATGGGCCTTCTATCTTCAGGGACACCGGGTAGGCCTATCCGTAGGAGTCGTGGCGTCACCCCCTCGTCAGTATCCCCCGAGTGCCTGGGGGACTTGAAGAGTCACGCAGGGACTCGAGTACATCCGTTTGTCGGTCGTTTGTATGCGCGGTACAACCGTGGGTCGCTGGCAGTCTGGTGGCCATGACAAAACCTGTTTCGAGGGATGCTAAGCTGAAAGGGCCCAAGGAGTCTACTGGTCGAGCCTTGGCGAATTGCGATAGTGGCAAATACCGCAGTAGCCCAATCAAACCCACGTCCCTCGACGTGAGCTTGGAACACCGGTGTCGAGCAAAAGTCCTGCCGCTTCAGGTCTTACGGTGTTCATTTTCCACCAGTAATGTGCATAGCCTAAGGCGCGTCCTCCCAACTTTTTCTATCATGCGCAGCGCATGGAAAAGGTTGGGAGTGAAATCGCTCTTCGGCAAGTCCCAACCGGCCGAACTTCGCAACGGGGTCGTACCTACACGCTAATCTTGCGTGGCATCTGGGCACAGTGTATCGTATTCTAGGAATGTGTGTTTTTGAGGCGCGGAGCCTAATAGTATTGCACCCTCTTGGAACAAAACATCAAGCGAGTTGTTCACTCATTCATTCGCGGAGCTTGTTTCGAGTGCTCAGACGGGTGGTTCTTCGCGAGTGGTCACTCGAATGCCGTTTTGGCTCTTGAGGTGAGGGAGCACCCGAGACTCTTAACGCCGTATGATCTTGGCGAATGCATGTTTGTCTTGCGTCGGGTTGAGGGAGCACCCGAGACTCTCGTGAGTGCGAGTGGTCACTCGAGCACATTGCTGACTTTTAGGCGGTTGCTCACCTGAGGCTCGGTTTTGAGTGGGTACGCTCCCGATGGGAGTTTAAATATATTTGAAAAATGTATTTAAGAAATCATTCTTGATGTCTGTTGGTATTCTTCACCGCTTGTCGGGATAACGATGCCTCTGTTTGATGGCTGTAAGGGATGCTCCGCCATTGAGCCGTCACGTCTTCATGACCGGTCATAATGATGACCGCTGTGGCGTGCGGCAGGCGCTGGTTGAGTTTCCGATACGCGCGTTGGAAACGCACGTGAATTGACGCGTCTCACGCACAATGCGTCCCGTGGGAAAGCATCTTGGTCTTGGAATCTGAGACGTCTGCGACGTTTGGTCTTTGAATTAATTGCTGCTGTCATCTTGGCTTCTCTGTGTTGGGAGATTTCTGTTCTATAAATGAGCCTTTCTCTTTCACAGCGTTTCTCCTCTATCCACCTTGCTGCTTTGTCTCTTCCTTCTTCTCTTCTTCCTCTCATGGTTCCCAGGCGAGGTGTTGGCCGTGGCCGTGTTCGTCGTGGCCGTGGTGGCCGTACACCACGCTCATGCCGTGGTGGTCGCCATGGTACGGCACCAATGCCTTCCTCCTCTCCCTTGGAGGAGGGATTCTGGCGCTATGATTTTCTTTTACGCGTTCGTGGCCAGAGCGCCAATCGCATTCTTCTTCCCTTTGCTTTTTCCGCCATTGTCTCTGAACGTGACTTAGATGGCTTGCTTCTGCATCTTCAAGGGAGCTGTCGATCTCCTTCTTATGTTGATTTGGAGGTTGATATCTCCCACTTGACTTTTCTTGGCTCTGGTTGGAGTTTGTTTACTCGACGGTTGAATTTGCGATATGGCGATATGCTCAGCTGTCATTTTGACGGCGAAAGCACTGTCACTGTCCGCGCGTTCGACCTGAGCGGCAACAGCATGGATCCGCACTGGCAGGAGTCGAGCAGCGACAGTTCCACAAGGTCGAGGAGTCATATGCCTGCATCTTCTGCGACTCCGTCTTCTGGTGACTCCTCAGGTGGTGATGCCATCTCCATCAGTTCCGAAGAAGACATCGACGTCAAACCGTCGATCAAGCGGACGCGCCAAGCGACCTTGTAGAACTGGAGGCGGCCTCATCTTTGCCGGCAACTCGGAGAAGGAGCTGCGCAGCCGGAGAAGAAGGTGTGCAGCTGCAGCTGGAGAAGAAGCTGGTGGAGCATCGACAAATAAGTCGAGCTTCACCTTTTTGTTATGTCATTGACATCCTCTGCTAGCTTCCTTTTTTCCTTGTCTGTGGTGATGCCCTTGTACTAGAGTCGACTACCCCTCATGGGCACACATGTAGAAGTCATAATTCCTTGGGTGATTCCCTCTTGTAACAGGAGCTGCCTTCTATCCAAATGTACTCGAGTCCTTTTATACCTTTATGGTTGAATTCAAGCTGTGGTTTGAGATCTTGCAATAAACTGTGTTTTCGACTCCTATGATGCCATGTCTTCGACTCCTTCTTTCGATTCCATCTGATAGCGCGGAATGTCTTCGACTTCATCTGATAGCGTGAGATGTCTTCGACTTCATCTGATAGCGTGAAATGTCTTCGACTCCTCCCGCGATGCACTGACTTTAACTTTCTAGTGTGTTCCATCGGGTGCGCGGCAGCGCTCCCGATGGGAGTAGCCCTCGAGGCTACGTTTGAGTTGTAGAGTCAAACATAGGCTTAATACTTCGCGTATTTCCTCGCGGTTCAACTCTGGAGTAGTCCCCGAGTTTTGGTTGTTTGTCATCCGGGTGAAGACTTGAAGATTGCTAGCTTGGTGTTTTTCGAATAGGACCGTAGCGTGTCTCGGGGAATGCTTATGCCTAAGCCCCCGAGTTTTTAAGGTGAGCTCGCGTAGGTGGCGATAGCGTCTCTTGGGGGGATTTTTCTCTTAAGCCCCCGAGTTTTTAAGGTGAGATCGTGTAGGTGGCGATAACGTCTCTCGGGGGGATTTTGCTCTTAAGCCCCCGAGTGCTTTGGTTAAGATCGCTTGAGTGGCGATAGCGTCTCTCGGGGGGGATTTTATTCTTAAGCCCCCGAGTGCTTTGGTTAAGATCGCGTAGGCGATAGCGTCTCTCAGGGGGATTTTATTCTTAAGCCCCCGAGTGCTTTGGTTAAGATCGCGTAGGCGATAGCGTCTCTCGGAGGGATTTTATTCTTAAGCCCCCGAGTGCTTTGGTTAAGATCGCGTAGGCGATAGCGTCTCTCGGGGGGATTTTATTCTTAAGCCCACGAGTGCTTTGGTTAAGATCGCGTAGGCGATAGCGTCTCTCGGGGGGATTTTATTCTTAAGCCCCCGAGTGCTTTGGTTAGAATCGCGTAAGCGATAGCGTCTCTCGGGGGGATTTTATTCTTAAGCCCCCGAGTGCTTTGCGATGGCAGTATTTGGGCAACATTTATTTTATTGCGGTCGAGCGGCTACATGAATTGCCGGTCATGTCTGACCGATGGGGCCTATGGATAGAACAGTCGCAAGTTTGCTACGTTCCATGGGTTACCCACATCCTCGTTTTTCTTCGGGTTCTTCAGCCTGTAGGCGCCACCTTCGATGACTTCTGAGATTATAAATGGTCCTTCACATTGGGGGGCAAGTTTATGGACCTTCTCTTGTATCAGACGTAGGACTAGGTCACCTTTGTTGAAGGTTCTAGTGCGCAAGCGACTGCTTTGGTAGGTGGGTAGCTTGTCCTGGTATCCCTCTGATTTTTCCAGGGTTGTATCTCTTGCTTCGTCAGCTGTATCTTTGTCATCTTGTAATGCTTCTTCTGCTTCTTCTTCTTCGTACCCGGTGACCCGAGGTGCTCCAAACTTGAGGTCATGTGGTAGTACTGCCTCTGCCCCGTACACCATGAAGAAGGGTGTGTACTGGGTTGCGGTGTTTGGTGTAGTTCGTAGGCTCCATAGTACCGCGGGGAGTTCTTCTACCCAGTTGCCGGCGGCTTGCTCGAGTGGTGCGAGGAGCCGCTTCTTGATTCCCCCGCATACAAGGCCGTTTTCTTTTTCCACTTGGTCGTTGGACTGCGGGTGCGCGACTGATGCATAATTGATTTTGATGCCCAGTTCTTCGCAAAAGTTCTGGAATTCTGCGGCTGTGAAGTTCGTTCCGTTGTCCGTGATGATGTTGTGTGGCACTCCGAACCTGAAGATGATCGATTTGATGAAGTTGACAGCCGTGAGGGCTGTGGAGCTGGTGATGGGCACTGCTTCGATCCATTTGGTGAACTTGTCGACTGCGACGAGCAGGTGTGTCCTTCCGCCCTTTGATGATTTCTTGAGTGGGCCCACCATGTCGAACCCCCAGGTGGCGAACGACCAGGATAGTGGTATGGTCTTGAGCTCTGAGGCGGGAGCGTGTGGCCTGTTGGCGAATTTCTGGCAGGAGACACAACATCGCACGATTTCCTCTGCGTTTTTCATGGCTGTGGGCCAATAGAACCCGGCTCGGAATGCTTTGGACACGAGTACTCGACTGCTCGCATGGTGCCCACAGGTGCCTTCATGGATTTCAAGCAGTGGGGCTTTGCCGTCCTCTTCGTCGATGCACCTTTGGAGTATCTGGGTGATGCTGCGTTTGTATGGCTGTTTGTTGATCACCGTGAACGCCTTGGATCGTCGGCTGATGCGGCGTGCTTCGGCCACCTCTTGCGGTAGCGTACCTTCGATTAGGAATCGGAGGAACAGTTTTGCCCAGACAGGTCCTTCAAGCTCTGTTGGAGCTGTGCTGTCGGGTGTGCTGGTGCTTGTGCCTTCTTATGGGCTTGCTGTTGCCACCTGTGCCTGGTGTGTTGCGTCCTCGCCGTCCACGACTGCTTTAGGTGCTGCTACTTGTACCTTGATGGATCTCTGGCTGATGCTTTCGAGAAAAACGCCGGGTGGTATTTGTCCTCGGGTCGAACCAATGTTCGCGAGTTCGTCAGCTTCTGTGTTGTTGGCCCTGGTGATGTAGTTGAGCTCGCAACTGTCGAAACTTCCTTTGAGTGCGTTGTAGAGCTTCTGGTAGGCCGCCATGTTGCCGGCTATTGCGTCGCAGTTTCTCATCGTCTGCTGGACGACGAGGTTGGAGTCTCCGTAGATTATGAGGTGAGTGGCTCCGCACGTTTTGGCCATGCGCATGGCATGGAGGAGTGCCTCGTATTCTGCTTCGTTGTTGGAGGCGTGACTAAAGTTGATCTGGAGGACATATTTTAGCTTTGTTCCTTTGGGGGAGATGAGCACAACTCCTGCCGCGGCTCCTTGTTGTCTCTTGGACCCATCGAAGAACATTGACCATGAACTTGATAGGTCTGGGGGGCCTAGTGTCTGAACCTCCTTCCACTCGAACAGGAAATCTGGGAGTACTTGGGATTTGATGGCTGTTGGGTGCTTGAACTGCAGGTCCCGTGGGCTGAGCTCAATGTTCCACTCGGCGACTCGTCCAGTCGCTCCAGGATTGTTGAGTATATCAGCGAGTGGTGCGCTGCTCACGATTGTGATAGGGTGCTCGTCGAAGTAGTGGGACACCTTTCTTGAGGTCATGATGACAGCTAGTAGTAGCTTCTGATAATGCGGGTACCGCTGCTGGGATTTGGTCAGGAGCATGCTGAGGTAGTAGATTGGTCTCTGGATGCTCTGGACCTTGCCTTCTTCTGTGCGTTCGACAACGAGCGTTGTGCTTACTACACTGTTACGTGCTGCCACGTAGAGGTATAGCTTCTCTCGTTGCTTGGGTACCGCCAGGATTGGTGGGGTCGAGAGTGTCTTTTTCAGGTCCGCGAATGCTTGGCGGGCTTCCTCCGTCCACTCGAATTTCTCTCCTTTCCTGAGCAGCCGATAGAAAGGCAGCGTGCGTTCTCCCAGCCTACTGATGAAGCGGCTTAGGGCTGCGAGTTTTCCAGTGAGCTGCTGTATTCCTTTGACGTCGGTTGGTTCTTGCATTCGGGCGATGTCTTGGAATTTCTCAGGGTTTGCCTCGATTCCTCGGGCAGAGACCATATAGCCGAGCAGCTTCCCCGCCGGTACGCCGAATGCGCACTTCTTTGGGTTGAGTTTGATTCTATATTTCTTGAGCGCTGCGAAGGTTTCGCGCAGGTCGTCGAGTAGTGTGTCTTCTTTGTAGGTCTTGATGACGATGTCGTCTACATAGACTTGCACATTTCTTCCAATTTGCTCTTTCAGGCAGGCCTGCATCATTCGATGGTATGTGGCACCTGCGTTCTTGAGCCCGAAGGGCATGATCCTGTAGCAGAATACGCCATAGGGGGGAGTGGTCCTTCGGGCAATGCTTGTTGACTGGTCCGTAATCGACACACATGCGCAGCACGGTCGTGTCTTTCTTGGGCACCGGCACTGGGTTGGCTATCCAGGTGGCTTTCTTCGTTTCTCGGATGAACTGGGCGTCGAGTAACCGGTTGACTTCCTCTCCGATTGCTCTGCGCTTGGGCTCCGAGAATCGTCTCAGAGCTTGCTTCACCGGCTTCGTGTTTTGCTTGATGCGTAGGGCGTGCTCCGCGAATTCGCGTGGTATTCCAGGCATGTCGGCTGGGCACCAGGCGAATATTTCCCACTCATCTCGAAGGAAAGCGACGAGAGACGTAGCCTTCTCCTCTGGTAGGTGGGCGTACACGCGGACTGTTTTGTCCGGGTCCGTCGGGTGCACTTGATGAGTGAATGTGTCGCTGTCGATGCTGAAGTCGCGTCCGTACTCCTTAGATTCGCTTCGGCTCTCCAATGGGAAGGTACTCTTGTCCGTCACCATGGCTATTTCTCCGAGTTCTTGTTCGGCTCCGAATGTGTCAGAGATTTTGTGAAAGTCACGGTCACATTGATCTGATTTGATGAAGCTTCCGTTGATCGTGAGGACTCCCGTTGATCCTCGCATCTTGAGCTTGACGTAGGCGTAGTGTGGAACCTCCATGAACTGCGCGAATGCTGGCCGTCCCAATATGGCGTGATACAGTCGAGTACTTCGAACTCGAGGACGTGCTTTGGGAAGTTGCGTCGGTTGCCTAAGACAACTTCGAGTTCGACGACTCCAAGGGATGTGGCTGCTTCTCCTGGGACAACCCCGTGTAACACGGTGTTCGATTTCTTCCATACTGATCGTGGGATCAGCATCTTTTGCAGGGTGCTGGCGAAGATGATATTCACGCTGATGCCTCCGTCCATGAAGATCCTATCCATGTCGTACCCTCCGATTTGTGCATCGAGCACCAGGGGCGCGTGCCCCGGTCTTGGGACTGCGGGTGGATGGTCGTCCTGTGAGAACGTGATGCTGGTCTCCGCATCCTGTAGCTGGTAGACTTCGACTATATTTATGCTCTCGACTGCTTTAGCTTGCAGGGTGTAGGCGTCGTGTTGTGCTTGCGGCACCATTATCTCTTGGATCATGAGAACCTTTCCTTGCAACGGGCTGTGACGTCCTTCCGGGCTTGGGGGCGGCGATTGTTCGGGTCGCCGGTTGCGCTTGTCTTCTTTCTGCTTCTCCTTCTTGAGGTTTTCGGCTAGCTCGTTGAACAGGCGGCAGTCTCCCAAAGTGTGACCTGACCTGACGCGTCCCCAGTCGTCCTCGAAGATGTGGATCGTGCAGGGTCCTGCTAGCTGCTCTCTAATCGTGAGTTTGCTAGATCCGGCGTGCCTCTTCCTTCTTGAGATTCTGAAGATTTGCTCGTGATCCTCCGGGTGTTCGTGGAAGCGAGGGTCGGTTTCGATTTCTAGACTCATATCTTGGTTCTTGATGAGGTTGGCGAATTCATCTGGCCTTCGATCTGGGTCATAGTACTCGCCCACCGGCGTCTCGGAGTCGCTGTCCTGTCTGGCGGCAGGTGCTCGTGCGACGGCGTGTCGTCGAGTGGCCATCGGTTGCACGGCTGCGTGACGTGGCTCGTTCAGTTGGGCCTCGCCGTAGATCTCCTGTGCGCGCCTTTTGGGTCGTCGATTCCTTCTTCCTTTGCGATGGTTCTGCTGATCGCTGGTTTCGATCTCGTAGTCATCGTCTTGATGTGCGGCGGATGCCCGGGCGGCGGTGGGTTGTCGAAAGATTTGCGAGTCCTCCGCTACGCGTCGCGGTTCGTCGAGTGGAATTCCTTCGTAGAGGCCTCTCGCCGTTCTTCTGGGTCGTCGATTCCTTCGCTGCTGACGCTGCACTTGGCCGTTACCGTACTATCGGTCCTGGCACAGCTGTAGCCTGAGCGATCTTGATGGGGCGGCAGAGATGTTCGCCGTGATCTTGAATCCTTCGAGTGGGCTAGATCTGGTCCTTGCCCTTGAGTTGTGGCTTGCTGAAGACGGGACCGCCGAGATCGTGATCCCAACCTGTTTAGTTCCCACAGATGGCGCCAATTGACGGGGATCAACCCCGGCAAATCCCATGGTCAGGGACCCTGGGTTAGTCATGAGAGGCACAGGTTGGACGATAGCTCGTCGGCAAACAGGAGGACACGTTCCTGCTCGATATTATTGATGAGGGAGATGCGATTACAGTGGATGCTAAGGATGGAGCGCTCAAGTCTAGGGTTACAGATGATATTGGATGCCTTTGGCGTCGCCCCTCCTAGCCCTTATATACTGAGCTAGGTCCCGGGGAGTTCATCTACGTTTACAGTGTCACAACCCCAAGTTAGGTATGTGCTAGGGTAAGCTTAGGCCTTTGCATCTTGATAAGAATTTCAAAAGAATTTCAAAAATGGGGAAAAGAAAAGCCCTAGAGAATTTAATTCAAATGGCCAGATAAAAAGTTGCTACAAAAATTCCTTTTGCATTTTTGAAAAGTCCTATAAATGAGTGTGATCACATATAAAGTGATTTGGATTCAAACCCATGCTCATGCATTTTTCAAATATTCCAAACAGGGCTTGGAAATTAAATTAAACTCCAATTTGGATTTAAATTCAAATTGTTTGAATTTCAAAAATTCCCAAAAATTGTGAGTGGCTAGTTTTATGCCATGTAAGGTCACATAAAAGTTTTGAGGATTTTACAAAATGCTTTGCTGTTTTATCCAGAGCAAAAAATATTTACAGAAAAGGAAAACAGAGAAAAACAGAAGAAAATAAAAAAAGGGAAACCGAGCCCACTTACCTGGGCCTCGGGCCCAACTTACCTTCCACGACCCAGCCCACCCGGCGCAGTTGTCGTCTTCCTCAACCTGCTCGCTGTCGAGCATGCCGAGCACGCCGAGAACACCGCGACAGCCAGGCCGTCTACGCCTCTCCCCCGAGCTTATCTCCTCGCCAAGACGACGCCTAGAAGGCCCCCTCACCTTTCCTCCCCTCCTATGGCTCACCCCCTTCCTCCTCGTCGTCGTTTTCGCGCACCACCGAGCCTAGCCGGAGCGGCCGCCGTGCTCCGACGCGGCCACCAGCCGAGCTAGCCCAGGCCGCCTTGTCCATCGAGCTCTACACTATCGTCTTCATCGCCGTGCAAAGGGAATCGAGGCCGGAGCCCCTGTAGCCAACGGATTCTTCAACGGGCTGCCGCTGGACCCCGAAGTTCACCGCCACCGATTCGTCGCCGTCGAGCCTTCTACGACCTCACCGTTCGATTCCCGGTGAGCACACGGCCAAAATCCCCCCAAGAACCGCAATATTTCGCGCTGTCCTTCGCCCTTTTCCATGTTCGCCGGAGATCAGGGCCGCCACGGAGGTCGCCGGCGTGCGCACGGGAAGCAGACCACGTTCTGGCCTTGTCCTTTGGATCCGCGAGGTTCCTGCGCGTCGAACGCGCCTAACCGCGCATCTTTTGGCCGCAGGAACCTCCTCCCGCGTGTGCGCCGCCGCGCGCTGTTACCATCGGCGGCTAACCGCCGGCGTGGCTTGCTAATTAACCCTAAACCCACCCCTAATCACCCCCTAACCCCACTGACTAGTGGGCCCTAGCCTAACTAACCCACTGTTAGTTTAAACTAACAGGGTTTTAATCCCACTGAGACTGACAGGCCGACCCCACCAGTCAGACCCCCCCCACGTCAGCATGACCTCATGCTGACGCAATAAACCTTTTTCCAAATTAAAAGAAATCAGAAAATTACAGAAAATGCTTTAAACTTTGAAATTCAATAACTAATTCATATTAACTCCAAATTGGACAAATAATATGTCTAAAATTATCAAAAAAATACAAGGATTCTGAATATGCAACTTGTTTCTATGTTTGACCATTTTAAAATGGGTGAACAGTAGCAAACATGCATATGGCATTCTTTTGAATTCAAATTTGGAGTGATTTTGCAAATGACTTTGCAACACCCTTAATTCAAATGGATTCATCCACACATCAGAGGCTTTACCTCACCTTTACAACATCACTTCATGATCAACCTTTTCAAATGAACATTCATGCATTCAAATGCATTTGAAATTCATCGATAAATCAAATGGAGTTTGAATTTGCAACTCAAATGCAATATACTCCTTTTAAATGGAATGCGCAACACATCAGTACCTTGAACATCACCATTGAAATCTTATTCATGTGATTGTGCATTGTACATTATGTTGATCCTATGATTGTTATGTTGCTGATAGTAGTGGAGCCGGAAACCGAGATCACCCCCTTCATTGAAGACCCTGTGACTGAACCTCGTCAGCAAGGAAAGCAACCCCCCCATTGATCATGTCTATAAAATCCCAATTCCCTCTCAGTCTCGCTTATGCATGTTTAGGAGATCACCTTGTATCGATTCTACTGCATAGTTGAACCCATATCTAATGCATGACCTATCATCTTGTCACAGTAGTAAGAAAACCACAATCCTAGCTAACATAGGAGTTGATTGATATCATGTGGCCCCTGCAACTGTTACTGCTTATTGCATGCTTAGAGTTTACAATGAGGATGTTTTTGATGTGAGTCGGGATGATAGTGAACATGGTGTTGATGAAAGTGAAACTGTTTTGGTGAATCTACCCTAATACAAGGTGAACGATGAGAGGCTGTGTAGGAGTACACAGTGGGTTGTCTCGTTGAACACCGCCTTAAGTCCGAGTTCTTGTGTGGTGATCTAAGAAGAAGAGTACAACCACACATTGGGCTCACTAACCCCTCTCGACCTAGTACCTCACCCCGTTCGAACCCCAGAAGTCGCAGTAGTTCGGAGTTCTGGTAGGGCTGTGGCACGGTCTGCGAAGTGGATGAACGGCTTTTCAAGACCGGCTTAGGACCCTGCACACATCGTTTGAGGCTGTATTGGAACCTCGGCCGGACTTCCATACGGATCCCCCTCAGATAGGCGACTCTCTGGACTAGAACGGAGCTGTGGGCGAAGTGTTGTGGTGAACATCCTCGCCGACACCCCTTGAATGGTGTCAAGGCCAAAGGCGGTAACTGATGGTCATGTGTGTGTAGTAGTACACCCCTGCAGGGTTAAAAAAACTATTCGAATAGCCGCGTCCGCGGTTAAGGACTGCTTGGAAAGCTTAGCTTGATTATTAGACAACTTGAATTGGATACTTCTAAAATACACCAAGATAAGTGTGAGTGCTATGGCGTGCTTTCTCGTTGGGAAGTCGAGGAAGGCACCATAGTGGTGTAATTGGTTGGAGAATGTAGTGGACTCGTGTACGCTTCTTACCTCAAGTCTGGTACTCGTAGTTCAGGATTAGCCAAGTCAAAGCTGGCACTTCTGCATTTGAACCCCACCTCCCTTTACCTTGATACATGTGCATGAGTAGTATAGTTCCTACGTAAGTCTTGTTGAGTTTGACTTTGTACTCACGTTTGCTTATTCTATGTTTTAGATGAACCCACCAACCCGATGGTGGCTTCTACCCGAAGCTCGAAGAATGAAGACTCAGACCAAGACCAAGCTAGTGTAGTCCCAGTCGGCGGACTGGTTCCCTCGTGGAAGGGCTTGTTTATAGATGAGGCTTCTCTAAGCCATTTTTTAAACTTGTCTGTACTCAGACCTACTTTGCTTCCGCATGTTTGATGTAATGTTGGATCACAGACTTGTGATCTCTGTGTGCACTCTGTAAGAGTTATCAATAAAGTGGTATACTTTGTAGAGAATTGCAATGATACCTGCTGTTCATACAAGGCATGTGTGATGTGTGTATGTTTATAACATGCATGTCTTTGTATGGGTTTTCGAGAGCTTAGTTGTGATCTGGCTGGCGGTCTTTTATACACCAAGTGGCCCTTAGATGAGCGCAGCTTGGGGCATCGCGATGCGATTGCTCGTGACTCTGTCTCGTGCACGCTTTGATGTATGATCGAGCCCGCCCTAGACCCCGACTAAGTGATCGGGCTGGAGTAAGTTTATTTAAGGGTTATAATACAATCGATAACATGGTTGAGGCGACTTGTCTATGAGTATGGGCGTTCAGCACCCATATCATTTAGACTTGTGAGCGGACGATGAGGACCCATCTCAGATGATCATCCGGTCTGGATGGGATGCCCCTCACGTTCGATGCTTTCCGAGAACGTTCTGTGCTTGGCCTTGTCTTCTTAGACAAGTGGGTACGGTTCCGAGAACCGTACCCACTTGTCTAAGAAGACAAGGCCAAGCACAGAACGTTCTCGGAAAGCATCGAACGTGAGGGGCATCCCATCCAGACCGGATGATCATCTGAGATGGGTCCTCATCGTCCGCTCACAAGTCTAGATGCTTATGGGTGGTGAATCCCATACTCATAGACAAGTCGCCTCAACCATGTTATCGATTGAATCCTAACTCTTACATAGACTTACTCCAGCCCGATCACTTAGTCGGGGTCTAGGGCGGGCTCGATCATACAACAAAGTGTGCACGTGACAGAGTCACGAGCAATCGCATCGCGATGCCCCAAGCTGCGCACATATAAGACCCACTTGGTGTATAAAAGACCGCCAGCCAGATCACAACTAAGGTCTCGAAAACCCATACTAAGACATGCATGTTATAAACATACACGCAACACACATGCCTAGTATGAACAGCAGGTATCATCACATAACTCTACAAAGTACTTCTTTATTTACTTACACATAGAGTATACAAAGATCACATGTATGTGATCAACATTACATCATACAACGGAAGCAAATTAGGTCTGAGTACAGACAAGTTTAACAAATGGCTTAGAGAAGCCTTGTAAACATACATGCCCTTCCACGAGGGACCAGACTACTGTCTGGAACTATACTACCAAGGTCAACGTCGAGCTTCAGGAAGGTGACTCCATCGGGGTCCGAGTTCTCATCTAAAACATAGAATAAGCAAACGTGAGTACAAAGTCGTACTCAGCAAAACTTACATCCGATCTATACTACTCATGCACAAGTTTCAAGGTAAAGGAGGTGGGTTCAACATGCAGAAGTGCCAGCTTTGACTTGGCTAGTCCTGTGCTACGAGTACCAAACTTGAGGTAATAAGCGTACACGAGTCCACTATCCAAGTCTCCAACCAATACACCACTATGGTTACTTCCTCGACTTCCCCACGAAGAGCACACCATAGCACTCACGCTTATCTTGCGAGTTTTATAAGTATCCATTCAAGTTGTCTAATAATCAGGTACAGGTTCCAAGTAGTCCATGACCGCGGACGCGGCCATTCGAATAGTTTTGTTAACCTTGCAAGGGTGTAAACTACCCACACATGACCATCAGTTACCGCCAGGTCTCGCCACCGTTCAAGAGGTGACAGCGAGGATGTTCACCACGACACTTCGCTCACAACCGGTCTATTCCAGGAGTCGACTACCTGAGTTTGTCACCGCTCGAGAGTCCGGCAGGATCAACAAAACGGACCCAGACAATGTAGGCAACCGAGACGCCACCTCTGACAGATGGTTTCACTGTCTCACAGATCCACCCACATATCTAGGATGATGCAACATTTCCACTCACTCTTTTTCTATGCATATGTCAAATGGAAGGCCCGAACTAATGTGTCTCCTGGACGTCAACACGGATCAAGGTACTAGGCCGAGAGGGTCAGTGAGCCCAATGTGTGGTTGTACTCTTTGTCTTGGATTACCATACAAGAACTCGGTGCTTAAGGCGGTGTTCAACGAGACAACCCACTGTGTACTCCTACACAGCCTCTCATCGATCACCTTTGCTTAGAGTGGATTCACCAACACAGTTTCACTTTCAGCAACACCATGTTCACTATCAACACGACTCACATCAAAAACACGACTCACACCATGCAATAAGCAGTAACAGTTGCAGGGGCCACATGATATCAAACAACTCCTATGTCAGCTAGGATTGTGGTTTGCTTACTACTATGAAAAGATGATAGGTCATGCATCGGATATGGGTTCAACTATGCGGTAGAATCGGTACAAGGTGATCTCCTAAACATGCATAAGCGAGACTGGGAGGGAATTGGGATTTTATAGACATGATCAATGGGGTTCGCTTGCCTTGCTGACGATACACGGGGTTTACCAAACTTCTTCTCCTTCGTTGGTGATCACCGTCTCGGATCGTCTGTCACCGGAACAATCAATCAACAAAGGGGACAACATTGTAATAGAATGCACAAACACATGGTTATGTTGTCCATGATGTGAATGGTACTGGTTTGTTGACAATTCAATTTAAATGAAGTGTATTGCATTTGGAATGCAAATTCAAACTCCACATATGAAGTTCAAATTAACCTATTTGCATTTGATATTGTTTGATCATTTGAAACCATGTGATCATGTGTGTGATATGCTTCTGAAGTTCAGGTGATCATGTTTGCATTGTAATGGTTAAAATTTGAATTGCATTTGAATTAAATTTGAATTAATTCCATTTAATCCAAATAGCAAAAGGTACTGTCCCATTTTAAAATCAACTCAAACATAGTTGAAAGTGGGAAATTTGGATAGCTTATTTTCTGCTGATCATTTTTCATATATTATATGTTATATTTGGAGTTCATATGAATTTATTATGAATTTCCAAAGTTTGGCTATTTTTTTGAATTTTCTGGATTTATTTTAATTCTATTAATTCATTTAAACTCTGGAAATTGATTTATTACATCATGCTGATGCAAGCATGACATCAGCATAGGGGCTGACATGTGGGCCATGCCTGTCAGTGGCCCACTGTTTGATTTCTGTTTAATTAAAAGTTAACAGGGGTTAAGGGGGGGGGCTGGCCCACTTGTCATAGGCTTAGGGGGGGGTAATTAGAAGGTGATTAAGGGGGGGGGGGGGTTAGGGCCTAACAGAGGCCACGTCGGCTCTCACCGGCGTTTAGCCGCCGGCGACCACCCGTGCGGCGGCGCTCACTGGAGAAGGCGGCTCCGGCCACGCCTTTGCACGGGTAAGGCACCACAGTGCTCCCCGTGGCCTTGCGCACCCGTTGGAGCATGCCTTGGAGCTCGGGTTGGCCTGGAGCCACGCCGGCGACGAGGGAGCGTGGCGGCCGGAGTTGGGGCTCGACGGAAAGGCGACTCGGGCCACGGTAGGGGCCAGGGTTAGGGGGAAAACGAGCGTGTGCTCACCCTGAGAGCAGAGGCTGGGTCGGGGAGGCCGGAGGAGCGGCTGCGGCGACGTATTGGACGGCGAAGACCCGGTGGCCGCGGCGGAGGAAACCAACGCAGACGTCGTCCTTGGGGGTCCTCGGCTTCAATTGGGTGGGCACGTCGACGAAGTCTTCCACGGCGAAGCTGCTGGACAACAAGGAGCAGCGAATGGAGCACGGTGGGCGCGTGGAGGCTCGACGGTGGCGACGTCAGGCTCTCGGGCGGCCGCGAGATCATGACGGGGAAGAGGGGGAGAGCGTCTAGAGGAGGGGGAAAAGGCTTGGGGCTTCTGCAGGGCCTTCTTGGCGCAGGATACAGACGGCGGGGAGCCGTTGGCGGCCTGGCGACGCCGGCATGGGCACCACGCAACACCCTGCCTGCCTGGCTCGAGGAGGAAGACGAAGGTGCCCCTGGGGTGGGCCACCTCCCCGAGTTGGGCCGGTTAGGCCTGCTGGCTGGGCCTCTTTCCCTTTTTATTTTTCTCTATTTTGTTTCTGTTTTTTTTTCTGACTTTTGTTGTGCCTAGAATTAAATAGCTAGGCATTTTAGTAAAATGCCCAAACATTTTTATAAATCCTAGGTGACCAGTAGCTAGTCACATTTAGGATTTGGGCATTTTTGAAATTCAACTTATTTGAATTTCAAATCAAATAGGGGTTCTTTTAATTTTCCAAGGCACTGTTTGAATTTTAGAAAATTCCATGGGCATGGGAATGAACCCAAACCACTTTTGAAATGATCACCATCATTTATAGGAATTTTCCAAATGTTCAAATGATTTTTGGAAAAAGATTTTTATCTGGCCATTTATTTTAAATTTTCAGGGCTTTTCTTTTCCCCATTTTTGAATTTCATTTGGAATTTTTGCATGATGCAAAGGGATCAAACAAGCCCTAGCACTTACCCTAGTTGGGGTTCTGACAACTCGCCCCCACTCAACAGAATCTCGTCCCGAGATTCAGAAGTCGTCGGGAGGAAGGAGGGGTACTCGGCACGGAGGCGGTCTTCACTTTCCCATGTTGCTTCTTTCTCGGAGTGGTGTGACCATTGCACTTTCAGAAACCTGATCTTCTGACGACGAGTGACACGCTCTGCGGAATCAAGAATACGAACAGGGTACTCTCGATAAGAAAGGTCATCTTGGAGATCAAGCGTTTCATGGTCGACTTTGCGGATGGGGTCCTTGAAGCAACGCCTGAGTTGTGACACATAGAATACATCATGTACTCGGGAATGGTGCGGGGGTAGTTCAAGTTGGTAGGAAACTTCTCCACGTTTAGCTAGAATGCGGAAAGGTCCGATGTAACGTGGGGCCAACTTGCCTTTGATACCGAATCGCTGGGTACCCTTCAGAGGAGTAACCCGAAGGTAAGCCTTCTCGTCCAGATTGTAGCTTTCCTGCCTATGATGACGATCATAGTAGCTTTTCTGACGAGACTGTGCGGCTTTCAAACGATCACGAACAATGCGAACTTGCTCTTCTGCTTCCTTGATCATGTCCGGTCCAAAGAATTGTCTTTCACCGGTTTTTGACCAGTTTAGGGGTGTTCGACATCGTCGTCCATAGAGGAATTCAAAGGGAGCCATGTTCAGACTAGATTGGAAACTATTGTTATAAGCAAATTCAGAAAATGGAAGATACTTTTCCCAATTCTTTCCGAATGAGATAACACAAGCTTTGAGCATGTCTTCAAGAATTTGGTTAACCCTTTCGACTTGACCACTAGACTGAGGATGGAAAGCTGTACTAAAGGAGAGATGAGTTCCCATAGCATTCTGAAAGCTTCCCCAGAATCTAGAGGTGAAAAGGCTACCACGATGAGAATTGATTTCCAAAGGAACACCGTGAAGAGACACAATTCTAGAGACATACAAGTCCGCTAACTGGCTAGCAGTTATAGACTCGCGAACGGGAAGGAAGTGAGCAACTTTGGAAAGTCTATCAATGACAACGAAGATGGCATCATTTCCTTTCTGGGTTTTTGGAAAGCCGGTGATGAAGTCCATACCGACTTTGTCCCATTTCCACTCGGGAATAGGCAAAGGTTGAAGTGTGCCAGCAGGTCTTTGGTGTTCTGCTTTGATGCGACGACAAACATCACATTCAGCAACAAATCGAGCAATGTCTCTCTTCATCCTAGTCCACCAAAATCTCAGGCGTAGATCTTGGTACATTTTTGTGCTACCGGGATGAATCGAGGGGGGGGTGTCATGGGCTTATTTGAGGATGAGTTGCCGTAGATCCCGATTCTTAGGTACTACCAAACGATTTTCAAAGAATACCGTTCCTTTACTATCTGTGAAGAAACATTTAGCAACTCCGCTAGCAATGTTCTCCTTGATCCGGCGAACACCTCGTGCACGCCTTTGGGCAACTATGATTTGATCCTCAAGTGTTGGTTTCGCCACCAAGTTGAAAAGAGATCCACGAGGAACAATCTCGAGGTTGAGCTTTCGAAATTCCTCATGAAGAAGTGGTTGATAATGCTGTAACATGAGGTTGTTACAGTAGGACTTACGACTTAGTGCATCAGCCATGACATTGGCTTTGCCTGGGGTGTAAGAAATTCCTACGTCGTAATCTTTTATCAACTCAATCCAGCGTCTTTTCCTGAGATTAAGATCTGGCTGGGTGAAAATGTATTTGAGGCTTTGGTGGTCGGAATAGATCTCACAACGATTACCAAGGAGGTAATGTCGCCAAGTTGTCAGGGCATGAACTACGGCAGCGAGTTCAAGATCATGGGTAGGATAGTTCTCTTCATGTGGCCGCAACTGGCGTGAAGCATAAGCTACCACATGTTTGTCTTGCATAAGTATGCATCCTAACCCTTGCCGTGAAGCATCATAAAAGATCTCGAAATCCTTTTTGGTGTCTGGAGGTGCAAGTACGGGTGCAGAAGTCAATCTTCTTTTTAGCTCTTGAAAGCTTTCCTCGCACTTAGGGGTCCATTGGAATTTCTTATCTTTCTTGAGGAGTTCAGTAAGAGGCTTTGCAACTTTGGAGAAGTTCTCAACGAAGCGGCGACAATAGCTTGCTAAGCCAAGAAAACTCCTAACTTGCTTAACCGATTCAGGTGGAGTCCAGTCAAGGACGGCCTGAACTCTCTCGGGATTGACAACAATGCCTTTTGCAGAAATCACGTGGCCTAAGTAGGTCACTTCTGGTAGCCAAAATTCACACTTGGAGAATTTAGCATATAGGCGATGCTCTCTAAGTTTCATAAATACCAGCCTCAGATGCTCGGCATGTTCTTCTTCTTTCTTCGAGTATATAATGATGTCATCGAGGTAAACCACGACGAACTTGTCCAAATACTCCATGAAGATCGAGTTCATCATGCCTGAAAAAGTGGCGGGGGCATTGGTTAGACCGAAGGACATGACGGTGAACTCGTAAAGACCATAACGAGTAGTGAAAGCCGTCTTGGGGATGTCCTCGTTTCGGATCTTGATTTGATGATAGTCTAATCTCAAATCCATCTTGGAGAAGACAGAGGATCCTGCAAGTTGATCATGAAGATCATTGATCCTGGACAGTGGGTACTTGTTCTTTATCGTCGCTAGATTTAGCGGGCGATAGTCTACGCACATCCTTTCTGTTCCATCTTTCTTCGTTACGAATAGAACGAGGCAACCCCATGGCGATGAGCTAGGGCGGATGAAGCCTTTTTCCAACAAAGCTTCAAGTTGGATTTTCAGCTCAGCTAACTCACGTGGGGCCATTTTGTATGGGCGTCTAGAAATTGGGGCGGTTCCTGGGGCAAGATCTACAATGAATTCTACACATCTGTCAGGAGGCATTCCTGGCAGTTCTTCAGGAAAGACATCCGGGAAGTCACGAACCACCGGAATATCTTCAAGGTCTGGAAGGGGAAGCACATTCAAAGTATGCATCTGGATTCTAGAGCTGGGTGATGTGTAGTCAATGGTTTGGCCTGAAGGATGGGTAAGTTTAACTGACTTGGCTTTACAATCAAGAAAAGCGTGTTGTCTTGATAACCAATCCATTCCTAAGATGACATCAATGTCCGAAGACTTGAGGGCTATAAGTGAAGCAAGGAATACTAAACCCTCAATTGCAATTTGATTGCCATGGCTTACTCTAGTAGTTTGCCACTTTGAACCAGGAGTTTGGATAATCATTGGAGAAAACATTTCTTCAAAGGGGAATTCATGATCAAGTGCATAACTCTCCGACATGAATGAATGAGAAGCTCCTGGATCAAAAAGAACGTAGGAGGGAACATGATTTACTGGGAGTGTGCAAAGAATGACGTCAGAAGCAGCAGTGGTTTCCTCAACTGGGATTTGGTTCACATATCCACTACTTGTGGCCGAAAGCTTTGCTGGGATGGTTTTGGTGGTTGATTTCTTTGAAGGCTTATGACTAGGTCGACGGGGTGCCACAAACACTGTAGGGCATTGTCGGAAGTGATGGCCTGTCAGACCACACGTGAAACACACCCTACCTGAACTGCTGGGAGTGGGATTACTTGGTTGCACATCATCATTCCGGGGAGGAACAATGTGTTGAGGTGGATGGCATATATTCGGTGGTGGCATCTGGAGAAGGTTTTGAGGTATGACACTGGTTGGAATCCAAATTCGGCGTTTCTGAGGGGCTGAACTGGAAGAAGAATCAAGCTCAAGAGCATGCTGCGAGACTCCTCGAAAATTTCATTGCCATGCTCAACTCTGAAGGATCTATTGACTAAATCCTCAAAGGTGGAAAATTCAAGGAGGTTGAGATCATGACGAAGGATGGGGCTAAGTCCCTTGCGGAACCTTGCTTGCTTTCTGGCATCGGTGGTGATCTCATCTTGGGCATAACGAGCAAGACGATTGAACTCTCTCACATACTCATGAATGGACATCTCTCCTTGAGTCAGATTGCAGAACTCTTCCTTCTTGCTCTCCATTAACTCATCTAGAAGGTGGTACCCTCGAAAGGCAACACAGAACTCCTGCCAAGTCACTACGTGACCCTCTGGCTGCATTGCAATATAGTTCTCCCACCACTGAAGAGCAGCACCTTCCAAGAAGTATACCGCGAAAATAACTCGGTCATTGGGAGCAACATGTGCAGTATCAAGCTTACGCTCGATGGAACGGAGCCAATCATCAGCTTCAAGGGGCTCAGAAGAATATTGGAATACCGGTGGCTTGAGGAGGATGAAGTCCTGAATGCTCACAACCACATTGCAATGACGTGAGGTATTCTGCTCGAGGAGCTCCAGAAGGCGTGTTTGATCACGTCGATTCTTCTCAGCTTCCATCATGATTTCCGCCGTAGAAGGCGGTGGTGGAGGTTCATCATCATTTCGATTCCGATCACGGTCTCGATTCCGAAGAGCAGCAGTACGAGTTCCACCTGACATCCTGTGTGATAAAAATCAACAATCAGAACAGGTTGTATGATGGAATCAAAGACAAGAAGGACATGACTAGGAGGAAAAGATTGTAATGAGAAGGCAATGACTCAAAGAAACAAGGAACAAATCCGGCAGCATAACGGCTACACCGGAATGGAAAACAAGACAACCTCGAGGAGATTGGACAGAACTTCCTCAAGGAACTCAAAACACGGAGACTCTGGACGACCACAACTGTCCTACGGCTACAAGGAAGCAATCAACGAGATGTTCTAGTCAGACATAGATGAGCCTAGTCCTATCATCCCGTAGAAAAGGTAAGGGTGACTCAGAACTCAGATCGATGAGGGTAAGGAGAAAAAGAAGCCTTACGTTGTTCCCTTATATACCCAAGTAACTATATAACTATAGAATGCTAGACTCGACTTCGACCAAGGGTTGACTAATCCTACAGACAGTCCTGCTCTGATACCAAGTCTGTCGGGCCCCGGGGTTAGCGTATGTAATTCCAGTCACGATACAATCACATGGAGAGCCGAGAACCATACCCACTTGTCTCAGCAGACAAGGCCAAGCACAGAACGTTCTCGGTAAGCATCGAACGTGAGGGGCATCCCATCCAGGCCAGATGATCATCTTAGATGGGTCCTCATCGTCCGCTCACAAGTCTAGATGCTTATGGGTGGTGAATCCCATACTCATAGGCAAGTCGCCTCAACCATGTTATCGATTGAATCCTAACTCTTACATAGACTTACTCCAGCCTGATCACTTAGTCGGGGTCTAGGGCGGGCTCGATCATACAACAAAGTGTGCACGTGACAGAGTCACGAGCAATCGCATCGCGATGCCCCAAGCTGCGCACATCTAAGGGCCACTTTGTGTATAAAAGACCGCCAGCCAGATCACAACTAAGGTCTCGAAAACCCATACTAAGACATGCATGTTATAAACATACACGCAGCACACATGCCTAGTATGAACAGCAGGTATCATCACATAACTCTACAAAGTACTTCTTTATTTACTTACACATAGAGTATACAAAGATCACATGTATGTGATCAACATTACATCATCCAGCGGAAGCAAATTAGGTCTGAGTACAGACAAGTTTAACAAATGGCTTAGAGAAGCCTTGTAAACATACATGCCCTTCCACGAGGGACCAGACTGCTGTCCGGAACTATACTTCCAAGGTCAACGTCGAGCTTCAGGAAGGTGACTCCATCGGGGTCCGGGTTCTCATCTAAAACATAGAATAAGCAAACGTGAGTACAAAGTCATACTCAGCAAGACTTACATCAGATCTATACTACTCATGCTCAAATTTCAAGGTAAAGAAGGTGGGTTCAACATGCAGAAGTGCCAACTTTGACTTGGCTAGTCCTGTGCTACGAGTACCAGACTTGAGGTAAGAAGCGTACACGAGTCCACTATCCAAGTCTCCAACCAATACACCACTATGGTTACTTCCTCGACTTCCCCACGAGGAGCACACCATAGCACTCACGCTTATCTTGCGAGTTTTATAAGTATCCATTCAAGTTGTCTAATAATCAGGTACAGGTTCCAAGTAGTCCATGACCGCGGACGCGGCCATTCGAATAGTTTTGTTAACCTTGCAAGGGTGTAAACTACACACACATGACCATCAGTTACCGCCAGGTCTCGCCACCGTTCAAGAGGTGACAGCGAGGATGTTCACCATGACACTTCGCTCACAACCGGTCTATTCCAGGAGTCGACTACCTGAGTTTGTCACCGCTCGAGAGTCCGGCCGGATCAACGAAACGGACCCAGACAATGTAGGCAACCGAGACGCCACCTCTGACAGATGGTTTCACTGTCTCACAGATCCACCCACATATCTAGGATGATGCAACATTTCCAGTCACTCTTTTTCTATGCATATGTCAAATGGAAGGCCCGAACTAATCTGTCTCCTGGACGTCAACACGGATCAAGGTACTAGGCCGAGAGGGGTCAGTGAGCCCAGTGTGTGGTTGTACTCTTTGTCTTGGATTACCATACAAGAACTCGGTGCTTAAGGCGGTGTTCAACGAGACAACCCACTGTGTACTCCTAAACAGCCTCTCATCGATCACCTTTGCTAAGAGTGGATTCACCAACACAGTTTCACTTTCATCAACACCATGTTCACTATCAACCCGACTCACATCAAAAGCAACCTCATTGTACCACTAAGCATGCAATAAGCAGTAACAGTTGCAGGGGCCACATGATATCAAACAACTCCTATGTCAGCTAGGATTGTGGTTTGCTTACTACTGTGACAAGATGATAGGTCATGCATCGGATATGGGTTCAACTATGCGGTAGAATCGGTACAAGGTGATCTCCTAAACATGCATAAGCGAGACTGAGAGGGAATTGGGATTTTATAGACATGATCAATGGGGTTTGCTTGCCTTGCTGACGATACACGGGGTTTACCGAACTTCTTCTCCTTCGGGGGTGATCACCGTCTCGGATCGTCTGTCACCGTAACAATCAATCAACAAAGGGGGGCAACATTGTAATAGAATGCACAAACACATGATTATGTTGTCCATGATGTGAATGGTACTGGTTTGTTGACAATTCAATTTAAATGAAGTGTATTGCATTTGGAATGCAAATTCAAACTCCACATATGAAGTTCAAATTAACCAATTTGCATTTGATATTGTTTCATCATTTGAAACTATGTGATCATGTGTGTGATATGCTTCTGAAGTTCAGGTGATCATGTTTGCATTGTAATGGTTAAAATTTGAATTGCATTTGAATTAAATTTGAATTAATTCCATTTAATCCAAATAGCAAAAGATACTGGTCCCATTTTAAAATCAACTCAAACATAGTTGAAAGTGGGAAATTTGGATATCTTATTTTCTGTTGATCATTTTTCATATATTATATGTTATATTTGGAGTTCATATGAATTTATTATGAATTTCCAAAGTTTGGCTATTTTTTTGAATTTTCTGGATTTATTTTAATTCTATTAATTCAGTTAAACTCTGGAAATTGATTTATTGCATCATGCAGATGCAAGCATGACATCAGCAGGGGGGCTAACATGTGGGCCATGCCTATCAGTGGTCCACTGTTTGATTTCTGATTAATTAAAAGTTAACAGGGGTTAAGGGGGGGCTGGCCCACTTGTCATAGGCTTAGGGGGGGTAATTAGCAGGTGATTAAAGGGGGGGTTAGGGTCTAACAGAGGCCACGTCGGCTCTCACCGGATTTTAGCCGCCGGCGACCACCCGTGCGGCGGCGCTCACTGGAGAAGGCGGCTCCGGCCAGGCCTTTGCACGGGGAAGGCACCACAGTGCTCCCCGTGGCCTTGCGCACCCGTTGGAGAATGCCTTGGAGCTCGGGGTGGCCTGGAGCCACGCCGGCGACGAGGGAGCGTGGTGGCCGGAGTTGGGGCTCGACGGAAAGGCGACTCGGGCCACGGTAGGGGCCAGGGTTAGGGGGAAAACGAGCGTGTGCTCACCCTGAGAGCAGAGGCGTGGTCGGGGAGGCCGGAGGAGCGGCTGCGGCGACGTATTGGACGGCGAAGACCCGGCGGCCGCGGCGGAGGAAACCAACGCAGACGTCGTCCTTGGGGGTCCTCGGCTTCAATTGGGTGGGCACGTCGACGAAGTCTTCCACGGCGAAGCTGCTGGACAACTAGGAGCGGCGAATGGAGCTTGATGGGCGCGTGGAGGCTCGACGGTGGCGACGTCAGGCTCTCGGGCGGCCGCAAGATCTTGACGGGGAAGAGGGGGAGAGCGTCCAGAGGAGGGGGAAAGGCTTGGGGCTTCTCCAGGGCCTTCTCGGCGCGGGATACGGACGGCGGGGAGCCGTGGGCGGCCTGGAGACGCCGGCATGGGCGCCACGCAGCGCCCTGCCTGCCTGGCTCGGGGAGGAAGACGAAGGTGCCCTTGGGCTGGGCCACCTCCCCGAGTTGTGCCGGTTAGGCCTGCTGGCTGGGCCTCTTTCCCTTTTTATTTTTCTCTATTTTGTTTCTGTTTTTTTTCTGACTTTTGTTGTGCCTAGAATTAAATAGCTAGGCATTTTAGTAAAATGCCCAAACATTTTTATAAATCCTAGGTGACCAGTAGCTAGTCACATTTAGGATTTGGGCATTTTTGAAATTCAACTTATTTGAATTTCAAATCAAATAGGGGTTCTTTTAATTTTCCAAGGCACTGTTTGAATTTTAGAAAATTCCATGGGCATGGGAATGAACCCAAACCACTTTTGAAATGATCACCATCATTTAAAGGAATTTTCCAAATATTCAAATGATTTTTGGAAAAAGATTTTTATCTGGCCATTTCTTTTAAATTTTCAGGGCTTTTCTTTTCCCCATTTTGGAATTTAATTTGGAATTTTTGCATGATGCAAAGGGATCAAACAAGCCCTAGCACTTACCCTAGTTGGGGTTCTGACATACGCTTCCATCGAATAAACTTCATCGCTGTTGAACCGTTAACAATATGACTTGATCCCTTTGTGCTTCGGTACTATGTTTGTACGAGGTATGACGGTGGGTATCCAATACCTAGTTCTTCCTCGTCTCCGACATAACATGTTTACTCGTCTGTGAATATTATATCTCTTGTGACCTAGTCACTTGCTTGCAAGCTATTGATGCAACACCACCGAGTGGGCCCAGAGTACCTATCCGTCACTCGGATTGACAAATCCCGCTCTGATCTATTTCATACTCCTCAACATATCTACTTCGGAATACCCTAGATACACCTTTTCAGTTACCATGTTTCAGTGTAACGGTTAATGCACTCAAAGCATCCTAATAGATAGCAATTATGTATGATCATCACGGTCTAAGGATTCAATCACTATGTTATTAAGTCATCGCAATGCTGAACTTATGTGACTTGATCAGACTGCAATGCTTAAGGTGGGTGTGTGTCCATCACATCATTCTCCTAATTATATGACCTCATTGTCAATAGACTATTATGTTCTCATGATCAGGAAACCTTGATCATCAATTGCCCAATGAGCTAGTATGCCTGAGTTTAACTAGGGACCAGGTTGTTATATATCACACGTGTATTAATGTTTCCGCTTAATACAGTTCTAGCACAATATATAACGTATTATGAACAAACAGATATGTGACAAATATATTTATTAAATTTCCTTTAGGGCACATATCGAACAGTCTCCCACTTCAACTAGAGTAAAAATTAAACTAGTTTACATCAGGTATGTATCTAACACCAATAGTCTCTCGGTGTTGTTCAAACTTGTCTTGTGGAAGAGGTTTAGTCATTGGGTCTGACGGATTCAGATCCCTATGTATTTTTCAAATAATAGTATGACCATCCTCGACGTAGTCCCGCGTCACATGGAAACACCGGAGAATATGCTTGGCTGTAGAGTGAGTCCTCGGCTCCCTTGCGTTAGCAATGGCACCCGTATTGTCGCAATAAATGCTAACAGGGTCAGTGCAACTAGGGAATACGCCAAGCTCGATGAAGAACTTCTTCAGCCAATGCGCTTCGTTTGACGCTTCGTAAGCGGCAATATACTCCGACTCCATCGTAGATTGGGCGATGACTGGCTGCTTGCCGCTCCTCCAGCTAATCGCACCACCATTCAACATAAACACGTATCCCGTCCGGGATTTTGAGTCATCGGGATCAATACCAAGACTGGCATCGACGTAACCTGTTACAGCGAGCTCTTCTTCACATCCTCCATAGACAAGAACCAGATCCTTAGTTCTTCGTAAGTAGTTAAGGACGTTCTTCATTGCAATCCAATGATCCATTCCAGGATTACTTTGGAAAAGATTAGTCAGACTAACCGCCAGGGCCACATCTGGTCGAGTACACAGCATAGCATACATGATAGAACCTACGAATGAGGCATAGGGCTTTGAGGAAATTTCCTCCCTTTCTTTTGATGTTGCTGGGCATTGAGTCACACTCAATTTACTTCCTTTCATAATGTGCAAGAGGCCTCTCTTGGCGTTATCCATATTGAACCTCTTCAATATCTTCTCAAGGTAAGTTCTCTGACTCAGTGCTAATAGGCGTCTTGATCTATCTCTATAGATTTTAATGCCTAATATGTATGCAGCTTCACCTAGGTCCTTCATGGAAAATTGTCCATTCAAATATTCCTTTACCCCCTCTAGAAATTTCACATCATTCCCTATCAATAATATGTCATCCACATATAGTACTAGGAATGCCACAGAGCTCCCACTCGCTTTCTTATAAACACAGAATTCTTCTTCATTTTGGACAAATCCAAAAGCTTTGATCACCTCATCAAAACGAAGATTCCAGCTCCGAGATGCTTTCTTCAACCCATAAATGGACCGTTGAAGTTTGCATACCTTACCAGCGTACTTAGGATCAATAAAACCTTCCGGTTGTACCATATACAACTCTTCCTCAATGTTGCCATTTAGGAACGCGGTTTTCACATCCATCTGCCATATTTCATAATCGTAATAGGCAGCAATTGCTAGCAATAGCCGGATAGACTTTAGCATCGCTACGGGAGAGAAAGTCTCTTCGTAGTCAACTCCTTGAATTTGTCGGAAACCTTTTGCGACAAGTCGAGCTTTATAGATAGATACGTTTCCGTCTGCGTCAGTCTTTTTCTTAAATATCCACTTATTCTCGACGGCCTTTCGGTCCTCGGGAATATCCACCAAAGTCCATACTTTGTTGGCATACATGGATTCTATCTCGGATTTCATGGCTTCCAGACATTTCTCGGACTCGGGTCCCTCCATTGCTTCTTTGTAGTTCGCAGGTTCGTCAGCTTCATTTAACATGACTGCATTGACAAGTTGCCCATAAAACTGAGTTTTTACTCGGGCTCTTGATGACCTGCGGGGTACAATAGGAGCCTCTTCATCTTGATCATGATCATCATGTATGTCACGATCGTTATGAATATCATGATGACCGTTCTCTTCAGCTCCCACTACGGAAGATTGTTCCGGAACAACTTCCATTGCCATTTCTTCCACTTGGAGTGATTGGTCAATCATCTCGTTGAGGTCTATTTTCCTCCCACTCAATTCTTTTGAAAGAAACTCTTTCTCAAGAAAGCATCCAGTCTTGTCAACAAACGTTTTGCCCTCAGACTGGTTGTAGAAGGTGTATCCAACGGTTTCCCTTGGATATCCCAAGAAGATGCACTTATCCTCTTTTGATTCGAGATTGTCAGGCTGAAGTTTCCTAACATAAGCCTCACAACCCAAAATCTTCAAGTGAGACAACTTTGGTTTCTTGCCATGCCATTCCTCAAATGGTCGGATTTGGACGGTGCCCTATTAAGAATGTAAGAGGCAGTTTCTAATGCATACCCCCAGAATGACACAGGTAAGTCGGTATGAGACATCATCGATCGTACGCTATCCAATAGAGTTCGATTACGTCGCTTAGAAACACCGTTACGCTGAGGTGTTCCTGCCGGCGTAAGTTGTGGTACGATGCCACAAGTCTTAAGATGATTGCCAAACTCGTGACTTAAATACTCGCCTCCTCGATCGGATCGAAGGTGCTTGATTTTATTCCCGAGTTGATTCTCGACCTCACTCTGAAATTCCTTGAACTTTTCAAAGGTTCCAGACTTATGTTTCATTAAGTAGATATACCCATATCTGCTTAAGTCATTTGTGAAGGTCACGAAGTAACGAAGACCATTGCATGTGGGGACGTTCATAGGTCCACATACATCTGAATGTATGATCCCTAACAAGTCTTCTGCATGCTCCATTGTTCCATTGAATGGAGTCCTTGTCATCTTGCCCATAAGGCATGGTTCACATGTGTCAAGGGATCCAAAATCCAATGACTCCAGAAGTCCATCATCATGAAGCTTCTTCATGCGCTTTTCACCAATATGACTAAGTCAACAATGCCACATCGTCATGTGTTCTTCGCCACTAGGTTTTAATCTTTTGGCCTCTACGTTATCAATATGAAGTATATCACAATCGAGATTAAGAATGAATAAGCCATTTTTCTCCGGTGCGTGAACATAAAACACATCATCCTTATAAATCGCACAACCAATTGTATCTGACTTAAAAGAATAGTGGTCTCGCTTCAAGCAAGAACCACTAACGATGTTCACACTCAATGCGGGTACATAGTAGCACTTATTCAAAATCAAAACTAACCCCGAAGGGAGACTAAGTTGCTTCGTGCCGACCGCCACCACTTCAATCCGGCAGCCGTTTCCCACGCGCATCGTCACTTCATCTTTCATCAAGCGTCGCCTATTCCGTAGCCCGTGAGAGGAGTTAGAAATATGAGCAACAGATCCTGTGTCAAATATCCAGTATTTGTTCCCAGCGCTTGTTAAGAAAAGATCAATAACGTGTATATCAAATATAAATTTGTCTCTTCTGACAATCTTGCCAGCCTTCTTATCCTCTAGGTACTTGGGGCAGTTGCGTTTCCAGTGACCATCACCCTTGCAGTAGAAGCACTCAACGCCGGGCTTGGGTCCAGGTTTGGGTGCCTTACGAGGAGTGACAACTGGCTTGTGACCCTTCTTCGGGCTTCCCTTCTTTCTCTTCTCCTTCTTGCCAGACTTCTTGAATTCAACGGTGTTGTTGACCATGAATACAACATGCTCCTTCTTGATCTCAACCTCAGCAGTTTTCAGCATGGCGAACAACTCAGAAGGGGTCTTAGTCATCCCCTGGATGTTGTAGTTCAACACAAAGCCTTTGTAGCTAGGGGGCAGCGACTGCAGCACCCTATCAACAGCAAGTTCATCTGGAATCTGACATTCCAGAGCATTCAAGAGTTGAACGTAGCCAGACATCTTGACCACGTGCTCACTAACACTGCTATGCTCATCCATCTTTGCTGAGAAGAAAGCTTCAGAAGCCTCATAACGTTCAGCCCTGGCTTGGGTGCAAAGACGGCCTTGAGGTCGGTGATTATCTCATATGCAGCCATCCTCTCAAAGCGTTTCTGTAGCTCAGCCTCCATGGAGTAAATCATTCCACTCTGGACAAGGTTGTAATCATCCGTCTTCGAGAGGTAGACATTCTTCTCATCCTGACTAGCGTCTGCTGGTGGTTCGTCACCTAACGCGGCCTCTAGTACGTATGCCATCTTGAGGGGAACGAGGCGAATCCTCAGAGTGCGGAACCAGTTGGTGAAGTTTGACCCATCGGTTTTCAGTTTGTCTTTGTCTAGGAATGACCCTAAGTTGAATGAGGGGCGAGGTGCAGCCATCTACAATGGTTATTTGCAAAACACATATTTAGACTTTGTTCATAATTGGAGTTCAATTTTAATTAATTCTAAAACTCCCACTTAGTTAAACATCTCTCCAAATTTACTAAGTGATTAACATAATCCTAGTTTGAATGATCGTCCTCGAATATCACACGGCCGACGACACATCTCCCTAGGTAGGCCATCATGCCAATCATATCCGTTATATGACTCATGCTTAACCTTTCGGTCATCCGTATCCCAAGCTCATATCTACATATTTCAAGCCTGCCAGTCGAACCTTAGTGTATGGTTGTTCAGAAAGGCCATATCTGCATATGCTAGGCTTGCCAAACCCAACCTCATGCGATCGCTAATGTATGTATGATACCCAATCGTCACGGCATGCCTATCATAAAGAGATCCTTCCAGGCGGTGCCCACTAAGGGAGAATACAATCATGGTATTGAGAGAGATTATCCTATCATGCTACCGTCGCATATCTAGCATATTAGCAAGACATGAAGTAAAACTGTAAATCATAGAAGCTATGGTCCCCCCTTACATGCAAATTAAAGTTAAAACGCCTTCTACTTTATCTTTTGCAAGTTTTATGTGGCTGCTAAGGGGTTTCGAGAGAGAACCGCTTTCTATGCTGCGAAAACAAGACACAACACCAATCCTGCAATCGTCTCTATTACACCCTTGTCGGGGCCCTCCGTTGCAAACGTCTTCGCATCGCTAATGTTAGAGAGACAGACACCCCCCAACCAATTATATGGTACAAGCCATATGTCAAGCGTGGAACCAGTCTCGCGTAAACGCGTAAGGTCGGTCGGGGCCGCTTCATCAGGACATTGCCGCAACGCTAAACGAGTACACGTGGGAGGGTAACAATTGGAGAATTGATGCACACAACCTAGATGTGTTCTACCCGTACAATACATCTACGCATAGCCTTGCTCATGATACCACTTTTGGGGATCGGCGCAGAAAACAAAAAATTTCCTACCTACGAGTCCCGAACCCAAGATCTATGCTATGCTGATGTATGTAACGGAAGGAATCGGTGTTCATACCTTTGAAGACCGAAAGAGGGAAACGTTCCTCGAACGTGGTTGGCGTAGACTCTGAACCTACGACCTCCCTGTCGTGTTGAAGAACCTCCGACGATGAAGTAGCACCACACGTGTAGTGCCTCGCGGGATTACACACGTACGGTGCAACCGACGTCCTCCGGGCTCCGAAACAGAAGAGCAGCGGAAAGAAGATTGATCCAGATCCCGATTCCGACAGCGCGACGGCGTTCGGATGCTGGTGAAACCCCCAACCAGGTGAAAACTCCAACCAGGTGCAAACTCCAAACCAGGGAGTCCGCTCTAGGTCGAAGAAAGAGAGAGAGAGAAACTCAATGTTGTGTTCAAAAAGGCACCCCCACCCCTCCTTATATAGGCCAAGGACGGGCTCCACCCCCTCCCCTTCGCCCATGTGGGACTAAACCCCCAAGGGGGGGAGTGGTGCGGCTAGGAGAGGGGATGGGCCCCTCCCTTGGCGCCAAGCCCAAGGGGGGAGGCTCCCCCTTCGCCTCATGGGCCTTTTAAGGCCCAAATACCTTTTCACCTTTTTAATTAATTATTTAAATCATTTTTAATATTTAATTCTGTCAATTAAATAAAAACATATTTAAACATTAATATATATTATTTTGAACCTTTCAAAATATCCGGAACATCTTCCGGCACCTCCCGGTACATTTCCGGTGTTTTCTCTCTTTTCACCGATGATCCCGAATCAATCCTTAATGCATCGATTGCCCTTAAGTGTGACATCCTACGGTCCGGGAAACAGTAGACATGATCGAGACACTCTCTGAACAATGACCATCATGTGGGATCTGGGTACAATCCTTGATGTGCCCCTACGCTTCCATCGAATAAACTTCATCGCTGTTGAACCGTTAACAATATGACTTGATCCCTTTGTGCTTCGGTACTATGTTTGTCCGAGGTATGATCGTCGGTATCTAATACCTACTTCTTCCTCGTCTCCAACATAACATGTTTACTCGTCTGTGAATATTACATCTCTTGTGACCTAGTCACTTGCTTGCAAGCTATTGATGCAACACCACCGAGTGGGACCAGAGTACCTATCCGTCACTCGGATTGACAAATCCCGCTCTGATCTATTTCATAATCCTCAACATATCTACTTCGGAATACCCAAGATACACCTTTTCAGTTACCATGTTTCAGTGTAACGGATAATGCACTCAAAGCATCCTAATAGATAGCAATTATGTATGATCATCACGGTCTAAGGATTCAGTCACTATGTTATTAAGTCATCGCAATGCTGAACTTATGTGACTTGATCACACTGCAATGCTTAAGGTGGGTGTGTGTCCATCACATCATTCTCCTAATGATATGACCTCATTGTCAATAGACTTATGTTCTCATGATCAGGAAACCTTGATCATCAATTGCCCAATGAGCTAGTATGCCTGAGTTTAACTAGGGACCAGGTTGTTATATATCACACGTGTATTAATGTTTCCGCTTAATACAGTTCTAGCACAATATATAACGTATTATGAACAAACAGATATGTGACAAATATCTTTATTAATTTGCCTCTAGGACACATATCCAACAGGATCATGGTCTCGTGATCTTTGTGTGCACTCTGTAAGAGTTATCAATAAAGTTGTAAACTTTGTAGAGAATTGCAATGATACCTGCTGTTCATACTAGACATGTGTGCTGCGTGTATGACTATAACATGCATGTCTTAGTATGGGTTTTCGAGACCTTAGTTGTGATCTGGCTGGTGGTCTTTTATATACCAACTTGCCTTTAGATGTGCGCAACTTGGGGCATTGCGATGCGATTGTTCGTGACTCCGTCACGTGCACACTTTGATGTATGATCGAGCCCACCCTAGGCCCCGACTAAGTGATCGGGCTGGAGTAACTCTATGTAAGGGTTATAATACAATCGATAGTATGGTTGAGGCAACTTTTCTATGAGTATGGGAGTTCACCACCCATATCATTTAGACTTGTGTGCGGACGATGAGGACCCATCTCAGTTGATCATCTGGCCTGGATGGGATGCCCCTCACGTCCGATGCTTTCCGAGAATGTTCTGTGCTTGGCCTTTTCTGCTTAGACAAGTGGTTACGGTCCTCAGCTCTCCATATGATTCTGTTGTAGCGGGTCTTGCATACACTAACCCCGGGTCTCGACATGATTACCCAAAGTGGAAGGTTGAGATGTAGACAACGGAAATTTCCCACGGTGAAGATACCAAGGTTTGTCTCCAGTAGGACTCCGACAACGACAGGTAGGTGACAACGGCGCCAGAGATTGGCTGTTGGCGTGGACTTGCACACACAACAGATAACTTTTCTCCCAACAAGTACAAATGGGTTGTCAATCCCTCCGGCCTTGTTGTTTACAAAGGATAAAACGCACGGGATAATAATGATAGTGATAGCAACAGAAAAGTAAATACTAAAAGTAAATTGATAGCGGGTGTAAACAGTATTGGAAATATGGACTGGAGTCCTATGATGTTCACTAGTGATGTCTCTCTCCCAAAAGACGATAAAAGAGCCATGCGAGGTAAACAAATTACATCTGGGCAATTGACAGGATTATGTTCGCAAACCAATGCTAATTATGCTATATAGAAAGGAAGAGGCTCAAAAGCATGGGCGGTACGCCAAGACAAGTAGACTGAAATCCATCTGCATCTACCTACTAAGCATCCATGGTGGTGGAGAAGCTCCCGGAGGTGGTTCCTCCCTCCAGCAGGGTGTCGGGAAGAGGTCTTCTAGTGCTCCCGATCTTGGAAGCGCGACGTCGAAGGAACAGAGGAGAGATCACATAAAAGGGTTCCCCTCTCGGGGTTTTTGCGTCACGCGGAATAAATAGGCGAAGGGGGGCAGCCAGGGGGTCCACCGGGGATCCAGGTGGCCCACTGGCGCGGCCCCACCCCAAGGCGCGCCGGGAGGGCGCCTGGGGCCCTGGTGGGTCCCCTCTGCCCCCCCCCCCCCCTCGGTGATTCCCAAAGCTTCCTGTACGCTGATTTTTTATTGGATTTTCCCGAAATTTTTGGAGCACTTTTTATATGGGGGAAACCTGAAATAGAAAAACAGCAGAAAATAGGAACTGGCACTGGGGTGCACTGAGTTAATAGGTTAGTCCAAATATGATCAAAGGTGTATGTAAGTTCATCAATATCATAGCAATATCACACAAAAGAGGCATGGAGCAAGCATAAATTATAGATACGTTTTGGACGTATCAACATCCCCAAGCTTAATTCCTGCTCGTCCTCGAGTAGGTAAATGATAAAAGCATAATTTCTGTGGTGACATGCTAACAACTATATAAGAACTTATAAGTAAAGCAATCAAGGCATGTAATTCAATTCAAGTCATAACAGGCAAGAGTTTATATTTAGTATTGAAACAAGCAACATAAGAACATAAAGGTGCAAGAGCTCTCGCTGTCCGTGACTTGAATGTCTCCAAATGGTGTTTGCGTGCAAGAAAGGGGATAGGGATATACGAGAGAAAAAGTATTTTTGTGTTGAGAAATCAATCTACTAAAGTTTCACACTTGGTCTTCTTCGGAATCTTATCTTGACTCATCCCCAGACCACTAGCCAGGTACAAGTCAAAATGATCCACTCCTTTTCGACATTTTGATCACATATGCAATGGATGAGCATAAGTAAGAAAGTTGACACTTAGGATGGAAAAGAGAAAATATGGTGGAGGAGGAAGTCAAAAAGGGTGTGAAAGGCTCACATCAATTTGGACAATCATAAGCGAGAGAAAGCCAAATGATAGATACGATGTGAGGAGTAGGGATTGCCATGCAACGGATGCACATATGAGCTAAGGTAAGCTCTCCAATGGAACTAGTGGGGGTGCATCCAACTTGCTTGCTCAAGAAGACCTAGAGCTCATTTGAGGAGGCTCATCATTGGAATATACAAGTCAAGTTGTATAGTGTGTAGGGTCCCCACATAGCTATATGCAAAAATGATAATCTCTATGGAGTACAAGATATAAGAGGGAGTACGAGTGTGGATCTCTCAAAAGGAATAGTAGTGTGCCCCCTTCTCTCTTTTTATTTCTTTTTATCTTTTTTCTATTTTTTTGTATTTTTTTGGTGGCCTCAATGGCTCTTCCTATTTCTCTCATTTGTCTTCTTTGGGATCTTTTAATTTCTCCACTTTGGGATTTTTTCCTCACTTTAGGGGCAACACTCTATATATTACAAAAAGTATAGAAGATCTTTCACACTTTACAAGGTACTCATATCATAAAGAAGATGTAACTATCATGATGTATGCAAATGTATGCCTCTGCCAGTGTAGCAGGATATGCAATGATACTAGTGCGTCATGTAGCAATGATTAGGGCAAGGCCGAACTAGCATGCGGCTCATCGATCAAGCAAGTAGCATGTATGACATGAAGATCAAGTCATGATAAGGTGGATGTTGCATGGCAATGTATCTCGGAAAGGCTATGGAAATGCCTTGGTAGGTAGGTATGGTGGATGTTTTGAGGAAGGATATAAGGAGGTTTATGATGACAGAGCGCATCGTGCCAAGGGTTTGGATGTACCGGTGAAGGTGGACGCTAACTCTCGGAGTGAGAAGAAAGCAATGCACGACACAAGAGAGGCTAGAAAAATATGGGAAGGTGGAAGTGTCAACTTTCGAATACTCACATTATTCCGAAGAACTCATGCACTTATTATCGGTAACTCCCAATCTAATAAGGAGGTTCACAAAGAGACAAGTACCCCGAGGAGGAGTGTATGGGGGTTTGGTTATCCTTGCGCATCCTCGACTCATGGTACGTGAGTGTACTCTAATATTCGACCCCTCAGAAGAGTAGTGATCCATCTAGTAGCTAAAGTTCTCAACTAATTTTGTAAGCTTTGAAAATAAACATGGATTGCCCAAAATACGACATCTATCACTAATAGGCTAAAGCTCTTGACACCAAAAGTCCAAACATTACTCAAAACAATACCTCAAAACTATTGCAAGTTACTACTACAAAAGAATAGCAACCTCTATTACCTACTTCAAGTCAAGACACAAAACTCAGTGAAACAGGCAAACTCTCTAAACAAGATAAACATGAAAACTCAAGAGAGTTCCAGCAACAAACTAAAAAAAAGCTCTTTGAAAAGATAAACATGAAAACTAAGAGCAAAACATGACAGTAGCTATGAAAAGATAAAGAACACACACAACAAAGATAAGCATGAAAAATCCTATGTTGTGTTCTAGATTTTGGAAGTGCAGCGTGTTTCTCTCCCACACAAAGAAAGCTGGGTTCTAACTTGTTATGAACAGCAAGCAAAGCTAAAGAAAAATAAAAAATAAAACCTAAGAGCGAGACGCTCCAAGCATAGCACATAACGCATGAAGTGATAAAAATATAGTGAGACGAGAGACGAACTGATAATTGTTGATGGAGAAGGGGATGCACGGGGGCATCTGTCGGGGGGATGGATCAGGCCCATAGACCCGGCATTAGAAACCTCCGGGCCGACTTATGTATGAAGGCCCATAAAGAAGACCCGACCAGGGGTCTGACGTGCCAAGCGTGAAGATTGAAGCCCTAGAAGGAATTCGACTTACCTTGTATAGCACGTAGAAAGCTTGTAAAGTAGAATAGGACTCTTCATCGTGTAGGAGTCGGACTCTAGGAATCCCGGGACCCGGTACCTTTATAAGCCGAGGACCACAGGAGCCAGAGCCAGAACTTACCTCAAGCCAGGTTTAGACAACTCGATCCAGAGCCTAGATCTCCACGAGACTAAGCCAGCGAAACATCATCACTATAATTGATACGATCAACTCTTCCTATTGAGAAGTCGATCCCCCTATAGTCAAAAAGCAGGAGTAGGTCTTTACCGCACCGTCGGGGCCAAACCTGGGTAACTCGCCGAGTCCTGTTCCTATGTTGACTCTCTCCTCGAAATCGTCTCGCAGCAAAGGTCCCACGATAAGTCCGACTCTACGGACATCTGCCGTGACTTTCCCACGACAGTTGGCGCCAACTGTGGGGCCTGCGCTCGCAGGTGTTGAGATTATGGAGGGAGCTCTGCAAGGCATGGAAGGATTCGTGACCGGACGAATCACCAGGAGCCGGCGCGGAAAGCTCTGCATCGATGAATCAACTTGGGGGCCTGACGCCGATTCCGTCGAATCCGGTTATCGGGTCCTGATCGGAGCTATTCACATCTTCATCGGGAGAAGGGACGGATCTGAGCCAGAGCCGGATCTTGAAGTTCCCCTGGAAACCTCGAGTCGGCGACATGTCGGCTCAAGGCACACCTTTGTCGGATTCATCACTGGATCTCCGGAGCCAGATGATCCGTCGATCCTCTGACACCCAACACCACGGGAGAAACATTTGACGCTGACTCACACCCCAGTGAAACAAGCTTCTCAGATACTGGCTCTATCCGATCCGCCGGGAGCAACAGACTCGGTGCGGGAATGACTAAGTACAACCCCGAATTTCCACAGTACGAGCCTCCATATTGCGTGACAGTATTCATGGCAGACACCGAAGAGCAGGGAAGCCAGCCGGCTCAAGGTGCAGCAAAGAACCAAAATGTGGGGACGACTCACAACGCGGCCCCTAACCAAGATAGGGAACAACCAAAAGTTCTTACAGGAGCAGAAGTTATCTCAGATGCACTAAACGCCTTGGATGAAGCCTTAGTTGCGCCAATAACACCTGAAAACCAGCAAGCTTGGAGAACCTGGGTCAACGGGCTCAAGGCCCAGGTGATGAGCATACGAAGAAAAATTAATTCCCAGAACACGCAGATGGTAGAAAGAGAAACGCAGCTCTCCCAAGAATCCAGGCGCTTGCGACACGAGTCGGAATCTATAGAAGCACAGAGACTGAGTCTCGCCAACACACACCCTACAGGGCCCACGAGCCGGATCCTTACTGACCTACCGGTTCGGAGGCTATTCCAGGACACGAATCAGTCGACTCCCCTAGGGTACACGCCACCAAGGCAACATGTCCCCTCGCCGAGGCAGGAACGGTTCCATACACCCCCGGATCACTACAACAACCCCATGGCCAATGTGGTGGTAGCAACACGGTACCTCGCTAGCGTGCCTATACATGGAGACACCCCGGTAGACCAGGCCACTCGAGGGGCGATCGACCTGCTCAAAACCGCAATCACACAGAAAGCCCAGTACTCACAGTGAGTTCAGTACCTACACGAGACCCCATACCGTAGTATGAGTCGTCAAGCGGATTCACCAGCTCCGGACGGCTCGAGCAGTCATCGCCAGCACCGTGCTCCGCCACCAGACCCGTCGGGGACGATAAGGATCCAAGACATACCATCTAACCTCTACCCCGAACGCCGGATAGAGCAGATGGTCTAACTTCCACCCCAAGATCAAGACGCCGAGTTCATCAGCAGATCTGTGGGCAACCGATGCCTGGTACCGGCTCTCCGAAATACACGCTTGCCATCAGATTTCAAGGGCCCACGTAAGATCGCGAACGACACAACTGATATGGACCCGACAGCTTGGATCGAAAGCTACGACCTAGCCATGGACATGTTACAAGCTAGCGAAGGAGTTTGCGCCCGTTACCTCACGATGATGTTGGAAGGGCCGGTTCGCACATGGTTCAAAAATCTCCCAGAGAATTCCGTCACCTCTTGGACGGATCTCAAGGAAAAATTCATCCAGAACTTCCAAGGAACAAGCTGGCGAGCCACCACGATCGTTGACTTGGAGCATTGTGTTCAAAAGGAAGGAGAGTCGACCCTGAGCTGGGCGCGACGGGTTGCAAAAATAATCCACTCTTCGGACACTATCACAACCCAAACAGCCGTCATCGTCTTGGAAAGGAACTGCAAGTTCGAGCCCCTGGTACACAAACTTGGCCGACTCAAGAGGACGGTCAAGGATATAGGAGAGCTCATGAACGCAGTCATTAAATACGCCAAGTCTGACAAAACCAAGGATGCTGAACCCCAGCAGGATAAAGCTGGCCAGAACAAGAATGGTGGCAAAACATCCCAGAGTCAGAATCAGCAAACCAAGCGACGGCTTGACCAAACTACTTCTGACTTGGTAGCCAACACAAATGTCGGATCCCAAAGACAGAAGCGGGGGGCAACAATTACCGCAAGCCGGAAGGAAATTTTCGCCCGAACAACTATGAAGCAGCTATGAAGGGTCCTTGCCCGACCCATAGTAAACCCGGTCGCCCAGCCAATCACACCTGGGAAGATTGCTACTTCATGAAGGAATTTGCACGACGTGGAAACTAGGGACCTCCCGGGTCAGGTGGGGGAGCCGGCCAGAGCGGCAACAACCAGAATCCTGGTTACCAAGGAGTCGGCGCAATGCCTCAACACCAAAGACCCGGAGGAGGAGCCCATCAAAATCAGTCTGGGCTTGCTGGATTCCAAGCAAACCCAAAAAAACTCCATGACCGTGCATCATATCACGTTTTCACCACCAGCAGCTGCAGGAGGGACAGGAAGCTGCAACGGAGAGCCGCTATGGCTGTAACTACAGAGCCGACTTGGCCTAGATGGCTCAATTGGTCAGAACAGCCAATCACTTGGACAAGAGATGATCACCCCCCAGTGGTAGAAAACCCAGGAGCCCTGGCTCTGGTAGTCTCTCCACAAATCGGGGGATACACACTTGACAAAGTACTCATGGATGGAGGAAGCAGCATCAACATCCTCTATTATGAAACCTTTCGCAAGATGGGGCTGACCCAAAAACAGCTGCAACCCTCCAACACCGTTTTCCACGGAATAGTCCCAGGCAAGTCGGCACGCCCGATAGGCAAAATCTACCTGGAGATAGCTTTTGGAAACGCCGAGAATTTTCGCTCCGAGCTCATACCCTTTGAAGTGGTAAAACTCGAGAGCCCATATCACGCCATTTTGGGCAGACCGGCTTATGCCAAATTCATGGCTCAGCCATGTTACGTCTACCTGAAACTAAAAATGCCGGGTCCCAATGGCCCAATCACCGTCGATGGAAGTCGGTCCAGGGCAGTGGAATGTGACGAGCAGCACGTCAAGTTTGCCAAGTCGACGCGCGCCAAAGAGGACTTGTCAGCATACCAAGAAAATGTAGACCCGGCAGATCCCACGATCCTGAAGAAACCGACTCCCGACAACAACCCCAAGTTCCAACCGGCTCAGGATACAAAGAAAGTCGACTTTGTCCCTTTTTCTTTGGGTGACTCCTCCTAGCAGTTCATCATTGGGACAGAGCTATCTGACAAATAGGAAAGCGTGCTCATCGAGTTCCTCCGTGAGAATCGGTACATCTTCGCCTGGAAACCCTCTGATATGTCAGGCGTCCCGAGGGAACTCGCTGAGCACCACCTAAACATAGATCCAAAACTGAAGCCGGTCAAACAATTCCTTTGTCGCTTCAATGACGAGAGGAGAAACGCTATTGGGGAAGAGATAGCCCGGCTCCTCGCCGCCAGATTCATCATGGAAGTCTTTTATCCAGAATGGCTCGCAAACCCGGTCCTCGTTTTGAAAAAGAACGAGACCTGGCGATGTGCATTGACTACACGGATTTAAACAAAGCTTGCCCGAAGGATCCCTTCGTGCTGCCTCGTATTGACCAGATCATAGACTCGACTGAGGGATGTGAGATCTTATGTTTCCTTGACGCCTTCTGGCTATCACCAGATCAAGATGGCCCTTGAGGACCAAGAGAAGACGGCTTTCATCACCCCTTTCGGGATCTACTGTTACACTTCCATGCCCTTCGGCCTTAAGAATGCGGGAGCCACATATCAGCGAATAGTGCAGAGTTGTCTCAAAGAGCATATTGGGCGCAACGTGCATGATTATGTGGATGATATAGAGATCAAGTCCCAGTGGGCCGACTCACTCATCAGTGACTTGACGGAAACCTTAAAAAATCTGCGCAAATACCAGATGAAGCTAAACCCGGCTAAGTGCACCTTTGGGGTACCTGCAGGTAAACTCCTTGGATACATAGTATCAAAGAGAGGTATCGAGGAAAACCCAGAGAAAATCAACGCTGTCATGACTCTTCAGAAGACGGCCTCAGTAAAGGGAGTTCAACGACTCACAGGGTGTGTATCCGCCTTGAGCCGGTTCATAAGCCGACTTGGTGAAAAGGCAATCCCCCTGTATCGACTCCTGAGGAAATCAGAAACGTTTGTCTGGGATGAAGAAGCTGATCAGGCCCTAGAGTCACTGAAGAAACAATTATCCCAGGCTCTAATAATGGTAGCGCCCAAGCCTAAAGAACATATGTTACTTTATATCGCAGCCAACAATCGAGCAGTCAGCGATGTGGTTATTGTCGAGTGCATGGAAGCCGGCAAGGAGCGCCCTCTGCAAAGACCAGTTTATTACGTCAGTGAGGTCCGGACTTTATCAAAGCAACGCTATCCTCACTGGCAGAAATTGGTTCTTGGTGTATTCATGGCGAGTCGGAAACTTAAACACTACTTCCAGGAGCACCCCATAATTGTGGCCAGCTCAGCACCGCTTGCAGATATCATCCAAAACCGGGAAGCAACGGGAAGGATTGCAAAGTGGGCCATAGAGTTGGGTGCTTATCACATCAAATACAAGCCGCGAACGGCCATTAAGTCCCAGGCGCTAGCCGACTTCATCAATGACTGGACAGAAATCCAAACATCGCCGGAGAAGCCAGCCACTAAATATTGGACGATGCACTTCGATGGAAGCCGGCAGCTCCAAGGGTCAGGAGCCGGCGTGGTTCTTACCTCACCTAAAGGGGAGAAATTCTGCTATGTTCTACAGCTGCAGTTCACTTGTACCAACAATGCAGCAGAATATGAAGCCTTGCTTCATGGACTGCGGCTGGCTCGGGAGATGAACATAAGTTGGATCCAATGCTATGGCGACTCTGATCTCGTTTCTCAACAAGTGTCAGGAAAATGGGACTCCAAAAATCCCATAATGGCAGCTTATCGACGAGAGGTGCAAATACAAGCCAGATTTTTTGTTGGATACTAGGTGGATCACGTGGACCGAAGGGAAAACGAAGAAGCATATGCCCTCTCCCGACTCGGCTCTCAGCAAAAGACGTTCCCTCCAAACGTATTCCTGGATGTCCTAACAAAGCCGTCTGTACAACCACCAACAGAGCAAGACATAGCAGAGCCGGACCCAGAACCGGCTCTGGTCGCTGCAATACATGCTACACCCTCATGGGTCGTACCTTACTTGGATTACAAGACCCGAGGAATACTTCCTCAAGATGATATGTTGGCCAGACAAATCGTCAGGAGAAGCCAATCCTTTGTACTCATCAATGGTGAGTTACATCGGCGAAGTGCCGTAGATGTTTTTCAGAGATGCATCTCACCAGAAGAAGGCAGAGCCATCCTCAACGAAACACACTCTGTAGATTGCGAACACCATGCCGGCTCTCGTTCGCTTGTAGCTAAAGCCTTTCGACACGGCTTCTACTGGCTCACAGCTCATGCGGATGCAGAGGACATAGTCAAGAAATGTGATGGATGTCAGCGCTATGCAAAACAAGCTCACGTGCCGGCTCAAGAACTCAGGATGATACCTATCACTTGGCCCTTTGCGGTATGGGGACTTGATATGGTGGGACCTTTCAAAAGGTCAGCCAACAAAAATACCCACATACTAGTGGCAGTAGACAAATTCACCAAATGGGTGGAGGCAGAGCCGGTCAGTAAATGCGATGCTGCAACAACACTAAAATTCTTGAAAAAGATCATATACAGATTCGACTATCCCCACAGCATCATCACTGATAATGGTTCTAACCTATAAAAAGGGGTTATGCAGCGATTCTGCCAGAACGAGCACATCCGACTCGACCTGGCATCAGTGGCACACCCACAGTCCAACGGACAAGCCGAGAGAGCCAACCAAGAGTTGCTCCGAGGCATCAAACCCCGACTCGTTGTTCCTTTGATAAGGACGCCGGGTTGCTGGGAGGAGGAGTTACCCTCAGTATTATGGAGCATCCGGACGACTCCCAACAAGTCAACAGGCTATACACCCTTTTTCTTTGTTTATGGAGCAGAAGCCGTCCTCCCAAGTGACATACGTCACGACTCACCTCGAGTCACTGCTTATGTAGAAGCCGAAAATGAGAAAACAAGACAAGACGCCTTGGATATTCTCGACGAAAAACGAGACTTGGTTGCAGCTCAGTCGGCTATCTATCAACAAGATCTACGACGCTACCATAGTCGTCACATTAAAAGTCAGACTTTCCAGGAAGGTGATTTGGTGCTCCGACTCATACAGAAAAGAGATGGAATGCACAAGTTATCCTCTCCATGGGAAGGACCGTTTGTGGTCAGCAAAATCCTGTACAATGGATCCTACTACCTAGTGGATATACGAGAGAAAGAGGACACGCGCACAAGCATGGAGGAGACTCCCAGGTCGTGGAACATCGCACAACTCCGTCCATATTACACTTGAGTAGAAACAGGAACATTACCGTACGCTTCATCAAGTCGACATACGTCGCGCTGGCTCTCGCCACAATACAACTAAGTCGACTTCAGTCTCAAACGGCTACTGCCATACCAAACTCTACTTTACTTTTTTGTTTCATGGCATTTAATTTTTTTACATCATACATTTGCATACATTGCATTATTATATCTCACAGACCTGGGGGCTTGATCTACCCCTCTATTGGTACTGAGCATGTATATGGCTTATTCAGAGGAATCGAGGAGTTCGATGACAATCATTGACTTTTTATTCAAAAACTCGGCATATATATGTATAAATAATTGTGTATAAGCTTATTCAGGGGCAGTAGGGGGGCTCGATGTCACTCATCGACTCTTATCCGAAGAAATACCGGCATATACATATAGCACTCCACGCCTTATAAACGCCTGTATGTTCGATGCTCATACGATCTAGATACGCGAAACCCGGCTAAAAAACTCTCAAGAAGAAGTTTTAAAGAAAACGGAAAAACGTTGATCAATGTGAGAAGGCATACAGAGGAGTTCCGACTCATGAATAACCCAAAATTCTTCTCAAACAAAGAGAATATGAGGAAAAGATGAATCCAGAATTGACTTCTATATGAGCCTTTATATTTTCTTTTTGCATACATTAGCATCATTACATACTCTTTTCATTTTTTCCAAAATATTATATCTTGAGCATCGACCTATGTGACTCAGTATGACACAAAAGATGTTCATACTGACTCATGGGGACTATAGCTCAAGAAATTCTCTATGACTCAGTATGACACAAAAAATTCTCATACTGACTCATGGGGACTACAGTTCTTTCATTACATCTTCTGCATATATAAAGTCGACTTAGGTCGCAACGGCTATCGCCAAACATATAAAGTCGACTTAGGTCGCAACGGCTATCGCCAAACATATAAAGTCGACTTAGGTCGCAACGGCTATCGCCAAACATATAAAGTCGACTTCGGTCGCGACGGCTCTCGCCATAAAGTATACATATTGACATTCGTCGAACCGGCCCTCGCCGACTTATTTGGAAACTGGGAATAAAACCCATCGTGTCATGTTTATGTGACTTGACAAATCCAAAGATAAAACCTATGTGACTCGGCACTACACACAGATGCACACACCGACTCATGGGGACTACACTTCAAGGTTTCTTCTCAAAGAAGAATCGGTACATCACCCAACGGAATATACCGACTCTTGGGGAGTAACACTTCAAAAATATGCAAGAAATTGTAAGTCCCAGGTTGCTTTAGGCAAGACAACCCGACACTTGGGGGCTACACCATTTCGAAGCAAAAACACAAAATCTTCTTTGATGACCCGGTACGGCATGTAAACATGATCATACTATCTCATGGGGGCTACAATTCAATCTTTCCTATGAGTCGATTGACAGATACTAAACTATTCCGAATCGACTCAGGGGGCTACAGATACATACGCTATCATAAGTGGTCGGCTCTCATATACTCCGAGAAAAAATTTCAAGTCAGGAATAAAACCGACTCATAAACTCATGGACTCAACAAAAGTTCATAGATTTCATTCATAAAAACCAACTGGGTCTTACATCAAAAGAAGCAACCTTACAAGAAAAATACAAACTCGGCAAACTACTACTAAAAAAGAAAAAAACCTACAGCTTCAGGCATCTTCTTCAGAGTCGGCTTCATCCTCTGTTGAAACATCTTCTTCACTGAGGAGTTCTTCATCGCTGGAACTCTCCACACAACAGCAGGCTCGGTCTCCATCCGAGTCAAAGATCCTAGCTGAAAAAGTGTCTTCACCATCAAACTTGAAGATAATGGTATCTCCTTGAGAAATATTCCTGTAGCGAAGAAAAGTTTTCCAACCTTTCTCAAAAAACATGGTGCCTTGGTTAGAAAAACTAACTTTCACCCAAATAGGCCCATGAGGACATCCATCAGATCGGAGCCAAATATCCAAAGGCGATGAGTCAAACACAAACTGTGAAAAAGACTCAGGAAGTTTAATCCAGCGACGAATCGTCCGAATATGAACCAAGAATTCACTCCTCTCAGGAGAAGAAGGAGGAGATTCAGAAGGAGAGGCAGCACGAGCACTTCTTCCCCTACTTCTGCCACGGCCACAACCTCTACCACGGCCATGGCCACGACCACGGCCGCGACCTCGAGTACTTGCACGAGGATCAGGCTCATTGGATGCCAAAGGTGAAGAGGTCTCTAGCTTGGGGGCCATGGAGAAAACAGGAAGAGGAAGTAGAGGATAGGATGCGCTTGAAAGATCAAGCTATCCAAGGGATATTTATAATAGATTCATAGAGAGGGTCTATTAATGCCAAAATAAACAAGGGATAACTACCCATGTTAGTTGGCATTTCTGGAAAGACTCCTCGATTCCCACTACAAACATCAATGCCTTTAACCGGCGTTTCGGGCAATTTTATCATAAAAACTAAACCAAATCTTTGACCAAAAGTCAAAAGAGAAATTTTCAAATAAGAGGAAACGAGAAGCCAAAAAGAGTTAGGAGTCGACTTCTTGTAAAGCATCAGATGATAGCTAATTCAAACGAAAAGCCGACTCCATGAAGATCAAGGAATTGAAGCAAGATTGAAGAGAGACAAGCCCGACTCCCAATCAACGTCAAGCATAAAGTCGGTCCTTGATCCATGAAGAGTCGGTGGCAATAAAGAAGATAAAAGAAGATTGATGTGAAGACTAAAGCATCACAACAATCCTGGGGGCTAATGTCGGGGGGATGGATCAGGCCCATAGACCCGGCACTAGAAACCTCCGGGCCGACTTATGTATGAAGGCCCATAAAGAAGACCCGACCAGGGGCCTGACGTGCCAAGCGTGAAGATTGAAGCCCTAGAAGGAATTCAACTTACCTTGTATAGCACGTAGAAAGCCTGTAAAGTAGAATAGGACTCCTCATCTTGTAGGAGTCGGACTCTAGGAATCCTGGGACCCGGCACATTTATAAGCCGAGAACCACGGGAGCCAGAGCCAGAACTTACATCAAGCCAAGTTTAGACAACTCGCTCCAGAGCCTAGATCTCCACGAGACTAAGCCGGCGAAACATCGTCACTCTAATTGATACGATCGACTCTTCTTATTGAGGAGTTGGTCCCCCTATAGTCAAAAGGAAGGAGTAGGTCTTTACCGCACCGTCGGGGCCGAACCTGGGTAACTCGCCGAGTCATGTTCCTATGTCGACTCTCTCCTCGAAATCGCCTCGCAGCAAAGGTCCCACGATAAGTCCGACTCTACGGACATCTGTCGTTACTTTCCCACGACAGCATCCCCAAGCTTGGACGCTTGAGTCTCCTTGAATATTTATTGGGGATGCATGGGGGAATCCCCAAGCTTGAGCGCTTGACACTTCTGAATCTTCTTTCATCATCTTCCCTCGCACACTTGAAAACTCCCTTCATACATAACTCATCATAATCTGATTAGCGAGGTTAGTACCCATAATAAAATATTTTTTCTCTACTTTAAATAAAGATATTCTTGAAGAGATACTGTTTCTCAGATTTCCAAAAAGTTTTTGCAAATAAAAAGCAAGCTTAAGGTTTGCAAAACGAAGAAAAGGAAAACAGGACAGAATCTGTGAAAAACAGACCAGCAGGTAGTAAAGAAATTTTTAGGGATACTTCTGCAACTCAAATAAAAAAACTCAGAACATAACAAAGTTCCTTAATTGTATAGAGCATGATGTGTAAAAAAATCATCTCAAAAAGATGAACTGGGATTTTTCTCTGATTTTTCTAGTCACGAGGACAGAATCTGTTTTCTGGACAGCATGTCACAACTTTCACTTCCCTTGTCATATGAGGCTATAAATGGCACAAAGCTTGAAAAGTAAAGATACAATGATGTTGCTACAGTAGTAACAATCATCAAGACCACTAAAAACAGAAGCAAAACAAAAGGGAAATCCTAAATTCGTTGCGGGCTGCCTCCCGAAAGCGCTTGTTTAAAGCCATTAGCTAGGCTTAATGCAAATAGATCAAGTCTTTTCAAGAAAATAACTAGCGCGTGTAACGGACTCAAAAGGCAACTTAATCTTTTTCCTAGGGAAATAATCCATCCCTTTCTTGAGAGGGAATTGGAATTTGATATTCCCCTCTTTCATGTCAATAACAGCACCAACTGTGCGAAGAAAAGGACGTCCAAAAATAATTGGACAAGAAGGTTCACATTCAATGTCCATAATAGTAAAATCAACGGGAACATAATTGTCATTGACAATAATAAGAACATCATCTATCTTACCCAAAGGTTTCTTTACGGAAGAGTCGACAAGACGAACACCAACAGAACAAGAATCAAAAGGTTTCATATCAAATATATCATACATTCTTTTGGGCATAACGGAGGTACTAGCTCCAACATCACATAAAGCATAGCAAGAAAAGTTATTCAACTTAATTTTAATCATAGGATCCCAACCATCTTCTAGATTTCAAGGTATGGAGGCTTCTACCCTAAGCTTCTCCTCCCTAGCTTTAATGAGAGCATTAGTGATATGCTCCGTGAAGGCAAGATTAAGTGTGCTAGTGTGGGGGTCTCTAGACATCTTGTGAAGGAAACGAATAACCTTAGAAAGGGTGCAATTATCAAAATAAAGGTCACTACTATCAAGTAAAGTAGTAGTGGTGTCCTTTAGGGTCACTTCTTTGGTAGCTTCTATAGTCATAGGAATTTCTTCTTCTACGGTTGAGGTCATAGCATCACTATTAATAGGTCCTATGGGACTAGGGGTGCATTGGGTGCTAAGAGTTTGGATCTCCTCAACCACTTGGATAGTAGCAACAGTATGGTGTGTCGGAAGGCTCTTAATTCTATCTTCTTCCTCCTTTTCCCTAGGCCATCTCTCTTTAAGTTTAGCCATCATCCTAATGTTTTCATTAATTTGCATTTGGATAGCATTCATAGGAGTGACCTTCCTCTCCTCAAGGGGAGAAGTTCTAATTTTAAGCAATTCTACTTCATGGGCTAAATTGTCTACCTTCGAAGTGAGGTTATCTAATTTGTCTAATTTTTCCTTTACGCTCTTGTTGAAGGCTTTTTGGGTAGTGATAAAGTCTTTAAGCATACTCTCTAATTCAAAAGTGGAGTTTTTGGTGCTAGGATAAGTGTTGTTGTTCCCATAGTTGTTGGGGAACGGTCTAGGATTGCTACCAAAGTTACTCCTATAAGCATTGTTGTTGAAGTTGTTTCTAGAGATAAAGTTCACATCTACTTGATCTTGGGCAATCAAAGAATTTAAAGGAACATCATGAGGATCAATAGGAGATTGCTTGGTAAGTAGAGACATAATCAAGTCAAATTTTCCATTTAGGGAGGAGATCTCCTCGACAGAGTTTACCTTCCTACCTGTTGGAGCTCTTTTGGTGTGCCATTGGGAATAGTTACTCATCATCTCATCGAGTAGTTTTGTGGCAGCACCAAGTTTAGTTGACATATAGGTTCCTCCCGCGGCCGAATCCAGCAGGTTCCGCGGGGTAAAGTTCAAGCCTGCATAAAAAGTTTGGATAACCATCCAAGTAGTCAAACCATGCGTAGGGCAATTCTTAACAAGAGATTTCATGCGTTCCCAAGCTTGGGCAACGTGTTCATTATCCAATTGTTTAAAATTCATAATAAAACTCCTCAATTGGATAATCTTAGCAGGGGGTAGTACTTCCCAATAAAAGCATCCTTGCACTTGTCCCAAGAGTCTATGCTCTTCTTAGGAAAGGATTGAAACCAGATATTAGCTTCATCTCTCAAGGAGAAAGGAAAAAGCTTAAGCTTAACAATATCACCATCTACTTCTTTGTACTTTTTCATATCACAAAGCTCAATAAATTTATTTAAATGCAAAGCAGCATCATCTCTAGCACCGGAGAATTGATCTTTCATAAAAAGGTTTAGCAAAGCAGGTTTAATCTCATAAGAAGGTGCTGAAGTAGCAGGTGTAGAAATAGGAGTGCAGATAAAGTCACTGTTGTTGTGACTAGTGAAGTCACACAACTTGGTGTTCTCAGAGGAACCCATAGTACCAGCAAGCAAGATAACTATTTTTTGTTTTTTGATAAAAGACACTAAAGAAAAAACTGAAAGGTAAACTAACAAGACTAAAAAGCAAAGATAAAAGATAGTGTGCAACTCCCCTATCTTGAAGAGTGGAGTCCCCGGCAACGGCGCCAGAAATTGCTTTTGATGGTACGAATTAACGCCCCCTCGGTGGTTACCCAAAGTGGAAGGTTGAGATGTAGACGACGGCAATTTCCCTCGGTGAAGATACCAAGGTTTTTCTCCAGAAGGACTCTGACAACGACATGTAGGTGACAACGGCGCCAGAGATTGGCGGTTGGCGTGGACCTGCACACACAACAGATAACTTTGCTCCTAACGAGTACAAAGGGGTTTTCAATCCCTCCGGCCTTGTTGTTTACAAAGGATAAAACGCACGGGATAATAATGATAGTGATAGCAACGGAAAAGTAAATACTGAAAGTAAATTGATAGCGGGTGTAAACAGTATTGGAAATATGGACCGGGGTCCTATGATGTTCACTAGTGATGTCTCTCTCCCAAAAGATGATAAAAGAGCCATGCGAGCTAAACAAATTACAGCTGGGCAATTGATAGGATTATGTTCGCAAACCAATGCTAATTATGCTATAAAGAAAGGAAGAGGCTCAAAAGCATGGGCGGTACACCAAGACAAGTAGACCGAAATTCATCTGCATCTACCTACTAATCATCCACCTTGAGATATATATCCAGAACATCTCGCTGGTATTAAGTTGCGAATCCCACCGAAAGTGTAAACTCAAAGCAACGGACAACTGCATTAAAGAACTTTGTGTAAAGTAAACAATCCTTGCACCCGCAAGTACAAGCACTGTTGTTTTCCCCCTTGTGGCAACAGCACATCCCCTAGACTCATGTTTCTGTCACTCAAGCTAGTCATCGGGGGGCATGAACCAACAATCATGCATAACGCTCCCTCTTGGAGTCACTACCTACTACTTGGCCAAAGCAATAAACAACAATGGAGAAAATGCAAGAATTACTCAAGAACATAAATATAAAAGAGGAGAATCAAATATATTAGTCATCCTCACCGGAGGGCTCACCGGAGCCCGTCGCCGGCGAGGTCGACGGGGAGCTCGCCACAGGGTACCGTTGGGCACGCCGCCGGTCGCGTTCGAACCGCAGGAGAACGGCGCTTCGACCTGGACTTGTTTCACGAGCGGGGACACACCGAGGCGATGGCTAGGTCAACCGCGGCGGAACCGAGCTCGGGCGTCAATGGCGTATCGCGATTCGTGAGGCGAACGAGCAATCTAACGCGTCAAATTGGAAGTGCAGTCCAGCAGCAACTCGTGCACGCCAAAATCGTGAGCTGGGGCGACCTGTGGGCACGACTGCGACGACAGACCGCGGCGGCCGGAACAAGCAGAAGGGGGCTTTCGCGTTGGGACCCTACGGGCTTCAAAGGGAGGTTGGCGACGGGGGAGAAGCTCACCGGGGAGGTGTTGAGGGAGGCAGCGGGCTCGGTGAAGTTCTGGCGTCGCCGGAATCGGACGACGACCTCCGCGGCCAGAGGAAGACGACGACGACGACTGCGTCGTATTGAGGGCGCACGGGTTCGATTGCTCCAGGGGGATGACGAGGACGACACGGGCGCACACTCCGGACAGCTCGGACAGGCGAGAGGGCGTCAGTGGCCACGGTGGTTCACCGGGGTGACCACGGCGGCGTCGGGTGGGTTTTTCCCCGTCGATGGCGAGCTACAGGGGGAGGGGAAAAGGTGTTGGGCTTGTCCAGGAGGGAGGGGGCGTCGCCCTTATCGCGTCGACGCCGGGAGGGAGCAGGTGGAGGCGGGTCCGGGCTGGCAGCGGCGTGCCCACGGCGGCCACCGTACGGGGCAGGTGGGAGCAGGTGGGGGAGGAAGAAGACAAGGGGGAGGTGGGCTGGGCTGAGGTGGGCCTCGCCCCAGGCGAGCTTTAAGCCCCTGTTTTATTTTGTTTTGTTTTCTGTTTGCTCAAATTCTTTTCTGTAATTGATTTATTAACCCTAGCATTTTTGTAAATATTATTGGTGTTTGTAAATTAGGTTTACATATTACTGAGGTGCCACAAAAGTTTTTGCAGCAAAATAAAATCATTAGATATTTCTTTTAATTATTAAATGCCCAAAGTAAGGGTTTTAACCTACTGTTTGAATTGTTTGGAATTTTCTGTAACTTCAAAAATTACCAAAGTTGGTCCAACATGATTATAATGATTTTAGGCAATTTACAAAAATAGTTTCATGATTTTTGGAACAACTTTAATTGAGCACATTTGTTTTAATTTTCATACAAAGTAGTTTCAACTAGGGTATAGTTTCTTGATGAGGAAGATGCATTGGGTTTAGGGTTTTGATTACCAACCAGCATGGTTTGAAAAGAACAGAAGCAAAGTTTGATTAAGGACAGGGGATAACAGTGATTAACAAACAGTGATGATGATTACTGTTACAGCAACTGAGGGTGTTACACTGAGTACACCAAACCTAGGAAAGATTACATCTTTAAGCATTTTCGAAGATGTCTTATGATCAACACTTTCAGTGGGGATTGCGTCTACCCACTTAGTTACATAATAAAAAGCTACTAAAATGTGAGTGTACTTGTGTGAAGGAGGAAAAGGACCCATAAAATCAAAACACCAACAATCAAAGGGCTCAATAACTAGAGAATAATTCATAGGAATCTCATTTCTCCTACAAATATTACCAACTCTCTGACACTTATCACAAGATAAAACATAATTTCTAGCATTTTTAAAGAGAGTAGGCCAATTGAAACCTGACTAGAGAACCTTGTGTGCGGTCCTTTCACCAACGTGATGTCCTCCATAAGGACTATCATGACATTGTCTCAAGATATCCTTCTGCTCATGCTCTGGTATGCATCTTCTCACGGTTCCATCCACACCTTCTCTTAAAAGGTGTGGGTCATCCCAAAAGTAATGCCTCAAGTCGTGGAAGAAATTCTTCCTTTGGTGAAATGTTATACCTGGAGGCAAAAACTTTGCAACAATAAAGTTAGCATAATCTGCAAACCATGGACCGGAAGTAGATTGTACCCTCAAACAACTATTTGTTCATCAGGAAAGCTATCGTTGGCCGAAATAGGATCATGTGGTATGTCCTCCATCCGTGAGAGGTTGTCTGCTACAGGATTGTCCGCTCCCTTCCTATCAACAATCTGCAAATCAAATTCTTGAGGAATAAGAACCCATCTGATAAGCCTTGGTTTGGCATCCTTCTTCTCCATAAGATACTTAATGGCAGCATGGTCAGTATGAATAATAACTTTCGAATCAACAATATAAGGCATAAACTTATCACAAGCAAACAATACTGCCAAAAACTCTTTCTCAGTTGTAGCTCAATTCTTTTGAGCACTATCAAGGGTTTTTCTAGCATAATGTATAACATTCAATTTCTTATCAACATTTGTCCTAAAACAGCTCCAACAGCAAAATCGCTAGCATCACATGGTTTCAAAAGGTAAACTCCAATCAGGTGGTTGGGCTATAGGAGTAGTTGTTAAGGCTTTCTTAAGAACTTCAAAGGCTTCCTTAGAATCTTCATAAAAAATAAAAGGAATATCCTTATGGAGAAGATTAGTTAGGGGTCTCGAAGTCTTAGAAAAGTCCTTAATAAATATTCTATAGAAACCAGCATGACCGAGGAAACTACGAATACCTTTGATGTCCTTTGGATAGGGCATCCTATCAATTTCTTCAATCTTTGCCTTGTCCACTTCGATTCGCCTCTCCTAAATCTTGTGGCCCAGAACAATTCACTCATTGACCATGAAGTGGCACTTCTCCCAATTGAGTACCAAATTATTCTCCTCACATCTCTGCAAAACTTTATTAAGATTGTGGAGACAATGGTCAAAGGAGGTTCCATAGACGGAGAAATCGTCCATGAAAACCTCAATAATTTCCTCACAGGAACCATGAAAGATAGTAGACATACACCTTTGGAAAGTAGCAGGAGCATTGCACAAACCAAAAAGCATATGTCTATAAGCATAAGTACCGTAAGGATAAGTAAAAGTGGTCTTCTCTTGATTAGCAGTGTTAACATGAATTTGAGAGAAGTCAGAATATCCGTCAAGATAAAAAAGTGAGTGTTTTTGGATAACCTTTCAAGCATTTGGTCGATGAAAGGCAGCGGGTAGTGGTCCTTCCTGGTTGCCTTGTTCTACTTCTTGTAATCAATACACATTCTATATCCAATAACAATTTTTTGAGGTATGAATTCATTATTATCATTAGGAACCACTGTCATACCTTCTTTCTTAGGAACACAATGTATTGGACTTACCCACCTACTATCTGCTACGGGATAGATGATACCTGTGGCTAGAAGCTTGAGAACTTCGGTTCTCACCACATCTTTCATCTTCGGGTTCAACCGTTGTTGGTGATCAACAACTGGTTTAGCATCAGGCTCAAGATTTATAGTATGTTGACAAATAGATGGACTAATCCCTTTAAGATCATCAAGGGTATAGCCAATAGCGCCTCGGTGTTTACGAAGGGTTTCCAATAATCGCTCTTCTTCATATCCTGTAAGGTTATCATTGATAATAACAGGATATAGTTTTCTTTCATCTAAATAATCATACTTGAGCGTATCGGGAAGATGTTTTAAATCAAACACCAAATCTTATTTTGGTTGTGATAGAATTCCTAAAGGTTCGCCCAAAAGGTTGTGCTTCAGGATAGCAGGTTGTCTCAAGAAGATGTCATCTAGTTCGCTCCTTTCATGTATATGAATATAATTCTCGTGGTCCTCCATATATTGTTGCAAAGGATCGTTAAGAGGAATAGAAATAGAAGCAATATCTTCAATAATTTTATCATTACTAGGCAAATCAGTACCACGAGTTTGCTTGGAGAATTTAGAAAAGTTAAATTCATATGGCTCACCATTAATTTCAACAGATACCTTACGTTTCCTGCAATCTATAATAGCTCCACAAGTCTTGAGTAAGGTCTACCAAAGATAATAGGGAAAAACTATCTTGCACTGAACCAAGTACTAGAAAGTCGGTGGGATATTTTACCTTTTCACATAGGACTTCAACATCTCGCACAATTCCAATAGGAGAGATAGTTTCCTTATTTGCAAGATGAATGGTAACATCAACGTCTTCGATTTCACATGCTAAAATCTCATTCATGATATCTTGATAAAGGGAAATAGGAATAGCACTAGCACTCGATCCCAAATCACATAACCCGTAATAATTATGATCTCTATTTTAACAGATACCACTGAAGTACCTGAAATTGGGCCTATATTCTTGGTTGTAACAAGGTTAGTGGAAACAGCACAAATATTTATATTGGAATCCTCAATATCACTAGTAACAAGATCTTATCCAATGCAACTTGAGGATTGACCTTGATCAGGTTCTCATGCTCATCAGTCGTTCTTTCACTTTTAGTCAGTATACCTGTGACAAAAGAATGCTCCCTTATCCTTGTGGGAAAATAGGGCTTTTCATATAAAACTACAGAAGATAGGGTCAGCAACATTAACATCAACAGGTAATTCCTTAAAAGGGTTATGGTGCTGATCCTCCTTCTTCCTAGAAGAATCAATATGAGAGGCAAAGTCTTTGCAAAATCAATTAAGATCTGGGAATAAAGACCAACTAGCGGAAGGACCCGCGCAATTGCGCGGCTAGATTCACATTTGTTTTGTGGAGTTATTTTGTATTTCTCTAAATAGTTCATCGTACCAAAATAGGTGGTATAAATATTTTCTCTACTTAATTATGAATGGATAACACCATTTAATTTTCCGTGTTCGAAAATCATGTGTTCCGCCAATAATTGATTCCTAAGATTTTTTGATTTTTTGAAATGAAATTTTAAAGTTATTTAGCTGTAACATATCACCTGACAGAAGTATGAAAATTATTGGTTATTTGTTTCTAGGTTGTCTGACATTGTCCTAATTAGCCATTGATTGTACCAATATCATGATGTTTTATTGAACCTAATGTACATAATTTATTAACTATTCGTTCGTAGTTTGTCTGAGATTTATTGAAAATAACCTCATTTCTTACCATTTGTATTAAAAGTAAAGAATTGATCTTTATTTGTGTCATGTTTCGGATAGACAGAACCGGTAAAAAGACATAATCAAGGTCATGAAAATCATGAACCTTAGATTACTCCCTTGAATGGTATAGCCGGTGGGCGTGGCGTTGTGTACCTTTGTATGATAATGTGTATGCCCTTATCTATTATGTTAGGCATTGTACATTCCAATTATGCATGTAGACATGAGTATGCATTAATGACAGATCTTGTATTTGGATTTCTAAGTATCATATGTGTCCTGTTGAAGTCCTTGTTGTCCCTATTTTCCACCTTTATTTATGGTATCACTATTTCTAAGGCTTATTTGACTTAAGATGTTATTTTATGAACTTTTGCAAGATTTAAATTTATCAAATCTCAATTCAGAATGCCTTGCAAGAAAACTAAATTGTCGATGCCCTTCAGCGTGCATAGATAATTTCTATTTATCGCTGAATCTCAACCATTATGATTGGGTCCATCCATATATTGTGACACATTCATATTTTTCTATCTTGACTTTGGTATTTGCACGTTGTCCATGCAACTCTAGGTATGTACACAATATTCGTACACAACTTTCACAAATGGTTTTTATATGGATAATTTCGTACGATTAATAAATGACGGTATTTAAAGGTATCAACGAAAAAATATACTATGTCCATATTTTTTCAATTCAAAACTATATTTTAGAATTATTCAATATATATATATATATATATATATATATCGACAATGTATGGGTTTCATTAAAAAAATTGTTTATTTTCCTTAAAAATTCCTCCGTCTAATATGATTTTTCTGTTTATAATTTTAACTCCGATTTTATCGATACAGAATTTCACTTGGAGTTTGAATTATTATTGTAGTTCCTTTAATAAACAATAGTTGTATTCAATACATGTCTTGTAAGAGTTTGTATATTTTCTATTAAGTACTACATATCAAGTTTATTACTGGAACCAAAGCACAATCATCTTTCCTTTTACTATTTTATAGCATATATTATAGTTATATTATTTATTCATCCGATAAGAGTTTCTAATGTTGCACCCGAATTCAAATTTATCTATTTATAAAATGTTGCATGGAGTTCATTCCATGACCAAAATTCTAGTATTTGTTTTTAATTTGTATTTCACAAATTAAACATATTTTGTTTTCCAATTGATCTGGTGAGAGCTATCCGTCAACGTTAGATGGATGTGTATTTTGGCCTTTTAATATTCCACTAGTAGAAAGCCCGTGCGTTGCAATGGGCTTTTGAGTTTTGAAATATTTTGCTAGAATTATATATAAATATAATATATTTGAATTTTCATAAAATAACCAATAACAATTGGGTAATAATTGAAATCCACGAAAAAAAGTATTATTTAGGTATTCTTCATTGATCAAACCTTATCATCTACTGAGATAATTGTAGTCATTTTTCCTATCAAGGATAAAAGAAAGTACTCCCATCAAAACTAATAAAAAGGAGTGTAATATTCATATTTTTGTCTAATTTAGGCATTTTCACCTTCTCCACAATTACAAAACTTCAGTAATTCTAAGATGTCTTGAACCATTTGCATTCCTTAATTCAATCTTCAGGTAAGCAAAATACCTATTTTAGTTCCTCTTAAAAATGTTAGATCAATATTTTTGACAACAATGCTAGGTACACAGCCAAAAAACCTTATCAGCTACATTTTCACCTTGTCCATATTTGTATTCTATGTAAGACATATACCTCAAAATACTCATAAGTCTGGATTTAAAATAGTGCTAGGTACACAACCAAAAAAACTAAAAGAATATTTGCATTCTTCCCACACAAGTCTGAACTTACAGAAGTGTGGGCTTGTTGGTTTTGGTTTGTTGAATAGTTGTGTAGAAAAACTATGCCAACATGATCACGTTTCCAAAGGTATGTGCGTATATATTATAATTTTCCTTAGAATTGTCTCATAAAAATGGCTAGAAGGAAACAAGACAGAAGCATCATACACATTTAAATATTCATTGAAAAATTACTAAAAGTGTAAAGAGTGGCAATAAGCTAACCGGATATGCGGCCTAGCTATATGGAACGCTAATTAACAAAAGGTCGATGACAATCTTGAGTCTTTATAGTTTACTATCCAGGAGAAAAATCAAATGTAAGGTTTCTGCACTTTCTTAATCTAGCTTAATTTGTCAAGCTTAACTTGCTAAAAATCAACATATCGTCATGCACATCAATGTTAATGTAGCATGACCGTTGACATGGAAACATTCCCCTCCCCCAAAAGAATACAAGGCGTTGTCTACTTCCTCCCTTTCGCTTGAATCAGTTTCGCCATCATTTATATCCAAATAAAATACTCAAAACAAAATGTAAAATATAATATATAATTTTATCTATCTAACATACCCAATCATAGCAAGCCAACTCTACTAAGAGTTCGTTGGCAGGTGATGCACACACTAAAAGGAGGCATTGATGCAGTAGAGCAAAAATCAAAACTTGAATAACACACCTATAAAAAGACGGCGTGTTTTTGCATAGCGGGAATAATTTGATACCCAAATAATAAGGATTTGCATAAAAGTAGCAGTGTTACCAAATAGTATAGTTCCCCTTTTCCTTTATAAAACCATAGGGAAGGAAACAGGATGAAAACCCACCAATATATCTGTATCAATTGGAAGTGAATTTCATAGTGTGCTGAAAATACAGAAACTCGTTCTTATGTTATAAATATTTCCTTCCTATATAATGACTGCAAAATTAAAGAAGTGAAAGACTGGAGAAAAAACTAAAACTGAAAAACTAATGACTAAAGAAAGAGAACATAAAAAATACAAAAATAGTGATTGGATGATGAGAGAAATGACAAAAGAAAAATACTGAAATACAAGGGTGAGTAGGTCCCTTTGCTGAAAGAAATGAAGAAAGACCCAACATCGATTACAACGTAAAAATAACATGAAATCTGAGAAAACTAAAACAAACTGAATACATAGTTGAACTGAAGAATGATGAAAGATCGAAACATGAGAAAGACAGAACATAAGAGTATGTAAATAATTACCTCATGTACTGACTTTGTGTGCAAAACCTACAACCCATAAATCTGTAAGCTAAAATAATAGTATGAAACACAATGCACTTACTTCTGTGAAGGAATCGATCCAAGTTGAGACACTCCATGCTTCCTGAGATCCCGAATCCCAACGAATTAAATATTTAATCCTTTGCTCTCTCAATGCTTGAGTCCAGAAAAACATGTACCTACAAGTCCACTGCCCCACCCCCAGGCTAGCAGAACAAAACATCCGACACAAATTAGCACTAAATCGACGAAAAAAAATCCAGCCTCATATTCTCCTGCCACCGAAACACCACGAGTTCCACTGTTCCACAAAGAAAAACACATAAAGCCAAAGTCTCCAACTGGAATCCTTTACGTATAACTCATTTCCCATGACTGATCGAAAGTTCTAGCATGTAATCAGCAAAAAAAATATGCGGGGGGTGCCTATTCACCGGGATGTGATCTGCCCCGCCAGCGATGCTGCACGGATGACAGAAAAATTGAAGAAAGAATAAAAGCAGGGAGTGGCTTACCTGTCTCACTGGCAGCAAGTAGCAACCTCCCATGTTGCTTCCGCTTGGGCGCGTTTGATGCGGTCCCCCTGCTTACCCTGCGGCCATGAAACATCGCCTCTTCTCGCCTCAACCACCAGCTCATCTCACTCATGGTTGTGACTGAAAAAGCTAAACAGAAGATTTATAACAGGGTTGTGGGCAACAAATCAAGCTAAGGAGGAGGCCCCTAGACAGCAGCACCCTGCCGCATGATGCACCCATAATCGTAGACCTCAGGGATGCCGCACATGGTGGATCGTTGCTGGTCGAGGAAGGGTACCATCTCTGCAAGGAGTCGAAGGTGGAGGCGGTTCTTCTTTTCGGCTTTTCTGATTGACGGCGTGCAGATGGATGTAGAGCAGATGCTCGGCGTTTTCGCGAGTCGGAGCGGTGGTAGTGGAGGTAGTAGGGATGAGATTTGAAGAGGGAGGGTGCTTGGGGGAGATTAGGATATGGCCTATGAGAGATGAGAATGGCGGCAGATTGTGGGAGAAGTGGAGGTCGTGCTGGAGGGATTACGCGAGCGAGACGTCCGAGTAAGGACTGAGGAACTCGCTAGGGGTGTGGAGACGTCCCTGATCCCGCCCTGAGCACCCAGTCCTCGACGCCGGCGACGCCGACGCAGTCCTCGTGCTCGCCGCGTCACCCTCCTTGCACAAACATCCCCACTATGTCATTCCTGATGTGCTTGACCAGGAGATGGGCTCTGATGGTGTCGAGGACTGTCTCGTCGCGCGCAAATAGCCGCTGGGGGAGGGGGCTTTGCTGCGATTGGTTGCCTCACTACTAACTCCTCCGTCGTCTCCGTAATAGTCAAATCAGGATTGGGGAACGAGAGGTTGGGGTTATCGGGTTTGGGGAGATCGTGGCTTGGACGTGCGAGTGCTGCGGGCTGGTATTTTTTTTCTTGCTCGGGATCCCACCAGGTGCGGAAGGAGCGTTGCTTTTTTTCCGCGTGGATCTCACGAGGCGGGGATAACAGATTGTTGAACCATCACTACGACGGCCTATTGGCCTTTAATAGTATAGACTAACTAAATGTCCGTGCGTTGCCACGGAATAATAAAATATATAATGAAATAACTATTTCTTTTAGCAGTGCATGCTCATGTCATCTTAAATAGTGCCATGTTATTCCTGACCGCACAGTGTCATATTGTCTTTGTACATTTTATGTTGGGTGTGTCTAGATCTCAGTCGACTAAGACTTAACGAAGTGTCACGCGCCCAGGTACCGCGCTGCCTCCAGTGGTAGTCATATCTTCCGAGGGAAGCGAACGCCGGCTCTGCAACGCGCCGGCCCGACCGCTCGAGTCCCGCCCCAGCAGGTGGACGAAGCTGTGCGGCTCACGGCCGATGGCACACCCTTCACTGTCACCTAGACCTACTACCTATGGTAGGGCGACGGGGAGTTCGTCGTGCCCAAGCAGGAGGTGGAGGACACGCTCGCCGGTGCCCGAGAACCTACCGTGCAAGTGTGCATGAAGTCCTCAACACTGAGCGCCGCTCGGATTCCCGCATTGTCAAGGTCGTCCCTACGCCAGACGCATGCTTGAGGTACATACAACATGCATCCATCCATCTCTGTCTGAGGTTATTCCATCTGTTTATTGTCACAATTGTTGAAGCCTCAATTGTCTGATCTGAAAAAACAACATGGTTCCTTCAGCAAAGCCCGGCAAAAGAGCTAAGGATGTCGAGCCCCTGCAATCACACATAGCCTAGCCTGGGAAGCAATCAGCCGCTGCCACCGCATCCACAGCCTAGCCTCGATATGTCTTGGAAGGGTCGTGTTGTTTCCCCTTTCCGTTGCTGAAAAATTAGAATGCAGGACAGCCTGGAGGCGACGCTGACGCCTAAACCCCCAATCTTCACTGGCACACCATGCTGGAAAACATCGGCGCATCGACGAATGACTTCGCTTGGATGCCTCATCTTGGACCGATGCTTCCAGGGCAGCAGCTCCATCCTGCCACAGTATGGTAGTGCAAATCTGCCTCCCCTTCTTTGCATGAATCTTCACACACAATCTCACGTATATAGCGTTGGCTGATACTTTATTAAGTCTTAGTCAACTGAGATTCAATCCCCTTCCATCTTCTCGTGCCATTTAGTCGACTGATGCCTAGTGTTTGTCAGATTGAGGAAATACTTGTGTGGGGAACAACTAAGAGATGACCCTTCTCCGTATATAAAACATGATCACAAAATAACTGGTAATTAAATATGAACAGCAGAAACTACTGTGCATACAATAGTATAATCACCATCAAATGAAGCAAGAGCGATGATGCTTGGGGACAACACTTTGCAACAAGTTCTTCACTGAGGTTATTCCAAAGCAGTTCTTGACTGATGTTCTCCTCCGTAGCTTTACTCCTATCACTTAAAATGCTGGAAAGCTTTTTTTTACCACTCATTTACAGAATTTCTACCTTCCATTTGAGCTTCTTAATAATCGTTTAAATTTGAGCATCTCCCCTGCAAAAATTGGGGTCCCCACACAAAAAAGAATTAGAAATATTCTCTCTGTACTTTGAAGAATTTTGTTCAAAGTGCATGCAAGTAACCTGTGGTTTGACAGAACATTCAATCTTAGCTTATAATTTAATCGGCTGAGCAGCTATTCTAGATTGTTTATTATGATCATATGAAATTATGAACCATGAGAGACAATTACCATATATAGTATGACAATGGTAATATCATATCGTATGTAGTATAAAAATTGCACAAGAAGCATCTGAATAAATGAATATGCAAGATGACTATCTGTTCAAGCTAATGATGCCGCTCAGAAAATAGATGGCATGTCTGCTACTTTTGTTTCACTCTATGGATATTCACATGCAAAATCAATTCTACTGATCCAGCCTAGCATAACTAAAATCCTTTTGAATATAGAACTCGCAGATCAGAAACTTGCAGACTTGTAAGAACTAACCTGGGTATGTAATTGATATATTACAATTGAAGTGCAACAAGAGGAAACTTTTTGAACCTGAGATTTGGGAATCAATCCGGAAGGTAAGTGAAGGAAGAGATGGCTTCCCCGGAGGGCACCGACCTGCGCAGCTCATCGCCCAGGACGACATTCCCAGGTTCGTGATGGCGCATCGATTCCTGCTGGTGGCGGGTGTGGTGACGCTGACAACTTATGACAACTTGGGTTCATGTTGGTGGACCCTCTGAAATTCTCGCTGCCACCGATGGCCAGCCTGTAATGTTGCATTAATGAAGAACATCTATTCGTGTGAGTGCTCAGTTTTTTAAGGACCTCAAAATGTCTAAATGCAATTATTCATCTAGTTTCATGAACTAAGAGGTAGAGTTGGATTTCCTAAGAATCTTAAGTACTTGTCCCTTGGTTAGTTGGAGCGCTAGATCTTAAATTCTTTACTTATGTGTTAACTTATATTTAAATCTATATTCTATATGCACAATATCAATAAAATATTACAGTAGAAATTATACATCATTGTTCAGAATGACAAATTTCAGCATAGCAATATAGAAGAAGTCGAGATTGGTATACACTCAGTTTATTTGAGCACAACCTGCATGTCCAGATTCAGAAGCGACAGTAGGCTTCGTTTTCTTTGCTTTCTTCTCAGATGATATCTTCTTTTGCACTGTTGATTTTTCTTATCTCCCGCAGTTCACACGAAGAGTAACACAACTGCACTAAATGGTGAAACTGCAAAGTACTAACAATGGAATCTAGAAAAGCTTCATTTATTCAACCAGTGATGATCGGTTAATACTAACGAACATTGACTTCATGTGAATTCTGAACTGAAAAGCAAATTATTGTCAGATACATCTAGCTAGCTAGAGGCTTGCTTCGGCAGTAGTAGCCGCCGCAACTTCCTCCATCGCAAGCCGGTGATGAGCCCTGTTGATATACTTACTCCTCTGAAGTCACATCAATGTCATCTAGCTGCGCTACAGCAAACACTAAACATGCATGGAAGAATCATCATCTATCACCACAGGCACCCCCAAAATAATCACCAAACAATACTGTGGCGGAATAATTCAGGCCAAATATCCATGAAACACAAATGATGGCAACGGGAGTATGATCTTTAAGCTCTCTGATGGCACATCATGGAGGAATGTGTGGGCCATAACTGGAGGGTCGTGGAATTCTGCGCGAGCTCTTAGACCTTGTAGAGGAAGTAGCTGCCACCTGCCCTCCATGAAATCCAGTCGTGCCCGCGACTGGTCCGATGGCTGGCAAAGAGCAAGGTTGGGGGTGGGGATATCCAGGGAGGGTGAGGGGTACGCGCGCCGGTGAGGTAGTCAGTGGCGTCACACAGCGGTGTGGAGAGGGTCGGCGGCATGCGGCAGCAGGGAAGGGGGCGCGGGTTGTTGTGGTTGACGGAGGCTGGGCCGCGGGAGGAGGTTGGCGACGGCGAGCTCCTCGCTAGGGGGTGGGGGACCGATACGTGGAACGTGCGTGGGAGGGAACGTACGAGGCGTGTGGTCGATAGTCGAACGGATCCGTTTTTCCCTTTCTGCGGGATCGTGCGCACAGGGGAGGGAGTAGCGAGGAAACAAAGTAGAGGTCGAACCATCACGTCGTTCGATTGTCCTTTATGACGTTCGATTCCTGCTGGAGTAGGGAGGGAGTAGCGAGGTTCACGACGTTCGATTCCTGCTGGTGGCGGGTGTGGTGACGCTGACAACATATGACAACTTGGGTTCATGCTGGTGGACCCTCTGAAGTGCTCGCTGCCACCGATGGCAAGCCTGTAATGTTGAATTAATGAAGAACATATATTCGTGTGAGTGCTTAGTTTTTTAAGGACCTCAAAATGTCTAAATGCAATTATTCATCTAGTTTCATGAACTAAGAGGTAGAGCTAGATTTCCTAAGAATCTTAAGTACTTGTCCCTTGGTTAGTTGGAGCGCCAGATCTTAAATTCTTTACTTATGTGTTAACTTATATTTAAATCTATATTCTATATGCACAAAATCAGTAAATATTACAGTAGAAATTATACATCATTGTTCAGAATGACAAATTTCAGCATAGCAATATAGAAGAAGTCGAGATTGGTATACACTCAGTTTATTTGAGCACAACCTGCATGTCCAGATTCAGAAGCGACAGTAGGCTTCGTTTTCTTTGCTTTCTTCTCGGATGATATCTTCTTTTGCACTGTTGATTTTTCTTATCTCCCGCAGTTCACACGAAAAATAACACATCTGCACTAAATGGCGAAAGTGCAATGTACTAACAATGGAATCTAGAAAAGCTTCATTTATTCAACCAGTGATGATCGGTTAATACTAACGAACATTGACTTCATGTGAATTCTGAACTGAAAAGAAAATTATTGTCAGATACATCTAGCTAGCTAGAGGCTTGCTTCGGCAGTAGCAGCCGCCGCAACTTCCTCCATCACAAGCCACTGATGAGCCCTGTTGATATACTTACTCCTCTGAAGTCACATCAATGTCATCTAGCTGCGCTACAGCAAACACTAAAAATGCATGGAAGAATCATCATCTATCACCACAGGCACCCCCCAATACCCGGAACTCGGGTCCTAGGTGACTCGAATGGAACAAAGCGTCGGGGCGGGATAGCCTAGACCTTCCATCCTTCGTCGATTATAGTCAACATTATAATAATAATCATCAACAACAATATAATAATGTGATATCCCAAACCAAGGAGTAACAGGGTAACATCGTAGCATCCTAAGCATGCATACTAAGCAGGGGCTGAGCAACGAGCAATAGTAACATAGCAGTACATGGTTTGCTGGGAGGGGACATGGATGTATCGGTTTGAAAGAGGCTGTAAACATGTGGTAGGTTCAAACATCGAACCTATCCTAGACTAGCATGCAAATCGCTGGTTGAAATAGAATGGATCATAAGTAATGTATAGTCCTTGCCTGTTGATAAGTCGGGTTCCGAAGATGTACTTGATCGCAAGCTCGCATCGTCTCCGAGAGGTACCCGCGGAAGCTCACAAGACGGTAAACACTGGAAAGCAATCAACGAGCAAGCATCTATTACTATGAGGCAAACACGAGCAAGCATCAACAAGAAGGCAACACGAGACATCGCACCTACCGTCGAGAGTGGTTACTAACAGGTTAAGTGGAGTACTCGTCACACACGACGATACCGCACATTTGGAAATGTTCAAGTTGTTTAGCTACAGGTGATCAAGAAAGGTTGTTAACATGGCATCTCACTCAAGCATGCCATATCACACAAACATGGCAAGAGGTGAAGCATAAATAAACTATATAATCTAGTCATTTTAAGTGGGGGTAAAACCTATACATGGCAAACTATTACGGACCCCACGATATTTATTGAATTTGATACTGTTTTGTTCTAAACATAATTTTATTATTTTTATTAGCAAGAAAGAGAAGCATAAACACAATCTATATGCAATTCTAGTCAAGTTACATATAAAGAATATTTTTATTGGAGCAACGGTTAGAAAGTTATTAAAGAAACAATTTACGGTGGCATGCGATGTAATTAGCAGTCAAACAAAATGTAAACAAAGTCAAACATGGCAACAAACAACATTTTATTAAACTACACGAAAAACTAAGCAACTTTCATGTTTAAAGCGCCGCGATCGGAGCTACCGGTGAAAAGATACGCGCATCGTAAAAAAAATAACACAATCTGCCAATTATAATAAAAAAAACTAGCAGAACAAAAACTAAACGGGCCGAATCTGTGCCACTGGGCCTAAACAGGAAAAAGAAAAAAAAGGTGGGGCTCTCACCAGGTGGGCTCGGCCCACTGGCTGGAGTGGCCGGCTCGGGCTGGCAGGGCCGCCTGGCCTGGCTGGCCCAGGTGGACGCTGAGGTTGTTTCCCTGACCCGATCCAAATCGAGAGTCGGCGGCGGCTCCAGCGCTAGCAACGGCGAGCGGCGAGGTGCGCCGGGGAGGTCCGGCGAGGGGTGCAGGGTTCCAGGGGGTGCGGAGGAGGCCGGATCCGGTCGGTTCCCGCCGGATCGGGGCGGCGGTGGGGCGCGGGCGAGCTTCGAGGCCAGGGTCGTCGGCGGCCATGGCGTAGCGGCACGATCTGCAGGGAGGAGAAGAGGTGAGAGGGAGAGGATGGAGGGAGGAAAGGGGCGCGGAGGAGGAGAGGGAGGCCTGCGGGGGTGCGGCGGCCCGTGGCTGCTCGCCGGTGGCTGCGGCCGTGGAGGCGCCCGGCGGCGTGGAAGCGGGAGGAGAGAGGAGAGAGGAGTGAGGTGCCAGGGTGTTGACGTGGCGCGTCCTGGAGCCATCCATCTCGCGGATCGACGGCCGAGAGCGACCAGGAGCTAGGGTTGACGAAAAATGAGGTATTTGGGGAAATTGGAGGGGGTGGCTGCAATTTTGGATTAGGGAAACCCTAGAAAGGGGTGGGAGTGAGGTGGTCTTTATATAGCCCAGGTGGCTGGCAGTTTGCAAACACATCCCCGGTTTTTCTCTCGTGCGCGCGGTGTTTATGTTTCTGACCACCGGGGGTCCGCAGTACCTCCGATTCGGGTAAAACTTCGAACTACGCGATCAGCGCGTCGAGCCGGCAGCGTTCACCTCGAGATGGAAGCGTTCCGAGAACACTTTCCGGCGCGCTATAAAAATAACCCGTTTACTTATTAAACGGGGTTATTCGTTCCGTTGGCTGCGGCTGGTCTCGTGCGGTTTTCGCGACGGTGATCGGGTGAAACCCGGTGTCGCAAAGGTCGAGTGTCAGGGTGGCAAGGGTCGGTCTCCGTCCGGTACGAGATAAGAGGGGGGGAAAATAATCGCCGATCGATAAATCGGGGATGCAAACACCGCAAACAAATCAGACAATCAAACAATTCACACCGAAAACAAAAATTTTAATTTTTGTGAAATCTGGGCTGTTACAATATCCAGCGAGGGTGAGGGGTACGCGCGCCGGCGAGGTAGTCAGTGGCGTCACACATCGGTGTGGAGAGGGCCGGCGGCATGCGGCAACAGGGGAGGGGGTGCGGGTTGTTGTGGTTGACGGAGGCTGGGCCGCGGGAGGAGGTTGGCGGCGGCGAGCTCCTCGCTGGGAGAAGATGGGATCAGGAACGAGGGATTTGGGGGTTGGGGAAGGGGGACCGAGACGTGGAACGTGCGTGGGAGGGAACGTACGAGGCGTGTGGTCGATAGTCGAACGGATCCGTTTTTCCCTTTCCGCGGGATCGTGCGCACAGGGGAGGGAGTAGCGAGGAAACGAAGTAGAGGTCGAACCATCACGACGTTCGATTTCCCTTTAATACTATAGATTACCACTCCACTTTCTTCCTTTCTTTCTTTTTTACCGCGTTTTCTGTTGGTTAAAACTGATTACATTTCTTTCTTCTGTGTCGATCTGATTATATGTCTTTTTAGCGAATCCTATTTGAAAAAACAAAAGAAAAATTATGGTATCGAGGATATGAGTATAGCAAGAAGTCCATTCTGGGAACCTCTATAGTTGGTATAAACATCCAAGATGACTATGGTGTGTGTATATCCATTCTGAGATTAGAATAACATCTCAAATAAGTATGCACCTGCGTACAACAATGATCTACTTGTAGATATGATATATATAAATCAAGGTTTATGCAATTATGCTCATTCATATATTAATACCTCCACATCTTCTTCTCCAGCCGCGGAATAAAAGACACAGGTCAAAGGTGCCCCCTTCAACGATTTCATCTGCCAACAGAGATTGATGTAGTTCCAATGCATTCATGGAAAATCATAATGAAAATGAGACAGTAGTGAAGGATAAGGCTTAGGAAAGAAGACGTATCTACAATAAGGCTCTGTTTGGTTCTCCGTTTTCTTTTCGATACACCTGTATAAAATATACATGTCTCCTACGGTTGTTTGATTTCCGGTTGTAATCTGTACTAACCTGTAAAATACAACTGTAAATTATACAATCCGGTATTTTTTACACTTCTTCCAAACGCGGCCTAAGGTTGCTTCAAGTTGCTGGCGCCGTTGGCAGTTGGCACTGGGCATGATTATCCATTACGTGCCTGATGCAGCTAGCGTACTGGCAGCCTTGCGCCTCATCAGCTTCAACAACATTGGCGTCACGGCCCCAGAATTCGGCAACCGATACAGACGGCGTCTAGCCACCTTGCTCCACTTGGGCTCTATGTTCGACGCCACTTCAGCTTCCTGCTCGACGATGCTCGGCACTCACGTTACCGCGAGCGTCCATGGGCACTCGCTGCTGGTCAGTCCCAAGCCGCCGGTGTGATCGTTGTCAGGAGGGTGGTCGGCGCGGCGTCAGGAATTAACCTAGGATGCAGGTAATGCACGGTGATGGTGGGAACTCACTCCTGGGACAATCCTAGGCGGCCTGGGTCGTTGTCAGGGGAGGCAGGTAGTACACGATGGCGGTAGGCTACTCGCTACTGGGCCAGCCCCAGGCCGCCGGAGGGATCGTTGATGCCCTGATGATCCTGCGTACAATGGTTTTGGTCGTGCAATTGATCATGGCTACGCAGAAACATAACAGGCGGTGACGTATCAAGGCAGAACTTGCGGCTTAATCTATATGCTTTTTTTCTGCCTGGCTTAATCTATGTCTCCTGCCCTTATACGTTTCTTTGCTTCGCACCTTTCCATACATGGACACGGCAGACTCTTTGGAATGAAGTTGTCTCCTTATTTGCACGTACAACAAATAAAAAAGACAAATGTACATATTTGTATGTAACGTTTACATCTTTAAATCGTTGCCATTAATCTTTAAAATTAATGGTTCAGATAATTTAATATATGTGGATGAATGTGGTGTTTTATTTATCTTTTGTTTTAATTATATAATAGATCTTTGTACGTGCCTACAATTGTACTCGTTTGTAATTGCCAAAGATAAAACTTATCCTTTTTTCCCACACAATAGGACCTCTTTGTACGTGCCTATGATATACTCTGATTAAAAGTGTTTCCTTTTATGACATGATAGATATATTTGCTCTAGGCACGTGACCTAGCTTTTTTCTTTGTTAACAGCTTCAATAGTTTCCGTTTTAGATTCCACTTCTATTTTTTCCTTTTTGCCGTGACCAACTCTAGTTACCTTATACATGTACTTCAATATGTGTACGTGACGGACTGACGGCTCAATTTGCTGGTACATACATGTTTAATATGTTACGTAAAAATGTTAAATCTTAGCCACTAATATTTAGATCGAACGGTTTAAATAATATTAGCATATGTGGATAAATGTGGCGGCTTGTTTGTTTCTATAATAGATAGATCTTAGCACAAAAAGTATTGAAGCAATCAGTTTTCACATAGCTCTCAATGTAATCATGCTCATAATTTATAACTGTTTCAATACCTTTATCAATCTCCCAATCTTCAGTGTTCTTCTGGATCCTTTCAATAAGATCCCATCTATCTTCAGCGATTTTGGTTCGGAATACCCCACTAGAGTAGGCATCAAGCATCTCTCTATCTTGACGAGAAAGTCTTGCATAAAAATTTGTGAGAATAATTTCCTTGGGGATATCATGATTGGGACGTTAGAGCATTAGGGATTTCAATCTCCCCCAATGAAAGTGCAATATATCGACCAGAGGGGGGGGGTGAATGGGAGATTTTCAAATATCTCGAGAAATTTCTATTTCCTCAGGACTGAGACAATACGAAATTGAGGAAGTTGAAACCCGGGGAAGAACAAATGAAGTACAAAAGCAATGGCGTGAATTGAAAACAACCTATTTCATAGCTAAGGTAAGATTGAAGCACGAACTGAGGAATCAGTGCAAAGTGAACTCAGAACGTAAGGCATCAGGATAAGTCATCAGTGCATAAACATAATCACTGAGGTTGAAGAAATAGCACCAGGGCACTGAAGACGAAGACTTGATGAACCAGTTCGAGTTGCTGTGACAACTCTACGTCTGGTTGGAGAGGCTGAGATTGAACTCAGAAGACATAGTATTCACCTTATTCTCCTTGAACTAAAGTCCTCAGACTCCGTCCAATAACTCAGGTGAGTCTTCAAGGTAGACTCCCGAAACCTTCACAGACTCAGTCACTCAGGGAAGTCACAATTGCATCTTGACTTCCTCAGACTGAAGACTTCTACACCGGATGGAAGATCACAGTCTTCAAGAGTAAAAAGCTTCGGATCACTCGAACCGACTTCCTCAGAAATGCTCAACTACTCAGGCTGGTGGTTTTCCTCACTTAGGTTCTTCAGTATCCTCAGAGGTGGGTTGCTCTCAAATGACAAGTGTCAGTTTTTCTCTCTGAGCAGTCGACCCACAAATGGGGATGGGGTGGCTATTTATAGCCGCGGAGCAACCCCAGGTGAAAAGACATAAATGCCCATGCATGGAATTACTACCATGCCCACCCTTCGGACCGTTGGCTGGATCGGTACCAGCGTCACCACATGACATGTGGCACGGTCAGAATCTCTCTCTCTCTTTCTTCAGGCGAACTGCACTGGCAGTTTCCTGACTCCTCAACCGAAGACAAACTCCTTAGTGTCCTGAAGAACATCGTCTCAGACACCCGAGAAATTGAAATTCTACTCCAGGAGATTTCTTTGGGTTTTCTTCAGGATTTCTAATTGAGCACTTCCTCAGAAATACAGAACTCATTTTCCTCAACCCCTCCAACAGTGCGGTGTTTTCCTACGACTCAAGAAGTATATAAAGTCTTAGCGAAGACTACGCTTCGACTTCGTCTTCAGCGCGAACGTCCTCAGGATCAGGTACTGCTTCAGCTTCAGCCGAACGCTTTAGGATCCTGATTCCTCAGGATTTCGCACAACTTCAGTCTTCAGGAAACACACCGATTTATCCCATGTTCCTCAACATTTTGGGGGGTCGACAACGGTGGTTAACCTCATCCTCAGGGACTGTTTCCTGTGTGTACTCACAAACACATCAGTCCCTTAACCGTTTTGTCCTCAAATACTCCAAAACCTCAAAGGGGGCACTAGATGCACTTACAACCCCCCCCTTTTGGTGATTTGATGACAATCAGGTTAAAGTTTCAACGGGATAAAATAAATAATTTTGAGGAAAGACTTGAAGAAAAAATTCATTGTTTCCGGATATAGAGGTGCTCCCCCTAAGGATATGCATGTTTTGAGGACTTGATATAATTTTTGAAGAACATGAGGAGCTCCCCCTATATCCCGGATTATTTGAAACAGTGCATCATATGGAATAATTGATAAATCAAACATAGCACTGAATACGGTGGTTGCTGAGGAATATCATGAGTAGTAGATAAACTTGAAGAAATGTCATGAGGAAACTTAAGAGTATCAGAAACCACACAAAATATCAGTGTACAACTCATTGCAAAAATGATCGGAAGAACGAGAGTTGTAACTAAGAACCCATAAGAACCCGCTTAAAGACAACTAAATTTCTCCCCCTTTGTCATTAAATGAACAAAAAGGAGAGACTACAGCTAACATCCCAAAAGTAGTGCCTCAGGACTGAGCATCAGGGCGAAGGAACGTCGTTGCAGTATGAGGACAAGCCGCAGTGTCTTCAACTTCCTCAGGCGATAATTCTTGAGCTGAAGAAAAGGAGTCCATCACCAGAGGTGGGGTCTTGCTCTTGGTGAACTGACGAGGAGGCCGAATCTCAGGAAGTGGAGGTTGTCGGAGGCCAAGCTTGGCGAGATCTTCAGGAGTGATGACTTCAGTCAAAAGAGCATCAAGTCGCTGATACGCATGATGAGCATATTGATGAACTTTCTTCTGAGTTGTATGCATCTGCGCCATATAGCTGAGAATGTCTCCGATCTGACGCTTCATCCAGTCATGATTCCGATCCACCTTCTGATGCAGACTGATGAGGAGCTCGCGATCAGTCATCAGGCGAGCTTGAGTTGTTTCCTCAGTCGAGGCATGGGTGCGTTCCTCATGGGTGGTGCGAGATTGAGGCTGACGAATATTCCATCGAGCGAGTCCTAAGGAAGTACTTCTTCATAGAAAGGCGCTTTGCCCTTGGCCTTAGCGTCAAGAGTGTGTTGAAGCACTTCAACTAGAGGAACATACGGACGATGATTAGACTGATCAGGCTTGAAGTTGATGCCAGTCTTGGTGCAGATGAGCTTCATAATCCATGGATCGTAGGGCTTCAGAATATGAGGATTCTGAGCAGCATCCACCAGTGTCCTGAAGAAGAAGTCTGAGACATTAATTGGAGCCGACATGCAGAGTCTATACAGAATGTTCTTCATGATGCCCACGACTTCCTCAGCAGTTGATTCATATCCCTTGATGGGGCAGAAGGACTTAGCCAAAATTCTGTACAAGGTGCTAGGCAGATACTAAAGCTCAGAAACGAGGAACTTAGTCCGGGGTGGAGCTTCAGGGGCTTGCGGCGTCATCAGCATATTCATCAGGTCATCCCGAAGAAGTGGAGCACCGTATGTGCTGGGGACTGAAGCATCAGAAGGAGGGAGCTGAAGAATCTCCACAATCTCAGGTACTGAGGCAGTATAGTGCTGATGCTGAGTCATCCATTCAAGCACCCAAGTGTTGATGTCTTTGGGGTCCCTAGAGACATACAACGTGGCATAAAACTGAAGCACAAGTTCTTCATTCCAATGGATGCACTCTGAGCAGAACTGAAGGAGCTTGGCATGAAACAGATCCAGCAGCGTACTGTTGAAGCAAGGAATGTCCTCCATATCCAAATGAGGAATATGTTTATGAGGAAAAAACTTTTGGGCCATGTAGAGGACTGAGGCATAATAGTTCTTCTGAGTAGCCGTCCAGAACCTCAGGAGCTTGCTGGGCGGAGGGGAATGATACCGATTTTGGATCCTAGCCTGAAAGAAGCTCATGGCATTGAAGAATGCATCAGTGTTGAAGTTGGGACGTGCATCAGCTTCAAGATTGCGATAGAATGGCTTCTTCTGCTTCGGGCACAGAGAAATGACTGAGGCGGTCTCCTGAGGAGCTGGTGAGGCTGAAGCAGAGGGTGGCGGCTGTGGAGAAGCATGGTCTTCAACATGCGACTCAGGCACAATTTTTGCTGAAGTTGCCGGAGCTGAGGGAGATGTAACTTGTCGATCCTCAGTGCGATCAGGTGCAGCCTCAGTGTCAACATTGGTGTTGTGCTCGGCTTCAGCTTCAACTGCGGAGGGATCAGTCTCAGGTTCAGCAGTTGTTGTCGCCGAAGCATCAGTATCAGCAGCAGAATTGGGGGGTGCACTTGTGGCTTCAGGTTCATCAGCATCAGAAGCTGAGGACGATGCACCAACAGATTCTTCAGACTGCTGAGAAGTATCAGGAAGCACCTCGGTCACAGTGGGGGAGTGAGGCTCTGGGGAAAAGATAGTATGAGTGGGGGAGTTTGCCAGCTCATATACCTCATCATGGACGCGAGGAGTACCATGATCCATAATATCAACATCCATGTCTTCAATCTCAGTGATGATCGGGGGAGGTGGACACTGAGGTGTTGGAACAATGGGTGTATCTGCAGTTGGTGGCAGTAGTAGGAAAAGGCCTTATAGTGGCATCCTTTTTTGGCCTTTAGTGGCGCATTTCAAATGCGCCACTAAGGACAAGCCACTAATAAAGCCTTAATAGTAGCGCATTCAAATGTGCCACCCCTAAAACTCTTATGCGTGGTGCGCCACCCATTAGAGTCTTAGGGGTGGCGCATTCTGAAAATGTGCCACTGTTAAAAAAAATTAAATTTTGAATTTTGAATCTGGATCTGGAAACCAAATTTTTTATTTTTTATTTTTTTCTTAATCTCAGGTTAGTGCTTAATGCTCAGTCACTATGCTTAATCTCAGGTCAAACTAACCTCCATGGTCAAACTTGCCTGAGGGTCACCCATCCTAGCACGCTTAACTTCTCGGTTCTATTCAACTCCCACTCCAGCTCACCTAGCAGGCACTTGTTGATATATCTATCATATAAATCCTGTTGAACCATGTTGATGTCTAGGACCTTGTTGATGTTCAGGGATGGCCCACTCTTAGGGGTGGCGCATTTGGAGAAATGCGCCACCTATAAGAGCTTATGGGTGGCGCATTTTTTACCAGTGCGCCACCCCTTACAACATAGTGGCGCATTACATATAAAATGCACCACTAATAAGGTTTCCATGTATAGCTATTTCTCTAGTAGTGTGGGGTGAAGACGATGATGCTGCGCTGAGTATTTGTGGGTGGAGGGGAAGCAGCAGTGGAGTGAACTGTGGTATCAGCAGCCCTAGATGCCGGAGGAGCTGAGGAGAGTGGTGTAGCATCAATTGGGTCCTCAACTGTGGGCTCCAGTGTGAGCTTCTTCGCAGCAGGTGGAGTTGAGGGTTAGGCATCGGGCATGCGCTTGAGGCCTTTGGTGGGATCCGCATGTACAGTGTCAGTAGGGGCTGAGGCAGCAGGGAGTACTGAGGAAGCGGGTTGTCGAAGCTTCATCAATTTAGCCATCTGCTGAGACATCCGTTCCTTGGATTTGCCGATATAGGCACGGTTGGCAGCATACTCAATGTTGAGGCGTTGAACTTCACATGGATGCTCTATGAACTCCTGAGGAGTAACATCAGTGACAGGTTTCTTTTTAAAGTCACTGAGGACTTTCTTCAGTTGAGACTTCAGTTGTTTCTGAAGATCACGTTGATGTATCTCATTGATGAGGAACTGTTGAACGTAGAACTTGATGTCTTTAGGTATGTCCAAGTCATCAAGAGGAGTATTAGGCTTGACAGACCAAATTTCAATGTACTCCAAGATCTTCTTGGGATCGAGGGGAAGTGGGATTTCAGAACCAGTTGCTTCAGCTTTGCGCCTGGCTGCAGCACACACATACTCAATCTTGTCTTCTTCAGTGGCTACGAATCCGGCAAAATCTTCAAATTCATCTTCATCATCAGAACTTTGAGTATTATGATGAATGGCGCCTCGCATAGAAGTTTTCTTTGGTGAGGGTCGGGAGCCGCGTTGAAGAAAAGTTTTGATCTTCAGCTGAGGCTGAGGCATTGTGGTTGAGGCTTCAGGAGCACTGCCAGACTCATCAGAGCGAATTCTTGAGGTAGGGGAAGCACCATCCGTGCGTTGGCATGAGGAACCTGGGGCAAGAGGTTGTGCTGAGGACTTCTTTGAGGGCTTGATGCCAGGTGCCTTTCTGCGATGCTGAGCCTGAGGTTGTGGCCTAGGTTGAGGCTGAGCCTGAGATGGAATCTGCACTGAGGCAGTCAAGTCACAAACCAGAGTCTTTACTCGGCTGGCACTGCGCTTGAGGTATTGTTGATAGGCATCAGGAAAGTCCTTAGGGGTCCACAGGGTTGTGAGATCAGGAGTGATCCCCGGTTCAGGAGGAGGTAGAGCCTTGATACCCAAGGTCTTCAGTGGAGGATTGACAGCAAACATTTCCTCATGCTGAGGATTGACCCATTGATATGCAGCCCATCGCTTGGCCCATTCCCGTGTGATCTTCTGGACCCGAAGCTTTCGTTCTCCAGCGTTTTCACGCTCCGGAGTCTTCAGTTTGGCATAGAGCTCAGGAGGAAAATATTTAGCAGTATTAGTGAGCTTGCGACGAGGATCCATTTTCTTCAGTGGTTGAGACTGAGGAATGGTACGTTCGAGCTGAGCTGAAAATGAAGTGAGACTATGAGAACCATACGATTCCTCAACAGACATGTACCTGTGACAGAATTAAGTTGCGAGGGAAGTGGGGTACGGTTATATGCGTTCATGAGTAATAGGTTGAGGAAAGCAAAATAATGAGGCATAGGTATAGGTCTCAGAAAGCTAGCAATACTGTTGAGGAATGGAGGGTTCTTGAAGACACAACAGTACTAAGGAATAAGCAATTGAGGCATAAGCGTACCAGGACTGAGGCAAATGCTGAGGAATCACGAGTCAGTCTTCCCCGGCGACGGTGAACTCTGGCGATGTTCGCACGAGAGCTTAAGGAGCTCAAGGGCGGCGGCGCGAGAGGGAGAAGAGAGGTGGGGGAAAATGACCGTGGGGTGGATGGCTATTTATAGAGGGGTGAAAGCTGAGGAGTTGCGATATTTGTGGACAAGATTGCCCCTGATGGTTGGGATCCTCAGTGGTTATCATAAAGGCGGATAAGCACGACGTGCGGTAAAATCGCAACGAAGTAAATAAAATCGTAACTGCTAATCCTCAATTTTGGGAACCTAAGGACAAAAGCTGAGGATGAAGACAAATGGTCTCAGGCTGAGGAATACATGTTTTCCAAACGAACGCATAGAGATAGAAAGAATGGATAAGTGAGCACAGAGGGACGGGTCCGATCACGTTCACCTAGATGAAGAAGCAAATGCTGAGGAACAATAACTATAGGTGAACGCTGTTGAGGACAAACACGGTAATCATCAGTGATGAAGACTTCAACTGACAAAACTGAGGAACAACAGATCCTGAGGAATTTGGGCGGTGGCGCTACCCACCTTATAGGGAATGAGACACTTGATACCATACAATTGTCGTATGGATCCTGAGTCAATTCCACGTTAATTTCTTCACACTTAGCAAGGTAGTTCCTCATGATTTGAGGGGTACGACGCATCGTGTGTTGTACATCAGGATTCTACAATATTGTTTAAGCGTTAGGATGTGTGTCCATTCACTGGACGTTTGAGGAATCTAAGATATTTATCTCACACCTCAGAGTGCTAAATCGCTTCTCATCCAAAGGCTTAGTGAATATATCAGCAAGTTGGTATTCAGTCTTCACGTGGCTGATGACGATGTCTTCCTTCAATACATGATCCCGAAGAAAGTGATACCGAATCTCAATGTGCTTCGTCCTCGAGTGATGTACTGGGTTCTGAGAGATCTTGATGGCGCTCTCATTGTCACATAGTAGTGGTACTTTCTTCAGGTTGATGTCGTATTCCTTCAGAGTTTGCTTCATCCAAAGAAGCTATGAGAAGCTTGCACCCGCAGCAATGTATTCAGCTTCAGCAGTGGAGAGGGAGACGCAGTTCTGCTTCTTCGATGACCAGCACACCAGAGAACGTCCTAGGAAATGACATGTTCCTGAGGTAGACTTCCGATCCACTCGATCTCCACCATAATCTAAGTCTAAGTACCCAACGAGATCCAGCTGTGTGCCTTTTGGATACCATATGCCTAACGACGGGGTGTGAGCCAAATATCAAAGAATTCGTTTCACCGCTTGGTGATGCGATTCCTTAGGTGCCGCTTGGAATCAGGCACACATGCAAACGCTTAACATTATATCAGGCCTAGATGCACATAGATATAGCAGAGAACCTATCATGGAACGGTATACCTTTTGATCGTAGTCCTTTCCATTTTCATCAGGGCCTAGTTTCCCATTTGTAGGCATCGGTGTCTTGATACCCTTGAAGTCTTGCATCCCGAATTTCTTCAGGCACTCCTTGAGATACTTCTCCTGAGATATGAAGATGTCGTTGCGTTGTTGACGAATTTGAATCCCTAAGAAGAACTTCAGTTCGCCCATCATGGACATTTGATACTGTTCACTCATCAAGAATGCAAATTCTTCACTGTATTTCTTGTTAGTGCATCCAAATATAATGTCATCAACATAAATTTGACATATGAATAATGCATCATCATATCGTTTTGTGAAAAGAGTTGGATCGAGAGAACCATATTTGAAGCCCTTGCTGATGAGGAAGTCCCTTAGTGTGTCATACCAAGCCCTAGGGGCTTGTTTCAGTCCATATAGGGCTTTCTTCAATCTGTACACCATATCAGGTTTTTCGCATCTTCAAAACCTGGGGGTTGAGCAACATATACTTCTTCCTCGATATTACCATTGAGGAATGCACTTTTCACATCCATTTGATATAACTTGATATTATGATGGTTAGCGAATGCAAGCATAATACGAATGGACTCAAGTCTAGCAACAGGAGCGAAGGTTTCACCGAAGTCGATCCCCTCGACTTTTGTGTATCCTTGTCCTACGAGACGATCTTTGTTTCTGATGACTTGTCCATCTTCATCGAGTTTGTTGCGGTAAATCCACTTCGTGCCGATGACATTGTGAACTCGAGGATTAGGCCATTTGACTAATTCCCAAACATCATTCAGTTTGAACTGAAGAAGTTCGTCTTGCATCGCCTGAATCCATTCCGCTTCTTGGAATGCCTCAGTGACTCTGGTGGGCTCTTAAATCGATACAAACGAGAAATGCCCACAAAAGTTAGCTATGCGATTAGCTCTTGCATGAGTGAGAGGACCTGGTAGATTGACGTCGACGAGGATTCTGTCCACTTGAACTTCATTCGGCACGCGAGGAAGACGAGGAAGATGATCTTGAGGTGCATCTTCGTCACTGTTATCAGATTCATTTGCATCTGCTTGAGGCGCTTCAGGAGCTTCAGGAGTCTCAGGCGCCTCAGGATCAGGATCATCATCAGGATTATTTGCATCAGGATTTGGATATCTTCAGGAGCAAGAGGTATGTGCGTTTCTTCAGGATGATCCACAGGAATGATATCACCAGCACCCATCTTCTTGATCTGTTCTTCAGGTGGGGCTTCATCTAGATCAGGTGGCAGGTGCTCTCTTTGCGAGCCGTCAGATTCATCAAACCGCACATCTACAATCTCAACAATCTTATGATGACTGATATTGTAGACTCTGTAGGTCTGCGAGTTGATACCATAACCAAGCATGAAACCCTCACATGCTTTGGGTGCAAATTTGGACTGGTGATGAGGATCACGAATCCAGCAAGGTGCACCGAATACTTTGAAGTAACTCACATTGGGTTTCTTACCGACCATTAGCTCATATGATGTTTTGTTGAAGAACTTGTGAAGATACACTCGATTGACGATGTGGCATGCAGTGTTGATTGCTTCATCCCACCACATGAGTGGAGTGTTGTACTCAGCCAACATCGTGCGAGCCATCTCGTGAGGGTTCGGTTCTTCCTCTCAACAACTCCATTTTGCTGAGGAGTGTAAGGCGCAGAGAATTCATGAGTGACTCCCAAGTCGTCAAGAAATTCTTCCACACCGATGTTCTTGAACTCAGTGCCGTTGACGCTTCGAATGTGCTTGATCTTTAGGTTGTAGTTGTTCATGACTCGCTGGGCGAAGCGCTTGAAGATTGTTGGGGTTTCTAACTTATAGAGAAGAAAATGCACCCAAGTGTATCGTGAGAAATCATCCAAGTGTAACTTATAACAAGACCATACATACTACCTCCAAAGCTTGAATACTTTGGAGGGCCGAATAGATCCATGTGAAGCAACTCCAGCGGTCTTGTAGTTGTCATGATGGTCTTCGCTGAATGCTTGGCCTTGGTCATCTTTCCAGCTTCGCAAGCACCACACAGCCGGTCCTTTGAGAATCTGATTTCCTCAATCCCGAGGACATGTTTCTGCAGCACCAGCTTCTGAAGATTCCTCATTCCGGCTGGCCGAGTCTTCGATGCCATATCCAGCACTCTGAGGCTCGAGCCATGAGGCATGTAGCAACCTGAGGACCTTCAGAGAAATCTACAATATACAGATCACCTCTCCTAACTCCACTGAAAACAATGGAGTTATCGCTAACCATATAGACAACACAACCATATTTTCCGAAGAGAACAACGAGATCAAGATCACATAGCATAGAGGCAGACATCAAGTTGTATCCAAGGGATTCAACAAGCATGAATTTGTCAATGTGTTGGTCTCGAGAGATAGCAACTCTGCCGAGACCCAATACCTTACTTTTACCTTTATCGGCGAAGGTGATGGTTTTCTTTGAAGGACTCAGATATGATTCCATAAGAAGGCTTCTGTCTCCAGTCATGTGATTTGTGCATTCACTGTCCATCACCTATTCAGTCTTTCCTTGCAAAGGAATTAGTATCTCATACAACAAGTTATGATCCAGTCTCAGTTTGAAAATTTATGGTTCCTCAGAATTAATTCCTCAGGACGTTCCTCAGGATTGATTCTATGAAACCAACCAATATAAATATCCTTCAACTGACTCAAATGATGTTGTCCTGGGCATATGATTTGCAGAATTTATGATTGCCTCAGGACATGTCCCTGCAAAGATGATCAGTTCTTCTTTACCACCCACATCTTAATGGGTGGTTTTGAGGTATATGAGGACTGATGAGAGCGATGAGACCTAATGGGACGTGAGATGGTGGTATCAGGATAAAGAAATGAATAAGCATTCTTATGAGGGGCTTCCCTGTGAACAAAATGGTTAGCTGATACATGATGATAACCATTTCCATTTGAGGTATCGACCTCAGATGATACCCTCTACTCATTTGCATCTGCATTCACAGGAAGGTTAGTGATGAGGTCCTTCTGAACCTAGATCTGCTTGACTGGAGGACCGTTCCTGCAGTTAGTTCCGATGTATCTGGCGAATACCTCACCATTAACATCCTTAAATAGTTTATAGTTTGAGTCAAAAGACTCAATCACCACATCTGAGGAAACATCATCATAACCATATAAAGTGTAGGGATCAGGAGGAGGCATCTTTGCCCGAACCCAAGTGGTCTCTGGATATTGTTCAGGTTTCCAGTAAGACACATCAGGGTTGATTTTCTGAGTGAATGCGACACCTTCTTTCCTCGGATTCCTGTTGAGAATCTGTTTCTTGAGGATGTCACAAAGAATCTGATGTCCTTTCAGACTCTTGAACATGTCGGTTTCCAGTAGACTCTTCAACTTAGCATTTTCTTCAAGAATGTCTATGGTATCCTCAGATGAGGGGTTAGATACCACAGAAGCAATAGAAATAACAGAGTCTGAAGACATTGAAGAACTAGGCACAGAGGTAATACGGTCATGTTCAATGCATTTTAAACAGGGAGGATTAAATCCTTCTTGTGGTATGATGATCTGTTGGGAGAGGAGTGAATCATTTTATTTCCTCAGATTGTCATGAGACATCCTCACGCGTTCAAGTTCTTGCTTCCTCATGAGGAACTCATGAGCCAGCTTCTCATGATCGGTGAGGAGTGCCTCATGGCGACTGAACAACTCATCAAACTTTGACTGAAGAATTTTTTATTCATCAGTAATTTTAGAGTCTTCGTCATTTCCTCAACCAACATATCATCACTCTTGTTTAGTGAGGTCTGAATCTTTTCAAGTGCACGTTGTTTCATAGATGCAAGTTTAGCAAGTTTAGCATAGTTTTCATCAGGTTCTTCATCAAAGAGATCATCCGATGATGAGTAAGTAGATACCTTGGAGGACTTGGCCATGAAGCAGAAAGCAGGGGTTGTGTCTTCAGCTTCATCATCAACATGCGACGGATCAGATTCCTCAGTGCTGAATATTGACTTGGAGACAAGCGATGTGGCAAGAGCCAGACCAACCACGCCCTCAGATTCTTCAGATTCTTCTTCCTCAGCAGCAGGGTCGGAACCAGATTATTCAGAGTCCAATTCTTTGCCGAGATATGCGCGAGCCTTACGGGAGTTGCTATTACTGTATCCAGCAGACTTTCAGGATCTTGAGGATTTCTTCTTTGTGTTTTCATCAGAACTGTCATCTTTCCCTTTCTTCTTCTTCTTCTTCTTCTTCTTCTTCAGTTTAGCTTCATATTCCCATAGAAGACACTCAGCAATGTAATGCCCAGGTTTCTTGCATTTGTGGCAGACTCTCTTTCTTGTTTCAACAGAGTCATCATCTTTGCTTTTTCTTGAGGAGGATCTTGAGGAATTTCCGAAGCGACTCTTCTTCATGAATCTTTGGAACTTTCTGGTGAGGAGAGCAAGTTCCAGGCTGAGGGTTTCTGGATCATCAGTATCAGCCTCAGACTCTTCATCAGAGGACACTCTTTGTGCTCTAGCTTTTAGCGCGCGAACTTTAGGCGTGGAGCTGTACAAGTCTCGTTTTTCAGAGAGCTTCAGTTCATGAGCATTGAGGCACTCGAGAATGTCAGTAGGATCCAGAGTCTTGAAGTCAGGTCTTTCTTGAATCATCAGCGATAGGAACTCAAACGATTCATCCAGTGACCTCAGTAGTTTCTTCACCACCTCATGAACTGTGATATCAGCGGCACCCAGTGCTTGTGTCAGAACCCTCTGTTAGGTAATGTGCTAGGATCAATTTCACTTTGCATTCATGAAAGAAAGGAAATTCAAAAACAAAATCAAAATGGGAGAAGAACCCCCCCAGATGAATTAATTCAAAAGGCCAGATAAAAATCTTCTCCAAAAATTCATGTTAGATTTTTGAAAAGTCTTATAAATGAGTGTGATCACATATCAAGTGATGTGGGACCCACCCCATGCTCATAGATTTTTCAAATATTCAAACAGTGCCTTGGATTTAAAGAAATACCCCTATTTGAGTTAAGATTCAAATTATTTGAATTTTAAAAATGTTGAAACTTTATAAGTGGCTAGTCTATATTATTATGGGGCCACATAAATTTTTTCAGCATTTAATAAAATGCCTAGCTATTTGTTATAGCTCAGCAAAACAAATGACAGAAAAGAAAAACAGAAAAGGAAAAAGAAAGCAGAAAAACCTTACCAGACGCCCAGGCGAAGCCGGCCCACCCAGCCCAGCCGGCCCAAAGGGGCACAGGGGTCTTCTTCCCCACCCCGCGCCTCCAAGCTGCTCGGTGGAATGCCACCGAGCCAGTCGTGGACGCCACCTCGCCGCCGAGCACCTTCCAGGCCTCCCCGTGCCCTCTTCTCGCACCTGGAGACGCCCTGGAGCACGCCACGTCCATTCCCCCCCTCCAGAGCTTCCTCCTCCTCCTCCCGTGCTCGATTTCGTCGCCGCCCGAAGCTTCACCGGAGCGCACCGCCGTGGACGACGTGGCCACCGTGCCCTAGAGCTCAAGCCAGCAAGTCCACCATGTTCCTCGTCATCGACTTCGTCTTCACGCAGAAGCTGGAGCCCTAATTCCTCCCCGAGCCGACGCCATCGTCTTCAACCTCTCGCTGGACCCGCGACCTCGCCGCCGTCGATTCGCCGCCGTTGAAGCCTCCCCGAGCTTTCTGTTGCTTCCGTTCGATTCGCGGTGAGCTACTGAGCGTTTCCCCCAAGCTTCCAGCACCCCGAAACCCCTCTAGCTGTTTTCGCCATGGTTGCCGAAGCACGTCGCCGCCATGGACGACGATGAGGTCGCCCCTGTGCCCCATCATCGCGTCCAGCGCGCGCGTTTGACTCCCAGTGACTCTAGCTTTCGAACGCACGCAAGATCAGACCAAGCCGTGCACCCTAGCCTCTTCCCCAACCTCGCCATGGTTCTGTCGCCGCCAAGGACGTCGCCGTCGTCGCTCCCGACCTCCCCGTGACCCCCTGTTGCTTCCAGACGACGCGGACGACGTTGCTGCACCCGTTGATGTCCTCCCCGTAGCCTCCCGTGGCCCCTAGCCCATTCCGGCGAGTGCGCCGCCGTGGCCAGGCCGCCGGCGTTTAGCCGACGGTGGGTTAGCCAACCCCCCCCCCCCTCGTTAATCACCCATCTAATGCCCCCCTAGGTCACTGACCAGTGGGCCCAGTGGCTTAATTAAGCCACTGGATTAATTTAACCCAGCGGATTAAATCATCCAGTCACTGACACCCTGGACCCACATGTCAGACTGACGCAATAAATCGAATAATGAATTTCCAGAGATTAAAAGAATTAAAGAAATTCCAGAAAATACCCCAAACTTTGGAAATTCATAGAAAATTCATATTAACTCCAAATTGGACAAATAATATATGAAAAATGATCAGGAGAAAATTATCTTTCCAAATATGCAACTTTCAACTATGTTTGAGTTGATTTTAAAATGGGACCAGTAGCATATGTCATTTGGTTTATTTGAAATTAATTCAAATTCAAATCAAATGCTTTTGCAACTTGGACCATGGAATTATACTACAATTCAACCACACATCAGAGGCATATCATACACATTTGAAGAAGGTTCAAAATGATCAAACAATGTCACATGTAACTTGGTTAAGTTTGAATTCAAATTGGAGTTTGAATTTGCAATTCAATTTGCAATATACTCCATTTAAATGGAATTGCTTCACACATCAAAGCATATACATCAAGTTTCAACCTTCCATCATGTGATTGTGCATTGTATTTACTTTGCTACTTTGCTTGTTGTTTGTCGAGTAGAGGTGGAACCGGAGCAGGAGGCTGCCCCCTTCGTTGAAGACCCAGAACCCGAACCTCGTCAGCAAGGCAAGCAAACCCCCATTGATCATGTCGATAAAATCCCACTTCCCTCTCATGTCTCGCTTATGCATTGTTTAGGATGATCACCATGATTCGTTTCTACCGCATAGATGAACCCATTCCTTTGCATGACCTATCATTTTGTCACAGTAGTAAGCAAACCACAATCCTAGCAAATGTAGGAGTTGTTTGATATCATGTGGCCCCTGCAATGTTACTGCTTATTGCATGCTTAGTATGATACCATGATGTTACTGTGATGTGAGTCGGGATGGTAGTGATCATGTTGATGATGGTAGAAAAGTGTTGGTGAATCGACCCTAATACAAGGTGAACGATGAGAGGTTGTGTAGGAGTACACGGTGGGTTGTCTCGTTGAACACCGCCCTAAGTCCGAGTTCTTGTGTGGTGATCCAAGATGAAGAGTACAACCACACATTGGGCTCACTGACCCCTCTCAACTTACTAACTCATCCCTTTCGATGTCCAGATGTCGCAATAGTTCGGAGTTCTGGTAGGTCTGTGGCCTGGCTGCTAAGTGAGAGAACGGCTCATCCGAGACCGGCTTATGCACCACGCACACATCACTTGGGTCCACTTCGGTAAACCGGCCGGCTTCACGATAGTGGTAACCAACCCAAGTAGGAGGTTTTCTCAGACTAGATCGGCTATGAGGTAACAGTTGTGGTGAACATCCTCGCTGGCACCCCTTGAATGGTGTCGAGATCAAAGGCGGTAAATGATGATCATGTGTGTGTAGCGGTACACCCCTGCAGGGTTAACAAAACTATTCGAATAGCCGCGTCCGCGGTTATGGACTGCTTGGAAAGCTTAGCTTGATTATTAGATAACTTGAACTGGATACTTCTAAAACACACCAAGATAAGTGTGAGTGCTATAGCGTGCTTTCTCGTGGGGAAGTCGAGGAAGGCACCATAGTGGTGTAATTGGTTGGAGAATGTAGTGGACTCGTGTACGCTTCTCGAGGAATTTCTATTTCCTCAGGACTGAGGCAATACGAAATTGAGGAAGTTGAAACCCGAGGAAGAACAAAGGACGTACAAAAGCAATGGCGTGAATTGAAAACAACCTATTTCATAGCTAAGGTAAGATTGAAGGACAAACTAAGGAATCAGTGCAGAGTGAACTCAGAACGTAAGGCATCAGGATAAGTCATCAGTGCATAAACATAATATCTGAGGTTGAAGAAATAGCACCAGGGCATTGAAGACGAAGACTTGATGAACCAGTTCGAGTTGCTGTGACAACTCTACGTCTGGTTGGAGAGGCTGAGATTGAACTCAGAAGACATAGTCTTCACCTTATTATCCTTGAACTAAATTTCTCAGACTCCGTCCAATAACTCAGGTGAGTCTTCAAGGTAGACTCCCGAAACCTTCACAGACTCAGTCACTCAAGGAAGTCACAATTTCATCTTGACTTCCTCGGACTAAAGACTTCTACACCGGCTAGAAGATCACAGTCTTCAAGAGTAAAAAGCTTCGGATCACTCGAACCGACTTCCTCAGAAATGCTCAACTACTCAGGCTGGTGGTTTTCCTCACTTAGGTTCTTCAATATCCTTAGAGGTGGGTTGCTCTCAATTGACAAGTGTCAGTTTTTCTCTCGGAGCAGCCGACCCACAAATGGGGCTGGGGGTGGCTATTTATAGCCGCGGAGCAACCCTAGGTGAAAGGGCATAAATGTCCATGCATGAAATTACTACCATGCCCACCCTTCGGACCGTTGGCTAGATCGGTACCAGCGCTCACCACGTGACACGTGGCACGGTCGGAATATCTCTCTCTCTTTCTTCAAGCGAACTGCACTGGCAGTTTCCTGACTCCTCAACCGAAGACAAACTCCTCAGTGTCCTGAAGAACATCGTCTCAGACACCCGAGAAATTGAACTTCTACTGCAGGAGATTTCTCTGGGTTTTCTTCAGGATCTCTATTTGAGCACTTCCTCAGAAATACAGAACTCATTTTCCTCAACCCCTCCAACAGTGCGGTGTTTTCCTACGACTCAAGAAGTATAAAAAGTCTTAGAGAAGACTACACTTCGACTTCGTCTTCAGCGCGAACGTCCTAAGGATCAGGTACTGCTTCAGCTTCAGCCGAACACTTCAGGATCCTGATTCCTCAGGATATCGCACAACTTCAGTCTTCAGGAAACACACCGATTTCTCCCATGTTCCTCAACATTTTGGGGGGTCGACAACGGTGGTTAACCTCATCCTCAGGGACTGTTTCCTGTGTATACTCACAAACACATCAGTCCCTTAACCGTTTTGTCATCAAATACTCCAAAACCTCAAAGGGGGCACTAGATGCACTTACACCCAAGCTTGGGCGATGCTTTCTCCATCGCGAGACCAAAAGTTATAAATATAGTTCATGTCTCGATGTATTTCATGAAGAGGATAAAACTTTGCATAGAAGAAAGAAATAAGATCTTGCCAATTTAGTAAATGAGAGTTATCGAGGAGCCTATACCAATCCAAAGCCTTACCTTTCAATGATAGAGAATAGTTTTCTCATAACAAAATCCATTGATACACCTGCAAGCTTAAATAACAAACATAATTGTGAAATATAGAGCAAGTGATCGCCTGGATGTTTGTCTCCTGCATAACGATTAACTATGACATAAATATAGAGCAGAATTATCCATACGGATTAAAAGTAGTAACAAAAAAATAAAAATAGCAAGTACAGTGTAAAGGTTTCCTTACCAATTTCACTTACCAATAGCGCTACTACACTCCCCAGCAACGGCGCCAGAAAATGGTATTGATGACCCACAAGTGTAGGGGATCTATCGTAGCCTTTTCGAGAAGTAAGAGTGTCGAACCCAACGAGGAGCAAAAGGTACTGACAAGTGATCTTGAGAAAGGAATAATTGCACGTACTGAAAGGTAGCTTTTTATGGGTTTTCTGGTATAAGCAACAAGTAAATAAAAGCAAGAAAAGTAAATGGTTCTGAGGTGCATCAAGTGGCCCAATCCATTTGAACAAAGGATAAGCCAAAGGATTAAACTTTTAAAGGCTAAAGCGTTCTTGAGGACACACGTGAGAGGTAGTCAAGCGCTTTCGCCATATTCCGTCTAGCACTATGTTTTGTGTTGGTAAGTGTTGTGTGGGTGGACCTATGCTAGTACACCGTCTAGACTAAGACTAGTGCACTCTTCTGATTAAAATCCTTGCAAGCATCCGCAAATACAAGAGAGTAATTAAGGCGAAGCCTAATCATAGCAATAAACTTTAGGATCCAACACTCCCTCGTGCAAAAGTATGCGAACTGGGATTCAGGTTTCTGTCACTCCGGCAACCCACCATAAGCATCCTTTATACACAATGTATTCCCCTATGTCCTTAATAAGGCGAAGTGTTATGTAGTCGACGTTCACATAACACCACTAGAAGAATAACATCACAACTTAAATATCAATCAACACATATTACTTCAACATCATATGACTACTAACAACAAGACTTCTCCCATGTCCTCAAGAACTAAAGGAACTACTCACAAGACATAAAAGAGATCATGATCAGAGGTGATGAATATATGATGAACAATCTGATCATAAAAATATTTCTCCAACAAAACTCAATAGCATTCACCACAAAAGAGTAATCAACACTGGTAGACTAGAGGGGATGAATAGTGCAAGATACAACTCGGATTGTAATGGTAAAGTGAGATGGGATGAAGATGTAGATGGTGCTGGTGATGAGGATGATGGTGATGCTGATCTCGATTATTCCCATGACGATGGTGATGAGGATGAGGACGATCTCCCCCTCCGGGAGGAGTTCTCCTCGGCGGAATCTGCCCGCCGAAAAGGTATTTTATTCTCTGTAAGTTTCCGCCACGGAGTGGTGGTGGAACTCCCGATCCAACTTCTGTTCTGGGGTTTTTAGGTCATGGGGACATATAGGCCAAAGGAGAGCCCCAGAGGTGGGACCCCCCCCCTAGGCGGCCACCTGGCGTGGCCTAACGGAGGGCCACGCCACCAGGCCGCCTGGAGGTCTGGTGGTCCCCCTCCGGCTGCACTTTTGCGAGTCTTCGTCATTTCTTCAGAAAACCCTTCCCCGTAAATTTCAGCTCATTTGGAGATGTGCTAATATTCCCATTCTATGTGCACTTTTCCCCGTTGATTCCTGTGTCTGCTTTTTTGGCACTGGAAAGTTGTACACTGTGTAAAACAAGCCAAAACACTATAAGAACATCATCATAATATGAAATATATCGATGAATAGAGGTGAATTATGATGCAAAATAGTAGGTGAATTATGATACAAAATAGTGATGCATTTTGGACATATCAATAATCTAGGCCGGTCTTCTCTCTTCTCATGAAGTCAAGCCTCCGCAAAGTTTCCCGATTGATCACAATTATAGCATGCCCTTGTCTTCTTCTTTTTGAACCTTCCTTTGAAATTCCCTTTGGTAAATCTCTTACAAAAGAGATCCATATCATCATATGAGGGGTTTCATCGGAGTCATCATCATCTTCATATTCGAGCTCTTCTTCTTCAACCTCATCTAGAACGTGCTTACCTTGAGAGCAAGGTTTGATGAAGATGGTCCACCATATTTGGCAATCAATCTCTTGGACTCCTTCTTCTTCTATTCATATTGCAAGAAGGTGGCAATCACATCATCCGGGGTTATCTTGTAGAAGTCGTCCGTGCGCCTTATGTCCCACACCATTTGATCCGAAGATAAACTAAGAGTGCATTCAACAACTTGTCCACAAGGTACCGGTTGGTGATTTGATATCCATCCAAGGACTTATCACAAGTGAAACATTGCACATTTGAAGTGAGAACTCTGAGACGCTCATGGAGATATTTTGGTGTCTCATCTTTCTTCATATGGAAGTTTTGCAAGGCATTCTTGGTTGTCTCATATCTTGTCATTTGAAGAAATCTAGTACCAGTCTTAGTGGTGATGATGGTTTCCCAAAGTTCCTCGGCATTGGTGAGGTGAAGGTATGGAGCACGAGTATTCTCGTCCATTCCTCTTATTATGAAGCCAAGAGCCGCGATATGGAGATGCCTATCAAACTCTTCTTGGGGAGTGAGGTTGTCTGGATCGATGGGGTAGTATCCTGACTCGGTGTTGATGAGGTTCCACATTGGTTCGCATGCAACCTAAGATAATATGCCATACCAACTTTCCAATCCAAAAAATTAGTATTTTTGGTTAGTTGAGGCGGATTGCCATTGAAATTATGCTTAGGTTCCTCCAGCTTGGGAGTGGGATATGCCCATTGGTAGGGCCCACCTCTTTGCAAGGTAGGATCGGAGCGGTGTTATCAAAAGCCGCTAGTGGGGGCATTTGAGCGGTATCACTTGACGTTTGCAACACTGATACCCAAGCCCTTTCCTTACCAAAGGAGGTTTCCAAATCAAGATTCTGTTGTTCTAAATCTCTTACCAAGTCATCCATAGTAAAGAGATTATGGTTATCTCTCACATCGGAAGAGGTCCCCGTGGAGGAGCTAGACGCTTTTGCCGCGGCGGCCGCTTTCGCGGCCTCCACGACAGTTGCGACGGTCTCCTCCATGCTGGAACCCAAATCCTCGGGAATGCCATCTTTCTTCATCTCGCTCTAGGGCGGTGAAGCCACAATATTAGAGCATGAGGCTCTGATACTAATTGAAAGGATCGAGATGGACCTAGAGGGGGTTGAATAGGTACAGTTACAAATTTTATCAGTACTTAGCAATTTTAGGAAATATTGCAGAAGATAAATGTGTTCCTAACAATTGCAAATGATGTTCTATCTAGGTAAGGAGAGCGACAAGCACAATGTAAAGTAGAAAGTGAGGAGGTAAACAACAAGGTAAAGCTAGTAAGGGGAAAAGGTAAGGGATAACTAAATGACGCGAAGACGACGAGTCCCGATGTTTACTTCCTTGGAGGAAGCTACTCACCGTTTGGAGGGGTGGATGTTAGCACAAAGGCACACCACACCTTGAAGGATCAACCTATTCCCCTTGAGATATCACCACAAAGGCGATTCCCAACCACTACGAGTTGACCTTAAAGGTGGTCATCAAACCCTCACAAAATCAACGTGGATTAAGTTGGACGGTCTGGGACAAGCCCGGACACTCCGACATGGAGTCCAGACGTCCGACTGGGGTCAAAGACTAGCAAGACAGTGAAGGCCATGGGCGACGATCTGGTTGGACGGTCCGGGGTTCATCCCGAACGGTCTGGCATAGCCCAGACGGTCCGGGACTAGTCCGGGATCAGCCTAGACGTTCCAACTTTGATCCCAGACGGTCCGACATGGCTATATTCCTTTCTGTAACCTCAGGACTTAGTCTGGACGGTCCGAGGACCTGACCGGGGTGTGCGACCGATTCCCGGACAATCCGACATGCATTATGAATATTCATTTTGAAGTGTGTCGTCGTGTGGGTGACGGCAGATGCCATAGGGATGGTGATACGTCCCAAACGTATCCATAATTTCTGCTTGTTCCATGCATGTTTTGTGTGACTTTGCCATGTTTTGCTTGAACTTTCATACACTTTTGAACCAATTTGGACTAACCTATTAACTCAGTGCACCCAGTTGCCAGTTTCTGTTTTCTGCTGTTTTTGTATTTCAGGTTTTCCGGCCATTAAAAGTGCTCCAAAAATTCCGGGAAAAATATATAAAAAATCAGCGCAACATAAGCTTCCGAAAACACCAAAGGAGCGGAGGAGGGCCACCACCAGGAGGCCATGAGGGCCCCTGGCGCGGCCCCACCCTAGGTCGCGCCAGGAGGCCTCCTGGCTGCCTGGTGGGTCTCCTCGACGCCCCCCTTCGCCTATGTTTACCCCTCGGGGTGGAAAGCCCTAATACGGACTCCTGTTTCGCGATCTCGCCTCTGTTCTGCCGCCGCCGCCATTTCTAGATCGGGGTTGCCTGGAGAAGCTGCTTCGGCACCCTGCCGGGAGAAGCTACCCCCTCCGGGAGACCCTCCATAGCCATCGACGCCTCCGTGACCAGTAGCTATGTGATCTATCTCTCCCCCTTTTGTGCTTCCACTTTCGAGTTCTCGTGAGCTGCCTCACATGATCGAGGCATCTATGTAATTTCTGCTGTTGCTATGCTGAGTTTGTTGGGATCTGATGGATTATGAGACTATGTTCAGATTGTGATGAGTAATATATTTGGTTCTTCTCTTTTATATTTTGTTCTTGAGTAAATTCTTGCATGTTCTCCGTTGCGGTATTTGCTTTGGCCAAATATTTTATTTGCAACTACAAGTGAGAGCGTTATGCTCGATTGTGGGTTCAGATCCTTGATGTCTAGCTTGAGTGACAGATACATGAGACTAGGGGATGTGATGTTTCCACCAGGGATAAAACAACGGTGCTTGTACCTACGGGTGCAAGGATTGTTTACTTTACGCAAAGTTCTTTTAATGCAGTTGTCTGTTGCTTTGAGTTTACACTTTGGGTGGGATTCGCAACTTAATACCAGCGAGATGTTCTGGATAGATATCTCAAGGTGGATGATTCGTAGTAGATGCAGATGGATTTCGGTCTACTTACCTTGGCGTACTGCCCATTGCTTTTGAGCCCTTCCTTTCTTTGCAGCATAGTTAGCATTGCGGTGACTTCATAATCCTGTCAATTTCCCAACTGTGATTTGTTTACCTCGCTAGCACTTTTATCGTCTTTTGGGAGAGAGACATCACTAGTGAAAATCACGGGACCCCGGTCCATCTTCACATTATTGTTTACACCCTCAATTTACTTTCAGTTTTTACTTTCAGTTGCCACTATTATTATCTCTTGCGTTGATCCTTTGTAAACAGCAAGGCCGGAGGAATTGAAAACTCCTATGTACTCGTTGGGAGCAAAGTTATTTGTTGCTGTGTGCAGGTCCACGTCAACCGCCTAATTTCTGGCGCCGTTGTCACCTTCTTGTATCTCTTGGAGTCCTACTGGTTCGATAACCTTGGTATCTTCACCGAGGGAAATTTGCTGCTACGCTACATCTCACCTTCCACTTGGGGTTACCCACGAGGAGTGAGAGAACTATCCTCACTGTATCAAGCTAATTTCTGGCGCCGTTGCCGGGGACTCCAGTCTACAAGATAGGGGAGTTGCACACTATCTTTTATCTTTGATTTTTAGTCTTGTTAGTTTACCTTTCAGTTTTTACTTTTGTGTCCCTTATCAAAAATACCTACTGATGCTATCTTCACCATGGGTGTGGAACCACCCAAATATGGTAGGATGGACATGTTTCACTTGGATCGTCTTCGATCAATTTGTGCTCGCGCTAAAAACCCAACCGACTTGGTTGAGGGAAAATCATTGGATGAGCATGCTCATTATACGCGGCACCGCCTCTCTCAGAAAGGGAAACAGTTATGGGATCAAATACAAGTTTCTTATTGCTATGCTGAGTGTTTATGCCACATTTATGATTTTACTTGCTGCTCTAATATAGAGCGTAAACACCTTCCTTTCCAATGTGAGTTTAATGAAAATGAGATCCTATCTTCTTATGCCAAAGGTGTTTATGATTACTTTGATGTTGAAAAGATTGAAGAGTTTGTTGCTTTTAAAGGTGCTTATGAGATTGCTTCTTTGATTGAAAAGTATTACGATACTATTCACAAGTCTGAAAACTTTGTTGTTCTTTCTTATTGCTTTGAGAATTATACTTCCAATGCTTATGTTGAGGATTTTAAAAATAGAATGCTTTCTGCCCAAGAATAAGCTAATTATTGCTATGAAGAGGAATCTTATGATTCCGAGGACTCACTTGATACTTCCCTTTCTGATGATTTTGATACTTGCTTTGTTGATGGCCATGATGCCACTATGGATGATGCCTACGAAGATGACCTTGCTATAGTTCCTTATGTTAAGCATGAAATTATTGTTGTGCACCCACACTTGATTGCCCTATTATCCTTTTGAAATCTCCAACTATTCCGGAGAATTTTTCTCTTAACAAGGCTCAATGTGATGGGTTGCATCTATCTTATCATCCTAAAAACCGTGTTGAAAACAATACACGTGTGCTTGTAGGTCATGAACAACATGATTTATGTGATAGTTATATTCTTTATGTTGTTCATGATACTACTAAAAATTACTTTGAGAGAGGGAAGTTTGGTTGTAGAAACTTCCATATTACTAAAACACCTCTCTTCATGTTGAAAGTTTTGAAGTTGTTCTTTTTCGACCTTCCTATGCATGTCACTTTGTGCTTCTTTGATTTATTTTCTTACAAGATGCCTATGCATAGGAAGTGGGTTAGGATTAAATGTGTTTCATGTTTGCTTCTTGATGCTCTCTTTTGCTTCAAAATTCTTATTCTTGTGAGAGCATCTTCTATAATCTTTAAGCCTAGCTAATAGCTCTAACGAAGCGCTTTCGGGAGGCAGCCCGCAACGAATTTAGGTTTTTCTTTTTGCTTTTATTCTGTTCTTAGTGGTCTTTATGATTGTTACTACTGTAGCAACATCATTGTATCCTTACTTTTCAAACTTTGTGCCAAGTTTAGCCTCATACGGCAAGGGAAGTAACAGTTGTGACATGCTGTCCAGAAAACAGATTCTGTCCTCGTGACAAGAAAAATCAGAGAAAAATCCCAGTATATCTTTTTCAGCTGAATTTTTTACACAGTGTGCTCTATACAATTAAGAAACTTCTGTATGTTCTGAGTTTTTTTATTTGAGTTGCAGAAGTACCCCTAAAAAATTCGTTTCTATCTGCTGTTCTGTTTTTCACAGATTCTGCCACGTTTTGTCTCTCTTCACTTTTGCAAACCTTAAGCTTGCTTTTTCTTTGCAAAAACCTTTTGGCAATCTTAGGAAATAGTAGCTCTTCCTGGAAATCTTTATTTCAGTAGAGAAAAATTATTTTATTAGGGTACTAACCTCTCTAATCAGCCTACAATGAGTTATGTATGAAGGGAGTTTTCAAGTGCGCGATGGAGGATGATGAAAGAAGATTCAGGAGGGTCAAACGCTCAAGCTTGGGGATGCCCATGTGCACCCCCAATAAATATTCAAGGAGACTCAAGCGTCTAAGCTTGGGGATGCCCCCGTGCATCCCCTTCTTCATCAACAATTATCAGTTCGTCTCTCATTGCACTATATTTTTATCACTTCATGCATTATGTGCTTTTCTTGGAGCGTCTCGCTCTTAGGTTTTGTTTTTAGTTTTCTTTTGCTTTGTTTTCTGTAGTAACAAGTTAGACCCCAACTTACTCTTTTGTGTGGGAGAGAAACACACTCCACTTGAACTAGAACTCCTCATAGGATTTGCATGCTTATTCTTTTAGCTGTGAGCTGTTCTTTTTTCTTTTCTTAGCTGCTGTTCTGTTTAGTTGTAGTGCTTTAGTTTTTCTAGAGATTTTATTTTTGTTTTATGTTGAACTTTCTATAGGTTGCATGTTTTATCTTGTTAGAGAGTTTTCCTGTTGCACTGAGTTCTGTGTCTTGACTGAAAGTAGGTAGTTAAAGTTGCTTTTCTCTTTGTAGTAGTAACTTGCAATAGTTTTGAGGTATTGACTAGAGTAATGTTTGAACTTATGGTGTCAAGAGCTCTTGCCTATTAGTGATAGATGTCGTATTTTGGGCAATCCGTGTGTTTTTCGAAAACCAAAAAACCCCTGTTGAGAACTCTAGCTACTAGATGGATCACTAACCTCTGGAGGGTTCGAATATTAGAGTACACTCGCGTACAATGAGTCGAGGATGCGCAAGGATAACCAAACCCCCATACACTCCTCCTCGGGGTACCTGTCTCTTTGTGAACCTCCTGATTAGATTGAGAGTTACCGATAATAAGTGCATGAGTTCTTCGGACTAATGTGAGTATTCAAAAGTTGACACTTCCACCCACCTATACTTTTGCTAGCCTCTCATGTGCCGTGCATTGCTTTCTTCTCACTCCGAGAGTTGGCGTCCACCTTCGCCGGTACATCCAAACCCTTGGCATGATACGCTCTGTCATCATAAGCCTCCTTATATCTTTCCTCAAAACAGCCACCATACCTACCTACAAGGCATTTCCATAGCCTTTCCGAGATACATTGCCATGCAACATCCACCTTCTCATGACTTGATCTTCATGTCATACATGCTACTTGCTTGATCGATGAGCCGCATGCTAGTTGGGCCTTGCCCTAATCATTGCTACATGACGCGCTAGTATCATTGCATATCCTGCTATCCTGGCAAAAACATACATTTGCATCATGATAGTTACATTTTCTTTATGTGAGTACCTTTGTAAAGTGTGAAAGATCTCCTATATTCTTGTAAAATATAGAGTATTGCCCCTACAGTGAGGAAAATAACCCAAAGAGGACAAAATAAAAAGATCACAAAGAGGACAAATGAGAGTTAAATAGAAAGAGCCATTGAGGCCACCAAAAAAATAAAAATAAAAAGAGAAAAAGAGAAAAATAAAAAGAGAGAAGGGGGCATACTACTATTCCTTTTGAGAGATCCACACTAGTACTTCATCTTCTATCCCTTGTACTCCATAGAGATCATCATCATGCATATAGCTACGTGGGGACCCTTCACACTATAGAACTTGGCTTGTATATTCCAATGATGACCCTCCTCAAACGAGCTCTAGGTCTTCTTGAGCAAGAAAGTTAGATGCACCCCCACTAGTTCCTTTGGAGAGCTTTTAGCTCACATGTGCATCCGTTGTATGGCAATCCCTACTCCTCACATCATATCTATCATATGGCCTTCTCTCGCCTATGATTGTCCTCATTGATGTGAGCCTTTCACACCTTTTTGTCTTCCTCCTCCACCTTCTTTCTGTTTCGCCTTTTAGGTGTCAACTTTCTTGCTCACGCTCATCCATTGCATGAGTGCTCAAAATATCGAAAGGGAGTGGATCAGTTTGACTTGTACCTGGCTAGTGGTCTGGGGACGAGTCAAGATAAGAATCCGAAGGAGACCAAGTGTGAAACTTTAGCAGATAGTTGTTCTCAACAACCTTATTTTCCCTCTCGTATTTCCCTATCCCTTGCTTGCACGCAAACACCATCTAGAGACATTCGAGTCACGGACAGCAAGAGCTCTTGCATCTTTTGTTCTCTTGTTGCTTGTGTCAATGCTAATATAGACTCTTGCTTGTTAAGACTTGAATTGAATTGCATGCTTTGATTGATTTACTTAAAAATCCTTCTTTGGTTGTGTGGCATGTCACCATAGAAATTATGCTTGTTATCATTTACCTACTCGAGGACGAGCAGGAATTAAGCTTGGGGATGTTGATATGTCCCAAACGTATCTATAATTTCTGCTTGTTCCATGCATGTTTTGTGTGACTTTGCCATGTTTTGCTTGAACTTTCATACACTTTTGAACCAATTTGGAATAACCTATTAACTCAGTGCACCCAGTTGCCAGTTTATGTTTTCTGCTGTTTTTGTATTTCAGGTTTTCCGACCATTAAAAGTGCTCCAAAAATTCCGGGAAAAATATATAAAAAATCAGCGCAACAGAAGCATCCGGAAACACCAAAGGAACGGAGGAGGGCCACCACCAGGAGGCCAGGAGGGCCCCTGGCGTGGCCCCACCCTAGGCCGCACCAGGAGGCCTCCTGGTTGCCTGGTGGGTCTCCTCAACGCCCCCCTTCGCCTATATTTACCCCTCGGGGTGGAAACCCCTAATACGGACTCCTCTTTCGCGATCTCGCCTCTGTTCCGCCGCCGCCGCCGTTTCTAGATCGGGGCTGTCTGGCGAAGCTGCTCCGGCACCCTGCCGGGAGAAGCTACCCCCTCCGGGAGACCCTCCATAGCCATCGACGCCTCCCGTATGTACCGTGAGTAGTTTCCCTTGGACCATGGGTCTGTGACCAGTAGCTATGTGATCTATCTCTCCCCCTTTTGTGCTTCCACCTTCGAGTCCTCGTGAGCTGCCTCACATGATCAAGGCATCTATGTAATTTATGATGTTGCTATGCTGAGTTTGTTGGGATCTGATGGATTATGAGACTATGTAAAGATTGTGATGAGTAATATATTTGGTTCTTATATTTTATATTTTGTTCTTGAGTAAATTCTTGCATGTTCTCCGTTGCGGTATTTGCTTTGGCCAAGTATTTTATTTGCAACTCCAAGAGAGAGCGTTATGCTCGATTGTGGGTTCAGCCCCTTGATGTCTAGCTTGAGTGACAGAAACATGAGACTAGGGGATGTGTTGTTGCCACCAGGGATAAAACAACGGTGCTTGTACCTGTGGGTGCAAGGATTGTTTACTTTACGCAAAGTTCTTTTAATGCAGTTGTCTGTTGGTTTTTGTTTACACTTTGGGTGGGATTCGCAACTTAATACCAGCGAGATGTTCTGGATAGATATCTCATGGTGGATGATTCGTAGTAGATGCAGATGGATTTCGGTCTACTTACCTTGGCGTACTGCCCATTGCTTTTGAGCCCTTCCTTTCTTTGCAGCATAGTTAGCATTGCGGTGCCTTCATAATCCTGTCAATTGCCCAACTGTGATTTGTTTACCTCGCTAGCACTTTTATCGTCTTTTGGGAGAGAGACATCACTAGTGAAAATCACGGGACCCCGGTCCATCTTCACATTATTGTTTACACCCTCAATTTACTTTCAGTTTTTACTTTCAGTTGCCACTATTATTATCTCTTGCGTTGATCCTTTGTAAACAACAAGGCCGGAGGAATTGACAACTCCTACTGGTTCACGTCAACCGCCTAATTTCTTGCGCCGTTGTCACCTTCTTGTATCTCTTGGAGTCCTACTGGTTCGATAACCTTGGTATCTTCACCGAGGGAAATTTTCTGCTACGCTACATCTCACCTTCCACTTGGGGTAACCAACGAGGAGTGAGAGAACTATGCTCACCGTATCAGATGGCTAAAGAGAGGGGAACACTGAGCAAGCGACGACATTCGGATGGGTCTAGGCACAATCGCACGGTGAATCACACGACGAAGTACCCAGGTTCGGCATCCTCGCGGTGGAGGTAAAATAACTACTCTTGCCTGTCTGACTATGAAGAATATAGCAGTACAATTGGTGCTCCTTGAGTTGTTTGAGAGGAAGAATAAGGAGAGCTCTATCTCTCTCTCTCTCTCTCATTGTGTGTATCTGAAAGTGTGAGGGAAAATGGGAGAGAGTCCATCCCTCTCCATGGAGGGCTTACCGGGGGTCTTATAGGCTGGAACCCGGGTTACAGTGGTAATTTTACATACAATGGGTCCCTGTTGTCAGCCTCTCCAGCCGATACGTCATTGCTGACGTCATCACTGACGTCACTCGCAGTGGTAGGCCTGACAGCTATGGAGCTGTCTGGTCAAGTCACTAGCCTGTCACACTGTTTGAGTAGTTCGGTAGTAGTCACGCTTCCCTCACATACTGGGACGCAGATCTTGTGGGGTTTCCTCTGACATTGACTTTGCAATCTGCAGTCGACAGTCGGCTAGGAGCTGCTGGCAGTCAGCCAGGAGTAGTTTGCAGTCGACAGTCGGCCAGGGGATGCTGGTAGTCGGCCAAGGGCAGTCGGCCAGGAGCAGTCTGACAGGAGCATTCGACCGGGAACAGTCTGCCAGGCTTTTTTCCTACTTCCTGGTTTGCTTCTTTTGCTTCTATTGCGTCGAATCAGGGACTTTGGCATATCGGGGATCATCCTCCCGACAAAGTGCATTTTATTTCCTACACATCTAAATGGATTCCATATGGTGTAGAGATGTGTGTTTTACATGTTTTAGTTATTATGACTTGAGCAAGTCTCAAACTTAACCTTATGACCCCCTCTTAATAGTGTGGGGATCTCTATGACTCAAGGTGTAACTATAAAGAAGACTTGGCTTCATCTTCGATCGTTTGTCGAATTCTTGAGTATGGTTGAAGTCTAGCACATGATCCCTACACTGTGATATCAAGAGGACTAACAATTCATGTGTAACACTTAGCAAACATAGTTAGTCCCCTATATGTATATTGTCATCAACATCAAAATATTTTTAAGGACGTGATTGCACTTTTAGCAACCCGAGGAATGTAATGTCGCAGGTGTTTTATTGGGTCGTAACCTAGTGTGGGCCGCACCTCGGTTTTCATGATTTGTGTCGCTTATATGCACCTGAGCATAATATTACGTCCTCGTGGGCCTACCCATGGGGGTGGCCTTATTAGTAGCCCCCGAGTGCTTCGAGATCTTGTAGTTGAAGTAAGTTGCTTCCGCCATGTACTCTCGGAGTGAACCTTTCCTGGGGGAGGAGGGTCCATGAATATTTGTGGTGTCCGTTTTAGGGATCAGCATTGAAGATGCCCTAAGCGAGCTTTAAACCCGGAAAAAGTATAGTTTTCACCCTCAAATCAATGCCAATGTATCCATCACCCCCAAACTCAATTCTGGTATAATTTCAACCGTGGAAATGTTAAAGCCATTTTAATGAAGCCCTGGCCGGTTTAGTGTCACATCAAAATCGTATTCGCTCTACTGATATTTGATTTTTCACATATGTGCTCGTGATGTGGCTGTTGGTAGATGAAATAACTAAAATTGAGTTTAGGGGTTCCCCTGTTTCCCCCTGTTCGCCCGAGACTACCACCGCAGCTAGCCATCCATCGTCGCTTCCTCGCGGCCGTCGTTGCTATCGGCCGCCGTCGACCGCTGTCATAAACCGCCGCTGTCGATCGCTGCCTTCAAGCATGCGGTCCGTCCCCTTCGCGTTGGAGACGAGGCGCCCGTTCATAGGCAGGTGATGATTGAAGCCGCACTCAGGCGACAAGGGCGCAGTCGTGGCCGACATGGGAGTGTTGCACACCTGCTTGTTGTTATATGAAAAGGGATCGATTTTATGGATGATCACCCTTATTTTGGAGGAAAGTAGGGTCTTTTATATTGTTTCAGTACTGTTTTGGTTGATAGAAACTGATCATAGCAATTTTTAATCCATTATGCCACTGTGTTAAATCTGAATTTTACTGATTATTTTTTGAAACTGTCACCAGGGGGAGAACTCCCCACCTGAATTTGATCTCGTTCCAAAAGAAAAAATTGATCCAGTTTATCAGGAAAATCGGATCGAAAACCATACAGAGCGACCCAATTTATGAGGACAACTGGGTCAAAAAACCTCACAAGCGAAGAGACCTAGTCTACCACATGACCAAAGGCTTCATTCGCATGGAGCACACCACCAAATCCAGAGCCGCCGTTCCCCGCTCGCCAGCGAGCCGCAACGCCGCACGACATGTGCACTGTGTTAACTCTGCATTTGACTGGATTTTGACTGAACGTGTACACTGTGTTAACTCTGCATTTGACTAAATATTTGCACTATGTTAAATCTTCATTTGACTGAACATGTGCAATGTGTTATTTTTATTGTCAATAGACAATGACGAGAAACTTCTTTGTTTTTTTACATCATCCACCCGATCCAGTTGATTATTTCGGAGTGAGAATGCATTATTATGGATTATTTGCAGGAGTAGTGGGAAGCTTGAGTACACAGGACAACAAGAGGCAGAGTTATACATTCCAAGGGATAATCTTTCTTATGCTAAACTTTGTGCTTATGCAGAGGATATGTATCAAGTAGAAAGGAGCCATTTGAAAGGGAATTTCACATACAGTCTCTACTTGTTAGTTCTAGGGAAAAGCTTTAATGATGGCCTTTTGTTTCTCCATGATGATGCTTCATTTCAGAGGATGGACATTGGCATCCTGAATGTGGGACTAGCAGATATTTATGTTGAGGAGAGAGAATTTCAGCATACTGATGACATGGTTGACGCGAGAGAATTAGAGCAATCTGAACATTATACTAAATCTGCTAGTTTGGAGTCTGTCTCTGTTTCGGAAACATATTCTAGGAATAGATTGAGCAGATTACCTTTGTTAAGTGTGCAGGTTGTTCAAACAGAGCAATTGAATGAGTTGATATGGTTGCTGCTAATGAAGGTACTAGACCTGAGAAGCTACAAGTGAGGAGAAGGTCATACCTAAATGAAGTGGGTATAGCTGGAAGTGAAACATTGTTTGATGCTACAGTTGTAGTACCAGAAACACCACCACCAGCTGTTACATCTGCTGCTCCAACCGAAACACTAGGAGAACAAGTAGATGCATCAGAAGCACCTGAGATGGTTAATACACAAAGAAGAGCTCCAATGGAAAATGCATATGAGAAGTGTGAGGTTGAGAGTGACCTGGACTATGAACCTAGCTCTGAGTGCAACTCTGCTGACTCTGCTAAAGAATCAGAAGCAAAGCAGGTGAGGAAATTAGCAAGAGAAATTAGAGACAAAAAAGGGACAAGAAACTAGGGAAGGGAGTTGGTCCTATAGTGAAAGATGACAATGTTATTGAAGGTGCATCTAGTGATGAAGATTTGGATGGAGGAAATGATCTGGATGAGTTTGTCTCAGATGATGATTGCTCATATGATGAAGAGAGTGATGGAGTGACAAACCTGGTAAGGAAAAAAAGTCAATGGATAAGATTTGATAGCAAGGCATAAATTCCTTCCTTTCGGCTAGGAATGGTTTTCAGAGGGAGAGCTCAAATGAAGAAAGCATTGATAAACTATGGAATCAAAACACATAGGCATATCGGCTTTACAAAAGATGAAATCAACAAGGTGAGGGCACATTGTACTTGCCCTAGATGAAAGTGGATGATATATGCATCTAAAACAACTAGAAACAAATGGATGCAAGTGTCTACATCAATAGATGAGCACAACTACATTCCCAGGAGGGACAATAAACTGGTTACAACTACTTTCATTGCAAAGATATATGGTAGGCTAATAAAATCAAATCCAAGTTGGAAGTTGGAGGAGATAAAGAAAATTGTGCTCATTGAAATGTTTGCAGATGTGAAAATTGCACAGTGCAAAAGGGCTAAGAGGTTGGTCCTTTCAAAGTTACAAGATTTATCAAAAGGAGAATATTCCAATGTTTTTGGCTATCAGCTGGAGCCCTACTCAGGTCAAACCCAGAGAGCACTGTGGCAGTGAAATTAGATCAAGATGAGAAGGATGACACTCATGTGTTCCAAAGTTTTTACATCTTCTTTGCTGCATCTAAAAAGGGGTTTTCTTGCTGCTTGCAGGCAAGTGATAGGTGTTGATGAATGTTTTTTAAGGGTGCATGTTATGGTCAGCTACTTTGTGCTCTAGGTAGAGATGCAAATAATCAAATGTACCCAATAACATGGGCCATTGTGGAGAAGGAGACTTACCTATCTTGCTTTTGGTTTCTAATTGAAAAGCTCAATAAAGATTTGAAGATCAAGAATGAGGGTGATGGTTGGGTGTTTATGTCAGATCGGTTGAAGGGCTTGATTGTAGCTATAGAGGATATTTAGGAAAGTAAAAATGAACCTTTTCTGAGATCTCTCACGACCTATGAGGTTTTGACCATCGATTTCATGATCTGGCTGTTCTGGTCTGTCGTGGTCATACCAAAGGTATACCCTTAAGCACCATCTTTCAAGGGTTGTCCTTAGTTATACGATCTCCCAAGAGAACCCAAGAAATTAAAGAAGAAATCACTAAAACATAAAAGAACGAGAGAATCTCCGAGTAATCGTTTACTCAGAGAATAAATTACCTCCGAGTAATCCGCTACCCGGAAGAGGGAACCGACGATCTGCACGCTACTCGGAAGAGTGAAGAGAAACGGACACAAGGCATTGAAGCCAAAGGCGTTTCTTCTCTCTTAATTAGTAGTAAGAAGCAGACTGTTTCCTGTAATTAATATAGGCATTTACTCATGTACTTATGGCCCATTTACTAGGGTATTGAAGGGGTAAGGGCGCACTCTATATAAGCCCCCTTCCTCCCCCTAGGGAAAGGGACGCGCAACACATATCGTTCAAACCTCGAGTAAGAACACCCCAGTGCGCCTGGGACAGGATTAAGGTTTTTATCTCCAAGGAGAGGCCTAACCTGTATAATTCTCCTTTGCATCAATATATCTACGTACAAATTCATATAGCTCCTATTACACCCCTATATCTATTGTCAGGATCATATCCACTACAGTTGGTGCCCACCGTGGGGCTGAGTTGATCAGCAATCGTAGAGATGGTGTCTTCTATCTTCCTTGTCGGTCCGCGGCCCCGCGCTCGTCTACGGCGAGATGTTTCACTTTGGATCGTTGGCCTTTGTGGCTGATGATTCCGCTTGGCTAGCGGATTCGCCGCTCCAGGCACAATTGTTGCCTTCGATAGGTAGTGTCCATTTCTGAGCTGATGAATCGGGGGCTTTGCGCCTCCAGTTGTCGGCTCAGCGTCACGCACAAGCTCCTATGTCTGTTTGCCGCAAGAAAAAACGTTCAGGTCGCCCATGCGCCCCTCATCCTAACAGGCAAGTCAGGGTGCAGTAAGTGGCGGTCATCAACTCGGTGGACTCAGCCCAGAGAGCCCTTGATAAACTGATCGCAAGAGAAGGCCCATCGGCAACCCTCTTGCATCTTTTTAACTCGGCTGAAGACGAAGATATGCTGACGTCTGACCCAGAGCCTGATGAAGAACAAGAGGGAAGCAGTGGCGTCCCAATCGCAGTTGCAGAAGTTTGCATGGCAGAAACACCACCACCTCCACCGTCGCCAGGCCGAGTTGATCCAGCTCGGAATGGAGCTAATAGCCCATTTGGAGTCGAAGGTCGTCAGCCAGCTCGGCGTACGTCTGCCTTCTGGAGGTTGGAACTCGGAGGGCCGAGTCGGCAGCCCTGACCTCTCACTCGGGAAGAGCAAGAAGAGAAAGAAGCGGCAGAGCGACTGCTGCACACTCCCATTGACATCTCCACCCCGGAAGGCCGCTGCCTAGAAGCAGCCAGATTAACCAACCTTGTCGAGCGAGAACGACTGACCGAGTTGGAGAATACCTTAGAGCGTCAGGCCCGAGAGGTTGCTCGCCTCAAGCAAAGAAGAACCAGCCGGCAGTTGTGAGGACAGGGAAGAGAGCCTTTCCGTGCCATGAGACCCCAGTGGAGAACCTCATTGTGGAAACTCGGATTGCAAACTCCCTGCAATCTAGTGGATCGACAGCAGAGAGAATTCAGCACTTAGCTTTTCTGTTGCAAGCAGCGGTAGAGAAAAACGTTGCGGTTAGTCAATCACAGCAGCGTGTTCACTCCCAAGTTCCTCCCGTTGGAACCTCACAATCAGTGCATACGCCCTATGGCGATACTCGGAGAAACAGGAACATGTCACCTCGACACAATAATGATCCCTGAGAAGTTTATTGCCATGATCAGTATCGGCGCCAAGAGCATCGGAGACAGGATAATTATGAGGCTCACAGATCCGAACAAGGTGCTCCGCGTAGAGAGGAGTTTCATCAGCGCCCAACCGGTCATCAGGCAAACCGATACATTGATGTCGATGATGATGCCCGGAGTCATCTGGTGCAGAGCCGGGTTGATCGGGCTAGGTCTCATCGGCAAGATCAGGCTCGTCCCTCAATGGCTACTGGGCCGGTTTGTTTCAGCGAGAGGATCCGATCCACTCCAATTCCTCCCCACTTCCGAATAGCACAAGGGGTGGACAAGTACCAGGTGATGCCAAACGTCAGACAAAGTTGGCCGACTACAGAATAGCAGTGCAAATCGGAGGGGGAGGAGATGAGATAGCCATGATGCACCTTCCTTTCATGTTGGAGGGATCATCTCGGACATCGTTGAACCAGCTTCCCCCAAGCAGTATTTGGATTTGGGAAGATCTAGAGAGAGTTTTTGTCAAGAATTTTGAAGGAACTTACAAGAGGCCTGGAGGGCTAACCGAGTTGCAACTATGTGTACGAGGAAATACATAATCCACTCGGGATTACATCTAGAGGTGGATTACACTCCACAACTCGGTAGAAGGAGTCTCCGAGTTCCAAGCTATCCACGCTTTCAAGCAAGGAGTTAAGTATAGAGAGTTGAGCCTCAAGCTGGCAAGGTCCCCCCATGTCACTTCACTCGGGAGACTAATGCAGATAACAAACAAGTATGCCAATGGTGAAGAGGTGATTCGCCAGAAGACCCAGCAGCACAAAGGTGGAGGGAGCAACTCGGAGCCCAACCCAAAGCAGAAGACTGGAGGCAACAACAAGCGAAAAGAAGAAGACGCCCCAACAGATGCCGAGTTGGTAGCAGCTGCGAATGCCTCGGGAATTCACGGCAGAGGTCATCTAAGGAAGGAGTGGCAACCACGTCAAAAGAAGCCGGCAAATGACGATGAGGTTTTGGATCATCCCTGTCCTCTTCATACGACCAGAGATGTTGAAGGAAAGTTAATTCTCCCAAAGCATACAGCTCGGAAGTGTCGTTTGATCAGGAGGGCAGCTCAGAATGCAAAGGCGGGACCTCAGCAGGATAAAGACACCGGCAAAAAGAAGGAAGCAAGCTCAGACCTGGATAGTGAAGGTTTCCCTAGAGAAGATGGAGTGCTGGTCTTTTTTGCAGGCCGGGAATCAAAGAGAGTTGAGAAGATATGATTCAGAGAATTTAACTCGGCAGATCCATCAACTCCAAGTTACATTAAGTGGGATGATACTCCGATCACTTTTGACCAGTCGGATCACCCTCCTCATATTCCCCACCCAGGGAGACATGCTTTGTTTGTTGATCCTTTGGTGGAAACTGGGAAAGGGAACTTCAGACTGAGAAATGTCCTAATGGATGGAGGCATCGGTATAAACATTCTATATGCCAGCACCCTGAAAAGTATGAATATTCCAATGTCCAAGCTCCGTAAAAGTTATCTAGAATTTCATAGAATCATCCCAGGAAAGAAGGAACATTCACTAGGCATGATCTCTCTCAATGTGGTTTTTGGCATCCCAAGTAATTTTCGGAAAGAAAAGATTACCTTCGAGGTAGTTGATTTTCCGAGTGCGTATCATTCTCTACTCGGAAGGCCTGCTTACGCCAAATTCATGGCCATACCTTGTTATGTCTATCTGAAGTTAAAAATGTCTGGCCCACATGGCGTGATCACTGTCTCGGGAGATTACAAGAGGCCGAGGAACTGCTACAGAAAGGGTCGTTGATAGCTGACCAGCAAATGGCTGAGGTCGAGCTGGCCGAGTACAAGAAAGCAGCTGGCTCGTCCGAGTTGCTTCAACCCAAGAAGACGTCTTCGTTTGAGTCAGCAGGGGAAACCAAGAGGGTGTAGATTCATCCTACCGACAAGGATAAGTTCACCAATATTGCAACCGACTTGGACCCCAAATAGTAACTCGAGCTCATCAACTTCCTCCGTGAGAATTGGGATATCTTTGCATGGAAGCCCTCTGATATTCCTGGAATTCCAAGGGAGTTTGCTGAGCACAAGTTACATGTTAACCCCAAGGAAAGACCAGTTAAAGAGTCCCTTAAGCGTTTTTCTTCCGAAAGAGAAAGGCTATAGGACAAGAAGTAGCAAGACTGTTGGCAGCCGAATTCATTAGGGAAATCTTCCACTCCGAGTGGTTAGAAAATCTTGTAATGGTTCCGAAGAAAGATAAAACTTGGAGAACTTGTGTTTATTTCTGTCACATCAATAATGTTTGTCCAAAAGACCATTTCCCCCTTCCTCGCATTGACCAGATTGTGGATTCCACATCGGGGTGCGAGAGATTATGTTTCCTCGATGCATACTCGGGTTACCATCAAATCCGGTTATATGAACGAGATGAAATTAAAACAACATTCATAACCCCATTTGGTTGTTTCTGTTACACCATGATACCATTCGGGCTCAAAAATGCAGGAGTCACATATCAACGCATGATGCAAAATTGCTTGATTTGGCAAATCGGCAAAAGTTCTGAAGTGTATGTGGATGATATTGTCATCAAATCGGCTGAGGGAAGTAGTTTGTTAGCCGACTTGGCTGAAACTTTTCAGAGTCTCCGAGCCTACAATATCAAGTTAAACCCGAAAAAGCGTGTCTTCGGTGTACCTGCAGGGAAGTTACTCAGACTCATGGTTTCCGAGTGAGGGATTGAGGCTAACCCAGAAAAGATCGAAGCAATCCAAGGTATGAAGCCGCCTCAGCAGCTCCGAGATGTCCAGAAGTTAACTGGCTGCCTTGCAGCGCTCAGTCGATTTATTTCCATACTTGGAGAGAAAGCCCTACCTCTCTACCAACTGATGAAAAAGTCGTCGAATTTCGTCTGTACTCAAGAAGCTCAAGTGGCTTTTGATGAACTCAAGAATCAATTGTCAACTCGACCAGTCCTTGCAGCACCCAAATAAAAAGAACCACTCTTGTTATATATTGCAGCTACAAGCCAGGTTGTCAGCGTGGCCATAGTGGTGGAAAGAGAAGAAATAGGGAAGGCACAGAAGGTTCAAAGACATGTGTACTTCATCTCTGAGGTCCTCACACCATCCAAGCAACGCTATCCTCATTACCAGAAGCTGGAGATGGGAATCTACTTGGCATCTCAGAAGCTTGCGCGCTACTTTCAAAATCATTCCATCACAGTTGTATCAGAAGCTCCTCTCGCAGAAATCATGAATAACAGATATGCAATGGGAAGAATTGAAAAATGGAGTTTGGATTTACTTCCGTACGATATCCATTACCATCCCAAAAAAGCAATCAAGTCACAAGCCTTGGTGGACTTCTTGGCCAATTGGACTGAACTACAAAATCCCCCACAGCCAATCCCAGAACATTGGACAATGTTTTTTTATGGATCCAAGATGTTAAATGGAACAGGAGCATGAGTAGTATTGGTCTCACCAAAGAAAGATGAAATGAGATACGTTCTCCAAATACATTTCCCAGCAACAAATAATGAATCCGAGTATGAAGCCCTTTTGTATGGTTTAAGAATGGCTATTTCACTCGGAATCAGGAGGTTGATGGTGTTTGGAGACTCCGACTTGGTGATAAATCAAGTGATGAAGGAATGGGACAACCGAAGTCCAGCAATGACAACTTATTGTGTAGCAGTGAGAAAGTTGGAGAAAATTTTGATGGGCTAGAGCTCCATCACATTCCAAGGGTCCAGAATCAGGCGGCGGATGATTTAGCCAAGCTGGGATCTACTCGGAGTCAGATTCCCTCTGGAATTTATCTGGAACACTTACACTCTCCAACTGTCAAAGAAGATCCTTTTTTGGAAGCCGTCAAGACATGTTGCCAGATAAAAACATACCAAACACGGAAGATATACCTGCAGTGGTTGATGTGGGAGTCACTCATCCCGAGTGGACACTCCCTATCCTTGATTATTTGCAAAGACAGGAGTTACGGGAAGATGAGTTAGAGGCCAAACAGATTGTTCGCAAATCAAAGTCCTACTCGGTGATCAATGGCGAGTTATACAGAAACAGCATCACTAAGCTCCCTCAACGATGCATCTCAGAAGATGAAGGGTGTTTTATCTTGCAAGATATCCATGCAGACGACTGCGGACATCATGCCTCAAGTCGGACACTGGTGGCGAAAGATTTCCGAGCTGGTTTCTTCTGGCCCAAGACACTCGGCAATGCTCGACACATTGTGGATCATTCCAAAGGATGTCAATTTTATGAAAATCAACCACACAAACCAGCTTCTGAGTTGAAGACAATCCCTCTATCCTGGACATTCGCAGTCTGAGGGCTTGACATGATTGGACCACTGAAAACAGGCAAGTATGGTTTTACCCATATCTTAGCCGTTGTTGATAAGTTTACAAAATTGATAGAGGCAAAACCCATAAAAGCCTTAGATTGAGCCACGGCCGCCAGTTTCATACAGGGCATCATACATCATTTTGGAGTCCCACATGACATCATCACGGACAATGGGTGAAACTTCAACTCGGCTGAATTTAAGGAATTTTGCTGGAGCAATGGTATTCAAGTTAATTTCGCCTCAGTAGCACATCCTCAATCCAATGGCTAGGTCGAACGAGCAAATGGACTGATATTGAAAGGAATCAAGCCACGTCTCCTTCGAGAATTGAAATAAGAAGCAGACGCTTGGGTAGACGAGCTTCCCTCGGTTCCGCGGGGACTGATAATAACACCTAACCGCTCTACTCGGTCAACTCCTTTCTTCCTGCGAACGGGCATGTAGCCTAGTGGTTGCAGCAAACCTAGTAGCACGCCAGGTCCTGGGTTCGACTCCTTGTGGGAGCGAATTTAAAACAGGTCTGGAATTTCTGGAAATAAAATACTGTGGAGCTCATGCTTCACAGTCCTTACATTAAAAAAACTCCTTTCTTCCTGGTGTATGGGTCAGAGGAAATCCTTCCGAGTGACCTCAAGAAGAATGCCCCCCGAGTAAGCCAGTACACCGAAGCTGAAGCCGAAGTCGCAAGACAAGATGGTGTTGATCTCCTGGAGGAGGAAAGAAATGTAGCTCTTACCCGTTCAGCATTCTACCAGCAAGGCCTACGCCGATACCATGATCGACACGTCCGAGCTCGCTCATTCCAAGAATGTGACATGGTGTTACGTGTCAAGCATACTTCTGATCACAAGTTAGCACCTCCGTGGGAAGGGCCCTATGTTATACTCGGGTATTACATAATGGACCTTATCTGTTATATGATGTAACTAATAACATAGAAGAGCCTCACGCATGGAATGCTCAGTTGTTACGTCGCTTCTATGCGTGAATGCAGTTGTAAGACTTGAATAAAATAAAATATTTGTATGTAAGAGTGTTTCTGACGAAATCTCTGTACCTTCATCTATTATCAAAAAATCAAGATTTTTGTCTGAGTTGTTGTAAGAGCAAGTTTTGCCCCCGAAGGTTTTGGACATTGTTAGACAAAGCAGAAGTGGAACTAATATTGTTTTCGAGCATAAACAGATACTTAGGTTCCGAACGAATGGAGTTTGCATGTAGAAGGTCGAAGGACAACTCACTGCAGTGAGTCTGCAGTCATCTACCGAAGCCTTTGAAGGAAGACGACCCCTAAAAATGTCGTCGAAGAAGATGTTTCTCTCGAGCAAAAGCGCAACGAGGAGAAAGCTGAAGCTGATCGAAGACTTAGTCTTTTTTGCTAGTTTCTCTTTATTTCTTGAGTCGTAGGAAAAACCGTACTATCAAGAGGGGTTTGCTAGTTGAGATCTTTGTCGAAGTGAATCTGCTCTGCTCAACCAAAACCCACAAAAGCCTACCGAGAGAAATCTCACCGAGTCGAGCGAATAGCTCGAAGGCAAAGTCATTGCACTTCGTGCCTTCGAGAGAGAACTCGTTCGGTGAGTCAGCTTACTTGTTCCTCAAGTAAAGTTGCGCAGTGATTGGAATCCGACCGTTGTGGACACGCGTCAAGCGGTTGCATCGGGTCACTTCAGTCATTTTACCCATCGGGATCGCCAACTATAAATACCCCGCACCCACCCGCCAGTTCGGGTTGGCTGCTCCACTGAAGGTTCTAAGACAGAAGTCTGAGTGCATCCCGAAGAGATTCATCGAGAGAAAACCTACACCCAAGTCTGAACTGAGTTGAGCAATTCACTATGACTTAGGTTGAGATTAGCCGATCCTTTTATCTTGGAGAACTGCAAGTCTCCTAGACGGTTAGGCGTCGCCTGTCAAGCAGTCGAAGAGAAAGTGTCACTGCTGAAGGAAGTTTGTAAAGGTCTCGGAGATGTCCTGAATCATCTACCACGAGTGAAAACTGGACAAGCTCGAGGAGTTTGTTGCAGTGGAGAATAGGACGGAGAGAGTTTTGCTCCAGGTGCTCAATCACCAGTCCCTCCAACCAGACGTAGCACTTTGCAGAGTGTGAACTGGTTTACCAAACATCGCTGTGTCAGGCTCGTTTTCCTTCTAGCATTTACTTCAAGTATTTTTTCGTAGCCTGTTTGTCTTCGATGTTTTCCTTCGCTCCAAATCCTTTCGAGCCTTGCATTACCTTCGATACTGTATTTCCTTCGAGATGTCTTTAGTCCTACGATGTCTACATGATTTCCTTCTAAGTTCCTTATAATTTTTAGAAGTGATCATTCACCCCCTCCCCCTCTGATCATTCTTGAGCTTTCAATTGGTATCAGAGCTAGGCACTCCCTACGCTCTGCGTATTTTGGTCTAACAACCTGGAGTGTTGTCAAGAATGTCGTTTGCAGCTGTTCGCTCAGGGGAACCAATCCCTATTTTCAATGGGAAGGACTATCCCTATTGGAAGGACAAAATGAAGAGGAATATCATGGCTATCAACTCTGCCGCTTGGGAAGTTGTCAAGAATGGTGTAACTGTCGAGGACACTAATGCCATCACTCCTGAAGAGGCTAAGAAGTTGTCCCTTGATGCTGAAGTCTGGGTATTCATCACAAATCATCTGATTCCTGAAAAATATCATGAGGTCAAGAATATTCCTTCGGCCAAAGGTGTTTGGGATTATCTCGAGAAGATTGGTGAAGGTGTCTCTACTCAGAAAGATGCTCGAATTGACACCCTTCGAAGCAAGTTCTATCGGTTCAAGAGGCATGAGGGAGAAAAAGTTTGTTCCATATACAGCAGACTCACTGCGCTGTCAAATGAACTGATTTCCCTCGGTGCAGATGATATTACCAATCGGATTATTGTCAGAACCTTGCTCCGTTCTCTTGATGATTCCTTCGATCACATTGTGCTGATGATTAAGGAAAGAACTGATTTCAAGGATATGGTTGCCGCTGATATTCTTGAAAGGCTTAATACTTTCGAGATGGAAGAAGATGAGAAGCGTGATGTCAATGGGAGTCGAAAGAAATCTCATGCACTCAAGGCCAGAGCTTCACATCACTCCTCTCCTGAAGCCAGTTGTGAATCTGATGGTGCCTCTGATGACCCCGAGAACATTGGGAAAGATCTTGCACTAATAATAAGAAGATTCAATCGCTTTCATAGAAGGAACTCCTCTTCACCGAAGAAAAACTTTTCTTCAAGACATTCAAATAATTCATCTCAACATCGATCATCATCCAGAAACTCTTCAGCGAAAGATAACTGTTGTTACAAGTGCAAGAAGCCAGGTCACTTCATCGCTGATTGTCCTCTCTGGGAAATTGAACATAAATCAAAGCACTCTCACAGCAGCTCTTCGAGCAAGTCTTACAGATCGAGCAAAAATCATGATTCGAAGAGATATGATTCAAGGTCCAGAAAAGATAAGAAAGATGGTTCTGATGATGAAAAGAAAAAGAAGTATCACAAGCATCGAGAGGGTTCTTCATCAAAATATCATTCCTCTCGTCGAAAGAATTCGCACCGAGCCAAAGCCTATCTGGGTAAAGAGATGAACTCTGAAGAAGAAGCATCCGGTTCTGAAGCAGGATCAAAGTCAAGATCAGGTTCTGGTTCTGGTTCTGAATCTGATGGTGTTGCTGGGATAGCATTCGCCTCGAACAAGAATTCAAGTTCATTCTTCTCCAACCAGAGCAGTGAAGATGAATCTCCAGCTTACTGCTTCATGGCCAAGGCTAAGGTATCCTCATCTAAGAAATCCTACGATACTTCTGATGGATCTGCTTATGAAAGTGACTCTAGGATAAGCTATGCTAAACTTGCTAAAATTGCTTCTATCCAACAAGATGAGCTAGATTCTCTAAGTGAAACTATTCAAAAAACTGAGACTCTGTTGATCGATGAGATTGAGAAGGGTCAAACTTTGACTAACGAGCATGCTGCTCTGAAGGAAAAGTATGATGAACTTTCCTCTCGTCATGAACTTCTCTCAGTGGACTACGAGAAGCTAACCTATGAAATACTTCAAGGGAAAATGGCTCTCGAGAAACTGAGAGAGGCTAACGAAGAGTTGGAAAGTGTCAATCTCACGCTGATGGCTCAACAAGGCTCAGAAACTAAAAATGAATCTACTTCACCTTGCTTAACCTGTTTGGAACGAAGTAAAATTGAGTCTATTTCTGAGAGATCGAAAGGAAAGCAACCTATTGTTATCGATGATACTAACCCCTCGAACGAGGAAAACATTACCGAGGAACTCCTCAGGTTGAAGAACTTATTTGAAACAGGCATGTTCAAAAGTGTGCAGGGACACCAGTACTTATGTGATATCCTTCGAAAGGCACTTCTTCACAGGAATCCTCATAACGAAGGAGTTGGCTTCGAAAGGAAAATCAATCCTGATGGAACCTACTGGGAACCCGAGCAGTATCCTAAAACTGTCTGGGTTCTTGCGAAAGAAAAGCCCATTGATATTTCTAACCTTTCAGGTTTCAGTTGCAAAATTGACAAAGCTATTGTTGATGAATCACTTGATTCTGACTACAAGCTTGTCAAAGATCAGGAAGGAAAGGTGTCGGCTGAGTTCGTTGGTACTCCTCCAAAGAATGGCTTTTATAAGCGACAGATTTGGGTTCGCAAATCTCTCGTAGAAAAACTACCCCCTAACCATTCTATGCAGGGAAAATCCTCAGTACCACCGAATCACTACTATTCTCTCGAGGATAGAAATGAACCCTTGGTGCCTGCTTCAAATGTTCCCCAGAAGGATTATTATAGAATAGATAGAAATGTTTATCGCCATCGTGACAATAGCACCAAAATTGCCATTACCCATCGTTACTCTAACCCCTTGTCGAGGAATTATATTTATGGTGTGCTTGATGGTCCTGATCGACAATGCAATCCTGTTCGATATAATATTGCTGATCCATCTAGCTCTTCCATGCCTTCTAAGTCACCTGCTCGCTTGTGGGTGGTTAAGAAGAACTAATTCTTCTGCAGGGCTATGTCTCCGGTGGATCCGAATGGGTCATGGATAGTGGATGTACAAATCATATGACCGGAGACAAAGATTTGTTCACCGAAGAAAAACTGTCTGAATCTTCACAGAAATATATTACCTTCGGTGACAACAACAAAGGGAAAGTACTTAGTTTGGGTAAAGTTGCTATATCAAAAGACAAGCACATTGATAAGGTTTTGCTTGTACAATCTCTAGGATATAATCTTATGTCTATATCGAAACTTTGTGATATGGGTATGCTTGTACTGTTTTCTGCGTCTCGTTGTGTTGTCTTTTCACAGGATGACTATTCCTTCGTGTTCGAAGGATATCGCAAGGGGGATCTTTACGTTGTTGATTTTTCTTCGGGACCTGCTGTGTCCACATGTTTAATGGCCAAAGCCACTTCTGGCTGGTTATGGCACCGAAGACTTGGTCATGCAGGGATGAAAAATCTTCAAACTCTTATCTCGAAGAAGAACATCGTTGGAATTGATAATGTAAAATTCGATAAAGATCGTCTATGCAGTGCCTGTGAAGCAGGAAAGATTGCCAAGAAACATCACTCTGCAAAAACCATCATGACTACTACTCGTCCTCTTGAATTACTTCATATGGATTTATTCGGTCCTCAAAATTATGCTAGTCTTGGAGGAAACAAGTATGGTCTGGTTATTGTTGATGATTTCTCTCGATATACTTGGGTTTTCTTTCTAGACGACAAGAGGAAGGTTGTTGAAATCTTCAAAACTTTCGCAAAGAGAGCTCAAACTGAATATGAATTATCTCTCAAGCATATCAGAAGTGATAATGGTACTGAATTCAAAAATACTCATATCGAAGATCTTCTTGATGAATATGGCTTTACTCATGAATTCTCGGCTGCTTATACACCGCAACAAAATGGTGTGGTCGAGAGAAAGAATCGAACACTTATTGAAATGGCCAGAACAATGCTTGCTGAATACAAGACTCCTATCAGGTTCTGGGCCGAAGCTATCAACATTGCATGTCATATCATCAACAAGGTCTATCTGCATAAGTTTCTGAAGAAAACTTCACATGAACTCATCACTGGTAAAAAGCCAAATGTGTCTTATCTCAGGGTTTTTGGTGCTCCATGTTATATCAGAGACATGAATCACAGCTCCAAGTTTGCCCCAAAGGCTCACGAAGGTTTTCTTCTAGGTTATGGTTCAAATTCTCACACTTACAGAGTTTACAACTCACATCTTGGAAAAGTTGTAGAAACTGTAAATGTTCGATTTGATGAAACTAACGGCTCTCAAAAGGAGCAATTACCTCTTAACCTGGATGAACCTCCTTTGGATGAAGTTATCAGGTTCATGGCTATTGGAGATATTCGACCTGTCGAAGGAAATGCTCAACAAGTAAACGGGGATGATGATGGTCCAATGTTCCCACACATAGCCCGGGGCGCTGGAGATCAACATCCTGAGGAAATTGATGCACAGGTCGAAGGAGAACGCATAAACGAAGAATATGTTGATCCCGAAGGACAAGCTGAACCCGAAGGAAATGATCCCGAAGGACAAGCTGTTCCCGAAGATCAACCTGATCCACAAGATGAAGAATCTTTTCCTCGTGTTCGAAGAAGAGTGAATGTCGACTCAATTCTCGAAGAGATTCGTTTACCAGGTCGTCCCACCACTCGTTCTCGTACTCGATTAGCTAACTTCTGTGGAAATTTCTCGTTTGTATCCATGCTAGAACCATCAAAATTCGATGAAGCCATGAGAGACTCAGACTGGATGACTGCCATGCTCGAAGAACTTAACCAGTTCGAGAGAAATAAAGTCTGGTCCCTTGTCGATAGACCTGATTCCACAAAGCATAATATCATTGGTACGAAGTGGATTTTTCGCAACAAGCAAGATGAAGATGGCATAGTGGTAAGGAATAAAGCTCGACTGGTTGCACAAGGCTATACCCAAATCGAAGGTATTGATTTTGGTGAGACTTATGCCCCAGTTGCTCGTCTTGAATCCATTCGAGTCATGCTTGCTTTTGCCAATTACAATGGTATATTGCTATATCAAATGGATGTCAAAAGTGCATTTCTTAACGGTGAGATCGAAGAAGAAGTGTATGTTATGCAGCCACCAGGTTTTGAAGACCCGAAGAATCCTGACAAGGTGTACAGATTACACAAGGCCCTATATGGGTTAAAGCAAGCACCTCGTGCTTGGTATGAAACGCTGAAGGATTTTCTTCTTAAGAAGGGCTTCAAACCAGGAACAACTGATCCGACTCTTTTTACTCGTGCATACAAAAATGATCTTTTTGTGTGTCAAATTTATGTCGATGACTTTATCTTTGGCTGTACTAACCCTGATATTAGCGAAGAATTTGCTCGTATGATGTCGAAGAAATATGAAATGTCAATGATGGGAGAATTGAAGTTCTTTCTCGGGCTTCAAATCCGTCAACAGAAGAATGGTACTTTCATTTCACAAGAGAAGTATCTCAGAGATTGCCTGAAGAAGTTTGATCTTGTCAGTTGCAAAACTATCAAGACTCCAATGCCTACTAATGTTCATCTAGATGCAGATGAGAAGGGCAAACCTTTCGATCAGAAGAAATATCGCTCGATGATCGGTTCGCTTCTTTACCTTTGTGCATCTAGACCTGACATTATGCTATCAGTTTGTATGTGTGCTCGTTTTCAGGCAAACCCGAAGGAATCTCATCATATTGCTGTCAAGCGAATCCTTCGATATCTGGCACACACACCAACCTTGGGTCTTTGGTATCCCAAGGGTGCCCAGTTTGATCTCGTTGGTTATTCAGATTCTGACTGGGCTGGTGATCGAGTCGACAGGAAATCTACCTCTGGCACATGTCATTTTCTCGGTAGATCTCTTGTCTGTTGGGCCTCGAAGAAACAGAATTGTGTATCTATTTCTACGGCTGAAGCCGAGTATATTGCTGCCGGTTCATGCTGTACTCAGATTCTGTGGCTCAAGCAAACGCTGAAAGATTATGGTATTCTTGTGAAGAAAATTCCATTGCTTTGTGATAACGAGAGTGCAATCAAAATTGCTCATAATCCAGTGCAACACTCTCGAACAAAGCATATTGATATTCGTCATCATTTTCTTAGAGATCATGTTCAGCGAGAAGATATTGTTATCAGTCATGTTCGCACCGAAGATCAATTGGCTGATATCTTTACTAAGCCCTTGGATGAAAAGAGGTTCTGTACACTGAGGTGTGAGTTGAACATCTTGGACTCACGCAATGTGCAGTAAGATCATAACTATCGGTACTATGTATAATACCTTATTATTGTAGTTTACTTTCGTTAATTTTCTGTCGTATTTCTTTTTCGTTTATTTTGTTCGTTTGGTGTTGTCCTATACACTTATCACTCCGAGTTTTTATAGCTGTTTTATCTCGGATTGACTAAGTATCGGACCCTGTTTTCCCTCTATTCTATCCCTACCCTATTCTGTGCTTCTCCCTCGTGAACATGTACATATTGTACTCGATCAAGATTCCCTTCGAATGTCATTGATTCAGAAGGAAAATCTATCGAAGTTTTTTCTACTTTTATACTCGATGTTCGATGAGTTTGGTCTCGGACGTGGAGCAACTTTCTTTCGGTTCGTTGGGATTTCCCACGATTACCGCCACATAATCCGTCCGTTGAATGCGGAGAGACGCGAAATCTGCGCCGTTGGATCAGATCTGACAGCTCGGTCAGAACCTCCCTTATAAATACTGATCCACTCCACCGGCTTAGACATCGCTATTCCTTCGACTTCGTCTCTTCGCCTCCAGAAGCTATCTCTCTCGCGCGCCGCCGTGCTGTCTTGTCGCCGTCGACTCCCTCGCCGCTTAACTGCCGGAAGGAAGCTGCCGGAGGCATTCCCGTCGACGAAGATCATCATCCGCGTCGCCGTAGTCGCCTCACATCACCAAGTTAGGGTATGTGTGGCTCTGGAGTCGATTCATCTCGTTCTGTTCTTCGTTTCCAGCTTTTGTGTTGATTTTTTTTTATTTCTCTTAGGTCTGTTTGATCCGTTTGGATCTTTGAAACTTGGGAAATCTGTTTCTAGCTTTTCTGTCGATTCCCCATCTGTCCTTGGTAAGAAATCCCTCGGATTCTCTCACTTAGGCAAATCCTACAGTATCGTTTCGATAGATTTAATCTTGTGCGATTTATTCATACAAGTTCTTCGTTAGATTTCCACCCGATGAAAATCTAGCCTAGCACTTTCATGAAAATTTGCGATAAGACAAATCTCTCGATAAGATTGCTGCATTCAAAATGTTTTTCCTCGAAATTGTTGGTACTTGTTCACAACTTTCCTATATTCCCTCGTATCCTTCTTTTTCGCAGGAAAATGTCTAGTAACGAAGGAAATATTAGAGTTCCCAAGCGTGTGGGAGGCCGAACAAGAATCACCAATAACTCTGAAGGTTTGTCTGAGGAAGTAATCATTGAGAAGAATTTGAGAACGCCGCCAGGATCTGAGGATGATCGTACAAGAGAGAATCGTTTGCAAGAGATTCGGAGACTTCAAGCTCTTCGTTGGTATGAATACAAGTCTCTTATTCCTCGTTGGGAGAGGCTGTTTGCTATGAAGAATCCATGGGTTGATGTCAAAGCTCTAAGGCCAAAGTGGACGAAATTTAATCGACCACCTCCTCCTGCTGATGCTCACCCTTCTGCCCTCAAAACTCCTGATGATTTTAAAGAGCTCGTTGAAGCACGTGAACTTCGAGCACAAAAGAGAAGAGAAGCTAAAGCTCGAAAAGAAGCAGCTGCTAAAGCTGCCGAAGAAGTTGGCCCTAGCGCCAAACCGAAGGGTGGCAAGAAGTCTGCCAAGAGACAGAAAAAGGTTGTAATAGTTTCACCTCCTGATGCAAGCTCCGAAGGAGAAGCTAATTCAGATGATCAAGACCCTGGTACAGAGGCTGATGTCGAGGACTTACCTCTGAAGAAAAAGCCGAGCAGTAGAGGTATAAGGATCCAGGAGCCTGCTCCACAGGCTCCTCGAGGAAATATTGACTTGACCAACTTGGTCACAGATCCACCTATTTCATCTGCTCCACCTGTTCCTGCTCGCCAACCAAAACCTTCGGCTCCATCGAAGGGAAAGCAAGCTCAAGTTGGTGAAGATGATGAAACGCTTATTCAGCGCAAGGAAAGGCTGGCCAAACAAAAGGAACAAGAAGAGAAAGAATTGATTAATGCCAAGCTCCTGAACTTTCACAGCCAGCCCGAGCATAAAAAGGCTCTGGTTGCCCAACAACTGGGCATTCTCCACTTGGTCAGTGAAAAATATCAACGACAGGTTTCTGCAGGCACTATCCCTCGTGACCCGAAAGAAAAGGTCACCGAGAAAGTTGTGACTCCCACAGTCACGAAAGAAAAGGTAATAGCCCCTAGTGCCTCGAAGGAGAAAGCAGTGGTCTCAAAACCCATTGCTGCTGCCAAAGCCACCAAGGAAGCCGAAAAGAAAGCCAAAGAGGCAAGACAGAAGGCTCAAGCTGCTCCAGTTCCTCGAGCTGCACCAACTCCTTCCCCTGTTGCACCTGCTGTTTCCGGCCCTCGTGCCGATGAAGAAAGTTCCAATGAAGGAGAATCTAATGCAAATGCTCCTTGGGATGCTGCACACATTTCTCACATTCTCTGGAAGATGGCTACTACACCGAGCAAAGTCACTGCCGAGGATGATGTTCCTGCTGAAATCCAAGAGCATGTTGCTCGATACATGATCCGCTGGGAAAGCTACATCACCCAGGATCGAAAGGATAAGGAGCAAGTCAGGTTTTACACCAGGCAACTCCAAGAGGAAACCGAGGACTTTGAGTCCCAAAATTTTTTCAAGTCCAAGATTGCTTCTGCTGAAGCTTCCAGGAGGACTCAGAAAGAAAATTTAACTGCTGTGTTTGACAAGGTAAAACAAGTTGTGTCTGCCGTTTGCAAAGAGCATAATGATGCTCTGTTCCAAAGACAATCTCGAAAGAGAAAGTCTGCTGCCCCAACCTCTGAGCGTGGGACGCCAGAGATCGAGAAGAATGCAAAGAAGGCCAAGTCCACCGAGGTCGTTGCTACCACAGAACGACAAGAAACTGAACCAAACCCCACCAAGCAACCCACTCCTCCCCGTAAGAAAACTCCACCACCTCGCCAAACAAATTCACCACCTCGACAAACAACTCCACCCCGACAACAAACACCTACACCTCCACCCCGACAACAAACACCTACACCTCCACCCAGACAGCAAACACCTACACCTCCACCCCGACAACAAACACCTCCACCTCCACCTCCACCTCCATCTCCACCCCGTCAACCCTCACCACCAAAAGCCTCGCCACCACCTCCAAATCCACCATCTCCACCTCATGTCATTCCATCGACCATCCCCGCCACTGCAATCCAAGCTCATGCAGAGACCGAGCAAGTTGCTCGTGTCGAGCAAGAAACTCAAGTCCAGAAAGATTACTCTTCTGCCCGGACTATGCCTGAAGGAGAAGATGTTGATGTTGACATCACGACAGTTTCCTCTCGACGAGATTCTGTCGTAAGCAATAGTTCTGGAGATGACAGTTCAAGTAATAATTCTTCATCCTCCTCATCCAGTTCTTCGAACGAAGAAATGGTTGATGCGTTTGCTCAATTTAATGAAGACTTGGAGGCCATGGAAATTGAAGAGGCCGCACAAAATGCTCAAACCGACGAAGGAGATGCCGTCGTAGCTCAGGCCGAGGAGAATGCTCCTGCAGTCATTCCGGCTCAGGATATCGTAAACATTCCATCATCTATCTCTCGACCTGCTGAACCAGAGTTCCAGATGCCAGATAATGCTGCTGAGGTTTTTCCCATTGATGAGCTGCTTCACTCTGCTCATCCGAGAGAAATGCTGCCTTTGTTCCGCTCAGATGTTCCTCGAGGAGGTCCCATCTTCAAAAGGCGCGAACACAAGCCATTTTTCTTTGGTACCAATCCCTACGAGAAGCCCAGAAGTGCATATTCTCTTCGGTTTTGGACCCAAGAGCAAGCTATCTATTATACTCGTGTGTTGTACAACAAGGCAAGAGTTTTCCAGCATCAATATCTTGATATGCCTTCGGTGTACTCCACTACTTGTTTCGAGAACATTGCCGAGACAATTGATAGCCTGCATGCTCACAAGATGTTTGCTCTCGATTGTGGTTACAATCCCGAGCTTATCAAACAGTTTTATGCAACACTTTATGTCTCTGGAGATCCTGAGAACTCGAAGACATGGAAATTTGACTATATGATTCAAGGCCAAGTTTTTCATATGACTGTCGATCAATTTTTGGCCATAATCAATTTACCTCGGTTCGAAGGATTACCTCACAAACTTCATGACTTACCTGCTGCAACTCCTGCTGAATTCTCTACGCTCATGGATCCAGAAGTCGTCGGAGATCACTACCCCACTGAGCCGAAGCCAAGACACTTGGTATTTGAAGCAAAGGCATGGTTCTATATTCTCTCGAAAACTTTGATGCCAATGCTTGATGTGCACGATAATTTTCCAATTCCAAATGATGTGCAACTTGCTCTGTTGAAGTTAGTCCACGGTCATCCCTTCGATTTTGAAGACTACTTCCTCAGAACCTTGGTGTCTTGTGCTGATGACCACAATTCCCACAAGCCATATGCACCATGGCTGATGGCTATCTGCAATTACTCTCGGGACGTGCCATTCCCCGTGTCAATTTACCCGAAGATTTTCACTCCTCCAGTTCGTGAAGTATTGCAGGTTGTTGCTCGACCCAACGACCCTTTTGCTGAGCACACTGGCATCCGCGCCCACTTAACTGAGCGCAATATTCGCTCGAAGTTTATCAAGCCAGTGCATCATATGGAAGTTTCTCTTCGGTCTCAGCAAATGCTTCAACATCACATTGATCAAGATTTTATTCAGAAGCAAGCTTTGATGGATGAGATCAACCACTTGCGTAACATTACCATGAACAACAATCAGATGCTGCGTGAATGCCTTCGCCGTGATTGGAAAGGTCTTCGGAAGTTCAATTCCCTCGGTCAACTTCAACGTTGCGGGTTCGAAGAATATCCTCCCCATCTGAACAGGAATTGGACCAATGATGATCGAGTAGATCGACCGGATCCCAGTATCCCTCGTCTACCAAAGAACAGAGATGTGCTAAGTGTCGATGATTATTATCATATCACTTTGGACAATTTATCCTCTGACTCCGAGCAAGAAGAAGAAGCCCCTCCTCAACGTCAACCCAGAGCTCACTCGCCACTTCCTCGAAGCCCCAGGACCCCGCCGGAATCGCAACTGGAATCTTCAGGAGATCAACATTCTTTCCGCACGAAGATCACTCCTCCAGGCGCTCGTCCAATTCGTCGTGCTCCAACGCTCGCCGAATCTTCTCGTCGTCGCCGGAGCCAGCGTCGCGAGTAGGGATTTCTTTCGACCCTATTCTCTCGATCTTTTTGTACGTTGTGACAAAAAGGGGGAGATGTAGTGGCATCGAAGAAATTAGTTTGCCTAAGGGGTTAAGGGTTTCGCATTCCATTCGATAAACTCTTGTTTTTGAGGTTTCTGAGTAGTTTCAACAAACTTTCGATTCATATTCGATCTGGTTGTAACTAACTCGAAGTAGGACTGTGAACTTCTACTCTTCTTCGTAAGATATCTATCTACTGCCTGCTATTCTTAACCATTTTTGCAGGAAGTTACCTTTCATATAAGTTCACAGGTCATTCGAGGAGATTGCATACTTCTCATTGGATACTATCTGGAATGCAATTTCTCTCGCTAAGTCTATTGATGTTTTTCCCTCGACACTACTTGTCAAATATGCACTTCACAGGAAATCCTTATCTTACGTGCATACATCAAGGGGGAGTTCTTCATCAATCCTTAGCACTGGTTTATCATCGAAAACTCAAACTTTTTCAAATTATTTATCGATGCCTGTTTTGTCAACAATCGTCCAAAAAGGGGGAGATTGTAAGAGCAAGTTTTGCCCCCGAAGGTTTTGGACATTGTTAGACAAAGCAGAAGTGGAACTAATATTGTTTTCGAGCATAAACAGATACTTAGGTTCCGAACGAATGGAGTTTGCATGTAGAAGGTCGAAGGACAACTCACTGCAGTGAGTCTGCAGTCATCTACCGAAGCCTTTGAAGGAAGACGACCCCTAAAAATGTCGTCGAAGAAGATGTTTCTCTCGAGCAAAAGCGCAACGAGGAGAAAGCTGAAGCTGATCGAAGACTTAGTCTTTTTTGCTAGTTTCTCTTTATTTCTTGAGTCGTAGGAAAAACCGTACTATCAAGAGGGGTTTGCTAGTTGAGATCTTTGTCGAAGTGAATCTGCTCTGCTCAACCAAAACCCACAAAAGCCTACCGAGAGAAATCTCACTGAGTCGAGCGAATAGCTCGAAGGCAAAGTCATTGCACTTCGTGCCTTCGAGAGAGAACTCGTTCGGTGAGTCAGCTTACTTGTTCCTCAAGTAAAGTTGCGCAGTGATTGGAATCCGACCGTTGTGGACACGCGTCAAGCGGTTGCATCGGGTCACTTCAGTCATTTTACCCATCGGGATCGCCAACTATAAATACCCCGCACCCACCCGCCAGTTCGGGTTGGCTGCTCCACTGAAGATTCTAAGACAGAAGTCTGAGTGCATCCCGAAGAGATTCATCGAGAGAAAACCTACACCCAAGTCTGAACTGAGTTGAGCAATTCACTATGACTTAGGTTGAGATTAGCCGATCCTTTTATCTTGGAGAACTGCAAGTCTCCTAGACGGTTAGGCGTCGCCTGTCAAGCAGTCGAAGAGAAAGTGTCACTGCTGAAGGAAGTTTGTAAAGGTCTCGGAGATGTCCTGAATCATCTACCACGAGTGAAAACTGGACAAGCTCGAGGAGTTTGTTGCAGTGGAGAATAGGACGGAGAGAGTTTTGCTCCAGGTGCTCAATCACCAGTCCCTCCAACCAGACGTAGCACTTTGCAGAGTGTGAACTGGTTTACCAAACATCGCTGTGTCAGGCTCGTTTTCCTTCTAGCATTTACTTCAAGTATTTTCTCGTAGCCTGTTTGTCTTCGATGTTTTCCTTCGCTCCAAATCCTTTCGAGCCTTGCATTACCTTCGATACTGTATTTCCTTCGAGATGTCTTTAGTCCTACGATGTCCACATGATTTCCTTCTAAGTTCCTTAGAATTTTTAGAAGTGATCATTCACCCCCTCCCCCTCTGATCATTCTTGAGCTTTCAGTTGTGCGTAACTCGGACGAGAGCTTAGAGAAATTTTGTAAGTACCCTTCAAGTTATTTATAACTTGGGGGCTGCTTAACGCTCAAAAAATCAAGTTTTTTGTCTGAGCTGTGCGCAGCTCGGACGAGAGCTTAGAGAAATTTTGTAAGTGCCCTTCAAGTTATTGATAACTTGGGGGCTGCTTAACGCACAAAAAATCAAGTTTTTTGTCCGAGTTGTGCGTAGCTCGGACGAAATCTTAGAGAAATTTTCTAAGTACCCTTCAAGTTATTTATAACTTGGGGGCTGCTTAACGCTCAAAAAAACAAGTTTTCTCTCTGAGCTGTGCGCAGCTCGGACGCGAGCTTAGGAAAATTTTCTAAGTACCCTTCAAGTTATTGATAACTTGGGGGCTTCTTAACGCACAAAAATCAAGTTTTTTATCCGAGCTGTGCGCAGCTCGGACGAGAGCTTAGAGAAATTTTCTAAGTACCCTTCAAGTTATTGATAACTTGGGGGCTGCTTAACGTAAAAAAAATCAAGTTTTTTGTCCGAGCTGTGCGTAGCTCAGACGAGAGCTTAAAGAAATTTTCTAAGTACCCTTCAAGTTATTTATAACTTGGGGGCTGCTTAACGCTCAAAAAATCAAGTTTTTTCTCCGAGTTGTGCGCAGCTCGGACCGAGCTTAGGAAAATTTTCTAAGTACCCTTCAAGTTATTGATAACTTGGGGGCTGCTTAACGCAAAAAAAACAAGTTTTTGTCCGAGTTGTGCGCAGCTCGGATGAGAGCTTACAGAAACTTTCTAAGTATCACTCCAGGGTTACTTAATGCACAACCAGATAACCACAGAATATACCAATAGATAGCTAAAGCAAAAGCATGTCTTGCGCCCAGGGCACAACATAAACCACGACAATGTTCATTACAAGACCACTCGGCATACCATGGAAAATTTTAAAGTTTTTTGTTCCATCCTAACCAATTGCTCACTCGTCCCCGGCTTCGTCCGACTCACTCATGACGCCAGTAGATTCCACGAAGAAGTCCAGATCAGGCATCAGAGCAATCCGACTGGCAGTCTCAGCGTAGCGAGGCAGAAATGTGGAGCAACTTTGACCTTGTTCAGGATCACCGCCACCAACCCTTCCAAGGTTGTGAACCCTCTCGGGAAAGTGTGCCTTGGTCAGGGCAACAGCATAATTTGCACCACTCCGTGCTGAAGACTGTTTCCACCGTGCTAATTTCCGAGGAGCTGCTTGAAGAATGGGGACAGCCGTGTCAAGTTTCACACGATTTTCCTCACCAGGCGACAATTTTCTCTTCAGCGGCAAGGTGGCACCCATGACTTCCTTAGCAAACCTCTTAGCCTTGGCACATCTCATGGTCAGCAAGCCTCGAGCTAAAGCAAATTATGTTGTCACCGGTGTGTAGTTGTCCTTCTTCATCACTTAGGCAAACTCAGCCAATCGAGCTTGCTCCGCCTCTAGATCGGTGTCATATGCTGCAAAGACAAGTTAGCACGCTCCCAATTGACAGGACACCAAACATCATAGCTAGAAGCTACTCGCTACTCACCAGATAGAGTCTCGCTGAAAACAGCAAACCTCCCAGCACAATACTCCTCCGCAGCCTTCATAGATTTCCGAGTTGTTTCTAGCTCGGCCTTGTGGTCTTCCTCTTCCTTAGACCGCAGGTCAGACCCCTTTTGCATATCAGATTGGAGCTTCGCGATGCTGGCCTCATTCTCCTTCATAGCTTCTTTGTAGTAGTATAGAGATTTCTCCAAAGATTTATTCTCTTTGACTCGCTTCTCAGCTTGTTCTCTCTCCTTCTTCATCTTGGCCACAAAATCATCATTCTCCTTCACCTTGGCATCAAAAGCTTTCTTGGCCGCCTCTGCGTCAGGACATAAAAGGAAAAAGACAAAAGGCATCAGAATCAACCCATAATTTCTTCTTACACAATCTGAGACAAGATAGCTTACCACTGTCTTGAGCATGTTGTCTCTTCAGTTTGTTGTGCTCTTCATGCAGCACCTCATACGCTTTTTTCGTGGATGCATTCTCCTCTTGTAAACTTACAAAAGAAGAACCCGGCTTGCAAGCCTCCTAATACAGGAGAAGAATCACAATAAACACAAAGTCTCCTCACAAAAGACTCTGGATAACTTCAATAAGTTACTCGGAGCCTTGGGGGCTATACCCAGTGGGTGCACTAGGAAGTGCTTCCATTGGAAGTTCATAAAACACAAAGTCTCCTCACAAAAGACTCCGAATAACTTCAAGAAGTTACTCGGAGCCTTGGGGGCTACACCCAGTGGGTGCACTAGGAAGTGCTCCCACTAGAAGTTCATAAAACACAAAGTCTCCTCGCAAAAGACTCCGAATAACTTCAAGAAGTAACTCGGAGCCTTGGGGGTTACACCCACTGGGTGCACTAAGAAGTGCTCCCACTGGAAGTTCATAAAAACAAAGTCTCTTTACAAAAGAATCCGAATAACTTCAAAAAGTTACTCGGAGCCTTGAGGGCTACACCCACTGGGTGCACTAAGAAGTGCCTCCAGTGGAAGTCCATCAAACAAAATTTCATAACAAGACTCCGAATAACTTCAAAAAGTTACTCGGATCCTTGGCGGCTACACCCACTGGGTGCACTAATAAGTGTTCCCAGTGGAAGTTTCAAATTAACAAAAACAACAGCAACTCGGAAAAAAAGTCATTCGAACACCCAGTGGGTAGAAAACTTACATAAGTACTTACGTGCATGTTCGCCTTCACCAACTCGGCTTCGGAAGCCAATTCGCGCAAGCGCAGCTCAAATTGAGAAGCCTTCGCCAAGGATTCCTTCAGGCCGCTGATGATAGCATTCTCAACCGGAGCGGCAACGGGGATCGAAGTTGAGGAAGCTGGAGCATTCTCTTGCACAGCTGCTGGAGCAGCGGGAGCCTTCTCAGCAACCTTTTCCACAGGAGCCTCGCGCGAAACGGAAGGAGAAGATGAACTACCAGCGGCAGGATGGCCTGATTTAGGGGGAGTATCTTTTTCGGGGACAACCACCTCAGGAACAGTTACCTCCACGGCAGTCGGCTCAATCACTGTCCGAGCTATACTTGCAGCAGAATCAATATCCATGTCTACTAAATAAAAATGAAGCCAATAGACATAATCAAAAAAATATGAAGCTACAACAATAAGAGCATCAAAAGACACGATCAATAATCCCTACTGCCAGTTGAAGCATCCTCAGGAATGGTGTCCATGACAGGAAAATTGGTCACTCCGCAGGTGCTGACATCCTCATATGTTTCTGCACTTGGATCCTCAACCCCAGGAAGTGACTCAGAACCACTCGGACGGACACTGCAAAACAAGACGATTGAAAAGACTGAAGAAGTGAAGAAATACCGAGTTAAAAAGGATATGACAGTATTACTTGTGAGCGGTCTTCAAAGCACGCCTCAGGGGAGCCACAACAACTTTGGCTGGACTAGACCCAGCTCCCTTTGCCTTTACAGCCTCAGCAGCATCCCCCGAGGGGTTGATCTTCCTACCCCCAAGAGTGACAAGGGTTTTCTTGGGCTTCAAAGGCGCAACCCTCCCATGAATGGAACCTAGTGCCGGATGTTTGCTGCTACCCTCTTCACCACTCGGAGGAGGAGGCCTCTTGCGAGTCTGAGTAAGGCTCTCTCGCGCCGAGTCGCGGTCCTGATTGCTCTTTGATCGCAGCTCGGACGTCACTTGAGCACGAGCCGCCTCGGACTCTAGTTCTTCTCCAGCCTCAACCCCAACTCCTGCACCAGTATTGCTATCTTCATCCTCCTCAGCAGGATGTTGGGGAGCCAGAGGAATGGGGGGATGAAATCGTGAAACATCCTGATATAGAAAGATAAAAGGCCCGAGTCAGAGAAAACAGACAAAAGAAGATCAGCGCAAAAATACATACAAAGTAAATGAACCTACCAAAGTAGGAGGGTGCTCGTTGTCAAGTGGTCTCACTCGGCCCACCGACTGCAGACCATGGGTCACGATAGTGATGACCTTCATTTGGTACTCAAATTCATATGTTGGCATCTTGGCATTACTATATCGAGTGTCATCCTCGAGCCCAGTGTATGTCCACATCCCTCGGGCCCTATCTTGGAGAGGTTGGATCCTCCGAATAACAAAAGTGGCAATTAGATCCATGGCATCTAAGCCGTTCGTCTTCAGCTTCACGACTTCGCGCATCAAAGGGAGCACCTGCTCCTTCTCAGCGTTGGTGAGACGAGGGCTCCAACCCTGAGAATTGGTCAGCCTCACATCCGAGTAAGGGGGCAACGTACGAACTCCCGGCCCCTCCGCCACCATGCAATAAAACCAACTATTCTGCCAGTTCTTTACGGAATCCGGTAGACTGGAATCAAAATATTGGGTCCCCTGCTTCCTAGCTAAGAACAAACCCCCGCACAAATGGTTAAACTCCGCACCACCACCTTCCCCGGACTTCTTCGCCTTATGAGGCTTGATGGTATAGATGGTACGGAAGAGGTGCCAATGGGGTTATATGCCCAAGTAACCCTCGCATAGGGTAAAAAAGCTAGAAAGCAAAGTCATAGCATTTGGGACGAGGTGATGAAGTTGAGAACCAGTGAAAGCCAAAAAATCCAAAAAGAACGGATGCGGAGGAAGAGAAAACCCGCGATCCACGTGAGAAAGAAGCAAAACCCACTGACCCTCTCGAGGAAGGGGTTCATCTTCCCTAGGAGAAGGAAGGCGGGAGCCATGGCGGGGGACCATACCAGAGTCTTGGTACCCTTGCAGCATCTCCGTCGTCACAATTGATGGAAGCCACTCCCCGGTAGACATGGTCCCTGCAGGGCGTTGCGGCGAGAGAAGAGAAGTCGCAGGCGGGGCGCGGGAAACTGGCGAGGAAGAAGAAGGACACTCCGGCGGCGGCGAGGACGCGAGAGAGAGAGAGGAAGAAGAGGAGAAGGAACCGCCAAGGGGCAAGTGAATCCAGATCTGTTTTGGCCACGGGTGGGAAGGTTTTTATATCACCAGAAAACCAACCGCCACGCGTCAGATCTGCAGGCCATTACGAGGATGCCGGTTTGGTTGTCTGTAATCCGCCCTACTTTATAGGGAGCAGTTAATGATTATCCTAAAAGACCGCTGCGGGAATCAAGGCGACAGATCTGACAACACATCCACTTACCTCGACGAAGAGAATCTCTGACAGGTCAAGATCCACATCATTTAAGACGCAAACAGATTCAATGCGAGGCCCGAGACCATTTATCCCACTCGGAAAGTACGTAGCTTCACGTCGAGGAGATAACTTACTCGGAAGCCTCTCCGCCAACATCTCAAACCTAGTAAGACATCACTCGGAAGACTTTTCGAGTAAGTTACCACTCGGAAAGGATTATCATACCAAAATGACCGAGTAAGCCATTACTCGGAGCGCTAAGGAATACAAACAGTGCTCAAATGACTCAAAACAGCGACAGGAGGGGACACCACCTGAAGATAATTTAACTAGTTGTGAAGGAATTACATTCCGAAGCGTGCCGCAAACGGAAAATTTTGTATTTATTAGTTACTCGAGGAAAATTCTGAGTAGTCAACTCGCTAGTAGTCCATCTCTGACGTAGATTGACAGATCACTAGTATGATAAGGTGCAGGGGGTAAAGACTTGATCTCCCACGTGGTATGATCTAAAGCTCAACTTTTGATGCCTTAGAATATCAACTTTACAAATCTGGTTCATATGGAGTTTAAGGCCTTTTACTCCGAGAAACGCCCTCCGGGGTCTCAGTCCACCTCTTTCGAGAGACGCTTGAGTGTCGCCAGATTTTTCCGTTAACCTGCCCAACCTATGTTTGAGGGGAAAGTTCAAATATCAGTAAATTCCTTCCGGGCCTCTTATTGAGTTTAATCTTCGTATTCCTCATGAATCACGAGGGCATGGATCGATTCAATCATGAGCACCCGCAAGCACTTGGGGGCTACTGCCTTGTTCATACCAAAGGTATACCCTTAAGCACCATCTTTCAAGGGGTATCCTTAGTTATACGATCTCCCAAGAGAACCCAAAAAATTAAAGAAGAAATCACTAAAACATAAAAGACCGAGAGAATCTCCGAGTAGTCAGTTACTCGGAAGAGGAAACTATCTCCGAGTAATCGTTTACTCGGAGAACAAATTACCTCCGAGTAATCCGCTACTCGGAAGAGGGAACCGACGAGCTGCACGCTACTCGGAAGAGGGAAGAGCAACAAACACAAAGTATTGAAGCCAAAGGCGTTTCTTCTCTCTTAATTAGTAGTAATAAGCAGACTGTTTCCTGTAATTAATATAGGCATTTACTCATGTACTTATGGCCCATTTACTAGGGCGTTGAAGGGGTAAGGGCGCACTCTATATAAGACCTCCCCCCGCCCTAGGGAAAGGGACGCGCAACACATATCGTTCAAACCTCGAGTAAGAACAACCCAGTGTGCCTGGGACAGGATTAAGGTTTTTATCTCCAAGGAGAGGCCTAACTTGTATAATTCTCCTTTGCGTCAACATCTCTACGTACAGATTCATATAGCTCCTATTACACCCCTATATCTATTGTCAGGATCATATCCACGACATGGTACGTCTGATATGGTATCCCATCCCGCCTGAGCCACGTTTGCAGATTTATGGGCCGACTGTCATAGAGGGACGCGCTATTCCAGAAAAAAATTCGCAACATGCTGGTAGATCGGGCCACACTTTCGGGTATTTAGGTTTCAGCCCATGGTAGACTAGGCCGTCGTCAACGTTTCTGCTTCCTCTCTCGTCTTCTCGTCTTCTTGATCCTCACCTATAATTTTCGTGAGGCAGAGACGAACGAGGACAACTAATTGAATAGTACTCGTTCGCAGCCCAGCCCAACGAACAACGCCACGTGTCGCTCTCACAGCGATCCCTTAGGATTTCTTTTTTTAATATTTGTGTAAGTCTTTTTGATGTTTAGAATTGGTTTTTCGATGATTTTTTCGACTTTCCCGGTTTCACACGTTTTTTCTATATTTTTTGGTGAAAAAAATTTAAATAAAAAATAAAAAAAGATGCACGACCTTGCCTACGCGGTTGGCACGACCGTGGCTTCGCGGGAGGCACGAGTCGTGCCTCAAAAAAGGAGGCATGAATCGTGCCTCATGTCTCCGCGAGAGGCACACTCATGCCTTCGCGAAAGGCACTCCTGCCTCCCGTAAAAAGGCACGTCGTGCCTCCGCGAGAGGCACTCGTGCCTCTAAAACAGGAAAAACGGAAAAGGCTCCAGAGTGCGCCACTTGGCGCGCACGGAGAGGACACAATGTTTGTAGCTACGGGTACTCTTAAATTAGTGATTTCATAGGTCATCAGAGTGCCTGACCGCTCATCTCACAATCCCTCCTCCTCTCGATGTGGCATTACGAGTACCTTTGGCCTGGAGCGCTTCCATCGTCATCTGTAGAAGGATCAATGGCATGGTGAATGACCAAAGGTGGGCTCGGATTCATGATCCTCTCGAATACATAATTTTTGCGATCCCCAAATCCCCATCATCTCGTTTTTCAAGTCGACCTCTCTCTCAAGCAGGATTCCAGTGGTTAGATCTCATGGTGCAGGGTACATGGTTGGCAGTTAGCAGAGGGAGATTTGTAACACTCTCACTGTCAGTGAACAGTAATCACCATTACTGTTGATCATTACTGTTCAAAACTTTTGTTTGATCAACTTGGTTCAGTTCAAATTCAACTTCTCTTTTGATATTGTTGAAAGTCATGTGATCATGGACCTTGGTCAACTTGAATCCAAACAATTCCAAGCTCAAATTAAATACCCTTTGAATTGAATTCAAATCAATCTAGTTCAAAATGGCTTTGGTGGATTATTAAATAATAAAACCAAAGTGCAAAATAAACTTTCCCAAAAATTGTGAAACCGCTTGTATAAAATCCCAAATAATCATTGGACCATGCCCATGTAATCATTGGCATTTATTGGGCTACTGAAAATTGTAAACAATTAATAACAGTAGCAATTCCAGGCCAATTGCTCATTTAATAATAAAATAAATTAGAAAAAGAGTTTAGAAAAACCCTAAACTTTTTGTGGTACTATAGGATTATGCTCTACTAATTATGGAACCAAAATGGAATTATATAAAAATGCCTAAGCCAATTAAATAAATGCTAACAGAATTTTACAGAAAACAGAAAAAGGAAATTGCTAAATGGTTATAAAACGCACGGGGCGTAACCCACCCCCAGGCCCACCCCGGCCCACTCCCACCCCTCCCTTCTTCTACCTCGTGCTACAGGAGAGGCCGGCGTGCCATGGCGGCAGGTGCTCGCGCTCGTCGTTGCCACCAGACCCGGCCACCTCCTCGTGTCGCTACAGTACGTCGTGGATGAGCTAAATATCTGCCCCGGAAATTGTGGATCGGGTGCAGCACCATTTTCCCCTCTCCCACCTCACCTTGGTCAGGAGAAACCGTCCCCGAGCGCCACCGTGGGCACGACGTGCTCGCTGGCGCGGCCACCCTCCTCCCCGTACCGTGCGACCACGTCCAGGAACGCCGCCGTCCTCCTCCAGGTCTTCCCCCTCCTCAAGCCCGGGCCGGAACGCACCGGACGCCGCGAATCGCACCCTTCTTCCTCCTCCAGCCGCCGGCCGGCTTTCGTCGATTCCGGCCACCCCGAACGTCCTCGAGCCTCCCCGAGCCCGGAATCACCACCGCGGTGAGCGCTACTTCAATTCCCCCAACTCCGCGGTCGATTTGGCGCCGTAGTGCGCTTTTCCCCGCCCGCACCCGTCCCGTACGCCGTTGACACTCGTCGTAGCAGTCACCGTGGTTAACCCCGACGTCCACCTCGAGCACCAGGGAACGCATAACCGAGGACTCGTTCAGTTTCACCCCTCCGCGGTCATTTTTATCTTTGGGGCTGATGGCCGTGGCCTCGCCGGGCTTCCTGCCGCCGTGGCCGCCATTGGAGCCGGTTGAGCTCGCCACGCTCACCCCGGGCTCGGCCGTGCCCTTGCGCGTGTACCCTACGGCGGCAGCCACGCCCCCCCCCCCCCCCCCCCCCCCCCCCCGCACCCACATGCCGTGGCCACCTCGCCGGCATGGCCTGGCCACCGTACGGGACTCGCTCCGGCGAGCGCAGCGGGCGCGCATGGCTAGCCATGGGCTTAAACCCCCCTTGTCTAACTGCCATGTGGCCCTAGCCCACTTAACCCACTGTTAGTATTAAACTAATGGTTAAATTAAAACCTGAGACACTTATACCTGGGCCCCACCTGTCATATATTGATTAAAATAATTTAGATAATATTAACAATCACTGACATGTGGGTCCAGGGATATTTAAAATTAAATAAAATGTTTTATAAATAAACAGAGGCTAACATGTGGGTCCCACATGTCAGGCACTGTTTGGATAATGTTGTTATAATAATAAAAGAAATTCGGAAAATCATTTAAATGATTTAAAACTTTGAAATTCAATAACTTTTAAACCGTAACTCAGATTCAAAAACTTTATACATGAAAATTGATCAGAAAAATATAACGAATACGAATACGCTATACGTATGTCTATCACACCCCTCTAACACAACGAACATCGAACCGTCCCCCTTCGGACCGGCAGTCCGATAAATTGTCCGGTACTGCTAAAGTACCCGGATGAATTTATTCCGAACACAAATGTTTCTCAGAATAGATCAACTAGCACGGATACACCCCCCTTATGTTTGTCCGGTACTCACGAAACCTCCGGCTTGATCCTTCCCCCCTCCGGACACCTTGTCCGATAATCACCCGGAGCTGTTCGTTCATCCCCGGATGAATTCCCGCTCCGAGCAACGTGCATTGCACTGCGTTAGAACACTGTTAACATTTCGTCCGTCATGTCATGCATCTGTTTGTATATGCTTGCTATGTATTTACTGTTTCTTCCCCCCTTAATCTCCGGTAGACCCCGCTGCTACCGTCGACTACACCGCTGCTGAGTACGACTACTTCGTCGACGACCCTACCCCTACCGTCGAGCTTCCAGGCAAGCAGAGCCATTCTCTTCCCCAGATATCGCCTATCTTTCCATACATTTCTTGCACTAGGCATTGTTACTGCTGCTGCTACGTTGCTTACCTATTCAATTGCATAACCTGTCATTGTCGCCCCTTGATGTGCCTTCCTTATCCTATGCTGCTTATAAATATATATATGTTATTCAGCAGTGAGCCCTGCGCATTGTTAGCTAGGATTAGATAGAGGGCCATGATCACTCAGGGGAGTGAACGCGGATAGAAATATTATAACTGCACAGGTACGGTACAATGCAGACACCGCCTCAGGCCCCCTAGCTCGGCTCTGCCGAGCCACCATCAAGTGTGAGCTATCAAGGAGTAATCCTTGTACTCCACTCGTTGCTGACTTTGTATAGCCGCTCTAGGTACCTGAGCAACGGTTGTCCTTCAGGTGAGAAGTCGGGCGACCCAACGGTGCCCGCGAGAGGTATTGCGACGGGACGACAGGGAGGGTACGACCAGTGTACCGGTGTGCTTGGCCCCTGATCGTTGGCCGCGAGAGTTACCAAACTACGAAAGTCGAGCTCCTCCAGGAGCACACGCGAGACAAGGTAAGGAGACGGTTCACCTTGTTGGTAACCGCAGTGACTTGGTGGGACGACAGGCCAGGCACCGATGTACTGGTGGTCCTGGCTACTGTCGTTGTCCGCGGGTCAGTTAAGTCGAGGCAACGATAACGGTTTTCACGCAGGTTAATTAAAATGCTAAATGGTTCAGTGAATGTCTTGAGTTGGCTATATGCCATGTACACACTACCTACCCGTGGGATTACGAGTTATGGGCTCCTTTGCTTCGTAGTGTCGTCCGAGGACTCTTCAGACGTCAGCAGTACATCGGCCTGCACCGGGAAGTGGTGTTGTCTTATTTGCCGCGGCAGTGTGATTTGTATTTTCTTTGATTTAACTTCACCGGCCAGCCTCGCACCGTGCAGGAGTACGTCGGGGTTAGGGTCCAAAGCCCCGCGTACATAGGATATAGTCCGGCGGATGACCTCTCTGTTGAGTTTGAAAGATGGGCTATGAAGTGTCGGATAGCCTCGGTGGAGCGTTCCCTAACAAGGTTCCCGCCACCCTGGAGATCCGTGCGTCTAGCGTAACACAAGTGCGCCCCTGCAGGGAAGATTAATCTATTCGAATAGCCGTGTCCACGGTAACAGGACGCTTTATGCTGAAGCTGGATCTTACCTGTCGGGACCCGGAATATGCGTATGTAATTCCAGTCACAATTCATTCATATGGAGAGCCGAGAGCCATACCCACTTGTCTAAGCAGACAAGGCCAAGTACAAGACACTCTCGGAAAGCTCGAACGTGAGGGGCATCCCATTCAGGCCCGGATGATCAACTGAGATGGGTCCTCATCGTCCGCTCACAAGTCTAAATGATTATGGGTGGTGAAACCCCATACTCATAGACAAGTCGCCTCAACCATATTATCGATTGAATCATAACACTTACATAAACAGACTCCAGCCCGATCTCTTAGTCGGGGTCTCGGGCGGGCTCAATCATACAAGAAAGTGTGCCACGTGACAGAGTCACGAGCAATCGCATCGCGATGCCCCAAGCTGCGCACATCTAAGGGCCACTTGGTGTATAAAAGACCGCCGGCGAGAACACAACTAAGGTATCGAACCCCACACATGACATGCACGATATAAACATACACGCAGCATGCATGCCAAGTGTATAACAGTAGGTAACACAACATGAACTCTACAAACTCATAGCTTTATTGCATCTGCTAAACAGAGCAGATATAGTAGTGTTACAAGCAGAGATCACATCACTGTGATCCAACATTACATCATACAACAACGGAAGCAAAATATGTCTTAGTAAAGACAAGGTTAACAAATGGCTTAAGAAGCCTTTAAGAAAACACAACGACCCTCCAGAGGGACCAGGCTGCTGTCTGGGACTACATTACTTCGTTGACGTCGAGCTTGAAGGGGGAGGAGGCCACCATCAGGGTCAGTGGTCTCGTCTCTAAAACATAGAATAAGAAAACGTGAGTACAAAGTCGTACTCAGCAAGACTTACGTCAGAACTATACTACTCATGCTCAGGTACCAAGGTAAAGGCAAGTGGGGTTGTAATGAAGAAAGCTTTGACTTGGCTATCCTGTACTACGACTACATAGAGTTGAGATGAGAGGCGCACACGAGTCCATCTAATCTTGATCACCACATCAAATACACCACCATGGATCCTTCCTCGACTTCCCCACGAGGAAGCAACCCAAAGCACTCACACTTATCTTGCAATTTTTAGAGTATCCATTTGAGTTGTCTAATAATCAAGTAATGATCTCCAAGTAGTCCATAACCGCGGACACGGCTATTCGAATAGTTCATTAACCCTGCAGGGGTGTACTTCTTCACATACTAGCTACCACTTATCGCCTAGAACTCGTCACCTTCAAGCGGTGTCGGCGAGGATAGTACCACGACACTTACCTCACGGCTCCAACTCTAGTCCAGGGGATCGCCTATCTGAGTTGTACCCCAATCGGGAATCCGGTCGGGGTTTCCGTTCAGGACCCAGACGATGTATGGACGGTCCGACAAGCCCACCTCGACGGATGGTGTTGCGCTTGCCTAAAACCGTGCTACGTTATGAAAGCAAATAGAATAAAATTAACCCATGCGAATCCTAGACCATAGTCGGGGTGAGTTAATAGGTCGAGAGGGGTCAATGAGCCCAACATGTGGTAGTAATCTGTGTCTTGGATCACAACACAAGAACTCGGGGCCTAGGGCAGTGTAAATGAGACAACCCACTGTGTAATCCTACACAGCCTCTCATTGTTCACTTATATTAGGGTGACTTCATCAACACGTTACCACCTTGTTGCATGTGTTCACTACCATCCCGATACATCACCCAGATGGATCAACTTCATTGCAAACAACTCTACCATGGCATAGCATAACATGGATGAAGGGCCACATGATGAACACAAACAATCTTGTATCTGCTAGGTTGAGGTTTGCTTAATACTGTGGCAGCAATGATAGGTCATGCAAAGGATGGGTTCAACTAGCGATAGAACGGTAACATGTGAATCACCTAATCATGAATAAGAGAACAAGAGGGAAACTGGGTTTTTATAGATATGATCAAAGGGGGTTTGCTTGCCTTATTGTCGAGACTCGGGGGTGCCACTCTTCGGAGAAAGCAGGGACTACGTTCGGCGATGGATCTATCGAGAAGAAGCAAACACCGAGACAACAAAGTATAAACATCACATTGAATTGCACATTCAAGAATGAAACATGGCATGGTACTGATGTGATCTATGTTCAATTTGCAACAAGTTTAATTGAAGTTGATTTGAAAAAGGAATTCAAATTCAAACTCCAAATGTGGTTCAAACTATCCCAAGTTGCATTTGCTAATGTTTGGATATGGTAAACCATGTTGTCATGTGTATGATATGCCTCTGATGTTCATGTGATAAGGTTGGTATTGCAAAGATTTAATTTGAAATGATTTAAACATTTATTTTGAATTATTCCAAATAACCCAAATATCTAAATGCTACTGGTCCATCATCATAGATGTGTTTTTCATCTATGAAAGTATGATATTTGGAATCCTTGAATTTTTCTGATGATTTTTCATATATAAATTATTTGATTTGGACTTATGGTTTAAAAGTTATTGAATTTCAAAGATTTAAACAATTTCTGTAAATTCCTGGAATTAAATTAAACAGAGAAAACACTTATTGCATCAGCATGATGCAATGCTGATGTCACCAGGGGGCCTGCCAAGTGGGCCAGCACTGTCAGTGACACAGTGTTAAAACCCGGTTTAATTAAAACTTAACATGGGATTAAGGGGGCTGGGACCCACCTGTCATTGACCCATGGGGTCAATTAGAGGGTGATTAGCCCCTAATTAACCTGGCCGGCCAGAATTTAGCCGCCGGTGGCCACGGCTATGGCGGAGGGGTCGCCGGAGTGGCGCTCCAGGGCACCAGGGGGCTCACGAGGGGCACCACTCGGCTGCCCGTGGCCTCCCGCACCCAGTGGGGCACACGGGGTATCTCAGGAGGGCCCGTGGACATGCCGGCGAGCAGTCCCGCGGCGGTGAGCTCACGGCCATGGCGGGCAATAGAGAAGGAGGCACGAGGAGGAGCGAGAAAGGGTGGGTTCGACGCGGCATCTCACCGGGAACGAGATGGAGTTGCTTCTGTGGCCGGAGGGGGCTCGACGGCGCCCAATTCCTCGCCGGTGTCCATGGAGGCCGGCGGCACGGTGGTGAAGCGGGTGTCGTTGGTTGTGCTCCAGGGCTCGATTCCGCGCGGGGTTAGACGAGGACGACGTCGGCGGAGCGTCTGGACAGCTCGAGGCGGCGACTGGGGCACAGTGGCCGCGCTGGGGCACGTCGGCGACGACTTGCGCTCTCGGGCAGTGGTCAAGAGACGGGGTAGGAGGAGGGAAACGCAGCCAGGAGAGAGGGGAAGAACAGGGGAGGCTTCTAGGGCCTCCACGGCGCTGGCTAAAGGGCAGGGGGCAGGCAGGTAGCTGCCTGGCGTCCATGCCGGGCTCGCCGGCGTCCTGCCTGCCTGCCTGGCCAGTGGAGGAAGACGACCCTGCCCTTTTGGGCTGGGCCTCCTCTGCTGGGCCAGGTGGCCAGGTAAGTGGCTTCGGCCTTTTGTTCTTTTTTTTTCTTTTTCTGCTTTCTGTTTTATTTGTTTTGCTCTGGAAAAAAATACCAAAGCATTTTTAAAAATCCCCAAATATTTATCTTGGACATATGTGACATAGTACTAGCCACTCCCAAGATTTGAAGATTTTTGGAATTCAAATTATTTGAATCCAATTCAAATAGCATTTAAATTTAATTTCCAAGCCTCTGTTTGAATATTTGAAAAATCCATGAGTATGGGTTTGACTCCAAATCATTTTTAAAATGATCATACTCATTTATAGGACTTTTCAAAATTGTTTGGAGGAATTTTGGAAAAACTTTTTATCTGGCCTTTTATTTAAATTCTTTTTGAGGCTTTTCCAAATCCCCAATTATTAAACCAAGGAATTTAAACATGATGCAAATATTCTAGTAATAAAAGCACATACCAAAACTAGGGTTGTGACATTACCACTACAAACTATTATTATTAAACTGTATGGTTCCGGGTTTTCTTCCTCGCGGCGATGTCGAGGAGGTGAACTCGGAGGCATTGTTAATTATTACAACTTATTATTATACAATTCTACAGCAACTTCCGCTGCATTGTTACTTTATGCTTTATATAAAGTGTTGGCTGATTCTTACCTCATGCTGCAAGACATCGTCGGAAGATGCTAGTCTTCGATAGGCCTAGCTTCTTACCCTTGCTCTGGATTTCTGTCTTTCAGTCCACTATATACAGCCTCTTCTTTCCGTTGATGCAATGCATAATGCTTAGTAGCGGACGTAAGACTCGCGGGTATGCTAGATACTCACCTTTGCTTTATTTCCCCTTTTTCGCTTTGCCTGATCGACCGCTGCAGCCGACGTTGGAGCCCAGGAGCAGGAGTACCCTGGAGGCGCCTACTACGACGTCGAGTTCCCCGTTGACCAGGAGTAGTTCGGTGGATCCCAGGCAGGAGGCCTCGCCTTTTCGATCTGTATCTCTGATGTGATTGGTGCTAGCCTTCTTAAGGCAAAACTTGACTAACTATGTCTGTAAGATATTATGGCTTGTATGACTTATGTATTCGGGTCCGCGTGACCCCCCTTTATTGTAATATATTTGTTTATCCTTTTGTGTTTAGTGTTGTGCTGTGATATTCTCACCGTGGCACCCTAATCTCAGCCGTGTACCCTGCGTGTATGATTACTGTACACGGAGTGATTTTGGGGGCGTCACAAGTTGGTATCAGAGCCGACTGCCTGTAGGAAGCCACCCCACCACTACTTGGTCGATGTTGGGTCTAGACTTTGAAAAACTATTTTGCTAACATAATATTTGGCTTACGGGCCCACATCGATGTCACTACGTGTGATATCTATGGTATTAGGATCCTTTTCTCCTTACCTATGCTCTGGGACTCTGCTCTCTTATCCTTGCTGGTAAGTTTTACAAACTCTGACATTAGGATCACGTTCTCTTGATTCCACCCGGCGTTTTTTGGTGCTTTCCCATTGATTGAGTCGTGTCGCAGGAGTTCTACCCCAGGTCCCGGACCGCGGATCCCATTCTCATTCTAGGCAGGCCGCGCGTCCTCTGGCATTAACTCCTGTGGCCAACAGTTTTCTTGCGGCGTGATTGACATAGTGGAATCTATGTCGCGTCGTGTAATCCTAATCGCGGTCTGCGCGCCGCCTAGTGAGTCCTTTTTCTTTAATTTCTACGACGTTACGCTGCCCGATTTTCGATTGACTCTGTGTGTAAGTGTGTATGTCTTATATGACTACTATATATATCCGCGTCTCCTCTTCGTTGTCGCTTTAATTCAGGCTTGATTCCGGTATCTCGTTAAATTTTCATCGCTGAAATACCCCTGTTAAATTCTAGCAGGATGGCTGGTCGTGGTCGTGGACGTGGTCGTGCTGCCAACGACCCACCTCCGCCGCCAGATTACATGGCCGGAATGATGCAGCAGTTCGAGATGAACCGTCAGTTCATGGAGAATGTCATGGCTCAGTTCCCCCAGCCGAATCAGAATGGGCACCACCATCAGCATGCCACCGTGACTCTGCACGACTTCACCCGCCTCAACCCCACTATGTTCTGCAACACTGCTCAGCCGTTGGATGCTGATGACTGGCTTCGCGACATCACTCACGAGATGGAGTCTGCTAATGTCGATCCAGCCGACTATGTGAACTTTGCGTCTTATCACCTGAAAGGCGCCGCTGCTTAGTGGTGGAGTACCCACAAGCGTTCACTGCCAGTTGGAGAAGTCATCACCTAGGATGAATTTCAGTCTGCCTTTCGCGCCCGCTACATTACTCAGGGGATCATGGATCGTAAGGCGGAAGAATTCCGCAACCTCACTCAGGGCGACATGACTGTTGAAGCCTATCAGCGCGAGTTCCTCAACCGCTCTCGCTATGCGGAAGAAGAGATCACCACTGATGCTCGCAGGCAGCAGAAGTTCCGTCGTGGCCTCAATCCAGATCTCAGGCTCGCTCTTGCCGTTCATGAATTCGCCAACTTCGCCACCATGGTGAACAAGGCTATCACCGTCGAGACTTCCCAGATGGAGCACAAGAACTCTCTGAAGCGCTCTCGTGACGTTGGCTCATCTTCGGGCGCAACGCAGAAGCGTCGTATCTGGCTCCCTACCAGTGTGACCCATTCAGCTGTCCCTGCTCCAAGGTCGTCTTATGCTGCACCCCGTCTGCCTCCGCCACCGCAGATGCCAAGAGCTCTGCCTGCACCACCCAATGCTACCCCCTTCGTCCTCAGGATGGACTATGCTTCACGTGACGCCAACCTGGGCATTTTTCCAGGGAGTGCCCCCAGAAACAGAAGCAACTGGTAGTTCACCCCGTTGGCCGCGGAAATGGTCGTGGCAACAACAGGACCCCCAACTATAATACTGGGTCTGCTGCTTATGCTCGTGGACATGCTAACAACGTCAATGTTGAAGAAGCTCAGCAACAACCCGCTACCGTGATGGGTACCCTTCTCGTTAATTCCGTACCTGCTACTGTTTTATTTGATACAGGAGCATCGCATTCATTCATGTCGGAAGCATTTGCATTTTCGCATAACTTCAAGTACGAAACGATGAAACCACCGATGGTTGTTCGCACTCCGATAGGCCAATGCCGAACCACCATGCTAGTGCCAAACACCACCATTGAAATCGAAGGAGTTGAATTCTTTGCTTCGCCCATCCTCCTGAAGTCTTCCACCATAGACCTCATTCTGGGAATGGATTGGTTGAAATTTCACGATGCCGCACTCTATTGTGGCACCAAGTCTGTCCAACTTTTTCACCCCTCCGGCGAGATTGTTAACCACACCCCTCGAGTTACCCGTAATGCAGAAACACAGATCTTTATGATGAATGCTTTGAATATCTCACCTCTGGAAGGAATTGAGAACGTTCCGGTCGTCCGCGATTTTCCCGACGTCTTCCCCGAAGAACTGCCGGGAATACCCCCGATCAGAGAAGTTGAATTCTTCATCGACTTGAAGCCAGGCACGGTTCCTATTGCCAAGTGCCCTTACAAGATGCCGCCACATGAACTCCTTGAACTTAAGGAGGAAATCGACAAGGAACTTCAGAAAGGATTCATTCGCCCCAGTTCCTCATCTTGGGGAGCACCTTCGCTCTTTGTCAAGAAGAGCGATGGGACAAACCAATTGGTCCAAGATTATCGGCCCATTAACCAAGCCACCATACAGAACAAATACCCACTTCCCCGGATCAACGATCTGTATGATCAACTTGCCGGATCCAAGGTGTTTTCTAAACTCGACTTGAGGTTGGGTTATCACCAAATCCGAGTCCGTGATGAGGACATTCCGAAGACTTCCTTCATTACTCGCTATGGTTCATACGAGTACACCGTCATGTCCTTTGGCTTAACCAATGCTCCAGCCACCTTCTCCAGATTGATGAATTATATTTTCATGGAGTACCTCGACCAGTTCGTCGTGGTTTATCTGGATGATATATTGATATATTCCAAGAATGAAGAAGAACATGCTGAACATCTTCGTCTTATATTGGAGAAGCTTCGAGAACACAAACTCTACGCTAAGTATTCTAAGTGTGAGTTCTAGCTTCCCGAAGTGACCTACCTTGGACATGTGATTTCCAAGGATGGCATTGCCATCACCCCAGAACGTATCCAGGCTATTCTTGACTGGACTCCTCCCAAGACCGTCAAGCAAGTCCGCAGTTTCCTCGGCCTCGCTAGCTATTGCCGCCGTTTCGTCGAGAATTTCTCCAAGATTGCCAGGCCTCTGACTAATCTGCTTCACAAAGGCGTCAAGTTTGAGTGGACAGATAAATGTCAAGAAAGTTTCCAAGCACTCAAGGACAAGCTAACTTCTTCCCCGGTGCTCGCTCCCCCTGATACTCAGAAGGACTTCGTGATATATTGCGACGCGTCTCGTCTAGGATTAGGCTGTGTCCTAATGCAAGAGCGCAAAGTGATTGCTTATGGATCTCGTCAGTTGCGTGCTCACCAAGACAAATATCCAACGCATGATCTCGAATTGGCAGCAGTAATTTATGCATTGAAGCTATGGCGACATTACCTCGTCGGTAATCGTTGCGAGGTCTACACCGATCACCAAAGTCTGAAGTACCTGTTTACTCAGCCAGACCTGAATCTTCATCAACAACGATGGCTCGAGACAATAGCCGACTTCAACATGGATATTTCGTATACCCCTGGCAAGGCTAATGTGATGGCCGATTCCTTGAGCCGCAAAGATTACTGTTCTGAACTTGAGGTTCTGGTGCAACAACCACTTCTGTATGAAGAGTTTCGCAAGTTGAACCTCGAGATTGTTCCTCAAGGTTACGTCAATAACCTGGTTCTCGAGTCAAAACTCGACGCCCTCATCAAGAGTAGACAATCTCTGGCCCCTGACATTGTGAAGATAAAGTAGGACATCGCAGAAGGAAAGCCCTCCTCTTTTACCATTGATGCTAATGATGGTGATACTGTGTACTTCAAGGGCCGCTTAGTAGTTCCTGTGAGCCCGGCCATCATTAACTGTGGTCCGAATATCATGGAAGAAGCCCATAATTCTCCCTTGTCAATCCACCCTGGCAGTACCAAGATGTATAAAGACCTTCGTCAACGGTACTGGTGGCCTTACATGAAGCAAGACATCGCCCTCTATGTTCCTCAATGTGACGTTTGCAGTCGCGTCAAAGCCGGACATCAGAAACCTGCTGGTTGGTTGCAACCACTCCCTCCTCCTGATTGGAAGTGGGACAAAGTCGAGATGGACTTCGTCACCGGTTTTCCTAAGTCACAGAAAGGTAACGATGCCATCTTTGTCGTCATCGACCGATTCTCCAAGATTGCTCACTTCCTGCCGGTCAAGGAGACGATCACTGCTAGTCAGCTAGAAGCCTTGTATATCTCCCGAATTGTGTCACTCCATGGTATTCCGCTGGAGATCAGTTCAGACCGTGGCAGCATTTTCACCTCACAATACTGGACGAGTTTCATGGAAGCCTTCGGGACTCGTCTGAATCTCTGCTCCGCTTATCACCCCCAGTCGCAAGGCCAAGTTGAACGAGTCAATCAAGTGCTGGAAGACATGATTCACGCTTGTGTCCTTTCATTCGGCATGAAATGGGAGGAATCTCTCCCGTACGCGGAATTCTCGTGCAACAATAGCTATCAGGCTAGCTTAAAGATGGCCCCCTTCGAAGTTCTATACGGACGTAAATGTCGGACCCCCCTGAATTTGTCAGGAACTGGGGAACGACCCTATTTCGGACCGGATCTTGTCCAACAAGCTGAAGATCAGGTTCGCATTGTGCAAGAAAATCTCAAGGCCGCACAGTCTCGTCAGAAGAGCAACTATGACCGCAAACACCGGGAAATGGAGTATCAACCTGGTCAATACGCTTACCTCCGTGTCACTCCCATGAGGGGCACTCATCGCTTCGGTATCAAGGGCAAGTTGGCTCCTCGCTACATTGGCCCGTTCCGTATCCTTTCCAGGAGTGGACCCGTGGCATACCGGTTGGAATTGCCGCCGAACCTCTTCCAAGTCCACGATGTATTCCACGTGTCGCAACTCCGTCGCTGCTTCAAGGACCCTATCCGCGAAGTGGAGCATGATATGATCGAGCTGCAACAAGACTTGACTTATCGAGAACATCCGAGCCGCATTCTCGATCAGTCTGAGCGTCGAACCCACAACAAGACCGTCAAGTTCCTCAAGGTTCAGTGGTCGAATCATTCTGAAGATGAAGCCACTTGGGAACGCGAAGATCGCCTTCGCGATGAATACCCCGATCTTTTCCTCGCTACCACTTAAATTCTCGGGACGAGAATTCTTGTAGTGGGGGAGATTTGTAACACTCTCATTGTCAGTGAACAGTAATCACCATTACTGTTGATCATTACTGTTCAAAACTTTTGTTTGATCAACTTGGTTCAGTTCAAATTCAACTTCTCTTTTGATATTGTTGAAATTCATGTGATCATGGACCTTGGTCAACTTGAATCGAAACAATTCCAAGCTCAAATTAAATACCCTTTGAATTGAATTCAAATCAATCTAGTTCAAAATGGCTTTGGTGGATTATTAAATAATAAAACCAAAGTGCAAAATAAACTTTCTCCAAAAATTGTGAAACCACTTTTATAAAATCCCAAATAATCATTGGACCATGCCCATGAAATCATTGGTATTTATTGAGCTACTTAAAATTGTAAACAATTAATAACAGTAGCAATTCCACGCCAATTGCTCATTTAATAATAAAATAAAATAGAAAAAGAGTTTAGAAAAACCCTAAACTTTTTGTGGTACTCTAGGATTATGCTCTACTAATTATGGAACCAAAATGGAATTATATAAAAATTCCTAAGCCAATTAAATAAATGCTAACAGAATTTCACAGAAAACAGAAAAAGGAAATTGCTAAATGGTTATAAAACGAACGGGGCGTAGCCCACCCCCAGGCCCACCCCGGCACACTCCCACCCCTCCCTTCTTCTACCTCGTGCTACAGGAGAAGCCGACCGTGCCATGGCGGCAGGTGCTCGCGCTCGTTGTTGCCACCAGACCCGGCCACCTCCTCGTGTCGCTACAGTACGCCGTGGATGAGCTAAATATCTGCCCCGGAAATTGTGGATCGGGTGCAGCACCATTTTCCCCTCTCCCACCTCACCTTGGTCAGGAGAAACCGTGCCCGAGCGCCACCGAGGGCACGACGTGCTCGCTAGCGCGGCCACCCTCCTCCCCGGACCGTGCGACCACGTTCAGGAACGTCGCCGTCCTCCTCCAGGTCTTCCCCCTCCTCAAGCCCGGGCCGGAACGCATCGGACGCCGCGAATCGCGCCCTTCTTCCTCCTCCATCCGTCGGCCGGCTTTCGTCTATTCCGGCCACCCCGAACGTCCTCGAGCCTCCCCGAGTGTAAGGCCCGATATGCGGTACTGTTCCAGATCTAGATGTTTCCACCCAGATCCGGGGAAGAAGCACATATCGGTCCCACCGCGACATATGACGAAGTCATATACCCCGGATTTCCAACATGATATCACAACATTACAGATACAGGATACAACATCTCATACAATCGGCATACAACTGCCTTAAATACAATACAACAGCGGAAGGTACATGTCTGAGTACAGACTACAATCAAATGCCTACTGGCAAAGAGAAAAACAACGATCCCATAACCACACGGGTCCAGGCCCTCCGCCGGGATCCGCCTAACTAGTCGTCGTCGAGTCTCCGCGTGAAACGTCGATCACCATACCTGTTGTCGATCAGAACCCTGAAAAGAGTTTGGGGGTAGTATCATGAGTACAGAGGTACTCAGCATCCAACTGTAGTGGTCATCTGACCCAGCAAGGACTTCATCACTCGTCATTCTAGGACAACTAGTAGTTTACGGAAAGGAAGGGGTAAGTGGTGAGGTTGCTGCCGCACTAGCATTTATGAAGTGGCTAACGATCTAGAGAGTAAGGTAAGAAGCCAAGCATTCGACGAGGAATCGCCTCCAACAAGTCTTGCTATCCACCTACATACGCAAACATAACACCTATCCTATCCTTGTCCTCCTCTTCGCATCCCGATGAAGAAGAAGCAGTCAAGGCACACACACGTTGATCAAGTTATTTTAAGATTATCTCAGTTGTTGTTGTCTATGAACAGGACATAGGTCTCAAGTCGTCCATAACCGTGGACACGGCTTCTCGAAAATATTTAACCCTGCAGGGGTGTACCAACTGCCCATTACGAGGCTCCGCACGCACGCCCATCTCTCTCAGTTGCTACCCATGATAGGCAACCATTTTATGATTTAGTCCCAAGAGATCTGGAACGACAGGCCCCTCTAACTAACAACGCACAAATCCGGGTGGCCCCCGGTGAGTCGACATCCAACTCAAAAGTCGGCTGCGCTATCGAGTCGGCCTCTACCGTCTGGACGAGGTCGGGTTAGCTACCCAAACAGATGTGGGCAGCCCCCTAGCTTCCAGGTGTGGACCAACAAAGGAACTATGTCTCCGCTGGCCCGAGTTGTTTGAAAACTACTGGCGTACGACCAGCACACACACGGTTTCAAATGATAAAATCAGCTTGGGCCACCACTAGAAATGCTTGAAGCTAGGTAGGTAAGAAAAGGGGACCCCATAAAATCCCACACGCGGTTAGGCACGCTCAGTCTTAAAACCAATACCCGAAACTCGGGTCCTAGGTGACTCGAATGGAACAAAGCGTCGGGGCGGGATAGCCTAGACCTTCCATCCTTCGTCGAATATAGTCAACATTATAATAATCATATCATCAACAACAATAATAATAAAGAGGTGATATCCCAAACCCAGGAGTAACAGGGTAACATCGTAGCATCCTAAGCATGCATACTAAGCAGGGGCTGAGCAACGAGCAATAGTAACATAGCAGTACAAGGTTTGCTGGGAAGGGACATGGCTGTATCGGTTTGAAAGAGGCTGTCAACATGTGGTAGGATCAAACATCGAACCTAACCTATACTAGCATGCAAACCGCTGGTTGAAATAGAATGGATCATAAGTAATGTATAGTCCTTGCCTGTTGATAAGTCGGATTCCGAAGGTGTAGTCGATCGCAAGCTCGCATCGTCTCCGAGAGGTACCCGCGGAAGCACACAAGAAGTAAACACTGGAAAGCAATCAACGGTGCACCACTATTACTACGGAGCAATACAATATCAAAGAGACAACACAAGGCACGGCAACGCGATACGGATCTATCGTCGGGAACGGGTACTAACAATTTAAGTGGGTATCGGTCACACACGACGAATACCGCACGTTTATGGTGGTTCAAGTTGCTTAGCTATAGGTGATCAAACAACGGTTATTAACATGGCAACTCACTCAAGCATGGCAAGAGGTGAAGCAAAAATAAACTATCTAAGATAGTCAATTTAAGTGGGGTGAAATCCTGGACATGCAAACTATTGCGGACCCCACGATAAATATTGCATTTGGTACTGTTTTGCCCTAAACAATATTTTATTATTTTTATTAGCAAGCAACAGCAACAAAAACACAATCTACATGCAATTCTAGTCAAGTTACATATAAGAAACATTTTAAACAGAGCAACAGATAAAAAGTTATAGCAGTTACAGTTTACAGTGGCAGGCAGTGTAATTAGCAATCAAACAACATGTAACAAAGTCAAACATGGCAACAAGCAACAAATTATTAAACTAGACACAATTCTAAGCAAGTTTCATATTTTACGCGTCGCGATCCGAGCTACCGTTAAAAAGTTACGGGCACCGCAAAATTACAACTAAAACTGCCTCAATAAATAAAAACAACTAGCTGAAAAAAAAAACTAACTGGGCCGAAATTACTGGGCCCAACAGAAAAAAAAATAGACAAATAAAAAGAAGAAAAAAAAAACGGGCAGCTCACTTTGGGCCGTGGCCCACTGGAGGGGCGGCCTGGGCTGGGCGAGCTGGAGGGGGCGGCTGGGCCTTGGAGGAGGAGGCCGGCCCAGCCTGGCCGGTGGCTGGTGCGGGCGTCTCCCGTGCCGGCGGCTCCTCCCGAGCGGCTGCTCGGTACCGACCGGGGCAGCAGGCGGCGGCGCCTCCCGTCGGCGGCCGGCGGCGCAGGAGGGCAGGGGAGCGCGGCGGAGGCGGATCCGGCCGCGGATCGGGGCGGCGGCAGCCGGGACGCCTGCGGGCGCGTGGAGCTTCGGGCGGCCATCAATGGCGCGACGGCTCGGCGGCTGAGCTCGCCGGCGGCTTCCTGTAGACGAAGAGGGAGAGGTGAGGGAGGATCCAGAGGAGAGGAGGAAGGAAGGGACGCGAGGGAGAGATGGGGCGCCGGCGGTGAGCTCCGGTGGGCCTCCATGGCCGGGCAGCGCTCGGGTCCTCCATGGCTGCGGGAGAGAGAGAGAGGAGCGAGGTTGGTGGAGGCTGAGCGCGATCTCGGCCGTCAGATCGGGCGATCTGACGGTCCAGATCTGCTGGGCTGGAACTGCTGCGAAAATTGGGGTAAAACAGGGGTGTGGCTGCAAAATTGTGGCTAGGGAAACACTAAAAATGGGTGGGAGTGTGGTGGTCTTTATATAGCCCCGGTGGCTGGCAGTTTGCAAAAACATCTCCGGTTTTTATCTCGCGCGCACGGTGCTCACGTTTCTGACCGCCGGGGGTCCGCAGTACCTCCGATTCGGGTAAAACTTTGAACTGCGCGATCAGTGCGTCGAGCCAGAGGCGTTCACCTCGCGCTGGAACCGTTCCGAAAACACTTTCCGGCGCGCTATAAAAATATCCCGTTTAATTATTAAACGGGGTTTTTGTTCCGCTGGCTTCGGCTGGTCTCGTGCGGTTTTCGCGACGGTGATCGGGCGAAATCCCGGTGTCGTAAAGTCGTGTGTCAGGGTGGCAAGGGTAGGTCTCCGTCCGGTACGAGAACAGAGGGGGGGAAATAATCGCCGATCAATAAATCGGGGATGCAAACACCGCAAACAACTCAGACAATCAAACAATTCACACCGAAAACAAAATTTTTAATTTGTGTGAAAACTGGGCTGTTACACCGAGCCCGGATTCACCACCGTGGTGAGCGCTACTTCAATTCCCCCAACTCCGCGGTCGATTTGGCGCCGTAGTGCGCTTTTCCCCGCCCGCACCCGTCCTGTCCGCCGTTGACACTCGCCGTAGCAGTCACCGTGGTCGACCCCGACCTCCACCTCGAGCACCAGGGAACGCGTAACCGAGGACTCGTTCAGTTTCACCCCTCCGCGGTCATTTTTATCATTGGGGCTGATGGTCGTGGCCTCGCCGGGCTTCCTGCCGCCGTGGCCGCCATTGGAGCCAGTTGAGCTCGCCACGCTCACCCCGGGCTCAGTCGTGCCCTTGCGCGTGTGGCCTACGGCGGCAGCCACGTCCCCCCCCCCCCCCCCCCCCCCGCACATGCCGTGGCCACCTCGCCGGCATGGCCTGGCCACCGTGCTGGACTCGCTCCGGCGAGCGCTGCGGGCGCGCATGGCTAGCCATGGGCTTAACCCCCCTCCCCCCCTGTCTAACTGCCATGTGGGCCTACCCCACTTAACCCACTGTTAGTATTAAACTAATGGTTAAATTAAAACCTGAGACACTTACACCTGGGCCCCACCTGTCATATATTGATTAAAATAATTTAGATAATATTAACAGTCACTGACATGTGGGTCCAGGGATATTTAAAATTAAATAAAATGTTTTATAAATAAACAGAGGCTGACATGTGGGTCCCACATGTCAGGCACTGTTTGGATAATGTTCTGGATAATGTTGTTATAATAATAAAAGAAATTCAGAAAATCATTTAAATGATTTAAAACTTTGACATTCAATAACTTTTAAACCGTAACTCAGATTCAAAAACTTTATACATGAAAATTGATCAGAAAAATATAACGAATACGAATACGCTATCCGTATGTCGATCACACCCCTCTAACACAACGAACATCGAACCGTCCCCCTTCGGACCGGCAGTCCGTTAAATTGTCCGGTACTGCTAAAGTACCCGGATGAATTTATTCCGAACACGAATGTTTCTCAGAATAGATCAACTAGCACGGATACACCCCCCTTATGTTTGTCCGGTACCCACGACACCTCCGGCTTGATCCTTCCCCCCTCCGGACACCTTGTCCGATAATCACCCGGAGCGGGCTGGCCGTTCATCCCCGGATGAATTCCCGCTCCGAGCAACGTGCATTGCACTGCGTTAGAACACCGTTAACATTTCGTCTTTCATGTCATGCATCTGTTTGTATATGCTTGTTGTGTATTTACTGTTTCTTCCCCCCCCCCCCCCCCCGTTAATCTCCGGTAGACCCCGCTGCTGCCGTCGACTACACCGCTGCTGAGTACGACTACTTCGTCGACGACCCTACCCCTACCGTCGAGCTTCCAGGCAAGCAGAGCCATTCTCTTCCCCAGATATCACCTATCTTTCCGTACATTTCTTGCACTAGGCATTGTTACTGCTGCTGCTACGTTGCTTACCTATTCAATTGCATAACCTGTCATTGTCGCCCCTTGATGTGCCTTCCTTATCCTATGCTGCCTATAAATATATATATGTTATTCAGCAGTGAGCCCTGCGCATTGTTAGCTAGGATTAGATAGAGGGCCGTGATCACTCAGGGGAGTGAACGCGGATACAAATATTATAACTGCACAGGTACGGTACAATGCAGACACCGCCTCAGGCCCCCTAGCTCGGCTCTGCCGAGCCACCATCAAGTGTGAGCTGTCAAAGAGTAATCCTTGTACTCCACTCGTTGCTGACTCTGTATAGCCGCTCTAGGTACCTGAGCAACGGTTGTCCTTCAGGTGAGAAGTCGGGCGACCCAACGGTGCCCGCGAGAGGTATTGCGACGGGACGACAGGTAGGGTACGACCAGTGTACCGGTGTGCTTGGCCCCTGATCGTTGGCCGCGAGAGTTACCAAACTACGAAAGTCGAGCTCCTCCAGGAGCACACGCGAGACAAGGTAAGGAGACGGTTCACCTTGTTGGTAACCGCAGTGACTTGGTGGGACGACAGGGCAGGCACCGATGTACTGGTGGTCCTGGCTGCTGTCGTTTTCCGCGAGTCAGTTAAGTCGAGGCAACGATAACGGTTGTCACGCAGGTTAATTAAAATGCTAAATGGTTCAGTGAATGTCTTGAGTTGGCTATATGCCATGTACGCACTACCTACCCGTGGGAATTACGAGTTATGGGCTCCTCTGCTTCGTAGTGTCGTCTGAGGACTCTTCAGACGTCAGCAGTACCGCGGCCTGCGCCGGGAAGTGGTGTTGTCTTATTTGCCGCGGCACTGTGATTTGTATTTGCTTTGATTTAACTTCACCGGCCAGCCTCGCACCGTGGAGGAGTACGTCGGGGTTAGGGTCCAAAGCCCCGCGTACATAGGATATAGTCCGGCGGATGACCTCTCTGTTGAGTTTGAAAGATGGGCTATGAAGTGTCGGATAGCCTCGGTGGAGCGTTCCCTAACAAGGTTCCCGCCACCCTGGAGATCCGTGCGTGTAGCGTAACACAAGTGCACCCCTGCAAGGAAGATTAATCTATTCGAATAGCCGTGTCCACGGTAACAGGACGCTTTATGCTGAAGCTGGATCTTACCACTACAAACTATTATTAATAAACTGTATGGTACCGGGTTTTCTTCCTCGCGGCGATGTCGAGGAGGTGAACTCGGAGGCATTGTTAATTATTACAACTTATTATTATACAATGCTACAGCAACTTCTGCTGCATTGTTACTTTATGCTTTATATAAACTGTTGGCTGATTCTTACCTCATGCTGCAAGACATCGTCGGAAGATGCTAGTCTTCGATAGGCCTAGCTTCTTACCCTTGCTCTGGATTTCTGTCTTTCAGTCCACTATATACAGCCTCTTCTTTCCGTTGATGCAATGCATAATGCTTAGTAGCGGACGTAAGACTCGCGGGTATGCTAGATACTCACCTTTGTTTTATTTCCCCTTTTTCGCTTTGCCTGATCGGCCGCTGCAGCCGACGTTGGAGCCCAGGAGCAGGAGTACCCCGGAGGCGCCTACTACGAAGTCGAGTTCCCCGTTGACCAGGAGTAGTTCGGTGGATCCCAGGCAGGAGGCCTCGCCTTTTCGATCTGTATCTCTGATGTGATTTGTGCTAGCCTTCTTAAGGCAAAACTTGACTAACTATGTATGTACTCAGATATTATGGCTTGTATGACTTATGTATTCGGTCCGCGTGACCCCCCTTTAATGTAATATGTTTGTTTATCCTTTTGTGTTTAGTGTTGTGCTGTGATATTCTCACCGTGGCACCCTAATCTCAGCCGTGTACCCTGCGTGTATGATTACTGTACACGGATTGATTTTGGGGGCGTCACAAGATACATGAAGAAAGTTAGGACAAACAATAGAAGGGGTGAAATCAGTTGTATTTGTGTCGAATATGTGTACGCAAGGGGTTACATGGATTTGGAGTTGTAATAGGTGTGGATAGGTACATGTTGTAGTCGGACACGTGTATCCTAGGCCTCTCGTATAATGAGGGGGGCACCACACGTTGTAACCCATGACAACAAGATAGCAATAGGTACACGGGGAGCCGACGGATATGTGTCGGCGCCCGGGTGGCCGGTGTTGCGGTATCTTGGGGAGGAGCGCCCGTAGTCATGCCCAGGGGATGTAGCCATATTGGTGAACCTCGTTAACAAATATCGTTCCTCGGTGTCGTCTATGATCTTGCATGGCGTATCTATTGTAACAAGTGGTATCAGAGCAAAGTTGCGAGAAGGCTATGCGGAAGATCATCTGGAGGTACGAGGATCATGCTCGAGGGTGCCGGGGGAACGTCCGATAGGCACAAGGTGGAGCATGGCGGCGATCGCGGATGCGGTCGGTGGAGTCGGACACTTCGGGCAGGAGGCCTGGACCGTTCGATGGGCTGTGGTCGGTAAGGATTGGCTAGAGGTGGCGATCGGACCGGCGTGGCTGTTGAAGACATTGAGGAGGAGGCGGCTTCGGCTCGCGATCAGACCGACGGCCAGACGTGGGGGACGGCCGGATAGATTGGAGTGTGAGAGCATTGAGATGATGCGTTGGGTGTTGTACAAGGCGGCGGCGCGGCACTGTGGACGGATTGTGTTGATGGCGTAGGTGGCCAAGATACGGCACGGCTCGTGCACGGATGATGACGCGCGAGGTGGCGACTGTTAAGCAGGGACGGTGTGCGACGAGTACATTCGTCAGAGCAGTACAGTTTGCTCGCGAGAACTAGAAACACAGATCAGGAAGGCGAGCTCGGATTTTGCGGCGAGTTTTTCCAGAATGAAGCGAATCGAGAGAAAGAAAGTTACGAGGCTGGCTGCGTAGGCGAGTCAGACTCGGAAGCGTGCGGCAGCAGGTCTCTGCTAGCGTGCCAAGGGAAAAGTTGTTTCGGTACAGGAGTCCAAGGAGATTAGCGTAAACATGCATGTCGGTTTGGGCCCATGGATGTTACGTGTGCACGGATTTGGTTTTCTAAAGGATTCCATGTGTATATACACGTTTGGGCAAAGGCTGATTGCAGTTCGGTTTGGAGTCTGGAGCCGTGACCGACAAGACCTGGAACTTGTATTTCGTGTCAGGGAAGGAAAATAAGGACCGCACAAACAAAATCGTCTGCGGGGTCAGAAAAGGTGGAGCAGTTGGTTTCGGCGGAGTGCAATTCAGCGCATCGACGGAAGGCTTCACGGTGATTCTCTGAAGAGCGGACAAGGAGGTTGTGCGGGTCAGGTTTTTTTTGGTAGATCATGGACTGTGTTGTGGCTTTGAAGAGGATTACAAGATAGGTGATCTTTTTCGTGAGGAAGTTGCGGAAGGAAGCAAGGGCGGTAATACCGGCGGCGACAGGTATTACCGGCGGCGACAGGTCGGTTGCATCGCGGTTCAGCATGGCGCCGGAATTCACCAAGTTTGATGTGGAGAAATTCGATGGCACGGGTAATTTCGATCTATGGCAGACAAGAGTCAAGGATCTTCTGACGCAACAGGAAATTTTGAAGGGTTTGCAGGAGACGAAGCCGGCCAAGCTTGATGATGATGCGTGGGAGGATATGAAGATGCAGGCAGCCGCAGTTGTACGGCTTTGTCTTGTGGATCAGGTCATGTATCATGTCATGGAAGAATCTTCTCCTAAGGCAATTTGGGATAAGTTGATAAGTCGTTATATGTCCAAGTCTGCGACCAGTAAGTTGTATCTGAATCAAAAGTCCTATGGGCTGAAGATGCAGGAGAGGTCGTATCTTGTGGAGCACGTGAATACCTTTAATCAATTCGCTACTGATCTAGCGCGTCTGGATGTGAAGATTGATGATGAGGACAAGGCACTACTTCTTTTGGTTCCGTTACCATCGTCATATGAGCATTTCGTCATTACGTTGACACATGGAAAGACAACCGTCAACAATGAGGAAATCACAGCAGCGTTGCTTGCACATGAATTGATGAAACAAAAGAATGCAACTGACAAGGAGAGTACTCAAGGTGTGGGGTTGGCGGTTAAAGGTTACCAGCTCAGGAATGGACATGAGGTGGAGAGTTCGAACAGGAAAAAGAAGAAGGTGCAGTGCTACAAGTGCAAAGAGTGGGGACATATGAAGTTTGACTGTCCGAGACTGAAGGGTGGCGCAAGTGCTAATGTGGCTACTCATGGTGATGACTCAGGCAGCTTCTAGTATCAGACAGGCGGTCAACTAAAGATGAAGCGTAGATGTTCTGTTCGGCATGCTCTTTTCATGTGACGCCCAATAGGGAGTGTTTCTCTTCGTATTAGTCTGGTGAATTTGATTTGGCCCATATTGGTGATGACACGGGCTACCGTGCTGCTGGAGTGGGTGACATCAAAATCAAGAGTTTGACGGAGTTGAGCGGGTGCTTCGGGGAGTCAGCATGTGCCAGGGCTAAGGAGGAATCTAATTTCGCTTGGTGTTCTTCATGATGATGGTATGATATTCCAGGTTGATCGGGATAAGAAAACCATGAGAATCGTGGAAGATGAAGTGACCGTGATGATAGGAGAGAAGACAGCTTCGCATCTTTACAAGTTGCAAGGGAGCACTATTTCAGGTGGAGTCATGGAGAGTGGAGCTGCAAAAGTAGCGGTGAAGTCTCACGGTGACGGCGGGTCTGAGGCCAAGTCAGGCTCGTCGGGTAGCTCTCATTAAGCTACAAAGAAGGCAACCCAAGTCTGTAGTACATGAAGGTTCGGCGCATGGACGACTTCTAGGTGGTGGAGAATATTCGCCAAGGTGGAGTTTGTTGTATTTGTGTCGAATATATGTACAAGGGGTTACATGAACTTGGAGTTGTAATAGGTCACTGGTAGAAAGAGTCCCATTTGTCCCGGTTCCAGAGGCCCGTTTGTCCCGGTTCCGGAACCGGGACTAAACGGTCGTTACTAATGCCCAAAACCTTTAGTACCGGTTGGGCCACGAACCGGGGCAGATGGGCCTTCACGTGACCGTTGTGGCTTGCCCAGGCGGGAGGGCCTTTTGTCCCGGATGGTGCCACCAACCGGGACGGGATAGGTTTTTTTTTGAAAGGGTGGGGGTTAGGGGGTTTTGCAGGGGTTAATTTAGGGGTTTCATATATTGTTTTAGCTAGCTAATAAAGAGAGTTGTGTAGTCTCTTATCACCATCTAGGAGAGAAAGGATTCATCTCATATATCATCATGATCATAATTAATATCCAACACACAAACGTCCTTTGCTAGTTTAACTTCGCTAATATCAAACACAAAGTTCAATTTTCATAATATTATACCTCGACTCCTCATATATTTCCCCTATGAGACTGCTCATCATCACAAGGGTAAATATAAAAAAACCAAAAGACACCTTCATTTCCATAATGTAATATGGAGAAGACCTTTTCCCAATGTTTTATATTCTTCCGAATCACTATCCGGTTCCAATTTTTTATTCTTAAGGAGCCACCATCACGTTCACTTTCAGTGGAGTAGTCAGTCTTGAAGAGTTCTTCCCGTGGCCGTAGGCATCCATAACTGTAAGCCACAACTGTAAGCTCGCCTCTAGAAGGCATCCATCTAGGCACACATTTTTTCGGGATTTTCTGTTGAAAACATATGAGTAAAATACTTAGTAATGCGGTATAGTTAATCTTAGGTCACAAGATTTCTGAAAATGATGAAGTAGTGATAGAACAGTAAAAAATCTCACCATGATATAGTTTGATACATATACCGGCAACAACTCAAGAACAAATGGAACATATGGAGTATAAGATTCGCTTATAAAGCTAGTTACATCTTCCAGAAAGGAGATGTACTCATCTTGTTCATCCTAGCTCCTCAATGCTACCATTATAGAAAGCATTATCAAATATCTTGCGTATATCCATCGGAGCATAAAGATAAACTGGCAATTATAACAAAGTTGTCAACTTGAGAAGCAAAGAAATAAGGAAAGGAAACAAGTAAAATTTGGTTAAGAAACTCACGTTGAGATAGAACCAGCTTCTTGTCGTCCACTAGCATCCAAATATCCTTATTTTTAAATACATCTCGACGAGGTCCAAGATCAAAGGTTATTTTCATACCCTCATGTAATGCATATGCCTTGCACAATGCATGCCAATTTGGACAAGCAAAACAAGTGCACCAAGATTTATTAGTGACATCAATCCTCAAAGTTATACCATGTTTGGTCTTCTTTAGTTTGACTTCCTTTGTTTCATTCTTTTGCCACGAATTTAATTTAACAAAGTCACATACTTAGCGTCTTGCATAGCATGGGATGCGCTAGTTGATTATAAAAAAATTACACGTCAAAACAAAAATTTAAGTGTGAAGCATGCTTAAATAAGAAGGATGATGTCGATGCAGAAGTTGTATATACCGTTATTTTTATGAAGTCACGCCTAAGTGTGAGGGAGAAATATCTTTCTTCATCCCCATCCAACTTTGGGTACCTGCTGTCGCACCGACCCGAGTTATCGTCACAATAGGGGCACTGGACGAGTTGTTCATCGTCAGCCATTTTCTGTGTTCATATATAATTCAAAAGATTAGTTCGGTGTCGTCGTCGGCGTCGTCTTGAGCCAACTGGCGAGATGGGAACGATGACTGGAAGGCGGGGGATTATATACCAAGAGAATAGGTCCTGGTTGGTTCAAAGTTAATACACACAAAAAAGGATGAACTCGAATAAAAATGCAGCAATAATATTTTAAAACAAGGTTGCATAGTGCCCCATATTTGAAGTGCACACATAAGCGATCCTAGGACAGTGTGGCGACGAACCCAAGTAGGATGAACAAGTTTCATACTTGTACATATCACAAGGGTGCTTGGTCAAATATATATCGAGTAATACAACGGTAAACAACATGACTAATACAGTAAACAACGTCGGGTGCGGTGGAAGGTGGCCACCCAAAGAGAAGGAACCACCACGAAATCGTAGCTCGGATGAGATCCCTGAAGAACCTTCCAGGTCCTCCATGACCCGGCGTCCAACTCCCTGACACGTCGGCGTACAATCCACTCGGGGGCCGGCTGCCTCCGCACCGACTGTGGCCAACGCGACCGCCACGAAATAAGATCCGGGTCGACGACAGGACCCGGATTCCTCACTAAACGGCGCGCCTTGGAGATCACCTCCCAGTGCCAGCCCGGGGGAGCCCAGTCCCGGACATCACCCATCCCATCAAGCAGGTGCTCTCCGACGCGGCGACGACGGGGATGCGGGCTAGGCATCGTTGCCGAGAACTTATTTAATATGCAAAGTTTTATTAACATGAACGAGTGAAAAATTTATACTAACTAACAAATTTAACAAAATAAGACAAAAATACTTAGCTATCTATCTATCTAGCTATCTATATATCTATCTATTATACAAAGATTCTACTCTATCTATTATATATCTATCTATTTATTATAGCTATCTCTATCTATTTATCTATCTATCTAGCTATTTATCTATCTAATATACACAGATTCTACTCTATAAATCTATCTATCTATCTATCATCTATTTATTTATCTATCTATCTATTTAATCTAGGCTCCGGAGGCTCACCAATGGGCTCGAGGCGGCGACGTAGAGGAGCGGGGCGGCCGGTGTCGGTGGAGGAGTGTGGGGGCGGCGGCGGCGGTGGAGGAATGGGGCGGCGGCGTCGGTGGAGTGGGGCGGCGGCGTATGAGCGGGGCGGCGAGGTGCGGTGGTGAGGAACAGAGGAGCGGGGACGGCGGCAATGCGGATCGAGGAACGCGAGATGCTCGGGGTGCCGCAGGCGAGGTCGTCGGCGACGGCGGGGGCAGTGCGGCGCGGCGCGGCAATCGGGCAGCCTGACGGTGTCGGTGTCGACGTCGGCGTCGTCTTGAGCCAAATGGCAGATGGGAACGACGCCCGGAAGGCGGGGGGATTATATACCAAGATAATAGGTCCCAGTTGGTGGCACCAACCGGTACTAAAGGTGGGTATTCGTACCGGTTCATGTCACCAACCGGGACCAATGATCCTTTTTCAGCAGCCCAAAGGGTGGGAAACAGAGACCATTGGTCCCGGTTGGTGGCACCAACCGGAACTAAAGGGATAACTTGGTACCGATTGGTGTCACCAACCGGAACCAAAGGCCCTGCGGCGCGGTGCGGTGGGATGTTTAGTCCCACCTCGCTAGTCGAGGGAGAGCCAGAGTGGTTTATAAGCGATGATGCGCGTACCACTTCGAGCTCCTCTCAACCGCAGGCTTTCGGGCCTACTCTGTTACTGCTTACCGTGGTCCTTTTGGGCCTGATGCGGGCCTGGATCCTGCCGCATTAGTGGGTTTCTAGTCGTATCCAGACCGTGTCAGCCGAGTAGGTGGGATTATTTTTCTCTGAAAATGGACCTTTAGTCCCGGTTGGTGCCTCCAACCGGTACTAAAGGCCTCTCCCACCGTAATTAACCACTAACTAACCCTTTAGTACCAGTTGGTGCCCAGAACCGGTACTAAAGGTCCCCTGTAAGCAACTAAATTAGTACCACCTCGCTAGCCGAAGTGGAGTTAGACCGGTTTATAAGCACAAGTCCGCGTTGACTTATCGTAGCATAACAAGTTCACTAAAGGCCGTACATGGAGAAATTCATCTATATCCGGTACTCTGTCCGGGAGAAATTCGGACGGACCTCGGTTGGTTGGCAGATTTGCTAGATGTGCCCACGAGGCGGGGACCGTCTGAAAACCCGTATGGGACGAAAATCCCGTACGGGTATTTCAGACGGTCCACGCCTGGTCGGTAGACTTGCCGGATCTGTCAACCAGGCGAGGATCGTCTGAAATTTGCCTTGACAGAGTACAGGATATGGAGTATTCTTCCGTTGACGTCCTATAATGAAATTGCTATACTTTTTTTTTTGTTTTCCAATCAAACAAAACACAAGGTTTCCCCTGCATACAGCCCGACGGTGGCTCGTGAGTGCAAGCATATCAAATGCACCGTCGGACGTATGCAAAGAATCTGAATGATTTGTATATGGTCAATGAAGTGAAAGATTTCTAGCTAGATATATATAAGATCAACAAAACACACGATTTCGCCTGCATACAGCCCGACGGTGGCTCATGAGTGCAAGCATATCAAATGCACCGTCGAACGTATGGAGGCGAATCCGAATGGTTTGTATTCGGCCGATGAACTCAGTGTCGAACAAGTCCTAGAGGTGGGCTATATATATAGGCAACGACAAGCCTGATCCAACGGCTCACAAGCCTGATCCAACGGCTCACAAGCCTGATCCAATGACTCACAAGCGCTTGAAAGAAACACGCGATCCGTGTGCTTCTTCCTGATTGGTTGGATTCAGAATCGTGTGCGGTTAAAAGCGCGTGGAAGAGGACTCCATGCAACGCCAGTCGCCACTAGTTCTCTTCTCGTGCACTCTTTCCCTTTCCGCGCCACCGCCACCATGCCATCATCATGAAGCCTCGGAGGAGGCGGAACACTGGACGAGGCTGGTGGCCGAGAGCGCGGAGCGGCGACACGAGCGTCATGAATGGCGGGAGGAGCGGCGGGCGGCCAAGGCGATGGCCGAGGAGGAACTGGCGAGAGGCGCCGCCAACTGGCCCGTCGGTGATCCCCGCTGGATAGCGCTGGAGGATGACATCAGCTCCGTCACCGAAGATGATTTCTCCGACGACGAGGAGGAGTAATTTTTTTATGTTCTAGGTTTGAGATTTTAAGTTGTTGAATGTTTTAAGTTTGCCGCGTCGCCGCCACCATGCCACCATATGTTCTAAGTTTCCCTCGCAGAAGAAATAAAGCCACATTCTAAAATTTCAACCCTTTCTAAATTCATTTGCTATTTTTCATGCATTTAATGATTTATTTTGAGCTAAATGACCCTGAAATTGGAAAGCACTACAACTGAACTCAGAAAAGGTTGAAACTTGGCACGGTATCATCATTTGACCCACATAACATGTGTGCAAAAGTTGAGAGGGTTACGGCAAAAACTGGATGCACTTCGTGTACAAACTGGACCATCTCTTTCGAAGTACGATGGTTTCAAACGAAAACACATCTGTTACAAAGGCATTTCATTTTTCTAAACTTATTTGAACTCAAGACTTTTTGTGCATACAATATGCATCATTCAAAGCCACATACTAAAATTTCAACCCTTTCTGACTTCATTTGCTATTTTTCATGCATATAATGATTTATTTTGGGCTAAATGACCCTGAAATTGAAAAGCGCTAGAACTAAACTCGGAAAAGGTTGAAACTTGGCATGTTATCATCATTTGACCCACATAACATGTGTGCAAAAGTTGAGAGGGTTACGGCAAAATCTAGATGCACTTCGTGTACAAACTGGACCATCTCTTTCGAAGTACGAGGGTTTCAGACGAAAACTCATCTATTACAAATGCATTTCATTTTTCTAAAATTATTTGAACTCAAGACTTTTTGTGCATTCAATATGCATCATTCAAAGCCACATACTAAAATTTTAACCCTTTCTGACTTCATTTGCTATTTTTCATGCATTTAATGATTTATTTTGGGCTAAATGACCCTGAAATTGGACTAATGATTGTGGGCGAGCCTTTCGTCCCGGGTCAAGCAACAAACCGGGACTAATGGTTGTGGGCCAGGAGTGAGGCCCATTGGTCCCAGTTCTTGTCTGGAACCGGGACATATGCCCCCAGACGAACCGGGACCAATGCCCCACGAGGCCCGGCCGGCCCCCCAGGCGCACGAACCGGGACGTATGACCCCCATGGGTCCCGGTTAGTGGCACAACCGGGACTAATGGGTTGGAGTGGCCTGAACCAAAGCCCTGTTTTATACTATTGAGTGTGGATAGGTACGAGTCGTGCTGTAGTCGGACATGTGTATCCTAGGCCTCTCATATAATGAGGGGGAACCACACGTTGTAACCCATGACAACAAGATAGCAATAGGTACACGGGGAGCCGGTGGATATCTGTCGGCGCCCGGGTGGCCGGTGTTGCGGTATCTTGGGGAGGAGCGCCCGTAGTCATGTCCCGAGGATGTAGCCATATTGGTGAACCTCGTTAACAAATATCGTGCCTCAGTGTCATCTATGATCTTGCATGGCGTATCTATTCTAACAAAATCGAAGGGCTCACGATTCGTGAGAGGATCGGAAAAAGGTTTGATCCCTCCTCTTGTGGTGATGTGAATTGTGAAGTGACGGTGACTTATGGTGCGAGGACGACCACTCCTCTTGGCTGCTTGACTGACGCGAGAGAATATGTTTCTCCTTCATCTGTGAGATCTCAGTACTGATTCAAATGCATTCAAGGTTAGTTATGCCAGGTTTGCTTGCTCAAACTATAGTTTTTGTGCATCACAAGGTCTTGTGGTTACTAACCGTGTTATTAAAATGCCACATAAAACATGTAAGATCATCTAATTCTGGAGTGAATTTTTATTTTCAGGTTGTCAGCTTGGATGGTAGGAATATATCCTACTTGGTAGCTTGACTTTTACATAATTTCAAATATGTTCAGTTGTCACTATCTATTCAGTTGTACACTTGAATGTGGGTTCTTGAGTTTCTCATGTGATAGATTGGAACATTTAGAAATCTGTATATTATCTTCTTGAAGAGAACATGCTTTCCTAGCTACATTGGCATCCTAATACCATAGTAATAAATTGCAGGAAAACTGATTTAGCAGTAGGAAAATTTTCCGCTATCGTTACGGAAGGAAAGGAGCTATCTCCAGCAATTTACTGAAGAAATCAAATCGCATGGAGGATTTCCAGTAGCGATAGCACTGCGATCGCTCCACAATTTCGCGCGTGATTTTAAACTATGCCTAATACTAGGGAAATGCACTCAATGTTCGTCATAATCGGCATGCCTGCTTAACCTATGATCCTTTTCATATCTTGATGTATAGTTGTTCTCTTAGCACAAATAATTCCTAGAGGTTAATGATTAGGACTTTGGAAGACCGGTGTCTGCTTCTAGATGTCCCTCCTGCTCCATGTCTATAAGAACATGCTGCAGTCTACACTTCTGTATTAAGTTCATTGGTCCAGTTTGCTTAAAGTTGAAAGTAGAGTGTAATTCGCGGAGATTGTCCTAGGTAGTCGTGAATGAGAGGTGGAAGCAAGATGATTCAATGTAGTATGCCTTTATTCCCTACTCCTGTGCGTCTTCTACATCACCCTCAGTCTTATTTGTTGTCCACAATCTTCCTCTCTCCCCATGTCGAACCGGAATTACTTCCCTGCAATTCAGTTTCACCATATGTGTGCCAACTAGGTTTTACTAAAGTGACAATTATTGCCTTCATGGGTTTTCGTTGCTAGCTGTCAGGCCATCCATTGCTCTACCGTTGGTATTTGGTAGACATATTAGTTCTTGTAGAATATTTTTATATTTTCTGACCACACAAAACTGAGCCGCTCTTTCCCATAATTATCTTGAACAATTGTAGCTAACTAAGATTCTTGGAAATTGAACTATAATTATGGATATATAAGACTACTGAGATGGCAGCTGTGTCACTTTGCCACTAATATTTCTACCATTCTTCCACCAAGATGGACAGACGCAGAAACACACATATTTATTTTTTATATCCACATGCTCTTGTTCCGCATGACTACATGTCTAAAACAATGTCGTCCCAATGCTGGCCAAGGAAATTTAGACGGATGTCATCTAGGTCATATATGTGTTAGCTTCAAGGTTAGCCTCAACATGCAATGGAAGTTTTTTTCTCATAAAATATTCATTTGGACAATGACCAGAACCAATGTTCAGGTAAATTGCTGGCTGCTTTTGAGGAAGGTTATGGTGAAGAATCAAGTGTATTGCTCAATCAAGAGCCGTTAATCACCTTGACCATGTTGTATGTCTTCTAGGTTTTTTAGTCAAAAGGACAACTGTGTCTTCATGATCTCTGTATATCAGGAAAGGCAGACAAACGAATTCCACATCTCTGCTTTTCCTTTTATCAGTTAAAACTTTGGGCATGGGACTTGATGTCATAATGACACTGACATGAATGTTGCAACCTTCAGATTTGTATATCCATATATGAAGAGACACTAACAAAGATGTTCATTGCTGGTGTGTTCAACATGATAATTGCGCATTTCTAATGAATTTCAACTCATAAATTACTAAGTAAAGTTATACATATATCTAAGTAAATTCTTTTTTTTATATATACAATGGATGGGCGCGGCAACGCGCGCCATCAACGATCTAGTCTTCCCTAAGTCAGAGCATAGGATGTGTGCAAGGCACATATATGCAAACTGGAAAAAGAACACCCAGATCATGATCTGCAGAAGAGGTTTTGGAGATGTGCTAAGTCTTCCAACAAAACTATATTCAACTATAATAGAGCAAGGCTTGCACAATTTACTGTTGAAGGTGCAAAGGACATGATGAATACTTCTCTAGAGCATTGGTGTAGTGCATACATGAAGCTAGGCTCCAACTGTGACTCGGTGGATAATAACATGTGTGAGTCCTTTAATAACTGGATCTTGGAAGCAAGGTATCTCCCATGCATATCTATGCTAGAGTGGATCAGACAGAAAGACATGGTGAGGATACAATAAAATAGAACTAAAGCTGAGAAATGGGAAGGAACCATTTGTCCTAATGTATTCAGAAAACTAAAGCAAAACATCAAAAGATCAGGCAATTGTGATGTCCTCTGGAATGGCAAAGAGGGGTTTGAGGTACTTGAACATGAGAAATTCAAGTTCACTGTGAACTTGGAAGCATGGAAATGCTCATGCAGATACTGGCAACTTTCAGGACTTCCATTTACAATACTAGAAGGACATACTCCATATGAGGAGACATACTTCCATTTACAATACTTGCAACAAGATGTGCTGCCAGTAATGAAATTGTACTGAACAAAGTACCTTCAGGACATCATGTTCATAGCAGCCAGTACTGAACATAATTACTCAATTTTTTGAGCAGCATACAAACATGTATGGATAATTCTCAACATTACTACAACAACTACTCATTTTATAACAAAATAGAAAAAAGCAACCACTGGAAATATTGCAACATACTGCCACATCTTTCTAAATCTTTCCAATTTTCTATGCATTTCTTCTACTTCTACTACATGCTTCAATTGCCTATCATGCACAAAAGACCTCATGCCCATCTCCAAATCTACAGCCTTCGCCATGCGAGCTTCAGCTTGTAGTTGCTAAACCTAATGGACTCCTTAAAAAAGACTCCTACGGACGCCACGGCGCATGTTTCGCCCTCCCTCTCTTTCGCCCCCCTACAAACTCTGAAGCGCAAATTCTCCAGAGGATAGATAGTTCATCAGAGTGTATGAAGATCAGATCAGCCAATCAACCAAAGACATCGTTTGATGGAACAAAGTGGAAAATGAGAGATCGGCTTCCCAACAAAACAGCCGCTTCAGCTGAGCTAGGTTCTCCAGGGTAAGATGGTTTTGCATTCCATTCCTTTGGTAATAAAAGCTCGAAGTCAAGGAACAAACTCCCCCCTTAATGGAAAAGAGAACCAAGTTTAAGAACGATCAACACTACAAGTAGCACCCCAGGCTCAAGCCAATGATCAACGCTAAAAATGCGAGTGAAATGAAGAAGCAATAAATCACTGAAGAGCTTCATATCATTCTAGCAGGTTCAAGTGACCACTTAAATAAAGTCTGGAAGCATCATCATTAACCAAGACCACACTACTCATTATCAACGTTCCATCCGAGCAGGAATACAAACTAACCGGCGATAAAATTCAACATGTTCTTACTGTCTGACAGACCAAAAAACGACATGTTAAGCTACTTCGCATTTGACCGAAGCACTCTGCCACTGCTAGAACATGCATGTCACCAGAAGTCCAGAACAGGACATATCATATCGCATCAACCACTCCATAACCTGAATTCAGTACTACCTTCACCTGGATCAAAGGAAGTTTGGGCATAACAAAAATTAGTACTGGAGTTGTGTGATGTGTTGGAAGCTAGCAGAAGTTAAAATCATAACAGATCTACATAGAATTGAGCTCACCTAGGAGACAGTTAGGCAAAAAACACTTGCTGCTTCATGTTCCTCCAATTCACCTAGGATGCATGGTGAGTCCCTCCAGGGGGTAACTTCCATGTGGAGCTTTGTCTTTTGCAGTCAAGATTGGATCATTAGACCAATTCAGCATTCCTTGAGAAGTTGGAAGACAAGAAGATTAGTGAAAACACTCGAGCCATTTGATATATTGTGGATCAATCGTATGAAAAAATTATGATGGCACTAACTGAGATACATATCTTGCTAGCAATGGGAGGTAAATGCAAACAAAACAGAATTATATATGTATGGGGAAACAGAGTATTATGTCTAGTCCCGATACTACATGGTACAACTAACTTCGAATTCAAAATACATGTATTATGACAAGACAGTACATATAACCAACTAAGCGCCGCAATTACGTGCATTTACTCTACTAGTTATCACTCCTATTGCTAGTTATTAGCATCAGGGTATACAAGTACAACATCGTACAGAACATAGTGCCTCTGGAATTCAGTTAGTTAGGCTTCAAACTAGGATGTGATGAATGAGCTGTGATGAGAATTAACCTGATGATAGTGCCTCTGGAAGCTTCCAAGCTCTGACGAAGCGGCTGGCGACTTGGCCCCTCGGCGGCGCAACGAGGTCGTAGAGCTTGCACTCCACAACCTTGCGCGCTCGCACGTCGACGCCGAAGAGGTGCTGCTCCAGGAAGAAGTAGACGACGTCGGGGTTGTCGGGATGGATGAGCGCGAGCGTGGGGATCTCCACGGGCAGCCCAGTGGCCTTGTAGCTTTCATCTGCCCAGATCTGGCCGAAGCTTACCTCATGCTCCAGCGTCCACTCCGTGGAGTACGGACCAGGCAGCGTCCACACGCTGATGTTGGGAGTGCCGCCGATGACACGGCCGGCGTAGTAGGTGTCGACGAACCGCAGCTTGCCGCCGCTCACCCCCACGCAGCGGTACCTGTCGGACACTCCCCAGGATTCCCTGGACCGCAGCACCCTGTCCGGCGGGAGCGGCACGAAGCGGAGCGCCGGGTCGCTCGCGAAGGGGTCGGCGGTGATGACGCCCCATGTGAGGTCGACCCACCAGAGCCTCCCGTCGTGCGAGACGACGCCGATGGGCGCGAAGATGCGGCGCGGGAGAGGGAAATGGACACTCTTTTCGACCCACTGCCCAGACTCGGACGAGAAGGAGAGGAGCTCGGCCTCGTCGGTGCCCATGATGGGGCGCAGCTCCGAGACCATGTAGTGGCCGCCGCCGCCGGGGGAGGGGCTGAGGCCGAGGAGCGCCTGGTGCATGATGTCGACGGGCTTGGGTGCGGGGAGGCAGAACGCGGAGGCGGCGTTGGCATCGATGACGAAGTAGCGCGCGAGGCAGTCGTGCCAGTGGACGCCCCCGCCGCCGGGGCCGTCGGTGACCTCGCGGGTCCAGGGGCGGCCCAGGGTGGCTTGGAGGAGCAGGAGGCCGGAGGGGTCGGCGGCCAGGACGAAGGGGAAGTACTTGGGGGTAACGGGCTCCGGGAAGACGCGCGGGGAGCCGGGGAGACGGTGAGGATGGAGACGCGCGGCGGCGGCGTGAGAGCGAGGGAGACGTCGGCGCCGTCCGCGGCGGCGGCCACCCGCGGGATGCTGCCCAGGACGGCCCACGACGAGGACGTCATGCGGGTCTGCGCCCGCGGCGGAGCCGAGAAGGGCGATCCGTTGAGCCGCCGGTGCGGAGAGGCGGGGAGGGCGGCGGCCCGAGCGGCGAGGACGCGTAGGCGCTTTAGGGTTTGAGACGACGCCATTGCGGAGGCGAGGAAGGGGGAAATGGGCGGCAAAGTGTGATTTCTGCTGGGGTGGGTGGAGCAAAGGCCTGCTGCTGCCGTGGGTGCAGAGGCGCGGCAGCTTTTGAACGTCTGAGGAGGAAGGCTCATCTTGCGGACAATCGATTCGCTGCATTGGTTTATGCGCCAAGATTTTTGGCCTCGATTTGTCTTTTCCGTGAGAAGGGCTGTAGTTGTAGGAGTACATGATTGAGCCTGAATTTCCAAACATATTCATCCAGGCTATAAGGGCAACTTCAATGCTAAATGCAAATGTGTCCGCGTTTGTTCGTTTGAATCTCAAAAACTAAAAAATCTGGCCCAATGCGCTGACCCATTTTCATTTTTTGTCTGTTCATTGTTTGTTCATTGTTCGTCTGGACGCATACCAGGGGCAAAATTTCTCTTGTTTTGCGTCAAAAACGAACACAAAGCGGACGACGCGCGCGTCCGTTTCGTCCGCCTCGGTCCGCTGCGTCCTCATAGGACCCAGTTGTCAACGACCCATCCAGGCAGAGTCCGCCGCCGGTGACACCGACCGGCGCCGCCCCTCCACCTCCCCATCCCGCGCCGCGCCGCCCCGCCCTCCACCTCCCCGTCCGGCGCCGCCCCTCAACCTCCCAGTCCCGCGCCACCCCGCCTAGCCTCGTCCTGCACACGAGAGCAAGCGGCATAGACAAGAAGCATAGAGCCGCGCGCCGCTCTGCATTGCTCCGACGCACGCGCACGCCGCAAAGATTGCGCCTGCTGTCGTTCTTCCCACTCACCGGCACACGGCAACGCATGCCCGGCGAGGCGCTCTGGGTGCTCTGTTGCGTCGTCGACGCCGCCTACCTCATCTGGCGCCACGAGGGGCCTCGCGCGCACCACCGGCCCGGGGGCGCCGCCAAGCAGGGCACGGGCACTACTCCGTCGCGGAGGAAGCGGCCGGACGGCCTGTTGTACGACGACGAGGCGCTGCGGCCCTGCCTCCGCGACATCCACCCGGCCTGGATGCTCGCCTACAGGTTCGTCTCCTTCTTCGTCCTCTTCAGCCTCCTCGTCGTCATCGTCATCTCCGACGGCGGCAACATCTTCTACTACTACACCCAGTGAGCCCGCCACCACAACCATCTTCTCCACGGCGAGGCCGGCGCGCTCCGTGCCCTCCGTGGCGAGGCCGGCGTGCTCCGTGGCGATGCCGACGCGCTCCGTGTCGAGGCAGGTGCCATCCGTGTCGAGGCCGGCGCCCTCCGTGTCGAGGCTGGCGTGCTCCATGGCGAGGCCGGTGCCCTCCGTGTCGAGGTCGGCGTGCTCCATGGTGATGCCGGCGCACTCCATGGTGAGGCCGGTGCCCTCCGTGGCGAGGCCGACGTGCTCCGTGACGATGCCGACACGCTCTCTAGTTGTTCGATGAAATGTCAAGGGCGGACACCTCACAAATGCGTCTGTGCGCCGTTAGGCGACCACGCAGTGCGCCGGACAAAAAGCGGACGCGCGGACAAAATCGGTGTCCGTTTGCACCCTAGCGTTGGAGTTGCCCTAAAATGGCATTGAAAAAAAATTGCGAAAAAAACTTTCGATTTATTCATCTTCAATAACGGCACTACAACGAACATAAAAAATAATAAAAATTACATCCATATTCGTAGACCAACTAGCGACAACTATAAGCACTAAAGCGAGCCGAGGACGCGCCGCTGCCATCGCCCCTCCATCAACGGAGCCGGGCAAAACTTGTTGTAGTAGACAGTCGGGAAGTCTCCGTGCTGAGGCCCCATAGAATCAACACACCAGAACAGCAATCGTCGTCATTTAAGAGTAACATAGATCGGAAGGATCCAACCTGATACAAGAACGTAGACAAACTACGAACAGATCCGAGCAAATCCACCAAGGACAGATCCGTCCGAAAAACACCTCCACACGCCCGCCGATAAAGCTAGATGCAAGAATTTACTAAAGAACACAAATATAAAAGGAAACCAAATATATTACTCATCACAATCTGAACATAATCTTATAATCCACCGGATCCCAGTAAACGAAGCATAGCAACAGCGGGAAAATTACATAGGTGCCTTGATCATGTAGGGAAGCTCACAATGGCTAAGAATTGAAGCACAAGATTGGAGAGAAGACATCACATAGCTATTGTTCATCTTCCCATGGACCAAGGGGGACTACTCACGACATATCCGGCAAGCGCTCATGATGGTGGAGAAGCTCCCGGAGGTCAATCCTCCCTCCGGCAGGGTGTCGGCAAGAGGTCTTCTGGTGATCCCGATCTCATGATCGCGACGGTGGCGGAACAAAGGTGAAAATCGCGATGCGGGGTCTCTTTTTTAGGGTTTCTGCATCGTGGGGATAATATAGGCCGAAGGGACGCACGAGGGGACGACCCCACCTCCTAGGAGGCCTCTTGGCGCGAGCAGGAGTGGGGCCGTGCCCCCTGGCCGCCTGGGAGGGGGTGCACTACTGGAATCTGCTCGTTTTCCATGTGTCTTTTCTTTGTCGTCTGCATTTTTTCGGGGCGGACTGCAAAGAGGCTCTTTGTCATCATTTGTGGACGGCAAAGATTGGCTGACGGTAAAGAATTATTTGACGTCTGTTTTTTTTTCACGCATTGCAAAGAGTTCTTTGCCGTCTGTTTTTTTTCACGCATGGCAAAGAATGATTTGCCGTCTGTTTTTTTTTTGCACGCATGGCAAAGAGGGACTTTGCCATCTGTTTTTATATGGTGGAGGCAAAGACAGCTCTTTGCCATCTTTTTTTGTTGGAGGCAAAGATAGTTTTAGGTGAATATTTGTACCACTTTTATTTTTCTTGAAGATTCAAACAATGTTTAAATAATATGAAATTTAGTGTGGTGTTGCTTTATGATTCTTAGAAGGTCTGGAAAAAAATTCAAATTTTTTTGAAATTTTTATAATGGTTATTTTATCAATTATTATAGGGTAAACAAACACAAAACATGTACTGATTTTCTATTGGTTGGAAAGCTAGTCTCGCGGATCGATAAAGTGGAAGTGATAATGGCTTCTCACCCTTCGTTGGTTACCCAAGTGGAAGGTGAGATGTAGGTGTGCCTGCTGGGTTAGTATACATTTCCGCTTTGTCATCTCTGATTTTCATTGCTTTTGGCACGAAGCCACAGCAGCGGTACCCACACTACCAGAAGCTCCTGCTCGCCATTATCATGACCTCCAGGAAAGTATCGCACTACTTCGACGAACACCCCATCACAATCGTGAGCAGAGCACCACTCGCGGACATCCTCAATAATCCCGGAGCGACCGGTCGAGTCGCCGAGTGGAACATGGAGCTCAGCCCGCGAGACCTGCAGTTCAAACACCCGACAACAATCAAAGCCCAAGTACTCCCAGATTTTCTGGTCGAGTGGGCAGAAGTTCAAACACCGGGTCCCCCAGACCAATCCAACTCATGGACGGTGTACTTCGACGGATCTAAAAGACAGCAAGGAGCCGGAGCAGGCGTCGTCCTAGTCTCCCCCAAAGGAACGAAGCTCAAATACATCCTCCAGATCAACTTCAGCAACGCCTCCAACAACGAAGCAGAATACGAGGCACTAATTCACGGCATGCGCATGGCAAAAACTTGCGGTGCCACTCGCCTCTCGATCTATGGCGACTCCAACCTCGTCGTCCAGCAGGCGATGAGAGACTGTAATGCAGTCGTAGACAACATGGCAGCCTACCAGAAGCTCTATAACGCACTAGAGGGAGGATTCGACGGATGTGAACTCAACTACATCCCCAGAGCAAATAATACAAAAGCCGACGAACTCGCGAACATCGGATCGACTCGAGGACCAATACCACCAGGCGTTTTCCTCGAGAGCATCAATCAGAGATCAATAAAAGAAAATCCAGCGGATCCCAAAGTAGTCGCAGAAGAAGACAACACTAATGAGCCAGCACAGGTGGAAGCAACAAGCGCAGCTGAGGATACAAACAATCAAGCACTCAAAGTCGAAGTACCAGCAGCACACGAAGACCCGGCCTGGGCAAGACCTTTCCTTCGATTCCTAGTCGAAGGCACTCTACCACAAGACGTTGCAGAAGCCCGACGCATCAGTCGACGATCTAAAGCATTCACGGTAATCAACAGAAAGCTCTACAAGCGCAGCATCTCTCAGGTCCTCCAAAAGTTCATAGACGAAGAAGACGGCAAAGCCCTACTACTAGAGATTCACGAAGGCACCTGCGGGCATCATGCCAGCAGCCGAGCACTCGTGGGAAAAGCCTTTCGGGCAGGTTTCTACTGGCCGACCGCTATGAGAAATGCAGAGGACATCGTACGGCGCTGCATCGCCTGCCAAATATTCGCCAGCAGGCCGCACGCCCCAGCATCAGAACTCAAAACCATACCATTATCATGGCCATTTTCCACATGGGGACTCGACATGGTAGGCCCACTCAAGAAATCATCAAAAGGAGGACGAACACACCTACTAGTCGCAGTAGACAAGTTCACCAAATGGATCGAAGCAGTACCAATCACCAGCTCAACAGCCCTCACGGCAGTCAACTTCATCAAATCAATCATCTTCAGATTCGGAGTACCACACAACATCATCACAGACAATGGTACAAACTTCACAGCAGCAGAATTCCAAAACTTCTGCCAGGATTGGGCATCAAAATAAACTACACATCAGTCGCACACCCGCAGTCCAATGGCCAAGTAGAAAGCAAACGGCCTAGTATGCGGAGGAATAAAGAAGCGACTCCTAGCACCACTCGAACAAGCCGCAGGCAACTGGATAGAGGAGATCCCCGCAGTTCTATGGAGCCTGCGCACCACCCCAAACAGCTCGACCCAGTATACACCTTTCTTCTTGGTATACGGGGCAGAAGCAGTGCTGCCGCACGACTTAAAATTCGGAGCACCCAGATCTCAGGGTACGAAGAAGAAGAGGAAGAAGAAGCACTACAGAACGACAAAGACATAGCAGACGAAGCACGAGACACAGCCATCACAAGATCTGAAGGATACCAGGACAAGCTACGCACATATCAAAGCAGTCGCCTGCGGACCAAATCGTTCAACAAAGGAGACCTTGTGCTACGGCTAATACAGAAAAAAGTGCACAAACTTTCCCCACAATGGGAAGGACCGTTCATCATCTCGGAAGTCATAGGAGGAGGAGCATACAGATTGAAGAACCCGAAGACCAATGAGGACGTGGGAAATCCATGGAACGTAGTGAACCTACGCCTATTCTACCCATAGTCCCCCAGACATTATCAGAGACATCGGCAACTGCACCGATCGGCAACTCATGTAAAATTCAAAGGAATAAAATAATGTTGCCCAAAGCATCTTACTCAAAAATCACTCGGGGGCTCGAGCCTAGAACTCCCCCCGAGAGACGCTGTCTTCGCAAACGCGACTTTTACCTACAAGCACTTGGGGGCTCGAGCCTAGAACTCCCCCCGAGAGACGCTATCTTCGCAAACGCGACTTTTACCTACAAGCACTCGGGGGCTCGAGCCTAGAACTCCCCTCGAGAGACGCTATCTTCGCAAACGCGACATTTACTCACAAGCACTCGGGGGCTCGAGCCTAGAACTCCCCTCGAGAGACGCTATCTTCGCAAACGCGACCTTTACTCACAAGCACTCGGGGGCTCGAGCCTAGAACTCCCCTCGAGAGACGCTATCTTCGCAAACGCGACCTTTACTTAAAAGCACTCATGGGATCGAGCCTAAAACTCCCCCGAGAGACGCTATCCTCGCTAAAAAAAGCGACCTTACCTACAACCATCGGGAGGCCAGAACGCAAGAGTCTCGCCAAAAAACAAAAAGCTCCAGCAAAGAAAGTTGCATCTAAAAGCACGCGGTTCTTTAGTCTTCACTTGATCGCAAGCGATCACCTAAAGACTCGGGGGATACTCCCATCGGGAGCGCTGGCGCGCACCCGATCCAAAGTTGGAAAAAAAATAAAAAACAACTACAACCAGTGAGACAAAAATTCATAAAGCCTGCACTTGATTCTACAAATCAAACGCAGCCTCGGGGGCTACTCCCATCAGGAGCATTGGCGCGCACCCGAGAAGACATTTTCATTACAAAAGGAGTCAAAGACATTGATCGCATTACAAAGGAGTCCAAGACACTCATATCAATACAAAGGAGTCGAAGACACTCATATCATTACAAAGGAGTCGAAGACACTCATATCATTACAACGGAGTCGAAGACACTCATATCATTACAAAGGAGTCGAAGACACTCATATCATTACAAAGGAGTCGAAGACACTCATATCATTACAAAGGAGTCGAAGACATTCATTTCATTACAAAGAAGTCGAAACGACAGTTGTCGCTACAGAAGGACCTGTGGAACTACAAGACGGGCTACATTCAACCTCTACATGTGTGCTCATGCTGAGATAATTGGCACTTTCGTGCCACAACCCGACGGGCATCACCACAGACAAAGTAGCAACTCAGCCGGTGAAGAAGAAGCTCGCCGTCCTCCAGTTCTACAAGGTGCCTCGCCTACTGACGCAGCCGCTTGACGACCGGTTTGACGTCCAGTTCTTCCTTAGAACTAGAAGAGCAAACACCATCGCCCGAGGGATCAGCCAAAGAAGAAGACACAAGAGAAGCAGGCGAACCACCACTCGAGCCATCGGAATCGTTGCTGCTTATTTCCCCACAGTATGGATCCAGACGGTTGCCACCAACATCAAATGCACGGATAATAACAGTATCTTCGCCGTCAAAATGACAACAAAGGCTATCTCCGCCGCGCAGATTCAACTGACGAGAAAACGCCCTCCAGCCAGGCCCAAGGAAAATCAAGGATGAACTATCAGTCTCCAGCTCCACCCAAGAAGAAGAACGAGCACATCCGTGAAGACGGAACCAGAAGCCCCTCAAGTTAAGCTCAGAAGCAATGGAGGCAAACGAGAGAGTAAGAGGAATCCGAGCAGCATTCCGGTTAAGAACACGCAAAAGAAAGTCATGGCGCCAAAAAACCTCCTCCATGGAGGAAGAAGAAGAAGGCACCAACGTGGTACCATGGCGTCCACCTCGTGAAGAACGAGGCGTGCGGCCACCACGGCCACGACGACCACGACCTCGCCCAGCCACACCTCTACCACTCTTGGGCGCCATATGAAGAAGAAAAATAAGAAGAGAAAGATGCGAAGAATGGATGGCAAGGACGGGCAACCACAGGAAGTATTTATAGCGCAATCCAAGGGCAAACCAGGAAAAACACGCAGAAGCCCAGGCGGCGCCATCATTGCATCAAAGACCGAACGGGCCGGGCGTTACGAATTCCAAGACGAAGATGCCTTCACACGGTTAGCATTATTTACAGGACGCCTCAAATCTCGCATGTTTCCCATACAAGCCTCGGGAACCCAATAGGCAACAGGCAGCGCGATGTCCAAATCATAATTATGACGGACCAGAAGACGTGATGGATCACAAAAATCAAACATCATCATAGGTCATCAAAAAGCATACTAGCACGACATCCCAAAGGGAATGGATCAAGGTAAAATCAGTTGGAAAAAACCACACGATTCCAAGGCAGCTATATGTCCAAATTTTCTGACTTTAAATAAAAATTCCTACTCCCGTCGGGAGTACCTTTATTTGAGTTCGGGCGCTCCCTCACCCAGAAGGCAAAGATGTGCTCGAGTGATCACTCGCACCAGCAGAAAACAACATACTCTCAGAGTTCGGGTGCTCCCTCAGCCCGAAAGAAGAAAAGCATCCGAGTGACTACTCGCAAAAAAGATTTAGCAATTCAGCAGACATGACTTACTCGCTCGCTCGACGACATTCCGAGTGGGTGCTATCTTATTTTCCTCGCCTGAGTTCACTAAAAAACTCCGCGAGTGACGACTAAAAACAGCTCACTTGATTGTTTATTCCAAGTGGGTGCATCGCTAATCAGGCTCTGTGCCTCTACAAAAAACAAATATGCCTGGGCTACGACACACTGTCCCCAGATTCCACGCAAGCTTAGCGTGTAGGTAAGACCCCGCTGCGCTGAACGGACGGGCCGGGACTTGCCGCAGAGCGATTTCACTCCCGACCTTTTCCATGCGCTCGCATGATAGAAAGAGCCGAGCGTACGCGCTTAGGCTATGTGCTTAGACTGGCAGCAATTGAGCCTATAAGACCTGCAGCGGCATGACTTTGTGGGGACCCGGGGTTAGCGTATGCAAGTACAGTTAAGACATAGTCATATGGAGAGCCGAGAACCGCACCCACTTGTCTAAGCAGACAAGGCCAAGCACTGAACATTCTCGGAAAGCATCGTACGTGAGGGGTATTCCCATCCAGGCCGGATGATCAACTGAGATGGGTCCTCATCGTCCGCACACAAGTCTAATGATATGGGTGGTGAACTCCCATATTCAAAGACAAGTCGCCTCAACCATACTATCGACTATCTCAAAACTCTTACATAGACTTACTCTAGCCCGATCACTTAGTCGGGGTCTAGGGCGGGCTCGATCATACCACAAAGTGTGCACGAGACGGAGTCTCGAACAATCGCATCGCGATGCCCCAAGCTGCGCACATCTAAGGGCCACTTGGTGTATGAAAGACCGCCAGCCAGAACACAACTAAGGTCTCGAAAACCCATACAAAGACATGCATGTTATAAACATCCACGCAGCACACATGCCTTGTATGAACAGCAGGTACCATTGCAATTCTCTACAAAGTGTACATTTTTATTTATAACTCTTATAGAGTACACACAGAGATCACATACATGTGATCCAACATTACAATACATAGCGGAAGCAAATTATGTCTGAGTACAGACAAGTTTAACAAATGGCTTAAGAAGCCTTATTTAAACACAAAGCCCTCCACGAGGGAACCAGTCTGCTGACTGGGACTAGACTAGTTTAACTTCAGTCGTCCATCTCGATGAAGAAGCCACCTTCGGGGTCAGTGGCGTCATCTAAAACATAGATTAAGCAAACGTGAGTACAAAGTCGTACTCAGCAAGACTTACATAGGAGCTATACTACTCATGCACATGTATCAAGGTAAAGGGAGGTGGGGTTCACTTGCAGAAATGCCAGCTTTGACTTGGCTAATCCTGAACTACGAGTACCAGACTTTGAGGTAAGAAACGTACATGAGTCCACTACTTTCACCAACCAATACACCACTATGATGTCTTCCTCGACTCCCCCACGAGGAAGCACACCATAGCACTCACACTTATCTTGGTGTGTTTTAGAAGTATCCGGTTCAAGTTATCTAATAATCAAGCTAAGCTTTCCAAGCAGTCCATAACCGCGGACGAGGCTATTCGAATAGTTTTGTTAACCTTGCAAGGGTGTACCGCTACACACACATGACCATCATTTACCGCCTTTGATCTCGACACCATTCAAGGGGTGCCAGCGAGGATGCTCACCACAACTGTTACCTCATAGCCGATCTAGTCCGAGAAAGCCGCCTACTTGGGTTGGTTACCACTATCGTGAACCCGGCCGGTTTACCGAAGTGGACCCAAGCGATGTGTGCGTGGTGCATAAGCCGGTCTCGGATGAGCCGTTCTCTCACTTAGCATCCAGGCCACAAGCCTACCAGAACTCCGAACTACTGCGACATCTGGACATCGAAAGGGATGAGTTAATAGGTTGAGAGGGGTCGGTGAGCCCAATGTGTGGTTGTACTCTTCATCTTGGATCACCACACAAGAACTCGGACTTAGGGCGGTGTTCAACGAGACAACCCACTGTGTACTCCTACACAGCCTCTCATCGTTCACCTTGTATTAGGTCGATTCACCAACACTTTTCTACCATCATCAACGTGATCATTCCCATCCCGACTCACATCACAGTAACAACATGGTATCACACTAAGCATGCAATAAGCAGTAACATTGCAGGGGCCACATGATATCATTCAACTCCTAAAGTTGCTAGGATTGTGGTTTGCTTACTACTGTGACAAAATGATAGGTCATGCAAAGGAATGGGTTCATCTATGCGGTAGAAACGTAGCATGGTGATCATCCTATACAATGCATAAGCGAGACATGAGAGGGAAGTGGGATTTTATCGACATGATCAATGGGGGTTTGCTTGCCTTGCTGACGAGGTTCGGTTTCTGGATCTTCAGCGAAGGGGGTGACCTCTTGCTCCGGTTCCACCTCTACTCGACAAACAAAACACGAAGTAGCAATCAATATGAATGCAATGCTCAAGCACATGAAAGAAAGTTTCAAAGCTTGAAGTATAAGTTTTGATGTGTGTGAGGCAATTCCATTTAAGTGGAATATATTGCATTTTGAAATGCAAATTCAAAATCCACATTTGAATTCAACATTAACCAAGTTTATGTGTGATATAGTTTGATCATTTTGAATCATCTTCACTTGTATAAGATATGCTTCTGATGTGTGGTGAATTAGATCATAATTCCATGGTCCAAGTTGCAAGATCAAGTGATTTGAATTTGAATTAAATTCAAATAAACCAAATGACATATGCTACTGGTCCAATTTTAAATTCAACTCAAACAGAGTTGAAAGTTGCATATTTGGAAAGATAATTTTCTCCTGATCATTTTTCATATATTATTTGTCCAATTTGGAGTTAATATGAATTTTCTATGAATTTCCAAAGTTTGGGGTATTTTCTGAAATTTCTGGAATTCTTTTAATTCAAATAATCTCTGGAAATTCATTTAAATGATTTAATCCGTCAGGCTGACGTCAAGCTGGCGTCAGGGGGGGGGGCTGACATGTGGGGCCACCCTGTCAGTGGCTGGGTTAACTTAACCCGTGGGTTAAATTAATCCAGTGGCTTAATTAAGCCACTGGGCCCACTGGTCAGTGACCCAGGGGGTCACTAAATAGGTGAAAACAGGGGGGGGGGGGTTAGCACTGACACGCCGGCGGCCTGGCCACGGCGGCGCAGCACGGGAACGCGATTCCGGCTACGGGAGGGAAAACGGAGGGCACCGGCTTGCTCCTGGAGGTCGTCCGCGTCTTCTGGAGGCATCGGGGGTCCACGGGGAGCTCTGTATCGACGACGGCGACGACTCCGGCGGCAACAGAACCACAGCGAAGTCGTAGGCGACGCTACCGTGCACGGTTCGGGCTGATTTCGCTCGCGTTCGAAAGCTAACATGCTCAGGAGCCAAACGCGCGCTCTGGCTGAGACGAAGGGGCACAGGGGCGACCTCGAGCTCATCCATGGCGGAGGTCGTGCTCGGCTTTCATGGAAAAACGCAAAGGAGAAGGAGAAATACTCCGGGGTTGATCGGGGCGGATGAAGAAGCTCACCCTGAAGCTAGCAGAGGAGTCAGAGATGTCGGGGAGGTCGTGATGGCGGCGAATTCGACGACGGCGACTTGCGGGTCCGGCGACTCCTCGGTGAAGCTGGCGTCGTCTGCTGAGGTGCTCGGGCTCGATTGGTAGAGGGGAACGATGAAGACGCCTGCTGCGGTTCTTTTAGACACGGCGGCACGGCTCGGGGTCGACGGTGGCTACGTGGACTCGACGGCGTGCTCCACGGCGGTCTTCGGGCGGCGACGAATCGGGCGAGAGAGGAAGGGGAAGACGAGGAGGAGGGGGGGAATGGACTGGGGCGGCTGCGGGACGTCTCCAGGACGCGAGAAGAGCCACGGGGAGGGCTGGGAGCTCTCGGCGGCGACGTGGCGTCCACGGCTGGCTCGGTGGCATTCCACCGAGCAGCTTGGAGGCGCGGGGTCGGGGAAGAAGACCCCCGTGCCCCTTTGGGCCGGCTGGGCTGGGTGGGCCGTCTTCGCCCAGGCGCCAGGCAAGTCTTTTTCCTATTATGTTTCATCTTTCCTTTCTGTTTTTCTGTAATTTGTTCTGTTTAGCTAAAATAAATAGCCAAACATTTTATTAAATGCTGAAAACTTTTATGTGGCCTCATAATAATATAAACTAGCCACTCATAAACTTTCAACATTTTTAAAATTCAAATGATTTGAATTTTAAATCAAAAAGGGGTATTTCTTTAATTCCAAGGTACTGTTTGAATATTTGAAAAATCTATGAGCATGGGATGGGTCCCACATCACTTGATATGTGATCACACTCATTTATAAGACTTTTTAAAACTCTAACATGAATTTTTGGAAAAGATTTTTATCTGCTCTTTTGAAATAATTCATCTGGGGGGTGTTCCTTCTCCCATTTGGATTTTGAATTTGATTTCCAAGATTTCTTTTGAAATTTTTGGCATGATGCAAAGGTACTAGCTAACCCTAGCACATACCTAACAGAGGGCTCTGACAACTCGCCCCCACTCAAAAGAATCTCGTCCCGAGATTCAGAAGTCTGCGGGAGGAAGGAGGGGTACTCGGCAGTGAGACGGTCTTCTCTTTCCCACGTGGCTTCTCTTTCAGAATGGTGTGACCATTGCACTTTCAGAAACCTAATCTTCTGACGACGAGTGACACGCTCTGCGGAATCAAGAATACGAACGGGGTATTCTCGATAAGAAAGGTCATCTTGGAGATCAAGCGTTTCATGGTCGACTTCGCGGATGGGGTCCTTGAAGCAACGCCTGAGTTGGGACACATGGAATACATCATGTACTCGGGAGAGGTGCGGCGGTAGTTCAAGTTGGTAGGCAACTTCTACACGTTTAGCAATAATGCGGAAAGGTCCGATGTAACGTGGGGCCAACTTGCCTTTGATACCGAAACGTTGGGTTCCCTTCAGAGGAGTAACCCGAAGGTAAGCCTTCTCATCCAAATTGTAGCTCTCTTGCCTATGATGACGATCATAGTAGCTTTTCTGACGAGACTGGGCTGCTTTCAATTGTTCACGAACAATGCGAACTTGCTCTTCTGCTTCCTTGATCATATCCGGTCCAAAGAATCGTCTTTCACCGGTTTCAGACCAGTTTAGTGGTGTTCGACATCGTCGTCCATAAAGGAGTTCAAAAGGAGCCATGTTCAGACTAGATTGAAAACTATTGTTATAAGCAAATTCGGCAAATGGAAGAGAATTCTCCCAATTCTTTCCGAATGAGATAACACAAGCTCTGAGCATGTCTTCAAGAATTTGGTTAACCCTTTCGACTTGACCGCTAGACTGAGGATGGAAAGCTGTACTAAAGGAGAGATGAGTTCCCATAGCACGTTGGAAGCTTCCCCAAAATCTAGAGGTGAAAAGGCTACCGCGATCAGAATTGATTTCCAAAGGAACACCGTGAAGGGATACAATTCTGGAGATGTACAAGTCTGCTAACTGGCTAGCAGTTATAGACTCGCGAACCGGAAGGAAGTGAGCAACTTTGGAAAGCCTATCTATAACGACGAAGATGGCATTGTTTCCTTTCTGGGTTCTTGGAAAGCCGGTGATGAAGTCCATACCGACTTTGTCCCATTTCCACTCGGGAATAGACAAAGGTTGAAGTGTACCAGCAGGTCTTTGATGTTATGCTTTAATGCGACGACAAGCATCACATTCGGCAACAAATTGAGCAATGTCTCTCTTCGTCCTAGTCCACCAAAATCTCTGGCGTAGATCTCGGTACATTTTTGTGCTACCGGGATGAATTGAGAGGGGTGTGTCATGGGCTTCTTTGAGGATGAGTTGCCTTAGTTCCTTATTCTTAGGTACTACCAAACGATTTTCAAAGAATACCGTTCCTTTGCTATCTATGGAGAAACATTTAGCAACTCCGCTAGCAATGTTCTCCTTGATCCAGCGAACACCTCGTGCACGCCTTTGGGCAACTATGATTTGATCCTCAAGAGTTGGTTTCGCCACCAAGGTTGAAAGATAGCCATGAGGAATAATCTCAAGGTTGAGCTTGCGAAAGTCCTCATGAAGAAGTGGTTGATACTGCTGTAACATAAGGTTGTTACAGTACGACTTACGACTTAGTGCATCAGCCATGACATTGGCTTTGCCTGGGGTGTAAGAAATTACTACGTCGTAATCTTTTATCAACTCAATCCAGCGTCTTTGCCTGCGATTAAGATCTGGCTGGGTGAAAATATATTTGAGGCTTTGGTGGTCAGAATAAATCTCGCAACGGTTACCAAGGAGGTAATGTCGCCAAGTTGTTAGGGCATGAACTACGGCAGCGAGTTCAAGGTCATGGGTAGGATAGTTCTCTTCATGTGGCCGCAACTGGCGTGAAGCATAAGCTACCACATGTCGATCTTGCAGAAGTATGCATCATAACCCTTGCCGTGAGGCATCACAATAGATCTCGAAATCTCTTTTGGTGTCTGGAGGTGCAAGTACAGGTGCAGAAGTCAATCTTCTTTTTAGCTCTTGAAAGCTTTCCTCGCACTTGGGAGTCCATAAGAATTTCTTATCTTTCTTGAGGAGTTCAGTTAGAGGCTTTGCAACTTTAGAAAAGTTCTCGACGAAGCGACGGCAATAGCTGGCTAGACCAAGAAAACTTCTAACTTGCTTAACCGATTCAGGTGGAGTCCAGTCAAGGACGGCCTGAACTCTCTCGGGATTCACAGCAATGCCTTTTGCAGAAATCACGTGGCCTAAGTAGGTCACTTCTGGTAGCCATAATTCACACTTGGAGAATTTAGCGTACAGGCGATGCTCTCTAAGTTTCATCAATACCAGCCTTAAGTGTTCGGCATGATCTCCTTCGTTCTTCGAGTAGATGAGAATATCATCAAGATAAACCACAACAAATTTATCTAGGTACTCCATGAAGATCGAATTCATCAAGCATGAGAATGTGGCGGGGGCATTGGTTAAACCAAAGGACATGACGGTGTACTCGTAAAGACCATAACGAGTAGTAAAAGCCGTTTTGGGAATGTCCTCGTTTCAGATTCTGATCTGATGATAACCTAATCTCAAATCCATCTTGGAGAAGACGGAGGATCCTGTAAGTTGATCATAAAGATCATTTATCCTGGGTAGTGGGTATTTGTTCTTTATCGTCGCTAAATTTAGCGGGCGATAATCTACGCACATCCTTTCTGTTCCATCTTTCTTCTTTACAAACAGAACGGGGCAACCCCATGGCGATGAGCTAGGGCGGATGAAGCCTTTTTCCAACGAAGCATCAAGTTGGGTTTTTAGCTCAGCTAACTCATGTGGGGCCATTTTGTATGGGCGTTTGGAAATTGGTGCGGTTCCTGGAACAAGATCCACTATAAACTCTACACACCTGTCGGGTGGCATGCCCGGCAGCTCTTCAGGAAAGACATCCGGGAAGTCACGAACCACCGGAATATCTTCAAGTTCGGGAAGGGGAAGTACATTCAAAGAATGCACTTGGGTTCTTGTTCTGGGTGAGGTATAGTTAATGGTTGTGCCTGAAGGGTGGGTGAGTTTCACGGATTTGCCTTTGCAATCCAGATAGGCATTCTGTCTTGATAGCCAATCCATGCAAGAGATGACATCAATGTCTGAAGACTTGAGGGCTATGAGTGAAGCAAGGAATACTAAACCCTCAATTGCAATTTGATTACCATGGCTCACTCTATTAGTTTGCCATCTTGACCCTGGAGTTTGAATAATCATTGGGGTGGACAATTCAACAAAGGGTAACTCATGACGAAGTGCATAACTTTCCGACATGAATGAATGAGATGCTCCTGGGTCGAAAAGAACGGAAGTAGGAACAAAATTGACTGGGAGCGTACCAAGAATGACGTCAGCGGTGTCGTCAGTCTCTTCGGCGGCAATCTGGTTCAGACGTCCACGAGTGGCGGGAGGAGCGGGTTTGGCGGTGAAGACCTTCTGGGGTGGCTTGCCACGACCATTGTTGCTGTTGTTGCCTCCGGCACGTGGTGGAGCATTCTGGTGTTGGAGTTGGTTCTGGGGACACTCACGAGAATAGTGGCCTGCCTGACCACACTTGTAGCAAGCTCCGAAAACAGTGCGGGGAGCTGGGTTGTTTGGTGGAGCTGGGTGGAACTGGGTGGGTGGACGAGGCGCCACATAGGATGGCCTCGGTGGGTTGTTCTGGCGGAACATGCTATTTGGAATCCAGATCTTGCGTTTCTGGGAGCCAGAACTGGATGAACTGTCATCTCTAGGGTGTTTGCGAAAATCATTAGGGGTGTTCATGTCCTCTGCTTTGATGGCCTTGTTGACAAGGACCTGGAATGTGGCAAAGTCATGAAGATTGAGCTCACGACGAAGTCCAGTGTTGAGGCAGCGACGGAACCTCTCTTGTTTCTTGGAGTCGGTGGAGACTTCTTCAGTTGCATAACGAGCAAGTCGGTTGAACTCACGACTAAACTCGTCCACGGTTCTTCTGCCTTGAGTGAGGTTACAGAATTCCTCACGCTTGCGGTCCATAAGACCCTTGGGAATGTGGTGCTCGCGGAAAGAAGTGCAGAACTCCTCCCAAGATGCAGGTGGTCCAACGGGGCGCATATTCAGAAAATTCTCCCACCAAGAGCTAGCTGCACCTTCGAGGTGATAGGTGGCATAGCTGACCTTGTCGCCATTTGCAACATGGCCTGCGTGGAGCTTCCTCTCGATGCTGCGAAGCCAGTCATCGGCGTCAAGGGGCTCGGTGGAGTAACTGAAAACCGGGGGATGAAGCCGGATGAAGTCGTTCAGAGACAACAGCTCATTGCGCTGTTGAGTGGTGTTGCGTGCGATTACTTCCAGCAGGTGGTGAGAGTCACGGCGGTTCCTCTCGACCTCCATCAGAACTTGTGCCATCGTGGGTGGGGGTGGAAGGTTGCCTTCCTCCTGGTCATTCCCACGACCTTGGTTACGACCAACCTGGCCACGGGTTCCTTGAGACATCTTGAAGGTGAAAAACCAAAGTCAAACAGAGTTGATTTGAAGAGTCTAATCAAGGTATTGAAGTACTGGAAGGATTACAGAGCAAAGGAAGTAATCATCTTGACAACATGGTGATAAAAGCATACAAGCCATATATTCACAAGCTGTCATACAAACCATACATCGTTTTAGTACAAGCACTAAGCTAATACAAACGTGATGAAGATGATACATCCTTCAGAGGCACTCTGACTTCCTATACATTATTTATCTAAGCCTCTGGAACTTAGACACCTTGCGTACAATATACTAAGATACTACTACATCCTCACTAAGCAAGACCACAGGCGGTCTCACTCATCTCCATCTCCATAGTAATCCTCGTAAAATTTACCCGCATATCCCGGTAGCTGGAGGTGACCATCGGAAAACACGGAGGCTTGTGGACCCTGATATCCATTTGGGCAAGGATGGGGCCTAGGTCCAGTGTAGGGTGGAAGCAAAGGACCACGGGGTGGAAAAATTCCTCCAATCTCGGGCGAAGCAACTCGAGATGGCATCTGAGTCCTCACTGGATAGATCGCATCATAATCGACTGATCCCACGCTCACAAAGGGTGCCAAAAGCGTCAGTGCTCGGTACAAACGAACACGAGTGGCGTGGAGCTCGAAACGGAGAGCGCGTGCATCACGATCTCTGTCACTAGCAAACCTAGCAGTCACCTGGAGTGCTGGATCCTCTGCAGAGTGATCTGAGTAGAGTCCGGTGTAATATCCCTCTTCTCCTGGAAGTGCAGCAGGAATATAGCGGAAAGAAGTCTCTCTCAGCAACGTGTGTTCCTCTCTCAGCAGTGTAATACATGAATATGCAGCATCCTACACAGCCATGTTCTCGGTAACGCCAATGCCATGTCCAAAGTGGATAGGCTGGGTGACTCCAACGTGGTGCGGGTAGATCCGGACAATGCAGTGGAACTGCGTCTGGTTGAAGTCGTGGAACTGCTCCTCGATGGTGTACTCAGGGTACCATCGATATCCCACATAGGACATCATCTCGATCAACGTGGCGGGATGGCCACGCACACCGAGGCACCTGGTCAAACGAACAATCTGCCGAGGGGGAAGATCTGCCATCTAAAATAGAAAGCAGGAGTTTGCAAATGCATCAGATTATGAGATAAACCTGGAATGATTTGGACAACATAACGGCTGTAATTGTAAGAAATGACAATTTCTTTCAATATGCAAACAACACTTACATAATACGATGTAAGAAATCAGCATTACAACAATGCTAGGAAAACCCGACACAACTTTCCTACGGCTATAAGGAAGCAATCAACGAGATATGCTAATCAGACAGAGAAAAGCCTAGTCCTATCTTCCCGTAGAACAAGATTAGGGTGACTCAGAACTCAGAACGAAGGGGGTAAGGAAAAAAAAAGAAGCCTTACGTTATTCCCTTATATACCCAGAGTAACTATATAACTATAGCAAGCTAGACTCAACTTCGGCCAAGGCTACTAGTCCTACAGTCAGTCCTGCTCTGATACCAAGTCTGTCGGGACCCGGGGTTAGCGTATGCAAGTACAGTTAAGACATAGTCATATGGAGAGCCGAGAACCGCACCCACTTGTCTAAGCAGACAAGGCCAAGCACTGAACATTCTCGGAAAGCATCGTACGTGAGGGGTATTCCCATCCAGGATGGATGATCAACTGAGATGGGTCCTCATCGTCCGCACACAAGTCTAATGATATGGGTGGTGAACTCCCATATTCAAAGACAAGTCGCCTCAACCATACTATCGACTATCTCAAAACTCTTACATAGACTTACTCCAGCCCGATCACTTAGTCGGGGTCTAGGGCGGGCTCGATCATACCACAAAGTGTGCACGAGACGGAGTCTCGAACAATCGCATCGCGATGCCCCAAGCTGCGCACATCTAAGGGCCACTTGGTGTATGAAAGACCGCCAGCCAGAACACAACTAAGGTCTCGAAAACCCATACAAAGACATGCATGTTATAAACATCCACGCAGCACACATGCCTTGTATGAACAACAGGTACCATTGCAATTCTCTACAAAGTGTACATTTTTATTTATAACTCTTATAGAGTACACACAGAGATCACATACATGTGATCCAACATTACAATACAGAGCGAAAGCAAATTATGTCTGAGTACAGACAAGTTTAACAAATGGCTTAAGAAGCCTTATTTAAACACAAAGCCCTCCACGAGGGAACCAGTCTGCTGACTGGGACTAGACTAGTTTAACTTCAGTCGTCCAGCTCGATGAAGAAGCCACCTTCGGGGTCAGTGGCGTCATCTAAAACATAGATTAAGAAAACGTGAGTACAAAGTCGTACTCAGCAAGACTTACATAGGAGCTATACTACTCATGCACATGTATCAAGGTAAAGGGAGGTGGGGTTCACTTGCAGAAATGCCAGCTTTGACTTGGCTAATCCTGAACTACGAGTACCAGACTTTGAGGTAAGAAACGTACACGAGTCCACTACTTTCACCAACCAATACACCACTATGATGTCTTCCTCGACTCCCCCACGAGGAAGCACGCCATAGCACTCACACTTATCTTGGTGTGTTTTAGAAGTATCCGGTTCAAGTTATCTAATAATCAAGCTAAGCTTTCCAAGCAGTCCATAACCGCGGACGGGGCTATTCGAATAGTTTTGTTAACCTTGCAAGGGTGTACCGCTACACACACATGGCCATCATTTACCGCCTTTGATCTCGACACCATTCAAGGGGTGCCAGCGAGGATGCTCACCACAACTGTTACCTCATAGCCGATCTAGTCCGAGAAAGCCGCCTACTTGGGTTGGTTACCACTATCGTGAACCCGGCCGGTTTACCGAAGTGGACCCAAGCGATGTGTGCGTGGTGCATAAGCCGGTCTCGGATGAGCCGTTCTCTCACTTAGCATCCAGGCCACAAGCCTACCAGAACTCCGAACTACTGCGACATCTGGACATCGAAAGGGATGAGTTAATAGGTTGAGAGGGGTCGGTGAGCCCAATGTGTGGTTGTACTCTTCATCTTGGATCACCACACAAGAACTCGGACTTAGGGCGGTGTTCAACGAGACAACCCACTGTGTACTCCTACACAGCCTCTCATCGTTCACCTTGTATTAGGTCGATTCACCAACACTTTTCTACCATCATCAACGTGATCATTCCCATCCCGACTCACATCACAGTAACAACATGGTATCACACTAAGCATGCAATAAGCAGTAACATTGCAGGGGCCACATGATATCATTCAACTCCTACAGTTGCTAGGATTGTGGTTTGCTTACTACTGTGACAAAATGATAGGTCATGCAAAGGAATGGGTTCATCTATGCGGTAGAAACGTAGCATGGTGATCATCCTATACAATGCATAAGCGAGACATGAGAGGGAAGTGGGATTTTATCGACATGATCAATGGGGGTTTGCTTGCCTTGCTGACGAGGTTCGGTTTCTGGATCTTCAGCGAAGGGGGTGACCTCTTGCTCCGGTTCCACCTCTACTCGACAAACAAAACACGAAGTAGCAATCAATATGAATGCAATGCTCAAGCACATGAAAGAAAGTTTCAAAGCTTGAAGTATAAGTTTTGATGTGTGTGAGGCAATTCCATTTAAGTGGAATATATTGCATTTTGAAATGCAAATTCAAAATCCACATTTGAATTCAACATTAACCAAGTTTATGTGTGATATAGTTTGATCATTTTGAATCATCTTCACTTGTATAAGATATGCTTCTGATGTGTGGTGAATTAGATCATAATTCCATGGTCCAAGTTGCAAGATCAAGTGATTTGAATTTGAATTAAATTCAAATAAACCAAATGACATATGCTACTGGTCCCATTTTAAATTCAACTCAAACAGAGTTGAAAGTTGCATATTTGGAAAGATAATTTTCTCCTGATCATTTTTCATATATTATTTGTCCAATTTGGAGTTAATATGAATTTTCTATGAATTTCCAAAGTTTGGGGTATTTTCTGAAATTTCTGGAATTCTTTTAATTCAAATAATCTCTGGAAATTCATTTAAATGATTTAATGCGTCAGGCTGACGTCAAGCTGGCGTCAGGGGGGGGCTGACATGTGGGGCCACCCTGTCAGTGGCTGGGTTAACTTAACCCGTGGGTTAAATTAATCCAGTGGCTTAATTAAGCCACTGGGCCCACTGGTCAGTGACCCAGGGGGTCACTAAATAGATGAAAACAGGGGGGGGGGTTTAGCACTGACACGCCGGCGGCCTGGCCACGGCGGCGCAGCACGGGAACGCGATTCCGGCCACGGGAGGGAAAACGGAGGGCACCGGCTTGCTCCTGGAGGTCGTCCGCGTCTTCTGGAGGCATCGGGGGTCCACGGGGAGCTCTGTATCGACGACGGCGACGACTCCGGCGGCAATAGAACCACGGCGAAGTCGTAGGCGACGCTACCGTGCACGGTTCGGGCTGATTTCGCTCGCGTTCGAAAGCTAACATGCTCAGGAGCCAAACGCGCGCTCTGGCTGAGACGAAGGGGCACAGGGGCGACCTCGAGCTCATCCATGGCGGAGGTCGTGCTCGGCTTTCATGGCAAAACGCAAAGGAGAAGGAGAAATACTCCGGGGTTGATCGGGGCGGATGAAGAAGCTCACCCTGAAGCTAGCAGAGGAGTCAGGGAGGTCGGGGAGGTCGTGATGGCGGCGAATTCGACGACGGCGACTTGCGGGTCCGGCGACTCCTCGGTGAAGCTGGCGTCGTCTGCTGAGGTGCTCGGGCTCGATTGGTAGAGGGGAACGATGAAGACGCCTGCTGCGGTTCTTTTGGACACGGCGGCACGGCTCGGGGTCGACGGTGGCTACGTGGACTCGACGGTGTGCTCCACGGCGGTCTTCGGGCGGCGACGAATCGGGCGAGAGAGGAAGGGGAAGACGAGGAGGAGGGGGGGAATGGACTGGGGCGGCTGCGGGACGTCTCCAGGACGCGAGAAGAGCCACGGGGAGGGCTGGGAGCTCTCGGCGGCGACGTGGCGTCCACGGCTGGCTCGGTGGCATTCCACCGAGCAGCTTGGAGGCGCGGGGTCGGGGAAGAAGACCCCCGTGCCCCTTTGGGCCGGCTGGGCTGGGTGGGCCGTCTTCGCCCAGGCGCCAGGTAAGTCTTTTTCCTATTATGTTTCATCTTTCCTTTCTGTTTTTCTGTAATTTGTTCTGTTTAGCTAAAATAAATAGCCAAACATTTTATTAAATGCTGAAAACTTTTATGTGGCCTCATAATAATATAAACTAGCCACTCATAAACTTTCAACATTTTTAAAATTCAAATGATTTGAATTTTAAATCAAAAAGGGGTATTTCTTTAATTCCAAGGTACTGTTTGAATATTTGAAAAATCTATGAGCATGGGATGGGTCCCACATCACTTGATATGTGATCACACTCATTTATAAGACTTTTCAAAACTCTAACATGAATTTTTGGAAAAGATTTTTATCTGCTCTTTTGAAATAATTCATCTGGGGGGTGTTCCTTCTCCCATTTGGATTTTGAATTTGATTTCCAAGATTTCTTTTGAAATTTTTGGCATGATGCAAAGGTACTAGCTAACCCTAGCACATACCTAACAGAGGGCTTTGACAGACTTTGCTTGACACCAGTGTTCCAAGTTCACGTCGAGGGACGTGAGCTTGCTTTGGGCTACTGTGGCATTTGCCACTAGCACAATTCACCAAGGCTCGACCAGTCGACTCCTTGAGCCCTTTCAGCTTAGCAATCCCTCGAATCAGATATTGTCATGGCTCAAAACTGCCAGCGACTCATGGCGATGCCGCGCTTAAAAACGATAAAGGAGCAGATGAATTCGAGTCCCTGCGCGACTCTTCGAGTCCCCCAGGCACTCGGGGGCTACTGACGAGGGGGTGACCCCACGACTCCTGCATGTAAGGCTACCTGGTGCGTATGAAGATAGAAGGCCCGTTGGGAAAGCTACGACAAGCCCACGATTGGCCCAACCAGGCGCCGACGTAGGAGTCCGCAACTGATATGGAAGGCGCAACTTGGCATACAAGGCAAGACTAGAACTTGGAAACTATCCTTGTAACCTAGTACGGACTCCGCGAGACCTAGCCTAGTATATAAAGGCTGGGAGGGGAGACGTCAATCTCATCTCAATACACATCTACTCATCCTAGCCTTAGCCTCCACTGTAATCGCCCCCTCACGTGATAATATCGAGCAGGAAGTGCTTCTCCTGTTAGCCGACTAGTATCGTCCAACCTGTGCCTATCTCTATGACTAACCCAGGGTCCCTGATCAAGGGATTTGCCGGGGTTGATCCCCGTCATTCCCCTATGTAGAGGATAGGGTTTATCTCCCGTAGGACTCCGGCAATGATAAGCAGGCGGTTCGACAAGTGATGCGCCGTCTGAAAATAATCACTTGCTTCTCCTGGACCTGCACACGACACAAATAACTTTGCTCCCAACGAAGTTCAGAGAGGTTGTCAATCTCTCCGGTCTTTTTGTTTACAAAGGATCAAACCCAAGGAATAATGATAATGATAGCAACTGAAAGTAAAAGCTAGAAAATAAATGAGCGTGTAAAAAATGATGAGAATATGGACCGGGATCCCGTGATGTTCACTAGTGATGTCTCTCTCCCAAAAGACGATAAAACTGCTATGCGAGGTAAACAAATTGCAGACGGGCAATTGACAGGATTATAAACGCACCGCAATGGTAACTATGCTACAAAAGAAAGTAAGAGGCTCAAAAGCATGGGCAGTACGCCAAAATAAGTAGACCGAAATCCATCTGCATCTACTACTAATCATCCACCTTGAGATATCTATCCAGAACATCTCGCTGGTATTAAGTTGCGAGCCCCACCCAAATTGTAAACCCAAAGCAACAGACAACTGCATTAAAAAGAACTTTGCGTAAAGTAAACAATCCTTGCAACCGCGGTTACAAGCATCGTTGTTTTCCCCCTTGTGTCCACAGAACATCCCCTAGACTCATGTTTCTGTCACTCGAGCGTGTCATCAGGGGGCATGTACCCACAATCGAGAATAACGTTCCCTATTGGAGTTACTACCTACCACTTGGCCAAAGCAATAAACAGCAACAAAGAACATGCAAGAATTACTTCGGAACAAAAATACAAAAGATAAGAACCAATTGTATTACTCTATCACAATCTGAACGTAATCTCATAATCCATCAGATCCCATCAAACTCAGCATAGAAAAAGCAGAAAGATTACATATGTGCCTCGATCATGTAGGGCAGCTCACGAGATCTAAACCATGAAGAACAAAGAGGGGAGGAGAACATCACATAGCTACTGATCACGGACCCATGGTCCAAAGGAAGCTATGCACGACACATCCGGGAAGCGTCCATGGTGGAGGAGAAGCTCCCGGAGGTCGATCCTCCCTCCGGCAGGGTGCCGGGAATGGTCCTGACGGTGCTCCCAATCTTGGAAGCGCGGCGGCGGCGGAACAGAGGCGAGATCGCGAAAAAGGGTTCTTTCTTCGGAGGTTTCCCATGACGGAGATTAAATAGGCGAAGGGGCAGCTAGGGGGGCACCAAGGGTCCAGGCGCCCCCCTGGCGCGGCCAGGCCCCTGGCCTCGCCAGGTGGACGCCTGGGCACCTGGTGGTGGCCCCCTGGCCCTCCTTTGGGGCTCCAGAAGCTTCCGGTACACTGATTTTTTGTCGGATTTTCCTGGATTTTTGGAGCACTTTTTATGTGGGGGAAAACTGAAATAGAAAAACAACATAAAACAGAAACTAACACTGGGGTGCACTGAGTTAATAGGTTAGTCCAAATATGATCAAAAGTGTATGAAAGTGTATATAGATCATAGCAATATCACACAAAACATGCATGGAGCGAGCAGAAATTATTGATACGTTTGGGACGTATCAACATCCCCAAGCTTAATTCCTACTCGTCCTCGAGTAGGTAAATGATAACAAGCATAATTTCTGTGGTGACATGCGAGCAACCATATAAGAACTTTGAAAAGTAAAGAAACCAAGGTATGTGATTCAATTCAAGTCATAACATGCATGAGTCTATATTAGCATTGTAACAAGCAACGAAAGAACATTAGGTGCAAGAGCTCTCGCTGTCCGTGACTCGAATGTCTCCAAATGGTGTTTGCGTGCAAGAAGAGGGATGGGAATACGAGAGAAAAAATATTATTGTTGAGAACTCAATCTACTAAAGTTTCACACTTGGTCTTCTTTGGAATCTTATCTTGACTCGTCCCCAGACCACTAGCCAGGTACAAGTCAATTTGATCCACTCCCTTTCGATATTTTGAGAACTCATGCAATGGATGAGCATAAGCACGAGAGTTGACACTTAGGATGGAAAAGAGAGAAATATGGTGGAGGAGGAAGACAAAGAGGGTGAGAAAGTCTCACATCAATGAGGACAATCATAGGCGAGAAGGCGAAATGATAGATATGATGTGAGGAGTAGGGATTTCCATGCAATAGATGCATATATGAGTTGAAAAGCTCTCCAATGGAACTAGTGGGGGTGCATCTAACTTGCTTGCTCATGAAGACCTAGATCTCTTTTGAGGAGGCTCATCCTTGGAATATGCAATCCAAGTTCTGTAGTGTGAAGGTCTAGCTATATGCATGAATGATCATCTTTATGGAGTACAAGTATAAGAGGGAGTACTAGTGTGGATCTTTCAAAAGGATAGTAGTGTTGCCCCTTTCACTCTTTTTATTTGTTTTTCTATTTTTTTGTATTTTTTTTGGTGGCCTCAATGGCTCTTTCTATTTAACTCTCATTTGTCCTCTTTGGGTCTTTTATTTTGTCCACTTTGGGATCTTTTCCTCACTTAAGGGCAACACTCTAATTTACAAGAGGGTATAGAATATCTTTCACACTCTACAAGGTACTCATATCATAAAGAAGATGTAGCTATCATGATGTATGCAATGTATGCTGCTGCCAGTGTAGTAGGAACATGTATGACATGAAGATCAAGTCATGAAGAGGTGGATGTTGTATGGCAATATATCTCAGAAAGGCTATGGAAATGCCTTGATAGGTATGTATGGTGGCTGTTTTGAGGAAGGATATAAGGAGGTTCATGATGACAGAGCATATCATGCCAAGGGTTTGGATGTACCGGCGAAGGTGGACGCCAACTCTCAGAGTGAGAAGAAAGCAATGCACGGCACAGGAGAGGCTAGCAAATATGAGGAGGTGGAAGTGTCAACTTTCAATACTTACATTAGTCCGAAGAACTCATGCACTTATTATCGGTAACTCTCAATCTAATAAGGAGGTTCACAAAGAGACAAGTACCCCGAGTAGGAGTGTATGGGGTTTGGTTATCCTTGCTCATCCTCGACTCATGGTACGTGATTGTACTCTAATATTCGATCCCTCCAAAGATTAGTGATCCATCTAGTAGCTAGAGTTCTCAACTAGTTTTGTAGGTTTTGAAAATAAACACGGATTTCCCAAAATATGACACATATCACTAATAGGCTAGAGCTCTTGACACAAAAAGTTCAAAAATTACTCACATCAATACCTCAAAACTATTGCAAGTTACTACTAAAATTAAATAGCAACCTCAATTACCTACTTTCAAGACAAGACACAACTCAGTGCTACAACCAACTCTCTTAACAAGATAAACATGAAAACTAAAGAGAGTTCCAGCAACAACTAAACAAAAGCCAAGGATCTTGCTAACGACAAACTAAGACTAAAACTAAACATGGCAGTAGCTACGAAAAGATAAAGAACACACAACAACAAAAATATAGGCATGAAGAATCCTATGATGTGTTCTAGATTTTGAAAGTGGAGCGTGTTTATCTCCCACACAAAGTAAGATGGGGTCTAACTTGTTATGAACAGCAAGCAAAGCTAAAGAAAACTAAAAATAAAACCTAAGAGCGAGACGCTCCAAGGATAGCATATAACGCATGAAGTGATAAAAATATAGTGAGACGAAGGACGAACTGATGATTGTTGATGGAGAAGGGGATGCAAGGGAGCATCCCTTGCATCCCCAAGCTTAGACGCTTGAGTATCCTTGAATATTTATCGGGGATGCATGGGGTCATCCCGAAGCTTGAGCGCTTGACACTCCTGGATCTTCTTTCATCATCTTCCATCGCACACTTGAAAACTCCCTTCATACATAACTCATCATAAGCTGATTAGAGAGGTTAGTACCCTTAATAAAATAATTTTTCCCCACTGGGTATAAAGATATTCTTGAAGAGCTACTGTTTCTCAAGATTTCCAAAAGTTTTTTTCAAAGAAAAGGCAAGCTTAAGGTTTGCAAAAGTAAGGAGAGACAAAACGTGGAACAATCTGTGAAAAATAGAATAGCAGGTAGTAAAGAATTTTTTAGGGGTACTTCTTCAACTCAAATCAAAAAACTCAGAGCATATAAAAGTTCCGCGATTGTATAGAGAATGCTGTGTAAAAAAATCATCTCAAAAAGATGAACTTGTGATTTGATCCGATTTTTCCCGTCACGAAGACAGAATCTGTTTTCTGGACAACATGTCACAACTTTCGCTTCCCTTGTCATATGAGGCTATAACTTGGCACAAAGCTTGAAAATAAAGATACAATGATGTTGCTACAGTAGTAACAATCATCAAGACCACTAAAAACAGAAGTAAAAACATCTTGGGTTGCCTCCCAACAAGCGCTTTCTTTTACGCCTTTAAGCTAGGCATAAGGCAAAAGAAGAATCAAAGGTCTCCAAGATCGTCGAAATCATAAAAACCTTCAAATTGATTTTCAATAAGCTCATTCTTCTTATTCCTAGGAAAGAGGTACTTACCTTTCGCCTTACCGCGTAAGCGTATGAACCCGTTACCAATATCAATGAAGCCTTTCATGGCTCGGAGGAAGTTCCTTCCAAGCACAATGTTGCTTTGGTTTGTCTCCATGACGAAGAAATCCATCGGTGCAATCCTCTGAAGGAATGTAACTTGGACTTCTTTTACCTTTCCTTTAACCTCTGAAATATCTCCATTAGCATGTGATGACCCACAACCGTAAGGGATCGACATAGTCTTCGCGGGTAAGTTAACCCAATTTATTGATTCCACACACGGGGAGCCAAAAAGTATTTATAAGCTTTGACAGTTGAGTTGTCAATTCAACCGCACCTGAAATATACTTTCTTGCAACCAAAGATAAGTGTTAACGGTAATATGATAGTGATGGTGGCGACAGCAAAAGTAATAACTAATGACCAACAGGATTGAAAACACTATAGGCTAGGGAGACGGATGGTTGGGCGCTGCATGGATGAGAGTGAACATGTAATAGATTCTAACACGGGGCAAGGCACACAGAAAAGCAATGATCATCTAGGCAAATATCAAACATTAGGCATGTATCCCGTAGGTAGTTGTGCGTGCTTGCAATAAGAACTTGCACAACATCTTTTGTCCTACCATCCCGCTACGAACGGGGCCAAAGGGAACTTATGGAGATTAAGGTGCTCCTGTCAAAGAGCACCGGAACAAAGCAATGAACTCAATGGATACATGGAATCCTCAAATTATGGACCATCCCCTTTGGTGTCCCAAGCTGTCACCTTTTGGATCGCCGGTTCCGGACCATAATAGGTGCATACAACTCATAGATAGGATCTAGAACACAAGTATATTCATGAAAACACATAGGGTTCAGATCTGAAAACATGGCACTCGGGCCCAAAGTGACAAGCATTAAGAGCAACAAGTTGAAGCAAAGAAGATAAACACCAAAGTAGATGATAGGCAACATGCCCCAAACAATCTGACGAACTATTACAAGATCAAACTCATCCAATCCCTACCATCCCCTTTGCCTACAACAGGGAATTACTCACACATGTGAAGAGAAGTCATGGAGGAGGGATGGATTGGTGATGGTGATGACGATGGCGACGATCTCCCCTCTCCGGAGGCCAAATCAGCCTCCAGATTAGCCCTCCCAAAGAAGAACAGAGGGTGGCGGTGGCTCCGCGACGGAAACTGGAAAATCGACTTCTCTTCTGGGGGTTTCCCATCACGAGAATAAATAGGAGTCGAGGTAGGGCACGAGAGGAGGTGGAGGCCTCCCAGGCGCCCCCCGGAGCGGCCAGGGGTGGGGCCGCGCCAGCCAGGCGCCTGGGGCCCCGGTGCCCCCCCTCTGGCCCCACTTCTGGCTGGTGGAAGCTTCTGGTGCGTGGATTTTCTGTGAATTTTCCCGGAATTTTCTGAGATACCTAAAAATCTATTTTCCTGCACACAATAAAACCATACAGGCAGCTCTGCTGAAAACAACGTTAGTCCGGGTTAGTTTCGTCCAAATCATGCAAGAATGAGGGCAAAACAATAGCAAAAGTGTTTGGAAAAGTAGATACGTTTGAGACGTATCAGCATGTTCATGATAAGATGAAAATTTATCCATATCTAGTTTCATAGAATCATAAACTAATTTTGGCATAGTAGAAACCATGGATCCTATGTAACAAAAAGCAAGGAAATCTTGGTTACAGATGCTAATCCTAACAAAGGGCTCCCAATCATCATCTATCTTCAACATTTCTTTCTTGTTGGATTTAAATTCTTCTACATTCCTCAAATCTAGAGCATACATCCTTTTTTCAATAGTGACAAGTCTATCTATAACAGTATCAATACTACGATCATAAACAAAATAACTAGATAGACTATGCAAAATATCAAGAGCTCTAACTTCATCACACTCTAAGAAGTCTCCTTCAGCTATAATATCAAGAGAGTGTTTACACCACTTAAAAAGACCATGGTAAAAATTTCTAAGCAATATTTTTATAGGTATCCAAGGCATAATTCTTTTATGTGCTTTAGAAATTATGTCCCATGCCTTCACATTTTATCCATCCCTTTGACGGAAATCGAGAACTTCCGATTCTCGCAAAGAACCAAGTCCTAACATCTTCATTTAAACAAGGAGGACTATTAACAGCAAGATAAATAATATTTTTTTGTGATTTATGATATAAGACACAAAGATAAAAAACAGAAAGGTAAACTAACAAGACAAAAAAGTAAAGGTAGAAGGTAGTGGGAAACTCCCCTATCTTATCACTCAGAGTCCCCGGCAACGGCGCAAAAAATTTGCTTGATGGCGTGGAAGTGATAATGGCTTCTCGCAATTCGCTGGTTACCCCAAGTGGAAGGTGAGATGTAGGATAGCAGCAAATTTCCCCTATGTATAGGATAAGGCTTATCTCCTGTAGGACTCCGGCAATGATACGTAGGTGGTTCGGAAAATGAAGCGTCGTCTGAAAAGAATCACTTGCTTCTCCTTCACATGCACACGACACAAACAACTTTTCTCCCAACGAAGTTCAGAGAGGTTGTCAATCTCTCCGGTCTTGTTGTTTACAAAGGATCAAACACAAGGGATAATGATAACGATAGCAACTGAAAGTAAATGCTAGAAAATAAATGAGCGTGTAAACAATGATGAGAATATGGACCGGGGTCCCGTGATGTTCACTAGTGATGTCTCTCTCCCAAAAGACGATAAAACTGCTATGCGAAGTAAACAAATTACAGACGAACAATTGACAGGATTATAAACGCACCGCAATGCTAACTATGCTACAAAAGAAAGGAAGAGGCTCAAAAGCATGGGCAGTACGCCAAAATAAGTAGACCAAAATCCATCTGCATCTACTACTAATCATCCACCTTGAGATATCTATCCAGAACATCTCGCTGGTATTAAGTTGCGAGCCCCACCCGAAGTGTAAACCCAAAGCAATAGACAACTGCATTAAAAAGAACTTTGTGTAAAGTAAACAATCCTTGCAACCGCGGTTACAAGCACCGTTGTTTTCCCCCTTGTGGCCACATCACATCCCCTAGACTCATGTTTCTGTCACTCAAGCGTGTCATCAGGGGGCATGTACCCACAATCGAGCATAACGTTCCCTGTTGGAGTTACTACCTACCACTTGGCCAAAGCAATAAACAACAACGGAGAACATGCAAGAATTACTTCGGAACAAAAATACAAAAGATAAAAACCAATTATATTACTCTATTACAATCTGAACATAATATCATAATCCATCAGATCCCATCAAACTTAGCATAGCAAAAGCAGAAAGATTACATATGTGCCTCGATCATGTAGGGCAGCTCACGAGGTCTAAACCATGAAGAACAAAGAGGGGAGGAGAACATCACATAGCTACTGATCACGGACCCATGGTCCAAAGGAAACTACTCACGACACATCCGGGAAGCGTCCATGGTGGAGGAGAAGCTCCCGGAGGTCGATCCTCCCTCCGGCAGGGTGCCGGGAAGGGTCCTGACGGTGCTCCCGATGTTGGAAGCACGGCGGCGTTGGAACAGAGGTGAGATCGTGAAAAAGGGTTCTGTCTTCGGAGGTTTCCCGTGACGGAGATTAAATGGTGAAGGGGGGCAGCCAGGGGGGGCACCAGGGGTGTAGGCGCGACCAGGCCCCTGGCCGCGCCAGGTGGCCGCCTGGGCACCTGGTGGTGGCCCCCTGGCCCTCCTTCGGGGCTCTGGAAGCTTCCGGTACGCTGATTTTTTATCCGATTTTTCCCGAATTTTTGAAGCACTTTTTATATGGGGGAAAACTGAAATAGAAAAACAGCAAAAAACAGAAACTGGCACTGGGGTACAATGAGTTAATAGGTTAGTCCAAATATGATCAAAAGTGTATGAAAGTGTATCTAGATCATAGCAATATCACACAAAACATGCATGGAGCGAGCAAAAATTATCGATACGTTTGGGACGTATCACCCACCTGCCTCACCTCGTCGGTTTCCCCCCTCGCCGACCCTCCCATACGGCCTGCCTCACATCCGCCCCGCCTGCCCCACCTCGTCGACCACCCGCCTACCTCGCCGCTGACCTCGCGGCCACCTTGCCGTCCCTCCTCGCCGTCTGCACCGCCTGCCCCACCTCGCCGACCCGCATCGCCGGCCACCCATCTGCCTCTTCGGCTCACCTTGCGGCCACCTCGCCGGCTGTCCCGCCTGACCCCTTGTTGGTCCGTGACGCGACTGCCCTGCCACCTCACCTTTCCCACCTCGCAGACTCGCCCTCCTCCCGCCGGCCGCGCCACGCCCGCGCTACCCCTCCCGCCCGGCATGCCCTACCCTGTCTCGTGCCGCCGTGGGTTGCATGTAAAGAACTTAACAGAATGGGGGTTGGGGCTAGAACAAGAACGGGGTCGACAACTTTTTTTATAATTGAAACAATTCTTTGTCGTCTGCTTAAAGTATTAACGGGTAATCGAATCCACATACGAGCCAAAATGTGTAATAATTACTTTGTCGTCTGCCAGGATAAATACCTGATGGCAAACCTCTTTGACATCCGTTGATATTAGGCAGACGACAAAGTGCCTCTTTGCCAGAGAAATGACTGACGAGTGCTGTGTCGTCCGCTGGCAGATGGCAACGGGCTTTTCCTATGTTTGTCGTCCGGTTTTCCTAAGTTTGCCAACTGCCATGGCAGACGGAAAACGGCATAATTCCAGTAGTGGTGGGGCCCCTCCGGCTGTCCTTCGGTGATCTAGAAGCTTCTGTTGCGCTATTTTTATATATATGTTTCTTGGAATTTTTTGGACACTGTAAATAAGGGTAAAAACCTTCAATTCACAGACATCGGCAAACAAAAACTGGCACTAGATGCACTGAGTTAGTAGGTTAGTACAAATATGTGTAAAAAGGTATGAAAGCGTAGCAAAACACATAGCAATGTCACCCAAATGAGCATGGAACATGCAAAAATTATAGATACGTTTGGGACGTATCAGGTGTGAGTAGCCGTGATCGAGGTAGCCGTGCGAAGGACGTCGTGGTCGATGTCGAGTCGGGGTGGCCAGTGTCGAGGTAGTCGTCGTGGACCGGGAAGAAGAGCGGCGGCGGTTCTTGAGGAGGAGGCGGCTAGGTCAGAAGCGGGATGACGGTGCTCAAAGTAGGCGAGGAAGAACCCGATAATGTGACGAAGACCGGCGCGAACGGTGGCATTCTCGTGCCTAGGGAGGCGGCGCGACACATACCACATAGAAGTCGACGCATGGGGATGGCTGAGTGGACCACGCGTCGCCATGCTACGGCCCAAAGGGGCGACACAACGACAACGCGCGGGTCGGGGCGACGACGGGGAAGACCTTAGGGCGGTTGCATGGACCGCATGCCACGCTTTCTACGGCCCGATGGGGCGACGCTGTGGCAGCTCGATTGTTGTTGTAGCCACGGGGACGGCATGGAGCGGATGTCCTCGGGGTGGCGGTGGACTACGGGCCGCGGCACTACGTCCCGAAGGGACGACATAGCGGCAGCGCGCAGGTGATACGTCCCAAACGTATCTATAATTTCTGTTTTCTCCATGCATGTTTTGTGTGATATTGCTATGATCTAGATACACTTTCATACACTTTTGATCATATTTGGACTAACCTATAAACTCAGTGCACCATAGTGTCAGTTCCTGTTTTCTGCTGTTTTTCTATTTTAGTTTTCCCCCATATAAAAAGTGCTCAATTTTTTTGGGAAAATCAGATAAAAAATCAGCGTGAAGGAACCTTCCAGAGTCCCGAAGGAGGACCAGCTGGGACCCAGCTGGGCCCCAGGCGGCCACCTGGCGCGGCCAAGGGCGCCTGGGCCCCTGGTGCCCCCCCTGGCTGCCCCCGTCGCCTATATATTCTCTGTCTTCGGAAACCCTCGAGGACATAACCCTTTTTCGCGATCTCGCATCTATTCCGCCGCCGCCGCGCTTCCAAGATCGGGAGCATCAGCAGGACCCTTCCCGACACCCTGCCGGAGGGAAGATTGACCTCCAAGAGCTTCCCCTCCACCATGGACGCTTCCCGGATGTGCCGTGAGTAGTTTCCTTTGGACCATGGGTCCGTGATCAGTAGCTATGTGATGTTCTCCTCCCCTATTTGTTCTTCATGGTTTAGACCTCGTGAGCTGCCCTACATGATCGGGGCACATATGTAATTTTCTATTGTTGATATGCTGAGTTTGCTGAGATTTGATGGATTATGAGATTATGTTCAGATTGTGACTGAGTAATATATTTGGTTCTTATCTTTTATATTTTTGTTCCTAAGTAATTCTTGCATGTTCTCCGTTGTTGTTTATTGCTTTGGCCAAGTAGTAGGTAGTGACTCCAAGAGGGAACGTTATGCTCGATTGTGGGTTCATGCTGTTAGACCAAGTATGTGATCAGAGGGGGAGGGGGTGAATGATCACTTCAAAATTTCGCATGAAACTTTGAAGTGAAGCATAACACAGCAATCGAAACTATTCAACAGAAAGGTAAACATTGAAGCAGAACGTGATCGAAGCAGAACATAGTGAATCAAAAGTATCGAATCAATTGCATCGAAGCAGAACTCTGAAGCAATTGACAAACAGAATGTAAGTGCGGAAAGTAAAACGAACTCTTGACTCGGCGATGTTTGTTCGACCAGTTCACACTCTGCAAAGTGCTACGTCTGGTTGGAGGGACTTGTGATTGAACACATGAGCTAACCTCTCTCCTTCCATTTCTCCACTGCACCAATCTCCTTGAGCTTGGTCAGTTCTTCACTCTTGGTTGATTATTGAGGAAATCACCGAAACCTTTGACAAACTGAACTTCGAGGCGACAATGACTCTTCGCTCTCTGAAGAACAACTCTCTAACCGTCTAGGAGAATTGCAGTTCTCCAAGATAAAAAGGCTAGAAAACTTCTTCCTAAGTCATAATGAATCAACTCAGATCAATAGGACTTATGCTTCGGTGTATTGGTTTTTGAAATGCTTCGTTGGGGTTGCTCTCTCTCTCTCTCCTCTGTAGGGAATCAATGTTGGAGCAGCCAACCCGCCAATGGGGGCGGGGGTGGCGTATTTATAGGCAGCAATCCCAAGGTGCGAAATGACTGAAGTGACCCGATGTGACAGCTTGACACCTGTCCCCAACGGTCATATTTCCAATCAAAGCGCAACTTTACTTGCGGTCCAAGTAAAGCTGACTCACGGACTTGGTTCTGCTTCAGGAGCCGAAAGAACAAAGTCTTCGCTGGTGAAGCATTACCTAGCTCACATGAGATTTCTTCGACTCTGGCTTCTCACTGGTTTAGATTCGATCTGAGTCTTTTCATCAAAACCTTCGGAGTACATTTACTAAACCCCTCTTGATAGTACGGTTTTTTCCTACGACTCAAGGAAGTAAAAAGAACTACGCAAAAAACAACTAAGTCTTGCGCCATCTTGATCAACTTCTTCGATGAGACGAGCTTCAGGATTCCTTATCTTTTTAGGGGTCGACATCCGTGATAAGCTTCGCTCCAGAGTATGCTTCGATAAATGAGTAAATCTTCGTTGAATCTTTATCACCAACCTATAACTTCAGGAACCTAACCATCTGTTTCACACTAGAAAACTTGTTAGTTCCTCTACTGTTTTGACCAACAATATCCAAAACTCATGAGGGTATAACTTTGCTCTTACAATCTCCCCCTTTTTGGACTATTGTTGACAAAACAGGCATCGATAATAGATTTGGAATTTTTGAATTGAGATGAGAGCAAACTCTAAGATATGAAGCTTTTGACTCCCCCTGAATGCAAGCATCGAAGATTTTTAAAATCGAAGTAAATGCTTGTTGAAGAATATCATCAATGGGAAGCCTAACACATATCCTAGTGAATCAATTGCATACTAAGATAATTTGTCTTGAAGAACATGCAATCATCCAATGACCTGTGAACTTAAGGAAAATAACCACCTGCAAGATAAAATATAGGAGAGCAGCTTGCAAGCACGGGGTTATTAACATATACAAATATAAAACAGTTCACAACCGAAGTAAAACATTAAGATACAACCCAATCGAAGTGAATGGAAAGTTTGTCGAATCTTAACACACGCAAAATCGAATCGAATCAAAAACCCTAAACCCCGCAGCGAATCTGAACTCAATCGATGCTACTTTCTCCCCCTTTTTGTCAAGAATTGGACAAAAGTTTGAGAGGCAGATCGAGAGCATTTACGCGTCAGCTGCACCCCTGGGACCCTGCGGAATGTCTTCGCCTGTCGAAGATTCATCTCCTGAAGTATCGCCTTCGGTCGAAGCCGGTGACTCTTCCTCGTCGAAGTCCATCGGCGCTTGAAGCAATTCAAGGTCGCTGTCATCGAGGGGATCGTCTTCGTGCTTCGATGTGTGGGAGTCTTCATTAGAGAAAGTGTCGGGGCGAATCTGTTCGGCAGAGTTGAAAAATAATACTTCTTCGATTTTCTCCAGTGGTGGGATCTTGGGGTTGGGGCGATCAACCGAATCATTTCTGGAAAAGTTCCTCTGCAGATGTGGGTACTCCTTGAATATGCGATCGGCTTCAAGTTTCTTCACAGAGTTAAACTTCCTGAGGCCTTTCCATGAATGACGCTTCAATACCTTCAAGTATTGGTTGTTGTTCATTGCAATGTTTCCAACGCGATTGATCTCATCAGATAAGTGTTGCATCTGACGCTGATTTCCTTCGATGAAGTTTTCTAGTAATTGTTGGTTTCGAATGGCAACCTCGAAGTGATACACTTCCTTCTGGTAACGCTTCGACATGTTGCGCTCATTGATGTGCTGTCTGACTCCTACATATGTTGCAAAAGGATCATTTGGCCGCCTGAAGATATTCATTGTATCGCGGACCGGAGGGCAGAGCAGCTTCGGGTGATGCTTCGCTGTGAATTCTTCACTGCGTCCATGGTTGCAAATGGCTTGCAGCCAAGGAGCATATGGTTTCAGTTGATTTACCAATTCAGCAGCTTGTACCATGTTTCGAAGAAAACAATCCTCGAAATCAAATACATGTCCATGAGTGAGCTTCATAAGTGCATGACGAGTGGGATATAGGATATTTGATTCTTCATTCGCTGTACTGAGAGGCATCAGTGAGTTTGACAGGATATAGAACCATGTCTTGGAATTGAACACCAGATGCTTCGGGCGAATGTTTTCTGGCATGTGATCTCCAGTGACTTCGGGATCCAGTAAAGATGCGAATTCAGCTTCAGTGGGATCCGGTAACATGTGAACCTTTGCAAGTTTTCCAGTGTGTCTTGGAATGTTCACAATTTCCATGAATTCTTCGGAGTACATCCTGAAGACTTTCCCTTGAATCATCCATTCAAGAGTCCAAGTGCTAGTATCTTCTGGGGTTCCAGAGACATACAGAGTAGCATAGAATTGCTTCACTAGCTCTGAGTTAAATGGAGTTTCCATTGCAAATAATCCAGTCAAGTTCTGTGCTTCGATAGTTTCCACGATGCTTTGGAAGCACGTGGCAGCAGATAAACTGTGCATATCCAAGTACCTGTGTATGAACAGTACGCCTTTCTGGCAGTAAAGCTTCGTGTACAAAATCTGTTGTTCAGCTGTCCAGAATCTAAGATCATCAGCAGTTCTTGGTGAATCATATGGACTAGTGCCAAAGAATCGAAGCTTCTTGCGATGAACTTCAATGTCGAACTCAGGACCGTGCCTTGAAGAAGTTCCTTCTCCCATGAAAATGGGAAAAGTCTCTCTGGGATAGAGAGAGTCCAACTGTGTGTCTTGAGCAGGAATACAATGCCTTCGGGCATCTGTGATTCTGCGCTGCGGTTGAGTGACGATTGCCAACTCATTTGCTTCGGCTCCTGCTACGACACCAACATCTGCATTGGCTTCAGCATGAACAGCTTTATCTTGAGCTTCTTCTTCTTTTTCTTCAGACTCTTCAGCAGAGTGAGCTGAAGAGTAATCTTTGTCTGGAATGGCTTGACGGGGTGGAGATGGTTGTGGAGCAAAATTGTCTTGGGCGGATGGTTGTGGAGCAGGTTGAGGTGGAGGTGGAGTTGGAGCACGGGGTGGAACAGCTTCGGGGGCGGATGGCTTCGATGTAGGTTTTCCAAGTTTGATGATTTTGCATCGTGGAGGCGATGCCTTTCTTGGTGCTTTCTTGGCCGGGTGGGAGCTAACTTCATCAACTTCTTCGGTGTCAGCAATCAGTCGTCTCTTCCTTGGTTGCAGCTTGGGAAGAGGTGAAGCTAATTGCTGGACCATGGCTTCGCGCCTCTTAGAGTCAAGCGCCATGACCGAAGCATTATGCGTTTTGCAGCATTCTTCGATAGCGGATTTCAGCTTGCCTTGAAAAATTTGAAGATTCTGCTTGGTTTGCTCATTGACAGCAGCAATTTTCTTCGAAGCAGCAGTCGCTTCGCTCTTGAAATCCTCATCAGATTCTTCATCAGCTTTCTTCTGAAATTTCAGAATCTTTGCAGTTTCTGATCTGTTCCTTGAATGCAGATCTCTCAGCTGATTGTACAAAGTTTCGACCATTGCTGAAAGATTGGGTGAGATATATGTATCTCCAATGTCCACAGTGTGAGGATGAGTGGCTTCAGCAAGCTTGAAATATGTCTGGCTCAGACCCAGACAGTCCCACAGTTCACCTTCCCTTGCATCTGGAAAGTTGTGTTCACTTTGTTCAGCTTCAATTTGGGCTTCGGGGAGAGGGGCTGCGACAGGCTTCGGGGGCAAGTCCTTCGGCGCCATGTCCACAGCAGCTTCCTTTTGAGCGGCCCTAGCAGATTTTTCTGCTCTCTTCGTGCGAACAATATCAAGCTGTGCTTGGCGTTTGGCTTCAGCTTCAGCAAGTTGTTTGGCTTCGGCGGCTGCCTTAGCCTCTTGAGCTTTAGCTTCAGCTAGCTTGCGCTTCGCTTCAGCTTGCTGGTTAGATTCAGCCAGCGCTTTCCATTGCTTTTCCAGCTCAGCAGCTTCTCTATCTTCTTTCTCTTTCTCTTTTGCTTCTCTCTCTGCCTTAGCCTTGGCTTGAGCTTCGGCATGCAGGCGTTCAGCTTCGATGAGGTCTCTTTTCCTCAACTCAACTTCTGTCAGCTTCTTGGTGCCAACCTGGGCAAAAGTTTGACCCGGCTTAGCCACAGTAGACTTTGGCTTCAGAGCTTTAATAGGCTCTTGAGCTTTGGCTTCAGGCACAGCAGAAGGCTTAGCAACAGGCTTTGCCTTCGGGTCATGCCGTTCCTTGGTCCTCTGCTCGGATGGAACAGGACGGCGGGGAGGCTTAGACGACAAGGGTGCCTCGACCACCAAGTTCGTCAAGTCAATGTTCCTCTTTGGAGCAGGAGGTTCTGTAGGTTCTTGGAACTTAACGCCTTTAGGAGCAGTCGGCTTCGCTCCAGCCTTCTTCTTTAATGGCTTCTTCAACAGCTTCTTCTTGGGACTAGTGGGAATGGGTGAGTGTTCAGACTCATCATCAGCTTCGACAGCTGGATCTTCTTCGATAGAATCTTCGAGCTGAGAAGCTGCTTCAGCTTCGTCATCGGCTTCGTGTTCAGCCTCCTCATCTGTAGCAGGAGGGGGCGAATCACTTAGCTTCCGAAGCTTTCGCCTCTTCTTAGGCTTCGATGGTTCAGCATCATCAAGTCCAGCAGCAGCAAGAGCTTTAGCTTTCTTCTCTTCTCTGATTCTCTTCTTCTCAGCCAAAATGGCCAGTCTTATTTGCTCATCAGGATAATCATCAGGAGTTTTGAGTGTGTTCGGGTGAGGAACAGCAGGAGGCTTCGGATAGTACTTCATTCGATTTGCTTCAGTGTACTGAGCACACATGACTGAGGTGTATCTGTAAGGTGGACTGAATGCAAATTGCATTGCCCACTTCCAAGATAGGATGCTCTTGAACTTGTACCACCTGACAGCCCAATATCTTCGAATCTTTTGCAGTCTCGTCTTTCTATCTTGATCAGATTCCTCAGGAGGAGTATTATACCCCATCTTAATGCGAATTGCTTCGGGAATGCCTCTGGCATTATTCACTTCCTTTGTTTTGCCACCTTTGCCCTTCTGCTTCGGTGGCTCTGGGAAATTTTCAAGACCATCAACTATGGGAGACTCATTCCCCATGGCAGCCTCTTTGTCAGACATCCTGTGAATAGAATCATAGACAAGAGGGAAACAAGGAGAGGGAACGAATAAGCACAGGCAAAAGTTTCGACCAAAACAGACCAATTTTGATAGGAACCTAGATCAATCTCAGATTGGATGCAACGTCTCTGTATGATTTTTGGCTAGAACTAGTTCGAAAACAAGACCTAACCTAAGCCAAAACAGAGAATGAATCGAATCTTGTCCACTGACCTGAGAAGATGAGATAGCTTTGATGCTAAGAACAACTTTCCCAAGTTGTAAAGATCAGCACGGATCAAACAGCCCTAAAACAGAAAACAAACCCTAACAAACTCAGATCCAAACCCTAGATGAAGAACACGGAGAAACAGATAGGATCCGAGAGGCAGTGCGTACCCTAACTTGGTGACGCACGGCGGCTACGGCGACGGAGGGCGGAGAAGTGCTCTGCGTCGACGAGGAAGGTCCACGGCGGCGACGTTCCGGCAGTGAAGCGGCGACGGCGACGGCGAGGACGAGGAGCTCTGCGGATGCTCGAGGTGGAAGACGGAGGAGTCGGGGTGAATGAATGCGTGGGAACGGTTTCGATGGGGGGATCGCCTTAAATATGCACGATCTGGAGCAGTTACCAGATCACATCGAACGGTTCACAGCGACTGACTCTTCCGATTCAACGGCTCAGATATGGTGGCGTATCGCGAGTGAAACTCAACGACCCGGATAAGACGGGGACTCTACGGCCGAAGAATAAGTCTTGACCGAGAGCAAAAACTTCGATAAAGGTGGAAGCATTTGATTCGGAACTCAATGACGTTCGAAGCAATATGCTTTCCGTTTCAATTGTGCTTAACATTCAAGATTGAAAAGATTGGAAGCGAAGCAGAATGGAGAGGTAGGGTCCGAAACTTATCACTTCGAAGAACAACAACGAAGCTAAAAGTGATAAGCATATAGGACAAAAGAAACGAATAAATAAAGCAATCTAAACACAGAACAAAAAGCAAATGGAAAACGAAGCTAAACTTGGGCGAAGCAAAACTCAAGCGAAACTAAACAAAAATAACACAACGAAGGTGAATATATACAGTGAATAGTTTCGATCTTACTGAACATTGTGTGAGTCTAAGATGTTCAGCTCACATCTCAATGCACAAAACCTTTTCTCGTCCAATGGCTTCGTGAATATATCTGCCAATTGATCTTCAGTTCTTACATGGCTAATCTCAATGTCTTCGCGCTGAACATGATCTCGAAGAAAATGATGACGAATATCGATATGCTTCGTTCGAGAGTGTTGCACAGGATTGTGAGCAATCTTGATGGCACTCTCATTGTCACAAAGCAGAGGGATTTTCTTCATATGAATACCATAATCTTTCAGCGTCTGCTTAAGCCAAAGTATTTGAGTGCAGCATGAGCCAGCAGCAATGTATTCAGCTTCAGCAGTAGATATTGAGACACAATTCTGTTTCTTTGAAGCCCAACACACAAGAGATCTACCAAGAAAATGACAAGTCCCTGAGGTAGATTTCCTGTCAACCCTATCACCAGCCCAGTCTGAATCAGAATATCCAATCAAATCAAACTGAGTGCCTTTGGGATACCAAAGTCCCAACGAAGGAGTATGTGCTAGATATCGAAGAATTCGCTTCACAGCAATATGATGCGATTCCTTCGGATTTGCCTGAAAACGAGCACAAATACAAACTCATAGCATGATGTCAGGTCTAGATGCACATAAGTATAAGAGTGAACCTATCATAGACCGAAACTTTTTCTGATCGAAGGGTTTCCCTTTCTCATCTGCATCAAGAAAACCATTAGTAGGCATGGGAGTTCTAATGGTCTTGCATTCAGCAAGATCAAACTTCTTTAGGCAATCCTTCAAGTATTTCTCTTGTGAAATAAAGGTGCCATTCTTCTGTTGTCGAATCTGAAGTCCAAGGAAAAACTTCAATTCTCCCATCATTGACATCTCATATTTCTTCGACATCATCCTTGCAAATTCTTCGCTGATCTCAGTGTTAGTACAGCCAAAAATGATGTCATCTACATAAATCTGACACACAAATAGATCATTGTTATATGATCGAGTGAAAAGAGTGGGGTCAGTTGTTCCTGGTTTGAAGCCTTTCTTCAGGAGGAAATCCTTCAATGTTTCATACCAAGCACGAGGTGCTTGCTTCAGTCCATACAAAGCTTTGTGAAGCCTGTACACCATGTTAGGATTCTTCGAGTCTTCAAAACCTGGAGGCTGCATAACATACACTTCTTCTTCTATTTCACCATTAAGAAAAGCACTCTTGACATCCATTTGATATAGCAATATATTTTTGTGGTTAGCAAAACCAAGCATGACACGAATGGATTCGAGACGGGCTACTGGAGCATAGGTTTCACCAAAGTCAATGCCTTCGATTTGGGTGTAACCTTGTGCTACCAATCTAGCCTTATTTCTTACCACAATACCGTCTTCATCTTGCTTGTTGCGAAATATCCACTTGGTGCCAATAACGTTGTGCTTCAAGGGATCTGGCCTTTCAACAAGTGACCAGACTTTGTTTCTTTCAAACTGGTGAAGTTCTTCCATCATAGCCAATAACCAATCAGGGTCTTTTATGGCTTCATCATATTTTGAAGGCTCTAGCATAGAGACAAAGGAAAAATTTCCACAGAAGTTAGCCAAGCGAGTGCGAGATCGAGTAGTGGGACGACCTGGTAGATTGATATCTTCGAGAATCGAATCCACATCAACTCTTCTTCGAACTCGTGATAAAGCAGTATCATTTGCTTCAAGCTCAGCATCTGCTTCAGGATCTGCATCAGCTTCGGGTTCAGCTTCAGCATTTCCTTCGTTCCCTTGACCTTCTTCGTCCTGTGCATCATTAGCTTCAGGATGGTGATCTCCAGCGCCCCGGGCTATGTGTGGGAACATTGGACCATCATCATCCCTTACAGCTTGACTTTCATTAGCTTCGACAGGGCGAATCTCACCAATAGCCATGGACCTAATCACTTCATCAAGTGGAGGTTCATCTAGATCATGAGGCAAATGCTCCTTTTGAGAGCCATTAGTTTCATCAAATCTTACATTTACAGTTTCCATAACTTTCCCAAAGTGAGAGTTATAGACTCTGTAAGTGTGAGAGTTTGAGCCATAACCTAAAAGAAAACCTTCATGTGCCTTAGGGGCAAATTTGGAGCTATGATCCATATCTCTAATAAAGCATGGAGCACCAAATACCCTAAGATATGAGACATTTGGTTTGTTACCAGTGATAAGCTCATGTGAAGTTTTCTTCAAGAATTTGTGAAGGTAAACCTTGTTGATGATGTGACATGCAGTATTGATTGCTTCGGCCCAGAACCTAATAGGAGTCTTGTATTCAGCAAGCATAGTTCTGGCCATCTCAATAAGAGTTCTATTCTTCCTTTCAACTACACCATTCTGTTGAGGTGTATAAGCAGCAGAGAACTCATGAGTAAAACCATAATCATCAAGAAAATCTTCAATATTTGTATTCTTGAATTCAGTTCCATTATCACTTCGGATATGCTTCAGAGATAATTCATATTCTGTTTGAGCTCTCTTAGCGAATGACTTGAAGATTTCAACCACTTTGCTCTTGTCATCCAAAAAGAAAACCCAAGTATATCGTGAGAAGTCATCAACAATAACTAGACCATATTTGTTTCCTCCCAGACTTGCATAATTTTGAGGACCAAAAAGATCCATATGAAGCAATTCAAGAGGACGAGTGGTAGTCATGATGGTCTTCGCTGAATGATGTTTCTTCGTAATTTTACCAGCTTCGCAAGCACTGCAGAGACGATCCTTATCGAATTTTACTTCGGTAAGACCAATAACATGATTCTTCTTCACTAAGTTATGAAGATTTCTCATCCCTGCATGACCAAGTCTTCGATGCCATAACCAACCAGATGAAGCTTTTGCCATTAAGCAAGTGGATACAGCAGGGCCCGAAGAAAAATCAACAATGTATAGATCTCCCTTTCGGTAACCCTCGAAGACAAACGAATAGTCATCCTGTGAAAAGACAACACAACGCGAAGCAGAAAACAATACAAGCATACCCATATCGCATAACTTTGAAATAGACATAAGATTATATCCAAGTGATTGGACTAGCATAACCTTGTCAATGTGCTTATCCTTCGATATGGCAATCTTACCCAATCCTAACACTTTACCTTTGTTGTTGTCACCGAAGGTAATGTACTTCAGAGAAGATTGAGATAGTTTTTCTTCGGTGAACAACTCCTTGTCTCCGGTCATATGATTTGTGCAACCACTATCCATGACCCATTCGGATCCACCGGAGACATAGCCCTGCAGAAGAATTAGTTCTTCTTAACCACCCACAAACGAGCAGGTGACTGAGAAGACGTTGAAGCACTGGTCGAAGCAATATTAAATCGAACAGGAGTGTATTGCTTCGGTGTACCATCAAGCACACCATAAATGTAAGTCCTCTGCGAATGGTTAGCATAAATATGAGCATATGCAATCTTAGTACGATTAATATGAGGACGATATGTATGTCGACCAGTACGATAGTATTGCTTCTGCGGAACATTTGACTCGGTCACCAAAGGATCATTTCTTGTCTCAAGAGAGTAGAAATGATTCGGTGGTACCGAAGGCTTTCCCTGCATAGAATGGTTAGCAGGCAATTTTTCCACAAGTGCTTTCTGCACCCATATCTGCCTCTTGTAAAATCCATTCTTTGGTGGAGTACCTACATACTCAGCTGAAACTTTTCCCTGTTCATCTTTCATGAGTTTGTAGTCTGAATCAAGTGATTCATCCACAATGACTTTGTTCATTTTGCAGTCGAAACCTGAAAGGTTAGCAATATCAATGGGTTTCTCCTTAGCTAGAACCCAAACAGTCTTAGGATACTGCTCAGGCTCCCAATATGTGCCATCAGGATTTATCTTTCTTTCAAAGACAACACCTTCATTCCTGGGATTCCTGTGAAGGAGAGCCTTCCTCAGGATATCACAGAGATATTGGTGTCCTTGCACACTTTTGAACATGCCTGTTTCAAATAAGTTTTTCAACCTGAGGAGTTCCTCGGTAACAGCAGGATTTTCCTCATCGGAGGCATTAGTATCATCAATAACAATAGGAGCTTTCCCTTTGGAAATAGTTTTACTTCGTTCCAAACAATCCAAACAAGGTGATTCAGTTTTATCAATTGCTTCAGAACCTTGTTGAGCCATGAGAGAGAGATTGACATTTCCCAATTCTTCATGAGCCTCTGTCAGTTTTTCGAGGGCCACTTTCCTCTGAAGAAATTCATAGGTAAGCTTCTCATAATCAACTGAAAGAAGATCATGCCGAGAGGATAATTCTTCAACCTTCTCCTTCAGAGCAGCATGCTCATTGGTTAAAGTTTGATTCTTCTCAATCTCATCGATCAACAACGTTTCTGACTTCTTAATGGTTTTGCTTAGTGAATCAAGTTCATCTTGTTGAATTGAAGCAATTTTAGCAAGTTTAGCATAGCTTATCCTAGTATCACTTTCACATGAGGAATAATCAGAAGTATCATAGGTTGACTTGGATGAAGATACCTTTGCCTTGGCCATGAAGCAATATGCAGGAGTTTCATCTTCACTACTGTTGTTGATGAAGAATGAGCTCGAAGCCTTTGCTGAAGCATCTGTCGAAGCAAATGCCAATCCAGCAACACCATCTGATTCGGACCCTGAAGCAGACCTTGAGTCTTGTTCAGCTTCGGAACCAGAGGCTTCGTCTTCTGAGTTCATCTCCTTTCCCAGATAGGCCTTGGCACGGTGAGAGCTGCTTCGACGAGACGAGTGAGTCTTCGATGAAGAACCCTCACGCTTCTTATGATACTTCTTTCTCTTATCATCATCAGAATCTTTCTTCTTTTCCCTTCTTGAACTGGAATCATGTTTCTTTGACTCATGACTTCTGGAGGATCTGTAAGGTTTCGATGAAGAGTCTCTGAGAGAATGCTTCGATTTGTTCTCAGCTTCCCATAGAGGGCAATCAGCAATATAGTGTCCTGGTTTCTTGCACTTATAGCAGCAGTTGTCCTTCGATGGAGAGCTTCTTGAGGATGAACGGTGAGAAGAATGACTCGAGCTTCTTGAAGGATAACTCTTCTTGGGTGAAGAAAAACCTTTCTTCTGAAAGCGATTGTAGCGTCTCATGATCAGTGCCAAATCCTTTCCAATGCTTGCAGGATCATCTGATTCGACACCTGAAGCAGAACTGACTTCGGGCGAAGAATGACGCGAAGCTTTTGCTTTCAGAGCATGAGATCTTCTTCGAGAACCATTTATGTCACGTTTCTCATCTTCTTCCATTTCAAAGGTAGTGAGTCTCTCAAGAACATCAGCAGCAACAAGATGTCTGTAATCAGACCTTTCCTTGATCATCAGGACAATGTGATCGAACGAATCATCTAGCGAGCGAAGAAGTGTTCTGACAACTGAGTGAGGAGTTATATCATCAGCACCGAGGGAAATCAATTCATTTGCCAGAGCTGTGAGTCTGCTGTAAATTGAGTGAACCTTTTCACCCTCGAGTCTTTTGAAGCGATAGAATTTGCTTCGGAGTGTGTCAATTCTGGCATCTCTCTGAGTAGAAACACCTTCACCAATCTTTTCAAGATAGTCCCAGACACCTTTGGCCGAAGGAATATTCTTCACTTCATGATACTTTTCTGGACTCAAGTGATTTGTGATGAACACCCAGACAACCAAATCCAGATCCATCAGTTGAGCTTCTTCAGGAGTGATAGCATTCTTGTCAGTAACTGTAACACCATGTAAGACAACTTGCCATGCAGTGGAATTGATAGCCATAATATTCCTCTTCATCTTGTCCTTCCAGTAAGAGTAGTCCTTCCCATTGAAAATAGGAATAGGTTCGCCAGAGCGAATAGCTGCGAAAGACATACTAGAAGACATACTTGAAAACACTCCAGGAGGTTAATCCAAAAAGAGTGCCTAGCTCTGATACCAATTGTTAGACCAAGTATGTGATCAGAGGGGGAGGGGGTGAATGATCACTTCAAAATTTCGCATGAAACTTTGAAGTGAAGCATAACACAGCAATCGAAACTATTCAACAGAAAGGTAAACATTGAAGCAGAACGTGATCGAAGCAGAACATAGTGAATCAAAAGTATCGAATCAATTGCATCGAAGCAGAACTCTGAAGCAATTGACAAACAGAATGTAAGTGCGGAAAGTAAAACGAACTCTTGACTCGGCGATGTTTGTTCGACCAGTTCACACTCTGCAAAGTGCTACGTCTGGTTGGAGGGACTTGTGATTGAACACATGAGCTAACCTCTCTCCTTCCATTTCTCCACTGCACCAATCTCCTTGAGCTTGGTCAGTTCTTCACTCTTGGTTGATTATTGAGGAAATCACCGAAACCTTTGACAAACTAAACTTCGAGGCGACAATGACTCTTCGCTCTCTGAAGAACAACTCTCTAACCGTCTAGGAGAATTGCAGTTCTCCAAGATAAAAAGGCTAGAAAACTTCTTCCTAAGTCATAATGAATCAACTCAGATCAATAGGACTTATGCTTCGGTGTATTGGTTTTTGAAATGCTTCGTTGGGGTTGCTCTCTCTCTCTCTCCTCTGTAGGGAATCAATGTTGGAGCAGCCAACCCGCCAATGGGGGCGGGGGTGGCGTATTTATAGGCAGCAATCCCAAGGTGCGAAATGACTGAAGTGACCCGATGTGACAGCTTGACACCTGTCCCCAACGGTCATATTTCCAATCAAAGCGCAACTTTACTTGCGGTCCAAGTAAAGCTGACTCACGGACTTGGTTCTGCTTCAGGAGCCGAAAGAACAAAGTCTTCGCTGGTGAAGCATTACCTAGCTCACATGAGATTTCTTCGACTCTGGCTTCTCACTGGTTTAGATTCGATCTGAGTCTTTTCATCAAAACCTTCGGAGTACATTTACTAAACCCCTCTTGATAGTACGGTTTTTTCCTACGACTCAAGGAAGTAAAAAGAACTACGCAAAAACAACTAAGTCTTGCGCCATCTTGATCAACTTCTTCGATGAGACGAGCTTCAGGATTCCTTATCTTTTTAGGGGTCGACATCCGTGATAAGCTTCGCTCCAGAGGATATGCTTCGATAAATGAGTAAATCTTCGTTGAAGCTTTATCACCAACCTATAACTTCAGGAACCTAACCATCTGTTTCACACTAGAAAACTTGTTAGTTCCTCTACTGTTTTGACCAACAATATCCAAAACTCATGAGGGTATAACTTTGCTCTTACACATGCCACCTGATGTCACACTTGAGTGACAGAAACATGAGTCTATGGGATGTGTTGTTTCCACAAGGGGTAAAACAACGGTGCTTGTAACCGCGGTTGTAAGGATTGTTTACTTTACGCAAAGTTCTTTTTAATGCAGCTATCTGTTGCTTTGGGTTTACACTTTGGGTGAGGCTCGCAACTTAAAACCAGCGAGGTATTCTGGATAGGCATCTCAAGGTGGATGATTAGTAGTAGATGCAGTTGGATTTCGGTCTACTTATTTTGTCACACTGCCCATGCTTTTGAGCCTCGTCCTTTCTTTGTAACATAGTTAGCATTGCGGTGCATTTTTAATCCTGTCAATTGCCCAGCTGTAATTTGGTTACCTCGCATAGCAGTTTTATCGTCTTTTGGGAGAGAGACATCACTAGTGAACATCACGGGACCCCGGTCCATATTCTCATCACTGTTTACACACTCTTTTATTTTCCTGCTTTTACTTTCTAATTGCTATCACCATTGTCATTATCCCTTGCGTTTGATCCTTTGTGTGAACAATAAGGCCGGAGAGATTGATAACCTCTCTGTACTCGTTGGGAAGCAAAGTTATTTGTATTGTGTGCAGGTCCAGGAGAAGCAAGTGATTCTTTTCAGACGGCGTATTGATACGGTGAGGAAGATAGTTCTCTCACTTATCGTTGGTTACCCCAAGTGGAAGGTGAGATCTAGCGTAGTAGCAAATTTCCCTTAGAGAAGATGCTAAGGTTTAGATTGTCTCCAGTAGGACTCCAAGAGATACAAGAAGGTGGTAAAGTGAAAAATGGTGCCGTTCACAATCTCAAGATTGCTTACTTCACCTGGACCTGCACACACAGCAAATAACTTTGCTCCCAACGAGTACAGAGGAGTTGTCAATTCCTTCGGCCTTGCTATTTACAAAGGATAAACGCAAGAGATAAAAGTGCAACTAAAAGTAAGAACTAAAAGTAAATTGAGGGTTTAAACAATGGTGGAAATATGGATCGGGCTCCCATGACGTTCACTAGTGATGTCTCTCTCCCAAAAGACGATAAAAGTGCTAGCGAGGTAAAAAATCATAGCTGGGCAATTGACAGGATTATAAACGCACCGCAATGCTAACTATGCTACAAAAGAAAGGAAGGGGCTCAAAAGAAATGGGACGTACGCCAAGGTAAGTAGACCAAAATCCATCTGCATCTACTACGAATCATCCACCTTAAGATATCTATCCACAACATCTCGCTGGTATTAAGTTGCGAATCCCACCCAAAGTGTAAACTCAAAGCAACAGACAACTGCATTAAAAGAACTTTTCGTAAAGTAAACAATCCTTGCACCGCAGGTACAAGCACCGTAGTTTTATCCCTGGTGGCAACCACACATCCCCTAGTCTCATGTTTCTGTCACTCAAGCTAGACATCAGGGGGCTGAACCCACAATCAAGCATAACGCTCCCTCTTGGAGTTGCAACAAATCACTTGGCCAAAGTAAAATACGGCAACGGAGAACATGCAAGAATTAACTCAAGAACACAAATATAAAAGAGAACCAAATATATTACTCATCACAATCTAAACATAGTCTCATAATCTATCAGATCCCAGCAAACTCACCTTAGCAACACAGAAAATTACAAAGGTGCCTCGATCATGTGAGGCAGCTCACGAGGTCTCGAAAGTGGAACCACAAAGAGGGGAGGATTACATCACATAGCTACTAGTCATGGACCCATGGTCCAAGGGGGACTACTCACGGCACATCCGGGAGGCGTCCATGGCGATGGATGGTCTCCCGGAGGGGGTTCGTCCTTCCGGCAGGGTGCCGGGGCAGCTTCTCCTGGCAGCCCCGATCTTGAAACGGTGGTGGCGGCGGTACAGAGGGGAGAACGGGAATAGCAGATCGATATTAGGGGTTTCCTCTGCGGGCACTAAATATAGGCCAAGGGGGGCACCGAGGGGGGGCACAGGGCAGCCAGGAGGGTGCCCGGCGCGCCCTAGGGGGGCCGCGCTAGGGACCCTCCTGGGGCCCTGGTGGGTCCATGATACGTCCAAAACGTATCTATAATTTCTGCTTGCTCCATGCATCTTTTCTTTGATATTGCTATGATATTGATGCACTTCCATACACTTTTGATCATATTTGGACTAACCTATTAACTCAGTGCACCCCAGTGCCAGTTCCTGTTTTCTGTTATTTTTGTATTTCAGATTTTTCCCATTACTTAAAATGACAGAAAAAATATGGAAAAAATATAGGAAAAATCAGCGTACAGGAATCTTCGGGAAGAGCCCAAGTGGGGCCAGATGGGATCCAGGGGTGGCCCAGGCGGCCACCTGGCGCGGCCACCCCCTAGGCCGCGCCAGGGGGGCGCCTGGGGCCCCTGGTCCAGCTCTGGCTGCCCCCCTTCGCCTATATATCCCTCTCGTCCCGAAACCCTCGAGGACATAACCCTTTTTCACGATCTCTCCTCTGTTCTGTCGCCACCGTGCTTCCAAGATCGGGAGCACCAGAAGCTCTCTTTCCGGCACCCTTCCGGAGGGAGGAACCACCTCCGGGAGCTTCTCCACCACCATGTATGCTTCCCGGATGAACCGTGAGTAGTCCACCTTGGACCATGGGTCCATGATCAGTAGCTATGTGATGTTCTCCTCCCCTCTTTGTTCTTCATGGTTTAGACCTCGTGAGCTGCCCTACATGATCGAGGCACATATGTAATCTTTCTGTTGTTGCTATGCTGAGTTTGCTGGGATCTGATTGATTATGAGAGTATGTTCAGATTGTGTTTGAGTAATATATTTGATTCTCCTCTTTTATATTTATGTTCTTGAGTAATTCTTGCATTTTCTCCGTTGCTATTTATTGCTTTGGCCAAGTAGTAGGTAGTGACTCCAAGAGGGAGTGTTATGCATGATTGTGGGTTCATGCCCCCTGATGACTAGCTTGAGTGACAGAAACATGAGTCTAGGGGATGTGATGTTGCCACAAGGGAGAAAACAACGGTGCTTGTACTTGCGGGTGCAAGTATTGTTTACTTTACGCAAAGTTCTTTAATGCAGTTGTCTGTTGCTTTGAGTTTACACTTTGGTTGGGATTCGCAACTTAATACCAGCGAGATGTTCTAGATAGATATCTCAAGGTGGATGATTAGTAGGTAGATGGAGATGGATTTCGGTCTACATGTCTTGGCGTACCGCCCATGCTTTTGAGCCTCTTCCTTTCTTTATAGCATAGTTAGCATTGGTTTGTGCACATAATCCTGTCAATTTCCCAGCTGTAATTTTTTTACCTTGCATGGCTATTTTATCGTCTTTTGGGAGCAATACATCACTAGTGAACATCATGGGACCCTGGTCCATATTTCCAACACTGTTTACACCCACTATTTATTTTCTGCTTTATTTCCTTTTCTCTTGCTATCGCTATCATTATTATCCCGTGCGTTTGATCCTTTGTAAACAACAAGGCCGGAGGGATTGACAACCTCTAAGTACTCGTTGGGAGCAAATTTATCTGTTGTGTGTGCAGGTCCAAGTCAACCGCCTAATTGCTGGCGCCGTTGTCACCTTCCTGTCGTTGTCAGAGTCCTACTGGAGACAAACCTTGGTATCTTCACCGAGGGAAATTTGCTGTTGTCTACATCTCAACCTTCCACTTTGGGTAACCAACGAGGGACGAGAAGCCATCAGTCCACTCCCTTCCATCCTTGGTTCTTCGGGAAGCTTCCGGGACGCTGATTTTTTATATAATTTTTCCAGAATTTATTTGGCACTTTTAATGGCCGGAAAACCTAAAATATAAAAACAGCAGAAAACAGGAACTGGCAACTGGGTGCACTGAGTTAATAGGTTAGTACAAATATGATCAAAAGTGTATGAAAGTTCAGGCAAAACATGGAAAAGTCACACAAATCTTGCATGGAGCAAGCAGAAATTATAGATACGTTTGGGACGTATCACGCATCACTTGCCAAACCACCTACGTATTATTGCCGGAGTTCTACGGGAGACAAACCCTATCCTCTCCATTGGGGAAATTTGCCTCTATCCTGCATCTCACCTTCCACTTGGGGTAACCAACGAGGAGAGACATCAAGCAAATTGCTGGCGCCATTTCCGGGGACTCCGAGTGCTAAGATAGGGGATCTGCACACTATCTTTTACCTTTGCTTTTTAGTCTTGTTAGTTTACCTTTCAGTTTTTATCTTTGTGTCCTTTATAAAAAATCACAAAAAAATCTGCCACACTTGCTGCTACTATGGGTTCCACTGAAAACACCAAATTGTGTGACTTCACTAGTAACAGCAACAAAGACTTTATCTGCACTCCTGTTGCCACACCTGCCACTTCAACTACCTCTTATAAAATTAAACCTGCTTTGCTAAACGTTGTTATGAGAGATCAATTCTCTAGTGTTGGAGATGATGCTGCTTTACACTTGAACAATTTTGTTGAGTTATGTGATATGCAAAAGTATAAAGAAGTAGAGGGTGATGTTGTTAAGCTCAAGCTTTTTCCTTTCTCTTTGAGGGACGAAGCTAAAATCTGGTTTCAATCTTTGCCTAGGAATAGCATAGATTCTTGGGATAAGTGCAAAGATGCTTTTATTGGGAAGTACTACCCACCTGCTAAAATTATCCAATTGAGGAGTAACATTATGAATTTTAGGCAACTGGATAATGAACACGTTGCCCAAGCTTGGGAACGGATGAAATCTCTTGTTAAGAAATGCCCTACACATGGTTTGACTACTTGGATGGTTATCCAGACTTTTTATGCAGACTTGAAATTTACCTCACGGAACCTGTTAGATTCAGCCGCGGGAGGAACCTTTATGTAAACTACACTCGGTGCTGCCACAAAACTTCTCGATGAGATGATGACCAACTATTCCCAATGGCACACCGAACGCGCTTCAACAGGTAGGAAGGTAAACTCTATCGAGGAGATTACCTCTCTAAATGAAAAGGTTGACTTAATTATGTCCCTACTTACCAAGCAACCCTCTATTGATCCTCATGATGTTCCTTTAAATTCTTTTTGGTTGCTCAGGAACAAGTAGATGTGAATTTTATTGCTAGAAAAAACTTCAACAACAATGCTTATAGGGGTAATTTTGCTAGCAATCCTAGACCGTTTCCATCCAACTATGGGAACAACAACACTTATCCTAGCAACAAGAGCCCCACTTCTGAATTAGAAAGCATGCTTAGAGACTTTATCACTTCCCAAAAGGCCTTCAATAAGAGTGTAGAAGAGAAGTTAGCTAAATTAGATAATCTCTCTTTGAAGGTAGACAGCCTAGCCCTTGATGTTGAGATGCTTAAAATTAGAACTTCTCCCCTTGAGGAGAATAAGGCTACTCCTATTAATCTTATCCAGTTGAAAATCAATGAAAATATTAGGATGATGGCTAAACTTAAAGAAAGATGGGCTAGAGAAAAAGAGGAAGAGGATAGAATTAAGAGCCTTCCTACACACCACACAGTTGCTACTATCCAAATTGTTGAGGACACCCAAACTATTAGCACCCAATGCACTCCTAGTCCCATTGGACCTATTAATGGTGATGCTAATACCTCAACCGTAGAAGAAGAAACTCCTATGAACATAGAGGGTTTCAAACAAGTGATCCTAGAAGACACTACTACCACCTTTGATAGTAGCGATATTGATTTTGATAGTTGTACCCTCTCAGAAGTTATTAGCTTATTACACAAAATGTCTAGAGACCCCCACACTAGCACACTAAATCTTGCCTTCACGGAGCATATCACTAATGCTCTCATCAAAGCTAGAGAGGAGAAGCTTAGAATAGAAGCATCCATACCTAGGAAGCTAGATGATGGTTGGGACCTATGATCAAAATTAAATTCAATAACTTCTCTTGATATGCTTTATGTGATGTTGGAGCTAGTACCTCTGTTATTCCCAAAAGAATGCATGATATGTTTGAATTGAAGCCCTTTGACCCTTGTTCTTTTGGTGTTCGTCTTGTTGATTCTTCCGTAAAGAAACCTTTGGGGAATATCGACGATGTTCTTATCATTTTCAATGACAATTATGTTCCCGTTGATTTCACTATTATGGATATAGAGTGTGAACCTTTATGTCCAATTATTTTGGGATGTCCTTTTCTTCGCACCGTTGGTGCTTTTATTGACATGAAAGAGGGGAATATAAAATTTCAATTCCCTCTCAAAAAGGGAATGGAACACTTCCCTAGAAAGAAAAACAAGTTACCTTTTGAGTCCGTTACACGGGCTAGCTATTCTCTCTCTCTCTTGATAAAACTTGATTCTTCTTTTGCTTTATGCCTAGCTTAAAGGCGTAAAAGAAAGCGCTTGTTGGGAGGCAACCCAAGATGTTTTTACTTCTGTTTTTAGTGGCCTTGATGATTGTTACTACTGGATCAACATCATTATATCTTTATTTTCAAGCTTTGTGCCAAGTTATAGCCTCTTATGATAAGGGAAGCAAAAGTTGTGACATGCTGTTCAGAAAACAGATTCTGTCTACTTGACGGAAAAACGGAACAAATCACGAGTTCATCTTTTTGAGCTGATTTTTTACACAGTGTGCTCTATACAATTTTGAAACTTTCGTATGTTCTGAGTTTTTTTATTTGAGTTGTAGAAGTGCCCCGAAAAAATTCTTTACTACATGCTGTTCTGTTTTTTCACATATTCTGCCACGTTTTACCTCTCCTTACTTTTGCAAACCTTAAGCTTGATTTTTCTTTGCAAAAACTTTTTGGCAATCTTGAGAAACAGTAGCTCTTCAAGAATATCTTTATATCCAGTGGGGAAAATTTATTTTATTAAGGGTACTAACCTCTCTAATCAGCTTATGACGAGTTATGTATGAAGGGAGTTTTCAATTGTGCGAGGGAATATGATGAAAGAAGATCCGGGAGTGTCAAACGCTCAAGCTTGGGGATGCCCCCATGCATCCCCAATAAATATTCAAGGAGACTCAAGCGTCTAAGCTTGGTGATTCCCCCGTGCATCCCCTTCTCCATCAACAATCACCAGTTCATCCTTCGTCTCACTATATTTTTATCACTTCATGCGTTATGTGCTATGCTTGGAGCGTTGATGGCGTGGAAGTGGTAATGGCTTCTCGCCCTTCGTTGGTTACCCCAAGTGGAAGGTGAGATGTAGGATAGCAGCAAATTTCCCTCAGTGAAGATAACAAAGTTATCAATCCAGTAGGACTCCGATAATGATAAGTAGGTGGTGAAGTGAACAATGGCGCCGTTCACAACCTCAGGGTTGCTTACTTCACCTGAACCTGTACACAGACACAAATAACTTTGCTCCCAATGAAGTTCAGAGAGGTTGTCAATATCTCTGGTCTTGTTGTTTACAAAGGATCAAACACAAGGGATAATGATAATGATAGCGACTGAAAGTAAATACTGAAAAGGAAATAAGCTTGTAAACAAGGATGAGAATATGGACCGGGGTCCCGTGATGTTCACTAGTGATGTCTCTCTCCCAAAAGACGATAAAACTGCTATGCGAGGTAAACAAATTACAGATGGGCAATTGACAGGATTATAAACGCACTGCAATGCTAACTATGCTACAAAAGAAAGGAAGAGGCTCATAAGCATGGGCAGTAAGCCAAAATAACTAGACCGAAATCCATCTTCATCTACTACTAATCATCCACCTTGAGATATCTATCCAGAACATCTCGCTGGTATTAAGTTGCGAGCCCCACCCAAAGTGTAAACCCAAAGAAACACACAACTGCATTAAAAAGAACTTTGCGTAAAGTAAACAATCCTTGCAACTGTGGTTACAAGCACCGTTGCTTTCCCCCTTGTGGCCACAACACATCCCCTAGACTCATGTTTCTGTCACTCAAGCGTGTCATCAGGGGGCATGTACCCACAATCGAGCATAACGTTCCCTCTTGGAGTCACTACCTACTACTTGGCCAAAGCAATAAACAGCAACGGAGAACATGCAAGAATTACTTAGGAACAAAAATATAAGAGATAAAAACCAAATATATTACTCTATCACGATCTGAATATAATCTCATAATCCATCAGATCCCATCAAACTCAGCATAGCAACAATAGAAGAATTACATATGTGCCTCGATCATGTAGGGCAGCTCACGAGGTCTAAACCATGAAGAACAAAGAGGGGAGGAGAACATCACATAGCTACTGATCACGGACCCATGGTCCAAAGGAAACTACTCACGACACATCCGGGAAGCGTCCATGGTGGAGGAGAAGCTCCCGGAGGTCGATCCTCCCTCCGGCAGGGTGCCGGGAAGGGTCCTGACGGTGGTCCCGATATTGGAAGCGCGGCGGCGGCAAAACAGAGGCAAGTTTGCGAAATAGGGTTCTGTCTCCGGAGTTTCCCCGTGACGGAGAACAAATAGGCGAAGGGGGCAGCCAGGGGGGCCACCAGGGGTCCAGGCGCCCCCCCTGGAGCGGCCAGGCCCCTGACCGCGCCAGGTGGCCTCCTGGACACCTGGTGGTGGCCCTCTGGCCCCACTTTGGTGATTCTGGAAGGCTCCGTTGCGCTGATTTATTATCCGATTTTCCCGAATTTTTGGAGCATTTTTAATATGGTGGAAACCTGGAATATAAAAACAGCGGAAAACAGGAACTTGCACTGGGGTGCACTGAGTTAGTAGGTTAGTCCAAATATGATCAAAAGTGTATGAAAGTGTATCTAGATCCTAGCAATATCACACAAAACATGCATGGAACGAGCAGAAATTATCGATACGTTTGAGACGTATCAAGAGCCTCGCTCTTAGGTTTCCTTTTTAGTTTTCTTTAGCTTTGCTTGCTGTTCATGACAAGTTAGATCCCAACTTACTTTGTCTGGGAGAGAAACACACTCCAATTTCAATCTAGAACACATCATAGGATTTTTCATGCTTATCTTTTCTCTGTTGCGTGTTCTTTATCTTTTCGTAGCTACTGGCATGTTTAGTTTTAGTTTTAGTTTGTATTTAGCAAGAGCCTAGGCTTTTGTTTAGTTTGTTGCTGGAACTCTCTTTAGTTTTCATGTTTATCTTGTTAAGAGAGTTGGTTGTTGTACTGTGTCGTGTCTTGTCTTGGAAGTAGGTAATTGAAGTTGCTATTCAATGATAGTAGTAACCGGCAATAGTTTTGAGGAATCGTTGTGAGTAATGTTTGAACTTTTAGTGTCAAGAACTCTAGCCTATTAGTGATTGAGAACTAGTTGAGAACTCTAGCTACTCAATGATAGGTGTCGCATTTTGGTCAATCCGTGTTTATTTTCAAAACCTACAAAACTAGTTGAGAACTCTAGCTACTAGATGGATCACTAATCTTTGGAGGGATCCGATATTAGAGTACAATCACGTACCATCAGTCGAGGATGCGCAAGGATAACCAAACCCCCATACACTTCCCCTCGGGGTACTTGTCTCTTTGCGAACCTCCTTATTAGATTGAGAGTTACCGATAATAAGTGCATGAGTTCTTCAGACTAATGTAAGTATTGAAAGTTGACACTTCCACCTCCTTATATTGCTAGCCTCTTCCGTACCGTGTATTGCCTTCTTCTCACTCCGAGAGTTGGCTGTCACCTTCGCCGGTGCATCCAAACCTTTGGCATGATACACTCTGCCATCATAAACCTCCCTATGTCTTTCCTCAAAACAGCCACCATACCTACCTATCAAGGCATTTCCATAGCTTTTCCGAGATATATTGCCATGCAACATCCACCTCTTCATGACTTGATCTTCATGTCATACATGTTCCTTCTACACTGGCAGAGGCATACCTTTGCATACATCATGATAGCTACATCTTCTTTATGTCTGAGTACCTTGTAAAGTGTGAAAGATCTTCTATATTTCTTGTAAAATAGAGTGTTGGCCTTAAGTGAGGAAAAGATCCCAAAGTGGACAAATTTTATTAGATCCCAAAGAGGAGAAATGAGAGTTAAATAGAAAGAGCCATTGAGGCCACCAAAAAATACAAAAAAAGAAAAAAGAAATAAAAAGAGAGAAAGGGCAACACTACTATTCCTTTTGAAAGATCCACACTAGTACTCCCTCTATATCCTTGTACTCCATAGAGATGATCATTATGCATATAGCTATGTGGGGACCCTTCACACTATATAACTTGTCTTGCATATTCCAAGGATGAGCCTCCTCAAACGAGCTCTTGGTCTTCATGAGCGAGCAAGTTAGATGCACCCCCGACTAGTTCCATTGAAGAGCTTTTCTTAGCTCATATGTGCATTCATTGCATGGCAATCTCTACTCCTCACATCATATCTATCATTTGGCCTTCTCTCCTAGGATTGTCCTCATTGATGTGAGCCTTTCTCACCTTTTTGTCTTCCTCCTCCACCATATTTCTCTCGTTGCCATCCTAAGTGTCAACTTTCGTTCTTACGCTCATCCATTGCATGAGTGCTCATAATATCGAAAAGGAGTGGGTCAAATTGACTTGTACCTAGCTAGTGGTCTGGGGACGAGTCAAGATAAGATTCCAAAGAAGACCAAGTGTGAAACTTTTGTAGATTGAGTTCTCAAAAATAATATTTTTCTCTCGTTTTCCCATCCCCCTTCTTGCACGCAAACACCTTTGGAGACATTCGAGTCACGGACAACTAAGAGCTCTTGCACCTAATGTTCTTTCGATGCCAATATAGACTCTTGCCTGTTATGACTTTAATTGAATTACATATCTTGATTGCTTTACTTTCAAAGTTCTTATATGGTTGCTAGCATGTTACCACGGAAATTATTCTTGTTATCATTTACCTACTCTCGGACGAGCAGGAATTAAGCTTGGGGATGTTGATACGTCCCAAACGTATCTATAATTTTTGCTTGATCCATGCATGTTTTGTGTGATATTGCTATGATCTAGATACACTTTTGATCATATTTGACTAACCTATTAACTCAGTGCACCACAGTGCCGGTTCCTGTTTTCTGCTGTTTTTCTATTTCAGTTTTCCCCCATATAAAAAGTGCTCCGAAAATTCGGGAAAAATCAGATAAAAAATCAGCGTGACAGAACCTTCCAGAGTCCCGAAGGAGGACCAGATGGGACCCACCTGGGCCCCAGGCGGCCACCTGGCGCGGCCAGAGGCTTGGCCGCGCCCGGGGGGGCCTGGGCCCTTGGTGGCCCCCTGGCTGCCCCCTTCGCCTATTTATTCCTCGTGACGCGAAACCTCCGAAGAAAGAACCCTTTTTCGCGATCTCACTTCTTTTCTGCCGCCGCCTCGCTTCCAAGATCGGGAGCGCCAGGAGACTTCTCCCCGGCACCCTGCCGTAGGGAGGATCGACCTTCGGGAGCTTCCCCTCCACCATGGACGCTTCCTGGATGTGCCGTGAGTAGTTTCCTTTGGACCATGGGTCCGTGATCAATAGCTATGTGATGTTCTCCTCCCCTCTTTGTTCTTCATGGTTTAGACCTCGTGAGCTGACCTACATGATCCAGGCACATATGTAATCTTTCTGTTGTTGCTATGCTGAGTTTGATGGGATCTGATGGATTATGAGATTATGTTCAGATTGTGATAGAGTAATATATTTGGTTCTTATCTTTTATATTTTTGTTCCTAAGTAATTCTTGCATGTTCTCCGTTGCTATTTATTGCTTTGGCCAAGTAGTAGGTAGTAACTCCAAGAGGGAATGATGACCCTCAACGTAAAGGGATCTATTGTAGCATTTTTGATAAGTAAGAGTGTCGAACCCAACGAGGAGGGAAAGGTACTGATAGGTGATGGTGGACAAGGAATAACTGCAAACACTGAAAGATAACTTTTTAGGGGTTTTCGATGTAAGCAACGATAAGATAAATAAAGCAAAGTAAATAGCACTGAGGAGCAACAAGTGGCCCAATCCTTTTGAGCAAAGGATAAGCCTGACAACTGAACTTATAAAGACTAAAGTGTTCTTGAGGACACATGGAGAGGTAGTCACGTGCTTTCGCCATACTCCGTATCGATAACAAGGGTTGTGCTGATAAGTGTTGAGTGGGTGGATCTATGCTAGCACACCTTCTAGACTAAGATAAGTACACTCTTATGATTAAACATCTTACAAGCATCCGCAAATACAAGACAGAAATTAAGGAAAAGCCTAACCACAACAATAAGATCGAGGATCCAGTATTCCCTTGTGCAAAAGTGTGCAAACTGGGTTCAGGTTTCTGTCACTCCGGCAACCCACCATAAGCATTCTTAATACACAATGTATTCCCCTAGGTCCTTAAGAAGGCGAAGTGTTGAGTGTTCGACTCACACAACACCACTAGGAAAATAACAACACAACTTAAATATCAAACAACACAAATTACTTCAACATCATATGACTACTAACAACTAGACTTCTCCCATGTCCTCAAGAACTAAAGTAACTACTCACAAGACATAAAAGAGATCATGATCAGAGGTGATGAATATATGATAAACAATATGGACATAATGCTATTTCTCCAACAAAACTCAATAGCATTCACCACAAAGTAGTAATCAACACCGGTAGAGTAGAGAGGATAGATAGTACGGATTACAACACAAGATGAACTTGTGAGGTTAGATTGGATGGTGGTGGAGATGGTGATGATGTTGGGGATGATGTTGATGATGATCTCGATGATGCCCGTGACGATGGTGATGACGATGGCGATGATCACCCCTTCCGGGAGGTGATCTCCTCGGCGGAATCTGCCCTCCGGAGAGCCCTTTTCTTCTCTGTAGGTTTCCACCACGGAGCGGCGGCGGAACTCCGTGAAAGCTTCTCTTTTTAGGGTTTTCGCGTAACGAGGAGTATATAGGCCAGAGGGGGGGGATCCGGGAGTGGCCCCAGGGCTCCAGGCGCCCTCCCGGCGCGGCCAGGGGTGGGGCCGCGCCAGGTGGCCGCCTGGGGGCTCCTGTGGCCCCCCTCTGGCCCCTCTTCGGCGAGTCATCGTCCTTCTTCTGGAAAATACTCCCCGTCGATTTTCAGGTAATTTGGAGGTATTCTTCTTCAGCAACTCAACGTCCACTTTTTACCTCTGAATCATGTGTCTGCTGTTTCGGCACCGGAAAGTTGCAAACTGTGTAAAATAAGCCAAAACAACATAAGAACATCACCGTAATATGAAATATATCAATGAATAAGGATGAATTACGATATAAAATAGTGTTGCAATTTGGATGTATCAACTCCCCCAAGCTTAGACGTCGCTTGTCCCCAAGCGAAAACTGAGCTTGGTAAACCTGTCCACAAGTTTAGAGAGTGAAGTGTCGCTAAATAAAATACGGACACGAAGCATCATGATCTTTTCACCAAACTCAAACATCCTAAACAGCAATCTCTAACTCATAAAGCCCTTATGAAAGAGTAATAACAATTATAATCAAAAGTAGGGCTAAGGAAACTCATCAAATCATGGAAAACAAGTCCTTTGGTCAAGGGACAACTAAAAGCTTTTACCTTTGCTCTTTATCTTTATATTTTGAAGAGATGATTTGGAACCTTTTGACAGAACAAGCTATTAGTCATGAAGTGCAAATGCCAAAACAAAGGAAGATGTTTGCTTGGCAAATGCTTTTTCAAACACCTTACTTATCAAAAGATAATGTCAACAATGATATGGCATGGCAAAAATTTAATGGAGCATTATATGGATGAATCTGCATCAGCATCGAGTGTCTGTTCTCTTTGGGAAAGGAGGAAGTAGGGAAAACTGACTCAACACTAAAAGTAAAGGAAAAAGCCTTGTTAAAGGCAAGCAGGGAAAACTCAAGTGCTATCCTTAGATCAAATAGAATGAAAACAAGTTTTGAGAGGTGCATGATTTGTCAACGAATGCTAATAGATAACTCAATTGCTTCTCAGATTGGACAAGTTTCGAGGAACAGCTCCCAAACAGAGACGATCACATCCCCGCAATCTCCTTTGTTTATCACTGCCAAAGTTTTCTGATTTCTCATGAACAAAGCGTGAAGGAGGGTTTGTTTGTTGTATTATCTTTTGTGAGCTGGGCACACTCATGCCAGTTCCTCCTCGTATTAGGGGTTTGCAGATTAGACATGCAATGGGGTAAAACTTGTCCAACTTAAGAACGTCATGAATTAACTACTACTTCCTCATGAGCTAAAACAGGGGCACAAAACAGAAGATTTTGAACATCTAAGGATAACACAAAAATTCTATGATTTAGGAGTGGTAGTGGAATACAACGAATAGGAAGGTATGGTGGACTCATATGGAAGATACTGGTTTTAGGGTAAGGATGTACAAGAAGAATTTCGCTTGGTACAGAGGTTTGGCTAGCAAAGGCTTTGAGAGAAGAGACAATTGATGATGACTTGGATGCAAAGCAATATAAAGCATAAACATTAAAATAAGCATAGCACACCAAGTTGTCTTCCTTGTCAACATAACACTACAAGCATAATAACAAAAAGGGTTTGGCTATGTCGCTACTTTGAGAAAAATAACATGCTTGTTGTTATGACCAAAGCTATGTTTGCCAAGATTAAATAAAGTTTTCAAAGCCATACCTGATATAAGGTCAATACTCCCCATAAGAATCATCATAAGGTCGATTACGTGAAGAGAATATCGAGTGCAGTGAAGGGATCAATAGACTTCTCATTAATATTCCATCATAGACGACTCCACACTCACGGATACATAACTCTCCAAAAAGGAGTGATAGACCTCAATGCAAACACCTATTTTATAAGATAACTTCCCTAGACATGATACGACTCTACTTGACTCTAAAAGACATAGATAAAGATAAAAATACCGGGCACTCCCCCAACCTTGAAACAAGCTAAGGGGATGCCATTACCCAAGGAGATTTACTCCTCATCCTTGTTCTTGTCGGTTACGTACTCCTAAGCGAAGCGCTTCCATGGCAGCTGTTCTCCAGTCTCAAAGGACATTCTCGTCTCTAGGATCCTGCACTCAGCACCCAAACCCATGCGCAGAAAATTTAGTTCATACTCACAGTTCTGGTTCTGCAGATCATAGATCTGTGCTTGGAGCTCATAAACTTTTTCTTCTAGTGCGGCCAAGCTTGACCACATCTCCTTCATCTCCTTCTTGTGGGAAGCTTCTATCTTGTTAATGACGTTGACGACGAACTTGTCCTTCGGGGAACTTGGGTAAGCCATGGCGCCTAGGTCTAGATGAAAGTTTTCCTGGCATAAACAACTCGAAAAGAAAACACACGAAATCGCGAGATACGTTGCCGGAATGATCCGGGCAAATATATAGCAAAATTTTTTGCACAGAAAGGAAGGTAACGGGTCAAAGCGGAGTCGGAGACGGGCTCCGGGGTGCCCAGGCGGCCTCCCGGCGCGGCCAGGGGTGGGTCCGCGCCAGGGGGGCGCCTGGGCCCCCTGGAGCTGGTCTCCGGCTCCACTTAGGCCTCAATTTTTCTATATTTTGCAAAAACTCGTAATCTGGAACTTTATGGCGGTTTCGCGATGTTTCCTTACCGTAATACATACCTTTCTTTATTCTGCTTCTGTTGGTGTCTGAAACAGGGCTGCAACATGTTCTTCATGAGTTTTTGTGTATACCAAATCAACATCAACATTAACAGGGTCTCCTGCTATGTAATGCTTAAGTCTTTGCCCATTCACCACTTGAGGTTTGGTGCCTTCGAAATTGTTAATCTTGATTGCACCCGAGCGGTAGACTTCCTCAATATGAAATGGCCCTTCCCACCTGGAAAGTAGTTTACCTGGAGAAAACCTGAAACGGGATCTAAACAACAAAACTTTATCACCAACATTAAATTCGCGTTTCAGAATCCTCCTATCATGCCACTTCTTTACCTTTTCCTTGAACATTTTAGCGCTCTCATAAGCTTCACTTCTCCACTCATCTAGAGAAGTCAAGTTCATGAGACGCTTTTCACCAGCTAATTTCGGGTCAGCATTAAGCTCTCTAATAGCCCAGAAAGCTTTGTGTTCTAATTCCAATGGAAGATGGCAAGCCTTGCCATAGACCATCTTATAGGGAGACATGCCCATGGGTTTTTTGTAAGCAGTTCTATACGCCCACAAAGCATCTCCTAACTTGTTTGACCAATCCTTTCTATTTCTATTGACTGTCTTCTGTAAGATCGACTTGATCTCTCTATTGGTGAGCTCAACTTGCCCACTAGTTTGGCGGTGGTACGGTGAAGAAATTCTATGATTGACATCATACTTGGCTAAAGCTTTTCTAAAAGCTCCATGTGTAAAGTGTGAACCCCCATCAGTCATGAGGTACCTGGGTACTCCAAACCTAGGAAAAATTACATCCTTGAGCATTTTTAAAGATGTCTTGTGATCAGCACTTTCAGTGGGGATTGCCTCTACCCACTTGGTTACATAATCAACAACAACTAAAATGTGAGTGTACTTGTGTGAGGAAGGAAAAGGACCCATAAAATCAAAACCCCAGCAATCAAAAGGCTCAATCACTAGAGAGTAATTCATAGACATCTCATTCCTTCTACTAATGTTACCAACTCTCTGACACTTATCACAAGATAAAACATAATTTCTAGCATCCTTAAAGAGAGTAGGCCAATAAAAACCTGATTGAAGAACCTTATGTGCGGTCCTCTCACCAGCATGATGTCCTCCATATGGACTATCGTGAAATTGTTTGAGAATGTCCTTCTGTTCGTGTTTCGGTACGCATCTTCTCAAGATCCGATCTGGACCTTCTTTGAAAAGATGTGGGTCATCCCAAAAGTGATGCCTCAAATCATGAAAGAACTTCTTCCTTTGCTGAAATGTTAAACCTTGAGGCAAAAACTTTGCAACGATAAAGTTAGCATAATCTGCAAACCAAGGATCGGAGAGAGATTGTACTTTAACAACAGCTAGCTGTTCGTCTGGAAAACTGTCGTTGACTGGAATGGGATCATGCGGTATATCTTCCATCCATGAAAGATTATCTGCCACTGGATTGTCTGCTCCTTTCCTATCGACAATCTGCAAATCAAATTCTTGAAGGAGTACCCATAGGATAAGCCATGGTTCGGAATCCCTCTTCTCCATAAGATACTTAATGGCAGCATGGTCAGTACGAACAATAATCTTAGAATCAAAAATATACTGCCTAAAGTTATCACAAGCAAACACTACTGCTAAGAATTCCTTCTCAGTAGTAGCATAATTCTTTTGAGCACTATCAAGGGTTTTGCTAGCATAAGATATAACATTCAACTTCTTATCAACCCTTTGCCCTAAAACAGCTCCAACAGCAAAATCACTAGCATCACACATAATTTCAAAAGGTAAATTCCAATCAGGTGGTTGCACTATAGGAGCAGTTATTAAAGCTTTCTTAAGAACTTCGAAGGCTTCCTTACAATCTTCATCAAAAACAAAAGGAACATCCTTCTAGATAAGATTAGTGAGAGGCCTCGAAGTCTTAGAAAAGTCTTTAATAAATCTTCTATAGAAACCAGCATGACCGAGAAAACTACGAATACCTTTGATGTCCCTAGGATAGGGCATCCTTTCGATTGCTTCGATCTTGGCTCTGTCCACTTCAATTCCCCTCTCAGAAATCTTGTGGCCAAGAACAATTCCCTCGTTGACCATAAAGTGTCACTTCTCCCAGTTAAGCACCAGATTTTTCTCCTCACATCTCTGCAAAACTTTATTAAGGTTGTGGAGACAAGGTCAAAAGAGGTTCCATAGACGGAGAAATCGTCCATGAATACCTCCACAATTTCTTCACAAAAACCATGAAAGATAGCAGACATACACCTTTGAAAAGTAGCAGCGGAATTACATAAACCAAAAGGCATACATCTGTAAGCATAAGTACCATACGGACAAGTAAAAATGGTCTTCTCTTGATCAGCAGTGTTAACATGAATTTGAGAGAAGCCAGAATAACCATCTAAATAAAAAAAATGAGTATTTTTGGATAACCTTTCAAGCATTTGGTCGATGAACGGCAACGGGTAGTGGCACTTCCTGGTTTCCTTGTTCAGCTTCCTGTAATCAATACATATTCTATATCCAATAATAATTCTCTGAGGTATTAGCTCATTCTTATCATTAGGAACTACAGTTGTTCCTCCTTTCTTTGGAACACAATGAACCGGGGTTACCCACTTACTATCAGCTATAGGGTAGATAATACCTGCGGCTAGAAGCTTGAGAATCTCAGTTCTTACAACATCCATCATTTTCGGATTCAACCGTCGTTGATGATCAACAACTGGTTTAGCGTCCGGATCAAGGTTGATGCATGGTATGTTGACAAATAGACGGACTAATCCCCTTAAGGTCATCAAGGGTATAGCCAATTGCGCCTCGATGTTTGCGAAGTACTTCCAATAGTCGCTCTTCCTCATACCCTGAAAGGTTAGAATTGATAATAAGAGGATATACTTTCTTTTCATCTAAATAAGCACATTTGAGCGAATCGGGAAGAGGTTTAAGATCAAACACTGGATCTTATTTTGGTTGCGACAAAATTCCCAAAGGCTCAACTGGAAGGTTGTGCTTTAGGATAGCAGGTTGTCTTAAGAATATTTCGTCCAGCTCATTCCTCTCCTGCATATGCAAATCATTATCGTGGTCCTCCATATATTGCTGCAAAGGATCGTTAGGGGGAATAGAAATGGAAGCAATATCTTCAATAATCTTATCATTACTAGGAAAATCAGTACCACGAGGCTTCTTAGAGAACTTTGAAAAATTAAACTCATAAGGCTCACCATTGAATTCAACAGAAACTTTACCTTTCTTGCAATCTATTATAGCTCCACAAGTTCTGAGAAAAGGTCTACCGAAAATAATAGGACAAAAAATATCCCTTACTGAACCAAGTACTAGAAAGTCGGTAGGATACTTTACCTTTCCGCATAAGACTTCGACGTCTCTCACAATTCCGATAGGAGAGATAGTTTCTCTGTTTGCAAGATGAATAGTAACATCAACTTCTTCAAGTTCACAAGGTCAAATTTCACCCATGATCTCTTGATAAAATGAATCGGGATAGCACCAGCACTCGATCCCAAATCGCATAGCCCATAATAATTGTGATGTCCTATTTTAACAGATACTACTAGAGTACCTGAAATTGGGCCTTTATTCTTGGCTGTGACAAGGTTAGTGGAAACAGCACAAAAATTTATACTGGAATCTAAAGCATCATTAGTAATAAGATCCTTAACCAATGCAACTCGAGGATCGACCTTGATTTGGTCCTCAGGCTCATCAATTCTTCTCTCACTCTTATTCATTATGCCTGTCACGAAAGAGTGCTCCCTTATTCTTACGGAAAAAGGGGGCTTTTCATATATAACTGCAGGCACAATAGGGTCAGCAACATGAATATCAATAGGTGATTCTTTGAAGGGTTTATGATGTTGATTCTTCTTCTTCTTAGAAGAGTCAATATGAGAGGCAAAGTCCTTACAAAAATCAATCATCAGATGGGAATCAAGACCAATCTTAGAGCAAAAGGTATTAAAGTAATCAGTTTTCACATGGCTCTCTATATAATCATGCTCATAATTTATAGCGGATTCAATACCTTTATCTATTTCCCAATCTTCGGTATTCTTCTGGATCGTTTCAAGGAGATCCCATTTTTCTTCAACGCTTTTTGTCTGAAAGACCCCACTAGAGGAGGCATCCAACATCTCCTTATCCTGACGAGAAAGTCTAGCATAAAAGTTTGTAAGTATAGTTTTCTTGGGGAGCTCATGAATAGGACATTTGAGCATTAGAGATTTCAATCTCCCCCAATCTTGAGCGATGCTTTCTCCGTCACGAGACCTAAAGTTATAGATATAATTCCTGTCTCGATGAATTTCATGAAGAGGATAAAACTTGGTATAAAAGAGAGACATAAGCTCTTGAAAATCAAGAAAATGAGAGTTATCGAGAAGCTTATGCCAATCTGAAGCTTTATCTGTAAGCGATGCGGAGAACAATTTCTTCATGACAAACTCCTTTGATACACCTGCAAGCTTAAATAATGAACATAGTTGTGATAAATATAGCAAGTGTTCACTGGGATGTCTATCTCCTGCATAACGATTAGCCAAGACACAATCGAAAATACCAGCTGGTATTTTGTAAGGCACAATTTCAGTAGGGGGAGGTACAACCACCACAGATGTGGGGTGTTTCCCCGTAAGCAGCGATCCAATAGCTAGGTTGTCCATATGGACAAAAAATAGCAACAGCAAAATAAAAGCAACAATATAAAAATTCCTTACCAGCTTCACTTACCAATAGCGCTATGCTTGCCGGCAACGGCGCCAGAAAACGTAGCTTGATGACCCTCAACGTAAAGGGATCTATTGTAGTGTTTTCGATAAGTAAGAGTGTCGAACCCAACGAGGAGCGAAAGGTATTGATAGGTGATGGTGGACAAGGAATAACTGCAAACACTGAAAGATAACTTTTTAGGGGTTTTCGATGTAAGCAACGATAAGATAAAAGCAAGCAAAGTAAATAGCACTAAGGAGAAGCAAGTGGACCAATGATTTTGAGCAAAGGATAAGCCTGACAACTGAACTTATAAAGACTAAAGCGTTCTTTAGGACACATGGAGAGGTAGTCACGTGCTTTCGCCATACTCCGTATCGATAACAAGTGTTGTTCGGATAAGTGTTGAGTGGGTGGATCTATGCTAGCACACCTTCTATACTAAGATAAGTGCACTCTTATGATTAAACATCTTGCAAGCATCCGCAAATACAAGATAGAAATTAAGGCAAAGCCTAACCACATCAATAAGATCGAGGATCCAATATTACCTTGTGCAAAAGTGTGCAAACTGGGTTCAGGTTTCTTTCACTCCGGAAACCCACCGTAAGCATTCTTAATACACAATGTATTCCCCTAGGTCCTTAAGAAGGCGAAGTGTTGAGTGTTCGACTCACACAACACCACTAGGAAAATAACAACACAACTTAAATATCAAACAACACAAATTACTTCAACATCATATGACTACTAACAACTAGACTTCTCCCATGTCTTCAAGAACTAAAATAACTACTCACAAGACATAAAAGAGATCATGATCAGAGGTGATGAATATATGATAAACAATCCGGACATAATGATATTTCTCCAACAAAACTCAATAGCATTCACCACAAAGTAGTAACCAACACCGGTAGAGTAGAGAGGATAGATAGTACGGATTACAACACAAGATGAACGTGTGAGGTGAGATTGGATGGTGGTGGAGATGGTGCTGATGTTGGGGATGATGTTGATGATGATCTCGATGATGCCCGTGACGATGGTGATGACGATGGCGATGATCTCCCCTTCCGGGAGGTGCTCTCCTCGGCGGAATCTGCCCGCCGGAGAGCCCTTTTATTCTCTGTAGGTTTCCGCCACGGAGCGGCGGCGGAACTCCGTGAAAGCTTCTCTGATATGGGCAGGACGACGGAGGTTGAGATAAGCGCTGGACGGAGGAGGCGAAGATGGACAGAATTCTGGACATCGGACGTCCGACCCAATTCGGACGTCCGACATCAGCCACGAGGACGGCGACCCCGAGTACAGAACCGATGTCAAAACAGCCGAAAGTCCGACACGATTCGGGCGTCCGACGCATCGGATGTCCGAAATCCATCGGACGTCCGAAACTGCCTGCGCGCAGATCTGACGGGCTACGGCCGATGTATCCCTAGTTTTATCCCCTAGCTTATAAATAGAACACTCCCTACGAGTTTTAGGGTAAGCTTAAGTTTAGACAAGAATTTTAGGATTAAGAGTTGTATCTCTTGGTGAAGCTTCCCTCCGGGGTTGGCGATGCCGTTTATCCAATAAAGATTGCCACGGAGGTTCTTGTGTTCATCAAGGATTGTCGTGTTTTGGTTTGAGTCGTGGTGATCTCCATCATGTTGCTTGCTGGATTCGTTCCTCTTCTTCAGGTTGCGTTCATCGCGTGATTGGAAGGATTTCTATCCAGGTTGTTCGCTGTGAAAGATCGGGACAAACTTTAGAGGATTCCCCCGGTGTTCGTATCATCAGGTGTGTCATTCTTTATCATGTGGTATCAGATTTTCGGGTTGATCACGGCGAGGTTGTGTTGATCGATCGCATCTAGATCGGTTTGTTGGGAGGAGTTTGCTTGGAGGATTTCTCGTTCAAATTGATTTGATTGGAGGAGATTGTGCATAGAGGCTACAGATTGCTGTTGTTTTTGTGCAGATTTGTTTCCGCTAGATTGATTTGTGAGGAGATTGCTAGAGGTTGAAGAGAAGAAATCCCGTAATTGGATTTGGCTGTCAGGAGTCCCGAAATTGATATAGGTGCAGAATCCTCATCCGTGCTCCCAATAAGGCGTGTAAGCACAAATTGGAAAGGATATCTTGTGTTCTTTCCAAATTGTCTGGCCGCAGCTCCCGATTCGCAGCGGTTTAGCCGCAAACGTACAAACAATACTGCGGTTGGTCATGCTGATGCAGGGTTGGATGCTATGTCAACAATTTTGCAAGTGTTAGCAGAGACTGAGACACAGATAGAAGCTATGTCCAAGACAATCTCAGATCATAAAACTCTCTCTCAAAAGAAGTTGATTCCAAATTCTGTTGAGATTACTCAAACGGTTGTCCCACTGCAGAAAATTGATAAGGCAGCAGCCATGATTTCTGACATGGCGGATGATGTTGGCAAGGATGTTGTGGATGATGTTGTACCATTGAGTGGGCTGAATGTGCAACTCAAGAGAGTACATGGTGATACTTGTATGAAATTGGATAGATGTCAGCGATGGAATTTATTTCAAGCGCAGTGTATGATTAAAGGCAAAGCATGCAAGTTGATGATTGATGGTGGTAGCTGTACCAATGGCATTAGCAAAGCGATGGTGGAAGCATTGAGGTTGTCCACATGGTGTATTCCTGAACCGGAGCATCTTGAGTGGTTGAATAGCTGCGGTATGCTGAAGGTTACTCATAAGGTGCGTGTGCCATTTACAGTTGGTGACTATGTTGATGAGGTTGAGTGCGTTGTGTTGCCATTGGAGGTATGTGGACTGTTACTTGGGCGTCCATGGCAGTATGATCGCAATGCTATACATGCGGGCCGAGCAAATACATATTCTTTTATGCATGATGGCAAACATCGGACTTTGAAGCCTATGGGAGATGATCATATCAAGTCCGATGTGGTGCTGGTGGTTCGCAAGGAGAAATTGCACAAGGCTAAACCACAACCAAGTTTAGCTAAGTTGCAGCCTGAGGAGCATGATGCTAGGAGCGTCAGTACTGAAACTCATTCAGCCATGCCTGTAGATGACAAGCCAGTTGTACTTGTTGGTGACAAGCCGGTTGAAGTTACGCCTCTTCGTGATGAAAGGAAGGAAATTGCAGCATGTTATACACCTTCAGTTTGTGTTGACAAAGGTGTTCAGACTGATCACAGTGGTGCTGTTCGTGACTCGGTGCATATGGCGATGAGGTTCGATGACCACAGTTTTGTTCGCACACCTCTGCGACGTTTTGTTGGAGTTGCCGTGCATGTGCACAAAGGCAAGGATGGACGTGTTCGTCAGTTGTGTGGGCCGGGCATTACCACTTTACAGGGTCATACAAAGAAGATTCATGTTCAGGAACAAAGGGCTCCAGCAAGAGTTGAGAAGAAGAAGGTGGTGGCACCAAAGTCCAAACTCATGTGGAGAAGAAAGGAGGCGCTCAGTGATGCATCAAGTCAAGTGGCAAAGACGTGTGATGTTGTTGATATCATGCCATCCTCTCAAGAAGAACCTCACGCGTTGGGGACAACGCTTTTTGAAGGGGGGAGGATGATATGGTCAGGACGACGGAGGTTGAGATATGCGCTGGACGGAGGAGGCGAAGATGGACAGGATTCTGGACATCGGACGTCCGACATCAGCGATGAGGACGGCGACCCCCGAGTACAGAACCGATGTCAAAACAGCCGGAAGTCCGACACGATTCGGACGTCCGACGCATCGGACGTCCGAAACCCATCGGACGTCCGAAACTGCCTGCGCGCAGATCTGACGGGCTACGTCCCATGTATCCCTAGTTTTATCCCCTAGCTTATAAATAGAACACTCCCTACGAGTTTTAGGGTAAGCTTAAGTTTAGACAAGAATTTTAGGGTTAAGAGTTGTATCTCTTGGTGAAGCTTCCCTCTGGGGTTGACGATGCCGTTTATCCAATAAAGATTGCCACGGAGGTTCTTGTGTTCATCAAGGATTGTCGTGTTTCGGTTTGAGGCGTGGTGATCTCCATCACGTTGCTGGCTGGATTCGTTCCTCTTCTTCAGGTTGCGTTCATCGCGTGATTGGAAGGATTTCTATCTAGGTTGCTCGCTGTGAAAGGTCGGGACAAACTCAAGAGGATCACCCCGGTGTTCGTATCATCAGGTGTGTCATTCTTTATCATTCTCTATTTAGGGTTTTCGCGTAACGAGGAGTATATAGGCCAGAGGGGGGAGCCGGGAGTGGCCCCAGGGCTCCAGGCGCCCTCCCGGCGCGGGCAGGGGTGGGGCCGCGCCAGGTGGCCGCCTGGGGCTCCTGTGGCCCCCCTCTGGCCCCTCTTCGGCGAGTCTTCGTTATTCTTCTGGTAAATACCCCCCGTCGATTTTCAGGTAATTTGGAGGTATTCTTCTTCAGCAACTCAGCGTCCACTTTTTACCGCTGAATCCTGCGTCTGCTGCTTCGGCATCGGAAAGTTGCAAACTGTGTAAAATAAGCCAAAACAACATAAGAACATCGCCATAATATGAAATATATCAATGAATAAGGATGAATTACGATATAAAATAGTGATGCAATTTGGACGTATCAGGGAACGTTATGCTCGATTGTGGGTTCATGCCCCCCGATGACATGCTTGAGTGACAGAAACATGAGTCTAGGGGATGTGATGTTGCCACAAGGGGGTAAACAATGGTGCTTGTAACCGCGGTTGCAAGGATTGTTTACTTTACGCAAAGTGCTTTTTAATGCAGTTGTCTGTTGCTTTGGGTATAAACTTTGGGTGGGGCTCACAACTTAATACCAGCGAGATGTTCTGGATAGATATCTCAAGGTGGATGATTAGTAGTAGATGCAGTTGGATTTCGGTCTACTTCTTTTGGCATACTGCCCATGCTTTTGAGCCTCTTCCTTTCTTTGTAGCATAGTTAGCATTGCGGTGCGTTTATAATCCTGTCAATTGCCCAGCTGTAATTTGTTTACCTCGCATAGCAGTTTTATCGTCTTTTGGGAGAGAGACATCACTAGTGAACATCACGGGACCCCGGTCCATATTCTCATTACTGTTTACACGCTCAGTTACTTTCTTGTTTTTACCTTTCAGGTGCTATCATTATCATTATCTGTTGCGTTGATCCTTTGTGAAAAACAAGGCCGGAGAGATTGACAGCCTCTCTGTACTTGTTGGGATGCAAAGTTATTTTTGTTGTGTGCAGGTCCACGTCAATTGCGTCGTTGACACCTACTTATCATCTCCGGAGTCCTACTGGAGACAAACCTTGGTATATTCACCGAGAGAAATTTGTCGTTATCCTACATCACACCTTCCACTTGGGGTAACCAACGAGGAGAGGCGTTGCACTAGTCAACTCTATTGTCATCAACATCACGGGACCCCGGTCCATATTCTCATCACTGTTTACACGCTCTTTTATTTTCCTGCTTTTACTTTCTAGTTGATATCAATATTATCATTATCCCTTGCGTTTGATCCTTTGTGTGAACAACAAGGCCGGAGAGATTGACAACCTCTCTGTACTCGTTGGTAAGCAAAGTTATTTGTATTGTGTGCAAGTCCAGGAGAAGAAAGAGATTCTTTTCATACGACGCAACACTTGCCGAACCACCTACTTATCATTGCCGGAGTCCCACGGGAGACAAAGCCTATCCCCTCCATAGAGGAAATTTGCCGCTATCCTGCATCTCACCTTCCACTTGGGGTAACCAACGAGGAGAGACATCAGCAGGTCAGTGCTGCCGCAGGTAGAACCACTGGACGGTGGAGGTGGGAGACGCAAACCAATCTTAGATCAGAAAACCAAAAAGGACGCCGATCAAGACGACCAAAGGAAGAGAGAAAATCCCGGATCAAAAGATCGGAAGAAAAGACTCTCTAGGGCAGCCGGTCCACGAAACCGGCGAACGAACCCTAGGTACGGGCGGCGCGGCCCCCGGTGCCGGCGATCTTGGAGATCGGCCCCGGGGACGGCGCAGGGCGGAAGCGACGGGGTGGCGGCTAGGGTTGGATCGGTTAGTCTGATACCATGTAGAAGGATAGAGAGAGATTGGTGAAATCATTTTTGTATTGCTTGAGCCTCGTGGGCATATATATATAGGAGTACATGATAAACTTAGAGTGCAAGTCAAGGCAAGAATAAATCCTACGTATACTAAGTTTCCTAGTACAAACATGATACTCAACAAAGAACAAGAGATTGCGAGCCCCTTTCCCACCCTCGTCGCGCGCAACTTCCAACGGGGCAGCCATCAGCTATCGCGGCTAACCGCTTGGGCGTAGCGCCACTCCTCGACCCCATGGTCGATCCCACTCCACTAAGGTATGAATCCCTCGATAGCGACGGATGTGGTTCGCCAACTCCCACCAAAGGTCCCCTTTCTCCCGTCGATGCATCGCAAGTTCTCGAAACTCAGCTGCTTGACTGCGCTTCAACGTCATATCATGGGTCTCCATCGCAAAACCCTCGGATCGAGCAATCCGTGCTTAAATTAATCGTAGTAGTTTCTTCACCTTTTGTCAACCCTGATGATGGTGGTGGTTTCTGTTGGGAAATGCAGTAGAAAACAAAATTTTCGGCCTACGAATCAAGAACCCAAGATCATCCAAGAAGATTGCATACAAGGTTTTAGGTCATGGCTCACCAACCGATGTAGCGGAAGTAGAGTTGGTGAAGACCGTTGGTGCAGATCCCCGCAGCTAGGAATTTCAATGACCTCCCAACCGCGAGGATATCGATCCCGCGTACCATTCCACGATCCGTTGCGCGATCTGTCCCGCGAACCGTCCCGCGATCCGTCCCGATCAAGTCCCACGAACAAGTCCCTCGAACATGATCTCCGAGGAAGAAGAAGGACCTCGAAGAAGAAGGACCTCGAAGAAGGATCAAAGGTATGATCCCTCTAACGGTATCCACACATCCTGATGTAGCAATCCAGCAGCGCTCCGCCGTCCAGAGAAGAACGCCATCGAGAGAAACTAGAGGGAGAAGAGCCTAGCGGCGTCCGGACTAGAACGATCTAGCCCGAAGAGAATTAGAGGCGCGTGGGATTTAGCTGGGGAAGCCTTGGGGCTTTTCTGGTGTGTCTTTGGGGCTACCCCTGCCCCCGAATATATAGTTGGAAGCCTGGGGTTGCAACTTGGCGAGGGTTCTCCCCAAAGTCGGTTTTGGCCACCAGGAGGAGTTCAAAACGGATTCCAGTACGAAACGTCGCGGACTACGGCATCTAGGGGGGAAACGCCAGGGACCCTGGCGTTTTTCCCTGGCCCCCAAGGAAAGTCTATTTCCCACCGACCTACAGCCTTATGGACCTTCCTACTTGGCCTAGCTTCGGTTTCCGCGTTTTGGATACTTCCACAAGCTCTCGAGAACCTCCCGAAACCTCCCGAAACATTTCTAGAAGTCCCGGAATACTTTCCTGATGTTTCGTAACCTTTCCACAACTATTACCGAATGTTGCAAAACCTTCAGAGACTATTACGGATGTCTTGTTACTACTTCAAGACTCTTCTTGAATGTTCCGAAATCATGCGAGACCGTTCACGAATATTCTGAAACCATTCGGCACAACCTAGAACACTTCTAGTGCTACCCGGAAACACTTCCGGTTCCACCCGAAACAATTTCGGTACCCTTTCTCTTTTCATCTCCTAGTTCTCTAACAGATTACTACTCGTTAAGTGTGTGACCCAATAGGTTCGGTATAATGCGGACATGACTCAGAACATCTTTCGGACATAGGTCAACATCCTTTTGTCAATAGCCAATAATCAACAGCGGAGCCATGGACACCCATGTTGACTCCCGCACATACACGAATAAACTTTGAGTGAACCTTTATGTTTAGTCATGTACCATTCCCTTTGCTTCGTGATATATGACAAAGTTAGAGGAGAGATGTTTGGCACCCATGTGTAACAACTTCTTGAACACAAGCCACTCGTTATCCTCTTTGCTCGTTTGTCTCTATTTCTCGTTATTGTATTCCGGTATCCCCGTGATTAAATCACAATGCGTCTGGCCAGACTAGAATGGATACCATCATACCGAGTGGGACCAAAGTCAATATCTCTTCATCGTGAAGGAGCAAATCCCATTCTTGAACTATCATAGTCACTAGCCACACCATCTGACATACCCAGAACTTATTTTACTACTTCCCATTTACGGGAGGATTCATCTAAGAACCAAAGCATGTCTTCCTGTGTGAAGCAACTCGATACTCTCATGGTCTAAGGAATTACGTATATGATAACATTTCATGATATGACTTATAACGTAGTTACGATGTGATCTCTAAGTATATCATTCAATACTGGGGTCGGTTCAACATCATTGTTCTGCTAACAATATGTTCCCATTGCTACTGACATCCTTGTTACAAGAACAATGTCCATGATTAAGAAAACGTAATCATCAGTTAGCACATGAGCTGGTCTTAGAGGCTAAACCAGGAACTACTAGTGTTTACATTTCCACACATGCAAGTGAGTTTTCTTCTGAATCTCATAGTCAGGGTCATTGCAATTATAGCACAGAAATATAAACATTACTTACGAACGTGGAAATATATACAATAACATTTTATTATTGCCTCTAGGGCATATTTCCAACAGTATCCCACTTGCACTAGAGTCAATAATATTATCAGTGCTTGAGCACTTTACACCTATAGCATGCCGGTGTAATACATGCTTCATTTGTGGTATAGACTTCATCATCGGATCTGACGTTTCAGGCCCGTTTGTATCTTTCATATCTTCGCGTTTTCACGCTATCATAAAATTCACTAATTTTATCAGTTTAGCTTTGTATATGTTTGAATCATTTGGCAGGACCTTGGTTCCTTTAGACTAAGTCATGAAATCATTCATCAATGTTCCATGAGCTTCAAGCATCTTGGAAACCATACCATGTTCATAAATGAACTGATGATTCAAAATACCCTCCCTTGTTACTTCTTTAAGCAACAATATACTTAGCCTCTGTTATAGAATTCGCCACAGTATCTAACTTAACACAGTTCCTCCATACTGTGCCACCCTTATGTGTGAAACACATAATCCCAATTAAAATCAAAAATCGGTCGGAGTAAGTATGAAGACTGAATTGGTGTAACTGTTTACATCAAAATTCAGCTGGTGTAACTTGTTACAACGAGCTCTTCATTATCTCCATTTTCCGAGAAACATATCTTATCTATCATAAGTTTAACTTTTCACTGTTTGTCCAATGATCAACATATTGATCACTTTAGTATCTTGCTCACAACCTTTTGGAGCACTGGACATATCTGGTCGTTTTACATATTATGGTGTACATGATTAATCCAAACACATAGGTGAGTGAAATCCAATTCATGTTTTTTGCTTATTTGTGTTCATGAACACCGATTTCTGCAAACAACTTTTCACCATGACCTCAGCAAGAACATCCTTCTTGGCGTATTAATACTAAACTACTTTAGTATCATGTCAACATGTAATGTTGGCTTTAGCATGATCAGGCACTTACTATCTACATAGATCACTGTGCTCAATACTAATGCTATATTAGCCCAAGTTTTTCAACTGAAAACTATTTCCAATGAAGTCCTTATTCGTGTCAAGAAATTTATATCATTTCCAATCAACAATATGTCATCTACATAAGGTTTTAGAAATATCATTCAGCTCCCACTTACTTTCTTGAACATTCAAGCATCTTCGTTTATTCCCGATGAAAACAAACTCTTTTGGCAATTTCATCATTAACGAAAATTCCAACTCCATTGTGCTAGCTTCGGTCCATCACTGGATATCCAAGGCTTGCATCTATTTTAGCATCCTTTGAATCGACAAAACATTCTGGTCGTATCACATATACGTCCTTTGTTATATTTCCGTGTAGGAACTTTGTTTTGACGTTCATTCTACCATATCCTATAAATGAGATATGTAGTAATTGCTAATATAACCCGAACTGACTAAAGCATCTCTACGGTCGACACTATTTCTCCGTAGTCAACGTTTGAACTTGCTAGAAAACAATTTTCCAACGAGTTGATCTTTATGGATAAAACAATTTCATCTGAATCAATTATAGATCCATATATATATTCTTCAGACTTTTAGTCTTTCAGAGGGTCTACCAAGTTCAAAACTTGACTTACTTCCATGGATACTATCTCGGATTATTTGGCATTTAGCCAAATCCCGGAGTCAGGGCCCATCAACTCTTCTTTGTATATCACAGGTTTATCATTGTCGAACAATAATATCTAGTTTTACATATCATGAATGTTTGTACGAGTTTTGTCTAACCTGTGTGGTTCAGCTGCACACTTATTTGAAGATTCAACAATCTTTAACAAGTTGCACTGTCCTCCCACTCACTCTTTTGCAAGAAACTATTTTCTTCAAAACACATTGTTCTTAACAGCAAACCGTTTTGCTTTTGTGTAGTGATAGAGGAATACCAAACCTTTTGGAATGACCTTAACAAAGTAGCACTTATCTGATTTGGTGTTTTGAGCATGTCAAACATACGTCTCATATACCCAAATTTTAAGAAAGACAATATGGTTTTAACACTTCCATACCATATCTAATATGATGTCATTTCAACAGATTTGATGGTGCTCTTTTCAGTGTAAAAGCTGTAGTCACTAACGCATAACTTTAATAAGTATAATGGAAATTTGATAACCGTCATGTTTGATCTTACCGTGTCATACATGGCTTGATTATGTCTCTCGAACACTTTACTCATAGTGGTGTTTCGAGAGGCACAAGTTATGACACCTTTTCACAACTCATCAGACGTTCGCTAAACTTGTAACTCAAATATTACTTTCCACCATCCAATTTGCAGAAGCACTATTTCTTGTTACAATACATTTCTATTTCACTCTAATTTTCCTTGAACGTTTCAAAGATTTCAGACGTATGTCTCCACTGAACATATATCCATATATTTACTTCAGTTCATGAGTGAAGATAGAAAATCCACTGTACAGAACTACACTTATTGGACTACACACATCATCATGTATGATTTTCAATAATTTAGTTGCCCGTTAATGCATGGCCTATCAACGGTGTTTTTAGTCACATAAATTTCAGACAATGTATGCAAGCGTCAAGTGATTCATAATCATATGACTCAAAAGTCCATCACTTATGGAAATTCTTCATGCATGTTATGTCACTTGTGACAAACTGCAGTGCCACACACTTGTGGTATTTCTGTTAGTCTTGCGACGTTTAGCATCAGTGTTATGGATGTTTAGCATTATTATCAAGATTCATAACATTCAACCTATTCACAATAGAAGTATGGCTTTTATGTTATTCATAGCTTTGAACAACTCTCTTGCAATAAACAAGATTCAAAAAATGATGTTTTGCAACAAGGCTAAAGTGTAGTAACAATTTACTCAACTCTAAAATGAATTATGAAGATAATCATAGAGTCAACACACAGTATAGTAAACCTTTTACCGTGTTCTCGTGTGTGTCAAAACTCATCATTAGCTAGTCATAAAGGCCATTGTATTTCTTGCATCGAGTTGCAACAATATGCAATCGATGTGATATTCCGGTGATCAACAGTTTAATCACAATATACATAATCCACAATTAACTGCTTAATCATGATTCCCAAGAATTTACATCTCTTGACCAGCAATGAATTCATCTATAACTTCGTATGACTTTCATTTCTGAGCTGGATATTCCAGTCTTCTTTCGCTTTACCTTTATACGTATCATAGTTCTATTTCCAATGACACTCCTACTCACAGAAGATCACATATGATCAAGGGTGGCGCATGCCATGGACTTTCCGGCGTGTGAGTCTTACTAACATCCTTTGGACTTCCTTTCCCTTAATTCTCATCATCATATGATCGGTGTTCATCTGGATCCCACACTTATCAGTTTTTTTTAGAGCACAGTGAACATTTTCACTAATGCTTACAACCATACATTGTACTAGATATCTTATATCCAACATTAATTGTCTTACTACTGAAAACAATTTTTCAGTTCCATGAATATAACATAACTATCCCAAACGTTTCGAAGTTCAGGTTTCATGGTGGTGAAGACAATGCACTTAGCTGTGGTGGAATTCTAGCATTTTGGATTATGGACGTAAGTCACATAATCCATAGCATCAGCGGGAGAGCATAAAAAAATTGCGATAGGACAAGCTCCTTCTCAACACTATTGAGGATAGTCCTCACAATACGGTACCAATCGTAAAGTTTTTACCAGATAATACAGTTAATCAAAATCAATTGGGAAGGTGGTAACGCGAGCCATTATTCTACAACAATAATGCAAATACTAAGACTTTGTTCATAATTAAGTTGCACTTGTGATTAATCAATTTAATTACTAAGTGCGCTCCCACTCAGATCAATATCTCTCGTAATTGATGCTGGAGTGATTCAAGATCCAACCCAATCGTCTGCCATTGATGTGACATCACTGATGACTTAGACTGGACCGGTAGGCCAACTTGCCAATCACGCCAAAGGTGATTCTTGTTCATCTTTCGATGGGCGTGTTCCGGTAGCAAACTTTTATCCAAAACGTCAAGACAACCAAGTGCAATTGCAGTGTGTTCTTAACACACCCGCCTTTTATGCGTCACACCGTGTGCACCCATGTGACATGACCTGCTCCGATGTGAAACATAGTATAGACGGTGCTACAGTTGGAAGAACACTATCAACTTGATATTGTTTTGCGAGAGATCACCCTAATAAAATACGACTACCGCGCATCAAACAAGGGTGCATCAAAGGGATAAACATCACAGGCAGTTCATAAAATTATGTGATATAGTATAGCCCTTTGCTTCGTGAAGTCTTTGTTGTCTTCACGTCGTCATGGTAGAAGTCACCGTGTCCACCAACTATGTCCTTGGCGCCGGGACCATCACCACGGCTTCCGGCATGTGCGTCGGGGTCCACCTCCGCATCGTAGATCATCACCTTGCATCTATCTATTGCTTTGCCTCGAGCTAATAAACAGTTCTGGCACGCAGGCCATAATTAAGTGACAATCATATGACTCCAGTCATCATGCCGTACCACGACACGCAGGTCGCGAATAAATATTACATAACATATAGCATCTCATACAAACACATTGCAAACCTTGAAGGCTATACCACATCACATGCACACTCTGTAAAAACAAGTTAGATCGCCATCTACACGGGTTGTTGCAACTTTTATCGTGGTTGATTAGCAGGTTACATGCAAACATTGTGACAACTAATTTAACGCGTGACAACTAATGTTCGGGGTGCGTGTGGCAACTAATTCCACAAGCCAAACTTCGTTCAACGCGTGACCCCCGTGTGGAATTGAGTTCATAAAATCCACAAGCCCCTCCATGTTAAATCTTCTATTGCGAGATTAAGATGAGATCCAAGGAGTTTGATGCAGACCATGATCAAGGCAACCAGCATACTGAAAGCAGCATAGAGGGATCGATGGAAAACTCAATCCTTGTAGAAAAACCTCAACTTGCGATCAAGCATAGAAAAAATCACATGACAGGGAAGCAACAAGAAAATCAATGCCTCATATCACACATATGATCTAGACCTAAACATGCATCTAATCAAGGATCGCTCTGATACCACTGTTGGGAAACGCAGTAGAAAACAAAAATTTTGGCCTACGAATCAAGAACCCAAGATCATCCAAGAAGATTGCATACAAGGTTTTAGGTCATGGCTCACCAACCGATGTAGCGGAAGTAGAGTTGGTGAAGACCGTTGGTGCAGATCCCCGCAGCTAGGAATTTCAATGACCTCCCAACCGCGAGGATATCGATCCCGCGTACCGTTCCACGATCCGTTGCGCGATCTGTCCCGTGAACCGCCCCGCGATCCGTCCTGATCAAGTCCCACGAACAAGTCCCTCGAACATGATCTCCGAGGAAGAAGAAGGACCTCGAAGAAGAAGGACCTCGAAGAAGGATCAAAGGTATGATCCCTCTACCGGTATCCACACATCCTGATGTAGCAATCCAGCAGCGCTCCGCCGTCTAGAGAAGAACGCCACCGAGAGAAACTAGAGGGAGAAGAGCCTAGCGGCGTCCGGACTAGAACGATCTATCCCGAAGAGAATTAGAGGCGCGTGGGATTTAGCTGGGGAAGCCTTGGGGCTTTTCTGGTGTGTCTTTGGGGCTACCCCTGCCCCCGAATATATAGGTGGAAGCCTGGGGTCGCAACTTGGGTGAGGGTTCTCCCCAAAGTCGGTTTTGGCCACCAGGAGGAGTCCAACACGGATTCCAGTACGAAACGCCGCTGACTACGGCGTCTAGGGGGGAAACGCCAGGGACCCTAGCGTTTTGCCCTGACCCCAAGGAAAGTCTATTTCCCACCGACCTACGGCCTTGTGGACCTTCCTACTTGGCCTAGATTCGGTTTCCGCATTTTGGAGAGTTCCATAACCCTCCAGATACTTCCACAAGCTCCTGAGAACCTCCCGAAACCTCCCGAAACATTTCTAGAAGTCCCGGAATAATATCCCGATGTTTCGTATCCTTTCCACAACTATTACCGAATGTTGCAAAACCTTCTGAGACTATTACGGATGTCTTGTTACTACTTCAAGACTCTTCTTGAATGTTTCGAAATCATCCGAGACCGTTCACGAATATTCTGAAACCATTCGGCACAACCTAGAACACTTCTAGTGCTACCCGGAAACACTTCCGATTCCACCCGAAACAATTTCGGTACCCTTTCTCTTTTCATCTCCTAGTTCTCTAATAGATCACTACTCGTTAAGTGTGTGACCCAATAGGTTCGGTATAATGCGGACATGACTCAGAACATCTTCCGGACATAGGTCAACAGCCTTTTGTCAATAGCCAATAATCAACAGCGGAGCCATGGACACCCATGTTGATTCCTGCACATACACGAATAAACTTCGAGTGAACCTTTATGTTTAGTCATGTACCATTCCCTTTGCTTCGTGATATATGGCAAAGTTAGAGGAGAGATGTTTGGCACCCATGTGTAACAACTTCTTGAACACAAGCCACTCGTTATCCTCTTTGCTCGTTTGTCTCTATTTCTCGTTATTGTATTCCGGTATCCCCGTGATTAAATCACAATGCGTCTGGCCAGACTAGAATGGATACCTTCATACCGAGTGGGACCAAAGTCAATATCTCTTCATCGTGAAGGAGAAAATCCCATTCTTGAACTATCACAGTCACTAGCCACACCATCTGACATACCCATAACTTATTTTACTACTTCCCATTTACAGGAGGATTCATCTAAGAACCAAAGCATGTCTTCCTGTGTGAAGCAACTCGATACTCTCATGGTCTAAGGAATTACGTATATGATAACATTTCATGATATGACTTATAACGTAGTTACGATGTGATCTCTAAGTATATTATTCAATACTGGGGTCGGTTCAACATCATTGTTCTGCTAACAATATGTTCCCATTGCTACTTACATCCTTGTTACAAGAACAATGTCCATGATTAATAAAACGTAATCATCAGGTAGCACATGAGCTGGTCTTAGAGGCTAAACCAGGAACTCTTGGTGTTTACATTTCCACACATGCAAGTGAGTTTTCTTCTGAATCTCATAGTCAGGGTCATTGCAATTATAGCTCAGAAATATAAACATTAATTACGAACGTGGAAATATATACAATAACATTTTATTATTTCCTCTAGGGCATATTTCCAACAGTTGCTCCGTCCAAAATATCGCAAAACAAGCGCCGCAAAATAGATCATACGAACAATAGCAACCCCACTCCACGGTAGCGCATGGACTGGCATCACGAAATTAATGTTGCGGTTGATAGAGGTTCATTTTTAAGTAGATTCAAAGGATTGTACTTTTGATGCCTCGGCTCCCTTCACTGTCGATACAACTGTAGAGTTCCACTATATGCATCATCTTCAAGCTTCCTGGTCACTACGGTAGAAAATGCACCAAAAATCCAAAAAATCATGGCCGCTACGGCTCTGCCAAGAAGAGGCTTTGGCCGGTACCCTAAGGCCGCTTGTGCAAGAGAGGCTTCGTTTCCCTACATTACCTCCATCGTCCATTGTTTCGCCTGTCGAGGAGATGGATTGCTTCCTTCTTACAAATATTTTCGTGTCGCCCATGGACTATCCACCATATGGTGGTATCCGCACACGCCATGGTCTACCAGATCTTCGTCTTGTGCCATCACACCGTCCTCCTCACTACCAACGATAAGGTGCACATGGAAAATACGACGAGGGTTGGGCGCTGGCGATGTAGAAACTAGCGGTAGTCCCGATAGGTTGGAGCGAGAGATCAAAAGTACCAAGATGATCGCTCACAAGGGGGTTTACCCAAGTACCATCCCACGTGGTGAGATGCAATACCTTACTTCCCTCTTTGCTTAAATCAATGGTGGGTGGAACACCTTGCGAGAGGGGCTATAATATGTACATCTAGTATTATCGAGATGATGACCTCGAGTCAACATGTCCTGATTTGTCTCCATCCTCGCCTTAAATAGGGGATGACTCCAAGGTTACAAGGTTTAATTGACCTTTTTTTCTAGATCGCACTAGGAGTCCTTGGCGTAGCCGCTAAGATGACGAGGCTTCTCAAAGTTGGGATCCTTGTGTGGTGAAGGGGTTCCCACCGAGGGCCCGCTCCATGGACCATTGGGTTGGTACAACGTCCGACCTGCCCAACAATGAGCCACCATTGCTACAACACACCATTTTTGGATTCCAAGCTTATCTTGAGTTTGAGTGCACATTGGCATGCACATTCTTCTTTGAAGATGAAACTTTGACTGGGTCCTCCTATTGCCTCAAATGATCCGTGCTCTAAAGATATTTGGGCTCATCTATTTTTTATAGGGTAGTGGTCCATCTTATTATATTATGTTTCTGTATATTTCTTCCTTCAAGTTGGATCCTAGATGGGCCCAGTCCTCTAACCGGCTTCAAACCCACAAGCCACACAATTACTGGAACTCATGACCTTAGGATTAACTCTTTATATTTTTTTTTTGAGTTTGTTGGTTCCATTAAGGGTGTGTTGTCTGATGAATAATAACAGGGGCAAACAGCAGACCCGAGCATATGGAGGACAAGTGGAAAGTGGATTCTAGGCTTGAGAGGTTCCTCCGTCTGCCTCGGCTCCAAGGCGTCTAGAAGGCAGTTATCATCATTTGAGGATCATGGGATGCTTAAACACCTACTTCTAGCATTAGGAGTTCTACTGGAGACATAAACCTTGGTATCTTACTGAGGGAAATTTACTGCTATCTACATCATTAACCTTCCACTCAGGGTAACCAATGAGGGGGTGTAATCGACACCATCACATACTTTGATGAACACGAATCATCACAAATGTATCTTTTTTTAAAGTGATGACATATGTAGATTTGATTCTTTTGGTGCTATTCCAAATGTGCAATTAAATTGACCTTGTTTGATGCTTTGTACCCTATTTTATCTACGAAAATTTTCCTGTACATTCACGGAAATATTTCACTTATGCCTATCCAGGATTTTATTCGATCAACTTCTTAGATGTCCGCACATAGGAATTTCAATGTCACTGGAATTACAACCTCATGCTATTACAATATGACATAGGAGGTTGCTCTAGACATTGCATATCTTGTAGTTGAAGTTGTGTGGTAATCTAATTCTATTTCTTGGTCAGGTTGCGACATGTTTTGCATGTGGTATTACATGGCCATGTTGTTTCTTCCAATTGAAGTCTTATGTGGTTGGATTTCGGTGCGAGTACAAGAATTGGAGCAATACCAATTTCAAAACCTTCTTCATCATCATCTTTTTGACTTCTCTTTCAGCTTTTAGTATTCAAGTAGTTTGCCACCAGTGTAAAAAATAATAGAAGTAATTTATTCATTCTAAATTTTAGCCGAAAAGAAGTTAGTACTATTGTAGAAGTGTATAAGGAACACGAAATCTATAATCAGTTGATTCGATGAAATACATAATTTATGATATGCCTCGAAACTAAAAGTGACAGTATCATGCACACATTTGAGGAATTTAATTTTCAAGTTGATACGTAACCACTTGGTATAAAAAAGAGCAAAGTATATAATAGGTAGCCAACATTGAATTGGTGGTTACTATATATGTGATGTGAAAATATGTGATATGATCTATCTTGAGTTCTTGAATTGATTCAGTGAATCTCATGGAAGTTTAGAAGCATGACCCGTGTGCATATTTACATGTCTTGGGAGTTGTGGCTTGATGTATTTTTTTCTCGGTTGTCCAGTAATATTGTTGATATATTCATAGTTACTGATTTTGGTTGGGCTCAGGTTTTTCTTAGGATCCTTCACATGAGAATGTATTTCATGTTGTGGAGGAGCTCCAAGGAATATTGGCACGTTCAAGTACCCGTCAACATGATGGAAAGGGCCTGATGTGGAATGTGCTAAAAGCGGCGGTAAGTTTAGTCTCATTTTTAAGCTTGATCTTCTATTTATCAAGTGACTTTATCTCTATGGTATCAATTATAATAAATTTTATTACATGTGTTCGTGTTAGTACGTCAATTTCACTCTTGATGATCAATAATTAGTGTTTGAAAGTAATCTGATCATGTAAAGAAAACTATGGGCATAAAACTTCTGATTAGAACGGATTCAGTGGAATCAAAGGAAGAAGAAGGGGAATTGCAGGTGAGAGCGTACACCATAGAAGTAAGGAAGGAGAGGTGATGTGCAGATATAGAGGAGTCCTTCAGATAGACTAATACTTTTATAGAGCTGTTATATTACGATTAGAGCCTTGCTATGCGTACAACATATTCCGTACGATGTGTGTACGACAAATCACTTGCATCGTTGGATTTGCCTCGTTCCTTAATCTGTGTGGCTTGGAGTTGCATCGTACAAGAATCGTACTGTAAGCTATCGTACGCATAGCAATTTTGTTACGATTACTATGAAAGAAGAAGAGAAATGACAACAACTTTCTAAATATTCGATGTGTGGGTACGTTGTTAGTTCGATGCACTGATAACAACGATGGTACTGATAAGAAGAAGAAGAAAAAGAATGACTTACTAGTTTAAAAAAAATCGGCAACTCCACCGATTTGCATGAAAATACTAATGCTATATATACAAGATTAAAACTGAATCGATAGAATATAATATCTATGTTTTCGTTGCAATGCACAAACAATTTTCTAATCGAAGGAATTCTGTCGCATTGTGATATATATTCCCCATTTTCCATTTTGTTTGGCCCATTTTGTTTCCTGTCCTCAATCAAGCCGTTCGGCCGACGCCGCACCTCCCCGCCGTGCCCCCACAGAAACCCTACTTCCCACCTCGCCCCACCACCCAAATCCGCCATTGCGGCGATGCCGCCTCCCTTCCTCGCCGCCTTAAGCCCCGACGAGTACGGGTTCGTCCGCTGCGCCTCCGGCTGCGACTGCTGGGCCCCCCACCATGTCCGCCTCGACGGCGCCCCGTACCGCCTCTGCTCCTCCTGCGTCCTCCTCTCCCACCCCGACGCATTCTGCTCCGCCTGCCTCCTCCTCCTCTCCCCCGGGGCCTACGCCGCCGCCGCCTCCCGTGAAACCCATGCCTACTTCTCGCCCGGCCCCACCGCCGCCTGCTCCAACTGCGGCGTCTCCGTCGCCCACCTGTCCTGCATCGCGCACCCGTACTCCTTCGTCTGCCCGCCGTGCACCGCTGCCGTCGATAACACGCCCTTCTCGTACGATACCCTCGGAAGGGGGCGGCTCACGCTGGACGGGCGCGGCGCGCGCGTCCTCCTCACCGCCGCGCTGCTCGCGCACGAGGCCGCCGTGGACAACGCCGCCGCGGCCCGCGAGACGGCGGAGCGTGTCGTAGAGGAGGCTACGGCCGCCCGGAGCCTAGCGCGCGCCATGCTAGACGCGGCGTTTCGAGCCGCAGGGCCGTCGGCCTTCAGAGACGCTACGCCTTCCGCGCCCACGGTCGATCAGCTCAACAAGAAGACGCCGAATAGCAACGGGCACAAGACGAAGACCCCCAAGAGCAACGATGCGAGCAGGGAAAGGGACAAGCGACTCAATTTCGACGACGTGCAGCAGCCGGCGCTGGCGTTTGCCACGGCGGCTGCGTCCGCAGCCGCAGCCAGCTCGACGCCATCGCCGATGCCATCATCAAGATTGGACCAGAGTCAAGTGAAACAGGCGGCCATTCCATTGCTGATGCCATCACCGAGATTGGACTCCGGAGGTGAATAAACGTGAGATTAATGCAGATGGAGAGTCGATCAATTAGTACAATACAGTAATTGTCGTGTGATTCTTGCAGGTTCAGCAGACCGAGTGGCGAAAGATGATTACAGGGCACACTTCGGCACCTTGCAATAGTGAGATTAGGGGTTCCATGTCATTGCGCTACAGAATTTGGTTCCAGTAATTACGAAATGCAAAGTTCCAGGGTAAGAATCCCCATCAGTTGCGATTCCCCCTCACTGTAAATTCTAGTCTTGAGGATATTTCAGCTGATCGTGTCTACACGATTGTTTTCATCCTATATATGGCTATATATATAGACGCTTTGCATACTCTTATCAGTTTTCTATTGATAGAAAACAAATGCTACTCGTGGTCGTGGATAATAGTTGCTCCGATGAATGCAAGGGGATCCATGCTGGCATAACTTATGTCTGAACTCCCAAGTTTTGCTTCCTTTCAGAAGCCACGTGGGCAATGCATCAAAGCACTTTATTAATGCACTTGCTGGGAGTGCATACTATGTATGTTCTTTCGCTCTTGCCATTTGGTAGTATGACATTGTCAGTAAACATCATTTTCAAGAGTTGGAAGACTGGAGAAATGAGATGAACTGTGTCCGATCTTTCTTGTCGCTACATTTCTAGCATATGCACTGTCTTAAAATCTTGTTGTCACTTTTGTATCTGTGTAGATACTACCGTTTGTACTTTGTAGCAGTGTGTACGCTGTAAGATCTGAATTTAGCAGTATGAGTATATATTTTGCTTCCAGAGCAGGCTGATCAGACTCATAGCTTGGTGGTCTCTTCTTATTTTGGATCCAGATTCTCGAAAGGTTCTCCCAAGCACAATGAGTGTGCCGATGTGTGATACCATGAAATAGTTCGAGGAACTATATGACACTTATAAAATAGTTTGAGGATCTGGATGAGGCACAATATTATACTTTGAGGACCTGAATTACGAGTTTCATAGTTCAAGAACCTAAGTAACATCTCTGAAATAGTTCAAGGGTCTATGATGCACTTCACTCTTTTTTGTACTACTGGTTACATCTGATATCAGTTATCTCAAAACTCCATGCTAAGACAATATCATAATTTAATAGGATTGTATGTAGTTATGTCAGAACTACACCATGGGACGTAATTTTAAGTGCTGCCAAGTAAACTAAGTACAATTACATATTTCGATCATACGTAATAGGATTTAGCTTATTGAAGAAGTTGCTCGACCAAAATCTTTGGACTGCATTGGGAACTGATGTTCTTCCCTGAGGAGGTCCCAGAAGAAATGAATTGTTCATAGGGAACATTCGCTAGAGCGAACATTTTAGCGGCTCACTCGTTTTAAGATGCACGCCGTGTGGGTCTCACTACCTGTGTGTACTTATGTATTTCGCAACAAGAGTGCTCCGCCATTTATTGTACTTAACACCGTCATAGAGGAGGCTAAAGTGTGGGTCTTAGCGGGCGCTAGGAAATTAGGGTCTATTTTATGTCGCGAGTAATTGACATCCTTAATTAATCGAAGAGGCAAAGCTTATGCCTCCATTTCGAAAAAAAAATGTAACTAATGATGTATTCTTCATTATGTCGACTCAAATTTTTGAGTGAAGTGCATCTTAGATCCTAGAACTATTTTAGGAATGTCATGTAGGTCTTCGAACTATGAAAATGATCATCCAGGACCTTAAAGGTCCTTCAAAGTGCAATAAGTGTGTGCATGTCTGAAATTTTGAAATAGTTTGAGGATCTATATGACACTTCTAAAATTGTTTGAAGATTTGGATTATACACATATTGTACTTTTAGGATTTGGATGATAAGTTTCATAGTTCGAGGACCTACGTGACACCTCTGAAATAGTTCAAGGACCTATGATACACTTCGCTCTAAATTTTAATGGTTGATGGTGGGATCTGAATACCATAACTGCCCGTAAGAAAATACCGTAAGGGCGCACGACCTCTTCGAGTATGATTACATAGAGGAGTCAATGATTTTGTACGCCCATGCTGAAATAGTTTTGAAATAGGCTTTCATTTCATTTTATAGATAATAAAGCATAAATCAAGTCCATACAACAAATTATTCAAATACGAGGAAAGTAGATAATAGGTATGTTGAGGTAACATTACAAATATGAAATATGCCCAAGTATAAAATAACAAAAGATATATGACAACTCGTAGAAAACTTGTTAGTTGTTGGTAATCTGCTAGGGAGCGTAGAAAGCTGATGGAGACCATTTATAAAACATCTAACATGCTATCTATCTGGTCCATGTCTCCTTGCTTACAAAAGGGTGATTGTTTCATCAAAGTTAAGAATTTAAACACTTAGTTAGAAGCACGTCGCACAAAACTCTCCTCAGTAACCATCTTATTACACATCATTCATAAGATTTAACTTATCGTTGCAAACACCAACTAGGACAAATGATTCCTATCGTTCAGGAAGTCTTTTTCAATTCTGAGACCTGACACTCACTCTCAAAGCCTCATGGGCATAACTCCATAGAAAGCGAGCCGTGAGACAAGCAAAGAAGATCACAAAGGAAACATATGACATTGCGATGCCCATGGGCACATCACAAAGTAAAATGCATCGTGGCCTCCTATTCTTGCTGTGTAGGATCAAAACAATCCTCAAACTCAGGAAATGCTTCAATATGGTTCCAATACTTAAGAAAACGACGTCAATACAATCCTTAAACTTAATGCATCGATCCTGAGATACAGTCACACATACAATTTACGTATACATCTACGTACAGGATAAGTAACAAAAGCAAACCTTAATAAAAAAAAATAGTGTAGAGATCCATCCCTGTCTAAAAATGTACCTTTTTTCTGTGTGGCGTGGCGATCGGAAGATACTCTTTCCGTTCCTAAGTATAAGATGTTTTTGTACTTCAATTTAAATTGCAAAAACGTCTTATATTTACGGATAGAGGTAGTAGTATTTTCTTTGAAGGGAGGTTGGAAGATTTTTTTTTGAAGGGTTTTCCACAACTTTATTGCTCATGGATATTATTTTAAAGGATACAATTTGGGTCATGAGGGATAGATAGCCACAAATGGCTGACCCGAAGCAGCGTAGTTGCGAACTTTGCTAAACTATGAGCTTCGAAATTTGAAGACCGGCCTCCGAAAATGAAGTGGCAGGATTCGAACCGCCTCTTCCTCACGTTGATTTCCATGACCACCACACTGTCAATTCCTCCAGCACCGGAGTTTATGTCTTGGACAACACCCTTAGAGTCACATGCAATGATGTTCTTACGAATTAGAAGGTCTTCAGAGAGTGCATGTGCCTCCCTACAAGCGAGTGCTTCTGCACATCTTTCCTCCATGATGCCCCTTGTAAGTTTGTAACCAGAGCAGACGAGCCCAGGAAAAGACCCGTTTCCGAGCGACAAACAGCTGCAGAAGCGCACATCTTCACGTCTCCAAAAAACCCTCCATCGACATTGATTTTTTGGTAGCCCCTCAGTGGTGGTTTCCATTGAACTGTTTGGTTTGTGCCATGTTGATGATGTGATAACGTCGCCCAAGTGAGGTTATGTGGTCAAGTTGTTGCCTCGACAGTGCTAACTATATCTAGATTAGATATGAAGCGATTCACAAACATGTGAGTAGCTCTAGGGCTCTGGAAGATCGATTCATGTATTGCCTTTCGCTTTGCCGTCCAAATTTCCCAAAGGGTAAATGTTGTCTTGATGAGATCCGCATGTGATAACACTCCCATCAACTGGAATAGCCATAGTTTTGTGTTGGGCATTTTGACATCTCTGATAGTGTCCACTAGCTCGTCATCCCCAAGGTCCCAAACACATCTGGCCAGCGTACACTCAAAAAGTGAGTGCATCCAGGAGTGTCTTTCCCCGCATAATGGGCAAGCGTCATCAGTGCACATGTTCCTCATCTTCCGAACATCATCAGTCGGAAGTGATTGTAGGCCAAGCCACCACAAGAAAGACTTGATCTTAGAAGGTATCCAAACTTTCCAAAGTGATGTCCATCCATTTTGGTCAGAGGCTCAAGATGAACCCGATAGACTTGCTTCGCAATTTGTTTTCAATTGTGCTAGCAATCGATATGCCGAACGCACAGAAAAAATCCCAATCTTTTCATAATGTCGGCCCCAATAATCATCAACTCGATAAGTGCTGAGAGGGATACTCATGATAATGGAAACATCAGCCGGCAAGAAAAGTTGTCTTAACAAATCCTCCTTTCCATCTTGCTTACGTATTGTCGATCAGATCGGCCACTACACCTGGAGGGTTTTGCACAAGGCACACGATGGGCTTGAGCTGAAAGTCTATGGGGATCCAATGTTGGTTCATAACATGTGTGATGTCGCCCTTCCCGATTCTCCTTATAAGACCATGATTCAATGTGTCCCTTCACTCTAAAATAACCCTCCAGATTTGCGACGGGTGAGGACAAAGCTGCGCGTCCAGCATAGTTCTACCTGGGAAATATATCGCCTTCAACAGGAAAGCATTCAAAGATGATGGGCATGTCAGAATTCTCCAAGCCTGTCGGGCTAGTAGCGCTCGATTAAAAAATTCCAAATCTTTGAAACCCAATCCACCACCTCTTTGAGGTTGCATCATTGTCTTCCAAGAGACCCAACGCGGTTTCCTCTGTCCCTGTTTAATGCCCCAAAAGAATTGTCTGATGAGTTTGTTTAAGTGCTCGCAGAGACCTCGGGGTAGATTAAAGCAAGACATAGAATAGGCAAGGATAGCCCACACCACCGATTTGATCAAGGTTTCTTTGCTTGCCGACGAGATTGAATTTTTGATCCAACCCTTAACCGTACTCCACATTCTTTTCTTTAGGAACTTAAAAGCTCCCTCCTTCGATGAAACAATGTTCGAAGGCAAACCCAAGTATCTCTCATTTAAAGTTTCAATGTGGACATTGAGAATTCCCTTCACCTCCTGTCTGACTGTTTCCGGGCACCTCTTGCTGAAAAACACCAATGACTTGTTGTAGTTAACTCTTTGTTCTGAGGCCTGATAATAAGATTCTGTTAGGTTTGATATATTCGTAACCCCCGTACCATTGGCATTGAAGAGCAGCAGGCTATCATCTGCAAACAACAAATGGTTAACTTGTGGAGCTGAGGGCGCCACTTGAATACCACCAAGATGAGATGGCGGATCTCTGCATTTTAGGAGGCCTGAAAGGCCCTCTGCCGCTATCAAGAAAAAGTAGGGTGATCTGGGATCTCCTTGCCGATTCCTCCTTGATGGCTTAAAAGCATCAAGTTTTTTGCCATTAAAGAGTTGTAAGTAGGACACTTATGAAACCATGCCCATCGCTACTGAAACCCATCTGTCTGAAAAGCCCAGTTTAAGCATAATGCATTTAAGATAGACCCACTCGACTGTCATAGGCCTTCATCTATCCAGTTTCAGAGCACAATGCCTATGTTTTAGTGATTTGTTTCTCGTCATGAAGGGTAGACACTCATAAGCTACAATAATGTTGTCCGTGATTAAACGCACGTGAACAAATGTTGGTTACTCAGAGAATATAATATCGGGGAGGATCTGTTTGAGCCGGTTTGCCACCACCTTTGATGCAATCTTGTAAAGACATTACAAAGACTAATTGGGCGAAATTGAGTTAGCAAAGTTGGGTTCTTCACCTTTGGGAGGTTGGGAGATAGTAGTGCCCAATGCAGAGACATGACATGTCCTGATCTCTCTACTTAAACGAACTAGTAATGGGCCGGTCCAATCTGATTTTGTTGCTTTATTTGTTTCATCAACTTTTCTGTTTATTTATATTTCCGTGGTTCGTTCTTTTTTTCTCTATTTTGTTTCTTTATAAAAAAATAGTTTAAATACGTGTATTATAAGTACTATCTTTTTAAACTTTTGTAAGACGTTTTAGGTTACTATAGTAGTAACCCAAAACATCTTACAAAAGTTTACGGAGGGAGTATTAATTTACTATTTTTTTATAAAAAATCATTTTTATTGCATTGTAAAAGCGTTCATCTACTTTTACTAGAATTATGTGTTGTACACAATTTTTTTTGTATTTAAAATAACATTCTATTCGGTAATATGAATAAAATTACCGAAAGGAATATTTGTAACATAAATTACCAAAAGAAAATTTATCAATTGGTGCGTACATGGAAAGGTTGACTAGTCAACTCAACAGAATACTCAGTAAAATATAGAGTTATACGGTAAACATGTGACCGTATAATCATCTCAAAGGGAAAACACAATGTATACTCATATATGTAACCCGACAGGAGGAACTGATTCTTTAGCATGGTCTCTGGAAAAGTCGGGCAACTTCATTGTAAAATCTGCATATCGCTCTCTTGTGACTGGTAACGAGCATGACTCTCTAGAGGAAGGGACGGTAACTGAATCTTCATCAGCAAATAAACAGTTGTGGACTTCCCTATCGAAGCTTCATGTGATACCGAAAATTCGTGTGTTCTGGTAGAGAGTTCTTTGCAGCATTCTTCCAGACTCGGTAACACTTTATTACATGCACATCAAACCTATTGGACGGTGTGATATTTGTCAAGCAATGGACGGGGATTTGATGATGCACTTATACTTTGCACTCATGGAAAAAGTTTTGGTTGGCAGAAAAAGATCGATTTGATCTCTGGCTGCCATGGTTGCGGCCAGAAACTTGGGCTAGGGATATCTTGCTGGATCCTATGTTTTCTATGGACGAATGATGAAATATCATCATAATCATGCATTCCATTTGGACCTCACGGAATCGCTGGACACACAACACATATGAGTATAATTCGGTACAAGCTATCAAATGGATTCATGAAACTCCATCCTTGCGAGCCCCTAGCCCCTACTATGCTGTGAACTAGAAGAGTCAAGAGCCTAGAGCGAGAGCCTAGAGGAAGAGCCTAGAGCGCCCACCACCGCTGGCCACTCCGGCCACGGCGGCCACAACCATATCGCCGGAGAACACTCCGTTCACGGCGACCACACACTCACCAGAATAGCCCTCTGCTCTCCGGTGATCTTTCTCGGCATGTCGCTGCAGGATCTCTCCTTTGAAGGAGGGCTCAATTTTGAGAAGAAAATTTGGGAGAAGCTGAAGAAGCCAATCAACTTCAGGGAAGATCAAGGCCTACGGGAGTTCTTTTTGGTTGCGGAATTTAATAGATCTCGTATCAAGATCACAGACGAATCTGTAGCAATCATTCTGTTATCCTGCTTTGGAGGAAGATCAAGCCTGTTCAAAGTCTGTAGATTGCAAAACCTCACTTTCAAGTTCTCGGTATCATCTTTAGATGTGGGATTTACGATTTACAATTCAGGTAACATTGTTACTCCTTTATTTAGCTTGTCATTCTGGCTATATAATTCGGGGGGGGGGGGGTCCAAATTACAGGAAAGAGTATGAACTCTTCTTGAAAGAACAAGAGAATTCTTGGACAGTGGTCAATCGCTCCACAGGAAAATCTTATGCTCAAGCAGTCCAAGCCCCTCGGATCATTTCTCCAGCTGATAGAATCTTGGGACATTCTGTTAGTCAAGATTCAAATTCTCAAAAGTATCTGAATTCGCAAGATCAGGCTTGATGGCTGACAATGGGAATTATGGGACCAATTTAACCCCAAATAGCTCGTCTGGTTTTAAATCTGCTACTAATGGAGGGATTAATCGGAGCATTCAATACAGAGAAGCAAGAGAGGGATCTTCTTTTATTCAAAATTCTCAAAGCAGGCCTAATCGTTTCCGAGGCCCATTTTGCACCAGGTGTTTGTGAGAAGACCATTGGCGACCCAAATGCACTAAAAAGATCCGATGCCACAAATTTAATGGGTGGGGCCATGTGTTTAGTGGCTGTCGCTCCAGCTCCTCATATGATAGGCAACTTGATCACAGGGCGTCCATAGCAATTTCTGCCGACAAGACTAGACATGTACCGATTAAGAAGAGGCAGGTATACAGGGCAGTAATTCCGCCACCTTCCTTAGCAGCCGGTTTTCTTCCCACTCCTTGTCCCCCCATTGCAAACGCCTCGCCGGCGGCGACTGAGTCGGCGGGTGAAGCTCTGACATGCATGGCAACTTTCCCCTTCGACCCAAATGCTTTTCTCCCTCAGGGGCAGCAAGCTCTCCAAGTCCAAGGCCGACCTGCTAGAGTAAGGGTTTTCTCTTCTGCATCTATCCCAACGCATGAAGAATGGTGCATTGCGACTTTTGTTCCTATGCCAAATCAGATTGCTCATTTCCATAACATTAGAAATCTGTTGGGAGAGTTTCTTGTGGAAGTCAAGCATATTAATTTCTCTGAAATCATTCCTTGCCCCTTTGGTCAAGCATATGTCAGATTAAACAATTCTTTAGATAGAGATACTCTAGTTAATGAGAGCCCACATGTTTTTGGAGACATTCATGTTTTTTTTCAGAGGCACAATCAAGGTCTGAATTGGAGGAACTTTGAGTTCAACAGAGATGTTTGGATTCAAATCATAGGTTTCCCTTTAGACAAAAGAGATATACAGGAAGTGGCCAACACTGTCAGAAGCTTTGAAAAATTGTTGTTGTGGGACAGAGCAAGAAGTACTAGGGCCTATGTGGTGGTGAAAATCAGGGTAACTGAACTTAGTGACATTCCCATCAGTGCGGTGATGGGAGAGGGAGAAACCCAGGAATCTTGGACTATGCCTATTGTAACCATGCAACAGGAGATGCTGGGAGGAGCCCCCCTGATGAAGATCCCATTCCCCCTGATGGCAACCCCATTCCAGCACCTGTCAACCCAAATTTCCACCCTAATCAACTGAACCACTTTGTAGGAGAAATTTTGCAGCATCAAGCTCTTGAAGATCTCAATCTGCCAGCTCCTGAGGCAGTTCCAGACTTAAATGAAGCAGAACCAATGGATAATGATCTACCTGGATGGGGGCACTGGGCTGATCCAGCAAACAATGATTTTGTGGATGAGGAAATAGAACCTGGAGAATTTCTACCTCTTGCAGATCTTATGCAACCTATGAATGAACCACCAGTCCTGAAAGAAGAGATTGATATCAATAATTATGATCTAGAGCAGAGCATGGGAAGTGATCTGTCCCTGGCTCTAATTTCATGCAGCAACAACACTGAAGACCCACAGGTCGCAGGAGAGGGAAACTCATCTTCAAATATTTCAAACATGGCCCATGATAACTTGGAAATCAGCCCACCTACTCAGCACCTGGAATTGCAGCCCACTCAGGCCCATCAAGGCACATCTTTCTTTGTGCCCATCAGTGTTTGATACGTCTCAAACGTATCTACTTTTCCAAACACTTTGCTATTGTTTTCCCTCATTTTTGCATGATTTGGACGAAACTAACCCGGACTAACGCTGTTTTCAGCAGAGCTGTCTGTATGGTTTTATTGTGCGCAGGAAAATGGATTTTTGGACGTCCCAGAAAATTCCCAGAAAATACCAGAAAATCCACGCACCCGAAGGAGCCAGATGCCAGAAGTGGGACTAGAGGGGAGCCCAGGGGGCCCCAGGCGCCCCCTGGCGCGTCCAGGGGTGGGGCCGCGCTCTCTGGCCGCCTGGGGGACTCCCCCCTCCTCTGGTGCCCTACCGAGACTCCTATTTATTCCCGTGATGCGAAAACCCCAGAACAGAAGTCGTTTTCCCAATTCTCGTCGCGGAGCCGCCGCCACCCTCTGTTCTTCTCCGGGAGGGCTAATCTGGAGGCTATTTTGGCCTCCGGAGAGGGGAGATCATCGCCATCGTCATCATCATCGCCACGCCATCCTCCCTCCATGACTTCTACATCCATGTGTGAGTAATTCCCTGCTGTAGGCAAAGGGGGTGGTAGGGATTGGATGAGTTAGATCATGTAATAGTTTATCAGATTGTTGGGGGCATGTTTCCTATCATCTAGATTGGTGTTTATCATCTTTGCTTCGACTTGTTCTCTTAATGCTTGTCACTTTGGGCCCGAGTGCCATGATTTCAGATCTGAACCCTATGTGTTTGCATGAATATATTTGTGTTCTTGATCCTATCTATGAGTTGTTTGCACCTGCTATAGTCCGGAACCGGCGATCCCAAAGGTGACAGCTTGGGACACCAAAGGGGATGGACTATAATTTGAGGATTCCATGTATCCATTGATTGTTAATGCTTTGTTCCGGTGCTCTTTGACAAGAGCACCTTAATCTCCATAAGTTCCTTTTGGCCCCGTTCGTAGCGGGATGGTAGGACAAAAGATGTTGTGCAAGTTCTTATTGCAAGCACGTACAACTACCTTTGGGGTACATGTCTGATGTTTGATTTATGCCTAGATGATCTTTGCTTTTCTGTGTTCCTTGCCCCAAGTTAAATACATGATGTGTCTTATCCATGCAGCGCCCAACCATCCATCTCCCTAGCCTACAGTGTTTTAATTCTGCTGGTTACTAGTTGTTTACTTTTGCTGTTACTATTACCGTTGTTATCGTCAGTACCACTATTATCGCAGTTACTATTAATATCTTGTTGCAAGTAAGTGTATCTCAGGTGCGGTGGAATTGACAACTCCACTGTTAAAGCTTGTGGATATTCTTTGGCTCCCCTTGAGTCGAATCTATAAATTGGGTTATTCTTACCCGCGAAGACTATCTCGATCCCCTGCAGTTGTGGGTTATCAAGCCTGTTTTCTGGCGCCGTTGCCGAGGAGCATAGCTTTATTCACAAGTCTACTTGAAGTATTTTACGTGCTGCAATTTATCCGCTATGGGTAAGAAAGAAGACCCCAAGGTCCCGATATTACCATCCCGTACAAGAAAAGGTACTGTTGTGAACACTAGTGCTACACTTGATTCACCTTCAGTTATGAGTAAGTTTGCTACACCTCCACCACATGATGCCTCTACTTAATCTGTTACTATGTCCGATACTTTTGATGATGCTTCTACTACTTTTGATGATATTGGTTCACTTAGTCATGCTCTTGAGAAACAGATCGCTGCTGCAAAAAAAAATCTAGAATTGAAATTCCTGATACTTGCTATCCTTTTGATGGAACTTACACTTATCCCGATTTGAGTAAACTCAAGGAGAGACTCCTTCATGATGATTATATTATACTTGATAATGATTTATACAGGGAGCTAACATAGTTTGTCGACTCTGACCCTGATGCTATTAAGAAGCTTCTCGAAAAACATTCTCTGAAGAACAAGACCGTTCCTGATCCTACTTTTGCTACGTCTCCTATATGCATCAATGATCCTGATTATAATTTCTCTGTTGATCTTTCAGTTATATCTATGGTTCAATCTGACCCCTTTTATGGCAGAGAAAATGATGATGCTATTGCACACCTGACCAAACTCACTGAGTTAGGTGGCTTGTTTACAACAGATGAGAAGATACGAAACTTCTATGTTACTAAGCTTTTTCCTTTTTCTTTAAAGGAAGGTGCTGAAGCATGGTACGATGCACTACCATGTGGTTCAATTAGGAGTCCTCAAGACTTAGCTCAATCTTTTGTTGAAAAGTACTTTCCTGCTCATATGCAACATGCTGCTTTACGAAAAATTTATAACTTTACACAGTTGCAGGATGAGAACCTCCCTAAAGCTTGGGGGAGGTATTGTAGTCTGATCCAGGCTAGACCGGGACATGGAGTCCCTAAGAATGAATTAATTGATATATTTTATGCTGGTCTAACTGATGAATCTAGATCCTACTTGGACAGTTGTGCTGGTTGTGTTTTCAGGAAAAGAACACCGGACGATGCAGAAGAATTGATGGGACAGATTGCCAAGAACCACGAAGATTGGTCCGTCCCTGAACCACCTCCACCACCAAAGAAGAGGGGCATGCTTGTCCTAAGCCCCGAAGATATGCAAGAAGCTAAGAAGACTATTAAAGAGAAGGGTATTAAGACTAAAGACGTGAAGAATCTACCCCCCCCCCCCATCGAGAAGTTGTGTGAGCCGACTACTCACCCTCCTATGGTAGAGGTACACTCTATTTTAGATTTCAATGCAAGTGACATTCCTCATGGTAAGCCTCCTGATCAATGTTTAGATGAGCTTGTTAATTTTATTATGAAGCAAAATCACTTTAATGAGAGGATACAAAGTCATTTGCATGATAATTCCCTTGCTATCAAAAGTTTGCTTGATGTTCTAGGTAGAATAGTTACTGATGTTAAATGTCTTGTGAAGCATTTTTATATGGTTCAAACTCAGCTTGATCAAATTTCTAATGTGCAAAAAGATTTGCTTGCTAATAATGCCAAACAGGATATACAGGCCTTCGGGATTAAAACCCGAGGGGGAACTAGCACTCAAGATCCTCTCTATCCGGAGGGGCATCCTAGGAGGATCGAGCAAGATTCTCAAATACAGGAAGAAGAACTTGTTAGCTCCCCGAAGAAGAAGAAGAAGAAGCACAAAGAAGCTGACAATTCCAATGATCCAAATAGTATATCTACTTCCGATGCTGAGACTGAAGACGGTGCTTAGCCTGAAAAGGATGGTGAAAAGAATGATCCACCCGAAGTTCGAGAAGAAGAAGCACCCGACAAACGCAAGAAATACACTAGAGAATACTTTATTGCAAGAAGGCATGGGAAGGAACGAGAACCATGGGTACAGAAACCCATGCCCTTTCCAGGTAAGTCTCTCAAAGCTAAAGAAGAAGAGCATTACAATAAGTTTTGTGAGTGGATGAAACCTCTTTTTCTTCAAATTCCTTTGACTGATGCTATTAAGTTACCTCCTTATTCAAAATATATGAAAGATATTGTTACTAATAAAAGAAAAGTTCCTAATGAAGCAATATCTACTATGCTTGCTAACTACTCTTCTAGTGGCAAGATTCCTGAGAAGCTTGGTGATCCAGGTATACCCACCATTCCTTGCTCCATAAAGAATAATTATGTCAGGACTGCTTTATGTGATCTTGGAGCAGGAGTGAGTGTTATGCCTTTTTCCCTTTACAAGAGATTATGTTTAGAAAAACTAACCCCTACAGATATCTCTCTTCAGATGGCTGACAAGTCAACAGTCGTTCCCATAGGTATTTGTGAGGATGTTCCCGTTGAAGTTGCTAATTGTTTAATCCTTACTGATTTTGTTGTGCTTGACATGCCCGAGGATGGGAGCATGTCTATTATTCTTGGTAGACCTTTTCTTAACACCGCAGGTGATATTATTGATTGCAATAAAGGGAAGGTTACTTTCAACGTGAATGACAAAGAACACACGGTATATTTTCCGAAGAAGATTGACAAAAGGCATGGCCTCAACTCTATAGAGAATATCGAGACCGTGAAGATCGGAGAATGGGATTGTCCTCTACATGTGCACCACAAATACAAAACTATCATGGTGGGGACAATTTCCATTAAAGTAAAGATGCAATGATCACTCCATAAGAGGTGAAGTTTTTTTTGCTCTATATATCGCCGGTTTGTTGGCAAGACTTGATCAACCTTGCTAGTAAGCATGTTTTATATAGGTAAAAAGTGGAGCTTGTTATGTTTTCATTTGCCTTAGCTTTTATTCTCCTTGATGTACCAAGTTTATATGTTTTTGAAACTTCACAACTCTAATCACTACTTCAAGTTTTCAGAAGGTTTCGCAACCTTTTGAACTTCTAAATTTTTTCAACAGTGAAGTTGTCGGAAAAATTTCAGAAAAATTATATTAAAAATTTCCATGCCGGGAGGGATCCAGAGGTACCTGGGGCTGACCAGGGGGGGCCACCAGTGGCCCAGGCGGCCAGCTGGCGCGGCCTGTCCCCTGGCCGCACCCACATGGCGCCTGGGGCCCACAGGGCAGCCAACCAGGTAAGTCTTCTTCCTCCTCCTTCCTCTCTCTCCAGAAACACGAGTTCTGCACTTTGTTCTTGTGTTCTTGCTGCTCTCCGTCCAGAATTTCGATCTCTCTCTACGACCCATCATTTGAGCTGAGATTTTGGGCAAATACTCCCTGGTATGTAACTCCTTCACCCCTCCAATTAGATTTTTGATTGGTGGCTTCATTTGTGAGTATGTAGTAGCTCTTGGTGCTGTTCTTATGAGCTTGGATGCATGTGTAGAAATTTATTTTCCAAGTTTTGATGCAAGTTTATGCCTTAGGTAAGTGAGTAGAGTAGTTTGCCTCAACTCACTCTGTTTAAATCCTTGTTTTTGTGAATTGTAAAAAAATTCAGAAATGAGTTTCTTTGAAAAAGAAAAGGGGTGGCTTGGGAAGAAGAAGCCCGAGCGCTCCGATCGAGTCACTAGAGCTGCAGCTTCACCCTCGGTAGTTAGGGTGAGCTACAATGAATATCATGTGCCCCTCGAGTTGTTGGAAGAAACAAATCCAGTATGCGCAATGATGTATCCGTGCGATGATTTTCTTACAGCTGCAGGAATTAAGGAGGAATTTTATGGCCTTTGTGCCAACGCAGGTTTGACACGGCTAGCTTTATGCCGTGTGATGCAATACAAAAAGCTTACCTCCTGTTTTGTCAACAGTTTTTGTTATAACCATGATGCTGGAATTGTTGAGTTCAAAATTTATAATGATCTCATAACTATGTCTTTGGCACAGTTTTGAGATATAATAGGTGTGCCGAACGTTGGCCAGACAGCTAAGATGACAATGCAGCCTTCCGGGTTGAGGACCCTCTTCAACTCCCTTTGCTACCAGGAGGAGACCGACATTCGGCGCACGAAGATTTCCAGCATCTTGTTTCCACACCTCAGGTATTTTGCGTATTTTGTTGCTAGAGGGGTGTTGGCTCGTGACAACACGAGCAATGGTTCTACACCAGATTTCTCTATTTATGCGAACGCCCTCTCTGGTAAGAATGAGTATAATGTGGGTGCATTTATTGCTCGGCGCCTTGTTACGAACAGTAACAAGGGCGACTTATATGGTGGCGTTTACGCCACACTTATCCTTGAGTCTCTTGAGCGCACCCCGCATCCTGATGATGTTCCCTTTTCATACGCGAGTCTCGATCTTGCGGCTATGAAGAGGCATAAGTTTGTTACCATGACTTCTCAGTTTGGTAACCTTGATTATATTTTGAGGTTTGAAAGGACTATTACTCGTGAGATCCGTCTACCTGCACCACTTTTGTTTGATAACACTCGCAGGAACGGATGGTCCTTCAAAGAAATTCAGTTCGATGAGTTCTTGGCTAATTACCAGCCGCATAACCCCATGGAGGGGGTTGTGCCTGATGAGGAGGAGCATGGTGAGTTCCCACCTTTCCAGGGAGAGACCTTCACCGAGCATGGCGAAGGATCTTCTTCCGCTTGGAGCGCAGGACCTTCCTCATGGGAGGATCCGAGGACTTCGGTGTATGCACCGGAGGGCTCATACGACTCCTGGATTTACCCTTACCCCGGAGCAGGAGGCTCCTTGGGGCAGTAGCTGCTACCAACTTAGGCCAAAAGCCTAAGCTTGGGGGAGTACGTGCCCTTCTCACCTTTCCATTGTATTATCCGTTTTTTTTTTGTTTGCTTTGATCTTTTCGAAGTTTTTGCCCGTTCTTCCTTGTTCTTTTATTTTGCAAAAACAACAAAAAGATTTCTCTTTTCCTTTTATTTCGTTTAACCTTTGAAAAATCCAAAAATATATTTTTTTCTCTCTTTAGTTTTCTTTGTTGCAGATTTTAGCTAAAGTCCGTGATGGCATTTGCACTTGATTATATATTTCCTACGTTCAATCGTGCAAGTGACAAGGCAGTAATGACGAAGATCGGCGAAAGGGATGCAACAAGGAAAACCGGTATGAAGTCTTTTTGTTTATACTTTTGTACATATGCCTGTACTTATGAATTAGAGACCAGGTTGTAGCGACATAGTGCTATGTTTACAATGCTTGCCCAGTGTTCATGCTTTCTTTGTGGCTAATCCCAAATAGCTAGAGTACATAATGTGTTGTTGAAATGATTTACATGCATTGCATTGTTCATGGTTTGGCATACTGAAGTGGTATTTCCCTTTGGAGAATTCTAGGATTTACTTGGCACATGCTTACACATGTTTATGACTGAAAAGTCTACTATGCCTTGATGATCTTTGAATTTAAGAATAGTCATATCATTTTCATGCCTGATTCAATGATACTTTGTCGCTCTGCATGATTATGACTGTTATTGCTCTCTAGTTGGTCGCTTCCCAGTCCTTTTCTAGCCTTCGCTCGCACTAAGCGGATTTCTGCTTGTGCATCCAAAATCCTTGAAACCAGTTTTCCCATATGAGTCCACCATACCTTCCTATGTGGCATTTACCGGCCATCCTAACGAAGACTCTCTTGTACCATCTCGAAATTATTCAAAAACACTCCTGTTTTGTGCCTCTGTTTAGCTCATGAGGAAGTAGTATGTAATTCATGACCATCTTATGTTAGACATGTTTTATTCCGGGATTGCATGTCTAATCTGCAAACCCCTAATACGAGGAGGGACTGGCATGAGTGCGCCCAGCTCACAAAAGATAATCACAACCAACAAACCCTCCTTCATGCTTTGTCTATGAGAAATCAGAAAACTTTGGCAGTGATAAACAAAGGAGATTAAGGGGATGTGATCATCTCCATCTTGGGAGCCGTTCCTCGAAACATGTCTAGTGTAAGAGGTGATTGAGTTGTCTACTAGCATTCGTTGACAAAGCATGCACCCCCCCGAAACACTTTTTATCTCTGTTTTCAAAACCAAGAGCTCTGGTACAAGTTTAGTCTTTGCTTCCTTTCATGGGTTTTCAACCTTGCCATCAAACTCCACGGTTCGAGAGTCTCCACCTTCTTTCTTCAAAGAACCAACTAGGAGAGCATAATTGTCATTCTGAGTGTAATATGCATTGTCCCAAAGTACTACATTGTCTTTTGCATGATTGGGGTATTATTTATTCTGAAATTTCTTAGTTCTGGTCTCCTTTAAAACTCCGGAGGAGTTTCTGCATTTATGTCTTGCTTCACTCATGGAGGCTAGCGAAATACCACTCTAGTATGTTCAAACTTTGTGCATTGTAATCCTGTCTTGATTTTCAGTAGCATATTATTAGCTTTTAGTTGTTTATGATTGATCACTTGAAAGAAGGATTGCTTCGTGCATTGTCCTCATAGCATTGTTTTGATACTTGCTAAATTCTTTTCGTAGTACATGCTTATATACATCTATTGAAGCAAAAGAGTTTGTCAAAGTTTTCTTTGTCGCGTTCAGTTCGTTGTACTGAATTGCTTGACGACAAGCAATATGATAAGCTTGGGGGAGTTGATACGTCTCAAACGTATCTACTTTTCCCAACACTTTTGCTATTGTTTTGCCCTCATTCTTGCATGATTTGGACGAAACTAACCCGGACTAACGCTATTTTCAGCAGAGCTGTCTGTATGGTTTTATTGTGCGCAGGAAAATGGATTTTTGGACGTCCCAGAAAATTCCCAGAAAAATACCAGAAAATCCACGCACCTGAAGGAGCCAGATGCCAGAAGTGGGACCAGAGGGGAGCCCAGGGGGCCCCAGGCGCCCCCTGGCGCGGCCAGGGGTGGGGCCGCGCCCTCTGCCGCCTGCGGGACTGCCCCCTCCTCTGGTGCCCTACCGAGACTCCTATTTATTCCCGTGATGCGAAAACCCAGAACAGAAGTTGTTTTCCCAATACTCGTCGCGGATCCGCCGCCACCCTCTGTTCTTCTCCGGGAGGGCAAATCTGGAGGCTATTTTGGCCTCCGGAGAGGCGAGATCATCGCCATCGTCATCATCATCGCCACTCCATCCTCCCCCCATGACTTCTCCATCCATGTGTGAGTAATTCCCTGCTGTAGGCAAAGGGGATGGTAGGGATTGGATGAGTTAGATCATGTAATAGTTTATCAGATTGTTGGGGGCATGTTGCCTATCATCTAGATTGGTGTTTATCATCTTTGCTTCGACTTGTTGCTCTTAATGCTTGTCACTTTGGGCCCGAGTGCCATGATTTCAGATCTGAACCCTATGTGTTTGCATGAATATATTTGTGTTCTTGATCCTATCTATGAGTTGTTTGCACCTGTTATAGTCCGGAACCGACGATCCCAAAGGTGACAGCTTGGGACACTAAAGGGGATGGACTATAATTTGAGGATTCCATGTATCCATTGATTGTTAATGCTTTGTTCTGGTGCTCTTTGACAGGAGCACCTTAATCTCCATAAGTTCCTTTTGGCCCCGTTCGTTGCGGGATGGTAGGACAAAAGATGGTGTGCAAGTTCTTATTGCAAGCACGTACAATTACCTGTGGGGTACATGCCTGATGTCTGATTTATGCCTAGATGATCTTTGCTTTTCTATGTGCCTTGCCCCAAGTAAAATACATGATGTGTCTTATCCATGCAGTGCCCAACCATCCATCTCCCTAGCCTACAGTGTTTAAATTCTGCTGGTTACTAGTTGTTTACTTTCGCTGTTCCACTATTACCGTTGCTATCATCACTTCCATATCGCAGTTACTATTAATATCTTGTTGCAAGTAAGTGTATCTCAGGTGCGGTGGAATTGACAACTCCACTGTTAAAGCTTGTGGATATTCTTTGGCTCCCCTTGAGTCGAATCTATAAATTGGGTTATTCTTACCCGCGAAGACTATCTCGATCCCCTGCAGTTGTGGGTTATCAGTGTTCCCTCTCACAGAAGAAAGTCTGACACTTCCTTCCCAAAAAGTCTCCTCATTTCCAACTTACACAACACAGAAATGGGACAAGGTAGCTCTGATGCAATTGCAGGTCCTTTGGCTCCTAACCTTGCAGAATCTTTAGAACCTGAACTAGAAATTATGCAATGGGAAAATTTGGCTGTTGATCCTGGAGTGGTGTTTGATGAGGCCACTAACCCAGTTATTCAACCTGCTGATATTAATCTCTCCTAGAACAAAGAAGTGGTACTGGAATACAGTTCCTCAGTGGATGAGGAAATTGAAATCATAGAAGAAGAAGTCAACTCCTTGGAAGTGGCAAAGATCACTGATGCTCATTCAACACCCTCTGGCAATGCTGAGGTCCAAATCGAATCCCAAAGCTCTGATAGTTTCCTCAACTCTGCTCCTCCTGGCTTCTCTGTAAAAGGAAAATTCTCTAATCATATTAATTCTTTTTAGGAGCATGAGGTTAACTTAGGGGCCTCTGGTTTTTAAACTTGGAAGGATTTATTCTCTTCCAGGACTGAAGAATCTGTGCAGATCCAAGTACCTAAAGAATGGGCTTTTTTATTACAAGTCAATTACTATCTCCTGAAAAGTTCTCCTGGATAAGTTCCTTTCTTCAATCTCAAATGTGGAACATAATAGTGGAAGGAACTGCTCATGATGATCTTATGACTATCTTTATTCCTGATAAATGCCCAAATAACCAGGCTCTGATCTGCAATGTATCTAAATCTGAATATAATGATTTATCAGAGAGACAGCCTAACTGCAATAACTTCTGTACTCCCCAGGGAAAGTCTAGCACTACCTCTGAAGTGGAAGCTATAGCTGCCTCCACCACCAGTTCCATTCATGCAAAAGTCAAAAGAAAAAACAGGGCTCCCGTGGTGGAAACAGAGGTAAGGAGAAGTGCCAGATTGACATGTCATGCAAAAGGCTTTAAACAAGAAACATGTCAAAACAGAAATTGCTTGGCATGCCATGCTATACCCCCTGCTATTAAAAGCAAAGTGGTTAAAAATCTAAATATCTCTTATTGCAAGGTCAATGCAAAGGACACAACTGAAGAAATGATGGCCAAGAAGCTGAAAGGATAGAAGGGCCCCAAAGTCAAGGTGGTTAAAGCTCCAAAAAAGCTCTAAGTGGAAACATGATCTGGACATCCTGCTGCCTTAACATTTTGTGTTCTTTGATGTATGACTTCTATATGAGGGAATGTAGCTCTCTAGGGAATTCTCTGAAGATGTTCCTGAATATTGTAATAATGGATTCTAAAAGTAGCTTCTACTTATACCTCTCTGTCCCTTTACAACTATGCATACATCTCCATGTTTGCCAAATAGAACATTTTAAACTGGAATGTTAGAGGGATCAATTCATTAGAGAAATGGCTGGCGATTTCGAACAAGATAGATGAAACTAGTAGTGTCATTATTTGCCTGCAGGAAACAAAAAGAGAACAATTCGATCAGGCCTACTTAAGAAACTTCTGTCCAAACAGTTTCAATAAATTTGATTTTGTCCCATCAGAAGGAGCATCTGGAGGACTCCTCATTACTTGGAATGAGAGACTTTTTCAAGGAGAATGTCTATACAAAAATAAATTTTCCATCTCTATTAGATTTACTTCTACCAGAAATGAGAAGTCCTGGATTCTAACCAATATATATGGACCATGTGAACAAGAGAAGATATCTGAAATTATGGAATGGTTCAGCAACATTCAAATGCCTGACACTTCAAATTGGTTAATCATGGGAGATTTTAATTATATCAGATACCCACATAACAGAAATAGAGGATATGGAGATTTTAACAATATGATGCAATTTAATGAAGCTATCCACAACCTTGCTTTGGTTGAAATCCCACTTAAAGATAGAAGCTTCACTTGGAGTAACATGCAATCTTCTCCTCTTTTGGAAAAACTGGATTGGATCTTCACCTCTTAACACTGGACTGTAGAATTCCCCAATAATCAAGTCAGATCCCTTGCTAAGACAACATCTGACCATGTGCCATGCTGTATAGAAATTGGAACTAACATGAAAAAATTCAATATCTTCAGGTTTGAAAACTATTGGCTTGAACATCAAGAGTTCCCCAACATAGTCAAAAGCATCTAGGACCAACCCATTCAAGAAGAGGGCAGTGCAAAAGTTATTACTGCCAAATTTAAGAGACTCAGGAAAGGTTTAAAATTATGGGCTAAATCTATTTCAAATCTGACTTCAACCATCAAGGCTTGCAATGAAGTTATACACATGTGGGATTTTCTTGAGGAATTGAGGCCCTTGACAAACATAGAGCAAAATGGTAAAGACACACTCAAATTGCATCTATCAAAAACATTGGAATTTCAAAGAATTTACTGGAAGCATAGAATTACAATCAGATGGTTTAAATTTGAAGATGAAAGTGTTAAGTTCTTCAAAACCAAAGCAACTATAAAGTTCAGAAATAACTAAATTCATTCTCTCAGAGATGACAATGGTACTTCTTGGACTGACCATCAAGATAAAGAAGATATCCTTAGGAAGGCTTTCAAAGCAAGATTGGGCACTACTTCCCCCACCACCAACAGAATGGATTTCACTTCAATCATTGAAAAAATAGACAATCTAGAAAGATTAGAAGAACCTTTCAGCACTAAAGAAATTGATGAGATGGTTAAGAATATGCCAACTGATAAGGCACCTGGACCTGATGGCTTCGATGGAGCATTTATTAAAAAAATGCTGGAACATCATCTGTAAAGACTTTTATAGTCTGATTGCAGACTTCCATGCTGGGCATGTCTCTCTACAAAGCATCAATGCCTCTTTCATCACTTTGATACCAAAGAAAGACGCTCCAACAAATGCAAATGATTACATACCCATTTCACTCCTCAGCTGCACAATCAAGATTATCACTAAACTGCTAGCCAACAGACCGCAAGATGTTATTCTAAAGCTAGTCCATAAAAATCAATATGGCTTTCTGCAAAAGAGATCAATTCAAGACTGTGTGGCTTGGGCCTATGAATATTTACACCAGTGCAACATGAAAAACAAACAAGTGGTGGTTCTAAAGCTAGACTTTGAAAAAGCCTTTGACATGTTTGAACACAATACAATATTAGAGATTATGCAAGCAAAAGGTTTTGGGAAAACTTGGTGCAATTGGATGAAAATGATCTTCAACACTGGTACCTCATCTGTACTCCTCAATGGTATCCCAGGAAAAATATTCCACTGTAAAAGAGGAGTGAGGCAGGGAGATCCACTCCCCCCCTTTTATTTGTACTAGCTGCAGATTTATTACAGGCAATTTGCAACTCTACAATGCATGCTAATCTTATTGAGGCTCCAATCAAAACAGATGCATGCAATCAATTCCCAATTATTCAATATGCAGATGATACCATCCTAGTACTTCCAGCAATTGAAAATCAGCTAGAACAAATAAAAAGTCTCATCCATTTCTATGGAGAATATACTGGTTTGAAAGTGAATTACCAGAAATCATTTCTTGTCCCAATAAATGTGGAAGACAACAGAGCAACAGTACTGGCAAACATCATTCAATGTCAAAAAGGTAGCTTCCCTTTCACATACCTTGGACTTCCACTGGGAATTTCCAGACCAACTTTCTTATGTTGTGGTACTATTATGTTCGAATTGTTGCCTTCATGGCTTTATCTATAAAGTCGGTCCGCGGCCTTTAGTTTAAAAAAAAATCCAAACCAAAGCCTGAACATTTCACCCCAATACTTCAAAAAATTGATAGAAGCCTCACAGGATGCTCTACAATGCTTTCTTATGATGGAAGACTAATCCTTATTAAATCAGTGTTCTCAGCACTACCAACTTATTTCATGTGCACACTAGCACTGCCTGCAAGCATCATCTCACAGATCAACAAATATCTGAGAACATTCTTCTGGAGAAAATATGGACAAGAACAGGGGGGAACTCCATTGATTGCATGGGACAGAGTATGCAGACCCAAAGAAAAAGGTGGACTAGGCATTATTGATTTAGCAACACACAACAAAACTCTATTGATCAAAAACATCCACAAAATGTTAAACAAGGAGAACATCCCATGGGTGCAGTTGCTTTGGGACTCATATTACAAAAAAGGCCTCCAGATGATAAACTCATAGGATCTTTTTGGTGGAAATCTCATATACCACACCTAAAGATATTCAAAAAACATGCACAAGTCACAGCAAACAAAGGAGATACAATTACTCTTTGGTTTGACAACTGGGACTCACAAGCTTTTCAAATTAAATTCCCTGAACTATTCTCTTTTGCCAAAGACAATATGATCACAGTGGAAGATTTCAGAGCATCAAACAATGTAATTGAGGTTTTCCATACCCCTCTTTCAGTAATGGCATGGGAACATCTTCAAATCATAAGATCAAAGATCCCACCACCATCATCAGAAAAAGACACATGGAAATGCCAAGGTCAACAGAAGTTCTTATCCATGAAACTTTACAAGAGTCTAATCAAGGAAGATAATGGATCCCCTCTGCTTCAAAAAATCTCGAAAAGTGCAAGCAGATTGAAACACAATTTTTTCTTCTGGCTCATGTTACAAAACAGAATCAACACACGATCACTGCTCCAAAGGAAAGGATTACATCTAGCAAGCTATGATTGCGCATGCTGCAGCAATAAACTTGATGAAACACCACTTCATCTTTTTTGGGATTGTCAATTTCCTCATAGTTGCTGAGTCACATTGATCCCCTTCAAGCAAAGAGGTACTTCCATTTATGAAGATACTTGGCTGGCTCTTGAGCAAACACCTCCACACTTTGGAATAGAGATTGTTGCACTGGGATATTGGCATATATGGAATCAAAGAAATGGAAAAAAATTCAGGAATGAAAGACCAACAATACAAGGATGGAGGAGAAATCTCAAAGTGGACTTAACCCTACTTCAATACAAAATAAAGAATAAGTTCAAGCAGGATCTACTGGATTGGATCACAGTCAACTTAGACTGATTTTTTGAGGCATGTAACATAGTTTTCATTATGTTTCATAGAACTGGAATTGACTAATTTGTTGCCCCCCTTCACTGTAACATACCATTGTACTTACTTTTTGATAAATAGAAAATATACCGTAGAACATTTTGTTCTACGGTCAATTCCTCAAAAAAACTCCATCCTTGCTGGAAATTCCGGTGAAGAGGAAGAAGGTGGCGGGACAATGCTGGTGGCCGCCTGAGCCTGGCTGGGTTACTAACTTACTATCAATACTGATGGTGCCATAGCCATGGATTCTCTCAAAGGGGGCGCAAGTGGTGTGGCCCGCTCTCATCTAGCTTTCCTAGGAGCATGGATCAAGCCACTTCCGGGAGTGTCTGATCCTTTTATTGTTGAATTGCTAGCTTTCAGGGAAGGAGTAATCTTTGCCCAGCTTCGGGGCTTTTCACACGTCACGATTGAGGTTGATTGCATGGAGTTGGTCAGCCTCTGGAACTCGCGCCGCAATTCAAGATCGATTGCAGCGTCTATTTTACAAGAAGTGGAGAATATAGTTTCCAGTTTTAGTTCTTTCTCGGTTACCCATGTTGGGAGAAACCTGAATGTTCGTGTTGATCGTTGTGCCAGGCTAGCTTGGAGTACACTGGAAGGGACAGAGAGCTGGATTGATTGCAGTCCAGTCTTCCTAATGGACTGCCTCAGTGCATATTGTAACCGTTTAATTCTTAAGTAATAGGAGTATAAACTCTAGTTCGATGAAAAAAAAGCATCTACGTTATATTATGTTCTCAAAAAAACAGTGTATTTTTTTTTGGCTTGTGCTGCAAATCATCAAGCGCAACACGCACCAATAAGATTGACATCACGCTTCATCCAACGGTTCCAAAGGTGATGGATCTTTTGATCTTTTTGACAGAATGATACATAGCATCGCCCGAAAAAACTATCGGCGCGCCAGAATAGCCGCCTCAGAACCATCTTCTTTCTTTGTTTCAAAATAAATATCTTAATTTTATAGTAGTAAATAAATTGTGTATTAAAAAATAGTAAGTATTTATTTCTGGATGGAAAGAAGGAGTACTTTGCGTCGAACCGAAGCCGACCGGACGTCTACGCTTTGTCCGTCTCGGGTACGTATGTGATTCCTGCCAGGACTAGTATAACCGCGTACGTACGCGTCCGTCACGCATTTGCTTTCGGCACCACACGTTATAAGGCGCCACACCCACCCAGAACTCAGCCCACCAAACCAAACGCAAACCCCCTCGCTAGCCTCGATCGCACGCGAGCAGATCACGCACGTCCCGGCGTCCCGGCGACCTTACGCAGATCTCACGCTCGAGGAGCGCGTAGCGATGGCGCACAACGCATCGGCGACGGCGCAGAAGCGCAAGTGCCCCGACGAGGAGGAGACGGCCGCCGGCCTGTGCGCTAACGGCTGCGGCTTCTTCGGCGCCGCCGCCACCGGCAACATGTGCTCCAAGTGCTACAGGGAGCACGCCATGGCCGCCGCAGCCGCCGCGACCGTCTCCAGCGCCGCCCCTGCCGCCGCTTCGACCGCGCATCCGGAGAAGAAGACCAAGATGACGACCGTCGACGACGTCCCGTCCGCCGCCACTATGGCAGTTGACGACCCCTCCACCGTGCCCTCCGTGAAGCAGGCGAACCGGTGCGCGTCGTGCCGCAAGAAGGTGGGGCTGCTGGGGTTCCGGTGCCGCTGCGAGGCCACCTTCTGCAGCGTCCACCGCTACACCGACAAGCACGACTGCGGCTTCGACTACAAGGCCGCCGGCCAGGAGAAGATCGCCAAGCAGAACCCGACGGTCATCGCCGACAAGATCGCCCGGAGGATCTGAAGGCCACGACGAACCGGTCAAGCAGTTGGATCATGCATGGCGTACGTCCTCGAGGATATGATGTATCGATCCATATTATTTGTATTTCGTAGGTCTTGGAACGTGTGATTGTTAGTTTCGACTTGGAGATGTTGGATTATTCTACAATCAACAACTGTGTTTGATTCATCGACTGGTTATTAGTAGGAGAATTTGGTTCAGAGACTGGTTCAACTGTGCTCGATTCATCTGACTGCGATTAAGGTAAACGCACCTGAGGTTACCACATGTCCTAGTAGGTTCACCGATAGCTTAAGAAAGAAACTTGGCGAAGATCTAGCCCAAGAACGTCCGCCATAAAAAAACAAATTGCAGTGAGTTGCCATGTAGTTGCCATCCTTTATGAACTAAAATTGCCGTAAAATCGTTCACGCTTGCCATGCTCCAGAGCGAAGCGCTCGATCCATATAAAATCCAATAGAAAATCAGGTCTATGAATCAAACTACCAAGATTATCAATGAGGATGCATTCAAGGTTTACATAAGATCTTATCTACTAGAGTTGCAATGGAGAGTACAGTTTGTGAAGACCGTTGATGTAGATCTCATGCAGCTAGGAATTTACAGCCTTCCAACCGCGAGGATATCGTTTTTGAACTAGGATAGGCATCCACACGTGTCGGAGTATAGCAGCTCAGTAGAGCTTCACCATCCAGAGAGAAAATTCACTGGAAAACTAAAGGGAGAAAAGCCTAGTGGTGTCTGATCTAGAACAATCTAGACCGAAGAGAAGTAGAGAGGCGCAGGGAAGATACCGATGGGGGGGGGGGGGTGGAGGGGGGAAGGAGGAGCCTTGGGGCTAATTGGTGTGTGGTGCGCCCCTGACATCTATATATAGTTGGACAACATCCAGGGTTTGATCGATCTAGAGGGAGCTCCCCTTCAACATTGCCTCCTAGTGGGACAATCCAGGAGTACACCCTCTAGTAGTCCTACCCACATTGGGACTCCCTATGGATGACCGACTTGGGCCTCTAGTGGTGCGCCTTGCTTTCCAAGATAGTAGGGCATTGGCCAATATAAAATCTTCCATAATATATCAAAACTTTTGGAAGATTTCAAGATCATTCGAGACTATTCTAGGTCATATTGGGGCCTTCCAGGACCATTCTTAGATGTCCCGACATCATCTCGGATAATTTTTGGATGTTTCAGGACCATCCGAAACAATTACAGAACGTTTCAGGTCCAGCCATGACCATTAACGAGTGTTTCACGACCAACAAAATAAATCCCGAATGTTCGAGGACCATTCTCGAATGTTTCGTGATCATCCGAGACTATTATCGAATTTTCTGAGACCATTCAAGAAAATTTATACACTTCCACTGCCATACTGAACACTTTTGGTACCCGTCCTCATTTCTCTTTTCATCTCCTATTCATCTAACAAACCACTACCCATTAAGAGTGACCAGGTAGGTTCGGTATTATGCGAATATGATTCGAAACAGTTTTAGTCAATAATCAATACTTGATCTAGGCTTACATATTGACTCCCACACATACATGAATAAGTTACTGAGTGAAACTTTTGTCCAACAAGTACCATTTCATCTGCTTCAAGATATATAAAAATATATCCTAATGGTTTTAGATAGTGTCGGGACGCTTATTTGCCCTGCGTCTCTCTAGGGGATCGTCCCTCTAACCTGGTGCGTCCCCTGGCCACATATATATAGGTGGCCAACCACCTGGGTTCAATCGGTCTAGGGGATTCCCCTCCAACACCGCCTCCTGGTGGTACAACCCCTGGGGACACCCTCTAGGAGTCCTACTCTCATTGGGACTCCCTATGCTTGTCCTACTTGGTCCTCTAGTAGCACATTGCTTTTCAAGGTAGCGGAGCATTGTCTCAACAAGAATCTTTCAGACCCTTTCAAAAACTTCCAATACCCTTCGAAACCATTCTCAGTCATTTTTCGGCCCTTACATGACCATTCCTATATGTCTTGAGACCACCCGGGGAAATTTCTGGATGTTTTGGGACCATCCAGTAGAATTATTGAATGTTTGACGATCAACCAAAACAATTACACAACATTTCAAGGCCATCCAGTAGCATTATTGAATGTTTTTTGAATGTTTCGTTCCAAGATCATTTGGGACCATACCAAAATGTTCCCGGGTCATTTGGAACCACTCCGGAATGTTTTGAGATCATCCGGGACCATTCCCAAATGTTTTGAACTCATCCAAAATCATGCCCATACATTCCGAGAGCATTGAAGAACATCGAAACACTTCCAGTGCCATACAAAACACTTTTGGTACCCATCCTCATTTATCTTTTCATCTCCTGGTCATCTAACAAACCATTACCCGTTAAGTGTGATCTTGTAGGTTTGGTATTATGCAGACATGACCCGGATCACTTTTCGTTCAATAATCAATAGCGAGATCTAGGCTTCCATATTGACTTCCACACATACACAAATAAGTTATCGAGTGAACTTTCTGTTAAACAAGTACTCTTGGGCAATTTATTGACTTCCATATTCACTTTTCGTTCAATAATCAATAGCAAGTACTATTTTATTTGCTTCGCGATATATAACAATTCCTGAGGCGATATATATTAGCATTAAAGTAGAATACCAAGTTGCTGCGCATATAGTGGTTGAAAGTTGTTGAAACGATATTTATTGCATGAGCTGAATAATCCGATCGTGGATTCAATAATTACGCAATGTAACAACATCTCGATTGTAACCTCACGACAAATTCACTCTAGCATCGACGTGTGAAACATATTAAAATTAACGTTTAGTTTTCCCCACAAAAGATACATGATGATATTCATGTGTTAAGCGTTCCAATGTAAAGAAATGAGAAATGGGAATAAATAAATAAAAATATAAAAAAGTAGTGGTTTAGAAACATAGCTAAAGGTACGACCAAGTTAAAATGGCCTATCCAATTTTATAGCATCAATTGACTCCTATGTCTTCCACTCCTAGAAACCTTAGTGATTTAAAAGATATGCAACTCTTCTTCTGCATGGGTTATTAAACAAATCTCTCTCACTTCCTAACTACTCCCTCCGTTCCATATTAAATGACTTACAAATAGATGTATCTTGAACTAAATGTAGTCTAGATACATCTATTTGGAAGTCATCTATTGTGGAACGAAGGGAGTACATAACACAACCCTTTCCAAAAAAAAACTACATAACACAAAGCTTCACTTTCGATGAAAGCATGCTTTTGCTGAGCAGCGCGCTCAAGGCATGTTGTTGCTCTGTTAAGCATATCTGCACAAACATGTTCAAGTAACGACAATCTCCATATAGGCGGTTAGCTATCTCCACGGTTATTACCTCCAGTTCAGGTACATTTTTCACAATATGTAGAAGAAATTCAAGTTGACCTACTGCCCCTTTATATCCCATCATGTGCACGCTCTCCAGATAGTTATATTCACATTGGTCAAGCTGCATCCTGCCCGAACCCTTGTTCTCAAACCATCTATTTTCACCACCCGCAAAATGCAAGATTAAAACAACGTATGTAAGATTAGCACATTGTATATGCTAAAGATTCGTCTATTGCAAATGTATGAACTGTCCCATTATTTGAACTTTGAAGTCCAAAAATCAAATAAGAAATTTTGCATCCATCCTGGGAACAAAGAAGTGAAAGCATATGCTACACGAAAGGAAATGAGATAGAAGGGCTAAAATTGATATATCTAATATTGGCATATAAGAATCAAGAGACTAAAATAAAATAGAGTGTATTTTTTCTGATAAATATCATATCAATTGGAAATTAAGAATCAAGAAGACTACTTACATGGATCTCCAACTTCTCAAGAAACGGAGTTGTCTTCAGAATGGAAAAGGGAAACCTGTTGACTTGTTCAAGAGTTACATTCATTAACATCTGTATGTACCTCAGATGGAGAAACTTGTCTGTGTTATTCAACAGAGATTGTGTCTGCAAGACAAAAGAACAAAGGTTATTGGCTAGCCGATGTTAGATAAACTGAATTGTAACTTCAGTGGCTTTGCAGCCACAAACCTTTAGTCGCTGGATTTTAATATGTAAAGTCAGATTTTGCATCCTCAGTATACCATTGAGAAGTGCAGTGACAACATCTTGAAAATTTGCCTCTATGAAACGTATATATGCGTTTTTAGCTTCAAATCTTGATTTAGAAAGATAGGAACAAAGGTTCCATCATATACAAATGAAACAAGCTTCATAAGTCGGAGCTCTATCCTGGTTATGTTGCAGTAGACAACTATTAGGTGTAGCAGGCTGGACAACGGATGATCCAACTTTAGTTCACCGTCCATGTAGCATCTGACTAAGCTCAACCATCCAAGATTGCAGCAATTGGACAATATAATTTGAAGATCCTTTAGAGTGATGTCTGATACGTCCCAAACGTATCGATAATTTATGTTTTCTCCATGTATGTTTTGTGTGATATTGCTATGATCTAGATACACTTTCATACACTTTTGATCATATTTGGGCTAACCTATTAACTCAGTGCACCCCAGTGCCAGTTTCTGTTTTCTGCTGTTTTTCTATTTCAGTTTTCCCCCATATTGAAAGTGCTCAAAAAATTTGGAAAAAATTAGATAAAAATCAGCGTGAAGGAACCTTCCGGAGTCCCGAAGGGGGACCAAGTGGGACACACCAGGGGCCCAGGCGCCTAGCTGGCGTGGCCTAGGGCTTGGCCGCGCCAAGGGGGCGCCTGGATCCCTGGTGCCCCCCTGGCTGCCCCCCTTGCCTATATATCTCCCGTGACGTGAAACTTCCGAAGACAGAACCATTTTTCGCGATCTCGCCTCTATTCCGCCGCCGCGCTTCCAAGATCGGGAGCACCAGCAGGACCCTTCCCGGCACCCCGCCAGAGGGAGGATCGGCCCCCGGGAGCTTTCCCTCCACCATGGACGCTTCCCGGATGTGCCGTGAGCACTGTTCAAGAATTCACCGAATTAATCAATTAATAGGCCGATTAATCGCTACTCACCAGGTGACCGAATCGAATAACACGTATTCGCTGCATTAACTTGCTAGACCGATTAGATGTCATGTCAGACCAATTAATGGTTGTTAGACCGATTAATCGGCTGTCAAACCAATTAATCGGCACTTGACCCGTTAAATGGGGGGAGCCGAGCGATGAAAAAGTAGTTTTTTTTGCCGTGCCTTTTCACTCTCGCCTACATTCAAATGATTATTTGTTATTATAAGTCTTACAGGTTAGACCACATTCTGATTGTTGCCATACTTTTTGAATATATAATATTTCAGAGCACATACTGATTGTTGTCATACACTCATACACCAGTTCAGGTTTTGGAACTAACAAGCCACATATGACCTCAGATTGAAAGAATCCAAACATGAAATTTGTTCTTTTTGTCAAGGTGAAGAACTTTAGTGTTGATTTTTTTCATTAAAGGTCATATTGAAGTCCTAATAACTGGTATCATGTATCAGGCAATCATGTATGGGCACACTCATACATCAGTTCGATATTTGAAACTCACATGCCTCGGATTGGTATAATCCAAACATCAAAGTTGCTCGATCTCTCCATTTGAAGAACTATGATGTTAAACATTATTTCATTGAATTTTATATTGAGGGCTTAATAACTGGCGACATGTCATCTGGACCAGGTCCCAGTTCACTTGTTTGAAGATGAACTCAGATGGAGATTGATGAAACATCAAAGTTGTTCTCTTTGATGATACATACATTTTTTGGTATTCGGTACTTATTTATTTAAGATGATTTAAATAAAAAAAATTCCTAACCAAAATCTGGTTTCAACAGTGGGAATCTAAGATAAATATGTAAAAATAGACCGAGTAATAGTCGGACCGATTAATTGGCTGATTTAGGATTAATCCCTTCCCACTAGCTGATCGAGCAGTTACCAGTTACCGATTTTCTTAACATTGGCCGTGAGTAGTTTCCCTTGGACCATGGGTCCGTGATCAGTAGCTATGTGATGTTCTCCTTCCCTCTTTGTTCTTCATGGTTTAGACCTCGTGAGCTTCCCTACATGATCGAGGCACATATGTAATCTTTCTGCTTTTTCTATGCTGAGTTTGATGGGATCTGATGGATTATGAGATTATGTTCAGATTGTGATAGAGTAATATAATTGGTTCTTATCTTTTATATTTTTGTTCCTAAGTAATTCTTGCATGTTCTCTGTTGCTGTTTATTGCTTTGGCCAAGTAGTAGGTAGTAACTCCAAGAGGGAACGTTATGCTCGATTGTGGATTCATGCCCCCTGATGACACGCTTGAGTGACAAAAACATGAGTCTAGGGGATGTGTTGTTGCCACAAGGGTGAAAATAACGGTGTTTGTAATTGCGGTTGCAAGGATTGTTTACTTTACACAAAGTTCTTGTTAATATAGATGTCTGTTGCTTTGGGTTTACAATTTGGGTGGGGCTCGCAACTTAATACCAGCGATATGTTCTAGATAGATATCTCAAGGTGGATGATTAGTAGTAGATGCAGTTGGATTTCGGTCTACTTTTTTTGGCGTACTGCCCATGCTTTTGAGCCTCTTTCTTTCTTTGTAGCATAGTTAACATTGCGGTGGGTTTATAATCCTATCAATTGTCCATCTGTAATTTGTTTACGTCGCATAGAAGTTTTATCGTCTTTTGGGAGAGAGACATCACTAGTGAACACACGGGACCCCGGTCCATATTCTCATCATTATTTACACGCTTATTTACTTTTCAGTATTTACTTTCAGTTGCTATTATTATTATCGTTATCCCTTGTGTTTTGATCCTTTGTAAACAAAAAGACCGGAGAGATTGACAACCTCTCTGAACTTCGTTGGGAGCAAAGTTATTAGTGTCTGTGTGCATGTCCAGGTCAAGGAAGCAACGTTTGTCGTAAAGGGTGCCATTGTTTTCTTGCCACCTACTTATCATTGTCGGAGTCCTACGGGAGACAATTTTAAAACCTCGGTATCTTCACCGAGGGAAACTTGCCGCTACGCTGCATCTTACCTTCCACTTGGGGTAACCAACGAAGGGCGAGAAGCAATTATCCTCCCTCACGTATCAATGCCCACAAAATTCAAGTCAAGCTTTCTTAAGTTGGGGAAACCTCTGAATTCTGAGGGTGGTTTGAAAGATACAAAGCTAGGCCGTATACACTGTAGATGAGACATGTTGCTTTCACTATCCAAAATGTGGAATGGAAATACGTAGCGATCTTTATCAGATCTTCTCTTGTTAATAGGACATAAGTAAAAAAGCTATGCTCTTTTCCCCTGATGACACCGCAAACTTAATTCAATAATTTAGATGATCAATCAACATTGTGTCAAACTCGAATTTGACATTGAATTCTTCAACCAACTTTCCATGGCACTTCTCCAAGACTACATTAACACTGCTCATAAATTTCTGTACGTATTGGCAGTATAGTTTTGTTTCATAAAAACTATCGCGGCAAAACCCAACAGCACCAGTGAAACATAATTTATACCAACAAATACTGCAGATATATCTTCAATTACTTGACAAAACACTAGCCCCTTGAAACCTCTTTAGGAGGCAACTTTGATACAGTTGTGCAAAGCACATCATAGTATATCCCTCAAGATTAGGAATTCCATTTATACTTAACATTAACACATAAGGAGAATTTCAACATACCTGTGGAAGGTCATCCAACGTTTGGCCTTGCTTTCTTATAGCGTGGTTTCCCAAGGATAGGGTTTGAGGATGTTCTTCTGCAGATTGTATGGTTCGTCATTTGAAAACTGAAATTAAAAGGTAGAGTTCCTCAAATGTTGTGGTATTAACAAATAACAAGTAGATATCATTAGTCAGAACTCAGAACTCAGAGGGGACAAGAGAACAAGTAACTACAAGATAGTACCCCTGTTTCAAAATAGATGGAGTTTTTAACTTTGCATAATCTCATAATCTCTAATGTGCATCTCTGGTATCATAGGTAAACTAAAATATGTATATTCAATATCTGGCATGGTCAGGGTACATCCATGTTTACTGTGGTATGATAAGTTGGCATTGAAAGATATTTCATCCTGACTTTACTTTGGCAAGATAGAAAGGTATTCTTTGACCGGTTATCCATGAAGTCAGATGTTTCACACACTTGGGGTAAAATGGAACGACAAGATTAAACTATAAATAAATAAAAAGAACAATCATGTCAACAAATCCAACAAAGTGATAGAGAGAGGGACGAGATGGACACGAAACATGTAGAGCAACGCCCAATTAATGTAGGTGATTCAACCGGAATGTCGAGAGGATTCTTCCAGGAAGAGGAACTGGACCTCGACACAGTGGAGTATACGATTGTTGTGTCTGTTCAGTCGATGAACTTCAGAAAACCACGCGCCGATATGGAGCTGAGGGGGGGGGGAGTTCGAAGGGGTTAGAGCATCTCCAGCCGCGCCCCAAAGCAGTCCCCCAGGGCGGCGCTATTTGCGCCGGATGAAAATAAATCCCCCAGTCGCGCTCAACGGCCCAAATTTCGTCGGATTAGGTCAAAATTGGATTCGGCGATCCTAAGCCGAACCCAACGCGCTGGGGGTCGCCTGAGGGCGCCGGACGAAAGAAAATGTCGCAAAAGAACCCGCGTGAGAAATCTCGGCGAACACGTGGTTTGTGGCCCCGCCAAGTCAGCGACCGAACCCTTCATCGTCCTCATATCTTCGCCTCGGCCTTCCCACGCTGAATCGGTTCCTGCCGCCGGTCACCCTTCCTAGGCGAATCAATGCTGGCCGCCGAGCAGTTCAAACGATCACGCGCGGCGCAGTAAGGGCACCGGACGCCGCGTGTAGATCGCCCCAGCGTGCCGCACGTCTACAACCGCCGCTATAAAACGTGCCCCCATGACATTTTCGCCGCAGAAGCTCTTCGTCCCCTCGTGATACGTCCCAAAAGTATCGATAATTTCTTCTTGCTCCATGCATGTTTTGTGTGATATTGCTATGATCTAGATACACTTTCATACACTTTTGATCATATTTGGACTAACCTATTAACTCAGTGCACCCCAGTGCCAGTTTCTCTTTTCTGCTGTTTTTTTATTCCAGGTTTCCTCTATATTAAAAGTGCTCCAAAAATTCAGGAAAAATCGGATAAAAAATCAGCGCAACGGAAGCTTCCGGAACCCCGAAGGAGGGCCGGGGGGCCACCACCAGGTGACCAGGCGGCCACCTGGCGTGGCCTAGGGCTTGGCCGCGCCAGGGGGCGCCTGGACTCCTGGTGGCCGTAACAGCCCAGATTTCACAATTTTTTTTTTTTTGTTTTCAGTGTGAATTGATTGATTGCCTGATTTGTTTGCGGTGTTTGCATCCCCGATTTATCGATCGGCGATTATCCCCCCCTCTTATCTCGTACCGGACGGAGACCGACCCTTATCACCTTGACACTCGACCTTTGTGACACCGGGTTTCGCCCGATCACAGTCGCGAATACCGCACGAGACCAGCCGTAGCCACCGGAACGAAAAACCCCGTTTAATAATTAAACGGGTTATTTTTATAGCGCATCGGAAAGTGTTCTCGGAACGGTTCAAGCGCGAGGTGAACGTCTCCGGCTTGACGCGCTGATCGCGCAGTTCGAAGTTTTACCCGAATCGGAGGTCCTGCGGACCCCCGACGGTCAGGAACGTAAGCACCGCGCGCGCGAGAGAAAAACAGGGGATGTTTTTGCAAATTGCCAGCCACCTGGGCTATATAAAGACCACCACACTCCCACCCCTTTCTAGGGTTTCCCATAAGCCAAAATTGCAGCCACACCCCCAGATCTGCCCCAATTTTTGCATTTTGCCTAATTTTCGCCCAAACCCTAGCCCCTTTTGATCTAGACCGTCAGATCCGGAGATCCGACGGCCCAGATTGCACCCAGCCCCCACCTTCTCCTCTCTCTCTCTCCTGGCCGCTCCGCCGCCAGCCGTGGAGGTCTCCCGCGCCGCCCGTGACCGGCCGCCTCCAGCAACCGCCCGACGCCGCGTGCGCCGTCGCGCCCCCTCCTCCTTCTCCTTCCCTCTCTCCCCCTCATCTCTCCTCTCTGATCTCTCTCTCCCTCGCAGCAAGGACCATCCGCCATGGAGCCGCCCGAAGGAGCCGCCGCCGTCCTGATCTCCTCCTCCCGGCCGGATCCGGCCACCTTGGACCCGTCCCCGCCCTGGATCGACCTCCTGCCGTCACCGGACACTCGCCGGAGGAGCTGCAGCGCCGCCGCCGCCTACAGTCTCGCTCGGGACGAGGATGAGAGCGAGTGCCCCGCTCGGTCGCCACCTGGGCCGGCGCGCCCAGCTCCAACGCCGCATCCACCGTGGCCTGGGCCGGCCCACCCCAGCCAGCCGGCCTCTCCAGCGCCCCGGCCTCTCTAGCCGCGAGATGGGCCGAGCCCAGAGGGTGAGGCCCGTTTCCCTTTTTTCTTCTTTTTTATTTTTTTTCCAGGACCTGATGACCCTCAACATAAAGGGATCTATTGCGGTGTTTTCGATAAGTAAGAGTGTCGAACCCAACAAGGAGCGAAAGGAGTTGATAGGTGATTTTGGACAAGGAATAACTGCAAGTACTGAAAGATAATTTTTTAGGGGTTTTCGATATAAGAAACAATAAGATAAAAGCAAGCAAAGTAAATAGTACTGAGGAGAAGCAAGTGGCCCAATCCTTTTGAGCGAAGGATAAGCCTAACAACTGAACTTATAAAGACTAAAGCGTTCTTGAGGACACATGGGGAGGTAGTCACGTGCTTTCGCCATACTCCGTATCGATAACAAGTGTTGTGCTGATAAGTGTTGAGTGGGTGGATCTATGCTAGCACACCTTCTAGACTAAGATAAGTGCACTCTTATGATTAAACATCTTGCAAGCATCCACAAATACAAGATAGAAATTAAGGCAAAGCCTAACCACAGCAATAAGATCAAGGATCCATTAGTCCCTTGTGCAAAAGTGTGCAAACTGGGGTTCAGGTTTCTGTCACTCCGGCAACCCACCGTAAGCATTCTTAATACACAATGTATTCCCCTAGGTCCTTAATAAGGCGAAGTGTTGAGTGTTCGACTCACACAACACCACTAGAAAAAAAACACAACTTAAATATCAAACAACCCAAATTATTTCAGCATCATATGACTACTAACAACTAGACTTCTCCCATGTCCTCAAGAACTAAAGTAACTACTCACCAGACATAAAAGGGATCATGATCAGAGGTGATAAATATATGATAAACAATCTTTACATAATGATATTTCTCCAACAAAACTCAATAGCATTCACCACAAAGTAGTAATCAACACTGGTAGAGTAGAGAGGATATATAGTACGGATTACAACACAAGATAAACTTGTGAGGTGAGATTGGATGGTGGTGGAGATGGTGCTGATGTTGGGGGTGATGTTGATGATGATCTCGATGATGCCCATGACGATGGTGATGACGATGGCGATGATCTCCCCTTCCGGGAGGTGATATCCTCGGCGGAATCTGCCCGCCAAAGAGCCCTTTTCTTCTCTATAGGTTTCCGCCACGGAGCGGCGGCGGAACTCCGTAAAATCTTCTCTTTTCTAGGTTTTCATGAACGAGGAGTATATAGGCTACTTGCTGTGAAAGGTCGGGACAAACTCAAGAGGATCACCCCGGTGTTCGTATCATCAGGTGTGTCATTCTTTATCATTCTCTTTTTAGGGTTTTCGCTTAACGAGGAGTATATAGGCGAGAGGGGGAGTCGGGAGTGGCCCCAGGGCTCCAGGCGCCCTCCCGGCGCGGCCAGGGGTGGGGTCGCGCAAGGTGGCCAACTGGGGCTCCTTTGGCCCCCCTCTGGCCCCTCTTCGGCGTGTCTTCGTTAATATTCTGGAAAATACCCTCCGTTGATTTTCAGGTAATTTGGAGGTTATTCTTCTTCAGCAACTCAGCGTCCACTTTTTACCCCTGAATCATGCGTCTGCTGCTTAGGCACCGGAAAGTTGAAAACTGTGTAAAATAAGCCAAAACAACATAATAACATCATCGTAATATGAAATATATCAATGAATAAGGATGAATTACGATATAAAATAGTGATGCAATTTGGACGTATTAACTCGCTTGTCCCCAAGCGAAAACTAAGCTCGGTAAGCCTGTCCACATGTTTAGAGAGTGAAGTGTCGATAAATAAAATACGGACAAGAAGCATCATGATCTTTTCACCAAACTCAAACATCCTAAACAACAATCTCCAACTCATAAGGCCCTTATGAAAGAGTAATAACAATTATAATCAAAAGTAGGTCTAAGGAAACTCATCAAATCATGGCAAACAAGTCCTTTAGTCAAGGGACAACTAATAGATTTTACCTTTTCTCTTTCTCTTTATATTTTGAAGAGATAATTTGGAACTTTTTGAAAGAACAAGCTATTAGTCATGAAGTGCAAATGCTAACACAAAGGAAGATGTTTGCTTGGCAAATGCTTTTGCAAACAACGTACTTATCAAGAGATAATGTCAACAATGATATGGCATGGCAAAACTTAATGCAACATTATATTGATGAATCCTCATCAGCATCAAGTGTATGTTCTCTTTGGGAAAGGAGGAAGTAGGGAAAACTGACTCAACATAAAAGTAAAGGAAAAAGCCTTGTTAAAGGCAAGTAGGGAAAACTCAAGTGCTATCCTTAAATCAAACAGAATGAAAACAAGTTTTGAGAGGTGCATGATTTGTCAACGAATGCTAATAGATATCTCAATTGCTTCTCAGATTGGACAAGTTTCGAGGAACGGCTCCCAAACGGGGACGATCACATCCCCGCAATCTCCTTTGTTTATCACTGCCAAAGTTTTCTGATTTCTCATGAACAAAGCGTGAAGGAGGGTTTGTTTGTTGTATTATCTTTTGTGAGCTGGGCGCACTCATGCCAGTTCCTCCTCGTATTAGGGGTTTGCAGATTAGACATGCAATCCCAGGGTAAAACTTGTCCAACTTAAGAAGATCATGAGTTAACTACTACTTCCTCATGAGCTAAATCAGGGGCACAAAATAGAAGATTTTGAGCATCTAAGGATAACACAAAAATTCTATGCTTTAGGAGTGGTAGTGGAATACCACGAATAGGAAGGTATGGTGGACTCATATGGAAGATACTGGTTTCAGGGTATGGATGTACAAGCAGAATTCCACTTAGTACAGAGGTTTTGCTAGCAAAGGCTTTGAGAGAACAGACAATTGATGATGACTTGGATGCAAAGCAATATAAAGCATAAACATTAAAACAAGCATAGCACATCAAGCTGTCTTCCTTGTCAACATAACACTACAAGCATAATAACAAAGAGCATTTGGCTATGTCGCTACTTTGAGAAAAATAACATGCTTGTTGTTATGACCAAAGCTATGTTTGCCAAGATTAAATAAAGTTTTCAAAGCCATACCTGATATAAGGTCAATACTCCCCATAAGAATCATCATAAGGTCGATTGCGTGAAGAGAATACCGAGTGCGGCGAAGGGATCAATAAACTTCTCATTAATATTCCATCATAGACGACTCCACACTCACGGATACATAACTCTCCAAAAAGGAGTGGTAGACCTCAAAGCAAACACCTATTTTATAAGATAACTTCCCTAGACACGATACGACTCTACTTGACTCTAAAAGACATAGATAAAGATAAAAATATCGGGCACTCGCCCAAGCTTGGAACAAGCTAAGGGGATGCCATTACCCGAGGAGATTTACTCCTCATTCTTGTGGTTCTTCAGGTCCCTGATTATACGTCGAAGGGTTTGGTTTTCAGCTTCCAGGATTTCCACTTGCACTTTCAGTACACGGAAATCTTCACAAAGTTGGTTGGTGATGCGGTAGGCTTCGGAGATCGTGGAAAGTGTGCGCTGATCTTCAAGCGAAGTGGAGGGCCCTGAAAGGTTAAGAGAAAGATCATATTGAGGTTGGACAAACCCCACCATGATGGGATTGCTTGGATCTCCTTGATGTTGGGCAGTGATAGTCTTGACTTCCTCTCTCACGGAGCGCTCCATCTCCGCTTGTCTTGCGGCAGTTTCTTCTTCGGTAGCCCAATCGACGTGCTTCCCTTGATTAAGATCCTTCTAGACTTGACGTAGACGCCATCCCAAGAAGTCCTCTCCGCTCGAGCCACAAGAAGAAATCTCTACTACTCAACTTTTAGTCCTGGCAGAAACAGCTCGAAAAGAAAACACACGAAATCGCGAGATACGTTGCCGGAAAGATCCGGGCAAATATATAGAAAAAATTTCTGCATGGAAAGGAAGGTAACGAGCCAAAGCGGGGTCGGAGACAGACTCCGGGGTGCCCAGGCGGCCTCCCGGCGCGGCCAGGGGTGGGGCCGCGCCAGGGGGGCGCCTGGGGCCCCTGGAACTGGTCTCCGGCTCCACTTCGGCCTCAAATTTTGTATATTTTGCAAAAACTCGTAATCTGGAACTTTTACGGCGGTTTCACAATGTTTCCTTATCGTAATACATACCTTTCCTTATTCTGCTTCTGCTGGTGTCTGAAACAGGGCTGCAACATGTTCTTCATGAGTTGTTGTGTATACCAAATCCACATCAACATTGATAGGATCTCCTGCTATGTAATGCTTAAGTCTTTGCCCATTCACCACTTGAGGTTTGGTGCCTTTGAAATTGTTAATCTTGATCGCACCCGAGAGGTAGACTTCCTCAATATGAAATGGCCCATTCCCACCTGGAAAGTAGTTTACCTGGAGAAAACCTGAAACGGGATCTAAACAACAAAACTTTATCACCAGCATTAAATTCACGTTTCAATATCCTCCTATCGTGCCACTTCTTTACCTTTTCCTTGAACATTTTAGCGCTCTCTTAAGCTTCACTTCTCCACTCATCTAGAGAATTCAAGTTCATGAGACGCTTTTCACCAGCTAATTTCGGGTCAGCATTAAGCTCTCTAATAGCCCAGAAAGCTTTGTGTTCTAATTCTAATGGTAGATGGGAAGCCTTGTCATAGACCATCTTATAGGGAGACATGCCCATGGGGTTTTTGTAAACAGTTCTATACGCTCACAAGGCATCTCCTAACTTATTCGACCAATCTTGTCTATTTCTACTGACTATCTTCTGTAAGATCAACTTGATCTCTCTATTGGTGAGCTCAACTTGCCCACTAGTTTGAGGGTGGTGCGGTGAAGCAATTCTATGATTGACATAGTACTTGGCTAAAACTTTTCTAAAAGCTCCATGTGTGAAGTGCGAACCCCCATCATTCATGAGGTACCTGGGTACTCCAAACCTACGAAAAATTACATCCTTGAGCATTTTCAAAGATGTCTTGTGATCAACACTTTCAGTGGGGATTGCTTCTACCCACTTGGTTACATAATCCACAGCAACTAAAATGTGAGTGTACTTGTGTGAGGAAGGAAAAGGACCCATAAAATCAAAACCCCAGCAATCAAAAGGCTCAATCACTAGAGAGTAATTCATAGGCATCTCATTCCTTCTACTAATATTACCAACTCTTTGACACTTATCACAGGATAAGACATAATTTCTAGCATCCTTAAAGAGAGTAGGCCAATAGAAACCTGATTGAAGAACCTTATGTGCGGTCCTCTCACCAGCATGATGTCCTCCATATGGACTGTCGTGACATTGTTTGAGAATGTCCTTCTGCTCGTGTTCCGGTATGCATCTTCTCACGATCCCATCTGGACCTTCTTTGAAAAGATGTGGGTCATCCCAAAAGTAATTCCTCAAATCATGAAAGAACTTCTTCCTTTGCTGAAATGTTAAACCTGGAGGAAAAAACTTTGCAACGATAAAGTTAGCATAATATTTAAAACAAAGGATCGGAGAGAGAATCTACTTTTACAACAGCTAGCTGTTCGTCTGGAAAACTGTCGTTGACTGGAATGGGATCATGCGGTATATCTTCCATCCTTGAAAGATTATCCACCACCGGATTGTCTGCTCCTTTCCTATCGACAATATGTAAATCAAATTCTTGAAGAAGGAGTACCCATCGGATGAGCCTTGGTTTGGCATCCTTCTTCTTCATAAGATACTTAATGGCAGCATGGTCAGTATGAACAATAATCTTAGAATTGACAATATACTACCTAAACTTATCACAAGCAAACACTACTGCTAAGAATTCCTTCTCAGTAGTAGCATAATTCTTCTGAGCACTATCAAGGGTTTTGCTAGCATAATATATGACATTCAACTTCTTATCAACCCTTTGCCCTAAAACAGCTCCAACAGCAGAATCACTAGCATCACACATAATTTAAAAAGGTAAATTCCAATCAGGTGGTTGTACTATAGGAGCGGTTATTAAAGCTTTCTTAAGAACTTTGAAGGCTTCCTTACAATCTTCATCAAAAACAAAAGGAACGTCCTTCTGGAGAATATTAGTGAGGGGTCTCGAAGTCTTAGAAAAGTCTTTAATAAATCTTCTATAGAAACCAACATGACCAAGAAAACTTCAATACCTTTGATGTCCCTTGGGTAAGGCATCCTTTCAATCGCTTCGATCTTGGCCCTGTCCACCTCAATTCCCCTCTCGGAAATCTTGTGGCCAAGAACAATTCCCTCGTTGACCATAAAGTGGCACTTATCCTAGTTAAGCACCAAATTTGTCTCCTCACATCTCTGCAAAACTTTATTAAGGTTGTGGAGACAATGGTCAAAAGAGGTTCCATAGACGGAGAAATCGTCCATGAACACCTCCACAATTTCTTCACGAAAACCATGAAAGATAGCAGACATACACCTTTGAAAAGTAGCAGGGGCATTGCATAAACCAAAATGCATACGTCTGTAAGCATAAGTACCATAGGGACAAGTAAAAGTGGTCTTCTCTTGATCAGCAGTGTTAACATGAATTTGAGAGAAGCCAGAATAACCATCTAAATAATAAAAATGAGTGTTTTTAGATAACCTTTCAAGCATTTGGTCGATGAACGGCAACAGGTAGTGGTCCTTCCTGGTTGCCTTGTTCAGCTTCCTGTAATCAATACACATTCTATATCCAATAATAATTCTCTGAGGTATTAGTTCATTCTTATCATTAGGAACCACAGTTGTTCCTCCTTTCTTTGGAACACAATGAACCGGGCTTACCCACTTACTATCAGCTATAGGGTAGATAATACCTGCGGCTACAAGCTTGAGAATCTCAGTCCTTACAACATCCATCATTTTCGGATTCAATCGTCGTTGATGATCAACAACTGGTTTAACATCAGGTTCAAGGTTGATGGTATGTCGACAAATATACGGACTAATCCCATTAATGTCATCAAGGGTATAGCCAATTGCACTTCGATGTTTGCGAAGTACTTCCAATAGTCGCTCTTCTTCATACCCTGAAAGGTTAGAATTGATAATAACAGGATATACTTTCTTTTCATCTAAATAAGCATATACTTTCTTCCTGTTAAGATCAAACACTGGATCTTCTTTTGGTTTCGATAAAATTCCCAAAGGCTCAACTGGAAGGTTGTGCTTTAGGATAGCAGGTTGTCTTAAGAATATTTCGTCCAGCTCATTCCTCTCCTGCATATGCAAATCATTCCCGTGGTCCTCCATATATTGCTGCAAAGGATCATTAGGAGGAATAGCAATTGAAGCAATATCTTCAATAATCTTATCATTCTAGGCAAATCAGTACCACGAGGCTGCTTAGAGAACTTAGAAAAATTAAATTCATATGGATCACCATTGAATTCAACAGAAACTTTACCTTTCTTGCAATCTATTATAGCTCCACAAGTTCTGAGAAAAGGTCTACCGAAAATAATTGGACAAAAATTATCCCTTACTGAACCAAGAACTAGAAAGTCGGTAGGATATTTTACCTTTCCACATAAAACTTCAACATCTCTCACAATTCCGATAGGAGAGATAGTTGCTCTATTTGCAAGATGAATAGTAACATCAACTTCTTCAAGTTCACAAGGTGAAATTTCACCCATGATCTCTTGATAAAGTGAATACGGGATAGCACTAGCACTCGATCCCAAATCGCATTGCCCATAATAATTGTGATCTCCTATTTTAACAGATACTACTAGAGTACCTGAAATTGGGCCTTTATTCTTGGCTGTGACAAGGTTAGTGGAAACAGCACAAAAATTTATACTGGAATCTAAAGCATCATTAGTAATAAGATCCTTAACCAATGCAACTCGAGGATCGACCTTGATTTGGTCCTCAGGCTCATCAATTCTTCTCTCACTCTTATTCATTATGCCTGTCACGAAAGAGTGCTCCCTTATTCTTACGGAAAAAGGGGGCTTTTCATATATAACTGCAGGCACAATAGGGTCAGCAACATGAATATCAATAGGTGATTCTTTGAAGGGTTTATGATGTTGATTCTTCTTCTTCTTAGAAGAGTCAATATGAGAGGCAAAGTCCTTACAAAAATCAATCGTCAGATGGGAATCAAGACCAATCTTAGAGCAAAAGGTATTAAAGTAATCAGTTTTCACATGGCTCTCTATATAATCATGCTCATAATTTATAGAGGATTCAATACCTTTATCTATTTCCCAATCTTCGGTATTCTTCTGGATCGTTTCAAGGAGATCCCATATTTCTTCAACGCTTTTTGTCTGAAATACCCCACTAGAGGAGGCATCCAACATCTCCTTATCCTGACGAGAAAGTCTAGCATAAAAGTTTGTAAGTATAGTTTTCTTGGGGAGCTCATGAATAGGACATTTGAGCATTAGAGATTTCAATCTCCCCCAATCTTGAGCGATGCTTTCTCCGTCACGAGACCTAAAGTTATAGATATAATTCCTGTCTCGATGAATTTCATGAAGAGGATAAAACTTGGTATAAAAGAGAGACATAAGCTCTTGACAATCAAGAAAATGAGAGTTATCGAGAAGCTTATGCCAATCTGAAGCTTTATCTGTAAGCGATGCGGAGAACAATTTCTTCATGACAAACTCCTTTGATACACCTGCAAGCTTAAATAGTGAACATAGTTGTGATAAATGTAGCAAGGGTTCACTGGGATGTTTGTCTCCTGCATAACGATTAGCCAAAACACAATCGATAATACCAGCTGGTATTTTATAAGGCACAATTTCAGTAGGGGGAGGTACAACCACCACAAATGTGGGGTGTTTCCCCATAAGCAACGATCCAATAGCTAGGTTGTCCATACGGACAAAGAGCAGCAACAGCAAAATAAAAATAAAAATTTCCTTACCAGCTTCATTTACCAATAGCGCTATGCTCCCCGGCAACGGCACCAGAAAACATTACCTGATGACCCTCAACGTACAGGGATCTATTGCAGCGTTTTCGATAAGTAAGAGTGTCGAACCCAACGAGGAGCGAAAGGAATTGATAGGTGATTTTGGACAAGGAATAACTGCAAGCACTGAAAGATAAATTTTTAGGGGTTTTCGATATAAGAAACAATAAGATAAAAGCAAGTAACGTAAATAGTAATGAGGAGCAGCAAGTGGCCCAATCCTTTTGAGCAAAGGATAAGCCTGGCAACTGAACTTATAAAGACTAAAGCGTTCTTGAGGACACATGGGGAGGTAGTCACGTGCTTTCGCCATACTCCGTATCGATAACAAGTGTTGTGCTGATAAGTTTTGAGTGGGTGGATCTATGCTAGCACACCTTCTAGAATAAGATAAGTGCACTCTTATGATTAAACATCTTGCAAGCATCCGCAAATACAAGATAGAAATTAAGGCAAAGCCTAACCACAACAATAAGATCAAGGATCCATTAGTCCCTTGTGCAAAAGTGTGCAAACTGGGGTTCAGGTTTCTGTCACTCGGGCAACCCACCGTAAGCATTCTTAATACACAATGTATTCCCCTAGGTCGTTAATAAGGCGAAGTGTTGAGTGTTCGACTCACACAACACCGCTAGGAAAATAACAACACAAATTACTTCAACATCATATGACTACTAACAACTAGACTTCTCCCATGTCCTCAAGAACTAAAGTAACTACTCACAAGACATAAAAGAGATCATGATCAGAGGTGATAAATATATGATAAACAATCTGGACATAATGATATTTCTCCAACAAAACTCAATAGCATTCACCACAAAGTAGTAATCAACACCAGTAGAGTAGAGAGGATAGAGAGTACGGATTACAACACAAGATAAACTTGTGAGGTGAGATTGGATGGTGGTGTAGATGGTGCTGATGTTGGGGGTGATGTTGATGATGATCTCGATGATGCCCATGACGATGGTGATGACGATGGCGATGATCTCCTCGGTGGAATCTTCCCGCCGGAGAGCCCTTTTCTTCTCTGTAGGTTTCCGCCACGGAGCGGCGGGGAAACTCCTTAAAAGCTTCTCTTTTCTAGGTTTTCGCGTAACGAAGAGTATATAGGCGAGAGGGGGGAGCCGTGAGTGGCCCTAGGGCTCCAGGCGCCCTCCCGGCGCGGCCAGGGGTGGGGCCGCGCCAGGTGGCCGCCTGGGGCTCCTGTGGCCCCCCTCTGGCCCCTCTTCGGCGTGTCTTCGTTAATCTTCTGGAAAATACCCTCCGTCGATTTTCAGGTAATTTGGAGGTATTCTTCTTCAGCAACCCAGCGTGCACTTTTTACTGCTGAATCCTGCGTCTGCTGCTTCGGCACCTGAAAGTTGCAAACTGTGGAAAATAAGCCAAAACAACATAAGAACATCATCGTAATATGAAATATATCAATGAATAAGGATGAATTATGATATAAAATAGTGATGCAATTTGGACCTATCAGGACCTCAATTTTTATTAAGTCTGTAAATTATTGCTGCTGGTTCATTTTTGCGATGTAGTTTGCGAGTAATCTATAGCCCAGACGACGTTGCGCCCAAAAGGAATTTTGTTAGTTTTTGTGTGTACTTCAATCCATCTTTTGTGAGCATTTTGATTTGAGGCCATGTTGATGTTTTTAATCACTGTTGAAGTGGGCATCAGACTGTTAACTGCTATTATTTTCTGCTAGTGTGTTGCTGCTGTTTTTCTATTGCAAGTTTGCATAATGATTGTGTCACATCCATGAGGCCTATTGCATTGATTCTTTCTTGTATCTGTTAAGCATCATGTCTACTTCAATGCTATGTATTCACATGTCATATTTGCCTGCTTCATGATGTTTGTTTCATCACCCAAAGTAGCTACCCTACTTTTAGTGTGCTGATGTTTATATAAAGTTGCTACTTTGCTGCCCTATATCTTTTTAACCATGCATCCTATTCTGAATTGCAATATGTCATTTTGATCTATGCCATGTCTACTTCCATTATATGTATTGCATTGTCATCTTTACATTTTTGGTCATAGATATGGTTCGCTCCAAAGTTGCTATGCCACTGTTTTTGACAACCACCTCTTGAAAGCTCAAGAATGATCAGAGGTGGAGGGGGTGAATGATCACTTTTAAAAATTCTAAGGAACTTAGAAGTAATTCATGCGAACTTCGAAGGACTAAAGGTATCTCGAAGGAAATACAGTAACGAAAGTCTTGCATGGCTCGAAAGGATAGGGAGCGAAGGAAAACATCGAAGACAAACAGGAAACGAGTAAATACTTAATGTAAATGCTAGAAGGAAAACGATCCTGACACGACGATGTTTGGTAAACTAGTTCACACTCTGCAAAGTGCTACGTCCGGTTGGAGGGACTGGTGATTGAACACCTAGAGCAAAACTCTCTCCGTCCTATTCTCCACTGCAACAAACTCCTCGAGCTTTTCCAATTTTCACTCGTGGTAGATGATTCATGACATCTCCGAGACCTTTACAAACTTCATTCAGTAGCGACAATTACTCTTCGACTGCTTGATAGGCGACGCCTAACCATCTAGGAGACTTGCAGTTCTCCAAGATAAAAAGATCGGCTAATCTCGACCTAAGTCTCTGTGAATTTCTCAACTCAGTTCAGACTTGGGTTTTCGTTTTCTCTCGATGGATCTCTCTTGGGATGCTCACAGAACTTCTGTCTTAGAATCTTCAGTGGAGCAGCCAACCCGAAATGGCGGGTAGGTGCTGGGTATTTATAGTTGGCGATCCCGATGGGTAAAATGACTGAAGTGACCCGATGCGACTGCTTGACGCGTGTCCAAACCGGTCGGATTCCAATCACTGCGCAACTGTACTTGAGGAACAAGTAAGCTGACTTACCGAACGAGTTCTCTCTCGAAGGCACGAAGTGCGAGGACTTTGCCTTCCAGCTATTCACTCGACTCAGTAAGATTTCTCTCGGTAGGCTTTCGTGGGTTTAGGTTGAGCAGAGCAAATTCACTTCGACAAAGATCTCAACTAGCAAACCCCTCTTGATAGTACGGTTTTTCCTACGACTCAAGAAAATAAAGAGAAACTAGTAAAAATACTAAGTCTTCGACCAGCTTTAGCTATCTCCTCGTTGCGCTTTTACTCGGGAGAGTCTTCTTCTTCGACGACATTTTTAGGGGTCGTCTTCCTTCAAAGTTTTCGGTAGATGACTGCAGCTTTGCTGCAGTGAGTTGTCCTTCGACCTTCTCCTTGCAAACTCCATTCTTTCGGAACCTAAGTATCTGTTTATACTTGAAAACAATATTAGTTCCACTTCTGCTTTTTCCAACAATGTACAAAACCTTCGGGGGCAAAACTTGCTCTTACAATCTGCCCCTTTTTGGACGATTGTTGACAAAACATGCATCGATAAATAAATTGAAAGTTTTGAGTTTTCGATGATAAACCGGTGCTAAGATCGATGAAAATACTCCCCCTTGATGTATGCACGGAAGATAAGAGTTTCCTGAGAAGTGCATATTTGACAAGTAGAGTCGAGGGAAAACATCAATAATCTTAGCGAGTGAAATTGCATTCCAGATAATATCCAATAAGAAATATGCAATCTCCTCGAATGACCTGTGAATTTATACGATAGATAGCTTCCTGCAAAAGGTTAAGTATCGCAAGCAGCAGATAGATATCTTACGATAAAAATTTCACAGACCTACTTAGAGTTAGTTACAACCAGATCGAATATGAATCGAAAGTTTGTTGAAACTACTCAGAAACCTCAAAGTTCAAAAGTTCAACGACTGAAAAAGCAAAGCCCTTAACCCCGTTGGCAAACTAATTTCTTCGATGGCACTACATATCCCCCTTTTTGTCACAACGTACAAAAAGTCGAGAGAATAGGGCCGAAAGAAATCCCTACTCGCTTGGACGGCTCCAGCGACGACGAGAAGATTCGGCGAGCGTTGGAGCACGACGAATTGGGAGAGCGCCTAGAGGAGTAATCTTCGTGCGGAAGGAGTAATGATCACCAGAAGATTCCAGCTGCGATTCCGGCGGGGTCCTGGGGCTTCGAGGAAGTGGAGTGTAAACTCGCGCATGGCGTTGAAGGGGCTTCATATTTCTAGGAGTCCGAGGAAAAAGTGTTCACAGTAATGTGATAATAATCATCAACACTGAGCACGTCCCTGTTCTTCGGCAGCCGAGGAATGTTGGGATCTGGGCGATCTACTCGATCATCATTGTTCCAGTTCCTGTTAAGATGGGGAGGATATTCTTTGAAGCCGCATCGTTGAAGTTGACCGAGGGAATTGAATTTCCGCAGTCCTTTCCAATCACGGCGAAGACATTCACGTAGCATCTAATTATTGTTCATGGCAATATTGTGCAAATGGTTTATCTCATCCATCATTGCTTGCTTCTGAATGAAATCTTGGTCAATGTGATGTTGAAGCATTTTCTAGGACCGAAGAGAAACCTCCATGTGATGCACTGGCTTGATAAACTTTGAGCGAATATTACGCTCAGTCATTTGGGCGCGGATGCCAGTGTGCTCAGCATATTGATCGTTGGGTCGAGTAACAATCTGCAACACTTCCCTAACTGATGGAGTGAAAATCTTCGGGAATATTGACACGAGGAATGGCACGTCCCGAGAGTAATTGCAGATAGCCATCAGCTAAGGTGCATATGGTTTGTGGGAATTGTGGTCATCGGCACAAGACACCAAAGTCCTGATGAAGTAGTCTTCAAAATCGAAGGATGACCGTGGACTAACTTCAACAGAGCAAGTTGCGCATCGTGGGGAATGGGAAAGTCATCGTGCACATCGAGCATTGGCATCAAGGTCTTCGAGAGAATATAGAACCATGCCTTTGCTTCAAAAACCAAATGCCTCGGCTTAGGCTCAGCAGGGTAGTGATCTCCTACGACATCTGGATTCATGATCGTAGAAAATTCAGCAAGAGTTGGATCAGGTAAGTCATGAATCTTGTGTGGTAATCCTTTGAACCGAGGTAAACTGATGATGGCCAGAAATTGGTCGACAGTCATATGAAATACTTGGCCTTGGATCATGTAATCAAATTTCCACGTCTTCGAGTTCTCGGGATCACCAGAGACATATAAGGTTGCATAAAATTGCTTGATGAGCTCGGGATTGTAGCCAGAATCGAGAGCAAACATCCCGTGTGCATGCAGACCATCAATAGTCTCGGCAACATTTTCGAAACAAGAAGTTGCGTATACTGATGGCATATCGATATATTGATGTTGGAAAACTCTAGCCTTGTTGTACAGCACTCGAGTATAATATATGGCTTGCTCCTGGGTCCAAAACCGAAGAGAATAAGCATTTCTGGGCTTCTAATAGGTGTTGGTCCCGAAGAAAAATGGCTTGTGTTCACGCCTTTTGAAGATGGGGCCTCCTCGAGGAACATCGGGGCGGAACAATGGTAGAATTTCTCTCGGATGAGCAGAATGGAGCATCTCATCGACCGGAAAGACTTCAGCAGCATTATCTGGCATTTGATATACTGGCTCAACAGGACGAGGAATTGAAGATGGAACATTGACAATATCCTGAGATGGGATGGCTGCAGGAGCATTTTCCTCGGCCTGTGCTTCGACGGAAGGGGAATTTTGGGCGGCCTCCTCAGTCTCCATTGCATCTAGATCTTCATCAAGTTGTGCAAAGGCATCAACCATTTCTTCGTTCGAAGAATTTGATGAGGAGGAGGAAGAACTTTCACTTGAGCTGGCATCGGCAAAGCTATTTCCTTCGTCAGCATCTTGACGAGAAGAAACTGTTGTGATATCAACATCGGCTTCTTCTACTTCATGCAGAGTCTGGGAAGAGGAATAATCCTTCTGATCAGAGGAAATGGGGGCTTGATGTTCTTTCTCGACCTGAGCCGGTTGCTCGGTCTCAGCATGAGCTTGGTTCTCGATGGCTGGGGTGGTCGATGGAATGACATGAGGTGGTGATGGTGGGTTTGGTGGTGGCGACGAAGCTTTTGGTGGCGATGGTTGACGAGGTGGTGGTGTTGGTTGTCTAGGTGGAGGAGTGGCTTGGCGAGGGGATGAAGTGGTTTGGAGAGGGGGTGGAGTGATTTGGCGAGGGGGAGGAGTTTTCTTACGGGGAGGAGAGGGTTTCTTGGCGGGGGGTGGTGCAGTTTCCTGTCGTGCTGTTGCAGCAACGACCTCGGTAGACTTATGCTTCTTGGCATTTTTATCGATCTCTGGCGTCCCACGCACAGAGGTTTGGCTAGTAGACTTTCTCTTTCGATATTGTCTTTCGGTGAGAGCGTCATTGTGCGCCTTGCACATAGAAGATACAATTTGTCGAACCTTTTCATTGACAGCAGTTATGTTTTCCTTCTGAGCCCTTCTGGACGCTTCAAGGGTTGCAATTTTGGACTTGAAAAACATACGGGACTCCATGTCCTCAGTTTCTTCTCGGAGCTGCTTGGAGTAAAACTTCTCTTGCTCTTTGTCCTTTCGATCTTGGGAAAGATATCCTTCCCAGCGGATCATGTATCGAGCAACTTGTTCTTGGATTTCAGGTGGGACATCATCCTCGGCAGTGACTTTGCTCGGTGTAGTTGCCATCTTCCAGAGGATATGAGAGATGTGAGAAGCATCCCAAAGAGCATTTGCGGCAGATTCTCCTTCGTTGGAGATTTCTTCATCGGCACGAGGGCCGGAAACAACTTGAGCAGCAGGGGCAGGAGCAGGAGGTGGAGCAGCTCGAGGAACTGGAGCACCCTGAACCTTCTGCCTAGCCTCTTTGGCTTTCTTCTCGGCCACCTTGGTGGCCTTGGCAGCAGCAATGGGTTTTGTTACGGCACTAGGGGCCGCAGCTTTATCCTTCGAGGCACTAGGGACCTCAGCATTTTTCTTCGCAGCACTTGCGGCTGCATCCTTTTCCTTCGTGACTGTGGGAGTCACCACTTTCTCGGTGGAGCTAGGGGCGACTACCTGTTCTTTCGGGGCAGTAGGAATAGTGCCTTCTTCAATCTGTCGGCGATAATTTTCACTGACCAGATGTAAGATGCCCAACTATTTAGCAACCTGGGCCATTTTATGCTCGGGCTGACTGTGAAAGTTTAGAAGCTTGGAATTTATCAAGTCTTTATCTTCGTTTTCCTTTTGCTTGGCCAGCCTTTCCTGACGCTGGATAAGCGTTTCATCGTCTTCAGCCACTTGTACTTTCTTTCCCTTCGACCGGACCGAAGGTTTTTGTCTTTGAGTTTGCATTGGGGGTGCAGAAGAAATAGGTGGATCTGTGACCAAATTGGTCATATCAATTGTTACTCGAGGAGCCTTAGCTGGCTCCTGGATCTTGATGCCTTTACTTCTCGGCCTTTTCTTCTGAGCAACATCCTCTTTGTCAGCCTCTGTGCCAGGGTCTTGATCATCGGAGTTGGCTTCTTCTTCAGAGCTTGCCTCAGGCGGAGAGACTGTAACACCCCGATAATCAGGCAACAGTAATTAAACAGTGATCACCTTGTTAGATGCCTTTTCATCAGGATCACCCTCATTAAAAAAATTTCATTAGGAAATAATTCCACTCCAAGTCCGTTTCAAAAGGCAGGTCGAGATAAAACCTTTGCAAGTAATTGGACATATTATTCTTGGCATTTTGAAAGATCCCAAGTCAATAATAAATAGTGAAACCCATAATGGCTGGATATTAAATTGCCCCTAGGAATTAAATAAAAGTGGAAATAGAACTTTTTCCAAAAATTGTGGAACCAATTTTGTAAGATCCCTAAAAACCAGTGGATCATGATAAACCTGCATTGAGCATTTATTGCAATTTATAAATATTGCAAACAATCCAAAACAATAGAAAATAGCAGCTTTCTTGCTTTTTAAACAAAACAAAAATGCAAATGATTTTTATTGAGCACCAAACTTTTTATAGCACTATAGGTGTAACACAATTATTGGGATAGTTCCTACCTTTTGCTAAAAGTAGTAGATAGCTAATATAAGTATGAACATAAAATAAATATTGAAAAGCAAAGAAAAATTAAAAACAACCTAAAATGCGCCCCGGGCGAGATCCACCTCGGCCCAGGCCCCTTCTCTCCTCCTCCTCCCCACCTGCCCCCGCCCCTGTTCCACTGTCGCCGTGGACAGGGCGCCATGGCCGCTGTCGCCGGCCCCCACCCCACATGCTCCCTCCCCCCTCTCACCTGCCCCCGGTGGAGATAATACCAAGCCTCCCCAGCCCCAGTGTTCGTCCTCGCCATTCCTCCCTCCCCCTTGTGCTATCCTTTTTCCACCCCGTGTCGATCCACCCCGGCCGTCGCCGCCCGTCGTGCATGGCCGTGGCCACGGGCCACCTAGTCGGCCGTGGGCATGTCCAACGTCACCGTGGGCCTCGTCTTCGTCACCTGGAGCACACAATTGAAGCCAAACCCCCCAAAGCCAGCGCCACCCTCGCCGTTTCCATCCGACGCCGTGGGCATTCCGACGAGCAATTCGTCGCCGGTGGAACTCCTCCGCCCTTTGCAACCTCGCCACCAGACCCCCCCTGTGAGCGCCGAATCCATCCCCCTCTTTCCCCTTAAATTCTGCAACCGTAGACCCCTTCCCCGTCGAGGCCCTCGCCGTGACTTCTGCCGTGCCACCGCCCCCAGTCCACACTCGGCCGCGTTTGGCTGCGCCCAGCACCCGCGTCGCCCGCGCCCTGCGTGTGTACGCACTCCCACGCGCGGCCGCCCTCGCCGTGCTCGCTTGCCATCTCGGCCGGTGTTGCCGTTCCTCTGCTCCCGGGCGAGCACATGCCTAGCACGGGGCAAATCCCCTATTTAGGACTAACCCCCCCCCTTGTTAATTTAGGCACTAATAGATACCCCCCTAGGTGGCTTACATGTGGACCCCATTTTGTTAATTGATATGCTAAGCTAAAATAACTCCTGTTAGATAAATGAGGCAATGACATGTGGGGTCGTCCCCTTAAATTGAATACATTTAGTTATTTTAAAACTCTGAGACAATGACGACTGGGCCCCCACTGTCAGTTTATTTATTGAAAGAATTAATATAAGTACTGTGTATGACATGTGGGTCCTCTCTGTTTTGCTAAATTAAATAAAATGATTTATATGCCACTCCCTATGAAATTTGGACCCCACATGTCAGTACTTGTTTGGATAAGGTTGTGGATAATGTTGGATTTTTATTAATAAAAGAAAATTCAGAAAATCTTTTAAAATGATTTAAACTTCAGAAATTAATATCTTTTAAACCGTAACTCAGATTGAAAAACTTTATACATCAAAATTGATCAGAAAAATATAAAGAATATGGATACGCTACCCATGCCCTCACCACCCCCCTCTAACCTACCGCACACAAGACATTCCCCGTCCGATTGCACTGTCCGGTAATTACCCGGTACCGGTAAAACTTTCCGGGTGAATTTATTCCGAACACGAAAGTTGTTCAGAATGGATCAAATAACACGGATAAACCCTCTGTATGTTTGTCCGATGTCTCTAACACTGAAGACATGTAACCTTCCCCCTCCGGATCATCTGTCCGGTAATCAACCGGTACGGATGAATCATCCCCGGATAAATTCTTGCTCCAGGCTGATCATCGAACACTGCGTTAGAGCCCCGTTGATTTATATCTGCTATGTCATACAATTGTATTGCTATTACTGCTGTGTATTTATTGTTTCTCCCCCTTATTCTCCCATAGACCTCGTTGCTGCCGCCGACGACACCGTTGCAGAGTACGTCTACTTCGTAGACGACCGTACCCCTACCGTCGAGCTTCCAGGCAAGCAGAGCCATTCTCTTCCCCAGATATCGCCTATCTTTCCATACATTTCTTGCACTAGGCATGGTTACTGCTGCTGCTACGTTGCTTACCTATTCAATTGCATAGCCTGTCATTGTCACCCCTTGATGTACCTTTTCGTATCCTATGCTGCCTATAAATATATATATTCTGTTCAGCAGTGAACCCTGCGCATTGTTAGCTAGGATTAGATAGCGGGTTGTGATCACTCTGGGAGTGATCGCGGAAATGATATATTACAACTGCAACACGTACGGATCAATGCAGACGCCCTAGGGAACCTACAACGGCGAGACTCTGCCGAGTCGCTTCGAGTTTGACTTACGAGTGGACGAACTCGTATTTCACTCTCTTCGGCTTAGTAGCGTAGCATCACTGGGATGATACGAGAATATTCCTCTTTAGTTCATTCCGCTGATGTCTCTGTCGAACCTCTTTAAGTGTACCATCGAGGGTGATTCCTCCTGGTTTCACTTGATGGTAGGAACTCGAATCAACTGGTGTCCTTACAGGTAAGGAGTCGGGTGACCCAACGGTGCCCACGCAGGGTATCTTAGCGGAACGACAGGTCAGGTGTATTCCACCGGTGTGCGGCGGGCCTGGTACTGTTTGTGGCCGACAGGTATCCTGTTGTACGAAAGTCGAGCTCTTCGGAGCATACGCAAGACAAGGTAAGGAGACGGTTCACCTTGTTGGTAACCGCACGAGTTGGTGGGACGTCAGGGCAGGCACCGATGTTACTGGTGGACCTGACTGCTGTCGTTGTCCGCGACTCACCTAAATAAGGACAACGATAACGGTTGTTCCGACAGAAAATAAATAAATGTCTTAATGGTTCAGTGGATGTCTTGAGTTGGCTATATGCCATGTACGCACTACCTACCCGTGGGAATTATGAGTTATGGGCTCCTCTGCTTCGTAGTGTCGTCCGAGGACTCTTCAGACGTCAGCAGTACCGCGGCCTGCGCCGGGAAGTGGTGTTGTCTTATTTCCTCGCGCGATGGTCTCTTATTTGTATTTTCTTTAACTTCACCGGACAGCCTCGCACCGTGCAGGAGTACGTCGGGGTTAGGGTCCAAAGCCCCGCGTACATAGGATATAGTCCGGCGGATGGCCTCTCTGTTGAGTTTCAAAGATGGGCTACGAAGTGTCGGATAGCCTTGGTGGAGCGTTCCCTAACAAGGTGCCCGCCACCCTGGAGATCCGTGCGTGTAGTGTAACACAAGTGCACCCCTGCAGGGAAGATTAATCTATTCGAATAGTCGTGTCCACGGTAACAGGACGCTTTATGCTGAAGCTGGATCTTACCACTACAAACTATTATTATTAAACTGTATGGTTCCGAGTTTTCTTCCTCGCTGGGATGTCGAGGAGGTGAACTCGGAGGCATTGTTAATTATTACAACTTATTATTATACAATGTTGCAGCAACTTCTGTTGCATTGTTACTTTATGCTTTATATAAACTGTTGGCTATTCTCTCCTCATGCTTCAAGACTCGTCAGAAGATGCTAGTCTTCGTTAGGCCTAGCTTCTTATCCTTGCTCTGATTTTCTACCTTGCAGTCCACTATATACAGCCTCCCCTTTCCATTTGATACAATGCATAAATGCTTAGTAGCGGACGTAAGACTCGCGGGTATGCTAGATACTCACCTGCTTTATTTTTTCCCTTTTATTGTTTTGCCTGATCGGCCGCTGCAGTCGACGTTGGAGCCCAGGAGTAGGAGTACCCCGGAGGCGACTACTACGACGTCGAGTTCCCTGTTGACCAGGAGTAGTTCGGTGGTTCCCAGGCAGGAGGCCTCGCCTTTTCGATCGTTGTTGTTATTTGTGCTAGCCTTCTTAAGGCAACCTTGTATTCTTGTGTCTGTACTCAGATACTATTGCTTCCGCTAAGTTTATGCTTTCGATCTGTTGTATTCGAGCCCTCGTGGCCCCTGGCTTGTATTAAACAGCTGGTATTATTTTATTTGTAGAGTTGTGTTGTGATATCTCACCGTGAGTCCCTAATCTCGATCGTGTACCTTGCGTGTATGATTACTGTACACGGTCTGATTTTGGGGGCGTCACAGAGACAATGACTTCCTTTTTCTTTCGCTTGGCAGATTTCTTGCCAGCCTTTGATTTAGCACCTGGGCCAACTTCTTCGGTGCCCTTAGCAGCATCAGCTTCCTTCTTGGATTTGGCTTCCTTTCGCTTTTCTGCTCGGGCAGCTCGAGCCTCAACCAACTCTTTGAAATCAGCAGGAGTCTTGAGAGAAGTTGGGTGAGCGTCTTCTGGGGGTGGTGGTCGATTATCTTTTGTTCACTTGGGCCTTAATGACTTGACATTAGACCAGGGATTCTTCAGAGCAAACAGCCTCTCCCAGCGAGGAATAAGTGACTTGTATTCATACCAACGAAGAGCTTGAAGCCTTCGAATCTCTTGCAGACGGTTTTCTCTCGTGCATTCATCTTCAGAACCTTCAGGCGTTCCCAACTTCTTCTCAATGATCAAATCCTCTAACAATCCTTCAGAGTTGTTGGTGATTCTTGTTCAGCCTCCCACACGCTTGGGTGCTCTGACATTTCCTTCTTTCCCAGACATTTTCCTGCGAAATAGATAGGTACGAGGAAATATAGGAGAGTTGTGAACAAGTATCAGCTAGTTTCGAGGAAAAACATTTTAACGCAGCAACCATATCGATAGATTTGTCTTGACGCTAATTTTCATGGAAGTGCTAGGCTAGATTTTCATCGGGTGCAAATCTAACGAAGAACTTGTATGAAGGAATAACACACGAGCAAATCTATCGATACGCTTCTGTGGGATTCGTCTAAGTGAGAAATTCCGAGAGATTTCTTACCTAGATCGGATGGGGAATCGACTGAAAAAGCTAGAAACAGATTTCCCAAGAGTCAATGATCCAAACGAATCAAACAAACCTAGAAAAATAAGAGAAAATCAAGAACAAATTTGGAGCATGATGAACAGATGAGATCGGAATCATGTCCAGAGCCACACATACCCTAACTTGGCGATGTGCGGCGACTACGACGACGCGGAAGAAGTTCCTCGTCGACGGGAAGGCCTCCGGCGACTTCCTTCCGGCAGCAAAGCGGTGAGGGAGTCGACGACGACGAGCAGCACGGCGGCGCGCGAGAGAGAACTTCGGGAGCGGAGAGATGAAGTCGAGCAGATTGCGTAGTCTGTGCCGGCGGGGTGGATCAGTATTTATAGGGGAGGGGTCTGACATAACTGTCAGATCTGATCCAACGACACAGATTCCGCGTCTCTCCGCATTCAACGGACGGATTTTGTGGAGGTAATCGCGGGAAAATCCCAACGAACCGAAAGAAAGTTGCTCCACGTCCGAGACCAAACTCATCGAACATCGAGTATAAAAGTAGATAAAAGTTCGATAGATTTTCCTTCAGAATCAATGACATTCGAAGGGAATCTTAATCGAGTACAAATATACATGTTCACGAGAGGAAAGCACAGATGGGGTAGGGATAGACTAGAGGGAAAACAGGGTCCGATGCTTAATCAATCCGAGGGAAAAACAGTGATAAAACTCGGAGTGATAAGTGTATAGGACAACACCGAACGAACAAAAACAAACGAAAAAGAAACACGATAGAAAATTAACGTAAGTAAACAACATAGAAAGAAAACATATAATACATAGTATCGACGATTATGATCTTACTGCACATTGCGTGAGTCCAATATGTTTAACTCACACCTTAGTGCACAAAACCTTTTCTCATCTAGGGGCTTCGTAAAGATATCAGCCAATTGATCTTCGGTGCGAACATGGCTGATAACAATATCTTCTCGCTGAACGTGATCTGGAAGAAAATGATGAGGAATATCAATATGCTTCGTTCGAGAGTGTTGCACTGGATTATGGGCAATTTTGATAGCACTTTCGTTATCACATAGCAATGGAATTTTCTTCACAAGAATACCATAATCTTTCAGAGTTTGCTTCAGCCACAGAATCTGAGTGCAGCATGAACTGGCAGCAATATACTCGGCTTCAGCCGTAGAAATAGATACACAATTCTGTTTCTTCGAAGCCCAACAGACAAGAGATCTACTGAGAAAATGACATGTGCCTGAGGTAGATTTCATGTCGACTCGATCACCAGCCCAGTCAGAATAAGAGTATCCAACGAGATCAAACTAGGCACCCTTGGGATACCATAATCCCAAAGTTGGTGTATGAGCCAGATATCGAAGAATTCGCTTGACAGCAATATTATGTGATTCTTTCGGGTTTTCCTGAAAACGAGCACACTTACAAACTGCTAGCATAATGTCAGGTCTAGATGCACAAAGGTAAAGAAGCGAACCGATCATCGAGCGGTATTTCTTCTGATCGAAAGGTTTGCCCTTCTCATCTGCATCTAGATGAACATTCGTAGGCATTGGAGTCTTGATAGTTTTGCAACTGACAAGATCAAACTTCTTCAGGCAATCTCTAAGATACTTCTCTTGAGAGATGAAAGTCCCATTCTTCTGTTGACGGATTTGAAGCCCGAGAAAGAACTTCAATTCACTCATCATAGACATTTCATATTTCTTTGACATCATACGAGCAAATTCTTCGCTAATATCAGGGTTAGTACTGCAAAATATAATATCATCGACATAAATTTGACACACAAAAAGATCATTTTTGTATGCACGAGTAAATAGAGTCGGATCAGTTGTTCCTGGTTAGAATCCCTTCTTCAGAAGAAAATCCTTCATTGTTTCATACCAAGCTCGAGGTGCTTTCTTTAACCCATATAGGGCCTTGTGTAACCTGTACACCTTATCAGGATTCTTCGGGTCTTCAAAACCTGGTGGCTGCATAACATATACTTCTTCTTCGATTTCACCGTTAAGAAATGCACTTTTGACATCCATTTGATACAACAATATACCATTGTAATTGGAAAAAGCAAGCATGACACGAATGGATTCAAGTCGAGCAACAGGAGCATAAGTCTCACCAAAATCAATACCTTCGATTTGGGTGTAGCCTTGTGCAACTAGTCGAGCTTTATTCCTTATGACAATGCCATTTTCATCTTGCTTGTTGCGAAAAATCCACTTCGTACCAATGATATTATGCTTCTTGGGATCAGGTCTATCGACAAGGGACCAGACTTTATTTCTCTCGAATTGGTTAAGTTCTTCATGGCTTCATCGAATTTTGATGGTTCTAGCATGGATACAAACGAAAAATTTCCACAGAAGTTAGCTAAACGAGTACGAGAACAAGTGGTGGGACGACCTGGTAAACGAATATCTTCGAGTATTGAGTCGATGTCCACTCTTCTTTGAACACGAGGTAAATCTCCTTCATCAGCTTGCGGATCTAGTTGTTCCTCGGGATCAGCTTGACCTTCGGGATCAGCTTGTCCTTCGGGTTCATTTCCTGCGGGTTCAGCTTCTCCTTCGGGTTGAGCATTTTCTTCGTTTATGCGTTCTCCTTCGACCTGTACATCATTGGCTTCAGGATGTTGATCTCCAGCGCCCCGGGCTATGTGTGGGAACATTGGACCATCATCATCCTTGTTGGCTTGATGTGCATTTCCTTCGACAGGCCGAATATCTCCAATAGCCATGTACCTGATAACTTCATCCAAAGGTGGTTCATCCAGGTTAAGAGGTAATTTCTCCTTTTGAGAGTCGTTAGTTTCATCAAATCGAACATTTACAGTTTCTACAACTTTGCCAAGATGAGAGTTGTAAACTCTGTAAGTGTGAGAATTCGAACCATAACCTAGGAGAAAACCTTCGTGAGCCTTTGGGGCAAACTTGGAGCTGTGATTCATATCTCTGATATAACATGGAGCACCAAAAACCCTCAGATATGAAACATTCGGCTTTTTGCCAGTAATAAGCTCATGTGAAGTTTTCTTCAAAATTTTGTGCAGATAAACCTTGTTGATGATATGACATGCAGTATTAATTGCTTCAGCCCAGAACCTGATAGGAGTCTTGTATTCAGCAAGCATAGTTCTGGACATTTCAATAAGTGTTCGATTCTTTCTCTCGACCACACCATTCTGTTGCGGTGTATAAGCAGTAGAGAATTCATGAGTAAAGCCATATTCATCAAGAATTCTTCGATATGAGTGTTTTTTAATTCTGTACCATTATCACTTCTGATATGCTTGAGAGATAATTCATATTCAGTCTGAGCTCTCTTTGCGAAAGTTTTGAAAATTTCAACAACCTTGCTCTTGTCATCTAGAAAGAAAACCCAAGTATATCGAGACAAATCATCAACAATAACCAGACCATACTTGTTTCCTCCAAGGCTAGCATAATTTTGAGGACCGAATAAATCCATATGAAGCAATTCAAGAGGACGAGTAGTAGTCATTATAGTTTTTGTTGAATGATGTTTTTTCGCAATCTTTCCTGCTTCACAGGCACTGCATAGACGATCTTTATCGAATTTCACATTATCAATTCCAACGATGTTCTTCTTCGAGATAAGAGTTTGAAGATTTTTCATTCCTGCATGACCAAGTCTTCAGTTCCATAACCAATAAGAAGTTGCTTTGGCCATTAAACATGTGGAAACTGCAGGTCCCGAAGAAAAATCAACGATATACTGATCACCTTTGCGATATCCTTCGAACACGAAGGAATAATCATCCTGTGAAAAGACAACACAACGAGAAGCAGAAAACAGTACAAGCATACCCATATCACAAAGTTTTGAGATAGACATAAGATTATATCCGAGTGATTGAACAAGCATAACCTTGTCAATATGCTTATCCTTAGATATAGCGACCTTACCCAAACCAAGTACTTTTCCTTTGTTGTTGTCACCGAAGGTAATATATCTCTGTGAAGATTCAGTAATTTTGTCTTCGGTGAACAAATCTTTGTCTTCGGTCATATGATTTGTACAACCACTATCCATGACCCATTCGGATCCACCGGAGACATAGCCCTGCAGAAGAATTAGTTCTTCTTAACCACCCACAAACGAGCAGGTGACTTAGAAGGCATGGAAGAGCTAGATGGGGCAGAGATATTATAGCGAACAGGGTTATATTGTCGATCTGGACCATCAAGCACACCATAAATATAATTCCTCGACGAGGGGTTATAGTACTGTAGGTAATAGCAGTTTTGGTATTATTGTTACGATGACGATAAACATTTCTATCAACTCGATAGTATTCCTTCTGGGGAACACTTGAAGCAGGCACCAAGGGTTAATTTCTAACCTCGAGAGAATAGTAGTGATTCGGTGGTACCGAGGATTTTCCCTGCATAGAATGGTTAGGGGCAGTTTTTCTATGAGAGATTTGGGAACCCAAATATGTCGCTTATAGAAACCATTCTTCGGAGGAGTACCAACGAATTCAGCCGACACTTTCCCTTCCTGATCTTTGACAAGCTTGTAGTCAGAATCAAGTGATTCATCAACAATAGCCTTATCAATTTTGCAACTGAAACCTGAAAGGTTAGCAATATCAATGGGCTTTTCCTTCGCAAGAACCCAAACATTTTTAGGATACTGCTCGGGTTCCCAGTAGGTGCCATCAGGGTTGATTTTCCTTACGAAACCAACTCCTTCGTTTCTCGGATTCCTATGAAGGAGAGCCTTCCGTAGAATATCACATAGGTACTGGTGTCCCTGCACACTTTTGAACATGCCTGTTTCAAATAAATTTCTCAACCTGAGGAGTTCCTCGGTAATGGTTTCCTCGTTCGAGGGGTTATCATCATCAATAACAATAAGTTGCTTTCCTTTCGATCTCTCAGAAATAGACTCAATTTTACTTCGTTCCAAACAAGTTAAGCAAGGTGAAGTAGATTAATTTTTAGGTTCTGAGCCTTGTTGAGCCATGAGCGTGAGATTGACACTTTCCAACTCTTCATTCGCCTCTCTCAGTTTCTCGAGAGCCATTTTCCTTTGGAGGAATTCATAGGTAAGCTTCTCATAGTCCACTGAGAGAAGATCATGCCGAGAGGAAAGTTCATCATACTTTTCCTTCAGAGCAGCATGCTCATTCGTCAAAGTTTGACCTTTCTCAATCTCATCGATCAACAAAGTCTCAGATTTTTGAATAGTTTCACTTAGAGAATCTAGTTCATCTTGTTGGATAGAATAAATTTTGGCAAGTTTAGCATAGCTTATCCTAGAGTTACTTTCATAAGCAGATCCATCAGAGGTATCGTAGGAATTCTTAGAAGAGGGTACCTTAGCCTTGGCCATGAAGCGGTAAGCTGGAGATTCATCTTCACTGCTTTGGTTGGTGAAGAATGAGCTTGAAGTCTTGCTTGAAGCAAATGCTAAACCAGCAACACCATCAGATTCAGAACCAGAACCAGAACCAGATCTTGAGTTTGATTCATCTTCGGAACCGGATGCTTCATCTTCAGAGTTCATCTCTTTACCCAAATAGGATTTGGCACGGTGATAATTCTTGCGTCGAGAGGAATGTGATTTCGAGGAAGAACTCTCTCGATGCTTGTGGTACTTCTTATTCTTGTCATCATCAGAACCATCTTTCTTGTCTTTTCTGGACTTTGAATCGTATCTCTTTGAATCATAGTTTTTGCTCGATCTGTGCGACTTGCTCGAAGAGTTGCTGTGAGAATGCTTTGATCTATGTTCAATTTCCCAGAGAGGACAATCAGCAATGAAGTGACCTGGCTTCTTGCACTTGTAGCAACAGTTATCTTTCGCTGAAGAGTTTCTGGATGATGATCGATGCTGTGATGAATTGCTCGAATGTCTTGAAGAGAATTTTTTCTTCGGTGAAGAGGAGTTCCTTCTCTGAAAGCGGTTGAATCTTTTCATTATCAGTGCCAGATCTTTTCCAATGTTCTCGGGATCATCTGAGGCACAACCAGATTCAGAACTAGCTTCAGGGGAGGAGTGATGTGAAGCTTTGGCCCTGAGTGCGTGAGATTTTCTTCGAGTCCCATTAACATCTCGTTTTTCATCTTCTTCCATCTCGAAAGTGTTGAGCCTCTCGAGAATATCAGCGGCAACAAGATCCTTGAAATCAGTCCTTTCCTTTATCATCAGCACAATATGATCGAAGGAATCATCAAGGGAACGGAGCAATGTTCTGACAATAATCCGATTGGTAATGTCTTCGGCACCGAGGGAAATCAGTTCATTTGACAATGCAGTAAGTTTGTTGTATATGGAGTTAACTTTTTCTCCCTCGTGCCTCTTGAAACGATAGAACTTGCTTCGAAGGATGTCGATACGAGCATCTTTCCGAGTTGAGACACCTTCACCAATCTTCTCGAGATAGTCCCAGACACCTTTGGCCGAATAAATATTCTTGACTTCATGATATTTATCTGGAATCAGATGATTTGTAATGAATACCCAGACTTCAGCATCAAGCTCTATCTTCTTTGCCTCTTCAGGAGTGATAGCATTTTTGTCTTTGACAGTTACACCATTCTTGACAACTTCCCAAGCGGCAGAGTTGATGGCCATGATGTTCCTCTTCATTTTGTCCTTCCAATAGGGATAGTCCTTTCCATTGTAAATGGGAATCGGTTCCCCCGAGCGAACAGCTGGAAACGACATTCTTGACAACACTCCAGGTTGTTAGACCAAAATACGCAGACCGTAGGGAGTGCCTAGCTCTGATACCAATTGAAAGCTCAAGAATGATCAGAGGGGGAGGGGGTGAATGATCACTTCTAAAAATTCTAAGGAACTTAGAAGGAATTCATGCGAACTTCGAAGGACTAAAGGTATCTCGAAGGAAATACAGTAAAGAAAGTCTTGCATGGCTCGAAAGGATAGGGAGCGAAGGAAAACATCAAAGACGAACAGGCAACGAGTAAATACTTAATGTGAATGCTAGAAGGAAAACAAGCCTGACACGACGATGTTTGGTAAACCAGTTCACACTTTGCAAAGTGCTACGTCTGGTTGGAGGGACTGGTGATTGAACACCCGGAGCAAAACTCTCTCCGTCCTATTCTCCACTGCAACAAACTCCTTGAGCTTGTCCAGTTTTCACTCGTGGTAGATGATTCAGGACATCTCCGAGACCTTTACAAACTTCCTTCAGCAGCGACAATTACTCTTCGATTGCTTGACAGGCGATCTCTAACCGTCTAGGTGACTTGCAGTTCTCCAAGATAAAAAGATCGGCTAATCTCGACATAAGTCTCTGTGAATTGCTCAACTCAGTTCAGACTTGGGTTTTGGTTTTCTCTCGATGGATCTCTCTTGGGATGCTCACAGAACTTCTGTCTTAGAATCTTCAGTGGAGCAGCCAACCCGAAATGGCGGGTAGGTGCGGGGTATTTATAGTTGGCGGTCCCGATGGGTAAAATGACTGAAGTGACCCGATGCGACTGCTTGACGCGTGTCCACAACAGTCGGATTCCAATCACTGCGCAACTTTACTTGAGGAACAAGTAAGCTAACTTACCGAACGAGTTCTCTCTCGAAGGCACGAAGTGCGATGACTTTGCCTTCGAGCTATTCACTCAACTCAGTAAGATTTCTCTCGGTAAGCTTTCGTGGGTTTAGGTTGAGTAGAGCAAATTCACATCGACAAAGATCTCAACTAGCAAACCCCTCTTGATAGTACGGTTTTTCCTACGACTCAAGAAAATAAAGAGAAACTAGTAAAAAGACTAAGTCTTCGACCAGCTTCAGCTATCTCCTCGTTGCGTTTTTACTCGAGAGAGTCTTCTTCTTCGACGACATTTTTAGGGGTCGTCTTCCTTCAAAGGTTTCGGTAGATGACTGCAGCTTTGCTGCAGTGAGTTGTCCTTCGACCTTCTCCTTGCAAACTCCATTCTTTCGGAACCTAAGTATCTGTTTATACTTGAAAACAATATTAGTTCCACTTCTGCTTTGTCCAACAATGTCCAAAACCTTCGGAAGCAAAACTTGCTCTAACACGTCTGTTTTTCTCTAAGTCTGTAACTTTCCGATGCCATGTTGCATGCTTAATATCTTTTGATCTGTTATGCCTATAACCTTCATTCTTGTTTGTACCTATCATCATCATGTCTAGCTCATGCCCATATATTGCTATGTCATGTTTCTGTACTTTTGCATATATTTTTGCTCCTGTTTATACAACATGATGATAACAGTTTCTGCCCTGTTTTCCAGATTTTCACTAAGTCCTTGATCAGGAATGGTTTATAGCTTTTTGTGTTGCTTATAACTAGTTAACAATGATGCCTTTTTGCCTGATTCCTTTTTCCATGCCATGTCTGCCATGTCTACTTTAGTTGCATATATTTTTATGCATGTTTGTAACCTTTTGCTTGTTTATTTGTTGCTCTAAAGTGTGCTACCTGATGTTGGCAGATTGTGTGCAAAACTTGTATTGCTTGTATCTTTTTAACCGTAACTCCGTTTGGAGTGTTCTTTATATGTAACTTGATTAGAATTTCATGTACTTTGTGTCTATGCTATTTTTTGCTGTTGTTAACCAACCTAAAATATGGTTTAGGGCAGAACAATACCAAACACTAAAATTATCGTGGAGCACTTAGTGTTATGCCATGTATAGGTTTTACCCCCCACTTAAAGTGACTAGATTGGATAGTTTATTTATGCTTCACCTCTTGCCATGATTGTGTGACATGCCATGCTTGAGTGAGATGCCATGTTAACAACCTTTGCTCACCTTGTGTAGCTAAACAACTTGAACCATTCTAAATGTGCGGTATCGTCGTGTGTGACGAGTACTCCACTTAACCTGTTAGTAACCTCTCTCGACAATAGATGCGATACCATGTGTTGTCTAGTGTTTCCTCATTGATGTTGCTTGCTCATGATTGCTTCGTAGTAATATATGATTGCTCGTCAGTTGCCTTTTTCCAGTGTTTCCTTCTTGTGTGCTTCCGCGGGTACCTCTCGGAGACGATGCGAGCTTGCGATCGACTACACCTTTGGTTTCGTCTTCTCATCAGGTAAGGGGGAGCATATATCATGCTTATAACTTTCATCTCACTCGCGCCTAGGTGTAGGATAGATCGATTGCTTGATCCTACCACTTTATATTCATGCCTCTCAAATGAACCCAAACAACCATGTCCTCCACATCCCAGCAAACCTTGTTCGGCTATGTTACTATTGCTCGCTGCTCAGCCACTGCTTAGTATGCATGCTAGGATGTTATCAACTGTTACCTCCTGTTACTCCTTGGATTGGGCTATCCCATTATTATTTGTTGTTGATGATATGATTATTATAATGTTGACTATATTCGACGAAGGATGGAAGGTCTAGGCTATCCCGCTCCGACGCTTTGTTCCATTCGAGTCACCTAGGACCCGAGTTCCGGGTATTGTGTCTCTTGACGAGCGTGCCTAACCGCGTGTGGGATTTTATGGGGTCCCCTTTTCTTACCTACCTGGATTCAAACATTTATAGAGGTGGCCCAAGCTGATTTACCATTTGAAACCATGCATATATATCTGTCGGGTCGCTCATAGTAGATATCCTTTAAAACAACCTGGGCCAGCGGAGACATAGTTTCCTTGTTGGTCCACCCTTGACCGGTGAGGGCCCGACCCCATGTGAGGTGTCCCGGTAACCCAAACCATGTTGAGACGGAAGAGGCCGATCCGAGGGCGCGGACGGCTTTTGGATTGGATGTCCACTCCCTGGGGGCCACCCGGATTTGTTCGTTGTTAGATAGAGGGACCTGTCATTTCGGATCTCTCGAAACTAAATCATAAAATGGTTGCCTATGATGGGTAGCAACTTAGAGAGATGGGCGTGCGTGCGGAGCCTTGTAATAGGCAGTTGGTACACCCCTGCAGGGTTAAATCTTTTCGAGAAGCCGTGTCCACGGTTATGGACGACTTGAGACCTACTCCTTGTTCATAGACAACAACAACTGAGACAATCTTAATATAACTTGATCAACGTGTGTGTGCCTTGACTGCTTCTTCTTCGTCGGGATGCGAAGAGGAGGACAAGGATAGGATAGGTGTTATGTTTGCGTAAGTAGTTGATAGCAAGACTTGTTGGAGGCGATTCCTCATCGAATGCTTGGTTCTCATCTTACTCTAAAATAGACCGTTAGCCACTGTTATATTGCTAGTGCGTCTGCAACCTCACCACTACCCCCATCTTACCCGTGAGAAGTTAGTTACAAGACTTTTGATATATTCTCACCCCTTGCTTTTCTTTTCCCTTTTATGTTTTGCCTGATCGGCCGCTGCAGTTGATTACCACCTCGACTCTTCTTCTGGACGCCTTCGTGGAGACTCGATGACGACTAGTTAGGCGGATCCCAGCGGAGAGCCTGGACCCGTGTGGTAACAGGAATGGTGTGTTTTACCTTTGCCACTAGGCATTTGAATGTAGTCTATACTCAGACATGTATCTTCCGCTGATGTATTGTATTAAGGCAGTTGTGTGCCGATTGTATGAGATGTTGTATCCTTGTAGCTGTAATGTTGTGATATCATGTTGGAAATCCGGGGCGTATGACATTGTCATATGTCGCGATGGGACCGATATGTGCTTCGTCCCCGGATCTGGATGGAAACATCTAGATCTGGAACAGTACCACATATCGGGCCTTATAGTGGCCCCCCTGGCTGCCCCCCTTCGCCTATATATTACCCGTGACGCGAAACCCCTGAAGAGAGAACCCCTTTTCGCAATCTCTCCTTCCACTTGGGGTAACCAACGAAGGGCGAGAAGCAATTATCCTCTCGCGTATCAAGCAAATTTCTGGCGCCGTTGACGGGGACTCCGAGTGCTAAGATAGGGGAGTTGCCCACTACCTTTTACCATTGCTTTTTAGTCTTGTTAGTTTACCTTTCAATTTTTATCTTTGTGTCTTATATCAAAAATTACAAAAAAAAATCTGCCACACTTGCTGCTACTATGGGTTCCACTGAAAACACCAAGTTGTGTGACTTCACTAGTCACAACAACAAAGACTTTATCTGCACTCCTATTGCCACACATGCCACTTCAGCTACCTCTTATGAAATTAAACCTGATTTGCTAAACCTTGTTATGAGAGATCGATTCTCTGGTGCTGGAGATGATGCTGCTTTACACTTAAATAATTTTGTTGAGTTATGTGATATGAAAAAGTATAAAGAAGTAGAAGGTGATGTTGTTAAGCTCAAGCTTTTTCCTTTCTCTTTGAGAGAAGGAGCTAAAATCTGGTTTCAATCTTTGCCTAGGAATAGCATAGATTCTTGGGATAAGTGCAAAGATTCTTTTATTGGGAAGTACTACCCACCTGCTAAAATTATCCAATTGAGAAGTACCATTATGAATTTTAAGCAATTGGATAATGAACACGTTGCCCAAGCTTGTGAACGTATGAAATCTCTTGTTAAGAAATGCCCTACACATGGTTTGACTACCTGGATGGTTATCCAGACTTTTTATGCAGGCTTAAACTTTACCTCACGGAACCTGTTAGATTCGGCCGTGGGAGGAACCTTTATGTCAACTACACTTGGTGCTGCCACAAAGCTTCTCGATGAGATGATGACCAATTATTCCCAATGGCACACCGAACGCGCTCCAATAGGTAGGAAGGTACACTCTGTCGAGGAGATTACCTCCCTAAATGAAAATTTTGACTTAATTATGTCTCTACTTACCAAGCAACCCTTTATTGATCTGATATGGGGTGGCCCGAACTTCTCAGTAAGCGAACGGTGAATATGAGAGCGATGATAGATAACTTGTATGTAGCCGATGAACTCTCCTCGCTAGATCCATGTTCCCAATGCGACAGCTCTCTACCCTTTGGATATTCACAACTTCACACACTTGCGCAAGGTAGCCGTTGACCACGAGACGGTAATTTGCAATCTACTAATTCCCAGTGGAACAACAGATCACACAAAACTTGTAGCAGCAGAACTTCAGATCGATACGAATTGAAGTTTATGATTCAAGATGAAAGCTTGTAGCTATTCTCAAGAACTAGGGCTTATCTAATCGTGGTCTAACCCTAAAACTCGTAGGGGGTTCTGTTTATATAAGCTAGGGGGTCTAGAGTTGGATACAAGGGCCGCAACCCTGAAATTTGCGCGCAGGCAGTGTCGGACGTCCGACAGGTTTCGGACGTCCGACAGGTTTCGTACGTCCGTCGGGTTTCGCCGACTTCCGTGCTGGGGTCGATCTGGAAGCACAATGTCGGATGTCCGTCGTGTCGGATGTCCGAGCTTCAACGGATATCCGTCTTTGTTTTGGAGGTGTTCTGTATAGACGCAAGCATCGTCTTCGTCGCTGATGTCGGACGTCCGAATTGGGTCGGACGTCCGAAGTCTGATGTCGGACGTCCCAATCGGGTCGGACGTCCGAAGTCCTTCTGCCTGGTTTCTTCTCCTTGAACCCGAACTTCGCCTCCTTGAGCCTTGTCTTCGTCATGGTACCTGATCATGCAAACATACAAAGATTTAGGCAGTATAAAGTTCTCATTACATGACATATCAGAATCTATTAAGAGCGAGTTCACCTATTGTTCTATCAACTTTGCACGAGCTCTTGTAATAGGTCCAATTCTGATTTCATCATTAGCTTGTGCTTCATGAAGAGTTGGGGATGGCTTGTCAGTAGGGATGTCCTCATCATCTCCCCCCCTTCAAAAGGCGTCGACCTCGACGCTCCAAGGTCATCTCCCATATATGGTGATAAATCAGCAACGTTGAAACTGTTGCTCGCGCCACCAAACTCAGCAATGGGAATATCAATCGAGTAGGCATTATCATTGATCTTGGCTAACACTTTGTAAGGACCAGCACCACGCGGCTTTAACTTGGAATTCCTCAACCCTGGAAATCTATCCTTGCGCAAATGCACCCAAACCTTGTCTCCAGGCTGAAAAAGAACTTGCTTCAGTGACTGGTTCCTTGTAGCAGCAACGCTCTTGCCTTGCTTCTCAATAGCCTCTCGCGTCTTCTCATGAATCTTCTTTACATAATATGCTCGTTTAGATGCCTCCATATTAACTCGTTCCTTCAATGGTAGAGGCAACAAATCAAGAGGTGTAATAGGCTTAAAACCATACACTACTTCAAAAGGACAAAGATGAGTAGTAGTGTGTACTGCCCTGTTATAAGAAAATTCTACATGTGGCAAACACTCCTCCCATTCACGCAGATTTTTCTTGATCATAGCTCGCAGTAATTGTGACAATGTCCAATTGACCACCTCCGTTTGACCATCAGTTTGGGGATGACATGTAGTGACGAACATCAACTTTTTCCCCAACTTTCCCCAAAGTGTCTTCCAGAAGTAGCTCACAAACTTCACATCCCTGTCAGAAACAATTGTCTTGGGCACTCCATGCAAGCGTACAATCTCCCTGAAAAACAGGTTAGCAACAGGTTAGCAACATGCGACGCATCGTCGCTCTTATGGCAAGCAATAAAATGTGCCATCTTAGAAAATCTATCCACTACCACAAATATACTATCATGACCATGTTTAGTGCGTGGCAATCCTAACACAAAATCCATACTAATATCTTCCCAAGGTGTGGTAGGAGCCGATAGTGGAGTATACAAACCGTCAGGCTTCAACTTGGACTTGGATGTGTTGCATACAATGCAGCGCCGAACAAACCTGTCCACATCACGCCTCATCCTGGGCCAATAAAAATTATCAGCAAGCATGAGTAGTGTCTTTTCACGCCCAAAGTGACCCATCAATCCTCCTGCATGTGATTCCTGCAATAATAGCAAACGCACAGAATATTCTGGAACACAAAGTTTGTTAGCTCGAAACAAAAATCGATCATGAATGTGGAATTTATCCCGTGCAGTTCGAAGCAAACACAAACGATATGGTTCAGCAAAATCATGATCAGTTGCATATAAATCACACAAACTCTCTAATCCAGGAATTTTAACATCAAGATGTGTCAATAACATGTTTTTCCTAGATAGAGCATCAACAACAACGTTATCTTTCCCTTTCTTATATTTAATGATGTAAGGAAAAGACTCAATGAACTCAACCCGCTTAGCTAAGCGTCTATGAAAATTAGATTGAGCTTTTAGATATTTTAAAGCTTCATGATCAGAATGTATGATAAATTCTTTTGGCCACAAATAATGTTGCCAAACCTCAAGAACTCTAACAAGTGCATACAATTCTTTATCATAAACAGGATAATTCAATCTAGCACCAGAAAGTTTCTCACTAAAATAAGCAATAGGTCTACCTTCCTGCATCAACACACCACCAATTCCTATGCCACTAGCATCACATTCAATCTCAATGTGTTTAGCAAAATCTGGTAGTGCAAGTAATGGTGCAGAAGTAAGCAAACGTTTTAACTCATCAAAAGCAAGATCTTGGGAAGCGCCCCAAACAAAAGGCACTCCCTTCTTAGTCAATTCATTCAAAGGAGCAACAATAGTACTAAAGTCTTTCAAAAAACGTCGATAAAAACCCGCAAGACCGTGAAAACTTCGTACTTGACTAACGTTCATGGGAGTAGGCCAATCTTGAATGGCTGTAATTTTAGAAGAATCTACTTCTAACCCATGTTTAGGTACAACGTATCCTAGAAATATGACCTTATCCTTTGCAAAAGTGCAATTCTCAAGATTAGAATACAATTTGGCATCACGTAACACTTGCAAAACTTGTCGAATATGGTCACAATGTTCAGTTTCATTATGGTTGTAAATGAGTATATCATCAAAATAGACAACCACAAAACGACCAATAAACTCTCGCAAAATATGGTTCATTAAACGCATGGAAGTACTAGGAGCATTAGTAAGACCAAAAGGCATAACTAACCACTCATATAAACCAAATTTTGTTTTGAAAGCAGTTTTCCATTCATCCCCTTCTTTCATCCTAATTTGATGGTATCCACTACGCAAATCAATTCTAGAGAAAATAACAGCACCACACAATTCATCAAGCATATCATCTAAACGTGGAATAGGATGGCGATATCTAATAGTGATGTTATTAATAGCTCTACAATCTACGCACATACGCCAAGTACCATCTTTCTTAGGAACCAAAATAACAGGCACAACACAAGGGCTAAGGCTGACACGAATATACCCTTTATCTAGAAGTGCTTGTACTTGTTGCTGAATTTCCTTCGTCTCTTGGGGATTGGTACTGTATGGTGCCCGGTTGGGAAGAGTAGCACCCGGAATTAGATCAATTTGGTGCTCAATACCACGCAGTAGTGGTAGTCCCGCTGGTACCTCCGCCGGGAACACATCATCAAAATCCTGGAAAACATTAGACACACCAAGAGAAATAGGGTGATTATCATGAGAAACCAAAACCTCGCCTTTATACATGAGGACAAGAGGTATGGCTGTAGGATCCTCACTAAATTCTCTCAAGTCCTCTTTGGTGGCTAATGTAAGCAAACTAGGATCTCTCGCACTTTTCATTATAGTATCACTCACAGCTATTACATTGTCCTCTCGTGTAGGTTCCAAATTCACCTGTACTTTTTGACGAGCCTCATTCACAATTTGTTGTGGAGACATAGGATGGAGATTAACTTTCTTGCCCTTGAACTCCAAATGATATGTATTGGCTCGGCCATTGTGTTGCACATGGCGATCATATAACCGTCTTCATCCAACTATGGGAACAACAACACTTATCCTAGCAACAAGAACCCCACTTCTGAATTAGAAAGCATGCTTAGAGACTTTATCACTACCCAAAAAGCCTTCAACAAGAATGTAGAAGAGAAATTAGCCAAGTTATATAATCTCTCTTTGAAGATAGATAGCCTAGCCATTGATGTTGAGATGCTAAAAATTAGAACCTATCCCCTTGAGGAGAGAAATGCCACTCCTATTAATGCTATACAATTGCAAATTAATGAAAATATTAGGATGATGGCTAAACTTAAAGGAAGATGGGCTAGAGAAAAAGAGGAAGATGATAGAATTAAGAGCCTTCCTACACACCACACAGTTGCCACTATCCAAATTTTTGAGGATAGCGAAACTATTAGCACCCAATGCACTCCTAGTCCCATTGGACCTATTAATGGTGATGCTAATACCTCAACCGTAGAAGAAGAAACTCCTATGAACATAGAGGGTTTCAAACAAGTGAGCCTAGATGACACTACTACCACCTTTGATAGTAGTGATATTGATTTTGATAGTTGCACCCTCTCAGAAGTTATTAGCTTGCTACACAAAAGTCTAGAGACCCCCACACTAGCACACTCAATCTTGCCTTCATGGAGCATATCACAAATGCTCTCATCAAAGCTAGGGAGGAGAATCTTAGGATAGAAGCCTCCATACCTAGGAAGCTAGATGATGGTTGGGACCATATGATAAAAATTAAATTAAATAACTTCTCTTGCTATGCTTTATGTGACGTTGGAGCTAGTACCTCTGGCGTGCCCAAAAGAATGTATGATATGTTTGAATTGAAACCTCTTTATTCTTGTTCTTTTGGTGTTCGTCTTGTTGATTCTTCCTTAAATAAACCTTTGGGGAAGATCGACGATGTTCTTATCATTGTCAATGACAACTATGTTCCCGTTGATTTTATTATTATGGATATATAGTGTGAACCTTTATGTCCAATTATTTTGGGACGTCCTTTTCTTCGCACCGTTGGTGCCGTTATTGACATGAAAGAGGGGAATATAAATTTCAATTCCCTCTTAAAAATGGGATGGAACACTTCCCTAGAAAGAAAATCAAGTTACCATTTGAGTCCGTTACACGGGCTAGCTATTCTCTCTTGATAAAACTTGATTCTTCTTTTGCCTATGCCTAGCTTAAAGGCGTAAGAGAAAGCGCGTGTTGGGAGGCAACCCAAGGTGTTTTTACTTCTGTTCTTAGTGGTCTTGATTATTTTTACTACTGTAGCAACATCATTGTATCTTTTTTTTCAAGCTTTGTGGCAAATTATAGCCTCTTATGATAAGGGAAGAAAAAGTTGTGACATGCTGTTGATACGTCCAAAACGTATCTATAATTTCTGCTTGCTCCATGCCTCTTTTGTGTGATATTGCTATGATATTGATGAACTTCCATACACTTTTGATCATATTTGGACTAACCTATTAACTCAGTGCACCCCAGTGCCAGTTCCTATTTTCTGTTGTTTTCTATTTCAGGTTTCCCCCTTATTAAAAGTGCCCGAAAAATTCCGGGAAAAATATAAGAAAAATCAGCGTACCGGAAGATTCGCGAAGAGCCCGAGAGGGGCCAGAGGGGAGACAGGGGCCCCCAGGAGGCCAGAGGGCGCGGCCCCACCCCTGGTCGCGCCAGGGGGGCGCCTGGAACCCCTGGCCCACCTCTGGCTGCCCCTTTCGCCTATTTATTCCCCGTGACGAGAAACCCTCGGGGACGGAACCTTTTTCGCGATCTCTCCTCTGTTCCACCGCCGTCGCGCTTCCAAGATCGTGAGCACCAGAAGACCTCTTCCCGGCACCCTGCCGAAGGGAGGAATCACCTCCGGGAGCTTCTCCACCACCATGGATGCTTCCCGGATGAACTGTGAGTAGTCCACCTTGGACCATGGGTCTATGATCAGTAGCTATGTGATGTGATCCTCCCCTCTTTGTTCTTCATGGATTAGACCTCGTGAGCTGCCCTACATGATCGAGGCACATATGTAATCTTTCTGCTATTGCTATGCTGAGTTTGCTGGGATCCGATGGATTATGAGATTATGTTCAGATTGTGATTGAGTTATATATTTGATTCTCTTCTTTTATATTTATGTTCTTGAGTAATTATTGTATGTTCTCCGTTGCTATTTATTGCTTTGGCCAAGTAGTAGGTAGTGACTCCAAGAGGGAGCGTTATGCATGATTGTGGGTTCATGCCCCCCGATGACTAGCTTGAGTGACAGAAACATGAGTCTAGGGGATGTGATGTTGCCACAAGGGGGAAAACAACGGTGCTTGTACTTGCGGGTGCAAGGATTGTTTACTTTATGCAAAGTTCTTTAATGCAGTTGTCCGTTGCTTTGAGTTTACACTTTGGGTGGGATTCGCAACTTAATACCAGCGAGATGTTTTGGATAGATATCTCAAGGTGGATGATTAGTAGGTAGATGCAGATGGATTTCGGTCTACTTGTCTTGGCGTACTACCCATGCTTTTGAGCCTCTTCCTTTCTGTATAGCATAATTAGCATTGGTTTGCGCACATAATACTGTCAATTGCCCAGCTGTAATTTATTTACCTCGCATGGCTATTTTATCGTCTTTTGGGAGAGAGACATCACTAGTGAACATCATAGGACCCCGGTCCATATTTCCACCACTGTTTACACTATCAATTTACTTTCAGTATTTACTTTTCCGTAGCTATCACTGTCATTATTATCCCATGCGTATTATCCTTTGTTAACAACAAGGCCAGAGGAATTGACAACTCCTCTGTAGTCGTTGGGAGCAAAGCTATCTGTTGTGTGTGCAGGTCTAGGCCAAGCAAGTGATTATCATAAAACGGCGCATCACTTGCCGAACCACCTACTTGTCGATCTTGGATTCCTACTGGAGATAATCTAAACCTTAGCATCTTCGCTAAGGGAAATTTGTCGCTACGCTACATCTCACCTTCCACTTGGGGTAACCAACGAGGGACGAGAAGCTATCTCGTGTATCAAGCAAATTTCTGGCGCCGTTGCCGGGGACTCCACTCTTCCAGATAGGGGAGTTGCACACTATCTTTTATCTTTGCTTTTTAGTCTTGTTAGTTTACCTTTCAGTTTTTGCTCTAGTGTCTTTTATAAAAAATCAAAAAAATAGTTATCTTTCCTTTAGTTATCCTTTTTGTTTAGTCAAGCATGTTAGGATTTGGTGCCTTGAGGGAGTCTGAGGTCTTAGACTTCCATCAAAGGGATGGAGAAAATATGAAGAAGGCTTGGGATAGAATTTCTGATGCACATAGGAGGGTTATGCCTTGGATACCTATAAAAATTGTGTTTAGAAATTTTTACCATGGTCTTTTTAGATGGTGCAAGCACTCTCTTGATATTATAGCTGAAGGGGATTTCTTAGCTTGTGATGAAGCTAGAGCTCTTGAAATTATACATGGTCTATCTAGTTACTTTGTTTATGATCATAGTTTTGATACTATTATAGATAGACTTGCTACTATTGAAAAGAGATTGGATGCTCTAGATTTGAAAAAAGCAAAGAAACCCCAGCCAAACAAGAAAGATGTTTATGAGAAAGATGGTGACTGGGAACCCTTTGTTAGAATTAGCATCTCTAACCAAGACTTCCTTGCCTTTTGTGACATCGGATCTATGATTTCTACTATGCCAAAAGTTGTTTATGATTCTTTCAAATTTAACATGGAAAAATTATCATCTTATCATGAACATGCTAATGGAGATATTTCTGAGATCCAGGGAAGGATAAAAGATGTACCAGTGACATTCCTTAAAGGGATTTCAATGGTTGATTTCTTTGTCATGAAGCCAAACCAAGGAAACATAGTGCTTGGGAGGGATTTCCTCCGAGCCGTGAAAGGTTTCATTGATATAGGTAAGGGACAAATACGCCTACGCGGGGAGGCAAAATGTGTGTACCCCTTTCCTAAAAGAAACAAGGATGAACTTGTTGAGGAACCATTTGAATCATATTACAACTCCGATTATTATGATGATCTTTGATTCCTTCTATTTGCATTAAGCCTAGCTAATGGCTTTAAAGAAGCGCTTTCGGGAGGCAGCCCGCAACGAATTTAGGATTTCCTTTTTGTTTTTATTCTGTTTTTAGTGGTCTTGATGATTGTTACTACTGTAGCAACATCATTGTATCTTTACTTTTCAAGCTTTGTGCCTTTTATAGCCTCATACGACAAGGGAAGTGAAAGTTGTGACATGCTGTCCAGAAAACAGATTCTGTCCTCGTGACTAGAAAAATCACAGAAAAATCCTAGTTCATCTTTTTTAGCTGAATTGTTTACACAGCGTGCTCTATACAATTACGAAACTTTCGTATGTTCTGAGTTTTTCTATTTGAGTTGCAGAAGTATCCCTAAAAAATTCTTTACTGCCTGCTGGTCTGTTTTTCACAGATTCTGTCCTGTTTTGCCTTTTCTTCGTTTTGCAAACCTTAAGCTTGCTTTTTCTTTGCAAAAACTTTTTGGCAATCTTGAGAAACAGTAGCTCTTCAAGATTATCCTTATTTACAGTAGATAAAAATATATTTTATTATGGGTACTAACCTCGCTAATCATATTATGATGAGTTGTGTATGAAGGGAGTTTTCAAGTGTGCGAGGGAAGATGATGAAAGAAGATCAAGAAGTGTCAATCGTTCAAGCTTTGGGATGCCCCCATCCATCCCCAAGAAATATTCAAGGAGACTCAAGCGTCTAAGCTTGGGGATGCCCCCGTGCATCCCGTTCTCCATCGACAATTATCAGTTCGTCTCTCGTTTCACTATATTTTTATCACTTCATGCATTATGTGCTATTCTTGGAGAGTCTTGCTCTTAGGTTTTATTTTTAGTTTTCTTTAGCTTTGCTTGCTGTTCATAACAAGTTAGAACCCATCTTTCTTTGTGTGGGAGAGAAACACGCTCCACTTCCAAAATTTAGAACACAACATAGGATTTTTCCTGCTTATCTTTGTTGTGTGTGTTCTTTATCTTTTCGTAGCTACTGTCATGTTTTGCTCTTAGCTTTCATGCTTATCTTTTCAAAGAGCTTTTGTTTAGTTTGTTTCTGGAACTCTCTTGAGTTTTCATGTTTATCTTGTTTAGAGAGTTTGCCTGTTGCACTGAGTTTTGTGTCTTGACTTGAAGTAGGTAATTGAGGTTGCTATTCTTTTGTAGTAGTAACTTGCAATAGTTTTGAGGTATTGTTTTGAGTAATGTTTGGACTTTTTGTGTCAAGAGCTTTAGCCTATTAGTGATAGATGTCGTATTTTGGGAAATCCGTGTTTATTTTCAAAACCTACAAATTAGTTGAGAACTCTAGCTACTAGATGGATCACTACTCTTCTGAGGGGTCGAATATTAGAGTACACTCACGTACCATGAGTCGAGGATGCGCAAGGATAAACAAATCCCCATACACTCCTCCTCGTGGTACTTGTCTCTTTGTGAACCTCCTTATTAGATTGAGAGTTGCCGATAATAACTGCATGAGTTCTTCGGACTAATGTGAGTATTCGAAAGTTGACACTTCCACCTTCCCATATTTTTCTAGCCTCTCCTGTGTCGTGCATTGCTTTCTTCTCACTCCGAGAGTTAGCGTCCACCTTCGCCGGTACATCCAAACCCTTGGCACGATACGCTCTGTCATCCTAAGCCTCCTTATATCCTTCCTCAAAACAGCCACCATACCTACCTATCAAGGAATTTCCATAGCCTTTCCGAGATATATTTCCATGCAACATCCATCTTCTCATGACTTGATCTTCATGTCATACATGCTACTTTCTTGATCGATGAGCCGCATGCTAGTTGGGCCTTGCCAATCATTGCTACATGACGCGCTAGTATCATTGCATATCCTGCTACACTGGTAGAGGCATACATTTGCATACATCATGATAGTTACATTTTCTTTATGATTTGAGTACTTTGTAAAGTGTGAAAGATCTTCTATACTTTTTGTAATATATAGAGTGTTGCCCCTAAAGTGAGGAAAAGATCCCAAAGTGGACAAATCAAAAGATCCCAAAGAGGACAAAAATAAAAGATCCCAAAGAGGACAAATGAGAGAAATAGAAAGAGCCATTGAGGCCACCAAAAAAATTCAAAACAAATAGAAAAAAGAGAAAAAGAAATAAAAAGAGAGAAGGGGGCACACTACTATTCCTTTTGAAAGATCCACACTCGTACTCCCTCTTATATCTTGTACTCCATAGAGATTATCATTCATGCATATAGCTATGTGGGGACATTCACACTTTAGAACTTGGCTTGTATATTCCAATGATGAGCCTCCTCAAATGAGCTCTAGGTCTTCTTGAGCAAGCAAGTTGGATGCACCCCCACTAGTTCCATTGGAGAGCTTACCTTATCTCATATGTGCATCCGTTGCATGGCAATCCCTACTCCTCACATCATATCTATCATTTGGCTTTCTCTCGCCTATGATTGTCCTCGTTGATGTGAGCCTTTCACATTCTTTTTGTCTCCCTCCTCCACCATATTCTCTCTTTGCCATCCTAAGTGTCAACTTTCTTGCTTACGCTCATCCATTGCATGAGTGCTCAAAATGTCGAAAAGGAGTGGATCATTTTGACTTGTACCTGGCTAGTGGTCTGGGGATGAGTCAAGATAAGATTCCAAAGAATACTAAGTGTGAAACTTTAGTAGATTGAGTTCTCAACAAAAAAATACTTTTTCTCTCGTATATCCCTATCCCCTTTCTTGCACGCAAACACCATTTGGAGACATTCGAGTCACGGACAGCGAGAGCTCTTGCACCTGTATGTTCTTATGTTGCTTGTTTCAATACTAAATATAGACTCTTGCCTATTATGACTTGAATTGAATTACATGCCTTGATTGCTTTACTTAAAAGTTCTTTTATGGTTGTTAACATGTCACCACAGAAATTATGCTTGTTATCATTTACCTACTCGAGGACGAGCAGGAATTAAGCTTGGGGATGTTGATACGTCCAAAACGTATCTATAATTTCTTCTTGCTCCATGCCTCTTTTGTGTGATATTTCTATGATATTGATGAACTTCCATACACTTTTGATCATATTTGGACTAACCTATTAACTCGGTGCACCCCAGTGCCAGTTCCTGTTTTCTGCTGTTTTTCTATTTCAGGTTTCCCCCTTATTAAAAGTGCCAGAAATATTCCGAGAAAAATATAGGAAAAATCAGCGTACCGGAAGCTTCGCGAAGAGCCCGAGAGGGGCCAGAGGGGAGCCAGGGGGGCCCAGGAGGCCAGAGGGCGCGGTCCCACCCCTGGCCGCGCCAGGGGGGCTCCTGGAGCCCCTGGCCCACCTCTGGTCGCCCCCTTTCGCCTATTTATTCCGCGTGACGAGAAACCCTCGAGGACGGAACCCTTTTTTGCGATCTCTCCTCTGTTCCGCTGCCGCCGCGCTTCCAAGATCGGGAGCACCAGAAGACCTCCGGGAGCTTCTCCACCACCATGGATGCTTCCCGGATGAACCGTGAGTAGTCCACCTTGACCATGGGTCTATGATCAGTAGCTATGTGATGTTCTCCTCCCCTCTTTGTTCTTCATGGATTAGACCTCGTGAGCTGCCCTACATGATCGAGGCACATATGTAATCTTTCTGCTGTTGCTATGCTGAGTTTTCTGGGATCCGATGGATTATGATATTATGTTCAGATTGTGATTGAGTTATATATTTGATTCTCTTCTTTTATATTTATGTTCTTGAGTAATTGTTGCATGTTCTCCGTTGCTGTTTATTGCTTTGGCCAAGTAGTAGGTAGTGACTCCAAGAGGGAGCGTTATGCATGATTGTGGGTTCATGCCCCCCGATGACTAGCTTGAGTGACAGAAACATGAGTCTAGGGTATGTGATGTTGCCACAAGGGGGGAAAACGGTGCTTGTACTTGCGGGTGCAAGGATTGTTTACTTTACGCAAAGTTCTTTAATGCAGTTGTCCGTTGCTTTGAGTTTATACTTTGGGTGGGATTCGCAACTTAGTACCGGCGAGATGTTCTGGATAGATATCTCAAGGTGGATGATTAGTAGGTAGATGCAGATGGATTTCGTTCTACTTGTCTTTGCATACTGCCCATCCTTTTGAGCCTCTTCCTTTCTGTATAGCATAATTAGCATTGGTTTGCGCACATAATCCTGTCAATTGACCAACTGTAATTTGTTTACCTCGCATGGCTATTTTATCGTCTTTTTGGGAGAGAGACATCACTAGTGAACATCATAGGACCCCGGTCCATATTTCCACCACTGTTTACACTATTAATTTACTTTCAGTATTTACTTTTCCGTAGCTATCACTATCATTATTATCCCGTCCGTTTTATCCTTTGTAAATAACAAGGCCGGAGGAATTGACAACTTCTCTGTACTCGTTGGGAGCAAAGTTATCTGTTGTGTGTGCAGGTCTAGGCCAAGCAAGTGATTATCATAAAACAGCGCATCACTTGCCGAACCACCTACTTGTCGATCTTGGAGTCCTACTGGAGACACTCTAAACCTTAGCATCTTCGCTAAGGGAAATTTTCCACTACGCTACATCTCACCTTCCACTTGGGGTAACCAACGAGGGACGAGAAGCTATCTCATGTATCAGCTGTCCAGAAAACAGATTCTGTCTTCTTGACGGAAAAAATCGGATCAAATCACCAGTTCATCTTTTTGAGCTGAATGTTTTACACAGCATGCTCTATACAATTGTGAAACTTTTGTATGTTCTGAGTTTTTTGATTTTAGTTGCAGAAGTACCCCAAAAAAATTTCTCTACTACCTGTTGTTCTGTTTTTCACTGATTCTGCCACGTTTTGTCTCTCCTTACTCTTGCAAACCTTAAGCTTGCTTTTTCTTTGCAAAAACCTTTTGGAAATCTTGAGAAATAGTAGCTCTTCAAGAATATCTTTATATACAGTGTGGGGAAATTATTTTATTAAGGGTACTAACCTCTCTAATCAGCTTATGACGAGTTATGTATGAAGGGAGTTTTAAAGTGTGCGATGGAAGATGATGAAAGAAGATCCGGGAGTGTCAAGCGCTCAAGCTTGGGGATGCCCCCATGCATCCCCAATAAATATTCAAGGAGACTCAAGCATCTAAGCTTGGGGATGCCCCCGTGCATCCCCTTCTCCATCAACAATCATTAGTTCGTCCTTCGTCTCACTATATTTTTATCACTTCATGTGTTATGTGCTATGCTTGGAGCGTATCGCTCTTAGGTTTTATTTTTTGTTTTCTCTAGCTTTTCTTGCTTTTCATAACAAGTTAGACCCCATCTTACTTTGTGTGGGAGAGAAACACGCTCCACTCCAATCTAGAACACATCATAGGATTTTTCATGCTTATCTTTTTGCCGTTGTGTGTTCTTTATCTTTTCGTAGCTACTGCCATGTTTAGTTTTAGTCTTAGTTTGTCTTTAGCAAGAGCCTCGGCTTTTTTTTAGTTTGTTGCTGTAACTCTCTTTAGTTTTTATGTTTATCTTGTTAAGAGAGTTGGTTATTGCACTGAGTTGTGTCTTGTCTTGAAAGTAGGTAATTGAGGTTGCTATTTAATTTTAGTACTAACTTGCAATAGTTTTGAGGCATTGATGTGAGTAATGTTTGTAACTTTTGGTGTGAAGAGCTCTAGCCTATTAGTGATAGGTGTCGTATTTTGGGCAATCCGTGTGTATTTTCAAAACCTACAAAACTAGTTGAGAACTCTAGCTACTAGATGGATCCCTAATCTTTGGAGGGATCAGATATTAGAGTACACTCACGTACCATGAGTCGAGGATGCGCAAGGATAACCAAAACCCCATACACTCCTCCTCGGGGTACTTGTCTCTTTGTGAACCTCCTTATTAGATTGAGAGTTACCGATAATAAGTGCATGAGTTCTTCGGACTAATGTAAGTATTGAAAGTTGGCACTTCCACCTCCTCATATTTGCTAGCCTCTCCCGTGCCGTGCATTGCCTTCTTCTCACTCTGAGAGTTGGCGTCCACCTTCGCCGGTACATCCAAACCCTTGGCATGATACGCTCTGTCATCATAAACCTCCTTATAGCCTTCCTCAAACAGCCACCATACCTACCTATCAAGGCATTTCCATAGCCTTTCCGAGATATATTGCCATGCAACATCTACCTCTTCATGACTTGATCTTCATGTCATACATGTTCCTGCTACGCAGTGACATACATTGCATACATCATGATAGCTACATCTTCTTTATGTTTTGAGTACCTTGTAAAGTGTGAAAGATCTTCTATACCCTCTTGTAAATTAGAGTGTTGCCCTTAAGTGAGGAAAAAATCCCAAAGTGGACGAACTAAAAGATCCCAAAGAGGACAAATGAGAGTTAAATAGAAAGAGCCATTGAGGCCACCAAAAAAATACAAAAAAATAGAAAAAAGAGAAAAAGAAAATAAAAAGGGACAATTACATTTCTACCCCTAGTTATGTCTCACTCGTCTGATTTGCCCCTAGTTTCAAAAACAGACCTGTTCTGTCCAAGCCACTTTGTGAATCTTATGCTTTTGCCCTTTGACCATTTGACCGTAAATTTGAAAACTTCAGAGTGGATTCATACTAACTCAGAAAAATGCAAATAAGATATCAAAATGTTAAGAAAAACATCACCTATATGTGTGTGTCATTTGCAATCATGAAAAAAGTGTTGGAAATTCCCCATCTGAGTTCGAGCTCATATGATCTTAGCGTGAATAGAAAAATCTCAAAAAATTCAAAAAAAATCTGATTTTTTTTCTGTAAACAATGACAAATGTTTTGAGTTCTTGCAAAGTTTTATCATGAAATAACATTCATGAATGTCGTGGCAAAAAAGACAAATCCAACACTCTTAAACTAAGAATTTTGGAGTGTTGAATTTGTCTTTTTTTGCCATGACTTTCATGATGAAACTTTGCAAGAACTTAAAACATTTGTCAATGTTTATAGGAAAAAGAATTCAGAATTCTTTTGATTTTTTTTAATTTTTTTGAGATTTTGTTATTCATGCTAAGATCATATGAGCTCGAACTCAGATGGGGAATTTCCAACACTTTTTTCACGATTTCAAATGACACACACATATAGGTGATGTTTTTCTGAAAGTTTTGATATCTTATTTGCATTTTTTCGAGTTAGTATGAATCTGCTCGGAAGTTTTCAAAGTTACGGTCAAACAGTCAAAGGGCAAAAACATAAGATCCGTAAAGTGGCTTGGACAGAACAGGTGTGTTTTTGAAACTAGGGGCAAATCAGACGAGTGGGACATAACTAGGGGTATAAATGTAATTGTCCCAAATAAAAAAGAGAGAAAGGGGCAACACTACTATCCTTTTGAAAGATCCACACTAGTACTCCTCTTATCCTTGTACTCTATAGAGATGATCATTCATGCATATAGCTATGTGGGGACCTTCACACTATAGAACTTGCTTGCATATTCCAAGGATGAGCCTCCTCAAAAGAGGTCTAGGTCTTCATGAGCGAGCAAGTTAGATGCACCCCCACTAGTTCCATTGGAGAGCTTTTTTTAGCTTATATGTGCATCCGTTGCATGTCAATCCCTACTCCTCATATCATATCTATCATTTGGTCTTCTCGCCTATGATTGTCCTCATTGATGTGAGCCTTTCTCACCCTTTTTGTCTTCCTCCTCCAACATATTTCTCTCTTTGCCATCCTAAGTGTCAACTCTCGTGCTTACGCTCATCCATTGCATGAGTACTCAAAATATCGAAAAGGAGTGGATCAAATTGACTTGTACCTGGCTAGTGGTCTGGGGACGAGTCAAAATAAGATTCCAAAGAAGACCAAGTGTGAAACTTTAGTAGATTGAGTTCTCAACAAAAATATTTTTTTCTCGTATTCCCTATCCCCCTTCTTGCACGCAAACACCATTTGGAGACATTCGAGTCACGGACAGCGGGAGCTCTTGCACCTAATGTTCGTTTGTTACTTGTTTCAATGCTAATATAGACTCTTGCATGTTATGACTTGAATTGAATAACATACCTTGATTGCTTTACTTTTCAAAGTTCTTATATGGTTGCTAGCATGTCACCACAGAAATTATGCTTGTTATAATTTACCTACTCGAGGACGAGCAGGAATTAAGCTTGAGAATGTTGATACGTCCCAAACGCATTTTGGTTATTTTTTGTTTTAAATTTAAATTTTGTTTTTTATTTTCGCCTGATTTTTTTCGAATAATTTCCGAAACACTGAATTTCGTCGATTTCGTTTTGGTCCGGTAAAAAAGACAAAACCAAAACCTTGCTCCCAAGGTTACACCATGGCGAGCTCCGGCGAGGAAAAGGGCGTGGTGGTGGACCTCTGCTCCGCGGCGGAGTCGGTGGGCGGTGAGGACGCGCGCGACACGCCGCTCCACATCGTCGAGTCCCTCTGCATGTGCTGCGGCGAGAACGTAAGAGCGTCGCCTTGAGACCCCCATAGCATTCGCTTCTGTGTCCATAGCGGAAGTAGCTCCTTCCGCCGGATCGTACTGGAGATGTTTCTTCCAGAATAACTGACTTTGGTGATATTCTGTGGTTAGGGCACGACGAGGATACTGCTGACTCTCATCCCGCACTTCCGGGAGGTAAGCTAGAGCTACTACTGTGTTATGTTCTCTCTGTCTATGGATTTGGGATATGTGTTGATATTTGCCCCTGTAAAACCTGCAGGTTGTTCTGATGGCTTTCGAGTGCCCGCATTGCAGCGAAAGGTAATATGGTGGCGGCCATGTCGCGGCACAAGTGTAGAATTGTTGGGGTTTTGTAGTGTCAAGTCTAACTCTGGTGTGCCTGTGTGCTAGGAACAATGAGGTTCAGTTTGCTGGGCAGCTCCAGCCCAAGGGATGTTGCTACACTTTGAAAGTCCCAGAGGGGCAGCCTGAGGTATTTCTTTCTTTTCCTTTCTTCTCTTTTGTTGACTGAGATATCGTAGGGTGTACATATCCAAGGTGGATAAAAGAGGGAACAAAAGAAAAGGAACTTAAACAAACAGATCATTTAAGCAACCAGTCAAGTTGAGGTTGAACCAAAGGCTCCTTCACTCTAAAACGGTGAATCTGTATGTTACTTTAAAGTGAACTTTCCAGCATGAAAATGAGGGCAGCTGTCCTTGAAAGGTGAACTCCTTCCTTTCCTTCCAAATATTTTCACGAAATAAGGGCCAACAATAGTTCTGCGAAGCAGAAGCGAGGCGTGGGGAAATTGGCCTGTGAAGGTCCCAAAGAATGTGTAGGAAATCCCGTGAAAAATCACAGCCAGAGAAATGATCATGACTTTCCAGGACGTTACTAGGCTATAAACCACACTGTGATCCTGAATCAAGCTGCCATTGTCAATGGAGCATCGCACCTCTCGTGTTCAGCCGGAGTAACCAAACAAACACCTTCATTTTTGGTAAACACTTAGATTTCCAAATACTTCTCCAGGCTAGGTAGAATCTGTCTACCAATGAATAGAGCCCCCCAAGCAAAAATCTAGTATCATTCTTAGCCAGTGCGTGAATAACATAGTCACGTAGCTGGATAACAAGCTGAAGCTCTCCTCATTTGCTTGAACTGAAAGAGGCAAGACAAAGAGAGAATGCAAGTACACAGTAGCTAAGTAATCTTCAACCGTGCCATGTTGATTTAGGGCGAAAGGAAATAGGTGGTCAAACTTGTCAGTCAGTATCTCTCGGTTGGACCAAATTTTTTTTTCCAAAACAAGATAGAAGCTCCATCACCTGGGATAACAGGAGTAATCCTGCTGTAGATATCTGAAGGCCAATAATACCCTCCACCAAAATGAACCTAATTATTAACATTTGAGCATGAGGGGCACTAGGTACATGGAGTGACCAGACTAACCTTTACCCACGGCACATTGTTGTTGCCCAAAATTTTGCAAAGCTGTTTTCAGCGCAATTTTGCAGTTCCAGGTATTTGAGCCTGATCCCCTCGCTGCTTGGGTCGACACAACATGGGCCAGGCTGTTAGAGCTTTTCCAGAGTTAGACACATCAGGTTTAGCCCATAGGCAGTGACGACGAGCTTGGTTGTAGTTCTTGATGACATTCTGTGGTAACTTTAAAAAACACATGCAGTAAGTTGGAAATGAAGAAAAATTTGTGTTTGTAGTTCTCAGGTGACCACCATGCGAAAGGAAGAGGGTGCTGGCGTCGAGTTGCCGCTCAATCTGGTCGATGAGAGATGAGAAATCCTGGACCGAAGGCCTCATCGTTCCCAGGGGTAGGCCAAGATAGGCTAAGACGACATCCTCTCGTTAGAAACGTTGATAGCATTGTGTATGATTTAGGATAATTAACATGCAGCCCTGTGGCTCAGGCAAAACCTTCCAACACCATTTGTAGAACAACTACTGCGTTTCTTATGTAACGTGCCTATATGGTTATATATACAGTGATATATTTATTACTAGCAGTATAATAGTTTATGGTAGCAGTGCCCAGCTGCGCTGCACTGTGAATCTATTTAGTGGCACTTACTTATATTTGTTCCAGTAATATTCTGTTGTTATGGCTCCGATGATCCTTTCCAGTAGATATTATCCAGAAACAGAAAATGGAAGTCATTTTGAAAAGCAACACTATGCTAAACTAAGCCTTAAAGCCCCTCGCAGTCACTTCACTGTCTGTTTAGTAGTATCTGTATGTCTCTACTAGTGCATTAGTCTATTATTGTTAATATTCGTCTGGCTAATCCACCTTGCTAACATGTATATGTCGTAGCTTACCAAACATGAATATTCAACAATGTTCATCTCACATACTTGTCTATCCTAAATGCAAAACTTCAAAACTTGATCTTCTTTGATAGATTGCGACGGAAGTTTTATGGTGACTCCAAACGATTGAAATGTTGCCTTTTTTATGTTACAGCTTGCATCTGAAACTTTGTTTGTTGTTGTATTTTATATGTACTTTGCTGCAACATGTCCCAGTTCACCTGTTAATTGGTACTGCATTTATGTTCATGGATTATATCTAATCCCAGCATATTATTCATTATTATCTCTGTATATTTTGTGCTGGTAAATTTTTTTACTCGTGATGTGTGTTTCCTTATTATTGCTGCTCTTTTACTGAACCACCTTTTTTCCTGCCCCACTGCACTAACAGTTGTGAGCCTTAGTTTACATTTAATTCCATATGCATTGGCTTCCTATCCATGCTTTCCTCCTATCCATATTCATGCGACTGACGAGCTGTTTTGGCGCAGATACTGAACCGTCAGGTTGTGAAATCTGATTCAGCGACTATTAAGGTATCGCTGGTCCATGCACTTGGTAATGCATTTATGTTATACATGTATTCCTTTGTTTTCTGTTCTCACTTTTACTTACGTGCAGATTCCAGAACTTGACTTTGAGATCCCTCCAGAAGCTCAACGCGGAACACTTTCAACAGTACGCTTCATCATTTTCTGTATATAATTCTGGGGAAATGGTTTCTTTTAATTTTTTGATTGCTACTTCACTTAGTTTTTTGTTTATCACGTATTAGGTGGAAGGGAGTATTATGCGAGCTGTTAATGAGTTGCAAGCACTTCAGGATGAAAGAAAGGTGAAGCTTGTGGCCTGCCTACTGAGTTTTTGAATTACAATTGAGCCTCCTAGTGATACACACTAATTGTCTTTCGGGACCTGCAGAAAATGGATCCGCAAAAGGCTGAAGCCATTGAACAGTTCTTAGTAAAATTGATATCTGTTGGATCAGGGGAAACTGCTTTTACCTTTATTCTTGATGATGCTTCCGGCAACAGCTTCATCGAGAACCCGTAAGTTTTTTGTAGCCTTCAGAGTTCATATTATTTGAGATGTGATTTGTTGGAATCTTAAAATTGCTTAGCCATGAAAGAATAGTTCTAACTTCTAAGCATATCTTTACTTCATTTCTTCTTTCTCATCAAATAATAGATACGGTTGTAATTTCAACTTCGTAATCTTGCAAATTTTTACTTTTCAACCCTGAGTTCTTAAACTTTTTGAAGAGCAACCCTAAACTATGGAAATAGTACTTTTTGTATGTGCATTGTATTCAATTCTTTAGAAAATTCGAGAAAAGGGGGGGGGGGGAGAGAGAGAAATAAAAAAATAGAAAATTCTGAAAAGATTTATAGAGGAAAACTGTTGAAAATATTAAAGTAAAGATAAATACTAATAACAGAAAATTGTGACCGATATCGTGGGAAATATGGGAAATCCATGTGTGTTTAAAACTGTAAATTTGTATTATGAATTATTATAAAATTCAACTAATCCGTAAGTAAATTATGGGATGTACACATCATTTATCATTAAATAATTCCTTGATTCTCCCACTGTTTTCTACATTTTCCATGTAGGCGCTGCATCAACCAAACAAAACATGTGTCACACGTCAGCCAAAAAATTTGCGTAGTCAACCGAGAGGTGTGAAGTAAATTGCTTTCATATTTCAGGGTTGTAAATTTGTAATTCAAACGGTTTTTCGAGTTCAGGGTAGAAAATGGGCTTTTGCAAGAGCACAAAGTTTCTATCTTTATTCAGCAATCTGCACATAGTGTGTCTCCTCGTGCGTGTGTGGAGAGTGGAGACACACGCATGAGGTACTTGCAATTCGACATATATTGATATATCTGCATATATTCACAGGTATGCACCTTCATCAGATCCTTTGTTATCTTTGAGATTCTATGAGAGGACATCTGAACAGCAAGCAGGACTCGGTTTTCTTGCTGAACCAACCAAAGAACCTGGAGAGTCTCAGGATGCTTCAACAGTAGAAGGAATCTCGGGTGGGCTGCAAAGGATTCCACATGGTTCAGTTGGAGCTATTGCAGGTCGTCGTGCCATAGCTCAGGGAAACTCTGATGAAATTAATGCAGCGCTGTGTAGATATTCAGCACCAGAAGAGGTATGTCTGTTTAGTTGCCTAAACATCATATCAAGAATGAAGACTGTTTGCGCCTTACAAAATTCACTTGGGCAGGTTGATACTTTGCCATCAACGTGTGCGGCCTGTGCTGCTGAGTGTGTCACTCGATTCTTTTCTACGAGTATCCTTTTCACCTTAAATTCAATCCAGAAACAGACTGTAGTGTTTCTGTTCTGGTAGCTTTGGTTATTTGATCAATCCTACTATATGGAGGGACAATGCTGCAAGTAATCAGTACAAGTATTTACTAGTGTCTTATCCTTGAACTTTGATAGAAATCCCATATTTTCGAGAGGTGATTGTTATGGCGACATCATGTGATGTGTGTGGCTATCGCAACTCAGAGGTCAGTTGCAGTGTCTACTTGTTCACACTTCTGAACTAAAAAATAACACTGTCCCGTTAATCAGTTGAAGCCTGGTGGTGAAATCCCAGCTAAAGGAAAGAAAACAACACTGCATGTGAAAAATATAAAAGATCTTAGTCGTGATGTCATAAAGGTTAGAAATTCTCTCTCTCTCTCTCTCTCTCTCTCTCATGAAGATCTCTTTGTTTAGATCTGTGCAGAGTGGGGAAGATTAGTGTTCTTTGGATCTTATCCCTCGTCATTTTCTTCTTGTAATAAACTGGTAGGTATTCGGTCATGAATCAGCGGTTTTGGACTTAACTCTAGCTACCCTGGAGTCTTTAGCGAGCACAAACAGTCTAGCTTGGTGATAGTTGTGTAGTTAAGGAACATGATGTGTCTTGGGTTGAATCTTACGGCAGTTTTGTCATGCCAAAATGGATGAATAACGTAGGGAAGGCACTAGGCGGCAGTTGGTTGCACCGACGAAAAACCCCAGCCGCCTTCCCTACCGTTAGATTTATTATGATCTTAGCCAGTCAATGCGAACATGGGACCCTACATCATTAGCACGTTGTCTTGCACGTCATGATGCCGGCTAGCAGAACATGCAATTCCCTAGCAGCACACCGGCTTGCAGCACGAAGGCGTCGTCACGAAACCGGCTCGTAGCACGGCGGCAGGCGTCGCACCACCGGCTCGCATCATGTCTGATCACGGCACGACGTCGACGTCGACGTCGCACCATCGGCTTTCAGCATGATGGCGCCGTCGGTCACAACACCACTTCACAGCACGGCGGTGCTGTTGCAGTACGTCGACGACCGTGGCAACACCAGCTTGCAGCATGGTGGTGCTGTCGCATCATTGCCGGAGCAGCTGGGGCACCGTCACAACATCACCGTGTTATGGAAGCAAACCGGGCACTCGTGCCATGGAAGCAAACTAGCATTGTTGCAGCACAGCATCGATGAGGCGGCTCACAGCAACTCGCACGATAAAGACAGACTGGTCTGCAGCATCGACGTGGGCAACGGGTGGCCGGCCTGCAGCACCGGTACGCTCTGACAGCCTTGCCAGCAGGGCTGGCGCACGCAACACCCAGTGCCCACCCCTCACAGCATCGCCGAGTGCGGCAGCATGTAGCATCGATCACACAGAGCGGCATCCCCTCCAATGGCAGTGGCGTCTCTCCCTGGCAGCCCAAACGGATGAATCATCTCGAAGCGTGATGAAGGAATAAGGCTCACTAGATGCGTGATGAAGAACGTGGGATCAATCGGCACCACATGACTGGGCGCGATCCATTGGTTGACAGCACGTTTGCTGGAGCGACTGGCTACAGTCGGTTGTTTGGAATCAGTTTCCATAACATAGGCTCCAATATCCATTACTTAGCACAACTAAAAAGAATGTTCAGACTTCTGTTGCAATACTGGTGTGTTTGGAGCAATATCCGATATGTAACTTAGTTGATTCAAACCTTTTAATTTCTTCAGTCAGATTCGGCCGCTGCAAGTGTACCTGAACTTGAGTTGGAGCTGTCAAGCGGAACACTGGGTGGCATAGTGACAACAGTCGAAGGCTTAATTGTGAAAATATGCGAGGGTATGTTTGCCACACTTATTTACTCATGCCTCCTCTGTTTATGGGACCAGAATTGACTGCAAGAACCATGCCAATTCAAGTCAAAGGTGTGTCGACCAGTAATTTTTTTGTTAGCTTGTATAAGATGGAAGTATATCGAAGGTAAATTGCATAGTTTATGTTCCTCTCATAGCTAGATGTAGACCCATCTCTTTTGTAAACAGCTTACCAGTATGACTAGGCAAGTATTTATTCAAAAAATTGTGGCACATGTATGTTTGTTACTCTCTGCACTTTCAGTTGTTATGCTTGTACATTAGATTCAGAGGAAGCTTTTTTTTTTCAATTAAAGTTTGTGGAAGTTTCTGTGTTCGAACAGAATAGGTGCAACTTATGTTGATCGTTGTGTGTATGAACTTATTTTCTTCTTCTGAGACTAAATATATGCTTATTTTTGGCGGTTAGCACTGGAGCGAGTTCATGGATTCCAGTTGGGTGACAGCACATATGAATGGAAGAAGAAGAAATGGGATGGTTTCACAGAGAGATTAGCAAAGGTGGGTATTTCCTTTTTGATAAGTGGAACATTTTTCCTCCAGCAAGATTATTTTTTCACCTAATCTTCAGAATATTTTAAAGCGCACATCAGTTCTTGACCGAAGGTATACTTGTTAAGTCTGGTTGCAGTGTTTTCTTGATATCATGGAGCAAACTGATTTTTTAATTATTGTCCAGAATATAATGTAATCATTTTTATGCTCTTACTGGCTCATGCTGAACTTGTGTAGAGGGTATGTAGAAAATAGCTAATTGTTTTGGGTGTTCCTTTTCAAAGTATGTGTTGAAGGATATGTCGAGTTTATTAGTTTATGATTTCCTTCGGTCTGTTACATACATATTTTAATGTGCATCTGTATATTGCAGCTACTAAATTTAGAAGAGCCATGGACTTTAATCCATGATGATGCGTTGGCGGCTTCGTTTATTGCCCCAGCTACAGATTCTATACAGGATGACAGCCAGCTAACAAGTAAGTATTTCTGCTGCTAACAAGTTTAGCTTAAGCAGTTAATGATAAACACCATCATGCATCCATAAAACCTTAGAATTTTGAACCAAATGATACTGCTCATTGCAAACATCATTTGTTTTGCCTACACTCAGATTTAGTAGGTGTTGCGTATTGCCAGAATAAAAAAAAAGGGCAGCCCGATGCATGTAGCTCCCGCTTGCGCAGGGTTCGGGGAAGGGTCCGACCGCTTTGGGTCTATTGTACGCAGCCTTACCCTACATTTCTGCAAGAGGCTGTTCCCAGGACTTGAACCCATGACCTCATGCTCCCCATGGCGTATTGCCAGAATGTTCATTTATATTCCAACTGTACGTGTGAGCATGATTTGGTTTAGGTACTAACAGCGGGAGGAAGAATGTGCATAGTTATTGGTGTTGACAATTTGTTTTTTTGCGAATTGCAGTCGAGGAGTACGAAAGGAGCTGGGAGCAAAACGAGGAGCTAGGCTTGAATGACATGGACACGTCTTCCGCGGACATTGCCTACAACAGCACCAGTGCGTGATAACCAGCAACAGCACCACCGGTGTTCTGCAAAATGTTGTAACTTAGTAATGTTACCAGTTTGAAATGTGGTTGTCATACCTCATATTTATTTTCCCTTTCTGAACAAATGTAAGCGACAGATGGTGTGGAGATGATCACAACTCTATTTGCTCAGGTTGGGAAGATGTTGGCTCAATCGTGCAAATACTTTTTGGTCTTGATAGCTGCAACTCAACTTTTTCCAATATAAAAGATGCTGCAGTGTTGTCTTCTTACCAATGTTTTAGTGTATAACCTTGGAAATATATTCTATGAAAAAAACCTTGGAAATATATTCTATGAAAAAAAAACCTTGGAAATATATACCCAGTAGGAATAGGTGAATGTTGAAATGGGATTCAACAACTTCAAAGCCCGCGTTAGATCGTTACTTCTGTTTTGCCTCCTTTTGCTAATTTTTGTTTTGCCTCCTTTTGCAGCTTTAGGGAGATGATCAATCTGCAACTGTATGAAAGTATAAATCATCTGTAAAGCAACATGTTCGATATGAACAAAAAAATATTTTCCACAAAAGAGATGCATCAAGTCCTAAGGGTTCTTAACAGACCAATAAGATAATTTATCATACCAAGCTTTAGCACCTTCTTTTAGAGAGAAAGGAAACAACTTTACTATGTAGTAATGCAGAAATCTGAGGTGTGCAATAACATCTTCATTTTTTTTGCCATAAAAAAGGGTCGGTTTCAACCATAGATATAAGTGAAAGGTTAACACAGAAATAAAAATCAACATCTTTAATGCTAATAGGAGAAGTGGTAAATTCAGGATCATGAACAAACTTGTTCTTTAGAGCATACTTTTCAAGTAACTTCTTTATAGCATTAGGATCTGGAGAGGTAATACAATATGTATACTCTCTAATAAATTCATCATCAAGCTCTATAGCTATTCTCATGATACTTACCCTTAATATTTCTGAGAAAACCAGCACGTGTGTAAAGTGGATCAACAGAAATGTCAGCACGTGTGTTCTCTGTAGCTCTAGCAATGTGTGACTCAAGGAAAGGACCAAGTGAATCGGTTTCATCAAGAACAGTAGAAGCATCATTGAAAGTATCAAACATATCACCATACTCGGCAGAAATAGCATGTGACGCATGTGGTGGTGGTGAAACAAGCTTACTTATAACGGAAGATGAATCAAGTGCAACACTAGTATTCAGAGTAGTACCTTTTCTTGTAGTGGATGATAATATGGGGACTTTGGGGTCTCCTTTCTTACCCATGATGGATAAATTACAACAAGTTGAATAACTCAAAGTGAACTTATAAATAAAGCTATGCTCCTCGGCAATGGCGCCAGAAAATAGTCTTGATGACCCACAAATTTAGGGGATCGCAATAGTCTTCATGGGTAGTATAACCTAATTTATTGATTCGACACAAGGGGAGCCAAAGGATATTTATAAGTCTTAGCAGTTGAGTTGTCAATTCAACCACACCTGGAAAGATACTCACTTGACACAATTTATTAGCAGCAATGATATGATGGCAGTAGTGGTGTGATGGAAACAACGGTAGCAAGGCAACAAAAGTAACAACAACAACAACAACAAACGAAAAAAGCAAACAAAAGTAAATTAGTAACCAATAGGATTAAAACACAGTAGGCTTAGGGACGGATGAACAGGCGCTGCATGGATAAGATAGTTCATGTAGTCACGTAACATGGGGCACGACACATAAAAAGTAAATGAGCATCCAAGCATATATCAAACGTTAGGCATGTATCCCAAAGGTAGTTGTGCATGCTTGCCATAAGAACTTGCACAACATATTTTGTCCAACCATCCCGTTGCTGCGGGGCCAATCATGGAACTTATGGTAATTAAGGTACTCATTTCACAAAGTACCGGAACAAAGCATTAACACTCCATGGATACATGAACTCATCAAATTATAGCCCATCCCCTTTGATATCCCAAGTTGTCATCATTGGGGTCGCCGGTTCCGGACTATAATAGGTGCATACAACTTGTAGATAGGATCAAAAACATGAATATACTCATCAAAATATAACATGTTCAAATCTAAAATCATGGGCATCGGGCCCTAGTGTCAAGCATTAAGATCAACAAGATGAAACAAAGATAATATATGACAATAGTGGATTCTAGGCAACATGTCCCCAACAATCTGACGACTATTACATGAACAATCTCATCCAATCCCTACCATTCGCTTTTCCTACAACAGGGAATTATTCACAAATGGATGGGAGAAACATGGTTGGTTGATGGAGAGATGATGGTGATGATGACGATCTTCCCTCACCGGAGGCTGAAAACAACCTCCAGATTAGATCTCCCGAGGAAGAACAGAGGTGGCGGCAGCTCCACGACAAAAAAAGTAGAGATATGATCTGATGTTCAGGGTTTTCTCCGTGTGAGTAAGATATAGGACAGAGGGGATATAGAGGTGGCCCCACCTGGCCAAGCGGGCTGGGGGCGCGACTTGCCCCTGGCCGCCTGGGCCAGTAGTAGCCCCCCTCTAGTAGCCCTTCTGGATCATATGGTCTTTCGGTGAACTAAAATTTATGTTTTCTTGGAATTTTATGAGCAACTTGATTTTCACATTTTTTTTGCACAAACCAGGCATACAAGCAACTCTGCTGAAAACAATGTCAATCCGGTTTAGCTTCACTCAAATCATGCAAATTAGAGGAAAAACGATAGCAAAAGTGTTTAGAAAAGTAGATACGTTTGAGGCGTATCAATCCCCTCTAATTTAGAGGAGAATACAATCGAGTATCCTTTAGAGGGGCATATTTTTTCCTCTGAAAACACTTCGATTCTAGCCGAACCCCTAAATTTAGTGGAGAAAAAATTACCCAATCTTTCCAATTTTAGATTTTGTAGTACATTTCAACTACATATTTGCACACATATTAAGTCCAAACATAATAATTAAGGTTGAAATAAAATCATAGTTTACAAAATAGATAATTCAAATTCAAACATATGAAAGGGTTCAAATGTAACAAATAGCATGATAAAGGCACAACTAAGTAGTGTTATGGAGATGGCACTTATGTTCAACAAGATCATCTTGAAGTTGGGTGTGAACTTATCGGTTCTCGGTTGTACGATGCACTTCGATGAATCTACGTATCCTATTTGAATTGCGCTCTGGCTCAACATGATCCCCATTGGAGATATATTGAAAGTTTCCAGGCACGCATCTCTCATCTTCAACGATCCTGTTATGAAAAATGATGCAACATGTCATGATTTGAAATAGGACCTTGGGTTTCCAATAGTAGGCAAGGCCACGAATGATGGAAAACACTTCTAAAGCACACGGAAAGCTCTCTCAACATCCTTCCTTGTCGACTCAGCGCATTGCATACCAGGATCTTTTGTCACCTTTGGGATGCAAAATTGTCTTGACAAATGTGTCCCATGGAGGATAGATGTCATCTGGAAGGTATTAACCTACAGTGTACTTACGATCATTGACTGCATAGTTGCAAGGCGGATCATCTCTGGCAACAATCATAGAAAATAATAGTGATCTTGGCAACACATTCAAATCATTATGAGAGCCATGCAATCCAAAGAATAAATATCAAATTCATAGATCCTTCGATGCAACAAACTCTAGAATGATTTTAGGATTATTGGTGTGGCCTTTGTAATGATCTTCACATCCTATAGGGAAGTACTTACATGTGCATTGTATGCAGCCAATTGATCCAAGCATCCTAGGCCAGACCCGTTCTTGACTCAATGCCAAAATCTTCTCGGTGTCTTCATCGTTGGGTGCTCTCAAGTACTTTTATCCAAAGATATCAATCGTCGCTTTTGTGTACCTTCAAACGGTTTCCAAGATTATATCTTCTCCCATGCGAACATAGTTGTCAATGGCGTCGTCCTAACACCCATAGGCGAGCACTCGAACTGTCGCGATGCACTTCATCAAAGGGCTCACACTTATCTCTCTGGATGCACTTGTTCTAAGCTTGAACCAATCATCATGCTACTCTACAACTTTTGCAATGGTGATAAAAGACTTGTGTGTTTTCGGAAAAACTGACGAAAATACTTCTCTGGATAGGTTGGATTGTGATTAAAACAATCTCGCATGATATTTTCTTGGCCCTTCGATTCTATCTTGGTTGATGTGCATGTGGTCAAACTATGATCCTTTCCTCAACCGGTGAATATCCTCGTTGAATATCATGCCAAGTATCATTTCAAAGTCGTCGTCGTCTTCTTCCTCCTCTGACGATGAGGATACGTCAAAGATCATATCCCTCATCCTCTTCATCTTTACTAAAAACAATTTGGTTTAATTCAATTGGCAAATGAAAAAAATGAGATAAAAAATGAACATAAAAAACTCACCAAGTCAAACCGCCGAACACTTGATGTGCGACGACGACGGCGGGGGGGGGGGGGTTCACGGCCCTAGTGCAAGTGGGATCCAGTTGGGAATGTGCCCTAGAGACAAATAAAATATGTTTTATTGGAATATTCCATAAGTTCATAATACATTTTATACTGTGCTATAATTGTATTAAGCGGAAACATTAATACATGTGTGGTATAAAACAATCAGGTCCCTAGTTAACTCTAGTATACTAGTCCATTGGGCAATTGATGGTGAAGGTTTCCTGATCATGAGCAATTAAGCTGATGACAATGGAGTCGTATCGTTGGGAGAATTATATGATGGACACCCACCCACCAGAAGTGTTACAATGTGATCGAGTCACATAAGTTCAATATTGTGATAACTACAACGTAGTGACCAGATCCTTTGACCGTAATGATCATACGTAAATACTATCTATGAGGATGCTTTGATTTGTAACCCACCGCCTGACTGAAATATGCTGGCCATAAAGGTGCACTTTGGGTATTTCGAATAGATACATTAATGAGTATGCAAATAGACGTCCATCCGAGTGACGGATAGGTACTCTGGGCCCTTATACGGTGAGGATAGTTCTCTCTCCTCATTGGTTACCCCAAGTGGAAGGTGAGGTGTAGCGTATGTCGTCGATATGTGACGTCAGATGCCATGGGATGGCTAAAGTGAGGGGAAGACGCGAGGGAGAGAATGTCGATGGTGCCGGAATCGGGTTGGGCACAAACACGGTGGAGGACACCACGATGTACCCAGGTTCGGGGCTCTCCGGAGAGATAACACCCCTACTCCTGCTTGTCTCTTATATATCAATGCTCTGGCTACAATAACTGCTTCTCTATCTTCTCAGGGGAAGGTGAGCGTCGCCGCCGTGGGCAAGGCTCTCTCCTGCGTCCCTGAGGAGTAACTACAAGCAGTGAACGAACTGAGGAAAGTGAGTAATGGTGATCTAGTGCGGGGCGTCCCTCACGCAGGAGGGGTACCCTGGCTCTTATAGTGTGAGCCCAGGGTACTTCGGTAACTTCATTGCCGAATGGGCCCAGTTGCCATCCTCTAATCGGCCTGGGCCCACCGACTGCTCCTCTCCGGCTGATCCGGACCCTACGAGCGGCGGCCCATGCTGTAGACTCGTAGAGTGTAGGGATGAACAGTGGAGCTAGGGGGTGCGGTCTTGTCGGCCTGTCCGCGGAATCGGCGGAGAGGTCGACACCGTATCTCCCCCAGATCTTTGACATGACCTAGCCTTCCTGCCACCCGGATATCTCGGGATATGGCATTTATGACCTCGTAATCATACCCCCGACTGGGTATTAGGTGGTTCCGATTGCGCCTGGACCGACTGGTGGTACCTGGCAAAGTCGATTACTCTGGGCAATCGGCCTTCCAGGTATCAACCTCGGCCCAGCTGCGGACCAATCGGATGATCGTCTTGGTGAAGGAAGGGTGGTCCGATTGCGCCTGGGCCGACTGCTGGCATTTGATACGGCTGATTGCCTTGGAGCAATCGGTCGTACATCTGCCCAGCTCGGCCCAGCTGCGGTCCAATCGGTCCATCCTTGTCTTGAAAAGTTGCTTCCGCTTGGGTTAGCCTACCCGGGTACCGGTCCCCCGACAGCGTAGCAGCAAATTTACCCTATGTAGAGGATAGGGTTTGTCTCCCGTAGGACTCGCAGAGATACAAGAAGGTGGTAAAGTGAACAATGGCGCCGAGGTTGCTAACTTCACCTGGACCTGCACACAGATACAAATAACTTTGCTCCCAACGGGTACAGAGGAGTTGTCAATTCCTTTGGCCTTGCTGTTTACAAAGGATCAACGCAAGAGATAATAATAGTGGCAACTGAAAGTAAAGACTGAAAGTAAATTGAGGGTGTAAACAATGATATGAAGATGGACCGGGGTCCCGTGATTTTCACTAGTGATGTCTCTCTCCCAAAAGACGATAAAAGTGCTAGCGCGGTAAACAAATCACAGTTGGGCAATTGACAGGATTATGAAGGCACCGCAATGCTAACTATGCTGCAAAGAAAGGAAGGGCTCACAAGCAATGGGCAGTACGCCAAGGTAAGTATACCGAAATCCATCTGCATCTACTACGAATCATCCACCTTGAGATATCTATCCAGAACATCTCGCTGGTATTAAGTTGTGAATCCCACCCAAAGTGTAAACTCAAAGCAACAGACAACTGCATTAAAAGAACCGTGCGTAAAGTAAACAATCCTTGCACCCGCAGGTACAAGCACCGTTGTTTTATCCCTGGTGGCAACAGCACATCCCCTAGTCTCATGTTTCTGTCACTCAAGCTAGACATCGGGGGGCTGAACCCACAATCGAGCATAACGCTCTCTTTTGGAGTTGCAAATAAAATACTTGGCCAAAGCAAATACCGCAACGGAGAACATGCAAGAATTTACTCAAGAACAAAATATAAAAGAGAAGAACCAAATATATTACTCATCACAATCTGAACATAGTCTCATAATCCAACAGATCCCAACAAACTCAGCATATCAACAACAGAAATTACATAGATGCCTCGATCATGCGAGACAGCTCACGAGGACTCGAAAGTGGAGGCACAAAAGAGGGAGAGATAGATCACATAGCTACTGGTCACGGACCCATGGTCCAAGGGAAACTACTCACGGTACATACGGGAGGCGTCCATGGCCATGGAGGGTCTCCCGGAGGGGGTAGCTTCTCCCGGCAGGGTGCCGGAGCAGCTTCTCCAGGCAGCCCCGATCTAGAAACGGCGGCGGCGGCGGAATAGAAGCGAGATCGCGAAAAGGGAGTCCATCTTAGGGGTTTCCACCCCGAGGGGTAAATATAGGCGAAGGGGGGTGTCGAGGGGACCCACTAGGCAGCCAGGAGGCCTCCTGGCGCGGCCTAGGGTGGGGCCGCGCCAGGGACCCTCCTGGCCTCCTGGTGGTGGCCCCCCTTCGCTTCTTTGGTGTTTCCGGAAGCTTTCGTGACGCTGATTTTTTATCTGATTTTTCCGGATTTTTTGGAGCACTTTTAATGGCCGGAAAACCTGAAATACAAAAACAACAGAAAATAGCAACTGGAAACTGGGTGCACTGAGTTAGTAGGTTAGTCCAAATAGGTTCAAAAGTGTATGAAAGTTCAAGCAAAACATGGCAAAGTCATACAAAACATGCATGGAACAAGCAGAAATTATAGATACGTTTGGGACGTATCAACATCCCCAAGCTTAATTCCTGCTCGTCCTCGAGTAGGTAAATGATAACAAGCATAATTTCTGTGGTGACATGCCACACAACCATAAAAGGACTTTTAAGTAAAGCAATCAAAGCATGCAATTCAATTCAAGTCTTAACAAGCAAGAGTCTATATTAGCATTGACACATGCAACAAAAGAACAAAGGGTGCAAGAGCTCTTGCTGTCCGTGACTCGAATGTCTCCAGATGGTGTTTGCGTGCAAGCAAGGGATAGGAAATACGAGAGAGAAAATATGGTTGGTGAGAACAACTATCTACTAAGGTTTCACACTTGGTCTCCTTTGGATTCTTATCTGGACTCGTCCCCAGACCACTAGCCAGGTACAAGTCAAACTGATCCACTCCCTTTCGATATTTTGAGCACTCATGCAATGGATGAGCGTGAGCGAGAAAGTTGACACCTAAAAGGCGAAACAGAAGGAAAGTGGAGGAGGAAGACAAAAAGGTGTGAAAGGCTCACATCAATGAGGATAATCATAGGTGAGAGAAGGCCATATGAGATTGCAATGGAGTAGGGATTGCCATACAACGGATGCACATGTGAGCTAAAAGCTCTCCAAGGGAACTAGTGGGGGTGCATCCAACTTGCTTGCTGAAGAAGACCTAGAGCTCGTTTGAGGAGGCTCATTATTGGAATATACAAGCCAAGTTCTATAGTGTGAAGGGTCCCCACATAGCTATATGAATGATGATGATCTCTATGGAGTACAAGGGATAGGAGATGAAGTACTAGTGTGGATCTCTCAAAAGGAATAGTAGTATGCCCCCTTCTCTCTCTTTTTTCTCTTTTCTTTTTTTTCTATTTTTTGTATTTTTTTGGTGGCCTCAATGGCTCTTTCTACTTAACTCTCATTTGTCCTCTTTGGGATCTTTTGATTTTGTCCTCTTTGGGATCTTTTCCTCACTTTAGGGGCAATACTCTATATTTTACAAGAATATAGGAGATCTTTCACACTTTACAAAGGTACTCACATAAAGAAAATGTAACTATCATGATGCAAATGTATGTCGCTGCCAGTGTAGCAGGAACATGTATGACATGAAGATCAAGTCATGAGAAGGTGGATGTTGCATGGCAATGTATCTCGGAAAGGCTATGGAAATTCCTTGATAGGTAGGTATGGTGGCTGTTTTGAGGAAATATATAAGGAGGCTTATGATGACAGAGCGTATCATGCCAAGCATTTGGATGCACCGGCGAAGTATGCGCCAATTCTCGAGGTGAGAAAGGGCAATGCACGGTACTGAAGAGGCTAGAAAAGTATAGGTGGGTGGAAGTGTCAACTTTCGAATACTCACATTAGTCCGAAGAACTCATGCACTTATTATCGGTAACTCTCAATCTAATCAGGAGGTTCACAAAGAGACAGGTACCCCGAGGAGGAGTGTATGGGGGTTTGGTTATCCTTGCGCATCCTCGACTCATGGTATGTGAGTGTACTCTAATATTCGAACCCTCCAGAGGTTAGTGATCCATCTAGTAGCTAGAGTTCTCAACAGAGGTTTTTGGTTTTCGAAAAACACACGGATTGCCCAAAATACGACATCTATCACTAATAGGCAAGAGCTCTTGACACCATAAGTTCAAACATTACTCTAATAAATACCTCAAAACTATTGCAATTTACTACTACAAAGAGAAAAGCAACTTCAACTACCTACTTCTAGTCAAGACACAAAACTCAGTGCAACAGGAAAACTCTCTAACAAGATAAAACATTCAACCTATAGAAAGTTCAACCTAAGACAAAAGAAAAGCTCTAGAAAAACTAAAGCACTACAACTAAACAGAGCAGCAGCTAAGAAAAGAAAAAAGAACAACTCACAGCTAAAAGAATAAGCATGCAAATCCTATGAGGAGTTCTAGTTCAAGCGGAGCGTGAATCTCTCCCACACAAAAGAGTAAGTAAGCTGGGATCTAAATTGTTACTACAGCAAACTAATAAAAAGAAAACTAAAAACAAAACCTAAGAGCGGGACGCTCCAAGAAAAGCACATAACGCATGAAGTGATAAAAATATAGTGCAACGACAGACGAACTGATAATTGTTGATGAAGAAGGGGATGCACGGGGGCATCCCCAAGCTTAGACGATTGAGTCTCCTTGAATATTTATTGGGGATGCATGGGGGCATACCCAAGCTTGAGCGCTTGACACTCCCGGATCTTCTTTCATCATCCTCCATCGCGCACTTGAAAACTCCTTTCATACATAACTCATTGTAGGCTGATTAGAGAGGTTAGTACCCTAATAAAATAATTTTTCCTCTACTGGAAATAGAGATAAACTTGAAGAGCCACTGTTTCTCAAGATTGCCAAAAGGTTTTTGCAAAGAAAAAGCAAGCTTAAGGTTTGAAAAAGTAAAGAGAGACAAAACGTAGCAGAATCTGTGAAAAACAGAACAGAAGATAGAAACGAATTTTTAGGGATACTTCTGCAACTCAAATAAAAAAACTCAGAACATACGGAAGTTTCGTAATTGTATATAGAACTCTGTGTAAAAATTTCAGCTCAAAAAGATAAACTTGGATTTTTCTCTGATTTTTCTAGTCACGAGGACAGAATCTGTTTTCTGGACAGCATGTCACAACTTTTACTTCCCTTGTCGTATGAGGCTAAACTTGGCACAAAGCTTGAAAAGTAAAGATACAATGATGTTGCTATATTAGTAACAATCATCAAGACCACTAAGAACAGAACAAAATAAAAAATAAAAACCTAAATTCGTTGCGGGCTGCCTCCCGAAAGCGCTTCTTTAGAGCCATTAGCTCGGCTTAAAGATTATAGAAGATGCACTCACAAGAATAAGAATTTTGAAGCAAAAGAGTGCATCAAGAAGCAAATATGAAACACATTTAAGCCTAACCCACTTCCTATGCATAGGCATCTTGTAAGAAAATAAATCAAAGAAGCACAAAGAGACAAGCATAGGAAAGTGGAACAAGAACAACTTCAAAACTTTCAACATAAAGAGAGGAGTTTTAGTAATATGGAAGTTTCTACAACCAAACTTCCCTCTCTCAAAATAATTTTCAGTAGTATCACGAACAACATCAAGAATATAACTATCACATAAATCATGTTGTTCATTGATACGTCCAAAACGTATCTATAATTTCTGCTTGCTCCATGCATGTTTTGTGTGATATTGCTATGATCTAGATACACTTTCATACACTTTTGATCATATTTGGACTAACCTATTAACCAACTCTCTTTAGTTTTCATGTTTATCTTGTTAAGAGAGTTGGTTGTTGCACTGAGTTGTGTTTTGCCTTGGAAGTAGATAATTGAGGTTGCTATTTAATTCTAGTAGTAACTTGCAATAGTTTTGAGGTATTGATGTGAGTAATGTCTGAACTTTTGGTGTCAAGAGCTTTAGCCTATTAGTGATAGGTGTCGTATTTTGGGCAATCCGTGTGTATTTTCAAAACCTACAAAAACTAGTTGAGAACTCTAACTACTAGATGGATCACTAATCTTTGGAGGGATCGAATATTAGAGTACACTCACGTACCATGAGTCGAGGATGCGCAAGGATAACCAAACCCCCATACACTCCTCCTCGGGGTACTTGTCTCTTTGTGAACCTCCTTATTAGATTGAGAGTTACCGATAATAAGTGCATGAGTTCTTCGGACTAATGTAAGTATTGAAAGTTGACACTTCCACCTTCCCATATTTTGCTAGCCTCTCCCGTGCCGTGCATTGCCTTCTTCTCACTCCGAGAGTTGGTGTCCACCTTCGCCGGTACATCCAAACCCTTGGCATGATACACTCTGTCATCATAAGCCTCCTTATATCTTTCCTCAAAACAGCCACCATACCTACCTATAAAGGAATTTCCATAGCCTTTCCGAGATATATTGCCATGCAACATCCACCTCTTCATGACTTGATCTTCATGTCATACATGTTCCTGCTACACTGGCAGCGACATACATTGCATACATCATGATAGCTACATCTTCTTTATGATTTTGAGTACCTTGTAAAGTGTGAAAGATCTCCTTTACCTTCTTGTAAAATAGAGTGTTGCCCTTAAGTGAGGAAAATATCCCAAAGTGGATACAATAAAAGATCCCAAAGAGGACAAATGAGAGTTAAATAGAAAGAGCCATCGAGGCCACAAAAAAATAGAAAAAAATAGAAAAAAGAGAAAAAGAAATAAAAAGAGAGAAAGGGGCAACACTACTATCCTTTTGAGAGATCCACACTAGTAATCCCTTTATATCCTTGTACTCCATAGAGATGATCATTATGCATATAGCTATGTGGGGACCTTCACATTATAGAACTTGGCTTGCATATTCCAAGGATGAGCCTCCTCAAATGAGCTCTAGGTCTTCATGAGCGAGCAAGTTAGATGCACCCCCACTAGTTCCATTGGAGAGCTTCCTAACTCATATGTGCATCCGCCGCATGGCAATCCCTACTTCTCACATCATATCTATCATTTGGCATCTCTTGCCTATGATTGTCCTTATTGATGTGAGCCTTTCTCATTCTTTTTTGTCTTCCTCCTCCTCCTCCGTACTTCTCTCTTTTCCATCCTAAGTGTCAACTCTCCTGCTTACGCTCTTCCATTGCATGAGTGCTCAAAATATTGAAAAAGGAGTGGATCAAATTGACTTGTACCTGGCTAGTGGTCTGGGGACGAGTCAAGATAAGATTCCAGAAAAAGACCAACTGTGAAACTTTAGTAGATTGAGTTCTTAACAAATAAATATTTTTCTCGTATTCCCTATCCCCCTTCTTGCATGCAAACACAATTTGGAGACATTTGAGTCACGGACAGCGAAAGCTCTTGCAGCTAATGTTCTTTTTTTACTTGTTTCAATGCTAATATAGACTCTTGCATGTTATGACTTGAATTGAATCTCTAACCTTGATTGCTTTACTTTTCAAAGTTCTTATATGGTTGCTAGCATGTCACCACAGAAATTATGCTGTTATCATTTACCTACTCAAGGACGAGAAGGAATTAAACTTGGGGATGTTGATACGTCCAAAACGTATCTATAATTTCTGCTTGCTCCATGCATGTTTTGTGTGATATTGCTATGATCTAGATACACTTTCATACACTTTTGATCATATTTGGACTAACCTATTAACTCAGTGCACCACAGTGTCAGTTCCTGTTTTTTGCTGTTTTTCTATTTCAGTTTTCCCCCATATAAAAAGTGCTCCAAAAATTCGGGAAAAAACAGATAAAAAATCAGCGCAGAAGAACCTTCCGGAAGAACCTGAGTGGGGCCAAAGGGCCACCACCAGGGGCCCAGGCGCCCTGGTGGCGCGCCCCAGGGGCTGGCCGCGCCTGGACCCCTGGTGGCCCCCCTGGCTGCCCCCCTTCGCCTATATATTCTCCGTGACGAGAAACCCTCGGAGAGAGAACCCTTTTTCACGATCTCGCCTCTGTTCCGCCGCTGCCGCACTTCCGAGATCGGGAGCACCAGCAGACCTCTTCCCGGCACCCTGCCGGAGGGAGGGCCGACCTCCGGGAGTCTCCTCTCCACCATGGATGCTTCCCGGATGTATCGTGAGTAGTTTCCTTTGGACCATGGGTCCGTGATCAGTAGCTATGTGATGTTCTCCTCCCCTCTTTGTTCTTCATGGTTTAGACCTCGTGAGCTGCCCTACATGATCGAGGCACTTTTGTAATCTTTCTGCTGTTGCTATGCAGAGTTTGATGGGATTTGATGGATTATGAGATTATGTTCAGATTGTGATTGAGTAATATATTTGGTTCTTATCTCTTATATTTTTGTTCTTAAGTAATTCTTGCATGTTCTCCGTTGCTGTTTATTGCTTTGGCCAAGTAGTAGGTAGTAACCCCAAGAGGGAACGTTATGCTCGATTGTGGGTTCATGCCCCCTGATGACATGCTTGAGTGACAGAAACATGAGTCTAGGGGATGTGTTGTTGCCACAAGGGGGAAAACAACGGTGGTTGTAACCGCGGTTACAAGAATTGTTTACTTTATGCAAAGTGCTTTTTAATGCAGTTGTCTGTTGCTTTGGGTTTATACTTTTGGTGGGGCTCGCAACTTAATACCAGCGAGATGTTCTGGATAGATAAATCAAGGTGGATGATTAGTAGTAGATGCAGTTGGATTTCGGTCTACTTATTTTGGCGTTCTTCCCATGCTTTTGAGCCTCTTCCTTTCTTTTGTAGCATAGTTAGCATTACGCCGCTGACACCTACTTATCATCTCCGGAGTCCTACTGGAGACAAACCTTGGTATCTTTACTGAGGGAAATTTGTTGTTGTGCTACATCACACCTTCCACTTGGGGTTTACCAACGAAGGGCGAGAAATCACTATCATCAGCTCGCGCATCATTCATGACCTACAAGCACACGTGTATTGTTTTCAACACGGTTTTTTGGATCATAAGATAAATGCAACCCATCACATTGAGCTTTGATAAGAGCATAATTCTCTGGAATATAAGTTGGATATTTCAAAAGCATAATAGGAAAATCAAGTGTGGGTGCAATAGCATCAATTTCATGCTTAACATGAGGAACTATAGAGAGTTCATCTCCGTAAGCATCATCCATAGTGGCATCACGGCCATAAGCATAGAAGGAATCAACTTCATCAAAAAGGGATATTTCAAAAGAATCCATAGGATCATAACACTCATATAAGGTAAGATTCAAAGGGTTACTCTCATTAGAAGGTAGACATGGATGGATCCATTCTTCCTCCTTTTGTTCGTCACTCTCCTTCTCTTTTTCATCCAAGGAGCTTTCAGTTTCAGCAATTCTTCTTCCATAGAGTCCTTCAAATCATTAGTCTCTTCCTTTGGGGGAGAGATCCTCTCAAGATGATCAGTAATATAATAATTTGCATCATAATTTTCCAAACAATATTTAAGTATATCAAAACTCTCAAGTTTGTAAGGGGCATCATCAATATTTTTAAGAAGAGAAGTAATTTCATAGGCACCCTTATAAGCAACAAATTCTTCTACTTCCTCTTCATCGTAAAAATCATAGTTTCTCTTAGCATAAGAAGCTAAGGTTTCATCATCATTGTACTCACATTGGAAAGCAAGGTGTTTATGCCTCATAAAGCAACAAGATTCATCCCCGCAGAAAGATATATTATATATTGAGCACAAGTTTCTAGCATACTCATACAACTGATGTATTTGTTTCCATAAGTGTATCCCCTTTTGAGAGAAGTGGTGTTCCTTGTACCACTTTTGTTGATCCCCAGTGAATCCTCCATGCCAATAAGATCTATTTTCAAAGAATTCAGACATTGATTGGCAAGTAAGGAACTAGACATACTATTATTATTTTTGGATTTTTGATAAAGGACACGAAGATAAAAACTGAAAGGTAAACTAACAAGACTAAAAATCAAAGATAAAAGATAGTGTACAACTCCCCTATCTTGTAGACTGGACTCCCCGGCAACTACGCCAGAAATTAGCTTGATACGGTGAGGATAGTTCTCACTCCTCGTTGGTTACCCCAAGTGGAAGGTGAGATGTAGCATAGCAGCAAATTTCCCCTATGTAGAGGATAGGGTTTGTCTCAGTAGGACTCGCAGAGATACAAGAAGGTGGTAAAGTGAACAATGACGCCGAGGTTGCTAACTTCACATGGACCTGTACACATATACAAATAACTTTGCTCCCAATGAGTACAGAGGAGTTGTCAATTCCTCCGGCCTTGCTGTTTACAAAGGATCAACGCAAGAGATAATAATAGTGGCAACTGAAAGTAAAGACTGAAAGTAAATTGAGGGTGTAAACAATGATATGAAGATGGACCGGGGTCCCGTGATTTTCACTAGTGATGTCTCTCTCCCAAAAGACGATAAAAGTGCTAGTGAGGTAAACAAATCATAGTTGGGCAATTGACAGGATTATGAAGGCACCGCAATGCTAACTATGCTGCAAAGAAAGGAAGGGATCAAAAGAAATGGGCAGTACGCCAAGGTAAGTAGACCGAAATCCATCTGCATCTACTACGAATCATCCACCTTGAGATATCTATCCATAACATCTCGCTGGTATTAAGTTGCGAATCCCACCAAAGTGTAAACTCAAAGCAACAGACAACTGCATTAAAAGAACCATGCGTAAAGTAAACAATCCTTGCACCCGCAGGTACAAGCACCGTTATTTTATCCCTGGTGGCAACAGCACATCCCCTAGTCTCATGTTTCTGTCACTCAAGCTAGACATCGAGGGGCTGAACCCACAATCGATCATAACGCTCTCTCTTGGAGTTGCAAATAAAATACTTGGCCAAAGCAAATACCGCAACGGAGAACATGCAAGAATTTACTCAAGAACAAAATATAAAAGAGAAGAACCAAATATATTACTCATCACAATCTGAACATAGTCTCATAATCCAACAGATCCCAACAAACTCAGCATAGCAACAACAGAAATTACATAGATGCCTCGATCATGTGAGACAGCTCACGAGGACTCAAAAGTGGAGGCACAAAAGAGGGAGAGATAGATCACATAGCTACTGGTCACGGACCCATGGTCCAAGGGAAACTACTCACGGTACATACGGGAGGCGTCCATGGCCATGGAGGGTCTCCCAGAGGGGGTAGCTTCTCCCGGTAGGGTGCCGGAGCAGCTTCTCCAGGCAGCCCCGATCTAGAAACGGCGGCGGCGGCGGAACAGAGGCGAGATCGCGAAAAGGGAGTCTGTCTTAGGGGTTTCAACCCCGAGGGGTAAATATAGGCGAAGGGGGGTGTCGAGGGGACCCACCAGGCAGCTAGGAGGACTCCTGGCGCGGCCTAGGGTGGGGTCGCGCCAGGGATCCTCCTGTCCTCCTGGTGGTGGCCCCCCTTCACTTCTTTGGTGTTTCCGGAAGCTTTCGTGACGCTGATTTTTCCGGATTTTTTGGAGCACTTTTAATGGCCGGAAAACCTGAAATACTAAAATAGCAGAAAACAGCAACTGGCAACTGGGAGTACTGAGTTAGTAGGTTAATCCAAATAGGTTCAAAAGTGTATGAAAGTTCAAGCAAAACATGGCAAAGTCACACAAAAGATGCATGGAACAAGCAGAAATTATAGATACGTTTGGGACGTATCAGGCACACTCAGTGATATTTCATCATAAAGATTGCAATCATGTGACTAGGTTACGAGGGTTGTAATATCACGGGAAGGAGTAAACATGTTTGTCGGTAACGAGGATGAACTAGGTATATTGCATACCGACGATCAAACCTCGGACAAGCAAAGTACCATAGGACAAAGGGATAATGCTCAACGTTAAACGGATCCAACAGCGATGAAGTTTTCATTCCATGGAAGCCTAGGGGCCATCTAGGATTGTAACCAGATCTGATCGATGCTTATTGATCAAGAGAGTGTCTTGATCATGTCTGTTGTTTCCCGGACCGTAGGGTGTCACCCTTAAGGGTATTCGACGCATTAAGGATTGATTGGGGATCACCGGATAAATAAGAGATAACACCGGAATTGTTTCCGGTGGAGGACAGAAATTATTCTGGGAATTTTGAAAGGTTCAAAATGTTATTTAATAATGTTTAAATATGTATTATTATTTAATTATCTAAATTAAATATTAAAATATAATTATCTGAATTAAATATTAAATATAATTAAATACAATTAAAATACTCCCTTGGCCCATTAGGGGAGGAGGGAGCCTCCTCCCTTGGCCCATGGCGCCAAGGGAGGGGCCCATGCCCCCCTAGGCGCATTTGCCCCCCCCCCCTTCCCTTTGGTTTAGTACCACATGGGAAGTTGAGGGAGGTGTGCCCCCCTCCTTGGCCTATATAAGGAGGGGTAGGGTGCCCTTTTTCCTTCATCCGATTTTGAGACAAGTTCTCATCTCTCCCTCCCTCTTTCTCCCTCCTATGAGCGGACTCCCCTTGTTTGGAGTCTGCACTGGGTAGGGGGTTTCTCCACCATACGCACGCCGTCGTGCTGCTGGAATCAGGATCCGAATCCATCTTCCTTCCGCTGCTCTTCTGGTTCGGAGCCCGGAGGGACGTCGGGTACACCGTATGTGTGTAATCCCGCGAGGTGCTACACTTGTGGCGCTACTTCATCGTCGTGGTCGTATCACAGCGTCTTCACCGACAATGTTCCGACGGGGATGTAATCCCGTCATCGGTCTCAAGGACCGGGTGGCTATCGGAGTCATCGTGCAGCTGCGCGGCATCGGGGATTGCCGGTACGACTACACCAACCACGTTCACGCGGGAACGTTTCCCGCTTAACATACTACATACTGGTATGTGACTTATCCCATCCGTTACTTGCATCGCCATAGCATAGGTCTTGGGATTGGGTATCGTAGGTTATGAAAAATTTGTGTTTTCTGCCCCGAACCCTAACCAGTGATATCATGAGCAAGGCTACGCATAGATTTATTGTATGGATAGAACACATCTAGTATGTGACATAAATTCTCCAATTGTTACCCTCCCACGTGTACTCGTTTAGCATTGCGGCAATGTCCTGATGAAGCGGCCCCGACCTACCTTACGCGTTTACGCGAGACTGGTTCCACGCTTGACCTATGGCTTGTACCATATAAGTGGTTGGGGGGTGTCTGTCTCTCTAACATTAGCTTTGCGAAGACGTTTGCAACGGAGGGCCTCGACAGGGGTGTAATAGAGACAATTGATGAGTTGTTGTGGTTGTATGTTCGTAGGCATAGAAACGGTTCTATCTCGAAAGCCCTAGGAGCCACGTAAAACTTGCAAAATATAAAGTAGAGGCGTCTAAACTTTAATTTGCAGGGGGCATCATAGTTAGTATGATTTATATTGTTGCATCCTGTTTTGCTAATATACTAGATATACGACGGTAGCATTATAGGATGATCCCTCATTAAAACCAATATAGTGTCCTTACCCTAGTGAGCACCACCTGGAAAGATCAACATTATGGAGGCATCGCGTTTCACACGGATGTCAAACATATTCTTGTTCAAATGAGGTGGGTGTAGCAAGACTAGCATATGTATATGATATGGCCTTGTATGACACATCAACAAATCACATAGGGTATGGTAGCGAGCCTGGCATATGTATATGATATGTCCTCGGGACCCAAGAGACCGAAAGGTCGAGCATCAGTCACATAGATGATGTGATTGCCATGATGGCCTACCTTGGACAACATACTGATGGCCGTGACGATCGGGGGAGGTATGTTCTTCGAGGATCGTGTAATCACTTAGAATAAACTATGAGGGATGTTTGTCTGAGTGGGAGTTCCAGAATTGTTTTAAAACATGAACTCCATATTATGAACTTAATGTTCATGTCTTAGAAAATATCAATGTAGATAATGTCATACCCAAATGTTTATAACTATGGCTCTTTTAGTGTGATGTAGAACTTAAGGTAAATGGGTCTTACTTCATTGATTGTTACCTACAACGTTAGAGACATACTCGTTAGTAATGACTTACTAAACATACTACGAGAACTGCTAGGAGATACACCAAATAACTCCGTAATTAAGGAAGATGATGATGAGTACCGTACTCACCGTCACTTATGAATGACTGTCCAATACACCATACTCCATTCTATGGAATCTGAATTGTGAATGCATGTTAATGACACCAACACGTATGACGTGCTAGGTGAACTTGAAAGCACTAAGTCACAAATCATAATAATGGAATATGTGTATATGGATGGGGTTTCTTTCATCTACGGTGGAAGGAACAACCTGCTGAGAAAGTCACTTGGAAACTGTATAAGATACATGGACACCTTGTGTATAACTTGGACTACTGAATGACTGGTTACTTTGAGATAACTGGGGAGTGGCATCCGCTTCCTCCCAGCTACAAAGACCATGTCTAGACTATGTCATGAAGGAGAATCGTTCACCTGTCATGAGGTCATGGTTAAAGTTAAGAACTTTAAAGGTAGAACCAATGCAGGGATAGTCATTGACGGAGAAAGTATATTTGATATACACGTTATAAATGTCTTTCGCCACAAAATACTAATTGCGGCTGATTAAGTATTTGATACTTGAACATGCTGCTTCTAGAGTGTCTTGGAAGGGATGAGGTGACAATGTGTGCTGATGATAATCAAGATAGTTGATAATCGACAACACTCTCCCTCTACATCTATCATTTGATTAATATATGAATAAATTTATGATCGTTTGAATGTGAACTTTAATAGCGTGTCTTGCATCTCGCGAATAAAATTATTCATATTAGTGAGAAACAAGTCAATTCTTCTCCTTTTATGAATGATATATTTTATGGTCACATTACGGTTATGAATGAGTTATTCTTATATTGATGATAGTAGTTTGATCATTTTAAAAGAAATATTGCAATGCCAAGAATTATCCAAACTTAATAATGACACTACCGTTTTAAGTCATGAATGGTATGATAGAGTCTTTAGATACTTGATCTCTTGACACATGAAGACCATGCCTTTTAGGTGAGATGACTGAAACATTGCGTTCTAGTAAAACAGAGTGTGTAATGATTGTTGAATATCATACATTGTGATGTATCATATTTCAGCATGTAGTGAATTTCATTATTTCGTGAACTTCAGATGTGGACTTAGATGAATATGTGCATTCACTAATGAAACATGAGTCTGAAATAATTTGATCTGATCAAAGGGATTTCAGAATAAATATGGATATTAAATTAACAAGAAAGACAAGTCTCTACGATTTGATCAAAGTGACAAATGTTTTGAGTTAGCCTTGGGCATACAGACTTGTGTGAAAGTTGTTCCACAATTACAATGCTTGGAACACTTCAATATTGTTGATGTGCCTGGACATTATAATTATACTCTATTGAATAGTGTATGGTCTAAGTTATCTCTTACCAAGTTGCGTTATTATTGTTTAGAGTTATTAATTAATATGCAACCACTCACTTCAGTATAGGGAACCATCGGAGTTCGTGGAAACCAGCACTATATAAGTCATGGTGTATCGTGGTTTCTAGGAAGCCTAATTTATATGATAAATTATCTTTGTAGTGTATCCTTATGGATGCATCTTCTACAACTAGAACCAAAAGAGCAAAACTTGTGTTGCTAAGTGTTTTGGTGTTTATCAAGAAATGGCCTTGATAAATGTGTTAGTGGAAGAAAAGTGAAAGTTCAACCAAGGTGATTGACCTTGCCTCCAGATGTCAGAGTAGCGCAAAGGAATATGTTCCAGAAGCAAAGCTCTACAATTAGAGGAGAAACTAATGATAATGATCATGATGTTTCGATGGGAGTTTTTACTGAACAAAGTAGGATTCAAAAATACATATTTGCCCCTTGTGCAAAATTACATTCATGATTCACTTGTCAAGTTAATGGAACAAGACATACCTACAAACTACGAAGAAGTGATGGTGGACCTAAGTACGAGATATGACTATGAGTCATAAAATCCCATATTGAATCACATTTAAGATTACTTGAATCTTATCAAGTAAGGAATTTACTTGATATTCTCAATAACTTCAAAGTTATAAGGAATAAATGTGAACATCAAATAAGACATCAAGATCGATTTTTCATAAAGTATGTTTCTGATAAATTCAAAAGGTTGACTACAATAAGTAGCGATGCTTGAGTCAATGGGATATTCACTACGATTGATCCAAATTGTTATCAATACCGTGACTTCCTCAAATCCTGCATTTTTGTAATTGGTACAACAAGAAGGTTTTGAAAACATATGGATACTAGTGTCTCGTAATCTGAATTCTCAATTTGATGGATGATCAAAGGGATTTTGTACTTAGCCAAAATATTGAGAAACATGCGTTCGCATGAAACTGAGTGGGAGCTGAATAGTTTCCTAAACTTAATATGTGGACGACATATTTTGAGTGGGAGATATGGTAGTATTATCCTAGTCTTATATGTGTCAGACATATTTGAGTAGGAGCTATGTGGATTTTATCCTTACCTTATATGTAACTGACATATTTGAGTGGGAGCTATGTGAGTGGTATCCTGAACTTAATATTTGCATGACATATTTGAGTGGGAGCATGACAACATTCTCATATATGGATAACATATTAAGAATGGTGTAGTTCGTATTAATGATCATTTGAATCTTTCATAAATGAAGATGAACAAGTATTAAACATTGAAAATCTATTAAGATAGATTAATGTGTTTGACTAACATTGAGTCGGAATACTTTCCTGGATAAGATTCTGAAGGAGATCAGAATGGGACAAGTCAAGAAGTAGTTCTTACTTGTATATCCAAGAAAAGTATCGAGTTGATCTCAGTACAAGAATAATGGTTAAATAAAGGAAATAAATGGATGTGCTACATCCTCTATGCCTTTGTCATAGGTTCTTTCATATAAAACCAGAGTTATGTACTCGACGTAATGTGACCCAAGTTTTTAGTAAGAAGAACATGTTGTGATATGATTTATCAGTAAATCATTGAACAAAGAGTTAAGTTTATCCTTCAGTGTCTGGAGAGAACTGAGAATACATCTCTAATTTGTAAAGGATAGTGTAGTTGACCATAAATGTTATGCTGGTTCAAGTTCTGACACTAACCTAGAAAATTGAGATATCATACTAATGGATGCCTAAGTTGAAAGAAACATGGTTAGACATCAAAGTTGCATGCAATGCACTAAGGATTAAATCTACATTGATGTGGCTGCCTTAGAAGTAGCAAGAGTTATATTATGGCTTAAGAAGTTCGACTTCTGACTGAGCGAATTTCAGTGTGTGTGACTATGGGAAAGTCCGCGTGACCCACCGGATGTCATTGCTGAAACACAGCAAACGAATTCTCACTCTACCGCCAGATATATATATATATACATATATATACCTCATCATTATAATGGATAATGAAGGAATGTCAAACTAGGTGACGTTAATGATTTGCAAAAAGACATATGGATCTGAATGGTACCCAGACCGTTGATACAACCTTTTCCACAGGCAAGCATGATCAATAACCATATACATGATATGGACTTATGATCCACAGAAAATGCAGCTAGATTATTTGTACTCTAGTGCAAGTGGGATCCAGTTGGGAATGTGCCCTAGAGACAAATAAAATATGTTTTATTGGAATATTCCATAAGTTCATAATACATTTTATACTGTGCTATAATTGTATTAAGCGGAAACATTAATACACGTGTGGTATAAAACAACCAGGTCCCTAGTTAACTCTAGTATACTAGTCCATTGGGAAATTGATGATCAAGGTTTCCTGATCATGAGCAATTAAGCCGTTGAAAAATGGAGTCGTATCGTTGGGAGAATGATATGATGGACACACACCCACCAGAAGTGTTGCAATGTGATCGAGTCACATAAGTTCAACATTGCGATAACTACAACGTAATGACCAGATACTTTGACCGTAATGATCATATGTAATTACTATCTATGAGGATGCTTTGATTTGTAACCCACCGCCTGACTGAAATATGCTAGCCATAAAGGCGCACTTTGGGTATTCCGAATAGATACGTTAATGAGTATGCAAATAGATCAAAGAAGGATTTGTCCATCCGAGTGACGGATAGGTACTCTGGGCCCACTTGGTGATATTACATCATAAAGATTGCAATCATGTGACTAGGTCACGAGGGTTGTAATATCACGGGAACAAGTGAACATGTTTGTCGGTAACGAGGATGAACTAGGTATATTGGATACCGATGATCAAACCTCGGACAAGCAAAGTACCATAGGACAAAGGGATAATGCTCAACGTTAAACGGATCCAGCAGCAATGAAGTTTTCATTCGATGGAAGCGTAGGGGCCATCTAGGATTGTAACCAGGTCTGATCGATGGTCATTGATCAAGAGAGTGTCTTGATCATGTCTGTTGTTTCCCGGATCGTAGAGTGTCACATTTAAGGGTATTCGACGCATTAAGGATTGATTCGGGATCACTGGAGAAATAAGAGAGAACACCGGAATTGTTTCCGGTGGAGGCCAGAAATTGTTCTCGGAATTTTGAAAGGTTCAAAATGTTATTTAATAATATTTTATTATTTTATTATCTGAATTAAATATTAAAATATAATTAAAATAGAAGAAAAGTCATATGGGCCTAAAGAGGCCCATTAGGGGAGGAGGGAGCCTCCCCCCTTGGCCCATGGCGCCAAGGGAGGGGCCCATGCCCCCCCTAGGCGCATTTTCCCCCCTTCCCTTTGGTTTAGTACCACATGGGAAGTTGAGGGAGGTGTGCCCCCCTCCTTGGCCTATATAAGGAGGGGTAGGGTGCCCTTTTTTCTTCATCCAATTTTGAGACAAGTTCTCATCTCTCTCTTCCTCTTTCTCCCTCCTATGAGCGGACTCCCTTTGTTTGGAGTCTGCACCAGGTTGGGGGTTTCTCCACCATACGCACGTCGTCGTGCTGCTGGAATCGGGATCCGCATCCATCTTCTTTCCGCTGCTCTTCTGATTCGGAGCCCGGAGGGACGTCGGGTACACCGTATGTGTGTAATCCCGCGAGGCGCTACACTTGTGGCGCTACTTCATCGTCGTGGCCGTATCGCGGCGTCTTCACCGACAACGTTTCGACGGGGACGTAATCCCGTCATCGTTCTCAAGGACCGGGTGACTATCAGAGTCATCATGGAGCTGCGCGGCATCGGGGATTGCCGGTATGACTACACCAACCACATTCACGTGAGAACGTTTCCCGCTTAACGGACTACATACTGGTATGTGACTTATTCCATCCGTTACTTGCATCGCCATAGCATAGGTCTTGGGATTGGGTATCGTAGGTTATGAAAAATTTGTGTTTTCTGCCCCGAACCCCGACACGGCCGGCCAGCGGCGATGAGCGACTGCTAGTGGTCGACAGACCTTTTAGATCGCCGTAAGGAGAGGCTAAGAGGGAAGAAGATCCGAGCAACTGTCCAACCACGGGGTTGAAGTGACGGCGATGGCGTTTGAGCTCAAATCTGGTGATATCAACGTATGTCCACCGGCTCAGGAGGCCGACAAGGGTGAAGGGAGGCGGTAGGGTATCGATGGAGGCGGTAGGTACTCGTTGAAAGCAACGTCGATGACGGTGAGGGGCGAATGGGAATGGCCCCGTCGTGAGTGGGAGGGCTTTAGTTTTACTTAGCGCGATTGACGATGAATATATTTCGGGGCGGTCGAGGAGGATAAATAATCCTCCTCTGAGGGTTATATGGGATCAGTTAGGTCTCGGTTAGAGGAGGGTAACCGAAATTATCCTGCTCTAACCTTGAATAAGGGATCGATTAGAGATGCTCTAAACAGAGGAAGTTTCCTAGACTTATGCTCTAAGTAATATGCATTCAACTTGTCTTTTCTCACCTCTAGCGGCATTCCTTTAGGACTCAAAGAACCTTCTTCTGTGCCACCCCAACCACTGCCCAAATTCAACTACCCCATTCCGCGCCATCGTCGCTAGCGCGAGATCCACCACCCTCCTCCACTGATCTATCGATCTGGTTGTGGGGCAGCCAATTCGTACATCGCTTCGTCAAGAATCGATCAGTGTTGTCGTCCTGTCATGTGTCATCGCCGCCCCGTCATCATTGCATCGAGGATGCCTATGTGTCACTGTGTCACAAGCGTGATGGCCTACCACTACGATCGGCTTCGATCGTCGGGCCACTTCGCCGCCAAGATTATGTGTGAGGGCGAGTAGAATTGGCTCGGCTCTTTCGACACACCTGTGCTCTCCGTGTGTGTGTGTGTGTGTGTGTGTGTGACGCGGTGGCATGGAGGTACGGCTGGTCCTGTTCCGAGATCAACTTGCACAACGGCATGTCGGCTGAGGAGGTGCAGTTCCTCGCCACTCAAATGTGGATCGTGTCTCGCAAGGAGACACACCGCCGGATCAAGGCTTAGTAAACCGTCCATGAGAGAGATGTGGTGGCCATGAAGAGGTTTGCCACGGTCAATTCGCACCTTGCGGCGATGAAGCTCGAATTTTTGGAGGACACGAAGCGCAAGGAGGCCGTGGAGCATCGTTCTAGGATCAAGTGATCATCAACGCCGAGGCCGATGTGTTGTACGAGCAGCTCGACCGAGAGAAGGAGATAGTCGGGTCATCTACCGGCAATGACCACAAGGCAGGCCATCAAAATTGAAGTCGAACGACAACACCTACTAGGCCGGGTTCAAGGATCATTGTAACCATCTCCATCCCGATAGTGATGGTAGTCTGTAGTGTATCCGTAGTAGCCAGTATATCATCCTGGTATTAGAGTTTGAAATATGAAAATATCCAATGATCATGTTTAAAGTTTAAAAGTTTTAGGACAACATTTTATATCATCTGTTACAGCGGAAAAATATTCTGATACCCAAAAACTCTTTCTCCTGCCCTAAAGCCATTTTTGAACATCAACTTTTACATCAACTCAGCATATTAGCACATCGTCCAAGCACCCATCCACTGTCCACTAGGAGGGGCCTAGCGCATTTGTGATTCGAACATATGTGAGCTGGATCCCCGCCGCACAGACGAATTAGATGTAGTCGCGCTGTAGTGATTTCCACAACGATGACTGAAGTCTATCTAGGCAGGCATTCTTCATCAACAGTTTCAATTCTCACATCAGGAAGAGGGCAAACCAAATCGGTTGCTTAAATCACTAGAGTTACACATGGTACAACAGCAACCAAGAAACCATTCAGGCTAGCTTGCTCCTCCACTGTTCTGGCAGTGAAGCACCAAAGACCTGGGCCAGCACTATCTTCTGCCTCTTGTTGAGTCTGCACAACTGCTGGACTCTCCCGGCGTCACCATTCAACAGCCTGCGCCCATCGCATGCGGCCTTTCTCCTAAGGGAGCAGAGCTGCGCCGACGGATCAGTTGCAGCCACTCCGTCGGCATCAGCTTCGGGTTCATCTGCTCCCCAGTCTAACTCATCATCGGTCATACCTTTCGACGCCTCATTTGTCGATTCAGAGGCTTCCCTGTTATCGTCTTTCACTGCAGCAGTCTCGGTGTGGCTATCAGTCCCCCACCATTTCAAAGTTTCAGTAGACAGGCCAGATGATGGAAATCCATACTTGAAATCATCCATGTAGGAGGGGATGTCTTTGGCTTGGCTAAACTGGGACAAGCTTGGTGCATTTTGTCTACCTAGAGCTGAAGACTGCCCTGCCTTTGCACTGCTTTGTTGAGCTTTTGGCACTCCCTGGAAAGCACCTGATGACCTATCAATATGACAAAACTAAGGGTCAGACAACTGCTGCAAGTTGTTTCTTCATTACAACAATCATCATTTGGTCTATGTATTATTAAGAGCAAATGTAAGACACCACTTTGTACCATAAACTGCTTTGTTGAGGTTTTGGCACTCCCTGGAAAGCACCTGATGCCCTATCAATATGACAAAAGTAAGGGTCAGACAACAGCTGCAAGTTGTTTATTCATTACAACAATAATCAATTGGTCCATGTATGATTAAAAGTGATTGTAAGATGCCGCTTTGTACCATAAAGTGGGAAAATGGAGATGATTAATATCATTCGACAACCTCGAAAATGAACAATACATGCAGCGCTATGGCCTTTGGAGGTCAAACAGTCCTGTAGAGGGATCGTTTAAACAGAGTGGCCATGGTCAGGTTTACCTGGTACCTATACCAGGCTACTGCTCCCATCATCCAAGCCCTCGGAGAGCATATGGGTAGGTCGAACCATTAACCAGTAAGAAACACACCATATACAAGTGTCACACAGAATAATCTCCCTTTGACATTGATAAACACAAGTATCCATATTCCAAGTGCTTACAACACAAAGTTGCCAAGTGAATGTGAGAATTATTATTTTTGCAAAAAGTGAGTGAAAGATTGATCAATCAATTTAAGGGTTGTGATACTAGTAAACACTCAAGGTGAATTACGCCAAGTCTTCTGCGATTATCATCCGCGAAGAGGAGGGCGATGAGGCTCTGGTCCAGTCTGCACTGCCTTGGAAGATTGATCACTTCCTGTTTCGCTACCTGGGGCTACAACTTAGCATCAGCAGGCTAACCAGGTCTGACTGGCAGCTGATCGTGGATGCAGCGCTAAAACTTCTACCTGGCTGGCAGAGAGGCCTTGTGGGTCGACCGTGCAGGCTCATTTTGGTCAACCAGGTCATGCGTGCTAGGCTCACCCACCACTTGATTGTTGCCGATGCACCTAAGTGGACACTGGATAGAATCGACAAGGGATGTTGGGCTTTCTTCTGGGCTGGGACTGAGGAGATCCAGGGAGGAAAATGTGTTGTTTCATGGCAACGGGTCTGTAGGCCGAAAAAACTTGGGAGGGCTGGGAGTGATCGACCTGCACAAACAGGGCATTGCTTTGCAGCTTAGATGGGAGTGGCTCAGGAGAACGGACCCCTCTCGACCTTGGCAGGGACTGGGCACTTTCGCGGATAAACCCATGATAGCTGCATTCAACAGCCTGGTTCGGTGGCAGATCAGCAATGGCACTCAGGCCCTGTTCTGGAAGGACAGCTGGTGCAATGGCCGTCGGCTGGAGGAAATCACCCCGGCAGTGGTGGCCATGGTGAAGACGAGAGTGGTGAATAAGCGGTCGGTGCATGATGGCCTGCGACTCCACGCATGGACCAATGACATTAGTGGCGAGATGACAATGGAGGGGCTTGTCCAATTCATCAGGCTATGGGATGACTTGCTGGAGATTCAATTAAACACGGAAGAGGAGGACAAGCCGATCTGGGCTTGGACGGCATCTGGGAACTACACGGCCTCCTCGGCATACAATATGATGTGCGAGGGAAGTACTAGACCCCTTCCGGAGGCTGCTATCTGGAACTGCTGGCACCGCTCGCGTGCAAGCTATTCATGTGGCTGGCGGTTCAGCATCGCCTTTGGACTGCGGATCGACGGGTCAGGCACGGTCTACAGGATCAGACATTGCCGTGCTTCCTTTGCGACCAGGATGAAGATACGGTGGAACATATCCTGATTAGCTGTGTCTTTGCTAAACAGGTCTGATACCTTTGCTTCTCCAGGTGTGGGCACAGTGCCGCACTACTACCTACGGATCAGGATACCGTGATGGAATGGTGGACCGCGAGAAGGGAACTCTTTCCTAAGGCTCGGTGAAAGGGCTACGACTCGTTCATCATGCTCATCTGCTGGAGCCTCTGGAAACAGAGGAATGGTCGGGTATTCAGGTCGGGCGTTGCACTAAACGAATGGGGCACGGTAGATCACATCTTTCAGGAGCTAGACCTTTGGGCGAAGGCAGGAGGGTATGGAGCCAACATGTTGTGTGAGTAGTCGAGTGTAGTGTGGAGTGTTGGAGTGCGTGGGCTCGGCTGTGGCCGGCTAAGTTGTAATCTTCTTGTACAATAAAACAGTTCCAATATCTTCTCACTGGACATAAATGTCACAAACCATTGTATGTTATGCAGGATCAGGAGCAGGAACCCTAATAATCAGTGAAGTATACAATCTTATACATGATTAAGATTCTCGTAAAAAATTGTTATTCATATTCATAGAAAAAGGTGTGGTGCGGCAAGTTCAAAACTGATTTCGATAAAAGTAGTGGACGACGTGAAATTGCACTGTAACTTATTACTGTTGGCAGGACATGCTATGGATGATTGTACTATGGTAGATAATCACCGTCCCATGTACATATAACAATAGAGCCATATAAAAAGCTCTAACCGCAAGTGTTCTTCCTTCACAGTAATCTAGAAATCAGACTTGTCGTGTCTTAATTAGAACACTTATATGCACTATAAATATTAAAAATCTTCTACTTCAGCCAAACTGTTACAATAAAATACCTCAGTGTGGTGTATTAGTTTTTGAAAATCTTCTACTTTAGGCAAGTGAGTGTATGTTTCAAGTTAACACTCAGTGATAGTCAAATGCATGAGAAAGATTTACTGTTAGAAGGGAGAGAATAAGTTCTAAATACCCCTACGCTCCCCCCAGGCAAGAGAGAAACAGTCGCGCCGCCACCTAGGGTTCCTCCCACGCCACCATCTCAGTCCCCCTTCTCACTTCCATCCAGCAGCTAGAGGAGTGGGGAGTGGGGACCCATCCTCTTCGTGTTTTTTTAGAAAGTCATGTTTTCCTTTGGTTTTTGTTTCCCTAGCGGCACCGGCAAGGTGGCGGAGGCAATGACGTGTTGGAATAAGGTCTCCCTGGCCTCTCCCTACCTCGATGGCGTCCATTTAAGCGTCAATGAAGGGCCTGTGAGGGAAGTTGTCGCCATATCTGTTGGTTCTCTTCGGATCTTGGCATTTGGTGTATCTTTCAAGGAAGCAGTTGGCTGATTATTGGTGCGGTGACTTCAACCTCTTCATTCGTTTTGCTATGCAGCAAGTTCCAGTTTCTACCACCCTCTGGGTTACTGGTGAAGGATTACAAGCAGTGCTGCCCCAAGCCCCCAACCGATGTTCCTTCAACGGATACTAGTTCTCTTCAACGGCTACTAGATCTCGTTGTTAGCAGCGAGTGGCTATTGCAGTCTTCAGAGCCTTGTATGGTGAGGGTGTTTGCAGGTGTCCCTATCCCTTACTTTCTGTTCAGTGTATTTTTCAAGCTCCGGCGGGCGACGAACAAGCGAAGGAAGAAGACAGCCAATACGATACGTAGTTTTATGTTTTACAGGCCGTTTTATGTCTTGTTGTCCTTCGATTGTATTGTCTATTGTTTTCCTTGATAAATATCAGATATGAGATGCCCTTTGGGTGTCTTTTCTCAAAATAAAAAATAATAAAGAGGAGAGAATAAGTTCTTATACATGGAGAGTATCAAGGGAAGGGAACTCACGTCGCTAATGGCAACATAGCCTTTTGTTTTGCAATTTTTGACAACTCAAGAAGTTCCTTGGCTTTCTCTCTTTCAGCATTTTTTTCATCATCACCCTTCCCAGAAACCATCTGCAAGTATAAAGGTGCAAGTAATAATATACTTATTAAATTTGGAAGGAGTTGCAAAAAAAACAGAACTAGGAGATATTCTGTTACATTGGAAAGGAGGAATGTTATTAATATTATTCGCAAAGGTTTTATGGAGCACCAGTCAGCTCTTAATAACTGCTTGAGTTTTGTTACAGCAGTCGCATCCTGATGCAAATGGAAAGTCGTTGGCGTTTGAGTTACTATTTCACTCAGCGATATTTCCATAATATGCCCTTCCAACACTGAAAGGTGTGAACATAAACAAATAGTACAATACATGGGTAGGTATTAACAGTTTTTGGCATCTATTTCACTTCGTGATATTTCAATAATACGCCCTTCCAACTGAAAGGTGTGAAAAAAAATATACATTTTTAACATAATAACTAAAGCACATTAAATCATTCATGTTTACCCATATCTATACTACTACTAGAGTACCACTTCCACAGGCTAGATGCATCCTTATCTAGACAAATCAGCGACAAGTAATTTGGGACGGAGGGAGTATACTATATAAAGTATAAATATATCCAGATCTGAGAAGTTGGCTTTGGTCAGATCGCTAGGTGCATGAGTGTATAACCAGCCCACCTGCGTTCAAGCCCTGGATTCCGCAAGGAGCTCATGTTTGTCTCTTTAAAAAAAATATGTACAGATCAATCAATTCACACCACCCCCCACGAATCCATGGGACAACCGATCACCACATGGTGGAAATTTATGTAATTAGGCCAACTAGTCTCGACTCACGAATAGCCGACCTGATAGATGCTAAGAACCAATGGGTTATCTTGGTATAAGCGTCTCGTTTGGTGACTTTTCTAGTTTAAAGATCAGAACGTCGTGAGTCATTTTTTGCCATTGATAAATTGATTACAAGTAGCAAAACACCTAGCGCTTAATTGCGCTTAATCTATGCATAACTGCGCATAAGCGGGCGTTTGGTCAGAAAAGTGCAAGGCGGTGGCAAAACGGAGAATTAACGCCTAACGCTTTTTTTAACTATGGTAGCGTGTAAAGAATTCCACATCCTGAGTTGAAACCACACCACTAAGTACCATTTGTTGCTACTTATACACCGGATAAGAGTACGCAAGCTAGTGGATGGGCTCATAGCCCAGTGGTGGAAGCCCTCTCGTGTCGCCCTACCGACCTGGGTTCGACCCCTGTTTAGGTTGAATTCTTTGTCTCACGTTCTCTCTTAATATAATGTCGCAGGGTCCTCCCCCGCTGGTCTCGTTTTTTTAAGAGTGGGTAAGCTAGTTCTTATGATGATGTTGAGCACAGTTTGTGATATTTGTCCGCCCTGCATTCTGGTTCAAGTTCCACCTCTGACTCTCATTTAATTTGAACTTCAAGCTAGAATTTCCATCTGTCTATGCAGTCCATGAGCATGGTAGAGGTGTATTCGGCTTACATTAAACGTATGAGGTTTGGTTAGATCAGTCCACACAAGTATTTCTCTGTTGGTGCCTCATGCTGGAACTTCCAGAATATGAGAAGAACTGATTGCTGGCAACAGCATGAGCCAGTTCGGTATTACAGGCATGAAGGCATATACCAGCAAACCATAATTAAATGTAAGGTTTTTGGAAGGCAGGCTGCCTGGATTTTTAATCCAAGCCATGGAATTCACAGATTTAAGTTATAAAATTATATAAAGGTGTTTTACTGTGATAGTTTTTGTTGTGTTGCGCAGAAAACTAACAAAAAGCAAAGCGAGTTCGTGTTCTTGTAATCACCAAAAGATATCTCTCGATTCAGTTAGCTCCTGTGTTTACAGAAAAGCATTCATGTTCTCACAGGACAGGTACATGTAGCTTTCTTACCACAGGGTCCCTCGACTCTTCTTACAGCAAGCAATAAACCGAACATTAATTGCTACCGTAGCAAGCAGGGTACAGAACTGATTTCACAGAGCAGCCGCAAAACAAACAGGGATTTCACCTTTCGATACGGCCATCTGACGATACCGTGGGTGCGGCATATCCTCTTGAGGACGCTGGTGCAAACGCCTGCAAAATCAGCACAACCCAAAACCAAGGTCAGTCTGCCGTCCACAGCGAGCGAATTCCGGCAACGTGAAGAGGGAGACGGGCTGGGCGTGGTTACCTAGGATGGAGGCCGCCTCGGCGATGGGGAGGGAGAAGAGCTTGGAGATCTCCTCGTAGGAGAGCGACACCCTGGTCGGCTTGATCTGAGGCTGCGGCTGCGCCTGAGGCACTATCGCCAAGGGAGCCTGCACCGCCGCTGGCACCATCGCCAAGGGAGCCTGCACCGCCGCTGCCTGTTCCTCCTGCTGCTGCTGTGGCGGGGGAAGCGCCTGGGCATTGGCAGCCATGGGGGGCGTTGGCGCGGACATAAGCGCGAGGTGCGCGGTGCGGAGAGAGATTTGAAGCGGGCGGGAGTGGAGAGCGTGAATGGAATCGAAGCGGTAAGGAACGAGGTGGGTGGAGCGAGCGGCGGCGGCCGGGACGGGACGGATCGGATCGGCAAGGGGATCTATCAATCTGTTTCTGTTGGGTGCTGCTGGCCGCTGGGTCGTTCCATTGCTGATTCTGAGGGCGGCTGCTGGTGGTGGGACAGGGCAGGGGGGATTTCCTATGGAAACCGACAGGTGGGCCTGCATCTGGGCTTTGGTCTGTACCAATATTTTTCTTTTTCTTGCCAAGTCCTACAACATATCTCAACCGTTCATCACATCTATCCAATAGTCTACATTGCTTTGATGTTTAGCACCGAACACACATAATATCCTTCACAAATTAATACTATACCTAGTATTAATATCAGTATCAATTAATTAATTAATTAATTAATTATATACTACCTAATATCAATGGATAATTAAAGTCTTGCTAAATACTATTAGTGTATGTTGTAGTTCATATATTGTTGAATACCTGCCTAGAAAAGATATTGCTTGATATTAACGTGTAATGTACACGACTGCTAGTCTTTGTGTAGTTTCTAGAAATAGGGATGAAGAACGCACGCATCTCGTATAGTGTTTCTATGACTCTTGTTTTCATATTTTAAAAGTAAATAAGAATGTGAATATAGACCATTAAAATTGTCATCGACTCTGATGAGAACATAAAGGCGTCAGAGGATACCACTATTAAGTGTCAGCTACATCCAGGACATCTAGAAGTACTAAGAGAAAGAATATGCAACTACAAGCTTCCGCTCTCGTATGCCCTTTTTTGGCGCGTAGCAAGTCTAATGAAATGACACATGACTAATTGTTATATTAATAATTTTTGATGTGAAATACAATCATGTAGCCCACCTCATTTAAGAAGATGGGAGAACAGGCGGGGCACATTGGTGAGTCCAAGCAAAAGTGAATCTCAAAATGAGTTCGACTGTGGATGTGCGATAGGAACAAGTTTCAATGGCAAAGGTATGAAGACATCTCAGCCAGTATCATCTCCGTCGATGGTGATAGACGGGTTGTTGTCTTTACCTCTGTCGCACCCATGCCCACCCTTGCAAGTTCCACGACCACAGTTTTCCTCTGGTCCGTCTTTGCTTCCACCGGATAGGGGTCCGGAGGGCAGCCATACACCGAAGGGGCCACACACACACACACACACACACACACACACACACAGATCCTGAATGCCAAAAATTGAGGTCCAACGGTTTGAAGGGTTTGATGTGCGTATTTGGATTGGTGGTTGTGAGGCCTTCTTCGGCCTCTACGATATACCAAACAATTCCAAAGTTACTTCAGCCACTCTGCACCTGGGAGGTGATGCAGCTCATTAGTACCACACTTATAAACAGGAGGCTGGCTGGGTGGAGTGGCATCAGTTCAAGGAGGACATCATTCAAGAGTTTGATGCCCACAACCACCATGACAATATGAAGGCTCTGTTATTGCTGAAATGGGATAGTTCAGTGGAAAGTTATAATCGAAACTTTTTGCAACTCTTCTATCAGGTGCACCTCTATGATCCTGTGGTCAGTGACACGTTTCTTGTCACTCGGTTTATTCTGGGTCTGAATGATGAATTACCGCTAGGGGTTGTTGAGATTCAGTTTCCCGTTACGGTGGTCGCGACGGTAGCGTTTGCGGCAGTGCGGGAGGAGACCTTGGCTAGGGCTTGTGCACCTCGATCATTGCCAAGGAATACTCTGCATAAACAATATAGTCGTGGAACCCAAGTCCTAGGTGGCGTGCCGGACAATTGAAGGAATATCGTCGAGCCAATGGCTTATGTTTCAGTTGTGGTTAAAAATTCGCTCCAGGTCACAGTTGTGCCAAACTAGGGACAATTCAGGCCAGTGCCATGGTAACCACAAATGTTGAACCTGACGACCTCTCGGATGCAGTTTTGGATGTCATTGTGTTACATGAAGAAGACGAAGAGGAACCGTTGTTATCTATAAATGCACTGTCCGGGGCAGATCACCCTAAAACGATCCGACTCCGAGCATTAGTGGGAAATCAAGTGGTGATCATTTTATTTGACTCTGGAAGTACTCACGGTTTCATTGATGCTACAACCGTGTCCAAACTGAATATAACACCTGAGAAGTTGCAATTGGCTCTATTAGTTAAAGTGGCACTGGCACATGAGATGTACTTCCCTGCACCGCTGAACTTCCAACCCTCACTTGGTGGGTGCAGGGCTCTACTTTTACATATACTATGAAGATGGTGGAGTTGGGAGGTTATGATATTATCCTGGGGATGGGCTGCCTCGAACAGTGGAGCCCAATGACTTGTCACGTGGAAGAAAAAATGGATTCAATTTTACTATAAGGTCACATAGATTCATTTGAAAGGCATTAAAACTTTAGAACAAGCAATGATGCATGAACTATCAGTGGATCAGTTAATTAAATGCCAAAAGAGTAATGACATTTGGGTTGCAGTAGTGTTGATGCCTCAGGAAGATAAATATGTGTCTGCTCCTCCCGATTCTATTCAATAACTGTTAGCTGACTATAAGGACATTTTTCAAGAATAAAAAACACTACCTCCACACAGAACATGTGACCATGCCATTCGTTTAATCCCTGATGCTCAACCAGTCAAGTGCATGCCCTATAGATACTCCCCTCTTCCGAAAGATGAGATCGAAAGACAAGTGGTTGAGACGTTGAAAGTTGGGTTAATAACACCAAGTATGAGTCCATTTGCTTCTCCAGTCCTATTAGTCGAGAAGAAGGATGGGTCCTAGAGATTCTGCGTTGACTATAGAAAGCTCAACACTATCACTGACAAGAACAGATTTCCTATGCCCATTGTTGAGGAATTGCTAGATGGATTAGCTGACACAACTTATTTCTCTAGAGAGTTGGCTACCACAAAATAAGAATGGTGCCTGAATATGAATTCCACACTGTTTTCAAGACACATTTGGGCCAATTCCAATTTAAGGTGATGCCTTTTGTGCAGGTTATGCTCCCCCTACATTCCAATGTGTCATGAATTATGTTTTTTGCTTTGTACATCAGGAGATTTGTCCTAGTCTTTATGGATGACATATTGGTTTACAGTCCATCATCGGAAGATCATATTAAACATCTGCAGGTGGTCTTTCAATTACTCCGGGAGCACCAATTCTTTGCTAAGAAATCCAAATGCTCTTTTTCTTAGAAATAAATAGAGAACTTGGGACATCTTATTTCTAATAAAGGGATGGACATAGACCCATTCAAAATTTGAGCAATGACTCAATGGCCAGTACCAACTAATCATACTATTTGAGAGGAATTTTAGGCCTTAGTGGGTACTATAGAAAATTTGTCAAGCGCTATGGGATTCTGACCAGACCTCTCATTACACTCCTACAGAAGAAGGCTTTTCTCTGGAAAAAAGATGCTCAATTGGCTTTCGAGGCTCTGAAGAAGGGCACCCTATATGTCGGGACCCGGAATATGCGTATGTAATTCCAGTCACAACTCAATCATATGGAGAGCCGAGAGTCGTACCCACTTGTCTAAGCAGACAAGGCCAAGCACAGAACACTCTCGGAAAGGATCGAACGTGAGGGGCATCCCATCCAGGCCGGATGATCAACTGAGATGGGTCCTCATCGCCCGCTCACAAGTCTAAATGATTATGGGTGGTGAAATCCCATACTCATAGACAAGTAGCCTCAACCATATTATCGATTGAATTATAACACTTACATAAACAGACTCCAGCCCGATCACTTAGTCAGGGTCTCGGGTGGGCTCAATCATACAACAAAGTGTGCCACGTGACAGAGTCATGAGCAATCGCATCGCGATGCCCCAAGCTGCGCACATCTAAGGGCCACCTAGTGTATAAAAGACCGCCGGCAAGAACACAACTAAGCTATCGAACCCCACACTAACACATGCATGTTATAATCATACACGCAGCATACATGTCCAGTGTAAACAGCAGGTACACATTGCATGAACTCTACAAAGTATATCTTTATTGACTTACACATAGAATACACAAAGATCATATGGCTATGATCCATCGTTACATCAAACAACGGAAGCAAATTAGGTCTGAGTACAGACAAGATTAACAAATGGCTTAGAGAAGCCTTGTTCAACATACATGCCCTTCCACGAGGGACCAGACTGCTGTCTGGAACTATACTAGCTTAGTCAACGTCGAGCTTCAGGAAGGTGACTCCATCGGGGTCTGGTTTCTCATCTAAAACATAGAATAAGAAAATGTGAGTACAAAGTCGTACTCAGCAAGACTTACATCAGAACTATACTACTCATGCTCAAGTATCAAGGTAAAGGGTGGTGGGGTTTCATCATGCAGAAGTGCCAGCTTTGACTTGGCTAGTCCTGTACTACGAGTACCAAACTTGAGGTAAGAAGCATACACGAGTCCACTACCAAGTCTCCAACCAATACACCACTATGGATACTTCCTCGACTTCCCCACGAGAAAGCACGCCATAGCACTCACACTTATCTTGGCAAGTTTTAGAGTTTCCGTTGAAGTTGTCTAATGATCAAGTAAAGGTCTCCAAGTAGTCCATAACCGCGGACACGGCTATTCGAATAGTTATTAACCCTGCAGGGGTGTACTGCTACACACATGAAACTATCAGTTACCGTCGGGATCTCGTCACCCTTCAAGCGGGTGTCGGCGAGGATAATTCCCACAACTTTTACCTCACAGCCAATTCTAATTCAGGAGTCGACTATCTGAGTTCCAAACCCAACTGGAAATCCGGCCGGGTTTCCCGTCAGGACTCAAACCATGTAGTCATGACCGGCAAGCCCACCTCGACGGATGGTTCTCCACTTGACAAGCCATGTGCTACACGCCCTACCATGAATGCCACATTTCAATTCCTTTATCTTTCTATGCATATGCCGAATGGAAAACCCGAACTAGGTGTGACTCCTGGAACTGAATCAGGGTGAGTTAATAGGCTGAGCGGGGATCCGTTTGCCCAACATGTGGTAGTACTCTTTGTCTAGGATCACTACACAAGAACTCGGGCTTAAGGCGGTGTTCAACGAGACAAACCACTGTGTACTCCTACACAACCTCTCATCATTCACCTTGTATTAGGGTAGATTCACCAACAAAGTTTCACCTTCATCAACACCATGTTCACTACCATCCCGACTCACATCAAAGTATCCTCATTGTAAACTCTAAGCATGCAATAAGCAATAACAGTTGCAGAGGCCACATGATATCAATCAACTCCTATGTCAGCTAGGATTGTGGTTTGCTTACTACTGTGACAAGATGATAGGTCATGCATCGGATATGGGTTCAACTATGCGGTAGAATCGATAACAAGGTGATCATCCTAATCAATGCATAAGAGAGACTGAGAGGGAAATGGGTTTTTATAGACATGATCAATGGGGTTTGGTTGCCTTGCTGACGAGGGTCGTACACGGTGTCTTCAACGGAGGGGGTGATCTCGGGTTCCGGCTCCACCTCTATTCGAAAGCAAACAATGCAAACAAGCTATCAAAAGAAGGTACAATGCACATACACATGATCAAGTGGTATAATATGATGTACATGTTGCTGATGTGTGGACAATTTCATTTAAATGAAGTGTATTGCATTTGAGTTGCAAATTCAAACTCCACATTTGAATTTAAAAGGGTTCATATGCCATTTTCTACTGTTCACCCATTTTAAAATAGTTAAACATGAAATTTTTTTGCATATTCATAATCCTTGCATTTTGTTGATAATTTTTCATATATTATTTATTAAATTTGGAGTTATGGTTTAAAAGTTATTGAATTTCAAAGTTTATTCTATTTTCTGGATTTTCTTTTAAAAATAAAATTGAATTACTGCATCAGCACTGAGTCATACTGGCGTCAGCGTTGCTGACTGGTCAAACTGACCAGTGGGGTCCACTGGTCAGTGACCCAGGGGTTAATCCCCGTTTTTAATTAATCTGCTGGATTATTTTAGGCCATGGGGCCCACGCGTCAGTGACTAGGGGGCTAATTAGGGTGTGGTTAAGGCCCTAATGGCCGGCGGCTTGTCGTCGATGGCTCGGGCCACGGCGGAGGCTTGCCGGAGTTGCCATTTTGGCCACGGCTTGGCACGGGGATAGCACTAGAGTTCTCCTCGTGCATGTCCGCATTGAGTCGTGCACACGGGGAAGGCTGGGGGTGGCCGGAGCCTCGCCGGCGTTGAGGCATGCGGCGGCCGGAGCACTGTGTAGGCGGGCACGACGATTCCGTGCACGGGATGGTGCGAGGGAGGAGGGGAAATACGCACACGCTCACCCTGAGCACGACAGCGAGGTCGGAGGGGGCCGGAGAGTTGCTGGGCACGGCGAACCTTTCACCGGAGTTCGTTGCCGCCGGCGGCGAGGGAATTGATGCTGGCGTTGTCTTGGGGCCGTCTCGGCTCTCGTGGTTGCTGGAGTTGACGAAGTGGACGTCGCCGGTCCTCCTAGACAGCTTTGCGCGGCGGGACGAGCTCGATGGCCACGCTGGTGCAGGACGACGGCCGGCGGCGAGCTCTCGGGTGGCGCCAAATCGAACGGGGAAGAGAGGGAGGGTGGCCAGTGAGAGAGGGTAAAGTCTAGGGGCGCCGAGAGGGTCCTCTAGGACACGCAGGTGTTAAGGAGGAGGCAGGAAGGTTGCCGCGGTGGCGTCGGCGGCCGCGGCATGGTCGCCACGCACCTGCGTGCACGCCTGCCTGGAGAAGACGACATGCAAGGGTGATGGGCTGGGCTGGTGCTGGGCCAAGGGGGGATGAGTTGGGCCGAAGCCAGGGTGGTTTCTTTTTCCTTTTTCTTCTCTTATTTTCTTTTTCTGTAAGTTGTTTTGCTCTGGATAAAATAGCAAAACATTTTTATAAATGCCCAAATATTTTATGTGGCCTTACTAGACACATAGCTAGCCACTCACAAGTTTTGGGCATTTTTGAAATTCAAATAATTTGAATTTCAAATCAAATAGGGGTATTATTTAATTTCCAAGCTCTGTTTGGACTTTTTGAAAAATCTTGGAGCATGGAGTGGGACCCACTTCACTTTATATGTGATCATGCATATCTATAAGACTTTTCAAAAATAACAGAGGATTTTTTGGAAGAAATTTTTGTGTGGCCATTTGAATTAAATTCTTTAGGGCTTTTCTTTTTTCCCAATTGGATTTATTTTGAAATTTTTGCATGATGCAAAGGATCAAGCTAACCCTAGCACATACCTAAAAGAGGGTTGTGACACTATAGCATTTTACAACAAAGCAGTGTGCAAAATAAACAACTTTCCATTTATTGGAAGGAGTTCCTAGCCATTATTATGGAAGTATAGAAGTCGAGATCCTATCTGAGCAGAGGACCCTTTATTATCAATACAGATCATCAAAGCATCTGTCACTTTGGGAGATCAAGTCATATCCACTAAAATGCAAATAAAGTCCATGCATAAATTGGCGGGCCTTGAATTCAAGTTTCATTATAAGAAAGTAGTAGAGAGAATCATGTTGTTGATGCCCTCCCTAGAGTAGGCCACCTATTAGAAGCTCATATAATTTCCCAAGCTCACCCACATGGGTTTAGGAGGTCCTAAACTCTTATGCAGTGGACATGTAAGCTCAACAACTCCTTTAGAAATTGGCAATGTCTTCTACACATGTGGATGGTTACAATTTGCATGAAGGGGTTATTACTCATAAAGGGAGAATTTGGGTGGGATCCAGCACTACTCTCAAGACTAAGATCGTTACAAATTTTCACTCTAGTGCAGCTGGAGGACATTCTTGAATTCAAGCCACCTATCATAGAATAAAGAAACAGTTATGTTGGGCTAACCTTAAAAATGATGTGCAAGACTTTGCGAAGCAATGTGGAATCTATCAAGAGGCTAAATATGAGCACTGTAAATCTCCTAGGCTTCTAAACCCTCCGCGTGTTACCCAAGCCCCTGGGTTGGACATCACCATGGATTTCATTAAGGTTTTTCCTAAATCCAATGGTTATTATTCCATACTGGTGGTGGTTGACATATTTATGAAACTAGATGATACTCCACACATTGCTGCAGGAACTGTTAACAAATAAATTAATATTTTAAAATATGAAAATATTTATGAAACTTAGTATAATTTAATATAAATTCTTTTTAAAAGAAATGTTGTTTAGAGTAAAAAATCTAAGAAGATTTGATGAAAATCTAAAAATGAGTGTGATTTTTGTTTTATTAGTTTATTACCTTGAGAACATAACAGCGAGACGATATGAGACAAAAACAATGTTGAATGGAAAGAGTGAAAACATCACTCTTAGCTAAACCTAAAAAGTGAATGCAACTACATATCTGCATTCAGGCAAAAAATTGTTGCATAGAAAAATAAAATGCGAGGTAACTCAATTTTATTTCTATAATAAAAAGGCACTTCTAAATCACGAGGCTTAGTGCATAAAAAACTTAATTTTATTTGTGATAAGTTCCATGCACATACGGATTTAATGAAAGCAAGTGCATGAAAAGTTAGTGTTTTTTTACATGGTGGACCTACTTGATGATGTGGATGTCTTGCATGTTAAAAAAATAGGTTAGTGGGGATGAACTATTTAGGTATTATAGATTATAGATACTGTTATTTCATACCACTCAAACACCCTTTCACCGCCTCTGTGGTAGCCAGAGAATTCCTGGATTCTGTTGTGAAGTTGCATGGTCTCTCAAGTCCATTGTTTTTGGTAAAGACAAAATTTTCATCAGCAACTTATGGAAGGAATTATTCAGGTTGTGGGAGACCAAGTTATTTATGAGCACTGCCTATCACCCTAAAACTGATGACCAAAGTGAAAGAGTGAATCAATGTTTGGAAATGTATCTTTGACGTGCAGTTCATGCAAACCCCAAATAGTGGAAGCATGGATTTTAGTGGCCGAGTTCTGGTACAACACTAATCATCACACCTCTCTAGGATTCTATCCTTACAAAGCTCTATATGGGCATGAGCCTCATTATGGCACCTTTTCGGTGACTCCCCATCGGATAACCTGGATGTACAACGGTGGGTCACTGACAGTCAAGCTCATTGTTAGAGTCTGAAGGAACAATTTCTGCGAGCTCAAATACGCATCAAACACTATGCTGACCAAAGCATGAGTGAACGAGAATTCCAGGCAGGTGACAAAGTATACCTCAAGTTCCAACCTTATGCTCAACATTCGGTGGCCAATCGGCCATGTCTGAAGCTGACTCTAATTATTTTGGCCACATTGATATTTTGGAACGAATTGGACCGCTTGCCTACAAGTTATAGATGTCCGACACTGCTATGATTCACCTTGTTTTCTATGTCTCGCAACTGAAAGAACATATTTCTGATCATACCCCAATCTTCAGTACTTTACCAACCCAAATGGATTTGGCTAGCGCTGGCTGGCAACCAGAGGACATTCTGGACTGACGACTGGTGAAGAAAGGCAATGCTGCTAATCTCCAGGTCCTGATCAAATGAACATCCTTACCAATGTCATCTTCAACATGGGAAGAGTATGAGATGATACACGTGCACTACCCGTTGCACTAGCTTGGGGACAACCTGGATCTTCAGGGGGAGGACCTATCAGCATGGGGACTACAAAAGATATAGTGTGATGCCGTCAAGATAGGGTATTAGGCCTGGTTAGCAAGGCAGAAGGATGTTGGGCCTGGCCCAGAGTGTATCGTGCGAGTGGGCCGTGCCCGTGGTGTTGTGGATCGGTGGACGAACCGGGATATTATAACCTAGAGTGTGTGTTTGTGATCGCTAGCTTTGATGAATACAAACTCATTGCTCACTCTCCTCTCTCCTTCTTCTTCCTCTCGAAGTTTCCCTTACCTAACCCCTCCTCATCTATCCTTCTCCGTGAACTGTGGATCGTGGTTTATCACACAAGTGTACCCCTCCACACACACACAATCAAGTCAAAGAATGCATCCAACACCCTCTATGACGGTTAAATACACCCGATGATGACCCACAAGTGTAGGGGATCAAGATAGTCTTCGCGGGTAAGAATAACCCAATTTATAGATTCGACACAAGGGGAACCAAAGGATACTCACAAGTTTTAATAGTTGAGTTGTCAATTCAACCGCACCTGAAATACACTTTCTTGCAACTAAGTATTAGTAGCAATTGTGATATGGAAGTGATGGTGGCAACGGAAATAGTGGCGCTGAAACAGCGAAAGTAAAACAGCAAAAGTAAACAACTAGTAACTAGCAGGATTCAAACACCGTAGGCTAGGAATATGGATGGTTTGGCGCTGCTTGGATGAGAGTGAACATGTAATAGATTCTAACACAGGGCAAGGCACACAGAAAATCAAGGATCATCTAGGCAATATCAAACATTAGGCATGCATCCCAAGGTAGTTGTACGTGCTTGCAATAAGAATTTGCACAACATCTTTTGTCCTACCATCCCGCTACGAACAGGGCCAAAAGGTACTTATGGAGATTAAGGTGCTCCTATCAAAGAGCACCAGAACAAAGCATTAACACTCAATGGATACATGAAATACTCAAATTATAGTCCATCCCCTTTGGTGTCCCAAGCTGTCACCATTGGGATCGCCAGTTTCATACTATAATAGGTGCATACAACTCATAGATAGGATCAAGAACATAAGTAAACTCATGAAAACACAAGTAGTTTAGATCTGAAAACATGGCACTCGGGCCCAAAGTGACAAGCATTAAGAGAAACAAGTTTTAGCAAAGATGATAAACACCAAAGTAGATGATAGGCAACATGCCCCAACAATCTGATGAAGTATTACATGATCTAACTCATCCAATCCCTACCATCCCTTTGCCTACAGCAGGGAATTACTCACACATGAAAGGAGAAGTCATGGAGGGATGATGGAGTGGCGATGGTGATGATGATGGCGATGATCTCCCCTCACCGGAGGACAAAACAGCCTCCAGATTAGCCCTCTCGAAGAAGAACGAGAATTGGGAAAATGAATTCTTCTTCTGGGGTTTTTTCGCGAGGGTAAAAATAGGGCCAAGGTAGGTCACCAGAGGGGGTGGGCCTCTCGGCACGGCCAGGGGGGAGGCCGCGCCAGCAGGGCGTCTGGGCCCCCTGGCTCCCCTCTGGCCATCTTCTGGTCCAAGACTCCTTCGGGTGCGTGGATTTTCTGTAATTTTTCTGGGAATTTTTTTAGGTACCTAAAAATCCATATTCCTGCCCACAAGAAAACTATAAAGTTCTGGTCCAAGACTCCTTCGGGTGCGTGGATTTTCTGTAATTTTTCTGGGAATTTTCTGAGGTACCTAAAAATCCATATTCCTGCACACAAAAAAACTATACATGCAGCTCTGCGGAAAACAGCGTCACTCCGGGTTAGTTTCATTCAAATCATGCAATAATGAGAGAAAAATAATAGCAAAAGTGTTTGGAAAAGTAGATACGTTTGAGACGTATCAACTCCCCCAAGCTGAGCATATTGCTTGTCCTCAAGAAATTAAGTTCAACGAACTGGACGCGACAAAGAAAACTTTGACAAACTCTTTTGCTTCATTAGATGTATATAAGCATGTACTACGAAAGAGTTTAGCAAGTATTGGAACAATGCTACAAGGACAATGCACGGAGCAATCCTTCTTTCATGTGATCAATCACAAACAACCAAGAGTAAATAATACGCTACTAAAAATCAAGACAGGATCACAATGCACATAGCTTGAACATACTAGAGTGGTATCTCGATAGCCTCCATGAGTGAAGAAAAACAAAAATTCAGAAACTCCTCCGAAGTTTAAAGGAGACTAGAACTAAGAATTTCAGAACAAGTAATATCACAATCATGCAGAAGACAATGTGGTACTTTGGGACAATGCACATTACACTCAGAATAAAAATTATGCTCTCAATAGTTGGTGCTTTGAAGAAAGAAGGTGGAGACTCTCGAAATGTGGCTTTTGATGGCAAGGTTGACAACCCGTGGCTGGAAGCAAAGACTAAACAAGTACAAGAGCTCGCGGTTTTTTGAAAACAAAGATAAATTTATTTTTGGGAAGTGCAACTTTCCATTCAACGGTAAACGGTAAAGGTTTCTCAATATCTCCCATACCAACCACATTAATGGCGGTTCCCATGCTTTTTTGTTTACACTTTTGTTCCCTTATCCATCTATCATTTGACGGTCTATGGTGCCTTTTATTTTGCCTCAAGTATGGAAGGAAAGTTCTCGTTCCATCTATCATTAGCAGCATTTGTCCCATTTCATTCCATCATCAAGTATGGGGGAAGTGTAATCTTTTATAAATTGTGAAACATGTGAGAACTGGGCATTCTCCAGGCCGGCCTCTGCCTCATAAATTTGACTAGTTAAAACTTTGTCAAGGAGTAAACCATTTTTTGGCATGGAAGATACTGATTTTCCCTCACTGCACCATGAGCTTGTACGGTTACAAAAAGGAAACTTCTGAATAAATTTTGAGATGCTACATGAAAGTCTTCGTTAGGAATGGCAAGTAAATACCATAAATAGGAAGGTATGGTGGACTCATGTGGAATAACTGGTTTGAAAGTATTTGGATGCACAAGAAGAATTCCGCTTAGTGCGAGCGAAGGCTAGCAAAAGACTGGGAAGCGACCAATTAGAGAGCAATAATGGTCATAATCATGCAAAGCGACAAAGCAACATTGAATCTAACATGAAAGTGATATAACTATTCTGAAATAAAAAGATCATCAAGGCATGATAGACTTTGTAGTCATAAACATGTGTGAACATGTTCCAAGTCAATCCAAGAATTCTTCGAAGGAAAATACCACTTCAATATGCCAAACCATGAACAATGCAATGCATGTAAATCATTTCAACAACACAATATGCACTCTAGCTATTTGAGACTAGCCACAAAGAAAGCATGAACCACTAGGAAAGGATTGTAAACATAGCACTATGTCACTACAAGATGGTCTCTAGATCATAAGTACATGCATATGTACAAAAGTAGAAACAAAAAGAGTTCATATCGGTTTTCCTTGTTACTTCCCTTCTGTCGATCTTCGTCATTACTGCCTTGTCACTTGCGCGATCGAACGTAGGAAAATATAATCAAGTGCAAATGCCATCACGGACTCTAGCTTAACTCTGCAAACAAAGCAAACTAAAGAGAGAAAGGAAACCTTTTTGGGTTTTTCAAAGGTTAAACGAAAGCAAAAAAAGGAGAAATATTTTTGTTGTTTTTGCAAATTAAGAGAGAACAAAGAAGATCAGGCAAAAACTTCGAAAAGATCAAAGCGAACAACACAAACGGAAAGTACAATGAAAAGGGGAGAAGGGCACGTAGTCCCCCAAGCTTAGGCTTTTGTCCCAAGGGTAGTACTGGTGCGTCCACGGGTCGTACAGGGCTTCAGGTGCATAGACCGAAGTCTTGGGATCTTCCCATGAAGAAGGCTCCGCACTCCAAGCAGAAGAAGACCCTTCACCCCACTGGGTAACGGGCTCCTCCTAGAAAGGCGGGAACTCCAGGTGCTCCTCCTCATCGGACACAACCCTCTCTATGGGGTTATGAAACAGCTGCTGGGCCACGAACTCATCGAACTGGATAATGTTGAAGGACCATCCGTTCCTGCGAGTATAATCAAACAAAAGAGGTGCAGGTAGACGGATATCCCGAATAGTGGTCAGTACAAACCTCGGAATATAATTAAGGTTACCAAACTCGTAAGTCCTGGTAACAAACTCATGCCTCTTCATGGAGCAAGGTCAAATCTCATAAAAGGAAAAGGCTCATCATCAGGATGTACGGTGCGCCCAAAAGACTCAAGAATAAGTATGGCATAAACGCCACCAAAGAGATCTCCCTTGTTGCCATTAGCAGCAAGGCGGCAAGAAATCAAGGCACCCACATTATACTTACTCTCCCCTGAGAGGATGTTTGCCAGGATAGCAGTATCTGGCGCAAAACTGTTGCTTGTGTTGTCACGAGCTAACACCCCTCTAGCAATAAAATATGCGAAATACCTGAGATGGGGAAACAAGATGGTGGAAATCTTCAAACGTTGGATACCCTTCGTGTCCTGGCTGCAAAGAGAGTTGAAGAGAGTCCTCAGCTCGGTGGGCTAAGAGTTCATCTTTGCCGTCTTTCCAGCGTTCAGCACACCTATTATTTCACAAAATCATGCCAAATACATGATCAAAAGATCATCATAAATTCTAAACTCAATAATAGCAACATCATGATTATATCTAAAACTATTAGGTGAGTTTGCGATACTGAGCCACACGGCATGTTGCAAGCCGTGTCAAACCTTCATTAGCACAAAGCTTTTTAAACTCCTCCTTGATACTTAGAGCTTCAAGGAAAACTTGGCACAGATACGTCATGGCACGTGCTGGACTTGGCTCTTCTAACAACTCTAGGGGCACAACATCATCGTTGTAGCTCACCCTAGCAGTTGAGGATGAAGCTGAATCTCTAGTAACTCGGTCGGTACGCTCGGGCTTCTTCTTCCCAAGCCATTTTCCTAGAAAACTCATTTATGAAATTTTTGACAAATTACAAAAACAAAGATTTAAGAAAAATGAGTTGAGACAAACTACTCTAATCACTTCTCCAAGGCATAAACTTGCATAAAAATTTCAAAAATAAATTTCTAAACATACCTGCAAGCTCATATGAACAACACCAAAAGCTTATAAATACTCACTAATGAAGCCACCAATCAAAAATCTAATTGGAGGGGCGGAGGACTCACATACCAGGGAGTATTTGCTCAAATTTTCAGCTCAAACAATGGGTTGTAGAGAGAGATCAAAGTTTCGGGCAGAGAGCAGCAAGAACTCGGGTTCCAGCTGAAGAACTCGTGTTTTTTTGGGGAGAAAGAAGGAGAGAGGAGGAAGACTTACGTGGGTGGCTGGCCTGGGGGGGGGGGGGGGGCTAGGCGCCCTGCGGGCACGACCAGGGGCCAGGCCGCGCCACCTGCCCCCCTGGACCAGGGGTGCCCCCCTAGTCAGCCCCAGGTGCTTCTGGGTCCCTTTTTCTGTAGAAAAATTGATTTTTATTTTTGCGGAATTTTTCTGACAACTTCGTCGTTGAATTTTTTTCGAAGTTCCAAAAGCTGCAAAACTTTCTGGAAACTTGAAACAGTGGTTAGACATGCGAAGCTTCAAAAACATAAAACTTTGGTACAACAAGGAGAACAAAAGCTAAATGAAATGAAAACATAACAAGCTCCACTTTTTACCTATATAAAACATGCTATCTAGCAAGGTTGATCAAGTCTTACCAACAAACTGGTGATATATAGAGCAGAAAGTCTCACCTCTTATAAAGTGATCATTGTACCTTTACTTTAATGGACATTGTCCCCACCATAATGATTTTGCATTTGTGGTGCACATGTAGATGGAAATCCCAATCTCCAATCTTCACGGTCTCGATATTCTCTATAGAGTTAAGGCCATGCGTTTTGTCGATCTTTTTCGGAAAATAAATCGTGTGTTCCTTATCATCACGTTGAAGGTAACCTTTCCTTTATTGCAATCAATGATAGCACTTGCGGTGTTAAGAAAAGGTCTACCAAGAATAATAGATATGCTCCCATCCTCGGGCATGTCAAGCACAACAAAATTAGTAAGGATTAAGCAATTAGCAACTTCAACAGGAACATCTTCACAAATACCAATTGGGACGACTGTTGACTTGTCAGCCATTTGGAGAGAGATATCTGTATGGATTAGTTTATCTAAACAGAGCCTCTTGTAAAGAGAGAAAGACATAACACTCACTCCTGCACCAAGATCACATAAAGCAAGTTTGACATAATTATTCTTTATGGAGCAAGGAATGGTGGGTATACCTGGATCACCAAGCTTCTCAGGAATCTTGCCACTTAAAGAGTAGTTAGCAAGCATAGTAGATATTGCCTCATTAGGAACTTTTCTTTTGTTAGTAACAATATCTTTCATATATCTTGATTAAGGATGTAACTTAATAGCATCAGTTAAAGGAATTTGAAGAAAAAGAGGTTTCATCCACTCACAAAACTTATTGTAGTGCTCTTCTTCTTTGGTTTTGAGAGACTAACCTAGAAAGGGCATGGGTTTCTGTACCCATGGTTCTCTTTCCTTCCCATGTCTTCTTGCGATGAAGTCTTCTCTAGTGTATTTCTTGCATTTGTCGGGTGCTTCTTCTTCTCGAACTTCAGGTGGATCTTTCTTCTCATTATCTTTTTCAGGCTCAGCACCGTCTTCAGTTTCAGCATCGGAGGTAGATATACTATTTGGATCAACAACAGGCTCTTCGCTTGCAATAGGATCATTGGAATTGTCAGCTTCCTTGTGTTTCTTCTTATTCTTCGGAGGGCTAAAAATTTCTTCTTCCTGCACTTGAGAATCTTGCTCGATCCTCTTCGGATGCCCCTCTGGATAGAGAGGGTCCTGGGTGTGTGTTCCACCCCGAGTCTTTATACCATAAGCCTATAAATCATCTTTTTTGGCATTGTTAGCAAGCAAATCTTTTTGCACATTAGAAATTTGTCCATGCTGAGTTTGAACCATATGAAAATGCTTCACAAAACATTTAACATCATTAATTGTTCTACCTAGAACATCAAGCAAACTTTTGATAGCAAGGGAATTATCATGCAACTGACTTTGTATCCTCTCATTAAAGTGAATTTGCTTCATAAGAAAATTATCAATCTCATCTAAACATTGATCAGGACACTTACCTCGAGGGATGTCACTTGCATTGAAATCTAAAAGAGAGTGTACCTCTATCATAGAAGGGTGAGTAGTGGGCTCACACAACTTCTCGATAGGAGGTAGATTCTTCACGTCTTCAGCTTTAATACCCTTCTCTTTTATAGACTTATTTGCTTCTTGCATATCTTCGGGGCTTAGGACAAGCATGCCCCTCTTCTTTGGTGGTGGAGGTGGTTCAGGGACGGACCAACCTTCGTGGTTCTTGGCAATCTTGCCCATTAGTTCTTCCTCATCGTACGGTGTTCTTTCCCTGAAAACACAACCAACACAACTATCCAAATAGGATCTAGATTCATCGGTTAGACCAACATATAATATATCAAGTAATTCATTCTTAGGAACTCCATGTACCGGTCTAGCCTTGATCAAACTGCAATACCTCCCCGAAGCTTTAGGGAGGTGCTCATCCTGCAACTTTTCAAAGTTATAAATTCTTTGTAAAGCAGCATGTTGCATGTGAGCAGGAAAGTACTTATCAACAAAAGATTGAGCCAAGTCTTGAGGACTCTTAATGTAACCACATGGTAGTGCATCATACCATGCTTTAGCACCCTCCTTCAAAGAGAAAGGAAGAAGATTATTCACATAAAAGTTTCGTATATTTTCATCGGTAGTAAACAAGCCACCCAACTCAGTGAGTTTGGTCAGGTGTGCAATAGCATCATCATTTTCTCTGCCATAAAAAAGGCCATCTTCAACTATCGATATAAGTGAAAGATCAACAGAGAAATCAAAATCAGGATCATTGATGCATATAGGAGATGTAGCAAATTCAGGATCAGGAGGAAACTTGTTCTTCATAGAATGCTTTGCAAGCAACTTCTTCACAGTATCAGGATCAGAGTCATCACAATCTTTGAGTTCCCTACATAAATCATCATCAAGCACAATAATCATCCTCAAGGAGTCTCTCCTTGAGGTCACTTAGGTCAGGATAATCATAAGTGCCACCAATAGGGTAGCGAGTAACATGAATTTCAATTCCCGATTGTTTGGCAGCAACAGTGATCTGTGTGTCAAGATAGTAACCAAGTGAACTAGTATCATCAAGGGTAGTAGTAGCATCATCAAAAGTGTCGGACATATTACCAGACTCAGCAGAAGTAGCATGTGGTGGTTGTAACTGCCTGGAAGTTCCACCCTAATTAATTTTTTTTTCGTTGCTTTATTTTGTTGATTGCTAGAATTGCTTGCGGTATTTTCTTCGCTGATTTATTAATTGGTGATTATATTTCCCCCTCTTTCTCGTATAGGATGCGTGACCAAGCGCTTCCACCATGGAAAAAGACCTTGCGACACCGGGTTTCACTCGAGCACCGTCGTGAGAACCGGCGGAAGACCAACCATCGCCATCGGAACGAAAACTCCGTTTATTTAATAAATCGATTATTTTATTGGGCGCCAGAAAAATGTTCTCGAAATGGTATCGAAAGGAGGTTGAAGTGACTGGCTCGCCGCGCTGAGTGCGTGGATCGAGGTTTCGTCTGAATCGGAGGTCGTATGGACTCCTGGCGGTCAGAAACGTAATTATCGGACGCGAGAGAGAGAAACCCAGGGGCTTTTGCATAAACCCTGCCAGCCAACTAGCCAATAAATAGACCAACACTCACTCTTAGCCCTTATAGGGTTTCCCTAAGAACAATTGCAGCCGCCCCCTGAAAAATATTCAGATCTGCCCAAAACAGCCCTAGATCTACGAAACCCTAGCCGCCAACTCTCTAGATCTGTCTGATCTGGAGATCAACGCTCCAGGTGCAGCCACGTCTCCCCCACCGAGCTCCAGCAGCCAGCCAGCGCCGCAGGGCCCGCAACCGCCGCCGATGGGCCCGATTTGGGCCGCGGAGCCCGCAACACCCAGCCGCTCCCATGGAGGCCGCCGAGCCGCCTCGGCCTCGTCTCCGCCCGGCGAGCGGCCGCGCCTCCTCCGGTGAGCTCCCTCTGCCGTGTCTCCTCTCCCTCTCCTCCCCTTCTCTCTCATCTCCCTCTCTTCCCGCAAGTCGCTCCACTGCCGCCGTCATGGACCACGACCACAAGCTCGGCCCCGAGCCGCCATGGCCACCCCACGCCACCGTTCGCCTTCGCCCCGTCCGGATCAAGCCGCCGCACCCGTTTCACCTCCCCACCTCACCGCCGGTGTCCGGCGCCGCCACGTCCATGGCTTGGCCTAGCGGGAGCCGCACCAGCCGTCGTCGCCAGCTGGTCCCGGTGCAGCCCGCGCGGCCTAGGTCAGCGCGCCCCCATGGCCCATCGCGACCTCCCCAACCGCCCCAGTCTGCATCAGTCCATGGTGGCTATCCTCCGCCCCGTGCGAGGCATAGCAGAACGACGCCCACCCCTGTGAATTGGGCTTGGCCCGCTCGGTGAGCCCCTTTTCTCCTTTTTTCCCCTGTTGTTGCTGTTGGGCTCGGTCCATTATAGAGGCTGTTGTTTAGCGCCCGTGGCGAGAGATAGTATTCGGGGCTCACCCTTTTTAGGCATAGTGGCAGTGCTTTCGGCCCAGTAATGTTTAATCTTTTTCTGGTCATTTTAAAATGGCAGATTGTACCAGTATTTTGCGATGCGAATATCTTTTCACCGGTAGATCGGATGGAGATGCTTTCTACATGAAAGTTGCTCCGTTTTTTGTGTAGATTAATAACATGTGCTCCTTTGCCATGTTTGCAATTGTTTACATATTGTTTACCTGTTAATTACAACCCTTGCCACTGTAAAATGTAATCTTCCTTAACTTTCTAACCGTTGCTCCAACTAAAATGTTCTTTGTATGTAACTTGACTAGAATTGTGTGTAGATCATGTTTATGCTGCTCTTGCTTGCTAATAAAAATAATAAAATATATTTAGGACAGAACAGTACCAAATTCCATTTTTATTATGGGGTCCGCAATAGTTTGCCATGTATAGGTTTTACCCCCACTTAAAGTGACTAGATTAGATAGTTTACTTTATGCTTCACCTCTTTCCATGCTTGTGTGATATGCCATGCTTGAGTGAGATGTAATGTTAACAACCTTGATCATGTTGGTAGATAAACAACTTGAACTATGATAAACGTGCGGTATCGTCGCGTGTGATGGATACTCGACTTAACCTGTTAGTAACCGCTCTCGACGGTAGATCCGTATCGTATCGCGTTGTCTCGTGTTGCCTTATTGATGTTTCTTGCTCGTGATTGCTTCGTAGTAATAGATGCTTTCTCGTCGATTGCCTTTCAAGTGTTTCTTTCTTGTGTGCTCCCGCGGGTCGTCATCTTACAGGTATGGGGAGCATATATCATGCTTATAACTTTCAGCTCACTTGCCTAGTTATATGATAGAATGATTTCTTGATCCTGCCACCTGATATTTATGCCTCTCAAATAAACCCAAACAACCATGTCCTCCACATCCCAGCAAACCTTTGTTTGGCCATGTACTTAGCTTGCTTAACCACTATTTAGTATGCATGCTTAGGATGCTAAAATTGTTCCCGCCTTCGATTGGGCTATCACATTATTATATTGTTTTGGATGATATGATTATTATAATGTTGACTATATTCGACGAAGGATGGAAGGTCTCGGCTATCCTGCCTCGATGATTTGTTCCATTCGAGTCACGTAGGATCCGAGTTCTGGGTATTGGTTCTAAGACTGAGAGTGCCTAATCGCGTGTGAGATTCTATGGGGTCCCCTCTTCTTACCTACCTAGATCCAAAAAATTATAGTGGTGGCCCAAGCTTATTTACCATTTGCAAACGTGTGTGCGCGAGTTGACCGGTCTTGCAGTTTTCGAAATAACCTGGGCCAGTGGGGACAGTGATTCCTATTGGTCCAAACCTGTCCGGCTGAGGACACTGGCTCAGGTGTGCAGATACGGATAATCCAAACCCGAGGCAAACGGTAGAGACCAGATCGAGAGCGCGTCCGGCTCCTGAACTGGATGTCAACTCACCGGGGCCACCCGGAATTGTGTGTTGTTAGTTAGAGGGATTATGACGTGTGGAATCTCGGAACAACTCTTCAATGAGTGTCTTTAATGGGCCCAACTGAGAGAACTAGCATACATGCAGAGCTTATAATGGGCAGTTGGTACGCCCCTGCAGGGTTAAATCTCTTCGAGAAGCCGTGTCCACGGTTATGGATGACTTGGAACCTACGTCTTGTTCATAGATAACATCAACTGAATCATAATTAAACTTGATCAACGTGTGTGTGCCTTGACTGCTTCTTCTTTGTGACGCCCCCAAAATCAGACCGTGTACAGTAATCATACACACAGGGTACACGACTGGGATTAGGGAGCCACGGTGATAATATCACAGCACAACACTAAACACAAAAGGATAAACAAATATATTACAATAGAGGGGGTCACGCGGACCCGAATATATAAGTCATACAAGACATAATATCTGAGTACAGACATAGTTAGTCAAGTTTTGCCTTAAGAAGGCTAGCATAAATCACATCAGAGATACAGAACGAAAAGGCGAGGCCTCCTGCCTGGGATCCACCGAAATACTCCTGTTCGACGGGGAACTCGACGTCGTAGTAGGCGCCTCCGGGGTACTCCTGCTCCTGGGCTCCAAGGTCGGCTGCAGCGGCCGATCAGGCAAAAACGTAAAGGAAATATAGCAGGTGAGTATCTAGTATACCCGCGAGTCTTATGTCCGCTACTAAGCATTATGCATGGTATCAACGGAAAGAAGAGGCTGTATATAGTGGACTGAGAGTCAGAAATTCAGAGCAAGGGTAAGAAGCTAGGCCTATCGAAGACTAGCATCTTTCGACGATGTCTTGCAGCATGAGGTAAGAATCAGCCAACAGTTTATATAAAGCATAAAGTAACAATGCAGCAGAAGTTGCTGCAGCATTGTATAATAATAAGTTGTAATAATTAACAATGCCTCCGAGTTCACCTCCTCGACATCCCCGCGAGGAAGAGGACCCGGAACCATATAGTTTAATAATAATAGTTTCTAGTGGTAAGATCCAGCTTCAGCATAAAGCGTCCTGTTACCGTGGACACGGCTATTCGAATAGATTAATCTTCCCTGCAGGGGTGCACTTGTGTTACGCTACACGCACGGATCTCCAGGGTGGCGGGAACCTTGTTAGGGAACGCTCCACCGAGGCTATCCGACACTTCATAGCCCATCTTTCAAACTCAACAGAGAGGTCATCCGCCGGACTATATCCTATGTACGCGGGGCTTTGGACCCTAACCCCGACGTACTCCTGCACGGTGCGAGGCTGGCTGGTGAAGTTAAATCAAAGCAAATACAAATCACACTGCCACGGCAAATAAGACAACACCACTTCCCGGCGCAGGCCGCGGTACTGCTGACGTCTGAAGAGTCCTCGGACGACACTAAGAAGCAGAGGAGCCCATAACTCGTAATTCCCACGGGTAGGTAGTGCGTACATGGCATATAGCCAACTCAAGACATTCACTGAACCATTTAGCATTTTAATTAACCTGCGTGACAACCGTTATCGTTGCCTCAACTTAACTAACCCGCGGACAACGACAGCAGCCAGGACCACCAGTACATCGGTGCCTGCCCCGTCGTCCCACCAAGTCACTGCGGTTACCAACAAGGTGAACCGTCTCCTTACCTTGTCTCGCGTGTGCTCCTGGAGGAGCTCGACTTTCGTGGTTTGGTAACTCTCGCGGCCAACGATCAGGGGCCAAGCACACCGGTACACTGGTCGTACCCTCCCTGTTGTCCCGTCGCAATACCTCTCGCGGGCACCGTTGGGTCGCCCGACTTCTTACCTGAAGGACAACCATTTACAGGACCCTATGGCGGCAAGACAAAGTCAGCCTCGAGTGGAGTACAAGGATTACTCCTTGATAGCTCACACTTGAGGTGACTAGGCATAACCCAGATAGGGGCCTTAGACGGTGTCTGCATTGTACCGTACCTGTGCAGTTATAATATTTGTATCCGCGTTCACTGCCCTGAGTGATCGCGGCCCTCTACCTAATCCTAGCTAACAATGCGCAGGGCTCACCGCTGAATAATGCATAATAATAATAATAGGCAGCATAGGATAAAGGAAGGCACATCAAGGGGCGACAAAATCAGGCTATGCAGTTGAATAGGATTGTAATCATAGCAGCAGCAGTAACAATGCCTAGTGCAAGAAAAGTACGGAAAGATATGCGATATCTGGGGAAGAGAATGGCTCTGCTTGCCTGCAAGCTCGACGGTAGTAGTAGGGTCGTCGACGACGTAGTCGTACTCAGCAGCGGTGTAGTCGACGGCAGCAGCGGGGTCTACCGGAGATTAAGGGGGGGAAGAAACAGTAAATACACAGCAAGCATATACAAACAGATGCATGACATGATAGATGAAATGTTAACGGTGTTCTAACGCAGTGCAATGCACATTGCTCGGAACGGAAATTCATCTGAGGATGAACTACCGGCTCCGGATGATTACCGGACAGGGTGTCCGGAGGGTAAGGATCAAGCCGGAGGTGTCGTGGGTACCGAACAAACATAAGGGGGGGTGTATCCGTGCTAGTTGATCTATTCCGAGAAACATTCGTGTTCGGAATAAATTCATCCGGGCACTCTAACAGTACCGGACAATTTATTGGACAGTCGGTCCGGAGGGGGAATGTTCGATGTTCATTGTGTTAGAGGGGTGTGGTGGACATACGGATAGCGTATTTGTATTCGTTATATTTTTCTGATCAATTTTCATGTATAAAGTTTTTGAATCCGAATTACGGTTTAAAAGTTATCGAATTTCAAAGTTTAAATCAATTTAAATGATTTTCTGGATTTCTTTTATTATTTATTAAACATTATCCAGAACATTATCCAAAATATTATCCAGAACAGTGCTGACATGTGGGACCCACATGTCAGCCTCTGTTATTTATAAAGCATTTAATTAAATCAGAAAATGCCTCTGGACCCACCTGTCATACTAACAGAAATAATTTAACAGTTATTTAACTTAACCAATCGTTTTGATTAGCAGGCGGACCCACATGTCAGTGACCCATAGGGGTTAATTAACCCCTAATCGTTTTTCTGACGAAGGGGGCCCTCATGTCAGTGGTACGGGCAGCTTGCCGGCGGCGAGAACTCCGGCGAGGTCGCCGTTTCGGCTGATTTCCACGGACATTTGATGTGCGGGGCAGTGCGTTTGGACCAGGGGACCCGGGCGCGACGACCTGAGGTGGTGGCGTGGACCGCGGCGACCGGAATCCACGCCGGCGACGAGGACAGCGGCGGTTTCCCCGGGTCATCAACGGGAACGCGGTTACAGGGGGAAACTCTCGAGCGGGGATGGTTAGGCGGGTGCAGCGGGCCACCAGAAGCACGTGCGTGCCACTAGCGCGCGCTGGGGCAGTTCAGGACGACGACGACGTTCATGGCGGCGGCGGCCGGAGCATGCGAAAGGGTCCTATTGCACTAGAGCTAAACGGGCGGCTACGGATAGTTGGCGACGGCTGTGGTGCTCACTGGGATCACGTAGAGGGTGGCAATGTGCTCGGGGAGGGCTTGGGGCTGCCGGAATCGGAGCCGCACGCCGACGGACCCGAGGTTGAAGACGACCGCGATTCGTCGGGTGTGGGGGCTCCGGGCGCCTCTTCTTCTTCAGGGTGGCGAGGGCGACGACGAGGAGCGGCTAGGGTATGGTGGCTCGGGCTGCGGTGGCCGTTGGCCGCGCGGGTGCGCGACGGCAGCGACGACGGGCTCGGGCCAGTTCTTCCCCGGCGATGGCGAGAGGAGGAGGAGGGGAATGGGGTGGGGGCGTGTCCAGGGAGTGGGTGGGGGCGTGCTTATCGCCTCCCCGGTCGTAGGGAGCAGGTGAGGGAGGGGAGGGCTCCAGCGGCGTAGTGACGGTCGCCGCTGTACGGGGCAGGTGGGAGGTGGAAGACGGGCCGGGGTGGGCTGGGCTGAGGTGGGCCTCGCCCCAGGCGAGCTTTAAAGATTTTCCAATTTTCTGTGCCCTTTCTATTCTGTATTTCTCTTTTAGTAATTGTTTTCCAAGCTTAGGCAATTTTGTAAAATGTGTTAGGTGTCCCAATATTAGTATAACATTATATAGCAATGCCACAAAAGTTTTTGCAGCAAAATAAAATCATTAGATATTTATTTTAATTATTAAATGCCTAAAGTAAGGGTTTTAACCTACTGTTTGAATTGTTTGGAATTTTATGTAACTTCAAAAATTACCAAAGTTGGTCCAACATGATTATAATGATTTTAGGCAATTTACAAAAATAGTTTCATGATTTTTGGAACAACTTTATTTGAACCCATTTGTTTTAATTTTCATTCAAAGTAGTTTCAACTAGGGTTTGGTTTCTTGATGAGCAAGATGCATTGGGCTTTGGGTTTTGATTACCAACCAGCATGGTTTGAAAAGAGCAGAAGCAAAGTTTGATTAAGAACAGGGGATAACAGTGATTAACAAACAGTGATGGTCAACAGTGATGATGATTACTGTTACAGCAACTGAGGGTGTTAAAAATCTCCCCCACTACAAGAATTCTCGTCCCGAGAATTTAAGTGGTAGCGAGGAAAAGATCGGGGTATTCATCGCGAAGGCGATCTTCGAGTTCCCAAGTGGCTTCATCTTCAGAATGATTCGACCACTGAACCTTGAGGAACTTGACGGTCTTGTTGCGGGTTCGACGTTCAGACTGATCGAGAATGTGGCTCGGATGTTCTCGATAAGTCAAGTCTTGTTGCAGCTCGATCATATCATGTTCCACTTCGCGGATAGGATCCTTGAAGCAGCAACGGAGTTGCGACACATGGAAGACATCATGGACTTGGGAGAGGTTCGGCGGCAATTCCAACCGGTATGCCACGGGTCCACTCCTGGAAAGGATACGGAACGGGCCAATGTAGCGAGGAGCCAACTTGCCCTTGATACCGAAGCGATGAGTGCCCCTCATGGGAGTGACACGGAGGTAAGCGTATTCACCAGGTTGATACTCCATTTCACGGTGTTTGCGGTCATAGTTGCTCTTCTGACGAGAGTGTGCGGCCTTGAGATTTTCTTGCACAATGCGAACTTGTTCTTCAGCTTATTGGACAAGATCCGGTCCGAAGTAGGGTCGTTCCCCAGTTCCTGACCAATTCAGGGGGGTTCGACATTTACGTCCGTATAGAACTTCGAAGGGGGCCATCTTCAAGCTAGCCTGATAGCTATTGTTGTACGAGAATTCCGCGTACGGGAGGGCATCCTCCCATTTCATGCCGAAAGAGAGGACACAAGCGCGAAGCATGTCTTCCAGCACTTGATTAACTCGTTCAACTTGGCCTTGCGACTGGGGGTGATAAGCGATGCTGAGATTCAGACGAGTCTCGAAAGCTTCCATGAAACTATTCCAGTATCGTGAGGTGAAAATGCTGCCACGGTCTGAACTGATCTCCATCGGAATACCGTGGAGTGACACAATTCGGGAGATATACAAGTGTGCTAGCTGACTAGTAGTGATCGTCTCCTTGACCGGCAGGAAGTGTGCAATCTTGGAAAATCGGTCGATGATGACAAAGATGGCATCGTTACCTTTCTGTGACTTAGGAAAACCGGTGACGAAGTCCATCTCGACTTTGTCCCACTTCCAATCAGGAGGAGGGAGTGGTCGCAACCAACCAGCAGGTTTTTGATGTCCGGCTTTGACGCGACTGCAAACGTCACATTGAGAAACATAGCGGGCGATGTCTTGCTTCATGTAAGGCCACCAGTACCGTTGACGAAGGTCTTTATACATCTTGGTACTGCCAGGGTGGATTGACAAGGGAGAATTATGGGCTTCTTCCATGATATCCGGACCACAGTTAATGAGGGGCGGGCTCACAGGAACTACTAAGCGGCCCTTGAAGTACACAGTGTCACCATCATTAGCATCAATGGTAAAAGAGGAGGGCTTTCCTTCGGCGATGTCCTGCTTGATCTTCACAATGTCAGGGGCCAGAGATTGTCTACTCTTGATGAGGGCGTCGAGTTTTGACTCGAGAACCAGGTTATTGACGTAACCTTGAGGAACAATCTCGAGATTCAACTTGCGAAACTCTTCATACAGAAGTGGTTGCTGCACCTGAACCTCAAGTTCAGAACAGTAAGCTTTGCGGCTCAAGGCATCGGCCATCACATTAGCCTTGCCCGGGGTATATGAAATATCCATGTTGAAGTCGGCTATTGTCTCGAGCCATCGTTGTTGACGAAGATTCAGGTCTGGCTGAGTAAATAGGTACTTCAGACTTTGATGGTCGGTGTAGACCTCGCAACGATTACCGACGAGGTAATGTCGCCACAACTTCAATGCATAAATTACTGCTGCCAATTCGAGATCATGTGTTGGGTATTTGTCTTCGTGAGCACGCAACTGTCGAGAGCCATAAGCAATCACCTTGCGCTCTTGCAATAGGACACAGCCTAATCCTTGACGGGATGCGTCGCAATATATCACGAAGTCCTTCTGAGTATCAGGGGGAGCGAGCACCGGGGGAGAAGTTAGCTTGTCCTTGAGTGCTTGAAAACTTTCTTGACATTTATCTGTCCACTCAAACTTGACGCCTTTGTGAAGCAGATTAGTCAGAGGCCTGGCTATCTTGGAAAAATTCTCGACGAAACGGCGGCAATAGCTAGCGAGCCCGAGAAAACTGCGGACTTGCTTGACGGTCTTGGGAGGAGTCCAGTCAAGAATAGCCTGGATACGTTCTGGGGTGATGGCAATGCCATCCTTGGAAATCACATGTCCAAGGTAGGTTACTTCGGGAAGCCAGAACTCACACTTAGAATACTTAGCGTAGAGTTTGTGTTCTCGAAGCTTCTCCAGTATAAGACGAAGATGTTCAGCATGTTCTTCTTCATTCTTGGAATATATCAATATATCATCCAGATAAACCACGACGAACTGGTTGAGGTACTCCATGAAAATATAATTCATCAATCTGGAGAAGGTGGCTGGAGCATTGGTTAAGCCAAAGGACATGACGGTGTACTCGTATGAACCATAGCGAGTAATGAAGGCAGTCTTCTGAATGTCCTCATCACGGACTCGGATTTGGTGATAACCCAACCTCAAGTCGAGTTTAGAAAACACCTTGGATCCGGCAAGTTGATCATACAGATCGTTGATCCGGGGAAGTGGGTATTTGTTCTGGATGGTGGCTTGGTTAATGGGCCGATAATCTTGGACCAATCGGTTTGTCCCATCGCTCTTCTTGACAAAGAGCGAAGGTGCTCCCCAAGCTGAGGAACTGGGGCGAATGAATCCTTTCAGAAGTGCCTTGTCGATTTCCTCCTTAAGCTCAAGGAGTTCATGTGGCGGCATCTTGTAAGGACGCTTGGCAATAGGAACAGTGCCCGGCTTCAAGTCGATGACGAATTCAACTTCTCTGATCGGGGGTATTCCCGGCAGTTCTTCTGGGAAGACGTCGCAAAAATCGCGAACGACCGGAACGTTCTCGATGCCTTGCAAAGGTGAGATATTCAAAGCATTCATCATAAAGATCTGTGTTTCAGCATTACGGGTAACTCGGGCGGTGTGGTTAACAATCCCACCGGAGGGGTGAAAAAGCTGGACAGACTTGGTGCCACAATACAGTGCGGCATCGTGAAATTTCAACCAATCCATTCCCAGAATGAGGTCTATGGTGGAAGACTTCAGGAGGATGGGCGACGCAAAGAATTCAACTCCTTCGATTTCAATGGTGGTGTTTGGCACTATCATGGTGGTTCGGCATTGGCCAATCGGGGTGCGAACCACCATCGGTGGTTTCACGTTTCGTACTTGAAGTTATGCGAAAATGCAAATGCTTCCGACATGAATGAATGCGATGCTCCTGTATCAAATAAAACAGCAGTAGGTACGGAATTAACGAGAAGGGTACCCATCACGGTAGCGGGTTGTTGCTGAGCTTCTTCAACATTGACGTGGTTAGCATGTCCACGAGCATAAGCAGCAGACCCAGTATTATAGTTGGGGGTCCTGTTGTTGCCACGACCATTTCCACGGCCAGCGGGGTGAACTACCAGTTGCTTCTGTTTCTGGGGGCACTCCTTGGAAAAGTGCCCCGGTTGGCGGCACGTGAAGCATAATCCATCCTGAGGACGAAGTGGGGTAGCATTGGGTGGTGCAGGCAGAGCTCTTGGCATCTGCGGTGGTGGAGGCAGATGGGGTGCAGCATAAGACGGCCTTGGAGCAGGGACAACTGAATGAGTCACACTGGTAGGTAGCCAGATACGACGCTTCTGCGTTGCGCCCGAAGATGAGCCAACGTCACGATAACGCTTCAGAGAGTTCTTGTGCTCCATCTGGGCAGTCTCGACGGTGATAGCCTTGTTCACCAAGGTGGCGAAGTTGGCGAAATCATGAACGGCAAGAGCGAGCCTGAGTTCTGGGTTGAGGCCACGACGGAACTTCTGCTGCCTGCGAGCATCAGTGGTGATCTCTCCTTACGCATAGTGAGAGAGGTTGAGGAACTCGCGCTGATAGGCTTCAACGGTCATGTCGCCCTGAGTGAGGTTACGGAATTCTTACGCCTTATGATCCATGATCCCCTGAGGAATGTAGCGGGCGCGGAAGGCAGACTGAAATTCATCCCAAGTGATGACTTCTTCAACTGGCAGGGAACGCTTGTGGGTGCTCCACCACTGAGCAGCGGCGCCTTTCAGATGATAAGACGCAAATTTCACATAGTCGGCTGGATCGACATTAGCAGACTCCAGCTCGTGAGTGATGTCGCGAAGCCAGTCATCAGCATCCAGCGGCTGAACAGTGTTGCGGAACATAGTGGGGTTGAGGCGGGTGAAGTCGTGCAGAGTCACGGTGGCATGCTGATGGTGGTGCCCATTCTGATTCGGCTGGGGGAACTGAGCCATGATATTCTGCATGAACTGACGGTTCATCTCGAACTGCTGCATCATCGCGGCCATGTAAGCCGGCGGCGGAGGTGGGTCGTTGGCAGCACGACCACGACCACGACCACCACGACCAGCCATCCTGCTAGAATTTAACAGGGGTATTTCAGTGATGAAAATTTAACGAGATACCGGAATCAAGCCTGAAGTAAAACGACAACGAAAGGAGGCGCAGATATATAAGGAGTAGTCATATAAGACATACACATTCGCACTCAGAATCAATCGAAAATCGAGCAGCGTAACGTCGTAGAAATTAAGGAAAAAGGACTCTCTAGGCGGCGCGCAGACCGCGGTAAGGATTACATGACGCGACAAAGATTCCACTATGTCAATCACGCCGCAAGAAAACTGTTGGCCACAGGAGTTGATGCCAGAGAACGCGCGGCCTGCCCAGAATGAGAATGGGATCCGCGGTCTGGGATCTGGCGTACGACGCCTGCAACACGACTCAATCAATGGGGGGGGGAAGCACCAAAAACACCGGGTGGAATCAAGAGAACGTGATCCTAATGTCATCTTTTGTAAAACTTACCAGCAAGGATAAGAGAGCAGATTCCCAGAGCATAGGTAAGGAGAAAAGGATCCTAATACCATAGATATCACACGTAGTGACATCGATGTGGGCCCGTAAGCCAAATATTAAGTTAGCAAAATAGTTTTTTCAAAGTCTAGACTCAACTTCGACCAGGTAGTGGTGGGGTGGCTTCCTATAGGCAGTCGGCTCTGATACCAACTTGTGACGCCCCCAAAATTAGACCGTGTACAGTAATCATACACACAGGGTACACGACTGAGATTAGGGTGCCACGGTGATAATATCACAGCACAACACTAAACACAAAAGGATAAACAAATATATTACAATAGAGGGGGTCACGCGGACCCGAATATATAAGTCATACAAGACATAATATCTGAGTACAGACATAGTTAGTCAAGTTTTGCCTTAAGAAGGCCAGCACAAATCACATCAGAGATACAGAACGAAAAGGCGAGGCCTCCTGCCTGGGATCCACCGAACTACTCCTGGTCGACGGGGAACTCGACGTCGTAGTAGGCGCCTCCGGGGTACTCCTGCTCCTGGGCTCCAAGGTCGGCTGCAGCGGCGGATCAGGAAAAACAGTAAAGGAAATAAAGAAGGTGAGTATCTAGTATCCCCGCGAGTCTTACGTCCGCTACTAAGCATTATGCATGGTATCAACGGAAAGAAGAGGCTGTATATAGTGGACTGAAAGTCAGAAATTCAGAGCAAGGGTAAGAAGCTAGGCCTATCGAAGACTAGCATCTTCCGACGATGTCTTGCAGCATGAGGTAAGAATCAGCCAACAGTTTATATAAAGCATAAAGTAACAATGCAGCAGAAGTTGTTGCAGCATTGTATAATAATAAGTTGTAATAATTAACAATGCCTCCGAGTTCACCTCCTCGACATCCCCGCGAGGCAGAGGACCCGGAACCATACAGTTTAATAATAATAGTTTCTAGTGGTAAGATCCAGCTTCAGCATAAAGCGTCCTATTACCGTGGACACGGCTATTCGAATAGATTAATCTTCCCTGAAGGGGTGCACTTGTGTTACGCTACACGCACGGATCTCCAGGGTGGCGGGAACCTTGTGAGGGAACGCTCCACCGAGGCTATCCGACACTTCATAGCCCATCTTTCAAACTCAACAGAGAGGTCATCCGCCGGACTATATCCTATGTACGCGGGGCTTTGGACCCTAACCCCGACGTACTCCTGCACGGTGCGAGGCTGGCCGGTGAAGTTAAATCAAAGCAAATACAAAGCACACTGCCGCGGAAAATAAGACAACACCACTTCCCGGCGCAGGCCGCGGTACTGCTGACGTCTGAAGAGTCCTCGGACGACACTAAGAAGCAGAGGAGCCCATAACTCGTAATTCCCACGGGTAGGTAGTGCGTACATGGCATATAGCCAACTCAAGACATTCACTGAACCATTTAGCATTTTAATTAACCTGCGTGACAACCGTTATCGTTGCCTCGACTTAACTGACCCGCGGACAACGACAGCAGCCAGGACCACCAGTACATCGGTGCCTGCCCCGTCGTCCCACCAAGTCACTGCGGTTACCAACAAGGTGAACCGTCTCCTTACCTTGTCTCGCGTGTGCTCCTGGAGGAGCTCGACTTTCGTGGTTTGGTAACTCTCGCGGCCAACGATCAGGGGCCAAGCACACCGGTACACTGGTCGTACCCTCCCTGTCGTCCCGTCGCAATACCTCTCGCGGGCACCATTGGGTCGCCCGACTTCTTACCCGAAGGACAACCGTTTACAGGACCCTATGGCGGCAAGACAAAGTCAGCCTCGAGTGGAGTACAAGGATTACTCCTTGATAGCTCACACTTGAGGTGACTAGGCATAACCCAGATAGGGGCCTTAGACGGTGTCTGCATTGTACCGTACCTGTGCAGTTATAATATTTGTATCCGCGTTCACTGCCCTGAGTGATCGCGGCCCTCTACCTAATCCTAGCTAACAATGCGCAGGGCTCACCGCTGAATAATGCATAATAATAATAGGCAGCATAGGATAAAGGAAGGCACATCAAGGGGCGACAAAATCAGGCTATGCAGTTGAATAGGATTGTAATCGTAGCAGCAGGAGTAACAATGCCTAGTGAAAGAAAAGTACGGAAAGATAGGCGATATCTGGGGAAGAGAATGGCTCTGCTTGCCTGCAAGCTCGACGGTAGTAGTAGGGTCGTCGACGACGTAGTCGTACTCAGCAGCGGTGTAGTCGACGACAGCAGCGGGGTCTACCGGAGATTAAGGGGGGGAAGAAACAGTAAATACACAGCAAGCATATACAAACAGATGCATGACATGATAGATGAAATGTTAACGGTGTTCTAACGCAGTGCAATGCACATTGCTCGGAACGGAAATTCATCTGAGGATGAACTACCGGCTCCGGATGATTACCGGACAGGGTGTCCGGAGGGGAAGGATCAAGCCGGAGGTGTCGTGGGTACCGAACAAACATAAGGGGGGGTGTATCCGTGCTAGTTGATCTGTTCCGAGAAACATTCGTGTTCGGAATAAATTCATCCGGGCACTCTAACAGTACCGGACAATTTATCGGACAGTCGGTCCGGAGGGGGAATGTTCGATGTTCATTGTGTTAGAGGGGTGTGGTAGACATACGGATAGCGTATTTGTATTTGTTATATTTTTCTGATCAATTTTCATGTATGAAGTTTTTGAATCCGAGTTACGGTTTAAAAGTTATCGAATTTCAAAGTTTAAATCAATTTAAATGATTTTCTGGATTTCTTTTATTATTTATTAAACATTATCCAGAACATTATCCAAAACATTATCCAAAACAGTGCTGACATGTGGGACCCACATGTCAGCCTCTGTTATTTATAAAGCATTTAATTAAATCAGAAAATGCCTCTGGACCCACCAGTCATACTAACAGAAATAATTTAACAGTTATTTAACTTAACCAACCGTTTTGATTAGCAGGCGGACCCACATGTCAGTGACCCATAGGGGTTAATTAACCCCGAATCGTTTTTCTGACGAAGGGGGCCCTTATGTCAGTGGCACGGGCAGCTTGCCGGCGGCGAGAACTCCGGCGAGGTCGTCGTTTCGGCTGATTCCCACGGACATTTGATGCGCGGGGCAGTGCGTTTGGAGCAGGGGACCAGGGCGCGACGACCTGAGGTGGTGGCGTGGACCGCAGCGACCGGAATCCACGCCGGCGACGAGGACAGTGGCGGTTTCCCCGGGTCATCAACGGGAACGCGGTTACAGGGGGAAACTCTCGAGCGGGGATGGTTAGGCGGGTGCAGCGGGCCACCAGAAGCACGTGCGTGCCACTAGCGCGCGCTGGGGCAGTTCAGGACGACGACGACGTTCATGGCGGCGGCGGCCGGAGCATGCGAAAGGGTCCTATTGCACTAGAGCTAAACGGGCGGCTACGGATAGTTGGCGACGGCTGTGGTGCTCACCGGGATCACGTAGAGGGTGGCAATGTGCTCGGGGATAGCTTGGGGCTGCCGGAATCGGAGCCGCACGCCGGCGGACCCGAGGTTGAAGACGACCGCGATTCGTCGGGTGTGGGGGCTCCGGGCGCCTCTTTTTCTTCAGGGTGGCGAGGGCGACGACGGGGAGCGGCTAGGGCATGGTGGCTCGGGCTGCGGTGGCCGTTGGCCACGCGGGTGCGCGACGGCAGCGACGACGGGCTCGGGCCAGTTCTTCCCCGGCGATGGCGAGAGGAGGAGGGGAATGGGGTGGGGGCGTGTCCAGGGAGTGGGTGGGGGCGTGCTTATCGCCTCCCCGGTCGTAGGGAGCAGGTGCGGGAGGGGAGGGCTCTAGCGGCGTGGCGACGGTCGCCGCCGTACGGGGCAGGTGGGAGGTGGAACACGGGCCGGGGTGGCTGGGCTGAGGTGGGCCTCGCCCCAGGCGAGCTTTAAAGATTTTCCAATTTTCTGTGCCCTTTCTATTCTGTATTTCTCTTTTAGTAATTGTTTTCCAAGCTTAGGCAATTTTGTAAAATGTGTTAGGTGTCCCAATATTAGTATAACATTATATAGCAATGCCACAAAAGTTTTTGCAGCAAAATAAAATCATTAGATATTTATTTTAATTATTAAATGCCTAAAGTAAGGGTTTTAACCTACTGTTTGAATTGTTTGGAATTTTATGTAACTTCAAAAATTACCAAAGTTGGTCCAACATGATTATAATGATTTTAGGCAATTTACAAAAATAGTTTCATGATTTTGGAACAACTTTATTTGAACCCATTTGTTTTAATTTTCATTCAAAGTAGTTTCAACTAGGGTTTGGTTTCTTGATGAGCAAGATGCATTGGGCTTTGGGTTTTGATTACCAACCAACATGGTTTGAAAAGAGCAGAAGCAAAGTTTGATTAAGGACAGGGGATAACAGTGATTAACAAACAGTGATGGTCAACAGTGATGATGATTACTGTTACAGCAACTGAGGGTGTTACATTCTTCGTCGGGATGCGAAGGGGAGTACAATGATAGGATAGGTGTTATGTTTGCGTAAGTAGCTGATAGCAAGACTTGTTGGAGGCGATTCCTCATTGAATGCTTGGTTCTCATCTTACTCTAAATAGATCGTTATCCACTTATATATTGCTAGTGCGGCTGCAACCTCAACCACCCCCCTTACCGTGATAAGTTAGTTACAATACTTGTTGATATAGCTCACCCCTTCTTCTCTCTTTTACGCACGTTATGCAAATGATCTTGGACTACAGTGGATCTCGACGACCCTTCTTCTGGTCGCCTTCACGGAGACTCAACGACAACCAGTTAGGCGGATCCAGACGGAGAGCCTGGACCTGTGTAGACGTGGGAATGGTGTGTTTTACCTTTGCCACTAGGCATTTGATTGTAGTCTGTTAATACGTCGCAAACGTATCTATAATTTCTGCTTGCTCCATGCATGTTTTGGGTGATATTGCTATGCTTTTGATACACTTTCATACACTTTTGATCATATTTTGACTAACCTATTAACTTAGTGCACCACAGTGCCAGTTTCTGTTTTCTGTTTTTTTATTTCAGGTTTTCCCATTACTTAAAGTGCCAGAAAAATTCCAGGAAATATATATAAAAATCAGCGTACCGGAAGTTTCCAGACGCCCGAAGGGGGGCCAGAGGGCCCCACAAGGGGTCCAGGTGGCCTAGGGTGGGGACGCGCTGGGAGGCCGCCTGCACTCCCTGGTGGCCCCTGACTGGCCCCTTCACTTATATATCTCTCTCGTCCCGAAACCCCCGAGGACAGAACCCTTTTTTGCGATCTCGCCTCTGTTCCGCTGCCTCCGCGCTTCCAAGATCGGGAGCACCAGAAGACCTCTTCCGTGCACCCTTCCGGAGGGAGGATTGACCTCCGGGAGCTTCTCCACCACCATGGACGCTTCCCGGATGAGCCGTGAGTAGTCCACCTTGGACCATGGGTCCATGATCAGTAGATATTTGATGTCCTATCCCCCTCTTTGTTCTTCATGGATTGGACCTTCTGAGCTGCCCTACAAGATCAAGGCACATATGTAATTCTTTGTGTTGTTGCTATGTTGAGTTTGCTGGGATCTGATGGATTATGAGATTATGTTCAGATTGTGATGAGTAATATATTTGGTTCTTCTCCTTTTATATTTTTGTTCTTGAGTAATTCTTGCATGTTCTCCGTTGCTATTTATTACTTTGGCCAAGTGTTAGATTGCAACTCCAAGAGGGAGCGTTATGCATGATTGTGGGTTCATGCCCCCTGATGACTAGCTTGGGTGACAGAAACATGAGTCTAGGGGATGTCATGTTGCCACAAGGGGGAAAACAACGGTGCTTGTAACCGCAGTTGCAAGGATTGTTTACTTTATGCAAAGTTCTTTTAATGCAGTTGTCTGTTGCTTTGGGTTTAGACTTTGGGTGGGGATCGCAACTTAATAACAGCGCGATGTTCTAGATAGATATCTCAAGGTGGATGATTAGTGAGTTGATGCAGATGGATTTCGGTCTACTTGTCTTGGCGTACTTCCCATGCTTTTGAGCCTCTTCCTTTCTTTTGTAGCATAGTTAGCATTGCGGTGCGTTTTTAATCCTGCCAATTGCCCAGTTGTAATTTTTTCACCTTGCATAGTTGTTTATCGTCTTTTGGGATAGAGACATCACTAGTGAATTTCATGGGACCATGGTCCATATATACATCACTTTTTACACCTTCAATTTACTTCTTGATTTTACTTTTAGTTGCAATTATCATTACCCTTTTTATCTGTTGCGTTGATCCTTTGTAAACGGCAAGGCCGGAGAGTTTGAAAACCTCTCTGTACTCGTTGGGAGCAAAGTTATTTGTTGTGTGTGCGGGTCTAGGTAAAATAAGCAACCTTGAGTTGTGAACGGCGCCATTGTTCACTTTACCACCTACTTGTCGTCGTTGGAGTCCTACTGGTTCGATCTCAACCTTGGTATCTTTGCCAATGGAAATTACCGTTACACTACATCTTAACCTTCCACTTGGGGTAACCAACGTCCTAACCAATCAAGTAATTTCTGGCGCCATTGCTGGGGACTCCAATCTTCAAGATAGGGGAGTTGCACACTATCTTTTACCTTTGATTTTTAGTATTGTTAGTTTACCTTTCAGTTTTTGCTTTTGTGTCTTTTACCAAAGACCCAAAAAAATAGTATGTCTAGTTCCTTGCTTGCCATCAATGCCTAACTTCTTTGAAACCAGATCCTATTGGCATGGAGGATTCAATAAGGATCAACAATAATATTACAAGGAACACCACTTGTCTCAAAAGGGGATACACTTATGGAGACTAATACATCAGTTGTATGAGTATGCTAAAAACTTGTGCTCAATATATAATATATCTTTCTGCAGGGATGAACACCTTGCTTTATGAGGCATAAACACCTTGCTTTCCAATGTGAGTACAATGATGATGAAACGCTTCTTATGCTAAGGGAAATTATGATTTTTATGATGCAAAGCAAATAGAATAATTTTTTGCTTTTAAGGGTGCTTATGAAATTACTTCTCTTCTTAAAAATATTGATGATGTCCCTTACAAATCAGAGAGTCTTGCTATACTTAACTATTGCTTTGAAAATTACAATGCAAATTATTATATTACTGATCACCTTGAGAGAATCTCCCCCCCAAAGGAAGAGACTAATGTTTTGCAGGACTCTATGGAGGAAGAAATTGCTGAAACTGAAAGCTCCTTGGATGAAAAAGAGGAGGAGAGTGACAAACAAAAGGAGGAAGAATGTAGCGATCCATGTCTACCTTCTAATGAGAGTAAATCTTTGACTCTTATCTTATATGAGTGTTATGATCCTATGAATTCTTTTGAAATATCCCTTTTTGATGAAGTTGATACCTTCTATACTTGTGGCCATGATGCCACTATGGATGACGCTTACAAATGTGAACTTGCTATAGTTCCTTATGTTAAGCATGAAATTATTTCTATTGCACCTATACTTGATTGTCCTATTATCCTTTTGAAATCTCCAAATCCGGAGAATTTTTCTCTTATTAAGCCTCAATGTAATGGGATGCATTTATCTTATGATCCTAAAAATCGTGTTGAAAACAATACACGTGCGCTTGTAGGTCATGAAGAACATGCTTTATGTGATAGTTATATTCTTTATGTTGTTCATGATACTACTGAAAATTATTTTGAGAGAGGAAAGTTTGGTTGTAGAAACTTCCATGTTACTAAAACACCTCTCTTTCTAATGAAAGTTTTGAAGTCGTTTTTGTTCCTCCTTCCTATGCTTGTCGCTTTGTGATTCTTTGATTTATTTTCTTACAAGATGCCTATGCATAGGAAGTGGTTTAGGCTTAAATGTGATTCACATTTTCTTCTTGATGCTCTCTTTTGCTTCAAATCTTTATTCTTATGAGAGCACCTTTTATAATCCTCGTGCCTAGCTCAAAGGCGTAAAAGAAAGCGCTTGTTGGGAGGCAATCCAAGATGTTATTCCTTCTGTTTTAGTGGTGTTGATGATTGTTACTACTGTAGCAACATCATTGTATCTTTATTTTCAAGTTTTGTGCCAAGTTTAACCGCCGATTGCAAGAAAGTTCAAAAGTTGTGACGTGCTGTCCAGAAAACAGATTCTGTCCTTGGACGAAAAAATTCGGCTAAAATAACCAGATCATATTTTTTTAAAGCATGATATAATTTTTTTAAAGCATGATCTATACAATTAGCTTTCGAGCGTCTATTCTGAGTTTTTTATTTGAGTTGCAGAAGTACCCCAAAAAAATTATTTACTACCTGCTGGTCTGTTTTTCAAAGATTCTGCCACGTTTTTCCTTCTCTCACTTTTCCAAGTCTTGCGCTAGCTTTTTCTTTGCAAAATTTTTTTGGAAATTTTGAGAAACAGTAGCCCTTCAAGAATATCTTTATTTCCAGTAGAGGAAAATTGTTTTATTCTAGGTACTAACCTCTCTAATAGCTTATGATGAGTTATTTATGAAGGGAGTTTTCAAGTGTGTGAGGGAAGATGATGAAAGAAGATCCAAGAGTGTCAAACGCTCAAGCTTGGGGATGCCCCCATGCACCCCCATGAAATATCCAAGTAGACTCAAGCATCTAAGCTTGGGGATGCCACCGTGCATCCCCTTCTCCATCAACAATTATCAGTTCGTCCTTCGTTCCACTATATTTTTATCACTTCATGCGTTATGTGCTATGCTTGGAGCGTCTTGCTCTTTACTTTTTAGTTTTCTTTAGCTTTGCTTGTTGTTCATAAAAAGTTAGAAACCAGCTTTCTTTGTGTGGGAAAGAAACACGCTCCACTTTAAACTAGAACACATCACAGGATTTTCATGCCTATCTTTCTTTTGTTGTGTGTTCCCTATCTTTTCGTAGCTGCTGTCATGCTTAGCTCTTAGTTTTCATGCTTATGTTTTTAAGAGCTTTTCTTTAGTTTTTTTCTGGAACTCTCTTGAGTTTTCCTGTTTATCTTGTTTAGAGAGTTGGACTGTTTCACTGAGTTGTGTGTCTTGACTTGAAGTAATTAATTTAGGTTGCTATTCAATTGTAGTAGTAACTTGCAATAGTTTTAAGGTATTGTTTTGAGTAATGTTTGAACTTTTGGTGTCAAGAGCTGTTAACTATTAGTGATAGATGTTGTATTTTGGGCAATCCGTGTTTAATTTGCGAAAACTACAAAACTAGTTGAGAACTCTAGATACTAGATGAATCACTAATCTTTGGAGGGATCGGATATTAGAGTACACTCACGTACCATGAGTCGAGGATGCGCAAGGATAACCAAACCCCCATACACTCCTCCTTGGGGTACTTGTCTCTTTGTGAACCTCCTGATTAGATTGAGAGTTACCGATAATAAGTGCATGCATTCTTCGGACTAATGTAAATATTCGAAAGTTGACACTTCCACCTCCTCATATTTTGCTAGCCTCTTCAATACTGTGCATTGCCCTTTTTCACCTCGAGCGTTAGCACATACTTCGCCGGTGAATCCAAACCCTTGGCATGATACGCTCTCTCATCTTAAACCTCCTTATATCTTTCCTCAAAACAGCCACCATACCTACCTATCAAGGCATTTCCATAGCCTTTACGAGATATATTGCCATTCAACACCCACCATCTCATGACTTGATCTTCATGTCATACATGCTTTTGCTTGATCGATGAGCCGCATGCTAGTTGGGCCTTGCCCTAATCATTGCTACATGACGCGCTAGTATCATTGCATATCCTGCTACACTGGCAGAGGCATGGAATTGCATACATCATGATAGCTTCTTCTTTATGCTTAGTACTTTTGTAAAGTGTGAAAGATCTTCTATACTTCTTATAAAATAGAGTGTTGCCCCTAAGTGAAAAAAAGATCCCAAAGAGGACAAATTTAAAAGATTCCAAAGAAGACAAATGAGCCATTGAGGCCACCAAAAAATACAAAAAATAGAAAAAGGGAAAAAGAAAATAAAAAGAGAGAAGGGGGCACACTACTATTCCTTTTGAGAGATCCACACTCGTACTCCCTCTTATATCTTGTACTCCATAGAGATCATGATACATGCATATAGCTATGTGGGGACCTTTACACTATAGAACTTGGCTTGTATATTCTAATGATGAGCCTCCTCAAATGAGCTCTAGGTCTTCTTGAGCAAGCAAGTTGGATGCACCCCCACTAGTTCCATTGGAGAGCTTACTGATGACCCTCAACTGTAGGGGATCGAGATAGTCTTCGCGGGTAAGATAACCCAATTTATTGATTCGACACAAGGGGAGCCAAAGAATATTTATAAGATTTAACAGTTGAGTTGTCAATTCAACCGCACCTGAAATATACTTGCTTGCAACAAAATATTAATAGCAACGGTGGTATAAAAGTGATAGTGGCGGCAGCGAAAGTAAAACAGTGAAACTAAACTACTAGATACCAGCAGGATTAAAACAGTGTAGGCTAGGGAGATGGATGGTTGGGCGCTGCTTGGATGAGAGTGAACATATAATAGATTTTAACACGGGGAAAGGCACACAGAAAAACAAGGATCATCTAGGCAAATATCAAACATTAGGCATGTATCCCGTAGGTAGTTGTGTATGCTTGCAATAAGAACTTGCACAACATCTTTTGTCCTACCATCCCGCTATGAACGGGGCCAAAAGGAGCTTATAGAAATTAAGGTGCTCATGTCAAAGAGCACCGGAACAAAGCATTAACCATCAATGGATACATGAAATCCTCAAATTATAGTCCATCCCCTTTGGTGTCCCAAGGTGTCACCTTTGAATTCCCTGGTTCAGGACCATAATAGGTGCATAAAACTCATAGGATCAAGAACATAAATAAACTCATGAAAACACAAGTGGTTCAGATATGAAAACATGGCACTCTGGCCCAAAGTGACAAGCATTAAGAGCAACAAGTTGTAGCAAAGATGATAAACACCAAAGTAGATGATAGGCAACATACCCCCAACAATCTGACGAACTATTACATGATCTAACTCATCCAATCCCTACCATCCCCTTTGCCTACAGCAGGGAATTACTCACGCATGAGAGGAGAAGTCATGGAGGGATGATGGAGTGGTGATGATGATGATGACGATGGCGGTGATCTCCCCTCACCGGAGGCCAAAACAACCTCCAGATTAGCCCTCCCGAAGAAGAACAGAGGGTGGCGGCGGCTCCGCGACGGAAACTGGGAAAATGACTTCTGTTCTAGGGTTTTGGCATCACGGTAATAAATAGGAGCTTCGGTAGGGCACCAGTGGGGGGGGAGGCCCACCCAGGCGGCCTCCTGGCGTGACCAGGAGTGGGGCCGCGCCAGCAGGGTGCCTGGGCCCCCCTGGCTGCCCTTTGGCCCCACTTCGGGCTCCGGGCTCGTTCGGGTGCGTGGATTTTCTGTGAATTTTCCTGGAATTTTCTGAGACACCTATAAATCCATTTTCCTGCACATAAGAAAACCATACAGCAGCTCTGCGGAAAACAGCGTTAGTCCGGGTTAGTTACGTTCAAATCATGCAAGAATGAGTCCAAAACAATAGCAAACGTGTTTGGAAAAGTAGATACGTTTGAGACGTACCAACTCCCCCAAGCTTAGCATATTGCTTGTCCTCAAGAAATTCAGTTCAACGAATTGGATGCGACAAAGAAAACTTTGACAAATTCTTTTGCTCCATAAGATGTATATAAGCATGTACTACGAAAAGAGTTTATCAAGTATTGAAACAATGCTATGAGGACAATGCACGAAGCAATCTTTCTTTCAAGTGATCAATCACAAACAACCAAAAGTAAGTAATAAGCTGCTGAAAACCAAGACAAGATCACAATGCACATAGCTTAAACATACTAGAGTGGTATCTAGATAGCCTCCATGAGTGAAGCAAAACATAAATGCAGAAACTCCTCCGGAGTTTTAAAGGAGACTAGAACTAAGAATTTCAGAACAAGCAATATCACAATCATGCAGAATACAATGTGGTACTTTGGGACACTGCATGTTACACTAAGAATGACAATTATGCTCTCAATAGTTGGTGCTTTGAAGAAAGAAGGGGAGACTCTCGAACCGTGGCTTTTTGATGGCAAGGTTGAAAACCCGTGGTTGGAAGACAAGACTAAACAAGTCCCAGAGCTCTTGGTTTTGAAAAAAAAGAGATAAAACTCTTTTGAGAAGTGCAACTTTCTAGTCAACGGTGAACGGTAAAGGTCTCTCAACATCTCCGATTCCACTTTGACCCGTTATCTTCCTTTCAGTGAAGAAATTTTTTCTATATATTTACCCGGGTTGTTCCGGCAACGTATCTCGCGATTCCGTGTGTTTTCTTTCCCATCTGTTTCTGCCAGAAAATATTTCAGCTAGACCTAGGTGCCATGGCTTACCCAAGTTCCCCGAAGGACAATTTCGTCGTCAACGTCATCAACCCTTACCTCGCTGAGGTGAAGAAGCACCCCCAGATCCTTCGTGTGGAGGACGGTGACCTCCACAAGGAGGATCTGAAGGGACCAGTCAAGGAGGGAAGCACCGAGGAGCGGCTGAAGGAGATGGAGCGCTCCGTGAGAGAGGAAGTCAAGACTATCACTGCCCAACAACAAGGAAGACCAAGCAATCTCATGATGGTGGGATCTGTCCAACCTCATTATGATCTCTCTCTTAACCTTTCAGGACCTTCCACTTCACTTGAAGATCAACACACACTTTCCACCATCTCCGAGGCCTACCGCATCACCAACTAACTTTGTGAAGATTTCCGTGTACTGAAAGTGCAAGTTGAAATCCTAGAAGCTGAAAACCAAACCCTTCGATGTATAATCAGAGATCTGAAGAACCACAAGAATGAGGAGTAAATATCCTTGGGTAATGGCATTCCCTTAGCTTGTTCCAAGCTTGGGGGAGTGCCTGGTATCTTTATCTTTACCTTTGTCTTTTAGAGTCAAGTAGAGTCATATCATGTCTAGGGAAGTTATCTTATAAAATAGGTGTTTGCGTTGAGGTCTATCACTCCTTTATGGAGAATTATTTATTCGTGAGTGTGGAGTCTTCTATGATGGAATATTAATGAGAAGTGTATTGATCCCTTCGCTGCACTCGGTATTCTCTTCACGCAATCGACCTTATGATGATTCTTATGGGGAGTATTGACCTTATATCAGGTATGGCTTTGAAAACTTTATTTAATCTTGGCAAACATAGCTTTGGTCATAACAACAAGCATGATTTTCTCAAAGTAGCGACATAGCCAAAACCTCTTTGGTATTATGATTGTAGTGTTATGTTGACAAGGAAGACAACTTGATGTGCTATGCTTATTTTAATGTTTATGCTTTATATTGCTTTGCATCTGAGTCTTCATAAAATTGTCTGTTCTCTCAAAGCCTTTGCTAGCCAAACCTCTGTACTAAGCGGAATTCTTCTTGTACATCCATACCCTGAAACCAGTATCTCCCATATGAGTCCACCATACCTTCCTATTCGTGGTATTCCACTACCACTCCTAAAGTATATAATTTTTGTGTTATCCTTAGATGTTCAAAATCTTCTGTTTTGTGCCCCTGTTTTAGCTCATGAGGAAGTAGTAGTTAATTCATGATCTTCTTATGTTGGACAAGTTTTATCCCGGGATTGCATGTCTAATCTGCAAACCCCTAATACGAGGAGGAACTGGCATGAGTGCGCCCAGCTCACAAAAGATAATACAACACACAAACCCTCCTTCACGCTTTGTTCATGAGAAATCAGAATACTTTGGCAGTGATAAACAAAGGAGATTGCGGGGATGTGATCGTCCCCGTCTGGGAGCCGTTCCTCGAAACTTGTCCAATCTGAGAAGTAATTGAGTTTTCTATTAGCATTTGATACACGAGATAGATTCTCATCCCTCGTTGGTTACCCCAAGTGGAAGGTGAGATGTAGCATAGCAGCAATTTTCCCTTAGAAAAGATGCTAAGGTTGAGTGTCGGACCAGTAGGACTCCAACATATACAAGTAGGTGGTGAAGTGAACAATGGCGCCGTTCACAACTCAAGGTTGCTTACTTCACCTGGACCTGCACACACACGGATAGCTTCGCTTCCCAATGAGTACAGAGGAGTTGTCAATTCCTCCGGCCTTGTTGTTTACGAAGGATAAAACGCACGTGATAATAATGATAGTGATAGCAACGGAAAAGTAAATACTGAAAGTAAATTGGTAGTGTAAATAGTGGTGGAAGTATGGACCGGGATCTCATGATGTTCACTAGTGATGTCTCTCTCCCAAAAGACGATCAAATATCCATGCGAGGTAAACAAATTACAGCTGGGCAATTGACAGGATTATGTGCACAAACCAATGCTAATTATGCAAAACAGAAAGGAAGAGGCTCAAAAGCACGGGCGGTACGCCAAGACAAGTAGACCGAAATCCATCTGCATCTACCCACTAATCATCCACCTTGAGATATCTATCCAGAACATCTCGCTGGTATTAAGTTGCGAATCCCACCCAAAGTGTAAACTCAAAGCAACGGACAACTGCATTAAAGAACTTTGCGTAAAGTAAACAATCCTTGCACCCGCAAGTACAAGCACCATTGTTTTCCCCCTTGTGGAAACAACACATCCCCTAGACTCATGTTTCTGTCACTCAAGCTAGTCATCGGGGGGCATGAACCCAAAATCATGCATAACGCTCCCTCTTGGAGTCACTACCTACTACTTGGCCAAAGCAATAAAAAGCAACGGAGAACATGCAAGAGTTACTCAAGAACATAAATATAAAAGAAGAGAATCAAATATATAACTCAATCACAATCTGAACATAATCTCATAATCCATCGGATCCCAGCAAACTCAGTATAGCAACAGCAGAAATATTACATATGTGCCTCGATCATGTAGGGCAGCTCACGAGGTCTAATCCATGAAGAACAAAGAGGGGAGGAGAACATCACATAGCTACTGATCATAGACCCATGGTCCATGGTGGACTACTCACAGTTCATCCGGGAAGCATCCATGGTGGTGGAGAAGCTCCCGGAGGTGATTCCTTCCTCCGGCAGGGTGCCGGGAAGAGGTCTTCTGGTGCTCCCAATCTTGGAAGCGCGGCGGCAGCGGAACAGAGGAGAGATCGCGAAAAATGGTTCTGTCCCCGAGGGTTTCTCGTCACGGGGAATAAATAGGCGAAAGGGGGCAGCCAGAGGTGGGCCAGGGGCTCCAGGCGCCCCCTGGCGCGGCCAGGGGCCTGGTCCCGCCCTCTGGCCGCCTAGGCCCCCCTGGGTCCCCTCTGGCCCCTTCTGGGCTCTTCGCGAAGCTTCCGCTACGCTGATTTTTCCTATATTTTTCCCGGAATTTTTCTAGTACTTTTAATAAGGGGAAAACTGAAATAGAAAAACAACAAAAAACAGGAACTGGCACTGGGGTGCACTGAGTTAATAGGTTAGTCCAAATATGATCAAAAGTGTATAGAAGTTCATCAAAATCATAGCAATATCACACAAAAGAGGCATGGAGCAAGGATAAATTATAGATACGTTTTGGACGTATCAACATTCCCAAGCTTAATTCCTGCTCGTCCTCGAGTAGGTAAATGATAACAAGCATAATTTCTGAGGTGACATGATAACAACCATATAAAACTTTGTAAGTAAAGCAACCAAATCATGCAATTCAATTCAAGTCATAACAGGCAAGAGTCTATATCTAGCATTGAAATAAGCAACATAAGAACATAAAGGTGCAAGAGCTCTCGCTGTCCGTGACTCGAATGTCTCCAAATGGTGTTTGCGTGCAAGAAAGGGGATAGGGATATACGAGAAAAGAATTTTTATTGTTGATAACTCAATCTAGTAAAGTGTCACACTTGGTCTTCTTTGGAATCTTATCTTGACTCATCCCCAGATCACTAGCCAGGTACAAGTCAAAATGATCCACTCCTTTTCGACATTTTGAGCACTCATGCAATGGATGAGCGTAAGCAAGAAAGTTGACACTTAGGATGGTAAAGAGATAATAAGGTGGAGGAGGAAGACAAAAAAGTGTGAAAGGCTCACATAAATGAGGACAATCATAGGCGAGAGAAAGCCAAATGATAGATATGATGTGAGGAGTAGGGATTGCCATGCAACAGATGCACATATGAGATAAGGTAAGCTCTCCAATGGAACTAGTGGGGGTGCATCCAACTTTCTTGCTCAAGAAGACCTAGATCTCATTTGAGTAGGCTCATCATTGGAATATACAAGCCAAGTTCTATAGTGTGAAGGTCCCCACATAGTTATATGCAAGAATGATAATCTCTATGGAGTACAAGATACAAGATGGAGTACGAGTGTGGATCTTCTCAAAAAGAATAGTAGTGTGCCCCCTTCTCTCTTTTTATTTTTTTCTCTCTTTTTTCTTTCTCTTTTTTTTGTATTTTTTGGTGGCCTCAATGGCTCTTTCTATTAAACTCTCGTTTGTCCTATTTGGGATCTTTTAATTTGTCCACTTTGGGATCTTTCAATTTTGTCTACTTTGGGATCTTTTCCTGACATTAGGGGCAATACTCTATATATTACAAAAAGTATAGAAGATATTTCACACTTTACAAAGTACTCGAATCATAAAGAAAATGTAAATATCATGATGTATGCAAATGTATGCCTCTGCCAGTGTAGCAGGATATGCAATGATACTAGCGCGTCATGTAGCAATGATTAGGGCAAGGCCCAACTAGCATGCGGCTCATCGATCAAGCAAGTAGCATGTATGACAGAAAGATAAAGTCATGAGAAGATGGATGTTGCATGGCAATGTATCTCGGAAAGGCTATGGAAATGTCTTGATAGGTAGGTATGGTGGCTGTTTTGAGGAAGGATATAAGGAGGCTTATGATGACAGAGCGTATCGTGCCAAGGGTTTGGATGTACCGGCGAAAGTGGACGCTAACTCTCGGAGTGAGAAGAAAGCAATGCACGACACATGGAAGGCTAGCAAAATATGGGAAGGTGGAAGTGCCAACTTTCGAATACTCACATTAGTCCGAAGAACTCATGCACTTATTATCGGTAACTCTCAATCTAATAAGGAGGTTCACAAAGAGACAAGTACCCCGAGGAGGAGTGTATGGGGGTTTGGTTATCCTTGCGCATCCTCGACTCATGGTACGTGAGTGTACTCTAATATTCGACCCCTCAGAATAGTAGTGATCCAACTAGTAGCTAAAGTTCTCAAAAATTTTGTAGGTATTTGAAAATAAACACGGATTGCACAAAATACGACATCTATCACTAATAGGCTAAAGCTCTTGACACCAAAAGTCCAAACATTACTCAAAACAACACCTCAAAACTTTTGCAAGTTACTACTCCCTCCGATCTATAATAAGTGTCGCTCATCTAGTACAAAGTTTATACTAGCTTAGTACAAAACTTGCGACACTTATTATGGATCGGAGGGAGTACTACAAAGAGAATAACAACCTCAATTACCTACTTCAAGTCAAGACACAAAACTCAGTGCAACAGGCAAACTCTCTAAAAAAGATAAACATGAAAACTCAAGAGAGTTACAGCAACAAACTAAACAAAAGTTCTTTTAGAAGATAAACATGAAAGCTAAGAGCAAAGCATGACGGCAGCTACAGAAAGATAAAGAACAAACACAACAAAGATAAGCAGGAAAAAGTCCTATGTTGTGTTCTAAATTTTGGAAGTGGAGCGTGTTTCTCTCCCACACAAAGAAAGCTGGGTTCTAACTTGTTATGAACAGAAATCAAAGCTAAAGAAAACTAAAAACAAAAACTAAGAGCGAGACGCTCCAAGAATAGCACATAAAGCATGAAGTGATAAAAATATAGTGAAACGAGAGACGAACTGATAATTGTCGATGGAGAAGGGGATGCATGGGGGCATCCTCAAGCTTAGACGCTTGAGTATCCTTGAATATTTCTTGGGGATGGGGCATCCCCAAGCTTGAACGCTTGACACTTCTTAATCTTCTTTCATCATCTTCGCTCGCACACTTGAAAACTCCCTTCATACATAACTCATCATAATCTGATTAGCGAGGTTAGTACCCATAATAAAATAATTTTTTCTGTACTGGAAATAAGGATAACCTTGAAGAGCTACTGTTTCTCAAGATTGCCCAAAAGTTTTTGCAAAGAAAAAGCAAGCTTAAGGTTTGCAAAACGAAGAAAAGGCAAAACATGACAGAATCTGTGAAAAACAGACCAGGAGGTAAAAACGAATTTTTTAGGGATACTTCTGCAACTCAAATTAAAAAACTCAGAACATATGAAAGTTTCGTAATTTTATATAGCACGTTGTGTAAACAATTCAGCTAAAAAAGATGAACTGGAAATTTTCTCTGATTTTTCTAGTCACGAGGACAGAATCTGTTTTCTGGACAGCATGTCACAACTTTCACTTCCCTTGTCGTATGAGGCTATAAAAGGAACAAAGCTTGAAAAGTAAATATACAATGATGTTGCTACAGTAGTAACAATCATCAAGACCACTAAAAACAGAAGAAAAACAAAAAAGAAAAACCTAAATTCGTTGCGGGCTGCCTCCCGAAAGCGCTTATTTAAAGCCATTAGCTAGGCTTAATGCAAAAAGAAAGAATCAAAGATCATCATAATAATCGGAGTTGTAATATGATTCAAATGGTTCCTCAACAAGTTCATTATTGTTTCTCTTAGGATAGGGGTACACACCTTTTGCTTTCCCGCATAGGCGTATTTGTCCCTTACCTATTTCAATGAAGCCTTTCATGGCTCGGAGGAAATCCCTCCCAAGCACTATGTTGCCTTGGTTTGGCTTCATGACAAAGAAATCAACCATTGAAATCCCCTTAAGGAATGTCACTGGTACCTCTTTTATCCTTCCCTGGATCTCAGAAATATCTCCATTAGCATGTTCATGATATGATGATAATTTGTCCATGTTAAATTTTAAAGAATCATAAACAACTTTTGGCATAGTAGAAACCATAGATCCAATGTCACACAAGGAAATGAAGTCTTGGTTAGAGATGCTAATTCTAACAAAGGGTTCCCAGTCACCATCTATCTCATAAACATCTTTCTTATTTGGCTGGGGTTTCTTTGCCTTTTTCAAGTCTAGAGCATCCAATCTTTTTTCAATAGTAGCAAGTCTATCTATAACAGTATCAAAACTATGATCATAAACAAAATAACTAGATAGACCATGTATAATTTCAAGAGCTATAGCTTCATCACAAGCTAAGAAATCCCCTTCAGCTATAATATCAAGAGAGTGCTTGCACGATCTAAAAAGACCATGGTAAAAATTTCTAAGCACAATTTTTATAGGTATCCAAGGCATAACTCTCCTATGTGCATCAGAAATTCTATCCCAAGCCTTCTTCAAATTTTCTCCATCCCTTTGATGAAAGTCTAAGACCTCAGACTCCCTCAAGGAACCAAATCCTAACATGCTTGACTAAACAGAAAGGATAACTAAAGGCAAGATAACTATTTTTTTGATTTTTGATAAAAGACACTAAAGAAAAAACTGAAAGGTAAACTAACAAGACTAAAAAGCAAAGATAAAAGATAGTGTGCAACTCCTCTATCTTGAAGAGTAGAGTCCCTGGCAACGGCGCTAGAAATTTGCTTGATACACGAGATAGCTTCTCGTCCCTCGTTGGTTACCCCAAGTGGAAGGTGACATGTAGCGTAGCAGCAAGTTTCCCTTAGCAAAGATGCTAAGGTTGAGTGTCGGACCAGTAGGACTCCAACAGATACAAGTAGGTGGTGAAGTGAACAATGGTGCCGTTCACAACTCAAGGTTGCTTACTTCACCTGGACCTGCACACACACAGATAGCTTCGCTTCCCAACGAGTACAGAAGAGTTGTCAATTCCTCCGGCCTTGTTATTTACGAAGGATAAAATGCACGGGATAATAATGATAGTGATAGCAACGGAAAAGTAAATATTGAAAGTAAATTGATAGTGTAAATAGTGGTGGAAGTATGGACCGGGATCTCATGATGTTCACTAGTGATGTCTCTCTCCCAAAAGACGATAAAATAGCCATGCGAGGTAAGCAAATTACAGCTGGGCAATTGACAGGATTATGTGTGCAAACCAATGCTAATTATGCAAAACAGAAAGGAAGAGGCTCAAAAGCACGGGCGGTACGCCAAGAAAAGTAGACCGAAATCCATCTGCATCTACCCACTAATCATCCACCTTGAGATATCTATCCAGAACATCTCGCTGGTATTAAGTTGCGAATCCCACCCAAAGTGTAAACTCAAAGCAACGGACAACTGCATTAAAGAACTTTGCGTAAAGTAAACAATCCTTGCACCCGCAAGTACAAGAACCATTGTTTTCCCCCTTGTGGAAACAGCACATCCCCTAGACTCATGTTTCTGTCACTCAAGCTAGTCATCGGGGGGCATGAACCCACAATCATGCATAACGCTCCCTCTTGGAGTCACTACCTACTACTTGGCCAAAGCAATAAACAACAACGGAGAACATGCAAGAGTTACTCAAGAACATAAATATAAAAGAAGAGAATCAAATATATAACTCAATCACAATCTGAACATAATCTCATAATCCATCGGATCCAAGCAAATTCAGCATAGCAACAGCAGAAAGATTACATATGTGCCTCGATCATGTAGGGCATCTCACGAGGTCTAATCCATGAAGAACAAAGAGGGGAGGAGAACATCACATAGCTACTGCTCATAGACCCATGGTCCAAGGTGGACTACTCACGGTTCATCCGGGAAGCATCCATGGTGGTGGAGAAGCTCCTGGAGGTGATTCCTCCCTCCGGCAGGGTGCCGGGAAGAGGTCTTCTAGTGCTCCCAATCTTGGAAGCACGGCGGCGGCGGAACAGAGGAGAGATCGCGAAAAAGGGTTCCGTCCCCGAGGGTTTCTCGTCACGGGGAATAAATAGGCGAAAGGGGGTAGCCAGAGGTGGGCCAGGGGCTCCAGGCGCCCCCTAGCGCGGCCAGGGGCCTGGCCACGCGCTCTTGCCGCCTGGGCCCCCTGGATCCCCTCTGGCCCCTCCTGGGCTCTTCGCGAAGCTTCCGGTACGCTGATTTTTCCTATATTTTCCCAGAATTTTTCTAGTACTTTTAATAAGGGGGAAAACTGAAATAGAAAAACAGCAGAAAACAGGAACCGGCATGGGGTGCACTGAGTTAATAGGTTAGTCCAAATATGATCAAAAGTGTATGGAATTCATCAAAAACATAGCAATATCACACAAAAGAGGCATGGAACAAGCAGAAATTATAGATATGTTTTGGACGTATCAGCATTCGTTGAAAAATCATCCACCTCTCAAAACTTGTTTTCATTCTGTTTGATTTAAGGATAGCACTTGAGGTTTCCCTGCTTGTCTTTAACAAGGCCTTTCCTTTACTTTTATGTTGAGTCAGTTTCCTACTTCTTCCTTTCCCAAAGAGAACAGACACTTGATGTTGATGAGGATTCATCCATATAATGCTGCATTAAGTTTTGCCTTGCCATATCATTGTTGACATTCTCTGTTGATAAGTAAGTTGTTTGTAAAAGTATTTGCCAAGCAAACATCTTCCTTTGTGTTAGCATTTTCACTTCATGACTAATAGCTTGTTCTTTCAAAAGTTCTAGATTGTCTCTTCAAATTATAAAAAGAAAGAGAAAAAGTAAAAGCTATTAGTTGTTCCTGACCAAAGGACATGTTTGCCTTGATTTGATGAGTTTCTTTAGCCGTACTCTTGTTTATAATTGTTATTAATCTTTCATAAGGGCTTTATGAGTTGAAGATTGCTGTTGAGGATGTTTGAGTTTGGTGAAGAAATCATGATGCTTCATGTCCGTATTTTATTTATCGACACTTCACTCTCTAAACTTGTGGACAGGTTTACCGAGCTCAGTTTTATACGTCCAAAATGCATCACTATTTTATATTGTAATTCATCCTTATTCATTGATATATTTCACATTACGATGATGTTCTTATGTTGTTTTGGCTTATTTTACATAGTTTGAAACTTTCCGATGCCGAAGCAGCAGATGCACGATTCAGCGGTAAAAAGTGGACGCTGAGTTGCTGAAGAAGAATACCTCCAAATTACCTTAAAATCGACGGAGGGTATTTTCCAGAAGATTAAGGAAGACACACCGAAGAGGATCCAGAGGGGGGCCACAGAAGCCCCAGGCGGCCACCTGGCGCGGCCCCACCCCTGGCCGCGCCGGGAGGGCGCCTGGTGCCCTGGGGCCACTCCCGGCTCCCCCCTCTGGCCTATATACGCCTCGTTACGCAAAAACCCTAAAAGAGAAGCTTTTCACGGAGTTCCGCCGCCGCTCCGTGGCGTAAACCTACAGATAAGAAAAGGGCTCTCCGGCAGGAAGATTCCGCCGAGGAGATCACCTCCCGGAAGGGGAGATCATCGCCATCGTCATCACCATCGTCACGTGCATCATTGAGATCATCATCAACATCATCCCCAACATCAGCACCATCTCCACCACCATGCAATCTCACCTCACAAGTTTATCTTGTGTTGTAATCCGTACTATCTATCCTCTCTACTCTATCGATGTTGATTACTACTTTGTGGTGAATACTATTGAGTTTTTTTGGAGAAATATCATTATGTCCAGATTGTTTATCATATATTTATCACCTCTGATCATGATCTCTTTTATGTCTTGTGAGTAGTTACTTTAGTTCTTGAGGACATGGGAGAAGTCTAGTTGTTAGTAGTCATATGAGGTTGAAGTAATTTGTGTTGTTTGATATTTAAGTTGTGTTGTTATTTTCCTAGTGGTGTTGTGTGAGTCGAACACTCAACACTTCGCCTTATTAAGGACCTAGGGGTATACATTGTGTATAAAGAATGCTTATGGTGGGTTGCCGGAGTGACAGAAACCTGAACCCCAGTTTGCACACTTTTGCACAAGGGAGTAATGGATCCTTGATCTTATTGTTGTGGTTAGGCTTTGCCTTAATTTCTATCTTGTATTTGCGGATGCTTGCAAGATGTTTAATCATAAGAGTGCACTTATCTTAGTCTAGAGGGTGTGCTAGCATAGATCCACCCACTCAACACTTATCGGCACAACACTTGTTATCGATACGGAATATGGCAAAAGCACGTGACTACCTCTCCATGTGTCCTCAAGAACGCTTTAGCCTTTATAAGTTCAGTTGCCAGGTTTATCCTTTGTTCAAAAGGATTGGGCTTCTTGCTGCTCCTCAGTGCCATTTACTTTGCTTGCTTTTATCTTATTGTTGCTTATATCGAAAACCCCTAAAAAGTTATCTTTCAGTGCTTGGAGATATTCCTTGTCCAAATCACCTATCAATACCTTTCGCTCCTCGTTGGGTTCGACACTCTAACTTATCGAAAACGCTGCAACAGATCCCTTTACGTTGAGGATCATCAGGGTCGTGCCGGGAGGCCGCCTGCACTCCCTGTTGGCCCCCTGGATGCCTCCCTTCGCCTATATATCTCTCTCGTCCCGAAACCCCCGAGGATAGAACCCTTTTTCGTGATCTCGCCTCTGTTCCGCCGCCGCCGTGCTTCCAAGATCGGGAGCACCAGAAGACCTCTTCCCGGCACCCTGCCGGAGGGAGGATTGACCTCCGGGAGCTTCTCCACCACCATGGACGCTTCCCGGATGAGCCGTGAGGAGTGTCGTGGGAAAGTCACCGCAGATGTCCTCATGAGAGAACTTGATTATGGGGCCTTTGCTACGAGTGTACGAGGAAGAAGAACATCACAGAGAAAGAGAAAAACGATTTTATACAGCTTCAGGCCCCGGGAAACATCGTCCGGTAAAGACCCTACATGCTATTTGTGGCTAGGTCTTATTCCTTCGCTCACGGGGAGTTGCCGGCGTGTCTCCGCCTCTCTTACAGTTGTACTATAGCGAAACCGTACTTTGGCGAAAGCCTACTTTGGCGGAAGCCTACTTTGGCGAAGCCTACTCTGGCGAAAGCCTACTCTGGCAAACTTGGCCTCTATGTGCGCCCTACCCCTCCTTATATAGGTGGAAGGGGATGCTTACATGTAGAGTCCTATTCTGATACAAACTAGTCTCATCTTGTATTACAAGTCGGATATCAATCTGAGTCCTACTCTAAGTCTTGTAATCTTCCAAGTTAAGTGGACTCCTGTAGAGGAGTCTCCGTAAGTCTGACTAATGTAGGAGAGTCTCCGTCAGGCCGACTCATGGAGGAGAGTCTCCCTCAGGCTGAATCATGGAGGAGGGTCTCCGTCAGGCTGACTGATGTAGGAGAGTCTGCCGCGGGAAAGTCACGGCAGATGTTTGAAGAGTCGAACTTGATATGGGACCGTTGCTGCGAGGTGGATACAAGGAGAGAGTCGACATGGACAAGGGACTCGACGATTTACCCAGGTTTCAGCCCCTCTTTTTCTCGAGGTAAAAGCCTACTCCTGCTTCTTATTATTATGGGTTCCGACTCTTCTAATTGGAGAGTCGGTGGATCGATTACAAGTGAGCCGGATCACAACCTTAGTTACGCCGAAAAGTGTCTACTCCTATCTTGGATTGAGATTGTTCTGACTCTGGATCCCATGGACCTCAACTTATAAAGGCGCCAAGTCCCGCGGTTCCGCGAGTCCGACTCCGGCATGAGGTGGAGTCCTATTCTACTTTACAAATATACTACGTGCTATACAAGGTCAGTCGAATTCCTTCTACGGCTTCGCTATTCTTGCCTTGTGCGGCCGACTTGTGGCCGGGTCTTCTTTTGTGGGCCTCACTTAGGTGAGTCGGCCCATAGATCCTAATGCCAGGTTATGGGTTTGGTCCATCCCCCCAATATTAGGCCCCATGATTGGTGTGATGCTTCAGTCTTCTCAGCAATCTGTTTTTATTTCGTTAGTCTTCATAGGTCCGGCTCTCGTAGCTGAGCCGACTCATGCTTCTTGATAGTCAATGCTGACTCCATGTTTTTGTTTTAACAGTGGATCTGACTCTTCCGCATTTCTTGGAATCTTCGAACGGTTTATCCCGATTTTGGCTGCGCAATTAATGCCTATTAGATTTGTTTGCGAAAATCGAGGGATTTCCCACCGTTAGTCATCATCACGTGACGCCTCGGGTTTTGAGTTGAGGTCCCTTGTAAATAGGTCTCCTTTACCCATCCATTCGCTTTACCCCGTCCATATCTCTTCTTCATATTCTTCCACGCGCACGGAAGGACATGAGTCTCATCTTCATTGCTGCTTCGAGCTTTTTCTCTCCCAGCGCTTGCCAGGAACGGACTGGGGCCGTGCCACTCCCGCGCGTTGTTCAAGTAAGTTCTTATCATTTACCCCACGTTACGGTTTCTTGTTCACGGCCATTGTTGTAGAGCTTCAAGCTTCACCATTCGATAGATCTGAGGTAGTTTAATAGAAGATTCATGCATGCATGCTGGTAGATTGGTTGAGTTTTCTTATAGACTGTTTCACGTCTATTGCTTATTTCGTAAAATATTGCAGATCTGTAGTTCCCAACCGCTTCGGGTTTTTCATAGGTCACAAATCCGTTCATATTTTATCCTATTTTCCTCGGCCTTGTAGATCCATCTGTTTCACCATGGTTTGTGAAATCTTTTTGTGTAGTTGTCGTAGAGTCATTTTTTGGTCCGACTCCTCAAAGATTTAGCTAGGACTTATCCTTTACTTGCACTTAGCCAGTTTCTTAGTCGGCTATGAACATATTATTTTTTACCCGTTAGGTCCGACTCATGTGCCATGGGTAAGAAAGTTGATGCCCTCAAGAAGACGACAGACAACAATCCGCCAGCCCCAAAGCCACCAGTCCAGAGTCCGACTTTGGAGGCGAACTGGGCAAAAATCCAAGTTACTCTGGAGTAGTTGAACAAGATGGTGGCAGATGGAATCCTTCCTCCCCAAACTGAGATCAAGTGGCGAGTTCCTGGAGAAGATACCCGGCCGAAACCCAAATAAGGCGAAGTCATTGTTTTTGCTGACCACGTGACCCAGGGGTTTCGTCCTCCTGGTTCCAAAAATTTTAGGAGCGTATTACACTGCTATAAACTGCACCCTACAGATTTGAGTGTCAACTCGGTGCTCAATATATGTCACTTTCAAGTGTTCTGCGAGGCCTACTTGCATATCAAGCCGACTCTAGGCTTGTTTGCCGAATTCTACTGTTGTAACAAGCAAACCGAGTATAGCGGTGGTCCGGATTTGGAGTGTGGTGGAGTCACTATCCAGAAGCGGGCCAAATCAATATTTCCTACACCAAAGCTGTCGAGCAAAGTGAAGGATTGGCAGAAATCTTACTTCTACTGTACTTTGGTGGATATCAAAGGTGAGCATCCTCTGCCCGACTTTCGTGAAAACCAGCTTGAGTTCCATGATAACCTGAACCTCTTCCCTAAGGAGGCTCATCATAAAAAGAACGAAACAATTCTCGCTCGGATGAAAGCCCTGCTGGCTCATGGGCTTACTGGAAGAGACTTAACCAGGTGCTGGGTGGGTTGGCAAATCCAACCCCTCAACGTAAGGGATCGACTCATGTGTGAGTATACTGGAAAAGGTGACTCGATGTGCTTTGCCCAGAATGAGTTTACCCCAAACGAGTTGGTGACGGCTTGCAAGAGATTTCTTGCTGAGTGCATTGAGGACCTTAAGAAATTCGGTCTTCTCCCGTTCTGTCAGACCAATCCGGCTCCACTGGTATGTCTTTGTCATATATTTCCTTGGTATGACGTATGTTCAAATGTTTGGTCTTCCAACTCCTTTGTTTCCAGCAGGGTGACCCGTGGTGGAATGTGAGTCATGATCTCCTTGCTGGGAAAGAGAGCAGTGCTAAGAGCCCGAGTCATACGGTAAGAGTCGGTTGATCTTCATTTTTTGTGGTATACTTTTCCTTCTCACCTCTTTTGTTTTGTAGGATGACTCGGATGAGCATGAAGATGAAGACGAGGGTGTGGAGGAGGTACAAGATAAGGTTCCTTCTATTGAAGCCGACTCTCGAAAGGAGAGTCAGCCCATGGATCCACCGGTATATGTCTTGCCGACTCTTTATAATGTTGTTGGTAGGATTTTTGTGTCCTTATGTTGTATTTTTTCTCATTGGCACAAGGTCAAAAGAGGCATACCCGTGGTATCGACTCGGGGGACCCTCTTATGATCTTGAAAGATGAGCCTCGGCATGTTCGAAGCAAAACTACTAGTATCTCGACTCCTTCCCGCAAGTCGGAAGGTTTTGTGGATGATCTGCCGCAAGCCGGAAATTCTGGATCCGGGACCCCTTCTTCTGAGGGTTCAACTGTTCAAGCTTCTTTCCCTATCAATCGTGGGTAAGTGATTTTATTATAATGCTGACTTGTCTGTATATGTATGTTTTTATGACGAGTCATGTTTTTCCTTTGAGCAGTGCTCGGATTGATCCCAAGGACTTGGTCGACTCTGAAGTAGTGAAAGAGTCGACGGTTTATCTAAGGATTTGTCAGAAATCCTGGTTTCTGATTATCTGAAAAAGGTTGGTTTGGATGATTCGAGTCATTCAGAGCTTTACAAGGATACCTCTCCCGTTGCCGGTGTCAAGAAGCCGAAGGCTCAAACTAAGGAGGTTGAAGTTGCTCCAAGCTCTGTGCTGACTCTTGCTACAGAGAATGTTATTGTTGATCAGGATGTGGTGATCAATGGGTCTCATCAGGGTGACCCACTTGCCCGCACAGTTTTGATGAAGACATTGGATAGTAAAAAGCAGGTGGTGAGTCGGCCTTATGAGTCGATATCTGAGAAGAATTCACTTGAAGATTTTTATAAGCAATCACCGGCCTGCTCAATTGAATAGCATAGCATAGTCCTTCAGCTTTGGCAGCGTTATGAGGTATTATTTTTGGTTTCTCAACATATTTTCCTTGCTGTTATGCATCTGTAGCCCACATAAGCTGGCATGGTTTTTGAAGGCCATGTTGGGTTATGTAGGAGAAATTGAGTTATACCCATCATAAGTCGGTATATCAATCCTGTAGTATTTTGAGTCGAAAGACTTTCTTGGGATGTAGCCCCCATGAGTCGGTGAGATATGATTATATCTCGCCGGGTTATTGATTTTTTTGACAATGTAGCCCCCAAGTAGCTGGTTAGGCAGTTTGTCTAAGTAGATACTTACTGATATCTTGATTTTCAGGCTCTTGCTTTGGAAGCTGGCAATAATGCTTGTCAGCTGGAAGGAAAATACAGAGTTGAGTTGGCAAAGCTTGAGAAAGCCGAGAAGGAAGTCAGCCGACTCGAGGATGAATTGAAGAAAAAGGATGACCAACTGGGTCAAATGAGATCTAACATTGCTGAAGTTGAAAGTGCCTTGACAAAGTCTTGTGATTATATGACGGCTCAGCGCAACGCGGCCGAGAAAAAATTGGAGTTGGCTGAGAAAAAGCTGGAAACACTAAAGGGCAACATTCACCGACTCGTGTCAGCAATTTTTGGTAAGTCAGAATTTTTTTTGGTACTTTTTTCTTTCCTAACTTTCATTGCTTGTTTAGCTGTCTTCGTTGTATTTACTTGTCTTTTTGTAGGCAAAGAGCATGATATTTTGAAGGAGTCTCCTGCCATAAAGCTGACCTGCACTTTCACCCTTGTCAAACAATTGTTTGAAGGTGCGTGTAAAGCTATAAGTGCGACTCAACCGAAGCCCCCAAGTATGAAAAGGGTGACTGACATGATGGGACTACTCTCAGTTGTTTCTGAGTGGGTTAAGCTTGGCAAGCGATCAGCTTGTTGTATGGGTGTGATGCGAGGCTTAGAGCTCGCCAAGGCTTATCATCCCGGTCCAAAGCCGGAACTTTTAGCTGCCGGCTTCCCAGAATTCAAGGCCGACGACTCCAAATTTACCAAGGATGATCATACCAATGTTCGCAGAGAAACTCGCTCGGCTGCCACCAAGATAGCTGATGGGATGGACTTGGCTTATTTGGAAGCCGGGTATGATGAATCTAACAAGAGGCGCCGAGTCGACTTGCCTTCTCCAACAGAGTTTTCTCTTCTTCCATCCCCAGAGAAAGCCCCAGAGCCGGAAGGTTTTGTTGAGCCGTCTTCAGGTGGGGAAGAAGATGAGCTGAAGATGGATGACATCTCTGATGTAGACTTGGCTGAAATGTGTAATGCCCTTATGTCATCTGCAGGTGTTGCCGGGTCATCGTCGCAACGCAAAGCCGGTGATCAAGTTTAGGTTTTATGCGGCCGACTTTAAAAACTTTGTGATACATTTGATGCGGCTGTAGTGCCGAATTTGTAATATTGGGAGACATGTCCCGTGGTATGTGACCAGTGTGCGGTCGAATACTCTTTTGATGAACTTTCCTTGCAGCTTTTGAATGCCAATCTTTTGATGCAAGTCGGCTTTACCTTTGGGCATTGGCCCCTTTGTTTGTCGACTCATAGTAGTCGGTTTCTTGGAAGGGCTTGATTTGGCTGAGTTTATACCTGGTTTTCCCGTTTGGCAAGTTTAGTGTTTTGAAACACTTTGAAGAAAGCCGGTTTCTGCACTTAACTTGCCATGGTTACAGCTGAGCCATATGTTTTTATGTCATAGGCAGAAGAGTTGGCGTGTATGCCATAATGCCAAACCTTTGATAAGGAATTTTTGAGGTGTAGTCCCCATGAGTCGGTATATGCCTTTGGGTGCCGTGCCGAGTCACATGGGTCTAACTCTCATTTTGTCTGAAAAGAAAAACTGTTATGCGTAATTGATGATGAAATGTGGTATGATGCTTATATGCAAAAAAAAGGTAAATTCGGAGGCTCATATAGAAGCCGACTCGTGCCTCATCTTCTCGCGTTGAGAGAGATTATTGGTTTAAGAGTCGAAAATTCTCTGTAAGCCGACACATATGACTTATCGTGCCTGGTTTCTAGGACCAAACTCGATAGGCATTTTTGTAAGCCCCCAAAGTTTAGACTAAGCTGGGTTCGCGTTTTGGTCACATGAGCTTGAGCTATACAGGCCAGACGGCGTGGGTGGCCAATTCATGCATATGTCGGGATTTCTTCGGTTAAGAGTCGGTGGGTGCCATCGAATTCCCCTACTTCCCCTGAATAAGTCATACGCATGTGGAGTTTTACATATATATGCCAGCTTCCCACATAAGAGTCAACGAATATCATCGAGCTCCTCGATTCTCATGACTAAGCAATATACATGCTCAGAGCCGATAGGGTTGATCAAGCCCCCAAGTCTCTGAGAAAAGATGTAGAAATACGTAATGTATGATGCAATATAAAAATATGAAGGTAGTAAAGAAAAAGTCGGTTATGATAAAAATTGAATTTTATGCATATGTGTGGCGAAAGCCGGTGCGACGAGAATCGACTTTAGATATGGCGAAGGCCTAGTGCGATGAAGATCGACTTTAGATATTAAGCATGGCAAAATCCTAGTGTGATGAAAAACGACTTTAGATATTAAGCATGGAGAAAGCCTAGTGCGATGAAAATCGACTTTAGACATCGCGAAGGCCTCGTGCGATGAAGATTGACTTATATATTAAGTATGGCGAAAGCCTGGTGCGATGAAGATCGACTTATATTGTGTTGACAGCAAAATATGGAGGTCTGACTCTTATTGTGGACGGGTCCATGTTCTTGATCTCTTGTAATCGTATGAGCCAGCCGGGCCGTAGCCGTACCGATTTGCCTTCAGGATGTTTTCCTCGACTAGGCGTCTGTAATCCTGTATGAAGTAGCACTGGCCCCAGGTATGGTTAGCGGGGCGTCCAGGTTTTGAGTGCCTTGGGCAAGTTTCTTGCATGGCTTACTGACAGTCCCGGAACCTCTCATCCTGCTTAGGCGGCTGTTCGTGGTTCTGGGAGAAGTCACTACCGCGTTTTTGCGGGGTCTGGTTGCGCCTGCGTTTTTTATTGCGTGTCCGGCTTCGGCTTGGGATTCACCCATATCTAGCTTCATTAGACTCGGCATAGCTGACGACAGCATCCATGAGTACCCTCAGGTCCTCAGCTACTTCCTTTATGCGCTTTAGCGCGTTGGTTATAGGTGTAAGCCGGTGGCCTATCGACTCCTGGATCCCGTTGTGCTGTAATTTATGTGAGAGCCGGTCCTGTGCCTCTGTGAGGTTTTGATGCTCCCAAGCTATCTCTTTTTGCAGCATCGTGGTTTTTTCCTGGTATTCCTCGAGCTCTTGGTCGGAGTCGGTTATGTTTTGGCTCAACCGTTGCCACACATTGGTGGAACGTGCGTCCGAACCGTTTTTAATTTTTGATGGATTTTGGATGGCGTTGACGTCATCATAGTTCTTATAAGACGGGCTCCTATCTTCAGAAGAATGTCACCGTCTACGGGTATTTGTGGTGTAGACGACTTCTTCCCGTGGGGTTTGAAGTAAGGAGAGTCCGGATTGTACTCCTCCAAATCGGATCCGAGTTTACCTTTTTTTGACTGATCGAATCTACCTAGTATCTTCATACTTATCTTCTTCTTGGTACGAGTCGGCATCAGAAAATTTTTCCCTGTCACCGCGGGCTGGGATCTCAACAGAACGATCCGGCTCAGGAGACTCGCCGATAAACCCAACGAAAGCAAGATGGAGATTGGTGTTTGGCCGACTCGTCTTTTCAAGGGGTGTTTGCCGATGGATGGCCCCCGCATTTTTCAGGTCGTAGGGCATGGCGATTTGATGACTCAAGGTTATGGTAGGGACTTTAGGATCTGGCTCTGGCTCAGATCCATCCGTCCGGCCGATGAAGATGTGAATAGATCCTATCGGGACCCGATATCCATATTCGACGGAGTCGGCTCCAAGACCCCAGGCTGAGTCATCGATGTGGAGCTTCCCGCGCCGACTTCTAGTGATCCGCCCGGCGATGAATCCTTCCATGCCTTGTAGAGCTCCCTCCAAAATCTCAACAACTGCATGCACAGGCCCCACGATGGGTGCCAACTGTCGTGCGAAAGTCACGGCAGATGTTCGAAGAGTCAAACTTGACATGGTGATGGTACGAATTCTCGTCCCCTCGTTGGTTACCCAAAGTGGAAGGTGAGATGTAGCGTAGCAACAAATTTCCCTTAACAAAGATGCTAAGGTTGAGGATCGACCAGTAGGACTCCAAGATCGACAAGTAGGTGGCTAGGAAACAATGGCACCATTTTTAAGACAAAAGTTGCTTCCTTGACCTGGACCTGCACACACAGCAAATAACTTTGCTCCCAACGAGTACAGAGGAGTTGTCAATTCGTCCGGCCTTTCTGTTTACAAAGGATCAAACACACGGGATAATAATGATAGTGATAGCAACAGAAAAGTAAATAAAGCAGTAAATAAATAGTGGGTGTAAACAGTGTTGGAAATATGGACCGGGGTCCCATGATGTTCACTAGTGATGTCTCTCTCCCAAAAGGCGATAAAATAGCCATGCGAGGTAAACAAATTATAGCTGGGCAATTGACAGGATTATGTGCGCAAACCAATGCTAACTATGCTATAAAGAAAGGAAGAGGCTCAAAAGCATGGGCGGTACGCCAAGACAAGTAGAACGAAATCCATCTGCATCTACCTACTAATCATCCACCTTGAGATATCTATCCAGAACATCTCGCTGGTATTAAGTTGCAAATCCCACCCGAAGTGTAAAATCAAAGCAACAGACAACTGCATTAAAGAACTTTGCGTAAATTAAACAATCCTTGCACCCGCAAGTACAAGCACCGTTTTTTTCTCCCTTGTGGCAACAAAACATCCCCTAGACTCATGTTTCTGTCACTCAAGCTAGTCATCGGGGAGCATGAACCCACAATCATGCATAATGCTCCATCTTGGAGTCACTACCTACTACTTGGCCAAAGCAATAAACAGCAACGGAGAACATGCAATAATTACTCAAGAACATAAATATAAAAGAGGAGAATCAAATATATTACTCAAACACAATCTGAACATAGTCTCATAATCCATCGGATCCCAGAAAACTCAACATAGCAACAGAAGAAAGATTACATATGTGCCTCAATAATGTAGGGCATCTCACGAGGTCTAATCCATGAAGAACAAAGAGGGGAGGAGAACATCACATAGCTACTGATCATAGACCCATGGTCCAAGGTGGACTACTCACGGTTCATCCGGGAAGCATCCATGGTGGTGGAGAAGCTCCCGGAGGTGGTTCCTCCCTCCGGCAGGGTGCCGAGAAGAGGTCTCCTGGTGCTCCCGATCTTGGAAGCGCGGCGGTGGCGGAACAGAGGAGAGATCGCGAAAAGGGTTCTCATTTCGGGGGTTTCGCGTCACGGAGAATATATGGGAGAAGGGGGGCAGCCAGGGGGGCCACCAGGGGTCCAGGCGGCCCCCTGGCGCAGCCCCACCCTAGGGCGCACTGGGAGGACGCCTGGGGCCCTGCTGGGTCCCCTCTGGGCCCTCCTTGGTGATTCCCGAAGCTCCCGAAGCGCTGATTTTTTATTGGATTTTCCCCGAATTTTTGGAGCACTTTTAATATGGGGGAAACCTGAAATAGAAAAACAGCAGAAAACAGGAACTGACACTGGGGTGCACTGAGTTAATAAGTTAGTCCAAATATGATCAAAAGTGTATGGAAGTTCATCAATAACATAGAAATATCACACAAAAGAGGCATGGAGCAAGCAGAAATTATAGATACGTTTTGGACGTATCAACATCGCCAAGCTTAATTCCTGCTCGTCCTCGAGTAGGTAAATGATAACAAACATAATTTCTTTGGTGACATGCTAACAACCATATAAGAACTTTTAAGTAAAGCAATCAAGGCATGTAAGTCAATTCAAGTCATAACAGGCAAGAGTCTATATTTGGCATTGAAACAAGCAACATAAGAACATAAAGGTGCAAGAGCTCTCGCTGTCCGTGACTCGAATGTCTCCAAATGGTGTTTGCGTGCAAGAAAGGGGATAGGGATATACGAGAAAAAAGGTATTTTTGTGTTGACAACTCAATCTACTAAAGTTTCACACTTGGTCTTCTTTGGAATCTTATCTTGACTCATGCCCAGACCACTAGCCAAATACAAGTCAAATTGATCCACTCCTTTTCGACATTTTGAGCACTCATGCAATGGATGAGCGTAAGCAAGAAAGTTGACACTTAGGATGGCAAAGAGATAATATGGTGGAGGAGGAAGTCAAAAAGTTGAGAAAGGCTCACATCAATGTGGACAATGATAGGCTATAGAAAGCCAAATGATAGATATGATCTGAGGAGTAGGGATTGCCATGCAACGGATGCACATATGAGCTAAGCTGTCCAATGGAACTAGTGGGGGTGCATCCAACTTGCTTGCTCAAGAAGACCTAGAGCTCATTTGAGGAGGCTCATCATTGGAATATACAAGCCAAGTTCTATAGTGTGATGGTCCCCACATAGTTATATGCATGAATGATAATCTCTATGGAGTACAAGATATAAGATGGAGTACAAGTGTGGATCTTCCAAAAAGGAATAGTAGTGTTCCCCCTTCTCTCTTTTTATTTCTTTTTCTATTTTTTTCTATTTTTGTATTTTTTGGTGGCCTCAATGTCTCTTTCTATTTCTCTCATTTGTCCTCTTTGGGATCTTTTAATTTTGTCCTCTTTGGTATCTTTTGATTTTGTCCTCTTTGGGATCTTTTCCTCACTTTAGGGGCAACACTCTATATATTACAAGAAGTACAGAAGATCTTTCACACTTTACAAGAGTACTCAAATCATAAAGAAAATGTAACTATCATGAAGTATGCAAATGTATGCCTCTGCCAGGGTAGCAGGATATGCAATGATACTAGCGCGTCATGTAGCAATGATTAGGGCAAGGCCCAACTAGCATGCGGCTCATCGATTAATCAAGTAGCATGTATGACATGAAGATTAAGTCATGAGAATGTGGATGTTGCATGGCAATGTATCTCGGAAAGGCTATGGAAATGCCTTCATAGGTAGGTATGGTGGCTGTTTTGAGGAAGGATATAAGGGGATTTATGATGACAGAGCGTATCATGCCAAGGGTTTGGATGTACCGGCGAAGGTGGACGCCAACTCTCGGAGTGAGAAGAAAGCAATGCACGTCACAGGAGAGGCTAGAAAAATATGGGAAGGTGGAAGTGTCAACTTTCAAATACTCACATTAGTCCGAAGAACTCATGCACTTATTATCGGTAACTCTCAATCTAATAAGGAGGTTTCACAAAGACACAAGTACCCCGAGGAGGAGTGTATGGGGGTTTGATTATCCTTGCGTATACTCGACTCATGGTACGTGAGTGTACTCTAATATTCGATCCCTCCAAGAAGTAGTGATCCATCTAGTAGCTAAAGTTCTCAACTAATTTTGTAAGTTTTGAGAATAAACACGGATTGCCCAAAATATGACATCTATCACTAATAGGCTAAAGCTCTTGACACCAAAAGTCCAAACATTACTCAAAGCAATACCACAAAACTATTGCAAGTTACTACTACAAAAGAATAGCAACCTCAATTACCTACTTCAAGTCAAGACACAAAACTCAGTGTAACAGGCAAACTCTCTAAACAAGATAAACATGAACACTCAAGAGAGTTCCAGCAACAAACTAAACAAAAGCTCTTAAAAATATAAGCATGAAAACTAAGACCTAAACATGACAGTAGCTATGAAAAAGATAAAGAACACACACAGTAAAGATAAGCATGAAGGATCCTATGTTGTGTTCTAGATTTTGAAAGTGGATCGTGTTTCTCTCCCACACAAAGAAAGCTGGGTTCTAACTTGTTATGAACAGCAAGCAAAGATAAAGAAAACTAAAAATAAAACCTAAGAGCGAGACGCTCCAAGCATAGCACATAACGCATGAAGTGATAAAAATATAGTGAAACGAAAGACGAAATGATAATTTCTGATGGAAAAGGGGATGCACGGGGGCATCCCCATTCTTAGACGCTTGAGTATCCTTGAATATTTCTTGGGGATGCATGGGGGCATCCCGAAGCTTGATCCCTTGACACTCCTGAATCTTCTTTCATCATCTTCCCTCGCACACTTGAAAACTCCCTTCATACATAACTCATCATAATCTGATTAGCGAGGTTAGTACCCATAATAAAATAATTTTTACTCTACTGGAAATAAGGATATTATTGAAGAGCTACTGTTTCTCAAGATTTCCAAAAAAAATTTGAAAAGAAAAAGCAAGCTTAAGGTTTGCAAAACGAAGAAAAGGCAAAACAGGACAGAATCTGTGAAAAACAGACCAGCAGGTAGTATTATTTTTTTTGGGATACTTCTGCAACTCAAATCAATAAACTCAGAACATACGAAAGTTCCGTAATTGTATAGGGCACGCTGTGTAAACATTTCAGCTCAAAAAGATGAACTGGAATTTTTCTATGATTTTTCCCGTCACGAGGACAGAATCTGTTTTCTGGACATCATGTCACAACTTTCACTTCCCTTGTCATATGAGGCTATAATTGGCAGAAAGCTTGAAAAGTAAAGATACAATGATGTTGCTACAATAGTAACAATCATCAAGACCACTAAAAACAGAAGAAAAACAAAAAGGAAAACCTAAATTCGTTGCGGGATGCCTCCCGAAAGCGCTTCTCTAAAGCCATTAGCTAGGCTTAATGCAAATAGATCAAGTTGTATCCATTGAACCATCGTCAGGATCATCAAAAAGCTCGTAAATAGTACAACCACTCTTAAGAGGTCTTTGAAATAAAGGCCTAATAAAGATACTTCTAGGAATAAAAGCAAAAGGCGGAAGATCAATTTGAGTCTCATTTATTCTATTAAAGAGAGGTATCTCTTCCAAAGTCTTCACAGTTTCAACCCCTTTGGCAATAGATAGATTATTTTTGAAACGAGGAGCCTTTGGAACATAAACGAACCTAGGTTCCTTCTTTGCCGGAGTTTCCACCTTTTTGGTTTTGATTTAGGAGAAAGTAGTTCCTAGAGTGTCAATGATTTCCTCAATCTTATCAATCCTAGAAGGGTCCAAGTCATGGGATTTGATGGTCTCCAATGTTTTGAAAATTTTATGCATGGAGCTATCAAGTCTATTCAAATTCCCTTGAACCTTACGATCCAACTCACTTATCTTATTAATGCTTGGCATCTCTAGCTCTATATTTTCAAGTTTTTTCATAATGTAAGCTAGGGTAATGTCCTCTTGAATGCTAGCAACAGGGGGGTTTCCAACAAGATTTTCCATAATACTAAGAGCTTCCCAAACTGGGACTTCTAGGAAATTCCCATTGATTGCAGTATCTAGAATAAACCTATTCCAAGAAGTAATTCCAACATCAAAGTTTCTAAGCAGGATAGTAGTGGATTGCTTGTTGGTGGCCCTTTTTTGAGAATCATTAATTCTGTACCAGGCATCTTTAAGACTTTCACCACCTCTTTGTTTAAAGTTGAGCACTTCTTGTTCACCAAAGGCAAAAGGACCAGACATAATGACAACTACTAGCAAGGTAACTATTTTTTTGATTTTTTATAAAGTACACTAAAGCAAAAAGTGAAAAGTAAACTAACAAGACTAAAAAGAAAAGATAAAAGATAGTGTGCAACTCCCCTATCTTGAAGAGTGGAGTCCCCGGCAACGACGCCAGAAATTGCTTTTGATGGTACGAATTTTCGTCCCCTCGTTGGTTACCCAAAGTGGAAGGTGAGATGTAGCGTAGCAGCAAATTTCCCTTAGCGAAGATGCTAAGGTTGAGGATCGACCAGTAGGACTCCAAGATCGACAAGTAGGTGGCAAGGAAACAATGGCACCGTTTTTAAGAAAAAAGTTGCTTACTTGACCTGGACCTGCACACACAAAAAATAACTTTGCTCCCAACGAGTACAGAGGAGTTGTCAATTCCTCCGACCTTGCTGTTTACAAAGGATCAAACGCACGGGATAATAATGATAGTGATAGCAACTGAAAAGTAAATAAAGCAGTTAATAAATAGTGGGTGTAAACAGTGTTGGAAATATGGACCGGGGTCCCATGATGTTCACTAGTGATGTCTCTCTCCCAAAAGACGATAAAATAGCCATGCGAGGTAAACAAATTACAGCTGGGCAATTGACAGGATTATGTGCGCAAACCAATGCTAACTATGCTATAAAGAAAGGAAGAGGCTCAAAAGCATGGGCGGTACGCCAAGACAAGTAGACCAAAATCCATCTGCATCTACCTACTAATCATCCACCTTGAGATATCTATCCAGAACATCTCGCTGGTATTAAGTTGCGAATCCCACCCGAAGTGTAAAATCAAAGCAACAGACAACTGCATTAAAGAACTTTGCGTAAAGTAAACAATCCTTGCACCCGCAAGTACAAGCACCGTTTTTTCTCCCTTGTGGCAACAACACATCCCCTAGACTCATGTTTCTGTCACTCAAGCTAGTCATCAGGGAGCATGAACCCACAATCATGCATAATGCTCCATCTTGGAGTCACTACCTACTACTTGGCCAAAGCAATAAACAGCAACGGAGAACATGCAATAATTACTCAAGAACATAAATATAAAATAGGAGAATCAAATATATTACTCAAACACAATCTGAACATAGTCTCATAATCCATCGGATCCCAGCAAACTCAACATAGCAACAGCAGAAAGATTACATATGTGCCTCAATAATGTAGGGCATCTCACGAGGTCTAATCCATGAAGAACAAAGAGGGGAGGAGAACATCACATAGCTACTGATCATAGACCCATGGTCCAAGGTGGACTACTCACGGTTCATCCGGGAAGCATCCATGGTGGTGGAGAAGCTCCCGGAGGTGGTTCCTCCCTCCGGCAGGGTGCCGGGAAGAGGTCTCCTGGTGCTCCCGATCTTGGAAGCGCGGCGGCGGCGGAACAGAGGAGAGATCGCGAAAAGGGTTCTCATTTCGGGGGTTTCGCGTCACAGAGAATATATGGGAGAAGGGGGCAGCCAGGGGGGCCACCAGGGGTCCAGGCGGCCCCCTGGCGTGGCCCCACCCTGTGGCTCGTCGGGAGGGCGCCTGGGGCACTGGTGGGTCCCCTCTGCCCCCCCCCCCCTCGGTGATTCCCGAAGCTTCCTGTACGCTGATTTATTATTGGATTTCCCGAATTTTTGGAGCACTTTTTATATGGGGGAAACCTGACATAGAAAAACAACAGAAAACAAGAACTAGCACTGGGGTGCTCTGAGTTAATAGGTTAGTCCAAATATGATCAAAAGTGTATGGAAGTTCATCAATATCATAGCAATATCACACAAAAGAGGCATGGAGCAAGAAGAAATTATAGATACGTTTTGGACGTATTAGTGAGTCAGAATTTTTCCTTGGACTCGTCTCTTTTGGTGAGTCGGACTTTTTCCGTGGACTCATCTCCTTCGGTGAGTTAGAATTTTTTCCGTAGACTCATCTCTTTTGGTGAGTCAGAACTTTTTCCGTAGACTCATCTCTTTTGGTGAGTCAGAATTTTTTCCGTAGACTCGTCTCTTTTGGTGAGTCACAATTTTTTTGTAGACTCATCTCTTTTGGTGAGTCAGAATTTTTTTCCGTAGACTCATCTCTTTTTGTGAGTCGGAATGTTTTCCATAGACTCATCTCTTTTGGTGAGTCGGAATTTTTTCCGTAGACTCATCTCTTCGGAGAGTCAGAATTTTCCCGTGGACTCTTCAACATAGACTTTCTTCCTATCCCGCAGGCTGCGCATGAGGGTCAATGTTGAAGTCTTCGCATGAGTTTCGAGGCGCGCGCTCAAAAAATTTCTTGTTTTCTCCATGAGCTTGATGTGGATCCTGATGTAGATGTTCAAGAAACCGAGGTTGCAATGCACCCGGGTCGGTTCGAGTCCTGCAAGAGTCGACGGATTGTCGATTTGTTGATTTAGATTCGTTCGTGCCGATTCTTCTTCGTTCGGCCAATCAAGAGTTTCTCGACCCTGGTGAGGACTTCCTCCAAGATGACAACACCCTTGTGCGTAGGCCCCATGGTGGGCGCCGACTGTCATGGGAAATTCACGGCAGATGTCCTTGATACGCGAGAGATGATAATTGCTTCTCGCCCTTTGTTGGTTACCCCAAGTTGAAGGTGAGATGTAGCGTAGCGGCAAGTTTCCCTTGGTGAAGATACCAAGGTTGAGATCGACCAGTAGGACTCCGATAATGATAAGTAGGTGGTGAAGCGTACAATGGCGCCGTTCACAACTCTCGGTTGCTTACTTCACCTAGACCTGCACACAGACACAAATAACTTTGTTCCCAACGAAGTTCAGAGAGGTTGTCAATCTCTCCGGTCTTGTTGTTTACGAAGGATCAAAACACAAGGGATAATGATAGCAACTGAAAGTAAAAGCAGAAAAGTAAATAAGCGTGTAAACAATTATGAGAATATGGACCGGGGTCCTGTGATGTTCACTAGTGATGTCTCTCTCCCAAAATACGATAAAACTGCTATGCGAGGTTAACAAATTACAGATGGGCAATTGACAGGATTATAAACGCACCACAACGCTAACTATGCTACAAAGGAAGGAAGAGGCTCAAAAGCATGGGCAGTACGCTAAAATAAGTAGACCGAAATCCAACTGCATCTACTACTAATCATCCACCTTGAGATATCTATCCCGAACATATCGCTGGTATTAAGTTGTGAGCCCCACCCAAGGTGTAAACCCAAAGCAACATACAACTGCATTAAAAAGAACTTTGCATAAAGTAAACAATCCTTGCAACCGCGGTTACAAGCACCGTTGTTTCCCCCTTGTGGCAACAGCACATCCCCTAGACTCATGTTTCTGTCACTCAAGCCTGTCATCGGGGGCATGAATCCACAATAGAGCATAATGTTCCCTCTTCGAGTTACTACCTACTACTTGGACAAAGAAATAAACTGCAACGGACAACATGCAAGAATTACTTAGGAACAAAAATATAAAAGATAAGAACCAAATATATTACTCTATCAGAATCTGAACATAATCTCATAATCCATTAGATCCCATCAAACTCAACATAGCAACAACAGAAGATTACATATGTGCCTCGATCATGTAGGGCAGCTCACGAGGTCTAAACCATGAAGAACAAATAGGGGAGGATAACATCACATAGCTACTGATCACGGACCCATGGTCCAAAGGAAACTACTCACGGCACATCCGGGAAGCGTCCACGGTGGAGGGGAAGCTCCCGGAGGTCGATCCTCCCTCCGGAAGGGTGCCGGGAAGAGGTCTGCTGGCGCTCCCGATCTTGGAAGCGCGGAGGCGGCGGAACAGAGGAGAGATTGCGGAAAAAGGTTCTCTCCCTGGAAGTTTCACGTCACGAGAAATATATAGGCGAAGGGGGGCAGCCAGGGGGGCCACCAGGGGTCCAGGCGCCCCCCTGGTGCGGCCAAGCCCTAGGCCTCGCCAGGTGGGCGTCTAGGGCCCTGGTGGGTCCCACCTTGTCCCCCATCGGGACTCCGGAAGGTTCCTTCACGCTGATTTTTTTATCTGTTTTTACTCGAAGTTTTGGAGCACTTTTAATATAGGGAAGACTGAAACAGAAAAACAGCAGAAAACAGAAACTGTTACTGGGGTGCACTTAGTTAGTAGGTTAGTCCAAATATGATCAAAAGTGTATGAAAGTGTATCTAGATCATAGCAATATCACAAAAAACATGCATGGAGCAAGCAGAAATTATAGATACGTTTGGGACGTATCAACATTCCCAAGCTTAATTACTGCTCGTCCTCGAGTAGGTAAATGATAACAAGCATAATTTTTGTGGTGACATGCTAGCAACCATATATGAACTTTCAAAAGTAAAGCAATCAAGGTATGTGATTCAATTCAAGTCATAACATGCAAGAGTCTATATTAGCATTGAAATAAGTAACAAAAGAACATTAGGTGCAAGAGCTCTCACTGTCCGTGACACGAATGTCTCCAAATGGTGTTTGCGCGCAAGAAGAGGGCTAGGGAATACGAGAAAAAAGTATTTTTGTCGAGAACCCAATCTACTAAAGTTTCACACTTGCTCATCTTTGGAACTTATCTTGACACGTCCCCAGACCACTAGCCAGGTACAAGTCAATTTGATCCACTTCTTTTTGATATTTTGAGCACTCATGCAATGGATGAGCGTAAACACGAAAGTTGACACTTAGGATGGCAAAGAGAGAAGTATGGTGGAGGAGGAAGAAAAAAAGGTGAGAAAGGCTCACATCAATGAGGGCAATCATAGGAGAGAAGGCCAAATGATAGATATGATGTGAGGAGTAGGGATTGCCATGCAACGGATGCACATATGAGCTAAGAAAGCTCTCCAATGGAACTAGTGGGGGTGCATCTAACTTGCTCGCTCATGAAGACCTAGAGCTCTTTTGAGGAGGCTCATCCTTGGAATATGCAAGCCAAGTTCTATAGTGTGAAGGTCCCCACATAGCTATATGCATAAATGATCATCTCTATGGAGGACAAGGATAAGAGGGAGTACTAGTGTGGATCTTTCAAAAGGATAGTAGTGTTGCCCCTTTCTCTCTTTTTATTTTTTTTCTCTTTTTTCTATTTTTTTGTATTTTTTTGGTGGCCTCAATGGCTCTTTCTATTTGACTCTCAATTGTCCTCTTTGGGATCTTTTATTTTGTCCACTTTGGGATCTTTTCCTCACTTAAGGGCAACACTCTAATTTACAAGAGGGTATAGAAGATCTTTAACACTTTACAAGGTAGTCAAAACATAAAGAAGATGTAGCTATCATGATGTATGCAATGTATGCCTCTTCCAGTGTAGCAGGAACATGTATGACATGAAGATCAAGTCATGAAGAGGTGGATGTTCCATCGCAATATATCTCGGAAATGCTATGGAAATGCCTTGATAGGTAGGTATGGTGGCTGTTTTGAGGAAGGATATAAGGAGGTTTATGATGACAGAGCGTATCATGCCAAGGGTTTCGATGCACCGGCGAAGGTGGACGCCAACTCTCGGAGTGAGAAGAAGGCAATGCACGGCACGAAAGAGGCTAGCAAATATGAGGAGGTGGAAGTGTCAACTTTCAATACTTACATTAGTCAGAAGAACTCATGCACTTATTATCGGTAACTCTCAATCTAATAAGGAGGTTCACAAAGAGACAAGTACCCCGAGTAGTAGTGTATGGGGGTTTGGTTATCCTTTCGCATCCTTGACTCATGGTACGTGAGTGTACTCTAATATCCGATCCCTCCAAAGATTAGCGATCCATCTAGTAGCTAGAGTTCTCAACTAGTTTTGTAGGTTTTGAAAATACACACGGATTGCCAAAAATATGGCACCTATCACTAATAGGCTAGATATCTTGACACCAAAAGTTCAAACATTACTCACATCAATACATCAAAACTATTGCAAGTTACTACTAACATTAAATAGGAACCTCAATTACCTACTTTCAAGACAACACACAACTCAGTGCAACAACCAACTATCTTAACAAGATAAACATGAAAAATAAAGAGAGTTCCAGCAACAAACTAAACAAAAGACAAGGCTCTTGCTAAAGACAAACTAAGACTAAAACTAAACATGGCAGTAGCTACGAAAAGATAAAGAACACACAACAGTAAAAAGATAAGCATGAAAACTCCTATGATGTGTTCTAGATTGGAGTGGAGCGTGTTTCTATCCCACACAAAGTAAGCTGGGGTCTAACTTGTTATGAACAGCAATAAAAGCTAAAGAAAACTAAAAAGTAAACCTAAGAGCGAGACGCTCCAAGCATAGCACATAACGCATGAAGTGATAAAATATAGTGAGACGAAGGACGAACTGATGATTGTTGATGGAGAAGGGGATGCACGGGGGCATCCCAGAGCTTAGATGCTTGAGTCTCCTTGAATATTTATTGGGGATGGATGGGGGCATCCCCAAGCTTGAGGGCTTGACACTCCCGGATCTTCTTTCATCATCTTCCATCGCGCACTTAAGAACTCCCTTCATACATAACTCATCATAAGCTGATTAGATAGGTTAGTACCCTTAATAAAATAATTTTTCCCTACTGGACATAAAGATATTCTTGAATAGCTACTGTTTCTCAAGATTTCCAAAAGGTTTTTGAAAATAAAAAGCAAGCTTAAGGTTTGCAAAAGTAAAGAGAGGCAAAACGTGGCAGAATCTGTGAAAAACAGAACATAAAGTAGTAGAGAATTTTTTCGGGGCACTTATGCAACTCAAATAAAAAAACTCAGAACATATGAAAGTTTCACAATTGTATAGAGCATGCTGTGTAGAAAATACAGCTCAAAAAGATGAACTCGTGATTTGTTCCGATTTTTTCTGTCAAGAACACAGAATCTGTTTTCTGGACAGCATGTCACAACTTTTGCTTCCCTTATCATAAGAGGCTATAACTTGGCACAAAGCTTGAAAATAAAGATACAATGATGTTGCTACAGTAGTAACAATCATCAAGACCACTAAAAACAAAAGTAAAAACATCTTGGGTTGCCTCCCAACAAGCGCTTTCTTTTACGCCTTTAAGCTAGGAATAGGGAAAACGATCAAGTTGTATCAATCGAACCATCATCAAGATCATCAAAAAGCTCAATAATTGTACAACTAGTTTTAAGAGGTCTTTCAAATAAAGGGCTAATGAAGATACTTCTAGGGATAAAACCAAAAGGCGGAAAATCAATGGGAGTTTCATTTATAAATTTATCAAAGAGAGGTATTTCTTCCAAAGTTTTCACGGTTTCAACTTCCTTGGCAATGGGTGGATTATTTTTAGGTCGAGGAACCTTAGGGACATAATCGAACTTAGGTTCCTTTCTTGCCGGAGTCTCTACTTTTTTTGGTTTGATTGAAGAGAAAGTATTTCCCAGAGTATTAATGATTTCCTCAATCTTATCAATCCTAGAAGGATCCATATCATGGGATTTGATGTTCTCCAAATTTTTAATAATTTTAAGCATGGAGCTATCAAGCCTATTCAAATTCCCTTGAATCTTGCAATCCAACTCATTTATCCTAGTTATACTTGGTATTTATAACTCTATCTTTTCAGTTTTTTCATAATGTGAGCTAGAGTTATATCTTCTTGTATGCTAGCAACATGGAGATTTCCAACAAGATTTTCAATAACATTAAGAGACTCCCAGATTGGGGCTTCTAGGAAATTCCCATTTATAGCAGTATCTAATATGAACCTATTCCAAGGAGTAATCCTAACATAAAAATTTCTAAGAAGGATAGTAGTGGATTGCTTCTTGGTGGCTCTTTTCTGAGAATCATTAATTCTATACCAAACATCTTTTAAACTTTCACCAACTTTTTGTTTAAAGGTGAGAATCTTAGTATCAATAAAGGCAAAAGGGCCAGACATAATGACAGCTACTAGCAAGATAAATAATATTTTTGTGATTTTTTATATAAGACACAAAGATAAAAACTGGAAGGTAAACTAACAAGACTAAAAAGTAAAGGTAAAAGGTAGTGGGCAACTCCCCTATCTTAGCGCTCGGAGTCCTCGGCAACGGCGCCATAAATTTGCTTGATACGCGAGAGATGATAATTGCTTCTCACCCTTCGTTGGTTACCCCAAGTGGAAGGTGAGATGCAATGTAGCGGCAAGTTTCCCTTGGTGAAGATACCAAGGTTGAGATCGACCAGTAGGACTCTGATAATGATAAGTAGGTGGTGAAGCGAACAATGGCGCCGTTCACAACTCTCAGTTGCTTACTTCACCTGGACCTGCACACAAACACAAATAACTTTGCTCCCAACGAAGTTCAGAGAGGTTGTCAATCTCTCCGCTCTTGTTGTTTACAAATGATCAAAACACAAGGGATAATGATAATGATAGCAACTGAAAGTAAAAGCAAAAAAGTAAATAAGCGTGTAAACAATGATGAGAATATGGACCGGGTTCCCGTGATGTTCACTAGTGATGTCTCTCTCCAAAAAGACGACAAAACTTCTATGCGAGGTGAACAAATTACAGATGGGGAATTGACAGTATTATAAACGCACCGCAATGCTAACTATGCTACAAAGAAAGGAAGAGGCTCAAAAGCATGGGCAGTACGCCAAAATAAGTAGACCAAAATCCAACTGCATCTACTACTAATCATCAACCTTGAGATATCTATCCAGAACATCTCGCTGGTATTAAGTTGCGAGCCTCACCCAAAGTGTAAACCCAAAGCAACAGACAACTGCATTAAAAAGCACTTTGCGTAAAGTAAACAATCCTTGCAACCGCGTGTAATGACCCAATTCACACAGAATTGAAGTCTTTGTGCTCAAGTGCCAGTCCCTGGATCGAACTCGCTGGCACACACAGTATTATGGATGTATATCAAAGTACAAGTGCATCATTATTACAGCGTATGATCCAAAGTAAAATAAATAAAAAGTTGCATAGCTCAAGGCTAGCTTATTCAATATAAATATAGAGGAAGCAAAAGAAAGTAACGTGGAGTCCCATCAACAGCCACATGCGAACATGCTGAGTGTAGACTCGCAACCCCTAAACGCACCTTACTGAACGTCTGAAAAACCTGCAACACCGAAGGTTACAGCACGACAACGGGTCAGTACATCTGATTTGTACGGCAAGTGACATGGAAAAGTTTATATAAAGGACCTACTACTACATGCAAGGTAAGTCAAAGGAAAGGCTTATGGTTTAGTTTTGCAGAAAGCCAATTTTCTCCTAAACTAAACTAATCAAAATTTTAAGTGGAACTTACTACTAAAGAACGAACTGGGCACACCAGTTCCAGCACCACACCCTTTAATTAATCTTGCCCACTCAAATTATTATGGTGATTCATATGTCAAGATCCTCCAGTAACAGTAATGTCTAGTAGCTCAAGGATGTCCATAACCGGGGACACGGCTAATCATGATTAGTTTTTTTACTCTACAGAGGTTAGTACACTTTCCCCGCTGGACTCAACCCGAAGATTGAGACAAAGTCTTTCAGAAGAGGTCACCTACACCCAACGGCAAGCCGGTACCACCTATCACATCTACATTTGCTAGCTTTGCACGGGAGAGGCTTCCTACATCATACTCAACTAAGCCAGAGCCCATATGGCCAGCGGCTGTACATGTAAGCTCCTAGTCACCAAGTATGTCTGATATTTTTGAGCCTGGACGGCGCCGACTTACGTTCAGAGGGTAGCACCATGACGTACTGTCAACCACCAAACCAACCATTAGGGGTACAACCTGGTCTCGACCTTAGATAAGGAACGAGCCCCCTGGAAGCACTCCCTGCCCGTCCAGAAGTGATTTCTATTTATTAAACAATTGCTACACAAGTTATTAAATAGCTCACAAGCACTCCATGAATTTACACAACCCAAACCACGTCTACAAAGCATAGCAATAAAGCAACAACACGGCTAGGTTGATCTACGGTAGACAAGTCAAGACATGTGGCTATCCTAACTGGTTTTTGCAGCAACAGAAATAATAAACTACCTCTCATGCAATAGGGTGATATTTCTTAACATAATGCATATAGAAAATATAGGTATGAGTATGGTCAAAGCATCACTTGCCTTCTTGCTGGTCCTGACGGTCACAATCCTCACAAAACGAGGCGGCACACTCCGGACAATCTATACGAGCAAACATAGCACCAATCAACATATATTCATACACCAATATGCTCATACAATAATAAACATTCAAAGCACAGTAGCAAAACTTTCCTAACAGTAGCTAAACTTAAAGTACTTGTCAAAATAAAACTAACGCAAAAAGAAACGGCGCAAACGGGCGCACCGGTAACAAGTTACGGCTGCCGGAAGTTCAAATTTGGATCAGCTTGGGATTCAAATTTGAAAATTTCAAACCTCTGTAACACTTGGTCTACTGGCTAGGAAATTTCACCACGGTCGGAACGCAACTGGAATCGCCCAATTCCGAGTTACGGTTAAAAAGTAGTTGCAAAAACGGTATCGGGGTGACACCAGGGGGGGGGGTACCGGGGTGCTCTACTGTAAAAAAGGACCCGTACGTAAATAAAATTTTTCCGAAAAACGCTATCGGTTCCTTGGGCGGTTTGGATCCAGATCTGAATTTTTTTTTCCGAAAACGCGTTTGACTTTTTTTTCCAAACTCCTTCTCTCCACGCACGGGCGCCATGGCCATGGCTTGGAGCTCGACTCCGGCTTGGCTCCGGCCGGCCCAGCGGCCGTGGCCGGCGGCAGGGGGCGGCGGTGGCCGCGGCAGAGGGACGGCGGCGGCCGCGCGTAGGCGCGCGGGCGCGGGGCGCACGGGGGCGCACGGGCGGCGGTCGGCCCGTGGCGGCCGGGCGGGCTCGCCGGCGGTGGCCAGGCGGTGGCGGCGGTGCGGCCGGGGGTGGCGCGGGGCGGCGGCTAGGGCGGAGGGGTCGGGCGCAGGCGGCGGTGCGGGCGCGGGGTCCGGCAAAAAAACGAACTCCGGCGATGCTCCGGCGAAATTCCGGCGAACTCCGGCGATGACGTCGTCGATGATGTCGGCGGCGGCGGGTCCCATGGATTAGTTTAGGGCTAACCTAAAAATGCTAAGCGAAAATAATTTAGCCCTAATCGGGGCTATTTATAGCCAGCCCCTAATCCTTTTTTTTAAATCCGAGATAAATAAAAAATCGGTCTGCGGAAAAAAAACAGAACAGGCCCATTAGGCCCAAAACAATATTAGAAAAATCACGGAAATTTATTTTAAAATTCCGTCTTCTCCAATATTTTTAAAATAATAAAACTAAAATTTTGGCTTTACCAAAATATTAAAAGAAATAAAAACTTTGCAACTTATTTTTAAATATTTAAAATACTTTTCTGGCGTTTTAAAAATACCAAAACCTCCGAAAATTGATTTAAAAACTTTACCGAAGCATAAATAAATTCCAAAAATATTTTTAGAAAATCTTTCTAACTCCAAAGTAAAATTAAAAAGTCTCCCAAAAATATTTTAAACTATTTTTCAAAAAATTAAAATGGGGATAAGTCTTATATCCTCTCCAGCGAACTGCCATGTGTTGAAAAATGTATAAAAATATTTTAAAACTCCAGAAAGATGCGGAAGCAGCATGAGATGCATATGATGACCTATTAACATCCGAATTTAGAAAATTGGGATGTTACAAACCTACCCCCCTTAAGATGAATCTCGTCCTCGAGATTCGGGCTGGCTAGCAAAGAGATGCGGGTGGTCTTGCTTCAGATCTTCTTCACGCTCCCAAGTTGCTTCCTTCGGTGTGATGATCCTACTGAACCTTGCATAGCCTGATCGTCTTGGTGCGGGTAACTCTTTCGGCAGTCTCCAGAATCTTCACAGGTTTCTCCTCATTAGTCAGGTCACTCTCCAACTGAATTGCCTCAAGTGGCACTGTATCTCTCAAAGGAATATCTGCCATCTCTGCATGACACTTCTTTAGCTGGGATACGTGAAACACAGCATGAACTCCTGACAAAGCTTCTGGCAACTCCAACTGATAAGCTACCTCTCCTCTGCGCTCCAAAATCTTGTAAGGCCCCACAAAACGTGGTGCTAACTTGCCCTTGATTCCAAACCTCTTGATTCCGCAAATTGGTGAAACTCTGAGATACGCACGGTCTCCAACCTCATAGGTTACATCCTTGCGCTTAGCATCTGCATAACTCTTCTGCCTGGACTGTGCTATCTTCAGTCTATCACGGATCAACTTGACTTTCTCCTCGGCATCTCTGATCAGGTCTGGTCCAAACAACTGACGTTCTCCTACCTCATCCCACATCAACGGAGTCCTGCACTTCCTGCCATACAGTAACTCGAATGGTGCCATCTGAAGACTAGCCTGGTAACTGTTGTTTTATGAGAACTCAGCATACGGTAAGTTGTCATCCCAACTCGAACCATAATCCAACGCACAAGCTCTCAACATATCCTCCAAGATCTGATTGACTCTCTCGGTCTGCCCATCTGTCTGAGGATGGAACGCTGTACTGAACTCCAGCCTGGTGCCCAAGGTCTCATGCAACTGACGCCAAAACTTCGAAGTAAACTGAGTACCTCTATCAGACGCAACCTTGCTTGGAACTCCATGAAAACACACGATCCTGGACATATAAATCTTGGCTAGCTTGGCACTGTTATAAGTTGTCTTTACTGGAATGAAGTGAGCAACCTTGGTCAAATGATCAACAATCACCCAAATAGAATCATATCCTGACCGAGTCCTGGGTAATCCAGTAATAAAGTCCATACCTATATGATCCCACTTCCAATCTGGTATAGGAAAAGGCTGCAACAATCCTGCTGGCTTCTGATGCTCAGCCTTGAATCTCTGGCAAACATCACACATAGCAATAAACTGAGCAATCTCTCTCTTCAGGCTAGGCCACCAAAATCTCTCCCTCAAATCCAAATACATTTTGGTATTTCCGGGATGAATAGAATAAGGTGAATCATGTGCCTCCTGAAGAATCAACTTCCTGATCTCTGCATCTTGCGGTACACAAATGCGCTTCTCAAACCAAATGGCTCCATGCTCAAAATAATATCCAAACCTTGTGACTTCAATACAATCAAATCTGTAGGAAAAACATGCTTCCCTATGGCTAGGCTCAACTGATAGCATCCCAAACTAGCTGACATCTCCGCTCCCGGTGAACTTATGAGCATAGATGACTTAAGAACTACGGTAGGTAAATCATGCTTATCCACAAATACCCTCGATATGAAAGAATGCGATGCACCAGAATCAAAAAGAACAAGTGCGGGTACTGAATTGATAAATAACTTACCAATCACAGCATCAGGCTCATCATAGATCTCCTCCACGTTGACATGGTTCACATGCCCCTTGTTGAAAGGATTGGGCTTGCTAACTCCAGAATTCCAATTGTTGTCCTTGTTCTCCGGGCACATGTTGGAGTAGTGTCCCATCTTCCTGCACTTGAAACATTGAACTCGACTAAGGTCCTTCTGAGCATTCACCACTTGACGGTTCTGGTTGTAGTTCTCTCCATTTCCATTTCCTTTCCCATTGCCATTGCCATTCTTGTTACCATTGTGGTGGTTGTGGCCATTATGGTTGTGACCATTCCCACCATGATGGTTGTGTCCTCCACTGTGAACATGGCCATTCCCACCATTATGGTTATGTCCATGGTTATGTCCTCCATTGCCACCATAAGAATTGCGCGGCTTCTGATGCGGTCCAGAGTTATACTTGCCACCATTGTTGTTGTTGTACTTCCTCTTGCGGTTCTCAATGGCTTGCTGCTTGCCTTCCAACATAATAGCTTTGTCTATGAGCGCCTGGCAGTTAGAAAAAGTAGCCACTATCAACTGGACTCCCAACTCATCATTTAGCCCCTCCAATAACTTCTCCTGCCTTGCAGCATCATTCCTGACATCATCTGGAGCATATCTGGCAAGCTTGTTGAACACCTCAACATACTCGGCCATTGAACGGCCTCCCTGACGCAAACTGCGAAACTCCTTCTTCTTCAAGCTCATGGTGCCCGCTGAAACATGTGCGGCGCGAAAAGCAGACTGGAACTGCGCCCAAGTGATGGTGTCGATGGGGTACGTCAGCAAGTAGTGTTCCCACCAAGCAGCGGCAGGACCCTCCAGCAAATGTGAGGCAAACCTCACTCTCTCTGCCTCAGTGCAGCCAACAGTCTCCATATTCCGGCCCACTGAACGAAGCCAGTCATCCGCCACTATGGGCTCAGGAGTGCTAGAGAACATCTGAGGATTCAACCTCAGAAACCTTGCAAGCGTGTCCACAGGTGGTGGTGGTGGCGCATTGTTGTTGTTGCCCATGTTCTGAGTGAGCAACTAGATCAGCTGAACTTGTCCTTGAAGTAACTGCTGCATATAAGCTGGCACTCCATTGTTGTTGTTCTCATTCCCCGTGGGGTCACGTCTCGGCGACATCTGTTGGGTAAGAATAGGTAAGATTTAGACAGAAAGTAGCTAGGGAAATATACTCCTACCCATATGCTTATGATGATCATGGCAAGCATTATATATACAATACATATATCACCAATCAACTTCAACAATCAATATCACCATATCATCAAACATATAACAATCATCAACCTATGCACTCATACGGAAAACCATCACATATCACACCATATAGTTTAAAATATCTTTTATAACTGATATAAGATCCTCATAACAACCTTGGGTAATATAAGATCCTCAACAATACCACGAATAACATAAGAGTATTTCAAGAAACCTAGTATTGCCACACCGAATAATTCGACATGGTCAAATATGCTAACACGATAACGATAGCAAACTAATAGCCGGTGAAGTAATTCTTAATGTTGTCTTTGCTAAACAACATGCGGTATTCACGCCCGCTAATGCGGTTGCGCCTTTTGGGACCCGGCTCTTCTTCTTCTGCCGAGGTGTCTACTTCTGGCTCCTCTTCTGGTTCTTCAATTCCATTGGCCTTCATCTTCTCCTTCAGCCTTGTCATCTCCGCTTGCATCTCCAACTTCTCCTTCTTCAGCTTGTTGTTGTCCCTCTTGAGCCTGGTGTTCCTCTGCTGCAACTCAGTAATGGTGTAGAGGTCTGACTGAGTGCACTTCTCCAGGCAATGGATGTGCTTCTCCAGGCTTTGGATGATGTAGCTGGTTGTACCTGGCCAAATGGCCCCAGGCACATACCTGAACATCTTTGGTATTATGTTCCCCGATGGGAGAACCTTGGCCATCTCCACGTACACCGTACCCTTTAGTCGGGCGGAACACGTCTCCACAATGCGTCCAAGAGCTATGTGAGCAGCCATGCGCACACACCACTCCTTCTCCTGGGCATGCACTTCGAAGGATTCCGTGATCACCCTTTCTTCATTCTCCATGCTTCCAAGGATGAAAGTCTCCACTTGCCAGTAGTCGCCAGCTCCCCTTGTCTCCACGATGTCCGGCCGAAAGACTGGCGTGTAGATGTTCAGGAAGCGGAAAATCCCCCTAAGCTCAGGTCCAAACGCCATAGCGCGGTATGAAATAGTGGTCATCTAAAATCAAAGAGAGGTAAGGCAAGAATTAGAATATGTATGAATACGAGATAGAGAAGGTAAGTAAGTACAAGACAGAGTGATATAAAGTAATATTTTTATTCCTATGGCTTTTCTAGTCCATTTTCTAGGGTCACGTCCTACAGTCAACACACTGCTCTGATACCATCTATAACGACCCAATTCACATAGAACTGAAGTCTCTGTGCTCAAGTGCCAGTCCCTGGATCGAACTCGCTGGCACACACAGTATTATGTATGTATATCAAAGTACAAGTGCATCATTATTACAGCGTATGATCTAGAGTAAAATAAATAACAAGTTGCATAGCTCAAGGCTAGCTTATTAAATATAAATATAGCGGAAGCAAAAGAAAGTAACATGGAGTCCCATCAACAGCCACATGCGAACATGCTGAGTGTAGACTCGCAACCCCTAAACGCACCTTACTGAACGTCTGAAAAACCTGCAACACTGAAGGTTACAGCCCGACAACGGGTCAGTACATCTGATTTGTACGGCAAGTGACACGGAAAAGTTTATATAAAGGACCTACTACTACATGCAAGGTAAGTCAAAGGAAAGGCTTATGGTTTAGTTTTGCAGAAAGCCAATTTTCTCCTAAACTAAACTAGTCAAAATTTTAAGTGGAACTTACTACTAAAGAACGAACTGGGCACACCAGTTCCAGCACCACACCCTTTAATTAATCTTTCCCACTCAAATTATTATGGTGATTCATATGTCAAGATCCTCCAGTAATAGTAATGTCTAGTAGCTCAAGGATGTCCATAACCGGGGACACGGCTAATCATGATTAGTTTTTTTTTACTCTGCAGAGGTTAGTACACTTTCCCCGCTGGACTCAACCCGAAGATTGAGACGAAGTCTTTCAGAAGAGGTCACCTACACCCAACGGCAAGCCGGTACCACCTATCACATCTACATCTGCTAGCTTTGCACAGGAGAGGCTTCCTACATCATACTCAACTAAGCCAGAGCCCATATGGCCAGCGGCTGTACATGTAAGCTCCTAGTCACCAAGTATGTCTGATCTTTTTGAGCCTGGACGACGCCCACTTGCGTTTAGAGGGTAGCACCATGACGTACTGTCAACCACCAAACCAACCATTAGGGGTACAACCTGGTCTCGACCTTAGATAAGGAATGAGCCCCCAGGAAGCACTCCCTGCCCGTCCAGAAGTGATTTCTATTTATTAAAGAGTTGCTACACAAGTTATTAAATAGCTCACTAGCACTCCATGAATTTACACAACCCAAACCACGTCTACAAAGCATAGAAATAAAGCAACAACACGGCTAGGTTGATCTACGGTAGACAAGTCAAGACATGTGGCTATCCTAACTGGTTTTGTAGCAACAGAAATAATAAACTACCTATCATGCAATAGGGTGATATTTCTTAACATAATGCATATAGAAAATATAGGTATGAGTATGGTCAAAGCATCACTTGCCTTCTTGCTGGTCCTGACGGTCACAATACTCACAAAACGAGGCGGCACACTTCGGACAATCTATACGAGCAAACATAGCACCAATCAACATATATTCATACACCAATATGCTCATACAATAATAAACATTCAAATCACAGTAGAAAAACTTTCCTAATAGTAGCTAAACTTAAAGTACTTGTCAAAATAAAACTAACGCAAAAAAAACGGCGCAAACGGGCGCACCGGTAACAAGTTACGGCTGCCGGAAGTTCAAATTTGGATCAGCTTGGGATTCAAATTTGCAAACTTCAAACCTCTGTAACACCTCTGTAACACTTGGTCTACTGGCTAGGAAATTTCACCATGGTCGCAACGCAACTGGAATCGCCCAATTCCGAGTTACGGTTAAAAAGTAGTTGCAAAAACGGTATCGGGGTGACATCGGGGGGGTACCGGGGTGCTCTACTGTAAAAAAGGACCCGTACGTAAATAAAAACTTTCCAAAAAACAGGATCGGGTCCTCGGGCGGTTTGGATCCAGATCTGATTTTTTTTTCCGAAAACGCGTTTGACTTTTTTTTCCAAACTCCTTCTCTCCACGCACGGGCGCCATGGGAATGGCTTGGAGCTCGGCTCCGGCCGGCCCTGCGGCCGTGGCCGGCGGCAGGGGGCGGCGGCGGGCGCGGGCGCGGGCGCGGGGCGCACGGGGGCACGCGGGCGGCGGCTGGCCCGTGGCCGCCGGCGGCTCGCGGGCGGTGGCGGCGGTGCGGCCGGGGGTGGCGCGGGGCGGCGGCTAGGGCGGCGGGGTCGGGCGCAGGCGGCGGTGCGGGCGCGGGGTTCTCACTGGCGGCGGAAAAACGACGAACTCCGGCAAAAAAAAACGAACTCCGGCGATGCTCCGGCGAAATTCCGGCGAACTCCGGCGATGACGTCGTCGATGATGTCGGCGGCGGCGGGTCCCACGGATTAGTTTAGGGCTAACCTATAAATGCTAAGCGAAAATAATTTAGCCCTAATCGGGGCTATTTATAGCCAGCCCCTAATCCTTTTTTTAAATCCGAGATAAATACAAAATCGGTCTGCGGAAAAAAAACAGAACAGACCCATTAGGCCCAAAACAATATTAGAAAACTCACGGAAATTTATTTTAAAATTCCGTCTTCGCCAATATTTTTAAAATAATAAAACTAAAATTTTGGCTTTACCAAAATATTAAAACAAAATAAAAACTTTGCAAATTATTTTTAAATATTTTAAAATACTTTTCTGGCATTTTAAAAATACCAAAACCTCCGAAAATTGATTTAAAAACTTTACCGAAGCATAAATAAATTCCAAAAATATTTTTAGAAAATCTTTATAACTCCAAAGTAAAATGAAAAAGTCTCCCAAAAATATTTTAAACTATTTTTCAACAAATTAAAAATGGGGATAAGTCCTTTTATATCCTCTCCAGCGAACTGCCATGTGTTGATAAATGTTTAAAAATATTTAAAACTCCAGAAAGATGCGGAAGCAGCATAAGATGCATATGATGACCTAAAATTGGGATGTTACACCGCGGTTACAAGCACCGTAGTTTCCCCCCTTCTGGCAACAGCACATCCCCTAGACTCATGTTTCTATCACTCAAGCGTGTCATCGGGGGGCATGAACCCACAATCGAGCATAACGTTCCCTCTTGGAGTTACTACCTACTACTTGGCCAAAGCAATAAACAGCAATGGAGAACATGCAAGAATTACTTAGGAACAAAAATATAAAAGATAAGAACCAAATATATTACTCTATCAAAATCTGAACATAATCTCATAATCCATCAGATCCCATCAAACTCAACATAATAACAGCAGAAAGATTACATATGTGCCTCGATCATGTAGGGCAGCTCACGAGGTCTAAACCATGAAGAACAAAGAGGGGAGGAGAACATCACATAGCTATTGATCACGGACCCATGGTCCAAAGGAAACTACTCACGGCACATCAGGGAAGCGTCCATGGTGGAGGGGAAGCTCCCGGGGTTCGATCCTCCCTCCGGTAGGGTGCCGGGAAGAGGTCTACTGACGCTCTCGATCTTTGAAGTGCGGCCATGGCGGAACATAGGCGAGATCGCGGAAAAGGGTTCTCTCCCTGGAAGTTTCACGTCACGGGAAATATATAGGCGAAGGGGGCAGCCAGGGGGGCCACCAGGGGTCTAGGCGCCCCCCTGGCGTGGCCAAGCCCTAGGCCGCTCCAGGTGGCCGCCTGGGGGCCTGGTGGGTCCCACATGGTCCCCCTTGGGGACTCCGGAAGGTTCCTTCACGCTGATTTTTTATCTGATTTCTCCGGAATTTTTGGAGCACTTTTAATATGGGCAAAAACTGCAATAGAAAAATAGCAGAAAACAGAAACTGGCACTGGGGTGCACTGAGTTAGTAGGTTAGTCCCAATATGATCAAAAGTGTATGAAAGTGTATCTAGATCATAGCAATATCACACAAAACATGCATGGAGCAAGCAGAAATTATAGATACGTTTGGGACGTATCAGTCCTCATGCGAGAACTTGATTACAGGGCCTTTGCTACGAGTGTACGAGGATGAAGAACATCACGGAGAAAGAGAAATGCAATTTTATACAGCTTCAGGCCTCGGGAAAATCGTCCGGTAAATACCCTACATGTTGTTTGTGGCTAGGTCTTATTCCTTTGCTCACGGGGAGTTGTCGGCGTGTCGCTGACTCTCTTACAGTTGTACTCTGGCGAAAGCCTACTTTGGTGGAAGCCTACTTTGGCGAAGCCTACTCTGGCGAAAGCCTACCCTGGCGAAAGCCTACTCTGGCGAACTTGGCCTCTTTGGGCGCCCTACCCCTCCTTATATAGGTGGAAGGGGGAGGATTACATGTAGAGTCCTATTCTGATACAAACTAGTATCATCTTGTATTACAAGTCGGATATCAATCTGAGTCCTAATCTAAGTCTTGTAATCTTCCAAGTTAAGTGGATTCCTGTAGAGGAGTCTCTGTCAGTCCGACTCATGTAGGAGAGTCTCTGTCAGGCCGACTCATGGAGGAGAGTCTCCTTCAGGCCGACTCATGTAGGAGAGTCTCCCTCAGGCCGACTCATGGAGGAGAGTCTCCGTCAGGCCGATTCATGGAGGAGAGTCTCCGTCAGGCCGACTCATGTATGACGGAGACTCATGGAGGATAGTCTCCATCAGGCCGACTCATGGAGGAGATTCTCCGTCAGGCCGAATCATGGAGGAGAGTCTCCGTCAGGTCGACTCATGAAGGAGAGTCTCCGTCAGCCCGCAACACCCCGCCGCTCCCATGGGGGCCGTCGAGTTGCCTCGGCCTGGTCTCCGGCCACCGTCGCGCCTCCTCCGGTGAGCTCCCTCCGTCGTGCCGCCTCTCCATCTCCTCCCCTTCTCTCTCATTTTCCTCTCTGCCCGCAGGTCGCTCCGCCGCCGCCACCATGGATCACGGCCATGAGCTCGGCCCCGAGCCGCCATGGCCGCCCCACGTCACCGTTCGCCTCCGCCCCGTCCGGATCTGGACGGATCAAGCCGCCGCGCCCGTTTCACCTCTGCACCTTGATACGTCCCAAAGGTATCTATAATTTCTGCTTGCTCCATGCATGATTAGTGTGGCTTTTCCATGTTTTGCTTGAACTTTCATACACTTTTGATCATATTTGGACTAACCTATTAACTCAGTGCACCCAGTTGCCAGTTCCTGTTTTCTGCTGTTTTTGTATTTCAGTTTTTTCCAATAATTAAAGTGCCCAATAAATCCCGGAAAAATTATATAAAAAATCAGCGCTCTGGAAGCTTCCGAAATAACCAAGACATGGCAGGAGGACCACCACCAGGGTCCCAGGAGGGTGCCCGGTGCGGGTCCACCCTAGGTCGCGCCACCTGCCCTCCTGGCTGCCCTGTGGCCGCCCTGGGCCCCCTCCTTTGGCCTATATTTAGCCCCCGCGGAGGAAATCCCTAATATAAAAGTACTTTTTCCAGAAGCGATTCCGATCTCCGCCGCCATCACCGACAAGCTTCGGGGGACCAGAATTCCTGTGCCGGCACCCTGCTGGGACGGGGAAGTGCCCCCGGATTCATCTCCATCGACGTTGTTTCCTCCCTCCATGAGGCGGGAGTAGTCCCTCCTTGGGGCTAAGGTTTCTACCAGTAGCTATGTGCTCTTCTCTCTCTCCCTTGATGTGATCTTCGTTGTGATCATAGGCTATGTTAATCTAGGGTGATCCCATGATATTTCCCCTTCCTCTATGTATTAGATTGATGTACTCACTTGATCTTATCTAGTATAATCCCCGAGACCATGGTGATAGCGGTCTATTGGACATGGGTTAGAAGAATATTATCATGAGTGATTTCTTGTTTTGTGTGTTGATTGAAGATTGAGAGTCTCTTGGTGCTTGTCTTTGACTATCCTTGAGATATGTTGTGGTGATTGTGGTACTCTCTTTGGATGTCCGCGGGGACATTGGGAAATCCATAGATTGAGAACTACGAACTCTGAGGTGTGCTTTTGTAGCCCTACATAATTCTTGTCCTCTCTTGACCACAAAGGAATGACCTCCGAGTACGTCTCCAGTGCATGTTTTAGTGGAAATATCATGTGATTAGACTATGTTAATGTTGTTGGGAGTTTCCACTAGTGAAAGTATGAAGCCTAGGCCTTGTTTCCACCATTGCAATACCATTTGAGCTCACGTTTATCACTTGTTTTCTTGCTGCGCTTTTTATTACAGATTTATATTACTTTGTTTTGCCACACCTATCACCCATATTTTACCATCTCTTCGCCGAACTAGTGCACCTATACAACTCCTAGTTGTATTAGGTGTGTTGGGGACACAAGAGACTTCTTGTATCTTAATTGCAGGGTTGCTTGAGAGAGACCATCTTCAACCTCTACTTCCCTGAGTTCGATAAACCTTAGGTCATCCACTTGAGGGAAATTGCTGGTGTCCTACAAACCTCTGCGCTTGGAGGCCCAACATAGTCTACAAGAATAGAAGCGTGCGTAGACATCAAGCTATTTCTGGCGCCGTTGTCGAGGAGGTAAGCGTTGAAGGTATATCTTTAGATCTTGCAATTAAATCTTTTTGTTTCTTGTTTTTACTTTTCACTAGTTATGCTTATGGAAAATTGCACTCGTAGTTCGTTGTTTGGGGAAGTCCGCTTTACCACACCCGTGGTAGAGAAGTCTCCTCCATCTACTGAATGTATCCCGTTCAAAATACCACTTGGGATAGTTGAAAGAATTATTAATGATTGTTATGATGGGACAGTCAATCCTAGTATTCATTTGTTGAAACTTACAGAACTTTGTGGGTTATTTAAGATTTTAGGTTTGACAAGAGGTGAAGTCATGCAGAAATTTTTTGCCTTGTCACTGAAAGGAAAAACATTGGAATGGTATAGGCTACTAGATGATTCTCACCTACGGGATTGGGAAGAGATCCAGTCTCTCTTTTACTCCAAGTTTTATCCTCTTCATGAAGTTCTTGAGAATAGAAATTATATTTATAATTTCTATCCTCACGACGGAGAGAGCATAGCTCAAGCTTGGGGGAGACTGAAAACTTTAATGCTGGAATGTCGTAACCATGGGCTCCCGAAATATATAATTATTACTAATTTTTATGCAAGGATCTCTCGACAGGATAGAGACTTTCTCAATGCTTCCTCTATGGGTTCTTTCACAAACGAAAAGACTGATGCTAAATGGGAACTCCTTGAAAGAATTCAACGCAATACTGAAGATTGGGAGATCGACAAAGGTATAGAGTCAGGTATAAATTATTTGTATGATTGCATTAAGTCCTTTGTTGAAACTGAAAGTTTTAATAAGTTTAGTGCTAAGTTTGAGCTTGGTTCTCTACTACTTGTTGATTTCCTCAAATCTTTTGCTTCACATCTTAATATGCCTATGGAGAATTGGATCAAGCATCATGAACCTTTTAAAGAGATTTGCAAAGAAAATGAAATTGTTCATGATGATTGCAACATGCATGATCCAATTCCTGAAAATGAAGTTTTATATAAGCATGTTAATTTTTGTGGAGTGGATAGACCTTGTGAAAGGCCTATGATTGAAGAAGAGAAGTATTGTAAGAAACATAAGCATGAAAGAACAATCACTTCGGTCAAAGATTTAAATGAAATTGCTAGAGAATTGTGTGACCGTTATCCCTTTACTTGTGAACTTTGTTGTATAGAGGGTCACTTCAATTTTCAATGCATGGACTTTGAAAACATAACTGTTAACCAGTTGTGTGATAACATGATCACTTCTGATCTTTATGATGAACTTATGTTAATTTTGATGTGTGAAGAGTTATCAGAAAATATTTCTTGGCTAGATGTTAATGCCTTAGGAATTAGCAACACTTTGAAAATTTCCATCTCTATTGTGTTATTAATTGCCATGAAAATGATTACATAAGTAAGATTAGAAAGGAGGGAACTTTACCAAAGTATAAAAATGCCTCTTATATTTCTACTAATAAAAAGGAGAGTTTCTCCCAAGTTTCCCCAATTTTTTCTAATGATAAACTAGGATATGTGGAGAAACATCATGTTCAACCACTCCCTCCTAAGGTGAATAAGAAAAAAAAAAGAGGAGGAGGAAGAGGAGCAAGAAGGAAGAAGAATGGGTATCAATCTGGCCTTAGCATATTCCTCGCATCAATTTTTATCCTAACGGGCAGAAATTTTTGGAGCACGGTGAGCTTGATTGCATTCATTATTATCCTGATGTTAAGTCCATAGGCACTATTGAAGATGATTTTGATTATGATATGAATGTTGCTTTTTGTGATTGGGAAAATGATGATAATGCTACTTATGACCTTGAAAATCTTTTTGGTACCAACTCTGAGAGTGATGATATGGAAAGCTCCAAGCTTGGGGATGATGGGATTGCAAGTCCTTTAACCATTAGTGATGTGGTAATTGATAATTCTTTTTCTAGTAAGAATAAAGACATCATGTTTACAAATATAGTTGCTAGCAATGATAATGCTCTTCTCTACTATGATGATGTTATAACTCCTATCTATAGTGATTTTAAAGGTACCTATGACATAAGGAGAAATTATCCTTATGAAACTTGTCATAATCATGGAGGTAATTACTCCCTTGTTGAACACCATCTTCCTAATACACAATTAATCTATAGTGTTCAAGTTTTTTATGATAGTCCTACTCCCACTATTACCAATGAGAAAGATTATGCTTATGTGGAGAGTAAGAGTACCCTTTTGCATGTGGATCATGGTAACAATGATTTATGTGATGCTGATATTGTTGAGTTTATTCATGATCCTACTGGAAATTATTATGAGAAGGGAACATATTCTTATAGATATTTCAATAATATCAAGTTCCCTCTCTTTATGTTGAAGGCTTTGAAGTTGCACTTATTTTGCCTTCCTATGCTAATATCTTTATGCTTCAATGAGTTTTTCCTCTACAAGATCCCTTTGCATAGGAAGCATGTTAGACTTAAATGTGTTTGTTATTTGCTTCTTGATGCTCTCTTTTGTTCTTCAACTCTTATTCCTTATTCCTATGAGAGCATCATTAAAATCTTAAGCCTATCTTTATGGCTATAAAGAAAGATCTCTAGGGAGACAACCCTTGTTATCGTGAGTTTGAGTTTTTACTTTCAGTTTTTAGTGGTCTTGATGATTGTTACTACTGTAGCAACATCATTGTATCTTTATTTTCAATCTTTGTGCCAAGTCTAGCCTCCGATTGCAAGAAAGTTCAAAAGTTGTGACATGCTGTCCATAAAACAGATTCTGTCCTTGGACGGAAAAATTAGCCTAAAATCACCAGATCATCTTTTTGATCTGAAATTTATTTTGACAGCGTGCTCCATACAATTGACTTTCGAGCGTCTGTTCTGAGTTTTTTGATTCGAGTTGCAGAAGTACCCCTAAAAAATTCTTTACTACCTGATGTTCTGTTTTTCACAGATTCTGCCACGTTTTGTCTCTCCTAACTTTTGCAAACCTTAAGCTTGCTTTTTCTTTGCAAATTTTTTTTGGAAATCTTGAGAAACTGTAGCTCTTCAAGAATATCTTTATATCCAGTGGAAAAAAATTATTTATTAAGGGGACTAACCTCTCTAATCAGCTTATGATGAGTTATGTATGAAGGGAGTTTTCAAGTGTGCGATGGAAGATGATAAAAGAAGATTCGGGAGTGTCAAACGCTCAATCTTGGGGATGCCCCCATGCATCCCCAACAAATATGCAAGGAGACTCAGGCGTCTAAGCTTGGGGATGCCCCCGTGCATCCCCTTCTCCATCGACAATCATGAGTTCATCCTTTGTTTCACTATATTTTTATCACTTCATGCGTTATGTGCTATGCTTGGAGCGTCTCACTCTTAGGTTTTATTATTAGTTTTCTTTAGCTTTGCTTACTGTTCATAACAAGTTAGATCCCGTCTTACTTTGTGTGGGAGAGAAACACGCTCCACTTTCAAAATCTAGAACACATCATAGGATTCTTCATGCCTATCTTTTTGCTGTTATGTGTTCTTTATCTTTTCGTAGCTACTGTCATGTCTAGTTTTAGTCTTAGTTTGTCTTAGCAAGAGCCTTGGATTTTTTTTAGTTTGTCGCTGGAACTCTCTTTAGTTTTCATGTTTATCTTGTTAAGAGAGTTGGTTGTTGCACTGAGTTATGTCTTGTTTTTGAGAAGTAGGTGATTGAGGTTGCTATTTAATTTCAGTAGTAACCTGCAATAGTTTTGAGGCATTGATGTGAGTAATGTTTGAACTTTTGGTGTCAAGAGCTCTATCCTATTAGTGATAGGTGTCGTATTTTGGGCAATCCGTGTTTATTTTCAAATCCTACAAAACTAGTTGAGAACTCTAGCTACTAGATGGATCACTACTCTTCTGAGGGGTCGGATATTAGAGTTCACTCACGTACCATGAGTCGAGGATGCGCAAGGATAACCAAACCCCCATACACTCCTCCTCGGGGTACTTGTCTCTTTGTGAACCTCCTTACTAGATTGAGAGTTACCGATAATAAGTGCATGAGTTCTTCGGACTAATGTAAGTATTGAAAGTTGACACTTCCACCTCCTCATATTTGTTAGCCTCTCCTGTACCGTGCGTTGCTTTATTTTACTCCGAGAGTTGGCGTCCACCTTCGCCGGTACATCCAAACCCTTGGCATGATACGCTCTGTCATCATAAACCTCCTTATATCGTTCCTCAAAATAGCCACCATACCTACCTATCAAGGCATTTCCATAGCCTTTCCGAGATACATTGACATGCAACATCCACCTTCTCATGACTTGATCTTCATGTCATACATGCTACTTGCTTGATCGATGAGCCGCATGCTAGTTGGGCCTTGACCTATTCATTGCTACATGACGCGCTAGTATCATTGCATATCCTGCTACACTGGCAGAGGCATACATTTGCATACTTCATGATAGTTTCATTTTGTTTATGATTTGAGTACCTTTGTAAAGTGTGAAAGATCTTCTATACTTCTAGTAATATATAGAGTGTTTCCCCTAAAGTGAGGAAAATATCCCAAAGAGGACAAAATCGAAAGATCCCAAAGAGGACAAATGAGAGAAATAGAAAGATCCATTGAGGCCACCAAAAAAAATACAAAAAATAGAAAAAAGAGAAAAAAAAGAAATAAAAAGAGAGAAGGGGCACACTACTATTCCTTTTCAGAGATCCACACTAGTACTTCATCCTCTATCCCTTGTACTCCATAGAGATCATCATATATGCATATAGCTACGTGGGGACCCTTCACACTATAGAACTTGGCTTGTATATTCCAATGATGAGCCTCCTCAAACGAGCTCTAGGTCTTCTTGAGCAAGCAAGTTGGATGCACCCCCACTAGTTACCTTGGAGAGATTTTAGCTCACATGTGCATCCGTTTCATGGCAATCCCTACTCCTCACATCATATCTATCATTTGGCTCTCTTGCCTATGATTGTCCTCATTGATGTGAGCCTTTCTCATCCTTTTTTTCTTCCTCCTCCACCATATTTCTCTCTTTGCCATCCTAAGTGTCAACTCTCGTGCTTACGCTCATCCATTGCATGAGTGCTCAAAATATCGAAAAAGGAGTGGATCAAATTGACTTGTACCTGGCTAGTGGTCTAGGGACGAGTCAAGATAAGATTCCAAAGAAGACCAAGTGTGAAACTTTAGTAGATTGAGTTCTCAACACAAAAATAAATTTTCATCTCGTATTCCCTATCCCCTTTCTTGCACGCAAACACCATTTGGAGACATTCGAGTCACGGGCAGCGAGAGCTCTTGCACCCTTTGTTCTTTTGTTGCTTGTGTCAATACTAATATAGACTCTTTCTTGTTAAGACTTGAATTGAATTGCATGCTTTGATTGCTTTACTTAAAAAGTCCTTATATGGTTGTGTGGCATGTCGCCACAGAAATTATGCTTGTTATCATTTCCCTACTCGAGGACGAGCAGGAATTAAGCTTGGGGATGTTGATACGTCCCAAACGTATCTATAATTTCTGCTTGCTCCATGCATGATTTGTGTGACTTTGCCATGTTTTGCTTGAACTTTCATACAATTTTGATCATATTTGGACTAACCTATTAACTCAGTACACCCAATTGCCAGTTCCTGTTTTCTGCTGTTTTTGTATTTCAGTTTTTTCCAATAATTAAAGTGCCCAATAAATCCCGGAAAAATTATATAAAAAATCAGCGCTCCGGAAGCTTCCGGAATAACCAAGACATGGCAGGAGGGCCACCACCAGGGGCCCAGGAGGGTGCCCGGTGCGGGTCCACCCTAGGTCGCGCCACCTGCCCTCCTGGCTGCCCTGTGGCCGCCCTGGGCCCCCTCCTTTGGCCTATATTTAGCCCCCGCGGAGGAAATCCCTAATATAAAAGTAATTTTTCCAGAAGCGATTCCGATCTCCGCCGCCATCACCGACAAGCTTCGGGGGACCAGAATTCCTGTGCCGGCACCCTGCCGGGACGGGGAAGTGCCCCCGGATTCATCTCCATCGACGTTGTTTCCTCCCTCCATGAGGCGGGAGTAGTCCCTCCTTGGGGCTGAGGTTTCTACCAGTAGCTATGTGCTCTTGTCTCTCTCCCATGATGTGATCTTCGTTGTGATCATAGGCTATGTTAATCTAGGGTGATCCCATGATATTTCCCCTTCCTCTATGTATTAGATTGATGTACTCACTTGATCTTATCTAGTATAATCCCCGAGACCATGGTGACAGCGGTCTATTGGACATGGGTTAGAAGAATATTATCATGAGTGATTTCCTGTTATGTGTGTTGATTGAAGATTGAGAGTCTCTTGGTGCTTGTCTTTGACTATCCTTGAGATATGTTGTGGTGATTGTGGTACTCTCTTTGGATGTCCGCGGTGACATTGGGAAATCCATAGATTGAGAACTACGAACTCTGAGGTGTGCTTTTGTAGCCCTACATAATTCTCGTCCTCTCTTGACCACAAAGGAATGACCTCCGAGTACGTCTCCAGTGCATGTTTTAGTGGAAATATCATGTGATTAGACTATGTTAATGTTGTTGGGAGTTGCCACTAGTGAAAGTATGAAGCCTATGCCTTGTTTCCACCATTGCAATACCATTTGAGCTCACGTTTATCACTTGTTTTCTTGCTGCGCTTTTTATTACAGATTTATATTACTTTGTTTTGCCACACCTATCACCCATATTTTACCATCTCTTCGCCGAACTAGTGCACCTATACAACTCCTAGTTGTATTAGGTGTGTTGGGGACACAAGAGACATCTTGTATCTTAATTGCAGGGTTGCTTGAGAGAGACCATCTTCAACCTCTACTTCCCTGAGTTCGATAAACCTTAGGTCATCCACTTGAGGGAAATTGTTGTTGTCCTACAAACCTCTACGCTTGGAGGCCCAACATAGTCTACAAGAATAGAAGCGTGCGTAGACATCACACCTCGCCGCCCATGAAAGTTGGCGCCCACCGTGGGGACTGCGCATGCATGTGTTGACATTCTGGAGAGAGCTCTGCAACGCATGGAGGGATTCATCGCCGGATGGATCACCAAAAGCTGGCGTGGAAGGCTCTGCATCGATGACTCAACTTGGGGCCGTGAAGCCGATTTTGTCGAATCCGGATTCCGGGTCCCAATCGGGCCTATCCAGATCTTCATTGGTAGGACGGATGGATCTGAGCCAAAGCCAGATCCATAAGTGCCCATCGAAACCTCGAGTCGGCGACATGCCGGCTCGAAACACGCTTTTGTCGGATTCATTCATGAGTCTCCAGAGCCGGAGCGCTCTATCGAGTCTCCGATGTACGACGCCTTGGAAGAATTAACGGATGCCGACTCATACCCCAGTGAAGGAATCTTCTCAGATGAGGGATCTATCCGATCCGTGGGAAGCAACAGACTCGGCACTGGCGTGTCAGAATACAACCCGGATTATGCCATGGTGTTCATGGCCGACATTGGAGGACAGGGGAGTCAGGCAGCCCAAAATCAAGGCGCCGAGCCGGCTGCTAGCGCGGCCCCTAATGCAGATAGGGAGCCGGCACCCCGCTCATCGCAAGAAGTCCCCACTGGAGTAGAAGCCCTCACAGATGCCTTAAACTCTCTTGACGAGGCCTTGGCCATGACGGTGACAACCAAAAACAAGGAGGCCTGGAGTGTTGGGGTTCGCAGCGGATAACACAAATTTTTCCTAACTAGCGTTTCCCATAACCCAAGATCTAGCTAGCCGTATTACCATAACGGAAAGAGTGCGTAATAACATACCTCGAGGTGTAGTCCGTTGCGCGGGAAACGTTCCCGCAAACGTGGTTGGTGTAGTCGAACAAGTTTCACAGCCCCCTGGCTGTGTTGAGCACCCGGATGGGTGTAGTGCCACACGTGTAGCACCTCGTAGTACTCGCACACGTACGAGACTCGATGACGACCTCCGATCTCCGATCCAGCGAAGGTGGTGGAAGCAGACCTCCGGACGGAGCTTCGGCAGCACAACGGCCTCCGATCCTAACAGAGATTCCTCAATTCCACTACAGGCTCACACTAGAGAGCCCACCGTGGAAGAGACGAGGAAGGGGAGAAGACCGGAGAAAACCGATCTCAATTCGGAGTAATATTTATTTTCTCACGAAATTCTGTGTATTAAATATGTGCACCCTGCCCATCTATATATAGGCAGAGGGGAGGGAGTCAACCCCTCTCCCCTAGAAAGGTGGGACTAAAGTCCCTTGCTAGGGGGGGTGGCCGGCCAAGGTGGGGGGGAGGGGGTGCACCCCTCATGGGCCCTAGGGCCCATGGCGCCTCCCCCTTCTTTCCTTTTTCTTTTTCCCTTTTATTTCCCCTAATGGGCCTCTTTCATAAATAAGGCCCATAGTACTTTTTAATTATAAATAAAATGTTTTTAATTATTAATTCAATTAATTAATAACTAAAACATATTATTCCTTCTCCCGGTGCTCCGGAACACCTTCCGGCTCACTCCGAAACTCCTTCGGGTCAACACGGAACATTTCCGGTGCTGCTTCCTTTATTCTCCAGTAACTCCGATAGTTCCGAAAAGGTCTCTGATTTCATCGAGCCCTTAAGTGTGTTACCCTACGGTCCGAGAACACTCCAGTCATGACCAAGATGAGGCTACGATCAATGATCATCAGCGGGACCTGGATGCCCATAATGACCCCTGTGCATTTCGGATATCAACACCGATTGGACCTTACATCGAATAGCATTCCCTTTGTCAACGATACTGGATTGTTCCGAGATTCGATCAATGACATCCTATGTCTGGTTCAACCTCGTTCTGAACAAATCCTTATTCACTCATTCCCGTGATATTCATCCCCGTGACCTAGTCACACGCTGCAGCTTTATGGATGGAATCTCACCGAGTGGGTGACGGGGATCAGCCCCGGCAAATCCCATGGTCAGGGACCCTGGGTTAGTCATGGAGAAGGAACAGGTTGGACAATACTCGTCGGCTAACAGGAGAAGCACTTCCCGCTCGATATTATTGCGTAAGGAGGCGATTACAGAGGAGGCCAGGTGAGTTCTCGCAAGACCAGGTGAGTAGATGTGTATTAGATTGATTTGGACGTCTCCCCTCCCAGCCTTTATATACTAGGCTACGTCTCGGGGAGTCCGTACTAGGTTACAAAGATGGTTTCCTAGTTCTAGTCTTGCCTTGCACGCCAAGTTGTGCCTTCCATACTAGTCGCGGACTCCTACGTCGGTGCTTGGTCGGGCCAATCGTGGGCCTGTCGTGGCTTCCTAGCGGGCCTTCAGTCTCCATCCGCACCGGGTAGTCTCATACGCAGGAGTCGTGGGGTCACCCCCTCGTCAGTAGCCCCCGAGTGCCTGGGGGACTCGAAGAGTCGCACAGGGACTCGAATTCTTCCATGCTTTGTTGTTTGTAGGCGCGGTATCGCCTCGGGTCGCTCGCAGTTTTGAGCGATGGCAATATCTGTTTCAAGGGATTGCTAAGCTGAAAGGTCCCAAGGAGTCGACTGGTCGAGCCTTGGTGAATTGCGCTAGTGGAAAATACCGCAGTAGCCCAATCAAGCTCACGTCCCTCGACATGAAATTGGAACCACCGGTGTCAAGCAAAGTCATGCCGCTGCAGGTCTTATAGGATCAATTGCTGCCAGTCTAAGCACATAGCCTGAGCGCGTCCGCTCGGCTCTTTCTATCATGCGAGCGCATGGAAAAGGCCGGGAGTGAAATCGCTCTGCGGCAAGTCCCGGCCCGGCCGTTCTGCGCAGCGGGGTCTTACCTAAACGTTAAGGTTGCGTGGCATCTGGGTACAATGTGTCGTAGCCCAGGGATAATTGTTTTTGTAGAGGCACGGAGCCTGGTTAGCGATGCACCCACTTGGAATAAACAATCAAGTGAGCTGTTGTAGCAGTCACTCGCGTAGCTTGTAATGAACTCGGGCGAGGAAAATAAATAAGCACCCACTCGGAGTGTCGTCGAGTGCACGAGTAGATCGTATTGTTGGATTCCTGAATCTTTTTGTGAGTAGTCACTCGAATGCTTTACTGACTTTAAGGTGAGGGAGCACCCGAACTATGAGAGTACGTCCTTTCTGCTGGTGCGAGTGATCACTCGAGCACGTCTTTGATTTCTGGGTGAGGGAGCACCCGAACTCGAATAAAGGTACTCCCGATGGGAGTAAGAGATTTTTTAGAATCAGAAAATTTTGACATCAAGAAATAGCTGGCTTTTGGAATCCTTTGGTTTTTTCCCAACTGCTTTTATCTTGATTCGTCCCTCTTGAGATGTCATGTTGATATGCATTGTCATGTTGTTTGATGACCTATGATGATGTTTGATTTTTTTTTGATCCGTCGCGTCTTCTGGACCGTCATAATGATGGTTTGAACGTCATGCTGCATGTTGCCTGTTGGGTTTCCAAGGCTTGTATGGGAAACAAGCGAGATTTGACGTGTCCTGTAAATAATGTTGACCGTGTGAAGGCATCTTGCCTTGGAATTCGTAACGCCCGACCCGTTTGGTCTTTGATGCAATGATGGCGCCGCCTGGGCTTCTGCGTGTTTTTCCTGGTTTGCCCTTGGATTGTGCTATAAATACCTCCTGTGGTTGCATGTCCTTGGCATCCATTCTTCGCATCTTTCTCTTTTGCGTCTTCTTCATATGGCTCCCAAGCGTGGTTGTGGTGTGACTGGGCGAGGCCGTGGCCGCCGTGGTCGTGGTAGCCGCACGCCTCATTCTTCACGCGGTGGACGTCATGGTACCACGTCGGTGCCTTCTTCTTCTTCCTACATGGAAGAGGGTTTTTGGCGCTATGATTTTCTTTTGCGTGTTCTTAGCCAGAATGCTTCCCGGATTCCTCTTCCATTCTCGTTTGCCAACATTGCTTCTGAGCGTAACTTGAGGGGCTTTTGGCTCTGTCTTCACAGATGTGCTCGTTCTTCTTCTTGGGTGGAGCTGGAAGTTGATAATTCATCCTTGATTTTCCTTGGATCTGGCTGGAGGGCGTTTTCTCGTCGGTTGAATCTTCATGACAGAGATAGCCTTTGATGTCATTTTGACGGCGAAGATACTGTTATTATCCGTGCACTTGATGCCGGTGGCAATCGTCTGGATCCATACTGGGAGGAAACAAGAAGTGGTGATTCCGGTGGCTCGAGTGGTGGTTCGCCTGCTTCTCCCGTGTCTTCGTCTTCGGCTAATTCCTCGGCCGATGGTGTTTGCTCTTCTAGTTCTAAGGATGAACTAGACGTCAAGCGGCTGCGTCAGTAGGCGAGGCACCTTGTAGAACTGGAGGACGACGACCTTCTTCTTCACGGGCTGTGTTGCTACTTTGTCTGTGGTGATGCCCGTCAGGTTGTGGCATGAAAGTGCCAATTATCTCAGCATGAGCAGACATGTAGAAGTTGAATGTAGCACATCTTGTAGTTCCACGGGTCCTTCTGTAGCGGCAACTGTCGTTTCGACTTCTTTGTAATGAAATGACTGTCTTTGATTCCTTTGTAATGACTGTCGTCGACTCCTTTGTAATGAAATTGTCTTCGATTCCTTTGTAATGACATTGTCTTCGACTCCTTTGTAATGAAATTGTCTTCGACTCCTTTGTAATGACATTGTCTTCTCGGGTGCGCGCCGAGGCTGCGTTATATTTGCAGAATCAAGCGTAGGCTTTATGAATTTTTGTCTCACTGGTTTTTACTCCCTCCGATCCATAATAAGTGTCGCACATCTAGTACAAAGTTTGTACTAACTTAGTACAAAATGTGCGAAACTTATTATGGATCGGAGGGAGTAGCTGTTTTTGAATTTTTTCAAGTTTGGATCGATGCGCGCCAGCGCTCCCGATGGGAGTAGCCCCCGAGTATTTAGGTGATCGCTTGAGATTGGGTGAAGACTAAAGAATCGTGCGCTTTTCGATGCAACTTTCTTTGCCGGAGATTTTGTTTTTGGGCACGAGTCTTGCGTTCTGGCCTCCCGATGGTTGTAGATGGTCGCGTTTTTTTAGCGAGGATAGCGTCTCTCGGGGGAAGTTTATGCTCGAGCCCCCGAGTGCTTTTAAGTAAAAGTCGCATGAGCGAAGATAGCGTCTCTCAGGGGGAGTTTAGGCTCGAGCCCCCGGGTACTTTTAAGTAAATGTCGCATGAGCGAAGATAGCGTCTCTCGGGGGGAGTTTAGGCTCGAGCCCCGAGTGCTTTTAAGTAAAGGTCGCGTGAGCGAAGATAGCGTCTCTCGGGGGGAGTTTAGGCTCGATCCCCCGAGTGCTTTTAAGTAAAGGTCATGTGAGCTAAGATGGCGTCTCTCAGGGGGAGTTTAGGCTCGAGCCCCCGAGTGCTTTTAAGTAAAGGTCGCGTGAGCAAAGATAGCGCCTCTCGGGTGGAGTTTTATGCTCGGACCCCCGAGTGCTTTTGAGTAAGATGCTTTGGGCAACATTATTGTATTCCTTCGAATTTTACATGGGTTGCCGATCGGTGCTGTTGCCGATGTCTTGATAATGCCTAGAGGACTATGGGTAGAACAGGCGTAGGTTCGCTACGTTACATGGATTTCCCACGTCCTCATTGGTCTTCAGGTTCTTCAATCTGTATGCTCCTACTCCTATGACTTCCGAGATGATGAACGTCCCCTCCCATTGTGGGGCAAGCTTGTGCACTTTTTCCTGTATCAACCGTAACACGAGGTCTCCTTTGTTGAACGTTCTAGTCCGCAGACGACTGCTTTGATACGTGCGTAATTTGTCCTGGTATCCTTCAGATCTTGTGATGGCTGTGTCCCGTGCTTCGTCTATTGTGTCTTTGTCGTTCTGCAGCGCTTCTTCTGCCTCTTCCTCTTCGTACCCTGAGATTCTGGGTGTCCGAATTTTAAGTCGTGCAGCAGTACTTCTTCTGCCCCGTACACCAAGAAAAAGGGTGTATACTGGGTTGAGCTATTTGGGGTGGTGCGAAGGCTCCATAGCACTACGGGAAGTTCCTCTATCCAGTTTCCTGCGGCTTGTTCTAGTGGTGCTAGGAGTCGCTTTTTTATTCCTCCGCATACTAGACCGTTGGCTTTTTCCACTTGGCCATTGGACTACGGGTGTGCGACTGATGCGTAGTTGATTTTGATGCCCAGCTCGTGGCAGAAGTTTTGGAATTCTGATGTTGTGAAGTTTGTGCCATTGTCTGTGATGATGTTGTGTGGTACTCTGAATCTGAAGATGATTGATTTGATGAAGTTGACTGTCGTGAGGGCTACTGAGCTGGTAATTGGTACTTCTTCGATCCATTTGGTGAACTTGTCGACTGTGACCAGTACGTGTGTTCTTCCTCCTTTTAAGGATTTCTTGAGTGGGCCTACCATGTTGAGTCCCTATGTGGCGAATGGACATGATAACGGTATGGTTTTGAGTTCCGATGCTGGGGCGTGTGGCCTTCTGGCGAATTTTTGGCACGCGATGCAACGCTGTACGATATCCTCTGGAATTCTGATGGCAGTCGGCCAGTAGAATCCTGCCCGAAAGGCTTTTGCCACGAGTCCTCGACTGCTAGCATGATGCCCGCAGGTGCCTTCGTGAATCTCGAGTAGTAGGGCTTTGCCGTCTTCTTCGTCTATACACTTTTGGAGGACCTAAGAAATGTTGCGCTTGAAGAGCTTTCTATTGATTACTGTGAATGCTTTAGATCGCCGACTGATGCGTCGGGCTTCTGCAACATCTTGTGGTAGAGTGCCTTCGACTAGGAATCGAAGAAGGGTCTTGCCCAGGCCGTGTCTTCGAGTGCTGCTGGTTCTTCGACTTTGATTGCTTGGTTGTTTGTGCCGTCGGCTGCACTCGTTGCTGCCACTTATGCTGGCTCATTTGTGTCGTCTTCCTCTGTGACTACCTTGGGTTCCGCTGGCTTTGCTTTTATTGATCTCTGGTTGATGCTCTCGAGGAAAACGCCTGGTGGTATTGGTCCTCGAGTCGATCCGATGTTCGCGAGTTCGTCGGCTTCTGTATTATTTTCTTTGGGGATGTAGTTGAGTTCACAGCCGTCGAATCCTCCCTCTAGTGTGTTATAGAGCTTCTGGTAGGCTGCCATGTTGTTTGCGACTGCGTTGCAGTCTCTCATCGCCTGCTGGACGACGAGGTTGGAGTCACCATAGATCGAGAGGCGAGTGGCACCGCAAGTTTTTGCCATGCGCATGCCGTGAATTAGTGCATCGTATTCTGCTTCGTTGTTGGAGGCGTTGCTGAAGTTGATCTGGAGGATGTATTTGAGCTTCGTTCATTTGGGGGAGACTAGGACGACGCCTGCTCCGGCTCCTTGATGTCTTTCAGATCCATCGAAATACATCGTCCATGAGTTGGATAGGTCTGGGGGACCTGGTGTTTGGACTTCTGCCCACTCGACCAGGAAGTCTAGGAGTACTTGGGCTTTGATTGCTGTCGGGTGTTTGAACTGCAGGTCTCGTGGGCTGAGCTCCATGTTCCACTCAGCGACTTGATCGGTCGCTCCGGGATTGTTGAGGATATCCGCGAGTGGTGCACTGCTCACGATTGTGATGGAGTGTTCGTCAAAGTAGTGTGGTACTTTCCTGGAGGTCATGATAATGGCGAGCAGGAGCTTCTGGTAGTCTGGGTACCGCTGCTGTGGATACCTGAGTAGCGTGCTGAGGTAGTAGATTGGTCTTTGGATTCTCTGGATTTTGCCTTCTTCTGCGCGCTCGACGACAAGCACTGTGCTCACGACACTGCTGCGTGCTGCTATGTAGAGATACAACTTTTCCCTTTCTTTAGGCACCACCAAGATTGGTGGTGTCGAGAGGGTCTTCTTTAAGTCTACGAATGCATTGCTGGCTTCCTCGGTCCACTCGAATTTTTCTCCTTTTCTCAGCAGTTTGTAGAATGGTAAGGTCCTTTCGCCTAACCTGCTGATGAAGCGGCTCAATGCTGCGAGCTTTCCTGTGAGCTGTTGTACTCGTCTGATGTTGGTTGGCCTTTGCATCTTGGCGATTTCTTGAACCTTTTCGGGGTTTGATTCGATTCCTCGGGCAGAGACCATGTACCCGCGTAATTTTCCGGCTGGGACGCCGAACACTCATTTTTTGGGGTTGAGCTTGATCTTGTACTTGTTGAGGGCCGTGAATGTCTCGGGGAGGTCGTCGAGTAGCGTGTTTGCGCTGTAGGTTTTGATGACAATGTCGTCTACATAGATCTGGACGTTCCTGCCAATCTGGTCTCTCAAGCATGCTTGCATCATCCGCTGGTACGTGGCTCCCGCATTTTTTAGGCCAAAGGGCATTGTTTGGTAGCAGAATACTCTGTAGGGGGTGATGAACGAGGTGTGCTCTTCGTCTTCTTCCGTCATCCTGATCTGATTGTATCCTGAGTATGCGTCGAGGAAGGATAGGAGGTCGCATCCTGCTGTGGAGTCGATTATTTGATCGATTCTTGGCAGGGGGAAGTGGTCTTTTGGGCAGTGCTTGTTGATAGGCCCATAGTCGACGCACATCCTCAATACCTCGGTGTCCTTTTTAGGGACTATGACTGGGTTTTCTATCCAGGTTGCTTTCTTCGTCTCTCGGATGAATTGTGCGTCGAGTAGTCGGTTGACTTCTTCTCCGATTGCTCTGCGCTTGGGTTATGAGAATTGTCGCAGTGCCTGCTTTACTGGTTTGGTGTTTGGTTTGATGTGGAGCGCGTGTTCTGCAAATTCTCGTGGTATCCCGGGCATGTCGGCTGGGCACCAGGCGAAAATTTTCCACTCTTCGCGAAGGAAAGTTATGAGGGCGGTTGCTTGCTCTTCTGGAAGGTGGGCATATACGCGAACCGTCTTCTCTGGGTCTGTTGGGTGGACTTGGTGTGTGATTGTGGCGCTGTCGATGCTGAAATCGCGGCCAAATTCTTTTTTCTCGCATCGGCTTTCCAGCGGAAATATGCTTTTGTCCGTCACCATGGCTATTTTGTTGGGATCCAAATGTGTTGAGAACTTTGTGGAAGTCGCGATCGCACTGGTCCGATTTGGTGAAGCTTCCCTTGACTGTGATGATTCCTGCAGGTCCCACCATCTTGAGCTTGAGATATGCATAGTGTGGGACCGCCATGAATTGTGCGAATGCTGGTTTCCCGAGTATGGCGTTGTACTGCGACTGCCAGTCGAGCACTTCGAACTCGAGGACTTGCTTTGCGAAGTTGCGCTTGCTGCCAAAGATTACATCAAGCTCGATTGTTCCGATGGAGGCGACTGCTTCACCCGGAACTACACCATGTATTGTTATGCCTGACTTCTTCCAGACTGATCGTGGGATTAACATCTTGCGTAGGGTGCTGGCAAAGATTATGTTTAGACTGCTGCCTCCGTCCATGAAGACTCTGTCCATGTCGTATTGTAACAGCCCAGATTTCACAAAAATTAAAAATTTTGTTTTCGGTGAGAATTGTTTGATTGTCTGATTTATTTGCGGTGTTTGCATCCCCGATTTATCGATCGGCGATTATTTTTCCCCCTCTTATCTCGTATCGGACGGAGACCGACCCTTACCACCCTGACACTCGACCTTTGCGACACCGGGTTTCACCCGATCACCGTCGCGAAAACCGCTTGAGACCAGCCGCAGCCAATGGAACGAAAACCCCGTTTAATAAGTAAACGGGATATTTTTATAGCGTGCCGGAAAGTGTTCTCGGAACGGTTCCAGCGCGAGGTGAACGCCGCCGGCTCGACGCGCCGATCGCGCAGTTTGAAGTTTTACCCGAATCGGAGGTCATGCGGATCCTCGGCGGTCAGAAACGTAAACACCGCGCGCGAGAGAGAAAAACCGGTGATGTTTTTGCAAACTGCCAGCCACCTGGGCTATATAAAGACCACCACTCTCCCACCTCCTTCTAGGGTTTCCCTAGCCACAAAATTGCAGCCACCCCCCTCACAATAGCCCCATTTTTCGCTTTTGCCCATTTTTATAGCAAACTTGAGCCAGATCCATCCTGGACCGTCAGATCTGGCGATCTGACGGCCCAGGGATCTCCCCACCTACCCATCTCTCTCCTCCAACTCCTCTCCTAGCCGTCGCCTCCACGACCAAGCCGCCGCCGCTGCCGGGGCCGGCCAGCCGGGTCGCCGGCACCACTCCTCTCCTCCTTCTCTTCCTCCCTCTCCTCCCTCCTAACCCCTCTTATTTCCCTCTCTGCAGGACGCCGGTGAGCCCTCCACCGAGCTCCGCCGTCCCGAGACACCGCGGCCGCGCCGAGCTCCTCTGAACGCGTCCCCGTCGGTCGGCCGCCTCGTCACCTGCCATACCGGATCCGGCCCTCCGCCTCCAGACGCGCCACCCCTGCAGCCGCCGCGCGCCCCGCCGCCTCCTCGCCGGAGTCAGGGCGCCGCCGCGCAGGCGGCAACCGCTGCTATTGCACGGCCCGACCCCGCCCAGGCCGGCCATCTCCAACTGCTGGTGCCAGCTGGGCCAGCGCAGCCCCAGCGGCCCACTAGCATCCCGCGCCAGGGCCTTCCAGGCCAGATCCAGCGCCACCGGCCGACCTGGGCCGATCCCATCTGGGTGAGGGCCCGTGCTATTTTTTTTTCTCTTTGACCCTGTAATTTTTTCAAAGTCTGGATATGTTTTGTTGCTGGTTCAATTTTGCGAGTAGATTTGCGAGTAAACCGTAGCTCGGATGACGTTGTGCCCAAAAGGAAAATTACTTAGAATTGTGTGTACTTCAATCCATTTTTGTGAGCTTTTTGATTTGAGGCCATCTTGATGTTGTTAATCTGTGTTGAAGTGGGAATCATACTGTTAACTGCTAATATTTCCTGTTAGTGTGTTGCTGCTGTTATTTTATTGCAAGTTTGCATGATGATTGTGACACATCCATGAGGCCTATTGCATTGATTCTTTTTGCATAATGTTAAGCATCATGACTATTTCCATTATATGTATTGCATTGTCATGATATGCTTGCTGGTCATATAGTTATTGAGCTCCAAAGTTTCTATGCCGCTGTTGTTGACAACCACCTCTGTTTTTCTCTAAGTCTGTAACGTCACGATGCCATGTTGCATGCTTAATATCTTTTGATCTATGATGCCTATGACCTTGATTCTTTTTTATACCTGATCATCATCATGTCTACTTCATGCCCATGTATTGCTATGTCATGTTGCTGCACTTTTTCATATAGATTTTCTCATGTTTATACAGCATAGAAATAACAGTTCATGCCCTGTTTTCCTGATTTTCGCTAAGTCCTTGACCAGTAATGTTTTATTGCATTTTGCTTGGGCTATAATTAGTTGTTCATGATGCCTATTTGCATGATTATTTTTGCCATGCCTTCCTTGTCATGTATTCTTTAGTTGCATATCATTTGTGAGCATGTTTGTATTCATTATCATGTTTATGCAATGCTCCAAAGTGTGCTTCCCGATGTTGGCAGATTGTGTTCCAAACTTGTTTTGCTTGTATCTTTTTAACCGTAACTCCGTTTGGGGTGTTCTTTATATGTAACTTGATTAGTTTTTCGTGTACTTTATGTTTATGCTATTGTTTGTTGTTGCTAACCAACCTAAAATATGGTTTAGGGAAGAACAGTACCAAATCCTTTAATTGTCGTGGGGCACTTAGTGGAATGCCATGTTTAGGAGTTTGCCTCACTTAAATTGACTAGCATAGATAGTTTATTTATGCTTCACCTCTTTCCATGTTTGAGTGTTATGCCATGCTTGAGTGAGATGCCATGTTAACAACCTTTGTTGATCACCTGTAGCTAAACAACTTGAACTTTTCCAAATGTGCGGTATCGTCGTCTGTGACGAGTACTCCACTTAACCTGTTAGTAACCGCTCTCGACGGTATGTGCGATGTCTCGTGTTGCCTTATTGTTGATGCTTGCTCGTGTTTGCTTCGTAGTAATAGATGATGCTCGTTGATTTCTTTCCAGTGTTTACCGTCTTGTGTGCTTCCGTGGGTACCTCTCGGAGACGATGCGAGCTTGCGATCAACTACACCTTCGGAACCCGACTTATCAATAGGCAAGGACTATACATTACTTATGATCCATTCTATTTCAACCAGCGGTTTGCATGCTAGTCTAGGTTAGGTTCGATGTTTGATCCTACCACATGTTTAAAGCCTCTTTCAAACCGATACAGCCATGTCCCCTCCCAGCAAACCTTGTACTGCTATGTTACTATTGCTCGTTACTCAGCCCCTTCTTAGTATGCATGCTTAGGATGCTACGATGTTCCCTCCTGTTACTCCCTAGTTTGGGCTATCACATTATTATATTGTTATGTATGATATGATTATTATAAATGTTGACTATATTCGAGGAAGGATGGAAGGTCTAGGCTATCCCGCCCCGACGCCTTGTTCCATTCGAGTCACCTAGGATCCGAGTTCCGGGTATTGGTTTTAAGACTGAGCGTGCCTAACCGCGTGTGGGATGCTATGGGGTCCCCTTTTCTTACCTACCTAGCTTCAAAAATTTCTAGTGGTGTCCCAAGCTGATTTACCATTTGAAACGTGTGTGTGACTGGTCCACGGTCGCAAGATTTCAAACAACTTGGGCCAGCGGAGACATGGTTTCTCTTGTTGGTCCACCCCAGGGAGCTAGGGGGTTTTCCACATCTGTTTGGGCAACTAAACCGACCTCATCCAGACGGTAGAGGCCGATTCGAGAACGCGGCCGGCTTTTGAGTTGGATGTCGACTCACCGGGGCCACCCGGATTTGTGCGTTGTTAGTTAGAGGGACCTGTCGTTCCGGATCTCTTGGGACTAAATCATAAAATGGTTGTCTATCATGGGTAGCAACTGAGAGAGATGGGCGTGCGTGCGGAGCCTTGTAATGTGCAATTGGTACACCCCTGCAGGGTTAAATCTTTTCGAGAAGCTGTGTCCACGGTTATGGATGACTTGAGACCTACTCCTTGTTCATAGACAACAACAACTGAGATAATCTTATTATAACTTGATCAACGTGTGTGTGTGCCTTGACTGCTTCTTCTTCGTCGGGATGCGAAGAGGAGGACAAGGATAGGATAGGTGTTATGTTTGTGTAAGTAGATGATAGAATACTTGTTGGAGGCGATTCCTCATCGAATGCTTGGCTTCTTATCTTATTCTCTATATCGTTAGCCACTTCATAAATGCTAGTGCGGCAGCAACCTCACCACTTACCCCATCCTTACCGTAAACTACTAGTTGTCCTAGAATGACAAGTGATGAAGTCCTTGCTGGGTCAGATGACAACTACAGTTGGATGTTGAGTACCTCTGTACTCATGATACTACCCCCAAACTCTTTTCAGGGTTCTTGATCGACAACAGGTATGGTGATCGATGTTTCACGTGGAGACTAGACGACGACTAGTTAGGCGGATCCCGGCGGAGGGCCTGGACCCGTGTGGTTATGGGGATCGATGATTTTCTCTTTGCCACTAGGCATTTGCTTGTAGTCTGTACCCAGACATGTATCTTCCGCTGTTGTATTGTATTTAAGGCAGTTGTATGCCGATTGTATGAGATGTTGTATCCTTGTATCTGTAATGTTGTGATATCATGTTATAAATCCGGGGCATATGACTTCGTCATGTGTCGCGGTGGGACTGATATGTGCTTCGTCCCCGGATCTGGATGGAAACGTCTAGATCCGAAAAAGTACCGCATATCGGGCCTTACACGTATCCTCCGATCTAGGCTTCGAGAACCAGGGGTGCATGCCCAGGCCTTGGGACTGCAGGCGGGTGGTCGCTCTGTGAGAAGGTGATGCTGGTCTCGGCGCCGGTCAGTTGGTAGGTTTCAGTTATATTTAGGCCTTCGGTTGCTTCGGCCTGCAAGGTGTAGGCATCTTGCTTTGCTTTCGAGGGTCTTCCTTCTTGGATCATGCAGATTCGTCCATGGGACATGGGGTATTGCCCTTCTGTACTTGATGCTGGTGACTGGGCACTTCTTCGAGTGCGCTTGTCTTCACGCTGCTTCTCCTCCTTGAGGCTGTTGGAGAGTTTGGTGAATAGGCGACAATCTCCTAGGGTGTGGCTTGCTCTGAGATGTCCCCAACTGTCTTCAAAACAGTGGATCATGCAAGGTCCTTCCAGTTGCTCTTAAAGCTATGAGTTTATTGGAGCCGGCGTGCCTTCTTCTCCTTGAGATTTGGAAGATCTGCGAGTGGTCTTCTGCTCGGCTATGGAATCTTGGGTCGAGTTCTATCCCTTCGCTGAGTGATTGGCTCCGGATGAAGTTGGCGAATTCATTTGGCCTTCGATCTGGGTCGTAGTATTCTCCGGTCTGGGTTTCGGAGTCGCTGTCTTGGCGTGTGGTGGGAGTCCGGGCGGCGGCGGGTCGTCGACTGGTGGGCGAGTCTTCTGTTACGCGCCACGACTCTTCAAGTGGTGTCCCCGAGTAGAGTCCTCGCTCTTGCCTTCTGAGTCGTCGAGTTCTCTTCCGTTGGCGATGGATTCGATGGTCGTCCAGGTGTTGGACTTGATTCAGCTGCAGGCTGGGTGATCTTGACGAGATGATGGAGATGCTTGTGGTGATCTTGAATTCCTCGAGCGGGCTAGATCTGGTTCTAGTCCTCGAGTCTTGATCTGCTGAGGACAGGACCGCCGTGTCGGGACCCGGGGTTAGCGTATGTAATTCCCGCCACGATGCAATCACATGGAGAGCCGAGAGCCGTACCCACTTGTCTAAGCAGACAAGGCCAAGAACAGAACACTCTCGGAAAGCATCAAACGTGAGGGACATCCCATCCAGGCCGGTTGATCAACTGAAATGGGTCCTCATCGTCCGCTCACAAGTCTAAATTCTTATGGGTGGTGAATCCCATACTCATAGACAAGTCGCCTCAACCATGTTATCGATTGAATCCTAACTCTTACATAGACTTACTCCAGCCCGATCACTTAGTCGGGGTCTAGGGCGGGCTCGATCATACAACAAAGTGTGCACGTGACAGAGTCACGAGCAATCGCATCGCGATACCCCAAGCTGCACACACCTAAGGGCCACTTGGTGTATAAAAGACCGCCAGCCAGATCACAACTAAGGTCTCGAAAACCCATACTAAGACATGCATGTTATAATCATACACGCAGCACACATGTCTAGTATGAACAGCAGGTATCATCACATAACTCTACAAAGTACTTCTTTATTGACTTACACATAGTGTATACAAAGATCACATGTCTGTGATCAACATTACATCATACAATGGAAGCAAATTAGGTCTGAGTACAGACAAGTTTAACAAATGGCTTAGAGAAGCCTTGTAAACATACATGCCCTTCCACGAGGGACCAGACTGCTGTCTGGAACTATACTAGCTTAGTCAACGTCGAGCTTCAGGAAGGTGACTCCATCGGGGTCCGGGTTCTCATCTAAAACATAGAATAAGAAAACGTGAGTACAAAGTCGTACTCAGTAAGACTTACTTAGGAGCTATACTAATCATGCTCATGTATCAAGGTAAAGGAGGTGGGGTTCAACATGCAGAAGTACAGCTTTGACTTGGCTAGTCCTGTACTACGAGTACCAGACTTGAGGTAAGAAGCGTACACGAGTCCACTACCAAGTCTCCAACCAATACACCACTATGGATACTTCCTCGACTTCCCCACGAGAAAGCACGCCATAGCACTCACGCTTATCTTGCGAGTTTTATAAGTATCCATTCAAGTTGTCTATGATCAAGTAAAGGTCTCCAAGTAGTCCATAACCGCGGACACGGCTATTCGAATAGTTCATTAACCCTGCAGGGGTGTACATCTTCACACGCGTGTCATCACTTATCGCCTCGTTCTTGTCACCCTTCAAGCGGGTGTCGGACATGGATGAAACCAAGTCACTACCCTCACATCACCTTCTCTAATCCAGGAGTCGACTACCTGAGTTTGTCACCGCTCGAGAGTCCGGTCGGTTCCACGAAACGGACTCAGATAATGCAAGGGACCGAGACGCCACCTTTGACAGATGGTTTCACTACCTCACAGGTCCACCCACATATCTATAGTTAGGTCAAATGGAAAGCCCGAATCTAGTGTGACTCCTGGACCGGATCGGGTACGTAAAGAGGCCAAACGGGGCTCCCATAAACCCTACATGTGGTCATACTCTTTGTCTTGGATCACAAAACAGGAACTCGGGACCTAGGGCAGTGTTCAACGAGACAACCCACTGTGTACTCCTACACAGCCTCTCATCGTTCACCTTTGTTTAGGGGTGGATTCACCAACACGTTATCATTAGCACCACTGTGTTCATTCCATCCCGACTCACAATCATAACATCCTCATTGTATCACTAAGCAGCAATAACCAGTAACAGTTGCAGGGGCCACATGGTCAACATTCAAATCCTAAATTTGCTAGGATTTTGGTTTGCTTAATACGGTGACAAAATGATAGGTCATGCATCGGAATGGGTTCAACTATGCGAAAGAACGTGTCTCGGTGATCTCCTAAACATGCATAAGCGAGACTGAGAGGGAAGTAGGATTTTATAGACATGATCAATTGGGTTTTCTTGCCTTGCTGACGGTACACGGGTCTTAACGGTGGTCTTCTTCTTCGGGGGTGATCACCGTCTTGGAACGTCTGTCATCGGAGCCAATCATCAACAAGGGGGGACAACTTCGGAAGTAAAAATGCACATACAGATGATAAGGTTGTCCATGATGTGAGTGGTATTGGTTTGTAGCATATTCATCTTAATTGAAGTATATTGCATTTGAAATGCAAATTCAAACTTCAAATTCAAATTCAAATTAAGCCATATACACATTTTCTGCTGTTCACCTATTTTAAAATGGTCAAACATGAAAAAAAATTCATATTCTTAATCCTTGCATTTTTGTGATAATTTTTCATATATTATATGTCCAATTTGGAGTTCATATGAATTTTCTATGATTTTTGGAAGTTTATACTATTTTCTAGAATTTCTGAATTCTTTTAAAAAAAATTCTGTTTATTGCATCATGGTGACGTGGGGTTGATGTCACAGGGGGGGCTGACAACAGGGGCCCACCTGTAAGCCTAAGTGGGGGTTAATTCCCTCTCTGTTAACTTAACAGAGGGGTTATTAGGGCTGGGGGGCCCACCTGTCATGGGCTCTGGGAGGGGTTAGGGGGTGATTAGCTCAAGGTTTAGGGGGGGCCTAATGGTGGACGTCGCCGGAGTGCAGCCGGAACTTTGCCGGACTTGGGATTTGGGCACGGGGACTGGCGTGGGTGGCATGGGCGTGTAGTTCTCGACATCGCGCGTCTTCTGGGGCTACTGGGGGTTCACGGGGGGGGGGCTCGAGGCCACGGCTAGGACGAAGAGGGCGGCGGCCGGAGTTGAGCTCGACGGGCGCGGCGATTTCGTCCACGGGTAGGAGCGTTGCAAGGGGCAAAAGAAGGGGAAGCTCACCCCGGTGCTAACAGAGAAGACGGCGGGGTCGCAGGAGCTCCGGAGGCGACGAATTCCTCGCCGGCGTGCGGCGGCCGTAGCGGAGGGAGCTGGTCCGATTCGCAGGCTTCAGAGCGCTCCAGCTCGCGGGCGTCTGCGCGGTGACGAAGTCGACGACGGGGAACGCGATGGACACGCCGGTTTGCCTCCTCGACATCGTTGGCCACGAGCACGTAGCGGCGGCGCTCCGGCGTGGCTCCGGGTGTGCGCGAGATTGGAGAAACAGAGAGGGGCAGAGCGTGCGCGAGGTAGGGGAAAGGAACGCGGGGTCTTCGGTCGTCCACGGCGGTGAGAAGATAGGGCAGGGGGAGGCAAGTAGCTGCGTGGCTAGGAGGAGGTGGCCACGGCCACGGGCATGCCGGGCACGCAGCTGCCTGGTTGCCTGGAGAAGAAGACAAGGGCGCCGGGGTGCGCCTGGGCCGGCTTCTGCTAGTTGGGGCCAAGCCAGGTAGGCCTCTTTTCTGTTTTTCTTCTTTTCTTTTTATTTCTGTTATTTGTTTTGCCCTGGTAAAAAAATACCATAGCATTTTATAAAAATGCCCAAATATTTTTATAATTCCTAGGTGACTAGTAGCCAGTCACTTGTAGAATTTGAGCATTTTTGAAATTCAAAACATTTGAATTTCAAATCAAATAGGGGTCAAATTTAATTTCCAGGGCACATTTTGAATTTTTGAATATTCCATGGGCATGGGAAAGAACCCAAACCACTTTTAAAATGATCACCATCATTTTTAGGAATTTTCCAAAAATTCAAATGATTTTTTGGAAAAAGATTTTTATTTGGCCATTTGAATTAATTTCTCAGGGCTTCTCTTTTCCCCATTTTTGAATTTCATTTGAATTTTTGCATGATGCAAAGAGCACAAACAAACCCTAGCACTTACCCTAGTTGGGGTTCTGACACGCCGAGATCGTGATTCCAACCTGTGTAGTTCCCACAGACGGCTCCAATTGACGGGGATCAGCCCCGGCAAATCCCATGGTCAGGGACCCTGGGTTAGTCATAGAGAAGGCACAGGTTGGACAATACTCGTCGGCTAACAGGAGAAGCACTTCATGCTCGATATTATTGCGTGAGGAGGCGATTATAGAGGAGGCCAGGCGAGTTCTCGCAATACCAGGTGAGTAGATGTATATTAGACTGATCTGGACGTCTCCCCTCCCAACCTTTATATACTAGGCTAGGTCTCGGGGAGTCCATACTAGGTTACAAATATAGTTTCCTAGTTCTAGTCTTTCGTTGTACACCAAGTTGTGCCTTCCATACTAGTCGCGGAATCCTACGTCGGTGCTTGGTCGGGCCAATCGTGGGCCTGTCATGGCTTCCTAGCGGGCCTTCAGTCTCCATCCGCACCGGGTAGTCTCATACGCAGGAGTCGTGGGGTCACCCCCTCGTCAGTGGGCCCCGAGTATCTATCCATTACATGGCTTGACAAATCCCGCTCTTGTAACAATACTCCTCAACATATCTCCACGGAATACCCAAGATACAACCGTTATGACCCGCATATTTCAGTCAGGTGGTGGGATGTAAGTCAAATCATTCGAGTAGATTCAATTATGCACGTACTCACGATCAAAGGAACGGACTACTACGTTCTGTAATTACAACACTGAACCTTCATAAGATTGATCATGTTGTAATGCTTGCTTTGGGTAATGTTTATCACGTCACTCATTCAGTGAGGTGACCTCATAGTCAAGAGACTTAATTGTCCATGATCGCGAAACCACGACCATCATGTTGACCATGAACTAGTTATTGATATAGAGGCTAACTAGGAACTCTGGGGGTTTCTATACCACACCTGTATCATTGTTTCACTAATACAGTTCTAGCACGGTATGAAACTGGTTATGAACTTGCTTAGATATATTGGAATAATCATATACTATTTGCCTCTATAGCATATATCCAACAGTCTCCCACTTGCACTAGAGTGCTAATAATCTAGCCGCATTTTCCCGATCATAATCAGCTTATTGCATAAGTGTACATTGATCATGCTTGCTCATGGAAGAGGGTTCGTCAACGAACTGCACCAATTCAGATTCGTATGTTTCCTTTGCAACTGGCATAGGTCAACTAGTTTGACATTCCACTCATTATCTTATAATGGTTGGATATAAGTTTCGCGGGAGAGTGAGACTATTATTTCACAGTATCCTCCAATGATCTTTTGGTTCAGTCTTCGGAAGACTTATCCATAGTCATATATACTGGGAAATACACTCAGCCAGAAGTCCTAACTTCTTACGCTAAACTTTTATCCATACGTCTACTTTCTTAAGTAGTATTATGTTTGTAGTGTCGTGAATCTTGCTCACATTTCTTTCATCTCTTCGGTTGTGACGCCCCCAAAATCAATCCATGTACAGTAATCATACACGCAGGGTACACGGCTGAGATTAGGGTGCCACGGTGAGAATATCACAGCACAACACTAAACACAAAAGGATAAACCAATATGTTACAATAAAGGGGGTCACGCGGACCCGAATACATAAGTTATACAAGCCATAATATCTGAGTACAGACATAGTTAGTCAAGTTTTGCCTTAAGAAGGCTAGCACAAATAACATCAGAGATACAGATCGAAAAGGCAAAGCCTCCTGCCTGGGAGCCTCCGAAACTACTCCTGGACCTGGTCAGCGGGGGTCTCAACGTAGTAGTATCCTCCTCCGGGGTACTCCTGCTCCTGGGCTCCAACGTCGACTGCAGCGGCCGATCAGGCAAAACAGTAAAGGAAATAAAGCAGGTGAGTATCTAGTATACCCGCGAGTCTTACGTCCGCTACTAAGCATTATGCATTGTATCAACGGAAGGAAGAGGCTGTATATAGTGGACTGCAAGATAGAAATCAGAATAAGGGTAAGAAGCTAGGCCTATCGAAGACTAGCAACTTCCGACGATGTCTTGCAGCATGAGGTAAGAATCAGCCAACAATTCATATAAAGCAATAAAGTAACAATGAAGCAGAAGTTGCTGCAATAATGTATAATATAAGTTGTAATGATTAATAATAACAATGCCTCCGAGTTCACCTCCTCGACATCCCCGCGAGGAAGAAAACCCGGAACCATACAGTTTAATAATAATAGTTTCTAGTGGTAAGATCCAGCTTCAGCATAAAGCGTCCTGTTACCGTGGACACGGCTATTCGAATAGATTAAACTCCCTGCAGGGGTGCACTACTGTTCAGCCTACACGCTCGGATCTCCAGGGTGGCGTGAACCTTGTCAGGGAACGCCCCACCGAGGCTATCCGACACGACGCAGCCCATCCTAGGCTCAACAGAGAGGCCATCCGCCGGACTATATCCTATGCGCCAAGGGGTCTAGGTCCCTCACCCTTGCACGCTCCTGCACGGTGCGAGTCTGGCCGGTGAAGCAAAAGCAAATACAAACACACCTGCTGCAGCAAAAGACAAGACCACTTCCCGGCGATCAGGCCGCAGTACTGCTGACGTCTGAAGAGCTTTCGGACAAACTACGACGCGGAGGGCCCACACCGTAATCCCACGTGTAGGTAGTGCGTATAGACCAACGGGCCTCTCAAGTCATCCGCCGAACCATTTAGCATATTAATTAACCTGCGTGACAACCGTTATCGTTGCCTCGACTTAACCGACCCGCGGTCAACGACAGCAGTCAGGACCACCAGTACATCGGTGCCTGCCCTGTCGTCCCACCAAGTCACTGCGGTTACCAACAAGGTGAACCGTCTCCTTACCTTGTCTCGCGTGTGCTCTTGGTAGATCTCAACTTTCGTGGTTTGGTAACTCTCGCGAGATACGAGCAGGGACCAAGCACGCCAGTAACGTCGGTCGTACCCTCCCTGTCATTCCCGACGATATACCTCTCGCGGGCACCGTTGGGTCGCCCGACTTTCTTACCTTTAAGGACAACCGTTGTTCAGGACCCTATGGCGGCAAGACAAAGTCAGCCTCGAGTGGAGTACAAGGATTACTCCTTGATAGCTCACACCTGAGGTTGACTAGGCATAACCCAGATAGGGGCCTTTGGCGGTGTCTGCTTTGTACCGTACCTGTGCAGTTGTATATATGGTATCCGTGTTCACTCCCCTGAGTGATCACGGCCCGCTATCTACTCCTAGTTAACAATGCGCAGGGCTCACTGCTGAATAATGCGTAAGTAATAATAGGCAGCATAGGATAAAGGAAAGGTACATCAAGGGGCGACAAGATCAGGCTATGCAATGGAATAGGAGTATAACGTAACAGCAGCAGTAACGATGCCTAGTGCAAGAAATGTACGGAAAGGTAGGCGATATCTGGGGAAGAGAATGGCTCTGCTTGCCTGCAAGCTCGACGGTAGTAGCAGGGTCGTCGACGAAGTAGTCGTACCCGGCAGCGGTGTAGTCGGCGGTAGCAGCGGGGTCTACCGGAGATTAAGGGGGGAAGGAAAAACAGTAAATACACCGCAATGATATACAAACATATGCATGACATGACAGATGAAAAGTTAACGGTGTTCTAACGCAGTGCAATGCACGTTGCGCGGAGCGGGAATTCATCTGAGGATGAACTTCCGGCTCCGGGTGATTACCGGACAGGGTGTCCGGAGGGGGAAGGGTTCAAGCCGGAGGTGTCGTGGGTACCGGACAAACATAAGGGGGGTGTATCCTTGTTAGTTGAACCATTCCGGACAACTTTCGTGTTCGAAATAAATTCATCCGGGTACTTTTTATCGGTACCGGGAATTATCGGCAGACAGCCCGGAGGGGGGAATGTCGATGATCGGTGCGTTAGGGGGGTGTGGTAGACATACGGATAGCGTATCTGTATTCGTTATATTTTTCTGATCAACTTTCATGTATAAAGTTTTTCGATCCGATATACGGATTAAAAGATATTGATTTTATAAATTTAATCAATTTTAAAACATAAAAAAAATCCTTTTCTATTTAATAATTCTTTTATTAATTATTAAATCAATTAATAATTCATTTTAATTAACTGACCAGTGGGTCCCACTGGTCAGTGACACAGTTAATAAATAATTTAATTAATTCTAATTATTCAGTGGGGGGACCCACATGTCATACATACAAGTTTTTAATTAACAACTTAATTAATCAACAGAGGTAATTAAGGGGGTGACCCCACATGTCATATGCCCAAGGGTTATTTTTATTTTTATTAACTAGAAACTTAATTAGGAGGGGTGGGGGCCACTGGTCATAGACCTGGGGGTAATTAGGGGGGGTCTAATCAGGGGGGGGTTCAGCCCCGTGGCCAAACCGGGCATGCTCGCCGGCGGCGAGGCCACACCGGCGGCCAGAGCAGGGGGGGTACGGCGGGGTGGTGCGACGAGGTTGGGCAGCAGGGAGCGGGGTCGCGACGGCAGAGGCCAGCACGACCAGGACGCGGCGGCACGGGCGCGCGCGGGGCCAGAGGTACAGGGGGCGGGCACGGCGAGCACACGCCACGGCCACGGCGCAGCAGCGGCTGCAGTCGGGCGAGACCGTGGCCACGGCATGGCCAGGGCGCGGCCGGGGCAAGCACGAGCTTGCAGCGGCGAGCTAGGGGAGAGGAGGGGGAATCGCGGGAGGGGGTGCCCGCGGCCATGCTCACAGGGAGGGGGGGCCGTCGCGGCGGTTGCTGCCGGGGAGGGAACGGAGGAGACCGGGGGCGAAGGAGGCCGGGGCAGAGCTCGGGGCGGGGGTTCCGGTGCTGCGGCTGGGGCGCGGTCACGGCGACGCCGCCCGTGAGCTCCTGTGCGGAGGAACGGGACCAGGACGAGGGAAGGGGGGCGCGGCGCGAGAGAGGGGGGGGGAGGGAATCAAGGAGCGGCTAGGGTTCGCGGCCTGGGGGGGCTTGGCCCTCTTGTAGCCGCCGGCCAGCCACCGGATCCGCGCCACGGCACGGCCATGCCGCCGTGGCCGGCCGGATTCTGTCCACGGGGTGGAGACGAACAGGGGGGAGGGGAGATGACGGTTCGGGGGTGGGCTGTGGGCTGGGTTAGTTGCTAGGTGGGCTGGTTGGTGGCCCAGGAGGGAGGTGGGTGGGCTAGGTCCCCTCTTCTTTTGTTTTTGTTATTTTCTTTTCTGCTTATTCTTTTGTAATTATTTTAGCCACTCAGGTATTTTTGTAAAATATGGGAGGTGTCCCATAATTATTGCTATGCCATAGGCTACTGCTCCAAAAGAGTTGGGCATATTTAAAAGTCATTTAATATTTTATTATAATATTAAATGATTAAATTGGGATTTTTAGCTACTGTTTTGATTTGTTTGGAATTTTCTATAACTCAATAAATACCCAAACCCATTTGGATTTGGTCCAGTGATTATTTGGGATTTGTATAAAAGTGGTTCCAAGATTTTTGGAAAAGATTTATCGTCACCATATTTTTAATAATCACTAAAAAGAATTTTAGGGTTTGTTTGAATTTTATTTCAAAAGGCTTGGACTTTGTTTTCATCCATGATGATCAAGGTCCATGGTTCACATTGCTTGCAACAATATCAAAGGAGAATTTGAATTTGAACTGAACCAGTTGATCAAACAAAAGTTTAGAACAGTACAGATGAACAGTAACAGTGATTACTGTTCACTAACAGTGAGGGTGTTACATCGGTGATGTCTTTAATTCCATATAGACCCATAATATGGCTTACAATTGTAATCTTGCATTACATTCAAGTCTATTATCCTTTCTATATTTTAGAGCATAGTCCTCAGTATTCCTCATATACTGAATTCATGGACTTTATTCAGATTTTGTGTTTTACTCCTAAAGCACATCGGAATCTGTTCTTCTTCCAAGAACATTTGAGTCATTCTGTTGTTGGATTCACAATGCATGTTATATGGTAGAATCATATGTCAAAGTACATATGAGATCACATGTCCTAGTACATGGTGCATCTCTATTCTTCCATCAAGACATTGCTTGTGATATTTGGATTTCATCCGTTATATAATTTCTAGCTACAAGAACCTGTTTCTTGTCTAGAAGATTATTCCAACTTTTCTTTGTTTCATCATACGTATCTATCACTATAGATTTCAACGTGTGATGTGTTTGGTACTTCATATAAAGGAAGATTCTTGTAATCTTGCGTTATATCTACCTTATGTTTTATACATATATATCATAATGCATATATGTGCATATGAGACGATTCTCCATATACATATATCATTCGCATGTCCATATATACATACACGTGATCATTCTCCACATATGTCATAGCATGCATGTCTGAGATAATGATCATGCTCCCACTCAAATATATCCATCATATACTCATATATTTGTGGTTCATCTTTCATCAAGTCATTTTATTGTTACTATGTCTTACATAATGACAATGCTCCCAAAGCTCCCACTCAGAAAATTCCCTCTGCATTCTAAGTTTCCGGAAGTCTTCAAAGCTCCCACTCAGTTTCATGAAACTATAGGCCCACTCAATATTTTGGTCATTGCAAAATCACTTGATCAAATCAAGGTTGAGGGTTCATGTCTTGAGGTACTATAGTCCATCCTTTTAACGAAATAAACTTTCGTCATGCCCATTGCGATTTACTTTCAAATCCCGATTTGAATGAGACGCAATTCCAGGCTATGGTCCACTGTAGTGTAAATGAAATATTTCATTGTTTAAAGCATTCCTACGTTTCCGTAGTCAATCAATATTGAACTTTGGTCATAACAGTTTTATGAGCCAAATAATGCCTTATCCCTCTTACATTATTCTCAATAACTTTCCAGTTTATCGGGAATATGAAATAACCGCTTTATTTCACAGGATGTGAGCCATCCTATATGCAACTCAATATTATTTCATTTCTCCTCGTGTTCTAGGCTACCATCATTCCTTTGTGTTTCAAGCAATGTTATTCCTTTTGTTTTATAAAGAAGACTCATGATTATTGTTCTGTACAGAACATATTCATGACAACCTTCTAAATTCAACTAAGGCTTCAACTCATATACCAAGACCAATCGTCTTTGGCATATCCTTCCTTATATAGCGCCATTACAGTGGAACACGCTTCCGTTGTAATACTCTGATATTCTGAAGGCACGGTCCAATACCTTGGTCAAAGTTTCCATTATCTCCCATTGGATCCGTGTCGAGAGACTTCTTCTCGCACTACCAATCAAGCAACACAAATTTTGCTATTCGGGGAGAATATGTAATTTCAATTGCTTGTAGCTTTATCACAAAGAAATTCTTTCTTTAAGAAACCTTATAACACCATCAATTATGGAGCTATCTTGTCTCATTAGATTCAGGATGGTTTCCTATTCATGCAGGGGGTGTTTTAACTTAATGAATTAAAAAACCTTGTTCGTTAATAATTTTAGTGCAAGGGGGAAGAACGTTTAGACCATACTACAGTTTAGTATGACTACAAATGGTTCAAGTAGTCTAGCACTTTCAACTTCCATCGTAATTTGTGGTACAACTTCCACAAGTCTCCCATTATGTCAACTTTAATACTTATCACTCAGATCATAGCTTAGCGATTTGTATCCTTATATTCAACTTCACACTGTGATTCCTGAATCTCAGTTTTATGATCTCAATTGAATACAAGCTTTCAATTAATCATATGAAGTATTTAATGATAACTCATGTGCCCATTTAGTACATCATTTATGTATAATGATTGGCACAAGTTCTACTTGCTAGAACCTTGTCTTGGTCATATTTATTGCAGAGGTTCATAGGTCGTGTATCTAATCCATCTCACGCAATCTAGTTATGACTTTCATTCGATAATGAACTTCACAAGTTAATAGATCATAGATTTAATGAATTTATCAGTTATGAAATCACTTTATGCAATCAAATCTTTGACTTGTTGTAATCAAGACAACTTGAGCATTAAACATTGAATATCACTTGACAATAATAGTAGTATTATAAATGCTTTCTATCATAATATAAATCAAGACATAATCAAAGTATAAGCACACTTTTATTCATAAAGATGGAACAACTGACTTGTCTCATTACATGAATAACTTTTGTCTTGCGAGATGCAAGACACATAACTAAGTGTTCATACTATAATGATTACATAAGATTTATCTAATACTCTAAGTATCTCCTATGATAGATGTCTCAGCGGAATCCATGCTCGCCATCAACTGACTTGATATCCATCAATCCTTGATTTCACCTCTTCCCGTCCATGCAACGGCAGGTCCTGTTTTCATAAAACAGAATAAGTATCAGATACTCATTAACTGCAAGTGTTGTATAAGGGAACAAACATTTATAAAGTATATCAAGTATATACCTTCTCCATCGACAACTTCTCCTTCAATGGGTTCAACTTCCAGATACTGAAGTCTATCCATGAAGTCAGAGAACTCGAGGCTTTCACCTCTGCCGACATAGCCATGGACATGGTCTGTGTAGCTCGGTGGAAGCGAGTGTAACACTGTGTATATTGCAGACTCATTTGTGGTCCAATATTCAAAGTCATCTACAAGGCTCAGATGTATCTCATGCATCTTGGCCAAGTGTGCCTTCAAGCAAGAGCCTTCTTCCATCTTTGTAGAGAGAAAATCATTTTCTAACTCAAATCTGGCAACTCTAAACCGATGCATGTATATTGACTTCAGCTCATCTATCATGTCATATGTATCCAACTCAGCATATTCCTCACGCAAGGCTTGTGGAATGCTGGTTTCTATGAAACTTTTAGATATGGCGTATGTCCTCCGACGATTCTGATAATCAGTCGCTGCTCGTGCATCCATGTCGTTTGCTGGAGGGTTTCCCACATGCTCTTTTGTTAAGAATGAAAGGTTGGCTCTCTTGAGCACAACTCTAAGGTATAAGTACCAACTAATGAAAGTTGACCCATTTTCTTTAAGTCTTTCACCACGTAAGAAAGAAACCAATTCAAGATACTGGGGTGTATCCATTTTCTACAAACATAATTGCAAGCAACACAATTCAGACTAGTTCACAACAATGAGTTCATATAATCATATTATAAATGAGCTCACACTAAAACAATCATCCCTAAGAAGTTTTAGTGATTACATGATCCAGATTCACTGCCCGCCCTCGAATATCACACGGCCGACGGGTCAGTTTCAAAGGTAGACAACAACTTGTGCGATCACATCATCTGTATATTGTGACTCATGCTCGATCTTTCGATCTCTAGTATTCTGAGGCCATATCAGCATATGCTAGGCTTGCCAAATTAACCTCCATGTTATATGCTGCTCATCAAGGCCATATCTTCATATGCTAGGCTTGCCGAACCCAACCTCATGCGAACGACGTTTAATATGTGTGACACCCGATATGTACGGAATGTCGGCCATATGGGAGATCCTTCCAGGTGGTGCACACTTTGGTAGAATACTTGTGTTTGGCTTTGTTAATGGATCATCATATCACATGCTACCGTCGTGTATCCTATACTAGCAAGTTTTAAGATGTTTGAACTATGGCAACACTAAGTCTACAGTGTCTCCATTTGAGTTTGTTTTATCATGATGATGTTTACTACTTACTAGTAACACATAGCAAAACTATCACTACATCACAATCAAACAAACGATAGCCCCCACTTAGCAATACAAAGTTTAGACAATCTAGTTGTATATTGCAAGTTTTACGTGGCTGCTAGGGCTTTCATAGTTAAACAGGTTTTAACCTACGAGTCAACCACAACGTCAACCATACGATTGTCTCTATTACACCCCGCACGGGGCCCTCCATTGCAAATGCCACATCCGCTAAAGTAGAGAGATAGACACCCCCCAGAGCCACTTTATATGGTACAAGCCGCATGTCAAGCGTGGAACCAGTCTCGCGTAAGAGAATGCGTAAGGTCGGTCGGGGGCCGCTTCATCAAACGATGCCGCAGATGTGAACAAGTACACGTGGGAGGGTAACAATCATACAATCAACACCCACATCCTCGATGTGTTCTATCCGTACAGTAATACTAAGCATAGACCTGGCTCTGATACCACTGTTGGGGTTCGCAACGGAAAACACAAATTTTTCCTAACTAGCGTTTCCCATAACCCAAGATCTAGCTAGCCGTATTACCGTAACGGAAACAGTGCGGAATAACATACCTCGGGGTGTAGTCCGTTGCGCGGGAAACGTTCCCGCAAACGTGGCTGGTGTAGTCGAACAAGTTTCACAGCCCCCTGGCTTTGTTGAGCACCCGGATGGGTGTAGTGCCACACGTGTAGCACCTCGTAGTACTCGCACACGTACAAGACTCGATGACGACCTCCGATCTCCGATCCAGGGAATGTGGCGGAAGCAGACCTTCGGACGGAGCTTCGGCAGCACGACGTCCTCCGATCCTAACAGAGATGCCTCAATTCCACTACAGTCTCACACTAGGGAGCCCACCGTGGAAGATACGAGGAAGGGGAGAAGAGCGGAGAAAATCGATCTCAATTCGGAGTAATATTTATTTTCTCACGAATTTCTGTGTATTAAATATGTGCACCCTGCCCATCTATATATAGGCAGAGGGGAGGGAGTCAACCCCTCTCCCCTAGAAAGGTGGGACTAAAGTCCCTTGCTAGGGGGGTGGCTGGCCAAGGGGGCGAGGGGGCGCACCCCTCATGGGCCATAGGGCCCATGGCGCCTCCCCCTTCTTTCCTTTTTTATTTTTCCCTTTTATTTCCCCTAATGGGCCTCTTTCATAAATAAGGCCCATAGCAATTTTTAATTATAAATTAAAAAATTAATTATTAATTCAATTAATTAATAACTAAAACATATTATTCCTTCTCCCGGTGCTCCGGAACACCTTCCGGCTCACTCCGAAACTCCTTCGGGTCAACACGGAACTTTTCCGGTGCTGCTTCCTTTATTCTCCGGTAACTCCAATAGTTCCAAAAAGGTCTCCGGTTTCATCGAGCCCTTAAGTGTGTTACCCTACGGTCCGAGAACACTCCAGTCATGACCGAGATGAGGCTACAGTCAATGATCATCAGCGGGACCTGGATGCCCATAATGGCCCCTGTGCATTCCGGATATCAACACCGATTGGACCTTACGTCGTATAGCATTCCCTTTGTCAACGATACTGGATTGTTCCGAGATTTGATCAATGACATCCTATGTCTGGTTCAACCTCGTTCTGAACAAATCCTTATTCACTCGTTCCCGTGATATTCGTCCCGGTGACCTAGTCACACGCGGCAGCTTTATGGATGGAATCTCACCGAGTGGGCCCCGAGTATCTATCCATTACATGGATTGTCAAATCCCGCTCTTGTAACAATACTCCTCAACATATCTCCACGGAATACCCAAGATACAACCGTTATGACCCGCATATTTCAGTCAGGTGGTGGGATGTAAGTCGAAGCATCCGAGTAGATAGCAATTATGCACGTACTCACAGTCAAAGGAATGGTCTACTACGTTCTATAATTACAACACTGAACCTTCATAAGATTGATTATGCTGTAATGCTTGCTTTGGGTAATGTTCATCACGTCACTCATCCAGTGAGGTGACCTCATAGTCAAGAGAATTAATTGTCCATGATCGCGAAACCACGACCATCATGTTGACCATGAACTAGTTATTGATATAGAGGCTAACTAGGAACTCTGGGGTTTCTATACCACACTTGTATCATTGTTTCACTGATACAGTTCTAGCACGGTATGAAACTGGTTATGAACTTTCTTAGATATATTGGAATAATCATATATTATTTGCCTCTAGAGCATATATCCAACATGGAGTAGCGAGCATACGGAGGGAAATCAACACCAAGAAGGAGCAAAGGGCTGAGAGAGAAGCCCGACTTATCCAGGAAGCCACGCGCCTCCATGGAGAGTTGAAACTGATAGAGGCTCGGCGACTAAGCCTTGCCCATACGCACCCACAGGGATAATCGAGTCGGCTCCACCCGGCTACCAAGGACGAACACTGTTCCACAACCCTGATCAGTATCTCCCGGGATTCACGCCTCCTAGCCAGCCGGCTCCTTCGCCACGCCAAGATCGTTTCCATACACCTCCTCATCACTTTGATAACCCCATGGCTAATGTCATGGTAGCAACTCGCTTCCTCACCAATGCACCAATTCAGGGGGACACTCCAGCAAATCACGCCGCTCGAGAAGCCGTCGACTTGCTCAAGACTGTGATTACACATCAAGCTCAATATTCACAAGGGGTCCCATGGATCCATGGGACTCCATATCGAAGTTTGAGCCTGCAAGCAGAGTCATCGGCTCCTACAACCTCGAGCAGCCATCGCCATCGCGGTGCACCGCCACCTCTGAGCCCCCAGGGGGCACTGAGAATTATGGACCTACCGGCTCCTAACACTAACCGCCGTGTAGAGTCGGCGGCCCAATCTCCCTTGCAAGATCAAAACACCGATTTCGTCAGTAGATCCGTGGTTAACCGGTGTCTAGTGTCGTCTTTGAGGAACACACTCTTGCCCCCAGATTTCGAGGGACCACGTAAGGTTCCAAACTATACAGCTGACATGGACCTGACGGCTTGGATCGAGATTTATGACCTCACCATAGATATGCTACAAGTCGGCGAAGAAGTATGTGCCCGTTACTTCACGATGATGTTGGAAGGGCCGGCTTGTACATGGTTCAAAAACCTCCTAGAGAACTCCGTCACCTCCTGGGCGGACCTTACAGAGAAGTTTATCAAGAATTTCCAAGACACCTGTGATAACCCTCAAATGTAGGGGATCGAGATAGTCTTCGCGGGCAAGATAACCCAATTTATTGATTCAACACTTGGGGACACAAAGAATACGTACATTCTTTGACAATTGAGTTGTCAATTCAACCGCACCTGAAATAAACACTTGCTTGCACAAAGGTATTAGTAGCAACTGTGATACGATGGTAGTAGTGGTGGTGATAATAGTGGTGATGGTGGTGGTGAAACAGCAAAAGTAAAAAACTAGTAACCAGCAGGAAAGAAAACAATGTAGGCTAGGGAGATGGATGGTTGGGCGCTGCTTGGATGAGAACTAACATGTAATAGATTCTAACACGGGCAAGGCTCACAGAAAAGAAAGGATCATCTAGGCAAATATCAAACATCAGGCGTGTATCCCAGGGTAGTTGTACGTGCTTGCAATAAGAACTTTGCACGACATCTTTTGTCCTACCCTCCCGCTACAAACGGGGCCAAAAGGAACTTAGGGAGATTAAGGTACTCCTGTCAAAGAGCACCGGAACAAAGCATTAACACTTCATGGATACACGGAATCCTCAAATTGTAGTCCATCCCCTTTGGTGTCCCAAGCTGTCACCATTGGGATCGCCGGTTCTGGACTATAATAGGTGCATACAACTCATAGATAGGATCAAGAACACCACAAACTCAAGAAACAAAAGGGTGATCAGATCTGAAATCATGGCACTCGGGCCCAAAGTGACAAGCATTAAGAGCAACAAGTTGTAACAGAGATGATAAACACCAAGTAGATGATAGGCAACATGCCCGCAACAATCTGGTTGAACTATTACATGATCTAACTCATCCAATCCCTACCATCCCCTTTGCCTACAGCATGGAATTACTCACACATGAGAGAGGAAGTCATGGAGGGGTGATGGAGAGGCGATGATGATGACGATGGTGATGATTTCCCCTCACCGGAGGCCAAAGCAGCCTCCAGATTAGCTCTCCCGGAAAAGAACAGAGGGTTGTGGCGGCTCCGTGATGTAGATTGGAAAAGCGACTTATGTTCTGGGGTTTCTGCGTCGGGAGAATAAATAGGGCCAAAGTAGGGCACCGGGGGATGTGGGACCAAGCCAGGAGGGCAGGTGGCGTGGCCAGGGCTGGGCCGCGCCAGGCACCCTCCTGGCTGCCCCCTAGCTGCCCTGTGGCCCCCCTTTGGACTTGCGGAAGCTTCCGGAACGCTGATTTTTTATATATATTTTTGGGATTTTTCCAGCGTACCTAAATATCCAGAAACCTGCACAGAAGAAAACATCACTGGTAGCTCTGCTGAAAACAGCTTCAGTCGGGTTAGTTTCGTTCAAATCATGCAAGAATGAAGCCAAAACAATAGCAAAAGTGTTTGTAAAAGTAGATACGTTTGAGATGTATCAACTCCCCCAAGCTTAGCTATTGCTTGTCCTCAAGCAATTCAGTTCAACGAATTGGACGCGACATAGAAAACTTTGACAAACTCTTTTCCTTCATTAGATGTATATAAGCATGTACTATGAAAGAGTTTAGAAAGTTTTGACCTCATGCTACAAGGACAATGCACGAACCAATACTTCTTTCATGTAATCAGTCACAAACAAACAAAAAGTAAATAATATGCTGCTGAGAATCAATATAAGATCACAATGCACATAGCATGAACATATCAGAGTGGTATCTCGCTAGCCTCCATGAGTGAAGCAAAACATAAATGCAGAAACTCCTCCGGAGTTTTAAAGGAGACTAGAACTCAGAACGCAAAGTAAGAAACATCACAAGCATGCAGAAGACAATGTGATACTTTGGGACAATGCATGTTACACTAAGAATGACAATTATGCTCTCATAGTTGGTGCTTTGGAGAAACGAAGGTGGAGACTCTCGAACCGTGGCTTTTGATGGCAAGGTTGAAAACCCGTGAAAGGAAGCAAAGACTAAACATGTGCCAGAGCTCTTGGTTTTGAAAATAGAGACAAAACTCTTTTGAGAAGTGCAACTTTCCAGTCAACGGTGAACGGTAAAGGTCTCTCAATATCTCCCATGCCAACCATATTAATGCCTTTTGCTTACACATGTTCCCTTATCCGTAAATCCTTTGATGGTCTACGGAACCTTTTATTTTGCCTCAAGGATGGAAGGAGGGTATCGTTCCATCTATCATAAGCAGCATTTGGTCCATTTCATTCCATCATCAAGTATGGGGGAGGTATAACTCTCATTTTTTATTGACTAGTTAAAACTTCCATCAAAATATTTTTGGCATGGTAGATACTGATTTTCCCTCACCACACCATGAGCTTGTACGGTTGCAAAAGGGAAGCTTTTGAATAAATTTCGAGATGGCACAAGAAAGTCTAAGTTAGGAGTGGCCGGTAAATACCACATATAGGTAGGTATGGTGGACTCAAATGGAACAACTGGGTTTAGAAAGGTGATTGTGGAAGCACAAGCAGAATTCCGCTTGGTGCTGGAGGAAGGCTAGCAAAAGACGGGGAAGCGACCAACCATAGAGCATAACGGTCATAATCATGCAGAGCGACAAAGCAACATTGAATCGGGCATGAAAGTGATACAACTCACCCTCAAGTAAAAATATCATCAAGGCAGAACAGACTTTTTAGTCTTAACATGCGTGAACATGTGCCAAGTCAATCCAAGAATCCCCCGGAGGGAAATACCACTTCGATATGCCAAACCATGAACAATGCAATGCATGTCAATCATTTCAAGCAACATATTATAAACTCTAGCTATTTGAGACTAACCACAAAGAAAGCATGAACTACTGGGAAAGCATTGTAAACATAGCACTATGTCGCTACAAGCTGGTCTCTAATCATAAGTACAGGCATATGTACAAAAGTAGAAACAAAAGGAGTTCATACCGGCTTTCCTTGTTGCATCCCTTCCGTCGATCTTCGCCATTACTGCCTTGTCACTTGCACGATCGAACGTAGGAAATTATAATCATCACGGACTCGAGCTGAACTCTGAAACAAAACAAACTAAAGAGCAAAGGAAACATATTTTTGGGGTTTTTTAAGGTTTAACAAAAGAAAAAGAAAGGACAAATCTTTTTGGGTTTTTGCAAACTAAAAGAACAAAGAAGAACAGGCAAAAACTTCAAAAAGATAAAAGCGAACCAACGGTAGATACAATGGAAGGGTAGGAGAGCACGTACTCCCCCAAGCTTAGGCTTTTGGCCTAAGTTGGGCTCGTCTACTGCGGTCCCGAGGAGCCTCCTGCTCCAAGGTAGTACTGGTATGTCCATGGGTCGTATGCGTCCTCCGGTGCATACACCGAAGCCCTGGTCTCCTCCCACGTGGAAGAAGAAGGTCCCGCCCCCCATCCAGAGGAAGACCCTTCACCCCAGGGGGTGACGATCTCCTCCTGAACGGGCAGATACACGACGCGCTCCTTCTCGTCTAGCTCGACCCCCTCCATGGGGTCGTGAAACTGGTACCTCCCCGTGATCTCATCAAACTCGGCCACTGAAAAACGAAATCCATTCCTGCGAGAAAAATCAAACACAAGTGGTGCAGGTAGACGGACAGTGCGTGCCACACCGTCTTTAAACCGCAAAATATAATCAAGTGTATAGCGGTCAGAGGTCTTAGTAACAAAGAAATGCCTCTTCATGGCAGCCAATTCAAGGCTAACAAAAGGAAAGATTGCATCATCTGGGCGCGGTTCTCCTTGGAGAAACTGCAAAAGAAGTGTGGCATAGACGCCACCAAAAAGGTCCCCCTTGTTACTATCAGTAGCAAGGCGTTTCGCAATAAGCGAACTCACATGATACTCGTGCTTCCCTGAGAGGGCATTCGCCATGATAGCAGTATCAGGCGTAGAAGTGTTGCTCGTGTTTTCTCGAGCCAACACTCCTCTAGCAATATAATAGGAGAAATTCCTTAGGTGAGGGAACATAATGTTGGAAATCTTCTGACGGTTGGATGGCCTCACTTCAGTGTTATAGAACGAGTCGAGGAGGGTGTTGAGTGCAACAGTTTGGACATTTTTCCTTATAGAACGAGTCGAGGAGGGTGTTGAGTGCAACAGTTTGGACATTTTTCCTCTTCTTCTTCTCGACCAACCTAGAAAACCTAAAGCTTCACAAAATATACTCATAGGCATGGTCAGCAATCTTTCATAAAGTCGAAACACCACAGTATCATTGTCAGAATAAAACCTGAAACTGTTAACAAAAATAGCGGTGAGTGTCTCGTACTGTGGTACACGGCTCGTAACAGGCCGTGTCAAACCTGCATTGGCACACAAAGCATAGAACTCTTCTTCTATGCCGGCATCCTCCATGAAATCTTCGCATGGAAATGCCATGTCTTTCGTGGGTGACGAGTCCAACATCTCTATGGGTACGATATCTTCATTGTAGCTCACCCTCGTGGTCGAAGGTGAAGCTGCGGAACGCGTAACACGGCTAGAGCGCTCGGGTTTCTTCTTCCCAAGCCACTTTCCTAGCCTCTCCATTTCTGAAATTTTTAACAATTCACAAAAACGAAGATTTAAGCAAAACTAGTTTGGGCAAAACATTCTACTTACTTTACCAAGGCTCAAACTAGCAACAAAACTTGAAATATAAATTCTACCCAAACATTTAAGCTCAACTAAACAGCACCAAGAACCACTAAATACTCACTAATGAAGCCACCAACTAGAAAACTAATTGGAGGGGTGAGGGAGTCACATACCAGAGAGTATTTGTTCCAAATTTCAGCTCAAATGAGTGGTTGTAGAAGTAGATCGAGGTTCCATGCTCAAGAACAGCAAGAACGGCAGAACCAGAGCAAGAACACGAGTTTTTGGGAGGAAGGAGAGAGAGTGAGGGAAGAGAGGCCACCAGGGGGTGCCTGTGGGCCCCGGGAGGGTGGGTGGCATGGCCAGGAGCTGGGTCGCGCCACCTGGCCTCCTGGGCCAGGGATGGACCCCCCTGGTCAGCCTGAGGTGCCTCCTGATGGCTTTTTACCTGGAAATTTTGATTTTGATTTTTCTGGAATTTTCTGGGCAACTTCACTGTAGAGAATTTTTCAAAGTTCAAGAAGATGCAAAAACTTTCGTGAACTTGAGACAAAAGTTAGAACAAGTGAAGCTTTAAACACAAAAACTTGGGTACAACAAGGAATTTAAAAGCTAAAGGAAATGAAAACATAACAAGCTCAACTTTTTACCTATATAAAACATGCTAGTTAGCAAGGTTGATCAAGTCTTACCAACAAACCTGTGGTATATAACGCAGAAAGTCTCGCCTCTTATGGAGTGATCATTGCACTCTCACTTTAATGGAAATTGTCCCCACCATAATTGTCTTGTATTTATGGTATACATGTAGTGGAAAATCCCATTCTCCAATCTTCAAGGTCTCGATATTCTCAATGGAGTTAAGGCCATGCCTTTTCTCGATCTTCTTCGGAAAATACACCGTGTGTTCCTTGTCATTCACGTTGAAGGTAACCTTCCCTTTTTTGCAATCAATAACAGCACCTGCGGTGTTAAGAAAAGGTCTACAGAGGATAATGGACATGCTCCCATCCTCGGGCATGTCAAGCACAACAAAATCAGTAAGTATTAAGCAATTGGCAACTTCAACAGGAACATCCTCACAAATACCGATCGGGACGGCCGTGGACTTGTCGGCCATCTATAGAGAGATATCTGTAGGAGTTAATTTCTCTAAAAAAAAGTCTTTTGTAGAGAGAAAAGGGCATAACACTCACTCCTGCACCAAGATCACATAAAGCAGTTCTAACATAATTATTTTTTATGGAGCAAGGAATGGTGGGTATACCTGGGTCACCGAGCTTCTCAGGAATCTTGCCACTGAAAGAGTAGTTAGCAAGCATAGTAGATATTGCCTCATTAGGGACTTTTCTTTTATTAGTAACAATATATTTCATATATTTAGAGTAAGGAGGTAACTTAATAGCATCAGTCAAAGGGATTTGAAGAAAAAGAGGTTTCATGCACTCACAAAACTTGTTATAGTGCTCTTCTTCTTTGGTTTTGACGGACTTTCTTGGGAAAGGCATGGGTTTCTGTACCCATGGTTCTCGTTCCTTCCCATGTCTCCTTGCAAGAAAATCTTCTCTAGTATACTTCTTGCGCTTATCGGGTGCTTCTTCTTCACGAACCTTGGGTGGATCATTCTTTTCAGCATCTTTTTCAGGTTCAACACCGTCTTCAGTCTCAGCATCGGAGGTAGATATGTTGTTTGGATCAACAGCTTGTTCTTCTTCTTCTATAAGATCATTGGAATTGTCAGCTTCCTTGTGTTTCTTCTTCTTCATCTTCTTCTTCTTATTTGGAGAGCTAACAATTTCTTCTTCCTGCACTTCAGAATCTTGCTCGATCCTCTTCGGATGCCCTTCTGGATAGAGAGGGTCCTGGGTGTGTGTTCCACCCCGGCTCTTTATACCATAAGCTTGTAAATTGTCCTGTTTGGCATTTTTAGCAAGCAAATATTTTTTCACATTAGAAATTTGTTCAAGCTGAGTTTGAACCATATGAAAATGCTTCACAAGACATTTAACATCATTAACGTTCTACCTAGAACATCAAGCAAACTTTTGATAGCAAGGGTATTATCAAGCAACTAACCTTGTATTTTCTCATTGAAGTGACTCTGCTTCATAATAAAATTATCAAGCTCACCTAAACATTGGTCAGGAGGTTTACCTTTAGGGATGTCACTTGCATTGAAATCTAAAAGAGAGTGTACCTCTACCATAGGTGGGTGAGTAGTAGGCTCACACAGCTTCTCAATTGGGGGTAGATTCTTCACGTCTTTAGCTTTAATTCCTTTCTCTTTTATAGACTTCTTTGCTTCTTGCATATCTTCCAGGCTTAGGACAAGCACACCCCTATTCTTTGGTGGTGGAGGTGGTTCAGGCACGGACCAATCTTCATGGTTTTTGGCAATCTTGCCCATAAATTCTTCCGCATCGTCCAGTGTTCTTTGCCTGAAAACACAACCAGCACAACATTCTAGATAGGATTTAGACCCATCGGTTAGACCAGCATAAAATATATCAAGTAATTCATTCTTAGGGATCTCATGTCCCGGTCTAGCCTTCAGCAAACTGCAAAATCTCCCCCAAGCTTTAGGGAAATGCTCATCATGTAACTATTTAAAGTTATAAATTCTTTGCAAAGCAGCATGTTGCATATGAGCAGGAAAATACTTATCAACGAAAGATATAGCCATATCTTGAGGACTCTGAATGGAACCACATGGTAGTGCATCATACCATGCTCTAGCATCTCCTTTCAAGGAAAAAGGAAGAAGCTTGGTCACATAAAAGTTCCGGGTCCTTTCATTAGTAGTAAACAAGCCACCCAACTCAGTGAGTTTGGTCAGGTGCTCGATAGCATCATCATTTTCGCTGCCATAAAAGGGATCAGCTTCAACTGTGGATATAAGTGAAAGATCAACAGAGAAATCATAATCAGGATCAGTGATGCATATAGGAGACATAGAAAAAGTAGGATCAGGAGTAAACTTGTTCTTCAGGGAGTGCTTTGCTAGAAACTTCTTTATAGTAGCAGGGTCGGAATCAGCACATTCATTAAGCTCCCTGCAAAAATCATCATCAAGTGTAATATAATCATCCTCAAGGAGTTTCTCCTTAAGGCCAGCAAAGTTATGAGTTTTTCCAATAGGTGTTTGGGTAACAGGAATTTCAATACCCGAGAATCGGGCAGCAGCAGCAATCTGTTCTTCAATAAAAGAACCAAGTGAACCTGTAGTCTCAAAAGTAGTAGAAGCATCATCAAAAGTATCTGACATATTGCCAGACTCAGCAGAAGTAGCATGTAACTGAGGTGAATCAAACTGACTCATAACTGAAGGTGAATCAAGTTTAGCACTAGTGTTAAGAGCAGTACCTCTTCTCGTACGGGATGGTATGATCGAAACCTTGGGGTCTCCTTTCTTACCCATAGTGGATAGCGTGCAGCAGGTAGGATAATTTAAGTAGACCTGTGAATAAAGCTATGGTCCCCAGCAATGGCGCCAGAAAATAGTACTTGATAACCCTCAACTGTAGGGGATCGAGATAGTCTTCGCGGGCAAGATAACCCAATTTATTGATTCGACACTTGGGGACACAAAGAATACGTACAGGCTTTGACAATTGAGTTGTCAATTCAACCGCACCTGAAATAAACACTTTCTTGCACAAAGGTATTAGTAGAAACTATGATACGGTGGTAGTAGTGGTGGTGATAATAGTGGTGATGGTGGTGGTGAAACAGCAAAAGTAAAACAGTAAAAGTAAACAACTAGTAACCAGTAGGAAAGAAAACATTGTAGGCTAGGGAGATGGATGGTTGGGCACTACTTGGATGAGAACTAACATGTAATAGATTCTAACACAGGCAAGGCTCACAGAAAAGAAAGGATCATCTAGGCAAATATCAAATATCAGGCGTGTATCCCAGGGTAGTTGTACGTGCTTGCAATAAGAACTTTGCACAACATCTTTTGTCCTACCCTCCCGTTACAAACGGGGGAAAAAGGAACTTAGGGAGATTAAGATACTCCTCAAAGAGCACTGGAACAAAGCATTAACACTTCATGGATACACGGAATCCTCAAATTATAGTCCATCCCCTTTGGTGTCCCAAGTTGTCACCATTGGGATCGCCGGTTCCGGACTATAATAGGTGCATAAAACTCATAGATACGATCAAGAACACCACAAACTCAAGAAACAAAAGGGTGATCAGATCTGAAATCATGGCACTCGGGCCCAAAGTGACAAGCATTAAGAGCAACAAGTTGTAACAAAGATGATAAACACCAAGTAGATGATAGGCAACATGCCCCCAACAATCTGCTTGAACTATTACATGATCTAACTCATCCAATCCCTACCATCCCCTTTTCCTACAGCAGGGAATTACTCACACATGAGAGAGGAAGTCATGGAGGGGTGATGGAGAGGCAACGATGATGAGGATGGCGATGATTTACCCTCACCGGAGGCCAAAGCGGCCTGCAGATTAGCTCTCCCGGAGAAGAACAGAGGGTTGCGGCGGCTCCGCGACGTAGATTGGAAAATCGACTTCTGTTCTGGGGTTTCTATGTCGGGAGAATAAATAGGGACAAAGTAGGGCACCGGGGGACATGGGACCAAGCCAGAAGGGTAGGTGGCACGGCCAGGGGCTTTGCCGCCCCAGGCACCCTCCTGGTTGCCCTGTGGCCCCCCTTTGGACTTGCGGAAGCTTCCGGAACGCTGATTTTATATATATATATTTTTTTGGGATTTTTTAGCGTACCTAAATATCCAGAAACCTGCACAAAAGAAAACAGCGCTGGTAGCTCTGCTGAAAATAGCGTCAGTACGGGTTAGTTTCGTTCAAATCATGCAAGAATGAAGCCAAAACAATAGCAAAAGTGTTTGGAAAAGTAGATACATTTGAGACGTATCAACCTGCCGGAGAGCAACCACAATCGTCGACTTGGAGCACTGTGTCCAGAAGGAAGGAGAGTCGGCCCTAAGCTGGGCACAACGAATCGCAGATATAGTCCACTCCTCAGACACTATTACTGCTCAAACAACAGTGATCGTCTTGGAAAGAAACTGCAAGTTTGAGCCCCTAGTGCACAATCTTGGTCGACTCAAGAGGACGGTCACTAACATGGGAGAGCTCATGAATGCGGTCATCAAGTCTGTCAAGTCTGACAAAACCAAGGATGCTGACCCAGAAGAGGACAAAGCTGCCCAGAATAAAAAGAAAAACGACAATGGATCACAGAGTCAGAGCCAATAGACCAAGAGTCGACTCGATCAGAATGCTTCCGACTTGGTAGCCAACACAAATGTCGGCTTCCAAAGGCAGAAGCAGGGGGCAACAACTACCGCAAGCCGGAAAGAAGTTTCCAACCCCCAACCAGCTGTGAAGAAGCTTTGAAAAGACCTTTCCCAACACATAGTAAACCCGGTCGTCCATCCAATCACACTTGGGAAGATTGCAACTTCATGAAAGAGTTCGCATGGCGTGGAGGCCAGGGACCCCCTGGGTTAGGTGGAGGATCTGGTTAGAACAACAATAACCAGGACTTTGGGCATCAGGGAGCCGACGCGGCACCTCAACACCAAGGATCCAGGGGAGGAGGACAATAAAACCAGTCAGGGCTTGTCGGATTCCAAGCAAACCCAAAACAACTCCAAGACCACTCAACTTATCATGTCTTCACCACCAGCAGTTGTTGGAGGGACAGGAAGCTGCAGCAGAGAGCCTCCATGTCTGTGGCCACAGAGTCGTCTTGTCCCGGGTGGCTTAACTGGTCTGAACATCCAATCACCTGTACGAGGGATGACCACCCCCCAGTGGTAGAAAACCCGGGCTCTCTAGCCCTGGTAGTTTATCCGCAAATTGGGTGCTACACGCTTGACAAAGTGCTCATGGACAGAGGAGGAAGTATCAACATCCTTTACTACGAGACTTTCCGTAGGATGGGATTGACTCACAAACAGCTGCAAACCTCCAACAATGTGTTCCATGTAATAGTCTCAGGCAAGTCGGCACAACCGATAGACAAAATCTACCTGGAGACAGCCTTCGGAAGTGCTGAAATTTTTCGCTCTGAGATCATACCCTATGAGGTGGTGAAACTTGAGAGCCCATATCACGCCATCTTAGGCAGACTGGATTATGCCAGGTTCATGGCTCGGCCATGCTATGCCTACCTGAAGCTAAAGATGTCGGGTCCCTTCGGCCCAATCACAGTAGATGGGAGCCGTTCTAGGGCCACCGAATGTGATGAGCAACACGTCAAGTTTGCCAACTCGGCATGCACCAAGGAGGACCTGTCTGCATACCAGGATAAGGTATATCCAGCTGACTCCACCATCCTGAAGAAACCGACTCTTGACAATAACTCCAATTTCCAACCGGCTCAGGACACGAAGAAAGTCGATTTTGTCCCTGGTGACGCTTCCCAGCAGTTCATCATTGGGACATGGCTATCTGACAAATAGGAAAGTGCGCTCATCGAGTTCCTCCTTGAGAATCGGGACATTTTTGCATGGAAACCTTCTGACATGCCAGGTGTTCCGAGGGAACTCGCTGAGCACCACCTAAATATTGACCCAAAACTGAAGTCGGTCAAGCAATTCCTTCGTCGTTTCAAAGAAGAAAGGAGGAACGCCATTGGGGAAGAGATAGCCCGGCTCCTTGCTGTCGGGTTCATCATGGAAGTTTTCTATCCGGAGTGGCTTGGAAACCTGGTCCTTGTTCTGAAAAAGAACGGGACTTGGCGTATGTTCATTGACTACACCGACTTAAATAAGTCTTGCCCAAAGGATCCCTTTGCGCTGCCTCGTATCGACCAGATCATAGACTCAACAGCGGGATGCGAGCTCCTGTGTTTTCTTGACGCCTACTCTGGCTATCACCAAATCAAGATGGCTCTTGAATATCAGGAGAAAACGGCTTTCATCACTCCTTTTGGAATATACTTCTACACTTCCATGCCTTTCGGCTTGAAGAATGCAGGAGCCACATATCAGCGAATAGTGCAGAACTGCCTCAAGGAGAAAATTGGGCGCAATGTGCATGCTTACGTGGATGACATAGTTATCAAGTCTCAGGTGGCCGACTCACTCATCAATGACCTCCAGGAAACCTTCAAGAATCTTCGCAAGTACCAGATGAAGTTAAACCCGGCCAAATGCACCTTTGGGGTCCCTGTAGGAAAGCTCCTCGGATACATAGTGTCGGAGCGAGGCATTGAGGCAAACCCGGATAAAATCAATGCTATCATGGCTCTTCAGAAGCCGGCCTCAGTGAAGGGAGTCCAACGACTCACAGGGTGCGTAGCTTCCCTAAGTCGGTTCATAAGCCGACTTGGAGAAAAAGCGATCCGTCTGTACCGACTCTTGCGAAAGTCAGAAAAATTCGTCTGGGATGGCGAGGCTGATCAGGCTCTGGAGTCACTTAAGAAACAGTTGTCCCAGGCTCCAATTCTAGCGGCTCCTAAGGCAAAGGATCCAATGCTACTCTATATCTCATCCAACAATAGAGCAGTCAGTGATGTGGTTGTGGTTGAGCGTATGGAAGTCGATAAAGAGCACCCCTTGCAGAGGCCAGTCTACTATGTTAGTGAAGTCTTGATTTCATCAAAGCAATGCTACCCTCACTGGCAGAAACTGGTCCTTGGTCTACTCATCGCCAGTCGGAAGCTCAAGCACTATTTCCAGGAGCACCCCATAACTGTAGTCAGCTCAGCGCCACTCGCAGATATCATCCAGAACCGAGAAGCTAAGGGAAGGATTGGAAAGTGGGCTATAGAGTTGGGGGCTTATCACATCAAGTATGAACCACGCACGACCATCAAATGCCAAGAGCTAGTCAACTTCATCAATGATTGGACGGAAATCCAGGCGCCTCCAGAGAAGCCGATCACCAAATACTGGACAATGCACTTCGATGGGAGTCGGCAGCTCCAAGGGTCAGTAGCCGGCGTGGTCCTCACTTCTCCCAAAGGAGAGAAATTCTGCTATGTCTTGCAGCTACAGTTCACTTGCACAAACAATGCAGCAGAATATGAGGCCCTACTCCATGGGCTACGGCTGGCTCATGAGATGAACATAAGTCGGATTCAATGCTACGGCGATTCCGACCTTGTTTCCCAACAAGTGTCGGGAAAATGGAACTCCAAAGATGCCACCATGGCAGCTTATCGGGGAGAGGTGGAAAGACAAGCCAGTTTCTTTGTAGGGTACCAAGTGGACTATATGGAGCGCAAGCTAAACGAAGCCGCGGACGCTCTATCCTGGCTCGGCTCTCAGCGAAAGCCGGTGCCACAAAATGTTTTTCTGGATGTCCTGACAAAGCCGTCCGTGCAAATACCGACGGAGCAAGACATAGCAGAGCCGGATCCAGAACCGGCTCTGGTGGCCGCAGTACACACTGATACTCTATCCTCGTTGGTTACCCCAAGTGGAAGGTTGAGATGTAGTGTAGCGGCAAATTTCCCTTGGCAAAGATACCAAGGTTGAAAAGATCGTCTCCCGTAGGACTCCGACAATGATAAGTAGGTGGTGAAGTGAACAATGGCGCCGTTCACAAGAAGGTTGTTTTCTTCACCTGGACCTGCACACACACAAGTAACTTTGCTTCCCAACGAGTACAGAGAGGTTGTCAATCTCTCCGGCCTTGTTGTTCACAAAGGATCAACGCAACAGATAATAATGATAATAATAACAGCTAGAAAGTAATAGCAGGAAAATAAAAGAGCGTGTAAATAGTGATGATAATATGGGCCGTGGTCCCATGATGTTCACTAGTGATGTCTTTCTCCCAAAAGACGATAATAATGCTATGCGAGGTAAACAAATTACAGCTGGGCAATTGACGAGATTAAAAACGCACCGCAATGCTAACAATGCTACAAAGAAAGGAAGAGGCTCAAAAGCATGGGAGTTACGCCAAAATAAGTAGAACGAAATCCAACTGCATCTACTACTAATCATCCACCTTGAGATATCTATCCAGAGCATCTCGCAGGTATTAAGTTGCGAGCCCCACCCAAAGTGTAAACCCAAAGCAACAGACAACTGCATTCAAAAGCACTTTGCGTAAAGTAAACAATCCTAGCAACCGCAGTTACAATCACCGTTGTTTTCCCCCTTGTGTCAACAGCACATCCCCTAGACTCATGTTTCTGTCACTCAAGCGTGTCATCGTGGGGCATGAACCCACAATTGAGCATAACATTACCTCTTGGACTCACTACCTACTACTTAGCCAAAGCAATAAACAGCAACGGAGAACATGCAAGAATTACTTAGGAACAAAAATATAAGAGATAAGAATCAAATATATTACTCAATCACAAACTAAACATAGTCTCATAATCCATCAGATCCCAACAAACTCAGCAGAGCAACAGCAGAAAATTACATATGTGCCTCCATCATGTAGCGCAGCTCACGAGGTCTAAACCATGAAGAACAAAGAGGGGAGGAGAACATCACATAGCTACTGATCACGGACCCATGGTCCAAAGGAAACTACTCACGGCACATCCGGGAAGCGTCCATGGTGGAGGGGAAGCTTCTGGAGGTCAATCCTCCCTCCGGCAGGGTGCCGGGAAGAGGTCTGCTGGCGCTCCCGATCTTGGAAGCTCGGCGGCGGCGGAACAGAGGCGAGATCGCGAAAAAGGGTTCTGTCTTCGGAGGTTTCGCATCACGGGAAATAAATAGGCGAAGGGGGCATCCAGGGGGGCCACCAGGGGTCCATGCGCACCCCTGGCGTGGCCAACCCCTAGAGCGCGCCGCCAGGGCGCCTGGGCCCCTGGTGGTGGCCCTCTGGCCCCACCCAGGTGATTCCGGAAGGTTTCTTCACGCTGATTTTTTATCCGATTTTCCCAAATTTTTGGAGCACTTTTAATATGGGGGAAACCTGAAATAGAAAAACAACAGAAAACAGAATTGGGACTGTGGTGCAGTGAGTTAATAAGTTAGTCCAAATATGATCAAAAGTGTATCTAGATCATAGCAATATCACAAGAAACATGCATGGAGCAAGCAGAAACTATAGATACGTTTGGGACGTATCAACATCCCCAAGCTTAATTCCTGCTCGTCCTTGAGTAGGTAAATGATAACAAGCATAATTTCTGTGGTGACATGCTAGCAACCATATAAGAACTTTGAAATTAAAGCAATCAAGGTATGTAAATCAATTCAAGTAATAATAGGCAAGAGTCTATATTGGCATTGAAACAAGCAACATAAGAACATTAGGTGCAAGAGCTCTCGCTGTCCGTGAATCGAATGTCTCCAAATGGTGTTTGCGTGCAAGAAGGGGATATGGGAATACGAGAGAAAAAGTATTTTGTTGAGAACTCAATCTACTAAAGTTTCACACTTGGTCTTCTCTGGAATCTTATCTTGACTAGTCCCCAAACCACTAGCCAGGTACAAGTCAATTTGTCCAATCCTTTTTGATATTTTGAGCACTCATGCAATGGATGAGTGTAAGAACGAGAGTTGACACTTAGGATGCTAAAGAGAGAAGTATGGTGGAGGAGGAAGACAAAAAGGGTGAGAAAGGCTCATATCAATGAGGACAATCATAGGCGAGAAGGCCAAATGATAGATATGATGTGAGGAGTAGGGATTGCCATGCAACGGATGCACATATGAGCTAAGAAAAGCTCTCCAATGGAACTAGTGCGGGTGCATCCAACTTGCTCGCTCATGAAGACCTAGAGCTCGTTTGAGGAGGCTCATCCTTGGAATATGCAAGCCAAATTCTATAGTGTGAAGGTCCCCACGTAGCTATATGCATAAATGATCATCTCTATGGAGTACAAGGATAAGAGGGAGTACTAGTGTGAATCTTTCAAAAGGATAGTAGTGTTGCCCCTTTCTCTCTTTTTATTTTATTTTTTCTCTTTTTTATATTTTTTGTATTTTTTGGTGGCCTCAATGGCTCTTTCTATTTAACTCTCATTAGTCCTCTATGGGATCTTTTATTTTGTCCACTTTGGGATCTTTTCCTCACTTAAGGGCAACACTCTATTTTACAAGAAGGTATAGAAGATCTTCACACTTTACAAGGTACTCAATCATAAAGAAAATGTAACTATCATGATGTATGCAAATTTATGCCTCTGCCAGTGTAGCAGGAACATGTATGACATGAAGATCAAGTCATGAAGAAGTGGATGTTGCATGGCAATATATCTCGGAAAGGCTATGGAAATGCCTTAATAGGTAGGTATGGTGGTTGTTTTGAGGAAAGATATAAGGAGGTTCATGATGACAGAGCGTATCATGCCAAGTGTTTGGATGCACCGGCGAGGTGGACGCCAACTCTCGGAGTGAGAAGAGGGCAATGCACGGTACCGAAGAGGCTAGCAAATATGAGGAGGTGGAAGTGTCAACTTTCAATACTTACATTAGTCCGAAGAACTCATGCACTTATTATCGGTAACTCTCAATCTAATGAGGAGGTTCACAAAGAGAGAAGTACCCCGAGGAGGAGTGTATGGGGGGTTGGTTATCCTTGAGCATCCTCGACTCATGGTACGTGAGTGTACTCTAATATTCGATCCCTCCAAAGATTACCGATCCATCTAGTAGCTAGAGTTCTCAACTAGTTTTGTAGGTTTTTGAAAATAAACACGGATTGCCCAAAATACGACACCTATCACTAATAGGCTAGAGCTCTTGACACCAAAAGTTCAAACATTACTCACAACAATACCTCAAAACTATTGCAAGTTACTACTAAAATTAAATAGCAACCTTAATTACCTAATTTCAAGACAAGACACAACTCAGTGCAACAACCAACTCTCTTAACAAGATAAACATGAAGACTAAAGTGAGTTCCAGAAACGAACTAAAAAAAAGCCAAATATCTTGCTAAAGACATACTAAAACTAAAACTAAACAAGGCAGTAGCTACGAAAGATAAAGAACACACAACAGAGAAAGATAAGTATGAAAAATCCTATGATGTGTTCTAGATTGAAGTGGAGCGTGTTTCTCTCCCACACAAAGTAAGCTGGGGTCAAACTTGTTATGAACAGCAAGCAAAACTAAAGAAAAGAAAATAAAAAGTAAACCTAAGAGTGAGACGCTCCAAGCATAGCACATAACGCATGAAGTGATAAAAATAGTGAGACGAAGGACGAACTGATGATTGTTGATGGAGAAGGGGATGCACGAGGGCATCCCCAAGCTTAGACGCTTGATTCTCCTTGAATATTTATTGAGGACGCATGGGGGCATCCCCAAGCTTGAGCGTTTGACACTCCCGGATCTTCTTTCATCATCTTCCCTCGCACACTTGAAAACTCCCTTCATACATAACTCATCGTAAGCTGATTAGAGAGGTTAGTACCCTTAATAAAATAATTTTTCCCCACTGTAAATAGAGATATTCTTGACGAGCTACTGTTTCTCAACATTTCCAAAAAAAATTGCAAATAAAAATCAAGCTTAAGGTTTTCAAAAGTAAGGAAATGCAAAACGTGGCAGAATCTGTGAAAAACAGAACAGCAGGTAGTAAATAAGTTTTTTGGGGTACTTCTGCAACTCAAATAAAAAAACTCAGAACATACGAAAGTTTCACAATTGTATAGAGCATTCTGTGTAAAAAAATTAGCTAAAAAAGATGAACTGGTAATTTGTTTCGATTTTTTCCGTCAAGCAGACAGAATCTGTTTTCTGGACGGCATGTCACAACTTTTGCTTCCCTTATCATATGAGGCTAAACTTGGCACAAAGCTTGAAAGTAAAGATACAATGATGTTGCTACAGTAGTAACAATCATCAAGACCACTAAAAACAGAAGTAAAAACATCTTTGGTTGCCTCCCAACAAGCACTTTCTTTTACGCCTTTAAGCTAGGCATGAAGATTATGAAAGATGCTCTCACAAGAGAATAAGAGTTGAAGCAAAAGAGAGCATCAATAAGCAAATATGAAACACATTTAAGCCTAACCCACTTCCTATGCATAGGCATCTCGTAAGAAAATAAATCAAAGAAGCATAAACTAACAAGCATAGGAAGGTAAAAAGAGAACAACTTGAAAACTTTCATCAAAAAGAGAGGTGTTTTTGTAACATGGAAGTTTCTACAACCAAACTTTCCTCTCTCAAAGTAATTTTCAGTAGCATCATGAACAACATCAAGAATGTAAATACCACATAAATCATATTGTTCATGACCTACAATCACACGTGTATAGTTTTCAACATAGTCTTTAGGAACATAAGATAAATGCATCCCATCACATTGAGCCTTAATAAGAGCACAGTTCTCCGGAATATGAGTTGGAGATTTCAAAAGGATAATAGGACAATCAAGTGTGGGTGCAATAGCAAAAATTTCATGCTTAGCATAAGGAACTATAGCAAGTTCATCTCCATAAGCATCATTCATAATGGCATCATGGTCACAAGTATAGAAGGCATCAACTTCATCAAAAAGGGACATTTCAAAAGAATCCATAGGATCATAACACTCATATAAGGTAAGAGTCAAAGAATTACTCTCATTAGAAGGTTGACATGGATGGCTCCATTCTTCCTCCTTTTGTTCGTCACTCTCCTCCTCTTTTTCATCCACGGGGCTTTTAGGTTCAACAATTTCTTCTTCCATGGAGTCCTGAAAAACATTAGTATCTTCCTTTGGGGGAGAGATTCTCTCAAGATGATCAGTAATCTAATAATTTTCCTCGTAATTTTCCAAACAATAATTAAGTATAGAAAGACTCTTAGATTTATAAGGGGCATCATCAATATTTTGAAGGCACACAGAAAAGCAAGGATCATCTATGCAATATCAAACCTTAGGCATGCATCCCAAGGTAGTTGTCCGTGCTTGCAATAAAAACTTGCACAACATCTTTTCTCCTACCATACCGCTACGAACAGGGCCAAAAGGAACTTATGGAGATTAAGGTGCTCCTGTCAAAGAGCACCGGAACAAAGCATTAACACTCAATGGATACATTAAATCCTCAAATTATAGTCCATCCCCTTTGGTGTCCCAAGCTGTCACCATTGGGATCGCCGGTTCCGGACTATAATAGGTGCGTACAACTCATAGATAGGATCAAGAACATAAGCAAACTCATGAAAACACAAGTAGTTCAGATATGAAAACATGGCACTCGGGCCCAAAGTAACAAACATTAAGAGCAACAAGTTGTAGCAAAGATGATAAACACCAAAATAGATGATAGGCAACATGCCCCCAACAATCTGACGAACTATTACATGATCTAACTCAACCAATCCCGACCATCACCTTTGCCTACAGCAGGGAATTACTCACACATGAAAGGAGAAGTCATGGAGGGATGATGGAGTGGCGATGGTGATGAAGATGGCGATGATCTCCCCTCACCGGAGGCCAAAACAGCCTCCAGATTAGCCCTCCAGGAGAAGAACAGAGGGTTGCGGCGGCTCCTCGACGAGAATTGGGAAAATGACTTCTTCTTCTAGGGTTTTCTCGCGACGGGTAAAAATAGGGGCCAAGGTAGGTCACTAGAGGGAGTGGGACCCACCCAGGCGGCCTCCTGGCACGGCCAAGGGGGAAGCCGCGCCAGCAGGGCGCCTGGGGCCCCCTGGCTCCCCTCTGGCCTATCTTCTGGTCCAGGACTCCTTCGGGTGCGTGGATTTTCTATAATTTTTCTGGGAATTTTCTGAGGTACCTAAAAATCCATATTCCTGCACACAAGAAACCCATACAGGAAGCTCTGCTGAAAACAGCGTTAGTCCGGGTTAGTTTCTTTCAAATCATGCAAGGATGAGGCCAAAACAGTAGCAAAAGTGTTTGGAAAAGTAGATACATTTGAGACGTATCAGGTTTGCATCATCTTCCAGCTTCCCCGTACTAAACATGAGGGCACACTAACATAACAACGGAGTACCAAAAATCGATCTCTAAAACAAAAAGGCATCGTGAGTAGCCAAGACACGTTGAAGTATCTTTTCGGCATGGCCGCACATAAAAATGTGACCTCACGAAAGACTGCCTCTCCAAATACCAAACACACAAACAACATGCTTGGTCAACAAAGAGATGCGCTCAAGGCAAACATCATCAGACCTTAGAAGATGATAAGATAAATTTAAAAACCATATGCCAACAAAAACATAAATATAATATTGCAGGATGCTAATGCTTTTGTCTACTCGGCTGGCTTCTTTGCCTCCGGGAGCATGCACTCTAGCTCACAAAGTCCATCTACAAATTTTACACTAGCAATCTCATGATAAAGGCTGTTTGGCTTCGCACCAGGAGTCTAGAACTTGACAACCACGGGAATATCAAACTCAAGATGAAACATTTTTATGCGCGCTAACAAGTCGTGAACCACTTCAAAGGCCATTGAGTACGGGTATTAGAGCCTTTTCATGCTCTCCAACAACTCCATCATATCAATCACGTCCTGGCCATCCTCAACACACAGTGTTAAATACAATAGCAAGGGAATCCACCATCTTCTAGATATGAGGGCTTGGTTTCTTCAAACGACCCTCTACATCTTCTTCGATGAAACCAGGCAAAATCCCTGTATGGAAAGACAATGAGCACAGACTCAAAGCAAAAATACACCTACAAGAAATATATGAATAATTACCTCAGGCAACCTCATCCAAGATCTAGGAGTTAGATCCATGAAGAAAATCAAGTGAGGGCGTGAAATAGATAATATATCACATTTTTTTTTGAAAAAGAAATAACACATGGGCTGATCCCGAAGCGATTTGTATTCAGTATGAGTCCGAAAGCCAAATTTCCATACTCGCGGTTAAAAAAATTTAAGTTTTGTACCAACTTATTCTCACGTAATGGCACGAAAAAAGGCATCCTAAAAATAGGTCTAGTCTATTTAGTTCGTGTAGTTACACTTCCTGGATTATTTCTGAAATTGTTTCAAGACCAAGGATAATGAGTCAAATCAACCCTAGTCTTGTCTCTCTCCCCTCTCAAAAGAAAATAAATCTTAGTCCCTTTCTTGACTTACGTATTGCGCTCGTGCGCCGTGTGCGTAGAAAATCTGCTAGAAATCGAAGGACTGGCCCACTGCAACGCGAACCCCCCGTTTGACTGACAGGTGGGGCCATGCATCCTCATTCCTCCCCGTCACCACTGGCACTTCATTAAGATGATGTCTTGAAGGTAAACATGAATGTTCACACAATCTTCTTCTTCAAGACATGCTTGCAATATGCTCAACTCTCACATGACCAATCTTTGGATAACTCCATGAGTAACACCTTGGTCATCACATAGTCTTCTCCTTTCAACCTTGAAGCCAACATATGATCTTCAAGCATTGCCTATGGACAAAACTTAAAGTATAACTCAAAGCAACAATTAGTCCATAGGGATTGTCATCAATTACCAAAACCAAACATGAGGGCACGTGCCCTTTCAAGTAGGCCTGGTTAGCAATGCATAAGGATGTTGGGCCTGGCCCAGAGTGCATCGTGCGAGTGGGTTGTTCCCGTGGTGTGCAAGAGTGGACCGGTGGCCGAACCAGGATGTTATAACCTAGAGTGTGTTTGTGATCGCTAGCTTTGATGAATACAAACTCATTGCTCACTCTCTTCTCTCCTTCTTCCTCTCCAACTTTCCCTTACCTAACCCCTCCTCGTCTATCCTTCTCCACGAATTGTGGATCGTGGTTCATCACACACACACACACACACACAAACACACACAATCAGATCAAAGAATGCATCCAACACCCTCTATGACCGTTAAATACACCCGAGGGTTGTATCATATTCCATTGACGGGGATCAACCCCGGAAAATCCCATGGTCAGTGACCCTGGGTTAGTCATGAGAGGCACAGGTTGGACGATAGCTCGCCGGCTAACAGGAGGAGATGCTCGATATTATTTCTTGGAGATGCGATTATAGGGAAGGCCAAGGCTAGTGCGCACAAGTCTAGGGTTACAGATTGTGTATTGGTTGATCTTGACGTCTCCCCTCCTAGCCCTTATATACTAGGCTAGGTCTCGGGGAATCCGTCTTGGATTATATGAGGTTTCCTAACCCTAATCTTGTACCGCACGGCACATTTGCACCTTCCTTATGAGTCGCGGACTCCTATGTCGGTGCCACTAGTGGACCAAGGCTAGGTCCAGGCGGTATCTTTGTGGGCCTTTTGTCTTCGGGTACACCGGGTAGGCCCATCCATAGGAGTCGTGGGGTCACCCCCTCGTCAGTAGCCCCCGAGTGCCTGGGGGACTCGAAGAGTCGCGCAGGGACTCGAGTTCATTCTTGCGTCGTTTCGATGTATGCACGGTTCAACCACGGGTCGCTGGCAGTCTAGGGCCATGAAAAAACCTGTTTCGAGGGAATGCTAAGCTGAAAAGGCCCAAGGAGTCGACTGGTCGAGCCTTGGTGAATTGCACTAGTGGAAAATACCGCAGTAGCCCAATCAAACTCTCGTCCCTCGACATGAGCTTGGAACACTGGTGTCGAGCAAAAGTCATGCCGCTGTAGGTCTTACAGTGATCAATTGCCGCCAGTAAAGTTCGTAGCCAAGGCGCGTCCGCCCGGCTTTTTCTATCATGCAAGCGCATGGAAAAGATTGGGAGTGAAATCGCTCTGCGGCAAGTCCCAGCCCGACCGATCTGCGCAGAGGGGTCTTACCTACACGCTAAGCTTGCGTGGCATCTGGGAATAGTGTATCGTGTTCCAGGAATATGTATTTCTTATCGAGGCACGGAGCCTAGTTAGTAATGCACCCACTTGGAATAAACAATCAAGTGAGATGTTTTAGTGGTCACTCGCGGAGCTTTGTCGAGCGCTCGGGCGAGGAGTAATGTAGAGGAGTACTTGCTCGGGAGGTCTTCAAGTGCTCGGGTACTCAGAGTTCTGGGAGTAATCACTCGAGTATCGCCTTCGCTCTCGGGGTGAGGGAGCACCCGATACTCTGGGATCGTACTATCTGGCGAGTGCAGGTCTGCTTATCTTGTGTCGTGGTGACAGAGCACCCGAAACTCTCATAGGTGCGAGTAATTACTCGAGCACATCTTTTTCCTTTCGGGTGATAGAGTACCCTAGCGCGTTTTTCTTTCGAGTGAGGGAGCACTCGGAACTCTGTGGGTGCGAGTGACCACTCGAGCACATATTTATTCTTTAGGTGAGGGAGCACCCGAGACTCTAGTGGAAATACTCCCGATGGGAGTAAAATGTTTTGCCCATCGGAGAAAGATTTAAAAGGTGAAAACTCTGAGGCTGGGAAGCGTACTCGATACGCCTTGTTAGGATGTGATGCTGGCTTGGTCTTCTGGCATCTTGACCACTGTAGCCTGTCAAAGGAAATGACTTGGCGCTGTCCCGCCGAAATTTTCGCGTCGTGTGATTATGGTCCTCTTTTTTCGTGCGTAGTGGGCGGTGTTGTTACTGCGCCGATTGGGTTTTCCATGCTTTTCGCCGGTCGTGGGATCGTGCCATGTTTACTTGACGCTGGAATTGAACGGTGCCCCTTCTCGCCTAGCTGTTGGTTAAATACCAAGCGGCTGGGTAAGTTTTAGGTTTTACCCAACCATTGCCTTCCTCCTCTCGCTTCTGTTTTTCCCCTGTTCTTGAGCCTTCACCTTCTTCCTCTTGCTGCTTGCTACGAAATCTATGACCAAGCGCTCCCGTGCTGCTCCGGAGTCGGCCAAGATGTCTGAAAAGTGGGAGCGCTCGACCTTTGGGGCCGTGGATCTCGGCTCTCTGATGGCTGATGGCTTGGTGGTAGGAGATGCCGTGCGGATTCCGGGGGATGAGTCGGTTCCCGCTCCGACGGCAGATGAGCGGGTGTGCTTTCAGGCGTTCTTCCCTCGCGGGTTTGCCCTTCCGATTCACCCTTTTGTTCGTGGTTTGTTGTACTCCTATCGGATTAAGCTGCATGATTTGACTCCCAATGGGATTTTGCACATTGCTTGTTTTATTACCCTTTGTGAGGCCTTCTTGGGGATCTATCCCCATTGGGGGCTCTGGAAGCGCCACTTTTGTATAAAGAGGACAAACTCCGAGTATGTTGTGGGGCAGGTGGGCATATCCATTAGGGATAGAAATTCGTACTTTGATTTAGAGATGCTTGACTCTGTCAGTGCTTGGTGGAGAAGTTGGTTCTATCTGAAGGATCAGCACGTTGCTGGGCAGCGATTTGGTCTCACTCCCTTTAATCCCAAAGCGCGAGTGGTCAAGCAGGCTTCGTGGTCCCATTCTTTGTCTGCGAGAGAGTCATCTGCAGTGGCTCCATTTTTGGAGAGGATCGTTGTATTGAAGGACAACTTGACCGGTGGGCAGCTCATCTCTGTTTTTATGGGGAGGCGCGTCCAGCCATTGCAGTATCGAGCCCGTCCCATGTGGCAGTATGAGGGACTCGAGGACTCAACGAGATGCTCCTCCGAGGAGCTTAATGCTGATGGCCTCTTGACCCGTATCCAGTATGTGACCAAGTGCTCGAGCATTTCTGAGATGGGTTTCGTCCGTCCATATGCTTCTGATCACGCGCTGCCACAGGTTCGCGTCTTTGAATTTCTCGTCTGATTTAGATGTTTTCTTGAGTACTTGCTGATGATGCTATTTGCTTTGTAGGGCCACGCTCCCGTGTTGTGCAACCCTCCGCAGCCAGAGGATGCTGATATTCACGAAGAGCCAGATGCTTCCGCTGCTGATGATGCTGCTCTGAGTGTTGATGCCAGCGTACTCGCGGGTGCCACTGGTGCTGACGAGTCCACGGGGCCTGAGCTGTCGGAGACCGGAGATAGAGAGGACTCAGACCCCTTTCGTGTCAAGCGGTCCCGGCCTTCGGGCGCCAAAGATCTTGTCGCGACGAGTGGTGCTGTTCCACCGTTTGCGCCGTCCGCTGAGCCGTCTCCTCCTGTTGCTGCCCGCAAAAGGCCCAGGCTTAGGAGGTTGGTGCGTACTTGCTATGAGCGTGGCGGGTAAGAATCTGCTCAACTTTGTCGGGGCTGTTTTCCTCTGTTCTTTTGTCTGATGATTTTTATCTTGTAGCGCTGCGACTGCTCTGGCTGCTTCCTCCACCAGTGCGGCTACTGTCGACCTGCAGTCGACTGACTCTGGAGTAGATGCCAAGCACACCGAGGATTCTTCGGCTGCTGTTCAGCCCGTACCGTCGGTGACTCCTGCTATCTCGGTAGCGGGTGTGATTCCTGCTGCTGCTCCGCCGGTGGCGTCTGGTGTTGTTGCTCCTGATGTCAAGCCTGATACTCCAGGACATCCTTACTTGGGTTGTCTTGATCTTGTCGTTGAAGATAAAGTCCGCTTTTTCGACCGCATAGCTGGGCTGGTGAGTTTGTTTCCTGCTTGCTTGTGTAGTTTTTGTCATCGGGGGCACGGCAGTGCTCCCGATGGGAGTAGCCCCCAAGGCTGCAAGCAAGTGCTTGCGGTTGATTGTAGTCTTGCCCTGGCTCTGTCTTTGCATTGTACCGTTTTGTCGTTGGGAGCACTGCCAGTGCTCCCGATGGGAGTAGCCCCCGAGGTTGCAAGCAAGCGCTTGCAGTTGGTTGTAGTCTTGCTTTAGTTCTCTCTTAATATTTGATTTCTTCGAATAGCCGGTGTTCCAACACTGTGAGCATCTGGTGGTCGAAGCTGAGCATTGGCAACATGCCCACTATTCTTCCCAGGATGCTTTATCTGCCATGAGTAGTAAGCATTTCTGCCTGTACTGCTGTGCTTGATCTGCTGGGTCCTCTGTTCTGAGTGTTTTCTTGTCTCTCAGACCGTCGCCAAACTGCCGAGAAGCAGGTCGAGAAGTCGGAGAGAACGATTTCCAACCTCAAGGCTGCTTTGGCTTCCAAGGAGAAAGAGATGCACGATCAGCACGAGGAGCTGGTACGCCTGCGTCAGGCCGAGGAGGTGCTTGTGTAGGCGGAGGCGGTCGAGTGTAAGCGTCTTCGGGACTTGGCGGACTCGCTTGTGTGTAAGTTGTCGTTCCTTTGTTGGGCGCTTTGTCTCTTTGTCTTTCCGTAGTAATTTTGGTTGCCTGGTGCAGCCTCTACGGGTGCAAGTGCGACGGCAGTGGTTGCATCAGGGTCTGGAGTTCTCCGTGGGGCCGTGGATGCCATGTCGGCTGCTGTTGATGTTGCCAAGGGTGTCTGCGACCGGGCTTCCACTCTTGTGGGTCTTGCTCATGAGCACCTCATGCCGGAGGACAAGAAGTTGCCAGCTGGTCTAGACGCCTGCGTTGCTGCATTTGGCGATGGCGGGGATCTCTTGGAGGAGCTAATTGGAGAGAACGTGGTGAGTGGTCTTTCCACGTCCCTTGTTGTTCTTATGGGGCACGGAATTGCCATCGACGACTCTTTGGTGGAGACTGTCCCTGGTTACACCGACGAGCAGAGTGAGCGAGCCACTGTTCTGGCTCGTCGCCTGCAAAAAGTTGTGGATGCTCAGTATCCCTCCTCTATGGGCAAGGCGGAGGCGTAGTCATGTCGTGTCGTCTGAAACTTTTGGTTTGTAATATGCCTCCTTTGTGGTGGTGAATCTGTGCTACTTTTATTGGAGGAACTGCTTGGCCATTCCTGCTGTTGTGCTTGATTTTCCTTTCTTTTTGTTTGTTTTGCGGTAGGCCACCCCGGGCATTCTTCGGGCTTGGAGTTTGTTGAAGGAGGACGCTCGCGAGGGTGCGTACGAGTCCGTGTGCTTGAGGCTGAAGAACGCTGAGCGGGAAGTTGTTCGACTCAAGGGGGTTGTAGCAGTCCATCGTTCCAAACGTGAGCGCACTGAGGCCGTGCTGGATAGCCTTGCTTCGTGGGTGGTGAAGTTGTCTGGCCTCCTGCGGGGTGATTTTGGCTTCTGCTCGATTGTTCGACTGCATTTAGCGGATTTTCTGTCTTCGTCTTGATTTTGATCCTGTTTTTCGAAGTGCTGGCGGGGCGGTCCTGGGATGAAGAGAAGGCCGTTCAATTGGAACTGTCGCGGCTGGATGACCTTGATGTGCAGGCGAACAATACTTTCTGGGAAGATGGGGCTCATCCTCGAGCATTTGTTGTGCTTCGTCTTCGAGTTGAGCGGGTGCTAGCTGCTCTGCGGTACTGTCAACTGGTGCTGGGCGGGATTCACTCTGAGTTTTATCCGCTGCAGGTGGTGCCATCGTCCTTTGAGACGCTCTGCCGCGTATTTTCTCAGCCTGCGGAGCTGCGTCGCGTGATGAATCACCAGATTCATGCTGGAGCTCGGGCTGCTTTGGGCTTGGTCCATAGTCATTGGCCAGGAGCTAATATTGCTCAAGTGGTGGACGGTCCTCCAGGTGGTAGGGATCACCCGATGGATGAGCACTATGCGGCGGTCGATGAGCCTACACGCCAAGTTGTGAAGCGGGTTTGCGAAGAGAACGACCGTTATCTGGGTTCTCTTATTAAGGCGAAGATGGAGCCCGGGAGTTAGGTGCTTCCTCTCTTTGTATATGCTTCCTCTTGGTGTATTGTACTCCTTTGTTGTCTTGGTTTTGCTGTAAGGGGTTTTGCTGCTGCGGCGAGCCCCCGGGTGCCAATTTCGTTTGTGTCGCGATTGCAAAGAACGCCTCGGGGGGTGGCTGCTGCGGCGAGCCCCCGAGTGCCAGTTTTGTTTATGTCGCGATTGCGAAGAACGCCTCGGGGGGTGGATGCTGCGGCGAGCCCCCGAGTGCCAATTTTTTTTATGTCGCGATTGCAAAGAACACCTCGGGGGGTGGCTGCTGCGGCGAGCCCCCGAGTGCCAATTTTTTTATGTCGCGATTGCGAAGAACGCCTCGGGGGGTGGCTGCTGCGGCGAGCCCCTGAGTGCCAATTTGTTTTTATGTCGCGATTGCGAAGAACGCCTCGGGGGGTGGCTGCTGCGGCGAGCCCCCGAGTGCCAATTTTTTTTATGTCGCGATTGCGAAGAACGCCTCGGGGGGTGGCTGCTGTGGTGAGCCCCCGAGTGCCAATTTTTCTTATGTCGCGATTGCGAAGAACGCCTCGGGGGGTGGCTGCTGCGGCGAGCCCCCGAGTGCCAATTTTTTTATGTGGCGATTGCGAAGAACGCCTCACGGGGATGGCTGTTGCGGCGAGCCCCCGAGTGCCAATTTTTCTTATGTCGCGATTGCGAAGAACGCCTCGGGGGGTGGCTGCTGCGGCGAGCCCCCGAGTGCCAATTTTTTTATGTCGCGGTTGCGAAGAACGCCTCGGGGGGTAGCTGCTGCGGCGAGCCCCTGAGTGCCAATGAATCAATTTTTGGGAAAATATTTTTCAATATTCTTCCTGTTGTTTCTTACATTTAGTAAGGAGGGGGGTTCTGATGAAGAGAGTCCCCTTTATTTAAAACGACGGCGTGGTAGCCTTAAGGGCTAGGTAGCTTCTTCTCCGAGTGCTCGGGTCCTTCAGGTGGTGCCTTCTTCTATGGGAGTGCTTCTTCAGCGAGTCCCGTGGTTCTACTAGCTTGGTGAGCTCCAAAGGCCTCTGATATCTTGTGGAATTCCTTGTCACAGCGGTCGGACCTGACGAAACTGCCGCTGACTGTGATGACCCCATGTGGGCCTGGCATTTTTAGCTTAAGGTAGGCATAGTGTGGCACTGCCATGAAGCGGGCGGAGGCTGGTCGCCCGAGGATTGCGTGGTACTGCGACTTCCAGTCGACCACTTCAAAGTCTAGGATTTCCTTGCGAAAGTTGGTCGCATTGCCAAAAACCACCTCCAAGCTTATTTTTCCCAGAGGGTAGATTGATTTTCCTGGCACAATCCCATGGAAGGTTGTACCTGAGGATTTGAGCGCGGAGCTCTGGAGGAGCATTTCTTCGAGTGTCCTGGTGAAGATGATGTTGATCCCGCTGCCATCGTCCATGAACACTCGTGACATGTCGTAGTTTCCAATTCTGGCCTCGAGCACTAGTGCGGCGTGTCATGGTCGAGGGATGGCTGGCGGGTGGTCCTCCCGAGAGAAGGTGATTTCTGTCTCGGACCCGCGCAAGTACTCCGGGACAGCGGGGTGCGAGGAGGCTGCGAGAAAAACTTGTCTTGTGACCTGCTTCTGCTGCCTATTTGAAGGCCTGCCTTCTTGTATCATGTAGATCCTGCCGTGGGCTTCTGGATACTGCTCCTCTTCTTCTGGTGTCCTACGCCATTCCTGGATTGCAGCCACTTGCCTTGTTGGCAGAGGAGGGGCTGGTGGTGCGTTGTGGGTGATAGGCCCGACTGCTATGCTCGCAAGTGGCTGGGCCGCCGTTGTCGCAGATCGACTTTTTTCCTCAGCCAACTCGTTGAAGCTTCTGCAGTTCCTGAGGGTGTGCCCTAATCTAAGCTCCCCTCGTTCGTTTCTGAATCCGTGTATCGAGCACGGTCCATCGAGTTGTTCTTTGGCCGAGCGGTATGTTCTAGTGTTGTTGCGCGGCTGCCTCATCCTCCAGTCTCATTTCTGAGCTTGGGGCGCGTCTTCAGGGTTATCTCTTCGCTGTGTTCCGCTGTCGTCGCGATGCCTGCCTTCTCTGTCGTCTGGGAAGCCGAAGGCAACCATGTCGGGTCCTCTGTCGTCGTAGAAACTGCGCCTGGATCGCTTCCTTCGTCGGTCGAGTCCTATTTATCCATTGTGGTAGTCGTAGTCGTGTTCTGAGCGCGCGATGTGGATTTCTGTTTCATTGTGAACGGAATCCTCGCCGTCCGCCCAGCTGTTGGCTTGCTCTAGCAACCGTGCGAGTGTTCGGACTTTCATCTGCCCGAGCTGTTCCTTGAATTCAATGCGCTGCAGGCCTCGCCTGAACGCGTCGATTGCGCTTTCGTCTGATATGTCTTCTGCTGAATTCTTGAGTATGGTCCACCGCTGGATATAGGCTCGCAAGGTTTCCCTGGTTCCTTGCTTGCATGCCCGCAACTCCTCGAGCGATGTTGGTCGCTTGTATGTAGATTTAAAGTTTTCTATGAAGGCTCCACGGAACTGCCTCCATGAGCTTATGGATCCTTGCGGGAGATTCTTCAACCAGTGTCGTGCTGAGCTCTCGAGCATGAGCTGCACGTACTGCATTGCCGTGATGTTGGTACCTCGCTGAAACTTAACTGCTGTTAAGTAGTCGTCGAGCCATGCCTCCGGCTCCTCGAGTCCATTGTATTTTAGCATTCTGGAGTTCAATTTGAACCCACTTGGCATTCGCGTCTCGCGTATAGAACGCGTGAAGCATAATGCTCCGCATGGCTCAATTTCTTCGTCGGAAGCTTCTTCGTTCTGCGTGATGTCGTCGCGCGCGTCTCGTCGACTGCTGCGTCGCCTATTCTCGTTGTCATCGCTGTCGTGCTTCTTGTTTTTGCCGGAGCGTTTGCGCCAGTCATCGCTGCTGTCATCGTCGTCGGGTGAGCTGGGGTCCCTGTCTGGTGTCCTCTCGCGGGTCGGTCGCCTTGCACTTGATTTTTTGGGTGCTGAGGCGGCGATGGCGTCTTTCATTATCTGCAAGGCTATTGATGTGTTGCGGTCTGGTCTGTTCTTCCTACTTTTCTGGGCGCGAGATAGGTAGTCTCGGGCACTTATAAGGGCTTCTACTGGTATGAGGGGTTCCTCTTCATCGTCTTCCTCCTCTAGCTTGAAGTCGTCATCGAGCTTCCGAACCACTCTCTCCCTGTTTGCTCGTCGCAGGTTGCTGAGTTTTGATTTAGTGCGGAGAGGGGAGCCGTGATCGGGAGAGTCGCCTCTGGGAGGTGGCTTGCGATTGTTTTTCTACTCGGCGGCCGCCCTTTCTTGCTTCTCCATCTCTAGGCGCCGTTGTCTTGTTTGCTGGGTTAGCTCGCTTTCCATTTTGTTGTATGCCCTGAGCTCGTCCCTTGTTGCGTTTGCTGGTAGTAACTTGCCGTGTTCGACTGCGTCCCTTACTCTGGCCATTGACTCTTTGGACAGAAATATTCTCTCTCTGGGTGGGTCATCTACCATCGCACCCGGGGCTTGTTGCTTGCAGCTTGATGGCTCGTTGCTCTTGTGGTTGCTCTGTTCTTGTCCCTGTGGTACTTTCATTGGTATGCTTCCCACTGCTCCTAGCTTCACGACGGTCTTACTGGTGGTTCCGGACTCTTTTGTGTTACCGTTGGTTTGGTAACCTTGGAGAGTATTCGAGTCGTCGTCTTGGCCCTTGCCGTTTGCTGCTGGTGCATCAGCTTCTGCCATGAACACCTGCGATGGTGCCCTGACTGCCTTCTTGCTCACGCGTGTGATGCTGCTCTTCCAAGCTGAGGGTCCACCCGAGCGGTCGCGGGTGGCGACCGCGTCGATTGTTGCTGTAGATGTCGTCGCAGGTGCTCGAGCGTCGTCCGTGAGGCGGAGGGCGCCCCAGTGGTTAATGTAGATCTGATATGCTCCGAAGATCAGGTTGATGCCGGAGCATAGATCAGTGAAGACTGGTCGGAGAGTCGAAAGACGAGCCGTGAAACCGAGGGACCCAAACAGATCGGATTCCGCCTGGGTTGTCAGATCGAAGGGTGCTTGTGGAGACATCGCGTTGGCGGGTGTTGGAGATGATGGTGAGGCCGCCGAGATCGCGTTCCCAACCTGTGCGTTTCCCACAGACGGCGCCAATTGACGAGGATCAACCCCGGAAAATCCCATGGTCAGGGACCCTGGGTTAGTCATGAGAGGCACAGGTTGGACGATAGCTCGTCGGCTAACAGGAGGAGACGTTCCTGCTCGATATTATTGCTTGGAGATGCGATTACAGGGAAGGCCAAGGCTAGTGCGCACAAGGCTAGGGTTACAGATTGTGTATTGGTTGATCTTGACGTCTCCCCTCCTAGCCCTTATATACCAGGCTAGGTCTAGGGGAATCCGTCTTGGATTACAGATGAGGTTTCCTAACCCTAATCTTGTACCGCACGACAGGTTTGCACCTTCCTTACGAGTCGCGGACTCCTACGTCGGTGCCACTAGTGGACCAAGGCTAGGTCCAGGCGGTATCTTTGTGGGCCTTCTGTCTTCGGGTACACCGGGTAGGCCCATCCATAGGAGTCGTGGGGTCACCCCCTCGTCATCCATCTTCCTCATACTAAACACGAGGGCACACTAACATAACAACAGAGTATCAAAAATCGAGCTCTAAACCAAAAAAGCATCGTGAGTAGCCAAGATACGTTGAAGTCTCTTTTCGGCATGGCCGCACATAAAAAATGTGACCTCACCATAGACTCCCTCTATAAATACCAAACACACAAACAACATGCTTGGTCAACAAGGAGATGTGCTCAAGGCAAACATTATCAAACCTTAGAAGATGATAAGATAAATATAAAAACCACATGCCAACAAAATCGTAAATATAATATTATAGGATGCTAATGCTTTTGTTTACTCATATGGCTTATTTGCCTTAGGGAGCATGCAATCTAGCTCACAAAGCTCATCTACAAAATTGGCACTAGCGACTTCATGATAAAGGCTGACTGGCTCCACATTATGAGTCTAGAACTTGACAACCATGGGAAGATCAAACCCAGGATGAGACACTTTTATGCGCGCCATCAAGTTCTAAACCACTTCAAAGGCTATCGAGAACCGGTACTAGAGCCTCTTTGCGCACTCTGGCAACTCCATCATATCAATCACGTCCTAGTCGTCCTCAGTGCACATGATGTCAATCACAATAGCAAGAGAATCCACCATCTTCTGGATATGAGGGCTCAGTTTCTTCAAATGAGCCTTTGCATCCTCTTCGACGAAACCATGCAGAATCCCTGCATGGATACACAATGAGCACCGACTCAAGCAAAAATACAACTAGAAGAAAAATACGAAGAGTTACCCCAGGCAGCCTTATCCAAGATCCAGGAGCACGACTCAATCCATGAAAAAAACAAGAAAAAGCGCAAAATAAATAATATAGTACATGTATCTTTTGAAAAGGAACAACACATGGGCTGATCCAGCAGCTATGTGTATTCAATATGAAACCGAAAACCAAGCTTTCATACTAGCGGTTAACAACTTTTAAGTATTTGTATCAATTTGTTCGCAAGCAATGGCGCGAAAAAAGGCATCCTAAAAATAGGTGTAGTGTATTTAGTTCGTGTAGTTAGACTTCCTGAATTATTTTCTAAAAGTGTTTCAAGGCCAAGGATAACCAGTCAAATCAACCCTAATTCTGTCTCTCCCATCAAAAGAAAATAAACCACAGTTCCTTTCTCGGCTTACGTATTGCGCTCGTGCGCCGAGCGCGCAGAAAATCTGTACGAAATCGAAGGACGGGCCCACTGCAGCGCGAGCCGCCGTTTGACTGACTGGTGGGGCCATGCATCCCTCATTCCTCCCCGTCACCACTGGCACTTCTCCCCTCAGGTGCGCCCCCAAACGGCCAAAACCCCCGCAGTCTCCTTAAATTCCTTGCCTCTCTCGGTGATTCCGCTCCTTGCCACCTCAAATCCGGCCAAGGGAGCCTTGTCCGAGGCGATTGATCCACCCCCATTTGACCCACAGCATCCTGCCATTCTGGAATCTGGATATAGATTTCTGGTCCGGTTCGTGGGAAAGGTGGGGTTTCTTCGTTCCTCTTTCGATGAATTCACTCCAATCCCCGTCAGGATTACTGATTCCCCTTCTTGAATCTTGCCCTTCTGCAGCTGAATCTCTGATCCGACAATGGATCTCGACATGGACGACTACATGGACCCCTACGAGGAGGCCGAGGCCGAGGCCGCCGCGGAAGCCGCCGGCGTGACCGGCCCAGGCGCCGCATCCGCCGACGAGGAGTCGGACGGAGAGGACGACTCCGATGCCGAGAGCGACTACGAGGAGGAGTCCTACGGCCTTCTCAAGTCCGGCAAACACCGGGTGCGCAACCCGGATGGCACCTTCCGCTGCCCCTTCTGCCCCGGCAAGAAGAAGCAGGACTACAAGCTCAAGGACCTCCTCCAGCACGCCGACGGCATCGGCGTTTCCAGCAAGCACCGCCGCCACGGTCGGGAGCGTGCTTTCCACCGTGCGTTTGCCCGATTTGTCCGCGCCGAGCCATCCTTTGCGCAGGAGCTCTCCACTATCATTGGGATTCCGGGTTCCACTGTAACTGCCACTGCTAATGCAGATGACCCTGACAAAGGAAAGGCTGTTGCCAATGGTCACACCAGTGTATCCAGTCCTGTGGCAGTGGCTGACGGACCACCACAGGATGGGGAAGAGAAGTTTGCTTGGCCATGGTGTGGAATTCTTGCAGCCGGTGCAGGGTTCAATCCTGACAATTTTGCAGATAGAGTGGTCATGTTTAGTCCAGAAGACATCGTGCCTTTAGTTTTCGATGACACAGAAAAGTTGGAATGCTTTGCAATTTTGCGGTTTAATCCTGGTTGGGGTGGATTTAGTGACGCTCTCGCACTTGAGAACCAATTCAGTGTGAATAAGCTTGGGAAGAAGGAATGGGAGGCAAGGAGCAGTTGCGGAGGTGCTGTTAACGGAGAGGAGAAGGAGATTGGTGAGGTTAAGGTTTATGGTTGGGTTGCTCGAGAGGTGGACTACACTGCTGGGGGTTTGGTGGGAAGATACTTGAGGAAGCATACCGAAATTAAGACCATAGATGAGATTACCAAGTGTCAGAGGGAACCAATGGGCAAGATTGTGGCATTACTGGCGACTCAGCTCGAGGCAAAGAATCAAGACTTGCAGGATCTGGAGACAAAGAAGAATGCAACAGAATTCTCCATTGCAAGGCTTGAGCAGGACAATAGGAGGCTGCATGAGGCATATAATGAAGGTACACCACCGTGCTGCTTCATGTTCTTTAGGTGTACCTTTCTTTACCTGGTCCCTGTTTCTGTGCCTGTGCCTAATGGTGCTCATATACTCATTTGTCACATGTCTTCTAATGTAACTGAAACTTTGTGAAACCGCGTGATTCGGTACCTTGTATTTCTTTCTTACACTATCTGCTGTTTTTTTTCTTCATTTCCAACTGAATGTTAAGAGCCCTGAATGATCAGTTCTTGTGGGTTTCTACCTATACTATATATGAGTGCATTATTTGGAGAAATTGTTCTCTTTGTTGTTTAGACTAGCAGGAGTTCAGAACCAGGAGTTCTGTTGGCCTTTCATTATGCATGTGATCTCTTCATTTGTCTCTTGTCTGCTTTAACATTGTATTGAACACTAAGGCATGTATGATGAGATAATGTTGGTTATATTTTCCAATGCATAGCTTTATTTATTTTGCCGCTGCAAAATCATGAAAGTAGTGTTGCTCTACCGCACACCAACATGCAGCATAGTAATGAGTTTTACATTTTCCCCTTCAGAAATGCGCAAGCTGCATCGCAAGGCTCGTGACAATGCTCTGAGGATTTTCCAGGACAATGAGAATTTGAAGCTTGAAATAGAAAATAACAAGAGAGAAATGATTTTGCGTGCTAAGCAGCTGGAGAAGTTGTCAGCTGAGAATGCCAACGACAGGAAAAAACTTGCAGAACTTGCTGATGAGAAGCAAAAGGTAAACTAAAGAACTGTCTATGTAAGGTACTAAGCTATGCGAATATAGTGTCTGCTATCATGCCTACGATACACATTATGAATTTACAGGCATTTGACAGTTTTTTATACTATTTTAGTGGCTAACTTCAAAATGATACACTTACCTGAAATTTCAGGATACCAACTGCTGTTTTTGTTTTTGAGTGGCTGACTTCAAAAGGAAATCAAGATTGTTACCTGCTACTTTCTGCATTTTATGTTAGATTTGTACCAAGTCGTTTGGAGGGATATATAGTGTGACAATAGTTTCATTTTGACATGGTATCTGTTAATAGTTTGTCTAAATTATATGCTACTATTGTGTAGCTTTTAGTTTATGAGCAGCTTAAATAGTGGCTCACATCTTTATATAGCATAAGAGTAACACCGAATAATTTTTACTTTCCTTTAAAGCTATAGTTGCCATTTTCAAGGTATTGAACAGTTATAAATGTGGAACATATGATATGATTGCGTAAGTGCATAGTGTAATTTATAATATATTCCTGTCTTGAGTCCCCTTTCTTAAAAATGTACAGACAAAAGACGATAAAAGTGAACTTGAGCTGGCAAGTATAGAGCAGCAGAGGAATGATCAAGATATTTTGAAGCTAGTCGAGGACCAAAAGGTTTGCTGCCTTTCTTTACTTATGTTATTTCCTAGATGGGTACTCGACCCTGGAGATGAAAACTAATCGTGGGAACAACAGAGGGAAAAGGAGGATGCCCTCGCAAGAATGCTTGAGCTGGAAAAGGAGCTGCACGAGAAACGGGAACTTGAGCTCGAAGTGACGCGATTGAATGGCACACTCCAAGTGATGAAACATTTGGAGGGAGATGATGATGGGGATATTCATAACAAGATGGAGAAGCTTAGTGAAAAGCTAGAGCATGAAAGGAAACGCCTCGAAGAGCTAAGTGGAGAGCTCGTGAGGAAAGAGCGTGAAAGTAATGACGAGTTACAGGAGGCCCGGAAAGAACTGATAGCGGTACTGCTCCTTTCTCTGCGGTGTTCAGAGATTTCCTTCCACCTAACCTATTTTGAATTAGTTGATGAATAGGCTTTCTTCCATTAATTATTTATCATCACCACCCGCAGGGTTTGGAGGACATACTCAACGGGCGGACAGTTATTGGTATCAAAAGGATGGGTGAACTTGATGAAAGACCTTTTCAGAATGCATGCAGGAGGAAGTACGGAAAAGATGATTATGAAACTAAGGCAGCCATGCTGGTCACTAATTGGCAGGAGGAAATAAAAAAGCCAGCCTGGCATCCTTATAAGATTGTTAAGGCTGAAGATGGAACTAATAAGGTATCTACTGAGTTGATCTGCATTCAACTCCATTGTAATTTTGAAGATTTTTTTTTCACAACAATCCTCGGATATTGCAGGAAATTGTAAATGACGAGGAACCAAGACTGAAGCAATTATGGATTGATTATGGTGATGACGTGTGTAATGCAGTAAAGACCGCTCTGATCGAAGTAAACGAGTACAACCCGAGTGGAAGGTACGTGGTGTCAGAGCTGTGGAATTTCAGGAAAAACCGGAAGGCAACAATGAAAGAGGTGCTGAGGTTCATCTTCCAGCAGATGGAGGTGCCGGGCAAGCGCAGGAGGGGCTGATGAACCTTGGGCCGTTTTATTAGCTCTAGTATGGTGCATGCCTGCTAGTGGTGCCATTGTAGGAGCCCAGACATGGGGATTGTATTATCTGCGTGACATTTTCTTCTGCTAGTTGTTGCTTCAGATTAATGTTGTTCGTTCCGAAACTGATATAATCAGTGAACTCAATAATAGGCCTTTGGGCTTTGGCTGCTATCATGCGTATAGATTGTGATGGTGTATAAATGTAGCTTTGTTTTTTCCGTGCAACGTTGTGAGTTGTGGTACTGAATTTGTTGCCATGGACATATGACATGTGTCACATGTAGGGTGAAACTTGAACATGTGTCTCTTTTGACAGTCGAAGATGTTAGAATTATCAGGATTTAGATCTCTGATTGGAACACCTTAAGCATAGCGGAAGATCAGGTACTGACCCGTTATTTGGCAGGAACCAATATAAGATAGCCCCTGAATCTTCTGCCGCGCCAGCGTGTATTCTATGTATGCAAGTGAATATCCATGATTTGACAAAACCTTAATTTTTTTATAAAACAATGATTTTTTTAGCAAAAAACAATGAGGACTTTGCCAAAATGAATACCCACATTCAAAATAAATACACGTCCCTTGAAACCTGGCGCCGCCACTGCATCTAGAAAAGTGAAGTTTGCCCGGGAAGAAGCAGCAACAAGGTGATGGATGTGGCAGATGTGCTGCAGGATGTCTTTTTTTTTAAAGTACGCAAATTGCGTACCTTAGCTTTATAGAAGAAGAGAATTGCACAAATACAACGACAACTACCATTCTGTGAACAACGAGTGTAGCACAACTCCACAACCGGCATGTCCAAGACTGCCACACACGACAACACAACTACAACGCACAAATGCCTACCCTAAACCGAGAACCTCGCCGCATCGCGACCAACACCGAGCATCTTCGAAGAACAGCAACTCCAACTTCCTTGGATTGACTAGCGATGGTCGTACATAGCGTCGGAGAAGATGGCCCGGGCAGCGGCGGACACCGGAGGAGAGAATCAAAGGGATTGCAGTCTCCCAACACGAAGCTCCCAACAGAGAAACGAGGTCAAGAACGTCACCATCGTGCTGATCTTGCGAATCGAGGCTTTCACCCGAAGACAACTGCCAGCACCAAGAGTGAGGAAGATGGCGACACACTCGACGACGCCTTCATGGAGGAGAATGACACCCACGGGTGCCATCAACGCCGCTCCGGCCAAAACCAAACATGATTTTCATCCGTAATGTTGCACATCTTCACTCCTCCAAGGCCCCAGCCAGCCCCGACCAAGATGCCTCGCACCGCTGTCACCACAGCTACTTTCCGTTGAAACCACTCCCACCTTCACTGTCGAGGGAATGCGCCTCAAGCCACTACCTTCAGCACAACAAAGAACCGCACCATCCACCGCGCGGTGCAAGGCCAGATCCACCACGACGGCCTTCACCCGCACAAGGGGACTGCTGATACTCGAGAGATGATAATTGTTTCTCGCCCTTCGTTGGTTACCCCATGTGGAAGGTGAGATGCAACGTAGCGGCAAGTTTCCCTCGGTGAAGATACCGAGGTTTTAGGATTGTCCCCGTAGGACTCCGGTAGCGATTAGTAGGTGGCAAGAAAACAATGGCACCGTTTACGATAAACGTTGCTTCCTTGACCTGGACCTGCACACAACACAAATAACTTTGCTCCCAACGAAGTTCAGAGAGGTTTTCAATATCTCCAGTCTTGTTGTTTACAAAGGATCAAAACACGAGGGATAATGATAATGATGATAGCAACTGAAAGTAAAAGCTGAAAAGTAAATAAGTATGTAAACAGTGATGAGAATATGGACCGGGGTCCCGTGATGCTCACTAGTGATGTCTCTCTCCCAAAAGACGATAAAACTGCTATGCGAGGTAAAAAAATTAAAGATGGGCAATTGACAGGATTATAAACGCACCGCAATGCTAACTATGCTACAAAAGAAAGGAAGAGACTCAAAAGCATGCGCAGTACGCCAAAATAAGTAGACCGAAATCCAACTGCATCTACTACTAATCATCCACCTTGAGATATCTATCCAGAACATCTCGTTGGTATTAAGTTGCGAGCCCCACCCAAAGTGTAAACCCAAAGCAACAGAAACCTGCATTAAAAAGCACTTTGGGTAAAGTAAACAATCCTTGCAACCGTGGTTACAAGCACCGTTTTTCCCCTTTTGGCAACAACACATCCCCTAGACTCATGTTTCTGTCACTCAAGCGTGTCATCAAGGGGCATGAACCCACAATCGAGCATAACGTTTCCTCTTGGAGTTACTACCTACTACTTGGCCAAAGCAATAAAAAGCAATGGAGAACATGCAAGAATTACTTAGGAACAAAAATATAAAAGATAAGAACCAAATATATTACTCTATCACAATCTGAACATAATCTCATAACCCATCAGATCCCATCAAACTCAGCATAGCAACAACAGAAAGATTACATATGTGCCTCGATCATGTAGGGCAGCTCACGAGGTCTAAACCATGAAGAACAAAGAGGGAAGGAGAACACCACATAGCTACTGATCACGGATCCATGGTCCAAAAGAAACTACTCACGACACATCCGGGAAGCGTCCATGGTGAAGGGGAAGCTTCAGAAGGTCGATCCTCCCTCCGGAAGGGTGCCGGGAAGAAGTCTGCTGGCGCTCCCGTTCTTGGAAGGGCGGCGGCGGCGAAACAGAGGCGGGATCGCGAAAAGGGGTTCTCTTCTCGGAAGTTCACGTCACGGAGAATATATAGGCGAAGGGGGGCAGCCAGGGGGGACACCAGGGGTCTAGGCGCCCCCCTGGCGCGGCCAAGCCCTAGGCCGCGCCAGGTGGCCGCCTGGGCACCTGGTGGTGCCCCCCGGCCCTCCTTCGGGTTTCTGGAGGCTTCCGATGCGCAGATTTTTTATCCGATTTTCCCAAATTTTTGGAGCACTTTTAATATGGGGGAAACCTTGAACAAAAAAACAGCAGAAAATAGAAACTGGCACTGGGGTGCACTGAGTTAATAGGTTAGTCCAAATATGACCAAAAGTGTATGAAAGTGTATCTAGATCATAGCAATATCACACAAAACATGCATGGAGCAAGCAGAAATTATCGATACGTTTGGGACGTATCAACATCCCCAAGCTTAATTCCTGCTCGTCCTCGAGTAGGTAAATGATAACAAGCATAATTTCTGTGGTGACATGCTAGCAACCATATAAGAACTTTGAAAAGTAAAGCAATCAAGGTATGTGATTCAATTCAAGTCATAACATGCAAGAGTCTATATTAGCATTGAAACAAGTAACAAAAGAACATTAGGTGCAAGAGATCTCGCTGTCCGTGACTCGAATGTCTCCAAATGGTGTTTGTGTGCAAGAAGGGGGATAGGGAATACGAGAAAAAGTATTTTTGTTGAGAACTCAATCTAATAAAATTTCACACTTGGTCTTCTTTGGAATCTTATCTTGACTCGTCCCCAGACCACTAGCCAGGTACAAGTCAATTTGATCCACTCATTTTCGATATTTTGAGCACTCATGCCATGGATGAGCGTAAGCACGAGAGTTGACACTTAGGATGGCAAAGAGAGAAATATGATGGAGTAGGAAGACAAAAATGTGAGAAAGGCTCACATCAATGAGGACAATCATAGGCAATAAGGCCAAATGATATATATGATGTGAGGAGTAGGGATTGCCATGCAACGGATGCACATATGAGCTAAGAAAGCTCTCCAATGTAACTAGTGGGGTTGCATCTAACTTGCTCGCTCATGAAGACCTAGAGCTCTTTTGAGGAGGCTCATCCTTGGAATATGCAAGCCAAGTTCTATAGTGTGAAGTTCCCCACATAGCTATATGCATGAATGATCATCTCTATGGAGTACAAGGATAAGAGAGAGTACTAGTGTGGATCTTTCAAAAGGATAGTAGTGTTGCCCCTTTCTCTCTTTTTATTTTTCTTTTTCTCTTTTTCTATTGTTTTTTGTATTTTTTGGTGGCCTCAATGGATCTTTCTATTTAACTCTTATTTTCCCTCTTTGGGATCTTTTATTTTGTCCACTTTGGGATCTTTTCCTCACTTAAGGGCAACACTCTAATTTACAAGAGGGTATAGAAGATGTTTCACACTTTACAAGTTACTCAAATCATAAAGAAGATGTAGCTATCATGATGTATGCAATGTATGCTGCTTCCAGTGTAGCAGGAACATGTATGACATGAAGATAAAGTCATGAAGAGGTGGAAGTTGCATGGCAATATATCTCGGAAAGGCTATGGAAATGCCTTGATAGGTAGGTATGGTGGCTGTTTTGAGGAAAGATATAAGAAGGTTTATGATGACAGAGCGTATCATGCCAAGGGTTTGGAAGTACCGGCGAAGGTGGACGCCAACTCTCGGAGTGAGAAGAAAGCAATGCACGGCACGTGAGAGGCTAGCAAATATGAGGAGGTGGAAGTGTCAACTTTCAATACTTACATTAGTCCGAATAACTCATGCACTTATTATCGGTAACTCTCAATCTAATAAGGAGGTTCACAAAGAGACAAGTACCCCGAGGAGGTGTGTATGGGGGTTTGGTTATCCTTGCGCATCCTCGACTCATGGTACGTGAGTGTACTCTAATATCCGATCCCTCCAAAGATTAGCGATCCATCTAGTAGGTAGAGTTCTCTACTAGTTTTGTAGGTTTTGAAAAAACACACGGATTGCCCAAAATACGACACCTATCACTAATAGGCTAGATCTCTTGACACCAAAAGTTCAAACATTACTCACATCAATACCTCAAAACTATTGCAAGTTACTACTAAAATTAAATAGCAACCTCAATGACCTACTTCTCAAGACAAGACACAACTCAGTGCAACAACCAACTCTCTTAACAAGATAAACATAAAAACTAAAGAGAGTTCCAGCAACAAACTAAACAAAAGCCAAAGCTCTTGGTAAAGACAAAACTAAGACTAAAACTAAACATGATAGTAGCTACGAAAAGATAAAGGACACACAACAACAAAAAGATAAGCATGAAAAAAATCCTATGATGTGTTCTAGATTGGAGTGGATCGTGTTTCTCTCCTACACAAAGTAAGATGGGATCTAACTTGTTATGAACAGCAAGAAAAGCTAAAGAAAACTAAAAACAAAACCTAGGAGAGAGATGCTCCAAGCATAGCACATAACGCATGAAGTGATAAAAATATAGTGAGACGAAGGACAAACTGATGATTGTTGATGGAGAAGGGGATGCACGGGGGCATCCCCAAGCTTAGAAGTTGAGTCTCCTTGAATATTTATTGGGGATGCATGGGGACATCCCCAAGCTTGAGCGCTTGACACTCCCGGATCTTCTTTCATCATCTTCCATCGCACATTTGAAAACTCTCTTCATACATAACTCATCATAAGCTGATTAGAGAGGTTAGTACCCTTAATAAAATAATTTTTCCCCATTGGATATAAAGATATTCTTGAAGAGCTACTGTTTCTCAAGATTGCCAAAAGGTTTTTGCAGAGAAAAAGTAAGCTTAAGGTTTGCAAAAGTAAGGAGAGACAAAACGTGGCATAATCTGTGAAAAACAGAACAGCAGGTAGTAGAGAATTTTTTTCGGGGTACTTCTGCAACTCAAATAAAAAAACTCAAAACATACGAAAGTTTAACAATTGTATAGAGCTTGCTGTGTAAAAAAATTCAGCTAAAAATATGAACTGGTGATTTGATCCAATTTTTTCCGTCAAGAAGACAGAATCTGTTTTCTGGACAACATGTCACAACTTTTGGTTCCCTTATCATAAGAGGCTATAAATTGGCACAAATCTTGAAAATAAAGATACAATGATGTTGCTACAGTAGTAACAATCATCAAGACCACTAAAACAGAAGTAAAAACATCTTGGGTTTCCTCCCAACAAGCGCTTTCTTTTACGCCTTTAAGCTAGGCACGAAGATTATAAAAGACACTCTCATAAAAATAAGGATTTGAAGCAAAAGAGAACATCAAGAAGAAAATATGAAACACGTTTAAGCCTAACCCACTCCCTATGCATAAGGATCTTGTAACCAACTAAATCAGTGAAACACATAGTAACAAGCATAAGAAGGTAGAACAAGAACAACTTCAAAAATTTCATCATGGAGAGAGGGAATTTAATATCGTTGAGATATGTGAAGCCATGTCTCCCTTTCTCATAGTAATTTTCAGTGGCATCATGAATAAACTCAACAATATCGGTATCACATAAAAAATTCTTATCATGATCCACAAGCATAGAAAATTTATTACTCCCCTCATAAGCAAAATCATCAATAGTAGTGGGATTAAACTAAACAAAATAGCTATTACATGAATCATTCTTATCATGATACACTTGTAAAATTTTATTCTTTATAGCATAAGTGTCATCACAATAATCATCATAGATAGGAGGAAAAGTATCATCAAAATAAATTTCCTCATCAAAACTTGGGGGGCTAAAAAGATCATCTTCATCGAACGTAGCATCCCCAAGCTTATAACTTTGCATATCATTAGCATCAAAATTATTCAAAGAAGACATACTAATGACATTGCTACTAACATGAGTGTTATGCAAATAATAAAGCTCCATAGGATTTTTGTTTTTCTCTTCAAACACTTCATGTCCTAATTCAAGGTAGAGCTCATAAAGCTCTCTCATTTTGTTGTTGTTTTCCATAAAGAAACATAAAGGTAAAAACTGGAAAGTAAACTAAAAAGACTAAAAAGCAATGATAAAAGATAGTGTGCAACTCCCCTATCTTGTCACTCGGAGTCCCCGGCAACGGCGCTAGAAATTTGCTTGATACGCGAGAGATGAGAATTTTTTCTCGCCCTTCGTTGGTTACCCCAAGTGGAAGGTGAGATGCAGCGTAGCGGCAAGTTTCCCTCGGTGAAGATACCGAGGTTTTAGGATTGTCCCCCGTAGGACTCCGGTAGAGATAAGTAGGTGGCAAGAAAACAGTGGCACCGTCTACAACAAACGTTGCTTCCTTGACCTGGACCTGCACACAACAAAAATAACTTTGCTCCCAACGAAGTTCAGAGAGGTTATCAATCTCTCCGGTCTTGTTGTTTACAAAGGATCAAAACAAGAGGGATAATGATAATGATGATAGCAACTAAAAGTAAAAGTTGAAAAGTAAATAAGTATGTAAACAGTGATGAGAATATGGACCGGGGTATCGTGATGTTCACTAGTGATGTCTCTCTCCCAAAAGACGATAAAACTGCTATGCGAGGTAAAAAATTACAGATGGGCAATTGAAAGGATTATAAACGCACCGCAATGCTAACTATGCTATAAAAGAAAGGAAGAGGCTCAAAAGCATGGGCAGTACTGTCAGGACCCGGGGTTAGCGTATGCAAGACTCGCTACAACACAATCATATGGAGAGCCGAGAACCGTACCCACTTGTCTAAGCAGACAAGGCCAAGCACAAAACGTTCTCGGAAAGCATCGAATGTGAGGGGCATCCCATCCAGGCCGGATGATCAACTGAGATGGGTCCTCATCGTACGCACACAAGTCTAAATGATATGGGTGGTGAACTCCCATACTCATAGACAAGTCGCCTCAACCATACTATCGATTGTATCCTAACCCTTACATAGACTTACTCCAGCCCGATCACTTAGTCGGGGTCTAGGGCGGGCTCGATCATACATCAAAGTGTGCACGTGACGGAGTCACGAGCAATCGCATCGCGATGCCCCAAGCCGCGCACATCTAAGGGCCACTTGGTGTATAAAAGACTGCTAGCCAGATCACAACTAAGGTCTCGAAAACCCATACTAAGACATGCATGATATAATCATACACGCAACACACATGTCTAGTATGAACAAGAGGTATCATTGCAATTCTCTACAAAGTTTACAACTTTATTGATAACTCTTATAGAGTGCACACAGAGATCACAAATCTGTGATCCAACATTACATCAAACATGCGGAAGCAAAGTAGGTCTGAGTACAGACAAGTTTAACAAATGGCTTAGAGAAGCCTTATCTATAAACAAGCCCTTCCACGAGGAACCAGTCGTCTGACTGGGACTACACTAGCTTGATCGGTCGTCGAGATCCAGGAAGAATCCACCTTCGGGGTCAGTGGGTTCATCTAAAACATAGAATAAGCAAACGTGAGTACAAAGTCGTACTCAGCAAGACTTACGTAGGAACTATACTACTCATGCACATGTATCAAGGTAAAGGGAGGTGGGGTTTCAATGCAGAAGTGCCAGCTTTGACTTGCCTAGTCCTGAACTACGAGTACCAGACTTGAGGTAAGAAGCGTACACGAGTCCACTACATGTCTCCAACCAATTACACCACTATGGTGTCTTCCTCGACTTCCCCACGAGAAAGCACGCCATAGCACTCACGCTTATCTTGGCAAGTTTTATAAGTATCCAGTTCAAGTTGTCTAATAATCAAGCTAAGCTTTCCAAGCAGTCCATAACCGCGGACGCGGCTATTCGAATAGTTTTGTTAACCCTGCAGGGGTGTACCGCTACACACACATGTCATCGCTTACCACCTTTTGCGTGTCACCGTTCAAGAGGCGACACCGAGGATGCCACCACAACTGTTACCTCATAGCCGATCTAGTCCAAGAAAACCGCCTACCTGGGTTGGCTACCACTATCGTGAACCCGGTCGGTTTACCAAAGTGGACCCAGATGATGTGTGCGTGGTGCATAAGCCGGTCTCGGCTGAGCCGTTCTCTCACTTAGCAGCCAGGACACAAACCTACCAGAACTCCGAACTACTGCGACATCTGGAAATCGAAAGGGATGTGTTAGTAGGCTGAGAGGGGTCAGTGAGCCCAATGTGTGGTTTTACTCTTCATCTTGGATCACCACACAAGAACTCGGACTTAGGGCGGTGTTCAACGAGACAACCCACTGTGTACTCCTACACAACCTCTCATCGTTCACCTTGTATTAGGGTAGATTCACCAACACATTCCACCATCATCATCATGATTGCTACCATCCCGACTCACATAAAAGTATTAACATTGTATCACTCTAAGCATGCAATAAGCAGTAACAATTGCAGGGGACACATGATATCAATCAACTCCTACATTTGCTAGGATTGTGGTTTGCTTACTACTGTGACAAATGATAGGTCATGCAAAGGAATGGGTTCATTTATGCGGTAGAAACGTAGCATGGTAATCACCCTAAACAATGCATAAGCGAGATTGAGAGGGAAGTGGGATTTTATCGACATGATCAATGGGGTTTGCTTGCCTTGCTGACGAGGTTCGGTATCGGGGTCTTCAACGAAGGGGGCAGCCTCCTGTTCCGGTTCCACTTCTACTCGACAAACAACAAACAAGGAAGCAATATAAATACAATGCACAATCACATGGTTGAAGGTTGAAACTTGATGTATATGCTTCTGATGTGTGAGGGTTTCCATTTAAATGAAGTGTATTGCAAAGGTTTTGCAAATTCAAACTCCATTTTGAATTTAAAAGGAATCCATATGCATTGTTCTCTCCGTTACCCCATTTTAAAATGGTCAAACATGAAAACTAAGTGCATATTCAGAATCCTTGCATTTTTCTGATAATTTTACATATATTATATGTTTAATTTGGAGTTAAAATGAATTAGTTATGAATTTCCAAAGTTTAATTCATTTTCTGGAATTTCTAGAATAATTTTAAATTGGAAAAGGCTTTACTGCGTCACTGTGAGGTCATGCTGGCGTCAGGGGGCCACTGACAAGGGGGACCCACATGTCATTCTCTCACCGTGTTAATTAAAACGTTTAGTTTAGAATTAGATTAACCCAGAGGTTAATTAGGGCCTAGGGCCCACATGTAAGTGTCTCTGCAGGGTGGGGCCAGGTGATTAAGCACGGGGGTTAGAGCTCTAATGGAGGGGGATCGTCGCCGGCGCCATTGTAGTCGCCGGGATTTTGATTTAGGGCACGGGAGAAAGATTGGAGGCCACCGGCGTGTGCAGCGTCGTCGTCCGCGTCGAAAGGACCAAGTTGGAGCTTGAGGGGGTCACCGGAGCGTCGCCGGCGTCGAAGCCGGCGGAGCCAGTGGCTCGGGCTTCGTCGAACTCGTGCTCCAGAGCGCGCTTTTGACCGTGGCCTAGTGCAAAACGTTGCTGGGGACACCAGGAGGGTGATAGACCAGGCGGGCGAGGCGTTAGCGCACGAGAGCTAGCACTTCACCGGCCATGGCGGCGGCGAGCTTCTTCTCCCATGGCAGATCGGCGTAGAGGAAGAGCTGGGGCTTGCGGGGTGAGGGGGAAATCTCACCAGGCTTTGGTGAACACGCTGGTGTACTCTACGGAGGCGGGGAAGATCTGGAGCTGCCGGATTTTGAGGTGGATCCACGGCGACCGGAGACGAAGACGATGAAGCTAGCGATCTCGTGGGGGGCCTGGCTTCGATTCCTTCTGCACGGTGGGGTTGTAGACGACGACGGAGCTGATGGACTTGGCGGTGCGTCCTCTCGTCGACGGTGCCCGCGTGAAGACGGCGGCGTGCTCCACGGCTGCTCTCGGATGGCGATGGGATCGAGCGGGAGAGAAAGGGGAGACGGCTCCCATGGGGGAATGGACACAGCGTCTCCAGGGCGTCGTCGTGGCGTGGTTAGAGGGCTCGGGAGGGCGCCAGGCAGGCTAGCAGCTGCCGCCGGCGTCGGCATGCTCTCCAGCGAGGTGCTTGCCGCGCTGGGGGAAGACGACAAGGTGGGTAGGCGGGCCTGGGCCGAGGGGGCGATGAGTTGGGCCGAAATGGCCAGGTGAGCCCCTTTCCCTTTTTCCTTTTCTTTTTCTTTCTGTTATTTGTTGTGCCTTGCTAAATAAAATAGCTAGGCATTTTCTAAAATGCTGAAACTTTTTATATGGCTTCACAATATAATAGGCTAGCCACTTGTAAAGTTTGAACATTTTTAAAATTCAAATTATTTGAACTTTAATTCAAATAGGGGTTTTTGATTAATTCCAAGGTCTTGTTTGAATATTTGAAAAATCCATGAGCATGGCGTTGGTCCCACATCACTTGATATGTGATCACACTCATTTATGTGAGTTTTCAAAAATATAAAAGGAATTTTTGGAGCAACTTTTATTCTGGCCATTTGAATTAAATTCATCTGGGGGGTGTTCCTTCTCCCATTTGAGTTTGAATCTGAATTCCATTTGATTTTCTTTGATGAATGCAAGGTGACTTTGATCCTAGCACATTACCTAACAGAGGGTTCTGACAAGTACGCCAAAATAAGTAGACCGAAATCCAACTGCATCTACTACTAATCATCCACCTTGAGATATCTATCCAGAACATCTCGCTGGTATTAAGTTGCGAGCCCCACCCAAAGTGTAAACCCAAAGCAACAGACAACTGCATTAAAAAGCACTTTGCGTAAAGTAAACAATCCTTGCAACTGCGGTTACAAGCACAGTTGTTTTCCCCCTTGTGGAAACATCACATCCCCTAGACTCATGTTTCTATCACTCAAGCGTGTCATCAGGGGGCATGAACACACAATCGAGCATAACGTTCCCTCTTGGAGTTACTACCTACTACTTGGCCAAAGCAATAAACAACAATGGAGAACATGCAAGAATTACTTAGGAACAAAAATATAAAAGATAAGAACCAAATATATATTACTCTATCACAATCTGAACATAATCTCATAATCCATCAGATCCCATCAAACTCAGCATAGCAACAACAGAAAGATTACATATGTGCCTCGATCATGTAGGGCAGCTCACGAGGAGAACATCACATAGCTACTGATCACGGACCCATGGTCCAAAATAAACTACTCACGGCACATCCGGGAAGCGTCCATGGTGAAGGGGAAGCTCCCGGAGGTAGATCCTCCCTCCGGCAAGGTGCTGGGAAGAAGTCTGCTGGAGCTCCAAATCTTGGAAGCGCGGCGGCGGCGGAACAGAGGCGATATCGCGAAAAGGGGTTCTCTTCTCGGAAGTTTCACGTCACAGGGAATATATAGGCGAAGGGAGCCAGGGGGGCCACCAGGGGTCCAGGAGCCCCCTGGCGCGGCCAAGCCCTAGGCCGCGCCAGGTGGCCGCCTGGGCACCAGGTGGTGGCCCCCCGGCACTCCTTCGGGGTTTTGGAGGCTTCCGATGCGTTGATTTTTTATCCGATTTTACCCGAATTTTTGGAACACTTTTAATATGGGGAAACCTGGAAAAAAAAACAGCAGAAAACAGAAACTGGCACTGGGGTGCACTGTTGGAGGACCGTCAAAGATGCTCTGGCTGCTAACCGTCATGTCTTCATGACCGGTCATAATGGTGGCTTTTGGTGGCGTGCTGCAGCCGCCTGTTGAGTTATCGATGCACGCATTGAAAATGCGCGAGATTTGACGCGTCCAGCGCACAGTGTCGCCCGTGTGAAGGCATCTTTGTCTCGGAATTCTAATCGCCCGGCATGCTTGGTCTTTGAATTAATTGCTTCCGTCGTCTGGGCTTCTACGTGCTCTTGGGTTTGTGCTATAAATATCCCCCTTTTGTTCATCTGGCAGTAATGTTCATCCTCTGCCCATCTTTCTCCTCTTCTTCATCTTCTCATGGGACCCAAGCGAGGTGCAGGTACGACTAGCCGCGGCCGGGTTCGCCGTGGTCGCGATGGTCGTACTCCGCGCTCTTCTCGTGGTGGCCGTCGTGGTGCCCCATCGACGCCTTCATCCTCTTCCTCGGAGGAGGGTTTTTGGCGCTATGATTTCCTTCTACGCATTCGTGGCCGGAACGCCGCTCGCATTCTGCTGCCTTCCACGTTTTCTGCCCTTGTTTCTGAGCGCGGTCTTGATGGCTTGCTGCTTCGTCTTCAGGGGTGCGCTCGATCTCCTTCTTATGTTAAGTTGGAGATCGATAGTTCCCGCTTGATTTTTCTTGGTTTTGGCAGGAAGTCGTTTTCTCGACGCTTGAACTTGCGTGATGGTGACACTCTTTGTTGCCGTTTTGACGGCGAAGACACTCTTGTCATCCGCGCCTTTGAGCCGAGCGGCAACCGCATGGATCCGTACTGGCCGGAGACAAGCAGCGATGGTTCTAGTAGGTCGAGGAGTCCTTCGCTTGCGTCTTTGAAAGTGCAATATATCGACCAGAGGGGGGGTGAATGGGAGATTTTCAATTTTACTACCAGATTTTGATTTTCTTCAGGACTAAAGCAATCATGAAGCTGAAGAAAATCATGAAGCTGAAGAAGTAACCAAAATCATGAAGAAATAAAACTTCACAGAATGTAATCATTAGGGCAGCTCATCATAATGCAACAGAAATAAATCAATTCAGATAAGCAGAAGTGCTTCAGATGCATAGTATGAAGACAAAGAGCAGAGGGAGAGCTGAAGCATATCATATCAAATACTGAAGCTTAAGAGGTTGAAGAGATAGCACCAGAGATTGAAGACATTGGTTTCGTAGACCAGTTCAAGTTGCTGTGACAACTCTACGTCTGGTTGGAGAGGCTGAGATTCAACTCAGAAGACATAGTCTTCACCTTGTTCTCCTTGAACTAAAGTCCTCAGACTCCGTCCAATAACTCAGGTGAGTCTTCAAGGTAGACTCCCGAAACCTTCACAGACTCAGTCACTCCGGGAAGTCACAATTGCATCTTGACTTCCTCAGACTGAAGACTTCTACACCGGCTGGAAGATCACAGTCTTCAAGAGTAAAAAGCTTCGGATCACTCGAACCGACTTCCTCAGAAATGCTCAACTACTCAGGCTGGTGGTTTTTCCTCACATAGGTTCTTCAGTTTCCTCAGAGGTGGGTTGCTCTCAGATGACAAGTGTCAGTTTTTCTGTCGGAGCAGCCGACCCACAAATGGGGCTGGGGGTGGCTATTTATAGCCGCGGAGCAACCCGAGGTGAAAGGACATAAATGCCCATGCATGCAATTACTCTCATGCCCTCGGAAATGACCGTTGCTAGACAAGTTCTAGCCTCTCACCACGCAACACGTGGCACGGTCAAAGTATTCTCTCTCCAGACTCCTCAACCGAAGTTAGTTACCTCAGTGTCCTGAAGAACAACGTCTCAGACACATGAGGACTGAACTTCTACTGCAGGAGATCTCACTCTCTTCAGGAGAACTGCACTCGCAGTCTCCAGACTCCTCAACCGAAGACAAATTCCTCAGTGTCCTGAAGAACAACGTCTCAGACACCCGAGGAACTGAACTTCTACTGCAGGAGATTTCTCTCTCTTCAGGAGAACTGCACTCGCAGTCTCCAGACTCCTCAACTGAAGACAAATTCCTCAGTGTCCTGAAGAACAACGTCTCAGACACCCGAGAAACTGAACTTCTACTGCAGGAGATTTCTCTCTCTTCAGGAGAACTGCACTCGCAGTCTCCAGACTCCTCAACCGAAGACAGATTCCTCAGTGTCCTGAAGAACAACGTCTCAGACACTCGAGGAACTGAACTTCTACTGCAGGAGATTTCCTCAGGGTTCTTCTTCAGGATTCCTAACTGAGCACTTCCTCAGACCTTCGGAACTCGTTTTCTTCAACCCCTCCAACAGTGCGGTGTTTTCCTATGACTCAAGAAGTATAAAAAGTCTTAGCGAAGACTACGCTTCAACTTCGTCTTCAGCGCGAACTTCCTCAGGATCGTCTTCAGCTTCAGCTTCAACCGAACGCTTGAGGATCCTACTTCCTCAGGATTTCGCGCAACTTCATTCTTCAGGAAACACACCGATTTCTCCAATGTTCCTCAACATTTTGGGGGGGTCGACATTGGTGGTTAAACACCTCATCAGGGACTGTTCTCCTGTGTATACTCACAAACACATCAGTCCCTTAACCGTTTTGTCATCAAACTCCAAAACCTCAAGGGGAGGGCACTTGATGCACTTACAATCTCCCCCTTTTTGGTGATTTGATGACAATCAGGTTAAGCTTTAATGGGGATAAAATTATGAGTTTGAAGAAAAAAAAAACTTTGAAGAACATTTTTTAACATTAAGCTGAATATAGTGAAGCTCCCCCTGAGGATATGCATATAAGTTGAAGAATGTTTAATATCTAAAGCATTTTGAGGTATATGAGGAGCTCCCCCTATATCCAGGCATTTTTTTTAGCAGTGCATGTTATGAAGTGTTTGAGGAATTAAACAACGCACTGATAGAGATGTTTGCAGAGATAATCACATGCATATATGATAAACGTGTGGAAATAGCATGAGGTAACTGAGGAATAGTATCAGGCAAACACCAAAATTACAGTTTACAACTCGTTACAAAAAAAATCTGAAGAACGAGAGTTGTAACTGAAGAACCCCATAACTAAAACCCGCTTGAAGACTAACAGATTTCTCCCCCTTTGTCATAAAATGAACAAAAAAGGGAAAAACTGAAGCTAACGCCCCTTTGAAGTTGCTTCAAGGCTAAGGTGAGTCACGCCTGAGGCAATCCGTTGCAGTGTGAGGACATCCAGCAGTGTCTTCAACTTCTTCAGCAGTCATCTCCTGGTTTGAAGAATAAGAATCCATGGCCGGAGGAGGAGTTGTGCAGCGTCTGAATTGTCTTGGGGGTCTGATGGCAGGAATCGGAGGCTGTTGAAGCTCCAACTTGGCAAGGTCTTTAGGGGTGATTACTTCTCTCATCAGGGCATCAAGATGTTGATATGTATGATGAGCATACTGATGCACTTTCTTCACAGAAGAATGCGTGTGAGCCATATAGCTGAGAATCTCAGAAAACTGACGCTTTACCCAGTCATGATTTCTATCAACTTTCTGATGAAGACTAATCAGAAGCTCTCGATCAGTCATCACTCGAGCCTGAGTTGTATCCTCAGTTGAGGCATGAGTTCTTGTTTCATCAGTTGTGCGAGACTGAGGATGACGAATATTTCCACCGAGGGAATTGGTCGGGAGAACTTCTTCATAGAAGATGCCTTTGCCTTTGTCATTTGAAGCAATAGTATGCTGAAGCACTTCGACAGGCGGCAGATAAGTCCTGTGATTCGGGTGATCAGGTTGGAAACCAATTCCAGTCACTGCTCGGATTAGCTTCATGATCCAAGACGCGTATGGCTTCAGGATATGAGGATTCTGTGCAGCATCAACTAGAGTTCTGAAGAAGAAGTCAGGAACATTGATTGGCCCAGACATGCAGAGGTTGTGAAGGATGTTCTTCATGACACCAATGACTTATTCAGCAGTGGATTCATAGCCTTTGATGGGGCAGAAGGTCTTCGCCAGAATCCGATACATTGTACTCGGCAGATACTGAAGCTCAGAGACTGGAAACTTTGTGCGAGCTGGGGCTTCAGGGGCCTGAGGCTTCATGAGCATGTTCATCAGGTCATCTCGAAGTATTTGAGACCCATAGGAGCAGGCAGCAGGGGAAGTGCACTGAGTCAACTCAAGAATGTCAATTGCTTCAGGAACAGTGATGGTGTAGTGATGATGCTCAGTCATCCACTCGAGGACCCAGGTGTTGATATCCAGAGGATTTCCTGAAACATACAACGTGGCATAAAACTGAAGCACAAGCTCTTCATTCCAGTGTATGCATTCAGAGCAGAACTGAAGCAGCTTGGCATGATGCAGATCCTGAAGCACATTGTTGAAGCAAGGAAGGGCTTCCATATCCATCAGAGGGATGTGCTTGTGAGGAAATAGTTTGTTTTGCTTGTAGAGCACTGAAGCATAGTAATTATTCTGAGTGGCAGTCCAGAACCTCAGCAGCTTTCGAGGTGGAGCAGAGTGATACGGATTTTGAATCCCCTCTTGAAAGAAACTCATGGCGTTGAAGAAATCAGTAGCATCAAAGCTTGGAGTATCATCAGCTTCAAGGTCACGGAAGAATGGTCGCTTCTGCTTCGGACACAAGGACCGAGCTTGAACTGGGCCAGGAGGGGCAGTTGTGTTGTGGTCGGCTTCAGCTTCAGTTTCAGCAGTAGGTGGGTCTTGTTGAGGATCAGCAGTTGTAGTGTCAGCTGCATCAGTATCAGTGGTGGTGTTTGCTGCAGCATCAGTATGAGAAGCAGACGTTGTTGGCGCACAAGAGGCTTCGGGATCATCAGCATCAGACGCTGAGGACGATGCACCAACAGAGGCTTCAGACTGCAGAGAAGTGTCAGGAAGCACCTCGGTCACGGTGTTGGAGTGAGGTTCAGGTGAGAAGACAGTATGAGTGGGTGAGTTTGTCAGCCCATAGTCCTCATCATGAATGCGAGGAGTTCCATCATCCATAATATCAACGTCCATGTCTTCAACCTCAGTGATAACTGGTGGCGGTGGGGACGGTGGAGTTGGAACAATGGGTGTTGCAGCAGGGGGTGGAGTGAAGACTATTAAGCTGCGCTGAGGATTTTGAGGTGGAGTTGAGGCAGCAGTGATATGAATGGTGGTATCAGCGGGCTGTGTTGTAGGAGGAGCTGAGGAAAGGGGTGTAGCATCAATGGGGTCCTCAACAGCATGTTTCTTTGCAGCAGGTGGAGTGGAGGGTTGTGCTTCAGGCGTGCGCTTGAGGCTTTTGGCAGAGGTATCAGTGGGTACTGAGGAAGCAGGCTGTCGAAGCTTCATCAACTTGGTCATCTATTGTGAGATCCGTTCCTTGGATTGACCAATATAAGCACGATTGGCAGCGAACTCAATGTTGAGACGTTGAACTTCACATTGATGCTCAGTAAACTCCTGAGGAGTAACTTCAGTGATAGGTTTCTTCTTGAAGTCACTGTGGACTTTCTTCAGTTTGGCCTTCAACTTTTTCTGAAGATCACGTTGATGAATCTCATTTATGAGGAACTGTTGAACATAGAACTTGATGTCTTTAGGGATGTCCAAATCATCAAGCGGAGTGTCAGGCTTGACAGACCAAATGTCAATAAACTCCAAGATCTTCTTGGGATCAAGGAGAAGCGGGATTTTTGAACCCGTAGCTTCAGCTTTGCGTCTGGCTGCAGCACGCACATATTCAATCTTGTCAGCTTCAGTGGCGACGAAACCGGCCAAATCCTCAAATTCATCTTCATCATCAGAGGATTGAGGGGTATGATGAATGGCGCCACGCATAGCAGTTTTCTTTGGTGAGGGGCGAGGGCCGCGTTGAAGAACAGTTTTGGTCTTCAGCTGAGGCTGAGGCATTGTGGTGGAGGCCTCAGGGGCACCAGATTCATCAGTGTGTATTCTTGAGGAGGGAGCAGCACCATCGGTGCGTTGACATGAGTAGCCAACAACTTGAGGTTTCATGCCAGGGGCCTTTTTGCGGTGCTGAGGCAGAGGTTGTTGTCTGGGTTGAGACTGATCTTGAGGAGGAATCTGTATTGAAGCAGTCATGTCACGGACCAGACTCTTGACACGGCTGCGAGAGCGCTTGAGGTACTGTTCATGTGCAGCAGGAAAGTCTTCAGGAGTATGCAGTGTTGTGGGATCAGGAATGACTCCAGGAGCAGGTGGAGGTCGAGCCTTGATACCCAAGGTCTTCAGTGGCGGATTTACTGCAAACATTTCCTCATGCTGAGGATTAAGCCATTGATAGGCTACCCAACGCTTGGCCCATTCCCTCGTGATTTTCTGTACCCGTTTCTTACGTTCATCAGCGGTTTCACGTTCAGGAGTCTTCAGCTGTTCATATAGCTTCGGGGTCAAGTATTTAGCGGTATCAGTGTACTTACGTCGAGGAGCCATTTGCTTCAGTGGTGGAGACTGAGGAATTGTACGTTCGAGCTGAGATGCAAATGAAGTGAGACAATGAGAACCATACGATTCCTCAGCAGACATGTACCTGTGACAGAATTAAGTTGCGAGGGAAGTGTGGTACGGTTATATGCGTTCATGAGGAAAAGGCTGAGGAAAACAAAGGAATGAGGCATAGGTATATGTTTCAGAAAGCTAGCAGTACAGTGGAGGATTAACTGGGTTGAGGACACAACAGTACTGAGGAATAAGATGCTGAGGAATAAACCACTGAGGAATAAGCATACCAGACTTGAGGCGAATGCTGAGGAACAATGAGTCTTCGTCCCCGGCGACGGCGAACTCCGGCAACGGTAGAACTCGATCTTGAGGAGCTCAAGGGCGGCGGCGCGAGAGTGAGGGAGGCGTTGGGGGGTAAATGACCGGAGGAGGGGGTAGAGGGCTATTTATAGAGGGGTAAAAACTGAGGGGTTGCGAAATTTGTGGACCAGATTGCCCCTGATTGTTGGGATCCTCAGTGGATATCTTGATGGTGGATAATCACGACGTGCGGTAAAATCGCAACAAATTGAAGACAGTTGTAACAGTAAATCCGTGATTTGAGGAACTTGAGGACAAAGGCTGAGGATGAAGACAACTGGTCTCAGGCTGATGATGATGACTAATGGTCTCAGCCTGAGGAATACAAGATTTCCGGATGAACGCATATGAGATAGACAGATTAGATAAGTGAGCACAGAGGGACGGGTCCGGTCACATTCACCTAGATGAAGAAGCAAAAGCTGAAGATCAATAACTATAGGTGAACGCTGTTGAGGACAAACACGGTAATCATCAGAAATGAAGACTTCGAATCCTGAGGAAGCTGAGTAACAACACATCCTGAGGAAGTTGAGGAACACCAAATCCTGAGGTGTTTGGGCGGTGGCGCTACCCACCTTATAGGGAATGAGACACTTGATACCATACAATTGTCGTATGGATCTTGAGTCAATTCCACGTTAATTTATTCACACTTAGCAAGGTAGTTCCTCATGAGTTGAGGAGTACGACGCATCGTGTGTTGTGCTTCAGGAGTCAGGTCTTGAAGCACATAAGTATAGCAAAGAACCAATCATGGAGCGGTATACCTTCTGATCGTAGTCCTTGCCATTTTCATCAGGACCGAGGCATCCATTTGTAGGCATCGGGGTCTTGTTACCTTTGCAGTCTTGCATCCCGAGTTTCCTGAGGCATTCCTTGAGGTAATTCTCTTGAGAGATGAAGGTGCCATTGCGTTGCTGACGAATTTTAAGCCCTTGCTGATGAGGAAGTCACGCAATGTGTCATACCAAGCCCATGGGGCTTGCTTCAGTCCATACAGAGCTTTCTTCAATCTGTACACCATATCAGGCTTCTTTGCGTCTTCAAAACCTGGAGGTTGAGCAACATATACTTCTTCCTCGACATTACCATTGAGGAATGCACTTTTCACATCCATTTGATATAGCTTGTGATTATGATGGTTAGCGAATGCATTTGTTTTCTTCGATGAAGGACTCAGAGAAGATTCCATGAGAAGATTTATGTCACCGGTCATATGATTCGTGCATCCACTATCCATAATCCATTCAGTTCTCCCCGAAGAATTTTCCTACAGAAGAGTTAGTATCTCACACTACAAGTTATGAGCCAGCATCAGTTTGAAGAATTCGTGAATTCTTCAGGACTGTATTCCTCAGGATTTCAGTATAACGATATTCTTCAGCTGACACATAATTTTCGTCCTGGGCATAGGATCTGCAATATGGTTAGTTTGCCTCAGGACGCGTTCCTATAGAAGAGATTAGTTCTTCTTAACCACCCACATTCGCACGGGTGGTTTTGAAGCATTTGAGGAACGACGAGGAGAGTATTGCCTCACGGGTGAGGTATCAGGATAATCATAGGAGTAAGCATTCTTGTTCTGAGCTTCCCTGTGAACAAAGTGATTAGATGAAACATGCTCATATTCATGACTTTTTGAAGAATTGTCCACTGAGGACATCCTCAACTCATTTGCATCTGCATTCACAAGAAGGTTAGTGATGAGGTCCTTCTGAACCCAGATCTTCTTGACTGGAGGACCGTTCCTGCAGTTAGTTCCGATGTATCTGGCGAATACCTCACCATTACCATTCTTAAACAGTTTATAGTTTGAGTCAAAATACTCATTCATCACAACTGAAGAAACAGTATCATAACCAGATAAAGTATCGGGATCAGGAGGAGGCGTCTTTTCCCGAACCCAAGTGGTCTCTGGATATTGTTCAGGTTTCCAGTAAGACCCATCAGGGTTGAGTTTCCGAGTGAATGCGATGCCTTCTTTCCTCGGGTTTCTGTTGAGGATCTGTTTCTTGAGGATGTCACAAAGGGTCTGATGTCCTTTCAGACTCTTGAACATGCCGGTTTCCAGTAGACTCTTCAACCTAGCATTTTCTTCAGCAATGTCTATGGTATCCTCAGATGAGGGGTTAGATACCACAGAAGCAATAGAAATAACAGAGTCTGAAGACATTGAGGAACTAGGCACAGAGATGATACGATCATGTTCAATGCATTTTAAACAGGGAGGATTAAATCCTTCTTGTGGCATGATGATCTGTTGGGAGAGGAGTGAATCATTTTCTTTCCTCAGATCGTCATGAGACATCCTTACGCGTTCAAGTTCTTGTTTCCTCATGAGGAACTCATGATCCAGCTTTTCATGATCGGTAAGGAGTGCCTCATGACGATTGAACAAGTCATCAAACTTTGACTGAAGAATTTTTGATTCATCAGTCAACTTTTGAGTCTTCGTCATTTCCTCAACCAACATATCATCACTCTTGTTTAGTGAGATCTGAATCTTTTCAAGTGCACGTTGTTGCTTAGATGCAAGTTTAGCAAGTTTAGCATTGTTTTCATCAGGTTCTTCATCAGAGGGATCATCTGATGATGAGTAAGAAGATACCTTGGAGGACTTGGCCATGAAGCAGAAGGAAGGGGTTGTGTCTTCAGCTTCATCATCAACATGTGATAGACCAGATTCCTCAGTGCTGAAGATTGACTTTGAGACAAGCGTCATGGCAAGAGCCAGACTGGCCACACCCTCAGATTCTTCAGATTCTTCTTCCTCATCATCAGGGTTGGAACCAGATTCTTCCGAGTCCAATTCTTTTCCGAGATATGCGCGAGCCTTACGGGAACTGCTATTCCTGTATCCAGCAGGCTTTGAAGATCTTGAGGATTTCTTCTTAGTTGTTTCATCAGAACTGTCATCTTTCCCTTTCTTCTTCTTCTTCTTCAGTCTAGCTTCCTTTTCCCATAGAGGACACTCAGCGATGTAATGCCCAAGTTTCTTGCACTTGTGGCAGACTCTCTTTCTTGCTTCGACAGAGTCATCATCTTTGCTTTTTCTTGAGGACGATCTTGAGGAATTTCTGAAGCGATTCTTCTTCATGAATCTTTGAAACTTTCTGGTGAGGAGAGCAAGTTCACGGCTGAGGGTTTCAGGATCATCAGTATCAGCCTCAGACTCTTCATCAGAGGACACTCTTCTTGCTCTAGCTTTTAGCGCGCGGACCTTAGGCGTGGAGCTGTATAAATCTCGTTTTTCAGAGAGCTTCAGTTCATGAGCATTGAGGCGCTCGAGAATGTCCGCTGGATCCAGAGTCTTGAAGTCAGGCCTTTCTTGAATCATCAGTGATAGGAACTCAAATGAGTCATCCAGTGACCTCAGTAGTTTCTTCACAACTTCATGATCTATGATATCAGCGACACCCAGTGCTTGAAGTTCATTGGATATGTCAGTGAGTCTATCAAAGGTTTGTTGCACGTGCTCATTGTCCAGCCTCTTGAACCTGTTGAAGAGACTGCGGAGTGTATCAACCCGAGAGTCTCGTTGAGCAGAGACTCCTTCATTGACTTTAGACAGTCTTGTCCATATCTTCTTTGCAGTATCCAGACCACTGATACGGTTGAACTGAGCCTTGTTGAGAAGACCACCAATGATGCTTCGAGCTTTTGCATCAAGCTGCCAGTTCCTCTTGACAACTTCAGGAGCAGTCATCAGATTTGCTTCAGGAATGCCTTGATCAACAATATCCCACAGATCCTTGTCAATGGCTTCAAGATGCATCCTCATCTTGTTCTTCCAATATGGATAGTCTGTCCCGTCGAAGATGGGACAGTTTGAGGCAACGCTCATTGTACCTGAGGTCGACATAACTAAAACTCCAGGTGGTTAAACCGAATCACACAGAACAAGGGAGTACCTAGCTCTGATACCAATTGAAAGTGCAATATATCGACCAGAGGGGGGGGGTGAATGGGAGATTTTCAATTTTACTACCAGATTTTGGTTTTCTTCAGGACTGAAGCAATCATGAAGCTGAAGAAAATCATGAAGCTGAAGAAGTAACCAAAATCATGAAGAAATAAAACTTCACAGAATGTAATCATTAGGGCAGCTCATCATAATGCAACAGAAATAAATCAATTCAGATAAGCAGAAGTGCTTCAGATGCATAGTATGAAGACAAAGAGCAGAGGGAGAGCTGAAGCATATCATATCAAATACTGAAGCTTAAGAGGTTGAAGAGATAGCACCAGAGATTGAAGACATTGGTTTGGTAGACCAGTTCAAGTTGCTGTGACAACTCTACGTCTGGTTGGAGAGGCTGAGATTCAACTCAAAAGACATAGTCTTCACCTTGTTCTCCTTGAACTAAAGTCCTCAGACTCCGTCTAATAACTCAGGTGAGTCTTCAAGGTAGACTCCCGAAACCTTCACAGACTCAGTCACTCCGGGAAGTCACAATTGCATCTTGACTTCCTTAGACTGAAGACTTCTACACCGGCTGGAAGATCACAGTCTTCAAGAGTAAAAAGCTTCGGATCACTCGAACCGACTTCCTCAGAAATGCTCAACTACTCAGGCTGGTGGTTTTTCCTCACATAGGTTCTTCAGTTTCCTCAGAGGTGGGTTGCTCTCAGATGACAAGTGTCAATTTTTCTGTCGGAGCAGCCGACCCACAAATGGGGCTGGGGGTGGCTATTTATAGCCGCGGAGCAACCCGAGGTGAAAGGACATAAATGCCCATGCATGCAATTACTCTCATGCCCTCGGAAATGACCGTTGCTAGACAAGTTCTAGCCTCTCACCACGCAACACGTGGCACGGTCAAAGTATTCTCTCTCCAGACTCCTCAACCGAAGTTAGTTACCTCAGTGTCCTGAAGAACAACGTCTCAGACACATGAGGACTGAACTTCTACTGCAGGACATCTCACTCTCTTCAGGAGAACTGCACTCGCAGTCTCCAGACTCCTCAACCGAAGACAAATTCCTCAGTTTCCTGAAGAACAACGTCTCAGACACCCGAGGAACTGAACTTCTACTGCAGGAGATTTCTCTCTCTTCGGGAGAACTGCACTCGCAGTCTCCAGACTCCTCAACCGAAGACAAATTCCTCAGTGTCCTGAAGAACAACGTCTCAGACACCCGAGAAACTGAACTTCTACTGCAGGAGATTTCTCTCTCTTCAGGAGAACTGCACTCGCAGTCTCCAGATTCCTCAACCGAAGACAGATTCCTCAGTGTCCTGAAGAACAACGTCTCAGACACCCGAGGAACTGAACTTCTACTGCAGGAGATTTCCTCAGGGTTCTTCTTCAGGATTCCTAACTGAGCACTTCCTCAGACCTTCGGAACTCGTTTTCTTCAACCCCTCCAACAGTGCGGTGTTTTCCTATGACTCAAGAAGTATAAAAAGTCTTAGCGAAGACTACGCTTCAACTTCGTCTTCAGCGCGAACTTCCTCAGGATCGTCTTCAGCTTCAGCTTCAACCGAACGCTTCAGGATCCTACTTCCTCAGGATTTCGTGCAACTTCATTCTTCAGGAAACACACCGATTTCTCCAATGTTCCTCAACATTTTTGGGGGGTCGACATTGGTGGTTAAACACCTCATCAGGGACTGTTCTCCTGTGTATACTCACAAACACATCAGTCCCTTAACCGTTTTGTCATCAAACTCCAAAACCTCAAGGGCATGGCACTTGATACACTTACAGTCTTCAACTGCTTCCTCCTCCGGTGACTCTTCGGATGCTGATGCTGAGCCGTCTTCAACTGCTTCCCCCTCCGGCTCTGAAGAGGACCTTGACGTCAAGCCACCGGTCAAACGGGCGCGGCAGGCAACCTTGTAGAACTGGAAGCAACGGTGTCATCTTCGCCGGCAGCTCGGGCGGAGCTGGAGAAGAAGCTGGTGGAGCAGGAGAAGAAGCTGGTGGAGCATCGTCTTCAACTGCTCTGCAAATAAGTCGAGCTTCACCTTTTGTTATGTCATTGACATCATGAGCCTGCTGCTTCGGCTCCTCCTTTTCCTGTGATGATGCTTGCTGTCTTAGTGCCAATCATCCCAGCATGGGCACACATGTAGAAGTCATAGTTCCTTGGGTGATTGATGCTGTAGGCTTTATTGGCTGTTTGCGTCTTTTGTAACTATGTTAGTTCTCCATGTAATGAGGATTGCCTTCGAGTAATGAGAGCTGCCTTCTATCCAATGTACTTTGAATCTTTTTGTACTGAAAATGATTCTTGTGATGTAAACTGTGCTTGAGCCTTTGCAATGGAATTTATCTTTGGGCCTTATGCAACCGAGAGTTGTGTTCGAGTCCTTTGCGATCGAGAGCTGTCTTCGAGACCATCCAAACTTTGCACTGTGGGTTCTATCGGGTGCGCGACAGCGCTCCCGATGGGAGTAGCCCCCGGGGCTACGCTTGAGTCGGAGGGTCGAGCGTAGGCTGAGATTTGTTTCCCTTGTCGTTCTTCCGTTAATTTCTGTCTTTAATCGGGTGCGCGACAGCGCTCCCGATGGGAGTAGCCCCCGAGTCTTTAGGTGATCGTTGGCGATCGGATGAAGACTAAAGGAGTCTGTGCCCTGTGCTGCCTCCAAAATTTCTTCAGAGTACTTGGTGCTCCATTTGATTGTGGCCATGTCTTTTGAGCCGTTTTCAGCAGGTGGGGCTGGCCGGGTATTTTTTGCTTGGGCCCTTTAAGTTTCGGACTGCGCGAGCATTTCTCGGGGGGGGGGGGAGGTGGTACTCGAGCCCCCGAGTGCTTTGATGTAGAGATCGCGTGAGCGACGATAGCGTCTCTCGGGGGGAGTTTGGTACTCGAGCCCCCGAGTGCTTTTGGGTAAAGATCGCGTGAGCGACGATGGTCATCTCTCGGGGGGAGTTTGTACTCGAGCCCCCGAGTGCTTTGATGTAGAGATCGCGTGAGCGACGATAGAGTCTCTCGGGGGGAGTTTTGTACTCGAGCCCCCGAGTGCTTTTGGGTAAAGATCGCGTGAGCGACGATGGTCGTCTCTCGAGGGGAGTTTGTACTCGAGCCCCCGAGTGCTTTGAAGATGTAGTATTTGGGCAACATCATTTTATTGTGTCGAAGATTTACATGGGCTGCAAGATGCACATGACTGGTGGAGACTATGGGTAGAACAAGCGTAGGTTCGCTACGTTCCATGGATTTCCCACGTCCTCGTCAGTCTTCAGGTTCTTCAGTCTGTAGGCGTCTCCTCCTATGACTTCCTTGATTATGAACGGTCCTTCCCATTGGGGGGCGAGCTTGTGGACTTTCTCTTGTATGAGCCGTAGGACAAGGTCACCCTTATTGAAGGTTCTGGTGCGCAGGCGCTGCTTTGGTAAGTGTGCAACTTGTCCTGGTACCGCTCTGACCTTGCTAGGGCTGTGTCCCTTGCTTCGTCTGTCGTGTCCTTGTCGTCTTGCAGTGCTTATTCTGCTTCTTCTTCTTCGTAACCCGAGATCCGGGCTGCCCCGAATTTGAGGTCATGTGGTAGTACTGCCTCCGACCCGTACACCATGAAGAAACGTGTGTACTGGGTTGCGGTATTTGGGGTGGTGCACAGGCTCCATAGTAATGCAGGGAGTTCTTCTACCCAGTTGCCCGCGGCCTGCTCGAGTGATGCAAGGAGCCATTTTTTGAGCCCTCCGCATACTAGGCCGTTTGCTTTTTCCACCTGGTCGTTGTATTGCAGGTGTGCGACTGATGCATAGGTTATTTTGATGCCCAGTTCTTCGCAGAAGTTCTGAAATTCTGCCGCTGTGAAGTTCGTACCGTTGTCCGTGATGATGTTGTGCGGCACCCCGAACCTGAAGATGATTGATTTGATAAAATTCACTGTCGTGAGGGCTGTGGAGCTGGTGATGGGTACTTCTTTGATCCACTTGGTGAACTTGTTGACTGCTACGAGCAGGTGTGTTCTTCCTCCTTTCGATGATTTCTTGAGTGGCCCCACCATGTCGAGTCCCCAGGTGGCGAACGGCCATGATAGTGGTATCGTTTTGAGTTCTGAGGCTGGAGCGTGCGGTCTGCTGGAAATTTTTGGCAGGCAATGCAACACCGCACGATGTCTTCTGCGTTTTTCATCGCAGTGGGCCAATAAAACCCTGCTCAGAACGCTTTGGACACGAGTACTCGGCTGCTTGAGTGGTGCCCGCAGGTGCCCTCATGGATTTCGAGCTGTAGGGATTTGTCGTCTTCTTCGTCGATGCACTTCTGGAGTATCTGGGTGATGCTTCGCTTGTATAACTGCCTGTTGATGACTGTGAATGCCTTGGATCGGCGGCTGATGCGCCGAGCTTCTGAGACGTCTTGCGGTAGTGTGCCTTCGATTAGGAATCAGAGGAACGGTTTTGTCCATGCTGGTCCTTTGAGTGTTGTTGGGTCCGTAGGTTCGACCTCTTGCCTGTTGTTGCCTTCAGATGGACTTGCTGATGCCACTTGTGCTGGCTTTGTGATGTCGTCATCTGCAGCTGCCTCTGGTGCTGCTGGTTTTTCCTTGATGGATCTCTGGCTGATGCTTTCGAGGAACACGCCGGGTGGTACTGGTCCTCGAGTTGAGCCGATGTTTGCGAGTTCGTCCGCTTCTGTGTTGTTTGCTCTGGGGATATAATTGAGCTCGCAGCCGTCGAAACTTCCTTCGAGCGCGTTGTAGAGCTTCTGATAGGCCGCCATGTTGTCGGCTACTGCATTGCAGTCTTTCATTGCCTGCTGGACGACGAGGTTGGAGTCTCCGTAGATTACGAGGGGAGTGGCACCGCATGTTTTGGCCATGCGCATGCCATAGAGAAGTGCCTCGTATTCGGCTTCGTTGTTGGAGGCGTGGCTGAAGTTGATCTGGAGGACGTATTTGATCTTGGTTCCTTTGGGGGAGACCAGAACGACTCCTGCTCCGGCTCCTTGTTGTCTTTTGGACCCATCGAAGAACATTGTCCATGAGTTCGATAGGTCCGGGGGGGCTGGTGTCTGGACCTCCGTCCACTCGACCAGAAAATCTGGGAGTACTTGGGCCTTGATTGCTGTTGGGTACTTGAATTGCAGGTCCCGTCGACTGAGCTCAATGTTCCACTCGGCGACTCGCCCAGTCGCTCCGGGGTTGTTGAGAATGTCCGCGAGTGGTGCGTTGATCACGATTGTGATGGGGTGCTCGTCGAAGTAGTGCGACACCTTTTTGTCAAGAGATGGCCAGTAGTAGCTTCTGGTAGTGCGGGTACCGCTGCTGGGATTTTTTCAAGAGCATGCTGAGGTAGTAGATCGGCCTCTGTATGCTCTGGATCTTGCCTTTCTGTACGCTCGACGACGAGTATTGTGCTTACCACGCTGTTGCGTGCTTCCGCGTAGAGGTACATCTTTTCTTTTTCTTTGGGTACCGCCAGGGTCGGTGGGGTCGACAGTGTCTTCTTCAGGTCCGCAAATGCTTTGCGGGCTTCTTAGGTCCACTTGAATTTCTCTCCTTTTCTCAGCAACTGGTAGAATGGAAACGTGCGCTCTCCCAATCTACTGATGAAATGACTCAGGACTGCGAGTCTTTCGGTGAGCTGCTGCACGCCTGTGATGTTGGTTGGTTCCTGCATCCTGGTGATTGCTTGAACTTTTTTGGGGTTAGCTTCGATTCCTCGAGCAGAGACCATGTACCCGAGAAGCTTTCCGGCAGGGATGCCGAATGCGCACTTCTTCGGGTTGAGTTTGATTCTGTACTTGTTGAGTGCTGTGAAGGTCTCGCGCAGGCCGTCGAGTAGCGAATTTGCACTGTAGGTTTTGATGACTATGTCGTCCACGTAGACCTACACATTTCTACCAATTTGCTCTTTTAAGCAGGCTTGCATCATCCGTGGGTATGTGGCGCCGGCGTTCTTGAGTCCGAAGGGCATTGTTCTGTAGCAAAATACGCCGTAAGGGGTGATGAATGATGTATGCTCTTCGTATTCTTCCTTCATCCTGATCTGATTGTATCCTGAGTAAGCATCGAGGAACAATAGTAGATCGCATCCCGCTGTCGAGTCGATTAGCTGATCGATTGTCGGCAGGGGAAAGTGATCCTTTGGGCAGTGTTTGTTGATTGGCCCATAGTCGATACACATTCGCAGCACGTCTGTGTCTTTCTTGGGGACCAGCACAGGGTTGGCGACCCAAGTGGCTTTCTTCGTCTCTCGGATGAATTGGGCGTCAAGTAGTCGGTTGACTTCCTCCCCGATTGCTCTGCGTTTGGGTTCTGAGAATCTTCGTAGTGCCTGCTTCACTGGCTTGGTGTTTGGCTTGATGCGCAGCGCGTGTTCCGCGAACTCGCGCGGTACTCCTGGCATGTCGGCTCGGCACCAGGCAAAGATTTCCCATTCTTCGCGGAGGAAAGCGATGAGGGCAGTCGCTTGCTCTTCCGGGAGGTGGGCGTACACGCGGACTGTTTTTCCTGGGTCTGTCGGGTGCACCTGGTGGGTGACCGTATCGCTGTTGATCTTGAAGTCTCGTTCATACTCTTTTGAATCGCTTCGGCTTGCTAGTGGAAAGATGCTTTTGTCCGTCGCCATGGCTATTTCTGTGAGTTCTTGCTCGGCTCCGAAGGTGTCAGAGACTTTGTGTAAATCGCGGTCGCATTTGTCTGATTTGATGAAGCTTCCGTTGACTGTGATGACGCCCGCGGATCCTGGCATCTTGAGTTTGAGGTAGGCGTAGTGCGGAATCGCCATGAATTGTGCGAACGCTGGGCGTCCCAATATGGCGTGATAATGTGATTGCCAATCGAGTACTTCGACCTCAAGGGTGTGTCTTGCGAAATTGCGTCTGCTGCCAAAGACTACTTCGAGCTCGATTAATCCAAGGGAAGTGGCTACTTCTCCTCGGACTACTCTGTATAGCCCGGTGCTTGATTTCTTCCATACTGATCGTGGGATCAGCATCTTGCGTAGGGTGCTGACGAAGATTATGTTCATGTTGCTGCCTCCGTCCATGAAGATTCTGTCCATGTCGTACCCTCCAATTTGGGCGTCGAGTACCAGGGGTGCGTGCCCCGGCCTTGGGACTGCAGGCGGGTGATCGTTCTGGGAGAACGTGATGCTGGTTTCTGCGTTGTGTAGCTGGTAGAATTCGACTGTGTTTAGGTTCTCGGCTGCTCTGTCCTACAGGGTGTAGGCGTCCTGTTGGGCTTGCGAAACCCTGCCTTCTTGAATTGTGTACACCTGTCCTTGAGTCGGCGACTGCCTGGTTCGTCGGGCGCGCTTGACTTCTCGCTGTTTTTCCTCCTTGAGGTTGTTGGCGAGTTCGTTGAACAGGCGGCAGTCTCCAAGAGTGTGGCTCGATCTGATGTTTCCCCAATTGTCTTTGAAGCAGTGGATCGTGCAGGGTCATTCTAGCTGTTCCCTGACCGTGAGCTTGCTGGATCCGGCATGCCGTTTCCTCCTTGATATTCGGAAGAAAGAACAGCGCATGGTCCACTGGGTGCTCGTGAGCTCGCGGGTCAGTTTCGATCCCCTCGCTTAGATTCTGGTTCCTTATGAGGTTGGAGAATTCATCTGGCCTTCGATCTAGGTCGTAGTATTCGCCGGTCTGAGTCTCGGAGTCGCTGTCCTGGCGGGCGGCGGCTATCCGCATGGCGGTGGGTCGTCGAGTGGTCGGCGAGCGCATTGCTGTGTAGTCATAATGTCAACAATTTTGGCAACACCAATTGACCCGTGGTTACTCACATCAAAAATGTGTGTTTATAATCACAATAATTATTCTGGTATGCTATCTGCCACTATTAACTTTGGGAATAATATTTGTTTTGACATACGGACGTGGCGTTTCTGTGCTCGGTCTTAGTTGGTCCCGGTATCGTAGTCGTGGGTTCCTTTATCGAGATTTTTTTAACCCACGTGGGGTGGAATAAGCCAGGACAAGGAAAGTATGTATACACTTCCTATACGGCCGTGAACAGTGTTGTTTGGTGGACCCGGTTCCGAACTATAGCGCTCGCCGTCACGGGCAATGATCCAGGACCGTGGTACATAAATATTTATTTTTCTGAGCCGTCGGTCGTCGTGATGGTACAGTACTCAAGGGTGTGACGGTGGCCATGTCTGTTAGGCTGTTCACGTAGCCCTGGAAAAGGAAAATGGGTGGGCGGTGGATAAACTAGAAGGCAGCGAAGGACATGGAAATACATCTGAATCTCCTTCCGACGACGATGGAAGATGGAGGGACGGTGTTCTTGCCGAATGCCGTGGACATGTTAGTTATCTTGGCATTACCATAGATCTGTAGTTTTGAAGGATTTGTTTGCGTGGTGCTGAGCGGTAGGAACATAACCACATTTGACATGTAGAATCTGCAATACTGGAGGTTTCCAACCAGAGAAGAGTTTGCTTATAGCTTACATACGTACCCAGAACAACTAACAGAACTAGCATGGTGATAACAGGAACGCGACGCCTAGGAGTGTATGATTAAGATTACTTCCAGCATCAATAGTTGATGGGTCTGAAGTTTGGGAGGAAATCATAGGGTTCAAGCTTCGCTGGTTGTGCAAGGGCATGATCTGCGTAGCCATACTGGGCACTCTACTTGATCATGAACACGAGATATCTGATGTGGGGTGAGACTTTTGACGTAATCATCCTGAAACTCGAAGAAACGACACTGCCTAGGCTGCAAAATATGGCAAATAGCGATGTAAAAAACTAATTTTATCTGGAGAAAAAGTAGGGATATGTCAGTTAGAGCATCTCCAGTCGCGCCCCCAAGAGGCCCCCAAGGCGGCGCTATTTGCGCCGGACGGACGAAATCCCCACAGTCGCGCCCCAAGAGCCCAAATAGCTCCAGATTGGGCCGAAATTGAGACCGGCGAACCCAACCCGACCTGGCGCGCTCGGGGGCGCTTGAGGGCGCCGGATGAAGCGGAATGCGTCGAGTGGCCCACGGTCAGGTAAATCCGGCAAATCGACCACCCCCTCTCCCCACCACTCTTGCCGTCGCCGGCGCCGCTCCGCTGCAAGGTAGCCGTTGCCCCGCCACCAAACAAGTTGCAAAAGGACCTCCTCTCCCGGCCTTGACCGAGTACAGCAGTGGCTGGTCGGCTGGTCGCGCCCAGCCGAGCACACCGGCGGCTGGTCGCGCCCGCCACGCCCGCCAGGTGTTCGGCGAATTGCCTGAACCCCGCGCCACCGTGATGGACTCCGACGACGAGGCGCTGTTGGCCGAACTGATGGAGGAAGAGGCCGACGCCGACGCCCAGGACGACGAGCACCTCCTGATGCTCGCCGCCTTGGCCGATCTGTTCGGTGCCAACACGACGCCGCAACGAGGCGGCTCCAAGATGGATCGCCGGAAGGCAAAAGAGAGGCGATGTTCGGAGGGCTATTGCTTGCTCTACGTGGACTACTTTGCCGATGTTCCCCTGCATAGCGAGAAGGTATTCCGGCTCCGGTATTGCATGGGACGAAAGCTCTTTCTTCGCATTGTCAATTCACTCCAAGAGTACGATAGCTACTTCGTTTGCAAGAAATATTGCACCTACACAGTTGGGTTCTCCTCACTTCAGAAGTGCACAACGGCCATGAGGATGCTTGCATACAAAGCTCCTAGTGATCAACAGGAAGACTATACCCACAAGACCGAGTCCACCGCCCTTGAGTGTATGTACAAGTTTTGCAGAGCAGTGGTGGGATGCTTTGGAGGACAGTACTTGTGAGCACCCAATGCTGAAGACACTGCTCGGATCCTATCAGAGAATGAAGCAAGAGGATTTCCTAGGATGCTTGGAAGCATCGACTGCATTCATTGGGAATGGAAGAATTTTTCATTTTCTTGATAGGGGATGCACAAGGGCGCAAAAGGTCATTGCAGTGTGGTACTTGAGGTAGTTGCTACACATGACCTCTGGATTTGGCACTCCTTCTTTGGCATGCCAGGAACACACAATGACATCAATGTCCTGCAGTGCTCAAATGTCTTTGCCAGGCTTGTCGAAGGACATGCTCCTCCGGTGAACTTCGAGGTGAATGGGCACCACTACAACAAGAGATACTACCTAGCAGATGGCATATATCCAAGATGGCCAGTATTTGTGAAGACTATCTGAAACACTGTGTTAGGATAGAAGTACGCCTACTTTTCCAAGTGCCAGGAGGCTGATACGCGAGAGAGGATTGCTACTCGCCCTTCGTTGGTTACCCCAAGTGGAAGGTAAGATGCAGCGTAGCAGTAAGTTTACCTCGGTGAAGATATCGAGGTTGAGTATTGACCAGTAGGACTCCGACAATGATAAGTAGGTGTCAGCGGCGCACCTGACGCGGACCTGCACACAACACAATTAACTTTGCTCCGAACGAAGTTCAGAGAGGTTGTCAATCTCTTCGGTCTTGTTATTTACAAAGGATCAAAGACACAGGATAATGATAATGATAGCAACTGAAAGTAAAAAAGCAATAAAGTAAAAGAGCGTGTAAACAGTGGTGAGAATAAGGACCGGGGTCCCGTGATGTTCACTAGTGATGTCTCTCTCCCAAAAAACGATAAGACTGCTATGCGAGGTAAAAAATTTTATAGAAGGGAAATTGAAAGGATTATAAACGCACCGCAATGCTAACTATGCTACAAAAGAAAGGAAGAGGCTCAAAAGCATGGGAAGTACGTCAAAATAAGTAGACCAAAAATCCATCTGCATCTACTACTAATCATCCTCCTTGAGATATCTATCCAGAACATCTCGCTGGTATTAAGTTGCGAGCCCCACCCAAAGTGTAAACCCAAAGCAACAGACAACTGCATTAAAAGAACTTTGCGTAAAGTAAACAATCCTTGTAATCTCGGTTACAAGCACCGTTGTTTTCCTCCTTGTGGCCACAACACATTCCCTAGACTCATGTTTCTATCACTCAAGCGTGTCATCAGGGGGCATGTACCCACAATCGAGCATAACGTTCCCTCTTGGAGTCACTACCTACCACTTGGCCAAAGCAATAAATAGCAACGGAGAACATGCAATAATTACTTCGGAACAAAAATACAAAAGATAAGAACCAATTATATTACTCTATCACAATCTGAACATAATCTCATAAGCCACCAGATCCCATCAAACTCAGCATAGCAAAAGGAGAAAGAATTACATATGTGCCTCGATCATGTAGGGTAGCTCACGAGGTCTAAACCATGAAGAACAAAGAGGGGAGGAGAACATCACATAGCTACTGATCACGGACCCATGGTCCAAGGTAGACTACTCACGGCACATCCGGGAAGCATCCATGATGGAGGGGGATCTCTCGGAGGTCGATCCTCCCTTCGGCAGGGTGTCGGGAAGTGTCCTGACGGTGCTCCCGATCTTGGAAGCGCGGCAGCGGCGGAACAGAGGGGAATTTGCGAAATAGGGTTCTATCTTCGGAGTTTCCCCGTGACGGAGAATAAATAGGCGAAGGGGCCACCCAGGGGTCCAGACGCCCCCCTGATGGCCGCCTGGGCCCCTGGTGGTGGCCCTCTGGCCCCACTTGGGTGCTTCTGGAAGACTCCGTTATGCTGATTTGTTATCCGATTTTCCCGAATTTTTGGAGCATTTTTAATATGGGGAAAACCTGAAATAGAAAAACAGCAGAAAACAGGAACTGGCACTGGGGAGCACTGAGTTAGTAGGTTAGTCCAAATATGATCAAAGTGTATGAAAGTGTATCTAGATCATAGCAATATCACACAAAACATGCATGGAGCGAGCAAAAATTATCGATACGTTTGAGACGTATCAACATCCCCAAGCTTAATTCCTGCTCGTCCTCGAGTAGGTAAATGATAACAAGCATAATTTTTGTGGTGACATGCTAGCAACCATATAAGGACTTTGAAAAGTAAATCAATCAAGGTATGTAATTCAATTCAAGTCATAATATTCAAGAGTCTATATTAGCATTGAAACAAGCAACGAAAGAACATTAGGTGCAAGAGCTCTCGCTGTCCGTGACTCGAATGTCTCCAAATGGTGTTTGCGTGCAAGAAGGTGGATAGGGAATACGAGAAAAAACTATTTTTTGTTACGAACTCAATCTACTAAAGATTCACACTTGCTCTTCTTTGGAATCTTATCTTGACTCGTCCCCAGACCACTAGCCAGGTACAAGTGAATTTGATCCACTCCTTTTTGATAATTTGAGCACTCATGCAATGGATGAGTGTGAGCACGAGAGTTGACACTTGGGATGGCAAAGAGAGAAATATGATGGAGGAGGAAGTCAAAAAGGTGAGAAAGGCTCACATCAATGAGGACAATCATAGGCGAGAAGGACAAATGATAGATATGATGTGAGGAGTAGGGATTGCCATGCAACGGATGCACATATGAGCTGAAAAGCTCTCCAATGGAGCTAGTGGGGGTGCATCTAACTTGCTCGCTCATGAAGACCTAGAGCTCTTTTGAGGAGGCTCATCCTTGGAATATGCAAGCCAAGTTCTATAGTGTGAAGGTCCCCACATAGATATATGCATGATCATCTCCATGGAGTACAAGGATAAGAGGGAGTACTAGTGTGGATCTTTCAAAAGGATAGTAGTGTTGCCCCTTTCTCTCTTTTTATTTCTTTTTCTCTTTTTTTGTATTTTTTGGTGGCCTCAATGGCTCTTTCTTTTTAACTCTCATTTGTCCTCTTTGGGATCTTTTATTTTGTTCACTTTGGGATACTTTCCTCACTTAAGGGCAACACTCTAATTTACAAGAGGGTATAGAAGATCTTTCACACTTTACAAGGTACTCAAATCATAAAGAAGATCTTCCAGCAAGGTACTCAAATCATAAACAAGAGGGTATAGAAGATCTTCTTGTCATACATGTTCCAGCAATAAACTAAACAAAAGTCAAGACTCTTGCTAATGACGAACTAATACGAAAACTAAACATGGCAGTAGCTACGAAAAGATAAAGAACACACAACGGCAAAAATATAGGCATGAAGAATCCTATGATGTGTTCTAGATTTTGAAAGTGGAGCGTGTTTCTCTCCCACACAAAGTAAGACGGAATCTAACTTGTTATGAACAGTAAGCAAAGCTAAAGAAAACTAAAAATAAAACCTAAGAGCGAGACGCTCCTAGCATAGCACATAACGCATGAAGTGATAAAAATATAGTGAGACGAAGGACGAACTAATGATTGTTGATGGAGAAGGGGATGCACGGGGGCATCCCCAAGCTTAGACGCTTGAGTCTCCTTGAATATTTGTTGGGGATGCATGGGGGCATCCCCAAGCTTGAGCGCTTGACACTCCCGAATCTTCTTTCATCATCTTCCATCGCACACTTGAAAACTCCCTTCATACACAACTCATCATAAGCTGATTAGAGAGGTTAGTACCCTTAATAAATAATTTTTCCCCACTGGATATAAAGATATTCTTGAAGCGGTACTATTTCTGAAGATTTCGAAAAGGTTTTTTCAAGGAAAAAGCAAGCTTAAGGTTTGCAAAAGTTAGGAGAGACAAAATGTGGCAGAATCTGTGAAAAACAGAACATCAGGTAGTAAAGATTTTTTTAGGGGCACTTCTGCAACTCAAATAAAAAAAACTCAAAACATACGAAAGTTCCGTGATTGTATAGAGCACACTGTGTAAAAAAATTTAGCTCAAAAAGTTGAACTGGTGATTTATTCTGATTTTTCCCGTCAGGAGGACAGAATTTGTTTTCTGGACAGCATGTCACAACTTTCACTTCCCTTGTTATATGAGGCTATACTTGGAACAAAGCTTGAAAATAAAGATACAATGATGTTTCTATAGTAGTAACAATCATCAAGACCACTAAAACCTGAAGTAAAAACATCTTGGGTTTCCTCCCAACAAGCTCTTTCTTTTACGCCTTTAAGCTAGGCATAAGGCAAAAGAAGAATCAAGTCTTATCAAGAAAAAGAGAATAGCTTGCCCGTGTAACGGACTCAAAAGGTAACTTGACTTTCTTTCTAGGGAAGTATTCCATCCCCTTTTTGAGAGGGAAATGAAATTTTATATTCCCCTCTTTCATCTCAATAATAGCACCAACGGTGCGAAGAAAAGGACGTCCCAAAATAATTGGACATAAAGGTTCACACTCTATATCCAAAATGATAAAATCAACGGGAACATAGTTGTCATTGACAATGATAAGAACATCGTCGATCCTCCCCAAAGGTTTCTTTACGGAAGAGTCGACAAGACGAACACCAAAAGAACATGCATCAAAAGGTTTCAATTCAAACATATCATACATTCTTTTGGGCATGATGGAGGTACTAGCTCCAACATCACATAAAGCATAGCAAGAGAAGTTATTTAATTTAATTTTTATCATGGGGCCCCAACCATCATCTAGCTTCCTAGGTATGTAGGCTTCTATCCTTAGCTTCTCCTCCCTAGCATTGATAAGAGAATTTGTGATATGCTCCGTGAAGGCAAGATTAAGTGTGCTAGTGTGGGGGTCTCTAGACATTTTATGTAATAAGCTGATAACTTCTGAGAGGGTGCAACTATCAAAATCAATATCACTACTATCAAAGGTGGTAGTAGTGTCATTTAAGCTCACTTGTCTGAAACCCTCTACGTTCATATGAGTTTCTTCTTCTACGGTTGAGGTATTAGCATCACCATTAATAGGTCCTATGGGACCAGGAGCGCATTGGGTGATAATAGTTTCAGTGTCCTCACCAATTTGGATAGTGGAAAGAGTGTGGTGTGTAGGAAGTTTCTTAATTCTATCCTCTTCCTCTTTTTCTCTAGCCCATCTTTCTTTAAGTTAGCCATCATCCTAATATTTTCATTGATTTTTAACTGTATAGCATTAATAGGAGTGGCCTTACTCTCCTCAAGGGGAGAGGTTCTAATTTTTAACATCTCAACATCAAGGGCTAAGCTGTCTAGCTTCAAACAAAGATTATCTAATTTAGATAGCTTTTCTTCCACATTCTTGTTGAAGGCTTTTTGGGTAGTGATAAAGTCTCTAAGCATATTTTCTAGTTCAGAAGTGGGGTTCTTGTTGCTAGGGTAGGTGTTGTTGTTCCCATAAGTGGATGGAAACGGTCTAGGATTACTAGCAAAGTTGCCCCTATAAGCATTATTGTTAAAGTTGTTTCTAGCAGTGAAGTTCACATCTACTTGTTCCTGAGCAACCAAAGAATTTAAAGGAACATCATGAGGATCAATAGAAGGTTGCTTGGTAAGTAGAGACATAATTAAATCAACTTTATCATTGAGAGAGGTAATTTCCTCGACAGAATTTACCTTCCTATCTGTTGGAGCGCGTTCGGTGTGCCATTGGGAATAGTTGGTCATCATCTCATCGAGAAGTTTTGTGGCAGCACCAAGTGTAGTTGACATAAAGGTTGCTCCCGCGGCCGAATCTAACAGGTTCCGCGAGGTAAAGTTCAAGCATGCATAAAAAGTCTGGATAACCATCCAGGTAGTCAAACCATGTGTAGGGCATTTCTTAACAAGAGATTTCATACGTTCCCAAGCTTGGGCAATGTGTTCATTATCCAATTGCCTAAAATTCATAATGTTACTCCTCAATTGTATAATTTTAGCAGGTGGGTAGTACTTCCCAATAAAAGCATCTTTGCACTTATCCCAAGAATCTATGCTATTCCTAGGCAAAGATTGAAACCAGATTTTAGCTCCGTCCCTCAAAAGAGAAAGGAAAAAGCTTGAGCTTAACAACATCACCTTATACTTCTTTATACTTTTGCATATCACATAATTCAAGAAAATTATTCAAGTGTAAAGCAACATCATCTCCAGCACCCGAGAATTGATCTCTCATAACAAGATTTAGTAAAGCAGATTTAATTTCATAAGAGGTGGCTGAAGTGGCATGTGTGGCAATAGGAGTGCAGATAAAGTCTTTGTTGTTGTGACTGGTGAAGTCACACAACTTTGTGTTTTCAGAGGAACCCATAGTAGCACCAGGTGTGGCAGATTTTTTTTAATTTTTGATATAAGACACAAAGATAAAAACAGAAAGATAAACTAACAAGACTAAAAATTAAAGGTAAAAGGTAGTGGGAAACTCCCCTATCTTATCACTCAGAGTCCCCGGCAACGGCGCCAGAAATTCGCTTGATACGCGAGACAGGATTGCTTCTCGCCCTTTGTTGGTTACCCCAAGTGGAAGGTAAGATGCATCGTAGCAGCAAGTTTCCGTCGGTGAAGATACCGAGGTTGGGTATCGACCAGTAGGACTGTGGCAATGATAAGTAGGTATCAGCGGCGCACCTGACACAGACCTGCACACAGCACGATTAACTTTGCTCCCACCGAAGTTCAGAGAGGTTGTCAATCTCTCCGGTCTTGTTGTTTACAAAGGATCAAAGACACATGATAATGTTAATGATAGCAACTGAAAGTAAAAAAAGCGTGTAAACAGTGATGAGAATATGGACCGGGGTCCCGTGATGTTCACTAGTGATGTCTCTCTCCCAAAAGACGATAAGACTGCTATGCGAGGTAAACAAATTACAGAAGGGCAATTGACAGGATTATAAACGCACCGCAATGCTAGCTATGCTATAAAAGAAAGGAAGAGGCTCAAAAGCATGGGCAGTACGCCAAAATAAGTAGACCGCAAATCCATCTGCATCTACTACTAATCATCCACCTTGAGATATCTATCCAGAACATCTCGATGGTAATAAGTTGCGAGCCCCACCCAAAGTGTAAACCCAAAGCAACAGACAACTGCATTAAAAGAACTTTGCGTAAAGTAAACAATCCTTGTTACCGCGGTTACAAGCACCGTTGTTTTCCTCCTTGTGGCCACGGAACATCCCCTAGACTCATGTTTCTGTCACTCAAGTGTGTCATCAGGGGGCATGTACCCACAATCGAGCATAACGTTCCCTCTTGGAGTCTACCTACCACTTGTCCAAAGAAATAAATAGCAACGGATAACATGCAAGAATTACTTCAGAACAAAAATACAAAATATAAGAACCAATTATATTACTCTATCACAATCTGAACATAATCTCATAATCCATCAGATCCCATCAAACTCAGCATAGCAAAAGCAGAAAGAATTACATATGTGCCTCGATCATGTAGGGCAGCTCACGAGGTCTAAACTATGAAGAACAAAGAGGGGAGGAGAACATCACATAGCTACTGATCACGGACCCATGGTCCAAGGTAGACTACTCACGGCACATCCGGAAGCGTCCATGGTGGAGGGGAAGCTCCCGGAGGTCGATCCTCCCTCCGGCAGGGTGCCGGGAAGGGTCCTGACGGTAATCCCGATCTTGGAAGCGCGGCGGCGGCGGAACAGAGGGGAATTCACGAAATAGGGTTCTGTCTTCGGAGTTTCCCCGTGACGGAGAGGCGAAGGACGGAAGCCAGGGGGGAAACAGGGGACTAGGCGCCTCCCTGGCAGCGCCAGGTGGCCGCCTGGGCCCCTGGTGGTGGCCCTCTGGCCCCACTTGGTGCTTCTGGAAGACTCCGTTACCTTGATTTTTTATCCGATTTTCCCGAATTTTTGGAGCATTTTTAATATGGGGGAAATCTGACATAGAAAAACAGCAGAAAACAGGAACTGGCACTGGGGTGCACTGAGTTAGTAGGTTAGTCCAAATATGATCAAAAGTGTATCTAGATCATAGCAATATCACACAAAACATGCATGGAGCGAGCAGAAATTATCGATACGTTTGAGGCGTATCAGAGGCTTGCAGGAAGGATGTCGAGCGGACATTTGGGGTGCTCCAATCTCGATTTGCCGTTGTCCGGTACCCCGCTAGGAGCTGGTCGAAATCTCAAATGTGGGAGGTGGTGAATTATTGTGTCATCTTGCAGAACATGATCATTGAGAGTGAGAAAGAGGATCCAGTGTATGACACTGAACCCTATCTCAAACAGGGACCTCTTGAAGTTGATCACCAGATGCTGGCAGATTGGACATCCTACCGCAATATGTGTCAGGAGATCCGAGATCCACAAGTTGATCATCAACTGCAGCAAGATCTAGTGGGTCATCTATGGATGCGCAAAGGCAATGTCTAGTTTGATTTGTATTGTTTTTTATGTATTTGTACTGTATGTCTTGCGCCGAACTACCGCCGAAACTGCGCCGAATTTACCTCCAGTTTGTTAGCCGAAATTTCATGTTTTGTGCCGAACCAACCAACCAAAATGGGACGAATTTGCACCAAAAGTACGCCGAATCTGGAGGAATCTGCGCCGAATCTCAGTGCCTGTGGGGGGAGACCCTAGGTCCACGGCTGGGTTGTCGATCACCCCCAAGCCGATTTCGCCGCCGAGGCCCCCCAAGCGACGCTAAAATAGCACCGAAAAACGGCTTGGGGGGGCGAACGGCTGGAGATGCTCTTAGAACAACATAGAGGGGATCTTACATCATATGTGCAGAACTTGTAGAACCAAGATCCAGATCTTGTGATCCACGTCCTGTGGCATTTGTGACAATATGCTCACCGCAAAAGGGGCAAGGGCTAATAAGCAGAAGGAAACCTTCAGGAAATTGTGCAGAAGAAGAGGAATAAAAAGCCATTGCAACGAGCTAAGCAAAAACATGAGGCGGCGCGGAAAGAAAACGGGCCAGGTAGAAACATTACTACAATTGACGGTCGCCCGGGGTGACGACCATGATGTGTAGACGGCTCAGGTGTTAACATAGTAGTATCTGGACTGCTCGGTGCCAATCTATTCCGCCACTTCCGCTACGACACCAACCTCATTAATTGTCTTGTAGTACAGCATGCGGTATAGTAATATACGATTGCAATACGTAATTGAATACTGGAGCAAGCACTGATCCACACGTGAACAAACACTGGAGATAACGGGCTCATCTGAGCCCAGGATCAGAATAGAATTTCCGTTGACATACAACCTATCTGGTAGCCTCGTGACATGACAAATAATAAATTGCATCATTACTGATGCCATCAATACCATTTTGGAGATTTTTCATGATATAGTTCCACGTGCGAGGGTGTGGATGTAACATGATGTGGAAACCTTAATATCTACACACCTCACAAAAAAAACGTCTGAATAACACATGATATCAAGGTTATCAGACTTATTATTAGCGAGCATGTAAACTTCAATTTTGGACATAAATAGGCCATGTTCATACTTGTATACACATATTTCTTCTGACAACTGAAGCATAAGGAACCAATTTTATATGATCAGTTTATAATGGTTCCTTGGATACTAAAATGTCCACCTTTATTGCCCTTAACTTTAGTAGCAAGTGCGATAGAGTACTATTGCATACTATTTTTCTTTCATACTCTATAATGTATGTTCTCATAATATGATTTATACGACATATGGACCTATCTTGATGAATCTCAATGCAAGCAAGGTACAAGACATCACCAAAATCCTTTTTGATAAATAGAAGATAGAAATATCTTGGCTTGCCAATAATACTTCATCTTTATAAGGTAGTAAAATTACCCCCCTCGTCTTATTGTATGTTCTCTCAACGCTAGTATATTATTTTATAAATATATTTTGTAGACAACATGCCTTATGTCAACTTCACGTACATGAGGAAACCTTATGGTTGAGTCATACAAAACATTCTTAACTAAGTCAACATAAGAGCATGAAATAACAATAACATAAGTGTCATAAAAAATCATTGAGGATACCACGTGGATGCCCTGACTCTATACGTCATGCACCTTGACCGTTGGGTCCCAGGATACGACGTGGATGGTCAACGAAGCAACCATGGCAGCTTGGACCAAGGCGCTGTAACTGTAAGGCCCGATATGCGGTACTGTTCCAAATCTAGGTGTTTCCATCCAGATCCGGGGACGAAGCACATATTGGTCCCACCGCGACATATGACATAGCCATATGCCCCGGATTTCCAACATGATATCACAACATTACAGATACAAGGATACAACATCTCATACAATCGGCATACAACTGCCCCAAATATAATACAACAGTGGAAGATATATGTCTGAGTACAGACTACAATCAAATGCCTAGTGGCAAAGAGAAAAACATTGATCCCATAACCACACGGGTCCATGCCCTCAGCCGGGATCCGCCTAACTAGTCATCGTCGAGTCTCCACGTGAAACGTCGGTCACCATACCTGTTGTCGATCAAGAACCCTTAAAAGATTTTGGGGGTAGTATCATGAGTACAGAGGTACTCAGCATCCAACTGTAGTGGTCATCTGACCCAGCAAGGACTTCATCACTCGTCATTCTAGGACAACTAGTAGTTTATGGTAAGGAAGGGGTAAGTGGTGAGGTTGCTGCCGCACTAGCATTTATGAAGTGGCTAACGATCTAGACAGTAAGATAAGGAGCCAAGCATTCGATGAGGAATCGCCTCCAACAAGTCTTGCTATCAACTACTGTCGCAAACATAACACCTATCCTATCCTTATCCTCCTCTTCGCATCCCGACGAAGAAGAAGCAGTCAAGGCACACACACACGTTGATCAAGTTATATTAAGATTATCTCAGTTGTTGTTGTCTATGAACAAGGAGTAGGTCTCAAGTCGTCCATAACCGTGGACACGGCTTCTCGAAAAGATTTAACCCTGCAGGGGTGTACCAACTGCCCATTACGAGGCTCCGCACGCTCGCCCATCTGTCTCAGTTGCTACCCATCACAAGCAACCATTTTATGATTTAGTTCCAAGAGATCCGAAACGACAAGTCCCTCTAACTAACAACGAACAAATCCGGGTGGCCCCCGGTGAGACGACATCCAGCTCAGGAGCCGGCCGCGCTCTCGATCTGGTCTCTACCGTATGACTCCAGGTTTGGATTGCCGGTTAATCACACATGGGACAACCGGGTCCTCAGCCGGTCATGATGGGCCAGCAAGGGAACTATGTCCTCACTGGTCCGGGTTGTTTTAAATAATATCTGCCAGGAGCTACCCGACAGACACACACACGGTTTTCAAATGGTAAATCAGCTTGGGCCACCACTAGAAATGTTTGAAGCTAGATAGGTAAGAAAAGGGGACCCCATAAAATCCGACACGCGGTTAGGCACGCTCAATCTTAAAACCAATACCCGGAACTCGGATCCTAGGTGACTCGAATGGAACAAAGCGTCGGGGCGGGATAGCCTAGACCTTCCATCCTTCGCCGAATATAGTCAACATTATAATAATCATATCATCAACAAAAATATAATAATCAGGTGATATCCCAACCCAAAGAGTAACAGGGTAACATCGTAGCATCCTAAGCATGCATACTAAGCAGGGGCTGAGCAACGAGCAATAGTAACATAGCAGTACAAGGTTTGCTGGGAAGGGACATGGCTGTATCGGTTTAAAAGAGGCTGTAAACATGTGGTAGGATCAAACATCAAACCTAACCTAGACTAGCATGCAAACCGCTGGTTGAAATAGAATGGATCATAAGTAATGCAAAGTCCTTGCCTGTTGATAAGTCGGGTTCCGAAGGTGTAGTCGATCGCAAGCTCGCATCGTCTCCGAAGGGTACCCGCGTAAGCACACAAGACGGAAAACACTGGAAAGCAATCGACGAGCAAGCACTCTATTACTACGAGGCAAACACGAGAAAGCATCAACAAGAAGCAACACGAGACATCGCACCTACCGTCGAGAGCGGTTACTAACAATTTAAGTGGAGTACTCGTCACACACGACGATACCGCACATTTACGGTGGTTCAAGTTGCTTAGCTACAGGTGATCAACCAACGGTTGTTAACATGGCAACTCAAGCAAGCATGGCAAAGCACACAAACATGGCAAGAGGTGAAGCACAAAGTAAACTATCTATGCTAGTCAATTTAAGTGAGGCACAACCTAAACATGGCACACACTAAGTGCCGCACGACAATTAAAGGATTTGGTACTGTTCTGCCCTAAACCATATTTTAGGTTGGGTAACAACAGAAAACAATAGCACAAACACAAAGAACACGAAAAACTAATCAAGTTACATATAAAGAACACTCCAAACGGAGTTACGGTTAAAAAGATACAAGCAAAACAACTTACGGGCACAAGCTGTAAAAACAGGGGTAAATCTATATGCAACAGTGCAGCAACATGACATAGCAATACATAGGATGAAAGTAGACATGATGCTTAACAATATGCAATTGGAATCACTCAATTCTGATAAACGGTCGCGACACACTCGTCGACCGAAGTTGGAACAAAATAACAGTTTCAGCAACAGCAGCACAATAACATCAGGATAGCTACTTTGGAGCAAGATATAAACATGATGCAGCAAGCAAATATGGCATGTGAATGCATGAAACTGAAGTAGAAACATTGATTAACGCAACGCAAAAGTAATCAATGCAATAGGCCTCATGGATTGTTTACAATCATCATGCAAAGTTGCAACAAAATAATAACAGTAGCACTAAACAGGAAAAGTAGCAGTTTAACGGCCTGATGCCCTGTTCAGCACACAATTACACAATCAAGACGACCTCAAATGCAAATGCTCACAAAAGGTGAAAGCTAGAGCACGCAATTCTACGCAATTCGTCTTTTGGGCGCGAAGTCATCCGGGCTACGGATCGCTTGCTATCGTCAACGCGGAATCGAATCAGCAGCAAATAATCAATGACTTAGAAAAAATACAGGCGCAAGGAAAAAAAAGGTGGCTCTCACCCAGTGGGCCTCAGCCCATCAGGCTGGAGGTGGCCTGGCGCCTGGCCTTGGGCTGGCTGGGCCGGCCGGGTCTGGGGCGGCCCATGTGGCAGGAGGAGCCCAGCCGGGCGGTTGCTGGCGGCTCCATCCAGCCGTGACCGCGGCGGCGACAGTTGGTGGCTCGGCTCGCCGGCCGGCCACCGGCGGCGGGCGGAGCGGAGCAGGGGCAGGCGGCGGCCGCGGATGCGGAGGAAGGTGGCGCCGGCGGCCTTCCAGGGCGACGGAGGGAGGGCGCAGCGGCCGTCCTTGGTCCGGGTGGCCCATGGCCATGGCGCTGCACGACGAGCTCCATGGCTCCGGCGGCGAGGTGGCCTGCGAGGGAGAGGAAGCGGGTGAGAAGAGGGGAGGAGAAGAGGAAGGTGCAGGAGGAGAGGGAGGCGCGGGGCTGCTGCGTCCTGGCCGGCGGCTCGCCGGATGCGGAGGCGGCGGCCTCGGTAGCCCACGGGAGGAGACGGCATGGAGGGAGAGAGAGGGTCCAGGGCGCTGACGTGGCGGCCTCCGGGGCCGTCGGATCTCCGGATCTGACGGTCCAGGACAAATTGGGAAATTTTCCAGATCTGGGCAATTCTCAGGGAGGTGGCTGCAAAATTGGACTAGGGAAACCCTAGAAATGGGTGGGAGTGTGGTGGTCTTTATATAGCCCCGGTGGCTGGCAGTTTGCAAAAACATCCCCGGTTTTTATCTCGCGCGCGCGGTGCTCACGTTTCTGACCGCCGGGGGTCCGCAGTACCTCCGATTCGGGTAAAACTTCGAACTGCGCGATCAGTGCGTCGAGCCGGCGGCGTTCACCCCGCGTTGGAACTGTTCCGAAAACACTTTCCGGCGCGCTATAAAAATATCCCGTTTAATTATTAAACGGGGTTTTCGTTCCGTTGGCTGCGGCTGGTCTCGTGCGGTTTTCGCGACGGTGATCGGGTGAAACCCGGTGTCGCAAAGGTCAAGTGTCAGGGTGGCAAGGTTCAGTCTCCGTCCGGTACGAGATAAGAGGGGGAAAAATAATCGCCGATCGATAAATCGGGGATGCAAACACCGCAAACAAATCAGACAATCAAACAATTCACACAGAAAACAAATTTTTTAATTTTTCTGAAAACTGGGCTGTTACAGTAACAAACCAGGTTCAATAAGAATGATAGACTACTCATACCAAAAAGGTGCACCTTTTTTTCCGGGAGCCCATCAAAAAAGAACTACCAGGTTAATTTTGCTTGGCTTGGAGTAATTTTAGGATGGGTGACCGATTGAAAAATTGATCATAGGTGCGCACGAGTGAGGATAAAGTGTGCAAAAGACTAGTGTTGGTATGTGAGGATAGTTTGGATCCCGGGCGCACCAACCATGAATCGTAGGGAACCGGTTAGGTTTGGACGAGGCGTTGCAGTTGGTATGAGAGCTAACTCTAGCGATTACACGGTGCGTGTGCGGGTCAGTGAGGCTTACATGAGGTACGTGTTGATGCCAATACTGGCTCACACAAACGCATGCCAAATGAGAACATCCTGCTGGACTGACAGGGATGTCAGTTCCTTTGAGGGGTGGTGTAACAACCCACGTTCAATAGGAATGATAGACAGTCATATCAACAAGGTGCACCTTGTTTTTTGGAGCCCATCAGAAAATAACTTTCAGGTTAAGCGTGCTTGGCTTGGAGTAGTCTTAGGATGGGCGACTGATTGGGAAGTTGATCTCAGGTGCACACGTGTAAGGCCAAAGTATGCAGAAAAGACTAGTTTTGGTATGTGAGGATATTTTGGATCCCAGGCGCACTAGCAGGGATTTGGTAGGAAACCGGTAAGTTTGGTATGGGCGTTACAATTGGTATCAAGCCGACCCTAGCGGATACATGATATGTGTGTGTGTCAGTGAGGCTTACATGACGTAGATGTCGATACCATCACTAGCACGCACAGATGTGTGCCAAAGAGGAACGTTTCTGCTGGGCCAACGGGGATGTCGGTTCCTTTGAGGGGTGGTGTATGTAACAAATCAGGTTCAATAAGAATGATAGACTAGTCATATCAATAAGGTGCTCATTCTTTTCTGGGAGCCCATAAAAAAGAACTACTAGGTTATGCGTGCTTGTCTTGGAGTAGTGTTAGGATGTGTGACTGACTAGGAAGTTGATCAAAGGTGTGCACGAGTGAGGATAAAGTGTGCAGAAAAGACTAGTGTTGGTATGTCAGGATAGTCTGGATCCTAGGAGAGCCGACCAGGAATTGGTAGGAAACCAGTTAGTGTTGGTATGTGAGGATAGTCTGGATTCCAGGCACACCGACCAGGAATTGGTAGGAAATAGGTTAGGTTTGGCTGCGACGTTACATGCATCGTGCTATCTAGCATGGAGCCCCAGCCACGAGCGTCATGGAGTTGGGCCATTTTGTAAAATATTTTGAAAAGCGATTCATTTTGTGCCAAACTTTCGATCATTTTTGTCACTTTTCCCATTTCGGTTACATTGCTCGCTTTTGTCGTGAAAGCACTCTATCCACCATTCTACGCTGCTCCGACGTGTTGCTCCATCGTCCCTCCGAGTGCTTGATCCTGCCAAGGATGCTACCCTGGTAGAGGTGTTGTTGTAGTCTGTCCTCACGGAGAAGGATATGATGCAAAATTGTCTAAAGAGATCTGAGATTTTTTAGCGAGAGCTGAGGAGATTCTGTGCAGGTTCACCATTGCACCAAATGTGCCTCCGCTGGCCGAACTTGACTCCCTGGGCGAGGGTGAAGCATACCCATATGGTTGTTTCTCTCCCCGTGGTAGGAACATTACCGAGGTTGTCACTCTGGTAATGCAGATTATGCATGAACTGTAGGAGCTATGTGACGCACCCTCTTCGCCTTTCCTGATGGTGCTTCCAAAGGAGATGGGCTACCGAGTTCTCTCGCCCCACCTTTCCTCTTCCTCCCCCTCCTTCCCCACCGCTCGTCTCTGCCTTGTCTTCCCCAGAAACCGGGTCAATCCCGAGCCACTCTCGCCGGTTTAGCCGGCCAGAGGAGGCAAATGAGTGACGCCGGGGTAGCTGTAGATGCTAGGAGTACTTGTTGTTGTCTTTATTCCGTAGACTAGCGTCATGCCGAGGAGTGGCGGATGGATCTCTTGCCCGAGATCTGGCGCAGTTGGATGGTGCTTCTCTTGACCGCGGTGCTTCAAAGGCCGAAGCCGGAGGCGCTGAAGAAGAGGACGACCACGACTTCCATCAATAAAGGGCATGGTTCGTCGGGCTGCATATTGATGTTCTTTCCCCTCTTGCTAGCCACCGTGGGGGTGGTGCAAAAGGGTTGGAGCTCAGATGCGGTTTTCCTCAAGTCCCTGATCTGCAGCAAGGGCGTCCAGAGCTTCAGGATTAAGGGATCCACTCACGCGGATCTTCTCTTTTCCTGGACATATTCAAAACTTCTTTTTGCAGATTGGGTTCGAGCTTATAGCAGTGGTTCATGCGGTGGAGATGCCGGCGACGTTGACGACTTCGCTGTGCTGCTGCATCCTCTGGCTGAAAGGCTGCCATCTTCTATTCCTCCGTGGGAGGCAGTTCCCCTTCGTGTTGGAAGTCACGTTCTGTGGCGCCTTCGTCGCCCCAAGTGGCTTGTTCCCCGGCGACGGCGAGGTAAATCCGGCGTGAAGACGATGGACCCGATCGCTTTTCTATTATCTTGGCAGGGTCTTTATTGCAAAATTCTAGAGACTTGGTTGTATGTTTCTGTTTTTCTAGGGGTCTTTTGTAATGTTTGTTGTACTCTGATATTTAATGAATAAATTATCCTTTAATGTTCAAAAAAAGGAGACGGGATTGATGTCCATGATGTCATCATCATCAATGTTGGTGACAAGCCCGCCATTCACCATCGTGGACAGTGAGGGATAGGATTCACCTCTGCCATGTGAGCAACTGGAGATGCATGAATCCGCCGTGTCATTGGTACCTGTGGCTGATGATGTTGAGGCGATCGGTATGTGTACGCCTAATACTTTGGATACCAGCCAGTCGCTCGCATTTGTGAACCGTGGAGGTTCCGACGTCGCGGTCACCCGCTCACACGTGACCTTTGGGCGGGTGTCTATGCGTGACAAGGTCAATGGGATTCTCTTCCAGATAAAGCTTCGAGTCTTGTCCACACTTTTAGAGGTGGATAGCTCTGGATCTGGCAAGATGGTTGTGAAGGAAGCTCTCAGGAGCAAAAATAAGAAGAGTGAACCACATAAAAGTCGTTCTCAACTACTTGATGGATGGTCATCAGTCTCTTAGGTTATCCTTACGATCTGGTTTGTCATTGTGAATTTGGTGGTGTGCGTGATACTCTCATTGGGGTTTTCTTTGTGATGTAGTGTTGCGGGGGTGGGTTATCGTTGCGTGTAGGGTATGGTTGTCAAGATAATCGTGCCCTTATGGTTTGCAGGCTATGTGACTAGTCCACATATGGTTGCTTTGTATCGATCTTTGTCCGCTTAACTAATCGATAAGGCAAATCTTTTAATTTTGCTTTTTTCATGTTAAAAGATGAACAAACATTTGGATGGAGAATGGTGGGGATATTCACGAGTCATGACACTATATGAAAACGCTCTATGATGTTTAGCAACTGCCATGCACCTTATATGTACTGTATCTTCGTGAAAAGTATCTGTTGTCTTGCTGCCAAAGAAAGATAAATAAAGAACACGGATTTTTTTTTCAAAGTTTGTGGAGCAAAACTCCACTTTGGCCTGCTTGCCAACGCGCAATATCTCGGCCCAATCTATATTCTCCGGAGAGGGTTCAGCTCTTGGCGCCCAGCTTCCGACGCACCGGCGCCCAGCCGCACTGTTGCTGCGGCGGCAGTCCGCCACCGCACCGCCACTGTCCGGCCACGCCGTGAGCGTCGCCCCCGTCCGCCTTCGAGGATTCTTCCGCCTTCAACAGCGGCAACCGGTCGATCGCCGCCGCGACAAACGTGGCCATCATCACAACCACCGGCCCGGCGGCCACGAGCCCTCCCTCCGCCACGCTGCCGCCCAGCACGCTGCCCCGCGGCCCGGACAGGAACACGGCGACGCCCGCCGCCGAAGCCGAGGAAGACGGGAAGAAGCACCCCGCCAGGCTGAGGATCTCCATCGTGCCCCGGAGCACCAGCGCGGGCTCCCTGAGCACGACGTCCGCGACGAGCCCGGCCGCGCCCAGCACCAGCGCGCCGCAGCGCCCTCGCCGCGCGAACGCCGCGATGCACGACAGGACGTCGCGCCCGGCGGGCACCTCCAGGACGTGGGTGCGCATGGCGCTGGGGCACTCGTGCGCGATCACCACCGGCGCCTTGGGCCCGCGGCTCTTGGATGAGGAATGATGCGCCGCCGGCCTCGGCCTGCACGGCTGCCGGAGCTTCTCCGGAGCGGCCGGCGTCGCGGCGGCTGCGGTGGCCATGCCCATGGTAAAAGGTGTTCCTTTGATTCTGCACGTCCTTTGTGGAGGTTAATTACATTGTTAGCTGGGTTTTTAAGGGCGGGGTGGGTGTTGTTCGAAGTACGAGTATAAGCTGTTAAGCAGGGAAATACGCGTGATGAGTAGTTTAGTGGTAAAGTGTTGGAACATCCTAACAAGCTCCCAACTATCAATGTGCGTGTGTTTTGTAAAACATTTTCCACAGCGTGGAGTAGGTACGGCGCGTGTGTTTGTTGTGCGAGGTGGTTCATGTTTTACTTATTTGGCTAGCACTATTGCTTGTAGGGTGAATCATGATCAAGAATCAAGAGCAACCCTTACTAACTAAGGAGTATTTTTTGCAGTGAACATTTTCATCTTCTTCTTGGTTGATAAATGACATTGTATGCACACTACTTGTCGCAATTTGGAGGTTTATTTTTTTGAAGGCATGGGGTGTGCCTCCACAAGAGGCACGATCATGCCTTTCTTTAAAAAAACACGCTATTTTTTAGAGACAAGGGTGTGCTTTTTACTGAAGGAAACCCAAGCCTCCACAAGAGGCACGATGGAAAAAAATGAGCATGCGTTATTTTTTAAAAGTATGAGGCGTGCCTCTCACAGAAGTAAACATGTACCTCCACGAGAGGCACAATCACGCCTCTTGGGAAAAATAAAATAAAACACATTTCTCCCTTTTTAGAGGCATAGGTGTGCCTCCTGCGGAAACAAATACGTGCCCCCTGAAAAATTTGTTTATGGTTCATGGCAAATTTTAGTCATTGATCATGACATTTAGTAAGTAATTGACAATAGATTTCTTTTTAATTATGGATCATGTCAAATTATTTTCATGGAAGATGGTAAATTTTAATAATTCATTATGGCAAGTTTTAGTTTTTTTACAGTAAGACAATTTTTTTTGCAACATGGTAAAAGAATGAAAAAGATGTACTTTTTTTTTACCTTTAGAATTTTTTTAGTTTGTATGAGATTAAGGAAAATGTAGTGTATGCATCACGACAATTTTTCTTTTTCGACCATAGCAAAATTCACTCCATTTTTCTAACATGTCAAAATTTACTTTAAACATAGAGAAAAATGTAGTTGAAATATATAATAGTAACTTTAGTGTAACCATCATGGAAATCTACGTGCAATAAACATGACAACTTTTAACCAGAAATAAAGTTGATGCGCAAATTGGTGGGCTCTGATGTGCGAGATGATGGTAATGGTTTCTCGCTCTTCGTTGGTTACCCCAAGTGAAAGGTGAGATGTAGGATAACAACAAATTTTCCCTATGTAGAGGATAGGGTTTGTCTCCCGTAGGACTCCGATAATGATAAGTAGGTCGTTCGGCTAGTGATGCGCCATTGAAAATCACTTGCTTCTCCTGGACCTGCACACAGAAACAAATAACTTTGCTCCCAACGAAGTTCAGAGAGTTTGTCAATCTCTCCGGTCTTGTTGTTTACAAAGGATCAAACGCAAGGGATAATGATAATGATAGGAGCTGGAAAGTAAAAGCAGAAAATAAATGAGCGTGTAAACAATCATGAGAATCTGGACCGGGGTCCCGTGATGTTCACTAGTGATGTCTCTCTCCCAAAACACGATAAAGCTGCTATGCGAGGTAAGCAAATTACAGCTGGGCAATTGACAGGATTAAAAACACACCGCAATGCTAACTATGCTATAAAGAAAGGACAAGGCTCAAAAGCATGTGCGGTACGTCAAAATAAGTAGACCGAAATCCAACTGCATCTACTACTAATCATCCACCTTGAGATATCTATCCAGAACATCTAGCTGGTATTAAGTTGCGAGCCCCACCCAAAGTGTAAACCCAAAGCAACAGACAACTGCATTAAAAAGCACTTTGCGTAAAGTAAACAATCCTTGCAACCGCGGTTACAAGCACATTTGTTTTCCCCCTTGTGGCAACAACACATCCTCTAGACTCATGTTTTTGTCACTCAAGCGTGTCATCGGGGGGCATGAACCCACAATCGAGCATAACGTTCCCTCTTGGAGTCACTACCTACTACTTGGCCAAAGCAATAAACAACAACGGAGAACATGCAAGAATTACTTAGGAACAAAAATATAAAGATAAGAACCAAATATATTACTCAATTAAAATCTGAACATAATCTCATAATCCATTAGATCCCAGCAAACTCAGCATATCAACAGCAGAAAATTACATATGTGCCTCGATCATGTAGGGCAGCTCACGAGGACTAAACCATGAAGAACAAAGAGGGGACGAGAACATCAGATAGCTACTGATCACGGACCCATGGTCCAAGGGAAACTACTCACGGCACATCCGGGAAACGTCCATGGTGGAGAGGAAGCTGCTGGAGGTCAATCCTCCCTCCGGCAGGGTGCCGGGAAGAAGTCTGCTGACACTCCCAACCTTGGAAGCGCGGCGGGGGCGGAACAGAGGCGAGATCGCGAAAAAGGGTTCTCCCCTCGGGGGTTTCGCGTCACAGAGATTAAATAGGCGAAGGGGGCCAGCCAGGGGGGCCACCAGGGGTCCAGGCGCCCCCCCCGGCGCGGCCAGACCCTCTGGCCCCACCTAGGTGATTCCGGAAGGTTCCCGTACGCTGATTTTTTTATCTTATTTTTCCCGAATCTTTGATCCACTTTTAATATGGGGGAAACCTGAAATAGAAAAATAGCAGAAAACAGGAACTGACACTGTGGTGCACTGAGTTAATAAGTTAGTCCAAATATGATCAAAAGTGTATGAAAGTGTATCTTGATCATAGCAATATCACACAAAACATGCATGGAGAAAGCAGAAATTATAGATACGTTTGGCCCGTATCAACATCCACAAGCTTAATTCCTTCTCGTCCTCGAGTAGGTAAATGATAACAAGCATAATTTCTATGGTGACATGCTAGCAACCATAATAAGAACTTTGAAAAGTAAAGCAATCAAGGCATGTGATTCAATTCAAGTCATAACATGCAAGAGTCTATATTAGCATTGAAACAAGCAACGAAAGAACATTAGGTGCAAGAGTTCTCACTGTCTGTGACTCGAATGTCTTCAAATGGTGTTTGCGTGCAAGAAGGGGGATATGGGAATACGATAAAAAGTATTTTTGTTGAGAACTCAATCTACTAAAGTTTCACACTTGGTCTTCTTTGGAATCTTATCTTGACTCGTCACCAGACCACTAGCCAGGTACAAGTCAATTTGATCCACTCCTTTTCAATATTTTGAGCACTCATGCAATGGATGAGCGTAAGCACGAGAGTTGACACTTAGGATGGCAAAGAGAGAAATATGGTGGAGGAGGAAGACAAAAAGGGTGAGAAAAGCTCACATCAGTGAGGAAAATCATAGGCGATAAGGCCAAATGATAGTTATGATGTGAGGAGTAGGGATTGCCATGCAACGGATGCACATATGAGCTAAGAAAAGCTCTGGGAGGGAACTAGTGGGGGTGCATCCAACTTGCTCTCTCATGAAGACCTAGAGCTCGTTTGAGGAGGCTCATCCTTGGAATATGCAAGCCAAGTTCTATAGTGTGAAAGTCCCCACATAGCTATATGCATTAATGATCATCTCTATGGAGTACAAGGATAGGAGAGAGTACTAGTGTGGATCTTTTCAAAAGGATAGTAGTGTTGCCCCTTTCTCTCTTTTTATTTCTTTTTCTCCTTTTTCTATTTTTTGTATTTTTTTTTGGTGGCCTCAATGGATCTTTCTATTTGACTCTCATTTGTCCTCTTTGGGATCTTTTATTTTCTCCACTTTGGGATCTTTTCCTCACTTAAGGGCAACACTCTATTTACAAGAGGGTATAGAAGATCTTCACACTTTACAAGGTACTCAGACATAAAGAAGATGCAGCTATCATGATGTATGCAAGGTATGCCTCTGCTAGTGTAGCAGGAACATGTATGACATGAAGATCAAGTCATGAAGAGGTGGATGTTGCATGTCAATATATCTCGAAAAGGCTATGGAAATGCCTTGATAGGTAGGTTTGGTGGCTATTTTGAGGAAAGATATAACGTGGTTTATGATGACAGAGCGTATCATGCCAATGGTTTGGATGTACCGGAGAAGTTGGACGCCAACTCTCGGAGTGAGAAGAGGGAAATGCACGGTACGGAAGAGGCTAGCAAATATGAGGAGGTGGAAGTGTTAACTTTGAATTTTTACATTAGTACGAAGAACTCATGCACTTATTATCGGTAACTCTCAATCTAATAATGAGGTTCACAAAGAGACAAGTACCCCAACGAGGAGTGTATGGGGTTTGGTTATCCTTGCGCATCCTCGACTCATGGTACGTGAGTGTACTCTAATATCCGATCCCTCCAAAGATTACCGATCCATCTAGTAGCTAGAGTTCTCAACTAGTTTTGTAGGTTTTTGAAAATAAACACGGATTGCCCAAAATACGACACCTATCACTAATAGGCTAGAGCTCTTGACACCAAAAGTTCAAACATTACTCACAACAATACCTCAAAACTATTGCAAGTTACTACTAAAATTAAATAGCAACCTCAATTACCTACTTTCAAGACAAGACACGACTCAGTGCAACAACCAACTCTCTTAACAAGATAAACATGAAAACTAAAGAGAGTTCCAACAACAAACTAAACAAAATCCAAGGCTCTTGCTAAATACAAACTAAAACTAAACATGGCAGTAGCTACGAAAAGATAAAGAACACACAACAGTAAAAGTATAAGAATGAAAAATCCTATGATGTGTTCTTGATTGGAGTGGAGCATGTTTATCTCCCACACCAAGTAAGCCGGGGTCTAACTTGTTATGAACAACAAGCAAAGCTAAAGAAAACTAAAAAGTAAACCTAAGAGCGAGACGATCCAAGCATAGCACATAACGCATGAAGTGATAAAAATATAGTGAGACGAAGGTCGAACTGATGATTGTTGATGGAGAAGGGGATGCACGGGGGCATCCCCAAGCTTAGACGCTTGAGTCTCGTTGAATATTTATTGGGATGCATGGGGCCATCCCCAAGCTTGAGCGTTTTACACTCCCGGATCTTCTTTCATCATCTTCCCTCGCACACTTGAAAACTCCCTTCATACATAACTCATCATAAGCTTGATCAGAGAGGTTAGTACCCTTATTAAAATAAATTTTCCCCACTGGATATAACGATATTCTTGAAGAGCTAATGTTTCTCAATATTTCCAAAAAGTTTTTGCAAAGAAAAAGCAATCTTAAGGTTTGCAAAAGTAAGGAAAGACAAAACGTGGCAGAATCTGTGAAAAACAGAACAGCAGGTAGTAAAGAATTTTTTCAGGGTACTTCTGCAACTCAAATAAAAAAACTCAGAACATACCAAAGTTTCACAATTTTATAGAGAGTTCTGGTTAAAAAATTCAGCTCAAAAAATGAACTGGTGATTTTTTTCAATTTTTTTCGTCAAGCAGACAGAATCTGTTTTCTGGACAGCATGTCACAACTTTTGCTTCCCTTATCATAAGAGGCTATAATTTGGCACAAAGCTTGAAAATAAAGATACAATGATGTTGCTACAGTAGTAAAAATCATCAAGACCACTAAAAACATAAGTAAAAAAAATCTTGGGTTGCCTCCCAACAAGCGCTTTTTTTTACGCCTTTAAGCTAGGCATAAGGCAAAAGAAGAATCAAGTTTTATCAAGAGAAAGAGAATAGCTAGCCCGTGTAACGGACTCAAATGGTAACTTGATTTTCTTTCTAGGGAAGTGTTCCATCCCCTTTTTGAGATGGAATTGAAATTTAATATTCCCCTCTTTCATGTCAATAACAGCACCAACGGTGCGAAGAAAAGGACGTCCCAAAAATAATTGGACATAAAGGTTCACACCCTATGTCCATAATAATAAAATTGACGGGAAACATAATTGTCACTGACAATGATAATAACATCGTCGATCTTCCCCAAAGGTTTCTTTATGGAAGAATCAATGAGACGAACACCAAAAGAACAAGAATCAAAAGGTTTCAATTCAAACATGTCATACATTCTTTTGGGCATGACGGAGGTACTAGCTCCAACGTCACATAAAGCATAGCAAAAGAAGTTATTCAATTTAATTTTTATCATAGGGTCCCAACCATCATCTAGCTTCCTAGGTATGGAGCCTTCTATCCTAATCTTCTCCTCCCTAGCTTTGATGAGAGCATTTGTGATATGCTCCGTAAAGGCAAGATTAAGTGTGCTAGTGTGGGGGTCTCTAGACATTTTGTGTAGCAAGCTAATAACTTCTGAGAGGGTGCAACTATCAAAATCAATATCACTACTATCAAAGGTGGTAGTAGTGTAATATAGACTCACTTGTTTGAAACCCTCTATGTTCATAGGAGTTTCTTCTTCTACGGTTGAGGTATTAGCATCACCATTAATACGTCCAATGGGACTAGGGGTGTGTTGGGTGCTAACAATTTGGGTGTCCTCAACAATTTGGATAGTGGCAACTGTGTGGTGTGTCGGAAGGCCCTTAATTCTATCCTCTTTATATTTTTCTCTAGCCCATCTTTCTTTATGTTTAGCCATAATCCTAATGTTTTCATTGATTTGTAATTGGATAAAATTAGTAGGAGTGGCCTTCCTCTCCTCAAGGGGAGAGGTTCTAATTTTTAGCATCTCAACATCAAGGGCTACGCTATCTACCTTCAAAGAGAGATTATCTAACTTAGCTAATTTATCTTCTACATTCTTGTTGAAGGCTTTTTGGGTAGTGATAAAGTCTCTAAGCATGCTTTCTAGTTCAGAAGTGGGGTTATTGTTGCTAGGATAAGTGTTGTTGTTCCCATAGTTGGATGGAAACGGTCTAGGATTGCTAGCAAAATTTCCCCTATAAGCATTGTTGTTGAAGTTGTTTCTAGCAATAAAGTTCACATCTACTTGTTCCTAAGCAACCAAAAAATTTAAAGGAACATCATGAGGATCAATAGAGGGTTGCTTGGTGTGACATCCTGGCTTAGTAGGAATGAAAGACTACTCATGTCAACAAGGTGCACCTTTTTTTCCGGGAGCCCAGATCCAAAGAACTCCAAAGTTAAGCGTGCTTGGCTTGGAGCAATTTGAGGATGGGTGACCGACCGGGAAGTTGTTCCCGGGTGCACACGAGTGAGGACAAAGTGTGCAGAAAAGACACGAGTGAGGACAAAGTGTGCAGGAAAGACTAGTGTTGGTCTGTGGGGACAGTCTAGATCCCGCCAGGCGTATGCCGGGAACCGGTGGGTGTGGCCGGGGCGTTACAAATGGTATCAGAGCCGACCCTCGCGGTTACACGGGCGTGTGCGGGTTAGTGCGCGAACATGGGTGAGCCATGTGTCGGCATTGGACGCACAGACGTGTGTCAAGAGGGAACGTTCCTGTGGGCCGACGAGGACGTCGGTTCTTTTGAGTGGGTGTGTGTGACATCCTGGCTTAGTAGGAATGAAAGACTACTCATGTCAACAAGGTGCACCTTCTTTTCCTGGAGCCCAGATCCAAAGAACTCCAAAATTAAGCGTGCTTGGCTTGGAGCAATTTGAGGATGGGTGACCGACTGGGAAGTTGTTCCCGGGTGCGCACGAGTGAGGACAAAGTGCGCAGGAAAGACTAGTGTTGGTCTGTGGGGACAGTCTAGATCCCGCCAGGCGTACGCCGGGAACCGGTGGGTGTGGCCGGGGCGTTACACTTGGTAAGTAGAGACATAATCAAGTCAACCTTTTCATTTAGGGAGGTAATCTCAGAGTTTACCTTCCTACCTATTGGAGCGCGTTCGGTGTGCCGTTGGGAATGGTTGGTCATCATCTCATCGAGAAGTTTTGTGGCAGCACCAAGTGTAGTTGACATAAAGTTTCCTCCCGCGACCGAATCTAACAGGTTCCGCGAGGTGAAGTTCAAGCCTGCATAAAAAGTCTGGATAACCATCCAGGTAGTCAAACCATGTGGAGGGCATTTTTTAACAAGAGATTTCATACGGTCCCAAGATTTGGCAACGTGTTCATTATCCAATTTCTTAAAATTTGTAATGTTACTTCTCAATTGGATAATTTTAGCAGGTGGCTAATACTTCCCAATAAAAACATCTTTGCACTTATCCCAAGAATCTATGCTATTCCTAGGCAAAGATTGAAACCAAATTTTAGCTCCTTCCCTTAAAGAGAAAGGAAAAAGCTTGAGCTTAAAAACATCACCTTCTACTTCTTTATACTTTTGCATATCACATAACTCAACAAAATTATTTAAGTGTAAAGCAGCATCATCTCCAGCACCAGAGAATTGATCTCTCATAACAAGGTTTAGCAAAGCAGGTTTAATTTCATAAGAGGTAGCTGAAGTGGCAGGTGTGGCAATAGGAGTGCAGATAAAGTCTTTGTTGTTGTGACTAGTTAAGTCACACAACTTGGTGTTTTCAGAGGAATCCATAGTAGCAGCAAGTGTGGCAGATTTTTTTGTAATTTTTGATATAAGACACAAAGATAAAAACTGAACGGTAAACTAACAAGACTAAAAAGAAAAGGTAAAAGGTAGTGGGCAACTCCCCTATCTTAGCACTCGGGTTACCCAGCAACGGCGCCAGAAATTTTCTTCATGTGCGAGATAATGGTAATGGTTTCTCGCCCTTCGTTGGTTACCCCAAGTGGAAGGTGAGATGTAGGATAGCAGCAAATTTCCCCTATGTAGAGGATAGGGTTTGTCTTCCGTAGGACTCCGATAATGATAAGTAGGTGGTTCGATAAGTGATGCGCCGTTGAAAATCACTTGCTTCTCCTGGACCTGCACACAGAAAAAATAACTTTGCTCCCAACGAAGTTCAGAGAGGTTGTCAATCTCTCCGGTCTTGTTATTTACAAAGGATCAAACGCAAGGGATAATGATAATGATAGCAGTTGGAAAGTAAAAGCAGAAAAATAAATGAGCGTGTAAACAATGATGAGAATCTGGACCGGGGTCCCGTGATGTTCACTAGTGATGTCTCTCTCCCAAAATACGATAAAACTGCTATGCGAGGTAAACAAATTACAGCTAGGCAATTGACAGGATTAAAAATGCACCTCAATGCTAACTATGCTATAAAGAAAGGACGAGGCTCAAAAGCATGGGTGGTACGCCAAAATAAGTAGACCGAAATCCAACTGCATCTACTACTAATCATCCACCTTGAGATATCTATCCAGAACATCTCGCTGGTATTAAGTTGCGAGCCCCACCCAAAGTGTAAACCCAAAGCAACAGACAACTACATTAAAAATCACTTTGGGTAAAGTAAACAATCCTTGCAACCGCGGTTACAAGCACCGTTGTTTTCCCCCTTGTGGCTACATCACATCCCCTAGACTCATATTTCTGTCACTCAAGCGTGTCATCGGCGGTCATGAAACAATCGAGCATAACGTTCCCTCTTGTATTCACTACCTACTACTTGGCCAAAGCAATAAACATCAACGGAGAACATGCAAGCATTACTTAGGAACAAAAATATAAAAGATAAGAACCAATATATTACTCAATCACAATCTGAACATAATCTCATAATCCATTAGATCCCAGCAAACTCAGCATAGCAACAACAGAAAATTACATATGTGCCTCGATCATGTAGGGCAGCTCATGAGGACTAAACCATGAAGAACAAAGAGGGGAGGAGAACATCAAATAGCTACTGATCACGGTCCCATGATCCAAGGAAACTACTCACGGCACATCCGGGAAACGTCCATTGTGGAGGGAAAGCTCCCGGAGGTCAATCCTCCCTCTGGCAGGGTGCCGGAAAGAAGTCTGCTGGTGCTCCCGATCTTGGAAGCACGGCGGTGATACGCGAGAGATGATATTTGCTTCTCGCCCTTCGTTGGTTACCCTAAGTGGAAGGTGAGATGCAGCGTAGCGGCAAGTTTCCCTTGGTGAAGATACCAAGGTTGAGATCAACCAGTAGGACTCCGGAAATGATAATTAGGTGGTGAAGAGAACAATGGCGCCGTTCACAACTCAAGGTTGCTTACTTCACCAGGACCTGCACACAAACACAAATAACTTTGCTCCCAACGAAGTTCAGAGAGGTTGTCAATCTCTCCGGTCTTGTTGTTTACAAAGGATAAAAACACAAGAGATAATGATAATGACGATAGCAACTGAAAGTAAATACCGAAAAGTAAATAAGCGTGTAAACAATGATGAGAATATGGACCGGGGTCCCGTGATGTTCACTAGTGATGTCTCTCTCCCAAAAGACGATAAGACTGCTATGCGAGGTAAACAAATTACAGCTGGGCAATTGACAGGATTATGTGCGCAAACCAATGCTAACTATGCTACAAAGAAAGGAAGAGGCTCAAAAGCTTGGGCGGTACGCCAAATCAAGTAGACCGAAATCCATTTGCATCTACCTACTAATCATCCACCTTGAGATATCTATCCAGAACATCTCGCTGGTATTAAGTTACGAATCCCACCCAAAGTGTAAACCCAAAGCAACAGACAACTGCATTAAAAAGAACTTTGCGTAAAGTAAACAATCCTTGCAACCGCGGTTACAAGCACCGTTGTTTTCCCCCTTGTGGCAACAACGCATCCCCTAGACTCATGTATCTGTCACTCAAGCGTGTCATCAGGGGGCATGAACCCACAATCGAGCATAACGTTCGGTCTTGGAGTTACTACCTACTACTTGGCCAAAGCAATAAACAACAACGAAGAACATGCAAGAATTACTTAGGAACAAAAATATAAAAGATAAGAGCCAAATATATTACTCTATCACAATCTGAACATAATCTCACAATCCATGAGATCCCATCAAACTCAGCATAGCAAAAACAGAAAGATTACATATGTGCCTCGATCATGTAGGGCAGCTCACGAGGTCTAAACCATGAAGAACAAAGAGGGGAGAAGAACATCACATAGCTACTGATCACGGACCCATGGTACAAAGTAAACTACTCACGACACATTCGGGAAGTGTCCATGGTGGAGGGAAAGCTCCGGAGGTCGATCCTCCCTCCGACAGGGTGCCAGGAAGGGGTCTGCTGGTGCTCCCGGTCTTGGAAGCGCGGCGGCGGAGGAACAGAGGTGAGATCGCGAAAAAGGGTTCTGTCTTCGGAAGTTTCACGTCACGGGAGATATATAGGCGAAGGGGGGAAGCTAGGGGGGCCACCAGGGGTCCAGGCGCCCCCTGGCGCGGCCAAGCCCTAGGCCGTGCCAGGTGGCCACCTGGGCACCTGGTGGTGCCCCCGGCCCTCCTTTGGGGTTTTGGAGCCTTCCGATGCGCTGATTTTTTATCCGATTTTTCTCGAACTTTTGGAGTACTTTTAATATGGGGGAAACCTGGAATAAAAAAAACAGCAGAAAACACAAACTGGCACTGGGGTGCACTGAGTTAATAGGTTAGTCCAAATATGATAAAAAAATGTATGAAAGTGTATCTTGATCATAGCAATATCACACAAAACATGCATGGAGCAAGCAGAAATTATCGATACGTTTGGGACGTATCGGGCGGCGGCGGAACAGAGACGAGATCGTGAAAAAGGGTTCTCCCCTCGGGGGTTTCGCGTCACGGAGATTAAATAGGCGGAGAGGGGCAGCAAGGGGGGCCACCAAGGGTCCAGGCGCCCCCCAGCGCGGCCAGACCCTTGGCCGCGCCAGGTGGCCTCCTGGGTCCCTGGTGATGGCCCTCTGGCCCCACCCAGGTGATTCCGGAAGGTTCCCGTACGCTGATTTTTTTATCCGTTTTTCCTGAATTTTTGGAGCACTTTTAATATGTGGGAAACCTGAAATAGAAAAACAGCAGAAAACAGGAACTGTCACTGTGGTGCACTGAGTTAATAAGTTAGTCCAAATATGATCAAAAATGTATGAAAGTGTATCTAGGTCATAGCAATATCACACAAAACATGCATGGATCAAGCATAAATTATAGATACGTTCGGGACGTATCAGGCTCCTAGGATACAGATGCGTCGAAATAATTCTCAAGAGCATCTAGACGTGTGGAGGAGTGAGAGGAGGCTTTGGGTCGGGTGAAGCGGTTGTCGACGGTCTGGTGCTGCGCGGTGACAAAGGATCTTTTTATTTGTGTTCATGGAAATTCTACTATATAGACCACGTCAATTTTTTTCCATCTACCCATGGAAAACTCTTTCCTTTTGTGTCCATTAAAATTTTAATATTTTTATGGTAATTTAAGATGTGTTATTGGCATGACAAATAAACACGTGTTGTCGGGCCAAGTTTGTAGTTTTATTTATGAACCATGACATATTTACTTCTTGGATCATGGTAATTCTTTAGTAAGTCACCATGGCAAATTTTATTAATTGACCATGTTAATTAATATTAATTATCCACAGAAAATTTACTTCATGGTCATGGCAATTTTTAGTAAATCACCATGGAAAATTTAGTTTATAGATCATGAAAAATTGAGTATTTTTACCATCACGATTTTACTATTTTGACCATTGTAATTATTATTTTGTATGAACCGTTGCAAATTTAGTGCATGGATCATGGCAATCTTAAGTAATTCACAACGTCAATTTTAGTTTATGGTTCGTGACAAATTTTAGTCATTGACCATTTCATTTTTGAAGTAATCGACGATAGGTTTTTTTTAATTATGAACCATACAAAAATTATTCATGGATCATGGAGAAATTTAGTAATTCACCATGGCAAGTTTTAGTTTCTCTTTTTACATCGTTACAATTATTTTTCAACATGGTGAAAGAATGGAAAAGTTTTTTTTTGTACTTTCGTAATTTTTCATTTTTTTAGAATAAGAAAAATGCAGTATACACATCATGGAAAAAATCGACCATGGAAAATTCATTTATTTTCTGTAACATGTCAAAATTTAGTTTTTCAAGTAGAATAAAATGTAGTTGAAACATATTATGGCAATTTACGTGCAATATACATGGTCAAGTTTAACCAAAAATATTCATCGAAACATATCGATAGGGGATATACTTTTATGATCTTGTCGCGACGGATTTAATGGTGAAAATAGTTTGTCAATCGTATTTTTCATTTAAGAGAGAAAATATTTTAAAAACTATGACCCCAAAAGTTTCCCGCTGACATCATCAGTTTCATTATTTGTGCATGCATACGATAAGGTGGCGCGATGTGTGATGATGAAGGCGTTCGGTCCAAATCCGTTAGCACCACATATGAGGTACTTATCAGGGTCAAGAAAATTTAGCAGTCCAATATAAAACTAACATCAATATGAGAGGAACAACCCACGGACGAATTATTTGATCAAAGAGGGATCCTCTAGCGAACAGAAATGTTCACAGGAAGAAACTAACCAGCCCATCATGCGTTCGACGGGACTCCTCCCCAAAAACATCATTGCTTGAGCAAATAAAAAGAAGAAAACCAAAACACATTAGATAATAAGATTTTTTTTGAAAACAGCCAGCTGATTTTATGTATTTTTAGCAAATGTTTTCCATACCTAAAAAATGAGATACATCAAAATATACGGATTGACAGGCAATAGAAACTAAATTTGCCATTTATAAAAAACTCATCAATTATGTTGGAACATAAGTTGTCGTTTTGTCATAAAGATGATGGCAAACACTTTCTATAAGGACAATTCTGAAAATAGTCTTATTAAAACAATTTTGCCATGAGATGTTCTTTTTATTGCGATGAAACAGAATTTTACCAATATTGATAATTCAATGTGTATAAAAATGGAATTACACATGATTTTTTCCAATAAAATTTGCCATGTCTCCAATAAAATTAAAGGATAACATTTTCCATGGTACCACAAAATAAAATTGGTGTCCTATAAAAAAATCATGGTTTAAATTAAAATTTTGAATTGGTCAAAATATGAAAATTGCCTTGGTAAAACAAGTGTCACGTTCACAAAAAATGCAATGATCCATAAAACTCAATTTTTCTTGGTCAATACACTAACTTTACCATGATCCATTAACTAAATTTTTCATGATCTGTTTGCCATGATCTAGTAAAAGTGATTTCTCCATGTTGCAACAAAAATTGCCATGGTCTAATTTTTTTAGGCATGCCACTAATGCCCAATATGTGTGTAACTTTGCCATGATGGCTAAACTAATATAAATTTTCAATGATGCACACGAGATGCCCACATGATGGTTAGAAAAAAGTCATTAATGCAAATAATGTGTGCAAGTTTGCCACGATAATAATATATGTAGTTAATTTAGTGTAAAATCACTGTGATACATACAAACCAATTTCCATGATGCAGAAATGAAGCATCCACTAAATTTCCATGATTCAAAAAATAAAAAATTGTCATGGTAAGAATAAATTTACCATGCTCATAGAACTTTTCCATGACCCAAAACTAAATTTTCCATGATACATAAACTAAAATTTTCCTTGGGGTATTCAAACCTCGAGTCTCGTTATCGTGTTTCGTGAAGTGAATAGCCTAGTACACACATACACAATCAGGGGAAAATCCTCCCTTCCCAGTATATTGTAAGAACACAACGATTACGGGCAAAATCCTATTTTTAGGACCACGATATTGGTTGTACTTTTTTTTGGTCGTACTTCAGGTCGAGGAGGAGGTTGTCAAGCGTTTCGTTTGGTAGGATCGGCCTACCTTCTGAACGATTTTCGTTCGGTGGAAGATGCGTACGGCCCGAATGCCTTTTTTTTACAATGCCTTACAAGACCATTAGAGAAAGAATAGAATTTTTTTTGTGACAAAAATAAGTTCTCTTTTACTTTGCTACAATGCAATCAACTTTTAAAGGTGAAAATTGCCATGATAATTTCTGAATTTTTTTTATTATTTGCAAGAAAATGCTGCCAAATCATGATAGAAATGCCATCGGAAAAAACTAAAGTGGATCACAAATTGTGTGGTTCATGATCAATATACTGGCATTTCCATGATAAAATAAAACTAAATATGCGATGAGAATAGAAAAATTGCTATGTCAAATTTATACTGGAAATTTTCTGCTAAATTTGAGCAATTTGACATAGAATTTTTTTAAACAAATTTGACATGGCAAAAAACTTATATGATAAAACATATAAAAGTAATCACCATGTTACACATATAAGAAATGCTATGACACACAAAAAACAATTTGCCATGTCCTACAAATATTAATTTCCATGTCCAACAAAATAATAATTGCCATGTCGAAAAAAATAAGAATTACCATGGTCAATAAATAAGAATTGCCAAACAATTGCCATGTCAGACAAAAAAGGATTGTCATGTCTTACAAATAAGAGTTGCCATATCCTACAAATAAGAATGACCATATCCAGTAAATTAAAAATTAGCGTATCCAACATATAAGAATTACCATGTTCCATAAGATATATGCAAACAAGAATTTTCATCTTCCACAAATAAGAATTTGACATGCATGATTTGACAACGAAAAATGCTATGAGTTTGCTATATGGAAAAGGTAAAAAGTTCCATGTGCAGAGATCTATCTCAACCTACATAAAACAATCTAAATAAATTGCATGTGCAGAGATCCATCTCAACCTGTATAAAACAATCTAAAAATAAAACATTGCAAAATTGCCATGGAGTGAAAAACCTATTGCACCATTGTAACCATGGTAAATTTTCCATTTCTACTCAAAATAGCCATGTCCAACCTTTTCAACAAAAAAATTGTCATGTTCCACACAGTATCATGTCCTACGAATAAAAATTGACATATCCTACGAATAAGAATTGCCATGTCCTACAAAAAAGAATTGCAATGTCCAATGAATAAGAATTGTGATATGCACAAATAAGGTTTGTCATGTCATACGAATAAGAATTGTCATATCCTACAATAAGATTTGTTATATCCTACAAATAAGAATTACCATGTCCAATAAAAATAAGAATTTGCCATGGATGATTTAACAAAGAAAAATGCTATGAGTTTAAAATCTATATAAATAATAATTTTCCATGTGCAAATGATCCATCACAACCTATATTATAAAAAATATACAAAATAATAACAAGGCAAAAATTACCATGGGTTGAAACCTATTGCACCATTGGAACTACGGAAAATTTACCATGTTGTTCTAAAAAATCCATGTCCAACATTTCCAACAGAAAATTACCATGTTTCACACAGTAACATGTTTGTGCTTAAAAAAATCCATATCAAACATTTACACAAAAATTGCCACGTTTTAATAAAATGTGTACCTCATAACAACATATAATAATTTTCATGACACACAAATAAGAAATACCGTGTACAAGAAATAAATAATTGTCATGCACAATAAATGTTAATTGTCGTTTTTTCATAAAATGCCCCCCATGACTACATATAAGAATTGCCATGTCACACAAAATAAGAATTATCATGTCTCACAAAATAAGAATTGCCATGTCCTAAATCTAATAATTACCATGACTCATCAGCTACATACAAAAAAGAATGGCTGTATCCCACAAAATAAGAATTTTCCATGATTTATGGTTAATTAGTTATCACACAATTCATTTAAAAAATGACATGATTTGTAATTAACATGAAAACATCATTTTAACAATTGAAAACATGATAAAAGTCATTTTTTATGAAACAAGATAAAATTCTAAGCAAATTACATGTAAAACACGTTTCAATCCGATCTACCATTTACAAATTATAAGCATCGCCAAAAACGTATCTAATATTGTAAATAATATATCTAACTATTAATAAATCATTCACTGGATCGAATCTGTAGCAACCAGGATTAACAATGAGCGTAGATGATAACAAAACATCGCATGGTGCGAGAGAATCTACAGAAAAAATGTCAGGTTGAAAATCACACAGCCCACATTTTTTGAGATTCGCACTATCAACCAATGAAGGACAAGGCGTCAAGTTGAACCTTCTCCCCACGTGACGTGTGGGCGTCATCTTTTTTCTTTTTTTATTAACTCGGGTTTCTACAGTTCTACTCCTAATTCCTAATTAACTTTTGGCAGGGATCGTTAGACATCAGTTCTTGCCTCCTCGACTAAAGATCACAGTATAGCAGTTCAACCAGACATGACACAAGACTAAGTGAGTTAGATGGTATATCTAATTGCTAAACATTTACGCATAATCTCCAATTGATATCTGTTGCGGTATCACTTCAATTTTATTTCTAAGTGTACTAAACAAATGATGTTGTTTAAATAAACATTATGCAACCAAGATTTGAATAGGTATTATTTGTATATATTCAATTGTTATTAGACATTGTACATATACATTATACTTGCTCGTTAGTTAACTTTTTCTAGCAAGATAAGGCCTAATTTTTAAGTTTAGCACGGGGCTCCGGATTTTACCGGTTTGACCCTGTACATCACCACCTCTGCTCTGCAGCAACTACCATCTACCAGACCACGAACTGGGCAGAAGGGGAGAGCAGAGTGAAAATAGAACCCAACACAGCTCATTGCAATTCTTCTGCCATGGGTTCTAGCATACACGTCCTCCATACTAAACATCTGATTTTGAGCAGCAACTGAGTACTAGCTGAGTTCAGTGAGTGCGTGTGAGACCTAGATGTTCCATCAGAGGTCTCTCTGGTAAGGAATTGTGTGCTCTGTACTGATGTGCCTTTGTGAAGATCAAGTGCTAAGAGTTTTTTAGGCTCGGGCAAAAAGAAAAGTAAAATATTGATAAAAGTCTAAAGTTGTTCACCCTTTCCAAGACACAAAGACTAGTGCACAAATCAAAGTCTTAACTAACGCGTGATTTGTCTTTTCCGGAAGCTTCTCCAACCCGAAACAATGGTCGACATCGCAGTCGAGCTTTTACCCAAGGCCGATACGTGCAGAAGCTGGCTCTATCTTCTTCTCCAATATTCCTTTGGCTACTTGTCGCTTGGTGACGAGTGCTGATGGATAGGTTGCCCGGTTAGCATCTCTCCCGCCCACGTGGTTGTGAAGACCAGAAGAGAGCATCGCACATACAATCATATCTCGGTCAATGCCGTCTCCGCTCTTCAACCTCTCTGCCTTGCATCATCCCACCAAATCTTCTCCAAGTGGATATTTCCTAGTATTCCCCATTCACATATAATCTGATGGAGTACTACTGAAGCAACGTAAGTGTACATAGTAGTACCATGCAATTATGTGAGGTTTAATACTAGAACCACTGAAAAATGGTATCGCTCAATGGGTATTGGTCAAGTCGAAGATGCTCCTTTTTTAGCTATCTAGTAGGAGGATAAAGTAGCACATAAATAAGACACTTTGAAGTGTCTGGTATGGATATGCCTTTCCGGAAAGAAGAGCTAGCTATTCTGTTGGTCCGGAACGGAACCGAAAGAGATATCCCCTACTTTTGGAGCTAGCTCCTTGCAAAAGAATGGAAAGGGAAAGAAGTGGAGACCGGATCATTCATCGTAATCTAGAGTGAACTGAGTATGGCAAACACCACCTAGGGCTACAAAACACACTGTTAACAAAATTTCCCAGTTAGGTGCAGCGAATAATAGTTTTTCAACGTAGGTGATGGGCAGGGCATGAGAGAAAGAGAGGTTGTTGAGTAGACACGGTGCTTTCTTTCTTTCCAGGCCGGTCTACGCAGGTTCAACCGTCGGCGTCAAAAGGCGCCGGTCCAAGAAATCAGGCGTGGAAGACGTGCGGGGGCCGGCCGTACCGCGGGCAGCAAGCATCCACTGTTGCACGCCCAGAGTTCACACGCCGTATCGTATCACTGGTCACATCACCATCTGTTAGGGCTCGGCTAATGCTAATCCACTCCACCATAGTCTCGATATGGACGCACGTCCTCCATCACTCGAGAGTTTCGTACTGCTACCTGATGAGAGCGAGAAGACTTTCCCTTTTGTCTGGTTACAGCAAGTCAATAGGGCAGATCAAAGAGATCTCGTGTGATTAAAATGTACTTTAATCAAGCAAGTTACGTGCTTTCTATGATCTATTACCAGCAAGGAAGGTAGACGTTTAACCCGTCGTTTCTTCTTATCGCCAGCACAGAAAAGGACAGGTGTCTTGTCCATGCTAAAGAAAACCTTAGATGGTTAGCTTACGTGGGTGGGTGCGTGCTGGCCGGAGGGCCTGGGCCTGGGCGGCGACGGGAGGGACGAAGTCTCCCCCGTTGAGGGACCGGGATCAGGTGACTTGCTGAAGGCAAGTCACGCTGTAACATGCGGGACATTATCAGCCCTTTAACCAAAATCCAACGGATAGCAACACTTCAAAGCAAAAAGCTTCACACTTAAGCATCCATTCAACATAAATTGAACAAGAAAATTGCAAAACTAATTAGTGATAAAACTACACTGGGTAATTTCAGCCACGTGTGCTACGAGTGAATATTATAAAAACAGAAAAATGTTTTTGACTTTGCTGTTGGACATTCATTCTGTATAGTAGAACAACATTTTTTAACTTTGTTGTTGGTCCCGATTAGTGTTACCAACCGGGACAAAAGGCTCTTCTGCCTGATCAAGCCGTAGAGGCCATGTGGAGCCTCATCTGTCCCGGTTCGTGGGCAAAGCGGGACTAAAGGTTTTGAGCATTAGTTACGACCGTTTAGTCCCGGTTTCGGAACCGGGACAAATGTGCCTCTTTCTATTAGTGTCTGTCACTAGTATGTGGGGTCGACGAAAACGACGATGCCGTTGCGCTCCATGCCTACGGACGCGCTCGACGATGACGCCGCCGCCGCTATGCTCAACGATGCCGCTGATGCGCTCTACGACGATGACGATGCCGCCGCGCTCGACGACGACGACGATGTCGCCGCCACGCTCGACGACGATGACGATGCTGCCGCGCTCGACGACGATGCCGCTGACTCTGCTGCTGCTAACGCGCTCGACGACGACGATGTCGCGGACGCGCTCGACGACGACGATGCCGCCGCCGCGCTCGACGACGATGACGATGCCGCCGCGCTCGACGACGACGACGATGCCGCTGACTCCGCTGCTGCTGACGCGCTTGACAACGACGATGTCGCGGACGCGCTCGACGACGACGACGATGTCGCCGCCGCGCTCGACGACGACGATGCCGCTGATTCCGCCGCTGCTGACGCGCTCGACAACGACGATGTCACGGACTCGCTCGACGACGACGTCGTCGACGCCGCCACTGCTGACGCGCTCGAAGACGACGAAGATTCCGCTGCCGCACTCGACGACGATGACGATGCCGCCGCACTCGACGGCGACGACGATGCCGCTGACTCCGTCGCTACTGACGCACTCGACAACGACGATGTCGTGGACGCGCTCGACGACGACGACGATGTCGCCGCCGCGCTCCATGCCGTCGACGCGCGCTCGCCGCCGCCGCTGACGCGCTCGATGGACGACGATGTCGCCGTCGCACTAATGATTTATCTAAACAAACAAATTGCACCGTGCTAGTGATTTTCAATTCTACTCGTACAAGTTTTGGTTGTCTAGAAAAATGTCAGTACAAGTCTTTTACACAGCCTTTTGTCTCTTAAGTTTGTATGTGATACATGTTTTTACTTGGAACAATGTGAAGCGTTAGATCTCGATTGAATGGTTGATATGCAGAGAATGTCACAACGTGACTTGCTAAGTCACTGGATCTCCATTCCCCGTTGAGGTGACTACATGAAGACCAGAGATCCACCAATCAATCAGGGGGCGACCACGTACGTGGGCTCTCACCTTCACCTTCACCTTCTGCAGACTCCAGAATTCCACCTAACGTTTTAGAGAAGTTGTGAATCCAGTTTCGAGAGAGGATTATTATAACCTATCAGGATAATGGTCATATAAGAATGGACGTCAGAAGCGCGGGATACAGAGCCCGCGCTGCAAAAAAGTTAGCAGCGCACCTTGTTTACACCGCGCTTCAGATATGTAGTAATTAGCAGCACGCACAAAGAAAAAGTTAGCAGCGCACCTTGTTTACACCGCGCTTCAGATATGTAGTAATTAGCAGCACGCACAAAGAAACCTGCGCGGCTAAATAGTTGTCCCAACTGCGGCCTCCATGCCGAGACACTTTAGAAGCGTGGGTCTACAGACCCGCGCTGTAGATGTTTCTGTCATTTACAACGCGGGCCGCCAGACACGCGTTGCTAATGTCGCTAGCCCTGGCCTAGTTTTTGTGGTCTCACGTACCAGCAGCGCACGTCATCTATCCCGCGCCGTAGATTGCTAGGTTAGTTGCGGCGCGCCTTCGTGCCCCGCGCTGCTGATTGTGCGCTGGGAGCATTAAATGCTCTCTCTTTCCCTCTCTTTTACTCCCTTTCCTCCTCACACTCTCTTCTTCCTCTTCTTCCTCCCCTTCCTCCTCACACCACTCTTCTTTGCTCTCCACCATCTTCATTAAACATGTCTCCCCTCACTCTTTCCTTTGCTCATCTTTCTCACTCCTACATATGTGATGTAGTTAGCTCTCTTTTACTCTCTTGCATTGCATTCTCTCCCACCAACTAGATCCCACACTCTCATTTCCTCTCTTGATCATCTTTCCTCCCAACTAGCTAGCAAGGAGATCATCTTTCATATTTAGGTGGGTAAAAAGTTGTGCTTTTTGAAAATGATGACTTTTTGTGTGTATAACACACCACTTGAGAGAGAGAGGTTAATTAATTGGATTATGTGTGACATGATGATGATCAAGTTGGTTATGTATTTTTCGAATCATCGAATGATGTGTGCGCATGGCATAATGAAAGTTGCCTATGTTTTGCCGAAATGTCGATTTATTTCCGTTTCGCCGAATTTCGGGCAAAATCTATATGTCCTTTTTTAGGGAAGGTCATGCCGAATTTTTGTAAGAGAGTTTATGCATATATATATGCATGATTATAAATGTTTTGATTTTGTATTAATTTACACCGTGCAGGCAACATGAAGAAGAATTTAGTGAACGTGACAAGATTTTTGGAAGCCGCGGTGGCGGACATGCATGAGAATAATCGCAAGGAAATAAAATGTCCGTGTCGAAAATGCAAAGAACAAGTCTGGATAGACCCTTTTAAAGGTGGCCATTTGAAGGCGCACCTGGTCATGCATGGTTTCATGAATGGCCACACTCGATGGATAAGTGAAGATGATTTTGAGGATGCCGGACATGGAGAAGATGTCGTACATGAAGAAGATGTCGGACATGGAGAAGATGTCGTACATGAAGAAGATGCCGGACATGGAGAAGATGTCGTACATGAAGAAGATGCCGAACATGGAGAAGATGTCATAAATGAAGAACAAGATGGTGGACATGGAGAAGACGGTGGAACGCAACAATCTGATTCGTTTGTACTAAGTTCAGTCATGCAAGACCCTCATGTTCGAGAACTTATTCGCAAGAATACGACTAGCGAAAGAGCTGCTTCTAGAGAGGAGGCCAAGCTGGCACAACTGGAGTTGGACTCGAAGACTCCACCGTATGAAGTTTGCCGACCACAGGACACCCGCTTGAGTTTCACGCTCGGTCTTTTAAAGACGAAGGCAAAAAACAAATGGAGTGACACAAGCCTCGATGAGCATTTGAATTTTCTACAAGAAACTTATCCCAAGGGGAACATGTGTCCTACTAGTATCGAGGAAGCCAAGAAAATCGTGTACCCTCTTGATTTTCCACACGTTAGATACCATGCATGCATCAACGATTGCATCATTTATCGGAACGAGAACACAGAAAAAACCATTTGTCCGAAGTGCAATGCTTCTCGATACAAGAAGGATGGAAAGACGAAAACTCCTCAGAAAGTTGTGTGGTACTTTCCGTTGACTGCCCGTCTGCAACGGTATTTCGTTGATCATAAGGAAGCAGAGCTAATGCGCTGGCAAAAGGAACGGGAGAAGCCGGATGATGGAGATGAGCCAAAGTTGAGACACCCCGCAGATGCTAGCCAGTGGAGAGCACTAAAAGGTGAAGATGCAGATTTCGCTGCTGATCCACGAAATATCGTGCTTGGTGTGAGTACCGATGGCATGAATCCGTATGGCAACCAGAACACCAATCATAGCTCATGGCTCGTGTTTCTATGGATGTACAACATTCCTCCCTAGAAGTGCATGAAGACAAAGTACATACACATGAGTATGCTGATTCAAGGGCCGAAACAACCGGGAAACAACATAAATCTATATCTTGAGCTACTAAAAGAGGAGTTGCAGGTGTTATGGAACCCTGGGGTCAGGACATGGGACGCTTTCAAATGAGAATATTTCATGATGAAAGCTGCATTGCTCACGACGGTGCATGACTATCTCGGTTACGGATATGTCTCAGGCCAGGTGTGCGACGGACACTGCGGATGCACAAGGTGCATGGATGATACATCGTCTCTGCAGCTACCGAAACTCGGGTCCTCGAAAACCGTGTACATGGGGCATCGAGGATGGCTAGAACCAGATGACCCGTGGAGAAAGCGTGGATATCTGTTCAATGGAGAGGTTGAGAAGAGAGGACCTCCACGTAAGAGGAGCGACACCAAAATCAAAATGTTGTTGGATGAATGGGAAGAGTGCCCCTCACCAGGAAACAAGAAAAAGGCACCGGAGCCGCTCCTGAGGGTATGGAAAATGAAGTCTGTTTTTTGGGATTTGCCGTACTGGAAGATCCTCGACACTCCTTATAGCCTTGATCAAATGCATATCACGAAGAATGTTCTCGAGAGCTTGTTTGGCACACTTCTGAACATGCCGGAGAAGACTAAGGACGGGCCAAAGGCAAGAAATGACTTGAAAATCTTGGGTATAAGGGAAGATATTCACGGAGCACCCCCGGAGGAGACGGAGACGGACATGGAGATGGACATGGGCAAAAAAATCCAAGAAGAAGAAAGAACATTATTTTCCCCCTCTTGTTTCACCTTAAGTCAGAAGGAGATCGATCGATTTAAGTGCCTTGTTGGAATCAAAGTTAGTTCCGATTTCTGTGGAAAGATAAGCAGATATCTAGACATTAAGAAGAAAAGGTTTAGCGGGATGAAGTTTCATGACTGTCACGTGATGATGACCCAAATACTTCCGGTTGCACTTAGAGGGATAATGGATAAACAAGTCCGCGATACACTTATTGGTCTATTCAATTTTTTCGACACAATCTCTCGAAAGTCGATCAGTGTGAAGCAGCACCAAAGGTTACAAGAAGAGATCGTTGTCATATTATGTGAGCTTGAGATGTATTTCCCACCTGCATTCTTTGACGTCATGGTGCATCTGTGTGTCCATATTGTCAATGACATCATCGACCTCGGCCTGACATTCCTGCACAACATGATGCCATTCGAAAGGATGAATGGGTTCCTAAAAGGCTTTGTTCGTAACATGTCCCATCCGGATGCAAGTATCGTACATGGCTATCTCACCCATGAGTGCATTTCTTTCTGCGAGAGTTATCTAGGCGTCGAAAACCCCGTTGTTGGTTTGCCCGTCAAGAAGCACCTTGGCAGACTCGAAGGAGTAGGTCACATCACTCGTTCAAGGGAATTGCATGTGGACTATTCGGGCCGACGCACAGATTTTGACAGAGAAAACTTAGTAGTGCTACAACATCTACAACTGATAGATCCTTTCTTGGCACTTCACAAAGACATCATTGAAAAGTACCACCTTGACCTAGGGATAACTAAGACTGACGCCGAAGTTACTAGAGAGCACAACTTTTCTTTCTTGTGTTGGTTCAAAGAGCACGTTCTGGCTAATCCTCCGCAACAGGGTTGTACAGACGACGAAAGTCTGATATACGCCTTAGCACATGGCCCCGCGGTCAACCTCGCCACTTATCAGGCATACGACATCAACGGTTACACATTCTGCACTGAGGAGCAAGATAAAAAAGTGATTATCAGAACTCAGAGGTGACAATGGAATCCATGAACGGCGATGGCGTACTTGAAAGATTCTACGGAAGGCTAGAAGAGATCTGGGAGCTTGAGTACTCTGGAAAGTACAACGTGACGATGTTTCGTGTCCGATGGGCTAGGAGCGTCGAAAGAGAGAATCGTGATTTCACCACCATGTGTATACCTGACGCCAAGAGCGGTACCGTGAATGTCACCGCAAAAAATGAGCCATGGGTACATTCTAAGCACGTGACCCAATGCTTCTTCATGACCGACCAAACAACCCCAGCCGTGTTGTCGTGAGGAGAGGCAAAAGGAACATCGCCGGAATTGATGTTGTTGCCAGTGAGTAGGACTGTAACCAGTACGGTGACCCGTTGAGGGAAGATGACGATGACGATGAACCATACGTCAAAAGAAAAAGCAAAACTACATTACCTACGAAAGATCGTAATCCTTGGAAAAGGAAAAGTCACGGTGAGGGGCTAAATTATTCGGCACCGAACAAGAAAGGAAAGAAGATCACTACGAAGAAACGTCGTCGACGCTGATCATCTCGGGACAAACTATCAATACCGGAAAAGTTTTTTGTATAAAAACTTATTATTATATGATGTAATATTAATTGTATCGCATTGTATAAGCACTTAATTATATGTACCCATTTATATATATTGTACCGCGTTGTGTACCCCCTCGCTCCTCCTCGCCGTCGCCCCGTCATCGCCGCGCTCCTACCTCGACGTCGTCCCGTCGTCACCGCTCCTCCTCGTCGTTGTCGTCGCCTAACCCTACTAACCTCCTAATCCAACCCCTAACCGTGCTAACACTAAAACTTAACCATAACCTTAATTAAAAAATAGAGTAAAAACAAAAATAAAAAACATATCTACAACGCGGGGTCTCGGGACGCGCTGTAAATGATAGTACATCTACAGCGCGGGGTTCCTGGCCCGTGCTGCAGATGATAATACATCTACAACGCTGGTTTCACTGGCCCGCGCTGCAGATTAGGTTGTACCGTTATGTTGAGTACAGCCTGCACGTTTTTCCGTACTCCACTCACAATCTCAATCTCGATCTCGTCGCCGTCGTCGTCGCCCGCTCCTTCTCACCGTGGCAGGAACCCGTGCGCACGACCTCGACATCTCCCTCAACGCCGCTCCTCCTCACCGCCGCCGGAGCCCGCGCTGTAACACCCTCAAGTGTCAGCTACAGTAATCACTTTTGAAATGCCAAGTCAGCATGGTTACTGTGCATTGATCACCCTTGATCCCAAAACAAAACTAAAATTCAAATTCCAATTGAGCTAAAAACAAAGTGCAAAATAAAGTTCAACCAAAAATTGTGCAAACAATTTTATTAATTGCATAAAAGTCATTAGGCCAAGTTACTATGGTATTGGATATTTAATAAGGCATCTAAATATTTAAACTATTAAAAACAGTAGCTTAAACAGTTCAATTTAATCAATGATTATTTAAAACAAATACTATATGAATTTCTAAAAGCCCCAAACTTTTTGTGGCACTGCTATATAGTGCAGCACAAATATACAAACAAGTTTCATGTTAAAAAAAATACAAAAGTGTATAAAACAAATAAGAACAGAAAAGACAAAATGCAGAAAAGAAATAAAAGCAAACAAAATAGGAAACACTATCTACCGCCCATGGGCAAGGCCCAACCCAGCCCAATCCCCTCTTTCTTCCCCCCCACGTGCTCCCTCACCCATTCCCCCTGTCCCGTGGCGCCATAGCCATGGCCAGGAGCCTGTTCTACGCTGCCCTTGGACCCCCCTCGCCTCCCTCGTCGACAACGAGCTGTAGCTCGAGGATAAGAACGCTTCGAGCCCACCTCGAAACCCTAGGTCCACAGAAACCCCCACCCAGCCTTGTTTCCCCTTCTCGCCGTGGCCGCCGTGGACGCACCTCCGCGAGCCCACACGGCCACCGGCCACCTCGTCGGCGGGGAGCATGTCCTGGAGGCCCCCCTTTGACTTCTTGGTCACCCCATGCGCTAATTCGGCTGGAGCCGCACCACATCCGCCGACCTCTTCGTCGACTCCGGCCGCGTGCATCGGGCGCCACCGCTCGATTCGCCGCCGTTGGTGCCTGCCGGCCTCCCCGAGCCCTCCCGCGGTTTCCCCGGTGAGCAGCGCCTCCGATTCCCCCTCTGTCATCGCCGTTTTTGCCACCACTGTCCTCCCCCCGCCGCGCTCCGGCCTCCGCCGTGGCTGCCATGGCATTGGCGCGCGCTCACCGGGCTCTGGCCGCGCCCCGTGCCTTCCTTGGTCGCGCCCCGCGCGCGCCCACATGGCCACGCCCACGCGTGCCCGTTACCTCACCGTAGCACCCGCCGTGGCTCCGGCCGCCGCCGGGCCTCCATGGCCGCCATGGCCTGGCACACCCTGCGTCTTCCCGCGCCGTGCGCGCTTGCTCTTCCCCTCCTTCCTGCGCAGTCGACCGCACGGCCACGCCCGCGCGTGCCTGCGCCCCGCCGCTCGTCGCCTCGCCGGCCGCCGTGCCCCCGCCCCCCTGGCCGGTTTGGCCTCGCCGCCGGCATACACTGGAGTTAACCAGTGGGGTTGACCCACTGACCAGTGGGGCCAACCCAAATAGATCAGCACTAATTCCCCCATTAAATTAACCATGTTAGATAAACTGTGTCTATGACCAATGAGGCCTCCACCCTAATTAACTAGTTTAAATAAATTTTTGTTGAGCTAAGGCAATGACATGTGGGCCCCAGGCCAGTTGTTTAGTTAATAAAACTGTTAAATAAAACCCCCTCTCTATGACTCTTTGTTTTAATATAATAGAAAACTGTTAAGTTAAATGACTCTATGGCAGTTGGGCCCCACCTGTAAGTAATTAAATAAAATGGTTTTATAAATGACCAGTCTATGACATGTAGATCTGATACGTCCCAAACGTATCTATAATTTCTTCTTGCTTCATGCATGTTTTGTGTGATATTGCTATGCTTTTGATACATTTTCCTATCTTTTTATAACATCTTTTGGAACTAACCTATTAATGGTTGCAAGAATGCACAAGTTCTTGTTTTTTTACTTTATGTGTAGGAATAACTTGGATAAAGGAAAAATCACAAAAAGAAGCCTTGTAGGAGTTGGGCTCTAACTCTCCCGAAATCTGTTCCCACCAGACAGGTTTTAAAGATCGCCTCGGAAACGCTAGAAGATGGCCTCAAACGGAAAAACTTAAAACAACAAAGTTGTAGGTAATTTTTTTCCGGTGGATCTAGACATAAAATTCGGCCCAATCGGAGTATGATGCTCCCTGCAGCCCCGAAATACCGAAGACGTAATCTGGATGACGGGAATCCGAGAGTCTATATAAAGAGAGGAAACCTAGGTCAAAGGGCACCAAAAAATTTCCTCCCCCTTGGCAGCCATCTTGAGGGGGAGATCAATCTTCACAGCAGCACCATCTCCAAGTAAGAAGAAGGGGCCAAGGGCCGCTGCCCCCAAGGGCCGTGGCCACCGCCGTGGCCGTGGACGTGGGCATCGCCGCCGTGGCCGCCGCCGTCTCCTTCATCTCCTCCGGGCTGCACCTCTCCATCAACAACTCTATCTCTCACCGTGTCCATGTGTGAGTAGTTCCCCTCGGGGCTAAGGTTTTTAACAGTAGCTATGTGGTCAATTCTCTCTCGCATGATGTAATCTTTGTTGTGATCATAGGCTATGTTAATCTAGGATGATCCCATGATATTTCCCCTTCCTCTATGTATTGGATTGATGTACTCACTTGATCTTATCTAGTATAATCTCCGAGACGATGGTGATAGCGGTCTATTGGACATGGGTTAGAATATTTTCATGAGTGATTTCCTCTTTTGTGTGTTGATTGAAGATTGAGAGTCTCTTGGTTCTTGTCTTTGACTATCCTTGATATATGTTGTGGTGATTGTGGTACTCTCTTTGGATGGCCGCGGTGACATTGGGAAATCCATAGATTGAGAACTACGAACTTTGAGGTATGCTTTTGTAGCCCTATATAATTCTCGTCCTCTCTTGACCACAAAGGAATGACCTCCGAGTATGTCTCCATTGCATGTTTTATGGAATATCATGTGATTAGACTATGTTAATATTGTTGGGAGTTTCCACTAGTGAAAGTATGAAGCCTAGGCCTTGTTTCTACCATTGCAATACCGTTTGTGCTCACGTTTACCACTTGTTTGCTTGCTGCATTTTTTATTAAAGATTTATATTACTTTGTTTTGCCGCACCTATCACACATATTTTACCATCTCTTCACCGAACTAGTGCACCTATACAACTCCTAGTTGTATTATGTGTGTTGGGGACACAAGAGACTTCTTGTATCTTAATTGCAGGGTTGCTTGAGAGAGACCATCTTCAACCTCTACTTCCCTGAGTTCGATAAACCTTAGGTCATCCACTTGAGGAAAATTGCTTCTGTCCTACAAACCTCTGCGCTTGGAGGCCCAACATAGTCTACAAGAATAGAAGCGTGCATAGACATCAAACTATTTCTGGCGCCGTTGCCGGGGAGGTGAGTGCTTGAAGGTATATCTTTAGATCTTTCAATTAAATATTTCCGTTTCTTGTTTTTATTTTCACTAGTTAGGCTTATGGAAAACAACAAAAAATTTATGAGAGAGCTTTATGAGCTCTATCTTGAGTTAGGACATGAAGTGTTTGAAGACAAAAGCAAAAAGCCTATGGAGCTTTACTATTTGCACAACACTCATGATAGTAGCAATGTTATTACTATGTCTTCTTTGAATACCTTTGATCCTAATGATATGCAAAGCTATAAGCTTGGGGATGCTACGTTTTATGAAGACGATCTTTTTAGCCCACAAATTTTGATGAGGAAATTTATTTTGATGATACTTTGCCTCCTATCTATGATGATTATTGTGATGACACTTATGCTATAAAGAATGAATGTTGGGAAGTGTATCATGATAAGAATGATTCATGTGATAGCTATTTTCTTGAGTTTTCTCCCACTATTACTAATGAGAAGGATTTTGCTTATGTGGAGAGTAATAAATTTTCTATGCTTGTGGATCATGATAAGAATTTTTTATGTGATACTTATATTGTAGAGTTTATTCATGATCCCACTTAAAATTATTATGAGAGGGGAACATATGCTGATAGATATTTCAAGAATATCAAGTTCCCTCTCTTTATGTTGAAAGTTTTGAAGTTGCACTTGTTTTGCCTTCCTATGCTAATATCTTTATGCTTCAATGAGTTATTTCTCTACAAGATCCCTTTGCATAGGAAGCATGTTAGAGTTAAATGTGTTTGGTATTTGCTTCTTGATGCTCTTTTTTGTTCTTCAACTCTTATTCCTACGAGAGCATCATCAAAATCTTAAGCCTATCTTTATGGCTATAAAGAAAGAGCTCTAGGGAGACAACCCTTGTTATCTTTACTTTGAGTTTTTACTTTCAGTTTTTAGTGGTCTTGATGATTGTTACTAGTGTAGCAACATCATTGTATCTTTATTTTCAAGCTTTGTGCCAAGTTATAGCCTCATATGACAAGGGAAGTGAAAGTTGTGACATGCTGTCCAGAAAACAGATTCTGTTCTCGTGACGGAAAAAATCAGATAAAATCACGAGTTCATGTTTTTGAGCTGAATTTTTTACACAGCGTACTCTATACAATCGCGGAACTTTCGTATGTTCTGAGTTTTTTTATATGAGTTGCAGAAGTACCCCTAAACAGTTCTTTACTACCTTCTGTTATGTTTTTCACATATTCTGCCACGTTTTGTCTCTCCTAACTTTTGCAAACCTTAAGCTTGGTTTTTTTTTGCAAAAACCTTTTGGAAATCTTGAGAAACAGTAGGTCTTCGAGAATATATTTATATCCAGTGGGGGAAAATTATTTATTAAGGGTACTAACCTCTCTAATCAGCTTATGATGAGTTATGTATGAAGGGAGTTTTGAAGTGTGCGATGGAAGATGATGAAAGAAGATTCGGGAGTGTCAAGCGCTCAAGCTTGGGGATGCCCAAATGAAGCCCCAACAAATATTCAAGGAGACTCAAGCATCTGAGCTTGGGGATGCCCCCGTGCATCCCCTTCTCCATCAACAATCATCAGTGCGTCCTTCGTCTCACTATATTTTTATCACTTCATGCGTTATGTGCTATGCTTGGAGCGTCTCGCTCTTAGGTTTTATTTTTAGTTTTCTTTAGCTTTGCTTGCTGTTCATAACAATTTAGATCCCGTCTTACTTTGTGTGGGAGAGAAACACGCTCCACTTTCAAAATCTAGAACACATCATAGGATTCTTCATGCCTATCTTTTTGTTGTTGTGTGTTCTTTATCTTTTCATAGCTACTGCCATGTTTAGTTTTAGTCTCAGTTTGTCTTTAGCAAGAGCCTTGGATTTTGTTTAGTTTATTGCTGGAACTCTCTTTGGTTTTCATGTTTATCTTGTTAAGAGAATTGGTTGTTGCACTGAGTTGTGTCTTGTCTTGAAAGTAGGTAATTGAGGTTGCTATTTAATTTTAGTAGTAAATTGTAACAATTTTGAGGCATTGATGTGAGTAATGTTTGAAGTTTTGGTGTCAAGAGCTCTAGCCTATTAGTGATAGGCGTCGTATTTTGGGCAATCCGTTTTTATTTTCAAAACCTACAAAACTAGTTGAGAACTCTAGCTACTAGATGGATCGCTAATCTTTGGAGGGATCGAATATTAGAGTACACTCACGTACCATGAGTCCAGGATGCACAAGGATAACCAAACCCCCATACACTCCTCCTCGGGGTACTTGTCTCTTTGTTAACCTCCTTATTAGATTGAGAGTTACCAATAATAAGTGCGTGAGTTCTTCGGACTAATGTAAGTATTGAAAGTTGACACTTCCACCTCCTCATATTTGCTAGCCTTTCCTGTGCCGTGCATTGCCTTCTTCTCACTCCGAGAGTTGTCTTCCACCTTCGCCGGTACATCCAAACCCTTGGCATGATACACTCTGTCATCATAAACCTCCTTATATCTTTCCTCAAAACAGCCACCATACCTACCTATCAAGGCCTTCTCATAACCTTTCCGAGATATATTGCTATGCAACATCCACCTCTTCATGACTTGATCTTCATGTCATACATGTTCCTTCTACACTGGCAGCGGCATACATTGCATACATCATGATAGCTACATCTTCTTTATGATTTGAGTACCTTGTAAAGTGTGAAAGATCTTCTATACCCTCTTCTAAATTAGAGTGTTTCCCTTAAGTGAGGAAAAGATCCCAAAGTGGACAAATAAAAGATCCCAAAGAGGACAAATGAGAGTTATATAGAAAGAGCCATTGAGGCCACCAAAAAAAGAAAAAAAAAGAAAAAAGAAAAGGAAATAAAAAGAGAGAAAGGGGCAACACTACTATTCCTTTTGAAAGATCCACACTCGTACTCCCTCTTATCCTCGTACTCCATAGAGATGATTATTTATGCATATAGCTATGTGGGGACCTTCACACTATAGAACTTGGCTTGCATATTCCAAGGATGAGCCTCCTCAGACGAGCTCTAGGTCTTCATGAGAGAGCAAGTTGGATGCACCCCCACTAGTTCTATTGGAGAGCTTTTATTAGCTCATATGTGCATCCGTTGCATGGAAATCCCTACTCCTCACATCATATCTATCATTTGGCCTTCTCGCCTATGATTGTCCGCATTGGTGTGAGATTTTCTCGCCTTTTTTTGTCTTCCTCCTCTACCATATTTCTCTCTTTGCCATCCTAAGTGTCAACTCTTGTGCTTACGCTCATCCATTGCATGAGTGCTCAAAATAACGAAAAAGAGTGGATCAAATTGACTTGTACCTGGCTAGTGGTCTGGGGACGAGTCAAGATAAGATTTCAAAGAAGACCAAGTGTGAAACTTTAGTAGATTGAGTTCTCAACAAAAATATACTTTTTTCTCGTATTCCCATATCCCCCTTCTTGCACGCAAACATCATCTGGAGACATTCGAGTCACGGAAAACGAGAGCTCTTGCACCTAATGTTCTTTCATTGCTTGTTTCAATGCTAATATAGACTCTTGCCTGTTATGACTTGAATTAAATTACATACCTTGATTGATTTACTTTCAAAGTTCTTATATGGTTGTTAACATGTCACCACATAAATTATGCTTGTTATCATTTACCTACTCAAGGACGAGCAGGAATTAAGCTTGGGGATGTTGATACGTCCCAAACGTATCTATAATTTCTGCTTGCTCCATGCATGTTTTGTGTGATATTGCTATGCTTTTGATACATTTTCATATCTTTTTATAACATATTTTGGAACTAACCTATTAATGGTTGCAAGAGTGCACAAGTTCTTGTTTTTGTACTTTATGTGTAGGAATTACTTGGATAAAGGAAAAATCACAAAAAGAAGCCTTGTAGGAGTTGGACTCTAACTCTCCCGAAATCTGTCCCCACCAGACAGGTTTTAAAACTACAAAGTTGTAGAGAATTTTTTGTCGGTAGATCTAGATATAAAATTCGGCCCAATCGGAGTTTGAATGCTCCCTGCAGCCCCGAAATACCAAAGACGTAATCTGGATGACGGGAATCCGAGAGTCTATAGAGAGGAAAACTAGGTCAAAGGGCACCACGAAATTTCCTCCCCTTGGCAGCCGTCTTGAGGGGGAGATCAATCTCCACAGCAGCACCATCTCCAAGGAAGAAAAAGGGGCCAAGGGCCGCTGCCCCCAAGGGACGTGGCCACCACCGTGGCCGTGGCCGTGGGCGTCGCCGCCGTGGCCGCCGCTGCCGCCGTCTCCTTCATCTTCTCTGGGATGGACCTCTCCATCAACAACTCTCTCTCTCACCATGTCCATGTGTGAGTAGTTCCCCTCGGGGATAAGGTTTTTAATAGTAGCTATGTGGTCAATTCTCTCTCCCATGATGTGATCTTCATTGTGATCATAGGCTATGTTGATCTAGGATGATCCCATGATATTTCCTCTTCCTCTATGTATTGGATTGATGTACTCACTTGATCTTATCTAGTATAATCCCCGAGACGATGGTGACATCGGTCTATTGGACATGGGTTAGAAGAATATTTTCATGAGTGATTTCCTCTTTTGTGTGTTGATTGAAGATTGAGAGTCTCTTCGTGCTTGTATTTGACTATCCTTGAGATATGTTGTGGTGATTGTGGCACTCTCTTTGGATGGCCGCGGTGACATTGGGAAATCCATAGATTGAGAACTACGAACTCTGAGGTGTGCTTTTGTAGCCCTACATAATTCTCGTCCTCTCTTGACCACAAAGGAATGACCTCCGAGTATGTCTCCATTGCATGTTTTATGGGAAATATCATGTGATTAGACTATGTTAATATTGTTGGGAGTTGCCACTAGTGAAAGTATGAAGCCTAGGCCTTGTTTCCACCATTGCAATACCGTTTGTGCTCACGTTTACCACTTGTTTGATTGCTGCACTTTTTATTACATATTTATATTACTTTGATTTTCCGCACCTATCACTCATATTTTACCATCTCTTCGCCTAACTAGTGCACCTATACAACTCCTAGTTGTATTAGGTGTGTTGGGGACACAAGAGACTTCTTGTATCTTAATTGCAGGGTTGCTTGAGAGAGATCATCTTCAACCTCTACTTCCCTGATTTCGATAAACCTTAGGTCATCCACTTGAGGAAAATTGCCGCTGTCCTACAAACCTCTGCACTTGGAGGCACAACATAGTCTACAAGAATAGAATGGTGCGTAGACATAAGGGTCCCACCAGTCTGCGAATCTACTAACGAGAACTGCCGTACAGTCCTATCTTAAGAAAGATCGTAGATGAACGTTTCGTTTCGTTACCTAAGTAGTTGAGCAATTCATTCCAAGGTAAACAAAGAGGTATTTCCTTTTCTCGTTCAGTCCTTCTCTCCTTCCATCCCAGTAGGCCTATTCATGCTTTTTTTCTATCCATCTTGATCAAATAGAAGAAGGGGAAATTCAGACTAGGCAAAACACCTAAAAAAGTGAAAAAAGGGAAAACCACTTTCTTATTGTCAAGTAGTAAACCATAGTTCTCATCCTAGGAAACCATATCGATCATCGGTTCAGAGCTCCCAACTACGAAGCTCTTTTCTAGAGCGAGTCAACAATTCGTGGATCCATGGTTTGGATGAAGCTATGTACTTTGAAATTCAATATCTTTTAAACCTTAACTCCAATGAAAATAATTTATATATAAAAATGATCAGAAAAATTTAAAGAATAAGGATACGCCACCTGTGTATCCACCGCACCCCTCTAACATACCGAACATGGAACATTTCCCCTCCGGTTCATCTGTTTGTCAGACGACCGGAGCCAGCAAAACTTTCCGGATGAAATTGTTATAAACATGAAAGTTGTTCTAAATGGATCAATGAACACGGATACACTATCCACATGTCTGTCAGATGTCTCTAACACTGCAGACATGGAACCTTCCCCCTCCGGATTATCGGTCCGATAATCAACCGGTACCGATGAGTAATCCCCGGATAAATTTCTGCTCCGGGAAAATCACCGAACAATGCGTTAGAGCACCGTTGCTTTGTATCTTCTATGTCATACCTTTGTATTGCTATTATTGTTGTGTATTTATTGTTTCTCTTCCCCCTTTATTCTTCGGTAGACCTCGACACTGTTGTTGACTACACCGCTGCCGAGTACGACTACGTCGTCGACGACCATACCCCTACCGTCGAGCTTCCAAGCAAGCAGAGCCATTCTCTTCCCTACATATCGCCTATCTTTCCGTACATTTCTTGCACTAGGCATTGTTACTGCTGCTGCTACGTTACAATCCTATTCCATTGCATAGCCTGTTTTTGTCGCCCCTTGATGTACCTTCCTTTATCCTATGATGCCTATAAATATGTATATGATATCCAGTAGTGAGCCCTGCGCATTATTATTTAACTAGGATTAGATAGCAGGCCATGAACACTCTGGGGAGTGAACGCGGATACGAAATATATATAACTGCACAGGTACGGTACAATGCAGACACCGCCTAAGGCCCCTACCTCGGCTCTGTCGAGCCACATCAAGTGGAGCTATCGAGGAGGAATCCTCGTACTCCACTCGTTGGTGACTCTGTATAGCCGCCCTAGGATCCTGAGCCACAGTTGTCCTTAAGGTAAGAAGTCGGGTGACCCAACGGTGCCCGCGAGTGGTATTGCGACGGGACGATAGGGAGGGTACGACGAGTGTACCGGTGTGCTTGGACCCTGATTGTTGGCCGCGAGAGTTACCAAACCACGAAAGTCGAGCTCCTCCAGGAGCACACGCGAGATAAGGTAAGAAGTCGGTTCACCTTGTTGGTAACCGCAGAGATTTGGTGGGACGACAGGGCAGGCACCGATGTACTGGTGGTCCTGACTGCTGTCGTTGTCCGCAGGTCAGTTAAGTCGAGGCAACGATAACAGTTGTCCCGCAAGTTAATAAATTGAATAATGGTTCGGTGGATGACTTGAGTAGCCTTTTGGCTTATACGCGCTGCCTACACGTGGGAATTACGAGTTATGGGCTCCCCTGCTTCGTAGTTTCGTCCGAGGACTCTTCAGACGTCAGTAGTACCGCGGGCTGATTGCCGGGAAGTGGTTTTGTCTTATTTTCTCGCGCAGTGATGTCTTATTTGGTTTGCTTATGCTTCACCGGCCAGTCACGCACCGTGCAGGAGTACATCTGGGTTGGGGTCCTAGGCCCGGCTGTAAGGCCCGATATGCGGTACTGTTCCAGATCTAGGTGTTTCCATCCAGATCCGGGGACGAAGCACATATTTGTCCCACCGCGACATATGACATAGCCATATGCCCCGGATTTCCAACATGATATCACAACATTACAGATACAAGGATACAACATCTCATACAATCGGCATACAACTGCCTCAAATATAATACAACAGTGGAAGATATATGTCTGAGTACAGACTACAATCAAATGCCTAATGGCAAAGAGAAAAACATCGATTCCATAACCACACGGGTCCATGCCCTCAGCCGGGATCCGCCTAACTAGTCGTCGTCGAGTCTCCACGTGAAACGTCGGTCACCATACCTGTTGTCGATCAAGAACCCTGAAAAGATTTTGGGGGTAGTATCATGAGTACAGAGGTACTCAGCATCCAACTGTAGTGGTCATCTGACCCAGCAAGGACTTCATCACTCGTCATTCTAGGACAACTAGTAGTTTACGGTAAGGAAGGGGTAAGTGGTGAGGTTGCTGCCGCACTAGCATTTATGAAGTGGCTAACGATCTAGACAGTAAGGTAAGAAGCCAAGCATTCGATGAGGAATCGCCTCCAACAAGTCTTGCTATCAACTACTACGCAAACATAACACCTATCCTATCCTTGTCCTCCTCTTCGCATCCTAACGAAGAAGAAGTAGTCAAGGCACACACACGTTGATGAAGTTATATTAAGATTATCTCAGTTGTTGTTGTCTATGAACAAGGAGTAGGTCTCAAGTCGTCCATAACCGTGGACACGGCTTCTCGAAAAGATTTAACCCTGCAGGGGTGTACCAACTGCCCATTACGAGGCTCCGAACGCACGCCCATCTCTCTCAGTTGCTACCCATCAAAGGCAACCATTTTATGATTTAGTTCCAAGAGATCCGAAACGACAGGTCCCTCTAACTAACAACGAACAAATCCGGGTGGCCCCCAGTGAGTCGACATCCAACTCAAAAGCCTGCCGCGCTCTCGAATCGGTCTCTACCGTCTGTCTCGGGTTTGGATAGCCGGTTAATCACACATGGGAAACCGGGTCCTCAGCCGAACAAGGTGGGCCAGCAAGGGAACTATGTCCTCACTGGTCCGGGTTGGTTGGAAAACTACTGGCGTACGACCAGCACACACACGGTTTCAAATGGTAAATCATCTTGGGCCACCACTAGAAATGCTTGAAGCTAGGTAGGTAAGAAAAGGGGACCCCATAAAATCCCACACGCGGTTAGGCACGCTCAGTCTTAAAACCAATACCCGGAACTCGGGTCCTAGGTGACTCGAATGGAACAAAGCGTCGGGGCGGGATAGCCTAGACCTTCCATCCTTCGTCGAATATAGTCAACATTATAATAATCATATCATCAACAACAATATAATAAGGTGATATCCCAAACCAAGGAGTAACAGGGTAACATCGTAGCATCCTAAGCATGCATACTAAGCAGGGGCTGAGCAACGAGCAATAGTAACATAGCAGTACAAGGTTTGCTGGGAAGGGACATGGCTGTATCGGTTTGAAAGAGGCTGTAAACATGTGGTAGGATCAAACATCGAACCTAACCTATACTAGCATGCAAACCTCTGGTTGAAATAGAATGGATCATAAGTAATGCATAGTCCTTTCCTGTTGATAAGTCGGGTTCCGAAGGTGTAGTTGATCGCAAGCTCGCATCGTCTCCGAGAGGTACCCGCGGAAGCACACAAGAGGGTAAACACTGGAAAGCAATCAACGAGCAACCATCTATTACTACGAGGCAAACACGAGCAAGCATCAACAAGAAGCAACACGAGACATCGCACCTACCGTCGAGAGCGGTTACTAACAATTTAAGTGGAGTACTCGTCACACACGACGATACCGCACATTTACGGTGGTTCAAGTTGTTTAGCTACAGGTGATCAACCAACGGTTATTAACATGGAAACTCAAGCAAGCATGGCATAGCACACAAGCATGTCAAGAGGTGAAGCACAAGGTAAACTATCTATGCTAGTCAATTTAAGTGAGGCACAACCTAAACATGGCATACACTAAGTGTCGCACGACAATTAAAAGAATTGGTACTGTTCTGTACTAAACCATATTTTAGGTTGGTTAACAACAGCAAAAAATAGCATAAACACAAAGTACACGAAAAACTAACCAAGTTACATATAAGGCACAGTCCAAACGGAGTTACGGTTAAAAAGATATAAGCAAAACAAGTTACGGGCACAAACTGCCAACATCACGAAGCACACTTTAGAGCAATGCATAAACAACATAATGAATGCAAACATGCTCACAAATGATATTAAATTAAACTAGACATGAAAAGGAAGGCATGGCAAAAAGAATCATGCAAAAAGACATCATAGATCAAAAGATATTAAGCAAACAACATGGCATCGCAAAGTAACAGACTTAGTGAAAATCAGAGGGGGCTGTCAACAACAGCAGCATAGCAACTTTGGAGCAGAATAACTATATGACCAGGAATGCTAAATGAAGATGCAATACATTTAATGAAAGTAGACATGATGCTTAACAATATGCAATTGGAATCACTCAATTCCGATAAACGGTCGCGACACACTTTTCGACCGAAGTTGCAACAAAATAACAGTTTCAGCAACAGCAGCACAATAACATCAGGATCACCACTTTGGAGCAAGATTTAATATAGCTAAAGCACTCAAACATGACAAGTTAAAGCATGGAAATGAAGTACACATGATGCTTAACACATAGGAGAAAGAATCAATGCAATAGGCCTCATGGATGAGTCACAATCATCATGCAAAGTTGCAACAAAATAATAACAACAGCACTTAACAGGAATTAGTAGCAGTTTAACGGCCTGATGCCCACTTTAGCACACAATTACACAATCAAGATGAGCTCAAATGCAAATGCTCACAAAAGATGAATTGAAGTACACACAATTCTAAGCAACTTTCATTTTTGGCGCATCGCGATCCGAGCTACGGTTCAACGGAAAATTACAGCGGAAAATTGAATACAACACACAATTTTCCGGACTTAGCAAAAATTAGACTAAGGAAAAAAAAACAGAACGCAGAAAAAAAAGGAGGTCGGGCCTCACCCGCATGGGCTCGGCCCATGTTGGCCTAGAGAGGCCGGCCTGGCTGGGCGCTCGGGCTGGGCCAGGGATGGTGCAGGCCGGCCCACCTGCAGCTGGTCAACGGGGGCCCTGGATCGGGACGGGACTCGTCCCGTGCGGGTGTTCCCGTCGGTGGCGGCTCGCCGGCGCTGGTCTGGCTCGCCGGCCGTCCGGAGTTGGCGGAGGAGGCGGCGGGGACCCGCCTGGTCCTGGCGGCGCTCGGCGTTGGAGGCACTCGGTGCCGGAGGGACGACGACGAGGCGGCCTGGGCGCGAGCATGGCGGCCCGAGCTCGAAGCTCGGCTAGCCATGGAGGCTCCGTCTGGGTGCTCCTGCGAGGGGGAGACAGAGGAGGGTGAGCGAGAGAGCAGGGAGGAGAGATAGGAGGAGAGGGAGGAGGGAAGGTAGCCGGCGGAGGCTGGCCGAAGGCGGCGGCGCGACGGCGACCCCGCGGGCTCGGGCGGCGCGTCCATGGCATGGAGGTTGGAGGAGGAAGAGAGAGAGAGGAGAGGTGGGTGGCAGGCTCGATCTGGGCCGTCGGATCGCGAGATCTGACGGTCCCGATATGAGGATGGCTAGGGTTGCTGCAAAAATTGGATAAATTGTGAAAATAGGGGCTAGATCTGAGGGGGGTGGCTGAAAATTGTGGCTAGGGAAACCCTAGAAATGGGTGGGAGTGTGGTGGTCTTTATATAGCCCAGGTGGCTGGCAGTTTGCAAAATCATCCCGGTTTTTCTCTCGTGCGCGCGGTGCTCACGTTTCTGACCGCCGGGGGTCCGCAGTACCTCCGATTCGGGTAAAACTTCGAACTGCGCGATCAGTTCGTCGAGCCGGCGGCGTTCACCTCGCGTTGGAACCGTACCGAGAAAACTTTCCGGCGCGCTATAAAAATAACCCATTTAATTATTAAACGGGGTTTTTGTTCCGTTGGCTGCGGCTGGTCTCGTGCGGTTTTCTCGACGGTGATCGGGTGAAACCCGGTGTCACAAAGGTCGAGTGCCAGGGTGGCAAGGGTCGGTCTCCGTCCGGTACGAGATACGAGGGGGGGGAAATAATCGCCGATCGATAAATCGGGGATGCAAACACCGCAAACAAATTAGACAATCAAACAATTCACACCGAAAACAAAATTTTTAATTTTTGTGAAAACTGGGCTGTTACACCGGCATACTTAGGATTTAGACCGGCGGATGACCTGTCTGTTGAGTTTGAAAGATGGGCTATGGAGTGTCAGATAGCCTCGGTGGGGCATTCCCTAACAAGGTGTACGCCACCCTGGAGATCCGTGCGTTGTAGTGTAACAGAAGTGCACCCCTGCAGGGAAGATTAATCTATTCGAATAGCCGTGTCCACGGTAACAGGACACTTTATGCTGAAGCCAAATCCTACTACTACAAACTATTATTACTAAACTGTTTGGTTCCGGGTTTGCTTCCTCGCAAGGAAGTCGAGGAGGTGATCACGGAGGCATTGTTAATTATTACAACTTACTATTATACAATGTTGCAACAACTTCTGCTGCATTGTTACTTTATGCTTTATATAAACTATTGGCTATTCTCTCCCGATGCTGCAAGACTCGTCGGAATATGCTAGAATTTGTTAGGCCTAGCTTCTCTTCCTTATTCTGATTTCTACCTTACAATCCACTATATATAGCCTCCCCTTTCCATTTGATACAAATGCATAAATGCTTAGTAGCGGACGTAAGACTCGCGGGTATGCTAGATACTCACCTTTGCTTTATTCCCCCTTTTCGTTTTTCCTGATCGGCCGCTACAGTCGACGTTGGAGCCCAGGAGCAGGAGTACCCTGGAGGCGGCTACTACGACGTCGAATTCCCCGTTGACCAGGAGTAGTTCGGTGGACCCCAGGCAGGAGGCCTCGCCTTTTCTATCTGTACCTTGGATGTTATTTGTGCTAGCCTTCTTAAGGCAAAACTTGACTAACTATGTCTGTACTCAGATATTATGGCTTGCATAACTTATGTATTCGGATCTTCGCGATTCTGGTTTGTAATAACAGATTTATCTTATTTGAGTCTAGTGTTGTGCTGTGATATTATCATCGTGGCACCCTAATTTCGGTCGTGTACCCTGCGTGTATGATTACTGTACACGGCTTGATTTTGGGGGTGTCACAAGTTGGTATCAGAGCCGACTGCCCGTAGGAAACCCCCTTCCAACTCCTTGGTTGAAGTCGAGTGTAGTCATTGGGAAAACGTTTTACTAACATCGTTGTGTGGCTTACGGCCCCACGGCGCAACTGGAATGGGATTAGGATCTTTTTCTTCGTACCTTTACTCTGGGACTCTGATCTCTTATCCTTTTGGGTTAAAGAGTTTACTAACTCTGACTCTAGGATCTAACACCTCTGTCCTCCCGAAGAGCCCTTCACCCCAAATGATCGCTTGCTTCACGAGTAGATCCCGAAGATTACTCTCCGATAAATTCTCGATACCTATGTGCACATTGCCTTTATGATTCTCTACCACCGGTAAATCCCCGTGGATAACCAACCATCCTTGCTATCGGTACCTTCATTCCCCGATTCTCCTGTGTTTGCAGGATACCCCGAAATACTCTCCGATGTCTCGATAATCCTCTTCAGCCTACTGCTTTGGAGATTCTTCTTACCTGCTTGCATTATGGTTGCTTCCATATGCCTAAGTATTATTCATTGACATCCCTTGTCCTTGCCATGCTGATCTTATGGAAGTCATTGTGTGCGCGAGTGCACGCAGTCATCAGTTAACCTTATTAATTCATTCTTCCAGCTCAGACGTCATTCCGGACATGAGCTGGATCTCGGTAAATCAAACCTTCGTTGATTGTCCGTATAAGTCCGTAAAACTTATATACCCATGGTCAGGACATCCGCTTCTGATCTCCCCTATTGGAAATCATAATCCATTTTTACTTAAGCTTCAAATTTTTCTGATGCTTTTATCATCCGATGCTTTTGCATTCTTTCTTCTTATGGTTGAGTATCGATACTCACACCAGACTCTCTGCACGCCGCATGACCTTTTCGGTGGATTACTACCTGCCGTCCCCTTGTGTCCAAAATCATTGGCGAGCTTCCCTTGATACGAAATGCCTTTGACGAACGGTATCATTTACCCCTAGTAGCCAGCCTTCTACTTTTGAACTTATATTCCTTACTATTGTTGTTGGTTTTATAGGTTCGTAAAATGTACCGATGGGTTGAGCACTATGCTTTCTCTAATCTTTGTGAACCCGAATTTTATGCGGGTCATACTCTACTGGCCTTCCATTAGACGAGTTTGCAATCCTACCATCTTTATGTGGGCGAGAAGTGAATGAGGGGTTATGCATTGATGAAGTGGGGGTCGACCCTGAACCTTTGTGTTCATGCCCATGGATACGATGTAGAGCTTATCATGAAAGCTTCTCGTAAAGATAATTAACCCCCTTGGTATAAATTCTTCTACACCTATGATCCACCATTATACCTTCGAGTATTACCCATGGTATCTCGAGGATGTCATGCTTTTGCACTACATCTTATGAATTGTGATGAAACAATGCCTATCCCTGTCATAGCCATTTCATGGTTCTGGGTTGTTGTCAACCGAGAACACCGAATACCTTTTTGCTTCACCATCCTTTCGCTTAATGTCGTCGCTATTCGATTGCATTCTCTTGAAACCTCTCGACATAATGTGTCGTGCTCATCATCAACATTTTGTCTTGTCCCATGTGTATATTGAATTCATGGTGGGGAATGCCACCCTTGCCCCCTTGATAATTTGGGTTGTCCTCGATGACATCGTTGTCCTTCCTTGGGAAGGATATACACCTGGTACAGGTGTATAATCACATTTTTTCTTTCCAAGTGTCTGTTTAACCTTTATTTTAATTAAATTATTTGAGAAGTGATAATTCCCTGCTTTTGTAAACACCTCAGTGTACCACTCCATCAGAAAACCCTTTTACCATTGTTGATGACTTTTCGGTGACCACCGATGGACGAGAACTTTGCCAATTGGTCCGCCTCGTATTAGCGAGCAGGAAGCGGTTCTCTTTGTCCCTCGCCCTTGGTACCGACATTGTTGCTGACATAGCTGACAAACTGTTCTCTGACGAACCTTGCATCGTGATCGCATGGAATGTCGCCACCCTTCTTACTCAATGTGGGCCAATAACGCACAGTTCCACAGGACCGAAACCTGACTCTTCTGTATGTTCCTGTTCCCGAGGTTTATCCCTCTTGTTTGACCTCCTATGTAGTTTACGAGTCACATACCTTGTGATGTTCAGTCCGATATCAGACGTTTTACTTATGCCTGATGATTTGGACCACTTTTCATCATCCGTCATCGACATCGAATGCATGTCTATCCGCTTGAAACTTCCCAGGCTTTCTTTTGATCTCTCAATGTATGCCCCTGAGATTTACTCAGAAGATACCCTGTACCCCACTCCCTCGGACAAACCTCGATGGATTAACCTTGTACCGATCCAACACCCTTGAGTTTACCCTCCTACCCTTTTCGTAAGTACGATGAAGCACCCGAAGGAAGGATGACAACTCGTCGAGATGCAGTGATGCAAACAAATGAAGACATCAACGAGAAGGATTGAATTCTTCGTGAAGGACAACAAGCACCAAAATTATCGTTAGAATACGAAACCAAAACATTACCCCTTGCACTACTTTTAATTCTCGGGACAAGAATTCTTTGTAGTGCTGGAGATTTGTAACACCCTCAGGTGTCAGCTACAGTAATCACTTTTGAAATGCCAATTCACCATGGTTACTTTGCATTGATCACCCTTGATCCCAAAACAAAACTCAAATTCAAATTCCAATTGAGCTAAAAACAAAGTGTAAAATAAAGTTCAACCAAAAATTGTGCAAACAATTTTATTAATTGCATAAAAGTCATTAGGCCAAGTTACTATGGTATTGGATATTCAATAAGGCATCTAAATATTTAAACAATTAAAAATAGTAGCTTATACAGTTCAATTTAATCAATGATTATTTAAAACAAATACTATATGAATTTATAAAATCCCCAAACTTTTTGTGGCACTGCTATATAGTGCAGCACAAATATACAAACAAGTTTCATGTTTAAAAAAATACAAAAGTGTATAAAACAAATAAGAACAAAAAAGACAAAAGGCAGAAAAGAAAAAAAAGAAAAAAAATAGGAAACCCTATCTACCGCCCATGGGCAAGGCCCAACCCAGCCCAATCCCCTCTTTCTCCCCCACGTGCTCCCTCACCTGCTCCCCCTCCCCCCCGTGGCGCCATAACCATGGCCAGGAGACTGTTCGACGCTGCCCCTGGACCCCCCTCGCCTCCCTCGTCGACAATGAGCTTTAGCTCGAGGATAAGAACGCTTCAAGCCCACCTCGAAACCCTAGGTCCGCAGAAACCCCCACCCAGCCTCGTTTCCCCATCTCGCCGTGGCCGCCCTGGACGCACCTCCGCGAGCCCACACGGCCACGGGTCACCTCGTCGGCGGGGAGCATGTCCTGGAGGTCCCCCTTCGACTGCTTGGTCAGCCCCATGCGCTAATTCGGCCGGAGCCGTACCACAGTCGCCGACCTCTTCGTCGACTCCGGACGCGGCCATCGGGAGCCACCGCTCGATTCGCCGTCGTTGGTGCCTGCTGGCCTCCCCGAGCCCTCCCTCGGTTTCCCGGTGAGCTGTGCCTCCGATCCCCCCTCTCTTCTCGCCATTTTGGCCACCACTGTCCTCTCCCCGCCGCGCTCCGGCCTCCGTCGTGGCCGCCATGGCATTGGCGCGCGCTCACCGGGATCTGGCCGCGCCCCGCGCGCGCCCACATGGCCACGCCCACGCCCACGTGTGCCCGTTACCTCACCGTAGCACCTGATGACCCTCAACTGTAGGGGATCGTTTGTAGAGTTTTAGATAAATAAGAGTGTCGAACCCAACGAGGAGCATAAGGTATTGGTAAGTGACTTTGGTAAAGAAATAGCTGCAGGAATTGAAAGATAACTTTTTAGGGATTTTTGATATAAGCAGCAAAAAGGTAAAAGAGAGCAAAGTAAAGAGCACTAAGGAGTAACAAGTGGCCCGATATTTTGAGCAAAGGATAGGTCTAGCAACTGAACTAATAAAGGCTAAAGCGTTCTTGAAGACACACGGGAGAAATAGTCATGTGTTTTCGCTATATTCCGTATCGGTACTATGTGCCGTGTTGATAAGTGTTGAGTGGGTGGATCTATGCTAGTGAACCCTCTAGAATAAGATAAGTGCACTCTTATGATTAAACACCTTGCAAGCATCCGCAAATACAAGATAGAAATTAAGGCAAAAGCCTAACCATAGCAATACGATCGATGATCCATTGTTCCCTTGTGCAAAAGCATGCGAACTGGGGTTCAGGTTTCTGTCACTCCGGCAACCCACCATAAGCATCCTTTGTAAACAATGCATTACCCTAGGTCCTTAATAAGGCAAAGTGTTGAGTGTTTGACTCACACAACACCACTAGGAAAATAACAACACAACTTAAATATCAAACAACACATATTACTTCAACATCATATGACTACTAACAGCTAGACTTCTCCCATGTCATCAAGAACTAAAGTAACTACTCACAACACATAAAAGAGATCATGATCAGTGGGGATAAATAGATGATAAACAATCTGGACACAATGATAATTCTCCAAAAAAACTCAATAGCATTCATCACATGAGAGTAATCAAAACCGGTAGAGTAGAGAGGATAGATAGTACGGATTACAACACAAGTTGGACTTGTGAGGTGAGATTGGATGGTGGTGGTGATGGTGCTGATGTTGGGGATGATGTTGACAATGGTGATGACGATGGCGACGATCTTCGCTTCCGGAAGGTGTTCTCCCCGGCGGAATCTGCCCGCCGGAGATGTCTTTTCTTCTCTGTAGGTTTCCGCCACGGAGGGGCGGCGGAACTCTGAAAACTCTCTTTGTTTTAGTGTTTTTGGTATATGAGAGATATATAGGCCAAAGGGGGGAGCCGAGAGTGGCCCCAGGGGTCCAGGTGCCCTCCTGGCGCGGCCAGGGGTGGGGCCGCGCCGGGTGGCCACCTGGGCACTCTGTGGCCCCCCTCTGGCCCCTCTTTGGCGTGTCTTCGTCATTCTTCTAAAAAATACTCTCCGTTGATTTTTAGGTAATTTTGACGTATTCTTCTTGAGCAAGTCAGCGTCCACTTTTTACCGCTGAAACCTGCATCTGCTGCTTCGACATCGAAAAGTTGCAAACTGTGTAAAATAAGACAAAACAACATAAGAACATCATCATAACATGAAACATATCAATGAATAAGAAAGAATTACTATATAAAATAGTGATGCATTTTGGACGTATCAACTCCCCCAAGCTTAGACCTTGCTTGTCCCCAAGAGAATACTGAGCTCGGTACACCTGTTCACAAGTTTAGAGAGTGAAGTGTCGATAAATAGAATACGAAAAAGAAGCATCAAAGTTTCTTCACCAAACTCAAACATCCTCAGCAACAACCTCAACTCATAAGGTCCTTATGAGAAAGTAATAACAATTATAATCAAAAGTAGGGCTAAGAAAACTCATAAAATTATGGCAAACATATCCTTGGTCAGAGGACAACTAATAACTTTTACTTTTTCTCTTTCTAAATAAGATAAAACAAATTGAAGATTTTGAAATAACATGTTATTAGTCAAGAAGTGCAAATGCTAACACAAAGGAAGATGTTTGCTCAGCAAGAGCTTTCGCGAACAACTTACTTATCAAAGGATAATGTCAACAATGATGTGGGATGGAAAAACTTAATGCAACATTATATGGATGAATCCTCATCGACATCAAGTTTCTGTTCTCTTTGAGAAAGGAAAGAAGTAGGAAAACTGACTCAACATAAAAGTAAAGGAAAGGCCTTGTTAAAGGCAAGCAGGGAAAACTCATGTGCTATCCTTAAATAAAAAAGAATGAAAATAAACTTTGGGGGTGCATAGTTTGTCAACGAATGCTAATAGATAGCTCAATTACTTCTCAAGATGGACAAGTTTCGAGGAACGGCTCCCAAGTGGGGACGATCACATCCCCTTAATCTGCTTTGTTTATCACTGCCAAAGTTTCTGATTTCTCATAGACCAAGCGTGAAGGAGGGTTTGTTTGTTATATTATCTTTCGAGCTGGGCGCACTCATGCCAGTTCCTCCTCGAATTATGGGTTTGCACATTAGAAATGCAATCCCGGGGTAAAAGTTGTCCAAATTAAGATCATGAATTACCTACTACTTCCTCATGAGCTAAACAAGAGGCACAAAACAAAAGATTTTGAACATTTAAGGACAACACATAAATTCTATACTTATAAGAGTGGTAGGGGAATACCACGAATAGGAAGGTATGGTGGACTCATATGGAAGGTAACGGTTTCAGGATATGGATGCACAAGAAGAAATCTGCTAGGCAAAGAGTTTGGCTAGCAAAGGCTTTGAGAGAAAAGACAGTTGATTCTAACTGTAAGGCCCGATATGCGGTACTATTCCAGATCTAGATGTTTCCATCCAAATCCGGGGACGAAGCACATATCGGTCCCACCGCGACATATGACAATGCCATATGCCCCGGATTTCCAACATGCTATCACAACATTACATATACAAGGATACAACATCTCATACAATCGGCATACAACTGCCTTAATACAATACAACAACGGAAGATACATGTCTGAGTACAGACTACAAACAAATGCCTAGTGGCAAAGAGAAAATCATCGATCCCCATAACCACACGGGTCCAGGCCCTCCGCCGGGATCCGCCTAACTAGTCATCGTCGAGTCTCCACGTGAAACGTCGATCAACATAACTGTTGTCGATCAAGAACCCTGAAAAGAGTTTGGGGGTAGTATCTTGAGTACAGAAGTACTCAGCATCCAACTGTAGTGGTCAACTGACCCAGCAAGGACTTGATCACTCGTCATTCTAGGACAACTAGTAGTTTACGGTAAGGATGGGGTAAGTGGTGAGGTTGCTCCCGCACTGGCATTTATGAAGTGGCTAACGATCTAGAGAATAAGATAAGAAGCCAAGCATTCGATGAGGAATCGCCTCCAACAAGTTTGCTATCCACCTACTTACGCAAGCATAACACCTATCCTATCCTTGTCCTCCTCTTCACATCCCGACGAAGAAGAAGTAGTCAAGGCACGCACACGTTGATCAAGTTATATTAAGATTATCTCAGTTGTTGTTGTCTATGAGAAAGTAGTAGGTCTCAAGTGGTCCACAACCGTGGACACGGCTTCTCGAAAAGATTTAACCCTGCAGGTGTGTACCAACTGCCCATTACAAGGCTCCGCACGCACGCCCATCTCTCTTAGTTGCTACCCATCATAGGCAACCATTTTATGATTTAGTTCCGAGAGATCTGAAATGACAGGTCCCTCTAACTAACAACGAACAAATCCGGGTGGCCCCCAGTGATTGACATCCATCTCAGGAGCCGGCCGCTCTCTCGATCTGGTCTCTACCGTATGACTCCAGGTTTGGATTGCCGGTTAATCTCACATGAGACCGGGTCCTCAGCCGGTCATGATGGGCCAGCAAGGAACCATGTCCTTACTGGTCCGGGTTGTTTTAAAGGATGTCTGCCAAGAGCTACCCGATAGCCATATATGCATGGTTTTCAAATGGTAAATCAGCTTGGGCCACCACTAGAAATGTTTGAATCTAGGTAGGTAAGAAAAGGGGACCCCATAGCATCCCACACGCGGTTAGGCACGCTCAGTCTTAAAACCAATACCCGGAACTCGGGTCCTAGGTGACTCGAATGGAACAAAGCGTCGGGGCAGGATAGCCTAGACCTTCCATCCTTCGTCGAATATAGTCAACATTATAATAATCATATCATCAACAACAATATAATAATGTCATAGCCCAAACCAAGGAGTAACAGGGTAACATCGTAGCATACTAAGCATGCATACTAAGCAGGGGCTGAGCAACGAGCAATAGTAACATAGCAGTACATGGTTTGCTGGGAGGGGACATGGCTGATCGGTTTGAAAGAGGCTGTAAACATGTGGTAGGATCAAACATCGAACCTAACCTAGACTAGCATGCAAACCGCTAGTTGAAATAGAATGGATCATAAGTAATGTATAGTCCTTGCCTGTTGATAGGTCGGGTTCCGAAGGTGTAGTTGATCGCAAGGTCGCATTGTCTCCGAAGGTACCCGCGGAAGCACACAAGACGGTAAACACTGGAAATCAATCAACGAGCAAGCATCAACAATAAGGCAACAAAAGACATCGCACCTACCGTCGAGAGCGGTTACTAACAGGTTAAGTGGAGTACTCGTCACACACGACGATACCGCACGTTTATGATGGTTCAAGTTGTTTAGCTACACAAGATGAGCAAAGGTTGTCAACATGGCATCTCACTCAAGCATGGCATAACACACAAACATTACAAGAGGTGAAGCATAAGATAAACTATCTATGCTAGTCAATTTAAGTGAGGCACAACCTAAACATGGCATACCACTAAGTGCCCCATGATGATTAAAGCATTTGGTACTGTTCTTTGCTAAACCATATTTTAGGTTGGTTAACAGCAGCAAAAAATAGCATAAACACAAAGTACACGAAAAACTAATCAAATTACATATAAAGAACACTCCAAACGGAGTTACGGTTAAAAAGATACAAGCAAAACAAGTTTGGAACACAATCTGCCAACACCAGGAAGCACACTTTAGAGCAATGCATAAACAGGATAATGAATGCAAACATGATCACAAATGATATGAAACTAAAGTAGACATGGCAGGGAAGACATGGCAAAAGGAATCATGCAAAAAGACATCATGGTTCACTAGTTATAAGGAACACAAAAAGCTATAACACATTACTGGTCAAGGACTTGGTGAAAATCAGGAAAACATGACAGAAACTGTTATTTTCATGCTGTATAAACAGGAGCAAAACTATATGTAAAAGTGCTACAACATGACATAGAAATACATGGGCATGAACTAGACATGATGGTGATCAGGTAAAAGCAAGAATCAAGGTCATATGCATCACAGATCAAAAGATATTAAGCATGCAACATGGCATCGGAAAGTCACAAACATATTGAAAACAGAGGTGGTTGTCAACAACAGCAGCATAGCAACTTTGGGTAATGAAACAAACATCATGCAACAGGAAAATATGACATGTGAATGCATAGCATTGAAGTAGACATGATTCTTAACAGTATGCAAAAAGAATCAATGCAATAGGCCTCATGGATGTGTCACAATCATCAATCAAACTAGCACGTAAATAATAACATCAGCACTTAACAGGAATTAGCAGTAGTTAACAGTCTGGTGCCCACTTCAACAGTGATTAACAACATCAACATGGCCTCAAATCAAAATGCTCTCAAAAGATGAACTGAAGTACACACAATTCTAAAAAACTTTCCTTTTGGGACGCATGCATCCGGGCTACGGTTTACTCGCAATTAACGTCGCAAAATTGAATCAGCAACACAATTTTCTCCAGACTTAGAAAAAATAAATAACTGCAGAGGAAAAAAATAACTAAGGGAGGCCTAGGCCTCACCTTGTGGGCCGAGGCCCAACTTGGTAGAGGGTCGGCTGGCCTTGCTTGGGTTGGCTCTGCGGGGTGGGCCATAGCTGGCTGGCTGGGCCGGCCCACTCGGGGTCAACGGCGGCGGGAGCCAGCCGGTTCGGCCGATCCCGACGGATCGGTTCGCGTGGCCGCCGGCGGCCATCCCGGCGAGGGCGGCGGAGCGAGGACGGTGCAGGGGGGGGGGTCCGGCGAGGCGGGAGGAGGCCGGCGGGCGTCAGGGTCGCCGGATCCGGGCGGTGCTGTGACCGGCCGGCGGCGCAGTCGAGCTTGGGCTCCGGCCGATCCATGGCGTGGCGGCTCTTCGGCCATGGCGCGCGTTGCCTGAGAGGGGGGAAGAGGGGGTGAGGCCAGGGAGAGGAGAGGAAGAGGGCGCGAGGGAGAGGGAGGTGAGGAGGCGGCCGACGGCGTCCTAGCCGGAGGTAGAGGCGGCGGGGTACTGCGGCGGCTCGGGAGGAGAGGAGAGCCTCCATGGGATGGAGGTGGGAGATGGGTGACGTGGCAGCTCCTGGGGCTTGGAGCTGCTGGGACTAGGGTTTCGGATTTGGAGGGCTAGGGGGCAAATTTGGAGGCAGATCTGAGGGGGGTGGCTGCAATTATTGGCTAGGGAAACCCTAGAAAGAGGTAGGATAGTGGTGGTCTTTATGTAGCCCAGGTGGCTGGCAGTTTGCAAAAACATCCCCGGTTTTTCTCTCTCGCGCGCGGTGTTTACGTTTTTGACCGCCGGGGGTCCGCAGGACTACGATTCGGATAAAACTTCGAACTGCGCGATCAACACGTCGAGCCGGCGGCGTTCACCTCACGGTTGAACCGTTCCGAGAACACTTTCCGGCGCGCTATAAAATATCCCGCTTACTTACTAAATGGGGTTTTCGTTCCGTTGGCTGCGGCTGGTCTTGTGCGGGTTTTCGCAACGGTGATCGGGTGAAACCCGGTGTCTCAAAGGTCGAGTCTCAGCGTGGCAAGGTTCGGTCTCCTTCCGGTACGAGATACGAGGAGGGGTGGGGATAATCGCTGATCGATAAATCGGGGATGCAAACACCGCAAACAAATCAGACAATCAAACAATTCACACCGAAAACAAAATTTTTAATTTTTGTGAAATCTGGGCTGTTACAATACAACACCACCAACAAGGGATCTCGTCCCGAGATCCTGGACGATCCGGGGGAGAGAGGAAGGGGTAAAGAAGAGAGTCGACAATCTTCAACACCACCAACATGGGACTCTGCTCCATGTCGACGTCGAACTTCCGTCGAGAAACTTTCCGCATGGAGACTACATCGTCGAAAATACTAAACCGTCGGTGTCAAGAGGAGGAACGACAACGATAACCGGATCAAAGGATAGTGCTTTCGACGCAAGTCGTGAAAACACCGGAAAAAGGATGGATGGGAATGGCTGACCTAGATGTACACCAGAGTTGGAAGTCTAAAGGTACTACCGGATATCCCAAACCCGAGATCGGAATCGAGACAATACAGTGCAAGCAAGGCATTGTAACTATTCCGAAACTGCACACACTCGAGATCCTAGAGTTTGAAGGGGATAAGACGAGAATAAAAACACTTACGACACTTGTCCTGACCAGAGCAAGGGTAAGGAGCAAAAAGAATCCTACTCTCCGATAACTAACTCAGTAACTACAAAATAGTTTTTGTCTAGACTCGACATCGGCCAAAGAGGGAATCCTTGGTCGGTAAGGATCTGATACCAAGTTGTAAATCCCGGTATGCGGTACTGTTCCAGATCTAGATGTTTCCATCCAGATCCGGGGAGGAAGCACATATCGGCCCCACCGTGACATATGACAATGCCATATGCCCCGGATTTCCAACATGATATCACAACATTACAGATACAAGGATACAACATCTCATACAATCGTCCTACAACTGCCTTAATACAATACAACAGCGGAAGATACATGTTTGAGTACAGACTACAAACAAATGCCTAGTGGCAAAGAGAAAATCATCGATCCCCATAACCACACGTGTCCAGGCCCTCCGCCGGGATCCGCCTAACTAGTTGACGTTGAGTCTCCACGTGAAACGTCGATTACCATACTATATACCTGTTGTCGATCAAGAACCCTGAAAAGAGTTTGGGGGTAGTATCATGAGTACAGAAGTACTCAGCATCCAACTGTAGTGGTCAACTGACCCAGCAAGGACTTCATCACTCGTCATTCTAGGACAACTAGTAGTTTACGGTAAGAAAGTGGCAAGTGGTGAGGTTGCTGCCGCACTAGCATTTACGAAGTGGCTAACGATCTAGAGAGTAAGGTAAGAAGCCAAGCATTCGATGAGGAATCACCTCCAACAAGTCTGCTATCCACCTACATGCGCAAACATAACACCTATCCCATCCTTGTCCTCCTCTTCGCATCCCGACGAAGAAGAAGCAGTCAAGGCACACACACGTTGATGAAGTTATATTAAGATTATCTCAGTTCTTGTTGTCTATGAACAAGGAGTAGGTCTCAAGTCGTCCATAACCGTGGACACGGCTTCTCGAAAAGATTTAACCCTGCAGGGGTGTACCAACTGCCCATTACAAGGCTCCACACGCACGCCCAGCTCTCTCAGTTGCTACCCATCATAGGCAACCATTTTATGATTTAGTTCCGAGAGATCCGAAACGGCAGGTCCCTCTAACTAACAATGAACAAATCCGGGTGGCCCCAGGTGAGTCGACATCCATCTCAGGAGCCGGCCGCTCTCTCGATCTGGTCTCTACCGTATGACTCTAGGTTTGGATTGCCGGTTAATCTCACATGAGACCGGGTCCTCAGCCGGTCATGATGGGCCAGCAAGGAACCATGTCCTTACTGGTCCGGGTTGTTTTAAAGGATGTCTGCCAAGAGCTACCCGATAGCCATATATGCATGGTTTTCAAATGGTAAATCAGCTTGGGCCACCACTAGAAATGTTTGAATCTAGGTAGGTAAGAAAAGGGGACCCCATAGCATCCCACACGCGGTTAGGCACGCTCAGTCTTAAAACCAATACCCGGAACTCGGGTCCTAGGTGACTCGAATGGAACAAAGCGTCGGGGCAGGATAGCCTAGACCTTCCATCCTTCGTCGAATATAGTCAACATTATAATAATCATATCATCAACAACAATATAATAATGTCATAGCCCAAACCAAGGAGTAACAGGGTAACATCGTAGCATACTAAGCATGCATACTAAGCAGGGGCTGAGCAACGAGCAATAGTAACATAGCAGTACATGGTTTGCTGGGAGGGGACATGGATGATCGGCTTGAAAGAGGTTGTAAACATGTGGTAGGATCAAACATCGAACCTAACCTAGACTAACATGCAAACCGCTAGTTGAAATAGAATGGTTCATAAGTAATGTATAGTCCTTTCCTGTTGATAAGTCGGGTTCCGAAGGTGTAGTTGATCGCAAGCTCACATCGTCTCCGAAGGTACCCGCGGAAGCACACAAGACGGTAAACACTGGAAAGAAATCAATGAGCAAGCACTCTATTACTACGAGGCAAACACGAGCAAGCATCAACAAGAAGGCAACACGAGACATCGCACCTACCATCGAGAGCGGTTACTAACAGGTTAAGTGGAGCACTGGTCACACACGACGATACCGCACGTTTACGATGGTTCAAGTTGTTTAGCTACACAAGATGAGCAAAGGTTGGTAACATGGCATCTCACTCAAGCATGGCATAGCACACAAACATGACAAGAGGTGAAGCATAAGATAAACTATCTATGCTAGTCAATTTAAGTGAGGCACAACCTAAACATGGCATATCACTAAGTGCCCCACGATGATTAAAGCATTTGGTACTGTTCTGTCCTAAACTATATTTTAGGTTAGTTAACAGAAGCAAACAATAGCATAAACACAAAGTACACAAAAAATAATCAAGTTACATATAAAGAACACTCCAAACGGAGTTACGGTTCAAAAGATACAAAAAAACAAGTTTGGAACACAATCTGCCAACATCAGGAAGCACACTTTAGAGAAATGCATAAATAGGATAATGAATAAAAACACGCTCAAAAATGATATGGAACTAAAGTAGACATGGCAGGGAAGGCATGGCAAAAGGAATCATGCAAAAATACATCATGGTTCACTAGTTATAAGCAATACAAAAAGCTATAAAACATTACTGGTCAACGACTTAGTGAAAATCAGGAAAACATGGCAGAAATTGTTATTTTCATGCTGTATAAACAGGAGATAAACTATATGTAAAAGTGCTGCAACATGAAATAGCAATACATGGGCATGAACTAGACATGATGGTGATATGGTAAAAGCAAGAATCAAGGTCATATGCATCACAGATCAAAAGATATTAAACAGAGGTGGCTGTCAACAACAGCAACATAGCAACTTTGGGTAATGAAACAAACATCATGCAACAGGAAAATATGATATGTGAATGCATAACATTGAAGTAGACATGATTCTTAACAGTATGCAAAAAGAATCAATGCAATAGGCCTCATGGATGTGTCACAATCATCAGTCAAACTTGCAATAAAATAATAACAGCAGCACTTAACAGGAATTAGCAGTAGTTAATAGTCTGGTGCCCACATCACCAGTGATTAACAACATCAAGATGGACTCGAATCAAAATGCTCACAAAAGATGAACTGAAGTACACACAATTCTAAACAACTTTCCTCTTGGGCGCACATGCATCCGGGCTACGGTTTACTCACAATTAACGTCGCAAAATTGAATCAGCAGCACAATTTGATCCAGACTTAGAAAAAATAAATAACTGCAGAGGGAAAAAATAACAAAGGGCGGCCTGGGCCTCACCTAGTGGGCCGAGGCCCAACTTGACAGAGGGGAGGCTGGCCTTGCTTGGGCTGGCCCTGCGGGGTTGGGCCGTAGCTGGCTGGCTGGGCTAGCCAACTCGCGGTCAACGGTGAAGGGAGGCAGCCGATTCGGCCGATCCCGACGGATCGGGTCGCGTGGCCGGCGGCGGACATCCCGGCGAGGGCGGCGGAGCAAGGACGGTGCAGGGGGGGTCCGGCGAGGCGGGAGGAGGCCGGCGGGTGTCAGGGTCGCCGGATCCGGGCGGTGCTGTGGCCGGCCGGCGGCGCAGTCGAGCACGGGCTCCGTCCGATCCATGGTGCAGAGTGGCGCGCGTTGCCTGCGAGGGGGAAGAGGGGGTGATGCCAGGGAGAGGAGAGGAAGAGGGCGCGAGGAGAGGGAGGTGAGGAGGCAGTCGGCGGCGTCCTTGCCGGAGGCAGAGGAGGCGGGGTACTGCGGCGGCTCGGGAGGAGAGGAAAGCCTCCATGGGCTGGAGGTGGGAGATGGGTGACGTGTTAGCTCCTGGGGCGTCCGATCGGCAGATCCGACGGTCGGGAGCTGCTGGGGCTAGGGTTTCGAATTTGGAGGGCTAGGGGGCAAATTTGGAGGCAGATCTGAGGGGGTGGCTGCAATTTTTGGCTAGGGAAACCCTAGAAATAGGTGGGAGAGTGGTGGTCTTTATATAGCCCAGGTGGCTGGCAGTTTGCAAAAACATCCCCGGTTTTTCTCTCTCGCGCGCGGTGTTTACGTTTTTGACCGCCGGGGGTCCGCAGGACCTCCGATTCGGGTAAAACTTCGAACTGTGCGATCAACGCATCGAGCCGGCGGCGTTCACCTTGCGCTGGAACCGTTCCGAGAACACTTTTCGGCGCGCTATAAAATATCCCGTTTACTTATTAAACGGGGTTTTCGTTCCGTTGGCTGCGGCTGGTCTTGTGCGGGTTTTCGCGACGGTGATTCGGTGAAACCCGTTCTCGCAAAGGTCGAGTGTTAGGCTGGCAAGGGTCGGTCTCCGTCCAGTACGAGATAAGAGGGGGGGGGGAATAATCGCCGATCGATAAATCGGGAATGAAAACACCGCAAACAAATCAGACAATCAAACCATTCACATCGAAAACAATTTTTTTTAATTTTTGTGAAATCTGGGGTGTTACACTAACTTAGATGCAAAACATATAAGGCATAAACATTAAGGTAAGCATAACACATCAAGTTGTCTTCCTTGTCAACATAACACTTCAAGCATAATAACATAAAGGTTTTGGCTATGTCGCTACTTGAGAAAACATGCATGTTGTCAAGACCAAAGCTATGTTTGCAAAAACTAAATAAAGTTTTCAAAGCTATACCTGATATAAGGTCAATACTCCTCATAAGAATCATCATATAAGGTCGATTGCGTGAAGAGAATACCGCGTGCAGCGAAGGAACCAATAGACTTCTCAGTAATATTCCAATATAGACGACTCCACACTCACGGATACAAACTCTCCACAGAAGGAGTGATAGACCTCAATGCAAACACCTATTTCATATAATAACTTCCCTAGAGATGATATGACTCTACTTGACTCTAAAAGGCTAAGATAAAGATAAAGATACCGAGCACTCCCCCAAGCTTGGAACAAGATGAGGGGGTGCCATTACCCGAGGAGATTTGTTCCTCAATCTTGTTGTGGTTGTTTCTTCAGATCCCTGATGACACGGAGAAAGGTTCAGTTTTCTGACTCCAAGACTTCCACTTGTACTTTTAGTACACGGAAATCTTCACAGAGGTTGTTGGTGATGCGGTAAGCCTTGGAGATGGTGGAAAGCGTACGTTGATCTTCAAGTGAAGTGGAGGGCCCTGAAAGGTTAAGAGAAAGATCATATTGAGGTTGGACAGATCCCACCATGATGGGATTGCTTGGACCTCCTTGTTGTTGGGCAGTGCTAGTCTTGACTTCCTCTCTCACGGAGCGCTCCATCTCCTCTTGTCTTGCAGCAATTTCTTCTTCGGTAGACCAATCAATGTGCTTCCCTTGATTGAGATCCTTCTGGACTTGACGTAGACGCCATCCCAAGAAGTCCTCTCCTCTCGAGCCACAAGAAGACATCTCTAATAATCAACTTTTAGTCCTCGCAGAAAAAACTCGAGAAGAAAACACGCGAAATCGAGAGATACGGTGCCGGGGCTATCCGGGCAAATATATAGCAAAAATTTCTGCAACATATGGAAGGAAATGAGCCAAAGTGGAGTTGGAGTCGGGCTCCGGGGTGCCCGGGAGATACGTCCAAAATGTATCTATAATTTTTGCTTGCTCCATGCCTCTTTTGTGTGATATTGCTATGATATTGATGAACTTCCATACACTTTTGATCATATTTGGACTGACCTCTTAAATCAGTGCACCCCAGTGCCAGTTCTTGTTTTCTTCTGTTTTTCTATTTCAGGTTCCCCCCTTATTGGAAGTACCAGAAAAATTCCGGGAAAAATATAGGATAAATTAGCGTACCGGAAGCTTCGAGAAAAGCCCGAGAGGGGCCAGAGGGGAGCCAGGGGGGCCCCAGGCGGCCAGAGGGCGCGACCCCACCCCTGGCCGCGCCAGGGGGGCGCCTGGAGCCCCTGGCCCACCTCTGGCTTCCCCCTTTCGCCTATTTATTCCCCGTGACGAGAAACCCTCGGGGACGGAACCCTTTTTTGCGATCTCTCCTCTGTTCCGCCGCCGCCGCGCTTCCAAGATCGGGAGCACCAGAAGACCTCTTCCCGGCACCCTGCCGGAGGGAGGAATCACCTCCGGGAGCTTCTCCACCACCATGGATACTTCCCGAATGAACCGTGAGTAGTCCACCTTGGACCATGGGTCCATGATCAGTAGCTATGTGATGTTCTCCTCCCCTCTTTGTTCTTCGTGGATTAGACCTCGTGAGCTGCCCTACATGATCGAGGCAGATATGTAATCTTTCTGTTGTTGCTATGCTGAGTTTGCTGGGATCCGATGGATTATGAGATTATGTTCAGATTGTGATTGAGTTATATATTTGATTCTCTTCTTTTATATTTATGTTCTTGAGTAACTCTTGCATGTTCTCCGTTGCTGTTTATTGCTTTGGCTAAGTAGTAGGTAGTGACTCCAAGAGGGAGCGTTATGCATGATTGTGGGTTCATGCCCCGCGATGACTAGCTTGAGTGACAGAAACATGAGTCTAGGGGATGTGCTGTTGCCGCAAGGGGGAAAACAACGGTGCTTGTACTTGCGGGTGCAAGGATTGTTTACTTTACACAAAGTTCTTTAATGCAGTTGTCCGTTGCTTTGAGTTTACACTTTGGGTGGGATTCGCAACTTAATACCAGCGAGATGTTCTGGATATATATCTCAAGGTGGATGATTAGTGGGTAGATGCATATGGATTTCGGTCTACTTGTCTTGGCGTACTACCCGTGCTTTTGAGCCTCTTCCTTTCTGTTTTGCATAATTAGCATTGGTTTGCGCACATAATCCTGTCAATTGCCCAGCTGTAATTTGTTTACCTCGCATGGCTATTTTATCGTCTTTTGGGAGAGAGACATCACTAGTGAACATCATGGGACCCCGGTCCATATTGCCACCACTGTTTACACTATCAATTTACTTTCAGTATTTACTATTTCGTAGCTATCACTATCTATCATTATTATCATGTGTGTTTTATCCTTTGTAAACAACAATGCCGGAGGAATTGACAACTCCTCTGAACTCGTTGGGAGCAAAGTTATCTGTGTGTGTGCAGGTCCAGGAGAAGCAAGTGATTATCTTCAAACGTCGCCTCACTTGCCGAACCACCTACTTGTCGACCTTGGAGTCCTACGGGAGACAATCTTAAAACCTCGGTATCTTCACCGAGGGAAACTTGCCGTTACGCTACATCTCACCTTCCACTTGGGGTAACCAACGAGGGCGAGAAGTTATCTCGTGTATCAAGCAAATTGTTGGCGCCGTTGCCGGGGACTCCACTCTTCAAGATAGGGGAGTCGCACACTATCTTTTATCTTTGCTTTTTAGTCTTGTTAGTTTACCTTTCAGTTTTTTCTTTCGTGTCCTTTATCAAAAAACAAAATTTTATGTCTAGTTCCTTACTTGCCAATCAATGTCTGACTTCTTTGAAAACAGATCTTATTGGCATGGAGGATTCACCGAGGATCAACGAAAGTGGTACAAGGAACACCGCTTGTCTCAAAAGGGGATAAACTTATGGAAACAAATACACCAGTTGTATGAGTATGCTAGAAACTTGTTCTCAATATATAATATATCTTTCTGCAGGGATGAATCTTGTTGCTTTATGAGGCAGAAACACCTTGCTTTCCAATGTGAGTACAATGATGATGAAACCTTAACTTCTTATACTAAGAGAAATTATGATTTTGATGATGCAGAGCAAATAGAAGAATATGTTGCTTATAAGGGTTCCTATGAAATTACTTCTCTTCTTAAAAATATTGATGATGCCCCTTACAAATCTGAGAGTCTTGCTATACTTAACTATTATTTGGAAAATTACGATGCAAATTTTTATATTACTGATCATCTTGAGAGAATCTCTCCCCCAAAGGAAGAGACTAATGATTTGCAGGACTATATGGAAGAAGAAATTTCTGAACCTGAAAGCTCCTTGGATGAAAAAGAGGAAGAGAGTGACGAACAAAAGGAGGACGAATGGAGCTATCCATGTATACCTTCTAATGAGAGTAACTCTTTGAATCTTACCTTTTAAATATCCCTTTTTGACGAAGTTGATGCCTTTTATACTTGCGGCCATGATGCCATTATGAATGATGCTTATGGGGATGAACTTGCTATAGTTCCTCATGTTAAGAATGAAATTTTTGCTATTGCACCCACACTTGATTGCCCTATTATCCTTTTGAAATCTCCAACTCATATTCCGGAGAATTTTGCTCTTATCAAGGCTCAATGTGATGGGTTGCAATTATCTTATGATCCTAAAGACCGTGTTTAAAACTATACACGTGTGCTTGTAGGTCATGAACAACATGATTTATGTGATAGTTATATTCTTGATGTTGTTCATGATACTACTAAAAATTACTTTGAGACAGGAAAGTTTGGTTGTAGAAACTTTCATGTTACAAAAACACCTCTCTTTATGATGAAAGTTTTGAAGTTGCTCTTGTCCCACCTTCCTATGCTTGTCTCTTTGCGCTTCTTCGATTTATTTTCTTACAAGATTCCAATTCATAAGAAGTGGGTTAGGCTTAAATACGTTTCATATTTGCTTCTTGATGCTCTCTTTTGCTTCAAATCCTTATTCTTATGGGAGTATCTTCTAAAATCTTTTTTTTGCCTAGCTTAAAGGCATAAAAGAAAGCGCTTTCGGGAGACAGCCCAGAACGAATTTAGGATTTATTTTTGTTTTTCTTCTGTTTTTAGTGGTCTTGATAATTGTGACTACTGTAGAAACATATTGTATCTTTCATTTTCAATCTTTGTGCCATTTATAGCCTCATACGACAAGGGAAGTTAAAGTTGTGACATGCTGTCCAGAAAACAGATTCTGTCCTCGTGACTAGAAAAATCAGAGAAAAATCCCAGTTCATATTTTTGAGCTGATTGTTTTACACAGCGTGCTCTATACAATTACGACACTTTCGTATGTTCTGAGTTTTTTGATTTGAGTTGCAGAAGTATCCCTAAAAAATTCTTTACTACCTGCTGGTCTGTTTTTCACAGATTCTGTCCTGTTTTGCCTTTTCTTCGTTTTGAAAACCTTAATCTTGCTTTTTCTATGAAAAAACCTTTTGCCAATCTTGAGAAACAGTACCTCTTCAAGATTATCTTTATTTCCAGTAGATAAAAATTATTTTATTATGGGTACTAACCTCGCTAATCAGATTATGATGAGTTATGTATGAAGGGAGTTTTCAAGTGTGCGAGGGAAGATGATGAAAGAAGATTAAGAAGTGGCAAGCTTTCAAGCTTGGGGATGCCCCCATGCATCCCCAAGAAATATTCAAGGAGACTCAAGTGTCTAAGCTTGGGTATGCCCCCGTGCATCCCCTTCTCCATCGACAATTATCAGTTCGTCTCTCGTTTCACTATATTTTTATCACTTCATGCGTTATGTGCTATTCTTGGAGCGTCTCGCTCTTAGTTTTTTTTTAGTTTTCATTAGCTTTTCTTGATGTTCATAACAAGTTAGAGCCTTTCTTTGTGTGGGAGAGAAACACGCTCCACCTCCAAAATTTAGAACACAACATAGGACTTTTTTCCTGCTTATCTTTGTTGTGTTTGTTCTTTATCTTTCCATAGCTGCTGTCATGCTTTGCTCTTAGATTTCATGTTTATCTTTTAAAAGAGCTTTTGTTTAGTATGTTGCTGGAACTCTCTTGAGGTTTCATGTTTATCTTGTTTAGAGAGTTTTCCTGTTGCACTGAGTTTTCTGTCTTAACTTGAAGTAGGTAATTGAGGTTGCTATTCATTTTGTAGTAGTAACTTGCAATAGTTTTGAGGTGTTGTCTTGAGTAATATTTGGACTTTTGGTGTCAAGAGATTTAGCCTATTAGTGATAGATGTCGTATTTTGGGCAATCCGTGTTTATTTTCAAAAACCTACAAATTAGTTGAGAAATTTAGCTACTAGTTGGATCACTACTCTTCTGAGGGGTCAAATATTAGAGTACACTCACGTACCATGAGTCGAGGATGCGCAAGGATAACCAAACCCCCATACACTCCTCCTCGGGGTACTTGTCTCTTTGTAAACCTCCTTATTAGATTGAGAGTTACCGATAATAAGTGCATGAGTTCTTCGGACTAATGTGAGTATTCGAAAGTTGACACTTCCACCTTCCCATATTTTTCTAGCCTCTCCTGTGTCATGCATTGCTTTCTTCTCACTCCGAGAGTTGGCGTCCACCTTGGCCAGTACATCCAAACCCTTGGCACGATATGCTCTGTCATCATAAACCTCCTTATATCCTTCCTCAAAACAGCCACCTTACCTACCTACCAAGGCATTTCCATAGCCTTTCCGAGATATATTGCCATGCAACATCCATCTTCTCATGACTTGATTTTCATGTCATACATGCTACTTGCTTGATCGATGAGCCGCATGATAGTTGGGCCTTTCCCTAATCATTGCTACATGACACGCTAGTATCATTGCATATCCTGCTACACTGGCAGAGGCATACATTTGCATACATCATGATAGTTGCATTTTCTTTATGATTCGAGTACTTTCTAAAGTGTGAAATATCTTCTATACTTTTTGTAATATATATAGTGTTGCCCCTAAAGTGAGGAAAAGATCCCAAAGTGGACAAAATTAAAAGATCCCAAAGTGGACAAATTAAAAGATCCCAAAGTGGACAAATTAAAAGACCCCAAAGAGGACAAATGAGAGTTAAATAGAAAGAGCCATTGAGACGACCAAAAAAAATACAAAAAAAAGAGAAATAAAAAGAGAGAAGGGGGCACACTACTATTCCTTTTTGAGAGATCCACACTCGTACTCCATCTTGTATCTTGTACTCCATAGAGATTATCATTCATGCATATAACTATGTGGGGACCTTCACACTATATAACTTGGCTTGTATATTCCAATGATGAGCCTCCTCAAATGAGCTCTAGGTCTTCTTGAGCAAGCAAGTTGGATGCACCCCCACTAGTTCCATTGGAGAGCTTTTAGCTCACATGTGCATCCGTTGCATGGCAATCCCAACTCCTCACATCATATCTATTATTTGGCTTTCTCTCGCCTGTGATTGTCCTCATTGATGTGAGCCTTTCACACCTTTTTGTCTTCCTCCTCCACCTTATTCTCTCTTTTCCATCCTAAGTTTCAACTTTCTTGATTACGCTCATCCATTGCATGAGTGCTCAAAATGTCGAAAAGGAGTGGATCATTTTGACTTGTACCTGGCTAGTGGTCTGGGGATGAGTCAAGATAAGATTCCAAAGAAGACCAAGTGTGACACTTTAGTAGATTGAGTTCTCAACAATAAAAATACTTTTTCTCGTATATCCCTATCCCCTTTCTTGCACGCAAACACAATTTGGAGACATTCGAGTCACTGACAGCGAGAGCTCTTGCACCTTTATGTTCTTATGTTTCTTATTTCAATACTAGATATAGACTCTTGCCTGTTATGACTTGAATTGAATTGCATGCTTTGATTACTTTACTTAAAGAGTTCTTATATGGTTGTGAGCATGTCACTACAGAAATTATGCTTGTTATCATTTACCTACTCGAGGACGAGCAGGAATTAAGCTTGGGGATGTTGATACGTCCAAAACGTATCTATAATTTCTGCTTGCTCCATGCCTCTTTTGTGTGATATTGCTATGATATTGATGAACTTCCATACACTTTTGATCATATTTGGAGTAACCTATTAACTCAGTGCACCCCAGTGCCAGTTCCTATTTTCTACTGTTTTTCTATTTCAGGTTTCCCCTTATTAAAAGTACCAGAAAAATTCCGGAAAAAATATAGGAAAAATCAGCGTACCGGAAGCTTTGAGAAAAGCCCGAGAGGGGCCAGAGGGGAGCCAGGGTGCCCCGGGCGGCCAGAGGGCGCGGCCCCACCCCTGCCGCGCCAGGGGGGACGGCTGGAGCCCCTTGCCCACCTCTGGCTGCCCCCTTTCGCCTATTTATTCTCCGTGACGAGAAACCCTCGGGGATGGAACCCTTTTTCGCGATCTCTCCTCTGTTCCGCCGCCGCCGCGCTTCCAAGATCGGGAGCACCAGAAGACCTCTTCCGCCACCCTGCCGGAGGGAGGAATCACCTCCGGGAGCTTCTCCACCACCATGGATGCTTCCCGGATGAACCGTGAGTAGTCCACCTTGGACCATGGGTCCATGATCAGTAGCTATGTGATGTTCTCCTCCCCTCTTTATTCTTCATGGATTAGACCTTGTGAGCTGCCCTACATGATCGAGGCACATATGTAATCTTTCTGCTGTTGCTATGCTGAGTTTGCTGGGATCCGATGGATTATGAGATTATGTTCAGATTTTGATTGATTTATATATTTGATTCTCTTCTTTTATATTTATGTTCTTGAGTAAATCTTTCATGGTCTCCGTTGCTGTTTATTGCTTTGGCTAAGTAGTAGGTAGTGACTCCAAGAGGGAGCGTTATGCATGATTGTGGGTTCATGCCCCCCGATGACTAGCTTGAGTGACAGAAACATGAGTCTAGGGGATGTGATGTTGCCACAAGGGGGAAAACAACGGTGCTTGTACTTGCGGGTGCAAGGATTGTTTACTTTACGCAAAGTTCTTTAATGCAGTTGTCCGTTGCTTTGAGTTTACACTTTGGGTGGGATTCTCAACTTAATACCAGCGAGATGTTCTAGATAGATATCTCAAGGTCGATGATTAGTGGGTAGATGCAGATGGATTTCGGTCTACTTGTCTTGGCGTACTGCCCGTGCTTTTGAGCCTCTTCATTTCTGTTTTGCATAATTAGCATTGGTTTGCGCACATAATCCTGTCAATTGCCCAGCTATAATTTGTTTACCTCGCATGGCTATTTTATCGTCTTTTGGGAGAGAGACATCACTAGTGAACATCAAGGGACCCCGGTCCATTTTTCCACCACTGTTTACACTATCAATTTACATTCAGTATTTACTATTTCGTAGCTATCACTATGTATCATTATTATCCTATACATTTTATCCTTTGTAAACAACAAGGCCGGAGGAATTGACATCTCCTCTGGACTCGTTGGGAGAAAAGTTATCTGTGTGTGTGCAGGTCCAGGAGAAGCAAGTGATTATCTTCAAACGGCGCCTCACTTGCTGACCCACCTATTTGTCGACCTTGGATTCCTACGGGAGACAATCTTAAAACCTCGGTATTTTCACCGAGGGAAACTTGCCGTTACGCTACATCTAACCTTCCACTTTGGGTAACCAACAAGGGCATGAAGTTATCTCGTGTATCACCAGGCAGCCTCCCGGCGCGGCCAGGAGGTAGGCCGCGCCAGGGGGGCGCCTGGGCCCCTTGGAGCTCCTCTTCGGCTCCAATCAGGCTCTGAATTTTCTATATTTTTCAAAAACGCGTAATCTGGAACTTTTATGGCGGTTTTGTGATGTTTCGTTATCGTAATACATACCTTTTCTTATTCTGTTTCTGCTGGAATCTGAAACGGGGATGCAACATGTTCTTCATGAGTTGTTGTGTGTATTATATTTACATCAACTTTGACGGGGTCGCCCGCCATGTAATGCTTGAGTCTTTGCCCATTCAAAACTTGAGGTTTGGTGCCATCAAAATTATTAATCTTGATCGCACCTGACCGGTATACTTCTTCGATATGAAATGGCCCTTCCCATCTGGAAAGTAATTTACCTGGAGAAAACCTGAAACGGGACCTAAACAACAAAAATTTATCACCAACATTAAATTCTCGATTCAGAATCCTTCTATCATGCCACTTCTTTACCTTTTCCTTAAACATTTTAGCGCTCTCGTAAGCTTCACTTCTCCACTCATCTAGAGAAGTCAAGTTCATGAGACACTTTTCACCGGCTAACTTTGGGTCAGCATTAAGCTCTCTAACAGCCCAGAAAGCTTTATGTTCTAATTCCAATGGAAAATGGAAAGCCTTGCCATAGACCATCTTATACGGGGATATGCCCATGGGATTTTTGTAAGCAGTTCTATACACCCACAGAGCATCTCCTAACTTCTTTGACCAATCCTTTCTCGAACTGTTAACTATCTTTGGCAAGATCAACTTGATCTCTCTATTGGTGAGCTCAACTTTCCCACTAGTTTGAGGATGGTACGGTGAAGCAATCCTATGATTGACATCGTACTTTGCTAGAGCTTTTCTAAAAGCTCCATGCCTGAAGTGTGACCCTCCATCTGTCATAAGATACCTATATACACCAAACCAAGGGAAAATTACATCTTTGAGCATTTTAAAAAAATGTCTTGTGATCAACACTCTCAGTGGGGATTGCTTCAATCCACTTTGTAACATAATAAACGGCTACTAAATGTGTGTGCACTTGTTTGAGGGAGGAAAAGGACCCATAAAATCAAAACCCTAGCAATCAAAAGGATCAATCACTAGTGAGTAATTCATAGGCATCTCATTCCTCCTACTAATATTACCAACTCTCTGACACTTATCACAAGATAACACATAATTTCTAGCATCTTTAAAGAGAGTAGACCAATAAAAACCTGATTGGAGAACCTTATGTGCGGTCCTCTCACCGGCGTGATGTCCTCCATAGGGACTATCGTGACATTGCTTGAGAATGCCCTTCTGCTCATGTTCCGGTATGTATCTTCTCACGATCCCGTCAGGACCTTCTTTGAAAAGATGAGGGTCATCCCAAAAGTAGTGCCTCCAATCATGAAAGAACTTCTTTCTTTGCTGAAATGTTAAACCTGGAGGCAAATACTTTGCAACGATAAAATTAGCATAATCTGCAAACCAAGGATCATAGAGAGATTGTACTTTTACAATGGCAAGTTGTTCTTTTGGAAAATTGTCGTTGACTGGGATGGGGTCATGCGGTATATCTTCCATCCTTGAAAGATTGCCTGCCACCGGATTGTCTGCTCCTTTCCTATCAACAATCTGTAAGTCAAATTCTTGAAGAAGGAGTACCCACCTGATGAGTCTTGGGTTGGCATCCTTCTTCGCCATAAGGTACTTAAGAGAAGCATGGTCAGTATGAATAATAGCTTTAGAATCAACAATATAAGGTCTAAATTTATCACAACCAAACACTAATGCTAAGAATTCCTTCTCAGTAGTAGCATAATTCTTTTGAGCACTATCAAGGGTCTTTCTAGCATAATGTATAAAATTCAATTTCTTATCAACCCTTTGTCCTCACACAGCTCCAACAGCAAAATCACTAGCATCACACATAATTTCAAAGGGAAATTTCTAGTCAGGTGGTTGTACTATAGGAGCGGTTATCAAAGCTTTCTTAAGAACTTCGAAAGCCTCCTTACAATCTTCATCAAATACAAAAGGAACATCCTTCTGGAGAAGATTAGTAAGGGGTCTCGAAGTCTTAGAAAAGTCCTTAATAAATCTTCTATAGAAACCAGCATGACCGAGAAAACTACGAATACCTTTAATGTCCCTTGGATAGGGCATCCTCTCGATAGCTTCAATCATTGCCTTGTCCACTTCAGTTCCCCTCTCTGAAATCTTGTGACCAAGCACGATCCCTTCGTTAACCATGAAGTGACATTTTTCCCAATTTAGAACTAAGTTTGTGTCCTCGCATCTCTGCAAAACTTTATTAAGATTGTGGAGACAGTGGTCAAAGAAAGTTCCATAGACGGAAAAATCGTCCATGAAGACTTCCACAATCTCCTCACAGAAACCATGAAAAATTCCAGACATACATCTCTGAAAAGTAGCAGTCGCATTGCATAAACCAAAAGGTATACACCTGTAAGCATAAGTACCGCAGGGACACGTGAAGGTGCTCTTCTCTTGATCGGCGGTGTTAACATGAATTTGAGAGAAGACAGAGTACCCATCAAGATAGCAAAAGTGGGTGTTTTTAGACAACCTCTCTAGCATCTGATCAATAAAGGGCAGTGGGTAGTGATCCTTCCTGGTTGCCTTGTTCAACTTCCTGTAATCAATACACATTCTATATCCAATAACAACTCTTTTAGGTATTAGTTCGTTTTTATCATTAGGATTTAGGAACAACAGTCATACCTCCTTTCTTAGGAAAACAATGAACTGGACTTACCCACCTACTATCAGCTATAGGATAGATGATACCTGCGGCTAGAAGTTTGAGAATCTCTGTCCTAACCACGTCCTTCATCCTTGGGTTCAGCCGTCGTTGATGATCAACAACTCGCTTAGCATTGGGCTCGAGATTGATAGTGTGCTGGCAAATCGATGGACTAATCCCCTTAAGGTCATCAAGGTCATAGCCCAAGGCACCACAGTGTCTGCGAAGTGTGCCAATAATCGCTCTTCTTCAAATCCTGAAAGGTTAGCATTGATAATGACAGGATATATTTTCTTTTCATCTAAATAAGCATACTTGAGCGTATCGGGAAGTGGTTTGAGGTCAAACACCGGGTCTTATTTTGGTTGTGCTAGGATTCCTAAAGGCTCAACTGGAAGGTTGTGCTTCAAGGTAGCAGTTTGTCTTGTGAATATTTCGTCCAACTCATTTCTTTCCTGCATATGCATATCACTCTCGTGGTGTTTCATATATTGTTGCAAAGGATCATTAGGAGGAATAGCAATAGAAGAAATATTTTCAATAATTTTATCATCACTAAGTAAATCAGTACCACGAGGTTGCTTGGAAAATTTAGAAAAGTTAAATTCATATGGCTCACCATTGAATTCAACAGAGACTTTACCTTTCTTACAGTCTATAACAGCACCACAAGTGTTGAGGAAAGGTCTACCAAAGATAATAGGGCAAAGACTATCTTGCACTGAACCAAGTACAAGAAAGTCGGCAGGATACTTTACCTTTCCACATAGGACTTCAACATCTCTCACAATTCTGATGGGAGAGATAGTTTCTTTGTTTGCTAGATAAATAGTAGCATCGATCTCTTCAAGTTCACAGGGGGAAATCTCACCCATGATCTCCTGATAGAGTGAATAAGGAATAGCGCTAGCACTAGATCCTAGATCACAGAGCCCGTAATAGTTGTGATCTCCTATCTTGACAGATACAACTGGTGTACCTGAAATTGGACTCTTATTCTTGGTTGTGACAATGTTAGTTGAAACGTCACAAAATTTTATCTTGGAATCTAAAATATCATTAGTGACTAAATCTTTAATCACCGCAACTTGAGGATCGACATTGATCTGGTCCTCGGGTTCGTCAGTTCTTCTCTCACTTTTATTCATTATTCCTGTCACAAAAGAGTGCTCCCTCATCCTTGGAGGAAAATGGGGGCTTTTCATAGAAAACTGCAGGCAGAATAGGGCCAGCAACATTTATATCAACAGATAATTCTTTAAAAGGTTTATGATACTGAGCCTTCTCTTCTTTCGAAGAGTCAACGTGAGAGGCAAAGTTCTTGCAAAAATCAATCATGAGCTAGGAATAGAGACCAATCTTAGAACAAAAGGTATTAAAGTAATCAGTTTTCACATAGCTCTCAATATAATCTTGCTCATAATTTATAACAGGTTCAATACCTTTGTAGATTTCCCAATCTTCAATATTCTTCTGGATCCTTTCGATGAGATCCCACTTTTCTTCGACACTTCTTGTTTGGAATACCCCGCTAGAGGAGGCATCCAACATCTCCTTATCCTGACAAGAGAGCCTGGCATAAAAAATTGTAATTATAATTTCTTTGGGGAGTTCATGGATAGGACATTTGAACATTAGGGATTTAAGTCTCCCCCAAGCTTGAGCGATTCTCTCTCCGTCGCGAGACCAAAAGTTGTAGATGTAGTTCCTGTCTCGATGAATTTAATGAAGACGGTAAAACTTTGTATAAAAGAGAGACATAAGTTCTTCCAAATTAAGTAGATGTGAGTTATCGAGGAGCTTATACCAATCTGAAGCTTTACCTATAAGTGATACGGAGAATAATTTGTTAATGATGAACTCCAGTGACACACCTGCAAGGTTAAATAATGAACATAGTTGTGATAAATAGAGCAAGTGTTCACCTGGATGTCTATCTCCTGCATAACAATTAGATAAGACATAATTGATAATACCAGATGGTATTTTGTAAGGCACAATTTCAGTAGGGGTAGGAGTGACCACCAAAGTTGTGGGGCATTTCCCCATAAACAACAACAATCCAAGATAACTTTTTAGGGATTTTTTATATAAGAAGCAAAAAGGTAAAAGCAAGAAAAGTAAAGAGCACTGAGGATTAACAAGTGGCCCGATCCTTTTGAGCAAAGGATAGGCCTAGCAACTGAACATATAAAGGCTAAAGCGTTCTTGAGGACACACAGGAGAAATAGTCATGTGTTTTCGCCATATTCCGTATCGGTACTATGTGTCGTGTTGATAAGATTTGAGTGGGTGGATCTATGCTAGTGCACCCTCTAGACTAAGATAAGTGCACTCTTATGATTAAACACCTTGCAAGCATCCGCAAATACAAGATACTAATTAAGGAAAAAGCCTAACCATAGCAATACGATCGATGATCCATTGTTCTCTTGTGCAAAAGCATGCGAACCGGGGTTCAGGTTTCTGTAACTCCAGCAACCCACCGTAAGCATCCTTTGTACACAATGCATTCCCCTAGGTCCTTAATAAGGCGAAGTGTTGAGTTTTGACTCACACAACACCACTAGGAAAATAACTACACAAATTACATATCAAACAACACATATTACTTCAACATCATATGACTACTGAAAACTAGACTTCTCCCATGTCCTCAAGAACTAAAGTAACTACTCACAAGACATAAACGAGATCATGATCAGTGGGTATAAATAGATGATAAACAATCTGGACACAATGATAATTCTCCAACAAAACTCAATAGCATTCATAACACGATTGTAATAAACACCGGTAGAGTAGAGAGGATAGATAGTATGGATTACAACACAAGTTTAACTTGTGAGGTGAGATTGGATGGTGGTGGTGATGGTGCTGATGTTGGGGATGATGTTGATGATGATCTCGATGATGCACGTTACGATGGTGATGACGATGGCGACGGTCTCCCCTTCCGGGAGGTGTTTTGCCCGGCGGAATCTGCCCGCCGCAGATGTCTTTTCTTCTCTGTAGGTTTCCTCCACGGAGCGGCGGCGAAACTCCGGAAACTCTCTTTGTTTTAGGGTTTTTCGTATATGAGTGATATATATGCCAAATGGGGGAGCCGGGAGTGGCCCTAGGGGTCCAGGAACCCTCCCGGAGTAGCCAGGGGTGGGGCCGCGCCGGGTGGCCGCCTGGGCACCCTGTGGCCCCCCTCTGCCCCCTCTTCGGCGTGTCTTCGTCATTCTTCTGAAAAATACCCTCCGACGATTTTCAGGTAATTTGGAGGTATTCTTCTTCAGCAACTCAGCGACCACTTTTTATCGCTGAATCCTGCGTCTGCTGCTTCGGCATCGGAAAGTTGGAAACTGTGTAAAATAAGCGAAAACAACATAAGAACAACATCATAACATGAAACATATCAATGAATAAGAAAGAATTACTATATAAAATAGTGATGCATTTTGGACGTATCAGCACCCGTCGTGGCTCGGGCCGCCGCAGGGCCGCCATGGTCGGGCACGCTCTGCATCTGCTCGCACCGTGCGCGCCTGCTCTTCCCCTCCTTCTTGCGCAGTCGACCGCACGACTACGGCCACGCGTGCCTGCGCCCCGCCGCTCGCCGCCTCGCCGGCCGCCGTGCCCCCGCCCCCCTGGCCGGGTTGGCCTCGCCACCGGCATACACTGGAGTTAACCAGTGGGGTTGACCCACTGACCAGTGGGGCCAGCCCAAATATATTACCACTAATTCCCCCATTAAATTAACCTTGTTAGATAAACTGTGTCTATGACCAATGGGGCCTACACCCTAATTAAGTAGTTTAAATAAACTGTTGTTGAGCTAAGGCAATGACATGTGGGCCCCAGGCGAGTGGTTTTGTTAATAAAACTGTTAAATAAAACCCCCTCTCTATGACATGTGGCCCCCACCAGATAACTCCCTGTTTTAATATAATAGAAAGCGCTATGGCAGTTGGGCCCCACCTATAAGTAATTAAATAAAATGGTTTTATAAATAACCAGCCTATGACATGTAGGTCCCACCAATCAGTGTATTGTTTTGGATAAGATTGTGGATAATGTTGAATTAATAAATAAAAGAAAATCCCAAAAATTGATTTAAACTTTAAAATTCAATATCTTTTAAGCCGTAACTCCAATGATAATAATTTATATATAAAAAATGATCAGAAAAGTATAACGAATACGGATACGCCACCCCTGTATCCACCGCACCCCTCTAACATACCGAACATGGAACATTTCCCCTCCGGTTCATCTGTTTGTCAGACGATCAAAGCCGGTAAAAGTTTCCGGATGAAATTATTCTGAACATGAAAGTTATTCTGAATGGATCAACGAACACGGATGCACTATTCACATGTCTGTCATATGTCTCTAACACTGTATACATGGAACCTTCCCCCTTTGGATTATTAGCCCGGTAATCAACCGGTACCGATGAGTCATCCCCGGATAAATTCCTGCTCCGGGAAAATCACAAAACAATGCGTTAGAGCCCCGTTGCTTTGTATCTGCTATATATAACCTTTGTATTGCTATTATTGATGTGTATTTATTGTTTCTCTTCCCCCTTTATTCTTCGGTAGACCTCGACATTGTTGCCAACTACACCGCTGCCGAGTACGACTACGTCGTCGACGATCGTACCCCTACCGTCGAGCTTCCAGGCAAGGAGAGTCATTCTCTTCCCCAGATATCGCCTATCTTTCCGTACATTTCTTGCCCTAGGCATTGTTACTACTGCTGCTACGTTACAATCCTATTCCATTGCATAGCATGTTTTTGTCGCCCCTTCATGTACCTTCCTTTATACTATGTTGCCTATAAATATGTATATGATATCCGACAGTGAGCCCTGCGCATTATTAGTTAACTAGGATTAGATAGCGGGCCGTGAACACTCTGGGGAGTGAACGCGGATACGAAATATATATAACTGCACAGGTACGGTACAATGCAGACACCGCCTAAAGCCCCTACCTCGGCTCTGTCGAGCCACATCAAGTGGAGCTATCGAGGAGTAATCCTAGTACTCCACTTGTTGCTGACTCTGTATAGCCGCCCTAGGATCCCGATCCATGGTTGTCCTTAAGGTAAGAAGTAGGGTAACCCAACGGTGCCCGCAAGAGGTATTGCGACGGGACGATAGGGAGGGTACGACCAGTGTACCGGTGTGCTTGGACCCTGATCGTTGGCCGCGAGAGTTACCAAACCACGAAAGTCGAGCTCCTCCAGGAGCACACGCGAGATAAGGTAAGGATTCGATTCACCTTGTTGGTAATCGCAGAGACTTGGTGGGACGACAGGGCAGGCACCGATGTACTGGTGGTCCTGACTGCTGTCGTTGTCCGCGGGTCAGTTAAGTCGAGGCAATGATAACATTTGTCCCGCAAGTTAATAAATTGAATAATGGTTCGGTGGAAGACTTGAGTAGACTTTTGGCTTATACGTGCTTCCTAAACGTGGGAATTACGAGTTATGGCTCCCCTGTTTCATAGTCTCGTCCGAGGACTCTTCAGACGTCAGCAGTATCACGGGCTGATTGCCGGGAAGTGGTGTTGTCTTATTTGCTCGCGCGGTGATGTCTTATTTGGTTTGCTTATGCTTCACTGGCCAGTCACTCACCATGCAGGAGTACGTCTGGGTAGGGGTCCAAGGCCCGGCGTACTTAGGATTTAGACCGGCGGATGACCTCTTTGTTGAGTTTGAAAGATGGGCTATGGAGTGTCGGATAGCCTCGGTGGGGCATTCCCTAACAAGGTGTACGCCACCCTGGAGATCCATGTGTTGTAGTTTAACAGAAGTGCACCCCTGCAGGGAAGATTAATCTATTTGAATAGCCGTGTCGACGATCCCAGGCAGGAGGCCTTACCTTTTCGATCTCTACCTTGGATGTTATTTGTGCTAGCCTTCTTACGGCAAAACTTGACTAACTATGTCTGTACTCAGATACTATGGCTTGTATAACTTATGTATTCGGATCCTCTCGATCCCTAGTTTATACTAACAGATTTATCTTATTTGAGTCTAGTGTTGTGCTGTGATATTATCATCGTGGCACCCTGATTTCGGTCGTGTACCCTGCGTGTATGATTACTGTACACAACTTGATTTTGGGGGCGTCACACACGCCCTCCCACGACGCCGCTCCTCCTCACCGTCGCCGAAGCCCTCCTCCTCGCCCTCTGCCTCATCCGTGCCCGGTTAGTTCCTACCCTCCCTACAATACTAGAGAAATAGCTATACATGGAAACCTTATTAGTGGCACATTTTTTATGTAATGCGCCACTATGTTGTAAGGGGTGACGCACTGGTTAAAAATGCGCCACCTGTAAGCTCTTATAGGAGGCACATTTTTTAAAAGGCACCACCCCTAAGGGTGGGCCATCCCTGGATCCTCTTATACGTATCGCATTTGGAGAAATGCGCCACCCTAAGAACCTTATAGGTGGCGCATTCTAGAAATGCGCCACCTCTAAGGAATTATTAGTGGCGCATTCAGAATGCGCCACCCACAAGCTCTTAGGGTTGGCGCATCTTGCATATGCGCCACTTCTAACCTACAAATGTGAGGGGAAAATTCCCAATACACAAATACACCCCCGTGTACCGCCTTTTCAGTTTGAAAATAAATAAAAGAAAATGATAGAAATGTCAAAAAAAATAAAAGAAAATAAGATTCCCATGTAATATATGGTCTAGTTATTAGAAAAATTTAGAAACATGAATTTCGACTTTATTTTGCAAAATCTCTCGAGAATCCGTAAAATGAGTTTAACTTTGGCATACGAACTGCGATGAAAAAAAATTTATATGAAAAATCATCTACTCAAAAAGTTATGTCGAAATTCATATGGGGGAACCACATTGTACATTTTTAGAATCCTCAAAAACCGAACAGAAAAAAAGTTACGGGCATTTGAAGATCTGGAGACAAAAAATGAAGTATTTTTTGAACTTTGTAGCGGCTCATTTTGTATGAAATGCGCCACTAGTAACAGAAAAAAAAATATTTTTTTTTCAAAAAATTTATTTTTAATTAAAAAAAATCAAAATAGGCTAGAGGACCGATGGGGAAGTTAAAAAAAGTTCAAATTTTAGCGAGTAACATTAAAAAAATAAAAAAAATAAAAACAAAAAGATTATTTTTTTCAGTTTTTTTAAAAAAGTTTAAAATATGCTAGAGGTCCCATCGAGAAAGTTTCGAATTATTTTTGAAAATTTTAGCACACCCATGAACATCAACAAGGTCCTAAACATCAACATGGTTTAATAGGATTTATATGATAGATATATAAACAAGTGCTTGCTAAGTGAGCTGAAGTGGGAGTTGAATAGAACCGAGAAGTTAAGCGTGCTGGGGCTGGAGTAGTGCTAGGATGGGTGACCGTCCGAGAAGTTTGACCATGAAGGTCAGTTTGACCTGAGATTAAGCATAGTGATCGGGCATTAAGCATACTAACCTAAGATTATGAAAAAAAATAAAAATTTTGTTATCCAGATCCAGATTCAAAATTCAAAATTGAAAAAAATAATAGTGGCGCATTTTTAGAATGCGCCACCTTAAAACTCTTATGGGTGGCGCATTTTCAGAATGCGCCACCCATAAGGGCTTATGGGTGGCGCATTTCGAAATGCGCCACGCATAAGAGTCTTAGACGATCAAGGGTCACTTTCCGTCTATAAAGGAAGAAGACTACGAAAAATTCAAGGCTCATTGCGATGACCCTGAAACCCATGAGAGGTCGGAATATTTCAAGGTTCTTCAGAAGAAGAACGCCGTGATCCCACGCCTCGGAAGACGTGATGAAACCGGGAAGAGGCGAGTGTGGGATAAGGAGCACGCGACACGTCCGGAAGGTCCACGGGAGCCAGCACCCTGGGAGGAGTTTGAGGATCCGCTCGCACATGACTACTTTAGGACCCGGTACACAAGAGACCCGGTAACCGGGGAATGGACCACGGACACCCCGACGCTGAATGTCATGAAAAAATGGTAATTTTTTTATTTACCACCTTAATTAGCTTCTAATGATCAAGTCGCTAACGGTTCACGTCGATATTTTTGTAGAGGGAGCGTATAAGGCTTGTATCAGAAAGCGATTCATCATCTCAGACGTCGAAGTACGCGTGGGACACCGCTTTCAACCAGGCGTTGAACAAAGTGAAGGGAAAGCCCTTGCATGACCCGCCGGAGTATGGATGTTTAGCCGGCGCCGGAGTCGGGGCCTCCTGGAACTACTACTACAAGGAGGATAAGGAGACACGTAAGTAGAGAAGAAGGCTCAACACAGTGACCCTTGACGTTGTGCACAAGGCGGTCGAGGAAGCCACACGGAAGGACAGAGAAGAGGCCAAGGCTGAGGCAGAATAGAACAAGGCTAACCTGGTCGCGACAGCCGTAGCTGCAGCGAGAGAAGAGGTCGGGGAAGAGCTTAAATCTCATTTTTTGCATTGGTGCTAAAATCCCAACGCGGATCATTTTCCCCTTCCTAGCTTCATCGGGAGTAACTCTACGAACACCGGCTCCGCACCCGCACATGCAACCGGGCACAAACTCGTCGCACCATCCACTATCGCTCATAGCAGCCCCTCCTGTGGCTCTCGCATGCTGATACGTCCAAAACGTATCTATAATTTCTGCTTGCTCCATGCCTCTTTTGTGTGATGTTGCTATGATATTGATGAACTTCCGTACACTTTTGATCATATTTGGACTAACCTATTAACTCAGTGCACCCCAGTGCCAGTTCCTGGTTTCTGTTGTTTTTCTATTTCAGGTTTCCCCCATATTAAAAGTGCTCCAAAAATTCGGGAAAAATCCAATAAAAAATCAGCGATATGGAAGCTTCGAGAAACACCAAGGGGGGGGGGGGCAGAGGGGACCCACCAGGGCCCCAGGCGCCCTCCTGGCACGCCCTAGGGTGGGGCCGCACCAGGGGGCCTCCTGGACCCCTGGTGGCCCCCCTAGCTGCCCCCCTTCGCCCATATATTCCTCGTGACGTGAAACCCCCGTGACGGGAACCATTTTTCATGATCTCTCCTCTGTTCCGCCGCCGCCGCGCTTCCAAGATCGTTTGCACCAGAAGATCTCTTCCCGGCACCTTGCCGGAGGGATGAACCACCTCCGGGAGCTTCTCCAACACCATGGATGCTTCCCGGATGAACCGTGAGTAGTCCACCTTGGACCATGGGTCTATGATCAGTAGCTATGTGATGTTCTCCTCCCCTCTATGTTCTTCATGGATTAGACCTCGTGAGCTGCCCTACATGATCGAGGCACATATGTAATATTTCTGCTGTTGCTATGCTGAGTTTGCTGGGATCCGATGGATTATGAGATTATGTTCATATTGTGTTTGAGTAATATATTTGATTCTCCTCTTTATATTTATGTTCTAGAGTAATTCTTGCATGTTCTCCGTTTCTGTTTATTGCTTTGGCCAAGTAGTAGGTAGTGACTCCAAGAGGGAGTGTTATGCATGATTGTGGGTTCATGCCCCCCGATGACTAGCTTGAGTGACAGAAACATGAGTCTAGGGGATGTGTTGTTGCCACAAGGGAGAAAACAACGGTGCTTGTACTTGCGGGTGCACGGATTGTTTACTTTACGCAAAGTTTTTTAATGCAGTTGTCCGTTGCTTTGAGTTTACACTTTGGGTGGGATTCGTAACTTAATACCAGCGAGATGTTCTGGATAGATATCTCAAGGTGGATGATTAGTACGTAGATGCAGATGGATCTCGGTCTACTTGATTTCGCATACCGCCCAAGCTTTTGAGTAAACCAACGAGGGGCGAGAAGTAAAGTCTCGGGAATTCAAAATAAATTTCTGGCGCCGTTTCCGGGGACTCCACTCTTCAAGATAGGGGAGTTGCACACTATCTTTTATCTTTGCTTTTTAGTCTTGTTAGTTTACCTTTCAGTTTTTGCTTTAGTGTCTTTTATCAAAAATAAAAAAAAAGTTACCTTGCTAGTAGTTGTCATTATGTCTGGCCCTTTTGCCTTTGGTGAAGCAGAAGTGCTCACCTTTAAACAAAGAGGTGGTGAAAGTCTGAAAGATGCCTCGTATAGAATTAATGATTCTAAAAAAAGAGCCACCAAGAAGCAATCCACTACTATCCTGCTTAGAAACTTTTATGTTGGAATTACCTCTTGGAATAGGTTTATTCTAGATACTGCTATCAATGGGAATTTCCTAGAAGTCCTAGTTTGGGAACCTCTTAGTGTTCTGGAAAATCTTGTTGGAAATCTCCCTGTTGCTAGCATTCAAGAGGACATTACCCTAGCTCACATTATGAAAAAACTTGAAAAGATAGAGCTAGAGATGCCAAGAATTAACAAGATAAGTGAGTTGGATCGTAAGGTTCAAGGGAATTTGAATAGACTTGATAGCTCCATGCATAAAATTTTCAAAACCTTGGAGACCATCAAATCCAATGACTTGGATCCCTCTAGGATTGATAAGATTGAAGAAATTATTGACACTCTAGGAACTACTTTCTCCTCAATCAAAACCAAAAAGGTAGAATTTCCGGCAAAGAAGGAACCTAGGTTCGTTTACGTTCCAAAGGCTTCTCGTTTAAACAATAATCTATCTATTGTCAAAGGGGTTGAAACTGTGAAGACTTTGGAAGAGATACCTCTCTTTAATAGAATAAATGAGACTCTAATTGATCTTCCGCCTATTTATTTTATGCCTAGAAGTATCTTTATTAGGGCTTTATTTGAGATACCTCTTAAGAGTGGTTGTAGTATTACAGAGCTTTCTGATGTTCTTGATGATGGTTCAATGGATACAACTTGATCTTTTTGCATTAAGCCTAGCTAATGGCTTTAAAGAAGCGCTTTCGGGAGGCAGCCCGCAATGAATTTATGATTTCCTTTTTGTTTTTCTTCTGTTTTTAGTGGTCTTGATGATTGTTACTACTGTAGCAACATCATTGTATCTTTATTTTTCAAGCTTTGTGCCATTTATGGCCTCATATGACAAGGGAAGTGAAAGTTGTGACATGCTGTCCAGAAAACAGATTCTGTCCTCGCGACTAGAAAAATCACAGAAAAATCCCAGTTCATCTTTTTGAGCTGAAATTTTTACACAGTGTGCTATATACAATTACGGAACTTTCGTATGTTTTGAGTTTTTTGATTTGAGTTGCATAAGTATCCCTAAAAAATTCTTTACTACCTGCTGGTCTGTTTTTCACAGATTCTGTCCTGTTTTGCCTTTCCTTCATTTTGCAAACCTTAAGCTTGCTTGTTATTTGCAAAAACATTTTTTAAATCTTTAGAAACAGTATCTCTTAAAGAATATCTTTGTTTCCAGTAGAGGAAAAAATATTTTATTATGGGCACTGACCTCGCTAATCAGATTATGATGAGTTATGTATTAAGGGAGTTTTCAAGTGTGCGAGGGAAGATTATGAAATAAGATTCAGGAGTGTCAAGCGCTCAAGCTTGGGGATGCCCCCATGCATCGCCAAGAAATATTCAAGGAGACTCAAGCGTCTAAACTTGGGGATGCCCCCATGCATCCCCTTCTCCATCAACAATTATCAGTTCGTCTCTCGTTTCACTATATTTTTATCACTTCATGCGTTATGTGCTATGCTTGGAGCGTCTCGCTCTTAGGTTTTATTTTTAGTTTTCTTTAGCTTTTCTTGCTGTTCATAACAAGGTAGAACCTAGATTTCTTTGTGTGGGAGAGAAACACGCTCCACTTTTCAAAATCTAAAACACATCATAGGATTTTTCATGCCTATATCTTTTCTGTGAGTGTTCTTTATCTTTTTCATAGCTACTGTCATGTTTATCTCTTAGTTTTCATGCTTATATTTTTAAGAGATTTTGTTTAGTTTGTTGCTGGAACTTTCTTGAGTTTTCATGTTTATCTTGTTTAGAGAGTTTGCCTGTTGCACTGAGTTGTGTGTCTTGACTTGAAGTAGGTAATTGAGGTTGCTATTCTTTTGTAGTAGTAACTTGCAATAGTTTTGGGGTATTGTTTTGAGTAATGTTTGGACTTTTGGTCTCAAGAGCTTTAGCCTATTAGTGATAGATGTCGTATTTTGGGCAATCCGTGTTTATTTTCAAAAAACTTACAAAATTAGTTGAGAACTTTAGCTACTATATGGATCACTACTCTTCTGAGGGGTCGAATATTAGAGTACACTCACGTGCCATGAGTCAAGGATGCACAAGGATAACCAAACCCCCATACACTCCTCCTCGGGGTACTTGTCTGTTTTTGAAACCTCCTTATTATATTGAGAGTTACCGATAATAAGTGCATGAGTTCTTCGGACTAATGTGAGTATTCGAAAGTTGACACTTCCACCTTCCCATACTTTTCTAGCCTCTCATGTGCCGTGCATTGCTTTCTTCTCACTTCGAGAGTTGGCGTCCACCTTCGCCGGTACATCCAAATCCTTTGCATGATACACTCTGTCATCATAAACCTCCTTATATCCTTCCTCAAAACAGCCACCATACCTACCTACCAAGGCATTTCCATAACCTTTCCGAGATATATTGCCATGCAACATCCATCTTCTCATGACTTGATATTAATGTCATACATGTTACTTTCTTGATCGATGAGCCGCATGCTAGTTGGGCCTTGCCCTAATCATTTCTACATGACGCGCTAGTATCACTGCATATCCTGCTACACTGGCAGAGGCATACATTTGCATACATCATGATAGTTACATCTTCTGTATGATTTGAGTACTGTTGTAAAGTGTGAAAGATCTTCTATAGTTTTTGTAATATATAGAGTGTTGCCCCTAAAGTGAGGAAAAGATCCCAAAGTGGACAAATTAAAAGATCCCAAAGAGGACAAATGAGAGAAATAGAAAGAGCTATTGAGTCCACCAAAAAATACAAAAAAATAGAAAAAAGACACAAAGAAATAAAAAGAGAGAAGGGGGCACACTACTATTCCTTTTGAGAGATCCACACTCGTACTCCCTCTTATATCTTGTACTCCATAGAGATTATCATTTATGCATATAGCTATGTGGGGACCTTCACACTATAGAACTTGACTTGTATATTCCAATGATGAGCCTCCTCAAATGAGCTCTAGGTCTTCTTGAGCAAGCAAGTTGGATGCACCCCCACTAGTTCCACTGGAGAGCTTACCTTAGCTCATATGTGCATCCGTTGCATGGCAATCCCTACTCCTCACATAATATCTATCATTATGCTTTCTCTGTCCTATGATTGTCCTCATTGATGTGAGCCTTTCACACCCTTTTTTATTCCTCCTCCACCATATTCTCTCTTTGCCATCCTAAGTGTCAACTTTGTTGCTTACTCTCATCCATTGCATGAGTGCTCAAAATGTCGAAAAGGAGTGGATCATTTTGACTTGTACCTGGCTAGTGGTCTGGGGATGAGTCAAGATAAGATTCCAAAGAAGACCAAGTGTGGAACTTTAGTAGATTGAGTTCTCAACACAAAAACACTTTTTCTCGTATATCCCTATCCCCTTTCTTGCACGCAAACACCATTTGGAGACATTCGAGTCACGGACAGCGAGAGCTCTTGCACCTTTATGTTCTTATGTTGCTTGTTTCAATGCTAAATATAGACTCTTGCCTGTTATGACTTGAATTGAATTACATGCCTTGATTGCTTTACTTAAAAGTTCTTATATGGTTGTTAGCATGTCACCAAAGAAATTATGCTTTTATCATTTACCTACTCGAGGACGAGCAGGAATTAAGCTTGGGGATGTTGATACGTCAAAAACGTATCTATAATTTCTGCTTGCTCCATGCCTTTTTTGTGTGATATTGCTATGATATTGATGAACTTCCATACACTTTTGATCATATTTGGACCAACCTATTAACTCAGTGCACCCCAGTGCCAGTTCTTGTTTTCTGCTGTTTTACTATTTCAGGTTTCCCCCATATTAAAAGTGCTCAAATAATTCGGGAAAAATCCAATAAAAATAAGCGATACGGAAGCTTCGAGAAACACCGGGGGGGGGGGGCAGAGGGGAGCCAACAGGGCCCCATGCGCCATCCCGGCGCGCCTTAGGGTGGGGCCGCGCCAGGGGGCCGCCTGGACCCCTGGTGGCCCCCCTGGCTGCCCCCCTTCGCCCATATATTCCTCGTGACGTGAAACCCCCGTGACGGGAACCATTTTTCGTTATCTCTCCTCTGTTCCGCCGCCGCCGCGCTTCCAAGATCGGGAGCACCAGAAGACCTATTCACGGGACCCTGCCGGAAGGAGGAACCACCTCCGAGAGCTTCTCCACCACCATGGATGCTTCCCGGATGAACCGTGAGTAGTCCACCTTGGACCATGGGTCTATGATCAGTAGCTATGTGATGATCTCCTCCGCTCTTTGTTCTTCATGGATTAGACCTCGTGAGCTGCCCTACATGATTGAGGCAAATATGTAATATTTCTGCTGTTGCTATGCTGAGTTTGCTGGGATCCGATGGATTATGAGATTATGTTCAGATTGTGTTTGAGTAATATATTTGATTCTCCTCTTTTATATTTATGTTCTAGAGTAATTCTTGCATGTTCTCCATTGCTGTTTATTGCTTTGGCCAAGTAGTAGGTAGTGACTCCAAGAGGGAGCGTTATGCATGATTGTGGGTTCATGCCCCCCGATGACTAGCTTGAGTGATAGAAACATGAGTCTAGGGGATGTGTTGTTGCCACAAGGGAGAAAACAACGGTGCTTGTACTTGTGGGTGCAAGGATTGTTTACTTTACGCAAAGTTCTTTAATGCAGTTGTCCGTTGCTTTGAGTTTACACTTTGGGTGGGATTCGTAACTTAATACCAACGAGATGTTCTGGATAGATATCTCAAGGTGGATGATTAGTACGTAGATGCAGATGGATCTCGGTCTACTTGATTTCGCATACCGCCCAAGCTTTTGAGCCTCTTCCTTTCCTTGTAGCATAGTTAGCACTGGTTTGCGCACATAATCCTGTCAATTGCCCAGCTGTAATTTGTTTACCTCGCATGGATGTTTTATCGTCTTTTGGGAGAGAGACATCACTAGTTAACATCATAGTACCCCGGTCCATATTTCCAATACTGTTTACACATGCTATCAATTTACTTCTTTATTTACTTTTCCATTGCTATCACTATCATTATTATCCCGTGCGTTTTATCCTTTGTAAACGACAAGGCCGGAGGAATTGACAACTCCTCTGTACTCGTTGGGAAGAAAAGTTATTTGTTGTGTGTGCTGGTCCAGGTGAAGTAAGCAACCCTGAGTTGTGAACGGTGCCATTGTTCACTTCACCACCTTCTTGTATCTGTTGGAGACCTGTTGGTTCAACACTCAACCTTAGCATCTTCGCTAAGGGAAATTGCCGCTATCTACATCTCAACCTTCCACTTTGGGTAAACCAACGAGGGGCGAGAAGTAAAGTCTCGTGACATCACATGCCCCGTGGGCCTTCCCCATTAGCTGAGCTCGAAGCTATCAAGGTAACTATGTGTCTCGCGCTCATCAACATATTCAATCTTACATTTCTTTGACATTCAATCTCTGACGCCGCACATGTCTTCACAGGGCAACGATACTCCATGCACCCTCCTATTGAACATCGACGGCTAGGTAGTGGATGTTAAAAGGCTTCACTCATGAATCCATTGGACCGGTTCTTCCACCACACTACCATTCCCAACGACGTCTTCAAAGTTATGGTGTCTCTTTTACTATCAAACGAGTACTCTAAGTTGCCTCTTCCCGTTCCTGGTACAGGAGAAGTACGACCGAAAGATCTTGGAAGATCCAAGGGTTGGGTGATATTGTTGACGAAGGTGCTTATCCGCGCGGAGCCTGCCGGTGCGACGCCGACCCAAGGTAATGCCACTTTTACTCCACCTATGCAGTTCCCATCCTTTGGCTTGGGCGATCATGGCAGCGGACGTGGAGGTTCAACAATCCCGTTGGCTCATCATGCCTCCCCCGTGGATCCATCACCTGATAACATGGAGGATGCGAACCCTGACCAATACCTCAACCTCAACCATACCTATGATGACGCTCAACCTGATGATGATTTTGAGCTCAACCTTGGGATATGGATCATGATGAAATGCACGAAATTCCCAACCAAACCCAAAAGGAACATGCTATCCTTCAGTGCAAGAAGTCTTTGTTTGGAAAATTCTCCCTGGAGGACATGCCTCCTGATGCCCAGGACAAAGCAGCCGAGAAGCCACCAAACATACTAAGCCCGAACACAATGCTAACGGGCATTCGTGCGGGTTTTGCTGAAACACAACCTGCGCCTGGGACAAAGAAGAAGACGAAGCATAGGAAGAGAGGGAAGAAAGGCGGTAATGCTGCTTCCATGAGCCAGCCGCCACCGATTAACCGGGTTAACGACAGTTTACCGGTTCGTGATGCGTCGGTGCTCCATATAGAGGGTAAGCCGATGCTATCGGCGAATGCACTCAAGGGCTTAACGCCGGAGATTAGGAGACTGCATGACCATGTCTTGTCAATGGAGCTAAATCTTCTTCGAGCCCCTACCGGAGATTAGGAGTCTGCATGACTATGGATTTAGTGGCGTCGCGTAAGCGAAGATAGCGTCTGATACGTCTCAAACGTATCTACTTTTCCAAACACTTTTGCTATTGTTTTGCCCTTATTCTTGCATGATTTGGACGAAACTAACCCGGACTAACGCTGTTTTCAGCATAGCTGTCTGTATGGTTTTATTGTGCACAGGAAAATGGATTTTTGGACGTCCCCGAAAATTCCCAGAAAAATACCAGAAAATCCATGCACCCGAAGGAGCCAGATGCCAGAAGTGGGACCAGAGGGGAGTCCTGGGGGCCCCAGGCGCCCCGCTGGCGCGACCAGGGGTGGGGCCGCGCCCTCTGGCCGCCTGGGGGCCTCCTCCCTCCTCTGGTGTTGTAAGGCCCGATATGCGGTACTGTTCCAGATCTAGATGTTTCCATCCAGATCCGAGGACGAAGCACATATCGTTCCCACGGCGACATATGACGAAGTCATATGCCCCGGATTTCCAACATGATATCACAACATTACAGATACAAGGATACAACATCTCATACAATCGGCATACAACTGCCTCAAATACAATACAACAACGGAAGATACGTGTATGGGTACAGACTACAATCAAATGCCTACTGGCAAAGAGAAAAACATCGACCCCACAACCACACGGGTCCAGGCCCTCCGCCGGGATCCGTCTAACTAGTCGTCGTCGAGTCTCCACGTGAAACGTCGATCACCATACCTGTTGTCGATCAAGAACCCTGAAAAGAGTTTGGGGGTAGTATCATGAGTACAGAAGTACTCAACATCCAACTGTAGTGGTCGACTGACCCAGCAAGGACTTCATCACTCGTCATTCTAGGACAACTAGTAGTTTACGGTAACGAAGGGGTAAGTGGTGAGGTTGCTGCCGCACTAGCATTTATGAAGTGGCTAACGATCTAGAAAGTAAGGTAAGAAGCCAAGCATTCGATGAGGAATCGCCTCCAACAAGTCTGCTATCCACCTACATACGCAAACATAACACCTATCCCATCCTTGTCCTCCTCTTCGCATCCCGACGAAGAAGAAGCAGTCAAGGCACATACACATTGATCAAGTTATATTAAGATTATCTCAGTTGTTGTTGTCTATGAACAAGGAGTGGGTCTCAAGTCGTCCATAACCGTGGACACGGCTTCTCGAAAAGATTTAACCCTGCAAGGGTGTACCAACTGCCCATTACAAGGCTCCGCACGCACGCCCATCTCTCTCAGTTGCTACCCATCACAGGCAACCATTTTATGATTTAGTTCCAAGAGATCCGAAACGACAGGTCCCTCTAGCTAATAACAAAGAAATCCGGGTGGCCCCCGGGGAGTCGACACCCAATCCAAAAGCTGGCCACGCTCTCGGATCGGACTCTTCTGTCTCAACAGGGTTTGGGTTGCCGAGATGCCTCACGTGAGGCATCGGCCCCTCGCCGGTCAAAGGTGGACCAACAGGGAAACCATGTCTCCGCTGGTCCGGGTTGGTTTAAAAACTACTGGAAGCTGACCAGCACACACACGGTTTCAAATGGTAAATCAGCTTGGGCCACCACTAGAAATGCTTGAAGCTAGGTAGGTATGAAAAGGGGAACCCATAAAATCCCACACGCGGTTAGGCACACTCAGTCTTAAAACCAATACCCGGAACTCGGATCCTAGGTGACTCGAATAGAACAAAGCGTCGGGGCGGGATAGCCTAGACCTTCCATCCTTCGTCGAATAAGCCAACATTATAACAATCATATCATCAACAACAGTAGTAATAATGTGATATCCCAAACCAAGGAGTAATAGGGTAACATCGTAAAATCCTAAGCATGCATACTAAGTAGGGGCTAAGCAACGAGCAATAGTAACATAGCAGTACATGGTTTGCTGGGAAGGGACATGGCTGTATCGGTTTGAAAGAGGCTGTAAACATGTGGTAGGATCAAACATCGAACCTAACCTAGACTAGCATGAAAACCGCTGGTTGAAATAGAATGGATCATAAGTAATGTATAGTCCTTGAATGTTGATAAGTCGGATTCCGAAGGTGTAGTTGATCGCAAGCTCGCAACGTCTCCGAAGGTACCCGCGGAAGCACACAAGACGATAAACACTGGAAATCAATCAACAAGCAAGCATCTATTACTACGAGGCAAACACGAGCAAGCAGGAAACACATAGCACGACAACGCGATACGGATCTATCGTCGAGAACGGTTACTAACAGTTTATGTGGGGTATCGGTCACACACGACGAATACCGCACGTTTACGGTGGTTCAAGTTGCTTAGCTATAGGGGATCAACCAACGGTTATTAAGATGGCAACTCAAGCAAGCATGGCATAGCACACAAACATGGCAAAAGGTTAAGCACCAAGTAAACTATCGATGCTAGTCAATTTAAGTGAGGCACAACCTAAACATGGCATAACACTAAGTGCCGCATGACAATTAAAGGATTTGGTACTGTTCTGTCTTAAACCATATTTTAGGTTGGTTAACAACAGCAAACAATAGCATAAACTCAAATTACATGAAAAACTAATCAAGTTACATATAAAGAACACCCCAAACGGAGTTATGGTTAAAAAGATATAAGCAAAACAAGTTACGGGCACAATCTGCCAACATCAGGAAGCACACTTTAGAGCAATGCATAAACAGGAAAATCAATGTAAACATGCTCACAAATGATATTGAACTAAAGTAGACATGACAGGGAAGGCATGGCAAAAAGAATCATGCAAAAAGGCATCATAGATCAAAAGATATTAAGCATGCAACATGGCATCGGAACGTTACATAATTAGAGAAAAACAGAGGTGGCTGTCAAAAACAGAAGCATAGCAACTTTGGAGCTCAATAACTATATGACCAGCAAGCATATCATGACAATGCAATACATATAATGGAATTAGACATGATGCTTAACAATATGCAATTGGAATCACTCAATTCCGATAAACGGTCGCGATAAACTCGTCGACCGAAGTTGCAACAAAATATAAACAGCAACACACTAACAGCAGGTTAGCTACTTTGGAGCAAGATACAATCATGATGCAGCAAGAAATTATGGCATGTGAATGCATGAAACTTAAGTATAAACAATGCTTAACGCAACGCAAAAGGAATCACTCAATTCCGACGCACGGTTGCGAAGCAACCGTCGCCCGAAGTTTCAACAAATTATCAGTTTCAGCAAGTTTAACAGCAGTAGTTGCAATTAACGATCTGATGCCCTGTTTAGCACACAATTACACAATCAAGATGACCTCAAATGCAAATGCTCACAAAAGATGAATTGAAGTGCACACATTTCTAAGCAACTTTCATTTTGGGCGCACGTTCATCGGAGCTACCGTTTAGGCGTTATTCTAGTCGCAAAAGTGAACCAGCAGCAAATTACACATGATTTAAAAAAATAACAGACAGGCAGAAAAAAAAAGAAAAAAAGAACAGGGGCCTCACCTTGGTGGGCCGAGGCCCAGTTCGATCGAGGGGGCGTTGGCCTGCTGGAGGGGAGGCTAGCTCGGGCCACGCTGGTGGGCCGCGGGCAGGCCGAGCCCACGTGGGGCGAGCGATTGGCGCGGGGAGGCCGAGCGGTTCCTCCCGTCGAGCGGCGGCGCGGCTGGCTCGCCGGCAAGCCGGCGACGAGGAGGTGGCTGGGCCGGGAGGTCTAGGAGGAGACGCGGGAGGGCGCGGATCCCGCCGGATCCGGCCGGTGGCGCGGCGCCGGAGGCGGCTGGGCGGTGCGGCGGCGAGGCCGAGCTCCTGCTCGCCTCGACCATGGCGGCGGAGGCCGGCGCGGGCTGCATAGGAGGGAGGAGCTGAGGCAGAGAGGGAAAAGGGGGAAGAGGGGAGGGCGCGGGAGGCTGGTCTGGGCGCGGGGAGCTCGCCGGAGCGCGGGGCAGCGGCGCCGGAGTTTGGGGCTGCGGCGGCATCCACGGAATGCTTACGACTGGAGGAGAAAGAGAGGTCCCGGGGGCGACGTGGCACGCCCGGAGCCCTCCGATCACCCGATCGGACGGCCGGGAGCAACTGGAGATAGGGTTTCGGGATTTGGGGGTCTATTGGGGTAGATCTGGGGAAAAACAGGCGGGTGGCTGCAATTTTGTGGCTAGGAAAACCCTAGAAAGAGGTGGGAGTGTGGTGGTCTTTATATAGCCCAGGTGGCTGGCAGTTTGCAAAAACATCCCCGGTTTTTCTCTCTCGCGCGCGGTGCTCACGTTTCTGACCGCCGGGGGTCCGCAGTACCTCCGATTCGGGTAAAACTTCGAACTGCGCGATCAGCGCGTCGAGCCGGCGACGTTCACCTCGCGCTGGAACCGTTCCGAAAACACTTACCGACACGCTATAAAAATAACCCTTTTAATTATTAAACGGGGTTTTTCGTTCCGTTGGCTGCGGCTGGTCTCGTGCGGTCTCGCGACGGTGATCGGGTGAAACCCAGTGTCGCAAAGGTCGAGTGTCAGGGTGGAAAGGGTCGGTCTCCGTCCGGTACGAGATAAGAGGGGGGGGGGGGAAATAATCGCTGATCAATAAATTGGGGATGCAAACACCGCAAGCAAATCAGACAATCAAACAATTCACACCGAAAACAAATTTTTTAATTTTTCTGAAAACTGGGCTATTACAATACAACACCACCAACAAGGGATCTCGTCCCGAGATCCTGGACGATCCGGGGGAGAGGGGGAAGAGAAAAGAGAGAGGACGATCTTCAGCACCACAAACAAGGGACTCTGCTTCATGTCGACGTCGAACTTCGGTTGAGATAAATTTCCGCAGAGAGACGACATCGTCGGAAAAACGAAACCGTCGGTGTCAAGAGGAGGAACGAAAGTCAAACCTTGTCAAAGGGATAGTGCTTTTCGACGCAAGTCGTGAAAACACCAGTAAAAGGAGGGATGGCAATGGATGACCCAGATGATACCCAAAATCGGAGCAGCTAAAGGTACTACAGGAATTCCCACCTGAGCTCGGAATCGAGACAATACGCTGCAAGCAAGGCATTGTAATGGTTCCGACACTCGACACACTCGAGATACTAAAGTTTGAAGCGGAGGTAAGTCGAGAGTAAAAACACTTACGACACTTGTCCTGACCAGAGAAAAGGGAAGGAGTAAAAAGATCCCACTCTCCGATAACTAACTTAGTAACTACAAAATAGTTTTTGTCTGGACTCGACTTCGGCCAGAGAGGGGATCCTACGGTCGGTAAGGCTCTGATACCAAGTTTCCATCTAGATCCGGGGACGAAGCACATATCGATCCCACCGCGACATATGACGAAGTCATATGCCCTGGATTTCCAACATGATATCACAACATTATAGATACAAGGATACAACATCTCATACAATCGGCATACAACTGCCTCAAATACAATACCACAGCGGAAGATACGTGTCTGGGTACAAACTACAATCAAATGCCTACTGGCAATAAGAAAAACATCGACCCCATAACCACACGGGTCCAGGCCCTCCGCCGGGATCCGTCTAACTAGTCGTCGTCGAGTCTCCACGTTAAACGTCGATCAGCATACCTGTTGTCGATCAAGAACCCTGAAAAGAGTTTGGGGGTAGTATCATGAGTACAGAAGTACTCAGCATCCAACTGTAGTGGTCAACTGACCCAGCAAGGACTTCATCACTCGTCATTCTAGGACAACTAGTAGTTTACGGTAAGGAAGGCGTAAGTGGTGAGGTTGCTGGAGCACTAGCATTTATGAAGTGGCTAACGATCTAGAGAGTAAGGTAAGAAGCCAATCATTCGATGAGGAATCGCCTCCAACAAGTCTGCTATCCACCTACATACGCAAACATAACACCTATCCCATCCTTGTCCTCCTATTCGCATCCCGACAAAGAAGAAGCAGTCAAGGCACACACACGTTGATCAAGTTATATTAAGATTATCTCAGTTCTTGTTGTCTATGAACAAGGAGTAGGTCTCAAGTCGTCCATAACCGTGGACACGGCTTCACGAAAAGATTTAACCCTGCAGGGGTGTACCAACTGCCCATTACAAGGCTCCGCACGCACGCCCATCTCTCTCAGTTGCTACCCATCACAGGCAACCATTTTATGATTTAGTTCCAAGAGATCCGAAACGACATGTCCCTCTAGCTAACAACAAACAAATCCAGGTGGCCCCCGGGGAGTCGACACCCAATCCAAAAGCTGGCCACGCTCTCGGATCGGACTCTTCCGTCTCAACAGGGTTTGGGTTGCCAAGACGCCTCACGTGAGGCCTCGGGCCCTCGCCGGTCAAAGGTGGACCAACAAGGAAACCATGTCTCCGCTGGTCCGGGTTGGTTTAAAAACTACTGGCAGGTGACCAGCACACACACGGTTTCAAATGGTAAATCAGCTTGGGCCACCACTAGAAATGCTTGAAGCTAGGTAGGTAAGAAAAGGGGACCCCATAAAATCCCACACGCGGTTAGTGATACGTCCAAAACGTATCTATAATTTCTGCTTGCTCCATGCATGTTTTGTGTGATATTGATATGATCTAGATACATTTTCATACACTTTTGATCATATTTGGACTAACCTATTAACTCAGTGCACCCAGTGCTAGTTCCTATGTTCTGCTGTTTTTATATTTCAGTTTTCCCCCATATAAAAAGTGCCAGAAAAATTCCGGGAAAAATACAGGAAAAATCAGCGTACATGAAGCTTCGAGAAAAGCCCGGGAGGGGCCACAGGTGAGCCAGGGGGGCCCAGGCGGCCACCCGGCGCGGCCCCACCCCTGGCCTCGCCAGGGGGGCGCCTGGGGCCCCTGGTCCACCTCTGGCTTCCCCCCTTCGCCTATTTATTCTCCGTCACGGGGAAACTCCAGGAGAGGAACCCTATTCCGCAAACTCGCCTTCGTTCCGCCGCCGCCGCGCTTCCGAAGATCGGGATCACCAGAAGACCTCTTCCCGGCACCCTGCCGGAGGGAGGATTGACCTCCGGGAGTCTCCTCTCCACCATGGATGCTCCCCGGATGTCTCATGAGTAGTTTTGCTTGGACCATGGGTCCGTGATCAGTAGCTATGTGATGTTATCCTCCCCTCTTTGATCTTCATTGTTTAGACCTCGTGAGCTGCCCTACATGATTGAGGCACCTTTGTAATATTTCTGTTGTTGCAATGCTGAGTTTGGAGGGATCTGATGGATTATGAGATAATGTTCAGATTGTGATAGAGTAATATATTTTGTTTTTATCTCTTATATTTTTGTTCCTAAGGAATTCTTGCATGTTCTCCGTTGCTATTTATTGCTTTGGCCAAGTAGTAGTTAGTGACTCCAAGAGGGAACGTCGTGCTAGATTGTGGGTTCATGCCCCCCGATGACACGCTTGAGTGACAGAAACATGAGTCTAGGGGATGTGCTGTTGCCACAAGGGGGAAAACAACGGTGCTTGTAACTGCGGTTACTAGGATTGTTTACTTTACGCAGAGTCCTTTGTGCTTCTTCAATTTTTTTCTTATGAGATGCCTATGCATAGGAAGTGGGTTAGGCTTAAATGTGTTTTATATTTTCTTCTTGATGCTCTCTTTTGCTTCAAAATTCTTATTCTTGTGAGAGCATCTTCTATAATCTTTCAGCCTAGCTAATGGCTCTAAAGAAGCGCTTTTGGGAGGCAGCCCACAACGAATTAGGTTTATTTTTTATTTTTTTGTGTCTTGATGTTTGTTACTACTGTAGCAACATCATTGTATCTTTATTTTTCAGCTTTGTGCCAAGTTATAGCCTCTTACGGCAAGGGAAGTAAAAGTTGTGACATGTTGTCCAGAAAACAGATTCTGTCCTCGTGACCAGAAAAATTCCAGAAAAATCCCAGTTCATCTTTTTGAGCTGAAATTTTTACACAGTATGCTCTATAAAATTATGAAACTTCCGTATGTTCTGAGTTTTTTTATTTGAGTTGCAGAAATTCCCGTAAAAAATTCTTTACTATATGCTGTTCTGTTTTTCAGAGATTCTGCCACGTTTTGTCTCTCCTAACTTTTGCAAAACTTAAGCTTGCTTTTTCTTTGCAAAAACTCTTTGGCACTCTTGAGAAACAGTAGCTCTTCAAGAATATCTTTATATCCAGTGGGAATTTTTTTATTTATTAAGGGTACTAACCTCTCTAATCAACTTATCATGAGTTATGTATGAAGGGAGTTTTCAAGTGTGTGATGGAAGATGATGAAAGAAGATCCAGGAGTGTCAAGCTCTCAACCTTGGGGATTCCCCCATGCATCCCCAATAAATATTCAAGGAGACTGAAGCATCTAAGCTTGGTGATGCCCCCGTGCATCCCCTTCTCCATCAACAATCATCAGTTCGTCCTTCGTCTCACTATCTTTTTATCACTTCATGCGTTATGTGCTATGCTTGGAGCGTCTCGCTCTTAGGTTTTGTTTTTAGTTTTATTTAGCTTTGCTTGCTGTTCATAACAAGTTAGATCCCGTCTTACTTTTTGTGGGAGAGAAACATGCTCCACTTTCAAAATTTAGAACACATCATAGGATTTTTCATGCTTATCTTTTTGTTGTTGTGTGTTCTTTATCTTTTCATAGCTACTGCCATGTTTAGTTTTAGTCTTAGTTTGTCTTTAGCAAGAGCCTTGGCTTTGCCTAGTTTGTTGCTGGAACTCTTTTTAGTTTTCATGTTTATCTTGTTAAAGAGAGTTGGTTGTTGCACTGAGTTGTGTCTTGTCTTGAAAGTAGGTGATTGAGGTTGCTATTTAATTTTAGTAGTAACTTGCAATAGTTTTGAGGTATTGCTGTGAGTAATGTTTGAACTTTTGGTGTCAAGAGCTCTTGCCTATTAGTGATAGGTGTCGTATTTTGGGAAATCCGTGTGTATTTTCAACACCTACAAAACTAGTTGAGAACTCTAGCTACTAGATAGATCACTACTCTTTTGAGGGGTCGAATATCAGAGAACACTCACGTACCATGAGTCGAGGATGCGCAAGGATAACCAAACCCCCATACACTCCTCCTCGGGGTACTTGTCTCTTTGTGAACCTCCTTATTAGATTGAGAGTTACCGATAATAAGTGCATGAGTTCTTCGGACTAATGTAAGTATTGAAAGTTGACACTTCCACCTTCCCATATTTTGCTAGCCTCTCCCGTGCCGTGCATTGCCTTCTTCTCACTCCGAGAGTTGGTGTCCACCTTCGCCGGTACTTCCAAACCCTTGGCATGATACGCTCTGTCATCATAAGCCTCCTTATATCTTTCCTCAAAACAGCCACCATACCTACCTATCAAGGCATTTCCATAGCCTTTCCGAGATATATTTCCATGCAACTTCCACCTCTTCATGACGTCATCTTCATGTCATACATGTTCCTGCTACACTGGCAGCGACATACATTGCATACATCATGTTAGTTACATCTTCTTTATGATTTTGAGTACCTTCTAAAGTGTGAAAGATCTCCTTTACCTTCTTGTAAATTAGAGTGTTGCCCTTAAGTGAGGAAAAGATCCCAAAGTGGACACATTAAAAGATCCCAAAGAGGACAAATGAGAGTTAAGTAGAAAGAGCCATTGAGGCCACAAAAAATACAAAAAAATAGAAAAAAGAGAAAAAGAAATAAAAAGAGAGAAAGGGGCAACCCTACTATCCTTTTGAGAGATCCACACTAGTACTCCCTTTATATCCTTGTACTCCATAGAGATGATCTTCATGCATATAGCTATGTGGGGACCTTCACACTATAGAACTTGGCTTGTATATTCCAAGGATGAGCCTCCTCAAACGAGCTCTAGGTCTTCTTGACCGAGCAAGTTAGATGCACCCCACTAGTTCCTTTGGAGAGCTTCTTAGCTCGTATGTGCATCTGTTGCATGGCAATCCCTACTCCTCACATCATATCTATCATTTGGCATCTCTTGCCTATGATTCTCCTCATTGATGTGAGCCTTTCCCATCCTTTTTGTCTTCCTCCTCCACCATACTTCTCTCTTTGCCATCTTAAGTGTCAACTCTCATGCTTACGCTCATACATTGCATGAGTGCTCAAAATATCAAAAAGGAGTGGATCAAATTGACTTGTACCTGGCTAGTGGTCTGGGGACGAGTCAAGATAAGATTCCAAAGAAGACCAAGTGTGAAACTTTAGTAGATTGAGTTCTCAACACAAAAAATACTTTTTTCTCGTATTCCTTATCCCCCTTCTTGCACGCAAACACCATTTGAAGACATTTGAGTCATGGACAGCGAGAGCTCTTGCACCTTTTGTTCTTTTCTTACTTGTTTCAATGCTAATATAGACTCTTGCATGTTATGACTTGAATTGAATCTCTAAACTTGATTGCTTTACTTTTCAAAGTTCTTTTATGGTTGCTAGCATGTCACCACAGAAATTATGCTGTTATCATTTACCAACTCGAGGACGAGCAGGAATTAAGCTTGGGGATGTTGATACGTCTAAAACGTATCTATAATTTCTGCTTGCTCCATGCATGTTTTGTGTGATATTGCTATGATCTAGATACACTTTCATACACTTTTGATCATATTTAAACTAACCTATTAACTCAGTGCACCCCAGTGCCAGTTCCTGTTTTCTGCTGTTTTTCTATTTCAGTTTTCCCCCATATAAAAAGAGCCAGAAAAATTCCAGGAAAAATACAGGAAAAATCAGCGTACAGGAAGCTTCGAGAAAAGCCCGGGAGGGGCCAGAGGGGAGCCAGGGGGGCCCAGGCGGCCACCCGGCGCGGCCCCACCCCTGGCCGCGCCAGGGGGGCGCCTGGGGCCCCTGGTCCACCTCTGGCTGCCCCCCTTCGCCTATTTATTCTTCGTCACGGGGAAACTCCAGGAGAGGAACCCTATTCCGCAAACTCGCCTCTGTTCCGCCGCCGCCGCGCTTCCGAAGATCGGGAGCACCAGAAGACCTCTTCCCGGCACCCTGCCGGAGGGAGGATTGACCTCCGCGAGTCTCCTGTCCACCATGGATGCTCCCCGGATGTCTCGTGAGTAGTTTTCCTTGGACCATGGGTCCGTGATCAGTAGCTATGTGATGTTCTCCTCCCCTCTTTGATCTTCATTGTTTAGACCTCGTGAGCCGCCCTACATGATCGAGGCACCTTTGTAATATTTCTGCTGTTGCTATGCTGAGTTTGGAGGGATCTGATGGATTATGAGATTATGTTCAGATTGTGATAGAGGAATATATTTTGTTTTTATCTCTTATATTTTTGTTCCTAAGTAATTCTTGCATGTTCTCCGTTGCTATTTATTGCTTTGGCCAAGTAGTAGGCAGTGACTCCAAGAGGGAACGTTCTGCTAGATTGTGGGTTCATGCCCCCCGATGACATGCTTGAGTGACAGAAACATGAGTCTAGGGGATGTGTTGTTGCCACAAGGGGGAAAACAACGGTGCTTGTAACCGCGGTTCCAAGGATTGTTTACTTTACGCAGAGTTCTTTTTAATGCAATTGTCTGTTGCTTTGGGTTTACACTTTGAGTGGAGCTCGCAACTTAATAGCAGCGAGATGTTCTGGCTATATATCTCAAGGTGGATGATTAGTAGTAGATGCAGATGGATTTCGGTCTACTTATCTTGGCGTACTGCCCGTGCTTTTGAGCCTCTTCCTTTTTTTTTAGCATAGTTAGCATTGCGGTGCGTTTTTAATCCTGTCAATTGCCCTTCTGTAATTTGTTTACCTCGCATAGCAGTTTTATCGTCTTTTGGGAGAGAGACATCACTAGTGAAGATCACGAGGGAAAAGGGGGAAGAGGGGAGGGCGCGGGAGGCTGGTCTGGGCGCGGGGAGCTCGCCGGAGCGCGGGGCGGCGACGCCGGAGTTCGGGGCTGCAGCAGCATCCACGGAATGCCCATTGCTGGAGGAGGAAGAGAGGTCCCGGGGGCGACGTGGCATGCCCGGAGCCCTCCGATCGCCCGATCGGACGGCCGGGAGCAACTGGAGCTAGGGTTTCGGAATTTGGGGGTCTATTGGGGCAGATCTGGGGAAAAAAAAGGGGGGTGGCTGCAATTTTGTGGCTAGGAAAACCCTAGAAAGAGGTGGGAGTGTGGTGGTCTTTATATAGCCCAGGTGGCTGGAAGTTTTCAAAAACATCCCCGGTTTTTCTCTCGCGCGCGCGGTGCTCACGTTTCTGACCGCCGGGGTCTGCAGTACCTCCGATTCGGGTAAAACTTTGAACTGCGCAATCAGCGCGTCGAGCCGGCGGCGTTCACCTCGCGCTGGAACCATTCCGAAAACACTTACCGGCACGCTATAAAAATAACCCGTTTAATTATTAAACGGGGTTTTTCGTTCCGTTGGCTGCGGCTGGTCTCGTGCGGTCTCGCGACGGTGATCGGGTGAAACCCGGTGTCCCAAAGGTCGAGTGTCAGGGTGGCAAGGGTCGGTCTCCGTCCGGTATGAGATAAGAGGGGGAAAAAATAATCGCCGATCGATAAATCGGGGATGCAAACACCGCAAACAAATCAGACAATCAAACAATTCACACCGAAAACAAATTTTTTAATTTTGTGAAAACTAGGCTGTTACAGGTGCCCTACCGATGCTCCTATTTATTCCCGTGACGCGAAAACCCCAGAACAGAAGTCTTTTTACCAATTCTCGTCGCGGAGCCGCCGCCACCCTCTGTTCTTCTCCGGGAGGGCTAATCTGGAGGCTATTTTGGCATCCGGAGAGGGGAGATCATCGCCATCGTCATCACCATCACCACTCCATCCTCCCTCCATGACTTCTCCATCGATGTGTGAGTAATTCCCTACTGTAGGCAACGTGGATGGTAGGGATTGGATGAGTTATATCATGTAATAGTTTATCAGATTGTTGGGGCATGTTGCCTTTCATCTAGATTGGTGTTTATCATCTTTGCTTGGACTTGTTTCTCTTAATGCTTGTCACTTTGGGCCCGAGTGCCATGATTTCAGATCTGAACCCTTTATGTTTTCATGAATATATTTGTGTTCTTGATCCTATCTATGAGTTGTTTGCACCTGTTATTGTCCGGAACCGGCGATCCCAAAGGTGACAGCTTGGGACACCAAAGGGGATGGACTATAATTTTGGGATTCCATGTATCCATTGATTTTTAATGTTTTGTTCCGGTGCTCTTTGACAGGAGCCCCTTAATCTCCATAAGTTCCTTTTGGCCCCGTTTGTAGTGGGATGGTAGGACAAAAGATGTTGCGCAAGTTCTTATTGCAAGCACGTACACCTACCTGTGGGATACATGCCTGATGTTTGATTTATGCCTAGATGATCTTTTCTTTTCTGTGTGCCTTGCCCCAAGTTGATTACATGATGTGTCTTATCCATGCAGCGCCCAACCATCCATCTCCCTAGCCTACAGTGTTTTAATTCTACTGGTTACTAGTTGTTTACTTTTGCTGTTACTATTACCGTTGCTATCGTCACTAGCACTATTATCGCATTTACTATTAATATCTTGTTGCAAGTAAGTGTATCTCAGGTGCGGTGGAATTGACAACTCCGCTGTTAAAGCTTGTGGATATTCTTTGGCTCCCCTTGAGTCGAATCAATAAATTGGGTTATCTTACCCGCGAACACTATCTCGATCCCCTGTAGTTGTGGGTTATCAAGCCTGTTTTCTAGCGCCGTTGCCGGGGAGCATAGCTTTATTCACAAGTCTACTTGAAGTATTTTACCTTCTGCAATTTATCCGCTATGGGTAAGAAAGAAGACCCCGTCCCGATCTTACCATCCCGTACTAGAAAAGGTACTGTTCTGAACACTAGTGCTACACTTGATTCGCCTTTAGTTATGAGTAAGTTTGGTTCACCGCCACCACATGATGCTTCTACTGAATCTGTTACTATGACCGATACTTTTGATGATGCTTCTACTACACTTGATGATATTGGTTCACTTGGTCACGCTCTTGAGAAACAGATTGCTGCTGCTGCCAAGAAATCTGGGGTTGAAATTCCCAATACTTGCTATCCTTTCGATGGGACCTACACTTATCCCGATTTAAGTAAACTCAAGGAGAGACTCCTCGATGATGATTATATTATACTTGATGATGATTTATGCAGGGAGCTAACAGAGTTTAACGACTCTGACCCTGATGCTATTAAGAAGCTGCTCAAGAAACATTCTTTGAAGAACAAGACCGTACCTGATCCTACTTTTGCTACGTCTCCTATATGCATCACTGATCCTGATTATAATTTCTCTGTTGATCTTTCACTTATATCTATGCTTGAAGCTGACCCCTTTTATGGCAGAGAAAATGATGATGCAATTGCACACCTGACCAAACTCACTGAGTTAGGTGGTTTGTTTACTACTGATGAGAAGATACGAAACTTCTATGTTACTAAGCTTTTTTATTTCTCTTTAAAGGAAAGTGCTAAAGCAAGGTATGATGCACTACCATGTGGTTCTATTAGGAGTCCTCAAGACTTAGCTCAATCTTTTGTTGATAAGTATTTTCCAGCTCATATGCAACATGCCGCTTTATGAAAAATTTATAACTTTAAAAAGTTGCACGATGAGAACCTTCTTAAATCTTGGGGGAGGTATTGCAGTCTGATCCAGGATAGACCGGGACATGGAGTCCCTAAAAATGAATTGATTGATATATTTTATGCTGGTCTAACTGATGAATCTAGATCCTACTTGGAAAGTTGTGCTGGTTGTGTTTTCAGGAAAAGAACACCGGACGATGCAGAAGAACTAATGGGCAAGATTGCCAAGAACCACGAAGATTGGTCCGTCCCTGAACCACCTCCACCACCAAAGAAGAGGGGCATGCTTGTCCTAATCCCCGAAGACATGCAAGAAGACATGGGAAGGAACGAGAACCATGGGTGCAGAAACCTATGCCCTTTCCAGGTAAGTCTCTCAAAACCAAAGAAGAAGAGCATTATAATAAGTTTTGTGAGTGGATGAAACCTCTTTTTCTTCAAATTACTTTGACTGATGCTATTAAGTTACCTCCTTATTCGAAATATATGAAAGATATTGTTACTAATAAAAGAAAAGTTCCTAATGTAGCAATATCTACTATGCTTGCTAACTACTCTTTTAGTGGCAAGATTCCTGAGAAGCTTGGTGATCCAGGTATACCCACCATTCCTTGTTCCATAAAGAATAATTATGTCAGGGCTGCTTTATGTGTTCTTGGAGAAGGAGTGAGTGTTATGCCCTTTTCTCTTTACCAGAGATTATGTTTAGAAAAACTAATCCCTACAGATATCTCTTTTCAGATGGCTGACAAGTCAGCAGCCGTTCCCATAGGTATTTGTAAGGATGTTCCCGTTGAAGGTTCTAATTGTTTAATCCTTACTGATTTTGTTGTGCTTGACATGCCCGAGGATGGGAGGATGTCTATTATTCTTGGTAGACCTTTTCTTAACACCACAGGTGCTATTATTGATTGCAATAAAGGAAAGGTTACTTTCAATGTGAATGACAAAGAACACACGGTGTATTTTCCGAAGAAGATTGACAAGAGGCATGGCCTCAACTCTATAGATAATATCGAGACCGTGAAGATTGGAGAATGGGATTGTCCTTTACATGTGCACCACAAATACAAAACCATCATGGTGGGGAAAATTTCCATTAAAGTAAAGGTGCAATGATCACTTCATAAGGGGTGAGACTTTTTGCTCTATATATCACCGGTTTGTTGGCAAGACTTGATCAACCTTGCTGGTAAGCATGTTTTATATAGGTAAAGATTGGAGCTTGTTATGTTTTCATTTGCCTTAGATTTTATTCTCCTTGTTGTACCAAGTTTATTTGTTTTTGAAACTTCACAACTCTAATCATTGTTTCAAGTTTTCAGAGAGTTTTGCAGCTTTTTGAACTTCGAAAAATTTTCAACAGTGAAGTTGTCAGAAAAATTCCAGAAAAAATATTTTAAATTTTTTCATGCCGGGGTGACCCAGGGGCACCTGGGGCTGACCAGGGGGCCACCAGTGGCCCAGGCGGCCAGCTGGCGCGGCCTGTCCCCTGGCTGCGCCCCCAGGGCGCCTAGGGCCCACAGGGCAGCCAACCAGGTAAGTCTTCTTCCTCCTCCTTCCTCTCTCTCCAAAAACACGAGTTCTGCACATTGTTCTTGCGTTCTTGCTGCTCTCCATCCATAATTTCGATCTCTCTCTACGACCCATCAATTGAGCTGAGATTTTGGGAAAATACTCCCTGGTATGTAAATCCTTCACCCCTCCAATTAGATTTTTGATTGGTGGCTTCATTTGTGAGTATTTAGTAGCTCTTGGTGTTGTTCATATGAGCTTCCTTACATGTGTAGAAATTTATTTTCCAAGTTTGGATGCAAGTTTATGCCTTAGGTAAGTGAGTAGAGTAGTTTGCCTCAACTCAATTTCTTTAAATCCTTGTTTTTGTGAATTGTAAAAAATTTCAGAAATGAGTTTCTTTGGAAAAGCAAAGGGATGGCTTGGGAAGAAGAAGCCCGAGCGCTCCGATCGAGTCACTAGAGCTGCAGCTTCACCCTCAGCAGTCAGGGTGAGCTACAATGAAGATCATGTGCCCCCTGGAGCTGTTGGAAGACACAAATCCAGCATGCGCAATGATGTATCCGTGCGATGATTTTCTTACAGCTGCAGGAATTAAGGAGAAATTTTATGGCCTTTGTGCCAATGCAGGTTTGACACGGCTAGCTCTATGCCGTGTGGTGCAATACAAAAAGCTTACCTCCTATTTTGTCAACAGGTTTTGTTATAACCATGATGCTGGAATCATTGAGTTTAAACTTTATAATGACCTCATAACCATGTCTTTGGCACAGTTTTGTGATATAATAGGTGTGACGAACGTTGGTCAGACAGCTAAGATGACCATGCAGCCTTCCGGGTTGAGGACCCTCTTCAACTCCCTTTGTTGCCAAGAGGAGACCGACATTCGGCGCATGAAGATTTCCAGCATCTTGTTTCCACACCTTAGGTATTTTGCGTATTTTATTGCTAGAAGGGTGTTAGCTCATGACAACACGAGCAACGGTTCTGCACCAGACTTCGCCATTTATGCGAACGCCCTCTCTGGTAAGAATGAGTATAATGTGGGTGCCTTGATTGCTCGGCGCATTGTTACGAACAGTAACAAGGGTGATTTATATGGTGGGGTTTACGCCACACTTATCCTTGAGTCTCTTGAGCGCACCCCGCATCATGATGATGTTCCCTTTTCATACGCGAGTCTCGATCTTGCGGCTATGAAGAGGCATAGGTTTGTTACCATGACTTCTCAGTTTGGTAACCTTGATCATATTTTGAGGTTTGAAAGGACTATTACTCGTGAGATCCGTCTACCTGCACCACTTTTGTTTAATAACACTCGCAGGAACGGATGGTCCTTCAACAAAATTCAGTTTTATGAGTTCTTGGCTAATTACCAGCCGCATGACCCCATGGAGGGGGTTGTGCCCGATGAGGAGGAGCATGGTGAGTTCCCACCTTTCCATGGAGAGACCTTCACCGAGCATGGCGAGGGATCTTCTTCCGCTTGGAGCGCAGGACCTTCCTCATGGGAGGATCCGAGGACTTCGGTGTACGCACCAAAGGGCTCATACGACTCCTGGACATACCCTTACCCTGGAGCAGGAGGCTCCTGGGGGCAGTAGCTGCTACCAACTTAGGCCAAAATCCTAAGCTTGGGGGAGTACGTTCCCTTCTCACCTTTCCATTGTATTATCCGTTTTTATTTTTCTTTGCTTCGATCTTTTCGAAGTTTTTTCCCGTTCTTCTTTGTTCTTTTACTTTGCACAAACAACAAAAAGATTTTTCTTTTCTTTTTCTTTCGTTAAATCTTGGAAAAAATCCAAAAATATTTTATTTTCTCTCTTTAGTTTGCTTTGTTGAAGATTTCAGCTCGAGTCCGTGATGGCATTTGCACTTGATTATATTTTCATACGTTCAATCGTGCAAGTGACAAGGCAGTAATGACGAAGATCGACGAAAGGGATGCAACAAGGAAAACTGGTATGAACTCTTTTTTTTTCTACTTTTGTACATATGCTTGTACTTATGAATTAGAGACCAGCTTGTAGCGACATAATGCTATGTTTACAATGCTTTCCAGTGTTCATGCTTTCCTTGTGGTCAATCCCAAATAGCTAGGGTGCATAATGTGTTGTTGAAATGATTTACATGCATTGCATTGTTCATGGTTTGGCATACTGAAGTGGTATTTCCCTTTGGAGAATTCTTGGATTGACTTGGCACATGCTTACACATGTTTATGACTGAAAAGTCTACTATGCCTTGATGATCTTTGAATTTCAGAATAGTCATATCATTTTCATGCCTGATTCAATGTTACTTTGTCGCTCTACATGATTATGACCGTTATTGCTCTCTAGTTGGTCGCTTCCCAGTCTTTTGCTAGACTTCGCTCGCACTAAGCGGATTTCTGCTTGTGCATCCAAAATCCTTGAAACCAGTTTCTCTATATGAGTCCACCATACCTTCCTATGTTGTATTTATTGGCCATCCTAACGAAGACTATCTTGTACCATCTCGAAATTATTCAAAAACACTCATGTTTTGTGCCTCTGTTTAGCTCATGAGGAAGTAGTAGGTAATCCATGACCGTCTTATGTTAGACATGTTTTATTCCGTGATTGCATGTCTAATCTTCAAACCCCAATACGAGGAGGGACTGGCATGAGTGCGCCCAGCTCACAAAAGATAATCACAACCAAAAAACCCTCCTTCACGCTTTGTCTATGAGAAATCAGAAAACTTTGGCAGTGATAAACAAAGGAGATTAAGGGGATGTGATCGTCCCCATCTTGGGAGCCGTTCCTCAAAATATGTCTAGCGCAAGAGGCGATTGAGTTGTCTACTAGCATTCGTTGACAAAGCATGGACATCTCAAAAACACTTTTTATCTCTATTTTCAAAACCAAGAGCTCTGGTGCAAGTTTAGCCTTTGCTTCCATCCACGGGTTTTCAACCTTTCCATCAAACTCCACGGTTCGAGAGTCTCCTCCTTCTTTCTCCAAACCACCAAGTAGGAGAGCATAATTTTCATTCTGAGTGTAATGTGCATTGTCCAAAAGTATTACATTGTCTTTGGTATGATTGTGGTATTATTTATTTTGAAGTTCTTAGTTCTAATCTCCTTTAAAACTCTGGAGGAGTTTCTGCATTTATGTTTTGCTTCACTCATGGAGGCTAGCGAAATACCACTCTAGTATGTTCAAATTTGTGCATTGTAATCCTGTCTTGATTTTCAGTAGCATATTATTTTCTTTTAGTTGTTTGAGATTGATCACTTGAAAGAAGGATTGCTTCATGCATTGTCCTCGTAGCATTGTTCTAATACTTTCTAAGTTCTTTTCGTAGTACATGCTTATATACATTTATTGAAGCAAAAGAGTTTGTCAAAGTTTTCTTTGTCGCGTTCAGTTCGTTGTACTGAATTGCTTGAGGACAAGCAATATGCTAAGCTTGGGGGGGTTGATACGTCTCAAACGTATCTACTTTTCCTAACACTTTTGCTATTGTTTTGCCCTCATTCTTGCATGATTTGGACGAAACTAACCCGGACTAACGCTGTTTTCAGCAAAGCTGTATGGTTTTATTGTGCGCAGGAAAATAGATTTTTGGACGTCCCAGAAAAATACCAGAAAATCCACGCACCCGAAGGAGCCAGATGCCAGAAGTGGGACCAGGGGGAGTCCTGGGGGCCTCAGGCGCCCCCTAGCGCGGCTAGGGGTGGGGCCGCACCCTCTGGACGCCTGGGCCCCCCCCCCCTCCTCTGGTTCCCTACCGATGCTCCTATTTATTCCCGTGACGCGAAAACCCCAGAATAGAAGTCGTTTTCCCAATTCTCATCATGGAGCCGCCGCCACACTATTCTTCTCCGGGAGGGCTAATCTGGAGGCTGTTTTGGCCTCCGGAGAGGGGAGATCATCGCCATCGTCATCACCATCACCACTCCATCCTCCATCCATGACTTCTCCATCCATGTGGGAGTAATTCCCTGCTGTAGGCAAAGGGGATGGTAGGGATTGGATGAATTATATCATGTAATAGTTTCTCAGATTGTTGGGGGCATGTTTCCTTTCATCTTGATTGGTGTTTATCATCTTTGCTTCGACTTGTTGCTCTTAATGCTTGTCACTTTGGGCCCGAGTGCCATGATTTCAGATCTGAACCCTTTATGTTTTCATGAATATATTTGTGTTCTTGATCCTATCTATGAGTTGTTTGCACCTGTTATGGTCCGGAACCGGCGATCCCAAAGGTGACAGCTTGGGACACCAAAGGGGATGGACTATAATTTGGGGATTCCATGTATCCATTGATTGTTAATGCTTTGTTTCGGTGCCCTTTGACAGGAGCACCTTAATCCCCATAAGTTCCTTTTGGCCATGTTCGTAGGGGGATGGTAGGACAAAATATGTTGTGCAAGTTCTTATTGCAAGCACGTACAACTACCTGTGGGATACATGCCTGATGTTTGATTTATGCCTAGATGATCTTTGCTTTTCTGTGTGCCTTTCCCCAAGTTGATTATATGATGTGTCTTATTTATGTATCTCAGGTGCGGTGGAATTGACAACTCCACTATTAAAGCTTGTGGATATTCTTTGGATCCCCTTGAGTCGAATCAATAAATTGGGTTATCTTACCCGCGAAGACTATCTCGATCCCCTGCAATTGTGGATTATCAGCGTCTCTCGGGGGGAGGTTATGCTCGAGCCCCCGAGTGCTTTAAGTAGCATCGCGTAAGCGAAGATAGCGTCTCTCGGGGGGAGTTTGTGCTTGAGCCCCCGAGTGCTTTAAGTAGCGTCGCGTAAGCGAAGATTGTGTCTCTCGGGGGGAGTTTTGTGCTCGAGCACCCAAGTGCTTTTAGTGGTATTATTTGGGAAACACCTTCTTTTATTGCTTCGAGTTTTACATGAGTTGTCGATCGGTGCTGCTACCGATACTACCGATAGTGCCTAAGGGTAGACTATGGGTAGAACAGGCGCAAGTTTGCCACCTTCCACGGATTTCCCACGTCTTCGTCGGTCTTGAGGTTCTTCAGCCTGTATGCCCCTCCTCCTATGACCTCCGAGATTATGAAGGGTCCTTCCCACTACGGGGCAAGTTTGTGCACTTTTTCTTGTATTATTCGTAGACGAGATATCCTTTGCGGAAAGTTCTGGTCCGCAGGCGACTGCTTTGGTATGTGTGTAGCTTGTCCTGGTATTGTTCTGACCTTGTTATGGTTGTGTCCCTTGCTTCGTCTGCGGTGTCTTTATCATCCTGTAGTGCTTCTTCTGCCTCTTCTTCTTCGTATCCTAAGATTCGGGGATCTCCAAACTTTAGGTCGTGCGGCAGCACCGCTTCTGCCCCATATACCATGAAAAAAGGTGTGTACTGGGTTGAGGCGTTGGGGGTGGTGCGCAAGCTCCACAGGACTGCGGGGAGTTCTTCTACCCAGTTGCCTGCAGCTTGTTCGAGTGGTACGAGGAGTCGCTTTTTTATTCCTCCGCACACTAAGCCGTTTGCCTTCTCCACCTGGCCGTTAGATTGTGGGTGCGTGACTGACGCGTAGTTGATTTTGATGCCCAAATCTTGGCAGAAGTTATGGAATTCTGCTGCTGTGAAGTTTGTACCATTATCTGTGATGATGTTATGTGGTACGCCGAATCTGAAGATGATGGACTTGATGAAGTTAACTGCCGCGAGGGCTGTTGAGCTGGTGATTGGTACTGCCTCGATCCACTTGGTGAACTTGTTTACTGCTACTAGTAGATGTGTTTGGCCTCCTTTTGGGGATTTCTTGAGTGGGCCCACCATGTCGAGTCCCCAAGTGGCGAACGGCCAGGATAACGGTATGGTCTTGAGTTCTGATGCTGGGGCGTGCGGTCTGCTGGCGAATTTTTTGCAGGCGATGTAGCATCGCACGATGTCTTCCGCGTTTCTCATTGCAGTTGGCCAGTAGAAATCTGCTCGAAAAGCTTTGGCCACGAGTGCGCGACTGCTCGCGTGATGCCCGCAAGTGCCTTCGTGGATCTCGAGCAACAGGGCTTTGCCGTCTTCTTCCTCGATGTACTTTTGGAGGAGCTGACAGATGCTGCGCTTGTAGAGCTGTCCGTTGATTACTGTGAACGCTTTAGATCGCCGACTGATGCATCGGGCTTCTCGACGTCTTGTGGTAAGGTACCTTGAATTAGGAATCGAAGGAACGGTTTTGTCCAAGCTGGACCTTCGGGTGCGGCTGGTTCTTCTTCTTCGACTACTTCGTTGCCTGTGCCATTTGTTGGGTTTGCAGCCGCCACTTGTGCTGGTTTGCTTGGGTCGTCGTCCTTTGCGACTGCCTCCGACGCGAGTGCCTTGGTTTTGATTGACCTCTGGCTGATGCTTTCGAGGAAAACGCCTGGAGGGATTGGTCCTCGGGTTGATCCAATGTTTGCGAGCTCGTCTGCTTCTGTGTTATTTGCTCTGGTGACGTAATTTAGCTCGCAGTCGTCGAATCCTCCTTCTAGGGTGTTGTAGAGTTTCTGGTATGCTAACATGTTTTCTGTGACTTCTTCGCAGTCCCTCATTGTTTCTTGGACGATGAGGTTGGAGTCGCCGTAGATTACGAGACGGGTGGCGCCGCAAGCTTTTGCCATGCGCATGCCATGGATTAGTGACTCATAATTTGCTTCGTTGTTTGATGCCTTGCTGAAGTTGATTTGGAGCACGTATCTGAGTTTGTCTCCTTTGGACGAGATTAACACAACGCCTGCTCCATATCCTTGATGTCTTTTTGAACCGTCGAAGAACATCGTCCATGAGTTGGAGAGGTCTGGAGGGCCAGGTGTTTGCACTTCTGTCCACTCGACCAGAAAATCTGGGAGTACTTAAGCTTTGATTGTTGTAGGGTGTTTGAACTGCAGGTCGCGGGGACTGAGCTCGATGTTCCATTCAGTGACTCGGCCAGTTGCTCCAGGCTTGTTGAGGATGTCCGCGAGTGGTGCGCTGCTCACGATCGTGATGAGGTGCTCGTCGAAGTAGTGTGTTACTTTCCTTGAAGTCATGACGATGGCGTATACGAGCTTCTAGTAGTGCGGGTACCGTTGCTGAGACTTTGTGAGGAGCATGCTTAGTTAGTAGATTTGCCTTTGTATGCTCTGGATTTTTCCTTCTTCCGTGCGCTCGACGACGAGCGTCGTGCTGACTACGCTGCTGCGTGCCGCTATATATAGGTAAATGGGTTCTCGCTCCTTGGGCACCGCCAGGATTAGTGGTGTCGAGAGGGTCTTTTTTAGGTCTGCGAATGCGTTGCGGGCTTCCTCGGTCCACTCGAATTTTTCTCCTTTTCTGAGCAACTGGTAGAATGGTAGGATCCTTTCTCCCAACCTGTTGTTGAATCGGCTCAGTGCTTCGAGTCTTCCTGTGAGTTGATGTACTCCTTTGATGTTTACTGGTTCTAGCATCTTGGCGATTGCTTGGACTTTTTTAGGGTTTGCTTCGACTCCTCGAGCATAATACGCCATAGGGGGTGATGAACGAGGTGTGTTCTTCGTCTTCTTCCTTCATCCTGATTTGGTTGTATCCTGAGTAGGCGTCGAGGAAGGATAGGAGATCGCATCCTGTGGTAGAGTCGATTATTTGGTCTATCCTTGGCAAAGGAAAGTGGTCCTTCGGGCAGTGTTTGTTGACGGGCCTGTAGTCGACGTACATCCATAGTACGTCGGTGTCCTTTTTAGGTACCAAGACTGGGTTTGCGATCCAGGTGGCCTTCTTCGTCTCCCGGATGAATTGCGCGTCGAGTAGTCGGTTGATCTCTTCTCCAATAGGTCTGCGCTTGGGTTCTGAGAATCGGCGCAACGCCTGCTTTACTGGTTTGGTGTTTGGATGTATGTGCAGCGCGTGTTTTCTCGAGGTATTCCGGGCATGTCGGCCAGGCACCAAGCGAAAAATTTCCACTCTTCGCGGAGGAAGACCATGAGGGCGGCTGCTTGTGTTTTCTGGGAGGTGGGCGTAGATTCGGACCGTCTTATCCGGGTCCGTTGGGTGAACTTGATGGGTGACTGTGTCGCTGTCGACGCTGAAGTCGCGATTGAATTCTTTTGATTCGCTTCTGCTTCCCAGTGGAAAAATGCTCCTGTCTGTTTCCATGGCTATCTCTTCGAGCTGTTGCTGGGCTCCAAACGTGTCAGAAACTTCGTGAAAATCACAGTCACACTGGTCTGATTTGATAAAACACCCATTGACCGTGATGACCCCTGAGGGTCCTGGCATCTTGAGCTTGAGGTACGCATAGTGCGGGACCGCCATAAATTGCGCAAATGCGGGTCGTCCTAGTATGGCGTGGTATTGGGACTGCCAGTCGAGCATTTCAAACTCGAGAAGTTTTCATGTGAAGTTGCCCTTGTTGCAGAAGATGCCATCGAGGTCGATTGTTCCGAGGGAGGTGGCTGCTTCACCTGGAACTACGCCGTAGATAGTGACACCTGACTTCTTCCATACTTACCGTGGAATCAGCATCTTGCGTAAGGTGCTGGTGAAGATTATGTTTAAGCTGTTGCCTCCGTCCACGAAAACTCTGTCCATGTCGTAGCCGCCGATTTGGGCGTCGAAGACCAGCCCTGGTCTTGGAAATGCGGGTGGGTGATCGCTTTGTGAGAAGGTGATGTTGATCCCTGCGCCATACAGATGGTAGGTTTCTGTTGTTTTTAGGCCCTCGGCTACTCGGGTCTGCAGGGTGTGGGCGTCCTGTTTTGCTTTTGAGGGTCGTCTTTCTTGGATCATGCAGACTCGTCCATGGGACATAGGGTATTGCTCTTCTGTATTTGGTGTTGGTGACTGCGCGGTTCCTCGGGCGCGTTTGGCTTCGCGCTGGTTCTCTTCCTTGAGGCTGTTGGAGAGTTCGGTGAACATGCGACAATCTCTCAGGGAGTGACCTTCTCTAAGGCGTCCCCAGTCGTCTTCGAAACAGTGGATCGTACATGGTCCGTCCAGTTGTTCTTTGGCTGTGAGCTTGCTGGAGCCGGTGTGCCTTCTACTTCTTGAGACCTGGAACGACTGCGAGTGGTCTTCTAAGCGAGAGTGGAACCTTGGGTCGAGCTCTATTCCATCGTTGATCGAGTGCTTCCGAATAAACTTGGCTAATTCATCTCGTCTTCGATCTGGGTCGTAGTATTCGCCGGTCTGAGTTTCGGAGTCGCTGTCCTGTCCCGTGGCAGGTGACCGGGTGGCGGCTGATAACCCTCAACTGTAGGGGATCGATATAGTCTTCGCGGGCAAGAAAACCCAATTTATTGATTCGACACTTGGGGACACAAAGAATACGTACAGGCTTTGACAATTGAGTTGTCAATTCAACCGCACCTGAAATAAACACTTGCTTGCACAAAGGTATTAGTAGAAACTGTGATACGGTGATAGTAGTGGTGGTGATAATAGTGGTGATGGTGGTGGTGAAACAGCAAAAGTAAACAACTCGTTACCAGCAAGAAAGAAAACATTGTAGGCTAGGGAGATGGATGGTTGGGCGCTGCTTGGAAGAGAACTAACATGTAATAGATTCTAACACGGGCAAGGCTCACAAAAAAGAAAGGATCATCTAGGCAAATATCAAACATCAGGCGTGTATCCCAGGGTAGTTGTACGTGCTTGCAATAAGAACTTTGCACAACATCTTTTGTCCTACCCTCCCGCTACAAACGGGGCCAAAAGGAACTTAGGGAGATTAAGGTACTCTTGTCAAAGAGCACCGGAACAAAGCATTAACACTTCATGGATACACGGAATTCTCAAATTATAGTCCATCCCCTTTGGTGTCCCAAGCTGTCACCATTGGGATCGCCGGTTCCGGACTATAATAGGTGCATACAACTCATAGATAGGATAAAAAACACCACAAACTCAAGAAACAAAAGGGTGATCAGATCTGAAATCATGGCACTCGGGCCCAAAGTGACAAGCATTAAGAGCAACAAGTTGTAACAGAGATGATATACACCAAGTAGATGATAGGCAACATGCCCCCAACAATCTGATTGAACTATTACATGATCTAACTCATCCAATCCCTACCATCCCCTTTGCCTACAGCAGGGAATTAATCACACATGAGAGAGGAAGTCATGGAGGGGTGATGGAGAGGCGATGATGATGATGATGGCGAGGATTTCCCCTCACCGGAGGCCAAAGCAGCCTACAGATTAGCTCTCCCGGAGAAGAACAGAGGGTTGCGGTGGCTCTGCGATGTAGATTGGAAAAGTGACTTCTGTTCTGGGGTTTCTGCTTCGGGAGAATAAATAGGGCCAAAGTAGGGCACCAGGGGGTGTGGGACCCAGCCAGGAGGGCATGCACTACGAAAGAGTTTAGCAAGTTTTGACACCATACTACAAGGACAATGCACGAAGCAATCCTTCTTTCATGTAATCAGTCACAAACAAACAAAAAGTAAATAATATGCTGCTGATAATCAATTTAAGATCACAATGCACATAGCATGAACATATCAGAGTGGTATCTCGCTAGCCTCCATGAGTGAAGCAAAACATAAATGCAGAAACTCCTCCGGAGTTTTAAAGGAGACTAGAACTCAGAACTCAAAGTAAGAAACATCACAAGCATGCAGAAGACAATGTGATACTTTGGGACAATGCATGTTACACTAAGAATGACAATTATGCTCTCATAGTTGGTTCTTTGGAGAAAGGAAGGTGGAGACTCTCGAACCGTGGCTTTTGATGGCAAGGTTGAAAACCCGTGAAAGGAAGCAAAGACTAAACATGTGCCAGAGCTCTTGGTTGGAAAACAGAGATGAAACTCTTTTGAGAAGTGCAACTTTCCAGTCAATGGTGAACGGTAAAGGTCTCTCAATATCTCCCATGCCAACTATATTAATGCCTTTTGCTTACACATGTTCCCTTATCCATAAATCCTTTGATGGTCTACGGAACCTTTTATTTTGCCTCAAGGATGGAAGGAGGATATCGTTCCATCTATCATAAGCAGCATTTGGTCCATTTCATTCCATCATCAAGTATGGGGGAGGTGTAACTCTCATTTGTTTCTATTGAATAGTTAAAACTTCCGTCAAAATATTTTTGGCATGAAAGATACCGATTTTCCCTCACCGCACCATGAGCTTGTACGGTTACAAAGGGGAAGCTTTTGAATAAATTTCGAGATGGCACAAGAAAGTCTAAGTTAGGAGTGGCCGGTAAATACCACATATAGGTAGGTATGGTGGACTCAAATGGAACAACTGGGTTTAGAAAGGTGATTTTGGAAGCACAAGTAGAATTCCGCTTGGTGCTAGAGGAAGGCTAGCAAAATACGGGGAAGCGACCAACTAGAGAGCATAACAGTCATAAACATTGAATCGGGCATGAAAGTGATATAGCTCACTCTGAAGTAAAAAGATCATCAAGGAAGAACAGACTTTTTAGTCTTAACATGCGTGAACATGTGCCAAGTCAATCCAAGAATCCCCCCGGAGGGAAATACCACTTCAATATGCACATCATGAACAATGCAATGCATGTCAATCATTTCAAGCAACACATTATAAACTCTAGCTATTTGAGACTAACCACATAGAAAGCATGAACCACTGGGAAAGCATTGTAAACATAGCACTATGTCACTACAAGCTGGTCTCTAATCATAAGTACAGGCATATGTACAAAAGTAGAAACAAAAAGAGTTCATACCGGCTTTCCTTGTTGCATCCCTTCCGTCGATCTTCGTCATTACTTCCTTGTCACTTGCACGATCGAACGTAGGAAATTATAATCATCACCGACTCGAGCTGAACTCTGAAACAAAGCAAACTAAAGAGCAAAGGAAACATAATTTTTTTGGGCTTTTTAAAGGTTTAGCGAAAGCAAAAGAAAGGAGAAATCTTTTTGGGTTTTTGCAAACTAAAAGAACAAAGAAGAACAGGCAAAAACTTGCAAAAAGATAAAAGCGAACCAACGGTAGATACAATGGAAAGGGGAGGAGACCACATACTCCCCCAAGCTTAGGCTTTTGGCCTAAGTTGGGCTCTTCTACTGCGGTCCCGAGGAGCCTCCTGCTCCGGGATAATGGTAAGCCCAAGGGTTGTATGAGCCCTCCGGTGCGTACATTGAAGTCCTCGGATCTTCCCACGTGGAAGAGGAAGGTCCCGCCCCCCATCCAAAGGAAGACCCTTCACCCCAGGGGGTGACGGTCTCCTCCTGAACGGGCGGATACACGACGCGCTCCTCCTCGTCTGGCTCGACCCATCCGTGGGGTCGTGAAACTGGTATCTCCCCGTGATCTCCTCAAACTCGGCCACTGAAAAACGAAATCCGTTCCTGCGAGAAAAATCAAACACAAGTGGTGCAGGTAGACGGATAGTGCGTGCCACACCGTCTTTAAAACGCAAAATATAATCAGTTTATAGCGGTCAGAGGTCTTAGTAACAAAGAAATGCCTCTTCATGGCTGCCAAGTCAAGGCTAACAAAAGGAAAGACTGTATCATCTGGGCGCGGTTCTCCTGCAAAAGAAGTGTGGCATAGACGTCCCCAAAGAGGTCCCCCTTGTTACTATTAGTAGCAAGGAGTTTCGCAATAAGCGAACCCACATGATACTCGTGCTTCCCTGAGAGGGCATTCGCCATGATAGTAGTATCAGTCGTAGTAGTGTTGCTCATGTTGTCTCGAGCCAACACTCCTCTAGAAATATAATAGGCGAAATACCTGAGGTGAGGGAACATAATGTTGGAAATCTTCTGACGGTTGGATGGCCTCACTTCAGTGTTACAAAACGAGTCGAGGAGGGTGTTGAGTGCAACAGTTTGGAAATTTTTCCTCTTCTTCTTCTCGACCAAGCCTGGCAAACCTAAAGCTTCACAAAATGTACTCATAGGCATGGTCAGCAATCTTTCATAAAGTCGAAACACCACAGTATCATTGTCAGAATAAAACCTGAAACTGTTAACAAAAATAGCGGTGAGTGTCTCATACTGTGGAACACGGCTCGTAACAAGCCGTGTCAAACCTGCATTGGCACACAGAGCATAGAACTCTTCTTGTATGCCGGCATCCTCCATGAAATCTTCGCATGGAAATGCCATGGCTTTCACGGGTGACGCGTCCAACATCTCTATGGGTACGATATCTTCATTGTAGCTCACCCTCGTGGTCGAAGGTGAAGCTGCGGAACACGTAACACGGCTAGAGCGCTCGGGTTTCTTCTTCCCAAGCCACTTTCCTAGCCTCTCCATTTCTGAAATTTTTAACAATTCACAAAAACGAAGTTTTAAGCAAAACTAGTTTGGGCAAAACATTCTACTTACTTTACCAAGGCTCAAACTAGCAACAAAACTTGAAAAATAAATTTCTACACAAACATTTAAGCTCAACTAAACAACACCAAGAACCACTAAATACTCACTAATAAAGCCACCAACTAGAAAACTAATTGGAGGGGTGAAGGAGTCACATACCAGAGAGTATTTGTTCCAAATTTCAGTTCAAATGAGTGGTTGTAGAAGGAGATCGAGGTTCCGTGCTCAAGAACAGCAAGAACAGCAAAACCAGAGAAAGAACACGAGTTTTTGGGAGGAAGGAGAGAGAGTGAGGGAAGAGAGACCATCAAGGGGTGCCTGTGGGCCCCAGGAGGGTGGGTGGCGTGGCCAGGAGCTGGGCCGCGCCACCTGGCCTCCTGGGCCAGGGGTGGACCCCCCTGGCCAGCCTCAGCTGCCTCCTGATGGCTTTTTACCTGGAAATTTTGATTTTGATTTTTCTGTAATTTTCTAGGAAACTTCACTGTAGAGAATTTTTCAAAGTTCAAAAAGCTGCAAAAACTTTCGTGAACGTGAGACAAAAGTTAGAACAAGTGAAGCTTTAAACACAAAAACTTGGGTACAGCAAGGAGAATAAAAGCTAAAGGAAATTAAAACATAACAAGCTCAACTTTTTACCTATATAAAACATGCTAGTTAGCAAGGTTGATCAAGTCTTACCAACAAACATGTGGTATATAGCGCAGAAAATCTCGCCTCCTATGAAGTGATCATTGCACTCTCACTTTAATGGACATTGTCCCCACCATAATTTTCTTGTATTTATGGTATACATGTAGTGGACAATCCCATTCTCCGATCTTCACGGTCTCGATATTCTCAATGGAGTTAAGGCCATGCCTTTTGTCGATCTTCTTCGGAAAATACACCGTGTGTTCTTTGTCATTCACGTTGAAGGTAACCTTCCCTTTATTGCAATCAATAACAGCACCTGCGGTGTTAAGAAAAGGTCTACCAAGGATAATGGACAAGCTCCCATCCTCGGGCATGTCAAGCACAAAAACATCAGTAAGTATTAAGCAATTGGCAACTTCAACAGGAACATCCTCACAAATACCGATCGGGACGGCCTTGGACTTGTCGGCCATCTGGAGAGAGATATCTGTAGGAATTAGTTTCTCTAAACAAAGTCTTTTGTAGAGACAAAAAGGCATAACACTCACTCCTGCACCAAGATCACATAAAGCAGTTCTAACATAATTATTTTTTATGGAGCAAGGAATGGTGGGTATACCTGGGTCACCGAGCTTCTTAGGAATCTTGCCACTGAAAGATTAGTTAGCAAGCATAGTAGATATTGCCTCATTAGGGACTTTTATTTTATTAGTAACAATATCTTTCATATATTTAGAGTAAGGAGGTAACTTAATAGCATCAGTCAAAGGGATTTGAAGAAAAAGAGGTTTCATCCACTCACAAAACTTGTTGTAGTGCTCTTCTTCTTTGGTTTTGATGGACTTGCTTGGGAAAGGCATGGGTTTCTGTACCCATGGTTCTCGTTCCTTCGCATGTCTCCTTGCAAGAAAGTCTTCTCTAGTATACTTCTTGCGCTTATTGGGTGCATCTTCTTCACGAACCTCGGGTGGATCATTCTTTTCAGCATCTTTTTCAGGTTCAGCACCGTCTTCAGTCTCAACATCGGAGGTAGATATGATGTTTGGATCAACATCTTGTTCTTCTTCTTCTATTGGATCATTGGAATTGTCAGCTTCCTTGTGTTTCTTTTTCTTCTTCTTCTTCTTTGGGGAGCTAACAATTTCTTCTTCCAGCACTTGAGAATCTTGCTCGATCCTCTTCGGATGCCCTTCTGGGTACAGAGGGTCCTGGGTGTGTGTTCCACCCCGGGTCTTTATACCATAAGCCTGTAAATTTTCCTGTTTGGCATTATTAGCAAGAAAATCTTTTTGCACATTAGAAATTTGTTCAAGCTGAGTTTGAACCATATTAAAATGCTTCACAAGACATTTAACATCATTAACTGTTCTTCCTAGAACATCAAGCAAACTTTTTATAGCAAGAGTATTATCATGCAACTGACCTTGTATCTTCTCATTGAAGTGACTCTGCTTCATAATAAAATTATCAAGCTCATCTAAACATTGGTCAGGAGGTTTACCTTTAGGTATGTCACTTGCATTGAAATCTAAAAGAGAGTGTACCTCTACCATAGGTGGGTGAGTGGTAGGCTCACACAGCTTCTCAATTGGGGGTAGATTCTTCACGTCTTTAGCTTTAATTCCTTTCTCTTTTATAGACTTCTTTGCTTCTTGTATATCTTCGGGGCTTAGGACAAGCATGCCCCTCTTCTTTGGTGGTGGAGGTGGTTCAGGCACGGACCAATCTTCATGGTTTTTGGCAATCTTGCCCATCAATTCTTCCGCATCGTCCGGTGTTCTTTGCCTGAAAACACAACCAGTACAACTATCTAGATAGGATTTAGACCCATCGGTTAGACCAGCATAAAATATATCAAGTAATTCGTTCTTAGGGATCTCATGTCCCGGTCTAGCCTTCAGCAAACTGCAAAATCTCCCCCAAGCTTTAGGGAGATGCTCATCCTGCAACTGTTTAAAGTTATAAATTCTTTGCAAAGCAGCATGTTGCATATGAGCAGGAAAATACTTATCAACGTAAGATATAGCCAAATCTTGAGGACTTTGAATGGAACCACATGGTAGTGCGTCATACCATGCTCTAGAATCTCCTTTCAAGGAAAAAGGAAGAAGCTTAGTCGCATAAAAGTTCTGGATCCTTTGATTAGTAGTAAACAAGCCGCCCAACTCAGTGAGTTTGGTCAGGTGCTCGATAGCATCAGCATTTTCTCTGCCATAAAAGGGATCAGCTTCAACTGTGGGTATAAGTGAAAGATCAACAGAGAAATCATAATCAGGATCAGTGATGCATATAGGAGACGTAGAAAAAGTAGGATCAGGAGTAAACTTGTTCTTCAGGGAGTGGTTTGCTAGCAACTTCTTTATAGTAGCAGGGTCGGAATGAGCACATTCATTAAGCTCCCTGCAAAAATCTTCATCAAGCGTAATATAATCATCCTCAAGGAGTTTCTCCTTAAGGCCAGCAAAGTTATGAATTTTTCCAATAGGTGTTTGGGTAACAGGAATTTCAACACCCGAGAATCTGGCAGCAGCAGCAATCTGTTCTTCAGTAAAATAACCAAGTGAAACTGTAGTCTCAAAGGTAATAGAAGCATCATCAAAAGTATCTGACATATTGCCAGACTCAGCAGAAGTAGCATGTAACTGAGGTGAATCAAACTGACTCATAACTGAAGGTGAATCAAGTTTAGCACTAGTGCTAAGAGCAGTACCTCGCCTCGTACGGGATGGTAAGATCGGAACCTTTGGGTCTCCTTTCTTACCCATAGTGGATAGCGTGCAGCAGGTAGGATACTTCAAGTAGACTTGTAAATAAAGCTATGGTCCCTGGCAACGGCGCCAGATAACAGTACTTGATAACCCTCAACTGTAGGGGATCGAGATAGTCTTTGCGGGCAAGATAACCCAATTTATTGATTCGACACTTGGGGACACAAAGAATACGTACAGGCTTTGACAATTGAGTTGTCAATTCAACCGCACCTGAAATAAAAACTTGCTTGCACAAAGGTATTAGTAGCAACTGTGATACGGTGATAGTAGTGGTGGTGATAATAGTGGTGATGGTGTTGGGATACGGAGCAGAAAACACAAATTTTTCATACCTACGGTACCCGAACCCAAGATCTATGCTATGGCGATGTAAAGTAACGGAGGGAATCGGTGTTCATACCTCTGAAGACCGAGAGAGGGAAACTTTCTTACGAACGTGGCTGGCGTAGACTCGGAACTACGACCTCCCTGTCTTGTAGAAGACCACCACCGGCGAGGATGACTCCCGATAAACCTCCAGCGACGAAGTAGCACCACAGGTGTAGTGCCTCGAAGAGATTATACACGTACGGTACAATCGATGTTCCTCCCGGGCCCCGAACCAGGCGAGCAGCGGAAGAAAGACGGCTACGGATCCCGACTCCAGCAGAACGACGGCCTGCCATATGGTGGAGAACTCCAATCCAGGTGCAGACTCCAAACAAGGGGAGTCCACTTCCAGGAAGGAGAAGGAGGAAGAAGGAGATATTGGTGTGTTGGAAAAAGGGGGGTCTACCCCTCCTTATATAGGCCAAGGGGGGGTGCCATCCTCCTCCCCTCCCCCATGTGGGAATAAACTCCCAAGGGGGGGGGAGTGCGCCGGCCAAGGGGGGTGGTGGGCCCCACCCTTGGCGCCAAGCCCAAGGGGGGAGACCCCCTCCTCCCTTAATGGGCCCCATGGGACCATTTAGCCTTTTCCCATTTTTTAATTTTTTTTAATATGTTTTAAATATTTAATTCAGATAATTAAATAATAAAACATTATTAAAACAATTAAACTTTATTTTGAACTATTCAAAATGTCCGAAAACCATTCCGTCCTCCTCCAGAACTATTCCGGTGATTCCTCCTATTTCACCAATTGATCCCGTAACTGTCCTATGCATCGATTGCCCTTAAGTGTAACACCCTAACGGTCCGGGAAACAGCAGACATGGTCGAGACTCTTCTCATTGACCAATGACTAGTCAGTTGGACCTAGTTACAATCCTTGATAGCCCCTGCGCTTCCATCAAATGAACTTCGATCGCTTTTGGAAACCGTTAACGATACGACGTAATCCCTTTGTGCTGCGGTACTTTGTTTGTCCGAGGTTTGATCGTCGGTATCCTACATACCGTGTTCACATCTCGTTCACAACAAACAACTTCTCTCGTCCATGATCATTGCATCTCTTGTTACCTAGTCACGTCCTTGCAAGGTGTTGATGCAATATCACCGAGTGGGCCCAGAGTACCTGTCCTGTCACAAGGACTGACAAATCCCGCTCTGATCTATTAACATACTCATAACCCATCTATTTCGGAATACCCAAAGTTCACCGTTATAGCCAGCATATTTCAGTCAGGTAGTGGGATACAAATCAAAGTCTCCTCATAGATGACAATTACGTATGATCATTACGGTCTAAGGATTAAGCCATATGTTACAAAGTCATAGCAATGCTGAACTATGTGACTCGATCACATTGCAATACTTTAGGTGGGTGTACGTCCATCACATCATTCCCCTTAACGATGTGACCTCATTGTCAATGGACTTAAGTGTCGCCATGATCAGGAAAGCTTGATCAATCAATTGCCCAATGAGATAGTTTACCCGAGTTAAACTACGGACCATGTTTTATACTACACCTGTATTAGTATTTCCAAGTAATACATTTATAGCACAGTATAAAACATATTATGAACAAAACGGGTATGTGACAAATATCTTTATTAATTTTTCTCTAGGGCACATATCCAACAGATGGTGCACTACTAGGGAAATAGCTATACATGGAAAGCTTATTAGTGGCGCATCGAGAAGGCCATGCGCCACCATCAGTTAGGGGTGGCGCACTGGAAAATAATGCGCCACCCATAAGACCTTATGGGTGGCGCATTATTTTCCAGTGCGCCACCCCTAAGAGTGGGCCAGCCTGGATGATCTTTTACGTGGCGCATCCAGCAATATGCGCCACCCCTAAGGACCTTATGGGTGGCACATTTACAGAATGCGCCACCCCTAAGAGCTTAGGGGTGGCGCATTCTGTAAATGCGCAACCCATCAGGTCCTTAGGGGTGGCGCATTTCTCTAATGCGCCACCCATAAGAGCTTAGGGGTGGCGCATTTCGCCAATGCGCCACCACTCACTTTCTATATGCGCCACTAAATTCCTAGATCTGCCCTTATCTACTCCACCCCACCTACCACCTCTCATTCACTCCACACAATTCTCAAACTAGATCCACTCTTCTCACCCTAGATCTATTCAGTTTTCTCCTCCTCCCCACCTCATTTCTTCCATTTATCCATCGATACATGGCATTACATCTATTTTGTTTCATATTGAAGTAAGTGGACCTCCTCCCAAACTCTTTTGTTCCATTTATGACCCATATACTTGCCTTTATTAGCTTGGGGTTTGTTGTATATGTGAAGCTTGGGTTTGATGTATATGTGAAGCTTGTGGTGGTTTGATGTATATGTGAAGTTTATGGTGGTCTGATGTATATGTGTATCTTGAGTGGCCAATGTTTTGCCGAAATGTCGATTCATTTCCGTTTCGGCAAATTTCTGGCGCACTCTCCGCATGCTCCCATGCATTATTAGGGAAGGTCACGCCCAATTTTTCCGGCGACGAGTGTGATATATAATTGTGTTGCTCTCTCCGTGCATGCAGGTGATCGACCATGGTCCGCGAGATGCTGAGCGATATCACCGTGGCTAGGTGGATGCAATGTGCGACAAACGACATGCTAAGGAATAATAGGTCGGATATAAGATGTCCGTGTCGGAGATGCAAACTGCAGTGCGTGACCGAGCCTGATTCCGGAATATTGCAAAGACACCTGAAGCGTAATGGTTTGATGGATGGCTACACACGGTGGATAAGTGATGAAGCTGGTGAGGAGGAGGACGTCAATGGTGGGGCGCCAGTAAATGAGGAAGGGAAACCAGAAAACAGCGGCGGGCGAGAAGACGAAGAGCATCACGTACATGATCATGAAGAAGATGCTGAAGCGGATCATGTAGATCAAGATGCCGGACATGAAGATCAAGATGTCGGACATGACGAGGATTCAAGCTGGGTGCGGGACCCTCATGTTCAAGAGCTGCTTGTCAAAGAGGCGTTGAACGCAAGAGCTGCAGCTAGAGAGAAAGCCAAGATGGCGCAACTCGAGAAAGACGCGATTACAAAGTTGTACGAAGGATGCAATGACGGGGATACCCGCTTGAATGTAACACTTAGGGCTATGGAGATGAAGGCAAAACACAAATGGACCGACGAAAGCTTCGATGATAACATGGCATTCTGGCACGATCGTCTTCCGAAGGGCAACACGTGCCCAACTAGTATCGCTGAGGCCAAGAAAGTCCTTTGCCCTCTCGATCTTCCGCACGTTAAATACCACGTCTGCATAAATGATTGCATGATCTATCGGGGTGAGGACGAAGATAAAACCACATGTTCGGTTTGCGGTGTTATTCGATACAAGAGAGGGAAGAAAGTTCCTAGAAAAGTGGTATGGTACTTTCCGATCACTCCTCGTCTGCAGAGGTATTTCGTAGATCCCGAGGAAGCAAAGCTCATGACCTGGCACGCGGATAGAAAGAAGCTAAAAGAGGATGACCCGAACCCGGATCCAGAAAAGGAGGAGATGCTGAGGCACCCTTCAGATGGTAGCCAATGGACTGCGTTGGACCTCGAATACCCAGATTTTGGGAAAGAACCAAGGAACCTCAGGATTGGTGTGAGCGCCGATGGAGTCAATCCGTTTGGCGGCCAGAGCAGCACACACAGTACCTGTCCCGTGTTTGTATGCATATACAACCTTCCCCCCTGGAAGTGCATGAAGAAAAAGTACATAACAATGTGTATGCTAGTTCAAGGGCCGAAACAACCAGGTACGGACATCAATCTATATCTGCAGCTGTTGAAAGAGGAGCTAGAAACGTTATGGAAAGACGGAGTCAATACGTGGGACGCCACGGTAAAAGAATATTCCCAATGAAAGTCGCGGTGATCACGACAGTACATGACTATCTCGGATACGGATATTTCTCAGGGCAGGTGGTCCAAGGATTCTGTGCATGCGTTAGGTGCATGGATAATACAACGTACCGCCAGCTACCAAAAGATCCCGGATCTTCAAAAACCGTGTTCCAGGGGTCTCGGAGGTGGCTTCCCAAGAAACACACGTGGAGAAAACAGGGACATCTATTCGATGGAAGCGAGGAGCTCCGAGCACCCCGAGCTCGAAGGAGCGGCAAAGAAATCGACAACTTGCTGAAAACTTGGAAAGAGTGCCCCGCGCCGGGAAAGAAAAAAAAGAAGACTCATCCGTTGATGAGGGTATGGAAAGCGAGGTCTGTTTTGTGGGATTTGGAATACTGGAGTCTACTCCACAGTCCTCATAGCCTTGATCTAATGCATATCACAAAGAACGTGTGCGAGAGCTTCTTTGGCACGCTGCTCAACATGCCGGAGAAGACCAAGGACGGGCCAAAAGCAAGGAATGACTTGAAATTTATGGGCATCAGGAGGGAACTTCACCCCCCTAGTGACGACGATGATGAGCCGGAGGAGGAAGAGGATACGGAAACGCAAAACTCTCGCAAACGAAAAAGGACGACCAAGAAGAAGACCGGTATTGATCACTGCCCCCCGGCATGCTTCACTCTGTGCGAGGAGAAGATCAAGCGGTTTATCCACTGCCTCATAGGAGTAAAATTTCCGAACGGCTAAGCGGGGAAGATAAGCAGATACCTAGACGAGGCGAAGCAGCATTTCAGCGGGATGAAATCTCACGACTGTGCCGTGCTGATGACGCAGATTCTCCCGGTTGCGATGCGAGGGATAATGGACGAGCACGTCCGTAAAACGTTGTTTGGCCTTTGCAACTTTTTTGACGTCATCTCCCGGAATTCGATTTGCGCTACGCAACTCAAAAGGCTACAGGAGGAGATCATGCTCATACTATGCGAGCTTGAGATCTATTTCCCGCCCGCGTTCTTCGACATTATGGTGCATCTGCTGATCCACGTCGTGGAGGATATCGTCCAACTCGGGCCTGCGTTTCTGCGCAGCATGATGCCGTTCGAAAGGATGAATGGACACATCAAAAAATACGTTCGTAACAGGTCCCGTCCAGATGCAAGCATAGCAAAGGGCTTTCTAACTGAGGAGTGCATCTCTTTTTGCACGAATTATCTCAACACCGAGAACCCTGTTGGTCTGGCCGTCAACAAGCACTTTGGCAGGACCGATGGGTGTGGTCACCACGAGGGAAGCCGCGCAATGCATGTCAACTTTGACGGTCGAGACATCGACTTTGAAAGAGAAAGCCTAGTCGCGCTACAACACATCCAGCTGGTCGATCCTTGGATAGTAAAGCACAAGGATTTAATCAGGAATAAGTACAGTGACCAGGGCCTGCAGATTACGGACTGAGATCCACGGCTAATCAAAGAGCACAACTCCGGTTTCATGACTTGGTTCAGGGACGAGCTTCGTGCTAATCCCCCTCAAAGGAACGCTTCCGAGGACGAAAAGATGATATTCACCTTGTCACGGGGTGTCGCACGCAACCTGATGACCTATCAAGCGTATGATATCAACGGCTACACATTTTACACGGAGGAAAAGGACAATAACTGCGATTACCAGAACTCAGGGGTAACAGGGATATTCTACACCGATGACATAAGGAAAGACTCTATGGAATGATCGAGGACATATGGGAGCTCGACTACTGTGGAGAGAAGGTGCCGATGTTCCGTGTGATATGGGCCAAGAGCGTCGTAAAATAAGACCGGTACTTCACCACCATGGTTATACCCGAAGCCAAATCCAAGTCTGCGGGCGAAAACGTCACCGCGAAAAATGAGCCATGGGTACTGGCTAGCCAAGTGGACCAATGCTTCTTCATTACCGACCCATCAAAGCCGAGCCGCGTTGTAGTGAGGAGAGGCAAAAGAAACATCATCGGAATGGATGGAGTCGCCAACGAGCAAGACTTTGCAAAGTACGGCGACCCGAAGATGGAGGATGACTACGCCGCTCAGGATACATACACCACAACCCTACCGAGGAAAGGTCTCCTCCCGTTCAAGAGGAAAATGAAGGCGTCCGGGGCCTAAATTATTCAACCACGACAAAGAAGGGCAAGAAGAAGATTGTGAGGAAACGATAGCTAGATAGCTAGCTCCAAATTTAAGAAAAATATTTTGTAATTCATGATCACTTTGTGTATGCATGGATTTAATATGCACTTTGTAATTGATGATCACATTCTTAGGTTTGAAGTGTATGAACGTCGATGATACAAAATTGAAGCATCATGCCTAACTCCTTAAAAAATATGAAATGGCCAGCTACACCTTGTAATTGACGATCACATTCTTATGTTTCCAAATGCCGCTACACCTTGTGTTTGTGAATCTTGGTTCAGCGACGACACGGTTAATGCATGGTACTTGGATCGATAGGATGAGTAACATACCGATGGGAAGGAAGGCCATGGCATCGCTAAAAAACACAGAAGAAATGAACCTGAAAACACACCGATCGAAAGAGAACCTGAAGCAAGCAACACACATCAAACACAATCTTTGTTGTTACATACTTACAATATACTCCAAGAAGAAGAAATGGAAATATTCATTCATAATGTGACAAGGCATGTTTAATAAAAAAATAATACAACAAAAAAATAAAAAAACGCTTAGGGGTGGCGCATATTGCCGCAATGCGCCACTAAGTGCTCTTATGCGCGGCGCATTTTGCTGAAATGCGCCACCAAAAGGTTTCTTATGCGTGGCGCATTTCGCCAGAATGCGCCACGCATAAGAAACCTTATGTGTGGCGCATTTCAGAGAAATGCGCCACCCCTAAGCCTTAACCTCCATCACCCCCCTCCCCTTGCCCGTGCCCACACCCATTCGATCCCCCCTAGCGCTAGCCGTTGTCGCCGGAGCACACTAGAACACACCGGAGCACACCGGAGCCCCTCGACGCCACGGCGGAGGGCACACCGGATCCCTCACCCCTGCCCCTCGACGCCACCGCGGAGGAGCCGCCGACGGCCGCAGTCCCACCTTAGCCGCCCCGCGCCATCGTCCATCGTCCGGCGACCCCTCCCCGCCGTCCCGCTCGCCATTGCCAGGTACATCCCATACTCCCCCCTCTCCCCTCCATCTTTGCCTCGCGCTCGGCCGCGGCCCGCTCGCCATTGCTGCTCGCCATGAAGCAAGTCAGATTCACACATCAAAGAAATATTAACACATCACAGAAATTCTGTCATCCAGTGCAAACATATATATGCAAAAAATATACTGCATCTTAGTTGATTTGTACAAAGCTCATCAGCAAAACTGAATTTTATGAATTTTTATGCGTATAGAACAAGCAGTTTCTGGATGCATATAGAACAAGCCATTTTTTTAAATATAAAACCTCCTCTGATCAAAATTTTGCATTTGTAGAAGTGATAGTAGTAGTTTTTTAATTTCTTCAAAAAAATTGATGGGTGTTATGCAAGTCAGTAATTCCTCTTTGTAGCAAGCTTAAAAAAAATCCTCTTTGTAGCAGCAGGAGTGATACTAGTTTCATCCTTTTGGAAAATTTTGAGGTGCTTGGACTTTTCAACTCAGATTATGTCTTGGAAATTGCGTACATAATTTGATATGCATGTGCTAGTTGGATGTTATGGAAACCCGTAGCTGTCTTTGCATATGCTAGTTGGCTGATGATTCATTTATAGGATGAAGCATATATAATCCATTCATGGATGTTTAGGAACTGGAGTATGTGGTATAATGAGGTGAAATACTGAAATCAACAAACCAATAAATTTCACAAAATCTTTTGAGATGACATGAGATGAAAGAACTACTAATCATTTTTTCAAATTTTGTAGCAAGTTTGTGACATGAACAACTTTGCAATACAATTTTTTATCTACTGTTGAAATATCTTCTGTTTTATCTCAGCATTTTTATCTACTTTTCTGGTTTGACTCTTATATGCTTTAGTAAAAATTAAAAAAGAGAGAGGAGAAAAACCAGTGTGTGTGTGTCCTACATCTTAAGTTCATGCTTATTAAATATTTTTGTTGCTTGCTGCCATTGCTTAGCAAGCATAGCATATGTTCTGATTAAATATTTTGGTAGCCTATATATATGTTGTGCAGGTACAAATCATTATCCCCTTTCTCCCGAAATGTTGATTAACTTCCGTTTCGGTAGAGAATGGGGCACTCTCATGTTAAGAAAAGGAGCAAAGGTCATGCCGAATTTTTCCGTGAATTCGTGCATGAGCTTTGCTATTTTTCTTAACATGAGAGTATTACCATTTATTTATTGTGCTAATTAATTAAGTAGTTGCATTTCTTAATATTGTACTAGTGCAAACATGTCGACCAGAGCCGCCGCCGGTCCTTCTTCTCAGCCGGGAGAAAAAAGGAAGCAATTTTGGGACTACTCCCAGGAGGAGGTCGAGGAGCAGAGAGAAGAGGAAGTACCTCCGGCCGAGGAGGAGTATGAGGAGGAGATAGAGTCGGAGTCCGACTCATCGGATGATGACTTGGAGGAGCAGGCCGGTACGACAGACAGCGAGAGGAACATCGGCGAGGATGATGGGGCAACAATGGCAAGCGCGTGGTGGACAAGGGCCCATACCAGTCCCCAGCATGGTCGGCAACAACTCGGGCACCGCGGCGCCTGCAGTCCCGACTCCCGCCGTAGTGGTGGCTCCCGCACCGACTCCCGACGTATTGGTGACTCCAGCCGCCAACACCGCGGCGGCGGCGCCGGACGTGATGGTAACTCCTCCAGCCACGATCGAGCAACCGGGGCATAACAATAATGCACCCGGCGGCAGCGCAAATAGGGTGACCGACGCCACGGGAGGCAGCGCGCCCTCCGTCTCTTGCATGCCCGCCGTCATCGGCGGGGTCTCTTCACTAGCCGACCTCGACGCCCTCAAGGTAACTATAAGCGTTTGCAACTCAAACGAGGACTTCATCTCCTTGCCTTTTTTAGTGGAATCTCTCTGATGTCGTACATGCATATATATATATATATCTCTTTCGCAGGAGGACACTCCGTGCATTCTATTACAAGTCGTGGACGGCGAGTTGAAGGATGTTGCCAAAGGTAAAATCATTCAACCACAAAATCGAATCATGCACAATATGCCGATGGCACCGGAGATGCATAGGGTTCAAATCTCTCTCGTGATTTCGGGCTACGAGAGAGTTGAACCTCCCATTCAACCCCCCGGATACGATGAGGACGAGCCGGCAGTCCTCAGTGACTGTTTCAACCAAATATGCCTATGGCCGAAGAGCCAAATGCGTTTAATGACGGGGGAAAGGGGCACCACACCTAGGACAACACCGCTAGTCATCGTGTCGGCGCCACATGATCCCATCGGCGCACAACAAGAAGACGATGATCTTGATGATGATATCAGCGCCGACTAGTTCATAAATACTTTGTATGATGCTGATGACTTATTCATGCCTCCTGCTGAAGGAGCCTATCATCATGACGAGGAAGCTCGCGGTCCAGCTGATCCTGCGGCGAAGCCTGCTTGCTCCACGCGTCTCTTCGCTTCTTCTCAGGACATGTCTCCAGCAGCTTGTGCCTTCACTGAGCCTCAAGAAGATGCCACAAGGAGATCTATTCTCAGCCCGTCCACACTCCATAAGGCGGCCACTGAGCAGATAAAGTCCGGTGACTGCTCAAAATCAGAAAAGAAGAAGGGACGGAAAAGAAAGAAGAGCATCACTTCGAGTAGCCAACCTTCGATGCCGATCCGGGCTCAGGACGGGCCACCAAGACCCAAGGATATCTCGTTTGAAATCCATGTGGTTGGTAGGGCGATGCTACCTAAGGACATGCTGGACCTTGCAACTTCGGATATGCAGAGTGTGCATCATAGTATTATGGCATTAGAGAAGATTCTTCTTCGAGAAGAGAATCCCTCGTACCCGGTTTTCATGGCCAAGGTGCCACTCAACATGGCCTTCATCAACACTATCCCCGCGGATATGATAATCCTGCGATTTTCGGAGATCTTCAATTTGTACCATCTCAAGCGGCTGGACCATAGCCTTATCCGTCTGTTCTCGCTCAGCCTTTCTATGAGTATCAGGAGAGATAAGACCCCGAGCGTCGCGATATTGGACCCCTTCTACATGCGTGAAAGCATCTTGATGGATGACGGGGACGCGGCTCTCGCGGCGGGGTACATCACAGACTTCATGCTACAGAACGCCGACAAGGATTCATTTCTTATGACCTACTCTCCCAAGTAAGTCATTCGCTCGCCTCCGTAGCATATATGCTTTCTTAGCTTTCCATTGTCCTCTTCCAACATTCCTTTTGGATTGTTTTAATTATGCAGTGAGGATCAAGACTGCGTGCTCATCTGCTTTTCACCGCAACACTCGCATGCCGTGTATTTAGATTCGGGGAGTGTGAAGAAGAAAGATTACAAGTATATCATGAGAGTTTTGGATGATGCTCTCATCGGCTACATAAAAGCCGGAGGCAAGATCATGAAGCACAAGTTCAGGAAAAATTAGCCTGGCGTGAACGTGTTCAACCACGTAACGCAGTTCCCGTTCGTCAAGCAGCCGGCTGGCAGTGTGAGGGATGCGTACTACGCCCTTCATCACATGAGGGCGATTGTACAGGAACAACGCAACCTTACGCTGCCAAGTCATCTCAGAGCGTGGGCCGAAAGGAAGGCGGAAATCGCCGATGCAAATATGAAGGAGGAGTTCTTTCACATCCAAGCGCAGATGGCGACTATCATCCGTCATGAAGTACAAATGAGGGGGTCGATCTTCCACTCGAACATTGCACCATCCAATGGGGAGATAGAAGTCCGCCTAAAGGCCCTGCGTGATACAAGGCCTTTCATGACGAAAGAAGGATGCCGCCCATTCCCCGAGCCGAGTCAGAACAATTGAATGTACTCTTTGTGTAATTTGGATGTACTCTTTGTGTAGTAGATGGTAGTGTCAAATACTCTTGGTGCTCTTTGTGTATAAAGGTCACTGCATATGCATTTTTATGCATATGTGCATGCTTCTCGCCATTGATCGACTTGCTTTAAGTTGTTGATAAGAATAGATGCTAGATTGCTTTGTTCTCCTTTGGTATGAATTCATATGGATGTGACCTCTAAAGCTTTGTTTTGTGCAGGTTGAAAAGCAAACAAGATATGATGACGAAAGTAGCTTTCGGTTTTCAATAATTGTTGGACTCATTGTAATTTTGTGATGGATGTAATCTTGTGAATCTTGTTGGCCTCTAAACCTTTGTAAATCTTTGTAATAAGAATTATAATGCAATTCTTTTGTATCAATAATTGTTGGCCTCATTGTTATATTGTATTTTGCATTTCTGTAATATAATAAAAATATCTGTAATGTTTATATTATTTTCTGTAATTCTTTTTTTTGTTTTCTGTAATTCTTTAGTGGTGCATTTTGTCTGGGTTTAGTGGCGCACTGGGAATGTGCCACCCCTAAGGAACCTTAGGCGTGGCGCATATCGGAATGCGCCACCCCTAAGAGCTTAGAGGTGGCGCATTCTGAGATGCGCCACGCCTAAGGGCCTTAGGGGTGGCGCATCCAGAATGCGCCACCTCTAAGCCCTTATTAGTGGCTTGTAGTTAGTGGTGCATCCCTAATGCGCCACTAAACACAAAAAAAGGGCGCCACCATAAGGGTATTCCCTAGTAGTGGTGGTGGTGAAACAGCAAAAGTAAACAACTAGTAACCAGCAAGAAAGAAAACATTGTAGGCTGAGGAGATGGATAGTTGGGCGCTGCTTGGATGAGAACAAACATGTAATAGATTCTAACACGGGAAAGGCTCACAGAAAAGAAAGGATCATCTAGGCAAATATCAAACACCAGGCGTGTATCCCAGGGTAGTTGTACGTGCTTGCAATAAGAACTTTGCACAACATCTTTTGTCCTACCTGTCGCTACAAACGGGGCCAAAAGGAACTTAGGGAGATTAAGGTACTTTTGTCAAAGAGCACCGGAACAAAGCATTAACACTTCATGGATACACGGAATCCTCAAATTATAGTCCATCCCCTTTGGTGTCCCAAGCTGTCACCATTGGGATCGCCGGTTCCGGACTATAATAGGTGCATACAACTCATAGATAGGATCAAAAACACCACAAACTCAAGAAACAAAAGGGTGATCAGATCTGAAATCATGGCACTCGGGCCCAAAGTGACAAGCATTAAGAGCAACAAGTTGTAACAGAGATGATAAACACCAAGTAGATGATAGGCAACATGCCCCCAACAATCTGATTGAACTATTACATGATCAAACTCATCCAATCCCTACCATCCCCTTTGCCTATAGCAGGGAATTACTCACACATGAGAGAGGAAGTCATGGAGGGGTGATGGAGAGGCGATGATGATGACGATGGCGATGATTTCCCCTCACTGGAGGCCAAAACAGCCTCCATATTAGCTCTCCCGGAGAAGAACAGAGGGTTGCGGCGGCTCCGCGACGTAGATTGGAAAAGCGACTTCTGTTCTAGGGTTTCTGCGTCGGGAGAATAAATAGGGCCAAAGTAGGGCACCAGGGGGTGTGGAACCCAGCCAGGAGGGCAGGTGGCGCGGCCAGGGGCTGGGCCGCGCCAGGCACCCTCCTGGCTGCCCTGTGGCCCCCTTTGGACTCGCGGAAGCTTCCGGAACGCTGATATTTTATATATTTTTTTGGGATTTTTCTAGCGTACCTAAATATCCAGAAACCTGCACAAAAGAAAACAGCACTGGTAGCTCTGCTGAAAACAACGTCAGTCCGGGTTAGTTTCGTTCAAATCATGCAAGAATGAAGCCAAAACAATAGCAAAAGTGTTTGGAAAAGTAGATATGTTTGAGACGTATCAGCGGCGGATCTTCGAGTGGCTGGCAAAGCTTTTGTCGCACGTTGCGACTCCTCGAGTGGGGTTTCTATGCAGAATTCCTGTACTTGTTCCGGCGTCCTGGTTGGCTTCGCGGTCGTGTCTTGTGCTCTCCTTCTGGATCGTCGGGTTCTTTTCCGTTCGTGACGACTTTGGTAGTCACCAAAATATTGGACTTGGTCCAGCACTCCAACTGCGGGCCAAGCGATCTTGGTGGTGCGATGGAGAGGTTTGCGATGAAATTGAGTTCCTCGAGTGCGTTGGATCTTGTTTGAGCCCTTTAGTTGTGACTTGCTAGAGATGGGACCGCCGAGATCGTGATTCCAACCTGTGTAGTTCCCACAGACGGCGCCAATTGACGAGGATCAGCCTCGGCAAATCTCATGGTCAGGGACCCTGGGTTAGATCGTAGAGAAGGAACAGGTTGGCGATACTCGTCGGCTAACAGGAGAAGCACTTCCTGCTGAATTGTACTATGCGAGGGGGCGATTATAGTGGAAGTCTAGGCGAATTCGCACAAGACCAAAGGTGTTGATTGTAGATTGGATGTCCCTGAGGCGTCCCCCCTCCCAGCCTTTATATACTAGGCTGGGTCTCGGGGAGTCCGTCTCAGGTTACAGGGACGATTGCCTAATTCTAGCCTTGCCTTGAACGCCTAGTCTTGACTTCCATATTGGTCGCGGACTCCTACGTTGGTGCCTAGAGTGGGCCAGCTGTGGGCCCGTCGAAGCTTCCAACGGGTCTCTTGTCTTCGTATGCACCAGGTATCCTCACACGCAGGAGTCGCGGGGTCACCCCCTCGTCAGCAGGATACCCGCTTTACGCGGCTAAGGTGCCCTCAGGCTTAGACTTCAACCATATGAGCCCCGCTGACTTGATCTTTCTTCGGTTTGATTACATCTTCGAGATGTTACACATGAGACGGGTCGATTTTACCTTCGTCCGCCTTTATGCGCTACATCTGAACTACCTGGTGAAGAAGGAGGAACTCTCACAAATAGCGGTAGCGGACCCATACTACATGTCTGGGAGCTTCTTGAATCTGGGGGACGAGGAACGCAAGGGAGCTGAGCAGTACATCACAAAATTCATGCTGGACAATAAGGACAAGGAGATTATTCTTCTGTCGTATCATCCCATGTAAGTGATTCGTAAGACACTTTATTAACGCATCCAACTATTACTTCGCACGTACGAATATGAATGCTAATTTGTTGTTAACTTATTTTTACGCAGTGATCATTGCATCCTTATCGTATTATTCCCGCAAGTATCCCACGCATTCTATTTGGACTCAACCAAGAACAAGAAGAAGAAAGACTATACCCACATCAAAAAAGTTCTCGATAGAGCTCTCTTCACCTTCGAAAACAAGGGTGGCTACATCAGATCCCACAAAAAGAAACAAGGCGTTGCATGTTTCGGCCATGATAGTAACTTCTGCTGCCTCCAGCAACCGACAACAAGTGAGAAGGATGAATTCTACGTCATCCATCATATGAATGAGTTGAAAAGGGATCAACAAATTCTTAGAATGAAAACTGGATCCAATAGACATGTCATCGACTGGGCCAATAACCTAGCAAGCACGAAGGATGATGCCCTCAGACTTGAATTCTACCGCATCCAAAATTCGCTCGCGATGATCATCATGAAAGATGTCGTCGAGAAGGATGGCATGTTCTACACGGGGCCACAGTCCTGTGAATCCGTCGACACTAGGTTGATGTGGCAGGGTCAAGACCCTACGCCTTTCACAAAGCTAGGTTGCGTCCTTCCGGATATTCGAAAGTGATGATTGACGATGACGAGATTGTCTCTTTTGTGTAGAGCGAAACTTTGAATTTCTCGACGATGAACTTTGTGATGTAATCGGTTATTTTAAACTTGTGTAGCGCTCTAGTTTGGGTACGGTGAACTTTGTTATGTTTTACTATGAGGTCGCTGGTATTTGATAACATTTTAACTCTTTTATTCATGTTGCTTTGTTATATTATATCATCGATATATTTTGAGTTTTTTCTGACATATAGATCGATGAAGAAGAAGTGCTATGCCGTGTACATTGGGAGGCGTCCGGGAGTATACGATGATTGGTCAGAATGTCACGCCCAAGTCAACCGCTTCCGAGGTAGCAGCTACAAAGGGTTCCAAAGCAAAAGTGAGGCTGAAGCTAGCTACTTGAGGTTCACGGTACTAGATGTAGAGAGGAATAAAAACGGGCTTGAATATTACCTCCTATTTGCTTTCTTTTTTATCGCGATGGGTTTTCTCTTGTATAGCAAAATATTATAGTTTCGATCCATCGTGAAACATGCATATATGAATTGTATTGGAGACTTGTATATTTCATGATTGATGTGTTGGTCACTATGTTGATAATTGTAATATGTTGAATCACAACCAATGTGTGTGCTGCTACTTGTGTGATGTTACTTTATATGCGGAAATATATAAAAAACTGTATAAATACAAAGAAAATAATCAGGATAAAACAATAAAAAAATGAAAATATCAGCAGCGCGGGTCCTAAAACCAGTAGCAGCACGGCTAGCCTGAACTGAAAATTAGCACTTACAGCACGGGGTTGGAAGATGCGCTGCAAATGGACATACACACCCACAACGCGGGTAGCGAGAGGTGCGCTGCTAACAACAGATTATCTACAGCGCGGGTACCCGCTAGATGCCATTATCCTAGTAGTGTATGAATAAAATATATTATGCTTAGAATTTAGTTTTGCTTCTTCTAACAGCTTGCTAGCTCCATACACAATGTTGATCTTGTTTTTCCTTGACTTCTTCAATGTAGGAAATGTGATATATTTGGAGAAGACTCGCGCACGACTGTACGATTGATCATGGACAGACGTGATAGCACACTCCACACATGCTTCGTCACACCTGTCTCATGCAAGTCGTTGGAGAAGATAGAAATGTACTAGTACCAGTGCGTGGGTCGACGCTATCACCCGACGACCCGTGAGTAGCACTAATCCAGCTGCACGCGTGTCATGGTTTAGCTTTGTTAATCACCAGTAGCTAACTAATAACCTGGGTCGCTGACACACGTGGTTGCGGTCACATCTCAGTGAAAATATTTTGTCAACGGGGAACCGGTCATTTACACTGACTTTTGTGTCCTTCATGGCATCACTACGCCAGCTACCCTTTTTCTAATTTGTAATTATAGAACTTATTTTTTCTAATTAATTTGCTTGAGTCACAAATACCCCACTACCAATATTTGGTACTAGTATATTAACAAGTTTTGTGTCAGTTTTTCTAATCCTAAGTTGGATATGATACAACAAAAAAAGTTGGATATGATTTTATGTTAGACAAATAAGAGCCCAAAGGGCTCCCCGTTTTATTACTTATCAAAATGAACAGAAAACCCACATGTAGTGGGATGGTTAAAAGAACTATGGTATCATCGGTTTACCAAGGATCATTAGCAGGAGAAAAAAAATTATGGAAGGAGATGTTCCCGTCGATAGTTAGGCTCCTATGATGATTTTGTTAAATCTCAGATTCATCAAATCAAGACCAGTCTTTCAAAAGTGCTTGTAGGGCTAGGGTGTACATACGTGCGTTTATATAGCTGAGTGTATGTACTTACTTGTGAGCGTATGCGTCTGTACTATCTTTCTCTAAAAAAAACAAAGTTCAGATGGAAAGTCCGGATATTTATTTCGAAATCAACAATCAATAAAAATGGAATCAGAGATTTTACAAGGTTTGGATCGCTCGGGTATATGAGAGTGGCACTAAAGCAGAATATTTAAAAAATATTATTCCTAAATAAATATCTAAAATATCAGTAAAGAGACCTTCCTTCACAACCTGCCTCCACTCCGACCTCCCATGCTGCTATTGAAGGATGACGCTAACAAATTCTAGCAATGTATGTTGTCCGATGAAGAAATGACAAGATAACACATATCGTCCGCTGTCGAACAATGTTACGCGGCTTTCTGCCTCATGGCGAGTACTACCGGAGGGGGCTCTTGTTGTTCTCAAACGGTACTGGCTGGTCGACAACGATGATGAAACATAAGCCGATTACGATCTCGGATGGTAGTCAGGGTATGGTTCTTGCCTTTTGCCAAATGCGACGCACACACTAATGTTGTGGTCGCAGTCTTACATTGCGGTGTGGTCGATAGACTAGAAGCGTCATGTCTCACTTATGAGGCAATTTATCAGCTCGAAGACTTTCGGGGCAGGGCTTGTGACATAGCTAGGGATGTGCCATTTTTTAAAGCCAAATAAAAATATGACCATTTTGTCAAATTTATCTCGCCCAAAATCCATATAGATGTACGACTCCATATTGAAACATCATTGGCAGGTTGCGATATCGCCATTTCTTCATTTTTAAAGCCATCAAACATTTAATCCTATCACCATTAAATATCAAGAAGGCTTTACGCTCTGCTTTATAAATAAAGCAAACGCCTAGGTCAAGTCATACAAGGTTCCAACAAATCCAGAATCCACAACACAACCACATGTCAGGGTCACTGTAGAAATACGGCCCAAAAGTACAGCAAGACATCCTAATCAGGCTCTGGAGGAGATGGCAGAGAGAGGCGCGTCGCCAGAGCGTGAAAGTCGAAATGTTATCGATTTCGTCCCGCACTTACCGCTTGCTAAGCGGCCGCCATAACTAAAGAAAGCAGTCAATGTATACCGTGATTGCTTTTCCCCCGGCTCTAAGGAATTGTCAACTCTACGTGCTACATTAAAATTCCGCTTAGGATCATTATATTCCTGTAGCAGTTGGTTCGTAGTCGGGTCCCCTCTCGGGTGAAGGTGCGGAAACGCAATGGACCTGACGATGAGCTATGCCCCCTGTTGAGGACTCTAATCATATCATCTTCAGGTCGCACTACGTACTGTCAGCAGGTTTGAATTATCTCCCATGTGTTGCGGAAGCTTGCTGGGAGATCGTCCTTGATAGTAATATGATGATGTAAGTTGCCCTAGAAGACGCTAAAGAAATCTCAGGTAGTTTAATCCCGAGTTGACGCTGTTCACACGTACAGAACTGTGATTTCCATATTCGGTGCATGCATGCTCCCGTCGCGTCGTCTCACTCTCGATCTCATCCAAGTTGAGAGGTGGTACTTTGACATTTTCTGATTTTCAGTTACGTGCTTGAAATGTGGCCGTACAGAAACTTGTAATAAACTGCTCCCATCTCGGCGGGTGTTGACTTCATTTTCCTGGCTCCATGATTTACTGCTTGTAATAAACTTCAAGCTGTAAACCTCCGTGATGTTCTAGTCATGGAGTCGGTCATTTGGCGTGATGCACATGCAAGCACGCTGAATTCTCCACGGGCAAGCTTGCATGTGCAGTTGTGCAGTTGGTCATTCGGCGCGTCCAGCTATCAGTGCCAGACTGCCAGTGAAAAATGGAGGGGCATCCTTTATATCACTATACTCACTAGTTTTAAAGCTCTCACGTCCGATTGACGCTACCAACTTCGATTTCGATTTTGACCAGGTCGTCTTCGCTTCTGAATCGCGTGGACGGAATCACGGCCAGGTGCCAGGTGGGCTACCTCGTCGGTGACAAAATATATAACTAGAACACTCCCCTCGGTCGCTATGAGCAGTTTCCTTCCCTTCACCCCGGGTCCTACATATCCTTGTGATTTCGGAGGCGGCGGCACCGGAGGGATGACCTGGCGGCGACAACTCTCTGAGTATGGAGTACTTCCCTTTCTCTCTAGTGCGGTAGCAAGTAGCGACCGGGGACAAAGTTCGCGATGCAACGATCCGAGCGAGCTCGGCAGTGACAACGGGCTTCTCCGGTGTTCCTCTCTACCGTCGTTGGGAACGCGATGGTGGAGGTAATATTGGACACGGGCGCCTGGCGGTGGGATCAAATTCAAGGAGGACCTGGAGATCATGGGAGGAGAAGAAGGCCATGTGGGTGACATAGAAGAAGATGAGGAGCTTTCTGTTGTGGGCTGGGTGTGTGGGAGGAAGGGCCGGGTAGTTCATCTGGTCAAAATAGGTGGGCGGCGGTGTGGTGGCTCCTGTGCATCAGTCATGTACGTGTCAGATTTGATTCTTCATAGAGGGAGAGAGGCGGCTGGCATGGGAGGGTTGTGGGTTGGGCGCTATTTGCGTTCAAGGTGGCGTGTTGGTTTTCCCTTGTCGCTGTCATTGCTGCTGGAGGAGGTGGGCAATGTGACCGCTGTGCGGAGTTTCTATGCCTCTCGCTCGTGCTCGTGGCCGAGGCCTGGAATGAAGAGCTATTGAGGCGCAATACGGAGGCCGTGGAAGAAGGAGCGACATTGGGGTTTCTGCCCGTTCGTACATGAGGAAGGTGGCATGGACACAATCTGGCAGATGCGCGTCATGTCGGGCCTCGCTCCTTGCAGGGTGGTTGTCGTTGCTATTTTTTTCCTGTTTGACCTCTTGTGATGCAACGACGTTGACTTGCCGTTGCCTCTCTCCCAGCAGACAACAACTATGTGCAGACCAACAATCTTTCACTACTCTAGGGTAGGTTCATTCTCTAACCCCTCCTTCCCTCTTCCATTCTTTCCTTCAGGAAATTGTGTTACTTCTTGGGCACCAAAACGACTAACTGAGATGTGTTTGTGGATTTGTAAGAACGTACATGGTGGCATGGTGGAGATGGAGGTGGGATTAATTGTGGGAGTTTAAGTAGATTGGTGATTCTTCTGTATATATTAACTTTTTTAGTTGCAAGTGAATAATTTCTGCCAATGACGCCTTGTTTGGGCATGTCAAATTTTCAAGATTCATAGGATTTTTAGTGATCCTGCTATGTTTTCTTACTTTGTGTGGACATGTTTCAATTATTAAAGTTAGCGGTTTGCTTCCTTTCACATTCATTTGGACCTTTGCAGTCGGATATGAGAAATGGAAAATAGTCTATTATCATTTTTATTTCAGATGGAATATATCTAAAATGACCGGTCATTCTGTATTTTTTCTTGGACAAAGATCAACGTTTGTTTGTCGTTTGAAGTGGACTAAGTATGTCTTCCACTAGATTAACAACTGAAAACTGCAATTTCCATTATTATATATAATAGTTGAGACCGGTTTTCATATTAACATCTCTTTAAAATTTAGCTTCCAATTCCCATTCTATAGATGTGAAGCTGATTGTTCTTTAATTTTTTCCTTCTAAATTGGAGTATTCAATTTAATTGATTATGGTGTCTTCCTTTGGACAGGGATTACAGTTCTTCCCTAAATGGTCCCAAATTCTAATGACTTTAAGCAATATAATGTCCAGCATGAGATTATCACAGGATATGATAAAGAATTTGATGGCATAGAGTTTTGCACATGTACGTGTTCTCCTATGAGACTTTTATTGAAAATATGGATTGACCCATGGTGAAATGTTTTCTTAGACGGAGAGTTTTTCTCATGTACTTGTTACTCTCAGATTTTAGTATATGGTTCGAGGAGCCTGCTGAGAAGCATATAGAGATTAGAGAGGTATAATTTCTCCATAGACATTGTCTAAATTATGCATAGCCATAGCTTGCTTTCAACTCTGAAGAAAGTTTCATAGAGAAAATACATGTTAAGAAACTTGAATAAACAGAATAGCACAAAAAATCTAAGGTGCGAACTGCTTAAAAGCTTTGGATTATATGGTGATGATAATTAATTAATTCAATACTTAGGAGAGCAAGGAGGCTGGAATAAAATGTCTTAAGAAGAGCATGGCATTTTAATGCAGCACCCAATAGCAGGAAAAATCTAAGATGAGAACTGCTTACAAGCTTTGAATTATATGGTCATGATAAAGAATTAATTCATTACTTAGGACATCAAGGAGGCTGCAATAAAATATCTTAAGAGGAGCATGGCATTTAAAGCAGCACCCATGCCAAAGTATTACAAGGAGCATCCTCTTATAGTTGACTTGAGAAATTTACCTTTCTTGTTGTACTTTGTCTAGTGAGGTTGCATAGCTTCAACGTGATTAGTTCATATGATTCATGTGCATCTAATTTTTGTATTTGAAAGTAATACTCAAATATGGTTCAGTGAGTTGTATATGTGTTATGACTTTTTGAATGCTCTCATAATAGGATAGAGATCAAACTAAATGTTTGTTTCTGGCTTGCAGTTCCAGAAATGCTATTGGGGTATTTTGTTGCAAAATTCTAAGGTTATCAAGGTGAGCACATCAATAATTGTCCAGAAATCTTGCATAACTACTAACTACACATTGCAAGCTATTTTATTTTTTAGATTTTTGGCTAGAGTTGCTTACTTGATGGTTCATGGGATATGAGAAATAGTAGAACTATTTTGCAACCACATTCCGTTTTTTAATTTTTCTTCGACCTGTATTTGTATTTACTCCGACCTTGAGAAATTTGGCAAAATGACACACAACTTTGTTAGGATTCAAGAAAAGCACACCATCATGTCACTTACATGTGTGGTCCGAGGGTTGGAGGGGGATGAAAACGACCCGAGGTGTGACATTTGTGTCAAAGTGCAAACAAATTTGTGGTCTTTTATAAAAAATTCCATCTATGTGAAAAAGGTCATGAATTTGAATTGGGCAGTATTATGGCCATGGAAGATTCTCCAATCCGATATGAAAAAACACCTTCTCAAGCCAGGTGAAATGTGATGCTCTAGGATTGTGATACGTAAAGCTAGATAACATATTTATGATGCTATACATGAATGTTATTCTATCTAGGCAAGTTAGCGACAATTACTTGAATGTGAACTCGGTAAGTAATTAATAAAAAAAATTCATAGCATAAAAATTGAAAAATATGATTCTGAGCTATATTTCTTTCTCACTCTTTGTATCGATTGGAGTAATGATATTTGCCTTATATAAGTTTTAGTTCCATTGAAATTGCTGAAATTGGCTAAGGCCCTCTCTCTATATATATGGTGTGCATTTTTTTTTTTTGAAAGATCCAGCTTAAGACTGGCTTATATTGAATGATAGCAGGTAGAAAGTGCGGGCAAATACATGGTGGGGTAGGTCAGCGACCAAGGACAAACCGGGAGAGAAATAAGAAAAAGGGGGGGGGGGGTCTCCTCCTGTTGTGACCTCAAGGAGGAGGACAAGGGCTCTAGCTGATTACTCGCAAAGGTCCCCGAAGGGGCGCTCTATGTTTTTAGCTCCAGCTTGTCTCCACAGCTCCAGATGTCGCCGGCATGCGCTGATGATGTTTGCCTTGTCGGCGACGGTCCCTCGGAAGATGCAGTTGTTCCGCTCAATCCAAATGTTCCAAGTAACGAGCAGCACCATGGTTTGGACCCCTTTTCTGCAGCTCGGGGTTGCTTTGTCGATGATTTGCCGGACGATTTCCTCCGAGTTGGTCTGCGGCGCCCAGCACGCGGGGTGCATGGACGCGCAGCCCTTCCAGCTAGCTATGGCCGTCCAGACCTCCATGGTCGTCTTGCACTCCCAAAAGAGGTGAGTTGCCGTCTCCAAGTTCCTCATGCAGAGCTGACAAAAATATGTGTTAGTCCAACCTCTCCTTTGTAGCCTATCGTTGCACCACAGCCTGTTTTTGTGGAGGAGCCAGGAGAAAATCTTGATATTTCCTGGTGCCCAGGCTCGCCAGAACAGATGCTTGTGGTTTGCCTTGGTCTGCCCCAAGAACTGGGCGCCGTATGCCGAGCAGGTGGTGAAGTTTCCGGACGCGTGGTGCACCCAGGTGATCTCATCCGGCACTCCTGCCGTGAGCTGCGGCCTGTGCACTCTCAGCCATCTGCTGAGAGCCAGGAACTCGTGAAGCACAGGGTTTGTGTCACCGTGGGCAAGGTCTCGAATCCATCTATCGTCCTCAAGAGCTTCTCTGACGGTCCTGTTCTTTCTCCGCGAGTGCTTGTAGAGAGTAGGGAACTGGAGTCGTAAAGTGGTCGTTCCCGTCCAGGAGCTATCCCAGAAGAGCGCCGAGTTGCCGCAGCCGATGGTGATTTTCGTGGAGGCATTAAAAAGGTCGATGTCCGAGCGGTCGCAGGGAAGCTCCGAGCCAACCCAGGGTCGCTCGGGATTCCTCCATTGGAGCCACAACCATCGAAGGCGAAGAGCACGACTAAAGCGATGTAGCTCGAGGATGCCTAAGCCGCCGACGTCAATGGGCGAGCAGACAGACGGCCAGTTTACTTTGCACTTTCCGCCAGTGAGTTCCTCATCCTGAGACCACCTGCGCTTTTTGTCCACCTCTCTAAAGAACTTTTTTGGCATTTTGAGGGCAGTCATGGCGAAGGTTGGTAGCGCCGTAAGCACACTACGCACCAGGACCCTCCTTCCTGCGATGTTCATTAGTTTTCCTTTCCATCCAGCAAGTCTAGCACTGATCCTGTCTAAGATGAACTGCACATGCACCATGCGCAGCCTACCGAGCACTATGGGCAGGCCGAGGTACTTCATGGGGAAGGTGGCTATACTACCTCCAAAGTTTTGTAGAATAACAGCTAAATCTGCCTCGTTGCAGTGGATTGGCGTTGCAGTGGATTTGAGCCTGTTTATCTTGAGGCCCGTGGATTGGTGTGCATTTGTATGCACATGTTTTGGTGCCGCATTGCATATCTAGATTCTGCTCCGTTTCAAAACTGAATTCTTGTTGTGATTAGCATGGATGATGTTGCTATACAGAGTTTCACATTTATAAGTGTTTCACTATTGTTTCCGGTTATTTATATGAAGGCCCAATCTAAAATGTTCTTCTGCATGCTTCATATACTGTTTCTGCGTAGAATCTAGATTCTAGCAGAGCCAAATGCTTTGTGTTTTCATATTAATACTAATGGTTTCCCCCTACAAAAAGAACCTAATGGGTTTCACTTGTTTGTCTCCTACAGGTTGTTGTCATGAACATTTATGTATGATATTACTACTTCTGATTATTGCTACTAAGATGGACATGATTTAACAATGCCATGACGCAACATGCTTCTCCTTATTGCCATGAAAATATATTAAAAACTAACAATAAGCTTAGTTCTCTGATTTGTAAAAGCTCCCTTTTGTTATGAATGAACCATGTAGTGCTCTACTACCATCAGTCTTTTCAATTAATTTATGTGCATTTACATTTTTTTATGATTTTTTATTTCTTTTGTGAACATACAAAAGGTTGTTATGTGCTTTGTTTGTGGAAAATGAAAATTATCTCACGGGTTGTTTTAGACCGGCTGCATTTAATTGAAGTGAGGTCATAATACTGTACAGTTTACATTTATAACTGGATGATCAATGGACATGCGATATATATTCGTGTCGAATATATCATTGTTGAGATTTAACGGCGCAGCAAAGCGTGCAAGCTGCTTCTAGTTTCTAACTAATTGCCACTTTGCAAGCACTCCAAATCCCAGATTTGACAATGGTGTTCGCATTTTTTTGGATTTATTCCAGGGCTTTTGGTGATGCGCTTTCAGTGGGAGGAGACGTTCCCGTCGAATACGAGGTGGATGCTTCGTTAATCTCAAGATGATTTACCGGCTTAGTATTGCGAAGATGCTTATAGGAGTAGGGTGTGTGCGTTATAAGGGTGATTGTATATCGTATATGTGAGCGTCAGAGTTAATCTATGTTCCTCAAAAAAAAACACTCCTATTCCTCCTGGGTGTGGGTAGCAGTCGCCCATCCCTACCCACTGGCTTGACTCCCTATAAACGGCAGGATCCGTATTCCGTAGAATGTGATCTGTGTGCTCGTGCTCGCTTCTCGTGGAAATGAATGGACCCGCAGGGCGTCTTCCGACGACACCGACGCCCAACTACATGCAACGCACTGGCTACGACGAGGCCCAGCCGTCAACTCCAACTGGCTCGCGGCGGAGCCATGTGGTCCCCGGCCGCCGCAATCTATGGACGAGACGGGTTTTTCGACTGAGGCAAGAGGAGGTCGACGCATGGTCAGAGACGCCGAGCGGCGGCTACCGGTTGGGCCCAGCCTCTGGCCTCGTGTACCTCTGGTCGCCACCGTCGCGGGCTGTGCACGTTGTCCCTTCTTCTCTGGCGCGAGAACTGAAACGGTGAGGCGGTGGTGACGTTAGGGCATCTACAAGTACTAGTTGGATGCCCGCGCGATTGCCACGAAACAATAATATATTAAAAAATCTATGAAAAAATATATGATCATTTCTTAATACGCAATAAACTTTGCAGAGTTCATCAACAACGATCAATTTTTTAGCAGCACCCACATCTAACACAAGTCATCATGATGGTCACAATAAATTCAAGATAAGGAAACAAGAAAAATGGTACTCCCTCCATTCCATAATATAGTGCGTCTTCGGTTTCCGTACTTCAATTTTGACTATAAAATTAGCCAACGAGACCAATTGCGGAGAAAACAAAAAATGTATCATCAAAAACTTCTTTCGAACACAATTTCAATGGTATAATTTTTGCTACCGCCGCATTTAGTTTCGTTGGTTTAATTTACGGTCAAACTTAAACCTCGATAAGCGTGGGCGCACTATATTATGAAATGGAGGGAGTATGATTTGAACTTTAGGTAGACGCCTTTGCCGTGCTATTAAGGTACGTACATAAAGGACGACCAAACCTGAAACTTTATGCATGGGATGAAATTAGCAACTCAAAGTTTGTACCTGATCAAGCGACAAAGTGAAAAATTAGCAGCTAAGAAAACCACTCAACTCAAACAACTAAATTTACCAAAGTATTTGAAAAAGTAACTTGTGACGCCCCCAAAATCAATCCGTGTACAGTAATCATACACGCAAGGTACACGATCGAGATCAGGGACTCACGATGAGATATCACAACACAACTCTACAAATAAAATAATACAAGCTGTTTAATACAAGCCAGGGGCCACGAGGGCTCGAATACAACAACTCGAGAGCACAAAGTCAGCGGAAGCAAAAGTATCTGAGTACAGACACAAGGATACAAGGTTGCCTTAAGAAGGCTAGCACATAAACCACAACGATCGAAAAGGCGAGGCCTCCTGCCTGGGAACCCGGCAGCAGTGTAGTCGGCGGTAGCAGCGGGGTCTACCGGAGATAAGGGGGGAAGAAACAGTAAATACAAAGCAAGCAATGCAAACATATGAATGACATGGAAAATGTATCGATGTCGGTGTTCTAACGCAGTACGATGTATTAGGCTCGGAGCGGGAATTCATCCGGGGATGAAATACCGGATCCGGGTGATTACCGGACAGGGAGTCCGGAGGGGAAGGGTTCATGCCGGAGGTGTCGTGGACATCCGACAAAGATAACGGGGGTGTATCCGTGTTAGTTGAACCATTCCGGACAACTTTCGTGTTCGGAAGAAATTCATCCGGATACTTTATCAGTACCGGACAAATCATCGGACAGACGGCCCGGAGGGGGGGGTGTCGATGTTCGTTGTGTTAGAGGGGTGTGGTGGGTATACGGATACTGTATCTGTATTCGTTATATTTTTCTGATCAATTTTCATGTATAAAGTTTTTGAATCTGACTTACGGTTTAAAAGATATTCAAATTCAAAGTTTATATCATTTTAAATCAATTTCTGGATTTTCTTTTAATAATAAAATGCAACATTATCCAGAACAGGGGTTTGACCAGTCAACTGACTCGTGGGTCCCACATGTCAGCCTCTGAATTTTAATAAAAAATCAATTAATTAATTCTGCCAGTGCGGCCTACCTGTCATACTAATTAGTTGTTTAATTAATTGATTTAAAATACTGTTAAGTGGGGGGGGCACATGTCAGGGATTAGCTATGGGGGTTACTGGCCTAATGGGGGATTAGCCCCCGTCCCGCCTACAACGGCTCAGGGAGCACGCCGGCGGCGCAATTCCGGCACGACGGCGAGCAACAGGGGGGGCCGGGGCGCGGCGGACACCGCGAGCGGGCGCACGTCAAGCCGCAACAGTAACAGCGGGCCCGAGAGTGGGGGGGGAGAAGCGCGGTCATGGCCACCGGCCAGAGGACGGCGAGGCCAGCCGGCAGCGGGCAAGGGGCCACGGGCGAGGGGGCGTATGGGAGGGGTGCGGCATCGCGCGGCCAGTTGTGTGCGCGAGGCACGGCCTGGCGCTGCAAGTGCGCGCGCGGGGCGCGACCGTGTCCTGCAGGCACGGAGGTCCGGCCATGGCGGCCAAACACGGGGCGGTGTCCTACGGCGAGGGATCCGACAGGAAAATAGGGGAATCGGGGGAGACGCTCACGGGGAGGCTCGTGGACATGCTCGGAGACGCCAGGATGCGCTGGTGGTGGAGATCGACGGCAAAGGTCGCGGCGGCCGTGGGCGGGGATGAGGATGACGTCGAGCGCACGGGGCCTCCCAGCTCGGCTTCTTCTGCAGGGCAACGTGGACATCGATGGTGAACATCCTGGACAACACAGCTTGGCCTAGGGATGACGGTGGCCACGCGAGCTCGCCGATGCGCGCGCCATGGCGGCTCAGGTGAGGTGAGGTACGAGGGAGCGGAGGGGGAAAATGGTGTGGGAAGCTCCAGGGGGCAGGGCGTCATCTTTATCCTCCACGAACGCTGTAGCAATGGCCGTTGTCGACGCGTGAGTGGCCAGAGGGGGCGAACGGGTTCGGCGGCGACAGCCGGCTCGGTCGGGATGTCCTCCCTTACACTGTAGCGGGAGGAAGAAGAAAGAGGAGAGAGATGGGCTGGGCTGTGGGAGGAATTGTCCTGGACGTCTTTTTGCTCTTTTCCAATTTTCTGCATTTTGTAACACCTTATCATTCTGTTGTATTTTATTTAGACTATCAAATGAATTTTCAAAAGTGTTCCACTGGTCCTAATATTCATGTTACAATATAAGGTGATGCCACAAAAAGTTTGGGCAAGAAATAAATTCATTTGCATTTTTGTTATATTTAAAATGCATTAAATGCCGCAGATTTGACACTGTTTAGATTTGATTAAATTAGTAAAACATTTTAATAAACTCCCATTATAGTTTTAATATGATCTACTAATTATTAGAGATTTTATAAAAGTGGTTGCACAATTTTTGGACAAGTTTTATTTTGGACCTTGGTTTTAATATTCCACCAAAGGCATTTTGAACTTTGATTTGATTTCAAATAGAAATGGTTTGGACTTTGTTATTGATCCATGATGATCAAGGTCCAAGGTTCACATTGCATTCAACAATAACAAAGGGGAATTGAATTTGAGATGAACCAAGTTGATCAAACAAAAATTTTGAACAGTAGTGATCAACAGTAATGGGGATTACTGTTCACTGACACTGAGAGTGTTACAAATCTCCCCCACTACAAAGAATTTTCGTCGCGAGAATTAAAGTTAGTGCAAGGGGTAGAGTTTTGGTTTCGTATCCTAGCGATTTCTCTGGTGCTTGTTGTCCTTCTCGAAGAAGTTTATCCTTCTCATTGATGTCTTCATTTCTCTGCATTGGTGCATCTCGACGAGTTGTCATTCTTCATCCAGGGTCTTCATCGTACTTACGAAATTTCAAGGGGGTCGAATCGGTACAAGGTTAACCAACCAAGGTTGTCCAAGGGAATGGGGTACAAAGTATCTCACGAGTTACACTCAGGGAGATACATCGAGAGAAACAAACGAAGGCATGAGACATTTTCAAGCGGATAGGCATACATTCGATGCCGATGACGGATGATGAAAAAGGGGTCCAAAACATCAGGCATAAGAACCGAGTCTGATATTGAACTGAATATCACAAGGTAGAGGACTCGTGAATTGCATACGCGGTCAAGAGAGTCAGGTTTCGATCCTGTGGAACTGTGGGTTATGGGCCCACATTGAATAAGAAGGGTGGTGACAAACAATGCGATCAAGTTGCAAGGTAAGTCAGAGAACAACTTGTTAGCTATGTCAACAACAACATCGGTACCAAGGGCGAGGGACACAGAGAACCGTTTTCCTGCTCGTTATGACGAGGCGGACCAGTAGGCAAAGTTCTCGTCCATCGGTGGTCACCGAAAGTCCACAACAATAGTAATAGGTTGTACGGACAAAATAGTGCACCGAAGTGTTTACATAAGCAGGGAATTATCACTGCTCAGATAATTTATATTAAAAAGAAAGGTTAAATAGACCAATGGGAGAAAAAGGTGAAGGTCCACAAGTAACAGGTGTCCATCTTTCCCCAAGGGAAAGCAGAGTAAGATATACATGACCAAGTTTGTATTGGCAGGGAGTCGAAGGATGTTGTCGATGATAACACAAATCATCGAGAGGCAAGGATGGTATTTCTCGCCAAGAGTTCAATAGGCACATGGAAGAAGCAAAAAATGTTGATGATGACCACGACACATTATGTCGGGGTTTCAAGAAAAATGCAATCGAATATCCACATCACCAATCAAAAGGGGTGGTGGAGCCAAAGGTAAGCGGTGTTCTCGGTTGATGACAACCCAGAACCACGAAATGGCTATGACAGGGATAGGCATTGTTTCATCTCAATTCATAAGATTTAGTGCAAATGCATGATATCCTCGAGATACCAGGGTAATACCCGATTGTAGAATGGTGGATCATAGGTGTAGAAGAATTTATACCAAGGGGGATAATTACCTCTACGAGAAGCTTTCATGATAAGTTATACATAGTATCCACAGGCACGAACACAAAGGTTCAGGGTCGACTCCCACTTCTTCAGTGCATAACCTTTCAATCACTTCTCGCTGTGGATGAATTAGTAGCATTCAAAAATTTATCTGGCATAACACCAATAGAATATGACCCGTAGAGGTTCATGGGTTCACACAGATGGATGAAGCATAGATACAACCCATAGGGACATTTTTACGGATCTATACGACAAACAATAGGAACAAGAGATACAAATTTGAAAGCAGAAGGCTGATGACACGGACCAGATGATACCGTTCGCCAAAGGCATTACGTATCAGGGGAAGCTTGTCAATGATTTAGGACACCAGGGGACGACAGGTAGTAATCCACCAAAAAGGTCAGGCAGCGTACAGAGAGTCTGGGGCGAGTATCGGTACTCAACCATAAGAAGAAAGAATGCTAAAGCATTGGAGATAGAAGCATCAGAATAATTTGATGCTTAGGTACAAAGGAATTATGACTTCCAATAGGGGATATCAGAAGCAGATGTTCTGACCATGGGTATATAAGTTGAACGGACTTATACGGACAATCAACCGAGGTTTGATTTACCGATATCCAGCTCATGTCTGAAATGATGTCTGAGCCGAAAGAAAGAATTCATAGGGATCAACTGATGATTGTGTGCACTAGCACACACGATGATTCAACATATCAGAATGGCAAGGCCAAGGGAGGTCATCAAAGAATACAAGACAAACGGGATTAATCATAGTGCAAGCAGGTAAGAAGAATCTCCAAAGCAGTAGGCTGCCAAGGATTGTCGCGAGATTGAATAGTATTTCAAAATATTTTGGGAATCACAGGAACCACTTTGAATCAACGGATCCTCGATAAATGTGAGGAATTATCCGCATGATGAAAAGAAGCTGCAAGGCAGTAGGCTCAAAAGATTCCCGAAACAACGGAAAGTATTTCGATGCATCTTGTGTACACAAGAGCAACTGGGATTGAATGGATGAATGGAAGGTGTATGTGGTTATACATACAGACTCATCGGTGGCAGGGAAGTGGAAAGGTGATCGGCACATATGGTCTCGGGAACTTTATTGGAGAGTATTCTTCGGAATCTTCTCGTGTAGCAAGCGATCATCTGTAATGAGGGGCTCTCCGGGAGGAAGTAGTCACGAGAACCTAATGTCAGAGTTAGAAAAAATTTAACCCGAAAGGAAGAGAGAGTAGAGTCCCAGAGTAAAGGTGCGGAGAAAAATGATCCTAATACCACCCAGTTGGCGACGTGGGCCGATAAGCCACACATCAATGTTAGTAAAGTAGTTTTGCAAGGGCTAGACTCGACTTCGACCAAGGAGTTGGAAGGGGTATCCTACAGGAACTCGACTCTGATACCAACTTGTGACACCCCCAAAATCAATCCGTGTACAGTAATCATACACGCAAGGTACACGATCAAGATCAGGGACTCACGATGAGATATCACAACACAACTCTACAAATAAAATAATACAAGCTGTTTATTACAAGCCAGGGGCCACGAGGGCTTGAATACAACAGCTCGAGAGCACAAAATCAGCGGAAGTAAAAGTATCTGAGTACAGACACAAGGATACAAGGTTGCCTTAAGAAGGCTAGCACATAAACCACAACGATCGAAAAGGCGAGGCCTCCTGCCTGGGAATCTCCAAACTACTCCTGGTTGACGGGGAACTCGACATCGTAGAAGGCATCGGGGATCTTCATGTAGCGGTGGTCAGCATCGGGGATCTCCTGCTCCTGAACTCCAAGGCTCCAACGTCGACTGCAGCGACCGATCAGGCAAAACAAAAGGGGGGAAATAAAGCAAAGGTGAGTATCTAGCATACCGCGAGTCTTACGTCCGCTACTAAGCATTATGCATTGTATCAAAGGAAAAGGGGAGGCTGTATATAGTGGACTGCAAGGTAGAAATCAGAATAATGGTAAGAAGCTAGGCCTATCGAAGACTAGCATCTTCTGACGATGTCTTGCAGCATGAGAAGAGAAAAAGCCAACAGTTCATATAAAGCGATAAAGTAACAATGAAGCAGAAGTTGCTGCAACATTGTATAATATAAGTTGTAATGATTAATAATAATAATAATGCCTCCGAGTTCCCTTCCTCGAATCCCTGCGAGGAAGAAGACCCGGAACCATACAGTTTAATAGTAATAGTTTCTAGTGGTAAGATCCAGCTTCAGCATAAAGCGTCCTGTTACCGTGGACACGGCTATTCGAATAGATTAATCTTCCCTGCAGGGGTGCACTGGCGTGACTCTACGACGCTCGGATCTCCAGGGTGGCGGGAACCTTGTTAGGGAACGCTCCACCAAAGCTATCCGACACAAAGTAGCCCATCCTTCGGCAATCAACAGAGAGGTCATCCGCCGGACTATATCCTATGTACGCCGAGCTTTGGACCCTAACCCGAACGTACTCCTGCACGGTGCGTGACTGGCCGGTGAAGCAAAATCAAAGAAAACACAAATACACCGCTCGAGCAAGAGAAGACAACACCACTTCCCGGCAATCAGCCCGCGGTACTGCTGACGTCTGAAGACCCTCGAACGGGACTACGATGCAGGGGAGCCCACACTCCTCGTCCCACGTGTAGGTAGTGCGTACAAGCCAAAAGGCTACTCAAGACATCCGCCGAACCATTTAGCATTTTAATTAACCTGCGTGACAACCGTTATCGTTGCCTCGACTTAACCGACCCGCGGTCAACGACAGCAGTCAGGACCACCAGTACATCGGTGCCTGCCCTGTCGTCCCACCAAGTCTCTGCGGTTACCGACAAGGTGAACCGTCTCCTTACCTTGTCTCGCGTGTGCTCTTGGTAGAGCTCGACTTTTCGTAGTTTGGTAACTCTCGCGAGATACGAGCAGGGGCCAAGAAGGCCAGTAACGTCGGTCGTACCCTCCCTGTCGTTCCCGACAATATACCTCTCGCGGGCACCGTTGGGTCGCCCGACTTTCTTACCTTTAAGGACAACCGTGCTCAGGTACCTAGAACGGCTATACAGAGTCAACAACGAGTGAAGGTACGAGGATTACTCCTCGGTGGCTCCACTTGAAGGTGGCTCGGCAGAGCCGAGCTAGGGGGCCTTAGGCGGTGTCTGCATTGTATCGTACCTGTTACAGTTGATATATCGTATCCGTGTTCACTCCCCTGAGTGGTCACGGCCCGCTATCTAATCCTAGCTATCAATGCGCAGGGCTCACTGCTGAATAATGCATAAGTAATAATAGGCAGCATAGGATAAAGGAGGTACATCAAGGGCGACAAAAATAGGCTATGCAATTGAATAGGATTGTAATCGTAGCAGCAACAATAACAATGCCTAGTGCAAGAAAGTGCGGAAAAGGTAGGCGATATCTAGGGAAGAGAATGGCTCTGCTTGCCTGGAAGCTCGACGGTAGGGGTAGGGTCGTCGACGAAGTAGTCGTACCCGGCAGCAGTGTAGTCGGCGGTAGCAGCGGGGTCTACCGGAGATAAGGGGGGGGGGGAAGAAACAGTAAATACAAAGCAAGCAACGCAAACATATGAATGACATGGAAAATGTATCGATGTCGGTGTTCTAACGCAGTACGATGTATTAGGCTCGGCTCGGGAATTCATCCGGGGATGAAATACCGGATCCGAGTGATTACCGGACAGGGAGTCCGGAGGGGAAGGGTTCATGCCGGAGGTGTCGTGGACATCCGACAAAGATAATAGGGGTGTATCCGTGTTAGTTGAACCATTCCGTACAACTTTCGTGTTCGGAAGAAATTCATCCGGATACTTTATCAGTACCGGACAAATCATCGGACAGACTGCCCGGAGGGGGGGTGTCGATGTTCGTTGTGTTAGAGGGGTGTGGTGGGTATACGGATACTGTATCCGTATTCGTTATAATTTTTTGATCAATTTTCATGTATAAAGTTTTTCAATCTGACTTACGGTTTAAAAGATATTCAAATTCAAAGTTTATATCATTTTAAATCAATTTCTGGATTTTCTTTTAATAATAAAATGCAACATTATCCAGAACAGGGGTTTGACCAGTCAACTGACCCGTGGGTCCCACATGTCAGCCTCTGAATATTTATAAAAATCATTTTGTTTATTTAAGCAACACCTGGCCCCACATGTCAGCCTCTGAATTTCAATAAAACATTCAATTAATTAATTCTGTCAGTGCGGCCTACCTGTCATACTAATTAGTTGTTTAATTAATTGATTTAAAATACTGTTAAGTGGGGGGGGGCACATGTCAATGACTAGCTATGGGGGTTACTGGCCTAATGGGGGATTAGCCCCCGTCCCGCCTACAACGGCTCAGGGAGCACGCCGGCGGCGCAATTCCGGCACCACGGCGAGCAACAGGGGGGACGGGGCGCGGCGGACACCGCGAGCGGGCGCACGTCAAGCCGCAGCAGTAACAGCGGCCCCGAGAGTGGGGGGGGGGAGAAGCGCGGTCATGGCCACCGGCCAGAGGACGGCGAGGCCAGCCGGCAGCGGGCAAGGGGCCACGGGCGAGGGGGCGTATGGGGGGTGTGGCATCGCGCGGCCAGTTGTGTGCGCGAGGCACGGCCTGGCGCTGCAAGTGCGCGCGCGGGGCGCGACCGTGTCCTGCAGGCACGGAGGTCCGGCCATGGCGGCCAAACACGGGGCGGTGTCCTACGGCGAGGGATCCGACAGGAAAATAGGGGAATCGGGGGAGACGCTCACGGAGAGGCTCGTGGACATGCTCGGAGACGCCAGGATGCGCTGGTGGTGGAGATCGACGGCAAAGGCCGCGGCGGCCGTGGGCGGGGATGAGGACGACGTCGAGCGCACGGGGCCTCCCGGCTCGGCTTCTTCTGCAGGGCAACGTGGACGCCGATGGTGAACATCCTGGACAACACAGCTTGGCCTAGGGATGGCGGTGGCCACGCGAGCTCGCCGATGCGCGCGCCATGGCGGCTCAGGTGAGGTGAGGTACGAGGGAGCGGAGGGGGAAAATGGTGTGGGAAGCTCCAGGGGGCAGGGCGTGATCTTTATCCGCCACGAACGTTGTAGCATGGCCGTTGTCGACGCGTGAGTGGCCAGAGGGGGCGAACGGGTTCGGCGGCGACAGCCGGCTCGGTCGGGATGTCCTCCCTTTCACTGTAGCGGGAGGAAGAAGAAAGAGGAGAGAGATGGGCTGGGCTGGGCTGTGGGAGGAATTGTCCTGGGCGTATTTTTGCTCTTTTCCAATTTTATGCATTTTGTAACACCTTATCATTCTGTTGTATTTTATTTAGACTAGCAAATGAATTTTCAAAAGTGTTCCACTGGTCCTAATATTCATGTTACAATATAAGGTGATGCCACAAAAAGTTTGGGCAAAAATAAATTAATTTGCATTTTTGTTATATTTAAAATGCATTAAATGCCGCAGATTTGACACTGTTTAGATTTGATTAAATTAGTAAAACATTTTAATAAACTCCCATTATAGTTTTAATATGATCTATTGATTATTAGAGATTTTATAAAAGTGGTTCCACAATTTTTGGACAAGTTTTATTTTGCACCTTGGTTTTAATATTTCATCAAAGGCATTTTGAACTTTGATTTGATTTCAAATAGAAATGGTTTGGACTTTGTTATTGATCCATGATGATCAAGGTCCAAGGTTCACATTGCATTCAACAATAACAAAGGGGAATTGAATTTGAGATGAACCAAGTTGATCAAACAAAAAATTTGAACAGTAGTGATCAACAGTAATGGGGATTACTGTTCATTGACAGTGAGAGTGTTACATAACTCTTAATACGTGTACATTAATATCACAAATACATATTGCACAAGGCAGATTCAAATGGAAAGATAAAAATGTAACAATAGTTCCCTTGTCTAATTCATCTTCAAATTCAGAGATTGTAAGAAACAAATATTGTAAATAGAGTTATACCAATCATGACACAATAATTTATGCTTGAAAGCTGTAAATATATAGATGATTGTGCATCAAGAGCTAGCGCTCAACAGTTATTCTATTCCTTATTTTTGCATGTACACTCTATAGTTAGGTTGAATTGATCGTGTTTGTGTTGTTACACCGTTTGTTACAATAGAAAATAAATGATTCCAGTATGTTACCTTGTATTATTGAGTCAGGCTAGAATGAAATTTAGCACGGCAAGCTGAATCTTCTTAGCAACATTCTGGTCAACCGACGTACTATAAAATCAAAGATACAATCATCTCCTTTTACCATTTAATATGCATACATTAAAGCAACTCTAAATTGGGTAAGAGCAACAAATTTTAATCACAATCTACAAGGAAAATATGTTGTTTAGAAATTGAATTGTATCATTTTCAATCTACACTGTGCCCTTTATTGAATTATTTTCTGAAGGTATGCGAAGAGCACTAATAAAATAATCAAACCTTGACCGTGCTACACACATTTACCATTTCACACAGAGTGAGCAAATAGGCAATAAATGGCTATATGACAAGGTCTATTAAATTTGGCATAGACAGATCCTTCAATACAAGAGTAGCATATAATCCAGTCACCAAAGAGAAAAATATAGAGCTAAGTATCCCTTGTAAAATGAGCTAGCCCGTATCACTGAAACATGGTTATGTAGAAATATTGACAATATCAACACGAAAAGACGTAGAGTAACTAACAGAAAGCCGAGGCAAAAACAGAAACCTTGGTCAGTGAAATCTCCGCCTTATCCTTAAGTTCATCTATATGAAAAGTCTTGAGAACTACTTTATGATGCACCGGATCCTCGCACTCCTTCCAAAATGAGTATCAGCGGATAAAAACCAGAAACAACCACAATATTAGGCCATGATTTGCAGTTGAAGAATATTACAATTACATACCTTCAGAGCCTGACGTATGTATGGCTCAATTCCTTCTCTGAACACATATCCCAGTCACTTTGTATCATGTACTTTCGCAGTATAAGTGCCTCTAGGTCTGCCCAAGAAAAAATTAAAATAAGCATAGCATAGCAAATAAGTACATCTTCGTAGGTGATGGCTTTATTCACCGTAGCTGATGCAGATACTTTGCCTACTGAAACACATAGCAAACAATTCCTTCACTACCTTGGGGCCACATGATCTCTAATTAATTTTTCTTCTTCTTCAGTGAACATAAACCACATATCATTTTTCTTTGTGTCAAACTCTAATACAAACATGGTATTAGTATTTATTAGTCACTAACTACATAAATATAAAAGGGTAATACGAATGCTTAATAGATAACAACTTCGGACAAACCCATCACTTGTTGGCGCTCAACACCAATAGCTGACAGCAGCCAGCACCCAATATGTAGAAACACAAACAACAAGCAGTAGCATGAGCCAACACCAGAAGGAGCGGTGGAGGTTTCCGTCGTGGTCTTGTGGAGGACTGGAGGTGGATCAACAGGGGGAGCTTGACGACTGGAGAGGTGGAGCCGACGGCTGCTGGGGCGCTGGACTGTTGGACGAACCTATCGAAGGAAGCTGGCTAGGTGAGGGTCCCTGCTCACGGTAGACAACCCGACGCGGCCGTCCCAGTTCTCCCTAGGTTTAATGGTTTTGGCTCGATGATCTGTTGTGCTCCTACCCAAGTGCAAGTAGTGGTAGGATATGTGTGCTCATCCAACATCGACGCCCCACCACTGCCCATCAGATCTTCCTCCACGGAGGTGATTCAGCCGACGTCATCCCCCTCCATCCTCCCCCGGAACCGACCTAATGGTTTCGGACCAGATCATCAGCGGCGGCGATATTGGACCAGATCAGGGCGGTGGTGTAACAGCCCAGTTTTTGCAAAAATTAAAAAAATTGTTTTCGGTGTGAATTGTTTGATTGTCTGATTTTTTGCGTTGTTTGCATCCCCGATTTATCGATCGGCGATTATTTTTCCCCTCTTATCTCGTACCGGACGGAGACCGACCCTTGCCACCCTGACACTCGACCTTTGCGACACCGGGTTTCACCCGATCACCGTCGCGAAAACCGCACGAGACCAGCCGCAGCCAACGGAACGAAAAACCCCGTTTAATAATTAAACGGGATATTTTTATAGCGCGCTAGAAAGTGTTCTCGAAACGGTTTCAGTGCGAGGTGAACGCCTCCGGCTCGATGCGCTGATCGCGCAGTTCAAAGTATTACCCGAATCGGAGGTCCTGCGGACCCCCGGCGGTCAGAAACGTGAGCACCGCGCGCGCGAGAGAAAAACCAGAGATGTTTTTGCGAACTGCCAGCCACCGGGGCTATATAAAGACCACCACACTCCCACCTCTCTCTACGGTTTCCCTAGACCAAAAATGCAGCCACACCCCCAGTTTTGCCCCCAATTCTGCCCAAAGCCCCCAAATCCCGAAACCCTTCCTCTAGCCTCGTTTTGAGCCGTTGGATCTGGAGATCTGGGGCTCAGAGAGCTCCACGTCGCCCCAATCTCTCTCCCAGCCGCTCCGGGCCCCGCAGGGCCGGATCTGGGCCCGGAAGCCCGCAACACCTCGCCACCAGTGGAGGAGCCACCGCCGGCAGCAGCAGGCGCGCCGCCGCGCCTTCCGGCGCCGCCCCGGTGAGCCCTCCACCTCCTCGCGCCTCTCCTCCCGCTTCTCACCCTCCTTCTCTCCTCGCAGAGTCGCCGGAGTAGCAGCGGCGCCGCTGCCCGCCATTGGAGTTCCCGGAGCTCGGGCCACGCCACCGGAAGCTCACTGCACGGCCTCTCGAGCCCAAGGCGCCGCCGCGCCTCCTCCTAGTCTGCTCCGTCGTGCCGCCAGCGTCCTCCCTCGCCTCGCCGTGCGCCGAAGTCCGGCCGGCGAGCCCTGCCGTAGCGCCGCCGTGCACCGGTTCTGTCTCCGCCCGATCCCATCGGGACGAGGCCGAGCGAGCCAGCCTGCCGCACGTGGGCCGGCGCGCCAGAGCGGCCTGCGCCAGCAGCCCAAGGCCAGCCAAGCCTCTCCAGGCCGGATGGGCCGTGGCCCATGGTAACGCCCTCCGTTTTTTATTAATTATTTTGCTTGTTTTTTTTTTCTGTTACCTGTTGGGCTTGATTGCCTTCGGCCTGTTTAGTTTTTTTGCTAGGTTTTTTTTATTAATTGACAGGTTGTATTAGTTTTTTTGCGGTGTCCGTAACTTTTCACCGGTAGCTCCGATGGAGACGCGTTCTACATGAAAGTTGCTCCGTTTTGCGCGTAGATTACTAAAATGTTGTTTGTTGCCATGTTTGACCTTGTTTACATGTTGTTTGACTGCTAATTACACTGCTTGCCACTGTAAACTGTAATTGCAATAACTTTTTAACCGTTGCTTTGTTTAAAATGTTCCTTATATGTAACTTGACTAGAATTGCATGTAGATTGTGTTTATGCTGCTCTTGCTTGCTAATAAAAATAATAAAATTATGTTTAGGGCAGAACAGTACCAAATTCCATTTTTATCGTGGGTCCGTAATAGTTACCATGTATAGGTTTTACCCCCACTTATAATGACTAGATTAGATAGTTTATTTATGCTTCACCTCTTGTAATGTTTGTGTGATATGCCATGCTTCTGTGCTTTGCCATGTTAACAACTTTGTTGATCACCTGTAGCTAAGCAACTTGAACCACCGTAAATGTGTGGTATTCGTCGTGTGTGACCGATACCCCACTTAAATTGTTAGTAACCGCTCTCGACGGTAGGTGCGATGTCTCGTGTTGCTTCCTGTTGATGCTTGCTCATGTTTGCTTCGTAGTAATAGATGCTTGCTCGTTGGTTTCTTTCCAGTGTTTACCCTCTTGTGTGCTTCCGCGGGTACCTCTCGGAGACGACGCGAGTTTGCGATCAACTACACCTTCGAAACCCGACTTATCAACAGGCAAGGACTATACATTACTTATGATCCATTCTATTTCAACCAGCGGTTTGCATGCTAGTATAGGTTAGGTTCGATGTTTGATCGTATCACATGTTTACATCCTCTTTCAAACCGATACAGCCATGTCCCCTCCCAGCAAACCTTGTACTGCTATGTTACTATTCCTCGTTGCTCAGCCCCTTCTTAGTATGCATGCTTAGGATGGTATGATGTTACCCTGTTACTCCTTGGTTTGGGATATCACATTATTATATTATTGTTGTTGATGGTATGATTATTATAAATGTTGACTATATTCGACGAAGGATGGAAGGTCTAGGCTATCCCGCCCCGACGCTTTGTTCCATTCGAGTCACCTAGGATCCGAGTTCCGGGTATTGGTTTTAAGACTGAGCGTGCCTAACCGCGTGTGGAATTTTATGGGTTCCCCTTTTCTTACCTATCTAGCTTCAAACATTTCTAGTGGTGTCCCGAGCTGATTTACCATTTGAAACCCCGCGTGTGTGCTTGGTGGATCCCCTCGCAATTTTTAAACAACCCGGACCAGCGGAGACATGGTTTCCCTGTTGGTCCACCTTTGACCGGCGAGGGCCCGAGGTCTCACGTGAGGCGTCTCGGTAACCCAAACCCTGTTGAGACGGAAGAGTCCGATCCGAGAGCGTGGCCAGCTTTTGGATTGGGTGTCGACTCCCCGGGGGCCACCCGGAATTGTTCGTTGTTAGTTAGAGGGACCTGTCATTTCGGATCTCTTGGAACTAAATCATAAAATGGTTGCCTGTGATGGGTAGGAACTGAGAGAGATGGGCGAGCGTGCGGAGCCTCGTAATGGGCAGTTGGTACACCCCTGCAGGGTTAAATCTTTTCGAGAAGACGTGTCCACAGTTATCGACGACTTGAGACCTACTCCTTGTTCATAGACAACAACAACTGAGATAATCTTAATATAACTTGATCAACGTGTGTGTGTGCCTTGATTGCTTCTTCTTCGTCGGGATGCGAAGAGGAGGACAAGGATAGGATAGGTGTTATGTTTGCGTAGTAGGTGGATAGCAGACTTGTTGGAGGCGATTCCTCATCGAATGCTTGGCTCCTTATCTTACTCTCTAGATCGTTAGCCACTTCATAAATGCTAGCGCGGCAGCAACCTCACCACTTACCCCTTCCTTACCGTAAACTACTAGTTGTCCTAGAATGACGAGTGATGAAGTCCTTGCTGGGTCAGATGACCATTACAGTTGGATGCTGAGTACTTCTGTACTCATGATACTACCCCCAAACTCTTTTCAGGGGTCTTGATCGACAACAGGTATGGTGATCGACGTTTCACGTGGAGACTCGACGACGACTAGTTAGGCGGATCTCGGCGGAGGGCCTGGACCCGTGTGGTTATGGGACCGATGTTTTTCTCTTTGCCACTAGGCATTTGCTTGTAGTCTGTACTCAGACATGTACCTTCCGCTGTTGTATTGTATTTGAGGCAGTTGTATGCCGATTGTATGAGATGTTGTACCCTTGTATCTGTAATGTTGTGATATCATGTTGAAAATCCGGGGCATATGGCTACGTCATATGTCGCGGTGGGACCGATATGTTCTTCGTCCCCGGATCTGGATGGAAACATCTAGATCTGGAACAGTACCGCATATCGGGCCCTACAACTTGGTATCAGAGCCTTATCGACCGTAGGATCCCCTCTCCGGCCGAAGTCGAGTCTAGACAAAAACTATTTTGTAGTTACTAAGTTAGCTGTCGGAGAGTCGGAATCTTTTTACTCCTTACCCTTGCTCTGGTCAGGACAAGTGTCGTAATTGTTTTATTCTCGCCTTATCCCCTTTAAAACTTTAGGATCTCGAGTGTGTGGAGTATCGGAACCGTTAAAATGCCTTGCTTGCAGCGTATTGTCTCGATTCCGAGCTCAGGTGGGAATTCCTGTAGTACCTTTAGCTTCTCCGGTTTTGGATATCATCTGGGTCGTCCTTTGCACTCCTTCCTTTTGCTCGGTGTTTTTACGACTTGCGTCGAAAATCACTATCCCTTGATCTGGTTTTCGCGATCGTCCTTCCTCTTGTCACTAATGGTTTCGTTTTCCGACGTTGCCGTCTCTCTGCGGAAATTTATCTCGACAGAAGTTCGACGTCGACATGGTGCAGAGTCCCTTGTTGGTGGTGTTGAAGATCGTCGCTCTCTTCTTTCCCCCTCCCCTCTCCCGCGGATCGTCCTGGATCTCGGGACGAGATCCCTTGTTGGTGGTGTTGTATTGTAACAGCCCAGTTTTTGCAAAAATTAAAAAAATTGTTTTCGGTGTGAATTGTTTGATTGTCTGATTTGTTTGTGTTGTTTGCATCCCCGATTTATCGATCGGCGATTATTTTTCCCCTCTTATCTCGTACCGGACGGAGACCGACCCTTGCCACCCTCACACTCGACCTTTGCGACACCGGGTTTCACCCGATCACCGTCGCGAAAACCGCACGAGACCAGCCGCAACCAACGGAACGAAAAACCCCGTTTAATAATTAAACGGGATATTTTTATAGCGCGCCAGAAAGTGTTCTCGGAACGGTTTCAGTGCGAGGTGAACGCCTCCGGCTCGATGCGCTGATCGCGCAGTTCGAAGTTTTACCCGAATCGGAGGTCCTGCGGACCCCCGGCGGTCAGAAACGTGAGCACCGCGCGCGCGAGAGAAAAACCAGAGATGTTTTTGCGAACTGCCAGCCACCGGGGCTATATAAAGACCAAGACACTCCCACCTCTCTCTAGGGTTTCCCTAGACCAAAAATGCAGCCACACCCCCAGTTTTGCCCCCAATTCTGCCCAAAGCCCCCAAATCCCGAAACCCTACCTCTAGCCTCGTTTTGAGCCGTTGGATCTGGAGATCTGGGGCTCAGAGAGCTCCAGGTCGCCCCAATCTCTCTCCCAGCCGCTCCAGGCCCCGCAGCGCCGGATCTGGGCCCGGAAGCCCGCAGCACCTCGCCACCAGTGGAGAAGCCACCGCCGGCAGCAGCAGGCGCGCCGCCGCGCCTTCCGGCGCCGCCCCGGTGAGCCCTCCACATCCTCGCGCCTCTCCTCCCGCTTCTCACCATCCTTCTCTCCTCGCAGAGTCACCGGAGTAGCAGCGGCGCCGCTGCCCACCATTGGATTTCCCGGAGCTCGGGCCACGCCACCGGAAGCTCGCTGCACGGCCTCTCGAGCCCAAGGCGCCGCCGCGCCTCCTCCTGGTCTGCTCCGTCGTGCCGCCAGCGTCCTCCCTCGCCTCGCCGTGCGCCGAAGTCCGGCCGGCGAGCCCTACCGTAGCGCCGCCGTGCGCCGGTTCCGTCTACGCCCGATCCCATCGGGACGAGGCCGAGCGAGCCAGCCTGCCGCACGTGGGCCGGCGCGCCAGAGCGGCCTGCGCCAGCAGCCCAAGGCCAGCCAAGCCTCTCCAGGCCGGATGGGCCGTGGCCCATGGTAACGCCCTCCGTTTTTTATTAATTATTTTGCTTGTTTTTTTTTTCTGTTACCTGTTGGGCTTGATTGCCTTCGGCCTGTTTAGTTTTTTTGCTAGGTTTTTTTTATTAATTGACAGGTTGTATTAGTTTTTTTGCGGTGTCCGTAACTTTTCACCGGTAGCTCCGATGGAGACGCGTTCTACATGAAAGTTGCTCCGTTTTGCGCGTAGATTACTAAAATGTTGCTTGTTGCCATGTTTGACCTTGTTTACATGTTGTTTGACTGCTAATTACACTGCTTGCCACTATAACTGTAATTGCAATAACTTTTTAACCGTTGCTCTGTTTAAAATGTTCCTTATATGTAACTTGACTAGAATTGCATGTAGATTGTGTTTATGCTGTTCTTGCTTGCTAATAAAAATAATAAAATTATGTTTAGGGAAGAACAGTACCAAATTCCATTTTTATCGTGGGTCCGTAATAGTTACCATGTATAGGTTTTACCCCCACTTATAATGACTAGATTAGATAGTTTATTTATGCTTCACCTCTTGTAATGTTTGTGTGATATGCCATGCTTCTGTGCTTTGCCATGTTAACAACTTTGTTGATCACCTGTAGCTAAGCAACTTGAACCACCGTAAACATGCGGTATTCGTCGTGTGTGACCGATACCCCACTTAAATTGTTAGTAACCGCGCTCGACGGTAGGTGCGATGTCTCGTGTTGCTTCTTGTTGATGCTTGCTCGTGTTTGCTTCGTAGTAATAGATGCTTGCTCGTTGGTTGCTTTCCAGTGTTTACCCTCTTGTGTGCTTCCGCGGGTACCTCTCGGAGACGACGCGAGTTTGCGATCAACTACACCTTCGAAACCCGACTTATCAACAGGAAAGGACTATACATTACTTATGATCCATTCTATTTCAACCAGCGGTTTGCATGCTAGTATAGGTTAGGTTCGATGTTTGATCCTATCACATGTTTACAGCCTCTTTCAAACCGATACAGCCATGTCCCCTCCCAGCAAACCTTGTACTGCTATGTTACTATTGCTCGTTGCTCAGCCCCTTCTTAGTATGCATGCTTAGGATGCTACGATGTTACCCTGTTACTCCTTGGTTTGGGATATCACATTATTATATTATTGTTGTTGATGGTATGATTATTATAAATGTTGACTATATTCGACGAAGGATGGAAGGTCTAGGCTATCCCGCCCCGACGCTTTGTTCCATTCGAGTCACCTAGGATCCGAGTTCCGGGTATTGGTTTTAAGACTGAGCGTGCCTAACCGCGTGTGGGATTTTATGGGGTCCCCTTTTCTTACCTATCTAGCTTCAAACATTTCTAGTGGTGGCCCGAGCTGATTTACCATTTGAAACCCCGCGTGTGTGCTTGGTGGATCCCCTCGCAATTTTTAAATAACCCGGACCAGCGGAGACATGGTTTCCCTGTTGGTCCACCTTTGACCGGCGAGGGCCCGAGGTCTCACGTGAGGCGTCTCGGTAACCCAAACCCTGTTGAGACGGAAGAGTCCGATCCGAGAGCGTGGCCAGCTTTTGGATTGGGTGTCGACTCCCCGGGGGCCACCCGGAATTGTTCGTTGTTAGTTAGAGGGACCTGTCGTTTCGGATCTCTTGGAACTAAATCATAAAATGGTTGCCTGTGATGGGTAGCAACTGAGAGAGATGGGCGAGCGTGCGGAGCCTCGTAATGGGCAGTTGGTACACCCCTGCAGGGTTAAATCTTTTCGAGAAGCCGTGTCCACGGTCATGGACGACTTGACACCTACTCCTTGTTCATAGACAACAACAACTGAGATAATCTTAATATAACTTGATCAACGTGTGTGTGCCTTGATTGCTTCTTCTTCGTCGGGATGCGAAGAGGAGGACAAGGATAGGATAGGTGTTATGTTTCCGTAGTAGGTGGATAGCAGACTTGTTGGAGGCGATTCCTCATCGAATGCTTGGCTCCTTATCTTACTCTCTAGATCGTTGGCCACTTCATAAATGCTAGCGCGGCAGCAAACTCACCACTTACCCCTTCCTTACCGTAAACTACTAGTTTTCCTAGAATGACGAGTGATGAAGTCCTTGCTGGTTCAGATGACTACTACAGTTGGATGCTGAGTACTTCTGTACTCATGATACTACCCCCAAACTCTTTTCAGGGGTCTTGATCAACAACAGGTATGGTGATCGACGTTTCACGTGGAGACTCGACGACGACTAGTTAGGCGGATCTCGGCGGAGGGCCTGGACCCGTGTGGTTATGGGACCGATGTTTTTCTCTTTGCCACTAGGCATTTGCTTGTAGTCTGTACTCAGACATGTACCTTCCGCTGTTGTATTGTATTTGAGGCAGTTGTATGCCGATTGTATGAGATGTTGTACCCTTGTATCTGTAATGTTGTGATATCATGTTGGAAATCCGGGGCATATGGCTACGTCATATGTCGCGGTGGGACCGATATGTGCTTCGTCCCCGGATCTGGATGGAAACATCTAGATCTGGAACAGTACCGCATATCGGGCCCTACAGGTGGTGGGGGAGATTTGCGTCTGGCTATGGCTCTTCACTCTCGGGAAGCGCAAGGAGGACCGAGGAGGGATGGAGGGTGTTGAGGGAGGCTCACCAACCGATGAGACTCAGGTGGAGAGGGACGAAGAGGGGTTGGGCAGGGTCGCTGCGGTAGAGAGAGAGGCAGAGAGCATGTCGTGCGGTTTTCCTGGCGACGTGCACTCGGGCTGGGTGACGACGTGCGTTGGCTTGGGGTGGAGCGTACGAGCAAGAGGGCGTGGGGTGGAGCGTACGAGCGAGAGGGCGTGGGGTGGAGCGTAGGAAGGGATGGTCGAACCATCACGACGACGACCAATTTCCCTTTAATAATAGTATATATAATAGATACTTTTCTTTTTGCACCAGTGCCTGAATCCGCACTCTTCTTTCTGTTATTTTTCTTTTTCTGAATCCTGTATTTTCGTTATAAAAGTAGTGAAAAGGGGTTTGAACCGGTTAAAGAAAAAGTACAATAGATAAATTTAATCTCATATATGTACACGGATAAAAACATCTCTAAAACTTGTTTGGTTATCATCTTTCTTTCATTTTCTCCATCTTCTCATTCTCTTCTGTGCTCACAAACACACAAGAGGCTATGGCCGCTCCAGAAGATCATCTCGCCTCTATGATTGACGAAACTATAAATTGATCGCACGAATGGAACCCTGACATCGATGTGCATTTTTTCGTGTAGAGCTTATCTCAAATCGAAGTACCGTAATGTAGATTGGATGTTAGGAAGAAACATACTTACGGGGGCTCGCAACCCTCGTGCATCGGGAGCACTATGTTGGTTTGCCAAAGCGCTGGAAACAGTCAATTTGGGCGTTTTCAACGGGCTTGGCTGAGGGGTGCTTTAAGTTCCATGCGATGCGGGTAAAAAAGTGTTCCCATGCAACCAAACATATCATTTCTTCTTCCTAGTGCCTTGTTGGGCTGGTGCCGAAGATTTTTTCGCAAGGGAATCTCGAGTAACCAGATTCGAACACAGGGGGTTGAACACGCAGTCTCACGACCCTCGGCGGCCTTGACGATAGAGACAAAGAAGCAACACAACAAAGACATAGGGAGTTTACCCAGATTCAGGCTACCGTGTGGTGTCAAACTTTAACCCTGCTTGTCGGGATTGCACTAGTTGTGGAGTGATTGTATAAGAGTCTGACTGAATTCCCTCTGCTAAGGTGGCGGCACTGCCCCTTATAGTTGCTTCGGTCCTCTTCCCAAAATTAAGTCGGTAAGGGTTGCACATAGCAACAAGAAAAGGGGACATGCGCACTACCCTAGCCTATTAATTCATGGACTTGATCCACGGTCGGGTAAAGCCACCATCCATGGTAGGGACGTGGGCTTGACGGTGAAGCCCTCGATGACATCCCACCTCGCGCGCGCAGCTTGTTCTTCATACACCAAAGAGGCCTTTGTGTACTATCAGGTGTTGAGAGTTTTTCAGACTCGGGTAAAAAGAAAAGGAAAATGTTGATATAATATAAGTCTACAGTTGTCCACCCTTTCTAAGACATGAAGACTTGTGCACAAATCACGTCTTAACTAGAGAGATTTTACGATGACTCATGATACATAAAGAGAAGTGTATCATTTGGTTGATCCAATGATTCAAATTACATGGACCTTACTTAAACCCAAAGGTATAATGATTCAAGAAAATATTATCCAAAGAAAAAAAACGATCGAAAAGGTAATATTATTCAAAAAAAATCACGAAAAATACCCTTACTTTTTTTATAGGAAAAAATCGAATATGTTCAAAATATTTTTTGAACCAAAAATGCCTCTCGAATCTCCTTATGATATAGGTGACATCAGCGTATCATATTTGAATATGAACCGTCCAATTCACTACTAGAGAAAATACTATACATGGAATCCATATTAGTGGCGCATATTTTAAGCAATGCGCCACCATCTGTAAGGGGTGACGCATTGGATCAAAATGCGCCACCCCTAAGGGCTTAGGGGTGGCACATTATTTTCCAGTGCGCCACCCCTAAGAGTGGGCCAGGCTAGATCATCTTATACGTGATGCATTTTGCAAAATGCGTCATCCTGAAATATCTTAGGGGTGGCGCATTTTGAAGAATGCTCCACTATTAAGACCTTAGGGGTGGCGCATTCTGGTAATGCGCCACCTCTAAGGAACTAATAGTGGAACATTTCGAATGTGCGTCACCCCTAAGGAGTTGATGGTGGCGCATTTTGCAAGTGCGCCACCCCTGTCTTGCAAAATGCGTCACAAATTACCTGGATCTGCCCTTATCTACTCGACCCAACCTACTACCTCTCATTCACTCCACACACTTCTCAAACTAGATCTAATCTTCTCACCTTAGATTCACTCGGTTTTCTCCTCCTCCCCACCTCATTTCTTCCATTTATCCATCCATACTTGGCTTTAAATCTACTTTGTTTCATATTAATGTAAGTGGACCTCCTCCCTGACTCTTTTCTTCCATTTATCACTCATACTTGCCTTTATTAGCTAGATATACTTGTTTTCTTGTCCTCCTTTTTTATGAAGCTTGTGTTTTGATTTATATGTGTATGGGAAGCTTGTGGAATGATGTCGTACTCCCTCTGTCCCGGTTTATTGGGCCCAAAGACAAGATCGCAGGACCAAGGTAGCTAGTAATTGTGTGTGTGTGTTTTTAAGGCATTAATCTCTCTTTGTGCTAGTTAATGTCTTGTTTAGCACGCCATTTAGAGCAAGTACAATAAGGGCCAGTCAGCAGGCTCTAAGAGATAAAATAATATACTTTTGCTTAGGTGGATGAGAGAGAAGAAGGGAGAGAAGGTAAGAGCGCTCTTAGCTAATAGCCAGTTCTAGCACGTGCTCCTAGGCAGTTTGTGAGAGTGAAATGTGGGCCATATGTAATAAAAGTAGTACACTTTTGTCACTAACTATTGTACAAACCGGCTATAAAATAGGCTATAAGATGGCTTATAGACAGCACTTGGATCTACTATTAACCATGCTCTTACTGATGAGAATGCATGCAGCCATGAGCCCACCAACTCTCCACCAATGGAGTGCATAAATGCATGCACGCGCGGGTGGAGGGCCTTCCTAGCGCAGATTTTAACTTTTGGTATCCTTTTATTATGGCTCAACAATTAATTCAAAGAAGAAATTATACACGATTGTCAATGGGCACTAGTAAAAAGGGACAGGGCTCTTGTGCTCACGGGCCTAATAAACCGGGACGGAGGGAGTATATGTGAAGCTTGTGGTTTGATGTATATATGAAGCTTGTTGTGGTTTGATGTATATGTGAATCTTGTGTTGTATTGATGAAGTGAAAATAAGTTGCCAATGTTTTGCCGAAATGTTGATTCATTTCCGTTTCGGCAAATTTCTGGCGCAAACTCCGCATGCTCCCATGCATTATAGGGAAGGTCATGCCGAATTTTTCCGGCGACGAGCGTGATATATAATTGTGTTGCTCTCTGTGTGCCTGTAGGTGATCAGGGTCCGCAAGATGCTGAGCGATATCACCGTGGCTAGGTGGATGCAATGTGCGACAAACGACATGATACGGAATAATATGACGGATATAAGATGTCCGTGTCGGAGATGCAAACTGGAGTGCATGACCAAGCCTGATTCCGGAGTATTGCAAATCCACCTGAAGAGTAATGGTTTGATGGATGGCTACACACGATAGATAAGTGATGAAGATGGTGAGGAGAAGGACGTCAATGGTGGGGCGCCAGGAAATGAGGAAGGGCAACAAAACAACAACGACGGGCGAGAAGACGAAGAGCATCCCGTATATGATCATGAAGAATATGCCGGAGCATATCATGTAGATCAAGATGACGGACATCAAGATCAAGATGCCGGAAATGAAGATCAATATGCCAGACATGAGGATTCAAGCTGGGTGCGGGACCCTCATGTTCAAGCACTGCTTGTCAAGGAGGCGTCGAACGCCAGAGGTGCAGATAGAGAGAAAGCCAAGCTGGAACAACTCGAGAAATACACGGTTACGATGTTGTATGAAGGATGCAACGACGGGGATACACACTTGAATGTAACACTTGGGGCTATGGAGATGAAGGCAAAACAAAAATGGACCGACGAAAGCTTCGATGATAACATGGCATTCTGGCACGATCGTCTTCCGAAGGGAAACACGTGCCCAACTAGTATCGCTGAGGCCAAGAGTGTCTTGTGCCATCTCTATCTGCCGCACGTTATATACCACATCTTCTTAAATAATTGCATGATCTATCGGGGTGAGGACGCAGAGAAAACCACATGTTCGGTGTGCGGTGTTAGTCGATACAAGAGAGGGAAGAAAGTTCCTAGAAAAGTGGTATGGTACTTTCTGATCACTCCTCGTCTGCAGAGGTATTTCATAGATGCCGAGGAAGCAAAGCTCATGACTTGGCATGCAGATAGAAATAAGCTAAAAGATGATGACCCGAACCCGGATTCGGAAAAGGAGGACATGCTGAGGCACACTTTAGATGGTAGCCAATGGACTGCATTGGACCTCGAATACCTAGATTTCGGGAAAGAACCAAGGAACCTCAGGATTGGTGTGAGCGCCGATGAAGTCAATACGTTTGGCGGCCAGTGCAACACACACACAGTACCTGGCCTGTGTTTGTATGCATATACAACCTTCCTCCCTGGAAGTGCATGAAGAAAAAGTACATAACAATGTGTATGCAAGTTCAAGGGCCGAAAAAACCAGGTACAGACCTCAATCTGTATCTCCAGCTGTTGAAAGAGGAGCTAGAAACGTTATGGAAAGACAAAGTCAATACGTGGGATGCCGCCACACAACAATATTGCTCACTGAAAGTCGCGTTGATCACGACGGTGCAAGACTATCTCGGATACAGATATTTCTCACGACAGGTGGTCCAAGATTATGTGCATGCGTTAGGTGCATGGATAATACAACGTACCACCAGCTAGAGAAAGATCCTGGATATTCGAAAACCGTGTTCCAAGGGTCTCGAAGGTGGATTCCCAAGAAACATGCATGGATAAAACTTGGACATTTGTTTGATGGGAGCGAGGAGCTAGGAGCACCCCCAGCTCTAAGGAACGGCAAAGAAATCGACAACTTGTTGAAAACTTGGGAAGGGTGCCCCGCGTCGAGAAAGAGAAAAAAGAAGACTCAGTCGTTGATGAGGGTATGGAAAGCGAGGTCTGTTTTCTGGGATTTGGAATACTGAACTCTCCTCAGCAGTCCTCATAGCCTTGATCTCATGCATATCACAAAGAACGTGTGTGAGAGCTTGTTTGGCACGCTGCTCAACATGCCGGAGAAGACCAAGGACGGGCCAAAAGCAAGGAATGACTTGAAATTTATGGGCATCAGGAGGGAACTACACCCCCTAGTCACGACGATGATGAGCCAAAGGAGGAGGTGGATATGGAAATGCAAAAATCCCATCGCAAGCGAAAAAGGGTGACCAAGAAGACAACCGGTATTGATCACTGCCCACCGGCGTGCTTCACTCTGTGCGAGGAGGAGATTAAGCAGTTTATCCACTGCCTCATAGGAGTCAAATTTCCAAACGGCTACGCGGGAAAGATAAGCAGATACATAGATGAGGCCAAGCAGCATTTCAGCGGGATGAAATCTCATGACTGTGTCGTGCTGATGAAGCAGATTCTCCCGGTTTTGATCCGAGGGATAATGGACGAGCGCGTTCATAAAATGTTGTTTGGCCTTTGAAACTTTTTCGACGTCGTCTCTGAGAAGTCGATTTGCGCTACATGGGGAGATTGTGCTCATACTATGCGAACTTGATATCTATTTCCCGCCAGCGTTCTTCGACATTATGGTGCATCTGTTGATCCATCTCGTGGAGAATATCGTCCAGCTCGGGCCTGCGTTTCTGCGCAGGATGATGTCGTTTGAAAGGATAAATGGACACATCAAAAGATACGTTCGTAACAGGTCCCGTCCAGATGGAAGCATAGCGAAGGGCTTTATAATCGAAGAGTGCATCTCTTTATGAACGAATTATCTAAACATCGAGAACCCTGTTGGTCTGCCCGTCAACAAGAACTTTGGTAGGATCGATGGGTGTGGTCACCACGAGGGTCACCACGAGGGAAGCCGTGCAATGCATGTCAACTTCGAGGGTCGAGGCATCGAATTTGAAAGATCAAGCCTAGTCGCGCTACAACATATCCAACTGGTCGTTCCTTGGATGATAAAGCACAAGATGTAATAAGGAAGAAGTACAGTGATCAGGGCCTACAGATAACGTACCGAGATCCACAACTAATCAAAGAGCACAACTCCAGTTTCATGACTTGGTTCAGGGATGAGCTTCGTGCTAATCCCCTGCGAAGGAAAGCTTGCGAGGAAGAAAAGTTGATATTCACCTTGTCACAGGGCGCCGCGCGCAACCTGATGACCTATCAAGAGTATGATATCAACGGCTACACATTCTACATAGAGGAAAAGGACAATAGTTGCGATTACCACAACTCAGGGGTAACAGGGATATTATACACCGATGACATCAAGGAAAGATTCTATGGAAGGATCGAGGACATATGGGAGCTCGACTACTGTGGAAAGAAGGTGTCGATGTTCCATGTGAGATGGGACAAGAGCGTCGTAAAATAAGACAGTTATTTTACCATCTTGTTTATACCCGAAGCCAAATCCAAGTCCGCGGGCGCAAAAGTCACCGCGAAAAATGAGCCATGGGTAATGGCTAGCCAAGTGGACCAATGCTTCTGAATTATCGACCCATCAAACGCCTAGCCGCATTTTAGTGAAGAAAGGCAAAATAAGTACGGCGAATGGATGGAGTCACCAACGAGCAAGACTTTAACAAGTACAGCGACCCAAAGATGGAAGATGACTACACCGCTCAGGATACATACACCACAACCCTACCGAAGAAAGGTCTCCCGTTCAAGAGGAAAAGTGGAGCCGTCTCGGGCCTAAATTATTCAACCACGACAAAGAAGGGAAAGAATATGATCGTGAGGAAACGCTAGCTCCAAATTTAAGAAACTATTTTGTAATTTATGATCACTTTGTGTATGCATGGATTTAATCTTCACTTTGTAATTGATGATCATATTCTTTTACAGAAATGCGCCATGCATGAGAAACCACTTGGTGGCGCATTTCAGCAAAATGCGCCACCTCTAAGCGTTGACATCTCCACCTACTCCCTCCCTTTCCCGTGACCACACCATTCTCTCCCTATCCACCCTAGCGCCCGTCTCCTCTCCGGCGCCGCCCTCGCCATTCGAGCTACCGGAGCCTCCCTCGCCGTTCGAGCCCCTCTCTCCCGCCGCCGCCATCGGAGCCGCCTCCGCGCCCCCATCCACGACTGCGACTGTCCCCGGGCGCCACCGACCCGACCCCGCGACCTAGGCGAACGGAGACGCCGCCCTCGACGCCCCCTCGACGACGGAGTCGCCGCCCCAGAACCCTAGCCACAACACTCAGGTGATCGTCTGCCCCCCCCCCCCCCCCCAATTTCTTATGCCCAGGGTCCAATTTTTCTGTAATTACAGTGTCAATGGTGTCATCAGAACTAGCAATTGTTTAATTTACTGTTCAAATTGATATATGCTCAAATAAATTGTCATCATAAAATTTCTTCAATTGGTATATTCAAAAAAATAAATTCAATTGATATATCTCAATGTCAGTGCTAAAATGTTTAATTTGTGCTCTAAAAAACAATAGTTAACAAAGAGAGCAATTTGATAAATGTCATTTTAAACTAACTAGTAAAGCAATGTGATATGAAATAAAAATTAAACCGATGAAGACGGGTTACTCTAAAAATAATAGCACAGAAATATATTGATATGTGTAGTTACTCTCCTTTTGCTTTCCATGACAGAAAAAATGGGTGTGGCAAGGTGTTTATCTTTTTAGTGGATTTAACTAGTGAAAGGCTATTAGCTCTGTTTTTAGTGGATGCTAAATGTTTTCTTTTTAGTGGATTTAACTAGTGAAAGGTTTGGAGAGTAGCTAATCAGCTTTATAAATTTGATAAGCCCAAATTGAGCACTTGTCATAGATATATAGATGCTTGTTGTGGTTGCTTGCTGCCATTCCTATCTATTGTTGAGTATCTATTGTTTTATCTAATATGTCATTGCTAAAATGTTTACTATGTGCTCTAAAAAACAATAGTCAGAAAATGTGTATGGTGTTGTGTTCTGCATATCGCTACTAGTGTAGAATCTGTTCTTAACAAAATTAAAGGGAGAGGGAAATATGGAAAGGAGAGAATCTATTCATATATGTGAATATGTGCATGTTCTAGGCCATTAAGTTTAATCCCTTTTCATGGTCCTACACCTTCCCCAAATTTAGAACATAATAGGCGCCATAGTGCTTTGTCTGAATTTTTTGAGTTCTTGACAGTGCCCTAGGTCCAAATTTTCTGTTTTTAGGTGTTGCAAAGTAGAACTATCAAGTATACAGAATTTTCATTGCATTAATCTGCCAGAAGAACTTGGCATGATATGATGGTTTCCTATGTTATGTTTAGACAGAGAGGGGGCTCAGCTAGCCCTTATATCCATGTGGATGAATATGTGATAGCTTAGGGGCTAGTTCAATATGGTTGTTGGTCAATTTTATAAGCAACTTTCAGTTTCAGTTGCAATACAATTTTTATCTACTATTTGAATATCTATTGTTTTATCTCAGCATTTTTATCCACTGTTTTTATCTACTGTTTGAATATCTACTATATATATGGTGGTTGTGCCTACATACTAGGATTTTTTTTGTGCAGGGAGAAATCATTATCCCCTTTCTCCCAAAATATTGATTAACTTCCATTTTGGTTGAGAATGGGGCACTCTCATGTTAAAAATAATAGCAAAGGTCATGACCAATTTTTCCTTGAATTCGTGCATGACCTTTGCTATTTTTTTGACCTAAAAGGTGCCCGGTTCTCAACCGAAACAAAAATAAATAACTTGTGATAATTAATTAAGTAGTTGCATTTCTTAATATTGTGTTGTTTATAGCTAGTGCAAACATGTCGATCGGAGCCGTCCCTTCTTCTCAGCCGGGGAAAAAAAGGAAGGAGTATTGGGAATACTCCAAGGATTTGAGGAGCCCGTAGAAGAGGAAGTACTTACGGGCGAGGAGGAGCATGAGGAGGAGATAGATTTGGAGTCCGACTCATCGGCGGAAGACATGGATGAGGAGGGTACAGAAGGGGTGAGGAACACCGACGAGGATGATTCTGGTGGCTCAAACACAGATGGTAGCCAGTCGAGGAAGCAGAATCGGAAACCGACCAAGGTCGGCACGATCAAGGAAGAGTTTACAGCCGTGACCTCCGTTGAAATTCCTACAGAGCCCCAACATTTTTCGGAAGGGTACGACCGTCAAGTCACGGCGATCCTCCGCAACACCGTCCAGATCACCACGATTAAACTAAGGAATCGTGACAATAGTTATTATTGTCAGATCCTTATCAAAAAGCTGCACAGACGATACAAGTTCCCTGACCCCGACAATAACACAAACCTCAAAGGTAAAAAATTCAACAAATGGGCCCTCAGGAAGATGAGCAAAGCCTTGTCCAGTTGGAAAACCTGGGTAAAGGAGGAAATTTTGAAGGACAACGAAACCTGGGAGGAGCTCAAGGAGAAAGAGCCAATGATCGACGAAACTACCTTTAACCTTTTGAAGGCTATGTGTGAGTCCATGGCAGCCAAGGCCGCGAGTGCAAAGGGAAAGGCGATGCGGGTGCAGCTCATAGGTAACCACCTTCTCGGAGCCGGTGGTTACAAAATTTCCAAGCCTAAATGGGACAAGGAGGATGCCGAGTTTATAGCTGCGGGCCTACCTAACCGCTACGAGCAATACAAAGGTGATCCGCTGACCGAATACTTTGTGAGGGCCCGGAGCTATAAAGACAAAGAAACCTGGAATATAGTTACCGATCCTAAGGTTCAAGAGTTTGCGACTGCCATGGTAAGTAGTTTACCATGCGACCTTGTCGATTCAATTCTAGTTAAAGAAGTTCAATTTGTTAATGTTTCACATTCTTCCTGTAGCAAGAGGAAATGAAAGTCGCCTCATCGCAGGAGTCGTCGGTTAAGCCGGCCGGCCCATGGGACACCCCTTTTAACAGGGTGTTGAACAAGGTCAAGAAGGTTAACGTGGAGGCGAAGCCATCGTCAGTCGGCCGTGTGGTCGGCTTTGGTGCGGACCTAAATTGATCTTCATATTATGGAAAACCGGAGCAGTCGGGCTCGAGGGGGCGCAAGGCGAGAATCCCCGAAGAAGACGCTGCTTATGTTCATGGACCGGAGGAGAAAGTGAACATGCTTCCGCACCTTGTCCAGGACGAAGTAGCAAAGATGATGAATGCCCTCCTTCCTGATATGATGTATTCACTAGTGAATTGGCAAGCGCGTGGTGGACAAGGGCCCTTACCGATCCCCAGCATGGTCGGCAGCAACTCGGGAACCACGACAACAGCCCCGACTCCCGATGTATTGGTGGCTCTTGCACTGACTCCTGCCGTATTGGTGACTCCGGCCGCCAACACTGCGGCGGCGCCGGACGTGATGGTTACTCCTCCATCCACGATCGAGCAACCGGGGCATAATAATAATGCATCCGCCGGCAGCCAAAATAGCGCGCCCGATGCCACGGGAGGCAGCGCGCCCTCCGTCTCTTGCATGCCCATTGTCTTCTGATAGAACTGAAGTAGTGCTCCTCGTTGGTTATCCCAAGTGGAAGGTTGGATGTAGCCTAGTGGAAAATTTCCCTTGGCAAAGATACCAAGGTTTGGGTCAATCCAGTAGGACTCCAAGGATTCACAAGTAGGTGTCTCTTGCTCTGGCGCTTACAGAAGACGCAGACCTGCACACACAACAAGTAACTTTGCTGCCAATGAGTACAGAAGGGTTGTGAATCCCTCTGGCCTTGTCGTTTACAAAGGATCAAACACAAGAGGATAATAGTAGTGATAATTGTAACGAAACTTAAAGAAATAAATAAAGTGGAGGTGTAAACAGTGGTGGAAATATGTACCAGGGTCCATGATGTTCACTAGTGATGTCTCTCTCCCAAAAGACGATAAAATAGCTAAGATGGGTAAACAAATTATACCTAGACAATTGACAGAATTATAAACGCACCGCAGTGCTAATTGTGCTAATGATACGTCTCAAACGTATCGACTTTTCCAAACACTTTTGCTATTGTGTTGGCCTCATTCTTGCATGATTTGAATGAAACTAACCCGGACTAACGCCGTTTTCAGCAGAGTTGCTATATGGTTTTCTTGCGTGCAGGAAAAATAATTTTTAGGTGTCCAGGAAAATTCCAATAAAAATAGAGAAAATCCACGCATCGGGAGGAACCAGATGTCAGAAGAGGGGCCAGAGGGGGGCTGCCCCTGACCTAGGTGGAGCGGCCAGGCCCCTGGTCGCGCCAGGGGGGCGCCTGGGTGGCTCCCACCCCCTCTGGTGCCCTACCTCTACTCTTATTTTTACCCGAGACGGAGAAACCCCGGTAAAGAAGTCGTTTTGCCAATTCTCGTCGCGGAGCCGCCGCCACCCTCTGTTCTTCTCCGAGAGAGCTAATCCGGAGGCTTCTTTGGCCTCCGGTGAGGGGGAATCGTCGCCATAGTCATCACCATCGCCACTCCATCACCCTTCCATGACTTCTCCTTCATGTGTGAGTAATTCCCTGCTGTAGGCAAAGGGGATGGTAGGGATTGGATGAGCTAAATCATGTAATAGTTCGTCAGATTGTTGGGGGCATGTTGCCTATCATCTACTATGGTGTGTATCATCTTTGCTACTACTTATTGTTCTTCATGCTTGTCACTTTGGGCCCGAGTGCCATGATTTCAGATCTGAACCCTATGTGTTTTCAAGAATATTATTTTGTTCTTGATCCTATCTATGAGTTGTATGCACGTATTATAGTCCGGAACCGGCGATCCCAATGGTGACAGCTTGGGACACCAAAGGGGATGGACTATAATTTGAGGATTCCATGTATCCATTGATTGTTAATGCTTTGTTCTGGTGCTCTTTGACAGGAGCACCTTAAATCTCCATAAGTTCCTTTTGGCCCCATTTGTAGCGGGATGGTACGACAAAACATGTTGTGCAAGTTCTTATTGCAAGAACGTACAACTACCTTGGGATACATGCCTAATGTTTGATATTTGCCTAGATGATCATTACTTTTTTCTGTGTGCCTTAACCCAAGTCAAATACATGTTATCTCTCATCCATGCAGCGCCCAACCATCTGTCCCCCTAGCTTAAAGTGTTGCAATTCTGCTGGTTACAAGTTACTTTACTTTTACCGATTTACTTTCGTTGCTTTGCCACCACTATATCCGTTGCCACCATCACTTCGATATCACCGTTACTACTAATATCTTGTTTCCAAGGAAGTATCTTTCAGGTGCGGTTGAATTGACAACTTAACTGTTAAAGCTTATAAGTATTCTTTGGCTCCCCTTGTGTCGAATCAGTAAATTGGGTTATCTTACCCGCGAAGACTATCGCGATCCCCTACACTTGTGGGTCATCAAGACTTTTTTCTTGCGCCGTTGCCAGGGAGCATAGCTTTATTTACAAGTCTACTTGTAGTTATTTTTCTTGCTGCAATTTATCCTCTATGGTTAAGAAAGGAGACCCCAAGGTTCCAATTTTACCATCCACTACAGGAAAAGGTAACGTTCTTAGCACTAGTGCTACGCTTGACTGACCTTCCATTATGAGTAAGTTTGTTTCAACACCACCACATGCCGCTTCTACTGAGTCCGTTACTATGTCTGATACTTTTGATGATGCTTCCACTACTTTTGATGAGATTGGTTCTCTTGGTCGCTTTGTTGAATCTCAAATTGCTAAGGCTTCAAAACAATCTGGGATTGAAATTCCTGTTACACGTTACCCTATTCGCAGATCCTCTGGCTACCCGGACTTGAGTGGACTCAAGGAAAGAATCCTTGATGATGATTATATTGAACTTGATGATGATTTATGCAGGGAACTTACAGAGTGTGTTGACTTTGACCCTCGTGCTGTTAAGAAGCTTCTTGAAAATCACTCTATGAAGAACGAGTTTACTCCTGATCCTAAATTTCCTTCATCTCCTATTTGCATTGAAGATGCTGATTTTGATTTCTCTGTTGATCTTTTACTTATATCTACAGTTGAAGTTGATCCCTTTTATGGTAGAGAAAATGATGACGCTATTGCACACCTTACTAAACTCACTGAGTTGAGTGGCTTATTTGCCACAGAGGACAATAAGAGAAATTATTATGTTACTAAGCTTCTTCCTTTTTCTTTGAAGGAAGGTGGTAAAGCATGGTATGACGCGCTACCATGTGGATCTATCAAAAGTACTCAAGAATTATCTCAATATTTTGTTGCTAAATATTTTCCTTCTCATATGAAACAGGCTGCTTTTCAAAGAATTTATAATTTCAAACAATTGCAGGATGAGCACCTCCCTAAAGCTTGGGGAGGTATTGCACTTTTCTCAAGGCTAGACCGAGACATGGAGTCCCTAAGAATGAATTACTTGATATATTTCATGCTGGTCTAACCGATGAATCTAGAACCTATCCAGACAGTTGTGCTGGTTATGTTTTCAGGGAAAGAACGCCGGATGATGTTGAAGAACTAATGGGCAAGATAGCCAAAAATCATGAAGATTGGTCCGTCCCTGAACCACTTCCACCACCAACGAAGCGGGGAATACTCGTCTTGAACCCCGAAGATATGCAAGAAGCTAAGAAGTCTATTAAAGAGAGGGGTATTAAAGCTGAAGATGTGAATAATCTACCTCCAATTGAGAATTCTGTGAGCCTACCACTCACCCTCCTATGGCAGAGGTACACTCTCTTTTAGATTTCAATGCAAGTGGCATCCCTCAAGGTATGCCTCCTGATCAATGTTTAGACGAGCTTGATAATTTTATTATGAAACAACATCACTTTAATGAGAGGATTGAAAGTCAGTTGCATGATAATTCCCTTGCTATCAAAAGCTTGATAGATTTTTTAGGTAGAACTGTTAATGATGTTAAAGGTCTTGTTAATCATTTTTATACGGTTCAACTTCAGCTTGAACAAATTTCTAATGTGCAAAAAGATTTGCTTGCTAACAATGACAAACAAGATGACATGCGGGATTTTGGAATTAAAACCCGAGGTGGCACACACACCCAAGACCCTCTTTATCCAGATGTACATCTGATACGTCCAAAACATATCTATAATTTCTGCTTGCTCCATGCATGTTTTGTGTGATATTGCTATGATCTAGATACACTTTCATACACTTTTGATCATATTTGGACTAACCTATTAACTCAGTGCACCCCAGTGCCAGTTCCTGTTTTCTGCTGTTTTTCTATTTCAGTTTTCCCCCATATAAAAAGTGCCAGAAAAATTCCTGGAAAATACAGGAAAAATCAGCGTACAGGAAGCTTCGAGAAAAGCCCGGGAGGGGCCAGAGGGATCCACGGGGGGCCAGGCGGAGCTTCCGAAGATCGGGAGCACCAGAAGACCTCTTCCCGGCACCCTGCCGGAGGGAGGATTGACCTCAGGGAGTCTCCTCTCCACCGTGGATGCTCCCTGGATGTCTCGTGAGTAGTTTTCCTTGGACCATGGGTCCGTGATCAGTAGCTATGTGATGTTCTCCTCCCCTCTTTGATCTTCATTGTTTAGACCTCGTGAGCTGCCCTACATGATCGAGGCACCTTTGTAATATTTCTACTGTTGCTATGCTGAGTTTGGAGGGATCTGATGGATTATGAGATTATGTTCAGATTGTGATAGAGTAATATATTTGGTTTTTATCTCTTATATTTTTGTTCCTAAGTAATTCTTGCATGTTCTCCGTTGCTATTTATTGCTTTGGCCAAGTAGTAGGTAGTGACTCCAAGAGGGAACGTTGTGCTAGATTGTGGGTTCATGCCCCCCGATGACACGCTTGAGTGACAGAAACATGAGTCTAGGGGATGTGCTGTTGCCACAAAGGGGAAAACAACGGTGCATGTAACCGCGGTTACAAGGATTGTTTACTTTACGCAAAGTTCTTTTTAATGCAGTTGTCTGTTGCTTTGGGTTTACACTTTGGGTGGGGCTCGCAACTTAATACCAGCGAGATGTTCTGGATAGATATCTCAAGGTGGATGATTAGTAGTAGATGCAGATGGATTTCGGTCTACTTACCTTGGCGTACTGCCCGTGCTTTTGAGCCTCTTCCTTTCTTTTGTAGCATAGTTAGCATTGCGGTGCGTTCTTAATCCTGTCAATTGACCTTCTGTAATTTGTTTACCTTGCATAGCAGTTTTATCGTCTTTTGGGAGAGAGACATCACTAGTGAACATCACGTATCCCGGTCCATATCCTCATTACTGTTTCCAAGCTTTATTTACTTTACTGCTTTTACTTGCTATCATTATCCGTTGCGTTTTATCCTTTGTAAACAACAAGACCGGAGAAATGGACAACCTCTCTGAACTTCGTTGGGAACAAAGTTATCTGTGTCTGTGTGCAGGTCCGCGTCAGTTGCGCCGCTGACACCTACTTATCATCTCTGGAGTCCTACTGGAGACAAACCTTGGTATCTTCACCGTGAGAAAACTGCTGCTGCACTACATCTCAAACCTTCCACTTGGGGTAACCAACAAAGGGCGAGAAGCCGTGAAGCAAAGTATTTCTGGCGCCGTTGCCGGGGAATCCAAGTGCTAAGATAGGGGAGTTGCACACTACCCTTTACCTTTGTTTTTTTAGTCTTGTTAGTTTATCTTTCAGTTTTTATCTTTGTGTCTTTTATCAAAAACTACAAAAAATTATTTATCTTGCTAGTTGTCATTATGTCTGGCCCTTTTATCTTTGTTGAAACAGAGGTTCTCACCTTTAAACAAAAAGGTGGAGAAAGTTTAAAAGATGCTTGGTATAGAATTAATGATTCTCAAAAAAGAGCCACCAAGAAGCAATCCACTACTATCCTGCTTAGAAATTTTTATGTCGGGATTACTCCTTGGAATATGTTCATATTAGATACTGCTATCAATGGGAATTTTCTAGAAGCTCCGACTTGGGAGTATCTTAATGTTATTGAAAATCTTGTTGGAAATCTCCCTATTGCTAGCATACAAGAAGATATAACTCTAGCTCACATTATGAAGAAACTTGAAAAGATAGAGTTAGAAATACCAAGTATAACTAGGATAAATGAGTTGGATCGCAAGATTCAAGGGAATATGAATAGGCTTGATAGCTCCATGCTTAAAATTATTAAAACTTTGGAGGTTATCAAATTCCGTGATACGGATCTTTCTAGGATTGATAAGATTGAGAAAATCATTAATACTCTAGGAACAAATTTTTCCTCAATCAAACCAAAAAAGGTAGAGACTTCGGCAAGAAGGGAAGCTAAGTTCATTTATGTCCCTAAGGTTCCCCGACCTAAAAATAAACCACCTATTGCCAAAGAAGTTGAAACCGTGAAAACTCTGGAAGAAATACCTCTTTTTGATAATTTTACAAATGAATCTTCCATTGATTTTCCGCCTTTTGGTTTTCTCCCTAGAAATATCTTCATTAGGCCTTTATTTAAATGACCTCTTAAGACTAGTTGTACAATTGAAGAGCTTTTTGATGATCTTGATAATGATTCGATTGATACAACTTGATCTTTTGCATCATGCCTAGCTAATGGCTTTAAAGAAGCGCTTTCGGGAGGTAGCCCGCAACGAATTTAGGTGTTTTCTTTTTTGCTTTTGTTGTGTCTTGATGATTGTTACTTCTGTAGCAACATCATTGTATCTTTATTTTTCAGCTTTGTGCCAACTTATAGCCTCTTACGGCAAGGGAAGTAAAAGTTGTGACATGCTGTCCAGAAAACAGATTCTGTCCTCGTGACCAGAAAAATTCCAGAAGAATCCCAGTTCATATTTTTGAGCTGAAATTTTTACACAGTATGCTCTATACAATTACGAAACTTGCGTATGTTCTGAGTTTTTTGATTTGAGTTGCAGAAGTGCCCCTAAAAAATTCTTTACTATCTGCTGTTCTGTTTTTCACAGATTCTGCCACATTTTGTCTCTCCTAACTTTTGCAAACCTTAAGCTTGCTTTTTCTTTGCAAAAACTTTTTGGCACTCTTGAGAAACAGTAGCTCTTCAAGAATATCTTTATATCCAGTGGGAAAAATTATTTATTAAGGGTACTAACCTCTCTAATCAACTTATGATGAGTTATGTATGAAGGGAGTTTTCAAGCGTGTGATGGAAGATGATGAAAGAAGATCCAGGAGTGTCAAGCGCTCAAGCTTGGGGATGCCCCCATGCATCCCCAATAAATATTCAAGGAGACTCAAGCGTCTAAGCTTGGGGATGCCCCCGTGCATCCCCTTCTCCATCAACAATCATCAGTTCGTCCTTCGTCTCACTATATTTTTATCACTTCATGTGTTATGTGCTATGCTTGGGGCGTCTCGCTCTTAGGTTTAGTGTTTAGTTTTCTTTAGCTTTGCTTTCTGTTCATAACAAGTTAGATCCCGTCTTACTTTGTGTGGGAGAGAAACACGCTCCACTTTCAAAATTTAGAACACATCATAGGATTTTTCCTTCTTATATTTTTGCCGTTGTGTGTTCTTTATCTTTTCATAGCTACTGCTATGTTTAGTCTTAGTCTTAGTTTGTCTTTAGCAAGAGCCTTGGCTTTTGCCTAGTTTGTTGCTGGAACTCTTTTTAGTTTTCATGTTTATCTTGTTAAAGAGAGTTGGTTGTTGCACTAAGTTGTGTCTTGTCTAGAAAGTAGGTGATTGAGGTTGCTATTTAATTTTAGTACTAACTTGCAATAGTTTTGAGGTACTGTTGTGAGTAATGTTTGAAATTTTGGTGTCAAGAGATCTTGCCTATTAGGGATAGGTGTCGTATTTTGGGCAATCCATGTGTATTTTCAAAACCTACAAAACTAGTTGATAACTCCAGCTACTAGATAGATCCCTACTCTTCTGAGGGGTTGAATATCAGAGAACACTCACGTACCATGAGTCGAGGATGCGCAAGGATAACCAAACCCCCATACACTCCTCCTCGGGGTACTTGTCTCTTTGTGAACCTCCTCATTAGATTGAGAGTTACCGATAATAAGTGCATGAGTTATTCGTACTAATGTAAGTATTGAAAGTTGACACTTCCACCTTCCCATATTTTGCTAGCCTCTCCCGTGCCGCGCATTCCCTTCTTCTCACTCCGAGAGTTGGTGTCCACCTTCGCCGGTACTTCCAAACCCTTGGCATGATACGCTCTGTCATCATAATCCTCCTTATATCTTCCCTCAAAATATCCACCATACCTACCTATCAAGGCATTTCCATAGCCTTTCCGAGTTATATTTCCATGCAACTTCCACCTCTTCATGACTTGATCTTCATGTCATACATGTTCCTGCTACACTGGCAGCGACATACCTTGCATACATCATGTTAGTTACATCTTCTTTATGATTTTGAGTACCTTGTAAAGTTTGAAATATCTCCTTTACCTTCTTGTAAATTAGAGTGTTGCCCTTAAGTGAGGAAAAGATCCCAAAGTGGACACATTAAAAGATCCCAAAGAGGACAAATGAGAGTTAAATAGAAAGAGCCATTGAGGCCACAAAAAAATACAAAAAAATAGAAAAAAGAGAAAAATAAATAAAAAGAGAGAAAGGGGCAACACTACTATCCTTTTGAGAGATCCACACTAGTACTCTCTTTATATCCTTGTACTCCATAGAGATGATCTTCATGCATATAGCTATGTGGGGACCTTCACACTATAAAACTTGGCTTGCATATTCCAAGGATGAGCCTCCTCAAATGAGCTCTAGGTCTTCATGAGCGAGCAAGTTAGATGCACCCCCACTAGTTCCATTGGAGAGCTTCTTAGCTCATATGTGCATCCGTTGCATGGCAATCCCTACTCCTCAAATCATATCTATCAGTTGGCATCTCTTGCCTATGATTGTCCTCATTGATTTGAGCCTTTCCCATCCTTTTTGTCTTCCTCCTCCACCATACTTCTCTCTTTGACATCTTAAGTGTCAACACTCGTGCTTACGCTCATCCATTGCATGAGTGCTCAAAATATCGAAAAGGAGTGGATCAAATTGACTTGTACCTGGCTAGTGGTCTGGGGACGAGTCAAGATAAGATTCCAAAGAAGACCAAGTGTGAAACTTTAGTAGATTGAGTTCTCAACACAAAAAATAATTTTTCTCGTATTCCCTATCCCCCTTCTTGCACGCAAACACCATTTGGAGACATTCGAGTCACGGACAGCGAGAGCTCTTGCACCTTTTGTTCTTTTGTTACTTGTTTCAATGCTAATATAGACTCTTGCATGTTATGACTTGAATTGAATCTCTAACCTTGATTGCTTTACTTTTCAAAGTTCTTATATGGTTGCTAGCATGTCACCACAGAAATTATGTTGTTATCATTTACCTACTCGAGGACGAGCAGGAATTAAGCTTGGGGATGTTGATACGTCCAAAACGTATCTATAATTTCTGCTTGCTCCATGCATGTTTTGTGTGATAGTGCTATGATCTAGATACACTTTCATATCCTTTTGATCATATTTGGACTAACCTATTAACTCAGTGCACCCCAGTGCCAGTTCCTGTTTTCTGCTGTTTTTCTATTTCAGTTTTCCCCCATATAAAAAGTGCCAGAAAAATTCTGGGAAAAATACAGGAAAAATCAGCATACAGGAAGCTTCGAGAAAATCCCAGGAGGGGCCAGGGGGGTCCAGGGGGGGCCAGGCGGCAACCAGGCGTGGCACCACCCCTGGCCGCGCCAGGGGGGGCGCCTGGGGCCCCTGGTCCACCTCTGGCTGCCCCCTTCGCCTATTTATTCTCCGTCACGGGGAAGCTCCAGAAGAGGAACCCTATTCTGCAAACTCTCCTCTGTACCGCCGCCGCCGCGCTTCCGAAGATCGGGAGCACCAGAAGACCTCTTCCCGGCACCCTGCCGGAGGGAGGATTGACCTCAGGGAGTCTCCTCTCCACCATGGATGCTCCCTGGATGTCTCGTGAGTAGTTTTCCTTGGACCATGGGTCCGTGATCAGTAGCTATGTGATGTTCTCCTCCCCTCTTTGATCTTCATTGTTTAGACCTCGTGAGCTGCCCTACATGATCGAGGCACCTTTGTAATATTTCTGCTGTTGCTATGCTGAGTTTGGAGGGATCTGATGGATTATGAGATTATGTTCAGATTGTGATAGAGTAATATATTTGGTTTTTATCTCTTATATTTTTGTTCCTAAGTAATTCTTGCATGTTCTCCGTTGCTATTTATTGCTTTGGCTAAGTAGTAGGTAGTGACTCCAAGAGGGAACGTTGTGCTAGATTGTGGGTTCATGCCCCCCGATGACACGCTTGAGTGACAGAAACATGAGTCTAGGGGATGTGCTGTTCCCACAAAGGGGAAAACAACGGTGCTTGTAACCGCGGTTACAAGGATTGTTTACTTTACGCAAAGTTCTTTTTAATGCAGTTGTCTGTTGCTTTGGGTTTACACTTTGGGTGGGGCTCGCAACTTAATACCAGCGAGATGTTCTGGATAGATATCTCAAGGTGGATGATTAGTAGTAGATGCAGATGGATTTCGGTCTACTTACCTTGACGTACTGCCCGTGCTTTTGAGCCTCTTCCTTTCTTTTGTAGCATAGTTAGCATTGCGCTGCGTTCTTAATCCTGTCAATTGACCTTCTGTAATTTGTTTACCTTGCATAGCAGTTTTATCGTCTTTTGGGAGAGAGACATCACTAGTGAACATCACGTATCCCGGTCCATATCCTCATTAATGTTTCCAAGCTTTATTTACTTTACTTCTTTTACTTGCTATCATTATCCGTTGCGTTTTATCCTTTGTAAACAACAAGACCGGAGAAATTGACAACCTCTCTGAACTTCGTTGGGAACAAAGTTATCTGTGTCTGTGTGCAGGTCCGCGTCAGTTGCGCCGCTGACACCTACTTATCATCTCTGGAGTCCTACTGGAGACAAACCTTGGTATCTTCACCGAGAGAAAACTGCTGCTGCACTACATCTCAAACCTTCCACTTGGGGTAACCAACGAAGGGCGAGAAGCCGTGAAGCAACATCCTAAGAGAATCTTGCAAGATTCTCAATTGCAGGAAGAAGACATTGTCAGCTCCCCTAAGAAGAAGAAGAAGAAGTAGAAGAAGAAACACAAGGATGCTGACAATTCAAGTGATACCCTAATTGATGAAGAACCTATCATTGATCATAATAGTATATCTACCTCCGATGGTGAAAGTGAAGATGGTGCTGAACCTAATAAAGATAATGAGAAGAATGATCCTTCTGAAGTACGCGAAGAAGAATCACCCGATAAACGCAAGAGGTATACTAGAGAAGACTTCATTGCAAGGAAGAATGGGAAGGAACGAGAACCATGGGTACAAAAACCAATGCCCTTCTCAGGTAAGTCTCTCAAAACTAAAGAAGAAGAGCACTAGAATAAATTAGTGAATGGATGAAGCCTCTTTTTCTTCAAATTCCTTTGACTGATGCTATTAAGTTGCTTCCTTATTCAAGGTATATGAAAGATATTGTGACTAACAAAATAAGAGTTCCTAATGAGATAATATCTACTATGCTTGCTAATTATTCTTTTAGTGGCAAGATTCCTGAGAAGCTCGGTGATCCAGGATACCCACCATTCCTTGCTCCATAAATAATAATTATGTCAGAACTGCTTTATGTGATCTTGGTGAAGGAGTGAGTGTTATCCCTTTATCTCCTTACAAAAGGCTTTATCTAGATAAACTAATCCCCACATACATCTCTCTCCAAATGGCTGACAAGTCAACAACCATTCCCATTGGTATTTGTGAGGATGTTCCTGTTGAAGTTGCTAATTGCTTGATTCTTACTAATTTCGTTGTGCTTGACATGCCCGAAGATGGGAGCATGTCCATTATTTTTGGTAGACCTTTTCTTAACACTATAGGTGCTATCATTGATTGCAACAAGGGAAAGGTCACTTTCAATGTTAATGATAAAGAACACACGGTTTATTTTCCGAAGAAGATTGATAAAAGGCATGGCCTTCACTCTATTGAGAATATTGAGACCGTGAAGATTGGTGATTGGGATTGTCCTCTACATTTGCATCACAAATATAAAACAATTATGGTGGGGACAGTGTCCATTAAAATAAAGGTACCTTGAATTCTTTTTAATGAGTAAAACTTTTTGCTCGATATATCATTTGTTTAGTAGTATGACTTGATCAACCTTGCTAATGAATAAGTTTTATATGAGTAAAAAGCGGAGCTTGTTACATTTTCATTTCCTTTAGCTTTCATCCTTCTTGATGTACCAACGTTTAAGTTTTTGAAACTCCATATGTTTAACCATTGTTCCGAGCCTTCCGAAAGTTGTTGCAGCTTTCGCTACCTCGGAAAATTCTCAAAAATGAAGTTGTCAGAAAATTTCCAGAAATATTATATTAAAATTTTTTAGAAAAAATGAGGCACAGGGGCACCTGGGGATGACCAGGGGGCCACCCCTTTTCCAGGCGGCCAGGTGGCACGGCCTGGTCCCTGGCCGTGCCACCAGGGCGCCTGGGCCTACACTACTAGAGAAATAGCTATACATGGAATCACTATTAGTGGTGCATATTTTATGCCCTGCGCCACCATCTGTAAGGGGTGGCGCACTGGTACAGAAATACGCCGCCCATATGCCCTTAGGGGTGGCGCATTATTTTTGAGTGCGCCACCCCTAAGAGTGGGCCCGCCTGGATCAGCTTATACGTGGCGCATTTAGTGAAATGCGCCACCCCTAAGAACCTTATAGGTGGCGCATTCTCAAAATGCGCCACCCCTAATAACTTATGGGTGGAGCATATTGGAAATGCACCACCCCTAAGACCTTATGTGTGACGCACATTGGAAATGCGCCATCCCTAAGACCTTATAGGTGGCACATTTTGAAATGCGCCACCACTGAGATGCAAAATGCGCCACTAAATACCTGGATCTGCCCTTATCTACTCCACCCCACCTACCATCTCTCATTCACTCCACACATTTCTCAAACTAGATCTACTCTTCTCACCCTAGATCTACTCGATTTTCTCCTCCTCTCCACCTCATTTCTTCCATTTATCCATCCATACTTGGCTTTAAATCTACTTTGTGTCATATTAATGTAAGTGGGCCTCCTCCCCAACTCTTTTCTTCCATTTATCACCCCGACTTGCCTTTATTAGCTATATCTACTTGTTTTCTTGTCTCCTTTTGTATGAATCTTGTGGTATGATTTATATGTGTATGTAAATCTTGTGGAATGATGTTGTAAATGTGAAGCTTGGGGTTTTATGTATATGTGAAGTGTATATGTGAAGCTTGTGGTAGTTTAATCTATATGTGAAGTGTATATGTGAAGCTTGTGGTGGTTTGATGTATATGTGAAGCTTAATTGTGGTGGTTTGATGTATATGTGAAGCTTGTAGTGGTTTGATGTATATGTGAATCTTGAGTTGCCAATGTTTTGCCGAAATGTTGATTCATTTCCGTTTCGGCAAATTTCAGGCGCACTCTCCGCATGCTCCCATGCATTATTAGGGAAGCTCATGGCGAATTTTTCCGGCGACGACCGTGATATATAATTGTGTCGCTCTCTCTGTGCACGCAGGCGATCATGGTCCGCGAGATGCTGAGCGATATCACCGTGACTAGGTGAATGCAATGTGCGACAAACGACATGCAACAGAATAATAGGACAAATATAAGATGTCCGTGTCGGAGACGCAAACTGCAGTGTGTGACCGAGCCTGATTCCGGAATATTGAAAAGACACCTGAAGTGTAATGGTTTGATGGATGGCTACAGACGGTGGATAAGTGATGAAGCTATTGAGGAGGAGGACGTCAATGGTGGGGCGCCAGTAAATGAGGAAGGGCAACCAGACAACAACGGCGCGCGAGAAGACGAAGAGCATCCCGTACATGATCATGAAGAAGATGCAGAAGAAGATCATGTAGATCAAGATTCCGGACATGAAGATCAAGATACCGGACATGAGGCTTCAAGCTGGGTGCGGGACCCTCATGTTCAAGCGCTACTTTTCAAGGAGGCATTGAACGCCAGAGGTGCAACTAGAGAGAAAGCCAACCTGAAGCAGCTCAGGAAATACGCGGTTACGAAGTTGTATGAAGGATGCATCGATAGGGATACCCGCTTGAATGTAACACTTGGGGCTATGGAGTTGAAGGAAAAACAAAAATGGACCGACGAAAGCTTTGATGATAACATGGCATTCTGGCACTATCGTGTTCCGAAGGGCAACACATGCCCAACTAGTATAGCTGAGGCCAAGAAAGTCATATGCCCTCTCGATCTTCCGCACGTTAAATACCACGTCTGCTTAAATGATTGCATGATCTATCAGGGTGAGGACGCAGATAAAACAGCATGTTCGATGTGCGGTCTTAGTCGATATAAGAGAGGGAAGAAAGTTCCTAGAAAAGTGGTATGGTACTTTCCGATCATTCCTTGTTTGCAGAGGTTTTTCGTAGATCCCGAGGAAGCAAAGATCATGACCTGACACGCAGATAGAAAGAAGCTAAAAGAGGATGACCCGAACCTGGATCCAGAAAAGGAGGACACGCTGAGGCACCCTTCAGATGGTAGCCAATGGACTGCATTGGACCTCGAATACCCAGATTTCAGGAAAGAACCAAGGAACCTCAGGATTGGAGTGAGCACCGAGGGATTCAATCCGTTTGGCGGCCAGAGCAACACGCACAATAACTGGACCGTGTTTGTATGCATATACAACCTTCCTCCCTGGAAGTGCATGAAGAAAAAGTACATAACAATGTGCATGCTAGTTCGAGGGCCGAAACAACCAGGTACGTACCTCAATCTGTATCTCCAACTGTTGAAAGAGGAGCTAGAAACATTATGGAAAGACAAAGTCAATACGTGGGACGCCGCCGCAAAACAATAATTCCCAATGAAAGCCGCGGTGATCACGACGATGCACGACTATCTCAGATACGGATATTTCTAAGGGCAGGTGGTCCAAGGATTCTGTGCATGCATTAGGTGCATGGATAATACAACGTACCGCCATCTAGCGAAAGATCCCAGATCTTCGAAAACCGTGTTCCAGGGGTCTCGAAGGTGGCTTCCCAGGAAACACGCATGGAGAAAACTTGGACATCTGTTCGATTGCAGCAAGGAGCTCCGAGCACCCCCAGCTCAAAGGAGCAGCAAAGAAATCGACAACTTGTTGAAAACTTGGTAAGGGTGCCCCGCGTCGGGAAAGAAAAAAAAGACTCAATCGTTGATGAGAGTATGGAAAGCGAGGTCTGTTTTCTGGGATTTGGAATACTGGAGTCTCCTCCGCAGTCCTCATAACCTTGATCTCATGCATATCACAAATAACGTGTGCGAGAGCTTGTTGGGCACGCTGCTCAATGTGCCGGAGACGACAAAGGACGGTCCAAAAGCAAGGAACGACTTGAAATTTATGGGCATCAGGAGGGAACTTCACCCCCTAGTGACGACGATGATAGGCCAGAGGAGGAGGAGGATATGGAAACACAAATCTCTCACAAACGAAAAAGGGTGACCCAAAAGAAGACCAATAATGATCAGTGCCCCTCGGCATGCTTCACTCTGTGCGAGAAGGAGATCAAGAGTATTATCCACTGCCTCATAGGAGTAAAATTTCCGTACGGCTACGCGGTGAAGATAAGCAGATACCTAGACGAGGCGAAGCAGCATTTCAGAGGGATTAAATATCAGGACTGTGCCGTGGTGATGATGCAGATTCTCATTGTTGCGATCCGAGGGATAATGGGCGGGCACGTCCGTAAAACGTTGTTTGGCCTTTAAAACTTTTTCAATGTTGTCTCTTGGAAGTTGATTTGCGCTACGCAAATCACATGGCTATAGGAGGATATCGTGCTCATACTATGCGAGCTTCAGATCTATTTCCCGCCCGCGTTCTTCGACATTATGGTGCATCTGCTGATCCATGTCGTGGAGGATATCGTCCAACTCGGGCATGCGTTTCTGCGCAGCATGATGCCATTCGAAAGTATGAATGGACATATCAAAATATACGTTCTTAACATGTCCCGTCCAGATGGAAGCATAGCAAAGTGATTTCTAGCCGAAGAGTGCATCTCTTTTTGCAAGAATTTTCTAAACACCGAGAAACCTGTCGGTCTGCCCGTCAACAAGCACTTTGGCGGGATCGATGAGTGTGGTCTCCACGAGGGAAGCCGCGCAATGCATGTCAACTTCGAGGGTCGAGGCATCGACTTTGAAAGAGAAAGCCTAGTCACGCTACAACACATCCCACTGGCCGATCCTTGGATAATAAATCACAAGGATGTAATCAGGAAGAAGTACAGTGACCAGGGCCTGCAGATAACGGACTGAGATCCATGGCTAATCAAAGAGAAAAACTCTAGTTTCATGACTTGGTTCAGGGACGATCTTCGTGCTAATCCCCCACGAAGGAACGCTTCTGAGGATGAAAAGATGATATTCACCTTGTCACACGGCGCCGCACGCAACTTGATGACCTATCAAGCGTATGATATCAACGGCTACACATTCTACACGGAGGAAAAGGAAAATAACTGCGATTACCAGAACTCAGGGGTAGCGGGGATATTCTACACCGATGACGTCAAGGAAAGATTCTACGGAAGGATCGAGGACATATGCGAGCTCGACTACTGTGGAGAAAATGTGCCGATGTTCCGTGTGAGATGGTGCAAAAGCGTCGTAAAAGAAGACCGGTACTTCACCACCATGGTTATACCCGAAGCCAAATCCAAGTCTGCGGGCACAAACGTCACCGCAAAAAATGAGCCATGGGTACTGGTGTAATACCCCATATATTTTTCAAACACTTGATTCAAAAATTCATTGTGAAAGTTGACTAATGTTTGACCTTTTGAGTTGTACTAATAGTGGAGAATCCGAGACCTTGGTTTCTTTCTTTCGTCAAGTAGATCGACAAAAAGTATACATTTGATCAAACAGAGTTCATATTCGTACTTCGCGAGCCAGTTAATTCTAGCCTTTGATTTATTTTGAGAGATAAAAAACCCAGCTAACCTATTTGGTCTAGGATAAAAAAGGAAATAACCCCTTTGACCATCCTGAACCCCTATTACCCAGCCGTTCCCCAACCCCTTGTTACAGCCAATCCCTAATCATTTGTTGCTTCTTTCGCCGCCATCGTTGCTGGTTCCGTGAAGGTCCGCCGCTGGAGTCTGTCTTGGGTGTGCGAGATCAGCGCCGTCACCACTGTCCCTTATCATCGGTTTCCGTGACGGTCTGCAGCTGGCGGCCGCCTTGCTGTGGATGAACTCAGCGCTGTCGCCGCTGCCCTTTGCCACAGGTTTGCTGCTAGCCGATGTCGAGGTATTGGTGTTGCTCAATCTGGAGTCGAGTCGATGCATCATTGTACTCCACTGAATTAGAAGCAAGTGCTTAATGAACTTGTTGTATGGTATGCCCGCTGTTGGGTTTCTTCACTGTTATTGTTCATTTCTCTTGGTATGGTGTACGTCCCTCTTGGTTGTTCATTTTCCAAAATTCCTTGATTTCTCTGTTTCAGAAGGTTGCCCCTTGTCGGGTTTGTTATTTCGTCGATTGTTCGTGTGTTTTGGTTCCGTTGTAGATTGGAGCTTCGTGAATTGGATATTTGATAGCCGGGAGTGGTGAGAACTGTCCCACATGCACTACTCCATTTCGGTCGGTGAATTCTGTCGCATGTGCACTAATCCGTTGTGCTAGAGCCAGGTCGGTGAGAACTTTCACAACATGATTAGTCAACGTCATGTGTGAATACTCCGTAGTGCTCATTTGTCATTGTTGGTTCCGAGGTGATTTCGTTTTGCAAGGATTTGATGATCATTGGATGTTCACTCGTTAAATTCAAATATTATGGCTAAGTTCTTCGTGTCCGTCCGGTGAGTGACTGTCTCGAACGACTATTCCGATATGAGATCGGTGAGAACTGTTAGCTCGTTGACTAATCCGGGCGACATATTCAGATATTCAGTTTCGGTCTTCATGTCGACAACGAGTTATCAGTATTACCTTCGGGTTAATTATTCGACATTGTTCTTATGGTTCTACTTGTACTTGCTGAGTATTTCTTTACTCACCCTTGCAATTTCATTTGGTTTTCAGGCACAAAGTATATGACATATGCATGGGCGGGAGTAGTTCACCACCACATGGATACCTCACATTTTATAGTTACTCAAAATCTCATAGTTATCATTTAGAAACTTCTTTGATGTCTAGCACTCATATTGTTGTGTAGCATGAGCATCTGGATGTTTAGAGGTCCTTATCTTATTTATTGTGGAGTTAGTTGTTACTTTCAATTGTGTGGTTGGAATATGTGAATATAAGATGATGCTTAGTTATTCTATCTAAACTTCATGTCGTGGATGTCCTTATAATTAGAGGAGATGCTGACGGAATTTAGATATTTGACTTCTACGTGTTAATTAGAGTAGCGTGGTAACGTCGCCGGCAAGTGTGGAATTATGGGGCATTACAGTTGGTATCAGAGTCTAGGTTTTAGATCTCTGGAGTAGTATGTTTAGAACTTCAAAAAAATCATAAGTTGTCACATAAACCTCCCATAGGATCAAAGAACTTAAAACTTGACACACTGGTGCACAATAGGATGGGTTTTGGGCCATTCATTGCATTCAAGCTTATGTTACATTTTATTTCTGTTTTATTTTGTTCATACGTTGTGTCTATGGGCATGCCTTAGTCGTGCGAGGTTTTCAGTGCCTTGCTTCAATTATTTATTTTTATTTAAGCTATCCCTAAAAGCTGTGAATAATAAGAAGAAACTTTTTGGAATTTTGGATTTAGATACTCATAGATACAAAATATTGACCTTTGTACCAAAGCATGACCAGTCAGAGATCAGGAGATTAAACATATTGATAGTTTTGGTGGACAACCTTGACAATAATCTTCTAGGATAAACTTGAACCAATAAATACAAGAAGCTTTTTCACTCTTCATGTATTAAGCCACAACTTCCACATGGCATCCATATGCCCCCTTCATTTCTTCTGTCTCGTCTACACTACAACAGTCACCCTCTAGCTTGTTTCTTGTTGGATGTTGATGAAGCCTTTTAAGTATTGCACTTCAAATGTTCTTCTGATTTACCATTATCCTAAAACCATTGTTTATCATACAATTCCGTTCCTTGACACTTATTCGTGGACCTTTTTCCCCATTGCTAAGTATGAACAATAGTAAAACCTTAGTTTCTGAAAGCCTTTTCCATGTGTTTCCATCCTAAGTGATAAGTGATGGCGGTAAAGTTGATAGGTTTAGTTGGGATGCCTCCCCTGTCAACGATTCTTGATAACCCACAAGTCTAGGGGATCAATTGTAGCTTTTCGATAAATAAGGATGTCGATCCCACGAGGAGCAGAAGGTATTGACAAGTGACCCTGAATAAGGAAAGGGCTGCACACACTGAAAGATATATATTTAGGGGTTTTTTGTTTAAGCAACAGAAAGGTAAAAGAGAAGAAAAGTAAACGGTAACTGAGGAGTAGCAAGTGGCCCAATCCTTTCACAAGGATAAGACTAGGGACTGAACTTATAAAAGCTAAAGCGTTCTCAAGGGCACACGGGAGAGATAGTCAAGTTACTTTCACCATATTACGCCAAGTAGTATGTATCGTGTCGATAAGTGTCGGTGGGTGGATCAATGCTAGTACACCTTCTAGACTGAGATAGGTGCACTCTTATGATTACACACCTTGCAAGCATCCACAAATACAAGGTAGTAATTAAGGCATAAGCCTAACCACAACATTACGATCGAGGATTCATAACTCCCTTGTACAAAAGTGTTCGAACTGGGGTTAAGGTTTCTGTCACTCCGGCAACCCACAATAATCATCCTTTGTGCACAATGTATTCCCCTAGGTTCTTAATAATGCGAAGTGTTGGGTGTTCGACTCACACAATACCACTAGGAAAATAACAACTCAACTTAAATATCAAACAACACATAATACTTCAACATCATATGACTACTAACAACTAGACTTCTCCCATGCCCTCAAGAACTAAATTAACTACTCACAAGACATAAAAGGGATCATTACCATTGGGGATAAATAGATGATAAACAATCTAGACACAATGATAATTCTCCAACAAAACTCAATAATATTCATCACACAGTAGTAATCAACACCGGTGGAGTAGAGAGGATAGATAGTACGGATTACAACACAAGTTGGACTTGTGAGGTGATATGGGATGGAGGTGGAGATGGTGCTGATGTAGGGGATGATGTTGATGATGATCTCGATGATGCCTATGATGATGATGATGACGATGGCGATGATCTCCCCTTCCGGGAGATGATCTCCCCGGCGGAATCAGCCCACCGGAGATGGCTTTTTCTTCTCAGTAGGTTTCCGCCACGAGGCGGAGGATAAACTCTCAAACTCCTCTCTTTTTTGGGTTTTTACCCCGGGGGGGTAATATAGGCCAAAGGGGGCACCGAGTGGGCCACCAGGCATCCAGGAGGGTGCCTAGCGCGCCCTAGGGGGGGCGCCAGGGACCCTTCTAGAGACCTGGTGGGTGCCCTCTGGTCGATCTTCGGTCTCCTCCAGTGAATCCTCAAAATAATGACCTTCGTCAAATTTCGTCGAATTTGGATTTGATCTGATTCAGCAACTTGATGTCCACTTTTGTCCGCTGAATTCTGCTTCTGCTGCTTCGGCACCAGAAAGTTGCAAACTGTGTAAAACAAGCCAAAACAACATAAGAACAATACTTTAAAGTGGAATATATCAATGAATAGGGTTAAATTACAATATAAAATAGTGATGCATTTTGGACGTATCAACTCCCCCAAACTTAGACCTCGCTTGTCCCCAATCGATTACCGAGCTCCGCAATTCTGTTCACAAATTTAGAGAGTGAAGTGTCGATAAAAGAATACGGACAAGAAGTATCAAGATTTCTCACCAAACTGAAGCATCCTCAACAGCAACCTCAACTCATAAGGCTTTTATGAAAGAGTAGTAAAAATTATAACAAAGTAGGACCAGGAAAATTCATCAAATCATGGCAAACATAACCTTTGTCAAGGAACAACTAATAACTTTTAATTTTGCTCTTTCACTTTTAATGAAACAAGTCGAAGCTTTTGAAAGAACATGTTATTAGTCAAGAAGTGCACATGTTAACACAAAGGAAGATGTTTACTAGGCATAAGCCTTGCAAACAACTTACTTATCAAAAGATAATGTCAACAAAGATGTAACATGCTAACTCTCAATGCAGCTTTATATGCAAGAATCTTTATCAACATCAAGTGTATGTTCTCTCTCAGGAAGGAAGGAAGTAGGAAGGACTGACTCAACACAAAATAAAGGATAAACCCCGTGCAAAAGGGTAAGCAGGGAAAACTCATGTTCCATCTCTAGATCAAACAGAATAAAAACAGATTTTGGGAGGTGCATGATCCGTCAACGACTGCTGATAGATAACTCACTCACTTCATGATTTAGACAAGTTTTGAGGAACGGCTCCCCTGTGGGTACGATCACATCCCCTTAAATTCCTTTATTTATCAGTTATCACTCATAAATGGGCGAAGGAACTTGTGTGTTAGTATTTATCTTTTACGAGCTGGGCACTCATGCCAGTCCCTTCTCGTATTAGGGGTTTGTAGATTAGACATTCAATCCCGAGATAAAACTTGTCCAAATTAAGAAGATCATGGGTTACCCACCACTTCCTCATGAGCTGAATCAGAGGCACAAAAAAGAAGATTTTGAACATCTAAAGATAGAACATAAATTATATAATTTAGGAGGGGTGGTGGAATACCACGAATAGGAAGGTAAGGTGGACTCAAGTGGAAGATGTTGGTTTCAGGCTATGGAAGTACAAGCAGAATTCCGCTTGGTACAAAGTTTTGGCTAGCAAGGCTTTGAGAGACCAGACAATTGATGATGACTTGGATGCAAGCAATATAAAGCATAAACATTGAAACTAGCATGGCACACCATGTTGTCTTCCTTGTCAACAAAACACTTCAAGTATAATAACACAAAGGTTTTGGCTATGTCGCTACTTTGAGAAAAACATGCTTGTTGTTATGACCAAAGCTATACTTGCCAAGATTTAAATAAAGTTTTCGAAGCCATACCTGATATAAGGTCAATAGTCCCCATAAGAATCAGCTCATAATGTCTATTGCGTGAAGAGAATACCGAGTGCAGCGAAGAAACCAATAGACTTCTCATTAATATTCCTTCATAAACGACTCGACACTCACGGATACAAAACTCTCCACAAAAAGGAGTGATATACCTCAATGCAACACCTATTTCATAAAGTAACTTCCCTAGACACGATATGACTCTACTTGACTCCTAAAGACAAAGATAAAGATAAAGATACCGGGCACTCCCCAAGCTTGGAACAAGCTGAGGGGGTGCCATTACCCGAGGAGATTTACTCCTCATTCTTGTTCTTGTTGATCACGTACTCCTTGGCGAAGCGCTTCCAAGGCAAAGGTTCTCCAGTCTCGAAGGACATTCCCGTCTCTAGGATCCTGCACTCAGCACCCAAACCTATGCGTAAGAACTTAAGTTCATACTCAGAGTTCTGGTTCTTCAGATCATAGATCTGTGCTGGAAGCTCATAAATTTTTTCTTCTAGTGCGGCCAAACTTTACCACATATCCTTCATCTCCTTCTTGTGGAAAGCCTCTATCTCGTTCATGATGTCGAAGTTAGCTTCAACACCACGCTCCACCATCTTCTTGAACTTGAAGACCTCATGTTCCATCTCGTTCAGCCGCTCCTCGGTGCTCCCTTCCTTGAATGGTCCCTTCAAATATTCCTTGTGGAGGACACCATCCTCCACATGATGGATATGAGGGTGCTTCCTCACCTCTACGAGGTAAGGGTTGATGACATTGACGCCGAACTTGTCCTTGGGGGAAATTGGGGAAGCCATGGCACCTAGGTCTGCTGAAAGTTTTCCTGGCAGAAACAGACCGAGAAGAAAACACGCGAAATCGAGAGATATGGTGTTGGGTTGATCCGGGCAAATATATAGCAAACATTTCTGCAACAGAAGGAAGGTTTAAAGCCAAGGTGGAGTCGGAGTCGGAGTCCGGGGCTCCCAGGAGGTGCCTGGCGTGTCCAGGAGGTGCCTGGCGTGTCCAGGAGGGGGGGGGGGGCGCCGGGAGGCCTCCTGGGCCCCCTGGAGTTCCTCTCCGGCTCCACTTGGGCTTGGAATTTTCCTAATTTTGCAAAAACTTTGAAAAGTAAAATTTTATTGACGTTCGCGATGTTTCCTTACCGTAATACATAGCTTTTCTTATTCTGCTCCTGCCGGTGTCTGAAACTGGGCTGCAACATGTTCTTCATGAGTTCTTGTATATATCATGTTCGCATCCACATTTATAGGATCACCTATCATGTAATGTTTGAGTCTTTGTCCATTCACAACTTGAGGTTTGGTGCCTTCAAAATTGTTAATCTTGATGGCACCGGACCGATATACTTCCTCGATATGAAAAGGTCCTTCCCATCTGGAAAGTAGTTTACCTGGAGATAAGCTGAAACGAGATCTAAACAAAAAAAATTTATCACCAACATTAAATTCACGTTTCAGAATCCTTTTATCGTGCCAGTTCTTTACCTTTTCTTTGAACATTTTAGCGCTCTCGTAAGCTTCACTTCTCCACTCATCTAGGGAAGTCAAGTTCATGAGACGCTTTTCACCAACTAACTTTGGGTCAGCATTCAGCTCTCTGACAGCCCAGAAAGCTTTGTGCTCTAACTCTAATGGAAAATGGCAAGCTTTGGCATAGACCATCTTATACGGAGACATTCCCATGGGGTTTTGTAAGCAGTTCTATACGCCCACAGAGCATCTCCTAACTTCTTTGACCAGTCCTTTCTAGAACTGTTTACTGTTTTCTATAAGATCAACTTGATGTCTCTATTGGTGAGGTCAAATTTCCCACTAGTTTGAGGATGATACGGTGATGCAATTCTATGATTGACATCGTACTTGGCTAGAGCTTTCCTAAAAGCTCCATGCGTGAAGTGTGACCCTCCATCTGTCATGAGATACCTAGGTACACCAAACCTGGGAAAAATTACATCCTTGAGAATTTTCAAAGATGTCTTGTGATCAGCACTCTCAATGGGGATTGCTTCAACCCACTTGGTTACATAATCAACAGTAACTAAGATGTGTGTGTACTTGTGTGAAGGAGGAAAAGAACCCATAAAATCAAAACCCCAGCAATCGAAAGGTTCAATTACTAGTGAGTAATTCATAGGCATCTCATTCCTCCTGCTAATGTTACCAACTCTCTGACACTTATCACAAGATAAAACATAATTTCTAGCATCCTTAAAGAGAGTAGGCCAATAAAAACCTGATTGGAGAACTTTATGTGCGGTCCTCTCACCGGCATGATGTCCTCCATAGGGGCTATCGTGACATTGTCTAAGAATGTCTTTCTGTTCGTGCTCCGGTATACACCTTCTTACGATCCCGTCCGCACCTTGTTTATAAAGATGTGGGTCATCCCAAAAGTAATGCCTCAAATCCGTGAAGAATTTCTTCTCTGATGAAATGTAAAACCCGGAGGCAAAAACTTTGCAACGATAAAATTAGCATAATCTGCAAACCAAGGATCGGAGTGAGATTGTACTTTTACAACAGCAAGTTGTTCATCTGGAAAACTGTCGTTGACTGGAATAGGATCGTGCGGAATATCTTCCATCCTTGAAAGGTTGTCCGCAACCGGATTTTCTTCTCCTTTTGTATCGACAATCTGCAAATCAAATTCTTGAAGTAGGAGTAACCCATCTTATGAGACTTGATTTGGCATCCTTTTTCTGCATTAGATACTTAATAGCAGCATGGTCAGTATGAATAATAACCTTAGAATCAACAATATACTGCCTAAACTTATCACAAGCAAACACCACTGCCAAGAATTCCTTCTCGGTAGTAGCATAATTTTTTTGATCACTATCAAGGGTTTTGCTAGCATAGTGGATAACATTCAACTTCTTCTCAACCCTTTGTCCTAAAACAGCTCCAACAGCAAAATCACTAGCATCACACATAATTTCAAAGGGAAAATTCTAGTCAGGTGGTTGTACTATAGGAGCTGTTATCCAAGCTTTCTTAAGAACTTTGAAAGCTTCCTTACAATCTTCATCAAATACAAAAGGAATTTCCTTCTAGAGAAGATTGGTGAGGGGTCTCGAGGTATTATAAAAGTCCTTGATAAACCTTCTATAGAAACCAACATGACCAAGAAAATTACGAATACTTTTGATGTCCCTTGGATAGGGCATCCTTTCAATAGCTTCAATCTTTGCCTTGTCCACTTCAATTCCCCTTTCGGAAATCTTGTGAACAAGAACTACACCTTCGTTAACCATGAAATGGCACTTCTCCCAATTAAGCACCAAATTTGTTTCTTCACATCTCTGCAAAAATTTATTAAGATTGTGGAGACAGTGGTCAAAAGAGGTTCCATAGACGGAAAAGTCGTCCATGAAGACCTCCACAATCTTCTCACAGAAAACATGAAATATAGCAGATATACACCTCTGAAAAGTAGCAGGTGCATTACACAAACCAAAAGGCATACGCCTATAAGCATAAGTACCATAAGGACACGTGAAAGTGGTCTTCTCTTGATCCGCAGTGTTAACGTGAATCTCAGAGAAGCCAGAATACCCATCAAGATAGCAAAAGTGGGTGTTTTTAGACAGCCTCTCAAGCATCTGATCAATAAAGGGAAGAGGATAGTGGTCCTTCCGGGTGGCCTTGTTCAACTTCCTGTAATCAATACACATTCTATATCCAATAATAGTCCGCTGAGGTATTAGTTCATTTTTATCATTAGGAACAACCGTCATACCTCCTTTCTTAGGAACACAACCGTCATTGATGATCAACAACCGGTTTAGCATCGGGCTCGAGATTGATAGTATGTTGGCAAATGGATGGATTAAAACCCTTGAGATCATCAAGAGTATAGCCAATAGCACCTCGGTGTCTGTGGAGTATCTCCAATAATCGCTCTTCTTCATACCTTGAAAGGTTAGAATTTATAATAACATGATATACTTTCTTTTCATCTATATAAGCGTACTTGAGCGTATCGGGAAGTGGTTTGAGATCGAACACCGGGTCTTCTTTTGGTTCCGAGTGGATTCCTAAAGGTTCAACCGGGAGGTTGTGCTTCAGGATAGGATTTTGTTTTGAAAATATGTCTTCTAGCTCATTCCTCTCCTGCATACGCATGTCATTCTCGTGGTCTTCCATAAATTGCTGCAAAGTGTCGTCAGGAGGGATAGCAATAGAAGCAATTTCTTCAATAATTTTGTCATTACTAGACAAATCAGTACCACGAGGCTGCTTATAAAACTTAGAAAAATTAAATTCATACGGCTCACCGTTGAATTCAACAGAAACTTTACTTTTCTTGCAATCTATTATAGCTCCACAAGTGCTGAGGAAGGGCCTACCACAGATAATAGGGCAAAAACTATCTTGCACTGAACCAAGTACAAGAAAGTTAGTAGGATATTTTACCTTCCCGCAGAGTACTTCAACGTCTCTTACAATCCCAACTAGAGAGATTGTCGGTTTATTTGCAAGATGAATCGCGACATTTATGTCTTCGATCTCACACGGCTGAATCTCGTGCATGATCTCTTGATAAAGTGAGAATGGAATAGCGCTGACACTGGACCCCAAATCACATAGCCCATAGTAGTTATGATCTCCTATTTTGACAGATACAACAGGTGTACCTGAAATCGGGCCTTTGTTCTTGGCTGTGACAATGTTAGTGGAAACAACACAAAAACTAATAGTAGATTCTTTAATATCATTGGTTACCAGATCCTTAATCATTGCAACTTGAGGCTTGACCTTGATCAGGTCCTCAGGTTCATCAGTGGTTCTTCCATTTTTGTTTAGAATACCTGTAACAAAACTGCAGGTAAAATAGGATCAGTAACATTAATCTCAATAGGTGACTCCTTGAAAGGTTTATGATATTGACTCTCCTTCTTAGAAGAATCAACATGAGAAGCAAAGTCCTTGTAAAAGTCAACCATTAGCTGGGAATCAAGACCAATTTTTGCAAATGGCATCCAACATCTCCTTGTCCTGACGAGAAATCCTGGCATAAAAATTTGTAAGTATAATTTCCTTGGGGAGCTCATGATTGGGGCATTTGAGCATCAGGGACTTCAGTCTGCCCCAAGCTTGGGCGATGCTCTCTCCGTTGCGAGACCAAAATTTGTAGATGTAGTTCCTGTTTTGGTGAATTTCACGAAGAGGATAAAACTTCGCATAAAAGAGAGAAATAATCTCTTGCCATTCAAGAAAATCAGAGTTATCGAGTAGCTTATACCAATCTGGAGCTTTATCTTTAAGTGATACGGAGAATGATTTCTTCATGACGAACTCCACCGTTACACCTGCAAGCTTAAATAAAGAACATAATCATGACAAATATAGCAGGTGTTCTCCCGGATGTCCTTCTCCCGTATATAGATTAGCCAAGACATAATCAATAATACCAGTTGGTATTTTATATGTCACATTTTCAGTAGGGGTAGGAGTGACCTCCACAGTCGTGGGGCGGCTCCTCACCAGCAACGAACCAACAGTAGAGGGGTCCATAAGGACTGAGGGTAGCAACAACAAAAATAAAAACAGCAACACAAGGTAAAGGTTTCCTTACCGGCTTCACCTAACAATAGCGCTACACTCCCCGGCAACGGCGCTAGAAAAGCCTCCCCTGTTGATGGCGGTGAAGTTGATAGGTTTAGTTGGAATGCGTCCCCTGTCAACCGCGCCAATAAACGATTCTTGATAACCCACAAGTCTAGGGGATCAATTGTATCTTTTCGATAAATAAGGATGTAGATGCCACTAGGACCAGAAGGTATTGACAAGTGACCCTGAATAAGGAAAGGGCTTCACACACTGAAAGATAGATATTTCGGGGTTTTTGGTTTAAGCAACAGAAAGGTAAAAGACAAGAAAAGTAAAAAGGTAACAAAGGAGTAGCAAGTGGCCCAATCCTTGGACAAGGATAAGCCTAGGGACTGAACTTATAAAAGCTAAAGCGTTCTCGAGGGCACACGGGAGAGATAGTCAAGTTACTTTCACCATATTCCGCCAAGTAGTATGTATCGTGTCGATAAGTGTCGGTGGGTGGATCAATGCTAATACACCTTCTAGACTAAGATAGGTGCACTCTTATTATTACACACCTTGCAAGCATCCGCAAATACAAGGTAGTAATTAAGGCATAAGCCTAACCACAACATTACAATCAAGGATCCATAACTCCCTTGTACAAAAGTGTACGAACTGGGGTTCAGGTTTCTATCACTCCGGCAACCCACCATAAGCATGCTTTGTGCACAATGTATTCCCCTAGGTCCTTAATAAGGAGAAGTGTTGGGTGTTCGACTCACACAACACCACTAGGAAAATAACAACTCAACTTAAATATCAAACAACACATAATATTTCAACATCATATGACTACTAACAACTAGACTTCTCCCATGCCCTCAAGAACTAAATTAACTCTCACAAGACATAAAAGAGATCATTATCATTGGGGATAAATAGATGATATACAATCTGGACATAATGATAATTCTCCAACAAAACTCAATAGCATTCATCACACAGTAGTAATCAAAACCGGTAGAGTAGAGAGGATAGATAGTACGGATTACAATACAAGTTGGACTTGTGAGGTGAGATGGGATGGAGGTGGAGATGGTGCTGATGTTGGGGATGATGTTGATGATGATCTCGATGATGCCCGTGATGATGATCATGACGATGGCGGTGATCTCCCCTTCCGGGAGGTGATCTCCCCGGTGGAATCTTCCCGTCGGAGATGGCTTTTTCTTCTCTGTAGGTTTCGCCACGAGGCGGCGGTGAAACTCCTAAACTCCTCTCTTTTTAGTGTTTTTACCACAGGGGGGTAATATAGGCCAGAGGGCGCACCGAGATGGGCCACCAGGCGTCCAGGAGGGTGCCTGGCGCGCCATAGGGGGGGTCGCGCCAGGGACCCTTCTGGAGCCCTGGTGGGTCCCCTCTGGTCGATCTTCGGTCTCCTCTAGTGAATCCTCAAAATAATGACCTCCGTAAAATTTCATCGAATTTGGAGTTGATCTGATTCAAGAACTTGATGTCCACTTTTCTCCGTTGAATTCTGCTTCTTCTGCTTCGGCACCGGAAAGTTGCAAACTTTGTAAAACAAGCCAAAACAACATAAGAACAATACTTTAAAGTGGAATATATCAATGAACAGGGTTAAATTACAATATAAAATAGTGATGCATTTTGGACGTATCAATAAGTGAGTCATTTTCTTATCCTCATTGAGTTATGTTACCTTATTCAAGGTGCTCTTGATCCACAAGGTGATTCTCTGTTCCATATTGTTTAATATGATGCTTTGCAGGACTATACGTAACCGTGAGGGTTTTTGGAAGATGGAGAGAAATAGTGTAGTAGATTTGAAAAAAGTAAGAGTTAAAAGGGGTTCAACCCCAAACCTTGTTTCGTGCCCATGAGACCCTTTTGCAATGGGTGTGAGTATGCCTGAGTGCAAGGTTGCGAGGTTTACTATCCACATACGGATTTAGTATTTTGAGTGTGGAATGGATTGGCCCCCATACCAACTACTTAACTATTAGTTCTTGTTATGTTGGAGCGGGGAACCTCTCGAATACCTTTAACCTTTGTATTTTAGTAAAGAGATGAGTTGTGTAGGCTTGAATTCACATCGAAATATCTTGCTTCGTTAAAAAAATCTTAAACATGAAGAATTCGAGGTCGAATTCTCTTGAAGGTGGGTAGAATATATTACCCCAGATTTTTTTCAAACACTCGATTCAAAAATACATTGTGAAAGTTGACTAAAAGTTTGACCTTTTGAGTTGTACTAATAGTGGAGAATCCGAGACCGTGGTTGCTTTCTCTCGTCGAGTAGATCAACAAAAAGTATACGTTTGATCAAAACAGAGTTCATATGCGTAGTTGGCAAGCTGGTTAATTCGAGCCTTTGATTTATTTTGAGAGAGAAAAAAAACCCAGCTAACCTATTTGGTCTAGGATAAAAAAAGGAAATAACCCCTTTGACCAACCCTAACCCCTATTACCCAGCCGTTCCCCAACCCCTTGTTCCAGCCAATCCCTAATCCTTTGTTGGTTCTTCCGCCGCCGCCGTCGCTGGTTCCGTGAAGGTCCGCTGCTAGAGTATGTCTTGGGTGTGCGAGATCAGTTCCGTCGCCACTGTCCCTTATCATCGGTTTGCGTGACGGTCTGCAGCTGGCGGCCGCCTTGATGTGGATGAACTCAACACTATCGCCGCTGCCCTTTGCGACAGTTTTTCTGCTAGCCGGTCTCGAGGTATTGGTGTTGTTCAATCTGGAGTCGAGTCGACGCGTCATTCTACTCCACTGAATTAGAGGCAAGTGCTTAATGAACTTGTTGTATGGTATGCCCGCTGTTGGGTTTCTTCACTGTTATTGTTCATTTCTCTTGATATGGTGTACGCCCCACTTGGTTTTTCGTTTTCCTAAATTCCTTGATTTCTCTGTTTCAGAAGGTTGTGCCTCGTCGGGTTTGTTATTTCGTCGATTCTTCGTGTGTTTTGGTTCCGTTGTGGATTGGAGCTTCGTGAATTGGATATTTGATAGCCCGGAGCGGTGAGAACTGTCCCACATGCACTACTCCGTTTCGGTCGGTGAATTCTGTCGCATGTGGACTAATCCGTTGTGCTAGATCCAGGTCGGTGAGAACTTTCACAACATGATTAGTCAACATCATGTGTGAATACTTCGTAGTGATCATTTGTCATTGTTGGTTCCAAGGTGATTTCGTTTTGCAAGGATTTGACGATCATTGGATGTTCACTCGTTAAATTCAAATATTATTGCTAAGTTCTTCGTGTCGTTCCGGTGAGTGACTGTCTCGAGCGACTATTCCAATATGAGATCGGTGAGAACTGTTAGCTCGTTGACTAGTTTGGGCGACATATTCAGATATTCAGTTTCGGTCTTCATGTTGACAACGAGTTATCGGTATTACCTTCACGTTAATTATTCAACATTGTTCTTATGGTTCTACTTGTACTTGCTGAGTATTTATGTACTCACCCTTGCAATTTCAATTGGTTTTCAGGTACAAAGTATACGACTGATACGTCCCAAACGTATCTACAATTTCTGCTTGCTCCATGCATGTTTTGTGTGATATTGCTATGATCTAGATACAATTTCATACACTTTTGATCATATTTGGACTAACTTATTAACTCAGTGCGCCATAGTGCCAATTCCTATTTTCTTCTGTTTTTCTATTTTAGGTTTCCCCCATATTAAAAGTGCTACAAAAATTCGCGAAAATCAGATAAAAAATTAGCGCAACGGAACCTTACGGAATCACCGAGGTGGGCCCAAAGGGCCACCACCAGGGACCTTGGCGGCCACCTGGCGCGGCCTAGGGTCTGGCCGCGCCGGGGGTGGCCCCTTTGGCTGCCCCCTTCGCCTATATATTCTCCGTGACGGGATTCTTCCGAAGGGAGAACCATTTTTCGCGATCTCGCCTCTGTTCCTCCGCCGCCGCGCTTCCAAGATCGGGAGCGCCAGCAGACTTCTTCCTGGCACCCTGCCGGAGGGAGGATCGACCTCCGGGAGGTTCCCCTCCACCATGGACGCTTCCCGGATGTGCCGTGAGTAGTTTCCCTTGGACCATTGGTCCGTGATCAGTATCTATGAGATGTTCTCCTCCCATCTTTGTTCTTCATGGTTTAATCCTTGTGAGCTTCCCTACATGTTCGAGGCACATATGTAATCTTTCAGCTGCTGCTATGCTGAGTTTGCTGGGATCTGATGGATTATGAGATTATGTTCAGATTGTGATTGAGTAATATATTTGGTTCTTATCTTTTATTTTTTTGTTCTTAAATAATTCTTGCCTGTTCTCCGTTGTTGTTTATTGCTTTGGCCAAGTAGTAGGTAGTGACTCCAAGAGGGAACGTTATGCTCGATTGTGGGTTCATGCCCCCCGATGACACACTTGAGTGACAAAAACATGAGTCTAGGGGATTTGATGTTGCCACAAGGGGGGAAACAACGGTGCTTGTAACAACGGTTGTAAGGATTGTTTACTTTATGCAAAGTGCTTTTAATGCAGTTGTCTGTTGCTTTGGGTTTACACTTTGGGTGAGGCTCGCAAATTAATACCATCGAGATGTTCTGGATAGATATCTCAAGGTGGATGATTAGTAGTAGATGCAGTTGGATTTCGGTCTACTTATTTTGGCGTACCGCCCATGCTTTTGAGCCTCGTCCTTTCTTTGTAGCATAGTAAGCATTGCGGTGTTAATCCTGTCAATTTCCCAGCTGTAATTTGTTTACCTCACATAGCAGTTTTATCGTATTTTGGGAGAGAGACATCACTAGTGAACATCACGGGACCCCGGTCCATATCCTCATCACTGTTTACACGCTTATTTATTTTCCTTCTTTTACTTTCTAGTTGCTATCATTATCATTATTATCTGTTGCGTTTATCCTTTATGAACAACAAGGCCGGAGAGATTGACAACGTCTTTGTACTCGTTGGGAAGAAAAGTTATTTGTGTTGTGTGCAGGTCCACATCAGTTGCTCCGCTGACACCTACTTATCATCTCCGGAGTCCTATTGGAGACAAACCTTGGTATCTTCACCGAGGGAAATTTGCCGCTATCCTACATCTGATACGTCCCAAACGTATCTATAATTTCTTCTTGCTCCATGCATGTTTTGTGAATTTGCCATGATTTGCTTGAACTTTCATACACTTTTGAGCATATTTGCACTAATCCATTAACCCAGTGCACCCAACTGCCAGTTGCTGTTTTCTGCTGTTTTTGTATTTCAGGTTTTCCGGCCATTAAAAGTGCTCCAAAAAATCCAGAAAAATCAGCGTCACGGAAGCTTCCGGAAACACCAAATAAGCGGAGGAGGGACACCACCAGGCAGCCAAGAGGGCAGGTGGCACGGCCCCACCCTGGGCCACGCCAGGGACCCTCCTGACTGCCCTGTGGCCCCTCTCGGTGCCCCCCTTCGCCTATATTTACCCCCCGTGACGGAAACCCTCGGGAGGAACTCCTTTTTTGCGATCTCGCCTCTGTACCGCCGCCACTTCCGTTTCTAGATCGGGGCTTCTTGGAGAAGCTGCTCCGGCACCCTGCCGGGAGAAGCTACCCCCTCTGGGAGACCATCCATAGCCATGGACGCCTCCCGTATGTACCGTGAGTAGTTTTCCTTGGACCATGGGTCCGTGACCAGTAGCTATGTGATCTATCTCTCCCCTCTTTGTGTCTACACTTTCGAGACCTCATGAGCTGCCTCACATGATTGAGGCACCTCTATAATTCTCTGCAGTTGCTATGCTGAGTTTGTTGGGATCAGATGGTTTATGAGACTATGTTCAGATTGTGATGAGTAATATATTTGGTTCTTCTCTTTTATATTTCGTTATTGAGTAAATTCTTGCATGTTCTCCGTTGCCGTATTTTACTTTGGCCAAGTGATTTGTTGCAACTCCAAGAGGGAGCGTTATGCTTGATTGTGGGTTCAGCCCCTTGATGTCTAGCTTGAGTGATAGAAACATGAGACTAGGGGATGTGCTATTGCCACCAGGGATAAAACAACGGTGCTTGTATCCGCGGATGCAAGGATTGTTTACTTTGCGCAAAGTTCTTTTAATACAGTTGTCTGTTGCTTTGTATTTACACTTTGGGTGGGATTCGCAAATTAATACCAGCGAGATGTTCTGGATAGATATCTCAAGGTGGATGATTCGTAGTAGATGCAGATGGATTTCAGTCTACTTACCTTCGCGTACTGCCCATTGCTTTTGAGCCCTTCCTTTCTTTGCAGCATAGTTAGCATTGCGGTGCCTTCATAATCCTGTCAATTTCCCAACTGTGATTTGTTTACCTCGCTAGCACTTTTATCGTCTTTTGGGAGAGAGACATCACTAGTTAAAATCACGTGACCTTGGTCCATCTTCATATCATTGTTTACACCCTCAATTTACATTTAGTCTTTACTTTTCAGTTGCTACCACTATCATTATCCCGTGCGTTTTATCCTTTGTAAACAGAAAGGCCGGAGGAATTGACAACTCCTCTATACTCGTTGGGAGCAAAGCTATTTGTATCTGTGTGCAGGTCCAGGTGAAGTTAGCAACCTCGGCGGCATTGCTCACTTTACCACTTTCTTGTATCCTTCGGAGTCCTACGGGAGACAAACCTTGGTATCTTTGCCAAGGGAAAACTTGCCGCAACACTATATCTCACCCTGCACTTGGGGTAATCAACGAGGGCTTGAAGAGTATTAACACTCTCTTGCCATCAACATATCACCTTCCACTTGGGGTAACCAACAAGGGGAGATATATCCACCATCAACGACATATGCATGGGCGGGAGTAGTTCACCACCACATGGATACCTCACATTTTATAGTTACTCAAAACCTCATAGTTATCATTTAGAAACTTCTTTGATGCCTAGCACTCATATTGTTGTCCAGCACGAGCATGTGGATGTTTATAGGTCCTTATCTTATTTATTGTGGAGTTAGTTGTTAATTACAATTGTGTGGTTGGAATATGTTAATATAAGATGATGCTTAGTTATTCTATCTAAACTGCATGTCATGGATGTCCTTATAAATAGAGGAGATGCTGACGGAATTTGGAGATTTGACTTCTAGGTGTTAATTAGAGTAGCGTGGTAACGTCGTCGGCAAGTGTGGAATTCTGGGGCGTTACAACTGGCTAGCCAAGTGGACCAATGCTTCTTCATTACCGACCCATCAAAGCCTAGCCGCGTTGTAGTGAGGAGAGGCAAAAGAAACATCATCAGAATGGATGGAGTCGCCAACGAGCAAGACTTTGACAAGTACAGCGACCCGAAGATGGAAGATGAATACGCCGCTCAGGATAAATACACCACCACCCTACCGAAGAAAGGTCTCCCGTTCAAGAGGAAAAGTGAAGGCTTCCTGGGCCTAAATTATTCAACCACGACAAAGAAGGGCAAGAAGAAGACCGTGAGGAAACGCTAGCTAGATAGCTAGCTCCAAATTTAAGAAACTATTTTGTAATTTATGATCACTTTGTGTATGCATGGATTTAATCTGCACTTTGTAATTGATGATCATATTCTTATGTTTCCAAATGCCGCTAGACCTTGCGTTTTTCGAGCTTGGTTCGAGAAAGGTTCCACCTCCACCAATAAATTGACACATCCCTGCTTGGCAAGGCCACGACACAGTTAAGGCATGGTGGATCGATAGGATGGGTAACACACCGATGGGAAGGAAGCCATGGCCTCGCTAACCATGTTAGTATCTTGGACCATTAGGAGCGAGTGAAATAATTGACGGGCTAGATGGATATTTAGTAGCGCGATATCTAGGACAATTAATTAAACAAAAAAATTAAAAAAACTTTTAGGGGTGGCACATTCTATATAAATGCGCCACTAAGTGTGCTTAGGGGTGGCACATTTTGCCAAAATGCGCCACCAGGAGGTTTCTTATGCGTGGCGAATTCTACAGAAACGCGCCATGCATAAAAAACCACTTGGTGGCGCATTTGTGCGAAATGCGACACCCCTAAGAATTTATCTCTCCATCACCCCCTCCCCTTGCCCGTGCCCATACGCATTCCCCACCGGCCATTCTCCCCCAATCTCACTCTCCTCACGGCCGACCACCACCAGAGCCGCCCCGGGCTTCGAGCCCCCTCTCCGGCCACCGCCCTCTCCACCACTGGATCCTCATGGTGGTCGTCTCCTTCCTCTCCACCGCAGAACCCGAGTAGGGAGGCCCAGTGCGCTCACCATCATCGCCGTCTTCATCACGGCCGCCGTGGACATCGCCGTCGATCCTGTCGTCTCCGCCACCCCGGAGCCCCCTCGACGCCACCGGAGCCGCCACCCCGACGCCCCCGAGGTGAACACGAATCCCCTCCATCTCCATCCACCCCCTGCTCCCCTTTACCCATGGCTAGGGTTGCTCCTATGCAATTCTTAGGAATTTGCATACTGATACATTGATGCCCATGGCTAGGGTTGCTCCTATGCAATTCTTTGGAATTTTTACTGCTCCTGTGGTTGGTGATCATGTTCTGGTGTAGTATGCTACTAAATTTAGAGGTAGTGCCCCTGTTCTTCACTTGTGTGCTCCATTCCTGCTATATGTTTAAAGATATGTGTGTTCTTCACTTGTATAAATGTCTTGCACCATTCATGATATATGTGTAAAGATAGTTATTAATAAAATTATGTGTTCTTCACTTGGGTGCTTTGTCTAAATTTTCTGAGTTCTTGACAGTGCCCTAGGTCCAAATTTTTTGTTTTTAGGTGTTGCAAAGTAGAACTTGCAAGTATATATAAATTCGGACAAAACAGGTTATATATATTGTAACAAAGGTAAAATTTCTAATATGGTTTGACTCTTATATGCTTTAGAAAAAAAATCTAAAGTTACTTCCATCAAATGAAGTTTATAGCTTAATGAAAACTTTTCTAGATAAATGAATGTATTTGAAAATTTGGGAAGATCTATTGATCTTATTTTATATTGTAGTGCAAACTTTTTTATTCTCTTATTTCATGGGAAGAACTCCAGCAACTGTTATAAGTAGTGTTAAACTAACTAGTAAAGCAATTTGATATGAAAAACATCCCCTGTTTTTATCTGGTGGACAAAATACCTTGTTTACCATATGGAAAAACCCAAGCAAGTGTAGAATTTGTTCTAAACGGAATTAAAAGAGAGAGGAGGAAAACCAATAGATAAGCATTTGTTCTTATGAACATGATGATGAAACCAGCACCTTTCTTACTAATAAAATTAATTCTGTTACCATATAAGAAAAACCAAGCAAGTATGTTGTGTGTATGTGTGTGTGATACGTCCAAAACACGTATCTATAATTTCTTCTTGTTCCATGCATCTTTTGTGTGATATTGCTATGATATTGATGAAATTCCATACACTTTTGATCATATTTGGACTAACCTATTAACTCAGTGCACCCCAGTGCCAGTTCCTGTTTTTTGCTGTTTTTCTATTTCAGGTTTCCCCCATATTAAAAGTGCTCCAAAAATTCGGGAAAAATCCAATAAAAATAAGAGATACAGAAGCTTCGGGAATCACCGAGGGGGGGGGGGCAGAGGCGACCCACCAGGGCCCTAGGCGCCCTCCCGGCGCGCCCTAGGGTGGGGTTGCGCCAGGGGGGCGTGTGGACCCTTGGTGGCCCCCCTGGCTGCCCCCCTTCACCTATTTATTCCTCGTGACGAGAAACCCCCGTGACGGGAACCCTTTTTTGCAATCCCTCCTCTGTTCCGCCGCCGTCGCGCTGATAACCCACAACTACGGGGGATCGAGATAGTCTTCGCGGGTAAGAATAACCCAATTTATACATTCGACTCAAGGGGAGCCAAAGAATATCCACAAGCTTTAACAGTGGAGTTATCAGTTCCACCGAACCTGAGATACACTTACTTGCAACAAGAAATTAATAGTAACTGCGATATGGGAGTGATGATAGTAACAGTAATAGTAAAACAACGAAAGTAAATAACTAGTAACCAGCATAATTAAAAGCACTGTAGGCTAGGGAGATGGATGGTTGGGCGCTGCATGGATAAGACACATCATGTAATCCACTTGGGGTTAAGGCACACAGAAAAGCAAAGATCATCGAGGCATAAATCAAACATCAGGCATGTATCCCACAGGTAGTTGTACGTGCTTGCAATAAGAACTTGCACAACATCTTTTGTCCTACCATCCCGCTACGAACGGGGCCAAAAGGAACTTATGGAGATTAAGGTGCTCCTGTCAAAGAGCACCGGAACAAAGCATTAACAATCAATGTATACATGGAATCGTGAAATTATAGTCCATCCCCTTTGGTGTCCCAAGCTCTTTTATATTTATGTTCTAGAGTAATTCTTGCATGTTCTCCGTTGCTGTTTATTGCTTTGTCCAAGTAGTAGGTAGTGACTCCAAGAGGGAGCGTTATGCATGATTGTGGGTTCATGCCCCCTGATGACTAGCTTGAGTGACAGAAACATGTGTCTAGGGGATGTGTTGTTGCCACAAGGGGGAAAACAACGGTTCTTGTACTTGTGGGTGCAAGGATTGTTTACTTTACGCAAATTTCTTTAATGCAGTTGTCCGTTGCTTTGAGTTTACACTTTGGGTGGGATTCGCAACTTAATACCAGCGAGATGTTCTGGATAAATATCTCAAGGTGGATGATTAGTAGGTAGATGTAGACGGATTTCGGCCTACTGTCTTGGCGTACCACCCATGCTTTTGAGCCTCTTCCTTTCTTTATAGCATAATTAGCATTGGTTTGCGCACATAATCCTGTCAATTGCCCAGCTGTAATTTGTTTACCTCGCATGGCTATTTTATCGTCTTTTGGGAGAGAGACATCACTAGTGAACATCATGGGATCCCGATCCATATTTCCAATACTGTTTACACCCACTATTTATTTTCTGCTTTATTTACTTTTCCGTTGCTATCACTATCATTATTATCCCGTATGTTTTATCCTTTGTAAACAACAAGGCCGGAGAGATTGACAACCTCTCTGTACCCGTTGGGAGCAAAGTTATCTGGTGTGTGTGCAGGTCCACGCCAACTCTTGCGCTATCAAAGCAATTTCTGGCGATGTTGTCACCTTCCTGTCGTTGTCGGAGTCCTACTGGAGATAAACCTTGGTATCTTCACCGAGGGAAATTTGCTGCTGTCTACATCTCATACCTTCCACTTTGGGTAACCAACGAGGGGCGAGAAGCCATCAGTGTGTCATGTGTGTACAAAGTAACTTATTTACCATATGAAAAAACCCAAGCAAGTGTAGAATCTGTTCTTCGATAGTATTATATTTTGATGTCCCATTGTTACATGATCTCGTCATGTTTATCTCATCATGTTTGTCCATTGTTTTAGTCAAGCTCATTTTTTGTCAAGCCAAGTGTGTTGTGGATTTATCAATTAAATGACATCCATATATTATGTTTATCCACTGTTTTATCTCATCATGAGGCCATCTAGGAATTCTCTGAGTTCTTGAAAATGCCCTATAGGTCCAAATTTTCAGTTTTTTAGGTGTTGCAAAGTAGAACTTGCAACTATACAGAATTTCCAATGCATTATTTACCATATGAAATTTACCTATATATATATATATATGTTGTTCTACTGTTTGAATATCTATTTTAGTGCATTGTTCTACACTATATATGTGCTGGTTGTGCCTACATACTAGGCATTTTTTTGTGCAGGTACTCTCATTATCCCCTTTCTCCCGAAATGTTGATTAACTTCCATTTCGGTTGAGAATGGGGCACTCTCATGTTAAAAAAAAGGTCATGCCCAATTTTTCCGTGAATTCGTGCATGACCTTTGCTATTTTTCTTAACATGAGAGTAGTTGCATTTCTTTATTGTTCTAATTAATTAAGTAGTTGCATTTCTTAATATTTTAATAGTGCAAACATGTCGACTGGAGCCGGCGCCGACCCTCCTTATGAGCCTGGAAAAAAAGGAAGAAATTTTGGGAATACTCCCAGGAGGACGTCGAGGAGCACAGAGAAGCAGAAGTACCTTCGGGCGAGGAGGAGTATGAGGAGGATATAGAGTCGGAGTACGAGTCATCGGAGGAAGACATGGAGGAGGAGGCCAGTACAGACGGGGGGGGGGGACCCGGTCGAGGATTATGCGACCGGTGGCTCAAACACAGATGGTAGCCAGTCGAGGAAGTGGAATCGGAAACCGAACAAGGTCGGCATCATCAGGCAAGAGTTTACCGCCGTGATCGCCGTTGGGATTCCTACAGAGCCCAAATTTTTTTTGGAAGTGTACGGCCGTCAAGTCGCGGCGATCCTCCGCAACACCGTACCGATCACCACGATTAACCTCAGGAGTCGTGAAACTATTCATTATTGTCAGCTCCTTAGTAACAAGCTGCATGGACGATACAAGTTCCCGGAGCCGTACAATCACACCAAACTCAAAGGGAACAAAGTAAACAAATGGGCCCTCAGGAAGATGAGCAAAGCCTTTTCCAGTTGGAAAACCCAGGTGAAGGAGGCAATTATTGAGAAGAACAAAACATGGGAGGATCTCAAGGAGAAAGAGTCGTTGATCGACGAAGCTACCTACAACTTGTTCAAGGCTAGGCGTGAGTCCGAGGCAGCCAAAGCCGCGAGTGCAAAGGGAAAGGCGATGCGGTCGCAGGTCATAGGTCACCACCGTGTAAGGCCCGATATGCGGTACTGTTCCAGATCTAGCTGTTTCCATCCAGATCCGGGGACGAAGCACATATCGATCCCACCGCGACATATGACGAAGTCATATGCCCCGGATTTCCAACATGATATCACAACATTACGGATACAAGGATACAACATCTCATACAATCTGCATACAACTGCCTCAAATACAATACAGCAGCGGAAGATATATGTCTGGGTACAGACTACAAGCAATGCCTAGTGGCAAAGAGAAAACATCGATCCCATAACTACACGGGTCCAGGCCCTCCGCCGGGATCCGCCTAACTAGTCGTCGTCGAGTCTCCACGTGAAACGTCGATCACCATACCTGTTGTCGATCAAGAACCCTGAAAAGAGTTTGGGGGTAGTATCATGAGTACAGAGGTACTCAGCATCCAACTGTAGTGGTCATCTGACCCAGCAAGGACTTCATCACTCGTCATTCTAGCACAACTAGTAGTTTACGGTAAGGAAGGGGTAAGTGGTGAGGTTGCTGCCGCACTAGCATTTATGAAGTGGCTAACGATCTAGAGAGTAAGATAAGAAGCTAAGAATTTGATGAGGAATCGCCTCCAACAAGCCTGCTATCCACCTACATACGCAAACATAACACCTATCCTATCCTTGTCCTCCTCTTCGCATCCCGACGAAGAAGAAGCAGTCAAGGCACACACAGACGTTGATCAAGTTATATTAAGATTATCTCAGTTGTTGTTGTCTATGAACAAGGAGTAGGTCTCAAGTCGTCCATAACCGTGGACACGGCTTCTCGAAAATATTTAACCCTGCAAGGGTGTACCAACTGCCCATTACAAGGCTCCGCACGCACGCCCATCTCTCTCAGTTGCTACCCATCGCAGGAAACCATTTTATTTTTTAGTTCCAAGAGATCCGAAACGACAGGTCCCTCTAACTAACAACGAACAAATCCGGGTGGCCCCCGGTGAGTCGACATCCAGATCAGGAGCCGGCCGCTCTCTCGATCTGGTCTCTACCGTCTGTCTCGGGTTTGGGTAGCCGGTTAATCACACATGGGAAACCGGGTCCTTAGCCGAACAAGGTGGGCCAGCAAGGGAACTATGTCCTCACTGGTCCAGGTTGTTTTGAAAACTACTGGCAGCTGACCAGCACACACACGGTTTCAAATGGTAAATCAGCTTGGGCCACCACTAGAAATGTTTGAAGCTAGGTAGGTAAGAAAAGGGGACCCCATAAAATCCTACACGCGGTTAGGCACGCTCAGTCTTAAAACCAATACCCAGAACTCGGGTCCTAGGTGACTCGAATGGAACAAAGCGTCGGGGCGGGATAGCCTAGACCTTCCATCCTTCGTCGAATATAGTCAACATTATAATAATCATATCATCAACAACAATAATAATAAAGTGATATCCCAACCCAAGGAGTAACAGGGTAACATCGTAGCATCCTATGCATGCTTACTAAGCAGGGGCTGAGCAACGAGCAATAGTAACATAGAAGTACAAGGTTTGCTGGGAAGGGACATGGCTGTAACGGTTTGAGAGAGGCTGTAACCATGTGGTAGGATCAAACATCGAACCTAACATATACTAGCATGCAAACCTCTGGTTGAAATAGAATGGATCATAAGTAATGTATATTCCTTGCCTGTTGATAAGTCGGGTTCCGAAGGTGTAGTTGATCGCAAGCTCGCAACGTCTTCGAGAGGTACCCGCGGAAGCACACAAGACGATAAACACTGGAAAGCAATCAACGAGCAAGCACTCTATTACTACGAGGAAAACACGAGCAAGCATAAACAAGAAGCAACACGAGACATCGCACCTACCGTCGAGAGCGGTTACTAACAATTTAAGTGGGGTATCGGTCACACACGACGAATACCGCACGTTTACGGTGGTTCAAGTTGCTTAGCTACAGGTGATCAACAAAGGTTGTTAACATGGAAACTCAAGCAAGCATGTCATAGCACACAAACATGTCAAGAGGTGAAGCACAAAGTAAACTATCTATGCTAGTCAACTTAAGTGGGGCACAACCTAAACATGTCATAACACTAAGTACCCCACGACGATTAAAAGATTTAGTACTGTTCTTCCCTAACCCATATTTTAGGTTGGTTAACAGCATAAAACAATAGCATAAACACAAAGTACACGAAAAACTAATCAAGTTACATATAAAGAACACCCCAAACGGAGTTACGGTTAAAAAGATACAAGCAAAACAAGTTACGGGCACAAACTGCCAACATCACGAAGCACACTTTAGAGCAACGCATAAACAGGATAATCAATGCAAACATGCTCACAAATGACTTGCAATTAAAGTATACATGACAGGGAAGGCATGGCAAAAAGAATCATGCAAATAGGCATCATAGATCAAAAGATATTAAGCAAACAACATGGCATCGCAAAGTAACAGACTTGGAGAAAAACTGAGGTGGCTGTCAAAAACAGCGGGATAGCAACAATGGAGCTAAATAACTATATGGCCATCAAGCATATCATGGCAATGCAATACATAGGATGAAAGTAGACATGATGCTTAACAATATGAAATTGGAATCACTCAATTCCGATAAACGGTCGCGACACACTCGTCGACCGAAGTTGCAACAAAAATAATAACAACAGCACACTAACAACAGGGTAGCTACTTTGGAGCAAGATACAATCATGATGCAGCAAGCAATTATGGCATGTGAATGCATGGAACTGAAGTAGAAACAATGCTTAACAGGATGCAAAAGGAATAAATCAATCCGGTGAATGGTCGCGAAGCAACCGTCGCCCGAAGTTGCAAAAAAATAACAGTTACAACAACTTAGCAGCAGTTAACGACAGGTAGTCCTGTTTGAACAGCAATTACACAATCAAGATGACCTCGAACGGAAAAACTTTCTACATATGAATGCTAGAGCACGCAAAACTGAGCAACTTTCGTTTTGGGGCACGTTCATCGGAGCTACGGATTAGTCGCAAATTACAGCGCAAAAGGCAATCAGCAGCAGTTTTCACAGGACTTAGCAAAAATAACACCAGCAGAACAAAATAAAAAAAATAAAAAAAAATAAAGGAAAAGGGGGCCTCACCCACGGGCTGGCCCATGAGGCGCTGGACAGGGAGGCCGGCCTGGTTTGGGCTGGCCGCTGGGAGGCCTGCTGGATGGGCCACTTGGGCCGCTGGAGGGGGCCCAGCCCGCTGGCACGGGTCAACGCGGCCAGGGGGCACCGGATCGGGGCTGTCCCGATCGGGTCCGGCATGTAACGGCGCCGGCGGCCGACGCCGGCGAGGGGCGGCGACGAGGCGGGCTACAGGGGCTCGGCGGGCCCGGCGTGAGAGGCTGCGGCAGGAGGCCGGCGGCCGGCTCGGGCTTCGGGTGGCCGGAGCCAAAGCAGCTCGGGCGGCGGCCCGACGTGGAGTCGCCGACGAACTCGGGGACGCCGTTCATGGCGCTGGCGGCGGCGGCCTGCAGCGAGGAAGAGGAGGGGTGAGTAGTAGAGGAGAGAAGGAAGGAGGCGCAGGGAGGAGAGGACCGGACGGGCGGCGACGGCGGATCTCGCCGGAGTGCGATCCGCGGCGGCGGCTGGGGGGGCGCAATCTGAGCCGCAGATCGGCCAGATCGATGGCTGTGGTTGCTTGGGGTGTTAGGGTTTCGAAAATTGAGGGGTTATTGCGCAGATCTGGAGTTTTCAGAGGGGGGTGGCTGCAAATTTTACAAAGGGGAACCCTAATTGGTTGGTTTGGGAGGTGGGGGTCATTATATAGGCAGGTTGGCTGACAAGTTTACGCAAATGCCCTCGGTACCTCTCTCGCGCGTCCGGTGATCGCGTTCGTGACCGCCGAGACTCCGTACGAACTCCGATTACGACGAAATCTCGAACCAAGCGCTCAGCGCGTCGAGCCCGTCGATCGTACCTCACTGCGGTGACATTCCGACAACATTTTTCGGCGCCCCATAAAATAATCCGTTGACTAAATAAACGGGGTTTTCGTTCCGGTGGTGATGGCTGGTCTCGTGCGGTTTTCGCGACGGTGATCGGGTGAAACCCGGTGTCGCAACGGTCGAGTTTCAGGGTGGCAAGGGTCGGTCTCCGTCCGATACGAGATAAGAGGGGGGAAAATAATCGTCGATCGATAGATCGGGGATGCAAACACCGCAAACAAATCAGACAATCAAACAATTCACGCCGAAAACAAAAATTTTAATTTTTGTGAAAACTGGGCTTTTACACACCGTCTCGGAGCCGGTGGTTACAGAAGTTCCAAGCCTAGATGGGACAAGGAGGATGCCGAGTACGCCGACGCGGGCATACCTAACCCCTTTGAGCAATACAAAAGTGATCCACAGACCGAATTCTTTGTGAGGGCCTGGAGCTATAAGGACAAAGAAACCTCGAACATAGTTGTCGATCCTAAAGTTCTGGAGTTTACGACTGCCGTGGTAAGTAGTTTACCACACGAACTTGTCGATTGAATTCTAGTTAATGAAGTTCACATTCTTTCTGCAGCAAGAGGAAATGAAAATCGCCTCATCGCGGGAGTCGTCTGTTAAGACGGTCGTCCCATGAGACACCGCCTTTAATAGGGCATTAAACAAGGTCAAGAAGGTTGACAGCGTGGCGGCGAAGCCATCGTCAGCCAGCCGTGTGGTCGGCTTTGGTTCGGACCTAAATTGGTCTGAATATTATGGGAAACCGACGGAGCAGTCGGGCTTGAGGAGGCGCAAGGCGAGAAGGATCAAAGAAGACGCCCCTTATGTTCGTGGACTGGAGGAGAAAGTGAACATGCTTCCGCAGCTTGTCCAGAACGAAGTGGAAAAGTCGATGAGCGCCCTCCTTCCAGATATGATGTAGTCACTTGCAAACTAGCAAGCGCCCATACCGGTCCCCAACATGGTCGGTAACAACTCAGTCGCCGCGGCGGCAGTCCCGTCTCCCGCCGTATTGGTTGCTCCTGCACCGACTCCCGCTGTATTGGCGAATCCAGCCACCAACACCGCGGCGCCGGACGTGATGGTGACTCCTCCAGCCATGATCGAGTAGTCGGAGCATCACAATAATGCACCTGACGATAGCAAAAATAGGGCAGACGACACCACAGGAGGCAGCGCTCCCTCCGTCTCTTGCATTCCCATCGTCGTCGGCGGGGTCTCTTCATTGGCCGACCTCGACGCCCTCAAGGTAACTATAAGCGTCTGCAACTCAAACGAGGACTTCATCTCCTTGCCCTTTATTACTGGAATCTCTTTGATGCCCTACATGCATATATCTCTTTTGCAGGAGGACACTCCATGCAATCTATTACAAGTCGTGGACGATGAGTTAAAGGATGTTGCCAATGGTAAAATACTTCAACCACAAAACCGAATCATGCACAATAGGCCGATGGCACCGGAGATGCATAGGGTTCAAATATCTCTCGTGATTTCGGGCTACGAGAGAGTTGAACCTCCCATTCAACCCCTAGGATACGATGAGGATGAGCCGGCAGTCCTCAATGATTGTTTCGGCCAAATATGCCTATGGCCAAAGACCCAAATGTGTCTGACAACGGGGAAGGGGGCACCACACCAAGGACACCACCGGTAGTTGTCATGCCGGCGCCACATGATCCCATCAGCGCACAACAAGAAGACGATGATCTTAATGATGATATCATTGCCAACCAGTTCATCAACACTTCGTTTGAAGGTGATGAATTATCCATGCCTCATGTTGAAGGAGCCTACCAGCATCATGAGGAACTTCGCAGTCCAGCTGATCCTGCGCCGAAACCTGCTTGCTCCACGCGTCTCTTCACTGCTTCTCAGGAGATGTCTCCAGCAGCTTGCGCCTTCACCGAGCCTCAAGGAGATGCCACAAGAAGATCTATTCTCAGTCTGTCCGCACTCCATAAGGCGGCCACTGAGCAGATAAAGGCCGGTGACTGCTCGAAATCAGAAAAGAAGAAGGGACGGAAAAGAAATAAGAGACTTCGAGCAGCCAACCTTCGATGTCGATCCGTGCTCAAGACGGGCCACCAAGACCCAAGGATCTCTCATTTGAAATCCATGTGGTGGGTAGGGCGATGCTACCTAATGACATGCTCGAGATTGCAACTTCGGATATGCAGAGTGTGCATCACAGTGTTATGGAATTAGAGAAGATGCTTCTTCGAGAACAGGATCCCTCGTACCCGGTTTTCATGTCCAAGGTGCCACTCAACATGGGCTTCATCAACACTATCCCTGCGGGTATGATAATCCTGCGGTTTTCAGAGATCTTCAATTTTTATCATCTCAAGCGGCTGGACCATAGCCTTATCCGTCTGTTCTCGCTCAGCCTTTCTATGAGTCAGGAGAGATAAGACCCCGAGCGTCGCGATATTGGACCCCTTCTACATGCGTGAAAGAATCTTGATGGACGACGGGGATGCGACTCTCGCAGCGGGGTACATCAGAGACTTCATGCTAGAGAATACCAACAACGATTCATTTCTCAAGACCTACTCTCCCAAGTAATTCATCCGCTCGCCGTCGTAGCATATATGATTTCTTAGCTTTCCATTGTCCTCTTCCAACATTCCTTTTGGATTGTTTTAATTATGCAGTGAGGATCAAGACTGCGTGCTCATCTGCTTTTCACCGAAGCACTCGCATGTCGTGTATTTAGACTCGGGGAGTGCGAAGAAGAAAGACTACAAGCATATACTCAGAGTTTTAAATGATGCTCTCGCCGGCTACAAAGAAGCGGGAGGCAAGATCGTGAAGCACATGTTCAGCAAGCATCAGCCTAGCGTGAGCGTGTTCAACCATCTAACGCAGTTCCCGTATGTCAAGCAGTCGGCTGGCAGTGTGAGGGATGCATACTACGCCCTCCATCACATGCGGGTGGTTGTACAGGAACATCGCAACCTTACGCTACCAAGTCATCTCAAAGCATGGGCCGAAAGGAAGGCGAAAATCGCTGATGAAAATCTTAGGCCGGAGTTCTTTCCCATCCAAGTGGAGATGGTGACTATCATCCGTCATGAAGTACAAATGAAGGGGTCGATCTTCCACTCCAACATTGCACCATCCAATGGGGAGATAGAAGTCCGCCTAAAGGCCTTGCATGACATAAGGCCTTTCATGATGAAAGAAGGATGCCTCCCATTCCCTGAGCCGAGTCAGAACAAGTAACCAATTTATGTTATATATGGCAGTCGTTTGATGAATGTGTGCCCTACATGTAATTTGGATGTACTCTTTGTGTAGTAGATGGTAGTGTCAAATACTCTTTGTTCTCTTTGTGTATAAAGGTCATTGCATATGCCTTTTTATGCATATGTGCATGCTCCTGGCCATTGGTCGATTTGCTTTATGTTGTTGATAAGAATAGATGCTATGTTGTGTTGTTGTCCTTTGCTATGAATTCATATGGATGTCGCCTCTAAATCTTTGTTTTGTGTAGGTTGAAGATCAAACAAGAGATGATGAAGAAAGTAGCTTTCTGTTTTCAATAATTGTTGGGCTCTTTGTAATATTGTGATGGATGTCATCTTGCGAATCTTTTTGGCCTCTAAACCTTAGACGATGATGGATGTAATCTTGTAAATCTTTGTAATAAGAATTGTAATGCAATTCTTTTGTATCAATAATTGTTGGGCTCATTGTAATATTGTCTTTTGAATTTCTGTAATATCTGTAATGTGTGTAATTCTGTAGTGTTTTTATGTTTTTTGTAATTCTTTTTTTGTTTTCTGTAATATCATTAGTGGCGCATTATGTATAATCTTAGTGGCACACTAGGAATGCGCCACCCCTGGGAATCCTTAGGCGTGGCACATTTCAAAATGCGCCACCCCTAAGACCATAGGGGTGATGCATTTTAAAATGCGCCATGCCTAAGAGCCTTAGGGGTGGCGCATTCAGAATACGCCACCCCTAAGCCCTTATTAGTGGCTTGTTTTTAGTGGCGCGTCCATAATGCGCCACTAAACCCTAAAAAGGATGCCACTATAAGGGCTTTTCCTAGTAGTGCCACCAGGTCCCCTTTCCAGGTACTTCTTCCTCTCTCTCTCTCTTGCCCCAAAATCACAATTTTGCTGCTCAAGCCCGAGTTCTTGGTGCTCCTTGCTGTGAATCTCGATCTCTCTCTACATCCCATCATTGGCATTGAGATTTTGAGCATTTACTCCCTAGTATGTGACTCCTCCACCCATCCAATTAGAAGTTTGATTGGTAGTCTTATTTGTGAGTATTTAGGAGTTCTTGGTGCTGTTCAGATAAGTTTGCATGCATGTTTAGAAATTTATTTTTGAAGTTTTGATGCAAGTTTATGCCTTGGGGAAGTGAGTAGAGTAGTTTGCCTCAACTCATTTTGTTCAAATATTTGTCTTCGTAACTTGTCAAAAAATATTCAGAAATGAGTTTGTTTGGAAAAGCTAAGGAATGTGTTGGGAAGAGGAGGCCCGAGCCCACTGGCAGAGTAACTAGAGTTGTAGCTTCATCCTCTACTGCGAGGATGAGTTATAGTGATGATATCCTGCCACCAGAGTTGCTTCACAAGACGCAGACGACGCGTGCCATGACATACCCGTGTTCAGATTTTCTTACGGCGGCAGGTATTAAGGATGAATTTGATAAGCTTTGTGCAACTGCAGGTTTGACGCGTCTTGTGACACGCCAGGTGCCACAGTATCGAAAACTCACTTATTCTTTTGTCAACTGGTTTAGATATAATGATAATACTTCCATGATTGAATTTAGAATATATGAGGATGTTATTACCATGTCGTTGGCAGAATTTTGTGATGTTATAGGTGTGCGGAATGTTGGGAAGACTCGGATACCTACTCAGCCCTATGAGTTGAGGGCTCTCTTCAATTCTCTATGCAGGAAGTATCCGAAGGACGTTCACCGGGGGAAGATTTCCAGCATTTTGTTTCCCCACATCAGGTATTTCGCGTACTATATTTCTCGAGGGGTGTTAACTCGTGACAACACGAGCAATATTTCGGGTCCAGATATTGCTATCTTGGCAGCCGCCCTCCTAGGAGACAACAAGTATAACGTTGGTGCTTTTATTGCTTGCCGCCTCATCGCTAACAGCGGCAAAGGGTCTCACTTTGGTGGCATTATTGCCGCACTTATCCTTGAGCGACTCGATCGCACTATACGTCAGTTATGCCCATTTTACAAAATTCTCGTGAGATTTTGCAAAAAAAAGTCGAAATTCATATTTGTAAATTTTCCTAACAACTAGACCACATATCACATGGGAAACTTATTTTATTTTATTTATTGACATTTGTATCATTTTCTTTAAAAAAAATTCAAACTGAAAAGGCGATCCACAAGGGGGGTGTATTTGTGTGTTGGCAATTTTCCCTCACATTTTTTGCTTAGTAGTGGCGCATATGCAAGATGCGCCACCCATAAGAGCTTATGGGTGGCGCATTCTGAATGCACCACTAATAATTCCTTAGGGGTGGCGCATTTCCAGATTGCGCCACCCATAAGCTCTTAGGGGTGGCGCATTTCCAGAAAGCGCCACCTATAAGGTTCTTAAGGGTGGCGCATTTCTCTAAATGCGCCACGTATAAGAGGATCCAGGGCTGGCCCACCCTTAGGGGTGGCGCATTTTGCGCCACCTATAAGAGCTTATAGGTGGCGCATTTTTAACCAGTGCGCCACCCCTTACAACATAGTGGCGCATTACATAAAAAATGTGTCACTAATAAGGTTTCCATGTATAGTTATTTCCCTAGTAGTGGCCATACCTGATATAAGGTCAATACTCCCCATAAGAATTAGCTCATAGTGTCGATTGCGTGAAGAGAATACCGTGTGCAGCGAAGAAACCAATAGACTTCTCATTAATATTCCTTCATAGACTACTTCACACTCATGGATACAAAACTCTCCACAAAAGGAGTGATAGACCTCAATGCAACACCCATTTCATAAAGTAACTTCCCTACACATGATACGACTCTACTTGACTCCTAAAGACAAAGATAAAGATAAAGATACCGGGCACTCCCCCATACTTGCAACAAGCTGAAGAGGTGCCATTACCCGAGGAGATTTACTCCTCATCCTGGTGTGGTTGTTTCTTTAGATCCCTGATGACACGGCGAAGGGTTCAGTTCTCTAACTCGAAGACTTCCACTTGAATTTTTAGTACATAGTTGGTTGGTGATGCGGTAGGCCACAGAGATGGTGGAAAGCGCGCGTTGATCTTCATGTGAAGTGGAGGCCCCTGAAAGTTTAAGAGAAACATCATATTGAGGTTGGGCAGATCCCACCATTATGGGGTTGCTTGGACCTCCTTGTTGTTGGGCAGTGATAGTCTTGACTTCCTCTCTCACGGAGCTCTCCATCTCCGCTTGTCTTGCGACAATTTCTTGTTCGGTAGCCCCATCAACGTGCTTCCGTTGATTAAGATCCTTCTGAACTTGACGTAGACGCCATCTCAAGAATTCCTCTCCGCTCGAGCCAGAAGAAGACATCTCTACTAATCAACTTTAGTCCTGGCAGAAACAGACCAAGAGAGAAAACACGCGAAATCGAGAGATACATTGCCGGGACTATCCGGGAAAATATATAGCAAAAATTTCTGCAACAGAAGGAAGGTTTCAAGCCAAGGTGGAGTCGGAGTCCAAGGCTCCCAGGAGGGTGCCTGTCGCGGCCAAGAAGGGGGGCGCGCCGGGAGGCCTCCTAGCCCCCCTGGAGCTCCTCTTCGGCTCCACATGGGCTTGGAATTTTCCTAATTTTGCAAAAACTTTGAAAAGTAAACATTTATTGACGTTCACGATTTTTCCTTACCGTAATACATACCTTTTCTTATTCTCCTCCTTCCAGTGTCTGAAACTGTATATATCATATTCACATCCACATTGATAGGATCACCGGCCATGTAATGTTTGAGTCTTTTTCCATTCACAACTTGAGGTTTAGTGCCTTCAAAATTGTTAATCTTGATTGCACCGGACCGATATACTTCTTCGATATGAAAAGGTTCTTCCCATTTGGAAAGTAGTTTACCTGGAGAAAACCTGAAACGAGATCTAAACAACAAAACTTTATCACCAATATTAAATTCACGTTTTAGAATCCTTTTATCGTGCCACTTCTTTACCTTTTCTTTGAACATTTTAGCGCTCTCGTAAGTTTCACTTCTCCACTCATCTAGAGAAGTCAAGTTCATGAGATGCTTTTCACCAGCTAAATTTGGGTCAGCATTCAGCTCTCTGATAGCCCAGAAAGCTTTGTGCTCTAACTCTAATGGCAAATGGCAAGCTTTGCCATAGACCATCTTATACGGAGACATGCCCATGGGGTTTTTGTAAGAAGTTCTATATGCCCACAGAGCATCTCCGAACTTCTTTGACCAGTTATTTCTAGAACTTTTTACTATTTTCTATAAGATCAACTTGATCTCTCTGATGGTGAGCTCAACTTGCCCACTAGTTTGAGGGTGGTACGGTGATGCAATTCTATTTTTGACATCATACTTGGCTAGAGCTTTCCTTAAAGCTCCATGCGTGAAATGTGACCCTCCATCTGTCATGAGGTACCTTGGTACACCAAACCTGGGAAAAATTACATCCTTGAGCATTTTCAAAGATGTCTTGTGATCAGCACTCTCAGTGGGGATTGCTTCAATCCACTAGGTTACATAATCAACAGCAACTAAGATGTGTGTGTACTTGTGTGAAGGAGGAAAAGAACCCATAAAATCAAAACCCCAACAATCGAAATGTTCGATTACTAGTGAGTAATTCATAGGCATCTCATTTCTCCTGCTAATGTTACCAACTCTCTGACACTTATCACAAGATAGAACGTACCTTATGGCGTCCTTCAAAATAGTAGGCCAACAAAAACCTGATTGTAGAACTTTATGTGCGGTCCTTTCACCGGCATGATGTCCTCCATAGGGACTATCGTGACATTGTCGAAGAATGTCTTTCTGCTCGTGCTCCGGTATACACCTTCTTACGATCACGTCCGCACCTTCTTTATAAATATGTGGGTCATCCCAAAAGTAATGCATCAAATCCGTGAAGAATTTCTGCCTCTACTGAAATGTAAAACCTGGAGGAAAGAACTTTGCAACGATAAATTAGCATAATCTGCAAACCAAGGATCGGAATGAGATTGTACTTTTACAACAACAAGTTGTTTGTCTGGAAAACTGTCGTTGACTGGAATAGGATCGTGCGGAATATCTTCCATCCTTGAAAGTTTGTCCGCCATCGGATTGTCTTCTCCTTTTCTATCGACAATCTGTAAATCAAATTCTTGAAGAAGGAGTACCCATCTTATGAGCCTTGGTTTGGCATCCTTTTTCTGCATAAGATACTTAATGGCAGCATGGTCAGTATGAATAATAACCTTAGAATCAACAATATACTGCCTAAACTTATCACAAGCAAACACCACTGCCAAGAATTCCTTCTCGGTAGTAGCATAATTCTTTTGAGAAATATCAAGGGTTTTGCTGGCATAGTGTATAACATTCAACTTCTTATCAACCCTTTGTCGAAAAACAGCTCCAACAGCAAAATCACTAGCATCACAAATAATTTCAAAGGGAAAATACAAATCAGGTGGTTGTACTATAGGAGCGGTTATCAAAGCTTTCTTAAGAACTTCAAAGTCTTCCTTACAATCTTCATCAAATACAAAAGGAACTTTCTTCTGGAGAAGATTGGTGAGGGGTCTCGAGGTTTTAGAAAATTCCTTGATAAATCTTCTATAGAAACCAGCATGACCGAGAAAACTACAAATACCTTTGATGTCCCTTGGATAGGGCATTCTTTCAATAGCTTGAATCTTTGCCTTGTCCACTTAAATTCCCCTTTCAGAAATCTTGTGACCAAGAACTATACCTTCGTTAACCATGAAATGGCACTTCTCCCAATTAAGCACCAAATTTGTTTCTTCACATCTCTGCAAAACTTTATTAAGATTGTGGAGACAGTGGTCAAAGGAGGTTCCTTAGACGGAAAAGTCGTCCATGAATACCTCCACAATCTCCTCACAGAAACCATGAAATATAGCAGACATACACCTCTGAAAAGTAGCAGGTGCATTACACAAACCAAAAGGCATACGCCTATAAGCATAAATACCATAAGGACACGTGAAAGTGGTCTTCTATTGATCCGCGGTGTTAACATGAATCTAAGAGAAGCCAGAATACCCATCAAGATAGCAAAAGTGGGTGTTTTTAGACAGCCGCTCAAGCATCTGATCAATAAAGGGCAGAGGATAGTGGTCCTTCCGGGTGGCCTTGTCCAACTTCCTGAAATCAATACACATTCTATATCCAATAATAGTCCGCTGAGGTATTAGTTCATTTTTATCATTAGGAACAACATTCATACCTCCTTTCTTAGGAACACAATGAACTAGACTTACCCACTTACTATCAGCTATAGGATAGATGATACCTGCGGCTAGAAGTTTAAGAAACTCCGTCCTAACCACGTCCTTCATCTTTGGTTCAACCGTTGTTGATGATCAACAACCAGTTTAGCATCGGGCTCGAGATTGATAGTATGTTGGCAAATGGATGGACTGATACCCTTGAGATCATGAAGAGTATACCCAATAGCACCTCGGTGTCTGCGGAGTGTCTCCATTAATCACACTTCTTAATACCCTGGAAGGTTAGAATTGTTAATAACAGGATATACTTTCTTTTCATCTAAATACGCATACTTGAGCGTATCGGGAAGTTGTTTTAGATCAAACACCGGGTCTTCTTTTGGTTGCGAGAGGATTCCTAAAGGTTCAACCGGGAGGTTGTGCTTCAGGATAGCATGTTGCCTTAAGAATATGTCTTCTAGCTCATTCCTTTCCTGCATACGCATGTCATTCTCGTGGTCTTCCATAAATTGTGCAAAGTGTCGTCAGGAGGGATAGAGATAGAAGCAATTTCTTCAATAATTTTTTCATTACTAGAAAAATCAGTACCACGAGGTTGCTGAGAAAACTTAGAAAAAATAAATTCATACGGCTCACCGTTGAATTCAACAAAAAATTTACCTTTCTTGCAATCTACTATAGCTCCACAAGTGCTGAGGAAGGGCCTACTAACGATAATAGGGAAAAAACTATCTTGCACTGAACCAAGTACAAGAAAGTCAGTAAGATATTTTACCTTCCCTCAGAGTACTTCAACGTATCTTACAACCCCAACTGGAGAGATTTTCTGTTTATTTTCAAGATGAATCGTGACATCTATGTCTTCGATCTCACATGGCTGAATCTTGTGCATGATCTCTTGATAAAGTGAGAAGGGAATAGCGCTGACACTGGATCCCAAATCACATAGCCCATAGTAGTCATGCTCTCCTATTTTGAAAGATACAATAGGTGTACCTGAAATTGGACCTTTTTTCTTGACTGTGACAATGTTAGTGGAAACAACACAAAAACTAATAATAGATTCTTCAATATCACTGGTTACCAGATCCTTAACCATTGCAACTTGAGGCTTGACCTTGATCAGGTCCTCAGGTTCATCAGTGGTCCTTCCATTTTTTTAGAATACCTGTAACAAGAGAGTGCTCCTTTATCCTTGAGGGATAAGGAGGCTGTTCATACACAACTGCAGGTAAAACAGGATCCGTAATATTAATCTCAATAGGTGACTCCTTGAAAGGTTTATGATGTTGACTCTCCTTCTTCTTATAAGAATCAACATGAGAAGCAAAGTCCTTGCAAAATTCAATCATTAGCTGGGAATCAAGACCAATTTTAGAGCAAAAGGTACTAAAGTAATCAGTCTTCACATAACTCTCAATGTAGTCATGCTCATAGTTTATAGCGGGTTCAATACCTTTATCAATTTCCCAGTCTTCAGTATTCTTTTGGATCCTTTCAATAAGATCCCATTTTTCTTCTATACTTCTGGTCTGGAATACCCCGCTAGAGGAGGCATCCATCATCTCCTTGTCCTGGCGAGAAAGCCTGGCATAAAAATTTGTAAGTATAGTTTCCTTGGGGAGCTCATGGTTGGGACATTTGAGCATCAGGGACTTCAGTCTCCCCCAAGCTTGAGCGATGCTCTCTCCATCGCGAGACCAAAAGTTTTAGATGTAGTTCCTGTCTTGGTGAATTTCACGAAGAGGATAAAACTTTGCATAAAAGAGAGACATAAGCTCTTGCCATTCAAGAAAATCAGAGTTATCGAGTAGCTTATACCAACCTGAAGATTTATCTTTAAGTGATACGGAGAATAATTTATTCATGACGAACTCCACCTTTACACCTGCAAACTTAAATAAAGAACATAATTGTGACAAATATAGAAGTTGTTCTCCCGGCTGTCCTTCTCCTCTATAACGATTAGCTAAGACATAATCAATAATACCAGTTGGTAGTTTATAGGGCACAATTTCAGTAGGGGTAGGAGTGACCACCACAGTCGTGGGGCGGATCCTCACCATCAAAGAACCAACAGTAGAGGGGTCCATAAGGATTGAGGGTAGAAACAGCAAAAATAAAAAGAACAACACAAAGTAAAGGTTTCCTTACCGGTTCACTTACCAATAGCGCTACACTCCCCGTCAACGGCGCCAGAAAAGCTCGTTGATGGCGGTGAAGTTGATAGGTTTAGTTGGGATGCCTCCCCTGTCAACCACGCCAATAAATGATTCTTGATGACCCACAAGTCTAGGGGATCAATTGTAGATTTTCGATAAATAAGGACGTCGATCCCAGCGAGGAGCAGAAGGTATTGGCAAGTGACGCTGGATAAGGAAAGGTCTACACACACTAAAAGATAAATATTTAGGGGTTTTTGGCTTAAGCAACAGAAAGGTAAAAGACAAGAAAAGTAAACAGGGTTACTAAGGAGTAGCAAGTGGCCCAATCCTTTCACAAGGATAAGCCTAGGAACTGTACTTATAAAAGCTAAATCGTTCTTGAGAACACTCGGGAGAGGTAGCCAAGTTACTTTCACCATATTCCGCCAAGTAGTATGTATTGTGTCGATAAGTGTCGAGTGGGTGGATCAATGCTAGTACACCTTCTAGACTAAGATAAGTGTACTCTTATGATTACACACCTTGCAAGCATCCGCAAATACAAGGTATAGTAATTAAGGCATAAGCCTAACCACCGCATTACAATAAAGGATCCATAACTCCCTTGTGCAAAAGTGTGCGAACTGGGGTTCAGGTTTCTGTCACTCCGGCAACCCACCATAAGAATCCTTTGTACACAATGTATTCCCCTAGGTCCTTAAGAATGCGAAGTGTTGGGTGTTCGACTCACACAACACCAGTAGGAAAATAACAACACAACTTAAATATCAAACAACACATATTACTTCAACTTCATATGACTACTAACAAATAGACTTCTCCCAAGTCCTCAAGAACTAGAGTAACTACTCACAAGACATAAAAGAGATCATGATCAGAGATGATAGATGGGTGGCAAACAATCTTGACACAATAATATTTCTCCAAAAAAACTCAATAGCATTCACCACAAAGTAGTAATCAACACCAACAGAGTAGAGAGGATAGATAGTACGGATTACAACACATGTTGCAATTGTGAGATGAGATGGGATGGAGGTGTGATACGGTGAGGATCTCTCACTCCTCGTTGGTTACCCCAAGTGGAAGGTGAGATGTAGCGTAGCAGCACATTTCCCTCGGTAAAGATACCAAGCTTATCGAACCAGTAGGACTCCAAGAGATACAAGAAGGTGTCACGGCGCTTGACGTGGACCTGCACATAGATACAAATAACTTTTCTCCCAACGAGTACAGAGGAGTTGTCAATTCCACCGGCCTTGCTGTTTAAAGGATAAAACGCACGGGATAATGATAGTGATAGCAACTGAAAATTAAACTAAGGATGTAAACAATGATATGAAGATGGAACGGGGTCCTGTGATTTTCACTAGTGATGTCTCTCTCCCAAAAGACGATAAAAGTGCTAGCGAGGTAAACAAATCACAGTTGGGAAATTGACAGGATTATGAAGGCACCACAATGCTAACTATGCTGCAAAGAAAGGAAGGGATCAAAAGCAATGGGCAGTACGCCAAGGTAAGTAGACCGAAATCCATCTGCATCTACTACGAATCATCCACCTTGAGATATCTATCCAGAACATCTTGCTGGTATTAAGTTGCGAATCCCACCCAAAGTGTAAATCCAAAGCAACAGACAACTACATTAAAAGAACTTTGCGTAAAGTAAACAATCCTTGCATCCGCGGATACAAGCACCGTTGTTTTATCCCTGGTGGCAACAGCACATCCGCTAGTCTCATGTTTTTTTCACTCAAGCTAGACATCAAGGGGCTGAACCCACAATCAAGCATAACGCTCCCTCTTGGAGTTGCAACAAATCACTTGGCCAAAGTAAAATACGACAACGGAGAACATGCAAGAATTTACTCAAGAACAAAATATAAAAGAGAAGAACCAAATATCTTACTCATCACAATCTGAACATAGTCTCATAATCCATCAGATCCAAACAAACTGAGCATAGCAACGACAGAAAATTACAAAGGTGCCTCGATCATGTGAGGCAGCTCACGAGGTCTCGAAAGTGGAGGCACAAAGAGGGAAGAGATAGATCACATAGCTACTGGTCACGGACCCATGGTACAAGGGGAACTATTCATTGTTCATACGGGAGGCGTCCATGGCTATGGATGGTTTCTCGAAGGGGGTAGGTTCTCCCGGCAGGGTGACGGAGCAGCTTCTCCAGGCAGCCCCTATCTTGACACGGCGGTGGCGGCGATACAGAGGCGAGATCGCGAAAAAGGGATTCCGTCTAGGGGTTTCCACCACGAGGGGTAAATATAGGCGAAGGGGGGCACCGAGAGGGGCACAGGGCAGCCAGGAGGCTCGCTGGCGCGGCCCCACCCTTCTGGAGTCTTTGTGGTGGCCCCCCTTCCCTCCTTTGGTGTTTCCGTAAGCTTCCGTGTCGCTGATTTTTTTATCTGATTTTCCGGATTTTTGGAGCACTTTTAATGGCCGGAAAACCTGAAATACAAAAACAGCAAAAAACTGCAACTGGCAGCTGGGTGCACTGGGTTAATAGATTAGTCCAAATATGCTCAAAGTGTATGAAAGTTCAAGCAAAACATGGCAAAGTCACACAAAACATGCATGTAGCAAGCAGAAATTATAGATACGTTTGGGACGTATCAACATCCCCAAGCTTAATTCCTGCTCGTCCTCTAGTAGGTAAATGATAACAGGCATAATTTCTGTGGTGACATGCCACACAACCATATAAGAACTTTGTAAGTAAAGCAATCAAAGCATGAAATTCAATTCAAGTCTTAACAAGCAAGAGTCTATATTAGCATTGACACAAGCAACAAAAGAACAAAAGGTGCAAGAGCTCTCGCTTTCCGTGACTCGAATGTCTCCAGATGGTGTTTGCGTGCAAGCAGGGGACTGGGAAAAAGAGAGAAAAAAGGTTGTTGAGAACAACTATCTACTAAAGTTTCAGACTTAGTCTCCTTTGGATTCTTATCTTGACTCGTCCCCAGACCACTAGCCAGGTACAAGTCAAACTGATCCACTCCCTTTCGATAATTTGAGCACTCATGCAATGGATGAGCGTGAGCAAGAAAGTTCACACCAAAAAGGTGAAACAGAAAGAAGGTGGAGGAGGAAGACAAAAAGGTGTGAAGGGCTCACATCAATGAGGACAATCATAGTTGAGAAATGGCCATATGATAGATATGATGTGAGGAGTAGGGATTTCCATGCAACGGATGCACATGTGAGCTAAAAGCTCTCCAAGGAAACTAGTGGGGGTGCATCTAACTTGCTTGCTCAAGAAGACCTAGAGCTCGTTTGAGGAGGCTCATCATTGGAATATACAAGCCAAGTTATATAGTGTGAAGGTCCCCACATAGCTATATGCATGATGATGATCTCTATGGAGTACAAGGGATAGAGGATGAAGTACTAGTGTGGATCTCTCAAAAGGAATAATAGTGTGCCCCCTTATCTCTTTTTATTTTCTTTTTCTCCTTTTCCTATTTTTATGTATTTTTTGGTGGCCTCAATGGCTCTTTCTATCTAACTCTCATTTGTACTCTTTGGGATCTTTTGATTTTGTCGTCTTTGGGATCTTTTCCTCACTTAGGGGAAACACTCTATATTTTACAAGAATATAGGAGATCTTTCACACTTTACAAAAGTACTCACATAAAGAAGATATAACTATCATGATGCAAAGGTATGACATGAGGATCAAGTCATGAGAAGATGAATGTTGCATGGCAATGTATCTCGGAAAGGCTATGGAAATGCCTTGTACGTAGGTATGGTGGCTGTTTTGAGGAAAGATATAAAGAGGTTTATGATGACAGAGTGTATCGTGCCAAGGGTTTGTATGCACCGGCGAAGTGTGCACCAACTCTCGAGGTGAGAAAGGGCAATGCACGGTATCGAAGAGGCTAGAAAAAGTATAGGTGGGTGGAAGTGACAACTTTCGAATACTCACATTAGTCTGAAGAACTCATGCACTTATTATCGGTAACTCTCAATCTAATCAGGAGGTTCACAAAGAGACAAGTACCCCGAGGAGGAGTGTATGGGCGTTTGGTTATCCTTGCGCATCCTTGACTCCTGGTACATGAGTGTACTGTAATATTCGAACCCTCCAGAGGTTAGTGATCCACCTAGTAGCTAGAGTTCTCAACAGAGGTTTTTGGTTTTCAAAAAACACACGGTTGCCCAAAATACGACATCTATCACTAATAGGCTCGAGCTCTTGACACCAAAATTTCAAACATTACTCTAGTCAATACCTCAAAACTATTGCAAGTTACTACTACAAAGAGAAAAGCAACTTCAACTACCTACTTCTAGTCAAGACACAAAACTCAGTGCAACAGGCAAACTATCTAACAAGATAAAACATGCAACCTACAGAAAGTTCAACCTAAAACAAAATAAAATCTCTAGAAAAACTAAAGCACTACAACTAAACAGAGCAGCAGCTAAGAAAAGAAAAGAACAAATCACAGCTAAAAGAATAAGCAAGCAAATCCTATGAGGAGTTCTAGTTCAAGCGGAGCGTGTAATTCTCCCACACAAAAGAAAGTAAGCTGGGATCTAACTTGTTACTACAGCAAACAAAGCAAAAGAAAACTAAAAACAAAACCTAAGAGCGAGACACCAAGAATAGCACATAACGCATGAAGCGATAAAAATATAGTGCAACGAGAGACGAACTGATAATTGTTGATGCAGAAGGGGATGCATGGGGGCATCCCCAAGCTTAGACGCTTGAGTCTCCTTGAATATTTATTCGGGGTGCACATGGGCATCCCCAAGCTTGAGCGTTTGACACTCCAAGATCTTCTTTCATCATTTTTCGTCGCGCACTTGAAAACTCCCTTCATACAGAACTCATTGTAGACTGATTAGAGAGGTTAGTAACCTATTTAAAATATATTTTTATCTACTGGAAATAAAGATAATCTTGAAGAGCTACTGTTTCCCAAGATTGCCAAAAGATTTTTGCAAAGAAAAAGCAAGCTTAAGGTTTGCAAAAGTGAAGAGAGACAAGACGTGGCAGAATCTGTGAAAAACAGAACAGCAGATTGAAACGAATTTTTTAGGGGTACTTCTGCAACTCAAATAAAAAAAATCAGAATATATGCAAGTTTCGTAATTGTATAGAGAAAGCTGTGTAAAAATTTCAGCCCAAAAGATGAAGTGGGATTTTTCCATGATTTTTCTAGTCACGAGGACAGAATCTGTTTTCTGGACAGCATGTCACAACTTTTACTTCCCTTGTCGTATGAGGCTATAAAAGGCACAAAGATTAAAAACTAAAGATACAATGATGTTGCTACAGTTGTAACAATCATCAAGACCACTAAGAACAGAAGAAAAGCAAAAGAAAAACCTAAATTCGTTGCGGGCTGCCTCCCGAAAGCGCTTCTTTAGAGCCATTAGCTAGGCTTAAAGCAAAAGATCAAGTCTTTTCAAGAGAATAACTAGCCCGTGTGACGGACTCAAGAGGTAACTTAATATTTTTCCTAGGGAAATGTTCCATCCCTTTCTTGAAAGGGAATTGAATTTGATAATCCCTTCTTTAATATCAATAACAGCACCAACTGTGCGAAGAAAAGGACGTCCCAAAATAATAGGACAAGAAGGTTCACATTCAATGTCCATAATAGTGAAATCAACGGGAACATAATTGTCATTGACAATGATAAGAACATCGTCGATCTTCCCCAAAGGTTTCTTTACGGAAGAATCAACAAGACGAACACCAAAAGAACAAGAATCAAAACGTTTCAATTCAAGCATATCATACATTCTTTTGGGCATAACAGAGGTACTTGCTCCAACATCGCATAAAGCATAACAAGAGAAGTTATTCAATTTGATTTTTATCATGGGATCCCAACCATCTTCTAGCTTCCTAGGTGTGGAGGCTTCTAGTCTAAGCTTCTCCTCCATAACTTTGATTAGAGCATTGGTTTTATGCTCTGTGAAGGCAAGATTAAGTGTGCTAGTATGGGGGGTCTCTGGACATCTTGTGTAGGAAACCAATAACTTTAGGTAAAGTGCAGTTGTCAAAGTCTAGATCACTACTATCTATCAAGGAGGTAGTGATATCATTTAGGCTCACTTGTTTGCAAGCCTCTACATTCATAGAGGTTTCTTCATCTATGGTTGAGGTGGTAGCATCACCATTGATAGGTCCAGTGGGACTAGGGGTGTGATGGGTGCTAATGTTTGGACATCCTCAACTACTTGCATAGTGGCTACTGTGTGGTAGGTAGGAAGGCTCTTAATTCTTTCCTCTTCCTTGGGAATAACTTCTGGTTTGGCTGCCATATGGTTTATCAAGGTAGATTGGGTGTGATACATGTTTGAAAAATAGGTATCAATGGCAGTGAGTCTAGTTTGGAGGCTGGAAATATCACTATTCATGCTCTCAAGTTGTTTGCTAATGTTTTGCAGGATAGAGGAGTGCTCATCTAACTTTCTGGAAAAGGCCTTGTTTTGTTCAAACTGTGTGTGCATATAGCTTTTGGTGGCTTTTTCTATTTCTATAAGTTTCTCATAGCTAGGTAGGTCTCTTTCCCTATAATTCTGGCTATAGGAGTTGCTATTACCGTTCCCATAGTTGTTGGATGGGAAAGGCCTAGGATTGTTGCTAGGAAAATTACTCCTACAAGCTTTATTATTGAAGTTGTTTCTAGAGAGAAAGTTCACATCTATTTGTTCTTCAGCAACCAAAGAATTTAAAGGAACATTCCGAGGATCAATAGGAGCTTGCTTGGTAAGTAGAGACATGATAAAGTCAACCTTTTCATTTAGAGAGGAGATCTCCTCGACAGAATTTACATTCTTACCAGTTGGAGATCTTTCGGTGTGCCACTGAGAGTAGTTCAGCATCATCTCGTCAAGTAGCTTTGTGGCAGCACCAAGTGTGGTCGACATAAAAGTTCCTCCCGCGGCCGAATCTAACAGGTTCCGCGAGGTAAAGTTCAAGCCTGCATAAAAAGTCTGGATAACCATCCAGGTAGTCAGTCCATGTGTGGGGCCATTCTTGACAAGCGTCTTCATACGTTCCCATGCCTGGGCAACGTGTTCATTATCCAATTGCCTGAAATTCATAGTGTTACTCCTCAATTGAATAATTTCAGCAGGGGGATAGTACTTCCCGATAAAAGCATCCTTGCACTTATCACAAGAATCTATGCTATTCTTAGGCAAGGATTGAAACCAGATTTTAGCTTCATCCCTTAAGGAGAAAGGAAAAAGCTTAAGCTTAACAATTTCACCATCTACTTATTTGTAATTTTTCATATCACAAAGTTCAATAAAATTATTTAAATGCAAAGCAGCATTATCTCTAGCACCAGAGAATTGATCTTTCATAACAAGGTTCAGCAAAGCAGGTATAATCTCATAAGAAGGTGCTGAAGTAGAAGGTGTAGCAATAGGAGTGTAGATAAAGTCACTGTTGTTGTGAATAGTGAACTCACACAACTTGGTGTTTTCATTAGAACCCATAGTAGCAGCAGGTATTTTTGGTATTTTTGATAAGGGACACAAAAGTAAAAACTTGAAAGGTAAACTAACAAGACTAAAAAGCAAAGATAAAAGATAGTGTGCTACTCCCCTATCTTTTAGACTGGAGTCCCCGGCAACGGCGCCAGAAATTAGCATGATACGGTGAGGATCTCTAACTCCTCGTTGGTTACCCCAAGTGGAAGGTGAGATGTAGCGTAGCAGCAAATTTCCCTCGGTAAAGATACCAAGGTTATCGAACCAGTAGGACTCCAAGAGATACAAGAAGGTGTCACGACGCTTGACGTGGACCTGCACACATATACAAATAACTTTGCTCCCAACGAGTACAGAGGAGTTGTCAATTCCTCCGGCCTTGCTGTTTACAAAGGATAAAACGCACGGGATAATGATAGTGATAGCAACTGAAAAGTAAACTAAGGATGTAAACAGTGATACGAAGATGGACCGGGGTCCCGTGATTTTCACTAGTGATGTCTCTCTCCCAAAAGACTATAAAAGTGCTAGCGAGGTAAACAAATCACAGTTGGGCAATTGACAGGATTATGAAGGCACCGCAATGCTAACTTGCTGGAAAGAAAGGAAGGACTCAAAAGCAATGGGCAGTACGCCAAGGTAAGTAGACTGAAATCCATCTGCATCTACTACGAATCATCCACCTTGAGATATCTATCCAGAACATCTCGCTAGTATAAAGTTGCGAATCCCACCCAAAGTGTAAATCCAAAGCAACAAACAACTGCATTAAAAGAACTTTGCGTAAAGTAAACAACCCTTGCATCCACGGATACAAGCACCGTTGTTTTATCCCTGGTGGCAACAACACGTCCCCTAGTCTCATGTTTCTGTCACTCAAGCTAGACATCAATGGGCTGAACCCACAATCAAGCATAACGCTCCCTCTTGGAGTTGCAACAAATCACTTGGCCAAAGTAAAATACGGCAACGGAAAACATGCAAGAATTTACTCAAGAACAAAATATGAAAGAGAAGAACCAAATATATTACTCATCACAATCTGAACATAGTCTCATAATCCATCAGATCCCAACAAACTCAGCATAGCAACGGCAGAAAATTACAAAGGTGCCTCGAAAGTGGAGGCACAAAGAGGGGAGAGATAGATCACATAGCTACTGGTCACGGACCCATGGTCCAAGGGGAACTACTCACGGTACATACGGTAGCCATTCATGGCTATGGATGGTCTCCCGGAGGGGGTAGATTCTCCCGGCAGGGTGCCAGAGCAGCTTCTCCAGGCAGCCTCGATCTTGAAACGGCGGTGGCGGCGGTACAGAGGCGAGATTGAAAAAAAGGGATTCCGTCTAGGGGTTTCCACCCCGAGGGGTAAATATAGGCGAAGGGGGCACCGAGAGGGGCCATGGGGCAGCCAGGAGGCTCCCTGGCGCGGCCTAGGTTGGGGCCGCGCCAGGGACCCTTCTGGAGTCCTTGTGGTGGCCCCCCTTCCCTCCTTTGGTGTTTCAGAAAGCTTCTGTGTCGCTGATTTTTTATCTGATTTTTCTGGATTTTTTGGAGCACTTTTAATGGCCGGAAAACCTGAAATACAAAAATAGCAGAAAACAACAACTGGCAGCTGGGTGCACTGGGTTAATAGATTAGTCCAAATATGCTCAAAATTGTATGAAAGTTCAAGCTAAACATGGAAAAGTCACGCAAAACATGCATGGAGCAAGCAGAAATTATAGATACGTTTGGGACGTATCAAGGTGGAGATGGTGCTAATGTTGGGCATGATGTTGATGATGATCTCGATGATGCCCGTGACGATGATGATGACGATGGCGATGATCTCCCCTTCCAGGGGATGATCTCCCCGGCGGAATCTGCCCGCCGGAGATGGATTTTTTTTTCTCTGTAGGTTTCCGCCATGAGGCGGCAGCATAACTCGGAAACTCCTCCTGTTCTAGGGTTTTTACCCCAGGGGGATAATATAGTACAGAGGGGGCACCTGCTTGGTGTGCGAGGTGATGATAGTGATTTCTTGCCCTTTGTTGGTAAACCCCAAGAGGAAGGCATGATGTAGCACAGCAGAAAATTTCCCTCACTAAAGATACCAAGGTTTGTCTCCAGTAGGACTCCGGAGATGATAAGTAGGTGTCAGCGGCGCAACTGACACGGACCTGCACATAGACGCAAATAACTTTGTTCCCAACGAAGTTCAGAGAGGTTGTCAATCTCTCCGGTCTTGATGTTCACAGAGGATCAAACACAAGGGATAATGATAGCAACTAAAAGTAAAAGCAGAAAATTAAATGAGTGTGGAAACAGTGATGAGGATATGGACCGGGATACGTGATGTTCACTAGTGATCTCTCTCTCCCAAAAGACGATAAAACTGCTATGCGAGGTGAACAAATTACAGAAGGGCAATTGACAGGATTATGAACACACTGCAATGCTAACTATGCTACAAAAGAAAGGAAGAGGCTGAAAAGCATAGGCAGAACGCCAAAATAAGTTGACCGAAATCCAACTGCATCTACTACTAATCATCCACCTTGAGATATCTATCCAGAACATCTCGCTGGTATTAAGTTGCGAGCCCCACCCAAAGTGTAAACCCAAAGCAACAGACAACTACATTAAAAAGCACTTTGCATAAAGTAAAAAACCTTGCAACCGCGGTTACAAGCACCGTTGTTTTCCCCCTTGTGGCAACAACACTTCCCCTAGACTCATGTTTCTGTCACTCAAGCGTGTCATCAGGGGGCATGAACCCACAATCGAGCATAACATTCCCTCTTGGGGTTACTACCTACTACTTGGCCAAAGCAATAAACAGCAACGGAGAACATGCAAGAATTACTTAAGAACAAAAATATAAAAGATAAGACCAAATATATTACTCTATCACAATCTGAACATAATCTCATAATCCATCAGATCCCATCAAACTCAGCATAGCAACAGCAGAAAGATTACAAAAGTGCCTCGATCTCGGAAGCGCGGCGGCGGCGGAACAGAGGCGAGATCGCGAAAAAGGGTTCTTCTTCTGAGGGTTTCTTGTCACGGAGAATATATAGGCGAAGGGGGGCAGCCAGGGGGGCACCAGGGGTCCAGGCGGCCCCTTGGCGCGGCCAGCCCCTAGGGCGCGCCACCAGGGCGCCTGGGCCCCTGGTGGTGGCCCTCTGGCCCCACTCAGGTTCTTCCGGAAGGTTCTTCTGCGCTGATTTTTTATCTGATTTTCCCGAATTTTTGGACCACTTTTTATATTCGGGAAAACTGAAATAGAAAAACAGCAGAAAACAGGAACTGGCACTGTGGTTAGAGATTCAATTCAAGTCATAACATGCAAGAGTCTATATTAGCAATGAAACAAGTAACAAAAGAACATTAGGTGCAAGAGCTCTCGTTGTCCGTGACTCGAATGTCTCCAAATGGTGTTTGCGTGCAAGAAGGGGGATAGGGAATACGAGAAAAATATTTATTTGTTGAGAACCCAATCTACTAAAGTTTCACACTTGGTCTTTTTCTGGAATCTTATCTTGACTCGTCCCTAGACCACTAGCCAGGTACAAGTCAATTTGATCCACTCCTTTTTCAATATTTTGAGCACTCATGCAATGGATGAGCGTAAGCACGAGAGTTGACACTTAGGATGGCAAAGAGAGAAGTACGGAGGAGGAGGAAGACAAAAAAGGATGAGAAAGGATCACATCAATGAGGACAATCATAGGCAAGAGATGCCAAATGATAGATATGATGTGAGGAGTAGGGATGGCCATGCAACAGATGCACATATGAGCTAGGAAGCTCTCCAATGAAACTAGTGGGGGTGCATCTAACTTGCTCGCTCATGAAGACCTAGAGCTCGTTTGAGGAGGCTCATCCTTGGAATATGCAAGCCAAGTTCTATAGTGTGAAGGTCCCCACATAGCTATATGCATAATGATCATCTCTATGGAGTAAAAGGATATAGAGGGAGTACTAGTGTGGATCTCTCAAAAGGATAGTAGTGTTGCCCCTTTCTCTCTTTATATTTTTTTTCCTTTTTTCTATTTTTATTTTTTATTTTTTTGTGGCCTCAATGGCTCTTTCTATTTAACTCTCATTTACCCTCTTTGGGATCTTTTATTGTGTCCACTTTGGGATCTTTTCCTCACTTAAGGGCAACACTCTATTTTACAAGAAGGTATAGGAAATCTTCACACTTTACAATGTACTCAAAATAATAAAGAAGATGTAACTATCATGATGTATGCAAATGTATGCCGCTGCCAGTGTAGCAGGAACATGTATGACATGAAGATCAAGTCATGAAGAGGTGGATGTTGCATGGGAATATATCTCGGAAAGGCTATGGAAATGCCTTGATAGGTAGGTATGGTAGCTGTTTTGAGGAAAGATATAAGGAGTTTTATGATGATAGAGCATATCATGCAGAGGGTTTGGATGTACCGGCGAAGGTTGACACCAACTCTCGGAGTGAGAAGAAGGTAATGCACGGCACGAGAGAGGCTAGCAAAATATGGGAAGGTGGAAGTGTCAACTTTCAATACTTACATTAGTCCGAAGAACTCATGCACTTATTATCGGTAACTCTCAATCTAATAAGGAGGTTCACAAAGAGACAAGTACCCCGAGGAGGAGTGTATGGGGGTTTGGTTATCCTTGCGCATCCTCGACTCATGGTACGTGAGTGTACTCTAATATTCGATCCCTCCAAAGATTAGTGATCCATCTAGTAGTTAGAGTTCTCAACTAGTTTTTGTAGGTTTTGAAAATACACACGGATTGCCAAAAATACGACACCTATCAATAATAGGCTAAAGCTCTTGACACCAAAAGTTCAGACATTACTCACATCAATACCTCAAAACTCTTGCAAGTTACTACTAGAATTAAATAGCAACCTCAATTACCTACTTCCAAGACAAAACACAACTCAGTGCAACAACCAACTCTCTTAACAACATAAAAATGAAAACTAAAGAGAGTTCCAGCAACAAACTAAAAAAATCCAATGCTCTTGCTAAAGACAAACTAAGGCTAAAACTAAACATGGCAGTAGCTACGAAAAGATAAAGAACACACAACAATAAAAAGATAAGCAGGAAAAATCCTATGATGTGTTCTAGATTGGAGTGGAGCGTGTTTCTCTCCCACACAAAGTAAGATTGGGTCTAACTTGTTATGACCAGCAAGCAAAACTAAATAAAACAAAAAAATAAAACCTAAGAGCGAGACGCTCCAAGCATAGCACATAACACATGGAGTGATAAAAATATAGTGAGACGAAGGACGAACTGAAGATTGTTGATGGAGAAGGGGATGCACGGGGGCATCCCCAAGATTAAAAGCTTGAGTATCCTTGAATATTTATTGGGGATGCATGGGGGTATCCCCAAGCTTAAGCGCTTGACACTCCTGGATATTCTTTCATCATCTTCCATCGCACACTTGAAAACTCCCTTCATACATAACTCATCATAAGCTGATTAGAGAGGTTAGTACCCTTCATAAAATAATTTTTCCCCACTGGACATAAAGATATTCTTGAAGAGCTACTGTTTCTCAAGAGTGCCAAAAAGTTTTTGCAAACAAAAAGCAAGCTTAAGGTTTGCAAAAGTGAAGAGAGGCAAAACGTGGCAGAATCTGTGAAAAACAGAACAGCAGGTAGTAGAGAATTTTTTCGGGGCACTTCTGCAACTCAAATAAAAAAACTCAGAACATACGAAAGTTTCACAATTGTATAGAGCATGCTGTCAAAAAAATTCAGATCAAAAAGATGATCTGGTGATTTTATTCTAATTTTTCTGTCAAGAGACAGAATCTGTTTTCTCGACAGCATGTCACAACTTTTGCTTCCCTTATCATAAGAGGCTATAACTTGGCACAAAGCTGAAAAATAAAGATACAATGATGTTGCTACAGTAGTAACAAACATCAAGACACAACAAAAGAAAAAAGAAACATAATTCGTTGTGGGCTGCCTCAAAAAAGCGCTTCTTTAAAGCCATTAGCTAGGCTTAATGCAGATGATCATAGAAGATGCTCTCACAAGAGAATAAGAGTTGAAGCAAAGGAGAGCATCAACAAGCAAATGTGAAACACTTTTAAGCCTAAACTACTTCCTATGCCTTGAAACTTGTAAGAAAATAAATCACGAAAGAAGAAAGTAACAAGCATAGGAAGGTGGAACAAGAACAACTTGAAAACTTTCAACATGAAGAGAGGTGTTTTTGTAACATGGAAATTTCTGCAACCAAACTTCCCTCTCTCGAAATAATTTTCAGTAGTATCATGAACAACATCAAGAATATAACTATCACATAAATCATGTTGTTCATGACCTACAAGCATACGTGTATAGTTTTCAACACGGTCTTTAGGATTATTAGATAAATGCAACCGATCACATTGAGCCTTGATAAGGGAAAAATTCTCCGGAGTTGGAGGTTTCAAAAGGATAATATGGCAATCAAGTGTGGGTGTAATAGCAACAATTTCATGCTTAACATAAGGAACTATAGCAAGTTCATCTTCGTAAGCGTCATCCATAGTGGCATCATGGTCATAAGCATAGAAGGCATCAACTTCATCAAAAAGGGATATTTCAAAAGAATCCATAGGATCATAACACTCATATAAGGTAAGATTCAAAGAGTTACTCTCATTAGAAGGTAGACATGGATGGCTCCATTCTTCCTCCTTTTGTTCGTCACTCTCCTCCTCTTTTTCATCCAAGGATCTTTCAGGTTCATAAATTTCTTCTTCCATAGAGTCCTGCAAATCATTAGTCTCTTCCTTTGGGGGAGAGATTCTCTCAAGATGATCAGTAATGTAATAATTTTCATCGTAATTTTCCAAACAATAGTTAAGTATAGCAAGACTCTCAGATTTGTAAGGGGCATCATCAATATTTTTAAGAAGAGAAGTAATTTCATAGGCACCCTTATAAGCAAAAAATTCTTTTATTTCCTATGCATCATAAAAATCATAGTTTCTCTTACCATAAGAAGCTAAGGTTTCATCATCATTGTACTTACATTGGAAAGCAAGGTGTTTGTGCCTCATAAAGCAACAAGATTCATCCCTGCAGAAAGATATATTATATATTGAGCACAAGTTTCTAGCATAATCATACAACTGGTGTATTTGTTTCCATAAGTGTATCCCCTTTTGAGACAAGCGGTGTTCCTTGTACCACTTTTGTTGATCCTCGGTGCATCCTCCATGCCAATAAGATCTAGTTTCAAAGAAGTTAGACATTGATTGGCAATAAGGAACTAGACATAATATTATTATTTTTGGATTTTAGATAAAGGACACTAAAGAAAAAACTGAAAGGTAAACTAACAAGACTAAAAAGCAAAGATAAAAGATAGTGTGTGACTCCCCTATCTTAGCACTAGGAGTCCCCGGCAACGGCGCCAGAAATTCTTTGCTTGGTGTGCGAGGTGATGATAGTGATTTCTCGCCCTTCGTTGGTAAACCCAAGAGGAAGGTATGATGTAGCACCACAGAAAATTTCCCTTAGTAAAGATACCAAGGTTTGTCTCTAGTAGGACTCCGGAGATGATAAGTAGGTGTCAGCGGCGCAACTGACGCGGACCTGCACACAGACGCAAATAACTTTGTTCCCAACGAAGTTCAGAGAGGTTGTCAATCTCTCCGGTCTTGTTGTTCACAAAGGATCAAACACAAGGGATAATGATAGCAACTGAAAGTAAAAGCAGAAAAGTAAATGAGTGTGGAAACAATGATGAGGATACGGACCGGGATACGTGATGTTCACTAGTGATGTCTCTCTCCCAAAATATGATAAAACTGCTATGCGAGGTGAACAAATTACAGAAGGGCAATTGACAGGATTATGAACGCACTGCAATGCTAACTATGCTACAAAAGAAAGGAAGAGGCTCAAAAGCATGGGCATAACGCCAAAATAAGTAGACCGAAATCCAACTGCATCTACTACTAATCATCCACCTTGAGATATCTATCCAGAACATCTCGCTGGTATTAAGGTGCGATCCCCACCCAAAGTGTAAACCCAAAGCAACAGACAACTGCATTAAAAGGAACTTTGCATAAAGTAAACAATCCTTGCAACCGCGGTTACAAGCACCGTTGTTTTCCCCCTTGTGGCAACAGCACATCCCCTAGACTCATGTTTCTGTCACTCAAGCGTGTCATCAGGGGGCATGAACCCACAATGGAGCATAACGTTCCCTCTTGGGGTTACTACCTACTACTTGGCCAAAGCAATAAACAACAATGGAGAACATGCAAGAATTACTTAAGAACAAAAATATAAAAGATAAGAACCAAATATATTACTTTATCACAATCTGAACATAATCTCATAATCCATCAGATCCCATCATACTCAGCCTAGCAACAGCAGAAAGATAACAAAAGTGCCTCGATCATGTAGGGCATCTCACGAGGTCTAAACCATGAAAACAAAGAGGGGATGAGAACATCACATAGCTACTGATCACGGATCCATGGTCCAAAAGAAAGTACTCACGGCACATCCGGGAAGCAACCATGGTGGAGAGGAGACTCCCGAAGGTCGGCCCTCCCTCCGGCAGGGTGCCGGGAAGAGGTCTGCTGGTGCTCCCGATCTCGGAAGCGCGGCGGCGGCGGAACAAAGGCGATATCGCGAAAAAGGGTTCTTCTTCTGAGGGTTTCTCGTCACGAAGAATATATATGCGAAGGGGGGCAGCCAGGGGGGGCACCAGGGGTCCAGGCGGCCCCCTGGCGCGGCCAGCCCCTAGGGCGCACCACCAGGGTGCCTGGGCCCCTGGTGGTGGCCCTCTGGCCCCACTCAGGTTCTTCCGAAAGGTTCTTTTGCGCTGATTTTTATCTGATTTTTCCTGAATTTTTGGAGCACTTTTTATATGGGGGAAAACAGAAATAGAAAAACAGCAGAAAATAGGAACTGGCACTGTGGTGCACTGAGTTAATAGGTTAGTCCAAATATGATCAAAAGTGTATGAAAGTGTATCTAGATCATAGCAATATCACACAAAACATGCATGGAGCAAGCAGAAATTATAGATACGTTTTGGACGTATCAGCACCGAGGAGGGCCACCAGGCATCCAGGAGGGTGCCTGGCGCGCCCTAGGGGGGGCGCGCCAGGGACCCTTCTGGTTGCCTGGTGGGTCCCCTCGGGTCCCTCTTCGGTGAACTCCGGTGAATCTTCATAAAAATGATATCCGTCAAATTTCATCGAATTTGGAGTTGATCTGATTTAGCAACTTGATGTCCACTTTTCACCGCTGAATTCTGCTTCTGCTGCTTCGGCACTGGAAAGTTGCAAACTGTGTAAAACAAGCCAAAACAACATAAGAACAATACTTTAAAGTGGAATATATCAATGAATAAGGTTAAATTACAATATAAAATAGTGATGCATTTTGGACGTATCAAATATGCATTGATACTAGCGCGTCATGTAGAAATTATAAGGGCAAAGCCCAACTAGCATGCGGCTCCTCGATCAAGCAAAATCATGTATGACATTAAGATCAATTCATGAGATGGTGGATGTTGCATGGCAATGTATCTCGGAAAGGCTATGGAAATGCCTTGATAGCTAGGTATGGTGGCTGTTTTGAGGAAGATATAAGGATGTTTATGATGACAGAGTGTACCATGCCAAGGGTTTGGATGCACAGACGAAGTATGCACCAACTCTCAAGATGAGAAAGGGCAATGCATTGTACCGAAGAGGCTAGAAAAATATGGAAGGTGGAAGTGCCAACAATCTAATCGCATTAGTCTGGAGAACTCATGCACTTATTACCGGTAACTCTCTATCTAATCAGGAGGTTCACAAAGATACAGATACCCAGAGGAGGAGTGTATGGGGTTTGGTTATCCTTGCGCATCCTCGACCCATGGTACATGAGGGTACTCTATATATTCCAACCCCTCCAGAGGTTAGCGATCCATCTATCATGAGGGTACCTAGAGTTCTCAACTAAATTTTGTATTTTTCGAAAATAATCATGGATTGCCCAGAATACGACATCTATCAATAATAGGCTCAAGCTCATGGAACCAAAAGTCCAAACATTACTCAAATAAATACCTCAAAACTATTGCAAGTTACTACTATACTTGTAATAGCAATCTCAATTAACTACTCATGCAAGACACACAACTCAGTGCAACAACCCAACTCTCTAAACAAGATAAGAATGATAAGCTCCTAAAACAACCTAAATAAAATCTCTTAAGGAGATAAACATGAAAAATAAGAGCTAAGCATGGCAGCAGCTATGAAAAGATAAAGAACACACACAAAAAGAAAGATAAGTATGCAAGCCTATGTTCTGTTCTAGGGTCGATTGGAGTGTGTTTCTCTCCCAAACAATGAAATCTAGGGTCCAAATTGTTATGTACAGCAAGAAAAACTAAAACAAACTAAAAAGTAAAGAGCGAGACACTCCAAGTTTAGCACATAACACATGAAGAGATAAAAATATAGCATGGAGAAGGACGAACTGATGATTGTTCATGGAGAAGGACGAACTGATGATTTTTGATGGAGAAGGGGATGCACGACGGCATCCCCAAGCTTAGACGCTTGATTATCCTTGGATATTTATTGGGGGTGCATCGGGGCATCCCCAAGCTTGAGCGCTTGACACTCCCGAATCTTCTTTCATCATCTTCCGTCGCATACTTGAAAACTCCCTTCATACTAAAATCATCATAACTTGATTAGAGTGGTTAGTACCCATAATAACGTTTTTTTCTCCACGGGAAATAAATATTTTCATAAATAGCTACTGTTTCTCATGATTTCCAAACAAAATTTGCAAAGAAAAAGCAAGCTTAAGATTTGCCAAAACGTGAAAGAATCTGTGAAAAACAGACCAGCAGGTAGTATATGATTTTTTGGGGTAATTCTGCAACTCAAATAAAGAAACTCAGTAAAGACGCCTGAAATCTAATTTTATAGAACATAATGTAAAAATAATTCAGATCAAAAAGATGATCTGGTGATTTTTGGCTAATTTTCCGTCAAGGAGAAAGAATCTGTTTCTGGACAGAATGTCACAACTTTTGAACTTTCTTGCAATCGGAGGCTAAAACTTGGCACAAAGCTTGAAAATAAAGACACAATGATGTTTCTACATTAGTAATAAGTATCAAAACCACTAAAACTGAAAGTAAAAACAACTTGGGTTGCCTCCCAATAAGCGCTTTCTTTTATACCTTTTAGCTAGGCATGATGCAAAAAGATCATGTTTTTTTAATATCAAAAGAATAGCTTGCCCGTAGAACGGACTCATAAGGTAACTTAATCTTTTTTCGAGGAAATTGTTCCATTGCCTTGTTGAGGGGGAATTGGGATCTAATAATCCCTTCTTTCATGTCAATGATAGCACCACTGGTGCGGAGAAAAGGACATCCCAAAATAATTGGACATGAGGGATCACACTCAATGTCCATGCCAAGAAAATCAGTGGGAACGTAATTATCATTGACAACAATAAGAACATCATCAATCCTCCCCAAAGGATTCTTTACGGAAGAATCAACAAGACGAACACCAACAGAACATGGACCAAAAGGTTTCAAATCAAGCATGTCATACATTCTTTTGGGTAGAACAGAGGCACTAGCTCGAACATCACATAAAGCAAAGCAAGAGAAATTATTCAATTTAATTTTGACCATAGGATCCCAACCATCTTCTAGCTTTCCAGAAATAGAAGTCTCTAACTTGAGCTTGTCCTCCCTAGCTTTGATAAGAGCACTGGTAATATGTTCGGTGGAAGGCAATGTTAAGTGTGCTAGTGTGGGGGTCTTTAGCCATTCTTTGCAGAAAAGTGATAACTTCAGAAAGACTACAATTATCAAAATCAAGTTCACTACCATTAATTAAAGTGGTGGTGATGTCATCTAAGCCCATTCTATTGGTAGTCTCTAAATTCATGGGACCTTATTGTCCTAAAGTTAATGTATTAGCATCACCATTAATAGATCCAATGGGACTAGGGATGTGTTGGGTGCTAAAATTTTTGAGGTCCTCAACAACTTGTATAGTGGAGATAGTAGTGTGTGTAGGAAGGCTCTTAATCCTATCTTCCTAATAATTTTCTCTATCCCATCCATCTTTAAGTTTGGCTAGAATTTTAATGTTCTCATTAATTTGGACTTGTATAGCGTTCATGGGTGTAGTTTTCCTTTCCTTCAGGGGAGAGGTTCTAATTTTAAGCATCTCTACATCATGAGCTATATTGTCTACCTTCAAAGAGAGACTATAAATTTTTTCTAATTTCTCTTCTACACTCTTGTTGAAGGATTTTTGAGAAGTGATAAACTCCTTAAGCATGCTCTCTAATTCAGAAGTGGAGTATTTGGTGCTAGAATAAATGTTGTTGTTCCCATAGTTGTTGGATGGGAACGGTCTAGGATTATTGCTACCCAAATTACTCCTATAAGCATTATTATTAAAGTTTATCATAGAAATAAAATTAACATCAACTTGCTCTTGAGCAACCAAAGAATCCAAAGGAACACCATGAGGATCAATAGGGGCTTGCTTAGTAAGTAAAGACATGATCATGTCAACTTTTTCATTTAAAGAGGAGATGTCCTCAACAGAGTTTACCTTCCTACCTGTTGGAGCTCTTTCGGTGTGCCATTGAGAGTAATTTGTCATCATCTCGTCCAATAGCTTCATGGCAGCATCTAGTGTAGTTGACATAAAGGTTCCTCCTGCGGCCAAGTCTAACAGATTTCGCGAGGTAAAGTTCAAACCTGCATAGAAAGTCTGGATAACAATTCAAGTAGTCAAACCATGTGTAGGTCAATTATTAACAAGAGATTTCATGCATTCCCAGGCTTGGGCAACGTGCTCATTATCCAATTGTTTAAAATTCATAATATTACTTCTCAAATAGATAATCTTAGCAGGTGGGTAGTATTTCCCAATAAAAGCATCCTTGCACTTATCCCAAGAATCTATGCTATTCCTAGTTAAGGATTGAAGCCACACTTTACCTCCTCCTCTCAAGGAGAAAGGAAAAAATCTTAAGTTTAACAATATCACCATCTACTTCTTTGTACTTTTGAATATCACAAAGCTCCACAAAATTATTCAAGTGCAAAGCAGCTACATCTCCAGCACCAAAGAATTGATCGTTTATAACAAGGTTCAGCAAAGCAGGTTTAATTTCATAAGAAGGTGCTGAAGTGGCAGGTGGAGCAATAGGAGTGCTGATAAAGTCATTGTTGTTGTGATTAGTGAAGTCACACAACTTGGTGTTTTTAGTGGAACCCATAGTAACAGCAACAAGCAAGAACAAAGAAAAAAAAATTGTGATTTTTGATAAAGGCCTCTAAGATAAAAACTAGAAAGTAAACTAACAAGGCTAAAAAGAAAAGATAAAAGATAGTGTGCAACTCCCCTATCTTGAAGATTGGAGTCCCCGGCAACGGTGCCAGAAATTGCCTTCATAGCACTGAAGTAGTGCTCCTCGTTGGTTACCCCAAGTGGAAGGTTGGATGCACTACTAGGGAATACCCTTTTAGTGGCGTCCTTTTTAGGGCTTTAGTGGCGCATTAGGGATGGCGCATCTCAGATTGCGCCACCTATAAGCTCTTAGGGGTGGCGCATTCTGAAATGCGCCACACCTAAGGGTCCTTAGGGGTGGCGCATTCCTAATGCGCCACTAAATACAAACAAAATGCGCCACTAAATTGGTTACAGAAAACAAAACAAAAAAAGAATTACAGAAAAGAATAAAACAGTACAGAATTACAAATATTACAGATATTTTTACCATATTACAGAAATTCAAAAGACAATATTACAATGAGCCTAACAATTATTGATACAAAAGAATTGCATTATAATTCTTATTACAAAGATTTACAAGAGATTACATCCATCATCGTCTAAGGTTTAGGGGCCAACAAGATTCACAAGATTACATCCCTCACCATATTACAATGAGCCCAACAATTATTGAAAATAGAAAGCTACTTTCTTCATCATCTCTTGTTTGCTCTTCAACCTGCACAAAACAACGATTTTAGAGGTCGCATCCATGAATTCATAGCAAAGGACAACAACGCAATATAGCATCTATTCTTATCAACAACATAAAGCAAGTCGATCAATGGCCAGGAGCATGCACATATGCATAAAAATGCGTATACAGTGACCTTTATACATAAAGAGCACCAAGAGTATTTGACACTACCATCGTCTACTACACAAAGAGTACATCCAAATTACATGTATATCATAAATTGGTCACATCTTCTGACTCGGCTCGGGGAATGGGCGGCATCCTTCTTTCGTCATGAAAGGCCTTGTGTCACGCAAGGCCTTTAGGCGGACTTCTATCTCCCCATTGGATGGTGCAATGTTGGAGTGGAAGATCGACCCCTCATTTGTATTTCATGACGGATGATAATCGCCATCTGCGCTTGGATGGGGAAGAACTCCTCCTGAAGATTTGCATCGGCGATTTCCGCCTTCCTTTCGGCCCACGCTCTGAGATGACTTGGCAGCGTAAGGTTGCGTTGTTCCTGTACAATCGCCCTCATCTGATAAAGGGCTTAGTACGCATCCCTCACACTGTCAGCCGGCTGCTTGACGCACGGGAACTGCGTTACGTGGCTGAACACGTTCACATCAGGATGATTCTTCCTGAACTTGTGCTTCACCATCTTGCCTCCGTGATACGTCCCAAACGTATCTATAATGTATGCTTGCTCCATGCATGTTTTTTGTGACTTTGCCATGTTTTTCTTGAACTTTCATACACTTTTGAACCTATTTGGACTAACCTATTAACTCAGGGCACCCAGTTGCCAGTTTCTGTTTTCTGCTGTTTTTTTATTTCAGGTTTTTCGGCCATTAAAAGTGCTCCAAAAATTCCGGGAAAAATATATAAAAATCAGCGCAACAGAAGCTTCCGGAATCACCAAGAGAGGTAAGGGGCCACCACCAGGCAGCCAGGAGGGCAGGTGGCGCGGCCCCACCCTGGGTCGCGCCAGGGACCCTCCTGACTGCCTCGTGGGTCCCCTCGACGCCCCCCATCGCCTATATTTACCCCTCGGTCTGGAAACCCTAATACGGACTCCTCTTTCGCGATCTCGCCTCTATTCCGCCGCCGCCGCCGTTTCAAGATCGAGGCTGCCTGGAGAAGCTGCTCCGGCACCCTGCCGGGAGAAGCTACCCCCTCCGGGAGACCCTCCATAGCCATGGACGCCTCCCGTATGTACCGTCAGTAGTTTCCCTTGGACCATGGGTCCGTGACCAGTAGATATGTGATCTATCTCTCCCCCTTTTGTGATTCCACTTTCGAGTCCTCATGAGCTGCCTCACATGATCGAGGCATCTATGTAATTTCTGTTGTTGCTATGCCGAGTTTGTTGGGATCTGATGGATTATGCGACTATGTTCAGATTGTGATGAGTAATATATTTGGTTTTTATCTTTTATATTTTGTTCTTGAGTAAATTCTTGCATGTTCTCCGTTGCGGTATTTGCTTTGGCCAAGTATTTTATTTGCAACTCCAAGAGAGAGCGTTATGCTCGATTGTGGGTTCAGCCCTTTGATGTCTAGCTTGAGTGACTGAAACATGAGACTAGGGGATGTGTTGTTTCCACCAGGGATAAAACAACGGTGCTTGTATCTGCGGGTGCAAGGATTGTTTACTTTACGCAAAGTTCTTTTAATGAAGTTGTCTGTTGCTTTGAGTTTACACTTTGGGTGGGATTCGCAACTTAATACCAGCGAGATGTTCTGGATAGATATGTCAAGGTGGATGATTTGTAGTAGATGCAGATGGATTTCGGTCTACTTACCTTGGCGTACTTCCCATTGCTTTCGAGCCCTTCCTTTCTTTGCAGCATAGTTAGCATTGCGGTGCCTTCATAATCCTGTCAATTGCCAAACTGTGATTTGTTTACCTCGCTAGCACTTTTATCGTCTTTTGGGAGAGAGACATCACTAGTGAAAATCACGGGACCCTGGTCCATCTTCACATTATTGTTCACACCCTCAATTTACTTTCAGCTTTTACTTTCCTTTGCACCTTTTATCTCTTGCGTTGATCCTTTGTAAAACGACAAGGCCGAAGGAATTGACAACTCCTCTGTACTCGTTGGGAGCAAAGTTATTTGTTGCTGTGTGCAGGTCCACGACAACACCCTAGTCAGGAAGAAATTTCTGGCGACGTTGTCACCTACTTCTATCTCCTGAGTCCTATTGGTTCGATAACCTTGGTATCTTCACCGAGGGAAACTTGCTGCTGCACTGCATCTCAAACCTTCCACTTGGGGTAACCAACGAGGGGCGAGAATCCATCACTCCGGCTTTTATGTAGCCATCGAGAGCATCATCCAAAACTCTCATGATATACTTGTTATCTTTCTTCTTCACACTCCCCGAGTCTAAATACACGGCATGCGAGTGTTACGGTGAAAAGCAGATGAGCACGCAGTCTTGATCCTCACTGTATAATTAAAACAATCCAAAAGGAATGTTGGAAGAGGACAATGGAAAGCTAAGAAAGCATATATGCTACGGCGGCGAGCGAATGACTTACTTGGGAGAGTAGGTCATAAGAAATGAATCCTTGCCGGAGTTCTGTAGCATGAATTCTGTGATGTACCCCGCCGCGAGAGCCGCGTCCCCGTCGTCCATCAAGATGCTTTCACGCATGTAGAAGGGGTCCAATATCGCGACGCTCGGGGTCTTATCTCTCCTGATACTCATAGAAAGGCTGAGCTAGAACAGACGGATAAGGCCATGGTCCAGCCGCTTGAGATGGTACAAATTGAAGATCTCCGAAAACCGCAGGATTATCATATCCGCGGGGATAGTGTTGATGAAGCCCATGTTAAGTGGCACCTTGGCGATGAAAACCAAGTACGAGGGATTCTCTTCTCGAAGAAGAATCTTCTCTAATGCCATAATACTGTGATGCACACTCTGCATATCCGAAGTTGCAAGGTTGAGCATGTCCTTAGGTATCATCGCCCTACCCGCAATAGGGATTTCAAACGAGAGATCCTTGGGTCTTGGTGGCCCGTCCTGAGCCCAGATCGGCATCGAAGGTTGGCTGCTCGAAGTGATGCTCTTCTTTCTTTTCCGTCCCTTCTTCTTTTCTGATTTCGAGCAGTCACCGGCCTTTATCTTCTCAGTGGCCGCCTTATGGAGTGTGGACGGGCAGAGAATAGATCTCCTTGTGGCATCTGCTTGACGCTCGGTGAAGGCGCAAGCTGCTTGAGATATCTCCTGAGAAGCAGCGAAGAGACGCGTGGAGCAAGCAGGCTTCGCCGCAGGATCAGCTGGACCGCGAGCTTCCTCGTCATGCTGATAGGCTCCTTCAGCAGGAGGCATGAATAAGTCATCAGCATCATACAAAGTATTGATGAACTGGTCGGCGTTGATATCATCATCAAGATCATCGTCTTCTTGTTGTGCGCCGATGGGATCATGTGGCGCCGACACGATGACTAGCGGTGTTGTGCTAGGTGTGGTGCCCCTTTCCCCCGTCATTAAACGCATTTGGGTCTTCGGCCATAGGCATATTTGGCCGAAACAGTCACTGAGGACTGTCGGCTCGTCCTCATCGTATCCTGGGGGTTGAATGGGAGGTTCAACTCTCTCGTAGCCCGAAATCACGAGAGAGATTTGAACCCTATGCACCTCCGGTGCCATCGGCATATTGTGCATGATTCGATTTTGTGGTTGAATTATTTTACCTTTGGCAACATCCTTCAACTCGCCGTCCACGACTTGTAATAGAATGCATGGAGTGTCCTCCTGCGAAAGAGATATATGCATGTAGGGCATCAGAGAGATTCCACTAAAAAGGTAAGGAGATGAAGTCCTCGTTTGAGTTGTAGACGCTTATAGTTACCTTGAGGGCGTCGAGGTCGGCCAGTGAAGAGACCCCGCCGATGACGGCGGGAATGCAAGAGACGGAGGGTGCGCTGCCTCCCGTGGCGTCGGTCGCCCTATTTGCGTTGCCGCAGGGTGCATTATTGTTATGCCCCGGTTGCTCGATCATGGTTGGAGGAGTTACCATCACGTCCGGCGCCGCCGCCGCGGTGTTGGCGGCCGGAGTCACCAATATGCCGGGATTCGGTGCGGGAGCCACCACTACGTCGGGAGTCGAGACTGCAGGCGCCGCGGTGCCCGAGTTGCTGCCGACCATGCTGGGGACCGGTATGGGCCTTTTCCACCACGCGCTTGCCAATTCGCGAGTGACTGCATAATTTCTGGAAGGAGAGCGTTCATCGTCTTCGCCACTTCGTCCTGGAAAAGCTGCGGAAGCATGTTCACCTTCTCCTCCAGTCCACAAACATAAGCGGCGTCTTCTTCGGTCATTCTCGCCTTGCGCCCCTCGAACCGGACTGCTCCGCCGGTTTTCCATAATATTCGGACCAATTTAGGTCCGCACCAAAGCCAACCACACGGCCGGCTAATGATGGCTTCGCCATCACGTCGTTAACCTTCTTGACCTTGTTCAACGCCCTGTTAAAGGCGTTGTCCCACGTGCCGGCCGGCTTAACCGACGACACCTGCGATGAGGCGATTTTCATTTCCGCTTGCTGCAGAAAGAATGTGAAACATTAAGAAATTGTGAACTTCACTGGAGAATTCAATCGACAAGGTCGGGTGGTAAACTACTTACCACGGCAGTCGTAAACTCCTGAATCTTAGGATCGATAATTATTTTCTAGGTTGCTTTGTCCTTATAGCTCCGGGCCTCACAAAGAATTCGGTCTGCGGATCATCTTTGTATGGCTAGAAGGGGTTAGGTATGCCCGCAGCGGCGTACTCGACATCCTCCTTGTCCCATTTAGGCTTGGAACTTCTGTAACCACCGACTCCGAGACGGTGGTTACCTATGACCTGCGACCACATGGCCTTGCCCTTTGCAATCGCGGCCTTGGCTTGCTCGGACTAACACCTAGCCTTGAAAAGGTTGTAGGTAGCTTCGTCGATCAACGACTCTTTCTCCTTGAGCTCCTCCCAGGTTTTGTTCTTGTCAATAATTGCCCTCTTCACCTGGGTTTTCCAACTGGACAAGGCCTTGCTCATCTTCCTGAGGGCCCATGTGTTTACTTTGTTCCCTTTGAGTTTGGTGTTATCGTACGGCTCCGGAAACTTGTATCGTCCGTGAAGCTTGTTGATAAGAAGGTGACAATAATGAATATTCTCACGACTCCCGAGGTTACTCGTGGTGATCGGCACGGTGTTGCGGAGGATCGCCGCGACTTGAGGGCCGTACCCTTCCGAAAAACGTTCGGGCTGTTAAAGAATCCCAATGGCGGTCACAACAGTATACTCTTGCCTGATGGCGCCGACCTTGGTCGGTTTCCGATTCCTCTTCTTCGACTGGGTACCATCTGTGTTGGAGCCACCGGTCCCATCATCCTCGCCGATGTTCCTCTAGCCGTCTGTCGTACCGGCCTCCTCCTCCAAGTCATCATCCGATGAGTCGGACTCCGACTCTATCTCCTCCTCATACTCCTCCTCGCCCGGAGGTACTTCCTCTTCTCTCTGCTCCTCGACCTCCTCCTGGGAGTATTCCCAAAATTGCTTCCTTTTTTTCCCGGCTGAGAAGAAGGACCGGCATCGGCTCCGGTCGACATGTTTTCACTAGTACAATATTAAGAAATACAACTACTTAATTCATTATCACAATAAATAAATGCAACTACTCTCATGTTAAGAAAAATAGCAAAGGTCATGCACGAATTCACGGAAAAATTCGGCATGACCTTTGCTATTTTTCTTAACATGAGAGTGCCCCATTCTCAACCAAACGGAAGTTAATCAACATTTCGGGAGAAATGGGATAATGATTTGTACCTGCACAAAAAAATGCCTACATGTAGGCTCAACCAGCATATATATAGATATTGAAATAGTATTCAAAAACATAATAGTCAATAAGAAATCTATTAACACCATAATATTCCAAAGATAACTGAAAACTGCAAATTGCTAGTACTTCTCACCATCATATTTATGCTAGCCTCAAACAACAAGTCTGTCAAGCAAGGTAAAAACATTAATCACATAAACAGTTTTGCACCCACATCACATAACATAGGCAACCATCTTATTATGTCAAGTTCTGCTAGCATATTAATGCATTGCAAATTCTGTATACTTGCAAGTTGTACTTTGCAACACCTAAAAACAGAAAATTTGGACCTAGGGCACTGTCAAGAACTCGGAAAATTTAGAAAAATCACCATGGCACCTTTGCTAGTTGAAAATTCAGACAACTTGTTTTTTTCAAAGGGGAGGGGGAGCAGGGCACCATTTCTATTTTTCAACTACTACCTCTATTTCTACCACTACAAACCTAATACAGAGTACTACTGAAACTAATTTTTACTTTTGAAATTAGAAGAACAGGGAGCCTACACTTCATTTAATTGCCAATTATCTATGCTCTTTATGTTAAAAAATTTATAGTGGTCAAGTACACACACTTGCAGCACAGCCTCACACACCTAAACATTGGGGCCTAGAAACTAAACTCAACCGGACCATGTTTTAATAAACCAAGATAAATAAAGACTCTTTGTACTGGTGTATTCCACCTCCAACTACCGATGTTTGACACACAAGTGCTGGATAAATATTCATCCATATTCTATTGTCTTATTGAGAAAGCAGATGCAGTCCATGACAAGGTGGAGTGTATATACTTATTATCATTCTAAAAGTAGCTTGTCCTAATATCTTTGTCTATCCAGTGTGGCTACATTACATGGTGATCAAATTAATTAGTCGCAAGTGTCTGGAAGGATCTAAAATCCAAAGATAGAGGCAGCTACTTAATTTAATTAGGCACTTGTTTTAAATATTGGAGGTCAAGTGACCAGGGTCAGTGCATATGCAAAATGGATTCAAGCTGGCTGTCCAATCGGATTATACAAAATTGTGGCATGCTTGAGAAAAGCTAGGTCTGTATGAATAGATAGCAATCATGGATGGCCTTCAGGAACTGCACGGTTTACTCATGCCCACGGCAATCATGGATGGTTGGAGGATGGAGAGGGGAGGATGGATAGGCGGCTGCTCACCGCGGGGAGGAGGCGTTGAAGGCGGCGGCGGCCGGAGTTGAGGCAGAGGCGCGGCGACGACTGCGGGCTCGGGAAGGCGCGTGTTTGAAGGCGGAAGCGGTCGGAGGCGAGGCAGAGGCGCGGCGGCGACTGCGGGCTCCGGGATGGCGAACTTTGTAGAAATGCGCCACCAAGTGGATCCTTATGCGTGGCGCATTTCTACAAAGTGGCGCATTTAGTGGCCGCCGCGCATTTCTACAAAGTGCGCCACCCCTAAGAACACTTAGTGGCGCATTTAGGCTGAATGCGCCACCCCTAAGCACCATTTCATTTTTTTAATTAAAGTTTAACCATTTCATTATATTTGTTTAACCATTTCATTTTTTTAATTAAAGTTTAACCATTTAATTAAAGTTTAACCATTTCATTTTTCTAATTAAAGTTTAACCATTTCATTATATTTCTATAAAGTGTGCCACCCCTAAGCACCACTAAATAAAAAGACGAAACTGATCCATACATTCTAGTGGAATGGAATCATGCCACTCAATGCCCAACATAAGAATGTGATCATGAATTGCAAAATATTTTTCTGAAATTTGGAGCTAGCTATCTCGCTATCGTTTCCTCACGATCTTTTTCTTACCCTTCTTTGTCGTGGTTGAATAATTTAGGCCCGGGACGCTGATACACGAGATAGCTTCTCGTCACTCGTTGGTTACCCAAAGTGGAAGGTGAGATGTAGCATAACAGAAATTTTCCCTTAGCAAAGATGCTAAGGTTGAGTGTCGGACCAGTAGGACTCCAACAGATACAAGTAGATGGTGAAGTGAACAATGGCGTCGTTCACAACTCTAAGTTTCTTACTTCACCTGGACCTGCACACACAACAGATAGCTTTGCTCCCAACGAGTACAGAGGAGTTGTCAATTCCTCCGGCCTTGTTGTTTACAAAGGATAAAACACACGAGATAATAATGATAGTGATAGCTACGGAAAAGTAAATACTGAAGGTGAATTGAAGGTGTAAACAGTGTTGGTAATATGGACCGGGGTCCTATGATGTTCACTAGTGATGTCTCTCTCTCAAAAGACGATAAAATTGCCATGCGAGGTAAACAAATTACAGTTGGAAAATTGATAGGATTATGTGCGCAAACCAATGCTAATTATCCTATACAGAAAGGAAGAGGCTCAAAAGCATGGGCAGTACGCCAAGACAAGTAGACCGAAATACATCTACATCTACCTACTAATCCTCCACCTTGAGATATCTATCCAGAACATCTCGCTGGAATTAAGTTGCGCATCCCACCCAAAGTGTAAATTCAAAGCAACAGACAACTGCATTAAAGAACTTTGCGTAAAGTAAACAATCCTTGCACCCGCAAGTACAAGCTCCGTTCTTTTCCCCCTTGTGGCAACAGCACATCCCCTAGACACATGTTTCTGTCATTCCAGCTAGTCATCGGGGGGCATGAACCCACAATCATGCATAACGCTCCCTCTTGGAGTCACTACCTACTACTTGACAAAAGCAATAAACAGCAACGGAGAACATGCAAGAATTACTCAAGAATATAAATATAAAAGAAGAGAATCAAATATATAATTCAATCACAATCTGAACATAATCTCATAATCCATCGGATCCTAGCAAACTCAACATAGCAACAACAGAAATATTACATATGTGCCTCGATCATGTAGGGCAGCTCACGAGGTCTAATCCATGAAGAACAAAGAGGGTAGGAGAACATCACATAGCTACTGATCATAGACCCGTGGTCCAAGGTGGACTACTCACGGTTCATCCGGGAAGCATCCATGGTGGTGGAGAAGCTCCCGGAGGTGATTCCTCCCTCCGGCTGGCTGCCGGGAAGAGGTCTTCTGGTGCTCCCGATCTTGGAAGCACAGTGGCGGCGGAACAGAGGAGAGATCGCGAAAAAGGGTTCCGTCACCGCGGGTTTCTCATCACGGGGAAAAATAGGCGAAAGGGGCAGCCAGAGGTGGGCTAGGGGCTCAAGGCGCCCCCCTGGCGCGTCCAGGGGTGGGGCCGCACCCTCTGGCCGCCTGGGGGGCCCTGGCTCCCCTCTGGCCCCTCTCGGGCTCTTCGCGAAGCTTTTGGTACGCTGATTTTTCCTATATTTTTCTCTCAATTTTTCTGGTACTTTAAATAAGTGGGAAACCTGAAATAGAAAAACATCAGAAAACAGGAACTGGCACTGGGTGCACTGAGTTAATAGGTTAGTCCAAATATGATCAAAAGTGTATGGAAGTTCATCAATAACATAGCAATATCACACAAAAGAGGCATGGAGCAAGCAGAAATTATAGATACCTTTTGGACGTATCAACATCCCCAAGCTTAATTCCTGCTCGTCCTCGAGTAGGTAAATGATAACAGGATAATTCATGTGGTGACATGCTAACAACCATATAAGAACTTTTAAGTAAAGCAATCAATGCATGAAATTCAATTCAAGTCATAACAGGCAAGAGTCTATATTTGGCATTGAAACAAGCAACATAAGAACATGAAGGTGCAAGAGCTCTCGCTGTCCGTGACTCGAATGTCTCCAAATGGTGTTTGCGTGCAAGAAAAGGGATAGGGATATACAAGAAAAAGTAATTTTATTGTTGAGAACTCAATCTACTAAAGTGTCACATTTGGTCTTCTTTGGAATCTTATCTTGACTCATCCCCAGAAAACTAGCCAGGTACAAGTCAAAATGATCCACTCCTTTTCGACATTTTGAGCACTCATGCAATGGATGAGCGTAAGAAAGAAAGTTCACACTTAGGATGGCAAAGAGAGAATAAGGTGGAGGAGGAAGACAAAAAGGTGTGAAAGGCTCACATCAATGAGGACAATCATAGGCGAGAGAAAGCCAAATGATAGATATGATGTGAGGAGTAGGGATTGCCATGCAACGGATGCACATATGAGCTAAGGTAAGCTCTCCAATGGAAATAGTAGGGGTGCATCCAACTTGCTTGCTCAAGAAGACCTAGAGCTCATTTGAGGAGACTCATCATTGAAATATACAAGCCAAGTTCTAAAGTGTGAAGGTCCCCACATAGCTATATGCATGAATGATAATCTCTATGGAGTATAGGATATAAGAGGGAGTACGAGTGTGGATCTCTCAAAAGGAATAGTAGTGTGCCCCCTTCTCTCTTTTTATTTCTTTTTCTCTTTTTTTATTTTTTTGTATTTTTTTGGTGGCCTCAATGCCTCTTTCTATTTCTCTCATTTGTCCTATTTGGGATCTTTTAATTTTTCCACTTTGGGATCTTTTCCTCACTTTAGGGGAAACACTCTATATATTACAAAAAGTATAGGAGATCTTTCACACTTTACAAAGTACTCAAATCATAAAGAAGATGTAACTATCATGATGTATGCAAATGTATGCCTCTGCCAGTGTAGAAGGATATGCAATGATACTAGCGCGTCATGTAGCAATGATTAGGGCAAGGCACAACTAGCATGCGGCTCATCGATCAAGCAAGTAGCATGTATGACATGAAGATCAAGTCATGAGAAGATGGATGTTGCATGGCAATGTATCTCAGAAAGGCTATGGAAATGCCTTGATAGGTAGGTATGGTGGCTGTTTTGAGGAAGGATATAAGGAGGTTTATGATGACAGAGTGTATCGTGCCAAGGCTTTTGATGTACCGGCGAAGGTGGACGCTAACTCTCGGAGTAAGAAGAAAGAAATGCATGGCACAGGAAAGTCTAGCAAAATATGGGAAGGGTGGAAGTGTCAACTTTCGAATACTCACATTAGTCCGAAGAACTCATGCACTTATTATTGGTAACTCTCAATCTAATAAGGAGGTTCACAAAGAGACAAGTACCCCGAAAAGGAGTGTATGGGGTTTTTGTTATCCTTGCGTATCCTCGACTCATGGTACGTGAGTGTACTCTAATATTCGACCACTCAGAAGAGTAGTGATCCATCTAGTAGCTAGAGTTCTCAACTAATTTGTAGGTTTTTGAAAATAAACACGGATTGCCCAAAATACGACATCTATCACTAATAGGCTAATGCTCTTGACACCAAATGTCCAAACATTACTCAAAACAACACCTCAAAACTATTGTAAGTTACTACTACAAAAAGAATAGCAATCTCAATTACCTACTTCAAGTCAAGACACAAAACTCAGTGCAACAGGCAAACTCTCTAAACAAGATAAACATGAAAACTCAAGAGAGTTCCAGCAACAAACTAAACAAAAGCTCTTTGAAAAGATAAGCATGAAAGCTAAGACCAAAACATGACAGCAGCTACGGAAAGATAAAGAACACACACAGCAAAGATAAGCATGAAAAGTCATATGTTGTGTTCTAAATTCTGGAAGTGGAGCATGTTTCTCTCCCACACAAACAAAGCTGGGTTCTAACTTGTTATGAACAGCAAGCAAAGCTAAAGAAAACTAAAAACAAAACCTAAGTGCGAGACGCTCCAAGCATAGCACATAACGCATGAAGTGATAAAAATATAGTGACACGAGAGACGAACTGATAATTGTCGATGGAGAAGGGGATACACGGGGGCATCTGATGGCTTCTCGCCCCTCGTTGGTTACCCCAAGTGGAAGGTTTGAGATGCAGTGCAGCAGCAAGTTTTCCTCCGTGAAGATACCAAGGTTATCGAAGCAGTAGGACTCAGGAGATACAAGTAGGTGGCAACGTCGCCAGAAATTTCTTCCTGACTAGGGTGTTGTCGTGGACCTGCACACAGCAACAAATAACTTTGCGCCCAACGAGTACAGAAGAGTTGTCAATTCCTCTGGTCTTGTCGTTTACAAAGGATCAACGCAAGAGATAAAAGGTGCAAAGGAAAGTAAAAGCTGAAAGTAAATTGAGGGTGTGAACAATAATGTGAAGATGGACCGGGGTCCCGTGATTTTCACTAGTGATGTCTCTCTCCCAAAAAACGATAAAAGTGCTAGCGAGGTAAACAAATCACAGTTGGCAAATTGACAAGATTATGAAGGCACCGCAATGCTAACTACGCTGCAAAGAAAGGAAGGGCTCAAATGCAATGTGCAGTACGCCAAGGTAAGTAGACCGAAATCCATCTGCATCTACTATGAATCATCCACCTTGAGATATCTATCCAGAACATCTCGCTGGTATTAAGTTGCGAATCCCACCCAAACTGTAAACTCAAAGCAACAGACAATTGCATTAAAAGAACTTTGCGTAACATAAACAATCCTAGCACCCGCAGGTACAAGCACCGTTGTTTTATCCCTGGTGGCAACAACACATCGCCTAGTCTCATGTTTCTTTCACTCAAGCTAGACATCAGGGGGCTGAACCCACAATCGAGCATAACGCTCTCTCTTGGAGTTGCAAATAAAATACTTGGCCAAAGCAAATACCGCAACGGAGAACATGCAAGAATTTACTGAAGAACAAAATATAAAAGAGAAGAACTAAATATATTACTCATCACAATCTGAACATAGTCTCATAATCCATCAGATCCCAACAAACTAAGCATAGCAACAACAGAAATTACATAGATGCCTCGATCATGTCAGGTAGCTCAAGAGGACTCGAAAGTGCAAGCACAAAGAGGGGAGAGATTCATCACATAGCTACTGGTCACGGACCCATGGTCCAAAGGGGACTACTCACGGCACATCCGGGAGGCGTCCATGGCTATGGATGGTCTCCCGGAGGGGGTTCCTCCTTCCGGTAGGGTGCCGGGGTAGCTTCTCCAGGCAGCCCCGATCTTGAAACGGCGGCGGCGGCGGTACAGAGGGGAGTAAGCGAGAAAGAGATCGATATTAGGGGTTTCCACCCCGAGGGGTAAATATAGGCGAAGGGGGGCATCGAGGGGACCCACGAGGCAGTCAGGAGGGTCCCTGGCGCGGCCCAAGGTGGGGCCGCGCCACCTGCCCTCCTGGCTGCCTGGTGGTGGCCCCCCTTCCCTCTCTTGGTGATTCCGGAAGCTTCTGTTGCGCTGATTTTTTTTATATTTTTCCCGGAATTTTTGGAGCACTTTTAATGGCCGGAAAACCTGAAATACAAAAAACAGCAGAAAACAGAAACTGGCAAATGGGTGCACTGAGTTAATAGGTTAGTCCAAATAGGTTCAAAAGTGTATGAAAGTTCAAGCAAAACATGGCAAAGTCACACAAAACATGCATGTAGCAAGCAGAAATTATAGATACGTTTGGGACGTATCAACATCCCCAAGCTTACTTCCTGCTCGTCCTCGAGTAGCTAAATGATAAGAAGCATAATTTTTGTGGTGACATGCCACACAACCAAATAAGGACTTTTAAGTAAAGCAAATCAAAGCATGCAATTCAATTCAAGTCTTAACAAGCAAGAGTCTATAGTAGCATTGACACAAGCAACAAAAGAACAAAAGGTGCAAGAGCACTCGCTGTCCGTGACTCGAATGTCTCCAAATGGTGTTTGCGTGCAAGCAAGGGACTGGGAAGAAAGAGAAAAAAGGTTGTTGAGAACAACTATCTACTAAAGTTTCACACTTGGTCTCCTTTGGATTCTTATCTGGACTCGTCCCCAGACCACTAGCCAGGTACAAGTCAAACTTATCCACTCTCTTTCGATATTTTGAGCACTCATGCAATGGATGAGCGTGAGCAATAAAGTTGACACCTAAAAGGCGAAACAGAAAGAAGGTGGAGGAGGAAGACAAAAAGGTGTGAAAGGCTCACATCAATGAGGACAATCATAGGCGAGAGAAGGCCATATGATAGATATGATGTGAGGAGTAGGGATTGCCATACAACGGATGCACATGTGAGCTAAAAGCTCTCCAAGGGAACTAGTGGGGGTGCATCAAACTTGCTTGCTCAAGAAGACCTAGAGCTCGTTTGAGGAGGCTCATCATTGGAATATACAAGCCAAGTTCTATAATGTGAAGGGTCCCCACATAGCTATATGCATGATGATGATCTCTATGGAGTACAAGGGATAGAAGATGAAGTACTAGGGTGGATCTCTCAAAAGGAATAGTAGTATGCCCCCTTCTCTCTTTTTTTTCTTTTCTCTTTTTCTCTCTTTTTTATTTTTTGGTGGCCTCAATGGCTCTTTCTATTTAACTCTCATTTGTCCTCTTTAGGATCTTTTGATTTTGCCCTCTTTGGGATCTTTTCCTCACTTTAGGGGCAATACTCTATATTTTACAAGAATATAGGAGATCTTTCACACTTTACAAAGGTACTCACATAAATAAAATGTTACTATCATGATGCGAATGTATGCCTCTGCCAGGGTAGCAGGATATGCAATGATACTAGCGCGTCATGTAGCAATTATTAGGGCAAGGCCCAACTAGCATGCGGCTCATCGATCAAGAAAGTAGCATGTATGACATGAAGATCAAGTCATGAGAAGGTGGATGTTGCATGGCAATGTATCTCGGAAAGGCTATGGAAATTCCTTGTAGGTAGGTATGGTGGCTGTTTTGAGGAAAGATATAAGGAGGCTTATGATGACAGAGCGTATCATGCCAAGGGTTTGGATGCACCGGCGAATTATGCGCCAACTCTCGAGGTGAGAAAGGGCAATGCACGGTACCGAAGAGGCTAGAAAAAGTATAGGTGGGTGGAAGTGTCAACTTTCGAATACTCACATTAGTCCGAAGAACTCATGCACTTATTATCGGTAACTCTCAATCTAATCAAGAGGTTCACAAAGAGACAGGTACCCCGAGGAGGAGTGTATGGGGGTTTGGTTATCCTTGCGCATCCTCGACACATGGTACATGAGTGTACTCTAATATTCGAACCCTCCAGAGGTTAGTGATCCATCTAGTAGCTAGAGTTCTCAACAGGGGTTTTTGGGTTTTCTAAAAACACACGGATTGCCCAAAATACGACATCTATCACTAATAGGCAAGAGCTCTTGACACCATAAGTTCAAACATTACTCTAGTCAATACCTCAAAACTATTGCAAGTTACTACTACAAAGAGAATAGCAACTTTAACTACCTACTTTCAGTCAAGACACAGAACTCAGTGCAACAGGAAAACTCTCTAACAAGATAAAACATGCAACCTATAGAAATTTCAACCTAAGGCAAAAGAAAAACTCTAGAAAAACTAAAGCACTACAACTAAACTGAACAGCAGCTAAGAAAAGAAAAAGAACAGCTCACAGCTAAAAGAATAAGCATGCAAATCCTATGAGGAGTTCTAGTTCAAGCGGAGCGTGAATCTCTCCCAAACAAAAGAGTAAGTTAGGGTCTAACTTGTTACTACAGCAAAGAAAGCAAAAAAACCTAGAAAAGTAAAGAGCGAGACGCTCCAAGCAAAGCACATAATGAATGAAGTGATAAAAATATAGTGCAACGAGGGACAAACTGATGATTGTTGATGAAGAAGGGGATGCATCGGGGGCATCCCCAAGCTTAGATGCTTGATTCTTCTTGAATATTTATTGGGGGTGCACATGGGCATCCCCAAGCTTGAGCGTTTGACACTCCTGAATCTTCTTTCATCATCCTCCATCGCGCACTTGAAAACTCCCTTCATACATAACTCATTGTAGGCTGATTAGAGAGGTTAGTACCATAATAAAATAATTTTCCTCTACTGCAAATAAAGATTTACAGGAAGAGCTACTATTTCTCTTGCTTTCCCAAAAAAATTTGCAAATAAAAAGAAGCTTAAGGATTGCTAAACTGTGAAAAGAAAAACCGGGGCAGAAGCTGAGAAAAACAAAACAACAGAGAAAGGAGAATTTTTTGAGGTACTTCTGCAACTCAAATCAAAAAACTTTAAACAGACGCCTGAAAGGTAATTGTATGGAGCATGCTTTCAAAAAAATTCAGATCAAAAAGATGATCTGGTGATTTATTGAGAATTTTTCTGTCAAGCTGACAAAATCTGTTTCTGGACAGCAAGCACCAACTTTTGACCTTTCTTGCAATATGAGGCTAAACTTGGCACAAAGCTGAAAAAGTAAAGATACAATGATGTTGCTACAGTAGTAACAATCATCAAGACCACTAAGAACAGAACAAAAGCAAAAAGAAAAACCTAAATTCGTTGCGGGCTGCCTCCCGAAAGCGCTTCTTTAGAGCCATTAGCTAGGCTTAAAGCAGAAGATCAAGTCTTTTCAACAGAATAACTAGCTCTTGTGACGGACTCAAAAGGTAACTTAATATTTTTCCTAGGGAAATGTTCCATGCCTTTCTTGAGAGGGAACTGGAATTTGATAGTTCCCTCTTTCATGTCAATGATAGCACCAACTGTGCAAAGAAAAGGACGTCCCAAAATAATTGGACAAGAGGGCTCACACTCAATGTCCATAATAGTGAAATCAACGGGAACATAATTGTCATTGACAATGATAAGAACATCGTCAATCTTCCCCAAAGGTTTCTTTACGGAAGAATCAACAAGACGAACACCAAAAGAACAATGATCAAAAGGTTTCAATTCAAGCATATCATACATTCTTTTGGGCATAACAGAGGTACTTGCTCCAACATCACAAAGAGCATAACAAGAGAAGTTATTCAATTTAATTTTTATCATAGGATCCCAACCATCTTCTAGCTTCCTAGGTTTGGAGGCTTCTAGTCTAAGCTTCTCCTCCCTAACTTTGATTAGAGCATTGGTGATATGCTCTGTGAAGGCAAGATTGAGTGTGCTAGTGTGGGGGTCTCTAGACATCTTGTGTAGGAAACCAATAACTTCTGGTAAAGTGGAGTTGTCAAAGTCTAAGTCACTTCTTTCTATCAGGGAAGTAGTGATATCATTTAATCTCACTTGTTGGAAAGCCTCTATGTTCATAGAGGTTTCCTCTTCTAAGGTTGAGGTGGTAGCATCACCATTAATAGGTCCAGTGGGACTAGGGGTGTGATGGGTGCTAATAGTTTGGACATCCTCAACTACTTGGATAGTGGCTACTGTGTGGTAGGTAGGAAGGCTCTTAATTCTCTCTTCTTCCTTGGGTACAACTTCGGGTTTAGCTGCCATTTGGTTTATCAAGGTAGATTGGGCATGAGACATGTTTGAAACATAAGTCTCGATGGTAGTGATTCTAGTTTGGAGACTAGAAATGTCAGCGTTCAGGCTCTCAAGCTGTTTGCTAATGTTTTGCAGGATAGAGGAGTGCTCATATAATTGTCTAGGAAAGGCCTTGTTTTGTTCAAACTGAGTGTGCATATAGCTTTTGGTTGCCTTTTCTATTTGTACAAGTTTCTCATAGCTGGGCAGGTCTTTTTACCTATAGTTCTGGCTGTAGGAGTTGCTGGTGGTAGGATAAGTGTTGTTCCCATAGTTGTTGGATGGGAAAGGCCTAGGATTGTTGCTACCAAAATTACTCCTATAAGCATTACTGTTGAAGTTGTTTCCAGAGACAAAATTAACATCTACTTGCTCCTGAGCAACCAAAGAATTTAAAGGAACATCTTGAGGATCAATAGAGGGTTGCTTGGTAAGTATAGACATGATAAGGTCAACCTTTTCATTTAAAGAGGAGATCTCCTCGACAGAGTTTACCTTCTTACCGGTTGGAGATCTCTCGGTGTGCCATTGCGAGTAGTTCAGCATCATCTCATCAAGTAGCTTTGTGGCAGCACCAAGCGTGGTTGACATAAAAGTTCCTCCCGCGGCCGAATCTAACAGGTTCCGCGAGGTGAAGTTCAAGCCTGCATAAAAAGTCCGGATAACCATCCAGGTAGTCAGTCCATGTGTGGGGCAGTTCTTGACAAGCGTCTTCATACGTTCCCAAGCCTGGGCAACGTGTTCATTATCCGATTGCCTGAAATTCATAATGTTACTCCGCAATTGAGTAATTTTAGTAGGGGGATAGTATTTCCCTATAAAAGCATCTTTGCATTTACTCCAAGAATCTATATTGTTCTTGGGCAAAGATTGTAGCCACTCCTTGGATCTTCCTCTCAAAGAGAAAGAAAAAAGCTTCAGCTTGACGATATCTCCATCCACTTCCTTGTACTTCTGCATGTCGCAAAGCTCGATAAAGTTGTTTAGGTGCAAGGCAGCATCTTATCCTGCTCCTGAGAATTGATCTTTCATGACAAGGTTAAGTAGAGCAGGTTTAATCTCATAAGTAGGTGCTGAAGTGGCAGGTGGAGCACTAGGAGTGCAGATAAAGTCACTGTTGTTGTGACTAGTGAAGTCACACAACTTAGTGTTTTCATTGGAACCCATAGTAGCAGCAGGTATTTTTGGTATTTTGGATTAGGGACACAAAAGTAAAAACAGAAAGGTAAACTAACAAGACTAAAAAGCAAAGGTAAAAGATAGTGTGAAACTCCCCTATCTTGTAGAGTTGAGTCCCCGGCAACGGCGCCAGAAAATTGCTTGATGGCTTCTCGCCCCTCGTTGGTTACCCCAAGTGGAAGGTTTGAGATGCAGTGCAGCAGCAAGTTTCCCTCGGTGATGGTACCAAGGTTATCGAACCAGTAGGACTCAGGATATATAAGTAGGTGGCAACCTCGCCAGAAATTGCTTCCTAACTAGGGTGTTGTCGTGGACCTGCACACAGCAACAAATAACTTTGCTCCCAACGAGTACAGAGGAGTTGTCAATTCCTCCGGCCTTGTCGTTTACAAAGGATCAACCCAAGAGATAAAAGGTGCAAAGGAAATTAAAAGCTGAAAGTAAATTGAGAGTGTGAACAATAATGTGAAGATGGACCGGGGTCCCATGATTTTCACTAGTGATGTCTCTCTCCCAAAAGACGATAAAAGTGCTAGCGAGGTAAACAAATCACAGTTGGGCAATTGACAGGATTATGAAGGCACCACAATGCTAACTATGCTGCAAAGAAAGTAAGGGTTCAAAAGCTATGGGCAGTACGCCAAGGTAAGTAGACCGAAATCCATCTGCATCTACTACGAATCATCCACCTTGAGACATATATCCAGAACATCTCGCTGGTATTAAGTTGCGAATCCCACCCAAAGTGTAAACTCAAAGCAACAGACAACTGCATTAAAAGAACTTTGCGTAAAGTAAACAATCCTTGCACCCGCAGGTACAAGCACCGTTGTTTTATCCCTAGTGGCAACAACACATCCCCTAGTCTCATGTTTCTGTCACTCAAGCTAGACATCAGGGGGTTGAACCCACAATCGAGCATAACGCTCTCTCTTGGAGTTGCAAATAAAATACTTGGCCAAAGCAAATACCACAACGGAGAACATGAAAGAATTTACTCAAGAACAAAATATAAAAGAGAAGAACCAAATATATTACTCATCACAATCTGAACATAGTCTCATAATCCATCAGATCCCAACAAACTCAGCATAACAACAGCAGAAATTACATAGATGCCTCGATCATGTGAGGCAGCTCACGAGGACTCGAAAGTGGAAGCACAAAGGGGGGAGAGATTTGTCACATAGCTACTGGTCACGGACCCATGGTCCAAGGGGGACTACTCACGGCACATCCGGGAGGCGTCCATGGCTATGGATGGTCTCCCGGAGGGGGTTCCTCCTTCCGGCAGGGTGCCGGGGCAGCTTCTCCAGGCAGCCCCGATCTTGAAACGATGGCGGCGGCGGTACAGAGGGGAGTTCGCGAGAAAGAGATCGATATTAGGGGTTTCCACCCCGAGGGATAAATATAGGTGAAGGGGGGCATCGAGGGGACCCACGAGGCAGTCAGGAGGGTCCCTAGCGCGGCCCAGGGTGGGGCCGCGCCACCTGCCCTCCTGGCTGCCTGGTGGTGGCCCCCCCTTCCCCCTCTTGGTGATTCCGGAAGCTTCTGTTGCGCTGATTTTTATATATTTTTCCCGGAATTTTTGGAGCACTTTTAATGGCCGGAAAACCTGAAATAAAAAAACATCAGAAAACAGAAACTGGCAACTGGGTGCACTGAGTTAATAGGTTAGCCCAAATAGGTTCAAAAGTGTATGAAAGTTCAAGCAAAACATGGCAAAGTCACACAAAACATGCATGGAGCAAGCAGAAATTATAGATATGTTTGGGACGTATCAGCATCCCCAATCTTAGACGCTTGAGTCTCCTTGAATATTTGTTGTGGATGCATGGGGGAATCCCCAAGCTTGAACGCTTGATACTTCTTAATCTTCTTTCATCATCTTCCCTCACACACTTGAAAACTCCCTTCATACATAACTCATCATAATCTGATTAGCGAGGTTAGTACCCATAATAAAATATTTTTTATCTACTGGAAATAAAGATAATCTTGAAGGGCTACTGTTTCTCAAGATTTCCAACAAGTTTTTGCAAAGAAAAAGCAAGCTTAAGGTTTGCAAAACGAAGAAATGGCAAAACAGGACAGAATCTGTGAAAAACAGACCAGCAGGTAGTAAAGAATTTTTTAGGGATACTTCTGCAACTGAAATCAAATAACTCAGAACATATCAAAGTTTCGTAATTTTATAGATCACGCTGTTTAAAATATTCAGCTCAAAAAGATGAATTGGGATTTTTCTCTGATTTTTCTAGTCACGAGGACAGAATCTGTTTTCTAGACAGCATGTCACAACTTTCACTTCCCTTGTCGTATGAGGCTATAAAAGGCACAAAGCTTGAAAAGTAAAGATACAATGATGTTTCTACAGTAGTAAAAATAATCAAGAACACTAAAAACAGAATAAACACAAAAAGGAAAACCTAAATTCGTTGTGGGCTGCCTCCCGAAAGCGCTTCTTTAAAGCCATTAGCTAGGCTTAATGCAAATAGATCAAGTTTTTTCAAGAAAATAAATAGCCCATGTGAAGGACTCAAAAGGCAACTTAATATTTTCCTATGGAAGTGTTCCATCCCTTTCTTGAGAGGGAATTGTAATTTTATAATCCCTTCTTTCATATCAAAATCAGCACCCACGGTGCGAGGGAAAGGACGTCCCAAAATAATTGGACAAGAAGGTTCACATTCAATGTCCATAATAGTAAAACCAACGGGAACATAATTGTCATTGACAATGATAAGAACATCATTGATCTTCCCCAAAGGTTTCTTTACGGAAGAATCGACAAGACGAACACTAAAAGAACAAGCATCAAAAGGTTTCAACTCAAATATATCATACATTCTTTTGGGCATAATAGAGGTACTAGCTCCAACATCACATAAATCATAGCAAGAAAAGGTATTCAACTTAATTTTAATCATAGGATCCCAACCATATGCTAGCTTTCTAGGTATGGAGGCTTCTCCCCTAAGCTTATCCTCCCTAGGTTTGATGAGAGAATTAGTGATATGCTCCGTGAAGGCAAGATTAAGTGTGCTAGTGTGGGGGTCCCTAGACATCTTGTGAAGGAAACGAATAAATTCATAAAGAGTGCAATTATCAAGATCAAGGTCACTACTATCAAGTAGAGTAGTAGTGGTGTCCTTTAGGCTCACTAGTTTGGTAGCTTCTATAGTCATAGGAATTTATTCTTCTACGGTTGAGGTCATAGCATCACCATTGATAAGTCCTATGGGATTTGGGGTGCATTGGGTGCTAAGAGTTTGGATATCCTCAACCACTTGGATAGTAGCAACAGTATGGTGTGTGGGAAGGCTCTTAATTCTATCTTATTCCTCCTTTTCTCTAGCCCATCTCTCTTTAAGTTTAGCCATCATCCTAATGTTTTCATTAATTTGCAATTGGATAGCATTCATAGGAGTGACCTTCCTCTCCTCAAGGGGAGAAGTTCTAATTTTAAGCAATTATACTTTGTGGGCTAAATTTTGTACCTTCGACGAGAGGGTATCTAGTTTGTCTAGTTTTTCCTCTACACTCTTGTTGAAGGCCTTTTGGGTAGTGATAAAGTCTTTAAGCATACTCTCTAATTCTGAAGTGGAGTTTTTGGTGCTAGGATAAGTGTTGTTGTTCCCATAGTTGTTGGAGGCGAACGGTCTAGGATTGCTACCAAAGTTACTCCTATAAGCATTGTTGTTGAAGTTCTTTCTAGAGATAAAGTACACATCTACTTGATCCTGAGCAATCAAAGAATTTAAAGAACATTTTGAGGATCAATAGGAGATTTCTTGGTAAGTAGGGACATAATCAAGTCAACTTTTTCATTTAGGGAGGATATCTCCTCGACAGAGTTTACCTTCCTACTTGTTGGAGCTCTTTCGGTGTGCCATTTGGAATAGTTGGTCATCATCTCATCGAGAAGTTTTGTGGCAGCACCAAGTGTAGTTGACATAAAGGTTCCTCCCGCGGCCGAATCATGCAAGTTCCGTGAGGTAAAGTTCAAGCCTGCATAAAAAGTTTGGATAACCATCCAAGTAGTCAAACCATGCGTAGGGCAATTCTTAACAAGAGATTTCATGCGTTCCCAAGCTTGGGCAACGTGTTCATTATCCAATTTTTTAAAATTCATAACAAAACTCCTCAACTGGTTAATCTTAGCAGGGGGATAGTACTTCCCAATAAAAACATCCTTGCACTTATCCCAAGAATCTATGCTATTCTTAGGCAAGGATTGAAACCAGATTTTAGCTTCATCCCTCAAGGAGAAAGGAAAAACCTTAAGCTTAACAATATCACCATCTAATTCTTTGTACTTTTTCATATCACAAAGCTCAATAAAATTATTTAAGTGCAAAGCAGCAGCATCTCTAGCACCAGAGAATTGATCTTTCATAACAAGGTTCAGCAAAGCAGGTTTAATCTCATAAGAAGGTGCTGAAGTAGCAGGTTTAGCAATAGGAGTGCAGATAAATTCATTGTTTTTGTGACTAGTAAAGTCACACAACTTGGTGTTCTCAGAGGAACCCATAGTAACAGCAAGCAAGATAACTATTTTTTTGATTTTTGATAAAAGACACTAAAGCAAAAACTGAAAGGTAAACTAACAACACTAAAAATCAAAGATAAAAGATAGTGTGCAACTCCCCTGTCTTGAAGAGTAGAGTCCCCGGAAACGGCGCTAGAAATTTGCTTGATACACGAGATAGCTTCTCGTCCCTCATTGGTTACCCCAAGTGGAAGGTGAGATGTAGCGTAGCAGCAAGTTTCCCTTAGCAAAGATGCTAAGGTTGAGTGGCGGACCAGTAGGACTCCAACAGATACAGGTAGGTGGTGAAGTGAACAATGGCGCTGTTCACAACTCTAAGTTGCTTACTTCACCTGGACCTGCACACACAGCAGATAGCTTTGCTCCCAACGAGTACAGTGCTCCCAACGAGTACAGAGGAGTTGTCAATTCCTCCGGCCTTGTTATTTACAAAGGATAAAACGCACGGGATAATAATGATAGTGATAGCTAAGGAAAAGTAAATACTGAAAGTAAATTGACGGTGTAAACAGTGTTGGTAATATGGGCCGGGGTCCTATGATGTTCACTAGTGATGTCTCTCTCCCAAAAGACGATAAAATAGCCATGCGAGGTAAACAAATTACAGCTGGGCAATTGACAGGATTATGTGCGCAAACCAATGCTAATTATGCTATGCAGAAAGGAAGAGGCTCAAAAGCATGGGCAGTACGCCAAGACAAGTAGACCGAAATCCATCTGCATCTACCTACTAATCATCCACCTTGAGATATCAATCTAGAACATCTCGCTGGTATTAAGTTGTGAATCCCACCCAAAGTGTAAACTCAAAGCAACAGACAACTGCATTAAAGAACTTTGCGTAAAGTAAACAATCCTTGCACCCGCAAGTACAAGCACCGTTGTTTTCCCCCTTGTGGCAACAGCACATTCCCTAGACTCATGTTGTTGTCACTCAAGCTAGTCATCGGGGGGAATGAACCCACAATCATGCTTAACGCTCTCTCTTGGAGTCACTACCTACTACTTGGCCAAAGCAATAAAAAGCAACGGAGAACATGCAAGAATTACTCAAGAACATAAATATAAAAGAAGAGAATGAAATATATAACTCAATCACAATCTGAACATAATCTCATAATCCATCGGACCCAGCAAACTCAACATAGCAACAGCAGAAAGATTACATATGTGCCTCGATCATGTAGGGAAGCTCACGAGGTCTAATCCATGAAGAACAAAGAGGGGAGGAGAACATCACATACATACTGATTATAGACCCATGGTCCAAGGTGGACTACTCACGGTTCATCCGGGAAGCATCCATGGTGGTGGAGAAGCTCCCGGAGGTGATTCCTCCCTCCGGCAGAGTGCCGGGAAGAGGTCTTCTAGTGCTCCCGATCTTGGAAGCGCAGCGGCGGCAGAACAGAGGAGAGATGGCGAAAAAGGGTTTCGTCCCCGAGGGTTTCTCGTCACAGGGATTAAATAGGCGAAAGGGGGCAGCCAGAAGTGGGCCAGGGGCTCAAGGCGCCCCCCTGGCGCGGCCAGGGGTGGGGTCGTGCCCTCTGGCCGCCTGGGGGCCCCTGGCTCCTCTCTGGCCCCTCTCGGACTCTTCGCGAAGCTTCTGGTACGCTGATTTTTCCTATATTTTTCCCGGAATTTTTCTGGTACTTTTAATAAGGGGGAAACCTGAAATAGTAAAACAGCAGAAAATAGGAATTGGTACTGGAGTGCACTGAGTTAATAGGTTAGTCCAAATATGATCAAAATTGTATGGAATTTCATCAATAACATAGCAATATCGCACAGAAGAGGCATGGAGCAAGCTGAAATTATAGATACGTTTTGAACGTATCAGACGCCTTCACTTTTCCTCTTGAACGGGAGACCTTTCTTCGGTACTATTGTGGTGTATGTATCCTGAGCGGCATAGTGTAAGGCCCCCGATGCGGTGCTAACTCGAGTTAGTCGCTTTCGCGTCCCGCTCAAGTTAGTAGCGCATAAAGAGCCACCGACTCACGACACTCGCACTCGCGTCGCTGCCGGATTCTCGACAACAAGTATATGAACAAGAACTTAAACTAAGACATAAATACATAGAGTTCAGGGCATACATCGCCACTGAAATTTATTACATCATCTCAGAGGTCCGTGGACCCAACAGAAAATCATGCAACAAGCGGAAGACAAACACGACCGAGTACGGTCAAAATCCAAATTTCCCTAGAGAGGGCTGCACATAAAGAGTCCACCCACGGATCGTCGAAACCCAACTATAGGATCTACTGAACGAGGTCGTCCTCATCGTCCTCCTCCGGGGGCACCTCCACGAAGTATCGTCCAGTGCTCGGGTCAAGGTAGTAATCCACTGCAGCGGCCGATCAGGCAAAACAGTAAAAGCACAAAAGGAAAACAGGGGTGAGATTATATCATTGCAGTATAACTAACTTCCTATGGTATGACAAGATAAAGGTAAAGGTTGCAGCCGCACTAGCATATATGGTGGCTATCGTACTATTAGAGTAGAGGTAAGATCCAAGAATACACGTGACATCGCGTCATAAGTCTGCTATTCACCTACTTACATCAATCATAACACAACCTGGATCTTCTCTCGGTCCCCCTGGACGAAGAAAAGCAACCAAGGCACTCACACGGTAGGCAAGTTTTAATTATGCTTCAAATTGATGTTATTCTATGAACAAGGAGTAGGTCTCAAGTCGTCCATAACCGCGGACACGGCTTTTCGAAAATATTTAACCCTGCAGGGGTGTACCAACTGCCCATCATAGGCTTCGCATGTACGCCCGGTTTCCACTTGGCTAGGTGAGCGCCTGAAACTCCGGAACGTCAGAGTCCCTCTAACTAACAACGCACAATTCCGGGTGGCCCCCGGTGAGTCGACACCCAACTCAAAATCCGGTCGCGCTCTCGAATCGGCCTCTACCGTCTGGATGAGGTCGGGTTAGTTGCCCAAACAGATGTGGGAAACCCCCTAGCTCCCTGGGATGGACCAACAAGAGAAACCATGTCTCTGCTGGCCCGGGTTGTTTCGAAAACTGCTGGGGTACCAACCAAGCACACACACGTTTACAAATGGTAAATCAGCTCGGGCCACCACTAGAACTGTATGAAGTTAGGTAGGTAAGACAAGGGGACCCCATAGAATCCCACACACGATTAGGCACGCTCGTCAAGAAACACAATACCCGGAACTCGGGACCTAGGTGACTCAAATGGAACAAAACACCTGGCAGGAGCAACCTGGTCTCCCATCATTCGTCAAGTATAATTAACATCATTTAATAATAAATATCAACCAACTTCTTTAAATAACATGATATCCCAAACCAAAACATAGGGTAAGCAGCATGTTTTCCGACTCATACTAAGCAATGGCTGAGCAGCGGTAACTTAGCAATACAATGTTTTGCTGGGATGTGGGGATCATGGCTGTTTGGTTTTGAATGTGGCATGAGCAAGTGGATAGGATCAAACAAACGTTCTAGACTACAGCTAGGCAGGTAGGCAGAAAGGTATCAAGTAATGGTATAAATCTTCCCCTTGCCTGGGTAATCGGTCGTCGAAGCAGAGGCAGCAGGGTCCTCAGGCTCGGTGTCGGAAATCTCCACATAAGTCTCCTCCGCGGCCTCAGGTGCTAACGTAAAGTACCGGCAAGGAAAAGGCACACAAATAAGAAACGGGTGCAATGCACAGGCAAGGATGGTATGATCAAGTTTAATAAACATGATGTGACCCTAACTAGTCAATTTAAATGAAGGTGGTGACGACACGTCAACAACTTCATATGCAATTTATTTACGTAAAATGTCTTTTGTCTTAGCCTTAATTTTTGTGTAAGTAATATGGCAACATGACATGATCAACAATGCATTTAACAGAAATAAATACAACGTGAGAAGTAAACATCGATTCCGGAGACGGAGAGATGTCGATGAGATTGACATCGGGAAGGTACAACAAAAGAAAGGTACCCAGCCATAGTGCATATGACAATATGCTAGGGGCTGGTTTGATGATTGCCAAGAATTGAGATGACACTGAAAACAACTTGGAATGATCAGATGAACAAGGCTCAACATGCACTGATCTTGAAAGAAAGTAAAGGAAGGAAAGGCAGGGCTTGATATGGTTAGGTGATCCACACCATGTCCACCTTGTTCAAAAAACACAAGGTGGATACCACCTTTGGATACCTTGGACCTTGCTGCACAAAGTTCATATGGCAAGACCACCTTCAATTATCAAAACAAAGTTTGCAAGTCAGTGGGTGTAGGGCCTCTTTTCAAGATTTACATCACCTCAGTTGGTCAAGGTTCAACTTGCAAATCAGACCCCATTAAACATGGCAGAGATTAACCCCACGCCACTTAGTGCAACACACATGTGCCACATGACACAAGCTACAATTTGCAACACAAAAGAAAAGGAAGGGGGCGCCCATGTGAAACAACTTCACAAAGCCACCGCCTACATTGACCAAAATTCTAAAAGGACTGCACTAGACTGTTCCTTGAATTTTTCTACCCCAGATACATGTAAAACATGTGGGGTAAAAGTGCAATTTTCAAACAGATTTGAATTGCAAGAAACAGAATTTAAAAAGAAAGGAAAAGCACACACACACAAAAAAAACAGAGGGGGAAGGCCTCTGCTGGCTGGCTTCGGCCAGGTCCAGCCCAGCCACTCACGGCCCGCAGCTCTTCCGAACGCCCACGGTGAAGAGAAAGGAAAAAAAGGTTGGGCTGAGCCCGACTCCTTCGCTGGAACAAAAAGAATGGGTTTTTAGCTCCAGGGGGAGCTCGAACCCGAGACCTCCTGGACGCAACCCGGGGCGTCACACCACTGCACTGCTGAAACGCTAGGGATAGCATAGAACCCTGAATCTGGAAGATGCGGTCGCTGACGCTAACTGGAACTGAAGAAAAGACGTTGTCGAATTAGACAGAGCACAACTTCTGACGGGAAACAAACATTGACAGAGGCTGTTCTCCTTCGACCGTGGCCTCGGCTAGGAACCACCGGCGAGTCGACGGCGACCTCCCCGGGCTAGCTGGATCTGCCAGGAATCCATTTTTCCCAACACCTCGCCCTGCGGCTGGAGAACGGGGACGCCACGGTCGCGTTAAGATCGCGGCGGCGTGCCTCCACAGCGGGCAGTTGCAGACAACGGCGACCGCAGAAAAAGGGAACACGCGGTGCAAGGTTGCTCCTTGCGGCTCCTAGACGTGCACTGGACGCTCCCACGACGGCCTAGCGCGTGAACTGACCTTGCCACAGCCACGCCGGCCATGGACTGCCCGTGGACACGACGGCGGCACGGGAACTCGCGGAGACGGGGATTTCGCACTACCACGGTTATGGGAATGGGAAGCTCACCGAGGTGATTCTGAAGAAGAGCTCGAACGCGATGAAGAGGATGGAGCCGCCGTAATCGACGTCGGGGACGGAGATGGGACTCGGTGGGGAAGACGACGGTGGCGAGTCAAGGCACAGCTCCTAGCTCCGGCCTGCGGGAAAAAACGGGACGCAGGGGTGGTCAGGGACGCGTGTGCACGGTCAACGACATGGCGAGGCGGCGGCAAAATCGGCGGCTTACCGGCGAAACAGAAGAGGGAAAATCCTCCCATGGCAGCGGCGGCGGAGAGAACGAGGAGGGGGGAAAGGAGCTAGGGTTCGGGAGAAGGAGAGGGGGCCAGCCTTTAAGGGGGCGAGGAGGAGAGGCTGCGGAGGGACTCCACGCCGAGCTCCTCTCCGTCCTGCTCTGACGAAGGGAAAAAGGAGGGGGAAAAGGTGGGGAAGAAGACGCTGGCAAGCGGGCCCGGGCGGTCAGGAAGAGAGAAAGAAAAATGAAGGGCGCGGGGCTCCTCTTGCTGGGCCGAAACGGCCAGGCCCCGGATGGGCTGGGCTTCTCTGGATGCAGAGGAGGAAAAGAAATAAAAAAACCCTCTACATTTTTGAAAATGCAGCAGACAAAGAAAAGAAAAGAGGAGGGAAAAGAGATTATAAAAATATAACACAATATTTTAAATATCTCTGGCAACAAGCTTGATCACCCAAAATTGGTTGGGCAATTTTTTGGACGCATAGGAAAATCACCACAATCCAAACAGTGCCCTTTTCCATAGAAAAAGGTGCATTTGGGATTCTTTGGAAAGAAACACAAGGGTAAAAATTCCATGAACTCAAGAATCTCACACCTTGCATTATTTTGGATTTTTCAAAATTGGTTTGACCAATTTTGGCAACCACAAAAATGTGGCTCCTTTTCAAAATTCAAACCATTTGAACTAGGGGCCACTGTTTGAAAGTTGTAAAAAAAGATTTGAAAAGACAAGAATCCTTGGCAAGACAAAATAATTGGCTAGGCCAAAGATGAGGTTGAGGGGAGGTGACATGCAATCAGAACAATTTGAAGATCATGTCACTTGAACTACATTGATCACCTTTGATCACAAAGCAAAAGGACTCCAATCCCAATGTAATTCCAAATCATCGCATGCAAAGTCATGAACATCCACCATGAGGAGTTACAAGTGGAACAGACAAGGTACAAAACATGGTGTATCATAAGGGCATTACATGTGGGCTGTTACAGCACTCCCCCACCAACACAGGATCTTGTCCCGAGATCTAAGCCTGAAACAGCTCAGGATACTCGGAACGGAGATGATCTTCACGCTCCCACGTTGCTTCCTTCTCCGAATGATGTGCCCACTGAACTTTCATGAACTTGACGGTCTTGTTGCGAGTCTTGCGCTCGGACGTCTCAAGAACACGGACTGGACGCTCTGAGTAGGAAAGGTCCGCACTCAGCTGTATCTCGCCCAAGTCAACAGCCTACTCTGGCTGCTTGAAGCACTTCTTTAGCTGGGACACATGGAACACGTCATGCACCATGGACAGACTCTCTGGGAGCTCGAGCCGAAAGGCAAGAGGTCCTCTAGTCTCAAGGATGCGGAAAGGTCCGACAAATCTTGGAGCAAGCTTTCCTTTGATGCCAAAGCGGTGAGTTCCCCTCAACGGAGACACTCTCAGGTACGCCTAATCACCAACCTGAAACACTACACCACGGTGCCTTTTATCATAATAGGCCTTCTGCCTAGACTGTGCTGCCTTTAGGTGCTCTCGGACAACCTTCACTTTGTCCTCTGCCTCTTGGATCACATCTGGACCGAAGAGCTTCCTCTCACCTGTCTCGGACCAGTTCAAAGGTGTCCTGCACTTGCGGCCATACAAGACTTCGAACGGCGTTGCTTGCAGACTTGCCTGATAGCTGTTGTTGTAAGAGAACTCAGCATACGGCAAGCATTCTTCCCACTTCATGCCAAAGGAGATGACACATACCCGAAGCATGTCCTCGAGGATTTGGTTCACACGCTGACTTGCCCACTTGTCTGAGGGTGATAAGCGGTACTGAACAACACTGTCGTACCAATCGCCTTTTGAAAGGCCTGCCAGAACTTAGAGGTGAAAAGGCTGCCTCTATCAGAACTGATCTTCTTGGGAATGCCATGCAAGGATACAACTCTTGCGGTGTACAAATCCGCCAACTGAGCTGCTGAAATGGAGTCCTTCACTAGAAAGAAGTGGGCAACTTTGGAAAGATTGTCAATGACAACAAAGATGGCATTGTTCTTCTTCTGCGACAAGGGGAAGCCTGTGATGAAATCCATCTCTATATGATCCCATTTCCACTCCGGAATCTCAAGTGGCTGAAGCAACCCGGCAGGCTTCTGGTGCTGTGCCTTCACTCTCCTGCACACATCACACTGAGATACGTAACGGGCAACATCCCGCTTCATACGAGTCCACCAAAAGCTTTGCTTGAGAACTTGATACATCTTCGTACTGCCAGGGTGAATAGACAGCTTGGAATCATGGGCTTCCTTCATGATGACCACTCTGAGATCTCCCTCCTTGGGAACAACAACTCGCTCTTCGAACAACACGGTGCCGTCATTATGCACTGAAAAGCAACCGTACTTTGGAACTGAGGCGGCAATACCCTGTTTGATCTTCTGTATCATTGAGCTGCCAGACTGAGCTTCACGAATCTTCTCATGGATAGTGGGTTGTACCACAAGGTTGGCAAGGTAGACTGCTGGAACTAGCTCAATATTGAGCCTTCGAAAGGACTCACACAAATCATGGTGTATCTTCTGCACCTGGATATTATTGCAATCGCCCTTGCGGCTTAGCGCATCAGCTATGACATTCTCCTTCCCAGGCGTGTACTGAATATCAACTGTGTACTCAGTAATGGTTTCAAGCCATCTTCTTTGCCTCAAGTTCAGATTTGGCTGAGTGAACAAGTACTTCAGACTCTTGTGGTCGGTGAACACATCCACCTTCCTCCCTAAGAGGAGGAGTCGCCAAGTGACCAAAGCATGCACAACTGCTGCAAGCTCCAAGTCGTGCGTGGGATAATTTCTCTCACTTGTCTTCAACTGCCGTGAGGTATAAGCCACAATATTCCTGCCTTGCATCAAAACTCCGCCCAGACCTTGCAAGGAAGCATCACAAAACACCTGAAAAGGCTGTGACTCATCTGGCGGCGTGAGAATTGGAGTTGTGCTCAACTTCTCTTTCAACTCCTCGAAGGCTGACTCGCAAGCTGGTGACCAAGTGTACCGTTTGTCCTTGCACAACAATTCAGTCATTGGCTTCGCTATTTTGGTGAAATTCTACACAAACCTCCTCCAATAACTGGCGAGGCCGAGAAAACTCCTTAGCTGCTTCACATTCTTCGGCGGAGCCCACTCTTGAATAGTGCGGACTCGCTCTGGATCAACCGCAATTCCCTCAGCGGAGATGACATGGCCCAGAAAATTGACCTTGTCCAGCCAAAACTCACACTTGGAGAACTTGGCGTAGTACCAGTTCTCTCTTAACTTCTGCAGCACCAAGCGTAGATGTTCCTCATGTTCAGCCTCTGACTTGGAATAGACAAGAATGTCGTCGAGGTAGACGATCACAAACACATCAAGCCATTCTTGGAACAAATAGTTCATAGCTCTCATGAATGTCGGAGGGGCATTTGAGAACCCAAAAGTCATGACTGTGAACTCATATAGCCCATAACGTGTGCTGAACGCGGTCTTGGGAATATCCTCTTCACGAACACAGATTTGACGATACCCCATTCTCAAGTCAAGCTTTGAAAACACCTTAGCCCCATTCAACTGTTCGAACAGATCATTGATGCAGGGTAAAGGGTAATTGTTCTTGATGGTCTTCTTGTTGATACCGCGATAGTCCTGGACCAAGCGGCTAGTGCCATCCTTCTTCTGGACAAACAAAGCTGGTGCACCCTAAGGGGAAGTGCTCGCGCGGATAAAACCGCCTGCCTCCAACTCTGTCAAATTCTTCTTGAGCTCATTCAACTCCTTCGAACACATCTTGTACGGATGCCGAGAAATCGGCTGGGTACCAGGCTCTAGCTCAATAACGAACTCAATAGCTCGAACTGGGGGAATTCCCGGCAAATCCTCCGAAAAGACGTCTGGGAACTCACAGACAACTCTGACCTCTTCGAGCAAAGGTGCAACTCCTGCGTTCAAAGCGTACAACTGTGTTGGTCCTGTCATAGAGCCACAAGTGTACAAGACTTCTGCACCTGAATCATGTGTCAACTTGACGGGTCTAGTTGGACAATCAATATTGGCCTTGTGTTGCACAAGCCAATCCATGCCCAAAATGACATCAATGTCAGAGCTAGGCAAAACGATGAGCGAAGCCGGGAAATGACAACCCTGAATAGTGATCCTTACAAATGGAGCAAGGATAGAAGAAGTGAACTTGGAACCGGGTGAAACAATAGGCAGGAACTTGGGCAAGTCCCCCAGGGTGAGAACCTGATCGTGAGCGAATCTCTGAGAAACAAACGAGTGGGAAGCTCCGGAATCGAACAACACAGTCGCGGGAACGGAATTAACAAGCAACCTACCAAGAACGATCTCTGGAGACTGCTGAGCATCTGTGAGCATCACGTTGTTCACTCGGACTGCACGTGGTTGTGCCTTCACCATCGCGGTGCTCGGAGTAGAGCGAGGTGGAGGCGGTGGGAGCCGAGCAAAGAGAGGGTCGGTGCAGTTGGGAGACGTGTGCCCTGGCTCTCTGCACTTGTAGCAGATCGCGCCCGTCCTGGGCTGCTGCTGCGGCCTGGGTGGCCTCGCGTGTGGTGGTGTAGAGCGAGGCCCCTGCTGAACTGGGACGGGAGGGCGGGCAAAAGTGCGGACAACTGCCCCCCTCTGCTGAAACTGCTGCCTCTGCGGTGGTGCCTCTGTAACCCAAGTCTTTGCCTTCTTGTGGATCATCACTGCGGAACTGTGCTCACGCTGGCGCTTCCTGTCTGCATCCCACTCTGCTCTGGCTGACTCCTGGCCGATAGCCTGATCCACGAACTGTGAGAACAGCATGGGGCTACACTGAGTGAGTGCGTACTTGATCTCTGTGCTGAGACCTCCACGGAACCTGGCGATATTCTTAGCCTCTGTGCTGACCTCCTCTCGAGCGTACCTGGCGAGCCTAACGAAGGCCAGGTTGTACTCCTGAACTGACCTGTCACCCTGTCTCAGAGCCAAGAACTCCTCACGCTTCCTGTCCATCAGGCCACTCGGAATATGCGCTGCTCTGAAGTCTGCGTCGAAATATGCCCACGTGATGATACAATCGCCCTTGTTGGCCTTGTAGGTATCGTACCAGCTGGCTGCTTCACCCTGAAGCTGGAAGGAGGCGAAGGTGACGTAGTCAACGGGTCTGACGGTGTTTGCATTGAAGTGCCTCTTGATCTCTGCGATCCAGTCATCCGCCTCCAGCGGGTCTCGAGCCTCGGAGAACCTGGGGGCGGGGGGGGGGGGGGGGGGTTGATAGCGAGGAACTGCTGCAGTGTGGTGTACTGTGGTCGATCATTCCTCTGGGCAGTCTGGTTCTGTAGCTTCTGCAAGATCGCAGCTGTGCCCTGAGCCACTGCGGCCACAGCCTCCCCAAGGATAGGGTTCTCTGGCGGCGGCATGTTCGCTCTTGGCTCCTGTATACAGGAACACTTATGAGTACAGGATTGAAACATTGACGTAACCAGAAGATAAAGAAATATTAACAACAAAACTTCCTCACGAGGTATGAGAAAGCTGAAGGCTGAAATTCCACCAAGGTTAACCCGGAAAGTCGAAAGCTAGGTGCTACCGGAATCCCCAAACCGAGATCATCCGAATCCAAGATAATAATCTGCTAGCGAGCACACAACAATATATACGAGTGGTTGAAGACCTGAACGTTGAGACATCTTCCCTGAGCGACCCGCCGAAGCGGTCTCCTATAGGGGGAGGAACCACATCCGAAGGATGCCAACCATCGTTGTATAGGAGTTTCACCTGAGGTACTCCATAAGCGAGGTGGAGCTGTCAACCCCAAGTGGCGGCTCAGTGTTCTCAACGTACGCCAACCCTTCTCGTCGCTAGCAAAGAATTATAGAGGAATCAGAGCCTCATGTAAACGAGAACCTAGATTTGTTTTCAAAGGGGATAAGTTGCAGAGAGAAAACAACGTTTCACTTCCTCACGGAAAAGGGGTGGGAGGGTGGGGTAAGAAGAAAAAGAAAGAGTTCCTACTCTCCGATTTTTCCTTAATAACTACAAAATAGTTTCTAGACTCAACTTCGTCCAGTAAGGGGTCCTACAGTCAATCCTGCTCTGATACCAAGATGTAAGGCCCCCGAGGCGGTGCTAACTCGAGTTAGTCGCTTTCGCGTCCCGCTCAAGTTAGTAGCGCATAAAGATCCACCGACTCACGACACTCGCACTCGCGTCGCTGCCGGATTCTCGACAACAGGTATATGAACAAGAACTTAAACTAAGACATAAATACATAGAGTTCAGGGCATACATCGCCACTGAAATTTATTACATCATCTCAAAGGTTCATGGACCCAACAGAATATCATGCAACAAGCGGAAGACAAACACGAACGAGTACGGTCAAAATCCAAATTGCCCTAGAGAGGGCTGCACATAAAGAGTCCACCCACGGATCGTCGAAATCCAACTGTAGGATCTACTAAACGAGGTCGTCCTCATCGTCCTCCTCCGGGGGCACCTCCACGAAGTATCGTCCAGTGCTCTTGTCAAGGTAGTAATCCACTACAGCGGCCGATCAGGAAAAACAGTAAAAGCACAAAAGGAAAACAGGGGTGAGATTATATCATTACAGGATAACTAACTTCCTATGGTATGACAAGATAAAGGTAAAGGTTGCAGCCGCACTAGCATATATGGTGGCTATCGTACTATTAGAGTAGAGGTAAGATCCAAGCATACACGTGACATCGCGTCATAAGTCTGCTATTCACCTACTTACGTCAATCATAACACAACCTGGATCTTCTCTCGGTCCCCCTGGACGAAGAAAAGCAACCAAGGCACTCACACGGTAGGCAAGTTTTAATTATGCTTCAAATTGATGTTATTCTATGAACAAGGAGTAGGTCTCAAGTCGTCCATAACCGCGGACACGGCTTTTCGAAAAGATTTAACCCTGCAGGGGTGTACCAACTTCCCATCATAGGCTTCGCATGTACGCCCGATTTCCACTTGGCTAGGTGAGCGCCTGAAACTCCGGAACGTCAGAGTCCCTCTAACTAACAACGCACAATTCCGGGTGGCCCCCGGTGAGTGGACACCCAACTCAAAAGCCGACCGCTCTGTCGAATCGGCCTCTACCGTCTGGATAAGGTCGGGTTAGTTGCCCAAACAGATGTGGGCAACCCCCTAGCTCCCAGGGATGGATCAACAAGAGAAACCATGTCTCTGTTGGCTCGGGTTATTTCGAAAACTGCTGGGGAACCAACCAAGCACACACACGTTTACAAATGGTAAATCAGCTCGGGCCACCACTAGAACTGTATGAAGCTAGGTAGGTAAGACAAGGGGACACCATAGAATCCCACACACGATTAGGCACGCTCGTCAAGAAACACAATACCCGGAACTCAGGACCTAGGTGACTCAAATGGAACAAAACACCTGGCAGGAACAGCCTGGTCTCCCATCATTCGTAAAGTATGATTAACATCATTTAATAATAAATATCAACCAACTTCTTTAAATAACATGATATCCCAAACCAAAACATAGGGTAAGCAGCAAGTTTTCCGACTCATACTAAGCAATGGCTGAGCAGCGCTAACTTAGCAATACAATGTTTTGCTGGGATGTGGGGATCATGGCTGTTTGGTTTTGAATGTGGCATAAGCAAGTGGATAGGATAAAACAAATGTTCTAGACTAAAGCTAGGCAGGTAGGCAGAAAGGTATCAAGTAATGGTATAAATCTTCCCCTTGCCTGGGTAACCGGTCGTCGAAGCAGACGCAGCAGGGTCCTCGGGCTCGGTGTCGGAAATCTCCACGTAAGTCTCCTCGGCGGCCTCGGGTGCTAACGTAAAGTACCGGCAAGGAAAGTCACACAAGTAAGCAACGGGTGCAATGCACAGGAAAGGATGGTATGATCAAGTTTAATAAACATGATGTGACCCTAACTAGTCAATTTAAATGAAGGTGGTGATGACACGTCAACAACTTCATATGCAATTTATTTACGTAAAATGGCTTTGGTCTTAGCCTTAATTTTGGTGTAAGTAATATGGCAACCTGACATGATCAACAATGCATTTAACAGAAATAAATACAACGTGAGAAGTAAACATCGATTCCGGAGACGAAGAGATGTCGATGAGATTGACATCGGGAAGGTACAACAAAAGAAAGGTACCCAGCCATAGTGCATATGACAATATGCTAGGGGCTGGTTTGATGATTGCCAAGAATTTTGATGGCACTGACAAGAATTTGGAATGATCAGATGAACAAGGATCAACATGCATTGAGCTTGAAAGAAAGTAAAGGAAGGAAAGGCAGGGTTTGATATGGTTAGGTGATCCACACCATGTCCATATTGTTCACAATACACAAGGTGGATACCTCCTTTGGATACCTTGGACCTTGCTACACAAAGTTCATATGGCAAGACCAACTTGAATTATCAAAACACAGTTTGCAAGTCAGTGGGTCTAGGGCCTCTTTGCAAGATTTACATCACCTCAGCTGGTCAAGGTTCAACATGCAAATTAGACCCCATTAAACATGGCAGAGATTAACCCCACACCACTTAGTGCAACACACATATGCCACATGAGACAAGCTTCAGTTTGCAACACAAAAGAAAAGGAAGGGGGGGTGCCCATGTGAAACAACTTCACAGAGCCACCTCCTACATTGCCCAAAATTCTAAAAGGACTGCACTAGGATGTTCCTTGAATTTTTCTACCCCAGATACATGTAAAACATGTGGGGTAAAAGTGCAATTTTCAAACAGATTTGAATTTCAAGAAACAGAATTTAAAAAGAAAGGAAAAAACACACACACACAAAAACAGAGGGGGAAGGCCTCTGCTGGCTGGCTTCGGCCAGGTGCATTCCAGCCACTCACGGCCCGCAGCTCTTCCGAACGCCCACGGTGAAGAGAAAAGAAAAAAAAAGGTTGGGCTGAGCCCGACTCCTTCGCTGGAACAAAAAGAATGGGTTTTTAGCTCCAGGGGGAGCTCGAACCCGAGACCTCCTAGGCGCAACCCGGGGCGCCACACCACTGCACTATTGAAACTCTAGCGATAGCATAGAATCCTGAATCTAGAAGACGCGGTCGCTGACGCTAACTGAAAGTGAAGAAAAGACGTTGTCGAATTCGACAGAGCGCAACTTCTGACGGGAAAAAAACATCGACAGAGGCTGTTCTCCTTCGACCGTAGCCTCGGATAGGAACCACCGGCGAGTCGACGGCGACCTCCCCGGGCTAGCTGGATCTTCCAGGAATCCATTTTTCCCAACACCTCGCCCTGCGGCTGGAGAACAGGGACGCCGCGGTCGCAGGAAGATCGCGGCGGCGCGCCTCCACGGCGGGCAGTTGCAGACAACGGCGACGGCGGAAAAAGGGAACACGCGGTGCAAGGCTGCTCCTTGCGGCTCCAAGATGTGCACTGGACGCTCCCACGACGGCCTAGCGTGTGAACTGGCCTCGCCACAGCCACGCCGGCCATGGACTGCCCGTGGACACGACGGCGGCACGGGAACTCGCGGAGACGGGGATTTCGCACTACCACGGTTACGGGAACAGGAAGCTCACCGAGGTGATTCTGAAGAAGAGGTCGAACGCGATGAAGAGGATGGAGCCGCCATAATCGACGTCGGGGACGGTGACGGGACTCGGCGGGGAAGACGACGGTGGCGAGTCGAGGCACAACTTCTAGCTCCGGCCTGCGGGAAAAAACGGGACGCAAGGGTGGTCAGGGACGCGTACGCGTGCGCACGGTCAACGACACGACGAGGCGGCGGCCAAATCGGCGGCTTACCGGCGAAACAGAAGAGGGAAAATCCTCCCATGGCAGCGGCGGCGGAGAGAACGAGGAGGGGGGGAAAGGACCTAGGGTTCGGGAGAAGGAGAGGGGGCCAGCCTTTAAGGAGGGCGAGGAGCATAGGCTGCGGAGGGGCTCCACGCCGAGCTTCTCTCCGTCCTGCTCTGACGAAGGGGAAAAGGAGGGGGGAAAGGTGGGGAAGAAGACGCTGGCAAGCGGGCCCGGGCGGTCAGGAAGAGAGAAATAAAAATGAAGGGCGCGGGGCTCCTCTTGCTGGGCCGAAACGGCCAGGCCCCGGATGGGCTGGGCTTCTCTGGATGCAGAGGAGGAAAAGAAAGAAAACACCCTCTGCATTTTTGAAAATGCAGCAGACAAAGAAAAGAAAAGAGGAGGGAAAAGAGATTATAAAAATATAACACAATATTTTAAATATCTCTGGCAACAAGCTTGATCACCCAAAATTAGTTGGGCAATTTTTTGGACGCAAAGGAAAATCACCACAATCCAAACAGTTCCCTTTTCCATAGAAAAAGGTGCATTTGGGATTCTTTGGAAAGAAACACAAGGGTAAAAATTCCATGAACTCAAGAATCTCACACCTTGCATTATTTTGGATTTTTCAAAATTGGTTTGACCTAGGGGCCACTGTTTAAAATTGTAAAAAAATATTTGAAAAGACAAGAATCCTTGGCAAGACAAAAGAATTGGCTAGGCCAAAGATGAGGTTGAGGGGAGGTGACATGCAATCAGAACAATTTGAAGATCATGTCAATTGAACTACATTGATCACCTTTGATCACAAAGAAAAAGGACTCCAATCCCAATGTAATTCCAAATCATCACATGCAAAGTCATGAACATCCACCATGAGGAGTTACAAATTGAACAGACAAGGTACAAAACATGATGTATCATAAGGGCATTACATGTGCGCTGTTACACGTAGTCATCTTCCATCTTCAGGTCTTCGTACTTGTTGAAGGCTTGCTCGTTGGCGACTCCATCCATTCTGATGATGTTTCTTTTGCCTCTCTTCACTACAACGCGGCTCGGCTTTGATGGGTCAGTAATGAAGAAGCATTGGTCCACTTGGCTAGCCAGTACCCATGGCTCATTTTTCGCGGTGACGTTTGCGCCCGCGGACTTGGATTTGGCTTCGGGTATAACCATGGTGGTGAAGTACCGGTCTTCTTTTACGACGCTCTTGGCCCATCTCACACGGAACATTGGCACCTTCTCTCCACAGTAGTCGAGCTCCCATATGTCCTAGATCCTTCCATAGAATCTTTCCTTGACGTCATCGGTGTAGAATATCCCCGTTACCCCTGAGTTCTGGTAATCGCAGTTATTGTACTTTTCCTCCGTGTAGAATGTGTAGCCGTTGATATCATACGCTTGATAGTTCATCAGGTTGCGTGCGGCACCCTGTGACAAGGTGAATATCATCTTTTCGTCCTCGAAAGCGTTCCTTCGCGGGGGATTAGCACGAAGCTCGTACCTGAACCAAGTCATGAAACCGGGGTTGTGCTCTTTGATTAGCCGTGGATCTCGGTCCGTTATCTGCAGGCCCTGGTCACTTTATTTCTTCCTGATTAAGTCCTTGTGGTTTACTATCCAAGGATCGACCAACTGGATGTGTTGTAGCGCGACTAGGCTTGCTCTTTCAAAGTCGATGTCTCGACCATCAAAGTTGACATGCATTGCGCGGCTTCCCTCGTGGTGACCACACCCATCGGTCCTGCCAAAGTTTGTTGGCGGCTAGACCAACAGGGTTCTCGGTGTTGAGATAATTCGTGAAAAAAGAGATGCACTCTTCGGTTAGAAAGCCCTTCGCTATGCTTGCATCTATACGGGATCTGTTACGAACGTATTTTTTGATGTGTACATTCATCCTTTCGAACGGCATCATGCTGCGCAGAAATGCAGGCCCGAGTTGGACGATATCCTCCACGACGTGGATCAGCAAATGCACCATAATGTCGAAGAACGCGGGCAGAAAATAGATCTCAAGCTCGCATAGTATGAGCACGATCTCCTCCTGTAGCCTTTTGAGTTGCGTAGCGCAAATCGACTTCCGGGAGATGACGTCAAAAAAGTTGCAAAGGCCAAAAAACGTTTTACGGACGTGCTCGTCCATTATCCCTTGGATCGCAACCGGGAGAATCTGTGTCCTCAGCACGGCACAGTCGTGAGATTTCATCCCCCTGAAAAGCTGCTTCGCCTCGTCTAGGTATCTGCTTATCTTCCCCGCGTAGCCGTTCGGAAATTTTACTCCTATGTGGCAGTGGATAAACCGCTTGATCTCCTCCTCGCACAGAGTGAAGCATGCCAGGGGGCAGTGATCAATACCGGTCTTCTTCTTGGTCGCCCTTTTTCGTTTGCGAGCGTTTTGCGTTTCCGTATCCTCTTCCTCCTCCGGCTCATCATCTTCATCACTAGGGGGGTGAAGTTCCCTCCTGATGCCCATAAATTTCAAGTCATTCCTTGCTTTTCTCCCGTCCTTGGTCTTCTCCGGCATGTTGAGCAGCGTGCCAAACAAGCTCTCGCACACGTTATTTGTGATATGCATGAGATCAAGGCTATGAGGACTGCGGAGGAGACTCCAGTATTCCAAATCCCAGAAAACAGACCTCGCTTTCCATACCCTCGTCAACGGCTGAGTCTTCTTTTTTTTCTTTCCCGGCACGGGGCACTCTTTCCAAGTTTTCAGCAAGTTGTCGATTTCTTTGCCGCTCCTTCGAGCTGGGGGTGCTCGGATCTCCTCGCTTCCATCGAACAGATGTCCTTGTTTTCTCCATGTGTGTTTCTTGGGAAGCCACCTCTAAGACCCCTGGAACACGGTTTTTGAAGATCCGGGATCTTTTGGTACCTGGCAGTACGTTGTATTATCCATGCACCTAACGCATGCACAGAATCCTTGGACCACCTGCCCTGAGAAATATCTGTATCCGAGATAGTCGTGCACCGTCGTGATCACCCCGGCTTTCATGGCGAAATATTCTTTTGCGGCGGCGTCCCACGTATTGACTCCGTCTTTCCATAACATTTCTAGCTCCTCTTTCAACAGCTGCAGATATAGATTGAGGTCCGTACCTGGTTGTTTTGGCCCTTGAACTAGCATACACATTGTTATGTACTTTTTCTTCATGCACTTCCAGGGGGAAGGTTGTATATGCATACAAACACGGGCCAGGTACTGTGTTGGTGCTCTGGTCTCCAAACGGATTGACTCCATCGGCACTCACACCAATCCTGAGATTCCTTGGTTCTTCCCCAAAATCTGGGTATTCGAGGCCCAACGCAGTCCATTGGCTACCATCTGAAGGGTGCCTCAGCATGTCCTCCTTTTACGGATCCGGATTCGGGTCATCCTCTTTTAGCTTCTTTCTATCTGCGTGCCAGGTCATGAGCTTTGCTTCCTCGGGATCTACGAAATACCTCTGCAAACGAGGAGTGATCGGAAAGTACCATACCACTTTTCTAGGAACTTTCTTCCCTCTCTCGTATCGACTAACACCACACAATGAGCATGTGGTTTTCTCTTCATCCTCACCCCGATAGATCATGCAATCATTTATGCAGACGGGGTATTTAACGTGCGGAAGATCGAGAGGGCACAGGACTTTCTTGGCTTCAGCGATACTAGTTGGACACGTGTTACCCTTCGGAAGACGATCGTGCCAGAATGCTATGTTATCATCGAAGCTTTCTTCGGTCCATTTTTGTTTTGCCTTCATCTCCATAGCCCAAAGTTTTACATTCAAGCGGGTATCCCCGTCTTTGCATCCTTCATACAACTTCGTAACCGCGTCTTTCTCAAGTTGCGCCATCTTGGCTTTCTCTCTAGGTGCACCTCTTGCGTTCAACGCCTCTTTGACAAGCAGCTCTTGAACATGAGGGTCCCGCACCCAGCTTAAATCCTTGTCATGTCCATCAACTCCACCGGCATAGTTGAGTATAGACATCGTAACCCTACATCGCATCACTTACTCGTCGTAATAATCCTGCAACACCGAAGGTTACAGCCCGACAACGGGTCAGTACATCTAATTTGTACGGCAAGTCACACGAAAAAGGATATAACAGACCTATTGCTACATGCAAGGTAAGTCAAAGGAAAGGCTTATGGTTTTGTTTTGCAGAAAGCTGGTTTTTCCCAATCTACCTAATCAAAATTTTAATTTAACTTACTACTTAAGATTGAACTGGGCACACCAGTTCCAATCCACACCCTTTATTAAATCTTGCCCACTCAAGTTTATTATGGTGATTCATCTATCAAGATCCTCCAGTAATAGTAATGTCTAGAAGATCAAGATTCCCTTAACCAGGGACACGGCTAATCATGATTAGTTTTTACTCTGCAGAGGTTAGAACACTTTCCCCGCTGGAATCAACCCTCAGATTGAGAAGAAGTCTTTCAGAAGAGGTCACCTACACCCAACGGCAAGCCGGTCACCTCTCACATCTACATCTGCTAGCTTTGCACGGGAGAGGCTTCCTACATCGTACTCAACTAAACCAGAGGCCATATGGCCAGCGGCTGTACATGGAAGCTCCTAGTCACCAAGTATGTCTGATCTTTTTGAGCTTGGACGGTGCCCACTTACGTTCAGAGGGTAGATACCATGACGTTCTGTCGACCACCAAAACCAACCATTAGGGGTACAACCTGGTCTCGCCTTAGATAAGGCACGAGCCCCCAGGAAGCACTCCCTGCCCATCCAGAGGTGAATTATATTTAAGGTTGCTAGTCAAATCATCAAATCCTCACACAACTCAATGTATTCTGAAGCCAATCCCCGTCAACAAGCATAGCAATATATAATCAAATACGAACTAGGGCGACAAAGAATACAGGATCAGATCATATGGCTATCCTACCAGTTTTGCAGCAATAATAATATAAAACTTCCTATACATGCATATGGTGATATTTGCTACATGCATAAGTAAAAATATAGGTTGTGAAATGGTCAAAGTATGACTTGCCTTATACATTCGATGAAGTTCTTCGCCCTCACGATCCAGTCAACTCTATTCGTCACCCTCCGAGAAATCTATCGCAAACGAAGGAACTTGAATAAGCAATCACACCACAAGGCAAACAAAAGATCAACAAAACAAACACAAAAGGTTTTAGCAACAAAACAAAAAGGCTTTGAAGTGCAAAGGTGTCGATGTGATCGAAGGTGATCGGCGGAAGTAACCTCGAGAGAGTCAACAGATAGAGATTCATCGGTAAGAAATTTTGAATACGGGAATTTATGAAATCAAGGTGAAAATCATGCCCACATGAAAAGTTTGTGAATCTTACCGATAACATGTCTCAAGTGATCCGATATACAAAAAAATCACGTGAAACGGAATACTACAACGTAGGTCATAACAAGTGAAAAATTGAATTGAATTTGAATTTAAACAAATCAAGAAACATTTGAATTTTTGTGTACACATGCTATGAACAGAAAGTACATGGAACGAGTGATCCAACGCAAAAAGAATCACTCGATTTGGAGCCACGGTTTAAAAGATACGACCTCCGGAATTTGAATTTGAATTTGAAATAAATTCAAATTCAAATTCAAAAGTGTGCAAAGTGTGCAAAATTTTATTCCACGCTAAAGTACAGAACAACACGAGCGCGTAGGAAAAAGTTTGACCTCAATCCTACGCACGGTGAAGGAGATATTGCGAGTACGACGCTAGGGTCTTTTCTGCAAAAAGGACATATTCGCAATTATAATATCTTCGCAAAAAGCAATCGGGTCCTTGGTCCGGATCTGGCCGGAGTTGATATTTTTCCGGCGAACTCGCGAATTCCGGCAAGGTAGGGTTTGGATCCGGCGAGGTGCGGCATGGGCGGTGGCCGAGGGCGGCGACTCCGGCGAGTGGGGGCCGGCGGAGGGCGGCGCCAGGCGCGACGGGTGGCGCGGCTTGCCCGACGTCGGCTCGTCCGGCCGTGCCGGCGGCGGAGCCGGACGAGGGCGGCGGGGGCGGTGGCGGGGCGTCGCGGGCGGCGCGACGGGCGGCGTGGCCGGGCGGCGCGGCTCCGGCCGGGGTGGCGTGGGGCGGCGGCGCACGGGGAGCCCGGTGACTCCGGCGGCGGCGGCGGCGACGCGGAGCCCGGCGGCCGCGGCGGCCCGCGGGTCCCTCTAGGGTTTCTTTTTATTTTATTTTTTTGCAGAAAAACGAAAGAGAGAAAGGAAAAAAATCTGAATTTCTATTTATATGCAGAGGAGGAAAAAAATAAAAACGGGCCCGTGTTCGACTCAAAATGCGCTCGCGGGCGAGGCGTAGATGTGGGCCGGCCGGGCTACGGTTTGTTTTTTCTATTAACACTCAAACTTCGAACAATTAAATAAAACCAACTATAACTCCGAAAAATATGAAACAAAATCCTAAATTCATCAAATATCCTAAAGAAAATTATGCAATGAAAATATTTTCCAAAATAGTAAATAAAAATAATTACCTTTTTCCAATGACTTTATTCAGTTATAAAATATTTTAAAAATCAACAAAAACCTCAAATAATTATTTAAATAATTTCCACTCCATTTTTCTGAAGAAGTCATTTTATCTTCTCTCAAGTTATTATTATTTTGAATGGAAAATTATTTTAATAACTCAAATTAAATTAAAATAAAATCACATTAAAACATTTCCAACTTTCTTTTATAATGAAGGAGTCATATTACCTTCTCTCATTTTAATTTATTGGATTTGTTTCAAATACTAAATTCCAAAACTCCAACAATGAATATTAGGGAAAGTCCTTTTATTCCCTCTCATTTTTAATATTCAATTTAACTCCAAAAGTTTTAAATCCTACTAAAAATCAAACGTATCATGCAAACAATCATCATTATAATTAATTTATTAACATTCCAAGATTTAGAAAATTTTGGGATGTTACAGACTACCACCCTTAAAAGGAATCTCGTCCTCGAGATTCGAGAAGGCTAGAAAGAAAAAGGTTAGGGTTTGGGTTTTCCTGACAGTCCATCGATCCTCCGATTAGCTAGGGTGCTACCACCCTTAAAAGGAATACGACTTAGTCTTCATGAGTCTTGTTCCACCAGTCACATTATTCATAGGGATTTCACCAACTCCCTTGAGGTCTTCAATCCTTAGCAGAAGAGTGGTTTTCCAAATACCGAACCTTCATGGCTGACAAGGCAGGCGCCAATACTAAACAACTATCGACAGTCTCTTGGTGGTCATCCATAATAGTTTTACGGGATACCTACAGAAAATGGTCTTGGTCTATACTCACCGTATCACTTACTATTATTAACGATAATCTTATACAGGGGTCCACATCGTACCATACTATGGATTAGGCTTAACATCGTCGCCTCTCTACTATAGGTAAGTCACTCAAGATTTACTAACCCGCATAGCAAGAGCGGATAATAAGGGTAGTCGTCATGGCGGCCAATCCATTCCGCACCCAAATCATTACCTTGTATATGGTTAAGAGAATATCGCAATCTAACACTCGTTCATCGTCACGGGCATTGCAGAAAGTTTCTCTTTTTCATGAACTGGGTTCAGATAAATCCATGGTTCTGCAAGCCAAACAAACATCTATCGTTTCCTCACAACACTTAGGTTTGCGCAAACTATTACAAAACGTGTACTGGTGAAGTACCACTTGCTCCAGGGTTCTTTCTTCAGCAAGATTGTGCTTGCTTGTTGTAAGATCCTGGCACACGGGGTTATCCTTGGACTCGGCATTAAGTTACATCCATCTTTATTCCAGTCTTGACATTAGCATACATTGTATTAGCTTCTTCAGTGTAGGAAGAGGACGAGGGGGAATAGAATGTAGATAGAGAGGTATAGATAGATAGAGAGAGATACCCATACAAACATCACACTAGTTTTGAAAATATAAGTTTTGATGTGTAGCTGTCGGTAAAAAACAAAAAAATGACAGCTCATCGAAATGATCTAATGGTAGAAATCTTGAATCTTCCAGGTCTTCAAGTCTTCAATGTCGGCAGCTTCAGTTTTGCATTGTCGAAGCAATCTTCGTATCATCGAGTCACTTGTCAACTTGTTCTTCTTGTTTTTGTGTCTTCTTTAGTCTTGAAGCATACTAAATAGAGGGGGGTCTAATGAAACGTAAACTTATTGTACTCACGTAAAAGAAACGCAAGGCACAACACACAACATCAATAAAAGACATATCAAGCTCAAAGGGCACAAGACAAAACTTAAAAAAACAAATCATGACATAAAACATCTAGTTCAACCTTAGCAAAACACACATCGATCCACCTCTCCAACTAACATTAAAAGGTACCATCATACACTTAGTGCACGATTAAGAATGTCTATCCTCCAATTGCCAAACATAAGCGTCAATATGCCGACATCTTTTCTCCCACGTTCACATCTTCTTTCTCTTCAATCCTGGACACATGTTGGCATAGTGTCCCTTGTTCCTGCACCGGTAACACTCAACTTGGCTAAGGTCCTTCTTTTTCTCCTTCACGGGTGCTTCCCTGAATTCTTGGATAATTTTCTCCATTCCTCCCTTTTGATGCTGAGATACTTGTTGTGTCATGATGAAAAATTGACATTGAGCGGGGTACTGATTATTTCCTTCGCACACAAAACATGTGACTTGAGCAATAGGACATTCTTCACCCAAGTGAATTTCCTCACAATAGGGACATCCATCTTGGTGTCCTTCATAGGAGTGTCCTACTTCCCCGCCAATTTTGCAGGCACGCGGCCTCTTACGGTTTACCGTCCTTTGCATCGGGGTGACGAGGCGAGATCCCAACAAAATATTGGTAAATTCCTTCCAAGTAATATTCTTTCTTGATTCGTTAATCGCCTGGTGCAATGTCCACCAAGTAGCAGCCTCTTCTACAAAGTACTTGACAGCATAGTGGACCATGTCATCACTTCCAACCTTGTTATTCTCCATGTGCTCCTCCATATTATGAATCCATTGCTCCACCTTCAGTCTAGTCATCGCCCCAGAAAAGGTGAGTGCTACTTCATACTCCATCTATTGAGCCCAAACGACAAGGGTTAGGGAAACTAGGATACAGACAAGAAAACAAACCAAAGATAGCACCAAGCAATTGCACCCAAACAAGAATAAGGCAAAACACCTACACGCAAACAAAAACACATAACAATAATCACTCAAGTCGCAAAAATCAAACCACACAAACAACTCCTAGAGTAAGGTCATATGTGCAAGACATACGATCTCATCATACTACACGAAATTCGTTTATCTAACTCCATATAAAAGTGGCGGTCTGAATCTAAGCTTCATCCTTCTCAGCTAAGCTGATCTTGAAAATCCTCTCGTAGTGTCAAAACTTATTGAACTCCATAAGATACCCCTTCTAGTTCTGGCAGTGGTGCTTCAACTGATCCATAAGTTTGATGGTGCACTTCTCAACCGTCACGTCTTCAGGGTCATACACAACTAGTATGGTCATTTACATATAGAACAAGAGAAGGAGTTTAGAAGATGAGTAATAGATGAGAGATACTAGTGGAGACAGTAAGTAAGCAAAGAATGATAAAATATTTTTGTTCCTATGGCTTTTCCTATCCATTTTCTAGGGTCACGACCTACAGTCAACATGGGCTATGATACCATATGTAACGACTCGATTCACTAAGAATCCAAGTCTCTGTGCATTCTCTGCTAGTCCCTGGATCAATAGCTAGCACACACAGTACATGATGTAATATCAAAAATAAACCACATGTCATAAATATTACATCGAAGATCCAGTATTACAATAAAGCATACCTGCATAGCTCAAGGCTAGCTTACAAATAGAATACAACAGAAAAACAATAAAAGCTTCGTGGCATCCATCAACTCCACCGGCATAGTTGAGTATAGACATCATAACCCTACATCGCATCACTTACTCGTCGTAATAATCCTGCAACACCGAAGGTTACAGCCCGACAACGGGTCAGTACATCTGATTTGTACGGCAAGTCACACGAAAAAGGGTATAACAGACCTATTGCTACATGCAAGGTAAGTCAAAGGAAAGGCTTATGGTTTTGTTTTGCAGAAAGCTTATTTTTCCCAATCTACCTAATCAAAATTTTAATTTAACTTACTACTTAAGATTGAACTGGGCACACAAGTTCCAATCCACACCCTTTATTAAATCTTGCCCACTCAAGTTTATTATGGTGATTCATCTATCAAGATCCTCTAGTAATAGTAATGTCTAGTAGCTCAAGATGCCCTTAACCAGGGACACGGCTAATCATGATTATTTTTTACTCTGCAGAGGTTGGTACAATTTCCCCGCTGGACTCATCCCGAAGATTGAGACGAAGTCTTTCAGAAGAGGTCACCTACACCCAACGGCAAGCCGGTACACCTATCACATCTACATCTGCTAGCTTTGCACGGGAGAGGCTTCCTACATCGTACTCAACTAAGCCAGAGCCCATATGTCCAGCGGTTGTACATGGAAGCTCCTAGTCACCAAGTATGTCTGATCTTTTTGAGCCTGGACGGCGCCCACTTACGTTCAGAGGGTAGATACCATGACGTTCTGTCGACCACCAAAACCAACCATTAGGGGTACAACCTGGTCTCGCCTTAGATAAGGCACGAGCCCCTAGGAAGCACTCCCTGCCCGTCCAGAGGTGAATTATATTTAAGGTTGCTAGTCAAATCATTAAATCCTCACACAACTCAATGTATTCTCAAGCCAATCCCCGTCTACAAGCATAGCAATATATAATCAAATACGAACTAGGGCGACAAAGAATGATATTTTCTACATGCCCGTCTATCAGTTTTGCAGCAATAATAATATAAAACTTCCTATACATGCATATGGTGATATTTGCTACATGCATAAGTAAAAAATATAGGTTGTGAAATGGTCAAAGTATGACTTGCCTTATACATTCGATGAAGTTCTTCGCCCTCACGATCCAGTCAACTCTATTCGTCACCCTCCGAGAAATCTATCGCAAACGAAGGAACTCGAATAAGCAATCACACCACAATGCAAACAAAAGATCAACAAAACAAACACAATAGTTTTAGCAACAAAACAAAAAGGCTTTGAAGTGCAAAGGTGTCGATGTGATCGAAGGTGATCGGCGGAAGTGACCTCGAGAGAGTCAACAGATAAAGATTCATCAGTAAGGAATTTTGAATGCGAGCATTTATGAAATCAAGGTGAAAATCATGCCCACATGAAAAGTGTGTGAATCTTACCAATAACATGTCTCAAGTGATCCGATATGCAAAAATCACGTGAAACGGAATACTACAACGCAGGTCATCGCAAGTGCAAAATTGAATTGAATTTGAATTTAAACAAATCAAGAAACATTTCAATTTTTGTGTACACATGCTATGAACAGAAAGTACATGGAACGAGTGATCCAACGCAAAAAGAATCACTCGATTTGGAGCATCGGTTTAAAAGATACGACCTCCGAAATTTGAATTTGAAATAAATTCAAATTCAAAAGTGTGCAAAGTGTGCAAAAAAAAATCCATGCTAAAGTACAGAACAACACAAGCGCGTAGGAAAAAGTTTCACCTCAGTACGGCGCCGGGGTCTTTTCTGCAAAAAGGACCTATTCGCAATTATAATATCTTCGCAAAAAGCAATCGGGTCCTTGGTCCGGATCTGGCCGGAGTTGATATTTTTCCGGCGAACTCGCGAATTCCGGCGAGGTGGGGTGCGGCTCCGGCGAGGTGCGGCACGGGCGGCGGCTTCGGCGAGTGGGAGCCGGCGGAGGGCGGCGCGAAGCGCCACCGGTGGTGCGGCTTGCCCGGCGTCGCCTCGTCCGGTCGTGACGGCGGCGGAGGCGGATGAGGGCGGCGGGGGCGGCGACGAGGCGTCGCGGGCGGCGCGACGAGCGCCGTGGCCGGGCGGCGCGGCTCCGGCCGGGGTGGCGCGGGGCGGCGGCGCACGGGGAGGCGCGCGGCGACTCCGGCAGCTATGGACAGAGGCGGCGGCGGCGAGGCGGGGCCCGGCGGCGGCGTGGCGGGGCCCGGCGGCCGCGGCGGCCCGCGGGTCCCGCTAGGGTTTCTTTTTTTTTAAGAAAAAGGAAAAAGAGAAAGGAAAAAAAATCTGGATTTCTATTTATAGGCAGAGGATGAAAATATAAAAACGGGCCCGTATTGGACTCAAAATGCGCTCGCGGGCGAGGCGTACTTGTGGGCCGGCCGGGCTACGGTTTGTTTTTTTTCTATTAACACTCAAACTTCAAACAATTAAATAAAATCAACCGTAACTCCGAAAAATATGAAACAAAATCCTAAATTCATCAAATATCCTAAATAAAATTATGCAATGAAAATATTTTCCAAAATAATTTATAAAAATAATTACCTTTTTCCAATGACTTTATTCAGTTATAAAATATTTTAAAAATCAAGAAAACCTCAAATAATTATTTAAATAATTTCCACTTCATTTTTTGAAGAAGTCATTTTATCTTCTCTCAAGTTATTATTATTTTGAATGGAAAATTATTTTAATAACTCCAATTAAATTTATATCAAATCACATTAAAACATTTCCAACTTTCTTTTATAATGAAAGAGTTATATTACCTTCTCTCATTTTAATTTATTGGATTTGTTTCAAATACTAAATTCTAAAACTCCAACAATGAATATTAGGGAATGTCCGTTTATTACCTCTCATTTTTAATATTCAATTCAACTACAAAATTTTTAAATCCTACTGAAAATCAAACGTATCAAGCAAACAATCATCATTATTATTAATTTATTAACATTCCTAAATTTAGAAAATTTTGGGATGTTACATGATCTTCATGTCCGGCATCTTGATCTACATGATCCGCTTCGGCATCTTCTTCATGATCATGTACGGGATGCTCTTCGTCTTCTCGCCCGCCGCTGTTGTCTGGTTTCCCTTCCTCATTTACTGGCACCCCACCATTGACGTCCTCCTCCTCACCAGCTTCATCACTTATCCACTGTGTGTATCCATCCATCAAAACATTACGCTTTAGGTGTCTTTGCAATATTCCGGAATCAGGCTCGGTCATGCACTACAGTTTGCATCCGACACGGACATCTTATATCCGACCTATTATTCCTTAGCATGTCGTTTGTCGCACATTGCATCCACCTAGCCACGGTGATATCGCTCAGCATCTCGCAGACCATGGTCGATCACCTGCGTCCACAGAGAGAGCAACACAATTATATATCATAGTCGTCGCCGGAAAAATACGGCATGACCTTCCCTAATAATGCATGGGAGCATGCGGAGAGTGCGCCAGAAATTTTCCGAAACGGAAATGAATCGACATTTCGGTTAAACATTGGCCACTCAAGATTCACATATACATCAAACCATCATAAGCTTCACATATACATCAAACCACCACAAGCTTCACATATACATCAAACCCACGTGTAAGAGAAAAGTTATGCCCCATGAGTTTTGGATATTGTTGGACAAAACAGTAGTGGAACTAACAAGTTTTCTAGTATGAACCAGATGGTTAGGTTCCTGAAGTTATAGGTTGGTGCTAAAGCTTCAACGAAGATTTACATATATACTGAAGCATATCCTCTGGAGTGAAGCTCATCACGGATGTCGACCCCCATAAAGATAAGGAATCCTGAAGCACGTCTCATCAAAGGAGTTGATCAAGATGGCGCAAGACTTAGTAGTTTTTGCGCACTTCTTTTTCACTTCTTTGAGTCATAGGAAAAACCGTACTATCAAGAGGGGTTTAGTAAATGTACTCCGAAGGTTTTGGTGAAAAGACTCAGATCGAATCCAAACCTGTGAGAAGCCAGAGATGAGAAATCATGTGCACTAGGTAATGCTTCACCAGCGAAGACTTTGTTCTTTCGGATCCTGAAGCATAACCAACTCCATGAGTCAGCTTTACTTGTTCCGCAAGTAAATTGCGCATTGATTAGAAATCCGACCGTTGTGGACAGGTGTCAAGCTGTCGCATCGGGTCACTTCAGTCATTTCTCACCTTGGGATCGCCACCTATAAATAGGCCACCCCCGTCCCCATTGGCGGGTGGCTGCTCCAAGATTATTTTCCAACAGTGAAGAGAGAGAGCAACCCCCCCGAAGCAAAACAAAAACCCATCCACCGAAGCATAAGTCCTATTGATCTGAGTTGATTCACTATGACTTAGGAAGAAATTTGCTAGCCTTGTTATCTTGGAGAGCGAAGAGTAATTGTCGCCTCGAAGTCCAGTTTGTTAAAGGTTTTGGTGATTTCCTCAATAATAAACCACGAGTGAAGAACTGACCAAGCTCAAGGATATTGGTGCAGTGGAGATACGGACGGAGAGAGGCTAGCTCATGTGTTCAATCACAAGTCCCTCCAACCAGACGTAGCACTTTGCAGAGTGTGAACTGGTCGAACAAACATCTCCGAGTCAAGAGTCTGTTTTACATTCCGTACTTACATTCAGTATTGCAATTGCTTCTATGATTTGATTCAATGCAATTGATTCGATGCTTTTGATTCACTATGTTATGCTTCACTATAGTTCTGCTTCACTGTTTACCTTCTGTTGAATTCCTTCTGCTGCTATGTTGTGCTTCACTTCAAAGTTTCATGCAAAAATTTGAAGTGATCATTCACCCCCTCCCCCTATGATCACATACTTGGACTTTCAATTGGTATCAGAGCTAGTTACTCCCTACACTCTGTGTGTTTTGGATTAACCTCCTGGAGTGCTTTCAAGTATGTCTTTCGCAGCTATTCGCTCCGGCGAACCCATCCCTGTTTTCAATGGAAAGGACTACCCATACTAGAAGGACAAAATGAAGAGGAATATCATGGCTATCAATTATGTTGCCTGGAAAATTGTCTTATATCGAGTCACAGTCGCCCATGAGAATGCCATCACTCCTGACGAAGCGATGTTGCTTGACCTTGATTCTGAAGTTTGGGTATTCATCACCAATCATCTGACACCAGAGAAGTATCATGAAGTGAAGAATATCCCTACTTCCAAAGGAGTCTCGGACTATCTGGAAAAGATCGGTGAAGGCGTTTCTACCCAGAAGGATGCCAGAATTGACACACTTCGCAGCAAATTCTGTCGATTCAAGAGAAACGAGGGTGAAAAAGTCAGCTCCATTTACAGCAGACTCACTGCTCTTGCTAATGAGTTGATTTCCCTCGGTGCTGATGACATTACTCCTCACTCAGTTGTAAGAACTTTGCTTCGCTCATTGGATGATTCGTTTGATCACATTGTGCTGATGATCAAGGAAAGAAATGATTTTAGACGTCTTGTTGCCGCTGATATTCTTGAGAGACTCGATACTTTTTGAAATGGAAGAATATGAGAAACGTGATATTAATGGCTCTCGAAGAAGATCACATGATTTGAAAGCAAAAGCTTCGCGTCATTCTTCACCCGAAGTCAGTTCTGCTTCAGATGTCGCATCTGATGATCCTGCAAGCATTGGGAAAGACTTAGCATTGATCATGAGACACTTCAACCGCTTCCAAAGAAAAGGTTTTTCTTCACCCAAAAAGAGTTATTCTTCAAGGAGCTCAAGTCACTCATCTCACCGCTCATCCTCAAGAAGGTCTCCTCTGTGGGACAATTGTTGCTACAAGTGCAAGAAACCAGGTCACTATATTGCTTATTTCCCTCTGTGGGAAGCTGAGAACAGATCGAAGCATTCGCTCAGGGACTCCTCAACAAAGTCCCACAAATCGTCCAGAAGTCCAAGAGAAGTTATTCCAGTTCAAGAAGAGAAAAGAAGATTCTGATGATGAAAAGAGGAAGAAGTATCATAAGAAGCGTGAGGGTTCTTCATCGAAGACTCACTCATCTCGTTGAAGCAGCTCTCACCGTGCCAAGGCCAATCTGGGAAAGGAAATGAACTCTGAAGATGAAGCCTCTGGGTCCGAAGCTGAATCAGGCTCAAGGTATGGGTCTGGGTCTGAATCAGATGGTGTTGCTGGTTTGGCTTTCGCTTCAATAGATGCTTCAACCAAAGCTTGGAGCTCATTCTTCACCAACAACAGTAGTGAATATGAAACTCCTTCATATTGCTTCATGGCCAAAGCGAAGGTATCTTCATCAAAAAATACCTATGATACTTATGATTGTTCCTCATATGATAGTGATTCGAAGATAAGCTATGCTAAACTTGCTAAAATTGCTTCGATCCAACAAGATGAACTTGATTCACTAAGCAAAACAATTAAGAAGTCAGAAACTCTGTTGATCGATGAGATAGAGAAAGGTCAAACTTTAACCAATGAGCATGCTGCTCTGAAGGAGAAGTTCAAAGAATTATCCTCTCGGCATGATCTTCTTTCAGTTGACTACGAGAAGCTTACCTATGAATTTCTTCAAAGGAAAATGGCTCTCGAAAGACTGAAAGAGGCTCATGAAGAGTTGGAAAATGTCAATCTCTCTCTCATGGCTCAACAAGGTTCTGAAGCAAATCATAAAACTGATTCACCTTGCTTAACTTGTATGGAACGAAGCAAAACTGATTCCAAAGGTAAAGCTCCTATTGTTATTGATGATACTAATGCCTCGGATGAGGAAAATCCTGCTATTACCGAGGAACTCCTCAGGTTGAAAAACTTATTTGAAATAGGCATGTTCAAAAGTGTGCAAGGTCACCAGTATCTTTGTGATATCCTGAGGAAGGCTCTCCTTCACAGGAATCCCAGCAATGAGGGTGTTGGTTTCGAGAGAAAGATAAACTCTGATGGCACCTATTGGGAACCTGAGCAGTATCCTAAGACTGTTTGGGTCCTAGCGAAGGAGAAACCCATTGATATTGCTAACCTTTCAGGTTTCGACTGCAAAATGTATAAGGCTATTGTGGATGAATCACTTTATTCAAACTACAAACTCATTAAATATTAACAGGGAAAGGTTACAGCTGAGTACGTTGGTACTCCTCCTAAGAATGGCTTCTATAAGAGGCAGATATGGGTGCAGAAAGCACTTGTGGAAAAACTGCCTGCTAACCATACTATGCAGGGAAAGTATTTGGTACCACCGAATCATTTCTATTCACTAGAGGAGAGAAATGATTCACGGGTGCCCGAATCAAATGTTCCTCAGAAGCAATACTATCGCACTGGTCGTTATACTTACCGTCCTCATAATAACCATAATAAGATTGCATATGCTCATTCTTATCCTAACCATTCGCAGAGGACTTACATTTATGGTGTACTTGATGGTCCCCCTAGGCAATATAATCCTGTTTGTTTTAATATTGCTTCGACAAGTGCTTCAACCTCTTCTCAGTCATCTGCTCGTTTGTGGGTGGTTAAGAAGAACTAATTCTTCTGCAGGGCTATGTCTTCGGTGGATCCGAATGGGTCATGGATAGTGGTTGTACAAATCATATGTGTCGTGGTCATACCTAAGGCATACCCTTAATTATCATATATCATGGGGTACCCTTAACGAGACAATAAGAGTAAGACAACATGACGTATAACCGAGTCACGTGTTACTCGGATACACCAACTCGGATGGTCCAACTCGGATGCTGTAACTCGGATGCTCCAACTCGGATGGATTTACTCTGCACGTGGCAACTCTGCATGTCTCAACTCAGCACGTGGCAACTCTGCATTAAAAGGGGAGTTACTCACGAAAGTTACTACTCCAAGCATTACTTCATGTAATAAGTAGCACTAGAAACCGTTGCATTTATTAGGCACTAATCTCTCATTAATTCCCCATTTATGTAATTTAAGTGGCATGGGGGTGGCGCACTCTATATAAGCCACCCCCACCACGGCACCAAAGGGGGACTCTCCTTCTTCCTCCTCTCCCTCTCACGGGATCTTATCCCATGTAATGCCATGTTCTTCGTGTTGGGTCTCGCAGAAGAAAACAATATTTTTTCTAACTAGCGTCGCCCTTAACCCAAGATCTATCTAGCTGTAATGCCGTAACGGAAAGGCTTGCGGAAACATACCTCGGGGTGTAGTCCGTTGCGCGGGAAACGTTCCCGCAAACGTGGTTGATGAAGCCGTAAACCTTTCACAGCCCCCTGGCTGTGTTAGCACCCTGTTGGGTGGTAGTGCCGCACGTGCAGCACCTCGTAGTACTCGCACACGTACGAACTCGATGACGACCTCCGTTCTCCGATCCAGCGAAGGTGGCGGAAGTAGACCTCCCGGAACCAGAGTTGCAGCAGCACGACGGCGTGCGTATGGTGGATAAGCCTCAATCCTAGCACAGGTTCCAGACAAGGGGACCCCGGCTTGAGAGAGACGAGAGAGGGGAGAAGACCGGTGAAAACCGATCTCAATTCGGAGTAATATTTATTTTCTCACGAATTTCTGTGTATTAAATATGTGCACCCTGCCCATCTATATATAGGCAGAGGGGAGGGAGTCAACCCCTCTCCCCTATCAAGGTGGGACTAAAGTCCCTTGCTAGGGGGAGGTGGCCGGCCAAGGGAGGAGGGGGGTGCACCCCTCATTGGCCCTAGGGCCCATGGCACCTCCCTCTCTCTCTCTCTCTTTTCTTTTTTCCTTTATTCTCCTAATGGGCTTCTTTCCAAAAGCTGGCCAATTGCACTTTTTAATTATAAATAAAATGTTATTAATTATCAATTCACTTAATTAATAAATAATACATATTATTTCATCTCCCGATGATCCGGAACTCCTTCCAGATCACTCCGAACAACCTTCGGACCAACACGGAACTTTTCCGGTACGTCTTTCTCTCTTCTCCGGTAAATCCGATAGTAACGAGTAGGTCTCCGATATTCATCGAGCCCTTAAGTGTGTTACCCTACGGTCCGAGAACACTCCAGTCATGATCGAGACAAAGGCTACGGCCAATGACAATAGCGGGACCTGGATGCCCATAATGACCCCTGTGTATTCCGGAAGTAACCGATTGGACCGTTCACGTTGTATACCATTCCCTTTGTCATGCGATACTAGATTAGTCCCAGATTTGATCAACTGCATCCAATGCATTAGTTCTATCTTGTTACCGACAAATATTTACTCACTCGTTCTGTGATATTCATCCTGGTGACCTAGTCACACGCTGCGCAGCTTTATGGATGCAATCTCACCGAGTTGGCCATGAAGTATCTTTCCATTATATGGATTGACAAATCCCGCTCTTGAATCAACACTCCTCAACATATCCCATCGGATAGCCCAAGATACACCTTTATGGTCACCATGTTTCAGTGTGACGGTTAATGCACTCAAAGCATCCTCAGAAGATAGCAATTATGCGTGATCTCACGGTCAAAGGAACAGGCTACTACGTTCTGTAATTACAACACTGAACTTTTACGATTTGATCATGTTGCAATGCTTGCATTGGGTAATGTTCATCACGTCATTCATTCAATGAGGTGACCTTACCGTCAATTGACTTGATTGTCCATGATCGTGAAACCACAATCATCAGTTGACGATAAACTAGTCATCATGAGAGGCTGACTAGGAACTCTGGTTGTTTCTATACCACAACTGTATTATTGTTTCACTGATACAGCTCCAGCATAGTATGAAACTGGTCAAGAACTTATTTAGATATATGGGAATAATCATATATTATTTTCCTCTAGAGCATATATCCAACAGTCTCCCACTTGCACTAGATAGCAAATAATCTAGCTGCATATTTTCTCGATCATAATCATTTTATCATATAAGTGTTTATTGATCATGCTTGCTCATGGAAGAGGTTTCGTCAACTATCTGTACCAGTTCAGATTCGTATGTTCCTTTGCAACAGGTATTGGTCAACTTGCTTGATATACCCTTCATTATCTAATAATGCTTTAATTATAAGTTTGGCGGGAGAGTGAGACTTCTTATTTTACAGTATTCTCTAATGACAAAATTGTTTTAGTCCCTAGGACTCCCATAGTCATGTATACTGAAAAATACACTCGGCCAGAAGTCTAAACTTCTTACGCTAAACTTTATTCAACCTTCTACTTCCTTAAATAGATATTTATATTTTGTAGAGTTTTGGTTCGTGAAATTATAGCTCACATTTCCTTTCTATTCCTTTTGGTGATATCTCTAATTCATATAGACCCATAATAAGGCTTGCAATCGTAATCCAGTATTACATTCAAGTCTATTAGCTTTTCTATCATTTAGAGTATTGTCCTCAGTTTCTCTTCAGATACTAAATGCTTGGACTTTGCTCAGGTTCTGTGTTTTGCCAACCAAGCACATCGGAACATGTTCTTCTTTTAAGAACTTTTGAGTCATTCTGTTATTGGATTCACAACTTCCGTTTTATGGTAGAATCATATGTCAAAGATCATATAGGATCACATGTCTTGAGACAAAGTGCATCCCTATTCTTCCGTTAAAACATTATTTTGTGATATTAAGGTTTTACATCCTTTATATAATTCCTAGCCACAAGAACCTTTTCTTGTTTAGGATATCATTCCAATCCTTTTGATGTTCATTACACGTGTCCTAATCTATCCTCATAGATTTTAGTGTGTGACACATCTGTATTTCGTTCAAATAAGATTCTCGTAATCCTTTCATCTTATTAGCCTTAATCTCCATGTATATCAACGTATATATATGAGATTGTTTTCACATATATCATCGTATATATATATATATATATATGAAATTGACATTGTGCTCCCACTCAAATATATCCGACATATATATGTTAGTAAGCTTTTATTAAGTTTCTATTCTAATTATGTCAGACATAATAATATTGCTCCCAAAGCTCCCACTCAGAACATGCTCTCTGCATTCCAAGTTTTCAGGAAGTCTTCAAAGCTCCCACTCAGTTTCATGAAATTGCATTCCATCTCAATATTTTGATTACTTCAAAAGCACTTGATCAAATCAAGGTTTGAGAGTTTCTTCCTTGAGATACTATGGTCATCTTATCGAAACATTATTTCGTTTATGCCAATTGCTACTTCTCTTCAAATTCCTCAACATGAATGTGATGCAATTTCAAGCTATGGTCCCTTCATAGTGTTCGTGAATGAAAATACCCATATTGATTTAGCATTACTACGCTTCCGTAGTCAATCATTATTGAATTTCGCCATAACATCTTTTATGTGCCAAATCATGCCTTTATGTGTTGCATCATTTTTAATAACTTCCTGGTTATTCGGAATGTGAAATAACTACTTTATTTCATAGGATGTGAGCCATCCCATTTGCAACTCAATATGATTTCATTTCTCCTCGTTTCTTAGGTAACCATCAATTCCCCGTAATTTATGAGCAGTGTCCCTTTTGTTTCACTTAAGAAGACTTATGATTATTGTTCTGTACAGAACGTATTCATGACAATCTTCTTATTTTTAAACTAGGGCTTTAATTTATATACCATGATACTCATCAATAGCATATTTCCTCTTTTCATGAAGTCATTTCAGCGGAACGTTTTCCGTTGCGTTACTCTGTTATCTGGAGGCAGGGTCAATCACCCTGGTCAAAGAATTAACTTTTCTCCCATTGGTTTATTCATTGAGAACCATCTTATCATTTACCAATTAAGCAATACAAGTTTTGCTATTTGAGAAGGTGTGTTTTACAATTGCTCACAACTCTAATACAAAGAAAGTTATATCATATAAAACATCTAGAAACTTTCTAACACCATCATCATATGGAGTCATCAGCTTCATTAAATTCAGAATGGTTTCCTTATTTCATGAAGTGGGTGTTTTAACTTAATAAATTATAACAACTTTGTTCATTCAATAGCATTAGCGTAAGGGGAGTGTATTTAGACCACACTACATTTTAGCATGACTACGAATGGTTTTAGGTTCTTGAGCACTTTAAACTTCCATCGTAATTTGTGGCATTATTTCCACAAGTCTCCCATTTATGTCAACTATAATACTCATCACTTTGATCACATCATGGTGATTTGTATTCTTATATCCAACTTCACTGTGATTCCGTCATCTCAGATTTATGATCTTAATTGAATGTCTTGTTCAATTAATCATGCGAAGCATCTTTAATGATTATTCATGCGCTTGGTTAATACATCATTTATGTACAATGTTTAGCGCAAGTTGTACTTTGTTAGAACTCCGTCATTAGTAATCTTGGTTGATAATAAATTCATGAGTTAATAGATCACGTATCTAATGACTTCATCATTTATGAATTCATCTCATGCATTTAATCTAATTATGACCTTTGACTTTATTGTTATTCAAAATAACTTAATCAATAAACATTGAATATCACTTCACAATTATGGTGTTTTATAAATGCTTCTATCATAATATAAACTCAGTTGTAATCATAGTATAAGCACACTTTATTCATCAAACTGGAACAACTGACTTGTCTCAAAACATGAATAACTTTGTCTTGCGAGATGCAAGACATATCACTAAGTGTTCATACTTAATCGATTACAAAAGATTTATCTAATACTCTAAGTATAATTCTATGATAGAAGTCTTGGTGAAATCTTCGTGGCCATCAACTGTCTTGGTTGCCATCAATCCTGGATCGCACCTCTTCCCGTCCATGCAACGGCAGGTCCTGTTTTCATAAAACAGAACAAGTATCAAATACTTATTAAACTGCAAATGTCGTATAAGGGAACAAACATTTATAACGAGTATATCTAATATATACCTTCTCCATCAACAATTTCTCCTTCAATGGGTGCAACCTTTGCATCAAGAAGATTAGTCATGAAATCCTGGAGATGCATGTTATCTCCTCTCCCGACATAGCCATGGACATAATCTTGATAACTCGGTGGAAGAGAATGTAGCACCGTGTTTATCGCAAACTCCTCTGTGGTAGATTCATTTGTTGTCCCATAGTCAAAGTCTTCCACAAGGCTCAGATACATCCTATACATCTTGTCTAGGTGGGCTCTCAGGCAGGTGTGCTCTTCCATATTTGTAGAAATAAACTGGTTTTCTATCTCAAATCTGGCCACTCTAAACTGGCGTATAAATAATGACTTTAGCGTGTCTATCATGTCATAAGCACTAGTTTCCCTAAACAGATTTCTCAACTCATTTGACATGGACTGTTCCATAACATTCTTCACCACAAAGTATTTCTGTCGACGAACATAGTAATCCATCATTTCTTGTTCATCTCCATTTATATCCGGAGGATCTCCCACATGGCTTTCTAAGATGAACAAGATGTTTACTCTCTTGAGTGAAGTCCTAAGGCGTAGATACCAATTAACGAAGTTTGACCCATTTACTTTAAGTATATCACCACCCATGAAAGAAAGCAATTCACGATGTTCATTTGGATTCATTTTCTACACAATATTTGCAAGGAAAACAATTAAGACTAGTTCATAACAATGAATTCATAATAATCATATTATAGATGAGCTCACACTAAAACAATCATCCCTAAGAAGTTTTAGTGATTACATGATCCAGATTCACTATCCGTCCTCAAATATCACAACGGCCGACGGATTAGTTTCAAAGGTAGACAACTAGTTTGTGCGACCACATCCTATATGTGACTCATGCTCGATCTTTCGATCTCTAGTATTCCGAGGCCATATCTGCATATGCTAGGCTCGCCAAATGGACCTTAGTGTTATATGCTGCTTAGCAAGGCCATATCGACATATGCCAGGCTTGCCAGGCCCAACCTCATGCGAACTCTAATGTATGTATGACACCCGATCGTCACGGCCTTCCTATCATAAAGAGAACCTTCCAGGTGGTGCACACTTCGGTAGAATACTTATGTTTGGCATTTTATAAGGGATCATCTTATTTAATGCTACCGTCGTGTATCCTATACTAGCAAGTTTTAAGATGTATGAGCATGGTGGAACTAAGTCTACAGTGTCTCCATTTAAGTTTGTTTCATCATGATGAACGTTTACTACTTTATAGTAATACATAGCAAAGCTATCACTACATCAAGATCAAGCAAACAACAATAGCCCCCTCTGCAATATAAAGTTAGACGCCTCTATAGTTGTATATTGCATGTTTTACGTGGCTGCTAGGGCTTTTCATAGATCAACTGTTTCTATGAACATTGAACCACAACGCTGATTATAGATTGTCTCTATTACACCCCGTACGGGGCCCTCCGTTGCAAATGACATATCCGCTAAAGTAAGAGAGACAGACACCCCCCAGAGCAACTTTATATGGTACAAGCCGTATGTCAAGCGTGGAACCAGTCTCGCGTAAGCGTACGCGTAAGGTCGGTCGGGGGCCGCTTCATCAAACAATGCCACAGATATAACAAGTACACGTGAGAGGGTAATAATCATAGAATCAACGCCCACATCCCCGAGGTGTTCTATCCGCACAGCAAAACGAAGCATAGATCTATCTCATGATACCACTGTTGGGTCTCGCAGCAGAAAACAATAATTTTTCTAACTAGCGTCGCCCTTAACCCAAGATCTATCTAGCTGTAATGTCGTAACGGAAAGACTTGCGGAAACATACCTCGGGGTGTAGTCCGTTGCGCGGGAAACGTTCCCGCAAACGTGGTTGATGAAGCCGTAAACCTTTCACAGCCCCCTGGCGGTGTTAGCACCTTGTTGGGTGGTAGTGCCGCACGTGCAGCACCTCGTAGTACTCGCACACGTACGGACTAGATGACGACCTCCGTTCTCCGATCCAGTGAAGGTGGCGGAAGTAGACCTCCCGGAACCAGAGTTGCAGCAGCACGACGGCGTGCGTATGGTGGAGAAGCCTCAATCCTAGCACAGGTTCCAGACAAGGGGACCCCGGCTTGAGAGAGACGAGAGAGGGGAGAAGACCGGTGAAAACCGATCTCAATTCGGAGTAATATTTATTTTCTCACGAATTTCTGTGTATTAAATATGTGCACCCTGCCCATCTATATATAGGCAGAGGGGAGGGAGTCAACCCCTCTCCCCTATCAAGGTGGGACTAAAGTCCCTTGCTAGGGGGAGGTGGCCGGCCAAGGGAGGAGGGGGGTGCACCCCTCATTGGCCCTAGGGCCCATGGCGCCTCCCTCTCTCTCTCTCTCTTTTCTTTTTTCCTTTATTCTCCTAATGGGCTTCTTTCCAAAAGCTGGCCAATTGCACTTTTTAATTATAAATAAAATGTTATTAATTATCAATTCACTTAATTAATAAATAATACATATTATTTCATCTCCCGATGATCCGGAACTCCTTCCAGATCACTCCGAACAACCTTCGGACCAACACGGAACTTTTCCGGTACGTCTTTCTCTCTTCTCCGGTAAATCCGATAGTAACGAGTAGGTCTCCGATATTCATCGAGCCCTTAAGTGTGTTACCCTACGGTCCGAGAACACTCCAGTCATGATCGAGACAAAGGCTACGGCCAATGACAATAGCGGGACCTGGATGCCCATAATGACCCCTGTGTATTCCGGAAGTAACCGATTGGACCGTTCACGTTGTATACCATTCCCTTTGTCATGCGATACTAGATTAGTCCCAGATTTGATCAACTGCATCCAATGCATTAGTTCTATCTTGTTACCGACAAATATTTACTCACTCGTTCTGTGATATTCATCCTGGTGACCTAGTCACACGCTGCGCAGCTTTATGGATGCAATCTCACCGAGTTGGCCATGAAGTATCTTTCCATTATATGGATTGACAAATCCCGCTCTTGAATCAACACTCCTCAACATATCCCATCGGATAGCCCAAGATACACCTTTATGGTCACCATGTTTCAGTGTGACGGTTAATGCACTCAAAGCATCCTCAGAAGATAGCAATTATGCGTGATCTCACGGTCAAAGGAACAGGCTACTACGTTCTGTAGTTACGACACTGAACTTTTACGATTTGATCATGTTGCAATGCTTGCATTGGGTAATGTTCATCACGTCATTCATTCAATGAGGTGACCTTACCGTCAATTTACTTGATTGTCCATGATCGTGAAACCACAATCATCAGTTGACGATAAACTAGTCATCATGAGAGGCTGACTAGGAACTCTGGTTGTTTCTATACCACACCTGTATCATTGTTTCACTGACACAGTTCCAGCACAGTATGAAACTGGTCATGAACTTATTTAGATATATTGGAATAATCATATATTATTTGCCTCTAGAGCATATATCCAACACTTCGTGTTCTTACACAGATAAAGGAAAAGCCCCTCCGGGAGCACGAGACGTAGGGATTTTATCTCCTCCGTGAGAGTCCCGAACTCGATAAAATCACCTGCGTCCACCCGTTTGCATTTCGATAGATCATGCTCCGTTCGTACCCCTCTCTCTATTGTCATGATCATATCCACGACATTTGGCGCCCACCGTGGGGCTGGCATCTATCGATCCATGGTGCAAATGGTCTTCCTCAACCTTCGGCGGCAGATTGATTTCTACGGGTCTCCTCAATTTGGGTTCCCTCGACTTCATCGCCGAAAACTCTGCGTTGCGGACCTTGATGCTTCCTTCGCCGGGATCACACAGCTAAGTACTTGCAAACTCTAGTTGTAAATATATTTGGTCTTACCATGTATACGAACACCATACATGCAAGATCGGCGATGACCACAACATCGACAAACACAAAGCTTTATCGTCGTAGCATTGGTTCGACTGCTGATAACCCACAAGTCTAGGGGATCAACTGTAGCTTTTCGATAAATAAGAGTATCGATCCCACGAGGAGCAGAAGGTGTTGATAAGTGACACTAGATAAGGAAAGGGCTGCAAACACTCAAAGGTAAATATTATGGGTTTTTGGTTTAAGCAACAAAAAAGTAAAAGACAGGCAAAGTAAATAGGGTAACTGAGGAGTAGCAACTAGCCCAATCCTTTCACAAGGATAAGCCTAGGAACTGAACTTATAAAATCTAAAGCGTTCTCGAGAAAACACGGGAGAGATAGTGAAGTCACTTTCACCATACTCCGCCAAGTAATATGTATCGTGTTGATAAGTGTCGGTGGGTGGATCAATGCTAGTACACCTTCTAGACTAAGATAAGTGTACTCTTATGATTACACACCTTGCAAGCATCCGCAAATAGAAGGTAGTACTTAAGGAATAAGCCTAACCACAGCATTACGATCAAGGATCCATAACTCCCTTGTGCGAAAGTCTGCGAACTGGGGTTCAGGTTTCTGTCACTCCGGCAACCCACCATAAGCATCCTTTGTGCACAATGTATTCCTCTAGGCCCATGAAAGGTGAAGTGCTATGAGTTCGACTCACATAACACCACTAGAGAAATAACAACACAACTTAAGTATCAAACAACACATAATACTTCAGCATCATATGACTACTAACAACTAGACTTCTCCCATGTTCTCAAGAACTAAAGTAACTACTCACAAGACATAAAAGAGATCATGATCAGAGGTGATAGATGGGTGGTAAACAATCTGGAAACAATGATATTTCTCCAACAAAACTCAATAGCATTCACCACAAAATAGTAATCAACACCAAAAGAGTAGAGAGGATAGATAGTACGGATTACAACACAAGTTGCAATTGTGAGCTGAGACGGGATGGAGATGGAGATGGTGCTGATGTTGGGGATGATGTTGATGATGATCTCGATGATGCTCGTGACGATGATGATGATGATGATGATGATGGCGACGATCTCCCCTTCCGGGAGGTGATCTCCCTGGCGGAATCTGCCCGCCGGAGATGGCTTTTCTCCTCTCTAGGTTTCCGCTCCGTGGAGGCGGCGAAACACGGAAAAGACTCCTCTTTAGGGGTTTCCTCCCCAGGGGGCATATATAGGCGAAAGGGGGCACCGAGGGGGGCCACTAGGCACCCTACTGGCTTCCTGGTGGGTCCCCTCACCTCCTCCTTCGGTGATCTCTAGTCAATCTTCATAAAAATTCTCCCCGTAAAATTTCATCGCATTTGGACTTGATCTGATTAAGCAACTTGGTATCCACTTTTTACCGCAGAATTCTGGTTCTTCTGCTTCGGCACCGGAAAGTTGTAAACTGTGTAAAATAAGCCAAAACAACATAAGAACAATACTTTAAAGTGGAATATATCAATGAATAGGGTGAAATCACAATATAAAATATTGATGATTTTTGGACGTATCACCTCCCCCAAGCTTAGACCTCGCTTGTCCTCAAGCGATTGCTGAGCTCGGTAAACCTGTCCACAAGTTTAGAGAGTGAAGTGTCGATAAAATAATACGAACAAGAAGCATCAAGATTCCTCACCAAACTTAAACATCCTCAACAGCAAACTCAACTCATAAGGTCCTTATGAGAAAGTAGTAACAATTATAACAAAGTAGGACCTGGAAAACTCATCAAATCATGACAAACATAGCCTTGGTCAAGGAACAACTAATAACTTTTACTTTTGTTCTTTCACTTATAATGGAACAGTTGAAGCTTATGAAAGAACATGCTATTAGTCAAGAAGTGCACATGTCAACACAAAGGAAGATGTTTACTAAGCATAAGCTTTTGCAAACAACCCACTTATCAAAAGATAATGTCAACAAAGATGTAACATGCTAGATTTCAATGCAACTTTATATGCAAGCATCTTTATCAACATCAAGTGTCTGTTCTCTCTCTAGAAAGGAAGGAGGTAGGAAGGACTGACTCAGCACAAAATAAAGATAAACCCAGTGCAAAAGGGTAAGCGGGGAAAACATATGTGCCATCTCTATATCAAACAGAATAAAAACAAACTTTTGGGAGGTGCATGATCCGTCAACGACTGCTGATAGATGACTCACTCATGTAACACTCTCACTGTCAGTGAACAGTAATCAGGGTTACTGTTCATCTCTACTGTTCAAAACTTTTGTTTAATCAACTTGGATCAGTTCAAATTCAATTTCCACTTTGTTATCCTGGAATGCAATGTGATCATGACCTTGGTCAACTTGGATCAAACCAAGACCTAGCTCAATTCAAATGACCTTTGCATTGAAATCAGTTTAAACCCTAAATGCCTTTTTGTGGGATAATAAAATATGGTGGCAATAAAATCTTCTCCAAAAATTGTGAAACTACTTTTATAAATTCACAAATATTCAGTGGACCAAATCCATATGGGTTTGGGCATTTATTAAGCAATAAAATAAATCCAACAATTCAAACAGTAGTCAAACCAATGGGATTTAATCCCTTTTAAATAAAACAAAAATACAATTGATTTTATTTGGGCACAAAACTTTTTGTGGCACTCTGGTCATGTGCAATATCAATTATGGATCAAGTTCCATATTTTACAAAATTGTAAAAAGCAACTAAAAAGAAATGCCAAAAAGAAAAGAACAGATGCAGAAAAGAGATAAAAGAAAAAGGCATGCTGGCCAGTGCACTAAGTGCACAGTGCGGCCCGTGCAGCCCACCTGGCCCAGCAAGGTCATCCCCTTCCCCTGTTCACCCCAACCCGTGCGTGGCGCCATCCCCACGGTGCTCGACGCCGGCCACCGCGCGATGCGTGCCACCGAGTTGCTACAGCGCGGTCGTCGTCGTTAAGTACACGCTCCCGAGCCGCCTGGTGAACCCTAACCCTAGAACCCCCTCTCCTCGCTCCGCCATCGTCGGGAGAAGCTTGCCCGAGCTCCATCGCCGGCCGCCGTCGTGCCCACGCGCGGCCACTGACCACCATAGCCCGAGCCATCGTGTCCGTCCACCTCCTCGTCGTCGTCCTCATCATCACGCAGAAGGAATCGAACAGTGGAGCCCGGCAGCGACGACTACGCCGTCGTTCCCCTCCGTCGCCGCCGCGACATCGCCGTCAAATTGCTGCGTCATCGAGCCCTCCCCGAGCCCACTCTAAACGGCTACGCCCCCATGGTGAGCCCCTTCATCGTAGCCATGTCCCCCCTGGATTTTTCCCTCGCCGTAGCCGTAGCTGCCATGGGAACCGAACCGGGTCGCCGCCGTTGAGCTCCTCGTCGTGGTCCGGGGCACGCTTTTGGCCCGCCGTTCGCGTCAAAACACTCCCCACGCGCCCCTCGTTCGAATGCGCTAGCTCGCGCTCAAACCCCGGTCTAGGGACACCGCCGTCGTCACCTCGTGTCCATGGCCTGCCGCCGTCCTCGTCGTCGGTGAAGCTCCGGTCAACCCCACCCCCCGCCTTTGCCTCCATTCGACGCGGCCCGGCCCAGGGGACACGTAGGAGCTTACGGAGTCGAGGATGATGGCCGGAATCGATCTCTAGCCCGCGCTCGCCGGAGACCAGTCGCCGGCGAGTCTCCGACGAACTCCCATGCGGCTGGCTGGTGGGCCGCCCCGGTCAGTTCCACTGTTAGTAACTAAGCAGTCACTGACAGGTGGCCCCCCTGGCTAATTAAAAGGATTAGTTATTAAACCCCCCTGATTAGATTAAACTAAAACTAATAAAACTAGTGTCTATGACATGTGGGCCCAGCCCATTTAATCATTTGCTAAATTGATTTAATTGGATTAATAAGTCAATGACATGTGGGTCCCCCCACTGAATTATTAGATTTAATTAATTTATTTGTTAACTGTGTCACTGACCAGTGGAACCCACTGGTCAGTTAATTAAAATGAATTATTAATTGATTTAATAATTAATAAAATAATTATTAAATAGAAAAGGATTTTTAATGTTTTAAAATTGATTAAACTTATAAAATCAATATCTTTTAATCCGTATATCGGATCGAAAAACTTTATACATGAAAATTGATCAGAAATACATAACGAATACAGATACGCTATCCGTATACCAACCCCACCCCCCTAACACACCGATCATCGACATTTCCCCCTCCAGGCTGTCTGTCGATAATTCCCGGTACCGATAAAAAGTACCCGGATGAATTTATTCCGAACACGAAAGTTGTCCGGAATGGTTCAACTAACACGGATACACTCCCCTTATCTTTGTCGTATGTCCACGACACCTCCGGCATGAACCCTTCCCCCTCCGGACACCCTGTCCGTTAATCAGCCGGAGCTGGCTGTTCATCCCCGGATGAATTCCCGCTCCGAGCAACGTGCATTGCACTGCGTTAGAACATCGTTAACTTTAAATTTGTCATGTCATTCATATGTTTGCATTGCTTGCTTTGTATTTACTGTTTTCCTCCCCCCCCCTTAATCTCCGGTAGACCCCGCTGCTACCGCCGACTACACTGCTGCCGGGTACGACTACTTCGTCGACGACCCTACCCCTACCGTCGAGCTTCCAGGCAAGCAGAGCCATTCTCTTCCCCAGATATCGCCTATCTTTCCGTACTTTCTTGCACTAGGCATGGTTACTGCTGCTGCTACGATTACAATCCTATTCAATTGCATAGCCTGATTTTGTCGCCCCTTGATGTACCTTTCTTATCCTATGCTGCCTGTTATAATTATGCATATATTCAGCAGTGAACCCTGCGCATTGTTAGCTAGGACTAGATAGCGGGCCGTGATCACTCAGGGGGTGAACACGAATACAATATATACAACTGCACAGGTACGGTACAAAGCAGACACCGCCAAAGGCCCCTATCTGGGTTATGCCTAGTCACCTCAAGTGTGAGCTATCAAGGAGTAATCCTTGTACTCCACTCGAGGCTGACTTTGTCTTGTCGTTGCCGCCATAGGGTCCTGAACAGCGGTTGTCCTTAAATGTAAGAAGTCGGGCGACCCAACGGTGCCCGCGAGAGGTATATCGTCGGGAACGACAGGGAGGGTACGACCGACGTTACTGGCGTGCTTGGCCCCTGCTCGTATCTCGCGAGAGTTGCCAAACCACGAAAGTCGAGCTCTACCAAGAGCACACGCGAGAGAAGGTAAGGAGACGGTTCACCTTGTTGGTAACCGCAGTGACTTGGTGGGACGACAGGGCAGGCACCGATGTACTGGTGGTCCTGACTGCTGTCGTCGACCGCGGGTCGGTTAAGTCGAGGCAACGATAACGGTTGTCACGCAGGTTAATTAAAATGTTAAATGGTTCGGCGGATGACTTGAGAGGCCCATTGGTCTGTACGCACTACCTACACGTGGGATTACGGTGTGGGCCCTCCGCGTCGTAGTTCGTCCGAAACCTCTTCAGACGTCAGCAGTACTGCGGCCTGATCGCCGGGAAGTGGTCTTGTCTTTTGTTGCAGCAGGTGTGTTTGGATTTGCTTTTGCTTCACCGGCCAGACTCGCACCGTGCAGGAGCGTGCAAGGGTGAGGGACCTAGACCCCTTGGCGCATAGGATATAGTCCGGCGGATGGCCTCTCTGCTGAGCCTAGGATGGGCTGCGTCGTGTCGGATAGCCTCGGTGGGGCGTTCCCTAACAAGGTTCACGCCACCCTGGAGATCCGAGCGTGCAGGCTGAACAGTAGTGCACCCCTGCAGGGAGTTTAATCTATTCGAATAGCCGTGTCCACGGTAACAGGACGCTTTATGCTGAAGCTGGATCTTACCACTAGAAACTATTATTATTAAACTGTATGGTTCCGGGTTTTCTTCCTCGCGGGGATGTCGAGGAGGTGAACTCGGAGGCATTATTATGGTTAATCATTACAACTTATATTATACAATGTTGCAGCAACTTCTGCTTCGTTGTTACTTTATTGCTTTATATAAACTATTGGCTGATTCTTACCTCATGCTGCAAGACATCGTCAGAAGATGCCAGTCTTCGATAGGCCTAGCTCCTTACCCTTATTCTGATTTCTATCTTGCAGTCCACTATATAAAGCCTCCCCTTTCCTTTGATACAAATGCATAATGCTTAGTAGCGGACGTAAGACTCGCGGGTATACTAGATACTCACCTGCTTTATTTCCTTTACTGTTTTGCCTGATCGGCCGCTGCAGTCGACGTTGGAGCCCAGGAGCAGGAGTACCCCGGAGGCGGATACTACTACGTCGAGACCCCCGCTGACTAGGACCAGGAGTAGTTTCGGAGGCTCCCAGGCAGGAGGCCTTGCCTTTTCGATCTGTATCTCTGATGTTATTTGTGCTAGCCTTCTTAAGGCAAAACTTGACTAACTATGTCTGTACTCAGATATTATGGCTTGTATAACTTATGTATTCGGGTCCGCGTGACCCCCTTTATTGTAACATATTGGTTTATCCTTTTGTGTTTAGTGTTGTGCTGTGATATTCTCACCGTGGCACCCTAATCTCAGCCGTGTACCCTGCGTGTATGATTACTGCACATGGATTGATTTTGGGGGCGTCACAACTCACTTCATGATTTGTACAAGTTTTGAGGAACGGCTCCCATGAGGGGACGATCACATCCCCTTGGATTCCTTTGTTTATCACTCGTAAAAGGGCGAAGGAACTTGTGTGTTAGTATTTATCTTTTACGAGCTAGGCAATCATGCCAGTCCCTTCTCGTATTAGGGGTTTGCAGATTAGACATGCAATCCCAAGATAAAACTTGTCGAAATTAAGAAGATCATGGGTCACCCACCACTTCCTCATGAGCTGAATCAGCGGCACAAAACAGAAGATTTTAACATCTAAAGATAGCACATAAATTATATACTTTAGGAGTGGTAGTGGAATACCACAAGTAGGAAGATATGGTGGACTCAAGTGGAAGAAGTTGGTTTCAAGGTATGGAAGTACAAGTAGAATTCCGATTAGTACAGAGTTTTGGCTAGCAAGGCTTTGAGAGAGCAGACAATTGATGACAACTTAGATGCAAGCAATACAAAGCATAAACATTAAAACTAGCATGAAACATCAAGTTGTCTTCCTTGTCAACATAAAACTTCAAGCATAATAACACAAAGGTTTTGGCTAAGTCGCTACTTTGAGAAAAACATGCTTGTTGCTATGACCAAAGCTATACTTGCCAAGATTAAATAAAGTTTTCGAAGCCATACCTGATATAAGGTCAAAACTCCCCATAACAATCAGCTCATAATGTCGATTGCGTGAAGAGAATACCAAGTGCAGCGAAGAAACAAATAGACTTCTCATTAATATTCCTTCATAGACGACTCCACACTCACGGATACAAAGCTCTCCACAAAAGGAGTGATAGACCTCAAAGAAACACCTATTTCATAAAGTAACTTCCCTAGACATGATACGACTCTACTTGACTCCTAAAGACAAAGATAAAGATAAAGATACTGGGCACTCCCCCAAGCTTGGAACAAGCTAAGGGGATGCCATTACCCGAGGAGTTTTACTCCTCGTTCTTGTTCTTCTCAGTCAGGTACTCCTTGGCGAAGCGCTTCCATGGCAGTTGTTCTCCAGTCTCGAAGGACATTCCCGTCTCCAAGATCCTCCACTCAGCACCTAAACCCATGCGCAAAAACTTTAGTTCATACTCACAGTTCTGGTTCTACAGATCATAGATCTGTGCTTGGAGTTCATAAACTTTTTCTTCTAATGCGGCCAAACTTGACCACATCTCATTCATCTCCTTCTTGTGGGAAGCCTCGATCTCATTCATAATGTCGAAATTAGCTTCCACACCACGCTCCACCATCTTCTTGAACTTGAAGACCTCATGTTCCATCTCCTTCAGCCGCTCCTCGGTACTCCCTTCCTTGACAGGTCCCTTCAGATCTTCCTTGTGGAGAACACCGTCCTCCACACGAAGGACCTGGGGGTGCTTCCTCACCTCAACGAGGTAAGGGTTGATGACGTTGACGACGAACTTGTCCTTGGGGGAACTTGGGGAAGCCATGGCACCTAGATCTGCTGAAAGTTTTCCTGGAAGAAACAGACCGAGAATGAAAACACACGAAATCGCGAGATACGGTGCCGGAACGATCCGGGCAAATATATAGCAAAAATTTCCGCAACAGAAGGAAGGTTTCAAGCCTAGGTGGAGTCGGAGGCGGAGTTCAGGGCAGCCAGGAGGGTACCCGAGCCGCCAGGAGGGGGGCCGCGCCAGGGGGCCTCCTGGCCTCCCTGGGCTCGTCTCCGGCTCCACTCGGGCTTGGAATTTTCCTAATTTTGCAGAAACTCTGAAAAGTTAACTTTTATTGACGTTTGCGGTGTTTTCTTACCATAATTCATACCTTTTCTAATTCTGCTCCTGCCGGAGTCTGAAATTGGGCTGCAACATGTTCTTCATGAGTACTTGTATATATCATGTTTGCATCCACATTGATTGGATCGCCTGCCATATAATGATTGAGTATTTGTCCATTCACAACTTGAGGTTTGGTGCCTTCGAAATTATTGATCTTGATAGCACCGGACCGATATACTTCTTCGATATGAAAAGGTCCTTTCCATCTGGAAAGTAGTTTACCTGGAGAAAACCTGAAACGAGATCTAAACAACAAAACTTTATCACCAACATTAAATTCACGTTTCAGAATTCTTTTATCGTGCCACTTCTTTACCTTTTCCTTAAACATTTTAGCGCTCTCGTAAGCTTCACTTCTCCACTCATCTAGAGAAGTCAAGTTCATGAGACGCTTTTCACCAGCTAACTTTGGGTCAGCATTCAGCTCTCTAACATCCCAGAAAGCTTTATGCTCTAACTCTAATGGTAAATGTCAAGCCTTGCCATAGACCATCTTATACGGAGACATGCCCATGGGTTTTTTGTAAGCAGTTCTATACGCCCACAAGGCATCTCCTAACTTCTTTGACCAGTCCTTTCTAGAACTGTTTACTTTTTTCTGCAAGATCAACTTGATATCCCTATTGGTGAGCTCAACTTGCCCACTAGTTTGAGGGTGGTACGGTGATGCAATCCTATGATTGACATCGTACTTGGCTAGAGCTTTCCTAAAAGCTCCATACGTGAAGTGTGACCCTCCATCTGTCATGAGGTACCTTGGTACTCCAAACCTAGGAAAAATTACATCTTTGAGCATTTTCAAAGATGTCTTGTGATCAGCACTCTCAGTGGGGATTGCTTCAACCCACTTGGTTACATAATCAACAGCAACTAAGATGTGTGTGTACTTGTGTGAAGGAGGAAAAGGACCCATAAAATCAAAACCCCAGCAATCGAAAGGTTTGATCACTAGTGAGTAATTCATAGGCATCTCATTTCTCCTGCTAATGTTACCAACTCTCTGACACTTATCACAAGATAGAACGTACCTTCGTGCGTCCTTAAAGAGAGTAGGCCAATAAAAACCTGATTGTAAAACCTTATGTGCGGTCCTTTCACCGGCATGATGTCCTCCATAGGGACTATCGTGACATTGTCGAAGAATGTCCTGCTACTCGTGCTCCGGTATACACCTTCTTACGATCCCGTCCACACCTTCTTTATAAAGATGTGGATCATCCAAAAGTAGTGCCTCAAATCCGTGAAGAATTTCTTCCTCTCCTGAAATGTGAAACCTGGAGGCAAAAACTTTGCAACGATAAAATTAGCATAATCTGCAAACCAAGGGTCGGAATGAGATTGTACTTTTACAAAAGCAAGTTGTTCATCTGGGAAACTGTCGTCGACTGGAATAGGACCGTGCGGGATATCTTCCATCCTTGAAAGATTATCCGCCACCGGATTGTCTTCTCCTTTTCTGTCGACAATCTGCAAATCAAATTCTCGAAGAAGGAGTACCCACCTAATGAGTCTTGGTTTGGCATCCTTTTTCTGCATAAGATACTTAATGGCAGCATGGTCAGTATGAATAATAACTTTAGAATCAACAATATACTCCCTAAACTTATCACAAGCAAACACCACTGCCAAGAATTCCTTCTCGGTAGTAGCATAATTCTTTTTGAGCACTATCAAGTGTTTTGCTGGCATAGTGGATGACATTCAACTTCTTGTCAACCCTTTGTCCTAAAACAGTCCCAACAGCAAAATCACTAGCATCACACATAATTTCAAAGGGAAAATTCCAGTCAAGTGGTTGTACTATAGGAGCGGTTATCAAGGCTTTCTTAAGAACTTCAAAAGCTTCCTTTAAATCTTCATCAAATACAAAAGGAGCATCCTTCTGGAGAAGATTGGTAAGGGGTCTCGAGGTCTCAGAAAAGTCCTTGATAAATCTTCTATAGAAACCAGCATGACCTAGAAAACTACGAATACCTTTAATGTCCCTTGGATAGGGCATCCTTTCAATAGCTTCAATTTTTTCCTTGTCCACTTCAATTCCCCTTTCGGAAATCTAGTGTCCAAGAACTATCCCTTCGTTAACCATGAAATGACACTTCTCCCAATTGAGCACCAAATTTTTTTCTTCACATCTCTGCAAAACTTTATTAAGATTGTGGAGACAGTGGTCAAAGGAGTTTCCATAGACGGAAAAATCGTCCATGAAAACTTCTACAATCTCCTCACAGAAACCATGAAATATTGCAGACATACACCTCTGAAAAGTAGCAGGTGCATTACACAAACCGAAAGGCATACGCCTATAAGCATATGTACCGTAAGGACACGTGAAAGTGGTCTTCTCTTGATCCGCGGTGCTGACGTGAATCTGGGAGAAGCCAGAGTACCCATCAAGATAGCATAAGTGGGTGTTTTTAGACAACCGCTCGAGCATCTGATCAATAAAGGGCAAAGGATAGTGGTCCTTCCGGGTGGCCTTGTTTAACTTCCTGAAATCAATACATATTCAATATCCAATAATAGTCCTCTGAGGTATTAGTTCATTTTTATCATTAGGAACAACAGTCATACCTCCTTTCTTAGGAACACAATGAACGGGACTTACCCACTTACTATCAGCTATAGGATAGATGATACCTGCGGCTAGAAGTTTGAGAACCTCCGTCCTAACCACGTCCTTCATCTTTGGGTTCAACCGTCGTTGATGATCAACAACCGCTTTAGCATCGGGCTTGAGATTGATAGTATGTTGGAAAATGGATGGACTAATACCCTTGAGATCATCAAGAGTATAGCCAATAGCACCTCGGTGACTGCGGAGTGTCTCCAACAATCGCTCTTCTTCATACCCTGAAAGGTTAGAATTGATAATAACAGGATATACTTTCTTTTTATCTAAATAAGCATACTTGAGCGTATCGGGTAGTGGTTTTAGGTCGAACACCGGGTCTTCTTTCGGTTGCGAGAGGATTCCTAAAGGTTCAACCGGGAGGTTGTGCTTCAGGATGGGCGTTTGTCTTAAAAATATGTCTTCTAGTTCATCCCTCTCCTGCATATGTGTAACACCTTCACTGTCAGTGAACATTAATCACTCTCACTGTTTGCTAATCACTGTTGCTTAGCACTATTGCTCAAAATAGCCTGGATCAATTTTTTTTGCTTTGATCAACTGGTTCAGTTCAAATTCAAATTCACCTTTGTTGTTGTTGAAGCAATTTGATCATGGACCTTGGTCATCATGAATCAAAACAATTCCAAGCTCAATTCAAATGCCCTTTGAATTGAAATCAAATCAAATCTTGAAATGCATTTGGTGCAATATTAAAAACAAGGTTACAATAAAACCTTGTCCAAAAATTGTGCTTCCAATTTTAATAAATCATTAATATTCAATGGAGCATGTACACCAATTTGGGGATTTTATTAATCTCTGGATTAATTCGAATAATTTAAAACAGTAGCTAAAAACCCCATATTAATAATTTAATATTTAAATAAAATATTAAATGACTTTTAGAAATTGTCCAAACTATTTGTGGCACTGACCTTAGGTGTAACATTAATTATGGGGCACCAACCACATTTTTCAAAAATGCCTAAGTTAGTAAAAAAATTGCAAAAGTGAATTAACAGAAAAAGAAAAGGTGGAAATAAAAAGAAACCTAACCTAGCGCCCATGGGCGAAGCCCACCCCACCCCCTGGCCTTCCCCCTCTCTCCCACTGGGCCTAGCCCAGCCCACACCGGCGCCCACCTTCCTTCTCCCTCGACTGCTCACGCCATGGCGTGGCGACCATCGCACGGAGCCACGTCCGGCGACGTCGCTGTGTCGCCCATCGGCGACAAGCCGGCCGGGATAAGTGCCCCAAGCCCCCCGCGCCTCGAACCCTAACCCTAGCCATCACCCCCTTCCCCTCCCCTAGCTCTCTACCCCGTTCCCATGTGCAGCCGATGCAGCCATGGCCACGGGCTTGTGAACCCCCGCGGCCACACTGCTTCCCAACCCCAGCCACCATGTCTGCGGGCACCGCCGTCGTCGCCTACGCCACCGCGCTGCAGGAATTAAGCCGGGAGCCCCTCCACCCTGCGCCACGTCGTCGTTCCCCTCCGCAGCCCCGTCGCTCGCCGTCGTCAATTTCGGCTGCCCCGAGCCCTCACCGAGCTTGCTGCCACCACCGCTGCTCCCCCGGTGAGCTTGGCCACCTTCCCATCGCGCTCGTGCTCCCTCCCTCTCCCGGTAACCGCCGCCGCCATTGGAGCAAAGCTCGGTCGCCGCCGCACGTCGCATGGCCGTGCACCCAAGCCACCCTAGCGCGCGCCAATAGCACGCACCTGCTCGCGTCGCGCCGCACGTCGCACGGCCGTCAACCCAGTAGCTCCCGCTCCCAAACCCCTTCTCGAATCGAAGCCTCGTCGCCGGCTCCTTCTATCCGCCTCCGCGCTCGATGCCGTCATCGCTCCGGCGAGACCCCGGCAAGAGCACCACCACCAGAAGACGCGCGGCGAGCCCCTCTATCAAATGGACCCGGGCACGCCCCCTCCCATGCCCTATTTCGAGCGCACGCTCGCCGCCAGCCACTCTGTCGTCGTCGGCGTCGACCTGGGCAACCGCCAGGTGGGCCCGCGTTGTCAGCAACTTGATTAGGTGCTAATTGCCCCCCCCTCACACAGACCAGTGGACCCTGCCCCCTCTAATCCCTCTCTGTTTTAATTAAACAGAGATAAACCCCCCCCCACCCTATGACATGTGGGCCCCTGGACTTTTAATTAATAAAAAAAATTTAGTTAAATCTGTTAGGCTGACACTTGGGCCCCACTTGACTAATTAACAAATAATTAAAACATGTATCTATGACATGTGGGAACCCCCCTGTTAATTATATAAATTAAATTAAATTATGAACTGTGTCACTGACCAGTGGGACCCACTGGTCAGTATTAAAAAAAGATTATTAATTATATTTATCAAAGAAAATAGGAAATGTTTTTATAAATGATTTAAATTGAATTAAAACTTTAAAATTGAATATCTTTTAAACCGTAAGTCAGATTCAAAAACTTTATACATGAAAATTGATCAGAAAAATACAACGAATACGGATACGCTACCCATACCCCCACCACACCCCTCTAACATACAGAACACGGGACATTCCCCCTTCGGTTGTACTATCCGGTAATCACCCGGGGCCGGTAAAACTTTGCCGGATGAATTTATTCCGAACACGAAAGTTGTTCTGATTAGTTCAACTAACCCGGATACCCCACCCTTACGTTTTTCGGATGTCCACGACACCTTCGGCATGGTACCTTCCCCCTCCGGACACCTTGTCCGGTAATCACTCGGTGCTGGCAGTTCATCCCCGGATGAATTCCCGATCCGAGCTTAGTGCATCGTACTACGAGAGCCCCGTTGCTTTTTATCTTCTATGTCATACATTTGTATTGCTATTATTGTTGTGTATTTACTGTTTCTCCCCCCCCCTTATTCTCCGGTAGACCCCGTTGCTGCCGCCGATGACGCGAGTACGACTACTTCGTCGACGAGCGTACCGCTACTACCGAGCTTCCAGGCAAGCAGAGCCATTTTCCTTCCCCAGATATCGCCTATCTTTCCGTACATTTCTTGCACTAGGCATTGTTATTGCTGCTGCTATGTTGCTTAACTATTCAATTGCATAGCCTGTAATTGTAGCCCCTTGATGTACCTTCCTTTAATCCTATGCTGCCTATTATTACTTATGCAATATTGAGCAGTAAACCCTGCGCATTGTTAGCTAGGTTTAGAATAGCGGGCCGTGATCACTCTGGGAGTGATCGCGGGAACGATATATTACAATTGCAACAGGTACGGATCATTGCAGACGCCCTAGGGAACCTACAATGGCGAGACTCTGTCGAGTTTCTTCGAGTTTGACTTACGCGTGGACGAACTCGTATTTCACTCTCGTCGGCTCAGTAGCGCAGCATCACTGGGATGATACGAGGTTTACCTCTTTAGTTCATTCCGCTGGTGTCTCGGCACCACCGGGGTGATACGAGAATATTCCTCTTTAGTTCATTCCGCTGATGTCTCTGTCGAGCCATCTCAAGTGTACCATCGAGGGTGATTCCTCCTGGTTTCACTTGATGGTAGGCACTCGAATCAACTGGTGTCCTTACAGGTAAGGAGTCGGGTGACCCAACGGTGCCCGCGCAGGGTATCTTAGCGGAACGACGGGTCAGGTATATTCCATCGGTGTGCGGCGGGCCTGGTACTGTTCGTGGCCGACAGATATCCTGTTGTACGAAAGTCGAGCTCTTCGGAGCAAACGCGAGACAAGGTAAGGAGACGGTTCACCTTGTTGGTAACCGCACGAGTTGGTGGGACGACAGGGCAGGCGGCCACTGGCTGATGTCGTTGTCCGCGACTCACCTAAATAAGGACGACGATAACGGTTGTTCCGACAGATAATAATTAAAATGCTTAATGGGTCAGGTGGATGACTTGAGTGGGTCGTCATGCCCTTTACGCACTACCTCCACGTGGGATTACGGTGTGGGCCCTCTGCGGTGTAGCCTCGTTCGAGGGCTCTTAAGACGTCAGCTTTACCTCGGGCTGATTGCCGGGCTTGGACCGCTTACTCCGGTAGTGGGAAGTTGGTCTGCTTCACCGGCCAGCCACGTACCGTGCGGGAGTACAAAGGCAGGGGTCCAAAGTTCCTTTGTACTTAGGATTTAGACCGGCGGATGGCCTCTCTGTTGATCTCGAAGGATGGACTTCGGCGTATCGGATAGCCTCAGTGGGGCATTCCCTAACAAGGTGTACGCCACCCTGGAGATCCGAGCGTATAGGGTAACAGTAGTGCAGCCCCTGCAAGGATGATAATCTATTCGGATAGTCGTGTCCACGGTAACAGGACGCTTTATGCTGAAGCCAGATCCTACTTCTACCAACTACTACTATTAAACTGTTGGTTCCGGGTTTTCTTCCGCGCAGGGAAGTCGAGGAGGGATTCTCGGAGGCATATGTAATTGTTATATAATACAACTTACTATTATACAATGTTGCAGCAACTTCTGCTGCATTGGTATTATATTCATGCTATTGAACTGTTGGCTATTCTCTTCTCATGCTGCAAGACTCGTCGGAAGATGCTAGTCTTTGTTAGGCCTAGTTTCTCTTCATTATTCTGGTTTCTGACTTTCAGTCCACTATATATAGCCTCCCCTTCCCATTTGATACATGCATAAATGCTTAGTAGAGGACGTAAGACTCGCGGGTATGCTAGATACTCACCCTTGCTTTATTTCCCCCTTTTTGTTTTGCCTGATCGGCCGCTGCAGTCGACGTTGAAGCCTGGGAGCAGAAGATACCCGATGCCGACCACCGTAACGTGAAGACCCCCGGTGCCTACTATGACGTCAAGTTCCCCGTTGACCAGGAGTAGTTTGGAGGTTCCCAGACAGGAGGCCTTGCCTTTTCGATCAACTGTTGATTTTGTGCTAGCCTTCTTAAGGCAACCTTGTATCCTTGTGTTTGTACTCAGATACTATTGCTTCTGCTAACTTTGTGCTCTCGAGCGATTGTATTCGAGCCCTCGTGGCCCCTGGCTTGTATTAAATAGCTTGTATTATTTTTATTTGTAGAGTTGTGTTGTGATATCTCACCGTGAGTCCCTGATCTCGATCGTGTACCTTGCGTGTATGTTTACTGTACACGACTTGATTTTGGGGGCGTCACAATATGTATATCATTCTCGTGGTCTTCCATAAATTGCTGCAAAGTGTCATTAGGAGGAATAGCAATGGAAGCAATTTATTCAATCATTTTGTCATTACTTGACAGGTAAGGACCACGAGGCTGCTTAGAAAACTTAGAAAAATTAAATTCATACGGCTCACCGTTGAATTCAATAGAAACTTTACCTTTCTTGCAATCTATTATAGCTCCGCAAGTGCTGAGGAAGGGCCTACCAAAGATAATAGGGCAGAAACTATCTTGCACTGAACCAAGTACAAGAAAGTCTGTAGGATATTTTACCTTCTCGCGGAGTACTTCAACATCTCTTACAATTCCAACTGGAGAGATTGTTTGTTTATTTGCAAGATGGATAGTGACATCTATGTCCTCGATCTCACACGGCTGAATCTCGTGCATGATCTCTTGATAAAGTGTGAAGGGAATAGCGCTGACGCTAGATCCCAAATCACATATCCCATAGTAATTATGATCTCCTATTTTGAAAGATACAACTAGTGTACCTGAAATTGGGCCTTTGTTCCTGGCTGTGACAATGTTAGTGGCAACAGCACAAAAACTAATAGTGGATTCTTTGATATCACTGGTTACCAGATCCTTGACCATTGCAACTTGAGGCTGGACCTTGATCATGTCCTCAGGTTCGTCAGTGGTCCTTCTATTCTTGTTTAGAATAACTGTAACAAAAGAGTGCTCCTTTATGCTGGAGGGATAAGGAGGCTGTTCATACACAACTGCAGGTAAAACAGGATCAGTAACATTAATCTCAATTGGTGACTCCTTGAAAGGTTTATGATGTTGACTCTCCTTCTTCCTGGAAGAATCAATCTGAGAAGCAAAGTCCTTGCAAAAGTCAACCATTAGCTGGGAATCAAGACTAATTTTGGAGAAAAAGGTATTAAAGTAATCAGTCTTCACATAACTCTCAATGTAGTCATGCTCATAGTTTATTGCGGGTTCAATACCTTTATCAATTTCCCAGTCTTCAGTGTTCTTCTGGATCCTTTCTATAAGATCCCATTTTTCTTCCATACTTATGGTCTGGAATACCCCACTAGAGGAGGCATCCAACATCTCCTTGTCCTGACGAGAAATCCTGGCATAAAAATTTGTAAGTATAATTTCCTTGGGGAGCTCATGGTTTGGGCATTTGAGCATCAGGGACTTCAGTCTCCCTCAAGATTGAGCGATGCTCTCTCCGTCGCGAGACCAAAAGTTGTAGATGTAGTTCCAGTCTTGGTGAATTTCACGAAGAGGATAAAACTTTGCATAAAAGAGAGACATAAGCTCTGGCCATTCAAGCAGATCAGAGTTATCGAGTAGCTTATGCCAATCTGAAGCTTTATCTTTGAGTGATATGGAGAATAGTTTCTTCATGACGAACTCCATCGTCACACATGCAAGCTTAAATAAAGAACATAATTGTGATAAATATAGCAGGTGTTCTCCCGGATGTCCTTCTCCTGTATAACGATTAGCCAAGACATAATCAACAATACCAGATGGTATTTTATAGGGCACAATTTCAGTAGGGGTAGGAGTGACCACCACAGTCGTGGGGCGGCTCCTTACCAGCAACGAACCAACAGCAGAAGAGACCATAAGGACTGAAAGTAACAACAGAAAATAAAAGTTCCCTTACCGGCTTCACTTACCAATAGCGCTACACTCCTCGGCAACGACGCCAGAAAAGCTCGTTGATGGCGGAGAAGTTAATAGGTTTAGTTGGGTTTCCTTCCCTGTTAACCGCGCCGATAAACGATTCTTGATAACCCACAAGTCTAAGGGATCAATTGTAGCTTTTCGATAAATAAGAGTATCGATCCCACGAGGAGCAGAAGGTGTTCATAAGTGACACTGGATAAGGAAAGGGTTGCAAACACTCAAAGGTAAATATTTAGGGTTTTTTGGTTTAAGCAACAGAAAAGTAAAAGACAGGAAAGTAAACAGGGTAACTGAGGAGTAGCAAGTGGCCCAATCCTTTCACAAGGATAAGCCTAGGAACTGAACTTATAAAATCTAAAGCGTTCTCGAGAAAACACGGGAGAGATAGTCAAGTCACTTTCACCATACTCCGCCAAGTAATATGTATCGTGTTTATAAGTGTCGGTGGGTGGATCAATGCTAGTACACCTTCTAGACTAAGATAAGTGTACTCTTATGATTACACACCTTGCAAGCATCCGCAAATAGAAGGTAGTAATTAAGGCATAAGCCTAACCACATCATTACGATCAAGGATCCATAACTCCCTTGTGCAAAAGTCTGCGAACTGGGGTTTAGGTTTCTGTCACTCCGGCAACCCACCATAAGCATCCTTTGTGCACAATGTATTCCTCTAGGCCCATGAAAGGTGAAGTGTTATGTGTTCGAATCACATAACACCACTAGAGAAATAACAACACAGCTAAGTATCAAACAACACATAATACTTCAGCAGCATATGACTACTAACAACTAGACTTCTCCCATGTTCTCAAGAACTAAAGTAACTACTCACAATACATAAAAGAGATCATGATCAGAGGTGATAGATGGGTGATAAACAATCTGGACACAATGATATTTCGCCAACAAAACTCAATAGCATTCACCACAAAATAGTAATCAACACCAACAGAGTAGAGAGGATAGATAGTACGGATTACAACACAAGTTGCAATTGTGAGATGAGATGGGATGGAGATGGAGATGGTGCTGATGTTGGGGATGATGTTGATGATGATCTCGATGATGCTCGTGACGATGATGATGATGATGATGATGATGATGATGATGGCGATGATCTCCCCTTCCGGGAGGTGATCTCCCCAGCGGAATCTGCCCGCCGGAGATGGCTTTTCTCCTCTGTAGGTTTCCGCCCCGTGGCGGCGGTGAAACACGGAAACGACTCCTCTTTAGGGGTTTCCTCCCCAGGGGGCTTATATAGGCGAAAGGGGGCACCGAGGGGGGCCACTAGGCACCCATGAGGGTGCCTGGCGCGGCCCGGAGGGGGGCCGCGCCAGGCACCCTACTGGCTTCCTGGTGGGTCCCCTCACCTCCTCCTTCGGTGATCTCTAGTCAATCTTCATAAAAATGCTCCCCGTAAAATTTCATCGCATTTGGACTTGATCTGATTAAGCAACTTGGTATCCACTTTTTACCGCTGAATTCTGGTTCTGCCGCTTCGGCACCGGAAAGTTGTAAACTGTGTAAAATAAGCCAAAAAAACATAAGAACAATACTTTAAAGTGGAATATATCAATGAATAGGGTGAAATCACAATATAAAATAGTGATGCTTTTTGGATGTATCAACTGCCATCAGTGAAAAGCTAGCAAATAGATGACTACGGCCTGAGCGTAGGCAGGCTCCGATTGCTTCGGCATCTCCCGTGAGCTCGAGTTCATGGACTGCGCGAAGCCGGCATCCACTGCCAAGAATGAGTCGCCTCCATGAAATCATTAAATGGCAATTAATGATTTCCGGTTACCATTCTTATTAATCGCATGCTATTAAGTTTTTGTATCCGTTAACTTGTGCATGCATGCATTAATGGCCATTGGACATTTAATTTGCACATACTACGTAAGATCTTCTTCTTGCTCCGCCTCAGGTTTTCTATGACGCACCGGCTGGCTCCACTCCAACACAAGCAAACTCCGGCACGAGATGGACTGCAGCGACGCCCACGGCCAGCTCCGCTTCGCCCTTCTCCGTCGACGCACGCGGCCGGCGCCGCTCTGTATGCCTCCGACCTCCGCTCCGGCAACGCACATGCCGGGTGTGACGCCCCCAAAATCAGACCGTGTACATTAATCATACACGCAAGGTACACGATCGATCAGGGACTCGCGGTGAGATATCACAACACAACTCTACAAATAAAATAATACAAGCTGTTTAACACAAGCCAGGGGCCACGAGGGCTCGAATACAACAGCTCGAGAGCACAAGTCAGCGGAAGCAAATAGTATCTGAGTACAGACACAAGGATACAAGGTTTCCTTAAGAAGGCTAGCACAAATATCAACAACGATCGAAAAGGCAAGGACTCCTGCCTGGGAACATCCAAACTACTCCTGGTCAAAGGGGAACTCGACGTCGTAGAAGGCATCGGGGATCTCTTGCTCCTGGACTCCAAGGCTCCAACGTCGACTGCAGCGGCCGATCAGGAAAAACAGTAAAGGACATAAAGCAGGTGAGTATCTAGTATACCCGCGAGTCTTACGTCCGCTACTAAGCATTATGCATTGTATCAAATGGAAAGGGGAGGCTGTATATAGTGGACTGCAAGATAGAAATCAGAATAAGGGTAAGAAGCTAGGCCTATCGAAGACTAGCATCTTCTGACGATGTCTTGCAGCATGAGAAGAGAAACAGCCAACAGTTTATATAAAGCAATAAAGTAACAATGAAGCAGAAGTTGCTGCAACATTGAATAATATAAGTTGTAATGATTAATAATAATAATGCCTCCGAGTTCCCCTCCTCGACTTCCCTGCGAGGAAGAAAACTCGGAACCATACACTTTAATAGTAATAGTTTGTAGTGGTAAGATCCAGCTTCAGCATAAAGCGTCCTGTTACCGTGGACACGGCTATTCGAATAGATTAAACTCCCTGCAGGGGTGCACTACTGTTCAGCCTGCACGCTCGGATCTCCAGGGTGGCGTGAACCTTGTTAGGGAACGCCCCACCGAGGCTATCCGACACGACGCAGCCCATCCTAGGCTCAGCAGAGAGGCCATCCGCCGGACTATATCCGATGCGCCAAGGGGTCTAGGTCCCTCACCCTTGCACACTCCTGCACGGTGCGAGTCTGGCCGGTGAAGCAAAATAAAATCCAAACACACCTGCTGCAGCAAAAAGACAAGACCACTTCCCGGCGATCAGGCCGCAGTACTGTTAACGTCTGAAGAGCTTTCGGACGAACTACGACGCGGAGGGCCCACACCGTAATCCCACGTGTAGGTAGTGCGTACAGACCAACGGGTCTCTCAAGTCATCCGCCGAACCATTTAGCATTTTAATTAACCTGTGTGACAACCGTTATCGTTGCCTCGACTTAACCGACCCGCGGTCAACGACAGCAGTCAGGACCACCAGTACATTGGTGCCTTCCCTGTCGTCCCACCAAGTCACTGCGGTTACCAACAAGGTGAACCGTCTCCTTACCTTGTCTCGCGTGTGCTCTTGGTAGAGCTCGACTTTTTCGTGGTTGGTAACTCTCGCGAGATACGAGCAGGGGCCAAGCACGCCAGTAACGTCGGTCGTACCCTCCCTGTCGTTCCCGACAATATACCTCCCGCGGGCACCGTTGGGTCGCCCGACTCTTACCTTTAAGGACACCAGTTGGTTCGAGTGCCTACCATTAAGTGAAACCAGGAGGTATCACCCTCGATGGCACACTTAAAGAGGTTTGACAGAGACATCAGCGGAATGAACAAAAGAGGAATATTCTCGTATCATCCCGGTGGTGCCGAGACACCAGCGAAATGAACTAAAGAGGAATACCCTCGTATCATCCCAGTGATGCTACGCTACTGAGCCGACGAGAGTGAATTACGAGTCAGTCCCCTCGTAAGTCAAACTCGAAGCGACTCGGCAGAGTCTCGCCGTTGTAGGTTCCCTAGGGCGTCTGCATTGATCCGTACCTGTTGCAGTTGTATATATTTTGTATCCGCGTCACTCCCCTGAGTGGTCACGGCCCGCTATCTAATCCTAACTAACAAAGCGCAGGGTTCACTGCTGAATATTATATAAGTAACAATAGGCAGCATAGGATAAAGGAAGGTACATCAAGGGGCGACAAAATCAGGCTATGCAATTGAATAGGATTGTAATCGTAGCAGCGGCAGTAACAATGCCTAGTGCAAGAAATGTACGGAAAGATAGGCGATATCTGGGGAAGAGAATGGATCTGCTTTCCTGGAAGCTCGGTAGTAGCGGTACGATCGTCGACGAAGTAGTCGTACTCGGTGGTGTCATCGACGGCAGCAACGGGGTCTATCAGAGAATAAAGTGGGAGAGAAACAATAAATACACAACAATAATAGCAATACAAATACAAGACATGGCAAACGCAATGTTAACGGTTTTCTAACGCAGTGCGAGGTGTATTGCTCGGAGCGGGAATTCATCCGGGGATGAACTACCGGCTCCGGGTGATTACTGGACAAGGTGTCCGAAGGGGGGGAGATATCATGCCGGAGGTGTCGTGGACATCCGACACATGTGTGGGTGGTGTAACCGGGTTAGTTTATCTATTCCGAACAACGTTCGTGTTCGAAATAAATTCATCCGGGTACTTTAACAATACCGGACAAATCATCGAACAGACGGTCCGGAGGGGGGGAAACGGTTCGACGTTTGGCATGTTAGAGGGGTGTGGTGGGAGTATGAGTAACGTATTCGTAATCGTGGATCCGTTCTGAGTAACTTTCGTATACAAAGTATTTAGATCCGGGCAACTCATATCGGTACCGGGAATTGCCGACAGACGGCTCGGAGGGGGGGAATGTCGATGTTCGGTACATTAGAGGGGGGTGGTAGACATACGGGTAGCGTATTGATATTCGTTATATTTTTTTGATCAACTTGGATGTATAAAGTTTTTCGATTCGAGTTACGGATTAAAAGATATTGAATTTCAAAGTTTTAATCAATTTAAACAATTTCTAGATTTTCTTTTATTAAATAAATAAACATTATCCACAACAGTGGAGTTGACTGGTCAAACCTGACCAGTGGATTCCACTGGGCAGCCTCGTATTATTATTAATAACTTTTAATCAATTTAAATAAGGCCAGGGCCCACATGTCATACACTCGAATTAATCTAAATTCTTTTAAATATTAATCTGACAGTGGGGTCCATCTGTAAGTCACACATGTGCAAATTAATCAGTTTAATTTAAGATAAAAGCACGGGGCCCATCTGTCATAGGTAGTTGACTTAATCAACTCATTTAATTTAACCAGGGGTTATCTCCAAATTATTAAAATAATAACTAGTTAACTGGGCGGGGCCCAGTAATCAGTGGTAGGGGTGGGGTGGTTAGTGGCTAACAGGGGGTTAGCCGCGCCTAACCGTGTGGGTGCCCGCCGGCGACCATGGCACGGCGGTGGTGGCCATTCCGGCGGGGGAGTGGGGGTCAGCCGCAGCTACAGGAGAGGCAGCCGCGGACAGGGGCGGCGGGGTGCGAGCCGAGGGGCAGGAGGTCGTGCCCGGCCTCGGCGGTGGCCGAAGCGCAGCGAGGCTGGGGCAGGTGTGGCACAGCTGGGGCGCGGGCGAGGCGGCGCTCGACCAGGCGCATGCGAGGAGCGCGGTCGAGGCGCGACCTGCGCTGGGGGGGAGACGAGTGCGCGGCGAGCCGAGCTCGGGAGCTTGAGCTCCCGCCAATGGCGGCCCGGGCGGGGGCATGTCCGTAGGGTGGCGGAACGGCGAGGAAGGGGAGGGAATGGAAGCGGCGGCTCACCGGGAGGGCAGGGGAGAGGTCAGGGAGGCCGGGGGGTTTCGGGGCGGCGCCAATTCCGGTGGGGTCGCCGGTGGCCGTGACGACGGGGGTGGCTCGATCTGCGGCTTGCAGCTCGCTCGAGCTCAACTCCTTCCTTGGAGTGGTGAAGACGATCGATGCGCTTCCGTTGGGCAGGATGGAGCGACGATGTGAGCCCGTTGGCCGCGGGCACGACAACGGCGTGTCCACTGGCGGCGCAGCCGAGCTGCAGGAGAGGAGGGGGAGTCGAAGGGGAAAGGGACGGGAGGCGCGCGGCTAGGGTTTCAGGCGAGGTGCGGGGGAAGGCTGGCTTCTTATCCCTGCCGGTGGCTCGCCGGATGGGAGCCACGGCGACGGCCGACCGGCGTGGCACCGGTGGATGCTCTCCACGCAAGGGAGAGGAAGAAGACAACCAACGGGGAGGGGGGCGTGGTGGGCCGGGGTGTGCTGGGGGTGGGCTCGGCCCAGTGGGTGGCCTTGCCCCTAAGTGTAGTTTAGGTTTCTTTTTTTTTGTTTCTTTTCTTTTTCCTTTTTGTTGTATTTGTTTTATTAGCCTAGCATTTGAGTTTTGCAAAATATGAAAGTTGTTCCAATATTGGTGTTACATTTTGCACTATTGCTACAAAAAATTTGGGCTCTAAATAAATTCATTTAGTAATTTATTTAAATAATATATTATTAAATTGGACCTTTTAAGTTACTGTTTGAATTGTTTGATTTATTCAACAGCTTAATAAATTCCCAAGGTTGGTTGAACATGGTCCAATGATTATTTGGGATTTAACAAAAGTGGTTGCACCAATTTTGGACAAGGTTTTATTTATCATATATTTTTAATATTCATGAAAAGGCATTTTGAGTTTGTGTTGATTCAAAAATGATCAAGGCATGATTAGCAACATTAATTGTGATTACTGTAGGTGATTACTGTAGCGTGACACCCGGGGTGTTACACCGGGGCTACACCAACTCGGACGGGACTGCATACAACTCGGTTGGCTCCCTCCCGTGCAATAACTCGGCAGCGCCGGCTACTCATCAGCACCACCAGCAGCGATGCAACTCGGTATCGCCTCCTTCCATGGTGCGGACGCAGACTCCGGGTTGTGTAAACTCGGGCACCGGGGCTGTGCCAACTTGGAAGCGGGGGTCTTGCCTCCTTCCAACAGCGAGTCGGGCCGCCGGGCACCTCAGACGCCCCAAATAACTCGGCAGCGGACGGCTTCACCCCGCTACAACTCGGCCGCCTCCCTCCAGCGACTTGGACGTCTCCAACATCCTCCACAAGCTGCTTCACGCTGCTCAACTCCACCAGCGCCTTCGACCCCGAAGATATATGGGCTCACCTCCAACTCGGATCCCCTGGCCAGCGACTTCGGCGCTCCGTCTGCTCGGGGCCGTGTCGAACCGCGCCGCTGCTCGGGGCTTCCCCCAACCTCCTTTTTACTCGGAGCCGCGCGGGATCGCGCCGCCGCTGGGAGCCACCCCCTACAGCTCGGACGTGCCTCCACCTCCATTCTATCCCTCGTGTATGCCAGGTCAGAGCTGCAGCGTGACTCACAGGCTCACACGGGTGAGCCATTTTCTCAAACGGCTAATGAGCTTGTTAAAGCACTTGGATGACTCCAACAACTCGGACGAGGCTAGCTTTGCATGACAGCTACAACATTACTCTTTCTCAATGTATCGACTCGACGTCGACGACCCGGATGAGCTACACACCCCTTCCATGACATTTCATCCGCGATGACCTGGACAAGCTACGCGCTTCGTCCGTAACTCCGGGTGCATCGACTCGACATCGACGATTCGGATGAGCTACACGTTCCTTCCGCGACTCCGCACTGCTTCGACTCGGCCGCGGCTCGAATATGATACGCACTCCTTCGACGACGGCATCTGTCACGACTCAGCCTACGCTTTGACTCGGCCTACGCTTCGACTCGGCCTCAGATTCCTCCGAGGACTTCTCTTTGTCGTGTCATGACTTCATCGACTCCGACTACACCGACAACGTGGAAATAGCTAAGTTTCTCATACAACCAAACTTCATATTACACTTTTTAGCGAGTTCAACTCTCCCGAGCTTCACCCGGGAACCACTTCTCGCTTTTACCCGAGTCTACCTCGATGAAACACAAATCACATTCCCCTTATTTCGACCGGTCCGCCGTAAATTGTTGTAATGCACTCGGGGCGCTGCACCCGGGGGCTACAACTTAGTTAGAATCACATTTACCTTTATAGTTGGTTCTTTGCTCCCCTAAGTGGATGCGCCACCAGTCGGCAGGTTCTTTACTTGGTTTTCTCTTATTCTTCGTAAAACGCCTATACATCCTCGGTACCTAAACGCCTACTCTTCGTCTCCAACCCGGTCGCAACCTGACTGTCTGGTTGGCAAGAGCAAAAGCTAATGGTCTGCCGAGTCGCTAAATGGCTAAACACGAGAAAACAAATAGACCAAGTGAAATATATTATTATCTGCAAAGTTTGAGTTCTACGCCTTATTTTCTGCAAAGTACGTTTAAATTTATGCATTTTCACTCAGTTTTTTGGGTATGAATATTGTGATACTTTCATTTTCTATCTATTTGCATTTTCTTTCAGGTAAATGAAGGAAATATCTTTGGTTTTATTCTGTGCCCGCGCACAATGAGATTCAAAATTCCTTCAAGTAGCAACATTCAAAGAAAATGTTCCGTGTCTATGCACGACGAAGTAATTCCGGATAGCTTCAGTTAAAGACTCCAAATAACTACAAGTAGTTATTCGGAGCCTTGGGGGCTACACCCAATGGGTGCACTGATCGTGCTCCCACTGGAAGAAAATTAACCCGAGTAGATCTTCACTCGAAAGAATGACATGTCGAGTAAGGCATCACTCGGATACACCCAGTGGGTAGCCAATAAAAACCGAGCAAGTTACCACTCGATTACTCAACAAAACCGAGTAAGTCATCACTCGCAGTATTTTTGAAAGAGGCTATTTCTCAAGCATGAAACAGTTTCAAACCTGATAATACTCGAGACTAAGTGAAATGCATGAATGCAGTCATATTTCAAAATACACAGCAAACAGAAAATCTTGTATTCATTAGCTATTCGAGAAAAGTTCTGAGTAGTTAATTCGCTAGTAATCCGTCTCTGACGTAGATTGCCAGATTACTAGTATGATAAGGTGCAAGGGATAAAGAATTGATATCCCACGCGGTATGATCTAAAGCTCATTTTATGATGCTTTAGAATATCAAACTTTACAAATCTGGTTAATATGGAGTTTAAGGCCTATTACTCCGAGACACGCCCTCCGGGGCCTCAGTCCACCTCTTCCGAGAGACGCTTGAGTGTCGCCAGATTTTTTCATTAACTTGCCTGACTTATATTCGAGGGAAAGTTCGAATTTCAGTAAAGCCCTTCCGGGCCTCTTATTGAGTTTAATCTTCATATACCTTACGAATATGTCATCAATAGGAAGAGCACTCTCCTTTGATGAAATCAATTATCCCAATTAATAAAAAACTCTCCAATCAAAAGACTCCGAGTAACTTCAAGAAGTTACTCGGAGCCTTGGGGGCTACACCCATTGGGTGCACTAATAAGTGCTCCCACTGGAAGGATTTATACAACAAATCTCTAATCTAAAGACTCCGAGTAACTTCAAGAAGTTACTCGGAGCCTTGGGGGCTACTGTCGTGGTCATACCTAAGGCATACCCTTAAGTATCATATATCATGGGGTACCCTTAATGAGACAATAAGAGTAAGACAACATGACATATAACCGAGTCACGTGTTACTCGGATACACCAACTCGGATGGTCCAACTCGGATGCTCCAACTCAGATGGATTTACTCTGCACGTGGAAACTCTGCATGTATCAACTCTGCACGTGGCAACTCTGCATTAAAAGGGGAGTTACTCACGACAGTTACTACTCCAAGCATTACTTCATGTAATAAGTAGCACTAGAAACCGCTGCATTTATTAGGCACTAATCTCTCATTAATTCCCCATTTATGTAATTTAAGTGGCATGGGGGTGGCGCACTCTATATAAGCCACCCCCACCACGGCACCAAAGGGGGACTCTCCTTCTTCCTCCTCTCTCTCTCTCATGGGATCTTATCCCATGTAATGCCATGTTCTTCGTGTTCTTAGACAGATAAAGGAAAAGCCCCTCCGGGAGCACGAGACGTAGGGATTTTATCTCCTCCGCGAGAGTCCCGAACTCGATAAAATCACCTGCGTCCACCCATTTGCATTTCGATAGATCATTCTCCGTTCGTACCCCTCTCTCTATTGTCAGGATCATATCCACGACAATATGACCTGAGACAAGGAGTTGTTCACCGAAGAAAAATTATCTCAATCTTCTCAGAAGTACATTACCTTCGGTGATAACAACAAGGGCAAAGTTTTAGGTTTGGGTAAGGTTGCCATATTGAAAGATAAGCACATTGACAAGGTTATGCTAGCCCAATCACTTGGATATAATCTTATGTCTATTTCAAAGTTATGCGATATGGGCATGCTTGTTCTTTTTTCTACTTCGCGTTGTGTTGTCTTTTCATAGGATAACTATACGTTTGTCTTCGAGGGTTACCGAAAAGGAGATTTATACATTGTTGATTTTTCTTCGGGACCTGCCGTATCCACATGCCTAATGGAAAAAGCTTCATCCGGTTGGTTATGGCATCGAAGACTTGGGAATGCAGGGATGAGAAATATTCATAATCTAGTGAAGAATAAGCATGTTATTGGCCTTAGCGAAGTAAAATTCGATAAGTATCGTCTCTGCAGTGCTTGTGAAGCTGATAAAATTACGAAGAAACATCATTCAGCGAAGACTATCATGACTACCACTCGTCCTCTTGAATTACTTCGTATGGATCTTTTCGGTCCTCAAAATTATGCAAGTCTGGGGGGAAACAAATATGGTCTTGTTATTGTTGATGACTTTTCTCGTTATACTTGGGTTTTCTTTCTGGATGACAAGAGAAAAGTTGTTGAAATCTTCAATTCATTCGCTAAGAGAGCTCAAACTGAATATGAACTATCTCTGAAGCATATCTGAAGTGATATGGAACTGAATTCAAAAATACTCATATTGAAGAATTCCTTGATGATCATGGCTTTACTCATGAGTTCTTTGCTGCTTATACACCTCAACAGAATGGTGTAGTTGAATGGAAGAATAGAACTCTTATTGAAATGGCCAGAACTATGCTTGTTGAATACAAGACTCCTATTAGGTTCTGGGCCGAAGCAATCAACACAGCATGTCATGTCATCAACAAGGTTTACCTTCACAAATTCCTGAAGAAAACTTCACATGAGCTTATCACTGGTAACAAACCAAATGTTTCATATCTTACGGTATTTGGTGCTCCTTGCTTTATTACAGATATGAACCATAGCTCCAAATTTGCCCCTAAGGCACATGAAGGTTTTCTTTTAGGTTATGGCTCAAACTCTCGTACTTACAGAGTATATAACTCTCACTTTGGGAAAGTTATGGAAACTGTAAATGTGAGGTTTGATGAAACTAATGGCTCTCAAAAAGAGCATTTGCATCATGATCTAGATGAACCTCCACTTGATGAAGTGATCAGGTCCATGGCTATTGGAGATATTCACCCTGTTGAAGCCAATCCTCGTCAAGCTAATAGGGATGATGATGATCCAATGTTCCCACACATAGCCCGGGGCACTGGAGATCAACATCCTGAAGATAATGGTGAACAGGACGAAGAAGGTCAAGGGAACGAAGAAAATGCTAATCCTGAAGGAAATGCTGAAGCTGAAGGTGAAGCAGATCCTGAAGCTGAAGCGGATCCTGGAGCTGAAGCAGATCCTGAAGCACAAGCTGAGCCTGAAGCAAATGATACTACGTTATCACGAGTTCAAAGAAGAGTTGATGTTGATTCGATCCTCGAAGACATTCATCAACCAGGTCGTGCCACTACTCGATCTCGCACTCGTTTGGCTAACTTCTGTGGAAGTTTTCTTTTGTTTCCATGCTAGAGCCTTCAAAATTTGATGAAGTCATGAAGGATCCTGACTGGTTATTGGCTATGATGGAAGAACTTCACCAGTTTGAAAGAAACAAAGTTTGGTCACTTGTTGACAAGCCTGATCCCACGAAGCACAATATTATTGGCACTAAGTGGATATTTCGCAAAAAGCAAGATGAAGATGGTATTGTGGTAAGAAATAAGGCTAGACTGGTAGCACAAGGGTACACCCAAATCGAAGGCTTTGATTTTGGTGAAACCTATGCTCTAGTAGCCCGTCTCGAATCAATTCGTGTCATGCTTGCTTTTTCTAACCACAAAAATATATTGCTATATCAAATGGATGTCAAAAGTGCTTTTCTTAATGGTGAGATAGAAGAAGAAGTGTATGTTATGCAGCCACCAGGTTTTGAAGACTCGAAGAATCCTGATAGGGTGTACAGGCTTCACAAATCTTTGTATGGACTGAAGCAAGCACCTCGTGCTTGGTATGAAACATTGAAGGATTTCCTCCTGAAGAAAGGCTTCAAACCTGGAACCACTGGCCCCACTCTTTTCACTCGATCATATAACAATGATCTATTTGTGTGTCAGATATATGTAGATGATATTATTTTTGGCTGCACTAACACTGAAATTAGCGAAGAATTTGCAAGGATGATGTCGAAGAAATACGAGATGTCCATGATGGGTCAATTGAACTTTTTCCTTGGACTTCAGATTCGCCAATAGAAGAATGGCACCTTTATTTCACAAGAAAAATATTTGAAGGATTGCCTGAAGAAATTTGATCTTACTGAATGCAATACTATCAGAACTCCCATGCCAACCAATGGTTTTCTTGATGCTGATGAAAAGGGGAAACCCTTCGATCAGAAGAAGTATCGGTCTATGATAGGTTCACTGTTATACTTATGAGCATCTAGATCTGATATTATGCTATCAGTTTGTATTTGTGCTCGTTTTCAGGCCAATCCGAAGGAATCACATCATACTGCTGTAAAGCGAATTCTTAGGTATCTAGCACATACTCCTTCATTGGGACTTTGGTATCCCAAAGGAACACAGTTTGACTTGATTGGATATTCTGATTCAGACTGGGCTGGTGATAGAGTTGACAGGAAATCTACCTCAGGAACTTGTCATTTTCTTGGTAGATCTCTTGTGTGTTGGGCTTCAAAGAAGCAAAACTGTGTCTCAATATCTACTACTGAAGCCGAATACATTGCTGCTGGCTCATGCTGCACTCAGATACTTTGGCTTAAGAAGACGCTGAAAGATTATGGTATTTATGTGAAGAAAATCCCTTTGCTTTGTGATAATGAGAGTGCTATTAAAATTGCACACAATCTTGTGCAACACTCTCGAACGAAGCATATCGATATTCTCCATCATTTTCTTCGAGATCATGTTCAGCGCAAAGACATTGAGATCAGTCATGTTAGAAATGAAGATCAATTGGCAGATATATTCACGAAGCCATTGGACGAGAAAAGGTTCTGTGCATTGAGATGTGAGCTCAACATCCTAGACTCACACAATGTTCAGTAAGATCGAAACGTTTCCCCTATAAATATTCACCTTCGTTGTGTGTTTATTTAGTTTCGCTCAAGTTTTTCCTTCGTCCATGTTTTTGTGTTTAGTTTCGTTCGCCATTTTCTTCCAGTTTGCGTTAGTTTTTATTCGTTTTGTTTGTCCCCTGTACTTATCACTTTTAGCTGCATTGTTGTTTTTCTTCGAAGTGATAAATTTCGGACCAGATCCCCTCCATTCTAATTTGCTCCCAATCTATTATGTTTTGAATGGTTAAGCACATTTGAAACGGAAAGCATATTGCTTCGAACATCATTGAGTTCCGAATCAAATGCTTCCAACTTTAACGAAGTTTTTGCTCTCGCTCAAGAGTTATTCTTCGGCCGTTGAGTCCCCGTATTTTTCGGTCCGATGAGTTTCGCTCGCGAACTGCCACTTCATCCCCACCGTTGAATCGAAAGAGACACTCGCAGGGAGTCGTCCGATGTGATCTGATAACCGTCTCAGATCGGCCACTATATAAGGCAATCCCATCCCCTGCGAACCGCCCCCGGCTCATTCTTCTCCTCCGCTCCCCTTCTCCCTCCTCGAGCATGTCACAGAGCTCTCGCCTCCGAAGACGACCGCGCCGCTTCACTGCCGGACAGTCGCCGCCGTGGACGTTCCCCGCCGACGAAGCGCACTTCACCGCCCTCCGTCGCCGTAGCCGCTCCGCGTCACCGAGTTAGGGTACGCTGGGCTCTCCGATCCAACTTCCCTTCCGAGTTCTTCTCCTGTGCAGTTGGATCTGAGTTCTTGAGGTTTATTTTCTGTTTCTAGGGCTGTTCTGATCCGTGTTGATCCTTGCTCTTCGGGAAACTTGTTTGCAGCTCCAAAGTATCCCATCTTTTTAGGTCAGTGTAATATTAGATCTGTTTGTGTTTTGGACTGAGTTAGAACTTGTTCTTGAATTCGTTCTAGCCTAATCCAACGACAGATATGCATCTGGTCTTCGTTTTCCCTGAATTCCTGTCAAAATTGGTTTTCGGTCGAAGCCTTTACCTGTGCTTATTCATTCCTTTCCTATTCCCTCTTTCCTACTATTCTGTTCACAGGATGTCTGATGAAGAGGCCGCCATTGGGAATGAATCACCTATTGTCGAAGGGCTTGAGGATCTCCTTGAGCCCCCGAAGCAAAAAGGCAAAGGAGGCAAGACAAAGGAAGTCAATAATGCCCGAGGAATTCCCGAAGCCATTCGTATAAAGATGGGCTATGACACTCCACCCGAAGAAACTGATCACATGCGAAAGATTCGCCTGCAAAAGATTCGCCGCTACTGTGCGATTAGGTGGTACAAGTACAAGAGCATTCCTGATTGGAAGTGGGCAATGCAGCTTGCCTTCAGTCCACCATACCGGTACACTACTGCTCTTTGTGCTCAGTACAATGTTGCAAACCGAAGGAAATACTACCTGAAGCCTCCCGCTGTCCCTCACCCCAATTCTATCAAGACGCCAGATGATTACCCTGATGAGAAAAGAGACTCGCCATTCTTGCTGAGAAGAAAAGACTCACAAAAGAGAAGAAGCCCAAAGCACAAGCTGCTGAAGGCCATGCTGAATCTGGCACATCGAAGCCAAAGAGACGCAGACTGAGAAAATTAAGTGCTTCACCACCTCCTACTGTCTCAGATGAAGACAGTGAGCAAGCTGATGATGAAGCTAATGCTGCTGCACAGCTTGAGGACTCCATTGGTGAAGATCCTGCTGAAGATGCCGATGACGAGTCTGAGCACACCCCTGTTGCTCTCAGTCCCAAGAGACAAAAGATTCGGAAGCCTCTGAAGAAAAAGGCTGGAGAGAAACCGCCTGCTTCGAAAGGCGTGAGAATTCAAGATCCCACTGATCCTCCTGCTCCCAAGCCCGGAATTGACTTAACCAATTTGGTGGTTGAGGCTCCAGTGGCTTCAAAGCCACCTCGCCGCCTGGTTCCTGCAGAACAGAGAACAAAGGAAAGGCATGACCTGAAGCTGAAGCCTGCTGGTCAGCCCGAAGCAACTGCTCCTGAGATGACCAAAGCTTCAAAGCTGAAATCCTCTGTTGCAAAGCCTGGCCAATCTTATGCCCAGGTTGGCACCAAGAAGTTGTCTAAAGCTGAACTGCGCAAGAGAGATCATGCCGAAGCTGAACGTCTTCACTCCGCAGCACAAGCCCAAGCTAAGGCTGATAAAGAAGCTCAAGCGAAGAAAGAGGCTGACAGAGATGCTTCCTTGCTTGAGAAGCAAAGGAAAGATCTGGCTGAAGCCAACCTGAGAACTGAAGCGAAGTGTAAGCTCGCTGAAGTAAAAAACTCAAGAAGCTAAGGCTGTTGCTGAAGCCAAACAGCTTAGTGAAGCCGAAGCCAAGCGCAAGGCATCACTAGATTTCTAAGAACGAAGCAAGTAGAGAAAGCTGCTAGAGCTGCTCAGAAGGAAGCCGCTGTGGATATGACTCCGAAAGAAGTGACTCCGAAGAAAATCACACCTCCTATCCCCGAAGCTCATGAAGAAGCTGAGCACAGTCACCACAACTTCCCTGATGCACGAGAAGGTGAACTATGGAATTGTTTGAGCCTGCATCAGGCGTTCTGCAAGCTTGCCAAAGCCATTGATCCCGAAGCTATTGATGTTGGGAATGTATACATATCACCAACATTGTCTGCTATGATTGAAACTTTATACAATCAGCTAAGGGATTTGCATGCAAGGGACAGATCAGAGTCTTCCAAGATTCTGAAGTTCAAGAAGAAGGCTGACGCTGAATCTGATGAAGACTTCAAGGCCGAAGCCAAAGCTGCTTCAAAGAAAATTGCTGATGTCAATGAGAAGACTAAGCATAATATTCAAGTATATCAAGGCAAGATAAAATTTTCCATCGAAGAATGTTGCAAGACGCATAATGCTTCAGTCATGGCTCTTGATTCCAAGAAGCGTGAAGCTATGCTCAAGCAACTCGCTTCTCCACTTCCCCAGTTGCATCCAAGGAAGCGTCGTCTTCTCACCGATGCCACTGACAAAGCTGATGAGGTTAACTCTCATCCTACCAAGAAGATCCCAAGACGCGCTTCGCCCCCTCGATGCAAGATTATCACCCTCCCCACTCCAACCGCAAATCCACCTGCTCCCGAAGCCGTTCCACCCCGTGCTCCACCTCCACATCCACCTCAACCTGCTCCACAACCCTCGCACCACGACAACTTTGAGCCACATCCTTCGCCCCAGGCTCAAGACATACCAGTTCCATCACGAGATTACTCTTCGGCTCACTCTGCGGATGAGTCCGAAGAACAAGAAGGCGAAGCCAAAGATCATGTTGTTCCAGAAGAGCCCGAAGCCAATGCATATGCTGCTGAAGCAAATGAATTGGCTATCATGACTCAACCCCAAGAACGAGCCATAGTTGCTCGAAGGCAAGCGCCCCATTGCACACTTGCCCAGGACACTCAACTGGATTCCATCTACCCACGCGAAACCTTTCCAATTTTCCTGGGTGATGGTTCTTCATCAAGACATGGGCCAGAATTCGATCTCGAAGCTCATCGCCAGAAGCTTCGCTTCTTTGGAACCAGTCCTTATGATTCGCCCAGGACTGCGGATGACCTTCGCTTCTGGACTGCTGAACAACAGATTCTGTACACGAAGCTGTACTGCCAGAAGGGTGTTTTGTTTAGGCACAAGTATTTGGACATGCGAAGCCTATCTTCTGCAACGTGCTTCCAGAACATCATGGAAACAATCGAAGCACAGAATCTAACAAGCTTGTTTGCCATGGAGACGCCATTCAACTCTGAATTGATCAAGAAATTCTATGCCACATTATATGTATCTGGAAATCCTGATGATACTGCCACATGGGTACTTGAGTGGATGATTCAAGGCAAAGTTTTTCGTATGAATTCTGATGAATTCATGGAAATTGTGAATATCCCTCGGCACACTGGCAAACTTGCAAAGGTTCACTTTATGCCTGATCCTACCGAAGCTGAATTTGCTTCGCTACTGGATCCTGAAGTCACCGGAGATCACATGCAAGAAAATATTCGCCCGAAGCATCTGGTTTTTATTTCCAAGACTTGGTTTTATATCTTGTCTAATTCTTTGATGCCTCTCAGCACTGCAAATGATGAGTCCAACATTCACTACCATGTACGTCATGCTCTGCTGAAGCTCACTCGTGGTCATGTGTTTGACTTCGAGGATTGCTTTCTTCGCTATATGGTTCAAGCTGCTGAACTGGTCCATCAATTGAAGTCGTATGCTCCCTGGCTCCAAGCCATATGCAATTATGGACGCAGTGAAGACTTTGTTGCTAAGCATCATCCGAAGTTGTTTTGTCCTCCTGTGCGCGATACCATGAATATCTTCAGAAGGCCTAATGATCCATTTGCCACTTATGTAGGAGTCAGACAGCATGTCAATGAAAGAAACATGTTGAAGTCTTTCCAGAAGGAAATCTATCACTTTGAAGTTGGCATTCGGTCACAACAGATGCTGGAAAACTTCATTGAAGGCAATCAACGCCAAATGCAACATCTCTCTGATGAAATCAATAGAGTTGGCAATATTGCTCTAAACAACAACCAGTACCTGAAGGTTTTGAAGCACCACTCATGTAAAGGACTGAGGAAATTCCACTCAGTCACTAAACTTGAAGCTGCCCGGATTTACAAGGAGTATCCACATCTTCAACGTCACTTCTCAAGAAATGATTCGGTAGACCGCCCCAACCCGAAGATTCCTCCGTTGGAAAAGATTGATGAAGTTCTATTCTTCAACCCAGCTGAACAGATTCTCCCTGACACTTTCTCTAACGAAGAATCTCACACGTCGAAGCAAGAAGATGACCCTCTCGACGACAGTGACCTTGACTTGCTGCAGGCGCCAATGAACATTGAAGAAATGGAGTCGCCTGCCTCAGCCGAAGGAGACACTTCAGGAGATGCATCTTCTTCAGGCGAAGAACGTCAGCGGGGTCCCGGGGTTGCATCCAACGAGTAAATACTCTTGATCTACCTCTCAACCTTTTTTCCAATCATTGACAAAAAGGGGGAGAATGTAGCATCGATTGAGTTTAGATTCGCTGCGGGGTTTAAGGGTGTTTTGATTCGATCTTTTGTGTGTTAAGTTACAATAAACTTTCCATTCGCTTCGATTGGGTTGTAACTTAAGTTTTACTTCGTCTGTGAACTGCTGCATATTATGTGTTAATAACCCCCGTACTTGCAAGTTGTTCTCGTATATTTTGTCTTGCAGGTGATTATTTCCATTAAGTTCACAGGTCATTGGATGATTGCATTTTCTTCAAGACTAATATCTTTTAAATGCAATTGATTCACTAAGATACTACCTCCGTCCCATAATATAGTAACGTTTTTTGAGCTAGACTAGCTCAAAAAACGTTACTATATTATGGGACGGAGGGAGTATGTGTCAAACTCCCCATCAAAGATATCCTCCATCAAGCATTTACTTTGATTATATAAATCTTTGATGCTTGCATTCAGGGGGAGTCAAATGCTTCATATCTTAGAGTTTTCTCTCAACTCAACTCAAATTCCATATTTTTATCGATGCCTTTTTTGTCAACAGTAGTCCAAAAAGGGGGAGATTGTAAGAGCAAAGGTATGCCCCCATGAGTTTTGGATATTGTTGGACAAAACAGTAGAGGAACTAACAAGTTTTCTAGTATAAAACAGATGGTTAGGTTCCTAAAGTTATAGGTTGGTGCTAAGCTTCAACGAAGATTTACATATATACTGAAGCATATCCTCTGGAGTGAAGCTCATCACGGATGTCGACCCCCAAAAAGATAAGGAATCCTGAAGCACGTCTCATCGAAGGAGTTGATCAAGATGGCGCAAGACTTAGTAGTTTTTGCGCAGTTCTTTTTCACTTCTTTGAATCATAGGAAAAACCGTACTATCAAGAGGGGTTTAGTAAATGTACTTCGAAGGTTTTGGTGAAAAGACTCAGATCGAATCCAAACCTGTGAGAAGCCAGAGATGAGAAATCTCATGTGCACTAGGTAATGCTTCACCAGCGAAGACTTTGTTCTTTCGCCTCCTGAAGCATAACCAAGTCCGTGAGTCAGCTTTACTTGTTCCGCAAGTAAAGTTGCGCATTGATTAGAAATCCGACCATTGCGGACAGGTGTCAAGTTGTCGCATCGGGTCACTTCATTCATTTCGCACCTTGGGATCGCCACCTATAAATAGGCCACCCCCGCCCCCATTGGCGGGTGGCTGCTCCAAGATTATTTTCCAACAGTGAAGAGAGAGAGCAACCCCACCGAAGCAAAACAAAAACCCATCCACCGAAGCATAAGTCCTATTGATCTGAGTTGATTCACTATGACTTAGGAATAAGTTTTCTAGCCTTGTTATCTTGGAGAATTGCAATTCTCCTAGACGGTTAGAGTGTTATTCTTCAGAGAGAAAAGAGTAATTGTCGCCTCGAAGTCCAGTTTGTCAAAGGTTTTGGTGATTTCCTCAATAATCAACCACGAGTGAAGAACTGACCAAGCTCAAGGAGATTGGTGCAGTGGAGATACGGACGGAGAGAGGTTAGCTCCTGTGTTCAATCACAAGTCCCTCCAACCAGATGTAGCACTTTGCAGAGTGTGAACTGGTCGAACAAACATCGCCGAGTCAAGAGTTCGTTTTACATTCCGCACTTACATTCAGTATTGCAATTGCTTCTGTGATTCGATTCAATGCAATTGATTCGATGCTTTTGATTCGCTATGTTATGCTTCACTATAGTTCTGCTTCACTGTTTACCTTATGTTGAATTCCTTCTGCTGCTATGTTGTGCTTCACTTCAAAGTTTCATGCAAAAATTTGAAGTGATCATTCACCCCCTCCCCCTCTGATCACATACTTGGACTTTCACCACGTATAAGCTCATCCAGGCTGGCCTACTCTTAGGGGTGGCGCACTGGAAAATAATGCGCCACCCCTAAGGTCTTATGGGTGGCGCATTATTTTCTAGTGCGCCACCCCTAACAGATGGTGGCGCATGTCTTGTTATATGCACCACTAATAAGCTTTCCATGTATAGATATTTCCCTAGTAGTGATGTAGCCTAGCGGAGAATTTCCCTTGGCAAAGATACCAAGGTTTGAGTCAATCCAGTAGGACTCCAAGCATCGAAAAGTAGGTGTCTCCTGCTCTAGCGCTTACAGAAGACGCGGACCTGCACACACAACAAGTAACTTTACTCCCAACGAGTACAGAGGGGTTGTCAATCCCTCCGGCCTTGTCATTTACAAAGGATCAAATGCAAGATGATAATAGTAGTGATAATTGTAACGGAAGTAAATGCAATAAATAAAGTGGAGGTGTAAACAGTTGTGGAAATAAGGACCAGGGTCCCATGATGATCACTAGTGATGTCTCTCTCCCAAAAGACGATAAAATAGCTAAGCTAGGTAAACAAATTACAGTTGGGCAATTCACAGAATTATAAACGCACCACAATGCTAATTATGCTACTAGAAGTTAAAGGTTCAGAAGTATGGTCAGTACCCCAAGACAAGTAGACCGAAATCCAACTGCATCTACTCACTAATCATCCACCTTGAGATATCTATTCAGAACATCTCGCTAGTATTAAGTTGCGAGCCCCACCCAAAATGTAAACTCAAAGCAACAGACAACTGCATTAACAAACTTTGCGTAAGGTAAACAATCCTTGCAACTGCGGTTACAAGCACCGTTGTTTTCTCCCTAGTGGCAACAACACATCCCCTAGTCTCATGTCTTTGTCACTCAAGCTAGACATTCGGGGCATGAAACCACAATCAAGCATAACGCTCCCTCTTGGAATTACTATATACTACTTGGACAAAGCAATAAAAAGCAACGGAGAACATGCAAAAATTACTCAAGACCAATATATAAAAGGAGAACCAAATATATAACTCATAACAATCTTAATCTCATAATCCATCGGATCCCAGCAAACACATCATAGCAACAACAGAAAGAATTACATAGATACCTTGATCATGTAGGGAAGATCACAAGGGCTAAGAATTGAAGAACAAGATTTGAGAGAAGACATCACATAGCTACTGGTCATGGACCCATGGTCCAAGGGGGGCTACTCACGTCACATCCGGGAAGCGTCCATGGTGGTGGATAAGCTCACGGAGGTCAATCCTCCCACCGGTAGGGTGCCGGGAAGAGGTTTTTTGGTGCTCCCGATCTTGGAAGCGCGACGGCGAAACAGAGGGGAAATTCGCGATACAGGGGTCTCCTTGAGGGTTTTTAGAGCGAGGAGGTAATATAGGGCAAAGGGGGCACCGGGGGGTGGCCCCACCTCCCAGGCACCCTGGTGGCGCGTCTAGGAGTGGGGCCGCTCCCCTTGGCCGCCTGGGAGGGGGTGGCCCCCTCTGGCCCTCCTTCGGTGATTCCCGAAGCTTCTTCTGTGCTGATTTTTTATCTGATTTTATTAGAATTTTTGGAGGTCTATAAATATGGGTAAAAACCTACAACTTACAGACATCAACAGACAAAACTGGCACTGGGTGCACTGAGTTAGTAGGTTATTCCAAATATGTGTAAAAAGATATAAAAGTGTAGCAAAACACATAGCAATGTCACCTAAAAGAGCATGGAACAAGCATAAATTATAGATACGTTTGGGATGTATCATCGTCTGTGGGGTCTCTTCATTGGCCGAGCTCGACGCCATCAAGGTAACTATAAGCGTCTGCAGCTCAAACGAGGACTTCATCTCCTTGCCTTTTATTACTAGCATATCTCTGATGCCCTACATGCATATATCTCGTTCACAGGAGGACACTCCATGCATTCTACTACAAGTCTTGTACGGCGAGTTGAAGGATGTTGCCAAAGGTAAAATCCTTCAACCACAAAACTGAATGATTCACAATAGGACGATGGCACCATATATGTATAAGGTTCAAATATCTCTCGTGGTTTCTGGCTACGAGAGAGTTGAACCTCTCATTCAACCCCCAGGATACGATGAGGATGAGCCAACAGTCATTAGTGGTTGTTTCGGCCAAATATTCCTATGGACGAAGAGCCAAATGCGTTTGATGACCGGCGGGGGCACCACACCAAGGCCAACACCGGTAGTCGCCGTGCCAGCGCCACGTGATCCCATCGGCGCACAACAAGAAGAGCCGAACGAAGATGATGATTTTGATGATGATGAAATCTAGGCCGACCAGTTCATCAACACTTCGTTTGGCGATGGTGGCTTCATGCCTCCTGTTGAAGGAGCCTACCAGCATGACGAGGAAGCTCGCGATCCAACTGATCCTACGGAACCTACTTGCTCCACGCGTCTCTTCACTGCTTCTCAGGAGATGTCTCCAGCAGCTTGCGCCTTCACCGAGCCTCAAGCAGATGCCACAATGAGATCTATTCTCAGCCCGTCCACACTCCATAACGTGGCCACCGAGCAGATAAAGGCCGGTGACTGCTCAAAACCGTAAAAGAAGAAGGGACAAAAAAGAAAGAAGGGCACTTCGAGAAGCCAACCTCTGATGCCGATCCAGGCTTAGGACGGGCCACCAAGACCCAAGGATCTCATGTTTGTCATCCATGTGGCAGGTAGGCCGATGCTACCTAAAGATATGCTCGAGATTGCAACTTCAGATATGCAGCGTGTGCATAACTGTGTTATGACATTAGAGAAGATGCTTCTTCGAGAATAGAATCCCTCGTACCCGGTTTTCATGGCCAAGGTGCCACTTAGCATGGGCTTCATCGCCAATGTCCCCGCGGATATGATAATCCTGCGGTTTTCAGAAATCTTCAATTGTTTCATCTGAAGCGGCTGGACCATAGCCATATCCGGGTGTTCTCGCTCAGCATGTCTATGAGTATCAGGAGAGATCATACCCCAAGCATCGCGATATTGTACCCCTTCTACATGCGTGAAAGCGTCTTGATGGACAATGGGGTACATCAAAGACTTCATTCTAGAGAACGCGAGCAAAGATTTATTTCTCACGACCTACTCTCCCAAGTAAGTCATTCGCTCGCCGACGCAGCATATGATTTCTTAGCTCTTCATTGTTCTCTTCCAACATTCCTTTTGAAATGTTTTAATTATGCAGTGAGGATCAAGGCTGCGTGCTCATTGTCTTTTCACCGAAACACTCGCATGACGTGTATTTAGACTCGGGGAGTGCGAAGAAGAAAGATTACAAGTATGTCATGAGAATTTTGGATGATGCTCTCGACGGCTACAAAGAAGGGGGAGAGAAGATCGTGAAGCACAAGTTCAGCAATCATCAGTCCTGCGTTAGCGTGTTCAATCATGTAACGCAGCTCTCGAGCGTCAAGCAGTTGGCTGGCAGTGTGAGGGATTCCTACTACGCCCTCCATCACATGCGGGCAATTGTACAGGACCAGCGCGACCTTACGTTGCCAAGTCGTCTAAAACCGTAGGCCGAAAAGACGGCGTCAATCTCGGATGCAAATTTTAGACAAGAGTTGTTTCGCATCCAGGGGATATCGACTATCATCTTTCGTGAAGTCCAAGTGAAGGGGCCGATCTTCCACTCCAACATTGTACCATCCAATGGGGAGATAGAATTCCGCCTAAAGGCCTTGCGTGACACAAGACCTTTCATGACGAAAGAAGGATTTCGCCCATTTCCTGAGCCGAGTTGGAACAAGTGAACAATTTATGTTATATGGCCGTTGTTTGATGAATGTGTGTCCTACATGTATTTTGTTGTAATCTTTGTGTAGTAGATGGTAGTGTCAAATACTTCTGGTGCTCTTTGTGTATAAAGGTCACTGCATATGTGCATGCTCCTGGCCATTGCTTTGCTTTGGCTAATATATATATATATAGGTAAATTATATATATTGTTGGACACCATGTTGTTGATAAGAATATATGTTATATTGTATTGTTGTCCTTTGCTATGAATTCATTTGAATGTGGCCTATAAATCTTTGTTTTGTGCAAGTTGAAGATCAAAGAAGAGATGATGAAAAATGTAGCTAGTTTTAGTTTAGGATTCAATTTATGTAATCTTGTGAATCTTTGTAATAAGAATTGTAATGCAATTCTTTTGTATCAATAATTGTTGGGCACATTGTAATATTCTATTTTTAATTTCTATAATATGATTATAAAAATCTGTAATGTGTGTAATTCTATAGTGATTTTCTTTTTTCTATAATTCTTTTTTTCCTGTAATATTGTTAGTGACGCATTACGAATAAAATTAGTGACACACCTGGAATGCGCCACCCCTAAGCCTTTATTATTGACTCGTTCTTACTGACACATTCATAATGCGTCACTAAAGGCAAAAATTGCCCTTATTAGTGGCTTGTTCTTAGTGGCACATTTAGGGCCTGTTTGGTTCCAATAAGTCACATGACTTATAAGTCAGGTGACTTAAAATAAGTGACTTATAAGTCACGCCTGTTTGGTTGTTATCTGACTTATAAGTCACCTGTTCACATCTTTCTATCTAAAAAAGTGGTGGGACCCATGCAAAAGTAGAGGACTTATAAGTTTTAAGTTGGGGTGAAGCAACTTATGACTTATAAGTTGGGGTGACTTATAAGTTGGGTCTGTTTGGCAAAATAAGTCACTTTTTACACTTTTCGACTTATAAGTTGGTGACTTATTTGAAACCAAACAGACCCTTAGAATGCGTCACTTCTAAACCCTTATTACGATTTGATTAGATAAGTGGTCCATATTAATTGATACACCGTAAAGAGACTGTTGTGACTAACACGCAATTTGTCTTTTCTGAAAGCTTCTCCAACCGAAACAATGATCGCAGTCGAGCCTTCACCCAAGGCCGATACGTGCAAAAGCTGCACACTGATGGGCTCCATCTTCTCCAATATTCCTTTGTCTCCTTGTCGCTTGGTGACGAGTGCTGATGGATAGGTTGCCTGGTTGTCATCTCTTCCGCCCACGTGGTTGAGAACACTAGAAGAGAGCATCGCACATATAATCATATCTCGGTCAATGCCGTTTCCCTTCTTTAGCCTCTCTCTGCCATCATCCTACCAGATTTTCTCTTTCAAGTGGATATTTCCTATTTCCTTGTTCACATAAAATCTGATGGAGCACTACTAATTGGAGCAACGTAAGTGTACGTAGTAGTAGCATACAATTATGTGAGCTTTAATATTACTTGAATCGAAAAATTGGCATCGCATCATGAGTATTGGTCAAGTTCAAGAGTTTTTCATTTTTTGCTTTCTAGGATGATAAAGTAGAACATAAGACTAACTCCAGTAGAGCCGTTATCCCATCGTTGATCCTTAAATATACGGCTATTTTATAGTTTGTAGTCGTTTAAAAGCCCGGACAGATGCGCTAAATACCTCGGTCCGTAATGATGGCTTACCAGAAGCTCTACAGCACCCTGGAAGGAGGATTCGAAGGCTGCGAGTTAAACTACATCTCCGGAACAAATAACACAGAAGCAGACGAGCTCGCAAACATTGGATCAACCCAAGGACCCATCCCTCCAGGCGTTTTCCTCGAAAGCATCAGCCAGAGGTCAATCAAAATCAAGGCACCCACACTGGAGGCAGTCACAGAGGACAATGACGCAAACGAACCAGCACAAGTAGCGGCGGCGAACCCAACAGACGACGCAGGCAACGAAGCAATCGAAGAAGAACCAGTCGCGCCCGAAGGCCCAGCCTGGACAAAACCGTTCCTTCGATTCCTAATCGAAGTAACCTTACCACAAGACATCGCAGAATCTCGACGCATCAGCCAACGATCTAAAGAATTCACAGTAATCAACGGACAACTTTACAAGCGCATCATCTCTCGGATCCTCCAAAGGTGCACCGAGGAGGAAGACGGCAAGGCCCTATTGCTCGAGATCCACGAAGGCACTTGCGGACACCACGCGAGCAGTCGCGCACTCGTGGCCAAATCCTTCCGAGCAGGTTTCTACTGCCCAACCGCAATGAAAAACGCGGAAGACATCGTACGACGATGCCTCGCCTGTCAAAAATTCGCTATCAGGTCGCACGCCTCAGCATCAGAACTCAAAACCATACCGCTATCCTGGTTGTTCGCCACCTGGGGACTCGATATGGTGGGTCCACTCAAGAAATATTCAAAAGGAGGCCGAACACATCTACTAGTAGCAGTAGACAAGTTCACCACGTGGATCGAGGCAGTGCCAATCACCAGCTCAACAGCCCTCACGGCAGTCAACTTCATCAACTTCATCATCTTCAGATTCGGCGTACCCCATAACATCATCACAGATAACGGCACAAACTTCACAGCGACAGAATTCCAGAATTTCTGCCAAGATCTGGGCATTAAAATCAACTACGCGTCAGTCGCGCACCCACAATCTAACGGCCAGGTGGAGAAGGCAAACGGTTTAGTGTGCGGAGGAATAAAAAAGCGGCTCCTCGCACCACTCGAACAAGCTGCAGGCAAATGGGTAGAAGAAATCCCCGCAGTCCTGTGGAGCTTGCGCACTACACCCAACACCTCAACCCAGTACACACCCTTTTTCATGGTGTATGGAGCAGAAGCGGTACGTGCTCACGACCTAAAGTTTGGAGCTCCCCGAATCACGGGGTACGAAGAAGAAGAGGCAGAAGAAGCCCTACAGGATGATAAAGACACTGCATACGAAGCAAGGGACACAACCATAGCAAGGTCAGAGGGATACCAGGACAAACTACGCACGTACCAAAGCAGTCGCCTGCGGGCCAGAACTTTCCGCAAAGGAGACCTCGTCCTGCGACTAATACAAGAAAAAATGCACAAACTTGCCCCGCAGTGGAAGGACCCTTCATAATCTCCAAGGTCATAGGAGGAGGTGCATACAGGCTGAAGAATCCGAAGACCGACGAAGACGTGGGGAACCCGTGGAAAACGTGGCAAACTTGCGCCTGTTCTACCCATAGACACCACCAGGAGTATCGGCAGCCCATGTAAAAAACTCGAAGCAATAAAAGGTGTTGCCCAAACAATACCACTAAAGCACTCAGGGGCTCGAGCACAAACTCCCCCCGAAAGACGCTATCTTCGCTTACGCGACGCTACATAAAAGCACTCGGGGGCTCGAGCACAAACTCCCCCCGAGAGACGCTCTCTTCGCTTACGTGACGCTACATAAAAGTACTCGGGGGCTCGAACACAAACTCCCCCCGAGAGACGCTATCTTCGCTTACGCGACGCTACATAAAAGCACTCGGGTGATCGAGCACAAACTCCCCCTAGAGACGCTCTCTTCGCTTACGCGACGCTACATAAAAGCACTCAGGGGCTCGAGCACAAACTCCCCCCAAGAGACGCTATCTTCATAAAAGCACTCGGGGGCTCGAGCACAAACTCCCCCCGAGAGACGCTATCTTCGCTTACACGACGCTACATAAAAGCACTCGGGGGCTTGAGGACAAACTCCCCCCGAGAGACGCTATCTTCACTTATGCAACGCTACCTAAAAACACTCGGGGGCTAGACCGGATACTCCCCCCGACGGACGCCATATTCTGCTTACACAGCCACAAAAGTAAAGATTAAGGAGCTCAAACACCAATTCCCTCCGAAAAAGCATCACTTCATTCATATACCCCACTCATAACTTTTTCAGGCGCGTTTTAAAGATAAGGACAAAGCAAGACATAAAAATTCCTTAGTCTTCACTTGATCACAAATGATCACCTAAAGACTCGGGGGCTACTCCCATGAGGAGCGCTGCCGCGCACCCGATGAAAATTTGGAAAAACTAAGCAGCTACAAGAAAGGACGGTCCGGGTGAATAAATGCTCGCAGCCTACGTCTGGTTCTACAAATCAAATGTAGCCTCGGGGGCTACTCCCATCGGGAGCGCTGCCGCGCACCCGACAAACCTAAACAAAGGAGTCGAAGACAATTTATCATTACAAAGGAGTCGAAGATAATTTTCCATTACAAAGGAGTCGAAGTCAATTTCTCATTACAAAGGAGTCAAAGATAATTCTTCATTACAAAGGAGTCGAAAACAATTATTCATTACAAAGGACTCGAAGTCAATTTCCATTACAAAGGAGTCGAAGACAAATTTCCCATTACAAAGGAGTCGAAGACAATTTATCATTCCAAAGACTTGAGGACAGTTCTCATTACAAAGGACTCGAGCAGCTACCAGAAGGATTACAATACCAATTATCCCAAGGAATTATGACTTCTACATGTGTGCTCATGCTGAGATAATTGGCACTTTCGTGCCATAACCTGACGAGCATCACCACAGACAAAGTAATAACTAAGCCTACGATGAAGCAAGTCGCTGCCCTCCATTTCTACAAGGTGCCTCGCCTACTGACGCACCCGCTGGACGACTGGCTTGACGTCGGGCTCATCTCTAGAACTAGAAGAGCAAGCACCACAGGCCAAGGATTCGGAAGAAGATGAAGCCACAACAGAAGCAGGCGAAACACCCCTCGATCCACCAGAACTATCACTGCGTGTTTCCTCCCAGAATGGATCCAGACGATTTCCACCAGCATCAAATGCATGAACAATGAGAGTATCATCACCATCAAAACGACAGCAAAGACTATCCCCATCGCGCAAGTTTAGCCGCCGGGAAAACGACCTCCATCTAGAATCAAGAAAAATCAAGGAGGAGCTATCAACAGAAAGCTCCACCCAAGCAGGAGATCGAGCACACCCTTGAAGCCGGAGCCACAGACCCCTCAGATTAAGCTCAGAAATCATGGAGGAAAATGAGAATGGAAGAGGGATCCGAGTAGCAGTGCGACTAAGAATACGCAGAAGGAAGTCGTAGCGCCAGACACCTTCTTCCGCGCAAGAGGAAGAAGGCGTCATCACAGCCCCACGACGACCACCACGCGAAGAGTGAGGCGTACGGCCACCACCACCACGCCGGCCACGGCCTCGACCAGCTGGAACAGCACCACGCCTTGGAGCCATATGAAGAAGAAGAAGAGTACGAAGAATGGATGCCAGGGTCAGGCATACTATAGGAGGTATTTATAGCACAATCCAAGGGAAAATCAGGAAAAGATGCAGAAGCCCAGGCGGCGCCATCATTAAATCAAAGACAAAACACGTGAGGCGTTACGAATTCCAAGACAAGATGCCTTCACATGGTCAGCAATATTTAAAGGACACGTCAAATCCCGCCTGTTTCCCATACACGCCTTGGAAATCCAACGGGCACCAGGCAGCACGGCGTCCAAGTCGTCATTATGACTGGCCAGAAGACGCGACAGATCGAAGACCAAGCATCATCATAGGTCACCAAATAGCATGACAACGCCTATCAACGTGACATCTCAAGAAGGACGGATCAAGATAAAAGCAATTGGAAAAAACAAAAGACTGGCAAAGGCTATCTCTTGGTGCCAAAATATTCTGATTCTATAATATTTTACTCCCATCGGGAGTACCTTTATTAAAACAGAGTAAGATATAAAAATCTCGAGAGTTCGGGTGCTCCCTCACCCAGAAGGCAAAAGCGTGCTCGAGTGACCACTCGCACCAGTTGTAACCACATCAACTACAGAGTTTCAGGTGCTCCCTCACCAAGAAGGAAAGCACGTGCTCGACTGATTACTCGCACTAGAGGAAACGACGTACCTTCAGATTTTGGGTGCTCCCTCACCCTGAAGACAGCAAAGCATTCGAGTGACTACTCGCAAAGGCTCAACAAATATTCAGCAATATAATCTACTCGCACACTCGATGACTTTCCGAGTGGGCGCTTTCTTGTTTTGCTCGCCTGAGTTCGCAAAAGCTCCGCGGGTGGCCACTAATAGCTCACTTGATCGTTTATTCCAAGTGGGTGCATCTCTAATTAGGCTCCGCGCCTCTATAAAAAATGATGCCTGGGCTGCGACTTGCTGTACCCAGATGCCACACAAGCTTAGTGTGTAGGTAGGACCCCGCTGCACAGACGAACGGGCCGGGACTTGCCACAACACGACTTCATTCCCGACATTTTCCATGCGCTCGCATAATTGAGAGATGATCCGATAACGGACGCGTTAAGGCTATTCACTGAGACTGGCAGCATTGATCCTATAAGACCTGCAGTGGCATGAACTTTGCTAGACACCGGTCGTTCCCAAGTTCGTGTTGAGGGACACGGGCTTGATTGGGCTACTGAGGTATTTTCCACAAGCGCAATTCACCGAGGCTTGACCAGTCGACTACCTTGGGCCCTTTCAGCTTAGCATCCCTCGAAATAAACATTTGTCATGGCTACAGCTGCCAGCGACTCGCAGCCGCGCTGCGCATATGAAAGTGAACGTGGATGAATTCGAGTCCCTGCGTGACTCTTTGAGTCCCCCATGCACTCGGGGGCTACTAACGAGGGGGTGACCTCAGGACTCCTGCGTGTGAGGATACCTAGTGCATACGAAGAAAAGAGGCCCGTTGTAAGCTTCGACAGGCCCAGGACTGGCCTGCTCTAGGCACCGACGTAGGAGTCCGCGACCAAATACGGAAGTCAAGACTTGGCGTTCAAGGCAAGGCTAGAATTAGGCAATCGTCCCTGTAACCTGAGACGGACTCCCCGAGACCTAGCCTAGTATATAAAGGCTGGGAGGGGGGACGTCTCACGACATCCAATCTACAATCAACACCTCCGGTCTTGCGCGAACTCGTCTAGACTTCTACTGTAATCGCCCCCTCGCATAATACAATTGAGCAGGAAGTGCTTCTCCTGCTAGCCGACGAGTATCGCCAACCTGTTCTTTCTCTACGATCTAACCCAGGGTCCCTGACCATGGGATTTGCCGAGGCTGATCCTCGTCACCCCGTCTTACTTTGTGTGGGAGAGAAACACGCCCCACTTTCAAAATCTAGAACACATCATAGGATTTTTCATGCCTATCATTTTACTGTTGTGTGTTCTTTATCTTTTCGTAGCTACTGCCATGTTTAGTTTTAGTCTTAGTTTGTATTTAGCAAGAGCCTTGGCTTTTGTTTAGTTTGTTGCTGGAACTCTCTTTACTTTTCATGTTTATCTTGTTAAGAGAGTTGGTTGTTGCACTGAGTTGTGTCTTGTTTTGAGAGTAGGTAATTGAGGTTGCTATTTAATTTTAATAGTAACTTGCAATAGTTTTGAGGTATTGATGTGAGTAATGTTTGAACTTTTGGTGTCAAGAGCTCTAGCCTATTAGTGATAGATGTCGTATTTTGGGCAATTCGTGTTTATTTTTAAAACCTACAAAAATAGTTGAGAACTCTAGCTACTAGATGGATCGCTAATCTTTGGAGGGATCGAATATTAGAGTACACTCACGTACCATGAGTCGAGGATGCGCAAGGATAACCAAACCCCCATACACTCCTCCTCGGGGTACTTGTCTCTTTTTGAACCTCCTTATTAGATTGAGAGTTACCGATAATAAGTGCATGAGTTCTCCGGACTAATGTGAGTATTGAAAGTTGACACTTCCACCTCCTCATATTTTTTAGCCTCTCCCGTGCCGTGCATTGCCATCTTCTCACTCCGAGTGTTGGCGTCCACCTTCGTCGGTACATCCAAACCCTTGGCATGATACGCTCTGTTATCATAAACCTCCTTATATCTTTCCTCAAAACAGCCACCATACCTACCTATCAAGGCATTTCCATATCCTTTCCGAGATATATTTCCATGCCACATCCACCTCATCATGACTTGATCTTCATGTCATACATGTTCCTGCTACACTGGCAGCGACATACATTGCATACATCATGATAGCTACATCTTCTTTATGATTTGAGTACCTTGTAAAGTGTGAAAGATCTTCTATACCCTCTTGTAAATTATGGTGTTGCCCATAAGTGAGGAAAAGATTCCAAAGTGGACAAAATAAAAGATCCCAAAGAGGACAAATGAGAGTTAAATAGAAAGAGCCATTGAGGCCACCAAAAAATAGAAAAAAAAGAAAAAAAAGAGAAAAAGAAAATAAAAAGAGAGAAAGGGGCAACACTACTATCCGTTGCATGGCAATCCCTACTCCTCACATCATATCTATCATTTGGCCTTCTCGCCTATGATTGTCCTCATTGATGTGATCCTTTCTCATACTTTTTGTCTTCCTCCTCCACCATATTCTCTCTTTGCCATCCTAAGTGTCAACTCTCGTGCTTACGTTCATCCATTGCGTGAGTGCTCAAAATAACGAAAAGGAGTGGATCAAATTGACTTGTACCTGGCTAGTGGTCTGGGGACGAGTCAAGATAAGATCCCAAAGAAGACAAAGTGTGAAAATTTAGTAGATTGAGTTCTCAACATTACTTTTTCTCGTATTCCCTATCCCCCTTCTTGCACGCAAACACCATTTGGAGACATTCGAGTCACAGACAGCAAGAGCTCTTGCACCTAATGTTCTTTTGTTACTTTCTTCAATGCTAATATAGACTTGCATTTTATAACTTGAATTGAATCACATACCTTGATTGCTTTACTTTTCAAAGTTCTTATATCTTTGCTAGCATGTCACCGCAGAAATTATGTTTATTATCATTTACATACTCGAGGACGAGCGGGAATTAAGCTTGGGGATGTTGATACGTCCTAAACGTATCGATAATTTCTGCTCGTTCCATGCATGTTTTGTGTGATATTGCTATGTTCTAGATACACTTTCATACACTTTTGATCATATTTGGACTAACCTAGTAACTCAATGCACCCCAGTGCCAGTTCCAGTTTTTTGCTTTTTTTTCTATTTCAGTTTTTCCCCATATAAAAAGTGCTCCAAAAATCCACGAAAAATCATATAAAAAATCAGCGTGTCGGAAGCTTCCCGAGCCCCGAAGGAGGGACAGGGGGCCACCACCAGGTGCCCAGGCGGACACCTGGCGTGGCCAGGGGCCTGGCCGCGCCAAGGGGGGCGCCTGGACCCCTGGTGGGCCCCCTGGCTGCCCCCCTTCGCCTATTTGATCTCCGTCACGGGAAACCTCTGAAGAAAGAACCCTATTTCACAAACTCGCCTCTGTTCCGCCGCCGCCGCGCTTCCAAGATCGGGAGCACCGTCAGGACCCTTCCCGACACCCTGCCGGAGGGAGGATCGACCTCCGGGAGCTTCTCATCCACCATGGACGCTTCCCGGATGTGCCGTGAGTAGTCTACCTTGTACCATGGGTCTGTGATCAGTATCTATGTGATTTTCTCCTCCCCTCTTTGTTCTTCATGGTTTAGACCTCGTGAGCTGCCCTACATGATCGAGGCACATATGTAATTCTTCTGCTGTTGCTATGCTGATTTTGATGGGATCTGATGAATTATGAGATTATGTTCAGATTGTGATAGAGTAATATATTTGGTTTTTATCTCTTATATTTTTGTTCCTAAGTAATTCTTGCATGTTCTCTATTGATGTTTATTGCTTTGGCCAAGTAGTAGGTAGTGACTCCAAGAGGGAACGTTATGCTCGATTGTGGGTACATGCCCCCTGATGACACGCTTGAGTGACAGAAACATGAGTCTAGGGGATGTGTTGTGGTCACAAGGGGGAAAACAACGGTGCTTGTAACCGCGGTTGCAAGGATTGTTTACTTTACCCAAAGTTCTTTTTAATGCAGTTGTCTGTTGATTTGGGTTTACACTTTGGGTGGGGCTCGCAACTTAATACCAGCGAGATGTTCTGTATAGATATCTCAAGGTGTTTTTGATCCTTTGTAAACAACAAGACCGGAGAGATTGACAACCTCTCTGAACTTCGTTGGGAGCAAAGTTATTTGTGTTGTGTGCGGGTCCAGGTCAAGGAAGCAATGTTTGTCGTAAATGGTGTCATTGTTTTCTTGCCACCTACTTATCATTGTCGGAGTCCTACGGGAGACAAACCCTATCCTCTACATAGGGGAAATTTGCTGCTACCCTACATCTCACCTTCTACTTGGGGTAACCAACGAAGGGCAAGAAGCAATTATCGTCTCTCGCGTATCAGGCGCTGCCGAGAGACGGGGCCGGCGCTGGCTGGTGGCTCGGTGCGTGATATGTGGCTGGTGGCCTTGCGCTGGCTTGTAGAAGATAAGCCAGAGGGAGAGAGAGAGATATAGGGGCACGTGAAGGTGGAGGGGTGGGATGTGTGGATCGTGTGTGGCAGGGGAGGTTGCGCCTGCCACGTCACTGATCCGTGGGAGGGGGGTCAAACCAATAGGAAATCAGCATTATTTTGTGTTTATTTACCCTATTTATTTGGATAAAATAACTATGTTAAAATTTAGTAAGAATATTCAAAACAAATACACACCTTCTACGAATCATAAATCAATACCATGTCGAATTTCATATTGTTTGGACCTTATTTGCATTTTCAAAAAATTAAAATTGATAAACTCAATGTTCCTACCATTGTTCAAAAACATTCTCAAAAGAGACACGATTTTTTGTAAAATCAATTAGAAATTATATTTTTCAAAATAATGCATATTGTAAAGGCCAACATGTTTGCCAAAGAAAGTTTTCATTTTCTTTGCACGAAAAAATCATTTTTCATTTTCGAAGTGTTGAAAGTATGGTTTTTTTTGTGAAGAGTCTACCAAATATTTGGTGTAAAGTTGAACTACTCCATTTTTCAAAAATACTAAACCATATTTTATTTACATTTGATCAAATTTTGTATATAAAATGGTTTTTATACACCTATCCTAAAAAAGACACATTTCCGCGGATTTAGCTGGAACAGGGTCAAATTTGAACTACATGTGCTTGATAGTTTTCTCTTTATTTTTTCAAAAAATTATTTCTAGGTACACAAGTAGTCATTTCATCAGAGATCCACACAGAGACTTTCAAGATTACACCCCTAGCTGTCACCGGTCATGCCCCCCCCCACAAAAATAATTCAAAAATAAAAAAAATAAAAAAATTCGCGTTGCATCCTCATTTATGTCCTAGTAACCATACAAATCAACAAACTTGAAATAATGCAAATATTTTAAAAAAATCTCAAAATGAGCTATCGAGTATGAATGTTCTGTCTTTCAAGCCAAATGACCGATGTTATAGCTAGTTTCAAAGGATACTTTCTCAAATGATCTCATATTTTTTAAAGGTGTACATACTGGAATGGGCAACAAGTTTGCCAAAGGAAGTTTCTATTTCTTTGCACGAAAAACTCATTTTTCATTTTCCGAGTGCCAAAAGTAGGTTTTTTTTTGTGAAGAACCTACCAAATATTTGGTTTAAATTTGAACCAATCCATTTTTAAAATATACTTGACCATATTTTATTTACAATTGACCAAATGTTTGCATGTAAATTTTGTTTGATACGCCTCTCCTGAAAAAGACAAATTTCCGTACATTCAACTGGAACGGAGTCAAATTTGAACTACATGTGCTTGATAGTTTGTTCTTTACTTTTTCAAAAAATCATTTCTAGGTTCACAAGTAGTCATTTCATCAAAGATCCACAAAGAGTTTCGCATGTATCCACCCCTAGCTATCATCGGTCATGTCGAAGATTGCCTCCCGATGTGCTCGTTTCAGCTTAAACACTAACCGCTTTGTATAGTATTTTTCTATGAAAATTAAGAAACATAGTATGTCAATAGAATCCTTGCAAAATTCTGATCGAAAAACATATAAATTTTGACAAAATCCATGCAAGTATGAATTACTTATGATTTTAACAAACTATAAGGACCTATTTACAAAAATACATTATGCCAAATTTTAAACATATCCAAAAACATAAAATGGATATTCATAATCTATGGAAAATTCTACCCCAAATTGATATATAACTGATGTATATTTAAATTTAGATAACTTAAATAAAAAACTTTCAAATCGTAAAATTTAAATAATAAAAAAATATTACCGACGGTAGCCTTTAGGGCCGTCGGCATAGCCCTAAAAGTGTTAGACGACTGGTAGCGCATGGAACACGTGGCATTCTATGCTGGCGGCTAGAGTGATTTTTGCCGACGGCCAAAGATATGCTGATGGACACCGTCGCCATAGTTGAAGCTAATTCGACGGCTTTTTCTAAAGAAAAGTCGTCGCCTTAGCTCCAGCTATGCCGAGAATGACCGTCGGCATATCTTTGACCGTCGGCAACTATAGATTTTGATGCAGTAGTAGGGGGGGTTGTTAAGTGAACTTGTGCACCAGATGCACCACTGATACATGGGCCATTGAATGCAAAAGAGAGGGACTGGATCTGGTTGGGAGATGGAGCTGCTGGTATATTTGCAAAATAGTCCTCGTACAGTATTGAATTCAGAGAGTTCTTCACTAAACCTGCAAACACGTCTCTTTTGTACCACTGTACCATGTGAATTAGGATTAGTACTTTCGTTCTGTCTTTCTCAATCCTGTGCTAATCGTGCTTCCTCTCGCTCATATACAGAGTGATCTGGTTTGCTTAAATTCAAGTGGCATACCACGGCCGCAATCTCTGAAGTAGTGCATCGATCTCGTCTTGTTGGCAGCGGCGGCTCCTTGTGGGTGCATCAACGACTCAATATACCACCGCCGTGGGCACTATATTGATAATGAACTGACCATCTGCAGATGCTGAAGGATCTAGGCATGTTCACATGTTCCTTTATCCATGTGTTAAGGATCTAGGCACATGTCTAATGTCTTCATATACAATCTTCAGAAATCTGGTTCAGTTACAGTACAGTAACGTTTAGAGATATTCATACATCATAAGCATTACACATTCTATTGTATTGCCCATTTGAGATTTGTCCAAATTTAGGCCAGGATTATGTTAGAATTTCATCACTTCAGACTTCAGTGCTGCAGACCGCATCCAGCTGCAAATTTATCTGAAAGAAGACAAATAGATTATCAACCATATTTTTGTCAATCAGCACTTCCCAGTTGCCATCGATCCCATGACTACATTTTTGTTCTACAAAGAGCAGCAACGCTGATTTTATTTATATTACGAAGAAGAATATACTAGATTGTTTCAAACAAATTAGGAAAACGAACGAATTGAAAAAATCAAACATGATTTGCACGCGGACAATAGAAAAGACAATAGAAAGACGAGGGCCAGCACCTAAGCAGCCTAAGCGTTGGGTACGGCCGCACGGTACTTCAACTTGCAGCGGTACAGGAGATAGGGAAATGAGTTGATCTGGGATATGGAGATGCGATTCTCCCAAATTTCGTTTAATCCTAGACCAGGTCTGTTGCAGCGGCACAGAAGATGGGAGTGGGAGATAGACGAACTGGGGCATGGGATGTCAATTCGCTTGATTTAGTTGCACTGCAAGGTCTATTTTGCAAATGTATGAGCATGTCATCTGATAGCCGGATCCTGTCCCCCAGTTTTGCATCCAACGGCCCACGGACCAGTGGTGCATCTGGTGCACCAATTTACCCGTTGCACGAGATGCGTTCTCGTTGTTAAGTAGATGGGGTGCTATCTTTCCTGGCCCGGTCTACGCGGGTTCAACCATCGGTTTCAAAAGACGCCGGTCCAAGAAATCAGCCGTGGAAGACGTGCGGTGGCCGGCCGTACCGATCCACCGGTGCACGCCCAGAGTTCACACGGCGTTATCACTGGACGCTCCATCACATCACCGTCTGATAGGCTCGGCTAATGCTATACTACACCACCATAGTCTCGATATGGACGCACGTCTTCCATCACTCGAGAGTTTCGTAATACGGAGTACTAACTGATGAGAGCAAGAAGACTTTCCTTTTGTCTGTCACAACAAGTCAATAGGGCAGATTAATCCCCTACAATAATAGGGCAGATTAAAGAGATCTCGTGTGATTAAAATGTACTTTAATCAAGCAAGTTACGTGCTTTCTGTGATCTACCAGGTAGCCAAGGTAGACGTTTAACCCGTCGTTTCTTATCTCGAGCACAGAAAAGGACGGGTGTCTTGTCCATTTTTTTGAAAAGGAGGTGTCTTGTCCATGCTAAAGAAAAAGCTTAGATGGTTAGCTTAGTCTAAGGCCTTGTACAACGCAGGTGCCAGTAGGGCAGTGCTAGCTGAGTCGCGCCTTTCGAATTTCTTTGCTCCGCAACGCAAAGTGCTTGATACGTACAGGTGCTAGCTGGGCTCTTTTATTTCTTTTTTTCCTGCCGATGGAGGGACTGATTCGAAGCATAGTGACTCGAAGTAGCAGTTATTTCTCCTAGCACCGGCAGGCACCGGAAGCAAAACTTTGCTTCTGCCACCCTTTCTAAGCACCGGTGTACACTACTAGAGAAACCCCCCTTTTTAGAATATCTAGTATTTCCATTAGTGTCTAACTACACTTAATCTCTAGTCAAATTACTTACTTGTGGTCAAACTTACCGGTCGGTCACCCATCCTTTCACTACTCCAACACTAGCAGGCTTAACTTTCGAGTTCCTTTCCCTCCCACTTCCAAGTGCTTCGCACGCATGTTGTTGATACTAGTATCATATCAATCCTATTAACATGTTGGTCGATGTCACATTTCTTTATTGCTTAAATTCCAGATAATTCTTTTAATGAAAAAATTAATGATGTAATAATAATGTTGAATAAATAAATAAAATTAACCTTTTAAATTTGTATTATTTTTAATTTTTTTTAATTTTTTAATATTTTTTTGCCAAACCTAAAACCTGAAAATTTGAAAATCTTATAATTTGCTAAAAGTAATAGTAATCTTTATGCAGATGCAATTATTAATTTTAATTTTGAAAAAAATAAAAATATATAAAATTCTAAATTTCCTAAATATATAAGGTTTTCTGGCTGACGCCAACCCTTTAGTTCCGGTTCGTAACACGAACCGGTACGAAAGGAAAACCTTTAGTACCGATTCGTGTCACGAACCGGTACTAAAGGTTTTTTGGCTGACGCCAACCCTTTAGTACCGGTTCGTAACACGAACCGGTACGAAAGCTCCTCGCTCACCTGGACGCCCAAACCGATACGAAAGACCCCTTTAGTACCGGTTCGTAAGGGAACCGGTACTAAAGGCTTAGACGGTTGCCCCATTTTCTACTAGTGGTAATCTATTCCTAAGGAAAAAATTCGGTTTTTTTCTCAAGCACTTGTTTAAGCACTTGGAAGTGGGAGGGAAAGGAACTCGAAAGTTAAGCGTGCTAGTGTTGGAGTAGTGAAAGGATGGGTGACCGACCGGTAAGTTTGACCACAAGTAAGTAATTTGACTAGAGATTAAGTGTAGTTAGACACTAATGGAAATACTAGATATTCTAAAAAGGGGGGTTTCTCTAGTAGTGTACACCGGTAGTACCGGTTCGTAACACGAACCGGTACGAAAGGAAAACCTTTAGTACCGGTTCGTGTCACGAACCGGTACTAAAGGTTTTTTGGCTGACGCCAACCCTTTAGTACCGGTTCGTAACACGAACCGGTACGAAAGCTCCTCGCTCACCTGGACGCCCAAACCGATACGAAAGACCCCTTTAGTACCGGTTCGTAAGGGAACCGGTACTAAAGGCTTAGACGGTTGCCCCATTTTCTACTAGTGGTAATCTATTCCTAAGGAAAAAATTCGGTTTTTTTCTCAAGCACTTGTTTAAGCACCTGCCATTGTACAGGGCCTAATGAGGCTTAACTAAGTTCTTAATCAATGGAGACACGTACGTACAGGCCGGGGTGCCTGGGCGGCGACGGGTCCCATTCAGGTGACTACATGAAGACCAGATCCACCAATCAGGGGGGTGGCGTTTCCAAGGGGCCACGACGCTTCCATTTTTCTTTCCTAACCGTACGACCTGGGCAACCTTCTTCAACTTCAGCTTCTCCAGACTCCAGGATTCTTTTTTTTTTGCGGGTATCCAGACTCCAGGATTCACCTAAGAGCATCTTTAACAGCATGTGTATATTTGGATATTTATATGGTCATATAAACAATGGTCTATAAAAATTCTTTTATATACACGTTCAAATTTACAGCAGATTGTCTATATACACATTGTCTATATTCTCTCTTCTATATTATAGACTCAATTAAGCTTTAAACAATGTCTCACATTGTTTATATATAGACAATGTCAATGTCATTTTAGAGGATGTGTATATTTACACGTTCGTTTAGACGAGCTGTTGGAGGCTATTCTGAGATCTACATTGTCCAATTTCCATATAGACATTCATATAGACGTACTGTTGGAGATGCTCTAACGTTTTAGAAACCCTACTACTACTATACAATACCTCAGTTTCGAGAGAGAATTGGTATAACCTGTGTAAAAATATTCTGCTTAGAATTTAGTTTTGCTTATACTTTTTTTTGGCGGGTAGTTTTGCTTCTACTAACAGCTTGCTAGCTCAATACACAGCGTCCATTCTTAAATTTCTTAAGACTTGTTCAATGTAGGAAATGTGATATATATTTGGGAGAAGACTCGCGCGCAACTGTAGGATTGATCGTGGACAGACGTGATAGCACACTTACTCCACATGCTTCGTCACAACTATCATCCAAGTCGTTGAAGGAGATAGAAATGTACGTGGGTCGACGCGATCACTCGAAGACCCGCGAGTAGCTCTAATCAAGCTGTACGCGTGTTACAGAATAGTTTTGTTAATCACCAGTACTTAACAAATAATATGTGTTGCTGACACACGTGGGTGCGGTCACATCGTGGAAATATTTTGTCAACTCGCGACCGGTTGTTTACACTGACTTTTCTGTCCTTCATGGCAAGCAGTAGTAATATTACGGCAGGTACTCTAGCTTCAGTTCAAAATGCAACTAAACCACTTAAAAAAATACCACTAAACCCAGGTAGAGTAACATTTTTTCCCGGTTTTGCTAGTCCTAAGTTGGCTAGGGTACTGTTTCCCCGGTTTCAACCATTAAGGGCTGGTTTGGTTGCCGGGGTAAAAAACCACGTGGAATCCCTAATTGGTTGAACTAGCACTAGGATTTGAGCCAACTAATCTACGAGCATGTCAGTGTGAAGCCCCTCTTTTCACAGGGAAGATGTTCCACGCCTCTTCACTCTTGGAAATTTTACCCATCTCCTTCTCCCTTGCTTCTTCTCAATCCCTCATACGACGTCTGTGCTAAGATGGATGTCTCCTCCCAGCTCGGTAGGCTGGTTGTTCAAATTTCCCACGGAGGGAGTGCTACCCTGGGTAATTTCTCCCTGGCCACCAAACAAGGCCTAAGGTTTGTTTGGCTGCTAAGGGAATTCGCCCCAGGAAAGAGAAACCCTAGGTGAAATATTTTCCACAAAATTGAATCGTTGTAGAATATGGCATGGCCATTTGGTGGCCCGGCGAGAGAGATGGAACTTTCCTCCCACGAGCATAGGGTCGAGAGCAACTAGTGCGGGTACCCACCCGCGCGGCCCGCAGAGGTCATTTTTGGCGCGCTTTGGAGTCGCCACGTGTCGCGCTTTGACTGTGTCATGCGCGAAACAATAGTTGTGGCTGCGCGCATATTCTTTTGTGGCTGCGCACGGACCTGTAGCTCAGACTGCGGCAGGGGTTGTGGCTGAAAAAACTGTGGATGTGGCTGAAAATTGGGCTGTCACAGGAGATGTGGCTGAAAAAACGGTGGTTGTGGCTGAAAAACTGGTTGTGGCAGAGGCTATGACTAGAAAACTGGGCTGTGGCTGGTGTTGTGGCTGAAAAAACTGTGGATATGGCTGAAAAACTGAACTGTGACTGACAAAACTATGGTTGTGGCTCGGACTGTGGTTGCGGTGTGGCCGTGGCTGCGACTGTGTGTCCGAAAGGTGACACGTGTCAAACGCAGAAGGACTAAGAGGAAACCCCAAAACGCACCAGAAAGTGACACTTGGCGTACTCGGAGTGCGCGCGAGTGACCTCTGCAACGGATACCCTCTAACTAATGATTGACCCTAGGGTCATTTATTTTCGCCCCGTGTTTCGCCAGGGATAGGCCGATATTTCCCTACCCATAGCTTCCACCAAATGACGGCTAATTTCTCAGGGTGAGTTTATCTCGTGCTTTTTTGTCCCAGGGAGCGGGCCGAGATCCCAGTGGTTTCCCTGTTCACCAAATGAACCTACCTAACAGGGTTTTTATAGGGTTTGGAGTGCTCGTGGTAAACCAGAGTAGCAGAAGAACATAATTTTTAATATATAAAAGATCAACAACGAGACCTTCCTTTACGAGTACATTGTGAAATTTGTTGACCTTTAATTGAACCTTCAGTAGATGCAACTACATGAGGAGGTCGAGGATGAGATCACTTGGAAGCTCCATAAGAAGGATGAATACTCGGTGGGCTACACATACAAGCACTAATAGAAAAATGCTTATCATCATTTTAATTGATGGCACATTAATTTTCACGAACGTTATCGCTATTTTCTCTAAATAATGATGGTATTTGTATATTTGGTACGCCACCTTTAAATATTACAACTGACGTGGTATTTTTTACCACACCATAACTATATGGATCCAGGTGTAGTGACTAAGCAAATGTTAATGGTGTTGGTAAAAGTTTATACACCACAGGTACATAATTTAGTGGTGGCGTTCCTCAAACGCAATCAATTAATTTTTGTAAAAACAATGCTGGTAAAAATAAATATAAGAAAATACCTATCATATACTGCTGACGTTGGTCCATAAAGCCCACATAATCAACTATTTTTTACTAATCTACCTAGGTCTCTCTCCCAATCACGAACTCCACACGTCTCTCTTTTCACCACCCCTCCCCCCATCGTCGTCTCCACCGCCCAGTCGTCTACGGCGAATCCCCGACGTCGACGTGTACACCGTCTCGCCGCCGTCACCATCAAGTCAAAGGTATGAGTCCCTCTCTCTCTCGTTCGACTAGGCCCCCTCCTCCATCACCGCCATTGCCTCTGTCAACCCACCGCTGCCTCTACAAAATCTCATCACCTTCTCCACCGATGCCCCTCTGCGGCCCTCCACCGCGATCGCCACATGTCGAATAATGTAGAATTTGTTTAGTTGTTTATGTACAATTTGATTTTAATTGTGTAGTGTAGAGAATGGGATTGATATATTTTGTGTAGAGAATGTGATTGATATGCATAGTGAGAATCCGATTATAATTGTGTAGACTTCGATAATATGCTTAGTGTAAAAATAACAATTGTTTATGAACAATGAAATTTTAATTGTGTAGTGTACACAATGTGATTGATATGTTTAGTGTAGAATCAGATTGAATTTGTGGAGAATCAGATTGGAATTATGTTTTAAACCATTTTTTTATAGAAAAATGACTACATGTCAAGTTTAAAAGTCGAGGTGCGCCACGAGCCTTACTAATGGCTCACTGTTCTGTGTCTATTTCGAGTAGAGTGTTGTTCGTTCAGTGGTAACAAGTAGTTTACATGATTTATTATTATTTTCCTAGTAGTTATCAGTGATTTCGAATTTAATATGATTTGTGTTTATTTGTCTTTCATATACAAATAGTCTCATTCAACGTGAGGTTGCAATTTAATGAGCTTATCAAAGGCAATGTGATCTTCGAGGCTCCTCAGGGGTCCTACATTATGGAGCTAAAGAAAGGACCCACAAATATCAAGATGGGAGCAGAAGATTAGAATGGTGGTGAGATAATTTGTTTCTCCTTAAGAGGACGAAGACCTATCATTTTACTATCTATATCAACGGTGGTGAAGACCCATATGACGATGTCGTCTTTGCCCTAAAGATTGGGCTCAACGGTGATAAGATCGACCACCTCCGTGACATACTTTCGCCATGTGAGGACTACATCGAAGTGCCATTCACTACCAATCTAACAAGGATCAAATTTGTCGGCCTTGTCATGTTATGTTATCTAAATTCCTTTGTTTAGTGTAGAATCTCATTGATATACTTAGTGTAGACAAAAAATATTGTACAATCCGTATGATATGTGCTTGCGAGAGTACATGTGAGGCTTGTTAATTGACATCTTTGATATATGTTGATTTCAGAAAATTCTAAATAAGCTAGCTCGAAGTTGTGGCATCGAGGTGGATGAAGAAATCCTTGTTGGTGTATGCCTTAGAGCAAGGGACGCCATAACCACCTGTGCATACAAGGTGGAAACAACGATCATATTGTCTTAGGCGTGAAGGGAGAGTGGAATGACTTCCTTGTTGGTAAAAGTCTGATAAGCCATTCTAATCACTATCAGGAACACAGCACGCTCCAACTTGAGGATGATCATCATCAACATAATTTAGAAGTGGGTTATGTTGATGAAGTTGTTAATAAGTTGTAACAACCCAGTTTTCACAAAAATTAAAAATTTTGTTTTCGGTCTGAATTGTTTGATTGTCTGATTTGTTTGCGGTGTTTGCATCCCCGATTTATCAATCGGCGATTATTCCCCCCCCCCTCTTATCTCGTATCGGACGGAGACCGACCCTTGCCACCCTGACACTCGACCTTTGCGACACCGGGTTTCACCCGATAACCGTCGCGAAAACCGCACGAGACCCGCCGCAGCCAACGGAACGAAAAACCCCGTTTAATAATTAAACGTGATATTTTTATAGCGCGCCGGAAAGTGTTTTCGAAATGGTTCCAGCGCGAGGTGAACGCCTCCGGCTCGACACGCTGATCGCGCAGTTCGAAGTTTTACCCGAATCGGAGGTCCTGCGGACCCCCGGCGGTCAGAAACGTGAGCACCGCGCGCGCGAGAGAAAAACTGGGTATGTTTTTGCAAACTGCCAGCCACCTGGGCTATATATAGACCACCCCACCACTTAAGGTTTCCCTAAGAACCTAGGCAGCCCCCAGATCCATATTTGCCCCCAAAATAGACTATTTTCGCACATTTTATCCCCAATTCCAGCAAACCCTAGCTCCCCAACGATCTAGACCGTCAGATCGGCGCCAGAACGCGCCCACAGCCCCACCTTCTCTCTCCTCTCTCTCTCTCCCTCCAGCCTCCGCTCTCTTCTCCCGTGCGCCGCCGGGCCGAGGCCGCCGCGCCGTGCAGCAGCCGCCGGCCGCACCCCTGCAGGTCGCCCGCTCCCTCCTCCTCTTCCTATCTCCCCTCCCTCACCTCTCCTGTCGCGCGCAGGGAGCCGCTGCAGCCGCGGTCACCAAGAACGCCGGCAACCCGAGCTCCATGGAGGCGACCTTGGACCTCGCCGGCCGCCTCACCGCGCCTCCTCTTCCCTCCGTTCCCGCCGCGCCCCTCCCAGGTCCTCGCCGCGCCTCCCGTCGGCGACCACCGCCGCCTGCCGGCGACCAGGTCGGCCCGAGCCGGGCAACCGCTCCAGCCAGGAGCCCGAGCAGCCAGCCGCCGCTGCCACCGTGGTGGGCCGGCGCGCCCACTGCGGACCACGGACCAGCTCGCCCCAGCCCAGGCCGGCCACCACTCCAGGCCGCCAGTTGGGCCGTGGCCCATGGGTGAGCTCGCCCCTTTTTTTCTTTTTTCTTTTTATTTATTTATTTATTTCTTGCTGTTGGGCCCAATAGCACTAGTTTCGGCCCGTTTAGTTTTTTTCTGCTAGGTTTTTTAATTAAATTAGGCAGATTTAGTTATAACTTTGCGTTGTCCGTATCTTTTCACCGGTAGCTCCGATGGAAACGCTTTCTACATGAAAGTTGCTCCGTTTTGCGCATATATTAATAAAATGTTGCTTGTTGCCATGTTTGAGATTGTTTACTTGTTGTTTACCTGCTATTTACACTGCCTACCACTGTAGCTGTAACTGCCATAACTTTTTAACCGTTGCTCGGATTAAAATGTTCTTTATATGTAACTTGTCTAGAATTGCATGTAGATTGTGTTTATGTTGTTCTTGCTTGCTAAATAAAATAATAAATTATGTTTAGGGGCAGAACAGTACCAAATTCTAATTTTATCGTGGGGTCCGCAATAGTTTGTCATGTCTAGGATTTCACCCCACTTAAATTGACTAGCTTAGGTAGTTTATTTATGCTTCACCTCTTGCCATGTTAACAACCTTTGTTGATCACCTGTAGCTAAACAACTTGAACATTTCTAAATGTGCGGTATCGTCGTGTGTGACGAGTACTCCACTTAACCTGTTAATAACCGCTCTCGACGGTAGGTGCGATGTCTCGTGTTGCTTTCTTGTTGATGCTTGCTCGTGTTTGCTTCGTAGTAATAGATGCTTGCTCGTTGATTGCTTTCCAGTGTTTACCGTCTTGTGTGCTTCCGCGGGTACCTCTCGGAGACGATGCGAGCTTGCGATCAACTACACTTCGGAACCCGACTTATCAACAGGCAAAGACTATACATTACTTATGATCCATTCTATTTCAACCAGCGGTTTGCATGCTAGTCTAGGATAGGTTCGATGTTTGATCCTACCACATGTTTACAGCCTCTTTCAAACCGATACAGCCATGTCCCCTCCCAGCAAACCTTGTACTGCTATGTTACTATTGCTCGTTGCTTAGCCCCTGCTTAGTATGCATGCTTAGGATGCTACGATGTTACCCTGTTACTCCTGGGTTTGGTATATCACATTATTATATTGTTGCTGATGATATGATTATTATAATGTTGATTATATTCGACGAAGGATGGAAGGTCTAGGCTATCCCGCCCCGACGCTTTGTTCCATTCAAGTCACCTAGGACCCGAGTTCCGGGTATTGGTTTTAAGACTGAGCGTGCCTAACCGCGTGTGGGATTTTATGGGGTCCCCTTTTCTTACCTACCTAGCTTCAAACATTTCTAGTGGTGGCCCAAGCTGATTTACCATTTGAAACCGTGTGTGTGCTGGTCGGCCGCCAGTTATTTACAAACCAACCTGGACCAGTGAGGACTTAGTTCCCTTGCTGGCCCACCTTTGTCCGGCTGAGGACCCGGTGTCCCATGTGTGATTAACCGGCTATCCAAACCTGCGACAGATGGTTGAGACCAGATCGAGAGCGCGGCCGGCTCCTGAGATGGATGTCGACTCACCGGGGGCCACCCGGATTTGTTCGTTGTTAGATAGAGGGACCTGTCGTTTCGGATCTCTTGGAACTAACTCATAAAATGGTTGCCTATAATGGGTAGCAACTGAGAGAGATGGACGTGCGTGCGGAGCCTTGTAATGGGCAGTTGGTACACCCCTGCAGGGTTAAATATTTTCGAGAAGCCGTGTCCACGGTTATGGACGACTTGAGACCTACTCCTTGTTCATTGACAACAACAACTGAGATAATCTTAACATAACTTGATCAACGTGTGTGTGTGCCTTGACGGCTTCTTCTTCGTCGGGATGCGAAGAGGAGGACAAGGATAGGATAGGTGTTATGTTTGCGTAAGTAGCTGCTAGCAAGACTTGTTGGAGGCGATTCCTCATCGAATGCTTGGCTTCTTATCTTACTCTCTAGATCATTAGCCACTTCATAAATGCTAGTGCGGCAACAACCTCACCACTTACCCCTTCCTAACCGTAAACTACTAGTTTTCCTAGAATGACGAGTGATGAAGTCTTTGCTGGGTCAGATGACCACTACAGTTGGATGCTGAGTACCTCTATACTCATGATACTACCCCCAAACTCTTTTCAGGGGTCTTGATCGACAACAGGTTTGGTGACCGACGTTTCACGTGGAGACTCGACGACGACTAGTTAGGCGGATCCCGGCGGAGGGCCTGGACCCGTGTGGTTATGGGATCGATGTTTTTCTCTTTGCCACTAGGCATTTGCTTGTAGTCTGTACTCAGACATATATCTTCCGCTGTTGTATCGTATTAAGGCAGTTGTATGCCGATTGTATGAGATGTTGTATCCTTGTATCTGTAATGTTGTGATATCATGTTGGAAATCCGGGGCATATGGCTTTGTCATATGTCGCGGTGGGACCGATATGTGCTTCGTCCCCGGATCTGGGTGGAAACACCTAGATCTGGAACAGTACCGCATATCGGGCCTTACATAAGTTGCATCCTTAGCTAGCTAATTTATTCAGTCTCCCCTAACCTTAACCCCCGTGCGGCGGCGCCGCTCCGCGCCGGGGCCCCTCTGTCGACAGGCCGAGGCCACACCCCTCATCCCCTCTCCCCCCTCCGCCGCCGTCGGAGGCGTCGTCGGGCAAAGACCACGCGATGCAGTGGCGGCGGGGACCCTGCGAATCGTGACTTGGCATGGAGGCGGCGACGCATGATCCATCCTCATGGCTGTGGTAATGCGTGGTAGCGGCGGCCAGAGGTGCAGCAGCAGGCCTGCAGGGCGGCGGTGGAGGTGCAACGACTGGCCTGCGTGGCAGCAGCCTGCACATGGCGACAGCGGCGACCGGCATGACAACAGGCCTGCAGGGAGGCCGCGGAGGTGCAGTGGTTGGCCTGCGTGGCAGCAGCCTGCACATCGGCGGCAGCGGCGACTGGCACGGCAGTAAGCCTGCAGGGCGGCGGCGGAGGTGTAGCGGCTGGCCTGCGTGGTAGCAGCATGCATATCGGCGGCCGAGACGGCGGCAGCGGCGGACGGCACGATAGCAGCCTGCACATCGGTGGCCTGCAAGGCAATGGACGATACTGCTGCGACCTGCACGACAATCTGCATGGTGGCAGATTGGCGGGTCCCGATATGACATCCTGGAGAATCCTGTGAATGTCAACGACGGTCTGCCGCTCTTTCCATACCATGGCAACATCTGACATGACCAAACCTCCTTGATCTGGTCATTGACGGGTTCTGGTACTGTCGACAGTGATCTTGCCAAGGAGATCTAGATCAGACAGAATTCGGTCGTGCGCGTCCATATCAGCCTGCGAGGTTTTGAGGGCGCAACGCGAAGCTCTAGACCTTGTTGATACCATGGGACATGTCGGCCTTTCGATTTCCATGGAGTAAACAGCGCTGGAGAAGGTCATTATGGCAGAGATCGGATGATCAGTTAGTCAGACGAAGCCTTGGTTACGATGGAGTTTGCCATGTGATTGATAACTCTCAGAAGCAGCGTTGTTAAGTGGGGGCTGCAGCATTGCAGGATTTCATTTTTGGTGGTGCTCTTCGGGTGCCGAGTTAGGACTTTCAGGGCGAAAGCCTAAGGTTTGATCTTCATTGGTTGTGCCTGGAAATTGCCTTGTTGAAGAAATTGTTTTGAGAGCTTGGACTTTCTCCAGGGTGAAAATCTAAGATCTTGGATCGGCAACGATGGTGCTTCTATAATGTTTCCTTATTGAAGGCGTTGCTTTTGGAGACCTAATATGTTTTCTGGGTGTTGCATTAGGTGGTGGTTAGTGTTCTTATGGTAAAAGGGATTGATCGCTGCGGTGGGACCTTTATTTTTTCTTTCTTTTTTGTTATCTTCTTTGGCTGTGTGTATCCTGGATGTCTTGCGGCATCTTGTAGATGCAGAGGCTAGGTGTAATTGCTATTTTCGCGATATTAATACATTCCCCTTTTCAAAAAGTTAAGTTGCGTCCATGAACAATATATTAATTGTGTCATTGAACAATATGTAGATTGATCATTGTTGAATTTATTTATGGTCTATTTTATATACAATTTTGTATATGTCGCCGCCATGCGAGATGCAAAATGCTATGGTGCTGTTTTCTTTAAACACATTTGTTTCATGCATATATCAAACGGCGCCGCTAGATGACAAAATATAGTAGTGGTGTTTGTACACGTGGCACGCTGTCATATGATAATATTGCTGGTGTGGGCATCCAACGCCACTAGTATATTTTATCAGTGGGGCGATATTAATGGCATTGGCTATAGTTTTCCCCCACACCACAGATAGGGTTTTCTGCACCAGTGAAGGGTTGGATTCTTGGGATCCAAACTCCTCACCAGCATGAACAAAGTCGTTTGAAAAGTATGGGTGCCTCCCAAGGTCAAGTTTTTCTCCTAACTAGCTCTTCCGGGTTGACACTGGACGGCAGATCGGCTGCAGGAGAGAGGATGGGATGACTGTGGCATGTGCACACTTGCAACATGACTCCTCACTTGTTCTAGAAATGGTTTTTCACTTTGTGAGTTTTGAGATTGGTCAAAGATTGGTTTGGGCTGGGAAATCCGGACATGGATCATTGGGTGTCCATACGAAATTTCAAGAACTGATGGTCATGTATGTCAAGGCCAAACACTGCTAACCGAAAGGCTAAGACATCCCTCACCATGCTCCTTTGTTAGAAATTTTGGACGGGGAGAATTGCTAGGGTTTTTAGAAAGAATCGGTGCCTGATATCTTTATCTTCATACTCGTTAAGGATGAGGCTAAACTTTGGGACACCGCGGGTGCCAGGCAATTGAGCGAAATATCCCACATAAGTAATTAGTTCATGTATAGGTCGTGTGACAGGCTATGATTGAATGTGATATATCATACATCATATTTCTCCTCCATCTTAATTAATGAATGAGGCAAATATTTTGCCTCTGTTTTTTTAAAGACGTCCCTTCATTAACCAGTCTTCACTCCAACCCCTCGTGCTACTATTAAAGGATGACATATCCAAAGGGCAAGGTATTGTTGTTGTCGAATTAAGAGGATAACAACATAACACATCTGCCCCCGCCAAACAATGTTACACAACTTTCTGCCTCATGGTGGACGGCATCGTCGGGGCTCTTGTTGTTCTTACATTGTGGTGGTTGATCGACAAAGATCATAAAACATAATATTATTATGGTCTTGAATTTCATTCACGACATGGTTCTTGCCATTTGACAAGTGTGACACACTTGTGAATGTTGTGGTCGCAATCTTACTAATGCAGTGTGATGGGTAGACTAGCGGTGGCATGTCTTACTTATGAGGAGACTTATCAACTCGAAGACTTAGAGCATCTCCAGCCGCGCCCCCAAGAGGCACCCAAGACGGTGTTATTTGCGCCGGGCGGAGAAAAATCGTCCAGCCGCGCCCCCAAGGGCCCAAATAACGTCGGATTGAGCCAAAACTGAGTCCGGCGATCCCAAGCGAAACCCAGCGCACGGGGGGTCGCTTGGGATCGCCGGATGAAAGGAAAGCGCGCGAACGAAAGGAAAGCGTGCGCGATTTCGCGCGCGCCTCGCGCCGCCCCGACCTGTCGGCGTGTGAACACGCGTCGTCGTCATCCTCTCGCCTCGGCTTCCCCGCACCTGCCGCCACCGCAGCGAATCAATGTGGCGCCGGTGACGAGTCCAATCGGCGCAGAGAGCATCAATGCGGCGCGTCGAGATACCCAACGGTCCGTCGACCGCGCCGCCGCGTGTCCCTCCGTCTATTCGCGTTCTTTCCCGCTATAAAAAGGGACTCGCCGGGGAACTCTCGCCGCGCATTCTCGACCTTCCTCCTCTCTTTCTCGCCTTCTCGCCCTTCTCTTCTCGAGCTCTCCTCTCGATCGCCATGGCCGACGACAACCTCGCCCTCAACGGCTTCAGGAGCCGCAACCTGTCGCAGATGGAGGCGCTCTCCTCGCGCATGCCGGCTACCCATGCCCGCCGGAAACCAGGCCACCCCCACGCGTGGGTGCTGTCCGCCGGCGGGGTGCCGGTGCCTCCAGTGGGCTCCGGCGCGTTTCGCCGGGAGGTGGACGTCGTCCGCGCCCTGATGACAGCGGCAGAGCGCACCGACCCCGGCAACGCGCCCAACAACACGCCTGCCTGGGAGGCATACTTCGCCGCCCGGCGAGCCCAGGCCGTCTCCTCCACCAACGGCCTGACGCCGGTAGTTGGGCGCAAAAACCGCGACGGGTGCCTCCGGTGGTGGAGCGCGCAGGGCCGCATGCTCGAGTAGGTGATGCGGTACATCGAGAACGGCAACACGCCGCGTCTCGAGTACCCACCGCTGGGCTACGGGGCCGCGGTGACGGCCCGCCGCCACTAGTACAAAACAGGGCTTTGGTTCAGACCTGGCCAGCCCATTAGTCCCGGTTCAGTCACGAAACGGGACCCATGGGGGCATACGTCCCGGTTCGTGCGCCCAGGGCGCGGGCCGGGCCTCGTGAGGCATTGGTCCCGGTTCGTCTGGACCCATTAGTCCCGGTTCCAGACACGAACCGGGACGAATGGGCCTCCATCCATTGGTCCCGGTTCGTAGCTGGAACCGGGACTAATGGCCAACCTTTAGTCCCGTTTCCAGCTATGAACCGGGACCAATGACGGCGCTTCGTCTTCCCGCGCGCGCCCGACGAGCTTCTCAGGCTATAAGTAGAATGTCAGGGCCTCTCATCTCATATATCTTGACCTATCTTGATCTTCCCTTCTCATCATGATCTCCCCTCTCGCGCCCGACGAGCTTCTCGCCGCCATGTCGGGGTCGCCGCTACGATGGTCGTCCGACTTCGACACCCCGTCGGACGAGGACAACCACCCCGAAAGGCGCAAGTTTTGGGACCCGCCTCCGAAGCCGCAGCCTCGAGCTCAGCGCGGGCGACGATCGCGCGCCGCCGACGACAGCCCGCCGCCCGCCGACGATGACAGTCTGCCGCCCGCCGCCGACCCGCTGGAACGGCTGGAGGCGCGGGAACTTCGCTGTGCCGCACGTGCGGAGAAGTCCGCGGCGAACCTGGCCAAGGTGAGGGCCAAGAAGAAGGAGAAGAAGAGGGCCGAGATGACGGCGAAAGTCGCGTCGGAGGAGGCCACCAAGCGGGCGGCGCCCAGCGGCGACGATGAGGACGCCGGGACCTCCGCCAAGAAGCAGAAGATCGAGTAGTTAATTAGCTCTAGTCGTTAGATTAGACGCTTCTAGCTTCGATCTTCTGTAATAAATATTATGAATTATATATATATATATATTTGGTTTGTTTCAATATGAAATAATTATTGTTTTTTAGAATAATAATTTCAAACTCAAACGGTGAAGCGTGTGACACCATTGTTGTTTGTTAATCGTGATTATTTTTTAAATAATTGTTTGGAATTCAAAAAATTAAATCATGTGATATATATCAAGACTATCTAAGGGTTGTAAGATGATTGATATCTTACTATTGTCAGGAAAACAACAAGTGCAGACTTGGAAACTAGGGGAGATAGAACCTGAAAGTTAAGCGTGCTCGGGCTGGAGTAGTGAGAGGATGGGTGACCGACCGGGAGGTTAGATGATTTGGAATGAGTGTTGATTAGGGATTAGGGATTAGAGATTAGAGATTAAATTCTGAAGCGGTGAGGAGGGGTGATTAGAGATTAAATTGTCAAATAATTCAAAGATTCGAAAATGAAAAAAATCCAAAAAAAATTTGAAAAAAAAATTCAAAAAATTCCTTTAGTCCCGGTTTGTAACACCAACCGGGACTAAAGGTCCTCCAGCCCCCGCTCCAGCCTACTGCCACGTGGAGGCCCATCTATCCCGGTTCGTAAGCGAACCGGGACTAAAGGTCATGGGCTTTAGTAACGACCCTTTAGTCCCGGTTCCAGAACCGGAACAGAAGGCCCTCTGGAACCGGGACAAATGGGCCTTTTTCTACTAGTGCGCTCCTACAGCCGCACCATGCCACTGTGGGCGACGCTGCCGCGCGAGGACGGCGGCACTTCTTCCTCCTCCGGCGGGCGACCTTCGCGCTCCACCGGTTCCCATTCATCGGGGCCGGCATTCTCGCCGCCGCAGTTCTTCACCCCGGTGAAAACCGAGGTGAAGCTGGAGGTGAAGAAGGAGCCCACCCCGGCGCCTTCCGGTCGCCTCAGCCGCGGCGTCCACATCGGCGCGCCATCGGCGCAACCAAAGCGCCGCGACGGCTTCCTGGGGCTCGGGAAGAAGAAGGAGGTCGCCCCGCCTCCGCCTCCTCCGTCGGCCGTCGACGACGAAGACGACGCCGACAACGCCTACCAAATGGCCTGGGCGAAGAAAGACTACGTCGACGAGCAGGTGCGTCTCCAACAGGAGGCGTTCGACCGCGCCGAGGCGATGAAACGCGCCGAGGACGTGAGGCGCGCCGAGCAGGCGCGCCGTGAGGAGGAGGCGAGGAAGAAGAAGGCGAGCGGCGAGAGCAGCAGCAGCCGCCGTAGCAAGTGGGCGCCTCCAGCGCCACCGTACGTCGTGCTGGACGGCACAACCGACGACGACGAGGAGGAGGAGGAGACGCCGCTGCGGGTGCGCAGGAGGAGGGGCCCGCTCGGCGACGGGACGTGCGGCTCGCAGGCCGGCATCATCAAGCCGGAGAGGAAAGACGACGACGACGACGACGGCGCCGCCGGCGGCAGTGCTGGGGGAACAGGAGGAGGCGGTCAGGAGACGTCCTTGGACGATCTCTACGCCATGTTCCTCTACCAGTAGGCTAGGTTTTTTATTTCCGTCGTTTATGTAAAAAACTCTGAATATTAATGAAATCCGTCGAAGTTGGTCTAGTTTAAACTTTAAATTTGACGAATTTTGTCCGAGCTTGGGGGGTATCTTGGGGCCGCGGCTGGGTAGCCGCCCCCCCCCCCCCCCCCCCAAAACGTTTATCGCCGCCCAAGTGCCCCCCAAGCGGTGCTAAAATAGCGCCGAAAATCGTCTTGGGGGCGAACGGCTGGAGATGCTCTTACGGGGTAGACTTGTAACAAAGGGGTGTGTCATTTTGTCAAAGCCAAACAAAAGTGTGAACATTTTGTCAAGATTCTTTCGCAGAAAATCAATATAGATGTACAACTTCATATTGAAACGTCATTGGCAGGTTGAACAAACATCCATCCCCGGTTTTCAAAGCAATTAGAAAATCAATATCATATCACCAATCACCATTAGATCAAACTATGGTTGGATGGTTAAAAGAGTGATTGTACCCTTTTAGCCGCCTTGGATGAAACCCTAGCTATGATTGACGCATTGTGTGTCTCATTAAAGCATTTTTTTTTACCATATAGCAAAGGTGGTAGAAGCAATTTAAAACATACAAAAAAGCATAATATTTTGTAATGAGACGTGAATCTAGAAGCTTACGGACTCCAACTTTCATTAGACATTGTGTGAATGTGTGCATGTGTTGATGGTGTGCATACGGTATGCCGTATGCCTACGTACACACTCACCGACTCACACGTTTTAGAAAGAAGAAGGATGGATCAACTTGGCTGTTAAACCATCCGGCCGAGCCGACCTAAAACGAACCAAGCAATTCTCCAAAGGTACGTGGTTTGATATATTGATCGCTTGTTGTTTAGTTTATTGCGCAACTTGTGATGCTTCAGGTCGCACGACGTACTGTCAGCAGGTTTGAATTATCCCCCATGTGTTGCGGAAGCTGGGAGATCATCCTTGATAGTATGATGGGACACTACTCTAGAAGACGCTAAGAAATCTCAGGTAATTAGATCCCCAGTTGACGCTATTCACACGTACAGAGCTGGGATTTCCATATTCGGTGCTTGCATGCTGCTGTCGCGTCGATCGTCTCATCCAAGTTGTTTGACATTTTCAGTTACGTGCTTGAAATGTGGCCGTACAGAAACTTACTTTTTTTCTTCTGAGGGGGTACAGAAGTTAGATGAGTAGCGTGATCCCACAGGACCGGGTGACCAGGATCAGTTGCCCATCTCGGCGGGAGTTGACTTCATGTCCTGGCTCCATGATTTACTGCGTGTAGCAGTACTGCGTACCATCGGTCAATTGCCCATCTCCGCGGGGTACTATTCGGCGGAGGATCGGTTAGTTAGATACGATCAATCTCGAGTGATCCAATCACGTTGCAAGTACTGAATTCTCCAGGGCAAGTAGGCAATGACTGTTGTTCAAAGGAGGACAGCGTGCTTGCATGTGCAGTCCGTCATTCGGCGCGTCCAAATATGTGTTCTCGTATCATTAAAAACGGAGGCGCCTACAACTGGTAAAATCATATAATATCAAAATTATGTGTAAACGGAAAAATAAATAAATAATTAAAGCAGAAAATTAAGCAATAACCATATATGTACCAATCATTTCATGATTTTACGCAAACGATAAAGTTCTTCAACAACATCACCTACAGGAAGGGAACGAACAAACCTAGAATATAGGATTTCATCTTGAAAAACTGTTTAAGCATATCCGAGTAATATCTTCAACAAAGCAACAAAGTAAAAAACCATCTCTAGGTATAATCAAACCAGATCAGACCTAGACTGCCACCCGAAGTTCAAGATCGAGTGCAAGTATAGCACCAGTGGCGTAGCCAAGCCCCAAGCAAAGGGGGCCTTGGCCTGGGTCATAGCTAGCAAATCCTGTGTTTACTGTTTATGTTATGAGAGAAATCCTTATATGACACTTACTTAAATTTTTGTTCCTTATTTGACACCAGTGAAAATTTACTTCCTTCTATGGTCTTTCCTTAAAATTTCTTTCCCTATATGACACTCTAGTACATTTTTGTCCACCAAAGAGGTATGAAAATACCATTTTACCCCTGATGCATAATATGTTCAAAATTCTGTACAGAGAAATAACTAAATGTTATATATTTAATAGATATAGCTAACATAATAAACCTGCTTAGCTTGTCAGTATGGTGGTCCAAATTACCATATCCCTCCTACGAGATGCGAAACGAGCTTCCGACGTACGTACGATTCTGCGATCCTTTCGACGCGAAGTGTTCGCACAAACCAGCTATTATATCAATGATAACCTCTTATACAACTCTCATTTATTTTCGGTCAGATGTTATAAGAGAGAATTCCTTCTATGACACTACCCCTAAAATATGATGCCTTATGTGACACTCTTAACCTTTTGCTTCCTTCTATGGCCACTTGTATAAAATTTATGCCTCACATGACACTCTACTGTATTTTTAGAGCTAACGGTGTCAACTTTTCACATACAAAGTCATTTTTGCCCTTGATGCAATGTGTGACAAAAATACAAGAAATATTGTAATATGAAACCCTGCATGTAATTCATAATAACTGAAGCGCTAATTCAAAAAATTGGCAGAATCTCCCTTGTATTTTGATGTCATATTCTCTGTATTTTTTGAATTTTCTTGAATTAACGTTTCAGTTATTATGTATCTACATGCACAGTTCCACATTTCATAGTACAACAATATTTTTGTATTTTTGTCACACATTGCATCAGGGAAAAAAGTGACTTTGTATGTAATCGTTAGTTCTAAAATACACTAAAGTGTCATGTGAGGCATAAATTTTACAAAAGTGGCCATAAAAGGAAGTAAAAAGTTGGAAGTGTCACATAAGGCATCAAATTTAAGAGTGGTGTCATAGAAGGAATTCTCTCATGTTATAATGTATGCATTGCGAAAGCAATCTACATAGTAGTTCATCTCAGAAATATGTCCCAAACAATTGATTTAATAATTCTTAAAGAACAATTGGTTTAATAACCATTTTTAATAACCCGATGTTTAGCTATGCCTACAAAATATGTAATATTACTGCAGTCATTGTCCCGTACAATATTTTTACCTCATTATGCACCAGGGGTAACAAGGTCTTTTCATACCTTTTTCATGAAAAAAATGCACTAGAATGTCATATAGGGAAATAAATTTTGGAAAGAGGCCATATAGGAAAGAAAATTTTCACCGATGTCAAATAAGGAACATGGTTTTAAGGGAGTGTCATACAAGGAATTTTCTCTTATGTTATAGGTATTGTTCATCATTGTTGCTACTGTAGCTCTGAAATTGGCCTGGGACGTATGTCAATTCTGGCTTCGCTACTGTATAGCACTCTCGTGTATTGTGATCACCATTTTTCTTTGATCCCAGCATGCAGGTGCTGTTTGTTAGATACTACGATGGATCAATCTCGGGTGAAGCCAATCACGTTGTCACTAGTACTGAATTCTTGACGGGCAAGTAGGCAACGACTGATGTTCAAAGGAGCACGGCGGGCTTGCATGTGCAGTTGTGCAGTGGGTCATCCGGCGCGTCCAGCTATGTGTTCCCGTATTATGAAGAAAAAACGGAAGGGCATCTCTGACCATTGGCCCACTTTCTCCTCTAGCAGTGTTTTGTATCGAGTCTCGACGTGATCTAGAGCTGCATGCATATATACTTGGCCAGTTGAAGCCATGCAACTACTCCTATTGGGTGCCTATCCCTACCCTACCCACTAGCTTGACTCCCTATAAACGGCAGGATCCGTAGGATGTGATCTGTGGCCCAAGTCAGTGCTCGAGCTCGATCGCTTCTTGTGGAAATGAATGGACCCGCGGGGCGTCCGTCGTCGACACCGACGCCCAACTGCATGCAACGCACCGGCTACGACGAAGCCCAGCCGTCAACTCCAACTGGCTCGCGGCGGAGCCATGTGGTCCCCGGCCGCCGCAATCCACGCATGGGACCCGCTGGTAGTGGTAGGTGAGGACACGGGAGACCGGAGACTGAGGAAAAAGGAGGTCGACCCACGGTCAGTCAGTCAGAGACGCGGAGCGGCTGCTACCGGTTGGGCTTGGGCCCTGCCTCTGCCCTCGTCTACCTCTCTGGTCCTGGTTGCCACCCTCAAAAAAAAAAGGTTGCCACCTTCGCGTTTTTGAACGTTGTCCCTTCTCTCGCGCGAGAACGGAAATGGTGAGACGGTGGTGACATCAGGCCATCTTCAAATACTGGGCGTCTGGTTAAGAATTTTCAGCGTAGCGTCTGTGTACAAGTTCCTCGCTTCTACGCACGCTATCCCGTAGACTTTTAGAATTTTAAAACAATATTTTAAAAAATGCTGGAAATCGCTTCCACAACACAATTTATTTTCTCGAGAATAGCTTTCGCAACGCACCTAAGACCCTGTACACCGCAGGTGTTTCAACAAAAAACCCGGTTTATTTTTTTGGGGCTGCTTCACACCGGTGCTTAGGAGGGATAGGGAAGCAAACTTTGGCTTTCGATGCTAGCTGGTGCCTTGCCCTTCCACAACTAGATTATGCTCTATTTTACATTTATCAAGCAAGTTAAGCACATGCACAAAGCACTCAGCGTTGCAAGGTTTGTTAATTTTTGAAACGCAATGCTAGCTTCTCTCTTTAAGCACCGGTCCTTAGCACTAGGCATTGTACAAGGTCTAACTAAGCCCCTATGGTAATTGCTGAAACAGCCTCATACAAAATAGAGGTAAATAAACCTGGAATCCTGGATTCATAGAACTTGCACGCGAGGTCACTTTCATGCATGAACTTCTAAAATTCATGCTTACAATCATCAAACTTCATGTAAATGTAAATACGGTCATAATAGTTAGTTGGCTGATTGACCTTTTGTAATACTAACTATTATGATTTTCAAACAATACTTGATTTTCTCAAATACCATCAATTTTATATGTTTTCCATTAAATATATTAATGGAAATGCATAATACAAATGAATAAATAAGTTTTCAAATAATACATGATTCTTATTAATTTTTGTGATCATAAACTAAAATAAAATTTTAATTTTCTTATTGTTACAAATATTATAAGAATATTTTATTAAGAATATTCATGGTGTTTTGTAAGAACCATGTATTATTTGATTGTTCTTATTTATTAATTTTATTTTATGACGATAAAAAGGAAGTAGAAGAATCATGTCTTATTTGCATACATATTTAATTAGCTATTTTTATGGATTTTAATTAATATATTTACTTGAAAACATGTAGAAATTTCATGGTGTTGTAGAAAAATCATGTATTGTATGAAATTTTGTTTTTTAATTTGAAATTGAATTATATTGATGTTTCTAAATTGTACTTGAATATTTTATTAATATAAATACATTATGTTTATAATATTTATAATACATAATTATAATTTATCTAGTAGAACTGAATTAAAAAGATAAAATTTAGAATACATTATGTTTATATTATTTATAACACGATGTTTTATAATATAGTACATTATATTTATTCACTAGTGCAAAACAATACTATCATGACACAACGTTTCCAAACCATTAGACTGAATTGTTTGTGATGAAGTTATGACAAATACTACAAAAGAAGTTTGCCAGAACATGGAACGTCTTTGATGACTTGACAATCTGGCACTAGTTAGAAAGAAGAAACTGATGCTATGTACACACAAAGTTCCTCAGACTTGACCGTTTTTGATAAGTCTGAACAACACACAGGGTATATTGCTCTTTGATTTGGATATGTTCTTTGAGCTTGAGCCACCCTCTATTATGCAGTATAGGACGATTGTGACACCACAAATTGATTTAACAATCGGAATCTCTCATCCGTTAATACTAGGAATAGGACCCCATAGGATCTTGAATCATCCATGGTTGAATATTTCCCAGTTGATTTTTTTGCATCCTCGCGGTACCTATGTAATTCACAAATAACAACAAATACCAAATTATAAAGGGAAACACATGAAATAAGTAAGTCAACTATGCATTACCTTAATGATGTTCTCATATTTCTTCTACCAAAATACTATGGTAGCACAATCTTGACGAACATGTGACTTGGTCCTTCGTGCTTTCATATATTTAAGTTCGCAAAGTATTTTCCCCCTTCCACACAACCACAAAAGCTCTTAACGATTTTCTAGAGGGTCCGTACCAAGACAAGCATCCTTAGCCAACTTCTGCAACCCATTCTTAGTACTAACTAATAATTAAAACAAACCACTGCAGCTCCTCTACGACCCAACATCATTCTAGTGACACCTCTCAAAACATAGAATGTCATGAATTGGGTAAATGGGTGAAAAAAGTTATTAAACATAACTGGAAAAATAGCTAAGTGATGACCAAAAACATCCGGATTGTGGGTTTTATAAAGTGAGTGAGGCAAGACTTGATAGGAAGAAGAAAAAGAATGAATAATAAATGATGGAAAGCAAAAGCCAAGAAAGAAAAATGACGAGAAAAAGGGCGGAAACCAGAATGATGAGAAGTAGAAATGGAAAAAAGATGAAAAACAATAGATTCAAAAAAATAGTTCTTGGTCTGGGGAAGGCGGAAAGGCCTCTCTTGAGCCCGCCCCAGGCTAAACTGGACCACTTTGTCCTAGCAGAGATCGGCAAGCCCTTGCGCGCGTGCCACATCGCCCTAAAGAGGCTCTTCGGCCCAGGCGAGGCCGAAGAACCTCTCTTCGGCCAGGGGGGCAACAAGTGCACAATTTTGTAAAATTTAGAAATAAGAATATTTGTTCTTAATTTCTTATTAAGGAACAATATTTAAAAAATGTGATAAATATGAAGTTTATAAAAAACTTCTATTTTTTCATACTAATTTGCTTTTGAGAAACTAGTATGTTTCATGAAAATTGTACAAAGGTAACTTGACGATATGCAAGCATCTATATATACAGAGAAGTCGTTCCTTAAAAAAATAGAGAGAAGATTCCTTTTATCCTTAACGACCCACGATTTGGGTTGTGCTGGAAGAACAAGTTTGTAATGCACACTTGATTTGCATATCAAAATTTTAAAAATAATATTCGTATTGAAAAGTTGAGAAGGCCGACTACCTCTAAGAAAAACATATTTTCCATTCCAAAGTTGAGTACGATAAATTTATTAATAATTTAATGAGATGCATTCAAATCTGTACTAGTAAAAGCTTAATTTACCTTTTAGTGTAAACAATTTGGAATTATTGGGCCAGTATGCAAAAGCATTTTTGCACAAAAAACTTGCTTTTAGTGAGACAAAGTTGCTTTTCGAAAAAGTATGTCGGTATATGCCAATATAAAACTAGTTTTAAAATTCTTGTTGCGAGAAACATAAGGCAAGACGAAATTTGATTAGGAGTTTAGGACACACTGTTACAAAATAATGCATTACCAAATTTCCTACTAATACATTTGCTGATATCAAAGGAGTATTGTATTTAAGTGGCGTAGTGCATGTACACTTGTTATATATTTTTTCGCGAGTTAGCGAGTCCAATAGGCGGCAGGCCCTGATCATTTTCCACACGGCCGACGAACGTACACGGCCGCGTTCACAAAATCGAGATGGCAACTCAAAAGAAAAGAAAAATATATCAAGATGGTACGACAATAATTTTTCAGACCATCAATCATGCATGCCCTACGAGACACACACAGAGAAGGCGCACATGCCAAAAACTGTAGAGAGTGTATCAAATCAAAGTATAGGCATAGGCACCTTTTCAAGGATGCATGAAAGCTTGTTTAAGAAAGAATTCAGCACGTACGTACCCAACGCATCTTGGACCGTTCCCACAACAAACACCCAAAAGGCAAAAAGGCGAGACGCAAACATCCTGCCTATCCGCGACTTGGCCATTGTTCTGATGCGAACCGGACAGCGAGCTACCACTGTTCCGCTCTTATCCGAAAAAGACGCCCAAAAAAGGAGAAAAGGAAATCGAAGTAGTACTACTGCTCGTCAAGCTCTGTCCGGTGGGACCGGGCAGGTCAAGGGCGTTGACGTTCCGTCCACGTGGAGCGGGCTGGCCCAATCGGGAGCGGGGGTTTCGTGGAACCGGTCCCTGCGCCCATTGACTCCCCCCATCTTAACCTTCCTCGAACCTGGAGCGAAACGATATTCAAATTAAGTTTGAATTAAGAAAGAAGATTAAGTAGTGGTGTCCCAGCCAGGCTATTAAGATCTCGAAAGATGATTAAGAAACAGGGAGGAGATCCGAGTCTGCTGTGTTCGTGTGGACTCGCGACCCTGCTCTTGTGCCGATGAATCAGGCAGCAGCCTCAGGATCGGCACCGGCTCCAGCTCGTTTTCTGACTAGTCTAGACCTGACCTGCTCCGTACCGTTTTCCATTTTTTGGGGGCGAGTAATCTAATGGGAGGAACCTTCTGACCGTGGAAAAAAACTCCGTTCCTCGTGCAGTACGTGCTGACCTCAATATTCCTCTTCAATAGCAAAATGGAATGGTTCAAAATAATCATACTAGGACAAATTAAAAGAGAAGAGATCTCATACTATCACATACACCAAAGGGCGAGTTACCGGTTGACGGTGAGATCTGGCGCCACGCAAGGTTGGATAGAAAATGTTTTGGATAAAAAAGGTACGTATAACCATTTTCGTGTTTGCGAGAAAATGTTAGTTACTTGCACGAGGTGGCTTGGCAACGGCGGCCCGCGGTATCAATGTTGAAAATCCTTGGACCGACAGGCGAAGTCGCCATTGCAGACCGGGGAAAAAGAGCCTCGTCGCTTTGCGCGTTGCGTCGCACGGGGCACGTCGCCGTCGCGCCCCATGAATTTCCCGATTTCTTAACGAGTTTTTTTTTTTTTGAGGGAAATTTCTTAACGAGTTGGGCTTCTGATCCGTGGAGAAAAGCCGCAAACTCGAGAGAGAGAAAAAGCGGAGACGAGCACGAAAATAACATGCTGCCGTCCGTCTCCGCCCCGCCGGAAGAAAGGACGATCCGGTCCTCGTGGGCCCGGGATCGGGTCGTCGTCCCTCCGCCCACTCCCGCCGCGCCACGTCTGTTCCCGCACTGACGCAGCGCCTGATGTCAGACCCCCGGCTCCCACCCCTAGCTCGCCCTTTTTTATACGCTCCCCGTCCTACCGGGGAGAGACTTCAGACTCCTCCCCCTCTCTCTCTCTCTGCCTCTACGACACGTTTCTTTCTCTCGGCTATCTCTCTCTTCTTCCCCAAGGAGGCTCTCGATTTGCATGGACAAGGGCCACCTCGGTGGCGGCGGAGGACTGCTCGCTCTCGACGCCTCTCCCCGCCCGCTCGGCTTCCTGAACTTGCTATCGCCGGCGCCGTTCCACAGGACCATGGAGGCGGACGACGGCGGAGGCGGCGGAAGTGGTGGTAGGGGCAGGAGGTCCGTCGAGGTGGACTTCTTCTCCGACGAGAAGAAGAACATGAAGAAGAGCCGGGTTGCGGAGGACCACAAGGATCAGGCCAACGCCTCCGGGCTCGCCATCAAGAAGGAGGACCTCACCATTAACGTACGCCCGCCACTGCTTGCTTCTTCACCCATTGGGTTCTTCTTAAATGGCACGACATGCCAGCAGCAACTTATACTCGCCGTTTTTGACCGTGCAGCTCCTTCCCGGGAACAACACGAGGAGCGACAGGTCCATGGTGGTCGACGACGACGGGGCGGCGTCCCGGGCCGACGAGGACAGGAACAGCAGGAACACCGGCGAGGTACGTCTATGATCTGTCTGTCTATGCAATCTCTAATAATCTCGTTTGTTAGCGTTGTCGCATGCGTGGATGGCGGATCTGGCTGGGGTTTGAGTTTGACTAGATCGACCATAACTTACGCGTGTGGTGTCGTGTCGCGTCGTGTTTTGCAGCTGGCGGCGATGCAGGCGGAGCTGAGCCGCATGAACGAGGAGAACCAGCGGCTGCGAGGGATGTTGACCCAGGTCAACAACAGCTACCATGCGCTGCAGATGCATCTCGTCGCCCTCATGCAGCAAAGGACCCAGCTGGCTCCGCTCCAGCCGCAACAACCTCCTCCGCCTCACGAGGTAAACCCAAGGACCCTATTCTTCTTACCTAGTAGCTTACCTACGTACGGATCACTACTTTGACTAAGCCATGTAAATTTACTGAATCAAAATCCCCCTTGTTCGTTCTCAATAGGATGGCAAGAACGAGGGCGCTATGGTGCCGAGGCAATTCCTCGGCCTGGGTCCCTCCGGCGCCAGCGCTGACGTGGCGGAAGAGCCGTCCAACTCATCCACGGAGGTCGGGAGCCCGCGCCGCTCGTCGTCCAACGGGAACGAGGACCCCGAGCGCGGCGACATCCCTGACGGCCCGTCTACGGCCGGGTGGTTGCCCGGACGCGCCATGAGCCAGCAGCCGCTGGGAACGGCGGCAAAGGGCCACGAGCAGCAACAGCAAGCGCAGGAGGCCACCATGAGGAAGGCCCGTGTCTCCGTTCGCGCACGATCCGAGGCCCCAATCGTAAGCCAGCTTCTTCTACACCATTTTCTAGTTTTTCTTGAGTTTCTCCTGTGTGAATCGTGCTGACTTTACCGTACCTACATGGATTATTTGCGATGCAGATCGCAGATGGGTGCCAATGGAGGAAGTACGGCCAGAAGATGGCCAAGGGAAACCCTTGCCCACGCGCCTACTACCGCTGCACCATGGCCACCGGCTGCCCGGTGCGCAAGCAGGTAACCAACTAGCCACGACTGCTTCACTTCCTGGTCAAAGGTCTACGTCCTCAAGTACCGTATCGGGGACGGGGTGCATGATTGGTCTAACTTTCTTCTTTATGCGTGATGCCATTGACTAACAGGTGCAGAGATGCGCCGAGGACCGAACCATCCTCATCACCACGTACGAGGGCACCCACAACCACCCGCTCCCGCCGGCTGCCATGGCCATGGCGTCCACCACGTCGGCCGCCGCATCCATGCTGCTCTCGGGCTCCATGCCCAGCGCCGACGGCGCCGGGCTCATGAGCTCCAACTTCCTCGCGCGCACCGTGCTGCCGTGCTCCTCCAGCATGGCCACCATCTCGGCGTCCGCGCCGTTCCCGACCGTCACGCTCGACCTCACCCACGCGCCGCCCGGGGCGCCGAACGCCATGCCACTGAACGTCGCACGGCCGCATGCACCGGGGCAGTTCCACGTTCCGATGCCCGGCGGCGGAATGGCCCCGGCCTTCGCGATGCCGCCCCACATGCTGTACAACCAGTCCAAGTTCTCTGGGCTGCAGATGTCGTCCGACTCGGTGGACGCCGGGCAGTTCGCGCAACCAAGGCCGCCGATGGGGCTGCCAGGCCAGCTATCCGACACCGTCAGTGCAGCGGCTGCTGCGATTACCGCAGACCCAAACTTCACGGTGGCGCTAGCCGCGGCCATCTCGTCGATCATAGGCGGCCAGCACGCCGCCGGCAACAGCAACGCGAACACTAGCAACAACAACACCGTGAGTAACAACAACAACGTGACGACGACGACCAGTAACAACACGACGAGCAACAACACCAACAGCGAGACTCAATGAACGGCGAACGATTTGAGAAACCAGATAGAGCTAGGTTGCATGCAAGTTATACATGGATGGTGTTCCATTCTTCTTTGGTCAGGATTAGCTTGTCTCGAGACGTTCGTTTGGTTTTGATACCAAGCGTACGTGCGTGATATACGATCGCTCTTTTTTTTTCCTTTTGTGATTTTTGCTTGCGGCGGCAAAAAAAGGTTGTATTAGTTCATTTCTTCTCCTTAGTTCTTTTCCATCGCCCACAGCTGTTGATATCCACCACTGTAATAATAATAAATATAGTAAAATAAATGGTGCCTCAGAGATATTTCTATGCTAGTCAAAGCAGAAGAAATGGAGGAGCGAATAACAGTGACATCTTACTGGATGCTCGTCTACGTGTTTGTTCACATCTTGCGATTTTTTTCTTCCCCCCTCTGCCCTTTTCTGGCTTCCATGTCTTGTCTTGTCTCGTTTTACCTTCTTCTGGTTGGCATTTTCAAACAAGTCACTGCCTAGCCGGCTCGCTGGGATGTGAATGTGAGCTTGCATCGGTCCCGCGAAGACCGAGTCAGCAGCAGCCCGGGGGCCGTCACGTAACACGCCTGCTGTTACTGTTAGGCGAGTGAAGAACAGTACAGTACATCACATGCTTCACGCCTGCAACGTTGCACGCAGTACGTACGTACTGGGATTTGAAGTGTGGATGACACGTACGAGAAGCCCTGCTAGCCTGCATGCATTGCACAGCACTTCCAAATAGATATATCCATCCAAGTACTGCTACTGCTACTTTTTTTTTGAACGTAGTGCTACTGCTACTTGGAAGTCTCAGTTAGTGGAAGCTGCTTTGGGTTTGCCTGCCTGGCGTGTAGCTGGGCGTTATTATGGGCATGGAAGGAAACTCATGGCGCGACGCGAGGCGGCACGGGGAAAATGTGGCGCGCGGGAGGGGAGGAATCATGGGCGACCCGGGATCATCGACCGGACACGGAGGGAGCTGGGTGTCACGTCCGCGTCGGCGTTGGCGTCGCGTCGTCCGTGGACTCGGACTCTCTCGGAGGCATGGCATGGGGCCATTTCACGTGGGGCCCGCGGAGTATCGGGGAACGAGGACAGTTGGTGGTGTTGACCAGGTCCCCATACGTTACGTAACGGGGGTGGGGTCTTGTTGGGCGCAGCTGGGGCCTCGTCTCGTCTCGTCTTGCTGCCGCCTGCTTGCCGTCTCTGGGACGGTCACCGGCTTTGGCTTTGCTTGCTCGCGCGCTTGCGGTCGGGCTTTGCGGCGGGGTCTACGAGATTTTTCTTCGCCTCTGCACGAGGGGCCCTTAACTGCGAAGGTGTCCTTTGTGCGACTGCTGAAGAGAAAGTCTCCGAGCTAGCTTGCATTGGATCATTCTACGGATTTGTTTTCAACAAACGCAATACATTCACATACTTCGCATACGGAGGATAACAAAAAAATGGAAATAATTACACGAATAGTACTTGTACTCGCGGGTGCGTAACAGAACCGTCATGCTTCAATACGATCCTGGCTACTTCTCTCGGTACGATTTATGCCCAACGAAGGGAAAAAAAGAGATATGTTATCAAGTTTGTGTTTATTTTCTATTTTTAATTTTAATTTAAACATTTACATATGAACAAATACAATTATTGTGTATTTTATATATTTATTCCTATTTTCGTTATTTTGTACTCCCCTTCAAGGGGTAAACAATATCTTTTCCTGAAATTTATGTAGTTTTAAAAAGAAGAAATGTAAGAAATTTTTATGTTTCTTCATTTGAAACCACAAGCACGAACCTGGAACAGGCCGCGCAGGTTGGACTAAGGCCGCGCAGGTCTTATATTATATTTTTTTCCAATTATATGCCCAAGTACTGGTTTTCTTAAAAAATGTTCATGTTTATGTTTATTTTTTCATTTTTAGCTTTTCACCTAAAAAATAAATGTAAGCAGTTTTTATAATAATTACTAATAAACCTTTATGTTGTATTTAAGATCTTCATTATATTTTCATTATCGAGTAACTTGAAAAGGTAAATATGAACTTTAAAAGAATACTATTTTTATTTAGGACCACAAGCATGCAGAATTATTGTGTATATTAGAAATTTTAAATGCACAATTACTAAAACAATTGACAACATGTATTAAAAATATTATGTAATAATAATAAATCTATAGAAATGTGTTTAAAAATTCAAATCGTATGCTTTTTTCTAATGTGTTTCTTGAAATGCAAGAATAATTTTCCACAATAATAATCTATAGCTCACGAAAATCAAACAAGTTGAAGTAAAATTTGTGGTCATGAGAAACAAGAAGTAGAAGTTGATTTTGTGGTCAAGGTATGCGTGAGTTGCATCAAACCATCAACAGGTGCCCGGTTCGAGCCATTTTCTCTCCAATAATTTTTTTATAGTATGCTGATGCCGGACCGGTCAGGGCTGTGTAGGTCGTAGCTAGGACTGTATTGAAATGTATTTGCGAGTTTGAGGACCGTAGTGGAGCATTTCGCGAGTTTGAGGATGGTTGTGTTACGCATCCGAGAGTACGAGGATCGTGGGTGTAATTATCTTTAAAAAATGGGTTGCGTCATTTTGCTATAGTACTCCCTCCGATCCATATTAATGGACTTAAATTTGTCTAGATACATATGCATTTAGTCTAAATACTTAACTAGATACATGCGAATCTAGACAAAGTTGAATCCATTAATATGGATCGGAGGTAATATTTGATTTATTCACCGCCTGATGAGCCGTTCGATCGAGGTAAGCAGCCGTGCGATTGCTCGTCGGGTGGTTATCTGCGCAAGATAATCATTTTTGTCACAAAAGTTCTGCTTGTGATTGAACCGTTGCAACAGAATAACTGTTGCAAAACCTAAAAGCAATATTTTATGACAAGATTTTGCAACAAAATGATTGTTGCAAAATCTCCTTTGCAATAGTGGGCATGTTTATAAGAAATGTCGTTTGATTCGAATTAGACGCGGTTCATAAGAACTGTTGGATCACAAGGTCATCTGACGATCAAAGTGGCGGTTGACGTGTACGCTGAAAATCAATCAGGTGAGAAGAATCTTTTCCCTAACAAAATTTAAGGTTTGGCAAAGTTTTAGGGCAACTGCAACGCAATGAGCCAAACGAATGTGCGATCTGCTCGCATTTTATCTGTTTGGGTGGATTAGACGAACGAGCAGGATCCATTCTTATTCACGAGGCCATAGCTGAAACTTGTCATGACCGACACGTTTAAACTTAAAAACTTAAAATACACCACAAAGTCCATTCTAAGCGTCGAAGTTGTCACCCCCCTCCTTTGTGAGGTCAACGAAGTTGAAGGCTTCCTCCACGGTAATGCGGCCATGTACGCCGCAAACGCTGTCGCCTGTTGGGCCGTATGAAGCGAAGTTTTCAATCTGGTCGCATTCTACAAGTTCCTTTGTCTCTTAGCGCAAGGGTGTTGAAAGTGGTTTAGTCTCCAACCTCTCCTAAGTGCTAATCTAGGAAACAAACCATAGATGACTGGCCGAGTTGGCGATGAAGTCGATGTTACCAAAAGTGATAATCTATCTTGGCGAAGTAAGCATCAGAACCGATCATAGAGTTCATCTTGACTCCCGTCGAGATGTGTTGATCGCCTTTCAGGACCTGCATGGACCACCAATGCCGGAGATGATTCCCATGAATCCCTTAGTAGGGTGTCGTAGCTAGGCGATTGATGAAGATGGTAACCGGAGACACAGGTTTACCCAAGTTTATGCTCTTCTATGTAGATAAAACCCAATTCATGTTTCTTCTTGATTATGATGGTATAATACCTAGTAAAATGATCAATGGATTGTTGATATGCCTTTAGGGGCCTCGAACCCTCGATCTATATACTATGTCAGGGGGTACACGGTTTGCACAAGTCCTATGTCACCACGGTCAAGGAGACTGTACCGTCTACGATACTGCCATCTTGTCCTCCTTAAGGCATCGGTAAAGCTTCCATCTTCAAAATATGGGCTTCATCAAGCATCCCATCAAGTAGGTCGTCCACAGAATCCACGATTTGATCTAAAGGGTCGGATGTGACCTCCCAGCGGTCCCATTATCTATGACACCAACATCAGGCGACCCAAGGGAAAAGGGTTCCTCAACCAAAAAAGATGGATTATAGCCCTCTCCTTTCCAGCGCGACCGTTGAACACCATGAAATAGAGTCCATAAGCAAAGCCATGATCCATGTCTAGCTAGTCGAGGCAAGATGGAAATGAACTAGTTTTGTTGGCAAGGTAGCTAAGTTTAATGTTGATGTATTGGTTGAATTAAGTAGTGAAGTACAATTTAATTAAACCTGATGTTGATGCATTGAACTTATTTATGTGTTGATTATACGATTGTTGAACTTGGTTTTTGAATGAATGTGTTGAATGTTTGATTGTTCAACTCGATGACTTGGTGTTTGTTTAATATATGATTGTCGAACTTGTATTAATGTTTGTTTGAATGGAAGAATGCTTGTTGAACTTGTTATTAGGATCCTACTAGTACCATCTCTAACGGTAGGGTTACATGATCTACCGACAAGGGAAAGGTGTGTGTGTGTGGGGTGGGGGGGTTGAGCTCTCGGTTACCCTAGGGGGTGAAGGTCACAATTCTAACCGAGAGCTCATTGTCGGAAGTGATGTCTATAGGGTTGGGAGGTCTATCGCTAGAGGGGTGGCGGTGAGCTCTCAATATCTATTTCGGTTGAGGGGTAACCGAGAGCTCACCGTCACCCCTTCGGCGATAGGCTTATAGGCTATTGCGGGTCGTGTGTTAACCTGAATGTACTGTTATTAATCCCGGCGGTAGCTTCTTATACCGTACCACCGAGGTCGTCGATAATAGACAAAAATGTTATATTTGTATAAAAAATCATAGTAAGATCAATTATGGCTAATGTTTGTCATTCCAATCAAAACAGTGATTTGGACCAGTTGTGAACATGAGACGTCCGTAGAATTTTACTATGAAATAAACATCTACTACCTCTGTTCATTTATATATGACGTTCTAGGAAGATAACTTAGCTTTCTAAAACGTCTTATATAAAAAACGGAGGAAGTACACTAGTGGAGAGACCCCCCCTTTCGTCCAGCCCAAAAAAGGCATCGCTCCCGGTTCATTTCAGAACCGGGACCGATGCCTCGCAACGGTCCCGGTTTGTAACACCCTCGCTGTAAATGAACAGTAATCAGGGTTACTGTTCATCTCTATTGTTCAAAACTTTTGTTTGATCAACTTGGAACAGTTCAAATTTCAATTCCACTTTGATGTCCTTGAATGCATGGTGATCATGGACCTTGATCATCTGGAATCAAAACAAGTCCAAGCCATTTGAATTGAAATTCAAGCAAACCCTAAATGCCTTGTGTTGAATATTAAAATATGGTGACAATAAAATCTTTTCCAAAAATATTGGAACCATTTTTATAAAATCCCAAATAATCATTGGACCATGCCCATGTGATCATTGGTATTTATTGGACTACTGAAAATTGTTAACAATTAATAACAGTAGCAATTCCAGGCCAATTACCCATTTTATAATAAAATAAAATACCCAAAGAGTTTAGAAAACCCTAATCTTTTTGTGGCACTTTGGTATGGTGCCATACTAATTATGCTACATGTGTCATGTTTTACTAAAATATAAAAGACATCAAAATAAATGCCACGGAATTTAACGGAAAAGAAAAGAGATAAAAATCAAAACTAAATCTATCTCTCGCCGCAGGCGAGGCCCACCCCATCGGCCCACCCGGGCCCTCTTTCCTTTTCTCCCTCCTCTGTCCTGTTCGGCCGACCTGGACATGGCACCGGCTGCTGTCGACGAACCAGCTCGACCGCACGGTCGCGACAGTGCAGCCCCGGGAGAAATATCTCCCCCTCCCCTCCGGATCTGGTGGATCGCGCCACCTCCCCTCTCCATTTCTTCCCTCGCTCGTCTGTCTCCCCGCCCGAGCCACCCGTGCTCTGCCGTGGGCGCCGCCAGCGAGTACCCGCGGCCAACGGCGACGCCTGCCCCACAAGGTTGTCCACGACCTTCCCCGCGCTCGACTACTTCCTCCAGCGCTTGCAATCGAGGCCGGGATCGGCTGCAGTTCGCGGATCGGAAGCTTTCGTCAACATCGGGCCGCTCCACCATTGGTGAGGTGGAGCTCCACCCCGACCTCCCCCGGCCCCTTCAACCGCTTCTCTGCCCTCGCGGTGAGCACCCGGTGCTCCATGGCCCCTTCCCTCTCCTCCCCATGCCCCGTAGTGCCGCCGCCGTGAGCACAGGCTCCGTCTGCCGCGACCATTGACATAGCCAACGCCATGGTTCCTCGCAGCCCGCGGTTCTGACTCCAGTAGATGCGCATCGGCTCACTCGTTTGATTCCGCCCAACGCCGCCCCCTTTGGACGCCGGGGCTGGCCGGCAGCCTCGCCGCCGTGCCACGGCCACCGCCGGCGTGCCATGGCTGTGGCCTCGTGCCACTGTCCAGTGGGCCCGGCTGGATTAGACCCCCCCCCCTTAATCCCCTGTTAGTGTCTAACCCCCCCCCCCCCCCACTTAGTCTAACCCCCTGTTAATAATGAACTAAAAAGAAAACCCCCCACCCTACTGACATGTGGGCCACAACCTTTTAACTACTGATAAAAATCTGTTAATTAACCTACTGACTATGACATGTGGGCCCTGCCCTTTTATGAATTTATTAAAATGACTAATTATAATATATGTGACTTACATGTGGGTCCAGGGGTATTTAAAATTAAATAAATTGTTTATTTAATAGACAGAGGCTGACATGTGGGTCCCACATGTCAGCACTGTTATGGATAATGTTATTAAAAATAATAAAAGAAATTATTAAAAGGGTTTTTAAATGATTTAAAATGTTTAAGAACTTTGAAATTCAATATCTTTTAAACCATAACTCAGATCGAAAAAGTTTATACATGAAAGTTGATCAGAAAATTATAATGAATACATATACGCTATCTGTATGTCTATACCACCCCCTAACACACCGATCATCGACATTCCCCCCTCCGGGCTGTCTGTCGATAATTCCCGGTACCGATAAAAGGTACTCGGATGAATTTATTCCGAACACGGATGTTTCTCGGAATAGTTCAACTAACACGGATACACCACCTTACGTTTGTCGGATGTCCACGACACCTCCGGCTTGATCCTTCCCCCTCCGGACACCCTGTCCGGTAATCACCCGAAGCTGGTAGTTCATCCTCAGATGAATTTCCGTTCCGAGCAATGTGCATTGCACTGCGTTAGAACACCGTTAACATTTCATCTGTCATGTCATGCTATTGTTTGTATATTATTGTTGTGTATTTACTGTTTTGTTCCCCCCTTAATCTCCGGTAGACCCCGCAGCTGCCGTCGACTACACCGCTGCTGAGTACGACTACGTCGTCGACGACCGTACCCCTACCGTCGAGCTTCCAGGCAAGCAGAGCCATTCTCTTCCCCAGATATCGACTATCTTTCCGTACATTTCTTGCACTAGGCATTGTTACTGCTGCTGCTACGTTGCTTACCTATTCAATTGCATAACCTGTCATTGTCGCCCCTTGATGTGCCTTCCTTTATCCTATGCTGCCTATTATTATTATTATGCATTATTCAGCAGTGAGCCCTGCGCATTGTTAGCTAGGATTAGATAGAGGGCCGTGATCACTCAGGGGAGTGAACGCGGGTACAAATATTATAACTGCACAGGTACGGTACAAAGCAGACACCGCCAAAGGCCCCTATCTGGGTTATGCCTAGTCACCTCAAGTGTGAGCTATCAAGGAGTAATCCTTGTACTCCACTCGAGGCTTACTTTGTCTTGCCTCCATAGGGTCCTGTAAACGGTTGTCCTTCAGGTAAGAAGTCGGGCGACCCAGCGGTGCCCGCGAGAGGTATTGCGACGGGACGACAGGGAGGGTACGACCAGTGTACCGGTGTGCTTGGCCCCTGATCGTTGGCCGCGAGAGTTACCAAACTACGCAAGTCGAGCTCCTCCAGGAGCACACGCGAGACAAGGTAAGGAGACGGTTCACCTTGTTGGTAACCGCAGTGACTTGGTGGGATGACGGGGGAGGCACCGATGTACTGGTGGTCCTGGCTGCTGTCGTTGTCCGCGGGTCAGTTAAGTCGAGGCAACGATAACGGTTGTCACGCAGGTTAATTAAAATGCTAAATGGTTCAGTGAATGTCTTGAGTTGGCTATATGCCATGTACGCACTACCTACCCGTGGGAATTACGAGTTTATGGGCTCCTCTGCTTCGTAGTGTCGTCCGAGGACTCTTCAGACGTTAGCAGTACCGCAGGCTGATTGACGGGAAGTGTGCTGTCTTCTTGGCTCGAGCTGTGTTGTTTTTGTTACAGCTTCCCGGCCACCCACGCACCGTGCAGGAGCACGTCAGGGTTGGGGTCCAAGGCCTTGAGTACTTAGGATGTAGACCGGCGGATGGCCTCTCTGTTGAGTTTGAAAGATGGGCTATGAAGTGTCGGATAGCCTCGGTGGAGCGTTCCCTAACAAGGTTCCCGCCACCCTGGAGATCCGTGCGTGTAGCGTAACACAAGTGCACCCCTGCAGGGAAGATTAATCTATTCGAATAGCCGTGTCCACGGTAACAGGACGCTTTATGCTGAAGCTGGATCTTACCACTAGAAACTATTATTATTAAACTGTATGGTTCTGGGTTCTCTTCCTCGCGGGGATGTCGAGGAGGTGAACTCGGAGGCATTGTTACTTATTACAACTTACTATTATACAATGCTGCAGCAACTTCTGCTGCATTGTTACTTTATGTTTTATATAAACTGTTGGCTGATTCTTACCTCATGCTGCAAGACATCGTCGGAAGATGCTAGTCTTCGTTAGGCCTAGCTTCTTACCCTTGCTCTGGATTTCTGTCTTTCAGTCCACTATATACAACCTCTTCTTTCCGTTGATACAATGCATATTGCCTAGTAGCGGACGTAAGACTCGCGGGTATACTAGATACTCACATGCTTTATTTCCTTTACTGTTTTGCCTGATCGGCCGCTGCAGCCGACGTTGGAGCCCAGGAGCAGGAGTACCTCGGAGGCGCCTACTACGACGTCGAGTTCCCCGTTGACCAGGAGTAGTTCGGTGGATCCCAGGCAGGAGGCCTCGCCTTTTCGATCTGTATCTCTGATGTGATTTGTGCTAGCCTTCTTAAGGCAAAACTTGACTAACTATGTCTGTACTCAGATATTATGGCTTGTATGACTTATGTATTCGGGTCCGCGTGACCCCCTCTATTGTAGCATATTTGTTTATCCTTTTGTGTTTAGTGTTGTGCTGTGATATTATCACCGTGGCACCCTAATCTCAGTCGTGTACCCTGTGTGTATGACTACTGTACACAGTCTGATTTTGGGGGCGTCACAAGTTGGTATCAGAGCCGACTGCCTGTAGGAAGCCACCCCACCACTACTTGGTCGATGTTGAGTCTAGACTTTGAAAAACGATTTTGCTAACTTAATATTTGGCTTACGGGCCCACATCGATGTCACTACGTGTGATATCTATGGTATTAGGATCCTTTTCCCCTTACCTATGCTCTGGGAATCTACTCTCTTATCCTTGCTGGTAAGTTTTACAAAATCTGACATTAGGATCACGTTCTCTTGATTCCACCCGGCGTTTTTGGTGCTTCCCCCATTGATTGAGTCGTGTCGCAGGAGTCATACCCCAGGTCCCGGACCGCGGATCCCATTCTCATTCTGGGCAGGCCGCGCGTCCTCTGGCATTAACTCCTGTGGCCAACAGTTTTCTTGCGGCGTGATTGACATAGTGGAATCTATGTCACGTCGTGTAATCCTTACCGCGGTCTGCGTGCCGCCTAGTGAGTCCTTTTTCCTTAATTTCTACGACGTTACGCTGCCCGATTTTCGATTGACTCTGTGTGTGAATGTGTATGTCTTATATGACTACTCCTATATATATCTGCGCCTCCTTTTCGTTGTCGTTTTACTTCAGGCTTGATTTCGGTATCTCGTTAAATTTTCATCGCTGAAATACCCCTGTTAAATTCTAGCAGGATGGCTGGTCGTGGTCGTGGTCGTGGTCGTGGTGCCAACGACCCACCTCCGCCGCCGGATTACATGGTCGCGATGATGCAGCAGTTCGAGCTGAACCGTCAGTTCATGGAGAATGTCATGGCTCAGTTCCCCCAGCCGAACCAGAATGGGCACCACCATCAGCATGCCACCGTGACTCTGCACGACTTCACCCGCCTCAACCCCACTATGTTCCGCAACACTGTTCAACCGTTGGATGCTGATGACTGGCTTCGCGACATCACTCACGAGCTGGAGTCTGCTAATGTCGATCCAGCCGACTATGTGAACTTTGCGTCTTATCATCTGAAAGGCGCCGCTGCTCAGTGGTGGAGCACCCACAAGCGTTCCCTGCCAGTTGGAGAAGTCATCACCTGGGATGAATTTCAGTCTGCCTTCCGCGCCCGCTACATTCCTCAGGGGATCATGGATCGTAAGGCGGAAGAATTCCATAACCTCACTCAGGGCGACATGACTGTTGAAGCCTATCAGCGCGAGTTCCTCAACCTCTCTCGCTATGCGGAAGGAGAGATCACCACTGATGCTCGCAGGCAGCAGAAGTTCCGTCGTGGTCTCAACCCAGACCTCAGGCTCGCTCTTGCCGTTCATGATTTCGCCAACTTCGCCACCATGGTGAACAAGGCTATCACCGTCGAGACTGCCCAGATGGAACACAAGACCTCTCTGAAGCGTTATCGTGACGTTGGCTCATCTTCGGGTGCAGCGCAGAAGCGTCGTATTTGGCTGCCTACCAGTGTGACACATTCACCTGTCCCCGCTCCAAGGCCATCTTATGCTGCACCCCGTCTGCCTCCGCCACCGCAGATGCCAAGAGTTCTGCCTACACCACCCAATGCTACCCCCCTTCGTCCTCAGGATGGATTATGCTTCACGTGCCGCCAACCTGGGCATTTTTCCAGGGAGTGCCCCCAGAAACAGAAGCAACTGGTAGTTCACCCCGCTGGCCGTGGAAATGGCCGTGGCAACAACAGGACCCCCAACTATAATACTGGGTCTGTTGCTCATGCTCGTGGACATGCTTACAACATTAATGTGGAAGCAGCTCAGGAACAACCCGCTACCGTGATGGGTACCCTTCTCGTTAATTCTGCACCTGCTACTGTTTTATTTGATTCAGGAGCATCGCATTCATTCATGTCGGAAACATTTGCGTTATCGCGTAACATTACGTTTGAGAAGGTGAACCCACCGATGGTTGTCCGCACCCCTGGAGGCCGTTGCCAAACCTCCATGATGGTACACGATGTCACCATTGACGTCGAAGGGATTGTATTCCTTGTGTCCCCCATCATCCAGAAAACCTCCACCATAGACCTAATTCTGGGCATGGATTGGTTGAAAGTTCACGATGCCGCACTCTATTGTGGCACCAAGTCTGTCCAACTTTTTCACCCCTCCGGCGAGATTGTTAACCACACCACCCGAGTTACCCGTAATGCCGAAACATAGATATTTATGATGAATGCTTTAAATGCCGCCCCCCTCGAAAGCATCGAGAACGTTCCGGTCGTTCGCGATTATCCCGACGTCTTCCCAGAAGAACTGCCGGGAATACCCCCAATCAGAGAAGTTGAATTTGTCATCGACTTGAAGCCCGGCACCACCCCTATTGCCAAGCGTCCTTACAAGATGCCGCCACATGAACTCCTTGAACTGAAGGAGGAAATCGACAAGGCACTTCAGAAAGGATTCATTCGCCCCAGTTCCTCAGCTTGGGGAGCACCTTCGGTCTTTGTCAAGAAGAGCGATGGGACAAACCGATTGGTCCAAGATTATCGGCCCATTAACCAAGCCACCATACAGAACAAATACCCACTTCCCCGGATCAACGATCTGTATGATCAACTTGCCGGATCCAAGGTGTTTTCTAAACTCGACTTGAGGTTGGGTTATCACCAAATCCGAGTCCGTGATGAGGACATTCCGAAGACTGCCTTCATTACTCGCTATGGTTCATACGAGTACACCGTCATGTCCTTTGGCTTAACCAATCCTCCAGCCACCTTCTCCAGATTGATGAATTATATTTTCATGGAGTACCTCGACCAGTTCGTCGTGGTTTATCTGGATGATATATTGATATATTCCAAGAATGAAGAAGAACATGTTGAACATCTTCGTCTTATACTGGAGAAGCTTCGAGAACACAAACTCTACGCTAAGTATTCTAAGTGTGAGTTCTGGCTTCCCGAAGTAACCTACCTTGGGCATGTGATTTCCAAGGATGGCATTGCCGTCACCCCCGAACGTATCCAGGCTATTCTTGACTGGACTCCTCCCAAGACCGTCAAACAAGTCCGCAGTTTCCTCGGGCTCGCTAGCTATTGTCGCCGTTTCGTCGAGAATTTCTCCAAGATTGCCAGGCCTCTGACTAATCTGCTTCACAAAGGTGTCAAGTTTGAGTGGACAGATAAATGTCAAGAAAGTTTCCAAGCGCTCAAGGACAAGCTAACTTCTCCCCCGGTGCTCGCTCCCCCGGATACTCAGAAGGACTTCGTGATATATTGCGACGCGTCTCGTCAAGGATTAGGCTGTGTCCTAATGCAAGAACGCAAAGTGATTGCTTATGGCTCTCGTCAGTTGCGTGCTCACGAAGACAAATACCCAACATATGATCTCGAATTGGCAGCAGTAATTTATGCATTGAAGCTGTGGCGACATTACCTCGTTGGTAACCGTTGCGAGATCTACACCGACCACCAAAGCCTGAAGTACTTGTTTACTCAGCCCGACCTGAATCTCCGCCAACAAAGATGGCTTGAGACAATAGCCGATTTCAACATGGATATTCATTACACCCCTGGCAAGGCTAATGTGATGGCCGATGCTTTGAGCCGTAAAGCTTACTGTAGTGAACTTGAGGTGCAACTAGACCAACCACCTATGTATGAAGATTTTCAAAAGTTAAACCTCGAGATTGTTCCTCAAGGTTATGCAAATAACCTGGTTATCGAACCAGATCTCGTCAAATCCGTCAAGGGTATACAGTTTATGATGATTTCGTACACAAGATTAAGCGCGACATCGCCAATGGGAGACCCTCACCCTTCACCGTTGATAGCAAAGGTGCGGCATTCTACCAGAACCGTTTAGTGGTTACTCACAGCAAGGGCAGGCATGAGAACCTGGATATGACCCCGAAGGTCATGAGAGCGGCTCACGATACCCCGTTGTCCATTCATCCTGGAAGCACCAAGATGTACCAAGACATTCGTCAGCAATTCTGGTGGCCTAACATGAAGCAAGACATTGCCTGATATGTTTCTGAATGTGACGTTTGCCGTCGCGTCAAGGCAGAACATCAAAGACCTGCTGGAACTCTACAACCACTCTCTATTCCTGAATGGAAGTGGGACAAGATCGAGATGGACTTCGTCACCGGTTTTCCCCGATCACAGAAGGGTCATGATGCCATCTTTGTCGTCATCGACCGATTCTCCAAGGTTGCCCACTTTCTGCCAGTCAAGGAGACGATTTCTGCTAGTCAGTTAGCGGACTTGTATGTTTCCAGAATTGTGTCCCTCCATGGTATCCCGCTGGAGATCAGTTCTGACCGTGGCAGCATTTTCACCTCAAGATTCTGGGATAGTTTCCAAGAAGCTATGAGAACTCATCTAAATTTCAGCACCGCTTATCACCCCCAGTCGCAAGGACAGGTCGAACGAGTCAACCAAGTGCTTGAAGATATGCTTCGAGCTTGTGTCATCTCATTCGGTAAGAAATGGGAGGAATCTCTTCCATTTGCTGAATTCTCGTACAACAATAGCTATCAAGCTAGTCTGAAGATGGCACCCTTTGAAGTCCTCTATGGACGTAAGTGTCGAACCCCTCTGAATTGGTCAGAAACTGGAGAACGAACTCTCATTGGTCCGGACATTATATAGCACGCAGAAGATCAGGTTCGCGTTATCCGTGAACATCTGAAAGCCGCTCAATCCCGCCAGAAAAGCAACTATGACCGCAAGCACAAGGAAATGGTCTATCAACCTGGTGAATACGCGTACCTCCGTGTCACTCCCATGAGAGGCACTCACCGCTTCGGGATCAAAGGCAAGTTAGCTCCTCGCTACATCGGCCCGTTCCGTATCCTTTCCAGGAGTGGACCAATGGCCTACCGGCTGGAATTGCCGCCGAACCTCTCTCAAGTCCATGATGTTTTCCACGTGTCGCAACTCCAACGTTATTCAAGGACCCTATTCGAGAAGTGGAACATGATATGATTGAACTGCAACAGGACTTGACTTATCAAGAACATCCGAGCCGCATTCTTGATCAGTCGGAACGTCGAACCCGCAACAAGACAACCAAATTCCTCAAAGTTCAGTGGTCGAATCATTCTGAAGATGAAGCCACCTGGGAACGCGAAGATCTTCTTCGTGATGAATACCCCGATCTTTTCCTCGCTACAACTTAAATTCTCGGGACGAGTATTCTTGTAGTGGGGGAGATTTGTAACACCCTCGCTGTCAGTGAACAGTAATCAGGGTTACTGTTCATCTCTACTGTTCAAAACTTTTGTTTGATCAACTTGGAACAGTTCAAATTTCAATTCCACTTTGATGTTCTTGAATGCATGGTGATCATGGACCTTGATCATCTGGAATCAAAACAAGTCCAAGCCATTTGAATTGAAATTCAAGCAAACCCTAAATGCCTTTTGTTGAATATTAAAATATGGTGACAATAAAATCTTTTCCAAAAATATTGGAACCATTTTTATAAAATCCCAAATAATCATTGGACCATGCCCATGTGATCATTGTTATTTATTGGACTACTGAAAATTGTTAACAATTAATAACAGTAGCAATTCCACGCCAATTACCCATTTTATAATAAAATAAAATACCCAAAGAGTTTAGAAAACCCCTAATCTTTTTGTGGCACTTTGGTATGGTGCCATACTAATTATGGTACATGTTTCATGTTTTACTAAAATATAAAAGACATCAAAATAAATGCCACGGAATTTAACAGAAAAGAAAAGAGATAAAAATCAAAACTAAATCTATCTCTCGCCGCAGGCGAGGCCCGCCCCATCGGCCCACCCGGGCCCTCTCTCCTTTTCTCCCTTCTCTGTCCTGTTCGGCCGACCTGGACATGGCGCCGGCTGCTGTCGACGAACCAGCTCGACCGCACGGTCGCGACAGTGCAGCCCTGGGAGAAATATCTCCCCCTCCCCTCCGGATCTGGTGGATCGCGCCACCTCCCCTCTCCATTTCTTCCCTCGCTCGTCTGTCTCCCCGCCCGAGCCACCCGTGCTCTGCCGTGGGCGCCGCCGGCGAGTACCCGCGGCCAACGGTGACGCCTGCCCCACAAGGTTGTCCACGACCTTCCCCGCGCTCGACTACTTCCTCCAGCGCTTGCAATCGAGGCCGGGATCGGCTGCAGTTCACGAATCGGAAGCTTTCGTCAACCTCGGGCCGCTCCGCCATTGGTGAGGTGGAGCTCCACCCCGACCTCCCCCAGCCCCTTCAACCGCTTCTCTGCCCTCGCGGTGAGCACCCGGTGCTCCATGGCCCCTTCCCTCTCCTCCCCATGCCCCGTAGTGCCGCCGTCGTGAGCACAGGCTCCGGCTGCCGCAGCCATTGACATAGCCGATGCCATGGTTCCTCGCAGCCCGCGGTTCTGACTCCAGAAGATGCGCATCGGCTCACTCGTTTGATTCCGCCCAATGCCGCCCCCTTTGGACGCCGGGGCTGGCCGGCAGCCTCGCCGCCGTGCCACGGCCACCGCCGACGTGCCATGGCTGTGGCCTCGTGCCACTGTCCAGTGGGCCCGGCTGGATTAGACCCCCCTTAATCCCCTATTAGTGTCTAACCCCCCCACTTAGTCTAACTCCCTGTTAATAATGAACTAAAAAGAAAACCCCCCACCCTACTGACATGTGGGCCACATCCTTTTAATTAGTGATAAAAATCTGTTAATTAACCTACTGACTATGACATGTGGGCCCTGCCCTTTTATGAATTTATTAAAATGACTAATTATAATATGTGTGACTTACATGTGGGTCCAGGGGTATTTAAAATTAAATAAATTGTTTATTTAATAGACAGAGGCTGACATGTGGGTCCCACATGTCAGCACTGTTATGGATAATGTTATTAAAAATAATAAAAGAAATTATTAAAAGGGTTTTTAAATGATTTAAAATGTTTAAGAACTTTGAAATTCAATATCTTTTAAATCGTAACTCAGATCGAAAAAGTTTATACATGAAAGTTGATCAGAAAATTATAACGAATACAGATACGCTATCTTTATGTCTATCCCACCCCCCTAACACACCGATCATCGACATTCCACCCTCCGGGCTGTCTGACGATAATTCCCGGTACCGATAAAAGGTACCAGGATGAATTTATGCCGAACACGAATGTTTCTCGGAATAGTTCAACTAACACGGATACACCACCCTTACGTTTGTCGAATGTCCACGACACCTCCGGCTTGATCCTTCCCCCTCCGGACACCCTGTCCGGTAATTACCCGGAGCTGGTAGTTCATCCTCAGATGAATTTCCGTTCCGAGCAATGTGCATTGCACTGCGTTAGAAATCCGTTAACATTTCATCTGTCATGTCATGCTATTGTTTGTATATTATTGTTGTGTATTTACTATTTTCTTCCCCCCTTAATCTCCGGTAGACCCCGCTGCTGCCGTCGACTACACCGCTGCTGAGTACGACTACGTCGTCGACGACCGTACCCCTACCGTCGAGCTTCCAGGCAAGCAGAGCCATTCTCTTCCCCAGATATCGCCTATCTTTCCGTACATTTCTTGCACTAGGCATTGTTACTGCTGCTACGTTGCTTACCTATTCAATTGCATAACCTGTCATGGTCGCCCCTTGATGTGCCTTCCTTTATCCTATGCTGCCTATTATTATTATTATGCATTATTCAGCAGTGAGCCCTGCACATTGTTAGCTAGGATTAGATAGAGGGCCGTGATCACTCAGGGGAGTGAACGCGGGTACAAATATTATAACTGCACATGTACGGTACAAAGCAGACACCGCCAAAGGCCCCTATCCGGGTTATGCCTAGTCACCTCAAGTGTGAGCTATCAAGGAGTAATCCTTGTACTCCACTCGAGGCTGACTTTGTCTTGCCGCCATAGGGTCCTGTAAACGGTTGTCCTTCAGGTAAGAAGTCGGGCGACCCAGCGGTGCCCGCGAGAGGTATTGCGACGGGACGACAGGGAGGGTACGACCAGTGTACCGGTGTGCTTGGCCCCTGATCGTTGGCCGCGAGAGTTACCAAACTACGCAAGTCGAGCTCCTCCAGGAGCACACGCGAGACAAGGTAAGGAGACGGTTCACCTTGTTGGTAACCGCAGTGACTTGGTGGGATGACGGGGCAGGCACCGATGTACTGGTGGTCCTGGCTGCTGTCATTGTCCGCGGGACAGTTAAGTCGAGGCAACGATAACGGTTGTCACGCAGGTTAATTAAAATGCTAAATGGTTCAATGAATGTCTTGAGTTGGCTATATGCCATGGACGCACTACCTACCCGTGGGAATTACGAGTTTATGGGCTCATCTGCTTCGTAGTGTCGTCCGAGGACTCTTCAGACGTCAGCAGTACCGCGGGCTGATTGCCGGGAAGTGCGTTGTCTTCTTGGCTCGAGTTGTGTTGTTTTTGTTACGGCTTCCCGGACACCCACGCACCATGCAGGAGTACGTCAGGGTTGGGGTCCAAGGCCCTGAGTACTTAGGATGTAGACCGGCGGATGGCCTCTCTGTTGAGTTTGAAAGATGGGATATGAAGTGTCGGATAGCCTCGGTGGAGCAGGCTGAACAGTAGTGCACCTCTGCAGGGAGTTTAATCTATTCGAATAGCCGTGTCCACGGTAACAGGACGCTTTATGCTGAAGCTGGATCTTACCACTAGAAACTATTATTATTAAACTGTACGGTTCCGGGTTCTCTTCCTCGCGGGGACGTCGAGGAGGTGAACTCGGAGGCATTGTTAATTATTACAACTTACTATTATACAATGCTGCAGCAACTTCTGCTGCATTGTTACTTTATGTTTTATATAAACTGTTGGCTGATTCTTACCTCATGCTGCAAGACATCGTCGGAAGATGCTAGTCTTCGTTAGGCCTAGCTTCTTACCCTTGCACTGGATTTCTGTCTTTCAGTCCACTATATACAACCTCTTCTTTCCGTTGATACAATGCATATTGCTTAGTAGCGGACGTAAGACTCGCGGGTAAACTAGATACTCACCTGCTTTATTTCCTTTACTGTTTTGCCTGATCGGCCGCTGCAGCCGACGTTGGAGCCCAAGAGCAGGAGTACCCCGGAGGCGCCTACTACGACGTCGAGTTCCCCGTTGACCAGGAGTAGTTCGATGGATCCCAGGCAGGAGGCCTCGCCTTTTCGATCTGTATCTCTGATGTGATTTGTGCTAGCCTTCTTAAGGCAAAACTTGACTAACTATGTCTGTACTCAGATATTATGGCTTGTATGACTTATGTATTCGGGTCCGCGTGACCCCCTCTATTGTAACATATTTGTTTATCCTTTTGTGTTTACTGTTGTGCTGTGATATTATCACCGTGGCACCCTAATCTCAGTCGTGTACCCTGTGTGTATGACTACTGTACACGGTCTGATTTTGGGGGCGTCACACGGTTCGTCTGTATTGGGCAACGGTCCCGGTTCAACTGGGGCAACGGTCCCGGTTTGTGCCAATAACCGGGAGCAATGCTCTGGCGACCAATACGTGGCGCACTGCGAGGCATTGGTCCCGGTTGGAGCTATCAACCGGGACCAATAGTCTATAATTAGTACTTTTGCAGTAATACCAAATGGAAAAAAGGACCTTTAGTCCCGGTTGGAGCCACCAACCGGGACCAATAGTCTATAATTAGTCCCACCTCGCTAACCAAAGGTGGGTTAGAGTTGTTTATAAGCACGGTATGTCCAGCACTTACTGTAGCATATCAAGCTTATTAAAGGTGTATACCGAGTATTTCAACACGAGGGGGGTGTTGTGTATCTCTTTAAGCAGGCAGGAGGCTGACCTTCCGCCTCTATCAGTTTGAACAGGCATAGGTTCTTCTGGTCCAGAAGGACTTGTGTATGTTGAAGCCGATAGAGGCAGATGTCACCCTCCCGCATGCTCAAGGAGATAGATATCACCCTCCTTGGGAGGATTCCTCTGTCTACCTCTTATAATAAATTTGCTATATTTTTTGTTTTTGTATAATTTCCCGCATGCTCAAGGAGATATATATCACCCTCCTTGGGAGGATTCCACTGTCTACCTCTTATAATAAATTTTCTATACATTTTGTTTTTGTATAATTTTAGTTTTAATAATACAAAGATTTCAAAACAAAACACTGATTTTAAAATATAATAGGTAACCGATCGGGAAGTTTCAATTTTTTTTAAATTTCATCACAATATAGACATCAAAAAATAAAGAGCAAACTATGAAGCACATGTAGTTCAAATTTGACCCCGTTCCAGCTGAATCTGCGGAAATTTGTCTTTTTCGGAAGAGGTATATAAAAACCATATTACATGGAAACTTTGGTCACTCAGAAAATGGAAAATGGATTTTTCGTGCAAAGAAAATAAAAACTTCCTTTGGCAAACTTGTTGGCTAGTATAATATACACACATGTGCAAAATATGAGATCATTTGGGAAAACTATCCTTTCAAACTAGCTGTAACATCGGTCATTTGGCTTGAAAGTCATGAATCTTCATACTCGATAGCTCATTTTAAAAAGACTTTTATAAGATATTTACCTTATTCCAAGTTTGTTGTTTTGTATGGTTACTAAGACATAAATTAGGATGCAACGCGAAGGTTTTACAATTTTTTTTATTTTTTTTGAATTATTTTTGTCGATTTCAAAAAGTAGTCAAAACGGAGGGCATGACCGGTAATAGATAGGGGTGGAATCTTACAAAAGTCTTGGTGGATCCCTGATGAAATGACTACTTGTGTATCTAGAAATGATTTTTTCAAAAAATAAAGAGCAAACTATCAAGCACATGTAGTTCAACTTTGACCCCGTTCCAACTGAATCTGCGGAAATTTGTCTTTTTCAGAAGAGGTATATAAAAACCATATTACATGGAAACTTTGGTCAATTGTAAATAACACATGGTCTAGTATTTTACAAAAATAAAGTGGTTCAAGTTGACATCAAATATTTGGTAGAATCTTCACAAAAAACCCCCATTTTTGTCACTCGGAAAATGGAAAATGGATTTTTCGTGCAAAGAAAATAAAAACTTCCTTTGGCAAACTTGTTGGCTAGTATAATAGACAGACATGTGCAAAATATGAGATCATTTGGGAAAACTATCCTTTCAAACTAGCTGTAACATCGGTCATTTGGCTTGAAAGTCATGAATCTTCATATTCGATAGCTCATTTTAAAAAGGCTTTTATAAGATATTTGCCTTATTCCAAGTTTGTTGTTTTGTATGGTTACTAAGACATAAATTAGGATGCAACGCGAAGGTTTTACAATTTTTTTATTTTTTTTGAATTATTTTTGTCGATTTTAAAAAGTAGTCAAAACGGAGGGCATGACCGGTAATAGATAGGGGTGGAATCTTAGAAAAGTCTTGGTGGATCCCTGATGAAATGACTACTTGTGTATCTAGAAATGATTTTTTCAAAAAATAAAGAGCAAACTATCAAGCACATGTAGTTCAAATTTGACCCCGTTCCAGCTGAATCTGCGGAAATTTGTCTTTTCTCAGAAGAGGTATATAAAAACCATATTACATGGAAACTTTGGTCAATTGTAAATAACACATGGTCTAGTATTTTACAAAAATAAAGTGGTTCAAGTTGACATCAAATATTTGGTAGAATCTTCACAAAAAACCCCATTTTTGTCACTCGGAAAATGGAAAATGGATTTTCCGTGCAAAGAAAATAAAAACTTCCTTTGGAAAACTTGTTGGATAGTATAATATACACACATGTGCAAAATATGAGATCATTTGGGAAAACTATCCTTTCAAACTAGCTGTAACATCAGTCATTTGGCTTGAAAGTCATGAATCTTCATACTCGATAGCTCATTTTAAAAAGACTTTTATAAGATATTTGCCTTATTCCAAGTTTGTTGTTTTGTATGGTTACTAAGACATAAATTAGGATGCAACGCGAAGGTTTTACCATTTTTTTATTTTTTTTGAATTATTTTTGTCGTTTTCAAAAAGTAGTCAAAACGGAGGGCATGACCGGTAAGATAGGGGTGGAATCTTACAAAAGTCTTGGTGGATCCCTGATGAAATGACTACTTCTGTATCTAGAAATGATTTTTCCAAAAAATAAAGAGCAAACTATCAAGCACATGTAGTTCAAATTTGACCCCGTTCTACCTGAATCTGCGGAAATTTGTCTTTTTCAGAAGAGGTATATAAAAACCATATTACATGGAAACTTTGGTCAATTGTAAATAACACATGGTCTAGTATTTTACAAAAATAAAGTGGTTCAAGTTGACATCAAATATTTGGTAGAATCTTCACAAAAAACCCCATTTTTGTCACTCGGAAAATGGAAAATGGATTTTTCGTGCAAAGAAAATAAAAACTTCCTTTGGCAAACTTGTTGGCTAGTATAATATACACACATGTGCAAAATATGAGATCATTTGGGAAAACTATCCTTTCAAACTAGCTGTAACATCGGTCATTTGGCTTGAAAGTCATGAATCTTCATACTCGATAGCTCATTTTAAAAAGACTTTTATAAGATATTTGCCTTATTCCTAGTTTTTTGTTTTGTATGGTTACTAAGACATAAATTAGGATGCAACGCGAAGGTTTTACAATTTTTTTATTTTTTTTGAATTATTTTTGTCAATTTCAAAAAGTAGTCAAAACGGAGGGCATGACCGGTAATAGATAGGGGTGGAATCTTACAAAAGTCTTGGTGGATCCCTGATGAAATGACTACTTGTGTATCTAGAAATTTTTTTTTTCAAAAAATAAAGAGCAAACTATCAAGCACATGTAGTTCAAATTTGACCCCGTTCCAGCTGAATCTGCGGAAATTTGTCTTTTGTCAGAAGAGGTATTTAAAAACCATATTACATGGAAACTTTGGTCAATTGTAAATAACACATGGTCTAGTATTTTACAAAAATAAAGTGGTTCAAGTTGACATCAAATATTTGGTAGAATCTTCACAAAAAACCCCATTTTTGTCACTTGGAAAATGGAAAATGGATTTTTCGTGCAAAGAAAAAAAAACTTCCTTTGGCAAACTTGTTGGCTAGTATAATATACACACATGTGCAAAATATGAGATAATTTGGGAAATCTATCCTTTCAAACTAGCTGTAACATCGCTCATTTGGCTTGAAAGTCATGAATCTTCATACTCGATAGCTCATTTTAAAAAGACTTTTATAAGATATTTGCCTTATTCCAAGTTTGTTGTTTTGTATGGTTACTAAGACATAAATTAGGATGCAACGCGAAGGTTTTACAATTTTTTTATTTTTTTTGAATTATATTTGTCGATTTAAAAAAGTAGTCAAAACAAAGGGCATGACCGGTAATAGATAGGGGTGGAATCTTAGAAAAGTCTTGGTGGATCCCTGATGAAATGACTACTTGTGTATCTAGAAATGATTTTTTCAAAAAATAAAGAGCAAACTATCAAGCACATGTAGTTCAACTTTGACCCCGTTCCAACTGAATCTGCGAAAATTTGTCTTTTTCGGAAGAGGTATATAAAAACCATATTACATGGAAACTTTGGTCAATTGTAAATAACACATGGTCTAGTATTTTACAAAAATAAAGTGGTTCAAGTTGACATCAAATATTTGGTAGAATGTTCACAAAAAACCCCCATTTTTGTCACTCGGAAAATGGAAAATGGATTTTTCGTGCAAAGAAAATAAAAACTTCCTTTGGCAAACTTGTTGGCTAGTATAATAGACAGACATGTGCAAAATATGAGATCATTTGGGAAAACTATCCTTTCAAACTAGCTGTAACATCGGTCATTTGGCTTGAAAGTCATGAATCTTCATACTCGATAGCTCATTTTAAAAAGACTTTTATAAGATATTTGCCTTATTCCCAGTTTGTTGTTTTGTATGGTTACTAAGACATAAATTAGGATGCAACGCGAAGGTTTTACAATTTTTTTATTTTTTTTGAATTATTTTTGTCGATTTTAAAAAGTAGTCAAAACGGAGGGCATGACCGGTAATAGATAGGGGTGGAATCTTACAAAAGTCTTGGTGGATCCCTGATGAAATGACTACTTGTGTATCTAGAATTTTTTTTTCAAAAAATAAAGAGCAAACTATCAAGCACATGTAGTTCAAATTTGACCCCGTTCGAGCTGAATCTGCGGAAATTTGTCTTTTTCAGAAGAGGGATATAAAAACCATATTACATGGAAACTTTGGTCAATTGTAAATAACACATGGTCTAGTATTTTACAAAAATAAAGTGGTTCAAGTTGACATCAAATATTTGGTAGAATCTTCAGAAAAAACCCCATTTTTGTCACTCGGAAAATGGAAAATGGATTTTTCGTGCAAAGAAAATAAAAACTTCCTTTGGCAAACTTGTTGGCTAGTATAATATTCACACATGTGCAAAATATGAGATCATTTGGGAAAACTATCCTTTCAAACTAGCTGTAACATCGGTCATTTGGCTTGAAAGTCATGAATCTTCATACTCGATAGCTCATTTTAAAAAGACTTTTATAAGATATTTACCTTATTCCAAGTTTGTTGTTTTGTATGGTTACTAAGACATAAATTAGGATGCAACGCGAAGGTTTTACAATTTTTTTATTTTTTTTGAATTATTTTTGTCGATTTAAAAAAGTAGTCAAAACAAAGGGCATGACCGGTAATAGATAGGGGTGGAATCTTACAAAAGTCTTGGTGGATCCCTGATGAAATGACTACTTGTGTATCTAGAAATGATTTTTTCAAAAAATAAAGAGCAAACTATCAAGCACATGTAGTTCAAATTTGACCCCGTTCCAACTGAATCTGCGGAAATTTGTCTTTTTCAGAAGAGGTATATAAAAACCATATTACATGGAAACTTTGGTCAATTGTAAATAACACATGGTCTAGGATTTTACAAAAATAAAGTGGTTCAAGTTGACATCAAATATTTGGTAGAATCTTCACAAAAAACACCATTTTTGTCACTCGGAAAATGGAAAATGGATTTTTCGTGCAAAGAAAATAAAAACTTCCTTTGGCAAACTTGTTGGCTAGTATAATGTACACACATGTGCAAAATATGAGATCATTTGGGAAAACTATCCTTTCAAACTAGCTGTAACATCGGTCATTTGGCTTGAAAGTCATGAATCTTCATACTCGATAGCTAATTTTAAAAAGACTTTGATAAGATATTTGCCTTATTCCAAGTTTGTTGTTTTGTATGGTTACTAAGACATAAATTAGGATGCAACGCGAAGGTTTTACATTTTTTTTTATTTTTTTGAATTATTTTTGTCGATTTCAAAAAGTATTCAAAACGGAGGGCATGACCGGTAATAGATAGGGGTGGAATCTTACAAAAGTCTTGGTGGATCCCTGATGAAATGACTACTTGTGTATCTAGAAATGATTTTTTCAAAAAATAAAGAGAAAACTATCAAGCACATGTAGTTCAAATTTGACCCCTTTCCAACTGAATCTGCGGAAATTTGTCTTTTTCAGAAGAGGTATATAAAAACCATATTACATGGAAACTTTGATCAATTGTAAATATCACATGGTCTAGTATTTTACAAAAATAAAGTGGTTCAAGTTGACATCAAATATTTGGTAGAATCTTCACAAAAAACCCCATTTTTGTCACTCGGAAAATGGATTTTTCGTGCAAAGAAAATAAAAACTTCCTTTGGCAAACTTGTTGGCTAGTATAATATACACACATGTGCAAAATATGAGATCATTTGGGAAAACTATCCTTTCAAACTAGCTGTAACATCGGTCATTTGGCTTGAAAGTCATGAATCTTCATACTCGATAGCTCATTTTAAAAAGACTTTTATATGATATTTGCCTTATTCCAAGTTTGTTGTTTTGTATGGTTACTTAGACATAAATTAGGATGCAACGCGAAGGTTTTACAATTTTTTTTATTTTTTTTGAATTATTTTTGTCGATTTCAAAAAGTAGTCAAAACGGAGGGCATGACCGGTAATAGATAGGGGTGGAATCTTACAAAAGTCTTGGTGGATCCCTGATGAAATGACTACTTGTGTATCTAGAAATGATTTTTTCAAAAAATAAAGAGAAAACTATCAAGCACATGTAGTTCAAATTTGACCCCTTTCCAACTGAATCTGCGGAAATTTGTCTTTTTCAGAAAAGGTATATAAAAACCATATTACATGGAAACTTTGGTCAATTGTAAATAACACATGGTCTAGTATTTTACAAAAATAAAGTGGTTCAAGTTGACATCAAATATTTGGTAGAATCTTCACAAAAACACCATTTTTGTCACTCGGAAAATGGAAAATGGATTTTTCGTGCAAAGAAAATAAAAACTTCCTTTGGCAAACTTGTTGGCTAGTATAATATACACACATGTGCAAAATATGAGATCATTTGGGAAAACTATCCTTTCAAACTAGTTGTAACATCGGTCATTTGGCTTGAAAGTCATGAATCTTCATACTTGATATTTCATTTTAAAAAGACTCTTATAAGATATTTGCCTTATTCCAAGTTTGTTGTTTTGTATGGTTACTAAGACATAAACTAGGATGCAACGCGACGGTTTTACAAATTTTTTATTTTTTTTGAATTATTTTTGTCGATTTCAAAAAGTAGTCAAAACGGAGGGCATGACCGGTAATAGATAGGGGTGGAATCTTAAAAAAGTCTTGGTGGATCCCTGATGAAATGACTACTTGTGTATCTAGAAATGATTTTTTCAAAAAATAAAGAGAAAACTATCAAGCACATGTAGTTCAAATTTGACCCCTTTCCAGCTGAATCTGCGGAAATTTTTCTTTTTAAGAAGAGGTATATAAAAACCATATTACATGGAAACTTTGGTCAATTGTAAATAACACATGGTCTAGTATTTTACAAAAATAAAGTGGTTCAAGTTGACATCAAATATTTGGTAGAATCTTCACAAAAACACCATTTTTGTCACTCGGAAAATGGAAAATGGATTTTTCGTGCAAAGAAAATAAAAACTTCCTTTGGCAAACTTGTTGGCTAGTATAATATACACACATGTGCAAAATATGAGATCATTTGGGAAAACTATCCTTTCAAACTAGTTGTAACATCGGTCATTTGGCTTGAAAGTCATGAATCTTCATACTCGATATTTCATTTTAAAAAGACTCTTATAAGATATTTGCCTTATTCCAAGTTTGTTGTTTTGTATGGTTACTAAGACATAAACTAGGATGCAACGCGACGGTTTTACAATTTTTTTTATTTTTTTTTGAATTATTTTTGTCGATTTCAAAAAGTAGTCAAAACGGAGGGCATGACCGGTAATAGATAGGGGTGGAATCTTACAAAAGTCTTGGTGGATCCCTGATGAAATGACTACTTGTGTATCTAGAAATGATTTTTTTCAAAAAATAAAGAGCAAACTATCAAGCACATGTAGTTCAAATTTGACCCCGTTCCAGCTGAATCTGCGGAAATTTGTCTTTTTCAGAAGAGGTATATAAAAACCATATTACATGGAAACTTTGGTCAATTGTAAATAAAATATGGTCTAGTATTTTACAAAAATAAAGTGGTTCAAGTTGACATCAAATATTTGGTAGAATCTTCACAAAAAACCCCATTTTTGTCACTCGGAAAATGAAAAATGTGTTTTCAAAATTAAAAAGAAATATATTTTTTCAAAAAAATAATTTAAAAACATTTAAAATATAATAGGTAACCGATCGGGAAGTTTCAATATTTTTTTTAAATTTCATCACAACATAGACATCAACAAGGTCCTAGACATCAACAAGGTTTAATATGATTGATATGATACATATATCAACAACTGTTTGTTAAGCGAGTTGGGGTAGGTGTTGAATGGAACTGAGAAGTTAAGCGTGTTGGGGCTGGAGTAGTGTGAGGATGGGTGACCCTTGGGAAAGTTGTCCACGAATGTCAATTTGATCTGAGATTAACCATAATTATCTTAGATAAAAAATAAATAGTAAATAATAAATAATAAATAAAATAGATAAATAAAAAATAATATAAAAAAAAATAAAAAAATAAAAAATAGAAAAATATGGAGGCCCGATCCCGGTTCTTCCTATCAACCGGGACCAATGACTCCTCCCCCGTCTTCGGTCCCGGATCGTGGGCCAACCGGGACCAGCATTGGTCCCGAGTTATTGGTCTCGGGTGTTGAACCGGGACCGAAGGCCCATTTGAACCGGGACAATATGGGGGTCTGTCCGGTATTTACTTGGTATGATGGTGACCACGCTCGCCGACAAGGCTAATCAGGAAGTCGCATTTTTGTTTCTTTGTCTGGCACATCGTTGGTCGTCTCGTCCGCCCACAGGAGCTAGCCAGCCAATAAAATTGACGACTGGTACCCTAGGTTGTTTGCGAGTTAGAACAGGCGTGGGATAACTACTTTGCTGCCATTGTGTACTGTATCTACTACAAACCCCGTGTACTTCTGAATCCATTAATCTGTCACAACGCAGACCAGATATAGGAGTATTTTCTTCCTTTAACAGGCCCTCCGCATGTCAGCAGATTGAAATAAGCATCAGTTAGACTGTCACTGAGAGTGCCACAGCCCACAGGAACCTGGAAAGCCCGTAGACGTGATCGCGTGACCAAGAGATCATCAACGAAGAAAGAAGAGACACACAAAATGACCCAACTAAGGACGAAAGCACGCAAGCTGATATGCATGAGGACGGAGAGATGCAAAGGCAAGGGTGACGGCAGGAGGTCGACTTGGAACACAGTCTTGGGGACGCCGACGCCGCCACTTGCCGTGTCATGTGGAGATGCTCTGGTTAGAAACTCGTCCACATCTCGGGAGGCTAACCAAGGACCGGCATGCAGATAGCACCGGCGCAACCGAAAACGACCAGGGATCGATCGTCGACGACGGGTGCCGCGCAGCCGGGGCGGTCTCGCAAGTCTGCGGGGGAAGAACCAGTGGGCCAACGAATGGCGACTGGAGGCCACCTTTTCCGCTCCCTTTGCCCGTGCGGTGGTAGTGGCACGCAGCAGTCAACATGGCCGACGCCGACGGCTGGCCCGAGAGCTCGGACGGGAGACGGGACAGGGAGGACGAGCTAGTCGCTTGCATGATAAGTACATCGACGAGCCCACGATGTTGAGGTTAATTAGATTTTTTCCGCTGCAGCCCGTTCGAGAAGCCGAGAATAGAGGAACTCCTGATTAGTTTTGTGGATGGATATGCACACACACGCTCACGTTTGAGTTTGTTGAAGAACGCTGCTGGATAATCCCCGCAAAATAATGGTGTTCACGGCTCAGGTAGACAACGGAAAACGAGCTACTTGCGAACTGGGAAGTAACCAGTCACATCCTGCTTTTGATGCCTTGCCCGCCCTGGTCACGCATCAAGAAATTGCGCTGCAATTTTCCAGCGGCCGGTAAGCAGCCAAAAATCTTGGAGAATAAGCGGACCTCTCTCTCTCTCTCTCATACTTAAAGGCCAAATTTTCAGTACGTACACACGGTTTACGAATGAGACGCATCAACGGAGGGGAGAGTTGATGAACTAATGACTGAACCAATGGTCATCGGAAGATGCTATCTCAGGATCATCCTTGGACAGCTCTGAGTATGGCCATCTAATCTTAGAGAGCAAAAGACTATTCGAAGGCCGTGAGTTCATCATCCAGAAAATTAATCGGCGGCCGCGAACATAATTGTTTTTTGAAAAGAGGAAAACCCCGGCCTCTGCATCATACGATGACCGCGAACATACTAGGGTTGCCCATTGCTTGGCAAACTGAAACGATGGTCGTACAGCGTGCTGGTTACGCCATACACCTGATACTATGTGACTATGTCTAGGTTCATAGCAGCCGATTGTGACCCAATTGTGAAGGAATAAAACATCTAGCTTTTTTGCAAAAATAAAAGAACTCATAGTCTTTGATTTAATCTGGGAGGGCAGCTGGATGCATCATATGGCAAATGGGGTTTGATTGTGTTTGGTTTTTGTTATGGTATTGGGCAGCTGGATGCATCATATAGGCTGTGTATGTTCTTCAGTCCATGAGTTGGACTGTGAACTGTCTGTATTTCCTTCTCTGATCTTAATAACGTACGGCTACCATCCTTCGAGCGAGAATATTTCGGCACACCGTTAGCTCGCATACATTAATGGGCCGGTATCCATTCTAACTTGCTGCTAGCCTGCTGCTACAATTTGGTGTTGTAGAAATGCTGAGATTACCTAAAATCAAGCTGACACATTAGTTGCGTCTCACGCAACTCGACGCACGAAACCCACGCAACTCCACGCAGCGGAGACCAAACCTAGCGCCGCCGCCGCCGCCGCTGGTCGCTTCCTCACCTCCTCTCCCCTCCGCCGCCCCCCGCGCGGGCGGCCGAGGGGCCCCACCTAGACGCCGGTTTCTCCCCGTCCCATCTCTCCCCTCCGCCACCGCTGAAGGAAGCCGCCGGGCAAAGCTCGGGCGGCTGACGGCGGTGGCGGAGGATTCTCTCCTTCTCGCATGCGAGGTGGCGCGCGGGCACCCGAACGAGCGGAAAGTGCGCCTTCGGATCCGGGCATCTGCGGCGGTGGCGGCTCTCTTCCGTCGAAGATCGGCGGCGGGTGAATAGTGGTGAAGCTGCTGCTCCTTGCCGCGGTGCTGCGGCACCTCGGATCGGCGGCGGCGTGGAGAGCTTTGGTGGACGGGCCGGCTGCGCACATGGTCTGTACTCCGGTCAGATCTGAAGTGGCTTGCTAGCTCTGTGGAGATGGAGATCAGTGGAGATCCGTGCGCATGATGCGAGATGGAGGTTTTGAGTAGCTCCGGGTGAAAACCTTGCCCTCGGCTAGACGCCATGGCCGGCGATGACGGCGTTCTTCGGTGTCGTTTCCTTCTTGAAGGCATAGCTGTGGAGATGCTAGACACCGATATCCGCTAACTTCGGGGGAAACCCTAGATCAGTCGATCGGATGATGGCGGCTCTCTCATGTCGTTCCCCCCTTGGGGGCATCAGTCTTGGAGGTGTGCATTGGATCGAGGGACAAGTGGACGGTTTCAGCGGTGGAGTGGCGTTTCATGTCACGCATCGAAGACGTTGAGTCATGGCGGCATGGTGCAGCAGGGTCTCGGTGACGGATGCATGATGATGGACGCGTGAAGGGAGGTGGCGTCGTCTGGTGCTATGGTGGCATCGACGACAGGCCTGACGAGGTTGATGCATCAGTTCTTCTCTGAAGATGGACCGGTGGAAGATGGTGGTCATGACATCTGCAGTGTGCACATGCGGTGCTCGTTAAGGGTGTGTCGGACCGGTGTGTGACCCAGTCCAGGCAATGCGGCTTGGTTGGGGCATCCGGATTTAGATGTTGGACTTTGGTGTGAGGTCTGGGTATGCAGCCCCGACAATCTACACCCCTTCATCAAGAGGATAGGGATAACAACATTTGTTGTATAGTTGGTGGCTTCAGACTTATTGTTGTATGACTTTGTAAGGTTTTGTGGAATAATTAATAAAATGGCCGTATGCATCACTCTGATGCAGAGGCCGGGGGTCATCCTCCATTTCCAAAAAATCCTAAAATCAAGCTGTCGTTAGATTCGTCCTAACAAACACTGATACACGGGACTGCCACGCCTGGACGCGACTCTCCTCACGCGACTCCTGACCTAGCGCCGCCGCCGCCGTCAACGTCCTCTCCACCGCGCCCCTCCTCCCCCTCATCTCCCCTCCGACGCTCCTCGCGCGGGCGGCCGAGGGGCCCTGACCTTGGCTGCCAGCGCCTCCAAATCCTCCCTCCCCATCCCCTCCGTCGCCGCCTAGGTTGGCGCAGGGCTATGCCCGTGCGTTGGCCGGCGGTGGTGGAGGGATGTTCCTCTTATCCAGGATCGAACGACGGCGAGGGCGCTGGATCCGTGGGGCCTGCGCTCGCAGGTGTTGAGATTCTGAAGGGAGCTCTGTAAGGCATGGAGGGATTCGTCGCTAGACGGATCACCAGAAGCCGGCGCGGGAAGCTCTGCATCGACGACTCTACCTGGGGCCCTGAAGCCGATTCTGTCGAATCAGGATATCGGGTCCTGATCGGGTCTATCCACATCTTCATCGGCAGGACGGATGGATCTGAGCCGAAGCCGGATCCTGAAGTACCCGTTGAAACTTCGAGTCGGCGATATGCCGGCTCCAAACACGCTTTCGTCGGATTCATTGATGAGTCTCCAGAGCCGGAGCGCTCCGTCGAGTCCCCAATGTACGACACCTCAGAAGAACTGACTGATGCCGACTCATATCCAAGTGAAGGAAGCTTCTCAGATGAGGGGTCCATCCGATCCGTTGGGAACAACAGACTCGGCACTGGCATGCTATAATATAACCCGGATTATCCTTACATTGGGCCTCCATATTGTGCCACGGTATTCATGGCCGACATTGGAGGATTGGAGAGTCATGCAACCCAGAATCAAGGCGCAGAGTCGGCAGCCGCCGGGTCCCCTAGTGCAAATAGGGACCCGGCAGCCTGCCCGTCAGTTCAAGTGCGCACTAGAGCCGAAGCTCTCATATATGCCCTAAACTCCCTTGATGAGGTCCTGGCCGCAATGGTGACACCTGAGAATAAGGAGGCTTGGAAGACGAGGGTCAACGAGCTCAGGGATCGGATAGTGAACCTACGGACGGAGGTCAACATCGAAAAATAATAGGTGATTGAAAAAGAAGCACGACTTGTCCAGGAAGCCGCACGTCTCTGGGGAGAGTCGGATTTGATAGACGCTCAACGATTGAGCCTTGCTCATACGCGCCCACAGAGATACACGAGTCGGTTCCCCCTTGATTACCAAGGACGAATGCTGTTTAACAACCCTGACCAGTCGACTCCCCCATGATTCACCTCTCCCAGACAGCCGGCTCCTTCGCCACGCCAAGATCGTTACCACACACCTCCTCACCACTTCAACAACCCCATGGCTAATTTCATGGTGGCAAATTGTTTCCTCATCAACGCGCCAATTCATGGAGACACTCCGGCAGACCGTGCCGCCCGAGAGGCCGCCGAATTTCTCAAGACGGCGATCACACAACAGGGCCAATACTCACAAGGGGTTCCATACATACATGGAACTCCATATCGAAGTATGAGCCGACAAGCAGAGTCAGGTATCCAGTGCCATCATAGAGTACCTCTAACCCCTCAGGGTGGACTGAGGATCATGGACCTACCGGCTCCGGACACTAACCAACGTGTAGAACCGGCGGTCCAACTCCCCCCACAGGAACCAAACACCGAGTTCGTCAGCAGATCCGTGGGTAATCGATGTCTAGTGCCGGATTTGAGGAACACACGCTTGCCCCCAGATTTCAAAGGACCGTGTAAGATCCCAAACTACACACCTGACATGGACCCGGCGGCATGGATCAAAAGCTACGATCTCGCCATGGATATGTTGCATGCTAGCGAAGAAGTCTACGCCCAATAATTCACAATGATGTTGGAAGGGCCGGCTCGCACATGGTTAAAAAATCTCCCAGAGAACTCCATCACCTTTTGGGTGGACCTCAGAGAGAAGTTCGTCAAGAATTTCCAGGGCACCTGCCGGCGAGCCACAACAATAGTCGACTTGGAGCACTGTGTCCAGGAAGAAGGAGAGTCATCCCTAAGTTGGGCACGACGAGTCGCAGATATAACCCATTCCTCGGACACTATTACTGCACAGACAACAGTGATCGTCCTAGAAAGAAACTGCAAGTTCGAGCCTCTAGTACACAAGCTTGGCCGACTCAAGAGGACGGTCAACAACATAGGAGAACTCATGAACGCGGTCATCAAGTATGCCGAGTCTGACAAAACCAATGATGCTGATCTGGAAGAGGACAAAGTCGCCCAGAACAAAAATAACAATGTCAAGGGGTCTCAGAGCCAGATCCAAAAGACCAAGTGCCGACTCGATCAGAATACTTCCGACTTGGTAGCCAACACAAATGTCAGCTCCCAAAGGCAGAAGCAGGGGGGAAACAACTACCGCAAGCCGGGACGAAGTTTCCAACCCCCAGCCACCTTTGAAGAAGCCGTGAAAAGACCTTGAGAATGCACAACAGACCCGGCCGTCCAGCCAGCCACATTTGGGAAGACTGCAACTTCATGAAAGAGTTCGCACGTCGTGGAGGTCAGCCCCCCTGGGTCAGGTGTTGGAGCCGATCAAAATAATAACAACCAAAACTTTGGTCAGCAGGGAGCCGATGCAGCACCACAATACCAAGTATCCCAGGGAGGAGGACAACAAAACCAATCGGGGCATGCTGGATTCCAATCAAACCCAAAGCAGCTCCAAGACCACTCAGCTTACCATGTCTTTACCACCATCAGCTTCCGTTGGGACATGAAGCCGCAGCAGAAAGCCGCCATGTCTGTGGCCATGGAACCGGCTTGTCCCAGGTGGCTTAACTGGTCTGAGCAGCCAATCACCTGGACAAGAGACGATCATCCCCCTGTGGTAGAAAACCCAGGTTCTCTAGCCCTGGTAGTTTCTCCACAAATCGGATGCTACACACTGGACAATGTGCTCATGGACGGAGGAAGCAGAATCAACATCCTTATCTACGAGACCTTACGTAGGATGGGATTGACTCACAAACAGTTGCAAACCTCCAACACCGTGTTCCATGGAATAGTCCCAGGAAAGTCGGCACGACCAATAGGCAAGATCTACCTGGAGACAGCCTTTGGAACTCCTAAATTTTTTTGATCTGAAATCATACCCTAAGAGGTGGTGAAGCTCGAGAGCCCATATCACGCCATCTTAGGCAGACCGGCTTATGCTAGGTTCATGGCTCGACCATGTTATGTTTACCTAAAACTGAAAATTCCGGGTCCTTATGGCCCAATCACAGTGGACGGGAGCCGGTCCAGAGCTACGGAGTGCGACGAGCAACACGTCAAGTTTGCTGAGTCAGCCTGCGCCAAAGAGGACCTGTCAGAATTCCAGGAGAAGGTAGATCCGGCAGACACCACCATCCTGAAGAAACCGACTCCTGACAACAACCCCAAGTTCCAACCGGCTCAGGACACGAAGAAAGTCGACTTTTTCCCTGGTGACTCTTCCAAGCAGTTCATCATTGGGACAGAGCTATCTGACAAATAGTAAAGTGCGCTCATCGAGTTCCTCCGTGAGAATCGGGACATTTTTTCATGGAAATCTTCTGAGATGCCAGGTGTCCCGAGGGAACTCGCTAAGCACCACCTAAATATCGATCCTAGATTGAAGCCGATCAAGCAATTCCTTCGTATCTTCAATGACGAAAGGAGGAACGCCATTGGGGAAGAGATAGCCCAGCTCCTTGCCGTCGGGTTCATCATGGAAGTTTTCTATCCATAGTGGCTTGCAAACCTGGTCCTCGTTCTGAAAAAAGAACGGGACTTGGCGTATGTGCATTGACTACACCGACTTAAACAAGGCCTTCCCAAAGGATCCTTTGCACTACCTCGCATCGATCAAATCATCGACTCTACTGCAGGATGCGAGCTCCTGTGTTTTCTCGATGCCTACTCAGGTTATCACCAAATCAAGATGGCTCTCGAGGACCAGGAGACAACGGCTTTCATCACTCCCTTTGGGATATACAGCTACACTTCTATGCCTTTCGGCTTGAAGAATGCAGGGGCCACATATCAACGAACTGTGCAGAGTTGCCTCAAGGAGAAAATTGTACGCAACATGCACACCTATGTAGATGACATAGTCATCAAGTCGCAGGTGGACGACTCACTCATCAGTGACCTTCAAGAGACCTTCAAGAATCTGCACAAATACCAGATGAAGCTAAACCCGGCCAAGTGCACCTTTGGGGTCCCCGCAGGAAAGCTCCTCGGATACATAGTATCAGAAAGAGGAATCGAGGCAAACCCAGAGAAAATCAATGCTATTATGGCTCTCCTGAAGCCGGCCTCGGTGAAAGGAGTCCAACGAATCATAGGATGCGTAGCCGCCCTGAGTCGGTTGATAAGCCGTCTCGGAGAAAAAGAGATTCCACTATACTGACTCTTATGAAAGTCGGAGAAATTCGTGTGGGATGATGAAGCTGATCAAGCCCTGGAAGCATTGAAGAAACAACTGTCCCATGCTCCAATCCTGGCAGCTCCCAAGCCAAAAGAGCCGATGCTACTCTATATTTCATCCAACAACCGAGCAGTCAGTGTCGTGGTTGTGGTTGAACGTATTGAAGCCGGCAAAGAGCACCCTTTACAGAGACCAGTGTATTATGTTAGTGAGGTCTTGACTTCATCAAAGCAACGCTACCCTCATTGGCAGAAGCTGGTCCTTGGTGTGTTCATGGCGAGTCGGAAACTCAAACATTACTTCCAGGAGCACCCCATAACTGTAGTCAGCTCAGCACCGCTTGCAGATGTCATCCAAAACCGTGAGGCCACGGGAAGGATTGCAAAGTGTCCTATAGAGTTGGGGGCTTATCACATCAAATATGAACCACACACGGCCATCAAGTCCCAAGCACTAGTCGACTTCATCAATGATAGGACGGAAATCCAAGCACCTCCAGAGAAGCCGATCACCAAATACTGGATGATGCACTTCGATGGGAGTCGGCAGCTCCAAGGGTCAGGAACCGGCATGGTCCTCACTTCTCCCAAGGGAGAGAAATTCTGCTATGGCTTATAGCTACAGTTCACTTGCACCAACAACGCAGCAAAATATGAGGCCCTACTCCATGGGCTGCAGCTGGCTCGTGAGATGAACATAAGCCGGATACAATGCTATGGTGATTCTAACCTTGTTTCTCAACAAGTATCGGGAAAGTGGAACTCGAAGGACGCCACCATGGCAGCTTATCGGCGAGAAGTGGAAAGACAAGCCGGTTTCTTTGTTGGGTACAAGTGGACTATGTGGAACGCAAGCTAAACGAAGCTGTAGACGCTCTGTCTCGACTCGGCTCTCAACGAAAGCCGGTTCCATAAAATGTGTTCCTTGATGTCCTGACAAAGCCGTCCGTACAAATACCAACAGAGTAAGATATAGCAGAGCCGGACCCAGAACCGGCTCTGGTGGCTGCAATACATGCTACCCCATCATGGGTTGTACCATATCTGGACTACAAGACCCGGGGAATCCTACCGGATGATGAGGTAGAGGCCAGACAAATCGTCAGGAGAAGCAAATCTTTTGTACTCATCAACGGTGAGTTACATCGGCGAAGCCCTGCAGATGTCTTTCAGAGATGTGTGTCACCAGAAGAAGGCAGAGAAATCCTCAATGAGATACACTCTGGAGACTGCGGCCATCATGCCGGCTCTCGTTCGCTGGTGGCTAAATCCTGTAGACATGGATTCTATTGGCTCACAGCACATGCAGATGCAGAGAATATAGTCAAGAAGTGCGATGGATGCCAACGCTACACAAATCAAGCACATGTGCAAGCTCAAGAACTCAAGATGATCCCAATCACTTGGCCCTTCGCGGTGTGGGGGCTTGATATGGTGGGACCTTTCAAAAGGTCACCCAACAAGAATACACATTTGCTGGTGGCAGTTGAAAAATTCACCAAGTGGGTCGAGGCAGACCCGGTTAGCAAATGCGACGCAGAGACGACACTAAAATTCTTGAAAAATATAATATACAAATTCGGCTACCCCCACAACATCATCACTGATAATGGGCCTAACCTATCAGAGGGGGTTATGCAGTGACTCTGTCAAAGAGAGCACATCTGACTCGACCTTGCGTCAGTGGCTCATCCACAAACCAACGGACAAGCCGAGAGAGCCAACCAAGAGTTGCTCTGAGGCATCAAACCCCGACTCTTTGTTCCTTTGGAGAGGACGCCGGGTTGCTGGGAGGAAAAAATTCCCTCAGTATTGTGGAGTATCAGGACGACTCCTAACAGGTCAACAGGCTACAGGCCCTTCTTCTTGGTCTATGGAGTCGAAGCCGCTCTCCCAAGTGACATTCTTCACGACTCACCACGAGTCACAGCTGATGTGGAAGCCGATAATGAGAAAGCAAGGAAGGACACCTTGGATGTTCTTGATGAAAAACAAGAACTAGCAGCAGCTCAATCGGCTATCTACCAACAAGATCTATGATGGTATCATAGCCATCGCATCAGAAGTCGGACTTTCCAGGAAGGTGACTTGGTGCTCCGCCTCATCCAGAAGAAAGACGGAATGCACAAGTTGTCCTCTCCATGGGAAGTACCCTTTGTGGTCAGCAAGAGCCTGTACAATGGATCCTACTACCTGGTTGATATACGCGAGAAGGAAAAGTCACGCACCTCGACGGAGGAGACTCCGAGACCGTCGAACATCACACAACTCCGTCCATATTATACTTAGGTAGTACAGGAAACACTATTATAAAAGTCGACACTCGTCGCACCGGCTTTCGCCATATATATATAAGTCGACATTTGTCGCACCAGCTATCGCCGTATAATAAAGTCGATCTTAATCGCATTTAGGCCATGGCCATAATTAAACATATAAAGTCAACTTTTGTCGCAAACAGGCTATCGCCATAAAGTCGATTCTATCGCACCAGACTTTCTCCACATCTCAAAGTCGACTTCGTCGCACTGGCTCTCGCCACACTTATGCATGAAATCAACTTTCAGATTGCATAGTCTTTCATACATATTGCATCATATCGCATCATATTACATAGTGCATCATAAATTAAAAATTTCTCAGAGACCTGAGGGCTTGATCAACCTTCTATCGGCTCTGAGCATGTAAATTGCTTTGATAAGGTGAAGCGGGGGGGGGGGCTTGATGATACTCATCGACTCCTACCAGAAAAGCCGGCATATATATGTAAAACTTCACATGTGTTTGCTTAGATAAGGGATAAAAGGGGGGTTTGATGGCTCCCATCGACTCTTAAAACCGAAGAAATCCCGGCATACACATGAATTGGCCACCCACGCCGTCCTGCCTGTACAACTTAGAGCTTACATAACTAACGTGCAACCGGTTGGTCTAAACTTCGAGGTTTTACATAAAACATATATCGAATTTAGTCCTAAGAGCCGGGCACGCTAGTCATTGAAAGGCCGGCTCTACAGAGATGTTTCGACTCTTCAAACTAATAATCTCTCTCAAGCGAGAAGATGAGGTCTAAGTCGACTTCCATTAGCCTTTGCATTACATTCTTGCATATAAAGCATCATGCATAAATCATTTTTTTTCTCACAGATAAAAGTTAGACCTATATGACTCGGCGCAAGCACTCAGATGCATATACCGACTCATGGGGACTACACTTCAATTTTTTTCTCACAGACCTGACACGACGCAATGATGTTCGTGCCGACTCTTGGGAACTACACTTTGCAGTTTTTTCTCAAGCAAAGACTCGGTACAACACCCAGGTGCATATACCGACTCTTGGAAAGTATGACTTCAATATATATATATATATATATATATATATATATATATGACCTGGTACGACACACAAACGTGACCACACCAACTCATGGGGGATACAAGTCGATCTATCCTATGAGTCGATCACTGATACACAGATATTCTGAATCGACTCAGGGGGCTACAGATACAGACATCATCAAAAAATATCGGCTCTCATGCATTGAACAAAAAACATTCAAAGTCAGGAATAAAAACCGACTTATAGACTCGATGGGAATTTATAAATTTCATTCATCAAACAGATGAGTCTTACATCAAAAGAAGGAGCCTTACATTGCAGGAAATTAAAAAGACAAAGTCGGCAAAATACTACTAAAAGTAAAAAACCACAGCTTCAGTCATCGTCCTCAGAGTCGGCTTCATCTTCAGTTGAAGAGATTTGGGCTTCTTCTTCATTATTGTGGAATTCTTCATCGTACTGCTGGAACTCTCCATATAGTAGCAGGCTTGGTCACCATCCGAGTCAAAGATTCTAGCCCACAAGGTGCCAAGGAAAGAAGATCGAAGCCGTAGAAGGAATTCGACTTACCTTGTATAACACATAGCATATTTGTAAAGTAGAAATAGGACTCCACCTCGTGTCGGAGTCGGACTCACGGAATCCCGGGAACCGACGGCTTTATAAGCCGAGGTCCACGGGATCCAGGGCCAGAGAACAATCTTAACCTAAGATAAGACTAGACACTTTTCGACGTAACCTAGATCTCATCGAGACTAAGTTTACGAAGCGACTCTCTTGTAATCGAACCACCGACTCTTCTTTCGAGAGTCGGAACCTGTAATAATAAGAAGCATGAGTAGGCTTTTACCTCGAGACAAAGAGGGACTGAAACCTGGGTAAATCACCGAGTCTCTTGTCCATGGCGACTCTCTCCACTAAATCACCTCGCAGCAAAGGTCCCATGTCAAGTTCGACTCTTCGGACATCAGCCGTGACTTTCCCACGACAGGTGTGGCTGCCTCGACCCGCGGCGGTGATGTTTGCGGCGTGGGTGGAGTCCGGTTGGGCGCGGTGTGGTGATCGGTTGGTGGTGGGGCTGGACGTGGCCGATGGCGGTGGCGGTGGTGACGGCCAACCTGAATCTAGGCATGCGATGGAACGGCCATGACTGGCCCAGATTCAACTATGGTGGTGGCGTCGTCCCCTCCGCCGGGGAGGATGGCCAGGTGGAGGGTCCTGGTGGAGACACTGGTGGCGGCGGATATTGGGATCGCGTTCGGGGGGTCATCGCAGGACGCGCGTGGCGGTCGGAGCTTCCTCCAGCGTCGATGGCGCTGGATGCTGGATCACGACGGCTGTTACCGTTGTATGGTAAATGATAGCGGTTGGCGCGACGGTGGGTGCTCCCTGTAGTGCCCGGATTCGCGGCGGTGACCCCTCTCCATCAACGGTGGCGGACTCCGGGTCGTGAGGGCGACTTGGAGTCTGGATCTCGAGACGGTGGCATGGCGGTATGAGACGTCCCCTCCATTAACAGATCGGGTTCGATGTGGCTCGGCATGTGACATACGTGCTTCTCTCGAAGTTGTCGGACAATACTTGTCGTCGACAGGTGAGCCACCAGTGGATGTGCTACCGGCGGATGTACGCATGACGTCTTATGTGGAGACGTCAAGTCATGCCTGCCTTTGGCAGGTGATGCACGATGGCTCTGGCAGAGGTGGCATGCTTAGCTTGTTCTTTCTGGATTGAAGGTCGTGCGATTGTAGCGGAAGGAAAGCGGTATGGGACATCTTATTCTTCTGTTGTCTTCTCCAGAGGTATCCGGCTATCATGGTGTCGATAGACGGATAAGGGAGGATGGTACAGACGTCTTCAACGACGAGTTTATGCAATTTGGTGGAAACACAAGATCTCTGATCGGGCTATATCAATGCGCGCTTGCGTCGTTTCCTTGCTGAAGGTGGTGGTTTGAAGCTTAGCTTCGGGGATGAGAATTCAGAGTTCAATCTTGTGGTGGACTCACCATCATCAGCGCACGAGCGACGATTCCTTCTTGAAGGTGTAGCTTAGGAATTGTGTATTTTTCGTTTTTAACGTGTTTTGTATCATAGGGTTAGTGGCTATCTGGAGAATTTACTGTCGCGAGGTGTACGACCTCTGGTTTTATTTTTCGCTTTATTTTTGGGTCGAGGGTGTTTGGCTGCTGGATTCTACAATTTTAATAATATATGGCCGTATGCATCATTCTGATGCAGAGGTCGGGGTTATCCTCCTTTTTCAAAAAACACTGATACACGGATCGATATCAGCCTCCTGGTTTGGTACCAACTAGTCCTGATGTTTCAGTCTACTGCTCTATCAACTTGACCATTGGATTATATACCCGGTGCCGTGCTAACTCATGCATACATGAACACGCCAGTTTCTGTAACAGTAATCACTTTGACTGTTGAATATTACTGTTGCTAATCCTGGTTGCTAAGCATGCCTTGATCAAACCTTGCCTCTACATATCCAAACCATGATGGTTGATATTCAAAACCATATGCTCAATGCACCTTGATCACTTGGAATCAAATCAAAGTTCAAAACTCCTTTTGGTGAATATTAAAAATATGTGACAAAATAAACTTTGCCCAAAAATTATGAAACCACTTTTATAAATTCACTAATAACCTCTGGACCATGTTGGTGTAGTTGTGGTGGTTTATTGAACTACCAAATAATTCAAATAACTAAAACCGTAGCTTGAATTGTCCATTTTAATCATTTAATAATTAAAAGAAATATCTAATAAATTTATTTTGTTACAAAAACTTTTGTGGCACTGATATGCAATGCACTTTTAATTTAGAGGCAACTAACTCATTTTATAAAAATGCCTAAGCTACTAAAACAATTACAATTTTTTTATTAAAACATAAAAAAAGGCTATGTAACGCCCGGGGCAGAACCCCCCCACTGGGCCGGCCATCCCACCTCCCCCACCTAACCTTGCTCCCTGTACAAGGCCCCGAGCCCCCTGGGTCAACGAACCACGTCGCCCCGATCGGATCTCAACCCCCCCGTTCCCCTCTGCGCCCCCCGCTCCTCGAGACGCCGCCGGCCATCCCCGTCCCTCCGCCCCCAGGCTCCGACCGCCTCCGGGACGGCTCCCTCTTGCGCCGCCCTCCTCCTCCCCGGGGTCGCCTCGCAGAGGCCCTTGACGACGCGGCGCCCCTACTGCCCCGAGCTTAGCTCCTCGCCCTCCACCGCCCAGCCGCCCCAACTCCGGCGAACCCCGGCTCGCCGCGACGCCCATCCCTCCATGTGAGCCCCCCACCTCTGCTGCTAATCGCCGCGCCTGGCTCCGGTCTCCCTAGACCATGGCCGCTGCGCCCCTTGCCCTGTACCACGCCGCGCGCAGTCCGCCCCCTCCGCTGCTGCTCGGCCGCCCCTGCACCGCGCGGGCGAGCCTCCCCAGCCGCCCTAACCCCCTCGCTGGGCACCCCCTCCCCCCTGCGAGCCACGGCTCCCCGCCGGCGGCCTCCCGTGCGGGCGCGCCATGGGCAGCGGGGGCACTCCCGGTTTACTGCGGGGTTACCCACTGACAGGGGCCCCACACCCTTAATCATCAAAAAAAGAAGATTAGAAATAACCCCCTCCTGTTAAAATAAATAAATTAATATATAATTGAAAAGAAAAACCCCCTATTACACTTACATGTGGGGTCACCCCCTTAATTACATCTGTTAATTAAGATTAGCTGTTAATTATACATGTATGTATGACATGTGGGTCCCCTGTTAAATTGTATAATTAAATTAATTTATTAATATGTTACTAACCAGTGGGACCCACTGGCCAGTCTATTTAAATTAATTATTAATTAATAAAAGAAATAGCAAAGAATTTAGTAAATGATTTAAAAACGATTAAACTTATTAAATTAATATCTTTTAATCCGTAACTCGGATTAAAATAATTTATATATCAATATTGCTCAGAAAAATGCGTAGAATACGAATACGGTATCCGTTGGTCTACCACCCCCCTCTAACGTATCGAACATCGAACCGCCCCCATTCAGACCGTCAGTCCGATGATTTTTCCGGTACTGTAAAAGTACCCGGATGAATTTATTCCGAACACAAAAGTTGTTCGGAATAGTTCAACTAGTCCGGTCACACCCCCCTTATCTTTGTCGGATGTCCACGACACCTCCGGCATGATACCTTCCCCCTCCGGACACCCTGTCCGATAATCACCCGAAGCTGGCAATTCATCCCCGGACGAATTCCCGCTTCGAGCAACGTGCATTGCACTGCGTTAGAACACCGTTAACATTTCATCTGTCATGTCATGCAACTGTTTGTATATGCTTGCTTTGTATTTACTGTTTCTTCCCCCCTTAATCTCCGATAGACCCCGCTGCTGCCGCCGACTACACCGCTGCTGAGTACGACTACTTCGTCGACGACCCTACCCCTACCGTCGAGCTTCCAGGCAAGCAGAGCCATTCTCTTCCCCAGATATCGCCTATCTTTCCGTACATTTCTTGCACTAGGCATTGTTGCTACTGCTACGTTACAATCCTATTCAACTGCATAGCTTATCATTGTCGCCCCTTGATTACCTTTTTCGCTTTCCGATGCTGCCCTATATATATATGTCTTATAATCAGCAGTTAGCCCTGCGCCTTGTTAGTTAATAAGATTAGATAGCGGGCCATGATTACTCTGGGAGTGATCGTGGAAATGATACATTATAAACTGCTACAGGTACGGTTCAGAGCAGACACCGTTTCAGGCCCCTACCCCGGCTCTGCCGAGCCACATCAAGTGTGAGATATCGAGGAGTAATCCTTGTACTCCACTCGTTGCTGACTCTGTATAGCCGTCTTAGGGTACTGAACCACGGTTGTCCTTACAGGTAAGGAGTCGGGTGACCCCACGGTGCCCGCGCAGGGTATCTTAGCGGAACGACATGTCAGGTGCATTCCACCGATGTGCGGCGGGCTTGGTACTGTTCGTGGCCGACAGGTATCCTGTTGTACGAAAGTCGAGCTCTTCGGAGCAAACGCGAGACAAGGTAAGGAGACGGTTCACCTTGTTGGTAACCGCACGAGGTCGTGGGACGTCAGGGCAGGCACCGATGTTACTGGTGGTCCTGACTGCTGTCGTTGTCCGCGACTCATTCAATAAGGGGCAACGATAACGGTTGTCTCGACGGAAAATTAATAAGATGCTTAACGGGTTCGACGGATGACTTGAGTAGCCTTTTGGCTTGTACGCACTACCTATACGTGGGATTACGGTGTGGGACCTCCGCGTTGTGGTCTCGTTCGAAAGCTCTGAAAGACGTCCAGTTCAGCATTGTGGCGCGGGCGGATCCACATCCATGATAGAGTTGCGTGGTATCCACCGTCCTCACAACGACCCGGAGAGCGAGGGGTGATAGGCCCATGACCCCCTTGCACTTAGGGATGTAGACCGGCTGGGACCTCTCTGATGAGCCGTAGGATAGGCCTCGGCGTGTCGGATAGCCTCGGTGGGGTGTTCCCTAACAAGGTGTACGCCACCCTAGATATCCGAGCGTGTAGTATGACACCGGTGCACCCCTGCAGGGAGTTTAATCTATTCGAATAGCCGTGTCCACAGTAACAGGACGCTTTATGCTGACGCCAGATCCTATCACTACAAACTACTACTATTAAACTGTTGGTTCCGGGTTTTCTTCCTCGCGGGGATGCCGAGGAGGGGAACTCGGAGGCATTGCTAATTATTAAAACTTATTATTATTCAATGCTGCAACAACTTCTGCTGCATTGTTACTTTATGCTTTATATAAACTGTTGGCTGATTCTTACCTCATGCTGCAAGACTCGTCGGAAGATGCTAGTCTTCGTTAGGCCTAGCTTCTTACCCTTATTCTGATTTCTATCTTGCAGTCCACTATATATAGCCTCCCCTTTCCATTTGATACATGCATAAATGCTTAGTAGCGGACGTAAGACTCGCGGGTATGCTAGATACTCACCTTTGCTTTATTTCACCCTTTTCGCTTTGCCTGATCGGCCGCTGCAGCCGACGTTGGAGCCCAGGAGCAGGAGTACCCCGGAGGCGACTACTACGACGTCGAGTTCCCCGTTGTCCAGGAGTAGTTCGGTGGATCCCAGGTAGGAGGCCTCGCCTTTTCGATCTGTACCTCTGATGTTATTTGTGCTAGCCTTCTTAAGGCAAAACTTGACTAACTATGTCTGTACTCAGATATTATGATTGTTTAACTTATGTATTCGGATCCTCGTGATCCCTGGTATTGTATCATATTGGTTTATCCTTTTGTGTTTAGTGTTGTGCTGTGATATTCGCACCGTGGCACCCTAATCTCAGCCGTGTACCCTGCGTGTATGATTACTGTACACGGATTGATTTTGGGGGCGTCACAAGTTGGTATCAGAGCCGACTGCCTGTAGGAAGCCACCCCACCACTACTTGGTCGAAGTTGAGTCTAGACTTTGAAAAACTATTTTGCTAACTTAATATTTGGCTTACGGGCCCACATCGATGTCACTACGTGTGATATCTATGGTATTAGGATCCTTTTCTCCGTACCTATGCTCTGGGACTCTGCTTTCTTATCCTTGCTGGTAAGTTTTACTAACTCTGACATTAGGATCACGTTCTCTTGATTCCACCCGGCGTTTTGGTGCTACCCCATTGATTGAGTCGTGTCGCAGGAGTTCTACCCCAGGTCCCGGACCGCGGATCCCATTCTCATTCTGGGCAGGCCGCGCGTCCTCTGGCATTAACTCCTGTGGCCAACAGTTTTCTTGCGGCGTGATTGACATAGTGGAATCTATGTCGCGTCGTGTAATCCTTACCGCGGTCTGCGCGCCGCCTACTGAGTCCTTTTTCCTTAATTTCTACGACGTTACGCTGTCCGATTTTGACCGACTGTGTGCAATGATCTGTATGTCTTTATGACTACTATTGTGTATCTACCGCACTTCTTGTTCATATCTCGTACTGCATCGAGTATGACTCCTTATCCTCGCATATGCTTTGTCTGAAGTAACCCTTTCTGTTCAGGCAGGATGGCAGACGATCCCCCACCTCCGCCTTATTTGGCCGCAATGATGCAACGGGTATGAACTGGACCGTGAGCAGTTTGATCTGAACCGTCAGATCATGGCCGGAGTAATGGCCCGGCTTCCAAACCAGAATGCCCCAATCACACTGCAAGAGTTCGTGCGCCTCAACCCGTCTGTTTTCCGCAACTCCACCAATCCGATGGATGCTGATGATTGGCTCCGTGACATCTTGTTCGAGATGGAGTCAGCTAATGTTGCCCTGACCAGTTATGTTACGTTCGCGGCATTTCATCTGAAGGGTTCAGCCGCTCAATGGTGGGAAAGCCACAGGCGTGTGCTGCCTGCTGGGACTGTGACCACTTGGCAAGAATTCCAGTTAGCCTTCCGTGCATGGCACATTCCTCGAGGTCTAATGGACCAGAAGAAGGAGGATTTTCTCAAACTTAGACAAGGCACGACAACTATTGTTGAATATCATAGGAGATTTCTTGAACTGTCTCGCTATGCTGAGGATTACGTCGACACCGACGCTCGCAAGCAGCAGAAATTCCGTGAAGGATTACATCCCAATATGAAGCTCGCACTAGCTGCTAATGATTTCACAGACTTTGCGACGCTCGTCAGCAAGGCTTTCCAAGTTGAAACTGCTCTGGCTGATCACCAGGAATCCCTCAAGCGTACTCGAGATGTTGGCCCATCCTCGGGAAGACCCACTCAGAAACTTCGAGTCTATATCCCACACAATGTCCACCACCGACCTGCCCCAACACCAAGGCCGTCTTATATTGCACCTCGTCTGCCTCCGCCTCCAAGCCAGCTAACGATTCCAACGGAACAACCCAATATTATGGCTCCTCCCCAGAATGATGGCTTATGCCACAAGTGTGGACAACCAGGTCACCGTGCTGTCAACTGTCGCCCGGTTCAGCCTCAAAATGCACCATGTCCCCCTGGTAGTCGTAAGAAGAGCGGTCGAAATCGTCGTTTCAGGGACTGTAAGGACAAGACGTCTGCTGTTAGTTGTGCTCACGTCACCCATGTCAAGATGGAAGAAGCTCGTGAGTCCCCAAGAATGGTAGTGGTTACCCTTCTAGTCAATTCAGTGCCAGCTTCTGTTCTCTTTGATTCCGGCGCATCGCATTCATTTATGTCCCAACCGTTTGCTCAACTTCATGGGTTAGCTATGGAACCCTTGGCCACTCCTTTAGCGGTAAATGCCGTTGGATCTCAGAGTCGTGCCACCATGATGATCCCCGATACCACCATTGCAATTGTGGGTCCGTTGTTCCCGACTCCTCTTATTATCCTCAAGTCGTCCAACATTGATGTCATCCTCGGTATGGATTGGTTGGGGGCACATGATGCCCATATCCACTGTGCCACTAAGACAGTTCAGCTCACGCACCCTTCTGGCAAGAAGATTCTGTACTCGGCCCGAACAGCTCAACATGCCGAAGGCCAGATATATGCTCTGAATGCTTTGAATACCTCACCTCTTGAAGGGATCGAGAACGTTTCAGTTGTTCGCGATTTTCTCGACGTCTTCCCAGAAGAACTGCCGGGAATACCCCCGATCAGAGATGTCGAATGCTTCATCGACTTGAAGCCTGGCACCGTCCCAATTGCTAAGCGCCCTTATAAGATGCCGCCTCACCACCTCCTTGAACTGAAGAAGGAGATCGACATGGCACTCCACAAAGGTTTCATCCGTCCTAGTTCCTCTTCTTGGGGAGCACCTTTGCTCTTTGTCAAGAAGAGCGATGGAACGAACAGTTTGGTCCAAGATTACCGACCTATCAACCAGGCCACGATACAGAACAAGTATCCACTTCCTCGGATCAACGATCTGTACGATCAACTTGCTGGATCTACAGTGTTTTCGAAACTCGACTTGAGATTCGGTTACCATCAGATCCGGGTCCGCGAAGAGGACATCCCGAAGACCGCCTTCATTACTCGTTATGGTTCATACGAGTACACCGTCATGTCCTTTGGCCTGACCAATGTCCCAGCCACTTTCTCTCAGTTGATGAACTATATATTCATGGAATACCTCGACAAGTTCGTCGTGGTTTATCTGGATGATATCTTGGTATACTCGAAGAATGAAGAGGAACATGCTGAACATCTTCGTCTTATACTGGGAAAGCTTCGAGAACACAAACTCTATGCTAAGTATTCCAAGTGTGAGTTCTGGCTTCCCGAAGTAACCTACCTTGGTCATGTGATTTCCAAGGATGGCGTTGCCGTCACCCCAGAACGTATCCAGGCTATTCTTGACTGGACTCCTCCCAAGACCGTCAAGCAAGTCAGAAGTTTCCTCGGCCTCGCTAGTTATTGCCGCCGTTTCGTCGAGAACTTCTCCAAGATTGCCAAGCCTCTGACTAGTCTGCTTCATAAAGGCGTCAAGTTTGAGTGGACAGATAAATGTCAAGTAAGTTTTCAAGCTCTCAAGGACAAGCTCACTTCTCCACCAGTGCTTGCTCCGCCTGATACTCAGAAGGACTTCGTGATATATTGTGACGCGTCTCGTCAAGGATTAGGCTGTGTCCTAATGCAAGAGCGCCGCGTGATTGCTTATGGCTCTCGTCAGTTGCGATCTCACGAAGATAATTATCCAACGCATGATCTCGAATTGGCAGCAGTAATTTATGCACTGAAGCTGTGGCGACATTACCTCGTTGGTAATCGTTGCGAGATCTACACCGATCACCAAAGCCTGAAGTACTTGTTTACTCAGCCAGACCTGAATCTCCACCAACAAAGATGTCTCGAGACAATAGCCGATTTCAACATGGATATTCATTACACCCCTGGCAAGGATAATGTGATGGCCGATGCTTTGAGCCGTAAAGCTTACTGTAGTGAACTTGAGGTTCAACTAGAACAACCACCTCTGTATGAAGAGTTTCAAAAGCTGAACCTCGAGATTGTTCCTCAAGGTTATGCAAATAACCTGGTTATCGAACCGGATCTCGTCAAATCCGTCAAGGGTATACAGTTTTATGATGATTTCGTACACAAGATTAAGCGCGATATCGCCAATGGGAGACCCTCACCCTTCACCATTGATAGCAAAGGTGCAGCGTTCTACCAGAACCGTTTAGTGGTTACTCACAGCAAGGGCAGGCATGAGAACCTGGATATGACCCCGAAGGTCATGAAAGCTGCTCAAGATACCCCGTTGTCCATTCATCCTGGAAGCACCAAGATGTACCAAGACATTCGTCAGCAATTCTGGTGGCCCAACATGACGCAAGACATTTCCTGATATGTTTCTGAATGTGACGTTTGTCGTCGCGTCAAGGGTGAACATCAAAAACCCACTGGAACTCTACAACCACCTGAAATTCCTGTATGGAAGTGGGACAAAGTTCAGATGGACTTCGTCACCGGTTTTCCCCGATCACAGAAAGGTAACGATGCTATCTTTGTCGTCATAGACCGTTTCTCCAAGGTTGCTCACTTTATACCAGTCAAGGAGAAGATCACGGCTGCTCAGTTAGCGGAATTGTATATCACCGAAATTGTGTCGCTCCACGGTATTCCGTTGGAGATCAGTTCTGATCGTGGCATCCTTTTCACCTCAAGATATTGGCGGAGTTTCCAAGAAGCTTTGGGGACTATCCTGCATCTTAGCACCGCTTATCACCCCCAGTCACAAGGCCAAGTTGAATGAGTCAATCAAGTGCTGGAAGAATGCTTCGAGCTTGCGTTATTTCCTTCGGTAAGAAATGGGAGGAATCTCTTCCGTTGGTCGAGTTCTCGTATAACAATAGCTACCACGCTAGTCTGAAGATGGCCCCCTATGAAGTTCTCTATGGGCGTAAGTGTCGGACCCCTCTGAGTTGGTCAGAAACTGGGGAACGCGCACTCATTGGCCTGGATATTATTCAGCAAGCGGAAGATCAAGTTCACGTCATTCGTGAACATTTGAAGGCCGCTCAGTCCCGCCAGAAGAGCAACTATGACCGCAAACACCGGGAAATGGAGTATCAACCTGGTGAATACGCTTACCTCCGTGTCACTCCCATGAGGGGCACTCATCGCTTCAGTATCAAGGGCAAGTTGGCTCCTCGCTACATTGACCCGTTCCGTATCCTTTCCAGGAGTGGACCCGTGGCATACCGATTGGAATTGCCGCCGAACCTCTCCCAAGTCCACGATGTCTTCCATGTGTCGCAACTCCGTCGCTGCTTGAAGAACCCTATTCGTGAAGTGGAACATGAAATAATTGAGCTGCAACAGGACTTGACTTATCAAGAACATCCGAGCCACATTCTTGATCAGTCTGAACGTCGGACCCGCAACAAGACCGTCAAGTTCCTCAAGGTACAGTGGTCGAATCATTCTGAAGATGAAGCCACTTGGGAACGCGAAGATCGCCTTCGCAATGAACACCCCGATCTTTTCCTCGCTACCACTTAAATTCTCGGGACAAGAATTCTTGTAGTGGGGGAGATTTGTAACACCCTCAGTTTCTGTAACAGTAATCACTTTGACTGTTGAATATTACTGTTGCTAATCCTGGTTGCTAAGCATGCCTTGATCAAACCTTGCCTCTACATATCCAAACCATGATGGTTGATATTCAAAACCATATGCTCAATGCACCTTGATCACTTGGAATCAAATCAAAGTTCAAAACTCCTTTTGGTGAATATTAAAAATATGTGACAAAATAAACTTTGCCAAAAAATTATGAAACCACTTTTATAAATTCACTAATAACCTCTGGACCATGTTGGTATAGTTGTGGTGGTTTATTGAACTACCAAATAATTCAAATAATTAAAACCGTAGCTTGAATTGTCCATTTTAATCATTTAATTATTAAAAGAAATATCTAATAAATTTATTTTGTTACAAAAACTTTTGTGGCACTGATATGCAATGCACTTTTAATTTAGAGGCAACTAACTCATTTTATAAAAATGCCTAAGCTACTAAAACAATTACAAATTTCTTTTATTAAAACATAAAAAAAGGCTATGTAACGCCCGGGGCGGAACCCCCCCACTGGGACGGCCATCCCACCTCCCCCACCTAACCTTGCCCCCTGTACAAGGCCCCGAGCCCCCGGGGTCAACGAACCCCGTCGCCCCGATCGGATCTCAACCCCCCCGTTCCCCTCTGCACCCCCCGCTCCTCGAGACACCGCCGGCCATCCCCGGCCCTCCGCCCTCAGGCTCCGGCCGCCTCCGGGCCGGCTCCCTCTTGCGCGGCCCTCCTCCTCCCCGGGGTCGCCTCGCAGAGGCCCTTGACGACGCGGTGCCCCTACTTCCCCGAGCTCAGCTCCTCGCCCTCCACCGCCTAGCCGCCCCAACTCCGGCGAACCCCGGCCCGCCGCGACGCCTATCTCTCCATGTGAGCCCCCCACCTCTGCTGCTACTCGCCGCGCCGGGCTCCGGTCGCCCTAGACCATGGCCGCTGCGCCCCCGCCCTGTACCACACCGCGCGCAGTCCGCCCCCTCCGCTGCTGCTCGGCCGCCCCTGCACCGCGCGGGCAAGCCTCCCCAGCCGTCCTAACCCGCTCGCCGGGCACCCCCTCCCCCTTGCCGAGCCACGGCTCCCCGTTGGTGGCCTCCCGTGCGGGCGTGCCATGGGCAGCGGGGGCACTCCCGGTTTACTGTGGGGTTACCCACTGATAGGGGCCCCACACCCTTAATCATCAAAAAAAGGAAGAAATTTAGAAATAACCCCCTCCTGTTAAAATAAATAAATAAATAAATATATAATTGAAAAGAAAAACCCCCTATTACACTTACATGTGGGGTCACCCCCTTAATTACATCTGTTAATTAAGATTAGCTGTTAATTATACATGTATGTATGACATGTGGGACCCCCTGTTAAATTGTATAATTAAATTAAATTATTAATATGTTACTAACCAGTGGGACCCACTGGTCAGTCTATTTAAATTAATTATTAATTAATAAAAGGAATAGCAAAGAATTTAGTAAATGATTTAAAAACGATTAAACTTATTAAATTAATATCTTTTAATCCGTAACTCGGATTAAAATAATTTATATATCAATATTGCTCAGAAAAATGCTTAGAATACGAATACGGTATCCATTGGTCAACCACCCCCCTCTAACGTATCGAACATCGAACCACCCCCATTTGGACCGTCAGTCCGATGATTTGTCCGGTACTGTAAAAGTACCCGGATGAATTTATTCCGAACACAAAAGTTGTTCGGAATAGTTCAACTAGACCGGTTACACCCCCCTTATCTTTGTCGGATGTCCACGACACCTCCGGCATGATACCTTCCCCCTCCGGACACCCTGTCCGATAATCACCCGAAGCTGGCAATTCATCCCCGGACGAATTCCCGCTCCGAGCAACGTGCATTGCACTGCGTTAGAACACCGTTAACATTTCATCTGTCATGTCATGCAACTGTTTGTATATGCTTGCTTTGTATTTACTGTTTCTTCCCCCCCTTAATCTCCGATAGACCCCGCTGCTGCCGCCGACTACACCGCTGCTGAGTACGACTACTTCGTCGACGACCCTACCCCTACCGTCGAGCTTCCAGGCAAGCAGAGCCATTCTCTTCCCCAGATATCGCCTATCTTTCCGTACATTTCTTGCACTAGGCATTGCTTCTACTGCTACGTTACAATCCTATTCAACTGCATAGCTTATCATTGTCGCCCCTTGATTACCTTTTTCGCTTTCCGATGCTGCCCTATATATATATGTCTTATAATCAGCAGTTAGCCCTGCGCCTTGTTAGTTAATAGGATTAGATAGCGGGCCATGATTACTCTGGGAGTGATCGTGGAAATGATACATTATAAACTGCTACAGGTACGGTTCAGAGCAGACACCGTTTCAGGCCCCTACCCCGGCTCTGCCGAGCCACATCAAGTGTGAGCTATCGAGGAGTAATCCTTGTACTCCACTCGTTGCTGACTCTGTATAGCTGTCTTAGGGTACTGAACCACGGTTGTCCTTACAGGTAAGGAGACGGTTCACCTTGTTGGTAACCGCACGAGTTGGTGGGGCGTCAGGGCAGGCAGCGATGTTACTGGTGGTCCTGACTGCTGTCGTTGTCCGCGACTCATTCAATAAGGGGCAACGATAACGGTTGTCTCGACAGAAAATTAATAAGATGCTTAACGGGTTCGGCGGATGACTTGAGTAGCCTTTTGGCTTGTACGCACTACCTATACGTGGGATTACGGTGTGGGCCCTCCGCGTTGTGGTGTCGTTCGAAAGCTCTGAAAGACGTCCAGTTCAACATTGTGGCGCGGTCGGAACCGCATCCATGATAGAGTTGCGTGGTATCCACCGTCCTCACAACGACCCAGAGAGCGAGCGGTGATAGGCCCATGACCCCCTTGCACTTAGGGTTGTAGACCGGCGGGGACCTCTCTGATGAGCCGTAGGATGGGCCTCGGCGTGTCGGATAGCCTCGGTGGGGTGTTCCCTAACAAGGTGTACGCCACCCTGGATATCCGAGCGTGTAGTATGACACCAGTGCACCCCTGCAGGGAGTTTAATCTATTCGAATAGCCGTGTCCACGGTAACAGGACGCTTTATGCTGACGCCACCATTAAACTGTTGGTTCCGGGTTTTCTTCCTCGCGGGGATGCCGAGGAGGGGAACTCGGAGGCATTGCTAATTATCACAACTTATTATTATACAATGTTGCAGCAACTTCTACTGCATTGTTACTTTATGCTTTATATAAACTGTTGGCTGATTCTTACCTCATGCTGCAAGACTCGTCGGAAGATGCTAGTCTTCGTTAGGCCTAGCTTCTTACCCTTATTCTGATTTCTATCTTGCAGTCCACTATATATAGCCTCCCCTTTCCATTTGATACATGCATAAATGCTTAGTAGCGGATGTAAGACTCGCGGGTATGCTAGATACTCACCTTTGCTTTATTTCCCCCTTTTCGCGGGTATGCAGTCGACGTTGGAGCCCAGGAGCAGGAGTACCCGGAGGCGACTACTACGACGTCGAGTTCCCCGTTGTCCAGGAGTAGTTCAGTGGATCCCAGGCAGGAGGCCTCGCCTTTTCGATCTGTACCTCTGATGTTATTTGTGCTAGCCTTCTTAAGATAAAACTTGACTAACTATGTCTGTACTCAGATATTATGATTGTTTAACTTATGTATTCGGATCCTCGTGATCCCTGGTATTGTATCATATTGGTTTATCCTTTTGTGTTTAGTGTTGTGCTGTGATATTCTCACCGTGGCACCCTAATCTCAGCCGTGTACTCTGCGTGTATGATTACTGTACACGGATTGATTTTGGGGGCGTCACAGGGGGGGCTCAGGTAGCCTCCCCATAGGGTGTTCTCCGCCGTCCACATTTTTTATCATTGTGAGAAATCAATTCGGCAGTTCATGTGGGGTTGGGGGGGGGGGTAATTAGTCGAACATACTAAGTCATTGGATGTGATTTCCAATGGCGTTGGCCTCTCCCCTGGTGGCTGGATTCTGTGCTACACCTCCCTTATGGAGATCCTCAAGGGTGAAGAGTCCTTCTGGAAACATCTAGGGGCCAGAATCGGTTTTGCAAGGGGCGCTAATACTGCTAATTTCCATGCCATTGTGAATGGACGACGTTGAAAGTGCTTCATCCCATGCATATGAGGGTGTAGGTAGGCCAGGAGCATGCGATCAATTAATAGTCTAAGCCTACCTAAAGGACACTCATGTCGACGCCTCCTGGAGACTCGAGGGAGGGGAACCCTAGTGCATCTCCACGCCCCCTCATCTCATCGCTGCCTCCTAATGCTTGTTGCAAGTGGTGGGCGATGACGCGCTTTCCTTGTAGTGGAGGTTGTCAAGTAGAAAATATTGAGGGAGAGTGAGCTACATTTTTTCTTTGCATAGGGCCGACATGTGAGGGGACTCAATGTTATGTAGCTTGCGTTGTCTATGGACGCATGAATCTGGACCAAAGGAGGGGTTGCAGCAGTGTGGCACCGCTTGAGATGTTGCGGAGTGGCCGGTGTATGGAGCCATGGCTCTACGCGCCAATGAACGTAATATGGCTCACTGACGAGTCGGATCTAGATTACAAAATGATGTAATTTATGTGTCGTGTAGTTGATGGCAGAGGTTATTCGGTGCTGCTTCGGCGCACATGATAACCAACAACAACATGGTAGTGTGATAATGAATTGACTCGAAGTGATGATGGATTGTCTTCAAAGAGTTCTTCTTTTGGTGAACTAGTCTTTGTAGGTAGGTCAGTAGAGAGGTGGAAGACGATATATGCAATTGTCATCGATTTGTATTCTCTTCAGGGTAACCGACTAGAATAGGCAACATCGACGTCCAAATGTTGTTTTCTTGTTGAAGGTGTTAGCTCAAAGTTCAGATTTGGTGGCGATAACCCACAATTTGGTTTGTGGTTGGGAACCATCATGGTGTATGTTCAACGCTGATTTATTTTTAAAGATTTTTTCTTGGAGTCTTGTACCCTTTTCCAGATCACATGAAAGTCAATTGACGGTTTACAATCTATAACCATAGATTCTGTAGTAAAATTATGGAGATATTTGCGCCTCCCACTACTATAAAAAGGCTTGTTAGCGACACACCTATTTTGGCCATTAATGACGCACCACTGATGGCTTCTCGCCCCTCGTTGGTTACCCAAATTGCAAGGTTGATATATAGACAACAGCAAATTTCCCTCGGTGAAGATACCAAGGTTTGTCTCCAGTAGGACTCCGACAACGACAGGAAGGTGACAACGGCAACAACAATTAGGCGGTTGACGTGGACCTGCACACACAACAGATAACTTTGCTCCCAACGAGTACAGAGAGGTTGTCAATCCCTCCGGCCTTCTTGTTTACAAAGGATCAAACGCACGTGATACTAATGATAGCGATAGCAACAGAAAAGGAAATAAAACAGAAAATAAATAACAAGTGTAAACAGTGGTGGAAATATGGACCGAGGTCCCATGATGTTCACTAGTGATGTCTCTCTCCCAAAAGACGAGAAAATAGCCATGCAAGGTAAACAAATTACAGCCGGGCAATTGACAGGATTATGTGCGCAAACCAATGCTAACTATGCTTCAAAGAAAGGAAGAGGCTCAAAAGCTTGGGCGGTGCGCCAAGACAAGTAGACCGAAATCCATCTGCATCTACCTACTAATCATCCACCTTGAGATATCTATCCAGAACATCTCGCTGATATTAAGTTGCGAATCCCACCCAAAGTGTAAACTCAAAGCAACAGACAACAACATTAAAGAACTTTGCGTAAAGTAAACAATCCTTGCACCCGCAAGTACAAACACCGTTGTTTTGTCCCTTGTGGCAACAACACATCCCCTAGACTCATGTTTCTCTCACTCAAGCTAGTCATCAGAGGGCATGAACCCACAATTATGCATAACGCTCCCTCTTGGAGTCACTACCTACTACTTGGCCAAAGCAATAAACAGCAACAGAGAACATGCAAGAATTACTCAAGAACATAAATATAAAAGAGGAGAATCAAATATATTACTCAAACACAATCTGAACATAGTCTCATAATCCATCAGATCCCAGCAAACTCAGCATAGCAACATCAGAAAGATTACATATGTGCCTCGGTCATGTAGGGTGGCTCACGAGGTCTAAACCATGAAGAACAAAGAGGGGAGGAGAACATCACATAGCTACTGATCATGGACCCATGGTCCAAGGTGGACTACTCACGGTTCATCCGGGAAGCATCCATGGTGGTGGAGAAGCTCCCGGAGGTGGTTCCTCCCTCCGGTAGGGTGCCGGGAAAAGGGCTCCTGGTGCTCCCGATCTTGGAAGCGCTGCAGCGGCGGAACAGAGGAGAGATCGCGAAAAAGGGTTCTGGCCTCGAGGGTTTTTGGGACGAGAGAGATATATAGGCGAAGGGGGGGGGGCAGCCAGAGGTGGACCAGGGGCCCCAGGTGCCCCCCTGGCGCGGCCTAGGGGGTGGCCGCGCCAGGTGGCCGCCTGGGCCACCCCGGCTCCCCTCTGGCCCCACTTTGGCTCTTCCCAAAGATTCCTGTACGCTGATTTTTCCTATATTTTTCCCGGAATTTTTCTGGCACTTTAAGTAATGGGAAAACCTGAAATACAAAAACATCAGATAATAGGAACTGGCACTGGGGTGCACTGAGTTAATAGGTTAGTCCAAATATGATCAAAAGTGTATGGAAGTGCATCAATATCATAGCAATTTCACACAAAAGATGCATGGAGCAGCCAGAAATTATAGATACGTTTTGGACGTATCAACATCCCCAAGCGTAATTCCTGCTCGTCCTCGAGTAGGTAAATGATAACAATCATAATTTCTGTGGTGACATGCTACCAACCATATAATAAATTTTAAGTAAAGCAATCAAGGCATGTAATTCAATTCAAGTCATAACAGGCAAGAGTCTATATTAGCATTGAAACAAGCAACATAAGAACATAAAGGTGCAAGAGCTCTCGCTGTCCGTGACTCGAATGTCTCCAAATGGTGTTTGCGTGCAAGAAAGGGGATAGGGATATACGAGAGAGTAAAACATAGTTTTTATTGTTGAGAACTTAATCTACTAAAGTTTCACACTTAGTCTTCTTTGGAATCTTATATTGACTCATCCCCAGACCACTAGCCAGGTACAAGTCAAAATGATCCACTCCCTTTCGATATTTTGAGCACTCATGCAATGGATGAGCGTAAGCAAGAAAGTTGACACTTAGGATGGCAAAGAGAGAAAAATGATGGGGGAGGATAACAAAAAAAAGTGTGAAAGGCTCACATCAGTGAGGACAATCATAGGCGAGAGAAAGCCAAATGATAGATATGATGTGAGGAGTAGGGATTGCCATGCAACGGATGCACATATGAGCTAAGGTAAGCTATCCAATGGAACTAGTGGGGGTGCATCCAACTTGCTTGCTCAAAAATACCTAGAGCTCATTTGAGGAGGCTCATCATTGAAATATACAAGCCAAGTTCTATAGTGTGAAGGTCCCCACATAGCTATATGCATGAATGATAATCTCTATGGATTACAAGATATAAAATGCAGTACAAGTGTGGATCTCTCAAAAGGAATAGTAGTGTGCCCCCTTCTCTCCTTTTATTTCTTTTTCTCTTTTTTTTCTCTTTTTTTGTATTTTTTTGGTGGCCTCAATGGCTCTTTTTATTTAACTCTCATTTGTCCTCTTTGGGATCTTTTGATTTTGTCCTCTTTGGGATCTTTTGATTTTGTCCTCTTTGGGATCTTTTCCTCACTTTAGGGGCAACACACTATATATTACAAGAAGTATAAAAGATCTTTCACACTTTACAAAAGTACTCAACATAAAGGAAATGAAACTATCATGAAGTATGCAAATGTATGCCTCTGCGAGTGTAGCAGGATATGCAATGATACTAGCGCGTCATGTAGCAATGATTAGGGCAAGGCCCAACTAGCATGCGGCTCATCGATCAAGCAAAAGCATGTATGACATGAAGATCAAGTCATGAGAAGGTGGATGTTGCATGGCAATGTATCTCGGAAAGGCTATGGAAATGCCTTGATAGGTAGGTATGGTGGCTATTTTGAGGAAGGATATAATGAGGCTTATGATGACAGAGCGTATCGTGCCAAGGATTTGGATGCACCGGCGAAGTATGCGCCAACTCTCGAGGTGAGAAAGGGCAATGCACGGTACCGAAGAGGCTAGAAAAATATGGCTAGGTGGAAGTGTCAACTTTTGAATACTCACATTAGTCCGAAGAACTCATGCACTTATTATCGGTAACTCTCAATCTAATTATGAGGTTCACAAAGATACAAGTACCCCGAGGAGGAGTGTATGGGTGTTTGGTTATCCTTGCGCATCCTCGACTCATGGTACGTGAGTGTACTCTAATATTCGATCCCTCCAAAGATTAGTGATCCATCTAGTAGCTAAAGTTCTTAACTAATTTTGTAGTTTTTTCAAAAATAAACATGGATTTCCCAAAATACGACATCTATCACTAATAGGCTAAAGATCTTGACACAACATGTTCAAACATTACTCAAGGCAATACCTCAAAACTATTGCAAGTTACTACTACAATTGAATAGAAACCTCAATTACCTACTTCAAGTCAAGACACAAAACTCAGTGCAATAGGCAAACTCTCTAAACAAGATAAACATGAAAACTCAAGAGAGTTCTAGCAACAAACTAAACAAAAGCTCTTAAAAAGATAAGCATGAAAATTAAGAGCTAAACATGACATCAGTTATGAAAAAGATAAAGAACACACACAACAAAGATAAGCTTGAAAATCCTATGTTGTGTTCTAGGGTGAAGTGGAGCGTGTTTCTCTCCCACACAAAGAAAGATGGGTTCTAACTTGTTATGAACAGCAAGAAAAGCTAAAGAAAAATAAAAAGGAAATAAAGAGCAAGACGCTCCAAGCATAGCACATAACGCATGAAGTGATAAAAATATAGTGGAATGAAAGACGAACTGATAATTGTTGATGGAGAAGGGGATGCATGGGGGCATCTGTTGTGGGAATGTCATGGCAGATGTCCGTAGATTCGGACTTATCGCGGGACCTTTGCTGCGAGGCGAATTCGAGGAGAGAGTCGACATAGGCACAGGAATCGGCGAGTTACCCAGGTTCGGCCCCGACGGTGCGGTAAAGACCTACTCCTTTTTTACTATAGGGGGATCGACTCTTCAATAGGAGGAGTCGATCGTATCGATTACAGTGGTGATGTTTCGCTGGCTTAGTCTCGTGGAGATCTAGGCTCTGGAGCGAGTTGTGTAAACCTGGCTTGAATCAGTTCCAGCTCTGGCTCCCGTGGTCCTCGGCTTATAAAGGTGCCGGGTCTCGGGATTCCTAGAGTCCGACTCCTACACGATGTGGAGTTCTATTCTACTTTACAAGTTTTCTACGTGCTATACAAGGTTAGTCGAATTCCTTCTAGGGCTTCAATCTTCACGCTTGGTACGTCAGACTCCTCATCGGGTCATCTTTATGGGCCTCCATACGTAAGTTGGCCCGGAGATTCCTAATGCCGGGTCTATGGGCTTGATCCATCCCCCTGACATTAGCCCCCAGGATTGTTGTGATGCTTCAGTCTTCTCAGCAATCTTCTTCCTGTCTTCTTTATTGCCACCGGCTCTTCGTGGATCAAGGGTCGACTTTATGCTTGACATTGAGTGGGAGTCGAAGTCATCTTTCTTCAATCTTACTTCAATTCTGTGATCTTCATAGAGTCAGCTCTTCATCGAATTAGCTACTCCTTTTTAGCTTCCCGTTTCCTTTTTCTTGAAGATTTCTCCTTCGTCCTTTTGGTCAAAGATTCGGTTTAGTTTTTATGGTCACACTGTCCGAAACGCCGGTTAAAGACATTGATGTTTGTAGTGGGAATCGAGGAGTCTTTTCATAAATTCCATCTACCATGGGTGGTTATCTCTTGTTTATTGTGGCATTAATGTAACCTCTTCGTCAATATATTATAAATATCCCTTGGATAGCTTTGATCTTTCAAGCGCATCCTATCCTCTTGTTCTTCTTCCTGCTTTCTTCATGGCTCCTAAGCTAGAGACCTCTTCACCTTTGGCCTCCAATGAGCCTGATCCTCGTGCAAGTAATCGAGGTCGCGGCCATGGTCGTGGTCGTGGCCGTGGTAGAGGTCGTGGCCGTGGCAGAGTTAGGGGAAGAAGTGTTCGTTCTGCCTCTCCTTCTAAATATCCCCCTTCTTCTCCTGAGAGGAATGAATTCTTGGTTCATATCCGGACGATTCGTCGCTGGATCAAACTTCCTGAGTCTTTTTCGCAACTTGTTTTTGACTCATCGCCTTTGGGTCTTTGGCTCCGATCTGATGGATGTCCTTATGGGCCTATCTGGGTGAAAGTTAGTTTTTCTAACCAAGGCACCATGTTTTTTGATAAAGGTTGGAAAACTTTCTTCGCTCCAGGAATATTTCTCGAGGAGACACCATTATCTTCAAGTTTGATGGTGAAGACACTTTGTCAGCTAGGATCTTTGACTCGGATGGAGACCGAGCCTGCTGTTGTGTGGAGAGTTCCAGCAATGAAGAGCTCCTTAGTGAAGAAGATGTTTCAATAGACGATGAGACCGACTCTGAAGAAGATGCCTGAACCTGTAGGTTTTTCTCCCTTTTAGTAGTTTGCCGAGTTTGGCTTTTGCTTGTAAGGTTACTTCCTTTGATGTAAAATCCAGTTGGTTTGATGAATGAAATCTATGAACTTTTGTTGAGTCCATGAGTTTATGAGTCGGTTTTTATTCCTGACTGGAATTTTTTTATCGGAGTATATGAGAGCCGACCACTTATGATAGTGTATGTATCTATAGCTCCCTGAGTCGATTCAGAAGAGTGTAGTGTCTGCTAATTGACTCATAGGACAGATCTACTTGTAACCCCCATGAGATGGTATGGTCATGTTTATATGCCGTACCGGTCATCAAAAAAGACTTTGTGTTTATGAAACTTGCTTCGAAGTAGTGTAGCCCCCAAGTGTCGGGTTGTTTTGCCTGCAACAACCTGGGACTTTATAATTTCTTATATATATATACTTTTTGAAGTGTTACTCCCCAAGAGTCGGTATATTCAGCTGGGTGATGTACCGAGTCTTCTTTGAGAAGAAAACCTTGAAGTGTAGTCCCCATGAGTCGGTGTGTGCATCTGTGTGCAGTGCAGAGTCACATAGGTCTATCTTTGAATCGGTCAAATCATATAGATATGACACGATGGGTATTATTCCCAACAAATAAGTCGGCGAGAGCCGGCTTGAGGAATGCTGATATGGATACGTATGGCAAAAAGCCGTCGCGACCGAAGTCGACTTTATATATGTGGCGATAGCCGTCGCGACCGAAGTCAACTTTATATATGCAGAAGATGTAATGAAAAAGGTGTATTTCCCATGGGTTAATGCTATATATCTATTGGAAAGAATATGTGATGAGGCTAATGTATGCAAAAAATATAAAGGCTCATATAGAAGTCGACTCTGGATTCATCTTTTCCTCATCTTCTCTTTGTTGAGAATTATTTTGGGTTATCCATGAGTCGTAACTCCTCTATATGCCGTCTCATATTGATCAGCGTGTTTCCGTTTGCTTTAAAAATTCTTCTTGAGAGTTTCTAGTTGGGTTTCGCGTTTTAGATCGTATAAGCATAAGCTATACAGGCCTAGGCGTGTTTTGCCATTTCATGTATATGCCGGGATTTCTTCGGATAAGATTCGATGAGTGACATCGAGCTCCCCCTACTGCCCCTGAATAAGCTTTATGCACAATTATTTTTACATATATATGCCGAGTTTTCGGATAAAGAGTCAATGATTGTCATCGAACTCCCCGATTCCCCTGAATAAGCTATATACATGCTCAGTACTAATAGAGGGGTAGATCAAGCCCCAGGTCTCTGAGATATAATAATGCAATTTATGCAAATGTATGATGCAAAATTTCAATGCCATGAAACAAAAAATAAAGTAGAGTTTTGGTATGGCAGTAGCCGTTGCGACTGAAGTCGACTTAGTTGTATGTAGCGAGAGCCAGTGCGACAGAAGTCGACTTATTATATTTTGATGGCGAAAGCCGGCACGACTAATGATATATATATATATATATCTATTCTAACAACACCCCTTAAGACCTTATTCTAACAACTCCTCTTATTCTAACAACACCCAATAACACACACCGAACCAACCCGACCCGCACCAAAACAGCCCACCACTGCCCCGATGGCCCGATCCCTCCCCCACTACCCAAGATTCCCTTCCCCACTCCCCCGCCTCCACCTTCCACGTCCGGCTCCCCGTAGCCAACTTCCGCCGCCGCCCCACCCTGGGCCACGTTCCTCCGCCGCCCCCCACCCCGGCCACCTTTCTCCGCCGCCGCCCCACCCCCGGCCACCTTCTTCTGTCGCTGAACCGTCCCGGCCTCCTTCAGCCCGCTAATCCATCCCATGGAGAGGCTTGGATCAAATCACTTCATCGTCGGCGCCGCCCTCTATTGCGGAGTGCCGGCCGAGGAGAGGAGCTCGGGGCGGAGGTGAGAGGCGAGGCGAGGCTTCCCCTTCCTCTGCTTCTGCTGCTGCTGGTGGTGGTTGGTCCATCGGGCCTTTGCTGCCCACGGTGCGCATATTTTCGTCTCCGTCAGCGCAGGGAGCCAAAGATCACAGCGGGGGGCCGGCCCCCGCCGCGCTCCGACCACCATGGCTCCCGCCGTGGGCAGGTCGCCCCGGCCCCAGCCACGCTCCGGTCGCCGCGGCCACCGCCGTGCGCAGCCGCCACGGGCCACCTCGCCGCCCCTGGATCCCGGCGCACTCTGCTCCCCCTCCTCCCTCGTGGCCAATCGAGCAACGGCGTCGCCCGGATCCATGGCGGCCATGGCGGCTGCTCCCGTCGCCCCTGCGCGGTGGGTCCGCCCCCAACGAACTTGGTGAAGCCCCCGGAGGCCGCCTCCTCCTTGCGCCCTCCATCTGCATACTGTCTTTGATCCGGAGTTCGAAGACACGCGACCCAGGCCAGGCGTGGAGCAAGAAACTAGTGCGGACGAGGGCGCCACTGGTGCAGTAATGTGGGTTTTTTGTGCCTGTTTTGACGTTTTTAGTGCTTTTGTTGGATGTAAGCAAAATGAAAATAGGGTTCGCTGGTTGAGAATCCAGTTCAGCGTGGTTCACGGTTTTTAGTTCTTGTGGTTCGGTTTAGTGTTGATTGCAATATGTGTATGGTTTTATGCACTTTGATGTATCAATTTCAAAGGCAGTGAAAAAATGCAGTGCACAATTATATATGTATATTACAAAATCATGCAATTCGCTCTCCTTCAAAATGAATTCTAACATGTGTATTGCAGTGCGCTTGGTGATCTCATGTAGTTTGCTGGATGATGTTCACTTGTATTTCACTGTCTACAAAAATAAAATGCAGTTCACCCACCTTGTCCTTGCGGTGCACGCTCGTTGACAAAAAATAATGTTAAAAGTTCATAAACAAATGCAGTTCTCTCTGACGATAAATGCAACCTGTCTCTGAAAGGATGCAGTTCACTCGCCGGTTTCTGTTCCGCGAAAAGCACGTGCAATTCTGTTTTGCGATAATGCAGTGCGCTTGTCTGTCGGATGCAATCGGGTGCCCCGCGGATGCAGTTCACTCGACGATTGTTTGTTCCGCGAAAAACACGTGCGTTCTGTCTGGCGATAATGCAGTGCGGTCGCCCGGCCAATGCAGTTCACCTCGTCGATTCCGGGTCCGCGAAGATCGGAGTTCAGCGATTTATTAAAATCGACACAACTTTTAAACCGTAAGGAATTAGAGGATGTGTTTTACATAAAAATGGAGCGCCTCGACAATAGCTATCCAATGGTGTATTAATTGCATCAATCGGACGAATGAATCAAAAAAATTTAAGCAAAAACTCCCGCTGTCCAAAAAAGGGCAGCAACACTGTTTTTCAAATTACTTTAAAACCGCAAGGAATCAGGAAAAATTTTCAACATATGGATTGATCTACTAATCCATACGAATCGAACGGTGTATCATATGCATCGATCGGACAAGCGGTTAAAAAGTTCTACTCTCTACAAATCCGAAAACGAAAAACAGAGTTGCTGCATTTTTTTGCGGCTAGATTTCTCTCAAATCCGTAGAGAATTAGACAAAGTGTTATGCATATGGATGGAGCGCATGATCGATATCTTTCCAACGGTATATCATTTTCATCATTCCGATGAACGATTTAAGAGAAATCGCGAAAACACTGCAGCTGCAAAAGTGGCTTGCCGCACCATTTTCGAAACTTCTCTTAATCCGTGAAGAATCGGGGGAAGTGCTCAACATACGGAAGATGCTCCTTTTCCATACGAATCCAACGGTGTATCATACGCTCAATTCCGACAAACGGTTAAAAATATATCGCGAAAACAGTGCATGCGGTTCGTTTTTACCCGAGCTGCAGTGCTCCAAATTCAGCAGTGCGGTTCTCTTTGCGAAAATACTGCAGTTCGGAATGTTGTCAGAATAGTTATTCTGACATTGATGTCAGAATATACCGTCTATATATATATATATAGTGGCGAAAACCATTGTGTGACGTATGTCGACTTGGTTAAGCGTACAGTAATGTTCCTGTCTCTACTCAAGTGTAATATGGACGGAGTTGTGCGATGTTCCACGGCCTAGGAGTCTCCTCCATGCTTGTGCGCGTGTCCTCTTTCTCTCGTATATCCACTAGGTATTAGGATCCGTTGTACAGGTTCTTGCTGACCACAAACGGTCCCTCCCATGGAGAGGATAACTTTGTGCATTCCATCCCTTTTTTGTATGAGTCGGAGCACCAAATCACCTTCCTGAAAAGTCAGACTTTTGATGCGACGGCTATGGTAGCGTCGTAGATCTTGTTGGTAGATAGCCGACTGAGCTGCATCCAGATCTTGTTTTTCATCGAGAATATCCAAGGCGTCTTGTCTTGCTTTCTCATTTTTGGCTTCTACATAAGTAGCGACTCGAGGTGAGTCGTGATGTATGTCACTTTGGAGGACGGCTACCGCTCCATAAACCAGGAAAAAGGGCGTATAACCTGTTGACCTGTTGGGAGTCGTCCATATGCTCCATAATACTGAGGGAATTCTTCCTCCTAACAACCCGGCGTCCTTTTCAAAGGAACAACGAGTCGGGGTTTGATGCCTCGGAGCAACTCTTGGTTGGCTCTCTCGGCTTGTCCGTTGGACTGTGGGTGTGCCACTGATGCAAGGTCGAGTCGGATGTGCTCGTTCTGGCATAATCGCTGCATAACCCATTCTGATAGGTTAGAACCGTTTTCAGTGATAATGCTGTGGGGATAGCCAAATCTGTATATGATCTTTTTCAAGAATTTCAGTGCTGTTGCAGCATCGCATTTACTGACTGGCTCTGCCTCCACCCATTTGGTGAATTTGTCTACTGCCACTAGTATGTGGGTATTTTTGTTGGCTGACCTTTTGAAAGGTCCTACCATATCAAGTCCCCATACCGCAAAGGGCCAGGTGATAGGTATCATCCTGAGTGCTTGAGCCGGCACGTGAGCTTGTTTTGCATAGCGCTAACATCCATCACATTTCTTGACTATGTCCTCTGCATCCATATGAGCTGTAAGCCAGTAGAAGCCGTGTCGAAAGGCTTTAGCTACAAGCGAGCGAGAGTCGGCATGGTGTCCGCAATCTCCGGAGTGTATTTCGTTGAGGATGGCTCTACCTTCTTCTGGTGAGACACATCTCTGAAAAACATCTGCGACACTTCGCCAGTGTAACTCACCATTGATGAGTACAAAGGATTGGCTTCTTCTGACAATTTGTCTGGCCAACATCTCATCTTGAGGAAGTATTCCTCGAGTCTTGTAATCCAAGTAAGGCACGACCCAGGAGGGCGTAGCATGAATTGCAGCAACCAAGGCCGGCTCTGGATCTGGCTCTGCTATGTCTTGCTCTGTTGGCGGTTGTATAGAAGGCTTTGTTAGGACATCCAGGAATACGTTTGGAGGGACCGGCTTTCGCTGAGAGCCGAGTCGGGAGAGAGCATCAGCTGCTTCGTTTTCTTACGGTCCACGTGATCCACCTGGTATCCAACAAAAAATACGGCTTGTCTTTGTACCTCTCGTCGATAAGCTGCCATTATGGGATTTTTGGAATCCCATTTTCCTGACACTTGTTGAGAAACGAGATCAGAGTCGCCATAGCATTGGATCCAATTTATGTTCATTTCTCGAGCCAGCCGAAGTCCATGGAGCAAGGCTTCATATTCTGCTGCATTGTTGGTACAGGTGAACTGCAGCTGTAGAACATAGCAAAATTTCTCCCCTTTAGGTGAGGTAAGGACCACGCTGGCTCCTGACCCTTGGAGCTGCCGGCTTCCATCGAAGTGCATCGTCCAATACTTAGTGATTGTCTTCTCCGGCGTTGTTTGGATTTCTGTCCAGTCATTGATGAAGTCGGCTAGCGCCTGGGACTTAATGGCCGTTAGCGGCTTGTATTTGATGTGATAAGCCCCCAACTCTATGGCCCATTTTCCAATCCTTCCCGTTGCTTCCTAATGGCGGAGAAGTTAATAGGTTAGTTGGGTTGCCTCCCCTGTTAACCGCGCCAATAAACGATTCTTGCTAACCCACAAGTCTAGGGGATCAATTGTAGCTTTTCGATAAATAAGGATGTCGATCCCACGAGGAGCAGAAGGTGTTGATAAGTGACACTGGATAAGGAAAGGCTGCACACACTCAAAGGTAAATATTTAGGGTTTTTTGGTTTAAGCAACAGAAAAGTAAAAGACAAGCAAAGTAAACAGGGTAACTGAGAAGTAGCAAGTGGCCCAATCCTTTCACAAGGATAAGCCTAGGAACTAAACTTATAAAAGCTAAAGCGTTCTTGAGAACACGTGGGAGAGATATCCAAGTTACTTTCACCATACTCCGCCAAGTAATATGTATTGTATCGATAAGTGTTGGTGGGTGGATCAATGCTAGTACACCTTCTAGACTAAGATAAGTGTACTCTAATGATTACTCACCTTGAAAGCATCCGCAAATACAAGGTAGTAATTAAGGCATAAGCCTAACCACATCATTACTATCAAGCATCCATAACTCCCTTGTGCAAAAGTGTGCGAACTGGGGTTCAGGTTTCTGTCACTCCGGCAACCCACCATAAGCATCCTTTGTGCACAATGTATTCCTCTAGGCCCATTAAATGTGAAGTGTTAAGTGTTCGACTCACATAACACCACTAGAGAAATAACAACACAAATTAAGTATCAAACAACACATAATACTTCAACATCATATGACTACTAATAACTAGATTTCTCCCATGTTCTCAAGAACTAAAGTAACTACTCACAAGACATAAAAGATCTCATGATCAGAGGTGATAGATGGGTGGCAAACAATATGGACACAATGATATTTCTCCAACAAAACTCAATAGCATTCACCACAAAGTAGTAATCAACACCAACAGAGTAGAGAGGATAGATAGTACGGATTACAACACAAGTTGCAATTGTGAGATGAGATGGGATGGTGATGGAGATGGTGCTGACGTTGGGGATGATGTTGATGATGATCTCGATGATGCCCGTGACGACGATGATGATGATGGCGACGATCCCCCTTCCGGGAGGTGATCTCCTCGGCGGAATCTGCCCGCCGGAGATGGCTTTTCTCCTCTGTAGGTTTCCACCCCGTGGCGGCGGCGAAACACGAAAACTCTTCTATATTTAGGGTTTTCACCCTAGGGGGGTCTTATAGGCGAGAGGGGCACCGAGGGGGGCCACCAGGCATCCAGGAGGGTGCCTGGCGCGGCCAGGAGGGGGGCCTCGCCAGGCACCCTTCTGGCTGCCTGGTGGGTCCCCTCACCTCCGTCTTCGGTGATCCCCAGTCAATTCCCATAAAAACGATCCCCGTAAATTTTCATCGCATTTGGACTTGATCTGATTTAGCAACTTGGTGTCCAATTTTCATCGCTGAATCCTAGTTCTGCTGCTTCGGCATCGGAAAGTTGTAAACTGTGTAAAACAAGCCAAAACAACATAAGAACAATACTTTAAAGTGGAATATATCAATGAATATGATGAAACGACGATATAAAATAGTGATGTTTTTTGGACGTATCAACTCTCCCAAGCTTAGACCTCGCTTGTCCCCAAGATATTACTGAGCTCAGTAAACCTATCCACAAGTTTTAAAGAGTGAAGTGTCGAGAAAAGAATACAGACAAGAAGCATCAAGATTTCTCACCAAACTGAAGCATCCTCAACAGCAACCTCAACTCATAAGGTCCTTATGATAAAGTAGTAACAATTATAACAAAGTAGGACCTGGAAAACTCATCAAATCATGGCAAACATAGCCTTGGTCAAGGAACAACTAATAACTTTTACTTTTTCTCTTTCACTTATAATGAAACCAGTTGAAGCTTTGGAAAGAACATGTTATTAGTCAAGAAGTGCACATGTTAACACAAAGGAAGATGTTTACTCAGCATAAGCTTTTGTAAACAACTCACTTATCAAAAGATAATGTCAACAAAGATGTAACATGCTAACTTTCAATGCAGCTTTGTATGCAAGAATCTTTATTAACATCAAGTGTCTGTTCTCTCTTAAGAAGGAAGGAAGTAGGAAGGACTGACTCAGCACAAAATAAAGGATAAACCCCGTGCAAAAGGGTAAGCAGGGAAAACTCATGTGCCATCTCTAGATCAAACAGAATAAAAACAGACTTTTGGGAGGTGCATGATTCGTCAACGACTGCTGATAGATAACTCACTCACTTCATGATTTGGACAAGTTTCGAGGAACGGTTCCCATGCGGGGACGATCACATCCCCTTAAATTCCTTTGTTGATCACTCATAAATGGGCGAAGGAACTTGTGTGTTAGTATTTATCTTTTACGAGATGGGCATTCATGTCAGTCCCTTCTCGTATTAGGGGTTTGCAGATTAGACATGCAATCCCAAGATAAAACTTGTCCAAATTAAGAAGATCATGGGTTACCCACCACTTCCTCATGAGCTGAATCAGCGGAACAAAACAGAAGATTTTGAACATCTAGAGATAGCTTTAGGAGTGGTGGTGGAATACCACAAATAGGAAGGTATGGCGGACTCAAGTGGAAGATGTTGGTTTCAGGGTATGGAAGTACAAGCAGGATTCCGCTTAGTACAGAGTTTTGGCTAGCAAGGCTTTGAGAGACCAGACAATTGATGACAACTTAGATGCAAGCAATACAAAGTATAAACATTAAAACTAGCATGAAACATCAAGTTGTCTTCCTTGTCAACATAACACTTCAAGCATACTAACACAAAGGTTTTGGCTATGTCGCTACTTTGAGAAAAACATGCTCGTTGTTATGACCAAAGCTATACTTGCCAAGATTTAAATAAAGTTTTCGAAGACATACCTGATATAAGGTCAATACTACCCATAAGAATCAGCTCATAATGTCGATTGCGTGAAGAGAATACCGAGTGCAGCGAAGAAACCGATAGACTTCTCATTAATATTCCTTCACAGACGACCCCACACTCACGTATACAAAGCTCTCCACAAAAGGAGTGATAGACCTCAAAGCAACACCTATTTCATAAAGTAACTTCCCTAGACATGATACGACTCTACTTGACTCCTAAAGATAAAGATAAAGATAAAGATACCGGGCACTCCCCCAAGCTTGGAACAAGCTAAGGGAATGCCATTACCCGAGGAGATTTACTCCTCATCTTGTTGTGGTTGTTTCTTAAGATCCCTGATGAACCGGCGAAGGGTTCGGTTCTCTGACTCCAAGACTTCCACTTGTAATTTTAGTACATGGAAATCTTCAAAGAGTTGGTTGGTGATGCGGTAGGCCTCGGAGAAGGTGGAAAGCATGCGTTGATCTTCAAGTGAAGTGGAGGGCCCTGAAAGTTTAAGAGAAAGATCATATTGAGGTTGGACAGATCCCACCATGATGGGATTGCTTGGACCTCCTTGTTGTTGGGAAGTGATAGTCTTGACTTCCTCTCTCACGGAGCGCTCCATCTCCGCTTGTCTTGCGGCAATTTCTTCTTCGGTAGCCCAATCAACGTGCTTCCCTTGATTAAGATCCTTCTGGACTTGACGTAGACGCCATCCCAAGAAGTCCTCTCCGCTCGAGCCACAAGAAGACATCTCTACTAATCAACTTTTAGTCCGGGGAGAAAAAGCTCGAGAAGAAAACACACTAAATCGCGAGATACGCTGCCGGAACGATCCGGGCAAATATATAGCAAAAATTTCTGCAATAGAAGGAAGGTTTCAAGCCTAGGTGGAGTCGGAGTCGGAGTCCAGGGCACCCAGGAGGGTGCCTGGCGCGGCCAAGGGGGGGGGGGGGCGCCAGGAGGCCTCCTGGGCCCCCTGGAGCTCCTCTCCGGCTCCACCCGGGCTTGGAATTTTCCTAATTTTGCAAAAACTTTGAAAAGTAAACTTTTATTGACGTTCGCGATGTTTCCTTACCGTAATACATACCTTTCTTATTCTGCTCCTGCCGGTGTCTGAAACTGGGATGCAACATGTTCTTCATGAGTTTTTGTATATATCATGTTTGCATCCACATTGATAGGATCACTTGCCATGTAATGTTTGAGTATTTGTCCATTAACCACTTGAGGTTTGGTGCCTTCGAAATTATTGATCTTGATTGCACCAGACCGATATAATTCTTCGATATGAAAAGGTCCTTCGCATATGGAAAGTAGTTTACCTGGAGAAAACCTGAAACGAGATCTAAACAACAAAACTTTATCACCAACATTAAATTCACGTTTCAGAATTCTTTTATCATGCCACTTCTTTACCTTTTCCTTGAACATTTTAGCGGTCTTGTAAGCTTCACTCCTCCACTCATCTAGAGAAGTCAAGTTCATGAGACGCTTTTCATCAGCCAACTTTGGGTCAACATTTAGCTCTCTGACAGCCCAGAAAGCCTTGTGCTCTAACTCTAATGGTAAATGGCAAGCCTTGCCATATACCATTTTATACGGAGACATGCCCATGGGTTTTTTTAAGCAGTTCTATACGCCCACAAAGCATCTCCTAACTTCTTTGACCAGTCCTTTCTAGAACTGTTTACTGTCTTTTGTAAGATCAACTTGATCTCCCTATTGGTGAGCTCAACTTGCCCACTAGTTTGAGGGTGGTACGGTGATGAAATCCTATGATTGACATCATACTTGGCAAGAGCTTTCCTAAAAGCTCCATGCGTGAAGTGTGACCCTCCATCTGTCATGAGGTACCTTGGTACTCCAAACCAATGAAAAATTACATCCTTGAGCATTTTCAAAGATGTCTTGTGATCAACACTCTCAGTGGGGATTGCTTCTACCCACTTGGTTACATAATCAACAGCAACTAAGATGTGTGTGTTCTTGTGTGAAGGAGGAAAAAGACCCATAAAATCAAAACCCCAGCAATCGAAAGGTTCGATCACTAGTGAGTAATTCATAGGCATCTCATTTCTCCTGCTAATGTTACCAACTCTCTGACACTTATCACAAGATAGAACGTACCTTCGGGCGTCCTTAAAAAGAGTAGGCCAATAAAAACCTGATTGTAAAACTTTATGTGCGGTCCTTTCACCGGCATGATGTCCTCCATAGGGACTATCGTGACATTGTCGAAGAATGTCCTGCTGCTCGTGCTCTGGTATACATCTTCTCACGATCCCATCTGGACCCTCTTTGAAAAGATGTGGATCATCCCAAAAGTAGTGCCTCAAATTCGTGAAGAATTTCTTCCTCTGCTGAAATGTAAAACCTGGAGGCAAAAACTTTGCAATGATAAAATTAGCATAATCTGCAAACCAAGGGTCGGAATGAGATTGTACTTTTACAACAGCAAGCTGTTCATCTGGGAAACTGTCGTTGACTGGAATAGGATCGTGCGGGATATCTTCCATCCTTGAAAGATTATCCGCCACCGGATTGTCTTCTCCTTTTCTATCGACAATCTGCAAATCAAATTCTTGAAGGAGTACCCATTAATGAGTCTTGGTTTGGCGTATTTTTTCTGCATAAGATACTTAATAGCAGCATGATCAGTATGAATAATAACTTTAGAATAAAAAATATACGGTCTAAACTTATCACAAGCAAACACCACTGGCAAGAATTCCTTCTCGGTAGTATCATAATTATTTTGAGCACTATCAAGTGTCTTGCTGGCATAGTGGATGACATTCAACTTCTTGTCAACCCTTTGTCCTAAAACAGCTCCAACAGCAAAATCACTAGCATCACACATAATTTCAAAGGGAAAATTCCAGTCAGGTGGTTGTACTATAGGAGCGGTTATCAAGGATTTCTTAAGAACTTCGAAAGCTTCCTTACAATCTTCATCAAATACAAAAGGAGAATCCTTCTGGAGAAGATTGGTAAGGGGTCTCGAGGTCTTAGAAAAGTCCTTGATAAATCTTCTATAGAAACTAGCATGACCTAGAAAACTACGAATACCTTTGATGTCCCTTGGATAGGGCATCCTTTCAATAGCTTCAATTTTTGCCTTGTCCACTTCAATTCCCCTTTCGGAAATCTTGTGTCCAAGAACTATCCCTTCGTTAACCATGAAATGGCACTTCTCCCAATTGAGCACCAAATTCGTTTCTTCACATCTCTGCAAAACTTTATTAAGATTGTGGAGACAGTGGTCAAAGGAGTTTCCATAGACGGAAAAGTCGTCCATGAAAACTTCTACAATCTCCTCACAGAAACCATGAAATATTGCAGGCATACACCTCTGAAAAGTAGAAGGTGCATTACATAAACCAAAAGGCATACACCTATAATCATAAGTACTGTAAGGACACGTAAAGGTGGTATTCTCTTGATCCGCGGTGTTAACATGAATCTGGGAGAAGCCAGAATACCCATCAAGATAGCAGAAGTGGGTGTTTTTAGACAGCCGCTCGAGCATCTGATCAATAAAGGGCAGAGGATAGTGGTCCTTCCAGGTGGCCTTGTTCAACTTCCTGAAATCAATACACATTCTATATCCAATAATAGTTCTCTGAGGTATTAGTTCATTTTTATCATTAGGAACAACAGTTATACCTCCTTTCTTAGGAACACAATGAACTGGACTTAGCCACTTAGTATCAGCTATAGGATAGATGATACCTGCGGCTAGAAGTTTGAGAACCTCCATCCTAACCACGTCCTTCATCTTTGGGTTCAACCGTCGTTGATGATCAACAACTGGTTTGGCATCGGGCTCAAGATTGATAGTATGTTGGCAAATGGATGGACTAATACCCTTGATATCATCAAGAGTATAGCCAATAGCACCTCGGTGTCTGCGGAGTGTCTCCAATAATCGCTCTTCTTCATACCCTGAAATGTTAGAATAGATAATAACAAGATATACTTTCTTTTCATCTAAATAAGCATACTTGAGCATATCGGGTAGTGGTTTTAGATCAAACACCGGGTCTTCTTTTGGTTGCGAGACGATTCCTAAAGGTTCAACCGGGAGGTTGTGCTTTAGGATAGGAATTTGTCTTAAAAATATATCTTCTAGTTCATCCCTCTCCTGCATATGTATGTCATTCTCGTGGTCTTCCATAAATTGCTGCAAAGTATCATTAGGAGGAATAGCAATAGAAGCAATTTCTTCAATAATTTTGTCATTACTTGACAAGTCAGTACCACGAGGCTGCTTAGAAAACTTAGAAAAATTAAATTCATACGGCTCACCGTTGAATTGAACAGAAACTTTACTTTTCTTGCAATCTATTATAGCTCCACAGGTGCTGAGGAAGGGCCTACCAAAGATAATAGGGAAAAAACTATCTTGCACTGAACCAAGTACAAGAAAGTCAGTAGGATATTTTACCTTCCCGCAGAGTACTTCAACATCTCTCACAATCCCAACTGGAGAGATTGTTTGTCTATTTGCAAGATGAATCATGACATCAATGTCCTCGATCTCACACGGCTGAATATCGTGCATGATCTCTTCATAGAGTGTGAAGGGAGTAGCGCTGACGCTAGATCCCAAATCACATAGCCCATAGTAATTATGATTTCCTATTATGACAGATACAACTGGTGTACCTGAAATTGGGCCTTTGTTCTTGGCTGTGACAATGTTAGTGGAAACAACACAAAAACTAATAGTGGATTCTTTAATATCACTGGTTACCAGATCCTTGACCATTGCAACTTGAGGCTTGACCTTATCATATCCTCAGGTTCGCCAGTGGTCCTTCCATTTTTGTTTAGAATACCTGTAACAAAAGAGTGCTCCTTTATCCTTGAGGGATAAGGAGGCTGTTCATACACAACTGCAGGTAAAACAGGATCAGTAACATTAATCTCAATAGGTGACTCCTTGAAAGGTTTATGATGTTTACTCTCCTTCTTCTTAGAAGAATCAATATGAGAAGCAAAGTCCTTGCAAAAGTCAACCATTAGTTGGGAATCAAGACCAATTTTAGAGAAAAAGGTATTAAAGTAATCAGTCTTCACATAACTCTCAATGTAATCATGTTCATAGTTTATAGCGGGTTCAATACCTTTATCAATTTCCCAGTCTTCAGTGTTCTTCTGGATCCTTTCTATAAGATCCCATTTTTCTTCCATACTTCTGGTCTGGAATACCCCTCTAGAGGAGGCATACAACATCTCCTTGTCCTGACGAGAAAGCCTGGCATAAAAATTTGTAAGTATAATTTCCTTGGGGAGCTCATGGTTTGGGCATTTGAGCATCAGGGACTTCAGTCTCCCACAAGCTTGAGCGATGTTCTCTCCGTCGCGAGACCAAAAGTTATAGATGTAGTTCCTGTCTTGGTGAATTTCACGAAGAGGATAAAACTGTGCATAAAAGAGAGACATAAGCTCTGGCCATTCAAGCAGATCAGAGTTATCGAGTAGCTTATACCAATCTGAAGCTTTATCTTTGAGTGATATGGAGAATAGTTTCTTCATGATGAACTCCATCATTACACCTGCAAGCTTAAATAAAGAACATAATTGTGATAAATATAGCAGGTGTTCTCCCGGATGTCCTTCTCCTGTATAACGATTAGACAAGACATGATCAATAATACCAGGTGGTATTTTATAGGGCAAAATTTCAGTAGGGGTAGGAGTGACCACCACAGTCGTGGGACGACTCCTTACCAGCAACAAAACAACATTAGCAGAGTCCATAAGGACTGAAAGTAACAACAGAAAATAAAGGTTTCCTTACCGGCTTCACTTACCAATAGCGCTACACTCTCCAGCAACGGCGCCAGAAAAGCTCGTTGATGGCGGAGAAGTTAATAGGTTAGTTGGGTTGCCTCCCCTGTTAACCGCGCCAATAAACGATTCTTGATAACCCACAAGTCTAGGGGATCAATTGTAGCTTTTCGATAAATAAGGATGTCGATCCCACGAGGAGCAGAAGGTGTTGATAAGTGACATTGGATAAGGAAAGGCTGCACACACTCAAAGGTAAATATTTTGGGGTTTTTGGTTTAAGCAACAGAAAAGTAAAAGAAAAAAAAAGTAAACAGGGTAACTGAGAAGTAGCAAGTGGCCCAATCCTTTCACAAGGATAAGCCTAGGAACTAAACTTATAAAAGCTAAAGCGTTCTTGAGAACACGTGGGAGAGATAGCCAAGTTACTTTCACCATACTCCGCCAAGTATATGTATTGTATTGATAAGTGTTCGTGGGTGGATCAATGCTAGTACACCTTCTAGACTAAGATAAGTGTACTCTTATGATTACACACCTTGCAAGCATCCGCAAATACAAGGTAGTAATTAAGGCATAAGCCTAACCACAACATTACGATCAAGGATCCATAACTCCCTTGTGCAAAAGTGTGCGAACTGGGGTTCAGGTTTCTGTCACTCCGGCAACCCACCATAAGCATCCTTTGTGCACAATGTATTCCTCTAGGTCCATTAAAGGTGAAGTGTTAAGTGTTCGTCTTACATAACACCACTAGAGAAATAACAACACAACCTAAGTATCAAACAACACATAATACTTCAACATCATATGACTACTAATAGCTAGACTTCTCCCATGTTCTCAAGAACTAAAGTAACTAATCAGAAGACATAAAAGAGATCATGATCAGAGGTGATAGATGGGCGGCAAACAATCTGGACACAATGATATTTCTCCAACAAAACTCAATAGCATTCACCACAAAGTAGTAATCAACACCAACAGAGTAGAGAGGATAGATAGTACGGTTTACAACAGAAGTTGCAATTGTGAGATGAGATGGGATGGTGATGGAGATGGTGCTGATGTTGGGGATGATGTTGATGATGATCTCGATGATGCCCGTGACGACGATGATGATGTTGGCGACGATCTTCCCTTCCGGGAGGTGATCTTTGTAACAACCCAGATTTCACAAAAAATAAAATTTTTGTTTTCGGTGTGAATTGTTTGATTGTCTGATTTTTTTTGCGGTGTTTGCATCCCCGATTTATCGATCGGCGATTATTTTCCCCCCTCTTATCTCGTACCGGACGGAGACCGACCCTTGCCACCCTGACAATCGACATTTGCGACACCGGGTTTCGCCCGATCACCGTCGTGAAAACCGCACGAGACCAGCCGCAGCCAACGGAATGAAAAACCCTGTTTAATAATTAAAAGAGATATTTTTATAGCGCCGGAAAATGTTCTCGGAATGGTTCCAGTGCTAGGTGAACGCCGCCGGCTCGATGCTCTGATCGCGCAGTTCGAAGTTTTACCCGAATCGGAGGTCCTGCGGACCCCCGACGGTCAGAAACGTAAACACCGCGCACGCGAGAGAAAAACCGGGGATGTATTTGAAAACTGCCAGCCACCCGGGCTATATAAAGACCACCACTCTCCCACCCCTTTCTAGGGTTTCCCTAGCCTAAAAATTTCAGCCACCCCCTTAGATCTGCTGTTAATTCTGCCCACAACCCCCTCCGTTTCGAAACCCTAGATCCGGACGTTTCTCGGCCGTCAGATCCGGAGATGGACGCCCCAGATGCGTCCACGTCAGTCTTCTCCCACCTCCAGCCAGCCTCCGCCGCGCCCCGGGCCGCGTGGGCCCGATCCGGGCTGAGCAACCCGCGCGCCCGAGCTTGCCTCCACAGTGATGGCTGCCGCCGCTCCTCGTCGGCCGCCCCGCGCAAATCCGGCGAGCCGTCGCGCTGCCCCAGTCTCCTCCCCATCCCCGCTCCCTTCTCCCTCCACTACCTAACTCCCTCCTTCCCCCCCCCCCCCCCCGTGCAGCAAGGCACCATGGCCAGCCGCCATGGGAGCCGAGCTCGAGCTCGGGCTCGCCATGGATGTCGCCGCCACGGCCTTCCCCGGCCAAGATCCGGCGGCCCAAGGCCGGATCCGGCCGTCCTCCGCCGACCCCAGGCCTCCCCTGAGCTTCTACGGCCTCCCTTGGCTCTCTCCACCGACCCCGGGCCTCCAAGGATGGAAGGTCTAGGCTATCCCGCCCCGACGCTTTTTTCCATTCGAGTCACCTAGGATCCGAGTTCTGGGTATTGGTTTTAAGACTGAGCGTGCCTAACCGCGTGTGGGATTTTATGGGGTCCCCTTTCCTTACCTACCTAGCTTCAAACATTTCCAATGGTGGCCCAAGCTGATTTACCATTTGAAACCGTGTGTGTGCTGGTCGGCCGCCAGTAGTTTTCAAACCACCTTGTCCGGCTGAGGACCCGGTTTCCCATGTGTGATTAACCGGCTATCCAAACCTGCGACAGACGGTAGAGAACGATTCGAGAGCGAAGCCGGCTTTTGAGTTGGATGTCGACTCGCCGGGGGCCACCCGGATTTGTTCGTTGTTATCTAGAGGGACCTGTCGCTTCATATCTCTTGGAACTAAATCATAAAATGGTTGCCTGTGATGGGTAGCAACTGAGACAGATGGGCGTGCGGGCGGAGGCTTGTAATGGGCAGTTGGTACACCCCTGCAGGGTTAAATCTTTTCGAGAAGCCGTGTCCACGGTTATGGACGACTTGGAACCTACTTCTTGTTCATAGATAACATCAACTGAATCATAACTATAACTTGATCAACGTGTGTGTGCCTTGACTGCTTCTTCTTCGTCGGGATGCGAAGAGGAGGACAAGCATAGGATAGGTGTTATGTTTGCATAAGTACTTGATAGCAAGACTTGTTGGAGGAGATTCCTCATCAAATGCTTGGCTTCTTATCTTACTCTCTAGATCGTTATCCACTTCATAAATGCTAGTGCGGCAGCAACCTCACCACTTACCCCTTCCTTACCGTAAACTACTAGTTGTCCTAGAATGACGAGTGATGAAGTCCTTGCTGGGTCAGTTGACCACTACAGTTGGATGCTGATACGTCCCAAACGTATCTATAATTTCTGCTTGCTCCATGCATGTTTTGTGTGACTTTGCCATGTTTTTCTTGAAATTTCATACACTTTTGAGCATATTTGGACTAATCTATTAACCCAGTGCACCCATCTGTCAGTTGTTGTTTTCTGCTATGTTTGTATTTCAGGTTTTCCGGCCATTAAAAGTGCTCCAAAAAATCCAGGAAAATCAGATAAAAAATCAGCGTCGCGGAAGCTTCCAGAAACACCAAAGCAGCGAAGGGGGGCCACCACCAGGAGGCCAGGAGGGTCCCTGGCGCGGCCCCACCCTAGGCCACGCCAGGAGGCCTCCTGGCTGTCTGGTGGGTCCCCTCGATGCCCCCTTCGCCTATATTTACCCCTCGGGGTGGAAACCCCTAAGACGGACTCCTCTTTCGCGATCTCGCCTCTGTTTCGCCGCCGCCGCCGTTTCAAGATCGGGGCTGCCTGGAGAAGCTGCTCCGGCACCCTGCCGTAAGAAGCTACCCCCTCCGGGAGACCATCCATAGCCATGGACGCCTCCCGTATGTACCGTGAGTAGTTTCCCTTGGACCATGGGTCCGTGACCAGTAGCTATGTGATCTATCTCTCCCTTCTTTGTGCCTCCACTTTCGAGTCCTCGTGAGCTGCTTCACATGATCGAGGCATCTATGTAATTTCTGCTGTTGCTATGATGAGTTTGTTGGGATCTGATGGATTATGAGACTATGTTCAGATTGTGATGAGTAATATATTTGGTTCTTCTCTTTTATATTTTGTTCTTGAGTAAATTCTTGCATGTTCTCCGTTGCGGTATTTGCTTTGGCCAAGTATTTTATTTTCAACTCCAAGAGAGAGCGTTATGCTCGATTGTGGGTTCAACCCCTTGATGTCTAGCTTGAGTGACAGAAACATGAGACTAGGGGATGTGCTGTTGCCACCAAGGATAAAATAACGGGTCTTGTACTTGCGGGTGCAAGGATTGTTTACTTTACGCAAAGTTGTTTTAATGCAGTTGTCTGTTGCTTTGAGTTTACACTTTGGGTGGGATTCGCAACTTAATACCAGCGAGATGTTCTGGATAGATATCTCAAGGTGGATGATTCGTAGTAGATGCAGATGGATTTCGGTCTACTTACCTTGGCATACTGCCCATTGCTTTTGAGCCCTTCCTTTCTTTGCAGCATAGTTAGCATTGCGGTGCCTTCATAATCCTTTCAATTTCCCAACTGTGATTTGTTTACCTCGCTAGCACTTTTATTGTCTTTTGGGAGAGAGACATCACTAGTGAAAATCACCGGACCCCGGTCCATCTTCATATCATTGTTTACACCCTTAATTTACTTTCAGTCTTTAGTTTCAGTAGCCACTATTATTATCTCTTGCGTTGATCCTTTGTAAACGGCAAGGCCGGAGGAATTGACAACTCCTCTGTACTCGTTGGGAGCAAAGTTATTTGTATCTATGTGCAGGTCCAGGTGAAGCTAGCAACCTCGGCGCCATTGTTCACTTCACCACCTTCTTGTATCCTTCGGAGTCCTACGGGAGACAAACCTTGGTATCTTTGCCAAGGGAAAACTTGTCGCTCTACTATATCTCACTCTGCACTTGGGGTAATCAACGAGGGATGGAAGAGTATCAACACTTTCTTGCCATCAGATGTTGAGTACCTCTGTACTCATGATACTACCCCGAAACTCTTTTCAGGGTTCTTGATCGACAACAGGTATGGTGATCGACGTTTCACGTGGAGACTCGACGACGTCTAGTTAGGCGGATCCCCGCGGTGGGCCTGGAACCGTGTGGTTATGGGGTTTGATGTTTTTCTCTTTGCCAGTAGGCATTTGATTGTAGTCCGTACTCAGACATATACCTTCCGCTGATGTATTGTATTTAAGGAAATTGTATGCCGATTGTATGAGATGTTGTATCCTTGTATCTGTAATGTTGTGATATCACGTTGGAAATCCGGGGCATATGACTTTGTCATATGTCGCGGTGGGACCGATATGTGCTTCGTCCCCGGATCTGGATGGAAACATCTAGATCTAGAACAGTACCGCATATCGGGCCTTACAATATCCCCGGCGGAATCTGCCCGCCGGAGATGGCTTTTCTCCTCTGTAGGTTTCCGCCCAGTGGCGGCGGCGAAACACGGAAACTCTTCTATATTTAGGGTTTTCACCTCAGGGGGGTCTTATAGGCGAGAGGGGGCACCGAGGGGGGCCACCAGGCATCCAGGAGGGTGCCTGGAGCGCTCTAGGGGGGCCGCTCCAGGCACCCTTATGGCTGCCTGGTGGGTCCCCTCACCTCCGTCTTCGGTGATCCCAGGTCAATTCCCATAAAAACGATCCCCGTAAATTTTCATCGCATTTGGACTTGATCTGATTAATCAACTTGGTGTCCACTTTTCACCGCTGAATCCTGTTTCTGCTGCTTCGGCATCAGAAAGTTGTAAACTGTGTAAAACAAGCCAAAACAACATAAGAACAATACTTTAAAGTGGAATATGTCAATGATTAGGATGAAATTACGATATAAAATAGTGATGCTTTTTGGACGTATCACTTCCCGGTTTTGGATGATATCTGCAAGTGGTGCTGAGCTGGCCACAGTTATGGGGTGCTCCTAGAAGTAATGTTTAAGTTTTAGACTCGCCATGAATACCCCAAGAACCAATTTCTTCCAGTGAGGATATCGTTGCTTTGATAAATTCAAAACCTCACTGACGTAATAAACTGGTCTTTGAAGAGGGTGGTCCTTGCCGGCTTCCATACGTTCGACAACGACCACGGCACTGTCTGCTCGATTGTTGGCTGCGATGTAAATTAACATAGGTTATTTAGGCTTGGGATCTGCCAATATTGGAGCCTGGGATAATTGTTTCTTCAGTGACTCTAGGGCCTGATTGGCTTCATCATCCCAGACAAACGTTTCTGATTTCCTCAGGAGTCGATACAGGGGGATTGCCTTTTCTCCAAGCCGGCTTATGAACCGGCTCAAAGCGGCTACACACCCTGTGAGGTGTTGAACTCCCTTTACTGAGGTTGGCTTCTGAAGAGCCATGACAGCATTTATTTTCTCTGGGTTTTCCTCAATACCTCTCTCTGATACTATGTATCCAAGGAGTTTACCTGCAGGTACCCCAAAGGTGCACTTGGCCGGGTTTAGTTTCATCTAGTACTTGCGTAGATTTTTGAAGGTTTCCGTCAAATCACTGATGAGTGAGTCGGCCAACTGGGACTTGAGCACTATATCATCCACATAAGCATGCACGTTGCGCCCAATCTACTCTTTGAGGCAACTCCGCACTGTTCGCTGATAGGTGGCTCTCGCATTCTTAAGGCCGAAGGGCATGGAAGTGTAACAGTAGATCCCGAAAGGGTGACGAAATCCGTCTTCTCTTGGTCCTCAAGGGCCATCTTGATCTGGTGATAGCCAGAATAGGCGTCAAGGAAACATAGGAGCTCACCTCCCGCAGTCGAGTCTATGATCTGGTCAATACGAGGCAGCGCGAAGGGATCCTTCAGGCAGGCTTTGTTTAAATCCGTGTAGTCAATGCACATGTGCCAGGTCCCGTTCTTTTTCAAAACGAGGACCGGGTTTGCGAGACATTCAGGATAAAAGACTTCCATGATGAATTCGGCGGCGAGGAGCCGGGCTATCTCTTCCCCAATAGCGTTTCTCCTCTCGTCATTGAAGCGACGAAGTAATTGCTTGACCGACTTCAATTTTGGATCTATATTTAGGTGGTGCTCAGCGAGTTCCCTCGGGATGCCTGGCATATCAGAGGGTTTCCAGGCGAAGATATCCCGATTCTCACAGAGGAACTCGATGAGCGCGCTTTCCTATTTATTAGAAAGCCCTGTCCCGATGATGAACTGCTGAGAAGAGTCACCGGGAGTAAAGTCGACTTTCTTCGTACCCTGAGCCGGTTGAAATTTGGGATTGTTGTCGGGAGTCAGTTTCTTCAGGATTGTGGGATCTGTCGGGTCTACCTTTTCTTGGTATGCCGACAAGTCCTCTTTGGCGCGCGTCGACTCGGCAAACTTGACGTGTTGTTCGTCACATTCCACTGCCCTGGACTGACTTCCATCGACGGTGATTGGGCCATTGGGACCCGGCATTTTTAGTTTCAGGTAGACGTAACATGGCCGAGCCATGAATTTGGCATAAGCCGATCTGCCCAAAATGGCATGATATGGGCTCTGGAGTTTTACCACTTCAAAGGGTATGAGCTCGGAGCGGAAATTCTCGGCGTTTCCAAAAGCTGTCTCCAGGTAAATTTTGCCTATCGGGCGTGCCGACTTGCCTGGGACTATTCCGTGGAAAACGACGTTGAAGGGTTGCAGCTGTTTTTGGGTCAACCCCATCCTGTGAAAAGTTTCGTAATAGAGGATGTTGATGCTGCTTCCTCCATCCATGAGCACTTTGTCAAGTGTATATCCTCCAATTTGTGGAGAGACTACAAGAGCCAGGGCCCCTGGGTTCTCTACCACCGGGGGGTGTTCATCTCTTGTCCAAGTGATTGGCTGTTTTGACCAATTGAGCCATCTAGGCCAAGCCGGCTCCGTAGTCACAGCCATAGCGGCTCTCCGTTGCAGCTTTCTATCCCTCCTGCAACTGCTGGTGGTGAAAACGTGATATGCTTCATGGTCATGGAGTTGTTTTGGGTTTGCTTGGAATCCAGCAAGCCCGGACTGATTTTGTTGGGCTCCTCCTCCGGGTCCTTGGTGTTGAGGCATTGTGCCAGCTCCTTGGTAGCCAGGGTTCTGGTTATTGCCGTTCTGGCCGGTTCCCCCACCTGACCCGGGAGGTCCCTGGTTTCCACGTCATGCAAATTCTTTCATGAAATAGCAATCTTCCCAGGTGTGATTGGCTGGACGACCAGGTTTACTATGGGTCGGGGAAGGACTCTTCATAGCTGCTTCAAAGTTGTTCGGATGAAAATTTCCTTCCGGCTTGCGGTAGTTGTTGCCCCCCTGCTTCTGTCTTTGGGAGCCGACATTTGTGTTGGCTACCAAGTCATAAGTAGTCTGGTCAAGCCGTCGCTTGGTTTGCTGATTCTGATTCTGGGATGTTTTGCCACCATTCTTGTTCTGGCCGACTTTATCCTGCTGAGGTTCAGTATCCTTCGTTTTGTCAGACTCGGTGTATTTTATGACCGCGTTCATGAGCTCTCCTATATCCTTGACCGTCCTCTTGAGTCGGCCAAGTTTGTGGACCAGGGGCTCGAACTTGCAGTTCCTTTCCAAGACGACGACGGCTGTTTGGGATGTGATATTGTCCGAAGAGTGGATTATTTCTGCAACCCGTCGCGCCCAGCTCAGGGTCGACTGTCCTTCCTTTTGGACACAATCCTCCAAGTCGACGATCGTGGTAGCTCGCCGGCATGTGCCTTGGAAGTTCTGGATAAATTTTTCCTTGAGATCCGTCCAGGAGGTGACGGAATTCTCCGGGAGATTTTTGAACCATGTGCGAGACGGCCCTTCCAACATCACTGTGAGGTAACGGGCACACACTCCTTCGATGTCTTGCAGCATGTGCATGGCTAGGTCATAACTTTCGATCCAAGCTGCTGGGTCCATGTTAGCTGTATACTTTCCGATCTTACGTGGGCCCTTAAAGTCCGATGGCAGGCGTGTATTACGGAGAGCCGTCACCAAGCATCGGTTGCCCACGGATCTGCTGGTGAACTCGGCGTCTTTTTCTTGTACCATCTGCTCTATCCGGCGTTTGGGGTAGAGGTTAGATGGTATGTCTTGGATCCTTATTGCCCCCGACGGGTCTGGTGGCAGGGCGTGGTGCTGGCGATGACTGCTCGAGCCGGCCGGAGCTGGTGAATTCGCTTGCCGGCTCATACTGCGGTATGGGGTCTCGTGTAGGTACTGAAATCCCTGTGAGTACTGGGCTTGCTGTGTGATTGCGGTTTTGAGCAAATCAATCGCCCCTCGAGTGGCCTGGTCCACCAGGGTGTCTCCATGTATGGTTACGCTAGTGAGGTACCGGGTCGCCTCCACAACATTGGCCATGGGGTTGTTGTAGTGATCCAGGGGTGTATGGAACCGTTCCTGCCGCGGCGAGGGGATACGTTGCCTTGGTGGCATGTACCCTGGGGGAGTCGACTGATTTGTGTCCTGGAACAGCCTCCGGGCCGGGAGGTCAGAAGGGATTCGGCTCGTGGGCCCTGCAGGGCGTGCGTTGGCAAGACTCAGCCTCTGTGCTTCTATCAATTCTGACTCATGTCGCAAGCGCCTAGATTCTTGGGAAGTTGTGTTTCTCTCTCCACCATTTGCGTGTTCTGGGAGTTAATTTCCCTTCGTATGCTCATAACCTGGGCCTTGAGCCCATTGACCCTGGTTCTCCAAGCTTGCTGGTTTTCAGGTGTTATTGGCGCAGCTAAGGCTTCATCCAAGGCGTTTCGTGCATCTGAGAGGACTTCTGCTCCCGTAAGAACTTCTGGTTGTTCCCTATCTGGGTTAGGGGCCGTGTTGTGAGTCGTCTCCACATTCCGGTTCTGTGCTGTATCTTGAGCCGGTTGGCTTCCCTGCTCTTCGGTGCCTGCCATGAACACTGTCACAAAATATGGAGGCTCGTACTTTGGAAAGTTGGGGTTGTATTCAGCCATTCCCGTGCTGAGTCTGGTGCTCCCGAAGGATCGGATGGAGCCAGTATCTGAGAAGCTTGTTTCACTGGGGTGCGAGTCGGCGTCAGATGTTTCTCCCGTGGTGTTGGGTGTCAGAGGCTCGGCAGAGCGTGCCGGCTCCGGAGATCCAGTGATGAACCCGACAAAGGTGTGCCTCGAGCCGGCATGTCGTCGACTCGAGGTTTCCAGGGGGACTTCAGGATCCGGCTCTGGCTCAGATCCGTCCGTCCTCCCGATGAAGATGAGAATAGCTCTGATCTGGACCCGATATCTGGATTCGACGGAGTCGGCATCGGGCCCTGACGAGGGGGTGACCCCACGACTCCTACTAATAGGCCTACCCGGTGTCATTGAAGGCCCACGAAGCTACCGCCGGATTCACCTTGGCCCGCTAGATGGCACCGACATTGGGAGTCCTCGACTGACAAGGAAGGTGCAGGGACTTGCCGTACAAGCTAGGGTTAGATTTCCTCTAATTGTAGATTGATCCCCCGAGACCTGGTCTACTATATAAAGGCCAGGAGGGGCAACGCATAAAGGGAGAGACATCGCCTGTAACCCTAGCCTAGAGCACATCTGCTTCGGCATCCTTTGTAACTTCTCCACAATCAATATATCGAGCAGGAAGTATATCCTCCTATTTGCCGACGAGCTTATCGTCCAACCTGTGTCTTCTCCAACTAGCCTAGGGTCCCTAACCATGGGACTTGCCGGGGCCGATCCTCGACAATTGGCGCCGACCGTGGGGACCACACAGGTTGGAATTACGATCTCGGCGGTACCATCTTCTGCAAATCACAACTCAAGGGCAAGAGCCGGACCCAACCCACTCAAAGGATTCAATGTCACGGCAAACATCTTCGCCGTCCCAGCAGTCTCGATCAAGTCACAACCATATCAGACCCAGTACAGTGGAGGCAACCAAACACGGCGTCAGCGACGAAGGAACCGACGACCTAGAAGAGCCGCAAGGAACCCCTACGCAGGAGTCCCACTCGAGGAGGCGCGACGCGCAGCAGGGGACCCGCAGGTCTTTCGACGGCCCACCACCGCCCGGGCACCCGCCGAGCATCACAACGATGGCCACGAGTCCGACACCAGCAACCAAGAATATCGCTGCCAAAGGGAGAATCGACGACCCAGGAGGCGTGCCAGGGAGATCTACAACGAGGACAAACCCCGCAAGCCGCACGACGCAGTCGAGGAGCCAAGGGTCTTCCGACGCACCGCCACGCGGGCACTCAACGACAGCCAAGACAGCGACTCGGAGACACCGGTCGGCGAGTACTACGACCCGGAGCGAAGGCCGGACGAATTCGCCAACCTCATCAAGCATCAGGACACAATTCGAGGATTCGAAACAGACCCTCGATTCTACGAACACCCGGAGGACCACGAGCATGTCTTCACAATCTCAAGGAGGAAGAGACACAGCGGGTCAAGCAAACTTACAGTCAGAGAACAGCTAGCAGGACCCTGCACAATTCACAACTTTGAAGATGAATGGGGGCGCATCAGATCCAACCACACCCTGGGAGAATGTCGCCTGTTCAACGAGCTGGCCGACGACCTCAGGAACGAAAAACGCAAAGGAGTCAAGCGCGCTCGAGAGCCCGAGCAATCGCCACCACCAAGCCACGAAGGACGCCGCAGCCCGCCGCATGGGCAGGTGCTCATGATACAGGAAAGCAGGGTGCCACAAGCGCGGCGTGACGCCCACACCCTGCAGGCTGCAGCAACCGAGAACATGAAACCAGTGGAAACCTACCAACTGCACGACGCGGAGACCATCATCACGTTCTCACAGGATGACCACCCGCCAGCCATACCAAGACGAGGACACGCGCCTCTCGTGCTCGACGCACAAATCGGAGGATATTACATGGATAGGGTCTTCATGGACGGAGGCAGCAACATGAACATCATCTTCGCAAGCACCCTGCATAAAATGCTGACCCCTCGGTCGGTATGGAAGAAGTCAAGCACCGTACTAAACGGCGTAGTACCTGGAGAAGCAGCAACATCACTCGGATCAATCGAGCTTGAGGTTGTCTTTGGCAATCGACGCAATTTCGCCAAGCACGTCCTCGAGTTCGAGGTGCTCGACTGGCCATCTCAATACCACGCCATATTGGGACGACCAGCATTTGCGCAGTTCATGGCAGTACCACACTACGCCTATCTCAAGCTCAAGATGCCAGGGTCAACAGGAGTCCTCACGATCAGCGGAAGCTTCATCAAGTCAGACCAATGCAACCGCGATTTCCACAAAACCTCCGACACACTAGGAGCGGACCAAGAACTGAGAGAAATAGTCATGGTCGTCGACAAGAAAATCTTCCCATTGGCAAGCCGCATCTAGTCAAAGGAGTATGGTCCTATCTTCAGCATCGACGGCGACACGGTCACGTACCAAGTACACCCGACGGACCCAGATAAAACAGTCCGCGTGTACGCCCACCTGCCAGAGGAACAAGCGACTGCGCTAGTGGCTCTCCTTCGAGACGAGTGGAAGACATTCGCCTGGTGCCCAGCCGACATGCCTGGCATACCACGCGAATTCGCAGAACACGCCCTAAACATCAAACCAAACACGAAACCAGTAAAGCAAGCTCTGAGACGATTCTCGGAGCCCAAGCGTAGGGCAATCAGAGAAGAAGTCAACCGATTGCTCGACGCCCAGTTCATCCGAGAAACCAAGAAGGCCACTTGGATAGCAAACCCAGTGCTTGTGCCCAAGAAGGACACGGACGTACTGCGCATGTGCGTCGACTACGGGCTAGTGAACAAGCACTGCCCGAAAGACCACTTTCCCCTACCAAGGATCGACCAAATAATCGATTCGACTGCGGGATGCGATCTGCTTTCCTTTCTGGATGCATATTCAGGATACAACCAGATCAGGATGAAAGAAGAAGACGAAGAGCACACCTCATTCATCACACCTTACGGTGTATTCTGTTACAAGACGATGCCCTTCGGGCTGAAGAACGCAGGTGCTACATACCAGCGGATGATGCAAGCCTGCCAAAAGGAGAAAATCGGGAGGAACGTACAGTTGTACGTAGACGATATCGTCATCAAGACCTACAAAGCAGACACGCTACTCGACGACCTGCGCGAAACCTTCGCAGCACTCAACAAATACAGGATCAAGCTGAATCCAAAGAAGTGCGCTTTCGGCGTACCGGCCGGGAAACTACTCGGTTACATGGTCTCCGCCCGAGGAATCGAAGCAAACCCCGAGAAGGTCCAAGCCATCGCCAAGATGCAAGAGCCGACTGACATAAAAGGAGTACAACAGCTAACTGGAAGACTAGCAGCACTAAGCCGCTTCATCAGCCGGCTAGGGGAACGCACGCTGCCCTTCTACCAACTGCTAAGGAAAGGAGAAAAATTTGAGTGGACAGAGGAAGCCCGCCAAGCGTTCGCAGACCTCAAAAAGACGCTCTCAACTCCACCAGTTCTGGCGGTACCCAGGGACAAAGAGAAACTCTAACTCTACATAGCAGCATGCAGCAGCGTAGTAAGCACGGCACTCGTCGTCGAACGCATGGAAGAAGGCAAAGCCCAAAGCATACAGAGGCCAATCTACTACCTCAGCATGCTACTGAACAAGTCCCAGCAGCGATATCCACACTACCAGAAGTTACTGCTGGCCGTCATCATGACTTCACGGAAGGTATCACACTACTTCGACGAGCACCCGATCACCATAGTGAGCAACGCCCCACTCGCGGACATTCTCAACAACCAGGGAGCAACTGGACGAGTCGCCGAGTGGAACATAGAGCTCAGCCCGCGAGATCTACAGTTCGAGCACCCAACAGCAATCAAAGCCCAAGTATTCCCAGACTTCCTGGTCGAGTGGGCAGAGGTCCAAACACCAGGACCCCCGGATCTGTTGAACTCATGGTCAATGTTTTTCGACGGATCGAAAAGACAACAAGGAGCAGGAGCAGGAGTCGTCCTACTCTCCCCCAAAGGAACGAAGCTGAAGTACATCTTCCAGATAAACTTCAGGCACGCATCCAACAACGAAGCAGAGTACGAGGCACTCCTCCACGGCATGCGCATGGCCAAAACATGCGGAGCCACCCGCCTCATCATCTACGGGGACTCCAATCTCGTCGTCTAGCAGGCGATGAGAAACTGCAATGCCCTAGCCGACAACATGGCAGCCTATCATAAACTCTACAACGAACTCGAAGGGAGTTTCGACGGTTGCGAGCTCAACTACATCACTAGGGCCAACAACACGGAGGCGGACGAGCTCGCAAACATCGGATCGACCCGAGGACCAATACCACCCGGAGTTTTCCTGGAAAGCATCAGCCAAAGGTCCATCAAAACACCGGCGGCGGCACTCGGGACAGTCGAGGAAGAAGAGGACGCAACAGACCCTGCGCAGGTGGCATCAGCAAGCCCGTCAGAAGGCACCGGCACCAGCACACCCGACGACACAGCAGCAGACGAGCTCGACGGACCAGCCTGGGCAAAACCATTCCTTCGGTTCATAATCGATGGAACGCTACCGCAAGACGTGGCCAAGGCACGATGCATCAGCAGACGCTCCAAAGCGTTCACGGTGATCAACAGACAGTTGTACAAGCGCAGCATCACGCAAATACTACAAAAGGGCATCGAAGAGGAAGACGGCAAAGCACTACTCCTCGAAATCCACGAGGGCACATGCGGGCACCACGCAAGCAGTCGAGCACTCGTGTCCAAAGCATTCCGAGCGGGATTTTACTGGCCCACAGCTATGAAAAACGCAGAGGACATAATGCGGCGCTGTGTCGCTTGCCAGAAATTCGCTAACAGACCGCACGCCCCGGCCTCAGAGCTCAAGACCATACCATTATCCTGGCCATTCGCCACCTGGGGACTCAACATGATCGGCCCACTCAAGAAATCATCAAAAGGAGAAGGACACATCTACTGGTCGCAGTCGACAAGTTCACCAAGTGGATCGAAGCAGTGCCAATCACTAGTTCCACCGCCCTCACAGCCGTGAACTTCATCAAGTCAATAATCTTCAGATTCGGAGTGCCACACAACATCATCACAGACAATGGCACAAATTTCACAGCTGCCGAATTCTAGAACTTCTGCGAAGAACTAGGCATTAAAATAAACTACGCGTCAGTCGCGCACCCGCAATCCAACGGCCAGGTGGAGAAAGCAAACGTTCTCGTATGTGGAGGACTCAAGAAACGGCTCCTCACACCACTCGAGCAGGCCGCCGGAAACTGGGTAGAAGAGCCCCCCGCAGTACTTTGGAGCCTACGGACCACGCCAAACACTGCGACCCAATTCACACCGTTCTTTATGGTTTACGGGGCCGAAGCAGTACTACCACATGACCTCAAGTTCGGAGCCCCTCGGGTCACGGGGTACGAAGAAGAGGAAGCAGAGGAAGCACTCCAAGACGACAAAGACACAGTCGACGAGGCAAGAGACGTGGCCCTGTCAAATTCAGAAGGATACCAGGACAAGCTGCGCACTTACCAAAGCAGCCGCCTTCGAACGAGAACTTTCAACAAAGGGGACCTAGTACTACGACTGATACAAGAGAAGGTCCACAAATTAGCCCCCCAATGGGAAGGCCCATTCATAGTATCAGAAGTCACCGGAGGCGGCGCCTACAGGCTAAAGACCCCCAAGACGGACGAAGATGTGGGCAATCCATGGAATGTCGCAAACCTGCGACTGTTCTACCCTTAGCATCAATCGGTTGGACATGACCGGCAACTCATGTAACCACTCGACCGCAATAAAGCATATGTTGCCCAAACATTACCAGCTTTCAAAAAAGAATTCGGATGGCTTAATAAAAATCCCCCCGAGCCCTGCTATCGCCTACGCGATCTCACATCAAAAAGCACTCGGGGGCTTAAGAAAAATCCCCCCGAGCCCTGCTATCGCCTACGCGATCTTACATCAAGAAGCACTCGGGGGCTTAAGAAAAATCCCCCCGAGCCCTGCTATCGCCTACGCGATCTTACATCAAAAAAAAAGCACTCGGGGGCTTAAAGAAAAATCCCCCCGAGCCCTGCTATCGCCTACGCGATCTTACATCAAAAAAAGCACTCGAGGGCTTAAGAAAAATCCCCCCGAGCCCTGCTATCGCCTACGCGATCTTACATCAAAAAGCACTCGGGGGCTTAAGAAAAATCCCCCCGAGCCCTGCTATCGCCTACGCGATCTTACATCAAAAAAGCACTCGGGGGCTTAAGAAAAATCCCCCCGAGCCCTGCTATCGCCTACGCGATCTCACATCAAGAAGCACTCGGGGGCTTAAGAAAAATCCCCCGAGCCCTGCTATCGCCTACGCGATCTTACACCAAAAAGCACTCGGGGGCTTAAGAAAAATCCCCCCCGAGCCCTGCTACCGCCTACGTGATCTTACATCAAAAAGCACTCGGGGGCTTAAGAAAAATCCCCCCGAGCACGCCATCGCCCACGTGATTCAACACTTGAAAACTGGAATCACCATAGCAACAAACAGGAGTACCCAAAAGCTTTCACAAATGACAACGTCTACATCTTCGTCACAGCAAAATAAGAGGATTACTGCAGAAGCTCATCACGCAACATTCATATCAGCCTATGTCCGACTCCCCGACTCGAACGTAGCCTCGGGGGCTACTCCCATCGGGAGCGCTGACGCGCACCCAATAAAGTTTGAACAAGCAGGCCACGGCCAGCTGCACCTGCGAAAGGACACGAGACTTGCAAAGGGTGTAGTCAGCACTATCTCCAACTTCACCCCGGCGAAAATCAACCGCAGCTGCTCCAAGGATGGCGCCAAAGGAAATAGGCCAAGTTTATCTCAGCCTACGCTCGACTCTACAACTCGAACGAAGCCTCGGGGGCTACTCCCATCGGGAGCGCTGACGCGCACCCGATAGAATCTACGTCCAAAACCAGTACACCAGGAGGAGCCGAACACATCTCAAGCAGTTAAGACACAGCAGAAGGAGTCGACGACCTGGCACAGTCGAGTGAATAATGTTGGAAATACTGGAGGCAAAACACTTTACTCAAACAGCCTGTAACACAACTTGGACACAAAGACTCAGTTACATTTGGATAGAAGGCAGCTCCTACTACAAGAGGGAATTAGCCAAGGAATTATGACTTCTACATGTATGCCCATGAAGTACATGACTACATTACAAGGACATCAACACAGATAATGGGAGGAAAAGGGACTCGTGGAGGATGTCAATGACATAACAAAAGGTGAAGCTCGAGTTATTTCTCGATGCTCCACCAGCCTCTTCTCCAGCTCCACGAGTTTCTTCTTCAACTCCTCTGCAGCAGCAGCACCACCAGCTTCTTCTCCAGCTGCAGCCACACAGCCGTCGAAGAAAAGCCGTCGTCAGCCCTATGAAGCCCCTTGGCGTACTCGCTTGGTCGAAGGCTTGACGTCGACATCCTCGCCGGAGCTGGCCACCAAGTCATCACCACCAGAGGAACTCCTGGAAGACGGAGTCGAAGAAGAAGAAGGCGTAGCACCCCCGACCTTGTGGAAACGTCGCTGCTTGACTCCTGAGCTCGCGGGTCCATGTTGTTGCCGCTCGGATTAAAAGCACGGACGGCAACAGTGCTCTCACCATCAAATCGACAGCAAAGAACATCGCCATCGCGCAGAGCCAAACGGCGAGAAAACGAACTCCAACCAGAGCCAAGAAAGACCAAACGGGAACGGTCAAACTCCAAATCAACATAGGAGGGAGCTCGATCGCTCCCCTGAAGATGTAGAAGCAAGCCACCCAAACCAAGAGCGGCCACAATGGCAGAAAAAGAAGGAGGAAGAAGAACGCGAGTGGCACTAAGGCCACGAACGCACAATAAGGAGTCATGACGCCAAAAGCCCTCTGCAGAAGAAGAAGAAGGTGATAGCGGAGTGCCATGTCGACCACCGCGTCCAGAACGAGGAGTACGTCCACATCTACTACGACGGACACGACCACGGCCGGAGCCTCGCTTTGGAGCCATGAAAAGTTAGTAAAAGGGAAGAAGAAGAGGAGACAGATGAAGGAAAGCAAACCAGGACGAAGCCAATTTATAGTGCAAGAAAGCCCCGATGCGGCAAGGCCAAGCGGTACCCGAACTTAATCCAGAAATAAAAACTACGCTGACGCTTCAACATCCGAGGCCAAAGATGCTCGCCCACGGGGCGCGCTGTTCATACTACCATAAAATCACGCGCGTTGGAAACACACGCCTCGGGAACTCAACCGGCGCTGCCCGCACGCCACCGAGCTCATTATTATGACCGGTCAAGATGAAAAGACGGTTCACTGCCAAGCATCTATGACAATAACCACACAGCGACGTGGTTATCCTGACAGAAAAATAGCAGAAGACCACGCCAACATTTTGCCACAGGTAAAGCGTATCAGGTACGCTACCAACGCCTGGAGATTTTATCAGATTTTTTTTCTCCAACAAAGAAAAAACATTCACTCCCATCGGGAGGAGCCCATCTCTAGAGTCCACAAGGTGCTCACTCGTCTGAAGATCAACAAGGTGCTCGAGTGATCACTCGCACGCACTAGAGTTACAGGTGCTCCCTCACCTATGGACCCACAAGGTGCTCGAGTGACCATTCACACCCTTGAGAGTCTCGGGTGCTCCCTCACCTCTGAAAGAAACTCAAACAGCTTCCGAGTAATTACTCGCAAAAGGATTCCTCACCTGAGCACTCGAAACAAGCTTCGCGAATGAGATGAGTGAACAGCTCACTTGATGATTTGTTCCAAGTGGGTGAAATGCTATAAGGCTCCGCGCCTCAAAAACACGCCTATTCCTGGAACCACGACACACTGTGCCCAGATGCCACGCAAGACTAGCGTGTAGGTAAGACCCCGCTGCGAAGATCGGCCGGGCTGGGACTTGCCGAAGAGCGATTTCACTCCCAACCTTTCCATGCGCTGCGCATGAAGTATAAAGCCGGGCGGACGCGCCTTAGGCTATGCAACCAACTGGCGGCAAATGAACACCGTAAGACCTGAAGCGGCCGGACTTTTGCTATGCTCCAGTATTCCAAGCTCATGTCGAGGGACATGGGTTTGATTGGGCGATCACGGTATTTGCCACTAGCGCAATTCACTAAGGCTCGATCCGTCGACTCCTTAGGCCCTTTCTGCTTAGCATCCCTCGAAACAGGTTTTGTCATGGCCACCATGCTGCAAGCGACCGCGGGTGCACCGCGCATACAAGCCACGGACGTATGAAGACGAACTTGAGTCCCTGCGCGACTCTTCGAGTCCCCCAGGCACTCGGGGGCTACTGACGAGGGGGTGACCGCACGACTCCTACTAATAGGCCTACCCGGTGTCATTGAAGGCCCACGAAGCTACCGCCGGATTCACCTTGGCCCGCTAGATGGCACCGACATTGGGAGTCCTCGACTGACAAGGAAGGTGCAGGGACTTGCCGTACAAGCTAGGGTTAGATTTCCTGTAATAGATTGATCCCCCGAGACCTGGTCTACTATATACAGGCCAGGAGGGGCAACGCATAAAGGGAGAGACATCGCCTGTAACCCTAGCCTAGAGCACATCTGCTTCGGCATCCCCTGTAACTTCTCCACAATCAACATATCGAGCAGGAAGTATATCCTCCTATTTGCCGACGAGCTTATCGTCCAACCTGTGTCTTCTCCAACTAGCCCAGGGTCCCTAACCATGGGACTTGCCGGGGCCGATCCTCGACAGGCCCCCAGGTTGAGTCATCGATGCAGAGCCTTCCGCGCCGGCTCCTGGTGATTCGCCCGGTCACGAATCCTTCCATGCCTTGTAGAGATCCCCAGGTTCGGCCCCGACGGTGCGGTAAAGACCTACTCCTGCTTTTTGACAATAGGGGGATCGACTCTTCAATAGGAGGATTCGATCGTATCGATTACAGTGGTGATGTTTCACCGGCTTAGTCTCGTGGAGATCTAGGCTCTGAAGCGAGTTGTGTAAACATGGCTTGAGGTCAGTTCCTGCTCTGGCTCCCGTGGTCCTCAGCTTATAAAGGTGTCGGGTCCCGGGATTCCTAGAGTCGAACTCCTACACGATGTGGAGTTCTATTCTACTTTACAAGTTTTCTACGTGCTATACAAGGTAAGTCGAATTCCTTCTAGGGCTTCAATCTTCACGCTTGGTACGTCCGACTCCTCATCGGGTCTTCTTTATGGGCCTCCATATGTAAGTCGGCCCGGAGATTCCTAATGCAGGGTCTATGGGCTTGATCCATCCCCCCTACAGCATCCACAAGCTTAGATGCTTGAGTCTTCTTGAATATTTCTTGGGAGTGCACGGGGGCATCCCCAAGCTTGAGCGTTTGACCTTCCTGAATTTTCTTTTATCATTTTCCCTCACACACTAGAAAACTCCCTTCATACATAACTCATCATAATCTGATTAGCGAGGTTAGTACCCACAATAAAATAATTTTTCTATACTGGAAATAAGGATATTCTTGAAGAGCTACTGTTTCTCAAGATTTCCAAAAGGTTTTTGCAAAGAAAAAGTAAGCTTAAGGTTTGCAAAATAAAGAAAAGGAAAAACATGACAGAATCTGTGAAAAACAGACCAGCAGGTAGTAAATAATTTTTTAGGGGTACTTCTGCAACTCAAATAAAAAAAACTCAGAACATACGAAAGTTTCGTGATTGTATAGAGCACAATGTGCAAAAAATTCAGCAAAAAAAGATGAACTGGGAATTTTCTATGATTTTTCCCGTCACGAGGACAGAATCTGTTTTTTGGACAGCATGTCACAACTATCACTTCCATTGTCATATGAGGCTATAAATGGAAAAAAGATTGAAAAGTAAAGATACAATGATGTTGCTACAGTAGTAACAAACATCAAGACACAAAAAAAGCAAAATAAACCTAATTCGTTGTGGGCTGCCTCCCAAAAGCGCTTTCTTTTATGCCTTTAAGCTAGGCATGATGCAAAAACATCAAGTTGTATCAATTGAACCATCATCAAGATCATCAAAAAGCTCTTCAATAGTACAACCACTCTTAAGAGGACCTTCAAATAAAGGCCTAATAAAGATACTTCTAGGGATAAAAGCAAAAGGCGGAAGATCAATTGGAGTTTTATTTATTCTAAAGAGAGGTATCTCTTCCAAAGTCTTCACAGTTTCAAGCCCTTTGGCAATAGATGGATTATTTTTGAAACAAGGAGCCTTTGGAACGTAAACGAACTTAGGTTCCTTCTTTGCCGGAGTTTCTACCTTTTTGGTTTTTATTGAGGAGAAATTAGTTCCTAAAGTGTCAATGATTTCCTCAATCTTATCTATCCTAGAAGGATCCAAGTCATGGGATTTGATGGTCTCCAAGGTTTCGAAAATTTTATGCATGGAGCTATCGAGTCTATTCAAATTCCCTTGAATCTTACGATCCAACTCACTCATCTTATTAATGCTTGGCATCTCTAGCTCTATATTTTCAAGTTTTTTCATAATGTGAGCTAGGGTAATGTCCTCTTTAGTGCTAGCAACATGGGGGGTTTACAACAATATTTTCCATAATACTAAGAGCTTCCCAAACTGGGACTTCTAGGAAATTCCCATTGATAGAAGTATCTAGAATAAACCTATTCCAAGAAGTAATTCCAACATAAAAGTTTCTAAGCAGGATAGTGGTGGATTTCTTCTTGGTGGCTTTTTTTTAGAATAATTAATTCTATACCAGGCATCTTTTAGACTTTCACCACCTCTTTGTTTAAAGGTGGGCACTTCTGCTTCACCAAAGGCAAAAGGACCAGACATAATGACAACCACTAGCAAGGTAATTTAATTTTTTTGATTTTTTATAAGGGACACTAAAGCAAAAACTGAAAGGTAAACTAACAAGACTAAAAAGCAAACATAAAAGATACTGTGCAACTCCCCTATCTTGAAGAGTGGAGTCCCCGGCAACAGCGCCAGAAATTATCTTTGATGGCTTCTCGCCCCTCGTTGGTTACCCAAAGTGGAAGGTTGAGATGTAAATTTCCCTCGGTGAAGATACCAAGGTTTGTCTCCAGTAGGACTCCGACAATGACAGGAAGGTGACAACAGCGCTAGCAATTAGGCGGTTGACGTGGACCTGCACACACAACAGATAAATTTGCTCCCAACGAGTACAGAGAGGTTGTCAATCCCTCCGGCCTTGTTGTTTACAAAGGATCAAACGCACGGGATAATAATGATAGCGATAGCAACAGAAAAGGAAATAAAGCAGAAAATAAATAGCAGGTGTAAACAGTGGTGGAAATATGGACCGGGGTCCCATGATGTTCACTAGTGATGTCTCTCTCCCAAAACACGATGAAATAGCCATGCAAGGTAAACAAATTACAACTGGGAAATTCACAGGATTATGTGCGCAAACCAATGCTAACTATGCTACAAATAAAGGAAGAGGCTCAAAAGCTTGGGCGGTACGCCAAGACAAGTAGACCGAAATCCATCTGCATCTACCTACTAATCATCCACCTTGAGATATCTATCCAGAACATCTCGCTGGTATTAAGTTATGAATCCCACCCAAAGTGTAAACTCAAAGCAACAGACAACTGCATTAAAGAACTTTGCGTAAAGTAAACAATCCTTGCACCCGCAAGTAAAAGCACCGTTGTTTTCTCCCTTGTGGCAACAGCACATCCCCTAGACTCATGTTTCTGTCACTCAAGCTAGTCATCAGGGGGCATGAACCCACAATCATGCATTACGCTCCCTCTTGGAGTCACTACCTACTACTTGGCCAAAGCAATAAACAACAACGGAGAACATGCAAGAATTACTCAAGAACATAAATATAAAAGAGAAGAATCAAATATATTACTCAAACACAATCTGAACATAGTCTCATAATCCATCAGATCCCAGCAAACTCAACATAGCAATAGCAGAAAGATTACATATGTGCCTCGATCATGTAGGGCAGCTCACGAGGTCTAAACCATGAAGAACAAAGAGGGGAGGAGAACATCACATAGCTACTAATCATGGACCCATGGTCCAAGGTGGACTACTCACGGTTCATCCGGGAAGCATCCATGGTGGTGGAGAAGCTCCCGGAGGTGGTTCCTCCCGTCGGCAGGGTGCCGGGAAGAGGGCTGCTGGTGCTCCCGATCTTGGAAACGTTGTGGCGGTGGAACAGAGGAGAGATCGCGAAAAAGGGTTCTGTCCTCAAGGGTTTCGGGACAAGAGAGATATATAGGCGAAGGGGGCAGCCAGAGGTGGACCAGGGCCCCCAGGCGCGGCCTAGGGGGTAGCCGCGCCAGGTGGCCGCCTGTGCCACCCCTGGCTCCCCTCTGGCCCCACTTTGGCTCTTCCTGAAGCTTCCTGTATGCTGATTTTTCCTATATTTTTCCTGGAATTTTTCTAGCACTTTAAGTAATGGGAAAACCTGAAATACAAAAACAGCAGAAAACAGGAACTGGCACTGGGGTGCACTGAGTTAATAGGTTAGTCCAAATATGATCAAAAGTGTATGGAAGTGCATCAATATCATAGCAATATCACACAAAAGATGCATGGAGCAAGCAGAATTATAGATACGTTTTGGACGTATCAACCACCATTACTAGCATTCCACTAGTACCAAATACTAATGATATGTCAGGTAATAGTGGCGCACCACATAATGCGTCATTACTAACTCGTCGGGTTCACCCTATTAACAATTTTGTTTCAAAAAATCAATTTTTTTATTTTTTTCCAAATTTTGCTTAATTGACATTTTCACTCTAAGTATGCTTAATCTCAGGTCAAATTACACTCGTGGTCAAACTTGTTGGTCGATCTCCCATCCTCACACTACTTTAGACCCAACACGTTTAACTTCTATGTTCTATTCAACTGCCTTACTGAGAAAAGAAATAAGAACTTTTTGATATATGTATCATATAAATCCTATTAAACTTTGTTGATGTCCATGGGTGTGGTGAAATTTTGAACATTTTTTCAAACTTTTCGGTTGTTCACCTATCATATTTTGAATATTTATTTACAAATATAATATTTTGAAAAAAGACCGGACCATCATTACTAGCAGCGCACCTAGCAAATAGTGTGCCGCTACTAAGTTTTGATTTTTTTTCAAATATTTTTGCCTCTGAATCTTAAAAGCACCGTAAAAAAATCTGTTTGGTTTTTGAGGATTCTTTAAAATCGATAACGGACGTAGCAAGTCAAATTCGGATGCAACTTTTCGAGTAGATGCTTTTTCATATAATTCATCGGAGGTCGTATGCAAAAGTTATGGTTATTTTACTGAAACAAGGAGGCATTTTGCAAACAAAATCAAAATTCATTTTTGTTAATTTTCCTAACAACTAGAACACTTAACACATGGGCATCTCGAATGATATTATTTTTTAAAATTTCTATTATTTTCTTTTATTTTTTGCTAAACTGAAAAGGTGGTCCACAGGGGGTGTTTGTGAGAATTTTGGTGAACTAGCTGCTCCCAGGTTAGCAATGGCGCACCTCCTAAGAAATGTGACACTAGTAACCAAGGATACTAATGGCGCACCTAGTGTGTGGTGCGCCATTGCTATTTCTCTGCCTGGGAGCACCTCTCCCCATACTTAGCAGTGGTGCATCAAAGGAAAGTGCGCCACTAGTACCTAAAATAGCAGTGGTGCGTTATTTTCTAGGCGTGCCATTAGTAATATAGACATTAATGGTGCACCCATGTCTGGTGCGCCACTCCTATATAGTAGTGGTGCACCACATACATAGTGCGCCACTAATGTCTATATTAGCTATAGCCATTTTTCTAGTAGTGTCATCCTCTGTTTTGAAGCCATGCCTTGGTTTAAGATTAACTTCCACAAAAGATGAGGTTATGAACTTTAGGTATTTCCCTGATGACCAACATCGGACGGGTACAATGTGAATTGCAGGTTATCTGAATTTCGCACTCCTACCTTGGAATGTCGTTGTTAGACCCAGTGATCTCGATGGGACGCTATGAGCTGCTTATTCTAGTTTCTCGGCTTTTCTGGATGGAACATGGAACATCTCATTTCGAAGGACATTGGGACCCGATGAAACCCTAGATTGGAATAGCCTTAGGGCCTACCTTCCAGAGTACAGCTTAGAGACGCTAGATTTCTTCAATTGGTCCTTGACTACTTTGGGAGTTTTCTCAGTCGGCTCAGCATATAGATGCCTATGTGGGCATTCGTCCCTCTCGTGGTCTCATCCTCTGTGGAAAGCATTGGTTCCCCGGAAAATCAAACTACTAGGATTTTGGCCATACAAGAATGGACATTAGAAGCACGTGCCGCTGGACGGCACTGCATGTGTACTTTAGCAGCACGGGGCACAAGAAAGCGCTGCAGGAGATCCAGCATTGGCAGCGCGGGCCTAGGGGACATGCGCCGCTAATATGGGTTCAGAATTTGTGTGCCCGTGGCTAGCCACTTTAGTGGCGTGTATGTCAACACCCACGCTGCGGATGTATAGGACATCTACAACTCAGTGTGGTCAGACCGCGCTGCTAATTTGGTTACCATGGACGGGGTTTTTTGGGCCCACATCTTAGCAGCGTGCACTACGTTCCTGCGGTGTAGATGCCCTAGTCATCTACAGCGCGGACCCTACTGCCCGCGATGTAGTTGGTATACCTAAAACCAGGTTGGTCTACCCCTCACTCTCTCCCCACGCAACTCACTCTCTCCCTCTCCACTCGACGCCGCCAGAGCCGCCCTGCCGTCCACTCGACGCCGTCGCCGCCACTGTTGTCCACTCGACGCCGCCGCCGCTGATACGTCCAAAATGCATCACTATTTTATACCGTAATTCACCTTTATTCATTGATATATTTCATGTTATGCTGCTATTCTTATGTTGTTTTGGCTTGTTTTACACAGTTTTCAACTTTGTGGTGCCGAAACAGCAGACACATGATTCAGCAATGAAAAGTGGACATAGAGTTGCTGAATCAGAAGACCTCCAAATGATCTGAAAATATACGGAGGGCATTTTCCAGAAGAATGATGAAGGCACGTAAAACGGGAGCCAAAGGGGGGCCACCAGGTGCCCAGGCGCCCCCTGGCGCGGCCCCACCCCTGGCCACGCCGGGAGGCTTCCTGGACCCCTGGGGCCACTCCCGGCTCCCCCTTTGGCCTATATATTCATCATCATCAAAAAATCCTAAAAAGAGAGGAGTTTCGCGAGTTCCGCCGACATTCCATGGAGGAAACCTACACAGAAGAAAAGACATCTCCGGCGGGCATATTCCGCCGGGGAGAACACCTCCCGGAAGGGGAGATCGTCGCCATCGTCACGGGCATCATCTAGATCATCATCAACATCATCCCCAACATCAGGACCATCTCCACCACCATCCTATCTCATCTCACAATTGCAACTTGTGTTGTAATCCGTACTATCTATCCTCTCTACTCTACCGGTCTTGATTACTCCTTTGTGGTTAATTCTATTGAGTTTTGTCGGAGAAATATTGTTATTTCCAGATTGTTTGTCATCTATTTATCACCACTGATCATGATCTCTTTTATGTCTTGTGAGTAGTTACTTTAGTTCTTGAGGACATGGGAGAAGTCTTGTTGTTAGTAGTCATATGATGTTGATGTAATATGTGTTGTTTGATATTTAAGTTGTGTTGTTATTTTCCTAGTGGTGTTGTGTGAGTCGAACACTCAATACTTCTCCTTGTTAAGTACCTAGGGGAATGCATTGCGTATAAAGAATGCTTATGGTGGGTTGCCGGAGTGACAGAAACCTGAACCCCAGTTTGCACACTTTTGCACAAGGGAATAACGGATCCTTGATCTTATTGTTCTGGTTAGGCTTTTTCCTTAATTTTTACCTTGTATTTGCGGATGCTTGCAAGGTGTTTAATCATCAGAGTGCACTTATCTTAGCCTACAAGGTGTACTAGCATAGATCCACCCACTCAACACTTACCAACACAAAACATAGTATCGATACGAAATATGGCGAAAGCACATGATTACCTCTCCCATGTGTCCTCAAGAACGCTTTAGCCTTTATAAGTTCAGTTGCTAGGCCTATCCTTTGCTCAAAAGGATTGGCCCCTCTGATTACTCCTCAGTACCTTTTACTTTGCTTCTGAAAGGATCGATACGGTCAACTAGAGGGGGGTGAATAGGTGACTAACAAATTTAAGCTTTATTACCAATTTTAGGGTTTAGTGGATAAAAGCAATTCTCTAGATGTGCACTAAATGAACAACCCTAGGTGGCAAGCAAACTCAAACACAAACATGCTAGCCAACAACTACAATAGCAAGCCAACAATCATAAGAGGTTAGTACAATTAAAGTGCGGAAAGGATAAACCACAAGTGACACGGAGACGGGGAGATTTGGTTGACCAAAGTTCACACTCTTTTGAGGCAGTGCTAATATCCGTTGGAGTGGTGCTCAATCCTTGAGAGCGCTACCAACAACGTAGCTCACCGTATTCTCCTTTTCGAGTCACCCCCAACAGAGGAGCCTCGAATCACTCGGGGTTGGTCTTGAAGGCGACCACCACACCTTTACAAAATTCCCGAAGCACACCACAAGCAAGGAAGCTTCCGGGACGGACACCTATCCGCCTAGGAGCCAAAGATCCAAGAGTAACAAAGTCAACAGTGAAGAAATCTTGAGGGGAACACAAATCGGTTTGGTGGAAGTGTTGATCGGCCTTGCTCTCTCAAATCCCAAAGTATCAACAAGTTTGGGTGGAGGACTTGAGAGGAATGAGCAAAATGAAGTTTCTAGAAATGGAGGCTCAAGGAAGGGAAAAGTGTTCGGGTTGGAGGTGTAAGAAGGGGGCTTATATAGTGCAAGGGGTGGGGAAGGGAAATCCAGCTGTTGGACCCCCATGCGCACGGGCTAAGTTAGCCCCGTGCGCACGGGCTACTCAGAGAGTAGTCGACCACCCCGTGCGCACGGGGGTTAGAGACCCCGTGCGCATGGGCTACTCAGTGGGGTGAGGGGTACCCCGTGTGCACGGGGGTCAGAGACCCCATGCACACGGGGTGATCAGAAACTTTCTGATCACACCACTGTGAGGACCATTTCTTGCACAAATATATGGAAACCTTCCGAAGAGATTCGTGGGAGGCTTATTTTGACAATGAAAATGTGTTCCCACACATGCTCTATCTCGTTGACCCCTCTTAACAGTGCGGTGATCCTATGACTCAAATTAAACCGAAAATAATCCTTCGAGTCACGGGAGAAACACCACGCCTTTTAACTTTTTGAAGCGGGGCCAATCGTCCTCCAAAATTAATAACCCTCCACGGGACAGATGACCTAGGATAAAACTTTAACACCCGTCATTAGTCCCACTAACCACATTTTCATAATACCAAAACACCATTTAGGAGTAAATGCACTTTCAATCTCCCCTTTTTTGGTGAATTGATGACAATATGGTTAGAGCATGGGCAATAAAATACTCAAGTTAAATATGCCATGAACAACTATTTAGCATAGAAGGCTCCCCCTAGATGTATGCATATAATAGTGTTTGCTTTTGAATGCAATACACATACAACAAAGGTCTCCCCTATGTAAATAGCCAAGTGCAATAAATATGAGAGACGCATATGAACAAAAATGATCATTGCACAAGAAACTCATGTGATCTCAAATTATAAGACATAAGACAAGTATAGACCACATGAGGAAAATGAGAATGAGAGCTAAATAATCATGCAAGACTATGAATGGCAATGGCATGATATAAAAAACATGCAACAAGGCATATGAAATATCATGACATAAATAGCATAAACTCACATAGTCTCACACATAATAAGATAAAGTGGCTCACATCCACACAAGTACTGGAAAGGGAAATAAAAACTGAAAGTACCACAAGCCAACATAAAAAAACGAACAAGGTCTCACTATGGCTTGCAACCTAACCAGACAGACGAATCCTAAGCATAACTCTTCTCCCCCTTTGGCATCAAGACTCCAAAAAGGGAAAAGGCGATGCTAACGTCACTAGACGACAAGTGGCTGGCTCGAAGCATCATCCTCATCATCAAAGCGCCAGTTGGTCATGGGAAAGGAGTAGTCAGTGAGCTGAATGTCCTTGTCCTCAGGACCGGGCTGAGCTGGAATGCCTGACTGCTGGGCCTTACGTGCCTTGTAGGCACCCTTCTCCGCTTTGACGCGGTTGCTGTCCCTGAGCTGCTTCTTCTGGATGGACTGACACATCTTGAACATGTTGCTGATGGTCTTGAACATGGTCTTCTTCTCACGGCGAATGAAGGAAATAGGAGCATCATCACCAACAGGAGGAGCCCTCCGGCGAGAGATCCTAGCAGAGGAGGAAGCGCCCGGAGTGAAGGTAGCAAGGTCCTCGGGCCTCGGGTTGCGCCCCACCTTGGGCGCGACATAGGGAGCAGGAGCAGGCGGCTTCCAGTTCAGATCTCTCTTGAGCACACTGACTGGGTTCTGTGATGTAGGAATGAAACGCGCAGGGCACACAGACTCAATCAATGCCTGAATGAATGGAGCATAGATCAAAGACTTCCTCAGACGGACACACTCACGGATCTCAAAGAACATCGTGTCCAGAACATCCACCTTCCTGCGCTCCTTCACCATCAGAAAGATATCAAACATAGAAGAACGTAGATGGTGAGAGTCACACTCCTTCGGTGTAAGAGTGTACCGAAGGATGTGACGCAGTGTATCATAGGTGGGCTGCAGATCCTTGATGGAACCAGTGACAAAAGACTTCTCCTGCTTGTACGCAAATGCAATATCATCCTTGTCTCTCCCTGTCTCATACACCCTCTCAAAGTCAGGGTGAGGCTCAGCAAAGAACTGGTAAGAAATGATCTCGCTAAACTTGGAGAGAGGAGAAGAACACACAGCCGTGCCAGACATCCACCGCATAGTACGAGCTTCATCCTGCACAAAGTAGACGGTGGCATAGAACTGCATGACAAGATCCTCATTGTACTTGTGCGTGAACTGACAGAAGGGGAGGATACCCAGCCTACCAAGAGCATCATACACCCCGGGATAGACATGGGCATTATCCCGCAGGTGCTCCACATTAATCTCCTTGTGGGGAGCAAACTTCTTCACTTTGTTCTTCATCAACTCATTGCATATGCGGAGCTGGTACAAGTTGCGGAACCTCGGGTCCATGCCGATCTCAGTGGCAGCCACATATGGATCCTGCTGACGGAATGCCCAATACTCTGGATGAGTCCATTCGGTGACCGGAAGGTGAGCCACATTCTGACCACCGGGAATCGGATGCTCACCAGCACTCGAGCTCTCCTCATCCTCTTCCTCTTCATCCATGAAACCAGACTCCACAGACGCCTCACGAGGAGGAGCCTGATATGCACCTTCAGAATCTGACTCCTCATAGCTCGTACTGTCTTCCACAATGGTCTCCCTGGTGGAGGCAAGGCGGCGAGGTCGGCCACCCCCATGGGAACCCTCCCCCTGTCCCACTGTCGGCTACGGACGAGGATCAATAGAGGCATCTCCAGACTTAGGACGCTTGCGATGAACGAACACCAACGACTGGTCCGGGGAATCTACAGACGATAGAAAAGTACATGTGCCAATGCTCAGAGAAAATGGATAACGGTCAGTTCAAGGACATAGAGCTGAAGTGGTTCTACCTGGAGGGCTCGTGCGCACGGAGTCCAGGTCCCGTGGGCACGGGGGTCCCGTGCGCCCGGTACACCCCGTGGGCACGGGGTCCTCCTAGTCGTCGCTCAAACCTCGCGAGGAGGGGAGGGACGGGCTGAGCAGGTCTCCCCTCGGCCAGAACTACCACAGATCTAGGGATTTGCACAAGAAACAAGAGCCCTACTCCATGGGTGAGAAATAACCAATTCCCGAAGGTTTTGACAAGAAAAACAAGAGGGGAAAGAGGAGATCTGTACCAGGAGAGTCCATGGAGTCCAGGGGCGGAGGGAGAGCGGAGCGTGGCCGGAGGGGACCGGCCGGGAGCTCCAAGGTGACGGCGACGGTGGCAGGAGAACCTGGGGGTGTGGAGGAAGAAAACTACCTCTCCACCCCCGCGCCTGATAACCCTGGCCGAACCGCATAACCCCGTGCGCACGGGGGTCAAGGCCCGTGGGCACGGGGTCCCCGTGGGCACGGGGTCCCCGTGTGCACGGTACACCCCGTGCACACGGGGTACTCGTTTTGATCAACTTGACAGGGAGGGAAGGAGCTGGATGTTGAATCGTTACCTCTTTCCTAAATGAAAGGACGATCGCATCCCTTATGAGTACCGCTGCACAAGAATCCCTATACTATGGAAAGGTGTATATGGAGAGCATTTCAACGGATTGAAATAGAACGTTTTATGATATAAGAGTGGAATAGGATAGGGCATCTATGGTTAAAAGGGAAACTATTCCTATCCGGGGGAACAACAAGGGTCTAAAACCGACCCAGAAAATAAACAACGCAATTAAGCGGAAAAAGGCGGTGACCCGAAGGTCACCATGTTTGAGTGTATGTGGTCCGGAACCGCGAAGATTTTAACATTGGGCCCTTCTTCACTACTCATCTTTGAAGCACAAGTACAATCTTTAAATGGCGGATGTGAAAGATTATGATCAATTTATGCACAAGTAGGGTTATGTCAGAATCATTGAGAGGATTATACTCCCCCTACTTATGTGCCTACATCTAAGCAAGATATGGTAAAGCTATTGTGTGTATGCAAGATCATCAACCCATGTTACTAAGATCCACGATATTTAGTTCATGCCTTAACTCACGGAACCTTGCTTCATCAAGTGGCTTTGTGAAAATATCCGCAAGTTTCTTCTCGGTGCCCACATGAAAGAGCTCAATGTCTTCTCGTGCCATATGATCCCGAAGAAAATGATGACGAATATCAATATTCTTGGTTCGGCTATGTTGCACGGGATTATCCGCAATCTTGATTGCACTTTCATTGTCACATAATAGAGGCACTTTGTCACATTTGACACCATAATCCATCAAAGTTTGCCTCGTCCATAATAATTGGGCACAACAACTTCCCGCGGAAATATACTCGGCTTCGGCGGTAGATAAAGAAACACAATTTTGCTTCTTGGAGGACCAACTCACTAAGGACGTCCCGAGGAATTGACACGAGCCGGATGTGGACTTACGATCCACCTTGTCACCGGCCCAATCCGAATCCAAATATCCAACCAACTTGAAGGAGGATCCTTTGGGATACCAAAGTCCTAAGTTTGGGGTATAAACCAAATATGGAAGGATCCGTTTCACGGCCATATGATGGCTTTCTTTGGGGGCAGATTGAAATCTTGCACACATACACACACTTAACATAATACTCGGCCTAGATGCACAAAGGTAAAGCAAAGAACCGATCATAGAGCGATATACCTTTTGATCCACATCTTTACCATTGGGATCGAGATCAAGTTGGCCATTGGTTGGCATTGGAGTCTTCATAGGATTGGCATTATCTAGCCCGAACCGTTTGAGCATGTCTTGAATATACTTTCCTTGGTTAATGAAAGTCCCTCCCCTTAACTGCTTGACTTGAAAACCGAGGAAGAACTTCAACTCACCCATCATAGACATGGCAAACTCCTTGGTCATAAGATTTTGAAACTCAACATTGCAAGCATGGTTAGTAGACCCAAAGATATTATCATCAACATATATTTGGCATACAAACATATCTCCGTTTACTCTCTTCATAAAGAGAGTGGAATCTATTAACCCGATCCCAAACCCCTTCTCGATTAAAACGTCGTAAGGTGGTCATACCAAGCACGAGGTGCTTGCTTGAGACCATACAAAACCTTATGAAGTTGATAAACGTGATTGGGGTGTTCGGGGTCTTTGAAACTTGGAGGTTGTTTGACATACACTAATTCACTCAATGGACCATTTAGAAATACACTCTTGACATCCATTTGATACAACTTAAAATCATGATGAGAGGCATAAGCAAGTAAGATACGAATGGACTCAAGACGGGCAACGGGGGCAAAGGTTTCACCAAAATCCAAACCTTCAATTTGGGTGAACCCTTGTGCCACTAACCTTGCCTCGTTACGTCTAACTTGTCCATGCTCATCTTGTTTGTTCTTGAAAACCCATTTGGTCCCAATGACATTATGATTTTCCTTGGGTCTTACAACAAGTGTCCAAACTTTATTGCGAGTGAAATTGTTGAGTTCTTCATGCATAGCTTCTACCCAATCCGGGCCATCAAGAGCTTCTTCTACCTTGAGGGGCTCAATACAAGAGACAAACGAGTGATGTTCACAAAAGTTTGCCAAACGTTTACGAGTAGTTAACCCTTTTGAGATGCTTCCAAGGATGTTGTCGGTGGAGCGTTGAAGAATTTGAAGTCTCAAAGCCACTTTTTGTTTCTTCTTTTCAAGTTCTTCTTCACTTGGTTGAATTCGTCATGGAGAAACTCGAACTTGATTTTTCTTTGCTTGTGGAGAGACAACTTCTTGATCTTGATCTTGATCACTTTCATGAGTTTGATCTTGGGCCTCAATGGTAGGCTCATCACCATTTGCTTGAGCTTGCCCTTGATCTTGCTCGGTAGCTTTAGGGACCTCATCTTGTTCTTGGATAGGTGCTTGTGCTCCCGAGGCATCTTGCACTTGTGGTGGAGATGATGACTTCCCTTGAGGGGATTCCTCAAGAGGGGCTCTTAGAGCATCTCCAGCCGTGCCCCCAAGGGCCCCCCAAGGCGGCGCTATTTGCGCCGGACGGACGAAATCCGCCTAGTTGCGCCCCCAAGGGCCCAAATAGCGCCGGATTGGGCCAAAGTTGAGTCCGGCGATCCCAAGCCGACCCGGCGCGCTGGGGGTCGCTTGGGGGCGCCGGACGAAACAAAACGGCGTGAAAGAGGGAAAATACGCGGGTCGTTTTGCGCGCGCCATGCGGTGCCCCTACATGTCAGCGTGTAGAGACACGCGTCGTCCTCATCCTCCCTCCTCGACTTCCCCGCGTCTGCTGCTGCCGCAGGGAATCAATGCGGTGCCGGTGAAAAGTCCAATCGCCGGCCGCAGGGAATCAATGCGACGCCTTGAGTAGTCCAACAGTCTGACGACCGCGCCGCCGTGTGTCCCGCCGCGGTGAGGCCTCCTCCCGCTATATAAAGTGGGCTCACCGAGAGACGCCGCACTCCCCTCCTCCTCTCTCCGCGTTCTTCTCTTCTCCTCCTCTCGCCGCGTTCTTCTCTGCTCCTCCTCTCGCCGTGTTCTTCTTTGCTTCTCCTCTCCCCATGGCCAACCGCCACACCCTCGCTACCTATGAGGCCGTCCTCCTCGCTAGGGCGGACTACCCCTGCCCGCCGGACACGCGCCTGCCGCGTGGCTGGATGCTCAGCGCCGGCGGTGTTCCGGTAGCGCATGTGCCTCGTGGGGCTCCCTTCGACGGGCGGGTCGAGGCCATCCGCGCCGGAATGACGAAGGCCGAGCGCGCCGACCCGGCGAACGCGCCGAGAAACACCACCCGCTGGGCGACACACTTCGAGGAGCGCCGCAACCAGGAGATGATCTCCACAAACGGCCTGGAACTAGTTTCGGGCCGGCAGAACATAAACGGTCGGCGGCTGTGGTGGAGCGGGGAGGGACGCACTCTCCCCGCCGTTCTTCAGTACATCGAGGGCGGCAATGAGCCGTGGCTCGAGTACCCATGAAGGCGACAAAGGGGGGCGACGCGACGACGTAGTTTTTCATTTCATCCTATGTAATAAAAATATTATGAAATTCGCCGAATATAGCAAATTTCTATCAATTGTTAGTAGAATTCAGCCGAATTTGGGTCGAATCTGGACCGCAACCGCGTCCTCTTGGGGGTCGCCTTGGGGGAGCGATTGGGGGGGTGGACGCCCCAAGCGGGTTTCGCCGCCCGAGCGCCTCCCAAGCGGCGCTAAAATAGCGCCGAAACCCGGCTTGGGGGGCCGAACGGCTGGAGATGCTCTTACTCCTTCGATTACTTGGACTTGGGTTGTTTCTTGTGTAAGAATGTGGCCTATCCCCATGGTCCTTATAACTTGAGAAGGAGCCTCATCACCTACAACACTTGGAACAATTTGCTTGGCTTGGGAGCCGTTATCCTCGTCAAACTCCACATTCGATGACTCCTCAATACATCCCGTGGATTTATTAAGAACTCGATACGAATGAGAGTTTGATGCATATCCAACAAATATTCCCTCATATGTTTTAGCCTCAAATTTAGCTAACCGGGTTTTCTTGTTGAGAATGAAACACTTACAACCGAATACTCGGAAGTACTTGACATTTGGCTTCTTCCCGGTTAAGAGTTCATAAGGTGTCTTGTTCTTGAGCTTGCGGAGATATAGCCTATTAGAAGCATGACACGCGGTGTTGATGGCTTCGGCCCAAAGCTTGTATGGAGACTTGTACTCGTCAAGCATTGTCCTTGCCATCTCAATAAGTGTCCTATTCTTCCTCTCCGCAATACCATTTTTTTGAGGAGTATAGGCCGCGGAATATTGATGTTTGATCCCCTCATCACTCAAGAACTCATCCATAGTGTAATTCTTGAACTCGGTACCATTGTCACTTCGCATAACCATAATCTCACATTGATGTTGACGTTGAGATTCTTTGGCAAATGATATAAAGGTCTTTTGAGTCTCATCTTTGGTCTTGAGAAAGAAAACCCATGTATATCTTGTATAGTCGTCGACAATGACAAGGCAATACCTCCTCCCACCCAAACTATCATATGATGGAGGCCCAAAAAGATCCAAATGAAGGAGCTCAAGAGGCCTCATCGATGTGATGATAGTCCTCACTTTATGTTGCTTCTCATGTTGCTTTCCCACAATGCAAGCACTACAAACACGATCTTTGGCAAAAGAAACGTCGCTTAGTCCAACAATGTGATCCCCCTACGTGGGCTAGCCTACGGTTCCATAGCCACCCCACGTCGGCCTTTGCCATTAGGCATGTTTTTAGGTGAGTTCTCTCTTTCGAGAAATCAACCACATAAAGGCTGCCTTCAACATGCCCAACAAAGACCACTTTGAGAGTATCCCTTTTAAAGACGGTCACATGAAATTCACTAAAAAGCGAGTCATGACCGGCACGTGCCAATTGGATAGTGGAAAGTAGATTTTAGTGAAGGGATTCGACAAGAATGACATTTTTGAGTGAAGAATCACTCGAGATGACAAAATTCCCTAATCCCAATACCTTTCCCTTGCTATTGTCGCCAAAGGAGATGTTCGAGGATGACTTGAGCGAGTCAATGAGATCCACGAGCATATCCTTGCCTCCGGTCGTATGATTGTTGCAACCACTATCAATCACCCAGTGAGTTCTACCAGAGGCATACTCTTGCAACAATCAAGCTTTGTTTTTAGGTCCCCATTTTTCAATGGGTCCTAGAGAGTTAGCAACAAGGGTCTTAGGAACCCAAATAGTCCATGCATAATCATCATAATTAGTGTTGACAAATTTAGCAAAGGTATAACCATCATTCCTTCTCAAAAGGACATAAGATGGATTGTTCATGCTGGCATAATTAGAAGAGGGAGCCATCTCCTTTGTGATGACTTCCTCTCCAACCTTCTCCTTTCCCTTTTCCTTCTCCTTGTGCCCTTCTTGCACAAATGTGATTTGTTGTTGAGGAGGAGTAGCTTGGTGCTTCTTCTTCTTGTTGTTATTCTTCTTATGCTTGTTCTTATTTTTATTTTGGGAGGCATCAAAGCCGATACCCTCCTTGGCCACACATTCCTTTTGATTACTCAAAAGTTCATTCAAGTTATTTTCGCCTTGAATGCAAGACACAAGACCTTTCTCAAGTTGATCTTTCAACACTTTGTTCTCGACAAGTAGTGATGCATAATCAATGGAGTTAGAAGCACATGCATCATTGGGAGAGAAAGTAGCAAGAGACTTAAGAGTGGAAGCCTTAAGTTGATTGTAAGACTCGGTGAGAGTTATAAGCTCCCCTTTTATGAGCTTGTGGCTCTTTTCGAGGAGTTTATACTCCTCACCGAGTTCACCATGAACAACTTTAAGCTTAGCAATTTTATCCAAGAGGTCATGCTTAATTTCAAGAGAGAGTTCTAAAGCATCATTTATTTTAAAAAAGTCTATCTCATGTGAAGTGACGGTTTCCTCAAGTGAGGCCTTCATGGTTTCTACTTCATGGAGATTTTGCTCAAGGAGATCATTTCTCTCCTTTTCCTCTATTAGGAGGGTTTCCACATTCTCGATGTGGTAATCACGTTCGGTGAGTAACTTCATCATGTTAAGAAAACGAGCAAGGGATTCTCCTTTAAGTGTCTTCATGAAGGCTAATGAGGTTTCCTCACTATAATCGACACCATCATCTTCACACTCATCCTCCAACTCTTCTTGCGAAAGGTTGGGAGCGGAAGATGATGGCGTAGGGTTAGAGGACTTTGATATTACCTCCTTAGCCATGAGGCACCGGTGGGAGTTGGGCTTGTTCTCGTTGGGGGAGTCGAAGAGGCTTAATGAGGTGGAGGAGGACTTGGAGTGCATGGAAATCACGGACATGCCTTTGTTCTCATCATCATCATCTTCATCGTCCCCAGATAAGTATTCTTCATGAACAAGGGCCTTGTCTCCACGCCTCTTGGCAAACTTGTTGAAGCTCTTATTTTTTAACACTAGCTTCTCAGGTTTGTCTTCTCTTCTCTCATATGGACAATCCGCAAAAAAGTGTTTTGGACTATCACAATTGTAGCTCTTTCTTCTTCCAAAGGTTTTGCCCTTGAAGTTTCTTCCGTTGGTAGCCATGGTGCCCGTATATTTATTGACCAAAAGGGCCAAGTCTTCTTCAAAGTCATTTGTTGGGCACGAGGCAACATCTTCATCTTCACAATATTCTTCCACTTCTTCCACCTCTACCATCTTGGAGGGGGAAGCCGTCTTCTTGGTCTTCAAAGCAAGGTTGTTGGTGCTATTTATCCCTTGAACAAGGTCATGGGTTTTCTTGGACTTAGCTTTCAACAACGAGTTGGTGGTGAACAATGACACAATTTGATTTGGAGTCAATTGGTCAAAATCCATACGTTGATGAATCATTGTGACCATGGTGTCATCCGTTAGGATCATGGCACACATGAACTTATCCTTGATGAAGTTGTCATCGGCCCATGTGCATCCATAGTTCCTCAAATCCAACACGATGGACTTGAGCCTATGGAAGACTTGATCTGCAGTCTCACCATCCTTTCTTACGAACATGTTAACCTCCGTCTTGAGAAGGGCCAGACGAGATCTCTACACACTGATGTCTCCTTCAAAGATTTCTCAGAGAGTATCCCAAATTTCTTTGGATATCTTCAATAAAGCAATGGAGTCTTGATAGTCATCGGGCACAGCCCTCCGGAGCATGTGACAGATCATCGGCCCATGTGCATCCATAGTTCCTCAAATCCAACACGATGGACTTGAGCCTACAGAAGACTTGATCCGCAGTCTCACCATCCTTTCTTATGAACATGTTAACCTCCGTCTTGAGAAGGGCCAGACGAGATTTCTGCACACTGATGTCTCCTTCAAAGATTTCTCGAAGAGTATCCCAAATTTCTTTGGTTGTCTTCAATAAAGCAATGGAGTCTTGATAGTCATCGGGCACAGCCCTCCGGAGCATGTGACAAGAAGTATCATTGAGTTGCTCATCAACCTCTTCTCTTGGAGATAGACTTGATGGGTCTTCAGGATGATGGCCTCTCAGGATGACCCACCACAATTGAGTGGAGGCGCTCCGGATGTGTTACTCCATAGCTAATTTCCATTTACCAAACGTGTCAGGATTCAAACCGAGGGGGGGTCCCCAATATGATTAATATGCGGCATAGGAATATGACGACGAGCATATGAAGGAGCAACAACATTGTAAGAAGGTGCAGAGGAGTGTTGGGGTAGTTTAGGTGTCTCCTTCACTCCAGCAAAATCCAAAGTGGTGTTTGGGCAAAATGTTGATGAAGTAGAAGGAGTTTGAGAAAGTGAAGCAAGTTTCTTGTCGACTTCATCACGAACCAATACCTTCATCGAATTTTCCAAGGAGCTTTTAAATGACTCCATGAAAGAGGCGAATTCGGTCATGGTTTGTGAAGTGGAGGAGCTAGCTCCTCCACCCTCTTGGTGTGGTATTTGTGGAGTGGGTGGGTTAGCATCGGGTGCTCCATGTGCACCGGGTGCAACCCCATCCACGGGAAGGTTTTCACCTTGAATCCCTAAGTCGACCATGTCCTCTTAGGCGGTAAAGCCCTTAATAAGAGCCCCAGCTCTGATACCAATTGAAAGGGTCGATACGTTCAACTAGAGGGGGGTGAATACATGACTATCAAATTTAAGATTTATTACCAAATTTTAGGGTTAGGCGGATAAAAGCAATTCTGTAGATGTGCACTAGATGAACAACCCTAGGTGGCAAGCAAACTCAAACACAAACATGCTATCCAACAACTATAATAGCAAGCCAACAAGCATAAGAGGTTAGTACAAGTAAAGTGCGGAAAGGATAAACCACAAGTGACACGGAGACGCGGATATTTGGTTGACCGAAGTTCACACTATTTTGAGGGAGTGCTAATCTCCGTTGGAGCGGTGCTCAATCCTTGAGAGCGCTACCAACAACGTAGCTCACCGTATTCTCCTTTTCGAGTCACCCCCAACGGATGAGCCTCGAATCACTCGGGGTTGGTCTTGAAGGCGACCACCACACCTTTACAAAATTCCCGAAGCACACCACAAGAAAGGAAGCTTCCGGGACGGACACCTAGCCTCCTAGGAGCCAAAGCTCCAAGAGTAACAAAGTCAACGGTGAAGAAATCTTGAGGGGAACACAAATCGGTTTGGTTGAAATGTAGATCGGGCCTTGTTCTCTCAAATCCCAAAGTATCAACAAGTTTTGGTGGAGGACTTGAGAGGAATGAGAAAAATAAAGTTTCTAGCAACGGAGGCTCAAGCAAGGGAAAAGGGTTGGGGTTGGAGGTGGAAGAAGGGGGCTTATATAGTGCAAGGGGTGGGGAAGGGAAATCCAGCCGTTGGACCCCCATGCGCACGGGCTAAGTCAGCCCCGTGCGCACGGGCTACTCAGAGAGTAGTCGACCACCCCGTGCGCACGGAGGTCAGATACCCCGTGCGCACGGGCTACTCAGTGGGGTGAGGGGTACCCCGTGCGCACGGGGGTCAGAGACCCCGTGTGCACGGGCTACTCAGAAAGTTACTGAGTACCCCATGTGCACGGGCTAGTCAGAAAGTTACTGAGTACCCCGTGCACACGGGGTGATCAGAAACTTTCTGATCACACCACCGTGAGTCCCATTTCTTGCATACATATATGGACACCTTCCGAAGAGATTCGTGGGAGGCTTCTTTTGACAATGAAAATGTGTTCCCACACATGGTCTATCTCGTTGACCCCTCTTAATAGTGCGGTGATCCTATGAATCAAATCAAACCAAAAATAATCCTTCGAGTCACGGGAGAAACACCTCGCCTTTTAACTTTTTGAAGCGGGGCCAATCATCCTCCAAAATTAATAACCCTCCACGGGGCAGATGACCTAGGATAAACTTTAACACCCGTCATTAGTCCCACTAACCATATTGTCATAATACCAAAACATCATTTAGGAGTAAATGCAATTTCATCTTGATTGTATCTTCTCGTTTCTTATATCAAAAACCCCAAAAATATTATCTTTCAGTGCCTTTAGTTATTCCCTTACCAAATTCACTTATCAATACCTTCTGCTCCTCGTTGGGTTCGGCACTCTTACTTATCGAAAACACTACAATAGACCCCCTATAGTTGAGGGTCACCAAGTACTGTTTTCTGGCGCCATTGTGATGTCAAGAGAGTTTACTTCTCTCCCCTCGTTGGTTTACCCAAAGTGGAAGGTTGAGATGTAGCGTAGCGGCAATTTCCCTTAGCGAAGATGCTAAGGTTGAAGTGTCGAACCAATGGGACTCCAACAGATACAAGAAGGTGGTGAAGTGAAGAATGGCGCCGTTCACAACTCAAGGTTGCTTACTTCACCTGGACCTGCACACACAGCAAATAACTTTGCTTCCCAACGAGTACAGAGGAGTTGTCAATTCCTCCAGCCTTGTTGTTTACAAAGGATAAAACGCACGGGATAATAATGACAGTGATAGCAACGGAAAAGTAAATAAAGTAGTAAATTGATAGCGGGTGTAAACAGTATTAGAAATATGGACCGGGGTCCTATGATGTTCACTAGTGATGTCTCTCTCCCAAAAGACAATAAAATAGCCATGCGAGGTAAACAAATTACAGCTGGGAAATTGACAGGATTATGTGCGCAAACCAATGCTAACTATGCTATAAAGAAAGGAAGAGGCTCAAAAGCTTGGGCAGTACGCCAAATCAAGTAGACCGAAATCCATCTGCATCTACCTACTAATCATCCACCTTGAGATATCTATCCAGAACATCTCGCTGGTATTAAGTTGTGAATCCCACCCAAAGTGTAAACTCAAAGCAACGGACAACTGCATTAAAGAACTTTGCATAAAGTAAACAATCCTTGCACCCGCAAGTACAAGCACGGTTGTTTTCTCCCTTGTGGAAACAACACATCCCCTAGACTCATGTTTCTGTCACTCAAGCTAGTCATCGGGGGGCATGAACCCACAATCATGCATAACGCTCCCTCTTGGAGTCACTACCTACTACTTGGCTAAAGCAATAAACAACAACGGAGAACATGCAAGAATTACTCTAGAACATAAATATAAAAGAGGAGCAAATATATTACTCAAACACAATCTGAACATAATCTCATAATCCATCGGATCCCAGCAAACTCAGCATAGCAACATCAGAAATATTACATATGTGCCTCGATCATGTAGGGCAGCTCACGAGGTCTAATCCATGAAGAACAAAGAGGGGAGGAGAAAATCACATAGCTACTGATCATAGACCCATGGTCCAAGGTGGACTACTCACGGTTCATCTGGGAAGCATCCATGGTGGTGGAGAAGCTCCGGGAGGTGGTTCCTCCCTCCGGCAGGGTGCCGGGAAGAGGTCTCCTTGTGCTCCCGATCTTGGAAGCGCGCCGGCGGCAGAACAGAGGAGAGATCGCGAAAAAGGGTTCCCATCACGGGGGGTTTCACGTCACGAGGAATATATGGGCGAAGGGGGCAGCCAGGGGGGCCACCAGGGGTCCAGGCGGCCCCCTGGCGCGGCCCCACCCTAGGGCGCGTCGGGAGGCTCCTGGGGCCCTGGTGGGTCCCCTCTGCCCCCCCCCCCCCGGTGTTTCTCGAAGTTTCCGTATCTCTGATTTTTTATTGGATTTTCCCCGAATTTTTGGAGAACTTTTAATATGGGGGAAACCTGAAGTAGAAAAACAGCAGAAAACAGGAACTGACACTGGGGTGCACTGAGTTAATATGTTAGTCCAAATATGATCAAAAGTGTATGGAAGTTCATCAATATCATAGCAATATCACACAAAAGAGGCATGGAGCAAGCAAAAATTATAGATACATTTTGGACGTATCAACATCCCCAAGCTTAATTCCTGCTCGTCCTCGAGTAGGTAAATGATAAAATCATAATTTCTGTGGTTACATGCGAACAACCATATAAGAACTTTTAAGTAAAGCAATCTAGGCATGTAATTAAATTCAAGTCATAACAGGCAAGAGTATATATTTAGCATTGAAACAAGCAACATAAGAACATAAAGGTGCAAGAGCTCTCGCTGTCCGTGACTCGAATGTCTCCAAATGGTGTTTGCGTGCAAGAAAGGGGATATGGATATACGAGAAAAAGTATTTTTGTATTGAGAACTCAATCTACTTAAGTTTCACATTGGTCTTCTTTGGAATCTTATCTTGACTCATCCCCAAACCACTAGCCAGGTACAAGTCAAAATGATCCACTCCTTTTCGACATTTTGAGCACTCATGCAATGGATGAGCGTAAGCAAGAAAGTTGACACTTAGGATGGCAAAGAGATAATATGGTGGAGGAGGAAGACAAAAAGGGTGGGAAAGGCTCCCATCAATGAGGACAATCATAGGCGAGAGAAAGCCAAATGATAGATACGATGTGAGGAGTAGGGATTTCCATGCAACGGATGCACATATGAGCGATGTGAGGAGTAGGGATTGCCATGCAATGGATGCACATATGAGCTAAGGTAAGCTCTCCAGTGGAACTAGTGGGGGTGCTCCAACTTTCTTGCTCAAGAAGACCTAGAGCTCATTTGAGGAGGCTCATCATTGGAATATACAAGCCAAGTTCTATAGTGTGAAGGTCCCCACATAGCTATATGCATAAATGATAATCTCTATGGAGTAAGAATGTGGATCTCTCAAAAGGAATAGTAGTGTGCCCCCTTCTCTCTTTTTATTTCTTTTTCTCTTTTTTCTATTTTTTGTATTTTTTGGTGGCCTCAATGGCTCTTTCTATTTCTCTCATTTGTCCTCTTTGGGATCTTTTAATTTGTCCACTTTGGGATCTTTTCCTCACTTTAGGGGCAACACTCTATATATTATAAAAAGTATAGAAGATCTTTCACACTTTACAAAAGTACTCAAATCATAAAGAAGATGTAACTATCATGATGTATGCAAATGTATGCCTCTGCCAGTGTAGCAGGATATGCAATGATACTAGCGCGTCATGTAGCAATGATTATGGCAAGGCCCAACTAGCATGCGGCTCATCGATCAAGCAAGTAGCATGTATGACATGAAGATCAAGTCATGAGAAGATGGATGTTGCATGGTAATATATCTCAGAAAGGCTATGGAAATTCCTTGGTAGGTAGGTACGGTGGCTGTTTTGAGGAAGGATATAAGGAGGTTTATGATGACAGAGCGTATCATGCCAAGGGTTTGGACGTACCGGCGAAGGTGGACGCCAACTCTCGGAGTGAGAAGAAAGCAATGCACGTCACAAGGGAGGCTAGAAAAATATGGGAAGGTGGAAGTGTCAACTTTGGAATACTCACATTACTCTGAAGAACTCATGCACTTATTATCGGTAACTCTCAATCTAATAAGGAGGTTTCACAAAGAGACAAGTACCCCGAGGAGGAGTGTATGGGGGTTTGGTTATCCTTGCGCATCCTCGACTTATGGTACGTGAGTGTACTCTAATATTCGATCCCTCCAAAGAGTAGTGATCTATCTAGTAGCAAGAGTTCTCAAATAATTTGTAAGTTTTGAAAATAAACACAGATTGCCCAAAATACGACATCTATCACTAATAGGGTAAAGCTCTTGACACCAAAAGTCCAAACATTACTCAAAACAATACGTCAACACTATTGCAAGTTACTACTACAAAAGAATAGCAACCTCAATTACCTACTTCAAGTCAAGAGACACAACTCAGTGCAACATGAAAACTCTCTAAACAAGATAACATGAAAACTCAAGAGAGTTCCAGCAACAAACTAAACAAAAGCTCTTAAAAAATATAAGAATGAAAACTAAGAGCTAAACATGACAGTAGCTATGAAAAATATAAAGAACACACACAGCAAAGAAATAGGAATGAAAATCCTATGTTGTGTTCTAGATTTTGAAAGTGGAGCGTGTTTCTCTCCCACACAAAGAAAGCTAGGTTCTAACTTGTTATGAACAACAAGCAAAGCTAAATAAAACTAGAAATAAAACCTAAGAGTGAGACGTTCCAAGCATAGCACATAACGCATGAAGTGATAAAAATATAGTTAAACGAGAGACGAACTGATAATTGTTGATGGAGAAGGGGATGCACGGGGGCATCCCCAAGCTTAGACGCTTGAGTCTCCTTGAATATTTCTTGGGGATGCATGGGGGCATCCCCAAGCTTGAGCGCTTGAAACTCCTGAATCTTCTTTCATCATCTTCCCTCGCACACTTGAAAACTCCCTTCATACATAACTCATCATAACCTAATTAGCGAGGTTAGTACCCATAATAAAATAAAACATTTCTCTACTGGAAACAAAGATATTCTTGAAGAGCTACTGTTTCTCAAGATTTCCAAAAAGTTTTTGCAAAGAAAAAGCAAGCTTAAGGTTCGCAAAATGAAGGAAAGGAAAAACAGGACAGAATCTGTGAAAAACAGACCAGCAGGTAGTAAAGAATTTTTTAGGGATACTTCTGCAACTCAAATCGCAAAACTCAGAACATACGAAAGTTCCGTAATTGTATAGAGAACTCTGTGTAAAAAGTTCAGCTCAAAAAGATGAACTGGTATTTTTCTGTGATTTTTCTAGTCACGAGGACAGAATCTGTTTTCTCGACAGCATGTCACAACTTTCACTTCCCTTGTCATGTGAGGCTATAAATGGCACAAAGCTTGAAAAGTAAAGATACAATGATGTTTCTACAGTAGTAACAATCATCAAGACCACTAAAAAACAGAATAAAAACAAAAATTAAATCCTAAATTCGTTGTGGGCTGCCTCCCGAAAGCGTCTTTAAAGCCATTATCTAGGCTTAATGCAAATAGATCAAGTCTTTTCAAGAAAATAACTAGCCCGTGTGACGGACTCAAAAGGCAACTTAATATTTTTCCTAGGGAAGTGTTCCATCCCTTTCTTGAGAGTGAATTGGAATTTTATAATCCCTTCTTTCATATCAATAATATCACCCATGGTGCGAAGAAAAGGACGTCCCAAAATAATTGGACAAGAAAGTTCACATTCAATGTCCATAATAGTAAAATCAACGGGAACATAATTGTCATTGACAATGATAAGAACATCATCGGTCTTCCCCAAAGGTTTCTTCACGGAAGAATCGACAAGACGAACACCAAAAGAACAAAGATCAAAAGGTATCAATACAAATATATCATACATTCTTTTGGGCATAACGGAGGTACTAGCTCCAACATCACATAAAGCATAGCAAGAAAAGTTATTCAACTTAATTTTAATCATAGGATCCCAACCATCTTTTAGCTTTCTAGGTATGGAGGCTTCTACCCTAAGCTTCTCCTCCCTAGCTTTAATGAGAGCTTTAGTGATATGCTCCGTGAAGGAAAGATTAAGTGTGCTAGTGTGGGGGTCTCTAGACATCTTGTGAAGGAAACGAATAACTTCAGAAAGGGTGCAGTTATCAAAATCAAGGTCACTACTATCAAGTAAAGTGGTAGTGGTGTCCTTTAGGCTCACTAGTTTGGTAACTTCTATAGTCATAGGAATTTCTTCTTCTACGGTTGAGGTCATAGCATCACCATTAATAGGTCCTTTGGGACTAGGGGTGCATTGGGTGCTAAGAGTTTGGATATCCTCAACCACTTGGATAGTAGCAATGGTATGGTGTGTAGGAAGGCTCTTAATTCTATCTTCTTCCTCCTTTTCTCTAGCCCATCTCTATTTGAGTTTAGCCATCATCCTAATGTTTTTATTAATTTGCACTTGGATAGCATTCATAGGAGTGACCATCCTCTCCTCAAGAGGAGAAGTTCTAATTTTAAGCAATTCTACTTCATGGGCTAAATTGTCTACCTTCGACGAGAGATTATCTAATTTGTCTAGTTTTTCCTCTACACTCTTGTTGAAGGCTTTTTGGGTAGTGATAAAGTATTTAAGCATACTCTCTAATTCAGAAGTGGAGTTTTTGGTGCTAGGATAAGTGATGTTATTCCCATAGTTGTTGGAGGGGAACGGTCTGGGGTTGCTACCAAAATTACTCCTATAAGCATTGTTATTGAAGTTGTTTCTAGAGATAAAGTTCACATCTACTTGATCTTGAGCAATCTAAGAACTTAAAGGAACATCATGAGGATCAATAGGAGATTGCTTGGTAAGTAGAGACATAATCAAGTCAACTTTTCATTTAGGGAGGAGATCTCCTCGACAGAGTTTACCTTCCTACCTGTTGGAGCTCTTTCGGTGTGCCATTGGGAATAATTGGTCATCATCTCATCGAGAAGTTTTGTGGCATCACCAAGTGTAGTTCCTCCCGCGGCCGAATCTAGCAAGTTCCGCGAGGTAAAGTTCAAGCCTGCATAAAAAGTTTGGATAACCATCCAAGTAGTCAAACCATGCGTAGGGAAATTCTTAACAAGAGATTTCATGTGTTCCCAAGCTTGGGCAACATGTTCATTATCCAATTGCTTAAAATTCATAATATAGCTCCTCAATTGGATAATCTTAGCAGGGGGGTAGTACTTCCCAATAAAAGCATACTTGCACTTATCCCAAGAATCTATGCTATTCCTAGGCAAGGATTGAAACCAGATTTTAGCTCCTACTCTCAAGGAGAAAGGAAAAAGCTTAAGCTTAACAATATCACCATCTACTTCTTTGTACTTTTGCATATCACAGAGCTCAATAAAATTATTTAAGTGCAAAGCAGCATCATCTCCATCACCGGAGAATTGATCTTTCATAACAAGGTTCAGCAAAGCAGGTTTAATCTCATAAGAAGGTGTTGAAGTAGCAGGTGTAGCAATAGGAGTGCAGATAAAGTCACTATTGTTGTGACTAGTGAAGTCACACAACTTGGTGTTCTCGGAGGAACCCATAGTAGCAGCAAGAAAGATAACTATTATTTTTTATTTTTGATAAAGGACACTAAAGAAAAAAACTGAAAGGTAAACTAACAAGACTAAAAAGCAAAGATAAAAGATAGTGTGCAACTCCCCTATCTTGAAAAGTGGAGTCCCCGACAACGGCGCCAGAAATTGCTTTGATGTCACGAGAGTTTACTTCTCACCCCTCGTTGGTTTACCCAAAGTGGAAGGTTGAGATGTAGCGTAGCGGCAATTTCCCTTAGCGAAGATGCTAAGGTTGAAGTGTCGAACCAATAGGACTCCAACAGATACAAGAAGGTGGTGAAGTGAACAATGCCGCCGTTCACAACTCAAGGTTTCTTACTTCACCTGGACCTGCACACACAGCAAATAACTTTGCTTCCCAACGAGTACAGAGGAGTTGTCAATTCCTCCGGCCTTGTTGTTTACAAAGGATAAAACGCACGGGATAATAATGATAGTGATAGCAACGGAAAAGTAAATAAAGTAGTAAATTGATAGCGGGTGTAAACAATATTGGAAATATGGACCGGGGTCCTATGATGTTCACTAGTGATGTCTCTCTCCCAAAAGAATATAAAATAGCCATGCGAGGTAAACAAATTACAGCTGGGCAATTGACAGGATTATGTGCGCAAACCAATGCTAACTATGCTATAAAGAAAGGAAGAGGCTCAAAAGCTTGGGCCGTACGCCAAATCAAGTAGACCGAAATCCATCTGCATCTACCTACTAATCATCCACCTTGAGATATCTATCCAGAACATCTCGCTGGTATTAAGTTGTGAATCCCACCCAAAGTGTAAACTCAAAGCAACGGACAACTGCATTAAAGAACTTTGCGTAAAGTAAACAATCCTTGCACCAGCAAGTACAAGCACCGTTGTTTTCTCCCTTGTGGCAACAACACATCCCCTAGACTCATGTTTCTGTCACTCAAGCTAGTCATCGGGGGGCATGAACCCACAATCATGCATAACGCTCCCTCTTGAAATCACTACCTACTACTTGGCCAAAGAAATAAACAGCAGCGGAGAACATGCAAGAATTACTCTAGAACATAAATATAAAAGAGGAGAATCAAATATATTACTCAAACACAATCTGAACATAATCTCATAATCCATCGGATCCCAGCAAATTCAGCATAGCAACAACATAAATATTACATATGTGCCTCGATCATGTAGGGCAGCTCACGAGGTCTAATCCATGAAGAACAAAGAGGGGAGGAGAACATCACATAGCTATTGATCATAGACCCATGGTCCAAGGTGGACTACTCACGGTTCATCCGGGAAGCATCCATGGTGGTGGAGAAGCTCCGGGAGGTGGTTCCTCCCTCCGGCAGGGTGCCGGGAAGAGGTCTCCTTGTGCTCCCGATCTTGGAAGCGCGCCGGCGGCGGAACAGAGGAGAGATCGCGAAAAAGGGTTCCCGTCACGAGGAATATATGGGCGAAGGGGGCAGCCAGGGGGCCACCAGGGGTTCAGGCGGCCCCCTGGCGCGGCCCCACCCTAGGGCGCGTCGGGAGGGCGCCTAGGGCCCTGGTGGGTCCCCTCTGCCCCCCCCCCCTCGGTGTTTCTCGAAGCTTCCGTATCGCTGATTTTTTATTGGATTTTTCCCGAATTTTTGGAGCACTTTTAATATGGGGGAAACCTGAAATAGAAAAACAACAGAAAACAGGAACTGGCACTGGGGTGCACTGATTTAATAGGTTAGTCCAAATATGATCAAAAGTGTATGGAAGTTCATCAATATCATAGCAATATCACACAAAAGAGGCATGGAGCAAGCAGAAATTATAGATACGTTTTGGACGTATCACATTGTCGGGGAGCGTAGCGCTATTCGTAAGTGAAGCTGGTAAGGAAGCTTTTATATTTCGGTTTTTATTTTGATGTTTCTACTTTTTGTCCTTATGGACACCTCTATTCTTGGTTCGTTGCTTTTGGGAAAGCGCCCCACTACTGTGGTGGTTGCTCCTACCCCTATTGAAATTTTTCCTTATAAAATACCGACTGGTATTATCGATTATGTATTGGCTAATCGTTATGCAGGAAACAGACATCCAGGTGAACACTTGCTATATTTATCACAACTATGTTCATTATTTAAGCTTGTAGGTGTGTCAATGGAGTTTGTCATGAAGAAATTATTCTCCGTATCACTTATAGATAAAGCTTCATATTGGTATAAGCTCCTCGATAACTCACATTTTCTTAATTGGCAAGAGCTTATGTCTCTCTTTTATACAAAGTTTTATCCTCTTCATGAAATTCATCGAGACGAGAACTACATCTGTAACTTTTGGTCTCGTGACGGAGAGAGCATCGCTCAATCTTGGGGGAGACTAAAGTCCCTAATGCTCAAATGTCCTATTCATGAGCTCCCCAAGGATATTATGCTATGCTTTCCCGTCAGGATAAGGAGATGTTGGATGCCTCCTCTGGTGGGGTATTTCAAACAATAAGCGTTGAAGAGAGATGGGATCTCATTGAAAGGATCCAGAAGAACACTGAAGACTGGGAAATTGATAAAGGTATTGAACCCGTTATAAATTATGAGCATGATTATATTGAGAGCTAAGTGAAAACTGATTACTTTAATACCTTTTGCTCTAAGATTGATCTTGATTCCTAGATAATGATTGATTTTTGTAAGAACTTTTCCTCTCATATATTCTCTTCTAAGGAGGAGAAGGATCAGTACCATAAACCTTTCAAAGAATTACCTGTTGCTATTAATGTTGTTGACCCTATTTTGCCTGCAGTTATATATGAAAACCCCCTTTTCCCGCAAGGATAAGGGTGCACACTTTTGTGACATTCATAATAAATAAAAGTGAGAGAAGAACTGACGAGCATGAGGACCAGATCAAGGTCGATCCTCAAGTCGCAGTGGTTAAGGATCTAGTTAATAATGATGTTTTAGATTCCAAAAAAAAATTGTGTTGTTTCAACTAACATTGTTACAGCCAAAAATAAAGGCTCGATTTCAGGTACACCCGTTGTATCTGTTAAAATAGGAGATCATAATTATTACGGGCTTTGTGATTTGGGATCAAGTGTTAGCGCCATCCCTTATTCACTCTATCAGGAGATCATGGGTGAGATTTCACCATGTGAACTTGAAGAGGTTGATGTTACTATTTATCTTGCAAACAAAGAAACTATCTCTCCCATTGGAATTGTGAAAGGTGTTGAAGTCCTATGTGGAAAGGTAAAATATCCTACCGACTTTCTAGTACTTGGTTCAGTACAAGATAGTTTTTGCCCTATTATCTTTGGTAGGCCTTTCCTCAAAACTTGTGGAGCTATAATATATTGCAGGAAAGGTAAAGTTTCTGTTGAATTCAATTGTGAGCCATATGAATTTAACTTTTCTAAGTTCTCTAAGCTGCCTCGTGGGATTGATTTACCTAGTAATGATGTAATTATTGAAGATATTGCTTCCATTGCTATTCCTCCTAACGATCCTTTGCAGCAATATATGGAAGACCACAAGAATGATATGCATATGCAAGAAAGAAATGAGTTAGATGAAATACTCTCGAGACAAACTGCTATCCTGAAGCACAACCTTCCGATTGAACCTTTAGGAATCCTTGCACAACCAAAAGAACACACGGTGTTTGATGTCAAACCACTTCCAGATACGCTCAAGTACGCTTATTTAGATGAAAAGAAAATATATCATGTTATTATCAATGCTAACCTTTCAGGATTTGAAGAAGAGCGATTATTGGAGACACTCCGCAGACACCGTGGTTCCCTTGGCTATACCCTTGATGACCTTAAAGGGATTAGTCCATTGATTTGGCAACATACTATCAATCTCGAACCTGATGATAAACCAGTTGTTGATCATCAACGACGGTTGAACCCAATGATGAAGGACGTGGTTAGGACTGAAATTCTCAAGCTTCTAGCCGCAGGTATAATCTATCCTATAGCTGATAGTAAGTTGGTAAGTCCAGTTCATTCTGTTCCTAAGAAAGGAGGTATGACTGTTGTTCCTAATGATAAAAATGAACTAATACCTCAAAGAGTTGTTATTGGATATAGAATGTGTATTGATTACAGGAAGTTGAACAAGGCAACCAGGAAGGACCACTACCCGCTGCCTTTCATCGATCAAATGCTTGAGAGGTTGTCTAAAAACACCCACTTTTGCTATCTCGACGGGTACTCTGGCTTCTCTCAAATTCATGTCAATACTGCCGATCAAGAGAAGACCACTTTCATGTGTCCTTACGGTACTTATGCTTATAGGTGTATGCCTTTTGGGTTATGTAATGCACCTGCTACTTTTTAGCGATGCATGTCTGCTATTTTTCATGGTTTTTTTGAGGATATTGTGGAAGTATTCATGGACAATTTCTCCATCTATGGAACTTCCTTTGACCACTGTCTCCACAATCTTAATAAAGTTTTGCAGAGATGCGCGGAGACAAATTTAGTTTTAAACTGGGAGAAGTGCCACTTCATGGTTAACGAAGGGATCGTTCTTGGTCACAAGATTTCCGAGAGGGGAATTGAAGTGGACAAGGCGAAGATTGAAGCTATTGAAAGGATGCCCTATCCAAGGGACATTAAAGGTATTCGTAGTTTTCTCGGTCATGCTAGTTTCTATAGAAGATTTAATTAAAACTTTTCTAAGACTTAGAGACCCCTCACTAATCTTGTCCGGAAGGATGTTCCTTTTGTATTTGATTAAGATTGTAAGGAAGCCTTCGAAGTTCTTAAGAAACCTTTAATAACTGCTCCTATAGTACAACCACCTGATTGGAAATTTCCCTTTGAAATTATGTGTGATGCTCGTTATTTTGCTGTTGGAGCTGTTTTAGAACAAATGGTTGATAAGAAATTGAATGTTATACCTTATGCTAGCAAAACCCTTGATATTGCTCAAAAGAATTATGCTACTACTGAGAAAGAATTCTTAGCAGTAGTGTTTGCTTGTGATAAGTTTAGGCAGTACATTCTTGATTCTAAAGTTATTATTCATACTGACCATGCTTCTCTTAAGTATCTTATGGAGAAGAAGGATGCCACACCAAGGCTCATCAGGTGGGTAATCCTTCTTCAAGAATTTGATTTGCAGATTGTTGATAGGAAAGGATCAGACAATCCGGTGGCGGACAATCTTTCAAGGATGGAAGATATACCGCATGATCCCATTCCAGTCAACGACAACTTTCCAGACGAACAACTAGCTATTGTAAAAGTATAATCTCTCTCCGATCCTTGGTTTGCAGATTATGCTAATTTTATCGTTGCAAAGTTTTTTCCTCCGGGTTTAACATTTCAGCAAAGGAAGAAGTTCTTCCACGATTTGAGGCATTACTTTTGGGATGACCCACATATTTTCTAAGAAGGTCCGGACGGGACCTGAGAAGATGCATACCGGAGCATGAACATAAGGACATTATGAGACAATGTCACGATAGTCCCTATGGAGGACATCATGCCGGTGAGAGGAACGCACATAAGGTTCTCCAATCAGGTTTTTATTGGCCTACTCTCTTTAAAGATGCTAGAAATTATGTTTTAGCTTGTGATAAGTGTCAGAGAGTTGGTAATATTAGTAGGAGGAATGAGATGCCTATGAATTACTCTCTAGTGATAGAGCCTTTTGATTGCTGGGGTTTTGATTTTATGGGTCATTTTCCTCCACACAAGTACACTCACATTTTATTAGTTGTTGATTATGTAACCAAGTGGGTTGAAGCAATCCCCACTGAGAGTGCTGATCACAAGACCTCTTTGAAAATGCTCAAGGATGTAATTTTTCCTAGGTTTGGTGTACCAAGGTATCTCATGACTGATGGAGGATCACACTTCACACATGGAGATTTTAGAAAAGCTTTAGCCAAGTACGATGTCAACCATAGAATTGCTTCACCGTACCATCCTCAAACTAGTGGGCAAGTTGAGCTCACCAATAGAGAGATCAAGTTGATCTTGCAAAATACAGTTAACAGTTCTAGGAAGGACTGGTCAAAGAAGTTAGGAAATGCTTTGTGGGCGTATAGAACTGCGTACAAAAACCCCATGGGCATGTCTCCCTATAAGATGGTCTATGGCAAGGCTTGCCATTTTCCATTAGAGTTAGAACACAAAGCTTTCTGGCCTGTTAGAGAGCTTAATGCTGACCCAAAATTAGCTGGTGAAAAGCGCCTCATGAACTTGACTTCTCTAGATGAGTGGAGAAGTCAAGCTTACGACAGTGCTAAAATTTTCAAGGAAAAGGTAAAGAAGTGGCATGATAGAAGGATTTTGAAACGTGAATTTAATGTCGGTCATAAAGTTTTGTTGTTTAGATCTCGTTTCAGGTTTTCTCCAGGTAAATTACTTTCCAGATGGGAAGGGCCATTTCACATCGAAGAAGTCTACCGCTTGGGAGCAATCAAGATTAACAATTTTGACGGCACCAAACCTCAAGTTGTGAATGGGCAAAGACTCAAGCATTACATGGCAGGAGACCCTATCAATGTTGATGTAAATTTGATACACACAACAACTCATGAAGAATATGTTGCAGCTCTGTTTCAGACAGCAGCAGGAACAAAATTAGAAGAGGTATGTATGACGGTAAGAAAACATCGTGAACCGCCATAAAAGTTCCATATTACGAGTTTCTGCAAAATTAGGAAAATTCAAGGCCTAAGTGGAGCCGGAGAGGATCTCCAGGGGCCCAGGCGCCCCCCTGGCGCGGCCTACCTCCTGGCCGCGCCGGGTGACCGCCTGGGCACCCCGGAGTCCGTCTCCGACCCAACTTTGGCTTGTTACTTTCCTTCTTTTGCAAATTTTTTTGCTATATATTTTCCCGGATCGTGCCGACACCGTATCTCTCGATTTCCCGTGTTTTCTTTCCAAGCTATTTCTGCCAGGAAATATTTTAGCTAGACCTATATGCCATGGCTTCCCCAAGTTCCCCCAAGGACAAGTTCTTCATCAACCCTTACCTCGCTGAGGTGAAGAAGCACCTTCAAACCATTCGGTTGGAGGATGGTGTCCTCCACAAAGAAGATCTAAAGGAACATGTCGAGGAGGGGAGCATCAAGGCCAGGCTGGAAGAAGTGGAGCTTGAAGTCTTCAAGTACAAGAAGATGGTTGAGCGTGGTGTTGAAGCCAACTTCGACATCAACAACGAGCTGAAGGCGCTCTACAAGAAGGAGATGAAGGAGATGTGGTCAAGCGTAACCAAATTGGAAGAAAGATTGATTGAGCTCCAAGGGAAAATTTATGACCTCTAGAACCAGAACTGTGAGTATGAACTAAAGTTTCTGCGCATGGGTTTGGGTGCTGAGTGCAGGATGTTGTCGACTGGAGCCTCTTATGAGACTGGAGAACCCCTGCCATGGAAGCGCTTCGCCAAGGACTACGTGATAAACAAGAACAAGAATGAGGAGTGAAATATCCTCGGGTAATGGCATCCCCTTAGCTTGTTCCAAGCTTGGGGGAGTGCACGGTATCTTTATCTTTATCTTCGTCTTTTAGAGTCAAGTAGATTCGTATCATGTCTAGGGAAGTTATTATATGAAATAGGTGTTTGCATTGAGGTGTATCACTCCTTTGTGGAGAGTCTTGTATCCGTGAGTGTGGATTCGTCTATGATGGAATATTAATGAGAAGTCTATTGGTTCCTTCGCCGCACTCGGTATTCTGTTCACGCAGTCGGCCTTATATGATGATTCTTATGGGGATTATTGACCTTATATTAGGTATGGCTCTGGAAACTTTATTTAAATTTTGGCAAACATAGCTTTGGTCTTGACAACATGCATGATTTTCTCAAGTAGCGACATAGCCAAAACTTTTATATTATTATGCTTGAAGTGTTATGTTGACAAGGAAGACAACTTGATGTGTTATGCTTACCTTAATGTTTATGCTTTATATGTTTTGCATCTAAGTTAGCATCAATTGTCTGTTCTCTCAAAGCCTTTGCTAGCCAAACTCTTTGCCAAGCAGATTTCTGCTTGTGCATCCATACCCTAAAAACAAAATCTTCCATATGAGTCCACCATACCTTCCTATTCGTGGTATTTCCCTACCACTCCTAAAAGTATAGAATTTATGTGTTATCCTTAAATGTTCAAAATCTTATGTTTTGTGCCACTTGTTTAGCTCATGAGGAAGTAGTAGGTAATTCATGATCTTCTTAAGTTGGACAAGTTTTACCCCGGGATTGCATGTCTAATCTGCAAACCCCTAATACGAGGAGGAACTGGCATGAGTGCGCCCAGCTCATAAGGTAATACAACAAACAAACCCTCCTTCACGCTTGGTCTATGAGAAATTAGAAACTTTGGCGGTGATAAACAAAGGATATTACGGGGATGTGATCGTCCCCACTTGGGAGCCATTCCTTGAAACTTGTCTAGCTTGAGAAGTAATTGAGCTATCTATTAGTATTCGTTGACAGACTATGCACCTCCCAAAACTTGTTTTCATTCTGTTTGATTTAAGGATAGCATTTGAGTTTTCCCTACTTCCCCTTAATAGGGCATGTCCTTTACTTTTATGTTGAGTCAGTTTTTCCTACTTCTTTCTTTTCCCAAAGAGAACAAAAACTTGATGTTGATGAGGATTCATTCATATAATGTTGCATTAAGTTTTGTCATGCCACATCCTTCTTGACATTATCATTTGATAAGTAAGTTGTTTGCAAAAGCTTGCCAAGCAAACATCTTCCTTTGTGATAGCATTTTCACTTCATGACTAATAACATGTTGTTTGAAAATCTTCAATTTGTTTCATTACAAAGTGAAAGAGCAAAAGTAAAAGTCATTAGTTGTCCTTTGACCAAGGATATGTTTGTCATAATTTGATGACTTTCCTCAGCACTACTGTTGATTATAACTGTTATTAATTTCTCATAAGGGCCTTATAAGTTGAGGTTGCTATTGAGGATGCTTGAATTTGGTGAAGAAATCATGATGCTTCTTGTCTGTATTCTATTTATCGACGCTTCACTCTCTAAACTTGTGGACAGGTTTACCGAGCTTAGTATTCGCTTGGGGACAAGCAAGGTCTAAGCTTGAGGGAGTTGATACGTCCAAAATGCATCACTATTTATTCATTGATATATTTCATGTTATAATGCTATTCTTATGTTGTTTTGGCTTGTTTTACATAGTTTGCAACTTTGAAGTGCCGAAACAGCAAACGCATGATTCACCGGTGAAAAGTGGACATTAAAAATGTACCTGCGGCGTGGGCTGGCTAGAGGCGCTGCTAGTGGAAGTGCAGTTCTGCAGCGCGGCCCGCTAGGCCCGCGCTGCTAATTAAAGAGTTAGCTACAGCGCAGGTGACCCACGTTGCTGCGCGCTACTGATGGGCCTTTATCCCGCGCTGCTGAAGGCCATTATCCTAGTAGCGTCAAGGTCTTCAGTTGGCAACGGGAGAAAAATAAGCTACCAACTTGGACAAAAGTTCTTAAGTGGAACGACCCTAACAATGCGCTTTGCCTTTTGTGTGCAGTCCCTGAAATGCACCCCCACATATTCATAGCTTTGCCCGCTGCTTGCCTCATTTAGTCCTTTGTCCATGAGGCTCTGAGGACCGAATGTCATGTTTTTAGACCTAGCCGAGTTCATGCAAACTCGGGAGACCCAAATCAATAAGAGGAGATGAATCTTTTGGTTTGTGGTATCAATAATGACTTGAACCCTTTGGAGGGCTAGAAATCAAATGGTGTTTGAACGTATATTTCTTCGTTAGGCTTTAACTTCCTTTCTGAATGCTTGGCTTTTATGCATCACTTGTTCCCGTTCTCTAAGAAGCGGGATCGTGATTACCTTAGACGCATGTTGGATGCCTTGACGGTGATGGCACACCGGATGGCCACGCCAAGTACCCCATGAGCCTGCACGACCTTCGTCGTCACGAGAGGACACTTTTGTTTTCTTTTATTTTATTCGTATTTGTTTTTGGGGGATGCGTGTGTTGTTGCCCCAACATCCTACCTCATGTTTTCTGATCTTTTTTAACTGATGTATCAAGATGTTGCTTTATCTATAAAGCGGTGCAAAAATTTGTTTCGTGAGATGTTGGCGTGAGATAGGTCCCATATCACCAGCACCCGCTATCCAGACGCAGGGCTAGAGAGCACCTCCTTCACACGATGGAGGCCCTGACGACCACGAGACGATATCTGGCTTCTCCTCTCATGGTGTCTACCAGATGATGAGTTTCCTCTTGAGATTGATTTGATGTGGTGTTACCCTTCCTCTCATGTGGTGTGTAACCTTTTGTATTTGGAGCATATCGTGTTGTGGTCCCAGCTGACGTATATTGTGTGTACTCTAAGATGTAACTGGATGGTTGGATTTAAAGAGAAGTTCACCCTCAATCACTGAAATTGAGATCAAAATTCACTTTGATCCATGTACTTAGAAATACCCGAAAAACGGTCATTGAAATTGTATCAGTGAACACCGATGGTCACCCCAAACACTTTGACTACGTATTTTTCTTAAATGGCATATTTTTTGACCAATTGACCGTCCACGTATGTGCTAGCAAGGCTAAAATTCATCGACGGTCAGTGGACTTGTCTTGAAAAATTATTTTGGTCACTAGTTCAAAATTCACAACACATCACTTTATTCGTTGGTTAGTCTTTTTACTTCATAGTTTTATATATATTTAAAATATTCGTATTTTAAAAATTAATTGACCAAAATATGTAAAATATTCATCACCAATACAAAAAATGTTCATGCGGTGTCAAAAAATGTTCAAGCTATTTTGAAAAATTGTTGCTAGTTTAAAAAATTATTAGTGACGTTAGAAAAATCTTCACATTTTTTAAAATGGGAATAAATTGCGTAATTTACAAAATATTTCTGTACCATTAAAAAATAAATCGTGAAATTAAGAAATGGTTCATGTGTTTGAGAAAATGTTCCTGAAATTTTCAAAAACTTTATAGTAAAAAGTATTGACGTAGAATTTTAAAAGTAGTTTGTACCTTTCAAAAGAAGTACATGACATTGAAATAATAGTCACGTGTTTTAAAAATATGTCCATGATGTATTTTTAAATATATTATTATAATGTTTTAACTATTCACATAATATAAAAATATATTTATTACCTTAGGAAAATGTTCATCATATATATTCAAATGTTACATTTATTCAAAGACAAATTTTTAATGAAGAACTTGTATTTAACAAATGTTCAATGTATAAAACTTTTAGCATATATACATTTTTTTTTAATATACATTAAAAAATTAGACATGTATTTGAACCGGTATAAAAAACTAAATAAAGACTAACCAACGAAACAAAGTGATGTGTTGTGAATTTTGAATTAGTGACCAGAATAAATTTAATAACAAGTTCAATGACTAGTGATGAAATTCAATCCCAGTAGCACGGACGGTTAATTAGTCAAAGAATATGCCACAAAGACAAAATACATAGTCAAAGCGTATGGTGGTGACCGTTGGTGCTCACTGATACCATTTTAATAATTATATTTTTTATATTTTAAAGTACATGAACCAAAGAGAATTTCGATGTCAACTTTAGTGACCGCGGGTGAACTTCACTCCTGGATTTATGATCGGTGCTTTATCTATAAAGCGAAGCAAAAACCTATTTTTTAAGATAGGTTCCATGTGGATGGTCTCAGATTATTTTTTCCCTTTATTGAGTCGTGTGTTCTAAATAATGAATGGCAGGCCGGGTTTATCCTGGAAAAAAAACTTGTACTAGACCGAGTAGAGCTAGCAAGCGAACGTGGAAAGTCTTAACACAGACTCTTTTTTCAGAAGACAGTATAGACGTACTAGACCGAGTAGAGCTAGCAAGCTTGCAAGCGAACGTGGAAAGTCTTAACACAGACTCTTTTTTCAGAAGACAGTATAGACGTAAACGTTCACAACAACGTACACATACTCAACTCAGACTCTTTGACTAACTAGAACCTGAGAAAATAGAACCACCGTTTTGTAGTTCGGTGTACTTCTTCTCTGGTGTCACTGCCTATTTTTTGCCTTGAAAAATCGGTCTCGTTCTAGTTTTATGTCTCTTTCTCTACGATTCCTTTCAGAGTGAATTGCAAAAAACCACGACATTAGGGGATAGGATTGCTCGAAACATACCTTTTGCTAATCCTTTCAGAAAACACAGTTTTTTCTTCTTAAACTTTGTAAAAACCACAATAACGTAAAATGATATTTTGCAAATAGACCCCTCCAAAAAAATAGAACCGCAACCCCACCCCAAACCCTACTCCTGCCCCACCCAGCGCCGGTACTCCTGCCCAGCCCGTCGGCATTGGCGCCGGCGCCGGCGCCGGCGATAGCGGCATTGCCGCCGTGCGCGTCGACTGCTTCAAGGTCCTCGCGTACCTCCAGCGCGGCAACCAGCCCAAGGCGTTGCGGCTGCTCAGGGACGTCGCCGCGCGCCACGGCGAGGCGTCTCCGCTCCTCCTCCGCGCGCAGGGCACCGTGCACCCTCGTGCCGCCGCCGCCCTCAACGACACAGCCTCCCGCGCGCGCCACTACCGGGCTGTGCTCCAGGCCGCCCGCCGCGCCATCGAGTACGTCGTCGACGAGTGCGAGCGCAGGCTCAGCATCGAGGTGCCCTCCGACCCGTAACCCCACCCTAGTGGCCATCGGGCTCAGCATCCGCCTGTAATGGACGGCGCGAGCGCGCCCCGCCCTGGTGGCCATGGCCCGGCGGCGTTCCCCCCACTCCCGGCCGCGCCCGCCCTCCCACCGCCAGCAGAAGCACGGCGCGACGCGGAGGCGGCAGCGGCGCACGGGAGCAGCAACATGGCGCAGCGGGCAGCGCACGAGCGCGGCACGACAAACACGGCCTCGCCGGAGCCGCCGCCAGCGGCAGCAGGGGCTGCCCTTGTGAGTTGGGGAACCCTGAGGACCCGATTGCTTTTTGTTAAAAAAATTTAAGGTTTTTTTTAAATATCAGACGGGTCCCACATGTTATAGACGGACTTAAATGAAGCTAATCGGTTGAACCTAATCGGGTAATCTGTGCTTTTTGCAAAGTTTAAGAAAAAAACTTGTGTTTTCTGAAAGGATTAGCAAAATGTGTGTTTCGGGCAATCCTATTCCTCAATGTCGTGTTTTTTTTTGCAATTCACTCATTCCTTTCATGCAATCCCTTTTGAAAGAGTGACCGTCGCATCTATATCTATACTACTATTAAAAAAGCAAACATGATTTACCCTACAGACACACCATAATGTGTACACAGAATAATCAGGTTCCTCCGATCCGATCTATCGAATCTAAAATCTAAGAGTCAATATTGTTTTCATGGTCTGCCATCCCGATCAAAGGTCCAGATCAAATATTTTGCCCGTCTGCCAGTCTGCACACGTCCTAACCCAACGCACTTCCTGACCTTCCGGATCAGCCCTAGCCACCATCGCCCTCGCATAAACACGCCGCCGCACTCATCCCTCGCCCACCCTCCTGGAGCCCCCGTCGCACCCCACCTCTTCCTCCTTCACACCCCACCTCCTCCCCCCTTTCCTAGGTCCCAGACCAGATCAAGTGCTCAAAGGACGGCTGCAATGGATCCAAGGACTTCTGTATTTGACGCGGCCATGTGTGAGACTCGATCTGGCGTGGGATGACAGATAGGTGACCTCGATGGACAGCCGAGGGATGAGAGATGGCGCCTCTGAGGCACTCATCGCCGGACCCTCGCTGCATGCCTCATCATCCTATCTTCTTCCTCGACGACGTCGCGGGCTGGCTGCACCACCACCGCATCGTCATGTACTCCAGCCCGCTTCCACAATGGATAAGCGGAGCACATGTTGCTGCTCCGTTGCTACTGCCATGCCACATCTCCCTCTACCTCAGCTCAGCATGAGGATCTTCGGCCGCAATTGCACTACACGAGGGGCGCCACCGACATGCCTTTCGTCTCTGCGAGCCAACGGCAGTGATGAGCCAAGGGAGATCCGTCATGGTTCGATGCGGTATTTTTTGCTCCCTACTGTGAGGTTGCAGGTGTGCATAACATATTTTTGTGTAAATGCCCGAGGGATAAGACTTATTGGGGAAGATGGTAATGTGTGTGCATTTTTTAGAGGTGCTAGCTTTTACCCCGAATCATTAGGATAGTGTGCCACATGAAGCTGTAGAGATGGATTAGCTACAAAGATACGTACTTGAACTACTTATCATGATCCTATTTTGGAATGTTAGAAACCATTTTTTAGTCGCCTTTACTATCATCTCACATTATAATTTTGGTGCTTTGTATTGTAGGTAGGGGTTGACTTTGGTGGTGTCGGATGTTTGCAGGTCCAGGGGTTAGACAACAGGAACCTGACATGGTTTTCCAAACTCATGTGGTCATGTTCATTGACGAGATGTTGCACCTCATGTCACGCCGGGCCTCGAAAGATTTGATAGTTGTTCTCACAGAGTAAGAATATGCCTTCAAGTGCTCATTTCCCATATGCTTGGTCACTCCTCCCTTTCATAAAGCGTCCTTTTATTTCTCTAAATTATCAATGTGCAGCTCTGAAAAAGAAATAAACGTAATAATCGATGGCAAGATTTAGGTGAAGAGCATTATTTCCCTAGCTATTGTACGGCACCTGGGTTCAACTATTTGGTTCCAAATTCAAACTATGGGATATAAGACAGGAGCAAACAATTTTTTATTCAGAATTTTATTACTTAGCAATTCACAGTCTGTTTTTCCCTTACTGATACTTGACGCCATGCTATGATGTTGTTCAGTCAGTCAACTGAAAAACTTATAGAAAATCTGGAGTCATGAAGCTTTGCAACACATCCAAACTAGGTGTATCTGAAGTTCTGAACCAAATAAGATTGGTCGTTGACTGGTTCGAGAGTTACAGTTCTTCAAAGTGACCCTAGCAAGCATCAGGTGATATTATCTGGAAAAAAGCATCAAGTTGCAGTAAAAATGGTAACCCTGATGCTACTTCCTACTGGTATGTATGTGCAATGCACTAGCATTATAGCTTTGTGTTGAATAAATCTTTGTACCTGAAAATCAATCATTTTTATTTTCTAAAAAATGAGATATTGCAATCATCATAGTTAGAGATTATCTTGGTCAATCCGTCAACGGAACCACAGTTTAATTATGGTTTGTAGATTGACCTGCTGTTGGCATATACACTGTAGACATTCTCTGGTCTTTACTTGATGATAAAATGCACATCTTCAGAAGATTTTTTATATCCTTTGTGGGGATGGGGGTAGCAATGGAGAAACATTGTACGTGGTGGCTGAGAGGGAGGGTTCAAAATAAATACATTCTTATTTATACCATAATTGGTGAAAAACATTGACAACATAGAATAAATGATGCATATATTCTTGCTTGCTTATATTTTCTAGCAATGGAGAAATAAAAAATAAACAGCTCAAATATGGTAATACAAAACATTTTTTTCCTTTTTTTATCATGGTCAGTAGTGAGGACATGAGGTGTAAAATTGATGGAAGTTTCTGCGGTTTGATTATTATTAGTCTCAGGAAAAAATTATGTTCGTGCTGACGAGTGGGTTACTTGATGACAATCTGTAAGCTTGGATCACAATTTGACACCCAAAATAGTGTGAGAATTTGTTTCTATGACTGACTAGATTCTGTAATTTTTACTGCCTGAAGTGCTTGCTCTTCCTGCCTTTAGCTATGTTGTTATCTGCTCATTTGTGTCTTCCACCATTTCACATTCTCCTTGAGGTTAGCACCATGTACAGGATGCGCAATGTAAGGATGGAAGATGAAGGCGACCGTTGCATGTCTGACAGAGATGGGGATAGACTGAGTTGGAGAACGCCGTTTGTGAGAAAGGCACCTTGGCTGTGAGGCGTGTATCCATCACACGGGGAGTGGACACTGCCAGCGACCACTTGGGAGGTTGAACCTATGCGCTCAAAGAGGCACTTTCAGGTCTTGTAGGTCTGTCAGATTTTGATGGTGATAGTGGTGAGGGCCTAAATACTAATAGAAGTGATAATGGTTGGTGAAAGAGCTACTACGTAGCAGCATATGCTCCTGCCTCCCGGAAATTATATTTTGAAATGTTATGAATGTTTGAACACAAATTTAGCATGTATATCTCAACATTCTATGTACGCATATCAACTTTTATGGAAATCTGATATTTTGTATGACCTCTGTAAAAAGACAAAAAAAATGTTTCATGAAAGTCTTTTTAGCAATGATTTTTTTACATACGACACAGGATATGTTGATATTTCGTCAAACGACTTTGTGAACACATTAAATGTCAAATCGTACAACCAATTTCTAAGCCAATTTTTATTTTTTTAATATGTTAAAAAATGCATTTTAACAACCTAGAGCAATACTCCCATATGCAGAAACGCCATGTCATGGCCGTACCATGTATAATATTTTTATAAATCTTTTACTTATAATTTCCTATTATATGACACCAGACATGCGATTTCAGATATAAGTGGATATTTGGTAATTATTTTTGGGGTAACAACATATGTTGCTCATGCAACATGGGTATGATTGGAGGAGCAGTTTTTTGTATAAGATGGAAACGAAGATAGATATAATGCCCGTCAGATCTCATGAGAATGTATCTTAAAGGTGTCCATAAATACAAAGTCAAGTACATTAGTTATGCCCTTTCTTCCTGTCATGCATACGATTACAAATAATATAGCTTTCTATAAACACATCTCAAGTGAAAATAATAATTGTTTCTGAATACATTACACTATGTTTTGTATAGACATAAATTATCTCATTCATTATGTTTACATGACCGAACGAAAAGAACAGAAGCAAGAGAGAGGTGTCTGCTCCTATTAGGCCTATGCTTTGTGTACACAAAACATAGAAACGGTGAAAAAAAAGGTTAACCAATGCTCAATAGAAGTATATGATGGCAAGAAGAGACGTGCGTTACACGTGCAAACTTACTAGTTTTTTCAAACAAGAGGGGACCTTGCATGCTTTCGAGAGATGAAATCTGAACTGACAAATTAAACCATCCGACAACAGAGGGATTCGAGTCGTCGTTTTAGATGTTCGGTCTTTGAAGATCGACATCGCAATTAACTTAGGCTTCGGGGTTGCGTGCTATACCGCCGTTGAGGCTGCAGCCTCCATCGTTGAACTATTCCAAGAATTAGAAATTCATGTGCTGCATATGTAGTTGCGTAGACATGCATATGGACGAAGAACTCAATTATTCTGCTAGCTAGCTCATTCATATCGTCAGATAACATGTGTTCTTACAACATACAAACTGTTTCGGCAGATAACATGTGCCTTCCCTACATCATTAAAGTGAGTCTTACTGAGAGAAAGTTGCGGTCATCTAAATAATTAGGATCTCCATAAGTACCATACCTATGGTGTTAAGGACTTGAACCGAATACCTCTATCACCACACGGTGCGCCACATCATCACATGCATGTACAAATGATGGAACTGATAATAAATATTTTGGATTTTCAGTTTTTAAAATCTTTAATCTCTTAAATAAAATAATCCATTGAAAAATCATTTTCATTAGTGAATTCATCACGACGAAATCTTTGAAAATGGATTCCGTATCGATATGTTTTGATGATTTTATTTGTTAAAAAATGTTGTTTCTATTACACGTAAATTTTCAATGCGTTTCCACTGAAGTTGCCATGATATGTGCTAAATACGTTTAACGGTAAATTTTAACTTGTTATGCCCAAGAATGAATTTTACCATGACCGAGAAAGAAAAATTACCGTAATGTGTAGATTAAAATTTTCTTACTCTGACAAAAACGTAAAATTTCTAAATTTTAATTAAAAATTAAATCTATCTATTGTTGTACCATGTTGTAAAAATAAAATAATAAATTATTGTGATGTAAAAAACAAAATATTATTTTACAAGAAAAGAAAAAATAAATACATGAAAATCATGGCTCCCAAAATCATGATTTTGAATTTTAGTTTAGAAATATTTTAGTCAAAAATAAAATCACCAAACTTTAGGGAAATTCAATGACTTTTCTTTCCATTTTGACATAAGGAAAAAATCCACTTGAATTTGATTCAGATCGTACCAAATATTTAAATTCACAAAAATATATTTCAGTATGTACCGAAAAAAGTAATGGTAACCGTCTGTTATATGAGGAAGAACAAAAATCTAAAAATAAAAATGAACGATATTGGCGGAAGATAGAAAAATAAAACATGTTTAACAAAAGAGAAAAGAAATCATTCAATGATTTCTTACAGGACATGTTAATTTTACTTAGTATTTATAGCAGAAAAAAATGTTAATATTTATTGTGTGAGAATAAATTATTGTGATGTATAAAAAAAAAGCATTCACTGGTTAGCTAGGCCAGTGAATGCCTTTACCACGGCAGACCTGTTTCACCAGGTTTTGTAGTCATAGCTGGCACATGAATGCTTCGTTGGCAATGGATTGATCTGTACCGGCATATTATGCCCAGACACGTTTATGCCCCTAAATAACCTTGGAATCGAGCCGTGTGGTACTAAACGTGGAACCAACCGAAGCGATGTGCTCTTTTCTGGTCCACTATAAGCACTAAAGGTGTGTTTGGTTGAGCGTTGGACCTGCATCGCTTCGAGCGAGCGAGACGGGTTGTTTGGTTTGGTGGGCCGAGCGAGCGGAGCGAACACGGCAACACGGGCCAAGCCAAATACGCGAGCGGACTGATGCGCGCGATTTCGCCGAACCACGCGGCCGGGAGCGAAGCGGAGCGACCCAGGCTGACTCACCGATCCAAACACACCCTAAGCGGTCGCTGGACCGCTTTCGTCTTGAGCCCAGATGCGGCGATGCTTTACCTTTAGCTCGCGGGTCCACAAAAATCTAGTCTGATTTAAAATAAGAAATAATTTCCAATAAGCAGTAGTTATTCATTTTTCTTTATAGTTTAATAAAGATTTTTTATATTTTTATAACAAAAAGACAAAATCAAAGTTTAGTAATCAGTAATCATTCTTGAATTCGAAGATTTTTCTTCGTTTATTTTACTTTCAGGCGAATTCCTAATTGTTTGAATTGTGTAATCTCCCATTATGGAGATTGGTAACCGCCCTACCTACAATCCTTCCTCGGTGCCCCATTCCTATCTTATTTTCCAGATCCATTTTTTACATTGAGCAGGGCCTTTATCTCCCTAGCTATGTTTTTTTATCCCTCTACCTCTATAAGTATTCGTTAGTGGCTTCGCCCTTTGTAAGAGCAGAAGAGGCCAAAGGATATAGGTTTCGAACCGAATGGCACAGCGATATGTTTCGAATGTGCGACCAAAAGATGAAACGGCTAGGCATATTTTTCCTTTTTGAGTGGAAAACGTGTAGGCATTAAAGTAGGTTTTCTCTCTTTCTTCTATTTTTAGTTATTTCTACATATTATTTTATGTTTTTATTTTAAATTTGAATTTAAAATTCAAATTTATACCTCATAGCTAATTTTAAATTTTATATAATTAATATCCTATTTTTTGGAATTTAATTGAACTTTATTTAGGTCAAAATTATTATTATTATCTTTATAGCAATTAATTATCTTTTCTCTTTTAAAATATTTTAATTAAATACCTTCACTATATAGGTATTTATATTTATTTTAAGAAATAATTAATTTCACAAGCAATGATTCATTTAGGAAATTTTAAGTAATGCCAAGTTTTTCTAGTGATCATTATTGGCTAGTTTTTTTGGAGAACCTTGGAGGCAGGAGGAGGAGAGGAATAGGGAGGAGAGAGAGAGGGCATCATACCTGGGAGGAGGAGAGGGAGGAGAGAGAGGTCTTTCAGTCGGCATCCATGGAGCCAGTGGTGGAGCCACGTTGAGAGAAGTGTGGTCAACTGACTACACATGTTTTTGACAAATCCTTTGTACACAAGTAGAAATCACGTAATTTTATTTTATATCATCAGTGAAAACATATGTATTTGACATCACAGATTTGAAACGACATCACAGACTTTTGATCCTGGCACCGCCACTGCATGGAGCCAGATCTGTTCCTGTTCCTGGGGAAGGGATGGAGAAGGAGCGTGAGACCGCCTGCCCTTGCTTTATGCACAAGAAGAAGGGAAGAGGTTCACAGGCGCGAAAGAGGGACCAGGTGGCGCTTATCGGGACGGGGGGTGGCAGACTCGGTCAATTTGGTTGGTCGACACGTTGGAATGAGCGAAGGGACCTAGCCTTTTACTTTTCAGGGAAGGGGACAAGGGGAGGGAGGCTGCTTTCCATCTTCAACCGAGGGTGACAATGCAGGGGGGTCGTTTCCTTTTTGGGAAGGGTCGCCCGATTGGCGTGCGGGGGCTCCTAGCCGCTTCCTTAGTATTAAGCGACAAATAGCATTCGCATCATCGACACTTTACTCATCTCCAATTGAGCGCTTATAGCGCCAATTAAGGCCTTAATAAGTACGAAGCGCACCCGCCTGTTTAGAATGGCCCAGCTCATAAACTTTACCCCAATATATCAATTTGTGGCAGCTACTAGAAGGTTCTCACATGATTTTTCTGACCAGTCCGATTCTATGAAGCTTTCGAAAGGTCATGTCCTGGTTTTTCAGTACGTTATTTCCTATGTGTCTTCTTTGATTTTTATACAATTTTTTGCTTTTTCAACTTTTCTCAGACGGTGAACTTCTTCTAGTTATTAAATTATTTTTCAAAATCCATGATAATATTTTAAAATCAAAAATTTTATTTCAACTTTACGAACCTTTCAAACATGTAGATTTTTTTCGTTTTGTCAAAATATATGAATTATTAAATTTAATGAACTTCTTTTAACTTTGTGAAATTTTGAAAGTTAGATTTTCTTTCATTTTAGCACATGTTAAAATCCATGTGTTTTCAAAATTCATGATAACTTTTTTCAAAATTTTGAACTTTTTAGATAATTTGCGAACTTTTTTTAATCGACCTTTTGCTAATTTCATGAAGTTGTTAAAATTGAAAAAATAAATAAATTAATGAATGTTTTCCAATATCCATGAACGTTTTCAGATTTTTATCAAACTTCTAAATTTAACCCCATGAAACACGTGAATGTCTACTACAACAAGATCATTTTATGGCAGTAATGAGCATCCAAAATCATATAAGTAAGGAAAAGATAAATAGGAAAAAAAATTAGTGAACCTTTTATAAAAAGATCCAATGAGCTTGAGGGAGCGCTTTACTGAACGAGGGATCAAGAGAAGTCACTAATTAGCGGGTACTCTTTCCGTTGAACGCGTCCACCCCCTTCGCGATTGATAAGCGGCACTTTGTACGCGTGCCACTTATCGCAATGTGGAGGTTCCTTTTCCCCCCTTTCAGAGGTACGCGGTGTGTCTTTCGGAGAATCATATTTGTGACTCCACACGAAGCATGTTTGTGTCTTTTTTGAAAGGTACGGGTCGTGCCTTTTGGCTAAAGACTCATATGATTTCTCTTTCTTTAGTGGTACACAGCGTGCTTCTCTTTTTTAGAGGCACACGGTGTATCTCTCGTGGACGTAAATTCATGCCCCCCGTGGAAGCACGATCGTACCTTTTTTAAGGCATGTATCATGACTTCTCTTTATAGGCACGTGAGGTATTTCTTTTTAGAGACATATGGGGTGCCTCTTTTTAGACGCACGCAACGTGCCTCTAGTTAAAGCAGATTTGTGCCTTCATGAGACGTAGGATCTTGCCTTTTTTACTTTTTGAAATAGATTTTATTTTTAAAATCTGAAAAAATGTAAGGAATAACCGCGTGAAAACTGAAAAATCCAAAAAACAATTCAAAACACTCATCGAAAAAAAAACCCTTAGAAAGCTCTTATAACGCGACATGTGAAGCATTGTCAACCCACCGAAATAACCCTGGCATGAGCCTTAAAAAAAGCGCTTGCTAACTAGTTGCCCTCGGGGGCAAGAAATACCCGTAGACCCATACGGGTACCCATATTGGGCTGTTGCGCTAAGTTGACTGCCGTAGTCGGGGCAATTTCTCGCTTACTACTAGTTGCAAAGTTGCCTCGTCTCTGGCCTCTCTCTAGTGGACCGGCCTAGCATTATAACAGAAATGGTCTGACATTTTTTCTATATGTTTTCCTTACATGTTTTCACTTTTTTTAGGGTTTCTAGATCTTTATTTGGTATTTTATTTATTTTTTATTTTTTATTTCGGTTTTTATCAGTTATGGGTTTCATAGATTTTATTTGATTTTCCCTTTTTTTTTAATTTCCTTTGGTTTTGTTTTCATATTTCACATACATGCATACCTTCTTTTATACACTTTTTCAAAACTTAGGACATACCATTTTTAAATACATTGTTTTGATACATTTAGTTAATGTAGAAGATTCAAGTACACATTGAAAAACAAATTATGGCACTAAACCCTTTTCATAACTACGTGCATATTTCATTCTACAAAAACTACTTGGATATATTTTAATATTGTATTCTTTTTCTACAAATGTCTTGAACATATATTTGAAAATACATAATATTCTTGTGAATGATAAGAAACACAATTTTAATTCCGCAATTATTTTGTCATTTTATATGCATTTTTAAGAAATATGGTGAAATATTTTCTGTAAAATGTTAGCTAAATTATTTTAATGGTATGATTTTTTTTGCACGAGGATTATGCCCGTGTGTTGCAATGTAAATTAAATGTTTTAATATCTTATCCTGGAATCGACCTAAAAATATTAACGATATTGTTTAAATAAATGATTATGAAATTGTGCATGTGATTTTTCTTTCATTTTTATGAGAAATTTGGTAAGTAAATTAATGTGGAGTTGGTTTAAAAGTAAGTAAATTAAGTTGATTGATTATCATACGAGGAAAGATTTGGACGAAGGGGTGTTGGGATGGAATTGGACAAAAGATGGAACTTTAGGTCAATATTAAGTTCTATTTTTAGCAAATAATATTAAGTAGTAGAGATATAGATAGAGGCACACAAACATTCTTTGTACAATGTATAAACGTTATAAAAATATTTGATTGATGCCCATAAATATTTTAGTAATATTACAATTTTTTGAATTCCTTCAACATTTTCTGTATTATGCAAATATATTTTCATATTATATAAACATTTGTAAAAGACATATTAAATGTTCTTTTCAATTTTAAAAATGGAAACAAAAAATAAAATAACTTGTCATGGAGAGTCTTGCTCCTCTCGCGCTAGGACGGCCATTTAGAAGGCATTTTTGTTCTGTTTCCTTTTTGAAAATTTAGCTTTTCTTTTGGTTGTTTCTTTTTTTCTTGTATATTTTCAGTTTCTATAGTTTATTCGGTGAGCATTTTCTTAAATACGCATTGTGCAATTTTTATAATGTACGGTCTAGATTTTTTATATATGCTGAACTTTTGTCAATGCACAATGCATTGTTTTTAATATAAACTGAACATTTTTCAAATAGACACTAAACACTATTTTAAATATGATTTTTTTATACATTGATTTTTTATATACAATGAACTTTGTATAAATTGTATTAATACACGTTCAATATATTCTAGTTTTTCGTTTATTTAAACAATAATACTTTATTGATTTGAGAAGAACGACTAGAAAACCAAAGTGAAAAAAGTAACTAGCGAACTAACATATGGTTTGTTAGAACGATAGTGGCATCTTAGCCATTAGAGCTTAAATCCTATATTTGATATTGATGTTCGTATTTTTTTTTGTATTATTATAGGCACTTCGGCGATGTGCTTTCAATGGAAGAAGACGTTTTCATCGATTACGAAAGGCTTGTAGTGACTTTATAAATCTCAAAATGATATACTGGCTCCGTATTTCGAAAATGCTGATAGTGATAGCGTGTATGTGTATACATTCATGGTATGAATGTATGCTCATGTATATGAACACATGCGTTGTACTAAGTTTTCAAAAAGAAAAAAACTAGCAAATGAGTATCCACCGTGCTAGATTCATAGAGGGTGCCACGTGGTGCGGTCACCGACGACCCCGGACCTGCGGGATCAAGTTTTTTGCAGGAGATTTTGTATTTTTTTGTATTTTTCTTGATTTACGTGATTTTTTAATATATATTTCTCTTCGCGTGAAGCAGACAATGTACAAAACATTGTTGTGTTTTCCACAGTTGTTTCCATAAAAAAGCACACATACACTTGAGTGTGAAGCATATTTATGCTTCGATATTAAGCATATTTGTGTTAGTCCTTGCCGTACTTTTGAAAAAGTTAAGAATATATATGTTCTTGAAAATTAATAAAGGTTACGTGTGCTTTCCATTTTGTAAAAACACATATGTGATTTTTTTATCCCTTTTCTTGGTTTCATTTTTCTTCTTGATTTTCATATTTTTTGGTTTTCCCTTTTTTTCTGTTTTTAAAAGACATGCCTTAATAAAATTTTCAAGGAATGCGTCCTCTAACTAGATTTCAGGAAGAAGAGCTCCCACCTGGAAAGCCTTTTTCGGTTTCATAGGCCCAATGCCATGTTCACTGAACACAATAAAGTTATAAATTCGTGGTTGGTTTGGGCGGACTTCGACCCATCTTTGCCTTAGGCTATGGGTCCATTATAGCGTGTAGGTTTTCTTATCTCGAAACAATATGTTCCACTAGTGTGTAGCTGCTAGTGTTTATCTTCTTGGCGACTCCAGGACGGCGATAGTTCTCTTTTCGATCTAGTTCTCATCGGCGGACGTTTACGTCAACTTATCAAGCACCAGACTTCTCCCCGAGGCTCTAGGGCTAGGGTTAGAGGACGGCTTGCGATCACTGTCAAGATGGACCCGACGAGGGCTTCGGGTGGTGCTGGGAAAGCGGCAACAGAGGATGATAGGAGGGAGGAGGATCTTAACCAGATGATCAGCCAACTGGGAATTTAGGAGGAGGACCTCGATGATGTGGTGTTTGAAGAACACGCGGAAGTTGCCGAGGAGTTTTCGAAGTGGCTAGCCATTGTTAGGGTTTACACGGAGCAAAATTACAGACAATCGGCGTTCTTTAGAAACATGAGAGCGGCATGGTACCTATCAAAGGAGACGAGGTTCAGGACTCTTGAGACGAATCTATACTCAATTAGATTTTGGTGCCTGGCAGAGTGGGAGAAAGCGATGGAGGGAGGGCCCTGGAACTTTAGGGGCTAGACTGTCCTGATTGCTGAATATGATGGTCTCACAAAGCCATCGATGATCAACCTCGACTACTTTGAGTGCTGGATGCAGATTCACAACCTTCCAGATGGCTACTACCCCTTGATCAAAGCGCTTGCCTCTAAGGCAGGAGAATTTGTTGCCGCTGAGCCTTCTTCTCATGACTTTGCTAGCAATATCTTCAGAGTAAAAAATAAGGATAGACGTGAGGAAGCCCCTCAGAAACCATGTCTCTATTGTTAGGAAGGGGAAGCGGGAGATCTTCTTTGTGAGGTATGGAAGATTACCCGATTGGTGTGTTGTGTGCGGTTGTTTTGGCCATGTGTATAAGGAGCATGGTAATGGGGTTCATCCCCCCAGTGCATTAATATACACGAATCTACACGCGGAGTGGGTCTTCAGAGCAACAAGGGGTGGCGGAGGTGAAGGAGTTGGGTCTCGGACTACTGGTGTGAGAGGATCCTCTCAAATCATGCATCAAGGAAAGGACCAGTTGGGTGACGAGATCAGGGAAAGGCAGTCAGATGAACTAATGTTGGATGCAGAAAACAATAAGAAGAGGGACTTTGTGTCAAAGAATGATCTGGGTGACTCTTCGGATAACATCCCAAAATCTACCCTGGTTGTCTCGGGTGATGTTCCTATGACTGATGTCCCACCAAGCCCTCCTCCAAAGCAGGATCCTAAACGACCCAAACCTACGGTGGCTGATACTAGGGCAAAGAATTCCAGCAATGAGAAGAACGGGGCGGTTCCAAAGAATTCTGATGAAAAATTGGCGTCCTCCAACTTGGAGGGTCGCCGAGCGCAATGAATGTCCTATGTTGGAACTGTCGCGGAGCGGGTGGTGCCGCGATAGTTCGAGAAATTCGCGAATAAGTTCACCCCTACTGTCCTCTGCATTTTAGAGACGCAAATTGATAAGAGGAGTGTAGAAGCTCGTGCTGGTTCTTTGGGTTTTCATGAAAGTTTTGCAATTGATAGTGATGGAAGGAGTGGAGGAATTGGTGTTTTCTGGAAAAATTCCATAAGTATTGAGATTTTGGGTTCTTCGAGGTATCACATTGACTGTGCTGTGACTAAGGTGGACCATGAACCATGGCGACTTACCTGTGTATACGGAGAGGCCCAAACCCATCTCAGATCAAACACATGGGATACTATGAGGGACATAGAAAACTTAAGTCAGCTTCCCTGGCTGTGCATCGGAGATTTTAATGAAGTTTTATGCCACGATGAATATTCAGGTGTTGGACAGCGAATTAGTGCTCAAATACAAAGTTTTGGAGACACTGTGGACTCATGCATGCTGCTCGATCTAGGGCATACGGGGTAGGTCTAGACATATGAGAAGAAGGTGAGAGGGGGATGCTACAGCCGTGTGAGGGTTGATAGAGCTTTTGGATCGGCAGAGTGGTGCTCCCGGTTCCCTCTGGCATCCCTGAGCCACCATGTTGCAGCAACTTCGGACCACAAAGCAATTCTGCTGGAGGTACAAGGAACTGAGGACGAGTGGCCTACAAAGCATCGCAAATTCTTATATGAAACGATGTGGGAAACTCATGAAAGTTGGAATGAGACCATATCAGCTAGCTGGACAAACTCGATGCAGGGAGGCACCGTGGCTTCGCTCAGGACGAAACTTGTTGAATTGTCCAATGGTCTGATTCGCTGGAGCAAGGAGACCTTTGGCTCGGTGCGCAAGGAAATCAAGTAATTGCAGGGGAGACTGGCCGAATTGCAAAATGACCCCCTACGCACCAGACCCACACATGTGGAGATCAAGATAAGTGACCGGCTTGTGGAACTATACCATAGAGAGGAATTGATGTGGCAGCAAAGGGCGAGAATTGAGTGCCTTGCGTCGGGTGACAAAAATACTAAAATTTTCCACCTTAGAGCAAGCATTCGACGGAGGAAAAATATGATCAAAGCGCTCTCAAAATCTATGGGAGTTCTTACAGAGGATCCGACCGAACTTAAGAAATTGGTGACAGATTTGCATGTTGATCTCTACACATCTGAGGGTGTGACGGGTGTGGATGAGGTTCTTCAACATGTGCCGCAGAAGGTGACCCAAGCAATAATGACATGCTCACTGCACCGTACAAAGACGAGGAGATAAAAACTGCTCTCTTTCAAATGTTCCCCACGAAATCTTCGGGTCTCGATGTTTTTCCCGCGCACTTTTATCATCGCCATTGGGATTTGTGTGTGGAGGAGGTTACTAGGGCAGTCCTTCGTATTCTCAGGGGAGAGGAGAGTGCTGCTAGCATAAATGATACCTTCATTGTGCTCATTCCAAAGGTGGTTAATCCCACTCTGCTGGCCCAGTTTAGGCCGATAAGTTTGTGCAACGTGTTATATAAAATTGCATCAAAGGTGGTTGCAAATAGGCTCAAACTTATTCTTCCCGAGATCATATCGGATGAGAAATCGACGTTTGTCCCTGGACGTCTTATCACGAAAAACATAATTGTAGCCTATGAGTGTCTGCATTTCATGAAGAGGTCAAAGTCTAAGACTAACTGTTTTTGCACGCTAAAGCTCGACATGATGAAAGCTTATGATCGAGTGGATTGGACGTATCTCCAGGACGTGATGACCAAGTTGGGGTTTGCGCCAAATTGGATTTCTATAGTGAAGGATATGGTTCAGTCAGTTACTTTTTAAGTTTTGTTCAATGGAGAGAAACTCGAGCAGTTCCAACCGAGTAGAGGGATTCAGCAGGGAGATCGGATCTCCCCCTATCTTTTCTTGATTGCAGCAGAGGGCCTTTCGTGCCTACTAAAATCCGAACAGTTTCCGTCTCTCAGTGGGTTGAAGGTGGCGCCGACTGCCCCGGCAGTCAACCACCTTCGTTTCCCTGATGACAGCCTGCTGCTTTTTAAGTCAATTCTAGAGGGAGCTAACTCAATATCAAACCTGCTTACCACCTACTGTAATGCTTCGGTGCAGAGGGTGAACAATGCAAATCCAGTATCTACTTCAACAAAGGATGCATGCATCCTGTAAGGGAGGAAGTGAAACAAGTCTTGAATGTTCATAATGAATCTCTGTGTGAAAGGTACTTGGGGATGCCGACTGAGGTGGGACAGTCGAAGAATGGGACTTTCAAGTACCTTCGTGATAGAGTTTGGTAGAAGGTGAAAGGCTGGATGGCTAAAATCTTATCTTCTACGGGCAAAGAAGTGTTAATTAAGTCAGTGACGCAAGCTATTCCGTTGTTCTCTATGTCATGCTTCAGGCTGCCGAGGGGCATTTGTGAAAGTATTTACATCTATGATCCGACAGTTCTATTGGGGAGGGAGCCCATGGAAGAGGAAGCCGGCTTGGGTTGCATGGGATATTGTAACCAGACCAAAGCACCTGGGAGGCTTGGGTTTTAGATTGGAGGTTTTCAACTTGTCTTTACTTTCCAGGCAAGCGTGGAGGATTATTCAGTCGCCAAATACTCTCAGCGTGAGGCTCTTAAAAGCAATTTATTTCCCTGGCTCTTCTATACTAGAGGATGAGTTGGGATCCCACCCCTCTCAAGTATGGCACTCAATCCATGACGGGCGAGACATTGTTAGCCAAGGGATTATTCGGAGAATTGGGTCTGGAACTTCGACAAATATATGGAGGGACAACTGGCTACCCAGGGACAACTTCATGAGACCCTTGACCTCGCTGGTTGCAAACCCGCCAGAGTTAGTCTCTGAATTAATTGACACGGCGCAAGCCCGGTGGAGGGAGGATCAAATCAGAGAGATCTTCATCCCAATTGATGCTGAAGCAATATTGAAAATCCCGTTGTGTACTTCCAATATTGATGATTTCTGGGCATGGAGGAGGGAAAAGAAGGGGATTTTTACGGTTAAATCAAGGTACAACATGATTAGGCATACCAAGAAAAGCAGGGAGAGTTGGATCGAAGAAAGGCAGGGAGGATCATAGGAAGATAATGGAAATCAATGGGCTACGCTATGGGGCATTGATGTACCGGGGAAGGTGAAAACTTTTGTCTTGAGACTTGCTCGGGACTCCATCCCGACGACGGGAATCCTACACAGGAGGCATATTGCCTAGTCAGCGGCGTGCCCACTTTGCTCGAGAGAAGATAACTGGAGACATGCTCTTGTGGAGTGCAATCTTCCATGGTGTGTATGGGCGCTAGCGGCAAGGGATCTACTGCATGTGATAATGGAGGTCGAAGAGATGGATGCAAAAGACTTCCTGCTGACGCTGCATGATACCCTTGCTCATGATGATTTCGTCCATGTTTTGGTGACACTATGGGCTATATGACACCCTCGGAGGAAAGCTATCCACGAGGATATATACAAGAATCCCTTGGCTACTAATGGATTTGTCCGGTCTTTCCTAGCAGAGCTGAAGACAGTCCAAAGAGTAGCCTCTCCAGTTATACCTCGCCATAGTATGGCAAGACCGGTGGGATGGAGGAAACTGATGTATGATCATATAAAGATAAATTCAAATGGGGAAGTATCCTCCTTTGCAAACCGGGGAGCAGTGGGTGCCATTGCAAGGGATCAAGCTGGAAAGTTTCTGGGAGCTTCATCGGTGGTTTATGAGGGCATCACGGATCATCCGACACTGGAAGCTATGGCAGTTCGGGAGGCAATGGCGCTGGCTTTGGACCTTTATGCATCAAAAATACATATAGCCTCGTATTGTCTAGAGGTGGTCCAGGAGATCAAGGAGGGAAGTGCGGTGAACTATGGGGCTATTATAAAGGAGATTCAAGCTCGTTCTTTACTTTTTTCTTCTTGTCAAGTTTTTCATGAGTATAGAACTCTTAATGTAGAAGCACATAAGGTAGCGAGACATTCTCTGAATTTTCTGGCTGGTCGCCATGTTTGGTTAGGCCAGACAGGTACTCTTGTTTTCACACCCTTGTTAGTGGGTGGCGAGGTTTTATAAGGTGGTGTGGTTGTTGCTCAAAAGAAAAAGAGTGTGTAGCTCAATCAACACCCATATATGTCATGTCCTATTTAAAACTCCCACGAGTGTTATGCCAATATATAAACTCTCTTTTAGGAAAGTTCTGTTGGGGAAGTTAGCAAGGAGCAATGAAAACATTGGGTTCTTGGGTGGTAACGACAAGGACACAATTCCAAGGAGGTTTGGGATTTCGTGATAACAAATTGTTCAACCTGACCATATTTTTCATGACATGCAACTAATTCTGCAAGAACCTATAGTGCACATATCCTTAAATCTAAATACTTCCCAACATCGGGTTTTTTCAAGATCAGATCGACACTTCTCCTTCGCAAGTATGGCGATCAATAATTGAAGGGCGAGACATTATGGCTCAAGGAATTGTGAGAGAATTGGCAACGGTGTATCAATCAACATATGGTGACACAATTGTTTACCATGGGGCCGAACTTTGAGACCCTTGTCATGCATCTCTAACGATCCTCCCGCAAATGTTGTCTGAAATCATACTACCAAACACAAATGCATGGGATACTGACCTTGTCGGCAACCCCTTTATCCCTATTGATGTCGCAATAATTCTATGAATTCCCATATGCACCAGCCAAGTCAATGACCACTGGTCATGGAGCCACAAGAAGAGGGGCATCTTCATAGTATGATCGGCGTACCGCATTCTTATGAATACAAAGCTTATCCCATGACCACTGGTCATGGAGCCACAAGAAGAGGGGCATCTTCATACTACCAAGCAGACGCAGGATTCAACGGAGAAAAGTGGGCATTGAGTGGTGTTGGAAATATGCCCTAGAGGAAATAATAAAATTTTATTATATATATTTCCATGTTCGTAATTAATGTTTATATTTCTGTGCTATAATTGCAATGACCCTGATTGTGATATTCAGAAGAAAACTCATTTGCATGTGTGGAAATGTAAACACCAAGAGTTCCTGGTTTAGCCTCTAAGACCAACTCATGTGCTAATTGATGATTACGTTTTCTTAATCATGGACATTGTTCTTGTAACAAGGATGTCAGTAGCAATGAGAACATATTGTTAGGAGAACAATGATGTTGAACCGACCCCAGTATTGAATGAAATACTTCGAGATCACATCGTAACAACGTTATAAGTCATATCATGAAATGTTATCATATATGTAATTCCTTAGACCATGAGAGTATCGAGTTGCTTCACACAGGAAGATGTACTTTGGTTCTTAGATGAATCTTCCCGTTACTGGGAAGTAGTAAAATAAGTTCTGGGTACATCGCATAGTGTGTCTAGTAATTGCGATAGTTCAAGATTGGGATTTTCTCCTTCACGATGAAGAAGATATTCTCTTCGGGCCCACTTGGTATGACGGTATCCATTATAGTCTGGCCAGACGCATTGTGATTTAGTCACGGGGATATCGGAATACGATAACGAGAAAAAGGGACAAACGAGCAAAGAGGATAACGAGTGGCTTGTGTCCAAGAAGTCGTTACACATAGGTGCCAAACTTCTCTCCTCTGACTGTCATATATCGCGAAGCGAAGGGAATGGTACATGACTAAACATAATGGTTCACTCGAAGTTTCTTCGTGTATGTGCGGGAGTCAACATGGGTGTCCATGGCTCCGCTGTTGATTATTGGCTATTGACAAAAGGCTATTGACCTATGTCTGGAAGATGTTCTGAGTCATCTCCGCATTATACCGAACCTATTGGGTCACACACTTAACGAGCAGTAGTCTGTTAGAATATTGGAATGGTAGAAGGTCTAGTGGAAGAAAAACAGAATAGTTCATACGGGCACCGGAAGTAGTTCCGGGTATTTATGGAATTTTTCATAAGGGCATCGGAAGTAGTTCCGGGTATTTAAGGATATGTCCGGATCACTCTGGAATAGTCCCAGGTGGTTCCGGAACATATGAGAGTGGTACTGGGGAAGTCCTGGATCGATCGGAATAGTTACGGTTAATCGGTGGACGTCCCGACAAACTTACGCGGTCATCGGATTTCTTAGACTGTAACTCGGATGGTCTCGGAACCTATCCAGGTAGTTCCGTAACCTCCAAAAAAGGTCCCGTAAAGTCTTGGAAGTGTTCCAGAAAGTTCCGGAATGTCCCAAAACCATCCCGGAAGGTCCCGGAATGGCTGAGAATGGTCCCAGAGGGGCCTGGAAGGTTCCACAAGTTTCCGGACAGTACCATATGCTCCCCACCACCCTTAGCATTTTGGGGGGGGGGGCAAGGCACCCCAAGGGGGCTGGCCGAAATATGGTGGTGGGGGCTCCGTACTTGGGGAGGAGTCCTCCTTGGACTCAGATTCCTCGGTGGGAAGGACTCCCATTGGGAGTAGGAGTCCCAGGGGGACTCCACACCTCCCAGGTCGGCCAGGGGCCCTCCTGGCCACCTATATAAGGAGGGGCAAGGGTGGGGGGCGCATCACAACTTGTCCCCAAGGTCTATGCGCCACCCTCCCTCCTCTAAACCCCGTTGCTCCACTTTTAGACCCCGGTTTAGACGCTGTTCTAGATCGGAATCTGTTAGAGTTTTTTTCCCTCTAGTTTTTTTGGTGGCTTTCTTCTATGGACGGCGGAGCACTTCTGGATTGATTCTACGGGATGTGTGGATACTAATGGAGGGGTCGTGCCTTCGACCCTTCTTCGAGGAGCTTGTTCGTGGGACTTGTCCGTGGGACTAGATCGCGGGACGGTTCGAGGGATCGATATCCTCGTGGTTGGGAGGTCATTGAAATTCCTAGCTACGGGGATCTACACCAACGGTCTTCACCTACTCTACTTGCGCTACATCGGTTAGTGAGCCATGACCTAAAACCTTGTATGCAATCTTCATAGATGATCTTGGGTGATTGCTACGTAGGCCGAAATTTTTGTTTTCTACTGCGGTTCCCAACAGTGGTATCATGAGCGATCTATGAGTAGATGCATGTTTAGGTCTAGATCATATGTGATATGAGGCATTGATTTTCTTGTTGATTCCCTGTCATGTGATTTATTCTGTGCTTGATGGCAAGTTGGGGTTTTGCTACAAGGATTGAGTTTTCCATCGATCCCTCTATGCTGCTTTCACTATGCTGGTTTCCTTGATCATGGTCTACGTGAAACTCCTTGGATCTCATCTCAATCTCGCAATAGAAGATTTAACATGGAGGGGCTTGTGGATTTTATGAAATCAAATCCACACGGGGGTCACGCGTCGAACGAAGTTTGGCTTGTGGCATTAGTTGCTACACACACCCCGAACGTTAAACTAGCAACAATGAAGTATCGTGTTTGGTTTGTATAGGGAACAACGTTTGCCTATAACCTGCTAATCAACCACGATAAAATTTGGAACAACCCGTGTAGATGGAGATCGAACTTGTTTTTGTAGAGTATGCATGTGATGTCGTATAGCCTTCAAGATTTGCAATGTGTTTATATGAGATGCTATATGTTATGTAAAATTTATTCGCGACCTACGTGTCGTGTGATACGTCCCAAACATATCGATAATTTTTACTTGCTCCATGCATGTTTTGTGTGATATTGCTATGATCTAGATACACTTTCATACACTTTTGATCATATTTGGACTAACCTATTAACTCAGTGCACCCAAGTGCCAGTTTTTGTTTTCTGCTGTTTTTCTATTTCAGTTTTCCCCCATATTAAAAGTGCTCAAAAAATTCAGGAAAATTCAGATAAAAAAATCAGCGTGAAGGAACCTTCCGGAGTCCCGAAGGGGGACCAGGTGGCACCCACCAGGGCCCCAGGCGCCTAGCTGGTGCGGCCTAGGGCTTGGCCGCGCCAGGGGGCGCCTGGACCCCTGGTAGCCCCCCTGGCTGCCCCCCTTCGCCTATATATCTCCCGTGACGTGAAACTTCCGAAGATAGAATCATTTTTCGCGATCTCGCCTCTGTTCCGCCGCCGCTGCGCTTCCAAGATCGGGAGCACCAGCAGGACCCTTCTCGGCACCCTACCGGAGGGAGGATCGACCTCCGGGAGCTTCCCCTCCACCATGGACGCTTCCAGGATGTGCCGTGAGTAGTTTCCTTTGGACCATGGGTCCATGATCAGTATCTATGTGATGTCCTCCTCCCCTCTTTGTTCTTCATAGTTTAGACCTCGTGAGCTGCCCTACATGATCGATGCACATATGTAATCTTTCTGCTTTTTCTATGCTGAGTTTGATGGGATCTGATGGATTATGAGATTATGTTCAGATTGTGATAGAGTAATATAATTGGTTCTTATCTTTTATATTTTTGTTCCTAAGTAATTCTTGCATGTTTTCTGTTGCTGTTTATTGCTTTGGCCAAGTAGTAGGTAGTAAATCCAAGAGGGAACATTATGCTCGATTGTGGGTTCATGCCCCCTGATGACACGCTTGAGTGACAGAAACATGAGTCTAGGGGATGTGTTGTTTCCACAAGGGGGAAAACAACGATGCTTGTAACTGCGGTTGCAAGGATTGTTTACTTTACGCAAAGTGCTTTTTAATGCAGTTGTCTGTTGCTTTGGGTTTACAATTTGGGTGGGGCTCGCAACTTAATACCACGGAGATGTTCTGGATAGATATCTCAAGGTGGATGATTAGTAGTAGATGCAGTTGGATTTCGGTCTACTTATTTGGGCGTACTGCCCATGCTTTTGAGCCTCTTCCTTTCTTTTGTAGCATAGTTAGCATTACGGTGCGTTTATAATCCTGTCAATTTCCCATATGTAATTTGTTTACCTCGCATAGCAGTTTTATCATATTTTGGGAGAGAGACATCACTAGTGAACATCATTGTTTACACGCTCATTTACTTTTCAGTATTTACTTTCAGTTGCTATTATCATTATCATTATCCCTTGTGTTTGATCCTTTGTAAACAACAAGACCGGAGAGATTGACTACCTCTTTGAACTTCGTTGGGAGCAAAGTTAATTGTGTCTGTGTGCAGGTCCAGGTCAAGGAAGCAACGTTTGTCGTAAATGGTGCCATTGTTTTCTTGCCACCTACTTATCATTTCCGGAGTCCTACTGGAGACAATCTTAAAACCTTGGTATCTTCACCAAGGGAAACTTGCCGCTACGCTGCATCTCACCTTCCACTTGGGGTAACCAACAAAGGGCGAGAAGCAATTATCCTCTCTCGCGTATCAAGCAAATTTCTAGCGCCGTTGCTGGGGACTCCGAGTGATAAGATAGGGGAGTTGCCCACTACCTTTTACCTTTACTTTTTAGTCTTGTTAGTTTACCTTTCAGTTTTTATCTTCGTGTCCTTTATCAAAAAATGCAAAAAAGTATGTCTAGTTCCTTACTTGCCAATCAATGTCTGAATTCTTTGAAACCAGATCTTATTGGCATGGAGGATTCACCGAGGATCAACAAAAGTGGTACAAGGAAAACCTCTTGTCTCAAAAGGGGATACACTTATGGAAACAAATACATTAGTTGTATGAGTATGCCAGAAACTTGTGCTCAATATATAATATATCTTTCTGCAGGGATGAATCTTGTTGCTTTATGAGGCATAAACACCTTGCTTTCCAATGTGAGTACAATGATGATGAAACCTTAGCTTCTTATTCTAAGAGAAACTATGATTTTTATGATGCAGAGGAAGTAGAAGAATTTGTTCCTTATAAGGGTGCCTATGAAATTACTTCTCTTCTTAAAAAATTGATTATGCCCCTTACAAATATGAGAGTATTGATATACTTAATTATTGTTTGGAAAATTACGATGAAAATTATTATATTACTGATCATCCTGAGAGAATCTCTCCCTCAAAGGAAGAGACTAATGATTTGCAGGACTCTATGGAAGAAGAAATTGCTGAACCTGAAAGCAACTTGGATGAAAAAGAGGAGGAGAGTGACGAACAGAATGAGGAAGAATGGAGCCATCCACGTCTACCTTCTAATGAGAGTAACTCTTTCACTCTTACCTTATATGAGTGTTATGATCCTATGGATTCTTTTGAAATATCCCTTTTTGATGAAGTTGATGCCTTCTATGCTTATGGCCGTGATGCCACTATGGATGATGCTTACGAAAATGAACTCGCTATAGTTCCTTAAGTTAAGCATGAAATTGTTTCTATTGCACCCACACTTGATTTCCAATTATCCTTTCGAAATCTCCGACTCATATTCCAGAGAATTTTGCTCTTATCAAGGCTCGATGTGATGGGTTGCCTTTATCTTATGATCCTAAAGACCGTGTTGAGAACTATACACGTGTGCTTGTAAGTCATGAACAACATGATTTATGTGATAGTTATATTGTTGATGGTGTTCATGATGCTACTGAAAATTACTTAGAGAGAGGAAAGTTTGATTGTAGAAACCTCCATGTTACAAAAACACCTCTCTTCATGATGCAAGTTTTGAAGTTGTTCTTCTTCCACCTTCTTATGCTTGTCACTTTGTGCTTCTTTGATTTATTTTCTTATAAGATCCCTATGCATAGGAAGTGGGTTAGGCTTAAATGTGTTTCATATTTGCTTCTTTATGCTCTCTTTTGCTTTAAATTCTTGTTCTTATGAGCGCATCCTTTAAAATCTTCTTGCCTAGCTTAAAGGCGTAAAAGAAAGCGCTTGTTGGGAGGCAACCCAAGATGTTTTTACTTCTGTTTTTAGTGGTATTGAAGATTGTTACTACTGTAGCAACATCATTGTATATTTATTTCCAAGCTTTGTGTCAAGTTATAGCCTCATATGACAAGGGAAGCAAAAGTTGTGACATGCTGTCCAGAAAACAGATTCTGTCTTCGTGACGGGAAAAATCGGATCAAATCACCGGTTCATCGTTTTGAGCTGATTTTTTACACAGCGTGCTCTATACAATTGCGGAACTTTCGTATGTTCTGAGTTTTTTTATTTGAGTTGCATAAGTACCTCGAAAAAATTCTCTACTACCTGCTGTTCTGTTTTTCACAGATTCTGCCACGTTTTGTCTCTCCTTCCTTTTGGAAATCTTGAGAAACAGTATCTCTTCAAGAATATTTTTATATCCATTGGGGAAAAATTATTTTATTAAGGGTACTAACCTCTCTAATCAGCTTATGATGAGTTATGTATGAAGGGAGTTTTCAAGTGTGCGATGGAAGATGATGAACAAAGATCCGGGAGTGTCAAGCGCTCAAGATTGCGGATGCCCCCATGCATCCCCAATAAATATTCAAGGAGACTCAAGAATCTAAGCTTGGGGATGCCCCCGTGCATCCCCTTCTCCATCAACAATCATCAGTTCGTCCTTCGTCTCACTATATTTTTATGACTTCATGCGTTATGTGTTATGCTTGGAGTGTCTCGCTCTTAGTTTTTTTTTCTTTCGCTTTGCTTGCTGTTCATAACAAGTTAGATACCTTCTTACTTTGTGTGGGAGAGAAACACGCTCCACTTTCAAAATCTAGAACACACCATAGGATTTTTTCATGCTTATCTTTTTGCTTTTGTGTGTTCTTTATCTTTTCGTAGCTACTGCCATGTTTAGTTTTAGCTTTAGTTTGTCTATAGCAAGAGCCTTGGCTTTTGTTTAATTTGTTCCTGGAACTCTCTTTAGTTTTCATGTTTATCTTGTTAAGAGAGTTGGTTGTTGCACTGAGTTGTGTCTTTTCTTGAGAGTAGGTAATTGAGGTTGCTATTTAATTTTAGTAGTAACTTGCAATATTTTTGATCCATTGATGTGAGTAATGTTTGAACTTTTGGTGTCAAGAGATCTAGCCTATTACTGATAGGTGTCATATTTTGGGCAATCCATGTTTATTTTCAAAACCTACAAAACTAGTTGGGAACTCTAGCTACTAGATGGATCGCTAATCTTTGGAGGGATCGGATATTAGAGTACAATCACGTACCATGAGTCGAGGATGCGCAAGGATAACCAAAACCCCATACACTCCTCCTCGTGGTACTTGTCTCTTTGTGAACCTCCTTATTAGATTGAGAGTTACCGATAATAAGTTCATGAGTTCTTCGGACTAATGTAAATATTGAAAGTTGACACTTCCACCTCCTCATATTTGCTAGCCTCTCCCGTGCTGTGCATTGCCTTCTTCTCACTCCGAGAGTTGGCGTTCAACTTCGTCGGTACATCCAAACCCTTGGCATGATACTCTCTGTCATCATAAACCTCCTTATATCTTTCCTAAAAACAGCCACCATACCTACCTATCAAGGCAATTCCATGGCCTTTTAGAGATATATTGCCATGCAACATCCACCTCTTCATGACTTGATCTTCATGTCATACATGTTCCTGCTACACTGGAAGCGACATACATTGCATACATCATGATAGCTACATCTTCTTTATGATTTGAGTACCTTGTAAAGTGTGAAAGATCTTCTATACCCTCTTGTAAATTAGAGTGTTGCCCTTAAGTGAGGAAAAGATCCCAAAGTGGACAAAATAAAAGATCCCAAAGAGGACAAATGAGAATTAAATAGAAAGAGCCATTGAGGCCACCAAAAAAATACAAAAAATAGAAAAAAGATAAAAAGAAAAATAAAAAGAGAGAAAGGGGCAACACTACTATCCTTTTGAAAGATCCAGACTAGTACTCCCTCTTATCCTTGTACTCCATAGAGATGATCATTTATGCATATAGCTATGTGGGGACCTTCACACTATAGAACTTGGCTTGCATATTCAAAGGATGATCCTCCTCAAAAGAGCTCTAGGTATTCATGAGCGAGAAAGTTAGATGCACACCCACTAGTTCCATTGGAGAGATTTTTAGCTCATATGTGCATCCATTGCATGGCAATCCCTACTCCTCACATGATATCTATCATTTGTCCTTCTCGCCTATGATTGTCCTCATTGATGTGAGCCTTTCTCATCCTTTTTGTCTTCCTCCTCCACCTTATTTCTCTCTTTGCCATCCTAAGTGTCAACTCTCGTGCTTACGCTCATCCATTGCATGAGTTCTCAAAATATCGAAAAGGAGTGCATCAAATTGACTTGTACCTGCCTAGTGGTCCGGGGACGAGTCAAGATAAGATTCCAAAGAAGACCAAGTGTAAAACTTTAGTAGATTGAGTTCTCAACACAAAATTACTTTTTTCTTGTATTCCCTATCCCTCTTTTTGCACGGAAACACCATTTGGAAACATTTGAGTCACGGACGGCGATAGCTCTTGCACGTAATGTTTCTTCTGTTACTTGTTTCAATGCTAATACAGACTCTTGCATGTTATGACTTGAATTGAATCACATACCTTGATTGCTTCACTTTTCAAAGTTCTTATATGGTTGCTAGCATGTCACCACAAAAATTATGCTTGTTATCATTTACCTACTCGAGGACGAGCAGGAATTAAGCTTGGGGATGTTGATACGTCCCAAACGTATCGATAATTTCTGCTTGCTCCATGCATGTTTTGTGTGATATTGCTATGATCTAGATACACTTTCATACACTTTTGATCTTATTTGTACTAACCTATTAACTCAGTGCACCCCAGTGCCAGTTTATGTTTTCTACTGTTTTTCTATTTCAGTTTTCCCCCATATTAAAAGTGCTCAAATTTTTTGGGAAAAATGAGATAAAAAATCAGCATGAAGGAACCTTTCGGAGTCCCGAAGGGGAACCAGCTGGGACCCACCAGGGCCCCAGGAGCCTAGCTGGCGCGGCCTAGGGCTTGGCTGCGCCAGGGGGAGCCTGGACCCCTGGTGGACCCCTTGGCTGCCCCCATTCGCCTATATATCCCCCGTGACGTGAAACTTCCGAAGACAGAACCCCTTTTCACGATATCACCTCTGTTCCGCCGCCGCCGCACTTCCAAGATCAGGAGCACTCGCAGGACCCTTCCTGGCACCCTGTCGGAGGGAGGATCGACCTCCGGGAGCTTCCCCTCCACCATGGACGCTTCCCGGATGTGCCGTGAGTAGTTTCCTTTGGACCATGGGTCCGTGATTAGTAGCCGATGGCAAGAGAGTGTTGATACTCTTCAAGCCATCGTTGATTACCCCAAGTGCAGAGTGAGATATAGTACAGCGACAAGTTTTCCCTTGGCAAAGATACCAAGGTTTGTCTCCCATAGGACTCCGAAGGATACAAGAAGGTGGTGAAGTGAACAATGGCGCCGAGGTTGCTAGCTTCACCTGGACCTGCACACAGATACAACTAACTTTGCTCCCAATGAGTACAAAGGAGTTGTCAATTTCTCCGGCCTTGCTGTTTACAAAGGATCAACGCAAGAGATAATAATAGTGGCTACTGAAAGTAAAGACTGAAAGTAAATTGAGGGTGTAAACAATGATATGAAGATGGACCGGGGTCCCGTGATTTTCACTAGTGATGTCTCTCTCCCAAAAGACGATAAAAGTGCTAGCGAGGTAAACAAATCACAGTTGGGCAATTGACAGGATTATGAAGGCACCGCAATGCTAACTATGCTGCAAAGAAAGGAATGGCTCAAAAGCAATGGGCAGTACGCCAAGGTAAGTAGACCGAAATCCATCTGCATCTACTACGAATCATCCACCTTGAGATATCTATCCAGAACATCTCGCTGGTGTTAAGTTGCGAATCCCACCTAAAGTGTAAACTCAAAGCAACAGAAAACTGCATTAAAAGAACTTTGCGTAAAGTAAACAATCCTGGCACCCTCAAGTACAAGCACCATTTTTTATCCTTGGTGGCAACAACACATCCCCTAGTCTCATGTTTCTGTCACTCAAGCTAGACATCAAGGGGCTGAACCCCCAATCGAGCATAACGCTCTCTCTTGTAGTTGCAAATAAAATACTTGGCCAAAGCAAATACCGCAACGGAGAACATGCAATAATTTACTCAAGAACAAAATATAAACGAGAAGAACCAAATATATTACTCATCACAATCTGAACATAGTCTCATAATCCATCAGATCCCAACAAACTCAGCATAGAAACAACAGAAATTACATAGATGCCTCGATCATGTGAAGCAGCTCATGAGGACTCGAAAGTGGAGGCACAAAGAAGGGAGAGATAGATCACATAGCTACTGGTCACGGACCCATGGTCCAAGGGAAACTACTCACGGTACATATGGGAGGCGTCCATGGATATGGATGCTCTCCCGGAGGGGGTAGCTTCTTCCGGCAGGGTGCCGGAGCAGCTTCTTCAGGCAACCCCGATCTTGAAACGGCGGCGGCGGCGGGACAAAGGCGAGATCGCGAAAGAGGAGTCCGTATTAGGGGTTTCCACCCCGAGGGGTAAATATAGGCGAAGAGGACCCACCAGGCAGCCAGGAGGCCTCCTGGCGCGGGCTAGGGTGGGGCCGCGCCAGGGACCCTCCTGGCCTCCTGGTGGTGGCCCCCCTTCGCTGCTTTGGTGTTTCCGGAAGCTTCCGCGACACTAATTTTTTATTTGATTTTCCTGGATTTTTGGAGCACTTTTAATGGCCGGAAAACCTGAAATACAAAAACAGCAGAAACAACAACTGGCAGTTGGGTGCACTGGGTTAATAGATTAGTCCAAATATGCTCAAAAGTGTATGGAAGTTCAAGCAAAACATGGAAAAGTCACACAAAACATGCATGGAGCAAGCAGAAATTATAGATACGTTTGGGACGTATCAACATCCCCAAGCTTAATTCCTGCTCTTCCTCGAGTAGGTAAATGATAACAAGCATAATTTCTGTGGTGACATGCCACACAACCATAAAAGGACTTTTAAGTAAAGCAATCAAAGCATGCAATTCAATTCAAGTCTTAACAAGCAAGAGTCTATATTAGCATTGACACAAGTAACAAAAGAACAAAAGGTACAAGAGCTCTTGCTGTCCGTGACTCGAATGTCTCCAAATGGTGTTTGCGTGCAAGAAAGGGATAGGGAAATATGAGAGAAAAAAGTATTTTTGTTGAGAACAACTATCCACTAAAGTTTCACACTTAGTCTCCTTTGGATTCTTATCTTGACTCGTCCCCAGACCACTAGCCAGGTACAAGTCAAACTGATCCACTCCCTTTCGATATTTTGAGCACTCATGCAATGGATGCGCGTGAGAAATAAAGTTGACACCTAAAAGGCGAAACAGAAAGAAGGTGGAGGAGGAAGACAAAAAGGTGTGAAAGGATCACATCAATGAGGACAATCATAGGCGAGAGAAGGCCATATGATAAATATGATGTGAGGAGTAGGGATTGCCATGCAACGGATGCACATGTGAGCTAAAAGCTCTCCAAGGGAACTAGTGGGGGTGCATCTAATTTGCTCGCTCAAGAAGACCTAGAGCTCGTTTGAGGAGGCTCATCATTGGAATATACAAGCCAAGTTCTATAGTGTGAAGGGTCCCCACATAGCTATATGCATGATGATGATCTCTATGGAGTACAAGGGATAGAATATGAAGTACTAGTGTGGATCTCTCAAAAAGAATAGTAGTATGCCCCCTTATCTCTTTTTATTTTTCTTTTCTCTTTTTTGTATTTTTTTGTATTTTTTTGGTGGCCTCAATGGCTCTTTCTATTTAACTCTCATTTGACCTCTTTGGGATCTTTTGATTTTGTCCTCTTTGGGATCTTTTCCTCACTTTAGGGGCAATACTCTATATTTTACAAGAATATAGGAGATCTTTCACACTTTACAAAGGTACTCACATAAAGAAAATGTAACTATCATGATGCAAATGTATGCCTCTGCCAGGGTAGCAGGATATGCAATGATACTAGCGCGTCATGTAGCAATGATTAGGGCAAGGCCCAACTAGCATGCGGCTCATCGATCAAGCAAGTAGCATGTATGACATGAAGATCAAGTCATGAGAAGGTGGATGTTGCATGGCAATGTATCTCGGAAAGGTTATGGAAATGCCTTGTAGGTAGGTATGGTGGCTGTTTTGAGGAATGATATAAGGAGGTTTATGATGACAGAGCGTATCATGCCAAGGGTTTGGATGTACCGCCGACGGTGTGTAACACCCCGGGTGTCACGCTACAGTAATCACCTACAGTAATCAGGATTACTGTTGCTAATCACTGTTGATAATCTCTATTACTCAAAATGGTCTTGATCAAAATTTTGCTTCAATCAACCTGGGTCAGTTCAAATATTCAAATTTTCCCTTGTGATGTTATTGAAAGCAATATGGCCATGGGCCTTGATCATCTTGAGTCACAACAAGTCTAACCCCTTTGGATTGAAATCAAATCAAAACTCAAAGTGCCTTGTGGTGAATATTAAAAATAGGTGTCAATTAAACTTTGCTCAAAAATGGTAAAATCAATTTTTTAAAACGTATAATGATCATTTGATCATGCCCCTATAGTTCGGGAAATTTATTGAACTACCAATTAAATCAAACAATTAACATAGTAGCTTAAATAGTCCATTTTAATCAATTGTTAATTAAATAAAATACTAAATGATTTTATAAAATCACCAAAACTTTTATGACACTGTTATACAGTGCAATGCTAATTTAGAAACACCAAAACATATTTTATTAAAATGTAATACGGCTAAAACAATTAAGTACAAAAAGGAAAACAAATATATATATATATAAAAGAATTGGAAAAAAATACAAAAAATTGCTCAGGGCGAAATTATGCTGGGCCCAGCCAACCTTGCCCCGGGCGCATGGATAAGCTGGCCCAAGCCACTCCCCTCCCGGTCAACTCCATCTCCCCCAATCCCCTCCTCCCCACCCCCGATCCCGATCCCCCCTCCCACCCCGAAGCCCCTCCCCCGATCTGGAACCCGCATCCCCTGGATCCCCCCCCCACGCCGCGACCAAGTCCGGCGAGGGGTGACCTTCCGGCGCCGTCCAGCACTGCCCCGGACCCCCCCCTCGGTGGCGCTTCTTCCACTACGCCCCCACATCGTCGACATGGCTGGCCTTCTCCGCCGGGGCCGCCACGATCGCAGTTCGGCCCGCTCCACCGCGAGCTTCCCAAGTCGCCACGGCGCCTCCCTGCCCCACCCAACCCCCTCGTTAGCATCCCCTTCGACCTCCTGTCTCCGGCCGCCGCTGCCCTCGGGCCATGGCCGGCCTCTGCTTGAGTTGCGCTCCTGCTGCCCGCGGCCCTGACCGCTTCCCCGACGTCGTTCGTGCTCGCCCCGCAAGGACACGCCCCTCAGCGCTGCCTCCCCTCTCACCGTCAAGATCCGCAGCCGCCTCCACTCCCTGGTGCCCGCCTCGCGCCGAAGGCTAGCCGCCATGGCTGCTGGCCATGGCGCCGCCGTGGCCACGCTGGCTCTGGCGCCCCTCCTCGCCGGCCGGCTCGCCACCACCTCCGCGTCGCCTACCCCCAAGCCTGGCCCTCCGCCGCAGCCGCGACGACCCCATCACCGTGAGCCTCCGCCCGCCCACGTTGTTGCACGGTCTTTGGCCACCCCGCACATGATGTTATCGCCGTCATCATCCCTGGACCCGCGCGCGCGTCGCCGACGTTTGCTCGCAGTCCCGCGCCCCATACTGGCCGTCGAACTGCCCAGCCGCCGTGTTGCTGCTGCCTGTGCCGTTGTACTCGGCTGCAGTTGTTAAAACTGAAGACCACCAAGTGTAGAAAACTGTTGTGTTAAAACTACTACACTGGATACATTTTGGACAATAACGAAATAGTGCAAAAAAAATCCAACATAGTTAAAAGTTATGTAGAGCGTATAGTACACCTAACGAGCTTCGATTTTCGCCATTGGACCAAGTCCATTCGATGCACCGAATAATTCCTACAAAATTCGCAAAATGCGGATTTATGTTAATCGGCAAAACTGAGTTTGCCCGATGGCTACTTTAGCGAAGTAGATAGACTTTCCACAGGTGTCTGTCATGCTATCGAAGGGCATGGTATGATTGTACAGGTGTTATAGCGCAAAACACGTGTTGGAGGCTTCTCCGTCTGAGCTACAGATCAACGGGAATAATCGGACGAACTTTGCATTTTTTAACAATTCCAAGAATTAACGTCGGTAGTACTTTTCCGGCAAGGTTTTATTTAAGCAGATGAACTTTATCGCAAATTCCATCCGTACCGGATTCGAGATCACTGACCACTGATGAAGCTGATGATGGGCACATTTTCATCGGAGGAGTGGGACCCCAAACCGTTGGCCCCGAAGGTGGCCAATGGATAATCTTCACCGGAGATTCTTAGACTTAGCAAATTTAGGAAATCCAAAAGAAGCAATGACAAGTTGGCCCCACTTGCAGTTAAATAAATAAAATGCTTTATTTAAATGCCAGAGGATGACATGTGGGACCCTCATGTCAGGGTTGACCAGTCAACTCTCCTGTTCTGTATAATGTTAAATTTAATAATAAAAGAAATTGGGGAGATTGATTTAGAATAATTTAAATTTCAAAATTGAATATCTTTTAAATCGTAAGTCGGATCAAAATAATTTATACATCAAACTTGACCAGAAAATAATAATGAATACGGATACACTACCCATATACCCACCGCACCCCTTAACCTACCGAACGTGGAACATTTCCCCCTCCGGTGAGCCCGGTCGGTAATTCTCGGTGCCGGTAAAACTTGCCGGATGAAAATGTTCTGAACATGAAAGTTGTCCGGAATGGTTCAACTAACACGGACACACCCCCCTTATCTTTGTCTGATGTCCACGACACCTCCAGCATGATACCTTCCCCTCCGGATCATATGTCCGGTAATCAACCGGTATCGATGAGTCATCTCCGGATAAATTCCCACGCCGCCTGAAATACTTAACACTGCGTTAGAGCCTCGTTGCTTTGTAACTTCTATGTCTTGCATTTGTATTGCTATTATTGCTATGTATTTATTGTTTCTCCCCCCTTTTATTCTCCAATAGACCTCGTTGATGCCGCCGACTACATCGCTGTCGAGTACGACTACATCGTCGACGACCGTACCCCTACTACCGAGCTTACAGGCAAGCAGAGCCATTTTTCCTTCCCCAGATATCACCTACCTTTCCGTACTTTTCTTGCACTAGGCATCGTTACTGCTGCTGCTACGTTAAAATCCTATTCAATTGCATAGCATGTTTTTGTCGCCCTTGATGTACCTTTCCTTTGTCCTATGCTGCCTTATAAATATATATATAATATTCAGCAGTAAACCCTGCGCATTGTTAGCTAGGTTTAGAATAGCGGGCCGTGACCACTCTGGTGAGTGAACGCGGATTACAAAATATTATAACTGCAACAGGTACGGATCAATGCAGACGCCCTAGGGAACCTACAACGGCGAGACTCTGCCGAGTCGCTTCGAGATTGACTTACGAGTGGACGGACTCGTATTTCACTCTCGTCGGCTCAGTAGCGTAGCATCACTGGGATGATACGAGGGTATTCCTCTTTAGTTCATTCCGCTGGTGTCTCGGCACCACCGGGGTGATACGAGAATATTCCTCTTTAGTTCATTCCGCTGATGTCTTTGTCGAACCTCTTCAAGTGTACCATCGAGGGTGATTCCTCCTGGTTCCACTTGATGGTAGGCACTCGAATCAACTGGTGTCCTTACAGGTAAGGAGTCGGGTGACCCAACGGTGCCCGCGTAGGTTATCTTAGCGGAACGACAGGTCAGGTGTAATCCACCGGTGTGCGGCGGGCCTGGTACTGTTCGTGGCCGAAGGATTTCCTGTTGTACGAAAGTCGAGCTCTTAGGAGCAAACGCGAGACAAGGTAAGGAGACGGTTCACCTTGTTGGTAACCGCACGAGTTGGTGGGACGTCAGGGCAGGCACCGACGTTACTGGTGGTCCTGACTGCTGTCGTTGTCCGCGACTCATTCAATAAGGGGCAACGATAACGGTTGTCTCGATAGAAAATTAATAAAATGCTTAACGGGTTCGGCGGATGACTTGAGTAGCCTTTTGGCTTGTACGCACTACCTATACGTGGGATTACGCGTTTGGGCGCCTCCGCAATGTAGCCTCGTTCGAAAGCTCGGAAAGACGTCCAATTCAGCATTGCGGCAGGGACGGATTGTAGTGTCGTCTGAGGACCCTTCGTAGTGTCGTCTGAGGACCCTTCAGACGTCAGCAGTACCGTGGCCTGCGCCGGGAAGTGGTGTTGTCTTATTTTCTCGCGCGGTGGTGTATTATTTGGATTTCCTTTAACTTCACCGGCCAGCCACGCACCGTGCAGGAGTACGTTCGGGTTGGGGTCCAAGGCCCGACGTACTTAGGATTTAGACTAGCGGATGGCCTCTCTGTTGAGTTTGAAAGATGGGCTACGGAGTGTCGGATAGCCTCGGTGGAGCGTTCCCTAACTAGGTGCCCGCCACCCTGGAGATCCGTGCGTGTAGTGTAACACAAGTGCACCTCTGCAGGGAAGATTAATCTATTCGAATAACCGTGTCCACGGTAACAGGACGCTTTATGCTAAAGCTGGATCTTACCACTACAAACTATTATTATTAAACTGTATGGTTCCGGGTTTTCTTCCTCGCTGGGATGTCGAGGAGGGGAACTCGGAGGCATTGCTAATTATTACAACTTATTATTATACAATGCTGCAACAACTTCTGCTGCATTGTTACTTTATGCTTTATATAAACTGTTTGCTATTCTCTCCTCATGTTGCAAGACTCGTTGGAAGATGCTAGTCTTCGATAGGCCTAGCTTATTATCCTTTCTCTGACTTCTATCTTGCAGTCCACTATATACAGCCTCCCCTTTCCATTTGATACAAATGCATAAATGCTTAGTAGAGGACGTAAGACTCGCGGGTATGCTAGATACTCACCTTTGCTTTATTCCCCCCTTTTTGTTTTGCCTGATCGGCCGCTGCAGTCGACGTTGGATCCTTGGAGTCCAGGAGCAGGAGATCCCCGATGCCGACCACCGCAACGTGAAGATCCCCGATGCCTTCTACGACGTTGAGTTCCTCGTTGACCAGGAGTAGTTTGGAGGTTCCCAGGCAGGAGGCCTCGCCTTTTCGATCTGTTGTTATTTGTGCTAGCCTTCTTAAGGAAAACATGTGTACCCTGTGTCTGTACTCAGATACTTTTGCTTCCACTAACTTTGTGCTTTCGAGCTGTTGTATTCTAGCCCTCGTGGCCCCTGGCTTGTATTAAACAGCTTGTATTATTTTATTTGTAGAGTTGTGTTGTGATATCTCACTGTGAGTCCATAATCTCGATCGTGTACCTTGCGTGTATGATTACTATACACGGTCTGATTTTGGGGGCGTCACATGATGTGAGTAATGTTTGAACTTTTGGTATCAAGAGCTCTAGCCTATTAGTGATAGGTGTCGTATTTTGGGCAATCCGTGTGTATTTTCAAAACCTACAAAACTAGTTGAGAAATCTAGCTACTAAATGGATTGCTAATCTTTGGAGGGATCGGATATTAGAGTACACTCACGTACCATGAGTCGAGGATGCGCAAGGATAACCAAACCCCCATACACTCCTCCTCGGGGTACTTGTCTCTTTCTGAACCTCCTTATTAGATTGAGAGTTACCTATAATAAGTGCATGAGTTCTTCAGACTAATGTAACTATTGAAAGTTGATACTTCCACCTCCTCATATTTGCTAGCCTCTCCCGCGCCGTGCATTGCTTTCTTCTCACTCCGAGAGTTGGCGTCCACCTTCGCCGGTACTTCCAAACCCTTGGCATGATACGCTCTGTCATCATAAACCTCCTTATATCTTTCCTCAAAACAGCCATCATACCTACCTATCAAGGCATTTCCATAGCCTTTCCGAGATATACTGCCATGCAACATCCACCTCTTCATGACTTGATCTTCATGTCATACATGTTCCTGCTACACTGGCAGCGGCATACATTGCATACATCATGATAGCTACATCTTCTTTATGATTTGAGTACCTTGTAAAGTGTGAAAGATCTTCTATACCCTCTTGTAAAATAGAGTGTTGCCCTTAAAGTGAAGAAAATATCCCAAAGCGGACACAATTTAAAAGATCCCAAAGAGGACTAATGAGAGTTAAATAGAAAGAGCCATTGAGGCCACCAAAAAATAGAAAAAATAGATAAAAGAGAAAAATAAATAAAAAGAGAGAAAGGGGCAACATTACTATCCTTATGAAAGATCCACACTAGTACTCCCTGTTATCCTTATACTCCATAGAGATGATCATTCATGCATATAGTGTTGGGAAACGTAGTAGAAAACAAAAAATTCCGGCCTACGAATCAAGAACCCAAGATCATCCAAGAAGATTGCATACAAGGTTTTAGGTCATGGCTCACCAACTGATGTAGCGGAAGTAGAGTTGGTGAAGACCGTTGGTGCAGATCCCCGCAGCTAGGAATTTCAATGACCTCCCAACCGCGAGGATATCGATCCCGCGTACCGTTCCACGATCCGTTGCACGATCTGTCCCGCGAAACGTCCCGCGATCCGTCCCGATCAAGTCCCACGAACAAGTCCCTCGAACATGATCTCCGAGGAAGAAGAAGGACCTCGAAGAAGGATCAAAGGTATGATCCCTCTACCGGTATCCACACATCCCGATGTAGCAATCCAGCAGCGCTCCGCCGTCCAGAGTCCAACACGGATTCCCCGCCGAAACGCCGCGGACCCCGGCGTCCTGGTCCAAAACGCCAGGGACCCTGGCGTCTGGGCCTTGGACTCAAGGAAAGTCCTTTTCCTTCCAAGTTACGACCTTGTGGACCTTCCTACTTGGTCTAACGTCGGTTTCCGCGGTTTGGAGAGTTTCTTAACCCTCCGGATATTTCCATAGGCTCCCGGGAACCTTCCGGAACCTCCCGAAACATTTCTAGAAGTCCCGGAACAATTTCCCGATGTTTCGTAACCTTTCCACAACCGAATGTTGCAAAACCTTCCGAGACTATCACGGATGTCTTGTTACCACTTCAAGACTCTTCTTGAATGTTCCGAAATCATCCGAGACCGTTCACAAATATTCTGAAACCATTCAGCACAACCTAGAACACTTCTAGTGCTACCCGGAAACACTTCCGGTTCCACCCGAAACAATTCCGGTACCCTTTCTCTTTTCATCTCCTAGTTCTCTAACAGATTACTACTCGTTAAGTGTGTGACCCAATAGGTTTGGTATAATGCGGACATGACTCAGAACATCTTCCGGACATAGGTCAACAGCCTTTTGTCAATAGCCAATAATCAACAGCGGAGCCATGGACACCCATGTTGACTCCCGCACATACACGAATAAACTTCGAGTGAACCTTTATGTTTAGTCATGTACCATTCCCTTTGCTTCGTGATATATGACAAAGTTAGAGGAGAGATGTTTGGCACCCATGTGTAACAACTTCTTGAACACAAGCCACTCGTTATCCTCTTTGCTCGTTTGTCTCTATTTCTCGTTATTGTATTCCGGTATCCCCGTGATTAAATCACAATGCGTCTGGCCAGACTAGAATGGATACCGTCATACCGAGTGGGCCCAAAGTCAATATCTCTTCATCGTGAAGGAGAAAATCCCATTCTTGAACTATCACAGTCACTAGCCACACCATCTGACATACCCAGAACTTATTTTACTACTTCCCATTTACGGGAGGATTCATCTAAGAACCAAAGCATGTCTTCCTGTGTGAAGCAACTCGATACTCTCATGGTCTAAGGAATTACGTATATGATAACATTTCATGATATGACTTATAACGTAGTTACGATGTGATCTCTAAGTATATCATTCAATACTGGGGTCGGTTCAACATCATTGTTCTGCTAACAATATGTTCCCATTGCTACTGACATCCTTGTTACAAGAACAATGTCCATGATTAAGAAAACGTAATCATCAGTTAGCACATGAGCTGGTCTTAGAGGCTAAACCAGGAACTCTTGGTGTTTACATTTCCACACATGCAAGTGAGTTTTCTTCTGAATCTCATAGTTAGGGTCATTGCAATTATAGCACAGAAATATAAACATTAATTACGAACGTGGAAATATATATAATAACATTTTATTATTGCCTCTAGGGCATATTTCCAACATATAGCTATGTGGGGACCTTCACACTATAGAACTTGGCTTGCATATTCCAAGGATGAGCCTCATCAAAAGAGCTCTAGGTCTTCATGAGCGAGCAAGTTGGATGCACCCCCACTAGTTCCATTGGAGAGCTTTCTTAGCTCATATGTGCATCCGTTGCATGTCAATCTCTATTCCTCACATCATATCTATCATTTGGCCTTCTCAGCAATGATTATCCTCATTGATGTGAGCCTTTCTCACCTTTTTGTCTTCCTCCTCCACCATATTTGTCTCTTTGCCATCCGAAGTGTCAACTTTCGTGCTTACGCTCATCCATTGCATGAGTGCTCAAAATATCGAAAAGGAGTGGATCAAATTGACTTGTACCTGGCTAGTGGTCTGGAGACGAGTCAAGATAAGATTCCAAAGAAGACCAAGTGTGAACCTTTAGTAGATTGAGGTCTCAACAAAAATACCTTTTCTCGTATTCCCTATCCCCTTTCTTGCACGCAAACACCATTTTGAGACATTCGAATCACGGACAGCGAGAGCTCTTGCACCTTATGTTATTTTGTTGCTTGTTTCAATGCTAATATAGAATCTTCCATGTTATGACTTGAATTGAATCACATACCTTGATTGCTTTACTTTTCAAAGTTCTTATATGGTTGTTAGCATGTCACCACATAAATTATGCTCATTATCATTTACCTACTCGAGGACGAGAAGGAATTAAGCTTGGGGATGTTGATACGTCCCAAATGTATCTATAATTTCTTCTTGCTCCATGCATGTTTTGTGTGATATTGCTATGATCTAGATACACTTTCATACAATTTTGATCATATTTGGACGAACCTATTAATTCAGTGTACCACAGTGCCAGTTCCTATTTTCTGCTGTTTTCCTATATCAGTTTTCCCCTATATTAAAAGTGCCCAATAAATTCCGGGAAAAATATATAAAAAATCAGTGCGAAGGAACCTTCTGGAATCACCAAAGGAGAGTCGGAGGGGGGGGGGCACCAGTCACCAAGGCGACCACCCGGTGCGGCCTAGGGTGTGGCCGCACGGGGAGGCCGCCTGGGCGACTAGGACCTCCCCTGGTGCCCCCCCTTGGCTCTTATTTATACTCCCGTCGCAAAAACCCTGATTCCAGACCCCTTTTCTCCAGAAGAAATTCCGATCTCCGCGGCCATCGCCAACAAGCTTCGGGGGACCAGAATTCCTCTGTTGGCACCCTGCCGGGACGGGGAAGTGCCCCCGGATTCATATCCATCGACATTTCTTCCTCCCTCCATGATGCAGGAGTAGTCCCTCCTCGGGGTTGAGGTTTCTACCATTAGCTACGTGTTCAATTCTCTCTCCCATGATGTGATCTTCGTTGTGATCATAGGCTATGTTAATCTAGGGTGATCCCATGATATTTCCCCTTCCTCTATGTATTGGATTTGGTGTACTCACTTGATCTTATCTAGTATAATCCCCGAGACCTTGGTGTTAAGGGTCTATTGGACATGGGTTAGAAGAATATTATCATGAGTGATTTCCTCTTTTGTGAATTGATTGAAGATTGAGAGTCTCTTGGTGCTTGTCTTTGACTATCCTTGAGATATGTTGTGGTGATTTTGGTCCTCTCTTTGGATGGCCGCGGTGACATTGGGAAATCCATAGATTAGAACTACGGACTCTGAGGTGTGCTTTTGTAGCCCTACATAATTCTCGTCCTCTCTTGATCACAAAGGAATGACCTCCGAGTACGTCTCCAATGCATGTTTTAGTGGAAATATCATGTGATTAGACTATGTTAATTTTGTTGGGAGTTGCCACTAGTGAAAGTATGAAGCCTAGGCCTTGTTTCCACCATTGCAATACCGTTTGCGCTCACGTTTACTACTTGTTTGCTTGCTGCACTTTTTATTACAGATTTATATTACTTTGTTTTGCCACACCTATCACCCATATTTTACCATCTCTTCACAGAACTAGTGCACCTATACAACTCCTAGTTGTATTAGGTGTGTTGGGGACACAAGAGACTTCTTGTATCTTAATTACAGGGTTGCTTGAGAGAGACCATCTTCAACTTCTACTTCCCTGAATTTGATAAACCTTAGGTTATCCACTCGAGGGAAATTGCTACTGTCCTACAAACCTCTGCACTTGGAGGCCCAACATAGTCCACAAGAATAGAAGCGTGCATAGACATCATAGTGGCATTGGAAATATAACTATGATACGTATAAAGGCGAAACGAAAGAAGACTGGAATGACCAGCTCAGAAATGAAAGTCATACGAAGTTATAGATGAATTCATTGCTGGTCAAAAGATGTAATTCTTGGGAATCATGATTAAGTAGTTAATTATTGATTCTTGATATTGTGATTAAACAAGTTGATCACTGGAATATCACTTCAATTGTATATTGTTGCATGTCGATGCAAGAAATAATATGGCCTTTATGACTAGAAGATGATGAGTATTGACACGCACAGGAACACGGTGAAAGGTTTACTATACTGTGTATTTACTCTATGATTATCTTCATAATTCATTTTAGAGTTGAGTAAATTGTTACTACACTTTAGCCTTGTTGCATAACATCATTTTGAATCATGTTTGTTGCAATAAAGTTGTTCAAAGTTATGAATAACATAAAGGCCATACGTCTATTGTTAATAGTTTGTATGTTATGAATCTTGATAATAATACTAAAACATCCATAACACTGACGCTAAACGTCGCAGGACTGACAGAAATACCACATAGGTGTGGCACTGCAGTTTATCACAAGTAACATAACATGCATGAATAAGTTCCATAAGTGATGGACTTTTGGGTCATATGATTATGAACCACTTGACGCTTGTATATATTGTCTCGAAGTAATGTGACTAAAACACCGTTGATAGGCCATATATTAATGGGCAACTAAATTATTGTAAATCATACATGATGATGCGTGTAGTCCAATAAGTGTAGTTGTGTGCAGTGGATTTTCTATCTTCACTCGTGATTTGAAGTAGATATGTGGATATTTGTTCAATGAAGACTTACGTCTGAAACATTTGAAATGTTCAAGGAATTTTAGAGTGAAATAGAAATTATTGTAACAAGAAAATAATTCTTCTGCAAATTGGATTGTAGAAAGTAATATTTGAATTACAAGTTTAGCGAACTTCTGATGAGTTGTGAAGAAGTGTCATAACTTGCGCCCCCGGAACACCACTATGAGTAAAGTGTTCGAGAGACGTAATCAAGCCATGTATGACACGGTAAGATAAAATATGACGTTTATCAATTTTCCATTATACTTATTAAAGTTATGCGTTAGTGACTACGTATTTTACACTGAAAAGAGCACCATCAAATCTGTTGAAATGACACCATATTAGATGTGGTATGGACTGTTAAAACCATGTTGTCTTTTCTTAAAATTTGGGTATATGAGGCATATGTTTGACATACTCAAAACCCCAAATCAGATAAGTGCTACTTTGTTAAAGTTATGCCAAAAGTTTTGTTATTCCTCTATCACTACACAAAATCAAAACTTTTTGTTGTTAAGAATGATGTTTTTTGAAGAAAATAGTTTCTTGCAAAAGAGTGAGTGGGAGGACAATGCAACTTGTCAAGATTGTTGAATCTTCAAATAAGTGCACAGCTGAACCGCACAGGTTAGGAAAAACTCGTACAAACATTCATGTTCAGTAAGCGAGATATTGTTGTTCGACAATGATGAACCTATGATATACAAAGAAGCATGGATGGGCCCTGACTCCGGGATTTGGCTAAATTCCTAATAATCCGAGATAGTATCCATGGAAGCAAGTCAAGTTTTGAACTTGGTAGATCCTCCGAAAGACTAAGAGTCTGAAGAATAAATTAATGGATCTATAACTGATTCGGATGAAATTTTTTTATCCATAAAGCTCAACTCGTTGGAAAGACGTTTTCTAGCAAGTTCAAAGGTTGACTACGGCGAACTAGTCTCGACCATAGATATGCTTTAGTCAGTTTGGGTTATACTAGCAATTACGACATATCTCATTTATAGGATATGGTAGAATGAACGTAAAAACAAAGTTCCTACACGGAAATATAACAAAGGACGTATATCTGATGCGACCGGAATGTTTTGACGATTCAAAGGATGCTGGGATAGATGCAAGTCTTGGATATCCAGTAATGGACTGAAGCTAGCATAATGGAGTTGGAATTTTTGTTGTGAAGAAATTGTAAAAAGAGTTTGTTTTCATCAGGAATCACGAAGATGCTTCAATATTCAAGAAAGTAAGTGGGAGCTGAATAATATTTCTAAAACCTTATGTAGATGACATATTGTTGATTAGAAATGATATAAATTTCTTGACACGAATAAGGACTTCATTGGAAATAGTTTTCAGCCGAAGTACTTGGGCTAATATAGCATTAGTATTGAGCACAATGATCTATGTAGATAGTAAGTGCCTGATCATGCTAAAGCCAACATTACATGTTGACATGATACTAAAGTAGTTTAGTACTAATACGCAAAGAAGTACGTTCTTGCCGAGGTCACGTTGAAAATTTGTTTGCGGAAATCGGTGTTCATGAACACAGATAAGCAAAACACATGAATTCAATTTCACTCCCTGTGTGTTTGGATTAATCATGTACACCATAATATGTAAAACGACCAGATATGTCCAGTGCTCCAAAAGGTTGTGAGCAAGATACCAAAGTGATCAACATGTTGATCATTGGACAAACAGTGAAATGTTAAAGTTATGATAGATAAGATATGTTTCTCGGAAAATGGAGATAATGAAGAGCTCGTTGTAATAAGTTACACCAGCTGGATTTTGATGTAAACAGTTACACCAATTCAGTCTTCATACTTACTCCAACCGATTTTTGATTTTCATTGGGATTATGTCACACGTAAGGGTGGCGTGATATGGAGGAACTTTGTCAAGTTCGATACTGTGGCGAATTCTATAACATAGGCTAAGTATATTGTTTCTTAAAGAAGTAACAAGGAGGGTATTTTGAATCATAAGTTCATTTATGAATGTGGTATGGTTTCCAAGAAGCTTGAAGCTCATGGAACATTGATGAATAATTTCATGACTTATTCTAAGGAACCAAGGTCCTGCCAAATGATTCAAACATATACAAAGCTAAACTGATAAAATTAGTGAATTTTATGATAGCGTGAAAACGCGAAGATATGCAATATACAAATGGGCCTGAAACGTCAGATCTGAAGATGAAGTCTATACCAAAAATGAAGTATGCATTACACCGGTATGCCATAGGTGTAAAGTGCTCAAGCACTGACAATATTATTGACTCTACTGCAAGTGGGAGACTGTTGGAAATATTCCCTAGGGGCAATAATAAAATGTTATTATATATATTTCCACGTTCGTAATTAATGCTTATATTTCTGTGCTATTATTGCAATGACCCTGACTGTGAGACTCAGAAGAAAACTCATTTGCATGTGTGGAAATGTAAACACCAAGAGTTCTTGGTTTAGCCTCTAAGACCAGCTCCTGTGCTAACTGATGATTACGTTTTCTTAGTCATGGACATTGTTCTTGTAACAAGGATGTCACTAGAAATGAGAACATATTGTTAGCAGAACAATGATGTTGAACCGACCCCAGTATTGAATGATATACTTAGAGATCACATCGTAACAACGTTATAAGTCGTACCATGAAATGTTATCATATACGTAATTCCTTAGACCATGAGAGTATCGAGTTGCTTCACACAGGAAGATGTACTTTGGTTCTTAGACGAATCTTCCCATTACTGGGAAGTAGTAAAATAAGTTCTGGGTACATCGGATAGTGTGTCAAAGTAATTGCGATAGTTCAAGACTGGGATTTGCTCCTTCACGATGAAGAAGATATTCAATTCGGGCCCACTCGGTATGACGGTATCCATTATAGTCTGGCCAGACACATTGTGATTTAGTCACGGGGATACTGGAATACGATAACGAGAAAAAGGGATAAACGAGCAAAGAGGATAACAAGTGGCTTGTGTCCAAGAAGTTGTTACACATAGGTGCCAAACTTCTCTCCTCTGACTGTCATATATCGCGAAGCAAAGGGAATGGTACATGACTAAATATAATGGTTCACTCGAAGTTTCTTCGTGTATGTGCGGGAGTCCACATGGGTGTCCATGGCTCCGCTGTTGATTATTGGCTATTGACAAAAGGCTGTTGACCTATGTCTGGAAGATGTTATGATTCATGTCCGCATTATACCGAACCTATTGGGTCACACACTTAACGAGAAGTAGTCTGTTAGAATACTGGAATGGTAGAAGGTCTAGTGGAAGAAAAACATAATAGTTCATACGGGCACCGGAAGTAGTTCCGGGTATTTATGGAATTGTTCATAAGGGCATCGGAAGTAGTTCCGGGTATTTAAGGATATGTCGGAATCACTCTGGAATAGTCCCAGGTGGTTCCGTAACATATGAGAGTGGTACTGGGGAAGTCCTGGATCGACCGGAATAGTTTCCGGTAATGGGTGGACATCCCGACAAACTTACGCGGTCATCGGATTTCTTAGATTGTAACTAGGATGGTCTCAGAACCTATCCAGATAGTTTCGGAACGTCCGAAAACGGTCCCGGAAGGTCTTGGATGTGTTCCAGAAGGTTTCGGAATGTCCCTGAAACCATCCCGGAAGGTCCCGGAATGGCCGAGAATGGTCCTGGAAGGTCTTGGAAGGTTCTGGAAGCTTCTAAAAGGTTCCACAAGTTTCCGGACAGTACCATATGCGCCCCACAACCCTTAGACTTGGGGGTCAAGGAACCCCGAGCGGGCTGGCCGAAATATGATGGGCGGGGGGGGGGGGGGGTCGGGCGCCCTACATGGGGAGGAGTCCTCCTTGGACTCAGATTCTCCGGTGGGAAGGACTCCCTTTGGGAGTAGGAGTCCCAGGGGGACTCCACGCCTCACAGGTCGGCCAGGGGCCCTCCTGGTCACCTATATAAGGAGGGGCAAGGGTGGGGGCGCAACACAACTTGTCCCCAAGGTCTATGCGCCACCCTCCGTCCTCGAAACCCTGTTGCTCCACTTTTAGATCCCGGTTTAGACGATGTTCTAGATCGGAATCCGTTAGGGTTTTTTCCCTCTAGTTTTCTCGGAGGCGTTTTTCTCTGGACGGTGGAGCATTGCTGGATTTCTGCTACGGGATGTGTGGATACTAATGGAGGGGTCGTTCCGTTGACCCTTCTTCGAGTAGCTTGTTCGTTTCACTTGTCCGTGGGACTAGATCGCGGGACAATTCGAGGGCTCGATATCCTCGTGGTTGGCAGGTCATTGAAATTCCTAGCTGCGGGGATCTACACCAACGGTCTTCACCAACTCTACTTCCGCTACATCGGTTGGTGATCCATAACCTAAAGCCTTGTATGCAATCTTCATAGATGATCTTGGGTGATTGCTACGTAGTCCGAAATTTTTGTTTTCTACTGCATTTCCCAACATGTTGCTGAAACAGAACATCTCCAAATGAGCTGAAAATCGACGGAGGGTATTTTCCCGAAGAATAATTAAGCCTCACCGAAAAGAAGCCACAGGGGGCCGCCTGGACCCCGAGGGCCACTCCCGACTCCCCCCGTTTGGCATATATATCCCTCGTCAACCGAAAACCCTAAAAGATAGGAGTTTCGTGAGTTCCACCGCCGCTTCGTGGAGGAAACCTAAAGAGAAGAAGTGGCATCTCTGGCAGGTAGATTCCGCCGGGGAGAACACCTCCCGGAAGGGGAGATCATCGCCATCGTCAAGGGCATCACCGAGATCATCATCAACATTATCCCCAACATCAGCACCATCTCCATCTTCACCCATCTCATCTCACAATTGCAACTTGTGTTGTAACCCATACTATCTATTCTCTCTACTCTACCGGTGTTGATTACTCCTTTGTGGTGAATGCTATTGAGTTTTGTTGGAGAATTATTGTTATGAACAAATTGTTTATCATCTATTTATCACCACTGATCATGATCTCTTTTATGTCTTGTGAGTAGTTACTTTAGTTCTTGAGGACATGGGAGAAGTCTAGTTGTTAGTAGTCATATGATGTCGAAGTAATATGTGTTGTTTGATATTTAAGTTGTGTTGTTATTTTCCTAGTGGTGTTATGTGAGTCGAACACATAACACTTCGCCTTGTTAAGGACCTAGGGGAATACATTTGTGTATAAAGAATGCTTGCGGTAGGTTGCCGGGGTGACAGAAACCTGAACCCCAGTTTACACACTTTTGCACAAGGGAATAATGGATCCTTGATATTATAGCTGTGGTTAGGCTTTTGCCTTAATTTCTACCTTATATTTGCGGATGCTTGCAATGTGATTAATTATAAGAGTGCACTTATCTTAGTCTAGAAGGTGTACTAGCATAGATCCACCCACTCAACATTTATCAACACAAAACATAGTACCGATACAGAATATGGCGAAAGCACATGACTACCTCTTCCGTGTGTCCTCAAGAACGCTTTAGTCTTTATAAGTTCAGTTGCTAGGCTTATCCTTTGTTCAAAAGGATTGGGCTACTTGTTACTCCTCAGTACCTTTTACTTTGCTTGTTTTTACCCTCGTTGCTTATACCGAAAACCCTTAAAAAGTTGTCTTTCAGTGCTTGTAGTTATTCCTTGTCTAAAGTCACTTATAAATACCTTTTGCTCCTCGTTGGGTTCGACACTCTTACTTATGGAAAATGCTACAATAGATCCCCTAAAGTTGAGGGTCATCAAGTACTGTTTTCTAGCGCCGTTGCCGGGGAGTGTAGCTCTATTGGTAAGTGAAGCTGATAAGGAAAGATTTATATTTTGCGTGTATTTTTTATTTTGCTGTTGCTACTTTTTGTCCTTATGGACAACTCTACTCTTGGTTCATTGCTTTTCGGGAAACACCTCGCTACTGTGGTGGTTACTCCCACCCCTACTGAAATTGTGCTCTACAAAATACCAACTGGTATTGTTGATATGTCTTGGCTAATCGTTATGCTTGAGACAGACATCCAGGAGAACACTTGCTATATTTGTCACAACTATGTTCATTATTGTCAGAACCCTCTGTTAGGTAATTGCTAGGGTTAGCAAGTCTCTTGCATCATGTTAAAATTTCAAAAGAAATCCTTGAAATCAAAATCAAAAGCAAAATGGGAGAAGGAACCCCCCCAGATGAATTAATTCAAAAGGCCAGATAAAAATCTTCTCCAAAAATTCATATTAAATTTTTGAAAAGTCTTATAAATGAGTGTGATCACATATCAAGTGATGTGGGACCCACCCCATGCTCATGGATTTTTCAAATATTCAAACAGTGCCTTGGAATTAATCAAAAACCCCTATTTGAATTTGAATTCAAATATTTTGAATTTAAAAAATGTTCAAACTCTGGATATGGCTAGCTACTGGTCATGTAATGCCATATAAAAGATTTGAGCATTTATAAAAATGCCTAGCTATTTAATTGCTAAGCAAAACAAATTTACAGAAAAAGAAAAAGAAACAGAAAAGGGAAAAGGGAAACTCACCTGGCTTCCAGCCCGACTAGCTCCTCGCAGGCCACCTGGCCGGCCCAGCCCACCGAAGTCCCCTGTCGTCTTCCTCCCCGCGCGCCCAAGCAGCTCGGTGGCGAGGCGCCGACGCCGTGGACGCCAACGCGACGCCTGAAGGGTTCCAAGCCTCCCCAGCTCACCAAAGAGCGCCAAGGAGACGTCCGCATCGCCCTCTCTCATTTTCCCCCATCGCCGCCTCCTCTCGAGCTCCGTACGTGATTCCCCCTTCTTCCCCGAGAGCAGCCGCCGCTCACCGTCGCAAGAACCCGTCGCCAACGCCGGAGAAGAGCCAGAAGACCGTGTCCCCCTCGCGCTACGTCGTCGTCCACGCCAAGAGCTCGAAGATGGTGACCTAGGAGCCACTGGAGCCGCCGCAATCGAAGCTTTCTTCTCGCCGGAGCCGCCGCGCGTCATCTTCAATTCCGGCCACTGTGGAGCTCCTCCGACCACTCCACCACCCCAGTTCGACTCACGGTGAGCTTCTGGTTCACCCTAACTATCGCACAGGCCAACCCTCGCACCCTAACATATATTGCCATGGAAGCCGGAGCTTCTCCCCGCCGGGATGTTCCTTGCCGTGCAACCATGAAGCTTTTGAGCTCGAGCGCATGTCCATCGTCTTCGCCTTGCTCCTCTGTGTCGTTTGCGTGCATCACCGGCTCAAGTGGAGCACCGCAGCGAGCTTTGCCTCGAGCCTGAGCCATGGCCGCCGCTAGGGCTTGACGCCGGCGACGCTCCGGTGAGTTCCAGCCCCCCTGGCTGGCTCCATTCGACGCGACATCCTCCCAGCAGCCGTTTGGTGCCTCTGGCGTGCCAAGCGCACGTCCAGAGCGCGACCCCGTACAGCGCCGCCGCGTACAGGACCGCCGGCGGCTAGCCGTCGGCCTGTCAGGCTGACCCCGGACTAATCACCCCCCCTAATGACCCCCATAGCCTATAACATGTGGGCCCAGCCCCCTGGTTAACCCTGGGTTAAGTTTAAAACGTTTTAAATCGACTTAATTAACACAGTGACACTTACAGGTGGGACCCCCTTGTCAGTGGCCCCCTGACGCCAGCATGAGGTCATGCTGACGCAGTAAATGAATTTCCAGAAATTAGAAATGATTTAAAGAATTCCAGAAAATTCAGAAAATAGCCCAAACTTTGGAAATTCATAGAAAATCCATATCAACTCCAAATTGGAAAAATAATATATGAAAAATGATCAGGAGAAAATAAGCTATCAAAAAATCCAACTTTCAACTTTGTTTGAGTTGAATTTAAATTGGGATCAGTAGCATTTGCTATTTGATTTAAATGGAATTAAATCAAATTCAATTCAAAAGTTTTTGCAACTTGAACCATGGCAACATGCTACATTTCAACCACACATCAGAGGCATATCATACACATTCCAAAATGATTCAAATTGATCAAACAATGTCACATGTAACTTGGCTAAGTTTGAATTCAAATTGGAGTTTGAATTTGCAATTCAATTTGGAATATACTCCATTTAAATTGAATTGCTTCACACATCAAAGCATATACATCAAGTTTCAACCTTCCATCATGTGATTGTGCATTGTATTTACTTTGCTACCTTGTTTGTTGTTTGTCGAGTAGAGGTGGAACCGGAGCAGGAGGCTGCCCCCTTCGTTGAAGACCCCGAACCCGAACCTCGTCAGCAAGGCAAGCAAACCCCCATTGATCATGTCGATAAAATCCCACTTCCCTCTCATGTCTCGCTTATGCATTGTTTAGGATGATTACCATGCTACGTTTCTACCGCATAGATGAACCCATTCCTTTGCATGACCTATCATTTGTCACAGTAGTAGGCAAACCACAATCCTAGCAACTGTAGGAGTTGATTGATATCATGTGGCCCCTGCAATTGTTACTGCTTATTGCATGCTTAGAGTGATACCATGATGATACTTTTATGTGAGTCGGGATGGTAGTGATCATGATGATGATGGTAGAAAAGTGTTGGTGAATCTACCCTAATACAAGGTAAACGATGAGAGGCTGTGTAGGAGTACACGGTGGGTTGTCTCGTTGAACACCGCCCTAAGTCCGAGTTCTTGTGTGGTGATTCAAGATGAAGAGTACAACCACACATTGGGCTCACTGACCCCTCTCAACTTATTAACTCATCCCTTTCGATGTCCAGATGTCGCAATAGTTCGGAGTTCTGGTAGGTCTGTGGCCTGGATGCTAAGTGAGAGAACGGCTCACCCGAGACCGGCTTATGCACCACGCACACATCACCTGGGTCCACTTCGGTAAACCAGCAGGGTTCACGATAGTGGTAGCCAACCCAGGTTTAAATAAGGCTTCTTAAGGCATGTGTTTAAATAAGGCTTCTTAAGCCATTTGTTAAACTTGTCTGTACTCAGACATACTTTGCTTCCGCTTGTTGTTGTAATGTTGGATCACATGTTTGTGATCTCTGTGTGCACTCTATAAGAGTTATCAATAAAATGTATACTTTGTAGAGAATTGCAATGATACCTGCTGTTCATACAAGGCATGTGTGCTGCGTGTATGTTTATAACATGCATGTCTTTGTAAGGGTTTTCCAGACCTTAGTTGTGATCTGGCTGGCGGTCTTTCATACACCAAGTGGCCCTTAGATGTGCGTAGCTTGGGGCATCGCGATGCGATTTTTCGAGACTCTGTCTCGTGCACACTTTGTGGTATGATCGAGCCCGCCCTAGACCCCGACTAAGTGATCGGGCTGGAGTAAGTCTATGTAAGAGTTATGAGATAGTCGGTAGTATGGTTGAGGTGACTTGTCTTTGAATATGGGAGCTCATCACCCATATCATTAGACTTGTGTGCGGACGATGAGGACCCATCTCAGTTGATCATCCGGCCTGGATGGGATGCCCCTCACGTACGATGGTTTCCGAGAATGTTCTGTGCTTGGCCTTGTCTGCTTAGACAAGTGGGTACGGTTCTTGGCTCTCCATATGACTATGTCTTAACTGGACTTGCATACGCTAACCCCGGGTCCCGACAGACTTGGTATCAGAGCAGGACTGACTTAGGACTAGTAGCCTTGGCTGAAGTCGAGTCTAGCCTTCTATAGTTATATAGTTACTCTGGGTATATAAGGGAACAACGTAAGGCTTCTTTTTTCTCCTTACCCCCATCGTTCTGAGTTCTGAGTCACCCTCATCTTATTCTACGGGAAGATAGGACTAGGCTCTCCTCTGTCTGATTAGAACATCTCGTTGTTTGCTTCCTTGTAGCCGTAGGAAAGTGGTGATCGGTTTGTTAGAGTGGTTATGCTTCCTGATTTCTTACATCGTATGTAAGTGCTGTTTCCATGTTGTGAGAAATTGTATTTTTCTTGCAATTACAGCCGTTATGCTGTCCGAGTCATTCCAGGTTTATCTCATAATCTGATGCATTTGCAAACTCCTTCTTTCTGTTTCAGATGGCAGATCTTCCCCCTCGGCAGATTGTTCATTTGACCATGTGCCTCGGTGTGCGTGGCCATCCCGCCACGTTGATCGAGATGATGTCCTATGTGGGATATTGATGGTATCCTGAGTACACCGTCGAGGAGCAGTTCCATGACTTCAACCAGACCCAGTTCCACTGCATTGTCAAGATCTACCCGCACCACGTTGGAGTCACTCAGCCTATCCACTTTGGACATGGCATTGGCATTACCGAGAACATGGCTCTACAGGATGCTGCATACTCATGTATTACCCTGCTGAGAGAGGAGCACACTATGCTGAGAGAGACCTCGTTTCGCTATATCCCTGCTGCACTTCCAGGAGAAGAGGGATATTACACCGGACTCTACTCAGATCACTCTGTAGAACATCCAGCACTTCAGATGACTGCTAGGTTTGCTAGTGATCGAGATCGTGATGCACGCGCTCTCCGTATCGAGCTTCACGCCACTCGTGTTCGTCTGTATCGAGCACTGACCATTTTGGCACCCTTCGTGAGCGTTGGCTCAGTTCAGTATGATGCTATCTACCCTGTGAGGACTCAGATGCCTTCTCGAGTTGCTTGGCCCGAGATTGGAGGCATTTTCCCACCCTGTGGTCCTTTGCTTCCACCCAACGCTGGACCTAGGCCCCATCCTTTCCCAAATGGATATCAGGGTCCACAGGCCTCCGTGTTTTCCGATGGTCACCTTCAGCTACCGGGATACGCGGGTAACTTTTACGAGGACTACTATGGAGATGGAGATGAGTGAGACCGCTTGTGGTCTTACTTAGTGAGGATGTAGTAGTATCTTAGTATATTGTACGCAAGGTGTCTAAGTTCCAGAGGCTTAGATAAATAATGTATAGGAAGTCAGAGTGCCTCTGAAGGATGTATCATCTTCATCACGTTTGTATTAGCTTAGTGCTTGTACTAAAACGATGTATGGTTTGTATGACAGCTTGTGAATATATGGCTTGTATGCTTTTATCACCATGTTGTCAAGATGATTACTTCCTTTGCTCTGTAATCCTTCCAGTACTTCAGTACCTTGTTTAGACTCTCCCAATCAACTCGGTTTGACTTTGGTTTTTCACCTTCAGAATGTCTCAAGGAACCCGTGGCCAGCTTGATCGTAACCAGGGTCGTGGGAATGAACAGGAGGAAGGCAACCTTCCACCCCCTCCGACGATGTCTCAGGTTCTGATGGAGGTTAACAGGAACCGCCGAGACTCTCACCATCTACTGGAAGTCATTGCTCGCAACACCACTCAGCAGCGCAACGAGTTGGTGTCCCTGAACGACTTCATCCGGCTTCATCCCCCGGTTTTCAGTTACTCCACCGAGCCCCTTGACGCCGATGACTGGCTTCGCAGCATCGAGAGGAAGCTCCAAGCAGGCCATGTTTGAAATGGCGACATGGTCAGCTATGCCACCTATCACCTTGAAGGTGCAGCTAGCTCTTGGTGGGAGAACTTCCTGAATATGCGTCCCGTTGGACCGCCCGCATCTTGGGATGAATTCTGCACTTCCTTCCGTGAGCACCACATTCCCAAGGGTCTTATGGACCGCAAGCATGAGGAGTTCTGCAACCTCACTCAAGGCAGAAGGACTGTTGACGAGTTTAGTCGTGAGTTCAACCGACTTGCTCGTTATGCTACTGAAGAAGTCTCCACCGACTCCAAGAAACAAGAAAGGTTCCGTCGTGGACTCAATTCCGGACTCCGTCGTGAGCTCAACCTACATGACTTTGCCACATTCCAGGTCCTTGTCAACAAGGCCATCAAGCCAGAGGACATGAACAGCCCCAACGACTTCCGCAAACACCCTAGAGACGATGGATCATCCAGTTCAGGCTCCCAGAAGCGCAAGATCTGGATCCCCAATAGTATGTTCCGCCAGAACAACCCACCGAGGCCATCCTATGTGGCGCCTCGTCCACCAACTCAGTTCCACCCAGCTCCACCAAACAACCCAGCTCCACGCACTGTCTTTGGAGCCTGTTACAAGTGTGGTCAGGCAGGCCCCTACTCTCGTGATTATCCCCAGAACCAGCTACAGAATCAGAATGCTCCACCCCGTGCCGGAGGCAACAACAATGGTCATGGCAAGCCCCCCCAGAAGGTCTACACCGCCAAACCCGCTCCTCCCGCCACTCGTGGACGTGTGAACCAGATTGCCGCCAAAGAGACTGACGACACCACTGACGTCATTCTTGGTACGCTCCCAGTCAATTATGTTCCTACTTCCGTTCTTTTCGACCCAGGAGCATCTCATTCATTCATGTCGGAAAGTTATGCACTTCGTGATGAGCTATCTTTTGTTGAATTGTCCACACCCATGATTATTCAAACTCCAGGGTCAAGATGGAAAACTAATAGAGTAAGCCACGGTAATAAGATTGCAATTGAGGGTTTAGTATTCCTTGCTTCACTCATAGCCCTCAAATCTTCAGATATTGATGTCATCCTTGGCATGGATTGGCTATCAAGACAGAATGCCTACCTGGATTGCAAAGGCAAATCCGTGAAACTAACCCACCCTTCAGGCAAGACCGTCATCTATACCTCACCCAGAACAAGAACCCAAGTGCATTCTTTGAATGTACTTCCCCTTCCTGAACTTGAAGATGTTCCGGTGGTTCGTGACTTCCCGGATGTCTTTCCTGAAGAACTGCCGGGCATGCCACCCGACAGATGTGTAGAGTTTATAGTGGATCTTGTACCAGGAACCGCACCAATTTCTAGACGCCCATACAAAATGGCCCCACGTGAGTTAGCTGAGCTTAAAACCCAACTGGAAGCTTTGTTGGAAAAAAGCTTCATCCGCCCTAGCTCATCGCCATGGGGTTGCCCCGTTCTGTTCGTAACAAAGAAAGATGGAACAGAAAGGATGTGCGTAGACTATCGCCCGCTAAATTTAGCGACGATAAAGAACAAGTACCCATTGCCCAGGATCAATGATCTTTATGATTAACTTGCAGGATCCTCTGTCTTCTCCAAGATGGATTTGAGATTAGGTTATCATCAAATCAAAATCAAAAACGAGGACATTCCCAAAACGACTTTTACTACTCGTTATGGTCTTTACGAGTACACCGTCATGTCCTTTTGTTTAACCAATGCCCCCGCCACTTTCTCACGCATGATGAATTCGATCTTCATGGAGTACTTAGATAAATTTGTTGTGGTTTATCTCGATGACATTCTCATCTACTCGAAGAACGAAGAAGAACATGCCGAACACCTAAGGCTGGTATTGATGAAACTTAGAGAGCATCGCCTGTATGCTAAATTCTCCAAGTGTGAATTTTGGCTACCAGAAGTGACCTACTTAGGCCACGTAATTTCTGCAAAAGGCATTGCTGTGAATCCCGAGAGAGTTCAGGCCGTCCTTGACTGGACTCCACCTGAATCGGTTAAGCAAGTTAGGAGTTTTCTTGGCCTAGCCAGCTATTGCCGTCGCTTCGTCGAGAACTTTTCTAAAGTTGAAAAGCCTCTAACTGAACTCCTCAAGAAAGATAAGAAATTCCTATGGACTCCCAAGTGCGAGGAAAGCTTTCAAGAGCTAAAAAGAAGGTTGACTTCTGCACCCGTACTTGCACCTCCAGACACCAAAAAGGATTTCGAGATCTATTGTGACGCATCACGGCAAGGGTTAGGATGCATACTTCTGCAAGATAGATATGTGGTAGCTTATGCTTCACGCCAGTTGCGGCCACATGAAGAGAACTATCCTACCCATGACCTTGAACTCGCTGCCGTAGTTCATGCCCTAACAACTTGGCGACATTACCTCCTTGGTAATCGTTGTGAGATCTATTCCGACCACCAAAGCCTCAAATACATTTTCACCTAGCCAGATTTAATCTCAGGCAAAGACGCTGGATTGAGTTGATAAAAGATTACGACGTAGTAATTTCTTACACCCCAGGCAAAGCCAATGTCATGGCTGATGCACTAAGTCGTAAGTCGTATTGTAACAACCTCATGTTACAACAGTATCAACCACTTCTTCATGAGGAATTTCGCAAGCTTAATCTTGAGATTGTTCCTCATGGCTATCTTTCTACCCTGGTGGCGAAACCAACTCTTGAGGGTCAAATCATAGTTGCCCAAAGGCGTGCACGAGGTGTTCGCCGGATCAAGGAGAACATTGCTAGCGGAGTTTCTAAGTGTTTCTCCACAGATAGCAAAGGAACGGTATTCTTTGAAAATTGTTTGGTAGTACCTAAGAATAGGGAACTAAGGAAACTCATCCTCAAAGAAGCCCATGACACACCCCTCTCTATTCATCCCGGTAGCACAAAAATGTACCGAGATCTACGCCAGAGATTTTGGTGGACTAGGATGAAGAGAGACATTGCTCAATTTGTTGCCGAATGTGATGTTTGTCGTCGCATTAAGGAAGAACATCAAAGACCTGCTGGTACACTTCAACCTTTGTCTATTCCCGAGTGGAAATGGGACAAAGTCGGTATGGACTTCATCACCGGCTTTCCAAAAACCCAGAAAGGAAACAATGCCATCTTCGTTGTCATAGATAGGCTTTCCAAAGTTGCTCACTTCCTTCTAGTTCGCGAGTCTATAACTGCTAGCCAGTTAGCGGACTTGTACATCTCTAGAATTGTATCCCTTCACGGTGTTCCTTTGGAAATCAATTCTGATCGCGGTAGCCTTTTCACCTCTAGATTTTGGGGAAGCTTTCAGAATGCTATGGGAACTCATCTCTCCTTTAGTACAGCTTTCCATCCTCAGTCTAGCGGTCAAGTCGAAATGGTTAACCAAATTCTTGAAGACATGCTCAGAGCTTGTGTTATCTCATTCGGAAAGAATTGGGAGAAATCTCTTCCATTCGCCGAATTTGCTTATAACAATAGTTTTCAATCTTGTCTGAACATGGCTCCTTTTGAACTCCTTTATGGACGACGATGTCGAACACCACTAAACTGGTCAGAAACCGGTGAGAGACAATTCTTTGGACCGGACATGATCAAGGAAGAAGAAGAGCAAGTTCGCATTGTTCGTGATTAATTGAAAGCAACCCAGTCTCGTCAGAAAAGCTACTATGATCGTCATCATAGACAAGAGAGCTACAATCTGGATGAGAAGGCTTACCTTCGGGTTACTCCTCTGAAGGGAACCCAACATTTCGGTATCAAAGGCAAGTTGGCCCCACGTTACATCGGACCTTTCCGCATTCTTGCTAAACGTGGAGAAGTTGCCTACCAACTTGAACTACCCCCGCACCTTTCCCGAGTACATGATGTATTCCATGTGTCCCAACTCAGGCGTTGCTTCAAGGACCCCATCCGCGAAGTCGACCATGAAACGCTTGATCTCCAAGATGACCTTTCTTATCGAGAATACCCCGTTCGTATTCCTGATTCCGCAGAGCGTGTCACTCGTCGTCAGAAGATTAAGTTTCTGAAAGTGCAATGGTCACACCACTCTGAGAGAGAAGCTACGTGGGAAAGAGAAGACCGTCTCAGTGCCGAGTACCCCACCTTCCTCCCGCAGACTTCTGAATCTCGGGACGAGATTCTGTTGAGTGGGGGCGAGTTGTCAGAACCCTCTGTTAGGTAATGTGCTAGGGTTAGCAAGTCTATTGCATCATGTTAAAATTTTAAAAGAAATCCATGAAATAAAAATCAAAAGAAAAATGGGAGAAGGAACCCCCCCAGATGAATTAATTCAAAAGGCCAGATAAAAATCTTCTCCAAAAATTCATGTTAGATTTTTGAAAAGTCTTATAAATGAGTGTGATCACATATCAAGTGATGTGGGACCCACCCCATGCTCATGGATTTTTCAAATATTCAAACAGTGCCTTGGAATTAATCAAAAAACCCTATTTGAATTTGAATTCAAATATTTTGAATTTCAAAAATGTTCAAACTCTGGATATGACTAGATACTGGTCATGTAATGCCATATAAAAGATTTGAGCATTTATAAAAATGCCTAGCTATTTAATTGCTAAGCAAAACAAATTTACAGAAAAGAAAAAGAAACAGAAAAGGGAAAAGGGAAACTCACCTAGCTTCCAGCCCGACTAGCTCCCCGCAGCCCACCTGTCCGGCCCAGCCCACCGAAGTCCCCTGTCGTCTTCCTCCCCGCGCGCCCAAGAAGCTCGGTGGCGAGGCGTCGACGCCGTGGACGCCACCGCGACGCTTGAAGGGTTCCAGGCCTCCCCAGCTCACCAAAGAGCACCAAGGAGACGTCTGCATCGCCCTCTCTCATTTTCCCCCATCGCCGCCTCCTCTCGAGCTCCGTACGTGATTCCCCCTTCTTCCCCGAGAGCAGCCGCCGCTCACCGTCGCAAGAACCCGTGGCCAACGCCGGAGAAGAACCAGAAGACCGTGTCCCCCTCGCGCTACGTCGTCGTCCACGCAAAGAGCTCGAAGATGGTGACCTAGGAGCCACTGGAGCCGCCGCAATCGAAGCTTTCTTCTCGCCGGAGCCGCCGCGCGTCATCTTCAATTCCGGCCACTGTGGAGCTCCTCCGACCACTCCACCACCTCAGTTCGACTCACGGTGAGCTTCTGGTTCACCCTAACTATCACACAGGCCAACCCTTGCACCCTAGCATCTTTTGCCATGGAAGCCGGAGATTCTCGCCGCCGGGATGTTCCTCGCCGTGCAACCATGAAGCTATTGAGCTCGAGCGCATGTCCATCGTCTTCGCCTTGCTCCTCTGCGTCGTTTGCGTGCATCACCGGCTCAAGTGGAGCACCGCAGCGAGCTTTGCCTCGAGCCCGAGCCACGGCCGCCGCTAGGGCTTGACGCCGGCGACGCTCCGGTGAGTTCCAGCCCCCTGGCTGGCTTCATTCGACGCGGCGTCCTCCCAACAGCCCTTTGGTGCCTCTGGCGTGCCAAGCGCACGTCCAGAGCGCGACCCTGTACAGCGCCGCCGCGTACATGACCGCCGACGGCCTGTCAGGCTGACCCCGGACTAATCATCCCCCTAATGACCCCCACAGCCTATGACATGTGGGCCCAGCCCCCTGGTTAACCCTGGGTTAAGTTTAAAACATTTTAAATCGACTTAATTAACACAGTGACACTTACAGGTGGGACCCCCTTGTCAGTGGCCCCCTGGCGCCAGCATGAGGTCATGCTGACGCAGTAAATGAATTTCAAGAAATTAGAAATGATTTAAAGAATTCCAGAAAATCCAGAAAATAGCCCAAACTTTGGAAATTCATAGAAAATTCATATCAACTCCAAATTGGACAAATAATATATGAAAAATGATCAGGAGAAAATAAGATATCCAAAAATCCAACTTTCAACTATGTTTGAGTTGAATTTAAATTGGGATCAGTAGCATTTTCTATTTGATTTGAATGCTATTAAATCAAATTCAACTCAAAAGTTTTTGCAACTTGAACCATGGCAACATGCTACATTTCAACCACACATCAGAGGCATATCATACACATTCCAAAATGATTCAAATTGATCAAACAATGTCACATGTAACTTGGCTAAGTTTGAATTCAAATTGGAGTTTGAATTTGCAATTCAATTTGCAATATACTCCATTTAAATTGAATTGCTTCACACATCAAAGCATATACATCAAGTTTCAACCTTCCATCATGTGATTGTGCATTGTATTTACTTTGCTACCTTGTTTGTTGTTTGTCGAGTAGAGGTGGAACCGGAGCAGGAGGCTGCCCCCTTCGTTGAAGACCCCGAACCCGAACCTCGTTAGCAAGGCAAGCAAACCCCCATTGATCATGTCGATAAAATCCCACTTCCCTCTCATGTCTCGCTTATGCATTGTTTAGGATGATTACCATGCTACGTTTCTACCCCATAGATGAACCCATTCCTTTGCATGACCTATCATTTGTCACAGTAGTAGGCAAACCACAATCCTAGCAACTGTAGGAGTTGATTGATATCATGTGGCCCCTGCAATTGTTACTGCTTATTGCATGCTTAGAGTGATACCATGATGATACTTTTATGTGAGTCGGGATGGTAGTGATCATGATGATGATGGTAGAAAAGTGTTGGTGAATCTACCCTAATACAAGGTGAACGATGAGAGGCTGTGTAGGAGTACACGGTGGGTTGTCTCGTTGAACACCGCCCTAAGTCCGAGTTCTTGTGTGGTGATCCAAGATGAAGAGTACAACCACACATTGGGCTCACTGACCCCTCTCAACTTATTAACTCATCCCTTTCGATGTCCAGATGTCGCAATAGTTCAGAGTTCTGGTAGGTCTGTGGCCTGGATGCTAAGTGAGAGAACGGCTCACCCGAGACCGGCTTATGCACCACGCACACATCACCTGGGTCCACTTCGGTAAACCGGCATGGTTCACGATAGTGGTAGCCAACCCAGGTAGGCGGCTTTCTCGGACTAGATTGGCTATGAGGTAACAGTTGTGGTGAGCATCCTCGCTGGCACCCCTTGAATGGTCTCGAGATCAAAGGCGGTAACTGATGATCATGTGTGTGTAGCGGTACACCCCTGCAGGGTTAACAAAACTATTCGAATAGCCGTGTCCGCGGTTATGGACTGCTTGGAAAGCTTAGCTTGATTATTAGACAACTTGAACTGGATACTTCTAAAACACACCAAGATAAGAGTGAGTGCTATGGCGTGCTTTCTCGTGGGGAAGTCGAGGAAGGCACCATAGTGGTGTAATTGGTTGGAGAAAGTAGTGGACTCGTGTACGCTTCTTACCTCAAAGTCTGGTACTCGTAGTTCGGGACTAGCCAAGTCAAAGCTGGCACTTCTGCAAGTGAAATGCCACCTCCCTTTACCTTGATACATATGCATGAGTAGTATAGCTCCTATGTAAGTCTTGCTGAGTACGACTTTGTACTCACGTTTGCTTAATCTATGTTTTAGATGAAACCACTGACCCCGAAGGTGGCTTCTTCATCGAGCTCGACGACTGAAGATCAAGCTAGTCTAGTCCCAGTCAGACGACTGGTTCCCTCGTGGAGGGCATGTGTTTAAATAAGGCTTCTTAAGCCATTTGTTAAACTTGTCTGTACTCAGACATACTTTGCTTCCGCTTGTTGTTGTAATGTTGGATCACATGTTTGTGATCTCTGTGTGCACTCTATAAGAGTTATCAATAAAATGTATACTTTGTAGAGAATTGCAATGATACCTGCTGTTCATACAAGGAATGTGTGCTGCGTGTATGTTTATAACATGCATGTCTTTGTATGGGTTTTCGAGACCTTAGTTGTGATCTGGCTGGCGGTCTTTCATACACCAAGTGGCCCTTAGATGTGCGCAGCTTGGGGCATCGTGATGCGATTGTTTGAGACTCTGTCTCGTGCACACTTTGTGGTATGATCGAGCCCGCCCTAGACCCCGACTAAGTGATCGGGCTGGAGTAAGTCTATGTAAGAGTTATGAGATAGTCTGTAGTTCAGTTGACTTGTCTTTGAATATGGGAGCTCATCACCCATATCATTAGACTTGTGTGCGGACGATGAGGACCCATCTCAGTTGATCATCCGGCCTGGATGGGATGCCCCTCACGTACGATGCTTTCCGAGAACGTTCTGTGCTTGGCCTTGTCTGCTTAGACAAGTGGGTACGGTTCTCGGCTCTCCATATGACTATGTCTTAACTGGACTTGCATACGCTAACCCCGGGTCCCGACAGACTTGGTATCAGAGCAGGACTGACTTAGGACTAGTAGCCTTGGCCGAAGTCGAGTCTAGCCTTCTATAGTTATATAGTTACTCTGGGTATAGAAGGGAACAACGTAAGGCTTCTTTTTTCTCCTTACCCCCATCGTTCTGAGTTCTGAGTCACCCTCATCTTATTCTACGGGAAGATAGGACTAGGCTCTCCTCTGTCTGATTAGAACATCTCGTTGTTTGCTTCCTTGTAGCCGTAGGAAAGTGGTGATCGGTTTGTTAGAGTGGTTATGCTTCCTGATTTCTTACATCGTATGTAAGTGTTGTTTCCATGTTGTGAGAAATTGTCTTTTTCTTGCAATTACAGCCGTTATGCTGTCCGAGTCATTCCAGGTTTATCTCATAATCTGATGCATTTGCAAACTCCTTCTTTCTGTTTCAGATGGCAGATCTTCCCCCTCGGTAGATTGTTCGTTTGACCATGTGCCTCGGTGTGCGTGGCCATCCCGCCACGTTGATCGAGATGATGTCCTATGTGGGATATCGATGGTATCCTGAGTACACCAAAGAGGAGAAGTTCCATGACTTCAACCAGACCCAGTTCCACTGCATTGTCAGGATCTACCCGCACCACGTTGGAGTCACTCAGCCTATCCACTTTGGACATGGCATTGGCATTACCGAGAACATGGCTATGCAGGATGCTGCATACTCATGTATTACCCTGCTGAGAGAGGAGCACACTATGCTGAGAGAGACCTCGTTCCGCTATATCCCTGCTGCACTTCCAGGAGAAGAGGGATATTACACCGGACTCTACTCAGATCACTCTGCAGAAGATCCAACACTTCAGATGACTGCTAGGTTTGCTAGTGATCGAGATCGTGATGCACGCGCTCTTCGTTTCGAGCTTCACGCCACTCGTGTTCGTCTGTATCGAGCACTGACCCTTTTGGCACCCTTCGTGAGCGTTGGATCAGTTGAGTATGATGCTATCTACCCTGTGAGGACTCAGATGCCTTTTTGAGTTGCTTGGCCCGAGATTGGAGGCATTTTCCCACCCCGTGGTCCTTTGCTTCCACCCTACGCTGGACCTAGGCCCCATCCTTGCCCAAATGGATATCAGGGTCCACATGCCGCCGTGTTTTCCGATGGTCACCTTCAGCTACCGGGATACGCGGGTAACTTTTACGAGGACTACTATGGAGATGGAGATGAGTGAGACCGCTTGTGGTCTTACTTAGTGAGGATGTAGTAGTATCTTAGTATATTGTACGCAAGGTGTCTCAGTTCCAGAGGCTTAGATAAATAATGTATAGGAAGTCAGAGTGCCTCTGAAGGATGTATCATCTTCATCATGTTTGTATTAGCTTAGTGCTTGTACTAAAGCGATGTATGGTTTGTATGACAGCTTGTGAATATATGGCTTGTATGCTTTTATCACCATGTTGTCAAGATGATTACTTCCTTTGCTCTGTAATCCTTCCAGTACTTCAGTACCTTGTTTAGACTCTCCCAATCAACTCGGTTTGACTTTGGTTTTTCACCTTCAGAATGTCTCAAGGAACCCGTGGCCAGCTTGGTCGTAACCAGGGTCGTGGGAATGAACAGGAGGAAGGAAACCTTCCACCCCCTCCCACGATGGCTCAGGTTCTGATGGAGGTTAACAGGAACCGCCGAGACTCTCACCATCTGCTGGAAGTCATTGCTCGCAACACCACTCAGCAGCGCAACGAGTTGGTGTCCCTGAACGACTTCATCCGGCTTCATCCCCCGGTTTTCAGTTACTCCACCGAGCCCCTTGACGCCGATGACTAGCTTCGCAACATCGAGAGGAAGCTCCAAGCATGCCATGTTTGAAATGGCGACAAGGTCAGCTATGCCACCTATCACCTTGAAGGTGCAGCTAGCTCTTGGTGGGAGAACTTCCTAAATATGCGTCCCGTTGGACCGCCCGCATCTTGGGAATTCTGCACTTCCTTCCGTGAGCACCACATTCCCAAGGGTCTTATGGACCGCAAGCGTGAGGAGTTCTGCAACCTCACTCAAGGCAGAAGGACTGTTGACGAGTTTAGTCGTGAGTTCAACCGACTTGCTCGTTATGCTACTGAAGAAGTCTCCACCGACTCCAAGAAACAAGAAAGGTTCCGTCGTGGACTCAATTCCGGACTCCGTCGTGAGCTCAACCTACATGACTTTGCCACATTCCAGGTCCTTGTCAACAAGGCCATCAAGGCGGAGGACATGAACACCCCCAACGACTTCCGCAAACACCCTAGAGACGATGGATCATCCAGTTCAGGCTCCCAGAAGCGCAAGATCTGGATCCCCAATAGTATGTTCCGCCAGAACAACCCACCGAGGCCATCCTATGTGGGGCCTCGTCCACCAACTCAGTTCCACCCAGCTCCACCAAACAACCCAGCTCCACGCACTGTCTTTGGAGCCTGTTACAAGTGTGGTCAGGCAGGCCACTACTCTCGTGATTGTCCCCAGAACCAGCTACAAAATCAGAATGCTCCACCCCGTGCCGGCGGCAACAACAATGGTCATGGCAAGCCCCCCCAGAAGGTCTACACCGCCAAACCCGCTCCTCCCGCCACTCGTGGACGTGTGAACCAGATTGCCGCCAAAGAGACTGACGACACCACTGACGTCATTCTTGGTACGCTCCCAGTCAATTATGTTCCTACTTCCGTTCTTTTCGACCCAGGAGCATCTCATTCATTCATGTCGGAAAGTTATGCACTTCGTGATGAGCTATCTTTTGTTGAATTGTCCACCCCCATGATTATTCAAACTCCAGGGTCAAGATGGAAAACTAATAGAGTAAGCCACGGTAATAAGATTGCAATTGAGGGTTTAGTATTCCTTGCTTCACTCATAGCCCTCAAATCTTCAGATATTGATGTAATCCTTGGCATGGATTGGCTATCAAGACAGAATGCCTACCTGGATTGCAAAGGCAAATCCGTGAAACTAACCCACCCTTCAGGCAAGACCGTCATCTATACCTCACCCAGAACAAGAACCCAAGTGCATTCTTTGATGTACTTCCCCTTCCTGAACTTGAATATGTTCCGGTGGTTCGTGACTTCCCGGATGTCTTTCCTGAAGAACTGCCGGGCATGCCACCCGACAGATGTGTAGAGTTTATAGTGGATCTTGTACCAGGAACCGCACCAATTTCTAGACGCCCATACAAAATGGCCCCACGTGAGTTAGCTGAGCTTAAAATCCAACTGGAAGCTTTGTTGGAAAAAAGCTTCATCCGCCCTAGCTCATCGCCATGGGGTTGCCCCGTTCTGTTCGTAACAAAGAAAGATGGAACAGAAAGGATGTGCGTAGACTATCGCCCGCTAAATTTAGCGACGATAAAGAACAAGTACCCATTGCCCAGGATCAATGATCTTTATGATTAACTTGCAGGATCCTCTGTCTTCTCCAAGATGGATTTGAGATTAGGTTATCATCAAATCAAAATCCAAAACGAGGACATTCCCAAAACGACTTTTACTACTCGTTATGGTCTTTACGAGTACACCGTCATGTCCTTTTGTTTAACCAATGCCCCCGCCACTTTCTCACGCATGATGAATTCGATCTTCATGGAGTACTTAGATAAATTTGTTGTGGTTTATCTCGATGACATTCTCATCTACTCGAAGAACGAAGAAGAACATGCCGAACACCTAAGGCTGGTATTGATGAAACTTAGAGAGCATCGCCTGTATGCTAAATTCTCCAAGTGTGAATTTTGGCTACCAGAAGTGACCTACTTAGGCCACGTAATTTCTGCAAAAGGCATTGCTGTGAATCCCGAGAGAGTTCAGGCCGTCCTTGACTGGACTCCACCTGAATCGGTTAAGCAAGTTAGGAGTTTTCTTGGCCTAGCCAGCTATTGCCGTCGCTTCGTCGAGAACTTTTCTAAAGTTGAAAAGCCTCTAACTGAACTCCTCAAGAAAGGTAAGAAATTCCTATGGACTCCCAAGTGTGAGGAAAGCTTTCAAGAGCTAAAAAGAAGGTTGACTTCTGCACCCGTACTTGCACCTCCAGACACCAAAAAGGATTTCGAGATCTATTGTGACGCATCACGGCAAGGGTTAGGATGCATACTTCTGCAAGATAGATATGTGGTAGCTTATGCTTCACGCTAGTTGCGGCCACATGAAGAGAACTATCCTACCCATGACCTTGAACTCGCTGCCGTAGTTCATGCCCTAACAACTTGGCGACATTACCTCCTTGGTAATCGTTGTGAGATCTATTCCGACCACCAAAGCCTCAAATACATTTTCACCCAGCCAGATCTTAATCTCAGGCAAAGACGCTGGATTGAGTTGATAAAAGATTACGACGTAGTAATTTCTTACACCCCAGGCAAAGCCAATGTCATGGCTGATGCACTAAGTCGTAAGTCGTATTGTAACAACCTCATGTTACAACAGTATCAACCACTTCTTCATGAGGAATTTCGCAAGCTTAATCTTGAGATTGTTCCTCATGGCTATCTTTCTACCCTGGTGGCGAAACCAACTCTTGAGGATCAAATCATAGTTGCCCAAAGGCGTGCACGAGGTGTTCGCCGGATCAAGGAGAACATTGCTAGCGGAGTTTCTAAGTGTTTCTCCATAGATAGCAAAGGAACGGTATTCTTTGAAAATTGTTTGGTAGTACCTAAGAATAGGGAACTAAGGCAACTCATCCTCAAAGAAGCCCATGACACACCCCTCTCTATTCATCCCGGTAGCACAAAAATGTACCGAGATCTACGCCAGAGATTTTGGTGGACTAGGATGAAGAGAGACATTGCTCAATTTGTTGCCGAATGTGATGTTTGTCGTCGCATTAAGGAAGAACATCAAAGACCTGCTGGTACACTTCAACCTTTGTCTATTCCCGAGTGGAAATGGGACAAAGTCGGTATGGACTTCATCACCGGCTTTCCAAAAACCCAGAAAGGAAACAATGCCATCTTCGTTGTCATAGATAGGCTTTCCAAAGTTGCTCACTTCCTTCTAGTTCGCGAGTCTATAACTGCTAGCCAGTTAGCGGACTTGTACATCTCTAGAATTGTATCCCTTCACGGTGTTCCTTTGGAAATCAATTCTGATCGCGGTAGCCTTTTCACCTCTAGATTTTGGGGAAGCTTTCAGAATGCTATGGGAACTCATCTCTCCTTTAGTACAGCTTTCCATCCTCAGTCTAGCGGTCAAGTCGAAATGGTTAACCAAATTCTTGAAGACATGCTCAGAGCTTGTGTTATCTCATTCGGAAAGAATTGGGAGAAATCTCTTCCATTCGCCGAATTTGCTTATAACAATAGTTTTCAATCTTGTCTGAACATGGCTCCTTTTGAACTCCTTTATGGACGACGATGTCGAACACCACTAAACTGGTCAGAAACCGGTGAGAGACAATTCTTTGGACCGGACATGATCAAGGAAGAAGAAGAGCAAGTTCGCATTGTTCGTGATTAATTGAAAGCAACCCAGTCTCGTCAGAAAAGCTACTATGATCGTCATCATAGACAAGAGAGCTACAATCTGGATGAGAAGGCTTACCTTCGGGTTACTCCTCTGAAGGGAACCCAACGTTTCGGTATCAAAGGCAAGTTGGCCCCACGTTACATCGGACCTTTCCGCATTCTTGCTAAACGTGGAGAAGTTGCCTACCAACTTGAACTACCCCCGCACCTTTCCCGAGTACATGATGTATTCCATGTGTCCCAACTCAGGCGTTGCTTCAAGGACCCCATCCGCGAAGTCGACCATGAAACGCTTGATCTCCAAGATGACCTTTCTTATCGAGAATACCCCGTTCGTATTCTTGATTCCGCAGAGCGTGTCACTCGTCGTCAGAAGATTAAGTTTCTGAAAGTGCAATGGTCACACCACTCTGAGAGAGAAGCTACGTGGGAAAGAGAAGACCGTCTCAGTGCCGAGTACCCCACCTTCCTCCCGCAGACTTCTGAATCTCGGGACGAGATTCTGTTGAGTGGGGGCGAGTTGTCAGAACCCTCTGTTAGGTAATGTGCTAGGGTTAACAAGTCTATTGCATCATGTTAAAATTTCAAAAGAAATCCTTGAAATAAAAATCAAAAGAAAAATGGGAGAAGGAACCCCCCAGATGAATTAATTCAAAAGGCCAGATAAAAATCTTCTCCAAAAATTCATGTTAGATTTTTGAAGTCTTATAAATGAGTGTGATCACATATCAAGTGATGTGGGACCCACCCCATGCTCATGGATTTTTCAAATATTCAAACAGTGCCTTGGAATTAATCAAAAAACCCTATTTGAATTTGAATTCAAATATTTTGAATTTCAAAAATGTTCAAACTCTGGATATGACTAGCTACTGGTCATGTAATGCCATATAAAAGATTTCAGAATTTATAAAAATGCCTAGCTATTTAATTGCTAAGCAAAACAAATTTACAGAAAAGAAAAAGAAACAGAAAAGGGAAAAGGGAAACTCACCTGGCTTCCAGCCCGACTAGCTCCCCGCAGCCCACCTGTCCGGCCCAGCCCACCGAAGTCCCCTGTCGTCTTCCTCCCCGCGCGCCCAAGCAGCTTCCAGGCCTCCCCAGCTCACCAAAGAGCGCCAAGGAGACGTCTGCATCGCCCTCTCTCAATTTCCCCCATCGCCGCCTCCTCTCGAGCTCCGTACGTGATTCCCCCTTCTTCCCCGAGAGCAGCCGCCGCTCACCGTCGCAAGAACCCGTGGCCAACGCCGGAGAAGAGCCAGAAAACCGTGTCGCCCTCGCGCTACGTCGTCGTCCACGCAAAGAGCTCGAAGATGGTGAACTAGGAGCCACTGGAGCCGCCGCAATCGAAGCTTTCTTCTCGCCGGAGCCGCCGCGCGTCATCTTCAATTCCGGCCACTGTGGAGCTCCTCCGACCACTCCACCACCTCAGTTCGACTCACGGTGAGCTTCTGGTTCACCCTAACTATCGCACTGGCCAACCCTCGCACCCTAGCATCTTTTTCCATGGAAGCCGGAGCTTCTCGCCGCCGGGATGTTCCTCGCCGTGCAACCATGAAGCTTTTGAGCTCGAGCGCATGTCCATCGTCTTCGCCTTGCTCCTCTGCGTCGTTTGCGTGCATCACCGGCTCAAGTGGAGCACCGCAGCGAGCTTTGCCTCGAGCCCGAGCCACGGCCGCCGCTAGGGCTTGACGCCGGCGACGCTCCGGTGAGTTCCAGCCCCCCTGGCTGGCTCCATTCGACGCGGCGTCCTCCCAACAGCCCTTTGGTGCCTCTGGCGTGCCAAGCGCACGTCCATAGCGCGACCCCGTACAGCGCCGCCGCGTACATGACCGCCGGCGGCTAGCCGCCGGCCTGTCAGGCTGACCCCGGACTAATCACCCCCCTAATGACCCCCACAGCCTATGACATGTGGGTCCAGCCCCCTGGTTAACCCTGGGTTAAGTTTAAAACATTTTAAATCGACTTAATTAACACAGTGAAACTTACAGGTGGGACCCCCTTGTCAGTGGCCCCCTGACGCCAGCATGAGGTCATGCTGACGCAGTAAATGAATTTCCAGAAATTAGAAATGATTTAAAGAATTCCAGAAAATCCAGAAAATAGCCCAAACTTTGGAAATTCATAGAAAATCCATATCAACTCCAAATTGGACAAATAATATATGAAAAATGATCAGGAGAAAATAAGCTATCCAAAAATCCAACTTTCAACTATGTTTGAGTTGAATTTAAATTGGGATCAGTAGCATTTTCTATTTGATTTGAATGATATTAAATCAAATTCAACTCAAAAGTTTTTGCAACTTGAACCATGGCAACATGCTACATTTCAACCACACATCAGAGGCATATCATACACATTCCAAAATTATTCAAATTGATCAAACAATGTCACATGTAACTTGGCTAAGTTTGAATTCAAATTGGAGTTTGAATTTGCAATTCAATTTGCAATATACTCCATTTAAATTGAATTGCTTCACACATCAAAGCATATACATCAAGTTTCAACCTTCCATCATGTGATTATGCATTGTATTTACTTTGCTACCTTGTTTGTTGTTTGTCGAGTAGAGGTGGAACCGGAGCAGGAGGCTGCCCCCTTCGTTGAAGACCCCGAACCCGAACCTCGTCAGCAAGGCAAGCAAACCCCCATTGATCATGTCGATAAAATCCCACTTCCCTCATGTCTCGCTTATGCATTGTTTAGGATGATTACCATGCTACGTTTCTACCGCATAGATGAACCCATTCCTTTGCATGACCTATCATTTGTCACAGTAGTAGGCAAACCACACTCCTAGCAACTGTAGGAGTCGATTGATATCATGTGGCCCCTGCAATTGTTACTGCTTATTGCATGCTTAGAGTGATACCATGATGATACTTTTATGTGAGTCGGGATGGTAGTGATCATGATGATGATGGTAGAAAAGTGTTGGTGAATCTACCCTAATACAGGGTGAACGATGAGAGGCTGTGTAGGAGTACACGGTGGGTTGTCTCGTTGAACACCGCCCTAAGTCCGAGTTCTTGTGTGGTGATCCAAGATGAAGAGTACAACCACACATTGGGCTCACTGACCCCTCTCAACTTATTAACTCATCCTTTTCGATGTCCAGATGTCGCAATAGTTCGGAGTTCTGGTAGGTTTGTGGCCTGGATGCTAAGTGAGAGAACGGCTCACCCGAGACCGGCTTATGCACCACGCACACATCACCTGGGTCCACTTCGGTTAACCGGCAGGGTTCACGATAGTGGTAGCCAACCCAGGTAGGCGGCTTTCTCGGACTAGATCGGCTATGAGGTAACAGTTGTGGTGAGCATCCTCGCTGGCACCCCTTGAATGGTGTCGAGATCAAAGGCGGTAACTGATGATCATGTGTGTGTAGCGGTAAACCCCTGCAGGGTTAACAAAACTATACGAATAGCCGCGTCCGCGGTTATGGACTTCTTGGAAAGCTTAGGTTGATTATTAGACAACTTGAACTGGATACTTCTAAAACACACCAAGATAAGAGTGAGTGCTATGGCGTGCTTTCTCGTGGGGAAGTCGAGGAAGGCACCATAGTGGTGTAATTGGTTGGAGAAAGTAGTGGACTCGTGTACGCTTCTTACCTCAAAGTCTGGTACTCGTAGTTCAGGACTAGCCAAGTCAAAGCTAGCACTTCTGCAAGTGAAACCCCACCTCCCTTTACCTTGATACATATGCATGAGTAGTATAGCTCCTATGTAAGTCTTGCTGAGTAGGACTTTGTACTCACGTTTGCTTAATCTATGTTTTAGATGAAACCACTGACCCGAAGGTGGCTTCTTCATCGAGCTCGACGACTGAAGATCAAGCTAGTCTAGTCCCAGTCAGACGACTGGTTCCCTCGTGGAGGGCATGTGTTTAAATAAGGCTTCTTAAGCCATTTGTTAAACTTGTCTGTACTCAGACATACTTTGCTTCCGCTTGTTGTTGTAATGTTGGATCACATGTTTGTGATCTCTGTGTGCACTCTATAAGAGTTATCAATAAAATGTATACTTTGTAGAGAATTGCAATGATACCTGCTGTTCATACAAGGAATGTGTGCTGCGTGTATGTTTATAACATGCATGTCTTTGTATGGGTTTTCGAGACCTTAGTTGTGATCTGGATGGCGGTCTTTCATACACCAAGTGGCCCTTAGATGTGCGCAGCTTGGGGCATCGCGATGCGATTTTTCGAGACTCTGTCTCGTGCACACTTTGTGGTATGATCGAGCCCGCCCTAGACCCCGACTAAGTGATCTGGCTGTAGTAAGTCTATGTAAGAGTTATGAGATAGTCGGTAGTATGGTTGAGGCGACTTGTCTTTGAATATGGGAGCTCATCACCCATATCATTAGACTTGTGTGCGGACGATGAGGAACCATCTCAGTTGATCATCCGGCCTGGATGGGATGCCCCTCACGTACGATGCTTTCCGAGAACGTTCTGTGCTTGGCCTTGTCTGCTTAGACAAGTGGGTACGGTTCTCGGCTCTCCATATGACTATGTCTTAACTATACTTTCATACGCTAACCCCGGGTCCCGACAATTATTTAAGCTTGCAGGTGTATCAATGGAGTTTTTCATGAGGAAATTATTCTCCGTATCACTTACAGACAAAGCTTCGGGCTGGTATGAGCTCCTCGATAACTCACATTTACTTAATTGGCAAGAGATTATGTCTCTCTTTTATACAAAGTTTTATCCTCTTCATGAAATTCATCGAGACAGGAACTATATCTATAACTTTTGGTCTCGTGACGGAGAAAGCATCGCTCAATCTTGGGGGAGATTGAAATCCCTAATGCTCAAATGTCCTATTCATGAGCTCGCCAAGGAAATTATACTTACAAATTTTGAAGACAGGCTTTCTCATCAGGATAAGGAGATGCTGGATGCCACCTCTAGTGGGGTATTTCAGACGAGAAGCATTGAAGAGAGATGGGATCTCATTGAAAGGATTCAAAAGAACACTGAAGACTGGGAAATTGATAAAAGTTATTGACCCCGTTATAAATTATGATCATGACTATATTGAGAGCTATGTGAAAACTGATTACTTTAATACCTTTTGCTCTAAGATTGGTCTTGATTCCCAGCTAATGATTGATTTTTGTAAGGATTTTGCCTCTCATGTTGACTCTTCTAAGAAGAAGAAGGATCGGCCCCATAAACCCTTTAAAGAATTACATGTTACTATTAATGTTGCTGACCCTATTTTTCCTGCAGTTATATATGAAAAACTCCCTTTTCCCGCAAGGATAAGGGAGCACTCTTTTGTGACAGGCATAATAAATAAAAGTGAGAGAGTAACTGACGAGCCTGAGGACCATATCAAGGTCAATCTTCAAGTTGCATTGGTTAAAGATCTAGTTACTACTGATGTTTTAGATTCCAATATAAAATTTAGTGCTATTTCCACTAGCATTGTTATAGCCAAGAATAAAGGCCCAATTTCAGGTACACCAGTTGTATCTGTTAAAATAGGAGATCATAATTATTATGGGCTATGTGAGTTCGGATCGAGTGCTAGCGCCATTCCTTATTCACTCTATCAGGAGATCATGGGTGAGATTTCACCTTGTGAACTTGAAGAGGTTGATGTTACTATTTATCTAGCAAATAAAGAAACTATCTCTCCCACTGGAATTGTGAGAGCTGTTGAAGTTCTATGTGGAAAGGTAAAGTATCCTACCGACTTTCTAGTGCTGGGTTCAGTGCAAGATAGTTTTTTCCCTATTATCTTTGGTAGGCCTTTCCTCAGAACTTGTGGAGCTATAATAGATTGTAAGAAAGGTAAAGTTTCTGTTGAATTCAATGGTGAGCCATATGAATTTAACTTTTCTACGTTCTCTAAGCAACCTTGTGGTACTGATTTGTCTAGTAATGACAAAATTATTGAAGACATTTCTGATGGAAAGAGAGTGTTGATACTCTTCAAGCCCTCGTTGATTACCCCAAGTGAAGAGTTAGATATAGTAGAGAGACAAATTTTCCCTTGGCAAAGATACCAAGGTTTGTTTCCCGTAGGACTCCGAAGGATACAAGAAGGTGGTGAAGTGAACAATGGCGCCGAGGTTGCTAGCTTCACCTGGACCTGCACACAGATACAAATAACTTTGCTCCCAACGAGTACAGAGGAGTTGTCAATTCCTCCGGCCTTGCCGTTTACAAAGGATCAACGCAAGAGATAATAATAGTGGCTACTGAAAGTAAATTGAGGGTGTAAACAATGATATGAAGATGGACCGGGGTCCTGTGATTTTCACTAGTGATGTCTCTCTCCCAAAAGACGATAAAAGTGCTAGCGAGGTAAACAAATCACAGTTGGGCAATTGACAGGATTATGAAGGCACCGCAATGCTAACTATGCCACAAAGAAAGGAAGGGCTCAAAATCAATGGGCAGTACACCAAGGTAAGTAGACCGAAAACCATTTGCATCTACTACGAATCATCCACCTTGAGATATCTATCCAGAACATCTCGCTGGTATTAAGTTGCGAATCCCACCCAAAGTGTAAACTCAAAGCAACAGACAACTGCATTAAAAGAACTTTGCGTAAAGTAAACAATCCTTGCACCCGCAAGTACAAGCACCGTTGTTTTATCCCTGGTGGAAACATCACATCCCCTAGTCTCATGTTTCTATCACTCAAGCTAGACATCAAGGGGCTGAACCCACAATCGAGCATAACGCTCTCTCTTGGAGTTGCAAATAAAATACTTGGCCAAAGCAAATACCGCAACGGAGAACATGCAAGAATTTACTCAAGAACAAAATATAAAAGAGAAGAACCAAATATATTACTCATCACAATCTGAACATAGTCTCATAATCCATCAAATCCCAACAAACTCAGCATAGCAACAACACAAATTACATAGATGCGTCGATCATGTGAAGCAGCTCACGAGGACTCGAAAGTGGAGGCACAAAGAAGGGAGAGATAGATCACATAGCTACTGGTCACAGACCCATGGTCCAAGGGAAACTACTCACGGTACATATGGGAGGCGTCCATGGCTATGGATGGTCTCCCGGAGGGGGTAGCTTCTTCCAGCAGGGTGCCGGAGCAGCTTCTCCAGGCAGCCCCCATCTTGAAACGGCGGCGGCGGCGGAATAGAGGCGAGATCGCGAAAGAGGAGTCCGTATTAAGGGTTTCCACCCCGAGGGGTAAATATAGGCGAAGGGGGGGCGTCGAGGGGGACCACCAGGCAGCCAGGAGGCTTCCTGGCGCGGCCTAGGGTGGGGCCGCGCAAGGGACCCTCCTAGCCTCCTGGTGGTGGCCCCCCTTCGCTACTTTGGTGTTTCCGGAAGCTTCCGCGACGCTGATTTTTTATCTGATTTTCCTGGATTTTTTGGAGCACTTTTAATGGCCGGAAAACCTGCAATACAAAAACAGCAGAAAACAGTAACTGACAGCTGGGTGCACTGGGTTAATAGATTAGTCCAAATATGCACAAAAGTTCATGAAAGTTCAAGCAAAACATGGCAAAGTCACACAAAACATGCATGGAGCAAGCAGAAATTATAGATACGTTTGGGACGTATCAACATCCCCAAGCTTAATTCCTGCTCGTCCTCGAGTAGGTAAATGATAACAACCATAATTTCTGTGGTGATATGCCACACAACCATAAAAGGACTTTTACGTAAAGCAATCAAAGCATTCAATTCAATTCAAGGCTTAACAAGCAAGAGTCTATATTAGCATTGACACAAGTAACAAAAGAACAAAAGGTACAAGAGCTCTTGCTGTCCGTGACTCGAATGTCTCCAAATGGTGTTTGCGTGCAAGAAAGGGATAGGAAATACGAGAGAAAACATTATTTTTGTTGAGAACAACTATCTACTAAAGGTTCACACTTAGTATCCTTTGGATTCTTATCTTGACTTGTCCCCAGACCACTAGCCAGGTACAAGTCAAACTGATCCACTCCCTTTCGATATTTTGAGCACTCATGCAATGGATGAGAGTGAGCAAGAAAGTTGACACCTAAAAAGGCGAAACAGAAAGAAGGTGGAGGAGGAAGACAAAAAGGTGTGAAAGGCTCACATCAATGAGGACAATCATAGGCGAGAGAAGGACATATGATAGATATGATGCGAGGAGTAGGGATTTCCATGCAACGGATGCACATGTGAGCTAAAAGCTCTCCAAGGGAACTAGTGGGGGTGCATCTAACTTGCTTGCTCAAGAAGACCTAGAGCTCGTTTGAGGAGGCTCATCATTGGAATATACAAGCCAAGTTCTATAGTGTGAAGGGTCCCCACATAGCTATATGCATGATGATGATCTCTATGGATTACAAGGGATAGAAGATGAAGTACTAGTGTAGATCTCTCAAAAGGAATAGTAGTATGCCCCCTTCTCTCTTTTTATTTTTATTTTCTCTTTTTTCTATTTTTTTGTATTTTTTGGTGGCCTCAATGGCTCTTTCTATTTCTCTCATTTGTCCTCTTTGGGATCTTTTGATTTTGTCCTCTTTGGGATCTTTAACTCACTTTAGGGGCAATACTCTATATTTTACAAGAATATAGGAGATCTTTCACACTTTACAAAGTTACTCACATAAAGAAAATGTAACTATCATGATGCAAATGTATGCCTCTTCCAGGGTAGCAGGATATGCAATGATACTAGCGCGTCATGTAGCAATGATTAGGGCAAGGCCCAACTAGCATGTGGCTCATCGATCAAGCAAGTAGCATGTATGAGATGAAGATCAAGTCATGAGAAGGCGGATGTTGCATGGCAAAGTATCTCGGAAAGGCTATGGAAATGCGTTGTAGGTAGGTATGGTGGCTGTTTTGAGGAAATATATAAGGAGGTTTATGATGACAGATCTTATCATGCCAAGGGTTTGGATGTACCGGCGAAGGTGGACGCCAACTCTCGGAGTGAGAAGAAAGAAATGCACGACACAGGAGAGGCTAGAAAAAGTATAGGTGGGTGGAAGTGTCAACTTTCGAATACTCACATTAGTCCGAAGAACTCATGCACTTATTATCGGTAACTCTCAATCTAATCAGGAGGTTCACAAAGAGACAGGTACCCCGAGGAGGAGTGTATGGGGGTTTGGTTATCCTTGCGCATCCTCGACTCATGGTACGTGAGTGTACTCTAATATTCGAACCCTCCAGAGGTTAGTGATCCATCTAGTAGCTAGAGTTCTCAACTAGTTTTGTAGGTTTTGAAAATAAACACGGATTGCCCAAAATACGACATCTATCACTAATAGGCAAGAGCTCTTGACACCATAAGTTCAAACATTAGTCTAGTCAATACCTCAAAACTATTGCAAGTTACTACTACAAAGAGAACATCAACTTTAACTACCTACTTTCAGTCAAGACACAGAACTCAGTGCAACAGGCAAACTCTCTAACAAGATAAAACATGCAACCTATAGAAAGTTCAACCTAAGACAAAAGAAAATCTCTAGAAAAACTAAAGCACTAGAACTAAACAGAACAACAACTAAGAAAAGAAAAAGAACAGCTCACAGCTAAAAGAATAAGCATGCAAATCCTATGAGGAGTTCTAGTTCAAGCGGAGCGTGAATCTCTCCCACACAAAAGAGTAAGTAAGCTGGGATCTAACTTGTTACTATACCAAATAAAGCAAAACAAACCTAGAAAAGTAAAGAGCGAGACGCCCCAAGCAAAGTCCATAACGCATGAAGTGATAAAAATATAGTGCAACGAGAGACGAACTGATAATTGTTGATGAAGAAGGGGATGCATAGGGGGCATCCCCAAGCTTAGACACTTGAGTCTCCTTGAATATTTATTGGGGGTGCACATGGGCATCCCCAAGCTTGAGCGTTTGACACTCCTAAATCTTCTTTCATCATCCTCCATCGCGCACTTGAAAACTCCCTTTATACATAACTCATTGTAGGCTGATTAGAGAGGTTAGTACCCTGATAAAATAATTTTTCCCTTACTGGAAATAAAGATAATCTTGAAGAGATAGTGTTTCCCAAGATTTCCAAAAAGTTTTTGCAAAGAAAAAGCAAGCATAAGGTTTGCAAAAGTAAAGAGAGACAAAACGTGGCAGAATCTATGAAAAACAGTACAATAGATAGAAAATAATTTTTTAGGGATACTTCTACTACTCAAATAAAAAAACTCAGAACATACGCAAGTTTCTTAATTGTATAGAGCACGCTGTGTAAAAAATTCAGCTCAAAAATATGAACTGGGATTTTTATGGAATTTTTCTAGTCATGAGGACAGAATCTGTTTTCTAGACAGCATGTCACAACTTTCACTTCCCTTGTCGTATGAGGCTAAACTTGGCACAAAGCTTGAAAAGTAAAGATACAATGATGTTGCTACAGTAGTAACAATCATCAAGACCACTAAGAACAGAACAAAAGCAAAAAGAAAAACCTAAATTCGTTGCGGGTTGCCTCCCGAAAGCGCTTCTTTAAAGCCATTAGCTAGGCTTAATGCAAAAGATCAAGTCTTTTCAAGAGAATAACTAGCCCGTGTGACGGACTCAAAAGGTAACTTAATATTTTTTCTAGGGAAATATTCCATCCCTTTCTTGAGAGGGAATTGGAATTTGATAGTTCCCTCTTTCATGTCAATGATAGCACCAACTGTGCGAAGAAAAGGACGTCCCAAAATAATTGGACAAGAGGGCTCACACTCAATGTCCATAATAGTAAAATCAACGGGAACATAATTGTCATTGACAATGATAAGAACATCGTCGATCTTCCCCAAAGGTTTGTTTACGGAAGGATCAACAAGACGAACACCAAAAGAACAAGGATCAAAAGGTTTCAATTCAAGCATATCATACATTCTTTTGGGCATAACAGAGGTACTTGCTCCAACATCAGAAAGAGCATAACAAGAGAAGTTATTCAATTTAATTTTTATCATAGGATCCCAACCATCTTCTAGCTTCCTAGGTATGGAGGCTGCTAGTCTAAGCTTCTCCTCCCTAACTATGATTAGAGCATTGGTGATATGCTCTGTGAAGGCAAGATTGAGTGTGCTACTGTGGGGGTCTCTAGACATCTTGTGTAGGAAACCAATAACTTCTGGTAAAGTGCAGTTGTAAAAGTATAAATCACTACTATCTATCAAGGAGGTAGTGATATCATTTAAGCTCACTTGGTTGAAAGACTCTATGTTCATAGAGGTTTATTCATCTACAATTGAGGTGGTAGCATCACCATTGATAGGTCCAGTGGGACTAGGGGTGTGATGGGTGCTAACAGTTTGGACATCCTCAACTACTTGGATAGTAGCTACTGTGTGGTAAGGAGGAAGGCTCTTAATTCTATCCTCTTCCTTTTTTTTCTCTAGCCCATATTTCTTTGAGTTTAGCCATCATCCTAATATTTTCATTGATTTGTAACTGGATAGCATTAATAGGAGTGACCTTACTCTCCTCGAGGGGAGAGGTTCTGATTTTTAACATCTCAATATCAAGGGCTAAGTTGTCTACCTTCAAACAAAGATTATCTAATTTAACTAGTTTTTCTTCCACATTCTTGTTGAAGACTTTTTGGGTAGTGATAAAGTCTCTAAGCATACTCTCTAGTTCAGAGGTGGAGTTTCTGGTGGTAGGATAAGTGTTGTTCCCATAGTTGTTGGAGGGGAAAGGCCTAGGATTGTTGCTACCAAAGTTACTCCTATAAGCATTATTGTTGAAGTTGTTTCTAGAGACAAAATTAACATCTACTTGATCCTGAGCAACCAAAGAATTTAAAGAAACATCTTGAGGATCAATAGAGGGTTGCTTGGTAAGTAGAGACATGATAAGTTCAACCTTTTCATTTAAAGAGGAGATCTCCTCGACAGAGTTTACCTTCTTACCAGTTGGAGATCTCTCGGTGTGCCATTGTGAGTAGTTCAACATCATCTCATCAAGTAGCTTTGTGGCAGCACCAAGCGTGGTTGACATAAAAGTTCCTCCCGCGGCCGAATCTAACAGGTTCCGCGAGGTAAAGTTCAAGACTGCATAAAAAGTCTGGATAACCATCCAGGTAGTCAGTCCATGTGTGGGGCAGTTCTTTACAAGCGTCTTCATACGTTCCCAAGCCTGGGCAACGTGTTCATTATCCAATTGCCTGAAATTCATAATGTTACTCCTCAATTGAATAATTTTAGCAGGGGGATAGTACTTCCCTATAAAAGAATCTTTGCATTTACTCCAAGAATCGATACTGTTCTTGGGCAAAGATTGTAGCCACTCCTTGGCTCTTCCTCTCAAAGAGAAAGGAAAAAGCTTCAGCTTGATGATGTCTCCATCCACTTCCTTGTACTTCTGCATGTCGCAGAGCTCGATAAAGTTGTTTAGGTGCAAGGCAACATCTTCTCCTTCTCCTGAGAATTGATCTTTCATGACAAGGTTAAGCAGAGCAGGTTTAATCTCATAAGAAGGTGCTGAAGTGGAAGTTGGAGCAATAGGAGTGCAGATAAAGTCACTGTTGTTGTGACTAGTGAAGTCACCCAACTTAGTGTTTTCATTGGAACCCATAGTAGCAGGTATTTTTGGTATTTTTGATTAAGGACACAAAAGTAAAAACTGCAAGGTAAACTAACAAGACTAAAAAGCAAAGGTAAAATATAGTGTGCAACTCCCCTATCTTGTAGACTGGAGTCCCCGGCAATGGCGCCAGAAAACTTGTTGATGGCAAGAGAGTGTTGATACTCTTCAACCCTCATTGATTACCCCAAGTGCAGAGTTAGATATAGTAGAGCGACAAGTTTTCCCTTGGCAAAGATACCAAGGTTTGTTTCCCGTAGGACTCCGAAGGATACAAGAAGGTGGTGAAGTGAACAATGGTGCCGAGGTTGCTAGCTTCACCTAGACCTGCACACAGAAACAAATAACTTTGCTCCCAACGAGTACAGAGGAGTTGTCAATTCCTCCGGCCTTGCCGTTTACAAAGGATCAACGCAAGAGATAATAATAGTGGCTACTGAAAGTAAAGACTGAAAGTAAATTGAGGGTGTAAACAATGATATGAAGATGGACCGGGGTCCCGTGATTTTCACTAGTGCTCCCAAAAGACGATAAAAGTGCTAGCGAGGTAAACAAATCATAGTTGGGAAGTTGTGTGACGCCCCCAAAATCAGACCGTGTACAGTAATCATACACGCAAGGTACACGATCGAGATCAGGGACTCACGATGAGATATCACAAGACAACTCTACAAATAAAATAATACAAGCTGTTTAATACAAGCCAGGGGCCACGAGGGCTCGAATACAACAGCTCGAGAGCACAAAGTCAGCGGTAGCAATAGTATCTGAGTACAGACACAAGGATACAAGGTTGCCTTAAGAAGGCTAGCACAAATAACAACAGAACGAAAAGGCGAGGCCTCCTGCCTGGGAACCTCCGAACTACTCCTGGTCAAAGGGGAACTCGATGTCGTAGAAGGCATCGGGGATCTTCATGTTGTGGTGGTCGGCATTGGGGATCTCCTACTCCTGGACTCCAACGTCGACTGCAGCAGTCGATCAGGCAAAACAGTAAAGGAAATAAAGCAGGTGAGTATCTAGTATACCCGCGAGTCTTACGTCCGCTACTAAGCATTATGCATTGTACCAACGGAAAGAAGAGGTTGTATATAGTGGACTGAAAGATAGAAATCCAGAGCAAGGGTAAGAAGCTAGGCCTATCGAAGACTAGCATCTTCCAACGAGTCTTGCAGCATGAGGTAAGAATCAGCCAACAGTTTATATAAAGCATAAAGTAACAATGCAGCAGAAGTTGCTGCAACATTGTATAATAATAAGTTGTAATAATTAACAATACCTCCGAGTTCACCTCCTCAACATCCCCGCGAGGAAGAAAACTCGGAACCATACAGTTTAATAATAATAGTTTGTAGTGGTAAGATCCAGCTTCAGCATAAAGCGTCCTGTTACCGTGGACACGGCTATTCGAATAGATTAATCTTCCCTGCAGGGGTGCACTTGTGTTACGCTACACGCACGGATCTCCAGGGTGGCGGGAACCTTGTTAGGGAACGCTCCACCGAGGCTATCCGACACTTCATAGCCCATCTTTCAAACTCAACAGAGAGGCCATCCGCTGGTCTAAATCCTAAGTACGCCGGGCCTTGGACCCTAACCCGAACGTACTCCTGCATGGTGCGTGGCTGGCCGGTGAAGTTGAAGCAAATCGAAATAATACACCACCGCGCGAGCAAATAAGACAACACCACTTCCCGGCAATCAGCCCGCAGTACTGCTGACGTCTGAAGAGTCCTCGGACGACACTACGAAGCAGAGGAGCCCATAAACTCGTAATTCCCACGGGTAGGTAGTGCGTACATGGCATATAGCCAACTCAAGACATCCACTGAACCATTTAGCATTCTAATTAACCTGCGTGACAACCGTTATCGTTGCCTCGACCTAACTAACCCGCGGACAACGACAGCAGCCAGGACCACCAGTACATCGGTGCCTGCCCTGTCGTCCCACCAAGTCACTGCGGTTACCAACAAGGTGAACCGTCTCCTTACCTTGTCTCGCGTGTGCTCCCTGAGGAGCTCTACTTTCGTAGTTTGGTAACTCTCGCGGCCAACGATCATGGGCCAAGCACATCGGTACACTGGTCATACCCTCCCTTTCGTCCCGTCGCAATACCTCTCGCGGGAACCGTTGGATCGCCCGACTTCTTACCTTTAAGGACACCAGTTGGTTCGAGTCCCTACCATTAAGTGAAACCAGGAGGTATCACCCTTGATAGCACACTTAAAAAGGTTTGACAGAGACATCAACGGAATGAACTAAAGAGGTAAACCTCGTATCATCCCGGTGATGCTACGCTACTGAGCCGACGAGAGTGAAATACGAGTCCATTCCACTCATAAGTCAAACTCGAAGCGACTCGGCAGAGTCTCGCCGTTGTAGGTTCCCTAGGGCGTCTGCATTGATCCGTACCTGTTGCAGTTGTAATATATCGTTTCCGCGATCACTCCCAAAGTGATCACGACCCTCTATTCTAAACCTAGCTAACAATGCGCAGGGTTTACTGCTGAATAATGCATAAGTAATAATAGGAAGCATAGGATTAAAGGAAGGTACATGAAGGGGCGACAAAAACAGGCTATGCAATTGAATAGGATTGTAAAGTAGCAGCAGCAGTAACAATGCCTAGTGCAAGAAATGTACGGAAAGATAGGCGATATCTGGGGAAGAGAATGGATCTACTTGCCTGCAAGCTCGACGGTAGGGGTAGGGTCGTCGATGAAGTAGTCGTACTCAGCAATGGTGTAGTAGGCGGCAGCGTCGGGGTCTACCGGAGAATAAGGGGGGGGGGGGAAGAAACAGTAAATACACAGCAAGCATATACAAACAGATGCATGACATGACAGAGGAAATGCTAACGGTGTTCTAACGCTGTGCAGTGCACGTTACTCGGAGCGGGAATTCATCCGGGGATGAACTACCGGCTCCGGGTGATTATCGGACGAGGTCTCCGGAGGGGGAAGGTACCATGCCGGAGGTGTCGTGGACATCCGATACATGTGTGGGTGGTGTATCCGGGTTAGTTGATCTATTCCGAACAACATTCGTGTTCGGAATAAATTCATCCGGGTACTTTAGCAGTACCGGACAGTCGGTACGGAGGGGGACGGTTCGGTGTTCGGCATGAGAGGGGTGTGGTGGGGGGTATGGATATCGTATCCAAACTCGGTGATCCATTCTGAGAAACTTTCGTATTCAAAAGTTTTACATCCGGGCAACGTATATCGGTACCGGGAATTATCGACAGACGACCCAAAGGGGGGGAATGTCGATGTTCGGTACGTTAGAGGGGGGTGGTAGACATACATATAGCATATCCGTATCCGTTATATTTTTTTGATCAATTTTCATGTATAAAGTTTTTGAATCTGAGTTACGGTTTAAAAGATATTGAATTTCAAAGTTTAAATCAATTTAAACGATTTTCTGAATTTTCCTTTTATTAATATATCAACATTATCCAAAACATTATCCAAAACAGTGCCTCAAAGGAGGGACCGACATGTCATACACCGAGACAGAAATAAATCATTTTATTTAATTAAAAAGCAGATGGGCCCACATGTCACTAAACTAAATTCATTTTATTTATTAAACTGACAGTGGGGCCAGGCTGTCAGCCTCACAGTGACTTAACTATCTGTTTAAAATAACTAATAGGCGGTGGGGGCCACATGTCATTCACAGGGGGGTATATTTAACTTAATTTTTTGTTAACAGTTTATTAAAGGGGGGTTTGGGCCCCACCTGTCATGGACTAGCCAGGGGGTTAGTGGCCCTAATGGGGGATTACCCCTGGCTTGCTCACGGCGTGCCCACGCCGGCGACAGAGGTACGGCGGGGAGGCCATTCCGGCCAGGGCACGGCGGGGTGAGCGGGGCCGTGGCCACCTGCGGCCAGAGCGCGCGCGTGCCCACACGGAGCGCGGCCAGAGTGCACCCGGGGCGCACACGAGCAGCCGCAACACGCGCTCACGTCCATGGCGGACGGCGGCGAGCACGGGCTCCATGCTCCAGCGATGAAGCGAGACGGGGAGATAGGGGGGGGGGGCGATGCGACAGCTCACGGGGGATGTAGGGAAGAGGTCGCGGTGGGCGTGGGGGTCGCCGGAGTAGCGGTGCGGGGCGAGGGCCGCGGCGGCCGTGGTGGTGGAGGAGGCGCGATTCGCTGCACCAGGGAGTACTCCGGCTCGATTCCGGGCTTAAGACGATGAGGACGGCGACGGGGAGCCTCCCGGACACGACGGAGTGGCCCGTGGCGGCCGTTGGCCGCGACGACGGCGGTGGTACGGCGACGGCCGTGGGGCGGCTCCTGCGCGAGGAGACAGAGACGAGGGAGGAGGCGGCGCGAGGGGGGAAGGAGACTGGAAGTTAGGGTTGGCGCAATGGGGGGGGGGGGGCTCGGCTTATAGCTCGCCGGGGGCTTCGGATGCCTGCCACGGCGGAGGCCGACGCCGTGGCTGCCGCGATGCGTGACACGCACGGAGAAGAACAGGGGGAGGTGGGGAACGGTTGGGGGGTGGCCAGTTGGGCTTGCTGGGCTGGTGGCCCAGGGGGGAAGGGAGGGAGTGGGCCTCGCCCCTAAGCGGTAATTAGGACTGTTTTGTTTTTCTTCTTCGTTTTTAATTTTCTTTTCTGTATTTTCTCTTTAGCATTTTTTTGTAAATGCTTAGGCAATTTTGTTAAACACGAAAACATCTCCAAAAATAATGTGGCACCACAGGCCAGTGCCACCAAAAGGTTTGGGAAATAAATAAATCATTAGTTTTTATATAATCATTAAATGATTACTTGGTGTTGATTCACTACTGTTTTTATTTAATTTAAATGCTTAGGCATTTTTGTTATGCATGATAGTTGCTCCAAAATTATTATTATATAACATACGAAGGATACCGAGAGTATGGGGATTATATAAAACCATTTTGTATTATATTTAAATGATAATTAATTAAAGTGGCCATTGGAGCTACTGTTTTTATTTGTTCCAATTATTTGATGGCACAATAAGTCCCAATACAAACATGGAAGTGATCCATTGAATATTTGTGAATTTATAAAAGTAGTTGGACAATTTTTGGGCAAAGTTTATTTGCCACTTATTTTTATGATCCAGAGCAAGAAGGGGGTTTGGACTTGGATTTTTATGGTGATGATCAAGGCACCCTTGGCACATGGTTTATTGATATCCACCATTATGATACAGAACATGATCAACTGCAAAGTTTGATCAGGGCATGATGGGTACATTGGATTCAATACCTCCTTCATGATCTGAACATTAACAAAAACCAAAAATTTGATCAAGGCCAGTTTGAGCAACAGAGATTATTAACATTGATTAGCAACAGTAATCCTGATTACTGTAGTTGATTACTGTAGCGTGACACCCGGGGTGTTACAAATCTCCACCACTACAAAGAATTCTCGTCCCGAGAATTAAAAGTAGGGCAAGGGGTAAGGTTTCGGTTTCGTATTCTAACGAGTCTTCTGGTTGTTGTTTCCCTTCTCGATGAAGTTAATCCTTCCCGTTGAAGTCTTCATTTCTCCGCGTCGGTGCATCTCGACGAGTTGTTATCCTTTCTTCGGGGTCTTCATCGTACGTATGTTCAAGCTAGGAGGAAAATTCAAGGCGGGGGGTCGGATAGATACCTGGTTAATCAACCGAGGTTGTCCGAGATTAAAGGTACAGAGTATCTTTCGAGTTTAAGCTCAGGGAAGTACATCGAGAAAAACAAAAGAAAGTATGAGGTGTTTCAAGCGGATAGGCATGCATACGATGACGATGACGGATGACGAAAGAGGGATTCATAGCAACAGGCATAAGCACTGAGTCTGATATCGGACTGAACATCACAAGGTAGGGGACTCGTGAAGTGCATACGAGGTTAATCAAGGGGAATAACCTCGGGAACAGGAACGTAAAGAAAAGTCACGTTTCGGTCCTGTGGAACGGTGGTTTAGAGTGGTGGCATATTACGCGATCACGATGCAAGGATGTTTAGAGAACAGCTCGTGAGCTATGTCGGCAATAATATTTGTACCAGGAGCAGTGGACATTGAGAACCATTTCCCTGCTTGTTAATACGAGGCGGACCAATTGGCAAAGTTCTCATCCCGGTGGTTACTAAAATTTCATCAACAATGGCAACAAGGTGTTACTGACGAGGTTGTACACCGAGGTGTTTACAGAAGCAGGGGAATTTCACTGCTTAGTTAAGTCATACCACAAGAAAGGTTAAACAGACCAATGGAAAGGAAATTGTCACTACTAGGGAATGCCCTTTTAGTGGCGCACTGTTTTTGAGTTTAGTGGCGCATTAGGGATGCGCCACTAACTACAAGCCACTAATAAGGGCTTAGAGGTGGCGCATTCTGGATGCGCCACCCCTAAGGCCCTTAGGCGTGGCACATCTCAGAATGCGCCACCTCTAAGCTCTTAGGGGTGGCGCATTCTGGGATGCGCCACGCCTAAGGGGCTTAGGGGTGGCGCATCCACAATGCGCCACTAAATCCTGAAAATATGCGCCACTAAATAATTACAGAAAACAAAAAAAAGAATTACATAAAAGAATAAAAGCATTACAGATATTTTTATTATATTACAGAAATGCAAGATACAATATAACAATGAGGCCAACAATTATTGATACAAAATAATTGCAATATAATTTTTATTACAAAGGTTCACAAGATTACAGGCCAACAAGATTCACAAGATTACATGCATCCATCACAAAATTACAATGAGTCCAACAATTATTGAAAACCGAAAGCTACTTTCGTCATCATATCTTGTTTGCTCTTCAACCTGCACAAAACAAAGCTTTAGAGGTCACATCCATATGAATCATACCAAAGGAGAACAAAGCAATGTGGCATCTATTCTTATCAACAACTTAAAGCAAGTCGATGAATGGTGAAAAGCATGCACATATGCATAAAAATGCATATGCCGTGACCTTTATACACAAAGAGCACCAAGAGTATTTGACACTACCATCTACTACACAAAGAGTACATCCAAATTACATCCAAATTACACAAAGAGTACATTCAATTGTTCTGACTCGGCTCGGGGAATGGGCGGCATCCTTCTTTCGTCATGAAAGGCCTTGTGTCACGCAGGGCCTTTAGGCGGACTTCTATCTCCCCATTGGATGGTGCAATGTTGGAGTGGAAGATCGACCCCCTCATTTGTACTTCATGACGGATGATAGTCGCCATCTACGCTTGGATGTGAAAGAACTCCTCCTTCAGATTTGCATCGGCGATTTCCGCCTTCCTTTCGGCCCACGCTCTGAGATGACTTGGCAGCGTAAGGTTGCGTTGTTCCTGTACAATCGCCCTCATGTGATGAAGGGCGTAGTACGCATCCCTCACACTGCCCGCCGGCTGCTTGACGCACGGGAACTGCGTTACGTGGTTGAACACGTTCACGCCAGGCTGATTTTTCCCGAACTTGTGCTTCATGATCTTGCCTCCGGATTTTATGTAGCCGACGAGGGCATCATCCAAAACTCTCATGATATACTTGTAATCTTTCTTGTTCACACTCCCCAAGTCTAAATACACGGCATGCGAGTGTTGCGGTGAAAAGCAGATGAGCACGCAGTCTTGATCCTCACTGCATAATTAAGACAATCCAAAAGGAATGTTGGAAGAGGACAATGGAAAGCTAAGAAAGCATATATGCTACGGAGGCGAGCGAATGACTTACTTGGGAGAGTAGGTCATAAGAAATGAATCTTTGTCGGCGTTCCGTAGCATGAAGTCTGTGATGTACACCGCCGCGAGAGCCGCGTCCCCGTCGTCCATCAAGATGCTTTCACGCATGTAGAAGGGGTCCAATATCGCGACGCTTGGGGTCTTATCTCTCCTGATACTCATAGAAAGGCTGAGCGAGAACAGACGGATAAGGCTATGGTCCAGCCGCTTGAGATGGTACAAATTGAAGATCTCCGAAAACCGCAGGATTATCATATCCGCGGGGATAGTGTTGATGAAGCCCATGTTGAGTGGCACCTTGGCCATGAAAACCGGGTACGAGGGATTCTCTTCTCGAAGAAGAATCTTCTCTAATGCCATAATACTATGATGCACACTCTGCATATCCGAAGTTGCAAGGTCCAGCATGTCCTTAGGTAGCATCGCCCTACCAGCCACATGGATTTCAAACGAGAGATCCTTGGGTCTTGGTGGCCCGTCCTGAGCCCGGATCGGCATCGAAGGTTGGCTACTAGAAGTGATGCTCTTCTTTCTTTTCCGTCCCTTCTTCTTTTCTGATTTTGAGCAGTCACCGTCCTTTATCTGCTCAGTGGCCGCCTTATGGAGTGTGGACGGGCTGAGAATAGATCTTGTGGCATCTTCTTGAGGCTCGGTGAAGGCGCAAGCTGCTGGAGACATGTCCTGAGAAGCAGCGAAGAGACGCGTGGAGCAAGCAGGCTTCGCCGCAGGATCAGCTGGACCGCGAGCTTCCTCGTCATGCTGATAGGCTCCTTCAGCAGGAGGCATGAATAAGTCATCAGCATCATACAAAGTATTGATGAACTGGTCGGCGCTGATATCATCATCAAGGTCATCGTCTTCTTGTTGTGCTCCGATGGGATCATGTGGCGCCGACACGATGACTAGCGGTGTTTTCCTAGGTGTGGTGCCCCTTTCCCCCGTCATTAAACGCATTTGGCTCTTCGGCCATAAGCATATTTGGTTGAAACAGTCACTGAGGACTGCCGGCTCGTCCTCATCGTATCCGGGGGGTTGAATGGGAGGTTCAACTCTCTCGTAGCCTGAAATCACGAGAGAGATTTGAACCCTATGCATCTCCGGTGCCATCGGCATATTGTGCATGATTCGATTTTGTGGTTGAATGATTTTACCTTTGGCAACATCCTTCAACTCGCCGTCCACGACTTGTAATAGAATGCATGGAGTGTCCTCCTGCGAAAGATATATATATGCATGTACGGCATCAGAGAGATTCCACTAAAAAAGGCAAGGAGATGAAGTCCTCGTTTGAGTTGCAGACGCTTATAGTTACCTTGAGGGCGTCGAGGTCGGCTAGTGAAGAGACCCCGCCGATGACGGCGGGCATGCAAGAGATGGAGGGCGCGCTGCCTCCCGTGGCGTCGGTCGCCCTATTTGGGCTGCCGGCGGGTGCATTATTGTTATGCCCCGGTTGCTCGATCGTGGCCGGAGGAGTTACCATCACGTCCGGCGTCGCCGCCGCGGTGTTGGCGGCCGGAGTCACCAATACGCCGGGAGTCGGTGCGGGAGCCACCACTACGGCCGGAGTCGGGACTGCAGGCGCCGCGGGGCCCGAGTTGCTGCCGACCATGCTGGGGACTGGTATGCGCCCTTGTCCACCACGCGCTTGCCAATTCGCGAGCGACTGCATGATATCTGGAAGGAGAGCGTTCATCGTCTTCGCCACTTCGTCCTGGACAAGCTGCGGAAGCATGTTCACCTTCTCCTCCAGTCCACGAACATAAGCGGCATCTTCTTCGGTCCTTCTCGCCTTGCGCCCCCTCGAACCGGACTGCTCCGCCGATTTTCCATAATATTCGGACCAATTTAGGTCCGCACCAAAGCCGACCACACGGCCGGCTGACGATGGCTTCGCCGTCACGTCGTCAACCTTCTTGACCTTGTTCAACGCCCTGTTGAAGGCGTTGTCCCACGGGCCAGCCGGCTTAACCGACGACTCCTGCGATGAGGCGATTTTCATTTCCGCTTTCTGCAAAAAGAATGTGAAACGTTAAGAAATTGTGAACTTCACTCGAGAATTCAATCGACAAGGTCGCGTGGTAAACTACTTACCACGGCAGTCATAAACTCCTGAATCTTAGGATCGATAATTATTTTCGAGGTTGCTTTGTCCTTATAGCTCCGGGCCCTCACAAAGAATTCGGTCTGCGGATCATCTTTGTATTGCTGGAAGGGGTTAGGTATGCCCGCAGCGGCGTACTCGACATCCTCCTTGTCCCATTTAGGCTTGGAAATTTTGTAACCACCGGCTCCGAGACGATGGTTACCTATGATCTGCGACCGCATGGCCTTGCCCTTTGCACTCGCGGCCTTGGCTTGCTCGGACTCACACCTAGCCTTGAAAAGGTTGTAGGTAGCTTCGTTGATCAACGGCTCTTTCTCCTTGAGCTCCTCCCAGGTTTTGTTCTTTTCAAAAATTTCCCTCTTCACCCGGGTTTTCCAACTGGACAAGGCCTTGCTCATCTTCCTGAGGGCCCATGTGTTTACTTTGTTCCCTCTGAGTTTGGTGTTATCGTACGGCTCCGGAAACTTGTATCGTCCGTGCAGCTTGTTGATAAGAAGCTAACAGTAATGAATATTCTCACGACTCCTGAGGTTAATCGTGGTGATCGGCACGGTGTTGCGGAGGATCGCCGCGACTTGACGGCCGTACCCTTCCGAAAAACGTTCGGGCTCTTTAGGAATCCCGACGGCGGTCACAACAGTAAACTCTTGCCTGATGACGCCGACCTTGGTCGGTTTCTGATTTCTCTTCTTCGACTGGGTACCATCTGTGTTGGAGCCACCGGTCCCATCATCCTCGCCGATGTTCCTCTCACCGTCTGTCGTACCGGCCTCCTCCTCCAAGTCATCATCCGATGTGTCGGACTCCGACTCTATCTCCTCCTCATACTCCTCCTCGCCCGGAGGTACTTCCTCTTCTCTCTGCTCCTCGACCTCCACCTGGGAGTATTCCTAAAATTGCTTCCTTTTTTCTCCCGGCTGAGAAGAAGGACCGGCGTCGGCTCCGGTCGACATGTTTGCACTAGTACAATATTAAAAAATGCAACTACTTAGTTAATTAGCACAATAAATAAATGCAAATACTCTCATGTTAAGAAAAATAGCAAAGGTCATGCACGAATTCACGGAAAAATTCGGCATGACCTTTGCTCTTTTTCTTAACATGAGAGTGCCCCATTCTCAACCGAAGCGGAAGTTAATCAACATTTCGGGAGAAAGGGGATAATGATTTGTACCTGCAGAAAAAAATGCCTACATATAGGCACAAGCAACATATATATATTGTAGAACAGTACATATTCTAGCAATGCACTAAACAGTGCATAAAAATATTGATAACAAAAGCATCTTGTCAATGCACTAAAAAACATCATTTAAAAACAACAACAGCAGCAGTAGAAACTACTTGTCACTTTGCTTGATCATTTACAACATATGCTATGCTAGAATCCTAAAATTCTATTCCATTGCTACCACACAAAACAAAAAACTTGTGTTCCATTAATAAGAACATATGTTATGCTTGCCGGTCTTCCTTTTCTCTCTTCTAAATTTATTAAAACAGACCCTACACAGATCTTGTATGTGCATTTTGCAAACTGTTAAAAGACACCAACTTTGCTTGATCATTGACATTGATCTATAACTCAAATGGAGATGGACCCTACATGTGTTTTGCTGTACATCAAGTGTACTATCATGCCAACCCTCCATGATGCATGATATGATCCAACAACATCAAGAACTTGTCTACCTAGTTGTCTCCTGCTGTTTTGTTGCGTACAAAAGAGGGTTCAACAACAGTTTACAACAGCAGCAGTGTATAAAATTGCTTTTCTAGTTAACTATTGTTTTTTTATATCAAATTGCTTTACTAGTTAGTTTAAAATGGCATTTATCAAATTGCTCTCCTTGTTAACTATTGTTTTTTATATCAAATTGCTTTACTAGTTAGTTTAAAATGGCATTTATCAAATTTCTCTCCTTGTTAACTATTGTTTTTAGAGCACAAATTAAACATTTTAGCACTGACATTGAACAGGGGCATGAGCAGCAGGGGGAGTGGGGGTTGGGGGCGGCGCCATGGCCACCACGGCCGTCGTCGGAATCCAGCAAGGGGAGGAAGGGGTACCTGGCGGTGGAGGGGCGTCGCCGTGGAGGGGTTGGGGCGGCTCCGGCAGGAGGCTGCGTCAGGGCGGCGGCTAGGGCTCCGTCGTCGAGGCTGCAGGCGGCTCCGTCGTCGAGGGCGGCGGCCGGAGAGGAGGGGCTCCGGCGGCGGGCTAGGGCTCCGGCGGCGGTGGCTAGAGGAGAGTGAGAGGTGGGGGGCGAATGGTGGTTACTGTGCGGGTTAGTTGGAGGTTAAGGCATACGGGTGGCGCATTTTTCCAGAATGCGCCACCAACAGGTTTCTTATGCGTGGCGCATCTCGGCAAAATGCGCCACACATAAGAAACCTGTTGGTGGCGCATTCTGGCAAAATGCGCCACCCCTAAGAACACTTAGTGGCGCATTTCAACAATATGCGCCACCCCTAAGCTTTTTTTATTTTTTAATTAGAGTTTAAACAATTATTTATTTTTTAATTAAAGTGAAACCATTTAAAAATAATAATTATGGAGTACATTTTTCTATAAAAGTGGTCAAACTTTATTAAGATTGACTTTGACCAAATCTTATATGCGGAGTAAAAATAAACGGAGGGAGTACTTGCTCTAACCGACCTTTTGAGAATGGTACATGCTTCGATTGTGTATCGTCGATGTTCATACACTTCAAACATAATAATGTGATCATATCGATCCACGTACCATGCCTTAACCGTGTCGTCGCCGAACCAAGATCCACAAACACAAGGTGTGGCGGCATTTGGACACGTAAGATTGTGATCATCAATTACAAAGTGCATATTAAATCCATGCATACACAAAGTGATCATGAATTACAAAATATTTTTCTTAAATTTGGAGCTAGCTATCTAGCTATCGTTTCCTCACGATCTTCTTCTTGCCCTTCTTTGTCGTGGTTGAATAATTTAGGCCCGGGACGCCTTCACTTTTCCTCTTGAACGGGAGGAGACCTTTCATCGGTAGGGTTGTGGTGTATGTATCCTGAGCGGCGTAGTCATCCTCCATCTTCGGGTCGCCGTACTTGTCAAAGTCTTGCTCGTTGGCGACTCCATCCATTCCGATGATGTTTCTTTTGCCTCTCCTCACTATAACACGGCTCGGCTTTGATGGGTCGGTAATGAAGAAGCATTGGTCCACTTGGCTAGCCAGTACCCACGGCTCATTTTTCGCGGTGACGTTTGCGCCCGCAGACTTGGATTTGGCTTCGGGTATAACCATGGTGGTGAAGTACCGGTCTTCTTTTACGACGGTCTTGGCCCATCTCACACGGAACATCGACACCTTCTCTCCACAGTAGTCGAGCTCCCATATGTCCTCGATCCTTCCATAGAATCTTTCCTTGACGTCATCGGTGTAGAATATCCCCGTTACCCCTGAGTTCTGGTAATCGCAGTTATTGTCCTTTTCCTCCGTGTAAAATGTGTAGCCGTTGATATCATACGCTTGATAGGTCATCAGGTTGCGTGCGACACCCTGTGACAAGGTGAATATCATCTTGTCATCCTCGGAAGCGTTCTGTCAGAACCCTCTGTTAGGTAATGTGCTAGGATCAAGTAACCTTGCACCATGTCACATTTTTTCAAAGGAAATCAACTTCAAAATCCAAATGGGAGAAGGAACACCCCCCAGTTGAATTAATTCAAAAGGCCAGATAAAAATCTTTTCCAAAAATTCATGTTAGATTTTTGAAAAGTCTTATAAATGAGTGTGATCACATATCAAGTGATGTGGGACCCATCCCATACTCATAGATTTTTCAAATATTCAAACAGTGCCTTGGAATTAAAGAAATACCCCTATTTGATTTAAGATTCAAATTATTTGAATTTTAAAAATGTTGAAACTTTATGAGTGGCTAGTCTATATTATTATGAGGCCACATAAAAATTGTCAGCATTTAACAAAATGTTTAGCTATTTATTTGAGCTAAACAGAACAAATGTCAGAAAAGAAAAATAGAAAAGAAATCAGAAAACCTTACCTGGCGCCCAGGCGAAGTAGGCCCACCCCAGCCCAGCCGGCCCACAAGGGCAGGGGCGTCTTCTTCCCCCTCCCGCGCCTCCAAGCTGCTCGGTGGAATGCCACCGAGCTAGCCGGGGACGCCACGTCGCCGTCGAGGAGCTTCCAGGCCTCCCCGTGGCCTCTTCTCGCACCTGGGGACTCCCCGCAGCCTCCGCAGTCCATTCCCCCCCTCCAGAGCTTCCTCCTCCTCCTCCCGTGCTCGAATCCGTTGCCGCCCGAAGCCTCACCGGAGCGCCGTCGAGCCCCCGCGTGGCCACCGTGCCCTAGAGCTCAAGCCAGCAAGTCCACCGTGCTCCTCGTCCTCGACTTCGACGACTAGCAGCAGGAGACGCATCAATTCGGGCCAGACGAGACGCAAACTTCACCGAGAACTCGCCGGACCCGCGAGCTCGCCGTCGTCGATTCGCCGCCGTTGAAGCCTCCCCGAGCTTGCTGTTGCTTCTGTTCGATCCGCGGTGAGCTTCTGAGTTTTTCCCCCAAGCTCCTAGCACCCCGTAGCCCCTCTAGCCAAATCCGCCATGAGAACCAAGCTCGTCGCCGCCATGGTTGAGCTAGAGCTCGCCCTCGTGCTCCTCGCGACACCCCAGTGCGCGCGTTTGACTCGTGGGTGTTCCAGCTTTCGAACGCACACGAGCTCAGCCCAATCCGTGCCCCCTAGCCTCGACTACGACCTCGTCGGTTCTCTGTTTCCGCCGGAGTCGTCGCCGTCGTTGCTCCCGACCACCCCGTGACCCCCTGTTGCCTCCAGAAGATGCGGAAGACGATGCTGAGCAAGATGGTGTCCTCCCCGTGGCCTCCCGTGGCCCCTAGGCCATTCCGGCGAGTGCGCCGCCGTGGCCAGGCCACCGGCGTCAAGCCGCCGGTGGGTTAGACCTTAAGCACTCGGCTAATGACCCCCTGGGTCACTGACCAATGGGCCCAGTGGTTTAATTAAGCCACTGGATTAATTTAACCCACGGGTTAGTTAACCCAGTCACTGACAAGGTGACCCCACATGTCAGCCCCCCCCCCTGACGTCAGCACTTGCGCAATAAATCATTTTATGAATTTCCAGAAAATCAAAATGAATTAAAAGAATTCCAGAAATTCCAGAAAATACCCCAAACTTTGGAAATTCATAGAAAATTCATATTAACTCCAAATTGGACAAATAATATATGAAAAATGATCAGGAGAAAATTATCTTTCCAAATATAAAACTTTCAACTCTGTTTGAGTTGAATTTACAATGTGGTCAGTAGCATTTGCTATTTGATTTAAATGGAATTAAATCAAATTCAAATCAAATATTTTTGCAACTTGAACCATGGCAACATGCTACATTTCAATCACACATCAGAGGCATATCTTATACATTTGAAGATAATTCAAAATGATCAAACCATGTCATATACAACTTGGTTAATTTGAATTCAAATGTGGAGCTTGAATTTGCAATTCAATTTGCAATATACTCCATTTAACTGGAATGCTCAACACATCAGTACCATGAACATCACCCTTTCAATATTATTCATGTGATTGTACATTGTACTTTCTGTTGATCCTATGATTGTCATGTTGCTGTTAGACGTGGAGCCGGAGCCCGAGGTCACCCCCTACGTTGAAGACCCCGAACCCGAACCTCGTCAGCAAGGCAAGCAAACCCCCATTGATCATGTCGATAAAATCCCACTTCCCTCTCATGTCTCGCTTATGCATTGTTTAGGATGATCACCATGCTTCGTTTCTACCGCATAGATGAACCCATTCCTTTGCATGACCTATCATTTTGTCACAGTAGTAAGCAAACCACAATCCTAGCAAATGTAGGAGTTGTTTGATATCATGTGGCCCCTGCAATGTTATCGCTTATTGCATGCTTAGTATGATACCATGTTGTTACTGTGATGTGAGTCGGGATGGGAATGATCACGTTGATGTTGGTAGAAAAGTGTTGGTGAAACGACCCTAATACAAGGTGAACGATGAGAGGTTGTGTAGGAGTACACAGTGGGTTGTCTCGTTGAACACCGCCCTAGTACGAGTTCTTGTGTGGTGATCCAAGATGAAGAGTACAACCACACATTGGGCTCACTGACCCCTCTCAACTTACTAACTCATCCCTTTCGATGTCCAGATGTCGCAATAGTTCGGAGTTCTGGTAGGTCTGTGGCCTGGTTGCTAAGTGAGAGAACGGCTCATCCGAGACCGGCTTATGCACCACGCACACATCACTTGGGTCCACTTCGGTAAACCGGCCGGGTTCACGATTGTGGTAACCAACCCAAGTAGGCGGCTTTCTCGGACTAGATCGGCTATGAGGTAACAGTTGTGGTGAGCATCCTCGCTGGCACCCCTTGAACGGTGTCGAGATCAAAGGAGGTAAATGATGATCATGTGTGTGTAGAGGTACACCCTTGCAAGGTTAACAAAACTATTCGAATAGCCGCGTCCGCGGTTATGGACTGCTTGGAAAGCTTAGCTTGATTATTAGAAAACTTGAACTGGATACTTCTAAACGCACCAAGATAAGTGTGAGTGCTATGGCGTGCTTCCTCGTGGGAAAGTCGAGGAAGGCACCATAGTGGTGTATTGGTTGGAGAAAGTAGTGGACTCGTGTACGCTTCTTACCTCAAAGTCTGGTACTCGTAGTTCAGGACTAGCCAAGTCAAAGCTGGCACTTCTGCAAGTGAACCCCACCTCCCTTTACCTTGATACATATGCATGTGTAGTATAGCTCCTATGAAAGTCTTGCTGAGTACGACTTTGTACTCACGTTTGCTTAATCTATGTTTTAGATGATGCCACTGACCCCGAAGGTGGCTTCTTCATCGAGCTGGACGACTGAAGACCAACTAGTCTAGTCCCAGTCAGACGACTGGTTCCCTTGTGGAGGGCTTTGTGTTTAAATAAGGCTTCTTAAGCCATTTGTTAAACTTGTCTGTACTCAGACATAATTTGCTACCGACTGTGTTGTAATGTTGGATCACATGTATATGATCTCTGTGTGCACTCTATAAGAGTTATCAATAAAGATGTACACTTTGTAGAGAATTGCAATGGTACCTACTGTTCATACCAGGCATGTATGCTGCGTGTATGTTTATAACATGCATGTCTTTGTATGGGTTTTCGAGACCTTAGTTGTGTTCTGGCTGGCGGTCTTTCATACACCAAGTGGCCCTTAGATGTGCGCAGCTTGGGGCATCGCGATGCGATTGCTCGAGACTCCGTCTCGTGCACACTTTGTGGTATGATCGAGCCCGCCCTAGACCCCGACTAAGTGATCGGGCTGGAGTAAGTCTATGTAAGAGTTTTGAGATAGTCGGTAGTATGGTTGAGGCGACTTGTCTTTGAATATGGGAGTTCACCACCCATATCATTTGACTTGTGTGCGGACGATGAGGACCCATCTCAGTTGATCATCCGGCCTGGATGGGATGCCCCTCACGTACGATGCTTTCCGAGAATGTTCAGTGCTTGGCCTTGTCTGCTTAGACAAGTGGGTGCGGTTCTCGGCTCTCCATATGACTATGTCTTAACTGTACTTGCATACGCTAACCCCGGGTCCCGACAGACTTGGTATCAGAGCAGGACTGACTGTAGGACTAGTAGCCTTGGCCGAAGTTGAGTCTAGCTTGCTATAGTTATATAGTTACTCTGGGTATATAAGGGAATAACGTAAGGCTTCTATTTTCTCCTTATCCCCTTCGTTCTGAGTTCTGGGTCAACCTTATCTTATTCTACGGGAAGATAGGACTAGGCTCTCCTCTGTCTGATTAGAACATCTCGTTGTTTGCTTCCTCATAGCCGTAGGAAAGTTGTGATCGGTTTGCTAGAGTGGTTATGCTCCCCGTTTTATTACCTCGTATGTAAGTGTTGTTTCCATGTTGTAAGAAATTGTCTTTTTCTTGCAATTACAGCCGTTATGCTGTCCGAGTCATTCCAGGTTTATCTCATAATCTGATGCATTTGCAAACTCCTTTCTGTTTCAGATGGCAGATCTTCCCCCTCGGCAGATTGTTCGTTTGACCAGGTGCCTCGGTGTGCGTGGCCATCCCGCCACGTTGATCGAGATGATGTCCTATGTGGGATATCGATGGTACCCTGAGTACACCATCGAGGAGCAGTTCCACGACTTCAACCAGACCCAGTTCCACTGCATTGTTCGGATCTACCCGCACCACGTTGGAGTCACCCAGCCTATCCACTTTGGACATGGCATTGGCGTTACCGAGAACATGGCTGTGCAGGATGCTGCATACTCATGTATGACACTGCTGAGAGAGGAGCACACTTTGCTCAGAGAGACTTCTTTCCGCTATATCCCTGCTGCACTTCTAGAAGAAGAGGGATATTACACCGGACTCTACTCAGATCACTCTGCAGAGGATCCCGCACTCCAGGTGACTGCTAGGTTTGCTAGTGACAGAGATCGTGATGCACGCGCTCTCCGTTTCGAGCTCCACGCCACCCGTGTTCGTCTGTATCGAGCACTGACACTTTTGGCTCCCTTTGTGAGCGTTGGATCAGTTGAGCATGATGCGATCTACCCAGTGAGGACTCAGATGCCTTCTCGAGTTGCTTGTCCCGAGATTGGAGGAATTTTTCCACCCCGTGGTCCTTTGCTTCCACCCTACGCTGGAGCTAGGCCCCATCCTTGCCCAAATGGATATCAGGGTCCACAAGCCTCCGTGTTTTCCGATGGTCACCTCCAGCTACCGGGATACGCGGGTAACTTTTATGAGGACTACTATGGAGATGGAGATGAGTGAGACCGCCTGTGGTCTTACTTAGTGATGATGTAGTAGTATCTTAGTATATTGTAGGCAAGGTGTCTAAGTTCCAGAGGCTTAGATAAATAATGTATAGGAAGTCAGAGTGCCTCTGAAGGATGTATCATCTTCATCACGTTTGTATTAGCTTAGTTCTTGTACTAAAACGATGTATGGTTTGTATGACAGCTTGTGAATATATGGCCTGTATGCTTTATCACCATGTTGTCAAGATGATTACTTCCTTTGCTCTGTAATCCTTCCAGTACTTCAATACCTTGTTTAGACTCTCCCAATCAACTCCGTTTGAATTTGGTTTTCCCTTCAGGATGTCTCAAGGAACCCGTGGCCAGGTTGGTCGGAACCAAGGTCGTGGGAATGACCAAGAGGAAGGCAACCTTCCACCCCACCCACGATGGCACAAGTTCTGATGGAGGTCGAGAGGAACCGCCGTGACTCTCACCACCTGCTGGAAGTCATCGCACGCAACACCACTCAACAGCGCAATGAGTTGGTGTCCCTGAACGACTTCATCCGGCTTCATCCCCCGGTTTTCAGTTACTCCACCGAGCCCCTTGACGCCGATGACTGGCTTCGCAGCATCGAGAGGAAGCTCCAAGCAGGCCGTGTTGCAACTGGTGACAAAGTCAGCTATGCCACCTATCACCTCGAAGGTGCAGCTAGTTCTTGGTGGGAGAACTTTCTGAATATGCGCCCCGTTGGACCACCTGCATCTTGGGAGGAATTCTGCACGTCCTTCCGCGAGCACCACATTCCCAGAGGTCTCATGGACCACAAGCGTGAGGAGTTCTGTAACCTCACTCAAGGCAGAAGGACCGTTGATGAGTTTAGTCGTGAGTTCAACCGACTGGCTCGTTATGCTACCGAAGAAGTCTCCACCGACTCCAAGAAACAAGAGAGGTTCCGTCGTGGCCTCAACACTGGACTTCGTCGTGAGCTCAACCTTCATGACTTTGCCACATTCCAGGTCCTTGTCAACAAGGCCATCAAAGCAGAGGACATGAACACCCCCAACGACTTTCGCAAACACCGCAGAGATGATGGTTCATCCAGTTCTGGCTCCCAGAAGCGCAAGATCTGGATCCCAAACAGCATGTTCCGCCAGAACAACCCACCGAGGCCATCCTATGTGGCGCCTCGTCCACCCACCCAGTTCCACCCAGCTCCGCCAAACAACCCAGCTCCACGAACTGTTTTGGGAGCCTGTTACAAGTGTGGTCAGGCAGGCCACTATTCTCGCGAGTGTCCCCAGAACCAGCTCCAACACCAGAATGCTCCACCACATGCCGGAGGCAACAACAACAATGGTCGTGGCAAGCCACCCCAGAAGGTCTACACCGCCAAACCCGCTCCTCCCGCCACTCGTGGACGTGTGAACCAAATCGCCGCCGAAGAGACTGACGTCATTCTTGGTACGCTCCCAGTCAATTTTGTTCCTACTTCCGTTCTTTTCGACCCAGGAGCATCTCATTCATTCATGTCGGAAAGTTATGCACTTCGTCATGAGTTACCCTTTGTTGAATTATCCACCCCAATGATTATTCAAACTCCAGGGTCAAGATGGCAAACTAATAGAGTAAGCCATGGTAATCAAATTGCAATTGAGGGTTTAGTATTCCTTGCTTCACTCATGGCCCTCAAGTCTTCAGATATTGATGTCATCCTTGGCATGGATTGGCTATCAAGACAGAATGCCTACCTGGATTGCAAAGGAAAATCCGTGAAACTCACCTACCCTTCAGGCCAAACCGTCAACTATACCTCACCCAGAACAAGAACCCAAGTGCATTCCTTGAATGTACTTCCCCTTCCCGAACTTGAAGATATTCCGGTGGTTCGTGACTTCCCGGATGTCTTTCCTGAAGAGCTGCCGGGAATGCCACCCGACAGATGTGTAGAGTTCATTGTAGATCTTGCCCCAGGAACCGCACCAATTTCTAGACGCCCATACAAAATGGCCCCACGTGAGTTAGCTGAGCTTAAAACCCAACTGGAAGCTTTGTTGGAGAAAGGATTCATCCGCCCTAGCTCATCGCCATGGGGTTGCCCTGTTCTGTTCGTAACGAAGAAAGATGGAACAGAAAGGATGTGCGTAGATTATCGCCCGCTAAATTTAGCGACGATAAAGAACCAGTACCCACTGCCCAGGATCAATGATCTTTATGATCAACTTGCAGGATCCTCTGTCTTCTCAAAGATGGATTTGAGGTTAGGTTATCATCAAATCAAGATCCAAAACGAGGACATTCCCAAAACAGCTTTTACAACTTGTTATGGTCTTTACGAGTACACCGTCATGTCCTTTGGTTTAACCAATGCCCCCGCCACTTTCTCACGCATGATGAACTCGATCTTCATGGAGTATTTGGACCAGTTCGTCGTGGTTTACCTTGATGACATCCTTATATACTCAAAGAACGAAGAAGAACATGCCGAACACCTAAGGCTGGTATTGATGAAACTTAGAGAGCATCGCTTGTATGCTAAATTCTCCAAGTGTGAATTTTGGCTACCAGAAGTGACCTACTTAGGCCACGTGATTTCTGCAAAAGGCATTGCTGTGAATCCCGAGAGAGTTCAGGACGTCCTTGACTGGACTCCACCTGAATCGGTTAAGCAAGTTAGGAGTTTTCTTGGCCTAGCCAGCTATTGCCGTCGCTTCGTCGAGAACTTTTCTAAAGTTGCAAAGCCTCTAACTGAACTCCTTAAGAAAGATAAGAAATTCCTATGGACTCCCAAGTGCGAGGAAAGCTTTCAAGAGCTAAAAAGAAGATTGACTTCTGCACCTGTACTTGCTCCTCCAGACACCAAAAAGGATTTCGAGATCTATTGTGATGCATCACGGCAAGGGTTAGGATGCATACTTCTGCAAGATCGACATGTGGTAGCTTATGCTTCACGCCAGTTGCGGCCACATGAAGAGAACTATCCTACCCATGACCTTGAACTCGCTGCCGTAGTTCATGCCCTAACAACTTGGCGACATTACCTCCTGGGTAACCGTTGCGAGATCTATTCCGACCACCAAAGCCTCAAATACATTTTCACCCAGCCAGATCTTAATCTCAGGCAAAGACGCTGGATTGAGTTGATAAAAGATTACGACGTAGTAATTTCTTACACCCCAGGCAAAGCCAATGTCATGGCTGATGCACTAAGTCGTAAGTCGTATTGTAACAACCTCATGTTACAACAGTATCAACCACTTCTTCATGAGGACTTTCGCAAGCTCAATCTTGAGATTGTTCCTCATGGCTATCTTTCTACCTTGGTGGCGAAACCAACTCTTGAGGATCAAATTATAGTTGCCCAAAGGCGTGCACGAGGTGTTCGCCGGATCAAGGAGAACATTGCTAGCGGAGTTGCTAAATGTTTCTCCACAGATAGTAAAGGAACGGTATTCTTTGAAAATCGGTTGGTAGTACCTAAGAATAAGGAACTAAGGAAACTCATCCTCACAGAAGCCCATGACACACCCCTCTCGATTCATCCCGGTAGCACAAAATTGTACCGAGATCTACGCCAGAGATTTTGGTGGACTAGGATGAAGAGAGACATTGCTCAATTTGTTGCCGAATGTGATGTTTCTTGTCGCATTAAGGCAGAACATCAAAGACCTGCTGGTACACTTCAACCTTTGTCTATTCCGAGTGGAAATGGGACAAAGTCGGTATGGACTTCATCACCGGCTTTCCAAGAACCCAGAAAGGAAACAATGCCATCTTCGTTGTCATAGATAGGCTTTCCAAAGTTGCTCATTTACTTCCGGTTCGCGAGTCTATAACTGCTAGCCAGTTAGCAGACTTGTACATCTCTAGAATTGTATCCCTTCATGGTGTTCCTTTGGAAATCAATTCTGATCGTGGTAGCCTTTTTACCTCTAGATTTTTGGGAAGCTTTCAGAATGCTATGGGAACTCATCTCTCCTTTAGTACAGCTTTCCATCCTCAGTCTAGCGGTCAAGTCGAAAGGGTTAACCAAATTCTTGAAGACATGCTCAGAGCTTGTGTTATCTCATTCGGAAAGAATTGGGAGAAGTCTCTTCCATTTGCCGAATTTGCTTATAACAATAGTTTTCAATCTAGTCTGAACATGGCTCCTTTTGAACTCCTTTATGGACGACGATGTCGGACACCTTTAAACTGGTCAGAAACCGGTGAAAGACAATTCTTTGGACCGGATATGATCAAGGAAGTAGAAGAGCAAGTTCGCATTGTTCGTGATCAATTGAAAGCAGCCCAGTCTCGTCAGAAAAGCTACTATGATCGTCATCATAGGAAAGAGAGCTACAATCTGGATGAGAAGGCTTACCTTCGGGTTACACCTCTGAAGGGAACCCAACGTTTCGGTATCAAAGGCAAGTTGGCCCCACATTACATCGGACCTTTCCGCATTATTGCTAAACGTGGAGAAGTTGCCTACCAACTTGAACTACCTCCGCACCTCTCCTGAGTACATGATGTATTCCATGTGTCCCAACTCAGGCGTTGCTTCAAGGACCCCATCCGCGAAGTCGACCATGAAACGCTTGATCTTCAAGATGACCTTTCTTATCGAGAATACCCCGTTCGTATTCTTGATTCCGCAGAGCGTGTCACTCGTCGTCAGAAGATTAGGTTTCTGAAAGTGCAATGGTCACACCACTCCGAAAGAGAAGTTACGTGGGAAAGAGAAGACCGTCTCAGTGCCAAGTACCCCACCTTTCTCCCGCAGACTTCTGAATCTCGGGACGAGATTCTGTTGAGTGGGGGCGAGTTGTCAGAACCCTCTGTTAGGTAATGTGCTAGGATCAAGTAACCTTGCACCATGTCACATTTTTTCAAAGGAAATCAACTTCAAAATCCAAATGGGAGAAGGAACACCCCCCAGTTGAATTAATTCAAAAGGCCAGATAAAAATCTTTTCCAAAAATTCATGTTAGATTTTTGAAAATTCTTATAAATGAGTGTGATCACATATCAAGTGATGTGGGACCCATCCCATGCTCATAGATTTTTCAAATATTCAAACAGTGCCTTGGAATTAAAGAAATACCCCTACTTGATTTAAGATTCAAATTATTTGAATTTTAAAAATGTTGAAACTTTATGAGTGGCTAGTCTATATTATTATGAGGCCACATAAAAACTTTCAGCATTTAATAAAATGTTTAGCTATTTATTTGAGCTAAACAGAACAAATGTCAGAAAAGAAAAATAGAAAAGAAATCAGAAAACCTTACCTGGCGCCCAGGCGAAGCAGGCCCACCCCAGCCCAGCCGGCCCACAGGGGCAGGGGCGTCTTCTTCCCCCTCCCGCTCCTCCAAGCTGCTCGGTGGAATGCCACCGAGCTAGCCGGGGACGCCACATCGCCGTCGAGGAGCTTCCAGGCCTCCCCGTGGCCTCTTCTCGCACCTGGGGACTCCCCGCAGCCTCCGCAGTCCATTCCCCCCCTCCAGAGCTTCCTCCTCCTCCCGTGCTCGAATCCGTTGCCGCCCGAAGCCTCACCGGAGCGCCGTCGAGCCCCCGCGTGGCCACCGTGCCCTAGATCTCAAGCCAGCAAGTCCACCGTGCTCCTCGTCCTGGACTTCGACGACTAGCAGCAGGAGACGCATCAATTCGGGCCAGACGAGACGCAAACTTCACCGAGAACTCGCCGGACCCGCGAGCTCGCCGTCGTCAATTCGCCGCCGTTGAAGCCTCCCCGAGCTTGCTGTTGCTTCTGTTCGATCCGCGGTGAGCTTCTGAGTCTTTCCCCCAAGCTCCTAGCACCCTGTAGCCCCTCTAGCCAAATCCGCCATGAGAACCGAGCTCGTCGCCGCCATGGTTGAGCTAGAGCTCGCCCTCGTCCTTCGCGCGACACCCCAGTGCGCGCGTTTGACTCGTGGGTGTTCCAGATTTCGAACGCACACGAGCTCAGCCCAATCCGTGCCCCCTAGCCTCGACTACGACCTCGCCCGTTCTCTGTTTCCGCCGGAGTCGTCGCCGTCGTCGCTCCCGACCACCCCGTGACCCCCTGTTGCCTCCAGAAGATGCGGAAGACGATGCTGAGCAAGATGGTGTCCTCCCCGTGGCCTCCCGTGGCCCCTAGGCCATTCCGGCGAGTGCGCGGACGTGGCCAGGCCACCGGCGTCAAGCCGCCGGTGGGTTAGCCCTTAAGCACTCAGCTAATGACCCCCTGGGTCACTGACCAGTGGGCCCAGTGGCTTAATTAAGCCACTGGATTAATTTAACCCACGGGTTAGTTAACCCAGTCACTGACAAGGTGACCCCACATGTCAGCCCCCCCCCTGACGTCAGCACTTGCGCAATAAATCATTTTATGAATTTCCAGAAAATCAAAATGAATTAAAAGAATTCCAGAAATTCCAGAAAATACCCCAAACTTTGGAAATTCATAGAAAATTCATATTAACTCCAAATTGGACAAATAGTATATGAAAAATGATCAGGAGAAAATTATCTTTCCAAATATGCAACTTTCAACTCTGTTTGAGTTGAATTTAAAATGTGGTCAGTAGCATTTGCTATTTGATTTAAATGGAATTAAATCAAATTCAAATCAAATATTTTTGCAACTTGAACCATGGCAACATGCTACATTTCAATCACACATCAGAGGCTTATCTTATACATTTGAAGATAATTCAAAATGATCAAACCATGTCATATACAACTTGGTTAATTTGAATTCAAATGTGGAGCTTGAATTTGCAATTCAATTTGCAATATACTCCATTTAAATGGAATGCTCAACACATCAGTACCATGAACATCACCCTTTCAATATTATTCATGTGATTGTACATTGTACTTTCTGTTGATCCTATGATTGTCATGTTGCTGTTAGACGTGGAGCTGGAGCCCGAGGTCACCCCCTACGTTGAAGACCCCGAACCCGAACCTCGTCAGCAAGGCAAGCAAACCCCCATTGATCATGTCGATAAAATCCCACTTCCCTCTCATGTCTCGCTTATGCATTGTTTAGGATGATCACCATGCTTCGTTTCTACCGCATAGATGAACCCATTCCTTTGCATGACCTATCAGTTTGTCACAGTAGTAAGCAAACCACAATCCTAGCAAATGTAGGAGTTGTTTGATATCATGTGGCCCCTGCAATGTTATCGCTTATTGCATGCTTAGTATGATACCATGTTGTTACTTTGATGTGAGTCGGGATGGGAATGATCACGTTGATGTTGGTAGAAAAGTGTTGGTGAAACGACCCTAATACAAGGTGAACGATGAGAGGTTGTGTAGGAGTACACAATGGGTTGTCTCGTTGAACACCGCCCTAGTACGAGTTCTTGTGTGGTGATCCAAGATGAAGAGTACAACCACACATTGGGCTCACTGACCCCTCTCAACTTACTAACTCATCCCTTTCGATGTCCAGATGTCGCAATAGTTTGGAGTTCTGGTAGGTCTGTGGCCTGGTTGCTAAGTGAGAGAACGGCTCATCCGAGACCGGCTTATGCACCACGCACACATCACTTGGGTCCACTTCGGTAAACCGGCCGGGTTCACGATTGTGGTAACCAACCCAAGTAGGCGGCTTTCTCGGACTAGATCGGCTATGAGGTAACAGTTGTGGTGAGCATCCTCGCTGGCACCCCTTGAATGGTGTCGAGATCAAAGGCGGTAAATGATGATCATGTGTGTGTAGCGGTACACCCTTGCAAGGTTAACAAAACTATTCGAATAGCCGCGTCCGCGGTTATGGACTGCTTGGAAAGCTTAGCTTGATTATTAGAAAACTTGAACTGGATACTTCTAAAACGCACCAAGATTAGTGTGAGTGCTATGGCGTGCTTCCTCGTGGGGAAGTCGAGGAAGGCACCATAGTGGTGTATTGGTTGGAGAAAGTAGTGGACTCGTGTACGCTTCTTACCTCAAAGTCTGGTACTCGTAGTTCAGGACTAGCCAAGTCAAAGCTGGCACTTCTGCAAGTGAACCCCACCTCCCTTTACCTTGATACATATGCATGAGTAGTATAGCTCCTATGTAAGTCTTGTTGAGTACGACTTTGTACTCACGTTTGCTTAATCTATGTTTTAGATGATGCCACTGACCCCGAAGGTGGCTTCTTCATCGAGCTGGACGACTGAAGACCAACTAGTCTAGTCCCAGTCAGACGACTGGTTCCCTCATGGAGGGCTTTGTGTTTAAATAAGGCTTCTTAAGCCATTTGTTAAACTTGTCTGTACTCAGACATAATTTGCTTCCGACTGTGTTGTAATGTTGGATCACATGTATGTGATCTCTGTGTGCACTCTATAAGAGTTATCAATAAAGATGTACACTTTGTAGAGAATTGCAATGGTACCTACTGTTCATACAAGGCATGTATGCTGCGTGTATGTTTATAACATGCATGTCTTTGTATGGGTTTTCGAGACCTTAGTTGTGTTCTGGCTGGCGGTCTTTCATACACCAAGTGGCCCTTAGATGTGCGCAGCTTGGGGCATCGCGATGCGATTGCTCGAGACTCCGTCTCGTGCACACTTTGTGGTATGATCGAGCCCGCCCTAGACCCCGACTAAGTGATCGGGCTGGAGTAAGTCTATGTAAGAGTTTTGAGATAGTCGGTAGTATGGTTGAGGCGACTTGTCTTTGAATATGGGAGTTCACCACCCATATCATTTGACTTGTGTGCGGACGATGAGGACCCATCTCAGTTGATCATCCGGCCTGGATGGGATGCCCCTCACGTACGATGCTTTCCGAGAATGTTCAGTGCTTGGCCTTGTCTGCTTAGACAAGTGGGTGCGGTTCTCGGCTCTCCATATGACTATGTCTTAACTGTACTTGCATACGCTAACCCCGGGTCCCGACACGTTCCTTCGCGGGGGATTAGCACGAAGCTCGTCCCTGAACCAAGTCATGAAACCGGAGTTGTGCTCTTTGATTAGCCGTGGATCTCGGTCCGTTATCTGCAGGCCCTGGTCACTGTACTTCTTCCTTATTAAATCCTTGTGCTTTACTATCCAAGGATCGACCAGCTGGATGTGTTGTAGCGCGACTAGGCTTGCTCTTTCAAAGTCGATGTCTTGACCGTCAAAGTTGACATGCATTGCGCGGCTTCCCTCGTGGTGACCACACCCATCGGTCCTGCCAAAGTGCTTGTTGACGGCCAGACCAACAGGGTTCTCGGTGTTGAGATAATTCGTGCAAAAAGAGATGCACTCTTCGGTTAGAAAGCCCTTCTCTATGCTTGCATCTGGACGTGACCAGTTACGAACGTATTTTTTGATGTGCCCATTCATCCTTTCGAACGGCATCATGCTGCGCAGAAACGCAGGCCCGAGTTGGGCGATATCCTCCACGACGTGGATCAGCAGATGCACCATAATGTCGAAGAACGCGGGCGGGAAATAGATCTCAAGCTCGCATAGTATGAGCACGATCTCCTCTTGTAGCATTTTGAGTTGCGTAGCGCAAATCGACTTCCGGGAGATGACGTCAAAAAAGTTGCAAAGGCAAAACAACGTTTTACGGACGTGCTCGTCCATTATCCCTCGCATCGCAACCGGGAGAATCTGCGTCATCAGCATGAAACAATCGTGAGATTTCATCCCGCTGAAACGCTGCTTCGCCTCGTCTAGGTATCTGCTTATCTTCCCCGCGTAGCCGTTCGGAAATTTTACTCCTATGAGGCAGTGGATAAACCGCTTGATCTCCTCCTCGCACAGAGTGAAGCATGCCGGGGGGCAGTGATCAATACCGGTCTTCTTCTTGGTTGTCCTTTTTCGTTTGCGAGAGTTTTGCGTTTCCGTATCCTCTTCCTCCTCCGGCTCATCATCGTCGTCACTAAATTTCAAGTCATTCCTTGCTTTTTGCCCGTCCTTGGTCTTCTCCGGCATGTTGAGGAGCGTGCCAAACAAGCTCTCCCACACGTTCTTTGTGATATGCATTAGATCAAGGCTATGAGGACTGCGGAGTAGACTCCAGTATTGCAAATCCCAGAAAACAGACCTCGCTTTCCATACCCTCATCAACGGCTGAGTCTTCTTTTTTTTCTTTCCCGGTGCGGGGCACACTTTCCAAGTTTTCAAAAAGTTGTCGATTTCTTTGCCGCTCCTTCGAGATGGGGGTGCTCGGAGCTCCTCGCTTCCATCGAACAGATGTCCCTGTTTTCTCCACGCGTGTTTCTTGGGAAGCCACCTCCGAGACCCATGGAACACGGTTTTTGAAGATCCGGGATCTTTTGGTAGCTGGCGGTACGTTGTATTATCCATGCACCTAACGCATGCACAGAATCCTTGGACCACCTGCCCTGAGAAATATCCGTATCCGAGATAGTCGTGCACCGTCGTGATCACCGCGGCTTTCATTGGGAAATATTCTTTTGCCGCGGCGTCCCACGTATTGACTCCGTCTTTCCATAATGTTTCTAGCTCCTCTTTCAACAGCTGCAGATATAGATTGAGGTCCGTACTTGGTTGTTTCGGCCCTTGAACTAGCATACACATTGTTATGTACTTTTTCTTCATGCACTTCCAGTGGGGAAGGTTGTATATGCATACAAACACGGGCCAGGTACTGTGTGTGCTGCTCTGGCCGCCAAACGGATTGACTCCATTGGCGCTCACACCAATCCTGAGGTTCCTTGGTTCTTTCCTAAAATCTGGGTATTCGAGGTCCAACGCAGTCCATTGTCTACCATCTGAAGGGTGCCTCAGCATGTCCTCCTTTTCCGGATCCGGGTTCGGGTCATCCTCTTTTAGCTTCTTTCTATCCGCGTGCCAGGTCATGAGCTTTTCTTCCTCGGGATCTATGAAATACCTCTGCAGACGAGGAGTGATCGGAAAGTACCATACCACTTTTCTAGGAACTTTCTTCCCTCTCTTGTATCGACTAACACCGCACACCGAACATGTGGTTTTATCTTCGTCCTCACCCCGATAGATCATGCAATCATTTATGCAGACGTGGTATTTAACGTGCGGAAGATCGAGAGGGCAAAGGACTTTCTTGGCCTCAGCGATACTAGTTGGGCATGTGTTGCCCTTCGGAAGACGATCATGCCAGAATGCCATGTTATCATCGAAGCTTTCGTCGGTCCATTTGTGTTTTGACTTCATCTCCATAGCCCCAAGTGTTACATTCAAGCGGGTATCCCCGTCGTTGCATCCTTCGTACAACTTCGTAATCGCGTCTTTCTCGAGTTGCGCCATCTTGGCTTTCTCTCTAGCTGCACCTCTTGCGTTCAACGCCTCTTTGACAAGCGGCTCGTGAACATGAGGGTCCCGCACCCAGCTTGAATCCTCATCATGTCCGACATCTTGATCTTCATGTCCGGCATCTTGATCTACATGATCCGCTTCGACATCTTCTTCATGATCATGTACGGGATGCTCTTCGTCATCTCGCCCGCCGCTGTTTTCTGGTTTCCCTTCCTCATTTACTGGCACCCCACCATTGACATCCTCCTCCTCACCAGCTTCATCACTTATCCATCGTGTGTAGCCATCCATCAAACCATTACGCTTCAGGTGTCTTTGCAATATTCCGGAATCAGGCTCGGTCACGCACTGCAGTTTGCATCTCCGACACAGACATCTTATATCCGACCTATTATTCCTTAGCATGTCGTTTGTCGCACATTGCATCCACCTAGCCACGGTGATATCGCTCAGCATCTCGCGGACCATGGTCGATCACCTGCGTGCACGGAGAGAGCAACACAATTATATATCACAGTCGTCGCCGGAAAAATTCGGCATGACCTTCCCTAATAATGCATGGGAGCATGCGGAGAGTGCGCCAGAAATTTGCCGAAGCGGAAATGAATCGACATTTCGGCAAAACATTTTGCACTCAAGATACACATATACATCAAACCACCATAAGCTTCACATATACATCAAACCACCACAAGCTTCACATATACATCAAACCCAAGCTTCACATATACAACAAAACCCAAGCTAATAAACGCAAGTATATGGGTCATAAATGGAACAAAAGAGTTTGGGAGGAGGTCCACTTACTTCAATATGAAACAAAATAGATGTAATGCCAAGTATCGATGGATAAATGGAAGAAATGAGGTGGGGAGGAGGAGAAAACCGAATAGATCTAGGGTGAGAAGAGTGGATCTAGTTTGAGAATTGTGTGGAGTGAATGAGAGTTGGTCGGTGGGGTGGAGTAGATAAGGGCAGCTCTAGGCATTTAGTGGCGCATATAGGAAGTCAGTGGTGGCGCATTGGTGAAATGCGCCACCCCTAAGCTCTTATGGGTGGCGCATTAGGGCAATGCGCCACCCCTAAGGACCTTATGGGTGGCGCATTTACAGAATGCGCCACCCCTAAGCTCTTAGGGGTGGCGCATTTACAGAATGCGCCACCTATAAGGTCCTTAGGGGTGGCGCATACTGCTAGACGCGCCACGTATAAGGTCATCCAGGCTGGCCCACTCTTAGGGGTGGCGCACTGGAAAATAATGCGCCACCCATAAGGTCTTATGGGTGGCGCATTATTTTCTAGTGCGCCACCCATAACAGATGGTGGCGCATGGCTTTCTATATGCGCCACTAATAAGCTTTCCATGTATAGCTATTTCCCTAGTAGTGTGTGATGATACACAAGTATCAGGTATATATCTTTCCCAAGGGAAAGAAGAGCACGATATACATGACCAAGTCTGTATTGGCAGGGGGTCAAAGGAGGTTGTCGATGATAACACAAATCATCGAGGGGGCATGGATGGCATTTCACATGATGAATCCAATTGACACATGGAAGAAGCCATGAAAGATTCGTCGGATAATAATCCACGAAAAGTTCGAATGATTTGCAAAGGATCCGATGTGAGTATCGGCACTCAACCGGAAGGGGAAAATGCAACGACATCGGGTGATCGAAGAATCTGGATAATTCGATGCTTAAGTACACCGAAATTGTGTTTTTCCAGATCGAGAGGTGGACGCAATCCTCCATACAGACTTATCGGTGACAGGGGATTGCAAAGGCGATGAACACGTAGGTTCTCGGGAATTTATCGGAGAGTAATCTCCGGAATCATTAGGTGAATCAGGCGATCATCGGGAATGCAGTGCTCTCCGGAAGGAAGGAGGTACGAGAACCTAAAGTCAGAGTTAATAAAACTTACCAGCAAGGATAAGAGAGCAGACTCCCAGAGCATAGGTACGGAGAAAAAGGATCCTAATACCATAGATATCACACGTAGTGACATCGATGTGGGCCCATAAGCCAAATATTAAGTTAGCAAAAATAGTTTGTCAAAGTCTAGACTCAACTTCGACCAAGTAGTGGTGGGGTGGCTTCCTACAGGCAGTCGGCTCTGATACCAACTTGGGACGCCCCCAAAATCAGACCGTGTACAGTAATCATACACGCAAGGTACACGATCGAGATCAGGGACTCACGATGAGATATCACAACACAACTCTACAAATAAAATAATACAAGCTGTTTAATACAAGCCAGGGGCCACGAGGGCTCGAATACAACAGATCGAGAGCACAAAGTCAGCGGAAGCAATAGTATCTGAGTACAGACACAAGGATACAAGGTTGCCTTAAGAAGGCTAGCACAAATAACAAGAGATAAAAAAGGCGAGGCCTCCTGCCTGGGAACCTCCAAACTACTCCTGGTCAAAGGGGAACTCGACGTCGTAGAAGGCATCGGGGATCTTCATGTTGTGGTGGTCGGCATCGGGGATCTCCTACTCCTGGACTCCAACGTCGACTGCAGCGGCCGATCAGGCAAAACAGTAAAGGAAATAATGCAGGTGAGTATCTAGTATACCCGTGAGTCTTACGTCCGCTACTAAGCATTATGCATTGTACCAACGGAAAGAAGATGCTGCATATAGTGGACTGAAAGACAGAAATCCAGAGCAAGGGTAAGAAGCTAGGCCTATCGAAGACTAGCATCTTCCAACGAGTCTTGCAGCATGAGGTAAGAATCAGCCAACAGTTTATATAAAGCATAAAGTAACAATGCAGCAGAAGTTGCTGCAGCATTGTATAATAATAAGTTGTAATAATTAACAATTCCTCCGAGTTCACCTCCTCAACATCCCCGCGAGGAAGAAAACCCGGAACCATACAGTTTAATAATAATAGTTTGTAGTGGTAAGATCCAGCTTCAGCATAAAGCGTCCTGTTACCGTGGACACGGCTATTCGAATAGATTAATTTCCCTGCAGGGGTGCACTTGTGTTATGCTACACGCACGGATCTCCAGGGTGGCGGGAACCTTGTTAGGGAACGCTCCACCGAGGCTATCCGACACTTCATAGCCCATCTTTCAAACTCAACAGAGAGGCCATCCGCCGGTCTAAATCCTAAGTACGCCGGGCCTTGGACCCCAACCCGAACGTACTCCTGCACGGTGCGTGGCTGGCCGATGAAGTTGAAGAAAATCCAAATAAGACACCACCGCGGGAGCAAATAAGACAACACCACTTCCCGGCAATCAGCCCGCAGTACTGCTGACGTCTGAAGAGTCCTCGGACGACACTACGAAGCAGAGGAGCCCATAAACTCGTAATTCCCACGGGTAGGTAGTGCGTACATGGCATATAGCCAACTCAAGACATCCACTGAACCATTTAGCATTTTAATTAACCTGCGTGACAACCGTTATCGTTGCCTCGACTTAACTGACCTGCGGACAACGACAACAGCCAAGACCACCAGTACATCGGTGCCTGCCCTATCGTCCCACCAAGTCACTGCGGTTACCAACAAGGTGAACCGTCTCCTTACCTTTTATCGCGTGTGCTCCTGGAGCAGCTCGACTTTCGTTGTTTGGTAACTCTCGCGGCCAACGATCAGGGGCCAAGCACACCGTTACACTGGTCGTACCCTCCCTGTCGTCCCGTCGCAATACCTCTCGCGGGAACAGTTGGGTCGCCCGACTTCTTACCTTTAAGGACACCAGTTGGTTCGAGTCCCTACCATTAAGTGAAACCAGGAGGTATCACCCTCGATGGCACACTTAAAAAGGTTTGACAGAGACATCAGCGGAATGAACTAAAGAGGTAAACCTCGTATCATCCCGGTGATGCTACGCTACTGAGCCGACAAGAGTGAAATACGATTCCATTCCACTCGTAAGTCAAACTCGAAGCGACTCGGCAGAGTCTTCCCGTTGTAGGTTCCCTAGGGCGTCTGCATTGATCCGTACCTGTTGCAGTTGTAATATATAGTTTCCGCGATCACTCCCAAAGTGATCACGACCCTCTATTCTAAACCTAGCTAACAATGCGCAGGGTTTACTACTGAATAATGCATAAGTAATAATAGGCAGCATAGGATTAAAGGAAGGTACATCAAGGGGCGACAAAAACAGGCTATGCAATTGAATAGGATTGTAACGTAGCAGCAGCAGTAACAATGCCTAGTGCAAGAAATGTACGGAAACATAGGCGATATCTAGGAAGAGAATGGATCTGCTTGCCTGCAAGCTCGACGGTAGGGGTAGGGTCATCGACGAAGTAGTCGTACTCAACAACGGTGTAGTAGGCGGTAGCGTCGGGGTCTACCGGAGAATAAGGGGGGGGGGAAGAAACAGTAAATACACAGCAAGCATATACAAACAGATGCATGACATGACAGAGGAAATGCTAACGGTGTTCTAACGCTGTGCAATGCACGTTACTCGGAGCGGGAATACATCCGGGGATGAACTACCGGCTCCGGGTGATTATCGAAAGAGGTGTCCGGAGGGGGAAGGTACCATGCCGGAGGTGTCGTGGACATCCGACACATGTGTGGGTGGTGTATCCGGGTTAGTTGATCTATTCCGAACAATATTCGTGTTCGGAATAAATTCATCCGGGTACTTTAGCAGTACCGGACAATTTACCGGACAGTCGGTCCGGAGGGGGACGGTTCGATGTTCGGCATGTTAGAGGGGTGTGGTGGGGGGTATGGGTATCATATACAAACTCGGTGATCCGTTCTGAGCAACTTTCGTAATCAAAAGTTTTACATCCGGGCAACGTATATCGGTACCGGGAATTATCGACAGACGGCCCGAAGGGGGGGAATGTCGATGTTCGGTACGTTAGAGGGGGTGGTAGACATACGGATAGCGTATCCGTATCCATTATATTTTTTTGATTTATTTTCATGTATAAAGTTTTTGAATCTGAGTTACGGTTTAAAAGATATTGAATTTCAAAGTTTAAATCAATTTAAACGATTTTCTGAATTTCTCTTTTATTAATATATCAACATTATCCAAAACATTATCCAAAACAGTGCCTGACAGGAGGGACCGACATGTCATACACCGAGACAGAAATAAATCATTTTATTTAATTAAAAAGAAGATGGGCCCACATGTCATTCTCGGCCACTAAACTAAACTCATTTTATTTATTAAACTGACAGTGGGGCCAGGCTGTCAGCCTCACAGTGACTTAACTATCTGTTTAAAATAACTCATAGGTGGTGGGGGCCACATGTCATTCACAGGGGGTACATTTAACTTAATTTTTTGTTAACAGTTTATTAAGGGGGGGTTTGGGCCCTACCTGTCATGGACTAGCCAGGGGGTTAGTGGCCCTAATGGCGGATTACCCCTGGCTTGCTCACGGCGTGCCCACGCCGGCGACAGAGGTACGGCGGGGAGGCCATTCCGGCCAGGGCACGGCGGGGTGAGAGGGGCCGTGGCCACCTGCGGCCAGAGCGCGCGCGTGCCCACACAGAGCGCGACCAGAGTGCACCCGGGGCGCACACGAGCAGCCGCAACACGCGCTCACGTCCATGGCGGACGGTGGCGAGCACGGGCTCCATGCTCCGGTGATGAAGCGAGACGGGGAGATAGGGGGCGATGCGACGGCTCACGGGGGATGTAGGGGAGAGGTCGCGGTGGGCGTGGGGGTCGCCGGAGTAGCGGTGCGGGGCGAGGGCCGCGGCGGCCGTGGTGCTGGAGGAGGCGCGATTTGCCGCACCAGGGAGTACTCCGGCTTGATTCCGGCTTGAGACGATGAAGACGGCGACGGGGAGCCTCCCGAACACGACGGAGTGGCCCGTGGCGGCCGCGACGACGGCGGTGGTACGGCGACGGACGTGGGGCGGCTCCTGCGCGAGGAGACAGAGACGAGGGAGGAGGCGGCGCGAGGGGGGAAGGAGACTGGCAGCTAGGGTTTGCGCAGTGGGGGGGGGGCTCGGCTTACAGCTCGCCGGGGGCTTCGGATGCCTGCCACGGTGGAGGCCGACGCCGTGGCTGCCGCGATGCGTGACACGCACGGAGAAGAACAAGGGGAGGTGGGGCAGTTGGGGGGTGGCCGGTTGGGCTTGCTGGGCTGGTGGCCCAGGGGGGAAGGGAGGGGGCTGGGCCTCTCCCCTAAGCGGTAGTTAGGACTGTTTTGTTTTTCTTTTTTTTTAATTTTCTTTTCTGTATTTTCTCTTTAGCATTTTTTGTAAATGCTTAGGCAATTTTGTTAAAAACGAAAACATCTCCAAAAATAATGTGGCACCACAGGCCAGTGCCACCAAAAGGTTTGGGAAATAAATAAATCATTAGTTTTTATATAATCATTAAATGATTACTTGGTGTTGATTTACTACTGTTTTTATTTAATTTAAATGCTTAGGCATTTTTGTTAAGCATGATAGTTGCTCCAAAATTATTGTTATATAACATACGAAGGATACCGAGAGTATGGGGATTATATAAAACCATTTTGTATTATATTTAAATGATAATTGATTAAAGTGGCCATTGGAGCTACTGTTTTTATTTGTTCCAATTATTTGATGGCACAATAAGTCCCAATACAAACATGGAAGTGATCCATTGAATATTTGTGAATTTATAAAATTACTTGGACAATTTTTGGGCAAAGTTTATTTGCCACTTGTTTTTATGATCCAGAGCAAGAAGGGGAGTTTGGACTTTGATTTTTATGATGCTGATCAAGGCACCCTTGGCACATGGTTTATTGATATCCACCATTATGATACAGAACATGATCAACTACAAAGTTTGGTCAGGGCATGATGGGTACATTGGATTCAATACCTCCTTCATGATCTGAAGATTAACAAACACCAAAATTTTGATCAAGGCCAGTTTGAGCAACAGAGATTATTAACAGTGATTAGCAACAGTAATCCTGATTACTGTAGTTGATTACTGTAGCGTGACACCCGGGGTGTTACAAGTTGACAGGATTATGAAGGCACCGCAATGCTAACTATGCTGCAAAGAAAGAAGGGCTCAAAAGCAATGGGCAGTACGCCAAGGTAAGTAGACCGAAATCCATCTACATCTACTACGAATCATCCACCTTGAGATATCTATCTACAACATCTCGCTGGTATTAAGTTGCGAATCCCACCCAAAATGTAAACTCAAAGCAACAGACAACTGCATTAAAAGAACTTTGCGTAAAGTAAACAATCCTTGCACCCGCAAGTACAAGCACCGTTTTTTTATCCCTGGTGGCAACAACACATCCCCTAGTCTCATGTTTCTGTCACTCAAGCTAGACATCAAGGGGCTGAACCCACAATCGAGCATAACGCTCTCTCTTGGAGTTGCAAATAAAATACTTGGCCAAAGCAAATAACGCAACGGAGAACATGCAAGAATTTACTCAAGAAAAAAATATAAAAGAGAAGAACCAAATATATTACTCATCACAATCTGAACATAGTCTCATAATCCATCAGATCCCAACAAACTCAGCATAGCAACAGCAGAAATTACATAGATGCCTCGATCATGTGAAGCAGCTCACGAGGACTCGAAAGTAGAGGAAGAAGGAAGGGATAGATAGATCACATAGATACTGGTCACGGACCAATGGTCCAAGGGAAACTACTCACGGTACATATGGGAGGCGTCCATGGCTATGGATGGTCTCCCGGAGGGGGTAGCTTCTTCCGGCAGGGTGCCGAAGCAACTTCTCCAGGAAGCCCCGATCTTGAAACGGCGGCGGCAGCGGAATAGAGGCGAGATCGAGAAAGAGGAGTCCGTATTAGGGGTTTCCACCCCGAGGGGTAAATATAGGCGAAGGGGGGCGTCGAGGGGACCCACCAGGCAGCCAGGAGGCCTCCTGGCGCTGCCTAGGGTGGGGCTGCGCCAGGGACCCTCCTGGCCTCCTCGTGATGGCCCCCCTTCGCTGCTTTGGTGTTTCCGGAAGCTTCCGCAACACTAATTTTTTATCTGATTTTCCTGGATATTTTGGAGCACTTTTAATGGCCGGAAAACCTGAAATACAAAAAACAGCAGAAAACAGCAACTGGCAGCTAGGTGCACTGGGTTAATAGATTAGTCCAAATATGCTCAAAGATGTATGAAAGTTCAAGCAAAACATGGCAAAGTCACACAAAACATGCATGGAGCAAGCATAAATTATAGATACGTTTGGGACGTATCAATTTCTTCTATTGCTATTCCTCCAAACGATCCTTTGCAGCAATATATGGAGGACCACGGGAATGATATGCATATGCAAGAAAGAAACAAGCTAGATGACATATTCTAAAGGCAATCTGCTATCCTGAAGCACAACCTTCCGGTTGAACCTTTAGGAATCCTTGCACAACCAAAAGAAGACCCGGTGTTTGATCTCAAACCACTTCCCGATACGCTCAAGTACGCTTATTTAGATGAAAAGAAAATATATCCTATTATTATCCATGCAAACCATTCAGGATTTGAAGAAGAGGGATTATTCGAGACACTTCGTAAACACCATGGTGCTATTGGCTATACCCTTGATCACCTTAAGGGAATTAGTCCATCAATTTGCTAACATACTATCAATCTCGAGCCCGATGCTAAACTAGATGTTGATCATCAACGATGTTTGAACCCAAAGATGAAGGACGTGGTTAGGAGTGAAGTTCTCAAGCTTCTAGCCACAGGTATCATCTATCCTATAGTTGGTTGTAAGTGGGTAAGTCCAGTTCATTGTGTTTCTAAGAAAGGAGGTATGATTGTTGTTCCAAATGATAAAAATGAACTAATACCTCAAAGGATTGTTATTGGATATAGAATGTGTATTGATTACAGGAAGTTGAATAAGGCGACCAGGAAGGACCAGTACTCGCTGCCTTTCATCGATCAAATGCTTGAGAGGTTTTCCAAAAACACTCGCTTTTGCTATCTTGACGGGTACTCTAGCTTCTCTCAAATTCATGTTAACACTTCCGATCAATAGAAGACCACTTTCACATGTCCTTACGGTACTTATGCTTATAGGCGTATGCCTTTTGGTTTATGTAATGCCCCTGCTAATTTTCAGAGATGCATGCCTGCTATCTTTCATGGTTTATGTGAGGAGATTGTGGAAGTCTTCATGGACACTTTCTCCGTCTATGGAACTTTCTTTGACCACTGTCTCCACCATCTTAATACAGTTTTGCAGAGGTGCGAGGAGACAAATTTAGTGCTCAATTAGGAAAAGTTCCACTTCATGGTTAACGAAGGGATCGTTCTTGGTCACAAGATTTCCGAGAGGGGAAATGAAGTGGACAAGGAGAAGATTGAATCTATTGAAAGGATGCCCTATCCAAGGGACATCAAAGGTATTCATAGTTTTCTCGTCATGCTGGTTTCTATAGAAGATTTATTAAAGACTTTTTTAAGACTTCGAGACCCCTCACTAATCTTCTCCAGAAGGATGTTCCTTTTGTATTTCATGAAGATTGTAAGGAAGCCTTCGGAGTTCTTAAGAAAGCTTTAATAACCGCTCCTATAGTACAACCACCTGATTGGAATTTTCCCTTTGAAATTATGTGTGATGCTACTGATTTTGTTGTTGGAGCTGTTTTAGGACAAAGGATTGATAAGAAGTTGAATGTTATATATTATGCTAGAAAAACCCTTGATAGTGCTCAAAAGAATTATGCTTCTATTGAGAAGGAATTCTTAGCAGTAGTGTTTCCTTGTGATAAGTTTAGGCATTATATTGTTGAATCTAAAGTTATTATTCATACTGACCATGCTGCCCGTAAGTATCTTATGGAGAAGAAGGATGCCAAACAAGGGCTCATCAGGTGGGTACTCCTTCTTCAAGAATTTGATTTGCAGATTGTCGATGGTAAAGGAGAAGACAATCTGGTTGAGGATAACCTTTCAAGGATGGAAGATATACCGCATGATCCCATTCTAGTCAATAACAGTTTTCCAGAAGAACAACTAGCTGTTGTAAAATTACAATCTCTTTCCGACCCTTGGTTTGCAGATTATGCTAATTTTATCGTTGCATGTTTTTGCCTGCAGGTTTAACATTTTAGCGAAGGAAGAAGTTCTTCCACGATTTGAGGCATTACTTTTGGGATGACCCACATATTTTTAAAGAAGGTCCGGGCGGGGTTGTGAGAAGATGCATACCGGAACACGAGCAGATTGAAATTCTCACACAATGTCACGATAGTCCCTATGGAGGACAGCATGCCGGTGAGAGGACCGCACCTAAGGTTCTACAATCAGGATTTTATTGGCCTACTCTCTTTAAGGATGCTCGAAATTATGTTTTATCTTGTGATAAGTGTCAGAGAGTTGGTAATATTATTAGGAGAAATGAGATGCCTATGAATTACTCTCTAGTGATTGAGCCTTTTGATTGCTGGGTTTTGATTTTATGGGTCCTTTTCCTCCTTCACAAAAGGCCACTCACATTTTAGTAACCAAGTGGGTTGAAGAAATCTCCACTGAGAGTGCTGATCACAAGAAATCTTTGAAAATGCTCAAGGATGTAATTTTTCCTAGGTTTGGTGTACCATGGTACCTCATGACTGATGGAGGATCACAATTTACACATGGAGCTTTCAGGAAAGCTTCAGCCAAGTACAATTTCAATCATAGAATTGCTTCACCGTACCATCCTCAAACTAGTGGCCAAGTTGAGCTCACCAATAGAGAGATCAAGTTGATCTTACAAAAGGCAGTTAACAGTTCTAGGAAGGACTGGTCAAAGAAGTTAGGACAGGCTTTGTGGGCGTATATAACTGCTTACAAAAACCCCATGGGCATGTGATACTAACGAGGAAATAATTCTCGCCCTTCGTTGGTTACCCCAAGTGGAAGGTGAGATGTAGCGTAGCGGGAAGTTTCCCTTGGTGAAGATACCAAGGATGATATCGACCAGTAGGACTCCAAGGTCGACAAGTGGGTGGTGAAGTGAACAATGGCGCCGTTCACAATCTAAGATTGCGTACTTCACCTGGACATGCACACACAACAATTAACTTTTCTCCCAAAGAATTTCAGAGAGGTTGTCAATCTCTCCGGCCTTGCTGTTTACAAAGGATCAACGCAACAGATAATATGTAGTGATAATTGCAACTGGAAAGTAAAAGAAAGTAATAAATTGAGCGTGTAAACAGTGATGAGAATATGGACCGGGGTCCCATGATGTTCACTAGTGATGTCTCTCTCCCAAAAGACGATAAAACTGCTATGCGAGGTAAACAAATCACATCTGGGAAATTGACAGGATTACGGGCGCAAACCAATGCTAGCTATGCTACAAAGAAAGGAAGAGGCTCAAAAGCATGGGCAGTACGCCAAAATAAGTAGACCGAAATCCATCTGCATCTACTACTAATCATCCACCTTGAGATATCTATCCAGAACATCTCGCTGGTATTAAGTTGTGAGCCCCACCCAAAGTGTAAACCCAAAGCAACAGACAACTACATTAAAAGAACTTTGCGTGAAGTAAACAATCCTTGCAACCGCGGTTACAAGCATTGTTGTTTTCCCCCTTGTGGCAACAACACATCCCCTAGACTCATGTTTCTGTCACTCAAGCTAGTCATCAGGGGGCATGAACCCACAATGAAGCATAACAGTCCCTCTTGGATTCACTACCTACTACATGGAAAAAGAAATAAACAACAACGGAGAACATGCAAGAATTACTCAATCACAATCTGAACATAGTCTCATAATCCTTCAGATCACAACAAACTCAGCATAGCAACAACAGAAAGAATTACATATGTGCCTTGATCATGTAGGGAAGCTCACAAGGTCTAATCCATGAAGAACAAAGAGGGGAGGAGAACATCACATAGCTACTGATCATGGACCCATGGTCCAAGGTGGGCTACTCACGGATCATCTGGGAAGCGTCCATGGTGGTGGAGAAGCTCCCGGAGGTCAATCCTCCCTTTGGCAGGGTGCCGGGAAGAGGTATGCTGGTGCTCCCTATCTTGGAAACCCGACGGCGGAGGAACAGAGGCGAGATCGCGAAAAAGGGTTCTTTTTTCGGAGGTTTCCCATGACGGAGAATATATAAGCGAAGGGGGCAGCCAGGGGGGCCACTAGGGGTCTAGGCGGCCCCCTAATTCGGCCTCTGTAACAGCCCAGTTTTCACAAAAATTAAAAATTTTGTTTTCGGCGTGAATTGTTTGATTGTCTGATTTGTTTGCGGTGTTTGCATCCCCGATCTATCGATCATCGATTATTTTTCCCCTCTTATCTCGTATCGGACGGAGACCGACCCTTGCCACCTCGACACTCGACCTTTGCGACACCGGGTTTCACCCGATCACCGTCGCGAAAACCGCACGAGACCAGCCGCAGCCAACGGAACGAAAACCCCGTTTAATAATTAAACGGGTTATTTTTATAGCGCGCCGGAAAGTGTTTTCGGAAAGGTTCCAACGCGAGGTGAACGCCGCCGGCTCGACACGCTGATCGCGCAGTTCGAAGTTTTACCCGAATCGGAGGTACTGCGGACCCCCGGCGATCAGAAACGTGAGCACCGCGCGTGCGAGAGAAAACCAGAGATGTTTCTGCAAACTGCCAACCACCGGGGCTATATAAAGACCACCACACTCCCACCCCATTTCTAGGGTTTCCCTAGCCACAATTCGCAGCCACCCCCCTGAAAAATTGCCAGATCTGGTCTCCCAGTCTGATCCGTCGGATCTGGATCAGACGAACCGGATCGCGCCACGTAGCCCACCTGCTCTCTCTCTCTCTCCTCGCGCACCCACCTCCTGCCCGTGGAAACCCCGCAGCCGCCGCGGCCAACTCCGGCCAGCCGGACCGCCGCCCGCCGGCGACCAGTAGCAGGCCGCCGCGCCACCCCTTCTCCTCTCTCTCCCTTTCCTCCTGCTCTCCCTCGTCTCACCTCCTTCCCCTCTTCCTTGCAGGCCGCCAATGGAAGCCACGGCCATGGAGCCCGGAGGCCGCTGCGGCCAGGAGCTCGCCGCCGGAGGCCCAAGCCCCGCCGCCGCCTTGGAACGTCGACAGCCGCGCCCCCGGTCCCGCGCGCCTCCGGGGGCCCCGTCCACCTTCGCCCCGCCTTTCCCTGCTCGCCGCTGGTGGCCGGCACGGGAGCCGCCGCCGTTCCCGCTCGGGAGGAGCCGGGTCGGCCTCCCCAGGCCAGGTGGGCCAGGCCACCAACGCCGCCGAGCTGGGCCGGCCTGGTAGCCCAGCAAGCCCCAGCCGCCAGGCCCCCCTCCAGCCAGGCCAGATGGGCCCCGAGGCCCATAGTGAGCATTTCGGCCCGATTTCCTTTTTTTGTCCTGTTGGACGACCTGCGAATTTTTCTAAGTCTCGAGATAAATTGTGTGCTGTATTCAATTTTTCGCTGTAATTTCCCGTTGAACCGTAGTTCGGATCGCGATGCGCCAAAAATGAAAGTTGCTTAGAATTGCGTGTACTTCAATTCATCTTTTGTGAGAATTTGCATTTGAGCTCATGTTGATTGTGTAATTGTGTGCTAAAGTGGGCATCGGGCCGTTAAACTGCTACAAATTGCTGTTAAGTGCTGCTGTTATTATTTTATTGCAACTTCGGGTGACGATTGCTTCGCAACCGTTCATCGGAATTGATTGATCCCTTTTGCGTTGCGTTAAGAATTGTTTCTACTTCAGTTTCATGCATTCACATGCCATAATTGCTTGCTGCATCATGATTAAATCTTGCTCCAAAGTAGTTGTCCTGATGTTATTGTGCTGCTGTTGCTGAAATTGTTATTTTGTTGCAACTTCGGTCGACGAGTGTGTCGCGACCGTTTATCGGAATTGAGTGATTCCAATTGCATATTGTTAAGCATCATGTCTACTTTCATTACATGTATTGCATCTTCATGTTAGCATTCCTGGTCATATAGTTATTCTGCTACAAAGTTTCTATGCTGCTGTTGTTGACAACCCCCTCTGATTTTCACTAAGTCTGTTACTTTGCGATGCCATGTTGTTTGCTTAATATCTTTTGATCTATGATGTCTTTTTGCATGATTCTTTTTGCAATGCCTTCCTTGTCATGTCTAGTTTAATTTCGTATCATTTGTGAGCATGTTCGCATTGACTATCCTGTTTATGCATTGCTCTAAAGCGTGCTTCATGATTAACCGGCTATCCAAACCCGAGACAGACGGTAGAGACCGATTCGAGAGCGCGGCCGGCTTTTGAGTTGGATGTCGACTCACCGGGGGCCACCCGGATTTGTTCGTTGTTAGTTAGAGGGACCTGTCGTTTCGGATCTCTTGGAACTAAATCATAAAATGGTTTCCTGTGATGGGTAGCAACTGAGAGAGATGGGCGTGCGTGCGGAGCGTCGTAATGGGAAGTTGGTACACCCCTGCAGGGTTAAATCTTTTCGAGAAGCCGTGTCCACAGTTATGGACGACTTGAGACCTACTCCTTGTTCATAGACAACAACAACTGAGATAATCTTAATATAACTTGATGAACGTGTGTGTGTGCCTTGATTGCTTCTTCTTCGTCGGGATGCGAAGAGGAGGACAAGGATAGGATAGGTGTTATGTTTGCGTATGTAGTTGATAGCAAGACTTGTTGGAGGCGATTCCTCATCGAATGCTTGGCTTCTTATCTTACTCTCTAGATCGTTAGCCACTTCATAAATGCTAGTGCGGCAGCAATCTCACCACTTACCCCTTCCTTACCGTAAAATACTAGTCGTCCTAGAATGACGAGTAATGAAGTCCTTGCTGGGTCAGATGACCACTACAGTTGGATGTTGAGTACCTCTGTACTCATGATACTACCCCCAAACTCTTTTTAGGGTTCTGATCGACAACAGGTATGGTGATCGACGTTTCACGTGGAGACTCGACGACGACTAGTTAGGCGGATCCCGGTGGAGGGCCTGGACCCGTGTCGTTATGGGATCGATGTTTTTTCTCTTTGCCACTAGGAACTTGCTTGTAGTCTGTACTCAGACATATATCTTCCGCTGTTGTATTGTATAAAGGCAGTTGTATGCCGATTGTATGAGATGTTGTATCCTTGTATCTGTAAAGTTGTGATATCATGTGGGAAATCCGGGGCATATGGCTTTGCCATATGTCGCGGTGGGACCGATATGTGCTTCGTCCCCGGACCTGGGTGGAAACACCTAGATCTGGAACAGTACCGCATATCGGGCCTTACAACTTGGTATCAGAGCCTTACCGACCGTAGGATCCCTTCTCTGGCCGAAGTCGAGTCTAGACAAAAATTATTTTTAGTTACTAAGTTAGTTATCGGAGAGTAGGAATCTTTTTACTTCTTACCCTTGCTCTGGTCAGGACAAGTGTCGTAAGTGTTTTATTCTCGCCTTATCCCTTTCAAACTCTAGGATCTCGAGTGTGTGGAGTATCGGAACCGTTACAATGCCTTGCTTGCAGCGTATTGTCTCGATTCCGAGCTCAGGTGGGAAATCCTGTAGTGCCTTTAGTTCTTCCGACTCTGGGTAAACATCTTGGTCACCCATTGCCATCCATCCTTTTGCCAAGTGTTTTTACGACTTGCGTCGAAAGCACTATCCTTTGATCCAGTTTTCTTGATCGTTCTTCCTCTTGACAATGACGGTTTCGTCTTTCCGACGAAGTCGTCTCTCTGCGGAAAATTATCTCGATAGAAGTCCAACGTGGACATGGAGCAGAGTCCCTTGTTGGTGGTGTTGAAGATCGTCGACTCTTTTCTTTCCCCAGGATCGTCCTGGATCTCGGGACGAGATCACTTGTTGGTGGTGTTGCATTGTAACAGCCCAGTTTTCACAAAAATTAAAAAATTTGTTTTCGGCGTGAATTGTTTGATTGTCTGATTTGTTTGCGGTGTTTGCATCCCCGATCTATCGATCGGCGATTATTTTTCCCCTCTTTTCTTGTATCGGACGGAGACCGACCCTTGCCACCTCTACACTCGACCTTTGCGACACCGGGTTTCACCCGATCACCGTCGAGAAAACCGCACGAGACCAGCCGCAGCCAACGGAACGAAAACCCCGTTTAATTATCCTTTTAATAATTAAACGGGTTATTTTTATAGCGTGCCGGAAAGTGTTTTTGGAACGGTTCCAACGCGAGGTGAACGCCGCCGGCTCGACACGCTGATCGCGCAGTTCGAAGTTTTACCCGAATCGGAGGTACTGCGGACCCCCGGCGGTCAGAAACGTGAGCACCGCGCGCGCGAGAGAAAAACCGAAGATGTTTCTGCAAACTAACAACCACCGGGGCTATATAAAGACCACCACACTCCCACCCCATTTCTAGGGTTTCCCTAGCCACAATTCGCAGCCACCCCTCTGAAAAATTGCTAGATCTGGTCTCCCAGTCTGATCCATCGGATCTGGATCAGACGAACCGGATCGCGCCACGTAGCCCACCTGCTCTCTCTCTCTCTCTCCTCGCGCACCCACCTCCTGCCCGTGGAAACCCTGCAGCCGCCGCGGCCAACTTCGGCCAGCCGGACCGCCGCCCGTCGGCGACCAGCAGCAGGCCGCCGCGCCACCCCTTCTCCTCTCTCTCCCTTTCCTCCTGCTCTCCCTCGTCTCACCTCCTTCCCCTCTTCCCGGCAGGCCGCCATTGGAAGCCACGGCCATGGAGCCAGGAGGCCGCTGCGGCCAGGAGCTCGCCGCCGGAGGCCCAAGCCCCGCCGCCGCCTTGGAACGTCGACAGCCGCGCCCCCGGTCCCGCGCGCCTCCGGGGGCCCTGTTCGCCTTCGCCCCGCCTTGCCCTGCTCGCCGCTGGTGGCCGGCACGGGAGCCGCCGCCGTGCCCGCTCGGGAGGAGCCGGGTCGGCCTCCCCAGGCCAGGTGGGCCAGGCCACCAACCGCCGCCGAGCTGGGCCGACCTGGTAGCCAGCATGCCCCAGCCGCCAGGCCCCCCTCCAGCCAGGCCAGATGGGCCCCGAGGCCCATAGTGAGCATTTCGGCCCGATTTCCTATTTTTTTCCTGTTGGACGAACTGCGATTTTTTCTAAATCTCGAAATAAATTGTGTGCTGTATTCAATTTTGCACTGTAATTTCCCGTTGAACCGTAGCACGGATCGCGATGCGCCAAAAATGAAAGTTGCTTAGAATTGCGTGGTACTTCAATTCATCTTTTGTGAGCATTTGCATTTGAGCTCATGTTGATTGTGTAATTGTGTGCTAAAGTGGGCATCAGGCCGTTAAACTGCTACAAATTGCTGTTAAGTGCTGCTGTTATTATTTTATTGCAACTTCGGGTGACGATTGCTTCGCAACCGTTCATCGGAATGGATTGATCCCTTTTGCGTTGCGTTAAGCATTGTTTCTACTTCAGTTTCATGCATTCACATGCCATAATTGATTGTTGCATCATGATTAAATCTTGCTCCAAAGTAGTTGTCCTGATGTTATTGTGCTGCTGTTGCTGAAACTGTTATTTTGTTGCAACTTCGGTCGACGAGTGCGTCGCGACCGTTTATCGGAATTGAGTGATTCCAATTTCATATTGTTAAGCATCATGTCTACTTTCATTACATGTATTGCATCTTCATGTTAGCATTCCTGGTCATACAGTTATTCTTCTCCAAAGTTTCTATGCTGCTGTTGTTGACAACCCCCTCTGATTTTCACTAAGTCTGTTACTTTGCGATGCCATGTTGTTTGCTTAATATCTTTTGATCTATGATGTTTTTTTGCATGATTCTTTTTTCCATGCCTTCCTTGTCATGTCTAGTTTAATTTCATATCATTTGTGAGCATGTTCACATTGATTATCCTGTTTATGCATTGCTCTAAAGTGTGCTTCGTGATGTTGGCAGTTTGTGCCTGTAACTTGTGTTGCTTATATCTTTTTAACCGTAACTCCGTTTGGAGTGTGCTTTATATGTAACTTGATTAGTTTTTCATGTACTTTGTGTTTATGCTATTTTTTGTTGTTGTTATACAACCTAAAATATGGTTTAGCGCAGAACAGTACCAAATTTTTTAATCATCGTGCGACACTTAGTGTTATGCCATGTTTAGGTTGTGCCTCACTTAAATTGACTAGCATAGATAGTTTACTTTGTGCTACACCTCTTGAAATGTTTGTGTGCTATGCCATGCTTGCTTGAGTTGCCATGTTAACAACCGTTGGTTGATCACCTGTAGCTAAGCAACTTGAACCACCGTAAACGTGCGGTATTCGTCGTGTGTGACCGATACCCCACTTAAATTGTTAGTAACTGTTCTCGACGATAGATCTGTATCGCGTTGCCGTGCCTTGTGTTGCCTCTTTGATCTTGTATTGCTCCGTAGTAACAGTGGTGCACCGTTGATTGCTTTCTAGTGTTTCCTTCTTGTGTGCTTCCGCGGGTACCTCTCGGAGACGATGCGAGCTTGCGATCAACTACACCTTCGGAACCCGACTTATCAACAGGCAAGGACTATGCATTACTTATGATCCATTCTATTTCAACCAGCGGTTTCCATGCTAGTCTAGGTTAGGTTTGATGTTTGATCCTACCACATGTTTACAGCCTCTTTCAAACCGATACAGCCATGTCCCTTCCCAGCAAACCTTTTACTGTTATGTTACTATTGCTCGTTGCTCAGCCCCTTCTTAGTATGCATGCTTAGGATGCTACGATGTTACCCTGTTACTCTTTGGGTTGGGATATCACATTATTATATTGTTCTTGATGATATGATTATTATAATGTTGACTATATTCGACGATGGATGGAAGGTCTAGGCTATCCCGCCCCGACGTTTTGTTCCATTCGAGTCACCTAGGACCCGAGTTCCGGGTATTGGTTTTAAGACTGAGCGTGCCTAACCGCGTGTGGGATTTTATGGGGTCCCCTTTTCTTACCTACCTAGCTTCAAGCATTTCTAGTGGTGGCCCAAGATGATTTACCATTTGAAACCGTGTGTGTGTTGGTCGTACGCCAGTAGTTTTCCAACCAACCCGGACCAATGAGGGCATAGTTCCCTTGCTGGCCCACCTTGTTCGTCTGAGGACCCGATTTCCCATGTGTGATTAACCGGCTATCCAAACCCGAGACAGACGGTAGAGACCGATTCGAGAGCGCGGCCGTCTTTTGAGTTGGATGTCGACTCACCGGGGGCCACCCGGATTTGTTCGTTGTTAGTTAGAGGGACCTGTCGTTTCGGATCTCTTGGAACTAAATCATAAAATGGTTGCCTGTGATGGGTAGCAACTGAGAGAGATGGGCGTGCGTGCAGAGCCTCGTAATGGGCAGTTGGTACACCCCTGGAGCGTTAAATCTTTTCGAGAAGTCGTGTCCACGGCTATGGACGACTTGAGACCTACTCCTTGTTCATAGACAACAACAACTGAGATAATCTTAATATAACTTGATCAACGTGTGTGTGTGCCTTGATTGCTTCTTCTTCGTCGGGATGCGAAGAGGAGGACAAGGATAGGATAGCTGTTATGTTTGCGGATGTAGTTGATAGCAAGACTTGTTGGAGGCGATTCCTCATCGAATGCTTGGCTTCTTATCTTACTCTCTAGATCGTTAGCCACTTCATAAATGCTAGTGCGGCAGCAACCTCACCACTTACCCCTTCCTTACCGTAAACTATTAGTTGTCCTAGAATGACGAGTGATGAAGTCCTTGCTGGTCTCAGATGACCACTACAGTTGGATGCTGAGTACCTCTGTACTCATGATACTACCCCCAAACTCTTTTCAGGGTTCTGATTGACAACAGGTATGGTGATCGACGTTTCACGTGGAGACTCGACGAGGACTAGTTAGGCGGATCCCGGCGGAGGGCCTGGACCCGTGTCGTTATGGGATCGATGTTTTTCTCTTTGCCACTAGGCACTTGCTTGTAGTCTATACTCAGACATATATCTTCCGCTGTTGTATTGTATTAAGGAAGTTGTATGCCGATTGTATGAGATGTTGTATCCTTGTATCTGTAATGTTGTGATATCATGTTGGAAATCCGGGGCATATAGCTTTGCCATATGTCGCGGTGGGACCGATATGTGCTTCGTCCCCGGACCTGGGTGGAAACACCTAGATCTGAATAGTACCGCTGTAACAGCCCAGTTTTCACAAAAATTAAAAAATTTGTTTTCGGTGTGAGTTGTTTGATTGTCTAATTTGTTTGCGGTGTTTGCATCCCCGATTTATCGATCAGCGATTATTTTCCCCCTCTTATCTCGTATCGGACGGAGACCGACCCTTGCCACCCTGACACTCGACCTTTGCGACACCGGGTTTCACCCGATCACCGTCGCGAAAACCGCACGAGACCAGCCGCAGCCAACGGAACAAAAAAAACCCGTTTAATAATTAAACGGGATATTTTTATAGCGCGCCGGAAAGTGTTCTCGGAACGGTTCGAAGTTTTACCCGAATCGGAGGTACTGCGGACCCCCGGCGGTCAGAAACGTGAGCACCGCGCGCGCGAGATAAAAACCGAGGATGTTTTTGCAAACTGCCAGCCACCCATGCTATATAAAGACCACCACACTCCCACCCACCTAGGGTTTCCCTAGGCAGCCACCAGCCCCAGATCTGGCCTCAAATACCCCAATTTTCGCAGCAAACCCTAGCCTCCCAGATCTGGATCCAGCCCAATGGATCTGGACCGTCAGATCGGCCGATCTGACGGCCTGGGATCGTGCCACGTCACCCTGGAGCTCCACCAACCTCCGTCTCCAACCGCACCCGCCTCCACTGCCCGTGGCGCCGCCGCCTCCCGCAGCCAGCCGGCCGGCCGCCGGCAGCAGCGCCGCCGCGCCCACGGCCCCCTCTCCTCCCCTCCTTCCTTCTCTCCCCTCTCCTTTCTCTCCTCTCCCTCTCATCTTCTCTCTCTCTCTGTTCGCAGCGCCGGCGCCATGGACGGGGCCGAGCCCGTGCTCGAGGCCGCCGCCTCCCTCCTCCGCCCGGGGCCACCGGATCCAGCCCCAACCGCCGCCTGCCGCGCCCCCTAGAGCGTCGTCTGCCCGCCTCCCTCGCCGCCGGTGGCCGGCGCGCCACCGGTCCGCCGCGCCGTCAAAGAGCTCGGGAGGAGCTCGGCCTCCCCGAGCCGGTGCCCAGCCGCTGCAGCCAGGCCAGGTGGGCCGGCCCAGCCAGGCCGCCAGCTCCAAGGCGCCAGACCCAGCCCGAGCCAGCAAGCCACTTGGGCCGAGCCCATGTGCTGATAAAATTGCTGCTGATTCAATTTTGCTCTGTCGTTTGCGAGTAATCCGTAGCTCCGATGACGTTGCCCCCAAAACGAAAGTTGCTCAGAATTGCGTGTACTTTAATTCATCTTTTGTGAGCATTCGCATTTGAGCTCATCTTGATTGTGTAATTGTGTGCTGAACAGGGCATCAGGCCGTTAAACTGCTACTTTTCCTGTTATTGTGCTGCTGTTATTATTTTGTTGCAACTTTGCATGATGATTGTAACAAATCCATGAGGCCTATTGCATTGATTCCTTTTGCGTTGCGTTAAGCAATGTTTCTACTTCAGTTTCATGCATTCACATGCCATAATTTCTTGCTGCATCATGTTTATATTTTGCTCCAAAGTAGCTATCCTGATGTTATTGTGCTGCTATTTCTGAAACTGTTATTTTGTTGCAACTTCGGTCGACGATTGCTTCGCAACCGTTTATCGGAATTGAGTGATTCCAATTGCATTTTGTTAAGCATCATGTCTAATTTCATCCCATGTATTGCTATGTCATGTTGCTGCACTTTTGCATATATATTTACCCCTGTTTATACAGCATGTGTGCGTAACTTGTTTTGCTTATATCTTTTTAACCGTAACTCCGTTTGGAGTGTTCTTTATATGTAACTTGATTAGTTTTTCGTGTACTTTGTGTTTGTGCTATAGTTTTCTGTTGTTAACCAACCTAAAATATGGTTTAGGGCAGAACAGTACCAAATCTTTTAATCATCGTGCGGCACTTAGTGTTATGCCATGTTTAGGTTGTGCCTCACTTAAATTGACTAGCATAGATAGTTTACTTTGTTCTTCACCTCTTGACCTGTTTGTGTGCTATGCCATGCTTGCTTGAGTTTGCCATGTTAATCACCGTTGGTTGGTCACCTGTAGCTAAGCAACTTGAACAACCTTAAACGTGCGGTATTCGTCGTGTGTGACGATTACTCCACTTAAATCGTTAGTAACCGTTCTCGACGATAGATCCGTATCGCGTTACCGTGTCGTATGTTGTCTTCTTGATCTTGTGTTGCTCCGTAGTAATAGTGGTGCACCGTTGATTGCTTTCCAGTCTTTATCGTCTTGTGTGCTTCCGCGGGTGCCTCTCGGAGACGATGCGAGCGTGCGATCGACTACACCTTCGGAACCCGACTTATCAACAGGAAAGGACTATACATTACTGATGATCCATTCTATTTCAACCAGCGGTTTGCATGCTAGTATAGGTTAGGTTCGATGTTTGATCCTAGCACATGTTTACAGCCTCTTTCAAACCGATACAGCCATGTCCCTTCCCAGCAAACCTTGTACTGCTATGTTACTATTGCTCGTTGCTCAGCCCCTGCTTAGTATGCATGCTTAGGATGCTACGATGTTACTCTGTTACTCCTGGGTTTGGGATATCACCTTATTATTATATTTTTGTTGATGATATGATTATTATTAATGTTGACTATATTCGACGAAGGATGGAACGTCTAGGCTATCCCACCCCGACGCTTTGTTCCATTCGAGTCACCTAGGATCCGAGTTCCGGGTATTTGTTTTAAGAATGAGCGTGCCTAACCGCGTGTGGGATTTTATGGGGTCCCCTTTTCTTACCTATCTAGCTTCAAACATTTCTAGAGGTGGCCCAAGCTGATTTACCATTTGAAAACATGCATATATATCTTGTCGGGTCGCTCCTAGAAGATATCTTTTAAAACAACCCGGGCCAGTGGAGACATAGTTTCTCTCGCTGGTCCACACTTGGTGAGCTAGGGGTCCCCTGAATATTCAGGTGTGACTTACCGACCTTAGCCATACGGAAGAGTCCGATCCGAGAGCGTGGCCAGCTTTTGGATTGGGTGTCGACTCCCTGGGGTCCACCCGGATTTGTTCGTTGTTAGTTAGAGGGACTTGTCGTTTCGGATCTCTTGGAACTAAATCATAAAATGGTTGCCTATAATGGGTAGCAACTGAGAGTGATGAGCGTGCGTGCGGAGCCTTGTAATGGGAAGTTGGTACACCCATGCAGGGTTAAATCTTTTCGAGAAGCCGTGTCCACGGTTATGGACGACTTGAGACCTACTGCTTGTTCATAGACAACAACAACTGAGATAATCTTAATACAACTTGATCAACGTGTGTGTGCCTTGACTGCTTCTTCTTCGTTGGGATGCGAAGAGGAGGACAAGGATAGGATAGGTGTTATGTTTGCGTAGTAGGTGGATAGCAAGACTTGTTGGAGGCGATTCCTCATCGAATGCTTGGCTTCTTATCTTACTCTCTAGATCGTTAGCCACTTCATAAATGCTAGTTCGGCAGCAACCTCACCACTTACCCCTTCCTTACCGTAAACTACTAGTTGTCCTAGAATGACGAGTGATGAAGTCCTTGCTGGGTCAGATGACCACTACAGTTGGATGCTGAGTACCTCTGTACTCATGATACTACCCCCAAACTCTTTTTAGGGCTCTTGATCGACAACAGGTATGGTGATCGACGTTTCACGTGGAGACTCGACGACGACTAGTTAGGCGGATCCCGGCGGAGGGCCTGGACCCGTGTGGTTATGGGGTCGATGCTTTTCTCTTTGCCAGTAGGCATTTGCTTGTAGTCTGTACTCAGACATGTATCTTCCGCTGTTGTATTGTATTAAGGCAGTTGTATGCCGAATGTATGAGATGTTGTATCCTGTATCTGTAATGTTGTGATATCATGTTGGAAATCCGGGGCATATGGCTTTGTCATATGTCGCGGTGGGACCGATATGTGCTTCGTCCCCGGATCTGGGTGGAAACACCTAGATCTGGAACAGTACCGCATATCGGGCCTTACAACCTCCTCCTGGGGGGTAACCTGAAATAGAAAAACAGCAGAAAACAGGAACTTGCACTGGGGTGCACTGAGTTAATAGGTTAGTCCAAATATGATCAAAAGTGTATGAAAGTGTATGTAGAACATAGAAATATCACACAAAACATGCATGGAGAAAGAAGAAATTATACATACGTTTGGGACGTATCAGCATGTCTCCCTATAAGATGGTCTATGGCAAGGCTTGCTATTTTCCATTAGAGATAGTACACAAAGTTTTCTGGGCTGTTAGAGAGCTTAATCCTGACCCAAAATTAGCTGGTGTAATGCGCCTCCTGAACTTGATTTCTCTAGATGAGTGGAGAAGTGAAGCTTACGAGAGTGCTAAAATGTTCAAGGAAAAGGTAAAGAAGTGGCATGATAGAAGGACTCTGAAACGTGAATTTAATGTCGGTGATAAACTTTTATTGTTTAGATCTCGTTTCAGGCTTTCTCCAGGTAAACTACTTTCCAGATGGGAAGGACCAATTCATATCAAAGAAGTCTACCGCTCTGGTGCAATCAAGATTAACAATTTTGAAGGCACCAAACCTCAAGTTGTGAATGTGCATAGACTCAAGCATCACATGGCAGGAGACCCTGTCAATGTTCACGTGAATTTGATACACACAACAACTCATGAAGAATATGTTGCAGCCCTGTTTCAGACACCAGCAGAAGCAAAATAAGAAAAGGTATATGTTACGGTAAGGAAACATCACTAACATCCATAAAAGTTCCATATTATGAGTTTTTGCAAAATTAGGAAAATTCGAAGCCTAATTAGAGCCGGAGAGGAGCTCCAGGGGGTCTGATAAGTCCAAAATGCATCACTATTTTATATAGTAATTCGCCCCTTTTCATTGATATATTTCATGTTATGATGCTATTCTTATGTTGTTTTGGCTTGTTTTACACAGTTTGCAACTTTTCGATGCCGAATCAGCAGACGCAGGATTCAACGGTAAAAATTGGACGCTGAGTTGATGATTCAGAAGACCTCCAAATTACCTGAAAATTGACAGAGGCCATTTTCCAGAAGAATGACGGGGAGACGCAAAACGGAGACTAGAGGGGGCCACCGGGTGCCCAGGCGCCCCCTGGCGCGGCCCCAACCCTGGCCGCGCTGGGTGGCCGCCTAGACCCCTGCGGCCACCCCAGGATCCCCCTCTGGCTTATTTATCCCTCATCGCATGAAACCCCTAAAAAGAGAGGATTTTCGCGAGTTCCGCCGCCGCTCCGTGGAGGAAACCAACAGAGGAGAAAAGACATCTCCGGCGGGAAGATTCTGCCAGGGGGAACACCTCCCGAAAGGGGAGATCATCGCCATCGTCATCACCATCGTCACGGGCATCATCGAGATCATCATCAACATCATCCCCAACATCAGCACCATCTCCACTATCATCCAATCTCATCTCAGAAGTTCAACTTGTGCTGTAATCCGTACTATCTATCCTCTCTACTCTACCGGTGTTGATTTCTACCGTGTGATCAATGCTATTGAGTTTTGTTGGAGAAATATCATTGTGTCCAGATTGTTTATCATCTATTTATCCCCAATGATCATGATCTCTTTTATGTCTTGTGAGTAGTTACTTTAGTTCTTGAGGACATGGGAGAAGTCTAGTTTCTAGTAGTCATATGATGTTGAAATAATATGTGTTGTTTGATATTTAAGTTGTGTTATTATTTTCCTAGTGTTGTTGTGTGAGTCGAACAATCAACACTTCGCCTTATTAAGGACCTAGGGGAATGTATTGTGTATAAAGAATGCTTACGGTGGGTTGCCGGAGTGACAGAAACCCGAACCCCAGTTCGCACGCTTTTGCACAAGGGAACAATGGATTGTCAATCGTATTGCTATGGTTAGGATTTTTCCTTAATTAATATCTTGTATTTGCAGATGCTTGCAAGATGTTTAATCATAAGAGTGCACTCATCTTAGTCTAGAGGGTGTACTAGCATAGATCCACCCACTCAAAACTTATCAACACAGCACATAGTATTGATGCGGAATATGGCAAAAGTACGTGACTATCTCTCCCGTGTGTCCTCAAGAACGTTTTAGTCTTTATAAGTTCAGTTGCTAGGCCTATCCTTTGCTCCAAAGGATTGGTCCACTTGTTACTCCTCAGTTCCTTTCACTTTGCTCGCTTTTACCTTTTTGTTTCTTATATGAAAACCCCTAAAAAGTTATCTTTCTTCTCTTGCAACTATTTCTTTACCAAAGTAACTTACCAATACCTTCTGCTCCTCGTTGGGTTCGACACTCTTATTTATCGAAAACTCTACAAACGATCCCCTATAGTTGAGGGTCATCAAGTACTGTTTTCTGGCGCCGTTGCCGGGGAGCGGAGCGCTATTAGTAAGTGAAGCTGGTAAGGAAGTTTTTATATTTCTGTTTTTATTTTGCTGTTGCTACTTTTTGTCCCTATGGACACCTCTACTCTCGGTTCGTTGTTTATGGGGAAACGCCCCACAACTATGGTGGTCACTCCTACCCCTACTGAAATTGTTCCTTACAAAATACCGTCTGGTATTATCAATTATGTATTGGCTAATCGTTATGCAGGAGATAGACATCTAGGTGAACACTTTCTATATTTATCACAACTATGTTCATTATTTAAGCTTGCAGGTGTGTCAATGGAGTTCGTAATGAAGAAATTATTCTCCATATCACTTATAGATAAAGCTTCATATCGGTATAAGCTCCTCGATAACTCACATTTGCTTAATTGGAAGAGCATAGGTCTCTATTTTATACAAAGTTTTATCCTCTTCATGAAATTCATCGAGAGAGGAATTATATCTATAACTTTTGGTCTCATGACGGATAGAGCATCTCTCAAGCTTGGGGGAGACCGAAGTCCCTAATGTTCAAATGTCCTATTCATGAACTCCCCAAAGATATTATACTTACAAATTTTTATGCCAGGCTTTCTCGTCAGGATAAGGAGATGTTGGATGCCTCCTCTAGCGGGGAATTCCAAACAAGAAGCATTGAAGAAAAATGGGATCTCATTGAGAGGATCCAGAAAAACACCGAAGATTGGGAAATCGACAAAGGTATTGAACTCGCTATAAATTATGAGCATGATTACATTGAGAGCTATGTGAAAACTGATTATTTCAATACCTTTTGCTCTAAGATTGGTCTTGGTTCCTAGCTTATGATTGATTTTTGTAAGAACTTTTCCTCTCACATTGACTCTTCTAAGGAGGAGAAGGATCAGTATCATAAACCCTTTAAAGAATTACCTGTTGATATAAATTTTGCTGACCCTATTCTGCCTGCAGTTTTTTATGAAAAGCCCCCTTTTCCTACAAGGATGAGGGAGCACTCTTTTGTGACAGGCATAATAATAAAAGTGCGAGACGAACTGACGAACCTGAGGACCTGATCAAGGTCGATCCTCAAGTGGCGGTGGTTAAAGATTTAGTTACTAATGATGTTTCAGATTCCATTATAAAATTTTGTGCTATTTCCACTAACATTGTCACAGCCAGGAATTAGAGCCCAATTTCAAGAACACCAGTTGTATCTGTCAAAATAGGAGATCACAATTATTATGGGCTATGAGATTTGGGATCGAGTGCTAGCGCTATTCCTTATTTACTCTATCAGAAGATCGTGGGTGATATTTCACCCTGTGAACTTGAAGAAATTGATGTTACTATTTATCTAGCAAACAAAGAAACTATCTCTCCCATTGGAATTTTGGGAGATGTTGAAGTCCTATGTTGAAAGGTAAAGTATCATACCGACTTTCTCGTACTAGGTTTAGTGCAAGATAGTTTTTGCCCTATTATCTTTGGTAGACCTTTCCTCAACACTTGTGGTGCTATAATAGATTGCAAAAAAGGTAAAGTTTCTGTTGAATTCAATGGTGAGCCATATGAATTTAACTTTTCTAAGTTCTCCAAGCAGCCTCGTGGTACTAATTTACTTAGTGATGATAAAATTATTTAAAATATTGCTTCTATTTCTATTCCCCCTAATGATCCTTTGCAACAATATATGGAAGACCACGAGAATGATATGCATATGCAGGAGAGAGATGAGTTAGAAGAAATATTCACAAGACAAACTGATATGCTAAAGCATAACCTTCCGGTTGAACCTTTAGAAATCCTAGCACAACCAAAAGAAGATCCGGTGTTTGACCTCAAACCACTTCCCGATGCTCTCAAGTATGCTTATTTAGATGAAAAGAAAATATATCCTGTTATTATCAATGCTAACCTTTCAGGTTTTGAAGAAGATCGATTATTTGAGACACTTCGCAAACATCGTGGTGCCTTGGGATATACCCTTGATGACCTTAAGGGGATTAGTCCATTGATTTGCCAACACACTATCAATCTCAAGCCCGATGCTAAGCCAGTTGTGGATCATCAACGAAGGCTGAACCCAAGGATGAAGGATGTGGTTAGGACTGAGATACTCAAGCTTCTAGCCGAAGATATCATCTATCCTATAGCTGATAGTAGGGTAGGTGGGTAAGTCCAGTTCATTGTGTTCCTAAGAAAGGAGGTATGATTGTTGTTCCTAATGATAAAAATGAACTAATACCTCAAAGAGTTAACATTGGATATAGAATGTGTATTGATTACAGGAAGTTAAACAAGGCCACCAGGAAGGACCATTACCCTCTGCCCTTTATCGATCAAATGCTTGAGAGGTTGTCTAAAAACACCCACTTTTGCTATCTTGACGGGGACTCTGGCTTCTCTCAAATTCATGTTTACACGGCCGATCAAGAGAAGACCACTTTCACGTGTCCTTACGGTACTTATGCTTACAGGCGTATGCCTTTTGGTTTATGCAATGCACCAGCTACTTTTCAGAGATGCATGTCTGCTATTTTTCATGGTTTCTGTGAGGAGATTGTGGAAGTCTTCATGGACGATTTCTCCGTCTATGGAACTTCCTTTGACCACTGTCTCCACAATCTTAATAAAGTTTTGCAGAGATGCGAGGATACAAATTTAGTTTTAAACTGGGAGAAGTGCCACTTCATGGTTAACGAAGGGATCGTTCTTGGTCACAAGATTTCCGAGAGGGGAATTTAAGTGGACAAGGAGAAGATTGAAGCTATTGAAAGGATGCCCTATCCAAGGGGCATTAAAGGTATTCGGAGTTTTCTCGATCATGCTGGTTTCTATACAAGATTTATTAAATACTTTTCTAAGACCTCAAGACCCCTCACTAATCTTCTCCAGAAGGATGTTCCTATTGTATTTGATGCAGATTGTAAGGAGGCTTTCAAAGTTCTTAAGAAAGATTTAATAAACGCTCCTATAGTACAACCACCTGATTGGAAATTGCCCTTTGAAATTATGTGTGATGCTAGTGATTTTGTTGTTGGAGCTGTTTTAGAACAAAGGGTTGATAAGAAATTGAATGTTGTACATTACGCTAGCAAAACCCCTGATAGTGCTCAAAAGAATTATGCTACTACTGAGAAGGAATTCTTAGCAGTAGTGTTTGCTTGTGTTAAGTTTGGACCCTATATTGTTGATTCTAAAGTCATTATTCATACTGGCCATGCTGCTCTTAAGTACCTTATGGTTAAGAAGGATGCCAAACCAAGACTCATCAGGTGGGTACTCCTTCTTCAAGAATTTGATTTACCGATTGTGGATAGAAAAGGAGCAGACGATCCAGTGGCGGACAATCTTTCAAGGTTGGAAGATATACCGCACGACCCCATCTCAGTCAATCTCTTTCCGATCCTTGGTTGAAGATTATGCTAATTTTATCGTTGCAAAGTATTTGCGTCCAGGTTTAACATTTCAGCAAAGGAAGAAGTTCTTCCATGATTTGAGGCACTACTTTTGGGATGACCCTCATCTTTTCAAAGAAGGTCCAGACGGGATCGTGAGAAGTTGCATATCGGAACACGAGCATAAGGACATTCTCAAGCAATGTCACGACAGTCCCTATGGAGGACATCATGCCGGTGAGAGGACCGCACATAAGTTTCTCCAATCAGGTTTTAATTGGCCTACTCTCTTTAAAGATGCTAGAAATTATGTTTTAGCCTGTGATAAATGTCAGAGAGTTGGTAATATTAGTATAAGTAATGAGATGCCTATGAATCACTCTCTAGAGATTGGGCCTTTTGATTGCGGGGGTTTTGATTTTATGCGGCCTTTTACTCCCTCACACAAGTACACTCACATCTTAGTGGCTGTTGATTATGTAACCAAGTGGGTTGAAGCAATCTCCACTGAGAGTGCTAATCACAAGACATCTTTGAAAATGCTCAAAGATGTAATTTTTCCTAGGTTTGGTGTGCCTAGGTACCTCATGACTGATGGAGGATCACACTTCACGCATGGAGATTTTAGGAAAGCTTTAGCAAAGTACGATGTCAATCATAGAATTGCTTCACCGTACCATCCTCAAACTAGTGGGAAAGTTGAGCTCACAATAGAGAGATCAAGTTGATCTTGCAAAAGAGAGTCAACAGTTCTAGAAAGGACTGGTCAAAGAAGTTAGGAGGTTCTTTGTGGGCGTATAGAACTGCTTACAAAAACCCCATGGGCATGTCTCCCTATAAGATGGTCTATGGCAAGGCTTGCCATTTTCCATTAGAGTTGGAAGACAAAGCTTCCTGGGCTGTTAGAGAGCTTAATGCTAACCCAAAATTAGCTGGTGAAAAGCGTCTCATGAACTTGACTTCTCTAGATGAGTGGAGAAGTGAAGCTTACGAGAGTGCTAAAATGTTTAAGGAAAAGGTAAAGAAGTGGCATGATAGTAGGATTATGAAACGTGAATTTAATGTTGGTGATAAAGTTTTGTTGTTTAGATCTCGTTTCAGGTTTTCTCTAGGTAAACTACTTTCCAGATGGGAAGGGCCATTTCATATCGAAGAAGTATACCGCTCTGGTGCAATAAAGATTAACAATTTTGATGGCACCAAACCTCAAGTTGTGAATGGGAAAAGGCTCAAGCATTACATGGCGGGAGACCCCGTCAATGTTGATGTAGATTTAATACACACAACAACTCATGAAGAATATGTTGCAGTCCTGTTTCAGATACCGGCAGGAACATAACAAGAAAAGGTATGTATTACGGTAAGAAAACATCGCGAACCGCCATAAAAGTTCCATATTACGAGTTTTTCCAAAATTGGGACAATTCGAAGCCTGATTGGAGCCGGAGAGGAGCTCCAGGGGGCCCAGGCGCTCCCTGGCGCGGCCTACCTCCTGGTCGCGCCGGGTGGCCACCTGGGCACCCCGGAGTCCGTCTCCGACTCCACTTTGGCTCGTTACCTTCCTATTGTTGCAGAAATTTTTGCTATATATTTTCCCGGGTAGCCTCGGCACCGTATCTCACGATTTCGTGTGTTTTCTTCTCGAGCTGTTTCTTCTAGGACAGAAAAACTATTTTTAGAGATGTCCTCTTGTGGCTCGAGCGGAGAAGACTTTTTGGGGCGACGTCTCCGCCATGTCCAGCAGGATCTCAACCAAGGGAAGCACATTGATTGGGCTACAGAAGAAGAAATCGCTGCAAGGCAAGTGGAGACGGAGCGCTCTGTGAGAGAGGAAGTCAAGATTATTACTGCCCAACAACAAGGAGGTCCAAGCAATCCCATCATGGTGGGATCTGTCCAACCTCAATATGATCTTTGACGAGGATTAGCCTCGGAAAATCCCATGGTCAGGGACCCTGGGTTAGATCGTAGAGAAGGAAAAGGTTGGCGATACTCGTCGGCTAACAGGAGAAGCACTTCCTGCTCGATTGTATTATGCGAGGGGGAGATTACAGTGGAGGTCAAGGCGAGTTCTCTCAAGACCGGTGGTGTTGATTGTAGATTGGATGTCCTGAGTCGTCGCCCCTCCCAACCTTTATATACTAGGCTGGGTCTCAGGAAGTCCGTCTTAGGTTATAACTATAATTTCCTAAACTAGCTTCGGCTTGGACGCCAAGTCTTGACTTCCATGTTGGTCGCGGACTCCCACGTCGGTGCTTTGGGTGGGCCAGTCACGGGCCAGTTGAGGCTTCCATCGGGCCTTCTGTCTTCATATGCACCAGGTATCCTTATACGCAGGAGTCGTGGGGTCACCTGTCGTGGGAAAGTCACGGCAGATGTCCGTAAAGTCGGACTTATCATGGGACCTTTGCTGCGAGGCGAATTCGAGGGGAGAGTCGACATAGCCACATGAATCGGCGATTTACCCAGGTTCAGCCTCGTCGATGCGGTAAAGACCTACTCCTACTTTTTCACTATAGGGGGATCAACTCCTCAATAGGAAGAGTCGATCGTATCCATTACAGTGATGATGTTTCGCAACCTTAGTCTCGTGGAGATCTAGGTTATAGCGAGAGTTGTCTAATCCTGGCTTGAGGTAAGTTCTCCTCTGGCTCCCGTGGTCCTCGGCTTTTAAAGATGTCGGGTCCCGGGATTCCTAGAGTCCGACTCCTACACGATGTGGAAATTCTATTCTACTTTACAAGTTTGCTACGTGCTATACAAGGTAAGTCGAATTCCTTCTAGGGCTTCAATCTTCACGCTTGGAACGTCAGACTCCTGGTCGGGTCTTCTTTGTGGGCCTTCATATGTAAGTCGGCCCAGAGGTTTCTAATGTCGGGTTTATGAGCCTGATCCATCCCCCCGACATTAGCCCGCAGGATTGTTGTGATGCTTTAGACTTCACAGCAATCTTCTTTATTTTCTTCATTGCCACCGGATCTTCATGGATCAAGGGCCGACTTTATGCTTGGCGTTCATTGGGAGTCGGAGTTGTCTCTCTTCAATCTTGCTTTGGCTCCTTTATCTTCCATGAAATCGACTCCTCTAGTCGAGTCGAGTCGAATTTCCAGAGCCGGCGTAATAAATCTGACCTGCAAATGTTTCTTTGAGGGATTTCAAACGGTCCACCTCGATTCCAGTGGCATAATTAATGCTGCCTAGGTTTTCCATGAAAATCGAGGGATTTCTTGCCATTTAGCTGGCAGTTGGCGACGCCTCGGGTTTCGAGCAGAGGCCCTTTTATGAAAAGACCCCCGTCCATACCCATTCACATAGCCCCATCCACATCTTCTCTTCTTCTTCCTCGCGCACCGGAGAACAGGAAGCTTTTACCTTCGCCTCCATCCCGAGCCGTCCTTCCTTCACAAGACGGCCTGGGACCGTGCCATTCTCGTACGCTATTAAGGTAAGCCTCTCATCGCCTCCATTGTGCTACAGTTCTTTACTCATCTCCATTGTCGCGAGCTTCAAGCTCTACTGTATTAGTAGATCGATACAACCCACCGGAGATGCACCATGCATGTTGGTAGATAGGATAGGGTCGGTGATGGATAACTCCGGAAGTGATTAGTTCGTCGAACAATCGTATTTACAGATCCGTTTTCATCATGCAACTGTTCCCAGTTTTTCGCAAACCGTAGATCTGTTCATCATTTTTCGCCTATTTCTCAGGCTTCTTAGATCCAATCGTTCCATTGTGTTTTGTGAAAATTGTTTGTGTAGTTTCTTTGTAAGTCGGTTTATGACCGACTCTAGTTTTCTTTTTCTAGAACCGAATTCTGCACCATGGGTCGGAAAACTGCTGCCGATAAAGGCAAGAAAGAAATCATTGCGGACAAAAGTAAGAAGACAACCGGCAAGACCAGACCTCCAGCTCCCAGGCCGACTTTAGAGGCTAAATGGTCAAAGAGCTTGGTTACTAATGCCTTTTTAAAGGAGATGGATACAGAGGGGACTTTGCCTCCCCAAACTGAAATTAAGTGGCGAGCTCCTGGAATGGAGACCCGGATTCAGCCTCAGGCAAGCGAAGTCGTCATCTTTGTTGATCATATCACCAGAGGCTTCCGTCGTCCCGGCTCTAAGTTGTTTAGGAATGTGTTGCACTGCTATAAATTGCATCCTTAGGATCTAAGTGCTAATTCGATGCTCAATATCTATCATTTTTAAGTGTTTTGCGAGGCTATTCTGCAGATGAAGCCGACTCTGGCTCTGTTTGCTGAGTTTTATTACTGCAATAGGCAGACTGAATATAGTGGAGGTCCGGCTTCAGAATACGGTGGAGTTACTATCCAGAAACGCGCCAAGTCGATTTACCCATCACTCAAGCTGGGCTCCCATGTGAAAACATGGAAAAAATCTTTCTTTTACTGCACCGTTAAAATTCCTGAGAAGGAAAATCCTCTGAGAAGGAAAATCCTCTGCACCTGTTTCCTTCGGATGCTCAAAAGAAAAAGCATGAGCCGATTATGGCTCAGATAAAGGCCTTGCTAGCTCATGGTCTTGCCGGGACAGACCTGAACAAATGTTGGATAGGTTGGCAAATCAAGCCTCTTAGCGTGAGAGATCGACTCATGTGTGAGTATTCGGGGCCGGACGACCCCATGTGTTTTGCGAAGAAGGAGATTTTTGGAGGAGCTCTAGTGACGAGTTGCAAGAAACTTCTTGCTGAGCTCATAGAGGACATCAAGAAAGTCGGCCTTCTCCCGTTTTGTAAAGCCAATCCTGCTCTTCCGGTATGTTTATTTGATTATTCCTCCTTGACAAAATATTTGCCTAAAGATCTTGACCTTCCAACTTATTACTTCCAGGAAGATGATCCATGGTGGAATGTGGGCCAAGACCTCCCTATGGAAGAAGTCGACGCTAAAAGTCCGAGTCATTCGGTAAGATTCACTTGATTGCTTCTTTTTGTGATGTCTTCTTCTTACCCTTTTTGTTCCTGTAGGATGACTCGGAGGAGGATGATGATGAAGAGGAAGAAGAACAAGAGGAAGTTCTTCCAGTTAGGGCCGACACTCGTAAGGAGAGCAAAGTCGCCAATCCACCGGTAATATCTTTTCCGGATTTTATGATGTTCTTAGACAAGCTCGCGTCTTATGTTTTTGCTTATAGGCACAAAGTCGCAAGAGGCATACCCGTAGTTCCGACTCGGCGGACCCTCTTGTGGTTTTTGGCGATGAGCCTCGAAAGGTCCGACAGAAGCCGACTTTAGTCGCAACTCCTTCTCATCAGTCGGCAGGGATTTCTGAGGGACAACATCAGGGTGGTAACTCTGGAGCCGGTACTCCTTCTTCTGAGGGTTCTTCTGTCCGGATGTCAGTTTTCCCAATCAACCGTGGGTAAGTGTTTCTTTCTAAGGACGGTAACTTGTCTTTTATATGCAGGATTTGCTGAAAAAATCTATTTTTGTTTTTGAGCAGCGCTTGAATTGACCCCAAGGATCTGGCCGACTCTTCTTTTTTCTAAGGAGTCGGCTATTAGATCTGAAAAATTTCCAGAGGCTTCGGTTTCTGAAGCTTTGAAGAAAGGTGGCTTAGATGAGTCAAGCCCATCAGAAATATACAAAGATAATTCTCCTGAAGCCGTCCTCGATAAGCCGACGATTCCTTCTGAAAAGGTGGTGGTTGCACCAAGTTCTGTGCCGGCTCCTTCCAAGGAAAAGGCAGTTGTTGATGAAGTTGTGATCACTGGGGTTTGGAAGGGTGACCCATCTTCTTGTACAACCATAATGAAGGTTTTGGAAGACAAGAGTCAGGTGGTAGGTCAGCCTACTGAGTCAATATCTGAGAAGGCATTTCTTGAAGATTTGTTCAAGCCGTCTTTAGCTTGTTCTTCAGAGCAGCATTATATATTCCTCCAGCTTCGGGGGAGTTAAGAGGTATGTACTTGCCTGCACTGTCCTTGATGATATATATCTGTAGCCCCCATAAGCTGGCCTGGTGATTGATTGCCATGCTGGGTTATGAAAAAATAAACTGTATGAGTCATGAGTCAGTATACCTATTTTGTGGTATGCTGAGTTATGATAAATTTGAACTGTAGCCCCATGGATCGATATACCAATTTTTTGAGTTGGAGCCCCCATGAGCCGGCAGGATGTGAGTACGATTCTACCAGGTCATGTATATTTTTTTGTAGATTTAGCCTCCAAGTAACTGTTTAGGCAATAGGTCTAAGTAAATACTTAGTAATATTTCATTGTTTGTAGGATGTTGCCATGGATGCTGGGCAGTCCAAGCGTCAGATGGAGGAACGGCTTGCTGCAGAGTTGGCAAAGCTGAAAGGAGCTGACGAAGAAATTGGCCGACTCCGTGAGGAGTTAGTAAAAAAGGATAAAGAACTTGAAGCCGTCCGAGCTGAAATGTCTGAAGCCGCAAATGTTCTGACCAGAGCTGTAAATGATGCAGCGGCTCAGCATGATATAGCCGAACTAAAATTAAAGTTGGCCCAAAAGAAGCTGGAAACACGCAAGGAAAGTATTCACCGACTTGTGTCCGCCATTTTTGGTGAGTCGGCAAAGCTTCTTTTTGAATCTGGGAGTTCCAATTTTCTTTGTTTCTTGCTGACTTTGATCTTTTTTGTTATTGTAAATACAACAGGCAAGGATCATGATATTCTGGGTGAGACGCCTGCTATGAAGCTGACTTGCACGTTTGCCCTGGTCAAACAATTGTTTGAGGGTGCGTTTAAAGCGATATACGCGACTCAGCCCAAGCCCCCAAGCATGAAGAGGATAACTGATATGATGTGTCCTATCTCAGTTGTACCCGAGTGGGTAAAGCTGGGGAAGCGATCGGCTTGTTGTATGGGGGTAATGCGTGGCTTGGAGCTTGCCAAGGCATATCATCCTGGGTTGAAGTTGCATCGTTGATACGTCCCAAACGTATCTATAATTTCTGCTTGCTCCATGCATGTTTTGTGTGACTTTTCCATGTTTTGCTTGAACTTTCATACACTTTTGAGCATATTTGGACTAATCTATTAACCCAGTGCACCCAGCTGCCAGTTGTTGTTTTCTGCTGTTTTTGTATTTCAGGTTTTCCGGCCATTAAAAGTGCTCCAAAAAATCCAGGAAAATCAGATAAAAAATCAGCGTCGCGGAAACTTCCGGAAACACCAAAGCAGCGAAGGGGGCCACCACCAGGAGGCCAGGAGCGTCCCTGGCACGGCCCCACCCTAGGCCGCGCCAGGAGGCCTCCTAGCTGCCTGGTGGGTCCCCTCGACGCCCCCCTTTGCCTATATTTACCCCTCGGGGTGGAAACCCCTAATACGGACTCCTCTTTCGCGATCTCACCTCTGTTCCGCCGCCGCCGCCGTTTCAAGATCGAGGCTGCCTGGAGAAGCTGCTTCGGCACCCTGCCGGAAGAAGCTACCCCCTCCGGGAGACCATCCATAGCCATGGACGCCTCCCGTATGTACCGTGAGTAGTTTCCCTTGGACCATGGGTCCGTGACCAGTAGCTATGTGATCTATCTCTCCCTTCTTTGTGCCTCCACTTTCGAGTCCTCGTGAGCTGCTTCACATGATTGAGGCATCTATGTAATTTCTGCTGTTGCTATGCTGAGTTTGTTGGGATCTAATGGATTATGAGACTATGTTCAGATTGTGATGAGTAATATATTTGGTTCTTCTCTTTTATATTTTTTTCTTGAGTAAATTCTTGCATGTTCTCCGTTGCGGTATTTTCTTTGGCCAAGTATTTTATTTTCAACTCCAAGAGAGAGCGTTATGCTCGATTGTGGGTTCAGCCCCTTGATGCCTAGCTTGAGTGACAGAAACATGAGACAAGGGGATGTGCTGTCGCCACCAGGGATAAAACAACGATGCTTGTACTTGCGGGTGCAAGGATTGTTTACTTTACGCAAAGTTCTTTTAATGCAGTTGTCTGTTGCTTTGAGTTTACACTTTGGGTGGGATTCGCAACTTAATACCAGCTAAATGTTCTGGATAGATATCTCAAGGTGGATGATTCATAGTAGATGCAGATGGATTTCGGTCTACTTACCTTGGCGTACTGCCCATTTCTTTTGAGCCCTTCCTTTCTTTGCAGCATAGTTAGCATTGCGGTGCCTTCATAATCCTGTCAACTTCCCAACTGTGATTTGTTTACCTCGCTAGCACTTTTATCGTCTTTTGGGAGAGAGACATCACTAGTGAAAATCACGGGACCCCGGTCCATCTTCATATCATTGTTTACACCCTCAATTTACTTTTAGTCTTTACTTTCAGTATCCACTATTATTATCTCTTGCCTTGATCCTTTGTAAACGGCAAGGCCGGAGGAATTGACAACTCCTCTGTACTCGTTGGGAGCAAAGTTATTTGTATCTGTGTGCAGGTCCAGGTGAAGCTAGCAACCTCGGCGCCATTGTTCACTTCACCACCTTCTTGTCTCCTTCGGAGTCCTACAGGAGACAAACCTTGGTATCTTTGCCAAGGGAAAACTTTTCGCTCTACTATATCTAACTCTGCACTTGGGGTAATCAACGAGGGCTTGAAGAGTATCAACACTCTCTTTCCATCAGCAAGTTTTTTGGCGCCGTTGCCGGGGAATCTAGTCTACAAGATAGGGGAGTTGCACACTATCTTTTATCTTTGCTTTTTAGTCTTGTTAGTTTACCTTTCAGTTTTTATCTTCGTGTCCTTTATCAAAAATCTAAAAAATAGTAATATAGTATGTCTAGTTCCTTACTTGCCAATCAATGTCTGACTTCTTTGAAACTGGATCTTATTGGCATGGAGGATTCACCGAGGATCAACAAAAGTGGTACAAGGAACACCGCTTGTCTCAAAATGGGATACACTTATGGAAACAAATACACAAGTTGTTTGACTGTGCTAGAAACTTGTGCTCAATATATAATATATGTTTCTGCAGGGATGAATCTTGTTGCTTTATGAGGCACAAACACCTTGCTTTCCAATGTGAGTACAATGATGATGAAACCTTAGCTTCTTATGCTAAGAGAAACTATTATTTTTATGATGCAGAGGAAATAGAAGAATTTGTTGCTTATAAGGGTGCCTATGAAATTACTTCTCTTCTTAAAAATATTGATGATGCCCCTTACAAATCTGAGAGTATTGCTATACTTAACTATTGTTTGGAAAATTACTATGCAAACTATTATATTACTGATCATCTTGAGAGAATCTCTCCTCCAAAGGAAGAGACTAATGTTTTGCAGGACTCTACGGAAGAAGAAATTATTGAACCTGAAAGCTCCTTGGATGAAAAAGAGGAGGAGAGTGACGAACAAAAGGAGGAAGAATGGATCCATCCATGTCTACCTTCTAATGAGAGTAACTCTTTGACTCTTACCTTATATGAGTGTTATGATCCCATGGATTCTTTTGAAATGTCCCTTTTTTATGAAGTTGATGCCTTCTATGCTTATGGCCATGATGCCACTATGGATGATGCTTACGGAGATGAAATTTCTATAGTTCCTCATGTTAAGCATGAAATTTTTGCTATTGCACCCACACTTGATTGTCCTATTATCCTTTTGAAATCTCCAAATCATATTCCGGAGAATTATGCTCTTATTAAAGCTCAATGTGATGGGTTGCATTTATCTTATGTTCCTAAAGACCGTGTTGAAAACTATACACGTGTACTTTTAGGTCCTAAACAACATGATTTATGTGATAGTTATATTCTTGATGTTGTTCATGATACTACTGAAAATTATTTCGAGAGAGGGAAGTTTGGTTGTAGAAACTTCCATGTTACAAAAACACCTCTCTTTTTGTTTAAATTTTTTAAGTTGTTCTTCTTCCACCTTCCTATGCATGTCACTTTGTGCTTCTTTGATTTATTTTCTTACAAGATGCCTATGTATAGGAAGTGGTTTAGGCTTAAATGTGTTTCATATTTGCTTCTTGATGCTCTCTTTTCCTTCAAAATTCTTATACTTGTGAGAGCATCTTCTATAATCTTTAAGCCAAGCTAATGGCTCTAAAGAAGCGCTTTCGGGAGGCAGCCCGCAACGAATTTAAGTTTTTCTTTTTTCTTTTGTTCTGTTCTTAGTTGTCTTTATGATGGTTACTACTGTAGAAACATCATTGTATCTTTACTTTTCAAGCTTTGTGCCAAGTTTAGCCTCATACGACAAGGGAAGTGAAAGTTGTGACATGCTGTCCAGAAAACAGATTCTGTCCTCGTGACTAGAAAAATTCCAGAAAATTCCCAGTTCATCTTTTTGAGCTGAAATTTTTACACAGCTGCTCTATACAATTACGAAACTTGTGTATGTTCTGAGTTTTTTGATTTGAGTTGCAGAAGTATCCCTAAAAAATTCTTTTCTATCTGCTGTTCTGTTTTTCACAGATTCTGCCACGTTTTGTCTCTCTTTACTTTTGCAAACCTTAACCTTGCGTTTTCTTTGCAAAAACTTTTTGGCAATCTTGGGAAAAAGTAGCTCTTCAAGATTATCTTTATTTCTAGTAAGGGAAAAATTATTTTATTAGGGTACTAACCTCTCTAATCAGCCTACAATGAGTTATGTATGAAGGGAGTTTTCAAGTGCGCGATGGAGGATGATGAAAGAATATTCAGGAGTGTCAAACGCTCAAGCTTGGGGATGCCCATGTGCACCCCCAATAAATATTCAAGGAGACTCAAGCGTCTAAGCTTGGGGATGCCCCCGATGCATCCCCTTCTTCATCAACAATTATCAGTTCGTCTCTCATTGCACTATATTTTTATCAATTCATGCGTTATGTGCTTTGCGTGGAGCGTCTCACTCTTTATTTTTCTAGGTTTTTTTTGCTTTCTTTGCTGTAGTAACAAGTTAGATCCCATCTTAATTACTCTTTTTTGTGGGAGAGATACACGCTCCGCTTGAACTAGAACTCCTCTTAGGATTTGCATGCTTATTCTTTTAGATGTTAGTTGTTCTTTTTCTTTTCTTAGTTGCTGTTCTGTTTAGTTGTAGTGCTTTAGTTTTTCTAGAGCTTTTCTTTTGTCTTAGGTTGAACTTTCTATAGGTTGCATGTTTTATCTTGTTAGAGAGTTTGCCAGTTGCACTGAGTTCTGTGTCTTGACTGAAATTAGGTAGTTAAAGTTGTTGTTCTCTTTGTAGTAGTAACTTGCAATAGTTTTGAGGTATTGACTAGATTAATGTTTGAACTTATGGTGTCAAGAGCTCTTGCCTATTAGTGATAGATGTTGTATTTTGGGCAATCTATGTTTATTTTCAAAACCTACAAAACTAGTTGAGAACTCTAGCTACTAGATGGATCACTAACCTTTGGAGGGTTCGAATATTAGAGTACAGTCATGTACCATGAGTCGATGATGCGCAAGGATAACCAAACCCCCATACACTCCTCCTCAGGGTACCTGTATCTTTGTGAACCTCCTGATTAGATTGAGAGTTACCGATAATAAGTGCATGAGTTCTTCGGACTAATGTGAGTATTCGAAAGTTGACACTTCCACCCACCTATACTTTTTCTAGCCTCTCCTGTGTCATGCATTGCTTTCTTCTCACTCCGAGAGTTGGCGTATACCTTCGACGGTACATCCAAACCCTTGGTATGATACGCTCTGTCATCCTAAACCTCCTTATATCTTTCCTCAAAACAGCCACCATACCTACCTACAAGGCATTTCCATAGCCTTTCCGAGATACATTGCCATGCAACATCCACCTTCTCATGACTTCATCTTCATGTCATACATGCTATTTTCTTGATCGATGAGCCGCATGCTAGTTGGGCCTTGCCCTAATCATTGCTACATGACGCGCTAGTATCATTGCATATCCTGCTACCCTGGAAGAGGCATACATTTGCATCATGATAGTTACATTTTCTTTATGTGAGTACCTTTGTAAAGTGTGAAAGATCTCCTATATTCTTGTAAAATATAGAGTATTGCCCCTAAAGTGAGGAAAAGATCCCAAAGAGGACAAAATCAAAAGATCCCAAAGAGGACAAATGAGAGTTAAATAGAAAGAGCCATTGAGGCCACAAAAAAAATACAAAAAAATAGAAAAAAGAGAAAAGAAAAATAAAAAGAGAGAAGGGGGCATACTACTATTCCTTTTGAGAGATCCACACTAGTACTTCATCTTCTATCCCTTGTACTCCATAGAGATCATCATCATGCATATAGCTATGTGGGGACCCTTCACACTATAGAACTTCGCTTGTATATTCCAATGATGAGCCTCCTCAAACGAGCTCTAGGTCTTCTTGAGCAAGCAAGTTAGATGCACCCCCACTAGTTCCCTTGGAGAGCTTTTAGCTCACATGTGCATCCGTTGCATGGCAATACCTACTCCTCACATCATATCTATCATATGGCCTTCTCTCGCCTATGATTGTCCTCATTGATGTGATACTTTCACACCTTTTTGTCTTCCTCCTCCACCTTCTTTTTGTTTCGCCTTTTAGGTGTCAACTTTCTTGCTCACGCTCATCCATTGCATGAGTGCTCAAAATATCGAAAGGGAGTGGATCAGTTTGACTTGTACCTGGCTAGTGGTCTGGGGACGAGTCAAGATAAGAATCCAAAGGAGACTAAGTGTGAAACTTTAGTAGATAGTTGTTCTCAACAAAAATGCTTTTTTCTCTCGTATTTCCCTATCCCTTTCCTGCACGCAAACACCGTTTGGAGACATTCGAGTCACGGACAGCAAGAGCTCTTGTACCTTTTGTTCTTTTGTTACTTGTGTCAATGCTAATATAGACTCTTAATTGTTAAGACTTGAATTGAATTGCATGCTTTGATTTCTTTACTTAAAAGTCCTTTTATGGTTGTGTGGCATGTCACCACAGAAATTATGCTTGTTATCATTTACCTACTCGAGGACGAGCAGGAATTAAGCTTGGGGATGTTGATACGTCCCAAACGTATCTATAATTTCTGCTTGCTCCATGCATGTTTTGTGTGACTTTGCCATGTTTTGCTTGAACTTTCATAAACTTTTGAGCATATTTGGACTAATCTATTAACCCAGTGCACCCAGCTGCGAGTTGCTGTTTTCTGCTGTTTTTGTATTTCAGGGTTTCCGGCCATTCAAAGTGCTCCAAAAAATCCAGGAAAATCAGATAAAAAATCAGCGTCGCGGAAGCTTCCGGAAACACCAAAGCAGCGAAGGGGGGCCACCACCAGGAGGCCAGGAGGGTCCCTGGCGCGACCCCACCCTAGGTCGCGCCAGGAGGCCTCCTGGCTGCCTGGTGGGTCCCCTTGACGTCCCCCTTCGCCTATATTTACCCCTCGGGGTGGAAACCCCTAATACGGACTCCTCTTTCGCGATCTCGCCTCTATTCCGCCGCCGCCGCCGTTTCAAGATCGGGGCTTCCTGGAGAAGCTGCTCCGGCACCCTGCCGGAAGAAGCTACCCCCTCCGGGATACTATCCATAGCCATGGACGCCTCCCGTATTTACCATGAGTAGTTTCCCTTGGACCATGGGTCCGTGACCAGTAGCTATGTGATCTATCTTCTTTGTGCCTCCACTTTCGAGTCCTCGTGAGCTGCTTCACATGATCGAGGCATCTATGTATTTTCTGATGTTGCTATGCTGAGTTTGTTGGGATCTGGTGGATTATGAGACTATGTTCAGATTGTGATGAGTAATATATTTGGTTCTTCTCTTTTATATTTTGTTCTTCAGTAAATTCTTGCATGTTCTCCGTTGCGGTATTTGCTTTGGCCAAGTATTTTATTTGCAACTCCAAGAGAGAGCGTTATGCTCGATTGTGGGTTCAGCCCCTTGATGTCTAGCTTGAGTGACAGAAACATGAGACTAGGGGATAAGCTGTTGCCACCAGGGATAAAACAACGGTGCTTGTACTTGCGGGTGCAAGGATTGTTTACTTTACGCAAAGTTCTTTTAATGCAGTTGTCTGTTGCTTTGAGTTTACACTTTGGGTGGGATTCGCAACTTAATACCAGCGAGATGTTCTGGATAGATATCTCAAGGTGGATGATTCGTAGTAGATGCAGATGGATTTTGGTCTACTTACCTTGGCGTACTTCCCATTGCTTTTGAGCCCTTCCTTTCTTTGCAGCATAGTTAGCATTGCGGTGCCTTCATAATCCTGTCAATTTCCCAACTGTGATTTCTTTACCTCGCTAGCACTTTTATCGTCTTTTGGGAGAGAGACATCACTAGTGAAAATTACGGGACCTCGGTCCATCTTCATATCATTGTTTACACCCTCAATTTACTTTAAAACTTTACTTTCTGTAGCCACTATTATTATCTCTTGCGTTGATCCTTTGTAAACGGCAAGGCCGGAGGAATTGAAAACTCCTCTGTACTCGTTGGGAGCAAAGTTATTTGTATCTGTGTGCAGGTCCAGGTGAAGCTAGCAACCTCGGCGCCATTGTTCACTTCACCACCCTCTTGTATCCTTCGGAGTCCTACGGGAGACAAACCTTGGTATCTTTGCCAAGGGAAAACTTGTCGCTCTACTATATCTAACTCTGCACTTGGGGTAATCAACGAGGGCTTGTAGAGTATCAACACTCTCTTGCCATCAATCGTCTGGTTGCCGGCTTCCCGAAGCTTAAGGCAGAGGAGTCCAATTTTTCCAAGGAAGATTTCATCAAGGTACACAAAGAAACTCGTCCTTTTTCCACCAAGATTTCTGATGAAATCGAGCTAAGCCGGATAGAGACTGGATATGATGAGAGAAACAAGAGGCGTCGGATCAATCTGCCGACTCCCGTTGAGTTTTCTCTTCTCCCTCCTCCAAAGATGGCTTCGGATCTGGCGAATCCTGTGGAGCCGTTTCCAGGAGGAGAAGAGTTTGACTTGATGATGGATGACATTGCTGATGTGGACTTAATGGAAAGTCACAATGAAATCTTTCCATCAGCGAATGTCGCCGGGTCTTCATCTCAGAGCCAGGCCAACGTTCCATCGTAAGCCTCTGGGGAAGAGAAAATACTTTCATAATATTTTTGCGGTCGTAGTGCCGAGTTTGTAATATTGGGAAACATGTCCCGTGGCTTGTGGCCAGCATGTGGTTAGATACTTTTACGGCGTTTTATCTGAAATTTGCCTGTTTGGCTTTTTGAATGCCAACCTTTGTGATGCCATCTGACTTTTGTCTTTTGACTTGTTTGTTGCTTGTTTGGAGAAGCTTTTCCATCCGACATGAGCCGAATCATAGATGCTTTCAGAGTGTAATCCTCATTAGTCGGTATGATCATCATTGCGTCGTGCCGACTCACGAAGATAATTTGAACTGTAGCCCCCAAAGGCGCCGGTTGTCTTACCTGTAGCAATCTGGGACTTACAATTTCTTGCTTGTTTTCTGAAATTTGCAAGTATTATAGGCCAAACCTTTTGATAATAAAAATTTTAAGTTGTTACTCCCCAAGAGTCGGTATACACGGCTGAGTGATATATCGAATCTTTATGAGAGAAGAAACCTTGAAGCGTAGTCCCCATGAGTCTGTGTGTGCTTCTGTATGCAGTGTCGAGTCACATAGGTCTTATCTTTTGATCTGCCAAGTCATAAAGATATGACACGATGGTTGTGTTCCCGGATTCTGAATAGAGTGGCCCTTTTGAGTGCTGGGATATGTTTTCCTTTGGCAACTTGGAATAATGTGTGCCCACTCCAAACCGGTATGTCAGCTAGATCGGCGAGAGTCGGTGCGACGAAAGTCGACTTATATATTTTATATGGCGAGAGCCAGTTCGACGAGTGTTGATTTATATATATGTATGGCGATAGCCGTTGCGACCGAAGTCTACTTTGTATATGGCGAGAGCCATCGCGACCGATGTCGACTTTTTATATGGCGAGAGCCGTTGTGAACGAAGTCGACTTTGTATATGGCGAGAGCCGTTGCGACCGAATTCGACTTTGTGTATGGCGAGAGCCATTGCGACCGAAGTCGACTTTGAATATGGCGAGAGACATTTGCGACCGAAGTTGAGTTTGTATATGGCGGGAGCCGTTGCGACCGAAGTGGACTTTATAATGCAGGAGGTGCAATGATGTTTAAATGTGAAATGTAATGCAGTCGGTATGTGTGTATCGACAAATAGCCGCGTCTCATAGGGAAAGAATTTCGAGTGGTAGTCCCGATGAGTCGGCATGTGTGTGTTTTGACACATTGCCGAATCCCCTAGAGGTTTTAACTTTATAATGAAAAACATGCTTATAATGATGTATGCCAAAAGGTAAATTATGAATTTCTCATATAGAAGTCGACTCTGGATTCATCTTTTCCTCATCTTCTCCTTGTTGAGAATTTTTTTGGGTTATCCATGAGTCGGAACTCCTCTGTATGTCGTCTCAAATTGATCACCGTTTTTCCGTTTGCTTTAAAACTTCTTCTTGAAAGTTTTTAGCCGGGTTTCGCGTATTTAGATCGTATGAGCATCAAACACACATGCAATTATAGGGCATCGAGTGCCGCATGTATATGCCGAGTTTTCTTAGTTAAGACTCGATGAGTGTAGTCGAGCCCCCAAGATTTCCCTGAAATAAGCTATATACACGTAATTACACATATGTGCCGGGTTTTCTCAGTTAAAGGTTGATGAGTATCATCAAGCCCCCTGAACTTTCCCTGAAATAAACACATAAGTGCTCAGATAACAGTTGAGAGTTGATCAAGCCCCCAAGTTTCTGAGATAATAATAATGCAAAGTATGATATGTATGATGCAATTGCATGTAAACTAAATATAGGATGTAATGCATGCCAGAGTAGTTGAGGCTATAGTCAATCGACAATGATTTGTTGCAATCGACTTATTCATTCTATGTGGCGAGAGCCGGTAAATGAGAGTCGACTTATATGGTAAACGGCGTTGGCCTATTGCGACGTGAGTCGGGGTTTTTTTTTGACGACTCTGAATGTAGTAGGGACGGAGCTGGATGATATCCCGTGTTTCTTTAACTTTTGTGCTAAGTACGTGGGCTGCCGGCTTCCTCATTTACTTCACGAGTCGGTAGGCTTTAATAAGCAGTATTTATGCTTTACTGTAATGAGTTGATGGGGTGTCTCGTCCTTTGGCCTGTTTCCTGGGTTTGATGACCCGGATCGGCTCTCTATTGCGGACGAGTCCATGTTCTTATCACCAAGTGTGTTGGCCTCTTGAGGCTGTGTGACCTGGTTGCGCCGTCATCGTATTGACTTGCCTCTAGAATGTTTTTCTCGATTTGGCGTCTGTATTCTGTATGAAGTAGCAGTGATCCCAGGTGTGGTTAGCGAGGCGGCCCGGTCCGGAATGCTTTGGGCAAGCTTCTTTCATAGCTTTTTCACAATCCCGATGCCTTTTTTTCTTTCCTTGGTGGCCGTCCGTGTCTTTGGGAGTGGTTGTTATCGTATTCCTGCGAGGTCGAGTCGTACCTGTGCTTTCTGTGGTGGGTCCGAGATTGAAGTTGGGACTCCTCATATTTTTCTTCACTGGACTCGGCATATCTGGCGACGGCATCCACGAGTCCCTTTAGGTCCTCGGCTAGCTCCTTTATGCGTCTTAGCGCGTTGTTTATAGGTGTAAGCTGGAGGCCCATTGGCTCTTGAGCCCTCTCGCACCGTATCTCCTATGGAAGTCGATTTTGCGCTTCTGTGAGACTTTTATGTTCCCAGGTCGTTCTCTGGTTTTCTTCTAATTCTTCATTAGAGTCAGTTATGTTCCGGCCCAGTCGCGGCCACACAGTGGTGGTTCGTAGTTCTGAGCCGTTTTCATTTTCTGATGGATTTTGGGTGGTTTGGGCATTTCCATGCGTCTCATGAGCCGAATTGTCGAGGTAGGGGACGTCTGGGTCGTGTTCTTCTGGATCGGATCCAAGTCTACCTTCCCCGATGGATCGAATTGATCCGTTCTCTGAGTATTTGTCTTCTTCACGAAATGAGTCGGCGTTGGAGAAACTATCCTTATCGTGGTTTGGGGTTCCGTCAGGGCGCTCCCGTTCTGGGAACTCACCAATAAACCCGATGAAAGTGTGAGGGAAGGAAGTATCAGGCCGACATGTCTCTTCGAGAGGAACTTGTAGGTCACTGATGAGTGAGTCGGTTAACTTGGATCCGAATACGTCGTCTGCACAAGTATGCGCGTTCTGACTTATATTCTTCTCGAAGTAGCTCTGCCCTACCTGCTGGTGGGTGGCTGCTGCATTTTTTAGTCCATACATCCTTATTGGTGGCTATCTCGGTGTTTCCATATGAACTTCTTATTGTTCGGGGAACTTCACCGGCTCATCATCCATCGAGGTTTCGATAGGGCATGCCAATTTTGGGGGTTCGTTGGTGAATCCGATGAAGGCGCGATCAGAGCCGGCAAGTAGTCGGCTCGCTGCTTCAGTAGGGGCATTATGGTCCGGCTCCGGCTCCGACCCGTTCAATCCGCCGATGAAGAGGTGGATGGAGCCGACTGGGATCTGATAGCCTGACTCAATGAAATCAGCTTCAGGACCCCAGGTGGCATCGTCGATGCAGAGCATCCCGCTCCGGCTTCTGGTGATTCGCCCAGTAACAAGTCCTTCCATATCTTGCAGAGCTCCCCCTAGAACCTCAACACCTATGAGCGCAGGCCCCACGGTGGGCGCCAACTGTCGTGGGAAAGTCACGGCAGATGTCCGTAAAGTCGGACTTATCATGGGACCTTTGCTGCGAGGCGAATTCGAGGGGAGACTCGACATAGACACAGGACTCGGCGATTTACCCAGGTTCGGCCCCGTCGATGCGGTAAAGACCTACTCCTACTTTTTGACTATAGGGGGATCGACTCCTCAATAGGAAGAGTCGATCGTATCCATTAAAGTGATGATGTTTCGCAACCTTAGTCTCGTGGAGATCTAGGTTATAGCGCGAGTTGTCTAATACTGGCTTGAGGTAAGTTCTCCTCTGGCTCCCGTGGTCCTCGGCTTATAAAGGTGCCGGGTCCCGGGATTCCTAGAGTCTGACTCCTACACGATGTGGAGTTTCTATTCTACTTTATAAGTTTGCTACGTGCTATACAAGGTAAGTCAAATTCCTTCTAGGGCTTCAATCTTCACGCTTGGCACGTCAGACTCCTGGTCGGGTCTTCTTTGTGGGCCTTCATATGTAAGTCGTCCCAGAGGTTTCTAATGCTGGGTTTATGGGCCTGATCCATACCCCCCGACATCACCCCCTCGTCAGTAGCCCCCGAGTCCCTAGGGGACTCGAAGAGTCACGCAGGGACTCGAATCCATCGTCACTCGTCTTCACGTGCGTAGCGCGGCTGCGAGTCGTGGCAGTTTAGCCGTAAAAGTGTTTATTCGAGGGATGATAATCTGAAAGAGCCCAAGGTAGTCGACTAGTCGAGCCTTGGTGAATTGCGCTAGTGGAAAATACCTCAGTAGCCCAATCAAGCTCATGTCCCTCGACACGAACTTGGAAACGACCGGTGTCTAGCAAAGTCCATGCCGCTGCAGGCCTTACAGGATCGATGCCGCCGGTCTTAGCAAATAGCCTTAACGCGTCCGTTATCGGCTCATCTTTCTATCATGCAAGCGCATGGGAAACATCGGGAGTGAAGTAGCGATGTGGCAAGTCCCGGCCCGACCGACTGCGCAGCGGGGTCCTACCTACGCTCTAAGCTTGCGCGGCATCTGGGGTATGGCGAGTCGCAGCCCAGGCATCATTTTTATAGAGGCACGGAGCCTAATATAGAGATGCACCCACTTGGAATAAACAGATCAAGTGGACTATTAGTAGTCACTCGCAGAACTTTTGCGAGCTCGGGCGAGGAGTCGTTAAGACTGCACCCACTCGGAAAGTCATCGAGTGCGTGGGAAGACTATCCTGTCGGGCATCTGTTGAGTCTTGCGAGTAGCCACTCGAATGCTTCGTCATCTTCTGGGTGAGGGAGCACCCGAACTCTGGAGATGTGTCGTTTTGTCTATGCGAGTGATCACTCGAGCACATCATTTCCTTCTGGGTGAGGGAGCACCCGAACTCTCAAGATTTTGGACCTTGCTTTGTTTTTGGCAAAGACAAGGTGCTCCCGATGGGAGTAAAAAAATTTGGAACAAAGTCGAAAAAGTTTGGAGAAGAGAGCCGGGGAATCTTTCCACTGTTCAATTTTTGCAGTTGCTTGTCGTGAATCAATTCTGTCTGAGCTTCCGTAATGTCAGGCATTGTGATGATGCCCTTGGTGACATGCTTGATGACGAAGGCTAGGTTTTTGAACCGTCACATCCTCTGCTTGGCCATAATGATGCTCTGCGTTGCTGCAGCCTTTTGGGTTTCTGATCCGTATATGGGAAACACGCGAGATTTGATGTCTCCTTTAAATATTTGTTGGATGCAAAGAGGCATACTGTCTTGGACTCTGTATTGACACGTGTTTTGGTCTTGATTTAATGATGGACCGTTTGGATTTCTACGTGTTTTCCTTGCTTGCCCTTGGTCTGGGCTATAAGTATCTGTTGAACTTTTGCTCGGTTGGCGCAATCACTTCGCTCCTCTTTGCTCCTTGTTCCGTAGTTCCTCGACGCTCCTGAGCTGGTGCTTCTTGCGACATGGCTCGCCGAGGCCGTGGCCACCGAGGTCGTGGTGGTCGTGTCCCTCGTTTCTCTTGTCGTGGGCGTGGTGGAGCGCATGTGGCCCCCTCTTCTTCTGAGAGGGCGGGTGTTTGGCGCTATGATTTTCTTCTTGGCATTCTTAGTCCATCCGCTGGCCGGATCCTGATACGGTTAAAATGCATCACTATTTTATATAGTAATTCTTTCTTATTCATTGATATATTTAATGATATGATGTTATTCTTATGTTGTTTTGGCCTATTTTACACAGTTTGCAACTTTCCGGTGCCGAAGCAGCAGATGCAGGATTCGGCGGTAAAAAGTGGACGCTGAGTTGCTGAAGAAGAATACCCCCAAATTACCTGAAAATGGACGGAGGCTATTTTCCAGAAGGATCATGAAGACACGCAAAAGAGCGACCAGAGGGGGGCCACAGGGTGCCCAGGCGGCCACCTGGCGCGGCCCCCACCCTGGCCGCGCCGGGAGGGCGCCTAGGCCCCTGGGACCACTCCCGGCTCCCCCCTTTGGCCTATATATCGCTCATATATCAGAAACCCTAAAACAGGGGGAGTTTACGGAGTTCCGCCGCCGCTCCGTGGCGGAAACCTACAGAGAAGAAAAGCAATCTCTGGCGGGAAGATTCCGCCGGGGAGAACACCTCCCGGAAGGGGATATCGTCACCATCGTCACCACCATCGTCACGGGCATCATCGAGATCATCATCAACATCATCCCCATCATCAGCACCATCTCCACCTCCATCCAATCTCATCTCACAATTGCAACTCGTGCTGTAATCCGTACTATCTATCCTCTCTACTCTATCGGTGTTGATTACTACTTTGTGGTGAATGCTATTGAGTTTTGTTGGAGAAATATTATTGTGTCCAGATTGTTTATCATCTATTTATCCCCACTGATCATGATCTCTTTTATGTCTTGTGAGTAGTTACTTTAGTTCTTGAGGACATGGGAGAAGTCTAGTTGTTAGTAGTCATATGATGTTGAAGTAATATGTGTTGGTTGATATTTAAGTTGAGTTGTTATTTTCCTAGTGGTGTTGTGTGATTCGAACACTCAACACTTCGCCTTATCAAGGACCTAGGGGAATACATTGTGTACAAAGAATGCTTACGGTGGGTTGCCGGAGTGATAGAAACCTAAACCCCAGTTTGCACGCTTTTGCACAAGGGAACAATGGATCACCGATCGTATTGCTATGGTTAGGCTTTTGCCTTAATTACTATCTTGTATTTGTGGATGCTTGCAAGGTGTTTAATCATAAGAGTGCACTTTTCTTAGTCTAGAGGGTGTACTAGCATAGATCCCCCCACTCAACACTTATCAACACAGCACATAGAACCGATACGGAATATGGCGAAAGCACATGACTACCTCTCCCGTGTGTCCTCAAGAACACTTTAGACTTTATAAGTTCAGTTGCTAGGCCTCTCCTTTTCTCAGAAAGGATTGGTCCACTCATTACTCTCCAGTGTCTTTTACTTTGCTCGTTTTACTTTCCTGTTGCCAATACCAAGAAAACCCCTAAAAAGTTATCTTTCAGTGCTTGCAGTTATCTCCTTGCCAAAGTCATTTGCTATTACCTTCTGCTCCTCGTTGGGTTTGACACTCTTACTTATCGAAAACGCTGCAATAGATCCCTTACGGTTGTGGGTCATCAAGTACCGTTTCTGGCGCCGTTTCCGGGGAGCGTAGCGCTATTAGTAAGTGAAGCTGGTAAGGAAATTTTTATATTGCTGTTTTTAGTTTTGTTGTTGCTGCTTTTGTCCTTATGGACACCCCTACTCTTGGATCGTTGTTCTTGGGGAGCCGCCCCACTACTAAGGTAGTCACTCCTGACCCTGCTGAAATTGTGCCTTATAGGATACCATCTGGTATCACCGATTATGTCTTAGCTAATCGCTATGCAGGAGACAGACATCCAGGTGAACACTTGCTATATTTATCACGATTATGTTCATTATTCAAGCTTGGAGGTGTGTCACTGGAGTTCGTTATGAATAAATTATTCTCCATATCTCTTACGGACAAAGCTTCAGATTGGTATAGGCTCCTCGATAACTCACATTCTCTTAATTGGGAAGAGCTTATGTCTCTCTTTTATACAAAGTTTTACCCTCTTCATGAAGTTCATCGAGACAGGAATTACATCTATAACTTTAGGTCTCGCGACGGAGAGAGCATCGCTCAAGCTTGGGGGAGGCTTAAATCCCTAATGTTCAAATGTCCGATCCATAAGCTCCCCGAAGATATTATACTTACAAATTTTTATGCCAGGCTTTCTCGTCAAGATAAGGAAATGTTGGATGCCTCCTCTAGCGGGGTATTTCAGAAAAAGACCGTTGAAGATGAAGGGAATATGCCCGAGAGGCAATAATAAAGTGGTTATTATCTTATTCCATGTTTATGATAAATGTTTATTTTCATGCTATAATTGTGTTAACCGGAAACGTTAATACATGTGTGTTTAATAAACAAAGAAAAGGTTCCTAGTAATGTCTCTCTTTATACTAGCTTGTTGATTAACGGATGATCAAGGTTTCCTGATCATTGACATTGGATGTCGTTAATAACAAGGTCATATCATTGGAGAATGATGTGATGAACATACATCCACAGTAGTTATAGCAATACGATCATGTCATCAAAGTTTCTATTGCTGTATCAAACTTTCACGAAGTAACCCTAATCCTTAGACCATGAGATCACGTCAATCACTGACACCGGAAGAGTACTTTGATTCCATCAAACGTCACACCGTAACAGGGTGATTATAAAGGTGTCGTTGGGTACTTGGAAAGTGTTAGTTGAGGCTCGTGGATCAAGAGTGGGATTTGTCCATCCAGATGACGGAGAGATATACTCTGGGCCCTCTCGGTGATATCACATTGACATCGCTTGCAAGCACGTGACTGGCTCACGAGGATGTTATATCACGGAACGAGTAAAGAGTACTTGTCGGTAACGAGATCGAACTAGGTATGGATGATACCAAATGATCGGATCTCGGACAAGTAAAATATCGCGAGACAAAAGGAATTGGTTACGGAGTAATGGTTCACACGATCACTAGTTCATCGTTGAGTAAGTGGGAGTCATCATGGATCTCCAGATCCCTCTGATGATTATTGATCGGAGAAGAGTCTCTGTCATGTCCATTTTATTCACGAACCGTAGGGTGACACACTTAAGGATTCGTTGACGCGTTTGAGTGGATACGGAACGCCGGAGAATATACTGGACAGCACATGGACTGTTTTTGATAAAACTACTGGAATAGTTTCGGTATATCAAAATAGTGCAAGGGGATAATTGTTAATGTGTTCATTGAATGAAGTGTTCATCAATGAAGTACTCATTGAATGAAGTGTTCATTAATTTGAGTGACATTAAACAAGATAATTAAAAGTGTTTTAATGTGATAAAACTCTTGGAATTTTGAGTGGAGATTTATGGAAATTATGGGAATAATGTGTGACCCTTTGTTTTTGTGAGTGGAGAGTCCACCCACATGATGAGGGGAGAGGTGGGGGCACCTCTTGGGGCGTGCTACCCCTTGGGGGCTGCCTCCCCCTCCTCCTATATATAGATGGGTGGAGGTCCTCACACAACTCACTCATTCCTCCATCTCTCATATGCCCTTTGGTTGGCATCTTCCTCCCCTTGCTAGCTGATCCAGTTTCACGAGTACGGTGCTTAGGCAAAGCCCTGCTCAAGATCTTCTCTACCACCACCACCACTATGTTGTAGTGCTGTTGGAGTTCCCGAGGATCCACTACTTCCGCTGCCCAACTGGAGCAAGGGGCGGAGGTCGTCACTGATCTGTACGTGTGACCGACTACGGAGACGCTGCCCGTTCGTGGCGTCAAGTCTTCATCACGACCTTGAGGTCGGCGAGTGTTCGACTACATCACCCACGAGAATAGTTCTCGTTAAAGCTTTTGGTCTTCGAGGGTGAGTCCTTCTCAAACCGTTACAAGTTATCTCCTAGATGTGATCTTGGCAGTTGCAATCGTAGGAAAAAAATTTGTTTTCTATGCAACGAACCCTTCAGTGGTATCAGAGCCTCGTCTATGCGTAGATGCTTCGTATGGTTAGAACACATAGAGATGTGGGCGTTGATCCTCTAGTTGTTACCCTCTTTTGTGCACTTGTTCATATTGCGGCAATGTTGGATTGAAGCTGCCCTAAGCGCGGATTGCGTGTCACGCTTGACATACGGCTTGTACCGTATAAAGTGGCTTTGGGGGTGTCAGTTTCTCTAACATTAGTGATATGGCATTTGCAACGGAGGGCCCTGGAAAGGGATGAAAAGAAACAACTAGCGAATCAACGTTGTGGTTCTTGTCCGTAGGTAAGATCGGTTCTTTCCTAGGAAGCCCAAAACCACGTAAAATTTGCAAAGATAATTTAGAAGCGTCTAACTTGTTTTTGCAGGGCATGTGATGTGATATGGTCATTGTTACAAAATTGTTGTATGAAATGAGATTTATTGTAAACAACCGGCAGGAGCCATATGGTTGTGTTTTTCCTTTTTAAGGCCTGCGTGCTGTAGATATATCCATGAGATATATTGTAATGGAGAAGGACGACCATGGTGGTGGCGCCATGGACCTTGGTGCCGCGTCGGTGGCATGATGGAGATCATACCAACACGCACAAGATGGAGATCTAATGCGAGAAGGACCATATCATATCACATTATCCATGCATGTGATGTTTATCCTTTTATGCATCTTATTTTGCTTAGTTACGATCATGATCGCTGCGGTAGCATTATAAGATGATCCCTCTCACTTAATATCAAGGATCATTATTTGTTCTTCCTTAGTATGCACCGTTAAGAAAGTTCGTCGTTTCGAGACACCACGTGATGATCGGGTGTGATAGACTCTACGTTCGCATACCACGGGTGTTTTCAAGCCTAGCATGTACAGACATGGCCTTGAAACACATGCAAATACTAAGGTTCTACTTGGCGAGCCTAGCATGTACAGACATGGCCTCGGAACATGGACCGAAAGGTTAAGCACGAGTCATATGGATGATATGATGAACCATATTGAGATGCTCGCCATTGCAGCTACACCGCCTCACGTGATGATCGGTCGTGGTGTAGTGAATTTGGTTCGTGTAATCACCAAAGACGACTCGAGGGATGTTGTTTTTGAGTGGGAGTTAGATGAACTCATTTTATCATGAACTAAATCAAAGTGAATTTGCATAGTTCGTTGTAGTAATTGGCATTTGTTTACTACCTTTGCGCTTAGCTATAATTGAGATAATAGAACTATAGAATTCTGGATATTTAACTTTACGGACTGGTACCGTATTGTTTGAGTGTCAATCTAAAGTTTAAAGTCTTATTGCAAACTTTAGCAAACCTTGCTTGCTCCATGAAGTTTAATAATGTGTATTAAATCGAGAGTAACAATTCTAGTGTTAGTGTCTAAGTATCACACTTGCCTCCATGATCCTTGATATTCAAATGTTGTTTGTTATTATCAAGGTTATCTAGGAGCTGAAAGGATTGTTTCCGAAACTATCATGTGTGGAAGATATAGCGATATCTGAAACAATTTTAGTTGCAATGTGATAGAGTAAAATTTAGTGAGAAACATGTTCTCATATTGTATGAGAATTTGTGAAGGTTGGAGACACTATGTGTCCTAATCTCCCAAAAAGGTTTTGGAAACTAATATTGTACTCACAGTTTGTCCCTATGAGCTATGGTGGTTTTGTCATGAAAGTTGTCATGATAGGATGAATGGAAGATGTAGGTAAAATGTTTACTACACTATAAGATTACTAAAGAATGGAATTTGGAAGAACACCAAACATTTGATGACGGTGATCTACATCAAAGTGAGAATCAAAGGGTGTTAGTATTTGACTAACACACTTTGGATTATGTGTCATTTGAATGGTGCCACAAGTGATGTTGATAAATTCTTCTAAAAAGGAAAGGAATTGCTGAAAGAGGATCTAAAAAATATTTTGGCGAAAAGAAAAAGGAAAAGACTGGAAATGTCCAGCTCGGGTATATAGATGATATACATGTTATGGGTATATTCATTGCTTGTTAAACAGTGTGATTCTTGAGTATTGGATACTGATTGGTTGGTATGAAGTTTCATACGGAACAACGCAATACAAGAGTTGCAATGGCCTGAGTAACTAGCAAATGAATATGGGATGATTCTCATCAAGAACAAAATAAAGTGTTATTGTGTTTATCGTTGGAATTAAACCTAGCCTTCAAGATTTATTTGAATAATTGTTATTCTGTTCTGGTGTTATACGAACAATAGTTGTTCAAATTATCACCATATTCATAGAAGATGGATGAACTCTATAAATCTTGTTGGAGAAATCACATCCATAATAACTGATGCTAAACATGTCGCAAGACAAATGATTAGAAGATCACTTATGAGTGACACCACCGTTTGAATCATATTGGAAAGAAACACATGAAGAAACTCCATGGTGATGGAATTTTGGAGTCTTTTGATTTTGAATCAACTGACGCTTGTAAGAATTTCCTAGAAATGATTGAAACTCCGTTCATAGGCAAAGAAGGACGGACGACTAACTTATTGGACATTATACATGTTGATGTGTATAGTTCATTATGTGTAGCCGTGTGTGGTGGGTCTTATAACTTCATATACATTAACCGAGGTTTTGAGTGGATATATGTGTATATTTACTTGATAAAGAAGAAGTATGAAATGTTTGAAAATGTTCAAATAAATTTCAAGATGAAGTGAAAATCATTGTAACGAGAAAATAAGAGTTTATGATTGGATCATAAAAGAAGATTTTTGAGTTAAAAGTTTAGCAAATGCCTGAGAGTTTAGGAATCGTTCCAAAACTTGCATTTCCCGAAACACCATAGGAGTATGGAGTGTTCGAGAGATGTAATCAAACCTTGTTTGACATGGTAAGGATCAAAGGTGTTATTTATAAAAATTGCCATTATATTTTAAGGATTAAGCTTTAGAGACTACCGCTTTTCACTGAAAAGAGCGCCATCGAGATCCGTTGAAATGACACCATATAAGTTATGGAATGGGATAAAACCCAATTTGTCTTTTCTTAAATTTTGGTATGCAAGGCATATGTAAAATGTTTACAACCAAAGTCGGATAAAGTACGTCTTTGTAGGTTATCCCAAAGTAACCGTTGGGTATTCCTCCATAACACTAAAGACAAAAGTTTTTTTTGTGGCTAAGAGCATCAAGTTTCTTGAGAAGGAATTTTTGCGAAAAGTTAAGTGGGAGGACAGTAGAACTTCGATTAGGTTGTTGAACCTAAGCTTTATGTGCTAAGTGGCGCAGCGCCGGAAAGTGTCCCGGAAGCGGCCGCAATGCTCTTGGCTACCGTGTCCCAAAGGTTGTGGTCATGGCGATCTAAGTTCCTATTGAACTGCGTAGTTCGGGTAATTGATCAAATAGTAAGATTTGAGATTGAATCATTGTTATTTGATAATAATGGACCGACTGCATGCAAAGAAGCGATGATGGGCCCTGAATCCGTCAAAATGGCTAGAAGCTATAAAATCCGTGATAGTTCCATACACGAGAAACCAAGTTTCTGAACTTGGAAGACCCTCTAGATACCGTGTTTGGATCTATAAAGAAACAGACGTGGATGTTCTCACATCTATGAAATATTCGACATATCGTTAAAATGGTTTACGATTATGTTCAAAGATTTGGCTATGACAAGATTTGATCTTTCATAACGATATTTAGTCTGGACGGATTATTGTAGCAATCACTACATATGCTAGTTTTTGTATATGGTAGTTGAACAAACGGAACAACGTTCTTCTAATAGAATGGTTACCTAGGACGTGTACAGGACACGGTCCAAAGGGTTCTGTTAATTCAAAGTATGCTAAAATAGCATGCAAATTTCAATGGTTGAAATAAGCATTCGCGGAGTTGGAATCTTCATCATGATGAAATTGTTAAAACGTTTAGTTTCATCAGAGACGGTGAAGATGCTTGCTTTTGCAAGAAATTAAGTGGGAGCGCTGAGACATATTTCTAATACATTATGTAGAAGACATATTGTTGATTGGAAATGATGTATCTTTTATTGACACGGGTGAAGTTTCATTGAAAATTTGATTTTAATGGAAGATTTGGGCAAAACCAGTATATTGGGCTAATATGGTCTATATAGATAGATTGAGGTGCTAATATGGTTGGGCCGAAGTACATATATGAAATATTGAATAAGTTCAATATGGAAACGACGAGAAAGGTTCTTGCCGCATGGAAAAGGTTGAAGCGAGATTCAAGTGTTTTGACACTTGGTGAGTAAAATCACATGAATGATTTGATCAATCATGTACACCATGATATGTACAATTCCAGAATGTCCTATGCTCTAAATGTTATGAGCATATACCAGAATGATTCATAAGATGATCATTGGACAATAGTAAAGATATCCTTACGTGCTTTGGAAGGACTAAGAATATATATTATGTATGTTGGACAATAGTTCATTGTAAAGTGTTACATTGATACTAGTTTTGTCGCAAGATACAATCTAAATTTATCTCAATTTTGGCGGTATGTTAAGGTGGCAAAATGTAATGGAAGAAAGTTCCATGATAGATTTGGAATAGTTCCAAATGGATTTGGATGAGTTCCAAAGTTAAGACATTATAACGAATACTACAACGAAAGGCTAAGTATATGACTGCTCTAGCAGCAGCAAAGGAGGGCATTTGTGTCAAGAAGTTTGTTTGACAAACTAGGTGTAGTTCCAAGAGAGCTAATACTATGAAGATCTATTGTACGACAATAGATTCAACATGTTTTGAGCTCAAGGGACTAAGGTCTCACCGGAGGACCAAATTTATGCAATGCCATCTCATTGGTGAATGAGTGATGCGTAGAGACGCAAAGAAATGCAAATACACACGGACCTGAAGTGTCAGATCTGGATATTAGGTTTACCACTAGCAATGCGTATGGATAACACCTGAATGCCATAGGTGTTGGATGCGCAAGTACCAAACTAGATTATTGACTCTAGTGCAAGTGGGAGACTGAAGGGAATATGCCCGAGAGGCAATAATAAAGTGGTTATTATCTTATTCCATGTTTATGATAAATGTTTATTTTCATGCTATAATTGTGTTAACCGGAAACGTTAATACATGTGTGTTTAATAAACAAAGAAAAGGTTCCTAGTAATGTCTCTCTTTATACTAGCTTGTTGATTAACGGATGATCAAGGTTTCCTGATCATTGACATTGGATGTCGTTAATAACAAGGTCATATCATTGGAGAATGATGTGATGAACATACACCCACAGTAGTTATAGCAATACGATCATGTCATCAAAGTTTCTATTGCTGTATCAAACTTTCACGAAGTAACCCTAATCCTTAGACCATGAGATCACGTCAATCACTGACACCGGAAGAGTACTTTGATTCCATCAAACGTCACACCGTAACAGGGTGATTATAAAGGTGTCGTTGGGTACTTGGAAAGTGTTAGTTGAGGCTCGTGGATCAAGAGTGGGATTTGTCCATCCAGATGACGGAGAGATATACTCTGGGCCCTCTCGGTGATATCACATTGACATCGCTTGCAAGCACGTGACTGGCTCACGAGGATGTTATATCACGGAACGAGTAAAGAGTACTTGTCGGTAACGAGATCGAACTAGGTATGGATGATAACAAATGATCGGATCTCGGACAAGTAAAATATCGCGAGACAAAAGGAATTGGTTACGGAGTAATGGTTCACACGATCACTAGTTCATCGTTGAGTAAGTGGGAGTCATCATGGATCTCCAGATCCCTCTGATGATTATTGATCGGAGAAGAGTCTCTGTCATGTCCATTTTATTCACGAACCGTAGGGTGACACACTTAAGGATTCGTTGACGCGTTTGAGTGGATACGGAACGCCGGAGAATATACTGGACAGCACATGGACTGTTTTTGATAAAACTACTGGAATAGTTTCGGTATATCAAAATAGTGCAAGGGGATAATTGTTAATGTGTTCATTGAATGAAGTGTTCATCAATGAAGTACTCATTGAATGAAGTGTTCATTAATTTGAGTGACATTAAACAAGATAATTAAAAGTGTTTTAATGTGATAAAACTCTTGGAATTTTGAGTGGAGATTTATGGAAATTATGGGAATAATGTGTGACCCTTTGTTTTTGTGAGTGGAGAGTCCACCCACATGATGAGGGGAGAGGTGGGGGCACCTCTTGGGGCGTGCTACCCCTTGGGGGCTGCCTCCCCCTCCTCCTATATATAGATGGGTGGAGGTCCTCACACAACTCACTCATTCCTCCATCTCTCATATGCCCTTTGGTTGGCATCTTCCTCCCCTTGCTAGCTGATCCAGTTTCACGAGTACGGTGCTTAGGCGAAGCCCTGCTCAAGATCTTCTCTACCACCACCACCACTATGTTGTAGTGCTGTTGGAGTTCCCGAGGATCCACTACTTCCGCTGCCCAACTGGAGCAAGGGGCGGAGGTCGTCACTGATCTGTACGTGTGACCGACTACGGAGACGCTGCCCGTTCGTGGCGTCAAGTCTTCATCACGACCTTGAGGTCGGCGAGTGTTCGACTACATCACCCACGAGAATAGTTCTCGTTAAAGCTTTTGGTCTTCGAGGGTGAGTCCTTCTCAAACCGTTACAAGTTATCTCCTAGATGTGATCTTGGCAGTTGCAATCGTAGGAAAAAAATTTGTTTTCTATGCAACGAACCCTTCAGTGGTATCAGAGCCTCGTCTATGCGTAGATGCTTCGTATGGTTAGAACACATAGAGATGTGGGCGTTGATCCTCTAGTTGTTACCCTCTTTTGTGCACTTGTTCATATTGCGGCAATGTTGGATTGAAGCTGCCCTAAGCGCGGATTGCGTGTCACGCTTGACATACGGCTTGTACCGTATAAAGTGGCTTTGGGGGTGTCAGTTTCTCTAACATTAGTGATATGGCATTTGCAACGGAGGGCCCTGGAAAGGGATGAAAAGAAACAACTAGCGAATCAACGTTGTGGTTCTTGTCCGTAGGTAAGATCGGTTCTTTCCTAGGAAGCCCAAAACCACGTAAAATTTGCAAAGATAATTTAGAAGCGTCTAACTTGTTTTTGCAGGGCATGTGATGTGATATGGTCATTGTTACAAAATTGTTGTATGAAATGAGATTTATTGTAAACAACCGGCAGGAGCCATATGGTTGTGTTTTTCCTTTTTAAGGCCTGCGTGCTGTAGATATATCCATGAGATATATTGTAATGGAGAAGGACGACCATGGTGGTGGCGCCATGGACCTTGGTGCCGCGTCGGTGGCATGATGGAGATCATACCAACACGCACAAGATGGAGATCTAATGCGAGAAGGACCATATCATATCACATTATCCATGCATGTGATGTTTATCCTTTTATGCATCTTATTTTGCTTAGTTACGATCATGATCGCTGCGGTAGCATTATAAGATGATCCCTCTCACTTAATATCAAGGATCATTATTTGTTCTTCCTTAGTATGCACCGTTAAGAAAGTTCGTCGTTTCGAGACACCACGTGATGATCGGGTGTGATAGACTCTACGTTCGCATACCACGGGTGTTTTCAAGCCTAGCATGTACAGACATGGCCTTGAAACACATGCAAATACTAAGGTTCTACTTGGCGAGCCTAGCATGTACAGACATGGCCTCGGAACATGGACCGAAAGGTTAAGCACGAGTCATATGGATGATATGATGAACCATATTGAGATGCTCGCCATTGCAGCTACACCGCCTCACGTGATGATCGGTCGTGGTGTAGTGAATTTGGTTCGTGTAATCACCAAAGACGACTCGAGGGATGTTGTTTTTGAGTGGGAGTTAGATGAACTCATTTTATCATGAACTAAATCAAAGTGAATTTGCATAGTTCGTTGTAGTAATTGGCATTTGTTTACTACCTTTGCGCTTAGCTATAATTGAGATAATAGAACTATAGAATTCTGGATATTTAACTTTACGGACTGGTACCGTATTGTTTGAGTGTCAATCTAAAGTTTAAAGTCTTATTGCAAACTTTAGCAAACCTTGCTTGCTCCATGAAGTTTAATAATGTGTATTAAATCGAGAGTAACAATTCTAGTGTTAGTGTCTAAGTATCACACTTGCCTCCATGATCCTTGATATTCAAATGTTGTTTGTTATTATCAAGGTTATCTAGGAGCTGAAAGGATTGTTTCCGAAACTATCATGTGTGGAAGATATAGCGATATCTGAAACAATTTTAGTTGCAATGTGATAGAGTAAAATTTAGTGAGAAACATGTTCTCATATTGTATGAGAATTTGTGAAGGTTGGAGACACTATGTGTCCTAATCTCCCAAAAAGGTTTTGGAAACTAATATTGTACTCACAGTTTGTCCCTATGAGCTATGGTGGTTTTGTCATGAAAGTTGTCATGATAGGATGAATGGAAGATGTAGGTAAAATGTTTACTACACTATAAGATTACTAAAGAATGGAATTTGGAAGAACACCAAACATTTGATGACGGTGATCTACATCAAAGTGAGAATCAAAGGGTGTTAGTATTTGACTAACACACTTTGGATTATGTGTCATTTGAATGGTGCCACAAGTGATGTTGATAAATTCTTCTAAAAAGGAAAGGAATTGCTGAAAGAGGATCTAAAAAATATTTTGGCGAAAAGAAAAAGGAAAAGACTGGAAATGTCCAGCTCGGGTATATAGATGATATACATGTTATGGGTATATTCATTGCTTGTTAAACAGTGTGATTCTTGAGTATTGGATACTGATTGGTTGGTATGAAGTTTCATACGGAACAACGCAATACAAGAGTTGCAATGGCCTGAGTAACTAGCAAATGAATATGGGATGATTCTCATCAAGAACAAAATAAAGTGTTATTGTGTTTATCGTTGGAATTAAACCTAGCCTTCAAGATTTATTTGAATAATTGTTATTCTGTTCTGGTGTTATACGAACAATAGTTGTTCAAATTATCACCATATTCATAGAAGATGGATGAACTCTATAAATCTTGTTGGAGAAATCACATCCATAATAACTGATGCTAAACATGTCGCAAGACAAATGATTAGAAGATCACTTATGAGTGACACCACCGTTTGAATCATATTGGAAAGAAACACATGAAGAAACTCCATGGTGATGGAATTTTGGAGTCTTTTGATTTTGAATCAACTGACGCTTGTAAGAATTTCCTAGAAATGATTGAAACTCCGTTCATAGGCAAAGAAGGACGGACGACTAACTTATTGGACATTATACATGTTGATGTGTATAGTTCATTATGTGTAGCCGTGTGTGGTGGGTCTTATAACTTCATATACATTAACCGAGGTTTTGAGTGGATATATGTGTATATTTACTTGATAAAGAAGAAGTATGAAATGTTTGAAAATGTTCAAATAAATTTCAAGATGAAGTGAAAATCATTGTAACGAGAAAATAAGAGTTTATGATTGGATCATAAAAGAAGATTTTTGAGTTAAAAGTTTAGCAAATGCCTGAGAGTTTAGGAATCGTTCCAAAACTTGCATTTCCCGAAACACCATAGGAGTATGGAGTGTTCGAGAGATGTAATCAAACCTTGTTTGACATGGTAAGGATCAAAGGTGTTATTTATAAAAATTGCCATTATATTTTAAGGATTAAGCTTTAGAGACTACCGCTTTTCACTGAAAAGAGCGCCATCGAGATCCGTTGAAATGACACCATATAAGTTATGGAATGGGATAAAACCCAATTTGTCTTTTCTTAAATTTTGGTATGCAAGGCATATGTAAAATGTTTACAACCAAAGTCGGATAAAGTACGTCTTTGTAGGTTATCCCAAAGTAACCGTTGGGTATTCCTCCATAACACTAAAGACAAAAGTTTTTTTTGTGGCTAAGAGCATCAAGTTTCTTGAGAAGGAATTTTTGCGAAAAGTTAAGTGGGAGGACAGTAGAACTTCGATTAGGTTGTTGAACCTAAGCTTTATGTGCTAAGTGGCGCAGCGCCGGAAAGTGTCCCGGAAGCGGCCGCAATGCTCTTGGCTACCGTGTCCCAAAGGTTGTGGTCATGGCGATCTAAGTTCCTATTGAACTGCGTAGTTCGGGTAATTGATCAAATAGTAAGATTTGAGATTGAATCATTGTTATTTGATAATAATGGACCGACTGCATGCAAAGAAGCGATGATGGGCCCTGAATCCGTCAAAATGGCTAGAAGCTATAAAATCCGTGATAGTTCCATACACGAGAAACCAAGTTTCTGAACTTGGAAGACCCTCTAGATACCGTGTTTGGATCTATAAAGAAACAGACGTGGATGTTCTCACATCTATGAAATATTCGACATATCGTTAAAATGGTTTACGATTATGTTCAAAGATTTGGCTATGACAAGATTTGATCTTTCATAACGATATTTAGTCTGGACGGATTATTGTAGCAATCACTACATATGCTAGTTTTTGTATATGGTAGTTGAACAAACGGAACAACGTTCTTCTAATAGAATGGTTACCTAGGACGTGTACAGGACACGGTCCAAAGGGTTCTGTAAATTCAAAGTATGCTAAAATAGCATGCAAATTTCAATGGTTGAAATAAGCATTCGCGGAGTTGGAATCTTCATCATGATGAAATTGTTAAAACGTTTAGTTTCATCAGAGACGGTGAAGATGCTTGCTTTTGCAAGAAATTAAGTGGGAGCGCTGAGACATATTTCTAATACATTATGTAGAAGACATATTGTTGATTGGAAATGATGTATCTTTTATTGACACGGGTGAAGTTTCATTGAAAATTTGATTTTAATGGAAGATTTGGGCAAAACCAGTATATTGGGCTAATATGGTCTATATAGATAGATTGAGGTGCTAATATGGTTGGGCCGAAGTACATATATGAAATATTGAATAAGTTCAATATGGAAACGACGAGAAAGGTTCTTGCCGCATGGAAAAGGTTGAAGCGAGATTCAAGTGTTTTGACACTTGGTGAGTAAAATCACATGAATGATTTGATCAATCATGTACACCATGATATGTACAATTCCAGAATGTCCTATGCTCTAAATGTTATGAGCATATACCAGAATGATTCATAAGATGATCATTGGACAATAGTAAAGATATCCTTACGTGCTTTGGAAGGACTAAGAATATATATTATGTATGTTGGACAATAGTTCATTGTAAAGTGTTACATTGATACTAGTTTTGTCGCAAGATACAATCTAAATTTATCTCAATTTTGGCGGTATGTTAAGGTGGCAAAATGTAATGGAAGAAAGTTCCATGATAGATTTGGAATAGTTCCAAATGGATTTGGATGAGTTCCAAAGTTAAGACATTATAACGAATACTACAACGAAAGGGTAAGTATATGACTGCTCTAGCAGAAGCAAAGGAGTGTTCGACTACATCACCCACGAGAATAGTTCTCGTTAAAGCTTTTGGTCTTCGAGGGTGAGTCCTTCTCAAACCGTTACAAGTTATCTCCTAGATGTGATCTTGGCAGTTGCAATCGTAGGAAAAAATTTTGTTTTCTATGCAACGAACCCTTCAGAAGAAACATGGGATCTCATCGAAACGATCCAGAAGAATAATGAAGACTGGGAAATTGATAAAGGTATTGAACCTTCTATAAATTATGAGCATGATTATATTGAGAGCTATGTGAAAACTGATTATTTTAATACCTTTTTCTCTAAGATTGGTCTGGATTCCCATCTAATGATTGATTTTTGTAAGAACTTTGCCTCTCATGTTGATTCTTCTAAGATGAAGAAGGGTCGGTACCATAAGCCTTTCAAAGAAGTGCCTATTGATATTCACGTTGCTGATCCTATTTTGCCTGCAGTTATATATGAACAGCCCCCTTTTCCTTCAAGGATAAGGGAGCACTCTTTTGTGACAGGCATAATAAATAAAAGTGAGAGGAGAACAGGCGAACCTGAGGACCAGATCAGAGTCGATCCTCAAGTTGCTATGGTTAAATATTTAGTTACTAATGATGTTTCAGATTCTATTATAAATTTTTGTGCTGTTTCAACTAATATTGTCACAGCCAAGAATAAAAGACCAATTTCAGGTACACCAGTTGTATCTGTTAAAATAGGAGATCACAATTATTACGGGCTATGCGATCTGGGATCAAGTGCTAGCGCGGTTCCTTATTCTCTTTATCAAGAGATCATGGGTGAGATTTCACCCTGTGAACTCGAAGAGATTGATGCCACTATTCATCTTGCAAACAAAGCTACTATCTCTCCTATTGGGATTGTGAGAGATGTTGAAGTCCTATGCGGAAAGGTAAAGTATCCTACCGATTTTATCGTACTTGGTTCAGTGCAGGATAGTTTTTGTCCTATTATTTTTGGTAGACCTTTTCTCAGAACTTGTGGAGCTATTATAGATTGCAAGAAAGGTAAAGTTTCTGTTGAATTCAATGGTGAGCCATATGAATTTAACTTTTCTAGGATCTCTAAGCAGCCTCGTGGTACTGAATTACCTAATGATGATAAAATTACTGAAAGTATTGCTTCTATTGCTATTCCCCCTAATGATCCTTTGCAGCAATACATGGAGGACCACGAGAATGATACTCATATGCAGGAAAGATATGAAATTGATGAAATCTTCTTGAGACAACCTGCTATCCTTAAGCACAACCTTCCGGTTGAACCTTTAGGAATTCTATCCAAACCAAAAGAAGACCCGGTGTTTGATCTCAAACCGCTTCCCGATACACTAGAGTATGCTTATTTAGATGAAAAGAAAGTATATCCTGTTATTATGAACTCTAACCTTTCAGGATATGAAGAAGAGCGATTATTGGAGATACTTCGTAAACACCGTGGTGCAATTGGCTATACCCTTGATGACCTTAAGGGAATTAGTCCATCTATCTGCCAACATACCATCAACCTCGAGCCCAATGCTAAACCTGTTGTTGACCATCAACGACGGTTGAACCCAAAGATGATGGATGTTGTGAGGAACGAAATCCTCAAGCTTCTAGCCGCAGGTATTATCTACCCTATAGCTGATAGTAAGTGGGTAAGTCCAGTTCATTGTGTTCCTAAGAAAGGAGGGACAACTGTAGTCCCTAATGATAAGAATGAACTAATACCTCAGAGAATTATTATTGGATATAGAATGTGTATTGATTACAGGAAGTTCAACAAGGCAACTAGGAAGGACCACTACCCACTGACCTTTATCGATCAGATGCTTGAGAGGCTGTCCAAAAACACCCACTTTTTCTATCTTGACGGGTATTCAGGCTTCTCTCCAATTCATGTTAACACTGCCGATCAAGAGAAGACCACTTTCACTTGTCCTTATGGTACTTATGCTTATAGGCGTATGCATTTTGGTTTATGCAATGCCCCTGCTACTTTTCAGAGATGTATGTCTGCAATATTTCATGGTTTCTGTGAGGAGATTGTGGAAGTCTTCATGGATGATTTCTCCGTCTATGGAACTTCCTTTGACCACTGTCTCCACAATCTTAATAAAGTTTTGCAGAGATGCGAGGATACAAACTTAGTTCTAAACTGGGAAAAGTGCCACTTCATGGTTAACGAAGGGATCGTGCTTGGCCACAAGATTTCCGAGAGGGGAATTAAAGTGGACAAGGCGAAGATTGAAGCTATCGAAAGGATTCCCTATCCAAGGGACATTAAAGGTATTCGTAGTTTTCTCGGTCATGTTGGTTTCTATAGAAGATTTATTAAAGACTTTTCTAAGACCTCGAGACCCCTCACTAATCTTCTCCAGAAGGATGTTCCTTTTGTATTTGATGAAGATTGTAACGAGGCTTTCTAAGTTCTTAAGAAAGCTTTAATAACCGCTCCTATAGTACAACCGGCTGACTGGAGTTTGCCCTTTGAAATTATGTGTGATGCTAGTGATTTTGTTGTTGGAGCTGTTTTAGGACAAAGGGTTGATAAAAAGTTGAATGTTATATATTATGCTAGTAAAACCCTTGATAGTGCTCAAAAGAACTATGCTACTACTGAGAAGGAATTCTTAGCAGTAGTGTTTGCTTGTGATAAGTTTAGGCAGTATATTGTTGATTCTAAAGTTATTATTCATACTGACCATGCTGCCATTAAGTATCTTATGACGAAGAAGGATGCCAAGCCAAGACTCATCATATGTGTACTCCTCCTTCAAGAATTTGATTTGCAGATTGTTGAGAGAAAAGGAGCAGACAACCCTGTAGCGGACAATCTTTCAAGGATGGAAGATATACCGCATGATCCCATCCCAGTCAACGACAGTTTTCAGGACGAACAACTTTCCGTTGTTAAAGTACAATCTCTTTCCGATCCTTGGTTCGCAGATTATGCTAATTGTATCGTTGCAAAGTATTTGCCTCCAGGTTTAACATTTCAGCAAAGGAAGAAGTTATTCCATGATTTGAGGCATTACTTTTGGGATGACCCACATCTTTTCAAAGAAGGTCCAGACGGGATCGTGAGAAGATGCATACCGGAACACGAGCAGAAGGACATTCTCAAGCAATGTCACGATAGTCCCTATGGAGGACATCACGCCGGTGAAAGAACCGCACATAAGGTTCTCCAATCAGGTTTTTATTGGCCTACTCTCTTTAAAGATGCTAGAAATTATGTTTTAGCCTGTGATAAATGTCAGAGAGTTGGTAATATTAGTAGAAGTAATGAGATGCCTATGAATTACTCACTAGTGATTGAGCCTTTTGATTGCTGGGGTTTTGATTTTATGGGTCCTTTTCCTTCTTCGCACAAGTACACTCACATATTAGTTGCTGTTGATTATGTCACCAAGTGGGTTGAAGCAATCCCCACTGAGAGTGTTGATCACAAAACATCTTTGAAAATGCTCAAAGATGTAATTTTCCCTAGGTTTGGTGTACCTAGGTATCTCATGACTGATGGAGAATCACACTTCACGCATGGAGCTTTTAGAAAAGCTTTAGCCAAGTACGATGTCAATCATAGAATTTCTTCACCGTACCATCCTCAAACTAGTGGGCAAATCGAGCTCACCAATAGAAAGATCAAGTTGATCTTGCAAAAGACAGTTAACAGAAATAGGAAGGACTGGTCAAATAAGTTAGGAGATGCTTTGTGGGTGTATAGAACTGCTTACAAAAACCCCATGGGCATGTCTCCCTATAAAATGGTCTATGGCAAGGCTTGCCATTTGCCATTAGAATTAGAGCACAAAGCTTTCTGGGCTGTTAGAGAGCTTAATGCTGACCCAAAGTTAGCTGGTGAAAAGCGTCTCATGAACTTGACTTCTCTAGATGAGTGGAGAAGTGAAGCTTACGAGAGCGCTAAAATGTTCAAGGAAAAGGTAAAGAAGTGGCATGACAGGAGGATTCTGAAACATGAATTTAATGTTGGTGATAAAGTTTTATTGTTTAGATCCTGTTTCAGATTTTCTCCAGGTAAACTACTTTCCAGGTGGGAAGGGCCATTTCATATCGAAGAAGTCTACTGGTCTGGTGCAATCAAGATTAACAATTTTGAAGGCACCAAACCTCAAGTTGTGAATGGGCAAAGACTCAAGCATTACATGGCGGGAGATCCCGTCAATGTTGATGTAAATATAATACGCACAACAACTCATGAAGAACATGTTGCAGCCCTGTTTCAGACACCGACAGAAACAGAATAAGAAAATGTATGTATTACGGTAAGGAAACATCGCGAACCGCCATAAAAGTTTCATATTATGAGTTTCTGCAAAATTAAGAAAATTCGAGGCCTAAGTGGAGCCGGAGAGGAGCTCCAGGGGGCCCAGACGCCCCCCTGGCGTGTCCTACCTCCTGGCCGTGCCGGGAGGCCGCACTGGGCACCCATGAGTCCGTCTCCGACCCCACTTTGGCTCGTTACCTTCCTTTTATTGCAGAAATTTTTGCTATATAATTGCCCGGATCGTTCTGGCAACGTATCTCGCGATTTCGTGTGTTTTCTCTTCAATCTGTTTCTGCCAGGGTAAAAAGGTATTGTTAGAGATGTCTTCTTGTGGCTCAAGTGGAGAAGACTTCATGGGACGACGTCTACGTGAAGTTCAGAAAGATCTCAACCAAGGGAAATACATAGATTGGGCCACGGAAGAAGAAATCGCTGCAAGGCGAGTGGAGATGGAGCGTTCCGTGAGAGAAGAAGTCAAGATTATCACCGCCCAGCAATCAGGGGGTCCATCAACACAAGTAGGAAGATCAAGCAACCCCATCATGGTGGGGAGTGTCCAACCTTATTATGATCTTTCTCTTAACCTTTCAGGAACAGCCCCTGCACTTGAAAATCAACGCACGATTTCCACCATCTCCGAAGCTTACCGCATCACCAATCAACTGTGCGAAGATTTCCGTGTACTAAAGGTGCAAGTGGAGATTTTGGAGGAGGAAAACCAAACCCTTCGTCGTGTCATCAAAGATTTGAAGAACAAGAATGAGGAGTAAACCTCCTCGGGTAATGGCATCCCCTCAGCTTGTTCCAAGCTTGGGGGAGTGCCCGGTATCTTTATCTTTATCTGTGTCTTAAAAAAGAGTCAAGTAGAGTCGTATCATGTCTAGGGAAGTTATTATATAGGTGTTTGCATCGAGGTCTATCACTCCGTCTGTGGAGAGATTGTATCCGTGAGTGTGGAGTCGTCTATAATGGAATATTAATGAGAAGTCTATTAGTTTCTTCCCTGCACTCGGTATTCTCTCCGCGCAATCGGCCTCATCTGACGGTTCTTATGGGGAGTATTTACCTTATATCAGGTATGGCTTTGAAAACTTTATTTAATTTTGGTAAACATAGCTTTGGTCATGACAACATGCATGTTTTCTCAAGTAGCGACATAGCCAAAACCTTTATGTTATTATGCTTGAAGTGTTATGTTGACAAGGAAGACAACTTGATGTGTTATGCTTACCTTAATGTTTATGCCTTATATGTTTTGCATCTAAATTACCATCAATTGTATGTTCTCTCAAAGCCTTTGCTAGCCAAACTCTTTGCCAAGTAGATTTCTGCTTGTGCATCCATACCCTGAAACCAATACCTTCCATGTGAGTCCACCATACCTTCCTATTCGTGGTATTCCCCTACCACTCCTATAAGTATAGAATTTATGTGTTATCCTTAAATGTTCAAAATCTTCTGTTTTGTGCCTCTTGTTTAGCTCATGAGGAAGTAGTAGGTAATTCATGATCTTCTTAAGTTGGACAAGTTTTACCCCGGGATTGCATGTATAATCTGCAAACCCATAATACGAGGAGGAACTGGCATGGGTGCGCCCAGCTCGAAAGATAATATAACGAACAAACCCTCCTTCACGCTTGGTCTATGAGAAATCAGAAACTTTGGTAGTGATAAACAAAGGAGATTAAGGGGATGTGACCGTCCCCACTTGGGAGCCGTTCCTCGAAACTTGTCCATCTTGAGAAGTAATTGAGTTATCTATTAGGATTCGTTGACAAACTATGCACCGCCCCAAAATCTATTTTTATTTTGTTTGATTTAAGGATAGCACATGAGTTTTCCCTGCTTTCCCTTAACAAGGCCTTTCATCCACCTTCATGTTGAGTTAGTTGTCCCACTTCCTTCTTTTCCCTAAGAGAACAGACATTTGATGTTGATGAGGATTCATCCTTATAAAGCTGCATTAAGTTTTGCCATGCCTTATCCTTGTTGACATTATCTTTTGATAAGTAAGTTGTTTGCGAAAGCTTTTGCCAAGCAAGCATCTTCCTTTGTGTTAGCATTTACACTTCATGACTAATAACATGTTCTTTCAAAAGCTTCAAATTGTTTCATTAAAAAGAAAGAGCAACGGTAAAATTTATTAGTTGTCCTTTGACCAAGGATATGTTTTCCATAATTTGATAAGTTTCCTCAGCCCTACTTTTGATTATAATTGTTATTACTTTCTCATAAGGGCCTTATGAGTTGAGGTTGCTGTTGAGGATGCATGAGTTTGATGAAGGAACCTTGATGCTTCTTGTCCGTATTCTATTTATCGACAATTCACTCTCTAAACTTGTGGACAGGTTTACCGAGCTCAGTATTCGCTTGGGGACAAGCGAGGTCTAAGCTTGGGGGAGTTGATACGTCCAAAATGCATCACTATTTTATATAGTAATTCTTTCTTATTCATTGATATATTTCATGATATGATGCTATTCTTATGTTTTTTTGGCCTATTTTACACAGTTTGCAACTTTCCGGTGCCGAAGCAGCAGACGCAGGATTCAGTGGTAAAAAGTGGACGCTGAGTTGCTGAAGAAGAATACCTCCAAATTACCTGAAAATCGACGGAGGCCATTTTCCAGAAGGATCACGAAGACACGCAAAAGAGCGACCAGAGGGGGGCCACAAGGTGCCCAGGCGGCCACCTGGCGCGGCCCCCACCCTGGCCGCGCCGGGAGGGCGCCTAGGCCCCTGGGACCACTCCCGGCTCCCCCCTTTGGCCTATATATCGCTCATATATCAGAAACCCTAAAACAGGGGGAGTTTACGGAGTTCCGCCGCCGCTCCGTGGCGGAAACCTACAGAGAAGAAAAGCCATCTCTTGCGGGAAGATTCCGCCGGGGAGATCACCTCCCGGAAGGGGAGATCGTCACCATCGTCACCACCATCGTCACGGGCATCATCGAGATCATCATCAACATCATCCCCATCATTAGCACCATCTCCACCTCCATCCAATCTCATCTCACAATTGCAACTCGTGTTGTAATCTGTACTATCTATCCTCTCTACTCTATCGGTGTTGATTACTACTTTGTGGTGAATGCTATTGAGTTTTGTTGGAGAAATATTATTGTGTCCAGATTTTTTATCATCTATTTATCCCCACTGATCATGATCTCTTTTATGTCTTGTGAGTAGTTACTTTAGTTCTTGAGGACATGGGAGAAGTCTAGTTGTTAGTAGTCATATGATGTTGAAGTAATATGTGTTGGTTGATATTTAAGTTGTGTTGTTATTTTCCTAGTGGTGTTGTGTGAGTCGAACACTCAACACTTGGCCTTATCAAGGACCTAGGGGAATACATTGTGTACAAATAATGCTTACGGTGGGTTGCCGGAGTGACAGAAACCTAAACCCCAGTTTGCACGCTTTTGCACAAGGGAACAATGGATCACCGATCGTATTGCTATGGTTAGGCTTTTGCCTTAATTACTATCTTGTATTTGCGGATGCTTGCAAGGTGTTTAATCATAAGAGTGCACTTTTCTTAGTCTAGAGGGTGTACTAGCATAGATCCCCCCACTCAACACTTATCAACACAGCACATAGAACCGATACGGAATATGGCGAAAGCACATGACTACCTCTCCCGTGTGTCCACAAGAACACTTTAGCCTTTATAAGTTCAGTTGCTAGGCCTCTCCTTTGCTCAGAAAGGATTGGGCCACTCATTACTCTCCAGTGTCTTTTACTTTGCTCGTTTTACTTTCCTGTTGCCTATACCAAGAAAACCCCTAAAAATTTATCTTTCAGTGCTTGCAGTTATCTCCTTGCCAAAGTCACTTGCTATTACCTTCTGCTCCTCGTTGGGTTCGACACTCTTACTTATCGAAAACACTGGAATAGATCTCTTACGGTTGTGGGTCATCAGATCCCTCTTCCTTTTTCTTTTGCTTCGATTGTTTCTGAGCTTTGTCTGAAGGGCCTTTGGATCCGCCTTCAAGGTTGCCCTCATTCTCCTGTATGGATAGATCTTGAAGTTGATAGTTCCTTCTTGGTTTTATTGCGGCCTAGTTGAAGGTCTTTCTCTCGTCGGCTAAACTTGCGCGCTCGGGATAGCCTTTACTGTCGGTTTGACGTCGAAGATACTCTCACCGTTCGTGGTTTTGATGCTGATGGGAATCGTTTGGATCCATAATGGGAGGAAACAAGCAGCGACAACTCTGGCGGGTCGAGGGATGCTTCGACTAGTTATCCTGTGGCTTCCTCTTTTGCCGACTCCTCGGCTGGTGATGCTTGATCTTCTAGTTCTAGGGAGGAGCTCGACGTCAAGCCGCCCGTCAAGCAGGCGCGTCGGTACGCAAGGTCACCAGGCTCAGGAAGGAGGCGATTTTCTTCTTTGCAAGCTTAGTTTTTACTTTGTCTTGGATGATGCTCCTCAAGATGTGGGCCGAAAGTTCCAATTATCTCAGCATGAGCACACATGTAGAAGTGATAATTCCCTAGGATGATTGGTGTTGTAATCCTTTTGGTAACTGCTCGAGTCCCTTTGTAAACTTTGGTATGTGGTGGAAGCTTTGTACTGATGTATCTCTGATATGTAATGAATTGTCATCGAGTCCTTTGCAATTGAAAGTTGTCTCCGAGTGCCCTGTCCTTTCGGGTCCTTGTTTTAATGAAAAATTGTCTTCGAGTTCCTTGTCCTTTCAGATCTTTATTTACTGAAAAACTGTCTTCGAGTGTCTTTGTAGTACTATCGGGTGCGCGGCAGCGCTCCCAATGGGAGTAGCACCCGAGGAGACGTTTGACTTGTAGAGTCGGACGTAGACTTTGAGCTTTAATCGTTTCAAGATGGCCCTCCTTATGGTTGTACTGTTGTTCCAAATTTTCTCCGGGTGCACGGCAGCGCTCCCGATGGGAGTAGCCCTCGAGTCTTTAGGTGATCACTTGTGATCGGGTGAAGACTTAATAAATTGCTTTGTCCGAAGTCTTCTTTGTCCTTTATCTTTGGTAGATAGATAGCGCTGGTGCGAAAACTTTGAGTGAGGCTTCTGTTCAAAACGATGCAGGTGAAGCGATGTCTCTCGGGGGAAATCTTTGCTCGAGCCCTCGAGTTCTTTAAGTGACGTTGCGTAGGCGAAAATAACATCTCTCAGGGGGAGTTTGTGTGCTCAAGCCCCCGAGTGCTTTAAGTAATTTTGCGTGAGAGAAAGTAGCGTCTCTAAGGGGGAGTTTTTCGCTCGAGTCCCCGAGTGCTTTAAGTAACGTCGCGTGAGAGAAAATAGCGTCTCTCAAGGGGATTTTTGTGCTTGAGCCCTCGAGTGGTTTAAGTAACATCGCGTGAGCAAAAATAGCGTCTCTCAGGGGGAGTTTTGTGCTCGAGCCCTAGAGTGCTTTAGGTAACGTCGCGTGAGATAAAATAGCGTCTCTCAGGGGGAGTTTGTGCTCGAGCCCCCGAGTGCTTTAGGTAACATCACCTGAGCGAAAAATAGCGTCTCTCAGGGGGAGTCTGCGCTCGAGCCCCCGAGTGCTTTAAGTGATATTATTTGGTCAACACCTCTTTTATTGCTTCGAGTTTTCACACGGGTTGCTGATGGCTTCTCGGCCCTTGTTGGTTACCCAAAGTGGAAGGTTGAGATGTAGACAGCAGAAAATTTCCCTCGGTGAAGATACCAAGGTTTGTCTCCAATAGGACTCCGACAACGACAGGAAGGTGACAACGGCGCCAGCAATCAGGCGGTTGACGTGGACCTGCACACACAACAGATAACTTTGCTCCCAACGAGTTTAGAGAGGTTGTCAATCCCTCCGGGCTTGTTGTTTACAAAGAATCAAACGCACGGGATAATAGTGATAGTAATAGCAACAAAAAAGTAAATAAAGCAAAAAATAATAGTGGGTGTAAACAGTGTGCAAATATGGACCGGGGTCCCATGATGTTCACTAGTGATGTCTCTCTCCCAAAAGACGATAAAATAGCCATGCAAGGTAAAAAAATTACAGCTGGCAAATTGAAGGGATTATGTGCGCAAACCAATGCTAACTATGCTATAAAGAAAGGAAGAGGCTCAAAAGCATGGGCGGTGCGCCAAGACAAGTAGACCGAAATCCATCTACATCTACCTACTAATCATCCACCTTGAGATATCTATCCAGAACATCTCGCTGGTATTAAGTTGTGAATCCCACCCAAAGTGTAAACTCAAAGCAACAGACAACTACATTAAAGAACTTTGCGTAAAGTAAATAATCCTTGCACCCGCAAGTTCAAGCACCGTTGTTTTCTCCCTTGTGGCAATAGCACATCCCCTAGACTCATGTTTCTTTCACTCAAGCTAGTCATCAGGGGGCATGAACCCACAATCATGCATAACGCTCCCCCTTGGAGTCACTACCTACTACTTGGCCAAAGCAATAAACAGGAACGTAGAACATGCAATAATTACTCAAGAACATAAATATAAAAGAGGAGAATCAAATATATTACTCAAACACAATCTGAACATAGTCTCATAATCCATCAGATCCCAGCAAACTCAGCATAGCAACATCAGAATGATTACATATGTGCCTCGATCATGTAGGGAAGCTCACGAGGTCTAAACCATGAAGAACAAAGAGGGGAGGAGAACATCACATAGCTACTGATCATAGACCCATGGTCCAAGGTGGACTACTCACGGTTCATCCGGGAAGCATCCATGGTGTGGAGAAGCTCCTGGAGGTGGTTCCTCCCTCCGGCAGGGTGCCAGGAAGAAGTCTCATGGTGCTCCCAATCTTGGAAGCGCGGCGACGGCGGAACAGAGGAGAGATCGCGAAAAAGGGTTATGTCCTCGAGGGTTTCAGGACGAGAGGGATATATAGGCGAAGGGGGGCAGCCAGAGGTGGACCAGGGGCCCCAGGCGCCCCCCTGGCGCGGCCTAGGGGGTGGCCGCGCCAGGTGGCCGCATAGGCCACCCCTGGCTCCCCTCTGGTCCCACTTGGGCTCTTCGCGAAGCTTCTTGTACGCTGATTTTTCTTATATTTTTCCCGGAATTTTTCTGGCACTTTAAGTAATGGGAAAAACTGAAATACAAAAACAGCAGAAAACAGGAACTGGCACTAGGGTGCACTGAGTTAATAGGTTAGTCCAAATATGATCAAAAGTGTATGGAAGTGCATCAATATCATAGAAATATCACACAAAAGAAGCATGGAGCAAGCAGAAATTATAGATACATTTTGGACGTATCAACATCCCCAAGCTTAATTCCTGCTCCTCCTCGAGTAGGTAAATGATAACAAACATAATTTCTGTGGTGACATGCTACCAACCATATAAGAACTTTTAAGTAAAGCAATCAAGGAATGTAATTCAATTCAAGTCATAACAGGCAAGAGTCTATATTAGCATTGAAACAAGCAACATAAGAACATAAAGGTGCAAGAGCTCTCGCTGTTCGTGACTCGAATGTCTCCAAATGGTGTTTGCATGCAAGAAAGGGGATAGGGATATAAGAGAAAAAAGTATTTTTGTGTTGAGAACTCAATCTACTAAAGTTTCACACTTGGTCTTCTTTGGAATCTTATCTTGACTCGTCCCCAGACCACTAGCCAGGTACAAGCCAAAATGATCCACTCCTTTTCGACATTTTGAGCACTCATGCAATGGATGAGCGTAAGCAAGAAAGTTGACACTTAGGATGGCAAAGAGAGAAAAATGATGGGGGAGGAAGACAAAAAAGGTGTGAAAGGCTCACATCAATGAGGACAATCATAGGCTAGAGAAAACCAAATGATTGATATGATGTGAGGAGTAGGGATTGCCATGCAACGGATGCACATATGAGCTAAGGTAAGCTCTCCAATGGAACTAGTGGGGGTGCATCCAACTTTCTCGCTCAAGAAGACCTAGAGCTCATTTGAGGAGGCTCATCATTGGAATATACAAGCCAAGTTCTATAGTGTGACGGTCCCCACATAGCTATATGCATGAATGATAATCTCTATTGAGTACAAGATATAAGATGGAGTACGAGTGTGGATCTCTCAAAAGGAATAGTAGTGTGCCCCTTCTCTCTTTTTTTATTTTTTTCTTTTTTTTCTATTTTTTGTATTTTTTTGGTGGCCTCAATGGCTCTTTCTATTTCTCTCATTGTCCTCTTTGGGATCTTTTGATTTTTTTTCCTCTTTGGGATCTTTTCCTCACTTTAGGGGCGGCACTCTATATATTACAACTAGTATAGAAGATCTTTCACACTTTACAAAAGTACTCAACATAAAGAAAATGAAACTATCATGAAGTATGCAAATGTATGCCTCTGCTAGTGTAGCAGGATATGAAATGATACTAGCACGTCATGTAGCAATGATTAGGGCAAGGCCCAACTACCATGCGTCTCATCGATCAAGCAAAAGCATGTATGACATGAAGATCAAGTCATGAGAAGGTGGATGTTGCATGGCAATGTATCTCGGAAAGGCTATGGAAATTCCTTGATAGGTAGGTATGGTGGCTGTTTTGAGGAATGATATAATGAGGCTTATGATGACAGAGCGTATCGTGCCAAGGATTTGGATGTACCGGCGAAGGTGGACGCCAACTCTCGGAGTGAGAAGAAGGCAATGCACGACACGGAAGAGGCTAGCATATATGAGGAGGTGGAAGTGTCAACTTTCGAATACTCACATTAGTCCGAAGAACTCATGCACTTATTATCGGTAACTCTCAATCTAATTAGAAGGTTCACAAAGAGACAAGTACCCCGAGGAGGAGTGTATGGGGGTTCGATTATCCTTGCGCATCCTCGACTCATGGTACGTGAGTGTACTCTAATATTCGATCCCTCCAAAGATTAGTCATCCATCTAGTAGCTAAAGTTCTCAACTAATTTTGTAGGTTTTTCGAAAATAAACATGGATTGCCCAAAATACGACATCTATCACTAATAGGCTAAATCTCTTGACACCAAAAGTTCAAACATTACTCATGGCAATACCTCAAAACTATTGCAAGTTACTACTACAATTGAATAGCAACCTCAATTACCTACTTCAAGTCAAGACACAAAACTCAGTGCAACAGGAAAACTCTCTAAACAAGATAAACATGAAAACTCAAGAGAGTTACAGCAACAAACTAAACAAAAGCTCTTAAAAATATAAGCATGAAAACTAAGAGCTAAGCATGATAGCAGCTATGAAAAAGATAAAGAACACACACAGCAAAGATAAGCATGAAGAATCCTATGATGTGTTCTAGGTTTTGAAAGTGGAGTGTGTTTCTCTCCCACACAAAGAAAGCTGGGTTCTAACTTGTTATGAACAGCAAGCAAAGCAAAAGAAAACTCAAAAGGAAATAAAGAGCAAGACGCTCCAAGCATAGCACATAACGCATGAAGTGATAAAAATATAGTGGAACGAAAGACAAACTGATAATTGTTGATGGAGAAGGGGATGCACGGGGGCATCCCCAAGCTTAGATGCTTGAGTATCCTTGAATATTTCTTGGGGATTCATGGGGGCATCCCCAAGATTGAGCGTTTGACACTCCTGGATCTTCTTTTATCATCTTCCCTCGCACACTTGAAAACTCCCTTCATACATAACTCATCATAATCTGATTAGCGAGGTTAGTACCCATAGTAGAATAATTTTTCTCTACTGTAAATAAGGATATTCTTGAAGAGCTACTGTTTCTCAAGATATCCAAAAAGTTTTTTCAAAGAAAAATCAAGCTTAAGGTTTGCAAAAGTAAGGAGAGACAAAACGTGGCAGAATCTGTGAAAAACAGAACAGCAAGTAGTAAATAATTTTTTAGGAATACTTCTGCAACTCAAATAAAAAAACTCATAACATACGAAAGTTCTGTGATTGTATAGATCATGCTGTGTAAAAAATTCAGCTCAAAAAGATGAACTGGGAATTTTCTATGATTTTTCCCGTCACGAGGACAGAATCTGTTTTCTGGACAACATGTCACAACTTTCACTTCCCTTGTCATATGAGGCTATAAATGGCACAAAGCTTGAAAAGTAAAGATACAATGATGTTTCTACAGTAGTAAAAATAATCAAGACCACTAAAAACATAAGAAAAAACAAAAAGGAAAACCTAAATTCGTTGCGGGCTGCCACCCGAAAGCGCTTCTTTAAAGCCATTAGCTAGGCTTAATGCAATAAGATCAAGTCTTATCAAGAAAATAACTAGCCCGTGTGACGGAATCAAAAGGTAACTTAATCTTCTTTCTAGGGAAATGTTCCATCCCTTTCTTGAGAGGGAATTAGAATTTTATAATCCCTTCTTTCATATTAATAACAGCACCCACGGTGCGAAGAAAAGGACGTCCCAAAATAATTGGACATGATGGTTCACATTCAATGTCCATAATAGTGAAATCAACGGGAACATAATTGTCATTGACAAGGATAAGAACGTCATCGATCTTCCCCAAAGGTTTCTTTACGGAAGAATCGACAAGACGAACACCAAAAGAACAAGGATCAAAATATTTCAATTCAAATATATCATACATTCTTTTGGGCATAACGGAAGTACTAGCTCCAACATCACATAAAGCATAGCAAGAGAAGTTATTCAACTTAATTTTAATCATAGGATCCCCACCATCTTCTAGCTTTCTAGGTATGGAGGTTTCTACCCTAAGCTTCTCCTCCCTAGCTTTAAGGAGAGAATTAGTGATATGCTCCGTGAAGGCAAGATTAAGTGTGCTAGTGTGGGGGTCTCTAGACATCTTGTGAAGGAAACGAATAACTTCAGAAAGGGTGCAATTATCAAAATCAAGGACACTACTATAAAGTAAAGTGGTAGTGGTGTCCTTTAGGCTTACTTGTTTGGTAGCTTCTATAGTCATAGGGTTTTCTTCTTCTACGGTTGAGGTCATAGCATCACCATTAATAGGTCCTATGGGACTAGGGGTGCATTGGGTGCTAAGAGTTTGGATATCCTCAACAACCTGGATAGTAGCAATGGTATGGTGTGTAGGAAGGCTCTTAATTCTATCTTCTTCCTCCTTTATAGTCGAAACCACTTCAGGTTTAGCTTCCATTCTGTTTATCAAAGTAGCTTGTGTGTGAGACATATTGGAAACTTGGGTTTCCGTGGTGGTGAGGCTAGTCTGAAGGTTAGAAATCTCAATGTTCAGACTCTCTAGTTGTCTACCAATGTCTTGCAAGATAGAAGTATGCTCATCTAATTGTCTAGAGAAGGTCCTATTTTGTTCATACTGGGTGTGCATGTAGTTCTTAGTGGCCTTCTCTATTTCCAAAAATTTCTCATAACTAGGCATCTCTCTATATCTAGGGGTAGAGCTTCTGGTGCTAGGGTAAGTGTTGTTGTTCCCATAGTTGTTGGAGGGAAACGGTCTATGATTGCTACCAAAATTACTCCTATAAGCGTTGTTATTGAATTTGTTTCTAGAGATAAAGTTCACATCTACTTGATCTTGAGAAATCAAAGAATTTAAAGGAACATCATGAGGATCAATAGGAGATTGCTTGGTAAGTAGAGACATAATCAAGTCAACTTTTCATTTAGGGAGGAGATCTCCTCGACAAAGTTTACCTTCCTACCTGTTGGAGCTCTTTCGGTGTGCCATTGGGAACAGTTGGTCATCATCTCATCGAGTATTTTTGTGGCAGCACCAAGCGCTGTTGACATAAAGGTTCCTCCCACGGCCGAATCTAGCAAGTTCCGCGAGGTAAAGTTCAAGCCTGCATAAAAAGTTTGGATAACCATCCAAGTAGTCAAACCATGCGTAGGGAAATTCTTAACAAGAGATTTCATGCTTTCCCAAGCTTGGGAAACGTGCTCATTATCCAATTGCTTAAAATTCATAATGTTACTCCTCAATTGGATAATCTTAGCTGGCGGGTAGTACTTCCCAATAAAATCATCCTTGCACTTATCCCAAGAATCTATGCTATTCCTAGGCAAGGATTGAAACCAGATTTTAGCTCCTCCTCTCAAGGAGAAAGGAAAAAAGCTTAAGCTTAACAATATCACCATCTACTTATTTGTACTTGTGCATATCACAGAGCTCAACAAAATTATGTAAGTGCAAAGCAGCATCATCTCCAGCACCGGAGAATTGATCTTTCATAACAAGGTTCAGCAAAGTAGGTTTAATCTCATAAGAAGGTGCTGAAGTGGAAGGTGGGGCAATAGGAGTGCAGATAAAGTCACTGTTGTTATGACTAGTGAAGTCACACTACTTGGTGTTCTCGGAGGAACCCATAACAGCAGCAAGCAAGGTAACTACTTTTTTGATTTTTGATAAAGGACACTAAAGCAAAAACTAAAAAGTAAACTAACAAGACTAAAAAGCAAAGATAAAAGATAGTGTGCAACTCCCCTATCTTGAAGAGCGGAGTCCCCGACAACGGCGCCAAAAATTAGCTTTGATGGCTTCTCGCCCCTCGTTGGTTACCCAAAGTGGGAGGTTGAGATGTAGACAGCAGCAAATTTCCCTCGGTGAACAAACCAAGGTTTCTCTCCAGTAGGACTCCGACAACGAAAGGAAGGTGACAACGGCGCCAGCAATTAGGCGGTTGACGTGGACCTGCACACACAACATATAACTTTGCTCCCAACGAGTTCAGAGAGGTTGTCAATCCCTCCGGCCTTGTTGTTTACAAGGAATCAAACGCACGGGATAATAATGATAGTAATAGCAACAGAAAAGTAAATAAAGAAGAAACTAATAGTGGGTGTAAACAGTGTGGAAATATGGACCGGGGTCCCATCATGTTCACTAGTGATGTCTCTCTCCCAAAAGACGATAAAATAGCCATGCGAGGTAAACAAATTACCGCTGGGAAATTGACAGGATTATGTGCGGAAAGCAATGCTAACTATGCTATAAAGAAAGGAAGAGGCTCAAAATCATGGGCGGTACGCCAAGAAAAGTAGACCGAGATCCATTTGCATCTACCTACTAATCATCCACCTTGAGATATCTATCCAGAACATCTCGCTGGTATTAAGTTGTGAATCCCACCCAAAGTGTAAACTCAAAGCAACAGACAACTTCATTAAAGAACTTTGCGTAAAGTAAACAATCCTTGCACTCGCAAGTACAAGCACCGTTGTTTTCTCCCTTGTGGCAACAACACATCCCCTAGACTCATATTTTTGTCACTCAAGCTAGTCATCAGGGGGGCATGAACCCGCAATCATGCATAATGCTCCCTCTTGGAGTCACTACCTACTACTTGGCCAAAGCAATAAACAGCAACGGAGAACATGCAAGAATTACTCAAGAACATAAATATAAAAGAGGAGAATCAAATATATTACTCAAACACAATCTGAACATAGTCTCATAATCCATCAAATCACAGCAAACTCGGCATAGCAACAGCAGAAAGATTACATATGTGCCTCGATCATGTAGGGCAGCTCACGAGGTCTAAACCATGAAGAACAAAGAGGGGAGGAGAACATCACATAGCTACTGATCATGGACCCATGGTCCAAGGTGGACTACTCACGGTTCATCCGGGAAGCATCCATGGTGGTGGAGAAGCTCTCGGAGGTAGTTCCTTCCTCCGGCAGGGTACCGGGAAGAGGTCTCCTGGTGCTCCCGATCTTGGAAGAGCGGCGGCGGCGGAACAGAGGAGATATCATGAAAAAGGGTTCTGCCCTAAAGGGTTTCGGGACGAGAGAGATATATAGGCGAAGGGGGGCAGCCAGAGGTGGACCAGGGGCACCAGGTGCCCCCTAGCGCGTCCTAGGGGGTGGCCGCGCCAGGTGGCCGCCTGGGCCTCCCCTGGATCCCCTTTGGCCCCACTTGGTCTCTTCGCGAAGCTTCCTGTACGCTGATTTTTCCTATATTTTTCCCGGAATTTTTCTGGCACTTTAAGTAATGGGAAAAACTGAAATACAAAAACAGCAGAAAACAGGAACTGGAACTGGGGTGCACTGAGTTAATAGGTTAGTCCAAATATGATCAAAAGTGTATGGAAGTGCATCAATATCATAGCAATATCACACAAAAGAAGCATGGAGCAAGTAGAAATTATAGATACGTTTTGGACGTATCCGTTGCCGATCGATGCTGCTGCCGATACTGCCGAGATTATGGGTAGACTATGGGTAGAACAGGCGCAAGTTTGCCACGTTCCACAGATTTCCCACGTCTTCATCGGTCTTCGGGTTCTTCAGCCTGTATGCTCCTCCTCCTATGACCTCCGAGATTATGAAGGGTCATTCCCAATGCGGGGCAAGCTTGTGGGCTTTTTCTTGTATTAGCCGCAGGACAAGATCTCCTTTGCGGAAGGTTCTTGTCCGCAAGCGGCTGCTTTGGTATGTGCGTAGTTTGTCTTGGTATCCTTCTGACCTTGCTATAGTTGTGTCCTTTGCTTCGTTTGCGATGTCTTTATCATTCTGGAGTGCTTATTCTGCCTCTTCCTCTTCGTATCCTGAGATTCGGGGAGCTCCGAACTTTAGCTCGTGCAGCAGTACAGCTTCCGCCCCGTATACCATGAAAAAATCGTGTATACTGGGTTGAGGTGTTGGGGGTAGTGCGCAAGCTCCATAGGGCTGCAGAGAGTTCTTCCACCCAGTTGCCTGCTTCCTGTTCGAGTGGTGCGAGGAGACGCTTTTTTATTCCACCGCACACTAAGCCATTTGCCTTTTCCACCTGGCCGTTGGACTGTGGGTGCGCGACCGATGCGTCGTTGATCTTGATGCCCAATTCTTGGCAGAAGTTCTGAAATTCTGCTGCAGTGAAGTTTGTGCCATTATCTGCGATGATGTTATGTGGTACGCCGAATCGGAAGATGATGGACTTGATGAAGTTAACTGCTGTGAGGGCTGTTGAGCTGGTGATTGGTACTGCCTCGATCCACTTGGTGAACTTGTCCACTGCTACTAGGAGATGTGATCGACCTCCTTTGGAGGATTTCTTGAGTGGGCCCACCATGTCGAGTCCCCAAGTGGCGAAAGGCCAGGATAGTGGTATGGTTTTGAGTTCAGATGCTGGAGCGTGTGGCCTGTTGGCGAATTTTTGACAGACGATGTAGCGTCGCACAATTTCTTCCGCGTTTCGCATTGCGATTGGCCAGTAGAAACCTGCTCGGAAAGCTTTGGCCATGAGTGCGCGACTGCTCGCGTGGTGCCCGCAAGTGCCTTCGTGGATCTCGAGTAACAGGGCCTTGCCGTCTTCTTCCTCGATGCACTTTTGGAGGACCTGAGAAATGCTACGTTCGTAGAGCTGTCCGTTGATTACTGTGAATGCTTTAGATCTCCGACTGATGCGTCGGGTTTCTGTAGCATCTTGTGGTAATGTGCCTTGAATGAGTGATCTAAGGAACGGTTTTGTCCAGGCTGGGCTTTCGGGTGCGGCTGGCTCTGCCTCTTCGACTGCTTTGTTTCCTGTATCAGTGGTTGAGTTCGCAGCCGCCACTTGCGCTGGTTCACTTGTGTCGTCGTCCTCTGCGACTGCTTCTGGGACGAGTGCCTTGGTTTTGATTGATCTCTGGTTGATGCTTTCGAGGAAAACGCCTGAGGGAACCGGTCCTCGAGTTGATCCAATGTTTGCGAGTTCGTCTGCTTCTGTGTTATTTGCTCTGGGGACGTAGTTTAGCTCGCAGCCGTCGAATCCTCCTTCTAGGGTGTTGTAGAGCTTCTGGTAAGCTATCATGTTGTCTGCGACTGCTTCACAGTCCCTCATTGCTTGTTGGACGACAAGGTTGGAGTCGCCTTAGATTGAGAGACGAGTGGCGCCGCAAGCTTTTGCCATGCACATGCCATGGAATAGTGCCTCATATTATGCTTCGTTGTTTGAGGCATTGCTGAAGTTGATCTAAAGCACGTATCTGAGTTTGGCTCCTTTGGGCAAGATTAACCACGCCTGCTACGGCTCCTTGATGTCCTTTTGATCCATCAAAGAACATCGTCCATGAGTTGGAGAGGTCTGGAGGGACAGGTGTTTGCACCTCTATCCACTCGACCAGAAAGTCTGGGAGTACTTGGGATTTGATTGCCGTTGGATGTTTGAACTGCAGGTTGCGAGCTCGATGTTCCACTCGGCGACTCGGCCTGTTTCTCCAGGGTTGTTAAGGATGTCTACGACTGGTGTGCTGGTCGCAACCGTGATGAGGTGCTCATCGAAGTAATGTGTTACATTCCTTGAAGTCATGACGATGGCATATACGAGCTTCTGGAGTGCGGGTACCGATGCTGAAATTTTGTGAGGATCACGCTGAGGTAGTAAATTGGCCTTTGTATGCTCTGGACATTGCCTTCTTCTGCACGCTCGACGACGAGCGATGTGCTGACTACGCTGTTGCGTGCCGCTATGTAGAGGTAGAAAGGTTCTCGCTCCTTGGGCACCACCGGGATTGGTGGCGTCGAGAGGGTCTTTTTAGGTCTGCGAATCCGTTGCGAGCTTCTTCAGTCCACTCGAATTTCTCTCCTTTTTCGAGCAACTGGTAGAATGGTAGAGTCCTTTCTCCCATCCTGCTGATGAAGCGGCTCAGTGCTGCGAGTCTTCCCGTGAGTTATTGTACGCCTTTGATATTCACTGGCTCTTGCATCTTGGCGATTGCTTGGACTTTTTAGGGTTCGCTTCGACTCCTCGGGCAGAGACCATGTATCCGAGCAGCTTTCCGGCTAGGACGCCGAACACACACTTTTTTGGCTTGAGCTTGATTCTGTATTTGTTGAGTGCTGCAATGGTTTCGTGGAGGTCGTCGAGTAGTGTGTTTGCGCTGTAAGTTTTAATGATGATGTCGTCGATGTAGACTTGGATGTTTCTGCCGATTTGGTCTCTTAGGCATGCTTGCATCATCCGTTGGTACGTGGCTCCGGCATTTTTCAGTCCGAAAGGCATTGTCCTGTAGCAGAATACGTCGTAGGGTGTGATGAACGAGGTGTGTTCTTCGTCTTCTTCCTTCATCCTGAATTGGTTGTATGCTGAGTAGGCGTCGAGGAAAGACAGGAGGTCGCATCCTGCGGTCGAGTCGATTATCTGGTCTATCCTTGATAGAGGAAAGTGGTCCTTTGGGCAGTGTTTGTTGACGGGCCCGTAGTCAACGCACATGTGTAGTACGTCGGTGTCCGTTTTAGGTACTAAGACTAGGTTTGCGATCCAGGTGGCCTTCTTCGTCTCTCGGATGAACTGCGCATCGAGTAGTCGATTGACCTCTTCTCCAATGGCTCTGCGCTTGGGTTCTGAGAATCTGCGCAACGTCTTCTTTACTGGTTTGGTGTTTAGATGTATGTGCAGTGTGTGCTCCGCGAACTCTCGTGGTATTCCGTGCATATCGGGCGGGCACCAGGCGAAAAAATTCCACTCCTCGCGGAGGAAGACCATGAGGGCAGTTGCTTGTTCTTTTGGAAGATGGACGTAGATTCAGACCATCTTGTCCGGGTCCGTTGGGTGCACCTGATGGGCGACTGTGTCGCTGTCGACGCTGAAGTCGTGAGTAAATTCTTTTGATTCGCTTATGCTTGCCAATGGAAAAATGCTCTTGTCTGTCACCATGGCTATTTCTTCGAGCTGCAACTGAGCTCCAAACGCGTCAGACACTTCGTGAAAATCGCGGTCGCATTGGTCTGATTTGATAAAACTCTCGTTGACCGTAATGACCCCTGCGGGTCCTGGCATCTAGAGCTTGAGGTACGCATAGTGCGGGACCTCCATAAATTGAGCGAATGCAGGCTGCCCGAGTATGGAGTGGTATTGGAACTGCCAGTCGAGTACTTCGAACTCGAGGAATTTTCTTGCGAAGTTTCCCTTGCTGCCGAAAACGACATCGAGCTCAATTGTTCCGAGGGAGGCGGCTGCTTCGCCGGGAACTGTGCCGTAGAGTGTGACGCCTGACTTCTTCGAGACTGACCGCGGAATCAGCATCTTGCATAAGGTGCTAGTGAAGATTATAATTAAACTGCTGCCCTCATCCACGAAAACTATGTCCATGTCGCAACCGCCGATCTGGGAGTCGAGGCCCAGTGGTGCGTGCCCTGGCCTTGAAATTGCGGGTGGGTGATCGCTTTGTGAGAAAGTAATGTTGGTCTCTGCTCCATAAAGATGGTAGGTTTCTTTGTTTTTAAGTTCTCGGCTGCTCGGGTCTGCAGGGTGCGGGCTTCCTGCTTTGCTTTTGGGGTCGTCCTTCTTGGATCATGCAGACCCGTCCATGAGACAAAGGGTATTTCTCTTTTGTATTGGGTGCTGGAGGCTGCTCGGTTCCTCGAGCTCGTTTGGCTTCGCGTTTCTTCTCTTCCTTGAGGCTGTTGGAGAGTTCAGTGAACAGATGACAGTCTCTCAGGGTGTGGCCTGCTCTAAGGGTCCATACAGTTGTTCTTTGGATGTGAGCTTGTTGGAGCCGGCGTGCCTTCTTCTTCTTGTGACTAGGAACGACTGCGAGTGGTCTTCTGAATGGGAGTGGAACCTTGGGTCGAGCTCTATTCCGTCGATGATCGAGTGGTTTCGAATAAACTTGGCGAACTCATCCGGTCTTTGATCTGGGTCATAGTACTTGCCGGACTGAGTTTAGGAGTCATAGTCGTCTCCCGTGGCGGGTGTCCGAGTGGCGGCGGGTTCTCGAGTGGAGTCCAAAGCTGTTGTGACACGTTGCGGTTCCTTGAGTGGGATTTTTATGCAGACTTCTTGTACTTGTTCCAACGTCTTGGCTGGCTTCATGGTTGCGGCTTGCGCTTGCCTTCTGGATCGTCGAGTTCTTCTCCCCTGTGATGACTTTGGTAGTCGCCAAAAGATCGAACTTGGCCTAGCTAAGGGCCGAGCGTTCTTGGTGGTGCGCTGGAGAGGTTTGCGATGAACTTGAGTTCTTCAAGTGGATTGGATCTTGCTCGAGTCCTTGAGTTGTGACTTACGAAAGAAGGGACCGTCGAGATCGTGATTCTAACCTATGTAGCTCCCACAGACGGCGCCAATTGACGAGGATTGGCCTCGGCAAATCCTAGGGTTAGATACCCTAGGTTTCGTATAGGAGGAAGTAGAGCGACGTGGCTTGTGCGTTGGAGGATTCGGACGGTGGACAAGCTACACATGGGGCACGATTTACCCAGCTTCAGGCCCCCGGAGGGAAAACCCTACATGTTGCTTGTCTGATCTTGTATTGATGATGATGTACAAGGGAGCCGCGAGGGCTTTGGTGGAGAGAGATTTGTCTAGTTCTATGCGTGGGGGAATCTGGATATCTTGAGAGGTTCCCCTTCCTCGCTTTATATAGATAGCCAGGTAGGGGTCTACGTGAGTCCTAGTCGACTACAAGTAGGAGTCCTTGTCTTGCGCCGCATATCTTGGTATTCACGTCTTACTACATCATGTCGGTGTCCACGAGTGGGCCCCTGGTGGGCCGCCATCCATGACACGCACCAGGTACTCTCATGGAGAGGAGTCGTGGGGGTATCCCCTCGTCAATCTTTCTCTTAACCTTTCAGGACCTCCCACTTCACTTGAAGATCAACGCACGATCTCCACCATCTTCGAAGCCTACCGCATCACCAATCAACTCTATGAAGATTTCCGTGTACTGAAAGTACAAGTGGAAATCTTGGAATTAGAAAATCAGACCCTTCGCCGTGTCATCAGAGATCTGAAGAATGAACAGCAACAGGCATGAGGAGTAAATCTCCTCGGGTAATGGCATCCCCTTAGCTTGTTCCAAGCTTGTGGGAGTGCCCGGTATCTTTATCTTTATCTTAGTCTTTTAAATTCAAATAGAGTCGTATCATGTCTAGGGAAGTTATTATATGAAATAGGTGTTTGCATTGAGGTCTATCACTCCTTCTGTGGAGAGTCTGTATCCGTGAGTGTGGAGTCATCTATGATGGAATATTAATGAGAAGTCTATTGGTTCCTTCACTGCACTCGGTATTCTCTTCACGCAATCGACCTTATATGATGATTCTTATGGGAAGTATTGACCTTATCTCAGGTATGGCTTTGGAAACTTTATTTAATTTTGGCAAACATAGCTTTGGTCATGACAACATGCATGTTTTCTCAAGTAGCAACATAGCCAAAACTTTTATGTTGTTATGCTTGAAGTGTTATGTTGACAAGGAAGAGAACTTGATGTGTTATGATTACCTTAATGTTTATGCTTTATATGTTTTGCACCTAAGTTAGCATCAATTGTCTGTTCTCTCAAGGCCTTTGCTAGCCAAACTCTTTGCCTAGCATATTTCTGCTTGTGCATCCATACCCTGGAATCAATATCTTCCATATGAGTCCACAATACATTCCTATTCGTGGTATTTCCCTACCACTCCTAGAAGTATAGAATTTATGTGTTATCCTTAAATGTTCAAAATCTTCTGTTTTGTGCCTCTTGTTTAGCTCATGAGGAAGTAGTAGGTAATTCATGATCTTCTTAAGTTCGACAAGTTTTACCCCGGGATTGCATGTCTAATCTGCAAACCCATAATACGAGGAGGAACTAGCATGAGTGCGCCCAGCTCGAAAGATAATACAACAAACAAACCCTCCTTAACGCTTGGTCTATGAGAAATCAGAAACTTTGGCAGTGATAAACAAAGGAGATTAAGGGGATGTGATCGTCCCCACTTGGGAGCCGTTCCTCGAAACATGTCCATCTTGGGAAGTAATCGAGCTATCTATTAGCATTCATTGACAAACTACGCACCTCCCAAAAAAATTTCATTCTGTTTGATTTAAGGATAACACATGAGTTTTCCCTGCTTTCCTTTGACAAGGCCTATCTTTTAATTTTATGTTGAGTCAATTTTTCCCACTTCCTTCATTCTTTCAAGAGAACAGACACTTGATGTCGATGAGGATTCATTCATATAATGATGCATTAAGTTTTTCCATGTCACATCATCGTTGACATTATCTTTTGATAAGTAAGTTGCTTGCGAAAGCGTTTGCCAAGCAAGCATCTTCCTTTGTGTTAACATTTTCACTTCATGACTAATAACATGTTCTTTCAAAAGCTTCAAATTTTTTCATTAAAAAGAAAGAGCAACGGTAAAATTTATTAGTTGTCCTTTGACCAAGGATATGTTTTCCATAATTTGATAAGTTTCCTCAGCCCTAATTTTGATTATAATTCTTATTACTTTCTCATAAGGACCTTATGAGTTGAGTTGCTGTTGAGGATACTTGAGTTTGGTGAAGAAATCATGATGCTTCTTTTCTGTATTCTATTCATCGACACTTCACTCTCTAAACTTGTGGACAGGAATACCGAGCTCAGTATTCGCTTGGAGACAAGCGAGGTCTAAGCTTGGGGTAGACGTCCAAAATGCATCACTATTTTATATAGTAATTCACCCCTTTTCATTGATATATTTCATGTTACGATGCTATTCTTATGTTGTTTTGGCTTGTTTTACACAGTTTGCAACTTTTCGATGCCGGAGCAGCACACATAGGATTCAGCGGTAAAAAGTGGACGCTGAGTTGTTGATTCAGAATACCTCCAAATTACCTGAAAATTGACGGAGGCCATTTTCCAGAAGAATGACGGGGGCACACAAAACGGAGACCATAGGGGGACCACTAGATACCCAGGCGCCCCTTGGCGCGGCCCCACCCCTAGCCGCGCCGGGTGGCCGCCTGGACCCCTGGGTCCCACCCCAGGCTCCCCCTCTAGCCTATTTATCCCTCGTCGCCCGAAAACCCTAAAAAGAGAGGAGTTTCGCGAGTTCCGCCGCCGCTCCGTGGCGGAAACCAACAGAGGAGAAAAGACATCTCTGGCGGGAAAATTCCACCGAGGAGAACACCTCCCGGAATGGGAGATCATCGCCATCGTCATCACTATCGTCACATGCATCATCGAGATCATCATCAAATTCATCCCCAACATCAGCACCATCTCCACCATCATCCAATCTCATCTCACAAGTTTAACTTGTGTTGTAATCCGTACTATCTATCCTCTCTACTTTACGGGTGTTGATTGCTACCGTGTGATGAATGCTATTGAGTTTTTTTGGAGAAATATCATTGTGTCCAGATTGTTTATTATCTATTTATCCCCACTGAGCATGATCTCTTTTATGTCTTGTGAGTAATTACTTTAGTTCTTTAGGACATTGGAGAAGTCTAGTTGCTAGTAGTCATATGATGTTGAAGTAATATGCGATGTTTGATATTTAAGTTGTGTTGTTATTTTCCAAGTGGTGTTGTGTGAGTCAAACACTTAACACTTCGCCTTATTAAGGACCTAGGGGAATGCATTGTGTATAAAGAATGCTTACGGTGGGTTGCCGGAGTGACAGAAACCTGAACCCCAGTTCGGACGCTTTTGCACAAGGGAACAATGGATCATTGATCGTATTGCTATGGTTAGGCTTTTTCCTTATTTAATATCTTGTATTTGTGGATGCTTGCAAGATGTTTAATCATAAGAGTGCACTCATCTTAGTCTAGAGGGTGTACTAGCATAGATCCACCCACTCAACACTTATCAATACATCACATAGTACTGATGCGGAATATGGAAAAAGTACGTGACTATCTCTCATGTGTGTCCTCAAGAACGTATTAGTCTTTAGAAGTTCAGTTGCTAGGCCTATCCTTTGATCAAAAGGATAGGGCCACTTGTTACTCCTCAGTGCCTTTCACTTTTCTCGCTTTTACCTTTTTGTTGCTTATATCGAAAACCCCTAAAAAGTTATATTTCATTTCTTGCAACTATTTCTTTACCAAAGTCACTTACCAATACCTTCTGCTCCTCGTTGGGTTCGACACTCTTATTTATCAAAAACGCTACAAACGATCCGCTACAGTTGAAGGTCATCAGGGTCCAGGTGCCCCCCTGGCGCGACCTACCTCCTGGCCACGCCGGGAGGCCGCCTGGGCACCCCGGAGTCCGTCTCCGACCCCACTTTGGCTTGTTACCTTCCTTTTGTTGCAAATGTTTTTGCTATATATTTTCCCGGATCGTCCCGACACCGTATCTCGCAATTTCGTGTGTTTTCTTTTCGAGTTGTTTCTACCAGGACAAAAGTTTATTGTTAGAGATGTCTTCTCGTGGCTCAAGCGGAGAAGACTTCATGGGGCGGTGTCTACGTCAAGTTCAGCAGGATCTCAACCAGGGAAATTACGTTGACTGGGCCACGGAAAAAGAAATGGCTGCAAGACAAGCGGACATGGAGCGCTCCGTGAGGGAAGAAGTCAAGATCATCACCGCCCAGCAATAGGGAGATCCATCAACAAGAGGAGGAAGTTCAAGCAACCCCATCATGGTGGGGTCTGTCCAACCTCATTATGATCTTTCTCTTAACCTTTCAGGAACAACCCCTCCACTTGATGATCCACATACAAGTTCCATGAGCTCTGAAGCTTACCGCATCACCAATCAACTCTGTGAAGATTTCCGTGTGCTGAAAGTGCAAGTGGAAATCTTGGAAGATGAAAATCAAACCCTTCAACGTATAATCGGAGACCTGAAGAATCAGCAGGAACAAGAATGAGGAGTGAAATCTCCTTGGGTAATTGCATCCCCTTAGCTTGTTCCAAGAATCTTTATCTTTGTCTTTGTCTCTTAGAGTCAAGTAGAGTCGTCTCATGTCTAGGGAAGTTATCTTATGAAATAGGTGTTTGCATTGAGCTCTGTCACTCCTTTGTGGAGAGTCTTGTATCCGTGAGTGTGGATTCGTCTATGACGGAATATTAATGAGAAGTCTATTGGTTCCTTTGCTGCACTCGTTATTCTCTCCACGCAATCGACCTTATGATGATTCTTATGGGGAGTATTGATTTTATATCAGGTATGGCTCTGAAAACTTTATTTAAATCGTGGCAAACATAGCTTTGGTCATAATAACATGCATGATTTTCTCAAAGTATCAACCTAGCCAAAACCTTTATGTTATTATGCTTGAAGTGTTATGTTGACAAGGAAGACAACTTGATGTGCTATGCTTGCTTTAATGTTTATGCTTTGTATGCTTTGCATCCAAGTCATCATCAATTGTATGTTCTCTCAAAGCCTTTGCCAGCCAAACTCTGTACTAAGCAGAATTCTGCTTGTGCATCCATACCCTAAAACCAATATCTTCCATAAGAGTCCACCATACCTTCCTATTCGTGGTATTTCACTACCACTCCAAAAGTATAGAATTCATGTGTTATCCTTAAATGTTCAAAATCTTTTGTTTTTTTCCTCTGGTTTAGCTCATGAGGAAGTAGTAGGTAATTCATGATCTTCTTAAGTTGGACAAGTTTTACCCCGGGATTGCATGTCTAATCTGCAAACCCTTAATACGAGGAGGAACTGGCATGAGTGCGCCCATCTCGTAAGATAATACAACAACAAAAAACCTCTATCACGCTTGGTCTATGAGAAATCCGAAACTTTGGCAGTGATAAACAAAGGAGACTAAGGGGATGTGATCGTCCCCACTTTGGAGTTGTTCCTTGAAACTTGTCCAGCTTGAGAAGTAATTGAGCTATCTATTAGCATTCGTTGACAAACCATACACCTCCCAAAACTTGTTTTCATTCTTTTTGATTTAAGTATAGCACATGAGTTTCCCTACTTCCCTACAGCAGGGCCTGTCCTTTACTTTTTATGTTGAGTCAGTTCTCCCTACTTCCATCTTTTCTTAGAGAGAACATACATCTGATGCTGACAAGGACTCATTCATATAAGGATGCATTAAGATTTGTCATGCCACATACTTGTTGACATTATCATTTGATAAGTAAGTTGTTTGTGAAAGCTTACGCCAAGCAAACATCTTCCTTTGTGTTAGCATTTTCACTTCATGACTAATAACATGTTCTTTCAAAAACTTCAAAGTGATTCATTATAAAGTGAAAGAGAAAAAATAAAAATTATTAGTTGTCCTTTGACCAAGGATATTTTTGCCATGATTTGATGAGTTTCCTTAACCCTACTTTTGATTATAATTGTTATTACGTTTTCATACGGGCTTTATGAGTTGAGGTTGCTGTTGAGGTTGCTGTTGAGGATGCTAGAGTTTGGTGAATAAATCATGATGCTTCTTGTACGTATTCTATTTATCGACAATTCAATCTCTAAACTTGTGGACAGGTTTACCGAGCTCAGTATTCGCAGCGAGGTCTAAGCTTGGGGGAGTTGATACGTCCAAAATGCATCACTATTTTATATCGTAATTCACCCCTATTCATTGATATATTTCACCTTATGATGCTATTCTTATGTTGTTTTGGCTTTTTTTATACAGTTTGCAACTTTACGGTGCTGAAACAGCAGATGCAGGATTCAGCGGAGAAAAGTGGACATTGAGTTGTTGAAACAGAACATCTCCAAATCAGCTGAAAATCGAGGGAGGGTATTTTTCCGAAGAATAACGAAGCCTCGCCGAAAAGGAGCCTGAGGGGGGCCACCAGGTGCTCAGGCGCCCCCCTTGCATGGCCCCCACCAAGTGCACGCCGGGAGGCCGCCTGGACCACTGAGGCCACTCCCGGCTCCCCCTTTCGCATATATATCCCTCGTCATCCGAAAACCCTAAAAAGAGAGGAGTTTTGCGAGTTCCGCCGCCGCTCTGTGGCGGAAACCTACAGATAAGAGAATGCATCTTCGGCGGGCAGATTCCGCCGGGGAGAACACCTCCAGGAAGGGGAGATCATCGCCATCATCATCACCATCGTCACGGGCATCACCGAGATAATCATCAACACCATCCCCATCTTCACCCCATCTCATCTCACAATTGCAACTGGTGTTGTAACTCGTACTATCTATCTTATCTACTCTACCGGTGTTGATTACTCCTTTGCGGTGAATGCTATTGAGTTTTGTTGAAGAATTATTGCTATGACCAGATTGTTTATCATCTATTTATCACCACTGATCATGATCTCTTTTATGTCTTGTGAGTAGTTACTTTAGTTCTTGAGGACATGGGAGAAGTCTAGTTGTTAGTAGTCATATGATGTCGAAGTAATATGTGTTGTTTGATATTTAAGTTGTGTTGTTATTTTCCTAGTGGTGTTATGTGAGTCGAACACATAACACTTCATCCTTTTAAAGACCTAGGGCAATACATTGGGTATAAAGAATGCTTATGGTGGATTCCCGGAGTGACAGAAACCTGAACCCCAGTTCGCACACTTTTGCACAAGGAATAATGGATCCTTGATCTTATTGTTGTGGTTAGGCTTTAGCCTTAATTTCTACCTTATATTTGTGGATGCTTGCAATGTGTTTAATCATAAGAGTGCACTTATCTTAGTCTAGAAGGTGTACTAGCATAGATCCACCCACTCAACACTTATCAATACAAAACATAGTACCGATAAGGAATATGGCGAAAGCACGTGACTACCTCTTACGTGTGTCCTCCAGAACACTTTAGTCTTTATAAGTTCAGTTTCTAGGCTTATCCTTTGTTCAAAAGGATTGGGCTACTCGTTGCTCCTCAGTACCTTTTACTTTGCTTGTTTTTACCTTCTAGTTGCTTATATTGAAAATCCCTAAAAAGTTGTCTTTCAGTGCTTGCAGTTATTCCTTGTCCAAAGTCACTTATCAATACCTTCTGCTCCTCGTTGGGTCCGACACTCTTACTTATTGAAAACGCTACAATGGATCCCCCACAGTTGGGGGTCATCACCAGCCATCCGTGAGTCAATCATGATTTTATTCAGGGCACCTGGCTCTCATAACACTTGTTACGTAATTCCAGGGTCCGTAGTTTTGGAGGCTCTGGCGTACCGAGAAGCTATTGCACCGGCGAAAGATCTATCTCTGGATAAAATCATAGTAGTTTGAGACTACCTAGAAGTACTAGAAGATATCAAACAAGTATTTGGGGGGGTGTAACATCTGCATTATTTGAGAGATCATCAAGTCAATTATGGAGTTTACTGCAATTTTTCTTAGATAGAGGAAGGCGCCAAAGCTTATATTTACTCAAAAGAAAAGTATATGTAGAAGCTCTGTATATGTAGATTAGAGAAAAGAGAAACAACGGGGTACAAGGAGTTCCTGTGATCTAAGAAAATACAGTTGAAAACATGCTTAGTACTACAAGTAAGAGCCTGACGAGCCACATTGTAAGCGACTCCAATGGTGTTCCTAGAAATGTGATAGACCTAAGCATTCCTATTCTGGGTGAAGAGAAAGTAACATGCAAGATAGGTCATGATTTGCTAGCTAGTAGAATGTAACACCCTGACCAGACCCACTGGTTAACCACCGATTCCATGGTCGATGCGTCTGGGATATATAATTTCCTCACATATCAACACTAGTTTTTTCTGCAAACTTTATCCTCACTCGTGCGCGCACCTGGGATCAACTTCCCAGTCGGTCACCCATCCCAAGACTACGTACTCCAGGATACGGGCTCCCAAAAAAGAAGGTGCACCTTGTTGATATGAGTAGTCTATCATTCCTATTGCGATCCTAGGCTCTTACATAGAATCATGTACTCCCTACGGTCCATAATAAGTGGCGTGGTTTTAGTTCAAATTGTCTGCATAAATCTTTATATAGTCATCCTTTATATATTCCCACTCTTCTCTTCATTGTGTTGCATAAATATTTTAGTGAATAACGGTAACTCTAGTTTTAGGTCCAACTATCAAGGGTTTTTTTGAGCATTTTTGCGTATGGGGAAATAACATATCGCTGAGCTCCCTTCAAGTAAAACATCTCTGCAAAGTAGCTGAGTCAAGAAAAATTTACTAAAAAATAAGAAACTTTTTATTTGCACAATAAATAAGATGACTTCCAACTAAAGGATGGTATGAACTGTTGTGTACCTCATCTTTTACTATGCAAAATGAATTAATGGTTGGACTCAGTGAATAATTTTCTCTTCAATCAGTGCTTTTTCAGAAGGTTCACTAAGCATTACATGGAAAAGTATGTTTGGGATGATGAGACAACAAAGATCTTTACGGAGAAAGCACGAAAATACATATATAGTCTACATCAAGAAAGCGGATGATGGGAGATCGTTGATCCATAAAAACTGCACTAAAGTTGTTCCTGACTTGGCCATAAAGTACGGCACAATCTGAGCATTTTGCTTCTTCAAGAGTGTTATTAAGACAATTGTGCTTTGTTTGGATTGTAAACCTCTGTAATGATGAATGAGTGATCAAAAAACTATGCACTGGTCGATGTGTATCATGCAAAAAATTATTTGTGTGATATTGTATGTATTTATTATATATTTAAACGCATAAAACTCAAAATAAAACTACCAAATTGATCATCATAGAAAAGGACACGGTTCAAGCAATGAAAATAACGATACAAATGATAAAACATGAGTGTATGCGATTTAACTATTAATACAAACGATTTCGAAAATAGTAGCGCGTGCAATGATACAATTAATGCACAGGTTCCGTCAGGACTAATCGTGGGATATGTATGACCTATTCGTTCACAGTTCGCTATATACAAACATTAGGGATAAAGGAGTGTTGCGCACAGTCCAGAAACTAAAATTGTACGTGATTAGTTCGCTAATAGCACACGAGTTATGGTTTCAAATCATGGGGAACGATCTAGTGGTCTCAGACGATTTTGTTGTCCGTCAACGATGGACCTCCTCATTAGCCACCCACTTAGGCACAAAATTTGGAAAACCGTATGTGCTTGGGGAAAAAATCGTATGCAATACTTCGTTCGGTACTAGTCGTGCAACCCTTCCATGAGGAAAGGTGCTACTCGTAATCGCAGCCTGTACCGTCGCTACGCTCGGCTTGTTACGGAGATATACTGTCAATCGATGTCGCTCAGGCGGTGAACCGGCCTCTATCCCACATGAACCTAGAGCTCGAAGTCATGGCGGAGGTGAGGGAAGAAGAAAGGAGAACGGTAGTATGTGGTGTGTTCCACTATCCTATGAGGATCTGTTCAAATAGCCGGCGCTGAGTAAAGGAGCCGAGTAAAGGAGCCGAGCAGCCAATTTGAATGCGGGGCACCGGAGTGGGATTCTTGATCGCCGCGTTGGTTTGAACAGGCATAGAAACTAGTGATCTCGGTCGGCAAGCCGTACGTTCCTGTTCCTTTAGTGAGACATTGAGTTGGCACTGGGTGGGCATCAATGTCGATCGCAGTGGCTAGTCGTGCATGCGCTCGGCCTACACCCAATGCCAGCAACTTCCATGAATGTGTGATGATCGCTTCGCGCGCGGGGTTGAGTTGTGGTGTGGAGGACATTTCGGTAGAGTTAAGGTATTAGGATGGGACGGGTTTACGGTCCGGACTCCCGCAAATCTCCCCTTGGTTTGGCTTAGATTTACGAAAAAACGAACATGCGAACCTACCGGGGATAGATACATGACCGCATTGGATGGTAAAACTGATTCGAACATTTCAATTTGAATGGATGCGCCGGCTTTGAGGATCCGTGTTGGAGATGCCCTAATTATTTGGTATGCTCGATAGGTTAGAGGTATGCTCTCATTTTCGTAAATAAATTATCAAATTTTCTAGGGCACATCTAGAGGAGATGTGCCCTAAGTATTGCACATCTAAATCCTATACTATTAATTTTACATAAAGATTTATTTATATTTTTATATTCTTTTTTTTCTTTTTAGTTTGACTGAACCATTTAAATATGCAATAACTAGAGAACATCTAGACAGGGGCGGCGTCAGGCCCAAGACACCAAGGCCTCGGCCTGGGGCGTAGCCAACTCCCCCTTGTTAAATCTAGCTGCATCTACAGTGTAATGTATTAATTCTCACTGTAACTATACCTGTTCGTCTGGGTGTAGCTGCTGACTGGCACAGCTACTGCATCTAGATGTGTCTTAAGCAAACCATAATTTATACTATGTTACAGATTACAGAGGTCATCAAGTTTTCTTACATCACGATTCTTACTTGGAGATGCACTGAATCCATGCAAATCGCATCCTAGGGTTCCAACTTTGGTCGCCGGGTATTGGACTATAAGCATATTGCCCGTACAAATTCCATTACAAATCCAAGAAATAAGTTTGGTTCATATACATCACCTTTGATAATGAATTTCACAAAAACAACACCTAGGGTGGAAAAACCGTCCGCATCCAATTAAGCACCTAGCTAGTTATACGTATTGCGCGTTAATACTAGGCCAGCTTGGCTTGCTCAAGCATCTTGGCGACCTGCGTCATGGTTGGCCTATCGTGGGGATCAGACTCGAGGCACTTCTCCGCCACGGTGAAGACGAACTTGACTTCCTCCGCCGGAAAAGACGCCAGAGCGCCGTCGACGGCGTGCTCCTCCCTCTTCTCCTCCATCGTCTCCTTGACCTGAAACCAGGAACAGATGGACACTTTACTCGGCCGGGGAGGAATGGGATGCATGACAAATTAATTCGTCATCCTTACTTCATCACATCTATAAAAAGGGTACATTGTTGGCTTTAGATCGCTAGATCAATTCACCGGAGTACAAATCACACGCACGTACAAGCTAGCAAAACTAGCTTGATGGATGGATGCACACTAGCGTGTACTAGTACATGTCTGCACCGGCTACTAATTCGTGTTAAGCGACTCGGCGGAAACAAAAACGCAGAAAACCGATGTATAGCTACAGGAGCTTGTCGCTCCTGTTACAAAACTTTGTATTGCTTCTCTTTTCGTTGTGTCTTACAAAGCTGGGGATACACCTATATTTATACTAGCACACCTAGCACAAAATAGGAAAACTAAAGCTGCTATTAGCCCGTACCGGACTCGGACTTGAGTCTGTGTTTAACTCCTACATTCACCTCCTTAAACACGGCTTCCTCGTGTCACATCTTGGACGCCGATCCTTTCCCGCATCTCCAAGAACTTCTGTCGTCCGAGAGACTTCGTGAGAATATCGGCAAGCTGATCCTTCGTGTTCGCGTGTTGAACCTCGATCATCCCTTCCTCGATACACTCCCGGATGTAGTGGAACTGGACGTCTATATGCTTGCTCCTCTCATGATGAACTGGATTCTTGCACAATGAGATCGCAGCTTGGTTGTCAATCTTGAGTAATACCTTCTGCTCCGTTCGCTTTGTAAGATTAGCTAGAAGTCATCTCAGCCACACAGCTTGACAAGCCGCCGTACCTGCCGCTATGTATTCTGCTTCGCATGAAGACCATGCAACTACCTTTTGCTTCTGAGAATTCCAGCTAATCGGATTCGGTCCTAGGTAAAATACCATGCCCGTTGTGCTCTTCCGATCATCAACATCACCTGCCATGTCGCTGTCTAAATAACCGTGAAGGACCAAACCTCCCTTTCCTTTTCGATATGTGCATCCAAGATCGATGGTGCCTTTCACATAGCGCAAGATTTGGTTGACCGCGCTCATGTGTTTGGTCGTCGAATTCTCCATGAAACGACTCACGATCTCGACGGAATATGCCAAGTCAGGTCGAGTATGCACCAAATATCTTAGACTGCCTGCTCGAGGGGACATCTCTTGAACCCGAGCGAGACCATACTTTGGTCCAACTTTGCGTTCCAAGCTCTTGGCGCTTGCTTCAGCCCATATAGTGCCTTCTTGAGCTTGTAAACTTTCTGTTCTTCGCCTTTCTTCTCGTAGCCGAGGGGTTGTTCTACGTACACTTCTTCTGTGAGATCACCGTTGAAGAAAACGGATTTAACATCCATGTGATGAACCTTCCAATCCTCTTGTGCTGCCAAGGCTAGGAGCGGACTCACAGTCTCGAGTCGAGCAACTGGTGCAAACACCTCCTCATAGTCGACTCCTTGACGTTGTACGTAGCCCTTTGCGACGAGTCTTGCCTTGTACTTCACAATAGCACCTTGCGTGTCCTTCTTTAATTTGTAAACCCACTTCAAACCTATGGCCTTTTGGTTGGTAGGTCGGGTTACTAAAGTCCACGTGCCATTGCTCTCGATCGCCTTCATCTCCTCGTCCATGGCGTGCATCCAGCTTGGATTCTTGCTCGCCTCTACGAAGTTCGCCGGTTCCTCAACTCCGAGCAAACATAGTCCGGAGTACTCGAGCGTAACTGGCTTTGCTTTCTTGTAGATTTCTTCGAGGGTCTTGTAGCGATGAGGCCCGGAAGAATCCGTGGCTTGCGAAGGAGGCGACACAAATTGTGCCGGCGTTGATGCATTTGAGGAAGACGATGGAGTCTCGTGTGATGTCGTTTCGTTGGCATCCTCGTCGTCGTGACTGTGACCATCATCTTGATTGTCGTTGTCACCTCCGAGATCTCCACTCGCGTCGTGTGCGTCGTTGTCACTATCATCTTGCGACCCTTCGCTTCATCATTGGCGTCGGCACCATGGTGATTGCCTTCGTGATCACCTTGGTTGGGCGTTCCGCCATCCACCTGGACAACCTCTTCTGCATCATCATCATGTCCGTAAATTGCTTCATACGGAGTTTCGCCGATCACCGCCTTCGTTGGAGCCCGGTTGAGAAGATAGACTGCCGTCGTGACAGCTTCTCCCCAAAAGACCCCTGGCATGTCCTTGCTCTTGAGTAAGCTTCTCGCCATGTCATCGATGGTTTGATTGTGCCTTTCAACAACACCGTTCTGCTGCGGCGTATAAGGTACCGTGAGGAACCTTTCCGTGTCAATCTTCTTGCGGTAGTTGTTGACCTCGTTCGGCCTAAACTCACTGCCATGATTTGTGCGTAGAGCTTGAACCTCCAGCTTGTGTTTGTTCTTCGTCGTTGGACCCTCAATGTCCTGACACCGGGATAACTTTGGTACCACCTTGTTCTCTTGAAGTAGCACCTCCCGCGTTGGTTTTTCAACCACCGTCTTGATCGTATCACAAACTTCGGCCATCAGAAGACCTTGATCGTCGTCTTCCTGCTTCGCCAAATTTGCCTTGATCTCACGTTTGTTAGGCTTCGGACAATCCCTCGCAAAGTGACCCATCTCATTGCAGTTGTAGCACTTGACCTTCGACATATCAAAGTTCCGTGGCTCCTGCTCGTTAGATTGGTTGGCCCTTCCACTACCTTGTGGCTTGCCTCTTCCTTTGCCTTTTCCGATGTGTCCGTCGCGCTTCGTGTTACTTGAACCTTTGCCATCGTCACGTCTTCCTTTGCTACTTGGGGTCTCCCAATCTGCGCGCATGTACAGGAGTTGATCTTCACCTCCTCCCTTGCCTTTTCGACAACCACGGGCATTCTATTCCCATGTCCGCGGGCGTCCGATCGCCTCCGTTATGGTCATGTCCTCGATGTCGATAATTTGCTCAAGCGTGCCGTATGTATGTGAATCTATCAGTCACAGAACTGAAAAACTTCTCCACAATCTCGACTTCATCGAGCTTTGCACCCAGCGCGTGGGTCTCTCCCACCAGAGTAGTCAGACGCATGGTGTATTCATTCACCGATTCAGTTTCCTCCATCTGCAACTTGTGAAGTTGACGCTTCAGCACTTGTGCCCGAGCCTTCGTGACGCGATCTTCTTCAATCCTCATCTCTTTGAGTGTGTTTCATGCCTCTCTTGCCGTCTCGTACTCCGCCAATGTCATCAGCACGGAGTCCGGTACAGACTGGGCTATGGCAGCCATGGCACCTTCGTCGCACTCATCGTCGACGTCGTCGTCGGTGACTGCCTGCCACACTCGAAGGGTTCGGAGAATAATCTTCATCTTTACGGCCCACACACCGTAGTTGGTGTCGGTCAGCATCGGGTACTGGATGGGGATGTTGCGATGCGCCGTTACGTTGGCGCCGCCCGTTCCTCCACCGCTCGTCGCTGACTTCCCGCCCTTCTTCACCTTTCCGCCGGTCTTGTTCGCCTTGGAGCCGTCGTTGCCGGACTTGTCCCTCTTTGAGCCGTCGTTGTCGGACTTGATCCCCTTGGAACCGCCTTTACCGGCCTTGCTCGTCTTGGAACCGTCGTTGCCGGACGCTACAGACTCCACGTCGCTCATCGTGGATCGTCGAGGCTCTGATACCAATTGTTGGCTTTAGATCGCTAGATCAATTCACCGGAGTACAAATCACACGCACGTACAAGCTAGCAAAACTAGCTTGATGGATGGATGTACACTAGCGTGTACTAGTACATGTCTGCACCGGCTACTAATTCGTGTTAAGCGACTCGGCGGAAACAAAAACGCAGGAAACCGATGTATAGCTACAGGAGCTTGTCGCTCCTGTTAGAAAACTTTGTATTGCTTCTCTTTTCGTTGTGTCTTACAAAGCTGGGGATACACCTATATTTATACTAGCACAAAATAGAAAAACTAAAGCTGCTATTAGCCCGTACCGAACTCGGACTTGAGTCCGTGTTTAACTCCTACATACATCTCCATGATCAGAACATGCCACCGTTAGGTAGCACTGTACCGCGCTAGTAATGCACTTGTCCTCTCCTCGTCGATCTTGACACGGGAGATTGGGAATACGTTGGGGACCTCATGGTGACATGACATGGTGATGGCCACTGCACATCAGTTTTCTGATGGCTACAACTACAGTACTACAGAGTACAGATTGCTAAGTAGTTCAGCAGCTAGGTTGGTTGGTTAGTTCAGCAGCATACTCTAGAGATTCAAGCCGAACTATTCTATTCAGGGAATCATACCATGCAAAACATATCAGTTTCACTTGAACTGTATTTGGTATTTAGTAGATTTTTGTTGAGTCGCTGCAGGTCTGAATAGAGGAGCTATGATGCTTACCCAGGTGACCAGCCGTGTGCCGTTTTCAAGGAATGATTCATCCGTTGGCCTCTTCCCGGTGAGAAGCTCAAGCAAGACGACGCCGTAGCTGTACACATCGCCTTTGGTCGTGGCCCTCCCTGTCTCGAAGTACTCTGAAGCAAGAAGCACATCATCATCCATCAGCAAACACATGATGATGATATATTTCTAGCAGATTTGGATGGGCATCCTCCGGACCTGGGGCGAGGTAGCCGAAGGTGCCGGCGACGACGGTGGTGACGTGGCTCTCGTTGGGCTTCATGAGGGTGGCGAGGCCAAAGTCCGACACCCTGGCCTCCATGTTGTGGTCGAGGAGGATGTTGCTGGACTTGATGTCGCGGTGGATGACGTGCGGTATGCAGTCGTGGTGGAGGTAGGACAGGCCCCGGGCCACGCCCAGCGCGATCTTGTACCTCACCGGCCACTCCAGTAGCGCCTGCTTCTTCTCCTCCTTGCCGTGGAGGATGGTGTCCAGGCTGCCGTTGGGCATGAGCTCGTAGATGAGCAGGTTGAAGTGGGGCGCCGCGTAGTAGCCGCACAAGGGGACGATGTTCCTGTGCTTGATGTCGCCCATGGTGTCCAGCTCTCGCTCGAACCCTCGGTCCATCTCCGCGCTCCCCCTGCTGAGCTTCTTGATGGCGAACGCCGACTTGTCGTCCAGCCTTAGCATGTACACCGTCCCGTACCCGCCGGAGCCGATGATGTCCTTGCTGGACAGCCCCATGATCATCCTCAAGAACGCCTTGGGGCTCAGCGACTGCATCGCCGCCGACCGGAAGATCACCAGCTTGCCTCCTGGAGTCATCCATCCATGGTCAGATAGATATCCATGAACCCATTCTACGGGGGAAAGGAAAACTCTCATATAGGGGAAAAAAGTGTTGTTACCTGTGAGGCTGGTCTCGATGATCCTCTTCTTGCGAGCCCACTTCTTGTAGCACAAGAAGGAGATGAGCATCTTGGATACGATGAAGAGAACAGAGCAAACTGTAATGTACAGCGCGATCAACGTGGTATGCATCTTCCAACTAATCCTGAACAAAAAATCAGATGAATCCCTCCCTGTAAGACCCTCAGTTCAGAATCAGAGCCAAAAATGGTGGAATCCCCACCCAGCTTACACAGAAGAAGGCAGCAGAAACAACCGTGTGAGGATCTCTCAGCTCAGGGAGAAACAGAGACGAAGGCTAAATATGTTTTGGAACCGGCGAGTGGGAGGATTGTACTGCTCATGTGACAATGTGAGCACAGGTGTCTCGACGAGTGGGGGATCCGGAGAAAAAAGGTACATTGCCCAATCAATGGGCGTGGTTGGATCATGTGAATGGCAGACCCATGCACACCTACTTTTTGATTGATGATGCCGTGCCCAATGCCAATCCCCAATTAATTCCGCCACTGTTTACCCACATTATCCCATTCTCTTGCACTGTCAATTCGTTTTCTGTTTCCCTCTCTTCATGCTACTAGTAGCAAAGATTAACACGGATAACCATTGTCTTTGTAGTAGCAACTCTTTAGCTAAAAATATCTCTTGGCGCCAAAATGGAATTAGTCCTTTGCTACCCACCGCTAGCACGTAGCATACCGGCAGTATCTCAACTTACACGCGAGACGTATAATCTCCAAGTCAAAGTATAGTGAGCATGGCATGTACATCACGTTCAAAAAAAAGCATGGCATGTACATCTGTCGGCAGATGGACCTCGAGCAATCACAAGGGCGGTGCGCACCGGAAAAAGAGTGCATTGTTTGGCAGCGTCGGCGAGCTAGGTAGGCTCGGCCGGCCAGCTCAATCACCCAGTCGCCCAATCTATGAACTATTTCGTCCTTTTGCCATGGATTACGAACTGAAATCGTTGAAATGCGGATAAAGACGATCTGGTCGCTGTCTGGCTCCGCGAAAATGGGGCCTCGCTGGCTTCTCCCTCAGCCGTGTGGACGGTCTGGAGCTGCACGGACGCTGCGCCGGCCGCCTCCACCTTTGTTCCGAATCACGTGATGGAACTGGGCCTGCGTAGACGAAGCTGGCAAACGCGGAACGACGAGACCACATGTCTCGTGCACAACCAGGCAAATTTCTCAACGGTGAGACTGTACAGTAACTGTGCCATGATGGATCGGCACGGGCAGACAGCAGACTTGGGGAGAAATGCTTTTGGACATGTGGAGACAGTGCGCGCTAGAGTAAAATCTGGTCACTCGTCTTGAAGTTCACAACACTTGAATTTTCAATCAATTCGTGCATTAATAGATAATCATTGTTAATTTATGTAAAAATGAGTATAAAAAAAATATCAAACGCGTAAAGCACAAACCTACGGTTGTGCAATACTCCCTTCGTTCCACAATGTAAAACTTTTTTGCAAATTAAACTAAACATCTTACATAGTGGAAGCAGGTTGAAAGTGTAGGTTCTACGCAGAGTATATCGGCCCGCTACCCAAATATTCATATCTGTTGTCTTTGGTGATGTAGCTGGACAGTCTGGCTTGATCCCCGGATAATCACGCTAGAAGATGGTTTTGAATAATTTTATTGTTTCAGTTATGATTGTGTTCGAAGTATTTGACTTTGGACTTTAAGAGTATGATATGAATGGAATGATATTGTTATAATATACCCTTGAGAAATTCTAATGCAAAACCTCTTTTATATCTTGTTAAAACTTAACAAATTCAAAACGGTAAGATTGTATAGTACCTGTGGCATGATGTATCTGCGTAGTAGAGAGGAATGCTTTTAGATATGTGGAGATAGTGCGCTGGAGTAAAACCCCCGTCATTTGTCTGAACGTTCAGATTGGCATCTACCCCCCCCCCCCCCCCCGCGCGCGCGCATGATCGGTCCTCCTTGATTTGGTTGCTGACTTGTTTCCGAATTGTTGCCGGAGATCTTGCCCAAGGATGTCTGAATCAGATAGAATTTAGTCATGCGCATTCATATCAGCCTACGTGGATCCATGAGGGCGTTGCGCGAAGCTCTGTTGTTTGTGTGACACCATGAGACATGTCGATTTCTCGATTTCCATGGTGTATACAGCGGTGGAGAATGTCATGATGGCTGAAATCGGAGGATCGGTAAGGCGGAGGAGGCCTTGTATGGGATGGAGTTAGCCTAGTGTTTGATAACTTTCAGAAGCAACAATGGCAAGTGAGGGCGACATCACTGGAGGATTTCATTTTTGGTGGTGCTCCTCGAGTACTGGTGAAAGGACGTGGATGTCGCCTAGAGGGGGGGTTGAAGAGGCGCTTAAAATAATTACGGTTTCGGCTTGAACAAATGCGGAATAAAACTTAACGTTTAATTTGCCAAGCAAGAAACCTAAATAAGCTAGGCTCAACTATGTGCACCAACAACTTATACTAAGCAAGATAAACAACTATGTGATAGCAAGATATATAACAAGAACACTAAGGCTATCACAAAGTAGGTGCACAAGTAAATAGGTTGACTAGAAGAACAACCTATAGGACAAGCAATGTACAATAATATGAGCAAGCACAAGATAAACAATGTAATAAGCTTGCTCAAGGAAAGGGTAGAGATAACCGCAAGTGGAGCCGATGGAGACAAGGATTTGTTACCGGAGTTCCTTCTCTTGCGAGAAGTACGTCTCCGTTTGGAGAGGGTGAGGAGCACAATGCTCACACGAAGCCAACGAGGGCTACCCTATTTTTCCTCACGCTCTTACTAATGCAAGATGCCGTGATTCCACTATTAGGACACTTGAGGGCGGTCACCGAACCCGTACAAATGGCGACCCTTGGGGGCGGTCACCGAACCCGTACAAATGCTCGGGGCTATCTCCACAACCAAATTGGAGGCTCCCGTAGCGTCCCGAAGCTTTCCACCACAATGATTGAGCTCCGTAACAACAAGCCTCTAGGTGCCAACGCACCCACGAGGTACAAGCTCTAGAGTGCCAATGCACTCAAGAGTAGCTATCTTCTCAACTTCACTCACTACAAAGAATCCTCGGAGAGAACTCAAACCGATGCACCAAATGCAATGGCAAGAGCACACGAAGTGCTCAAGTCCCCAACTCTCAAATCCCACCAAAGCAACAAAAGCTATGGAGGAATATGAGAGGAAGAACAAGGAGAACACCAAGAACTCCAAGATCTAGATCCACAAGGTTCCCCTCACTTAGAGGAGAGATGGCTTGGTGGAGAATGTGGATCTAGACCTCCTCTCTCTTTTCCCTCAAAAAGGAGCAAGAATCATAGGAGGGGAAGAGAGTAAGCAAGCTCAAAGAGGTCAACAATGGGGGGGAAAACTTGCACAAAATCGGTGGAGACAAAGGAGGAAGAAGACCCCCTTTTATAGTCTCCCAAGAATCCAGCCGTTGGAACCCGTTGGCAGCCCACCAACCACGGTACTACCGCTCGGAGAGCAGTACTACCGTGGTGCGGTACTACCGCACCGGGAGCGGTACTACCGCCCCCACGGTACTACTGAAGCCCAGTTCCGTGCCCACTACCGCAGAGTCCAGTGGACTTACGGTAGTGAGTGCGGTACTTGCCCGCGGTACTACCGTGGCACGGTACTACCGCACTGGGAGCGGTACTACCGCCCCACGGTACTACCGGGGGCCAGTACCGTGCCCACTACCGCAAAGTCCAGTGGACTGTAAGTGCATCAAGTGCCCTCCCCTTGAGGTTTTGGAGTTTGATGACAAACTGGTTAAGGGACTGATGTGTTTGTGAATATACATAGGAGAACAGACCCTGATGAGGTGTTTAACCACCAATGTCGACCCCCCAAAATGTTGAGTAACATTGGAGAAATCGGTGTGTTTCCTGAAGAATGAAGTTGCGCGAAATCCTGAGGAATCAGGATCCTGAAGCGTTCGGTTGAAGCTGAAGCTGAGGACGATCCTGAGGACGCTCGCGCTGAAGACGAAGTTGAAGCGTAGTCTTCGCTAAGACTTTTTTATACTTCTTGAGTCGTAGGAGAACACCGCACTGTTGGAGGGGTTGAGGAAAATGAGTTCTGTATTTCTGAGGAAGTGCTCAATTAGAAATCCTGAAGAAGAACCCTGAGGAAATCTCCTGCAGTAGAAGTTCAGTCCTCGGGTGTCTGAGACGTTGTTCTTCAGGACACTGAGGAATCTGTCTTCGGTTGAGGAGTCTGGAGACTGCGAGTGCAGTTCTCCTGAAGAGAGAGTAAACTCCTGCAGTAGAAGTTCAGTCCTCGTGTGTCTGAGACGTTGTTCTTCAGGACACTGAGGTAACTAACTTCGGTTGAGGAGTCTGGAGAGAGAATACTTTGACCGTGCCACGTGTTGCATGGTGAGAGGCTAGAACTTGTCTAGCAACGGTCATTTCCGAGGGCATGAGAGTAATTGCATGCATGGACATTTATGTCCTTTCACCTCGGATTGCTCCGCGGCTATAAATAGCCACCCCCAGCCCCATTTGTGGGTTGGCTGCTCCGAGAGAAAAACTGACACTTGTCATTTGAGAGCAACCCACCTCTGAGGAAACTGAAGAACCTATGTGAGGAAAACCACCAGCCTGAGTAGTTGAGCATTTCTGAGGAAGTCGGTTCGAGTGATCCGAAGCTTTTTACTCTTGAAGACTGTGATATTCCAGCCGGTGTAGAAGTCTTCAGTCTGAGGAAGTCAAGATGCAATTGTGACTTCCCGGAGTGACTGAGTCTGTGAAGGTTTCGAGAGTCTACCTTGAAGACTCACCTGAGTTATTGGACGGAGTCTGAGGACTCTAGTTCAAGGAGAACAAGGTGAAGACTATGTCTTCTGAGTTGAATCTCAGCCTCTCCAACCAGACGTAGAGTTGTCACAGCAACTTGAACTGGTCTACCAAACCAATGTCTTCAATCTCTGGTGCTATCTCTTCAACCTCTTAAGCTTCAGTATTTGCTATGTTGAATTCTTATGCTTCAGCTCTCCCTATGCTCTTTGTCTTCATACTATGCATCTGAAGCACTTCTGCTTATCTGAATTGATTTATTTCTGTTGCATTATGATAAGGTGCCCTAATGATTACATTCTGTGAAGTTTTATTTCTTCATGATTTTGGTTACTTCTTCAGCCTCATGATTTCTTCAGTCCTGAAGAAAACCAAAATCTGGTAGTAAAGTTGAAAATCTCCCATTCACCCCCCTCTGGTCGATATATTGCACTTTCAATTGGTATCAGAGCAAGGTACTCCCTTGTTCTGTGTGATTCGGTTTAACCACCTGGAGTTTTAATTATGTCGACCTCAGGTATAATGAGCGTTGCCTCAAACTGCCCCATCTTCGACGGGACAGACTACCCATACTGGAAGAACAAGATGAGGATGCATCTTGAAGCCATTGACAAGGATCTGTGGGATATTATTGATCAAGGCATTCCTGAATCAAATCTGATGACTGCTCCTGAAGTTGTCAAGAAGAACTGGCAGCTTGATGCAAAAGCTCGAAGCATCATTGGTGGTCATCTCAACAACGCTCAGTTCAACCGTATCAGTGGTCTGGATACTGCAAAGAAGATATGGACAAGAATGTCTAAAGTCAATGAAGGAGTCTCTGCTCAACGAGACTCACGGGTTGATACACTCCGCAGTCTCTTCAACAAGTTCAAGAGGCTGGACAATGAGCACGTGCAACAAACCTTTGACAGACTCACTGACATATCCAATGAACTTCAAGCACTGGGTGCCGCTGATATCACAGATCATGAAGTTGTGAAGAAACTACTGAGGTCCCTGGATGACTCATTTGAGTTCCTATCGCTGATGATTCAAGTAATGCCTGACTTCAAGACTCTGGATCCAGCGGACATTCTCGAGCGCCTCAATGCTCATGAACTGAAGCTCTCTGAAAAACGAGATTTATACAGCTCCACGCCTAAGGTCCGCGCGCTAAAAGCTAGAGCACGAAGAGTGTCCTCTGATGAAGAGTCTGAGGCTGATACTGATGATCCTGAAACTCTCAGCCGTGAACCTTCTCTCCTCACCGGAAAGTTCCAAAGATTCACGAAGAAGAATCGCTTCGGAAATTCCTCAAGATCGTCCTCAAGAAAAAGCAAAGATGATGACTCTGTCGAAGCAAGAAAGAGAGTCTGCCACAAGTGCAAGAAACCTGGGCATTACATCGCTGAGTGTCCTCTATGGGAAAAGGAAGCTAGACTGAAGAAGAAGAAGAATGGGAAAGATGACAGTTCTGATGAAAAGACTAAGAAGAAATCCTCAAGATCCTCAAAGTCTGCTGGATACAGGAATAACAGTTCCCGTAAGACTCGCGCATATCTCGGAAAATAATTGGACTCGGAAGAATCTGGTTCCAACCCTGATGCTGAGGAAGAAGAATCTGAAGAATCTGAGGGTGTGGCCGGTCTGGCTCTTGCCACGACGCTTGTCTCAAAGTCAATCTTCAGCACTGAGGAATCTGGTCTATCACATGTTGATGATGAAGCTGAAGACACAACCCCTTCCTTCTGCTTCATGGCCAAGTCCTCCAAGGTATCTTCATACTCATCATCAGATGATCCCTCTGATGAAGAACCTGATGAAAACTATGCTAAACTTGCATCTAAGCAACAACGTGCACTTGAAGAGATTCAGATCTCACTAAACAAGAGTTATGATATGTTGGTTGAGGAAATGACGAAGACTCAAAAGTTTACTGATGAATCAAAAATTCTTCGGTCAAAGTTTGATGACTTGTTCAATCGTCATGAGGCACTCCTTACCGATCATGAAAAGTTGGCTCATGAGTTCCTCATGAGGAAACAAGAACTTGAACGCGTAAGGATGTCTCATGACGATCTGAGGAAAGAAAATGACTCACTCCTCTCCCAACAGATCATCATGCCACAAGAAGGATTTAATCCTCCCTGTTTAAAATGCATTGAACATGATCGTATCATCTCTGTGCCTAGTTCCTCAATGTCTTCAGACTGTTATTTCTATTGCTTCTATGGTATCTAACCCCTCATCTGAGGATACCATAGACATTGCTGAAGAAAATGCTAGGTTGAAGAGTCTGCTGGAAACCGGCATGTTCAAGTGTCTGAAAGGACATCAGACCCTTTGTGACATCCTCAAGAAACATATCCTCAACAGGAACCCGAGGAAAGAAGGTGTCGCATTCACTCGGAAACTCAACCCTGATGGGTCTTACTGGAAACCTGAACAATATCCAGAGACCACTTGGGTTCAGGCAAAGATGCCTCCTCCTGATCCCTATACTTTATCTGGTTATGATGTTGTTTCTTCTGATGTGATGATTGAGGCTTTTGACTCAAACTATAAACTGTTTAAGAATGTTAATGGTGAGGTATTTGCCAGATACATCGGAACTAACTGCAGGAACGGTCCTCCAGTCAAGCAGATCTGGGTTCAGAAGGACCTCATCACTAACCTTCCTGTGAATGCAGATGCAAATGAGCTGAGGATATCATCTGAGGACGATACCTCAAAAGGAAATGATTATAATCATGTATATGCTAACCATTTTGTTCACAGGGAAGCTGCTCATAAGAATGCTTATTCATTTGCTTATCCTGATGCCACCATCTCACACCCCACTAGGTCTCATCTCCCTCATCAGTCCTCATGTGCCTCAAGACCACCCATTAAGATGTGGGTGGTTAAGAACTAATCATCCTTGCAAGGACATGTCCTGAGGCAATTACAAATTCTGCAGATCATATGCCCAGGACAACATCATTTGAGTCAGTTGAAGGATATTTATATTGTTTGGTTTCATAGAATCAATCCTGAGGAACATCCTGAGGAATTAATTTTGAGGAACCATAAAATCCTCAAACTGAGACTGGCTCATAACTTGCTGTATGAGATACTAATTCCTTTGCAGGGAAAGACTGAATGGGTGATGGACAGTGGATGTACAAATCACATGACTGGTGACAGAAGCCTTCTTATGGAATCATCACTGAGTCCTTCTTCAAAGAAAACCATCACCTTCGCTGATAAAGGTAAAAGTAAGGTATTGGGTCTCGGCAGAGTGGCTATCTCTCGAGACCAACACATTGATAAAGTCATGCTTGTTGAATCACTTGGATACAACTTGATGTCTGTATCTATGCTCTGTGATCTTGATCTCGTTATTATCTTCGGAAAATATGGTTGTATTGTCTATATGGTTAGCGATAACTCCATTGTCTTCAGTGGAGTTAGGAAAGGTGATCTATATATTGTAGATTTCTCTGAAGGTCCTCAGGTTGCTACATGCCTCATGGCTCGAGCTTCAGAATGCTGGCTATGGCATCGAAGACTCGGCCACGCTGGAATGAGGAATCTCCAGAAGCTGGTACTGAAGAAACATGTCCTCGGAATTGAGGAAATCAGATTCACGAAGGACCGGCTATGTGGTGCTTGCGAAGCTGGAAAGATGACCAAGGCCAAGCATCCTGCCAAGACCATCATGACTACTACAAGACCTCTAGAATTGCTTCACATGGATCTATTCGGACCTCCAAAGTATTCAAGCTTTGGAGGTAATATGTATGGTCTTGTTATTGTTGATGACTTCTCACGATACACTTGGGTGCATTTTCTTCTCTATAAGTCAGAAACCCCAGCAATCCTCAAGAGCTTCGCCCTGCGAGTCATGAACAACTACAACCTGAAGATCAAGCACATTCGAAGCGACAACGACACTGAGTTCAAGAACTTCGGTGTGGAAGAATTCCTCGATGACTCGGGAATCACTCATGAATTCTCTGCGCCTTACACTCCTCAGCAAAATGGAGTCGTTGAGAGGAAGAACCGAACCCTCATCGAGATGGCTCGCACGATGCTGGCTGAGTACAATACTCCACTCAAGTGGTGGGCTGAAGCTATCAACACTGCATGCCACATCGTCAATCGAGTGTATCTTCACAAGTTCTTCAATAAAACATCATACGAGTTAATGGTCGGTAAGAAACCCAATGTAAGTTACTTCAAGGTATTCGGTGCACCTTGCTGGATTCGTGATCCTCATCACCAGTCCAAATTTGCACCCAAAGCATGTGAGGGTTTCATGCTTGGTTATGGTATCAACTCGCACACCTACAAAGTCTTCAATATTAGTCATTATAAAATTGTTGAGACTATAGACGTGCGATTTGATGAATCTGATGGCTCCCAAAGAGAGCACCTGCCACATGATTTAGATGAAGCACCACCTGAAGAACAGATCAAGAAGATGGGTGCTGGTGATATCATTCATGTGGATCATCCTGAAGAAATCCACATACCTCCTGCTCCTGAAGAACATCCAAATCCTGATGCAAATAATCCCGATGAAGATCCTGATCCTGAGGCTCCTGATACCCTTGAAGCTCCAGAAGCACCTGAAGCAGATGCAAATGAATCTGACGACAGTGACGAAGATGCGCCTCAAGATCATCCTCCTCGACTTCCTCGTGTGGCAAATGAAGTTCAAGTGGACAGAATCCTCGCTGACGTCAACCTACCAGGTCCTCTTACTCGTGCAAGAGCTAATCGTATAGCTAACTTTTGTGGGCATTTCTCGTTTGTATCAATTTCAGAGCCCACCAAAGTCACCGAAGCATTCCAAGAAGCGGAATGGATTCATGCAATGCAAGACGAACTTCTTCAGTTCAAACTGAATGATGTTTGGGAATTAGTCAAACGTCCTGATCCTCGAGTTCACAATGTCATCGGCACGAAGTGGATCTACGGCAACAAACTCGATGAAGATGGACAAGTCATCAGAAACAAAGCTCGTCTCGTAGCTCAAGGATATACACAAGTCGAGGGGATCGACTTCGGTGAAACCTTCGCGCCTGTTGCTAGACTTGAGTCCATTCGTATTATGCTTGCATTCGCTAACCATCATAATATCAAGTTATATCAAATGGATGTGAAAAGTGCTTTCCTCAATGGTAATATCGAGGAAGAAGTATATGTTGCTCAACCTCCAGGTTTTGAAGACGCAAAGAAACCTGATATGGTGTACAGATTGAAGAAAGCCCTCTATGGACTGAAGCAAGCCCCTCGGGCTTGGTATGACACACTAAGGGACTTCCTCATCAGCAAGGGCTTCAAATCTAGTTCCCTCGATCCAACTCTTTTCACAAAACGATATGATGATGCATTATTCATATGTCAAATTTATGTTGATGACATAATATTTGGATGCACTAATAAGAAATACAGTGAAGAATTTGCATTCTTGATGAGTGAACAGTATCAGATGTCCATGATGGGCGAACTGAAGTTCTTCTTAGGACTCCAAATTCGTCAACAACACAACGGCATCTTCATCTCTCAGGAGAAGTATCTCAAGGAGTGCCTGAGGAAATTCGGAATGCAAGACTGCAAGGGCATCAAGACACCGATGCATACAAACGGACAACTTGGCCCCGATGAAAATGGCAAGGACTACGATCAAAAGGTATACCGCTCCATGATAGGTTCTCTGCTATATCTATGTGCATCCAGGCCTGATATAATGTTGAGCGTTTGCATGTGTGCCCGATTCCAAGCGGCACCAAAGGAATCGCATCACCAAGCTGTGAAACAAATTCTTCGATATTCGGCTCACACCCCGTCGCTAGGCTTATGGTATCCAAAAGGCACACAGCTGGATCTAGTCGGGTACTCAGACTCAGATTATGCTGGAGATTGAGTGGATCAGAAGTCTACCTCAGGAACATGTCACTTCCTCGGACGTTCTCTTGTGTGCTGGTCATCGAAGAAGCAGAACTGTGTCTCTCTCTCCACCGCTGAAGCTGAATACATTGCTGCTGGTGCAAGCTGCTCACAGCTTCTTTGGATGAAGCAAACTCTGAAGGACTACGGCATCAAACTGAAGAAAGTACCACTCCTATGTGACAATGAGAGCGCCATCAAGATCTCTCAGAATCCGGTACAGCACTCAAGGACGAAGCATATTGAGATTCGGTATCACTTTCTTCGGGATCATGTCTTGAAGGAAGATATCGTCATCAGCCACGTGAAGACTGAAGACCAACTTGCTGATATATTCACTAAGCCTTTGTATGAGAAGCGATTTAGCACTCTGAGGTGTGAGCTAAATATCTTAGATTCCTCAAACGTCTAGTGAATGGACAGACATCCTAACGCTTAAACAATATTGAAGAATCCTGATGTACAACACACGATGCGTCGTACTCCTCAAATCATGAGGAACTGCCTTTCTAAGTGTGAAGAAATTAACGTGGAATTGACTCAAGATCCATACGACAATTGTATGGTATCAAGTGTCTCATTCCCTATAAGGTGGGTAGCGCCACCGCCCAAACACCTCAGGATTTGTTGTTCCTCAGCTTCCTCAGGATTTGAAGAATTCGTTTGTCCTCAACAGCGTTCACCTATAGTTATTGTTCTTCAGCTTTTGCTTCTTCATCTAGGTGAATGTGATCGGACCCGTCCCTCTGTGCTCACTTATCTAATCTTCCTATCTCATATGCATTCATCAGGAAATCTTGTATTCCTCAGGCTGAGACCATTTGTCTTCATCATCAACCTGAGACCATTTGTCTTCATCCTCAGACTTTGTCCTCAAGTTCCTAAAATCAAGGATTTACAGTTACAACTGTCTTCAATCTGTTGCGATTTTACCGCACGTCGTGCTTATCCACCATTAGGATATCCACTGAGGATCCCAACAATCAGGGGAAATCTGGTCCACAAATTTCGCAACCCCTCAGCTTTCACCCCTCTATAAATAGCCCTCTACCCCCCCACCCCGGTCATTTCCACCCACCTCTTCTCTCATTCTCGCGCCGCCCTTGAGCTCCTCAAGCTCTCGTGCTAACGTCGCCGGAGTTCGCCGTCGCCGGGGACGAAGACTCGTGGTTCCTCAGCATTCGCCTCAGTTCTGGTATGCCTATTCCTCAGTGGCTTATTCCTCAGTGTCTCATTCCTCAGTATTGTTGTGTCCTCAGGCCATTTAATCCTCAAATGTCCTGCTAGATTTCTGAGACCTATTCCTATGCCTTATTCATTAGCTTTCCTCATCCTATTCCTCATGAACGCATATAACCGTACCCCACTTCCCTCGCAACTTAACTCTTTCACAGGTACATGTCTGCTTAGGAATCCTATGGTTCTCATAGTCTCACTTCATTTGCAGCTCAGCTTGAACGAACCATTCCTCAGTATCCACCACTAAAGAAAATGGCTCCTCGGCGTAAGCTCACTAATACTGCTAGAGACCTACCTCCTGAGCTCTATGAGAAGCTGAAGACTCCCGAACGTGAAACTGCTGATGATCGTAAGAAAAGAGTCCAGACGATCACAAGAGAATGGGCCAAGCGTTGGGTGGCATATCAATGGCTTAATCCTCAACATGAGGAAATCTTTGATGTCAATCCGCCACTGAAGACCTTGGGTATCAAGGCTCGACCTCCACCTGCACCAGGCGTCATTCCTGATCCCACAACAATGCACACTCTTGAAGACTTTCCTGATGCATATGCTCAATATCTCAAGCGCAGTCGTAGCCGTGTCAGGGATCTGGTTCGTGACATGACTGCATCAATACAGATTCCGCCTCAGGCTCAGGCTCAACCCAGGCCACAACCTCCGCCTCAGCACCGCAAAAAGGTTGCTGGCATCAAGCCCTCCATGCAGTCCTCAGCTAAGCCTCAAGGTGTCGGTTCCTCATGTCAACGCACGGCTGGTGCTGCCCCCTCCTCAAGGATTCGCACTGATGAATCTGGTAATGCTCCTGAGGCCTCAACCACAATGCCTCAGTCTCAGCTGAAGACCAAAACTGTTCTTCAACGCGGCCCACGCCCCTCACCAAAGAAAATTGCTATGCGTGGCGCCATTCATCATACTCCTCAAACCTCTGATGATGAAGTTGAATTTGAGGATTTGGCCGGCTTTGTCGCCACTGAAGCTGATAAGATGAATATGTGCGTGTTGCGGCCAGACGCAAAGCTGAAGCAACGGGTTCAGAAATCCCGCTTCTCCTTGATCCCAAGAAGATCTTGGAGTACATTGAAATTTGGTCTGTCAAGCCTGACACTCCGCTTGATGATTTGGACATCCCTAAAGACATCAAGTTCTATGTTCAACAGTTCCTCATAAATGAGATTCATCAACGTGATCTTCAGAAACAGTTGAAGGACAAACTGAAGAAAGTCCTCAGTGACTTCAAGAAGAAACCTATCACTGAAGTTACTCCTCAGGAGTTTACTGAGCATCAATGTGAAGTTCAACGCCTCAACATTGAGTTCGCTGCCAACCGTACTTATATTGGAAAATCCAAGGAACAGATCTCACAACAGATGGCAAAGTTGATGAAGCTTCGACAGCCTGCTTCCTCAGTACCCACTGATGCCTCTGCCAAAAGCCTCAAGCGCCTGCCTGAAGCCCAACCCTCAACTCGACCTGCTGCGAAGAAGCCTACTGTTGAGTACCCCATTTATGCTACACCACTTTCCTCAGCTCCTCCGACAAAACAGGCCGCTGATACCACCGTTCATATTACTGCTGCCTCAACTCCACCTCAAAATCCTCAGCGCAGCTTAATCGTCTTCACTCCACCCCCTGCTGCAACACCCATTGTTCCAACTCCACCGTCCCCACCGCCACCGACTATCACTGAAGTTGAGGACATGGACGTCGACATCATGGATCATGGAACTCCTCGCGTTCATGATGAGGACTATGGGCTGACAAACTCACCAACTCATACCGTCTTCTCACCTGAGCCTCACTCCAACACCGTAACCGAGGTGCTTCCTGACACTTCTCTGCAGTCTGAAGACTCAGTTGGTGCATCGTCCTCAGCGTCTGATGCTGATGAACCAGAAGCCTCAAGTGCTCCAAAAAATTCTTCTGCTGATACTGATGTTGCAGCAACCACTACTACTGATACTGATGCTACTGACACTACCAATGCTGATCCTAAGCCCGATCCCCCCGCCGCTGAAACTGAAGCTGAAGCCGAGCACAGCACAAATGCTCCTCCTGAAGCAGAAAATAGTACAAATGCTAATGCTGAAGCCTCAAAGGATGGCTCTGAAGACAAACAGGCCACATCACCTCGTCTTTCCAAGGACCTCAACACATCTGTGCCTGAAGCATCTGTAGCGGCTCCGCCTCAGCCTCAAGCCTCTCTTCAGATTGAAGTGCCTCAAGCGCCTTCACCACCTCAAGGCCCAGTTCAAGCTCGGTCCTTGTGTCCGAAGCAGAAGCAACCGTTCTTCCGTGACCTTGAAGCTGATGATACCCCAAGCTTTGATGCTACTGATTTCTTCAATGCCATGAGTTTCTTCCAAGAGGGTATTCAAAATCCATATCATTCTGCTCCACCTCGAAAGCTGCTGAGGTTCTGGACTTCCACTCAGAAGAACTATTATGCTTCAGTGCTCTACAAACAAAACAAATTGTTTCCTCACAGGCATATTCCTCTGATGGATATGGAAGCCCTTCCCTGCTTCAACAATGTGCTTCAGGATCTGCATCATGCCAAGCTGCTTCAGTTCTGCTCTGAATGCATCCACTGGAATGAAGAGCTTGTGCTTCAGTTTTATGCAACTTTGTATGTTCCAGGAGATCCTCTGGATATCAACATCTGGGTCCTCGAGTGGATGACTGAGCATCATCACTACACCATCACTGTTCCTGAAGCAATTGACATTCTTGAGTTGCCTCAGTGCACTTCCCCAGCTGCTTGCTCCTATGGGTCTCAAATTCTTCGAGATGACCTGATGAACATGCTCATGAAGCCTCAGGTCCCTGAAGCCCCAGCTCGCACAAAGTTTCCAGTTTCTGAGATTCTGTATCTGCCAAGTACATTGTATCGGATTCTGGCGAAGACCTTCTGCCCCATTAAAGGCTATGAATCCTCTGCTGAAGAAGTCATTGGCATCATGAAGAACATACTCCACAACCTCTGCATATCTGGGCCAATCAACGTTCCTGACTTCTTCTTCAGAACTCTGGTAGATGCAGCAAAGAATCCTCATATCCTGAAGCCATACGCGCCATGGATCATGAAGCTCATCCGAGCCACGACTGGTATTGATTTCCAACCTGATCATCCGAATCATAGGACCTATCTGCCGCCTGTCGAAGTGCTTCAGCATACGATTTCTTCAAATAACAAGGGAAAAGGCATATTCTATGAAGAAGTTCTGCCGACCAATTCCCTTGGTGGAAACATTCGTCATCCTCAGTCTCGAACTACTGTTGAAACAAGAACTCATGCCTCTACTGAGGACACGACTCAGGCTCGAGTGATGACAGACCGAGAGCTTCTGATTAGTCTTCATCAGAAGGTTGACCGAAATCATGATTGGGTGAAGCGTCAGTTTACCGAAATCCTCAGCTACATGGCTCAGAAACATTCTTCAGTGAAGAAAGTGCATCAGTATGCTCATCATACATATCAACATCTCGATGCCTTGATGAGAGAAGTAATCACCCCTGAAGACCTTGCAAAACTGGAGCTTCAAAAGCCTCCGATTCCTGCAACCAGACCCCCGAGGCAATTCAGACGCTGCACAACTCCTCCTCCGGCCATGGATTCTTATTCTTCAAACCAGGAGATGACTGTTGAAGAAGCTGAAGACACAGCTGCCTGCCCTCACACTGCAACGGATTGCCTCAGGCGTGACTCACCTCAGACTTGAAGCATCTTCAAAGGGCGTTAGCTGCAGTTTTTCCCTTTTTGTTCATTTTATGACAAAGGGGGAGAAATCTGTTAGTCTTCAAGCGGGTTTTAGTTATGGGGTTCTTCAGTTACAACTCTCGTTCTTCAGATTTTTTTGTAACGAGTTGTAAACTGTTATTTTGGTGTTTGCCTGATACTATTCTTCAGTTACCTCATGCTATTTCCTCAAGTTTATCATATATGCATATGATTATCTCTGCAAACACTTCTCTCAGTGCATTGTTTAAATTCCTCAAACACTTCATAACATGCACTGCTTCAGAAATGCCTGGATATAGGGGGAGCTCCTCATATACCTCAAAATGCTTTAGATATTAAACATTCTTCAACTCATATGCATATCCTCAGGGGGAGCTTCATTATATCCAGCTTAATGATAGAAATGTTCTTCAAAGTTTTTATTCTTCAAACTCATAATTTTATCCCCGTTGAAGCTTAACCTGATTGTCATCAAATCACCAAAAAGGGGGAGATTGTAAGTGCATCAAGTGCCCTCCCCTTGAGGTTTTGGAGTTTGATGACAAAACGGTTAAGGGACTGATGTGTTTGTGAGTATAAACAGGAGAACAGTCCCTGATGAGGTGTTTAACCACCAATGTCGACCCCCCAAAATGTTGAGGAACATTGGAGAAATCGGTGCGTTTCCTGAAGAATGAAGTTGCGCGAAATCCTGAGGAATCAGGATCCTGAAGCGTTCGGTTGAAGCTGAAGCTGAGGACGATCCTGAGGACACTCGCGCTGAAGACGAAGTTGAAGCGTAGTCTTCGCTAAGACTTTTTTATACTTCTTGAGTCGTAGGAGAACACCGCACTGTTGGAGGGGTTGAGGAAAATGAGTTATGTATTTCTGAGGAAGTGCTCAATTAGAAATCCTGAAGAAGAACCCTGAGGAAATCTCCTGCAGTAGAAGTTCAGTCCTCGGGTGTCTGAGACGTTGTTCTTCAGGACACTGAGGAATCTGTCTTCGGTTGAGGAGTCTGAAGACTGCGAGTGCAGTTCTCCTGAAGAGAGAGTAAACTCCTGCAGTAGAAGTTCAGTCCTCGTGTGTCTGAGACGTTGTTCTTCAGGACACTGAGGTAACTAACTTCGGTTGAGGAGTCTGGAGAGAGAATACTTTGACCGTGCCACGTGTTGCGTGGTGAGAGGCTAGAACTTGTCAAGCAACGGTCATTTCCGAGGGCATGAGAGTAATTGCATGCATGGGCATTTATGTCTTTTCACCTCGGGTTGCTCCGCGACTATAAATAGCCACCCCCAGCCCCATTTGTGGGTTGGCTGCTCCGAGAGAAAAACTGACACTTGTCATTTGAGAGCAACCCACCTCTGAGGAAACTGAAGAACCTATGTGAGGAAACCACCAGCCTGAGTAGTTGAGAATTTCTGAGGAAGTCGGTTCGAGTGATCCGAAGCTTTTTACTCTTGAAGACTGTGATCTTCCAGCCGGTGTAGAAGTCTTCAGTCTGAGGAAGTCAAGATGCAATTGTGACTTCCCGGAGTGACTGAGTCTGTGAAGGTTTCGGGAGCCTACCTTGAAGACTCGCCTGAGTTATTGGACGGAGTCTGAGGACTCTAGTTCAAGGAGAACAAGGTGAAGACTATGTCTTCTGAGTTGAATCACAGCCTCTCCAACCAGACGTAGAGTTGTCACAGCAACTTGAACTGGTCTACCAAACCAATGTCTACAATCTCTGGTGCTATCTCTTCAACCTCTTAAGCTTCAGTATTTGCTATGTTGAATTCTTATGCTTCAGCTCTCCCTATGCTCTTTGTCTTCATACTATGGATCTGAAGCACTTCTGCTTATCTGAATTGATTTATTTCTATTGCATTATGATGAGGTGCCCTAATGATTACATTATGTGAAGTTTTATTTCTTCATGATTTTGGTTACTTCTTCAGCCTCATGATTGCTTCAGTCCTGAAGAAAACCAAAATCTGGTAGTAAAGTTGAAAATCTCCCATTCACCCCCCTCTGGTCGATATATTTCACTTTCATGGACTTACGGTAGTGAGTGCGGTACTCGCCCACGGTACTACCGTGGCGCGGTACTACCGCTCCAAGAGCGGTACTACCGCCCTGGCAGAACCAGGGAGCCCAGGCCACACAACAGATGAACTCCAAATAAAACAGGCAAACTCTGAACTGCCACAACTTCTGCAAATGAACTCCGATTAAGGCAAACTCAAGCTTGATGGAAAGCTAACGAACAGAGCTGCCTAATCACGACCCGACAAATCTTTCACATCAAAAAACATATGAGAAATGCTTTTGGAAATATTTCAAAGTGGCAAGGGAGAAATGCCAAACACATAGAGGTGTGAAACCTCTAACCGAGACGACCCGACAAATCTCCCACATCGAAAAAAATACGAGAAGACGCATATGAAATCCGTTTTCGATGAACAAGAGCTTGTCATGAAGAAGACCACAAGCTCCAAAACTCACATGGAGAAAAGCCAAACAAGAACCAATAAAGATGATGCCAAGGATGCAAAAGGTTTGAGCTCTCCACGAACGACTCGGCCTAGCCTATAACACGGTCTCCTAACTACTACCAAGAGACCGGTAAACTAGACACCTATCTAGTCAAACATTTGTCTTGCGCATAATCCACTTGAGCTTGATGATGAAGATCATGCCCGCCTCAAGTTGGAACATCTTCCTTGATTCTGCCGGCTCGATGAAGACTTGTAGATAGCTCCCCCATACTCCATTATGGGTGAACCTCTTTTAGGCACATCTTCACACGACCATTATCACCAAATGGTCGGCAAGCTCCAATCATATGATATCTTCGTGATGCTCCTCTTGACCTTGCACACATCACCTTGACCAATCTTTGGATAGCTCCATGAAGAACACCTTGGTCAACACGAAATCTTCATCCTACAACCTTGAAGCCACCATATGATCTTCAAGCGTTGCCTATGGACAAACCTTAAAGTATAACTCAAGGAAACCATTAGTCCATAAAGATTGTCATCAATTACCAAAACTAAACATAAGGGCACATGCCCTTTCAACTGGGTCGTGACTTTCAGGTGAAAACCTAAGGTCCGACTTTCATTGTTTGTAACTGGTAATTGCCTTGGTGAAGGGGTTGTTTCCAGAGCTCGGACTTTCTGCAGGATGAAAACCTAAGATCATGAATCAGACAATGACGACGCTTGTGCACTATACCCTTCTTGGGGGTATTGCTTTTGGAGACCTTTTACGTTTCCTGGTGTTGCATTTGGTGGTTTGTGTGTTGCTGCTGAGATGAATTGATCACTGCAATGGGACCTTTATTTTTTTCTTTGTTTTTTGTTTTCTCCTTTGGTTGTGTGCATCCTATATGCCTCGCGACGTCTTGTTGGTGCAAAGGCCGGGTGTAACTGGTATCTTTGTGATATTAATATATTCTTTCTTACAGTAAAAACACCCCACACTAGATCAACATTAGCATCTAACCCTCTCGTGTCACTTCAGCGGGTGGCGGGGAGGGCGCTCTAGCGATCGGCGCCAGCTCCTTCCTCCCTTGCAACCACTAGAAATGCGATCAAGAGAAGCCTAGCCGACATCGGTGGTAGTGGGGCGTTTCACCTACTTGCGTAGGGCCTACGCCATGAGGCGGTGTGGCTTGGCCGGGATGCTGCGATTTCGAGGGTCGTAGTGGTGTGTTAGATGATCCCCACGGTGGCGGCGCACGGCGGGCTTCAAGGTGGTGGATCGTGCATGTGAGGGGGTGGTGGCGCACGGTGGGCTTCAAGGTTGCGGATAGTGCATGTGAGGGGGTGGCCGCAGATCGAGATACACCACGAACTGGTGTTCGCCTTCAGTAGACGGCTTGGGTTGTGGGCCTCGCGGATCCGTGTCCTGCGTCGTGGCGGCAATGTTGTCGTCATGGTGGAGGCATCGGTGTGGTGGCAGTCCTAGTTCTCCTCTCGCATCACAGTAACAATTTGTATAATCGGTCCTCCTCGAAATCTGATCATACATTTTTGCACTACGTACTAGAAATCTAATATTTTTGCTTGTTGCAAAGAATAGACAATATTTCGTAGGAATAGTGCAGCCTCATGCACTAATGGGCCTAGTATGAGTTCTCTTGAAATTATTTCTTGTTTTGCACTATCTACATGGCTTTCATTTTTCCTACCTGATTTTCTTTCTATCAGCTCAAAAAAATTCCAACTAATATTTTTTTTGTCTTTCTATTTTATTTCTCTCTCAATATTTTTTCTAGTTTCCATTTTTGGTTTATTTCAGTCTATGTTAGTTTTTATCTTGTTTTCGACGGTTTTGTTCCACTTTGGGTTTTAAATTCATGAATTTTTTATTTTTATGAACATTTCTTCAAATACACAATATGAAAACAAAAACATGATTTTATACGTTGTTTATAAATTTGAAATCTATAAAATTATGTCCAATAAAATAATTATGAACATTTACTTACTTCTTTTATTTGTAAAAATAAGTTTTCAGAGGTACCCCATTTTTTAGTTGGGCTGACCTATAGTTGTTGTACCTTGCGTGTTGTTTGTTCATCGCGCACAACCGACCGACTACATAACAACATGGGCCTTTTTTTTACTTTACCAATATGGACCTTGGCCCTCCGGTCCAAATTAAGTATGCAGGATGTTTTAAAAAAATCAAGTCGGCGAAGTATCTGGTGAAAATGAGCTTTCAGTGAAAATCTAAAAATTTCTATTGTGTGTTGTTGGATGGACAACCGACGTCATGGATTAAAAGTGGGACTGCTAATGATCCGCTTAAACACAAATTAGCAGATAACAAGTGGTCCATTGGATGTGCCAAAATCATTAGTTAACGAGCATTTATATTGCAAAGAGCACCTTCTCAACTTCTAACAAGTGGTCCATTGGATGTGCCACTTATCGCAACCGGATAGTTTACTTCGTATATTCATTTTTGAATTTTTTTATTTTTTGAATCGTGCATCGAAATTTTAAATCATTTTCATCGTTCAATTCTCCGCGTTTACATCTTTAAAATTAGATCCCATGTTAATAGGATAAGAAAACAAACAAAAATCTTGAAAAATCGGTAGAAAGATTTTTTTTCTTTTGGAAAGACACAATATTTTTTTTTCTTTTCAAGAAGCACAACCGCGGAAGTAAATCTGTGTCTATCATGGAAGCAAAAATTAGGCATTTATTTCCTTTTCCGAGACATAGATGTACCATCTCTCGTGGAAGAAAACATGTGCCTCCACAAGAGACAAACATGTGCCTCTTATATAAGCAAAAAAACATGTTTTTTTTCATTTTTAATACGCACAACTATATTTCTAACGGAAGTAAATATGTGCCTCCACGAGAAGCAAACTTGCGCCTCTAGTGGAAGCAAAAAATTGTGTTGTTTCCCCTTTCCGAGGGGGACAATCATATCTCTCGCAAAAGCAAAAAATATAGGGGGGAATTGCTTGAAAGCCGAAAAGCCTAAATAATGAAAAAACATCTAACTCCCAAAAACGCGTAAAAAAATACCAAAAAAACGACCAACACGCGACACGTGGCAGCAGCTAAGAGCGCGTCAAATGGTACCCTTTCAATCCATCAAAAGTGATAATTACAAAGCTTTCATAAAGGATACTAATTAGTTAGTTGCTCTCAAAGCATGACATTTACAAGGAAGGACATTTGCGAGAAATCTCTACTATCTAAAAAGAACCTAACGGTTTCTCACGGTTTTTCATTGTGTTTTGCCATTTTTTTGTCAACCAATCTAAGCTCTAGCTGTTAGCTTAATTTCTAGTCGTTTACAATTATATCCCACCAATCAGTTATAATAAGCACATACACACAGTCAAAAAACTATGCACACACAGTTAGAAAATTATGCACGCACAATTAATTGCCAACATATTTCATCACATTAGTAATAAAATAGAGATAAATCACACTGATTTCATATCAAAATTTGCTACTGTTTAAATAGCATAAATATATAAGTTGTGCTTTCATTGCAACGCACGAACATTGTCCTAGTATAAATTAAATATGCATTAGAGTTTGGCTCACAGCCTCACACCACCCATCTGACATATTCCCTATTTTTCTGCCGACATAGTACATTGATCTGGTACCTTATTTTTTTCCGTGCGAAAGGAAGAATTTATGTCTTGCCGGTCTAGGTTTGTATTGTTATTCTAGCCAGAGTGGATTTTTTGCTCTCAGGCTCCATGCAGCCTGAATTTTACAAAAAAACACAATTCAATTTTTTAAGTATAAAAACATAAAAAAAATACACAAGTACTCCCTCCGTTGAAAATTATAAGGCATTATAACTTTTTACTGAATCGAGTGTATATGGACTAGTTTTAATGTATTTATTCACTCATTAGGAGTGCGGATTTCTGGAGGCCGAGCTACACGTAGCCTTTTATTTTGAAAATATCGTAAAACATATTTAAAAATTTTGAAAAAAAAAATCAGTGAAAACTTATATGTATTCCATATGAACATGTCAAATTTCGTTTGAAAATATTGTAATATGCAGCCTACACAAAAAAAAACTCAGCCCAAAAACAACAACAAAAAGCCCATTTAAAATCAAATATGTATCTTTATTTCATACGCCGCATGTGAAAGTATAATGGTATGAAAATTTGCACATATGTTATATACATGTGTATGTGTGTTCATAAAAAAAATCAATATTTTTTGGATAATGTAAATATATTTTATGCCTTGTTCAAAATAAAAGGCTACGTGTAGCTCGGTCTACGTTAGGCATTTTTTCTCATTTTAGTCTGTATATAGCTCATATAAAAATATATAAAATGTTTATATTTATGAATGTTGGAAGTATTTATAGATGTATACTAGATGTGTGTGAAATTTCATCACGAAAACGTTTTTACGTGAGCTGTACAAATAAATAAAATCATATATTTTTATATGAATAGTACATGTGATAGAAATACGTGATTATTTTATTTTTGTGTAGCTCACATAAAAACGTATTTCTGCATGAAACTGTACACATAAGTAGTATACATCCATATATACATGCGCTAGAAGTTTTTGAAACTTAAAGCTGATTTTTTAAACTGTCGAAGGAGCTCCATGGAGCTCGAGCTTCATTAGCAATTTCCGTATTCTAGCCCTCTTAATAATCTGGTCAGCACGAGGAAAGCTTTTTTCCTTAAGGGAGTAAAAATTCTGTTAGGGTATATTTCTTCGTTTTTATCCTCAACTTTAAGACAATTTTTCTATGGTAAGTTGCATTAATATGTTCAAAATATGTTACGAAAGTTACGGAGCAAAAGAAAATCAAAACTTCTGTTGGAGTATAGTTGTACCGATTTCTTTATCTCAGATTAGAGTGACATGTGAATTGGCAAGTTTAGCTAGATTGAGCAGCAGAGCAATAGTCTTGTTGCATGCTAGTCCCAGGCTCCCAGCTCTGTCGTGGAGCCCCTAGTAGCAGATCATCATATTGAGATTGAGCAGTAATCTGATGAGCCGTAATTGCCAAGATAGCAAGACATGTGCCTTGTCAATATAACGGCTTTATTAAATATTTATTGACTCAAAAAATTAAACAATTATTTATAAAGTGTAAGTTTGCTCGCATGGTGTGGATCATAGTTTAAGTAGCTTCATATTTTATCTTTTTAATATATTTGGTAACTGATTGTAGGATTGACAAACAATTTTATACTCCTTCCCACCCATATTAACTTTTCGAAAATAAATGTATCTAGCACTATAATACTACATCTATTTCAAGATAATTAATATGAACCAGAGGGAGAACATATATTCCTATGGGTGACGATAGATTTATGTTAACGACATGCCTTACCGGAAATGATATGTTTTTTTACATTTCATTTTTGTGTAGGTAATTCATACATGTATATGATCACAAAATATGCTTTCGTTCAACTTTATAAATAACGCAAAATGCATGTTTATGATAACTTCGTACTTGGTCTATTTTGCCGAGAACGGAGTACAGAAACCTTATTATGACGACGCTTATCCGCCCAACGATGTATTCGAACATGATGTGTCCCGTCTTAGACTGATTTATTCTACTTTATTTTTTCTGTAAAAAATTTTCTGAATTGTTTCTGAATTGTGTTCGATGTGTTGGCTATGTGCAACATATTATACGGAGGTGGTGCATTCACTACGAGGGGTTGTAACACCCTGACATATTAATGTAATAAAATGTCATTTATCGAAATTCATATAGAGCAGTAACAAGCCTTTCTTTTAAAGTAAAGTACTTACTTATAATAAAGATTGGAGTTGATGATAAATTCACATTTGAAAGAAACAATATAAGTAAACAATTGTACTTCTATCCGCATGGCACTAGCAATCTTCCAAAAGTAATAAATAAATAAATATACCTTTTCTTACATGTGAGACCTAACACAAATACACTATTAACTTAATATGAGAACATCATTAATATGAAAAAAAAGAAGAAAAGAAATGCACAAATGTGACTCAAACTCAGAATAATGCTCTTAGTTTGGATTTCTTTTCCACACAATTCCAGCGTCTAAACAAGAATTGACCCCGCGTCGTCCTCTTTTCGCAACTCGGGGGGGGGGGGGGGGGAGAAGCCACCATTGCTTACTCCTCCCTTTCCCTCCCCTTCCTCCTCCCGCCATCTCCAGCGGCATCATCGGCAAAGCATGAATGGCCCTAGGGACAGCGGCGGCGGGAGGCTCATGGCGCGGTGGTCGTCGGTAGGCAGGCGGACGTTGTCGCCACGAGGTGATTGCGAATGGGCGAATCGATCTGGGCGGGTACCTCCCCCCCCCTCCCCCGAGTTGAAGCCCTAGAGTTCGCGGCCATGGAGACTGCTCGGTTGGCAGTGCACCACGGTGCTGGTTCGGGGAGCAGCGGATCCCACCAGGAAAGATTTGTTGGGGGCTTTAGGTCAACACATGTATACAGTTCGATGGTGGATGGTGGTTGCATCTCCACATGGATGCATGCATGCAATGGCCTCAGATGGCGATGGTGGTGGTCAGTCGGATCCCGTTGGTCGAATGGTGGTGGTGGCACCGTGTTGCAACCTATGGTCAATAGAAGGTCTTCGGAGAAAGGTGATCTCTTCGAACCCGATGGTTAACTTCAACGATGAGATGCAAACTATGGTTGAAGAATTGACACAAAGGGATGGATGTGCAGCGGCGTTAGTCGTTGTTACTAGGATTGTGGGAAAGTGATGGTGACAACACACTAGTGCCCCTTATGATGGCGCTACTTGCACTCAGTCTCGATCTTCAGGGTGAAAGTCTAGGCCTAACCTGACTTGGTTATATCTGGGAATGGCGATGGTTTTTTTGTTGTTAATTTGTTGAAGGCATTGCTTAAATATGCTTGAGCTGCTTCTTTAGGGCCAAGACCTAGATATGGCCTTGTTGGTTGGATCCGATGACGGCCGCATCAGCGTCGCTTTTTTCCTGAAGATGCTGTCGTTGAAGAACTTCGTCGTCCGTGTGGAATCATTAGATGGTTGGTGCAGATATGCTTAGAACGATGTTTGATTACGTATGCGATGTAAGATTAAGACTAATAACAATACACATTACACATAGATTAGTTCATCACGCTGCTGTTGAACACCGATCTGTGCGGTGCGCCATCAAGCGCTGACCTCTGCTGCTACTTTCATCGTTTTTTAGTGTGCCGTTCAACGGATGTGAAGGATTTTTGCTTGGTTTTTTTTAATTAACCAGACAATTTTTTTTTCTTAATTAATGGATATGATAAAGCTTTTGCCACCGTTTCGAGAAAACATTACACACAGATCATCACGCTGCTGTTGAACACCGATCTGTGCGGCGCGCCGCTACCGCCGTCGACCGCTGACCTCTGCTCTACTGCCATCGTTTGCCACGGAAGCAGAACCACCGCGTAACTCTGAGAGCCCGATGTGGAAGAGTAGACCAGGGGTGGGCGCGTCCGGCATCCGCCATGGGAGACGCTGTCCACGAATTTGGTGCACAGGGCACCCTCATATTGCCGCTGCTAGTCGCTATCAGTGCTAGCCGGCGTTCTGCTAGCGCGGGGGCTGCTGCTTGCCGCTGCGGCCACTGGCCACCTGCTGGCCGGAGAGCAGGATCAACTGGTGGGCCATGAGACCTGCTGCTAGTGCATCACGAGCTATCCATCCAAGGAAGATGCTTTAAGGTTGTGCGAACACAGATTTGGATGCAGTCCAAGCAATCAAACAAATATATTTCTTTCCATGTGGGTTTGGTTGGACCTAATGTGGGCAACCAAACACATTTTTATTGCTACAGTTCGCCTATCGTGAATCTGATCGCATTAAAATTATTATTTTTTCCTTATGAATTCATAAATTTGGTCTTACGTGACTTTGCTAGTTGTTGACTTTTTTATATATATTGATACTATGTGCATCTTACCTATGCAAAGATCGATTGTATGATACAGAATATAATACTTGTATTTTCTTGATGTTTTATTTTAAATTAATAAAATCCACATTTTATCAAAACTGTTTTTAATCGTGAACTGTGCACGAGAGGCAATACACGGATATTTTTTGACGATCTCGTAAACCGATAGTCTATGATTTTGTAGCAATACATAGACATTGTGCTAGTACTGTAAAAGATAGCATTGGTTTGACTTGTCTAGTTGTGCTCCTCCAGTTGGACTCTACTAATGCTCTTGCCACTAGTCAGTTAACCTATCTTTGACCTAACTAAATCTTCTTCAATAAAAAAAGAGATTAACAACTTGATGTATATCATCCCAAACCACAAGCACTGATTTCGCTTTCAAATGAAACATAATTAGCGAGAATTGTTAATGCTCACCGATAAAGGAGTCCTTTCTATAGGAACTATAGAATACCCCGTGCATTGCTGCGGGAATATATGGCAATAGATTTTAATTGATTTGATTGTATGAAACACTAATAGTTGAATTAATAATATATAAATAAAAAATAAAAAAACTACATGTTATGTATTGTATTTTATTATTGTGTATTTGAAAATATTAAGTAATGTAATATAATAGAAAACTTTTTCATGCATGTTGAGTGAGGTGGCATGTGTCATGAAATGGATGCGTGCATGAAATCAACTAATAATGAAGAGATTTGTTCTCATACATATTATGGTGAGCCTTTGACGAGATGACATGTGTGCATGTTAAGATAATAGAGATAGTGGAGATCAACTATTTAGGTATATATGATATATGATTAGATGAACGATCTACTCTTGCCGGTACACTAAGCTGCTACATACGCAATGCCAATTTTACAAAATGTTAAAACTACTATATTTTGAAGATAATTCAACATTTATTTGAAAAGTGTATATGTTGAGAATTATGCATACTGATGCATGTTCAAAATTTCAATTATTAATTTTTTTAAATAATATTTGTTTAATAACCATAAAAAACTTATACGATGCTTTTTTAGAAAACTCCCGATCTATTCGTCTTCAAACGTGGTTACAACAAACACCAAAAAAAAATAAAAATTACATCCAGATTGGTAGACCACTTAGAACTTACTACAAGAAATGAAGCCAACTTGACCGCAATTCTAAAACATAGTTTCTAGACGAAAATGAACATAGTTTTTCACCCCATATCCCAAAAGGCTCTAATGCAAAAGCTCGCAACACCACACCGTCATCACTCATTTTCATCGAAATGGAAGATGAAGCCATCACCGCCACGACCGCCACACCACTTGCCGAATCACCACCATGAAACCGTGGCACAGTATGGCCTCACCCCTTCGCTGCTTCCCTCCTTCGCTCCAAGATCTCCTTCCTTGCAATATCATGCCATTCTTTGGTGAGTTCGTCCATATCATGTCGGTTCATCGTCATTATCTTGTTCTCATCTTGAAGGAGCTTGGCAATGGACTTGTTCTCTTCGGCAATGTCTCTTCTCTCTTTAATGGCTTCCTTGCGCAACCCTTCTTCCTTGAGTAATTGCCATTTTTCTTGTTTGTCTAGAGCCTTCTTGTCGGTTGATGACCCACAACCGTAAGGGATCTATTGCAGCGTTTCCGATAAGTAAGAGTGTCGAACCCAACGAGGAGAGAAAGGTATTGATAAGTGATTTTGGACAAGGAATAACTGCAAGCACTGAAAGATAACTTTTTAGGGATTTTCGGTATAAGCAACAATAAGACAAAAGCAAGCAAAGTAAATGGTGCTGAGGAGCAGCAGGTGGCCCAATCCTTTTGAGCAAAGGATAAGCCTGTCAACTGAACTTATAAAGACTAAAGCGTTCTTGAGGACACATGGAGAGGTAGTCATGCGCTTTCGCCATATTCCGCATTGATAACATGTTTTGTGTTGATAAGTGTTGAGTGGGTGGATCTATGCTAGCACACCTTCTAGACTAAGATAAGTGCACTCTTGTGATTAAACAACTTGCAAGCATCCGCAAATACAAGGTAGAAATTAAGGCAAAGCCTAACCACAGCAATACGATCAAGGATCCATTATTCCCTTGTGCAAAAGTGTGCAAACTGGGGTTCAGGTTTCTGTCACTCCGGCAACCCACCGTAAGCATTCTTTATACACAATGTATTCCCCTAGGTCCTTAATAAGGCGAAGTATTGAGTGTTCGACTCACACAACACCACTAGGAAAATAACAACACAACTTAAATATCAAAAAACACATATTACTTCAACATCATATGACTACTAACAACAAGACTTCTCCCATGTCCTCAAGAACTATAGTAACTACTCACAAGACATAAAAGCGATCATGATCAGAGGTGATAAATAGGTGGTAAACAATCTGTTCAGAATGATATTTCTCCAACAAAACTCAATAGCATTCACCACAAAGTACTAATCGACACCGGTAGAGTAGAGAGGATAGATAGTACGAGTTACAATGCAAGTTGCAGTTGTGAGATGAGATTGGATGAAGATGAAGATGGTGCTGATGTTGGGGATGATGTCGATGATGATCTCGATGATGCCCGTGACGATGGTGATGACGATGGCGATGATCCCCCCTTCCGGGAGGTGATCTCCTCGGCGGAATCTCCCGCCAGAGAGCCCTTTTCTTCTCTGTAAATTTCCGCCACGGAGCGGCGGCGGAACTCCGATAAAACTCCTCTTTTTAGGGTATCCGGGTGACGAAGAGTATATAGGCCAGAGGGGGGAGCCTGGGGTGGTCCCAGGGCTCCAAGCGCCCTCCAGGCGCGGCCAGGGTGGGGCCGCGCCAGGTGGCCGCCTGGGCACCCTGTGGCCCCCCTCTGGTCCCTCTTTTGCGTGTCTTCGTCAATCCTCCCAAAAACACCCTTCATAGATTTTCAGGTAATTTGGAGGTGTTCTTCTTCAGCAACTCAGCGTCCACTTTTTACCGCTGAATCCTGCGTCTGCTACTTCGGCACCGGAAAGTTGCAAACTGTGTAAAACAAGCCAGAACAACATAAGAACATCATCGTAATATGAAATATATCAATGAATAAGGACGAATTACGATATAAAATAGTGATGCATTTTGGACGCATCAACTCCCCCAAGCTTAGACCTCGCTTGTCCCCAAGCGAAAACTGAGCTCGGTAAACCTGTCCACAAGTTTGGAGAGTGAAGTGTCGATAAATAGAATATGAACAAGAAGCATCATGATTTATTCATCAAACTCAAACATCCTGAACATCAATCTTCAACTCATAGGGCCCTTATGAAAGAGTAATAACAATTACAATCAAGAGTAGGGCTAAGGAAACTCATCAAATCATGGAAAACATGTCCTTTGGTCAAAGAACAACTAATAGCTTTTACTTTTGCTCTTTCTTTTTATATTTTGATGAGATCAATTGAAGCTTTTGAAAGAACATGCTGTTAGGCATGAAGTGAAAATGTTAACACAAAGGAAGATGTTTGCTTCAGCCAGGCTTAACAAACAACTTACTTATCAAATGATAATGTCAACAAGGATGCGGTATGACAGATCTTAATGCAGATTTATATGAATGAATCCTTGTCACATCAAGTGTCTGCTCTCTTTAAGAATAGAAAGAAGTAGGAATAACTGACTCAACCTAAAACTAAAAGATATGCCCTTCTCTAGGGAAGTAGGGAAAACTCATGTGCTATCCTTAAATCAAACAGAATGAAAAACAAGTTTTGAGAGGTGCATGATTTGTCAACGAATGCTAATAGATAACTCAATTACTTCTCAAATTGGACAAGTTTCAAGGAATGGCTCCCACACGGGGACGATCACATCCCCACAATCTCCTTTGTTTTTCACTGCCAAAGTTTTCTGATTTCTCATGAACAAAGCGTGAAGGAGAGTTTGTTTGTTGTATTATCTTTTATGAGCTGGGCACACTCATGCCAATTCCTCCTCGTATTAGGGGTTTGCAAATAGACATGCAATCCCGGGATAAAACTTGTCCAACTTAAGAAGATCATGAATTAACTACTACTTCCTCATGAGCTAAAACAGGGGCACAAAATAGAAGATTTTGAACATTTAAGGATAACACATAAATTCTATACTTTAGGAGTGGTAGTGGAATACCACGAATAGGAAGGTATGGTGGACTCATATGGAAAATATTGGTTTCAGGGTATGGATGCACAAGCAGAATTCCGCTTAGTACAGAGGTTTGGCTAGCAAAGGCTTTGAGAGAACAGACAATTGATGATGACTTAGATGCAAAGAAATATAAAGAATAAACATTAAAATAAGCATAGCACATCAAGTTGTCTTCCTTGTCAACATAACACTTCAAGAATAATAACATAAAGGTTTTGGTTATGTCGCTACTTTGAGAAAATCATGCTTGTTGTTATGACCAAAGCTATGTTTGCCAAGATTAAATAAAGTTTTCAAAGCCATACCTGATATAAGGTCAATAATCCCCATAAGAATCATCATAAGGTCGATTGCGTGAAGAGAATACCGAGTGCAGCGAATGAATCAATAGACTTCTCATTAATATTCCATCATAGACGACTCCACACTCACGGATACATAACTCTCCAAAAAGGAGTGATAGACCTCAATGCACACACCTATTTTATAAGATAACTTCCCTAGACATGATACGACTCTACTTGACTCTAAAAGACAAAGATAAAGATAAAGATAAAGATACCGGGCACTCCCCCATCTTGGGACAAGCTAAGGGGATGCCATTACCCAAGGAGATTTCACTCCTCATTCTTGTTCATGTTGATCATGTAGTCCTTGGCAAAGCGCTTTCATGGCAGCGGTTCTCCAGTCTCATATGAAGCTTCAGTCTCCAAGATCCTTCACTCAGCACCCAAACCCATGCGCATAAACTTTAGTTCATACTCACAGTTCTAGTTCTGCAGATCATAGATCTTCCCTTGAAGCTCGAACACTTTTTCGTCCAGCTCGTTGATGCTTGAAGACATCTCCTTCATCTCCTTCTTGAAATGTGCCTTCAGCTCGTTGATGATGTCAAACTTAGTTTCAACACCACGCTCGACCATCATCTTATACTTGAAGACTTCTTGCTCCACTTCTTCTAGCCTGGCCTGGACGCTCCCCTCCTTGATACTTCCCTTCAGATCTTCTTGATGGAGGGTGCTTCTTCACCTCAGCGAGGTAAGGGTTGATGACGTTGACGACGAACTTGTCCTTGGGGAACTTGGGGAAGCCATGGCACCTAGGTCTAGCTGAAAGATTTTCTGGCAGAAACAGATCGAAAAGAAAACACACGAAATCGCGAGATACGTTGCCGGAACAATCCGGGCAAATATATAGCAAAAATTTCTGCACAGAAAGGAAGGCAACGAGCCAAAGTGGGGTCGGAGACGGACTCCTAGGTGCCCAGGCGGCCTCCCAGCGCGGCCAGGGGTAGGCCGCGCCAGGGGGGCGCCTGGCTCCCCTGGAGCTTGTCTCCGGCTCCACTTAGGCCTCAAATTTTCCTAATTTTACAAAAACTCATAATATGGGATTTTTATGGCGGTTCGCGATGTTTCCTTACCGTAATACATACCTTTCCTTATTCTGCTTCTGCAGGTGTCTGAAACAGGGCTGCAACATGTTCTTCATGAGTTGTTGTGTATACCAAATCCACATCAACATTGACAGGGTCTCCTGCTATGTAATGCTTAAGTCTTTTCCCATTCACAACTTGGGGTTTGGTGCCTTCGAAATTGTTAATCTTGATTGCACCAGAGCGGTAGACTTCTTCAATATGAAATGGCCCTTCCCACCTGGAAAGTAGTTTACCAGGATAAAACTGAAACGGGATCTAAATAACAAAACTTTATCACCAACATTAAATTCATGTTTCAGAATTCTCCTATCGTGCCACTTCTTTACCTTTTCCTTGAACATTTTAGCGCTCTCGTAAGCTTCACTTCTCCACTCATTTAGAGAAGTCAAGTTCATGAGACGCTTTTCACCAGCTAATTTCGGGTCAGCATTAATCTCTCTAATAGCCCAGAAAGCTTTGTGTTCTAATTCTAATGGCAGATGGCAATCCTTGCCATAGACCATCTTATAGGGAATTATGCCCATGGGGTTTTTGTAAGCAGTTCTATACGCCCACAAAGCATCTCCTAACTTATTTTACCAATCTCTTCTAGTTCTATTAACTGTCTTCTGTAAAATCAACTTGATCTCTCTATTGGTGAGCTCAACTTGGCCACTAGTTTGAGGGTGGTACGGTGAAGCAATTCTATGATTGACATCGTACTTGGCTAAAGCTTTTCTAAAAGCTCCATGCGTAAAGTGTGAACCCCCGTCAGTCATGAGGTACCTGGGTATTCCAAACCTAGGAAAAATTACATCCTTGAGCATTTTCAAAGATGTCTTGTGATCAGCACTTTCAGTGGGGATTGCCTCTACCCACTTGGTTACATAATCAACAGCAACTAAAATGTGAGCGTACTTGTGCGAGGGAGGAAAAGGACCCATAAAATCAAAACCCCAGCAATCAAAAGGCTCAATCACTAGAGAGTAATTCATAGGCATGTCATTCCTTCTACTAATATTACAAACTCTCTGACCCTTATCACAGGATAAGACATAATTTCTAGCATCCTTAAAGAGAGTAGGACAATAAAAACCTGATTGAAGAACCTTATGTGCGGTCCTCTCACCGGCATGATATCCTCCATATGGAATATCGTGACATTGTATGAGAATGTCCTTATGCTCGTATTCTGGTATGCATCTCCTCACGATCCCATCTGGACCTTCTTTGAAAAGATGTGTGTCATCCCAAAAGTAATGCTTCAAATCATGGAAGAACTTCTTCCTTTGTTGAAATGTTAAACCTGGAGGCAAAAACTTTGCAACGATAAAGTTAGCATAATCTGTAAACCAAGGATCGGAGAGAGATTGTACTTTTAAAATAGCTACTTGTTCGTCTGGAAAACTATCTTTGACTGGAATGGGATTATGCGGTATACCTTCCATCCTTGAAACATTATCCGCCACCGGATTGTCTGCTCCTTTCCTATCGACAATCTGCAAATCAAATTCTTGAAGAAGGAGTACCCATCGGATGAGTCTTGGTTTGGCATCCTTCTTCTCCATAAGATACTTAATGGCAGCATGGTCAGTATGAATAATAACCTTAGAATCAACAATATACTGCCTAAACTTATCACAAGCAAACACTACTGCTAATAATTCCTTCTCAGTAGTAGCATAATTATTTTGATCACTATCAAGGGTTTTGCTAGCATAATATATAACATTCAATTTCTTATCAACCCTTTGCCCTAAAACAACTCCAACAGAAAAATCACTAGCATCACACATAATTTCAAAAGGTGAATTCCAATCAGGTGGTTGTACTATAGGAGCGGTTATTAAAGCTTTCTTAAGAACTTCAAAGGCTTCCTTACAATCTTCATCAAAAACAAAAGGAACATCCTTCTAGAGAAGATTAGTGAGGGGTCTTGAAGTCTTAGAAAAGTCTTTAATAAATCTTCTATAGAAACCAGCATGACCGAGAAAACTACGAATACCTTTGATGTCCCTTGGATAGGGCATCCTTTCAATTGCTTCGATCTTGGCCCTGTCCACCTCAATTCCCCTCCCGGAAATCTTGTGGCCAAGAACAATTCCCTCGTTGACCATAAAGTGGCACTTCTCCCGGTTAAGCACCAAATTTGTCTCCTCACATCTCTGTAAAACTTTATTAAGGTTGTGGAGACAATGGTCAAAAGAGGTTCCATAGACTGAGAAATCGTCCATGAATACCTCCCCAATTTCTTCACAAAAACCATGAAAGATAGCAGACATACACCTTTGAAAAGTAGCAGGGTGATACGTCCAAAATGCATCACTATTTTATATAGTAATTCTTTCTTATTCATTGATATATTTCACGATATGATGCTATTCTTATGTTGTTTTGGCTTATTTTACACAGTTTGCAATTTTCCGGTGCCGAAGCAGCAGACGCAGGATTCAGCGGTAAAAAGTGGACGCTGAGTTGCTGAAGAAGAACACCTCCAAATTACCTGAAAATCGACGAAGGCTGTTTTCCAGCAGGATCACGAAGACACACAAAAGAGAGACCAGAGGGGGGCCACAGGGTGCCCAGGCGGCCACCTGGCGCGGCCCCCACCCTGGCCGCGCCGGGAGGGCGCCTGGACCCCCGGGGCCACTCCCGGCTCCCCCCTCTGGCCTATTTACTCCTCGTCTTCCAAAAACCCTAAAAAGGAGAAAGTTTTCGGAGTTCCGCCGCCGCTCCGTGGCGGAAACCTACAGAGAAGAAAAGCCATCTCTGGCGGCCAGATTCCGCCGGGAGATCACCTCCCGGAAGGGGAGATCGTCGCCATCGTCATCACCATCGTCACAGGCATCATCGAGATCATCATCAACATCATCCCCATCATCAGCACCATCTCCACCTCCATCCAATCTTGTCTCACAATTGCAACTCGTGTTGTAATCCGTACTATCTATCCTCTCTACTCTACCGGTGTTGATTACTACTTTGTGGTGAATGCTATTGAGTTTTGTTGGAGAAATATTATTGTGTTCAGATTGTTTATCATCTATTTATCCCCACTGATCCTGATCTCTTTTATGTCTTGTGAGTAGTTACTTTAGTTCTTGAGGACATGGGAGAAGTCTAGTTGTTAGTAGTCATATGATGTTGAAGTAATATGTGTTGGATGATATTTAAGTTGTGTTGTTATTTTCCTAGTGGTGTTGTGTGAGTCGAACACTCAACACTTCGCCTTATCAAGGACCTAGGGGAGTGCATTGTGTATAAAGAATTCTTACGGTGGGTTGCCGGAGTGACAGAAACCTAAACCCCAGTTCGCACACTTTTGCACAAGGGAACAATGGATCACCGATCGTATTGCTATGGTTAGGATTTTGCCTTAAATAATATCTTGTATTTGCGGATGCTTGCAAGGTGTTTAATCATAAGAGTACACTTATCTTAGTCTAGAGGGTGTACTAGCATAGATCCACCCACTCAACACTTATCAACACAGCACATAGTACCGATACGGAATATGGCGAAAGCACATGACTACCTCTCCCGTGTGTCCTCAAGAACACTTTAGCTTTTATAAAGTTCAGTTGCTAAGCTCTCCTTTGCTAAGAAAGGATTGGGCCACTCTTTACTATTCAGTATCTTTTACTTTGCTCGTTTTTACTATCCTGTCGCTTATACCAAGAAAACCCCTAAAAAGTTATCTTTCAGTGCTTGCAGTTATCTCCTTACCAAAGTCACTTGCTACTACCTTTTTCTCCTCGTTGGGTTCGACACTCTTACTTATCGAAAACACTGCAATAGATCCCTCTACGTTGAGGGTCATCAAGCTACGTTTTTTGGCGCCGTTGCCGGGGAGTGTAGCGCTATTAGTAAGTGAAGCCGGTTAGGAAGTTTTTATATTTCTGTTTTAGTTCTGCTGTTGCTGCTTTTGTCCTTATGGACACCCCTACTATTGGATCGTTGTTCTTGGGGAGCCGCCCCACAACTAAGGTAGTTACTCCTGACCCTGCTGAAATTGTGCCTTATAAAATACCATATGGTATTATCGATTATGTCCTAGCTAATCGCTATGCAGGAGACAGACATACAGGTGAACACTTGCTCTATTTATCACAACTATGTTCATTATTCAAGCTTGCAGGTGTGTCACTGGAGTTCGTTATGAAGAAATTATTCTCCGTATCGCTTACAGACAAAGCTTCAGATTGGTATAAGCTCCTCGATAACTCACATTCTCTTAATTGGGAAGAGCTTATGTCTCTCTTTTTTCATGAAGTTTATCGGGACAGGAATTACATCTATAACTTTAGGTCTCGCAACGGAGAGAGCATCGCTCAAGCTTGGGGGAGGCTTAAATCCCTAATGTTTAAATGTCCTATCCATAAGCTCCCCAAAGATATTATACTTACAAATTTTTATGCCATGCTTTCTCGTCAGGATAAGGAAAGGCTGGATACCTCCTCTAGCGTGGTATTTCAGACAAAGAGCGTTGAAGAAAGATGGGATCTCATCGAAAGGATCCAGAAGAATACTGAAGATTGGGAAATTGATAAAGGTATTGAACCTGCTATAAATTATGAGCATGATTATATTGAGAGCTATGTGAAAACTGATTATTTTAATACCTTTTTCTCTAAGATTGGTCTGGACTCCCATCTAATGATTGATTTTTGTAAGAACTTTGCCTCTCATATTGATTCTTCTAAGATGAAGAAGGATCAGTACCATAAGCCTTTCAAAGAAGTACCTATTGATATTCACGTTGCTGATCCTGTTTTGCCTACAGTTATGTATGAACAGCCCCCTTTTCCTTCAAGAATAAGGGAGCGCTCTTTTGTGACAGGCATCATAAATAAAAGTGAGAGAAGAACAGGCGAACCTGAGGACCAGATCAGAGTCGATCCTCAAGTTGCTATGGTTAAAGATTTAGTTACTAATGATGTTTCAGATTCTATTATAAATTTTTGTGCTGTTTCAACTAACATTGTCACAGCCAAGAATAAAAGCCCAATTTCAGGTACACCAGTTGTATCTGTTAAAATAGGAGACCACAATTATTACGGGCTATGCGATCTGGGATCAAGTGCTAGCACGATTTCTTATTCGCTTTATCAAGAGATCATGAGTGAGATTTCACCCTGTGAACTTGAAGAGATTGATGTTAATATTCATCTTGCAAACAAAGCTACTATCTCTCCTATTGGGATTGTGAGAGATGTTGAAGTCCTATGTGGAAAGGTAAAGTATCCTACCAACTTTCTTGTACTTGGTTCGGTACAAGATAGTTTTTGTCCTATTATTTTTGGTAGACCTTTTCTCAGAACCCGTGGAGCTATTATAGATTGCAAGAAAGGTAAAGTTTCTGTTGAATTCAATGGTGAGCCATATGAATTTAAATTTTCTAAGATTTCCAAGCAGCCTCGTGGTACTGAATTACCTAGTGATGATCAAATTATTGAAAGTATTGCTTCTATTACTATTCCCCCTAATGATCCTTTGCAGCAATACATGGAGGACCACGAGAATGATACTCATATGCAGGAAAGAAATGAAATTGATGAAATCTTCTTGAGACAACCTGTTATCCTGAAGCACAACCTTCCGGTTGAACCTTTGATAATTCTATCCAAACCAAAAGAAGACCCGGTGTTTGATCTCAAACATCTTCCCGATACGCTCAAGTATGCTTATTTAGATGAAAAGAAAGTATATCCTGTTATTATTAACTCTAACCTTTCAGGATATGAAGAAGAGCGACTATTGGAAGTACTTCGTAAACACCGTGGTGCAATTGGATATACCCTTGATGACCTTAAGCGAATTAGTCCATCTATCTGTCAACATACTATCAACCTCGAGCCCGATGCTAAACCTGTTGTTGACCATCAACGACGGTTGAACCCAAAGATGATGGATGTTGTGAGGACCGAAATCCTCAAGCTTCTAGCTGCAGGTATTATCTACCCTATAGCCGATAGTAAGTGGGTAAGTCCAGTTCATTGTGTTCCTAAGAAAGGAGGGACAATTGTAGTCCCTAATGATAAGAATGAACTAATACCTCAGAGAATTATTATTGGATATAGAATGTGTATTGATTACAGGAAGTTGAACAAGGCAACCAGGAAGGACCACTACCCCCTTCCCTTTATTGATCAGATGCTTGAGAGGCTATCGACAAACACCCACTTTTGCTATCTTGACGGGTACTCTGGCTTCTCTCAAATTCATGTTAACACTGCCGATCAAGAGAAGACCACTTTCACTTGTCCTTATGGTACTTATGCTTATAGGCGTATGCCTTTTGGTTTATGCAATGCCCCTGCTACTTTTCAGAGATGTATGTCTGCAATATTTCATGGTTTCTTTGAGGAGATTGTGGAAGTCTTCATGGACGATTTCTCCGTCTATGGAACTTCCTTTGACCACTGTCTCCACAATCTTAATAAAGTTTTGCAGAGATGCGAGGATACAAACTTAGTTCTAAACTGGGAAAAGTGCCACTTCATGGTCAACGAAGGGATCGTGCTTGGCCACAAGATTTCCGAGAGGGGAATTGAAGTGGACAAGGCGAACATTGAAGCTATCGAAAGGATGCCCTATCCAAGGGACATTAAAGGTATTCGTAGTTTTCTCGGTCATGCTGGTTTCTATAGAAGATTTATTAAAGACTTTTCTAAGACCTCGAGACCCCTCACTGATCTTCTCCAGAAGGATGTTCCTTTTGTATTTGATAAAGATTGTAAGGAGGCTTTCGAAGTTCTTAAGAAAGCTTTAATAACCGCTCCTATAGTACAACCGCCTGACTTGAGTTTTCCCTTCGAAATTATGTGTGATGCTAGTGATTTTGCTGTTGGAGTTGTTTTAGGACAAAGGGTTGATAAAAAGTTGAATGTTATTTATTATGCTAGTAAGACCCTTGATAGTGCTCAAAAGAATTACGCTACTACTGAGAAGGAATTCTTAGCAGTAGTGTTTGCTTGTGATAAGTTTAGGCAGTATATTGTTGATTCTAAAGTTATTATTCATACTGACCATGATGCCATTAAGTATCTTATGACGAAGAAGGATGCCAAACCAAGGCTCATCAGATGGGTACTCCTTCAAGAATTTGATTTACAGATTGTTGATAGAAAAGGAGCAGACAACCCTGTAGCGGACAATCTTTCAAGGATGGAAGATATACCGCATGATCCCATCCCAGTCAACGACAGTTTTCCAGACGAACAACTTGCCGTTGTTAAAGTACAATCTCTATCCGATCCTTGGTTTGCAGATTATGCTAATTTTATCGTTGCAAAGTATTTGCCTCCAGGATTAACATTTCAGCAAAGGAAGAAGTTCTTCCATGATTTGAGGCATTACTTTTGGGATGACCCGCATCTTTTCAAAGAAGGTCCGGACGGGATCGTGAGAAGATGCATACCGGAGCACGAGCAGAAGGACATTCTCAAGCAATGTGACGATAGTACCTACGGAGGACATCACGCCGGTGAGAGGACCGCACATAAGGTTCTCCAATCAGGTTTTTATTGGCCTACTCTCTTTAAAGATGCTAGAAATTATGTTTTAGCCTGTGATAAATGTGAGAGAGTTGGTGATATTAGTAGGAGGAATGAGATGCCTATGAATTACTCACTAGTGATTGAGCCTTTTGATTGCTGGGGTTTTGATTTTATGGGTCCTTTTCCTTCTTCGCACAAGTACACTCACATATTAGTTGCTATTGATTATGTAACCAAGTGGGTTGAAGCAATCCCCACTGAAAGTGCTGATCACAAAACATCTTTGAAAATGCTCAAAGATGTAATTTTCCCTAGGTTTGGTGTACCTAGGTATCTCATGACTGATGGAGGATCACACTTCACGCATGGAGCTTTTAGAAAATCTTTAGCCAAGTACGATGTCAATTATAGAATTGCGTCACCGTACCATCCTCAAACTAGTGGGCAAGTTGAGCTCACCAATAGAGAGATCAAGTTGATCTTGCAAAAGACAGTTAACAGAAATAGGAAGGACTGGTCAAATAAGTTAGGAGATGCTCTGTGGGCGTATAGAACTGCTTACAAAAACCCCATGGGCATGTCTCCCTATAAAATGGTCTAGGGCAAGGCTTGCCATTTGCCGTTAGAGTTAGAACACAAAGCTTTCTGGGCTGTTAGAGAGCTTAATGCTGACCCAAAGTTAGCTGGTGAAAAGCGTCTCATGAACTTGACTTCTCTAGATGAGTGGAGAAGTGAAGCTTACGAGAGCGCTAAAATGTTCAAGCAAAAGGTAAAGAAGTGGCATGACAGGAGGATTCTGAAACGTGAATTTAATGTTGGTGATAAAGTTTTATTGTTTAGATCTTGTTTCAGGTTTTCTCCAGGTAAACTACTTTCCAGGTGGGAAGGGCCATTTCATATCGAAGAAGTCTACCGGTTTGGTGCAATTAAGATTAACAATTTTGAAGGCACCAAACCTCAAGTTGTGAATGGGCAAAGACTCAAGAATTACATGGCGGGAGATCCCGTCAATGTTGATGTAAATATAATACGCACAACAACTCATGAAGAACATGTTGCAGCCCTGTTTCAGACACCGATAGAAGCAGAATAAGAAAAGGTATGTATTACGGTAAGGAAACATCGCGAACCGCTATAAAAGTTCCATATTATGAGTTTTTGCAAAATTAGGAAAATTCGAGGCCTAAGCGGAGCCGGAGAGGAGCTCCAGGCGGCCCAGGCGCCCCCCTGGCGCGCCCTACCTCCTGGCCGCGCCGGGAGGCCGCCTGGGCACCCAGGAGTCCGTCTCCGACCCCACTTTGGCTCATTACCTTCCTTTTGTTGCAGAAATTTTTGCGATATATTCACCCGGATCGTTCCAGCAACGTATCTCGCGATTTCGTGTGTTTTCTCTTCAATCTGTTTCTGCCAGGAGATCTTTTAGCTAGACCTAGGTGCCATGGCTTCCCCAAGCTCCCCCAAGGACAAGTTCGTCGTCAACGTCATCAACCCTTACCTCGCTGAGGTGAACAAGCACCCCCAGATCCTTCGTGTGGAGGACGGTATTCTCCACAAGGAAGATCTGAAGGGACCAGTCGTGGAGGGGAGCACCGAGGAGCGGCTGAAGGAGATGGAACATGAGGTCTTCAATTTCAAGAAGATGGTGGAGCGTGGTGTTGAAGCCAACTTCGACATCAGGAACGAGATCGAGGCTTCCCATAAGAAAGAGATGAAGGAGATGTGGTCAAGTCTGTCCGCACTAGAAGAAAAATTTTATCAGCTCCAAGCACAAATCTATCATCTGCACAACCAGAACTGTGAGTATGAACTAAAGTTTCTGCGCATGGGTTTAGGTGCTGAGTGCAGGATCCTGGAGACGGGAATGTCCTTCGAGACTGGAGAGGAGCTACCATGGAAGCGCTTCGCCAAGGAGTACCTGACTGAGAAGAACAAGAATGAGGAGTAAATCTCCTCGGGTAATGGCATCCCCTCAGCATATTCCAAGCTTGGGGGAGTGCCCGGTATCTTTATCTTTATCTTAGTCTTTTAGAGTCAAGTAGTCGTATCATGTCTAGGGAGTTTATTATATGAAATGGGTGTTTGCATTGAGGTCTATCACTCCGTCTGTGGAGAGATTGTATCTGTGAGTGTGGAGTCGTCTATATTGGAATATTAATGAGAAGTCTATTGGTTCCTTCGCTGCACTCGGTATTCTCTTCACGCAATCGGCATCATATGACGATTCTTATGGGGAGTATTGACCTTATATCAGGTATGGCTTTGAAAACTTTATTTAATTTTGGCAAACATAGCTTTGGTCTTGACAACATACATGTTTTCTCAAGTAGCGACATAGCCAAACCTTTATGTTATTATGCTTGAAGTGTTATGTTGACAAGGAAGACAACTTGATGTGTTATGCTTACCTTAATGTTTATGCCTTATATGTTTTGCATCTAAATTAGCATCAACTGTCTATTCTCTCAAAGCCTTTGCTAGCCAAACTCTTTGCCAAGTAGATTTCTGCTTGTGCATCCATACCCTGAAACCATTACCTTCCATGTGAGTCCACCATACCTTCCTATTCGTGGTATTCCCCTACCACTCCTATAAGTATAGAATTTATGTGTTATCCTTAAATGTTCAAAATCTTCTGTTTTGTGCCTCTTGTTTAGCTCATGAAGAAGTAGTAGGTAATTCATGATCTTCTTAAGTTGGACAAGTTTTATCCCGGGATTGCATGTCTAATCTTCAAACCCATAATACGAGGAGGAACTGGCATGGGTCCGCCCAGCTCGAAAGATAATATAACAAACAAACCCTCCTTCACGCTTGGTCTATGAGAAATCAGAAACTTTGGCAGTGATAAACAAAGGAGATTAAGGGGATGTGATCGTCCTCACTTGGGAGCCGTTCCTCGAAACTTGTCCATCTTGAGAAGTAATTGAGCTATCTATTAGCATTCGTTGACAAACTATGCACCGCCCCAAAATCTATTTTTATTCTGTTTGATTTAAGGATAGCACATGAGTTTTCCCTGCTTGCCCTTAACAAGGCTTTTCTTCCACTTTCATGTTGAGTCAGTTTTCCCACTTCCTTCTTTTGCCTAAGAGAACAGACATTTGATGTTGATGAGGATTCATCCATATAGAGCTGCATTAAGTTTTGCTATGCCACATCCTTGTTGACATTATCTTTTGATAAGTAAGTTGTTTGCGAAAGCTTTTTTCCTAGCGAGCATCTTCCTTCGTGTTAGCATTTTGCACTTCATGACTATTAACATGTCCTTTCAAAAGCTTCAAATTGTTTGTAGTTGTCCTTTGACCAAGGTTATGTTTGCCATAATTTGATGAGTTTCCTCACCCCTACTTTTGATTATAATTGTTATTACTTTCTCATAAGGGCCTTATGAGTTGAGGTTGCTGTTGAAGATGCTTGAGTTTGATGGAGAAACCTTGATGCTTCTTGTCCGTATTTTATTTATCGACACTTCACTCTCTAAAATTGTGGACAGGTTTGTCAAGCTCAGTATTCGCTTGGGGACAAGCGAGGTCTAAGCTTGGGGGAGTTGATACGTCCAAAATGCATCACTATTTTATATAGTAATTCTTTCTTATTCATTGATATATTTCACGATATGATGCTATTCTTATGTTGTTTTGGCTTATTTTACACAGTTTTCAACTTTCCACGGTGCTGAAGCAGGAGACGCAGGATTCAGCGGTAAAAAGTGGACGCTGAGTTGCTGAAGAAGAACACCTCCAAATTACCTGAAAATCGACGGAGGCTGTTTTCCAACAGGATCACGAAGACACGCAAAAGAGAGACCAGAGGGGGGGCACAGGGTGCCCAGGCGGCCACCTGGCGCAGCCCCACCCTTGGCCGCGCGGGGAGGGCGCCTGGACCCCCGGGGCCACTCCCGGCTCCCCCTCTGGCCTATTTACTCCTCGTCGTCTAAACACCCTAAAAAGGAGAAAGTTTCCGGAGTTCCGCTGCCGCTCTGTGGCGGAAACCTACAGAGAAGAAAAGCCATCTCTGGCGGGCAGATTCCACCGGGGAGATCACCTCCCGGAAGGGCAGATCGTCGCCATCGTCATCACCATCGTCACGGGCATCATCGAGATCATCATCAACATCATCCCCATCATCAGCACCATCTCCACCTCCATCCAATCTTGTCTCACAATTGCAACTCGTGTTGTAATCCGTACTATCTATCATCTCTACTCTACAGGTGTTGATTACTACTTTGTGGTGAATGCTATTGAGTTTTGTTGGAGAAATATTATTGTGTTCAGATTGTTTATCATCTATTTATCCCCACTGATCATGATCTCTTTTATGTCTTGTGAGTAGTTACTTTAGTTCTTGAGGACATGGGAGAAGTCTAGTTGTTAGTAGTCATACGATGTTGAAGTAATATGTGTTGGATGATATTTAAGTTGTGTTGTTATTTTCCTAGTAGTGTTGTGTGAGTCGAACACTCAACACTTCGCCTTATCAAGGACCTAGGGGAATGCATTTTGTATAAAGAATGCTTACGGTGGGTTGCCGGAGTGACAGAAACCTAAACCCCAGTTCGCACACTTTTGCACAAGGGAACAATGGATCACCGATCGTATTGCTATGGTTAGGCTTTTGCCTTAAATACTATCTTGTATTTGCGGATGCTTGCAAGGTGTTTAATCATAAGAGTACACTTATCTTAGTCTAGAGGGTGTACTAGCATAGATCCACCCACTCAACACTTATCAACACAGCACATAGTACCGATACGGAATATGGCGAAAGCACATGACTACCTCTCCCGTGTGTCCTCAAGAACACTTTAGCTTTTATAAAGTTCAGTTGCTAAGCCTCTCCTTTGCTAAGAAAGGATTGGGACACTCTTTACTATTCAATATCTTTTACTTTGCTCGTTTTTACTATCCTGTCGCTTATACCAAGAAAACCCCTAAAAAGTTATCTTTCAGTGCTTGCAGTTATCTCCTTACCAAAGTCACTTGCTACTACCTTCTGCTCCTCGTTGGGTTCGACACTCTTACTTATCGAAAACACTGCAATAGATCCCTCTACGTTGAGGGTCATCACAGGGGCATTACATAAACCAAAAGGCATACGCCTGTAAGGATAAGTACCATATGGACAAGTAAAAGTGGTCTTCTCTTGATCAACAGTGTTAACATGAATTTGAGAGAAGCCAGAATAACCATCAAGATAACAAAAGTGAGTATTTTTGGATAACCTTTCAAGCATTTGGTCGATGAACGGCAACGGGTAGTCGTCCTTCCTGGTTGCCTTGTTCAGCTTCCTGTAATCAATACACATTCTATATCCAATAATAATTCTCTGAGGTATTAGTTCATTCTTATCATTAGGAACCACAGTTGTACCTCCTTTCTTTGGAACACAATGAACCGGTCTTACCCACTTACTATCAGCTATAGGTTAGATAATACATGCGGATAGAAGCTTGAGAATCTCAGTCCTTAGAACATCCATCATTTTCGGATTCAACCGTCGTTGATGATCAAACACTGGTTTAGCATCAGGCTCAAGGTTGATGGTATGTTGACAAATAGATGGACTAATCCCCTTAAGGTCGTCAAGGGTATAGCCAATTGCACCTCGATGTTTGCGAAGTACTTCCAATAGTCGCTCTTCTTCATACCCTGAAAGGTTAGAATTGATAATAACATGATATACTTTCTTTTCATATAAATAAGCATATTTGAGCGTATCGGGAAGAGGTTTAAGATCAAACACTGGATCTTCTTTTGGTTCCGATAAAATTCCCAAAGGATCAACCGGAAGGTTGTGCTTTAGGATAGCAGGTTGTCTTAAGAATATTTCGTCCAACTCATTTCTCTCCTGCATATGCAAATCGTTCTCGTGATCGTCCATATATTGCTGCAAAGGATTATTAGGAGGAATAGCAATGGAAGAAATATCTTCAATAATCTTATCGTTACTAGGCAAATTAGTACCACGAGTCTGCTTAGAGAATTTAGAAAAGTTAAATTCATATGGCTCACCATTGAATTCAACAGAAACTTTACCTTTCTTGCAATCTATTATAGCTCCACAAGTTCTGAGAAAAGGTCTATCGAAAATAATAGGACAAAAATTATCCCTTACTGAACCAAGTACTAGAAAGTCGGTAGGATATTTTACCTTTCCGCATAAGACTTCAACGTCTCTCACAATTCCTATAGGAGAGATAGTTGCTCTGTTTGCAAGATGAATAGTAACATCAAATTCTTCAAGTTCACAAGGTGAAATCTCACCCATGATCTCTTGATAAAGTGAATACGGGATAGCACTAGCACTCGATCCCAAATCTCATAGCCCATAATAATTGTGATCTCCTATTTTAACAGATACTACTAGAGTACCTGAAATTGGGCCTTTATTCTTGGCTGTGACAAGGTTAGTGGAAACAACACAAAAATTTATATTGGAATCTAAAGCACCATTAGTAACAAGATCCTTAACCAATGCAACTTGAGGATCAACCTTGATCTGGTCCTCAGGCTCATCAATTCTTCTCTCACTTTTATTTACTATGCCTGTCACAAAAGAGTGCTCCCTTATCCTTGCGGGAAAAGGGGGCTTTTCATATATAACTGCAGGCAAAATAGGGTCAGCAACATGAATATCAATAAGTAATTCTTTGAAGGGTTTATGATGTTGATCCTTCTTCTTCCTAGAAGAGTCAACATGAGAGGCAAAGTCCTTGCAAAAATCAATCATTAGATGGGAATCAAGACCAATCTTAGAGCAAAAGGTATTAAAGTAATCAGTTTTCACATAGCTCTCTATATAATCATGCTCATAATTTATAGTGGGTTCAATACCTCTATCTATTTCCCAATCTTCGGTATTCTTCTGGATCCTTTCAACGAGATCCCATCTTTCTTCAACGCTTTTCGTCTGAAATACCCCACTAGAGGAGGCATCCAGCATCTCCTTATCCTGACGAGAAAGTCTAGCATAAAAATTTGTAAGTATAATTTCCTTGGGGAGATCATGAATAGGACATTTGAGCATTAGGGATTTCAATCTCCCCCAAGCTTGAGCGATGCTTTCTCCGTCACGAGACCTAAAGTTATAGATATAGTTTCTGTCTCGATCAACTTCGTGAAGAGGATAAAACTTGGTATAAAAGAGAGACATAAGCTCTTGCCAATCAAGAAAATGTGAGTTATCGAGAAGCTTATACCAATCTGAAGCTTTATCTATAAGCGATATGGAGAACAATTTCCACATGACAAACTCCATTGATACACCTGCAAGCTTAAATAGTGAACATAGTTGTGAAAAATATAGCAAGTGTTCACCGGGATGTCTGTCTCCTGCATAACGATTAGCCAAAACACAATCGATAATACCAGCTGGTATTTTATAAAGCACAATTTCAGTAGGGGGAGGAACAACCACCACAGATGTGGGGCGTTTCCCCGCAAGCAACGATCCAATAGCTAGGTTGTCCATATGGACAAAGAGCAGCAACAGCAAAATAAAAATAGCAATATAAAAATTTCCTTACCAGCTTCACTTACCAATAGCGCTATGCTCCCCGGCAACGGCGCCAGAAAACGGTACTTAATGACCCACAACCGTAAGGGATCTATTGCAGCGTTTTCGATAAGTAAGAGTGTCGAACCCAACGAGGAGCGAAAGGTATTGATAAGTGATTTTGGACAAGGAATAACTGCAAGCACTGAAAGATAAATTTTTAGGGATTTTCGGTATAAGCAACAATAATACAAAAGCAAGCAAAGTAAATGGTGCTGAGGAGCAGCAGGTGGCCCAATCCTTTTGAGAAAAGGATAAGCCCGGCAACTGAACTTATAAATACTAAAGCGTTCTTGAGGACACATGGAGAGGTAGTCATGCGCTTTCGCCATATTCCGCATTGATAACATGTTTTGTGTTGATAAGTGTTGAGTGGGTGGATCTATGCTAGCACACCTTCTAGACTAAGATAAGTCCACTCTTGTGATTAAACAACTTGCAAGCATCCGCAAATACAAGGTAGAAATTAAGGCAAAGCCTAACCACAGCAATATGATCAAGGATCCATTATTCCCTTGTGCAAAAGTGTGCAAACTGGGGTTCAGGTTTCTGTCACTCCGGCAACCCACCGTAAGCATTCTTTATACACAATGTATTCCCCTAGGTCCTTAATAAGGCGAAGTATTGAGTGTTCGACTCACACAACACCACTAGGAAAATAACAACACAACTTAAATATCAAACAACACATATTACTTCAACATCATATGACTACTAACAACAAGACTTCTCCCATGTCCTCAAGAACTAAAGTAACTACTCACAAGACATAAAAGAGATCATGATCAGAGGTGATAAATAGGTGGTAAACAATCTGGTCATAATGATATTTCTCCAACAAAACTCAATAGCATTCACCACAAAGTAGTAATCAACACCGGTAGAGTAGAGAGGATAGATAGTACGAGTTACAACGCAAGTTGCAATTGTGAGATGAGATTGGATGAAGATGAAGATGGTGCTGATGTTGGGGATGATGTCGATGATGATCTCGAAGATGCCCGTGACGATGGTGATGATCTCCCCTTTCGGGAGGTGATCTCCTCGGCGAAATCTGCCGGCCAGAGAGCCCTTTTCTTCTCTGTAAGTTTCCTCCACGGAGCGGCGGTGGAACTCCGTAAAAACTCCTCTTTTTAGGGTTTCCGGGTGAGGAAGAGTATATAGGCCAGAGGGGGGGGAGCCTGGGGTGGTCCCATGGCTCCAGGCGCCCTCCCGGCGCGGCCAGGGTGGGGGCCGCGCCAGGTGGCCGCCTGGGCACCCTGTGCCCTCTGGCCCCTCTTTTGCGTGTCTTCGTCAATCCTCCCAAAAACACCCTCCATAGATTTTCAGGTAATTTGGAGGTGTTCTTATTCAGCAGCTCAGCGTCCACTTTTTACCGCTGAATCCTGCGTCTGCTGCTTCGGCACCGGAAAGTTGCAAACTGTGTAAAACAAGCCAAAACAAGATAAGAACGTCATCGTAATGTGAAATATATCAATGAATAAGGACGAATTACGATATAAAATAGTGATGCATTTTGGACGTATCATCGGTCAACTCCTTCTTTGCTTCGAATTTCTTGGTCACCATCATTTCATTTGACTTCACCATGTGATCTATCTTATCCCTCAAGCTTGATGTCTTTGCTTCCCTCTTAAGGTTGTCCTTGGCCTTGTTTTTTGCGTCAAGCTTGTCCTTGTTTCTTAGGGCATCATCATCTTCCATCTTCGTGAATGCACCTCTTTTCGGTGGGGCTTGTTTGTCCGTCAACTTCCATTTCTCACTATCTTTATGCAATTGCCAACAATGGTCTAGTGCAAATGCCTTGCCCTTGGAAGATGACATGTACTAGTACCTAATGACCACGATTTTTTCCTACAAAAGTCAAAAGTATATATGTCAAACTATGTCACATGCAACAATGGTTTCCACATGGTGTGTGAAAAGGAACTCACCCAATCGGCCTCAACTGTAACACTTGGAGGTGCATTGCTGACTTGCTCCAAACATCCACTCCAAAGGCTACAACCTTGTTTGATCACATCCCAACAACCTTGGAGTGATCTATAGGTGTGTGCCTTGTTGGAAGGAATGTTTGGCATCATTTTGAAGAACTTGTCGTCTATCCTTTGCCAATGCCTCTTATCGATTTAGTCATTGCCGGACACAACATCAAGAGACACATTCTCCCAAGCCTTTATCAAAACCACATCTTTCATTTGTGTGTAACTCTTCGACCTTTTGCGTTGTTTTGATTGCACTGCATTGAACACCCCCTCCTCAATCTCCTCCAACTCATCTTCTTCCTCACCACCACCATCCACACATCCATCCATCTCGTTGTAACCGTAATTGCCGACCGGGGGTAGATCAATGTCAACGGCATTCTCGTTCAACATGTTCGCAAACCCAGCTGCCACATGCAAACCCGAGCTACAAATTTGACCCACCAGTTACAGGCCTACTTGCAATGGTGGAAATTGAGTTTGCGAAAGGGAATCAAGGGTCCATAGCTCGAGGCAATTCCGTCGAACATCTGGGGGGCGTCGATGGCGATGGTGGTAGGAGCTAGCAGAAAGAGATCAGGGGCTGCGACAATGGTGCTCGAAGAATCCTTTGGAGTTGCCTAGTTAATTCCGTCTATTCTCTTGCGTTTGAACCCCACCCTCAGCTTCTTCATCGGCGGGGTCGAGTCGGTCGCGGCGACAATCGAAGCGGAGGCGGCGGCTTCGGGAACAACACCGGATTTGGGAGCGCCGTTTTGCACGGTGACATTGATCAGGCACTTACGGGGAATGGCCATGGAGGGTACCCCCCGATACTGGCGTGATGGAGCCGACAGGGAAACCTGTCGATGGCTTGGGGGGGGGGGTCGATTGGTCGTCCAAATCTCGCAAGCGATAGAGGGCGGTGTTGGATCGGCCTTCCACCCCTTGATTCTAAAGGTCTAAAGGTTGAGGAGGGTTCTTTTCTTTGACCCCCAAATTCTTTAAAGTACGGGGGCGAATAAGATATTTGCTTGGATCGATTTTTTGCGCAAAATGGTAAAGCGATGATTGTTTTGCAGTATGGCGGGATTTGCTAGAGATGCTTTAACACCTTTTAGGGAATCACATATAGAGATGCTCTAAGTTTTTTCTTTTCGAAGTAGTAATCTTACATTCTTAAGAAGTTGCTCCCCACCACTACCAATTTTCTCAACATGCACACACTCCACCTCATCATGTATGCCACATCACTCTCTACTACCATATTTCTCTCAACATGCAAGCATGCCACCTCATCATTCAACATGCATGAGAAAGACCCACCTCAATATGCCATTATGCATAATAAAAACCCACATGCAACCAACATGCATGAGAATTTTTATTTTATTATGATATTTATATTAAATCCATATATTAGTTCAAAAGTTATTATTTCAAATATACATGCTTCATTTAACCAAACATTTTCACTAAAATATTTTTCAAAAAAAGTTCCGCAACAACGTGCGGGGCATCATCTAGTATCTATTGTTAGGGAAGCATCTAGCTAGCTAGCTGCGTGGTAGTAGCTCCCAGTAACAACTAGTAGTAGGTCGTACGTAGGAGCTGGTACTTGCAGTACGGCCGCAGTGATAATCGATCATATGTTGATCATCACGCATGGTGCGCCACCCAGCAAGTCGCCACTAACGCTACCAAAGCAACTACCTACGCCGATCAAATCACTACGCCGGGCGCGCGCGGATCCTCAGTGTATATATCCGACAGACCGAATTACGACCAAATTAGTGGGGACGTGCCTCGTTCCCGCAGTTAGGAGCAGCAACACGGCTTCACCGGACTACCGGAGGCTCCTAGCTTTTCACAGATTAACATCGGTATACAGGCATGGATGATGAGTGCTTCCTGTTGTTTTCACCAGAGGCTCCTCACTTGGCTGACACAAATCAACGATGAACCAACCACATGAGCTGCCCCATAACCATCAAATCGACCAGTCGCCTTCTCAAGTAGCCACGCGAGGATCACTTCTTCAGAATTGAGATACGGCCGGGACAAGAGGTTTCTGTCAAGGGGCCGCATACATCTCGATCGTCCAGCTCTCCTCGCACTGGATAAGCACATTTCGTACGCTCGGAACCTGGGACTCCCGATCGGCATCATCCCGATTCCCCAGGTACAGTACGTGACAGCGAAAAGGATCATCACACGCACGTCTCCACCCCTAATTGGCATTACGTACATTACATGTACACACCCACACATACATACGCAACACACGAACGCATCGCTCTAGACGTACGTCTACACCGCCGTCGCGATCCATCCTGCTGACGTACGCAGACACCCAGCTACGTAGTTAAAATGCTCTGCAGCGTACGTACATGTACAAAGTACGTATATCTGTACACTGTACACGACAGATCAAACGGCTAGCGCGCGGGCAGCGTGGCGGCGAGGAAGGGGTCGTCGTGCGGCAGCAGGTCGTTGGTCCGGAGCGCGGTGAAGACCATGAGCGCGAGGGTTACGAGGACGGAGAGCACGGCGAGCGCCAGCATCAGCACGCTCGCCGCCGGCTCCCTCACCTCCTGCGCGTACTCCGCCGCCGTCAGCGCCAGCACCGTCAGCGGGAACGAGTAGGCCCACCACGCCACGCTGAACCGCCGCATCGCCCGCTTGAACAGCGTCGGCCGGGACACCTGCATGCATGCATCCCACACAACAAAGTTATGCACCGTCATTACCAGTACATCAGTACTGCATGTCAAAGAGAAAAATGGTCACGTCTCTCTCTCTCACACACACAAGATTTGTTAATTTATGGGAGATGTTGCTAACAAGTATAGTATGATTAGTTTTCTTTCTAAAAAAGTTTGATTAGTGTTTTTCGAAAGCAACAAGTATGATTAGTTGGCAATGCGTCTCTAGGCACTATGTGATCTTGCTGTGATCCAGTATGATCTACAGGGGGTGTGGTGATGTGAGTGCCCATGCAACTCAACCTAGGTTTATTTTTATTTTCATGGAAATATATTCTACGTCTACTCTATTTTATAAGGAAGAGGTCCTACATAAAAAGGAGGCGTTCGAGTTTACAGTTCATGTGGCATGCAGCTAGTGGCGTCCTATAGACCTACACGATCGTCCTAGTTGGAGTTTTTTCCCGGGCAACTATATATCTCCCCTTTATTTTACCCAACCAGCTAGTACAAACAAAAGCAAAAGCGATGGATGGATGGATGGACGGAAGCTGAGAAAGCCTCCCGTGATGCATGGAACATGGAAGAGCCTAGCCCGATCTGCACTCTTCTGTTTTTCTCTCCCGCGTCTTTGTAACACTGCCTCTTTCGTATAGACTCGTCTCCTAGTTTCCGGCTGAGGTTTACCACAGGATCGATCGACATGGAAAGTAGCAACGTAATGCTAGTCGTAATTGATTACCAGGGAGGCGAAGAGGAAGAGCGAGAGGAAGAAGAGCATCTTGCAGCCGGTGTCGAAGGACATGGATATGGAGCACCATGCGAGGGAGGCCATGCTCGGGGCGGCGAAGAAGAGAAAGAAGACCGGGCGGAGCATGGCCGGCAGCGAGTCGGACCCGAGGAACCTCTGGTACAGCGTCACGAACAGCACCAGGTAGTGCGCGGCGCCGACGGCGAACATGGCCACGGCGCCCTCGTGCCACCCCATCCTCGCCGCCGCCCTGGCCGTCATCAGGTTCGCGATCACCGTCATGTGGCTGGCCGGGTTGGCCACCATGGACAGGAACTTCCTGCCGCGCGTGAACCACTGCCCGTACACCTTGATGTCCAGGACGAGGATGGGCAGCGAAAAGGCCCACCACAGCATGCGGTACGACGGCGCGTCCGGGTGCAGGAACGGGGTGGCCTGCAGCAGCAGCAGCCACGAGATCCAGGGCGCGAACAGGTAGTTCATGGCGACGTGGTGCCGGAACTCGGCGCGCACGGCGGGGAGCCGGAGCACGCAGCGCGCCGCGTAGAGCACGCACAGCGCGACCAGGGTGAGCAGCGCCAGCGACCAGAGCAGCACGAACGCCGCCGACGGCAGGGACTGCACCACGGGACGCAGCGCGCTCGGCTCCGTCGAGGAGTCGCTCAGTGTGCGCCACAGCAGCGCCTGCGCGCTCAGCGCCAGGCTGATGCGGAAGTATCCCGCGTGGAACCGCGTCAGCATCGCGAACTTTGACGGCACCGGCCGCGGGGGCTTGCTAGGCGCCGCCGACGCTTTCACCATCGCGCCGTCGTCGCCTGCTTCAGCCAGCCCAGCGCTCTTGGTGCTCAAGGGTTGGGAGACGCAGGGTTTAAGGTCATCGGAGATGGTTTCCATGGTGATCGACTGGTCGACCGATCGATCCATGGGAGGGAGGGGGAGGGTGGGAGGGAGAATGCGGTTTGCATTGTAGGGGAGCTGGGTATTTATAGGGGGGCTAGTAGGAAGCAGGAGTGTGATCGGCCTGTACTCTGACTGTCTCAAGTGTTGAGGTCTAGGTAACATGTGGGTTAGGCAGTAACCGAGGGCGGTGTTTCTTCTTCCTTTTCATCTTGGGGGTTTTCAACTAATTTGTTGTGACAAAGTTTGGGCAATTGGGCTGTGAGGTGAACGATGTCATGTGATAAAAAATACTCCCTCCATAAAGAAATATAAGAGCATTTAGATAACTACTCCCTTCGTAAAAAAATATAAGAGTGTTTAGATTACTAAAGTACCTGCTATGTTGCTACTTCTTCGGTGGAGATGAGAGTTCACATTTTTGGAAAACTATTATTGGCTAATGTTGGCTCTGATTTGGGAGCTACTAGCTTGCTGAGCTGTGCATCATGGTTTAATGGCTTTCTGTGTTGGTGGCATTTTTCTACATGTAAAACTTTTCGGAAGATTGAAACATTAATTTGCATCTTCCCATCCTTTGTACGATTCCATGTATATGTAGTCAGATTTTATTCAGAAATGGCCAACTCACCGAGGTCAAATGAAAGTACAAAATGGCAACAAATGTCATGGTATGACCAAGTCACCGAGGTCAAATGAAAGTACAAACTCGCAACAAAACTTATACCACTGAAATTCCTCTCTAATGTGAATCTAATGATATTTATAGCATAGAACTATTTGAAAAAAATTAGTGATCAAAGTTTTATTAAAATGCTACGAGCATTGCAAATAATGATAGATGGAATATCAATATTCAAATACGGAAAATACTCAGAATATATTAGCCCATTGAAAAGGTACCAACTTACTCTGTAGAGATTACTCTCTTTGTTGTTGGAGCTTTATAATTATGTCACTGGGTATGGTTTGTCATTATGTAGTTCAAAGGGAATTTAGCATTTCTTGATTCCTGTTCATAAAGTCCCATTAAATCTAAAATATTTCTTGACATAACATTTACTCTAACATAAAAAGGTATGAAGCATTAGTCAATCATCTAGTCCATGACTTGAATAATTTCTAAGCATGCTTGTCATTATTTACAGATTGTGCAAGGCGTTCATTATCACTTTGCTTAAAATTCATGATAGCATTCCTTTTGTTTGGAAAAAAAGAATATATTAATATCGAAAAGATACATATTACACCCGGCCTCTGCAACTACGCACTGCCTAAAAGGCAGTACAGATGCACTCAGCCAACCAAAATAAAAAGAGAAGAAATAAAAAGAAAAGTCCCGCTATAGAGTTACAATCCTTCCAGCAGCAGCACAACCACCACCAAGCCAACACCTGATGTCCAATTCTTCAAAAGCACCGGCTTTAAGAAGGAACCAGTGCTAGGGACAACCAATTAAGGCCAAACCCTGGGTTTTCACCCTGAAGATAGTCCCCACTCTCAAAACAATGTCTTCAGCAAGATCATTGCTAGGCACAACCAATTAAGGCCAGACCTTGGATTTTCATCCAGAAATTTAGGACTTTGAACTTCACCTGTGTTGTCGCCCCCGCTAACATACTGCTGCCATGATTCCTGAAACTCCGAGCCAGTTCCTCATCGACGCAAAGAATCTAATCACTATTGCAAATCCTCCAATCTCAGCCTTCATGACATTCTCACCTCTGACTTCACCATGGATTTGCCCATGATGGCAACAAAGCAGAGCTTCGCGCCACTTTTTGCGTTGCGACCGAATCCCACCCGATTTAGCAATCTCCAGGCATACACCCATGGGAGTTCGCTAGCGGAGCCTTCCGAAACCCGACACTCCATCCAGATCAAAGAGAACATACGTCAGGAAGATCTTCATCTTGTCGCGATTTGGAACCCTAGGACCACCGCCTTTATTCGAGCACACAAGCAAGCCCCCACGCCTCCGGCATGCTTCCGGCGAATAGATCGAGCAAAACAGGCACACGTGACAGCGACAGAAGGAGGGCTGCACACCCTAAGACATACGCAGGAGAGACATCGCCATCCACGCCGTCGCCTCCGACCATCTGCATGCTGGTCCCTTTCCACGCAAGCGCGACCGCCGCCGCCTCGCTGCCATACCAGCCGCCGGACCAGGGCCGGCTGCCCACGCAGCCACGGCCACCATCCACCGCCAGAGGAGCCCAGGGCCGCCGCCCCGGCGTCCGTGCTCCGCCATCTGCGCCCTCCGTCCAGGGTCGTGGAACGCGTCTGTCCAGAGGACTCCACCGCGCGAGGAGAGGAGGCGACGACCCGCCGACCGTCGTCCACCACACGGGGGTTGTGCCCTCGGTGGCTTCCTCCGGCGGCGGCGGATGAGAAGGACGAGGTAAGTGCGGGGCGGCGGCTAGGGTTTTGCCCGGGCCGCCACCCTGGGAGCGACGCGAGCGGTTTGTTGTTCTCTTTTTTTTGTTGTGTTCTTTGTGCTTCCTAACTTGTATTAACTTAGCAGGAGGATAATACATTCCTAAGTTGTTCATAAAAGTTCTTTCCATTTATTTCAAAAATCACTGTTACATGTAGGTGAAGTTGTAGCCCTTCTCTAGTCCTTGCTATAAGTGAAAAAAGAAAAGAAAATAGTTTCACATAATCAACATCTTCCTCTTTATATGTTTTCATATCAACAAAGTTATGCTAATGAGAATTGGCCTCTTCACTATAAGAATAAAAAACTATTTTTCATAACCAAGTTAAGAAAAGAATGGCTAATATCATAAGACTCAATGATAATAGTGGGTGATGTGATAGGTGTGCTCATAAAAACATTATTTTTCATGGTTGAGAAGTCTTCCAAATTCACATTTGCACCCACAGTACAAATTACACCCACTAAAAAAGTAACTAGGTGCTGAAATTATAAACCTTTTTTGAGATTTTGATATTTTTGCAAAATAAAAACACTAGCAAGGATAGAAAATTACAACTAATCAAGATATAAAAATATAATAAAACGATACATAACCTATTACAAAAAATAAATCCCCGGCAACAGGATCAAAAAATGGCTGCTAACTGCAAATAGCCTTGTTGAGCTCCCCAGTGTAAGAGTTTGCAGAATGCAGTGAGTTTTCCCTCAATGAGAAACGAAGGTATAAATCCATGAGGTCCGATATTATGCAATAGTTTAATTTTCTATAATACAAATCAAACTGTACGTGTGTCACCAATAGTGCTAAGAAGTGTATCAACCATGCTACTCTTCCTAGTTGCATAAGATAGCTAAAGGATAATGTGATAGATATTATTTTTATATTTTTGAATGAAACAAAACTGAAAATATAAGTGTGTGTAAAAGTTATATGGAAAGTGATTCTTATGCAAAATATTGGATCAGTATTCATAGGTTCACCAAGTGTATCTCATATACATAAGAAGTGCGGTAAATAATATAATCATATGAAAAGGTACATATATAATGAAATATTGCATGCTCATACCAAACATATGGATGTGTTTATTCTACATAGATTGTACATCCATAATACTATTAGGTGAAGATGCCCTTTTCATCCTACAATTAAATAGCTCACCTATAGATCGAGATCCATCCACACCATCTTGATTTTAAGTGTGACATAGGTAATTTATTTGAGCAGGATGTCATATTATTGTTTCCGGGATTCCAATGAATCCTCAAATAAACCTTCTCCTTTCACGAAAACAATTCTATAAATGTATTTTCTACTTTCTGCCACTATGATAGAATCTTTGCAAGACTGAACACAACTAATGCACACCTTTCTCACTACTAACTACCAATCTAAACTGGGCTAGAGTAAACAAGCAACAAGACAAAAATATATATCTATAGATCAAACAAGATGGCATTCATGAATTTAAACATAAAGAAATAATTCATTACATGATTAACATTGCCACTATAAATACAGCAGGTTAACCGTAATCATATGCAAGAAAACTCATATGGCTATTGTATTGAACATCTAAACGCATCAAGAGAAACTATGACCACTTGGTTATTGCCCTGAATTCGTAGTCTAGGAATGAACTACTCACTGCTCATCTTGGAGCACAAAGGTCAATGTTGGTGATGACGGAGATGAATTCCTCATCAGGTAGAGTACCAAAACAAGGTTGAAAACAAAGACCGCCTCAGAATCATGAAGTGGAAGCACTAAAAAATGCACGATAATTAGGGTAAAGTTTTTTGAGAATATATATGTTGGAAATATGCCCTAGAGGCAATAATAAAATGTTATTATATATATTTCCACGTTCGTAATTAATGTTTATATTTCTGTGCTATAATTGCAATGGCCCTGACTATGAGATTCAGAAGAAAACTCACTTGCATGTGTGGAAATGTAAACACCAAGAGTTCCTGGTTTAGCCTCTAAGACCAGCTCATGTGCTAACTGATGATTACGTTTTCTTAATCATTGACATTGTTCTTGTAACAAAGATGTAAGTAGCAATGGGAACATATTGTTAGCAGAACAATGATGTTGAACCGACCCCAGTATTGAATGATATACTTAGAGATCACATCGTAACAACGTTATAAGTCATATCATGAAATGTTATCATATACGTAATTCCATAGACCATGAGAGTATCAAGTTGCTTCACACAGGAAGATGTTCTTTGGTTCTTAGATGAATCTTCCCGTTACTGGGAAGTAGTAAAATAAGTTCTGGGTACATTGGATAGTGTGTCTAGTAACTGTGATAGTTCAAGATTGGATTTTCTCCTTCACGATGAAGAATATATTCACTTCGGGCCCACTCGGTATGACGGTATCCATTATAGTCTGGCCAGACGCGTTGTGATTCAGTCACGGGGATACTGGAATACGATAACGAGAAAAGGGACAAACAAGCAAAGAGGATAACGAGTGGCTTGTGTTCAAGAAGTTGTTACACATGGGTGCCAAAATTCTCTCCTCTAACTTTGTCATATATCGCGAAGCAAAGGGAATGGTACATGACTAAACATAATGGTTCACTCGAAGTTTCTTCGTGTATGTGCGGGAGTTAACATGGGTGTCCATGGCTCCGTTGTTGATTATTGGCTATTGACAAAAGGCTGTTGACCTATGTCCGGAAGATGTTCTGAGTCATGTCCGCATTATACCGAACCTATTGGGTCACACACTTAACGAGTAGTAGTCTGTTAGAATACTAGAATGGTAGAAGGTTTAGTGGAAGCAAAACGGAATAGTTCATACGGGCACCGGAAGTAGTTCCGGGTATTTATGGAATTGTTCATAAGGGCACCAGAAGAAGTTCTGGGTATTTAAAGATATGTCCAGATCACTCTGGAATAGTCCCAGGTGGTTTTGGAACATATGAGAATGGTACTGGGGAAGTCCTGGATCAACCGAAATAGTTTCCGGTTAATCGGTGGACGTCCCGAAAACGACTGACGAACCGACGCAGGGCATCGGGCAGGCTAGACCGTAACCCGGATCGTCCCGGAACCTATCCAGATAGTTCTGGAACATCCGAAAACGGTCCCGAAAGGTCTTGGTAGTGTTCCAGAAGGTTCCGGAATGTCCCGAAACCATCCCGAAAGGTCCCGAAATGGCCGAGAATGGTCCCGGCGGGTCCTGGAAGGTCATGGAAGCTTCCGGAAGATTCCACAAGGTTCTGGACAGTACCATATGCGCCCCACCACCCTTAGACTTGGGGGGCAAGGCTCCCCATAGGGGCTGGCCGAAATTTGGCCCTAGTCCTATTAGGACTAGGCTTTCCAAAGTGGGAAGGACTCCTCACAAGGACGGAGTCCTAGGGGAAAGTTTTCCCACCAAGGGAGGAGTCCTGGAAGGACTCCACCCCCCTTATTTCGGCCAAGGGCCCTCCAGGCCACCTATATAATGAGGGGAGGGGGTGGGGGGCGCAGCACACTTGATCCCCAAGGCCTATGTGCCACCCTCCCTCCCTCTAAACCCCGTTGCTCCACAATTAGACCCCGGTTTATACGCTATTCTAGATCGGAATCCGTTAGGGTTTTCTCTCTCTAATTTTCTTGGTGGCGTTCTTCTCTGGACGGCGGAGCGCTGCTGGATTGCTGCTACGGGATGTGTGGATACCGGTAGAGGGATCATAACTTTGATCCTTCTTCGAGGAACTTCTTCTTCTTCTTCCTCGGAGATCTGTTCGAGGGAATTGCTCGAGGGATTCGTTCGTGGGATAGATCGTGAGACGCATCACGAGATCTACTTCCACCCGCTTCATCAACTCTTCTTCCGCTGCAACCGTTGGTGAGAAATGGCCTAAACCTTGTATGCCATCTTTCTTGGATGATCTTAGGATCTTGATTCGTAGGCACGCTTTTTTTGTTTTCTTCTACATTTCACAACAGCGGTATCATGAGAAATCCTTGATTAGATGCATGTTTAGGTCTAGATCATATGTGTGATATGAGGCAATGATTTTCTTGTTGCTTCCATGTCATGTGATTTTTTTAATGCTTGATGGCAAGTTGAGGTTTTGCTACAAGGATTGAGTTTTCCATCGATCCCTCTATGCTGCTTTCAGTATGCTGGATGCCTTGATCATGGTCTACATCAAACTCCTTGTATCTCATCTTAATCATGCAATAGAAGGTTTAACATGGAGGGGCTTGTGGATTTTATGAACTCAAATCCACACGGGGGTCACGCGTTGAACGAAGTTTGGCTTGTGGCATTAGTTGCTGCACGCACCGCGAACGTTAAACTAGCAACAATGATTGGTTTGTATAGGGAACAACGTTTGCATGTAACCTTCTAATCAACCACGATAAAAGTTGCAATAACCCGTGTAGATGGCGATCTAACTCGTTTTTGCAGAATGTGCATGTGATGTGGTATAGCCTTCAAGATTTGCAATGTGTTTGTATGAGATGCTATATGTTATGTAATATTTATTCGGGACCTGCGTGTCGTGGTACGGCATAATGACTGGAGTCATACGATTGTCACTTAATTATGGCCTGCGTGCCAGAACTGTTTATTAGCTCGAGGCAAAGTAATAGATAGATGCAAGGTGATGATCTACGATGCGGAGGTGGACCCCGACGCACATGCCGGAAGCCGTGGTGATGTTCCCGGCGCCAAGGACAAAGTTGGTGGACACGGTGACTTCAACCACAACGACGTGAAGACAATGAAGACTTCACGAAGCAAATGGCTATACTATATCACATATTTTATGAACTGCCTGTGATGTTTATCCCATTGATGCACCCTTGTTTGATGCGCGGTAGTCGTATTTTATTAGGGTGATCTCTCGCAAAACAATATCAAGTTGATAGTGTTCTTTCAACTGTAGCACCGTCTATACTATGTTTCACATCGGAGCAGGTCATGTCACATGGGTGCACACGGTGTGACGCATAAAAGGCGGGTGTGTTAAGAACACACTGCAATTACACTTGGTTGTATTGACGGTTTGGATAAAAGTTTGCTACCGGAACACGCCCATCGAAAGATGAACAAGAATCACCTTTGGCGTGATTGGCAAGTTGGCCTACCGGTCCAGTCTAAGTCATCAGTGATGTCACATCAATGGCGGACGATTGGGTCGGATCTTGAATCACTCCAGCATCAATTACGAGAGATATTGATCTGAGTGGGAGCACACTTAATAATTAAATTGATTAATCACAAGTGCAACTTAATTATGAACAAAGTCTTAGTATTTGCATTATCGTTGTAGAATAATGGCTCGCATTACCACCTTCCCAAATTGACTTTGATTAACTGTATTATCTGGTAAAAACTTTACGATTGGTACCGTATTGTGAGGACTATCCTCAATAGTGTCGAGAAGGAGCTTGTCCTATCGCAAATTTTTGATGCTCTCCCGCTGATGCTATGGATGATGTGACTTACGTCCATAATCCAAAATGCTAGAATTCCACCACAGCTAAGTGCATTGTCTTCACCACCATGAAACCCGAACTTCGAAACGTTTGGGATAGTTATGTTATATTCATGGAACTGAAAAATTGTTTTCAGTAGTAAGACAATTAATGTTGGATATAAGATATCTAGTACAATGTATGATTGTAAGCATTAGTGAAAATGTTCACTGTGCTCTAAACAAAACTGATAAGTGTGGGATCCAGAAGAACACCGATCATATGATGATGAGAATTAAGGGAAAGGAAGTCCAAAGGATGTTAGTAAGACTCACACGCCGGAAAGTCCATGGCATGCGCCACCCTTGATCATATGTGATCTTCTGTGAGTAGGAGTGACATTGGAAATAGAATTATGATACGTATAAAGGCAAAACGAAAGAAGACTGGGATACCTAGCTCAGAAATGAAAGTCATACAAAGTTATAGATGAATTTATTGCTGGTCAAAGATGTAATTCTTGAGAATCATGATTAAATGGTTAATCTTAATTCTTGGGTATTGTGATTAAAATTGTTGATCACTAGAATATCACTTCGATTGCATATCATTGCAAGTCGATGCAAGAAATACTATGGCCTTTATGATTAGCTAATGATGAGTTTTGACACACACGAGAACACGGTAAAAGGTTTACTATACTGTGTGTTGACTCTATGATTATCTTCATAATTCATTTTAGAGTTGAGTAAATTGTTACTACACTTTAGCCTTGTGGCAAAACATCATTTTTGAATCTTGTTTATTGCAAGAGAGTTGTTCAAAGCTATGAATAACATAAAGGCCATACTTCTATTGTGAATAGGTTGTATGTTATGAATCTTGATAATAATGCTAAACATCCATAAGACTGAAGCTAAACGTCGCAAGACTGACAGAAATACCACAAGTGTGTGGCATTGCAGTTTGTCACAAGTGACATAACATGCATGAAGAATTTCCATAAGTGATGGACCTTTGATTCATATGATTATGAATCACTTGACGCTTGCATACAATGTCTAAAAGTAATGTGACTAAAACACCGTTGATAGGCCATGCATGAACGGGCAACTAAATTATTGCAAATCATACATGATGATGTGTGTAATTCAATAAGTGTAGTTGTGTGCAGTGGATTTTCTATATTCACTCATCAATTGAAGTAAATATGTGGATATCTGTTCAATGGAGACATACATCTGAATTTTTTTAAATGTTCAAGGAATTTTAGAGTGAAATAGAAGTGTATTGTAACAAGAAATAGTGCTTCTGCAAATTGGATGGTGGAAAGTAATTTGAGTTACAAGTTTAGCGAACGTCTGATGAGTTGTGAAAAGTGTTATAACTTGTGCCTCTCGAAACACCACTATGAGTAAAGTGTTCGAGAGACATAATCAAGTCATGTATGACACGGTAAGATCAAACATGACGTTTATCAAATTGCCATTATACTTATTAAAGTTATGCGTTAGTGACTACAACTTTTACACTGAAAAGAGCACCATCAAATCTGTTGAAATGACATCATATTAGATATGGTATGGAAGTGTTAAAACCATATTGTCTTTTCTTAAAATTTGGGTATATGAGACTTATGTTTGACATGCTCAAAACACCAAATCAGATAAGTGCTACTTTGTTAAGGTTATTCCAAAAGGTTTGGTATTCCTCTATCACTACACAAAAGCAAAACTGTTTGCTGTTAAGAACAATGTGTTTTGAAGAAAATAGTTTCTTGCAAAAGAGTGAGTGGGAGGACAGTGCAACTTGTTAAAGATTGTTGAATCTTCAAATAAGTGTGTAGTTGAACCACACAGGTTAGACAAAACTCGTACAAACATTCATGACATGTAAAACGAGATATTATTGTTCGACAATAATAAACCTGTGATATACAAAGAAGCGTTGATGGGCCCTGACTCCGGGATTTGGCTAAATGACAAATAATCCGAGATAGTATCCATGGAAGTAAGTCAAGTTTTGAACTTGGTAGACCATCCGAAAGACTAAAAGTCTGAAGAATATATATATGGATCTATAATTGATTCGGATGAAATTGTTTTATCCATAAAGCTCAAATCGTTGGAAAATTGTTTTCTAGCAAGTTCAAAGGTTGACTACGGAGAAATAGTTTCGACCATAGAGATGCTTTAGTCAGTTCGGGTTATATTAGCAATTACTACATATCTCATTTATAGGATATGGTAGAATGAACGTCAAAACAAAGTTCCTACACGGAAATATAACAAAGGACGTATATGTGATACGACCGGAATGTTTTGTCGATTCAAAGGATGCTAAAATAGATGCAAGCCTTGGATATCCAGTGATGGACTGAAGCTAGCACAATGGAGTTGGAATTTTCGTTATGATGAAATTGCCAAAAAAGTTTGTTTTCATCGGGAATAAACGAAGATGCTTGAATGTTCAAGAAAGTAAGTGGGAGCTGAATGATATTTCTAAAACCTTATGTAGATGACATATTGTTGATTGGAAATGATATAAATTTCTTGACACGAATAAGGACTTCATTGGAAATAGTTTTCAGTTGAAGAACTTGGGCTAATATAGCATTAGTATTGAGCACAGTGATCTATTAAGATAGTAAGTGCCTGATCATGCTAAAGCCAACACTACATATTGACATGATACTAAAGTAGTTTAGTATGAAACGCCAAGAAACATGTTCTTGTCCAAGTCGTGGTGAAAAGTTGTTTGCAGAAATCGGTGTTGATGAACACAGATAGGAAAAAACACGTGAATTGAATTCCACTCACCTGTGTGTTTGGATTAATCTTGTACACCATAATATGTAAAACAACCAGATATGTCCAGTGCTCCAAAAGGTTGTGAGCAAGATACCAAAGTGATCAAGATGTTGATCATTGGACAAACAGTGAAAAGTTAAACTTATGAAAGATAAGATATGTTTCTCGGAAAAATGGAGAGAATGAAGAGCTCGTTGTAATGAGTTACACCAGCTGAATTTTTGATGTAAATAGTTACACCAATTCAGTCCTCATACTTACTCCGACCGATTTTCGATATTAAATGGGATTATGTGTTTCACACGTAAGGGTGGCACAGTATGAAGGAACTGTGTTAAGTTAGATACTGTGGTGAATTCTATAACAGAGGCTAAGTATATTGTTGCTTAAAGAAGTAACAAGGGAGGGTATTTTGAATCATCAATTCATTTATGAACGTGGTATGGTTTCCTAGATGTTTGAAGCTCATGGAACATTGATGAATGATTTCATAACTTATTCTAAGGAACCAAGGTCCTGCCAAATGATTCAAACATATACAAAGCTAAACTGATAAAATTAGTGAATTTTATGATAGCGTGAAAATGCGAAGATATGCAAGATACAAACGGGCCTGAAACGTCAGATCCGATGATGAAGTCTATACCACAAATGAAGCATGTATTACACCGGTATGCCATAGGTGTAAAGTGCTCAAGCACTGATAATATTATTGACTCTAGTGCAAGTGGGAGACTGTTGGAAATATGCCCTAGAGGCAATAATAAAATGTTATTATATATATTTCCACGTTCGTAATTAATGTTTATATTTCTGTGCTATAATTGCAATGACCCTGACTATGAGATTCAGAAGAAAACTCACTTGCATGTGTGGAAATGTAAACACCAAGGGTTCCTGGTTTATCCTCTAAGACCAGCTCATGTGCTAACTGATGATTACGTTTTCTTAATCATTGACATTGTTCTTGTAACATGGATGTCAATAGCAATGGGACATATTGTTAGCAGAACAATGATGTTGAACCGACCCCAATATTGAATGATATACTTAGAGATCACATCGTAACAACGTTATAAGTCATATCATGAAATGTTATCATATACGTAATTCCTTAGACCATGAGAGTATCAAGTTGCTTCACACAGGAAGATGTGCTTTGGTTCTTAGATGAATCTTCCCGTTACTGGGAAGTAGTAAAATAAGTTCTGGGTACATTGGATAGTGTGTCTAGTAACTGTGACAGTTCAAGATTGGATTTTCTCCTTCACGATGAAGAAGATATTCACTTCGGGCCCACTCGGTATGACGGTATCCATTATAGTCTGGCCAGACGCGTTGTGATTCAGTCACGGGGATACTGGAATACGATAACGAGAAAAGGGACAAACGAGCAAAGAGGATAACGAGTGGCTTGTGTTCAAGAAGTTGTTACACATGGGTGCCAAACTTCTCTCCTCTAACTTTGTCATATATCGCGAAGCAAAGGGAATGGTAAATGACTAAACATAATGGTTCACTCAAAGTTTCTTCGTGTATGTGCGGGAGTTAACATGGGTGTCCATGGCTCCGCTGTTGATTATTGGCTATTGACAAAAGGCTGTTGACCTATGTCCGGAAGATGTTCTGAGTCATGTCCGCATTATACCGAACCTATTGGGTGACACACTTAAAGAGTAGTAGTCTGTTAGAATACTAGAATGGTAGAAGGTTTAGTGGAAGAAAAACGGAATAGTTCATACGGGCACCGGAAGTAGTTCCGGGTATTTATGGAATTGTTCATAAGGGCACCAGAAGAAGTTCTGGGTATTTAAAGATATGTCCGGATCACTCTGGAATATTCCCAGGTGGTTCTGGAACATATGAGAATGGTACTGGGGAAGTCCTGGATCAACCGAAATAGTTTCCGGTCAATCGGTGGACGTCCCGAAAACGACTGACGAACCGACGCAGGGCATCGGGCGGGCTAGACCGTAACCCGGATCGTCCCGGAACCTATCCAGATAGTTCCGAAACGTTCGAAAACGGTCCCGGAAGGTCTTGGAATTGTTCCAGAAGGTTCCGGAATGTCCCGAAACCATCCCGAAAGGTCCCGAAATGGCCGAGAATGGTCCCGGCGGGTCCTGAAAGGTCATGGAAGCTTCCGGAAGGTTCCACAAGGTTCCGGACAGTACCATATGCGCCCCACCACCCTTAGACTTGGGGGGCAAGGCTCCCCATAGGGGATGGCCGAAATTTGGCCCTAGTTCTATTAGGACTAGGCTTTCCAAAGTGGGAAGGACTCATCACAAGGACGGAGTCCTAGGGGAAAGTTTTCCCACCAAGGGAGGAGTCCTGGAAGGACTCCACCCCCTTATTTCGGCCAAGGGCCCTCCTGGCCACCTATATAATGAGGGGAGGGGGTGGGGGCGCATCACACTTGATCCCCAAGGCCTATGCGCCACCCTCCCTCCCTCTAAACCCCGTTGCTCCACAATTAGACCCTGGTTTAGACGCTATTCTAGATCGGAATCCTTTAGGGTTTTCTCTCTGTAGTTTTCTCGGTGGCGTTCTTCTCTGGACGGCGGAGCGCTGCTGGATTTCTGCTACGGGATGTGTGGATACCGGTAGAGGGATCATAACTTTGATCCTTCTTCGAGGAACTTCTTCTTCTTCCTCGGAGATCTCTTCGAGGGAATTGCTCGAGGAATTCGTTCGTGGGATAGATCGTGGGACGGATCGTGAGACGCATCACCAGATCTACTTCCACCCGCTTCATCAACTCTTCTTCCGCTGCAACCATTGGTGAGCAATGGCCTAAACCTTGTATGCCATCTTTCTTGGATGATCTTGGGATCTTGATTCGTAGGCACGAATTTTTTTGTTTTCTACTTCGTTTCCCAACAATATAGACCATTAGGCACAGAAGCCACCTAGGGAAAGCCCCACAAGCTCAAGGTTGCCCTATAAGTAGGGCGCCTAGCTACGCCCCGGCCATGATACCCACTAGGGGTTGGGCCTTGTCCAGCTCGACTTAATCCGGCACAAAAACTCTTCACATGCTTTGTTTTATATTATACGAACTTTCTATGGTGATTTCCTGCAAACCAAAACACCAAAACCCGGAACTAATAGGGGGTACTGGATTAATGTGTTAGTACAATAAAATTTTGATAAAAAAGTATGCTCAAAATGTATATAATTGATAGCAATGTAGAATGAATCATACAAAAATTATATTTACGTTTGAGATGTATCATGGATTAAGTCCAACACGAGTGTTCCAAATCTCTCAAAAAATAGAAGGATGACCTCATTACAAGTAAATTATAAATATATTCGTTGCCACATACTGATGCAGACGTGTAAACATGCTCACCAATCTTAGGCTTTTGCAAGCCCAAACCCTAGAGCTCATTGTGGCAACAACTGATAGTACCCTGAAGCCCATGAATGGCTCCATGTGGTGAAGTGGGACGTCATCTCTTTAGTGGTGTCTTGGAGAGAGTTGGCGAGGTCGATCATGAGGTTTAGGAACCCTCCGAGCTCTTAGACATACATATAAGTAGCATACATCCTAACTCCTTTATCATCATCCTCGGGTTCCACCTCGTGTTCAGGTCCAAATTCTTCTTCATTCACATCTTTTGGCATGGTTGCTTCGAGATCCTCCTCTTCTTTCTCTTCATGCGCATGCAAAATACCATCCTCGATCGAGAACTTTTTAGGCACAGGAGTGGGCAACAAATGCCCAACTCTAGGGATACACATGATAATACTAACATTTCTAGTTATAATCATACCAACACTATGGAAAACTTAATTTTAAACATATAGTTTCCTACCAATGGGTGTAAGCCACATATAAGGATCGAGCTTGATGGCCAATGTGGTGTTGATCCCTACGCAACTGACGTCGATGCAACTTTGGCTGGATTGGTGGCTGCGGTGAAGTAGAAGAACTACATACACTTAAGTTTGGCATCATATTTGAGTTCGAGTGCATAGCTTTTCCAAGTATACGCATATACTCTTCATTGACTTTTGAATCTTCTCCACGTGTCTACAGTGTGTTAAAGATAACACAGTAGAAATAATGAACAACATGACATTTGGCAAGGCCTATAAGAATGAACACCAACACTCATTGCATAAAAGTAATGCTTGTCATGGGGCTGCAACATATCCGAAATGAGTGCAACATTTTGTGAGAGACATGTCAAAGTTCTATTCCGTGATACAGAATTGGATATTATCCTCATGCTCCTTTGGATAGTTCTTAATGGTGTGTGTCAAGGTGCTCAAAAATTCGAGCGTCAACCGATAATAATTACGAGCGTCTTAAAAGATAAGATTTTGCATCCCAATATTAGTGAATAACAAGTTAAAGTCATCATCTATGCCAAGTACGGCAAGGGTGTTCAGACACACGCACTTGGTTGATCCCACTTCTCTTACCGTAGTTTCCTATACTTACAACTTTGATGTTATAGTGGGAAATTGATTCCCAAAGATAAAACATCACATTAAACATCAACTTCTTGGGATTCATGAGTGATTTCCCTTTGTGCGATGGAACGGGACGAGAATTGGAGCTTCTTGTATTTATATCTATAGAAATATTCTTCATCCTAAGAAAGAATGATTCCTCGTGAATTATATAACTAGTCCCCTCTGGAAACATAAAAAATATGTGTTCAAGAAGTAAAATGGTTCAATAATAAATAAGAACCCTTGAATGAAATGATAGGCTATATATAGAGTATGGATTTACGAAAACAAAATTGGGCATTGGAGGAGAAACACACTATAGATTTTGTATGTGCAAGGAATCAAACTGAAAACAAGTAGGAAATGATATCCTTCGAGGCATCCTTGAAATTTGGAGAGAAGGAGAGATGGGATAGAAAATTTTGTGTAGTGTTTTCCTCCTCTCAGGGTTTTTTAAGGCTGAGTAACACATAGTACGAGTGTTTGCTCTCATACCATGTGCCATTTGCTCTTCTGGATCCTTGATTCACTCGGTAATTACCTTATACGATCCCTGGTATGATCTTGATGGTGGGAGGATTTGGTCCAATGAGCTCTGGTGCGTAGGGGATGATAACGACATCTAGTCTGAAGTGTGACAATTTAGGATAGAAGCTACATGCCTAGAGAAAGTAGAGCAGATGAAGAGGCGTGTTTGCTCTTGTATTAATTTATAGGAGGAAGGTTATGTACAAAATCATAGTCGAACACATCAAGAACGATCTTAATTGGACGGTTGTAGGAATAGTGATCGAGGAGGCTTTTTTTTTGGCTCGAGATTTCTTTGTTGTAGAAGGGATAAAATGATGGTTGAACCATCACGACAATCATAAACTTTCCTTTACAAATAGTGATGATTATGCCTTTCATTGTTGTATCATGGTTGAGTTATCGTAATGATTTTATTTATGAAATCAGGCATCTTGCCTTCTCTCTGCAAGACGATGAGGAGTGGCAAGAAGCGATCATGGTAGAATTGACTTGGATGGCAACCAAGTCAGAGGCGCCTAATTATTCTGTATTTCTTCCTAGTGTGGAGTCTGTGTGGGAGGATCCGAAATCTATCTGGGCAGCAAGCCACAACGTATGTGGCGCAAAGTGGGCGTGTGTGCTGCTCCTTTTTCATTTCCACCGCGCTATGCCTCCTCATCTTGTTGTACAAGTCGCCGGTGCATGCGGCCGTGCTAGCTGCTGCTGCATGCACTAACCCATGGTATCCCGATGTCTCGTTCATCGCGTCCCGGGCATGGTCTGAACTGGATCGGTTGGTTGGTTGGTTTATGGTCATTTCCCGATTTGATAATTAGGTCGCCTCGACGCCACGCAAGACTCTACTTTAGGTCAAATAAGAGATCTACTAATGGATGCTATCGGGTGTGGTGCGGCTTCTGCCTGCCCTTTTGCAACGAGAGATCGTAGGAAGAAAGATTTGACTATAATGGTTTGAACCATGCCATTCTCGATCCTGGTCCTACGATGATCTTGTCCGTGCAATGGGTCTCTCTGATCGTCTGTCAGTTTTCAGACTCGGACATCCGGTATAAGTTTGGCTAACTCATATATTCGGCAAACTTGTGCGTTCAACCAATTGAGCCCAAAAATATCCAGGCACGTTGATGCTTATTGACACTTGGATCAAATCTGGCCGACCCATCAAAAGATTAGCGACCCACATGTCAGGGAATGATTGAGGACCAGCACGACGGCGTCCGGCTCTCTTACGGAAATTCATGCAAAGATCGGCTAGTCAGTTGGTGGCCACGTCACGCCGTGGAGTGACCAAACAAGCGGCACTAGATGTGATTATTAGGTAAGACTAACCATTGGTTGGTGTTTTTAAACATAGGATTTGCTAAATTGGCTTCTCACAAAGAAAGTGATGTTTACATGGCTTCGGCCAGCCTGAAGAGCTATAACTTATCTAGGATAGCTTATCTACACTTTGCATGCATGCGCATATACGTGCATGACCTAATTTATTCTATAAACGGACCTACGCTAATATGAAGCTCTGTAACTTGGTCCAGCTAGATGCATAATCTGTACCCTGGAAAGCAAACGCATGATCTGTGGTACACCATAAAGCTAGTCGCCGCTATCTCTCGTTCAACGCGCCGGCCGGAATGTAGTTTCTTGTACGATAATTTGTCCATGAAACTAAGCAAAGGAGAATCCTTGAATCATGGCGAGATTATTGACTCCAATCCCAAAGGATTCAGTTGTTGCTTGTTTAGACATGCCATGCACACTCATATACATTTACATAAGGGCATCACCAACGTGGACCTTCAAATCTCCCACTACCGTCCAATGATTCGAACCACTTTCAAAAAAAAATTGATTCGAACCTGTTGACCTACAATCATCCGCAAATCTGTTCGCATGTATTTACATGTAACTTTTTTCGTAAACCTGACATAAACTTGAGGAATTTTCACGGGAGTTTGAATCGTCGTCATTTGAACTTCGACACTTTTGACCCACACAAAACCCCTCCCAAAGTTCGTGATTCCGACCATTCCTCCTTGCTATGTATATGTATCTTCTTCCTCCCTGATCGATGCCACTGGTACACCGCCCTTGCATCCTTCAAAGCCTTGCTGAAGCTAACTCACCAATGACCACTCCCTGATCGATGACTAATTTTGCTACGGATGCCGTCTCCACTACAAAGGATTCAGTTCGTGTTTGTCCAGATATGCCAGGCAGTCATATGACATTTGCATAAGGGCATCACCAACGTCGACCTCCAAACCTATTGTAATCGTTTGGATCGGATGGTCCGAATGTGTTTTGCCATCTAACAGAGATCTGCATTTGTTCATGGACTTCTGTCTGTGTGTATCCGCGTGTACGTTTTTCATCAAATCAGAGGAAAATTTGTGGGGAGTTTCCCGAATCGCCGCTAGTTAGAACTTTGACACTCTAGGCCCACTAAAAACCCTTCCAAAGTTCGTGACTTCGATTATTCCTCCTTGCTCTGAATCTGCTTCCTCTCTGACGATTCTCGCCGCTGCACCACCCATGCATTCACCAAGGCCTTGCTGGAGCTCTTCGTCCGATGATTACAACGTTATGAGGTGAAGCAGAGGCGGCGGTGACCAGGCTGGCCAGCTGTGAAGCAGTGGCGGCCGCGATGACACAGGAGGGCGGTGTGTGTGTGTGTGTGTGTGTGTGTGTGAGAGAGAGAGAGAGAGGCCGATTCGACTGTGGTATAGCATTTCTTTGTCGTTCGCCAGCAGACGGCAAAGAACTGTGTCGTTAGTCTTCATCAATGAGGTGCCTTAGTGGGCCTCACTGCGGCTCTCTGTCGTCTGCTTTTATAAAGAGGCCGACAAAGATCTCGAGTGGGCCCTGGTGGCCTTTTTGCGTTTGCATTTCGGCCCTTTGACGTAAGCTTTGACAAGGCGGATGGCAAATCAACTCTCTGCCGTGAATGTTTTCGTTACTGTCTGCTTATAAAATGGGGACGATAAAGCACTCCTTTATCGTTGGTCCCGATAGAAAACAGCCAACAAAGAAAAAACACATGGCAAAAAACCTGTTTTCAGTAGTGTCTTGATCACACTTCTTTTGATCGGGCGCTTTTTTATAGTTGTGCACATGTTCCATGTAAGAGAAGTGGATGCGCGCGCAAAATAGCACTGAACCATGCGTCTATCATATGCGTTCAAAATCCACCAGATTAGTCGAAATGATATTTCGTACGTACTTATAGTAATATATTTGAAGCTAGCCAGGCAGACAACCATTGAAGGGTCGTTTGAGGCCATTATAAAGAACTTGAGTATATAGTTGAGCCAAACATTAACTCATGTGTCCCGCGGACCTGCGGAAGTGTTAAATATACTTGTAGGGTTGCACTCTACCCAATATTTATTTTCTTTGTTAGTTCATATAAGGGCTCCCCAATGCATTGTATCTTAGCACAATATCATAGGAGCAATAAAAACTTAAGATACAACCCTCACAATGCATTGTTTCTTAGAGGTTGTATCTTATTTAATGATTTTAGTTTCATGCATAAATGTGATTGGTCTAATCATGCTTTTTGCATATGGCCACGCGCAAGGGTTGTATCTTAATTAAGATACAACATTCCTCTTTTTCTTTTTTAAATATTATGCCACATAAGCAAAATGCCTATGATTGCGTGCTAAAATACTAGCATTGGGAGTGCCCTAACTAATTGTGATCAACAATGTGTCGGTAGATGGATCACTGGTTGCAAGCAACCATGATCCCATTACCGCATAAATCAACGCACGACAAAAACATTTTCGTTCAGAGATAGTGCTGCGCGCATACATGCTCCACAGCTGACGAAACGTTCTTTTATCGAACAACACTCTTCTTCTTTTTTTTGACATGATCGAACAATACTCCTGATACAGTATTATGCTCTTATCTTCTTTTCCCATGTATGATGCTCAGCTCACTAAGGAGATCGACAAGGAAGGGCCAGCTTAACTAATCCATATCCGGTAATGTTGGGCGGAAGTGGAATATCAAAAGGATGATAAATCGATCTCTAGGGCCTCTCTGCAATTGTTCGTAGAAATTTTCGGTCCCTTCTACATTTTGTGGAAGAAGAGTCCCCAAGTAAATGATCATCGCACCAATTTATTTAGATGAGTGTCGTTCCCCTTTGTGGACGTTAGTTTTAGAGGTGTGTAATTGTTCGAGGGATTAGTGGACAGTGTTAGCGATTGAGCGTCGTTTCATGTCATGTCACCCTTCGATGACGTGGAGTCTTGGCGTTTTAGTGCAGAAGGGTCTCGACAATGGATGTGAGATGATGGATGCACGAAGGGAGGTGGCGTCGTCTAACGCTATGGTGGCGTCGACGGCAGGCCTACCAAGGTTGATGCGTCAGTTTTGCTTTGAAGATGGACTGGTGGAGGACAGTGGTGACGACTTCTACAACGTGCGCATGCGGTGCTCGCTAAAAATGTGTCAGATCGTTGTGTGTCCCAGATCTGGCAATGCAGCTTGGTTAGGGCCTCCGGCTTTAGATGTTGACCTTTAATGTGAGATCTGGGTATGCGGGCCCGACTATCTCCAATCTTCATCAAAAGGATAGAGGTAGAGACATTTATTGTCAAGATGATGACTTTGAACTTATTGATGTGTTACTTTGTAAGATTTTGATGAATAATTAATAAAATGGCTGCATGCATCGTCCTGATGCAGAGGCCGAAGGTCATCCTCATTTTCAAAGAAAAAAATTACTCCATTTAACTTTATATCCAAATTATGTAATTTAGTGAATATTACTTTTCATCCCTTTAAAAGCATCTTTAATCTATCCCCGGAAATTGTTAGAGGAGTAAATTTTTGAGTTTACTGCTCTAAACCGGACCTAGCTGAACTCCTAAATTTATCAAGGGAGTAATATTTTTTGTTTCTCGGTACAAAACTTGGTACACAACACCTAAATATACTCCTCCTCTGCTTGGTGGAGTAAAAAAATTCCATCGCTTCTTTCGTCTTCTTCGCGCCACACTTCCCACCGGTACCTCCCCACGCTTTCTGGCGTCGCCGCCGTCACCGATGACCGCAACTCTAATTTCTTTTGGATGACATATTGATACGTCCCAAACGTATCTATAATTTCTGCTTGCTCCATGCATGTTTTGTGTGATATTGCTATGATCTAGATGCACTTTCATACACTTTTGATCATATTTGGACTAACCTATTAACTCAGTGCACCCGAGTGCCAGTTTCTGTTTTCTTCTGTTTTTCTATTTCTTTTTCCCCCATATTAAAAGTGCTCCAAAAATCCGGGAAAAATCAGATAAAAAATCAGCGCAACGGAAGCTTCTAGAGTCCCTAAGGAGGGTCGGAGGGGCCCCACCTGGTGCCCAGGCGGCCAGGTGGCACTGCCTAGGGTGGGGCCGCGCTGGGTGGCCGCCTGGACACCTGGTGGCCCTCCTGGCTGCCCCTCTTCACCTATATATTCTCCATGAAGGGAAACCCCCGAAGACAGAACCCTTTTCGGGATCTCGCCTCTGTTCCACCGCCGCCGCGCTTCCAAGATCGGGAGCGCCAGCAGACTTCTTCCCGGCACCCTGCCGAAGGGAAGATCGACCTCCGGGAGCTTCCCCTCCACCATGGACGCTTCCCGGATGTGCCATGAGTAGTTTTCCATGGACCATGGGTCCGTGATCAGTAGCTATGAGATGTTCTCCTCCCCTCTGTGTTCTTCATGGTTTAGCCCTCGTGAGCTTCCCTACATGATCGAGGCACATATGTAATCTTTTTGTTGTTGCTATGCAGAGTTTGTTGGGATCTGATGGATTATGAGATTATGTTCACATTGTGATAGAGTAATATATTTGGTTCTTATCTTTTGTATTTTTTGTTCCTAAGTAATTCTTGCATGTTCTCCGGTGTTTTTTATTGTTTTGGCCAAGTAGTAGGTAGTAACTCCAAGAGGGAACGTTATGCTCGATTGTGGGTTCATGCCCCCCGATGACACGCTTGAGTGACAGAAACATGAGTCTAGGGGATGTGCTGTTGCCACAAGGGGGAAAACAACAGTGCTTGTAACCGCGGTTGCAAGGATTGTTTACTTCACTAAAAGTGTTTTTTAATGCAGTTGTCTGTTGCTTTGGGTTTACACTTTGGGTGGGGTTCGCAACTTAATACCAGCGAGATGTTCTGGATAGATATCTCAAGGTGGATGATTTGTATTAGATGCAGTTGGATATCGGTCTACTTATTTTGGCGTACTGTCCATGTTTTTTAGTCTCTTCCTTTCTTTGTAGCATAGTTAGCATTGTAGTGCGTTTATACTCCTGTCAATTGCCCAGCTGTAATTTGTTTACCTCACATAGCAGTTTTATCGTCTTTTGGGAGAGAGACATCACTAGTGAACATCACGGGACCCCGGTCCATATTCTCATTGCTGTTTACACGCTTATTTACTTTTCTTGCTTTTACTTTCCAGTTGCTATCATTATCACTATTATCTGTTGTGTTGATCCTTTGTGTACAGCAAGGCTAGAGAGATTGACAACCTCTCTGTACTCGTTGGGAAGCAACGTTATTTGTGTTGTGTGTAGGTCCAGGTCAAGGAAGCAACCCACGGTGCCATTGCTTTCTTGTCACCTACTTATCGTCTCTGGAGTCCTACTGGAGACAAACCTTGGTATCTTCACCGAGGGAAATTTGCCGTTATCCTACATCTCACCTTCCACTTGGGGAAACCCACGAGGAGAGGTGTTGCACCTGTCAACTCTCTCGTCATCAAGCGAATTTCTAGCGCCGTTGCCGGGGACTCCGAGTGCTAAGATAGGGGAGTTGTCCACTACCTTTTATCTTTGCTTTTTAGTCTTGTTAGTTTACTTTTCAGTTTTTATCTTTGTGTCTTATATCAAAAATTACAAAAAAAATATGCCACACTTGCTGCTATTATGGGTTCCACTGAAAACATCAAGTCGTGTGACTTCACTAGTAACAACAACAAATACTTTATCTGGACTCCTATTGCCACACCTGCCACTTCAGGTACCTGGATATGATGCTTCTTTACACTTAAATAATTTTGTTAAGTTATGTGATATGAAAAAGTATAAAGAAGTAGAAGGTGATGTTGTTAAGCTCAAGCTTTTTTACTTTCTCTTTGAGGGAAGGAGCTAATATCTGGTTTCAATCTTTGCCTAGGAATAACATAGATTCTTGGGATAAGTGCAAAGATGCTTTTATTGGGAAGTATTACCCACTGATATGTCCCAAACGTATCTATAATTTCTGCTTGCTCCATTCATGTTTTGGTTGTTATTGCTATGTGTTTGCTACACTTTCATATCTTTTTATAACATATTTTGGAACTAACCTATTAATGGTTGCAAGAGTGCACAAGTTCTTGTTTTTGTCCTTTATGTGTAGGAATTATTTTGGATAAATTAAAAATCACAAAAAAGAGCCTTGTAGGAGTTGGACTCTAACTCTTCCGAAATCTGTCCCCAGCAGACAAGTTTTAAAGATCGACTCAGAAACGCGAGAAGACGGGCTCAAACGGAAAAACTTAAAACTACAAATTTGTAGATAATGTTTTTCCGGTGGATCTAGACATAAAATTCGGCCTAATAGGAGTTTGTATGCTCACTGGAGCCTCGAAATACCGAAGACCTAATCTGGATGACGGGAATCCGAGAGTTAAAGAGAGGAAACTTAGGTCAAAGGGCACCACGAAATTATCTCCCCATTGGCAGTTGTCTTAAGGGGGAGATCAATATTCACAGAAGCACCATCTCCAAGCAAGAAGAAGGGGGCCAAGGGATGCTGCCCCCAAAGGTCGTGTCCACCGCAGTGGCTGTGGGCGTCGTCGTCGCCGTCGTCGTCTCCTTCACCTCCCCCGAGCCGCACCTCTCCATCAACATCTCTCTCCTTCTCACCATGTCTATGTGTGAGTAGTTCTCCTAGGGCTGAGGTTTCTACCAGTAGCTATGTGGTCAATTATCTCTCCCATGATGTGATCTTCGTTGTGATCATAGGCTATGTTAATCTAGGGTGATCCCATGATATTTTCTCTTCTATTATGTATTGGATTGATGTACTCACTTTTCTTTATCTAGTATAATCTCCGAGACCAAGGTGACAGCGGTCTATTGGACATGGGTTAGAAGAATATTTTCATGAGTGATTTCCTCTTTTGTGTGTTGATTGAAAATTGAGAGTCTCTTGGTGGTTGTCTTTGACTATCCTTGAGATATGTTGTGGTGATTGTGCTACTCTCTTTGGATGGCCACGGTGACATTGGGAAATCCATAGATTGAGAACTACGAACTTTGAGGGGTGCTTTTGTAGCCCTACATAATTTCGTCCTCTCTTGACCACAAAGGAATGACCTCCGAGTGCGTCTCCATTGCATGTTTTATGGGAAATACCATGTGATTAGACTATGTTAATGTTATTGGGAGTTTACACTAGTGAAAGTATGAAGCCTAGGCCTTGTTTCCACCATTGTTACACCGTTTGTGCTCACTTTTGTCACATGTTTGCTTGCTGCACTTTTTATTACAGATTTATATTACTTTGTTTTGCCAGCCTATCACCCATATTTTACCATCTCTTCGCCGAACTAGTGCACCTATACAACTCCTGGTTGTATTAGGTGTGTTGGGGACACGAGAGACTTCTTGTATCTTAATTGCACGGTTGCTTGAGAGAGATCATCTTCAACCTCTACTTTCCTGAGTTCGATAAACCTTAGGTCATCCACTTGAGAGAAATTGCTGCTGTCCTACAAACCTCTGCGGTTGGAGGCACAGCATAGTCTACAAGAATAGAAGCGTGCGTAGACATCAAGCTATTTCGGGCGCCGTTGCCGGGGAGGTGAGGTTTTAAGGTATGACTTTAGATATTTCAATTAAATCTTTTCGTTTCTTGTTTTTATTTTCACTAGTTAGGCTTATGGAAAAAATGAGAGAGCTTTATGAGCTCTACCTTGAGATGGGACATGAAGTGTTTGGAGAGAAAATCAAAAAACCTATGGAACTTTATTTGCATACTCTTCATGATTCCAATGTTACTAGTATGTTTTATTTTAATACCTTTGATCCTAATGATATGCAAAGCTATAAGCTTGGGGATGCTACGTTTTATGAAGATGATCTTTTTACCCCCCCAAGTATTGATGAGGAAATTTATTTTGATGATACTTTGCCTCGTATCTATGATGATTATTGTGATGACACTTATGTTATAAAGCATAAATTTTTGCAAGTGGATCATGATAAGAATAATTCATGTCGTAGCTATTTTTGTTGAGTTTGCTCCCATTACTATTGATGATTTTACTTATGTGGGGAGTAATGAATTTTCTATGCTTGTGGATCATGATAAGAAAGTTTTATGTGATACTTATATTGTTGAGTTTATTCATGATCCCACTAGAAATTATTATGAGAGGGGAATATATGCTTATAGATATCTCAATAATATCAAGTTCCCTCTCTTTATGTTGAAGGTTTTGAAGTTGCACTTGTTTGCCTTCCTATGCTTATTGCTTTGTGCTTCAATGAATTATTCTATTACAATATTCCTATGCATATGAAGCATGTTAGACTTAAATGTGTTTGGTATTTGCTTCTTGATGCTCTCTTTTGTTTTTCAACTCTTATTCCTATGAGAGCATCCAGAATTTTTATGCAGGCTTGAACTTCACCTCGCGGAACCTGTTAGATTCGGCCGCGGGAGGAACCTTTATGTCAACTACACTTGGTGCTGCCACAAAACTTCTCGATGAGATGATGACCAACTATTACCAATGACACACCGAGCGCGCTCAAACAGGTAGGAAGGTAAACTCTGTCGAGGAGATTACCTCCCTAAATGAAAAAGTGGACCTGATTATGTCTCTACTTACAAAGCAACCCTCTATTGATCCTCATGATGTTCCTTTAAATTCTTTGATTGCTCAAGATCAAGTAGAAGTGAACTTTATTGCTAGAAACAACTTCAACAACAATGCTTATAGGGGCAACTTTGCTAGCAATCCTAGACCGTTTCCATCCAACTATGGGAACAACAACACCTATCCTAGCAACAACTCCTATAATCCAACTTACAAAGAAAGAGACCTACCTAGCTATGATAAATTGGTAGAAATAGAGAAGGCTACTAAAAATTACATGCACACTCAGTTTGAACAAAACAAAGCCTTCTCTAAGCAATTAGGTGAGCACACTGCCATTCTGCAAAACATTAGTAAACAACTTGAGAGCCTGAACAATGAAATTTCTAATCTCCAAACTAGACTTACAGCCACTGAAACACATGTTTCAAATCTGTTCCACACCCAATCTACTTTGATAAATCAAATGGCAGCCAAACCAGAAGTTATCCCTATGGAAGAGGATAGAATTAAGAGCCTTCCTACACCCCACACAGTTTCCACTATCCAAATAGTTGAGGACACTGAAACTATTAGCCCCCAATGCACTCCTAACCCCATTGGACCTATTAATGGTAATGCTAATACCTCAACCGTAGAAGACGAAACTCCTATGAACATAGAGGGTTTCAAACAAGTGAGCCTAGATGACACTACTACCACCTTTGATAGTAGTGATATTGATTTTGATAGTTGCACCCTCTCAGAAGTTATTAGCTTGCTATACAAAATGTCTAGAGACCCCCACACTAGCACACTCAATCTTACCTTCACGGAGCATATCACAAATGCTCTCATCAAAGCTAGGGTGGAGAAGCTTAGAATAGAAGCTTCCATACCTAGGAAGCTAGATGAAGGTTGGGACCCTATGATCAAAATTAAATTAAATAACTTCTCTTGCTATGCTTTATGTGACGTTGGAGCTAGTACCTCCGTCATGCCCAAAAGAATGTATGACATGTTTGAATTGAAACCTTTTGAATCTTGTACTTTTGGTGTTCGTCTTGTTGATTCTTTCGTAAAGAAACCTTTGGGGAAGATCGACGATGTTCTTATCATTGTCAATGACTGTCGTGGTAATACTAAAGGCATACCCCTAGGCAAGGGAAACCAATGGGTACCCTTAAACCCTTGGTTCTCCAAATACTCCCAAACAAAATAAGACCAGTAAAAAACATGGAGCATCAATAATCTCCGAGTAACAAGTTACTCGGAGATCAGAATCCGCTTCTGAGTACACGGCTACTCGGAAGTCCAGCAAGATCCAAGTAGATCGACACTCGGAAGCAATCGGCGAGTCCCCCCTTACTCGGAAGACGGGAACGCAACGGACATGAAGCATTCAATACCATGGGCGTTTCTTCTCTTTTATTAGTAGTAATGGGCAGAGCGTTTCTGTATTTAAGTACACATTCAATCTTGTAATTAAGACCCATTTAAGCCGAAGCATTAAGGGGGCAGGGGCGCACTCTATATAAGCCCCCCTCCCCTCCGGCGTGGGCACGCGCAACATTTTCCATTTTCTCAGCACTTCTGAAGAAAGAACACCCCAGTCAGCCTGGGACAGGACTAAGGTTTTTATCTCTACGGAGAGGCCTAATCTGTATAATTCCTTTGCGTCAACTATCTCTATGTACAGATTCATTTAGCTCCTTTCATACCCCTATATCTATTGTCAGGATTATATCCACGACAGTTGGCGCCCACCTTGGGGCTGAGTTGATCAGAAATCATAGAGATGGCATTTTTCTCATCCTCTTCGCCGGTTCATGGCCCCGAGCTCATCGTCGGAGAGGTTTTCCATTTCGGATCGTTGGCTTTCATAGCTGATGATTCGGCCTGGTTGGTGGATTCTCCGCTCCAGGAACAATTGCTGCCTTCAAGAGGCAACGTCCACTTCCGAGTTGACGAGTCGGGGGCCCTGCGCCTCCAACTGTCGGCCCATCGCCAGGCACCCGCGCCATTATCTGTCCGCCACAGGAAGAAGCGCTCGGGCCGCCCGCGCGTTCATCATCATGGAAAATCGGTCAAGACTCAGCAGGTGGCAGTCATTGACTCGGTGGAGTCAGCCCAGAAGGCCCTGGATGAACTGATCGCAAGAGAAGGATCCACATCATCTCTCTTGCCTCTGTTCGACTCGGTCTAAGAAGAGGGCATGGCGGCATCTGACCCCGAGTCAGGCGCCGAGCAAGAGGGCAGCAGCGACGCCCCAGTCACGGTTGCAGAAGTGTGCATGGCCGAGACCCCGCCCTCTCAGCCATCGCCAGCTCGGGACAATCACGCCCGAGATGAAGCTAACAGCCCATCTAGGGCTGGCGCTCGGGAGCCGACCCGGCGTGTATCCGCTTTCCGAAGGTTAGAGCTCGGAGAAACAAGTCGACAACCTCGCCCCCTTACTCGGGAGGAGCGGGAAGAAGCAGAAGCGGCCGAGCGGCTGCTAAACACCCCCATTGACACGAGCACTCCAGAAGGGGGAGTCCTGGAGGCAGCCAGACTAACTAATTTGGCTGAGCGAGAGCGCCTGGCCGAGCTAGAAAACACTTTGGAGCGTCAAGCTCGGGAGTTAGCTCGGCTCAGGCAAAGCAGAACAAGTCGGCAACTGTGGGGCCCAGGCCGAGAACCTTTCCGGGCTATGGGTACCCCAGTAGAAAATCTCATAGCGGCAACTCGGATTGCTAATTCTCTACAGCCCAGTGGATCGGCGGCAGAGGAAATCCAACACCTGGCGTTCTTGTTGCAAACCGCGGTCGATCAAAACGCTGCTGTCAGTCAATCACAGCAGCGAATTCATTCCCAAGTTCCCCCTGCAAGGACGTCACTATCAGTACACACGCCCTATGGAGAAGCGCGTAGGAGGAAGAACAACTCGCCCCGGCGCAGAGATTAACGCCGAGGAGGTCACCGCCAAGAGCAGTATAGACATGAAGACCACGGGAGGACAAAAGTTCGTGGAACGGGACGGCCCGCACCACGGAGAGAGGAGTTCCCTCGGCACCGAGACGACCGTTATTTTGATGTTGAAGACGACGCCCGAAGCCATCTAGTACATAGCCGAGTCGACCGCGCCAGATCACATCGCCAAGATCAGGCTCGGCCCTCAATGGCCACAGGGCCGGTTTGCTTCAGTGAAAGGATTCGGTCTACCCCCATTCCGCCCCACTTCAGGATAGCTCAAGGGGTGGACAAGTATCGAGGCGATGCTAAACCCCAGACATGGTTGATGATTATAGAATAGCCGTGCAGATCGGAGGGGGTGGGGATGAGATAGCCATGATGCACCTACCGTTGATGCCGGAAGGCTCAGCTCGGGCATGGCTGAATCAGCTCCCCCCGAGTAGCATCTGGGTTTGGGAAGACCTCGAGAAAGTGTTCATCAAGAATTTTGAAGGGACCTACAAGAGACCTGGAGGCCTAACCGAGCTACAATTATGTGTCCAGAGCAACACCGAGTCTACTCGGGACTACATCCAGTGATGGATTACACTCCACAACTCGGTTGAAGGCGTCTCTGAGTTCCAGGCCATTCACGCCTTCAAACAAGGGGTCAAGTACAGGGAATTAAGTCTCAAGTTGGCAAGATCACCTCACATCACCTCACTCGGGAAGCTGATGGAGATAGCGAACAAGTATGCCAACGGTGAAGAGGAGATTCGGCAGAAGAACCAGCAGCATAGAGGAGGCAGCAACTCGGCACCGAACCCGAAGCAGAAGACCGCAAGCAAGAACAAGAGAAAGGCAGAAGACGCCCCAACGGACGCAGAGCTGGTGGCTGCAGCAAACGCTTCAGGCCTTCATGGCAAGGGTCAGGCACGAAAGGAGTGTCAACCGCGGCAGAAAAAGCCGTCCAATGATGATGAAGTTCTGGATCAACCTTGTCCTCTCCACACCACCCGAGATGCCGAGGGAAAATTGGTTATCCCAAAGCATACAGCTCGGCAATGCCGCCTGATCAAGAGAGCGGCTCAGAATGCAAGGACAAGCCCTCAGCAAGATAAGGACACCGGGAAAATGAAAGCGCCCAGCCCATAACTGGACAGCGAAGGCTTCCCAAGAGAAGACGGAGTGCTGGTCATCTTCGCAGGACGAGAGTCGAAGAGGGTAGAAAAGATAAGGTTCAGAAAAGTCAACTCGGCAGCTCCGGAAGTTCCGAGTTACATGAAGTGGGCCGACGTCCCAATCACTTTCGATCAGTCGGATCACCCTCCTCACATCCCTCACCTGGGAAGGCACGCTCTGATTGTGGATCCTTTGGTGGAAACAGGGAATGGGAACTTTAGGATCAGAAATGTCTTGATGGATGGTGGCAGTGGAATTAACATCCTATATGAAAGCACGCTGAAAAGCATGAACATTCCAATGTCCAAGCTCCGCAAAAGCTATCTGGAATTTCATGGGATAATCCCGGGGAAAAAGGCGTACTCACTCGGAATGATATCCCTCAATGTGGTCTTTGGTACTCCGAGTAACTTCCGGAAAGAAAAGATCACCTTTGAAGTAGTGGACCTCCCGAGTGCATACCATGCCTTACTCGGAAGGCCGGCCTATGCAAAATTCATGGCTATCCCCTGTTACGTTTACCTGAAACTAAATATGCCTGGCCCGCACGGCGTGATCACTATCTCAGGAGACTACAAGCAAGCCGAAGAACTGCTGCAGAAGGGGTCCCTGATAGCGGTTCAGCAAATGGCTGAGGTTGAGCTGGCCGAGTACAAAAAAGCAGCTGACTCGTCCGAGTTACTGCAGCCAAAGAAGACATCTTCATTCGAGTCAGCCGGAGAGACCAAGAGGGTACAGATACATCCCATAGATAAAGACAAATACACCAACATTGCCACCGATCTGGATCCCCAATAGGAACTCGAGCTCGTCAACTTCCTCCGTGAGAATTGGGACATCTTCGCATGGAAGCCTGCCGATATGCCTAGAGTCCCAAGGGAGTTGGCCGAGCACAAGTTACACGTGGATCCAAAAGCAAGACCGGTGAAAGAGTCCCTCCGACGGGTTTCCTCCGAGAAAAGGAAGGCCATCGGACAGGAGATAGCTAGACTATTAGCAGTCGAATTCATTAGGGAAATCTTCCACTCCGAGTGGTTAGCAAATCCTGTAATGGTTCCGAAGAAAGATAAATCTTGGAGAACTTGTGTTGATTTCCGTCATATCAATAAATTTTGTCCAAAAGACCATTTCCCTCTTCCTCGCATTGACCAGATTGTGGACTCCACATCAGGTTGCGAGAGATTATGTTTCCTCGATGCATACTCGGGTTACCATCAAATCCGACTATACGAACGAGATGAGCTTAAAACAGCATTCATAACACCATTCAGATGTTTTTGTTATATCACGATGCCATTCGGACTAAGAAACGCAGGCGCCACGTACCAACGCATGATGTAGAATTGCCTGATCTGGCAAATCGGCAGAAATGTGGAGGTCTATGTGGATGACATCGTGATCAAGTCGGTTAAAGGAAGTAGTTTACTAGCCGACTTAGCTGAAACTTTTCAGAGCCTCCGAGCCTACAGCATCAGGCTCAATCCTGAAAAATGCGTTTTTGGTGTGCCAGCGGGGAAGTTACTCGGATTCATGGTCTCCGAGCGAGGGATAGAAGCCAACCCAGAAAAAATCACGGCAATTCAAAACATGAAGCCTCCCAAGAAGCTCCGAGACGTCCAAAAATTGACAGGTTGTCTCGCAGCACTCAGTCGGTTCATCTCCAGATTGGGAGACAAAGCCCTACCTCTCTACCAACTGATAAAAAAATTGCCAAATTTCGTCTGGACGGAGGAAGCTCAAATGGCGTTTGAAGAACTCAAAAAGCAATTGTCAACTCGGCCAGTCCTGGCAGCACCCCAAGAAAAAGAGCCGCTCTTGTTATATATTGAAGCCACAAGCCGAGTCGTCAGCGTAGCCATAGTGGTGGAAAGGGAAGAAGAAGGAAAATCACAAAAGGTAAAAAGACCGGTGTACTACATCTCCGAAGTCCTCACACCATCCAAGCAGAGATATCCCCACTACCAGAAGCTGGCAATGGGAATTTACTTGGCATCACAGAAGCTCGCACATTACTTCCAGGATCACTCCATCACAGTGGTTTCTGAAGCTCCCTTGGCAGAAATTATGAACAACAGATACTCAACAGGCAGAATAGAAAAATGGAGTTTGGACCTACTACCCTTTGACCTCAATTACCAAGCTAAAAAAGCAATCAAGTCACAGGCACTGGTGGACTTCCTGGCCGAGTGGATTGAGGTCCAACATCCCCCACAACCAACACCAGAGCACTGGACGATGTTCTTTGATGGATCCAAGATGTTGCATGGCGCAGGGGCAGGGGTGGTACTGGTCTCACCAAGAAAGGACGAGATGAGATACGTCCTCCAAATCCATTTCCTAGCAACAAACAATGAAGCCGAGTACGAAGCTCTCCTGTACGGTATGCGAATGGACATTTCACTCGGAGTCAGGAGACTTATGATATTCGGAGATTCAGACCTGGTAATCAACCAAGTAATGAAAGAGTGGGACATCCGAAGCCCAGCAATGACAACCTACTGTGTAGGAGTGAGAAAATTGGAGAAAAAAAATTGATGGGCTGGAGCTCCATCACATTCCAAGGGTTAAAAATCAGGCCGCAGTTGACCTCGCCAAATTGGGTTCTACCAGGGGTCAGATCCCGCCAGGGATTTATTTGGAGCACTTACACTCTCCAACGGTCAAGGAAGATCCTTTCCTGGAGTCCGATCCAGACATGCTGCCCGACAAGAACATTCCCAACAAAGAAGATATACCTGCGGTTGTTGACATGGTGTTCGATGTGGAGGTCATTCCCCCCGAGTGGACACTTCCAATCCTTGCTTATCTGCAAAAACAGGAGTTGCCTGATGACGATATAGAAGCCAAGCAGATTGTCAGCAAATCCAAGTCCTACTCGGTGATCAACGCCGAGCTATACAGAAACAACATCACTCATGTCCCCCAGCGATGCATCTCCGAGGAAGAAGGCCGTTGCATCCTACAAGACATCCATGCAGGAGATTGGGGCCACCATGCCTCAAGTCGGACGTTGGTGCAACTTATTACAGATCCACTCGGCATCCCGAGGCAAATTCCAAACAAATGTTTTTCACTATGCTCCACTCATTCCTCACCAGCCTCGTCAGACTCACTAGTTACACCAGTTGACTCAACAAAGAAGTCCAGATCGGGCATCAAGGCAATTCGGCTGGCGGTTTCAGCTTAGCGCGGAAGGAAGGTGGTGCAGCTCTGACCCTCTTTCGGATCTCCACCGCCAACCCGCTAAGAAGTGCTCCCACTGGAAGTTCACTGAAATAAAACCTCCTATCAAAAGACTCCGAATAACTTTGCAAAGTTACTCGGAGCCTTGGGGGCTACACCCAGTGGGTACACTAAGAAGTGCTCCCACTGGAAGTTCACTGAAATAAAAACCTCCTATCAAAAGACTCCGAATAACTTCGCAAAGTTACTCGGAGCCTTGGGGGCTACACCCAGTGGGTGCACTAAGAAGTGCCCACGGAAAAACGACAAAACGCCCAAGGGACATTCCGACACCCAGTGGGTAGGAAAACTTACGTAAGTACTTACGTGCATGTTGGACTTCACCAACTCGGCCTCGGATGCTAGATCCCGCAGCCGCAGCTCAAATTGAGTCGCCCTAACCAAAGACTCCTTCAATCCACCAACAATAGCACTCTCAACTGGGGCTCCGACTGGAATGGCTACCGAGATAGCAGGCCCACCCCCTCGAGCAGTCGCCGAGGCGACAGGGGTCTCCTTAACAGCCTCCACTGCCGGAGCATCAGGTGCGGCAGCTCGTGAACCAGACCCAGAGGACACCGTCCCCTCAGGAGCAATCACCTCAGGAGGAGTGACCCCAGCGGCGGCGGGCTCGGTAGCAATCCGAGTTGGGTCAGCAGTAGTGTCAACATCCATGTCTGCGGCAGATACACCAAACAATTAGAAGCGACAAGACGACGGTGGTAAAAGCCTCAACAAAAACAGCGAAGAACTCTCACCAACAGCCGCAGTGTCTTCTGGAATAGTGTCCATTCCAGGAAAGTCAGTCACCTCGCAAGTACTAACATCCTCCAAAGCTTCGACCTCGGGATCCTCGATCCCAGGTAACGTCTCAGAACCACTCGGACGAACACTGAAAAATGAAACAGCTGAGGATGGTCCTGGGAAACCAACAGAGCGTTAAAGCATATGAAAACCAACAACATTACTCGTGGACGGTCTTCAAGCTACGCCTCGGGGGAGCAACCTTGGCCGCGCCAGCTCCAACCCCCTTGGCCTTCTCAACAGCAACACCCCCTGGGGGATTAGCCTCTCGGGCCCCAAGTGTGACAAGCTTCTTCTTCTTCATAGGCGCAACCTTCCCAGAACTGAGGCTCAAGGGCAGCAGTTTCCTGCTGCCCTCTTCGCCACGGAGTATGAGCCCTTTTACGGGTACGAGTAAGACCCTCCCGTGCCGACTCACGGTCCTGGTTGTTCTTGGAGCGTTGCTCGAACGCCGCTTGAGCCAGATCCACCTCGGACTCCAGCTCCTCCCCCGCCTCAACTCCGACCCCCGCACCAGCAGTACTGTCTTCATCCTCCTCGGCAGGATGCTGCGGAGCCAGAGGAATAGGAGAACGGAATTGGGTAAAATCCTAGCAAAAAATAATGAAGTCCGAGTTAGAGCCAATAAGTGAAACGCATTCAAGATACACATGGAACAAGTCGGCATACCAAGGTGGGAGGATTCTCGATGCTGAGGGGCCTCACTCGGCCAGTCGTCTGAAGACCGTGGGTTACGCTGGTTATTATTTTCATCTGAAGCTCAAATTCGTCCATAGGCATCTCGGTATTGCTATAACGGGTGTCGTCCTGCAACCCGGAATATGTCCACATTCCCCGAGCCCTGGCCTGGAGAGGCTGAATCTTCCGAACCACAAAGGTGGCTATCAGATCCATGGCGTCCAAACCGTTCTTCTTCAGCCTGATGACTTCACGCATCAAGGGGAGCACCTGCTCCTTATCAGCATTGGTGAGTCGGGGGTTCCAGCCCTGGGAGGAAGTCAGCCTAACGTCCGAGTAAGGCGGCAGGGTACGCACCCCCGGCCCCTCGTCCACCTTGCAATAAAATCAACTATTTTGCCAATTCTTGACAGAATCGGGCACACTCGAGGGAAAATACTGCACCCCCTATTTCTTAGCCAAGAACAGGCCGCCGCACAGATGATTGAACTCCACGCCGCCACCCTCCCCAGACTTCTTCGCCTTCTGAGGCTTGATGGCGTATATGCTACGAAAAAGATGCCAGTGGGGCTCTATCCCTAAGAATCCCTCACAAAGGGTGAAAAAGCTAGAGAGAAGGGTAACAGCGTTGGGAACAATGTGATGAAGCTGAGCACCCGTGAAAGCCAAAAAATCCAAGAAGAAGGGATGCGGGGGAAGAGAAAAGACGCGGTCCACATGCGAAAGCAAACGAACTCTCTCACCGTCCCGTGGAGCGGGCTCGTCTTCCCCAGCCGCGGGAAGACGGCAACCCTCGCGGGGAACCAGACCGGCGTCCTGGTACCCCAGCAGCATGTCCTCCGTCACGATCGACGGAAGCCATTCCCCCGCAGACATGGTCGCGGCGGCGGCGGAAAGGCAACGTGAGTGACGGCCTCCCAGGATGGAGCACGGGCAGCCGGCGGAGGTGTCTTGGCGGCGAGATTGAGCAGGCAAGGAAGAGGCGGAGCGAGAGAGAGAAGCGGGAGCGGACACGCGGGGGAAATGAACAGATCTGCCCCAAACCGAAAGGTTGGGGCGGTTTTATAGCCCCAGGGGGCAAGTGCCATGCGTCAGATCCGCGCCCCATTATGGGCTTGCCGGTTGCCCTCCCCATAAAACCGCTCCACTTTCCCATGATCCCTCCCACTTCCCCACGGGCAATTAATTATTATCCTATAAGACCGCCGCGGGAATCGAGGAGACAGGCCCAAACAGTGCGCCCACTCGCCTGGGCAAGAAGATTCTCTGACAGGGCGAGATCCTCCGTAAAAGACCGAATCTGATTTCGATCCGAAGATCGGAACCATCCCAACTACTCGGAAGATACGAAGCATAACACACGCCGACCAAACTCTCCGAGTACGCCGTCACTTGGAAGAAATTACTATGGTCCCGCAACGTCCGAGTAAGCTGTCACTCGGAAGTACCACAACAAGAACCACTTGAGGGTTCCCCGCGAAACGAAAAATCTCGCACCCAATTACTCGGGAAAAAATCCGACTAACTAGCTCGTTGGTGGCCCGTCTCCGACGTAGAATGCCAGGCCGCCAGTAGGACCCGGCGCAGGGGGTAAAGAATCAATGTCCCACGTGGCATGGCCTAGGACTCGTCACGATGTCCTAGGGCATTGAACTTTATAAATTTGGTTCATATGGAGTTTAAGGCCTTTTTACTCCGAGACACGCCTTCCCGGGCCTCAGTCCACCTCTTCCGAGAGACGTTTGAGTGTCGCCAAATTTTTCCGCTAACCTGCCCAACTCATACTCGGGGGAAAAGTTCGAACATCAATAAAGCCCTTCCGGGCCTCTTACTGAGTTTAATCTTCGCGTACCTCAGAAAAGCTAACAAATGTCAGCCACCTCAATTACGAGCACCCGAAAGCGCTTGGGGGCTACTGTCGTGGTAATACTAAAGGCATACCCCTAGGCAAGGGAAACCAAGGGGTACCCTTAAACCCTTGGTTCTCCAAATACTCCCAAACAAAATAAGACCAGTAAAAAACATGGAGCATCAACAATCTCCGAGTAACAAGTTACTCGGAGATCAGAAGCCGCTTCCGAGTACACGACTACTTGGAAGTCCAGCAAGATCCGAGTAGATCGACACTCGGAAGCAATCGGCGAGTCCCCCCTTACTCGGAAGACGGGAACACAACGGACAAGAAGCATTCAATACCGCGGGCGTTTCTTCTCTTTTATTAGTAGTAATGGGCAGACCGTTTCTGTATTTAAGTACACATTCAATATTTTAATTAAGACCCATTTAAGCAAAAGCATTAAGGGGGCAGGGCACACTCTATATAAGACCCCCTCCCCTCCGGCGTGGGCACGCGCAACATTTTCCATTTTCTCAGCACTTCTAAAGAAAGAACACCCAGTCAGCCTGGGACAGTACTAAGGTTTTTATCTCTACGGAGAGGCCTAACCTGTATAATTCCTTTGCGTCAACCATCTCTACGTACAGATTCATTTAGCTCATTTCATACCCCTATATCTACTGTCAGGATTATATCCACGACAATGACAATTATGTTCCCATTGATTTTATTATCATGGATATAGAGTGTGAACCTTTATGTCCAATTATTTTGGGACGTCATTTTCTTCGCAACGTTGGTGCTGTTATTGACATGAAAGAAGGGAACATAAATTTCAATTACCTCTCAAAAATGGGATGGAACACTTCCCTAGAAATAAAATCAAGTAACCTTTTGAGTCCGTTACACGGGCTAGCTATTCTCTCTCTCTTGATAAAATTTGATTCTTTTTTTCCTTATGCCTAGCTTGTTGGGAGGCAACCCAAGATGTTTTATGCGTTTTGCCTTATGCCTAGCTTGTTGGATTGCCTTTTGCCTTATGCGTAAAAGAAAGCGCTTGTTGGGAGGCAACCCAAGATGTTTTTATTTCTATTTTTAGTGGTCTTGATGATTGTTACTATTGTAGAAGCATCATTGTATCTTTATTTTCAAGCTTTGTACCAAGTTATAGCCTCTTATGATAAGGGAAGCAAACGTTGTGATATGTTGTCTAGAAAACAGATTCTGTCTTATTGACGGAAAAAATCGGAACACATCACCAGTTCATCTTTTTGAGCTCAAATTTTTACACAACATGATCTATACAATTCTGAAACTTTCGTATGTTCTGAGTTTTTTGATTTGAGTTGCATAAGTGCCCCGAAAAAATTCTCTACTACCCGCTATTCTGTTTTTCACAGATTCTGCCACGTTTTGCCTCTCCTTACTTTTGCAAACCTTAAGCTTGCTTTTTCTTTGCAAAACCCTTTTGAAAATCTTGAGAAACAGTAGATCTTCAAGAATATCTTCATATCCAATGGGGAAAAATTATTTTATTAAGGGTACTAACCTCTCTAATCAGCTTATGATGAGTTATGTATGAAGGGAGTTTTCAAGTGTGCGATGGAAGATGATGAAAGAAGATCCAGGAGTGTTAAGCGCTCAAGCTTGGGGATGCCCCCATGCATCCCCATTAAATATTCAAGGAGACTCAAGCGTCAAAGCTTGGGTATGCCCCCGTGCATCCCCTTCTCCATCAACAATCATTAGTTCGTCCTTCGTCTTACTATATTTTTATCACTTCATGCGTTATGTGCTATGCTTGGAGCATCTCGCTCTTAGGTTTACTTTTTAGTTTTCTTTATATTTGCTTGATGTTCATAAAAAATTAGACCCCAGCTTACTTTGTGTGGGAGAGAAACACACTCCACTCCAATCTAGAACACATCATACGATTTTTCATGCTTATCTTTTTGCTGTTGTGTGTTCTTTATCTTTTCGTAGCTACTACCATGTTTAGTTTTAGTCTTAGTTTGTCTTTAGCAAGAGCATTGGATTTTTTTTAGTTTGTTGCTGGAACTCTCTTTAGTTTTCATGTTTATCATTTTAAGAGAGTTGGTTGTTGCACTGAGTTGTGTCTTGTCTTGAAAGTAGGTAATTGAGGTTGCTATTTAATTTTTGTAGTAACTTGCAATAGTTTTGAGGTATTGATGTGAGTAATGTTTGAACTTTTGGTGTCAAGATCTCTAGCCTATTAGTGATAGATGTCGTATTTTGGGCAATCCGTGTTTATTTTCAAAACCTACAAAAGTAGTTGAGAACTCTAGCTACTAGATGGATCGCTAACCTTTTGAGGGATCAGATATTAGAGTACACTCACGTACCATGAGTCGAGGATGCGCAAGGATAACCAAACCCCCATACACTCATCCTCGGGGTACTTGTCTCTTTTTGAACCTCCTTCTTAGATTCAGAGTTACCGATAATAAGTGCATGAGTTCTTCGGACTAATGTAAGTATTGAAAGTTGACACTTCCACCTCCTCATATTTGCTAGCCTCTTCCGTACCGTGCATTGCCTTCTTCTCACTCCGAGAGTTGGCGTCCACCTTCGCCGGTACATCCAAACCCTTGGCATGATACGCTCTGTCATCATAAATCTCCCTATATATTTCCTCAAAACATCCACCATACCTACCTATCAAGACATTTCCATAGTCTTTCCGAGATACATGTTCCTGCTACACTGGCAGAGGCATACATTGCATACATCATAATAGATACATCTTCTTTATGTTTGAGTACCTTGTAAAGTGTGAAAGATCTTCTATACCCTCTTGTAAATTAGAGTGTTGCCCTTAAGTGAGGAAAAGATCCTAAAGTGTATAAAATAAAAGATCCCAAAGAGGACAAATGAGAGTTAAATAGAAAGAGCCATTGAGGCCACCAAAAAAATACAAAAAATAGAAAAAAGAGAAAAATAAATAAAAAGAGAGAAAGGGGCAACACTAATATCCTTTTGAAAGATCCACACTAGTACTCCCTCTTATCCTTGTACTCCATAGAGATGATCATTTATGCATATAGCTATATGGGGACCTTCACACTATTTAACTTGGCTTGCATATTCCAAGGATGAGCCTCCTCAAAAGAGCTCTAGGTCTTCACGAGCAAGAAAGTTGGATGCACCCCCACTAGTTCCATTGGAGAGCTTTTCTTAGCTCATATGTGCATCTATTGCATGGCAACCCCTACTCCTCCCATCATATCTATAATTTGGCATTCTCGCGAATGATTGTCCTCATTGATGTGAGCCTTTCTCACCCTTTTGTCTTCTTCCTCCACCATATTTCTCTCTTTGCCATCCTAAGTATCAACTTTTCGTGCTTACGCTCATCCATTGCATTAGTGCTCAAAATATCGAAAAGGAGTGGATCAAATTGACTTGTACCAGGCTAGTGGTCTGGGGACGAGTCAAGATAAGATTCCAAAGAAGACCAAGTGTGAAACTTTAGTAGATTGAGTTCTCAACAAAAATACTTTTTTCTCGTATTCCCTATCCATTTCTTGCACACAAACACCATTTGGAGACATTCGAGTCACGGACAGCAAGAGCTCTTGCACCTAATGTTCTTTCGTTGCTTGTTTCAATGCTAATATAGACTCTTGCATGTTATGACTTGAATTGAATCACATACCTTGATTGTTTTACTTTCAAAGTTCTGATATGGTTGCTAGCATTTCACCACAGAAATAATGCTTGTTATCATTTACCTACTCGAGGACGAGCAGGAATTAAGCTTGGGGATGTTGATACGTCCCAAACGTATCTATAATTTCTGCTGGCTCAATGCATGTTTTGTGTGATATTGCTATGATCTTGATACACTTTCATACACTTTTGATCATATTTGGACTAACCTATTAACTCAGTGCACCCCAGTGCCAGTTTCTGTTTTCTACTGTTTTTCTATTTCAGTTTTCCACCATATTAAAAGTGCTCCAAAAATTCGGGCAAAATCAGATAAAAAATCAGCGTAGAGGAACCTTACGGAATCACTTGGGTGGGGCCAGAGCGGCCCCACCTGGTGCCCAGGCGGCCAGGTGGTGCGACCTAGGGTGGGGCCGCGCCGGGTGGCCGCTTGGACACCTGGTGGCCCACCTGGCTGCCCCCTTCGCCTATATATTCTCCGTGACACGAAACCCCCCGAAGACATAACACTTTTTCGCGATCTCGCCTCTGTTTCACCGCCGCCGCCCTTCCGAGATCGGGAGCCCCATCAGACTTGTTCCCGGCACCCTGCCGGAGGGAGGATCGACCTCCAGGAGCTTCCCCTCCACCATGGACGCTTCCCGGATGTGCCGTGAGTAGTTTTCCTTGGACCATGGGTCCGTGATCAGTAGCTATGTGATGTTCTCCTCCCCTCTTTGTTCTTCGTAGTTTAGTCCTCGTGAGCTTCCCTACATGATCGAGGCACATATGTAATCTTTCTGTTGTTGCTATGCTGAGTTGTCTGGGATCTGATGGATTATGAGATTATGTTCAGATTGTGATAGAGTAATATATTTGGTTCTTATCTGTTGTATTTTTGTTCCTAAGTAATTCTTTCATGTTCTCCGTTGCTGTTTATTGCTTTGACCAAGTAGTAGGTAGTGACTCAGAGGGAACGTTGTGCTCGATTGTGGGTTCATGCCCTCTGATGACACGCTTGAGTTTACACTTTGGGTGGGGCTCTCAACTTAATACTAGCGAGATGTTCTGGATAGATATCTCAAGGTGGATGATTAGTAGTAGATGCAGTTAGATTTCGGTCTACTTATTTTGGCGTACTGCCCATGCTTTTGAGCCTCTTCCTTTCTTTGTAGCATATTTAGCATTGCGGTGCGTTTATAATCCTGTCAATTGCCCAGTTGTAATTTGTTTACCTCGCATAGCAGTTTTATCGTCTTTTGGGAGAGAGACATCACTAGTGAACTTCACGGGACCCCGGTCCATATTCTCATTACTGTTTACACGCTTATTTACTTTTCTTGATTTTACTTTCCAGTTGCTATCATTATCACTATTATCTGTTGTGTTGATCCTTTGTGAACAGCAAGGCCGGAGAGATTGACAACCTCTGTGTACTCGTTGGGAAGCAAAGTTATTTTTGTTGTGTGTAGGTCCAGGTTAAGGAATCAACCCATGGTGCCATTGCTTTCTTGTCACCTACTTATCATCTCCAGAGTCCTACTGGAGACAAACATTGGTATCTTCACCGAGGAAAATTTGCCGTTATCCTACATCTCACCTTCCACTTGGGGTAACCAACGAGGAGAGGTATTGCACCTGTCAACTCTCTCGTCATCACATATGCATGTTATAATTTGAATATCTCAACCTGTTAAACTTTATGCTTGTTAATGGTTTGTATTTTATTCTTTTACCTTCAAATATTTTAATGTTTGATGATATATTGTGTAATAGTTTTAAGTTCATGTGGTTATGCTGAACGAATTGAGGAAAAAATTACTCAACTAAGTTTAAGATATCGGCTAGGTCTAACGACCTAGAGGTGTAAAATTTTACTTCACTATGTTTACTCGGTGGTTTACTCGGCTAAAGTTTATGGGGGTCGACTAGAGATGCTCTTAGGGCATCTCCAAGGCCGATCCCCGAAGCTCTGGCATATGTTCAGACCACGGTGTTGGGACTAGTTTCTCTCACTTTTTTCATCCAATGGAGACCTCTATATGTCAGCAGACCTGTCTGCATGTTTGAATTTTGGTATATTGGAAGAAAACTTGGGGGAGTTTTGGAAGTGTTTGCACTACTAGGAAAAAGCTTATAGGTAGAGGCTTAACAGTAGCGCCATCACTGGAGGGGCGCTACTTCTATATAGCAGTAGAGCTTGTTACCGAGACCCGCTACTGCTAAGCCTATATCAGCAGCGCCCCTCAAGGGGGCCCGCTACTTGTAAAGGTGGTCTCCAGCAAACCCACCTGACAAGTTGTAGTACTAGCGCCTGCCCGAAACGCCCGCTACCACTACCACGATAGCAGTAGCACCCGCAAATGTTGCGCGCTACTGCTAACGTGGACCCAACGGTCCACACATAGCAGTAGCGCGTCTCCAGGAGGGGCGCTGCTGCTATGGCTCTTAAGTACCGTACCGCACGCCCCCGACCCTCCCTCTCTCACTCACTCTCTCTCACTCTCCTTCCCCGCGCCGCCGCCCCTCTCCTTCACCGCCTCCACCCGACCCACCGCCCCGACTCGCCGCCCTAACCCGCCGCCCCGACCCGCCGCTCCCGGCCGTGCACACTCAGGTTCGATCCCTTGCTTCCCCCTCCCCTTCATTGATTTTAGATAGATAGATGCATTCATATATAGATAGATGGATTGATATATAGATAGATGTATTGATTGATAGATAGATGGGTAGATAGATAGATAGATGATTTTAGATAGATAGATGATTTTAGAAGAGAGAGATTGGTGAGGGAGACATGGAAAGGGTAGCATTTGTTCTTATCAGATTTTAGATAGATAGATGATTTTAGAAGAGCATTTAAATGACATCAATTTCTCAAGTTGTGAGTCGTAGTTAAATGTTAGCACAATTTGGGCGAGATGTAGAATCTGTTCTTAATGATGTTTTGTTTGAGCTAATTGTTAATGAGGAGAACTAGTTTGGATTGATAAATATATTTTTGAAGAGGACACGCCTCAAGTTTTTTGTTGTTGTTATCGTGATGTAGGGACAAACATTATCCCCTTTCTGCCGAAATTTTGATTAATTTCCGTTTCGTTTGAGAAATGGGGCACTCCCATGTTAAGAAAATTAGCAAAGATCATGCCCAATTTTTTCGTGAATTCGTGCATAACATTTGCTGTTTTTATTGACCTAGAAGGTGCCCGATTCTCAAACTAAAATGAAAATATTTTTTTCCGACATCAAATTTCTTTTCATCATTACTTTTGCTATTTTTTTAATACAGATGATTGAAACCGTTTCGTATTTTTATAAAACTTTGTATATTATATAAGTTCTCGTCGACGATTCCCGTCCTGCATCCCCGTCGTCGCCACGGAGAAGAGCACTTGCTTGATAGGATGGGAAATGTCCTGGACTGGGCTCCCCTGGGCTGGCATTGGGAGGTAGTCTCCAGGGGCGCGCCGCTTGGTGAGGAATCCGGGTCCTGTCGTCAACCCGGAGCTTCTTTGGTGGCGGTCGCGTGGGCCACAAAGGGTGCAAAGGGAGGCAGTCCGTGGTGGTACGCCGACGTGTGAGGGAGGAGGACGAGCACGTCCGCCCGTACATGCTCGTGTTGGACGCCAGGTTCTCCATTACCTGGCAGATTCTTCAGGGACCTCATCCGGGCTATGACTTTGTATCATTTCCTTATCTTTGGGTGTTCACCGCCCGCGGCTCAGGGAGCCGACGCCGTTTAATGTATTAGTGATATATTATTGTTGTTTCATTAACTGAATTACTCGAAATATATGTATTAGTGATATTATTGTTGCATTCACTGATAAAATATTATTGTTGCAAATTTATTTGAGTTCATCATTATTTTCTTCCTTTTTAGAATGTCGGTGATTAAAATACATTATTGTGACAGTATATGACGTCGGGGATGGGCCAATGATCCTTGTGATATGCACTAGTACGGAATTTGTGCATCTTACTCTGCTCGCTCGCGTCAGCCCTATAGTTTCTTGTGTATGTCCAGTAAAAGTATGAGGCACAATTTTTATTACTTTGTGTATTGACTTTGAATTAAATTTTTGAATTATGAACACAGAGAATGTATTTCAAGTGCGAGTATTGTCACGACGACTCGGGTCGATGCAACGATGTTGTGTTGGATGAAGCAGACACATACTTCTACCTCACGCTTAGCTCTGGGTTCCAAAATCGTACGATATGCAACTTGAACTACATGTTCTTCTTATGGTGCATGCATGACATAAGTTTATGTTTTAACGTATCATTTTTTCTAATTCAACTAGTGCATCCCTTGCTTTGCAAGACGCCACGTTGTGACAAGATAAATATTCAAGATTTTGATGAAACTACTAGAAAAGAAGTTAACATTAAGACGAAACATTACGTTCTTAAGGTTAACATCTTTAATGAAACAGATGCCACATTCTTTAGCTATTTAAAATGGGATGCATTATGCAAGACATATGTATTTTATGATAATATGAAAATAACATTTGATCTTGGACGTAGCCGTCGAGGCTTCAATGTTTTTCGTGATGATGGAATTTCAATGGAACTAGGCGACATGATTCCAGTTCGATGTTCATGTGAGTTTGTTATACTATAATTTTGTTAATTCTACAACTTATCTTCTTTGCTTCCAAATGGTGATAACTCATTTATAATTGCCAACTTATGTTCTTGCCACAGAAGAAGTACGTAATCTTTTTGATAATACCTTCCATAATGGTGGCTTCGACCTAAGTAGGAATGAACAAAACACATTTATCGAAGTTCTTAAATTGTTACCTTCGTATGCAAACTATTTTAAGGTTGACCGTCCTTTTGGACCATACGTGTCATTTGTCCTTAAGTTGAAGAACTATATGCTTAAATGGAATAGTCTGGTAAGATTTTTATCATTCTGTCAGTAGCCTATCTTGTCAAAAAAGGCATTCTTATTAAGTATACTCCATTGTTGACTATGCTACTAATATGTATGTTCTTCAACAGAGGATACCGTAAGCTTGTACGCCTAGATGAATGCAGAGATCGAAAGGCGAAGTCCAAATTGTTTGTGCACGACCATGGACAAAATCTTTCAAACATGATTACTATAGTGAAAGTGGATAAGATGGATGTGTCAAAATCAAAGCATGGTTGAAGATACGGGTCCAGAAGCCACAACCTGAAGATAAGTTGTTTTCTATTCTCTATCTTGAAGAATATGGACATTATTTTTTGTTTTATTTCCTTTCACCTTCGCATGTTGATTAGGTCCTATATATATTCAGTAGTAGTGAATTCAGACAATTAGGTTATCGAAGTTAAACTAGGAAAAATCTTTGTGTTGGATATTATGGCTTTCGTACTTGTTGTTATTGAAGTTAAACTAGGAAAAAACTTTGTGTTGGATATTATGATCATGTGATAATATATATGAGATGATCGATTTAGACTATTGTCCGTGAATGAGATATTGAGGTGTGTATGTCTATAAATTGATGATAATATTGTGTGCATTATACTATAAAAGCTATACAAACAAATAGGAGAAAATAGGCAGAAATGAAAAAAATAAAAAATATTACTAGTAGCGCGTGAAAGAGGCAGGCGTTGCCGCTAGTGCTATTGGTAGTGGCACAGATAGGAGGCGCTACTGCTAACCCTACATAGAAGTAGCAGTTGCCTGTGCGCGCTGCTGCTACAAGTTAGCTGTAGCGTGTTATCAGTATTGATAAAGTAAAAAACGTCACATTTCCTGGAATTTCCTGACGTTTTTCCACTGTATCGTCACAGAATGTGCGTCACAGATTATCAAATTTGTTGTAGTGGCTGGGGCGCTGCTAATGAGTCAAAAGGGGGCGCTACTATTAGCCTTTCTCCTAGTAGTGTTGGACATGGCATGTTCAACCAAAAGCAACCACGGGTCCTTTTAATTCTTTTCTCTCCCATGTGATTTGTCCTTTAGGTGTTGGAACAGATTGACATTTGGAGATTTGACTTTCAATGCTTCATGTTGACTACATAAAAAATGGACTTGAAATGATTAAAAATGAGTTGTCTTTGTAAGATTAGTTATCCTGCAATTTTAAAAAATAATTGGAAGAAATTAAAGAAAATAAAAAAGGCGCAAAAATTGATTTTTTTTTGCATGGGGCCCTTTTATGTGCACTAGTTTCTGTGAAAAATGATAAACTGCAATACCACAAACGTAAAAAAAACTTCACAAAATGTCCTATCTCATATGAAGATCAATGGTTTTCAAGCAAAACGGCCATTCCCATGGCTATTTTCATGGAAAAATGGTCATTCTGAAAAAATGGCCTATCTATGAAGGTTCATGGCTTTCATGCCAAATGAACGAGTTTAGGGCGATGTCCATGGGATAGTTCATGACAAATCGACCATAATTAGCACAAAGTTGGGTCTTGGGATGACCAACAAGAATCCCAAATAGGGTTTCCAACTTTTCATGTGAAAAAAAAGATTTTCCATTTTTTGAAGGGCCTAAAATGGGTTTTTTCTAAATCAAGTACCATGAATAAGATAGAAATTTGACTTTTGCATTTTTCACAAAAATAGGCCATATTGAAGGCCTGCTGCCTATAGTTTTGGAAATATGATGTAACTTAAAAAATCTTTCGTTATACGAGGGCCATCAATGCACACTTTGTTAAGGGGATGAAATTTATCCCCTTCACAAAGCGAGCATTGATGACCTTACTATGATAAAAGCTTTTCTCTTTTGGATGACGCGACTTTTTAAGACGATTGGCGAGCCGATTGGGTGGTGAGGTGAAACTAAAATAGATTCAAACAAAAGATAAATATAGAAGAGAGAGAGAGAGAGAGAGAGGGAGAGAGAGAGAGAGAGTGAGAGAGGAACACTACCAGCCCATGGCTATGCAATGGCGTCTATGGCCGCACAACTACTAACAGATGGGCTCGCATCGTCTACCCCACGCGCCAGTAACTGCACGAAGTAACGCACAAATACTTTGACCTAGCGATAAACCCCCGTTTGGGCTTTTGTAAGGGTAGAACGGGAGGTGAAGAGGAAAAGTAAGGAATGATAAAGAGTGTGGGCAAAACTGAGCAGAATTAAGAAAGAAGGGGCATTAAAATAGAAATCCCTATTTAATATATCTTCTATAGAATCTGCCAATCATGACATAAAACCAAATTTTACTATGGATATCTATGATCCAAATAGTTATAATATATTATTAATTAGCAAAGAAAGAGAAATAATAGTGGAGAAGAGGCTGTATAAGATAAGTAAATAGAGTCATAATATTTTTTAAATTTATGTAAAAATATTTTTATATAAAAATTGGGATTGGTATACTTTATGTATTTATCATTAAAAATATTATATATACACATATTAATTATTATTTTTGTATTTATATAAATGGATCCCGGGTTATAGTTTTTTCCAGGACCCCTAAAATCTCAGGATCGACCGTAGTTGGGGCATTAGCCCGTTGATTTATATTGTTGATGTGAAAAGATTGTCGGTGATTTATATTGTCGAGCATAACTTTGGTCTTGTTTGTCTTTGTTAGTTGTGCAATTTGTGTGTGTGTGTGTTGATGATATTGTATGAATTTTAACTATGCAGGATCAGATATATGTTCATTTACTTGTATCCATTTCTCCTCATTTTAAGTTAATCCACCATTTATCAAAAAAATTGCTCGAATAGGACAGGGTAAACTATAGTGTGTTTAGTTGGATATGGATACACCACCTAGTTTAATATAGTCCCTCTCCTTGCTTATAATCTTACATAACATGAGCACTGCTATGCATTCCACCTTTCATGCATGATTTCAATAGAATAATGTTTAAGGGCATCTCCAATACTATCCCTTAAAAGGGACAACACATTCGTATGTGGTACGGTTCGGATCAGTTCGTAGATCCTATGCGGGAGCCGATCATCCAAGCTTGGTCACAAATGTTCGCTCCGTGGACTTTTTTTAAGTCGACAACGCTTAAAATAATTAAAGAAAATACATAAATCGGTGATGTGGGAGAAGAAGGAACCGGGCCCCGTGGAGCTACCGGCACCAGTGTCGCCATGTCCTTCGCGGGAGCCGCCGTTTTCTCCACCGTCACGACCGGCGCCAGAGTTGCTGGTCATTAAATTGCTTGTTGGAATTGAAGTAGCGAAGCGGCGTAGAAAAGAGATTGTGATGGTGGCGGAAAAGAAAGGGAAATGATGTGAGACGGTGACCCTAAAATGCCTTCAGGGCCGTAGATTTAGTTGCGGGCCGTTTGCAAAAGTTTTACGAACCAAAAACGATATGATTGTTCTGACATAACACAAAAGTTTGCGGCGGAATAGGGGATCAGCTAAGTTGCTCTTATACACCATTAAAAAGGCGTGGAACCGTCAACTTGTGCTGCACCGTACAACTTTTCATCCTCCAAGATGTTGCGAAGTGACTAGCAGCATATCTCCGGATCAATTCGGATGCTTCCATCTACAGGGCCAAGCTGGTACGGCTCGATGGAGTACAGTAATCGAATGCAGAGCATGATCAAATCCTTGGGGAGGCAATGCCTTTAGGAGGAGCAGACAGGTGAGAATGAGCAATACAAGAGCGAAACCGGCCGACACAGGCGTGGAGACTGGAGAATCATGTCCATCTACGTAACCAGGAGATGAAATGGGAGCGGTGCGGGTTGGTTCCCGTGGTTCTTCCCGGTGTAACCTAGCCCGGCGAGTTGGTATTTCAGATATGCCGTGTGCCCCTGAGAACGAAGAAAAGCATCGATTCGTCCGGTAATCTGTCTGATGATGATGCGACGCGACGGTCGTACGTTAATCGTGAAGCTGTGTGTTGTCGCCGGAGATCCTGCACGGCCGGCCGCCTGAGCGTGCCGGTGCGTATCCTGTTGTGCGTCCTTGCCGGGACTTTCCGCTCGGGAAGGTACACCTATCGGAGAACCCTTGTCACTTCGGGTCACGTGAAGGCCAGATAAAGCATTGCTGATCGCTCCAGAGGAAAGGTCTTACGGCCAGTTTTTTTTGGGCTTTTAGCAGCTTATTGCGAAAATAAGCTAGAAGCTGAAAAGAACTGGTTTTTCAAAACTAGGCTCAGCTTATCTCCACAGCCATTGCCTTCGCGCTGAAAAAAAGCTGGGGGAGGAGCTTCCCGCAAGTGATCCAACCGGTACGCTGCAATGCCCCCGTCATCTATAAAAAATTACAAACAAAATGCCCCCCACCCCCGCACAGAACCGTGTCCCTCGTCCCCTCGCTCCTCACTCTCCCCCATCCTCTCCTCCTCTCTCTCTCTCCCCAGTTCCCTTGCCGCCGCCAGCCCCGCCTCCAACCCCGCCGCCGTCGCCGGGCTAGGGTTCCCCGCCCCGTGACGAGCTCCTCCTCCTCGGCATCCAGCCGCGCCCCGCGCTGTGCCTCCTGTGCCGAGCTCCTCCGTCGCCGGGCTGGCGTGCCCCGTCCTGTGCCGACCTCCTCCGCCGCCGCCGGGCTAGGGTTCCCCGCTCCGTGCCGAGCTCCTCCTCCTCGGCATTCGGCCGCGCCCCACGTTGTGCCGCCTGTGCCGAGCTCCTCCCCCGCCGGGCTCCGGCTCGAGGTCCCCCGCCGCTCGAGGTCGGCCGGCTCGAACCCATCTCTCCAGTCTTCTCCTTGCAAGGGGTATTACAGATATTTCACTGGATGGATAAAAATAAGCTAATGGAATAGAAGTTGAAAATAATTGAATGGCTTATTTTCACTGGGCTTAATTTTACAGTGGCTTTTCAGGGGCTTCTTTCCACCGCGGCTTATGCATATGCTGTAACGCAAAAGAACTGGCCCTTAATACGTCTGGCGGCTTAAAACATTTTTAACAATTATTCTATTTTTAGATAAAAGGCTTCAGTCCGACTTCATAAATAAAGCCATAACCGGCACCAGTAACAACGCGCTGCCGCGACAACAAATAGTTATACAGACCAACAACAGGGCGACGAAAAGAAGTTAAATTAACAGTTGTTCTATTCCGAATGGATCCGATCGGACCAGCTACCGCTCGACCTCGCACCACCTTCTATCGATCATCTTCGTCTTCCCCCAACCGGATTTGCGCCACTCGACACCCGCTACTCCGTTGTTACCATCCTATTCCTCGCCTCCCACATTTCTCCTATCCGCCTCCCGCCATCCTCTTTGCCTCTCGTCGTTCACTACTCGACCTCCCACCGTCCACTGTAAAACCATGCACAACCCTTTTCACATACCGTCGCCACTGCTCCACCTCCTGGCACACCCTTCGCCTCCGGAAACCCGACAGTCCACCACCAGTAGACGTCCTTTTCGCCTACCGTCGCCCGTTGCAGCTTCGCTGTTGTGTAGCTGCCCTATTTTAGGGTAACCGTTGAAGACGATCGTTTTCGTGCCTAACATTTTACTCCAACATTTTTTTGCGGGTTTCAACATGTTTTTGCTGCCCTAAATTAAAGCATTTATTGGAGATGCTCTTAGTTACTTTCTTTCCACACACAGATCGTGGGAGCTATACATTTTTTTTAGTGGAAGTTGTACTTTGCTTATAGCGAGATAGTAGCTCCACTCGTCTAAAACGCGAGATCACTGTAATAGTTTGTATGATTTTTTACCTATTTTTCACTATTGTGGCCGGTTTGTTGTTGTTGTTTTTCTCTGTTTTGTTATTTGTACATTTTTATGTATTTTAAAAAAAATTCACCTGTTTTCTTTCATTTTTCTTAGTCATACATTGTTTTTCACCAATTTTCTTTGTTTTTTTTTCTATTTTTTTATTTGTTATGCTAGTTTTCTTCATCTTTCTTATTATTTCTTTGTCGGTATTTATTGGTTTTATTTTCCAAACAAATGTCTATATTTTAATATAAGTAACACATTTTTTGTTAACAGTTTTCAAATACATGGTGTATATTTTTTTCAATACATACTTTTAATATATAGTCTACATGTTTTTAAATACACGTTGAAAGATTTTATTTTGTGGAAATATTATTCTTGTAAATATGTGATTTTTTTACATTGATACATATTTTTTACATTGATACATATTTCTTTTAAATGGCATGTACATTTATCAATTTTTGCTTGCAAATTTTTAAAATGCTACAAAAGATTGCACTAAGGAAAAATCATTTTACATTGCATACACATTTTTTAAAATAACATATATTTTTTGAAAAGCAAAAACCATCATTGTTTCGAAAGCTATCAACATTTTTACAAAATTGCGCTAACATTTTTTTAACATGTTAACATTTTATATAATTTTTAGTTAAATTTATGTATTCAAAATATATTAATTTACATAAATACTAAAAAATAAAAAACAAGCACTTGTATGAAGTCAACATAATAGCATGTGATGTCAGGATGCGAATTGGGGTCGCTCGAGCTACTTGTAGCTCGTTATTTTGAAAATATCGAAAACAATATTTAAAAGTAAAAAAAAAATCAATTTTTTTTCTGTGGATACTTATGTGTATTCCTCTCAAATGTGTAAATTTTCGTTTAAAAATATTGTAATATGCGGTCTGCCCAAAAATAATAAAATTTCGGCCCAAGAACAAGAAAAAAAAGCTCATTTAAAATCAGGTATTTGTCTTTTTTATTCCCGTGGCGCATTAAGGCACAATGGTATGAAAATTGGTAAAATCTCCTATACATGTGTATGTTTATTCATAAAAATATATTATTTTGAACTGTTTTACTATTTTTTGTGATTTTTGTAAAAAAAAGGGCTACAAGTAGCTCGAGCTACATTGGCATTTTTCGGTGATGTCATCACTACAACCCATGTATTCACTAGGCCAGACCACCACAAACTCCATGAAGTGTACACATCGGCAAGGCTAGCATCAGTCTGAATATAAACGAGACATTACCACAATTTGGCACTTGTTCAGACAGATAGAGCAGGATCGCGACCATCTATCCCTCATCCCAGATGGATCATGCCTCCTCACGGGATAGCAAAGATCAACATGGATGCATTTATATCGCATGGAGTTGGGTCTGCTGCTGCGGTGTGCCGAATGAAATCAGGCATGTACCTGGGATCATCATCACATGTGATATATGGAATAACCTACCTAGGGACTATGAAGGCGATTTCTTGCAGAGAAGCTTTGGCATTGGCGGAGGTTCTGGGACTAAATCAAGTTTATATTGCATCGGATTGTCAAACAGTCGTTAAGGACATCTCACAAGGAATTGGGGGCATATACAAGGGCGTCGTCAGCGATACTCGGGAGTGGAGACAATTTTTTACTTCTTATTCTTTTGTTTCTGAATCTAGGAACTCAAATTTTGAATCCAGGCATGTATCTACGTGAGGACCGGGGAGGTACCTCTGGCTTGTCCAGGCTCATGATCCGAACGTTAACCCTGTAAACATTTTGGATGAATAAAGCCAGGTTTCCTCATAAAAAAGCAAAAAAAAACTAACTCTCAAAAGAATCTTAAAATGTACTAAAAACGAACTACTAATAAAATACTAACACTACAAAAGAAGGTAAAAACATACTAGTACAAAAACCGAACGAACTAGGCGTCATTAAGGGCCTACAAGAACTTAACTTAAATGGTAGACCAGAAAAGTTTTCCTCTCCCACGCCACGACTCAACTCTAGCGCCGCCTCCAAGAGGCTAACCATCTGACACCATTTTCCAATGGCTTTTCTTAGTTGACAGCCTCTTGATCGTCGAGGGTGAGGAGGGTCATCGGATCTCGGTAGTTTCGGGTTTATTGACCTCTTGAGGACGACAACGATGTGAATAAAAGTACTTATGATCTTCTCACGGCGGGACGTCATGCTCTATGGTTTTGATGAGTCTTGGTGGCTACATGTTCAAGCAAGGATGGGGTGGCGGCGATGACATCTTTGTGGTGGATATGTGTCCTCGGGATTTTCCATTGCGACAACGTTTGCTCTAGCGCCAACATGGATCTTGTGTGGTTGTCCAGCACTGGATGCAAATTGTGGTCTGCATTGGCGGCATTTGGAAGATGACAGATCGTGTGCTGAGTCCTAGTTGGTGGTTGGTAGGCATATTTTCATCCTGCAACGTATATGTCGAGTGAAGGTGCTAGAGCTAGAGTTTGATAACGTGTTCGGGGTGTTGCCATGGTTTGGTTCGTTCAACGACAATGGTTCGGCATTGGTGAGCCACCGTGAAGGTCTGTAAAGTTTCATATCAGCGATGGAGCCGCTCTAGCTCGGGTAAGAAGGTGATTAGTCATATTTTCCTTTGGTGGCTGCTATGATGATGCCAAAGGCAGGTGACAGGCGTTGGTGTCAATCTCATGGAATCTTCACCCTTGATTATAATATTTCGTCTTGGTTGATGGTCTTTTTTTGTCAAGGTTAAGGTTGTACTATTTTTCTAGTTTTATCAGGTCTATGTCTACATGGTTTGTACTAGAATCTTATAAATAAAATATGTATGGAAACGATGGTGGCCAGCCGACTGGCCGAAGCTTTGGCCGGTCGGGCCAAGCCCAGCAGCGCCACTGTTCCCACTTTTGCTGCATATGGCACATCGTAAATGTTGCAATCATAATATTAAAATGCTACTATTTATACTACTATCATACTAAAATACTACTACGTTGATCTTTGTTATTTTTCGCTAAACGAATGTATCTAGATGTATTTTAGTGCTAAAAACATCCATTTGATAGCATGATATAAAATGCTTCTAATGATTTTTGTTACAACAAAAAAGATGAAGTGTGATCGGTGATGACGTGTCTCAAATTTTGTTGCAACAGGTTTAAATTTGTGTTGCATCCATGTACCAAAAAAGTTGTACTCAATTGGATGATTTTGCTGCAAAAGAATATCTAGGGATTTTTTTTGTTACGCTACAATGTTGTAACCGTTGAAACTTTTTTGCTTCCACTGTTGTGTTTTTTGCTACTACCTTGAAAGTTTTTGCTACAACAAACAATGTTAAAATGATTAGTGACGACAGATTATGATTTTTTGTTACAATCGTCATTAAAAAAAGCTACCATCAATGGTTAAATTTGCTACAATCAATTGATGGTAACTATTGTATGCAAAAAATAATATCATATTTTTTGTTGCAACGATGCAAAAAATTAAGAAAAAATAACACATAAACATAAAAATATATTTTTTTGTTGTAACCAGTATTTTTTGCTGCAATAGTAATGCGTTTTTGCTGCATGGGACCGACCAGCCAAAATTTCGGCCGGTCGGCCGGGGCAGAGCAGGGGCCAACATGTATTACCATGCAAGAGAAAAAGCTCAGCTTAAATCATTTCGATCAACTTTGAAACCAGAGTGTGGGTGAGGATAATAAATACCTTCTTCATTCACAAATACTACTCTCGTTCGAAATTAGTTGCGGTTAAATTGTATATATCTAGCACTAAAATACATCTAAATACATGCATTTAGCGTCATCTAATTTTGAACAGAGGGAGAATAAAATATTTAAATATTTTTAATATGAATCATATATAAACTAAAATGAATAAACTAACACACATAATGTATCTATATACATCTGATTCAAAAAAATATTTTATAATTGTCTACCCCGCGAAAAAAGAAGTAGATAAGTAACCAGTGGTGAAGACTGAAGATCGTAGTAAAACACAACGGCTGATGTACTGAGCAGAAAATAAGTGACCAGACAGAAATCGTGGTCTTTTTTCATTTGTTCAGAAAGAAGTTTAAACCACGGGCACAGAAGTCGTAGTTGCTTCTGATATCAGTTTATACATAAACAGAGACGGCACGTGGTAACCACTTAGATTTTCCAGATGCTTGAATTCATCAACAAACAAACCCAAAGGCCAAATACACGATATTATTACAGATGGATGTAAACGCCCAACCTCCCATTCCACCTTTCTCACTCAAAGAATCATCACATCAGACGAAAAGCACAACCGTACAAGTAAACATTCTCCGGCGGCTCTGCTCCTTCCCACGCGACAACGACGGACATACGTGATCCTCCTGCGACCCGATCATCGGCCCAAGGCGTTGTGCTGCCGTTCGACGACGACGGGGCCGTGACCGCCGGCCTGGATGACGAGGAGGTAGAAGAGCTGCGTCACTGATAGGGCGATCGTGAACGCCTCCATGGTGCCCTGCCAACCCGGAATGTTTTGATCAGTTCAGAAAAACCTTTTGTACCTGAGGAAGTACAGAGAGAGAACAAAAGCGACAGGAATCTTACGAGCTTCGCGTTTCTTCGGTCGAAACTGATCTCCTGGCAAGCCAGTCTGCAGCAATTCATCCACCATAAGATTCAGAGTTAGAGTCTGTCATACTAAACGATTTACGAATTAATCCACCAAATGGTGCCGCGTGCTTACCCCATGGCTAAGAGGGTGAGCGCCCAGGCGACCAGGCCGAGAGACGCCGCCGGCCGCTGGCTCTGGTAGTTCCAGAAGCGGACGTGGGAGAAGCCCACGATGCAGGAGGCCGCCCCGACGACGCCGGCGAGCAGCGAGAACACCACGAAGAACCCGGTAGCGAAGTTGCCGATGGGGAAGAAGATCGGGTGGAAATGAGCCGGGAGACGCAGCTCGGGGCCTGCAGGAACCGGGCGTTAGTACGATGCAGCACAGACACACCAACTGACCGTCGTCGTTCTGTTTACAGCTTGAGCTTTCGGGCGAGCAGCAGTTCAGTGCAGTACCTATGATGAATCCGTGGTCGATGGCATAGTTCACCGCCCACCCGCCGATGATGGCGAGGATGATGTACATGCAGAAGTTAAGCATCAGCAGGAAGAGGGCCACGGGCTTCAAGTTATCAGCCATTGTCGCCGTGCGTCGTAAACTACTCGGTCAGAGTATGTCGCTGACGGTCTGACGATTGAGGCAGTAAATAGTGGAATACCGGACGGTTTTCAGAAACTGGAGTGGTTTGCGGTTTATATACAAGATGAATGCATGAGGTACGGGCAGTGCATGCAGCTGGGATTTGTTCGTTGCTTGCCGGCCTCGCAGGAGGAAGAACAACTCCGGGTGGCGGTGGAGAGAGTGGGCCTTGCAGACTAAGGAAAGGAGCCGAGCTCTGGAGGATTTCTTGCTGCCTCTCCCTACGGTTAGGTATGTGTACAACCTACGCATACCATCGCCTCTGTAGTTCCTCAATGCCAATGTAATTTTCGAGATTTTATTTTGGCGTATAATATAATATGCAGAGTACTAACTTTCTAGTGATTCGTTTCCTTCGCAAGGGGCAATTAACTAATTTTTTTGAAAGGTAATACTAGTATCTTTTTATAAAATATATAGATCAAGTTACAAGGCACGTAAACATCGATCTTACAAAACTGAAAAAAAATAAGATAACCTTGTGAGACAAACCAACGCTTATCCTTTCCTTCGGTACCACCGTAGCGGCCATCAAAGAGAAGAGAGACAGATCTCCTCTTCAGCCAAGCTCGAGCGGCTCCATCGCTGATCACCAACTTTTCAGACCTCCAAAGTAGTTTGTCATATGACAAACCATTGCCGTTGAAAGAACCAGACCGGGGCAACATGTCTTCGGACACGCCATCGAGCTCCAGATCTGATACCCCCGCGTGACGACGAAGTTGAAGGAGACAACCTCCATCCAAAAACCCAACACAAAATGCACCATCTTCTAGCTATCACCTGCGTAGACAACAGTCTGTGTGTACTCCTGAACGACCAAACCTTCCTGCTTCACCATTACGTCAGAGACAACGGCGCAACAACGGGGACAAAGAAAAAGGAGAGAGACACCTGATGGAGTCACCGCCTGTAGGAGATATGCCCTAGAGGCAATAATAAATGTTATTATTTATCCCCATGTTCCTAATTATGTTTATATTCCATGCTATAACTGCAATGGTTCTCGAGTCTGCAATAACCACGAGGCTCGGAGGAAGACTCATATGCACGTGTGGAATAATAAAAGGATAAAATATATATTCCTAGTCTCGCCTCTAAGACTAGCTCAAGTGTTGCATGATGGTTCTGTTTTCCTGATCATGGGCATTACTATGCCGGCAACTTTGAGGGCACAATGTTAGAAGAACATTTGTGTTGAATCGACCCAGATTGATGTTATGCTATGAGATACATTCGTCACCAGTTAATGGATTATAACACAGAGAAAGTTGAGCGTTTGCATAATTCCTTAGACCATGAGAGTATCGAGTTCCTTCGTACTTGCTTCGTGAACTTTGGGGTTTGTTAAACGTCATCTGTAAAAGGGTGGCTATTACGGCGGCTTACGGGTTCACGGAAAAGTATGACCAGGAACTAGGTAGCTCAAGATTGGGATTTGCTCCTCCGTCGATGGAGAGATATTCTTCGGGCCCTCTCGGTGTTACAGTATCCACCATCGTCTGGCCAGACACAGTGTGATTTGATCACAGGGATGCCGGAACACGGGAACGAGAAAAGAGAACAATACCGGAAACGAGGTAACTGGCATAGTGGACAAGTTGTTGATTCACGGGGATGCCGATAAGTCTCACCTCGGGTGTTTGTAACATATCGTGAAGCAACAGGAATAGCACACGGCAACTGGAGGTTCACTCGAATATTTATTCGTGTGGGTATAGGGGTCAATATGGGTGTCCACGGCTCCGATGTTGACCATTGATCGGAAAGCGTTCTGGGTCATGTCTATACTTCACCGAACCTATAGGGTCACACGCTTAAGGGTCATCTATCTGCTGAATACTAGACAGGGAGTCTAAGAGAAAGTCACCGGAAAGGTTTCGGAGAAAACGGAAAAGTTCCGGAGAGAGAACACCGGAATAGTTTCGGTAAAACCGAAAAGTTGTTTCGGAGTGAACCACTAAGCCGAAAAGGTTTCGGTAAGCACCTGGTACTTTTGAAGGGTGCCAGAATTGTTCTGGTAACTTCTGGAATTTTTCTGGAGAAAAGAATAAAATATATTTTTTCGGAAATATTTCGGAGCTGCCGGAAATGTTCCGGAGCTGCCGGAAATGCTTAGGTTGCTTTTCGCAGATGAAAATCACTAATCCGGAATTGTTTCGGAACGCGCCCAAAATCATTTTAGTGGGTATTGGAATTATTCTAAGACCCACAGAAATATTTTTGGATTTTTCGGACGCGAAAAAGTGGTGTCATGAATAGTAAAAAGTACTACTTGGGATATTTTTGGAAAGCCTTCTAGAAGGACTTGGGAGCCAAGAAAGCCCCCTTGGGTTTCCTATAAATAGAGGTGTGAGGGCAGCCCCATATGCTTGATCCAAGCTCTCCCTTGAGTTCTATACAAATGCCATGCATGATCTGGCTTTCTCTCTCCCTCCCAGCGAAATAGTTTCGTAGAGCCGAAAGGCTGTCTAGGTTCCGGCAGGAACTAGTTCTGGACGGCGAAGCCCTGTCGGATAGCTGACACCGTATGTGTGCAACCCCGTAGAGAGGTCGTAGTTTCGATCTTTTGCCCGAAGGGCTGTCCAAATTATTGTTCGAGTTTCAAGGGTCCTCCCGAAGGGCTGTCCGAGTTACCGATCGAGTTTCGAGGGGCCTCCCGAAGGGCTGTCCGTGACACCGTCCGAGGGACTGTCCGACCGCCTCCTGGAGCGCTGTTCGAGGAGCAAACGAGGGAGAACATCCTCGCGGTTGGGAGGTTGTAAATCCTAGCTGCGGGGATCTGCACCGACGATCTACATCGACTCTACTTCCGCTGCGCTACGAGTCGGTAACGATCAGATCAAAACCTTGTATGCAGTCTCCATAGTGGTCCTGGGCGTGTTCGTAGTGCGGAATTTTTTGTTTTCTGCCGCGTTCCCCTACAGTGGTATCAGAGGCGTGCTATGCGTAGATGCATGTTGCGATCTAGAATACATAGAGATGTATGGGTATTGCATAATATAATTTTGGAGTAGATTAGATCTATTGCTGAAAATTATTTATGCGGGTGGCAGATGAAATCTGTTACTCGATGTTCTTGTTGCTTCCCTAGAATTTGCATATTTCTGATGTCGATAACAGTATGGTGGAGTTTCAAAGTTCTGGCAATCTGCGATCCTGATTGATCAAAGAAGTGCTAACAGTTCGTTGAATTCCACCGTAGTTAGAGAAAGAAGAAATTTCGCAGACTAAAGGGCAATGCAGATATGATCTGCACGGGGATCACGCGTATGACGAAGTTCAGTATGGGTTTCGAGACTTTATTATCTCGTGCTTCATACACCCCGCGATGTTAATCTAGCGACTTGAATAATCATACTTGATGATAAAACGTTGGTAGCTGCGGTTTGGTTGAAACCTTAGAAGCCACGTAAAATAAAAAATTTCCTAAACCGATTAGAGGCGTCTAACTTGGTTTTGCAGGATGTGCATGTGATGTGGTATAGAAAAGCTCATATTAATTTGATTATGTATGAGATGACTATATAATGTAAATTTATTAACATGACCTGCGTGTCATGATTCGGCATGATGGCTGGAGCCATATGATTTTCACTTTAATGACCTGCGAGTCAACCTTATGTAATGCACTTATTTTATTAGCTATAGAGATAGCAATATTATTTGGTGCATCGACAAGGTGGTGGCAAACTTCGCGAAGGTGAACTCCGACGCAAATGCCAAAGACGAAGAAAATACTTGACTTCTCCGTCAGAAGGGGCTATACCATATCATGCAATTATGAATTACCTGAGATGTTTATCCCTTAAGTTGCACCCTTCTTGATTGCGCGGTAGTCGCTTTTTATTAGGGTGATCTCTCACTTAAAATATCAAGTAGTTAGTGTTCTCCCAAATGTAGCACCGTCACAGCATCTATCCTTTCGGGGTGCGCCATGGATGCATGGGTACGAACGATTGGAGAAATGTAAGGCGGGTGAGGTCAGACCTCGCAGCAAGATCACTTGGTTGTCTTGACGTTCATGGCAGGATCGTCCTGAGCTCGGAACACACGCATCGAAAGATGAACAAGAGTCACATAGAGATGTGATCGGCAAGTTGGCCTACCAAATCAAAATCCTCGTCATGAGATGATGATTCTATGGCGTTGTATTGATATTTGGATCTTGAATCACTCATAATCAATTTTGAGAGATATTGATTTGAGTGGGAGCGCATTTTAGAATTAACTTGTTTAATTCTGAGTGCAATTAATTATGAACACTGTCTAAGTATAATTTGCTAATAGTTGTAGAATAATGGCTCGCGTTTCCACCTTCCCTATTAAAATTGAATAAGCTGTTAAATATCTGGTTAAAACTTTACGGTTGGTAACGTAATGCGAGGATTGTCCTCAAGAGTGCCGAGAAGGATTTTGTCCTATCGCATGCTTTCGGTGTCCTCCCGCTAATGCTATGGATGATGTGACTCTCGTCCTTCCATCCAAAAGCTAGAATTCCATTGTGGTCAAGTAAAATACGTTTGCTTCCATAAGACCCGAACTTCACAAGTTTGGGATAGTTATGTAATATTCATGGAACTGAAAATTGTTTTCAGATACAGACAAAGGCTAAAAGATATGAGATATCCAAAGCAACATTTGTTTGCAAAGTATTAGTAAAGTGTTTACTGGGCATTTGACTGATAGGAGAGGGATCCAGAAGAACGCCTGTCATATGATGAAGGTGAATAAAAAAAAACTTAAAGAGAAAGGAAATGTACAAAGGGTGTTAGTGTGACGCACACGCCTAGGAAGTCCGGGGCTAACGCCGCTCTTAAAGTTGGGTGCTTCTTCTGAGAGTAAGAGAAATATTGAAAGTTAAACTGTTAGAAGTATAAAGGCAAAAAGGAAAGAAGACTGGAATATCCAGCTCATGTATGATGTCATACAAGTTTTTGATGTATAGAAGGCTGGTCAAAAATATAGTTCTTGGGAATTATGGTTAAACATGTTAATCACTGATTCTTGGGTATTGTGAGTTAAATCACAAAGATACCCGCTCGATTGCATTCTGTTGAAACTCGATGTAAGAACTACAACGGCCTAAAAGACTTGCCAGTAATGAGGTTTAGATACGCGCTGGGAACATAGTAAAAGTTACTATACCTTTCATCGGTGTATCACCATCTGTATTTATTTTCATAATTCGTTTTAGAGTTTTATACACTCTATCCCAATGCATAAAATATGTTGCAAGAAGGTTGTTCATAAAAGAACAATTGTTGTTCAGTATTATGAATAACATAAAGGGCCATGCTTCCATCGGGGATGGGATGTATGTTACGAATATTGATGGTAATATGATACATCCATAACAATGACGCTAAATGTCGAAAGACTAAAAGAATACCACATATGTGTGGCACTGCATTTGGTCACATTGGAGAAACCCGCATGGAGAAATTCCATAATGATGGATTTTAAAGTCATTTGATTATGAATCATCTGACACTTGCAACCTTCGTCCGAAAGGTCAAGTGACTGAAATACCGTTCACAGGCCATAAGGAACGAGCAACAAACTTATTCGTGATCATACATTTTGATGTATGTAGTCCGATAAATGTTGTTACTAGTAGTGGAAGTTATTGTAACAAGAAAATTATGTTTCTACAATTCGATTGCAGAAAGGAATATTTTGAGTTACAAGTTTAGCGAATGTCTGATGAGTTATGAAAAGAGTTTTCATAACTTACACCTCCCGGAACACCACTGCAAGTGGAAAGTCCGTGAAGAATTAATCGAACCATTCATGACATGGTAAGATCAAAGATGACATAAATAAATTTGCCATTATCCCTTTTAATGTAATGCTTTAGAGACTACGGCTTTTACACTGAAAAGAGCGCCATCAGGTCTGTTGAAATGACGCCATGGTATGGTACGCCCAACCATGTTTTATCTTTTCTTAACATTTGGAATATGGGGCTTGTGCAAACTGTTTACAAACCTATTCCAAATCAGACAAGTGCTACTTCGTAGGTTATCCCAAATTATTGGGAATTCCTCCACCACTATACCGAGGCAAAAGGTTTTGCCACAAAGAACGGTATGCTTTTAAAGAGAATGGTTCTTGCAAAAAGGTGAGTGGGAGGACAGTGCAACTCGATGAGATAACAGTATCTTCGTCATCAGATCAAAGGAAAGGAACCTTGGAAGTGATTCCAGAGTTTCCTACTGCAACTGATACGGAAGCCTCTACATGAGATGTATGGACTTCGGTCAAACTTGCAACTGAGCCACGTAGGCAAAACTCGTGCAAACCTCTCAGGTGCGCAAACGAGATATTGTTGTTAGACAACAGCATACCTACGATAATCAAGGAAGCGATGATGGGCCCTGACTCCGGAATTGGCTAAATGCCAATACAAATCCGAGATAGTTTCCATATACGTAATTCAAGATTGTATCTTGATGGACCATTCGGAAGACTTAGAGTCTAACGAATATTAATGGAACTATAAACTGATACGGATAAAAATGTTTTATCCATAAAGCTCGACTTGTTGCTTATAAAAATTTCAAGGAATTAACTACGGCGAGATTGTCTCTCCGTAGCGATGCTTAAAGTCGGTTCGGGTTAAACTTGCAATTAATACATATTTCATTCATGAGATATGAAACATGGATGCCAAAAGGATTTCCATAAGATGGAAATACTGCCTTGGACTTGCATATGATACAGTCCAAGGTATTTTATCAGTCCAGAGGATGCTAGTGAGTATGCAAACTTCAGAGTTCCTGCGATGGACAAAAGAGAGCATAATGGAGTTGGAATCTTCGTTTTTGATGAAATAATCAAAAGAGTTTGATTTCATCGATGGATAACGAAGATGCTTGTGGCTACAAGAAAGTAAGTGGGAGCATAATAATATTTCTAAAAACCTTGTGTGTGCTTGACACATTGTTAATTAGAAATAATATAAATTTCTTGACATGAATTAGGACTTCATTGAAAATAGTTTTTTGATGAAGTGCTTGGGCTAAGTAGCCTTGATATTAGGCATAATTATCTGAGAGATAGAATTGCCTAATAGGGCTAAGCCAAAATACATACTGACAAGATGCCAAAACAATTTAGCATTAAAAACGACAAGGAGTGATTCTTGCCAAAGTCACATGGAAAGAGTTTTTGCAAGACTCAGTGTCCCAAAACACTGATGAGCAAATTACATGATGGAGATTCCACACACCTTCGTGTTGGGATTAATCATGTATTCCATGGTATGTAAAACAACCAGATATGTCCAATACTCCAAAGTTGTTGCGAGTATAGATACCAAAGTGATCAAAGAACTGATCGTGGGACAACAGTGAAAAATGTCATTGAGTACTAAAGTAGCACTGATGACATGATTTCTCGCAAGAAGAGATTATGAAGTACTTGTTGTAAGTAATTACATCGATACAGTCTTCATCAATGCTCCATGCGATTTTTGATTTGAGTTAAAGTATTTTTGTGTGTAATACACAATATGGTGGCACAGTAAGTTGGAATTGTTCATAACAGGTTACTGTGGCGAAATTCTATAACAAATGGCTATGTATGTTGCTGCTTTAGAAGCAACAAAGAAAATGTTGAATCATATAGTTCATTCATGAACTTAGTATGGTTCCAATATGGCTTTGGTCAATGGAACACTATTGAAGATAGTTGCTCCATAGCTCAGTCTGAGGAATCACGGTTCGACCAGTGATTCGCATATATACAAAGCCAAGTCCACACAAAGTATGAATTTTGTGAAAGCGTGAAAACGCGAGGATATGCAAAGATACACACGGAGTTGAAGTTGTCAGATCCGTTGGACATCAGGCTATACCACATGTGAAGCATATTTTACACCAGTATGCCGTAGGTGTAAAGTGCATTAGCATTGACTAGATTATTGACTCTAGTGCAAGTGGGAGTCTGTAGGAGATATGCCCTAGAGGCAATAATAAATGTTATTATTTATCCCCATGTTCCTAATTATGTTTATATTCCATGCTATAACTGCAATGGTTCTCGAGTCTGCAATAACCACGAGGCTCGGAGGAAGACTCATATGCACGTGTGGAATAATAAACGGATAAAATATATATTCCTAGTCTCGCCTCTAAGACTAGCTCAAGTGTTGCATGATGGTTCTGTTTTCCTGATCATGGGCATTACTATGCCGGCAACTTTGAGGGCACAATGTTAGAAGAACATTTGTGTTGAATCGACCCAGATTGATGTTATGCTATGAGATACATTCGTCACCAGTTAATGGATTATAACACAGAGAAAGTTGAGCGTTTGCATAATTCCTTAGACCATGAGAGTATCGAGTTCCTTCGTACTTGCTTCGTGAACTTTGGGGTTTGTTAAACGTCATCTGTAAAAGGGTGGCTATTACGGCGGCTTACGGGTTCACGGAAAAGTATGACCATGAACTAGGTAGCTCAAGATTGGGATTTGCTCCTCCGTCGATGGAGAGATATTCTTCGGGCCCTCTCGGTGTTACAGTATCCACCATCGTCTGGCCAGACACAGTGTGATTTGATCACAGGGATGCCGGAACACGGGAACGAGAAAAGAGAACAATACCGGAAACGAGGTAACTGGCATAGTGGACAAGTTGTTGATTCACGGGGATGCCGATAAGTCTCACCTCGGGTGTTTGTAACATATCGCGAAGCAACAGGAATAGCACACGGCAACTGGAGGTTCACTCGAATATTTATTCGTGTGGGTATAGGGGTCAATATGGGTGTCCACGGCTCCGATGTTGACCATTGATCGGAAAGCGTTCTGGGTCATGTCTATACTTCACCGAACCTATAGGGTCACACGCTTAAGGGTCATCTATCTGCTGAATACTAGACAGGGAGTCTAAGAGAAAGTCACCGGAAAGGTTTCGGAGAAAACGGAAAAGTTCCGGAGAGAGAACACCGGAATAGTTTCGGTAAAACCGAAAAGTTGTTTCGGAGTGAACCACTAAGCCGAAAAGGTTTCGGTAAGCACCTGGTACTTTTGGAGGGTGCCAGAATTGTTCTGGTAACTTCTGGAATTTTTCTGGAGAAAAGAATAAAATATATTTTTTCGGAAATATTTCGGAGCTGCCGGAAATGTTCCGGAGCTGCCGGAAATGCTTAGGTTGCTTTTCGCAGATGAAAATCACTAATCCGGAATTGTTTCGGAACGCGCCCAAAATCATTTTAGTGGGTATTGGAATTATTCTAAGACCCACAGAAATATTTTTGGATTTTTCGGACGCGAAAAAGTGGTGTCATGAATAGTAAAAAGTACTACTTGGGATATTTTTGGAAAGCCTTCTAGAAGGACTTGGGAGCCAAGAAAGCCCCCTTGGGTTTCCTATAAATAGAGGTGTGAGGGCAGCCCCATATGCTTGATCCAAGCTCTCCCTTGAGTTCTATACAAATGCCATGCATGATCTGGCTTTCTCTCTCCCTCCCAGCGAAATAGTTTCGTAGAGCCGAAAGGCTGTCTAGGTTCCGGCAGGAACTAGTTCTGGATGGCGAAGCCCTGTCGGATAGCTGACACCGTATGTGTGCAACCCCGTAGAGAGGTCGTAGTTTCGATCTTTTGCCCGAAGGGCTGTCCAAATTATTGTTCGAGTTTCAAGGGTCCTCCCGAAGGGCTGTCCGAGTTACCAATCGAGTTTCGAGGGGCCTCCCGAAGGGCTGTCCGTGACACCGTCCGAGGGACTGTCCGACCGCCTCCTGGAGCGCTGTTCGAGGAGCAGACGAGGGAGAACATCCTCGCGGTTGGGAGGTTGTAAATCCTAGCTGCGGGGATCTGCACCGACGATCTACATCGACTCTACTTCCGCTGCGCTACGAGTCGGTAACGATCAGATCAAAACCTTGTATGCAGTCTCCATAGTGGTCCTGGGCGTGTTCGTAGTGCGAATTTTTTTGTTTTCTGCCGCGTTCCCCTACACCGCCACCGCCTCGCGACACCACCCATGAACACTAACATCGCCGATCTAAAGGATCGGCAAACACACGAGGCGATCAACTCTGAGATGCCACAATAAAGGGCACCGCCAGTGTGGGAGTGAAGCTGAGGCAGATTAATTCATCTAGGCGCCGCTCCCACCACCCCAACGGTGCACCTTGACCTACAAATCCAAACCTTAACTACAGAATGGAGGAACGGGGTTCCCCTCCCTCTTGCCGCATGAGAAGCAGTTGGAGGGAGAGGGGACCAGTGCCCTGGCCGACTGAGATCGGCTAGAAAGAGATCGCCTCTCCCTAGTCAAAAAAGGGACAATTAACTACGATCGTTGTAGCAAACCTGGCATGTCGATGCACGCATGATGTAGCAGTGGAGTTTAATTTGTTGGGTAGTGATTGGGTCGACGGATTGGCACAAAATTTCGATCCATTGCGTACATACCGTCTGATTGGTTCACCCCAAGCCGTTGAATTCTTATCTTATTGGGACTTATTCTTCCTCCTCCCAGGTCAGGCAGCCGCATCTCTCCTTCGCACCCTGCAATGAATGTTTCACATCTTTTTCTTCTTCCCCTGCGGCTGCCCCTTCCTCTGCGCCGCGCAACGCATTTCATCCTCGCTGCCGACGCTCTCCCCTCGCCGGTGCTACCCCCTCGCCCCTTGTAGAAACAATGGCGATGATGCCATGGCTCTCAGACAAACACCAACTTTGCGACAAAGCCCTTGTTGCACTCACATTATTACAACAGAGGCTCTATTACAAAGTCACCCCAATCTTTTTTTACATATCGGTGATAGGAAAAAAAATCACTGGTCAACTTTTTTTTTCTCAAAAGTCGTAGCTTTTCTCTCGTCTCTGTTGTCATCGTAGAAAAACACACACCACTTTATAGCACAATCAGACTCCGGATGTAGCATAAAAGTGGCGCGTCCGTAGCAAAAGCCAACAATGGTTACAACAAAAGGAAATCATCGTCGTTGCACCGTGACTCGCATCAACATCATTGATGGTTTGTCGCAATTGTCATCGCGGGTAGTAGAAAAATCAACAACGGTTTGTAGCCAAATTCATTGTCGATGTCGTCTCGCCATGATCGGTCGTAGCACCGAAGCATGTTGTAGGACCGAGGCTCGTTAGTTGTAGCAAGAATCATCCATGGTTGTAACCCGACGACATCGATTGTTGCTTGGAGTAGCCCCGCTCATCCTCGCCGCTGGCAGTGAGCGCGCTAGATTGCAGCGAGAAAGCTCTCCGATGAAGCTTTTGACTTGTCGGTTGCAACAGAATGAGGCTGATGTCGTCGTCCCAGTAGAAAACACTCAAGATGGTGCGCCCAAAACTAGATGATGGTTCCTGCTCTGGATTTTCCGGTAGTAGCAAAACAAGATGTCGATCCCAACATCTCTGTGTAGGAGGTTGTAGCTCGCTGTCGGGGGAGATGGAGAAGGAGGCAGCCATGGTAGCTTGCGATGGGGGGAGAGGGAGGAGAAAGCGACCATGGTGGCTCGCGTCGGGAGGAAGGGAGAAGGAGGCGACCCTGGCAGCTCGCGTCAGGGGGAATGGATGGAGGAGGAGGCGACAACGGCTACATGCAGTTCGTGTTAGGGGAGATGGAGAAGAAAGGTGCCATGATGACTCGGCGTCGGGGACATGAAGGAGGAGGCGTCCATGGCGCCTCGTATCGGGGGTAAGAAGGAAGGAGGAGTGGTCATGGTCACGTGTGATGGAGCGAGCACTGCTTCATCGTACGGTTTGGGAGGGTCCACGGGTGTTCCATTGTACGCACCGCGCGTGACCGGTCCTGTTTCGGTCGATCAGTCGACAATAAAGTTTACCTAATTTTTTCTCCGAGACATGAATGATTAGTGCATCGTTGTCTTCTTAATTTTGTAGAGACTACCGCTTATTTGGTTTTTCTCGCCATAAATCATGACTTAACTTTCGCATTTCTTTCCTTTCTCCTAAACTTTCATCCAAACTTTAGTCACTCCAAATTTGAATATTTTTTAAGTATTTTTTAAATGAAATCTAATTTTGAGGGACTAAAGTTTTTTTTACCAAGGCCTCCCCTCAAAAACCTAAATTTGAACATAAAGTCATTTCAAACAAATATTTGCATTAGATTAAATGCATAATTAATTATACAACACTACCACACTAAAATGATTTTTTTTTCATATTCCTTAGTACACTTGTTTACAAATACCCAACGAACATTGCCGTAGGTCTCCCTTCGTGGCTGGGACCCGAATAAGTACCATTATCCGCGTGGACTCGGCGATGACAACGCTTTGCGCATTCTTAGTGCTAGAGACAGGAAAATAGAACGAGGAGGGCCGAGTATTTTTAATCATTGTTGGGGAGGCCGAGTCCATATACACAATTTTGACGTTAAAAAAATCACTGAAAACATTGCATAGTAGGCCTAAATCAGTTTTATTAAGTGGAGCAGGAGGGGAAGCGCGCGCGGGGGGTGGGGGTGGGGTGGGGGAGAGGAGGGCTCTGCTGGCCCCATGTCTCCGCCACTGGTAGTTCTACTGTTGGGGGTATTATCGTTGAACTTAGATGTTTAGGGCGTAGCGTGATGTTGTACTCATTTTTTCCTTTTTTTACGATTGTGTAATCGCATGTGTTTTGTGAGATCCGCATATCTTGGGATCGATGTTGTTTAAAGGCTACCTCACTATTTTGTGTCGTTCGTTCGTGTAATTTATTCAGTTGTTGCTATACACATAAAGCAGAATAAAAACCTATTGTTTGAGATGGCCTTAGCTCGGCAGAAACATAGACACGATGCTTTGTTTTTTTAAGGTCACCAGGAAGAGGCCAAAAGCCTCCCACCTGAATTTTTCGTGTATATATGACGATCAAGAGGATATACATGAGGGAGAGGGAGAGGCATGGGCGGAGCCAAACCGCACAGAGATTACATGGTGACACAAACGCAGTATAGAGAAGAAGGAGAGAGAAAAAGAGGGGGGGGGGGGTAGGGACTACACTACATCAGCCATGATCACACCTGGAGCACGGAGAGCATGTAGCCAGACAACCGCGGTGGGCTCCTCATCTTTCTTCATCCTCCATTTCCAGAGAGTGGCATCCTCCCGACAGCAAGCGAGGATCCGTGCGAGGGAGGGGGCTGACCATTGAAGACCACCGAGTTCCTGTGTTTCCATATGTGCCAGCAATGGAGTAGGACGAACGCAGCTGGCGACGCATGCCCTACAGCAGGTGCAGCGTCGAGGGTGTGGAGGGTGCACACGTCTTGGCTCCCGAGAGCCCCGCTCATGCCCACATCGGCCCAGAAGGAGCCGACAAAAGGGCAGCCAAAAACCATGTGATTGGTCGTCTCAAAGGCGGCGCCACAGATGGCACAACCCGCTTCGTGAGCTTCGATGATGGTTTTCCTGAGGAGAACATCACAGGTATGGATCCGCCTTTGAACCAGAGGCCAGCCGAAGAGCTTTACTCTGGACGGATCACAAGTTCCCCAGACGAAGGCATGGTGCTGCGAGCGCACGCCATCGAACCGGGCGAGGGCATAAGCAGCGCAGGTGGAGAGAGCGCCTCCCTTCTTGCTACATAGCGGCAACACCTGCTCATCCCGGCTAGGAAGAGCAGGGGAGGCCAGCAGCAGCACCTGGACCGCCGCCAGGTCATCACACCCAGCCTGGGTTAGCCGCGGCACAAGATTGCACCGGAGCCCTTGCTCCCGCGCCGTGTAGACAGAGACCTCCGCGTCCACCGAGTGGGAGAGGAGGGAGGGGAAGGCAACCGCCAGAGGGCCACAGGGGAGCCAGCAGTCGAACCAGAAGGAGGACGTCTTCCCATCCCAGACAACCACTCTGGAGACACAGCGGTAGAGCGGTAGGATAGACCGGAGCCCTTTCCCATGATCCCTAGCGATCTTGCAAGCGGCAGGGTTGAGGAGGGAGCGCCCATTGAGCTCACCCCAAACCCAGCCCGCCCAGCGAGATGGAGAGGACGCGTCATGGAGGCGGTGGAGCATCTTCAAGAGCAAGCACTCATTTTGCGTGGCCAGGTCCCGGACCCCGAACCCACCTTCATCCTTGGAGCGCAGACTTGTTCTCAAGCAACCAAGCACTGGGCGTCCGACGCAACCTCGGCCGCGTTCCAGAGGAAGGCGTGCCCCAGCTTGTCGAGGGCCTTTATCACCGAGGGGGGGGGAGCCTTACGGCTGCCATGGCATATGTAGGGATCGAGTCCAGCACCGCGTTGATGAGGACAAGGCGCCCCGCGGGGGAGAGAAGTCGTGCCCTCCAGCCAGCGAGGTACTTGTCCACTTTGGCGATCATGGGGAGGAAGTCCGCCAGGCCGAGCTTGCCCCAGGAGAGCGGCAGGCCGAGGTAGACCTGGGGAAACCCCTACACCTCGCACACAAGGGCCTCCACCGCCTCGGCAAGTATCTCAGGGGCCGCGTTCATGGGAACCAGCGTGCTTTTTGTGGAAGTTGATGTCAAGCCTCTTGGCCGCAGCATACTTGTCGAGGATGGCACTCAGTCGTCCGGCCGCGCCACTTGATGCACGCACGATGACAAGGGTGTCATCCACGTACTGGAGCACTAGAGGGGGCTCTCCGTCCACGATGGGGTGCCGCGGGACGTCGTTTTGGCGGATCAGTTGTTGTAGGACGTCGGCGACGAGGAGAAACAGGTACGGAGAGAGGGGGTCCCCCTGTCGGAGCCCACGCCGGATGGGGAACCATTGCCCCGGGACACCGTTGAGAAGCATAGCGGACCGCGACAAATGGAAGATGGTCTCCATACAATCACACCAAAGGGGGGGAAAGCCGCGAACCTCCATGATTTTTCTTAGCCCCGACCAGTCCACCGAGTCGAAGGCCTTGGCGAAATCGAGCTTGAATACGAGAGCAGGAGCCTTCCTTTTGTGACAGCACTGGATCATCTCGGTAGCGTAGACGAAGTTCTCTGATATGATTCGGCCGGCAACAAACCCCGACAGATCCACATCCACCAGGGAGCCGATTTGTCGTTGGAGCCGAGTGGTAATTCCGTGACACAGGATCTTGATGTCCCCGTTCTGGAGCGAGACCGGCCGAAATCCCCCGGTAGAAGGCACTGCAGCGTTGACTTTGGGGAGGAGGGCGATATACGCCCGGTTGATCGGCTCAAGGTCCAACACGCCGGCATGGAACTCCTCGAACAGCCGTTGCAGATCGCCAGACACCATCCCCCAGGAAGCTTGGTAAAACGCCGGCCCGAGGCCGTCCGGCCCAGGAGCGCTGCGTGGGTCCAGCGACCACGCGACATCCTTGACCTCTTGCGCAGAGAACGCCCCCACCAAGTCCGGCCCGTCCGCGCGCGCAAAGTTGGCGTAGAGCGCTGCGAGAGAGAACGTCTAGGTGGTAGGCCTGGCCCGACCTAGGAGCTGGACGTAGAACTGTCGGAGGGCAGCTTCCTTCCCCTGGTGGTCGACAATGGGCGCGCCACCGACCTCCAGGGAGCGGATGAAGTTCAAACGGCGGCGTTGCTAGGCGTTGGCGTGGAAGAAGCCAGTGTTCTCGTCGCCCTCGCAAACCGCCTTTCACTTCCCACGTTGCTTCCAGTGCGCACTTTGCCTCGCGATGGAGTCCGCGAGACTTGCACCGGCGTCACGACGTAGCTGAAATTCAACAGAGGAGAGAGCCTGGCATTCTTCCCAGAAATCCACAAGATCAATAATAAATTTGCAATTGTTATCATATGCAGGAATGAACCTGTGTAGCCATTTCCTGGTCTTGGCCGCCGCCCGAAACCGTTTTTTTGAGCCGCCAGTGTGCCAACAGCAAGCCCGTTTGCCGCGGATCCGGTCCAGGAGGGGGAGGTGGTAGGGAGGAACAGGGGATCGAGCAACCAGGTTTTTTCGAAGAAGAAACGGGAGGGGGAAGGAATGCGGGTGGACGCCAGGACCACGAGGGGGCATGGTCGGAGGTAGGGCGGGGGAGGGAGGACAACGCCGAATCCGGAAAACAACAATCCCAACTATGATCGAAGAAAGCCATGTCTAAGCGCGCAAGGGTGGGGGGTCCCTCCTGTTCGTCTAGGTGAACCGGTGATCAGCGAGAGCAAGCTCGTGAAGCCCAAGCGAGTTGATCACCGAATTGAAAAGGGAGGCGAGATTCGCATCGAAGTTGTCGTTGTTCTTCTCAGCGGGGTAGCGGATGAGATTGAAGTCTCCCACGGCGATCCAAGGGCTAGAGGTTGCCGCCGCAACGCCCGCAAGATCCGCGAGGAAGGGCTCAGTGAACGTGTGGTCAGAGGGCCCGTAGACATTGGAAGCAATGAACGACATCGGGCAGGAGGTGGACTCGAGAGTGGTGGTCAGGGTGTAGCGCGACGTTGTGGAGAAGGATAGGGAGAACAGGCGCGGATCCCACACAGTGACCACCCCTCCCCTGCTCCCATCGGTGTCCATGGCTGCAAAGCCAGCAAGGCGGCGGGGCAGAAATGACCTGGCTTTGTGGGGGGGGGGGAGAGACGACAGCTTGGTTTCCTGGAGGCAGGCAACAACGGGGTCACGCGTATTGATCGAGTCCTTAACCAGATCACATTTATGCCCATCCCCAAGCCCTTGCACATTCCAGAAAAACAAGGAGAGTTTAACGTAGGGGATACTATCCATGGGGGCGGTGACCACCAGGATTACACAAATGACGGCATAGGGAATTAGGCGAGGGGGGGACAAGCTAAAAGAGAGGGCAGGGATACAACTTCCATGATCACAGGCAGCAGGCCGTCGACGGAGGGGAGAACTAGCATCACGCCTCCCCTCCAACCGACCCAAGCACACACGGCGGCGTCTAAACATCAGAGGGAAAGACCACCGGAGCTTGAGACTCGGGGAGGGAGGCCGCCTCGCGCATAGTGCGCCCATCCTTCTCTCCCAGAGGGAGAAGCACGTCGTCCAGCATTTTGTCTTTGAGGACCTTCGATTTGAGGCGTGGAGAGCAGCCGGAGATGGCGTCCCGTAGGGCACAGAGCTTGACAGCCTTTGCTTCCATGCTCATCCACACCGTTGTCTCAGTGGTGGCGATCCTGGCGCTACAGCGGGGGGGGGCGACCTCTGCAACGACCATGGGGGGAGGGGAAGCCACCACCTCCCCCTCCTCAATCTCGACGATGATGACCCCGGAGTTCCCGCTCAGGGATGACATGGGGCTTGTGGAGAACGGCGAATTGGGGTATAGCGCCGCCATCGGCGACGGCGACGTGAGCGGGCGGGCATCACTTCCCGGGAGAGGAGGGCCCCCCAGGATCCCGAGGACGGAGTCAAGTTGCCCCATGTCGCCGCGCCCTCCATGGCGACGATGAAGGAGGCGTGCAGCACCGATCCCAGACGCAACGGGGCGCTCGGCGAGAGGGGGGTAGTTGTGCGTGAACGGCGGCGGCGGAGCGTGAAAGAAGTTGATGTACTCGCTGTCGTCGCCGTATGACAGCGAGCGGTCCCACGCGTGCACAGGGCGAACCGAGACCATGCGCGGACCCCAATCCCCGCCAAGAGGCAAGACCTTGCAAGGCACAAGTCTAGGGTTTTTAACGAGAACCACCGCGCGGATAGTAGCTAGTTCCTGCCCCGCCGCAACTAACGGGTCGATCTTGAGCACACGACCGAAGCCGGCGAACATGCCCCGGATCCCAGCAGGGGCGATAAACTCGGCGGGGAAGCTGGTGGCGGCAACCACCGCGCAGATCTCCACCCTAGACGCAAGGCGTCCATAGGTCTCTTCAGGGTGCAGGTCGATGCGCGCCCCCTTGATGGCTTCTCGCCCTTCGTTGGTTACCCCAAGTGGAAGGTGGAAATGTAGCGCAGCAGCAAGTTTCCCTCAGTGAAGATACCAAGGTTTGTCTCCAGTAGGACTCCAGAGATGATAAGTAGGTGCCAGCGGCGCAACTGACGTGGACATGCACATAGACACAGATAACTTTGTTCCCAACGAAGTTCATAGAGGTTGTCAATCTCTCCGGTCTTGTTGTTTACAAAGGGTAAAACACAAGGGATAATGATAGCAAGTAAAAGCAATAAAGTAAAGATAGCGTGGAAACAGTAATAAGGATATGGACCAGGATACGTGATGTTCACTAGTAATGTCTCTCTCCCAAAAGACGATAAAACTTCTATGCGAGGTAAACAAATTACAGAAGGGCAATTGACAGGATTATGAACGCACCGCAATGCTAACTGTGCTACAAAAGAAAGGAAGAGGTTCAAAAGTACAGGCAGTACGCCAAAATAAGTAGACTGAAATCTAACTGCTTCTACTACTAATCATCCACCCTGAGATATCTATCCAGAACATCTCGCTGGTATTAAGTTGCGAGCCCCACCCAAAGTGTAAACCCAAAGCAACAGACAACTGCATTAAAAAGCACTTTGCGTAAAGTAAACAATCCTTGTAACCGCGGTTACAAGCACCGTTGTTTTCCCCCTTGTGGCAACAGCACATCCCCTAGACTCATGTTTCTGTCACTCAAGCGTGTCATTGGGGGGCATGAACCCACAATCGAGCACAACGTTCCCTCTTGGAGTCACTACCTACTACTTGGCCAAAGCAATAAACAGCAACGGAGAACATGCAAGAATTACTTAGGAACAAAAATATAAGAGATAAAAACCAAATATATTACTCTATCACAATCTGAACATAATCTCATAATCCATCAGATCCCATCAAACTCAGCATAGCAACAACAGAAATATTACAAAGGTGCCTCGATCATGTAGGGCAGCTCACGAGGTCTAAACAATGAAGATCAAAGAGGGGAGGAGAACATCACATAGCTACTGATCACGGACCCATGGTCCAAGGAAAACTACTCCCGAGACATCCGGGGAGCATCCATGGTGGAGAGGAGACTCCCGGAGGTCAATCCTCCCTCCGGCAGGGTGTCGGGAAGAGGTCTTCTGGTGCTCCCGATCTCGGAAGCGCGGCGGCGGCGGAACAGAGGCGAGTTTGCGAAATAGGGTTCTGTCTTTGGAGTTTCCCCGTGACGGAGAATAAATAGGCGAAGGGGGGCCGCTAGAGGTGGACCAGGGGCCCCAGGCGCCCCCCTGGCGCGGCCAGGGGTGGGGCCGCGCCGGGTGGCCGCCTGGGCCCCCCTGGCTCCCCTCTGGCCCCTCCAGGGCTCTTCGCGAAGCTTCCTTCACGCTGATTTTTTATCTGAATTTTCCCGAATTTTTTTGGCACTTTTTATATGGGGGAAAACTGAAATAGAAAAACAGCAGAAAACAGGAACTGGCACTGGGGTGCACTGAGTTAATAGGTTAGTCCAAATATGATCAAATGTATATGAAAGTGTATCTAGATCATAGCAATATCACACAAAACATGCATGGAGCAAGCAGAAATTATAGATACGTTTTGGACGTATCACCCCTCATGCAGGAAGAACTGATGGTTGAGGGCCTCCTGGCGCTGATCAGTGGTGGCGAAGCGCATGTACATAGCGGCGACAGAGGAGGGAACGACCTCAGGCAGGAGGTGCCCAATGTTGTCAAGGACGGTAGCTTGGACGACCACAGTGTCGTTGAAGAACGCGTTCGGTGGCTCGATGGTGACTGACGAGGGGGTGACCCCACGACTCCTGCGTGTGAGGATACCCGATGCGTATGAAGACGGGAGGCCCGCTGGAAAGCCTTGACAGGCCCACGACTGGCCCATTCAAACACCGACGTAGGAGTCCGCGACTGATATGGAAGGCATGACTTGGCGAACAAGGCAAGACTAGAACTAGGAAACTATCTTTGTAACCTAGTATGGACTCCCCGAGACCTAGCCTAGTATATAAAGGCTGGGAGGGGAGACGTCCAGATCAACCCAACACACAATCTACTCTCCTGGTCTTGCGAGAACTCGCCTTGGCCTCCCCTGTAATCGCCCCCTCACGCAATAATATCGAGCAGGAAGTGCTTCTCTTGTTAGCCGACGAGTATCGTCCAACCTGTTCCTTCTCTATGATCAACCCAGGGTCCCTGACCGTGGGATTTGTAGGGGCAGATCCCCGTCAATTGGAGCCGTCTGTGGGAACTACACAGGTTGGAATCACGATCTCGGCGGTCCCGCCTTCAGCAAATCAAGACTCGAGACTAGAACCAGATCTAGCCCGCTCGAGGAATTCAAGTTCACCACAAGCATCTGTTGGGTCTCGCAGCAGAAAACAATAATTTTTATAACTAGCGTCGCCCTTAACCCAAGATCTATCTAGCTGTAATGCTGTAACGGAAAGACTTGCGGAAACATACCTCGGGGTGTAGACCGTTGCGCGGGAAACGTTCCCGCAAACGTGGTTGATGTAGCCGATCAAGGTTCATAGCCCCTTGGCTGTGTTGAGCACCCGGATGGGTATAGTGCCACACGTGTAGCACCTCGTAGTACTCACACACATACGAGACTCGATGACGACCTCCGTTCTCCGATCCAGCGAAGGGGGCGGAAGCAGACCTCCGAAACCAGAGTTGCAGCAGCACGACGGCGTGCGTATAGTGGAGAAGCCTCAATCCCAGCACAGGTTCCAGACAAGGGGACCCCGGTTTGAGAGAGACGAGAGAGGGGAGAAGAACGGTGAAAACCGATCTCAATTCAGAGTAATATTTATTTTCTCACGAATTTCTGTGTATTAAATATGTGCACCCTGCCCATCTATATATAGGCAGAGGGAGGGAGTCAACCCCTCTCCCCTAGCAAGGTGGGACTAAAGTCCCTTTCTAGGGGGAGGTGTCCGGCCAAGGGATGAGGGGGGGGGGCGAACCCCTCATGGGCCCTAGGGCCCATGGCGCCTCCCTCTCTCTCTCTCTTTTTCTTTTCCTTTATTCCCCTAATGGGCTTCTTTCCCAAAGTTGGCCCATTGCACTTTTTAATTATAAATAAAATGTTATTAATTATTAATTCACTTAATTAATAAATAATACATATTATTTCATCTCCCGATGATCCGGAACTCCTTCGAGCTCACTCCGAACAACCTTCGGACCAACCCGAAACTTTTCCGGTACGTCTTTCTCTCTTCTCCGGGAACTCCGATAGTTCCGAATAGGTCTCCGATATTCATCGATCCCTTAAGTGTGTTACCCTACGGTCCGAGAACACTCCAGTCATGACCGAGACAAATGCTACGGTCAATGATCAATAGAGGGACCTGGATGCCCATAATGACCCCTGTGTATTCCGGAAGTAACCGATTGAACCGTTCACGTTGTATACTAGATTAGTCATGCAATACTAGATTAGTCCAAGATTCGATCAACTGCATCCAATGCATTAGTTCTATCTTGTTACCAACAAATCTTATTCACTCGTTCCGTGATATTCATCCTTGTGATCTAGTCACACGCTGCGCAGCTTTATGGATGCAATCTCACCGAGTTGGCCATGAAGTATATTTCCATTATATGGATTGACAAATCCCGCTCTTGAATCAACACTTCTCAACATATCCCATCGGATAGCCCAAGATACACCTTTATGGTCACCATGTTTCAGTGTGACGGTTAATGAACTCAAAGCATCCTCAGAAGATAGCAATTATGCGTGATCTCACGGTCAAAGGAACAGGCTACTACGTTCTGTAATTACAACACTGAACTTTTACGATTTGATCATGTTGCAATGCTTGCATTGGGTAATGTTCATCACGTCATTCATTCAATGAGGTGACCTTACCGTCAATTGATTGTCCATGATCGTGAAACCACAATCATCAGTTGACGATAAACCAGTCATCATGAGAGGCTGACTAGGAACTCTGGTTGTTTCTATACCACACCTGTATCATTGTTTCACTCATACAGTTCCAGCACAGTATGAAACTGGTCATGAACTTATTTAGATATATCGGAATAATCATATATTATTTGCCTCTAGAGCATATATCCAACAACATCTCCATCGCTCCGTCAGGATCACCTAGCCTACAGTCGAATCAAGTCCAGCACCTCAACAACCGCCAGACCCATCGCCGGCGGAAAAGAACTCGACGACCCAGAAGAGAAGCACGAGGACTCTACACGAGAACCCCACTCTAAGAGTCGCGACGCATGACAGAAGACTCGCCCACCAGTCGACGACCCGCCGCCGCCCGGACTCCCGCCACACGACAAGACATCGACTCCGAAACCCAGACCGGAGAGTACTACGACCTAGAGCGAAGACCAGATGAATTCGCCAACTTCATCCGGAACCATTCACTCAGCGATGGGATAGAGCTTGACCCAAGATTCCACAACCTAACAGAAGACCATTCGCAGATCTTCCAAATCTCAAGGAGAAGAAGGCACGCCGGCTCCAGTAAACTCACAACCAAAGAGCAACTGGAAGGACCTTGCGCGATCCACTGTTTCGAAGACAGTTGGGGACACCTCAGAGCAAGCCACACACTAGGAGATTGTCTCCTATTCACCGAACTCTCCAACAGCCTCAAGGAGGAAAAGCAGCGTGAAGCCAAGTGCACTCGAAGAAGCGCACAGTCACCAGCACCAAGTACCGAAAGGCAATACCCCACGTCCCACGGACGAATATGCATGATCCAAGAAGGAAGACCCTCAAAAGGAAAGAAGGACGCCTACACCCTGCAGGCCGAAGCGGTTGAAGACCTAAAGATAGCAGAAATCTACCAACTGTGTGGCGCCAAGACCAGCATCACCTTCTCTCAAAGCGACCACCCGCCCGAAGTCCCAAGGCCGGGGCACGCACCCCTGGTCCTCAAAGCCCAGATCAGAGGTTACGACAAGGACAAAGTCTTCATGGACGGAGGCAGCAGCCTAAACATAATCTTCGCCAGCACCCTACGCAAGATGCTAATCCCACGATCAGTTTGGAAAAAGTCAGGCACAACAATATATGGTGTAGTTTCGGGCAATGTTACAAATATCGGCCGATATTCCGATATATCGGCCGATATATCGCTTATCGGGGTCGCAACGATAGGATAAATGCATCCCGCCGCAGTTTGCCGGTCTAACCGATAAATCGGTTGCCAGACCGATTTTTCACCGATAAATGTGGGGGCCATCTGTCTGAAAAAATGTAAATTGCTGGAAAACCAATATTCACCCCGCCGCGAGCCACACACCAGCGCGGGATAAGCACTTAAGCAGATAAGGTTTGGGCGCCCCTCCCCGCTTGACCTCGCCGCCGCCCGCCCCGCTTGACCTCGCGGCTGCCACCATGGTCTCCGCCGGTGGCCGGAGGTAGCTCGCCCACCCGTTCTCTCCCGACCGCGCTCTTCCTCTTCTCGAGCACCGCACGACGCCGTACGACCCCTCACGACCTCGGCCTCATCTCCAGCACAGCACAGCACGGCACGACGACGGCCGTCCTCGTCTCCAGCACGGCACGGCGGCACCCTTCCTCGTCTCCAGCACGGCACAGAGGCGCTCTTCGTCTTCTCCAGCACGGCACATCACCTGCCCGTCTCCAGCAGATCAGCACGGCACGGCGGCGCCCTTCCTCGTCTCGAGCACGGCACAGCGGCGCCCGTCCTCTTCTCCGGCGGAGCGAAGTAGCAGGACGACTGGAGCAGCTCCCGCACGTCTCTGCTCGTCAGGATCCAGTGGAAGTCAGTGGGTAGCAGATCCCCCGCCACACTTCCTCCACGCCACGGTATGGATTATCCCAGCAGCCCAGCTTCATATTGCACATTTTGATTTTTGAGGCATGATATGAATGTGCACTTGTGCAGGGAAGCAAATTTTATTAGCTTATTAGGTATGATATGAAGCCATGAAGGTGCAGGGCAGCAGATTGTACTAGGCTGGAGCAATGTTTAAAGATTTCGATTTTGGGTTTAGTCTGTAGAGTGTAGATGGATGTAGTCAGATTGTGTTAATATTCAGTATTTAGTACTTACTATATTTAGTGGTGAACTGGTGATGTAGATTGTATCATTATAGTCAGATTTAGTCCTCTTTTCAAATTTATTAGTTGTTGCTTGTTAGTCAATCATTGATAAACTATATAGATGGCTGACATGGTTGTTTCCTTTTATTTATGTAGATGTCTACTTCAGGCTCATCTCAAGTTGCAAGTTCAACTAGTAAGGGGAGATCAGATGACATGGCTTGGGAGTTTGCCGAGTGTGTTAATCCAAATAATACACAAAATCTCAAGTGTAAGTTTTGTGGAAAATTAGTATCAGGAGGAGTGACTAGGATGAAGGAGCACATTGGGAAGATCAAAGGCGGTGTGACTAGCTGTATGCAAGCCACACATGATCTGATTGCTCGTGCTTTTGCGTCGCATGAGGCACCAAAGAAGAGGAAATTGGAGAAGCTAAAGCGTGAACAAGAAATGAAAGCCGCAATCACCATAGAGGCGAGCGAGGATGATCAAGAACAACTGAATAAAGTTGGTGATGGTTCTCTGAATAGGGGTCCATTGGATCAATATGTTGCTCCAATTGATCCGTCGATCCCGTTGAAATCTAAAAAACAGCGGACTATAAATGATAGTATAGATAAGGAAAGAAGCTACAAAGTTGGACAATATTTGGCTCGATGGATGTATAAGAAAAATGTACCCTTCAATGCTATCAATGATGATGATTTCAAACAGTTTTGTGAGGCTCTTGGTCGCTATGGTCCTGATTGGAAGCAACCTTCACAATATTTGATCCGCGAGAAGATATTGGTGCAAGAGGTGCAAAGGACTAGGGATTTTCTGAAGCCACATGATATTGAGAGGGTGGATACGGGGTGCTCTGTTATGACCGATGCTTGGACGGATAAGAAAAGCAGGAGCATCATGAACTTGTGTGTGCATTGCAAGTTGGGGACCGTGTATGTTGGATCAAAGGAGGCGTCAGCCAATGCACACACAAGTCTATACATCTTCAACTATGTGGATGAATGCATTGAGGAGATAGGTATGAATCATCTTCAAATTGCTCTCATTCATTGCTTTCTAAGTTTATTACTTGCTGAATTTGTTACTTGTTGAATTTGTTACTTGCTGAAATTTGTTACTTGCTGAATTTATTACTTGCTGAAATTTATTACTTGCTGAAATTTGTTACTTGCTAAAATTTATTACTTGCTAAATTTTGTAGGTGCTGAAAATGTTGTGCAAGTAGTCACGGATAATGCTTCAAACAACATGGGAGCAAAGGTGATGTTGAAAGAGAAAAGACCAAAGTTATTGGACCTCATGTGCAACTCACACCATCAACTTGATGGTAGAAGCAATTGGAAAGTTGAAGCATTTTGGTTCTACAATAACCAAAGCCAAAGAGATGACTGTTTTTCTTTATGCACATCATGCTACATTGGCCCTGATGAGGTCCTATACAAAAAAGAGAGATATTGTTAGACCGGGGGTGACTAGATTTGCTTCGGCATTTCTTACCTTGCAAAGTCTTGATGCTAAGAGGAGTCAACTAAAAGAAATGTGTTGTAGTGATACTTGGGATGGATGCAAGCACACAAGAACAAAGAAAGGAAAGGTGGCTCATGCCACAATAATGAGTAGGGCATTTTGGAAAAATGTGTCTCTTTGCATGAAGGTATTGTTTACTAAACTTCAAATTGTGCTTGTTTATGTTCGAATGCATGTGCCTATCTTAAATATAAATACTAATGTTGTGCATTTGTGCTTTTTTATGTTGGAAACTTGGAATGGAAGGTTTTTGAGCCATTGGTGAAGATACTTCTGTTGGCTGATAGTGATGGACAGTCCATGGCCTCTATGTATGGAGAAATAACAGAGGCAAAGAAGGCAATATTGGTTGCGGTTGATAATTCGGACAAAGACTATCAGTTGATCACAACGGCCATGGAGAGCAAGATGAATGGGAGGCTAGATACTCCATTGCACATGGCTGCATATGCCTTGAATCCATATTATAGTTATGTTACCACAAGCATCTTTTCCGATGTGGAAGTCATGTCCGGGTTGATGGATGTTATCGAACAAATTTATGTTGATGATGATGAGAAGCAAAACATAGTGCTTAACATAGAGTTGCCCAAATTTAAAAAGAAGGAAGGCATGTTTGGGAAGTCGGCTGCCACAAAAGCAATTGGCAATGCAAATTTCAATGCCGGTAAGCTTGTTCTCAAGATAACATTGTCATATTGCAATTCTGAATTTTTTGGGCTGATGCATAATACTTTGTTTTTTTCCTTTAAATGTAGGGGAGTGGTGGGCTACTTATGGACTACAAACTCCTACATTGATGCACATTTCTTTGAGGATACTCAACTTGACCACTAGTTCATCCGGATGTGAAAGAAATTGGAGTGTTTTTGAACAAGTAAAGCCTCAACTTGCAAATACTCAAATCTGATCCGTATGTTATTTTTGATGAAATGTGAATCACTAAGCTTCATTTTGCAATTTGTAGGTGGATGAAAAGAGGAGAAATAAACTAGATGTGCACCGTAGGGACGATCTAGTTTATATTCTATTCAATGGAAGAATGATAGACAAGAGGAAGAAGTATTCATCATCTTGTGATGTTCTTCTTGGTGAAGATGCTTCCATGGCACAAGATTGGATATGTGACGGTGCTTACGTTGATGCTGAATTTTATTGCTTGCTGAATTTTATTCCTTGCTGAATTTTATATGTGAAGGTGCTTACGTTGATGCGGAGGAGGTTGATGCAACGGGAGATACCGAGTTTGTTGAGATACGTAGAAGTGCAAGAGTGAGAGAACTTCATGAGGTGGAAGAATTTGTTTCCGATGGAGAAGAATCTGATAATGGGCTTGTCAATGAGGATGACATAGAGTTTGAGTCCGATGATGATGGGGTGATACAAGGCAAAGGCAATGGCAATGAAGATGAGGAGGGGGGGTTCGATGGAGCCTTAATTCTTGGGGCTTCAAGCCTTCAATGCTTTGTGGTTTGCACTATGCGTGCTGCACTACTGCTAATGTTTGAGGTCTATTTATTTTGGTTGTGACCTGTGAGAGAACTAGAAGTCTAGAACCAGTGAACCACTATGTGTCTTGTTTGCTAGTTTCTTATTTTGCTTTGTCATGCAACTATCCAAAACTATGATTATCTGTGCGTTTGTGGATCTTACTAAAATATGTACTGATGGAGTATCGCTGGATATTTATCATGTGTGTGCCAAATGTATGGCTGATTGGCTGGCAATTTTCTTGTTGTTAAAGATGTGTGTGCCAAATGTATGGCTGGTTGGCTGGCAATTTGCTTGTTTTTAAAGGCTTGGAGCACAACCACAAGAAGTGTGTACTGGAGTGTGTTTGCTTTTCTTTGTGAGTCTGTACTAGTCAGCTAGTCTACTGGAGTGTGTACTGATGGTACATGGTCATGTGTGTGTGCTTGCGTGTGTAAGTGTAAATGTACAATATTATTACTTGTATACTGATATAGCATATTTTTTAATGCTTAGAGCAGTTTTATATTATTTCTCTTAAGAAAACTTGATTTTTTTTAAAATCTTGCCGATAAATGATCGACCGATATAATCGATAAATCGGCCGATAAGACGATTTATCTCTTCTCTTGGGTCGACCGATATGAAAACGAGAAGCGATATCTTGAACATTGGTTTCGGGTGAAGTAGCCGTCTCCATCTGTAACACCCTCAGATGCCTGTAACAGTAATCATCATCACTGTTGACTATCACTGTTTGTTAATCACTGTTATCCCCTGTCCTTAATCAAACTTCGCTTCTGCTCTTTTCAAACCATGCTGGTTGGTAATCAAAACACAAAGCCCAATGCATTTTGCTCATCATGAAACCAACCCTAGTTGAAACTACCTCAAATGGAAATTAAAACAAAAGTGCTCAAATAAAGTTGTTCCAAAAATCATGGAACTATTTTTGTAAATTGCCTAAAATCATTAAAATGATGTTGGACCAACTTTGGTAATTTTTGGAGTTGCAGAAAATTCCAAACAATTCAAACAGTAGGTTAAAACCCTAACTTTGGACATTTAATATTTAAAATAAATACCTAATGAATTTATCTTGCTTCAAAACTTTTTGTGGCACTGACATATAATGTTATACTAATATTGTGACACCTAACCTATTTTATAAAAATGCAGAAGGCACTAAATTAAAATACAAAGAACAGAAGAGTAAACAGAAAACAACACAAATAAGAAAAACCCTAATCTATCGCCTGGGGCGAAGCCCACCGCAGCCCAGCCCAAGCCCCCCCTTGTCTTCTTCCCCAACCACCCCCCCACCTGCTCCCGTACGGCGCCCGTCGTGGACGCGCCGCTGCCAGCCGGCCCCTCCCTCCACCTGCTCCCTCCCGCCATGGACACGCTAAGACCACCCCGGCCGACACCCTGGACAACTCCCCCATCCCATTCCCCTCCTCTTCTTCTCGCACGCCTCGGGGAAAATCCTCCCGATCCGCCGCCGTTCACTGTCGTGGCCAACCGCGGCCACTCGATGAACTAGCCCACCGCACCTTGCCCACTGGACTCGCCGACGTCGACTACGCCACGCTGCCGGAGGAATCGGGTCGTGGCGCCCCTCTGCGACGACTACGTCTTCGTCTTCAACCTCGGCTCCGGCGGGATCCGCGACAAATTCCGGCCACCTCGCACCTCCGTCGAGCTCGCTGCCAGCCTCAACACGTTCCTGGTGAGCACCCCTACCACCGACAACGCCCCTTTCCCCCTCCCGTGCCCCGTGGGCCGATCTGCCATTAGGGCAGAGGCTCCTCGCCGCCGGCTGTCGTCGCCACCGTGGTCTAGCTCACGCTTATGGCGCGCCAAGCGTGTCGTTAGGCTTAGGACGCTCCCCTTTGGTTCACACGCTAGCGCTCGCTCGAGTTCTCGCACAGAATCGTCGTCGTCGACTTCGCAGTTTTCGGCCGCCGCCTGACCTCGTCGCCGGCACCTTTTCCGGCCACCCCCGACGTCGCCACCACCTGGAATCGACGCGGCGATGTCTTCCAGTTCGAACGCAGCAAATCCCGTGGCGAGTGGAGCCCCCTAGCCGAATCCCGACGCCCTCCCGTGGCCTCCGCCGTGCTGGGCTCGCCGGCGACTAGCCGCCGGCGCCCCCTGACGTGGCACCCCTGGGGCAACCCCCCTTGGGTCACTGCCAGTGGGTCCCCGTGGACCAGTTGACTGGGTTGACCAGTCAACTGTGCTGACTGGGCAACCCCAGTCACTGACAGGTGGGTCCCCCTGGATTAATAAAACTTAATGATTTAGATTAATCAAATAATTAAAATTGAGTCACTGACATGTGGGTCCAGGGGTATTTTTCTAATTTAATTAAATGTTTGATAATAACAGAGGATGACATGTGGGTCCCACATGTCAGCACTGTTCTGGATAATGTTGTAGATAATGTTTTTGGATAATTTTCAAATAAATAATAAAAGAAAATCCAGAAAATCATTTAAATTGATTTAAAACTTTGAAATTCAATAACTTTTAAACCGTAACTCGGATTCAAAAACTTTATACATGAAAGTTGATCAGAAAAATACAACAAATACAAATACGCTATCCGTATGTCTACCACCCCCCTCTAACACAACGAACATCGAACATTTCCCCTCCGGACCGTCTGCCCGATAAATTGTCCGGTACTGTTAGAGTGCCCAGACGAATTTATTCCGAACACGAAAGTTGTCCGGAATGGTTCAAATAGCACGGATACACCCCCCTTATGTTGTTCCGGTAACCACGACACCTCCGGCTTGATCCTTCCCCCTCCGGACACCCTGTCCGGTAATCACCCGGAGCCGGCAGTTCATCCTCAGATGAATTCCCGCTTCGAGCCTATTCCATTGCACTGCGTTAGAACACCGTTAACTTTTCATCTGTCATGTCATGCATATGTTTGTATATTATTGCTGTGTATTTATTGTTTCTTTCCCCCTTTAATCTCCGGTAGACCCTGCTGCTGCCGTCGACTACACCGCTGCTGAGTACGACTACGTCGTCGACGACCCTACTACTACCGTCGAGCTTGCAGGCAAGCAAAGCCATTCTCTTCCCCAGATATCGCCTATCTTTCCGTACATTTCTTGCACTAGGCATTGTTACTGCTGCTGCTACGATTACAATCCTATTCAACTGCATAGCCTGATTGTTGTCGCCCCTTGATGTGCCTTCCTTTGTCCTATGCTGCCTATTATTCTTATTATGCATTATTCAGCAGTGAGCCCTGCGCATTGTTAGCTAGGATTAGATAGAGGGCCGTGATCACTCAGGGGAGTGAACGCGGATACAATTATTATAACTGCACAGGTACGGTACAATGCAGACACCGCCTCAGGCCTTACCTGGGTTATGCCTAGTCACCTCAAGTGTGAGCTATCAAGGAGTAATCTTTGTACTCCACTCGAGGCTGACTTTGTCTTACCGCCATAGGGTCTTGAGTAACGGTTGTCCTTCAGGTAAGAAGTCGGGCGACCCAACGGTGCCCGCGAGAGGTATTGCGACGGGACGACAGGGAGGGCACGACCAGTGTACCGGTGTGCTTGGCCCCTGGTCGTTGGCCGCGAGAGTTACCAAACCACGAAAGTCGAGCTCCTCCAGGAGCACACGCGAGACAAGGTAAGGAGACAGTTCACCTTGTTGGTAACCGCAGTGACTTGGTGGGACGACAGGGCAGGCACCGATGTACTGGTGGTCCTGGCTGCTGTCGTTGACCGCGGGTCGGTTAAGTCGAGGCAACGATAACGGTTGTCACGCAGGTTAATTAAAATGCTAAATGGTTCAGTGAATGTCTTGAGTTGGCTATATGCCATGTACGCACTACCTACCCGTGGGAACTACGAGTTATGGGCTCCTCTGCTTCTTAGTGTCGTCCGAGGACTCTTTAGACGTCAGCAGTACCGCGGGCTGATTGCCGGGAAGTGGTGTTGTCTTATTTGCCGCGGCGTGTGATTTGTATTTGCTTTGATTTAACTTCACCGGCCAGCCACGCACCGTGCAGGAGTACGTTTGGGTTGGGGTCCAAGGCCCGGCGTACTTAGGATTTAGACCGGCGGATGACCTCTCTGTTGAGTTTGAAAGATGGGCTATGAAGTGTCGGATAGCCTCGGTGGAGCGTTCCCTAACAAGGTTCCCGCCACCCTGGAGATCCGTGCGTGTAGCGTAACACAAGTGCACCCCTGCAGGGAAGATTGATCTATCGATAGTCGTGTCCACGGTAACAGGACGCTTTATGCTGAAACTGGATCCTACCACTAGAAACTATTATTAAACTGTATGGTTCCGGGTTCCCTTCCTCGCGGGGATGTCGAGGAGGTGAATTCGGAGGCATTGTTAATTATTACAACTTATTATTATTCAATGTTGCAGCAACTTCTGCTTCATTGTTACTTTACTGCTTTATATCAACTGTTGGCTGATTCTTACCTCTTGCTGCAAGACACCGTCGGAAGATGCTAGTCTTCGATAGGCCTAGCTTCTTACCCTTGCTCTGAACTTCTGTCTTCAGTCCACTATATTCAGTCTCTTCATTCCGTTGATATCATGCATAATGCTTAGTAGCGGACGTAAGACTCGCGGGTATACTAGATACTCACCTGCTTTATTTCCTTTACTGTCTTGCCTGATCGGCCACTGCAGCCGACGTTGGAGCCCAGGAGCAGGAGTATCCCGGAGGCGCCTACTACGACGTCGAGTTCCCCGTTGACCAGGAGTAGTACTGTGGATCCCAGGCAGGAGGCCTCGCCTTTTCGTTCTGTATCTCTGATGTGATTTGTGCTAGCCTTCTTAAGGCAAAACTTGACTAACTATGTCTGTACTCAGATATTATGGCTTGTATGACTTATATATTCGGGTCCGCGTGACCCCCTCTATTGTAATATATTTGTTTATCCTTTTGTGTTTAGTGTTGTGCTGTGATATTATCACCGTGGCACCCTAATCTCAGTCGTGTACCCTGTGTGTATGATTACTGTACACGGTCTGATTTTGGGGGCGTCACAAGTTGGTATCAGAGCCGACTGCCTGTAGGAAGCCACCCCACCACTACCTGGTCGAAGTTGAGTCTAGACTTTGAAAAACTATTTTGCTAACTTAATATCTGGCTTACGGGCCCACATCGATGTCACTACGTGTGATATCTATGGTATTAGGATCTTTTTCTCCTTACCTATGCTCTGGGAATCTACGCTCTTATCCTTGCTGGTAAGTTTTACAAAAGCTGACATTAGGATCACGTTCTCTTGATTCCACCCGACGTTTTTCTGGTGCATCCCCCATTGATTGAGTCGTGTTGCAGGCGTCGTACGCCAGATCCCAGACCGCGGATCCCATTCTCATTCTGGGCAGGCCGCGCGTTCTCTGGCATCAACTCCTGTGACCAACAGTTTTCTTGCGGCGTGATTGACATAGTGGAATCTATGTCGCGTCGTGTAATCCTTACCGCGGTCTGCGCGCCGCCTAGAGAGTCCCTTTTTCCTTAATTTCTACGACGTTACGCAGCCCGATTTTCGATTGATTCTGTGTGCGCATGTGTATGCCTTATATGACTACTCCTTTATATATATCTGCGCCTCCCTTACGTTGTCGTTTTACTTCAGGCTTGATTCCGGTATCTCATTAAATTTTCATCTCTGAAATACCCCTGTTAAATTCTAGCAGGATGGCTGGTCGTGGTGGTCGTGGTCGTGCTGCCAACGACCCACCTCCGCCGCCGGACTACATGGCCGCGATGATGCAGCAGTTCGAGATGAACCGTCAGTTCATGCAGAATATCATGGCTCAGTTCCGCCAGCCGAATCAGAATGGGCACCACCATCAGCATGCCACCGTGACTCTGCACGACTTCACCCGCCTCAACCCCACTATGTTCCGCAACACTGTTCAGCCGCTGGATGCTGATGACTGGCTTCGCGACATCACTCACGAGCTGGAGGCTGCTAATGTCGATCCAGCCGACTATGTGAACTTTGCGTCTTATCATCTGAAAGGCGCCGCTGCTCAGTGGTGGAGCACCCACAAGCGTTACCTGCCAGTCGAAGAAGTCATCACTTGGGATGAATTTCAGTCTGCTTTCCGCGCCCGCTACATTCCTTAGGGGATCATGGATCGCAAGGCGGAAGAATTCCGTAACCTCACTCAGGGCGATATGACTGTTGAAGCCTATCAGCGCGAGTTCCTCAACCTCTCTCGCTATGCGAAGGGAGAGATCACCACTGATGCTCGCAGGCAGCAGAAGTTCCGTCGTGGCCTCAACCCTGAACTCAGGCTCGCTCTTGCCGTTCATGATTTCGCCAACTTCGCCACCATGGTGAACAAGGCTATCACCGTCGAGACTGCCCAGATGGAGCACAAGAACTCTCGGAAGCGTTATCGTGACGTTGGCTCATCTTCGGGCGCAACGCAGAAGCGTCGTATCTGGCTCCCTACCAGTGTGACCCACACAGCTGTCCCTGCTCCAAGGCCGTCTTATGCTGCACCCCGTCTGCCTCCTCCACCGCAGATGCCAAGAGCTCTGCCTGCACCACCCAATGCTACACCCCTTCGTCCTCAGGATGGATTATGCTTCACGTGCCGCCAACCAGGGCATTTTTCCAGGGAGTGCCCCCTGAAACAGAAGCAACTGGTAGTTCACCCCGCTGGCCGTGGAAATGGTCGTGGCAACAACCGGACCCCCAACTATAATACTGGGTCTGCTGCTTATGCCCGTGGACATGCTAACAACGTCAATGTTGAGGAAGCTCAGCAACAACCCGCTACCGTGATGGGTACCCTTCTCGTTAATTCCGTACCTGCTACTGTTTTATTTGATACAGGAGCATCGCATTCATTCATGTCGGAAGCATTCACATTGTCGCATAACTTCACGCTAGAAAAGATGAACCCACCGATGGTTGTCCGCACCCCAATAGGCCAATGTCAAACCACCAAGATAGTGCCCGGAACCATCATTGAAATTGAAGGGATTGAATTCCTTGTTTCCCCCATCGTTCTAAAAACTTCCACCATAGACCTAATTCTGGGCATGGATTGGTTGAAATTTCACGATGCCGCACTGTATTGTGGCACCAGCTCTGTCCGACTTTTACACCCCTCCGGCGAGATTGTTACCCACACCACCAGAGTAACCCGTAATGCTGAGACACAGATATTTATGATGAACGCTTTGAATGTCCCCCCCCCTCGAAGGCATCGAGAACGTTCGAGTCGTTCGCGATTTTCCCGACGTCTTCCCAGAAGAACTGCCGGGAATACCCCCGATCAGAGAAGTTGAATTCGTCATCGACTTGAAGCCAGGCACTGTTCCTATTGCCAAGCGTCCTTACAAGATGCCGCCACATGAACTCCTTGAACTTAAGGAGGAAATCGACAAGGCACTTCAGAAAGGATTCATTCGCCCCAGTTCCTTAGCTTGGGGAGCACCTTCGCTCTTTGTCAAGAAGAGCGATGGGACAAACCGATTGGTCCAAGATTATCAGCCCATCAACCAAGCCACCATCCAGAACAAATACCCACTTCCCCGGATCAACGATCTGTATGATCAACTTGCCGGATCCAAGGTGTTTTCTAAACTCGACTTGAGGTTGGGTTATCACCAAATCCGAGTCCGTGATGAGGACATTCCGAAGACTGCCTTCATTACTCGCTATGGTTCATATGAGTACACCGTCATGTCCTTTGGCTTAACCAATGCTCCAGCCACCTTCTCCAGATTGATGAATTATATTTTCATGGAGTACCTCGACCAGTTCGTCGTGGTTTATCTGGATGATATATTGATATATTCCAAGAATGAAGAAGAACATGCTGAACATCTTCGTCTTATACTGGAGAAGCTTCGAGAACACAAACTCTACGCTAAGTTTTCCAAGTGTGAATTCTGGCTTCCCGAAGTAACCTACCTTGGACATGTGATTTCCAAGGATGGCATTGCCGTCACCCCAGAACGTATCCAGGCTATTCTTGACTGGACTCCTCCCAAGACCGTCAAGCAAGTCCGCAGTTTCCTCGGACTCGCTAGCTATTGCCGCCGTTTCGTCGAGAATTTTTCCAAGATTTCCAGGCCTCTGACTAATCTGCTTCACAAAGGCGTCAAGTTTGAGTGGACAGATAAATGTCAAGAAAGTTTTCAAGCACTCAAGGACAAGCTGACTTCTCCCCCGGTGCTCGCTCCCCCTGATACTCAGAAGGACTTCGTGATATATTGTGACGCGTCTCGTCAAGGCTTAGGCTGTGTCCTATTGCAAGAACGCAAGGTGATTGCTTATGGCTCTCGTCAGTTGCGTACTCACGAGGACAAATACCCAACACATGATCTCGAATTGGCAGCAGTAATTTATGCATTGAAGCTGTGGCGACATTACCTCGTCGGTAATCGTTGCGAGGTCTACACCGACCACCAAAGTCTGAAGTACCTGTTTACTCAGCCAGACCTGAATCTTCGTCAACAACGATGGCTCGAGACAATAGCCGACTTCAACATGGATATTTCGTATACCCCGGGCAAGGCTAATGTGATGGCCGATGCCTTGAGCCGCAAAGCTTACTGTTCTGAACTTGAGGTTCAGGTACAGCGACCACTCCTGTATGAAGAGTTTCGCAAGTTGAATCTCGAGATTGTTCCTCAAGGCTACGTTAATAACCTGGTTCTCGAGTCAAAACTCGACGCCCTCATCAAGAGTAGACAATCTCTGGCCCCTGACATTGTGAAGATCAAGCAGGACATCGCCGAAGGGAAGCCCTCCTCCTTTACCATTGATGCTAATGAAGGTGATACTGTGTACTTCAAGGGCCGCTTAGTAGTTCCTGTGAGCCCGCCCCACATTAACTGTGGTCCGGATATCATGGAAGAAGCCCATAACTCTACCTTGTCAATCCACCCTGGCAGTACCAAGATGTATAAAGACCTTCGTCAACGGTACTGGTGGCCGTACATGAAGCAAGATATCGCTCGCTATGTTTCTCAATGTGACGTTTGCAGTCGCGTCAAATCCGGACATCAGAAACCTGCTGGTTGGTTGCGACCACTCCCTCCTCCTGATTGGAAGTGGGACAAAGTCGAAATGGACTTCGTCACCGGTTTTCCTAAGTCACAGAAAGGTAACGATGCCATCTTTGTCGTCATCGACCGATTCTCCAAGATTGCTCACTTCCTACCGGTCAAGGAAACGATCACTGCTAGTCAGTTGGCACACTTGTATATCTGCCGAATTGTGTCACTCCACGGTATTCCGTTGGAGATCAGTTCAGATCGTGGCAGCATTTTCACCTCACGATACTGGAATAGTTTCATGGAAGCTTTCGGGACTCGTCTGAATCTCAGCACCGCTTATCACCCCCAGTCGCAAGGCCAAGTTGAACGAGTTAATCAAGTGCTGGAAGACATGCTTCGCGCTTGTGTCCTTTCTTTCGGTATGAAATGGGAGGATGCCCTCCCGTACGCGGAATTCTCGTACAACAATAGCTATCAGGCTAGCTTGAAGATGGCCCCCTTCGAAGTTCTATACGGACGTAAATGTCGAACCCCCCTGAATTGGTCAGGAACTGGGGAACGACCCTACTTCGGACCGGATCTTGTCCAAGAAGCTGAAGAACAAGTTCGCATTGTGCAAGAAAATCTCAAGGCCGCACAGTCTCGTCAGAAGAGCAACTATGACCGCAAACACCGTGAAATGGAGTATCAGCCTGGTGAATACGCATACCTCCGTGTCACTCCCATGAGGGGCACTCATCGCTTCGGTATCAAGGGCAAGTTGGCTCCTCGCTACATTGGTCCGTTCCGTATCCTTTCCAGGAGTGGACCCGTGGCATACCGGTTGGAATTGCCGCAGAACCTCTCCCAAGTCCACGATGTCTTCCATGTGTCGCAACTCCGTCGCTGCTTCAAGGATCCTATCCGCGAAGTGGAGCATGATATGATCGAGCTGCAACAAGACTTGACTTATCGAGAACATCCGAGCCGCATTCTCGATCAGTCTGAACGCCGAACCCGCAACAAGACCGTCAAGTTCCTCAAGGTTCAGTGGTCGAATCATTCTGAAGATGAAGCCACTTGGGAACGCGAAGATCGCCTTCGCGATGAATACCCCGAACTTTTCCTCGCTACCACTTAAATTCTCGGGACGAGAATTCTTGTAGTGGGGGAGATTTGTAACACCCTCAGATGCCTGTAACAGTAATCATCATCACTGTTGACTATCACTGTTTGTTAATCACTGTTATCCCCTGTCCTTAATCAAACTTTGCTTCTGCTCTTTTCAAACCATGCTGGTTGGTAATCAAAACACAAAGCCCAATGCATTTTGCTCATCATGAAACCAACCCTAGTTGAAACTACCTCAAATGGAAATTAAAACAAAAGTGCTCAAATAAAGTTGTTCCAAAAATCATGGAACTATTTTTGTAAATTGCCTAAAATCATTAAAATGATGTTGGACCAACTTTGGTAATTTTTGGAGTTGCAGAAAATTCCAAACAATTCAAACAGTAGGTTAAAACCCTAACTTTGGACATTTAATATTTAAAATAAATACCTAATGAATTTATCTTGCTTCAAAACTTTTTGTGGCACTGACATATAATGTTATACTAATATTGTGACACCTAACCTATTTTATAAAAATGCAGAAGGCACTAAATTAAAATACAAAGAACAGAAGAGTAAACAGAAAACAACACAAATAAGAAAAACCCTAATCTATCGCCTGGGGCGAAGCCCACCGCAGCCCAGCCCAAGCCCCCCCTTGTCTTCTTCCCCAACCACCCCCCACCTGCTCCCGTACGGCGCCCGTCGTGGACGCGCCGCTGCCAGCCGGCCCCTCCCTCCACCTGCTCCCTCCCGCCATGGACACGCTAAGACCACCCCGGCCGACACCCTGGACAACTCCCCCATCCCATTCCCCTCCTCTTCTTCTCGCACGCCTCGGGGAAAATCCTCCCGATCCGCCGCCGTTCACTGTCGTGGCCAACCGCGGCCACTCGATGAACTAGCCCACCGCACCTTGCCCACTGGACTCGCCGACGTCGACTACGCCACGCTGCCGGAGGAATCGGGTCGTGGCGCCCCTCTGCGACGACTACGTCTTCGTCTTCAACCTCGGCTCCGGCGGGATCCGCGACAAATTCCGGCCACCTCGCACCTCCGTCGAGCTCGCAGCCAGCCTCAACACGTTCCTGGTGAGCACCCCTACCACCGACAACGCCCCGTTCCCCCTCCCGTGCCCCGTGGGCCGATCTGCCATTAGGGCAGAGGCTCCTCGCCGCCGGCTGTCGTCGCCACCGTGGTCTAGCTCACGCTTATGGCGCGCCAAGCGTGTCGTTAGGCTTAGGACGCTCCCCTTTGGTTCACATGCTAGCGCTCGCTCGAGTTCTCGCACAGAATCGTCGTCGTCGACTTCGCAGTTTTCGGCCGCCGCCTGACCTCGTCGCCGGCACCTTTTCCGGCCACCCCCGACGTCGCCACCACCTGGAATCGACGCGGCGATGTCTTCCAGTTCGAACGCAGCAAATCCCGTGGCGAGTGGAGCCCCCTAGCCGAATCCCGACGCCCTCCCGTGGCCTCCGCCGTGCTGGGCTCGCCGGCGACTAGCCGCCGGCGCCCCCTGACGTGGCACCCCTGGGGCAACCCCCCCTGGGTCACTGCCAGTGGGTCCCCGTGGACCAGTTGACTGGGTTGACCAGTCAACTGTGCTGACTGGGCAACCCCAGTCACTGACAGGTGGGTCCCCCTGGATTAATAAAACTTAATGATTTAGATTAATCAAATAATTAAAATTGAGTCACTGACATGTGGGTCCAGGGGTATTTTTCTAATTTAATTAAATGTTTGATAATAACAGAGGATGACATGTGGGTCCCACATGTCAGCACTGTTCTGGATAATGTTGTAGATAATGTTTTTGGATAATTTTTAAATAAATAATAAAAGAAAATCCAGAAAATCATTTAAATTGATTTAAAACTTTGAAATTCAATAACTTTTAAACCGTAACTCGGATTCAAAAACTTTATACATGAAAGTTGATCAGAAAAATACAACGAATACAAATACGCTATCCGTATGTCTACCACCCCCCTCTAACACAACGAACATCGAACATTTCCCCTCTGGACCGTCTGCCCGATAAATTGTCCGGTACTGTTAGAGTGCCCAGACGAATTTATTCCGAACACGAAAGTTGTCCGGAATGGTTCAAATAGCACGGATACACCCCCCTTATGTTGTTCCGGTAACCACGACACCTCCGGCTTGATCCTTCCCCCTCCGGACACCCTGTCCGGTAATCACCCGGAGCCGGCAGTTCATCCTCAGATGAATTCCCGCTCCGAGCCTATTCCATTGCACTGCGTTAGAACACCGTTAACTTTTCATCTGTCATGTCATGCATATGTTTGTATATTATTGCTGTGTATTTATTGTTTCTTTCCCCCTTTAATCTCCGGTAGACCCCGCTGCTGCCGTCGACTACACCGCTGCTGAGTACGACTACGTCGTCGACGACCCTACTACTACCGTCGAGCTTGCAGGCAAGCAGAGCCATTCTCTTCCCCAGATATCGCCTATCTTTCCGTACATTTCTTGCACTAGGCATTGTTACTGCTGCTGCTACGATTACAATCCTATTCAACTGCATAGCCTGATTGTTGTCGCCCCTTGATGTGCCTTCCTTTGTCCTATGCTGCCTATTATTCTTATTATGCATTATTCAGCAGTGAGCCCTGCGCATTGTTAGCTAGGATTAGATAGAGGGCCGTGATCACTCAGGGGAGTGAACGCGGATACAATTATTATAACTGCACAGGTACGGTACAATGCAGACACCGCCTCAGGCCCTACCTGGGTTATGCCTAGTCACCTCAAGTGTGAGCTATCAAGGAGTAATCTTTGTACTCCACTCGAGGCTGACTTTGTCTTACCGCCATAGGGTCTTGAGTAACGGTTGTCCTTCAGGTAAGAAGTCGGGCGACCCAACGGTGCCCGCGAGAGGTATTGCGACGGGACGACAGGGAGGGCACGACCAGTGTACCGGTGTGCTTGGCCCCTGGTCGTTGGCCGCGAGAGTTACCAAACCACGAAAGTCGAGCTCCTCCAGGAGCACACGCGAGACAAGGTAAGGAGACGGTTCACCTTGTTGGTAACCGCAGTGACTTGGTGGGACGACAGGGCAGGCACCGATGTACTGGTGGTCCTGGCTGCTGTCGTTGACCGCGGGTCGGTTAAGTCGAGGCAACGATAACGGTTGTCACGCAGGTTAATTAAAATGCTAAATGGTTCAGTGAATGTCTTGAGTTGGCTATATGCCATGTACGCACTACCTACCCGTGGGAACTACGAGTTATGGGCTCCTCTGCTTCTTAGTGTCGTCCGAGGACTCTTCAGACGTCAGCAGTACCGCGGGCTGATTGCCGGGAAGTGGTGTTGTCTTATTTGCCGCGGCGTGTGATTTGTATTTGCTTTGATTTAACTTCACCGGCCATCCACGCACCGTGCAGGAGTACGTTTGGGTTGGGGTCCAAGGCCCGGCGTACTTAGGATTTAGACCGGCGGACGACCTCTCTGTTGAGTTTGAAAGATGGGCTATGAAGTGTCGAATAGCCTCGGTGGAGCGTTCCCTAACAAGGTTCCCGCCACCCTGGAGATCCGTGCGTGTAGCGTAACACAAGTGCACCCCTGCAGGGAAGATTGATCTATCGATAGCCGTGTCCACGGTAACAGGACGCTTTATGCTGAAACTGGATCCTACCACTAGAAACTATTATTAAACTGTATGGTTCCGGGTTCCCTTCCTCGCGGGGATGTCGAGGAGGTGAATTCGGAGGCATTGTTAATTATTACAACTTATTATTATTCAATGTTGCAGCAACTTCTGCTTCATTGTTACTTTACTGCTTTATATCAACTGTTGGCTGATTCTTACCTCTTGCTGCAAGACACCGTCGGAAGATGCTAGTCTTCGATAGGCCTAGCTTCTTACCCTTGCTCTGAACTTCTGTCTTCAGTCCACTATATTCAGCCTCTTCATTCCGTTGATATCATGCATAATGCTTAGTAGCGGACGTAAGACTCGCGGGTATACTAGATACTCACCTGCTTTATTTCCTTTACTGTCTTGCCTGATCGGCCGCTGCAGCCGACGTTGGAGCCCAGGAGCAGGAGTATCCCGGAGGCGCCTACTACGACGTCGAGTTCCCCGTTGACCAGGAGTAGTACTGTGGATCCCAGGCAGGAGGCCTCGCCTTTTCGTTCCGTATCTCTGATGTGATTTGTGCTAGCCTTCTTAAGGCAAAACTTGACTAACTATGTCTGTACTCAGATATTATGGCTTGTATGACTTATATATTCGGGTCCGCGTGACCCCCTCTATTGTAATATATTTGTTTATCCTTTTGTGTTTAGTGTTGTGCTGTGATATTATCACCGTGGCACCCTAATCTCAGTCGTGTACCCTGTGTGTATGATTACTGTACACGGTCTGATTTTGGGGGCGTCACAAGTTGGTATCAGAGCCGACTGCCTGTAGGAAGCCACCCCACCACTACCTGGTCGAAGTTGAGTCTAGACTTTGAAAAACTATTTTGCTAACTTAATATCTGGCTTACGGGCCCACATCGATGTCACTACGTGTGATATCTATGGTATTAGGATCTTTTTCTCCTTACCTATGCTCTGGGAATCTACGCTCTTATCCTTGCTGGTAAGTTTTACAAAAGCTGACATTAGGATCACGTTCTCTTGATTCCACCCGGCGTTTTTCTGGTGCATCCCCCATTGATTGAGTCGTGTTGCAGGCGTCGTACGCCAGATCCCAGACCGCGGATCCCATTCTCATTCTGGGCAGGCCGCGCGTTCTCTGGCATCAACTCCTGTGACCAACAGTTTTCTTGCGGCGTGATTGACATAGTGGAATCTATGTCGCGTCGTGTAATCCTTACCGCGGTCTGCGCGCCGCCTAGAGAGTCCCTTTTTCCTTAATTTCTACGACGTTACGCTGCCCGATTTTCGATTGATTCTGTGTGCGCATGTGTATGTCTTATATGACTACTCCTTTATATATATCTGCGCCTCCCTTACGTTGTCGTTTTACTTCAGGCTTGATTCCGGTATCTCATTAAATTTTCATCTCTGAAATACCCCTGTTAAATTCTAGCAGGATGGCTGGTTGTGGAGCATCAGGATGTGTGGGTTCTGTGCAGCATCAACAAGAGTTCTGAAGAAGAAGTCAGGAACGTTGATTGGCCCAGACATGCAGAGGTTGTGAAGTATGTTCTTCATGACGCCAACTACTTCTTCAGCTGAGGATTCATAGCCTTTAATGGGGCAGAAGGTTTTCGCCAGAATCCGATACAATGTACTCGGCAGATACTGAAGCTCAGAGACTGGAAACTTTGTGCGAGATGGGGCTTTAGGGGCCAGAGGCTTCATGAGCATGTTCATCAAGTCATCTCGAAGAATTTGAGACCCATAGGAGCAGGCCGCAGGGGAAGTGCACTGAGGCAACTCAAGTATATCAATTGCGTCAGGAATAGTGATGGTGTAGTGATGATGCTCAGTCATCCATTCGAGGACCCAGGTGTTGATATCCAGAGGATTTCCTGAAACATACAATGTGGCATAGAACTGAAGCACAAGCTCTTCATTCCAGTGTATGCATTCAGAGCAGAATTGAAGCAGCTGGGCATGATGTAGATCCTGAAGCATATTGTTGAAGCAAGGAAGTGCTTCCATATCCATCAGAGGAATATGCTTGTGTGGAAATAGTTTGTTTTGCTTATATAGCACTGAAGCATAGTAATTCTTCTGAGTGGCAGTCCAGAACCTCAGCACCTTTCGAGGTGGAGCAGAGTGATACGGATTTTGAATCCCCTCTTGAAAGAAACTCATGGCATTGAAGAAATCAGTAGCATCAAAGCTTGGAGTGTCATCAGCTTCAAGGTCACGGAAGAATGGTTGCTTCTTCTTTGGACACAAGGACCGAGCTTGAACAGGGCCTTGAGGTGGTGAAGGCGCTTGAGGCACTTCAATCTGAAGAGAGGCTTGAGGCTGAGGCGGAGGTGCTGCAGATGCTTCAGGCTCCTTGGGGTCCTTGAGAAGCCGAGGTGATGTGGCCTGTTTGTCTTCAGAGCCATCCTTTGAGGTTTCAGCATTTGCATTGGTACTGTTTTCTGCTTCAGGAGGAGCATTGGTGCTGTGCTCAGCTTCAGCTTCAGCGGCGGGTTGGTCGGACTTGGGAGCAGCAGCATGAGTATCAGTGGTAGTATTTGCTGCAGCATCAGTATCAGCAGTAGTGTTGGCTGCAGCGTCAGTATCAGCAGCAGAGTGTGTTGGAGCACTGGAGGCTTCGGGGTCATCAGCATCAGACGCTGAGGATGATGCACCAACAGAGGCTTCAGACTGCAGAGAGGTATCAGGAAGCACCTCGGTTACTGTATCAGAGTGAGGCTCAGGTGAGAAGACGGTGTGAGTGGGTGAGTTGGTCAGCCCAAAGTCTTCATCATGAACACGAGGAGTTCCATGATCCATGATATCGATGTCCATGTCTTCAACTTCAGTGATAACTGGTGGCGGTGGGGACGGTGGAGTGGGAACAATGGGTGTTGCAGCAGGTGGTGGAGTGAAGACGATTAAGCCGCGCTGAGGATTTTGTGGTGGAGTTGATGCAGCAGTAACCAGTATGGTGGTTTCCGCGACTTGTTTTGATGGAGGAGCTGAGGACAGAGGTGTAGCGTCAATTGGTTCATCCACAGTAGGCTTTTTTGCAGTGGGTGGAGTTGAGGGTTGAGCTTCAGCCGTGCGCTTGAGGCTTTTGGCAGTAGCATCCGTGGGTGCTGAGGAAGCAGGCTGGCGAAGCTTCATCAACTTGGCCATCTGATGTGAGATCCGTTCCTTGGATTTGCCAATATATGTCCGGTTGGCAGCGAACTCAATGTTGAGACGTTGAACTTCACATTGATGCTCAACGAACTCCTGAGGAGTAACTTCAGTGATAGGTTTCTTTTTGAAGTCACTGAGGACTTTCTTCAGTTTGGCCTTCAGCTGTTTCTGAAGATCTCGTTGATGAATCTCATTTATGAGGAATTGTTGAACATAGAATTTGATGTCTTTCGGGATGTCCAAATCATCAAGCGGAGTGTCAGGCTTAACAGACCATATATCAATGTATTCCAAGATCTTCTTGGGATCAAGGAGAAGCGGGATTTCTGAACCCGTTGCTTCAGCTTTGCGTCTGGCCGCAGCACGCACGTATTCAATCTTATCAGCTTCAGTGGCGACGAAGCCGGCCAAATCCTCAAATTCATCTTCATCATTAGAAGATTGAGGAGTATGATGAATGGCGCCACGCATAGCAGTTTTCTTTGGTGAGGGGCGAGGGCCGCGTTGAAGAACAGTTTTGGTCTTCAGCTGAGGCTGAGGCATTGTGGTTGAGGCCTCAGGAGCATGACCTAAGTCAGCAGTGCGTGTCCTTGAGGAGGGGGCAGCCCCATCCGTGCGTTGACATGAGGAGCCAACAACTTGAGGCTTAGCTGAGGTCTTCTGAGAAGGTTTCATGCCAGGAGCCTTTTTGCGGTGCTGAGGCGGTGGTTGTTGTCTGGGTTGAGACTGATCTTGAGGCGGAATTTGTATGAAAGCAGTCAAGTCATGGACTAGATTCTTGACACGGCTGCGAGTGCGCTTGAGGTACTGTTCATGTGCAGCAGGAAAGTCTTCAGGAGTATGCAGTGTTGTGGGATCAGGAATGACTCCAGGAGCTGGGGGAGGTCGAGCCTTGATACCCAAGGTCTTTAGTGGCGGATTAACTGCAAACATTTCCTCATGCTGAGGATTAAGCCATTGATAGGCCACCCAACGCTTGGCCCATTCCCTCGTGATCTTCTGCACCCGTTTCTTTCGTTCATCAGTAGTTTCTCTTTCGGGAGTCTTCAGCTTCTCATAGAGTTCAGGAGGCAGGTCTTTAGCGGTATCAGTATGCTTACGCCGAGAAGCCATTTTCTTCAGCTGAGATGTCTGAGGAATTGTGCGTTCATGAGGAATAGGCTGAGGAAAATGAAGAAATGAGGCATAGGTACAGGTCTCAGAAAGCTAGCAGTACAGTTGAGGAAGAACTGGCTTGAGGACACAACAGTGCTGAGGAATAATATGCTGAGGAATTAACCACTGAGGAATAAGCATACCAGACTTGAAGCGAATGCTGAGGAACAATGAGTCTTCGTCCCCGGCGACGGCGAACTCCGGCGACGTTAGCGCTCGAGCTTGAGGAGCTCAAGGGCGGCGGTGCGAGAGTGAGGGAGGCGTTGGGGGTAAATGACTGGAGGAGGGGGTAGAGGGCTATTTATAGAGGGGTAAAATCTGAGTGGTTGCGAAATTTGTGGACCAGATTGCCCCTGATTGTTGGGATCCTCAGTGGATATCTTGATGGTGGATAAGCACGACGTGCGGTAAAATCGCAACAAATTGAAGGCAGAAAAAAAATCCGTGATTTGAGAAACTTGAGGACAAAGGCTGAGGATGAAGACAAATGGTTTCAGGCTGATGATGATGACTTAAGGTCTCAGCCTGAGGAATATATGATTTCTGGATGAACGCATATGAGATAGACAGATTAGATAAGTGAGCACAGAGGGGCGGGTCCGATCACGTTCACCTAGTTGAAGAAGCAAAAACTGAAGATAAATAACTATAGGTGAATGCTGTTGAGGACAAACACGATAATCATCAGTAATGAAGACTTCGAATCCTGAGGAAGATCAACATCAAATCCTGAGGAAGTTGAGGAACACAAAATCCTGAGGTGTTTTGGGCGGTGGCGCTACCCACCTTATAGGGAATGAGACACTTGATACCATACAATTGTCGTATGGATCTTGAGTCAATTTCCACGTTGATTTCTTCACACTTAGCAAGGTAGTTCCTCATGATTTGAGGAGTACGACGCATCGTGTGTTGTGCATCAGGATTCTTCAATATTGTTAAGCGTTAGGATGTGTGTCCATTCACTGGACGTTTGAGGAATCTAAGATATTTAGCTCACACCTCAGAGTGCTAAATCGCTTCTCATCCAAAGGCTTAGTGAATATATCAGCAAGTTGGTCTTCAGTCTTCACATGGCTGATGACGATATCTTCCTTCAAGACATGATCCCGAAGAAAGTGATACCGAATCTCAATATGCTTCGTCCTTGAGTGCTGTACCGGATTCTGAGAGATCTTGATGGCGCTCTCATTGTCACATAGGAGTGGTACTTTCTTCAGTTTGATGCCGTAGTCCTTCAGAGTTTGCTTCATCCAAAGAAGCTGTGAGCAGCTTGCACCAGCAGCAATGTATTCAGCTTCAGCGGTGGAGAGAGAGACACAGTTCTGCTTCTTCGATGACCAGCACACAAGAGAACGTCCGAGGAAGTGACATGTTCCTGAGGTAGACTTCCGATCCACTCAATCTCCAGCATAATCTGAGTCTGAGTACCCGACTAGATCTAGCTGTGTGCCTTTTGGATACCATAAGCCTAGCGACGGGGTGTGAGCCGAATATCGAAGAATTCGTTTCACCGCTTGGTGATGCGATTCCTTTGGTGCCGCTTGGAATCGGTCACACATGCAAACGCTCAACATTATATCAGGCCTGGATGCACATAGATATAGCAGAGAACCTATCATGGAGCGGTATACCTTTTGATCGTAGTCCTTGCCATTTTCATCGGGGCCAAGTTGTCCGTTTGTATGCATCGGTGTCTTGATGCCCTTGCAGTCTTGCATTCCGAATTTCCTCAGGCACTCATTGAGATACTTCTCCTGAGAGATGAAGATGCCGTTGTGTTGTTGACGAATTTGGAGTCCTAAGAAGAACTTCAGCTCGCCCATCATCGACATCTGATACTGTTCACTCATCAAGAATGCAAATTCTTCACTGTATTTCTTGTTAGTGCATCCAAATATTATGTCATCAACATAAATTTGACATATGAATAATGCATCATCAAATCGTTTTGTGAAAAGAGTTGGGTCGAGGGAACCAGATTTGAAGCCCTTGCTGATGAGGAAGTCCCTTAGTGTGTCATACCAAGCCCGAGGGGCTTGCTTTAGTCCATAGAGGGCTTTCTTCAATCTGTACACCATATCAGGCTTCTTGGCGTCTTCAAAACCTGGAGGTTGAGCAACATATACTTCTTCCTCGATATTACCATTGAGGAAGGCACTTTTCACATCCATTTGATATAACTTGATATTATGATGATTAGCGAATGCAAGCATAATGCAAATGGACTCAAGTCTAGCTACAGGAGCGAAGGTTTCACCGAAGTCGATCCCCTCGACTTGAGTATATCCTTGAGCTACGAGACGTGCTTTGTTTCTGATGACTTGTCCATCTTCATCAAGTTTGTTGCGGTAGATCCACTTCGTGCCGATGACATTGTGAACTCGAGGATCAGGGCGTTTGACTAGTTCCCAAACATCATTCAGTTTAAACTGAAGAAGTTCGTCTTGCATTGCCTGAATCCATTCCGCTTCTCGGAATGCCTCGGTGACTTTGGTGGGCTCTGAAATTGATACAAACGAGAAATGCCCACAAAAGTTGGCTATGCGATTAGCTCTTGCACGAGTAAGAGGACCTGGTAGGTTGAGGTCAGCGAGGATCTTGTCCACTTGAACTTCATTTGCCACACGAGGAAGTCGACGAGGATGATCTTGAGGCGCATCTTCGTCACTGCTGTCAGATTCGTTAGCATCAGCTTCAGGTGCTTCAGGAGCTTCAGGCGTATCAGGTGCCTCAGGATCAGGATCGTCATCAGGATTATTCGCTTCAGGATTTGGGTGTTCTTCAGGGGCAGGAGGTATGTGGATTTCTTCAGAATGATCCACAGGAATGATGTCACCAGCACCCATCTTCTTGATCTGTTCTTCAGGTGGTGCTTCACCTAAATCATGTGGCAGGTGCTCTCTTTGGGAGCCATCAGACTCATCAAAACACACGTCTACAGTTTCAACAATTTTATAATGACTAATGTTGAAGACTCTGTAGGTGTGCGAGTTGATACCATAACCAAGCATGAAACCCTCACATGCTTTGGGTGCAAATTTGGACTCGTGATGAGGATCACGTATCCAGCAAGGTGCACCGAATACTTTGAAGTAACTTACATTGGGTTTCTTACCGACCATTAACTCGTATGAAGTTTTATTGAAGAACTTATGAAGATACACTCGATTGACGATGTGGCATGCAGTGTTGATTGCTTCAGCCCACCACTTGAGTGGAGTATTGTACTCAGCCAGCATCGTGCGAGCCATCTCGATGAGGGTTCGATTCTTTCTCTCAACAACACCATTTTTCTGAGGAGTGTATGGCGCTGAGAATTCATGAGTAATTCCCAAGTCATCGAGGAATTCTTCCACACCGAAGTTCTTGAACTCAGTGCCGTTGTCGCTTCGAATGTGCTTGATCTTCAGGTTGTAGTTGTTCATGACACGCTGAGCGAAGCACTTGAGGATTGCTGGAGTTGCTGACTTATAGAGAAGAAAATGCACCCAAGTGTATCGTGAGAAGTCATCAACAATAACAAGACCATACATATTACCTCCAAAGCTCGAATACTTTGGAGGACCAAATAGATCCATGTGAAGCAATTCCAGTGGTCTCGTAGTGGTCATGATGGTCTTCGCTGGGTGGTTGGCCTTGGTCATCTTTCTAGTTTCGCAGGCACCACAGAGCCGGTCCTTTGAGAATCTGATTTCCTCAATCCCGAGGACATGTTTCTTCATTACCAGCTTCTGAAGATTCCTCATTCCAGCGTGGCCGAGTCTTCGATGCCATAGCCAGCACTCTGAGGCTCGTGCCATGAGACATGTAGCAACCTGAGGACCTTCAGAGAAATCTACAATATACAGGTCACCTTTCCTAATCCCACTGAAGACAGTGGATTTATCGCTAACCATGAAGACAATACAACCATCTTTTCCGAAGAGAACAACGAGATCAAGATCACACAACATAGATACAGACATCAAGTTGTATCCAAGAGATTCAACAAGCATGACCTTATCAATGTGTTGGTCTCGTGAGATGGCCACTCTGCCGAGACCCAATACCTTACTATTACCTTTATCAGCGAAGGTGATGGTTTTCTTTGAAGGACCCAGTGATGATTCCATAAGAAGACTTCTGTCACCAGTCATGTGATTTGTGCATCCACTATCCATCACCCATTCAGTCTTTCCCTGCAAATGAATTAGTATCTCATACAGCAAGTTATGAGCCAGTCTCAGTTTGAGGAGTTTAAGGTTCCTCAGAATTAATTCCTCAGGATGTTCCTCAGGATTGATTCTATGAAACCAAACAATATAATTATCCTTCAACTGACGCATTTGTTATTGTCCTGGGCATATGATCTGCAGAAATTGTAATTGCCACAGGACATGTCCCTGCAAGGATGATTAGTTCTTAACCACCCACATCTTTATGGGTGGTCTTGAGGCACATGAGGATTGATGAGGATAATGAGACTTAATGGGGTGTGAGATGGCAGCATCAGGATAAACAAATAAAAAAGCATTCTTATGAGGAGCTTCCCTGTGAACAAAATGGTTAGCAGATACATGATTATAATCATTTCCTTTTGAGGTATCGTCCTCAGATGATATCCTCAACTCATTTGCATCTGCATTCACAGGAAGGTTAGTGATGAGATCCTTTGGCACCCAGATCTGCTTGACTGGAGGACCGTTCCTGCAGTTAGTTCCAATGTATCTGGCAAATACCTCACCATTACCATTCTTAAACAGTTTATAGTTTGAGTCAAATGACTCAATCATCACATCTGAAGAAACAACATCATAACCAGATAAGGTATAGGGGTCAGGAGGAGGCATCATTGCCCGAACCCAGATGGTCTCAAGATATTGTTCAGGTTTCCAGTAAGACCCATCAGGGTTGAGTCTCCGAGTGAATGCGATGCCTTCTTTCCTCGGGTTTCTGTTGAGGATCTGTTTCTTGAGGATGTCGCAGAGAGTCTGATGTCCTTTCAGACTCTTGAACATGCCTATTTCCAGTAGACTCTTCAACCTAGCATTTTCTTCAGCAATGTCTATGGTATCCTCAGATGAGGGGTTAGATACCACAGAAGTAATAGAGATAACAGAGTCTGAAGACATTGAGGAACTAGACACAGAGATGATTTGATCATTTTCAATGCATTTTAAACAGGGAGGATTGAATCCTTCTTGTGGCATGATGAGCTGTTGGGAGAGGAGTGACTCATTTTCTTTCCTCAGATTGTCATGAGACATCCTTACACGTTCAAGTTCTTGTTTCCTCGTGAGGAACTCAAGAGACAGATTTTCATGATCGGTAAGGAGTGCCTCATGCCGATTGAACAAGTCATCAAACTTTGACTGAAGAATTTTTGATTCATCAGTCAACTTTTGAGTCTTCGTCATTTCCTCAACCAACATATCATCACTTTTGTTTAATGAGATCTGAGTCTTTTCAAGTGCACGTTGTTGCTTAGATGCAAGTTTAACAAGTTTAGCATAGTTTTCATCAGGTTCTTCATCAGAGGGTTCATTAGATGATGAGTAAGAAGATACCTTGGAGGACTTGGCCATGAAGCAGAAGGAAGGAATTGTGTCTTCAGCTTCATCATCGGCATGTGATGGACCATATTCCTCAGTGCTGAAGATTGACTTTGATACAATTGTCGTGGCAAGAGCCAAACCAGCCACACCCTCAGATTCTTCAGATTCTTCTTCCTCAGCATCAGGGTTGGAATCAGATTCTTCCGAGTCCAATTCTTTCCCGAGATAAGCGCGAGCCTTACGGGAACTACTATTCCTGTATCCAGAAGACTTTGAGGATCTTGAGGATTTCTTCTTTGTCTTTTCATCAGAACTTTCATCTTTCCCTTTCTTCTTCTTCTTCAGTTTAGCTTCTTTTTCCCATAGAGGACAGTCAGCGATGTAATGCCCAGGTTTCTTGCACTTGTGACAAACTCTCTTTCTAGCTTCGACAGAATCATCATCTTTGCTTTTTCTTGAGGACGATCTTGAGGAATTTCCGAAGCGATTCTTCTTCGTGAACCTTTGAAACTTTCTGGTAAGGAGAGCAAGTTCACGGCTGAGAGTCTCAGGATTATCAGTATCAGCCTCAGACTCTTCATCAGAGGACACTCTACGTGCTCTAGCTTTTAGCGCGCGGACCTTTGGCGTGGAGCTGTATAAGTCTCGTTTTTCAGAGAGCTTCAGTTCACGAGCATTGAGGCGCTCGAGAATGTCAGCTGGATCCAGAGTCTTGAAGTCAGGCCTTTCTTGAATCATCAGTGATAGGAACTCAAATGAGTCATCCAGTGACCTCAGCAGTTTCTTCACAACTTTGTGATCTGTTATATCAACAGCACCAAGAGCTTGAAGTTCATTGGATATGTCAGTGAGTCTGTCAAAGGTTTGTTGTACGTGCTCATTATCTAGCCTCTTGAACCGATTGAATAGACTGCGGAGTGTATCAACTCGTGAGTCTCGTTGAGCTGAGACTCCTTCATTAACTTTAGACAGTCTCGTCCATATCTTCTTTGCAGTATCCAGACCACTGATACGGTTGAATTGAGCCTTATTGAGATGACCACCAATGATGCTTCGAGCTTTTGCATCAAGGCTGCCAGTTTTTCTTGACAACTTCAGGAGCAGTCATCAGATTTTCTTCAGGGATGCCTTGATCAACAATCTCCCACAGATCCTTGTCAATGGCTTCAAGATGCATCCTCATCTTGTTCTTCCAGTATGGGTAATCCGTTCCGTCGAAGATGGGGCAGTTTGAGGCAACACTCATTGTACCTGAGGTCGACATAACTAAAACTCCAGGTGGTTAAACCGAATCACACAGAACAAGGGATTACCTTGCTCTGATACCAATTGAAAGTGCAATATATCGACCAGAGGGGGGGTGAATGGGAGATTTTCAATTTTACTACCAGATTTTGTTTTTCTTTAGGACTGAAGCAATCATGAAGCTGAAGAAGTAACCAAAATCATGAAGAAATAAAACTTAGCAGAATGTAATCATTAGGGCAGCACATCATAATGCAACAGAAATAAATCAATCCAGATAAGCAGAAGTGCTTCAGATGCATAGTATGAAGAAAAATAGCAGAGGGAGAGCTGAAGCACAAGAAGTCAACATTGATACTGAAGACATAAAACTGAAGCTTAAGAGATTGAAGAGATGTCACCAGTAATTGAAGACATTGGTTTGGTAGACCAGTTCAAGTTGCTGTGACAACTCTACGTCTGGTTGGAGAGGCTGAGATTCAACTCAGAAGACATAGTCTTCACCTTGTTCTCCTTGAACTAAAGTCCTCAGACTCCGTCCAATAACTCAGGTGAGTCTTCAAGGTAGACTCCCGAAACCTTTACAGACTCAGTCACTCCGGGAAGTCACAATTTCATCTTGACTTCCTCAGACTGAAGACTTCTACACCGGCTGGAAGATCACAGTCTTCAAGAGTAAAAAGCTTCGGATCACTCGAACCGACTTCCTCAGAAATGCTCAACTACTCAGGCTGGTGGTTTTACTCTCATAGGTTCTTCAGTTTCTTCAGAGGTGGGTTGCTCTCAAATGACAAGTGTCAGTTTTTCTCTCGGAGCAGCCGACCCACAAATGGGGCTGGGGGTGGCTATTTATAGCCGCGGAGCAACCCGAGGCGAAAGGACATAAATGCACATGCATGCAATTACTCTCATGCCCTCGGAAATGACCGTTGCTAGACAAGTTCTAGCCTCTCACCACGCAACACGTGGCACGGTCAAAGTATTCTCTCTCCAGACTCCTCAACCGAAGTTAGTTACCTCAGTGTCCTGAAGAACAACGTCTCAGACACATGAGGACTGAACTTCTACTGCAGGAGATAACTCTCTTCAGGAGAACTGCACTCGCATTCTCCAGACTCCTCAACCGAAGACAAATTCCTCAGTGTTCTGAAGAACAACGTCTCAGACACCCTAGGAACTGAACTTCTACTGCAGGAGATTTCTCTCGCTTCAGGAGAACTGCACTCGCAGTCTCCAGACTCCTCAACCGAAGACAGATTCCTCAGTGTCCTGAAGAACAACGTCTCAGACACCCGAGGAACTGAACTTCTACTGCAGGAGATTTCCTCAGGGTTTTTCTTCAGGATTCCTAACTGAGCACTTCCTCAGACCTTCGGAACTCGTTTTCTTCAACCCCTCCAACAGTGCGGTGTTTTCCTATGACTCAAGAAGTATAAAAAGTCTTAGCGAAGACTACGCTTCAACTTCGTCTTCAGCGCGAACTTCCTCAGGATCGTCTTCAGCTTCAGCTTCAACCGAACGCTTCAGGATCCTACTTCCTCAGGATTTCGCGCAACTTCATTCTTCAGGAAACACACCGATTTCTCCAATGTTCCTCAACATTTTGGAGGGGTCGACATTGGTGGTTAAACACCTCATCAGGGACTGTTCTCCTGTGTATACTCACAAACACATCAGTCCCTTAACCGTTTTTTCATCAAACTCCAAAACCTCAAGGGGGGGGCACTTGATGCACTTACAGCCATGGTAACGGACAAAAGCATATTTCCGCTGGCAAGACGAAGCGAGTCAAAAGAATTCGGCCGCGATTTCAGTGTCGACAGCGACACAATCACACACAAAGTCCACCCAACAGACCCATAAAAGAAGGTTCGCGTATATGCCCACCTTCCAGAAGAACAAGCAACCGCCCTCATAACCTTCCTTCGTGAAGAGTGGAAAATTTTCGCCTGGTACCCAGCCGACATGCCCGGAAGACCGCGAGAATTTGCAGAACACGCGCTCCACATCAAGCCAAACACCAAGCCAGTAAAGCAGGCGCTGCGACGATTCTCAGAGCCCAAACGCAGAGCAATCATAGAAGAAGTCAACCGACTGATCGACGCACAGTTCATCTGAGAGACAAAGAAAGAAACTTGGATAGCAAACCCAGTCATAGTCCCTAAAAAGGACACCGAGGTACTGAGGATGTGCGTCGACTATGGGCCTATCAACAAGCACTTCCCAAAAGACCACTTCCCCCTGCCGAGAATCGACCAAATAATCGACTCCACAAAATGATGCGACCCCCTATCCCTCCTCGACGCATACTCAGGATACAATCAGATCATGATGAAGGAAGAAGACGAAGAGCACACCTCGTTCATCACCCCCTATGGCGTATTCTACTACCAAACAATGCCCTTTGGCCTAAAAAATGCTGGAGCCACGTACCAGCGAATGATGCAAGCATTCTTGAGAGACCAGATTGGCAGAAATGTCCAGGTCTATGTAGACGACATTGTCATCAAAACCTACAGCGCAAACACGCTACTCGACGACCTCCGTGAAACATTTGCAACCCTCAACAAGTAAAAAATCAAGCTCAAACCAAAAAAGTGCGTGTTCGGAGTACCAGCCGGAAAAGTACTCGCGTACATGGTCTCTGCCCGAGGAATCGAAACAAATCCCAAAAAGGTCCAAGCAATCGCCAAGATGCAAAGGCCAACCAACATCAGAGGCGTGCAACAGCTCACAGGAAAAATCGCAGAATTGAGCCGTTTCATCAGCAGGCTAGGAGAAAGGACCTTACCGTTCTACAAACTGCTGAGAAAAGGAGAAAATTTCGAGTGGACCAAGGAAGCCCGCAATGCATTCGCAGACCTAAAGAAAACCCTCTCGACCCCACCAATTTTGGCGGTGCCTAAAGAACGGGAGAAGTTGTAACTCTACATAGCAGCACGCAGCAGTGTCGTGAGCACGGTGCTCGTCGTCGAGCGCGCAGAAGAAGGAAAAATCCAGAGCATACAAAGACCAATCTACTATCTCAACACGCTGCTCACAAAGCCACATCAATGGTACCCGCACTACCAGAAGCTTCTGCTCGCCATTATCGTGACCTCCAGGAAAGTATCGCACTACTTCGACGAACACTCCATCACAATCGTGAGCAGTGCACCACTCGCGGACATCCTCAACAATCCCGGAGCGACCGGCCGAGTCGCTGAGTGGAACATGGAGCTCAGCCCGCGAGATCTGCAGTCCAAACACCCAACAACAATCAAAGCCCAAGTACTCCCAGACTTCCTGATCGAGTGGGCAGAGGTCCAAACACCAGGTCCCCCAGACCTATCCAACTCATGGACGATGTATTTCGACGGATCCAAAAGACAGCAAGGAGCCGGAGCAGGCGTTGTACTAGTCTCCCCCAAAGGAACGAAGCTCAAATACATCCTCCAGATCAACTTCAGCAACACCTCCCAATAACGAAGCAGAATACGAGGCACTACTCGCCTCTCGATCTATGGCGACTCCAACCTCGTCGTCCAGCAGGCGATGAGAGACTGTAACGCAGTCGCAGACAACATGACAGCCTACCATAAGCTCTATAACACACTAGAGGGAGGATTCGACGGCTGCGAACTCAACTACATCCCCAGAGCAAATAACACATAAGCCGACGAACTTGCGAACATCGGATCGACTCGAGGACCAATACCACCTGGTGTTTTCCTCGAGAGCATCAACCAGAGATCAATCAAAGCAAAGCCAGCGGAACCCAAGGTAGTCGCAGAGGAAGATGACACAAATGAACCAGCACAGGTGGCAGCAACGAGCAAAGCCGACGTCACAAGCAGCCAAGCAACCGAAGCCGAAGAACCTGCAGCACTCGAAGGCCCAGCCTGGGGAAAACCTTTCCTTCGATTCCTAATCGAGGGAACCCTACCACAAGACGTTGCAGAAGCCCGACGCATCAGTCGACGATCTAAAGCATTCACAGTAATCAACAGACAACTCTATAAGCGCAGCATTTCTCAAGTCCTCCAAAAGTGTATAGATGAAGAAGATGGCAAAGCCCTACTGCTCGAGATCCACGAAGGCACTTGCGGACATCAAGCAAGGAGTCGAGCACTCGTGGCCAAAGCCTTTCGATCAGGTTTCTACTGGCCGACCGCTATGAGAAATGCAGAGGATATCGTACGACGTTGCATCGCTTGCCAAAAGTTCGCCAACAGGCCACACGCCCCAGCATCGGAACTCAAAATCATACCGCTGTCATGGACATTTGCCACATGGGGACTCGACATGGTAGGCCCACTCAAGAAATCCTCAAAAGGAGGACGAACACACCTACTAATCGCAGTCGAGAAATTCACCAAATGGATCGAAGCAGTACCAATCACTAGCTCAACAGCCCTCACGGCAGTGAACTTCATCAAATCAATCATCTTCAGATTCGGAGTACCACACAACATCATCATAGACAATGGTACAAAATTCACTGCAGCAGAATTCCAAAACTTCTGTCAAGAGCTGGGAATCAAAATCAACTACGCATCAGTCGCACACCCACAGACCAACGACCAAGTGGAGAAAGCAAGCGGCCTAGTATGGGGAGGGATAAAGAAACGACTCCTAGAAACACTAGAACAAGACGCAAGCAACTGGGTAGAGGACTTCTCCGCAATACTATGGAGCCTACGCACCACCCCAAACAACTCAACCCAGTATACACCTTTCTTCTTGGAATACGGGGCAGAAGCAGTACTGCCGCACGACTTAAAATTTGGAGCCCCCAGAATCTCAGGGTACGAAGAGGAAGAGGTAGAAGAAGCGCTGCAGAACGACAAAGACACAACAGACGAAGCACGGGACACAGCCATCACAAGATCTGAAGGATACCAGGACAAACTGCGCACATATCAAAGCAGTCGCCTGCGGACCAGAACGTTCACAAAAGGAGACCTCGTGTTACGGCTAATACAGGAAAAAGTGCACAAGCTTTCCCCGCAATGGGAGGGGTCGTTCATAATCTCGGAAGTCATAGGAGGAGGCGCATACATGTTGAAGAACCCGAAAACCAATGAGGACGTGGCAAATCCATGGAACGTAGCGAACCTACACCTGTTCTACCCATAGTCCTCTAGGCACTGTCAGAGACATCGACAGCAGCACCGATCAACAACCCATGTAAAACTCAAAGAAATAAAATAATGATGCCCAAACACTTTACTTAAAAGCACTCGGGGGTCTCGAGAATAAAACCTGAGAGATGCTCTCCTCGCTCATGCGACTATACTTAAAAGCACTTGAGGGCTCGAGCATAAAACTCCCCCCGAGAGACGCTATCCTTGCTCATGCGACTATACTTAAAAGCACTCGGAGGCTCGTGCACAAAACTCCCCCCGAGAGACGCTATCCTCGCTCATGCGACTATACTTAAAAGCCCTCGGGGGCTCGTGCACAAAACTCCCCCCGAGAGACGCTATCCTCGCTCATGCGACTATATTTAAAAGCACTCGGGGGCTCGAGCACAAAACTCCCCCCGAGAGACGCTATCCTCGCTCGTGCGACTATACTTAAAAGCACTCGGGGGCTTGAGCATAAAACCGCCCCCCGAGAGACGCTATCTTCGCTGAAACGCGACCCCAAGCACCGGGAAACCAGAACACAAGATCCCCTCCGACTCACCAAGAGTTTTCCACAAAAGAGAATCATGTCGAAAAATGCCAAGTTCTTTAGTCTTCACCTGATCGCAAGAAATCACCTAAAGACTCGGGAGCGCTGACGCGCACCCGATCAAAAACTTGGAATAAAATAGCAACGGGAAAAGACAGCCCAGGTAGAAAAAAATCACATCGTACGCCTGATTCTACAAATCAAACGTAGCCTCGGGGGCTACTCCCATCGGGAGCGCTGCCGCGCACCCGAATGACAATTTTCATTACAAAAGAGTCGAAGACAATTTTCATTACAAAGGGTCAAGGACAATTTCATTACAAAGGAGTCGAAGACAGTTATCCCTTACAAAGGAGTCGAGGACAATTTTTTATTACAAAGGAGTCGAGGACAATCTTCATTACTGTGATGCCCCCAAAATCAATCCGTGTACAGTAATCATACACGCATGGTACACGGTTGAGATTAGGGTGCCACGGTGAGGATATCACAGCACAACACTAAACACAAAAGGATAAACCAATATGTTACATGATAAGGGGGGTCACACGGACCCGAATACATAAGTTATACAAGCCATAATATCTGAGTACAGACATAGTTAGTCAAGTTTTGCCTTAAGAAGGCTAGCACAAATAACATCAGAGATACAGATCGAAATGGCAAGGCCTCCTGCCTGGGAGCCTCCGAAACTACTCCTGGTCCTGGTCAGCGGGGGTCTCGACGTAGTAGTAGGCGCCTCCGGCGTACTCCTGCTCCTGGGCTCCAACGTCGACTGTAGCAGCCGATCAGGCAAAACATAAAGGGGGAAATAAAGCAAGGGTGAGTATCTAGTATACCCGCGAGTCTTACGTCTGCTACTAAGCATTTATACATTTGTATCAAATGGAAAGGGGAGGCTGTATATAGTGGACTGCAAGGTAGAAATCAGAATAAGGGTAAGAAGCTAGGCCTATCGAAGACTAGCATCTTCTGACGATGTCTTGCAGCATGAGAAGAGAACAACCAACAATTCATATAAAGAAATAAAGTAACAATGAAGCAGAAGTTGCTGCAACATTGTATAATAGTAAGTTGTAATGATTAATAATAATAATGCCTCCGAGTTCCCCTCCTCGACTTCCCTGCGAGGAAGAAGACCCGGAACCATACAATTAAATAGTAGTAGTTTGTAGTGGTAAGATCCAGCTTCAGCATAAAGCGTCATGTTACCGTGGACATGGCTATTCGAATAGATTAAGCTCCCTGCAGGGGTGCACTACTGTTCAGCCTGCACGCTCGGATCTCCAGGGTGGCGTACACCTTGTTAGGGAATGCCCCACCGAGGCTATCCGACACCTCTCAGTACATCCCAGGCTCAGCAGAGAGGCCATCCGCCGGACTGTATCCTATGCGCCAAGGGGTCTAGGTCCCTCACCCTTGCACGCTCTTGCACGGTACGAGACTGGCCGGTGAAGCAAAAGCAAATCGAAAACACACCTGCTGCAGCAAAGAAGACAACACCGCTTCCCGGCTATCAGCCCGTGGTACTGCTGACGTCTGAAGAGCTTTCGGACGAACTACGACGCGGAGGGCCCACACCGTGATCCCACGTGTAGGTAGTGCGTACAGGCTAACGGGTCTCTCAAGTCATCCGCAGAACCATTTAGCATTTTAATATTATCTCGCACACAACCCTTATCGTTGTCTGACTAACAACACAACGGACAACGAACAACAACAAGGCCCACCAGTAACGTCGGGGCCTGCCCTGTCGTCCCGTCAAAGCGCGCGGTTACCAACAAGGTGAACCGTCTCCTTACCTTGTCTCGCGTGTGCTCTTGGTAGAGCTCGACTTTTTCGTGGTTTGGTAATTCTCGCGAGATACGAGCAGGGGCCAACCACGCTAGTAACGTCGGTCGTACCCTCCCTGTCGCTCCCAAAAATATACCGCTCGCAGGCACCGTTGGGTCGCACGACTCTTACCTTTAAGGACACCAGTTGATTCGAGTGCCTACCATTAAGTGAAACCAGGAGGTATCACCCTCGATGGCACACTTAAAGAGGTTCGACAGAGACATCAGCGGGATGAACTAAAGAGGAATATTCTCGTATCACCCCGGTGGTGCCGAGACACCAGCGGAATGAACTAAAGAGGAATACCCTCGTATCGTCCCAATGATGCTACGCTACTGAGCCGACGAGAGTGAAATACGAGTTCGTCCACTTATAAGTCAAACTCGAAGCGACTCGGCAGAGTCTCGCCGTTGTAGGTTCCCTAGGGCGTCTGCATTGATCCGTACCTGTTGCAATTGTATATATTTTGTATCCGCGTCACTCCTCTAAGTGGCCACGGACCGCTATCCAATCCTAGCAAACAATGTGTAGTGCTCACTGCTGAATATAATATACAGATATAACATGCAGCATAGGATAAGGAAGGTACAACAAGGGGCGACAAAATCAGGCTATGCAATTGAATAGGATTGTAACGTAGCAGCAGCAGTAACAATGCCTAGTGCAAGAAAGTACGGAAAGGTAAGCGATATCTGGGGAAGAGAATGGCTCTGCTTACCTGGAAGCTCGACGGTAGGGGTAGGGTCGTCGGCGAAGTAGTCGTACCCAGCAGCGGTGTAGTCGACGGTAGCAGCGGGGTCTACCGGAGAACAAAGGGGGAAGAAACAGTAAATATAAAGCAATAATAGAAAACAGAAGAATGGTATGACGTATGCAATGTTAACGGTGTTCTAACACAGTACAAGGTGTTATGCTCGGAGCGGGAATTCATCCGGGGATGAAATACCAGCTCCGGGTGATTACCGGACAGGGTGTCCGGAGGGGGAAGGGATCATGTCGGAGGTGTCGTGGACATCCGACAAACATGTGCAAGGTGTATCCGTGTTAGTTGATCCATTCTGAACAACTTTCATGTTCAGAAAAAATTAATCCGGATACTTTGACAGTACCGGACAAATCATCGGACAAACGGTTCGGAGGGGGACGGTTCGAGGTTCGGTATGTTAGAGGGGGGTGGTAGACCAACAGATAGCGTATCCGTATTCGTTATATTTTTCTGATCAATTTTCATGTATAAAGTTTTTGAATCTGACTTACGGGTTAAAAAATATTGATTTTTCAAATTTAAATCATTTTAAAAGATTTTCTAGAATTATTTTATTATTAAAACAGTAACATTATCCATAGCAGGGTTGACTGGTCAAACCTGACATGGGGTCCCACATGTCAACCTCTCATGTTTTATAAATCATTTAATTTAATTTAAATAGCAGTGGGCCCCACATGTCATGCACTGTTATCTATTAATCATATTTAATAAACTTAAACACCACTGGGGCCCAGGTGTCATTGACAGTGACTTAACTAATCATTTATTTAAACTTAAACAGAGGGTTATTAGGGATTGGGTCCACATGTCATGCACACATATTACTTAACAAGGGGGGTTATTTTGCTAACCACTGCTTAGGGCCTAACCCAGCGAGCGGGCCCCGTATGTCAGTGGAACATCCACGTTAAAACATGGTGGCGCGCCGGCGTTGGCAACCAGTGGCGACGGCGAGGCCCTAGCGGTGCACTCCGGCGGCCAAATCGAATGCGGGAGGGTGGAATCGAATGGGACGAGCTCCGCGCATCTACTAGGGCAAGCATCACGGGCTGGGACGGGTTGTGCTCGCCGGGATCACGCCTGCGGCGGCGGCCGGACCATGGTAGCGGCGGCCGGGCATTCCAGTGTACCAAACTGAGCACTGAGAGAGGGGAAACGGTGATGTTCTCACAGTGAAGGCACAAGGTGGCCCGGTGGTAGCTTAGTAGCTGCGGCGGCGCAGGAATCGTGGGAGGACGTCGGCGGCCGTGGTGGAGGAGTCCGCCCGATTCGGGCGATGTAGTGGCCGCGAGCACGTGTTCAGCGGCGGAGAAGACGTAGTAGAGCACTGCGGTTCTTCTGGATGTGGACGCGGTGGAGAAGACAGAGAAGGGAAGGGGTCCTAGGGTTTCTAGGCGGCGGGGGGGGGGGGGGGCACGGGGGGACCTTTATGCCGCCGGGGAGCCGCCGGATGCGCGGCACGACGACGGCTGGCCGGCGTGGCACCGGTGGATGGCGTCCACGGGGGTGGGGTGAACAAGGGAAGGGGATAACGCCGGGGTGGGCCAGGTGGGCCGCGCGGGTGGTTGGGCCAGTGCACTGTGCTCTTAGTGCACTGGGCCAGCAAGCCTTTTATTTTATTTTATTTTTCTTTTCTATTCTTTTCTTTTTTTATTTCTTTTTAGTTACTTTTACAATTTTGTAAAAGAGGTAATAGGTTTTATAATTAGTGTGGCACAATACTAAGATGACACAAAAAGATTGGGACTTATATAAAATCTTTTGCATTTTTGTTTTATTAAAAAGGTGTTAAATGCCACGGTTTTACCACTGTTATGAATTGTTTGAATTTTTCAGTGGCATGATAAATACCCCAAACCATATTGGCATGTTCCACTGATTATTAGTGATTTTACAAAAGTGGTTCCACCATTATTGGACAATGTTTTATTTCCACTTATTTTTAACATTCATCAAAAGGCATTTTGAGTTTGTTTGAATTCAAAGATGAACAAGGCATGATGAAGGGTGATTAGAGAGTTGCTAATCACAGAGGTTTATTATTAACAAAAGTTTTATTGATGCCTGACACTGAGGGTGTTACAAAATCTCCCCCACTACAAGAATTCTCGTCCCGAGAATCTAAGCGGTAGAGGGGAAAAGATCGGGGTATTCCTCACGAAGACGATCTTCGCGTTCCCAAGTGGCTTCATCTTCCGAATGATTCGACCACTAAACTTTAAGGAACTTGGTTGTCTTGTTGCGGGTTTTGCGTTCAGACTGATCGAGAATGCGACTCGGATGTTCTTGATAAGCCAGGTCCTGTTGCAATTCAATCATATCATGTTCCACTTCACGAATAGGGTCCTTGAAGCAGCGTCGGAGTTGCGACACGTGGAAGACATCGTGGACTTGAGATAGGTTTGACGGAAATTCCAAACAGTATGCCACCGGTGCACTCCTGGAAAGGATACGGAACGGGCCGATGTAGCGAGGAGCTAACTTTCCTTTGATCCCGAAACGATGAGTGCCTCTCATGGGAGTGCCACGGAGGTAAGCTTGTTCACTGGGTTGATAGACCATTTCCTTGTGCTTGCGGTCATAGTTGCTCTTCTGGCGGGATTGAGCAGCTTTCAAGTGTTCACGAATAACGCGAATCTGATCTTCAGCATACTGTATGATGTCCGGACCAATGAGAGTTCGTTCTCCAGTGTCTGACCAATTCAGAGGGGTTCGACACTTACGTCCATAGAGAACTTCAAAGGGTGCCATCTTCAGACTAGCTTGTTAGCTGTTGTTGTACGAGAATTCAGCAAATGGAAGAGATTCCTCCCATTTCTTACCAAATGGAATGACACTAGCTCGAAGCATGTCTTCAAGCACTTGGTTGACTCGTTTGACTTGTCCTTGCGATTGGGGGTGATAAGCGGTGCTGAAATTTAGGTGAGTGCCCATAGCTTTTTGGAAACTATCCCAGAACTTAGAGGTGAAAATGCTGCCTCGGTCGGAACTGATCTCCAACGGAATACTGTGGAGGGAAACAATTCTGGAAACATATAAGTCTGCTAACTGACTAGCAGAGATCTTCTCCTTGACTGGAAGAAAGTGGGCAACCTTGGAGAATCGGACGATGACTACAAAGATAGCATCATGACCTTTCTGTGATCGGGGAAATCCGGTGACGAAGTCCATTTCAATCTTGTCCCATTTCCATTCAGGAATAGAGAGTGGTTGCAGAGTTCCAGCAGGTCTTTGATGTTCGGCTTTCACGCGACGGCAAACGTCACACTCATCGACATAACGAGCAATGTCTTGTTTCATGTTAGACCACCAGTACCGCTGACGAATGTCGTGGTACATCTTGGTACTACCAGGGTGGATCAACAAAGGTGTATCATGAGCTTCTTTCATGACATCAGAGGCGTAATTCAGGTTGGCCTTGGCTACCGGAACCACTAAACGACCCTTGAAGTACACCGCATTATCGTCATTTGCATCAATAGTGAAGAATGAGGGCTCTCCGCTGGCGACACGACGCTTAATCTTCCAAATTTCAGAGTCATAATGTTGTACCGTCTTGATGTGGGTGTCGAGGTCTGTTTGGACCACCAGGGAGTTCACATATCCCTGTGGAACAATTTCGATGTTCAGCTGGCGGAGCTCATCATATAGACGTGGCTGCTCTACTTGAACTTCTAGTTCACTACAATAGGCTTTGCGGCTTAAGGCATCGGCCACCACATTAGCTTTGCCAGCGGTGTAAGAAATTCGCATGTTGTAGTCGGCTATTGTCTCGAGCCATCTCTGTTGCCGGAGATTCAGATCGGGTTGAGTAAATAGGTACTTCAGGCTTTGGTGGTCGGTGTAGATCTCGCAACGGTTACCGGCGAGGTAATGTTGCCACAGCTTCAATGCATAAATTACTGCTGCCAATTCGAGATCATGAGTTGGATACTTATCTTCGTGAGAACGCAACTGACGAGAGCCATAAGCAATCACTTTGCGCTCTTGCATTAAGACACAGCAAAATCCTTGACGACACGCGTCGCAATAAATCACGAAGTCCTTCTGAGTATCAGGGGGAGAAAGCACTGGGGGAGAAGTGAGCTTGTCTTCCAGAGCTTGAAAACTTTCTTGGCATTTATCAGTCCACTCAAACTTGACGCCCTTGTGGAGCAGATTAGTCAGCGGCTTGGCAATCTTGGAGAAATTCTCAACAAAACGGCGGCAATAGCTGGCAAGGCCGAGGAAACTTCTGACTTGCTTGACGGTCCTGGGCAGAGTCCAGTCAAGAATAGCCTGAATACGTTCGGGGTTGACGGCGACGCCATCCTTGGAAATCACATGACCAAGGTAAGTTACTTCGGGATGCCAGAACTCACACTTAGAATACTTAGCATAGAGTTTGTGTTCTCGAAGCTTTTCCAGTATAAGACGAATATGTTCAACATGTTCTGCATCGGTCTTGGAGTAAATCAATATATCATCCAGATAAACCACGACAAACTTGTCGAGGTATTCCATGAATATATAGTTCATCAATCTGGAGAAGGTGGCTGGGGCATTCGTCAAGCCAAAGGACATGACAGTGTACTCGTATGAACCATAGCGAGTAATGAATGCGGTCTTCGGGATGTCCTCATCACGAACCCGGATTTGGTGATAACCCAACCTTAAGTCGACTTTTGAAAACACTGTGGATCCAACAAGTTGATCATAAAGATCATTGATCCGAGGAAGCGGGTACTTGTTCTGTATCGTGGCCTGGTTGATAGGTTGGTAATCTTGGACGAAACGGTTCGTGCCATCACTCTTCTTGACAAAGAGCGAAGGTGCTCCCCAAGCAGAGGAACTTGGACGGATGAAGCCTTTCTTGAGGGCCGTGTCGGTCTCCTTCTTCAATTCAAGGAGGTGGTGAGGTGGCATCTTATACGGGCGCTTGGCAATCGGGACGGTGTCGGGCTTCAATTCGATGACGAATTCAACTTCCCTAATCGGGGGTATCCCCGGCAGTTCTTCTGGGAATACGTCGGTAAAATCACAAACGATTGGGACTTTCTTAATCCCTTCGATAGGTGTGACATTCAAGGCATTCAGAGCATATATACGAGCTTCAGCATTCATCGACACAATGGCAGTGTGACTCGCGATCGCTCCAGAAGGATGAAAGAGTTGGATGACCTTGGTGCCACAATAAAGTGCGGCATCGTGGGGTTTCAGCCAATCCATACCCAAGATAAGGTCAATCGTGGAGGTGGATCGTTGGCACCACCACCACGACCACCACGACCAGGCATCCTGCTAGAATTTAACAGGGGTATTTCAGCGATGAGAATTTTAACGAGATGCCGGAAACGAGTAAGAGGTAAAGCGACAACAAAGAGGAGGCGCGGATATATAGGAGCAGTCATATAAGACATACACATCCACACATAGAGTCAACCGGAAAATCGGGCAGCGTAACGTCGTATAAATTAAGGAAAAAGGACAAACTAGGAGGCGCGCAGACCGCGGTAAGGATTACACGACACGAGATAGATTCCACTATGTCAATCACGCCGCAAGAAAACTGTTGGCCACAGGGGTTAATGCCAGAGGACGCGCGGCCTGCCCAGAATGAGAATGGGATCCGCGGTCCGGGACCTGGGTTAGAACTCCTGCGACACGACTCAATCAATGGGGAAGCACCAGAACGCCGGGTGGAATCAAGAGAACGTGATCCTAATTTCAGAGTTTGTAAAACTGACCAGCAAGGATAAGAGAGCAGATTCCCAGAGCTTAGGTAAGGAGAAAAGGATCGTAGTACCATAGATATCACACGTAGTGACATCGATGTGGGCCCGTAAGCCAAATATTAAGTTAGCAAAATAGTTTTTTCAAAAACTAGACTCAACTTCGACCAGGTAGTGGTTGGGTGGCTTCCTATAGGCAGTCGGCTCTGATACCAACTTCTGACGCCCCCCAAATCAATCCGTGTACAGTAATCATACACGCAGGGTACACGGCTGAGATTAGGGTGCCACGGTGAGGATATCACAGCACAACACTGAACACAAAAGGATAAACCAATATGTTACAAGATAAGGGGCATCACACGGACCCGAATACACAAGTTATACAAGCCATAATATCTGAGTACATACATAGTTAGTCAAGTTTTGCCTTAAGAATGATAGCACAAATAACATAAGAGATACAGATCGAAAAGGCAAGGCCTCCTGCCTGGGAGCCTCCGAAACTACTCCTGGTCCTGGTCAGCGGGGGTCTCAACGTAGTAGTAGGCGCCTCCGGGGTACTCCTTCTCCTGGGCTCCAACGCCGACTGCAGCGACCGATCAGGAAAAACATAAAGGGGGAAATAAAGAAAGGGTGAGTATCTAGTATACACGCGAGTCTTACGTCCGCTACTAAGCATTTATGCATTTGTATCAAATGGAAAGGGGAGGCTGTATATAGTGGACTGCAAGGTAGAAATCATAATAAGGGTAAGAAGCTAGGCCTATCGAAGACTAGCATCTTCCGACGATGTCTTGCAGCATGAGAAGAGAACAGCCAACAGTTCATATAAAGCAATAAAGTAACAATGAAGCATAATAATAATGCCTCAGAGTTCCCCTCCTCGACTTCCCTGCGAGGAAGAAGACCCAGAACCATACAGTTTAATAGTAGTAGTTTGTAGTGGTAAGATCCAGCTTCAGCATAAAGCGTCCTGTTACCGTGGACACGGCTATTCGAATAGATTAAACTCCCTGCAGAGGTGCACTACTGTTCAGCCTGCACGCTCGGATCTCCAGGGTGGCGTACACCTTGTTAGGGAATGCCCCACCGAGGCTATCCGACACCTCGCAGTTCATCCTAGGCTCAACAGAGAGACCATCCGCCGGACTATATCCTATGCGCCAAGGGGTCTAGGTCCCTCACCCTTGCACGCTCCTGCACGGCACGAGACTGGCCGGTGAAGGAAAAGCAAACCCAAAACACACCCGCTGCAGCAAAGAAGACAAGACCGCTTCCCGGCTCTCAGCCCGTGGTACTGCTGACGTCTGAAGAGCTTTCGAGCGAACTACGACGCGGAGGGCCCACACTGTGATCCCACGTGTAGGTAGTGCGTATAGACTAACGGGTCTCTCAAGTCATCCGCGGAACCATTTAGCATTTTAATATTATCTCGCAGACAACCGTTATCGTTGTCTGACTAACAACACAACGGACAACGAACAGCAACAAGGCCCACCAGTAACGTCGGGGCCTGCCCTGTCGTCCCGTCAAAGCGCGCGGTTACCAACAAGGTGAACCGTCTCCTTACCTTGTCTCGCGTGTGCTCTTGGTAGAGCTCGACTTTTTCGTGGTTTGGTAATTCTCGCGAGATACGAGCAGGGGCCAACCACGCTAGTAACGTCGGTCGTACCCTCCCTGTCGCTCCCAAAAATATACCGCTCGCAGGCACCGTTGGGTCGCACGACTCTTACCTTTAAGGACACCAGTTGATTCGAGTGCCTACCATTAAGTGAAACCAGGAGGTATCACCCTCGATGGCACACTTAAAGAGGTTCGACAGAGACATCAGCGGGATGAACTAAAGAGGAATATTCTCGTATCACCCCGGTTGTGCCGAGACACCAGCGGAATGAACTAAAGAGGAATACCCTCGTATCGTCCCAATGATGCTACGCTACTGAGCCGACGAGAGTGAAATACAAGTTCGTCCACTTATAAGTCAAACTCGAAGCGACTCGGCAGAGTCTCGCCGTTGTAGGTTCCCTAGGGCGTCTGCATTGATCCGTACCTGTTGCAATTGTATATATTTTGTATCCGCGTCACTCCTCTGAGTGGCCACGGACCGCTATCCAATCCTAGCAAACAATGTGTAGTGCTCACTGCTGAATATAATATACAGATATAACATGCAGCATAGGATAAGGAAGGTACAACAAGGGGCGACAAAATCAGGCTATGCAATTGAATAGGATTGTAACGTAGCAGCAGCAGTAACAATGCCTAGTGCAAGAAAGTACGGAAAGGTAAGCGATATCTGGGGAAGAGAATGGCTCTGCTTGCCTGGAAGCTCGACGGTAGGGGTAGGGTCGTCGACGAAGTAGTCGTACCCAGCAGCGGTGTAGTCGGCGGTAGGAGCGGGGTCTACCGGAGAACAAAGGGGGAAGAAACAGTAAATATAAAGCAGTCATAGCAAACAGATGAATGGCATGACGTATGCAATGTTAACGGTGTTCTAACGCAGTACAGTGTGTTATGCTCGGAGCGGGAATTCATCCGGGGATGAAATACCAGCTCCGGGTGATTACCGGACAGGGTGTCCGGAGGGGGAAGGGATCATGCCGGAGGTGTCGTGGACATCCGACAAACATGTGCAAGGTGTATCCGTGTTAGTTGATCCATTCTGAACAACTTTCATGTTCAGAATAAATTCATCCGGATACTTTGATTGTACCGGACAAATCCTCGGACAGACGGTTCGGAGGGGGTTGTTCGAGGTTCGGTATGTTAGAGGGGGTGGTAGACCAACGGATAGCGTATCCGTATCCCTTATATTTTTCTGATAAATTTTCATGTATGAAGTTTTTGAATCTGACTTACAGTTTAATAGATATTGATTTTTCAAATTTAAATAATTTTAAAAGATTTTCAAGAATTATTTTATTATTAAAACAGTAACATTATCCACAACAGGGTTGAATGGTCAAACCTGACATGGGGTCCCACATGTCAGCCTCTCTTGTTTTATAAATAATTTAATTTAATTTAAATAGAAGTGGGGGCCACATGTCATACACTAGTATCTATTAATCAGATTTAATAAACTTAAACACCCAGTGGGGCCCATGTGTCATTGACAGTGACTTAACTAATCATTTTTAAACTTAAACAGAGGGTTATTAGGGATTGGGTCCACATGTCATGCACACATATTACTTAACAGGGGGGTTATTTTGCTAACCACTGCTTAGGGCTTAACCCAGCGAGCGGGCCTCGTATGTCAGTGGAACACCCACGTTAAAACACGGTGGCGCGCCGGCGTTGGAAACAGTGGCGACGGCGAGGCCCTCGCGGTGCACTCCGGCGGCCAAATCGAATGCGGGCGGGTGGAATCGAACGGGACGAGCTCCGCGCATCTACTGGGGCAAGCATCACGGGCTGGGACGGGTTGTACTCGCCGGGATTACGCTCGCGGCGGCGGCCGGAGCATGGTAGCGGCGGCCGGACGTTCCGGTGTACCAAACCGAGCACTTAGAGAGGGGAAACGGTGATGTGCTCACCGTGAAGGCACAAGGTGGCCTGGTGGTAGCTTAGTAGCTGCAGCGGCGCCGGAATCGTGGGAGGACGTCGGCGGCCGTGGTGGAGGAGTCCGCCAGATTTGCGCGATGTAGTGGCCGCGAGCATGTGTTCAGCGGCGGAGAAGACATAGCCGATCACTGCGGTTCTTCTGGACGTGGTCGCGCGGCCGGGGGTGGCCGCTGGCCGCGTGGGTGCACGCCGGCACGTCCACGGTGGAGTTCGGGCGAGCTCGAGGAGAGGGGAGCGGCGCGAGAATGGAGAAGGGAAGGGGTCCTAGGGTATCTAGGCGGCGGCGGGGGGGGGGGCACGGGGGGACCTTTATGCCACCGGGGAGCCGCCGGATGCACGACACGGCGACGGCTGGCCGGCGTGGCACCGGTGGATGGCATCCACGGGGGTGGGGTGAACAGGGGAAGGGGATAACGCCAGGGTGGGCCAGGTGGACCGCGCGGGTGGTTGAGCCAGTGCACTGTGCACTTAGTGCACTGGGCCAGCAGGCCTTTTATTTTATTTTATTTTTCTTTTCTGTTCTTTTCTTTTTGTATTTATTTTAGTTACTTTTACAATTTTGTAAAATATGTAATAGGTTCTATAATTAGTGTGGCACAATACTAAGATGACACAAAAAGATTGGGACTTGTATAAAATCTTTTGCATATTTTTTTTATTAAAAAGGTGTTAAATGCCACGGTTTTACCACTATTATGAATTGTTTGAATTTTTAAGTGGCATGATAAATACCCCAAACCATATTGGCATGGTCCACTGATTATTAGTGATTTTACAAAAGTGGTTCCACAATTATTGGACAATGTTTTATTTCCACTTATTTTTAACATTCATCAAAAGGCATTTTGGGTTTGTTTGAATTCAAAGATGAACAAGGCATGATCAAGGGTGATTAGAGACTTGCTAATCACAGAGGTTTATTATTAACAAAAGTTTTATTGATGCCTGACACTGAGGGTGTTACAATTACAAAGGAGTCAAAGGACAGTCATCACTACAAAAGGACTCGAGCAACTATCAGAGGGTTACAACTATCCCAAGGAATTATGACTTCTACATATTCCCATGATGAGATAATTGGCACTTTCGTACCACAACTTGGCGAGCATCACCACAGACAAAGTAGAAACCTAGTCCACGAAGAAGCAGGTCGCCGTCCTCCAGTTCTACAAGGTGCCTCGCCTACTGACGCAGTCGCCTTACGACTGGCTTGACGTCCAGCTCATCTTTAGAACTAGAAGAGCAAGCACCATCAGCCGAGGAACCGGCCGAAGATGAAGTGACGGGAGAAGCAGGCGAACCACCACTCGACCCATCGGAGCTAGAACTGCTTGTTTCCTCCCAGTATGGATCCAGACGATTGCCACCGTCATCAAATGCATGAACAGTAAGAGTATCTTTGCCATCAAAATGACAACAAAGGCTATCTCCGTCACGCAGATTCAACCGACGAGAAAACGCCCTCCAGCCAGACCCAAGGAAAATCAAGGATGAATTGTCAACTTCCAACTCCACCCAAGAATAAGACCGAGCGCATCCGTGAAGACGGAGCCAGAGACCCCTCAAATTACGCTCAGAAGCAACGGAGGCAAACGAGAACGGAAGAGGAATCCGGGCAGCGTTCCGGCTAAGAACACACAAAAGAAAATCATAGCGCCAAAACCCCTCTTCCATGTAAGAAGAAGAAGGCGCCGACGCAACACCACGACCTCCACCGCGTGAAGAACGAGGCGTGCGGCCACCACGACCTCGCCCACTCACACCACCACCGCGCTTGGGCGCCATATGAAGAAGAAGCAGAAGAGAAAGATGAGGAGAATGGATGCCAAGGACAGGCAACCACATGAGGTATTTATAACGCAATCCAAGGGCAAACCAGGAAAAACTCGCAAAAGCCCAGGCGATGCCATCATTGCATCAAAGACCAAACGGGCCAGCGTTAAAAATTCTAAGACAAGATGCCTTCACACAGTCAGCACTATTTAAAGGACACGTCAAATCTCGCCTGTTTCCCATACAAGCCTTGGAAATCCAACAGGCACCAGGAAGCATGACGTCCAAATCATCATTATGACCGGCCAGAAGACGCGACGGATCAAAGAAGCAAGCATCATCATAGGTCACCAAAACAGCATGATAATGCATATCAGCGTGACATCTCAAGAGGGACGAATCAAGACAAAAGCAATTGAAAAAAAGACTCCAAAAACTACCTATTTCTTGATGTCAAAATTTTCTGATTTTAAAAAAATCTCTTACTCCCATCGGGAGTACCTTTATTCGAGTTCGGGTGTTCCCTCACCCAGAAGGAAAAGACGTGCTCGAGTGATCACTCGCACCAGCAGAAACAACGTACTTCCAGAGTTCGGGTGCTCCCTCACCCTGAAGACAGTAAAACATTCGAGTGACTACTCGCAAAAGACTCAAAAAGTATTCGACAATATGATCTACTCGCGCACTCGACGACTTTCCGAGTGGGTGCTTTCTTATTTTCCTCGCCTGAGTGCGCTACAAGGTCCAAGAGTGACTGCTAAAAAGCTCACTTGATTGTTTATTCCAAGTGGGTGCGTCACTAAACAGGCTCCGTGCCTCTACAAAAATTATTTATGCCTGGGCTACGACACACTACCCAGATGTCACGCAAGCTTAGCGTGTAGGTAAGACCCCGCTGCGCAGAACGTCCGGGCCGGGACTTGCCGCAGAGTGATTTCACTCCCGACCTTTTCCATGCGCTCGCATTATAGAAAGAGCCGAGCGGACGCGCTCAGGCTATTTGCTTAGACTGGCAGCAATTGATCCTTTAAGACCTGCAGCGGCATGACTTTGCTAGAAACCGGTCGTTCCAAGTTCATGTCGAGGGACGTGAGCTTGATTGGGCTACTACGGTATTTGCCACTAGCGCAATTCACCAAGGCTCGACCAGTCGACTCCTTGGGCCATTTTTAGCTTAGCAATCCCTCGAAACAGGTATTGTCATGGCTCAAAACTGCCAGCGACCCGCGGCGGTGCCGCGCCTACGAACAATAAAGCACTGATGAATTCGAGTCCCCCAGGCACTCGGGGGCTACTGACGAGGGGGTGACCCCAAGACTCCTGCGGGTGAGGATACCCGGTGCGTATGAAGACCGGAGGCTCGCTTGAAAGCCTTGACAGGCCCATGACTGGCCCATTCAAACACCGACGTAGGAGTCCGCGACTGATGTGGAAGGCACGACTTGGCGAACAAGGCAAGACTAGAACTAGGAAACTATCTTTGTAACCTAGTACGGACTCCCCGAGACCTAGCCTAGTATATAAAGGCTGGGAGGGGAGACGTCCAGATCAACCCAACACAAAATCTACTCTCCTGGTCTTGCGAGAACTTGCCTTGGCCTCCCCTGTACTCGCTCCCTCACGCAATAATATCGAGCAGGAAGTGCTTCTCCTGTTAGCCAACGAGTATCGTCCAACCTGTTCCTTCTCTATGATCAACCCAGGGTCCCTGACCATGGGATTTTCCGGGGCTGATCCCCGTCAGTGACCACAACAAGGCTCCTGGCAGCATCGTAGTCTCCCCGGGGCATGAAAACCTCGACAAAATCGGGGCGCTCGGATTCCGCTATGAAGGAAGGAATGGAGTTGCCCGGGGAGATGGACGAGCCCGTAAGCTCCGTGGCGGCATCGGCGTCGGAGGAGGAGGATGCCCGGTCCCTATACGCGAGCATGTCCGGCGTAGTCGCAGGAGCGGCCGGGGGCTCAGGGTGATCGTCCCGCGGCGTGACCGCTACCGGAGAGGGTGGAGGAGAGCTAACCACCCCGGAGGTGGAGATGTACCTCCGGCACGGCGGTGAGGCAGCCCGCTCGAAAGCTGAAGAGCTGCCCTCCCCGACCTCAAGGCGGCGCGGGGGCACCATCGGAGCACGTGCCGCAAGCTCTTGGATCCGCGCACGAGGGTACGGAGTGGACTGTCAGCGCAGCGACGGTGGTGGGGAGCGGGCGGTCCAACGAGGGTGGGGAGCGAGGCGGCTCTGGGAGCGCGCTTGGGAGCCATGGAGCAGCGGGGGGAGGACGCCCTGTGGCCAGAGTCACGGCAGCGACGACACCGAACGGGGTCACGGCAATCTTTGACATTGTGAAGGGTGGACAGGCAGGGGAAGAAGCCCTTGAGGGAGAGAGGGTCTAGGATTTTCGGGGGCGATTGTGGCACTGGGTGAAGAGCGGGGGAGAGGAGGGCACTGCGCTATGGGCTGGCCTCCCCCGGGGAGGCAGTGAATGCAGCTGGGGTGGCCCGTATCGCCGCTCCAACGTTCAAATCCAAACAATCAAGGCGCTCATCCCTCCCAGCGGTGTTGGCAGTAAGTGCAGTGCGCGGACGAGGCGGGGTGCAGGGGGAGCTTCCATGGGGCACAGAGAGAGAGGGCAGCACTGCCCAATCAGAAGGCGAAACCTCACCCTGTGTCCCTGGCAGGGGGAGTAGGGCAGGACGCGACAGACGTAGAGGGGCGGGGCAGCGGATGGGACGCAACCTGCCGCCGGCACCACACGGAGCAATAAAACGGTGGTTGGGCCAGTGGGCGGCCAAACGGGTTTCCCGCGCACGCTCTCTGGCAACCGCGGCGCGCACTTCTCGATGAGAAGCATGCAGAGAGATGTTAATCGCAATTAGCATTCCCGGGCCCACGGCGACGAGAAAACTGGTGACGGCGGGGCTAGCAACATCAACGAAGAAGATGCACTCCTCGGCGCTCACCGCCGTGAGGTGCTCGACGACGCCACCGAAGAAGTAAGAGAGGAGGCCGACTACCCCTGCTTCCGAGAAGCAACCGGCGACGAACGGCACCGAGAACCACAGGGTTCCGGGGGAGGAAAGGGACGGGAACAGGACTAGATCGAAGGAGACCCCGGAGAGGAAGAAGGAGATCACCCGAAGGCGGAAAGAGATACCTGGACGCGGAACAAGGGCAATCGGTGCTGCATGGCGGGTGGCGACTTCATCGTCAACAGCCGGGCTGCGGCCAAGGGCCGGAGCAGGCGGTGGGGAGGGTGGGTGGCTATCTATCGGTGGGAGGGCTGCGGTGGTGGAGCTTGAGGGTGAGCCGCCCGGAGAGGCCGGCGGTGATGGGAGGGAGCCGCCCGGCTGGTCGCCAGGTGGGTGGCCAGGGGAGTCGCGGGAGCTCATTGGGGGACCACCGACTAGTGCGTCTCCCATTCTGCCGGCCGACACGATGCTTTGTGAAAGCTTTGCTTTTATTTCAAGGGCCGGCGCTTTGCGCCGGTTGGCTGCGAGCCGTCCGATTTCGGCGATCGAACGGATTAGATCGCTGCGTACCTCTTCGCATCATTGTAATATTTGTGGAACTTTTGCAACATTTTCAGTACTTTTGCAACATATGTGGTACACTCATGCAACAATTTTATTTTTGGAGCTTTTTACAGTAAAAAAATGGTGGTAGCAAATTTTAATTGATGTGGTAGCATTTTTTATTATCGATTGCAACAAAAAATCATAATTCGCCGTCGCTAATCACTTTATAATATTTTTCGTTGTAGCAAAAACTCTTAACGGTAGTAGAAAAAACGCACAACAATGGAAGCAAAAATTTAAACGGTTGCAACATTATGCGTAACAAAAAAATATACAACGATAGTAGCAAAAACATACAACGATAGTAGCAGAAACATAGAACGGTTGTAGCAGAAAAAGTAACGGTTGCAACAAAATTCATCGTCGCCGCCGTCGAGGTCGTAGCTCAGCAGTAGTGATGTAGCAAAAATCTTGATCGGTAGTAGGAAAAACATAAAACGATAGAAACAAAATGGTTCACTGGTTGCAACATTACATACTCAGATATTATCCTGTACATTGTGCATTGTAGCAAAAACCAACATTTTATTCCTTTATAGCAAAAAATATGATATGGTTGTAACAAAAATATGATATGGTTGTAGCAAAAAAAAATTGCTGGATGTGCACGGAGCTGCTCATGGCCATGGCGGCCACGGCCGGCGACGTGGGGGCACGGGGAGGTGCGGGCTCGCCGAAGGAGGACCGGGACGGGCGCGGCTGGTCGGGGAGGTGCCGGATCTGGGCAGAGGAAGGACGCCGACGAGGTCCTGGAGCACGGTGGCGAGCTTCTTGAGCCATGGCCATGGCGGCGAGCTGCAGGCGGCGGCGACCTCGTCGAGCCATAACCATGGCGGCGAGCGGCGGGCGGCGGCGCGTGGCCTCGAACATGGCGTTGGGGCGGCGACGCGAGGATGCGGCCAAACCGACGGACGAGGACGGGTAGCAGCACGGGCGCAGAATCATCTGGTCGGGGCGACCGGCAAAAGCACTCGGGCCGGTCGGCCGTACCAGATCGTTTCCCTATTTCAAGGCTGTATATATTTTTCTTCTTTATGTCCCTTTCACAACAAAGAGTTGAGAGACGCACGTACGAGTTCCTATTTGTCATTTGCAACTTGTGACGGGGATCCTCGCCAAATCATTGGCTCCTGTCGTCCCGACGGATTCTCACCCAGACGAAACTAACGTTAATAAGCGCAGCACGTACTGTACGCGTACTGTATATATGGGTCGAGATGTCTCGGAGACTCGGTGATATATGTTGCCCATCACATGCATGGGTCGTCTCGTCTAGGTAGCTCGTTCCATTGCCTCAAAAAAAAAAAACTAGTTCGTTCCTTTGTGCAGTCCACAGGCCATACATTCCATTATTAATCAACAATCACGAGGTTTGATTAATCGCCGTTCGTTCGTTACACGCTACGCTCGAGAAGCAGCATCCGCACTTGCTTTGCTTCTGCATGCAACAAACCCATGCATGCACGGTGAAGTGTGTCACACAGGTCAATTTGGGGACCAATTTAGCACGTAAAGGTTTCTTAATTCTGTCTCAACACTTTTTTCCCTTTCATTCCAATCAGGGTACACAAGTTAAGAGTACTGTGAGTAGACAGACTTAAGCCTGATGGTATCATCGTGAATATTATGCATGTTTTTTTTTTGCGGGGAATAAATGAAGTTTGATTTTAAAATAAATGATAGTATATTATTACGTACTTCTTTCGTCACGGTTTAGAAGGCACGCTTGAAAAATCAAACTACAAACATATTTAACTGTGTCATATACTATCATTTATCATATACTATCACGGTTTAGAAGGCACGCTTGAAAAATGATAGTATATTATCACCGATGTCACGGAGTATTATGTATTATGCGTGCAATAAATAAAGTTGTCTTAAATATTGACCTAAAATAATGTGCACTATAAATATAATATCATATGCATGATACCAGTGTATAATATCCCCCACTACAAGCAAACTTACATAGCAAAAAATCTCAACTCATGTCTTGCGAATAGCTAGTACCATTTCTTCGAGAGTAGTAGCATTGTTATAATTTTTCTTGCATATTGTGTGTCTTGATTGGAAAATAGACGAAAAATTAAAGATATTGTACTATCTTTAAATTTAAAGTCATTTAGTTCCTATACCTTGTTCAACAACAACAGAAATGTGAGGAATTATACCGTCGCTTTTTTGGTGTACTAAGAAACCGAAGCAATTTCGCTGTTAAAAAAATGAAGAAACACAAAGTGGCGAATTTTTTAGTGGAGAATAAAGGAAGAAGCGGACTTTAAAAGTTAGCAGAGAAACATTATAAAGACCCCTGGAGGAAAAAAGGAAAGATCTAACTGTTAAGGTCAATGATTACAAATAGCTCAGTTGTTTCCAAAGCATGGCAAGTACCTATTGCAAAGTGCTACCTCTATACCAAAATATAAGATGTCTTTATAGTTCAATTTGAACTAAAAATGCGTCTTATATTTTGATACGAAGAGGTGTACATTGGATAACTTGACTCCAAAAGGGCGTTTTGCTTAACTGCCTTCCTACAACAGCAAAAATCAGCCATTTGCTTTGTTTTGCATCGGTGATGTACACAATGTGTTTAGACGAAATCATGATATCAACAGACTGAAATTGGACAAGATAGACTTGTATACAATTATTCACTAATCAAGCTAGTAATTAACTCTCTTTTTAATGGGGATAGCTAATTGACTATTTTTTTATGAATTAGGTTTTATATGAATTAGTTGTTTTCACTATGAGCTCATAAATTAGATGTTTTCATGAGTAAGTATTAAATTAGCTAATTTTTATGAGTAGTAGTATTAAATTTGGCTGCTGTGGACAATGGACAGACACGTCACGTACCAATGCAAGAATGTATGCCACATGCAAATGAGTTGATTAAGTTGACCAGAAGCATCTACGTTAAGTACTTTCCCGCTTCTACGCGTCCTTGATCCTAACTAAGACCAGCTTTACGAATTGGCAGCTTGTGATCGGCGCATGTACGAGCATTCGTACAAATTAAGGGAATGTCGTTTACATGTCCACTGTCAATACATAAATTAGATCCCTAAAAAAAATCATAAATTGGATTTTTTCAGACATGGTAAATACTATCTGAATCGATATTGCTAAATTTTAAAAAAAGGTCACTGGAAATGTTTCCATTAATTATTGGGTATATAATGAAAAGAATCCATGTATATATACATATGTAAGGTATATACCCAAAAAATCACATATATGTATAACACATTACAACATTATTCAATTTATTAATACCACATGACCACACTTATATATAGAACAAATTAGACACGTAAGACGAACAGAGACGTATAATAAATCATTTGTACCCTTTTTTTTGTATACATATGATCAAGAGAGATCAACAATTGGAATATACCATAAACAATTTGGACTATAAGATGCACTCACGTAGTATATACGTACTGCCGGTTTTATTTCTTGATCATGCATGATGAGTGCAGAACTGTATATGCGCCGTCGGATCGGCCGGCATCACCCCGCGTAGTCGCACATGCCGTACCGGCACTTCTTGGCGGACTTGGGGCACTCCCTGGAGCAGACGCCGCAGTTCTTCTTGTCGTTCTGGAGGTCGATGCACTTGCCTTGGCAGCAGGTCTCCCCGAACTTGCACTTCTTGTTGCAGTTGCCGCAGTGGTCGACGCTGGACTCGGTATTGGTGCAGGTGCCCTTGCAGCACGTCTTCCCGGGGCTCCCGCTCTCCAGGCACACGGACGGGGGCTTCTTGACGCAGTCGTAGTAGGAGAGCGGCGGCGGGAGCTTGTCCGCGAGGAAGCGGCTTCGCCGGAGCTCGGGGGGCGTCGCTTGGGCGACGGTGATCAGGGCGAGGGCGAGGGCCAGCGCCATGAGAAGTATGGTGGTTCTTCCCATGGTGGTGGGCCGGCGGTGGAGGGGAAAGCTTAGGGTCGTGGCAGTGCGCTGCTTATGGGTTGTGGCTCGGCAGGTGGCTCTATGAGGAAGGAAATGGGGGGTTGTAGGGAGGGAGGGGCCGTGCTTATACTATTGCTGAGCTAGCCGGTAATGGCGAAAGTCAAAGGCGCACCGGCGCATGCATATGCTCATGGTTGATTTGCACGGCAAAAGCCTGGAGTGCAGGGAGGGAGTGTGCGCAGCAAGGATGTGGGATGCAAGCTAGCTCAGCTAGCCGGCTCCCTCCCAGGCGTGGCTGGCTGGTTGATTTCTGCCTCTCGTACGTCGTCCAACTTTAAGATGCTTGCGATGGTGATCTTGTGCGTGCGTACGTGTTGAGGAATATGCTAGGAATTGGCTGCCTTGGTCATTCACACCCTGAAGATTTCGACACGTCTACAAGATTTGCTTAAGGGTTGACCACTCGAGTCGACCACCGTACGTACGTCACTGCAGTAATAAACCATGCATGCATGTCACTTTTAGGACTACATACACCTACTGCTGCGACTTGCGTCCGTTGATCAAACAACTCTCTTAAGAATACTTAGCATGCAGCTCCCTCCAGGCTCTAGGGGCACTTTGTCGGCGTTGTGAGCACAAGGAAACTGTTTCTAATGTCTGTAGGCATGTTACTTCGATACGCACCGCACGGCATGCATGGCTCTAGCCTCTAGAAGCACGAAATTGATTTACAAGTACTACCTCCGACTCATATTAATGGACACACACTTAGTATAACTCTAATACAAAGTTGTACTAAGTGTGTACCCATTAATATGGGTCGGAAGGAGTATATTTTTTAGTGAAGGTTTGGAAGTATTGCTGATTGAATTTGAAAGTTAAGTAGTACTGTAATTGTTAGTTTTCCATCGATCTCATGTATGGTTCAGCAGAACATATGTACTGATCATGTAGTCCACATTCGAGAGAATTGGAACTTCCCTGGCTTCAGATTCCCTTCAGGTTTGATCTAAGGAACCAAACTTGATACGGCAGCTAGCTTAATTAGAGAAAAATAATGAACTGAAACCTTAAATGACTTCTACTGCAGGTTGACTCTACTTTGTTAGTAGAAGTTGATACTACTGTCCGTGTGATGATTGAGGTGTAATCCCTGCAACAGAAGCATCACTGCCTTTTCTTAGGGAAAGGCGAGATAACGAGTACAACTTAAAAAAGGCATGTTGCAGACTAAGATTCAAAACGTTATAATTTCCGTACTTCAAAATATACCTCACAGTAGCCCGAGTTCAGCAGCAGGAGAAACAGCTCATTACGTGATTTATGACCATTTTATCGTGGTCACATAGTGTGAGTAAATTTGGGTTGCATTGTGTGTGGGGATAGGGAGAATGCTGCTCACATTTTTTTAACTGTAACCTTGCTTTATTTTTTTAGAGTTGTATTCGCTTTTGGTTGGATGTTAATTGGGTCCCGAAGACTTTTGGGGAGATCAGACTCCTAGCCAGGTCGCTTGAGCCTAAGGCCTAACGCCTTTTTTGGATTTGCTTTTCTGCGGCTTGCTGGGTTCTCTGGACAACTCGGAACAAGTTTACTATCGAGAGGATTTTTTCTAAATGTCCTGTTGTTTATGTTTATAAACTTGTCGGCTTCTTACAGATGTGGAAGTACTTGAGTAAGGAGGCGGATCATGAGGACATGGAGCCAATCATTGCCAAGATGAAGATTACCGCGGCGTCATGTCTTCCTCCAAGGCCATATAACGGTGGTTGATCTTTGACATGGCTTCGTCTTCTTGCTCTCCGCTATGCGTAGGTAGTTGGCCTGCGTTCTGTATGTGGCTTCGGCCTTGTATCGAACTCCTTTTAGTTGGTTGTGGCCGCTGGCCGTTGAAATAGTTTGGATGTTGTTCGCCCCGTTGACTCTGCCGTGATGGCTTTATTTATAAAGTCGGGCGTAAGCCTTTTATCTAAAAAAAACTTGGGTTGCATTATCAGTAATAAGTTAACAACTAATGACTTTATCATGGCCACCCAACTTTATGTAAAAAGCGCAGAACCATCATAATACAGTAGTCATTAGCAAAAAACCATCATAATACAGGTAATTGGCAAAATGCACAGAAGACACATTCTTTTTTTATTTTTGAAGATCAAACACAAATTCTAATTTTAACAAAAAAAACATGCTAAATACAACTTGATGGCGTCTTTGGCATGGAAAAAAAATGATGTGGCAAAATATAATGATGGGGCTTTACAAAAATCCCCTCAAAAGAAACAGAAAAAAGCAATCCAATGATTCCTTCCTCTGCCCTGCCTTGCACCCGATGCCCCGCTACGCGCCGCCGTGGGCTTTCAGCAACGCGAGTAGTCCTGGGCCCAGCCTCCAAGAGCGGAGGAGGCTAACGAGGGAGACACGCACGGGAGCTCGGGCGCCAGCACAGCGGGACGCTTCGCGGGCGGGAAACGCAGCACGCGTCGGGCGGCTGGCGCGGAAGTGCGCTAGGCAAAGCATTAGCAAAGGACACGAAAGTGCTTTAGGAAGCGCATCGGCGGCGGGGCGCAAGTCTAGCTCGCTATGGTAGACGGGGTGGCGACTTTGAGGGCCAGCTGCCAGAGAGGGAAGGGAAGGGGAGGACCTTGCCCAGCTTCCCGTGCAGGGGCTTGATCCAGTTCGGATCAAGGGCACCCAAGGCACGGTAACACTGGAACTGCTACACCAGTGAGTGGAGTATGCGAGGACAGAGCGCAAGGAGGGGGCGTCGGTGGCCCGCGAATGGAAGCCGCTTGCCGGGTTCCAGACGGTGGAGGTGGCGCTAAGCAAACTTTTGAGCTCCAGGTGCTCCTGCTCGTGTCCTCCTGTTAGATTATGATTGCTTGTATTGCAAGTTAGGGTTAGGGTCGTGGCCGCCCCTCTCCTCTCTCCCTCCTTGTTCTACAAATACCCCTGTACCCCCTCATTGTAACATCATCAATTGCAATCCTATCAAACTTTACATGGTATCAGATTAGTTTAGATCCTAGGGCATGGCTCCCCCGCCACCCACCCCCCCGCCATCGCCGCCGCCCGGCTACTTTGAATGGCGCGCCGCAGTCACCGCCTCCAAATCCTCCACCTCCCACACAACATCCCTTCCTCCTTCCATACCCACCATAAACTTTGCCGATACGATCTCCAATGTCACACCCTTGATCCCTATCACACTCAATCTCCCAAAACACAACTATTATCACTGGCGTCACCTTTTTGAAGTCCACCTCGGCAGATGCAATCTCCTGGATCACATCGACCACAACGTCCCGCCGCGTCCCTCGGATCCTCTCTGGGTTAAAGACGATCTCGCTGTGATTCAGTGGATATACCAGTGGGTGAGCACCGAGATCTTCAATTTGGTCTTCCGCGCCGCCACCAGCGCCGCCACCCTTTGGACGCCCCTTCGTCAGCTATTCCAGGACAACGTCGACGCTCGTGTCAATTACCTCCACATGAAGCTTCGCGGCACCATCCAAGGCGATTCCACGGTCGGCGTGTACTGCCAGCGCCTTCAAGCCCTCGCCGACGAGCTTCGTGAGCTTGGGGACCCGATCAACGACAAGAAACTCATCAAGGTCCTCCTCGTCGGCCTCAGCGATCGGTTTGACAAGCAGTCATCCTTTATTCCTATGATGAGTGATAACCCATAACTGCAGGGGATCGAGATAGTCTTTGCGGGTAAGATAACCCAATTTATTGATTCGACTCAAGGGGAGCCAAAGAATATCCACAAGCTTTAACAGTGGAGTTATCAATTCCACCGCACCTGAGATACACTTACTTGCAACAATATATTAATAGCAACTGCGATATGGAAGTGATGATAGCAACGGTAATAGTAAAACAGAGAAAGTAAACAACTAGTAACCAACATAATTAAAAACACTGTAGGCTAGGGAGATGGATGGTTGGGCGCTGCATGGATAAGACACATCATGTAATCAACTTGGGGCAAGGCACACAGAAAAGCAATGATCATCTAGGCATAAATCAAACATCAGGCATGTATCCCACAGGTAGTTGTACGTGCTTGCAATAAGAACTTGCACAACATCTTTTGTCCTACCATCCCGCTACGAACGGGGCCAAAAGGAACTTATGGAGATTAAGGTGTTCCTGTCAAAGAGCACCGGAACAAAGCATTAACAATCAATGGATACATGGAATCCTCAAATTATAGTCCATCCCCTTTGGTGTCCCAAGCTGTCACCTTTGGGATCGCCGGTTCCGGACTATAACAGGTGCAAACAACTCATAGATAGGATCAAGAACACAAATATATTCATGAATACACAAAGGGTTCAGATATGAAATCATGGCACTCGGCCCCAAAGTGACAAGCATTAAGAGCAACAAGTTGAAGCAAAGATGATAAACACCAATCTAGATGATAGGCAACATGCCCCCAACAATCTAATAAACTATTACATGATCTAACTCATCCAATCCCTACCATCCCCTTTGCCTACAGCAGGGAACTACTGACACATGGATGGAGAAGTCATGAAGGGAGGATGGAGTGGTGATGGTGATGACGATGGCGATGATCTCCCCTCTCCGGAGGCCAAAACAACCTCCAGATTAGCCCTCCCGGAGAAGAACAGAGGGTGGCGGCGGCTCCGCGACGAGAATTGGGAAACCGACTTCTGTTCTTGAGTTTTCGCGTCACGGGAATAAATAGGAGCTTCGGTAGGTCACCAGAGGAGGGGGGAGGCCCCAAGGCGGCCAGAGGGCGCGGCCCCACCCCTGGCCGCGCCAGGGGGGCGCCTGGGGCCCCCTAGGCTCCCCTCTGGTCCCACTTCTGGCACCTGGCTCCTTCGGGTGCGTGGATTTTCTGGGAATTTTCCGGGACGTCCAAAAATCCATTTTCCTGCGCACAGTAAAACCATACAGACAGCTCTGCTGAAAACAGCGTTAGTCCGGGTTAGTTTCGTCCAAATCATGCAAGAATGAGGGCAAAACAATAGCAAAAGTGTTTGGAAAAGTAGATACGTTTGAGACGTATCAACCCCCCCAAGCTTAGTATATTTCTTGTCCTCAAACAATTCAGTACAACGAATTGAACGCGACAAAGAAAACTTTGACAAACTCTTTTGATTCAATAGATGTATATAAGCATGCACTACGAAAAGAATTTAGCAAGTATCAAAATAATGCTATGAAGAAAATGCACGAAGCAATCCTTCTTTCAAGTGATCAATCTCAAACAACTAAAAGCAAATAATATGCTACTGAAAATCAAGACAGGATTACAATGCACAAAGCTTGAACATACTAGAGTGGTATTTCGCTAGCCTCCAAGAGTGAAGCAAAACATAAATGCAGAAACTCCTCTGGAGTTTTAAAGGAGACTAGAACTAAGAACTTCAGAATAAATAATACCACAATCATGCAAAAGACAATGTAATACTTTGGGACAATGCACATTACACTCAGAATGACAATTATGCTCTCCTAGTTGGTGCTTTGAAGAAAGAAGGTGGAGCCTCTCGAACCGTGGAGTTTGATGGAAAGGTTGAAAACCTGTGAATGGAAGCAAAGACTAAACTTGTACCAGAGCTCTTGGTTTTGAAAACAGAGATAAAAAGGTGTTTTGGGATATGCATGCTTCGTCAACGAATGCTAGTAGACAACTCAATCGCCTCTTACGCTAGACATGTTTCGAGGAACGACTCCCAAGATGGAGACGATCACATCCCCTTAATCTCCTTTGTTTATCACTGCCAAAGTTTTCTGATTTCTCATAGACAAAGCGTGAAGGAGGGTTTGTTGGTTGTGATTATCTTTTGTGAGATGGGCGCACTCATGCTAGTCCCTCCTCGTATTGGGGTTTGCAGATTACACATGCAATCCCGGGATAAAACATGTCTAACATAAGATGGTCATGAATTACCTACTACTTCCTCATGAGCTAAAACAGAGGCACAAAACAAGAATGCTTTTGAATAATTTCGAGATGGTACAATAAAGTCTTCGTTAGGATGGCTGGTAAATACCACATAGGAAGGTATGGTTGACTCATATGGAAAAACTGGTTTCAAGGATTTTGGATGCACAAGCAGAAATCCTCTTAGTGCGAGCGAAGGCTAGCAAAAGACTGGGAAGCGACCAACTAGAGAGCAATAACAATCATAATCACGCAGAGCGACAAAGTAACATTGAATCAGGAAAGAAAATGATACAACTATTCTGAAATTCAAAGATCATCCAGGCATAGTAGACTTTTCAGTCATAAACATGTGTAAGCATGTGCCAAGTCAATCCAAGAATTTTCCAAAGGGAAACACCACTTCAGTATGCCAAACCATGAACAATGCAATGCATGTAAATAATTTCAACAACAAATTATGCACTCTAGCTATTTGGGATTAGCCACAAGGAAAGCATGAACACTGGGGAAGCATTGTAAACATAGCACTATGTCGCTACAAGCTGGTCTCTAAATCATAAGTACAAGCATATGTACAAAAGTAGAAACAAAAAGAGTTCATACCGGTTTTCCTTGTTGCATCCCTTTCGTCGATCTTCGTCATTACTGCCTTGTCACTTGCACGATTGGACGTAGGAAAATATAATCAAGTGCAAATGCCATCACGGACTTGAGCTGAACTCTGCAACAAAGCAAACTAAAGAGAGAAAAGAAAATATTTTTGAATTTTTCAAAGGTTAAACGAAAGAAAAAGAAAAGAGAAATCTTTTTGTTGTTTTTGAAAAATAAAATAACAAAGAATAATGGGAAAAAACTTCGAAAATATCAAAGCAAACAAAATAAAAAAGGATAATACAATGGAAAGGTGAGAAGGACACGTACTCACCCAAGCTTAGGCATTTGGCCTAAGTTGGTAGCAGCTACTGCCCCCAGGAGCCTCCTGCTCCGGGGTAAGGGTAAGTCCAAGAGTCGTATGAGCCCTCCGGTGCGTACACCGAGGTCCTCGGATCCTCCCAAGGGGAAGGTCCTGCGCTCCAAGCGGAAGAAGATCCCTCGCCATGCTCGGTGAAGGTCTCTCCCTGGAAAGGTGGGAACTCACCATGCTCCTCCTCGTCGGGCACAACCCTGTGACGCTCCCAAAATCAATCCATGTACAGTAATCATACACGCAGGGTACACGACTGAGATTAGGGTTCCACGGTGAGAATATCACAGCACAACACTAAACACAAAAGGATAAACCAATATGTTACAATAAGGGGGGTCGCGCGGACCCGAATACATAAGTTATACAAGCCATAATATCTGAGTACAGACATAGTCAGTCAAGTTTTGCCTTAAGAAGGCTAGCAAAAATAACATCAGAGATACAGATCGAAAAGGCAAGGCCTCCTTCCTGGGAGCCTCCGAAACTACTCCTGGTCCTGGTCAGCGGGGGTCTCGACGTAGTAGTATCCGCCTCCGGGGTACTCCTGATCCTGGGCTCCAACGTCGACTGCGGCGGCCGATCAGGCAAAACATAAAAGGGGAAATAAAGCAAAGGTGAGTATCTAGCATACCCACCAGGCTTACGTCCGCTACTAAGCATTATGAATTGTATCAAATGGAAAGGGAGGCTGTATATAGTGGACTGAAAGATAGAAATCAGAATAAGGATAAGAAGCTAGGCCTATCGAAGACTAGCATCTTCTGACGTGTCTTGCAGCATGAGAAGAGAAACAACCAACAGTTCAATAACATGAATGTAATAACAATGGAGCAGAAGTTGCTGCAGCATTGTATAATAGTAAGTTGTAATGATTAATAATAATAATGCCTCCGAGTTCCCTTCCTCGACTCCCTGCGAGGAAGAAGACCCGGAACCATACAGTTTAATAGTAGTAGTTTGTAGTGGTAAGATCCAGCTTCAGCATAAAGCGTCTTGTTACCGTGGACACGGCTATTCGAATAGATTAATCTTCCCTGCAGGGGTGCACTGGCATGACTCTACGACGCTCGGATCTCCAGGGTGGCGTACACCTTGTTAGGGAACACCCCACCGAAGCTATCCGACACAGAGTAGCCCATCCTTCGGCAATCAACAGAGAGGTCATCCGCCGGACTATATCCTATGTACGCCGGGCTTTGGACCCTAACCCGAACGTACTCTTGCACGTTGCGTGACTGGCCGGTGAAGCAAAATCAAAGAAAATACAAATACACCGCTCGAGCAAGAGAAGACAACACAACTTCCCGGCAATCAGCCCGCGATACTGCTGACGTCTGAAGACCCTCGAACGATACTACGATGCAGGGGAGCCCACACTCCTTATCCCACGTGTAGGTAGTGCGTACAAGCCAAAAGGCTACTCAAGACATCCGCCGAACCATTTAGCATTTTAATTAACCTGCGTGACAACCGTTATCGTTGCCTCGACTTAACTGACCCGCGGTCAATGACATCAGTCAAGACCACCAATACATCGGTGCCTGCCCTGTCGTCCCACCAAGTCTCTGCGGTTACCAACAAGGTGAACCGTCTCCTTACCTTGTCTCGCGTGTGCTCTGGGTAGAGCTCGACTTTCGTGGTTTTTGGTAACTCTCGCGAGATACGAATAGGGGCCAAGCACGCCAGTAACGTCGGTCGTACCCTCCCTGTCGTTCCCGACGCAATACCGCTCGCGGGCACCGTTGGGTCCCCCGACTTGTTACCTAAAGGACAACCGTTGCTTAGGTACCTAGAGCGGCTATACAGAGTCAACAACGAGTGGAGGTACGAGGATTACTCCTCGATGGCTCACACTCGATGGTGGCTCAGCAGAACCGAGCTAGGGGGCCTTAGGCGGTGTCTGCATTGTACCGTACCTGTAACAGTTAATATATCGTATCCGTGTTCACTCCCCTGAGTGGTCACGGCCTGCTATCTAATCCTAGATAACAATGCGCAGGGCTCACTACTGAATAATGCGTAATTATAATAGGCAACATAGGATAAAGGAAAGTACATCAAGGGGCGACAAAATCAGGCTATGCAATTGAATAGGATTGTAATCATAGAAGCAGCAGTAACAATGCCTAGTGCAAGAAATGTACGGAAAAGATAGGCGATATTTGGGGAAGAGAATGGCTCTGCTTGCCTGGACGCTCGACGGTAGGGGTGCACGGTCGTCGACGACGTAGTCGATCACACGGGCGTCGACAGCGGTCGTCGGGTCTATCGGACAATAAGAGGGGGGGGGGACAATAAATACACGGCAATAATAGCAATACAAATACAAGACATGGCACACGCAATGTTAACGGGGTTCTAACGCAGCGCAACGTGTTTTGCTCGGAGCGGGAATTCATCCGTGGATGAAATACCGGCTCCGGGGGAATTATCGACAAACGGCCCGGAGGGGGAAGGGATCATGCCAGAGGTGTCATGGACACCCGACAAACATAAGGGGGGGGGGTGTATCCGTGTTAGTTGAACCATTCTGAACAACATTCGTGTTCGGAATAAATTCATCCGGATACTTTAACAGTACGGGACAAATCATCGGACAGACGGTCCGGAGGGGGGTGGTTCGATGTTTGGTATGTTAGAGGGGGGTGGTAGACCAACGAATAGCATATCCGTATTTGTTGTATTTTTCTGATCAATTTTGATGTATAAAGTTTTTGAATCTGACTTTCGGTTTAAAAGATATTGAATTTCCAAATTTTATTCAATTTAAAACAAATTTTGGATTTTCTTTTATTCTTTAAATTCAACATTATCCATAGAGGGTTGACTGGTCAAACTTGACCAGTGGGACCCACTAGTCAGCCTCACATTGCTAATAAAACAATTAATTAAATTTAATAACAGTGGGGTCCCACATGTCATACTAATCGAATAAATTAAATCAGTTAATTAATTAACTTACAGGTGGGACCCAGATGTCAATGACACATGTGCATAAAAATCAAATTAAATTAAGTTAAGGGCATGGGGCCCATCTGTCATATACTCAGGGGGGGTTTATTTTCAGTGTTATTTAAACAGAGCAATTAGGCTAATAAGGGATTAGCCCCTAACTAAACCGGGCCTGGCCCACTGGTCAGTGACCCAAACCACTTGTTACCCAGCGCGAGCTCGCCGGCGGTGGCCACAGGGGGCGGCAGCGAGCGGTGGCCGGAGTTGCGACGGCGCAGACGCACCCGGCGGCAGCAGTAGGGGGCGGCGCAGCTCCAGCAGGAGCAGCAGCCGTGGGGCACGGGAGGGGGCGGCCATGGCGCGACGTGGCCATGGGTGTGGATGGAAGGGGCGAGCGCCAGCAGTGCTGAGCGCGGGCGAGACAGAGGGTGTGGAAAGTGCGTGCGACAGCGGTCGACGCGGCGAGGTCGCGGCGGGGGCGTGTCCATCGGGTGCACGGGGCGCGCACCAGGGAGCCCATGGCGGCCAGAGGTACCGGCGCGGGCTACGGCCATGGCGGCCGTGCACATGTGCGAGCGTGGAAACGGTGGCAAACGGTGACGATCCTACGGGGGAAGAAGGGGAATCGGCAGTGGAGCTCACCGTGAGTGGAGGGGAGGGGTCAGGTTGGCCGGGGGGGGGGGGGGGGTTCAGAGCGGCACTAATTTCGGCGAGGTCGCTAGTGGCCGTGACGAAGGGGTGGCTCGATCCGCGGCTTGCAGGGCCCCCAAACTTGATTCCTTTGCGCCAGGTGACGAGTACTTCGTTGGCGCAGCGGCTGAACAAACCGGACAGGCCTGCCGGCGCCGTTGGCCGCGACTGCGCACGGGGGCGCGGCGACGGCCGAGGGGAAGCTCGCGCGGGGAGGGTCTAGGGACCGAGGGAGAGGAGGGGAATGGGGGCGTCCTAGGGTTAGGGTTCCCGGGGCATGGTCTTTTAACCCCGCCGCTCCATTGTAGCGGCGCGACGACGGGGTTCGAGGACGACAGCTCGGCCGGGTGCGCCATGGCCTCGAGCCAGTGGAACAATGGGGGAAGAAGAAGATGGCGGGTGGGCTGGGCTTTGCCCAGTGCGGGATTTAGCTCCGTTTTATTTTTCTGCACTTCTTTTCTGTTTGTATAATCCTTTTATTTTGTTGGTCCATCAAATGATTTTTATTAGACATGAGCCTTGCTCCAATATTAGTGTTGCACTCCATATCAGTGCCACAAAAAGTTTGATGATTATTAAAAATGATTTGCTATTTATTTTTCAACTGTAACTAATTAAATGGGGTTTTGACTACTGTTTATATTTGTTTGATTTATTTTAGAGCTCAATAAATTCCAATGCACATATTACTTTGATCTACTGATTATTGTGCAATTTACAAAACTGTTTGCAAGATTTTTGGGTGAAATTTATTTTCCACTTTACTTTTGTAATTTCTTTTGAGTTTGGATTTGGACTTGGGCATGATCAAGGTGATTAGTGCTTGCTAACCACTGGGACTTGACACTAACAAAAGTTTACTGTAGCATGACACCGAGGGTATTACAAATCTCCCCCACTACAAAGAATTCTCGTCCCGAGAATTAAAAGGTAGTGGAAGGGGTAAAGCGTTGGTTTCGTAATCTACCGAATCTTCTGGTTCTTGTTGTCCTTCTCGAAGAAGTTAATCCTTCACGTTGATGTCTTCATTTCTCTGCATCAGTGCATCTCGACGGGTTGTCATCCTCTTTTTTTTCTTTTTTTTGGGGGGCTGCATCGTACTTACGGATGGGGTAGGAGGGGCATACTTAGGGGGGTCGAATCGGTATCTGGTGAATCAACCAAGGCTTTCCAAGGGGATGGGGTACAAAGTATCTCACGAGTTAAACTCAGGGAGATACATCGAGAGAAACAATAGAAGGCATGAGAAGTTTTCATGCGGATATGCAAATATTTGACGATGATAACGGAGGATGAAAAGGGGTCCAGAGCGTCAGGCATAAGCACTGATTCTGATATCGAAATGAATATCACAAGGTAGAGGACTCGTGAGTTGCATACGAGGTCGAACAAGAGGAATAACCTCGAGAACAGGAAGGTACAAGAGAGTCAGGTTTCGATCCTGTGGAACTGTGGGTTATGGGCCCACATTGAATAAGAAGGGTGGTGAAAAACAATGCGATGAAGTTGCAAGGTAAGTCAGAGAACAGGTTGTTAGCTATGTCGGCAACAACGTCGGTACCAAGGGCGAGGGGCAAAGAGAACCATTTTCCTGCTCGTTAAGACAAGGCGGACCAATAGGCAAAGTTCTCGTCCATCGGTGGCTACCGAAATGTTATCAACAGTAGTAACAGGTTGTACGGACAAGGTAGTACACCAAAGTGTTTACATCAGCAAGGAATTATCACTGCCCGGATAATTTATATTCAAAGAAAGGTTAAACAGACCAATGGAAAGGGAAAATGTGATGATACACAAGTATCAGGTGTATATCTTTCCCAAGGAGAGTAGAGCACGATATACACGACCAAGTTTGTATTGCCATGGAGTCAACGGAGGTTGTCGATGTTAACACAAATCATTGAGGGGCAAGAATGGTATTTGTCACCAAGAATTCAATTAACATTTTTAACAAGCCATGATGTCGATGATGACCACGACACATCATGTCAAAATGGTTCTAGAAAATACAATCGAACAACGACGACATCAAGCGAAAGGAATGGTGGAGCAAAAGGTATACGGTGTTCCCGGTTGATGACAACCCAGAACCATGAAATGGCTATGACAGGGAAATGCATTGTTTCATCACAATTAATAAGATGTAGTGCAAAGGCATGATATCCTCGAGATACCAGGGGTAATACTCGAAGGTAGAATGGAGGATCATAGGTGCAACAGAATTCATACCAAGGGGATAATTATCTTTACGATAGGCTTTCATGATAAGTTCTACATAGCATCCACTTCTTCAATGCATAACCTTTCAATCACTCCTCGCTTTCGATGAAGTTGTAGAGTAGGAAATTTATCTGGCATAACACCAGTAGAGTATGACCCGAAGAAGTTTCTGGGTTCACATAGATGGCTAAAGCATAGATACAACCCTTACGAATCTATACAACAAACAATAGGAACAAGAGATACAAGTTTGAAAGCAGAAGGCTGATGACACGGACCAGATGATACCGTTCGCCAAAGGAATTTTGTATCAGGGGAAGCTCGTCAATGATTTAGGACACAAGGGGACGGTAGGTAGTAATCCACCAAAAGGTCAGGCGGCGTACGGAGAGTCTGGTGTGAGTATCGGTACTCAACCCTAAGAAGAAAAGGATGCCAAAGCATCGGATGATAAAAGCATCGGAATAATTCAATTCTTAAGTACAACGGAAGTATGACTTCCAATAGGGGATATCATAAGCAGATGTTCTGACCATGGGTATATAAGTTGAACGGACTTATACGGACAATCAACTGAGGTTTGAGTTACTGATATCCAGCTCATGTGTGGAAGGATGTCGGAGCCAGAAGAATGAATTCATAGGGATCAACAGATGATTGTGTGCACTAGCACACACGATGATTCAACAGATTAGAATGGCAATGCCAAGGGAGGTCATCAAAGACCACAAGACAAATGGGATTAATCATAGTGCAAGCAGGCAAGAAGAATCTCCAAAGCAGTAGGATGCCAAGGATTGTCGCGAGATCGAATAGTATTTCAAAGTATTTTGGGAATCACAGGAACAACTTAGGATGAACGGATCCTCGATAAATGTGAGGAATAATCCGCAGGGTGAAAAGAAGCTGAAAGGAAGTAGGCTCAAAGGATTCCCGAAACAACGAAAAGTATTTCGATGCATCTTGTGAACACAAGAGCAACCGGGATTGAATGGATGAATGAAAGGTTTATGTGGTTATACATACGGATTTTCTGGTGGTAGGGAATTGTAAAGGTGATCGGCACATATGGTCTCGGGAGTTTTATCGGAGAGTAATCTTCGGTATCTTCTCGTGAAGCAAGCGATTATCAGCAATAAGGGGCTCTCCGGGAGGAAGTAGTCACGAGAACCTAATGTCAGAGTTAGCAAAATCTTTAACCCGAAAGAGAAGAGAGATCATTGTCCCATAGTAAAGATGCGGAGAAAAAGATCCTAATTCCACCCAGTTTTGCGACGTGGGCCGATAAGCCACACGACACTGTTAGTAAACTAGTTTTGCAAAGACTAGACTCGACTTCGACCAAGGAGTTGGAAGGGGGTGTCCTACAGGCAGTCGGCTCTGATACCAAGTTGTGACGCCCCCAAAATCAATCCGTGTACAGTAATCATACACTTAGGGTACACGGCTGAGATTAGGGTGCCACGGTGAGAATATCACAGCACAACACTAAACACAAAAGGATAAACCAATATGTTACAATAAGGGGGGTCGCGCGGACCCGAATACATAAGTTATACAAGCCATAATATCTGAGTACAGACATAGTTAGTTAAGTTTTGCCTTAAGAAGGCTAGCACAAATAACATCAGAGATACAGATCGAAAAGGCAAGGCCTCCTGCCTGGGAGCCTCCGAAACTACTCCTGGTCCTGGTCAGCGGGGGTCTCGATGTAGTAGTATCCGCCTCCGGGGTACTCCTGATCCTGGGCTCCAACGTCGACTGCGGCGGCCGATCAGGCAAAACATAAAAGGGGAAATAAAGCAAAGGTGAGTATCTAGCATACCCGCGAGCCATACGTCCGCTACTAAGCATTATGCATTGTATCAAATGGAAAAGGAGGCTGTATATAGTGGACTGCAAGATAGAAATCAGAATAAGGATAAGAAGCTAGGCCTATCGAAGACTAGCATCTTCTGATGTGTCTTGCAGCATGAGAAGAGAAACAGCCAATAGTTGAATAACATGAATTTAATAACAATGGATCAGAAGTTGCTGTAGCATTGTATAATAGTAAGTTGTAATGATTAGTAATAATAATGCCTCCGAGTTCCCTTCCTCGACTCCCTGCGAGGAACAAGACCCGGAACCAAATAGTTTAATAGTAGTAGTTTTTAGTGGTAAGATCCAGCTTCAGCATAAAGCGTCCTATTACCGTGGACACGGCTATTCGAATAGATTAATCTTCCCTGCAGGGGTGCACTGGCGTGACTCTATGACGCTCGGATCTCCAAGGTGGCGTACACCTTGTTATGGAACACCCCACCGAAGCTATCCGACACAAAGTAGGCCATCCTTCGGCAATCAATAGAGAGGTCATCCGCCGGACTATATCCTATGTACGCCGGGCTTTGGACCCTAACCCGAACGTACTCCTGCACGGTGCGTGACTGGCCGGTGAAGCAAAATCAAAGCAAATACAAATACACCGCTCGATCAAGAGAAGACAACACCACTTTCCGGCAATCAGGCCGCGATACTGCTGACGTCTGAAGACCCTCGAACGAGACTACGATGCATGGAACCCACACTCCTTATCCCACGTGTAGGTAGTGCGTACAAGCCAAAAGGCTACTCAAGACATCCGCTGAACCATTTAGCATTTTAATTAACCTGCGTGACAACCGTTATCGTTACCTTGACTTAACTGACCCGTGGTCAACGACAACAGTCAAGACCACCAGTAGATCGGTGCCTGCCCTGTCGTCCCACCAAGTCTCTACGGTTACCAACAAGGTCAACCGTCTCCTTACCTTGTGTCGCGTGTTCTCTGTGTAGAGCTTGACTTTCGTGGTTTTTGGTAACTCTCACGAGATACGAACAGGGGCCAAGCACGCCAGTAACGTCGGTCGTACCCTCCTTGTCATTCCCGACGCAATACCGCTCGCGGGCACCGTTGGGTCGCCCGACTTCTTACCTTAAGGACAACCATTGCTAAGGTACCTAGAGCGGCTATACAGAGTCAGCAACGAGTGGAGGTACGAGGATTACTCCTCGATAGCTCACACTCGATGGTGGCTCGGCATTGGACCATACCTGTAACAGTTAATATATCGTATCCGTGTTCACTCCCCTGAGTGGTCACGACCCTCTATCTAATCCTAGCAAACAATGCGCATGGCTCACTGCTGAATAATGCATAATTATAATAGGCAGCATAGGATAAAGGAAGGTACATCAAGGGGCGACAAAATCAGGCTATGCAATTGAATAGGATTGTAATCGTAGCAGCAACAGTAACAATGCCTAGTGCAAGAAATGTACGAAAAAGATAGGCAATATCTAGGGAAGATAATGGCTCTGCTTGCCTGGAAGCTCGATGGTAGGGGTGCACGGTCGTCGATGACGTAGTCGATCACACGGGCGTCGACAACGGTCGTCGGGTCTATCGGACAATAAGAGGGGGGACAATAAATACACGGAAATAATAGCAATACAAATACAAGACATGGCACATGCAATGTTAACGGGGTTCTAACGCAGCGCAACGTGTTTTGCTCGGAGCGGGAATTCATCCGTGGATGAAATACCGGCTCCGGGGGAATTATCGACAAACGGCCCGGAGGGGGAAGGGATCATGACGGAGGTATCATGGACACCCGACAAACATAAGGGGAGGTGTATCCGTGTTAGTTGAACCATTCTGAACAACATTCGTGTTCGGAATAAATTCATCCGGATACTTTAACAGTACGGGACAAATCATCGGACAAACGGTCCGGAGGGGGGCGGTTCGATGTTCGCTATGTTAGAGGGGGGGTGGTAGACCAACAGATAGCGTATCCGTATTCGTTGTATTTTTCTGATCAATTTTGATGTATAATGTTTTTGAATTTGACTTACGGTTTAAAGATATTGAATTTCCAAATTTTATTAAATGTAAAAGAATTTTTGGATTTTCTTTTATTATTTAAATTCAACATTATCCACAGAGGGTTGACTGGTCAAACCTAACCAGTGGGACCCACTAGTCAGCCTCACATTTCTAATAAAACAATTAATTAAATTTAATAACAGTGGGGTCCCACATGTCATACTAATAGAATAAATTAAATAAGTTAATTAATTAACTTACAGGTGGGACCCAAATGTCAATAACACATGTGTATAAAAATCAAATTAAATTAAGGGCATGGGGCCCATCTGTCATACACTCAGGGCGGGTTTATTTTCAGTGTTATTTAAACAGAGCAATTAGGGTAATAAGGGATTAGCCCCTAACTAAACCGGTCCTGGCCCACTGGTCAGTGACCCAAACCACTGGTTACCCAGCGCGAGCTCGCCGGCGGTGGCCACAGGGGGCGGCAGCGAGCGGCGGCAGGAGCTGCGATGGCGCAGACGCACCCGGCGGCAGTAGTAGGGGGCGGCGCAGCTCCAGCAGGAGCAGCCGCCGTGGGGGCACGGGAGGGGGCGGCCATGGCGCGACGTGGCCATGGGTGTGGATGGAAGGGGCGAGACAGAGGGCGCGGACAGTGTGTGCGGCAGCGGTCGCCGCGGCGAGGTCGCGGCGGGGGCGTGTCCATCGCGTGCACGGGGCGCGCACCAGGGAGCCCATGGCGGCCAGAGGTACCGGCGCGGGCTACGGCCATGGCGGCCGTGCACATGTGCGAGCGTGGAAACGGTGGCAAACGGCGACGAACCTATGGGGGAAGAAAGGGAATCGGCAGTGGAGCTCACCGTGAGTGGGAGGCCGGGGGGGGGGGGTTCAAGGCGGCGGCAATTTTGGCGAGGTCGCCGGTGGCTGTGACGAAGGGGTGGCTCGATCCGCGGCTTGCAAGGCCCCCAAGCTTGATTCCTTTGCGCCAGGTGACGAGTACTTCGTTGGCACAATGGCTGGACAAACCGGATAGGCCTGCCGGCGCCGTTTGCCGCGACTGCGCACGTTGGCGCGGTGACGGCCGTGGGGAAGCTCGCGCGGGGAGGGTCTAGGGACCGAGGGAGAGGAGGGGAATGGGGGCGTCCTAGGGTTAGGGTTCCCGGGGCATGGTCTTTTAACCCCGCCGATCCACTGTAGCGGCGCGACGACGGGGTTCGAGGACGACAGCTCGGTCGGGTGCGCCATGGCCTCGAGCCAGTGGAACAGTGGGGGAAGAAGAAGTTGGCGGGTCGGCTGGGCTTTAGGTGGGCTTTGCCTAGTGCGGGATTTAGCTCCTTTTTAATTTTCTGCACTTCTTTTCTGTTTGTATAATCCTTTTATTTTGTTGGTCCATCAAATGATTTTTATTAGACATGAGCCTTGCTCCAATATTAGTGTTGCACTCCATATCAGTGCCACAAAAAGTTTGATGATTATTAAATATGATTTGCTATTTATTTTTCAACTGTAACTAATTAAATGCGGCTTTTGACTATTGTTTATATTTGTTTGATTTGTTTTAGAGCTCAGTAAATTCCAATGCACATATAACTTTGATCTACTGATTATTGTGCAATTTACAAAACTGTTTGCAAGATTTTTGGGTGAAATTTATTTTCCACTTTACTTTTGTAATTTCTTTTGAGTTTGGATTTGGACTTGGGCATGATCAAGGTGATTAGTGCTTGCTAACCACTGGGACTTGACACTAACAACAAGTTTACTGTAGCATGACACCAAGGGTGTTACAAACCCCCTCCATGGGGTTATGCGGCTGGTAATTATCCAAGAACTCATCGAATTGAATTTCGTTGAAGGACCATCCGTTCCTGCGAGTGTTATTAAACAAAAGTGGTGCAGGTAGACGGATCTCCCGAGTAATAGTCCTTTCAAACGTCAAAATATAATCAAGGTTACCAGACTAAGAAGTCATGGTAACAAACTTATGCCTCTTCATAGCCGCAAGATCGAGACTCGCGTATGAAAAGGGGACATCATCAGGATGCGGGGTGCGCTCAAGAGACTCAAGGATAAGTGTGGCGTAAACGCCACCATATAAATCGCCCTTGTTACTGTTCGTAACAAGGCGTTGATACGTCCCAAACGTATCTATAATTTCTGCTTGCTCCATGCATGTTTTGTGTGACTTTGCCATGTTTTGCTTGAACTTTCATACACTTTTGAGCATATTTGGACTAATCTATTAACCCAGTGCACTCAGCTGCCAGTTGCTGTTTTCTGCTGTTTTTGTATTTCAGGTTTTCCGGCCATTAAAAGTGCTCCAAAAAATCCGGAAAAATCAGATAAAAAATCAGCGATACGAAAGCTTCCGGAAACACCAAAGGAGGGAAGGGGGGCCACCACAGGGACTCCAGAAGGGTCCCTGGCGCGGCCCCACCCTAGGCCGCGCCAGGGGGCCTCCTGGCTACCCTGTGGCCCCTCTCGGTGCCCCCCTTCGCCTATATTTACCCCCCGTGACGGACACCCCTAAGACGGACCTCTTTTCCGCGATCTCGCCTCTGTACCGCCGCCGCCGCCGTTTCTAGATCGGGGCAGCCTGGAGAAGCTGCCCCGACACCCTCCCACGAGGAGGAACCACCTTCGGGAGACCATCCATAGCCATGGACGCCTCCCGTATGTACCGTGAGTAGTCCCCCTTGGACCATGTGTCCGTGACCAGTAGCTATGTGATCTATCTGTCCCCTCTTTGTGCTTCCACTTTCGAGACCTCGTGAGCTTCCTCACATGATCGAGGCACCTTTGTAATTTTCTGCCGTTGCTATGCTGACTTTGTTGGGATCTGATGGATTATGATATTATGTTCAGATTGTGATGGGTAATATATTTGGTTCTTCTCTTTTATATTTTGTTCTTGAGTAAATTCTTGCATGTTCTCCGTTGCCGTATTTTACTTTGGCCAAGTGATTTGTTTCAACTCCAAGAGGGAGCGTTATGCTTGATTGTGGGTTCAGCTGCTTGATGTCTAGCTTGAGTGACAGAAACATGAGACTAGGGGATGTGCTGTTGCCACCAGGGATAAAACAATGGTGCTTGTATCCACGGATGCAAGGATTGTTTACTTTACTTAAAGTTCTTTTAATGCAGTTGTCTATTGCTTTGAGTTTACACTTTGGGTGGGATTCGCAACTTAATAGCAGCGAGATGTTCTGGATAGATATCTCAAGGTGGATGATTCGTAGTAGATGCAGTTGGATTTCGGTCTACTTACCTTGGCGTACTACCCATTGCTTTTGAGCCCTTCCTTTCTTTGCAGCATAGTTAGCATTGCGGTACCTTCATAATCCTGTCAATTGCCCAACTGTGATTTGTTTACCTCGCTAGCACTTTTATCGTATTTTGGGAGAGAGACATGACTAGTGAAAATCACGGGACCCCGATCCATCTTCATATCATTGTTTACATCCTTAGTTTACTTTTTCAGTTTCCACTATTATTATCTCTTGCGTTGATCCTTTGTAAACAACAAGGCCGGAGGAATTGACAACTCCTCTGTACTCATTGGGAGCAAAGTTATATGTATCTGTGTGCAGGTCCAGGTGAAGTTAGCAACCTCGGTTGTGAACGGCGCCATTGTTCACTTTACCACCTTCTTGTATTTCTGCGAGTCCTACGAGAGACAAACCCTATCCTCTACAGAGGAAAAATTTGCTGCTACGCTACATCTCACCTTCCACTTGGGGTAACCAACGAGGAGTGAGAGATCCTCACCGTATTAGGCGCCGAGCAATCAAGGCACCCACATTATACTCATTCTTACCAGAGAGGGCGTTCGCATAAATGGAGAAGTCTGGTGCGGAACCGTTGCTCTTGTTGTCACGAGCCAACACCCCTCTAGAAAAAAAATACGCAAAATACCTGAGGTGTGGAAACGAGATGCTGGAAATCTTCTTGCGCCGAATATCGGTCTCCTCCTGGCAGCAAAGGGAGTTGAAGAGGGTCCTCAACCCGGAAGGCTGCATGGTCATCTTAGCTATCTGACCAACGTTCGGCACACCTATTATATCACAAAACTATGCCAAAGACATGGTTATGAGATCATTATGAAGTTTCAACTCGACGGTTCCAGCATCATGGTTATAGAAAAAACTGTTGACAAACAGGAGGTAAGCTTTTTGTATTGCACCACACGGCATAAAGCTAGCCGTGTCAAACCTGCATTGGCACAAAGGCCATAAAAATCCTCCTTAATTCCTGCAGCTGTAAGAAAATCATCGCACAGATACATCATTGCGCATGCTTGATTTTTTTGTTCCAACAGTTCGAGGGGCACATTATCTTCATTGTAGCTCACCCTAACTGCTGAGGGTGAAGCTGCAGCTCTAGTGACTCGATCGGAGCGCTCGGGCTTCTTCTTCCCAAGACACCCCTTTGCTTTTCCAAAGAGACTCATTTCTGAAATTTTTTACAATTCACAAAAGCAAGGATTTAGACAAAGTGAGTTGAGGCAAACTACTCTACTCACTTACCTAAGGCATAAACTTGCATCAAAACTTGGAAAATAAATTTCTACACATGCATGCAAGCTCATAAGAACAACACCAAGAGCTACTAAATACTCACAAATGAAGCCACCAATCAAAAATCTAATTGGAGGGGTGAAGGAGTTACATACCAGGGAGTATTTTCCCAAAATCTCAGCTCAAATGATGGGTCGTAGAGAGAGATCGAAATTCTGGACGGAGAACAGCAAGAACGCAAGAACAAAGTGCAGAACTCGTGTTTTTGGGGAGAGAGAAGGGAGGAGGAAGAAGACTTACCTGGCTGGCTGACCTGTGGGCCCCAAGCGCCCTATGGGCGCGGCTAGGGGCCAGGCCTCGTCAGCTGGCCTCCTGGGCCACTGGTGGCCCCCCCTGGTCAGCTCCAGGTGCCCCTGGGTCACTCCCGACATGGAAATTTTTAAAATATTTTTTCTGGAATTTTTCTGACAACTTCACTATTGAATTTTTTCGAAGTTCAAAAAGATGCGAAACCTTCTGAAAACTTGAAGCAGTGATTAGAGTTGTGAAGTTTCAAAAACATATAAACTTGGTACAGCAAGGAGAATAAAAGCTAAAGCAAATGAAAACATAACAAGCTCCACTTTTTACCTATATAAAACATGCTTACTAGCAAGGTTGATCAAGTCTTACCAACGAACCGGTGATATATAGAGCAAAAAGTCTCACCTCTCATGAAGTGATCATTGCACCTTTACTTTAATGGACATTGTCCCCACTATGATGGTTTTGTATTTGTGGTGCACATGTAGAGGACAATCCCTTTCTCCTATCTTAACGGTCTCGATATTCTCTATAGAGTTGAGGCCATGCCTCTTGTCAATCTTCTTCGGAAAATACACCGTGTGTTCTTTGTCATTCCCATTAAAAGTAACCTTTCCTTTATTGCAATCAATAATAGCACCTGCGGTGTTAAGAAAAGGTGTACCAAGAATAATAGACATGCTCCCATCCTCGAGCATGTCAAGCACAACAAAATCAGTAAGGATTAAACAATTAGCAACTTCAACGGGAACATCCTCACAAATACCTATGGGAACAGCTGTTGACTTATCAGCCATCTGAAGAGAGATATCTGTAGGGATTAGTTTTTCTAAACATAATCTCTTGTAAAGAGAAAAGGGCATAACACTCACTCCTGCTTCAAGATCACATAGAGCAGTCCTGACATAATTATTCTTTATGGAACAAGGAATGGTGGGTATACCTGGATCACCAAGCTTCTCAGGAATCTTGCCACTAAAAGAGTAGTTAGCAAGCATAGTAGATATTGCTTCATTAGGAACTTTTCTTTTATTAGTAACAATATCTTTCATATATCTCGAATAAGGAGGTAACTTAATAGCATCAGTAAAAGGAATTGGAAGAAAAAGAGGTTTCATCCACTCACAAAACTTATTGTAATGCTCTTCTTCTTTAGTTTTGAGAGACTTACCTGGAAAGGGCATGGGTTTCTGCACCCATGGTTCTCGTTCCTTCCCATGTCTTCTTGCGATAAAATCTTCTCTAGTGTATTTCTTGCGTTTGTCGGGTGCTTCTTCTTCTCGAGAATCGGGTGGATCATTCTTTTCACCATCCTTTTCAGGCTCAGCACCGTCTTCAGTCTCAGCATCGGAGGTAGATATACTATTTGGATCATTGGAATTGTCAGCTTCTTTGTGCTTCTTCTTCTTCCTCGGAGAGCTAACAATTTCTTCCTCCTGTATTTGAGAATCTTGCTCGATCCTCTTAGGATGCCCCTTCGGATAGAGAGGATCTTGAGTTCTAGTTCCCCCTCGGGTTTTAATCCCGAAGGCCTGTATATCCTGTTTGGCATTATTAGCAAGCAAATATTTTTGCACATTAGAAATTTGATCAAGCTGAGTTCGAACCATATGAAAATGCTTGACAAGACATTTAACATCATTAACTGTTCTACCTAGAACATCAAGAAAACTTTTGATAGCAAGGGAATTATCATGCAACTGCCTTTGTATCCTATCATTAAAGTGATTCTGCTTCATAATAAAATTATCAAGCTCATCTAAACATTGATCAGGAGGCTTACCATGAGGAATATCACTTGCATTGAAATCTAAAAGAGAGTGTACCTCTACCATAGGAGGGTGAGTGGTAGTCTCACACAACTTCTCAATAGGGGGTAGATTCTTCACGTCTTTAGTTTTAATACCTTTCTCTTTAATAGACATCTTAGCTTCTTGCATGTCTTCGGGGCTCAGGACAAGCATGCCCCTCTTCTTTGGTGGTGGAGGTGGTTCAGGGACGGACCAATCTTCGTGGTTCTTGGAAATCTTGCCCATTAGTTCTTCTGCATCGTCCGGTGTTCTTTTCCTGAAAACACAACCAGCACAACTGTCCAAATAGGATCTAGATTCATCCGTTAGACCAGCATAAAATGGATCAGACTGCAATACCTCCCCCAAGCTTTAGGGAGGTTCTCATCCTGCAACTGTTTAAAGTTATAAATTTTTCGTAAAGCAGCATGTTGCATATGAGCAGGAAAATACTTATCAACAAAAGAGCGAGCTAAGTCTTGAGGACTCCTAATAGAACCACATGGTAGTGCATCGTACCATGCTTTAGCACCTTCCTTTAAAGAAAAAGGAAAAAGCTTAGTAACATAGAAGTTCCGTATCTTCTCATTAGTAGTAAATAAGCCACCCAACTCAGTGAGTTTGGTCAGGTGTGCAATCGCATCATCATTTTCTCTTCCATAAAAGGGGTCAGCTTCAACCATAGATATAAGTGAAATATCAACAGAGAAATTATAATCAGGATCATTGATGCATATAGGAGAAGTAGCAAAAGTAGGATCAGGTACGGTCTTGTTCTTCAAAGAATGTTTCTCGGGCAGCATCTTAATAGCATCAGGGTCAGAGTCGTTAAACTCTGTTAGCTCCCTGCATAAATCATCATCAAGTATAATATAATCATCATCAAGGAGTCTCTACTTGAGTTTACTCAGATCAGGATAAGTGTAGGTCCCATCAAAAGGATAGCAAGTATCGGGAATTTCAATACCAGATTTCTTGGCACAACAGCAATCTGTTTCTCAAGAGCGTGACTAAGCGAACCAATATCATCAAGAGTAGTAGAAGCATCATCAAAAGTATCGGACATGGTGACAGATTCAGTAGAGGCATCATGTGGTGGTGGTGAAGCAAACTTGCTCATAACTGAAGGTGAATCAAGTGTAGCACTAGTGTTCAGAACAGTACCATTTCTCGTACGAGATGGTAAGATCGGGACCGTGGGGTATTCTTTCTTACCCATAGCGGAGAAATTGCAGCAGGTAAAATACTTCAAGTAGAATTGTGAATAAAGCTATGCTCCCTGACAACGGCGCTAGAAATCAGGCTTGATAACCCACAACTGCAGGGGATCGAGATAGTCTTCGCGGGTAAGATAACCAAATTTATTGATTCGACTCAAGGGGAGCCAAAGAATATCCACAAGCTTGAACAGTGGAGTTGTCAATTCCACCGCACCTGAGATACACTTACTTGCAACAATATATTAATAGCAACTGCGATACGGAAGTGATGATAGCAACGATAATAGTAAAACAGCGAAAGTAAACAACTAGTAACCAACATAATTAAAAACATTGTAGGCTAGGGAGATGGATGGTTGGGCGCTGCATGGATAAGACACATCATGTAATCAACTTGGGGCAAGGCACACATAAAAGCAATGATAATCTAGGCATAAATCAAACATCAGGCATGTATCCCACAGGTATTTGTACGTGCTTGCAATAAGAACTTGCACGACATCTTTTGTCCTACCATCCCGCTACGAACGGGGCCAAAAGGAACTTATGGAGATTAAGGTGCTCCTGTCAAAGAGCACCAGAACAAAGCATTAAAAATCAATGGATACATGGAATCCTCAAATTATAGTCCATCCCCTTTGGTGTCCCAAGCTGTCACCTTTGGGATCGCCGGTTCCGGACTATAATAGGTGCAAACAACTCATAGATAGGATCAAGAACACAAATATATTCATGAAAACACAAAGGGTTCAGATCTGAAATCATGGCATTCGGGCCCAAAGTGTCAAGAAATAAGAGCAACAAGTTGAAGCAAAGATGATAAAAACCAATCTAGATGATAGGCAACATGCCCCCAACAATCTGATAAACTATTACATGATCTAACTCATCCAATCCCTACCATCCCCTTTTCCTATAGCAGGGAATTACTCACACATGGATCGAGAAGTCATGGTTGGAGGATGGAGTGGTGATGGTTATGACAATGGCGATGATCTCCCCTCTCCGGAGGCCAAAACAGCCTCCAGATTAGCCCTCCCGGAGAAGAACAGAGGGTGGCGGCGGCTCCGCGACGAGAATTGGGAAAACGACTTCTGTTCTGGGGTTTTCGCGTCACGGGAATAAATAGGAGCTTCGGTAGGGCACCAGAGGAGGGGGGAGGCCCCCAAGCGGCCAGAGGGCGCGGCCCAACCCCTGGCCGCGCCAGGGGCCCCCTGGGATCCCCTCTGGTCCCACTTCTGGCACCTGGCTCCTTCGGGTGCGTGGATTTTTTGGTATTTTTCTGCGCATTTTCTGGGATGTACAAAAATCCATTTTCCTGCGCACAATAAAACCATACAGACAACTCTACTGAAAACAACGTTAGTCCGGGTTAGTTTCGTCCAAATCATGCAAGAATGAGGGCAAAACAATAGCAAAAGTGTTTGGAAAAGTAGATACATTTGAGACGTATCAATGAGGCCGCCCCTTTCCTTTGCCAAGGTCCGCTCCATGCTCCAGTGGGCTGATCGCACCATTGCGACCAAGGAAATACGCCCGCAAGCCTTTGCAGCCGCGCCTCGGCCTCCGGCGCCTCCTGCACCGCCCGGACCCTCCGCGCCCGCTCCACCTCCCGGATGGCTTCCGAGCCCTAACTACCGGGGGAACAAACCTGTGTATCGGCCGCCGATGTCTCGTCCTCCATCAACACTGGCTTCTCCAGCACCGGCCCCTCCAGCACCGGCTCCTCCAGCAGCTCCGACCTGGCACCCACCTCATGACCCGTGGACAGGACTTGTCCAAGCTTGGCCCATGCCATGGACAACGCCTTCTCCCATCGGCGCTCCACCGGCCTACACTGGTTCGTGGCAGCCAGGCCTGCATCCACATACGGGTTCCAACGGCCTTCTGTCCCCACGGGTCCCTGCTCAAGCCCACTACGCCGCTCCTGTGCCGACACCCTATGCGGCACCATATGGCTCTCCAGCTCCAGTACCAGTCTCCTACGCTGCACCATATGGCTCCTCGGCTCCCGGCGCCTACCCCTCGCCATATCACATGTACCCAACCCCTGCTGCATCGTCTGCACCAGCACCTGCATCATCACCTGCACCACTGATGGCAGGAGAGTGTTAATACTCTTCAAGCCTCGTTGGTTACCCCAAGTGCAGGGTGAGATATATTGCAGCGGCAAGTTTTCCCTTGGCAAAGATACCAAGGTTTGTCTCCCATATGACTCCGAAAGATACAAGAAGGTGGTAAAGTGAACAATGGCGCCGAGGTTGCTAGCTTCACCTGGACCTGCACATAGATACAAATAACTTTGCTCCCAACGAGTACAGAGGAGTTGTCAATTCCTCCGGCCTTGCCGTTTACAAAGGATCAACGCAAGAGATAAAAGTGGAACTGAAAGTAAAGACTGAAAGTAAACTAAGGGTGTAAAAAGTGATGTGAAGATGAACCGGGGTCCCGTGATTTTCACTAGTGATTTCTCTCTCCCCAAAGACGATAAAAGTGCTAGCGAGGTAAACAAATCACAGATGGGAAATTGACAGAACTATGAAGGCACCGCAATGCTAACTATGCTGCAAAGAAAGGAAGGGCTCAAAAGCAATGGGCAGTACGCCAAGGTAAGTAGACCGAAATCCAACTGAATCTGCTACGAATCATCCACCTTGAGATATCTATCCAGAACATCTCGCTGGTATTAAGTTTTGAATCCCACCCAAAGTGCAAACTCAAAGCAACAGACAACTGCATTAAAAGAACTTTGCGTAAAGTAAACAATCCTTGCACCCGCGGCTACAAGCACCGTTGTTTTATCCCTGGTGGCAACATCACATCCCCTACTATCATGTTTCTGTCACTCAAGCTAGACATCAAGGGGCTGAACCCACAATTAAGCATAATGCTCCCTCTTGGAGTTGCAACAAACTACTTGGCCAAAGCAAAATACTTCAACGGAGAACATGCAAGAATTTAATCAAAAACAAAATATAAAAGAGAAGAACCAAATATATTACTCATCACAATCTGAATATAATCTCATAATCCATCAGATCCCAGCAACAACAGAAATTACAAAAGTGCCTCGATCATGTGAGGCAGCTCACGAGGTCTCGAAAGTGGAAGCACAAAGAGGGGAGAGGTACATCACATAGCTACTGGTCATGGACCCATGGTCCAAGGAGGACTACTCACGACACATCCGGGAGACGTCCATGGCTATGGATGGTCTCCCGGAGGGGGTTCCTCCTCCCGGCAGGGTGCCGGGGCAGCTTCTCCAGGCAGCCCCGATCTTGAAACGGCAGCGGCGGCGGTACAGAGGCGACTTCGCGAAAAAGAGATCCATATTAGGGGTTTACACCCCGAGGGCTAAATATAGGCGGAGGGGAGCATCGAGGGGACCCACAGGGCAGCCAGGAGGCTCCTTGGCGCGGCCTAGGGTGGGGCCGCGCCAGGGACCGTTCTGGAGTCCCAGTGGTGGCCCCCCTCCGCTACCTTGGTGATTCCGGAAGCTTCCGGGTCGCTGATTTTTTATCTGATTTTTTCGGATTTTTTGGAGCACTTTTGATGGCCGGAAAAGCTGTAATACAAAAACAGCAGAAAACAGCAACTGGCAGCTGGGTGCACTGGGTTAATAAATTAGTCCAAATATGCTCAAAAGTGTATGAAAGTTCAAGCAAACCATGGCAAAGTCACACAAAACATGCATGGAGCAAGCAGAAATTATAGATACGTTTGGGACGTATCAACCACCTCCTTCTGCTCCAAGCTGGGATCAAGCTGCGTTTATCCAGGCCATGAATAATTTTGCTGCCCAAGGTAACTCAGGTACTGACTGGATTTTCGATTCTGGTGCTTCTAGTCACATGTCTTCGTCGAATAATATGTTGTCAATATGCACACCTTCCCACTTTTCCTCCATTACACTGGGTGATGGCTCCTCCATACCAATATCATGTGTAGGAAACACTAACATAGTCTCCACCTCCAAACCCCTCCTACTACGAGATGTCTTAGTTGCACCAGCTCTCATAAAAAAATTAATTTCTGTTCGTCGTTTCACACAAGATAATAATGTTTCAGTAGAGTTTGACCCTTTTGGCTTATCTGTGAAGGATTACATGACCAAGGCGGAGATCACTCGCTTCGATAGCTCCGGTGACCTCTACTCTCTTCATGGTGCTCCCGCAGTCTCTTCTCCATCATCCATGCTCGCCACCATCGATCTTTGACATCAACGTTTAGGACATTCTAATAAAGCTACTTTGTCTTCTTTACTTAGCAACTTTTCCAGTCCATGTAATAAAGAGGCTCATACATCCTCCGTTTGTGAGTTTTGTCAGCAAGGAAAACATGTGCTTCTCCTATTTACCAATTCTAGTTCCCATAGTACTTATCCTTTTGAACTACTTCACTATGATCTCTGGACATCACCCACTATGAGCATCTCTGGATTCAAATATTATCTTGTTATATTAGATGATTTCACCCATTTTACTTGGACCTTTCCCCTCTGCCTAAAATCTGATGTACATACCCTTTTTCTTAATTTTAAGACATATGTTGCCACTCAGTTCTTTCTTCCTATCAAATTAATTCAATGTGATAATGGTCGCGAATTTAATAACTTTATCAATATAACTTTTTTCTTCAACATGGCATTCTTTTACGTTTTTCTTGTCCCTACACATCCCCACAATATGGCAAAGTTGAACGTTCCCTTCGAACTATCAATGACATCATTCGTACCTTATTAATCCACTCTTCCATGCCATCCACCTTTTGGGCCGAAGCTCTGCGCACTGACACCTATCTGCTTAATATTCGTCCCTCTAGTGTTAATCCTCTCACCACACCCTTTTTCTCTTTATTTCTCTCGCATCCTAACTACTCTGAACTTCGTGTTTTCGGTTGTCTCTGCTTCCCCAATATCTATGCCACCTCTCCAAATAAACTTTCACCCCGTTCCATACCTTGTGTCATCCTTGGCTATTCCGATGAACATAAAGGCTATCGATGTCTTGATCTTCTCTCTGGTCATATCCATATATCTCGCCATGTCACATTTGATGAATCTGTTTTTCCCTTCCCCACTCGGACCGCCACACCATCTACTTCCTCATCACCCACCGTCTCGCCTAGTCATTCTAATCTTCCTCTATACACTCATCTACTTGCAAACAACACACATGTACCTCCTTCCCCGACACCTGACTCTCCTCCACCTCCTTCTGCCCCGGTAGATGATCCTCCTGCTTCTCCTCTCCAACAGCCCAGCCACCCCCTTCTCCGGCACCGGCATCCACACCTCCGGCGGCATCTCCCTCAAACCCTAGCTCTGCCACTCCGGCCAACCCGCCGTCCGCCTCCTCCGCTGCGCCAGACACCCTGGCCGCTCCTACAGCTCCGCCTTCGCATGCTCTCCCTATCCCTGCACCCACTAATGATCATCGAATGCGTACTCGATCCAAGTCCGGCTTTCTCCTTCCCACAAACCGTCTTAATCTTCACGCCACACCTATTCTCTCCCCCTACCTAAAACCTACAAATCTGCCCTTCTTGACCCCAATTGGGTTGCTGCCATGCGTGATGAGTTTCGAGCTTTACAATCGAACACTACCTAGCTGCTTGTTCCTCCACCCTCCGATGCTAATATTGTCTCTAGCAAATGGGTATATCGTCAAAAATTTCATTCAGACGGCACCCTCTCTTGTTACAAAGTACGCTGGGTTTGTCGAGCTTTTTCCCAACAACATGGGGTTAATTATGATGAAACGTTCTCTCCCGTCGTCAAACCCTCCACCATTCGCACCATCCTTAGCATTGATGTTTCTTCTTCCTGGCCCATTCATCAATTAGATGTCAAAAATGCCTTTCTCCATGGTTCCTTAACCAAAACTGTCTACTGCCAACAACCTTTAGGTTTGGAAGATTCTGTCGATCCCAATCATGTTTGTCTTCTTCAAAAATCTCTTTGAGGTCTCAAACAGGCCCCTAGAGCCTGGTTCCAACACTTTTCCACTTTTATTCAAACTTTAGGATTTACACCCTCTCATTCGGACTACTCTCTTTTTGTCTATAACTCTAACAATCATGTTTCTTATCTCCTTTATGTTGATGATATTGTCCTCACCGCTTCATCTTCCACTTTTCTTACACATATTATTTCTCTTCTCAACCACGAATTCTCCATGACCGATCTAGGTTCTGTTCACCACTTCTTAGGCATTGTTGTCACTCATGATTCTTCTGGTCTCTTTCTTTCTCAATGTCAATATTATCTTGATATTCTTACTCGAGCCGGTATGCTCGATTGTCAACCTTCCCGCACTCCTGTTGATACTTCCTCCAAACTTTCGTCTGATGGTGAAATTTTCTCTAACCCTACCCTTTACCGTAGCCTTGTTGATACTCTCCAATATCTTACCATTACTCGTCCTGAACTATCCTATGTCGTTCAACAAGCCTGTCTATACATGCACGACCCTCGTGTTCCCCACTATGACCATGTTAAATGTATTCTTAGATATCTTAAAGGTACATTAGATCATAGCTTACACATTAACCTCTCATCACCCACCTCATTGACAGCATATTCCGATGCCGACTGAGCTGGTTGTCCGGATACTCGCAGATCCACTTCAGGATACTATGTTTTTCCTGGTAACAATTTAATTTCTTGGTCTTCAAAGCGCCAGCTCACGGTTTCACGCTCGTCAACAGAAGCAGAGCATCGTGCGGTTGCCCATGTAGTTGCTGAAACATTCTGGTTGCGCCAGTTACTTGCCGAGCTTCATCGGCCCATCCGTCAGGCGACTGTGGTTTATTGTGATAACATCTCTGCAATTTATATGTCCGGGAACCCTGTCAAGCATCGGCGCACCAAGAACATTGAGATTGACATACACTTTTTCCGGGAAAAGGTTGCCTTGGGTCAAGTACGAGTTCTTCATGTGCCTACTACCGCTCAGTTCGCTGATATCTTCACTAAAGGACTCTCTACTACGCCATTTATAGAGATTCGTTTCAGTCTCAATGTTGTTGAACCCACCGCTGAGACCGCGGGGGGATGTTAGATTATTATTTCTTGTATTGCAAGTTAGGGTTAGGGTCGTGGTCTCCCCTCTCCTCTCTCCCTCCTTGTACTACAAATACCCCTGTACCCCCTCATTGTAACATCATCAATTGCAATCCTATGAAACTTTACACATCCAATGTCGCTGGAGCCCTTCTTCCATGTCGAGATAATCCCAGAAGAATCCGCTGCAACCAAGGCGGCAAGGAGGAGCCGAAAGAGCATTTGCAGTCTTTTTATGCTCCACCTTCGGACCTCGTCAGCAGCACAAATGGTGGGGATGTTTGGCCGGAGAAGAAAGAGAAGACACAAAAAATTACAAGGAACCCCTTAAGAAAAAACAATATAGTCTCTGCCATCATTTTTTGCTATGTCAGCACATTGCCACGTCAAAACGATGGTTAGAGTGCAATCAGTGGTTTTTGTCACTGGTTAGCAATGCATTCGGTGCAAAGCGCCAGTAAAACGTAAAGTGATGGTAGTTTGCTAATGACGCCTTATTGTGATGGTTTTGTGCTTTACACTCACCAACTTTTCATGAAAAAATCTTGACGGAAGGCCAATTTTATATACAAAATACATAGTTGCTAATTGATCGATTTCCCTCAAATCCATGCTAATCTAACGAAACTGCAAGTATTGGCTTGCAAACATAATAACAGTGTTTGCATTTTGTACCCTACGTGTGATTGCATGGATTGGCTCGAACCACTTCCTCTTCTTCTATAATTGGGGAGGCTCACTGCACTCGCGAGTGTTTCCCCTCCTGAGAAGCTCCGAAGGCTTCCCACCGCTAACTCCCTAACCCCGCTGATCTGATGCCGCTGGCAGTGCCCGTCCCATCGAAAGCAGTGGCTGGGCAGGCGATATGCACCTCCATGATGTCACACGGGAGGTGGTGGGGCGCTTGTCGCAGGCATAGGGCGCCGTGATAGGTTCGGCTAGGGCCTGGAGTTCTCCGGCGAATGGCTCCCATGAGAGGTGGTGCGCCGCCTGCTAGTACTGATGGTTGTAGATAACACCTTCTCGTTGGTTACCTCAAGTGGAAGGTTATGATGTAGATAGCAGCAAATTTCCCTCAGTGAAGATGCCAAGGTTATCAATCCATAGGATTCCAGAGACGACAAGGTGGCAGCGGCGCCATAAATTTAGCTTGATGGCTAAGTTGTTGTGGACCTGCACACAAGAATACAAATAACTTTTCTCCCAACGAGTAAAAAGAGGTTGTCAATCTCTCTGACCTTGCTGTTTACAAAAGGTCAAACACAAAGGAGAAATAATAATGAAATAGAAAGGAAAAATAAAGCAGTAAATGTAGACGGTGTAAACTATGATGCGAAGATGGACCTAGGTACCATGATTTTCACTAGTAGTGTCTCTCTCCCAAAACATGGTAAACAACTATGCAAGGTGAATAAATTACAGCTGGACAATTGACAAGATTATAAACGCATCGCAATGCTAATTATGCTACTATAAAAGTAAAAGGCTCAATCGTATGGGCATTACATCAAGACAAGTATATCGTTTATTCGTTAGCATCTACTCACTAATCATCCACCTTGAGATATCTATGCAGAACATCTCGCTGGTATTAAGTTGTGAACCCCAACTAAGGTTGTAAGCTCAAAGCAACGGATAACTGTCTTAACACTCTACGCGTAATGCAAGCAATCCTTATGACACGCAGTCATAAGCACCGCTGTTTTACCCCTAATGGCATCAACACATTCACTAGTTTCACGTTGCTGTCACTCAAGCTAGACATCGGGAGGCATGAACCCATCATCTAACATAATGCTTCATCTTGGAGTTGCAATCTAGTATTTTCACGAAGTAATAAACGGCAACAGAGAACATGCAAGACTACTCAAGAACAAAAATATAAAGGTCAAACTAAATATATTACTTGCACAAATTGATGTCTACACATGCTTCTATTCTTGTAGACTATGTTGGGCCTCCAAGCGCAGAGGCAACGAAGAACATGTAAGACTACTCAAGAACAAAAATATAAAGGGAAAACCAAATATATTACTCTCACAAATTGATGTCTATACACGCTTCTATTCTTGTAGATTATGTTGGGCCTCCAAGAGGAGAGGTTTGTAGGACAACATCAATTTCCCTCAAGTGGATGACCTAAGGTTTATCAACTAAGGGAAGTAGAGGTTGAAAATGGTCTCTCTCAAGCCATCCTGCAATTAAGAAACAAAAAGTCTCGTGTGTCCCCAACACACCTAATACAATTTTAAATTGTATAGGTGCACTAATCCGGCGAAGAGATGGTAAAATATGGGTGATAGGTGTGAAAAAACAAGGTAATATAAGTCTATAATAAATATTATAGCAAACAAACAAGTAGTAAATGTCAGCACAAAAGGTATTGCAATGGTGGGAACAAGGCCTAGGCTTCATAATTTAACTATTGGTAACTCCGAACAACATTAATATAGTTTAATCACATAATAATTCCACTAAAATATGCAAGGCAGACGTAACTCGAAGGTCATTATTTTGTGATCAAGAGAACGAGAATTGTGTAGGGCTACAAGAGCACACCTTAGAGTTTGTGTTCCACATCTTTGTATTTCCCAGGGTCACCGCGTCCATCCAAAGAGAGTACGACAATCACCACAACCTATCTCATGGATAGTCAAGACAAGCACCAAGAGACTCTCAAGTCTTCAATAAATTCACAACAGAAGAAAGAACTCATGAAAATATTGTTCTAACCTATGACCAATAGACCCAATGTCACCATGGTCTCGGAGATTATACTAGATATGTTCAAGTGATTACAACAAATCCAATACATAGAAGAAGGGTAAACATCAAGGGATCACCCTAGATTAACAAAGCCTATGATCACAATCAAGTTCACATCATGGGAGAGAGAATTAACCACATAGCTACTTGTAGAAGACCTCAGCCCCGAGGAGGAACTACTCCCACATCATGGAGGGAGGAAGCAATGTCGATGGAGATGAATCCGGGGGCACTTCCCCGTCCCGATGGGATGCCAGAACAGGAACTTCTGGTCCCGCAAAGCTTGTTGGCAATGGCGGCGGACATCGGAATCACTTCTGGAAAAAGGCGTCTATCTTTTCCGGGTTTCTGCGTCGGGGGTAAAAATAGAGCCAAAGGGGGGCACCAGGGGAGGTCCCACTAGCCAAGGCAACCTGAGAGGGCGAGCTCCCTCCTAGCCCCCTGGCCGCGCCCTAGAGGCGCCTAGACCAGGGGTGGCCCCCCTCCGGGAGCCCTTCTGGCTTCTGGAGTTTGGCGATGAATAATAATTTTGGTAATGTTTTGGGAATTTTCCGAGCAGTTTGATTTTTCACCTTTTTCTGGAAATGCACGGACAAAGATAGACAGAAACTGGCACTAGGCACTAGGTTAATAGGTCAGTTCCAAATATGTTGTAAATTATATAAAAGTGCATCAAAACAAATAGCAATATTACTAAAAGAAGCATGGAACAAGCAAAAATTATAGATACATTTCGGACGTATCACAAATCTGAACATAATCTCATAATCCATCGGATCCAGCAAACTCAACATAGCAAAACATGAATTCATACATAGATGCCTTGATCATGATAGGAAGCTCACAAGGGCTAAACATGGAAGAACAAGATTGGAGAGAAGACATGTACTAGCTACTGATCATAGACCCATGGTCCAAGGGGGACTACTCATGGCGCATCCCGCATGCGAGCATGGTAGCGGAGGAGTCTTCGGTGATAATCCTCCGTCCGGCAGGGTATCGAGATAAGAACTTCTGCCGATCCCGAGATCGGAATCGCGACTATAGTAGAACAATATATTATTCCGCGAAACAGAGACCTCCTCGAGGGTTTTGGAACATGAGATAATAATAGGCCAAAGGGGGCATCGGGGCTGCCCCCCTTGGCCAAGGCGGCCAGAGGGCGCGTCCCCCCTTCGGCGCGCCGTGGGGCCGCCTAGACGGGGGGGGGGGGGGGGGGGCGGTGGGGGTGGTCCCCCTCCGGCTTCCCTCCATAATAAATTATTTTTCGGAATTTTTCTAGAATTTTCTGAGCACTTTGATTTTTCTGCAATGCACGAACAAAAACAGACAAAACTTGCACTGGGGACTAGGTTAATAGTTTAGTCCCAAATATGTTGCAAATGATATGAAAGTGCATCAAAACATATAGCAATATCACCGAAAGAAGAAAGGAACAAGGAAAAACTATAGATACGTTTGAGACGTATCAACATCCCCAAGCTTAATTCATGCTCCTCCTCGAGTAGGTAAATGACAACCAAGATAATTTTTGTGGTGACATGCTATAAAAATCTGTTTGAACTTCAAAGTATAGCAAGCAAGAGATTTAATTCAAGTCAAAGCAATAACAAGCAAGAGTCTATATCTAGTATTGAAACTAGTAAAGTATGAACACAAAGGTGCAAGAGATCTTGTCTTCCGTGACTCGAATGTCTCCAATTGGTGTTCTCGTGTAGAAATTGGGAGATGGGTTTAGAGAAAAAATTACATAATATTTGTTGAGAACTGAATCTACTAAATTTCATACATGGTCTCTTTGGAATCTTATTATGACTCATCCCCAAACCGTCGGCCAGGTACAAGTCAATCCGATCCTCTCCCTTTTGATTTCGAGCACTCATGCAATGAATGAGCGCGAGCAAGATTAGTTGGCAATTATTAGGATGGCGAAGAGAATTATAATGGAGGTAGGAAGTCAAGAAGTGAGAAAGTCTCACACCAATGAGAACAACCTTAGGCGAGGGTAAGCCTAATGGTAGATAGTGTGTGAGGAGTAGGGATTTCCATACAAAGGATGCACAATTAGCTATGAGTATATGAAAGCTCTCCAATGGAACTAGTGGGGGTGCAGCCAACTCGCTTGCTCACGAAGACCTATGGCTCTTTTTAGGAGGCTAATCATTGGAATATACAAGCGCAGTTCTACAGTGTAAAGGTCCCCACTTAGTTATGCATGAATGATATGAAAACTCTCTATGAAGTACAAGTGGTACTTTGAAGCACAAGTGTGGATCTTTTAAAAAGGACTAGTAGTGTTGCCACCTTCTCTCTTTTTATTTTCTTTTTTCTCTTTTTTTATTTTTTATTTTTGTGGCATCTTTGGCTCTTTCTGTTTATCTCTCGTTTATTCTCTTTGGCTTCTTTTCATGTGTCCTATTTTGGGATATTTTATTTGTGTCCTCTTTGAGATATTTTCCTCACTTTAAGGGAAACACTCTATATACAAAGATGAAGAAGAACAACACACTTTTACAAGGTACTCATAATAAAATTAAATTTATATCATGATGTATGCAATGTATGCCTCTGTCAGTGTAGCGGGATATGCAATAATACTAGCGCGTGATGTAGCAATTATGTCAGGGAAAAGCCCAACATCATGTGGCTATACGATCAAGCAAAAACATGTATGACAATGAAAGATCAAGTCATGATAAGATGGATGTTGCATGGAAATATATCTTGTAAAGGCCATGGAAATGCTTTGATAGGTAGATATGGTGGCTGTTTTGAGGAACATATAATGAGGCTTATGTATGACAAAGCGTATCATGCCAAGGATCTGGATGCACCAACGAAGTTTGCACCGACTCTCGAGGTGAGAAAGGGAAATGCACGGTACCGAAGAGGCTAGCAAAATATGGCTGGTGGAAGTGCCAAGAATCGAATACTCGCTTTAGTCAAAGGAACTCATCCACTTATTATCGGTAACTCTCTATGTAGTCAGGAGATTCACAAAGAAACGAGCACCCTAAGAGGAGTGTCTGGGGTCTTGGTTATCCTTGCGTATCCTCGACCCATGATACGTGAGGATACTCTTTTACAACCCTGCAAAGATTAGTGATCCTTTCAGTAGCTAGAGTTCTCAACTATTTTTCGTAGTTTTCAAAAATAAGCACGTTGAACCAAAATAAGTCACCTATCACTAATAAGCTTGAGCTCTTGACAAACCGAAGTTCAAAAATTACTCGTAACAACACCTCAAAACTATTACAAGTTACTACTAATAAAGTTAACTTAGCAACCTTGATTACTTACTCAATGCAAGGTACACACCTAGTGCAACAAGGACAACTCTCTAAACAAGATAAACATGAAACTCGAGAGAGTTCTAAGATTCTAATTCTCATCTCTTAGAAAGAAAATAAATATGAAAAAAAAATCTAAACATGACATCAACTAGTAAAAAAGATTGAGCACTCAAGAAGATAGAAGTTGTAGACTATGAACATTCTAGGCAAAAGTGGATCGTGTTTCTCTCCCAAACAAGGCATGCTAGGATCCTACCTGTTTTTACTAGCAAAAAAAACTAACCTAAACAAAGAAAAACTAAAAAGTAAAGAGTAAGACGCTCCAAGAAAAGCACATAACATGTGAAGCAATAAAAATATAGTGGTGAGAAAGACAAAATGATAATCGTTGACGAAGGAGGGGATTCACGGGGGCATACCCAAGACACTTGAGTCTCCTTGAATATTTCTTGGGGGTGCCGGGTGAATCCCCAATCTTAAGCTTTTGGCACTCCTGAATCTTCTTTCATCATCTCCCTTCGCAACACTTGAAAGCTTCCTTCACACGAAACTTCTCATAAACTGATTAGAGCGATTAGTGCCAATAATAACTAAATTTCACTTGGGGACTGTTTCAACATTCAATTTAAATAATTTCTACTGTTCCCCTATTTTTTTAAGGTTCTTTCAAAGAAAAACGAAGAACAAAGTGCCCAAAAGAAGAGAATGCAAAACAGGACAAAAAAACTCGGAAAACAGAACAACTGGTGAAACTTAATTTATTCGGGGTACTTCTGTAGCTCAAATAAAAAAAATGCAAAACTAGAGAAAGTTTTCCAATTGTATACAACATGCAGTGTAAAAAAAATTAGATGAAAAAGATGACCTGGTGACTTTTAACGAATTTTTTCGTGGAGCAGGGACAATCTATTTTTTGGACAGCATGTCACAAATTTTGGTTCACTTATCAACCGAGGCTAAAACTTGGCACTAAACTAGAAAATAAAGATACAATGATGTTTCTACAGTAGTAACAAACATCAAGACACACTAAAACTGAAAGTAAAAAACATTTTGGGTTGCCTCCCTATAAGCGCTTTCTTTTATCCCTTTTAGCTAGGCATAAGGATTATAAAAGATTCTCACAAGCGAATAAGGATTGAAGTAAAAGAGAGCATCAAGAAGAAAATATGAAAATGCATAGATGATTGTAAGAAAATTAACCAAAGAAGCACAAAGCGACAATCATTTGAAGGTGGAACAAGAACAACTTCAAAACTTTCAACAAAAAGAGAGGTGTTTTGGTAACATGGAAGTTTCTACAACCAAACTTTCCTCTCTTACAATAATTTTTAGTAGTATCATGAACAACATCAAGAATATAACTATCACATAAAACATGTTGTCCATGACCTACAGGGACATGCATATTATTTTCAATACAGTCCCTTGGAGCATAAGATAAATGCAACACATTACTACAAGCCTTAGTAAGAGCAAAATTCTCTGTAATATTTGTGGATTTCAAAAATATAATAGGACAATCAAGTATGTGTGCAATAGCAACAATTTCATGCTTAACATGAGGAACTATAGAAAGTTCATCTCCGTAAGTATCATCCATAGTGGCATCATGGCCACAAGTATAGAAGGCATCAACCTCATTAAAAAGGGATATTTCAAAAGAATCCATAGGGTCATAACGCCCATCAATATGGCATTCATCCTCCTTTGGTAAGCAAGGAGGGAAATTATATAAAGTAAGAGTCAAAGAGTTTCTCTCCTTAGAAGGTAGACATGGATGGCTCCATTCTTCCTCCTTTTGTTCGATACTCTCCTCCTCTTTTTCATCCAAGGAGATTTTAGTTTCAGCGGTTTCTTCTTCCATAGAGTACTGCAACGCATTAGTCTCTTCCTCCGAGGGAGAGATTATCTCAAGATATCCAGTAAAATAATATTTTTCATTGTAATTTTGAAAGAAATACTTAAGTATAGAAAGGCTCTCAGATTTGTAAGGGGCATCATCAATATTTTTAAGAAAGGAAGTAATTTCGTAGGCACCCTTAAAAGAAAAAAATTCTTCTATTTGTTCTGCATCATAAAAATAATAATTTCCCTTTGCATAAGAAGCTAAGATTTCATCATCATTGTACTCACATTGGAAAGCAATGTGTTTATGCCTCATAAAGCAAAAAGATTCATCCATGCAGAAAGATATATCATATATTGAGCACAAGTTTCTAGCATAGACATACAATTGATGTATTAGTATCCATAAGTGTATACCTTTTTGAGAGAAGCGATATTCCTTGTAATATTCTTGTTGATCCTTAGTGAATCCTTCCTAACAATAAGATCTGGTTTCAAAGAAGTTAGACATTGATGGCAAGTGCGAAACTATATTTTTTGGGTTTTTTCTGATATAGTACAAACAAAGATAAAAACTAGAAGTAAACTAGCAAGACTAAAAAGAAAAGGTATAACTTAGTGTGCAAGTCCTCTTTCTTGAAGCTTGGAATCCCGAGAAACAGCGCCATAAATTTTCTTGATGGGTGTAGGTAAAACCTCCACGTTGGTTACCCCAAGTGGAAGGTTATGATGTAGATAACAGCAAATTTCCCTTAGTAAAGATACCATGGTTATCAATCCAGTAGGATTCTAGAGACGACAATTAGATGGCAAATGCGCCAGAAATTTATCTTAATGGCTAAGTTGTCGTGGACTGCACAGAAGAACACAATAACTTTGCTCCCAACGAGTACAAAGTGGTTGTCAATCTCTCCGGCCTTGTTTTTTACAAAGGGTAAAACACAATGGGGAAATAATAATGCAACGGAAAGGAAAAGTAACGCAGTAAATTTAGATGGTGTAAACTATGATGCGAAGATAGACCTAGGTACCATGACTTTCACTAGTAGTGTCTCTCGCCCAAATTATGGTAAACAACTATGCAAGGTGAACAAATTACAGATGGGCAATTAACAAGATTATAAAATTATAAACGCACCGCAATGCTAATTTTCTACTGGAAAAAGTAAAAGGCTCAACCGTATGGGCATTACACCAAGACAAGTAGATTGGTTATTCATCAGCATCTACTCACTAATCATCCACCTTGAGATGTCTATCTAGAAAATATCGCTGGTATTAAATTACGAACCCCAACTAAGGTTGTAAGCTCAAAGCAACGGACAATTGTCTTAACACTCTATGCGTAATGTAAGCAATCCTTATGACACACAGTCATAAGCACCGCTGTTTTACCCCAAATGGCAACAACACATTCCCTAGTCTCATGTTTCTGTCACTGAAGCTAGACATCGGGAGGCATGAACCCATCATCTAGCATAACACTCCCTCTTGGAGCTGCAATCTACTACTTGGCCAAAGTAACAAACGACAACGAAGAACATGCAAGACTACTCAAGAACAAAAATATAAAGGGAAAACCAAATATATTACTCTCACAAATCTGAACATAATCTCATAATCCATCAGATTCGAACAAACTCGACATAGCAAAATTGTAATTCATACATAGATGCCTTTGTCACAACACTCTTTTAGGTATGTGCTAGGGTTAGCAAGTAACTTTGCATCATGCTAAAAATTTCAAATGAAATTCAAATGGGGAAGCCAGAAGCCCTGATTGAATTTAATTCAAATGGCCAGAAATAAAATTGCTTCCAAAAATTCCTCTTGTATTTTTGCAAAGTCTTATAAATAAGCATGATCACATATAAAGTTAAGTGGGTCCCACTGCATGCACCAAGATTTTTTCAAAAATACCAAACAGGCCTTTGGAAATTAAAATAACCCCTATTTGAATTAAAGTTCAAATTATTTGAATTTTAAAAGTATCCAAATTTTGTAAGTGGCCAGCTCTATGTAATGTGAAGCCATATAAAAAATGTGGGAATTTATTAAAAAATCTAGCTATTTAATTAGCTAAGACAAACAAATGTCAGAAAAAAATAAAAGAAAAACAAAGCAGAAGGGGCTTACCTATCGCCCAGGGCGAAGGCCCACTTCCTCTGGCCGGCCCAGCCCACCCGAACGCGTTGTCCTCTTCCTCCCCTCGCCTCCAAGCAGCTCGGTGGCGAGCCGAGCACCGTGGACGCCACCGAGGCTCGCCTAGACCACCCCGAGGTTGCTCCTGGCGCCACACAACGCCCCAGAGAGCGCCGCATCTTTTCCCCTTCTCCCTGCTCGCTCTCCACCTCTCTGCTTCGCCGTTCCACGCACACCCGTAGCACACGCCGGAGCGTCGCCATCGAACTCGCGTGGCCAACGGCCCTCCCAAGCGTTGCCGAGCTATCCACCATACGCGGCGCCCTCGTCTTCATCTCCCTGGAGAAGGCCACGAGCCCGGACCGCATCGAGCCACCGGAATTGACGACGACTCCCCGCCGGACCCGCAAGCTTTCACCTCCGAATTTGCCGTCGCTGAGCTTCCCCCGCGACCTTCGTCTGCACCGTCGAGTCCCACTTGCTCCGGTGAGCATTTTTCCCAAGCCACTCTCCCTTCCTCGCTCTCTAGCACATGTCGCCATGAGAGCCGAAGAGGTCCGCCGCCATGGCCACCGTGGATATCAAACCCGTGCACTTCCGTCGCTCTCGCCATGTCTTTGGCATTCCTGGAGCTCCCAGGAGCGTAGCGCACGCACACCCTTTTCTCCCCGTGCAAAATTTGAAGACCCCGTCCACTGCCGTGGCTTCGGCCGCCGCGCCCGTCGCCATTGCCATGGCCAGAGGCCTCCCAACGACCCCCAGTTAGCCCCAGATGACGCGGGAGCTCACGGCACCCTCGCCAGTGCCCCCATAACCCCTCCCCGTGCCCCCTAGCCCAAGTCCGGTGGAACTCCGGCGAGCCAGAGCTCACCGGAGCCCTTAACCCTAACCCTGTGGCCTAATTAACCCACTAACCCCTCCTAACACTGGCTGCCAGGTTGGGCCAGCCCCCCCTTAACCCCACTGTTAAACTAATTAAACATGATTTTAAAACAGATCCACTGACAGGCATGGCCCACATGTCAGCCCCCTGCTGATGTCATGCTGAGGTCATACTGATGCAATAATCAATTTCTCTGATTAAATTTAAATAGAAAAGAATTAAAGAAAATCCAGAAATTCTAGAAAATATCTGAAACTTTAGAAATTCATAGAAAATTCATTATAACTCCAAATTAAACATATAATATATGAAAAATTATCAAAAAATGCAAGGATTAATAATATGCAAATTTTTTTCATGTTTGACCAACTTTTAATGGGTGAACAGTGACAAATGCATATTTGGATAATTTGAATTTGAATTTACAATTCAATTGCAATACACTTCATTTAAATTGAATGTGCCACAAATTAGTACCCTTCACATCATGGAACAACTATATCATGTGCTTGTGCATTTGCTTCTGAAGTTTCCCTCCCTTGTTGATGATTGCCTCCGATGACAGACGTTCCGAGACGGTGATCACCCCTGAAGAAGAAGAAGTCCGGTAAAACCCGTGTAACGTCAAGCAAGGTAAGCAAACCCCATTGATCATGTCTATAAAATCCCACTTCCCTCTCAGTCTCGCTTATGCATTGATTAGGATGATCACCTTGTTATCGATTCTACCGCATAGTTGAACCCATATCCGATGCATGACCTATCATCTTGTCACAGTAGTAAGCAAACCACAATCCTAGCTGATATAGGAGTTGCTTGATATCATGTGGCCCCTGCAACTGTTAGAGCTTATTGCATGCTTAGAGTTTACAATGAGGTTACTTTTGATGTGATCGGGATGGTAGTGATCATGGTGTTGATGAAGGTGAAAACTGTGTTGGTGAACCTACCCTAATACAAGGTGGACGATGAGAGGCTGTGTAGGAGTACACAGTGGGTTGTCTCATTGAACACCGCCTTAAGACCGAGTTCTTGTATGGTAATCCGAGACAAAGAGTACAACCACACATTGGGATCACTGACCCCTCTCGACGTATTAACTCACCCCGATCCAAGTCCAGGAGTCACCCCTAGTTGGGTATTTCCATTCGGCATATGCATAGAAAGATAAAGGAAATGAAATGTGGCATTCATGGTAGGGCTTGTAGCACATGGCTTGTCAAGCGGAGAACCATCCGTCGAGGTGGGCTTGTCAGTCGTGCCTACATGGTTTGAGTCCTGACTGGAAGCTCGGCCGGAATTCCAGTTGGGTTTGGAACTCAGGCAGTTGACTCCTTGGACTAGAACGGTGCCGTGATGTAAGTGCCGTGGTGAACATCCTCGCTGGAACCCCTTGAATGGTGACGATACCTGGCGGTAACTAATGGTCATGTGTGTGTAGCGGTACACCCCTGCAGGGTTAACAAAATTATTCGAATAGCCGCGTCCGAGGTCATGGACTACTTGGAAAGCTGTACCTGATTATTAGACAACTTGAACGGATACTTATAAAACTCGCAACATAAGCGTGAGTGCTATGGTGTGCTTCCTCGTGGGGAAGTCGAGGAAGTATCCATAGTGGTGTATTGGTTGGAGACTTGGTAGTGGACTCGTGTACGCTTCTTACCTCAAGTCTGGTACTCGTAGTTCAGGACTAGCCAAGTCAAAGCTGGCACTTCTTCATGTTGAACCCCACCTCCCTTTACCTTGAAACTCGAGCATGAGTAGTATAGTTCTGATGTAAGTCTTGTTGAGTACGACTTTGTACTCACGTTTGCTTATTCTATGTTTTAGATGAGAACCCAACCCCCGATGGAGTCATCTTCCTGAAGCTCGACGTTGACCATTGTAGTATAGTTCCAGACAGCAGTCTGGTCCCTCGTGGATGGGCATATATGTTGAACAAGGCTTCTCTAAGCCATTTGTTAATCTTGTCTGTACTCAGACCTAATTTTCTTCCGTTTTTTGATGTAATGATGGATCATAGTCATATGATCTTTGTGTACTCTATGTAAGTCAATAAAGATATACTTTGTAGAGTTCATGCAATGTGTACCTACTGTTTACACTGGACATGTATGTTGCGTGTATGATTATAACAGGCATGTCTTAGTGTGGGGTTCGATAGCTTAGTTGTGTTCTTGCTGGAGGTCTTTTATACACCAAGTGGCCCTTAGATGTGCGCACCCTGGGGCATCGCGGTGCGATTTCTCGTGAATCTGCCACGTGGCACACTTCGTTGTATGATTGAGCCCGCCGGAGACCCCGACTAAGTGATCGGGCTGGAGTCTGTTTATGTAAGTGTTATAATTCAATCGATAATATGGTTGAGGCGACTTGTCTATGAGTATGGGATTTCACCACCCATAATCATTTAGACTTGTGAGAGGGCGATGAGGACCCATATCAGTTGATCATCCAGGCTGGATGGGATGCCCCTCACGTACGATGCTTTCCGAGAGTGTTCTATGCTTGGCCTTGTCCACTTAGACAAGTGGGTACGACTCTCGGCTCTCCATATGATTGAGTTGTGACTGGAATTACATACGCATATTCCGGGTCCCGACAACCTTGATCATGATAGGCAGCTCACAAGGGCTAAACATTGAAGCACAAGATTGGATAGAAGACATCTACTAGCTACTTATCATGGACCCAAGGTCCAAGGGGGACTACTCACGGCACATCCCAGAGGCGAGCATGGTGGTGGAGGAGCCTCTGGAGTTAAATCCTCCTCCTGCAGGGTGCCGAGACAGGAACTTCTGGCGAACCTGAGACCGGAATCGCGACGGCGGCAGAACATTGGATTATTTTGCGGAACAGAGACCTCATCGAGGGTTTTTGGAACAGGAGATAAATATAGGCCAAAGGGTGGCATCGGGGGTGGCCCCCTGGCCCAGGCTGTTGGAGGGTGCGACCCCCGTGGGGCCGCCTGGACGGGGGGTGGCCCCCCTCTTTCTCCCGGCCCTTCGGGCTTCTGGAGTATTCTGTACGTAATAAAAGATTTTTAGGTTTTTTTTGGAATTTTCCGAGAACTTTGATTTTTCACCTTCTGCAATGCACGGACAAAAACAGACAAAAACTGGCAGTGGGCACTAGGTTAATAGGTTAGTCCCAAATATGTTGTAAATGATATGAAAGTGTGCATCAAAACATATAGCAATATCACCAAAAGAAGCAAAGAACAAGCAAAAAATTATAGATACGCTTGCGATGTATCAACTGCTTCCACGGGGCCGTTCTGGATCTCACGCATGGTACTGATTTTGGCTGAGGACTCTGATGTGTGACTTTGGGGGATAGCCAGGGTTGTGCTGCAGGGGAAGTTGGATGTGGATTTGACCACGCCGGTGATGACCTGCAGCTGTGCTCTAGATCGCATTTTCTTCTTTTGTCGTTTCTACTGGGGATGTCTCACGACGTGGGGGCTTGCACGGCCTCAGAATAATGGTGGTGGTCCTAGTGCTCTATTCGCATCACGACAACGGTCGGCATGATGGGCCCTCCTTGATCTTGTCATCGAAGGATTCTCGAACTTTTGACGGAGATCTTGCCCAGGAGATCTAGTTCTGATAGTATACGGTCGTGCGCGTCCATTTCAGCCTGCGAGGTTCTGGGGGTGAAGCTCTAAGCTCTGGAGTTTGTTGATCCCATGGGACATGTCGGCCTCTCGATTCCAATGTATTAGGAAACTATGGAGAAGGTCATGGTGGCTAATATCGGAGGATCACTTAGTCAGACAGGTCATTGGTAGCGATGGAGTCAGACAGGTGTTTGATAACACTCAGAAGCAATACTACAAATTTTCATTTTTGGTGGTGCTCTTCGGGTGCCGAGTCAGGACACACATGTTGAAAGCCTAAGGTCTGACCTTCATGGGTTTTTCCTAGCAATGGACTTTCTAAAAAAATGTTTTGAGAGTTTGGACTTCCTCTAGGGTGAAAACAAAAGATATTGGATTGGGCAAGAATGGTGCTTGTACACTATTCCAATCTTGAGGCGTTGCTTTTGGAGTCATCTTATGTTGTCTGGGTGTTGTATTTGGTGATGGTTGGTGTGCTACTGCTAAACATGGTTGATCGCTATGGTGGGACCTTTTGTTTGTCCTTTATTTATTATTTGTCTTTTGGCTGTGTGCATTCTGGATGTCTTGCGACATCTTGTTGGTGCAGAGCTGAGTGTAATTTGTATCTTCGCGATATTAATATATTACCCTGTTCAAACAATAAATCATTGGTGAGGGTCCTCCTCCTAGATCAAAGTGCTTCCACTTCGACGACTCATGGTTGTTACAATCTAGATTTTTGGACATGGTTAGGAATTAGTGGTCGCTCTCGGCTCTCCCCCCTTCGCTCCTTCCGCGTGTTTAGTGCAATCGATGTCTAGTATCGTTGTGCAAAATTCTTGGCTAAAAGTGAAGTTATGATTCGATAAAAGTGATATGGCCTCATGATCTACATTGATAAAAGTGAAGTTATTATTCTGGGCTAGGCGAGACGCATCCAATCGCGGACACGTGAATTGCAGGATAGCCAATCTTCCTATCTCTTATATGGGGATGTTGTTTTCTATCACTAGGATTTCGGTGGCTGGTTTTGACCCCCTTATGTGGGTTGTGGCATCCCGGGAGGAACCATGGTGTGGCCTATTTACTTATAAAGGAAGTAAAATGGTCCTAGTCGATGCATGCTTGTCTAGTCTCACCATGTATATGATGGGGTTTTATACGTTGTTTGAGGGGGTTCACGGATCCTTTGATAAGGATCCCGCGAGATTATTCTGGTAGGGAGCAGAGGACCACCAGAAGTAGGGCATTGTGAAATGGGCTGACCTTTACTTCCAAAGGGATATGGGTGGCTTAGGTATCATGTCCTCATGTCCAGTGAATATGCTCTTCTGCTTAATTTGGAGCGGCGCATGTTGAGGCACGAGGGCGGCCTTTGGCTCGATTTTATTAAGGTGAATTACCATCAGCGATGGCCCCTCCTTGCATGTGATCAGAGGGGAAACTCCAAGTTTCTGCATACCATCCAGTCCATCAAACTAGAGATCCACTCTGGGCTCTCTATTGTACTAGGCACTGGATATATAAGTCTATTATGGATGGACCTCTGGGTGTCCGGGGAATCCATGAAGTCTCTCTTTCCCTCCATGTTGGCTAACTGCTCTGATCCCCATTTAGTGCAGGTCTCGGGCCCCTTCCTGGATGTAAACTAGAATATCCTGTTCTTGTGAACATTTTGGGACCGATGAGGCCATCACTTGGGCTTCTCTTAGGCGGTCCTCTCGGTCTATTTCCCTTCCGGACTCATCGGATATCTTCTCCTGGGGACTGACTCCCTCGGGACTATTATCGGTAGGCTCATCCTATATTTCTCTCTATGGCAGGCCTTCCCTTCCTTGGTTGGCTCCCTTGTGGAAGTCCCCCCTTCTCCCTGAAGATTAAAATCTTCCTATGGCAGCTTCCACATGATGGACTTTCGTACGGCACCGAAGTGCCCAAGAGCCATGGCCCTGGCGATGGGGTATGTCCCTTGTGTGGGATCCATGGAATGGTAACCCACATCTTCTTCTACTACTCTGCAGCTTGTGCTCTTCATTTAGAGATTTGTCTGAGAGGCCCTGGGCTCGGACTGGCAGGCCCTAGGCTTGGGCAAGTTCCTCCACATTAGAGGTGTAGAATATGGGAGAAGGAAGCACATTTTTTGGCTCGTGTTCGTGGCGATGTCATGGACGTTATGGATGATTAGAAATAAGATGTTGATGGAGTGTGTATTTCTTCATCATACTTAAGACTCACTCTTCAAATATCTCGCTTTTCTACATCATTGGTTCCTGCTCTCCAAGCGGCACAAGTGATACGTCTCAAATGTATCTATATTCTTTGCTTGTTCCATGCTTATTTGTGTGACTTTTCTATATGTTTTGATGCACTTTCATATCCTTTTACAACATATTTGGGACTAACCTATTAACCTAGTGCCCAGTGCCAGTTTCTGTCTATTATTGTTTGTGCATCAAAGAAAAAGGTGAAAAATCAATATTGCTAGAAAATTTCAATTTCCCGGAAGACTCCAGAAGCCTGAAGGACAGCCGGAGGGGGATCACCCCTTGTTCAGGTGACGAGGGAATACCCCCACAATTCCCCTCTGTGAGGGTACCCGGTGCGTGTCAAGACTGGTGGCCCACTGGAAGCCTCGGAAGGCCCAACGTCAACACGTTGAGCCCACCCGAGGCACCGACGATTGAACCGACTTGGAGTCCACGAACGGCATGGAGTCCAAGACTTGGCGTGCAAGACTAATTAAGAAGAATAGGAAATCTCACGTATCCCTAGATGGACTCATTGGGACATAGCCTAGTATACACTGCTAGAAAAATCACTTTAATGGCACACTAGTTTTGGACGTTAATGGCGCACATTAGGTGCGCCATTACTACCACGCCATTAGTAAGCGATAGTAATGGCGCACCTTACTATCCCGGACACTAATGGTGCACCGGAAGATGATACGTCCCAAACGTACCTATAATTTCTGCTTGCTCCATGCATGTTTTGTGTGATATTGCTATGATTTTGATACACTTTCATACACTTTTGATCATATTTGGACTAACCTATTAACTCAGTTCACCCCAGTGCCAGTTCCTGTTTTCTGCTGTTTTTTTTCCAGGTTTCCCTCGTATTAAAAGTGCTCCAAAAATTCTAGAAAAACCCAATAAAAAATCAGCATACGGGAACCTTCAAGAGCCCCGAAGGAGAGCCGGGGGGGGCACCCTGTGCCTAGATGACCAGGGGGGCGCCTGCACTCCCTGGTGGCCCCCCGGCTGCCCACCTTCGCCTATATATTTGTCTCTCCCTGAATCATCCGAAGACAGAACCCTTTTTCGCGATCTCGCCTCTGTTCCGCCGTCGCCGCGCTTCCAAGATCGGGAGCACTAGAAGACATCGTCCTGACACCCTGCCGGAGGGAGGATTGACCTTTGAGAGCTTCTTCACCACCATGGACGCTTCCCGGATGATCCGTGAGTAGTCCACCTTGAACCCTGGGTCCATGATCAGTAGCTATGTGATGTTCTCCTCCCCTCTTTGTTCTTCATGGATTAGACCTTGTGAGCTTCCCCACATGATCAAGGCACATATGTAGTTTTTTCTGCTGTTGCTATTCTGAGTTTGCCGGGTTCTGATGGATTATGAGGGTATGTTCAGATTGTGATGAGTAATATATTTGGTTCTTCTATTTTATATTTGTGTTCTTGAGTAATTCTTGCATGTTCTCCGTTCCTGTTTATTGCTTTGGCCAAGTAGTAGGTACTAACTCCAAGTGTGAGCGTTATGCTTGATTGTGGGTTCATGCCCCCTGATGACTAGCTTGAGTGACAGAAACATGAGTCTAGGGGATGTGTTGTTGCCACAAGGGGGAAAACAACGGTGCTTTGAACCGCGGTTGCAATGATTATTTACTTTATGCAAAGTTCTTTTAATGCAGTCGTCTGTTGCTTTGGGTTTATACTTTGGGTGGGACTCGCAACTTAATACCAGCGAAATGTTCTGGATAGATATCTCAAGGAGGATGACTAGTAGTAGATGCAGATGGATTTTTGTCTACTTATCTTGGCGTACCGCCCATGCTTTTGAGCCTCTTCCTTTCTTTTGTAGCATAGTTAGCATTGGTTTGCGCCCGTAATCCTGTCAATTGCCCAGCTTTAATTTGTGTAACTTGCATACCTCTTTTATCGTATTTTGGGAGAGAGACATCACTAGTGAACATCATGGGACCCCAATCCATGTTTCCACCACTGTTTACACCCTCAATTTACTTCTTAATTTTACTTTCTAGTTGCCGTTATCACTATCTTTTATCTCTTGCGTTTGAACCTTTGTAAACAACAAAACCGGAGAGATTGACAACCTCTCTGTACTCGTTGGGAGCAAAGTTATCTGTTTCTGTGTGCAGGTCCACGTCAACTCGTGCTAGATTTCTAGTGCCATTGTCACCTACTTGCTGTTGTTGGATTACTACTGGAGACATAAAACTTGGTATCTTCATTGAGGGAAACTTGCTGCTGTGCCGCATCTCATACCTTCCACTTTGGGTAACCAACGAGGGGCGAGAAGCCATCAAAGCAATTTCTGGCGCCATTGTCGGGGACACCAATCTTCAAGATAGGGGAGTTGCATGCTATCTTTTATCTTTGATTTTTAGTTTTGTTAGTTTACCTTTTAGTTCTTACTTTAGTGCCCTTTATCAAAAATCACAAAAAAATTATTTACCTTGCTTTTAGTAGTCCTTCTTGTTTAATCAAGCATGTTAGGACTTTGTGCTTTGAGGGAATCATAAGTTCTAGATTTCCATCAAAGGGATGGAGAGAATATGAAGAAGGCATGGGACAGAATTTCTGAAGCACATAGTAGAGTTATGCCTTGGATACCTATAAAAATTGTGCTTAGAAATTTCTACCATAGTATTTTTAATTGGTGTAAACACTCTCTTGATATTATAGATGAGGGAGATTTCTCAGAATGTGATGAAGCTAGAGATCTTGATATTATACATGGTCTATCTAGTTATTTTGTTTATGATCGTAGTCTTGATACTGTTATAGATCGACTTTCTACTATTGAAAAAATAATCGATGCTCTAGACTTGCGGATGCTAGAGAAACTTAAGCCCAACAAGAAAGATATGTTGGATATTGATGATGATTGTGAGCCTTTTGTTAGAATTAGCATCTCTAACCAGGACTTCCTTGCTTTTTGTGATATTGGGTCCATGATTTCTACAATGCCAAAAATATTTTATGATTCTTTGGAACTAAACATGGACATTTTTTCATCTTATCATGAACATGCTAATGGAGATATTTCTGAGATCCAGGGAAAGGTAAAATATGTCCAAGTCGCATTCCTCAAGAGGATTGCAATGGTGGATTTCTTCATCATGGAGCCAAACCAAAGTAACATTGTTCTTGGAAGAGAATTCCTCCGAGCCATGAAGGGCTTCATTGATATAGGTAAGGGACAAATACGCTTACGAGGTAAAGCGAAAGGTACGTACCTCTTCCCTAGGAAAAAGAAGAATGAACTTGTTGAAAATCAATTTGAAGGTTTTAATGATTCCGATGATTTCGGTGACCTTTTATTCTTCTTTTTGCTTCTTTGCTAGCTTAAAGCCGTAAAAGAAAGCGCTTGTTGGGAGGCAACCCATGATGTTATTAGTTCTGTTTTTAGCGGTCTTGATGATTGTTACTACTGTAGAAACATTGTTGAATCTTTTATTGTCAAGCTTTGTGCCAAGTTTAGCCTCCGATTGCAAGAAAGTTCAAAAGTTGTGACATGCTGTCCAGAAAACAGATTCTGTCCTTGGACGGAAAAATTCACGATAATCACCAGATCATATTTTTGATATGAATCTTTTTGACATAATGCTCTATACAATTAGCTTTCGGGCGTCTTTTCAGAGTTTTTTTATTTGAGTTGCAGAAGTACCCCCAAAAAAAATATTTACTACATGATGGTCTGTTTTTCACAGATTCTGCCACGTTTTGCCTTTCCTTAATTTTGCAAGTCTTGCGCTAGCTTTTTATTTGCAAAAACATTTTGGCAATCTTGAGAAACATTAGCCCTTCAAGAAAATATTTATTTCCAGTAGAGACAAATTATTTTATTGTGGGTACTAACCTCTCTCATCAGCTTATGATGAGTTATGTATGAAGGGAGTTTTCAAGTGTGTGAGGGAAGATGATGAAAGAAGATCCGGGAGTGTCAAACGCTCAAGCTTGGGGATGCCCCCATGCATCCCCAATAAAAATAAAGGAGACTCAAGCCTCTAAGATTGAGGATGCCTGTCGTGGGAAAGTCACGGAAGATGTTCGAAGAGTCGAACTTGAAATGGGATCTTTGCTGCGAGGTGGATATGAGGAGAGAGTCGACATGGAAAAGTGACTCGGTGATCTACCCAGGTTTCAGCCCCTATTTGTCTTGAGGTAAAATCCTGCTCCTGCTTATTATTATTATGGGTTCCGACTCTCCAATTAGAAGAGTCGGTGGATCGATTACAAGTGAGCCGGATCGCTGATACGTCCAAAACGTATCTATAATTTCTGCTTGCTCCATGCCTCTTTTGTGTGATATTGCTATGTTATTGATGAACTTCCATACACTTTTGATCATATTTGGACTAACTTATTAACTCAGTGCACCCCAGTGCCAGTTCCTGGCTTTTGCAGTTTTTCTATTTCAGGTTTCCCCCATATTAAAAGTGCTCCAAAAATTCGGGAAAAATCCAATAAAAAATCAGCGCTTCGGAAGCTTCGGGAATCACCGAGGGGGGGGCAGAGGGGACCCACCAAGGCCCCAGGCGCCCTCCCGGCCCGACCTAGGGTGGGGCCGCGCCAGGGGGCCTCCTGGACCCCTGGTGGCCCCCCTGGCTACCCCCCTTCGCCCATATATTCTCCGTGACGCAAAACCCCCAAGACAGGAACCCTTTTTCGCGATCTCTCCTCTGTTCCGCCGCCGCCGCGCTTCCAAGATCAGGAGCACCAGGAGACCTCTTCCCGGCACCCTTCCAGAGGGAGGAACCACCTCCGGGAGCTTCTCCACCACCATGGATGCTTCCCGGATGAACCGCGAGTAGACCACCTTGGACCATGGGTCTATGATCAGTAGCTATGTTATGTTCTCCTCCCCTCTTTTTTCTTCATGGATTAGACCTCGTGAGCTGCCCTACATGATCGAGGCACATATGTAATCTATCTGCTTTTTCTATGTTGAGTTTGCTAGGATCCGATGGATTATGAGACTATGTTCAGATTGTGTTTGAGTAATATATTTGATTCTCCTCTTGTATATTTATGTTCTAGCGTAATTCTTGCATGTTCTCCGTTGCTGTTTATTGCTTTGGCCAAGTAGTAGGTAGTGACTCCAAGAGGGAGCGTTATGCATGATTGTGGGTTCATACCCCTTGATGACTAGCTTGAGTGACAGAAACATGAGTCTAGGGGATGATCTGTTGCCACAAGGGGGAAAACAACGGTGCTTGTACTTGCGGGTGCAAGGATTGTTTACTTTACACAAATTTCTTTAATGCAGTTGTCCGTTTCTTTGAGTTTACACTTTGGGTGGGATTCACAACTTAATACCAGCGAGATGTTCTGGATAGATATCTCAAGGTGGATGATTAGTCGGTAGATGTAGATGGATTTCGGTCTACTTGTCTTGGCATACCGCCCATGCTTTTGAGCCTCTTCCTTTCTTTATAGCATAGTTAGCATTGGTTTGGGCACTTATTCCTGTCAATTGCCCAGTTGTAATTTTTTTACCTCGCATGGCTATTTTATCATCTTTTGGGAGAGAGACATCACTAGTGAACATCATAGGACCCGGTCCATATTTCCAACACTGTTTACACCCACTATTTATTTACTGCTTTATTTATTTTTCCGTTGCTATCACTATCATTATTATCCCGTGCGTTTGATCCTTTGTAAACAACAAGGCCGGAGGGATTGAAAACCTATCTGCACTCATTGGGAGCAAAGTTATCTGTTGTGTGTGCAGGTCCAGGTAAAGTAAGCAACCTCGGTTGTGAACGACGCCATTGTTCACTTTACCACCTTCTTGTATCTGTTGGAGTCCTATTGGTTCGATACTCAACCTTAGCATCTTCTCTAAGGGAAATTGCTTCTATCTACATCTCAACCTTCCACTTTGGGTAACCAACGAGGGGGCGTTAAATCGTACCATCAAAAGCAATTTCTGGCGCCGTTTCCAGGGACTCCACTCTTCAAGATAGGGGAGTTACACACTATCTTTTATCTTTTCGTTTTAGTCTTGTTAGTTTAATTTTTAGTTTTTGCTTTATTGTCCTTTATCAAAAATCAAGAAAATAGTTACCTTGCTAGTAGTTGTCATTATGTCTGGTCCTTTTCCTTTGGTCAAGCAGAAGTTCTCACCTTTAAAAAAAGAGGTGGTGAAAGTCTTAAAGATTCTTGGTATAGATCGTAAGATTCAAGGGAATTTGAATAGACTTGATAGCTCCATGCATAAATATTTTAAAATTTTGGAGACCATCAAATCCCATGACTTGGACCCTTCTAGGATTTATAAGATTGAGGAAATCATTGACACTCTAGGAACTACTTTCTCCTCAATCAAAACAAAAAAGGTGGAAACTCCGGCAAAGAATGAACCTAGGTTCGTTTACGTTCCAAAGGCTCCTCGTTTCAAAAATAATCTATCTATTGCCACAGGGGTTGAAACTGTGAAAACTTTGGAAGAGATACCTCTCTTTAATAGAATAAATGAGACTCCAATTGATCTTCCACCTTTTGCTTTTATTTCTAGAAGTATCTTTATTAGGCATTTATTTGAAAGACCTCTTAATAGTGGTTGTATTATTGAAGAGCTTTTTGATGATCTGGATGATGGTTCAATTGATACAACTTGATCTATTTGCATTAAGCCTAGCTAATGGCTTTAAAGAAGCACTTTCGGGAGGCAGCCCGCAACGAATTTAGGATTTCCTTTTTGTTTTTCTTCTGTTTTTAGTGGTCTTGATGATTGTTACTACTGTAGCGACATCATTGTATCTTTAATTTTCAAGATTTGTGCCTTTTATAGCCTCATATGACAATGGAAGTGAAAGTTGTGACATGCTGTCCAGAAAACAGATTATGTCCTCGTGACTAGAAAAATCATCTAAAAATCCCAGTTGATCTTTTCGAGCTGAATTTTTTACACAGCGTGCTCTATACAATTACAGAACTTTCTTATGTTCTGAGTTTTTTGATTTGAGTTGCATAAGTATCCCTAAAAAAATTCTTTTCTACCTGCCGGTCTATTTTCACAGATTCTGTCCTGTTTTGCCTTTCCTTCGTTTTGCAAACCTTACGCTTGCTTTTTGTTTGAAAAAACTTTTTTGCATTCTTGATAAACAATAGTTCTTCAAGAATATCTTTATTTCTAGTAGAGAAAAAATATTTTATTATGGGTACTAACCTCGCTATCAGATTATGATGAGTTATGTATGAAGGGAGTTTTCAAGTGTGCGAGGGAAGATGATGAAAGAAGATTCAGGACTGTCAAGCGCTCAAGCTTGGGGATTCCCCATGCATCCCCAAGAAATATTCAAGGAGACTCAAGCATCTAAGCTTGGGGATGCCCCCGTGCATCCCCTTCTCCATCAATAATTATCAGTTCGTCTCTCGCTTCACTATATTTTTATCGCTTCATGCGTTATCTTCTATGCTAGGAGCGTCTCGCTCTTAGGTTTTGTTTTTAGTTTTATTTAGCTTTGCTTGCTGTTCATAACAAGTTAGAACCCAGATTTCTTTGTGTGGGAGAGAAACACGCTCCACTTTCAAAATCTAGAACACAACATAGGACTTTACATGCTTATCCTTGATGTGTGTGTTCTTTATCTTTTCATAGCTACTGTCATGTTTTGCTCTTAGTTTTCATGCTTATCTTTTCAAAGAGCTTTTGTTTAGTTTGTTGTTAGAAATCTCTTGAGTTTTCATGATTATCTTGTTTAGAGAGTTTTGCCTGTTGCACTGAGTTGTGTGTCTTGACTTGAAGTAGGTAATTGAGGTTGCTATTCAGTTGTAGTAGTAACTTGCAATAGTTTTGAGGTATTGTTTTGAGTAATGTTTGGACTTTGGTGTCAAGAGCTTTAGCCTATTAGTGATAGATGTCGTATTTTTGGCAATCCGTGTTTATTTTCAAAACTTACAAAATTAGTTCAGAACTTTAGCTACTAGATGGATCACTACTCTTCTGAGGGGTCGAATATTAGAGTACACTCACGTACCATGAGTCGAGGATGCGCAAGGATAACCAAACCCCCATACACTCCTCCTCGGGGTACTTGTCTCTTTGTGAAACCTCCTTATTAGATTAAGAGTTACCGATAATAAGTGCATGAGTTCTTCGGACTAATGTAAGTATTGAAAGTTGACGCTTCCACCTCCTACTATTTGCTAGCGTCTTCGGTACCGTGTATTGCCTTCTTCTCACTCCGAGAGTTTGCGTCCACCTCGCCGATGCATCCAAACCCTTGGCATGATACGCTCTGTCATCATAAACCTCCTTATATATTTCCTCAAAAGAGCCACCATACCTACCTATCAAGGCATTTCCATAGCCTTTCCGAGATATATTGCTATGCAACATCCACCTTCTCATGACTGGATCTTCATGTCATACATGCTACTTGCTTGATCGATGAGCCGCATGCTAGTTGGGCCTTGCTCTAATCATTGCTAGATGACGCGCTAGTATCATTGCATATCCTTCTACACTGGCAGAGGCATACATTTTCATACATCATGATAGTTACATCTTCTTTATGATTTGAGTACTTTTGTAAAGTGTGAAAGATCTTATATACTTTGTGTAATATATAGAGTGTTGCCCCTAAAGTGAGTAAAAGATCCCAAAGTGGACAAATTAAAAGATCCCAAAGAGGACAAATGAGAGAAATATAAAGAGCCATTGAGGCCACCAAAAAATACAAAAAATAGAAAAAATAGAAAAAGAAATAAAAAGAGAGAAGGGGGCACACTACCATTCCTTTTGAGAGATCCACACTCGTACTCCCTCTTATATCTTGTACTCCTTAGAGATTATCATTCATGCATATAGCTATGTGGGGACCTTCACACTATAGAACTAGGCTTGTATATTCCAATGATGAGCCTCCTCAAATGAGCTCTAGGTCTTCTTGAGCAAGAAAGTTGGATGCACCCCCACTAGTTCCATTGGAGAGCTTACCTTAGCTCATATGTGCATCCGTTGCATGGAAATCCCTACTCCTCACATCATATCTATCATTTGGCTTTCTCTCGCCTATGATTGTCCTCATTGATGTGAGCCTTTAACACCTTTTTTGTCTTCCTCCTCCTCCACCATATTCTCTTTTTTCCATCCTAAGTGTCAACTTTCTTGCTTACGCTCATCCAGTGCATGAGTGCTTAAAATGTCGAAAAGGATTGGATCATTTTGACTTGTACCTGACTAGTGGTCTGGGGATGAGTCAAGATAAGATTCCAAAGAAGACTAAGTGTGAAACTTTAGAAGATTGAGTTCTCAACACAAAAATACTTTTTCTCGTATATCCCTATGTCCTTTCTTTCACGCAAACACCATTTGGAGACATTCCAGTCACGGACAGCGAGAGCTCTTGCACCTTTATGTTCTTATGTTAGTTGTTTCAATACTAAATATAGACTCTTGCCTGTTATGACTTGAATTGAATTACATGCCTTGATTGCTTTACTTAAAAGTTCTTATATGGTTGTTAGCATGTCACCACATAAATTATGCTTTTATCATTTACCTACTCGAGGACGAGTAGGAATTAAGCTTGGGGATGTTGATACGTCCAAAACATATCTACCATTTCTGCTTGCTCCATGCCTCTTTTGTGTGATATTGGGAGAGAGGCATCACTGGTGAACATCATGGGACCTCGGTCCATATTCTCATCATTGTTTACACGCTTATTTACTTTTCTGCTTTTACTTTCCGTTGCTATCATTATTATTACCCCTTGTGTTTTGATCCTTTGTAAACAACAAGACCGGAGAGATTGACAACCTTGCTGAACTTCGTTGGGAGCAAAGTTATTTGTTTCTGTGTGCAGGTCCAGGTCAAGGAAGCAACCTATGGTGCCATAATTTCCTTGCCACCTACTTATCATTGTCGGAGTCCTACTGGTCGGTACTCTCAACCTTGGTATCTTCAACAAGGGAAACTTGCCGCGACGCTGCATCTCACCCTCCACATGGTGTAACCAACGAAGGGCTAGAAGCAATTATCATCTCTCGCGTATCAAGACAATTTCTGGCGCCGTTGCCGGGGACTCCGAGTACTAAGATACGGGAGTTTCACACTATCTTTTACCTTTGCTTTTTAGTCTTGTTATTTTACATTTCAGTTTTTCTCTTAGTGTCCTTTATGAAAAATCCAAAAAATAGGATGTCTAGTTCCTTACTTTCCAATCAATGTCTGACTTCTTTGAAAGCAGATCTTATTGGCATGGAGGATTCAACGAGGATCAACAAACTGGTACAAGGAACACCGCTGTCTCAAAAGGGGATACACTTATGGAAACAAATACACGAGTTGTATGAGTAGGCTAGAGACTTGTGCTCAATATATAATATATCTTTCTGCAGGGATTAATCTTGATGCTTTATGTGGAACATACACCTTGCTTTCCAATGTGAGTACAATGATGATGAAACCTTAGCTTCTTATGCTAAGAGAAATTATGATTTTGATGATGCAGAGCAAATAGAAGAATTTGCTTTCTAAGGGTGCCTATGAAATTACTTCTCTTATTAAAAATATTAATGATGCCCCTTACAAATCCGAGAGTCTTGCTATACTTAAGTATTGTTTGGAAAATTATGATGCAAATTATTATATTACGTATCATCTTGAGAGAATCTCTCCCCCAAAGGAAGAGACTAATGTTTTGCAGGACTCTATGGAAGAAGAAATTGCTGAACCTGAAAGCCCCTTGGGAGGAGAGTGACGAACAAGAGGAGGAAGAATGGATCCATCCATGTCTACCTTCTAATGAGAGTAACTCTTCGACTCTTACCTTATATGAGTGTTATGATCCCATGGATTCTTTTGAAATATCCTTTTTTGATGAAGTTGATGCCTTCTATGCTTATGACCGTGATGCCACTATAGATGATGCTTACGGATATGAACTTGCTATAATTCCTCATTTTAAGCATGAATTTTTGCTATTGCACCCTGATACGTCCAAAACGTATCTATAATTCCTGCTTGCTCCATGCATCTTTTGTGTCATATTGCTATGATATTGATGAACTTCCATACACTTTTGATCATATTTGGACTAACCTATTAACTTAGTGCACCCCAGTGCCAGTTCCTGTTTTCTGTTTTTTTTTCTATTTCAGGTTTCCCCCATATAAAAGGTGCTCCAAAAATTAGGGAAAAATCCAATAAAAAATCAGCGTACAGGAAGCTTCGAGAATTACGGAGGGGGGGGGGGCCAGAGGAGACCCACCAGGGCCCTAGGCGCCCTCCCAGCGCGCTCTTGGGTGGGGTCGCGCCAGGGGGCCGCCTGGACCCCTGGTGGCCCCCCTGGCTTCCCCCCTTCGTCTATTTATTCCCCGTGACGCAAAAACCCCGAGACGGGAACCCTTTTTCGCGATTACTCCTCTGTTCCACCACCGCCACGCTTCCAAGATCGGGAGCACCTGAAGACCTCTTCCCGGCACCCTGCCGGAGTGAGGAACCACCTCCGGGAGCTTCTCCACCACCATGGATTCTTCCCGGATGAACCGTGAGTAGTCCATCTTGGACCATGGGTCTATGATCAGTAGCTATGTGAAGTTCTCCTCCCCTCTTTGTTCTTCATGGATTAGACCTCGTGAGCTGCCCGACATGATCGAGGCACTTATGTAATATTTCTGTTGTTGCTATGCTGAGTTTGCTGGGATCCGATGGATTATGAGATTATGTTCAGATTGTGTTTTATTAATATATTTTATTCTCCTCTTTTATATTTATCTTTTAGTAATTCTTGCATGTTCTTTGTTGTTGTTTCTTGCTTTGGCCAAGTAGTAGGTAGTGACTCCAAGAGGGAGCGTTATGCATGATTGTGGGTTCATGCCCCCTGATGACTAGCTTGAGTGACAGAAATATGAGTCTAGGGGATGTGCTGTTGACACAAGGGGGAAAACAACGGTGCTTGTACTTGCGGGTGCAAGGATTGTTTACTTTACGCAAAGTTCTTTAATGCAGTTGTCTGTTGCTTTGAGTTTACACTTTGGGTGGGATCCGCAACTTAATACCAGCGAGATGTTCTGGATAGATATCTCAAGGTTGATGATTAGTAGGTAGATGCAGATCGACTTCGGTGTACTTGATTTGGCGTACTGCGCAAGATTTTGAGCCTCTTCCTTTCTTTATAGCATAATTAGCATTGGTTTGTGCACATAATCCTGTCAATTGCCCAGCTTTAATTTGTTTACCTCGCATGGATCTTTTATCATATTTTCAGAGAGAGACATCACTAGTGAACATCATAGGACCCCGGTCCATATTTCCAATACTGTTTACACCCTCTATCAATTTACTGCTTTATTTATTTTTCCGTTGCTATCACTATCATTATTATCTCGTGCGTTTTATCCTTTGTAAACAACAAGGCCGGAGGGATTGACAACCCCTTTGTACTCGTTGGGAGCAAAGTTATCTGTTGTGTGTGCAGGTCCACGACAACCGCTAAATCTCTAGCGCCATTGTCACCTTCTTGTCGTTATCGGAGTCCTACTGGAGACAAACCTTGGTATCTTCACCGAGGGAAATTTGCTGCTGTCTACATCTCAACCTTCCACTTTGGGGAACCAACGAGGGGCGAGAAGTAAACTCTTGTGAAATCACACCCACACTTGATTTCCCTATTATCCTTTGGAAATGTCCAACTCATATTCCGGAGAATTTTGACCTTATCAAGACTCAATGTGATGGGTTGCATTTATCTTATGTTCCTAAAGACCGTGTTAAAGACTATACGCGTGTTCTTGTAGGTTGTGAACAACATGCTTTATGTGATAGTTATATTATTGATGTTGTTCATGATACTACTGAAAATTACTTTGAGAGAGGAAAGTTTGGTTGTAGAAGCTTTCATATTATAAAAACACCTCTCTTTATGATGAAACTTTTGAAGTTGTTGTTCTTTTACCTTCCTATGCTTGTCACTTTGTGTTTCCATGATTTATTCTCTTACAAGTTTCCAATGCATAGGAAGTGGGTTAGGCTTAAATGTGTTTCATATTTTCTTCATGATTCTCTATTTTGCTTCAAATTCTTATTCTTGTCAGAGCATCTTCTATAATCTTCATGGAGAAGTTGTGACATGTTGTCCAGAAAACAAATTATGTCTACTTGACGGAAAAAATCAGAACAAATCACCAATTCGTCTTTTTGAGCTGAATTTTTTACACAGCATGCTCTATACAATTGTGAAACTTTCGTATGTTCTGAGTTTTTTGATTTGAGTTGAAGAAGTGCCCCGAAAAAATTCTTTACTACCTGATGTTCTGTTTTTCACAGATTCTGCCACGTTTTTCCCCTCCTTACTTTTTCAAACCTTCAGCTTGCCTTTTATTTGCAAAAACCTTTTGTTAATCTTGAGAAACAGTATCTATTCAATAATATCTTTATATACAGTAGGTAAAAATTATTTTATTAAGGGTACTAACCTCTCTAATCAGCTTATTATGAGTTATGTATGAAGGGAGTTTTCAAGTGTGTGAGGGAAGATGATGAAAGAAGATCCGGGAGTGTCAAGCGCTCAAGCTTGGGGATGCCCCCATGCATCTCCAATAAATATTCAAGGAGACTCAATCTTATAAGCTTGGGGATGCCCCCGTGCATCCCCTTCTCCATCAACAATCATCAGTTCGTCCTTCGTCTCACTATATTTTTATCACTTCATGCGTTATGTGCTATGCTTCATGCGTTGTGTGACACTAGTGCAGAAGATAGCTATCACGATACTCCTTTCCAAGTCCCTTGACCGAAACTATTTGTGATTCTTTCAACGCAAACGGTAGAAATAAAAAATCGTGTGCTCTAAACTTAACCGTCTGGGAAATGTACGTAAACGGCCACAATTCCAAAAATTATTGTGTAGGTGATATAGGGCTGACGGGTCTTTGAAAATCGGTCTGGGATACCTAGAGTGAAAGCCCATGGTTGCAAAGAATGGACCGCTAGCCCTTTATCGCAATCGTTAATGTTTCCTCAAATGTTTGGGATACCTAATCAATCGGGCATGCTTCTGAAAATCCTTTCGTTGGCAGGAACAAAGCTGACAATTCGCCAAGCAACCGTCCGCATATATATATTCAGAAAACCCACGGTTGCAAAGAATGAACCGCTAGCCCTTGTTACCAATCGGTTGTGGTTACAGAAATATGTAGGATATGTGCTTCATCAGAAACGCTTCTGAAAATCTAAGTGTTGGTGTTGGACAACACACAGTTCATACAATCAACTGTGTGTGATGACAGTAAATAACACCGACAACTACTTCAAATGAAACGCTAGCTTCTTATATGTATTTTCTATTTATTTAAAATTTCGCTAGTTTCTCTTAGCAGACGTTCTGAAGTTAAAAATTGTGTGATGATAATATGGTGTAACACAAACAAGTAACTTTTAGAAAATGTCTGCTTTGTAGGCACACTGCACCCAAACGATTATAATTCGAGACTATATACAAACACCACGTGTGTGATACCTTGTGCACTTTTTAAAAATATTGAGGGAAAGAGTAACGAGAACCTTGCGATATAGATCGCCACGCGTCAGCCTCTCGTTCGTGTTCCTCGTTTCGGCTTGTTCCCGCCGGCGACTTCTAGTCAAACAGATCGATCACCGTTTGATCGTTTGCGATGGCGACGCGTATAATCGCGATGCAGCATGAACAGGCGCTAGGTCACGTGCGCAACCATGCAACCTTCCCGCGCGCAACCACGCAACCTTCCCGCTCGTAGCCTAAAAAACCCCAATGCGGGCCATAAACAGTGTCAATGTCGGGGACACAGGAGCCGCATACAATTACGAAACTTTCTTAGGTTCTGAGTTTTTTTATTTGAGTTGTAGAAGTATCACAAAAAAATTCTTTACTACCTGCTGGTTTGTTTTTCACAGATTCTGTCCTGTTTTGCCTTTTCTTCGTTTTGAAAACCTTAAGATTGCTTTTTCTTTGCAAATTTTTTTGGCGATCTTGAGAAACAATAGCTCTTCAAGATTATCCTTATTTCCAGTAGAGAAAAAATTATTTTATTATGGATACTAACCTCGTTAATCAGATTATGATGAGTTTTGTATGAAGGGAGTTTTCAAGTGTGCGAGGGAAGATGATGAAAGAAGATTCAGGAGTGTCAAGCGCTCAAGCTTGGGGATGCCCCCATGCATCCCCAAGAAATATTCAAGGAGACTCAAGTGTCTAAGCTTGGGGATGCCCCCGTGCATCCCCTTCTCCATCAACAATTATCAGTTCGTCTCTCGTTTCACTATTTTTTATCACTTCATGTGTTATGTGCTATGCTTGGAGCGTCTCGCTCTTAGGTTTTATTTTTTGTTTTCTTTAGCTTTGCTTGCTATTCATAACAATTTAGAACCCAGCTTTCTTTGTGTGGGAGAGAAACACGCTCCACTTTCAAAATCTAGAACACATCTTAGGATTTTTCATGCCTTTATCTTTGTTGTGATTGTTCTTTATCTTTTTCATAGCTATTGTCATGTTTAGCTCTTTATTTTCATGCTTATCTTTTTAAAGAGCTTTTGTTTAGTTTGTTGCTGGAACTCTCTTGAGTTTTCATGTTTATCTTGTTTAGAGAGTTTTCCTGTTGTACTGAGTTGTGTGTCTTGACTTGAAGTAGGTAATTGAGGTTGCTATTCTTTTGTAGTAGTAACTTGCAATAGTTTTGAGGTATTATTTTGAGTAATGTTTGGACTTTTGGTGTCAAGAGCTTTAGCCTATTAGTGATAGATGTCGTATTTTGTGCAATCCGTGTTTATTTTCAAAACTTACAAATTAGTTGAGAAGTTTAGCTACTAGATGGATCACTACTCTTTGGAGGGATCGAATATTAGAGTACACTCACGTACCATGAGTCGAGGATGCGCAAGGATAACCAAACCCCCATACACTCCTCCTCGGGGTACTTGTCTCTTTGTGAACCTCCTGATTAGATTAAGATTTACCGATAATAAGTGCATGAGTTCTTCGGACTAATGTAAGTATTGAAAGTTGACACTTCCACCTCCTCATATTTGCTAGCGTCTTCGGTACCGTGCATTGCCTTCTTCTCACTCCGAGAGTTGGCGTCCACCTCGCCGATGCATCCAAACCCTTGGCATGATACGCTCTGTCATCATAAACCTCCTTATATATTTCCTCAAAAGAGCCACCATACCTACCTATCAAGGAATTTCCATAGCCTTTCCGAGATATATTGCTATGCAACATCCACCTTCTCATGACTTGATCTTCATGTCATACATGTTCCTGATACACTGGCATAGGCATACATTTGCATACATCATGATAGCTACATCTGCTTTATGCTGAGTACTTTTGTAAAGTGTGTACTCCTTGTAAAATAGAGTGTTGCCCTTAAGTGAGGAAAAGATCCCAAAGAGGACAAATTTAAAAGATCCCAAAGAGGAAAAATGAGGGAGAAATAGAAAGATCCATTAAGGCCACAAAAAATACAAAAAACAGAAAAAAGAGAAAAATAAAATAAAAAGAGAGAAAGGGGCAACGCTACTATTCCTTTTGAGAGATCCACACTCGTACTCCCTCTTATACCTTGTGATCCATAGAGATGATCATATATGCATATAGCTATGTGGGGACCTTCACACTATAGAACTTGGCTTGTATATTCCAATGATGAGCCTCCTCAAATGAGCTCTCGGTCTTCTTGAACGAGCAAGTTGGATGCACCCCAGTAGTTTCATCGGAGAGCTTACCAGAGCTCATATGTGCATCCGTTGCATCGAAATAACTACTCCTCACATCGTATCGATCATTTGGGTTTCTCTTGCCTATGATTGTCCTCATTGATGTGAGCCTTTCACACCTTTTTTTGTCTTCTTCCTCCACCATATCTCTCTCTTTGCCGTCCTAAGTGTCAATTTTCGTGCTTATGCTCATCCATTGCATGAGTTCTCAAAATATCAAAAGGGAGTGGATCAAATTGACTTCTATGTGGCTAGTCGTCTGGGGACGAGTCAAGATAAGATTCCAAAGAAGATTAAGTGTGAACCTTTAGTAGATTGAGTTCTCAACAAATAATTATTTTTCTCGTATTCCCATCTCCTACTTCTTGCACGCAAACACCATTTGGAGACATTCGAGTCACGGACAGCGCGAGCTCTTGCACCTTTATGTTCTTATGTTGCTTGTTTCAATGCTAATATAGACTCTTGCTTGTTATGACTTGAATTGAATTACATTCCTTGATTTCTTTACTTAAAAGTTCTTATATGGTTGGTAGTATGTCACCACAGAAATTATGCTTGTTATCATTTACCTACTCGAGGACGAGAAGGAATTAAGCTTGGGGATGTTGATACGTCCCAGACGTATCTATAATTTCTGCTTGCTTCATGAATGTTTTGTGTGACACTAGTGCAGAAGATAGCTATCACGATACTCCTTTCCCAGTCCCTTGACCGAAACTATTTGCGATTCTTTCAACGCAAACGGTAGAAATAAAAAATCGTGTGCTCGAAACTTAACCGTCTGGGAAATGTACGCAAACGGCCACAATTCCAAAAATTATTGTGTAGGTGATATAGGGCTGACGGGTCTTTGAAAATCAGTCTGGGATACCTAGAGTGAAAGCCCACGGTTGCAAAGAATGGACCGCTAGCCCTTTATCGCAATCGTTAATGTTTCCTCAAATGTTTGGGATACCTAATCAATCGGGCATGCTTCTGAAAATCCTTTCGTTGGCGGGAACAAAGTTGACAATTCTCCAAGAAACCGTCCGCATATATATTCAGAAAACCCACGGTTGCAAAGAATGGACCGCTAGCCCTTGTTACCAATTGGTTGTGGTTACAGAAATATGTAGGATATGTGCTTCATCAGAAACGCTTCTGAAAATCTAAGTGTTGGTGTTGGACAACACACAGTTCATACAATCAACTGTGTGTGATGACAGTAAATAACACCGACAGCTACTTCAAATGAAACACTAGCTTCTTATATGTATTTTTTATTTATTTAAAATTTCGCTAGTTTCTCTTAGCAGACGTCCTGAAGTTAAAAATTGTGTGATGATAATATGGTGTAACACAAACAAGTAACTTTTAGAAAATGTCTGCTTTGTAGGCACACTGCACCCAAACGATTATAATTCTAGACTATATACAAACACCACGTGTGTGATACCTTGTGCACTTTTTAAAAATATTGAGGGAAAGAGTAACGAGATCCATGCGATATAGATCACCACGCGTCAGCCTCTCGTTCGTGTTCCTCGTTTCGGCTTGTACCCGCCGGCGACTTCTAGTCAAACAGATCGATCACCGTTTGATCATTCGCGATGGTGACGCGTATAATCGCGATGCAGCATGAACAGGTGCTAGGTCAAGTGCGCAACCATGCAACCTTCCCGCGCGCAACCACGCAACCTTCCCGCCCGTAGCCAAAAAAACCCCAATGCGGGCCATAAAGAGTGTCAATGTCGGGGACACAGGTGCCGCATTCACATCCCCTTCTTTTTCCCTCTCTTCCCAAAGATCAACAATGGGCCCGGTCCGCCGTACCACAGCCAACTTGACCCCACCAGCAGATGGTGAGGTAGTGACTCCGCCGGCAGCTCCGCCGGCAGTGCAGATAACTCTTTGCTAGTTGCAGTGGTACCGCGGGCGACCCGCACTCGCCGACGGTATGAGGCCTGAACGCTTGCTCCCGCAACGCCGGTCGCACAGCGCACGCCGAGCGCAACGCGTGCAACGTGCGGACCCTCTAGGCGCAGGCGCGCGCAATGGAGGCCGAGGCGCACACCATCCGGGCGATGGCGCGCGACAGGCAGGAGGAGGGGAGCATGCATGAGGAGGGGAGTAGCGCCCTGGCGAAGGGGGGCATGCAGGCGCCGGCGAGCACCATGCAAGCACCGGCGAGGACATTCAGGCGCGGGTGAGCACATTAAGGCGCCAGCGAGCACCATCCGGGTGCCGGAGAGCACAATGGCAACAACAATTGCAACCACAGCCCCCAGATATGCTCCAAATTTTCGTCCAAAGCCCCCAAATCCGAAAAACCCTAGCCCAGCTGCTCCCGGCCGTCCGATCGGGCGATCGGAAGGCTACGGGCGTGCCACGTCAGCCCTCCACCTACCTCCTCTCTCCTCACAGCCATGCCCGAAGCCGCCTCAAGCCCGCCCGTGGACGCCACCGTGCCGCCCGTCTCCAGCCGCCGCACAAGCCGAGCGCAGCCGCGCCCCTCCTCTCCTCCTCCCCTTTCCTCTTCTCCCTCTTCTCCTCTCGTCCTCATCTTTTCTTCCCTGTAGGAACCGCAGCCGCCGCCGCCTGGGTTGGCCGGAGCCGCACCAGCCTGAGCATGCGCCGCCGCGCGCCACGGCCTCCCCCGGCGACCCCGCCACCGGGTCCGGCACCGTCGGTCTCCACCGCGTCCATTCCCGCCCCCCTCGTCGTGCCTTGCCCCACCGCTCGCCGAGCTGGCGCCGGAGCACCGCCGTCGGTTGGCTGCCTCCTAGTCGATCCAGATCAGATCAAGCGAGGCGCCGCCCGATCCAGACGTGTGGGCCGGCCTGCCCCCATGGCGGCCCAACCCCATGGCCCACTCACCCCACCGCCTGGCCCATGGCCTCTCCAGCGTCGTCGGCCTGATGGGCCAAAGCCCATGGTAGTTATTTTTTTCCTGGCTGTAATTTTTTCTAAGTCCTTATTTTATTGCTGCTGATCTGTTTTTGCGACGTAATTTATGATCAAGCCGTAGCTTGGATGACGTTGCACCCAAAAGGAAAATTTCTTAGAATTGCGTGTACTTCAATTCGTCTTTTGTGAGCATTTTGATTGGAGGACATCTTGATGTTGCAAATCTATGATGAAGTGAGCATCAGGCCATTAATTGCTATTATTTCCTGTTAAGTGTTGCTGTTATTATTTTATTGCAAGTTTGCATGATGATTGTGACACATCGATCCATGAGGCTTATTGCATTGATTCTTTTTCCTATGTGTTAAGCATCATGTGTACTTCATTTCCATGCTTTAACTTTTCATGTTTGGGTGCTTTAGCTATATTAAATCTTGCTCCAAAGTGGTGATCATGATGTTAATGTGCTGCTGTTGCTGAAACTGTTAAATTGTTGCAACTTCGGGTGACGGTTGCGTCGCAACCGTTTATCGGAATTGAGTGATTCCAATTGCATATTGTTAAGCATCATGTCTACTTTCATTATATGTATTGCATTGTCATGATATGCTTGCTGGTCATATAGTTATTGAGCTCCAAAGTTGCTATGCTTCTGTTTTTGACGTCACGATGCCATGTTGCATGCTTAATATCTTTTGATCTATGATGCCTATTTGCATGATTCTTTTTGCCATGCCTTCCCTGTCATGTCTAATTTAATTCCATATCATTTTTGAGCATGATTGCATTGATTATCCTGTTTATGCATTGCTCTAAAGTGTGCTTCGTGATGTTGGCAGATTGTGTTCCAAACTTGTATTGCTTGTATCTTTTTAACCGTAACTCCGTTTGGGGTGTTCTTTATATGTAACTTGATTAGTTTTTTGTGTACTTTGTGTTTATGCTATTGTTTGCTATTGTTAACCAACCTAAAATATGGTTTAGGACATAACAGTACCAAATCTTTTAATTATCGTGCGGCATTTAGTGTTATGCCATGTTTAGGTTGTGCCTCACTTAAATTGACTAGCATAGATATTTTACTTTGTGCTTCACCTCTTGACATGTTTGTGTGCTATGCCATGCTTGCTTGAGTTTCCATGTTAACAACCTTTGTTGATCACCTGTAGCTAAGCAACTTAAACCACCGTAAACGTGCGGTATTCGTCGTGTGTGACCGATACCACACTTAAACTGTTAGTAACCGCTCTCGACGGTAGGTGCAATGTCTCGTGTTGCCTTCTTGTTGATGCTTGCTCGTGTTTGCCTCGTAGTAATAGAGTGCTTGCTCGTTGATTGCTTTCCAGTGTTTACCCTCTTGTGTGCTTCCGCGGGTACCTTCGGAGACGATGCGAGCTTGCGATCAACTACACCTTCGGAACCCGACTTATCAACAGGCAAGGACTATACATTACTTATGATCCATTCTATTTCAACCAGTGGTTTGCATGCTAGTCTAGGTTAGGTTCGATGTTTGCTCCTATCACATGTTTACAGCCTCTTTCAAACCGATACAGCCATGTCCCTTCCCAGCAAACCATGTACTGCTATGTTACTATTGCTCGTTGCTCAACCCCTGCTTAGTATGCATGCTTAGGATGCTACGATGTTACCCTATTACTTTTGGTTTGGGCTATCACATTATTATACTGTTGTTGATGATATGATTATTATAATGTTGACTATATTCGACGAAGGATGGAAGGTCTAGGCTATCCCGCCCCGACGCTTCGTTCCATTCGAGTCACCTAGGATCCGAGTTCCGGGTATTGGTTTTAAGATCGAGTGTGCCTAACCGCGTGTGGGATTTTATGGGGTACCCTTTTCTTACCTACCTAGCTTCAAACATTTCTAGTGGTGGGCCAAGCTGATTTACCATTTGAAACCGTGTGTGTGCTGGTCAGCTGCTAGTAGTTTTTAAACCAACCCGGACCAGTGAGGATATAGTTCCCTTGCTGGCCCATCATGACCGGCTGAGGACCCGATTTCCCATGTGTGATTAACCGGCAATCCAAACCTGGAGTCAAACGGTAGAGACCAGATCGAGAGCGCGGCCGGCTCCTGAGCTGGATGTCGACTCACCAGGGGCCACCCAGTTTTTTTTGTTGTTAGCGAGAGGGACCTTTCGTTTCCGATCTCTTGGAACTAAATCATAAACTGGTTGCCTGTGATGGGTAGCAACTGAGAGAAAGGGCGTGCGTGCGGAGCCTTGTAATGGGCAGTTGGTACACCCCTGCAGGGTTAAATCTTTTCGAGAAGCCGTGTCCGCGGTTATGGATGACTTGAGACCTACTCCTTAATCATAGACAACAACAGCTGAGATAATCTTAATATAATTTGATCAATGTGTGTGTGCCTTGACTGCTTCTTCTTCATCGGGATGCGAAGAGGAGGACAAGGATAGGATAGGTGTTATGTTTGCGTCAGTAGCTGATAGAAAGACTTGTTGGAGGCGATTCCTCATCGAATGCTTGGCTTCTTATCTTACTCTCTAGATCGTTAGCCACTTCATAAATGCTAGTGCGGCAGCAACTTCACCACTTACCCCATCCTTACCGTAAACTACTAGTTGTCCTAAAATGACGAGTGATGAAGTCCTTGCTGGGTCAGTTGACCACTATAGTTGGATATTGAGTACCTCTGTACTCATGATACTACCCCCAAACTATTTTCAGGGTTCGTGATCGACAACAGGTATGGTGATCGACGTTTCACGTGGAGACTCGACGACGACTAGTTAGGCGGATCCCGGCAGAGGGCCTGGACCCGTGTGGTTATGGGGATGGATGTTTTCTCTTTGCCAGTAGTCATTTGATTGTAGTCTGTACCCATACATGTATCTTCGGCTGTTGTATTGTATTTAAGGCAGTTGTATGCCGATTGTATGAGGTGTTGTATCCTTGTATCTGTAATGTTGTGATATCATGTTGGAAATCCGGGGCATATGACTTTGTCATATGTCGCGGTGGGACCGATATGTGCTTCGTCCCTTGGTCTGGATGGAAACATCTGGATCTGGAACAGTACCGCATATCGGGCCTTACAACATGGTATCAGAGCCTTACCGACCGTAGGATCCCTTTTCTGGCCGAAGTCGAGTCTAGAGAAAAATTATTTTGTAGTTACTAAGTAAGTTATCGGAGAGTAGGAATCTTTTTACTCCTTCTCCTTGCTGTAAGTGTCGTAAGTGTTTTACTCTCGCCTTACCCCCTTCAAAACTCTAGGATCTCGAGTGTGTGGAGTATCGAAATTGTTACAATTCTTTGCTTGGGAAGTATTGTCTCGATTCCGATCTCAGGTTTGGGAATTACTGTAGTACCTTTAGCTTTCTACGATTCTGTACATCATCTTGGTCGTCCTTTCCCGGTGTTTTCACGACTTGCGTCGAAAAGCACTGCCCTTTGATCCAGCTTTCGTTGTCGTTCTTCCTCTTGAACACCTGGTGGTTTCGTTTTCCGACGTAACCATCTCCCTGCGGAAAGTATCTCGACGGAAGTTCGACGTGGACATGGAGCAGAGTCCCTTGTTGGTGGTGTTGAAGAACGTCGTGTCTCTTTTCTCTTCGCCCCTCTCACCCGGATCGTCCTGGATCTCGGGACGAGATCCCTTGTTGGTGGTGTTGTATTGTAACAGCCCAGATTTCACAAAAAAAAATTGTTTTCCGTGTTAATTGTTTGATTGTATGATTGTTTGCGGTGTTTGCATCCCCGATTTATCGATCGGCGATTATTTTTCCCCCTCTTATCTCGTATCGGACGGAGACCGACCCTTGCCACCCTGACACTCAACCTTTGCGACACCGGGTTTCACCCGATCACCCTCGCAAAAACCGCACGAGACCAGCCGTAGCCAACGGAATGAAAAACCTCGTTTAATAATTAAACGGGTTATTTTTATAGCGCACCAGAAAGTGTTCTCGGAATGGTTCCAACGCGAGGTGAACGCCGCCGGATCGACGCGCTGATCGCGTAGTTCGAAGTTTTACCCGAATCGGAGGTACTGCGGACCCCCGGCGGCCAGAAAAGTAAGCACCGCGCGCGCGAGAGAAAAAACCGGGGATGTTTTTGTAAACTACCAGCCACATGGGCTATATAAAGACCACCACACTCCCACCTCTTTCTAGGGTTTCCCTAGTCCAAAATTATAGCCACACCGCCCCCAGATCTGCTCCAAATTTTCGTCCGAAGCCCCCAAATCCGAAAAACCCTAGCCCAGCTGCTCCCGGCCATCCGATCGGGCAATCGGAATGCTACGGGCGTGCCACGTCAGCCCTCCACCTACCTCCTCTCTCCTGACAACCATGCCCGAAGCCGCCTCCAGCCCGCCCGTGGACGCCACCGCGCAAGCCTGGCGCAGCCGCGCCCCTCCTCTCCTCCTCCCCTTTCCGCTTCTCCCTCTTCTCCTCTCGTCCTCATCTTTTCTTCCCTGCAAGAACCGCAGCCACCGCCGCCTGGGTTGGCTGGAGCCGCACCAGCCCGAGCATGCGCCACCGCGCGCCACGGCTACCCCCGGCGACCCTGCCACCGTATCCGACACCGGGCTCAAGATTGATAGTATGTTGGCAAATGGATGGACTAATACCCTTGAGATCATCAAGAGTATAGCCAATAGCACCTCAGTATCTGCGGAGTGTCTCCAATAATCGCTCTTCTTCATACCCTGAAAGGTTAGAATTGATAATAACGGGATATACTTTCCTTTTATCTAAATAAGCATACTTGAGCGTATCGGGTAGTGGTTTTAGGTCGAACACTGGGTCTTCTTTCGGTTGCGAGAGGATTCCTAAAGGTTCAACCGGGAGGTTGTGCTTCAGGATGGGAGTTTGTCTTAAAAATATGTCTTCTAGTTCATCCCTTTCCTGCATATGTATATCATTCTCGTGGTCTTCCATAAATTGCTGCAAAGTGTCATTAGAAGGAATAGAAATGGAAGCAATTTCTTCAATAATTTTTTAATTACTTGACAGGTCAGGACCACGAGGCTGCTTAGAAAACTTAGAAAAATTAAATTCATATGGCTCACCGTTGAATTCAACAGAAACTTTACCTTTCTTGCAATCTATTATAGCTCCGCAAGTGCTGAGGAAGGGCCTACCAAAGATAATAGGGCAAAAACTATCTTACACTGAACCAAGTACAAGAAAGTCTGTAGGATATTTTACCTTCCCGCAGAGTACTTCAACATCTCTTAGAATCCCAACTGGAGAGATTGTTTGTTTATTTGCAAGATGGATAGTGACATCTATGTCCTCGATCTCACACGGCTGAATCTCGTGCATGATTTCTTGATAAAGTGTGAAGGGAATAGCGTTGACGCTAGATCCCAAATCACATAGCCCATAGTAATTATGATCTCCTATTTTGACAGATACAACTGGTGTACCTGAAATTGGGCCTTTGTTCCTGGCTGTGACAATGTTAGTGGCAACAGCACAAAAACTAATAGTGGATTCTTCGATATCACTAGTTACCAGATCCTTGACCATTGCAACTTGAGGCTGGACCTTGATCATGTCCTCAGGTTCATCAGTGGTCCTTCCATTCTTGTTTAGAATACCTGTAACAAAAGAGTGCTCCTTTATCCTGGAGGGGTAAGGAGGCTGTTCATACACAACTGCATGTAAAACAGGATCAGTAACATTAATCTCAATTGGTGACTCCATGAAAGTTTTATGATGTTGACTCTCCTTCCTGGAAGAATCAATATGAGAAGCAAAGTCCTTGCAAAAGTCAACCATTAGCTGGGAATCAAGACCAATTTTAGAGCAAAAGTTATTAAAGTAATCAGTCTTCACATAACTCTCAATGTACTCATGCTCATAGTTTATAGCGGGTTCAATACCTTTATCAATTTCCCAGTCTTCAGTGTTCTTCTGGATCCTTTCTATAAGATCCCATTTTTCTTCCATACTTCTGGTCTGGAATACCCCACTAGAGGAGGCATCCAACATCTCCTTGTCCTAACGAGAGAGCCTGGCATAAAAATTTGTAAGTATAATTTCCTTGGGGAGCTCATGGTTTGGGCACTTGAGCATCAGGAACGTCAGTCTCCCCCAAGCTTGAGCGATGCTCTCTCCGTCGCGAGACCAAAAGTTGTAGATGTAGTTCCTGTCTTGGTGAATTTCACGAAGAGGATAAAACTTTGCATAAAAGAGAGACATAAGCTCTGGCCATTCAAGCAGATCAGAGTTATCGAGTAGCTTATACCAATCTGAAGCTTTATCTTTTAGTGATATGGAGAATAGTTTCTTCATGACGAACTCCATCCTCACACCTGCAAGCTTAAATAAAGAACATAATTGTGATAAATATAGCAGGTGTTCTCCCGAATGTCCTTCTCCTGTATAACGATTAGCCAAGACATAATAAACAATACCAGATGGTATTTTATAGGGCACAATTTCAGTAGGGGTAGGAGTGACCACCACAGTCGTGGGGCGTGTCAGAACCCCAACTAGGTAAGTGCTAGGGTTTGCTTGTCCCTTTGCATCATGCAAAAATTCAAAAAGAAATTCAAAAATGGGGAAAAGAAAAGCCCTGAGGAATTAAATCAAATGGCCAGATAAAAATATTTTTCCAAAAATCATTTGAATGCTTGGAAAATTCCTAGAAATGTTGCTGATCATTTTAAAAGTGGTTTGGGATCAATCCCATGCACATGGAATTTTCTAATATTCAAAAGGTGCTCTGGAAATTAAAGTTTAACCCTATTTGAATTGAAATTCAAATGTTTTGAATTTCAAAAATGTCCAAATTATTTATGTGACTAGCTACTGGTCACCAAGGATTTATAAAATTGTTTGGGCATTTTTATAAAATGTTTTGATAATTGTTATATCAAAACAGAACAAATGTCAGAAGAATTAAAAGAAAAACAGTGAGAAGGAGCTTACCTGGCGCCCACAGGCGTCGGCCCAACTCCACTGGCCTGGCCCAGCCCAGCCCGAGCGTTGTCGTCTTCCTCCCCTCAGCCCGAAGCAGCTCGGTGGCGAGCTGGGAACGCCGCGAGCGCCACCGCGACGGCCAGAGCCGTCTAGGCCTTCCCCTTCCCCCTGAACCCGCCATGGAGACGCCCTGGTCACCTCCAATCTTCTTCCCCCTCTCTCTGTCTCTATCCCTCCCTCTCCCGCTCGGAATCAACGCCGCCCGAGGACCGCCGTGGCTCGCGGCCGAGGAGAACCCGTGGCCATCGAGCTCTACGAGACCAGACACCTTGTCCAGGAGCATCGCCGTGTTCTTCTTCATCGAGCTGCACGTTCAATTGAGCCCAGCAACCCCCCGAGGTGACGCGATCTTCGCCGATTCCACCGACGGCCGTGAGCTCCTCGCCGTTAAATTCACCGTCTCCGGCCTCCCTCCGGCTTCCCCGAGCGCGCCATCATCTTCAATGTGAGTAGCTCGCTGGATTCCCCCATCTCCCGCTCCCTCCCGTGGCCTCGTGCCGGACTTCGTCGTTTCCAGTCGTCGGCCTTCGCCATTGTCGTAGCAGCCGAGCTCCAGAGCCTCCCCTTGACGCTCCAGTGGCACGAATGGGTGCGCCAGCTCACGGGCTACACGCCCATCCCCTCCAAGCCCCCTCCCGTGCCAAACTCGCTACTCCGGCGAGAACTCCGGCGACTCGCCGGCTAACCCGAGCCCTAAACCTCTCTCCTCTCTCTCTGACCAGTGGGCCCCAGGCCATTAACCTTAATCACCCAGCTAATCTTAACCCTAACCCTATGACATGTGGACCCAGACCCCCCTAACACCCCCTATTAACACTAATTAAACGGTTTTTAACCCAGTCTCACTGACCTGCGGGTCCCACTCGTCAGGTTGACCAGTCAACAGCCCTGGCGTCAGCATGACACAATGCTGATGCAGAAAAGCCTTTTCCAGAGTTTTAAATTATTCCAGAAATCATTTAAACTTTGGAAATTCATAACTAATTCTTATTAACTCCAAATATAGCAAATAATATGTCTAAAAATATCAGAAAAATCCAAGGATTATAAATATGGGCTCTGTTTTCATGTTTGACCATTTTAAAATGGGTGAACAGTGCAAAACACCCATATGGCCTTATTTCAAATTCAAATTTGAAGCACATTTGCAAATGACTTTGCATATGACTTCTTTTAAATGGAATTGTAACCACTTTGTGACCAAGCACATCACCATTTCAATATTGATCATGTGTTTGATGCATTGCAATTAAATTTATACCCTGTTTGATTGTTTGCTCGATAGATGTGCAACCGGAACCGGAGGCCACCCCCTTCGTTGAAGACCCCGATTTCGAACTTCGTCAGCAAGGCAAGCAAACCCCTTTGATCATGTCTATAAAATCCCATTTCCCTCTCAGTCTCGCTTATGCATGTTTAGGAGATCACTTTGTATCGATTCTACCGCATAGTTGAACCCATACCCGATGCATGGCCTATCATCTTGTCACAGTATTAAGCAAACCACAATCCTAGATGACATAGGAGTTGTATGACATCATGAAGCCCCTGCAACTGTTACAGCTTATTGCATGCTTAGTGCTACATGAGGATGCTTTTGATGTGAGTCGGGATGATGGTGAACATGGTGTTGATGAAAGTGAAACTGTGTCGGTGAATCCACCCTAATACAAGGTGAACGATGAGAGGCTGTGTAGGAGTACACAGTGGGTTGTCTCGTTGAACACTGCCTTAAGCATCGAGTTCTTGTATGGTAATCCAAGACAAAGAGTACAACCACACATTGGGCTCACTGACCCCTCTCGGCCTAGTACCTTGATCCGTGTCGACGTCCAGGAGTCACATTAGTTCGGGCTTTCCATTTGACATGTGCATAGAAAAAGAATGAAGGAAATGGTTGCATCATCCTGGATATGTGGGTGCACCTGTGAGGCAGGAAAACCATCTGCTAAAGGTGGCGTCTCGGTCACCTACATTGTCTGAGTCCGTTTCGTTGATCCGGCCGGGCTCTCGAGCGGTAGCAACTCAGGTAGTCGACTCCTGGAATAGACCGGTTGTGAGCGAAGTGTCGTGGTGAACATCCTCGCTGTCACCTCTTGAACGGTGGCGAGACATGGCGGTAACCGATGGTCATGTGTGTGTAGTTTACACCCTTGCAAGGTTAACAAAACTATTCGAATAGCCGCGTCCGCGGTTAAGGACTACTTGGAACCTGTACCTGATTATTAGACAACTTGAACTGGATACTTCTAAAATACACCAAGATAAGCGTGAGTGCTATGGTGTGCCTCCTCGTGGGGAAGTCGAGGAAGTAACCATAGTGGTGTATTGTTTGGAGATGTAGTGGACTCGTGTACGCTTCTTACCTCAAGTCTGGTACTCGTAGTACAGGATTAACCAAGTCAAAGCTGGCACTTCTGCATGTTGAACCCCACCTCCTTTACCTTGATACTTGAGCATGAGTAGTGTAGTTCTGATGTAAGTCTTGCTGAGTACGACTTTGTACTCACGTTTGCTTATTCTATGTTTTAGATGAGAACCCGGACCCCGATGGAGTCACCTTCTTGAAGCTCGACGTTGACTAAGTTAGCATAGTCCCAAACAGCAGTCTGGTCCCTCGTGGAAGGGCATGTTTGTTGTACAAGGCTTCTCTAAGCCATTTGTTAAACTTGTCTGTACTCAGACCTAATTTGCTTCCGTTGTATGATGTAATGTTGATCACAGACATGTGATCTTTGTATGCTCTATGTATAAGTCAATAAAGATTACTTTGTAGAGTTATGTGATGATACCTGCTGTTCATACTAGGCATGTGTGCTGCGTGTATGTTTATAACATGCATGTCGTAGTATGGGTTTTCGAGACCTTAGTTGTGATCTGGCGGGCGGTCTTTTATACACCAAGTGGCCCTTAGATGTGCGCAGCTTGGGGCATCGCGATGCGATTGTTCGTGACTCTGTCACGTGCACACTTTATTGTATGATCGAGCCCGCCCTAGACCCCGACTAAGTGATCGGGCTGGAGTAAGTCTATGTAAGAGTTAGGATCCAATCGATAACATGGTTGAGGCGACTTGTCTATGAGTATGGGATTCACCACCCATAAGCATTTAGACTTGTGAGCGGATGTTGAGGACCCATCTCAGTTGATCATCCGGCCTGAATGGGATGCCCCTCACGTTCGATGCTTACCGAGAACGTTCTGTGCTTGGCCTTGTCTGCTTAGACAAGTGGGTACGGTTCTCGGCTCTCCATGTGATTGTATCGTGACTGGAATTACATACGCTAACCCCGGGTCCCGACAGACTTGGTATCAGAGCAGGACTGTCTGTAGGCTTAGCAACCCTTGGTCGAAGTCGAGTCTAGCATTCTATAGTTATATAGTTACTCTGGGTATAAGGGAACAACGTAAGGCTTCTTTTTCTCCTTAACCTCATCGATCTGAGTTCTGGGTCACCCTTATCTTTTCTACGGGATGATAGGACTAGGCTCATCTATGTCTTACTAGAACATCTCGCTGAGTGCTTCCTTGTAGCCGTAGGATTGTTGTGGTCGTCCAGACTCATCGTTCTGTTGAGTTCCTTGAAGAAGTTCTGTCTAATTTCTTCGAGGTTGTTTCAATTTCCATCCCGGCGTAGCCGTTATGCTGCCGGATTTGTTCCAAGTTTCTGTGGATCATTTCCTTCGCATTATAATCCTTTCCGCCTTCATCATGTCTTGTTATCTTTGAATCCATCATTAACCCTGTTCTGATTGTTGATTTTTATCACACAGGATGTCAGGTGGAACTCGTAGTGTTGTTCGTCGGAATCGAGACCGTGTTCGGAATCGAAATGATGATGAACCTCTACCACCGCCTTCTGCGGCGGGAATCATGATGGAAGCTGAGAAGAATCAACGTGATCAAACACGCCTTCTGGAGCTCATCGAGCAGAATACCTCACGTCATCGTAATGTGGTTGTGAGCATCCAGGACTTCATCCTCCTCAAGCCACCGGTATTCCAATGTTCTTCTGAGCCCCTTGAAGCTGATGATTGGCTCCGTTCCATCGAGCGTAAGCTTGATACTGCACATGTTGCTCCCGATGATCGAGTTATATTCGCGGCATACTTTCTGGAAGGTGCTGCTGCTGAATGGTGGGAGAACTATGTTGCTATGCAGCCTGATGGTCACCTAGTGACTTGGCAGGAGTTCTGTGTTGCCTTTCGAGGGTACCACCTTCTGGATGATTTGATGGAGCGCAAGAAAGAAGAGTTCTGCAATCTCACTCAAGGAGAGATGTCCATGGATGAGTATGTGAGAGAATTCAACCGTCTTGCACGGTATGCCCAAGATGAGATCACCACCGATGCCAGAAAGCAGGCAAGGTTCCGTAAGGGACTTAACCCCATAATTCGTCATGATCTCAACCTCATCGAATTTGCCACCTTTGAGGATTTAGTCAATAGATCCTTCAGAGCTGAGCATGGCAATGAAATTTTCGAAGAGTCCCGTAAGCATGCTCTTGAGCTTGCTCCTTCTTCAAGTTCAGCCCCTCAGAAACGTCGAATTTGGATTCCAACCAGAGCCATACCTCAAAACCTTCTTCAGAGGCCACCACCAAATATATGCCATCCACCTCAACACATTGTTCCACCCCGGAATGATGGTGTGCAACCAAGTAATCCCACTCCCAGCAATTCAGACAGGGTATGCTTTAAGTGTGGTCTTCCAGGCCATTACTATCGTCAATGCCCTCAGGTCTTGATGGCACCACGTGATCCTCGACCCAAGCCTCCAAAGAAATCCACCACCAAGACCATCCTAGCAAAGCCTTCATCCACTAGTAGTGGTTGTGTGAACAAAATTTCAGTTGAGGAAACCACTGCTGCTTCTGATGTCATTCTAGGCACACTCCCAGTCAATCATGTCCCCGCCTCCGTTCTTTTCGATCCAGGAGCTTCTCATTCATTCATGTCGGAGAGTTATGCACTTCGTCATGAGTTCCCTTTTGAAGAAATGTTTTCCCCAATGATTAGTCAAACTCCTGGTTCAAAGTGGCAAACTAATAGAGTAAGCCATGGCAATCAAATTGCAATTGAGGGTTTAGTATTCCTTGCTTCTCTTATAGCCCTCAAGTCTTCGGACATTGATGTCATCCTAGGAATGGATTGGTTATCAAGGCAGAATGCTTTCCTTGATTGTAAAGCCAAATCAGTCAAACTCACCCATCCTTCAGGCCAGACCATTGACTACACATCACCTAGCTCTAGAACCCAGATGCATACTTTGAATGTGCTTCCACTTCCAGACCTTGAAGATGTTCCGGTGGTTCGTGACTTCCCGGATGTCTTTCCTGAAGAGCTGCCGGGAATGCCACCCGAAAGGTGTGTAGAATTCATAGTGGATCTTATACCAGGCACCGCCCCAATTTCCAGACGCCCATATAGAATGGCCCCACATGAGTTAGCTGAGCTAAAAACCCAACTTGATGCTGCGTTGGCAAAAGGCTTCATCCGCCCTAGCTCATCGCCATGGGGTTGCCCCGTTCTGTTCGTAACGAAGAAAGATGGAATAGAAAGGATGTGCGTAGACTATCGCCCGCTAAATCTAGCGACGATAAAGAACAAGTATCCACTGCCCAGGATCAATGATCTTTATGATCAACTTGCAGGATCCTCTGTCTTCTCTAAGATGGATTTGAGATTAGGCTATCATCAAATCAAAATCCGAAATGAGGACATTCCAAAAACGGCTTTCACTACTCGTTATGGTCTTTACGAGTATACCGTCATGTCCTTTGGTTTAACCAATGCCCCCGCCACATTCTCACGCTTGATGAATTCAGTCTTCATGGAGTACCTAGATAAATTTGTTGTGGTTTATCTCGATGATATTCTCATCTACTCGAAGAACGAAGAAGATCATGCCCAACACTTAAGGCTGGTATTGATGAAACTTAGAGAGCACCGCCTTTATGCCAAGTTCTCCAAGTGTGAATTTTGGCTACCAGAAGTGACGTACTTAGGCCACGTGATTTCTGCGAAAGGTGTTGCAGTCAATCCCGAGAGAGTTCAGGCCGTCCTTGACTGGACTCCACCTGAATCGTTTAAGCAAGTTAGAAGTTTTCTCGGCTTAGCAAGCTATTGTCGCCGCTTCGTCGAGAACTTTTCTAAAGTTGCAAAGCCTCTTAGCGAACTCCTCAAGAAAGATAAGAAATTCCAATGGACCCCCAAGTGCGAGGAAAGCTTTCAAGAGCTAAAAAGAAGATTGACTTCTGCACCCGTACTTGCACCTCCAGACACCAAAAGAGATTTCGAGATCTATTGTGATGCTTCACGGCAAGGGTTAGGATGCATACTTATGCAAGATCGACATGTGGTAGCTTATGCTTCACGCCAGTTGCGGCCACATGAAGAGAACTATCCTACCCATGATCTTGAACTCGCTGCCGTAGTTCATGCCCTGAAGACTTGGCGACATTACCTCCTTGGTAATCGTTGTGAGATTTATTCCGACCACCAAAGCCTCAAATATATTTTCACCCAGCCAGATCTTAATCTCAAGCAAAGACGCTGGATAGAGTTGATAAAAGATTATGACTTAGGAATTTCTTACACACCAGGCAAGGCCAATGTCATGGCTGATGCACTAAGTCGTAAGTCGTATTGTAACAACCTCATGTTACAACAGTATCAACCACTTCTTCATGAGGAATTTCGAAAGCTCAATCTCGAGATTGTTCCTCGTGGATCTCTTTTCAACTTGGTGGCGAAACCAACCCTTGAGGATCAAATAAGAGTTGCCCAAAGGCGTGCACGAGGTGTTCGCCGGATCAAGGAGAACATTGCTAGCGGAGTTGCTAAATGTTTCTCCACAGATAGTAAAGGAACGATATTCTTTGAAAATCGTTTGGTAGTACCTAAGAATAGGGATCTAAGGCAACTCATCCTCAAAGAAGCCCATGATATACCTCTCTCAATTCATCCCGGTAGCACAAAAATGTACCGAGATCTACGCCAGAGATTTTGGTGGACCAGGATGAAGAGAGACATTGCTCGATTTGTTGCCGAATGTGATGTTTGTCGTCGCATTAAGGCAGAACACCAAAGACCTGCTGGTACACTTCAACCTTTACCTATTCCAGAGTGGAAATGGGAAAAAGTCGGTATGGACTTCATCACCGGCTTTCCAAAAACCCAGAAAGGAAATGATGCCATCTTCGTGGTCATTGATAGACTTTCCAAAGTTGCTCACTTCCTTCCCGTTCGCGAGTCTATAACTGCTAGCCAGTTAGCGAACTTGTATATCTCTAGAATTGTGTCTCTTCATGGTGTTCCTTTGGTGATCAATTCTGATCGTGGTAGCCTTTTCACCTCTAGATTCTGGGGAAGCTTTCAGAGTGCTATGGGAACTCATCTCTCCTTTAGTACAGCTTTTCATCCTCAGTCTAGCGGTCAAGTTGAAAGGGTTAATCAAATCTTGGAAGAAATGCTCAGAGCTTGTGTTATCTCATTCGGAAAGAATTGGGAGAAATCTCTTCCATTCGCCGAATTTGCTTATAACAATAGCTATCAATCTAGTCTGAACATGGCTCCTTTTGAACTCCTATACGGACGACGATGTCGAACACCCCTAAACTGGTCAGAAACCGGTGAAAGACAACTCTTTGGACCGGATATGATCAAGGAAGCAGAAGAGCAAGTTCACATTGTTCGTGATCGTTTGAAAGCCGCTCAGTCTCGTCAAAAGAGCTACTATGATCATCATCATAGAGAGGAGAGCTACAATATTGATGAGAAGGCTTACCTTCGGGTTACTCCTCTGAAGGGAACTCAAAGATTCGGTATCAAAGGCAAGTTGGCCCCACGTTACATCGGACCTTTCCGCATTCTAGCTAAACGTGGAGAAGTTGCCTACCAACTTGAACTACCCTCTTACCTTTTGTGAGTACATGATGTATTCCATGTGTCACAACTCAGGCGTTGCTTCAAGGACCCCATCCGCGAAGTCGACCATGAAACGCTTGATCTCCAAGATGACCTTTCTTATCGAGAGTACCCTGTTAGTATTCTTGATTCAACAGAGCGTGTCACTCGCCGTCAGAAGATCAAGTTCCTCAAAGTGCAATGGTCACATCACTCAGAGAAAGAAGCAACATGGGAAAGAGAAGACCGCCTCCGTGCTGAGTACCCCACCTTCCTCCCGACGACTTCTGAATCTCGGGACGAGATTCTTTTGAGTGGGGGCGAGTTGTCAGAACCCCAACTAGGTAAGTGCTAGGGTTTGCTTGTCCCTTTGCATCATGCAAAAATTCAAAAAGAAATTCAAAAATGGGGAAAAGAAAAGCCCTGAGGAATTAAATCAAATGGCCAGATAAAAATATTTTTCCAAAAATCATTTGAATGCTTGGAAAATTCCTAGAAATGTTGCTGATCATTTTAAAAGTGGTTTGGGATCGATCCCATGCACATGGAATTTTCTAATATTCAAAAGGTGCTCTGGAAATTAAAGTTTACCCCTATTGGAATTGAAATTCAAATGTTTTGAATTTCAAAAATGTCCAAATTATTTATTTGACTAGCTACTGGTCACCTAGGATTTATAAAATTGTTTGGGCATTTTTATAAAATGTTTTGATAATTGTTATATAAAAACAGAACAAATGTCAGAAGAATTAAAAGAAAAACAGTGAGAAGGAGCTTACCTGGCGCCCACAGGCGTCGGCCCAACTCCACTGGCCTGGCCCAGCCCAGCCCGAGCGTTGTCGTCTTCCTCCCCTTAGCCCGAAGCAGCTCGGTGGCGAGCTGGGAACGCCGCGAGCGCCACCGCGACGGCCAGAGCCGTCTAGGCCTTCCCCTTCCCCCTGAACCCACCATGGAGACGCCCTGGTCACCTCCAATCTTCTTCCCCCTCTCTCTGTCTCTATCCCTCCCTCTCCCGCTCGGAATCAACGCCGCCCGAGGACCGCCGTGGCTCGCGGCCGAGGAGAACCCGTGGCCATCGAGCTCTACGAGACCAGACACCTTGTCCAGGAGCATCGCCGTGTTCTTCTTCATCGAGCTGCACGTTCAATTGAGCCCAGCAACCCCCCGAGGTGACGCCATCTTCGCCGATTCCACCGACGGTCGTGAGCTCCTCGCCGTTAAATTCACCGTTTCCGGCCTCCCTCCGGCTTCCCCGAGCGCGCCATCATCTTCAATGTGAGTAGCTCGCTGGATTCCCCCATCTCCCGCTCCCTCCCGTGGCCTCGTGCCCGACTTCTTCGTTTCCAGTCGTCGGCCTTCGCCATTGTCGTAGCAGCCGAGCTCCAGAGCCTCCCCTTGACGCTCCAGTGGCACGAATGGGTGCGCCAGCTCACGGGCTACACGCCCATCCCCTCCAAGCCCCCTCCCGTGCCAAACTCGCTACTCCGGCGAGAACTCCGGCGACTCACCGGCTAACCCGAGCCCTAAACCTCTCTCCTCTCTCTCTGACCAGTGGGCCCCAGGCCATTAACCTTAATCACCCAGCTAATCTTAACCCTAACCCTATGACATGTGGACCCAGACCCCCCTAACACCCCCTATTAACTCTAATTAAACGGTTTTTAACCCAGTCTCACTGACCTGCGGGTCCCACTCGTCAGGTTGACCAGTCAACAGCCCTGGCGTCAGCATGACACAATGCTGATGCAGAAAAGCCTTTTCCAGAGTTTTAAATTATTCCAGAAATCATTTAAACTTTGGAAATTCATAACTAATTATTATTAACTCCAAATATAGCAAATAATATGTCTAAAAATATCAGAAAAATCCAAGGATTATAAATATGGGCTCTGTTTTCATGTTTGACCATTTTAAAATGGGTGAACAGTGCAAAACACCCATATGGCCTTATTTCAAATTCAAATTTGAAGCACATTTGCAAATGACTTTGCATATGACTTCTTTTAAATGGAATTGTAACCACTTTGTGACCAAGCACATCACCATTTCAATATTGATCATGTGTTTGATGCATTGCAATTAAATTTATACCCTGTTTGATTGTTTGCTCGATAGACGTGCAACCGGAACCGGAGGCCACCCCCTTCGTTGAAGACCCCGATTTCGAACTTCATCAGCAAGGCAAGCAAACCCCTTTGATCATGTCTATAAAATCCCATTTCCCTCTCAGTCTCGCTTATGCATGTTTAGGAGATCACTTTGTATCGATTCTACCACATAGTTGAACCCATACCCGATGCATGGCCTATCATCTTGTCACAGTATTAAGCAAACCATAATCCTAGCTGACATAGGAGTTGTATGACATCATGAAGCCCCTGCAACTGTTACAGCTTATTGCATGCTTAGTGCTACATGAGGATGCTTTTGATGTGAGTCGGGATGATGGTGAACATGGTGTTGATGAAAGTGAAACTGTGTCGGTGAATCCACCCTAATACAAGGTGAACGATGAGAGGCTGTGTAGGAGTACACAGTGGGTTGTCTCGTTGAACACTGCCTTAAGCATCGAGTTCTTGTATGGTAATCCAAGACAAAGAGTAAAACCACACATTGGGCTCACTGACCCCTCTCGGCCTAGTACCTTGATCCGTGTCGACGTCCAGGAGTCACATTAGTTCGGGCTTTCCATTTGAAATGTGCATAGAAAAAGAATGAAGGAAATGGTTGCATCATCCTAGATATGTGGGTGCACCTGTGAGGCAGGAAAACCATCTGCTAAAGGTGGCGTCTCGGTCACCTACATTGTCTGAGTCCGTTTCGTTGATCCGGCCGGGCTCTCGAGCGGTAGCAACTCAGGTAGTCGACTCCTGGAATAGACCGGTTGTGAGCGAAGTGTCGTGGTGAACATCCTCGCTGTCACCTCTTGAACGGTGGCGAGACATGGCGGTAACCGATGGTCATGTGTGTGTAGTTTACACCCTTGCAAGGTTAACAAAACTATTCGAATAGCCGCGTCCGCGGTTAAGGACTACTTGGAACCTGTACCTGATTATTAGACAACTTGAACTGGATACTTCTAAAATACACCAAGATAAGCGTGAGTGCTATGGTGTGCCTCCTCGTGGGGAAGTCGAGGAAGTAACCATAGTGGTGTATTGTTTGGAGATGTAGTGGACTCGTGTACGCTTCTTACCTCAAGTCTGGTACTCGTAGTACAGGATTAACCAAGTCAAAGCTGGCACTTCTGCATGTTGAACCCCACCTCCTTTACCTTGATACTTGAGCATGAGTAGTGTAGTTCTGATGTAAGTCTTGCTGAGTACGACTTTGTACTCACGTTTGCTTATTCTATGTTTTAGATGAGAACCCGGACCCCGATGGAGTCACCTTCTTGAAGCTCGACGTTGACTAAGTTAGCATAGTCCCAGACAGCAGTCTGGTCCCTCGTGGAAGGGCATGTTTGTTGTACAAGGCTTCTCTAAGCCATTTGTTAAACTTGTCTGTACTCAGACCTAATTTGCTTCCGTTGTATGATGTAATGTTGATCACAGACATGTGATCTTTGTATGCTCTATGTATAAGTCAATAAAGATTACTTTGTAGAGTTATGTGATGATACCTGCTGTTCATACTAGGCATGTGTGCTGCGTGTATGTTTATAACATGCATGTCGTAGTATGGGTTTTCGAGACCTTAGTTGTGATCTGGCGGGCGGTCTTTTATACACCAAGTGGCCCTTAGATGTGCGCAGCTTGGGGCATCGCGATGCGATTGTTCGTGACTCTGTCACGTGCACACTTTATTGTATGATCGAGCCCGCCCTAGACCCCGACTAAGTGATCGGGCTGGAGTAAGTCTATGTAAGAGTTAGGATCCAATCGATAACATGGTTGAGGCGACTTGTCTATGAGTATGGGATTCACCACCCATAAGCATTTAGACTTGTGAGCGGATGTTGAGGACCCATCTCAGTTGATCATCCGGCCTGAATGGGATGCCCCTCACGTTCGATGCTTACCGAGAACGTTCTGTGCTTGGCCTTGTCTGCTTAGACAAGTGGGTACGGTTCTCGGCTCTCCATGTGATTGTATCGTGACTGGAATTACATACGCTAACCCCGGGTCCCGACAGGGCGGCTCCTTACCAGCAATGAACCAACACCAGAAGAGTCCATAAGGACTGAAAGTAACAACGGAAAATAAAAGTTCCCTTACCGGCTTCACTTACAAATAGCGCTACACTCCCCGGCAACGGCGCCAGAAAAGCTCGTTGATGGCGGAGAAGTTAATAGGTTTAGTTGGGTTGCCTTCCCTGTTAACCGCGCCAATAAACGATTCTTGATAACCCACAAGTCTATGGGATCAATTGTAGCTTTTTCATAAATAAGAGTATCGATCCCACGAGGAGCAGAAGGTGTTGATAAGTGACACTGGATAAGGAAAGGGCTGCAAACACTCAAAGGTAAATATTTAGGGGTTTTTGGTTTAAGCAATAGAAAAGTAAAAGACAGGAATAAACAGGGTAACTGAGGAGTAGCAAGTGGCCCAATCCTTTCACATGTTTTGTATGTGTTAAGAAATGGGCACTCACACTGGGTTCCCAAAATTTCAAACATCTTGGACTTCATTTGACATATGGGATGTACCAGGTGAATCGTTTTCGAGCAAAATTACCCTGCAAATGAAAATCAATTCAAATGGTCTCTAAATTGGATGAAAATTTTCGTGTTGTCATCATTTCACCAACAATGTATGTGGTTAAATTTAAAGGTGGTTATGATAAAAATCAATGGTACTCCATGTACGACGTTGTACCATTCACTTCGAAGCATCGGTGTTTCTATCGGAAACACCTGCATCACAAGTACAACATATTATTTGTAAGTGATTGGAACCCCAAACTTTTTATGTGTTCAACACCAAACATTCACACTAACATCCTAAAATTTCAAGCATTTTGGACCTCGTTTGGTAAATATTACGCATTTAGTGCTTTATTTTTGAGAAAAATGCCCATGAAATTGAAAGTCGATTAAAATGACCTCTGAACGGGATGGGATTTGGCATGCCGTCACCATTTCATGAACATGGTCCGTGGTAGAAATTTGAGAGGATTATGTAAAAAACTAGTGGCACTTAGTGTACAAACTGCATTAGTTGAATGCTGATCAAACACTGAAAACCCCCGTTGACCGTCTCAAAAACTATTCGAAAAAACTCTCGTGACCATAGCGCACAACAGTGGTCGTTGGATGTAACATTAGCACCGAATGGTGGTCATTGGATCTTAGCACGATCAGCGAGGAGCTGGTTCCCCAACCTGATTGGCTCGCGTTTATCAAACTACAGGCACACAGTTTACAATGAAGAAGCGTTTGGGATGAGAGAACCCAAGTGGCTTCCGTCCAAAGCTATACTCAATCCTCATCGATCTAGCAAGATTTCCCCACCTCTTGTGATTCAAGCACACAATCCATTCCTCAACCCATCAGTCGACTTAGGTCTATAGGATGTGGACGTCGACTTACTACCAGAGGACTCGTAGGGATGGCTTTGCCGCCGCCCCGGTGCCTGTCGGAGGTGGTGGTTCCGACGATGCTTCCCTGAGCGCGGCCTTGTGCGCGTTTGGAGCGAGGTATCATTTGGTGACAAATTCCTTCATTAGCCCGGCCGCCCTGATCATCACCGATTTCCCGGCGATTTCCATCTTGCTGGCCCGTCATGCCCGATTGGCGACCCCTTTTTACTGTAGGACTCCGGCCGTCTCCGTCTTGTCCATCCCGACCGCATCCGTCCAACGCGTAGCTACGGAAGCGTCCATGGCAACGCAAGCTGCTAGGAGGGCGGCGTTCGACGCCGTCTTGGCGAGGGTAGCCGCCAAAAGAAAGACGGAAGCCGCCAACAGGGCGGCGGCATACGCCCATGCCGCTGATGGCGCGAGAGTTGACGGGTATAGTCTTCTCGCCCTTCGTTGGTGAGCCCCAAGTGGAAGGCGTGATGTAGCACAGCATAAAATTTCCCTCGGTAAAGATACCAAGGTTTGTCTCCAGTAGAACTCCAGAGATGATAAGTAGGTGTCAGCAGTGCAACTGACGCGGACCTACACACAGACACAAATAACTTTGTTCCCAACGAAGTTCAGAGAGGTTGTCAATCTCTCCGGTCTTGTTGTTCACAAAGGATCAAACACTCGGGATAATGATAGCAATTGAAAGTAAAAGCAGAAAAGTAAATGAGCATGGAAACAGTAATGAAGATATGGACCGGGATACGTGATGTTCGCTAGTGATGTCTCTCTCCCAACAGACGATAAAACTGCTATGCGAGGTAAACAAATTACAGAAGGGCAATTGACAGGATTATGAACGCACCGCAATGCTAACTATGCTACAAAAGAAAGGAAGAGGCTCAAAAGCACGGGCAGTATGCAAAAATAAGTAGACCGAAATCCAACTGCATCTACTACTAATCATCCACCTTGATATATCTATCCAGAACATCTCGCTGGTATTAAGTTGCGAGCCCCACCCAAAGTGTAAACCCAAAGCAATAGACAACTGCATTAAAAAGCACTTTGCATAAAGTAAACAATCCTTGCAACCGCGGTTACAAGCACCGTTGTTTTCCCCCTTGTGGCAACAGCACATCCCCTAGACTCATGTTTCTGTCACTCAACCATGTCATCGGGGGGCATGAACCCACAATCGAGCATAACGTTCCCTCTTGGGGTTACCACCTACTACTTGGCCAAAGCAATAAACAGCAACGGAGAACATGCAAGAATTACTTAGGAACAAAAATATAAGAGATAACAACCAAATATATTACTCAATCACAATCTGAACATAATCTCATAATCCATCAGATCCCATCAAACACAGCATAGCAATAGCATAAAGATTACAAAAGTGCCTCGATCATGTAGGGCAGCTGACGAGGTCTAAACCATGAAGAACAAAGAGGGGAAGATAACATCACATAGCTACTGATCACGGACCCATGGTCCAAGGTAAACTACTCACAAGACATCCGGGGAGCATCCATGGTGGAGAGGAGACTCCCGGAGGTCGGCCCTCCCTCCGGCAGGGTGCCGGGAAGAGGTCTTCTGGTGCTCCCGATCTCGGAAGCGCGGCGGCGGCGGAACAGAGGAGCGATCGCGAAAAAGGGTTCTGTCTTCGGAAGTTTCCCGTGACGGAGAATATATAGGCGAAGGGGGGCAGCCAGAGGTGGACCAGGGGCCCCAGGGGTGGGGCCTTGCCAGCTGGCCGCCTGGGCCACCCCTGGCTCCCCTCTGGCCCCACTCGGGCTCTTCGCGTAGCTTCCTGTACGCTTATTTTTCCTATATTTTTCCCGGAATTTTTCTGGGACTTTTTATATGGGGGAAAACAGAAATTGAAAAACTGCAGAAAACAGGAGCTGACACTGTGGTGCACTGAGTTAATAGGTTAGTCCAAATATGATCAAAACTGTATGAAAGTGTATCTAGATCATAGCAATATCACACAAAACATGCATGGATCAAGCAGAAATTATAGATACGTTTTGGACGTATCAACATCCCAAGCTTAATTCCTGCTCGTCCTCGAGTAGGTAAATGATAACGGCATAATTTCTGTGGTGACATGCTAGCAACTATATAAGATCTTTGAAAAGTAAAGCAATCAAGGTTAGAAACTCAATTCAAGTCATAACATGCAAGAGTCTATATTAGCATTGAAACAAGTAACAAAAGAACATTAGGTGCAAGATCTCTCACTGTCCGTGACTCGAATGTCTCCAAATGGTGTTTGAGTGCAAGAAAGGGGATAGGGATATACGAGAAAAAAAATTGTGTTGAGAACTCAATCTACTAAATTTTCACACTCGGTCTTTTTCTGGAATCTTATCTTGACTCTTCCCCAGACCACTAGCCAGGTACAAGTCAATTTGATCCACTCCTTTTTATATATTTTGAGCACTCATGCAATGGATGAGCGTAAGCACGAGAGTTGACACTTAGGATGGCAAAGAGAGAAGTGCGGAGGAGGAAGACAAAAAGGATGAGAAAGGCTCACATCAATGAGGACAATCATAGGCAAGAGATGCCAAATGATAGATATGATGTGAGGAGTAGGGATTTCCATGCAACGGATGCACATACGATCTAGGAAGCTCTCCAATGGAACTAGTGGGGGTGCATCTAACTTGCTCGCTCATGAAGACCTAGAGCTCGTTTGAGGAGGCTCATCCTTGGAATATGCAAGCCAAGTTCTATAGTGTGAAGGTCCCCACATAGCTATATGCATAATGATCATCTCTATGGAGTACAAGGATATAAATGGAGTACTAGTGTGGGTCTCTCAAAAGGATAGTAGTGTTGCCCCTTTCTCTCATTTTATTTCTTTTTATCTTTTCTCTATTTTTTGTATTTTTTTTGTGGCCTCAATGGCTCTTTCTATTTAACTCTCATTTGTGCTCTTTGGGAACTTTTATGGTGTCCACTTTGGGATCTTTTCCTCTCTTAAGGGCCACACTCTATTTTACAAGAAGGTAAAGGAGATCTTTCACACTTTACAAGGTACTCAAAATCATAAAGAAGATGTAACTATCATGATGTATGCAATGTATGTCGCTGCCAGTGTAGCAGGAACATGTATGACATGAAGATCAAGTCATGAAGAGGTGGATGTTGCATGGCAATATATCTCGGAAAGGCTATGGAAATTCCTTGATAGGTAGGTATGGTGGCTGTTTTGAGGAAAGATATAAGGAGGTTTATGATGACAGAGCGTATCATGCCAAGGGTTTGGATGTACCGGCGAAGGTGGACACCAGCTCTCGGAGTGAGAAGAAGGCAATGCACGACACGCGAGAGGCTAGCAAAATATGGGAAGGTGGAAGTGTCAACTTTCAATACTTACATTAGTCCGAAGAACTCATGCACTTATTATCGGTAACTCTCAATCTAAAAAGGAGGTTCACAAAGAGACAAGTACCCCGAGGAGAAGTGTATGGGGGTTTGGTTATCCTTGCACATCCTCGACTCATGGTACGTGAGTGTTCTCTAATATTCGATCCCTCCAAAGATTAGTGATCCATCTAGTAGCTAGAGTTCTCAACTAGTTTCGTAGGTTTTGAAAATACACACGGATTTCCCAAAATACGACACCTACCACTAATAGGCTAGAGCTCTTGACACCAAAAGTTCAAACATTACTCACAACAATACCTCAAAACTATTGCAAGTTACTACTAGAATTAAATAGCAACCTCAATTATCTACTTTCAAGACAAGACACAACTCAGTGCAACAACCAACTCTCTTTAACAAGATAAACATGAAAACTAAAAAGAGTTCCAGCAACAGACTAAACAAAAGCCAAGGCTCTTGCTAAAGACAAACTAAGACTAAGACTAAACATGGCAGTAGCTACGAAAAGATAAAGAACACACAACAGCAAAAAGATAGGCAGGAAAAATCCTATGATGTGTTCTAGATTTTGAAAGTGGAGCGTGTTTCTCTCCCACACAAAGTAAGACGGGATCTAACTTGTTATGAACAGCAAGCAAAGCTAAAGAAAACTAAAAATAAAACCTAAGAGCGAGACGCTCCAAGCATAGCACATAACACATGAAGTGATAAAAATATAGTGAGACGAAGGACGAACTGATGATTGTTGATGGAGAAGGGGATGCACGGTGGCATCCCCAAGCTTAGACGCTTTAGTCTCCTTGAATATTTATTGGGGATGCATGGGGGCATCCCCAAGCTTGAGCGCTTGACACTCCTGAATCTTCTTTCATCATCTTCCATCGCACACTTGAAAACTCCCTTCATACATAACTCATCATAAGCTGATTAGAGAGGTTAGTACCCTTAATAAAATAATTTTTCCCCACTGGATATAAAGATATTCTTGAAGAGCTACTGTTTCTCAAGAGTGCCAAAAAGTTTTTGCAAAGAAAAATCAAGCTTAAGGTTTGCAAAAGTTAGGAGAGACAAAGCGTGGCAGAATCTATTAAAAACAGAACAACAGGTAGTAAATAATTTTTTAGGGGCACTTCTGCAACTCAAATCAAAAAAACTCAGAACATACGAAAGTTTCACAATTGTATAGAGCATGCTGTCAAAACAATTCAGATCAAAAAGATGATCTGGTGATTTGATTTGAATTTTTCTGTCAAGGGACATAATCTGTTTTCTGGACAACATGTCACAACTTTTTCTTCCCTTATCATAAGAGGCTATAACTTGGCACAAAGCTGAAAAATAAAGATACAATGATGTTGCTACAGTAGTAACAAACATCAAGACACAACAAAAGCAAAAAGAAAAACCTAAGTTCGTTGCGGGCTGCCTCCCGAAAGCGCTTCTTTAGAGCCATTAGCTAGGCTTAAAGATTATAAAAGATGCTCTCACAAGAGAATGGGAATATTAGCAAAAGAGAGCATCAAGAAGCAAATTTGAAACACATTTAAGCCTAACCCACTTCCTATGCATAGGAATCTTGTAAGAAAATAAATCAAAGAAGCACAAAGTGACATGCATAGGAAGGTGGAACAAGAACAACTTCGAAAGTTTCAGTTTAGAGAGAGGCGTTTTTGTCGCATGGAAGTTTCTATAACCAAACTTTCCTCTCTCAAAGTAATTTTTAGTAATATCATGAACAACATCAAGAATATAACTATCATATAAATCATATTGTTCATGACCTACAAGCACACGTGTATTTTTTTCAACACGGTTTTTAGGATCATAAGATAAATGCAACCCATCACATTGAGCTTTGATAAGAGGAAAATTCTCCGGCGTTGGAGATTTCAAAAGGATAATAGGACACTCAAGTGTGGGTGCGATAGCAAAAATTTCATGCTTGACATGAGGAACTATAGCAAGTTCATCTCCGTAAGCATCATCCATACTGGCATCACGGCCATAAACATAGAAGGCATCAACTTCATCAAAAAGGGATATTTCAAAAGAATCCATAGGATCATAATACTCATATAAGGTGAGAGTCAAAGAGTTACTCTCATTAGAATGTAGACATGGATGGCTCCATCCTTCCTCCTTTTGTTTGTCACTCTCCTCCTCTTCTTCATCCAAAGAGCTTTCAGGTTTAGTAATTTCTTCTTCTATAGAGTCCTGCAAAACATTAGTCTCTTCCTTTTGGGAAGAGATTCTCTCAAGATGATCAGTAATATAATAATTTGCATCATAATTTTCCAAACAATAGTTAAGTATAGCAAGACTCTCATATTTGTAAGGGGCTTCATCAATATTTTCAAGAAAAGAAGTAATTTCATAGGCACCCTTAAAAGCAACAAATTCTTCTATTTGTTCTGCATCATAAAAATCATAATTTCCCTTAGCATAAGAAGCTAAGGTTTCATCCTCATTGTACTCACATTGGAAAGCAAGGTGTTTGTGCCTCATAAAGCAACAAGATTCATCCCTACAGAAAGATATATTATATATTGAGCACAAGTTTTTAGCATACTCATACGATTGATGTATGAGTCTCCATAAGTGTATCCCTTTTTGAGACAAGCGGTATTCCTTGTAATATTCTTGTTGATCCTCGGTGAATCCTCCATGCCAATAAGATCTAGTTTCAAAGAAGTTAGACATTGATTGGCAAATAAGGAACTAGACATACTATATATATATATATTATTTTTTTGATTTTTGATACAAGACACAAAGATAAAAACTGAAAGGTAAACTAATAAGACTAAAAAACAAAGGTAAAGGGTAGTGTGCAACTCCCCTATCTTAGCACTCGGAGTCCCCGGCAACGGCGCCAGAAATTTGCTTGATGGCGCGAGAGTTGACGGGTATAGTCTTCTCGCCCTTCGTTGGTGAGCCCCAAGTGGAAGGCGTGATGTAGCACAGCAGCAAATTTCCCTCGGTAAAGATACCAAGGTTTGTCTCCAGTAGGACTCCAGAGATGATAAGTAGGTGTCAGCGGCGCAACTGACCCGGACCTGCACACAAATACAAATAACTTTGTTCCCAACGAAGTTCAGAGAGGTTGTCAATCTCTCCGGTCTTGTTGTTCACAAAGGATCAAATACACGGGATAATGATAGCAATTGAAAGTAAAAGCAGAAAAGTAAATGAACGTGGAAACAGTAATGAAGATATGGACCGGGATACGTGTTGTTCGCTAGTGATGTCTCTCTCCCAAAAGACGATAAAACTGCTATGCGAGGTAAACAAATTACAAAAGGGCAATAGACAGGATTATGAACGCACCGCAATGCTAACTATGCTACAAAAGAAAGGAAGAGGCTCAAAAGCACGGGCAGTATGCAAAAATAAGTAGACCGAAATCCAACTGCATCTACTACTAATCATCCACCTTGATATATCTATCCAGAACATCTCGCTGGTATTAAGTTGCGAGCCCCACCCAAAGTGTAAACCCAAAGGAACAGACAACTCCATTAAAAAGCACTTTGCGTAAAGTAAACAATCCTTGCAACCGCGGTTACAAGCACCGTTGTTTTCCCCCTTGTGGCAACAGCACATCCCCTAGACTCATGTTTCTGTCACTCAAGCGTGTCATCGGGGGGCATGAACCCACAATCGAGCATAACGTTCCCTCTTGGGGTTACCACCTACTACTTGGCCAAAGCAATAAAAAGCAACGGAGAACATGCAAGAATTACTTAGGAACAAAAATATAAGAGATAAAAACCAAATATATTACTCAATCACAATCTGAACATAATCTCATAATCCATCAGATCCCATCAAACTCAGCATAGCAATAGCATAAATATTACAAAAGTGCCTCGATCATGTAGGGCAGCTCACGAGGTCTAAACCATGAAGAACAAGGAGGGGAGGAGAACATCACATAGCTACTGATCACGGACCTATGGTCCAAGGAAAACTACTCACAATACATCCGAGGAGCATCCATGGTGGAGAGGAGACTCCCGGAGGTCGGCCCTCCCTCCGGCAGGGTGCCGGGAAGAGGTCTTCTGGTGCTCCCGATCTCGGAAGCGCGGCGGCGGCGGAACAGAGGAGAGATCGCGAAAAAGGGTTCTGCCTTCGGAAGTTTCCCGTGACGGAGAATATATAGGCGAAGGGGGGCAGCCAGAGGTGGACCAGGGGCCCCAGGCGCCCCCCTGGCGCGGCCAGTGGTGGGGCCGCCAGGTGGCCGCCTGGGCCACCCCTGGCTCCCCTCTGGCCCCACTCGAGCTCTTCGCGAAGCTTCCTGTACGCTGATTTTTCCTATATTTTCCCGAAATTTTTCTGGCACTTTTTATATGGGGGGAAACTGAATTAGTAAAACAGTAGAAAACAGGAACTGGCACTGTGGTGCCTTGAGTTAATAGGTTAGTCCAAATATGATCGAAAGTGTATGAAAGTGTATCTAGATCATAGCAATATCACACAAAACATGCATGGAGCAAGCAAAAATTATAGATACGTTTTGGACGTATCAGCCGCGAAGGCCTCTCTGCACCAGCTCATCAATATTCAGGAGGACAATAGGGCGGCGTCGTACGCCGATGCCGCGATGGACTCTCTGGACCAGCAGGTCATTGACGTTCAGCGGGCCAACAGGGCGGCGGGATACGCCGATGCCGCGGCGGCCTCTCTGGACCAGCAGCTCAGCGATGTTCAGTGGGCCAACAGGGCAGCTGCATACGCCGATGCCTTGGAGGCCTCTCTGGACCAGCAGCTCATCGACGGTTAGGAGACCAACAGGGCGGTGGCGGAGGCGGTGGCATATGCCGATGCCTCGGAATCCTCTCTGGACCAGCTGTACTAGTAGTATTTTTTTAATTAGGCGCCGGTCTTTTGTTATTCTAGTAGATCTTGAGTAAGAGCTATGTTAAGTCCAGTACCTTGTTTAACTATTGAGCTGGTTCGATTTAGCAAGTGTGAGATTTTCTAATGACTCAGTTGTTTTCTCAAATTAACAATTGATCTTAATATATTCAATGCCATGGATGATGTTCGACATAATCAGGATTATTCACACCAAATTTCAAAGGTTCCCATATGGATTTATTTCTAGTTTCGTCTGCGATACCACTTCTCCCGCCTATATCCTCCCCAGCTACCCAAAAATTTCGCCAGCAGCGGGAATATCTAAGCCGCCCCTCCTTCCTTCCACCACCAAAGGTCGCATCCCCCCTTCTTGTTAAAACCCTCCCCTTCTCCTCCTAGCACTGCGGCCTAGACGGCGCATGCAACTCCAGCGAAGTTCTACACGGTTGATGGCGTGGAAGTTGTAATGGTTTCTCGCCCTTCGTTGGTTACAAGTGGAAGGTGAGATTATGTTCAGATTCTTCCAAGTGGAAGGTGAGATGTAGGATAGCAGCAAATTTCCCTCAGTGAAGATACCGAGGTTATCAATCAGTAGAATACGATAATGATAAGTAGGTGGTGAAGTGAACAATGGCGTGATGGCGGAGAAGTTAATAGGTTTAGTTGGGTTGCCTTCCCTGTTAACCGCGCCAATAAACGATTCTTGATAACCCACAAGTCTAGGGGATCAATTGTAGCTTTTCGATAAATAAGAGTATCGATCCCACGAGGAGAAAAAGGTGTTGATAAGTGACACTGGATAAGGAAAGGGCTGCAAACACTAAAAGGTAAATATTTAGGGGGTTTTGGTTTAAGCAATAGAAAAGTAAAAGACAGGCAAAGTAAACAGGGTAACTGAGGAGTAGCAAGTGGCCCAATCCTTTAACAAGGATAAGCCTAGGAACTGAACTTATAAAAGCTAAAGCGTTCTCGAGAAAACACGGGAGAGATAGTCAAGTCACTTTCACCATACTCCGCCAAGTAATATGTATCGTGTTGATAAGTGTCGGTGGGTGGATCAATGCTAGTACACCTTCTAGACTAAGATAAGTGTACTCTTATGATTACACACCTTGGAAGAATCCGCAAATACAAGGTAGTAATTAAGGCATAAGCCTAACCACAGCATTACGATCAAGGATCCATAAGTCCCTTGTGCGGAAGTCTGCGAACTGGGGTTCAGTTTTCTTTCACTCCGGCAACCCACCATAAGCATCCTTTGTGCACAATGTATTCCTCTAGGCCCATGAAAGGTGACGTGTTATGTGTTTGACTCCGATAACACCACTAGAGAAATAACAACACAACTTATCAAACAACACATAATACTTCAACATCATATGACTACTAACAACTAGACTTCTCCCATGTTCTCAAGAACTAAAGTAACTACTCACAAGACATAAAAGAGATCATGATCAGAGGTGATAGATGGGTGATAAACAATCTGGACACAATGATATTTCTCCAACAAAACTCAATAGCATTCAACACAAAGTAGTAATCAACACCAACAGAGTAGACATGATAGATAGTACGGATTACAACACAAGTTGCAATTGTGAGATGAGATGGGATGGAGATGGAGATGGTGCTGATGTTGGGGATGATGTTGATGATAATCTCGATGATGCCCGTGACGATGATGATGATGATGGCGACGATCTCCCCAGCGGAATCTGCCCGCCGGAGATGGTTTTTCTCCTCTGTAGGTTTCCGCCCCGTGGCGGCGGCGAAACACGGAAACGACTCTCGTTTAGGGGTTTCCACCCCAGGGGGTTTATATAGGCGAAAGGGGGTACCGAGGGGGGCCACCAGGCACCCAGGTGGGTGCCAGGCGCGGCCAGGAGGGGGGCCGCGCCAGGCACCCTTCTGGCTTCCTCGTGGGTCCCCTCACCTCCTCCTTCGGTGATCCCCATTCAATCTTCATAAAAATGCTCCCCGTAAAATTTCATCGCATTTGGACTTGATCTGATTAAGCAACTTGTTATCCACTTTTTACCGCTGAATTCTGGTTCTGCTGCTTCGGCACCGGAAAGTTGTAAACTGTGTAAAATAAGCCAAAACAACATAAGAACAATACTTTAAAGTGGAATATATCAATGAATAGGGTGAAATCACAATATAAAATAGTGATGCTTTTCGGACGTATCAACTCCCCCAAGCTTAGACCTCGCTTGTCCTCAAGCGATTGCTGAGCTCGGTAAACCTGTCCACAAGTTTAGAGAGTGAAGTGTCGATAAAAGAATACGAACAAGAGCATCAAGATTCCTCACCAAACCTAAGCATCCTCAACAGCAACCTCAACTTATAAGGTCCTTATGAGAAATGTAACACCCCGGATGTCACGCTCAGTAATCACCTACAGTAATCACAATTACTGTTGCTAATCATGCCTTGATCATCTTTGTATCAACACAAACTCTAAATGCCTTTTTGGTGAATATTAAAAATATGTGACAAATAAAACTTTGTCAAAAAATTGCGAAGCCAATTTTATAAAATATCAAATAATCATTCGACCCTGCCAGTGTGGTTGTGGGTATTTATCAAGCTATGGAAAATAGCAAACAAATCATACGGTGGCAAAACGACAACTTTTACTTCATATTAAATAGTTCAAAAATCTAAATGATTTTATTAATGCCTCAAACTTTATGTGGCAGTGTTAGTCATTGAAAAACTTTTGTAGGTGTTGATTGCATATTTTTATAAATTAATTTGCTAGTCAAAATAAAATAAAACAGAAATTAAAAGGAACAAAAAAAATAAACAGAATGAAATTTGAAAACCTCTATTACTCGCCCTGGGCGCAGCCCAACTGGGCCCAACCGCACCTCTCCTCCCTCCTTCACTGTTCCCCTCATTGCGTGGCTTCCATCCGCGTCGGCCATGGCTGCGGCCATGCCGTGGCGTGCATCCGCCGGCTGACCGACGGGGATAAGGACCCCGCCCGACCCCTCCTCCCCTCTGGAACCCTAGATCGACGCCCCCCGCTCGTCCCCTCCCTCCCTCGCCTCTCTCCCTCACCCCGTGACCACCCGAGCCCGCCATGGCCGCTGTGACCACAAAGCCCCCGGCGTGGAAGAGCTTGTCCAGGAGGTTCCCCACATACGTCTTCTTCACCAGCGGCGAGGAATCGGACCAGGGCGCCGCGCAAGCCGTGAATCAAACCAGTTCCTCCCGCCGGGCCGCCATCGTCCTCCCCGATGAATTCGTCGCCGCCAGTGCTGCTCCGAGCTTGCTGCCGTCCCCTACTGAACCCCCGTGAGCCTCCCCTTCGATTCCTCCTCTCTTCCCGCGCGAGCCTCCACCGTAGGTCCTACCCGCCGTGGTTCCGGCCGCCGGTGTGCGGGAAGAGCCGCGTCCTCGCCGCGAGACCGCGCCCTGGCGGCTCCCCTATGCGCGCGCTCATGCGTAAACCGCAAACCAGCCGCGCCTTGGCTCCCTCCTGCACCCCTGACCGCCCTGGCCGAATGTCGCCGGCGGCAAGCCGTGCGAGACATGGCCGGCGTGCCCTCTGGCCAGGGGCTAACCCCCCCCCCCCCATTAGTGTTAACGACCCCCACCCCCTCACCGACTGTGGGCCCAAGGCTATTAGTGTTATATAATTAGAAACTGTTAGCTAAAATGGCTCACTAACATGTGGGTCCCAACCATTAAGATAACCCCCTGGATTAATTAGATTAGCTAATTATGTCTATGTGTCTATGACACCTAGGTCGCATTGTCAGGTTTTTAATTAAAAGGAACTAATATTAAAACCTGAGTATGACATGTGTACCCCACTAGCTAGTTAGTTAAAATAAATGATTATGTTAAAATGTGAGGCTGACAGGTGGGACCCATTGGTCAGTTTGACCAGTCAAAGGCCTCATCCTATGACAAGGTGGACCCACATATCAGTGGTACTGTTCTGGATAATCTTTTGGATAATGTTGATTTTAATAATAAAAGAAATTCCAGAAATTCCAAAAATCATTTAAATATTAGAAATTCAATATCTTTTAAACCGTAACTCGGATCGAAAAACTTTATACATCATAATTGATCAGAAAAATATAACGAATACGAATACACTATCCGTTGGTCTACCACCCCCCTCTAACATACCGAACATCGAACCGTCCCCCTCAGGACCGTCTGTCCGATGATTTGTCCGGTACTGTTAAAGTATCCGGATGAATTTATTCTGAACACGAAAGTTGTTCAGAATAGCTCAACTAACACGGATACACCCTCCATACGTTTGTCGGCTGTCCACGACACCTCCGGCATGAACCCTTCCCCCTCCGGACACCCTGTCCGGTAATCACCCGGAGCTGGCAGTTCATCCCCAGATGGACTCCCGCTCCGAGCAACCTGCATTGCACTGCGTTAGAACACCGTTAACATTGAGTTTGTCATGTCTTGTATTTGTATTGCTATTATTGTTGTGTATTTATTGTTTCTCCCCCCTATCTTATTGTCCGATAGACCCGCCGACCGAGGCCGATGCCCCTGTGGTCGACTACGTTGTTGACGACCGTACCCCTACAACCGTCGAGCTTCCAGGCAAGCAGAGCCATTCTCTTCCCCAGATATCACCTATCTTTCAGTACATTTCTTGCACTAGGCATTGTTACTGCTGCTGCTACGATTACAATCCTATTCAATTGCATAGCCTGTCATTGTCGTCCCTTGATGTACCTTCTTTTATCCTATGCTGCCTTATAAATATATATATAATATTCAGCAGTGAGCCCTGCGCATTGTTAGCTAGGATTAGATAGCGGGTCGTGGCCACTCAGGGGAGTGATCACGGAAACAAAATATATACGACTGTAACAGGTACGGATCAATGCACACGCCCTAGGGAACCTACAACAACGAGACTCTCCCGAGTCTCTTCGAGTTTGACTTACGAGGGGACTGACTCGTAATTCACTCTCGTCGGCTCAGTAGCGTAGTATCACTGGGATGATACGAGGGCATTCCTCTTTAGTTCATTCCGCTGGTGTCTCGGCACCACCGGGGTGATATGAGAATATTCCTCTTTAGTTCATTCCGCTGATGTCTCTGTCGAACCTCGTTAAGTGTGCCATCGAGGTTGATTCCTCCTGGTTTCACTTAATGGTAGGCACTCGAATCAAGTGGTGTCCTTAAAGGTAAGAGTCGGGAGAACCAGCGGTGCCCGCGAGCGGTATATTGTCGGGAGCGACAGGGAGGGTACGACCGACGTTACTGGCGTGCTTGGCCCCTGCTCGTATCTCGTGAGAGTTACGAAACCACGAGAAAGTAGAGCTTTACCAAGAGCACACGCGAGACAAGGTAAGGAGACGGTTCACCTTGTTGGTAACCGCGCGCTTTGACGGGACGATAGGGCAGGCCGCGACGTTACCGGTGGGCCTTGTTGCTGTTCGTTGGCCGTTGTGTTGTTAGCCAGACAGCGATAACGGTTGTCTGCGAGATAATATTAAAATTCTAAATGGTTCGGCAGATGACTTGAGAGACCCGTTGGTCTGTACGCACTACCTTCACGTGGGATAAGGAGTTATGGGCTCCCCTGCGTCGTAGTTTGTCCGAAAGCTCTTTAGACGCAGCAGTACCACGGGCTGATAGCCGGGAAGCCGTCTTGTCTTCTTTGCTGCAGCAGGTGTGTTTTGGATTTGCTTTTTCTTCACCGGCCAGTCTCGTACCGTCCAGGAGCATGCAAGGGTGAGGGACCTAGACCCCTTGGCGCATAGGATATAGTCCGGCGGATGGCCTCTCTACTGAGCCTAGGATGGGCTGAGATGTGTCGGATAGCCTCGGTGGGACATTCCCTAACAAGGTGTACGCCACCCTGGAGATCCGAGCGTGCAGGTTGAACAGTAGTGCACCCCTGCAGGGAGTTTAATCTATTCGAATAGTCGTGTCCACGGTAACAGGACGCTTTATGCTGAAGCTGGATCTTACCACTAGAAACTATTACTATTAAACTGTATGGTTCCGGGTTTTATTCCTCGCAGGGAAGTCGAGGAGGGGAACTCGGAGGCATTATTATTATTAATCATTACAACTTATATTATTCAATGTTGCAGCAACTTCTGCTTCATTGTTACTTTATGCTTTATATAAACTGTTGGTTGTTTCTCTTCTCATGCTGCAAGACATCGTCAGAAGATGCTTGTCTTCGATAGGCCTAGCTTCTTACCCTTATTCTGATTTCTATCTTGCAGTCCACTATATACAACCTCCCCTTTCCATTTGATACAATGCATAATGCTTAGTAGTGGACGTAAGACTCGCGGGTATGCTAGATACTCAACTTTTCTTTATTTCCCCTTTTATGTTTTGCCTGATCGGCCGCTGCAGTCGACGTTGGAGCCCAGGAGCAGGAGTACCCCCGGAGATGCCTACTACTACGTCGAGCCCCCCTTTTACCAGGACCAGGAGTAGTTTGGAGGTTCCCAGGCAGGAGGCCTCGCCTTTTCGAATCTATTGTTATTTGTGCTAGCCTTGTTAAGGCAACCTTGTATTCTTGTGTCTGTACTCAGATACTATTGCTTCCGCTGACTTTGTGCTCTCGAGATGTTGTATTCGAGCCCTCGTGGCCCCTGGCTTGTATTAAACAGCTTGTGTTATTTTATTTTGTAGAGTTGTGTTGTGATATCTCACCGTGAGTCCCTAATCTCGATCGTGTACCTTGCGTGTATGATTACTGTACACGGTCTGATTTTGGGGGCGTCACAAGTTGGTATCAGAGCTGACTTCCTTTAGGACACCCCATCCAACTCCTTGGTCGAAGTCGAGTCTAGTATTTGCAAAACTACTTTGCTAACTTAATGTTTGGCTTACGGGCCCACATCGATGTCGCTACGTGTGATATCTATGGTATTAGGATCTTTTTCTCCTTACCTATGCTCTGGGACTGCTCTCTTAGCCTTGCTTGTAAGTTTTATTAACACTAACTTTAGGTTCTCGTACCTCCTTCCTTACGGAGATCACTGCATTCCCGATGATCGCCTGAGTCACCTGAAGATTCCGAAGGTTACTCTCCGATGAATTCCTGAGATCCTACGTGTTCATCGCCTTTGCAATACCATGCCACCGATAAGTCCGTGTGGATAATTGCATCCACCTCCCGATCTGGAAATCACAATTTCATTGTACTTAATCAGCAAATTATTCCGATGCTTCTATCACCCTATGCCTTTTCATTCTTTCTCCTTCTGGTTGAGTATTGATACTCACATCAGATTCTTTGCGAACCACCCGGCCTTTGGTGGATCATTATCTGACTAATCCTACATGGCTTCTTCCATGTGTCAATTGGATTCATCTTGTGAAATACCATCCCTGCCCCTCGATGATTTGGGTTATCATCGACAACCTCCCTTGACTCTCTGCCAATACAACTTGGTCTTGTATAACTTGATTTGCTTTCCCTTGGGAAAGATATACACCTGATACTTGTGTATCATCAACTCTTCCTTTCCATTGGTTTGCTTAACCTTTCTTGTAATATATCTTATCTGGGCAGTGATAATTCACCTGCTTATGAAAACACCTCGGTGTACAACCTCATCAGTAACCCCTTGTTGACATTGTCGATGACATTTCTGTAACCACCGGGACGAGAACTTTGCCAATTGGTCCGCCTCGTATTTACGAGAAGGAAAATGGTTCTCAATGTCCACTGCCCCTGGTATCACTGTTGTTGCCGATATAGATCACAAGTTATTCTCTGACGATCCTTGCATCGTGATCGCGTAATATGTCACCACCTCACCCACAGTTCAACAGGATCGAAACCTGACTCTTGTCGTCTACCTTGCGATATTCGGCCTGATATCATGCTTATGCCTGATGCTATGGACCCCTTTTTCATCATCCGTCATCGGCATCGAATGCATGCCTAACCGTTTGAAACTTCTCAAACCTTCTTTTGATTCTCTCGATGTATTCTCCTGAGTATAAAATCGGAAGATACTTTGTACCCCACTCCCTTGGACAACCTCGGTTGATTAACCTTGTACCGATCCGACCCCCTTGAGTTTACCCTCCTAGCCTATTCGTAAGTACGATGGAGCCCCGATGGAAGGATGTCAACACGTCGAGATGCACCGATGAAGAGAAATGAAGGCATCAACGAGATGGATTAAATTCATCGAGAAGGACAACAAGACCCAGAAGACTCGTTAGAATACAAAACCGAAACTTTAACCCTACACTAACTTTTAATTCTCGGGACGAGAATTCTTTGTAGTGGGGGAGAATTGTAACACCCCGGATGTCACGCTACAGTAATCACCTACAGTAATCACAATTACTGTTGCTAATCATGCCTTGATCATCTTTGGATCAACAAAAACTCTAAATGCCTTTTTGGTGAATATTAAAAATATGTAACAAAATAAACTTTGTCCAAAAATTGCGAAGCCAATTTTATTAAATATCAAATAATCACTGGACCCTGCCAGTGTGGTTGTGGGTATTTATCAAGCTATGGAAAATTGCAAACAAATCATACGGTGGCAAAAGACAACTTTTACTTCATATTAAATAGTTCAAAAATCTAAATGATTTTATTAATGCCTCAAACTTTATGTGGAAGTGTTAGTCATTGAAAAACTTTTGTAGGTGTTGATTGCATATTTTTATAAATTAATTTGCTAGTCAAAATAAAATAAAGCAGAAATTAAAAGGAACAAAAAAAACAAATAAACAGAATGAAATATGAAAACCTCTATTACTCGCCCTGAGCGCAGGACAACTGGGCCCAACCCCACCTCTCCTCCCTCCTTCATTGTTCCCCTCATTGCGTGGCTTCCATCCGCGTCGGCCATGGCCGCGGCCATGCCGTGGCGTGCATCCGCCGGCTGACCGACATGGATAAGGACCCCCGCCCGACCCCTCCTCCCCTCTGGAACCCTAGATCGACGCCCCCCCCCCCCCCGCTCGTCCCCTCCCTCCCTCACCTCTCTCCCTCTCCCCGTGACCACCCGAGCCCGCCATGGCCGCCCCTCCATGGCCGCTGTGACCACCAAGCCCCTGTCGTGGAAGAGCTTGTCCAGGAGGTTCCCCACATACGTCTTCTTCACCAGCGCCGAGGAATCGGACCAGGGCGCCGCGCAAGCCGTGAATCAAACCAGTTCCTCCCGCCGGGCCGCCGTCGTCCTCCCCGACGAATTCGTCACCGCCGGCGCTGCTCCGAGCTTGTTGTCGTCCCCTACTGAACCCCCGTGAGCCTCCCCTTTGATTCCCCCTCTCTTCCCGCGCGAGCCTCCACCGTAGATCCTCCCCGCCGTGGTTCCGGCCGCCGGTGTGCAGGCAGAGCCGCGTCCTCGCCGCGAGACCGCGCCCTGGCGGCTCCCCTCCCCGCGTGCTCATGCATAAACCGTAGACAAGCCGTGCCTTGGCCCCCTCCTGCACCCCTGACCGCCCTGGCCGAATGTCGCCGGCGGCAAGCCGTGCCAGACATGGCCGGCGTGCCCTCTGGCCAGGGGCTAACCCCCCCATTAGTGTTAACGACCCCCCCCCCTCACTGACTGTGGGCCCAAGGCCATTAGTGTTATATAATTAGAAACTGTTAGCTAAAATGGCTCACTGACATGTGGGTCCAAACCATTAAGATAACCCCTGGATTAATTAGATTAGCTAATTATGTCTATGTGTCTATGACACCTAGGTCCCACTGTCAGGTTGTTAATTAAAATGAACTAATATTAAAACCTGAGTATGACATGTGTACCCCACTAGCTAGTTAGTTAAAATAAATGATTATGTTAAAATGTGAGGCTGACAGGTGGGACCCACTGGTCAGTTTGACCAGTCAAAGGCCTCAGCCTATGACAGGGTGGCCCCACATGTTAGTGGTACTGTTCTGGATAATCTTTTGGATAATGTTGATTTTAATAATAAAAGAAATTCCAAAAATTCCAAAAATCATTTAAATATTAGAAATTCAATATCTTTTAAACCGTAACTCGGATCGAAAAACTTTATACATTATAATTGATCAGAAAAATATAACGAATACAAATACGCTATCCATTGGTCTACCAGCCCCCTCTAACATACCGAACATCGAACCGTCCCCCTCCGGACCGTTTGTCCGATGATTTGTCCGGTACTGTTAAAGTATCCGGATGAATTTATTCTGAACACGGAAGTTGTTCAGAATAGCTCAACTAACACGGATACACCCTCCATACGTTCTTCGGCTGTCCACGACACCTCCGGCATGAACCCTTCCCCCTCCGGACACCATGTCCGGTAATCACCCGGAGCTGGCAGTTCATCCACAGATGGACTCCCGCTCCGAGCAACGTGCATTGCACTGCGTTAGAACACCGTGAACATTGAGTTTCGCATGTCTTGTATTTGTATTGCTATTATTGTTGTGTATTTATTGTTTCTCCCCCCTCTCTCCGATAGACCCGCCGACCGAGGCCGATGCCCCTGTGGTCGACTACGTCGTTGACGACCGTACCCCTACAACCGTCGAGCTTCCAGGCAAGCAGAGCCATTCTCTTCCCCAGATATCGCCTATCTTTCCGTACATTTCTTGCACTAGGCATTGTTACTGCTGCTGCTACGATTACAATCCTATTAAATTGCATAGCCTGTCATTGTCGCCCCTTGATGTACCTTCTTTTATCCTATGCTGCCTTATAAATATATATATAATATTCAGCAGTGAGCCCTGCGCATTGTTAGCTAGGATTAGATAGCGGGTCGTGGCCACTAAGGGGAGTGATCGCGGAAACGAAATATATACAACTGTAATAGGTACGGATCAATGCACACGCCCTAGGGAACCTACAACTGCGAGACTCTGCCGAGTTGCTTCGAGTTTGACTTACGAGGGAACTGACTCGTAATTCACTCTCGTCGGCTCAGTAGCGTATTATCACTGGGATGATACGAGGGCATTCCTCTTTAGTTCATTCTGCTGGTGTCTCGGCACCACCGGGGTGATACGAGAATATTCCTCTTTAGTTCATTCCGCTGATGTCTCTGTCGAACCTCGTTAAGTGTGCCATCGAGGGTGATTCCTCCTGGTTTCACGTAATGGTAGGCACTCGAATCAACTGGTGTCCTTAAAGGTAAGAGTCGGGCGACCCAACGGTTCCCGGGAGCGGTATATTGTCGGGAGCGACAGGGAGGGTACAACCGACGTTACTGGCGTGCTTGGCCCCTGCTCGTATCTCGCGAGAGTTACCAAACCACGAGAAAGTCGAGCTCTACCAAGAGCACACGCGAGACAAGGTAAGGAGACGGTTCACCTTGTTGGTAACCGCGCGCTTTGACGGGACAACAGGGCAGGCCCGGACATGACCGGTGGGCCTTGTTGTTGTTCGTTGTCCGTTGTGTTGTTAGCCATACAGCGGTAACGGTTGTCTGCGAGATAATATTAAAATGCTAAATGGTTCGGCGGATGACTTGAGAGACCCGTTGGTCTGTACGCACTACCTTCACGTGGGATAAGGAGTTATGGGATCCCCTGCGTCGTAGTTTGTCCGAAAGCTCTTCAGACGTCAGCAGTACCACGGGCTGATAGCCGGGAAGCGGTCTTGTCTTCTTTGCTGCAGCAGGTGTGTTTTGAATTTTCTTTTGCTTCACCGGCCAGTCTCGTACCGTGCAGGAGCGTGCAAGGGTGAGGGACCTAGACCCCTTGGCGCATTGGATATAGTCCGGTGGATGGCCTCTCTGCTGAGCCTAGGATGGGCTGCGATGTGTCGGACAGCCTCGGTGGGGCATTCCCTAATAAGGTGTACGCCACCCTGGAGATCCGAGCGTGCAGGCTGAACAGTAGTGCACCCCTGCAGGGAGTTTAATCTATTCGAATAGTCGTGTCCACGGTAACAGGACGCTTTATGCTAAAGCTGGATCTTACCACTAGAAACTATTACTATTAAACTGTATGGTTCCGGGTTTTCTTCCTCGCAGGGAAGTCGAGGAGGGGAACTCAGAGGCATTATTATTATTAATCATTACAACTTATATTATTCAATGTTGCAGCAACTTCTGCTTCATTGTTACTTTATTCTTTATATAAACTATTGGTTGTTTCTCTTCTCATGCTGCAAGACATCGTCAGAAGATGCTAGTCTTCGATAGGCCTAGCTTCTTACGCTTATTCTGATTTCTATCTTGCAGTCCACTATATACAGCCTCCCCTTTCCATTTGATACAATGCATAATGCTTAGTAGCGGACGTAAGACTCGCGGGTATGCTAGATACTCACCTTTGCTTTATTTCCCCTTTTATGTTTTGCCTGATCGGCCGCTGCAGTCGACGTTGGAGCCCAGGAGCAGGAGTACCCCCGGAGGCGCCTACTACTACGTCGAGCCCCCCCTTTGACCAGGACCAGGAGTAGTTTGGAGGTTCCCAGGCAGGAGGCCTCGCCTTTTCGAATCTGTTGTTATTTGTGCTAGCCTTCTTAAGGCAACGTTGTATTCTTGTGTCTGTACTCAGATACTATTGCTTCCGCTGACTTTGTGCTCTCGAGCTGTTGTATTCGAGCCCTCGTGGCCCCTCGCTTGAATTAAACAGCTTTTATTATTTTATTTTGTAGAGTTGTGATGTGATATCTCACCGTGAGTCCCTAATCTCGATCGTGTACCTTGCGTGTATGATTACTGTACACGGTCTGATTTTGGGGGCGTCACAAGAAAGTAGTAACAATTATAACAAAGTAGGACCTGGAAAACTCATCAAATCATGACAAACATAGCATTGGTCAAGGAACAACTAATAACTTTAATTTTGTTCTTTCACTTATAATGGAACAGTTGAAGCTTTTGAAAGAACATGCTATTAGTCAAGAAATGCACATGTCAACACAAAGGAAGATGTTTACTAAGCATGAGCTTTTGCAAACAACTCACTTATCAAAATATAATGTCAACAAAGATGTAACATGCTAGATTTCAATGCAACTTTATATGCAAGCATCTTTATCAACATCAAATGTCTGTTCTCTCTCAAGAAAGGAAGGAAGTAGGAAGGACTGACTCAGCACAAAATAAAGATAAACCCCGTGCAAAAGGGTAAGCAGGAAAACTTATGTGCCATCTCTAGATCAAACAGAATAAAAACAAACTTTTGGGAGGTGCATGATCCTTCCACGACTGCTGATAGATAACTCACTCACTTCATGATTTGGACAAGTTTCGAGGAACGGCTCCCATGTGGGGACGATCACATCCCCTTGGATTCCTTTGTTTATCACTCGTAAAAGGGCGAAGGAACTTGTGTGTTAGTATTTATCTTTTACGAGCTGGGCACTCATGCCAGTCCCTTCTCATATTAGGGGTTTGCAGATTAGACATGCAATCCTAAGGTTATTAATCTCTCCGGTCTTATTGTTTACAAAGGGTCAAACACACAAGGGATAATGATAATGATAGCTACTGAAAGTAAATACTGAAAAGTAAATAGGCTTATAAATAGTGATGAGAATATCGACCGGGGTCCCGTGATGTTCAATAGTGATGTCTCTCTCCCAAAAGACGATAAAACGGTTATGCGAGGTAAACAAATTACAGATGGCAATTGTAAGGATTATAAACGCACCACATTGCTAACTATGCTACAAAATAAAGGAAGAAGCTCATAAGCATGGGCAGTACGCCAAAATAAGTAGACAGAAATCAATCTACATCTACTACTAATCATCCACCTTGAGATATCTATCCAGAACATCTCGCTGGTATTAAGTTGCGAGCCCCACCCAAAGTGTAAACCCAAAGCAACAGACAACTGCATTAAAAAGAACTTTGCGTAGAGTAAACAATCCTTGCAACCGCGGTTAGAAGCACCAAAGGTTTCCCCCTTGTGGCCAAAACACATCCCCTAGACTCATATTTCTGTCACTCAAGCTTGTCAATAGGGGGCATGTACCCACAATCGAGCATAACGTTCCCTCTTGGAGTCACTACATACTACTTGGCCAACGCAATAAACAGAAACGGAGAACATGCAAGAATTACTTAGGAACAAAAAATATAAGAGATAAAAACCAAATATATTACTCTATCACGATATGAACATAATCTCATAATCCAACAGATCCCATCAAACTCAGCATAGCAACAGCAGAAGAATTACATATGTGCCTCGATCATGTAGGGCAGGTCACGAGGTCTAAACCATGAAGAACAAAGAGGGGAGGAGAACATCACGTAGCTACTGATCCTGGACCCATGGTCCAAGGTAGACTACTCACGCCACATCCGGGAAGCGTCCTTGGTGGAGGAGAAGCTCCCGGAGGTCGATCCTCCCTCAGGCAGGGTGCCAGGAAGGGTCCTGACAGTGCTCCCAATATTGGAAGCGCGGCGGCGGCGGAGCAGAGGCGATATTGCGAAATAGGGTTCTGTCTTCGGGAGTTTCCCGTGACGGAGAATAAATAGGCGAAGGGGGGCAGTCAGGGGGGCCACCAGGGGTCCAGGCGCCACCCTGGTGCGACTAAGCCCCTGGCCGCGCCAGGTGGTCGCCTGCGCGCCTTGTGGTAGCCCCCTGACCCTACTTCGGGCTTCGGGAAGCTTCCGGCACGCTAATTTTTTATCTGATTTTTCCTGGATTTTTTGGAGCACTTTTTATATGGTGGGAAACTGAAATAAAAAAACAGCAGAATGCAAGAACTGGCACTGGGGTGCACTGAGTTAGCAGGTTAGTCCAAATATTATTAAAAGTGTATGAAAGTGTATCTAGATCATAGACATATCACAAAAAACATGCATGAACGAGCATAAATTATCGATACATTTGAGACGTATCAACATCCCCAAGCTTAATTCCTGCTCGTCCTCAAGTAGGTAAATGATAACAGGCATAATTTCTGTGGTGACATTATAGCAACCATATAAGAACTTTGAAAAGTAAAGCAATCAAGGTATGTGATTCAATTCAAGTCATAATATGCAAGAGTCTATATTAGCATTGAAATAAGCAACAAAAGAACATTAGGTGCAAGAGCTCTTGCTGTCCATGACTCGAATGTCTCCAAATGGTGTTTGCATGCAAGAAGGGGGATAGGGAATACGAGAAGAAAAAGTATTTTTTTTAGAACTAAATCTACTAAAGTTTCACACTTGGTCTCCTTTGTAATCTTATCTTGACTCGTCCCCAGACCACTAGCAAGGTACAAGTCAATTTGATCCACTCCTTTTCGATATGTTGAGCACTCATGCAATGGATGAGCGTAAACACGAAAGGTGACACTTAGGATGGCAAAGAGAGAATATGGTGGATGAGGAAGACAAAAAGGATGAGAAAGGCTCACATCAATGAGGACAATCATAGGCGAGAAGGCCAAATGATAGATATGATGTGAGGAGTAGGAATTGCCATGCAATGGATGCACATATGAGCTGAAAAGCTCTCCAATGGAACCAGTGGGGGTGCATCTAACTTGCTCGCTCATGAAGATCTAGAGCTCTTTTGAGGAGGCTCATCCTTGGAATATGCAAGCCAAGTTCTATAGTGTGGAGGTCCCCACATAGCTATATGCATGATCATCTCTATGGAGTACAAGGATAGGAGGGAGTACTAGTGTGGATCTTTCAAAAGGATAGTAGTGTTGCCCCTTTCTCTCTTTTTATTTCTTTTTTATATTTTTACCATTTTTTGTATTTATTTGGTGGCCTCAATGGCTCTTTCTATTTAACTCTCATTTTTCCTCACTTAAGGGCAACACTCTAATTTACAAGAGGGTACAGAAGATCTTTCACACTTTACAAGGTACTCAAATCATAAAGAAGATGTAGCTATGATGATGTATGCAATGTATGCCGCTGCCAGTGTAGCAGGAACATGTATGACATGAAGATCAAGTCATGAAGAGGTGGATGTTGCATGGCAATATATCTCGGAAAGGCTATGGAAATGCCTTGATAGGTAGGTATGGTGGATGTTTTGAGGAAAGATATAGGGAGGTTTATGATGACAGAGCGTATCATGCTGAGGGTTTGGATGTACCGGCGAAGGTGGACGCCAACTCTCGGAGTAAGAAGGAGGCAATGCACGACACAGGAAAGGCTAGCAAATATGAGGAGGTGGAAGTGTCAACTTTCAATACTTACATTAGTCCGAAGAACTCATGCACTTATTATCGGTAACTCTCAATCTAATAAGGAGGTTCACAAAGAGACAAGTACCACGAGGAAGAGTGTATGGGGGTTTGGTTATCCTTGCGCATCCTCGACTCATGGTACGTGAGTGTACTCTAATATTCGATCCCTCCAAAGATTTGTGATCCATCTAGTAGCTAGAGTTCTCAACTAGTTTTGCAGGTTTTGACAATAAACACGGTTTGCCCAAAATACGACACCTATCACTAATAGTCTAGAGCTCTATACACCAAAAGTTCAAACATTACTCAAATCAATACCTCAAAACTATTGCAAGTTACTACTAAAATTAAATAGCAAGCTCAATTACCTACTCTCAAGACAAGACACAACTCAGTGCAACAACCAACTCTCTTAACAAGATAAACATGAAAACTAAAGAGAGTTACATCAACAAACTAAACAAAATCCAAGGCTCTTGCTAAAGACAAACTAAGACTAAAACTAAACATGGCAGTAGCTACGAAAAGATAAAGAACACACAACAGCAAAAAGATAGGCATGAAGAATCCTATGATGTGTTCTAGATTTTTAAAGTGGAGCGTGTTTCTCTCCCACACAAAGTAAGACGGGGTCTAACTTGTTATGAACAGAAAGCAAATCTAAAGAAAACTAAAAATAAAACCTAAGAGCGAGACACTCCAAGCATAGCACATAACGCATGAAGTGATAAAAATATAGTGAGACGAAGGACGAACTGATGATTGTTGATGGAGAAGGGGATGCACGGGGGCATCCCCAAACTTAGACGCTTGAGTCTCCTTGAATATTTGTTGGGGATGCATGTGGGCATCCCCTGTCTTGAGCGCTTGACACTCCCGAATCTTCTTTCATCATCTTCCATCGCACACTTGAAAACTCCCTTCATACATAACTCATCATAAGCTGATTAGAGAGGTTAGTACCCTTAATAAATAATTTTCCCCAATGGATATAAAGATATTATTTAATAGATATTGTTTCTAAAGATTTCCAAAAGGTTTTTTCAAAAAAAAAGCAAGCTTAAGGTTTGCAAAATTTAGGAGAGACAAAACGTGGCAGAATCTGTGAAAAACAGAACAACAGGTAGTAAATAATTTTTTAGGGGTACTTCTGCAACTCAAATAAAAAAACCCAGAACATAAGAAAGTTCCATGATTGTATAGAGCATGCTTTGTAAAAAATTCAGCGCAAAAGGATGAACTAGTGATTTGATCCGATTTTTTCCGTCACGAGGACAGAATCTGTTTTCTGGACAACATGTCACAACTTCGCTTTCCTTGTCATATGAGGCTATAACTTGGCACAAAGCTTGAAAATAAAGATACAATGATGTTGATACAGTAGTAACAATCATCAAGACCACTAAAAACAGAAGTAAAAATATCTTGGGTTGCCTCCCAACAAGCGCTTTCTTTTACGCCTTAAATCTAGGCATAATGATTATAGAAGACGCTCTCACAAGAATAAGAATTTTGGAGCAAAAGAGAGCATCAAGAAGCAAATATGAAACACATTTAAGCCTAACCCACTTCCTATGCATAGGAATCTTGTAAGAAAATAAACAAAGAAGCACAAAGTGACATGCATAGGAAGGTGGAACAAGAACAACTACAAAACTTTCACATAAATAGCGGAGTTTTAGTAATATGAAAGTTTTTATACCCAAACTTCCCTCTCTCAAAATAATTTTCAGTAGCATCATGAACAACATCAATAATATAACTATCACATAAATCATGTTGTTCATGACCTACAAGCACACGTGTATATTTTTCAACACGGTCTTTAGGAACATAAGATAAATGCATCCCATCACATTGAGCCTTAATAAGAGCACAGTTCTCCGGAGTTGGAGATTTAAAAAGGATAATAGGACAATCAACTGTGGTGTAATAGCAACAATTTCATGCTTAACATAAGTAACTATAGCAAGTTCATCTGCGTAAGCATCATCCATAGTGGCATCTTGGCCAAAAGTATAGAAGGCCTCATCTTCATCAAAAAGGGATATTTCAAAAGAATCCATGAGATCATAACACTCATATAAGGTAAGAGTCAAAGAGTTACTCTCATTAGAAGGTACACGTGGATGGCTCCATTCTTCCTCCTTTTATTCGTCACTCTCCTCCTCTTTTTCATCCAAGGAGCTTTCAGGTTCAGCAATTTCTTCTTCCATAGAGACCTGCAAATCATTAGTCTCTTCCTTTGGGGGAGAGATTCTCTCAAGATGATCAGTAATATAATAATTTGCATCCTAATTGTAACGACCCAATTCCCTAAGAATCCAAGTCTCTGTGCATTCTGTGCTAGTCCCTGGATCAATATCTAGCACACATAGTACATGATGTAATAAAAAAATAAACCACATGTCATATATATTACATCAAAGATCCAGTATTACAATAAAACATACCTGCATAGCTCAAGGCTAGCTTACAAAAAGAATACAGCGGAAAAACAATAAAACCTTCGTGGCGTCCATCAACTCCACCAGCATAGTTGTGTATAGACATCGTAACCCTACATCGCATCACTTTCTCATCGCATAAAATCCTGCAACACCGAAGGTTACAGCCCGACAACGGGTCAGTACATCTGATTTGTACGGAAAGTCACACGAAAAAAATATACCAGACCTACATCTACATGAAGGATAAGTCAAAGGAAAGGCTTATGGTTTTATTTTGCAGAAAGCTTATTTTTCCCAATCTACCTAGTCCAATTTTAGTTTAACTTACTACTTAAGATCGAACTGGGCACACCAGTTCCAAACCACATCCTTTATTAAAATCTTGCCCACTCAAGTTATTATGGTGATTCATATGTCAAGATCCTCCAGTAACAGTAATGTCTAGTAGCTCAAGTATGTCCATAAACGGGGACACGGCTAATCATGATTAGTTTTTACTCTGCAGAGGTTAGTACACTTTCCCCGCTGGACTCAACCCGAAGATTGAGACGAAGTCTTTCAGAAGAGGTCACCTACACTCAACGGCAATCCGGTACCACCTATCACATCTACATCTGCTAGCTTTGCACGAGAGAGGCTTCCTACATCGTACTCAACTAAGAAAGAGCCCATATGGCCAGCGGCTGTACATGGAAGCTCCTAGTCACCAAGTATTTTTGATCTTTTTGAGCCTGGACGGCGCCCACTTACATTCAGAGGGTAGATACCATGACGTAGTGTCGACCACCAAAACCAACCATTAGGGGCACAACCTGGTCTCGCCTTAGATAAGGAACGAGCCCCCAGGAAGCACTCCCTGCCCGTCCAGAGGTGTATTCTAATTAAAGGTTTGCTAGTCAAGTCATTAAATCCTCACATAGCTCAATGTAATCTCAAACCAATCCACGTCTACTAGCATAGCAAATATATAGCAAGCATGTGCTAGGTTCTCTAAGAAAACATGATAAGATCATATGGCTACCTTACCAGGTTTGCAACAATAATAATATAAATCTTCCTACACATGCATAGGGTGATATTTGCTACATGCATAAGTAAAAATATAGGTTGTGAAATGGTCAAAGTATGACTTGTCTTATACATTCGATGAAGTTCTTTGCTCTCACGATCCAGATAACTCTACTCGTCAAACATCGAGCAATCTATCGTCAACGAAAGAACTCAAATAAGCAATCATGCCGTCAATAAGAATCACAAGAACAATCAATCAAATACAACAAGATTTAGCAACGAGTTTTTCTTTTTATTTAAATCTAAAACTTTAAACAATTAAATAAAATCAACCGTAACTCCGAAAAATATGAAACAAAATCCTGAATTCATCAAATAACCTAAAGAAAATTATGCAATGATTTTTTTAGCAAATCTATAACTAAAATAATGACATTTCTTTTTTAATGCCTTTATTTAGTTATAACATATCTGAAAAATTAATAAAATCTCAAATACTCGTTTAAATAATTTCCACTCAATTTTTGAAGAAGTCATTTTATCTTCTCACAATTATAACTATTCTTGAATGGAAAAATTATTTAAATAACTTCAATTAAAATAAAATAAAAACATATCTAAAACATTTCCAAAAATTTTTATATTAAAGGAGTCCTAGTACCTTCTCTCAATTTAATTTATTGGATTTGTTTTAAATATTAAATTCCTAAGCTCCAACAATGAATATTAGGGAAAGTCATTTTATTCCCTCTCATTTAAATATTCAATTGAAAACCAAAAGTTTCAGATCCTAGTGAAAATCAATCATATCAAGCAAAGAATCATTATTATAATTAATTTATTAACATTCCAAAATTTAGAAAAATTTGGGATGTTACAGACTACCACCCTTAAAAGGAATCTCGTCCTCGAGATTCAAAAAGGCTAGAAAGAAAAAGGTTAGGGTTTGGGTCTTCCTGACAGTTCATCAATGCTCCGATGAGCTAGGGTTCTACCACCCTTAAAAGGAATGCGACGTGATCTTCAAAATCTTACTCCATCGATGACCTCCTTCAAAGAGATTCACCTCCTCCTATCAGGTCTTGAATCCTTAGCAAAAGAGGAGTCTTCCGTATACTGAACCTTCATGGCTGACAGGTCAGGCGCCAATACTAAGCAACTATCGATTCTCTCTTGGTGGTCATCAAGAATGCTTTTACGGGATGCCTGCATGAAATGGTCTTGGCCTATACTCACCGTATAACTTACTATTATTAACGATAATCTTATATAGGGGTCAACATCGTACCATTCTATGGTTCCGGCTTAACCTCGTCGTCTCTCTGCTATAGGTAGGTCACTCAAGATTTACTATCTCGCATATCAAGAGCGAATAATAAGAGTAGTCGTCATGGGGGCCAATCCATTCCGCACCCAAATCATTACCTAGTATATGGTTTAGCAAATCTCACAATCTAACACTCGGACATCCTCACAAGCCTTACATAAGTCCTTCTTATTCATAAACTGGGTTCAGATAAATCCATTGGTTCTCCCAGCCAAAACAGAACATCTATCGTTTCTTCACAACTCTCAGGTTTGCGCAAACTACTATAAAACGTGCACTGGTGAACTATAACTTCCTCCAGGGTTCTTCCTTCAGCAAGATTGTGCTTTCTTTTCATAAGATCCTGGCACAGGGAGTTATCCTTGAACTCATCATTGGTTGCATCCATATTTATTCCAGTCTTGATATTGGCAACCATTGTAGTAGCTTATTCAGTTTAGGGATGAGGATGAGGGGGAATAGAATGTAGATAGAGAGGTAGAGAGAGATAAAGATAGATACCCATACAAACATCACACTAGTTTTGAAAATATAAGTTTTGATGTGTAGCTGTCAGTAAAAACAAGAAATGACAGCTCATAGAAACGATCTAACGGTAGAAACTTGAATCTTCCAGGTCTTCAAGTCTTCGGGTCTTCAATGAAGGTAGCTTCAGTTTTGCATTGTCGAAGAAATCTTCGTATCGTCGGGTCACTTACCAACTTATTCTTCTTGTTGTTGTGTCTCCTTCAGTCTTGAAGCATACTAAATAGATGAGGGGTCTAATGAAACTTAAACTTATTCTACTTACGTAGAAGAAACGCAAGGCACAACACACAACATCAATCAAAGACATATCAAGGTCAAAGGGCATAGGACAAAACTTAAAAAAACAAATCATGACATAAAACATCTAGTTAATCAACAGCAAAACATGCATCGATCCACATCTCCGGCTAACATGAAAAGGTAACATCGTACACTTAGTGCACACCTAAGAGCGTTTATCCTCCAATCGCCAAACATAAGCCTCATTATGGTGACATCTTCTTCTTTCTCTTCAGTACTAGACATCTGTTGCTGTAGTGTCCCATGTTCCTGCACCGATAACACTTAATTTCTCTAAGATTCTTCTTTTCCTTCTTCACAGGTGCTTCCTTGAACTCCTGGATAATCTTCTTCATCCATTCCTTTTGTTGTTGAATCCCTTGTTGTGTCATGATGAAAAATTGTAACTGATTGGGGTAATGATTATTCCCTTCGCACACAAAACATGTGACTTGAGCTGTGGGACACTCTTCACCCCAGTGAATTTCCTCACAAGAGGGACATCCATTTTGGTGTCCTCCGTAGGAGTGTCCTATTTCCCCGCAAATTTTGCAGGCACGGGTCCTCTTAAGGTTTACCCTCCTTTGCATCGGGGTGACGAGGCGGGATCCCAACAAAATCTTTGTAAACTCCTTCCAAGTATTCTTCTTTCTTGATTCGTTAATCACCTGGTGCATTGTCCACCAAGTAGCAGCCTCTTCTACAAAGTACATGGCAGCATAGTGAACCATGTCCTTAGTTCCAACCTTGTTATGCTCCATGTGCTCTTCCATATTATGAATCCATTGCTCCACCTTCAGTCTTTTCATCGCCTCGGAGAAGGTGAGTCCTACTTCATACTCCATCTATTGAGCCCATACGACATGGGTTAGGGGCAACTAGGATATAGACAGGAAAACAAACCTAAAGGTAGCACTAAGCAATTTGCACATAGACAAGAACAAGGCAACACACCTACATGCAAACAACATCAAATAACATCAATCAATACAGTCACGAAAATCACACTACACAAAAACACTAGAGTAAGGTCATATGTGCAAGACATACGATCTCATCATACTACACACAAATCATTTATCTAACTTCACATACAAGTGGTGGTCTTAATCTAAGCTTCATCCTTCTCAACTAAGCTGATCTTGAAGATCCTATCGTAGTATGAAAACTCATTAAACCCCGTAGGATACTTATTCTAGTTCTGGTAGTGGTAACTTCAATTGATCCATGAGGTTGATGTTGTACTCCTCAAAAGTCACGTCTTCAGGGGCATAAGCAACTCAAAGGGGTATTTACATTAAAATAAGACAAGGAGTTTAGAAGGTGAATTGTAGATGAGAGATACTAGATAGGAGAGTAATTAACTAAAGAATGAAATAATAGTTTTGTACCTATGGCTTTTCCTATCCAATTTCTAGGGTTACGGCCTACAGTCAACATGGGCTCTGATACCATCTGTAATGACCCGATTCGCTAAGAATCCAAGTCTCTGTGCATTCTGTTCTAGTCCCTGGATCAATAGCTAGCACACACAGTACATGATGTAATATCAAAAATAAACCACACGTCATATATATTACATCGAAGATTCAGTATTACAATAAAACATACCTGCATAGCTCAAGGCTAGCTTACAAAAAGAATACAACGGAAAAACAATAAAAGCTTCGTGGCGTCCATAAACTCCACCGGCATAGTTGAGTATAGACATCGTAACCCTACATCGCATCACTTACTCATCGCATAAAATCCTGCAACACCGAAGGTTACAGCCCGACAACGGGTTAGTACATCTGATTTGTATGGCAAGTCACACGAAAAAAAAATATAACAGACCTACATCTACATGAAGGATAAGTCAAAGGAAAGGCTTATGGTTTTATTTTGCAGAAAGCTGATTTTTCCCAATCTACCAAGTCCAATTTTAGTTTAACTTACTACTTAAGATCGAACTGGGCACACCAGTTCCAAACCACACCATTTATTAAAATCTTGCCCACTCAAGTTATTATGGTGATTCATATGTCAAGATCCTCCAGTAACAGTAATGTCTAGTAGCTCAAGGATGTCCATAACCGGGGACATGGCTAATCATGATTAGTTTTTACTCTGCAGAGGTTTAGTACACTTTCCCCACTGGACTCAACCCGAAGATTGAGACGAAGTCTTTCAGAAGAGGTCACCTACACCAAACGGCAAGCCGGTACCACCTATCACATCTAAATCTGCTAGCTTTGCACCGGAGAGGCTTCCTACATAGTACTTGTGACACCCTCGATTTACGATCATGTACAATAATCATACAGTCAGGGTACATGATCGAGATCAAGGTGCCACGGTGAGAATATCACAGCACAACACTAAAGACAAAAGGATAAACCAAATTTATTACAATGAAGGAGGTCACACGGACCCGAATACATAAGTCAAATCAAACATAATATCTGAGTACAGACATAGTTAGTCAAGTTTTGCCTTAAGAAGGCTAGCACAAATAACATCACAGATACAGATCGAAAAGGCGAGGCCTCCTGCCTGGGATCCACCGAAATACTTCTGGTCAAAGGGAACTCGACGCCGTAGTAGGCTCCTCCTGGAATCTCCTGCTCCTGGGCTCCAACGTCGACTGCAGCGGCCGATCACGCAAAGCGAAAAGGGGAAATAAAGAAAGGGTGAGTATCTAGTATACCCGCGAGTCTTACGTCCGCTACTATGCAATTATGCATTGTATCAAATGGAAAGGGGAGGCTGTATATAGTGGACTGCAAGGTAGAAATCAGAATAAGGGTAAGAAGCTAGGCCTATCGAAGAGTAGCATCTTCCGACGAGTCTTGAAGCATGAGGTAAGGATCAGCCAACAGTTCAATAACATGAATGTAATAACAATGCAGCAGAAGTTGCTGCAACATTGTATAATAGTAAGTTGTAATATTAATAAATATAATGCCTCCGAGTTCGCTTCCTCGACTCCCTGTGAGGAAAAGAAACCGGAACCAACAGTTTAATAGTAGTAGTTTGTAGTAGTAGGCTCTGGCTTCAGCATAAAGCGTCCTGTTACCGTGGACATGGCTATTCGAATAGATTATCTTCCCTATAGGGGCTGCACTACTGTTACACTACACGCTCGGATCTCCAGGGTGGCGTACACCTTGTTAGGGAACACCCCACTGAGGCTATCCGACACGCTGAGGCCCATCCTACGGCTCATTAGAGAGGTCCCTGCCGGTCTACAGCCCTAAGGACAAGGGGGTCATGGGTCGTTGTGAGGAGGGTGAATTCCAACGCCGCAGCGCGATCCGTCCCTGCCACAATGCTGAACTGGACATCTTTCAGAGCTTTCGAACGAGACAACAACGCGGAGGTCCCACACCGTAATCCCACGTGGAGGTACTGCGTATAGGGCACGTCGACCCACTCAAGTCATCCACCTGAACCGTTAAGCATTTTATTAATTTTCTGTCAAGACAACCGTTATCGTTACCCCTTACTGAATGATTCGCGGACAACGACAGCAGTCAGGACCACCAGTAACGTCGGTGCCTGCCCTGTCGTCCCACAACCTCGTGCGGTTACCAACAAGGTGAACTGTCTCCTTACCTTGTCTCACGTTTGCTCCGAAGAGCTCGACTTTCATACAACAGGATATCCGTCGGCCACGAACAGTACCAGGCCCGCCGCACACCGGTGGAATACACCTGACCTGTCGTTCCGCTAAGATACCCTGCGCGGGCATCATGAGGTCACCCGACTCCTTACCTGTAAGGAAAACCGTGGTTCAGTACCCTAGGACGGCTATACGGAGTCAGCAACGAGTGGAGTACAAGGATTACTTTTCGATAGCTCACACTTGACATGGCTCGGCAGAGCCGGGGTAGAGGCCTAAAGCGGTGTCTGCTCTGAACCGTACCTGTAGCAGTTGAAATGTCACGTATCTGCATTCACTCCCAGAGTGAACACGGCCCACTATCTAACCCTATTGACTAACAATGCGCAGGGTTCACTGATGAATATAATATACAATAGGCAGCATAGGATAAAGGAAGGTACATCAAGGGTGACAATGACAGGCTATGTGATGGAATAGGATTGTAACGTAGCAGCAGCAGCAATGCCTAGTGCAAGAAATGTACGGAAAGATAGGCGACATCTGGGGAAGAGAATGGCTCTGCTTTCCTGGAACCTTGACGGTAGAGGTACGGTCATCGTCGACGAAGTAGTCGATCACAGGGGCATCAACAGCAGACCTCGAGACTATCGGACAATAAGACAGGGGGAGAAACAATAAATACACGGCAATAAAAGCAATACAAATACAAGGCATGGAAAATGTTAAGCTAGAGGTGAACTAACGCAGCGCTACACGTTGCAGACAAAACGGGAATTTTAACCGGCAATTTTTCTGGCTCCGGGCGATTACCGGACAGATGACCCGGAGGGGGGGATGATGATGTTCGTTGTGTTAGAGGGGGGTGATTGACATGCGGATAGCGTATTCATATTTGTTGTATTTTTCTGATCAAGTTTCATGTATAAAGTTTTTTGATCCGAGTTACGGTTTAAAAGATGTTAATTTCTGAAGTTTTAAAGCATTTTAAATCATTTTCCGAATTTCTTTTATTATTAAAACAGAAACATTATCCACAACTAGTTTGACTGGTCAAACCTGACAGTGGGTCCCACATGTCATACACAGTGGAAATCTAAATCATTTTATTAATTACAAAACAACACATGGGGTCCACATGTCATACTCTATTAGTTAACTAAAATCCATTTAAAGCAATTAACAAGTGATGGGCCCCACCTATCATACTCACAGTTATTCTTAACATTTTTTATATTTTTTTTAAACACCTATTAATCTATGGGGTCCACATGTAAGCCACTGAGGGGGGTTATCTGCTAATCCACTGGAGATTAACTAAATAGGGGTTAGCCACTAAACTAACCAAGGCCGGCCCCACATGACAGTGGCACTAGCCACAAAACAGCACGGCACAGCAAGCCGACCATGGCCGTGGCCATGCTAGGCCGGCCGGCGAGGGGGGCGGGCGAGGGCTGCAACTGGTGCGTGGCGGAGGGGCCATTCCGGCCAGGGCCTCGGCGAGGTCTCGCGCGGGGCGGCGTGAGCGCGCCATAGCCATGGCGGCCAGGCGGCGGCGAGCATGGAGGGAGAAGGAGCTCCGGCACCTAGCGCGTACGGGGGAGGGGGGAAATCGAGCGCGGGGCTCACTGTGGTTCAGGGGAGGCTGGGAGTCGATGCGGAGTCGCCACAGGCGGCGAATTGGCCGACGATGGCCGACGGCCGTGGTGAAGGAGGCGGCGCAATTCAGTCTCGTTCGCGGTCTTCGGCCCGAGCGCGAGGGGGGAGATGACCTAGCGGGGCGCCGCGCTCCTTCTGGACATCCTCCCGGTCGACGAGGTGGTCGTTGGCCACGAGAACCACGGCGAGGTGGCGGCGACGACCGCGGTGGTGTGGCGCGGGGGAGAACGGCTCGAGGGGGGGAGGGAATGGCGGCGCGAGGGGGAAGAGAGGGGGGCGAGTCTAGGGTTTCCATGGGGGGGAAGGGGCCTTTAACCTCGCCGGAGGTGGCCTTGATGGCCGCCACGGAGGCGTCGGCCATGGCGCCACGGTCCCCCCTGTGAACAGGGGGTTGATGAAAGGGGGCGTCCGGGTGGGCTGGGCTGGGCCCAACAGGAGGGGAGGGGGTTTTGCCCCCCCCCCCTTGGGCGTTAGATAGGTTTTTCCCAATTTTTGTTTTCTTTTATTTTTCTTTTCTGTTTAATTTTATCTTAGCTATTAAAGGTATTTTGTAAAATATTATACATGCTCCGTAATTAGTGTTACCACCCACACAAGTTCTATAAAAAGTTTGGGCTTTATATAAAACCATTTAGTATCTCATTTAAATAATAAATATTTAATTTGAACTTTTTAATCTACTGTTTTTATTGTTTGAATTATTTCATGGTTCAATAAATTCCCATGCACATATTTCCATGATCTACTGATTATTATGCGATTTATAAAAGTGGTTGCAAGATTTCTGGGCAAGGTTTATTTTTTCCCATTGTTTTAATATTAAGAAAACGGGATTTTTGAATTTTCATTTGAACCATGATGATCAAGGCACGGATGGCACATTGGTTTTAATATCAACCATCATGATTATTGAAACGATCAAATGCAAAATTGACCATGGCATGATGAGCAACAGTGATTAATAATAGTGATGGTCAACAGTGATAGTGATTACTGTTACAGACACTGAGGGTGTTACAAATCTCCCCCACTACAAGAATTCTCGTCCCGAGAATTTAAGTGGTAGCGAGGAAAAGATCGGGGTATTCATTGCGAAGACGATCTTCGCGTTCCCAGGTGGCTTCATCTTCAGAATGATTCGGCCACTGAACCTTCAGTAACTTGACCGTCTTGTTGCGGGTTCGATGTTCGGACTGATCAAGAATGCGGCTCGGATGTTCTTGATAAGTCAAGTCCTGTTGCAGCTCAATCATATCATGTTCCACTTCTCGAATAGGGTCCTTGAAGCAGCGTCGGAGTTGCGACACGTGAAATACATCGTGGACTTGGGAGAGGTTCGGCGGCAATTCCAATCGGTATGCCACGGGTCAACTCCTAGAAAGGATACGGAATGGGCCAATGTAGCGAGGAGCCAACTTTCCTTTGATCCCGAAGCGATGAGTGCCCCTCATGGGAGTGACACGGAGGTAGGCTTGTTCACCAGGTTGATATTCCATTTCTCTGTGTTTGCGGTCATAGTTGCTCTTCTGGCGGGACTCAGCGGCCTTCAAATGTTCACGAATGACGTGAACTTGATCTTCAGCTCGCTGAACAATATGCGGACCAATGAGTGTACGTTCCCCAGTTTCTGACCAATTCAGAGGGGTTCGACACTTACGTCCATAGAGAACTTCGTAGGGTGCCATCTTCAGACTAGCATGCTAGCTATTGTTATACGAGAACTCGACCAACGGGAGAGATTCCTCCCATTTCTTACCAAATGAAATAACACAAGCTCGAAGCATGTCTTCCAGCACTTGATTGACTCGTTCAACTTGGCCTTGTGACTGGGGGTGATAAGAGGTGTTGAGATGCAGAATAGTCCCCAAAGCTTCTTGGAAACTCCTCCAATATCTTGAGGTGAAAAGGCTGCCACGATCTGAACTGATCTCCAACGGAATACCGTGGAGTGAAACAATTTGGGAGATGTAAAATTCTGCCAACTGAGTAGCGGTAATCTTCTCCTTGACTGGTATAAAGTGAGCAACCTTGGAGAACCGGTCGATGATGACAAAGATCGCATCGTTTCCCTTCTGTGATCTAGGAAAACCGGTGACGAAGTCCATATGGACTTTGTCCCACTTCCATTCAGGAATTTCAAGTAGCTGTAGAGCTCCAACGGGTTTTTGATGTTCACCCTTGACGCGACGACAAATGTCACATTCAGAAACATATCGGGCAATGTCTTGCTTCATGTTAGGCCACCAGAACTACGGACGAATGTCTTGGTACATCTTGGTGCTACCAGGATGAATGGACAACGGGGTATCGTGAGCCGCTTTCATGACCTTCGGGGTCATATCCAGGTTCTCATGCCTGCCCTTGCTATGAGTAACCACTAAATGGTTCTGGTAGAACACCGCACCTTCGCTATTAATAGTGAAGGGTGAGGGTCTTCCATTTGCGATATCACGCTTAATCTTGTGTACGAAATCATCATAAAACTGTATAGTCTTGACGGATTTGACGAGATTCGGTTCGATAACCAGGTTATTTACATAACCTTGAGGAACAATCTCGAGGTTCAGCTTTTGAAACTCTTCATACAGAGGTGGTTGTTCTAGTTGAACCTCAAGTTCACTACAGTAAGCTTTACGGCTCAAAGCACCGGCCATCACATTAGCTGTGCCAGGGGTGTAATGAATATCCATGTTAAAATCGGCTATTGTCTCGAGCCATCTTTGTTAGCGGAGATTCAGGTCAGGCTGAGTAAACAAGTACTTCAGACTTTGGTGGTCGGTGTAGATCTCGCAACGATTACCGACGAGGTAATGTCGCCACAGCTTCAATGCATAAATTACTGCTTCCAATTCGAGATCATGTGTTGGATAATTATCTTCGTGAGAACGCAACTGACGAGAGCCATAAGCAATCACACGACGCTCTTGCATTAGGACACAACCTAATCCTTGACGAGACGCATCGCAGTATATCACGAAGTCCTTCTTGGTATCAGGGGGAGCAAGCACTGGGGGAGAAGTGAGCTTGTCCTTGAGAGCTTGAAAACTTTCTTGACATTTATCAGTCCACTCAAACTTAACGCCTTTGTGAAGCAGATTAGTCAGAGGCTTGGCAATCTTGGAGAAGTTCTCGACAAAACGGCGACAATAGCTAGCGAGGCCGAGGAAACTTCTGACTTCCTTGACCGTCCTGGGAGGAGTCCAGTCAAGAATAGCCTGGATACGTTCTGGGGTGATGGCAACGCCATCCTTGGAAATCACATGACCAAGGTAGGTTACTTCGGGAAGCCAGAACTCACACTTTGAATACTTAGCATAGAGTTTGTGTTCTCGAAGCTTTTCCAGTATAAGACGAAGGTGTTCAACATGTTCTTCTTCATTCTTGGAGTATACCAAGATATCATCCAGATAAACCACGACGAACTTGTCGAGGTATTCCATGAATATATAGTTCATCAATCGGGAGAAGGTGGCCAGGGCATTGGTTAGGAAAAAATACATGATGGTGTACTCGTATGAACCATAGCGAGTAATGAAAGCGGTCTTCGGAATGTCCTCTTCACGGACCCGGATCTGATGGTAACCCAATCTCAAGTCGAGTTTCGAGAACACCGTAGATCCAACAAGTTGATCATATAGATTGTTGATCTGAGGGAGCGGATACTTGTTCTGTATTGTTGCCTGGTTGATAGGTCGGTAATCTTGGACCAAACGGTTCGTTCCATCGCTCTTTTTGACAAAGAGTGAAGGTGCTCCCCAAGCAGAGGAACTTGGACGGATGAAACCCTTTTGAAGTGTTGTGTCGATCTCCTTCTTCAGTTCAAGGAGGTGGTGGGGCGGCATCTTATAAGGGCGCTTAGCAATAGGGACGGTGCCAGGCTTCAAGTCGATGACGAATTTGACATCTCTGATCGGGGGTATTCCCGGCAGTTCTTCTGGGAAGACGTCAAGAAAATCGCGAACAACTGGAACATTCTCGATCCCTTCAAGAGGTGAGGTATTGAAAGCATTCAGAGCATATATCTGTCCTTCGGCATGCTGAGCTTTCGGGCCGAGTACAGAATCTTTTTTCCAGAAGGGTGCGTGAGCTGAACTGTCTTAGTGGCACAGTGGATACGGGCATCATGTGCCGCCAACCAATCCATACCTAGTATGACATCAATCTTGGACGACTTCAAGAGAATAAGATGCGCAGGGAACAACAGACCCACAATTGCAATGGTGGTATCGAGGCTCATCATGGTGGCACGACTCTGAGATCCAACAGCATTTACCGCTAAAGGAGTGGCCAAGGGTTTCGTAGCTATTCCATGCAACTGAGCAAACGATTGGGACATAAAGGAATGCGATGCCCCGGAATAAAAAAGAACAGAAGCTGGCATTGAATGGACGAGTAAGGTGCCCATCACTATTTTTGGGGACTCGCAAGCTTCTTCCATCTTGACATGAGTGACCTGAGCACAACTCATAGTACATTGTTTCGTGTTGCGGTTACTGGAATGACGGCTTCTACAACTTCTTTATCTGCCAACAGGAGGACAAGGTGCGCGGTGACCTGGCTCTCCACACTGGCGACATAAGCCATCGTTCTGGGGCGGAGCCATAATATTGGGTTGTTCAGCCGGTACTGTTAGCTGTCTCAGAGGCGGGGGCAGACGAGGTGCAGCATAAGATGGCCTTGGCGTTCGAGCAGGCCGATGAAAAACATTGTGCGGGAGACAGACTCGAAGTTTCTGAACGGGCCGACCCGAAGATGGGCCAGCATCTCGAGCACGCTTGAGAGACTCATGGTGCTTAGTCAGAGCAGTTTCAACTTGAAAAGCCTTGCTGACAAGGGTCGCCAAGTCCGCACAATCAAGAAGGACAAGTGTGAGCTCTATATCAGGACGCAGTCCTTCTCGTAATTTCTCCTGTTTGCGAGCGTCGGTGGCGAGGTCTCTCTCAGCATAGCGGGACAACTCAAGGAATTTCCTATGATACTCATCAACACTTGTATGGCCCTGACGGAGTTTGCGGAACTCCTCCTTCTTCTGGTCCATCAGACCTAGAGGAATGTGCATGCACGGAAAGCTGACTGGAATTCTTGCCAAGTGGTTACAGTTCCATGTGGCAGCGCAAGCCTGTGGCTTTCCCACCATTGAGCAGTTGGAACCCTCAGATGATACGTCGCATAGGTGACATAACTGTCAGGGGCAACAGCAGCTGACTCCATCAGAAAGGATATATCACGAAGCCAATCATCAGCATCCATAGGAATTGTGGAGTCACGAAAGGTGGATGGGTTGGGGCTCACGAACTCTTGCAGTGTGATTGGGGCATTATGGTTTGGAAGTTGGGCCATTACTCCGGCCATGAATTGACGGTTCAAATCAAACTTCTCACGGTTCAGCTCAAACTGTTGCATCAGGGCGACAAAATACGGTGGGGGTGGGGGATCGTCGGCCATCCTGCCTAAACAGCAGGGGTTAGTTCTGACAAAGTATTTGCAAGGATGAGAAGTCATACATGATGTAGTACGAGCAATGAACGAGAAGTGCGGTAGATACACAATAGTAGTCATAAAGACATAGAGATCTTTGCACATAGTCGGTCAAAATCGGGCAGCGTAACGTCGTAAAAATTAAGGAAAAAGGACTTAGTAGGCGGCGCGCAGACCACGGTAAGGATTACACGATGCGACATAGATTCCACTATGTCAATCACGCCGCAAGAAAACTATTGGCCACAGGAGTTAATGCCAGAGTACGCGCGCGCTGCCCAGAATGAGAATGGGATCCGCGGTCCGGGACCTGGGGTAGAACTCCTGCGACACGACTCAATCAATGAGGTAGCACCAGAACGCCGGGTGGAATCAAGAGAACGTGATCCTAATGTTAGAGTTTGTAAAACTTACCAGCAAGGATAAGAGAGCAGATTCCCAGAGCATAGGTACGGAGAAAAGGATCCTAATACCATAGATATCACACGTAGTGACATCGATGTGGGCCCGTAAGACAAATATTAAATTAGCAAAATAGTTTTTCAAAGTCTAGACTCAACTTCGACCAGGTAGTGGTTGGGTGGCTGATACGTCCAAAACGTATCTATAATTTATGCTTGCTCCATGCATGTTTTGTGTGATATTGCTATGATCTAGATACACTTTCATACACTTTTGATCATATTTGGACTAACCTATTAACTCAGTGCACCACAGTGCCAGTTCCTGTTTTCTGCTGTTTTTCTACTTCAGTTTTCCCCCATATAAAAAGTGCTCCAAAAATTCGGGAAAAATCAGATAAAAAATCAGCGCAGAAGAACCTTCCGGAAGAACCTGAGTGGGGCCAGAGGGCCACCACCAGGGGCCCAGGCGCCCTGGTGGCGCGCCCCAGGGGCTGGCCGAGCCAGGGGGCCGCCTGGACCCCTGGTGGGCCCCCTGGCTGCCCCCCTTCGCCTATATATATTCTCCGTGACGAGAAACCCTCTGAAGAGGAACCTTTTTCTCGCGATCTCGCCTCTGTTCCGCCGCCGCCGCGCTTCCGAGATCGGGAGCACCAGAAGACTTCTTCCCGACACCATGCCGGAGGGAGGGCCGACCTCCACGAGTCTCCTCTCCACCATGGATGCTTCCCGTATGTGCCGTGAGTAGTTTCCTTTGGACCATGGGTCCGTGATCAGTAGCTATGTGATGTTCTCCTCCCCTCTTTGTTCTTCATGGTTTAGACCTCGTGAGCTGCCCTACATGATCGAAGCACTTTTGTAATCTTTCTGCTGTTGCTATGCTGAGTTTGATGGGATCCGATGGATTATGAGATTATGTTCAGATTGTGATAGAGTAATATATTTGGTTCTTATCTTTTATATTTTTGTTCTTAAGTAATTTTTGCATGTTCTTCATTGCTGTTTATTGCTTTGGCCAAGTAGTAGGTAGTAACCCCAAGAGGGAACGTTATGCTCGATTGTGGGTTCATGCCCCTTGATGACACGCTTGAGTGACAGAAACATGAGTCTAGGGGATGTGTTGTTGTGTCGGGACCCGGGGTTAGCGTATGCAAGTCCAGTTAAGGCATAGTCATATGGAGAGCCCAGAACCGTACCCACTTGTCTAAGCAGACAAGGCCAAGCACAAAACGTTCTCGGAAAGCATCGTACGTGAGGGGCATCCCATCCAGGCCGGATGATCAACTGAGATGGGTCCTCATCGTCCGCACACAAGTCTAATGATATGGGTGGTGAACTCCCATATTCAAAGAAAAGTCGCCTCAACCATACTATCGACTATCTCATAACTCTTACATAGACTTACTCCAGCCCGATCACTTAGTCGGGGTCTAGGGCGGGCTCGATCATACCACAAAGTGTGCACGAGACAGAGTCTCGAACAATCGCATCGCGATGCCCCAAGCTGCGCACATCTAAGGGCCACTTGGTGTATGAAAGACCGCCAACCAGAACACAACTAAGGTCTCGAAAACCCATACAAAGACATGCATGTTATAAACATACACGCAGCACACATGCCTTGTATGAACAGCAGGTACCATTGCAATTCTCTACAAAGTGTACAATTTTATTGATAACTCTTATAGAGTGCACACAGAGATCACATACATGTGATCCAAAATTACATTACAAGCGGAAGAAAATTATGTCTGAGTACAGACAAGTTTAAGAAATGGCTTAAGAAGCCTTATTTAAACACAAAGCCCTCCACGAGGGAACCAGACGTCTGACTGGGACTAGACTAGTTGGTCTTCAGTCGTCCAGCTCGATGAAGAAGCCACCTTCGGGGTCAGTGGCATCATCTAAAACATAGATTAAGCAAACGTGAGTACAAAGTCGTACTCAGCAAGACTTACATAGGAGCTATACTACTCATGCATATGTATCAAGGTAAAGGGAGGTGGGGTTCATTTGCAGAAGTGCCAGCTTTGACTTGGCTAATCCTGAACTACGAATACCAGACTTTGAGGTAAGAAGCGTACACAAGTCCACTACTTTCTCCAACCAATACACCACTATGGTGCCTTCCTCGACTTCCCCACGAGGAAGCACGCCATAGCACTCACACTTATCTTGGTGTGTTTTAGAAGTATCCGGTTCAAGTTATCTAATAATCAAGCTAAGCTTTCCAAGCAGTCCATAACCGTGGACGCGGCTATTCGAATAGTTTTGTTAACCTTGCAAGGGTGTACCACTACACACACATGACCATCATTTACCGCCTTTGATCTCGACACCATTCAAGGGGTGCCAGCGAGGATGCTCACCACAACTGTTACCTCATAGCCGATCTAGTCCGAGAAAGCCGCCTACTTGGGTTGGTTACCACAATCGTGAACCCGGCCGGTTTACCGAAGTGGACCCAAGTGATGTGTGCGTGGTGCATAAGCCGGTCTCGGATGAGCCGTTCTCTCACTTAGCATCCAGGCCACAGACCTACCAGAACTCCGAACTATTGCGACATCTGGACATCGAAAGGGATGAGTTAGTAAGTTGAGAGGGGTCAGTGAGCCCAATGTGTGGTTGTACTCTTCATCTTGGATCACCACACAAGAACTCGTACTAGGGCGGTGTTCAACGAGACAACCCACCGTGTACTCCTACACAGCCTCTCATCGTTCACCTTGTATTAGGGTCGATTCACCAACACTTTTCTACCAACATCAACGTGATCATTCCCATCCCGACTCACATCACAGTAACAACATGGTATCATACTAAGCATGCAATAAGTAGTAACATTGCAGGGGCCACATGATATCAAACAACTCCTACATTTGCTAGGATTGTGGTTTGCTTACTACTGTGACAAAATGATAGGTCATGCAAAGGAATGGGTTCATCTATGCGGTAGAAACGAATCATGGTGATCATCCTAAACAATGCATAAGCGAGACATGAGAGGGAAGTGGGATTTTATCGACATGATCAATGGGGGTTTGCTTGCTTGCTGACGAGGTTCGGGTTCGGGGTCTTCAACGAAGGGGGTGACCTCGTGTTCCGGCTCCACTTCTATCAGCAACATGACAATCATAGGATCAACATAATGTACAATGCACAATCACATGAATAATATTGAAAGGGTGATGTTCATGGTACTGATGTGTTGATCATTCCATTTAAATGGAGTATATTGCAATTTGAATTGCAAATTCAAACTCCACATTTGAATTCAACATTTACCAAGTTACATGTGACATGGTTTGATCATTTTGAATTATCTTCAAATGTATAATATATGCCTTTGATGTGTGATTGAAATGTAGCATGTTGCCATGGTTCAAGTTGCAAAAATATTTGATTTGAATTTGATTTAATTCCATTTAAATCAAATAGCAAATGCTACTGATCACATTTTAAATTCAACTCAAACAGAGCTGAAAGCTGCATATTTGGAAAGATAATTTTCTCCTGATCATTTTTCATATATTATTTGTCCAATTTGAAGTTAATATGAATTTTCTATGAATTTCCAAAGTTTGTGGTATTTTCTGGAATTTCTGGAATTCTTTTAATTCATTTTGATTTTCTGGAAATTCATAAAATGATTTATTGCGCAAGTGCTGACGTCAGGGGGGGGGGGGGCTGACATGTGGGGTCACCTTGTCAGTGACTGGTTTAATTAACCCATGGGTTAAATTAATCCAGTGGCTTAATTAAGCCACTGGGCCCACTGGTCAGTGACCCAGGGGGTCATTAGCCGAGTAATTAACAGGGGGGGTTTGGCTAACTCGCCGGCGGCTAAACGCCGGCGACTGGAGTCACGACGGCGCTGCACGGGGATCACGATTCCGGCCACGGGAGGGGAAACGGAGGGCACCGGCTTGCTCCTGGAGGTCTTCCGCGTCGTCTGGAAGTAACAGGGGGTCACGGGGAGGCCGGGAGCGACACCGGCGACGACTCCGGCAGAAACAGAGAACCGGCGAGGTCGTAGTCGAGGCTAGGGGGCACGGATTTGGCTGAGCTAGTGTGCGTTCGAAAGTTAGAGTCACTGGGAGTCAAACGCGCGCGCTGGACGCGATGATGGGGCACAGGGGCGACCTCATCGTCGTCCATGGCGGCGACGTGCTTCGGCATCCATGGAGAAAACGGATAGAGAGGTCGCGGGGTGCTGGAAGCTTAGGGGAAACACTCAGTAGCTCACCGCGGTTCGAACGGAAGCAACGGCAAGCTTGGGGAGGCTTCAACGGCGGCGAATCGACGGCGGCGAGCTCGCGGGTCCGGCGAGAGGTTGAAGACGATGGCGTCGGCTCGGGGAGGAATTAGGGCTCCAGATTCTGCTTGAAGACGAAGTCGAGGACGAGGAGCACGGTGGACTTGCTGGCTTGAGCTCTAGGGCACGGTGGCCACGCGGGGGCTCGACGGCGCTCCGGTGAGGTTTCGGGCGGCGACGGATTCGAGCACGGGAGGAGGAGGAGGAAGCTCTGGAGGGGGGGAATGGACTGCGGAGGCTGCGGGGAGTCTCCAGGTGCGAGAAGAAGCCACGGGGAGGCCTGGAAGCTCCTCGACGATGACGTGTCGTCCCCAGCTAGCTCGGTGGCATTCCACCGAGCAACTTGGAGGCGAGGGACGAGGAAGAAGACGCCCCTGCCCCTATGGGCCGGCTAGGCTGGGGTGGGCCGGCTTCGCCTGCGCGCCAGGTAAGGTTTTCTGATTTCTTTTCTATTTTTCTTTTCTGACATTTGTTCTGTTTAGCTAAAATAAATAGCTAAACATTTTATTAAATGCTGAAAACTTTTATGTGGCCTCATAATAAAATAGACTAGCCACTCATAAACTTTCAACATTTTTAAAATTCAAATAATTTGAATCTTAAATCAAATAGGGGTATTTGATTAATTCCAAGGCACTGTTTGAATATTTGAAAAATCTATGAGCATGGGATGGGTCCCACATCACTTGATATGTGATCACACTCATTTATAAGACTTTTCACAAATCTAACATGAATTTTTGGAGAAGATTTTTATCTGGCCTTTTGAATTAATTCATCTAGGGGGGTTTCCTTCTCCCATTTTGATTTTGATTTTTGATTTCCTTTGAAAAATTTGACATGATGCAAGGTTACTTGATCCTAGCACATTACCTAACAGAGGGTTCTGACATGTTGCCACAAGGGGGAAAACAACGGTGCTTGTAACCACGGTTGCAAGGATTGTTTAATTTATGCAAGGTGCTTTTTAATGCAGTTGTCTGTTGCTTTGGGTTTACACTTTGGGTGGGGCTCGCAACTTAATACCAGCGAGATGTTCTAGATAGATATCTCAAGGTGGATGATTAGTAGTAGATGTAGTTGGATTTCGGTCTACTTATTTTGGCGTTCTGCCCATGCTTTTGAGCGTCTTCCTTTCTTTTGTAGCATAGTTAGCAGTGCGGTGCGTTCATAATTCTGTCAATTGCCCTTCTGTAATTTCTTCACCTCGCATAGCAGTTTTATCGTCTTTTGGGAGAGAGACATCACTAGTGAACATCACGTATCCCGGTCCATATCCTCATCACTGTTTCCACACTCATTTACCTTTCTGCTTTTACTTTCAGTTGCTATCATTACCCCTTGTGTTTGTTCCTTTGTGAACAACAAGACCGGAGAGATTGACAACCTCTCTGAACTTCGTTGGGAACAAAGTTATTTGCGTCTGTGTGCAGGTCCGCGTCAGTTGCGCCGCTGACACCTACTTATCATCTCCGGAGTCCTACTGGAGACAAACCTTGGTATCTTTACTGAGGGAAATTTTCTGTTGTGCTATATCATACCTTCCTCTTGGGGTTTACCAACGAAGGGCGAGAAATCACTATCATCACCTCGCACACCAAGGAAAGAATTTCTGGCGCTGTTGCCGGGGACTCCGAGTGCTAAGATAGGGGAGTTGCACACTACCCTTTACCTTTGTTTTTTAGTCTTGTTAGTTTACCTTTCAGTTTTTATCTTTGTGTCTTATATCAAAAATCACAAAAAAATCTGCCACACTTGCTACTGCTATGGGTTCCACTGAAAACACCAAGTTGTGTGACTTCACTAGTCACAACAACCAAGACTTTATCTGCACCCCCATTGCCACACCTGCCACTTCAGCTACCTCTTATGAAATTAAACCTGCCTTGCTAAACCTTGTTATGAGAGATCAATTCTCTGGTGCTGGAGATGATGCTGCTTTACACTTGAACATTTTTGTTGAATTATGTGATATGCAAAAGTATATAGAAGTAGAAGGTGATGTTGTTAAGCTCAAGCTCTTTCCTTTCTCTTTAAGGGGAGAAGCTAAAATCTGGTTTCAATCTTTTCCTAGGAATAACATAGATTCTTGGGATAAGTGCAAAGATGATTTTATAGGGAAGTACTACCCACCTGCTAAAATTATCCAATTAAGGAGTAACATTATGAATTTTAAGCAATTGGATAATGAACACGTTGCCCAAGCTTGGGAACGAATGAAATCTCTTGTTAAGAAATGCCCTACACATGGTTTGACTACCTGGATGGTTATCCAGACTTTTTATGCAGGCTTGAACTTTACCTCGCGGAACCTGTTAGATTCGACCGCGGGAGGAACCTTTATGTCAACTACACTTGGTGCTGCCACGAAGCTTCTCGATGAGATGATGACCAATTATTCCCAATGGCACACCGAACGCGCTCCAACAGGTAGGAAGGTAATCTCTGTCGAGGAAATTACCTCTCTCAATGAAAAAGTTGATTTAATTATGTCTCTACTTACCAAGCAACCCTCTATTGATCCTCGTGATGTCCCTTTAAATTATTTGGTTGCCCAAGAACAAGTAGATGTGAACTTTATTGCTAGAAACAACTTCAACAACAATGCTTATAGGGGTAATTTTGCTAGCAATCCTAGACCGTTTCCATCCAACTATGGGAACAACAACACCTACCCTAGCAACAAGAACCCCTCTTATGAATTGGAAAACATGCTTAGAGATTTTATCACTACCCAAAAAGCCTTCAATAAGAATGTAGAGGAGAAATTAGCTAAATTAGATAATCTCTCTTTGAAGGTAGAAAGCTTAGCCCTTGATATTGAGATGCTTAAAATTAGAACCTCTCCACTTGAGGAGAATAAGGCCACACCTATTAATGCTATCCAATTGCAAATTAATGAAAATATTAGGATGAAAACTTAAAGAAAGGTGGGCTAGAGAAAAAGAGGATAGAATTAAGAGCCTTCCTACACACCACACAGTTGCCACTATCCAAATTGTTGAGGACACCCAAACTATTAGCACCCAATGCACTCCTAGTCCCGTTGGACCTATTAATGGTGATGCTAATACCTCAACCGAAGATGAAGAAACTCCTATGAACATAGAGGGTTTCAAACAAGTGAGCCTAGATGACACTACTACCACCTTTGATAGTAGTGATATTGATTTTGATAGTTGCACCCTCTCAGAAGTTATTAGCTTTTGCTACACAAAATGTCTAGAGACCCCCACACTAGCAAACTTAAATTTGCCTTCATGGAGCATATCACAAATACTCTCATCAAAGATAGGGAGGAGAAGCTTAGAGTAGAAGCCTCCATACCTAGGAAGCTAGATGATGGTTGGGACCCTATGATCAAAATTAAATTAAATAACTTCTCTTGCTATGCTTTATGTGATGTTGGAGCTAGTACCTCCGTTATGCCCAAAAGAATATATGATATGTTTAAATTGAAGCCCTTTGAGCCTTGTTCTTTTGGAGTTCGTCTTGTTGATTCTTCCGTAAAGAAACCTTTGGGGAAGATCGACGATGTTCTTATCATTGTCAATGACAACTATGTTCCCGTTGATTTTATTGTTATGGATATAGAGTGTGAACCTTTGTGTCTAATTATTTGGGGACGTCCTTTTCTTCGCACCGTTGGTGCGGTTATTGACATGAAAGAGGGGAATATAAAATTCCAATTCCCTCTGAAGAAAGGGATGGAACACTTCCCTAGAAAGAAAATCAAGTTACCTTTTGAGTCCGTTACACATGCTAGTTATTCTCTTTCTCTTGATAAAACTTGATTCTTCTTTTGCATCATGCCTAGCTTAAAGACATAAAAGAAAGCGCTTTTGGGAGGCATCCCACAACGAATTAGGTTTCTTTTTTCTTTTCTTGTGTCTTGATGTTTGTTACTACTGTAGCAACATCATTGTATCTTTATTTTTCAGCTTTGTGCCAAGTTATAGCCTCTTATGATAAGGGAAGCAAAAGTTGTGACATGCTGTCCAGAAAACAGATTCTGTCCCTGGACAGAAAAATTCGAATAAAATCACCAGATCATATTTTTGATCTGAATTTTTTTAACAGCATGCTCTATACAATTGTGAAACTTTCGTGTGTTCTGAGTTTTTTGATTTGAGTTGCAGAAGTGCCCCGAAAAAATTCTCTACTACCTGCTGTTCTGTTTTTCACAGATTCTGCCACGTTTTGCCTCTCTTCACTTTTGCAAACCTTAAGCTTGCTTTTTCTTTGCAAAAACTTTTTGGCACTCTTGAGAAACAGTAGATCTTCAAGAATATTTTTATATCCAGTGAGGAAAAATTATTTTATTAAGGGTACTAACCTCTCTAATCAGCTTATGATGAGTTATGTATGAAGGGAGTTTTCAAGTGTGCGATGGAAAATGATGAAAGAAGATCCAGGAGTGTCAAGCACTCAAGCTTGGGGATGCCCCCATGCATCCCCAATAAATATTCAAGGAGACTCAAGCGTCTAAGCTTGGGGATGCCCCCGTGCATCCCCTTCTCCATCAACAATCATCAGTTCGTCCTTCGTCTCACTATATTTTTATCACTTCATGCGTTATGTGCTATGCTTGGAGCGTCTCGCTCTTAGGTTTTATTTTTAGTTTTATTTAGCTTTGCTTCATGTTCATAACAAGTTAGACCCCATCTTACGTTGTGTGGGAGAGAAACACGCTCCACTCCAATCTAGAACACATCATAGGATTTTTCCTGCTTATCTTTTTGCTGTTGTGTGTTCTTTATCTTTTCGTAGCTAGTACCATGTTTAGTTTTAGTCTTAGTTTGTCTTTAGCAAGAGCCTTGTCTTTTGTTTAGTTTTTTGCTGGAACTCTCTTTAGTTTTCATGTTTATCTTGTTAAGAGCGTTGGTTGTTGCACTGAGTTGTGTTTTGTCTTGGAAGTAGGTAATTGAGGTTGCTATTTAATTCTAGTAGTAACTTGCAATAGTTTTGAAGTATTGATGTGAGTAATGTCTAAACTTTTGGTGTCAACAGCTTTAGCCTATTAGTGATAGGTGTTGTATTTTGGGCAATCCGTGTGTATTTTCAAAACCTACAAAAACTAGTTGAGAACTCTAACTACTAGATGGATCACTAATCTTTGGAGGGATCGAATATTAGAGTACACTCACGTACCATGAGTCGAGGATGCGCAAGGATAACCAAACCCCCATACACTCCTCCTCGGGGTACTTGTCTCTTTGTGAACCTCCTTATTAGATTGAGAGTTACCGATAATAAGTGCATGAGTTCTTCGGACTAATGTAAGTATTGAAAGTTGACACTTCCACCTTCCCATATTTTGCTAGCCTCTCCCGTGTCGTGCATTGCCTTCTTCTCACTCCGAGAGTTGGTGTCCACCTTCGCCGGTACATCCAAACCCTTTGCATGATACGCTATGTCATCATAAGCCTCCTTATATCTTTGCTCAAAACAGCCACCGTACCTACCTATCAAGGCATTTCCATAGCCTTTCCGAGATATATTTCCATGCAACATCCACCTCTTCATGAATTGATCTTCATGTCATACATGTTCCTGCTACACTGGCAGCGACATACATTGCACACATCATGATAGCAACATCTTCTTTATGATTTTGAGTACCTTGTAAAGTGTGAAAGATTTCCTATACCTTCTTGTAAAATTGAGTGTTGCTCTTAAGTGAGGAAGAGATCCCAAAGTGGACACAATAAAAGATCCCAAAGAGGACAAATGAGAGTTCAATAGAAAGAGCCATTGAGGCCACAAAAAAAATACAAAAAAATAGAAAAAAAGAGAAAAAAATAAAAAGAGAGAAAGGGGCAACACTACTATCATTTTGAGAGATCCACACTAGTACTCCCTTTATATCCTTGTACTCCATAGAGATGATCATTATAGAACTTGGCTTGCATATTCCAAGGATGAGCCTCCTCAAACGAGCTCTAGGTCTTCATGAGCGAGCAAGTTAGATGCACCCCCACTAGTTTCATTGGAGAGCTTCCTAGCTCATATGTGCATCCGTTGCATGGCAATCCCTACTCCTCACATCATATCTATCATTTGGCATCTCTTGCCTATGATTGTCCTCATTTATGTGAGCCTTTCTCATCCTTTTTTGTCTTCCTCCTCCTCCTCCGTACTTCTCTCTTTGCCATCCTAAGTGTCAACTCTCGTGCTTACGCTCATCCATTGCATGAGTGCTCAAAATATTGAAAAAGGAGTGGATCAAATTGACTTGTACCTGGCTAGTGGTCTGGGGACGAGTCAAGATAAGATTCCAGAAAAAGACCAAGTGTGTAACTTTAGTAGATTGAGTTCTCAACAAATAAATATTTTTCTCATATTCCCTATCCCCCTTCTTGCACGCAAACACCATTTGGAGACATTCCAGTCACGGACAGCGAGAGCTCTTGCGCCTAATGTTCTTTTGTTACTTGTTTCAATGCTAATATAGACTCTTGCATGTTATGACTTGAATTGAATCTCTTACCTTGATTGCTTTACTTTTTAAAGTTCTTATATGGTTGCTAGCATGTCACCACAGAAATTATGCTGTTATCATTTACCTACTCGAGGTCGAGCAGGAATTAAGCTTGGGGATGTTGATACGTCCAAAACGTATCTATAATTTCTGCTTGCTCCATGCATGTTTTGTGTGATATTGCTATGATCTAGATACACTTTCATACACTTTTGATCATATTTGGACTAACCTATTTACTCAGTGCACCACAGTGCCAGTTCCTGTTTTCTGCTGTTTTTCTATTTCAGTTTTCCCCCATATAAAAAGTGCTCCAAAAATTCGGGAAAAATCAGATAAAAAATCAGCGCAGAAGAACCTTCCGGAAGAACCTGAGTGGGTCCAGAGGGACACCACCAGGGGCCCAGGCGCCCTGGTGGCGCGCCCCAGGGGCTGGCCGCGCCAGGGGGGCGCCTGGACCCCTGGTGCTCCCCCTGGCTTCCCTCCTTCGCCTATATATTCTCTGTGACGAGAAACCCTCGGAAGAGGAACCTTTTTCTCGCGATCTCGCCTCTATTCCGCCGCCGCCGCGCTTCCGAGATCGGGAGCACCAGCAGACGTCTTCCCAGCACCCTGCCGGAGGGAGGGCCGACCTCCGGGAGTCTCCTCTCCACCATGGATGCTTCCCGGATGTGCCGTGAGTAGTTTACTTTGGACCATGGGTCCGTGATCAGTAGCTATGTGATGTTCTCCTCCCCCTCTTTGTTCTTCATGGTTTAGACCTCGTGAGCTGCCCTACATGATCGAGGCACTTTTGTAATCTTTCTGCTGTTGCTATGTTGAGTTTGATGGGATCTGATGGATTATGAGATTATGTTCAGATTGTGATAGAGTAATATATTTGGTTCTTATCTTTTATATTTTTGTTCTTAAGTAATTCTTGCATGTTCTCCGTTGCTGTTTATTGCTTTGGCCAAGTAGTAGGTAGTAACCCCAAGAGGGAACGTTATGCTCGATTGTGGGTTCATGCCCCCTGATGACACGCTTGAGTGACAGAAACATGAGTCTAGGGGATGTGCTGTTGCCACAAGGGGGAAAACAATGGTGCTTGTAACCGCGGTTGCAAGGATTGTTTACTTTATGCAAGGTACTTTCTAATGCAGTTGTCTGTCGCTTTGGGTTTACACTTTGGGTGGGGCTCGCAACTTAATACAAGCGAGATGTTCTGGATAGATATCTCAAGGTGGATGATTAGTAGTAGATGCAGTTGGATTTCGGTCTACTTATTTTGGCGTTCTGCCCATTCTTTTGAGCCTCTTCCTTTCGTTTGTAGCATAGTTAGCATTGCGGTGCGTTAATAATCCTGTCAATTGCCCTTCTGTAATTTGTTCACCTCGCATAGCAGTTTATCGTCTTTTGGGAGAGAGACATCACTAGTGAACATCATGTATCCCGGTCCATATCCTCATCACTGTTTCCACACTCATTTACCTTTCTGCTTTTAGTTTCAGTTGCTATCATTACCCCTTGTGTTTGATCCTTTGTGAACAACAAGACCAGAGAGATTGACAACCTCTCTGAACTTCGTTGGGAACAAAGTTAGTTGCGTCTGTGTGCAGGTCCGCGTCAGTTGCGCCGCTGACACCTACTTATCATCTCCGGAGTCCTACTCGAGACAAACCTTGGTATCTTTACTGAGGGAAATTTTCTGCTGTGCTATATCATACCTTCCTCTTGGGGTTTACCAACGAAGGGCGAGAAATCACTATCATCACCTCGCACAACAAGCAGTGGCTTCATACAGGCAGTCGGCTCTGATACCAACTTGTGACGCCCTCGATTTACGATGATGTACAGTAATCATACACGGAGGGTACATGATCGAGATCAAGGTGCCACGGTGAGAATATCACATCACAACACTAAACACAAAAGGATAAACCAAATATATTACAAAGAAGGGGGTCACACGGACCCGAATACATAAGTCAAATCAAACATAATATCTGAGTACAGACATAGTTAGTCAAGTTTTGCCTTAAGAAGGCTAGCACAAATAACATCAGAGATACAGATCGAAAAGGCGAGGCCTCCTACTTGGGATCCACCAAACTACTCCTCGTCAACGGGAACTCGACGTCATAGTAGGCTCCTCCTGGAATCTCTTGCTCCTGGGCTCCAACGTCGACTGCAGCGGCCGATCAGGCAAAGATAAAAGGGGAAATAAAGCATGCATGTAAGCAATTATGCATTGTATCAAATGGAAAGGGGAGGCTGTATATAGTGGACTGCAAGGTAGAAATCAGAATAAGGGTAAGAAGCTAGGCCTATCGAAGACTAGCATCTTCCGACGAGTCTTGAAGCATGAGGTAAGGATCAGCCAACAGTTCAATATCATGAATGTAATAACAATGCAGCAGAAGTTGCTGCAACATTGTATAATACTAAGTTGTAATATTAATAAATATAATGCCTCCGAGTTCCCTTCCTTGACTCCCTGTGAGGAAAAGAAACCGGAACCAACAGTTTAATAGTAGTAGTTTTTAGTAGTAGGCCCTGGCTTCAGCATAAAGCGTCCTGTTACCGTCGACACGGCTATTCGAATAGATTATCTTCCCTGCAGGGGCTGCACTACTGTTACACTACACGCTCGGATCTCCAGGGTGGCGTACACCTTGTTAGGGAACACCCCACCGAGGCTATCCGACACGCCGAAGCCCATCCTACGGCTCATCAGAGAGGTCCCCGCCGGTCTACAGCCCTAAGGGCAAGGGGGTGATGGGCCTATCACCCCTCGCTCTCCGGGTCGTTGTGAGGAGGGTGAATTCCAACGCTGCAGCGCGATCCGTCCCTGCCACAATGCTAAACTGGACGTCTTTCAGAGCTTTTGAACGAGACCACAACGCGGAGGTCCCACACCGTAATCCCACGTGGAGGTAGTGCGTATAGGGCACGTCGACCCACTCAAGTCATCCACCTGAACCTTTAAGCATTTTATTAATTTTCTGTCGAGACAACCGTTATCGTTTCCCCTTACTGAATGAGTCGCAGACAACGACAGCAGTCAGGACCACCAGTAACGTCGGTGCCTGCCCTGTCGTCCCACCAACTCGTGCGGTTACCAACAAGGAGAACCGTCTTCTTACCTTGTCTCTCGTTTGCTTCGAAGAGCTCGACTTTCGTACAACAGGATATCCGTCGGCCACGAACAGTACCAGGCCCGCCGCACACCGGTGAAATACACCTGACCTGTCGTTCCGCGAAGATACCCTGCGCGGGCACCGTGGGGTCACCCGACTCCTTACTTGTAAGGACAACCGTGGTTCAGTACCCTAGGACGGCTATACAGAGTCAGCAACGAGTGGAGTACAAGGATTACTCCTCGATAGCTCACACTTGAGGTGGCTCGGCAGAGTCGGGGTAGGGGTCTGAAGCGGTGTCTGCTCTTAACCGTACCTGTAGCAGTTGAAATGTAACGTATGAGCATTCACTCCCAGAGTGAACATGGCCCTCTATCTAACCCTATTGACTAACAATGCGCAGGGTTCACTGCTGAATATAATATATATAATAGGCAGCATAGGATAAAGGAAGGTACATCTGTTGGGAATGTGCCCTAGAGGCAAATAAAATATGTTTATTGGTATATTCCATTAGTTCATAATAAGTTTTATACTGTGCTATAACTGTATTAAGCGGAAACTTTAATACACGTTTGGTATGCAAACAACCAGATCCCTAGTTAACTCTAGTATACTAGTCCATTGGGCAATTGATGATCAAGGTTTCCTGATCATGAGATGTGAACCGTCTATTGACAATGGGCTCATGTCATTGGGAGAATGACATGATGGACACACACCCACCGGAAGTGTTGCAATGTGATCCATTCACATAGTTCAACATTGCGATAACTATAAATGTAGTGACCCGATCCTTAAGACCGTGATGATCATACATAATTGCTATCTACTAGGATGCTTTGAGTGCATTAACCGTTACACTGAAACATGGTAACCATAAAGGTGTATCTTGGGTATTCCGAAGTAGATATGTTGATGAGTATGCAAATAGATCAAAACGGTATTTGTCCATCCGAGTGACGGATAGGTACTTTGGGCCCACTCGGTGATATTACATCATAAAGCTTGCGCAAGCGTGTGACTAGGTCACGGGGGTTGTAATATCACAGGACGAGTAAAGTATGTTTGTCGGAGACGAGGATGAACTAGGTATTGGATACTGACGATCAAACCTCGGACAAACAAAGTACCGTGTGGCAAAGGGATCAGGACTCAACGTTAACGGATCCAACAGCGATGAAGTTCATTCGATGGAAGCGCAGGGGCCATCTAGGATTGTAACCAGGTCCGACCGATGGTCATTGATCAAGAGAGTGTCTTGGTCATGTCTGTTGTTTCCCGGACCGTAGGGTGTCGCACTCAAGGGTATTCGACGCATTAATGATTGATTCGGGATCGCCGGAGAAATAAGAGAGAACTCTGAAATCGTTTCGGAGGTGAGACGGAAAAGTTTCCGTGGTTTCGAATTGTTCGGAAAGTTATTTGAATATGTTTTATTATTTAATTAAATGAATTAAATATTAAAATATAATTTAAATAATTAATGGAATGTTATTTTTTTTGTTTTTTGTTTTTTCTTTAAGAGAAAGAAGAAAGAAAAAAAGAATAAGAGAAAAAGAAAAAAAAGGGTGGGTGGCACATGGGCCATGGGGCCCATAGCCACCACGACTAGCAAAGGCCACTTGGACACTTGGCCTAGTGCGCCGCCGGCCATGGGCATGGCCACGACCACCACGCCATGTTCTAGCGCATGTGGTACTAATATTAGTACCACATCGCTAGTTGACAGGCATTTGCACCACGGTTTCCCCTATATATAGATGTGGATGGTGCCCCTTTTTCAACACAGAACATTCCAGAAAAATACAGATAAATTATGTTCATCTATCTCTCTCTTTTTTCTCCTTCGTTGAGCGGACTCCCCTTGTTTGGAGGCTGCATTGGGTTGGAGGTTTCTCCACTATACGCACGGCGTCGTGCTGCTGGGATCCTGATACGTCCCAAACATATCTATAATTTCTGCTTGCTCCATGCATGTTTTGTGTGACTTTGCCATGTTTTTCTTGAACTCATACACTTTTGAACCTATTTGGACTAACTTATTAACTCAGTGCACCCATTTGCCAGTTTCTGTTTTCTCCTGTTTTTGTATTTCAGGTTTTCCGGCCATTAAAGGTGCTCCAAAAATTCCAGGAAAAATATAAAAAAAAGCAGCGCAACAGAAGCTTCCGGAATCACCAAGAGAGGGAAGGGGGCCACCACCAGGCAGCCAGGAGGGCAGGTGGCGCTGCCCCACCCTGGGCCGCGCCAGGGACCCTCCTGACTGCCTCGTGGGTCCCCTTGACGCCCCCCCTTCGCCTATATTTACCCCTCGGGGTGGAAACCCCTAATACAGACTCCTCTTTTGCGATCTCGCCTCTGTTCCGCCGCCGCCGCCGTTTCTAGATCGAGGCTGCCTGGAGAAGCTGCTCCGGCACCCTGCCGGGAGAAGCTACCCCCTCCGGGAGACCCTCCATAGCCATGGACGCCTCCCCCTTTTGTGCTTCCACTTTCGATTCCTCGTGAGCTGCCTCACATGATCGAGGCATCTATGTAATTTCTTCTGTTGCTATGCTAAGTTTGTTGGGATCTGATGGATTATGAGACTATGTTCAGAATGTGATGAGTAATATATTTGGTTCTTCTCTTTTATATTTTGTTCTTGAGTAAATTCTTGCATGTTCTCCGTTGCGGTATTTGCTTTGGCCAAGTATTTTATTTGCAACTCCAAGAGAGAGCGTTATGCTCGATTGTGGGTTCAGCCCCTTGATGTCTAGCTTGAGTGACAGAAACATGAGACTAGGGGATGTGCTGTTGCCACCAGGGATAAAACAACGGTGCTTGTACCTGCGGGTGCAAGGATTGTTTACTTTACGCAAAGTTCTTTTAATGCTGTTTTCTGTTGCTTTGAGTTTACACTTTGGGTGGGGTTCGCAACTTAATACCAGCGAGATGTTCTGGATAGATATCTCAAGGTGGATGATTCGTAGTAGATGCAGATGGATTTCGGTCTACTTACCTTGGCGTATTGCCCATTCCTTTTGAGCCCTTCCTTTCTTTGTAGCATAGTTAGCATTGCGGTGCCTTCATAATCCTGTCAATTGCCCAACTATGATTTGTTTACCTCGCTAGCACTTTTATCGTCTTTTGGGAGAGAGACATCACTAGTGAAAATCACGGGACCCTGGTCCATCTTCACATTATTGTTCACACCCTCAATTTACTTTCAACTTTTACTTTCCTTTGCACCTTTTATCTCTTGCGTTGATCCTTTGTAAATGACAAGGCCGGAGGAATTGACAACTCCTCTGTACTCATTGGGAGCAAAGTTATTTGTTGCTGTGTGAAGGTCCACGAAAACACCCTAGTCAGGAAGCAATTTCTGGCGACGTTGCCACCTACTTGTATCTCCTGAGTCCTACTGGTTTGATAACCTTGGTATCTTTACCGAGGGAAACTTGCTGCTGCACTGCATCTCAAACCTTCCACTTGGGGTAACCAACGAGGGGCGAGAAGCCATCAGATCCGAATCCATCTTCTTTCTGCTGCTCGCCTGGTTCGGAGTCCGGAGGAACGTCAGGTACACCGTATGTGTGTAATCCCGCGAGGCGCTACACTTGTGGTGCTCCTTCGTCGTCGTGGCCGTATCGTGACGTCTTCACCGACAACGTTCCGACAGGGACGTAATCCCGTCATCGGTCTACAAGGACCGGGTGGCTTCTGGAGTCTCAAGGATCTCCTCCGCATCGAGGATCGGCGGGTATGACTACATCAACCACGTTCACGCGGGAACGTTTCCCGCTTAACGGACTACATACTGGTATGTGACCTATTTCCATCCGGTACTTGCATCGCCATAGCATAGGTCTTGGGTTCGGGACGCATAGGTTATGAAAAATTATTGTTTTCTGCCCCGTTCCCCAACAGTGGTATCATGAGCAAGGCTATGCGTAGATGTATTGTACGGATAGAACACATCTAGTATTTGGGCATCAATTCTCCAATTGTTACCCTCTCACCTGTACTCGTTTAGCATTGCGGCAATGTCCTGATGAAGCGGCCTCGACCGACCTTACGCGTTTACGCGAGACTGGTTCCACACTTGACATATGGCTTGTACCATATAAGTGGCTGGGGGTGTCTGTATCTCTAACATTAGCTTTGCGAAGACGTTTGCAACGGAGGGCCCCGACAGGGGTGTAATAGAGACAATTGCGGGATTGGTGTTGTGGCTTGTTTTCGTAGGATAGAAATGGTTCTTTTCTCAAAACCCCTAGTAGCCACGTAAAACTTGCAAAAGATAAAGTAGATGCGTCTAAACTTTAATTTGCAGGGGGCATCATAGTTAGTATGATTTATACTGTTGCATCCTGTTTTGCTTGTATTAGATATACGGCGGGAACATTATAGGATGATCCCTCACTAATCCAACAAAGTGTCCTTCCTTAGTGAAGCACCATCTGGAAAGATCTCCATTATGGAGGCATCGCGTGTCACACGGGTGTCAAACATATTAGAGTTCAAATGAGATGGGTGGAGCAAGCCTAGCATGTCCAGAAACATGGCCTTGCATACGCGGCATATAATCACTAAGGTTATTGTGGCGAGCCTGGCATATGCAGATATGGCCTCGGGACACAATGATCGAAAGATCGAGCATGAGTCACAAGGATGATGTGATTGGCATGATGGCCTACCTTGAGAATATATTGATGGTCGTGTCACACGGGGGAGGTATAGTTCTCAAGGATCGTGTAATCACTTAGAATAAACTATGAGGGATGTTTGTCTGAGATGGGAGTTCCAGAATTGTTTTTAAAAACATTAACTCCTATTATGAACTTAATCTTCATGTCTTAGCAAATATCATTGTAGATAATGTCATACCCAATGTTTATAACTATGGCTCTATTATGCGTGATGAAGAACTTAAGGTAGACGGGTCTTACTTCATTGATTGGTACCAGCACCATTAGAAACATACTCATTAATAATGACTTGCTAAACGTCTTTTGGGAGAGAGACATCACTAGTGAAAATCATGGGACCCTGGTCCATCTTCACATTATTGTTCACACCCTCAATTTACTTTCAGATTTTACTTTCCTTTGCACCTTTTATCTCTTGCATTGATCCTTTGTAAACGACAAGGCCGGAGGAATTGACAACTCCTCTGTACTCGTTGGGAGCAAAGTTATTTGTTGTTGTGTGCAGGTCCACGACAACACCCTAGTTAGGAAGCAATTTCTGGCGACGTTGCCACCTACTTGTATCTCCTGAGTCCTACTGGTTCCATAACCTTGGTATCTTCACCGAGGGAAACTTGCTTCTGCACTGCATCTCAAACCTTCCAATTGGGGTAACCAACGAGGGGCGAGAAGCCATCAAGCAAATTTCTGGCGCTGTTGCCGGGGACTCAAGTCTACAAGATAGGGGAGTTGCACACTATCTTTTATCTTTGCTTTTTAGTCTTGTTAGTTTACCTTTCTGTTTTTTCTTAAGTGTCCTTTATCAAAAAAAAATTCAAAAAAATATATTATGTCTAGTTCCTTACTTGCCAATCAATGTCTAACTTCTTTGAAACTAGATCTTATTGGCATGGAGGATTCACCGAGGATCAACAAAAGTGGTACAAGGAACACCGCTTGTCTCAAAAGGGGATACACTTATGGAAACAAATACATCAGTTGTAAGAGCATGCTAGAAACTTGTGCTCAATATATAATATATCTTTCTGCAGGGATGAATCTTGTTGCTTTATGAGGCACAAACACCTTTCTTTCCAATGTGAGTACAACGATGATGAAACCTTAGCTTCTTATGCTGAGAGAAACTATGATTTTTATGATGCAGAGGAAATAGAAGAATTTGTTGCTTATAAGGGTGCCTATGAAATTACTTCTCTTCTTAAAAATATTCATGATGCCCCTTACAAATCTGAGAGTCTTGCTATACTTAAATATTGTTTGGAAAATTATGATGCAAATTATTACATTACTGATCATCTTGAGAGAATCTCTCCCCCAAAGGAAGAGACTAATGATTTGCAGGATTCTACGGAAGAAGAAATTTATGAACCTGAAAGCTCCTTGGATGAAAAAGAGGAGGAGAGTGACGAACAAAAGGAGGAAGAATGGAGCCATCCATGTCTACCTTCTAATGAGAGTAACTCTTTGAATCTTACCTTATATGAGTATTATGATCCTATGGATTCTTTTGAAATATCCCTTTTTGATGAAGTTGATGCCTTCTATGCTTATGGCCATGATGCCACTATGGATGATGCCTACGAAGACGAACTTACTATAGTTCCTTATGTTAAGCATGAAATTAATTGTTGTTGCACCCACACTTGATTTCCCTATTATCCTTTTGAAATATCGAACTATTCCGGAGAATTTTGCTCTTATCAAGGCTCAGTGTGATGGGTTGCATCTATCTTATCGTCCTTAAAACCATGCTGAAAACAATACACGTGTGCTTGTAGGTCATGAACAACATGATTTATGTGATATTTATATTCTTGATGTTGTTCATTATGCTACTGAAAACTATTTTGAGAGAGGAAAGTTTGGTTGTAGAAACTTCCATGTTACAAAAACACCTCTCTTCATGTTGAAAGTTTTGAAGTTGTTCTTGGTCTACCTTCCTATGCATGTCACTTTGTTGAAAGTTTGCTTCTTTGATTTATTTTCTTACAATATGCCTATTCATAGGAAGTGGGTTAGGATTAAATGTGTTTCACATTTGCTTCTTGATACTCTCTTTTGCTTCAATTCTTATTCTCTTGTGAGCATCTTTCATAATCTTTAAGCCTAGCTAATGGCTCTAAAGAAGCGCTTTCGGGAGGCAGCCCGCAACGAATTTAGGTTTTTCTTTTTGCTTTTGTTCTTTTCTTAGTGGTCTTGATGATTGTTACTACTGTAGAAACATCATTGTATCCTTACTTTTCAAGCTTTGTGCCAAGTATAGCCTCATACGACAAGGGAAGTAAAAGTTGTGACATGCTGTCCAGAAAAAAGATTCTGTCCTCGTGACTAGAAAAATCAGAGAAAAATCCCAGTTCATCTTTTTGAGATGAATTTTTTGCACAGCCTGCTCTATACAATTACGACACTTCCGTATGTTCTGAGTTTTTTTATTTGAGTTGCAGAAGTACCCCTAAAATTTTTCTTTCTATCTGCTGTTCTGTTTTTCACAGATTCTGTCACGTTTTGTCACTCTTCACTTTTGAAAACCTTAAGCTTGCTTTTTCTTTGCAAAAACCTTTTGGAAATCTTGGGAAACAGTAGCTCTTCCTGGAAATCTTTATTTTCTGTAGAGGAAAATTATTTTATTAGGGTACTAACCTCTCTAATCATCCTACAATGAGTTATGTATGAAGGGAGTTTTCAAGTGCCCGATGGAGGATGATGAAAGAAGATTCAGGAGGGTCAAACGCTCAAGCTTGGGGATGCCCATGTGCACCCCCAATAAATATTCAAGGAGACTCAAGTGTCTATGCTTGGGGATGCCCCCGTGCATCCCCTTCTTCATCAACAATTATCAGTTTGTCTCTCGTTGCACTATATTTTTATCACTTCATGCATTATGTGCTATTCTTGGAGCGTCTCGCTCTTAGGTTTTGTTTTTAGTTTTATTTTGCTTTGTTTGCTGTAGTAACAAGTTGGACCCCAACTTACTCTTTTGTGTGGGAGATATTCACGCTCCGCTTGAACAAGAACTCCTCATAGGATTTGCATGCCTGTTCTTTTAGCTATGAGCTGTTCTTTTTCTTTTCTTAGCTGTTGTTCTGTTTAGTTGTAGCACTTTAGTTTTTCTAGAGATTTTCTTTTTGTCTTAGGTTGAACTTTCTATAGGTTGCGTGTTTTATCTTGTTAGAGAGTTTGCCTTTGCACTGAGTTCCGTGTCTTGACTGAAAGTAGGTAGTCAAAGTTGTTGTTCTCTTTGTAGTAGTAACTTGCAATAGTTTTGAGGTATTGACTAGAGTAATGTTTGAACTTATGGTGTCAAGAGATCTTGCCTATTAGTGATAGATGTCGTATTTTGGGCAATCCGTGTGTTTTTCGAAAACCAAAAAAACCCTTGTTGAGAACTCTGGCTACTAGATGGATCACTAACCTCTGGAGGGTTCGAATATTAGAGTACACTCACGTACCATGAGTCGAGGATGCGAAAGGATAACCAAAGCCCCATACACTCCTCCTCGGGGTACCTGTCTCTTTGTGAACCTCCTGATTAGATTGAGAGTTACCGATAATAAGTGCATGAATTCTTCGGACTAATGTGAGTATTCGAAAGTTGACACTTCCACCCACCTATACTTTTTCTAGCCTCTTCGGTACCGTGCATTGCCCTTTCTCACCTCGAGAGTTGGTGCATACTTCGCCGGTGCATCCAAACCCTTGGCACGATACGCTCTGTCATCATAAGCCTCCTTATATATTTCCTCAAAACAGCCACCATACCTATCTACAAGGCATTTCCATAGCCTTTCCGAGATACATTTCCATGCAACATCCACCTTCTCATGACTTGATCTTCATGTAATACATGCTACTTGCTTGATCGATGAGCCGCAGGCTAGTTGGGCCTTGCCCTAATCATTGCGACATGACGCGCTAGTATCATTGCATATCCTACTATCCTGGCAGAAGCATACATTTGCATCATGATAGTTACATTTTCTTTATGTGAGTACCTTTGTAAAGTGTGAAAGATCTCCTATATTCTTGTAAAATATAGAGTATTGCCCCTAAAGTGAGGAAAAGATCCCAAAGAGGACAAAATCAAAAGATCCCAAAGAGGACAAATGAGAGTTAAATAGAAAGAGCCATTCAGGCCACCAAAAAAATAAAAAAAGAGAAAAAGAGAAAAAAAAGAGAGAAGGGGGCATATCACTATTCCTTTTGAGAGATCCACACTAGTACTTCATCTCCTATCCCTTGTACTCCATAGAGATCATCATCATGCAGATAGCTATGTGGGGACCCTTCACACTATAGAACTTGGCTTGTATATTCCAATGATGAGCCTCCTCAAATGAGCTCTAGGTCTTCTTGAGCAAGCAAGTTAGATGCACCCCCAATAGTTCCCTTGGAGAGCTTTTAGCTCACATGTGCATCCGTTGTATGGCAATCCCTACTCCTCACATCATATCTATCATATGGCCTTCTCTCACCTATGATTGTCCTCATTGATGTGAGCCTTTCACACGTTTTTTGTCTTCCTCCTCCACCTTCTTTCTGTTTTGCCTTTTAGGTGTCAACTTTCTTTCTCACACTCATCCATTGCATGAGTGATCAAAATATCGAAAGGGAGTGGATCAGTTTGACTTGTACCTGGCTAGTGGTCTGGGGATGAGTCCAGATAATAATCCAAAGGAGAGCAAGTGTGAAACTTTAGTAGATAGTTGTTCTCAACAACCTTATTTTCTCTCTCTCGTATTTCCCTATCCCTTGCTTGCACACAAACACCATCTGGAGACATTCGAGTCACGGACAGCGAGAGCTCTTGCACCTTTTGTTCTTTTGTTGCTTGTGTCAATGCTAATATAGACTCTTGCTTGTTAAGACTTGAATTGAATTGCATGCTTTGATTGCTTTACTTAAAAGTCCTTTTATGGTTGTGTGGCATGTCACCACAGAAATTATGCTTGTTATCATTTACCTACTCGAGGACGAGCAGGAATTAAGCTTGGGGATGTTGATACGTCCCAAACGTATCTATAATTTCTGCTTGCTCCATGCATGTTTTGTGTGACTTTGCCATGTTTTTATTGAACTTTCATACACTTTTGAACCTATTTGGACTAACCTATTAACTCAGTGCACCCAGTTGCCAGTTTCTGTTTTCTACTGTTTTTGTATTTTAGGTTTTCCGGCCATTTAAAGTGCTCCAAAAATTCCGGGAAAAATATAAAAAAAATCAGCGCAACAGAAGCTTCCGGAATCACCAAGAGAGGGAAGGGGGGCCACCACCAGGCAGCCAGGAGGGCAGGTGGCGCGGCCCCACCCTGGGCCGTGCCAAGCACCCTCCTGACTGCCTCGTGGGTCCCCCCGACGCCCCCCTTCGCCTGTATTTACCCCTCGGGGTGGAAACCCCTAATACGGACTCCTCTTTCGCGATCTCGCCTCAGTTTCTCCGCCGCCGCCGTTTCTAGATCGGGGCTGCCTGGAGAAGCTGCTACGGCACCCTGCCGGGAGAAGCTACCCCCTCCGGGAGAGCCTCCATAGCCATGGACGCCTCCCGTATGTACCGTGAGTAGTTTCCCTTGGACCATGGGTCCTTGAGCCAAGGGAAACTACTCACGGTACATACGGGAGGCGTCCATGGCTATGGAGGGTCTCCCGGAGGGGGTAGCTTCTCCCGGCAGGGTGCGTGAGCAGCTTCTCCAGGCAGCCCCGATCTAGAAACGGCGGCGGCGGCGAAACAGAGGCGAGATCGCGAAAGAGGAGTCCGTATTAGGGGTTTCCACCCCGAGGGGTAAATATAGGCGAAGGGGGGCGTCGACGGGACCCGCGAGGCAGTCAGGAGGGTGCCTGGCGCGGCCCAGGGTGGGGTCGCGCCACCTGCCCTCCTGGCTGCCTGGTGGTGGCCCCCCTTCCCTCTCCGGGTGATTCCAGAAGCTTCTGTTGCGCTGATTTTTTTATATTTTTCCCGGAATTTTTGGAGCACTTTACATGGCCGGAAAACCTGAAATACAAAAACAGTAGAAAAGAGAAACTGGCAACTGGGTGCACTGAGTTAATAGGTTAGTACAAATAGGTTCAAAAGTGTATGAAAGTTCAAGAAAAACATGGCAAAGTCACAAAAAACATGCATGGAGCAAGCAGAAATTATAGATACGTTTGGGACGTATCAACATCCCCAATCTTAATTCCTGCTCGTCCTCGAGTAGGTAAATGATAATAAGCATAATTTCTTTGGTGACATGCCACACAACCATAAAAGGACTTTTAAGTAAAGCAATCAAAGCATGCAATTCAATTCAAGTCTTAACAAGAAAGAGTCTATATTAGCATTGACACAAGCAACAAAAGAACAAAAGGTGCAAGAGCTCTCGCTGTCCGTGACTCGAATGTCTCCAGATGGTATTTGCATGCAAGCAAGGGATAGGGAAATACGAGAGAGAAAAAATAAGGTTGCTGAGAACAACTATCTACTAAAGTTTCACACTTGGTCTCCTTTGGATTCTTATCTGGACTCGTCCCCAGACCACTAGCCAGGTACAAGTCAAACTGATCCACTCCCTTTCGATATTTTGAGCACTCATGCAATGGATGAGCGTGAGCAAGAAAGTTGACACCTAAAAGGCAAAACAGAAAGAAGGTGGAGGAGGAAGACAAAAAAGGTGTGAAAGGCTCACGTCAATGAGGACAATCATAGGCGAGAGAAGGCCATATGATAGATATGATGTGAGGAGTAGGGATTGCCATACAACGGATGCACATGTGAGCTAAAAGCTCTCCAAGGGAACTAGTGGGGGTGCATCTAACTTGCTTGCTCAAGAAGACCTAGAGCTCGTTTGAGGAGGCTCATCATCGGAATATACAAGCCAAGTTCTATAGTGTGAAGGGTCCCCACATAGCTATATGCATGATGATGATCTCTATGGAGTACAAGGGATAGGAGATGAAGTACTAGTGTGGATCTCTCAAAAGGAATAGTAGTATGCCCCCTTCTCTCTTTTTATTTTATTTTTCTCTTTTTCTCTTTTTTTAATTTTTTTGGTGGCCTCAATGGCTCTTTCTATTTAACTCTCATTTGTCCTCTTTGGGATCTTTTGATTTTGTCCTCTTTGGGATCTTTTCCTCACTTTAGGGGCAATACTCTATATTTTACAAGAATATAGGAGATCTTTCACACTTTACAAAGGTACTCACATAAAGAAAATGTAACTGTCATGATGCAAATGTATGCTTCTGCAAGGATAGCAGGATATGCAATGATACTAGCGCGTCATGTAGCAATGATTAGGGCAAGGCCCAACTAGAATGCGTCTCATCGATCAAGCAAGTAGCATGTATGACATGAAGATCAAGTCATGAGAAGGTGGATGTTGCATGGCAATGTATCTCGGAAAGGCTATGGAAATGCCTTGTAGGTAGGTATGGTGGCTGTTTTGAGGAAAGATATAAGGAGGCTTATGATGACAGAGCGTATCATGCCAAGGGTTTGGATGCACCGGCGAAGTATGCGCCAACTCTCGAGGTGAGAAAGGGAAATGCACGGTACCGAAGAGGCTAGAAAAGGTATAGGTGGGTGGAAGTGTCAACTTTCGAATACTCACATTAGTCCGAAGAACTCATGCACTTATTATCGGTAACTCTCAATCTAATCAGGAGGTTCACAAAGAGACAGGTACCCCGAGGAGGAGTGTATGGGGGTTTGGTTATCCTTGCGCATCCTCGACTCATGGTACGCGAGTGTACTCTAATATTCGAACCCTCCAGAGGTTAGTGATCCATCTAGTAGCTAGAGTTCTCAACAGGGGGTTTTTGTTTTCGAAAAACACACGGATTGCCCAAAATACGACATCTATCACTAATAGGCAAGACCTCTTGACACCATAAGTTCAAACATTACTCTAATCAATACCTCAAAACTATTGCAAGTTACTACTACAAAGAGAACAGCAACTTTAACTACCTACTTTCAGTCAGGACACAGAACTCAGTGCAACAGGAAAACTCTCTAACAAGATAAAACATTCAACCTATAGAAAGTTCAACCTAAGACAAAAAGAAAACTTCTAGAAAAAGTAAAGAACTACAACTAAACAGAACAACAGCTAAGAAAAGAAAAAGAACAGCTCACAGCTAAAAGAATAAGCATGCAAATCCTATGAGGAGTTCTAGTTCAAGCGGAGCGTGATTCTCTCCCTCACAAAAGAGTAAGTTGGGGTCTAACTTGTCACTACAGCAAACAAAGCAAAAGAAAACTAAAAACAAAACCTAAGAGCGAGACGCTCCAAGCAAAGCACATAACGCATGAAGTGATAAAAATATAGTGCAACGAGAGACGAACTGATAATTGTTGATGAAGAAGGGGATGCACGGGGGAATCCCCAAGCTTAGACGCTTGAGTCTCCTTGAATATTTATTGGGGGTGCACATGGGCATCCCCAAGCTTGAGCGTTTGATCCTCCTGAATCTTCTTTCATCATCCTCCATCGCGCACTTGAAAACTCCCTTCATACATAACTCATTGTAGGCTGATTAGAGAGGTTAGTACCCTAATAAAATAATTTTCCTCTACTGCAAATAAAGATTTCCAGGAAGATCTACTGTTTCCCAAGATTTCCAAAAGGTTTTTGCAAAGAAAATGCAAGCTTAAGGTTTGCAAAAGTGAAGAGAGACGAAACGTGGCAGAATCTGTGAAAAAACAGAACAGAAGATAGAAACGATTTTTTTAGGGATACTTCTGCAACTCAAATCAAAAAACTCAGAACATACGGAAGTTTCGTAATTGTATAGAGCATTCTGTGTAAAAAACTCAGCTCAAATAGATGAACTTGGATTTTTCTCTGATTTTTCTAGTCACGAGGACAGAATCTGTTTTCTGGACAGCATGTCTTAACTTTTACTTCCCTTGCCGTATGAGGCTAAACTTGGCACAAAGCTTGAAAAGTAAAGATACAATGATGTTGCTACAATAGTAAAAACCATCAAGACCACTAAGAACAGAACAAAAGAAAAAAGAAAAACCTAAATTCGTTGCGGGCTGCCTCCCGAAAGCGCTTCTTTAGAGCCATTAGCTAGGCTTGAAGCAAAAGATCAAAGTTCTCCAAAATCATCGGAAGGTTCACCAAGGATTTCAAAAGGGTTTTCAATAAGCTCATCCTTGTTATTTCGAGGGAAGAGGTACATACCTTTTGCCTTACCACGCAAACGTATTTGTCCTTTACCTTTATCAATGAAGCCTTTCATGGCTTGGAGGAAGTCCCTTCCGAGCACTATATTTCCTTTGTTGACCTTCATGATGGCAAAGTAAATCTCTACACTCATTTTAAGAAACATGAACTGGATGTCTTTTAATCTTCCCTGGATCTCAGAAATATCACCATTAGAATGTTCATGGAAAGATGGAAATTTGTCCATGCTTGCAAGGTACAAAGAAACATAAATAAAGCTTGGCATTATAGAAACTGTAGATCCAATGTCACAAAAAGCAAGGAAGTTTTGATTAGAGATAACAACCCTAACAAAATGCTCCTACTCATTTTATATTTCCAAAATCTCCTCTCTAGGGGGATTTAACTTCTCTACTTCTTTTAAGTCTAGAGTATCAAGTCTCTTCTCAATAGTAGCAATTCTGTCCACAACAGTGTTAAGACCATCATAAACAAAATAACCAGATAAAACATGTATAATTTCAAGAGCTCTAGCTTCATCACACTCTAAAAAGTCTCCTTCAGCTATAAGATCAAGAGAGTGCTTACACCACTTAAAAAGGCCAAAATAAATTTTCTAAGCACAATTCTTATAGGTAACCAAGGCATATTTGCCTTATGTGCTTCAGAAATTCTATCCCATGCCTTCTTCATATTCTCCCTGTTCCTTTGATGGAAATCCTAGACTTCGGATTCCCTCATAGTACCAACTCCTAACATACTTAACCACACAACAAGGGTAACAGGTAATTTTGGTATTTTTTATTAAGGACACAAAAGTAAAAACTGAAAGGTAAACTAACAAGACTAAAAAGCAAAGATAAAAGATAGTGTGTAACTCCCCTATCTTATAAACTGGAGTCCCCGACAACGGCGCCAGAAAACTTGCTGATGGCAAGAGAGTGTTAATACTCTTCAAGCCCTCGTTGATTACCCCAAGTGCAGGGTGAGATATAGTGCAGCGACAAGTTTTCCCTTGGCAAAGATACCAAGGTTTGTCTCCCGTAGGACTCCGAAGGATACAAGAAGGTGGTAAAGTGAACAATGGCGCCGAGGTTGCTAGCTTCACCTGGACCTGCACACAGATACAGATAACTTTGCTCCCAACGAGTACAGAGGAGTCGTCAATTCCTCCGTCCTTGCTGTTTACAAAGGATCAACCCAAGAGATAATAATAGTGGCAAATGAAAGTAAAGACTGAAAGTAATAAGGGTGTAAACAGTGATATGAAGATGGACCAGGGTCACATGATTTTCACTAGTGATGTCTCTCTCCCAAAAGACGATAAAAGTGCTAGCAGGATATGCAATGATACTAGTGCGTCATGTAGCAATGATTAGGGCAAGGACCAACTAGCATGCGGCTCATCGATCAAGCAAAAGCATGTATGACATGAACTTCAAGTCATGAGAAGGTGGATGTTGCATGGCAATGTATCTCGGAAAGGCTATGGAAATGCCTTGATAGGTAGGTATGGTGGCTGTTTTGAGGAAGGATATAAGGAGGCTTATGATGACAGAGCGTATCATGCCAAGGGTTTGGATGTACCGGCGAAGGTGGACGCCAACTCTCGGAGTGAGAAGGAGGCAATGCACGGCACAGGAGAGGCTAGAAAAATATGGGTAGGTGGAAGTGTCAAGTTTCGAATTCTCACATTAGTCCGAAGAACTCATGCACTTATTATCGGTAACTCTCAATCTAATTAGGAGGTTCGCAAAGAGACAAGTACCCCGAGGAGGAGTGTATGGGGGTTTGGTTATCCTTGCGCATCCTCGAATCATGGTCCGTGAGTGTACTCTAATATTCGATCCCTCCAAAGATTAGTGATCTATCTAGTAGCTAAAGTTCACAACTAATTTTGTAGGTTTTTCGAAAATAAACACGGATTGCCCAAAATACGACATCTATCACTAATAGGCTAAAGCTCTTGACACCAAAAGTTCAAACATTACTCAAGGAAATACCTCAAAACTATTGCAAGTTACTACTACAATTGAATAGCAACCTCAATTACCTACTTCAAGTCAAGACACACAACTCAGTGCAACAGGAAAAACTCTCTAAACAATATAAACATGAAAAAACAAGAGAGTTCCAGCAACAAACTAAACAAAAGCTCTTAAAAAGATAAGCATGAAAACTAAGAGCTAAACATGACAGCAGCTACGAAAAAGATAAAGAACACACACAACAAAGATAAGAATGAAAATCCTATGTTGTGTTATAGGGTGAAGTGGAGCGTGTTTCTCTCCGACACAAAGAAAGCTGGGTTCTAACGACGCTCCAAGCATAGCACATAACCCATGAAGTGATAAAAATATAGTGGAACGAAAGACAAACTAATAATTGTTGATGGAGAAGGGGATGCACGGGGGTATACCAAGCTTATATGCTTGAGTCTCCTTGAATATTTATTGGGGGTGCATGGAGGCATCCCCAAGCTTGAGCGTTTGACACTCCTGAATCTTCTTTTATCATCTTCCCTCGCACACTTGAAAACTCCCTTCATACAGAACTCATCATAATCTGATTAGCGAGGTTAGTACCCATAATAAAATAATTTTTCTCTACTTGAAATAAGGATATTCTTGAAGAGCTACTGTTTCTCAAGATTGCCAAAAAATATTTGCTAAGAAAAAGCAAGCTTAAGGTTTGCAAAACGAAGAAAAGTCAAAACAGGACAGAATCTGTGAAAAACAGACCAGCAAGTACTAAAGAATTTTTTAGGGATACTTCTACAACTCAAATCAAAAAACTCAGAACATACGAAAGTTCTGTGATTGTATAGATCACGCTGTGTAAAAAATCCCGCTCAAAAAGATGAACTGGGATTTTTCTATGATTTTTTCCGTCACGAGGACAGAATGTGTTTTCTGGACAGCATTTCACAACTTTCACTTCCCTTGTCATATGAGGCTATAAATGGCACAAAGCTGAAAAGTAATGATACAATGATGTTGCTACAGTAGTAACAAACATCAAGACACAACAAAAGCAAAATAAACCGTTGTGGGCTGCCTCCAGAAAGCACTTTCTTTTATGCCTTTGAGCTAGGCATGAAGATTATAAAAGATGCTCACGTAATAATTAGGATTTGAAGCAAAAGAGAGCATCAAGAAGCAAACATGAAACACATTTAAGCCTAACCCACTTCCTATGCATTGGAACCTTCTAAAGAAATAAATCATGAAAGCACAAAGTAACAAGCATAGGAAGGTGCAAGAAGAACAACTTAAAAACTTTCATCATAAAGAGAGGTGTTTTGTAACATGAAAGTTTCTACAACCAAACTTTCCTCTCTCAAAATAATTTTCAGTAGAATCATGAACAACATAAAGAATATAACTATCACAGAAAGCATGTTGTTCATGATCTACAAGCACACGTGTATTGTTTTCAACACGGTTTTGAGGATCATAAGATAGATGCAATGTCAGAACCCTCTGTTAGGTAATGTGCTAGGATCAAAGTAACCTTGCATCATGTCAAATTTTTCAAAAGGAATCTTTGAAATCAACTTCAAAATCAAAATGGAAGAAGGAAACCCCCCCAGATGAATTAATTCAAAAGGCCAGATAAAAATCTTTTCCAAAAATTCATGTTAGATTTTTGAAAAATCTTATAAATGAGTGTGATCACATATCAAGTGATGTGGGACCCATCCCATGCTCATAGATTTTTCAAATATTCAAACAGTGCCTTGGAATTAATCAAATAACCCTATTTGAGTTAACATTCAAATTATTTGAATTTTAAAAATGTTGAAACTTTATAAGTGGCTAGTCTATATAATTATGAAGCCACATAAAATTTTTCAGCATTTAAAAAAATGTTTAGCTATTTTATTTAGCTAAACAGAACAAATGACAGAAAGAAAACAGAAAAGAAAAAGGGAAAAGGACTTACCTGGCCATTCGGCCCAACTCATCGCCCGCGGCCTAGCAAGCCAGCCCAGCCCGCTGCCCCCCCGTTTGTCTTCTTCCCCGGCGCGGCAAGCAGCTCGCTGGAGCGCATGCCGACGCCGGCGCCACCTGCTTGCCTGCCTGGAGGCCCTCCCGTGCCTTCTCCTTGCGCCAGAGAGACGCCGTGGCACCGTGAACCACTTCCCCCCCATCACCGCTTCGTCTCGCGCCTTCTCCTCGTTTTCCCCTTCTTCCCCGAGAGCCTCCGCCGTTCACCGTCGACGAAATCCGCAGCCAACGCCGGAGAGAAGCCTGGAGACCATGTCCATCGTGTGCGCCTTCGTCGACTTCCTCGATTTGGAGAAGCTGGAGGACTAATCGAGCTCGAGGCCAACGCAAGCTTCACCGAGACCTCACCGGAGCCGCCGCGCGATTTCTTTGATTCCGGCAACCACAGGGCGTCCCCGACCGCGACACCACCTCCGTTGAACTCACGGTGAGCTCACGGCTCACCCGAGCCATTCCTTCGTCTCCCTCCTCCTCCCTAGCTGGATCCGCCATGAAAGCAGGAGCTCGTCGCCGCCATGGTCGACGGCGATGAAGTTCCCGTGCCCCTTCGACCCATCCAAGACGACCACCGTGCTCCTGGTGCTCCAAGGATTTGTCCGAGCCATCGCATGCCCACGAAAACCCACCGCAGCGTCGTCTTCGTCGTCACCGAGCCACGGCCGCCGCTAGGGCTCGTCACCGGCATCACTCCGGTGCCCCCCGGTGGCGCTGCTGTGCTCTGGGTGATGCGGACGAGCTCGGGCTTCCGTTTGGTGGTCTCAGCGCACCAAATTGTGGCCGGAGCCGCCGTCCCGTGCGTCGCCGCCGCGTCGGATGGTCGCCGGCGACTAGCCGCCGGCAAGTCTGACGTGGCCGGGGTGATTAGCACCTAATCCACCCCCTGGGTCACTTACAGGTGGGCCCAGCCCCCTCTAATCCTCTTTGTTAGATTAATCTAACAGGGAAATTAGATGTGAGGCTGACAGCCCTGGCCCACTGGTCAGTTTGACCGGGGTCAAAGCCCCTGCTGACGCCATGCTGGCGCAATGCTGACGCAGTAAATGAATTTCCAGTATAAAAAGAATTAAAGTAATTCCAGAAATTCTAGAAATTACCCCAAACTTTGGAAATTCATAGAAAATTCATATTAACTCCAAATTGGAAAAATAATATATGAAAAATGATCAGGAGAAAATTATCTTTCCAAATATGTAACTTTCAACTATGTTGGAGTTGATTTTAAAATGGGACCAGTAGCATATGTCATTTGAATTATTTGGAATTAATTCAAATTCAATTCAAATGATTTTGCAACTTGGACCATGGAATTATGCTACAATTCAACCACACATCAGAGGCATATCATACACATTTGAAGAAGATTCAAAATGATCAAACAATGTCACATGCAACTTGGTTAATTTGAATTCAAATGTGGAGTTAGAATTTGCAATTCAATTTGCAATATACTCCATTTAAATGGAATTGCCTTACACATCAAAGCATATACATCAAGATTCAAACTTCCATCATGTGTTTGTGCATTGTATTTACTTTGCTACTTTGCTTGTTGTTTGTCGAGTAGAGGTGGAACCGGAGCAGGAGGCTGCCCCCTTCGTTGAAGACCCAGAACCCGAACCTCGTCCGCAAGGCAAGCAAACCCCCATTGATCATGTCGATAAAATCACACTTCCCTCTCATGTCTCGCTTATGCATTGCTTAGGATGATTACCATGATTCGTTTCTACCGCATAGATGAACCCATTCCTTTGCATGACCTATCATTTTGTCACAGTAGTAAGCAAACCACAATCCTAGCAAATGTAGGAGTTGTTTGATATCATGTGGCCCCTGCAAATGTTTATCGCTTATTGCATGCTTAGTATGATACCATGTTGTTACTATGATGTGAGTCGGGATGGTAGTGATCATGTTGATGTTGGTAGAAAAGTGTTGGTGAATCGACCCTAATACAAGGTGAACGATGAGAGGCTGTGTAGGAGTACACGGTGGGTTGTCTCGTTGAACACCGCCCTAGTACGAGTTCTTGTGTGGTGATCCAAGATGAAGAGTACAACCACACATTGGGCTCACTGACCCCTCTCAACTTACTAACTCATCCCTTTCGATGTCCAGATGTCGCAATAGTTCGGAGTTCTGGTAGGTCTGTGGCCTGGCTGCTAAGTGAGAGAACGGCTCATCCGAGACCGGCTTATGCACCACGCACACATCACTTGGGTCCACTTCGGTAAACCGGCCGGGTTCACGATTGTGGTAACCAACCCAAGTAGGCGGCTTTCTCGGAATAGATCGGCTATGAGGTAACAGTTGTGGTGAGCATCCTCGCCGACACTTCTTGAACGGTGTCGAGTACAAAGGCGGTAAATGATGATCATGTGTGTGTAGCGGTACACCCCTGCAGGGTTAACAAAACTATTCGAATAGCCGCGTCCGCGGTTATGGACTGCTTGGAAAGCTTAGCTTGATTATTAGACAACTTGAACTGGATACTTCTAAAACACACCAAGATAAGTGTGAGTGCTATGGCGTGCTTTCTCGTGGGGAAGTCGAGGAAGGCACCATAGTGGTGTAATTGGTTGGAGAAAGTAGTGGACTCGTGTACGCTTCTTACCTCAAAGTCTGGTATTCGTAGTTCAGGATTAGCCAAGTCAAAGCTGGCACTTCTGCAAATGAGCCCCACCGCCCTTTACCTTGATACATGTGCATGAGTAGTATAGCTCCTATGTAAGTCTTGCTGAGTACGACTTTGTACTCACGTTTGCTTAATCTATCTTTTAGATGATACCACCGATCCCGAAGGTGGCTTCTTCATCGAGCTGGACGACTGAAGATCAAGCTAGTCTAGTCCCAGTCAGACGCCTGGTTCCCTCATGGAGGGCTTGTGTTTAAATAAGGCTTCTTAAGCCATTTGTTAAACTTGTCTGTACTCAGACATAATTTGCTTTCGTTTGTGTTGTAATGTTGGATCACATGTTTGTGATCTCTGTTTGCACTCTATAAGAGTTATCAATAAAAATGTATACTTTGTAGAGAATTGCAATGATACCTACTGTTCATACAAGGCATGTGTGCTGCGTGTATGTTTATAACATGCATGTCTTTGTATGGGTTTTTGAGACCTTAGTTGTGTTCTGGCTGGCGGTCTTTCATACACCAAGTGGCCCTTAGATGTGCGCAGCTTGGGGCATCGCGATGCGATTGCTCGAGACTCCGTCTCGTGTACACTTTGTGGTATGATCGAGCCCGCCCTAGACCCCGACTAAGTGATCGGGCTGGAGTAAGTCTATGTAAGAGTTATGAGATAGTCGTTAGTATGGTTGAGGCGACTTGTCTTTGAATATGGGAGTTCATCGCCCATATCATAAGAATTGTGTGCGGACGATGAGGACCCATCTCAGTTGATCATCCGGCCTGGATGGGATGCCCCTCACGTACGATGCTTTCCGAGAACATTCTGTGCTTGGCCTTGTCTGCTTAGACAAGTGGGTACGGTTCTCGGCTCTCCATATGACTATGTCTTAGCTGTACTTGCATACGCTAATCCCGGGTCCCGACAGACTTGGTATCAGAGCAGGACTGACTGTAGGACTAGTAGCCTTGGCCGAAGTTGAGTCTAGCTTGCTATAGTTATATAGTTACTCTGGGTATATAAGGGAATAACGTAAGGCTTCTTTTTTCTCCTTACCCCCTTCGTTCTGAGTTCTGAGTCACCCTCATCTTATTCTACGGGAAGATAGGACTAGGCTCTCCTCTGTCTGATTAGAACATCTCGTTGTCTGCTTCCTTGTAGCCGTAGGAAAGTTGTGATCGGTTTGTTAGAATGGTTATGCTCCCTGTTTTATTACATCGTATGTAAGTGATGTTTCCATGTTGGAAGAAATTGTCATTTCTTACAATTACAGCCGTTATGCTGTCCGAGTCATTCCAGGTTTATCTCATAATCTGATGCATTTGCAAACTCCTTTCTGTTTCAGATGGCAGATCTTCCCCCTCGGCAGATTGTTCGTTTGACCAGGTGCCTCGGTGTGCGTGGCCATCCCGCCACGTTGATCGAGATGATGTCCTATGTGGGATATCGATGGTACCCTGAGTACACCGTTGAGGCGCAGTTCCACGACTTCAACCAGACGCAGTTCCACTGCATTGTCCGGATCTATCCGCACCACGTTGGAGTCACTCAGCCTATCCACTTTGGACATGGCATTGGCGTTACCGAGAACATGGCTGTGCAGGATGCTGCATACTCATGTATGACACTGCTGAGAGAGGAGCACACTTGTCTGAGAGAGACTTCTTTCCGCTATATCCCTGCTGCACTTCCAGGAGAAGAGGGATATTACACCGGACTCTACTCAGATCACTCTGCAGAAGACCCCGCACTTCAGATGACTGCTAGGTTTGCTAGTGACAGAGATCGTGATGCACGCGCTCTCCATTTCGAGCTCCACGCCACCCGTGTTCGTCTGTATCGAGCACTGACACTCTTGGCACCCTTTGTGAGCGTGGGATCTGTTGAGTTTGATGCGATCTACCCAGTGAGGACTCAGATGCCTTCTCGAGTTGCTTGGCCCGAGATTGGAGGCATTTTTCCACCCCGTGGTCCTTTGCTTCCACCCTACGCTGGACCTAGGCCCCATCCTTGCCCAAATGGATATCAGGGTCCACAAGCCTCCGTGTTTTCCGATGGTCACCTCCAGCTACCGGGATACGCGGGTAACTTTTATGAGGACTACTATGGAGATGGAGATGAGTGAGACCGCCTGTGGTCTTACTTAGTGATGATGTAGTAGTATCTTAGTATATTGTAAGCAAGGTGTCTAAGTTCCAGAGGCTTAGATAAATAATGTATAGGAAGTCAGAGTGCCTCTGAAGGATGTATCGTCTTCATCACGTTTGTATTAGCTTGGTGCTTGTACTAAAACGATGTATGGTTTGTATGACAGCTTGTGAATATATGGCTTGTATGCTTTATCACCATGTTGTCAAGATGATTACTTCCTTTGCTCTGTAATCCTTCCAGTACTTCAATACCTTGTTTAGACTCTCCCAATCAACTCTGTTTGACTTTGGTTTTTCACCTTCAGGATGTCTCAAGGAACCCGGGGCCAGGTTGGTCGTAACCAAGGTCGTGGGAATGACCAGGAGGAAGGCAACCTTCCACCCCCACCCACGATGGCTCAGGTTCTGATGGAGGTCGAGAGGAACCGCCGAGACTCTCACCACCTGTTGGAAGTCATTGCTTGCAACACCACTCAGCAGCGCAACGAGTTGGTGTCCCTGAACGACTTCATCCGACTTCATCCCCCGGTTTTTAGTTACTCCACCGAGCCCCTTGACGCCGATGACTGGCTTCGCAGCATCGAGAGGAAGCTCCAAGCAGGCCGTGTTGCAACTGTGACAAGGTCAGTTATGCCACCTATCACCTTGAAGGTGCAGCTAGCTCTTGGTGGGAGAACTTTCTGAATATGCGTCCCGTTGGACCGCCCGCATCTTGGGAGGAATTCTGCACTTCTTTCCGTGAGCACCACATTCCCAAGGGTCTTATGGACCGCAAGCGTGAGGAGTTCTGCAACCTCACTCAAGGCAAAAGGACCGTTGATGAGTTTACTCGTGAGTTCAACCGACTGGCTCGTTATGCTACCGATGAAGTCTCCACCGACTCCAAGAAACAAGAGAGGTTCCGTCGTGGCCTCAACACTGGACTTCGTCGTGAGCTCAATCTTCATGACTTTGCCACCTTCCAGGTCCTTGTCAACAAGGCCATCAAGGCAGAGGATATGAACACTCCCAACGATTTTCGCAAACACCCTAGAGATGACAGCTAATCCAGTTCTGGCTCCCAGAAGCGCAAGATCTGGATCCCAAACAGCATGTTCCGCCAGAACAACCCACCGAGGCCATCCTATGTGGCGCCTCGTCCACCAACCCAGTTCCACCCAGCTCCACCAAACAACCCAGCTCCACGCACTGTTTTCGGTGCCTGTTACAAGTGTGGTCAGGCAGGCCACTACTCTCGTGAGTGTCCCCAGAACCAGATCCAGCATCACAATGCTCCACCACGTGCCGGAGGCAACAACAACAACAATGGTCGTGGCAAGACACCCCAGAAGGTCTACACCGCCAAACCCGCTCCTCCCGCCACTCGTGGACGTGTGAACCAGATTGCCGCCGAAGAGACTGACGACACCACTGACGTCATTCTTGGTACGCTCCCAGTCAATTATGTTCCTACTTCCGTTCTTTTCGACCCAGGAGCATCTCATTCATTCATGTCGGAAAGTTATGCACTTCGTCATGAGTTAACCTTTGTTGAATTGTCCACCCCAATGATTATTCAAACTCCAGGGTCAAGATGGCAAACTAATAGAGTAAGCCATGGTAATCAAATTGCAATTGAGGGTTTAGTATTCCTTGCTTCACTCATAGTCCTCAAGTCTTCAGATATTGATGTCATCCTTGGCATGGATTGGCTATCAAGACAGAATGCCTACCTGGATTGCAAAGGCAAGTCCGTGAAACTCACCCACCCTTCAGGCAAAACAGTCAACTACACCTCACCCAGAACAAGAACCCAAGTGCATTCCTTGAATGTACTTCCCCTTCCCGAACTTGAAGATATTCCAGTGGTTCGTGACTTCCCGGATGTCTCTCCTGAAGAGCTACCGGGCATGCCACCCGATAGATGTGTAGAGTTTATAGTGGATCTTGCCCCAGGAACCGCACCAATTTCTAGACGCCCATACAAAATGGCCCGACGTGAGTTAGCTGAGCTTAAAACCCAACTGGAAGCTTTGTTGGAGAAAGGCTTCATCTGCCCTAGCTCATCGCCATGGGGTTTCCCCGTTCTGTTCGTAACGAAGAAAGATGGAACAGAAAGGATGTGCGTAGACTATCGCCCGCTAAATTTAGCGATGATAAAGAACAAGTACCCATTGCCCAGGATCAATGATCTTTATGATCAACTTGCAGGATCCTCTGTCTTCTCCAAGATGGATTTGAGATTAGGTTATCATCAAATCAAAATCCGAAACGAGGACATTCCCAAAACGGCTTTTACTACTCCTTATGGTCTTTACAAGTATACCGTCATGTCCTTTGGTTTAACCAATGCCCCCGCCACTTTCTCACGCATGATGAATTCGATCTTCATGGAGTATTTGGACCAGTTCGTCGTGGTTTACCTCGATGACATTCTCATCTACTCGAAGAACGAAGAAGAACATGCCGAACACCTAAGGCTGGTATTGATGAAACTTAGAGAGCATCGCCTGTATGCTAAATTCTCCAAGTGTGAATTCTGGCTACCAGAAGTGACCTACTTAGGCCACGTGATTTCTGCAAAAGGCATTGCTGTGAATCCCGAGAGAGTTCAGGCCGTCCTTGATTGGACTCCACCTGAATCGGTTAAGCAAGTTAGGAGTTTTCTTGGCCTAGCCAGCTATTGCCGTCGCTTCGTCGAGAACTTTTCTAAAGTTGCAAAGCCTCTAACTGAACTCCTCAAGAAAGATAAGAAATTCCTATGGACTCCCAAGTGCGAGGAAAAGAAGATTGACTTCTGCACCCGTACTTGCACCTCCAGACACCAAAAAGGATTTCGAGATCTATTGTGATGCATCACGGCAAGGGTTAGGATGCATACTTCTGCAAGATCGACATGTGGTAGCTTATGCTTCACGCCAGTTGCGGCCACATGAAGAGAACTATCCTACCCATGACCTTGAACTCGCTGCCGTAGTTCATGCCCTAACAACTTGGCGACATTACCTCCTTGGTAACCGTTGCGAGATTTATTCCGACCACCAAAGCCTCAAATATATTTTCACCCAGCCAGATCTTAATCTCAGGAAAAGACGCTGGATTGAGTTGATAAAAGATTACGACGTAGTAATTTCTTACACCCCAGGCAAAGCCAATGTCATGGCTGATGCACTAAGTCGTAAGTCGTATTGTAACAACCTCATGTTACAACAGTATCAACCACTTCTTCATGAGGACTTTCGCAAGCTCAACCTTGAAATTGTTCCTCATGGCTATCTTTCTACCTTGGTGGCGAAACCAACTCTTGAGGATCAAATCATAGTTGCCCAAAGGCATGCACGAGGTGTTCGCCGGATCAAGGAGAACATTGCTAGCGGAGTTGCTAAATGTTTCTCCACAGATAGCAAAGGAACGGTATTCTTTGAAAATCGTTTGGTAGTACCTAAGAATAGGGAACTAAGGCAACTCATCCTCAAGGAATCCCATGACACACCCCTCTCGATTCATCCCGGTAGCACAAAAATGTACCGAGATCTACGCCAGAGATTTTGGTGGACTAGGATGAAGAGAGACATTGCTCAATTTGTTGCCAAATGTGATGTTTGTCGTTGCATTAAGGAAGAACATCAAAGACCTGCTGGTACACTTCAACCTTTGTCTATTCCCGAGTGGAAATGGGACAAAGTCGGTATGGACTTCATCACCGGCTTTCCAAAAACCCAGAAAGGAAACAATGCCATCTTCGTTGTCATAGATAGGCTTTCCAAAGTTGCTCACTTCCTTCCCGTTCGCGAGTCCATAACTGCTAGCCAGTTAGCAGACTTGTACATCTCTAAAATTGTATCCCTTCATGGTGTTCCTTTGGAAATCAATTCTGATCGCGGTAGCCTTTTCACCTCTAGATTTTGGGGAAGCTTTCAGAATGCTATGGGAACTCATCTCTCCATTAGTACAGCTTTCCATCCTCGGTCTAGCGGTCAAGTCGAAAGGGTTAACCAAATTCTTGAAGACATGCTCAGAGCTTGTGTTATCTCATTCAGAAAGAATTGGGAGAAGTCTCTTCCATTTGACGAATTTTCTTATAAAAATAGTTTTCAATCTAGTCTGAACATGGCTCCTTTTGAACTCCTATAAGGACGACGATGTCGAACACCACTAAACTGGTCAGAGACCGGTGAAAGACAATTCTTTGGACCGGATATGATCAAGGAAGCAGAAGAGCAAGTTCGCATTGTTCGTGATCAATTGAAAGCAGCCCAGTCTCGTCAGAAAAGCTATTATGATCGTCATCATAGGAAAGAGAGCTACAATCCGGATGAGAAGGCTTACCTTCGGGTTACTCCTCTGAAGGGAACCCAACGTTTCGGTATCAAAGGCAAGTTGGCCCCACGTTACATCGGACCTTTCCGCATTATTGCTAAACGTGGAGAAGTTGCCTACCAACTTGAACTACCTCCGCACCTCTCCCGAGTACATGATGTATTCCATGTGTCCCAACTCAGGCGTTGCTTCAAGGACCCCATCCGCGAAGTCGACCATGAAACGCTTGATCTCCAAGATGACCTTTCCTATCGAGAATACCCCGTTCGTATTCTTGATTCCGCAGAGCGTGTCACTTGTCGTCAGAAGATTAGGTTTCTGAAAGTGCAATGGTCACACCACTCTGAAAGAGAAGCTACGTGGGAAAGAGAAGACCGTCTCAGTGCCGAGTACCCCACCTTCCTCCCGCAGACTTCTGAATCTCGGGACGATATTCTGTTGAGTGGGGGCGAGTTGTCAGAACCCTCTGTTAGGTAATGTGCTAGGATCAAAGTAACCTTGCATCATGTAAAAAATTTCAAAAGGAATCTTTGAAATCAACTTCAAAATCAAAATGGGAGAAGAAAACCCCCCCAGATGAATTAATTCAAAAGGCCAGATAAAAATCTTTTCCAAAAATTCATGTTAGATTTTTGAAAAATCTTATAAATGAGTGTGATCACATATCAAGTGATGTGGGACCCATCCCATGCTCATAGATTTTTCAAATATTCAAACAGTGCCTTGGAATTAATCAAATAACCCTATTTGAGTTAAGATTCAAATTATTTGAATTTTAAAAATGTTGAAACTTTATAAGTGGCTAGTCTATATTATTATGAAGCCACATAAAAAATTTCAGCATTTAAAAAAATGTTTAGCTATTTTATTTAGCTAAACAGAACAAATGACAGAAAGAAAAAAGAAAAGAAAAAGGGAAAAGGACTTACCTGGCCATTCGGCCCAACTCATCGCCCGCGGCCCAGCAAGCCAGCCCAGCCCGCTGCCCCCCCGTTTGTCTTCTTCCCCGGCGCGGCAAGCAGCTCGCTGGAGCGCATGCCGACGCCGGCGCCACCTGCTTGCCTGCCTGGAGGCCCTCCCGTGCCTTCTCCTTGCGCCAGAGAGACGCCGTGGCACCGTGAACCACTTCCCCCCCATCGCCGCTTCGTCTCGCGCCTTCTCCTCGTTTTCCCCTTCTTCCCCGAGAGCCTCCGCCGTTCGTCGTCGACGGAATCCGCAGCCAACGCCGGAGAGAAGCCTGGAGACCATGTCCATCGTGCGCGCCTTCGTCGACTTCCTCGATCTGGAGAAGCTGGAGGACTAATCGAGCTCGAGGCCAACGCAAGCTTCACCGAGACCTCGCCGGAGCCGCCGCGCGATTTCTTTGATTCCGGCAACCACAGGGCGTCCCCGACCGCGCCACCACCTCCGTTGAACTCACGGTGAGCTCACGGTTCACCCGAGCCATTCCTTCCTCTCCCTCCTACTCCCTAGCTGGATCCGCCATGAACGCAGAAGCTCGTCGCCGCCATGGTCGACGGCGAGGAAGTTCCCGTGCCCCTTCGACCCATCCAAGATGACCACCGTGTTCCTGGTGGTCCAAGGATTCGTCCGAGCCATCGCATGCCCACGAAAACCCACCGCAGCATCGTCTTCGTCGTCACCGAGCCACGGCCGCCACTAGGGCTCGTCGCCGCCATCACTCCGGTGCCCCCCGGTGGCGCTGCTGTGCTTTGGGTGATGCGGACGAGCTCGGGCTTCCGTTTGGTGGTCTCAGCGCACCAAATGGTGGCCGGAGCCGCCGTCCCGTGCGTCGCCGCCGCGTCGGATGGTCGCCGGCGACTAGCCGCCGGCAAGTCTGACGTGGCCGGGGTGATTAGCACCTAATCCACCCCCTGGGTCACTTACAGGAGGGCCCAGCCCCCTCTAATCCACTTTGTTAGATTAATCTAACAGGGAAATTAGATGTGAGGCTGACAGCCCTGGCCCACTGGTCAGTTTGACCGGGGTCAAAGCCCCTGCTGACGCCATGCTGGCGCAGTGCTGACGCAGTAAATGAATTTCCAGTATAAAAAGAATTAAAGTAATTCCAGAAATTCCAAAAATTACCCCAAACTTTGAAAATTCATAGAAAATTCATATTAACTCCAAATTGGACAAATAATATATGAAAAATGATCAGGAGAAAATTATCTTTCCAAATATGCAACTTTCAACTATGATGGAGTTGATTTTAAAATGGGACCAGTAGCATATGTCATTTGAATTATTTGGAATTAATTTAAATTCAATTCAAATGATTTTGCAACTTGGACCATGGAATTATGCTACAATTCAACCACACATCAGAGGCATATCATACACATTTGAAGATGATTAAAAATGATCAAACAATGTCACATGCTACTTGGTTAATTTGAATTCAAATGTGGAGTTTGAATTTGCCATTCAATTTGCAATATACTCCATTTAAATGGAATTGCCTTACACATCAAAGCATATACATCAAGATTCAAACTTCCATCATGTGTTTGTGCATTGTATTTACTTTGCTACTTTTCTTGTTGTTTGTCGAGTAGAGGTGGAACCGGAGCAGGAGGCTGCCCCCTTCGTTGAAGACCCAGAACCCGAACCTCGTCAGCAAGGCAAGCAAACCCCCATTGATCATGTCGATAAAATCCCACTTCCCTCTCATGTCTCGCTTATGCATTGTTTAGGATGATTACAATGATTCGTTTCTACCTCATAGATGAACCCATTCCTTTGCATGACCTATCATTTTGTCACAGTAGTAAGCAAACCACAATCCTAGCAAATGTAGGAGTTGTTTGATATCATGTGGCCCCTGCAAATGTTTATCACTTATTGCATGCTTAGTATGATACCATGTTGTTACTATGATGTGAGTCGGGATGGTAGTGATCATGTTGATGTTGGTAGAAAAGTGTTGGTGAATCGACCCTAATACAAGGTGAACGATGAGAGGCTGTGTAGGAGTACACGGTGGGTTGTCTCGTTGAACACCGCCCTAGTACGAGTTCTTGTGTGGTGATCCAAGATGAAGAGTACAACCACACATTGGGCTCACTGACCCCTCTCAACTTACTAACTCATCCCTTTCGATGTCCAGATGTCGCAATAGTTCGGAGTTCTGGTAGGTCTGTGGCCTGGCTGCTAAGTGAGAGAACGGCTCATTCGAGACCGGCTTATGCACCACGCACACATCACTTGGGTCCACTTCGGTAAACCGGCCGGGTTCACGATTGTGGTAACCAACCCAAGTAGGCGGCTTTCTCGGACTAGATCGGCTATGAGGTAACAGTTGTGGTGAGCATCCTCGCCGACACTTCTTGAATGGTGTCGAGTACAAAGGCGGTAAATGATGATCATGTGTGTGTAGCGGTACACCCCTATAGGGTTAACAAAACTATTCGAATAGCCGTGTCCGCGGTTATGGACTGCTTGGAAAGCTTAGCTTGATTATTAGACAACTTGAACTAGATACTTCTAAAACACACCAAGATAAGTGTGAGTGCTATGGCGTGCTTTCTCGTGGGGAAGTCGAGGAAGGCACCATAGTGGTGTAATTGGTTGGAGAAAATAGTGGACTCGTGTATGCTTCTTACCTCAAAGTCTGGTATTCGTAGTTCAGGATTAGCCAAGTCAAAGCTGGCACTTCTGCAAATGAACCCCACCTCCCTTTACCTTGATACATGTGCATGAGTAGTATATCTCCTATGTAAGTCTTGCTGAGTACGACTTTGTACTCACGTTTGCTTAATCTATGTTTTAGATGACACCACCGACCCCGAAGGTGGCTTCTTCATCGAGCTGGACGACTGAAGATCAAGCTAGTCTAGTCCCAGTCAGACGACTGGTTCCCTCGTGGAGGGCTTGTGTTTAAATAAGGCTTCTTAAGCCATTTGTTAAACTTGTCTGTACTCAGACATAATTTTCTTCCGTTTGTGTTGTAATGTTGGATCACATGTTTGTGATCTCTCTTTGCACTCTATAAGAGTTATCAATAAAAATGTATACTTTGTAGAGAATTGCAATGATACCTACTATTCATACAAGGCATGTGTGCTGCGTGGATGTTTATAACATGCATGTCTTTGTATGGGTTTTCGAGACCTTAGTTGTGTTCTGGCTGGCGGTCTTTCATACACCAAGTGGCCCTTAGATGTGCGCAGCTTGGGGCATCGCGATGCGATTGCTCGAGACTCCGTCTCGTGTACACTTTGTGGTATGATCGAGCCCGCCCTAGACCCCGACTAAGTGATCGGGCTAGAGTAAGTCTATGTAAGAGTTATGAGATAGTCGTTAGTATGGTTGAGGCGACTTGTCTTTGAATATGGGAGTTCATCACCCATATCATTAGACTTGTGTGCGAACGATGAGGACCCATCTCAGTTGATCATCCGGCCTGGATGGGATGCCCCTCACGTACGATGCTTTCCGAGAACGTTCTGTGCTTGGCCTTGTCTGCTTAGACAAGTGGGTACGGTTCTCGGCTCTCCATATGACTATGTCTTAGTTGTACTTGCATACGCTAATCCCGGGTCAAGACAAGTAGACCGAAATCCATCTGCATCTACCTACTAATCATCCACCTTGAGATATCTATCTAGAACATCTCGCTGGTATTAAGTTGCGAATGCCACCCAAAGTGTAAACTCAAAGCAACAGACAACTGCATTAAAGAACTTTGCGTAAAGTAAACAATCCTTGCACCCGCGAGTACAAGCACCGTTGTTTTCTCCCTTGTGGCAACAGCACATCCCCTAGACTCATGTTTCTGTCACTCAAGCTAGTCATCAGGGGGCATGAACCCACAATCATGTAGAATGCTCCCTCTTGGAGTCACTACCTACTACTTGGCCAAAGCAATAAACAGCAACGGAGAACATGCAAGAATTACTCAAGAACATAAATATAAAAGAGGAGAATCAAATATATGACTCAAACACAATCTGAACATAGTCTCATAATCCATCTGATCCCAGTAAACTCAGCATAGCAACAGAATAAAGATTACATATGTGCCTCGATCATGTAGGGCAGCTCACGAGGTCTAAACCATGAAGAACAAAGAGAGGAGGAGAACATCACATAGCTACTGATCATAGACCCATGGTCCAAGGTGGACTACTCGCGGTTCATCCGGGAAGCATCCATGGTGGTGGACAAGCTCCCGGAGGTGGTTCCTCCCTCCGGCAGGGTTCCCGGAAGAGGTCTCCTGGTGCTCCCGATCTTGGAAGCGCGGCGACGGCGGAACAGAGGAGAGATCACGAAAAGGGTTCTGTCCCCGGGACGAGAGGGATAAATAGGCGAAGGGGGCAGCCCGAGGTGGGCCAGGGGCCCCAGGCGCCCCCCTGGCGCGGCCTAGGGGGTGGCCGCGCCAGGTGGCCGCCTGGGACACCCCTGGCTCCCCTCTGGCCCCACTCGAGCTCTTCGCAAAGCTTCCTGTACGCTGATTTTTCCTATATTTTTCCTGGAATTTTTCTGGCACTTTAAGTAATGGGAAAACCTGAAATACAAAAACAGCAGAAAACAGGAACTGGCACTGGGTTGCACTGAGTTAATAGGTTAGTCCAAATATGATCAAGAGTGTATGGAAGTTCATCAATATCATAGCAATATCACACAAAAGAGGCATGGAGTAAGCAGAAATTATAGATACGTTTTGGACGTATCACCTATTCGTAGTTACGATGAAGACCCTGAAGGAAGGATGACAACACGTCGAGATGTAGTGATGCACAGAAATGAAGAAGTCAACAAGAAGGATTAACTTCTTCGAGAAGGGCAACAAGAACCAGAAGATTCGTTAGATTTTCGAAACCACAACCTTACCCCGTGCACTACATTTTAATTCTCGGGACGAGAATTCTTTGTAGTCGGGGAGATTTGTAACACCCTCAGGGCCAGACAACAGTAAAACTTTTGTTAATATTAAATCTCTGTGATTAGCAAGTCGTTAATCACCTTTGATCATGCCCTTGTCATTGAATTGCCAAAAATTTAAGTCAAAATAAAACTTTGTCCAAAAATTGTGAAACCACTTTTGTAAAATCCCTAAAAACCATTGGGCCATGATGAACCAACATTGGGAATTTATTTAAGGTTTAAATAAACTAATCAATCCTAAACAGAAGCATTTAAGTCGCATTGAATCCCTTTCAAATAAAACAAAAATGCAATTGATTTTATTTGGGCACAAAACTTTTTTTGGCATTGTTATTCTATGTGACGCTAATGATAGAGCAAGTTTCATATTTTACAAAAACCATCTTTTGGCTAAATAAAATAGAATAGAAAAAGAAAAGGAATAAAAGGAAAGAAAGAGCTAAATCTCCCCCATGGCGAGACCCGACCCAGCCCATTCCCCTCTCCCCCCACATGCCCCCTCACCTGCTCCCCCCCCCCGCTAGCGCCATAGCCATGGCCAGGAGCCGTTCGACGCTGCCCCTAGACCCCCACTCGCCTCCCTCGTCGACAACGAGCTGCAGCTCGAGGATAAGGACGTCCCGTGGTCACCCCTGTGCCTCGCTAGATATTCCCCCCCCCCCTCGTGCTCGCCATTCCCAACACGCCCGAGCCGCTATGGCCGCCACCTCTTGAGCTTGCCCAGCCAAGTAAGTTCCCAGCCCCCGATACCGTGCCCCAAAGCTTCCTCGTCGTCGTCTTCGTCGCCTTGGAGAAGGATTCAAGCCGGGACGCCATGCCTTGCCGGAATCAGGTCGCGCCCCTCGCCACGGTCGCCGCCTTCCGTGCCGGAATTCGACGCATCATGGCCACCCCCGCGCTCCGTGTGGACGCCGCTTGCCCCCTGTGAGCTTCCGCGTCGGTTCCCTGTCTCTCCTCCTCTGTCCCTCCGTCGTAGAGCTCCCCCCCCGTCGTCGCCGTACTTGTAATGCCCGCCATAGCCGCGGGCACGAGCTAGTGGAGCTCGATCGAGCCCCGTGCTCCTGCTCCTGTGGCACCATGCCTGTCGTGCCCCCGCTCTCTTCGGCTGCCGGCCACCGCCGTGCTCAACACGGCCGTTTGCGCTGCCCCCCCCCCCCCCCCGTGCGCGCCCGAATGGCCTCGTCGCGCGCTCCGGCTGCGCCCCCGCATGCACGCTCACGTACGTGTCCGCACCTTCGCCGCGACCCCCTCACCACCTACACGTGGTCTCCGCCGCCGCGGCTCCTTCGGTCTTGCCGCCGATGGGCTCGTCGCCGACGTGCTCACGGGGCAGCCAGTGGGCTAACCCCCCTGTTAATAAGCCCCCCGCCCCTCACTGACCATGGGCCCAAGGCCATTAAGATTAGCCTAATTAAATAGTTAACTAAAATGCCCATCTTTGACTTACAGGTGGGCCATGGGCCATTAGGATAATCTCTGTTAATTTAAATGAGTTAGTAAGCATATGTAAGTATGACATCTCGGCCCCACTGTTGTTAATTAATTTAAATAATTTTTTTAATTGTCCAGTGGCTGACATGTGGGTCCCCTCTGTCAGGGTTGACCCATTCAAAAACACTATTCTGGATAAGATTGATTGTTTAATAAAAGAAATCCAGTAAATAATCATAAAGTGATTTAAACCGTAACTCCGATGAAAATAATTTATACATGAAACTTGATCAGAAAAATATAACGAATACGAATATGCTACCCATACCCTCACCACACCCCTCTAACATACCGCACACGGAACATTCCCCCTTCGGTTGCGCTGCCAGAAATCACCCGGTGCCAGTAAAACTTCCGGATGAAAATGTTCTGAATATGAAAGTTTTTCAGAATGGATCAATGAACACGGATACACTATCCACATGTCTGTCATATGTCTCTAAGACGGTAGACATGGAACCTTCCCCTCCGGATCGTCTGTCCGATAATCAACCGGTACTGATGAGTCATCACCAGTTAAATTCCCGTTTGGCCGGCAACGTGTACCACCGCGTTAGTTCACCCCTAGTATACCGTTTTGCAATGTCTTGAATTTGTATTACTAATTATTGTCGTGTATTTATTTTTTCTTCCCCTCTCTTATTGTCCGGTAGGCCTGATGACCGATGTCAATGCCCCTGTGATCGACTATGTCGTCGACGACCGTACCCCCATCGTCGAGCTTCCAGGCAAGCAGAGCAATTTTCCTTCCCCAGATATCACCTATCGTTTCCGTACATTTCTTGCACTAGGAATTGATATTTCTGCTTCTATGTTACAATCATATTAAATTGCATAGCTTATCTTTGTCGCCCCTTGATGTACCTTCCTTTATCCAATGCTGCCTATAAATAAATATATATTATATTCAGTAGTGAGCTCTACGCATTGTTAGTCAACTAGTATTAGGTAGCGGGCCGTGATCACTCTGGGGGTGAACACAGATACAATATATATAACTGCACAGGTACGGTACAATGCAGACACCGCCTAAGGCCCCTACCTCGGCTCTGCCGAGCCACATCAAGTGGAGCTACCAAGGAGTAATCATCGTACTCCACTCGTCGTTGACTCTGTATAGCCGCTCTAGGTACCTGAGCAAGGGTTGTCCTTAAGATAAGAAGTCGGGCGACCCAACGGTGCCCTCGAGCGGTATTGCGTCGGGAACGACTGGGAGGGTACGACCGACGTTACTGGCGTGCTTGGCCCCTGCTCGTATCTCGCGAGAGTTACCAAACCACGAAAAGTCGAGCTCTACCAAGAGCACACGCGAGACAAGGTAAGGAGACGGTTCACCTTGTTGGTAACCGCAGAGACTTGGTCGGACGACAGGGCATGCACCGATGCACTGGTTGTCCTGACTGTTGTCGTCGTCCGTGGGCCAGTTAAGTAGAGGCAACGATAACGGTTGTCCCGGAAGTTAATAAAATGACTAATGGTTTGGTGGATGTCTTGAGTTGGCTATATGCCATGTACGCACTACCTACCCATGGGAATTACGAGTTATGGGCTCCCCCGCAACATAGTCTCGTTCGAGAACTCTTCAGACACCAGCAGTACCGCGGGCTGATTGTCGGGAAGTGGTGTTGTTTTATTTGCTCGCGCAGTGATGTCTTATTTGGTTTGATTTTGCTTCACCGGCCAGCCATGCACCGTGCAGGAGTATGTCAGGGTTGGGGTCCAAGACCCTGCTTACTTAGGATTTAGATAGGCGGATGGCCTCTCTGTTGAGTTCGAAGGATGGGCTACGTTGTGTCGGATAGCCTTGGTGGAGCGTTCCCTAACAAGGTGCCCGTCACCCTGGAGATCCGTGCGTTGTAGCATAACACAAGTGCACCCCTGCAGTGAAGATTTATCTATTCGAATAGTCGTGTCCACGGTAACAGGACGCTTTATGCTGAAGATGGATCTTACCACTACAAACTACTACTATGAAACTGTATGGTTTCGGGTCTTCTTCCTCGCAGGGAAGTCGAGGAAGGAAACTCGGAGGCATTGTTAATTGTTATCTATTACAACTTACTATTATACAATGCTGCAGCACCTTCTGCTGCATTGTTACTTTAAGCTTTATATGAACTTTTGGTTGTTCTCTTCTTGTGCTGCAAGACTCGTCGGAAGATGCTAGTCTTCGATAGGCCTAGGCTTATTATCCTTATTCTAATTTCTACCTTGCATTCCACTATATACAGCCTCCCCTTCCATTTGATATAAATGCATAAATGCTTAGTAGCGGACGTAAGACTCGCGGGTATGCTAGATACTCACCCTTGCATTATTTCCCCCTTTGGTTTTGCCTGATCGGCCGCTGCAGTCGACATGGGAGCCTTGGAGTCCATTAGCAGGAGATCCCCGAGGCCGACCACCGTAACATGAAGATCCCCGATGCCTTCTACAACGTCGAGTTCCCCGTTGACCAGGAGTAGTTTGGAGGTTCCCAGGCAGGATGCCTCGCCTTTTTTATCGTTGTTGTTTTTGTGCTAGCCTTCTTAAGGAAATCTTGTATCCTTATGTCTGTACTCAGATACTTTTTCTTCCGCTAACTTTGTGCTCTCGAGCTGTTGTATTCGAGCCCTCGTGGCCCCTGGCTTGTATTAAACAGCTTGTATTATTTTATTTATAGAGTTGTGTTGTGATATCATTCCGTGAGTCCCTGATCTCAATCGTGTACCTTGTGTGTATGATTATTGTACACGGTCCGATTTTAGGGGCATCACAACCTACTACTTGGCCAAAGCAATAAACAGCAACGGAGAACATGCAAGAATTACTCAAGAACATAAATATAAAAGGAGAAGAACCAACTATATTACTCATCACAATCTAAACATAATCTCATAATCCATGAGATCCCAACAAACTTAACATAGCAACAGCAGAAAGAATTACATATGTGCCTTGATCATGTAGGGCAGCTCACAAGGTCTAATCAATGAAGAGAAAATAGGGGGAGAGGACATCACATAGCTACTGATTATGGATCCATGGTCCAAGGTGGACTACTCACGGCTTATCCGGGAAGCGTCCATAGTGGTGGAGAAGCTCCCGGAGGTCAATCCTCCCTCCGGCAGGGTGCCAAGAAGAGGTATTCTGGTGCTCTCGATCTTGGAAGCGCGGCGGCGGCAGAACAGAGGCGAGATCGTGAAAAAGGGTTCTATCCTCGGGGTTTTCAGGATGAGAGGTAAATATAGGCGAAGTGGGCAGCCAGGGGGCACTAGGGAGTGCAGGCGGCCTCCCGGCGCGGCCCCACCCTAGACCGCGCCCCCTGGCCGCCCGGACCTCTGGTGGGTCCCCTCTGGTCCCCCTTCAGGACTCGGGAAGCTTCCGGTACGCTGATTTTTTATATATTTTTCCTGGAATTTTTCTGGCACTTTAAGTAATGGGAAAACCTGAAATAAAAAGACAGCAGAAAACAGAAACTGGCACTGGGGTGCACTGAGTTAATATGTTAGTCCAAATATGATCAAAAGTGTATGAAAGTGTATCAAAAGCATAGAAATATCCCAAAACATGCATGGAGCAAGCATAAATTATAGATACGTTTGGGACGTATCAGCCATTGAGGTCTTTACTGTACCTAACAATGTGCCACTGTTGTTCCGGTTGTAGCTTGTGCTAGTGGGTTACTAATGGCACATATTTTAGGTAATGCGCCACTACTATGAGTATTAGTTTTTTTTCTTTTTCTTTTCTCTATTTGCAGAGGTTACAAAATACATTACAACACAGATATAAACAACACACCATATAAACATCAGATTTATCGAATACAATAGAAGATTAGTCTCCGAGTGCAATTCATCTTATTAGTCTCCGAATTCAAAATACCGAACAAAGTTAGAACATCAAAAGTCTCGAGTAGGGAGCTTGTATTCACATTACATGTCGATATCTAAACAATCATGACATAGAAGAAGAGGGTGGCCATCACGATGAGCATCATCGTGACCAAAGTGATCTTCATATGGTTCCTCCTCTGCTGCATCCTCTCCCTCGCTAGATAGCGTGTGTATCTAGCTTCCTCCTCCGCCCTTGTGGGGTACCCTTTGTAACAGCTACCGCTAAAATGGTGAACCTGTCTCCGACAATCCTCCCAGTCGTCGTAGACTCCGGGAACCCTACTAATGTACACGACATACGACGACATTTTCTTTATGCACTAGCCAAAAAAACGTTAGGAGAAACTCACAGATAATATATAAGCAATACATACGTATACAACAAAATTAAGGACCGAAGGAAGAGAAAAGCAACACACATTAATAGCACACGGTTCATGGTCCTAGTAATAAATATCATCGACTACATATAAGTTGAGGGATGACTGTTCAAACTAAGGAGACATACATACAAGTTCATAAAATTTTGTACAACACAGAAGCTCTCGTCGATAGTCCAGAACTACATAGCTAGGCGCACGGGCATCAAGAATTTTGACTCTGCTCACGGGCGGGAGCGTGGATGAAGCCGCCGTCTTTCATGATGGTCATGAATGGGCGATCACCGTCAGCCTGCAATTTTACCATTGTTTCTATGTCACTGTTGGACGGTTGATTGTTGAGGTAAAACTCCCTCGTGCTACAAATGACATCTTGAGTGATGATTCCTGCCATTTCTGACTGGATGCGAAAGAATTCTTGTCTGAGGTCGGCGTCTTGGATTTCCGACAAGCGTTTGGCCCGGTGCTTGAGATGATCTGGTAGCGTAAGTTAATGTTGGTTCCGTACGAATGCTCGCATGTGAGTGAGGGCGTAGTAGGCATCCTTTTGACCGACAGGCGGCTGCTTGACGCATGCAAACTTTATTATGTGAGTGAACACGTGTGAGCCGTACCTAGTAAATGGCCTCGTGAAGGTTCCTCCAGATTTGGAGTAGCGCGAGAGAACCTCGTCGAGAACTTTCTTGGTATTTGTGTAGTCTTTCTTCGACTCACGGACCAGGTCAAAATACGTCGCCATGGAAAATTTCGGGTTTAGAGCGATGCGTGTGAACTTTTTTTATCACTTCACACAACACAGATGTTAGAAGGAAAAGAACAACCGAAATATAAGAAATATAATGTACGTTACAAGGCCGTGAGGGGATGACTTACTCGGTAAAGTAAGGCACAAGGAAGTTGTCCTTATCCTTGTTCGCCTGAATGACGCCTTCGAGGTTATCACTTGTGAGTCGTTGATGGCACTGAAGTAGTGCTCCTCGTTGGCTACCCCAAGTGGAAGGTTAAGATGTAGCACAACAACAAATTTCCCCTAACGTAGAGGATAGGGTTATGTCTCCAGTAGGACTCCAACGACGACAAGTACGTGGTTCGGCAAGTGACGTGTCGTATATGATAATCACTTGCTTTGCCTGGACCTGCACACACAACAAGTAACTTTGCTCCCAACGAGTACAGAGGGGTTGTCAATCCCTCCGGCCTTGCCGTTTACAAAGGATCAAACGCAAGAGATAATGGTAGTGATAATTGCAACGAAAGTAAAAATAGTAAAATAAAGTGGAGGTTTAAACAGTGGTGGAAATATGGACCGGGTCCCATGATGTTCACTAGTGATGTCTCTCTCCCAAAAGAAGATAAAATAGCTAAGCTTGGTGAACAAATTACAGTTGGGCAATTGACAGAATTATAAACACACTTCAATGCTAATTATGCTACTTGAAAGTAAGGGTGCTCTAAAGTATGGGCAGTACGCCAAGACAAGTAGAACGAAATCCATCTATATATATTACTAATCATCCACCTTGAGATATCTATCCATAATATCTCCCTGGTATTAAGTTGCGAGCCCCACCCAAAGTGTAAACTCAAAGCAATAGACAATTGCATTAAAAATCTATGTGTAAGGTAAACAATCCTTGCAACCGCGGTTACAAGCACCATTGTTTTCTCCCTGGTGGCAACAGCACATCCCCTAGACTCATGTTTCTGTCACTCAAGCTAGTCATCGGGGGGCATGAACCCACAATCATGCATAACGATCCCTCTTGGAGTTACTATCTACTACTTGGACAAAGCAATAAACAACAATGGAGAACATGCAAGAATTAATAAGAACAAAATATAAAAAATAAACCAAATATATAACTCATCACGATCTGAACATAATCTCATAATCCATCGGATCCCAGCAAATACAACATAGCAATAACAGGAAAATTACATAGGTGCCTTGATCATGTAGGGAAGCTCACAAGGTATAAACATTGAAGAACAAAGGTGGAGAGAAGACATCACATATCTACTGATCACGGACCCATGGTCCAAAGGGGGCTACTCACGGCACATCCGGGAGGCGTCCATGATGGTGAAGAGGCTCCTGGAGGTCAATCCTGCCTCCGGCAGGGTGCCTGGAAGGGGTCTTCTGGTGCTCCCAATCTTCGGAGCGTGGCGGCGGTGGAACAGAGAGGTAATTCGCGATGCGGGGGTCTCGCGAGGGTTTCCTGGACGAGGGGCAAAAATAGGCCGAAGGGGGGGGTACCAGAGGTGGTCCCACCTTCCAGGCGCCCTGGTGGCACGGTCAGCGGTGGAACCGCGCCACCTGGCCGCCTGGGAGGGGGGTGGCCCCCCTTCGACTCTCCTTCGGTGGTTCCAGAAGCTTCCTCCATGCTGATTTTTATTCTGATATTCCAGAATTTTATGGCATTTTAAATTGGCGAAAAATCACTGCAACTGAAGACATCAAGAAACAAGAACGGGCATTGGGTGCACTAAGTTAGTAGGTTAGTCCAAATATGTGTAAAATGATATAAAAGTGTAGAAAAACATGTAGCAATGTAACATAAAAGTGCATGTAACAAGAAGAAATTATAGATACGTTTGGGACGTATCAGTCGCCGGTCCCTAGCGCTGCACAAGAGCTTGGCACACATGTAGAAGGGGTCGACTATAACGATGTCCATGGTCTTGTCTCTAATGATCCGCATCTCCATACTGAGTGAAAATAGCCGAATGAAGGTGTAGTGCAGCGGAAAAAGGTTAAACCTAGCGAATATGTCATTAAACCGCAGGAAAATCACACGACCGATGTCGCTATCGACAAAGCCCTTGCCCTCTGGCACCTTGGCGGTTAAAACCGAGTATGCCAAATCATTCTCTCTAAGACATTGCGTCTCTATATTCAGAGCAGTGTCATGCAGACTCTTCATAGCACCGGTTGCAGCATTGAGAATTCCAGTAGATAGCATCGACTTACCCGCCGCATGCACCCTCGACTTGATTCCGTCGGGTCTTGGTGGCCCGTCTTGAGCACGGATCGTCGGTGTCGGCTGGCTAGCAGTATCGAGACCCTTCTTCTTTCTTTTCCGTCCCTTCTTCTTCGGCTTCTCATGTAATGGGACCTTTACCTGCTCGGAGACCGCCTTTCTGAGTGTGTTGGGGCTGATAACATTTCGCGCCTCGGCCGTCTACCCCTCGGTGAAGGCGGTAGTTGGCGGTGTCTTATGAGAAATGAACAGTCGACGCTTCTTGTGGATCTCCACGCTACTAGATGGATGGTGATAGTCTTTTGTAGGAAGGTTGGGTTCTGGACAAGCAGACGGGAAAAAGTCGTCCATCTCGCACCCATGTTCATCGATGAACTCATCGACACAGCCAAATAAAGTGTTGGTGTTGGTGTTGCTCTGTTCTTGTGACATATACATGTCCGTGGGGTGGTGGCTGATACGTCCAAAATGAATCACTATTTTACATCATAATTTACCTCTATTCATTGATATATTTCACATTATGATGATGTTCTTATAGTGTTTTGGCTTGTTTTACACAATTTATAACTTTTTGGTGCCGAAACAACAGACACAAGAATCAGTGGGGAAGAGTGCACATAGAGTGGGCATATCAACACATCTCCAAATGACCTAAAAATTACGGGGAAGCATTTTATGAAGAAATGACAAACACTCGCAAAAGTGCAGCCGGAGGGGGACCACCAGGCCTCGAGGCAGCCTGGTGGCACGGGTCCCCTTAGGCCATGCCAGGTTTCCGCCTAGGAGTGGGGTCCCACCTCCGGGGCTCTCCTTTGTCCTATATGTCCCTCGTGACCTAAAAATCCTAGAACAAAACTCATTTTCGGAGTTTCGTCGTTGCTCCGTGGCAGAAACCTACAGAGAATAGAAGACATTTCCGGTGCACAGCTTCCGCCGGGGAGAACTCCTCCCGGAGGGAGAGATCGTCCTCACCGTGATCACCATCGTCAAGGGCATCATCGAGATCATAATCACCATCATCCTCATCATCAGCACCATCTCCATCACCATCTCTTATTATCTCGCCATTGCAATCCGAGTTGTAACTTGCACTATTCAACCCCTCTACTTTACTGGTGTTGATTACTCTTTTGTGGTGAATTCTATTAAGTTTTGTTGGAGAATTATTTTTATGATCAGATTGTTCATCATATATTTATCACCTCTGATCATGATCTCTTTTATGTCTTGTGAGTAGTTCCTTTAGTTCTTGAGGACATGGGAGAAGTCGTGTTGTTAGTAGTCATATGATGTTGAAGTAATATGTGTTGATTGATATTTAAGTTGTGGTATTATTCTTCTAGTGGTGTTATGTGAATGTCGACTACATAACACTTCACCTCTTTAAGGTCCTAGGGGAATATATTGTGCATACATGATGCTTATGGTGGGTTGCCGGAGTGACAAAAACATGAACCCCAGTTCGCATACTTTTGCACGAGGGAGTGTTGGATCCTAAAGTTTATTGCTATGGTTAGGCTTTGCCTTAATTTCTCTCTTGTATTTGCGGATGCTTGCAAGGGGTTTAATCATAAGATTGTACTTGTCTTAGCCTAGACGGTGCACTAGCATAGGTCCACCCACACAACACTTATCAACACAAAACATAGTGCTAGACGGAATATGGCGAAAGCACTTGACTACATCTCCCGTCTGTCCTCAGGAACACTTTAGTCTTTATAAGTTTAATCCTTCGGATTATCCTTTGTTCAAAGGGATTGGGCCACTTTCTGCACCTTTCCTTCATTTACTTTCCTTTCTTTTATTTCCTCGTTGCTTATACCAGAAAACCCATAAAAAGTTACCTTTCAGTGCTTGCACTTATTCCTTTCTCACGACCACTTGTCCGTACCTTCTGCTCCTCGTTGGGTTCGACACTCTTACTTATCTAAAAGGCTACGATAGATCCCCTACACTTGTGCGTAACCAATACCATTTTCTGGCTCCATTTCCGGGGAGTGTAGCACTATTGGTAAGTGAAATCGGTAAGGAAGCCTTTACACTGTACGTGCTGTTTTTATTTTGCTGTTGCTACTTTTTGTCTTTATGGATAACTCTTCTATTTGTTCTTTGCTTGTGGGGCACCGTCACGCCGCTATTGTGGTGGAGAAGGCTCCCCCACCTACTTAAATTGTGCCTTTAAAAATACCAACTGGTATTTTTGATTATGTCTTAGCTAATTGATATGCAGGAGACAGACATCCAGACGATCACTTGCTCTACCTTTCACAATTATGTTCCTTATTTAAGCTAGAAGGTGTATCGATGGATTTTATTATGAGAAAACTATTCTATCTATCATTGAAAGATAAGGCATTGGATTGGTATAGGCTCCTCGATAACTCTCATTTACTAAATTTGCAAGAGCTTATGCCTCTCTTTTATGCAAATATTTATCCTCTTCATGAAGTACATCGAGACAGGAACTATATTTATAAATATTGCTCTCGTGACGGAGAAAGGATTTCCCAAGCTTGGGGGAGATTGAAGTCCCTAATTCTCAAATGTCCCAATCATGAGATCCTCGAGGAAATTATTCTTACAAATTTTTATGCAAGGCTTTCTTGTCAGGATAAAGAGATGCTTGATGCCTCCTCTAGTGGGGTATTTCGAACCAGAAGCATTGAAGATAGGTGGGATCTAATTGAAAGGATCTAGAATAACACTGAAGATTGGGAAATCGATAATGGTATTGAACCCGTTATAAATTATGAGCATGACTATATTGAGAGCTATGTGAAAACTGATTACTTTAATACCTTTTGTGCTAAGATTGGTCTTGATTCCCAGCTTCTAATATATTTTTGCAAAGACTTTGCCTCTCATATTGATTCCTCTAAAAAGAAGGAGGATCAGCATCATAAGCCCTTTAAGGATTTACCTGTTGATATTCACGTTGCTAACCCTATCTTATCTGCAGTTATATATGAAAAGCCCCCTTTTCCCCCAAGGATGAGGGAGCATTCTTTTGTCACAGGTATACTTAAGAAAAGTGAAAGAACGACTGATGAGCATGAGGACCAGATTAAGGTCGATCCTCACATTGCATTGCTTAAGGATCTTGTTACTAGTGATATTGAGGATTCCAATATAATTTTTTGTATTGTTTCCACTAACCTTGTCACGGCCAATAATAAAGGCTCAATTTCAGGTACTCCAGTGGTATCCGTTAAAATAGGAGATCATAATTATTATGGGCTATGCGATTTGGGATCCAATGCTAGTGCTATTCATTTTTCACTTTATCAAGAGATCATGAATGAGATTTTACCATGTGAAATTGAAGATGTTGATGTCACTATTCATCTTGCAAATAAAGAAACTATCTCTTCTATTGGAATTGTGAGAGATGTTGAAGTATTATGTGGAAAGGTAAAATATCCTACCGACTTTCTAGTACTTGGTTCAGTGCAAGATAGTTTTTTCCCTATTATCTTTGGTATAGATTTTCTCAAGACTTGTGGAACTATTATAGATTGCAGGAAAGGTAAATTATTTGTTGAATTCAATGGTGAACCATATGAATTTAACTTTTCTAAATTTTCCAAGCAGACTCATGGTAATGATTTGCCTAGTATTGATAAAATTATTGAAGAAATTGCTTCTATTGCTATTCCTCCTAACGATCCTTTGCAGCAATATATGGAGGACTAAGAGAATGACATTCATATGCAGAAAGGAACGAACTATATGACATCTTCTTGAGACAACCTACTATCCTGAAGCACAACCTTCCGGTTGAACCTTTAGGAATTCTATCACAACCAAAAGAAGGCCCGGTGTTTGATCTAAAACCTCTTCCCGATACGCTGAAGTATGCTTATTTAGATGGAAAGAAAGTATATCATGTTATTATCAATGCTAACCTTTTAGGATATGAAGAAGAGCGATTATTGGAAACCATTCAGAAACACCAAGGCGCTATCGGCTATACCCTTGATGATCTCAAGGGAATTAGTCCATCTATTTGCCAACATACTATAAATCTTGAGCCAAATGCTAAACCGTTTGTTGATCATCAACGACGATTGAACCCAAGGATGAAAGATGTGGTGAGGACCAAAGTCCTCAAGCTTCTAGCCACATGTATCATATATCTCATAGCTGATAGTAGGTGGGTAAGTCCAGTACATTGTGTTCCTAAGAAAGGAGGTATGACTGTGGTTCCTAATGATAAGAATGAACTAATACCTCAAAGAATTGTTATTGGATATAGAATGTGTATTGATTACAGGAAGTTGAACAAAGCAACCAGGAAGGATCACTACCCATTGCCGTTCATCGACCAAATGCTTGAAAGGTTATCCGAAAACACTCACTTTTGCTATCTTGATGGATATTTGGGCTTCTCTCAAATTCATGTTAACACTGCTGATCAAGAGAAGACCACTTTTACTTTTCCTTTTGGTACTTATGCTTATAGACGTATGCCTTTCATTTTATGAATTGCCCCTGCTACTTTTCAAAGGTGTATGCCTGCTATCTTTCATGGTTTTGTGAGGAAATTATGGCGGTTTTCATAGACGATTTCTCCGTCTATGGAACCTATTTTGACCATTGTCTCCACAATCTTAATAAATTTTTGCAGAGATGTGAGGAGACTAATTTGGTGTTCAACTGGGAGAAGTTCCACTTCATGGTCAACGAGGGGATAGTTCTTGGACACAAGATTTCAAAGAGAGGAATCGAAGTGGACAAGGCAAAGATTGAAGCAATTGAAAGGATGCCCTATCCAAAGGACATCAAAGGTATTCATAGTTTCCTCGGTCATGCTGGTTTCTATAGAAGATTTATTAAAGACATTTCTAAGACTTCGAGACCCCTCACTAATATTTTCCAGAAGGATATGCCTTTTGTTTTTGATAAATATTGTAAGGAAGCCTTCGAAGTTCTTAAGAAAGCTTTGATAACCGCTCCTATAGTTCAAACACCTTATTGGAGTTTACCCTTCGAAATCATGTGTGATGCTAGTAACTTTTCTATTTGAGTTGTTTTAGGACAAAGGGTTGATAAGAAATTGAATGGCATACATTATGCTAGCAAAACCCCTTATAGTGATCAAAATAATGATGCTACTACTGAGAAAGAGTTTTCAACAGTTGTTTTTGCTTGTGATAAGTTTAGGCCTTACATTGTTGATTCCAAAGTCATTATTCATACTGATCATGCTGCCATGAACTATCTTGTGGAGAAGAAGGATGCCCAACCAAGGATTATCAGATGGGTTCTTCTTCTTCAAGAATTTGATTTGCAGATTGTTGATAGGAAAGGAGCGGATAATCCTGCGGCAGACAACCTCTCCAGGATGGAGAACATACCACATGATCCAATTCCAGTCAATGATAGCTTTCCTGATGAACAACTGATACGTCTCAAACGTATCTACTTTTCCCAACACTTTTGCTATTTTTTTGGCTTCATTCTTGCATGATTTGGACGAAACTAACCCGGACTGACGCTGTTTTCAGTAGAGCTGCCAGTGTTATTTTATATTTTGTAGGTTTCTGGATATTTAGGTACGCTGGAAAAATCCACAAAAATAAAATAAAAAATCAGCGTTCCCGAAGCTTCGACGGTGCCAAAGGGGGCCACAGAGCAGCCAGGGGGCACCCAGAAGGGTGTGGGGCGCGGCCCAGCCCTCCTGGGTGGGTCCCACACCCCCTGGTGACCTACTTTGGCCCTATTTCTTCCCTCGGCGAGGAAACTCCAGAAAAGAGGTCGCTTTTCCAATCTACGTCGCGGAGCAGCTGCCAACCTCTGTTCTTCTCCGGGAGAGCTAATCTGGAGGCTTCTTTGGCCTTCGGTGAGGGGAAATCATCGCCATCGTCATCATCATCGCCTCTCCATCACCCCTCCACGACTTCCCCTCTCATGCGTGAGTAATTCCCTGTTGTAGGAAAAGGGGATGGTAGGGATTGGATGAGTTAGATCATGTAATAGTTCATCAGATTGTTGGGGGCATGTTGCCTATCATCTACTTGGTGTTTATCATCTCTATTACAACTTGTTGCTCTTAATGCTTGTCACTTTGGGCCCGAGTGCCATGATTTCAAATCTGATCACCCTTTGTTTTCTTGAGTTTGTTGGTGTTCTTGATCCTATCTATGAGTTGTATGCACCTATTATAGTCCGGAACCGGCGATCCCAATGGTGACAGCTTGGGACACGAAAGGGGATGGACTATAATTTGAGGATTCCGTGTATCCATGAAGTGTTAATGCTTTATTCCGGTGCTCTTTGACATGAGTACCTTAATCTCCCTAAGTTCCTTTTGGCCCCGTTCTGAGCGGGAGGGTAGGACAAAAGATGTTGTGCAAAGTTCTTATTGCAAGAACGTACAACTACCTTGGGATACATGCCTGATGTTTGATATTTGCCTAAATGATCCTTTCTTTTCTGTGAGTCTTGCCCGTGTTAGAATCTATTACATGTTTGATCTCATCCAAGCAGCGCCCAACCATCCATCTCCCTAGCCTATAGTGTTTCAATTCTGCTAGTTACTAGTTGTTTACTTTTGCTGTTTTACTTTTGCCGTTTCATCACCACTATTATCATCACCACTACCACTTCCATATTACCGTTGCTACTAATACCTTTGTGCAAGCAAGTGTTTATTTCAGGTGCGGTTGAATTTACAACTCAATTGTCAAAGCCTGTACGTATTCTTTGGCTCCCCAAGTTTCGAATCAATAAATTGGGTTATCTTGCCCGCGAAGACTATCTCGATCCCCTACGGTTGAGGGTTATCAAGTATTGTTTTCTAGCGCCGTTTCCGGGGAGCATAGCTTTATTTACAGGTCTATTTGAAGTATCCTACCTGCTGCACGTTATCCACTATGGGTAAGAAACGAGACCCCAAGGTTCCGATCTTACCATCGCGTGCAAGACAAGGTACCACTCTTAGCACTAGTGCTAAACTTGATTCACCTTCAGTTATGATTAAGTTTGATTCACCTCAGTTACATGCTACTTCTGCTGAGTCTGGCAATATGTCAGATGATACGTCCAAAACGTATCTATAATTTCTGCTTGCTCCATGCCTCTTTTGTGTGATATTGCTATGTTATTGATGAACTTCCATACACTTTTGATCATATTTTGACTAACTTATTAACTCAGTGCACCACAGTGCCAGTTCCTGTTTACTGCTGTTTTTCTATTTCAGGTTTCCCCCATATTAAAAGTGCTCCAAAAATTCGGGAAAAATCCAAGAAAAATCAGCGCTCCGGAAGCTTCGGGATCACGGAGGGGGGGGGGGGCAGAGGGGATCCACCAGAGCCCCAGGCGCCCTCCCGGCGCGCCCTAGGGTGGGGCCACGCCACGGGGGCGCCTGGACCCCTGCTGGCCCCCTTGGCTGCACCCCTTCGCCCATATATTCCCCGTGACGTGAAACCCCCGTGACGGGAACCCTTTTCGCGATCTCTCCTCTATTCCGCCGCCTCCGCGCTTCCAAGATTGGGAGCACCAGGAGACCTCTTCTCGGCACCCTGCCGGAGGGAGGAACCACCTCCGGGAGCTTCTCCACCACCATGGATGCTTCCTGGATGAACCATGAGTATTCCACCTTGGACCATGGTTCTATGATCAGTATCTATGTGATGTTCTCCTCCCCTCTTTTTTCTTCATGGATTAGACCTCGTGGGATGCCCTACATGATCGAGGCACATATTTAATCTTTCTGTTGTTGCTATGCTGAGTTTGCTGGGATCCGATGGATTATGAGATTATGTTCAGATTGTCTTTGAGTAATATATTTGATTCACCTCTTTTATATTTATGTTCTTAGGTAATTCTTGCATGTTCTCCATTGTTGTTTATTGCTTTGGCCAAGTAGTAGGTAGTGACTCCAAGAGGGAGCGTTATGCATGATTGTGGGTTCATGCCCCCCGATGACTAGCTTGAGTGACAGAAACATGAGTCTAGGGATGTGTTGTTGCCACAAGGTAGAAAACAATGGTGCTTGTACTTGCGGGTGCAAGGATTGTTTACTTTACGCAAAGTTGTTTAATGAAGCTGTCTGTTGCTTTGAGTTTACACTTTGGGTGGGATTCGCAACTTAATACCAGCGAGATGTTCTGGATAGATATCTCAAGGTGGATGATTAGTAGGTAGATGCATATGGATTTCGGTCTACTTGTTTTGGCGTATCGCCCAAGATTTTGAGCCTCTTCCTTTCTTTATAGCATAATTAGCATTAGTTTGCGCACATAATCCTGTCAATTGCCCAGCTGTAATTTGTTTACCTCGCATGGCTATTTTATCGTCTTTTGGGAGAGAGACATCACAAGTGAACATCATGGGACCCCGGTCCATATTTCCAATACTGTTTACACCCGCTATCAATTTACTGCTTTATTTACTTTTCCGCTGCTATCACTATCACTATTATCCCGTGCGTTTTTATCCTTTTTAAACAACAAGGCCGGAGGAATCTCGTTGGGAGCAAAGCTATCTGTTGTGTGTGCAGGTCCAGGAGAAGAAAGTGATTATTTTCAAACGGCGCATCACTTGCCGAACCACCTACTTGTCGTTATTGGAGTCAACCTTAGCATCTTCGCTAAGGGAAATTGCCGCTACGCTACATCTCACCTTCCACTTTGGGTAACAAACGAGGGGCGAGAAGTAAACTCTCGTGACATCAAAGCAATTTCTGGCGTCGTTGTCGGGGACTCCACTCTTCAAGATAGGGGAGGTGCACACTATCTTTTATCTCTGCTTTTTAGTCTTTTTAGTTTACCTTTCAGTTTTTGCTTTAGTGTCCATTATCAAAAATCAAAAAAAATAGTTATCTTTCTTTTAGCTATCCTTTCTGTTTAGTCAAGCATGTTAGGATTTGGTGCCTTGAGGGAATCGGAGGTCTTAGATTTCCATCAAAGGGATGGAGAAAATATGAAGAAGGCTTGGGACAAAATTTCTGATGCACATAGGAGAATTATGCCTTGGATACCTATAAAAATTGTGCTTAGAAATTTTTACCATGGTCTTTTTAGATGGTGCAAACACTCTCTTGATATTATAGCTGAAGGGGATTTCTTAGCTTGTGATGAAGCTAGAGCTCTTCAAATTAGACATGGTCTATCTAGTTACTTTGTTTATGATCATAGTTTTGATACTGTTATAGATAGACTTGCTACTATTGAAAAGAGAATGGATGCTCTAGACTTGAGAGAAGTAAAGAAACCCCAGCCAAATAAGAAAGATGTTTATGAGTTAGATGGTGACTGGGAACCCTTTGTTAGAATTGGCATATCGAATAAAGACTTCCTTGCTTTCTATGACATTGGATCCATGGTTTCTACTATGCCAAAAGTTGTTTATGATTCTTTAAAATTTAATATGGACAAATTGTCATCCTATCATGAACATGCTAATGGAGATATTTCTGAGATCCAGGGAAGGATAAAAGATGTACCAGTGACACTCCTTAAAGGGATTGCAATGGTTGATTTCTTCGTCATGAAGCCCAACCAAGGAAACATAGTGCTTGGGAGGGATTTCCTCCGGGCCGTAATAGGCTTCATTGACATAGGTAAGGGACAAATACGCCTACGCGGGAAGGCAAAAGGTATGTACCCCTTTCCTAAAAGAAACAAGGATGAACTTGTTGAGGAACCATTTGAATCAATTTACAACTCCGATTATTATGATGATCTTTGATTCCTCCTTATTGCATTAAGCCTAGCTAATGGCTTTAAAGAAGCGCTTTCGGGAGGCAGCCCGCAACGAATTTAGGATTTTTCTTTTTGTTTTTCTTCTGTTTTTAGTGGTCTTGCTGATTGTTACTACTGTAGCAACATCATTGTATCTTTAATTTTCAAGATTTGTGCCATTTACAGCCTCATATGACAAGGGAAGTGAAAGTTGTGACATGCTGTCCAGAAAACTGATTCTGTCCTCGTAACTAGAAAAATCACAGAAAAATCCCAGTTCATCTTTTTTAGCTGAAATTTTTACACAGCGTGCTCAATACAATTACGGAACTTTCGTAGGTTCTGAGTTTTTTTATTTGAGTTGCAGAAGTATCAGAAAACAATTCTTTACTACCTGCTGGTCTGTTTTTCACAGATTCTGTCCTGTTTTGCCTTTTCTTCGTTTTGCAAACCTTAAGCTTGCTTATTATTTGCAAAAACTTTTTGGCGATCTTGAGAAACAGTAGCTCTTCTAGATTATCCTTATTTCCAGTAGAGAAAAAATTATTTTATTATGGATACTAACCTCGTTAATCAGATTATGATGAGTTTTGTATGAAGGGAGTTTTCAAGTGTGCGAGGGAAGATGATGAAAGAAGATTGAGGAGTGTCAAGCGCTCAAGCTTGGGGATGCCCCCATGCATCCCCAAGAAATATTCAAGGAGACTCAAGCGTCTAAGCTTGGGGATGCCCCCGTGCATCCCCTTCTCCATCAACAATTATCAGTTCGTCTCTCGTTTCACTATTTTTTATCACTTCATGTGTTATGTGCTATGCTTGGAGCGTCTCGCTCTTAGGTTTTATTTTTAGATTTCTTTAGCTTTGCTTTCTGTTCATAACAACTTAGAACCCAGATTTCTTTGTGTGGGAGAGAAACACGCTCCACTTTCAAAATCTAGAACACATCATAGGATTTTTCATGCCTTTATCTTTGTTGTGATTGTTCTTTATCTTTTTCATAGCTACTGTCATGTTTAGCTCTTTATTTTCATGCTTATCTTTTTAAAGAGCTTTTGTTTACTTTGTTGCTGGAACTCTCTTGAGTTTTCATGTTTATCTTGTTTAGAGAGTTTTCCTGTTGCACTGAGTTGTGTGTCTTCACTTGAAGTAGGTAATTGAGGTTGCTATTCTTTTGTAGTAGTAACTTGCAATAGTTTTGAGGTATTATTTTGAGTAATGTTTGGACTTTTGGTGTCAAGAGCTTTAGCCTATTAGTGATAGATGTCGTATTTTGTGCAATCCGTGTTTATTTTAAAAACTTACAAATCAGTTGAGAACTTTAGCTACTAGAGGGATCACTACTCTTTGGAGGGATCGAATATTAGAGTATACTCACGTACCATGAGTCGAGGATGCGCAAGGATAACCAAACCCCCATACACTCCTCCTCGGGGTACTTGTCTCTTTGTGAACCTCCTTATTAGATTGAGAGTTACCGATAATAAGTGCACGAGTTCTTCGGACTAATGTGAGTATTCAAAAGTTGACACTTCCACCTTCCCATATTTTTCTAGCCTCTCCTGTGTCGTGGATTGCTTTCTTCTCACTCCGAGAGTTGGCGTCCACCTTCGTCGGTACATCCAAATCGTTGACATGATACGCTCTGTCATCATAAACCCCCTTATATCCTTTCTCAAAACAGCCACCATACCTACCTATCAAGGCATTTCCATAGCCTTTCCGAGGTACATTACCATGCAACATCCATCTTCTCATGACTTGATCTTCATGTCATACATGCTACTTGCTTGATCGATGAGCCGCATGCTAGTTGGGCCTTGCCCTAATCATTGCTACATGACGGGCTAGTATCATTGCATATCCTGCTACACTGGCAGGGGCATACATTTGCATACATCATGATAGTTACATCTTCTTTATGATTTGAGTACTCTTGTAAAGTGTGAAAGATCTTATATACTTCTTGTAATATATAGAGTGTTGCCCCTAAAGTGAGGAAAATATCCCAAAGAGGACAAAATTAAAAGATCCCAAAGAGGAAAAATGAGAGAAATAGAAAGAGCCATTGAGGCCACCAAAAAAATACAAAAAAATAGAAAAAAGAGAAAAAGAAATAAAAAGAGAGAAGGGGGCACACTACTATTCCTTTTGAGAGATCCACACTCGTACTCCCTCTTATATCTTGTACTCCATAGAGATTACCATTCATGCATATAGCTATGTGGGGACCTTCACACTATAGAACTTGGATTGTATATTCCAATGATGAGCCTCCTCAAATGAGCTCTAGGTCTTCTTGAGCAAGCAAGTTGGATGCACCCCCACTAGTTTCATTAGAGAGTTTACCTTAGCTCACATGTGCATACGTTGCGTGGCAATCCCTACTCCTCACATCATATCTATCATTTGGCTTTCTCTCGCCTATGATTCTCCTCATTGATGTGAGCCTTTCACACCCTTTTTGTCTTCCTCCTCCACCTTATTCTCTCTTTGCCATCCTAAGTGTCAACTTTCTTGCTTACGCTCATCCATTGCATGAGTGCTCAAAATGTCGAAAAGGAGTGGATCATTTTGACTTGTACCTGGCTAGTAGTCTGGGGATGAGTCAAGATAAGATTCCAAAGAAGACCAAGTGTGAAACTTTAGTAGATTAAGTTCTCAACAAAAAAATACTTTTTTGTCGTATATGCCTATCCCCTTTCTTGCATGCAAACACCATTTGGAGACATTCGAGTCACGGACAGCGAGAGCTCTTGCACCTTTGTGTTCTGATGTTGCTTGTTTCAATACTAAATATAGAATCTTGCTTGTTATGACTTGAATTGAATTACATGACTTGATTGCTTTACTTAAAAGTTCTTATATGATTGATAGCATGTCACCACAGAAATTATGTTTTATATCATTTACCTACTCGAGGACGAGCAGGAATTAAGCTTGGGGATGTCGATACGTCCAAAACGTATCTATAATTTCTTTTTGCTCCATGCCTCTTTTGTGTGATATTGCTATGTTCTTGATGAACTTCCATACACTTTTGATCATATTTTGACTAAATTATTAACTCAGTGCACCCTAGTGCCAGTTCCTGTTTTCTGCTGTTTTTCTATTTCAGGTTTCCCCCATATTAAAAGTGCTCCAAAAATTCGGGAAAATCCAATAAAAAATCAACGCTTCAGAAGCTTCGAGAATCACCGAGGGGGGCCAAAAGGGACCCACCAGGGCCCCAGGCGCCCTCCCGGCGCACCCTAGGGTGGGGCCGCGCCAGGGGGCCGCCTGGACCCCTGGTGGCCCCCCTGGCTGCATCCCTTCGCCCATATATTCCCCGTCACGTCAAACCCCCGTGACGGGAACCCGTTTTCGCGATCTCTCCTCTGTTCCGCCGCCGCCACGCTTCCAAGATTGGGAGCACCAGGAGACCTCTTCCCGGCACCCTGTCGGAGGGAGGAACCACCTCCGGGAGCTTCTCCACCACCATGGATGCTTCCCGGATGAACCGTGAGTAGTCCGCCTTGGACCATGGGTCTATGATCAGTAGCTATGTGATGTTCTCCTCCCCTCTTTGTTCTTCATGGATTAGACCTCGTGAGATGCCCTACATGATCAAGGCACATATGTAATCTTTCTGCTGTTGCTATGCTGAGTTTGCTCGGATCCGATGGATTATGAGATTATGTTCAGATTGTGTTTGATTAATATATTTGATTCACCTCTTTTATATTTATGTTCTTGAGTAATTCTTGCATGTTCTCCGTTGTTGTTTATTGCTTTGGCCAAGTAGTAGGTAGTGACTTCAAGAGGGAGAGTTATGCATGATTGTGGGTTCATTCCCCCTGATGACTAGCTTGAGTGACAGAAACATGAGTCTAGGGGATGTGTTGTTGCCACAAGGGAGAAAACAACGGTGCTTGTACTTGCGGGTGCATAGATTGTTTACTTTATGCAAAGTTCTTTAATGCAGTTGTCTATTGTTTTGATTTTACACTTTGGGTGGGATTCACAACTTAATACCAGCGAGATGTTCTGGATAGATATCTCAAGGTGGATGATTAGTAGGTAGATGCATATGGATTTAGGTCTACTTGTTTTGGCGTACCGCCGAAGCTTTTGAGCCTCTTCCTTTCTTTATAGCATAATTAGCATTGGTTTGCGCACATAATCCTGTCAATTGCCCAGCTGTAATTTTTTTACCTCGCATGGCTATTTTATCGTCTTTTGGGAGAGAGACATCACTAGTGAACATCATGGGACCCCAGTCCATATTTCCAATACTGTTTACACCCGCTATCAATTTACTGCTTTATTTACTTTTCCGTTGCTATCACTATCATTATATCCTGTGCGTTGATGGCTTCTCGCCCCTCGTTGGTTACCCCAAGTGGAAGGTTGAGATGCAGCGTAGCGGTAATTTCCCTCAGTAAAGATACCAAGGTTTTTCTCCAGTAGGACTCAACGATAAGTACGATAGGTGGCAACGGTGCCAGAAATTATTCTGATGTGTGGAGTTGTCGTGGACCTGCACAAAACAAATAACTTTCCTCCCAACGAGTTCAGAGGAGTTGTCAATTCCTCCGGCCTTGTCGTTTACAAAGGATCAAACGCAAGAGATAAAAAAAGGTACTAGTAAAAGTAAAAGCAGAAAGGTAAATAGTGGGTGTGAACAATGGTATGAAGATGGACCGGAGTCCCGTGATTTTCACTAGTGATGTCTCTCTCCTAAAAGACGATAAAAATGCTAGCGAGGTAAACAAATCACAGTTGGGCAATTGCAAAGAAAGGAAGGGCTCAAAAGCAATGGGCAGTACGCCAAGGTAAGTAGACCGAAATCCATCTGCATCTACTACGAATCATCCACCTTGAGATATCTATCCAGAACATCTCGCTAGTATTAAGTTGCGAATCCCACCCAAAGTGTAAACTCAAAGCAACAGACAACTGCATTAAAAGAACTTTGCGTAAAGTAAACAATTCTTGCACCAATAGGCACAATCACCGTTGTTTTATCCCTGGTGGCAACAGCACATCCCCTAGTCTCATGTTTCTGTCACTCAAGCTAGACATCAGGGGGTTGAACCCACAATCGAGCATAACGCTCTCTCTTGGAGTTGCAAGCAAATAACTTGGCCAAAGCAAATACTGCAACGGAGAACATGCAAGAATCTACTCAAGAACAAAATATAAAAGGGCAAACCAAATATATTACTCATCACAATCTGAACATAGTCTCGTAATCCATCAGATCCCAACAAACTCAGCATAGCAACAGCAGAAAATTACATAGGTGCCTCGATCACGGACATCACATAGCTACATAGGCAGCTCATGAGGTCTCGAAAGTGAAAGCACAAAAGAGGAAGAGGACATCACATAGCTACTGATCACGGACCCATGGTCCAAGGGGGACTACTCACGGCACATACGAGAGGCGTCAATGGCTATGGATGGTCTCCCGGAGGGGTGATCTCCTTCCGGCAGGGTACCGGGGCAGCTTCTCCAGGCAGCCCCGATCTGAAAACGGCGGCGGCGGCGGAACAGAGAGGTTTTCGCGAAAAAGAGTTCTCTGTTTAGGGGTTTCTACCCCGAGGGGGTTATATAGGCGAAGGGGGCGTCGAGGGGCCACCCAGGGCAGCCAGGAGGGTGCCTGGCGCGCCCTAGGGTTGGGGCCGCGCCAGGGACCCTTCTGGCTCCCTGGTGGTGGTCCCAGCTCTCTCCCTTGGTTATTCTGGAAGCTTCCTGCCCGCTGATTTTTAATATAATTTTTGCGGGATTTTTTGGGCACTTTAATCAGCCGGAAAACCTGAAAAACAAAAACAGCAGAAAACCAGAAGCTGGCAACTGGGTGCACTGAGTTAGTAGGTTAGTCCAAATTGGTTTAAAAGTGTAATAAAGTTCAAACAAAACATGGCAAAGTCACGCAAAACATGCATGGAGCAAGCAGAAATTATAGATACGTTTGGGACGTATCAACATCCCCAAGCTTAATTCCTGCTCGTCCTCGAGTAGGTAAATGATAACATGCATAATTTCTGTGGTGACATGCCACACAACCAAATAAGGACTGTTAAGTAAAGCAATCAAAGCATGCAATTCAATTCAAGTCTTAACAGGCAAGAGTCTATATTGGCATTAACACAAGCAACAAAAGAACAAAAGGTGCAAGAGCTCTTGCTGTCCGTGACTCGAATGTCTCCAAATGGTGTTTGCGTGCAAGCAAGGGACTGGGAAGAAAGAGAAAAAAGGTTGTTGAGAACAACTATCTACTAAAGTTTCACACTTAGTCTCCGTTGGATTCTTATCTGGACTCGTCCCCAGACCATTAGCCAGGTACAAGTCAAACTGATCCACTCCCTTTCGATATTTTGAGAACTCATGCAATGGATGAGCGTGAGCAAGAAAGTTGACGCCTAAAAGGCGAAACAGAAAAAGGGTGGAGGAGGAAGACAAAAAGGTGTGTGAAAGGCTCACATCAATTAGGACAATCATAGGCGAGAGAAGGTCATATGATAGATATGATGTGAGGAGTAGGGATTGCCATACAACGGATGCACATGTGAGCTAAAAGCTCTCCAATGGAACTAGTGGGGGTGAATCTATCTTGCTTGCTCAAGAACACCTAGAGCTCGTTTGAGGAGGCTCATCATTGGAATATACAAGCCAAGTTCTATAGTGTAAAAGTTCCCCACATAGCTATATGCATGATGATAATCTCTATGGAGTACAAGGGATAGAAGATGAAGTACTAGTGTGGATCTCTCAAAAGGAATAGTAGTATGCCCCCTTCTCTCTTTTTATTTTTCTTTTTCTCTTTTTCTCTTTTTTTTTGTGGCCTCAATGGCTCTTTCTATTTAACTCTCATTTGTCCTCTTTGGGATCTTTTGATTTTGTCCTCTTTGGGATCTTTTCCTCACTTTAGGGGCAATACTCTATATTTTACAAGAATATAGGAGATCTTTCACACTTTACAAAGGTACTCACAAAAAGAAAATGTAACTAATCATGATGCAAATGTATGCCTCTGCCAGGATATCAGGATATGCAATGATACTAGCGCGTCATGTAGCAATGATTAGGGCAAGGCCCAACTAGCATGCGGCTCATCGATCAAGCAAGTGGCATGTATGACATGAGGATCAAGTCATGAGAGGGTGGATGTTGCATGGCAATGTATCTCGGAAAGGCTATGGAAATGCCTTGTAGGTAGGTATGGTGGCTGTTTTGAGGAAAGATATAATGAGGCTTATGATGACAGAGCGTATCATGCCAAGGGTTTGGATGCACCGGCGAAGTATGCGCCAACTCTCGAGGTGAGAAAGGGCAATGCACGGTACCGAAGAGGCTAGAAAAAGTATGGGTAGGTGGAAGTTTCAACTTTCGAATACTCACATTAGTCCAAAGAACTCATGCACTTATTATCGGTAACTCTCAATCTAATAGGAGGTTCACAAAGAGACAGGTACCCCGAGGAGGAGTGTATGGGGGTTTGGTTATCCTTGCGCATCCTCGACTCATGGTACGTGAGTGTACTCTAATATTCGAACCCTCCAGAGGTTAGTGATCCATCTAGTAGTTAGAGTTCTCAACAGGGGGTTTTGGTTTTCGAAAAACACACGGATTGCCCAAAATACGACTTCTATCAATAATAGGCAAGAGCTCTTGACACCAAAAGTTCAAACATTACTCTAGTCAGTACCTCAAAACTATTGCAAGTTACTACTTCAAAGAGAAAAGCTACTTTAACTACCTACTTTCTAGTCAAGACACAGAACTCAGTGCAACAAGCAAACTCTCTAACAAGATAAAACATGCAACCTATAGAAAGTTCAACCTGAAAAGAAAAGCTCTAGAAAAACTAAAGCACTACAGCTAAACAGACCAGCAGCTAAGAAAAGAAAAAGAACAACTCACAGCTAAAAGAAATAAGCATGCAAATCCTATGAGGAGTTCTAGTTCAAGTGGAGCGTGTTTCTCTCCCACACAAAAGAGTAAGTTGGGGTCTAACTTTTTACTACAGCAAAGAAAGCAAAACAAACCTAGAAAAGTAAAGAGCGAGACGCTCCAAGCAAAGCACATAACGCATGAAGTGATAAAAATATAGTGCAACGAAAGACAGACCGATGATTGTTGAAGAAGAAGGGGATGCACCGGGGGCATCCCCAAGCTTAGACGCTTGAGTCTCCTTGAATATTTATTGGGGTGCACTTGGGCATCCCCTAGCTTGAGCGCTTGACACTCCTGGATCTTCTTTCATCACCTTCCATCGCGCACTTGAAAACTCCCTTCATACATAACTCATTGTAGGCTGATTAGAGAGGTTAGTACCCTAATAAAATAATTTTCCTCTACTGCAAATAAAGATTTCCAGGAAGAGATACTGTTTCTCTTGCCTGCCCAAAAAAGTTTGCAAAGAAAAAGCAAGCTTAAGGATTGCAAAAACTGCGAAGCGAAAAACCGGGGCAGAAGCTGAGAAAAACAGAAAAGCAGAGAAAGGGGAATTTTTTTGAGGTACTTCTGCAACTCAAATCAAAAAACTTTGAACAGAGGCTAGCAAGCCAATTGTATGGAGCATGCTGTCAAAACAATTCAGATCAAAAAGATGATCTGGTGATTTATCGCGAATTTTCCCGTCAAGAAGACAGAATCTGTTTCTGGACAGCAAGCTCCAACTTTTGAACTTTCAAGTGCTCTGAGGCTAAACTTGGCAAAAAGCTTTAAAAATAAAGATACAATGATGTTGCTATAGTAGTAACAATCATCAAGACCACTAAGAACAGAACAAAAACAAAAAGAAAAACCTAAATTCGTTGCGGGCTGCCTCCCGAAAGCGCTTCTTTAGAGCCATTAGCTAGGCTTAAAGCAGAAGATCAAAGTTCTCCAAAATCATCGGAAGGTTCACCAAGGATTTCAAAAGGGTTTTCAATAAGCTCATCCTTGTTCTTCCAAGGGAAGAGATACGTACCTTTCGCCTTACCACGCAAACGTATTTGTCCTTTACCTATATCAATGAAGCCTTTCATGGCTCAGAGGAAGTCCCTTCCAAGAACTATATTTCCTTTATTGGACTTCATGATGGCAAAGTACTTCTCCACACTCCTTTTAAGAAACATGACTTGAACATTTTTCAGTCTTCCCTATATCTCAGAAATATCACCATTAGAATGTTCATGGAAAGACGGAAATTTGTCCATGCTTGCAAGGTACAAAGAATCATAGATAAAGCTTGGCATTATAGAAACTGTAGATCCAATGTCACAAAAAGCAAGGAAGTTTTGATTAGAGATAACAACCCTAATAAAAGGCTCCCAGTCTTTTTCTATTTCCAAAATCTCCTCTCTAGGAGGATTTAGGCTCTCTACTTTTTTTAGGACTAGAGCATCAAGTCTCTTTTCAATAGTAGCAATTCTATCTATAATAGTATCAAAACTATCATAAACAAAATAGCTAGATAAACCATGTATAATTTCAAGTGATCTAGCTTCATCACACTCTAAAAAGTCTCCTTCGGCTATAAGATCAAGAGAGTGCTTACACCACTTAAAGAGGCCAAAGTAAAAATTTCTAAGCACAATTCTTGTAGGTAACCAAGGCATATTTGCCTCATGTGCTTCAGAAATTCTGTCCCATGCCTTCTTCATATTCTCCCCGTTCTTTTGGTGGAAATCCAAGACCTCGGATTCCCCCATAGTACCAGCTCTTAACATACTTCACCACACAAGAAAGGTAACAGGTATTTTTGGTATTTTTGATTAGGGACACAAAAGTAAAAACTGAAAGGTAAACTAACAAGACTAAAAAGCAAAGGTAAAAGATAGCGTGTAACTCCCCTATTTTCGATACAGGAGTCCGACAACGACGCCATAAATTGGCGGTTATCAGGACTCGCGTATTTGTACTTCCTTTGAGTCCCCGGCAACGGCGCCAGAAATTAGCTTGATGGCTTCTCGCCCCTCGTTGGTTACCCCAAGTGGAAGGTTGAGATGCAGCGTAGCGGTAATTTCCCTCAGTAAAGATACCAAAGTTTGTCTCCAGTAGGAATCAACGATAAGTACGATAGGTGGCAACGGCGCCAGAAATTATTCTGATGCGTGGAGTTGTCGTGGACCTGCACAAAACAAATAACTTTCCTCCCAACGAGTTCAGAGGAGTTGTCAATTCCTCCGGCCTTGTCGTTTACAAAGGATCAAACGTAAGAGATAAAAAAGGTACTAGTAAAAGTAAAAACAGAAAGGTAAATAGTGGGTGTGAACAATGGTATGAAGATGGACCGGAGTCCCGTGATTTTCACTAGTGATGTCTCTCTCCCAAAAGACGATAAAAATGCTAGCGAGGTAAACAAATCACAGTTGGGCAATTGACAGGATTATGAAGGCACCGCAATGCTAACTATGTTGCAAAGAAAGGAAGGGCTCAAAAGCAATGGGCAGTACGCCAAGGTAAGTAGACCGAAATCCATCTGCATCTACTACGAATCATCCACCTTGAGATATCTATCCAGAACATCTCGCTGGTATTAAGTTGCGAATCCCACCCAAAGTGTAAACTCAAAGCAACAGATAACTGCATTAAAATAACTTTGCGTAAAGTAAAAAAATTCTTGCACCAATAGGCACAATCACCGTTGTTTTATCCCTGGTGGAAAAAGCACATCCCCTAGTCTCATGTTTCTGTCACTCAAGCTAGACATCAGGGGGCTGAACCCACAATCGAGCATAACGCTCTCTCTTGGAGTTGCAAGCAAATAACTTGGCCAAAGCAAATACTGCAACGGAGAACATGCAAGAATTTACTCAAGAACAAAATATAAAAGGGCAAACCAAATATATTACTCATCACAATCTGAACATAGTCTCGTAATCCATCAGATCCCAACAAACTCAGCATAGCAACAGCAGAAAATTACATAGGTGCCTCGATCATGTGAGGCAGCTCACGAGGTCTCGAAAGTGAAAGCACAAAAGAGGGAGAGGACATCACATAGCTACTGATCACGGACCCATGGTCCAAGGGGGACTACTCACGGCACATACGAGAGGCGTCAATGGCTATGGATGGTCTCCCGGAGGGGTGATCTCCTTCCGGCAGGGTGCCGGGGCAGCTTCTCCAGGCAGCCCCGATCTGAAAACGGCGGCGGCGGTGGAACAGAGAGGTTTCCGCAAAAAAGAGTTTTCTGTTTAGGGGTTTCTACCCCGAGGGGGTTATATAGGCGAAGGGGGCGTCGAGGGGCCACCCAGGGCAGCCAGGAGGGTGCCTGGCGCGCCCTAGGGTTGGGGTCGCGCCAGGGACCCTTCTGGCTCCCTGGTGGTGGTCCCGGCTCTCTCCCTTGGTTATTCCGGAAGCTTCCTGCCCGCTGATTTTTAATATAATTTTTGCGGAATTTTTTGGGCACTTTAATCAGCCGGAAAACCTGAAAAAAAAAACAGCAGAAAACCAGAAGCTGGCAACTAGGTGCACTGAGTTAGTAGGTTAGTACAAATTGGTTTAAAAGTGTAATAAAGTTCAACCAAAACATGGCAAAGTCACACAAAACATGCATGGAGCAAGCAGAAATTATAGATACGTTTGGGACGTATCATGCGTTTTTATCCTTTGTAAACAACAAGGCCGGAGGAATTGACAACTCCTTTGTACTCATTGGGAGAAAAGCTATCTGTTGTGTGTGCAGTTCCAGGAGAAGCAAGTGATTGTTTTCAACCGGCGCATCACTTGCCGAACCACCTACTTGTCGTTATTGGAGTCCTACTAGTTCGATACTCAACCTTAGCATCTTCGCTAAGGGAAATTACCGCTACGCTACATCTCACCTTCCACTTTGGGTAACCAACAAGGGGCGAGAAGTAAACTCTCGGGACATCATCAGATGCTTTTGATGATGCTTCTACTACCTTTGAGACTACTGGTTCACTTGGTTCTTTTATTCAAGAACAGATTGTTGCTGCCCGATTCTCGGGAGTTGAAATTCCTGTTACCAAAACCCCTATTGGAAAAACTCATGATCTTACTGGCCTTAAGGAGAAACTCCTTGAGGATGATTATATTATACTTGATGATGATTTATGCAGGGAGCTTAATGAATGTGCTGATTCCGACCCTACCGCTATAAAGAAGTTGCTTGCAAAGCACTCCTTGAAGAACAAGTTTACTCCTGATCCTACTTTTGCTACGTCTCCTATATGCATCACTGATCCTGATTATGATTTCTCTGTTGACCTTTCACTTATATCCACAGTTGAAGCTGATCCCTTTTATGGCAAATAAAATGATGATGCTATCGAGCACCTGACCAAACTCACTGAGTTGGGTAACTTGTTTACCATGATGAAAGGATCCGGAACTTTTATGTGACCAAGCTTCTTCCTTTTTCTTTGAAAGGAGATGCTAGAGCATGGTATGATGCACTACCATGTGGTTCCATTCAAAGTCCTCAAGATATGGCTATATCTTTCGTTGATAAGTATTTTCCTGCTCATATGCAACATGCTGCTTTATAAAGAATTTATAACTTTAAACAGTTGCAGGATGAGCATCTCCCTAAAGCTTGGGGGAGGTTTTGCAGTTTGCTCAAAGTGAGACCGGGACATGAGATCCCTAAGAATGAATTACTTGATATATTTTATGCTGGTCTAACCGATGAATCTAGATCCTACCTAGATAGTTGTGCTGGTTGTGTTTTCAGGGAAAGAACACCGGACGATGCGGAAGAATTGATGGGCAAGATTGCCAAGAACCACGAAGATTGGTCCGTCCCCGAACCACCTCCACCATTAAAGAACAGGAGCATGATTTTCCTAAGCCCCGAAGATATGCAAGAAGCAAATAAGTCTATAAAAGAGAAATGTATTAAAGCTAAAGACGTGAAGAATCTACCTCCAACTGAAAAGCTGTGTGAGCCTACCACTCACCCACCTATGGTAGAGGTAAACTCTCTTTTAGATTTCAAAGGAAGTGAAATCCCTAAAGGTAAGCCTCCTGACCAACGTTTAGATGAGCTTGATAATTTTATTATGAAGCAAAGTCACTTCAGTGAGAAGATACGAGGTCGGTTGCATGATAATACTCTTGCTATCAAAAGTTTGCTTGATGTTCTAGGAAGAACAGTTAATGATGTTAAATGTCTTGTGAAGCATTTTCATATGGTTCAAACTCAACTTGAACAAATTTCTAATGTGCAAAAAGATTTGCTTGCTAACAATGCCAAACAAGAAAATTTACAGGCCTATGGTATAAAGACCCGAGGTGGTACACTGATACGTCCCAAACGTATCTATAATTTATGCTTTCTCCATGCATGTTTTGTGTGACTTTGCCATGTTTTTCTTGAACTTTCATACACTTTTGAACATATTTGGACTAACCTATTAACTCAGTGCACCCAGTTGCCAGTTTCTGTTTTCTGTTGTTTTTGTATTTCAGGTTTTCCGGCCATTAAAAGTGCTCCAAAAATTCCGGAAAAAATATATAAAAAATCAGCGCAATAGAAGCTTCCTTAATCACCAAGAGAGGGAAGGGGGGCCACCACCAGGCAGCCAGGAGGGCAGGTGGCGCGGCCCCAACCTGGGCCGCGCCAGGGACCCTCCTGACTGCCTCGTGGGTCCCCTCGATGCCCCCCTTCGCCTATATTTACCCCTCGAGGTGGAAACCACTAAGATCGATCTCTTTTCTGCGAACTCCCCTCTGTACCGCCGCCGCCGCCGTTTCAAGATCGGGGCTTCCTGGAGAAGCTCCCCCGGCACCCTGCCGGGAGGAGGAACCCCCTCCGGGAAACCATCCATAGCCATGGACGCCTCCCGTATGTACCGTGAGTAGTTTCCCTTGGACCATGGGTCCGTGACCAGTAGCTATGTGATGAATTTTCCCCCTTTTGTTCTTCCACTTTCGAGTCCTCGTGAGCTGCCTCACATGATCGAGGCATCTATGTAATTTCTGTTGTTGCTATGCTGAGTTTGTTGGGATCTGATGGATTATGAGACTATGTTCAGATTGTGATGAGTAATATATTTGGTTCTTCTCTTTTATATTTTGTTCTTGAGTAAATTCTTGCATGTTCTCCGTTGCGATATTTGCTTTGGCCAAGTATTTTATTTGCAACTCCAAGAGAGAGCGTTATGCTCGATTGTGGGTTCAGCCCCTTGATGTCTAGCTTCAGTGACAGAAACATGAGACTAGGGGGTGTGCTGTTGCCACCAGGGTTAAAACAATGGTGCTTGTACCTGCGGGTGCAAGAATTGTTTACTTTAGGCAAAATTCTTTTAATGCAGTTGTCTGTTTCTTTGAGTTTACACTTTGGGTGGGATTCGCAACTTAATACCAGCGAGATGTTCTGGATAGATATCTCAAGGTGGATGATTCGTAGTAGATGCAGATGGATTTCGGTCTACTTACCTTGGCGTACTTCCCATTGCTTTTGAGCATTTCCTTTCTTTGCAGCATAATTAGCATTGTGGTACCTTCATAATCCTGCCAATTGCCCAACTGTGATTTGTTTACCTCGCTAGCACTTTTATCGTCTTTTGGGAGAGAGACAACACTAGTGAAAATCACGAGACCCCGGTCTATCTTCATATTATTGTTCACACCCTCAATTTACTTTCAGCTTTTACTTTCCTTTGCACCTTTTATCTCTTTCGTTCATCCTTTGTAAACGACAAGGCCGGAGGAATTGACAAGTCCTCTGTACTCGTTTGGAGCAAAGTTATTTGTTGTTGTGTGCAGGTCCACGAGAACACCCTAGTCAGGAAGAAATTTCTGGCGACGTTGCCACCTACTTGTATCTCCTTAGTCCTACTGGTTCGATAACCTTGGTATCTTCACCGAGGGAAACTTACTGTTGCACTGCATCTCAAACCATCCACTTGGGGTAACCAACGAGGGGCGAGAAGCCATCAAGCAAATTTCTGGCGCCGTTGCCGGGGAACGAAGCGCAGCAAAAGACTGGTCCCGGCAACCGCCAAATTTCTGGCGCCGTTGCCGGGGACTCAAGTCTACAAGATGGGGGAGTTGCACACTATCTTTTACCTTTGCTTTTTACTCTTGTTAGTTTACCTTTCAGTTTTTGCTTTAGTGTCCTTTATCAAAAATCCAAAAAAATATTAGTATGTCTAGTTCCTTACTTGCCAATCAATGTCTGACTTCTTTGAAACCAGATCTTATTGGCATGGAGGATTCACCCAGGATCAAAAAAAGTGGTACAAGGAACACCACTTGTCTCAAAAGGGGATACATTTATGGAAACAAATACACCAGTTGTATGATTATGCTAGAAACTTGTGCTCAATATATAATATATCTTTCTGCAGGGATGAATCTTGTTGCTTTATGAGGCACAAACACCTTGCTTTGCAATGTGAGTACAATGATGATGAAACCTTAGCTTCTTATGCTAAGAGAAACTATGATTTTTATGATGCAGAGGAAATAGAAGAATTTGTTGCTTATAAGGGTGCCTATGAAATTACTTCTCTTCTTAAAAATATTGATGATGCCCCTTAAAAATCTGAGAGTCTTGCTATACTTAACTATTGTTTGGAAAATTACGATGCAAATTATTACATTACTGATCATCTTGAGAGAATCTCTCCCCCAAAGGAAGAGACTAATGATTTGCAGGACTCTATGGAAGAAGAAATTTATGAACCTGAAAGCTCCTTGGATGAAAAAGAGGAGGAGGGTGACGAACAAAAGGGGGAAGAATGGAGCCATCCACCTCTACCTTCTAATGAGCTAACTTTGTGACTCTTACCTTATATAAGTGTTATGATCCCATGGATTCTTTTGAAATATCCCTTTTTGATGAAGTTGATGCCTTCTATGCTTATGGCCGTGATGCCACTATGGATGATGCTGACAAAAATGAACTATCTATAGTTCCTTATGTCAAGCATGAAATTGTTACTATTGCACCCACACTTGATTTCCCTATTATCCTTTTGAAATTTCCAACTCCGGAGAATTTTCCTCTTATCAAAGCTCAATGTGATGGGTTGCATTTATCTTATGATCCTAAAAACCGTGTTGAAAACAATACACGAGTGCTTGTAGGTCATGAACAATATGATTTATGTGATAGTTATATTCTTGATGTTGTTCATGACACTACTGAAAATTATTTTGAGAGAGGGAAGTTTGGTTGTAGAAACTTCCATATTACTAAAACTCCTCTCTTTATGTTGAAAGTTTTGAAGATGTTCTTGTTCCACCTTCCTATGTTGGTTTCTTTGTGCTTCTTTGATTTCTTTTCTTACAAGATGCCTATGCATAGGAAGTGGGTTAGGCTTAAATGTGTTTCATATTTGCTTCTTGATGCTCTCTTTTGCCTCAAATCCTTATTCTTATGAGAGCACCTTTTAAAATCTTTAAGCCTAGCTAATGGCTCTAAAGAAGCGCTTTCGGGAGGCAGCCCGCAACGAATTTAGGTTTTTCTTTTTACTTTTCTTCTGTTCTTAGTGATCTTGATGATTGTTACTACTGTAGCAACATCATTGTATCTTTACTTTTCAAGCTTTGTGCCAAGTATAGCTTCATACCACAAGGGAAGTTAAAGTTGTGACATGCTGTCCAGAAAACAGATTCTGTCCTCATGACTAGAAAAACCAGAGAAAAATCCCAGTTCATATTTTTGAGCTGAATTTTTTACACAGCGTGCTCTATACAATTACGAAACTTCCGTATGTTCTGACTGTTTTTATTTGAGTTGCAGAAGTATCCCTAAAAAATTCTTTACTACCTGCTGTTCTGTTTTTCACTGATTCTGCCAGGTTTTGTCTCTCTTTACTTTTGCAAACCTTAAGCTTGCTTTTTATTTGCAAAAACTTTTTGGCAATCTTGAGAAACAGTAGCTCTTCAAGAATATCTTTATTTTCAGTAGAGGAAAATTATTTTATTAGGGTACTAACCTCTCTAATCAGCCTACAATGAGTTATGTATGAAGGGAGTTTTCAAGTGCGCGATGAAGGATGATGAAAGAAGATTCAGGAGTGTCAAACGCTCAAGCTTGGGGATGCCCATGTGCACCCCCAATAAATATTCAAGGAGACTCAAGCGTCTAAGCTTGGGGATACTGATACGTCCCAAACGTATCTAAAATTTCTGCTTGTTCCATGCATGTTTTGTGTGACTTTGCCATGTTTTGCTTGAACTTTCATACACTTTTGAACCTATTTGGACTAACCTATTAACTCAGTGCACCCAGTTGCCAGTTTATGTTTTCTGCTGTTTTTGTATTTCAGGTTTTCCGGCCATTAAAAGTTCTCCAAAAATTCCGGGAAAAATATAAAAAAAATCAGTGCAACAAAAGCTTCCGGAAACACCAAAGGAGCGGAGGAGGGCCACCACCAGGAGGCCAGGAGGGCCCCTGGCGCGGCCCCACCCTAGGCCGCGCCAGGAGGCCTCCTAGCTTCCTGGTGGGTCCCCTCGACGCCCCCCTTCACCTATATTTACCCCTCAGGGTGGAAACCCCTAAGACGGACTCCTTTTTCGCGATCTCGCCTCTGTTCCGCCGCCGCCGCCGTTTCTAGATCGGGGCTGCCTGGAGAAGCTGCTCCGGCACGCTGCCGGGAGAAGCTACCCCCTCGGGGAGACCATCCATAGCCATGGACGCCTCTCGTATGTACCGTGAGTAGTTTCCCTTGGACCATGGGTCCGTGACCAGTAGCTATGTGATCTATCTCTCCCCCTTTTGCGCTTCCACTTTCGAGTCCTCGTGAGCTGCCTCACATGATCGAGGCATCTATGTAATTTCTGTTGTTGCTATGCTGAGTTTGTTGGGATCTGATGCATTATGAGACTATGTTCAGATTGTGATGAGTAATATATTTGGTTCTTCTCTTTTACATTTTGTTCTTGAGTAAATTCTTGCATGTTCTCCGTTGCGGTATTTGCTTTGGCCAAGTATTTTATTTGCAACTCCAAGAGAGAGCGTTATGCTCGATTGTGGGTTCAGCCCCTTGATGTCTAGCTTGAGTGACAGAAACATGAGACTAGGGGATGTGATGTTGCCACCAGGGATAAAACAACGGTGCCTGTACCTGCGGGTGCAAGGATTGTTTACTTTACACAAAGTTCTTTTAATGCAGTTGTTTGTTGCTTTGAGTTTACACTTTAGGTGGGATTCGCAACTTAATACCAGCGAGATGTTTTGGATAGATATCTCAAGGTGGATGATTCGTAGTAGATGCAGATGGATTTCGGTCTACTTACCTTGGCGTACTGCCCATTGATTTTGAGCCCTTCCTTTCTTTGCAGCATAGTTAGCATTGTGGTTCCTTCATAATCCTATCAATTGCCCAACTGTGATTTGTTTACCTCGCTAGCGGTTTTATCGTCTTTTGGGAGAGAGACATCACTAGTGAAAATCACGTGACCTTGGTCCATCTTCATATCACTGTTTACACCCTTTTTACTTTCAGTCTTTACTTTCAGTTGCCACTATTATTATCTCTTGTGTTGATCCTTTGTAAACAGCAAGGCCAGAGGAATTGACAACTCCTCTATACTCGTTGGGTGCAAAGTTATTTGTATCTGTGTGCAGGTCCAGGTGAAGCTAGCAACCTCGGCGCCATTGTTCACTTTACCACCTTCTTGTATCCTTCGGAGTCCTACGGGAGACAAACCTTGGTATCTTTGCCAAGGGAAAAGTTGCCGCTGCACTATATCTCACTCTGCACTTGGGGTAATCAATGAGTGCTTGAAGAGTATTAACACTCTCTTGCCATCAGCAAGGTTTCTGGCGCCGTTGCCGAGGACTCCAGTCTACAAGATAGGGGAGTTGCACACTATCTTTTACCTTTGCTTTTTAGTCTTGTTAGTTTACCTTTCAGTTTTTACTTTTGTGTCCTTAATCAAAAATACCAAAAACACCTGTTACCTTGTCATTAGTTACAACTATGGCTGGTCCTTTTGCCTTTGGTGAGGCAGAAGTGCTTACCTTTACTCGAAGAGGTGGTGAAAGTTTGAAAGATGCTTGGTATAGAATTAATGATTCTCAAAAAAGAGCCACCAAGAAGCAATCAACTACTATCCTGCTTAGAAATTTTTATGTTGGGATTACTTCTTGGAATAGGTCTCTTTTAGACACTGCTATCAATGGGAACTTCATAGAGGCCCCAGTTTGGGAAGCCCTTAATGTTATTGAAAATCTTGTTGGAAGTCTCCCCATTGTTAGTATTAAGGAGGACATTACTTTAGCTCACATTATGAGAAAACTTGAAAAGATAGAGCTAGAGATGGCAAGTATCGATAGGGTGAATGAGTTGGATCGTAAGATTCAAGGGAATTTGAATAGGCTAGATAATTCCATGCAGAAAATTGTCAAAACTTTGGAGACTATCAAATTCCTTGATGAAAAGTCTTCTAGGATAGAAAAGATTGAGGAAGTTATTGAAACTTTAGGAACTACCTTTTCCTCAATCAAAACCAAAAAGGATGAAACTCCAGGAAAGAAGGAACCTAAGTCCGTTTACGTACCCAAGGTTTCCCGAGCTAAATCTAGCACACCCAGTGCCAAGAGAGTTGAAACGGTGAAAACTTTGGAGGAGACGCCTATCTTTAACTTTAATGAAACTCCAATTGATTTCCCTCCTTTTGATTTTATTCCAAGAAGCATTTTTATTCGTCATTTATTTGAGAAACCCATTAAGACTATTTGTACTATTGAAGAGCTTTTTGATGATCATGATGATGGTTCAATAGATGCAACTTGATCTTCTGCTTTAAGCCTAGCTAATGGCTCTAAAGAAGCGCTTTCGGGAGGCAGCCCGCAACGAATTTACGTTTTTATTTTTTCTTTCGTTCTGTTCTTAGTGGTCTTGATGATTGTTACTACTGTAGCAACATCATTGTATCTTTACTTTTCAAGCTTTGTGCCAAGTTTAGCCTCATACGGCAAGGGAAGTAAAAGTTGTGACATGCTGTCCAGAAAACAGATTCTGTCCTCGTGACTAGAAAAATCAGAGAAAAATACCAGTTCCTCTTTTTGAGCTGAATTTTTTACACGCCATGCTCTATACAATTATAAAACTTCCGTATGTTTTGAGTTTTTTGATTTGAGTTGCATAAGTACCCCTAAAAAATTGATTTCTATCTGCTGTTCTGTTTTTCACAGATTCTGCCGTGTTTTGTCTCTCTTCACTTTTGCAAACCTTAAGCTTGCTTTTTCTTTGCAAAAACCTTTTGGCAATCTTGGGAAACAGTAGCTCTTCCTGGTAATCTTTATTTGCAGTAGAGTAATATTATTTTATTAGGGTACGAACCTCTCTAATCAGCCTACAATGAGTTATGTATGAAGGGAGTTTTCAAGTGCGCGATGGAGGATGATGAAAGAAGATTCAGGAGGGTCAAACACTCAAGCTTGGGGATGCCCATGTGCACCCCCAATAAATATTCAAGGATACTCAAGCGTCTATGCTTGGGGATGCCCCCGTGCATCCCCTTCTTCATCAACAATTATCAGTTCGTCTCTCGTTGCACTATATTTTTATCACTTCATGCGTTATGTGCTTTGCTTGGAGCGTCTCGCTCTTAGGTTTTGTTTTTAGTTTTCATTTGCTTTGTTTGCTGTAGTAAAAAGTTAGACCCCAACTTACTCTTTTGTGTGGGAGAGATTCACGCTCCGCTTGAACTAGAACTCCTCATAGGATTTGCATGCTTATTCTTTTAGCTGTGAGCTGTTCTTTTTCTTTTCTTAGCTGTTGATCTGTTTAGTTGTAGTGCTTTACTTTTTCTATAGCTTTTCTTTTTTTCTTAGGTTGAACTTTCTATAGGTTGCATGTTTTATCTTGTTAGAGAGTTTGCCTGTTGCACTGAGTTCAGTGTCTTGACTGAAAGTAGGTAGTTAAAGTTGCTATTCTCTTTGTAGTAGTAACTTGCAATAGTTTTGAGGTATTGACTAGAGTAATGTTTGAACTTATGGTGTCAAGAGCTCTTGACTATTAGTGATAGATGTCGTATTTTGGGCAATCCTTGTGTTTTTAGAAAACCAAAAACCCCTGTTGAGAACTCTAGCTACTAGATGGATCGCTAACCTCTGGAGGGTTCGAATATTAGAGTACACTCACGTACCATGAGTCGAGGATGCGCAAGGATAACCAAACCCCATACACTTCTCCTCGGGGTACCTGTCTCTTTGTGAACCTCCTGATTAGATTGAGAGTTACCGATAATAAGTACATGAGTTCTTCGGACTAATGTGAGTATTCGAAAGTTGACATTTCCACCCACCTATACTTTTTCTAGCCTCTTTGGTACCGTGCATTGCCCTTTCTCACCTCGAGAGTTGGCGCATACTTTGCCGGTGCAACCAAACCCTTGGCATGATAAGCTCTGGTATCATAAGCCTCCTTATATCTTTCCTCAAAACATCCACCATACCTACCTACAAGGCATTTCCATAGCCTTTCCGAGATACATTGCCATGCAACATCCACCTTCTCATGACGTGATCTTCATGTCATACATGCTACTTGCTTGATCGATGAGTCGCATGCTAGTTGGGCCTTGCCCTAATCATTGCTACATGAAGCGCTAGTATCATTGCATATCCTGCTATCCTGGCAAAAGCATACATTTGCATCATGATAGTTACATTTTCTTTATGTGAGTATCTTTGTAAAGTGTGAAAGATCTCCTATATTCTTGTAAAATATAGAGTACTGCCCCTAAAGTGAGGAAAAGATCCCAAAGAGGAAAAAATCAAAAGATCCCAAAGAGGAAAAATGAGAGTTAAATAGAAAGAGCCATTCAGGCCACCAAAAAAATAAAAAAAAGAGAAAAAGAGAAAAAAATAGAGAGAAGGGGGGCATATCACTATTCCTTTTGAGAGATCCACACTAGCACTTCATCTCCTATCCCTTGTACTCCATAGAGATCATCATCATGCATATAGCTATGTGGGGACCCTTCACACTATAGAACTTGGCTTGTATATTCCAATGATGAGCCTCCTCAAACGAGCTCTAGGTCTTCTTGAGCAAGCAAGTTAGATGCACCCTCACTAGTTCCCGTAGAGAGCTTTTAGCTCACAGGTGCATCCGTTGTATGGCAATCCCTACTCCTCACATCATATCTATCATATGGACTTCTCTCACCTATGATTGTCCTCATTGATGTGAGCCTTTCACACCTTTTTGTCTTCCTCCTCCACCTTCTTTCTGTTTCGCCTTTTAGGTGTCAACTTTCTTGCTCACGCTCATCCATTGCATGAGTGCTCAAAATGTCGAAAGGGAGTGGATCAGTTTGACTTGTACCTGGCTAGTGGTCTGGGGACGAGGCCAGATAAGAATCCAAAGGAGACCACGTGTGAAACTTTAGTAGATAGTTGTTCTCAACATCCTTATTTTTTCTCTCGTATTTCCCTATCCCTTGTTTGCACGCAAACACCATCTAGAAACATTCGAGTCACGGACAGCAAGAGCTCTTGCACTTTTTGTTCTTTTGTTGCTTGTGTCAATGCTAATATAGACTCTTGCTGTTAAGACTTGAATTGAATTGCATGCTTTGATTGCTTTACTTAAAAGTCCTTTTATGGTTGTGTGGCATGTCACCACAGAAATTATGCTTGTTATCATTTGCCTACTCGAGGACGAGCAGGAATTAAGCTTGGGGATGTTGATACGTCCCAAACGTATCTATAATTTCTTCTTGCTCCATGCATGTTTTGTGTGACTTTGCCATGTTTTTCTTGAACTTTCATACACTTTTGAACCTATTTGGACTAACCTATTAACTCAGTGCACCCAGTTGCCAGTTTCCGTTTTCTGTTGTTTTTGTATTTCAGGTTTTCCTGCCATTAAAAGTGCTCCAAAAATTCCGGGAAAAATATATATAAAATCAGCGCAACAGAAGCTTCCGGAAACACCAAAGGAGCGTAGGAGGGCCACCACCACGAGGCCAGGAGGGCCCCTGGCGCGGCCCCACCCTAGGCCGCGCCAGGAGGCCTCCTGGCTGCCAGGTGGGTCCCCTCGACGCCCACCTTCGCCTATATTTACCCCTCGGGGTGGAAACCCCTAAGACGGACTCCTTTTTCGCGATATCGCCTTTGTTCCTCCGCCGCCGCCGTTTCTAGATCGGGGCTGCCTAGAGAAGCTGCTCCGACACCCTGCCGGGAGAAGCTACCCCCTCCGGGAGACCCTCCATAGCCATGGACGCCTCCCGTATGTACCGTGAGTAGTTTCCCTTGGACCATAGGTCCGTGACCAGTAGCTATGTGATCTATCTCTCCCCCTTTTGTGCTTCCACTTTCGAGTCCTCGTGAGATGCCTCACATGATCGAGGCATCTATGTAATTTCTGTTGTTGCTATGCTGAGTTTGTTGGGATCTGATGGATTATGAGACTATGTTCAGATTGTGATGAGTAATATATTTGGTTCTTCTCTTTTATATTTTGTTCTTCAGTAAATTCTTGCATGTTCTCCGTTGCGGTATTTGCTTTGGCCAAGTATTTTATTTGCAACTCCAAGAGAGAGCGTTATGCTCGATTGTGGGTTCAGCCCGTTGATGTCTAGCTTGAGTGACAGAAACATGAGACTAGGGGATGTGTTGTTTCCACCAGGGATAAAACAACGGGGCTTGTACCTGCGGGTGCAAGGATTGTTTACTTTACGCAAATTCTTTTAATGCAGGTGTCTGTTGCTTTGAGTTTACACTTTGGGTGGGATTCGCAACTTAATACCAGCGAGATGATCTGGATAGATATCTCAAGGTGGATGATTCGTAGTAGATGCAGATGGATTTCGGTCTACTTACCTTGGCGTACTGCCCTTTGCTTTTGAGCCCTTCATTTCTTTGCAGCATAGTTAGCATTGCGGTGCCTTCATAATCATGTCAATTGCCCAAATGTGATTTGTTTACCTCGCTAGCACTTTTATCGTATTTTGGGAGAGAGGCGTCACTTGTGAAAATCACGTGACCTTGGTCCATCTTCATATCACTGTTTACACCCTTTTTACTTTCAGTCTTTACTTTCAGTTGCCACTATTATTATCTCTTGTGTTGATCCTTTGTAAACATCAGGGCCGGAGGAATTGACAACTCCTCTGTACTCGTTGGGAGCAAAGTTATTTGTATCTGTGTGCAGGTCCAGGTGAAGCTAGCAACCTCGGCGCCATTGTTCACTTTACCACCTTCTTGTATCCTTCGGAGTCCTATGGGAGAAAAACCTTGGTATCTTTGCCAAGGGAAAACTTGCCGCTGCACTATATCTCACTCTGCACTTGGGGTAATCAACGAGGGCTTGAAGAGTATTAACACTCTCTTGCCATCATATGCCCCCGTGCATCCCCTTCTTCATCAACAATTATCAGTTCGTCTCTCGTTGCACTATATTTTTTATCAATTCATGCGTTATGTGCTTTGATTGGAGCGTCTTGCTCTTTACTTTTCTAGGTTTGTTTTGCTTTCTTTGTTGTAGTAACAAGTTAGACCCCAACTTACTCTTTTGTGTGGGATAGATACACGCTCCTCTTGAACTAGAACTCCTCGTAGGATTTGCATGCTTATTCTTTTAGCTATGAGCTATTCTTTTTCTTTTCTTAGCTGTTGTTCTGTTTAGTTGTAGTGCTTTAGTTTTTTCTAGAGCTTTTCTATTGTCTTAGGTTGAACTTTCTATAGGTTGCATGTTTTATCTTGTTAGAGAGTTTGCCTGTTGCACTGAGTTCTGTGTCTTGACTGAAAGTAGGTAGTTAAAGTTGCTATTCTCTTTGTAGTAGTAACTTGCAATAGTTTTGAGGTATTGACTAGAGTAATGTTTGAACTTATGGTGTCAGGAGCTCTTGCCTATTAGTGATAGATGTCGTATTTTGGGCAATCCGTGTGTTTTTTGAAAACCAAAAAACCCCTGTTGAGAACTCTAGCTACTAGATGGATCACTAACCTCTGGAGGGTTCGAATATTAGAGTACACTCACGTACCATGAGTCGAGGATGCACAAGGATAACAAAACCCCCATACACTCCTCCTCGGGGTACCTGTCTCTTTGTGAACCTCCTGATTAGATTAAGAGTTACCGATAATAAGTGCATGAGTTCTTCGGACTAATGTGAGTATTCGAAAGTTGACACTTCAAGCCACCTATAACTTTTCTAGCCTCTTCGGTACCGTGCATTGCCCTTTCTCACCTCGAGAGTTGGCGCATACTTCGCCGGTGCATCCAAACCCTTGGCATGATACGCTCTGTCATCATAAGCCTCCTTATATCTTTCCTCAAAACAGCCACCATACCTACCTACAAGGCATTTCCATAGCCTTTCCGAGATACATTGACATGCAACATCCACCTTCTCATGACGTGATCTTCATGTCATACATGCTACTTGCTTGATCGATGAGCCGCATGCTAGTTGGGCCTTTCCCTAATCTTTGCTACATAACGCGCTAGTATCATTGCATATCCTCCTACCCTGGCAGAGGCATACATTTGCATCATGATAGTTACATTTTCATTATGTGAGTACCTTTGTAAAGTGTGAAAGATCTCCTATATTCTTGTAAAATATAGAGTATTGCCCCTAAGTGAGGAAAAGATCCCAAAGAGGACAAAATCAAAAGATCCCAAAGAGGACATATAAGAGTTAAATAGAAAGAGCCATTGAGGCCACCAAAAAAATAAAAAAAAGAGAAAAGGAGAAAAATAAAAAGAGAGAAGGGGGCATACTACTATTACTTTTGAGAGATCCACAATAGTACTTCATCTTCTATCCCTTGTACTCCATAGAGATCATCATCATGCATATAGCTATGTGGGGACCCTTCACACTATAGAACTTGGCTTGTATATTCCGATGATGAGCCTCCTCAAACGAGCTCTAGGTCTTCTTGAGCAAGCAAGTTAGAGGCACCCCCAGTAGTTCCCTTGGAGAGCTTTTAGCTCACATGTGCATCCGTTGTATGGCAATCCCTACTCCTCACATCATATCTATCATATGGCCTTCTCTCGCCTATGATTGTCCTCATTGATGTGAGCCTTTCACACCTTTTTGTCTTCCTCCTCCACCTTCTTTCTGTTTCGCCTTTTAGGTGTCAACTTTCTTGCTCACGCTCATCCATTGCATGAGTGCTCAAAATGTCGAAAGGGAGTGGATCAGTTTGACTTGTACCTGGCTAGTGGTCTGGGGACGAGTCCAGATAAGAATCCAAAGGAGACCAAGTGTGAAACTTTAGTAGATAGTTGTTCTCAACAACCTTATTTTTTCTCTCGTATTTCCCTATCCCTTACTTGCACGCAAACACCATCTGGAGACATTTGAGTCACGGACAGCAGGAGCTCTTGCACGTTTTGTTCTTTTGTTGCTTGTGTCAATTCTAATATAGACTCTTGCTTGTTAAGACTTGAATTGAATTGCATGCTTTGATTGCTTTACTTAAAAGTCCTTTTATGGTTGTGTGGCATGTCACCACAGAAATTATGCTTGTTATCATTTACCTACTCGAGGACGAGCAGGAATTAAGCTTGGGGATGTTGATACGTCCCAAACGTATCTATAATTTCTGCTTGCTCCATGCATGTTTTGTGTGACTTTGCCATGTTTTTCTTGAACTTTCATACACTTTTGAACCTATTTGGACTAACCTATTAACTCAGTGCACCCAGTTGCCAGTTTCTGTTTTCTGTTGTTTTTGTATTTTAGGTTTTCCGGCCATTAAAAGTGCTCCAAAAATTCTAGGAAAAATATATAAAAAATCAGCGCAACAGAAGCTTCCGAAATCACCAAGAGAGGGAAGGGGGGCCACCACCAGGCAACCAGGAGGGCATGTGGCACGGCCCCACCCTGGGCCGCGCCAGGGACCCTCCTAACTGCCTCGTGGGTCCCCTTGATGCCCCCTTCGCCTATATTTACCCCTCGGGGTGGAATCCCCTAAGATCGATCTCTTTTCCGCGAACTCCCCTCTGTACCGCCGCCGCCGTTTCAAGATCGGGGCTGCCTGGAGAAGCTGCACCGGCTCCCTGCCGGGAGGAGGAACCCCCTCCGGGAGACCATCCATAGCCATGGACGCCTCCCGTATGTACCGTGAGTAGTTTCCCTTGGACCATGGGTCCGTGACCAGTAGCTATGTGATGAATCTTTCCCCCTTTTCTGCTTCCACTTTCGAGTCCTCGTGAGCTGCCTCACATGATCGAGGCATCTATGTAATTTATGTTGTTGCTATGCTGAGTTTGTTGGGATCTGATGGATTATGAGACTATGTTCAGATTGTGATGAGTAATATATTTGGTTCTTCTCTTTTATATTTTGTTCTTGAGTAAATTCTTTCATGTTCTCCGTTGCGATATTTGCTTTGGCCAAGTATTTTATTTGCAACTCCAAGAGAGAGCGTTATGCTCGATTGTGGGTTCAGCCCCTTGATGTCTAGCTTGAGTGACAGAAACATGAGACTAGGGGATGTGTTGTTGCCACCAGGGATAAAACAACGGTGCTTGTACCTGCGGGTGCAAGGATTGTTTACTTTACGCAAAGTTCTTTTAATGCAATTGTCTGTTGCTTTGAGTTTACACTTTGGGTGGGATTCGCAACTTAATACGAGCAAGATGTTCTGGATAGATATCTCAAGGTGGATGATTCGTAGTAGATGCACATGGATTTCGGTCTACTTACCTTGGTGTACTGCCCATTGCTTTTGAGCCCTTCCTTTCTTTGCAGCATAGTTAGCATTGCGGTGCCTTCATAATCCTGTCAATTGCCCAACTATGATTTGTTTACCTCGCTAGCACTTTTATCGTCTTTTGGGAGAGAGACATCACTAGTGAAAATCACAGGACCCCGGTCCATCTTCATATTATTGTTCACACCCTCAATTTACTTTCAGCTTTTACTTTCCTTTGCACCTTTTATCTCTTTCGTTGATTCTTTGTAAACGAAAAGGCCTGGAGGAATTGACAACTCCTCTTTACTCGTTTTGAGCAAAGTTATTTGTTGTTGTGTGCAGGTCCACGACAACACCCTAGTCAGGAAGCAATTTCTGGCGACGTTGCCACCTACTTGTATCTCCTGAGTCCTACTGGTTCGATAACCTTGGTATCTTCACCGAGGGAAACTTGCTGCTGCACTGCATCTCAAACCTTCCACTTGGGGTAACCAACGAGGGGCGAGAAGGCATCATACACACACCCAGGACCCTCTCTATCCAGAGGGGGATCCGAAGAGGAACGAGCAAGATTCTCAAGTGCAGGAAGAAGAGATTGTTAGCTCACCAAAGAAGAAGAAAAAGAAAAAGAAACACAAGGAAGCTGGCAATGCCAATGATCCTATAGAAGAAGAAGAACATGTTGTTGATCCAAACAACATATCTACCTCCGATGCCGAGACTGAAGACGGTGCTGAACCTGAAAAAGATGCTGAAAAGAATTATCCACCTAAGGTTCGAGAAGAAGAAGCACTTGACAAGCGCAAGAAGTACACTAGAGAAGACTTCATCGCAAGAAGAAATGGGAAGGAACGAGAACCATGGGTACAGAAATCCATGCCCTTTCCAGGTAAGTCTGTTAAAACCAAAGAAGAAGAGCACTACAACAAGTTTTGTGAGTGGATGAAACCTCTTTTTCTTCAGATTCCTTTGACTGATGCTATTAAGTTACCTCCTTATTCTAAATATATGAAAGATATTGTTACTAATAAAACAAAAGTTCCTAATGAGGCAATATATACTATGCTTGCTAACTACTCTTTCAGTGGCAAGATTCCAGAGAAGCTCGGTGATCCAGGTATACCCACCATTCCTTGCTCCATAAAGAATAATTATGTTAGAACTGCTTTATGTGATCTTGGTGCAGGAGTGAGTGTTATGCCCTTTTCTCTCTACAAAACGCTTTGTTTAGAGAAACTAATTCCTACAGATATCTCCCTTCAGATGGATGACAAGTCAACGGCCATCCCGATCGGTATTTGTGAGGATGTTCCTGTTGAAGTTGCCAGTTGCTTAATACTTACTGATTTTGTTGTGCTTGACATGCCCGCGGACGGGAGCATATCCATTATTCTTGGTAGACCTTTTCTTAACACCGCAGGTGCCATTATTTATTGCAACAAAGGGAAGGTTACCTTCAACGTTAATGACAAAGAACACACGGTGTATTTTCCAAAGAAGATCGACAAAAGGCATGGCCTTAACTCCATTGAGAATATCGAGACCGTGAAGATTGGAGAATGGATTGTCCACTACATGTATACCACAAATACAAAACAATTATGGTGGGGACAATGTCCATCAAAGTGAGAATGCAATGATCACTTCATAAGAGGCGAGACTTTCTGCTCTATATATCACCGGTTTGTTGGTAAGACTTGATCAACCTTGCTAACTAGCATGTTTTATATAGGTAAAAAGCTGTGCTTGTTATGTTTTCATCTCCTTTAGCTTTTATTCTCCTTGTTGTACCTAAGTTTTTGTGTTTAAAGCTTCACTTGTTCTAACTTTTGCCCCAAGTTGACGAAATTTTTTGCAGCTTTTTGAACTTTGAAAAATTCTCCACAGTGAAGTTGTCCGGAAAATTCCAGAAAATTCAAAATAAAAATTTCCAGGTAAAAAGCCATCGGAGGGCACCTGAGGCTGACCAAGGGGGTCCACCCCTGGCCCAGGACGCCAGGTGGCGCGGCCCAGCCCCTGGCCGCGCCACCCACCCTCCTGGGGCCCACAGGCACCCCCTGCTGGCATCTCTTCTTCCACTCTCTCTCTTTCTCCCCAAAAACTCGTGCTCTTTCTCTGGTTTCGTGTTCTTGCTGTTCTTGAGCACGGAACTTCGATCTCCCTCTACAACCACTCGTTTGAGCTAAAATTTGGAACAAATACTCTTTGGTATGTGACTCCCTCACCCCTCCAATCAGTTTTCTTGTTGGTGGCTTCATTAGTGAGTATTTAGTAGTTCTTGGCGCTGTTTAGTTGAGCTTAAATTTATGTGTTGAAAATTATTTTCCAAGTTTTGTTGCTAGTTTGAGCCTTGGTAAAGTAAGTAGAATGTTTTTCCCAAACTAGTTTTGCTTAAACCTCCGTTCTTGTGATTTGTCAAAAAATTCAGAAATGGATAGGCTAGGAAGATGGCTTGGGAAGAAGAAACCCGAGCACTCTAGCCGTGTTACACGGTCCACGGCTTCACCTTCGGCTACGAGGAGATTTCATGGCGAATGCCGGCATAAGGGAGGAGTTCAACGCCCTGTGTGCCAGAGCAGGTTTGACACGGCTTGTGATGAGCCGTGTGCCACAGTATGAGAGACTCACTGCCACTTTATTAACAGTTTTAGATTCTATCCTGAAAGTGATGTTGTTGTATTTGAGATTTATGAAAGGTTACTAACCATGCCTATGAGTACCTTTTGTGAAGCTTTAGGTCTGCCAGATAGAGGAGAGAATAGGAGGAAAAATTCTCAAACTGCTGCACTCAAGACCCTTCTCGACTCGTTTTGCAACACTGAAGTGAGGGACACTAACCGTCAGAAGATCTCCAACATTTTGTTCCCTCATCTCAGGAATTTCGCGTATTATATTGCTAGAGGGGTGTTGGCTCGAGATAACACGAGCAACACTTCTTCGCATGATACTGCTATCATGGCGAACGCCCTCTCAGGGAATAACGAGTATCATGTGGGCACGCTGATTGCTAGACGCCTTGCTGCTAATAGCAACAAGGGGGGTCTCTTTGGTGGCGTCTATGCCACACTTCTTTTGCAGTTTCTCCAACGAGAACCGCGCCCAGATGATACAGTTTTTTCCTTTTGTTAGTCTTGATTTGGCTGCCATGAAGAGGCACTTCTTTGTTACCAGGGCCTCTGACCGATATGCACTTGATTATATTTTGCGGTTTGACGACGATGTGGAACGCATCATCCGTCTACCTGCACCACTTGTGTTTGATCTTTCTCGCAGGATCGGATACCACTTTTCAGATACCCAGTTTGATGAAATCATGGGGAGATACCAGTTTCACGACCCCACGGAGGGGTTGTGCCAGATGAGGAGGAGCGCGTGGTCTATCCACCCATCTAGGAGGAGACCGTTGCCCCATGGGACGGAGGTTCTTCCTCTGGTTGGGACGAGGGACCTTCTTCATGGGAGGACTCGAGGACTTCGGTGTACGCACCGGAGGGCTCATACAACCCTTGGACTTACCATTACCCCGGAGCAGGAGGCTCCGTAGGACCGCAGTAGACGAGCCCAACTTAGGCCAAAAGCCTAAGCTTTGGGGAGTACGTACTCTCCTCCCCTTCCTTTGTATCTTCTGTTTTGTTCGCTTTGATCTTTTTCGAAGTTTTTTCCCGTTCTTCTTTGTTCTTCTAATTTGCAAAAATAACAAAAAGATTTTTCTTTCCTTTTTCTTTTGCTAAACCTTTGAAAAAACCAAAAAGATTTCCTTTCTCTCTTTAGTTTGCTTTGTTTCAAAGTTCAGCTCGAGTCCGTGATGATTATATTTCCCACGTTCGGTCGTGCAAGTGACAAGGCAGTAATGACGAAGATCGATGAAAGGGATGCAACAAGGAAAGCCGGTATGAACTCTTTTTGTTTCTACTTTTGTATATATGCTTGTACTTATGATTAGAGACAAGCTTATAGCGACATAGTGCTATGTTTACGATGCTTTCCCAGTGGTTCATGCTTTCTTTGTGGTTAGTCTCAAATAGCTAGAGTTCATAATGTGTTGTTTGAAATGATTGACATGCATTGCATTGTTCATGGTTTGGAATATTGAAGTGGTATTTCCCTTCGGAGAATTCTTGGATTGACTTGGAACATGTTCACACATGTTTATGACTGGTATGTCTATCATGCCTTGATGACCTTTTTATTTCAGAATAGTTATATCACTTTCATGCCCGATTCAATGTTACTTTGTCGCTCTGCATGATTATGACAATTATTGCTCTCTAGTTGGTCTCTTCCCAGTCTTTTGCTAGCCTTCACTCGCACTAAGCGGAATTCTTCTTATGCATCCAAACTCCTTTTCAAACCAGTTATTCCACTTGAGTCCACCATACCTACCTATATGTGGTATTTACCGGCCACTCCTAACTTAGACTTTCTTGTGCCATCTCAAAATTTACTCAAAAGCTTCCCTTTTGCAACCGTACAAGCTCATGGTGCGGTGAGGGAAAATCAGTATCTACCATGCCAAAAATATTTTGACGGAAGTTTTAACTAGTCAAGAAAAAAAGGGTTACACCTCCCCCATACTTGATGATGGAATGAAATGGACCAAATGCTGCTTATGATAGATGGAACGATACCCTCCTTCCATACTTGAGGCAAAATAAAAGGTTCCAAAGACCATCAAAGGATTTATGGATAAGGGAACATGTGTAAGCAAAAGGCATTAATATGGTTGGCATGGGAGATATTGAGAGACCTTTACCGTTCACCGTTGACTGGAAAGTTGCACCTCTCAAAAGAGTTTTATCTCTGTTTTCAAACCAAGAGCTCTGGAACATGTTTAGTCTTTGCTTCCTTTCATGGGTTTTCAATCTTGCCATAAAAAATCCACGGTTCGAGAGTCTCACCTTCTTTCTTCAAAGCACCAACTATTGAGAGCATAATTATCATTCTTAGTGTAACATGCATTGTCCCAAAGTACTACATTGTCTTCTGCATGCTTGTTATATTGCTAGTCTGAAATTCTTAGTTCTAGTCTCCTTTAAATCTCTGGAGGAGTTTCTACATTTATGTTTTGCTTCACTCATGGAGGCTAGAGAGATACCACTCTAGTATGTTCATGCTATGTGCATTGTGATCTTGAATTGATTTTCAGCAGCATATTATTTACTTTTGTTTGTTTGTGACTGATCACATGAAAGAAGGATTGCTTCGTGCATTGTCTCTGTAGCATGGTGTCAAAACTTGCTAAACTCTTTCGTAGTACATGCTTATATACATCTAATGAAGCAAAAGAGTTTGTCAAAGTTTTCTGTGTCGCGTTCAGTTCGTTGAACTGAATTGCTTGAGCACAAGCCATAGCTAAACTTGGGGGAGTTGATACGTTTCAACCGTATCTACTTTTCCCAACACTTTTGCTATTGGTTTTGCTTCGTTCTTGCATGATTTGGACGAAACTAACCCGGACTATCGCTGTTTTCAGCAAAGCTGCCAGTGTTGTTTTATATTGTGCAAGTTTCTGGATATTTAGGTACGCTGGAAAAATCCACAAAAATCAAATAAAAAATCAGCGTTCCCAAAGTTTCGACGGTGCCAAACGGGGGCCAGAGAGAAGCCAGGGGGCACCCAGAAGGGTGTGGGGTGCGGCCCAGCCCCTGGCCGTGCCACCTGCCCTCCTGGGTGGCTCCCACACCCCCTGGTTTCCTACTTTGGCCCTATTTATTCCCTCGGCGACGAAACTCCAGAAAATAAGTCGCTTTTCCAATCTACGTCGCTGAGCCGCCGCCAACCTCTGTTCTTCTCCGGAAGAGCTAATCTGGAGGCTGCTTTGGCCTCCGGTGAGGAGAAATCATCGCCATCGTCATCATCATCGCCTCTCCATCACCCCTCCATGACTTCTCCTCTCATGTGTGAGTAATTCCCTGTTGTAGGCAAAGGGGATGGTAGGGATTGGATGAGTTAGATCATGTAATAGTTCATCAGATTGTTGGGGGCATGTTGCCTATCATCTACTTGGTGTTTATCATCTCTGTTACAACTTGTTGCTCTTAATGCTTGTCACTTTGGGCCCGAGTTCTGATACGTCCAAAACGTATCAATAATTTCTGCTTGCTCCATGCCTCTTTTGTGTCATATTGCTATGATATTGATGAACTTCCATACACTTTTGTTCATATTTGTACTAACCTATTAACTCAGTGCACCCCAGTGCCAGTTCCTGTTTTCTGCTGTTTTTGTATTTCAGGTTTTCCCATTACTTAAAGTGCTAGAAAAATTCCGGGAAAATATAGGAAAAATCAGTGTACACGAAGCTTCGCGAAGAGCCCGACGGGACCATAGGGGAGCCAGGGGTAGCCCAGGCGGCCACCTGGCGCGACCACCCCCTAGGCCGCGCCAGGGGGGCGCCTGAGCCCCTGGCCCACCTCTGGCTGCCCCCCTTCGCCTATTTATCCCTCTCGTCCCGAAACCCTCGAGGACAGAACCTTTTTCGCGATCTCTCCTCTGTTCCGCCGCCGCCGCGCTTACAAGATCGGGAGCACCAGGAGACCTCTTCCCGGCACCCTGCCGGAGGGAGGAACCACCGCCGGGAGCTTCTCCACCACCATGGATGCTTCCCGGATGAACAGTGAGTAGTCCACCTTGGACCATGGGTCTATGATCAGTAGCTATGTGATGTTCTCCTCCCCTCTTTGTTCTTCATGGTTTAGACCTCGTGAGCTGCCCTACATGATCGAGGCACATATGTAATCTTTCTGATGTTGCTATGCTGAGTTTGCTGGGATCTGATGGATTATGAGACTATGTTCAGATTGTGTTTGAGTAATATATTAGATTCTCCTCTTTTATATTTATGTTCTTGAGTAGTTCTTGCATGTTCTCCATTGTTGTTTATTGCTTTGGCCAAGTAGTAGGTAGTGACTCCAAGAGGGAGCATTATGCATGATTGTGGGTTCACACTAGTAGAAAACAGGGCTTTGGTTCAGGCCTCTCCAGCCCATTAGTCCCGGTTTTGCCACGAACCGAGACCCATGGGGGCATACGTCCCGGTTCGTGCGTCCAGGGGGTCGGCCGGGTCTCGTGCGGCATTGGTCCCGGTTCTTCTGGGGGCATATGTCCCGGTTCCAGCCAAGAACCGGGACCAATGCACCTCGCTCCTGGCCCACAAGCATTAGTCCCGGTTTGTGGCCCGACCCGGGACTAAAGGCTCTCCCACAAGCATTAGTCCAATTTCAGGGTCATTTAGCTCAAAATAAATCATTAAATGCATGAAAAATAGCAAATGAAGTCAGAAAGGGTTGAAATTTTAGTATGTGGCTTTGAATGATTCATATTGAATGCACAAAAAGTCTTGAGTTCAAATAAGTTTAGAAAATTGAAATGCCTTTGTAACAGATGAGTTTTCTTGTGAAACCCTCGTACTTCGAAAGAGATGGTCCAACTTATACACGAAGTGCATCCACCTTTTGCCGCAACCCTCTCAACTTTTGTACACATGTTATGTGGGTCAAATGATGATACCATGCCAAGTTTCAACTTTTTCTGAGTTTAGTTGTAGTGCTTTCCAATTTCAGGGTCATTTAGCCCAAAATAAATAATTAAATGCATGAAAAATAGCAAATGAAGTCAGAAAGGGTATAAGCCCAAAATAAATCATTTAATGGTGGCGGGAAACTTATAACATATGGTGGCATGGTGGCGGCGACGCGGCAAAGTTAACATAAAACATAAAAAAACTACTCCTCCTCCTCGTCGGAGAAATCGTCTTCGGTGACGGAGCTGATGTCATCCTCCAGCGCTATCCAGCGGGGGGGTCACCGAGAGGCCAGTTGGCGGCGCCTCTCGCCAGTTCCTCCTCCGCCATCGCCTTGGCCGCCCGCCGCTCCTCCCGCCATTCATGACGCTCCTGTCGCCGCTTCGCGCTCTCGGCCGCCAGCCTCGTCCAGTGTTCCGCCTCCTCCGGGGCTTCACAGGGATGGCTCGCGTACCAATCCTGCACGGCAAGCTGGTCCTGCTCCGAGGTGAGGCCAAGCACCGTTCGTCGACGATGGAGGCGGTGGTCCTCTTCAGTGAGAAGGAGCGGCGGATCTGCCATGTCCTCCGCCTCTTCCAAGCTGCGAAAGTTGCGGTTATTCATCTCCGCGCGCGGGCGGCCGAGCCTCCACGCGGCAACGTCGTACGCGCGGGCGGCTAAATATTCATGCCAGAACCTGCCGAGACACACACGCTCGTTGTTGGCGCAAGTGATCACCGCCATGAATGTGCCGTCCGAGCGCTCGCGGACGCCGTGGTAGCTTGGTGGGCAGCGGCGGGGCGGCATGGTGGCGGTGGCACGGAAGGGGAAACAGTGCACGAGAAAAGAACTAGTGGCGACTGGCATTGCGTGGAGTCCTCTTCCACGCGCTTTTAACCGTACACGATTTTGAATCCAACCAATCAGGAAGAAGCAGACGGATCACGTGTTTCTTTCAAGCGCTTGTGAGTCATTGGATCAGGCTTCTGAGCCGTTGGATCCAACCAATCAGGAAGAAGCACACAAATTGCGTGTTTCTTTCAAGCGCTTGTGAGTCGTTGGATCAGGCTTGTGAGTTGTTGGATCAGGCTTATCGTTGCCTATATATATAGCCCACCTCTAGTGCATCCAGTTTTTGTCGTAATCCTCTCAACTTTTGCACACATGCTATGTGGGTCAAATGATGATACCATGCCAAGTTTCAACCTTTTCTGATTTCACTTGTAGTGGTTTCCAATTACAGGGTCATTTAGCTCAAAATAAATCATTAAATGCATGAAAAATAGCAAATGAAGTCAGAAAGGGTTGAAATTTTAGTATGTGGCTTTGAATGTTGCATGTTGGATGCAAAAAAAAGTCTTGAGTTGAAATAAGTTTAGAAAAATGAAATTCCTTTGAAACAGATGTGTTTTCGTCTAAAACCCTCGTACTTTGAAAGAGATGGCCCAGTTTGTACACGAAGTGCATCCAGTTTTTGTCGTAACCCTCTCAGCTTTTGCACACATGTTATGGTAAAATGATGATACCATGCCAAGTTTCAACCTTTTCTGAGTTCAAAAAATAGCAAATGAAGTCAGAAAGTTCTTTAGCACCGGTTTCAACCACAAACCGGTACTTCAAGCGCTTTGTTTCATTCAGATCACCTCGACCAATCAGGAAGAAGCACACGGATCGCGTTTTTCTTTCGAGCGCTTTGTGAGTCGTTGGATCAGGCTTGTCAGTCGTTGGATCAGGCTTGTCGTTGCCTATATATAGCCCACCTCTCGGACATGTTCGACACTCATTTCATCGGCCGAATACAAATCATTCGGATTCGCCTGGTTGCGGTCTGACGGTTCTTTTGATATGCGGGCACTCACAAGCCACACCGTCGGGCTGTAACCAGGCGAAACCGTGTGTTTTGTTGATCTTATATATATCTAGTTAGAAATCTTTCACTTCATCGACCAAATACAAATCATTCGGATTACCTGCATACGTCCGACGGTGCATTTGATATGCTTGCACTCATGAGCCACTGTCGGGCTGTATGCAGGGGAAACCTTGTGTTTTGTTTGATTGGAAAACAAAAACAAAAAAAGTATAGCAATTTCATTATAGGACGTCAACCGAAGAATACTCCATATCCTGTACTCTGTCATGGTGAATTTCCGACGGAGCACGCTTGGTTGGCAGATCTCGCAAGTCTAGCGACCAGGCGAGAACCGTCTGTAATACCCGTACGGGATTTTTCATCCCATACGGGTTTACAGATGGTCCCCGCCTCGTGGGCACATCTGGAAAATCTGCCAACCAAACGAGCTTCGTCCGAATTTTCCCCGGACAGAGTACAGGATACAGATGAATTTATCCGTGTACAGCCTTAAGTGAACTTGTTATGCTACGATAAGTCCACGCGGACCTGTGCTTATAAACAGGTCTTACTCCACTTCGGCTAGCGAGGTGGTACTAATTTCACTTGGTTACAGGAGACCTTTAGAACCGGTTCTGGGCACCAACCGGTACTAAAGGGTTAGTTAGTGGTTAATTACGGTGGGAGAAGCATTTAGTACCGGTTGGAGTCACCAACCGGGACTCAAGGTCCTTTTTCAGAGAAAAATAATGCCACATACTGGGCTGACACGGGACTAAAGGTCCTTTTAGCTCAAAGTAAATCATTAAATGCATGAAAAATAGCAAATGAAGTCAGAAAGGGTTGAAATTTTAGTATGTAGCTTTGAATGTTTCATGTTGGATGCAAAAAACGTCTTGAGTTGAAATAAGTTTAGAAAAATGAAATGCCTTTGAAACAGATGTGTTTTCGTCTGAAACCCTCGTACTTTGAAAGAGATGGTCCAGTTTGTACACGAAGTGCATCCAGTTTTTGCCGTAATCCTCTCAACTTTTGCACACATGCTATGTGGGTCAAATGATGATACCATGCCAAGTTTCAACCATTTCTGAGTTCAGTTGTAGTGATTTCCAATTACAGGGTCATTTAGCTCAAAATAAATCATTAAATGCATGAAAAATAGCAAATGAAGTCAGAAAGGGTTGAAATTTTAGTATGTGGCTTTGAATGTTGCATGTTGGATGCAAAAAGAGTCTTGAGTTGAAATAAGTTTATAAAAATGAAATGCCTTTGAAACAGATGTGTTTTCGTCTGAAACCCTCGTACTTTGAAAGAGATGGTCCAGTTTGTACACGAAGTGCACCCAGTTTTTGCCGTAATCCTCTCAACTTTTGGACACATGATATGTGGGTCAAATGATGATACCATGCCAAGTTTCAACCTTTTCTGAGTTCAGTTGTAGTGCTTTCCAATTACAGGGTCATTTAGCTCAAAATAAATCATTAAATGCATGAAAAATAGCAAATGAAGTCAGAAAGGGTTGAAATTTTAGTATGTGGCTTTGAATGTTGCATGTTAGATGCAAAAAAAGTCTTGAGTTGAAATAAGTATAGAAAAATGAAATGCCCTTGAAACAGATGTGTTTTCGTCTGAAAACCTCGTACTTTGAAAGAGATGGTCCAGTTTGTATACGAAGTGCATCCAGTTTTTGCCTTAATCCTCTCAACTTTTGCACACATGCTATGTGGGTCAAATGATGATACCATGCCAAGTTTCAAACTTTTCTGAGTTCAGTTGTAGTGCTTTCCAAGTACAGGGTCATTTAGCTCAAAATAAATCATTAAATGCATGAAAAATAGCAAATGAAGTCAGAAAGGGTTGAAATTTTAGTATGTGGCTTTGAATGTTGCATGTTGGATGCAAAAAAAGTCTTGATTTGAAATAAGTTTAGAAAAATGAAATGCCTTTAAAACATATGTGTTTTCGTCCAAAAGAAAAAAATGCCACCCACTGGCATCGACACAGCCTGGATACGACTAGAAACCTTGCAATAGGCCAGGATCTAGGCCCGCGGCAGGCCTAGCAGGCCCACAGGCATAATGGCAGAAGAGTAGGCCCGAAATCCTGCAGTTGAGAGGAGCTCGAAGTGGTACGCGGAACAGCGCTTATAAACCACTCCGGCTCCTCCTCGACTAGCGAGGTGGGACTAAACTTCCTACTGCACCGCTCCGCGGTAGCGCACGGGCTGTCCGGGTTGGTGGCTCCAACCGGTACCAAAGGTGCGCATTGGTTCCGGTTTGTGTCACCAACCGTTACTACAGAGCTGCATTGGAACCGATTAGTGGCACCAACCGGTACCAAAGGTCTCTGTTTCCCGCCCTTTGGGATGCTGAAAAACACCTTTGGTACCGGTTGGTGGCATCAACTGGTACTAGTGCCGCCCTTTAGTAACGGTTGGTAACACAAACCGGAACCAATTAGCAGGGTATATATACCCCCGCCTTGGAACCGTTGTTCCGATCTCGCCATTCTTCCCCAAGACGACGCCGGAGACGACACCTACGTCATTAGGCTGCCCGATTTCGTCGCCGCGCCGCACCACCCCCGCCGTCGCCGACGACCTCGCCGACGCCGCACCGCCATCTCGTCGCCGACTTCCCCACTGTGAGAATCCATGCGTCTGCTCCCTCTCCCTGCCTCTTTAATTGTCCCGCCGCGCGCCGCGCGCCATTGCCGGGAGGAGGAGCTCCTCCCGTGCGCTCGCCGCCGGCCACGTCCATGGCCGGGAGAGAGGAGCTCCTCCCGTGCGTCGCCATGGACGGGAGGGGGAGCTCCTCCGTGCGCTCGCCGCCGGCCACGTCCATTGCCACGTACGGCCATGGCGTGGCCGTTCTCAAAATTGTACTAAGTTAAAATGTGTTCTAGTGAGGGAAGAAAAAAAGAAAAGAAAAAAAAGTAAAATTAAAAGAGAAAAGAAAATGGAAAATAATTTTTGTGTTCATCTTATTTTTTTATGTTTTATAATTAGTCTTAATTTTACTAAGTTAAAATGTTCTAGTGTTGGATAAGAAAAGAGGAAGAGAAGGAAAAAGAAAAAGAAGGAGAGGGAAAAAGAAAAATAAGAAGAGGAAGGACGAGAAGAAGATGAGGAAGAAGAAGAAAAATAAGAGGAGAAGAAGAAAAAATAGAATCCTCTTTTTTTGAAAATCGAGAACGAGAGGGTGTCGAGGATCGCCGTGCGGGTCGAGGATCGGGAACTATACGCGTCGGTACATAGACGGTCGATCGAGGGTCACCGAGAGAGGTCGCTATAGCTCGAGGGTCGGGAACTATACGCGTCGGTTCGAGGGTCGTCGAGGGGTCGACAGGGTCATCACCGAGAGAGGTCGTGGGTCGAGTCGTCGAGGGGTCGCAGAGAGTTCGAGGGTCGTCGAGTGGTCGAGGGTTCGAGGGTCGTCGAGGGGTTGAGAGGATCATCGAGAGATCGAGGTCTCGAGTCGTCAAGGGGTCGAGGGGTCGCAGAGAGGGTTCGAGGGTCGTCGAGGGTCTTCGAGGGGTCGAGGGTCGAGGAACGCCGAGGCGGGTCGAGAGAGGATGCATTGTGCGAAGTTTTCGATCCAAATCCATGGCTAGCTATCTCATGTTTGAATATTAAGTGTCATATGTTGTAATATTTTGCAGAAACTATGGACGATGGTCGAAGAAACTTAGAAGAAAAAGACGTTATGGGTGAAATCATCCGCGAAGGGCCGTCGGTGGGCGACGACATCCAAGAAGGACCGGGACCGTCGATGGGCGACGACATCCAGGAAGGTGATGTGACCTTGTCGTTTCTGAACGACACCGATGGTCTGGAAGGAGAGAGTGAAGCAGGCTCCGAGGATGAAGAAGTAGACCGTGATGACGACTATGATGAGCGAACGGAGGAAGGAGCTGTTGCAAAGTCCGGCGAGCTATATATATTAGTATATATAGCATGTACTGATGAGACTAGCTAATTGAATTGATGCATTAATTATTTTGGTATGTAGAGATATATATTAACTCTCTTCTTTATTCTTTTCTAGCCCTCCGTATCCGGATCGAGCCAAAGTTCGGTAAGGAGACGAGGCCCGAAAAAAAGGTTGGGCCCGGATGAAAAGTTCACGATCACCGGGATCAGGAATGATGGCGAATCGATTGAACCCAAACGGACCAAGGACGCATTTGCTGCTTAGTATGGGGTCCTCGTTAGGGACTTTATCCCGATCAGCATCCACCAATGGAATAAGCCGAAGAGCGAAGACCCTGAAGTGTCTTTTGTCACCGATAGACAGAAAGATGAACTTTGGAACACGCTGAAGGAAAATTTCATCCTACCGCCAGAGGAGGATCAGGAAAAGCCAGTTATAGAGCCATTGATCAAGACTCATGCTCTTAAGAAGATGGCAGAACTATTCAGGAGGTGGAAGAATGACTTGAAAACAAAGTTTGTCGACAAAAATGAGACTCCAATATTCACCCATCAATATGAGAAGATAAAAGATCACTGGGACGCATTTGTGGCCCACAAGAAATCAGAGAAGAGTAAGAAGATGTCAGAGACAAACAAGCTAAATGCTGCAAAGAAGGAGTTTCACCATCGCACGGGGTCAGGTGGCTACCTCAAAGCCATCCCGTCGTGGGACAAGGCTGAGCATGACCTGATTGAAAGAGGGATCACACCAGAGACATTGTTCTGGTCATCGCATGGAAAGACTTGGTTCTTCGGGGCTGGGGGATCATTGGACCCCGAAATAGGAAAGTGTGCTTGTAAGAACAAAAAATTGGACGCAAAGGTAGAAAAGCTTCGGGAAAATTTCGCCAAATCGGCGAAAGGGACATTCGTTCCCGACAGAGAGAACGAAGAGCTCACAGAGGCCCTCGGTTATCCGGAGCACCCAGGACGAACACAGGGCACGACAGGCTCCGTTCCGTGGAAGTATGGATTTCCCGATGCAGGCGGCTACAAAATCCGGGAAAGGAATAGGAAAAAGGATCTCAACGAAATGCAGCAACTGAATGCAAGAGTAAAAGCGCTAGAGGAGAGGCATCGAGTTGACGAAGTTACCCAAGAAGCTACCCCGCCATCTCAGCAGAGAAGCGGTGTGGCTTCCACCGAGCTTGTTGTTGCGCAGCCTGAGTTGACGGCTCCCACCAGCTACCCCATGGATGCTATCACGGAGACTTAAGATTTCCAACTTCTGGCGAAATTCGCGCACCTCACACCAAAGGCGGCTATCGGCAATGTTCTACCTCCTCGCAGAGGAACTTTTCACTCTCGTCCGATTCCACAAGGCTATGCCGTTGTGATTGTCGATGAAATAGTTGAGGGATATGAGGAGCTCGAGCTTGACTACCCTACCGGTGATGGGGACATGGGGACAGTCGCCTGAGTCAGGCTCTAAAGACTACATGTCTATGGCGGAAGGAATTAATCAAGCTTCCGAACTGGACGGCGCGTGATCATAAGCTACCGCCTCCTTCTCCGCCCCCTTCTTCGTCTGCGTCCCATCAGTCCGCTTGCTTCTTCGCCTGCGCCGACGTGTCCCATCAACCTGCCTCCTCCTCCACCTCCTTCGCCTGCGCCGGCGCGTCCCATCAACCCGCCTCCTCCTCCGCCTCCTTCGCCTGCGCCGGCGCGTCCCATCAACCCGCCTCCTCCTCCGCCTCCTTCGGCGCGTCAGCAAGGGCAGAAGAGAGCTGCCCCCCCCCCCCCCCCGCTCCGGCTGCTCCGACGCGTAATAAGAAACAAAGAAAGCCAATCGCCACCGCTCCGGCTGCTCCGACGTCTAGCGGTACATCCAGCGCCGCCGGGAGGAAACACCAATACGGTCTAGCATCTATCAAGCCTCTTAAACCACAGCCATACGATAGGAGCGTCGAGGAAAACGAGAAGATCGTTAAAGGAGAAGTAGATGCATTCTTCAATAAGAAAAAAAATGCACCATCGAAGAAGATGATATTAGATCCGGAGATAGTGAAGCGCATTGTGGATAACCTGATGCGACCACCAGCGCCTCCGCTGGATGACAACAATTTCTGCATTCTTAAAAAGACAGCGAAAGAAGCGCGAAAGAATAGAACCACTAAAGCTGACAAAAGGAGAGTAACACAAAAAGTGAAAAAAGTTCCCCAGCTCGGCGAACAGGCGAAACAATCGTTAGCCCCGTTGAAGGTGTTTAGCGACGATATCGTCGACGCCGAGGGGATGGCGTCCGGTACTAAAATTGGTGATTACATGCCCGCTTATATACAGTTTGAATCAATGGAGGAAGTATACACATACCGATACGGGCATCCTTTCGTCAAACCTGGTACTCCTCTAACAACTATGATGCGAAGACTCCATAATTGTTACCTGGATTGCTGCAAGTTGTCTGGCGGTCAGGATAATTTGTTCATTATGGTTAAAGAGAATCAGGACGACCTCGTTGCAATTGAGCTGGTGCCTGTTCAATTTGAGGAATTATTCCAGCTTTACAATGCAATGGACATCGATAAAGTAATCGTCACTTTCTACTGTCTATAAGTTACTACTTCTTTAATTAAGTCTCTATATATATACAGCTCAGCTCTTTCATCGTGTACAAATAATTTATCCTCTATATCATGCATGCAGATTGAAGATCGTCGAATGCAAGAAAAAAGGAGTCGGCAATATTGGGTTCATTAATTTAAATATATTTGATCCATTCGTGGTTAAAAATGAACCCGCAGTACCCGATTCCAACTTGCTAAAATCTTTGCTTCAACATCAAAACAAACAGAAAATACTCTTTCCTTACAACTTCAAGTGAGTGTTATACTGCCTTGTGCATATTCGGTTTTCCTTAATACTCGAGGTTATATTAATGTAATTGATGAGTTATTCATGCATGCACAGCTTCCACTATGTTCTCCTAGAGATTGATGTTGAGAACGGAGTAGTAACCGTCTTAGACTCAAGACGAAAAGAACGCAATGAGTATGCGGAGATCATTGAAATGCTCACGAAGTAAGTTCAATCGATCATATATCGACAACTTTGTTCATTTCCTGATATCAGGTAATAATAAAAAAAATTGTGTATGGCAGGGTTTGGAAACAGTTCACCCAAACAATTCCGAGAGTAGTGCCGAAGGAACTGAAAATTTCATACCCGAAAGTAAGTACTACTATAGCTAGTTTCGCGCATCTCCCATTGATTCTAGCTAGTCGTTTCATCAATACCATTTATAATGCTTGATTATCAATTTGATTAATTGAACTCTATTTCTCGTAAAGTGGATGTATCAACCAGAAGGGACTAATCTTTGTGGATACTACATTTGTGAGTACATCTACAACGAGACGTTCTCTAAGAAAGGCGGCCACTCTAAAAAAAGATTTTGATGTGCGTAAGCAACACTATATTCACAAATTTTAATTTTTGTTGAGTTTCATTCATATAATATGCATGTATTGACCCCCTTCTTCAAATTAGCTTTGGGAGCTTCAGGAACAACTCCTACCAGAAGATCGCATAAAATCAATTCAAGAGGAATTGGCGGGATTCTTTCTTGAGAACGTCCTCGATAAGAAAGGAGAATACTATACGGAACTTAATTTCAGTTGTGGAAATTGAATTCAGATGTAGCTAGGGATAGATATCCGAAAACTTGTTGTTCGACCAATCTCTCGGGGAAGGAGAGGTTTCGATCACTTCTCTCTGTGTATATATATATGTTCATGAAGATTATCTATCTTCTGTACTTATATTAATGGTTTCTTCATTTGCTTAATAGCTAGCTTGTCGAGTCCTCTCTATATGTATAGTACGTAGCATGGACCAAGCACAAAGATAAGAGAGTACACACCTCTCTTTATTAGCTAGCTAAAACAATATATGAAACCCCTAAATTAACCCTGCAAAACCCTCTATAACCCCCCCCCCCCACCGCCCCTTTAAAAAAAACAAAACCCAGCCACTGAAATGTTGCCGCGTGGATATCCTTTGGCCCCGGTTGGTGGCAAACCGGGACTAAAGGTTTTGGGCATTAGTAACGACCCTTTAGTCCCGGTTCCGGAACCAGGACAAATGGGCCTCTGGCACCAGGATAAATGGGCCTTTTTCTACTAGTGTCATGCCCCCTGATGACTAGCTTGAGTGACAGAAACATGAGTCTAGGGGATGTGCTGTTGCCACAAGGGAGAAAACAACGGTGCTTATACTTGCGGGTGCAAGGATTGTTTACTTTACGCAAAGTTCTTTAATGCAGTTGTCTGTTGCTTTGAGTTTACACTTTGGGTGGGATTCGCAACTTAATACTAGCGAGATGTTCTGGATAGATATCTCAAGGTGGATGATTAGTAGGTAGATGCAGATGGATTTCGGTCTACTTGTCTTGGCGTGTGACGGTACAGTAATCATACACGCAGGGTACACGGCTGAGATTAGGGTGCCACGGTGAGAATATCACAGCACAACACTAAACACAAAAGGATAAACCAATATGTTACAATAAAGCGGGTCGCGCGGACCCGAATACATAAGTTATACAAGCCATAATATCTGAGTACAGACATAGTTAGTCAAGTTTTGCCTTAAGAAGGCTAGCACAAATAATATCAGAGATACAGATCGAAAAGGCAAGGCCTCCTGCCTGGGAGCCTCCGAAACTACTCCTGGTCCTGGTCAGCGGGGGTCTCGACGTAGTAGTATCCACCTCCGGGGTACTCCTGCTCCTGGGCTCCAACGTCGACTGCAGCGGCCGATCAGGCAAAACAATAAAGGAAATAAAGCAGGTGAGTATCTAGTATACCCGTGAGTCTTACGTCCGCTACTAAGCATTATGCATTTGTATCAACGGAAAGAGAAGGCTGTATATATAGTGGACTGCAAGATAGAAATCAGAATAAGGGTAAGAAGCTAGGCCTATCGAAGACTAGCATCTTCTGACGATGTCTTGCAGCATGAGAAGAGAAACAGCCAACAGTTCATATAAAGCAATAAAGTAACAATGAAGCAGAAGTTGCTGCAACATTGAATAATATAAGTTGTAATGATTAATAATAATAATGCCTCTGAGTTCCCCTCCTCGACTCCCTGTGAGGAAAGAAGACCCGGAACCATACAGTTTAATAGTAATAGTTTCTAGTGGTAAGATCCAGCTTCAGCATAAAGCGTCCTGTTACCGTGGACACGGCTATTCGAATAGATTAAACTCCCTGCAGGGGTCCACTACTGTTCAGCCTGCACGCTCGGATCTCCAGGGTGGCGTGAACCTTGTTAGGGAACGCCCCACCGAGGCTATCCGACACGACGCAGCCCATCCTAGGCTCAACAGAGAGGCCATCCGCCGGACTATATACTATGCGCCAAGGGGTCTAGGTCCCTCACCCTTGCACGCTCCTGCACGGTGCGAGTCTGGCCGGTGAAGCAAAAGCAAATCCAAACACACCTGCTGCAGCAAAAAGACAAGACCACTTCCCGGCGATCAGGCCGTAGTACTGCTGACGTCTGAAGAGCTTTCGGACGAACTACGACGCGGAGGGTCCACACCGTAATCCCACGTGTAGGTAGTGCGTACAGACCAACGGGTCTCTCAAGTCATCCGCCGAACCATTTAGCATTTTAATTAACCTGCGTGACAACCGTTATCGTTGCCTCGACTTAACCGACCCGCAGTCAACGACAGCAGTCAGGACCACCAGTACATCGGTTCCTGCCCTTTCGTCCCACCAAGTCACTGCGGTTACCAACAAGGTGAACCGTCTCCTTACCTTGTCTCGCGTGTGCTCTTGGTAGAGCTCGACTTTCGTGGTTTGGTAACTCTCGCGAGATACGAACAGGGGCCAAGCACGCCAGTAACGTCGGTCGTACCCTCCCTGTCGTTCCCGACAATATACCTTTCGCGGGCACCGTTGGGTCGCCCGACTTCTTACCTTAAGGGACAAACGTTGTTCAGGACCCTATGGCGGCAAGACAAAGTCAGCCTCGAGTGGAGTACAAGGATTACTCCTTGATAGCTCACACTTGAGGTGACTAGGCATAACCCAGATAGGGGCCTTTTGCGGTGTCTGCTTTGTACCGTACCTGTGCAATTGTATATATTGTACCCCTGTTCACCCCCCTGAGTGAATCACGGCCCGCTATCTAGTCCTAGCTAACAATGCGCAGGGTTCACTGCTGAGTATATGCACAATTATAATAGGCAGCATAGGATAAGAAAGGTACATCAAGGGGCGACAAAATCAGGCTATGCAATTGAATAGGATTGTAACGTAGCAGCAGTAGTAAACATGCCTAGTGCAAGAAATGTACGGAAAGATAGGCGATATCTGGGGAAGAGAATGGCTCTGCTTGCCTGGAAGCTCGACGGTAGGGGTAGGGTCGTCGACGAAGTAGTCGTACCCGGCAGCAGTGTAGTCGGCGGTAGCAGCGGGGTCTACCGGAGAATAAGGGGGGGAGAAACAGTAAATACAAAGCAAGCAATGCAAACATATTAATGACATGACAATTGTAAAGTTAACGGTGTTCTAACGCAGTGCAAAGTACGTTGCTCGGAGCGGGAATTCATCCGGGGATGAACTGCCAGCTCCGGGTGATTACCGGACAGGGTGTCCGGAGGGGGGAGGGTTCATGCCGGAGGTGTCGTGGACATCCGACAAAGATAAGGGGGGTGTATCAGTGTTAGTTGAACTATTCCGAACAACTTTCGTGTTCGGAATAAATTCATCCGGGTACTTTTTATCGGTACCGGGAATTATCGACAGACAGCCCGGAGGGGGGGGGAATGTCGATGATCGGTGTGTTAGGGGTGTGTGGTGAGGGTATGGATAGCGTATCCTTATTCGTTGTATATTTTTGATCAATTTTCATGTATAAAGTTTTTCGATCCGATATACGGATTAAAAGATATTGATTTTATAAGTTTAATCAATTTTAAAACATTAAAAATCATTTTTCTATTTAATAATTATTTTATTAATTATTAAATCAATTAATAATTCATTTTAATTAACTGACCAGTGGGTCCCACTGGTCAGTGACACAGTTAACAAATAAATTAATTAAATCTAATTATTCAGTGGGGGGACCCACATGTCATTGACTTATTAATCCAATTAAATCAATTTAGTAAATGATTAAATGGGTTGGGCCCACATGTAAGTCAACCAGAGGGGGATTAGTCTCTAACTAACCCCATGACGCACGGGCCCCACCCGACAGCCACACGGGGGCACGCCGGCGAGGCCGTGGGCGCCGGCGGCGACCGTGCGCTCGCCACGGGCCAGGGGAGGGGGCGCTGTGTGCTCCAATCGATAGAGCCGAGCCGCATCAATCTGCACACGTGGCGGTGGTCGGAGGTGGCCGAAGACGGGCTCCAGGACGACGTCGGCGGCGGCTGTCGTTCGGGTCAGGCGGGAACTCCGACCTGGTGCGATTTCGAGCGGACATTTAGTCTAGGTCGAACCTACGGCTCAGCAGAACACGGTTGGCGCGCTCGGACCAGGCAGAACGGGATCGGGGGCACGGTTATGGAAACAATGGCGATGGCCGGAACACACGAAAGGGGGTTTACGTCTACGGGCTTATCGAGCGGTTGCGAGCACTTTTGGATGGTTCCGGTGCTCACCGCGGTCGTGTAGAGGAGCAAAGCGGGCTCGGGGAAGGGGCGGTTGGCCGGAATTTGGAGAAGTTCGCCGGCGGGTCCGACGAGGAAGACAAAGACGATGTGCTCGATTCGCAAGGTTCCGGCTCGAATCCCTCGGCTAGTAGGCGTAGACGACGACGATGCGGCTACTGGACATGCTCCCGGAGCCTGGAGACGACGATGGTCACGGCGGCGCGCGAGCGGCGTCCACGGCGGCGCTCGGGGCGTGGTGGAAGAAGGCCACGGGTGTGGGGGGGAGGAGATGGAGGAGGCCTAGGGTTAGGGTTCGCTCAAGGGGGAGGACCGCGGCCTTATCCCGCCGGAGGGGGCCTGGATGCCCTCCACGGCACCGGCCATGGCGTGCAGCCGGGGGATGCCCTCCACGGCACCCCCTGCGCACTGTAGGTAGGGGAAGATGGGGTTAAGTCGATCGGGGCTGGGGTTGGGCTGGTTGTTAGCTGGGCCGGGGAGAAACAGGGGGTAGGGGTGGGCCTCTTTGCCTTTTATCCCTTTCTATATTTTCTTTTCAGCTTTTGTTCTTTTGTATTTATATTAGTTGCTTTAGCCTTTTTGTAAAATATGTAGTAGGTTCTAAAATTAGTGTAACACCATATATTACTGCCACAAAAAGATTGGGCAATAATAAAAGTCATTTAACATTTGATTTAAATATTAAATGATTTAAATAGGGTTTTTGGTCACTGTTTTGATTTGTCTAGAATTTTCCATAGCACAATAAATACCCAAACCCATATGGATTTGGTCCAGTGATTATTTGGGATTTTATAAAAGTGGTTCCAAGATTTTTGGAAAAGATCTATTGTCACCATATTTTTAATATTCAACAAAAGGCATTTAGGGTTTGCTTGAATTCCAATTCAAATGGCTTGTACTTGTTTTGATTCCAGATGATCAAGGTCCATGATCACCATGCATTCAAGAACATCAAAGTGGAATTTGAAATTTGAACTGTTCCAAGTTGATCAACAAAAGTTTTGAACAGTACAGATGAACAGTAACAGTGATTACTGTTCACTGACAGTGAGGGTGATACATGGCGTACCACCCATGCTTTTGAGCCTCTTCCTTTCTTTATAGCATAGTTAGCATTGGTTTGCGCACATAATCCTGTCAATTGCCCAACTGTAATTTGTTTACCTCGCATGGCTATTTTATCGTCTTTTGGGAGAGAGACATCACTAGTGATCATCATGGGACCCTGGTCCATATTTCCACCACTGTTTACACTCGCTATTTATTTCCTGCTTTATTTACTTTTCTGTTGCTATCACTATCATTATTATCCCGTGCGTTTGATCCTTTGTTAACAACAAGGCCAGAGGGATTGACAACCTCTCTGAACTCGTTGGGAGCAGAGTTATCTGTTGTGTGTGCAGGTCCACGTCAACCGCCTAATTGATGGCACCGTTGTTACCTTCCTGTCGTTGTCGGAGTCCAACTGGAGACAAACCTTGGTATCTTCACCGAGGGAAATTTGATGTTGCCTACATCTCAACCTTCCACTTTGGGTAACCAATGAGGGGCGAGAAGCCATCAAAGCTAATTTCTGGCGCCGTTGCCGGGGACTCTGCTCTTCAAGATAGGGGAGTTGCACACTATCTTTTATCTTTTCTTTTTAGTCTTGTTAGTTTACTTTTCAGTTTTTGCTTTAGTGTCCTTTATCAAAAATCAAAAAATAGTTACCTTGCTTGCTGCTGTTATGGGTTCCTCCGAGAATACCAAGTTGTGTGACTTCACTAGTCATAACAACAGTGACTTTATCTGCACTCCTATTGCTCCACCTGCCACTTCAGCACCTTCTTATGAGATTAAACCTGCTTTGCTAAACCTTGTTATGAAAGATCAATTCTCCGGTGCTGGAGATGATGCTGCTTTGCACTTAAATAATTTTGTTGAGATCTGTGATATGCAAAAGTACAAAGAAATAGATGGTGATATTGTTAAGCTTAAGCTTTTTCCTTTCTCCTTGAGAGGAGGAGCTAAAATCTGGTTTCAATCCTTGCCTAGGAATAGCATAGATTCTTGGAATAAGTGCAAGGATGCTTTTATTGGGAAGTACTACCCCCCAGCTAAGATTATCCAATTGAGGAGTAATATTATGAATTTTAAGCAATTGGATAATGAACACATTGCCCAAGCTTGGGAAAGCATGAAATCTCTTGTTAAGAATTTCCCTATGCATGGTTTGACTACTTGGATGGTTATCCAAACTTTTTATGCAGGCTTGAACTTTACCTCGCGGAACTTGCTAGATTCGACTGCGGGAGGAACCTTTATGTAAACAACGCTTGGTGCTTCCACAAAACTACTCGATGAGATGATGACCAAATATTCCCAATGGCACACCGACAGAGCTCCAACAGGTAGGAAGTTAAACTCTGTCGAGGAGATCTCCTCCCTAAATGAAAATTTTGACTTGATTATGTCTCTACTTACCAAGAAATCTCCTATTGATCCTCATGATGTTCCTTTAAATTCTTTGATTGCTCAAGATCAAGTAGATGTGAACTTTATCTCTAGAAACAACTTCAATAACAATGCTTATAGTAGTAATTTTGGTAGCAATCCTAGACCGTTCCCCTCCAACAACTATGGGAACAACAACATTTATCCTAGCACCAAGAACTCCACTTCTGAATTAGAGAGTATGCTTAAAGACTTCATCACTATCCAAAAAGCCTTCAACAAGAGTGTAGAGGAAAAATTAGACAAATTAGATAATCTCTCGTCGAAGGTAGACAATTTAGCCCATGAAGTAGAATTGCTTAAAATTAGAACTTCTCCTCTTGAGGAGAGGAAGGTCACTCCGATGAACGCTATTCAAGTGCAAATTAATGAAAACATTAGGATGATGGCTAAACTTAAAGAGAGATGGGCTAGAGAAAAGGAGGAAGAAGATAGAATTAAGAGCCTTCCTACACACCATACCGTTGCTACTATCCAAGTAGTTGAGGATATCCAAAATCTTAGCACCCAATGCACCCCTAGTCCCATAGGACCTATTAATGGTGATTCTATGACCTCAACCGTAGAAGAAGAAACTCCTATGACTATAGAAGCTACCAAACAAGTGAGCCTAAAGGACACCACTACCACTTTACTTGATAGTAGTGACCTTGATTTTGATAATTTCACCCTTTTTGAAGTTATTCGTTTCCTTCACAAGATGTCTAGAGATCCCCACACTAGCACACTTAATCTTGCCTTCACGGAGCATATCACTAATGCTCTCATTAAAGCTAGGGAGGAGAAGCTTAAGGTAGAAGCCTCCATACCTAGAAAGCTAGAAGATGGTTGGGATCCTATGATTAAAATTAAGTTGAATAACTTCTCTTGCTATGCTTTATGTGATGTTGGATCTAGTACTTCCGTTATGCCCAAAAGAATGTATGATATATTTGAATTGAAACCTTTTGATCCTTGTTCTTTTGGTGTTCGTCTTGTCGATTCTTCCGTAAAGAAACCTTTGGGGAAGATCGGTGATGTTCTTATCATTGTCAATGAAAATTATGTTCCCGTTGATTTTACTATTATGGACATCGAATGTGAACCTTCTTGTCCACTTATTTTGGGACGTCCTTTTCTTCGCACCGTGGGTGCTGTTATTAATATGAAAGAAGGGTTTATAAAATTCCAATTCGCTCTCAAGAAAGGGATGGAACACTTCCCTAGAAAGAAGATTAAGTTGCCTTTTGAGTCCGTCACACGGGCTAGTTATTTTCTTGATAAGACTTGATCTTTTTTGCATTAAGTCTAGCTAATGGCTTTTAAGAAGAGCTTTCGGGATGCAGCCCGCAACGAATTTAGATTTTCCTTTTTGCTTTTCTTATGATTTTAGTGGTCTTGATGATTTTTACTACTGTAGCAACATCATTGTATCTTTACTTTTAAGGCTTTGTGCCAATTATAGCCTTATATGACAAGGGAAGTGAAAGTTGTGACATGCTGTCCAGAAACAGATTCTGTCCTCGTGACGGGAAAAATCATACAAAAATTTCAGTTCATATTTTTGATCTGAATTTTTTACACAGCTTGCTCTATACAATCACGGAACTTTCGTATGTTCTGAGTTTTTTTATTTGAGTTGCAGAAGTATCCCTAAAATATTCTTTACTACCTGGTGGTCTGTTTTTCACAGATTCTGCCCTGTTTTGCCTTTTCTTCGTTTTGCAAACCTTAAGCTTGCTTTTTCTTTGCAAAAACTTTTTGGCAATCTTGAGAAACAGTAGCTCTTCAATAATATCCTTATTTACAGTAGAGAAAAATTATTTTATTATGGGTACTAACCTCGCTAATCAGATTATGATGAGTTATGTATGAAGGGAGTTTTCAAGTGTGCGAGGGAACATGATAAGAGAAGATTCAGGAGTGTCAAACTCTCAAGCTTGGGGATGCCCCCATGCACCCCCAATAAATATTCAAGGAGACTCAAGCGTCTAAGCTTGGGGATGCCCCCGTGCATCCCCTTCTCCATCAACAATTATCAGTTCGTCTTTCGTTCCACTATATTTTTATCACTTCATACGTTATGTGCTATGCTTGGAGCGTCTTGCTCTTTATTTCCTTTTTAGTATTCTTTAGCTTTGCTTGCTGTTCATAACAAGTTAGAACCCAGCTTTCTTTGTGTGGGAGAGAAACACGGTCCACTTTCAAAATCTAGAACACATCATAGGATTCTTCATGCTTATCTTTGTTGTGCGTTGATACGTCCCAAACGTATCTATAATTTCTTCTTGCTCCATGCATGTTTTGTGTGACTTTGCCATGTTTTTCTTGAACTTTCATACATTTTTCAACATATTTGGACTAATCTATTAACCCAGTGCACCCAGCTGCCAGTTGTTGTTTTCTGCTATTTTTGTATTTCAGGTTTTCCGGCCATTAAAAGTGCTCCAAAAATCCGGAAAAATCAGATAAAAAATCAGCGACACGGAAGCTTCCGGAAACACCAAAGGAGGGAAGGGGGGCCACCACAGGGACTCCAGAAGGGTCCATGGCGAGGCCCCACCCTAGGCCGCGCCAGGGAGCCTCCTGGCTGCCCTGTGGCCCCTCTCGGTGCCCCCTTCGCCTATATTTACCCCCGTGACGGAAACCCCTAAGACGAACCTCTTTTCCGCGATCTCGCCTCTGTACCGCTTCCGCCGCCGTTTCTAGATCGGGGCTGCCTGGAGAAGCTACCCCGGCACCCTGCCAGGAGGAGGAACCACCTCCGGGAGACCATCCATAGCCATGGACGCCTCCTGTATGTACCGTGAATAATCCCCCTTGGACCATGGGTCCGTGACCAGTAGCTATGTGATCTATCTCTCCCCTCTTTGTGCTTCCACTTTCGAGACCTCGTGAGCTGCCTCACATGATTGAGGCACCTTTGTAATTTTCTGCCGTTGCTATGCTGAGTTTGTTGAGATCTGATGGATTATGAGACTATGTTCAGATTGTGATGAGTAATATATTTGGTTCTTCTCTTTTATATTTTGTTCTTGAGTAAATTCTTGCATGTTCTCCGTTTCCGTATTTTACTTTGGCCAAGTGATTAGTTGCAACTCTAAGAGGGAGCATTATGCTTGTTTGTGGATTCAACCCCTTGATGTCTAGCTTGAGTGATAGAAACATGAGACTAGGGGATGTGTTGTTGCCACCAGGGATAAAACAACGGTGCTTGTATCCGGGGATGCAAGGATTGTTTACTTTACGCAAAGTTCTTTTAATGCAGTTGTCTGTTGCTTTGAGTTTACACTTTGGGTGGGATTCGCAACTTAATACCAGCGAGATGTTCTGGATAGATATCTCAAGGTGGATGATTCGTAGTAGATTCAGTTGGATTTCGGTCTACTTACCTTGGCGTACTGCCCATTGCTTTTGAGCCCTTCCTTTCATTGCAGCATAGTTAGCATTGCGGTGCCTTCATAATCATGTCAATTGCTCAACTGTGATTTGTTTACCTCGCTAGCACTTTTATCGTCTTTTGTGAGAGAGACATCACTAGTGAAAATCACGGGACCCCGGTCCATCTTCATATCATTGTTTACACCCTCGATTTACTTTCAGTCTTTACTTTCAGTTGCCACTATTATTATCTCTTGCGTTGATCCTTTGTAAACAGCAAGGCCGGAGGAATTGACAACTCCTCTGTACTCGTTGGGAGCCAAGTTATCTGTATCTGTGTGCAGGTCCAGGTGAACTTAGCAACCTCGACGCCATTGTTCACTTTACCACCTTCTTGTATTTCTGCGAGTCCTACGGGAGACAAACCCTATCCTCTACATAGGGAAAATTTGTTGCTACGCTACATCTCACCTTCCACTTGGGGTAACCAACGAGGAGTGAGAACTATCCTCATTGTATCAAGCTAATTTCTGGCGCCGTTTCCGGGGACTCCAGTCTACAAGATAGGGGAGTTGCACACTATCTTTTATCTTTTCTTTTTAGTCTTGTTAGTTTACCTTTCAGTTTTTACTTTTTTGTCCCTTATAAAAAATACCAAAAATACCTGTTACCTTTCTTGTGTGGTCAAGTATGTTAGGAGTTGGTACTATGAGGGAATCCGAGGTCTTGGATTTCCACCAAAGGAACGGGGAGAATATGAAGAAGGCATGAGACAGAATTTCTGAAGTACATAAGGCAAATATGCCTTGGTTACCTATAAGAATTGTGCTTAGAAATTTTTACTTTGGCCTTTTTGAGTGGTGTAAGAACTCTCTTGATCTTATAGCTGAAGGATACTTTTTAGAGTGTGATGAAGCTAGAGCTCTTGAAATTATACATGGTTTATCTAGTTATTTTGTTTATGATGGTCTTGATACTGTTGTAGATAGAATTTCTACTATTGAGAAGAAACTTGATGCTCTAGACTTAAAAGTACTAGAAAAACCAAATCCTCCTAGAGAGGAGATTTTGGAAATAGGAAATTACTGGGAGCCTTTTATTAGGATTGTTATCTCTAATCAAAACTTCCTTGCTTTTTGGGACATTGGATCTACAGTTTCTATAATTCCTACCTTTATTTATGATTCTTTGTACCTTGCGAGCATGGACAAATTTCCATCTTTTCATGAACATTATAATGGTGATATTTCTTAGATCCAGGGAAGATTGAAAGATGTCCAGGTCATTTTTCTAAAAAGGAGTGTGTAGAATGACTTCTCCATCATGAAGGCCAATGAAGGAAATATAGTGCTTGGAAGGGATTTCCTCCGAGCCATGAAAGGCTTCATTGATATAGGTAAAGGACAAAATACGTTTGCGTGGTAAAGCAAAAGGTACGTACCTTTTCCCTTGGAAGAACAAGAATGAGCTTATTGAAAACCCTTTTGAGATCCTTGGTGAACCTTCCGATGATTTTGGAGAACTTTGATCTTTTACATTAAGCCTAGCTAATGGCTCTAAAGAAGCGCTTTTGGGAGGCAGTCCGCAACGAATTAAGGTTTTTATTTTTTCTTTGCTTCTGTTTTTAGTGGTCTTGATGATTGTTACTAATGTAGCAACATCATTGTATCTTTACTTTTCAAGCTTTGTGCCTTTTATAGCCTCATACGACAAGGGAAGTAAAAGTTGTGACATGCTGTCCAGAAAACAGATTCTGTCCTCGTGACTAGAAAAATCACAGAAAAATCCCAGTTCATCTTTTTGAGCTGAATTTTTTACACAGTGTGCTCTATACAATTACGAAACTTGCTTATGTTCTGAGTTGTTTTATTTGAGTTGCAGAAGTATCCCTAAAAAATTCGTTTTTACCTGCTGGTCTGTTTTTCACAGATTCTGTCCTGTTTTTCCTTTTCTTCGTTTTGCAAACCTTAAGCATGCTTTTTCTTTGAAAAAACTTATTGGAAATCTTGAGAAACAGTATCTCTTAAAGGTTATCTTTATTTCCAGTAGAGAAACAATTATTTTAGTTGGGTACTAACCTCTCTAATCAATCTACAATGAGTTATGTATGAAGGGAGTTTTCAAGTGCGCGATGAAAGATGATGAAAGAAGATCTTGGAGTGTCAAACGCTCAATCTTGGGGATGCCCATGTGCACCCCCAATAAATATTCAAGGAGACTCAAGCGTCTAAGCTTGGGGATGCCCCGTGCATCCCCTTCTTCATCAACAATTATCAGTTCGTCCCTCGTTGCACTATATTTTTATCGCTTCATGCGTTATGTGCTATACTTGGAGTTTCTCGCTCTTTACTTTTCTAGTTTTCTTCTGTTTTGTTTGCTGTAGCAACAATTTAGATCCCAGCTTACTCTTTTGTGTGGGAGAGATACACGCTCCTCTTGAACTAGAACTCCTCATAGGATTTGCATGTTTATTCTTTTAGCTGTGAGTTGTTCTTTTTCTTTTCTTAGATGCTGCTCTGTTAGTTGTAGTGCTTTAGTTTTTCTTGATCTTTTCTTTTGTTTTAGGTTAAACTTTCTATAGGTTACATGTTTTATCTTGTTAGAGAGTTTGCCTGTTGCACTGAGTTTTGTGTCTTGACTAGAAATAGGTAGTTAAAGTTGTTGTTCTCTTTGTAGTAGTAACTTGCAGTAGTTTTGAGGTATTAACTAGAGTAATGTTTGAACTTTTGGTGTCAAGAGCTCGAGCCTATTAGTGATAGATGTCATATTTTGGGCAATCCGTGTGTTTTTCAAAAACCAAAAACCCCTGTTGAGAACTCTAGCTACTAGATGGATCACTAACCTCCGGAGGGTTTGAATATTAGAGTACACTCACGTACCATGAGTCGAGGATGCACAAGCATAACCAAACCCCCATACACTCCTCCTCGGGGTACTTGTCTCTTTGCGAACCTCCTGATTAGATTGAGATTTACCGATAATAAGTGCATGGGTTCTTCGGACTAATGTGAGTATTCTAAAGTTCACACTTCCACCCACCTATACTTTTTCTAGCCTCTTCGGTACCGTGCATTGCCCTTTCTCATCTCGAGAGTTGGCGCATACTTCGCCGGTGCATCCAAACCCTTGGCACGATATGATATGTCATCATAAGCCTCCTTATATCTTTAATCAAAACAGCCACCATACCTACCTACAAGGCATTTCCATTGCCTTTCTGAGATACATTGCCATGCAACATCCATCTTCTCATGACTTGATCTTCATGTCATACATTTGCATCATGATAGTTATATCTTGTTTATGTGAGTACCTTTGTAAAGTGAGAAAGATCTCCTATATTCTTGTAAAATATAGAGTGTTGCCCCTAAAGTGAGGAAAAGATCCCAAAGAGGACAAAATCAAAAGATCCCAAAGAGGACAAATGAGAGTTAAATAGAAAGAGCCATTGAGGCCACCAAAAAATAGAAAAAAGAGAGAAAAAGAAACATAAAAAGAGAGAAGGGGGCACACTACTATTCCTTTTGAGAGATCCACACTAGTACTTCATCCTCTATCCCTTGTACTCCATAGAGATCATCATCATGCATATAGCTATGTGGGGACCTTCACACTATAGAACTTGGCTTGTATATTCCAATGATGAGCCTCCTGAAACGAGCTCTAGGTCTTCTTGAGCAAGCAAGTTAGATGCACCCCCACTAGTTCCCTTGGAGAGCTTTTAGCTCACATGTGCATCCGTTGCATGGCAATCCCTACTCCTCACATCATATCAATCATATGGCCTTCTCTCGCCTATGATTGTCCTCGTTGATGTGAGCCTTTCACACCTTTTTGTCTTCCTCCTCCACCTTATTTTTGTTTCGCCTTTTAGGTGTCAACTTTCTTGCTCACGCTCATCCATTGCATGAGTGCTCAAAATATCGAAAGGGGGTGGATCAGTTTGACTTTTACCTGGCTAGTGGTCTGGGGACGAGTCAAGATAAGAATCCAAAGGAGACTAAGTGTGAAACTTTAGTAGATAGTTGTTCTCAACAACCTTTTTTCTCTCTTTTTCCCAGTCCCCTGCTTGCACGCAAACACCATCTGGAGACATTCGAGTCACGGACAGCGAGAGCTCTTTTACCTTTTGTTCTTTTGTTGCTTGTGTCAATGCTAATATAGACTCTTTCCTGTTAAGACTTGAATTGAATTGCATGCTTTGATTGCTTTAATTAAAAGTCCTTGTATGGTTGTGTGGCATTTCACCACAGAAATTATGCTTGTTATCATTTACCTACTCGAGGAAGAGTAGGAATTAAGCTTTGGGATGTTGATACGTCCCAAACGTATCTATAATTTCTGCTTGCTCCATGCATGTTTTGTGTGACTTTGCCATGTTTTGCTTGAACTTTCATACATTTTTTAGCATATTTGGACTAATCTATTAACCCAGTGCACCCAGCTACAAGTTGATGTTTTCTGCTGTTTTTGTATTTCAGGTCTTCCGACCATTAAAAGTGCTCCAAAAAATCTGGAAAAATCAGATAAAAAATCAGCGACACGGAAGCTTCCAGAAACACCAAAGGAGGGAAGGGGGGCCACCACAGGGACTCTAGAAGGGTCCCTGGCGCGGCCCCACCCTAGGCCGCGCCAGGGAGCCTCCTGGCTGCCCTGTGGCCCCTCTCGGTGCCCCCCTTCGCCTATATTTACCCCCCGTGACGGAAACCCCTCAGACGAACCTCTTTTCCGCGATCTCGCCTCTGTACCGCCGCCGCCGCCGTTTATAGATCGGGGCTGCCTGGATAAGCTGCCCCGGCACCCTGCCAGGAGGAGGAACCACCTCCGGGAGACCATCCATAGCCATGGACGCCTCCCGCATGTACCGTGAGTAGTCCCCCTTGGACCATGGGTCCGTGACCAGTAGCTATGTGATCTATCTCTCCCCTCTTTGTGCTTCCACTTTCGAGACCTCGTGAGCTGCCTCACATGATCGAGGCACCTTTGTAATTTTCTGCCGTTGCTATGCTGAGTTTGTTGAGATCTGATGGATTATGAGACTATGTTCAGATTGTGATGAGTAATATATTTGGTTCTTCTCTTTATATTTTGTTATTCAGTAAATTCTTGCATGTTCTCCGTTTCCGTATTTTAATTTGGCCAAGTGATTTGTTGCAACTCCAAGAGGGAGCGTTATGCTTGATTGTGGGTTCAGCCCCTTGATGTCTAGCTTGAGTGATAGAAACATGAGACTAGGGGATGTGCTGTTGCAACCAGGGATAAAACAACGGTGCTTGTATCCGAGGATGCAAGGATTGTTTACTTTACGCAAAGTTCTTTTAATGCAGTTGCCTGTTGCTTTGAGTTTACACTTTGGGTGGGATTCACAACTTAATACCAGCGAGATGTTCTGGATAGATATCTCAAGGTGGATGATTCGTAGTAGATGCATTTGGATTTCGGTCTACTTACCATGGTGTACTGCCCATTGCTTTTGAGCCCTTCCTTTCTTTGCAGCATAGTTAGCATTGCGGTGCCTTCATAATCCTGTCAATTGCTCAACTATGATTTGTTTACCTCGCTAGAACTTTTGTCGTCTTTTGGGAGAGAGACATCACTAGTGAAAATCACGGGACCCCGGTCCATCTTTATATCATTTTTTACACCCTCAATTTACTTTTAGTCTTTACTTTCAGTTGCCACTATTATTATCTCTTGCGTTGATCCTTTGTAAACAGCAAGGTCAGAGGAATTGACAACTCCTCTGTACTCGTTGGGAGCAAAGTTATCTGTATCTGTGTGCAGGTCCAGGTGAAGTTAGCAACCTCGGCGCCATTGTTCACTTTACCACCTTCTTGTATTTCTGTGAGTCCTACGGGAGACAAACCCTATCCTCTACATAGGGGAAATTTGCTGCTACGCTACATCTCACCTTCCACTTGGGGTAACCAACGAGGAGTGAGAACTATCCTCACCGTATCATGTGTCTTCTTTATCTTTTTCGTAGCTGCTGTCATGTTTCGCTCTTAGTTTGCATGCTTATATCTTTTTAAGACCTTTTATTTAGTTTGTTGCTGGAACTCTCTTGAGTTTTCATGATTATCTTGTTTAGAAATTTTGCCTGTTGCACTGAGTTTTGTGTCTTGACTTCGAGTAGATAATTGAGGTTGCTATTCGATTGTAGTAGTAACTTGCAATAGTTTTGAGGTATTGCCATGAGTAATGTTTGAACTTTTGGTGTCAAGAGCTTTAGCCTATTAGTGATAGATGTCGTATTTTGGGCAATCCGTGTTTATTTTCGAAAAACCTACAAAATTAGTTGAGAACTTTAGCTACTAGATGGATCACTAATCTTTGGAGGGATCGAATATTAGAGTACACTCACGTACCATGAGTCGAGGATAAGCAAGGATAACCAAACCCCCCATACACTCCTCCTTGGGGTACTTGTATCGTTGTGAACCTCCTAATTAGATTGAGAGTTACCGATAATAAGTGCATGAGTTCTTCGGACTAATGTGAGTATTCGAAAGTTGACACTTCCACCTACCCATGTTTTTCTAGCCTCTCCTGTGTCGTGCATTGCCTCCTTCTCACTCCGAGATTGAGAGTTACTCATAATAAGTGCATGAGTTCTGAGTTTTTTTATTTGAGTTGCAGAAGTGCCCCGAAAAAATTCTCTACTACCTATTGTTCTGTTTTTCACAGATTCTGCCACGTTTTGCCTCTCTTCACTTTTGCAAACCTTAAGCTTGATTTTTCTTTGAAAAAACTTGTTGGCACTCTTGAGAAAGAATAGCTCTTCAAGAATATCTTTATATCCAGTGGGAAAAATTATTTTATTAAGGGTACTAACCTCTCTAATCAGCTTATGATGAGTTATGTATGAAGGGAGTTTTCAAATGTGCGATGGAAGATGATGAAAGAAGATCCAGCAGTGTCAAGCTCTCAAGCTTGGGGATGCCCCCATGCATCCCCAATAAATATTCAAGGAGACTCAAGCGTCTAAGCTTGGGTATGCCCCCGTGCATGTGACGCCCCCAAAATCAATCTGTGTACAGTAATCATACACGCAGGGTACACGGCTGAGATTAGGGTGTCACGGTGAGAATATCACAGCACAACACTAAACACAAAAGGATAAACAAATATATTACAATAAAGGGGGGTCACGCGGACCCGAATACATAAGTCATACAAGCCATAATATCTGAGTACATACATAGTTACTCAAGTTTTTCCTTAAGAAGGCTAGCACAAATCACATCAGAGATACAAATCGAAAAGGCGAGGCCTCCTGCCAGGGATCCACCGAACTACTCCTGGTCAACGGGGAACTCGACGTCGTAGTAGGCGCCTCCGGGGTACTCCTGCTCCTGGGCTCCAACGTCGGCTGCAGCGGCCGATCAGGCAAAACAGTAAAGGAAATAAAGCAGGTGAGTATCTAGTATACCCGCGAGTCTTACCTCCGCTACTAAGCATTATGCATTGTATCAACGGAAAGAAGAGGTTGTATACAGTGGACTGAAAGACAGAAATCCAGAGCAAGGGTAAGAAGCTAGGCCTATCGAATACTAGCATCTTCCGACGATGTCTTGCAGCATGAGGTAAGAATCAGCCAACAGTTTATATAAAGCATAAAGTAACAATGCAGCAGAAGTTGCTGCAGCATTGTATAATAATAAGTTGTAATAATTAACAATGCCTCCGAGTTCACCTCCTCGACATCCCCGCGAGGAAGAAAACCCGGAACCATACAGTTTAATATTAATAGTTTGTAGTGGTAAGATCCAGCTTCAGCATAAAGCGTCCTGTTACCTTGGACACGGCTATTCGAATAGATTAATCTTCCCTGCAGGGGTGCACTTGTGTTACGCTAACGCACGGATCTCCAGGATGGCGGGAACCTTGTCAGGGAACGCTCCACCGAGGCTATCCGACACTTCATAGCCCATCTTTCAAACTCAACAGAGAGGTCATCCGCCTGACTATATCCTATGTAAGCGGGGCTTTGGACCCTAACCCCGACGTACTCCTGCACGGTGCGAGGCTGGCCGGTGAAGTTAAATCAAAGCAAATACAAATCACACTGCCACGGCAAATAAGACAACACCACTTCCCGGCGCAGGCCGCAGTACTGCTGACGTCTGAAGAGTCCTCGGACGACACTACGAAGCAGAGGAGCCCATAACTCGTAATTCCCACGGGTAGGTAGTGCGTACATGGCATATAGAAAACTCAAGACATTCACTGAACCATTTAGCATTTTATTAACCTGCGTGACAACCGTTTTCGTTGCCTCGACTTAACTGACCCGCGGACAACGACAGCAGCCAGGACCACCAGTACATCGGTGCCTGCCCCGTCGTCCCACCAAGTCACTGCGGTTACCAACAATGTGAACCGTCTCCTTACCTTGTCTCGCGTGTGCTCCTGGAGGAGCTCGACTTTCGTAGTTTGGTAACTCTCGCGGCCAACGATCAGGGGCCAAGCACACCAGTACACTGGTCGTACCCTCCCTGTCGTCCCGTCGCAATACCTCTCGCGGGCACCGTTGGGTCGCCCGACTTCTTACCTGAAGGACAACCATTGCTCAGGTACCTAGAGCGGCTATACAGACTCAGCAACGAGTGGAGTACAAGGATTACTCCTTGATAGCTCACACTTGATGGAGGCTCGGCAGAGCCGAGCTAGGGGACCTGAGGCAGTGTCTGCATTGTACCGTACCTGTGCAGTTATAATATTTGTATCCGCGTTCACTCCCCTGAGTGATCACGGCCCTCTATCTAATCCTAGTTAACAATGCGCAGGGCTCACTGCTGAATAGCATATATATATTTATAGGCAGCATAGGATAAGGAAGGCACATCAAGGGGAGACAATGACAGGTTATGCAATTGAATAGGTAAGCAACGTAGCAGCAGCAGTAACAATGCCTAGTGCAAGAAATGTACGGAAAGATAAGCGATATCTAGGGAAGAGAATGGCTCTGCTTGCCTGGAAGCTCGACGGTAGGGGTAGGGTCGTCGACGAAGTAGTCGTACTCAGCAGCGGTGTAGTCGACGGCAACAGCGGGGTCTACCGGAGATTAAGGGGGGAAGAAACAGTAAATACAAAGCAAGCATATACAAACAGATGCATGACATGACAGATGAAAAGTTAACGGGGTTCTAACGCAGTGCAATGCACGTTGCTCGGAACGGAAATTCATCCGGGGATGAACTGTCAGCTCTGGGTGATTATCGGACAAGGTGTCCGGAGGGGGAAGGATCAAGCCGGAGGTGTCGTGGGTACCGGACAAACATAAGGGGGTGTATCCGTGCTAGTTGATCTATTCCGAGAAACATTCATGTTCGGCATAAATTCATCCGGGCACTCTAACAGTACCGGACAATTTATCGGACTGCCGGTCCGGAGGGGGACGGTTCGATGTTCGTTGTGTTAGAGGGGTGTGATCGACATACAGATAGCGTATTCGTATTCGTTATATTTTTCTGATCAATCTTGATGTATAAAGATTTTCCATCTGAATTACGGTTTAAAAGATATTAATTTCTGAAGTTTTAAATCATTTAAAAGATTTTCTGAATTACTTTTATTAATAAAACAGAGGCATTATCCACAACAGTGTTGAATGGTCAAACTGACATGGGGGTCCCACATGTCAGCCTCTATTTAGTTATAATTCATTTTATTTAATAAAAACAGAAGGGTGGCCCACATGTCATTCACAGCAATAATTTTTAATTCATTTATAAATAAAACTGACAGGGGGGCCCATGTGTCATACTAACAGAGACAACTAATCAGTTTATTTAATTTAGTTGATGACCAGGGCCCACCTGTCATATGTCCAGGGGGGTATTATATTAACTTACAGGGGCTAATTGACCAGGGGGTACTTAGGCCTAATAGAAGATTAGCAGGGCCCTGGGCCCATGTGCCAGTGGCACAAAGCACAGCCGGCTATGCCGCCGGCGAGCAGCGCCATGGCCGGCGACCTAGCGCTGCACACAATTGACCAAAACGAGCGATGTTTGTTCCTATGGCTTCCTAGCGATGCGCCGCACCCATTTCTTCCACTTGTGCGGGATGGGATGGACCTACGGCGACGCCGGCGTGCACCGCGGCGGCGGCCGAAACACCGTGGCGGGAAGTACGAACCAGAGCTCGAATTCGAGCCCAAAATGGAGGGGGGCCGGTGTGGTTACTCACCCTGAGGACACAAGGTACGGTGAGTGTTCGGAAGCAGCAGGGGTAGAAGAACGACGGCGGCGGCGTTGAGGATACGCGGGGTGGAGGAGGTCGATTCGATTGATTCGGGGCTCCTCGGCTCGGGCGCGGGGTCGGGGATGAAGGAGAAGAAGCTGGCGGTCCTTCATGTCCGGGTGGCGAGGCGAGGCGGCGACGGCAGCTACGTGGGCGAGCTCGCGGCCGAGGCGGCCATGGCGTTCGGACTCAAAGGGGAAAACGCAGTGGAGAGGCGAGGGGGAAAATGACTTGGTCCGATCCACAATTTGCGGGGCTCGCCCTTATCACGACGACGACGACTCCACGGGGGCAGGGGGAGCAGGTGAGAGGCGAGGGGGGTCGGCTTGTCGGCGACGAGCGCGCGGCATGGCCACAGTGCCGGGAGGAAGAAGACAAGGCAGGGGTGGGCCGGGGTGGGCCTCGCCCCAGGCGAGGAATTACCATTTTCTTTTATTTGCCTTTTTCATTTACTGTTACTGCTAGAAACAATTAATTTAAATGCTAAAACATTTTTATAAAAGGTGTCAGTGGTTTCTAAATTAGGTGTATGTCACATGTAGGTGACACAAAAGGTTTGGTGCATTTTAAAACTCAATGGGTATTACTTTTAAATATTTTATGATTAAAAAGGACCTTACAAGCTACTGTTATAATTGTTTGGGATTTTTCATAACTCCAAAAATTACCAAAGTTGGTCCAACCTGATTATAATGATTTTAGGCAATTTACAAAAATGGTTTCATGATTTTTGAGCAAGGTTTAATTTCCACCAAGTTTTTATTATCCACCAAAAGGGGTTTTAGGGTTTTGGCTTTGGGGTTTTTACCCTAAGGGCTCAAGTACATGGTGCATGGGGTGTTGATCACCCACATCAAGGTTTTGATCATTAGCATCACAAAGTTTGAACAGGTCAGGGAATCAACAGTGATAACTCAACAGTGATGATCAACAGTAAGGATGGTTACTGTTACAAGCAACTGAGGGTGTTACAAATCTCCCCCACTACAAGAATTCTCGTCCCGAGAATTTAAGTGGTAGCGAGGAAAAGATCGGGGTATTCATCTCAAAGACGATCTTCGCGTTCCCAAGTGGCTTCATCTTCAGAATGATTCGACCACTGAACCTTGAGGAACTTGACGGTCTTGTTGCGGGTTCGACGTTCAGACTGATCGAGAATGCGGCTCGGATGTTCTCGATAAGTCAAGTCTTGTTGCAGCTCGATCATATCATGCTCCACTTCGCGGATAGGGTCCTTGAAGCAGCGACGGAGTTGCGACACATGGAATACATCGTGGACTTGGGAGAGGTTCGGCGGCAATTCCAACCGGTATGCCACGGGTCCACTCCTGGAAACGATACGGAACGGGCCAATGTAGCGAGGAGCCAACTTGCCCTTGATACCGAAGCGATGAGTGCCCCTCATGGGAGTGACACGGAGGTACACGTATTCACCAGGCTGATACTCCATTTCCCGGTGTTTGCGGTCATAGTTGCTCTTCTGACGAGACTGTGCGGCCTTGAGATTTTCTTGCACAATGCGAACCTGATCTTCAGCTTGTTGGACAAGATCCGGGCCGAAGTAGGGTCGTTCCCCAGTTCCTGACCAATTCAGGGGGGTTCGACATTTACGTCCGTATAGAACTTCGAAGCGGGCCATCTTCAAGCTAGCCTGATAGCTATTGTTGTACGAGAATTCCGCGTACGGGAGGGCATCCTCCCATTTCATGCCGAAAGAAAGGACACAAGCGCGAAGCATGTCTTCTAGCACTTGATTAACTCGTTCAACTTGGCCTTGAGACTGGGGGTGATAAGCGGAGCTGAGATTCAGACGAGTCCCGAAGGCTTCCATGAAACTCGTCCAGTATCATGAGGTGAAAATGCTGCCACGGTCTGAACTGATCTCCAGCGGAATACCATGGAGTGACACAATTCGGGAGATATACAAGTGTGCTAACTGACTAGCAGTGATCGTCTCCTTGACCGGCAGGAAGTGAGCAATCTTGGAGAATCGGTCGATGACGACCAAGATGGCATCGTTACCTTTTTGTGACTTAGGAAAACCGGTGACGAAGTCCATCTCGACTTTGTCCCACTTCCAATCAGGAGGAGGGAGTGGTTGCAACCAACCAGCAGGTTTCTGATGTCCGGCTTTGACGCGTCTGCAAACGTCACATTGAGAAACATAGCGGGCGATGTCTTGCTTCATGTAAGGCCACCAGTACCGTTGACGAAGGTCTTTATACATCTTGGTACTGCCAGGGTGGATTGACAAGGGAGAATTATGGGCTTCTTCCATGATATCCGAACCACAGTTAATGATGGCCGGGCTCACAGGAACTACTAAGCGGCCCTTGAAGTACACAGTATCACCATCATTAGCATCAATGGTAAAAGAGGAGGGCTTTCCTTCTGCGATGTCCTGCTTTATCTTCACAATGTCAGGGGCCAGAGATTGTTTACTCTTGATGAGGGCGTCGAGTTTTGACTCGAGAACCAGGTTATTGACGTAACCTTGAGGAACAATCTCGAGGTTCAACTTGCGAAACTCTTCATACAGAAGTGGTTGCTGCACCTGAACCTCAAGTTCAGAACAGTAAGCTTTGCGGCTCAAGGCATCGGCCATCACGTTAGCCTTGCCAGGGGTATACGAAATATCCATGTTGAAGTCGGCTATTGTCTCGAGCCATCGTTGTTGACGAAGATTCAGGTCTGGCTGAGTAAACAGGTACTTCAGACTTATGTGATCGGTGTAGACCTCGCAACGATTACCGACGAGGTAATGTTGCCACAGCTTCAATGCATAAATTACTGCTTCCAATTCGAGATCATGTGTTGGATACTTGTCTTCGTGAGCACGCAACTGACGAGAGCCATAAGCAATCACTTTGCGCTCTTGCATTAGGACACAGCCTAATCCTTGACGAGACGCGTCGCAATATATCACGAAGTCCTTCTGAGTATCAGGGGGAGCGAGCACCGGGGGAGAAGTTAGCTTGTCCTTGAGCGCTTGGAAACTTTCTTGACATTTATCTGTCCACTCAAACTTGACGCCTTTGTGAAACAGATTAGTCAGAGGCCTGGCAATCTTGGAGAAATTCTCGACGAAACGGCGGAAATAGCTAGCGAGCCCGAGGAAACTGCGGACTTGCTTGACGGTCTTGGGAGGAGTCCAGTCAAGAATAGCCTGGATACGTTCTGGGGTGACGGCAATGCCATCCTTGGAAATCACATGCCCAAGGTAGGTTACTTCGGGAAGCCAGAACTCACACTTAGAATACTTAGCGTAGAGTTTGTGTTCTCGAAGCTTCTCCAGTATAAGACGAAGATGTTCAGCATGTTCTTCTTCATTCTTGGAATATATCAATATATCATCCAGATAAACCACGTGGAACTGGTCGAGGTACTCCATGAAAATATAATTCATCAATCTGGAGAAGGTGGCTGGAGCATTGGTTAAGCCAAAGGACATGACAGTGTACTCGTATGAACCATAGCGAGTAATGAAGGAAGTCTTCGGAATGTCCTCATCACGGACTCGGATTTGGTGATAACCCAACCTCAAGTCGAGTTTAGAGAACACCTTGGATCCGGCAAGTTGATCATACAGATCGTTGATCCGGGGAAGTGGGTATTTGTTCTGGATGGTGGCTTGGTTAATGGGCCGATAATCTTGGACCAGTCGGTTTGTCCCATCGCTCTTCTTGACAAAGAGCGAAGGTGCTCCCCAAGCTGAGGAACTGGGGCGAATGAATCCTTTCTGAAGTGCCTTGTCGATTTCCTCCTTAAGTTCAAGGAGTTCATGTGGCGGCATCTTGTAAGGACGCTTGGCAATAGGAACAGTGTCTGGCTTCAAGTCGATGACGAATTCAACTTCTCTGATCGGGGGTATTCCCGGTAGTTCTTCGGGGAAGACGTCGGGAAAGTCGCGGACGACCGGGACGTTCTCAATTCCTTCCAGAGGTGAGATATTCAAAGCATTCATCATAAAGATCTGTGTTTCTGCATTACGGGTAACTCGGGGGGTGTGCTTAACAATCTCACCGGAGGGGTGAAAAAGTTGGACAGACTTGGTGCCACAATAGAGTGCGGCATCGTGAAATTTCAACCAATCCATTCCCATGATGAGGTCTATGGTGGAAGACTTCAGGAGGATGGGCGAAGCAAAGAATTCAACTCCTTCGATTTCAATGGTGGTGTTTGGCACCAGCATGGTGGTTCGGCATTGGCCTATCAGAGTGCGAACAACCATCGGTGGTTTCATCGTTTCGTACTTGAAGTTATGCGAAAATGCAAATGCTTCCGACATGAATGAATGCGATGCTCCTGTATCAAATAAAACAGTAGAAGGTACGGAATTAACGAGAAGGGTACCCATCACGGTAGTGGGTTGTTGCTGAGCTTCTTCAACATTGACGTTGTTAGCATGTCCACGAGCATAAGCAGCAGACCCAGTATTATAGTTGGGGGTCCTGTTGTTGCCACGACCATTTCCGCGGCCAGCGGGGTGAACTACCAGTTGCTTCTGTTTCTGGGGGCACTCCCTGGAAAAATGCCTAGGTTGGCGGCACGTGAAGCATAGTCCATCCTGAGGACGAAGGGGGGTAGCATTGGGTGGTGCAGGCAGAGCTCTTGGCATCTGCGGTGGCGGAGGCAGACGGGGTGCAGCATAAGACGGCCTTGGAGCAGGGACAGCTGAATGGGTCACACTGGTAGGGAGCCAGATACGACGCTTCTGCGTTGCGCCCGAAGATGAGCCAACGTCACGATAACGCTTCAGAGAGTTCTTATGCTCCATCTGGGCAGTCTCGACGGTGATAGCCTTGTTCACCATGGTGGCGAAGTTGGCGAATTCATGAACGGCAAGAGCGAGCCTGAGGTCTGGATTGAGGCCACGACGGAACTTCAGCTGCCTACGAGCATCAGTGGTGATCTCTTCTTCCGCATAGCGAGAGGGGTTGAGGAACTCGCGCTGATAGGCTTCAACAGTCATGTCGCCCTGAGTGAGGTTGCGGAATTCTTCCGCCTTACGTTCCATGATCCCCTGAGGAATGTAGCGGGCGCGAAAGGCAGACTGAAATTCATCCCAAGTGATGACTTCTCCAACTGGCAGTGAACGCTTGTGGGTACTCCACCACTGAGCAGCGGTGCCTTTCAGGTGATAAGACGCAAAGTTCACATAGTCGGCTGGATCGACATTAGCAGACTCCAGCTCGTGAGTGATGTCGCGAAGCCAGTCATCAGCATCCAACGACTGAACAGTGCTGCGGAACATAGTGGGGTTGAGGCGGGTGAAGTCGTGCAGAGTCACGGTGGCATGCTGATGGTGGTGCCCATTCTGATTCGGCTAGGGGAACTGAGCCATGATATTCTGCATGAACTGACGGTTCATCTCGAACTGCTGCATCATCGCGGCCATGTAATCCGGCGGCGGAGGTGGGTCGTTGGCACCACGACCACGACCACGACCACCACGACCAGCCATCCTGCTAGAATTTAACAGGGGTATTTCAGCGATGAAAACTTAACGAGATAACGGAATCAAGCCTGAATTAAAGCGACAACGAAGAGGAGGCGCGTATATATATAGGAGTAGTCATATAAGACATACACATTTACACACAGAGTCAATCGAAAATCGGGCAGCGTAACGTCGTAGAAATTAAGGAAAAAGGACTCACTAGGCGGCGCGCAGACCGCGGTAAGGATTACACGACGCGACATAGATTCCACTATGTCAATCACGCCGCAAGAAAACTGTTGGCCACAGGAGTTAATGCCAGAGAACGCGCGGCCTGCCCAGAATGAGAATGGGATCCGCGGTCCGGGACCTGGGGTATGACTCCTGCGACACGACTCAATCAATGGGGAAGCACCAAAAATCCCAGGTGGAATCAAGAGAACGTGATGAAGGGAATATGCCCGAGAGGCAATAATAAAGTGTTTATTATATTATTCCTTGTTTATGATAAACTTTTATTTCTCATGCTAGAATTGTATTAACCGGAAGTGTTGATACATGTGTGTTTAATAAGCAAACAATGGTTCCTAGTAAAGCCTCTCTTTTAACTAGCTCGTCGATTAACAGATGATCAAGGTTTCCTAATCATGAACATTGGATGTTGTTAATAACGGGAGCATATCATTAGGAGAATGATGTGATGAATATATACCCAAACTAAGTATAACAATACGATCAAGTCATTTAGTTTATATTGTTATATCTTGCATTCGAAGTAATATTGTTCCTTAGACCATGAGATCATGTCAATCACTAATACCGAAAGAATACTTTAATGACATCAAACGTCACACTGTAACAGGGTGACTATAAAGGTGGTGTTAGGTATTCGGAAAGTATTAGTTGAGGCTCATGGATCAAGAATGGGATTTGTCCATCCAAAATGACGGAGAGATATACTCTGGGCCCTCTCGGTGATATCACATTGACACCGCTTGCAAGCACGTGACTAGGTCACAAGAATGTCATATCACAGAACGAGTAAAAGAGTACTTGTCGGAAACGAGATCGAACAAGGTATGGTTGATACCGATGATCGGATCTCGGACAAGTAAAATATCGCGAGACAAAGGGAATTAGTTACGACGTTGATGGTTCACACGATCACAAGATTCATCGTTGAATATATAGGAGTCATCACGGATCTCCAGATCCCGCTGTTGATTATTGATCGGAGAGGTGTCTCAATCATGTCTGTATTATTCGCGAACCGTAGGGTGACACACTTAAGGTTTGATGATGCATTTTGAGAGGATAAGGAATATTGAAGAATGTTTTGGACAGCACCGAATTTTTTGGGTAAAATTGAAATAGTTCAAGGGGTTTTTGTCGGATGGTTGTTAATAGAATTAACAAATGATTCGAGGTGCAATGTGAAAATGTTTGTTAATAGGATTAACAAATATTAAATAAAGAAATAGAAATGTTTTATTTATTTATTAAAGAAAACCTTTGGATTTTCCAAGTGGACAATTAAGGGAGCATGGGTGGGTGTGAGTGTGGCTTCCACTCACATCAAGAGGGGAAGAGGTGGAGGCACCATGAGTTGGCCGCACCCCCCCCCTTGGGCTGCCCACTCCTCCCCTATAAAAGGAGGGTGAGGGCTTCCCCTCCCATACACTTGCCTCACCTCCCTTCCTCTCCACCCGCTGCTCCATACCATGATCTTCCGCTTGGCGAAGCCCTGACCGTGGGATTCTTCACCACATCACGTTGTTGTGCTTCTGGATTTCCGGGGATCCTCTACTTCCGCTGCCCCGCTGGATCGAGGGAACGGAGGTCGTCATCAAGCTGTACGTGTGACCGAGCACGGAGACGCTCAGCGTACATCATCGCGATCTTGAGATCGGCAAGTGAACCACTACATCATCCACGAGATTTGATCTCGTAACGTTTTAAGTCTTCGAGGGTGAGTTCTTCTATGACATCCTACTCGTTGCTTACATCTCCTAGATTAGATATTGGCTTGTTGGTTGTTTATGCGTAGGAATTTTTTTTGTTTTCCTTGCTACGAACCCTTCAGTGGTATCAGAGCCTCGTCTATGCGTAGATGGTTTGTACGAGTAGAACACATATGGATGTGGGCGTTGATGATCATGGTTTTTCCTCCTTTTGTATTTTGGATCCTAGTGGCATAGTGGGATGAAGCGGCCCGGACTAACCTTACATGTCCGCGTACATGAGACTTGTTCCACGACTGACATGCAACTTGTATTGCATAAGTGGCTGGCGGGTGTCTTTCTCTCTCACTATAGTTAGGATCTAATCTACAACGGGTTGTTAAAAATATGTTTTATCAACGTTGTGGTTTATGTTCGTAGGTATGAACGGTTCTATCTTCGTAAGCCCAAGCCACGTAAAATATGCAAAAATAAATTAGAGACGTCTAACTTGTTTTTGCAGGGCATGTGATGTGATATGGTCAATGTTACAAATTTGATGTATGAGATGATCCATTTTGTAAGTTATTGACATACCGGCAGGAGACATATGGTTGTCTTATTATTTATGGCCTGCGTGTTGTATATCATATCCATGTGATATGTTGTAATTTGATGGACAATCAAGATGGAGGTGCCATGGACCTTGGTGCCACGCCGGTGGGATGATGAAGATCATACCATGATGCACAAGATGGAGATCAAGTGCAAGAAGGACCATATCATATCACATTATCCATGCATGTGATGTTAATCCTTTTATGCATCTTATTTTGCTTAGACCGTGACGGTAGCATTATAAGATGATCCCTCTCAATTAATATCAAGATAATAATGTGTTCTTCCTTAGTATGCACCGTTAAGAAAGTTCGTCGTTTCGAGACACCACGTGATGCACGGGTGTGATAGACTCTACGTTCGTATACAACGGGTGTTTTCAAGCCTAGCATGTACAGACATGGCCTTGAAACACACGCAATACAATGGTTCTACTTGGCGAGCCTAGCATGTACAGACATGGCCTCGGAACACGAACCGAAAGGTAAAGCATAAGTCATATGGATGATATGATGAACATGTCGATGTTCACCTTTGCAGCTACATCATATCACGTGATGATCGGTTTTGGTGTAGTGAATTTGGTTTGTGTAATCACCAAAACGACTAAGAGGGATGTTGTTTTTGAGTGGGAGTTCATGGGATAATTTTTTGAATTAACTTGAACTTAATTTATCATAAACTTAGTCTAAATAGTCTTTGCAAATATGTTGTAGATCATGGCTGCACCTACCTTCAATTTCAATATGTTCATGGAGAAGAAAAGCTAGCGAACAATGGTAGCAACTTTACCAACTGGGCACTTAACCTGAGGATTCTCCTCACCGCTTGCAAGAAGCTCTATGTGCTTGATGCACCGCTAGGTGACCAGCCCGCTGATGATGCTTTTGATGAAGATAAAAATGTTTATCTGACTCAAAAAGAAGACCACAATATAGTTCATTGCGGCATCCTGGATTAGAACCAGAGCTGCGAAAACGTTTCGAGAACAGCACTGCTTATGCTACAATGGGAGAATTGAAAATGATTTTCGATACCCATGCTGCAGTTGAGAGTTATGATGCTTCAGAAAAGTTCTTTAGCTGCATGATGGAAGAGAACAGCTCCGTCAGTGAGCACGTACTCAAAATGTCTGCGTACGCTGATAAGCTCATAGCCTTGGGAATAACGATTCCCAATGAGCTAGGGATACATCGTGTTCTTCAATCTCTGCCACCTAGTTACAAGAACTTTGTGATGAACTACAATATGCAAGGCATGAAGAAGTCTCTTCCTGAGCTTCTCTCGATGCTTAAAACTGCTGAAGTGGAGATAAAGAAAGAGCATCAAGTGTTGATGATCAATAAGACCACTAGTTTCAAGAAAGGCAAGAAAGGCAAGCCAAAGGGCAACTTCAAGAAGGTTGGCTAGTCTGTTTCTACACCTGAGAAGAAAACCAAGAATGGTCCTAAGCCTGAGACTGAGTGCTTCTATTGCAAGGGCACTGGCCACTGGAAGCGGAACTGCCCCAAATATCTGGCAGATAAGAAGGCCGGCAAAGTGAACAAAGGTATATGTGATATACATGTTATTGATGTGTACCTTACTAGTACTCGCAGTAGCGCCTGGGTATTTGATACTGGTTCGGTTGCTCACATATGTAACTCGAAACAGGAACTGCAGAATAAGCGACCACTAGCAAAGGATGAGGTGACGATGCGCGTCGGCAATGGATCAAGAGTTGATGTGATCGCCGTCGGCACGCTACCTCTTCGTTTACCGTCTGGATTAGTTATAAACCTGAATAAATGTTATCTGGTGCCTGCGTTGAGCATGAACATCATTTCTGGATCTTGCTTAATGCAGAGTGGTTATTCCTTTAAGTCCGAGAACAATGGTTGTTCGATTTATATGAATAATATCTTTTATGGTCACGCACCTGAGAAGAATGGTTTATTTCTTTTGAATCTTGATAGTATTGATACACATATTCATAGTGTGAATGCCAAAAGAATCAAGTTAAATGATGATATTTCTACTTACATGTGGCATTGCCGCTTAGGTCATATTGGTGTTAAACGCATGAAGAAGCTCCATTCTGATGGACTCTTAGAATCACTTGATTATGAATCATTTGAAACGTGTGTACCATGCCTTATGGGCAAGATGACTAGAACCCCGTTTTCAGGTTCTATGGAACGGGCGACAAACTTACTGGAAATCATACATACTGATGTGTGTGGACCAATGAGTGTATCGGCGCGCGGTGGATATCGTTATTTTGTCACTTTCACAGATGATTTGAGTAGATATGGATATATTTACTTAATGAAACACAAATCTGAGACGTTTGAAAAGTTCAAAGAATTTCAGTGTGAAGTTGAAAATCATCGTAACAGAAAGATAAATTTCTACGATCTGATCGTGGAGGTGAATATTTAAGTTACGAGTTTGGCATGCATATGAAACAATGTGGAATAGTTTCACAACTCACACCTGCCGGAACACCACAGCGTAATGGTGTTTCCGAACGTCGTAATCGTACTCTATTGGATATGGTTCGATCTATGATGTCTCTTACAGATTTGCCACTGTCATTTTGGGGTTATGCACTAGAGACCACTGCATTCACTTTAAATAGGGCACCATCTAAATCCGTTGAAACGACACCGTATGAATTATGGTTTGGAAACAAACCTAAGCTGTCATTTCTAAAAGTTTGGGGCTGCGATGTTTATGTGAAGAAGCTTCAACCTGATAAACTCGAACCCAAAGCGGAAAAATGCATCTTCATAGGATACCCTAAGGAAAAAATAGGGTACACCTTCTATCACAGATCCGAAGGCAAGATTTTCGTTGCCAAGAATGGATCCTTTTTAGAGAAGGAGTTTCTCTCGAAAGGTGTGAATAGTAGGAAGGTAGAACTCGATGAGGTTATTGAACCTTCTCTTCTTGGAATGGCGAGTAGCGCAGCACCGGAAGTTGTTCCAGTGCCGACTCCGTCAGTTGAAGAGGGAACTAATGATCAAGATCATGAAACTCCAGAAGAGGAAACTACCGTGCTTCGCAGGTCAACTAGGGAACGTACAGCTCCTGAACTGTATGGGAATCCCGTCTTAAACTTCATGGTAGATGTAAGTGATGACCCTGCGACGTATGATGAAGCAATGATGAGCCCAGATTCCAACAAATGGCTTGAAGCCATGAAATCCGAAATGGGATCCATGTACGAAAACCAAGTTTGGACTTTGGTGGACTTACCCGATGACCGTAAGGCCGTTGAGAACAAATGGATTTTTAAAAAGAAAACTGATGCTGATGGTAATGTGACCGTCTATAAAGCTCGACTTGTCGCAAAAGGTTTTCGACAAATTCAAGGAGTTGACTACGATGAGACCTTCTCACCAGTAGCAATGCTAAAGTCAGTTAGGATTATGTTAGCAATTGCTGCATTTTTCGATTATGAAATCTGGCAGATGGATGTCAAAACGGCATTCCTGAATGGTGACATTGAGGAAGAGTTGTATATGATGCAACCCAAAGGTTTTGTTGATCCTAAGGATGCTGACAAGGTATGCAAGCTTCAACGTTCCATTTATGGACTGAAGCAAGCATCTCGGAGTTGGAACCTCCGTTTCGATAAGGTGATCAAAGAGTTTGGATTTGATCAAACGTACGGAGAAGCTTGTATCTACAAGAAAGTGAGTGGGAGCTCTGTAGCATTTCTAGTACTGTATGTGGATGACATATTGTTGATTGGAAATGATATAGAATTGTTAAAAGGTGTAAAAGGTTATTTGAACAGTAATTTTTTGATGAAAGACCTCGGTGAAGCAGCTTATATATTAGGCATCAAAATCTACAGGGATAGATCAAGACGCTTAATTGGACTTTCGCAAAGTACATACATTGACAAGATTTTGAAGAAGTTCAGAATGGATAAAAGTAAGAAGGGGTTCTTACCAATGTTGCAAGGCAAGACATTGAGTAAGACTCAATGTCCAGTTACAGCAGAAGATAGAGAGGAAATGAATAAGATTCCCTATGCTTCAGCTATAGGTTCTGTCATGTATGCTATGCTATGTACAAGACCAGATGTGGCACATGCTGTTAGTTTGACTAGCAGGTACCAATCCGATCCAGGTTTGGAACACTGGGCGGCAGTCAAGAATATCCTTAAGTACTTGAGAAGAACTAAGGATATGTTTCTCGTGTATGGCGGTGAAGAAGAGCTCGTCGCAAGAGGTTACGTCGATGCTAGCTTCGTCACTGATCCGGATGACTCTAAGTCACAATCCGGATACGTATTTATTATGAATGGAGGAGCAGTAAGCTGGAGGAGTTCCAAGCAATCTGTGGTAGCGGGATCATCAACAGAAGCGGAATATGTTGCTGCCTCAGAGGCAACACATGAAGCAGTTTGCATGAAGGAGTTCATATCCGAACTAGGTGTGGTTCCGAGTGCTTTGGATCCAATGGTTATCTATTGTGACAACAATGGTACCATTGCCAATGCTAAGGAACCAAGGTCTCACAAGAATTCCAAGCATATCAAGCGTCGTTTTCACTCCATCCGTGAGTATGTCAAGGATGGGGATGTGAAGATTTGCAAAGTACACACAGATCTGAATGTGGCAGATCCGTTGACTAAAACTCTCCCAAAGGCAAAACATGATAAACACCAGAACTCCATGGGTGTTAGATTCATTACTATGTAATATAGATTATTGCCCCTAGTGCAAGTGGGAGACTGAAGGGAATATGCCCGAGAGGCAATAATAAAGTGTTTATTATATTATTCCTTGTTTATGATAAACGTTTATTTCTCATGCTAGAATTGTATTAACCGGAAACGTTGATACATGTGTGTTTAATAAACAAACAATGGTTCCTAGTAAAGCCTCTCTTTTAACTAGCTCGTCGATTAACAGATGATCAAGATTTCCTGATCATGAACATTGGATGTTGTTAATAACGGGATCATATCATTAGGAGAATGATGTGATAAATATATACCAAAACTAAGTATAACAATACGATCAAGTCATTTAGTTTATATTGTTATATCTTGCATTCGAAGTAATCTTGTTCCTTAGACCATGAGATCATGTCAATCACTAATACCGAAAGAATACTTTAATGACATCAAACGTCACACTGTAACAGGGTGACTATAAAGGTGGTGTTAGGTATTCGGAAAGTATTAGTTGAGGCTCATGGATCAAGAATGGGATTTGTCCATCCAAAATGACGGAGAGATATACTCTGGGCCCTCTCGGTGATATCACATTGACACCGCTTGCAAGCACGTGACTAGGTCACAAGAATGTCATATCACAGAACGAGTAAAAGAGTACTTGTCGGAAACGAGATCGAACAAGGTATGGTTGATACCGATGATCGGATCTCGGACAAGTAAAATATCACGAGACAAAGGGAATTAGTTACGACGTTGATGGTTCACACGATCACAAGATTCATCGTTGAATATATAGGAGTCATCACGGATCTCCAGATCCCGCTGTTGATTATTGATCGGAGAGGTGTCTCAATCATGTCTGTATTATTCGCGAACCGTAGGGTGACACACTTAAGGTTTGATGATGCATTTTGAGAGGATAAGGAATATTGAAGAATGTTTTGGACAGCACCGAAAAAATTTCGGGTAAAATTGAAATAGTTCAAGGGGTTTTTGTCGGATGGTTGTTAATAGAATTAACAAATGATTCGAGGTGCAATGTGCAAATGTTTGTTAATAGGATTAACAAATATTAAATAAAGAAATAGAAATGTTTTATTTATTTATTAAAGAAAACCTTTGGATTTTCCAAGTGGACAATTAAGGGAGCATGGGTGGGTGTGAGTGTGGCTTCCACTCACATCAAGAGGGGAAGAGGTGGAGGCACCATGAGTTGGCCGCACCCCCCCCCTTGGGCTGCCCACTCCTCCCCTATAAAAGGAGGGTGAGGGCTTCCCCTCCCATACACTTGCCTCACCTCCCTTCCTCTCCACCCGCTGCTCCATACCATGATCTTCCGCTTGGCGAAGCCCTGACCGTGGGATTCTTCACCGCATCACGTTGTTGTGCTTCTGGATTTCCGGGGATCCTCTACTTCCGCTGCCCCGCCGGATCGAGGGAACGGAGGTCGTCATAAAGCTGTACGTGTGACCGAGCACGGAGACGCTCAGCGTACATCATCGCGATCTTGAGATCGGCAAGTGAACCACTACATCATCCACGAGATTTGATCTCGTAACGTTTTAAGTCTTCGAGGGTGAGTTCTTCTATGACATCCTACTCTTTGCTTACATCTCCTAGATTAGATCTTGGCTTGTTGGTTGTTTATGCGTAGGAAAGTTTTTTGTTTTCCTTGCTATGAACCCTTCACGTGATCCTAATGTCAGATTTTGTAAAACTTACCAGCAAGGATAAGAGAGCAGAGTCCCAGAGCATAGGTAAGGAGAAAAGGATCCTAATACCATAGATATCACATGTAGTAACATCGATGTGGGCCCGTAAGCCAAATATTAAGTTAGCAAAATACTTTTTCAAAGTCTAGACTCAACTTCGACCAAGTAGTGCTGGGGTGGCTTCCTACAGGCAGTCGTCTCTGATACCAACTTGTGACGCCCCCAAAATCAATCCGTGTACAGTAATCATACACGCAGGGTACACGGCTGAGATTAGGGTGCCACGGTGAGAATATCACAGCACAACACTAAACACAAAAGGATAAACAAATATATTACAATAAAGGGGGGTCACGCGGACCCGAATACATAAGTCATACAAGCCATAATATCTGAGTACAGACATAGTTAGTCAAGTTTTGCCTTAAGAAGGCTAGCACAAATCACATCAGAGATACAGATCGAAAAGGCGAGGCCTCCTTCTTGGGATCCACCGAACTACTCCTGGTCAACGGGGAACTCGACGTCGTAGTAGGCGCCTCCGGGGTACTCCTGCTCCTGGGCTCCAACGTCGGCTGCAGCGGCCGATCAGGCAAAACAGTAAAGGAAATAAAGCAGGTGAGTATCTAGTATACCCGCGAGTCTTACGTCCGCTACTAAGCATTATGCATTGTATCAACGGAAAGAAGAGGTTGTATACAGTGGACTGAAAGACAGAAATCCAGAGCAAGGGTAAGAAGCTAGGCCTATCGAATACTAGCATCTTCCGACGATGTCTTGCAGCATGAGGTAAGAATCAGCCAACAGTTTATATAAAGCATAAAGTAACAATGTAGCAGAAGTTGCTGCAGCATTGTATAATAATAAGTTGTAATAATTAACAATGCCTCCGAGTTCACCTCCTCGACATCCCCGCGAGGAAGAAAACCCGGAACCATATAGTTTAATATTAATAGTTTGTAGTGGTAAGATCCAGCTTCAGCATAAAGCGTCCTGTTACCGTGGACACAGCTATTCGAATAGATTAATCTTCCCTGCAGGGGTGGACTTGTGTTACTCTACACGCACGGATCTCCAGGGTGGCGGGAACCTTGTCAGGGAACGCTCCATCGAGGCTATCCGACACTTCATACCCCATCTTTCAAACTCAACAGAGAGGTCATCCGCCGGACTATATCCTATGTACGCGGGGCTTTGGACCCTAACCCCGACGTACTCCTGCACGGTGCGAGGCTGGCCCGTGAAGTTAAATCAAAGAAAATACAAATCACACTGCCGCGGCAAATAAGACAACACCACTTCCCGGCGCAGGCCGCGGTACTGCTGACTTCTGAAGAGTCCTCGGACGACACTACGAAGCAGAGGAGCCCATAACTCGTAATTCCCACGGGTAGGTAGTGCGTACATGGCATATAGCCAACTCAAGACATTCACTGAACCATTTAGCATTTTATTAACCTGCGTGACAACCGTTATCGTTGCCTCGACTTAACTGACCCGCGGAAAACGACAGCAGCCAGGACCACCAGTACATCGGTGCTTGCCCCGTCGTCCCACCAAGTCACTGCGGTTACCAACAAGGTGAACCGTCTCCTTACCTTGTCTCGCGTGTGCTCCTGGAGGAGCTCGACTTTCGTAGTTTGGTAACTCTCGCGGCCAACGATCAGGGGCCAAGCACACCGGTACACTGGTCGTACCCTCCATGTCGTCCCGTCGCAATACCTCTCGCGGGCACCGTTGGGTCGCCCGACTTCTTACCTGAAGGACAACCGTTGCTCAGGTACCTAGAGCGGCTATACAGAGTCAGCAACGAGTGGAGTACAAGGATTACTCCTTGATAGCTCACACTTGATGGAGGCTCGGCAGAGCCGAGCTAGGGGACCTGAGGCAGTGTCTGCATTGTACCGTACCTGTGCAGTTATAATATTTGTATCCGCGTTCACTCCCCTTAGTGATCACGGCCCTCTATCTAATCCTAGTTAACAATGCGCAGGGCTCACTGCTGAATAGCATATATATATTTATAGGCAGCATAGGATAAGGAAGGCACATCAAGGGGCGACAATGACAGGTTATGCAATTGAATAGGTAAGCAACGTAGCAGCAGCAGTAACAATGCCTAGTGCAAGAAATGTACGGAAAGATAGGCGATATCTAGGGAAGAGAATGGCTCTGCTTGCCTGGAAGCTCGACGGTAGGGGTAGGGTCGTCGACGAAGTAGTCGTACTCAGCAGTGGACAAACATAAGGGGGGTGTATCCGTGCTAGTTGATCTATTCCGAGAAACATTCGTGTTCGGAATAAATTCATCCGGGCACTCTAACAGTACCGGACAATTTATCGGACTGCCGGTCCGGAGGGGGACGGTTCGATGTTCGTTGTGTTAGAGGGGTGTGATAGACATACAGATAGCGTATTCGTATTCGTTATATTTTTTTGATCAATCTTGATGTATAAAGTTTTTCCATCTGAATTACGGTTTAAAAGATATTAATTTCTGAAGTTTTAAATCATTTAAAAGATTTTCTGAATTACTTTTATTAATAAAACAGAGGCATTATCCACAACAGTGTTGACTGGTCAAACTGACATGGGGGTCCCACATGTCAGCCTCTATTTAGTTATAATTCATTTTATTTAATAAAAACAGAAGGGTGGCCCACATGTCATTCACAGCAATAATTTTTAATTCATTTATAAATAAAACTGACAGGGGGGCCCATGTGTCATACTAACAGAGACAACTAATCAGTTTATTTAATTTAGTTGATGACCAGGGCCCACCTTTCATATGTCCAGGGGGGTATTATATTAACTTACAGGGGCTAATTGACCAGGGGGTACTTAGGCCTAATAGAAGATTAGCAGGGCCCTGGGCCCATGTGCTAGTGGCACAAAGCACAGCCGGTTATGCCGCCGGCGAGCAGCGCCATGGCCGGCGACCTAGCGCTGCACACAATTGACCAAAACGAGCGATGTTTGTTCCTATGGCTTCCTAGCGATGCGCCGCACCCATTTCTTCCACTTGTGCGGGCTGGGATGGACCTACGGCGACGCCGGCGTGCACCGCGGCGGCGGCCGAAACACCGTGGCGGGAAGTACGAACCAGAGCTCGAATTCGAGCCCAAAATGGAGGGGGGCCGGTGCGGTTACTCACCCTGAGGACACAAGAAGGTCCGGTGAGTGCTCGGAAGCAGCAGGGTTAGAAGAACGACGACGACGGCGTTGAGGATATGCGGGGTGGAGGAGGTCGATTCGATCGATTCGGGGCTCCTCGGCTCGGGCGCGGGGTCGGGGATGAAGGAGAAGAAGCCGGCGGTCCTTCCTGTCCGGGTGGCGAGGCGAGGCGGCGACGGAAGCTACGCGGGCGAGCTCGCGGCCGAGGCGGCCATGGTGTTCGGACTCAAAGGGGAAAACGCAGTGGAGAGGCGAGGGGGAAAATGACTTGGTCCGATCCACAATTTGTACTGAGATTAACTCGATACTTCTCTTGGATATACAAGTAAGAACTACCTTCTTGACTTGTCCCATTCTGAACTTCTTCAGAATCTTATCCAGGAAAGTATTCCGACTCAATGATATTAAACACATTAATCTATCTTAATAGATTTTCAATGCTTAACTTCATTCATGAAAGATTTTCAATAATCATTAATACCAACTACATCATTCACCATATGTTATATATGAGAATGCTGTCACGCTCCCACTCAAATATGTCAGCCACATATAAGACTAGGATAACATCCACATAGCTCCCACTCAAATATGTCACCCACATATTAAGTTCAGGATAATACTCCCATAGCTCCCACTCAAAATATGACGTCCACAAATTAGGTTTAGGATACTATTCAGCTCCCACTCAGTTTCATGCAAATGCATGTTTCCTCGATATTTTGTCTAAGTCCAAAATCCTTTGATCATCCATCAAATCGAGAATTCCGGTTACGAGACACTAGCATCCATATGTTTTCCAAAACCTTCTCGTTGTACCAATTACAACGCTTCTTCAAATGTAGGATTTGAGGAAATCATGGTATTGATAACAATTTGGATCAATCGTAGTGATAATCCTATTGACTCAAGCATCGCTACTATTGTAGTCAACCTTTTGAATTTGTCAGAAACATCCTTCATGACAAATCGATCTTGATGTCTTCCTTTGATGTTCACATGTATTCCTTATAACCTTGAAGTTATTGATAATATCAAGTAACCTCTTTACTCGATAAGATTCATGTAATCTTAAATGTAACTCAATATAGGATTCCATGACTCATAGTCATTTCTCGTACTTAGGTCCACCATTGCTTCTTCGTAGTTCGTAGGTATGTCTTGTTCCATTAACTTGACAAGTGAATCATGAATATTACTTTGCACAAGGGAAAATATGTATTCTTGAATCCTACTTTCTTCAGTAAAAGTTTCAACCGAAACACCATGATCATTATCATCATTTTCCCCTCTAATTGTAGAGCTTTGGTTTCGGAACACATTCCGTTGCGCTACTCTGACATCTGGAGGCAAGGTCAATTACCTTGTTTGAACTTTCACTTTCTTCCATTAACACATTCATCAAGAACACTTCTTGACAAACACCAAACTTAGCAACACAAGTTTTGCTCTTTGGTCCTAGTTGCGGAAGATGCATCCATAATTGACTAGGGATACACTACAAAGATAATTTACCACATAAATTATTTTCCTAGAAACCGTGACACACCATAACTTATATAGTGTTGGTTTCCACGAACTCAGATGGTTCCCTATACTGAAGTGAGTGTTTGCTTATTAAATTAATAACTCTAAACAATGTAACTCGGTAAGAGATAACTTATACCATACACTATCCAATAGAGTATGATTATAATGTTCAGGCACATCAACAATATTGAAGTGTTCCAAGCATTGTAATTTGTGGAACAACTTTCACACAAGTCCGTATGCCGAAGGCTAACTCAAAACATTTGTCTCTTTGATCAAATCGTAGAGACTTGTTTTTCTCGTTAATTTAGTACCCGTCTTCATTCTGAAATCCCTTTGATCACATCAAACTATCCCAGACTTATGTTTCATTAGTGAATACACATATTCATCTAAGTCCACATCTGAAGTTTACGAAATAATGAAATTCACTACATGCTGAAATATGATACATCACTATGTATGATATGCAACAGTCATCGCAAACTCTGTTTTACCAGAATGCGAGGTTTCAGTCATCTCACCTAAAGAGGCATGGTTTGCATGTGTCAAGAGATCAAGTATCTCAAGACTTCATCAAACCAATCATGACTTAAACGGTAGTGTCATTACTAAGTTTGGATAATTCTTGGCATTACAATATTTCTTATAAATGATCAAACTACTACCATCAATATAAGAATAACTCATTCATAACCGTAATGTGACCATAAAAGATATCATTCATAAAAGGAGAACAACTGACTTGTTTCTCACGAATATGAATAATTGTCTTCGCAAGATGCAAGACACACTAATAAGGTTCACACTCAAACGATCATAAATTTATTCATATACTAATCAAATGGTAGATGTAGAGGGAGAGTGTTGTCGACCATCAACTATCTTGATTACCGTCAGCACACATTGTCACCTCATCCCTTCCAAGCCACTCTTTAAGCAGTGAGTTCAAGCATCAAATACTTAATCAACCAAAATCAGTGTTTTGTGGGGAAAGACATTTATAACATGTGTATTAAATATACTTTCTCCGTCAATGACTATTCCTGCATTGGTTCTACCTTTAAAGTTCACAACTTTAACCATGACATCATGACAGGTGAACGATTCTCCTTCATGACATAGTCTAGACGCGGTCTTTGTAGCTGGGAGGAAGCGAATGCAACTCCCCAGTTATCGCAAAGTAACCAGTCATTCTGTAGTCCAAGTTGTACACAAGGTGTTCATGTATCTTATAAATTTTCCAAGTGACTTTCTCAGCAGGTTGTTCCTTCCACCATGGTTGAAAGAAACCCCGTCCATATACTCATATTCCATTACTCTGATTTGTGACTTAGTGCTTTTAAGATCACCTAGCACGTCATACGTGTTGGTGTCTTAATCATGCATTCACAATTCAGATTCCATAGAATGAAGTATGGTGTATCGGACAGTCATTGAATAAGAGACGATGAATACGATACTCATCATCATCTTCCTCAATTACGGAGTTATCCGGTGTATCTCCTAGCAGTTCTCGTATTATGTTTTAACAAGTCATTAGTAATGGGTATGTCTCTAACGGTGTTGGTACACATCAATGAAGTAAGACCCATTTTCCTTAAGTTCTACATCACACTAAAGAGCCATGGTTATAAACATTGGTTATGACATTATCTACAATGATATTTGCTAAGACATGAAGATTAGGTTCATAATAGGAGTTCATGTTTTAAACAATTCTAGAACTCCCACTCAGACAAACATCCCTCATAGTTTATTCTAAGTGATTACACAATCCTTGAGAACTATACCTCCCCCATGTGACACAACCATCAGTATATTCTCAAGGTAGGCCATCATGCCAATCACATCATCCATGTGACTCATGCTCGATCTTTCGATCACTGTGTCCCGAGGCCATATCTGCATATGCCAGGCTCGCCACAATAACCTTAATGATTATATGCCGCGTATTCAAGGCCATGTTTCTGGACATGCTAGGCTTGCTCCACCCATCTCATTTGAACGCTAATATGTTTGACACCCGTGTGACACGCGATGCCTCCATAATGGAGATCTTTCCAGATGGTGCTTCACTAAGGAAGGACACTTTGTTGGATTAGTGAGGGATCATCCTATAATGCTACCGTCGTATATCTAATACAAGCAAAACAGGATGTTATAGTATAAATCATACTAACTATGATGCCCCCTGCAAATTAAAGTTTAGACACCTCTACTTTATCTTTTGCAAGTTTTACGTGGCTGATAGGGCTTTCGAGATAGAACCGTTTCTATGCCTACGAACATACAACCACAACACCAATCCCGCAATTGTCTCTATTACACCCTTGTCGGGGCCCTCCGTTGCAAACTTCTTCGCATCGCTAATGTTAGAGAGACAGACACCCCCTAGCCACTTATATGGTACAAGCCATATGTCAAGCGTGGAACCAGTCTCGCGTAAACGCGTAAGGTCGGTCGGGGCCGCTTCATCAGGACATTGCCGCAATGCTAAACAAGTACACGTGAGAGGGTAACAATTGGAGAATTGATGCCCACATACTAGATGTGTTCTATCCGTACAATACATCTACGCATAGCCTTGCTCTAATACCACTGTTGGGGAACGGGGCAGAAAACAATAATTTTTCATGACCTACGCGTCCCAAACCCAAGACCTATGCTATGGCGATGCAAATAACGGAGGGAATTGGTTCACATACCAGTATGTAGTCCGTTAAGCGGGAAACGTTCCCGCGTGAACGTGGTTGATGTAGTCGTACCAACAATCCCCGATGCCGCGCAGATCCACGATGACTCTTGAGGCCACCCGGTCCTTGAAGACCGATGACGGGATTACGTCCCCGTCGGAACGTTGTCGGTGAAGACGTCGCGACACGGCCTCAACGATGAAGGAGCACCACAAGTGTAGCGCCTCATGGGATTAAACGCATACGGTGTACCAGACGTTCCCTTCGGGCTCCGAACCAGAAGAGCAGCGGAAAGAAGATGGATTCGGATCCCGATTCCAGCAGCACGACGGCGTGCGTATGGTGGAGAAACCCCAACCAAGTGTAGACTCCAAACAAGGGGAGTCCACTCGAGGAGGGAGAAAGAGAGAGAAGAGAGATCTGAGAAACTTGTCTCAAATCAAATTGTGTGTCGAAAAAAGGCACCCCCACCCCTCCTTATATAGGCCAAGGAGGGGTGCCACCCTACCTCCCCTTCCCATGTGGGACTAAACCCTAGGGAGGGGGGGTTTGGTTTGGCTAGGGGAGGTGGGCTCCCTCCCTTGGCGCCTTGGCCCAAGGGGGAGCTCCCTCCTTCCCCTAATGGGCCTCTTTAGGCCCATATGCCTTTTAATTCATTTTTTATTATATTTAATCATATTTTAATATTTAATTCTGTTAATTAAATAATAAAACATATTTAAACATTATTAAACATTATTTTGAACCTTTCAAAATATCCAGAACCACTTCCGGCACCTCCCGGAACAATTCCAGTGTTCTCTCTTATTTCACCGATGATCCCGAATCAATCCTTATTGCGTCGAATACCCTTAAGCGTGACACCCTACGGTTCGGGAAACAGCAGACATGATCAGACACTCTCTGACCAATGACCATCATGTGGGATCTGGTTACAATCCTTGATGAGCCCCTGCGCTTCCATCGAATTAACTTCATCGTTTGAACCGTTAACGTTGAGTCCTGATCCCTTTGTCATACGGTACTTTGTTTGTCCGAGGTTTGATCGTCGGTATCCAATATACCTAGTTCATTCTCGTTACCGACAAACATGTTTACTCGTTCCCGTGATATTACAACCCCGTGACCTAGTCACATGATTGCGCAATCTTTATGATGTAATATCACCGAGTGGGCCCAGAGTACCTATCCGTCACTCGGATGGACAAATCCCGTTTTTGTCTATTTGCATACTCATCAACATATCTACTTCGGAATATCCAAGATACACCTTTATGGTTACCATGTTTCAGTGTAACGGTTAATGCACTCAAAGCATCCTGGTAGATAGCAATTATGTATGATCATCACGGTCTTAAGGATCGGGTCACTACGTTTATACTTATCGCAATGTTGAACTATGTGACTGGATCACATTGCAACACTTCTGGTGGGTGTGTGTCCATCATGTCATTCTCCCAATGACATGACCCCATTGTCAATAGACTGTTCACATCTCATGATCAGGAAACCTTGATCATCAATTGCCCAATGGACTAGTTTACTAGAGTTAACTAGGGACCTGATTGTTTGTATACCACACGTGTATTAATGTTTCCGCTTAATACAGTTATAGCACATTATAAAACTTATTATGAACTAATGGAATACGCCAATAAACATATTTTATTTGCCTCTAGAGCACATTCCCAACATGCTGGGATCCGATGGATTATGAGATTATGTTCAGATCGCGATGAGTTATATATTTGGTTTACCTTTTATACTTTGTTCTTGAGTAATTCTTGCATGTTCTCTGTTGCTTTTTATTTCTTTGGCCAAGTAGTAGATAGTAACTCCAAGAGGGAGCGTTATGCATGATTGTGGGTTCATGCCCCCCCGATGTCTAGCTTGAGTGACAGAAACATGAGACTAGGGGATGTGCTGTTGCCACCAGGGAGAAAACAACGGTGCTTGTAACCGCGGTTGCAAGGATTGTTTACCTTACGCATAGATTGCTAATGCAATTGTCTGTTGCTTTGAGTTTACACTTTGGGTGGGGCTCGCAACTTAATAGCAGCGAGATGTTCTGGATATATATCTCAAGGTGGATGATTAGTGAGTAGATGCAGATGAATTTCGGTCTACTTGTCTTGGCGTACTGCCTATACTTTTGAGCCTCTTACTTTCAAGTAGCATAATTAGCATTGCGGTGCGTTTATAATTCTGTCAATTGCCCAACTGTAATTTGTTCACCCAGCTTAGTTGTTTTATCATTTTTTGGGAGAGAGGAGACATCACTAGTGAACATCATGGGACCCCGATCCATGTTTCCACCACTGTTTACACCTCCACTTTATTTTATCGCTTTTCATTTCGTTGTAATTGTCACTACTATCTACCCTTGTGTTTGATCCTTTGTAAACAACAAGGCCGGAGAGATTGACAACCTCTCTGAACTCGTTGGGAGCAAAGTTACTTGTTGTGTGTGCAGGTCCAGGTAACGCAAGTGATTATCATCAAAATGCACATCACTTGCCGCGCCACCTACTTGTCGACCTTGGAGTCCTGCGGGAGACATAAACCTTGGTATCTTCACCGAGGGAAATTTGCTGCTAGCTACATCTCAACCTTCCACTTCGGGTAGCCAACGAGGAGCACTACTTCTGTGCCATCAAGCTAAATTTCTGACGCCGTTGCCGGGGACTCCAATCTTCAAGATAGGGGAGTTGCACACTATCTTTTATCTTTGCTTTTTAGTCTTGTTAGTTTACTTTCTTGTTTTTTCTTTTGAGTCGTATATGAAAAACCAAAAAAATAATTGCTACCTTTTGTCTTTGTCTGTCCTTGCCTAGTGATGCTACCTTTACCATGGGTGCGGAACCACCCAAATATGGTAGGATGGACATCTCTTACTTGGATCGTCTTTGATCTATTTGTGCTCGTGCTAAAAACCCAACCGACTTGGTTGAGGGAAAAATCATTGGATGGGCATGCTCATTATACACGACACGGCTTATCTCAGAAAGGGAAAAACTTATGGGATCAAATACAAGTTTCTTATTTCTATGCTGAATCTTTGTGTTGTATTTATGATTTTACTTGCTGCTCTAAAAAAGATTGTAAACACCTTCCTTTCCAATGCGAGTTTAATGACAATGAGATCTTATCTTCTTATGTTGAAGGTGTTTATGATTACCTTGATGTTGAAAAGATTGAAGAGTTTGTTGCTTTTAAGGGTGCTTATGATATTGCTTCTTTGATTGAACAGTATTACGATATTATTCACAAGTGTGAAAACTTTGCAGTCCTTGCTTATTGCTTTGAGAATTATATTTGCAATGATTATATTGAGGATTTTAAAAATAAAATGTTTGCTTCCCTAGAAGAGGCTAATGATTTCTATGATGAGGAATCCTATGATTCTGAGGACTCACTTGATACATACCTTTCTGAAGATCTTGATACTTGTTGTATTTTTTGCCAAGATGCCAATATGGATTATCCTTGCGAAGATGAACTTGCTATAGTTTCTTATGTTAAGCATGAAATTGTTGCTATTGCATCCACACTTGATTGTCATATTATACTTTTGAAATCTTCACCTCATATTCCAGAGAACTGTGCTCTTATTAAGGCTTAATGTGATGGGTTGCATTTCTCTTATATTTCTAAAGACCGTGTTGAAAATATACACGTGTGCTTGTAGATCATGAACAACATGCTTTATGTGATAGTTATATTCTTGATGTTTTTTAGGATACTACTGAAAATTATTTTGAGGAAGGAAAGTTTAGTTGTAGAAACTTTCATATTACAAAACACCTTTCTTTATGATGAAAGTTTTGAAGTTCTTCTTTTACCTTCCTATGCTTGTTAGTTTGTGCTTTCATGGTCTATTTCTTTACAAGTTTCCCATGCATAGGAAGTGAGTTAGGCTTAAATGTGTTTCATATTTGCTTTTTGGTGCTCTCTTTTGCTTTAAATTCATATTTTATGCGAGCACATTTTATAATCTTCATGCCTAACTAAAAGGAATAAAAGAAAGCGTTTGTTGGGAGGCAATCAGAGATGTTTTTACTTTCAATTTCAATGGTTTTGATGCTTGTTACTACTGTAGCAACATCATTGTATCTTTATTTTCTAGCTTTGTGCTAAGTTTTAGCGTCTTATTAAAAAATAGTTAAAAGTTGTGAACATTGCCCACAGGGCGACGTTGCCATATCGCAGTCACCGCACAGTAGACCAAGTCAACGGCTCGCGGCCGAACTCCGCCGTGTCAGTACTGCTTCGTTCTCTCCGCCCCCGGTCCACGCTCCGCAGGTTGGAACTTGGAAGAGCTGGAATTGCCTCCCGCCTCGTCCCGGTGAAGGCTAGCTGCCCCGCCAGCCGAGCGCGGCGCCCATGGCGTTCGACAAGATCCAGGTCGCCAACCCCATCGTCGAGATGGACGGTGAGAACCCCGATCCCCACTCCCGCCGATCGGAACCACGCCTGATTTGTCTCGTGCTTTGCTGCAACCCAAGAAAGCATGCTGAGATTAGAGATACCGCGTATGTTTGGCCGATTTTGCGTGGCTGAGTTTTGCTTGGGAATGTTTATGCTGGTTGATGGGTGAATTAGGGTGCTTCACTTGGATTTGGATCATATGTGCAGTCCAACTGGAACGTAGCTGATGTGCTACCGTGTTACTGGATCAAATTCCTGCCTTAAATTTTCATGTTCTAGGCAGCCTTGGCAGTGTATTGAAGAGCTGGGGTTAATTTCCGAGTAGAGAATGTGCTGACATTAGCTAGATTTCTCTACTGGGTGACATGAAAGTATGATTAACCACACTGAGGATACACTGACGGAAGTTGAAAAACGTCCCAAATTGTCTTCCAGTGCACGCGGTACACACTGTATCCAGATACCATGTTCAGAAATTTTCTGCAAAAAAATATCACCAAAACAGAAATTCTCTACTACTACTTGTACATGCTTGTTTGATTTTTTTGTATACTTATCAGCCCAATATCTTCCCCGTTGGGAGGTTACTAGTGGCTCAAAAAGTTCAAATAGACTGAGTATCTTTTTGCATCGCATTTACAGAAAAATAAATTTGTAGCGAACAGGTGTCATCATTTTTCATATCAGGATACAGTGCCTTTGCTGACTCAAATAACTGATAAACTGTATGATCAATTTTTATAGGTGACGAGATGACTCGGATTATATGGAAATGGATCAAAGATAAGGTTAGTTACCATTTATGTTTGTTTTTTATTTTGATGGGATACTTACCTAAGCATTGTGCTCAGAATCTCTTGTGTAGTTACTCCAGTTTATTACTCTTTTGCGCTTTTAGTGTTTCTTTTTCCTATTGCCCTGTCTTCGTTACGAAACATATTCAAATATGTTTGTTGATCATGCAGCTTATATTCCCTTTCCTGGAGTTGGACATAAAATACTATGACTTAGGTCTACCTAACCGTGATGCTACTGGGGACAAAGTAACGATAGAAAGTGCAGAAGCTACCCTAAAGTAAGCCTCAGTTTTTTTGGTTTTCTGATTCTGGGCCATTCTCTGTTTTCTTGTTTTTTTCTCTATTTAGTTGTGCCGTTCTATGGCTCTGACATTGTCTACTACAATTGATGTTACTAGTTCCGAACATCTTCATCCTAGTCTCGACTAGCAATTATTGCTTAAATGAAGGAATTTGCATGTGTGCTGGTGCTTTCATCAGTGCTAATAGAGACAACGGATGCATATTATTGCTGGCTCCTATCTTGTAGCCTTTACATTGCGTCGGTTCAGTGATTCTAGTTATTTTTTCAGGTATAACGTGGCTATCAAATGCGCAACTGTCACCCCAGGTCATGTTCGGCAGAATTTGGGCTCATTAACCGTGAGCATGAAGTCTTAATAGCAACGTTGAATACCCATGCTAATTTTGATTTTGCACCATGCTACTTGTGACCTTACAGATGAAGGACGCGTAAAAGAATTTAATTTGAAAGCAATGTGGAGGAGTCCAAATGGGACAATAAGGAACATTTTAAATGGTAAACCACTCACTCGTGATTCATTTACTTTACATGCGTGCACTGCGATTCTGATCTTCTGTCCGTTTTATTCTGAATTCCATCAATTCACCTGTTGTGGTTTTTTTTTATTAATTACATTGGTGGAACTCATTTTCTTCTGAAGGAACTGTTTTTCGAGAACCAATCATCTGCAAGAATGTTCCTCGACTTGTGCCTGGTATGGTGGTTCTATTGCACACACCAGTACTTGGAGTTTCTTGATATTTATGCCACATATCTTACTCTGCCAGGATGGACGAAACCCATATGTATTGGAAGACATGCTTTTGGTGATCAATACCGAGCAACCGATACAATTATTAGAGGGCCGGGGAAGCTCAAGTTGATATTTGGTATGTAACCCAACAAAGCTAGTTATTCAGCTAACGTTGTGAGAGGTCTTACTAGTCAGGATTTCTAGAAGTTAGGACTGGATAGCTTGTAGCTTGGTCTCATACTCTCATTATTTTGTTTGTCGTACTGATAATAACCTCTACTTTATTTTTCTTATGGGCATCTTTGCAATACGAAATGTTGGTTCCCAAAATAGTGCCAAGACTATTGGCATAGACATGATGTGTCACTATATTGGCACATTAAGCTTGGTTATCATTATAATCAGGGGCATTATAATCAGGGGCACCAATTCAAAAACTAATAAATGGTTTATACATGTATTTGTGCACTGAATGTTACGGATTTCTCCGAGCAAAAGAACTTTATTAGTAAGGTATTAATCAAATTTTCGTATCCATGAAGTGTTTAACTCTTTTCTGTCTAAACCTGCCACAGATGGCATAGAGGAACAAATAGAGTTGGATGTGTTCAACTTTAGTGGTGCTGGTGGAGTAGCATTAGCTATGTATAATACTGATGAGGTTTGTTAATTATATCCCGTGTCAAACTAGCTTTGATGCTCTGTATGTCCAAATGGGTTTTTAAACATGACATGATTTTTCTTATTGCATTGCAAACAGTCTATTCGGGCATTTGCTGAAGCTTCGATGAACGTGGCTTACCAGAAAAGATGGCCACTTTATCTTAGTACCAAGAACACAATCCTAAAAAAATATGACGGAAGGTCAATGCTGAATTATCATAGTTTATCTAGTTGGTTTGGAGATAGGCTTGCCTCCATGCGTGCCTTACATTGAAATATACCATTCCCTGCCTGGTTGTCTCGTATATCAGGTTTAAAGACATATTCCAAGAAAACTATGAAACAAATTGGAGAGGCCGATTTGAGGAAGCAGGAATATGGTATGTGTATTTGCTCTAACTAGCAGTCAAGTATTTTATTTTATTTTTCTTTTCCTAATATTCCAAACTAACTGTTGTTGTGGCAGGTATGAACATCGACTGATCGATGATATGGTGGCCTATGCCTTAAAAAGTGAAGGTGGCTATGTTTGGGCTTGCAAGAATTACGATGGGGATGTGCAGAGCGATCTAATTGCTCAAGGTGTGTGCTCACTACATATCGATGTTGTGCCTTGCGACATTTTATCTTGAGCAGGGTGATAGTTCATTTGCTAAGAGCGGGATGGTTTTACTGCAGGTTTTGGATCGTTAGGTCTCATGACATCAGTTCTGGTACGTGCATTGCCTGACAGATTTTCATGCTACACCCTGTATTCAGAGTTCAGTGGGGGCCTCATAATAAGTTGCTAAGATAATGTTTATGCTTTACTAGTGGGAATACATCTAGATCGCACTCTGCTGCTAGAATAACTGGCACCTGGTATGTGCTTTTCTCTGCTCATCTTAACAAGTATAATTTGTATTGCTTTAGGTGTGCCCTGATGGTAGAACAGTTGAAGCTGAAGCTGCACACGGTACAGTCACACGCCATTACAGAGTCCACCAAAAAGGAGGCGAAACTAGCACAAACAGCATTGCATCAATCTTTGCATGGTCAACTGGATTAGCACATAGGTAGGTACCAAGGGTGAATTAAACCATAGAAATTAGATGATACTGTTTTCACTCATTATGTTGTGACTTAAATTCGTTTTCTTGGACCAGTTGAACTTAAATTCTTATAGACAATTTCTCTTAATAATCCTATTGTATTTGCATACGCAGTCTTTAACTTTGTTAACATGGGAGTTGAGAAAATTATCTGCTAAACTTTGGGCGGAATTTTCAGTTTAGGAAGGTCATTCTAGCTTATATTCTTTGTTGATACCATTGTAAGATCAAGTATGACATAGTCACTTTATTTGTAGCTGAAGCATTATGCCTTAATGTTGAACACTTTTATAGGGCAAAGCTCGATGACAACAAAAGACTGTTAGATTTCACACAAAAACTTGAAGCTGCTTGTTTGGGGACAGTGGAATCTGGAAAGATGACAAAGGATCTAGCTCTTCTCATACACGGGCCAAGGTAATTCTGGCATTTATTTCCTATTCTGTGGCTAAAATACACAAGGCTAGTGCTAACTGGTTCTTTTGTATTAATTTATTTAATTGCTTCTCCTGATGTTGTACAGTGTTAGCCGAGATAAGTATCTGAATACCTTGGAGTTCATTGATGCGGTTGCTGAGGAGTTGCGGACAAGATTATCAACAAAATCGAAGTTATGAAGTTACTACAAGTAAGACGCTCTTCCTGTGTATCAGCTTAGCTGTCTTGAATGCTTCTGAAGCTCATGTTTCTCATTTAAGCATTATCTGTCATTTTTAACGCAGGAGCGAATAGGTCAAGGGGTGTTAGGATCCCATAAGACAAGGTTTACATTTCTACTACAAATAAGAACGTGCGCGACATATGTCTTCCTTATGGTTCTCAAATAGAGCCTCTGGTGTCAGTCTGAGTGCACCTCTGAACAATGAAGGAAGACGTCGTTTAGCTAGAAAATAAGAAGGGGCTGTTTATTGAATTCTTGGTGATGATCAATTCATTTTCATGTAGCTCTCCCAATAGTCTGTTATGTCCAAACCAAATTGTGCTTCTTACACCTACACACCCGAACTGGTGTGTGCACCAAACAATTAAGCTAGTATTACTTTATTTTGCAATTGTAATGTCACGAATTGGAACCGAAAAGCCAGTTTGAAATATGAAGGTGATCATCCATGGCATTCACATTAGCGAGACATGCTTCAGTTTCCTCTCATCACAGGGCAACCTGAAGCTGATGCAGCAGCAGCAGCAGCATCAGGCGCGCTCAAGAACCCAGCGAGGAAGTTGCCGCGCTCGTAGAAGTACTCTGCCTTCTCCACCATCATCGCCTCATCAACCTACATTGTTGCAGCGAACCATCATCAGTGTCTACTCTGTTACTGTAATTCTGTAAAGTCCAAGCTGCCAAACTTACGTGGAAAATGCAGATGCCAAAGAACTCGACGCGCTGGCCGTGAGGAGGGTGGCCCTTGAAGGGCCCCTCCATGTACCCCCAGTGCCGGAACTTGAAGGTGACCTTGGGCGGGCCGCTGTAGACGTCGAGCACCTCGATGGCGAACCCCCTGGGGAACGCGGTGACGAACGTCGACAGGCCGGACTCCACCGTCTCCGTGTCCGGGTCGTAGACGCGGTGCTCCGGCGGCAGCTTGGTCGCCAGGAACGCGTTGTAGCCGCCGATGGCCGCCCACTCCTTCCGCGTCAGAGCCTTCATCCCTGCAACCAACCGTTCGTGTCGTTGCAAAGGACAGTCTTATAATTATGTGGCAAAGATCAGTGTACAGATGTGCGGCCATGGGGTCTCTCTCACCGTTGGTGCTCGAGGTGAACCCCTCGGAGTGGACGCTCTTCTGGTCCTCCGGCCGCACCTTGTGCATCATCTCCATCTCCCATGTCTTGAGCATGCGCTGCACCTTCTCTTCCAGACTCCCCTCAGCCCATACCTGTTTCAGTTGTTAATCATGTCTCAATAGAGTTTGACAATACTAATAATTCCTTCGATCCATATTATTTGTCATAAAATTGATGTATCTAACATTAAAATACATCTAGATACATTCATTTTAAAACAGATACGAAGAAGTATTATTTATTTTAAGATTGATGTATTTAACACTAAAATACATCTAGATACATTCATTTCAAAATAAGTACCGTAATATGGATCGAAGGAAAATATAATAATTTGTCTGGGCTCAAGGAACAACATATGGGTTGGGTGGGTACCTTGGTCCTCTCCTCCTCGAAGAGCTTGTTCACGACGTCGAAGTTGGGAGGGGCTCCGTCCCTCCACACGGTGTTCTTCTCGCCCTCGCCGTACATGAAGGACCGGTACTTGTCGCCTCCCGTTTCAGCAGCCGCCATAGCTGATTACTAGTACTCTACTACCTTTCGTCTCGGTTTACGGGACAACTTGGTCTTAGTGGACTAGTAGTAGTATTTGGAAGTTGAGTGTTCAGTGAAGGATTGGTTCCTTATATATAGGGAAATAAAATCAGAAGTGGTGTAGAACTGCATCACTGCAAACGTCACTGTATTGGAAAAAAATCATGACCATTAATTATATGCTATCCACCAACCTATTGGATAAAATCATGACCATTAATTATATGCTATCCATCAACCTATTGGATAAAATCATGACCACCAACCTCCGTCCCGCAAAATCATGAACAACTTTCAAAAAAAAAAAACCTCCGTCCCGCAAAAAAAAAAACTCGTTTTGTTGTTGTTGTTGACTGGAACTACGGCACGCTTACACTGACTGCATTTCAGGTTTTAGAAGCCAAAAATACAAAAGGGAAATAATTAGCTAGCGAAACTCAAGGATACTCACTACATTCCCACGGTCTTGCTTGTATTCCTTCTAGTATTAGACTTTTTTTTTGTTCGTCACTCTCAAAGAACAGATTTTTTTTTCAAAATTTGTTTACACCTTTCCGCTGGCTGACGGAGTTGTCAACAGTATAGGAATTAGTACCCAGTCTGGTCCGGTCCCTTTTCATGGCTATATCATCAGATTGCCTGCTTGGTCTTGGGATCTGTCCATGTTCCGTTTTCAGACTCCCTGCCTGATAGTGTTCGACCATATATACATGCAGACATATCCCTGTTTATGGACAAGTTTTTCCTCTACTAGGGGTAAATTAGCCAACAGCCTTATTAATTTGTGCATCTAGCACGCCACGAAGGCTAAGATGGACGTGGACATGAAAACCAGCTCAGAAATACTGAAGGTATATAAGAGGAGAGTGCACCGACAGGTCCCCGTCATACCTGATGAGATTATCTTTGAGATTCTTCTCCGGCTACCTGTTAAAGCTCTCATGCGGTTCAAGTCCGTGAGCAAGAGCTGGCGTGCCATCATCTCCGATCCATGCTTCATCCGTTTGCATCTCGAACAATCTTCAAAGAATCAAGAACATAAACCTTCCTTCCTCATCACCCCACATACACTGGACGAGGTGATCGACGACGAGGCTTGGCCGACCACCTTTTCCAACCACACCCCCTTCTACTCATGGCAAGAGGGCCAGGACATTGCACACCTTGTGCACTCGACAACATTCGATGACGAGTTTGGGTCAGTTTACGACATAGTGCACTGTGATGGGCTTGTGCTGGTTTCGACCGACACCAATGCATTTGTCTTCAACCCGGCCTTACATCAAGCCCTAAAGTTGCCTGATGGCCAAGAGGAGGATGTGTGGGAATTCCCAACTAGAGGTTTGGGTCTTGACCCTTGCACGAATACCTACAAGGTTGCTCGCTTCTTTTACCGTTCGTTAGATTTCTCCGAGAGGAAGTCCGGGAATGAAAATTCTTACTATTGGCGGTGATGATGATGATGATCCGTGCTGGAGGAGTGTTGCGGCGGATCCACCGTTCCCATATAGTCCAGGGATCGTCACACACTTCAAGGGCTCTTTGTATTTGCCCATTTGGGATGAACTCGTTGAAAAGCGCCCGCAAGGTGTTCTCCGCTTTAATTTACAAGATGAAACATTTAGTTTCATATGCCACGATGAATTTTTCTCGCCGATAGGTGAGAAACAGTACATTATTGAGCTAGGTGGAGAATTATGCCTAGCTCAATGCTTTGAAGGAAAACAAGTAATCTGGATGTTAGTACAGTCCGGTGATGGTCATGAATGGGTTCAACGCTACGTTATTAATTTTCTTGAGCCAGAGCCATGGAAGTTTGGAGTTTTATCTGTCATTCGGAAAGATGTTTTGCTTATTCGTGGTGGTAATTGTATTTACCACTATGATGTTGCACGTCAAGATGCAAGGGAGATTGTCCGTCTAGACCGGCTGAGGTATAAGGATCCTAGAGCAGGGTTATTTGATTTTGTTGGTCAACATATCTTCCTCTACAACATGTTTTCCTACGAAGAGAGTTTCCTTCAGGTTACAAATCCTAGCCGAGACAACACCTGCTGACTGTGATGACTACCAACGAGAAGATATCAGGATGGAAATGAGTCTGTCGAGTGGATGAGAAGCATTGAAGAATGGCCATCTTAATTACTCCCTCTACACTACTAGAAAAATGCCTTATGATGGCGTCCTTTTTTTGCCTTTAGTGGTGCATTTCAAATGCACCACTAAGGACATGCCACTAATAAGGGCTTAATAGTGGCGCATTTCAAATGCGCCACCCCTAAGACACTTATGCGTGACGCATTTCAAAATGCGTCACCCATAAGCCCTTATTCGTGGCGCATTCTGAAAATGTGTCACCCATAAGAGTCTTAGGAGTGGCGCATTCTAAAAATGCGCCACTATTAAAAAAATTAATTTTGAATTTTGAATCTGGATCTGGATAACATTTTCTTTTATTTTTTTATTTTTTATTTTTTATTTTTTTCTTAATCTTAGGTTAGTATGCTTAATGCCCGATCATTATGCTTAATCTCAGGTCAAACTTTCTGGAGGGTCACCCATCCTAACACTACTCCAGCCCCAGCACGCTTAACTTCTCGGTTTTATTCAACTACCACCCCAGCTCACTTAGCAGGTACTTATTGATATATCTATCATATCAATCCTATTAAACCATGTTTATGTCTAGGACCTTGTTGATGTTCATGGGTATGCTAAAATTTTCAACATTTTTTTGAAACTTCTCAACCGTCCTCTAGCAAAAAATATTTTTAAATTTTATTTTATTTTTATTTTTTTATGTTACTAGCTACTTTTTTTGAAACTTCCCGATCGGTCCTCTAGCGTATTTTGAACTTTTTACAAAAACAATAAAAAAATGTTTTTTTTATTTTTTATTTATTTTTCTGTTATTAGTGGCGCATTTCATACAAAATGTGCCACTAATAAGTTTTGAATTTTTTTCAATTTTTTTGGCTCTAGATCTTGAAACAACCATAATTTTTTTTGTTAGGTTTTTGAGGATTTTAAAATGTTCAACGGGGTTTTCCTGGTTGGATTTGGGTATAACTTTTCGAGTAGATGATTTTTCATATTAAAAACTTTTTCATCAGAGTTCATATGTAAAAGTTATGCCCATTTTACAAATTCTCGAGAGATTTTGCAAAAAAAGTCGAAATTCATGTTTCTAAATTTTCCTAATAACTAGACCACATATTACATGAGAATCTTATTTTCTTTTATTATTTTGACATTTCTACCATTTTTTTTCTTTTATTTTCAAATTGAAAAGGCGGTCCGGGGGGGGGGGGGGGGGTTGTGTATTGGGATTTCCCCCTCACATTTTAGAGGTTAGTAGTGGCGCATTCTAGAAATGCGCCACCCCTAAGAGCTTAGGGGTGGCGCATTTCCAGAATGCGCCACCTATAAGGTTCTTAGGGGTGGCGCATTTCTCCAAATGTGCTACGTATAAGAGGATCCAGGGCTGGCCCATCCTTAGGGGTGGCGCATTTTAAAAAATGCGTCACCTATAAGAGCTTATAGGTGGCGCATTTTTAACCAGTGCGCCACCCCTTACAATATAGTGGCGCATTACATAAAAAATACGCCACTAATAAGAATTCCATGTATTGCCTTTTCTCTAGTAGTGCTAATCCTAATGAAGTGTCGCCACTTATACTGTGTGCTTGCACTTGGCCAGTTCTCTCTTCACGACGCTTAAATCGGATTGGAGGGAGTATCAGTTTACAGTTGGCTCATCTTCTACCCTTTTTTGAAATATTGCTTGTCTTTTATCACTGTAACCTCCAGCTATAAAGGGCCATTGTTGTACTGTTGGACATGCACAGTGAACTAGTTATTCGATCTGTGCTCATATATTTTTTTTCTTGTGGGGTACCATTCATCAAATGCTCTCATGATATCACATTTTAAGATTTCATTTTGAATGTAAAAAAACTGATTTTTCGACGTTTAGGAAGCGTAAGTTTGCAACCTTTAAAATTCTCAGATCCAAAATCAAAATACACATGGAGAAATTAAATAAATAAAGACAATTCCAACACGAATAGTGTCGTGAAAAGACAAAAGAAAAAAACCACACTATCCCACACATGAATTTGTCCTTTTTCTTTCTGATTTATAATGTGAATTTGGATCTGAAATTATAATGTGAATTTATAATATGAACATTAATATAAATCTTCATTTTTTTGGAACGTTCAAATTGATGTTTTGAAATGTTGTATCATAGAAGCAAGTGAAGGATGGTAGCATATGCAAGATACTAGCTTACGATACTATTCATTATAAAAGGTTTAAGAACAATATCGATACCAAAATATTGTAACTTTCTCCTTTCTCATTAAATAGGATGTCACATTATGTTCTTCTTAGGCACTCCTAATGCATTATATATTGGGTTAATTATTAGATTTCCCTTAGACGCGTCCATGTACTCAGTTTTGCCCCTAGATGAGATTCGTGCTCAATTTTGCCCCTAGTATGTGCGCACCAACTCATTCCGTTACTATTGCCGTCTCCGTCAGGTCAACCCATTTGACTCGGCCCGTTTCTTGTGGGACCAGGCGACATACGGAGACGCCCTCCACGATCGGACCGTTGCTTGTGGGACCCAGCACTGAATTCAAATGCGACCGTTGCCGCAGTTGTGCGATAAAAGCGGCGATACGTCCCAAACGTATCTATAATTTCTGCTTGCTACATGCATGTTTTGTGTGATTTTGCCATGTTTTGCTTGAACTTTCATACACTTTTTATCATATTTGGACTAACCTATTAACTCAGTGCACCTAGTTGCCAGTTCTTGTTTTTATGCTATTTTTCTATTTCAGGTTTTCCGGCCATTAAAAGTGCCCAATAAATCCCGAAAAAATTATATAAAAAATCAGCGTCATGGAAGCTTTCGGAATAACCAAGATATGGCAGGAGGGCCACCGCCGGGGGCCCAGGAGGGTCCCTGGCGCGGCCGCACCCTAGGCCACGCCAGGAGGCCTCCTGGCTTCCTGGTGGCCCCCCTCGGTGCCCCCCTTCGTCTATATTTACCCCCCCCCCCCGTGACGGAAACCCCTAATATCGATCTGCTATTCCCGTTCTCCTCTATGTTCCACCGCCACCGCCGTTTCAAGATCGGGGCTGCCGGGAGAAGCTGCCCCGGCACCCTACCGGAAGGAGGAATCCCCTCCGGGAGACCATCCATCGCCATGGACGCCTCCCGGATGTGCCGTGAGTAGTCCCCCTTGGACCATGGGTCCGTGACCAGTAGCTATGTGATGTACTCCTCCCCTCTTTGTGCTTCCACTTTCGAGACCTCGTGAGCTGCCTCACATGATCGAGGCAGTTTTCTAGTTTTCTATGTTGCTATGCTGAGTTTGCTGGGATCTGATGAATTATAAGATTATGTTCAGATTGTGATGAGTAATATATTTGGTTCTCATTTATATTTGTGTTCTTTAGTAAATTCTTGCATGTTCTCCGTTGCCGTATTTTACTTTGGCCAAGTGATTTGTTGCAACTCCAAGAGGGAGCGTTATGCTTGATTGTGGGTTCAGCCCCTTGATGTCTAGCTTGAGTGACAGAAACATGAGACTAGGGGATGTGCCTTTGCCACCAGGGATAAAACAACGGTGCTTGTACTTGCGGGTGCAAGGATTGTTTACTTTACGCATGGTTCTTTTAATGCAGTTGTCTGTTGCTTTGAGTTTACACTTTGGCTGGGATTCGCAACTTAATACCAGTGAGATGTTCTGGATAGATATCTCAAGGTGGATGATTCGTAGTAGATGCAGATGGATTTCGGTCTACTTACCTTGGCGTACTGCCCATTGCTTTTGAGCCTTTTATAGCATAGTTAGCATTGCGGTGCGTTTATAATCCTGTCAATTGCCCAGATGTGATTCGTTTACCTTTCTAGCACTTTTATCGTCTTTTGGGAGAGAGACATCACTAGTGAACATCACGGGACCCCGGTCCATATTCACATCATTGTTTACACTTTAAATTTACTTTCAGTTGCCACTATTATTATCTCTTGCGTTGATCCTTTGTAAATAGCAAGGCCGGAGGAATTGACAACTCCTCTGTACTCTTTGGGAGCAAAGTTATTTCTTGTGTGTGCAGGTCCAGACGAAGTTAGCAACCTCGGCGCCACTGTTCACTTTACCACCTTCTTGTATCTCTGCGAGTCCTACGGGAGACAAACCCTATCCTCTACATAGGGGAAATTATGTTGCTACGCTACATCTCACCTTCCACTTGGGGTAACCAACGAGGAGCGAGAGAAGTATCTTCCTTGTTAGCATCAAGAAATTTCTAGCGCCGTTGCAGGGGACTCCATCCTACAAGATAGGGGAGTTGCACACTATCTTTTATCTTTGATTTTTAGTCTTGCTAGTTTACCTTTCAATTTTTGCTTTTGTGTCCCTTATAAAAAATACCAAAAATACCTGCTACTACTATGGGTTGCAATGAAAACACCAAGTTGTGTGACTTCACTAGTCACAACAACAGTGACTTTATCTGCACTCCTATTTCTCCACCTACCACTTCAGCACCTTCTTATGAAATTAAACCTGCTTCGCTTAATCTTGTTATGAAAGATCAATTCTCAGGTGCTGGAGAGGATGCTGCCTTGCACTTAAATAATTTTGTTGAGCTTTGTGATATGCAAAAGTACAAGGAAGTAGATGGAGACATCGTCAAGCTGAAGCTTTTTTCCTTTCTCCTTGAGAGGAAGAGCCAAGGAGTGGATGCAATCCTTATCTAAGAATAGTATCGATTCCTGGGACAAGTGTAAGGATGCTTTTATTGGGAAGTACTATCCCCTGCTAGAATTATCCTGTTAAGAAGTAACATTATGAATTTTAGGCAATTGGATAATGAACACGTTGCCCAAGCTTGGGAACGAATGAAATCTTTTGTTAAGAACTGCCCTACACATGGTTTGACTACTTGGATGGTTATCCAGACTTTTTATGCAGGCTTAAACTTTACCTCGCGGAATCTGCTAGACTCGGCCGCGGGAGGAACTTTTATGTCAACCACACCTGGTGCTGCCACGAAGCTACTTGATGAGATGATGCTGAACTACTCTCAATGGCACACCGAACGATCTCCAATTGGTAAGAAGGTAATTCTGTCGAGGAGATCTCCTCTCTTAATGAAAAGGTTGACTTAATCATGTCTCTACTTACCAAGAAAGCTCCTATTGATCCTCAGGATGTTCCTTTAAATTCCTTGGTTGCTCAAGAACAAGTAGATGTGAACTTTATCTCTAGAAACAACTTCAACAATAATGCTTATAGGAGTAATTTTGGTAGCAACAATCCTAGACCTTTCCCATCCAACAACTATGGGAACAACAACACTTATCCTAGCACCAAAAACTCCACTTCTGAACTAGAGAGTATGGTTAAAGACTTTATCACTACCCAAAAAGCCTTCAACAAGAGTGTAGAAGATAAATTAGACAAATTAGATATCCTATCTTCGAAGGTAGATAACATAGCCCATGACGTTGAGATGATTAAAATTAGAACTTCTCCCCCCGAGGAGAGGAAAACCACTCCTATGAATGCTATCCAAGTGCAAATTAGTGAAAACATTAGGATGTTGGGAAAACTTAAAGAGAGATGGGCTAGAGAAAAGGAGGAAGAAGAGAAAGTTAAGAGCCTTCCTACCTACCACACAGTAGCTACTATCCAAGTTCTTGAGGATGTCCAAACTATTAGCACCCATCACACCCCTAGTCCCACTGGACCTATCAATGGTGATGCTACCACCTCAACAATAGATGAAGAAACCTCTATGAACATAGAAGCTTTCAAATAAGTGAGTCTAAATGATATCACTACCTCCTTGATATATAGTAGTGATCTAGACTTTGACAACTGCACCTTACCTGAAGTTATTGGTTTCCTACACAAAATGTCTAGAGACCCCCACACTAGCACACTTAATCTTGCCTTCACTGAGCATATCACCAATGCTCTAACCAAAGTTAGGGAGGAGAAGCTTAGACTAGAAGCCTCCATACCTAGGAAGCTAGAAGATGGTTGGGATCCTATGATAAAAATCAAATTGAATAACTTCTCTTGATTTGCTCTTTGTGATGTTGGATCTAGTACCTCCGTTATGCCCAAAAGAATGTATGATATGCTTGAATTGAAACCTTTTGATCCTTGTTCTTTTGGTGTTCGTCTTGTCAATTATTCTGTAAAGAAACCTTTGGGGAAGATCGACGATATTCTTATCATTGTCAATGACAATTATGTTCCCGTTGATTTTACTATTATTACATTGAGTGTGAGCCTTCTTGTCCAATTATTTTGGGACGTCCTTTTCTTCGCACCGTGGGTGTTGTTATTGACATGAAATAGGGGAATATCAAATTCCAATTCCCTCTCAAGAAAGGGAAGGCACATTTACCTAGTAAAAAGATTAAGTTTCCTTTTGAGTCCGTCACACGGGCTAGTTATTTTCTTGATAAGACTTGATCTTTTGCTTTAAGCCTAGTTAATGTCTTTAAAGAAACTCTTTTGGGAGGCTGCCCGCAACGAATTTAGGTTTTCCTTTTTTTTTTCTTCTATTTTTATTGGTCTTGATGATTTTTAATACTATAGCAACATCATTGTATCTTTACTTTTCAAGCTTTGTGACATTTATAGCCTCATATGACAAGGGAAGTGAAAGTTCTGACATGGTGTCTAGAAAACAGATTCTGTCCTCGTGACGGGAAACATCTTAGAAAAATCCCAGTTCATCTTTTTGAGCTGAATTTTTTACACAGCATGCTCTATACAATCACGGAACTTTCGTATGTTCTGAGTTTTTTGATTTGAGTTGTAGAAGTATCCCTAAAAAATTCTTTACTACCTATTGTTTTGTTTGTCACAGATTCTGCCACGTTTTGTCTCTCTTTACTTTTGCAAACCTTAAGCTTGCTTTTTCTTTGCAAAAACTTTTTGGGAACCTTGAGAAACAGTAAATCTTCAAGAATATCTTTATTTTCAGTAAGGGAAAATTATTTTAATAGGGTACTAACCTCTCTAATCAGTTTACAATGAGTTATGTATGAAGGGAGTTTTCGAGTGTGCGATGGAAGATGATGAAAGAAGATCCTGGAGTGTCAAACGCTCAAGATTGGGGATGCCCCCATGCATCCCCAATAAATATTCAAGGAGTTCAAGCGTCTAAACTTGGGGATGCCCCCGTGCACCCCCTTCTTCATCAACAATTATCAGTTCGTCCCTCGTTGCACTATATTTTTATCACTTCATGCGTTATGTGCTATGCTTGGAGCGTCTCGCTCTTTCCTTTTCTTAGGTTTGTTTTTGCTTTGTTTTCTGTTCATAACAAGCTATACCCATCTTTCTGTTGTGTGGGAGAGAAACACGCTCCGCTTGAACTAGAACTCCTCATAGGATTTGCATGCTTATTCTCTTAGCTGTGAGTTGTTCTTTTTATTTTCTTAGCTGCTGGCCTGTTTAGTTATAGTTCTTTAGTTTTCTTCTAGAGCTTTTGCCTTGTCTTAGGTTGAACTTTCTATAGGTTGCCTGTTTTATCTTGTTAGAGAGTTTGCCTGTTGCACTGAGTTTTGTGTCTTGACTAGAAAGTAGGTAGTTGAAGTTGTTATTCTCTTTGTAGTAGTAACTTGCAATAGTTTTGAGGTATTGAATGGAGTAATGTTTGAACTTTTGGTGTCAAGAGCTCGAGCCTATTAGTGATAGATGTCGTATTTTGGGAAATCCATGTTTATTTTCGAAAACCAAAACCCCTGTTGAGAACTCTAGCTACTAGATGGATCACTAACCTCTGGAGGGTTTGAATATTAGAGTACACTCATGTACCATGAGTCGAGGATGCGCAAGGATAACCAAACCCCCATACACTCCTCCTCGGGGTGCTTGTCTCTTTGAGAACCTCCTGATTATATTGAGAGTTACCGATAATAAGTGCATGAGTTCTTCGGACTAATGTGAGTATTCGAAAGTTGACACTTCCACCTTCCCATATTTTGCTAGCCTCTCCTGTGCCGTGCATTGCCTCCTTCTCACTCCGAGAGTTGGCGTCCACCTTCGCCGGTACATCCAAACCCTTGGCATGATACGCTCTGTCATCATAAACCCCCTTATATCTTTCCTCAAAACAGCCACCATACCTACCTATCAAGGCATTTCCGTAGCCTTTCCGAGATACATTGCCATGCAACATCCATCCTCTCATGATTTCATCTTCATGTCATACATGCCACTTGATTGATCGATGAGCCGCATGCTAGTTGGGCCTTGCCCTAACCATTGCTACATGACGCGCTAGTATCATTGCATATCCTGCTACCCTGACAGAGGCATACATTTGCATCATGATAGTTACATTTTCTTTATGTGAGTACCTTTGTAAAGTGTGAAAGATCTCCTATATTCTAGTAAAATATAGAGTGTTGCCCCTAAAGTGAGGAAAAGATCCCAAAGAGGACAAAATTAAAAGATCCCAAAGAGGACAAATGAGAGAAATAGAAACAGCCATTGAGGCCACCAAAAAAATACAAAAAATAGAAAAAAGAGAAAAAATAAATAAAAAGAGAGAAGGGGCACACTGCTATTCCTGTTGAGAGATCCACACTAGTACTTCATCCTCTATTCCTTGTACTCCATAGAGATCATCATACATGCATATAGCTATGTGGGGACCCTTCACACTATAGAACTTGGTTTGTATATTCCAAAGATGAGCCTCCTCAAAAGAGCTCTAGGTCTTCATGAGAAAGCAAGTTGGATGCACCCCCACTAGTTCCCTTGGAGAGCTTTCAGCTCACATGTGCATTCGTTGCATGGAAATCCCTACTCCTCACCTCATATTTATCATATGACCTTCTCTCGCCTTTGGTTGTCCTCATTGATGTGAGCCTTTCACACCTTTTTTTGTCTTCCTACTCCACCTTCTTTCTGTTTCGCCTTTTAGGTGTCAACTTTCTTGCTCACGCTTATCCATTGCATGAGTGCTCAAAATATCGAAAGGGAGTGGATCATTTTGACTTGTACCTGACTAGTGGTCTGGGGACGAGTCAAGATAAGAATCCAAATGAGACTAAGTGTGAAACTTTAGTAGATAGTGGTTCTCAACAATTATTTTTTATCTCGTATTCCCTATCCCCTTTCTTGCACGCAAACACCATCTAGAGACATTCGAGTCACGGACAGCGAGAGCTCTTGCAACTTTTATTCTTTTGTTACTTGTGTCAATGCTAATATAGACTCTTGCTTGTTAAGACTTGAATTGAATTGCATGCTTTGATTGCTTTACTTAAAAGTCCTTATATGGTTGTGTGGCATGTCACCACAGAAATTATGCTTGTTATCATTTACCTACTCGAGGACGAGCAGGAATTAAGCTTGGGGATGTTGATACGTCCCAAACGTATCTATAATTTCTGCTTGCTCCATGCATGTTTTGTGTGAATTTGCCATGTTTTGCTTGAACTTTCATACACTTTTTATCATATTTGGACTAACCTATTAACTCAGTGCACCCAGTTGCAAGTTCCTATGTTTCTGCTATTTTTGTATTTCAGGTTTTCCGGCCATTAAAAGTGCCCAATAAATCCCAAAAAAATTATATAAAAAATCAGCGTCATGGAAGCTTCCGGAATAACCAAGATATGGCCGGAGAGCCACCACCGGGGGCCCAGGAGGGTCCTTGGCGCGGCCCCACCCTAGGCCGCGCCAGGAGGCCTCCTGGCTTCCTGGTGGCCCCCTCGGTGCCCCCCTTCGTATATATTTACCCCCCGTGACGGAAACCCCTAATATCAATATGCTATTCCCGTTCTCCTCTATCTTCCGCCGCCACCGCGGTTTCAAGATCGGGGCTGCCAGGAGAAGCTTCCCCGGCACCCTGCCGGAAGGAGGAATCCCCTCCGGGAGACCATCCATCTCCATGGACGCCTCCCGGATGAGCCGTGAGTAGTCCCCCTTGGACCATGGGTCCGTGACCAGTAGCTATGTGATGTACTCCTCCCCTCTTTGTGCTTCCACTTTTGAGACCTCGTGAGCTGCCTCACATGATCGAGGCACTTTTGTAGTTTTCTATGTTTCTATGCTGAGTTTGCTGGGATCTGATGAATTATGAGATTATGTTCAGATTGTGATGAGTAATATATTTGGTTCTCTTTTATATTTGTGTTCTTTAGTAAATTATTGCATGTTCTCCGTTGCCGTATTTTACTTTGGCCAAGTGATTTGTTGCAACTCCAAGAGGGAGCATTATGCTTGATTGTGGGTTCAGCCCCTTGATGTCTAGCTTGAGTGACAGAAACATGAGACTAGGGGATGTGTTTTTGCCACCAGGGATAAAACAACGGTGCTTGTACTTGCGGGTGCAAGGATTGTTTACTGTACGCATGGTTCTTTTAATGCAGTTGTCTAATGCTTTGAGTTTACACTTTGGGTGGGATTCGAAACTTAATACCAGCGAGATGTTCTGGATAGATATCTCAAGGTGGATGATTCGTAGTAGATACAGATGGATTTTGGTCTACTTACCTTGTCGTACTGCCCATTTCTTTTGATCCTCTTCCTTTATTTTGTAGCATAGTTAGCATTGCGGTGCGTTTATAATCCTGTCAATTGCCCAGCTGTGATTCGTTTACCTCGCTAGCACTTTTATCGTCTTTTGGGAGAGAGACATCAGTAGTGAACATCACGAGACCCCGGTCGATATTCACATCATTCTTTACACTTTCAATTTACTTTCATTGACACTATTATTATCTCTTGCGTTGATCCTTTGTAAACAACAAGGCCGGAGGAATTGAATATTCCACTGTACTTGTTGGGAGCAAAGTTATTTGTTGTGTGTGCAGGTCCAGGCGAAGTTAGCAACCTCGGCGCCACTGTTCACTTTACCACCTTCTTGTATCTCTGCGAGTCCTACGGGAGACAAACCCTATCCTCTACATAGGAAATTATGCTGCTACGCTACATCTCACCTTCCACTTGGGGTAACCAACGAGGAGCGAGAGAAGTATCTTCCTTGCTAGCATCAAGCGGCGGTGACACTCGAGCGGCGGACGACGTTGGAGGCGGACACACGCAGAATAGGGCGGCGACCTTGGTAGATAGAAGCCGGGCGCGGGCGACCGAGAGGGCGGCGTCGAGATCTCCAGGCGTACCCAGGCGTCGAGAGGATGTCTTTTCTAGCTCCCGCGCCACCTCGCGGATCCATATTCCAACGCGCGTGGAGATGCCGATTTTGCTCTGTCCTAGGTGTCGGGCGGACGTTCATCGGAGGGTGTCACGCACACCGAAGAACACAAATCGTCTGTTCTACGTGTGCAGCGAGAAGGGGGTAAGAAACAGGGCAATTTCACAATTTCCGTGGTCTTTGAGCAATACTGCCCTTGATCTTTTGACGTTCATGCAGGTCAAATATTTCTTCCTTTGGGTCGATACTTTAGCCCATGCGCTAATGAATGAACTACAAGAAGAGCATGAAGAATGGTTGCCCATCCTGTCACGAACAGCAGCGGCCGCAACACGAGCTCCGGAAGAAGAGATTGAGGGCGGAGCACGCATTGACAGAGAGGTGGCAGTTGAGCTTAGAAGTTTGAACGAGAAGATTAGGAAGCTCGAAGATCAAGCGCAAGTATCCACTATGTGTAATGGCATTTGTTCCCTTTGCAATTACATTTGGGCGTTTGTAGGTCTGGTAGTGGCACTGTTTGTAATGTTGCAATTGTATGAAAAGACATGAATTTCGAAGGAATTTGTAAGCTTGGAATTTTATGAAAAAAAGAAGAAGAAATGGGAAATCCAGAAAGTTTGATCAATGTCTCTCTGCTCTCTGTCTCTCTTCCTTTCGTTTTAGGCCCAATGTGTGATGTACGAGGTAATTATAGTGATTTCTCGCCCTTCGTTGGTGAGCCCCAAGTGGAAGGCGTGATGTAGCACAACAACAAATTTCCCTCAGTAAAGATACCAAGGTTTGTCTCCAGTAGGACTCCGGAGATGATAAGTAGGTGTCAGCGGCGCAACTGACGCGGACCTGCACACAGACACAAATAACTTTGTTCCCAACGAAGTTCAGAGAGGTTGTCAATCTCTCCGGTCTTGTTGTTCACAAAGGATCAAACGCAAGGAATAATGATAGCAACTGAAAGTAAAAGCAGAAAAGTAAATGAGCGTGTAAACAGTAATGAGGATATGGACCGGGATACGTGATGTTCACTAGTGATGTCTCTCTCCCAAAAGACGATAAAACTGCTATGCGAGGTAAACAAATTACAGAAGGGCAATTGACAGGATTATGAACGCACCGCAATGCTAACTATGCTACAAAAGAAAGGAAGAGGCCCAAAAGCACGGGCAGTACGCCAAAATAAGTAGACCGAAATCCAACTGCATCTACTACTAATCATCCACCTTGAGATATCTATGCAGAACATCTCGCTGGTATTAAGTTGCGAGCCCCACCCAAAGTGTAAACGCAAAGCAACAGACAACTGCATTAAAAAGCACTTTGCGTAAAGTAAACAATCCTTGTAACCGCGGTTACAAGCACCGTTGTTTTCCCCCTTGTGGCAACTCATGTTTCTGTCACTCAAGCGTGTCATCGGGGGGGGGGGGGGGCATGAACCCACAATCGAGCATAACGTTCCCTCATGGGGTTACTACCTACTACTTGGCCAAAGCAATAAACAGCAACGGAGAACATGCAAGAATTACTTAGGAACAAAAATATAAGAGATAAGAACCAAATATATTACTCAATCACAATCTGAACATAATCTCATAATCCATCAGATCCCATCAAACTCAGCATAGCAATAGCAGAAAGATTACAAAAGTGCCTCGATCATGTAGGGCAGCTCACGAGGTCTAAACCATGAAGAACAAAGAGGGGAGGAGAACATCACATAACTACTGCTCACGGACCCATGGTCTAAGGAAAACTACTCACGAGACATCCGGGAAGCATCCATGGTGGAGAGGAGACTCCCAGAGGTCGGCCCTCCCTCCGGCAGGGTGCCGGGAAGAGGTCTTCTGGTGCTCCCGATCTCGGAAGCGCGGCGGCGGCGGAACAGAGGAGAGATCGCGAAAAAGGGTTCTGTTCTCGGAAGTTTCCCGTGAAGGAGAATATATAGGCGAAGGGGGGTAGCCAGGGGGGCCACCAGGGGTCCAGGCGCCCCCTGGCGCGACCAAGCCCTAGGGCGCGCCACCAGGGCGCCTGGGCCCCTGGTGGTGGCCCTCTGGCCCCACCCAGGTTCTTCCGGAAGGTTCCTTCACGCTGATTTTTTATCTAAATTTTCCCGAATTTTTGGAGCACTTTTTATATGGGGGAAAACTGAAATAGAAAAACAGCAGAAAACAGGAACTGGCACTGTGGTGCACTGAGTTAATAGGTTAGTCCAAATATGATCAAAAGTGTATGAAAGTGTATCTAGATCATAGCAATATCACACAAAACATGCATGGAGCAAGCAGAAATTATAGATACGTTTTGGACGTATCAATGTGTAGGCTAGACTAATGGGCCAACTCCAATTAGGCCCATTCGGGGTGGGCAATTGACAAGGGTGAATTTTCTCAAACAAAATAGATTGGTGGATGATACGTCCCAAACGTATCTATAATTTCTGCTTGATCCATGCATGTTTTGTGTGACTTTGCCATGTTTTGCTTGAACTTTCATACACTTTTGAACCTATTTGGACTAACCTATTAACTCAGTGCACCCAGTTGCCAGTTTCTGTTTTCTGTTGTTTTTGTATTTTAGGTTTTCCGGCCATTAAAAGTGCTCCAAAAATTCCGGGAAAAAAATATAAAAAATCAGCGCAACAGAAGCTTCCGGAAAGACCAAAGGAGCGGAGGAGGGCCACCACCAGGGGGCCAGGAGGGCCCCTGGCGCGGCCCCACCCTAGGCCGCGCCAGGAGGCCTCCTGGCTGCCTGGTGGGTCCCCTCGACGCCCCCCTTCGCCTATATTTACCCCTCGGGGTGGAAACCCCTAGGACGGACTCCTTTTTCGTGATCTCGCCTCTGTTCCGCCGCCGCCGCCGTTTCTAGATCGGGGCTTCCTGGAGAAGCTGCTCCGGCACCCTGCCGGGAGAAGCTACCCCCTCCGGGAGACCCTCCATGGCCATTGACGCCTCCCGTATGTACCGTGAGTAGTTTCCCTTGGACCATGGGTCCGTGACCAGTAGCTATGTGATCTATCTCTCCCCCTTTTGTGCTTCCACTTTCGAGTCCTCGTGAGCTGCCTCACATGATGGAGGCATCTATGTAATTTCTGTTGTTGCTATGCTGAGTTTGTTGGGATCTAATGGATTATGAGACTATGTTCAGATTGTGATGAGTAATATATTTGGTTATTCTCTTTTATATTTTGTTCTTGAGTAAATTCTTGCATGTTCTCCGTTGCGGTATTTGCTTTGGCCAAGTATTTTATTTGCAACTCCAAGAGAGAGCGTTATGCTCGATTGTGGGTTCAGCCCCTTGATGTCTAGCTTGAGTGACAGAAACATGAGATTAGGGGATGTGCTGTTGCCACCAGGGATAAAAAACGGTTCTTGTACCTGCGGGTGCAAGGATTGTTTACTTTACGCATAGTTCTTTTAATGCAGTTGTCTATTGCTTTGAGTTTACACTTTGGGTGGGATTCGCAAATTAATACCAGCGAGATGTTCTGGATAGATATCTTAAGTTGGATGATTCGTAGTAGATGCAGATGGATTTCGGTCTACTTACCTTGGCGTACTGCCCATTGCTTTTGAGCCCTTCCTTTCTTTGGAGCATAGTTAGCATTGCGGTGCCTTCATAATCCTGTAAATTTCCCAACTGTGATTTGTTTACCTCGCTAGCACTTTTATCGTCTTTTGGGAGAGAGACATCACTAGTGAAAATCACGGGACCCCGGTCCATCTTCATATCACTGTTTACTCCCTTATTACTTTCAGTCTTTACTTTCAGTTGCAACTATTAGTATCTCTTGCGTTGATCCTTTGTAAACAGCAAGGCCGGAGGAATGGACAACTCCTCTGTACTCGTTGGGAGCAAAGTTGTTTGTATATGTGTGCAGGTCCAGGTGAAGCTAGCAACCTCGGCGCCATTGTTCACTTAACCACCTTCTTGTATCCTTTGGAGTCCTACGAGAGACAAACCTTGGTATCTTTGCCAAGGGAAAACTTGCCGCTGCACTATATCTCACCCTGCACTTGGGGTAATCAACGAGGGCTTGAAGAATATTAACACTCTCTTGCCATCAGCAAGTTTTCTATCGCCGTTGCCGGGGACTCAAGTCTACAAGATAGGGGAGTTGCACACTATCTTTTACCTTTGCTTTTTAGTCTTGTTAGTTTACCTTTCAGTTTTTACTTTTGTGTCCTTAATAAAAAATACCAAAAACATATGTTACCTTGTCAGTAGTTACCACTATGGCTGGTCCTTTTGCGTCTGGTGAGGCAGAAGTGCTTACCTTTACTCAAAGAGGTGGTGAAAGTTTGAAAGATGCTTGGTATAGAATTAATGATTCTCAAAAAAGAGCCACCAAGAAGCAATCCACTACTATCCTGCTTAGAAATTTTTATGTTGGGATTACTTCTTGGAATAGGTTTCTTTTAGGCACTGCTATCAATGGGAACTTCATAGAGGCCCTAGTTTGGGAAGCCCATAATGTTATTGAAAATCTTGTTGGAAGTCTCCCCATTGTTAGTATTAAGGAGGACATTACTTTAGCTCACATTATGAGAAAACTTGAAAAGATAGAGCTAGAGATGCCAAGTATCGATAGGGTGAATGAGTTGGATGCCAAGTATCGGTGCCATTGTTCACTTTACCACCTTCTTGTATCCTTCGGAGTCCTACGGGAGACAAACCTTGGTATTTTTGCCAAGGGAAAACTTGACGCTGCACTATATCTCACCCTGCACTTGGGGTAATCAACGAGGGTTTGAAGAGTATTAACACTCTCTTGCCATCAGTGGAAAATGAAAAAAAATGGTTAGGTTGCCCGGCAGTCGAACCCAAGACCGAGTGGTTTTGTGCTGTTTTGAGCAGTGGTAGTCACCGGTGGGGCAGATGGAATGATTTTGATATTCTTAGGGAAGGAAGCTATACATAGTGAAAACAAAAGTTTGTACTAAATTTTTGTGCACGCGTGAGAGTGGTTTTTGTTTGTTTTGTACTGAATTTTTGGACATGCATGCTTGCACTGCCACATGATTCCAGTTAGAGTTCCTTTGCTTTGTTGACGTTGTAGGTTTACAGAAACCCAACACATATTGTATTCGCCCAAGGCCACAATCCTAACTAATCACAAGTCCAAAGCCATGTTTTAGGGTTAAGAGGGAAGAAATCTAAATTTTTAGGGTTTAGGGTTAAGTGAAGATTTTTGTTCCCATTGAGTCTAGGCTAATGCTTAGGGTTTAAAGAGAAGAAAAAATTCCATTGAGTCTAGGCTAATGCTTAGGGTTTAAAGAGAAGAAATTCTTTCCATTGAGTCTAGGCTAATGCTTAGGGTTTAATGGGACTATTTTTTTCCACTTGTCTACTTTGGGCACTAACATTTTTCAACACACAAGTGATCTCTTTGCGCAAGAAACTTTTTTGACTACATAATAACTTAGATAAATATAAGATGCATACCACACGGTATCATTACTACATAGATGGGTACATAGATAGTTCAGGTACACGACACGACATAGAAAAACAAGAAAATAAAAACGATTACACTAAAAGGTAGATAGTCTGAGGAGCTTGAGGAACATCTTCATCTTCACCTAGGCCGCAATTCTTCCACCTTGGCCGCGCCCCTTCACCTTAAGTGGTCGGGGTAGGGTAGGCTGTGCATATGGTTCCTGGTGGGGAAGATGGCCTCGGTGTTGGTGAACATGTTGTACACTGTGAAGAAGATGGACTCGCAGCCGCACCAAAACACTTCACCGAGGAGCATATGGGCGTCCATTGGGTTGGTGAAGGTGACTGTGAGCAGCGTGAGGGTGCCGGCGCTATTGCGCCACTCGTGGAGGTTAAACATCATCGGCGCGTCCCATGAGAGGTGGGCATAGCCGGCGTTGAGGAAGATGCGGGTGAACTCGACGGGGCCCCTCCACCTGGATTGCGACCACACCCTGAGCGTTCTGTCGACGAGGACGTGATGGCTTCTCTCCCTTCGTTGGTTACCCCAAGTGGAAGGTTTGAGATGTAGTGCAGCAGCAGTTTTCCCTCGGTGAAGATACCAAGGTTTGTCTCCAGTAGGACTCCAGAGATGATAAGTAGGTGTCAGCGGCGCAACTGACGCGGACCTGCACACAGACACAGATAACTTTGTTCACAACGAAGTTCAAAGAGGTTGTCAATCTCTCCGGTCTTGTTGTTCACAAAGGACAAACCGCAAGGGATAATGATAGCAAGTAAAAGCAGTAAAGTAAATAAATCTTGGAAACAGTAATGAGGATATGGACCGGGATACATGATGTTCACTAGTGATGTCTCTCTCCCAAAAGACAATAAAACTGCTATGCGAGGTAAACAAATTACAGAAGGGCAATTGACAGGATTATGAACGCACCGCAATGCTAACTATGCTGCAAAAGAAAGGAAGAGGCTCAAAAGCACGGGCAGTACGCCAAGATAAGTAGGCCGAAATCCATCTGCATCTACTACTAATCATCCACCTTGAGATATCTATCCAGAACATCTCGCTGGTATTAAGTTGCGAGCCCCACCCAAAGTGTAAACCCAAAGCAACAGACAGCTGCATTAAAAAGAACTCTGTGTAAAGTAAACAATCCTTGTAACCGCGGTTACAAGCACCGTTGTTTTCCCCTTGTGGCAACAGCACATCCCCTAAACTCATGTTTTTGTCACTCAAGCGTGTCATCGGGGGGGGGGGCATGAACCCACAATCTAGCACAACGTTCCCTCTTGGAGTCACTACCTACTACTTGGCCAAAGCAATAAACAGCAACGGAGAACATGCAAGAATTACTTAGGAACAAAAATATAATAGATAAAAACCAAATATATTACTCTATCACAATCTGAACATAATCTCATAATCCATCAGATCCCTCCAAACTCAGCATAGCAACAGCAGAAATATTACAAAGGTGCCTCGATCATGTAGGGCAGCTCACGAGGTCTAAACAATGAAGATCAAAGAGGGGAGGAGAACATCACATAACTACTGATCACGGACCCATGGTCCAAGGAAAACTACTCACGAGACATCCGGGGAGCATCCATGGTGGAGAGGAGACTCCCGGAGGTCAATCCTCCCTCCGGCAGGGTGCCGGGAAGAGGTCTTCTGGTGCTCCCGATCTTCGGAAGCGCGGCGGCGGCGGAACATAGGCGAGTTTGCGGAATACGGTTCTCTTTTCGGGGTTTTCCCGTGACAGAGAATAAATAGGCGAAGGGGGCAGCCAGAGGTGGACTAGGGGCCCCAAGGCCCCCCTGGCGCGGCCAGGGGTGGGGCCACTCCGGGTGGCCGCCTGGGCCCCCTGGCCCCTCCCGAGCTCTTCTCGAAGCTTCCTGTACGCTGATTTTTTCTGTATTTTTCCCGGAATTTTTCTGGCACTTTTTATATGGGGGAAAACTGAAATAGAAAAACAGCAGAAAACAGGAACTGGAACTAGGGTGCACTGAGTTAATAGGTTAGTCCAAATATGATCAAAAGTGTATGAAAGTGTATCTAGATCATAGCAATATCACACAAAACATGCATGGAGCAAGCAGAAATTATAGATACGTTTTGGACGTATCAACATCCCCAAGCTTAATTCCTGCTCGTCCTCGAGTAGGTAAATGATAACAACATAATTTCTGTGGTGACATTCTAGCAACCATATAAGAACTTTGAAAGTAAAGCAATCAAGGTTAGAGATTCAATTCAAGTCATAACATGCAAGAGTCTATATTAACATTGAAACAAGTAACAAAAGAACAATAGGTGCAAGAGCTCTCGCTGTCCATGCTTCGAATGTCTCCAAATGGTGTTTGCGTGCAAGAAGGGGGATATGGAATACGAGAAAAAAGTATTTTTTTGTGTGTTGAGAACTCAATCTACTAAAGTTTCACACTTGGTCCTCTTTGGAATCTAATCTTGACTCATCCCCAGACCACTAGCCAGGTAAAAGTCAATTTGATCCACTCCTTTTCGATATTTTGAGCACTCATGCAATGGATGAGCGTAAGCACGAGAGTTGACACTTAGGATGGCAAAGAGAGAAATATGGTGGAGGAGGAAGACAAAAGGGATGAGAAAGGCTCACATCAATGAGGACAATCATAGGCAAGAGATGCCAAATGATAGATATGATGTGAGGAGTAGGGATTGCCATACAACAGATGCACATATGAGCTAGGAAGCTCTCCAATGAAACTAGTGGGGGTGCATCTAACTTGCTTGCTCGTGAAAACCTAGAGCTCGTTTGAGGAGGCTCATCCTTGGAATATGCAGGCCAAGTTCTATAGTGTGAAGGTCCCCACATAGCTATATGCATAATGATCATCTCTATGGAGTACAAGGATATAAAGGGAGTACTAGTGTGGATCTCTCAAAAGGATAGTAGTGTTGCCCCTTTCTATCTTTTTATTTCTTTTTCTCTTTTTCTATTTTTTTGTATTTTTTGTGGCCTCAATGGCTCTTTCTATTTAACTCTCATTTGTCCTCTTTGGGATCTTTTAATGTGTCCACTTTGGGATCTTTTCCTCACTTAAGGGCAACACTCTATTTTACAAGAAGGTAAAGGAGATCTTTCACACTTTACAAGGTACTCAAAACATAAAGAAGATGTAACTATCATGATGTATGCAATGTATGCCGCTGCCAGTGTAGCAGGAACATGTATGACATGAAGATCAAGTCATGAAGAGGTGGATGTTGCATGGCAATATAACTTGGAAAGGCTATGGAAATGCCTTGACAGGTAGGTATGGTGGCTGTTTTGAGGGAAGATATAAGGAGGCTTATGATGACAGAGCGTATCATGCCAAGGGTTTGGAAGTACCGGTGAAGGTGGACACCAACTCTCGGAGTGAGAAGAAGGCAATGCACGGCACGGGAGAGGCTAGCAAAATATGGGAAGGTGGAAGTGTCAACTTTCAATACTTACATTAGTCCGAAGAACTCATGCACTTACTATCGGTAACTCTCAATCTAATTAGGAGGTTCACAAACAGACAAGTACCCCGAGGAGGAGTGTGTGGGGGTTTGGTTATCCTTGCGCATCCTCGACTCATGGTACGTGAGTGTTCTCTGATATTCGACTCCTCAGAAGAGTAGTGATCCATCTAGTAGCTAGAGTTCTCAACTAGTTTTGTAGGTTTTGAAAATACACACGGATTGCCCAAAATACGACACCTATTACTAATAGGCTAGAGCTCTTGACACCAAAAGTTCAAACATTACTCACATCAATACCTCAAAATTATTGCAAGCTACTACTAGAATTAAATAGCAACCTCAATTACCTACTTCTCAAAACAAGACACAACTCAGTGCAACAACCAACTCTCTTAACAAGATAAACATGAAAACTAAAAAGAGTTCTAGCAACAAACTAAACAAAATCCAAGGCTCTTGTTAAAGACAAACTAAGACTAAAACTAAACATGGCAGTAGCTATGAAAAGATAAAGAACACACAACAGCAAAAAGATAGGCATGAAGAATCCTATGATGTGTTCTAAATTTTGAAAGTGGAGCGTGTTTCTCTCCCAGACAAAGTAAGACGGGATCTAACTTGTTATGAATAGCAAGCAAAGCTAAAGAAAACTAAAAACAAAACCTAAGAGCGAGACGCTCCAAGCATAGCACATAACGCATGAAGTGATAAAAATATAGTGAGACGAAGGACGAACTGATGATTGTTGATGGAGAAGGGGATGCACGGGGGAATCCCCAAGCTTATATGCTTGAGTCTCCTTGAATAGTTTTTGGGTTTGCATGGGGGCATCCCCAAGCTTGAGCGCTTGACACTCCAGGATCTTCTTTCATCATCTTCCATCACACACTTGAAAACTCCCTTCATACATAACTCATCATAAGCTGATTAGAGAGGTTAGTACCCTTAATAAATAAAAACTTTCCACTAGATATAAAGATATTCTTGAAGAGCTACTGTTTCTCAAGAGTGCCAAAAAGTTTTTGCAAAGAAAAAGCAAGCTTAAGGTTCGCAAAAGTTAGGAGAGACAAAACGTGGCAGAATCTGTGAAAAACAGAACAGCAGATAGTAAAGAATTTTTTAGGGGCACTTCTGCAACTCAAATCAAAAAACTCAGAACATACGGAAGTTTCGTAATTGTATAGATCATACTGTGTAAAAATTTCAGCTCAAAAAGATGAACTGGGATTGTTCAGGAATTTTTCTGGTCACGAGGACAGAATCTGTTTTCTGGACAGCATGTCACAACTTTTACTTCCCTTGCCATAAGAGGCTATAACTTGGCACAAATCTGAAAAATAAAGATACAATGATGTTGCTAAAGTAGTAACAAACATCAAGACACAACAAAAGCAAAAATAAACCTAAATTCGTTGCGGGCTGCCTCCCGAAAGCGCTTTCTTTTATGCCTTTAAGCTAGGCATGAAGATTGTAGAAGGTGCTCTCATAAGAATAAGAATTTGAAGAAAAAGAGAGCATCAAGAAACAAATATATAACACATTTAATCCTAACCCACTTCCTATGCATAGGCATCTTGTAAGAAAATAAGTCAAAGAAGCACAAAGTGACATGCATAGAAAGGTGGAACAGGAACATCTTCAAAACTTTCAACATAAAGAGAGGAGTTTTAGTAATATGGAAGTTTCTACAACCAAACTTCCCTCTCTCAAAATAATTTTCAGTAGTATCATGAACAACATCAAGAATATAACTATCACATAAATCATGTTGTTCATGAAATGCAAGCACACGTGTATAGTTTTCAACACGGTCTTTAGGGTTATAAGATAAATGCAACCCATCACATTGAGCCTTGATAAGAGAAAAGTTCTCCGGATTTGGAGATTTCAAAAGGATAATAGGACAATCAAGTGTGGGTGCAATAGCAACAATTTCATGCTTAACATAAGGAACTATAGAGAGTTCATTTTTGTCAGCATCATCCATAGTGGCATCTTGGCCATCAACAAAGCAAGTATCAAAATTTTCAGAAAGGGATATTTCAAGTGAGTCCTCGGAATCATGGGATTCCTCCTCAATGCAATCATTGGCCTCTTCTTGGGAAGCAAACATTTTATTTTTAAAATCCTCAATATAAGAATTGTAAGTATAATTCTCGAAGCAATAAGCAAGAACTGCAAAGTTTTCAGACTCGAAAATAGTATCGTGATATTTTTCAATCAAAGAAGCAATCTCATAGGCACCTTTAAAAGCAACAAACTCTTCAATATTTTAAACATCAAAGTAATCATAAACACCTTTAGCATAAGAAGATAAGATCTCATTTTCATTAAACTCACATTGTAAAGGGAGGTGTTTATGATCTATATTAGAACAGCAAGTAAAATCATAAATGTGGCACAAAAGTTTAGCATGGCAATAAGAAACATGTATTTGATCCCATAAGTGTTTCCTTTTCTGAGATAGGCGGTGCCGCGTATAATGAGCATGCTCATCCAATGATTTTCCCTCAACCAAGTCGGTTGGGTTTTTAGCGCGAGCACAAATTGATCGAAGACGGTCCAAGTGAAACATGTCCATCCTACCATATTTGGGTGATTCCACACCCATGGTGAAGATAGCATTAGTAGGTATTTTTGGTATTTTTGATAAGGGACACAAAAGTAAAAACTGAAAGGTAAACTAACAAGACTAAAAAAACAAAGGTAAAGGGTAGTGTGCAACTCCCCTATCTTAGCACTCGGAGTCCCCGGCAACGGCGCCAAAAAACTTTGCTTCATGGCTTCTCACCCTTCGTTGGTTACCCCAAGTGGAAGTTTTGAGATGTAGTGCAGCAGAAGTTTTCCCTCGGTGAAGATACCAAGGTTTGTCTCCAGTAGGACTCCAGAGATGATAAGTAGGTGTCAGCAGCGCAACTGACGCGGACCTTCACACAGACACAGATAACTTTGTTCCCAACGAAGTTCAGAGAGGTTGTCAATCTCTCCGGTCTTGTTGTTCACAAAGGATAAAACGCAAGGGATAATGATAGCAAGTAAAAGAAGTAAAGTAAATAAAGCTTGGAAACAATAATGAGGATATGGACCGGGATACGTGATGTTCACTAGTGATGTCTCTCTCCCAAAAGATGATAAAACCGCTATGCGAGGTAAACAAATTACAGAAGGGCAATTGACAGGATTATGAACGCACCGAAATGCTAACTATGCTGCAAAAGAAAGGAAGAGGCTCAAAAGCACGGGCAGTACGCCAAGATAAGTAGACCGAAATCCATCTGCATCTACTACTAATCATCCACCTTGAGATATCTATCCAGAACATCTCGCTGGTATTAAGTTGCGAGCCCCACCCAAAGTGTAAACCCAAAGCAACAGACAACTGCATTAAAAAGAACTCTGCGTAAAGTAAACAATCCTTGTAACCGCGGTTACAAGCACCATTGTTTTCCCCCTTGTGGCAACAGCACATCCCCTAGCCTCATGTTTCTGTCACTCAAGCGTGTCATCGGGGGGGGGGGGGCATGAACCCACAATCTAGCACAACGTTCCCTCTTGGAGTCACTACCTACTACTTGGCCAAAGCAATAAATAGCAACGAAGAACATGCAAGAATTACTTAGGAACAAAAATATAAGAGATAAAAACCAAATATATTACTCTATCACAATCTGAACATAATCTCATAATCCATCAGATCCCTCCAAACTCAGCATAGCAACAGCAGAAATATTACAAAGGTGCCTCGATCATGTAGGGCAGCTCACGAGGTCTAAACAATGAAGATCAAAGAGGGGAGGAGAACATCACATAGCTACTTATCACGGACCCATGGTCCAAGGAAAACTACTCACGAGACATCCGGGGAGCATCCATGGTGGAGAGGAGACTCCCGGAGGTCAATCCTCCCTCCGGCAGGGTGCCGGGAAGAGGTCTTCTGGTGCTCCCGATCTTCGGAAGCGCGGCGGTGGCAGAACAGAGGCGAGTTTGCGGAATAGGGTTCTCTTTTCGGGGTTTTCCCGTGACGGAGAATAAATAGGCGAAGGGGGGCAGCCAGAGGTGGACCAGGGGCCCCAGGCGCCACCCTGGCGCGGCCAGGGGTGGGGCCGCACCGGGTGGCCCCCTGGCTCCCCTCTGGCCCCTCCCGGGCTCTTCTCGAAGCTTCCTGTACGCTGATTTTTTCTGTATTTTTCCCGGAATTTGTCTGGCACTTTTTATATGGGGGAAAACTGAAATATAAAAACAGCAGAAAACAGGAACTGGCACTGGGGTGCACTGAGTTAATAAGTTAGTCCAAATATGATCAAAAGTGTATGAAAGTGTATCTAGATCATAGCAATATCACACAAAACATGCATGGAGCAACAGGACGCCCGGCGGGTACTGCACCTCCTCCACGGTGGGCGAGGGACGGAAGGTGGCCATCTTGGACGCAGAGCTGAGAGAGGAAGGGATCGAGGAAGAGATTGCTTGGGTATGTCGACGGATCTTGCTTGGTGGTGGATGGGAGAGGAAGAGAGCGAGAGGCGTCTGAATAGGCGTGTGTGTGTGTATCTGCGCGCGTGCGTGTGTATGCGTTTAACGTTGAAACGGCGGCATGTGAATCTGATCTGGTTTTACTCCTCTCAGCCTTAATCTGAATCACTGCGTCGCTGCGGTACACGACCACGTCGCTGGCCTAGCACATGCATGGACATGTCGCATAGCTGCATGCACGCGCCGTCGTTCCCATGCAGGCAGGTCTACGCGCATGCACACATGCCTGAAAGGCTGGCACGGGGGAAGCGCTGAGACGCGGCGCGAGACGGCCCAACGGTTCACCCAACGCCGAGAAAAAAAACAGCCAATCAGATTTCAGGAATCGGGTTCACACGGGTCGCCCCCCAGATTCCTTCTAGAAGGTTTAGATCGACGATCGTGGTTCAGCGCTAGGGTTAGATCGACGGTCGTTGTTCAGTGCTGGGGTTTGGAGTCAATCAAAGAGAGGTTTGACCAGAATTCAAACGAGCATTATAAATTAAAAAAAATTAAAAAAATTAAAAACCTGCGCACATAGTTATTTTATGTCATATACTAAGTCGGGGTTTGGCTGATTCAAAGTTATTTCATCAAATTTCATATACATCATGGGGTAACTAAAAACACACTTATGAATGTATGTATGAAGTGATGAGAGGTTTGGGGTTTGGAACATAATTTTTTTCGGGGTTTGAAGATTTAGACAGACATTCATGTATCTCATGTGATATCTCAAAGTTAAGCATGATTAGAATTCAAATGAGCATTATAAATTCAAACAAAATCAAAAAAAAATATTGTGCACATAGTCAACTTTCCTCACTTCACTGAATTGACTTCTGGCCCATAACTTGGAGTGGTGTGTTTCCAAGTATTCCTTCACTTTGGCATTCGTGTATAACTGCCTCAAATGGTAGTTGTGCTTCTTCACACTACAAGTCAATGATTCTGGCCATAAATTGTCGGTATATATCTTTCCTTTGAATTTCTTCATAAAATTTGCAGCAAGGTGACGCATGCATTCCCTATGCTCTACTCCAGGGAACACATTGTCCACGGCCACTTCTGAACCTTTGCAAGCAACTGTATGTATTACCAACCCATTGGGATGTGCAATTGTCCGGCGAAGATTCTGCAAAAACCAAGTCCAGCTCTCCTCAGACTTTGTCTCGAGCACACCGTACGCAATTGGAAATACAAAATTGTGTGCATCAACTGCACAAGCTGCTACTAACTGTCTGATGGCATGGAAGTGGTAATGGCTTCTCGCCCTTCTTTGGTTACCCCAAGTGGAAGGTGAGATGTAGGATAGCAGCAAATTTCCCCTATGTAGAGGATAGGGTTTGTCTCCCGTAGGACTCCGGCAATGATAAGTAGGTGTCAGCGGTGCACCTGACGCGGACCTGCACACAATACAATTAACTTTGCTCCCAACGAAGTTCAGAGAGGTTGTCAATCTCTCCAGTCTTGTTGTTTACAAAGGGTCAAACACACAAGGGATAATGATAATGATAATGGTAGCAACTGAAAGTAAATGCGGGAAAATAAATGAGCTTGTAAATACTGATGAGAATATGGACCGGCGTCCCGTGATGTTCACTAGTGATGTCTCTCTCCCAAAAGACGGTAAAACTTCTATGCGAGGTAAACAAATTACATATGGGCAATTGACAGGATTATAAACGCACCGCAGTGCTAACTATGCTACAAAAGAAAGGAAGAGGCTCAGAAGCATGGGCAGTACGCCAAAATAAGTAGACCGAAATCCATCTGCATCTACTACTAATCATCCACCTTGAGATATCTATCTAGAACATCTCGCTGGTATTAAGTTGCGAGCCACACCCAAAGTGTAAACCCAAAGTAACAGACAACTGCATTAAAAAGAACTTTGCTTAAAGTAAACAATCCTTGCAACCGCGGTTACAAGCACCGTTGTTTTCCCCCTTGTGGCCACAGCACATCCCTTAGACGCATGTTTCTGTCACTCAAGCGTGTCATCGGGGGGGGGGGCATGTACCCACAATCGAGCATAACGTTCCCTCCTGGAGTTACTACCTGCCACTTGGCCAGAGCAATAAACAACAACGGAGAACATGCAAGAATTACTTAGGAACAAAAATATAAGAGATAAAAACCAAATATATTACTCTATCATGATCTGAACATAATCTTATAATCCATCAAATCCCATCAAACTCAGCATTGCAACAGCAAAAGAATTACATAAGTGCATCGATCATGTAGGGCAGCTCACGAGGTCTAAACCATGAAGAACAAAGAGGGGAGGAGAGCATCACATAACTACTGATCACGGACCCATGGTCCAAGGTAGACTACTCACCTCACATCCGGGAAGCGTCCATGGTGGAGGGGAAGCTCCCGGAGGTCGAACCTCCCTCCGGCAGGGTGCCGGGAAGGGTCCTGACGGTGCTCCTGATCTTGGAAGCGCGGCGGCGGCGGAACAGAGGCGAGATTGCAAAATAGGGTTCTGTCTTAGGAAGTTCCCTGTGACGGAGAATAAATAGGCGAAGGGGGGGCAGCCAGGGGGGCCACCAGGGGTCCAGGCGCCCCCCTGGCCGCGCCAGGTGGCCGCCTGGGAACCTGGTGGTGGGCCGCTGGCCCTCCTTCGGGATTCTGGAGTCTTCCGACACTCTGATTTATTTATCTGATTTTTCTCGGGGATTTTTGGAGCACTTTTTATATGGGGGAAAACTGAAATAAAAAACAGCAGAAAACAGGAACTGACACTTGGGTGCACTGAGTTAGTAGGTTAGTCCAAATATGATCAAAAGTGTATGAAAGTGTATCTAGATCATAGCAATATCACACAAAACATGCATGGAGAAAGCATAAATTATCGATACGTTTGAGACGTATCACTGTCCTTAAACCTCCCTGTGAGAAAAGTAGCAACAATAGCCAAATATGGCCTGCAGCCTACCAAAAAACCCCGACGACAAGCCTCAAAGCAGACAAAAACCCTCCTAAAGCATTCCTTCTTTCTTGTCACTCCTCTGAATGTGTACTCCACTGTGTGGTGGTCAATATCTACAATAATACCTGGGCTGCTCCTCTCCACTTCATCTTTGAATGGATACAACAATTGAAAACTTTCCTGCCAGTTACCATAAATAGAATCCATAGCATGTTGTTTACCATTGAACACCCTCATGTATGGTAACTCTATCTTGAACTTGTCTTTGATGTTCTTCTGCAATTCCTTTGCACCCACTTGATGGTTTTCTTTCACCCACTTCTTTACTTCTTCTGCCACCCATCTTGACTTGGCTCTACTGATTGTTTCCTTCCTAAGGGTTGATTCATGGCATGTGTGCATAAAAGGGTTAACTTTAACCTGAACATTCGTGCTATTTCGCATTTGAGATGCAAACATTCTCCATGGACAACCCTCAGTTGGACAGTGCACTCTGTAACGTACTAGATCGTTCTTGTCAACTTTGAAAGTACGTTCTACCTTGATGCAGTAAGTCACAAGTGCATTTCTACACTCACTCATGGATGCAAAAATGGAACCTTCTTGCATGTGAGGGTTCTCAGGGTCCCATTGAACAGCTGCAAGGTCCTCGTCCTCACCAAACTCATCATCATCCACATGGAAGCCAATGTCAGCCTCATTTGGGTTTTCAGGCCGAGATGCACGTCGTAAATTCTGAACAACATCAAAATATAGCCTCTCTTCATCATTCCCAGAATTTTAGTCAGGCTCCATTTCAACGGGGACCCTTGTGCCGGTGCCCGCGCTTGTCGAGCCACCACCTTGTCGTGCACTAGCTGAACTGTTCTGGCTAGAGCGATGAGATGGTCCTGCCCGAGAAGGTGTACCCGCCCTCGTAACTGCCTGCCCAATCACATCATTTTGTAGCCTAACATGAAAATTCTCTTTCTCCTTATTCTTAGAAAACATGGTAGTAGTATTTGTATTGTCCATGGCAGTAGAATACTCAGGAGGTAGCGGTGGAGCAGGTGCAGTGGAGCAGGACGGCCGCGGCGGCGCAGATGGTGGAGGCGCAGGTGGTGGCGGCGCCGCAGGATGGTCGCGGGGGTGGAGGAGGTGGCGGCGTCGTGCACGGACATGTTCCCGTCGGGTGTGCCCGGTTCGATTAGACCCACGTTTCAGACCTTTTTGTCGTCGTTGCGGTCCCACATGTAAGCTCTGGACCCACCTGCAGTAATGCCAACAGACGGAATGGACGTCAAACTTGGCATTTGTCCTCGTCATAGTAGTTGCGCCCGAAGAAAGGGCAAAACTAAGCACGAATCGCATCTAGGGGCAAAACTGAGTACATGGACGCGTCTAAGGGCAATCTAATAATTAACCCTTATATATTAAGCTATATCATATACATTAAATTATATTATTATATAATTAATTTAATTGATTATATCTTCTTGGTATATCTAAAAGAGCTCTCATTCTCATGTAATGTATGTTGTAAGACAAGAAGTACATATTATCTTGGTTTTTATACTAAGAGTTGTATCTAGATTAAGATATTGATAACAACGTCTTTTCCCATAAAACAGAATGTCATATACGATTTTTTCCTGGGTGTCAATGCCAAGATACAGTCCAAGGTAAAGCTATGAGTGTGTCCTTAGGGCACCTACAAACACAATGGGAAAATTTAATACCCCAAACATCCGCCATCGTGTTCGGACACGGTCGTGTCCCTTTTTAGCCTACATTTCTGCATGCATGCAACATATCCCCACTTTGTTCTCAAAATGTTTGATCAGTTGCATGGGATTGGAGGAGTCAAAAAAATAAGGGGAAAAGAAAGAATACATAAAGAGAAAAAGTGATCTGGAGTGGGCCTCGTCCTATTTGAAGGACTGCCCGAACTCACCCACACATCTCCAGATCCTTCCCACATTTTCTTTGGATATGGGGGATTTTGGACATCCCAAATATAAGGGGGGAAAGTGGGAGGTCTGGTTGGGTGGCCTTTTTTCTTATATCTCTTGTTCGAGTAGTGATCAGGTTGTCTTGTTCGAACGTTCGAGTATGATTTGAGGAGTCCGACTGAAGATTCTCTTATGCGGCTTGAGTAAGATATAGTCCAAGGTGAAGCATTCTGAGGCCTCCTTTGGTTTACATGAATTTTTTAGGAATTGTAAAGAATAAAAAAATTGTATGTAGATTTTTTTTCTTTGAAGTCATTTAACTTGTAAGAACAAATTCCTAGTTGTATATAGGATAGAAAACAAACATTTACATTTCAAAGGAAAACAATAATAATCTAAACCCAATAAATAAGCTTGTCTTATGAATTAAACATCTCTTTTTCAATATATATAAAATGACATAAATGTATGTGACTGCTATGGTTTTCTTATTTCCATGATTTCTATCTTATAAACAAAGGAGACCTGAGAGTGCCCTCAAAGGATCTAGTCTATTTGGTAAGGAAGGTACGTAAGATACTAAACATATATTTTTTTAGAGTAGTCCATAAATCATTTTATTTCTTCGGTAATGATAGCCATCGAACGTTCGGTTGGGGTTGACAACCCGAACAATTTTTTATGGCAACTTCAATTGTACACAGATGATAATTATGAGCTAAAAGTGTCATCTATTCAACAAAATTGCCATGTCTACGTAGAAATTGCCATCTACCACCTAAAAATTGCCGTCTCACCAGAACTAAAATTGCCATCTAAACCGTTCGAAATTGTCAACCCATGGCCCAAACGTTCGGTACTATCAGAGTCCTATTTCTTTATTTGAATATTTCTTGCCACAACATTGGATAGACCCAAAACCAAAAATTTGGAGGTAACTGTCCAGTACAGTGATACTAGTAACATGCTTCGTCAATTTTGTCGCCCTTTAGTTTGCTCTCATCACAGATTCACAGGGCAACGTGAAGCTGATGCAGCTGCAGCTGCAGCACCAGAATCTGGCGAGCTCAAGAAGCTGGCGAGGAAGTTGCCACGCTCGTAGAAGAACTCTGCCTTCTCCACCCTCGTATCCTCGTCAACCTACCATCACATCACATTGTTGAGGAGAACCATCACGGTTACTGACTTGCTCTAATTAATCTGAACTTCTATAACAATGATTTACCATTGCTGATGAACTTACATGGAGGATGCAGACTCCAAAGAACTCGACGCGCTGGCCATGAGGACGGTGGCCCTTGAACGGGCCCTCCATGTACCCCCAGTGCCGGAACTTGAAGGCGATCCTCGGCGGGCCGCTGTACACTTCGAGCACCTCGATGGCGAACCCCCGGGGGAACGCCGTGAGGAACGTCGACGTGCTGGAGTCGACGGTCTCCTTGTCCGGGTCGTAGATGCGATGCTCCGGCGGCAGGGTGGTCGCCAGGAACGCGTTGTATCCGCCGATGGCCCTCACCTCATCCCGCGTCAGAGGCTTCAGCCCTGCAAGCGCGCATGGTTTCGTTTCATTTTGTGTTGAGGTGTGGGGGCAATCAGGTTCAGGTCTCACCGTTTGTGCTGGCGGAGTAATTCTCTAGGCGGACGCTCTTCTGGTCCTCGGGGCGCACCTTGTGGACCATCTCCATCTCCCAGGTTTTGAGCAGCCGCTGCACCTTCTCTTCCAGAGATCCCTCGGCCCATTCCTGTTCCAGTCAGACAAAGTTGGAGCAAACATGAACGTGTGGACTGAAGAACTTTGCTCTGCTAGTAATCCGTAAAATTGAAGGTCATGGAAGGAAGAATTCATGGACAAGCATGTCATTCATGTGGACAGGTTTAGTACCTTGGTCCGCTCTTCCTCGAAGAGCTTGTTCACCAGGTCGTAGTTGGGAGGGGCTCCATACCTCCACACGGTGTTCTTCTCGCCCTCGCCGTGCAGGAACGACCGGTACTTGTCTCCTCCTGTTTCAGCAGCCGCCATAGCTGATAGCGTTCGGCTCAATTCAAGGTACTATGTGGTCGTATTTGGTGGATGAAGACTGCAAATCTAATGAGCGTTTGATTCCATACTTGTAGGAAAAATCAGATGTGGAGACTAGAGAAGAAGAACCACATCATCGCACACGTCACTGCATGGAAAAAAATCCCACCAACCCAATCTATGACCCGTGCCTGTAGCAGTGAGGGCGTCCACTCATTATTGTTGCTTATTTTGGAGTGGAATTTTTGTTTGTAAAACCGATCGTGTGCCAGTGGGGTAAGAAATGTTAGATTCACGAACCAAATGCGCAAGAATACACGCAACTGTCTGAGTCTGAGGCGTTCCCTTGCTTTGCATGTGTTGTTTCTGTCGGTATTCGGGTTTTGATCTGTCTGAGTCAGGTGGGTCTCTGAGACAGGCGGCTATGGTCGGTCACTGTGAGATGATTTACGATCGTCCCCCAAAGAAAGATCGGCCTCGGTGAAAGTGAAGGTGCTACTCATGGTTGATTTATGATGAATACAATGAGAATTCCACTTGAGGATCCACACAAATATCCATTGCCAAGCTATCTGGTCAAGGTTGACTCCAAGCTATCTGGTCAAGGTTGATCCATTCAAGCCTGCTTTAGTTGACTCCATTCAAGCCTGCTTTAGTTGACTCCAAGCTACAAAAATCGATCGTTTCAGCGTAGCCACCCGCTAGTCCACAAGGCAATACTCTTCGGAATAGACGATACATAAGGATGCGGATGCCAGTGGAAGCAAACGCACTGCTCTGCATTCCTCATCAGAATTCAGAACTAGCTCAAGACTCAAGGATCAAGACTGTGTACAGACTACAGACATGGCAACCTCCAGGCTTCACATCACCTGCGCTCTCCTCCTCATCGGTAGGCAAACAAACCGAAATCTTGTTTTAATGCCAGTTTTTCATACCGTAGTGAGACTAAAGTTTTCAGATGGATATGTTATGCTTTGTATGTGTAATAACTGTGGTCCGTGGACTCATATATTCAGGTGTTGTGCTGCTGGGGCAGAACCAAGAGGGCATGGAGGCCGTGGCTTGTCCTCAATACTGCCTGGAAGTCAACTACATAACCTGCCCGTCCTCCGGGTCAGAGAAGCTCCCGGCGAGGTGCAACTGATGCATGGCTCCCAAGGGTTGCACGCTCCATCTCTCCGGTGGGATCAACCAAACTTGCCCTTAAAACATTTCAGGCAGTGCTGTAACTTCATGTCTTCAGATGTGTGAGACGTTTTGTACTACTAGTAAATTTGTACGTGCAACGCACGTGTAATCACACGAAAAAACGTCTCTACCATGAATATATTTAAACAAAATGAGCAAAAGAATTAAATGTGGTTAAATATTATACTTTTATCTCTATTGCATACCAAAAATGATGTAACGTCTCATATTTTATCCATCGGTATTTCGTTTACCACCTTCTTTTGAACTTCACTTCGCCCCCTCTCCTCCACCCCTCGCTTCTTCTTAAAAAAATTCTTCTTTTTTTTTGTTTTCTTGTAGATTATTATTGAAAACCACATAAATCTTATGGTTTATCAAATGAAAACATGTCTTTCTAGGTAAGTCGATAAGTGTTAGTTTTTCAAGGAAGTATTATTTTTAAGAAAATCTCAATCAATTGACAGCTAGTATATATTTTCATGTAATCATGATAATTGCAGATAAAATAGATATGGACCCCTTTGTAACGCATGTGCAATTATCTAATGCAATAATATATAAGAATCAATTGAGCGGTCTACTGATGTTGACAGAAAATGTGTGGCTTGCACTCAAATTGTAGGTGACTTATTTATAAACCTTAGTGTACTCACGTTGATATTATTTCCTAGGTAGAAAAGTATATATCAAAACTTGTTAATGAAGCCGTGTCTATGTCGGTCTAGGAATTTGAGGCCCCGGTGTAGAAAATTTTTTGTGCCAGAACATAACTATTAATTCACACGATTCACACTTGCCATGACATATATCAGCCAAGATGGCATCACTCGATGATCTTCAATTGTGTACGTTGCTGAGTAGTCGATCCAATACCACAAATCGCCTCGCGCGAAGTACTTTATCTTGCACATTGTGCAATATGAACATTGAATATAAAAGGGGTCCCAAAATTTAAAAAATTCTTAATTCATCTGTTTTATATTATTAGGTGCATTATTTTGTCAAGGAATTATAAAATAGTAAGTGTATTTTGTTGATTCCAAAATTTCATCCTTGATGGGCTCTTTCCACTTAAAGTTTACTATAAAAGACGTCATGAATGGAGCGCGATCTCCAAGGTTCACTTTTTCCCTAATGTTGACGCATGCAATTACTGTAACAACCAATTTAAAATAAATGTTGTATGTGTAGGGAGTTGCACAGGGAAAATATTTTACATGTGAAATGAAAAGGAATTGTATGCATGCAATAATTGATAATCAATGTTAAGGACATAATCAAGCAAAAAATCGCGTGCATGCAGGGAAGATTACAGGATCATGGATCATGCATAGGAAAGAAATTAATGCATGCATGCCTCATAATTAGCGCAAGATTAATTATCATTATTGTAATGGCAGTGGTGGATAATTTATAGCAAATCTTAAGGGTATTAAACGTGTTGTGCTGCGCTAAACATGGAAGCAATTCTAAGCGTTAGATTTGATGAATGGAAGGTCAGGATGTTTTGGATCAGTCCCTCACGTGCTTTTATATATTAGTTTAGACTACTAGTTAAGGCAATAATGGAGTTAAATGTATCGTGGGTCTTTGTTTGTGTGGAATCGTACAAGGGAATGGTGGGATGGTTAAAACAATACGACGATGATGACGGTTGAACTCTCAGGAATAAAATTATCCTTGCTGCTAAAAAAAAGTAGAGATAATAATTATCGAGTTTTTTTAATTTCATAGAAGAAAGTTTGATGAGTTGGTTGTCATGTGTGCGGACCCTATTTTTGCTAAGTTAAACTATATAACTAACAGGTTTATATACCTGACTCGATATTAGAGCAAGGTTATTGCTAACACAATCATCATATTTGTTTAATTTTACTCTCTCTCTGTTTAGAAATACAAGTCGTTTTGGTAGGCTGATTTAGCCTACCAAAATGTCATATATTTTAGAACAGAGATAGTATTTGTCTGGTTGACCACCTATATAAAGGGTGAATCTCATATAAAAACAACAAGGCATAACCAGTGGATTGGTTAGCTTGTGCTTTGTGCAGGTGAAGGTTTTTTGTTCTGACATGGGAAATTAGGACACTGCAGCACAGAGGTGATTAATACACCTTAATACAATAATAAGTAGCATCAATGCGAGAAGACGCAAGAACCACATCCATAGAATCAAACAGCAACAGAGACTTCAATTGGGATGAGCTAAACATCGCACCTCAGGATTTGGAGGAATAAGGGGACCCCATTTCGGCGGAGGAGGTTAGGAAGGCAATCAACGAGATGCCAAGCGACAAGGCTCCTCGTCCAGATGGCTTCACGGGCATCTTCTTCAAGAAGTGTTGGGATGTCATCAAACATGATATCATGCGGGTCATACATCTCTTCGACTCCCTGCACACGGCAAATTTTCATTGGCTAAACTCTGCAAATGTGGTTCTTTTTCCCAAGAAAGAGGGGGCGGAGGGGATTGCTGACTATAGACCCATTAGCCTCATCCATGCGGTCGCCAAGATTATTGCCAAAGTGTTATCCATGAGGCTGGCTTCGCACATGAACGACCTTGTTTCTAATGCCCAAAGCGCCTTCATCGAAAGGAGAAGCATACATGATAACTTCATGTACGTTCGGAATTTTGCCCGTCGGCTTCACAAGTGCAAGACGCCCGCCCTACTCTTCAAGCTTGACATCCGGAAGGCGTTTGACTCGGTGAGATGGGAGTTCGTCCTTGACCTTCTGCAAAGAAAAGGGTTCCCATGCAAGTTCCGAAATTGGGTGGCGGCACTTCTATGCACGGCATCATCCCGTGTTCTCTTGAACGGGATTGCCGGTCCCCCCATTCTGCATAGACGAGGTCTTCGCCAAGGCGATCCTCTTTCACCGCTCCTCTTTGTCATTGCAATTGACCCCCTGCACCAAATTCTTGAACTGGCGACTCGGAAGGGGCTACTTCACAAAATTCGAGGTCGTCGTGCGATGGTGAGAACCTCCCTCTATGTGGACGACGGGTGCGTTTTCATGGCCCTATCAAGAGGGACATTGGCAACCTTGCAGCAATTTTGAGAGACTTCGGGGAAGTGACCGGCCTATGCACCAACTTTCAAAAGAGCTCGGTGGTGCCCATCCGATGCAACCATATGAGATTAGACACCATCCTGCAAAGCTTGCCAGCAGCTAGGGCTTCCTTCCCCATGCGATACTTGGGGCTCCCTCTTTCTGTCTGGAAGCTCAGGAAGATGGACCTCCAATTTCTTGAGGACAAGGTGGCCGGGAAATCAGTCACCTCGGAGGGAAAAAACATCACCACCATCGGCCGCACGACGCTTGTCAAGTCGGTGATCACTTCCCAAGCGGTTTACTTCATGACACCCCTAGTCATTCCTCCGAGCACGCTTCCAAATGTTAACAAGCTTGAGCGGGCCTTTCTTTGGTCCGGCTCCGACAAAACCACGGGTGCTAAATGCAAGGTCAATTGGGAGGCGGTTTTTCGCCCAACTGAATATGGGGGCCTAGGGGTGCTGAACACAGACAAATTCGCTCGGGCCCTGAGATTGAGGTGGCCATGGTTTGAGTGGAAGGAGCCAACCAAGCTTTGGGTTGGCATGGGAAACCCGTGCAATGAGGAGGACCTTGATCTCTTCTATGCTTGCACCACCATCACGGTGGGGAATGGTGCGAAAACACCATTTTGGAACTCCCCATGGCTCTTAGGACGCAAGCCCAAAGAGATCGCCCCTCTCATATATGAGGCTTCGTCAAGGAAGAATTGGAATGTGAGGGAGGCACTCGTGGAAAATGCATGGGTTCTAAAGATAAATCCGTCCATGATGTTTCGGTTGATCACATAAGGGAGTTTTTCACCCTCTGGATGCTTGTGCACAACTTCCAGCTCGATGAGCATTCCGAGGATGATATTGTGTGGAAGCACTCAGCTAATGGGAACTACTCGGCGGCCTCCGCATATAAGGCGCAATTTTTTGGCATGACCTTCTCTCTCATGGAGCAAATCGTGTGAAAGGCTTGGGCTCCGCCGAAGGTCAAGTTCTTTGCTTGGCTAGCCTTGCAAGATCGGATTTGGACCGCCGACAGATTGGCCAAGCGTGGATGGCCAAATTGCGGGCTTTGCCCTCTCTGCAAGAGGGAGACAGAATCTGGGCCACATCTTTTCTTTAAATGTCGCTTCACCGTCAGGCTGTGGAATTTGATTATCATCAAGCTTGGGCTCGCCCACATGGATACTTCGACTTGGCTCACGGATGGATCCGTCATGGAGTGGTGGGCTAACAGGACTGGCGTGACCACCCCTCACCGGAAAGCCATGGCTTCTATAACCATTCTTGTCTCCTGGACTATATGGAACGAAAGAAACTCTAGGGTCTTCAGGCACAAGAGTACGCCACCGATAATCTTGCTCAACAATATCCTTATGGAGGCTCAACTTTGGAGCAAGGCGGGAGCAAGGAAACTAGGAGAAATTTTAGTGCGTGAGTAATTGTCATGTGGCGTGTTGCACGTGTGTCGGTTGTAACATCGATAAACTCTACTCCCTCTTAATTAATTGATGGGGCAAATCTTATGCCTCCGTTTAAAAAAAAGTAGTTCAGCTTAAATAGATAAAACCGAGCAAAGTCCAGTATGCAGCCCAAATGTGATTACTCTGAACAAATGAAAGAACTGTCCATTGATCCTTTTACGCCCACGGTACACGATCAACATTTTGTAGGGCCCTTCGTTACTTCAATCCTTTCCCCGGAAGGTTGCGTGCTGGGTGCTTCACTGTCTTGATTCCACTATCATTTTGTAAAGAAGTGGCCAGCTCTGCAACATCATTGTTAATTTGAGGAGCCAACTCTGTAATTCCACTATCATTCCTTCGCTCGGAAGGCTGCGTGCTAGGTGCTTCACTGTGTTGGGTCCTTCCAATGCTCTTTCTTTTTCTATAATTCTTGCTGCCATGGTCATCAAATCCATAATTGTTTACAGACCTAGCAGTGCTTCTGTTTTGGCACAATGACACTGGAGTAAGAGCAGCACTCTTGTCTGATATGGGATTATTAGGAATAATCGCATATGTCAATTCTGTTAGAGTAGATTGTAGTATCCCTATTAGCTAGGAGGTTTCCTGCATATTTGTCACCTGTACATGTATTATATATTGTGGCCTTTGGCCCCATGTAATACAAGTTGCTTATTCCTAACATGGTATTAGAACATTAGGTATTTTTTTCGCACGCGCAACTCAGTGTATTTTCGATCCAATCTCACCTTCGTGCGCGCCGGCCGCCGCCCGTCCAGACCCGTTTCCGGCCACGCCATCGCCGGCCACCTTGTCCGCAGCCGTCCCGTCGCCGGCCTCATCGTCCGCGGCCGCCGGTGCCTCGTCCAGGCCGCCGCCGCCAGCCGTTCCCTTGCCGGCCACCCCTTCCTGTCGCGGCGGCCATCTCGTCGTAGCCGGCCTCCTGTGCTGGATCCATCCAGCCGTGCAAGCCGTGCTGATCTCCTGATCCATCCAGCCCCCGTACCAGCCAGGTCACCCAATCTATCCAGCCCATGCTTTACTACGCTGCGTACGGTATAGCTGAGATTGGTTTGATCTGATCTGGTTTCTTTGTCAAAAAAAAAAGCAAAAAAAAAATGAAGAAGAAGAAAAAAGTATTATTCATCGGGTATGCATCCCTCTCGCTGCCTGCTGCCTGTTGACGGTGATCCCATCTCACACCCGCGTTGTTTCTCGATGCTCGGTGCTCATTCGTCTGCGACATCGTTTCATCACGCGTCTTCGGTACATGGTGATTGTCGCTCTACATCGACTCCTCTCGCGACTTTCACCGGTGATTTGTCGCTCTACATCGACACCTTTCGCGACTTTCACCGCCAGTGTTGGTGCATCTGACACCATTGACGACGCCTCGCACATGTGTCTTTCCTCGATATTTGCTGCTGGTCTGCCTATGACGTCGTCTCCTCCCTCGGCATCTGAGGATGTTGGTCCTGCCATACCACGTTCTCTACTGGCTTTCTCTGGTGTCGGTGGCCAGTCCACCGTCGATGCTACTATGTCGGTTGTTTCAGCCGTGTCCTTCACTGAGCAGGAGATTGTGCGACTACGTGGTCTGCTGACTGTCTTTGAGTCTTCCTCGTGGGATGCTTCTTCATCGACTTCCTTTGTTGAGCCCCTGACTGAGCATGATATTACACGACTTCGAGGTCTAATAGCTGCGTTCTCCGATTCTTCACCGACAGGTTCTGCTGGTTCTGCTATTGGCTTTTCTGGCATTATGAGATCACCTTCTACACAGGCAGGTACATCCCCATGGATTCTTGATACTGGAGCTTCTTTTCATATGACTCATGATTCATCCACTTTATCGTCTCTTCGATCGCTTGATTCACCTGTTCATGTTCGTACTGCTGATGGTACCTCTCTCCCGGTTCATGGTCGCGGCACTCTTAGTACTTCATCGTTTACTGTTCCTGATGTTGCTCATGTTCCTCGACTTACCATGCAGCTTATTTCTGGTGGTCAGATTGTTGACTCTGACTGTCGGGTCATTCTCGACTTTGACTCTTGTTCTGTCCTCGACCGTCGCACTGGTTCTCTACTTGGTGTAGGTCCACGTCGTCGTGACTCTCAGGGTCTTTGGGAGCTTGACTGGCTTCATCTTCCTTCCGCTGCTACCACTGCCAGTTCCCCCTCCTCTACTGCCTTATCTACCAGCTCTTTTCAGCAGTGGCATCACCGACTTGGTCACCTATGTGGCTCTCGTCTCTCCTCTCTAGTTCGACGTGGTCTTCTCGGATCCGTCTCCGGTGGTGTCTCTCTAGACTGTCTGGGTTGTCGCCTTGGCAAACAGATCCAGTTGCCTTACCCTCATAGCGAGACTGTGTCTTAGCGTCTTTTCGACCTTGTTCACTCTGACATGTGGGGTCCCGCTCCTTTTTCCTCGAAGGTTGGTCATCGTTACTATATTATTTTTATCGACGACTTCTCTCGATACACTTGGATCTACTTTATGTCATCTCGTAGTGAGGTCCTATCCATATATCAGCGTTTTGCTGCCATGGTTCACACTCAGTTTTCTACGCCTATTCCTGTGTTCCGTGTTGACTCTGATGGAGAGTATATCTCTAAGATGTTGCGTGGAGTTCTTGCTGAGCAGGGTACTCTTGCTCAGTTCTCTTGTCCTGGTGCTCATGCTCAGAATGGCGTGGCTGAGCGCAAGCATCGTCACCTTGTTGAGACGGCTCGTGCGTTGATGATCGCCGCTTCTCTTCCCCCTCACTTCTGGGCTCAGGCTGTCTCTACTTCTGCCTATCTCATTAATATTCAACCCTCTGCCGCTCTTCAGGGTGCCATTCCTCCTGGGCGCCTTTCCGATCGCTCGCCTGACTATTCTATGCTTGGATCGTTTGGTTGCGTTTGCTTTGTTCTTCTTGCTCCTCGCGAACACACCAAACTATCTTCACAGACTGTTGAGTGTGTCTTTCTCGGATACAGTGGTGAGCATAAGGGCTATCGCTGTTGGGATCCGGTGGCCCGTCGGATGCGTATTTCTCGAGATGTGACTTTTGATGAATCTCGCCCCTTTTATCCGCGTTCGACCTCGTTTGCTACAGAGGATCTGTCTTTTCTCCTCTTTCCTGATTCTCCTCCCCCGGTTCCTCATGATTCTTCTCCTCCTCCTCTTGTTGATCCGGTATCGTCTTCTCCGCCTACGGTGCCATCTACTCCGATTCTTTCCTCTTCTTCATCATCGTCCTCTGCACCCTCTTCCCCAGTGATCCCCTCCCCTTCGCCTCCTCGTGTTAGCCCTTCTCCTCTTACCTTTCCTTTTCACTATACTCGGCGTTCTCGTGTTGTTCCCGAGTCCTCGGATGCACCCCCTACTTCTGGTGCACCACCTCCTCCACCATCTTATACTCTTCATCCCAGGCCTTGTCCTCCTCCTAAAGTCTTAGATCCTGATGATCCTGCTACCTATAGCGTCTTGGCCATTCCGGAGCCGACAACTTATCGTGAGGATGTTGTCCATCCTGAGTGGCAACTCGCCATGGCTGAGGAGATTGCTGCGCTTGAGCGCACCGACACGTGGGAGATTGTTCCTCTTCCTCCTCAGATTCGCCCGATCACGTGTAAGTGGGTCTATAAGGTTAAGAATCGTTCTGATTGGACTCTTGAGCGCTACAAAGCTCGTCTTGTCGCTCGTGGTTTTCAGCAGGAGCATGGTCGTGATTATGATGAGACATTTGCTCTGGTGGCTCACATGACCACTGTTCGGACTCTTCTCGCCGTGGCTTCTGTTCGCCATTGGTCTGTGTCTCAGCTTGATGTCAAGAATGCCTTTCTTAATGGTGAGTTGCGTGAGGAGGTTTATATGCAACCACCCCCTGGGTATTCTGTTAGAGATGGCATGGTTTGCCGTCTTCGTCGCTCTCTCTATGGCCTCAAGCAGGCTCCTCGTGCCTGGTTTGAGCGCTTTGCTTCTGTAGTCACTGCTGTTGGTTTCTCCCCCAGTGCTCATGATCCGGCGCTGTTTGTTCACTGTTCTCCTCGTGGTCGCACTCTTCTTCTTTTCTATGTTGATGATATGGTCATTGATGATGACGACCCTGAGTATATCGCCTTTGTTAAGGCTCGTCTGAGTGAGCATTTTCTCATGTCGGATCTTGGCCCGCTTCGTTATTTTCTTGGGATTGAGGTTTCCTCCACTGTTGATGGATTCTTTATTTCCCAAGAACGGTATATTCAGGATCTCCTTGCTCGTGCCGCTCTTACTGATGAGCGTACTGTTGAGACTCCCATGGAGCTCAATCTCTCTCTTCGTGCTTCTGATGGTGATCCTCTTTCTGACCCGACTCGTTATCGACATCTTGTCGGGAGTCTTGTCTATCTTGTTGTTACTCGTCCGGACATTTCTTACTATGTCCATATTCTGAGTCAGTTTGTTTCTGCTCCCACTACGGTCCACTATAGTCACCTTCTCCGTGTTCTCCGCTATCTTCGTGGGACTATCTCTCTTTCTCTCTTCTTTCCTCTTTCCAGCTCATTACAGCTCCAGGCCTACTCCGATGCTACGTGGGCGAGTGATCCTTTGGATCGCCGTTCATTATCTGCTTATTGTGTTTTTCTTGGTGGATCTCTCATTGCCTGGAAGACGAAGAAGCAGACCACAGTTTCCCGTTCGAGTGCAGAGGCTGAGTTGCGAGCTATGGCTCTTTTGACTGCTGAGGTGACTTGGTTACGGTGGTTACTTGCAGATTTTGGTGTCTCTGTGACGACACCCACTACTCTATTGTCTGACAGTACAGGTGCTATCAGTATTGCATGTGACCTGGTGAAGCATGAGCTTACCAAGCATATTGGTGTTGATGCTTCTTTTGTTCGTGCCAGTGTGCAGGATCATATTATTGTGCTCCAGTATGTGCCTTTAGAGCAACAGTTGGCATATTTTTTCACGAAGGCCCAGACTAGATCACATCACCACTTTTTCCTCTCCAAACTCAGTGTTCTTCATCCTCCATGAGTTTGAGGGGGGGTGTTAGAGTAGATTGTAGTGCCCCTATTAGCTAGGGGGTTTCCTGCATATTTGTCACCTGTACATGTCCTATATATTGTGGCCTTTGGCCCCCATGGAATACAAGTTGCTTATTCCTAACAATTTCCACTTCCGCTATCTGTTGATGCCGTGGCAATGGAGTTGAAGCTTTAGAAACGGAAATCTCGTCAATTTTGGCAGAGGAAACCTCATTTGCACTTGCAATTTCCTTTACTGGTTCTGATAGATGCTTTGCAAACTTGTTTCACATAGCAGTACGAAAAGTTGCAATTGAATCATAGTCGATAGCAGATTGGAAAGGAAAGGTGTCATGAATAACAAATGCAAGTTCCAACGGGTCTTGCCGGATGTGTTGAGAAATTTCAGTTACTTCATAATAGTATTCAAAGTCGTCTGGTTTATCCACTAATTCACATGCAAAAGAATACTCCGCTGCCATGCCCAGCATGACAGCAGAGATTGGCTTAGAATGCGTCCCTCTGTAGTTGATCAGGAACTTCAAGGCAACCTCCCGGACCATATTGCCAAATTTAAAATCTATTTTCCATAGTCCATCAGACTTCTCGTCGGACATGTTCATTATCGTCCACTTGGCCTCCTGCGTGATACACATAAAGCAAGCGGACGGAAGAATGGAATCGGCTGAAACAGTGAGTGTAGAATCTAGTAGATTGCTGAAAGCAAGAGCTTGGTCCAGGACATCTTGGCTCAGCTTATCATAAGGCCGAGCGAACTTGGTCTGTCCATGGGATGGGATGAAATCTTAGCATTTAACTCTTTCTCTTTCTCCATACATTTCTTTGCTGCTGCAGCGATAAGTCTTGCAGCACCATCGCCAACACTGAGGTCGAAGTGTGCAAAAAAAACTTCTTCATTTCGGCAATAATACCGCTCAAGGTAACCGAAATAGTCTTCGAAAAGAAGGGTGCCGCTCTTCCACGGCACCAGCCTTTTCCAGCCCCATGTGTTGCTGACAGGATCATCGAAGAGAATGAATTCGAATGGAGGCAGTCCCTGGAAGTCATCGGCTTTCCAGAGCCAAAGTCGACGCTTCACAGATTCATCGGTTACAAACGGTAGGATGAATCCATAGCAGACTTTTCCAAATAGGACGAAATCCATGGTCCTCTTCGGATCAAAATCAACCGCCACCCATTTCGGATCCAGGCCCAATATCCCTCTTTCAATGAGGCATGTTGAGAGAAATATGTTTGTGGGGTTAACTATTTAGATATAAAAGATGAGTGTATGTTTGTGTATGTGAACATCTGTGTTGTACTCTGTTCTTAAAAAAATGATACATGCAATTATCTCTCAAAAAATGTGATCAATGCGCGAGTGCAAACGTAAATATACATATCCGCGTGTCTGATCACGTCTACATCCTTGTAAACTCGGCGCACTCGAAAAAAAAATCTACGCGACGAAGCGAGTGTGCCATTCCAGACGCTGTAAAAATATAGGGCGCGGCGATAGCGCTCCAGCAGGCGATATATTCCAGCGCATGTGCCGAGCCGAAATAACACTTCACCACAAGCAAAATAAAACAAATGAATGATCTCAAACATATGCAAAATTATGGAGTTGAGCAACATAACAAAGTTTAAAGTATGTCATAGTTTGAAATCACTTCACCACAAGCAAAATGATGCAAATTAGGAGTTCACACAAACGAATAATACACCTCACAATAGATCATGCATCATCGTCATTCTTCTCCTCCCCATCCTCATCCTTATCTTTATCCTCATCGTCATCCTCCTCCTCCTCTACCTCTTCTTCACCATCATCATGTGTATTGTCCACATTGAAAACTCAAACGGCGTTCACACTCTCTCCAAAGGCATCAATCAAAGGCATTTGAGGCACACCAGAAGCCATGCGTTCACCATGTCACCTGAAGGTGCTCCCATGCCTCCCATGAAAAACTCAAAACTCACGCCTCCCATAACTCCTATTCCATTCAAGCCGCCCATGGCTCCCATGCCACCCACGCCAGTAAAAGCTAATGTAAGCAAATGCACGGTCCTGCGTTCTTGATTAGAATTCAGAACTACTTCAAGATTCAAGAATCAAGAGTGTGTACACGCATGACAACCTCCAGACTTCGAATCACCTGCGCTCTTCTCCTCACTGGTAGGAAAACAAATCGAACTCTTGTTTTAGTGGCAGTTTTTCAAATTGTATCGAATAAAGCTCTTAGATGAATTTTTTATATTGTGTATGTGTAATAAGTAATAACTGTGGTACGTGGATTCGTATATTTAGATGTTGTGCTGCTGAGGAAAAATTAAGAGGTCATCAATGATGTGGTGGAAGTCAACTACATAAAAGGAAATTTGAACGGAGAGATCAAAATGTATAGTTTGTTTAGAGGTGCGCCATCAAAAAACGCGACCCAACTGCAACACGCTTTATTTTGGTATATTTTTCTGTCCGTCACGATTAATTCGTGAACCAAATTTAAAGTATATTTGGGTTCTCACGAACAGAAAGCAAACCGCCCAAACGTCCGCGTGGATTTTCTTTCCGGCGCTGCTATACGTACGACGATTAGCGTACGATTTTCGTCCGACGCTACGTGGAAGCACTTTCCGCACGCGAAGGGGAACGGAGAAGGAACTGGCTGGTACGTGGTATGGGCCGGCGCTGGACCAGACTGTTTTTTCTATCCTAGTAGGCCCCACCTTCTAAATTGTAACATTATATTTTCTTTGTTTCGAAAACAAGCTGTCTTATCCCTCCGCTCGTTCTTGGACGAACACTACTAGCCACAGCTGCTTCTGCGATTGAGCTAGCGACCGAGGCAGGTCGCTCTGCAGTTGAGCTCGTCGGAGGCGCAAGTCAGGGCGTGTTCCAACGACCTGGATGTTGGGCGGCAAGGGGGCGCTAGCGCTCGCTGTAGGGAGGAACGAAGCAGGAGCCAGCGGCTGGCTCGACATAGTTGCGGATTTAGTTCGCTGCAAGCTCCAATTGTAGAGGTAAGTGGCAGCCAGATTACTGCAAGCTCTTTTTTAGGAAATTTAGTGCTTTTTTTATAGAATACGCATAAGCATGCGTATCATAAATTCATAGGGGAGAAAGGGGGTAAAGAGCCCCATCCACAAATCCACACGATGTGCCCGGGGCCAATACAAAACGGACTACTCCCTACCTACCCAACGGAACAACCTACTAAAAAACCCTACGAGGTCTCCGCGTAGGAGCCGCGCATGCTGCCATGCCTTAGCCTCCTCGTGGATCCGATGCATCACACGTGCAATAGATGGCTGAACTCCGTCAAAGACTATCGCATTTCGATGCTTCCATAGCTCCCATCCAACCAAGTGGAGTAGGGTAGAAAAGTCCTTCCTCAACTGCTCCGGTGGGTGTAGCGAAGCGGTCCAGTCGATGAAGGAGGCTTCCACCTCTGGGGCCCATTCCGGGTGACCCCACGCGTCCATGCAGTAGAACCAGACCTCCCTAGAGAAGGCGCACTGTAAGAGCAGGTGGTCCATCGACTCGGGGGCCTGGGAGCAGAAAGGACAAGCGTCTTGATGGGGTAACCCCCTCTGAGCTAGCCGGTCCAACGTCCAGCACCTGTTTCTGCAAGCCAGCCACATAAATAACTTACATCTCAAGGGTGCCCTGCAACTCCACACCGTGCCGACCGCCGTATCATGCTCGCGCCCAAAGAACTGTCAGGCATAAGCTGAGCGAACAGAGAAGAGCCCCGACGGCTCCCAAGCCCAGCGGACTCTGTCCTCCACGTCCTGGCGCAAGATGACGCCCTCCACCTGGGCCCAAAGAGCCAGAAACTCCAAAAGCTTCATCTGGCCAAGGTTAGGCCCAACATCCCTTGCCCATGAACCATCGATGGCCTCCGCTTCCGTGCGAGTCATCCGGACCTTGTGTCGAACTCTGGCATATAGCAAGGGTGCCACCTCTTGCACTCTAGCACCATGCAGCCATCTATCCTCCCAGAAGTATGCATCTCCTCCGTTGCCCACATCCACAAAAACTGTCGTTTGATAAATTTGTAGCGCCTCCTTGCCATGCTGGTAGTCAAACTCAGCCCAAGGTTTACCACGGTCGACTCGCTTGAGCCAGAGCCGTGCTTAAGACCACATTTATCTAGACCAACGCAGCATGGTTAGAAGTAGTCCATTCATATTTGAATCTGGCCAATATTGAATCTGGTCATTCAGAGCAAATATGATGAAGTATACTGTGATAGTGCTATTTACTGTAATCGGCAATGTAATCACGTCTAATCGATCGATATAAAGTTACTGACTGAATAGGAGATTTCAGAAAATATTTCGGTCAACATAGCGTTGAAGGATGAAGGATAACCCTGGTTACAATGACAAATATCACTTGCATCTAGTGCTATAGTCCAAACTGTTAAATTGATTCAGAATTACTGCAGAGTGCGTCTCTTTCATCCATTCAAGTTAGCATCTAGCAAATCCATTACATCTTTCTTTCCCTATAAAGTTCAAAAAACTCAATTAGCCATTGACAAATAAATTCACACAAATAGGTAAAAGTACAAGTGTAGCACCTTGAGAATGTCAATGTAGGAGGTTATATGAATTGATGTAGCAGGTTCACTTGTTTGGAGTTCCTGGAACGAGTAGCAGCGCTTAATTCTCACATATATTACTAATCTAGTAATCTTGTATAATATTGTAAAATCACCACTGCTCAAACTAAGTACCTGAAACTTATTTGGAAAGAAACAAACACTTCCAACATCAAGTCCTTCACAATGACCGGTTTGTTGTGAACGCAAAGGATTACTTTCTTGCCCCTTTTTTGATTTGGTGATGCCTTTCTGCAATAAGGCAGCGTAAACTTCAGCAAGTCATAACAGGAAGAAAACAGATCCTTAAGAATGACTATAAATTTATATACCTTTTTTTCCTTTTTGACTTGACACCCCATTTGAACTTCTTGTTGCCTGCTGCTTCTTATCTCTCAATCTTTTAACCACTTGATCTACCTTAGATACCTTTTTTTTGAGGGAGGTCGACCTACACTGCAAACACGGATTGGGTTAACTACAACTTTTTTCTGTGTTTAACATTGTATATGCATGTTTTGAAGTAGGATCCTCCTTCTGAATTCCATGGCTAGCGCGATACATATCAATCTTTATTTGTAGCTCATTAAGGCCATCAATCACCAAGTCATGTAGTGCATCAGAATCAGCCCCGTTTTCTGCCACTTCACGGGAGCGCTTGCAGAGATTATCATAGTGTTGCACAAGTGGTGTATTCATCATATCATCGTAGGAGCATTTAATAAATGTGTGTTTTCTCTTAAAATCCTTTCTCCATCGCTGCAATATATACTTAGAAGGTACTTCTGTGATCTCCATGAGAGCAAGCACGGAAAGGATGTGGCTGCACAAGATGCCTCGAAATTCAAATAATCTGCAAACACACTTCACATCACATTACCCTTGGTTGAACAGGACATTGAACTCTAAAATAATCCTTTTCTCTTTAATATCTCCGTCCTCTCCTTCATAAAAAATCTTACGGTCCTCTCTCACTCTAAAGTTAAAAAGTGACCCTTCTTTGTCCAACAAAGTTGGATAGCAATATATTTTTACCTCTCAATTGATCTTGAAACTCTTTAAACTTTGCATTGGTATAGGCAGCCTGAAATTGACTATCAAAGTCATAGTGAGTAAAACATGGAATGACCTCTTGGAATGACTTAGAATCAGCCTTATTTTCTTTGTCTACCTTGTCTCGCAATGCATTTTCATACTGCTCTGCAAATTGCTTCAGAGTTCTTCTAGCATGGACATAGCCATCAAAGAAAGCATTCACACTTTCACTCCTTTGTGTTGAAGACATTCCTGCCCAAAATGTATCTTTTACATATGCTGGCACCCATAGATGTTTATCATCGTATAATCCACCAAGCCATTCATTATCCTGGAGATCATATTTCTCGATCATATGTAGCCAAGCCTCGTCAAAATCATGTTTGGTCAAGGAATTATACACCACATTTGACAGTGTATACTTAATGTTCTCATACTTTTCATACCCACTAAGCTTTTCAGGAATCTTCTTCATGATATGCCATATACACCATCTATAATGAGCCCGTGGAAAAACTTCTTCAATTGCATTCTGCATTGCTTTGCACTGATCAATGATTATAGCATTTGGTGGGTTGTTTGACATACAACAGAGCCAAGATTTAAATAACCAGACAAAAGTTTCAGTTTCTTCATTAGACAAAAGTCCACAACCTAACAGAACCGATTCACCATGATGATTTACACCAACAAAAGGAGCAAACGGCATGCGATACTTATTTGTCAAGTATGTGGTGTCAAATGTGACGACATCACAAAAAGATTCATATGTAGCTCTGCTTCTTGCATCTGCCCAAAAGACATTTCTCAGTCGTCCATCCTCGTCCACATCCATAACATGGAAAAAATCAAGATCTTTTGACTGCATACGGAGAAAGTATTGATAAACAACATTTGCATCTCCGGCACCAAGCTTCAACCTTCTTGTCTCTTGCAAAAAGTTTTTGCACTCCTTTTCACCATAATCAAGTTTATCATATCTACCAGCTTGCATAACAAGAGAACCAAAATTCTTGTTCATATGGATTCCCGCTTGATCATTCAATTCTAGTGTTCTTTTCGCGTGCAAGTCCAGTTTCTTATGACACCTCAGAAATCTGGCTTTGCTTGGACTTATAATATGATTGTGCTCAATCGTAACAGAAGTAATGCAAAATTGTTCTCCAAGACGAGAGAAATTACTTTTAGCTGGACATTGCATCCTTGTCGATGCATTTGGTTTGAATGAGTTCTTTGATGAATACTGAGCCTTCCCTTGTCTATTATAAGCAAGAGTAAAGTAATTAAGCCTGTTGTCTTCATCATGTCTAGCGGTTCTTCTTACTACACCAAAGCCCTTCCTTTTTGCATAACCTTTGTAGAACCTAACAACATCATCCTCACTATCAAACATGAGCCCCTTCTTAGGTTCCAACAACATGATCGGTTCTTGTTGGAAATCCAACGAATCCCCAATGTCCTCCCCAATGAAAACATCTTCATCATCCTCGTGAAACATCATGTTTTGCTCTGTCACTTCATCCAAAGTTAAACCTGACTCCATCACCTACCTAAAATTTCCAACAGTAAGATCAAAGATGTTTTGTGAGCCTATAAATTAAATGCGAGCAGATTGCTAAGCATACACCTAGAACATATCGAAGCCGAGAACATATTTAATCCAAATAATGCAAAAGATACACACCTTGGATTGTCGGCCAGATTGTTTGCCTTTCTAATCAATTTACTCTGTAGGTGCAGATTACATGTGAATCGGATGGATTTGCAAATCAAGAAGGAAGAACTCGCGAAGATGATTTGGTGCAGATTTCAATTCAACAGATCCACTCCTCTGGACCTCTATTCAAACTTCTATGTGGTGGTGTTGATTACACATGAATATGACGGATCTGCAATCAGGAGGGAGAACTCCTGAAGATGATGATATGATATGGTGCAGATTTAATAGCAGCTATGCAGTAGATACATACCTCGTAATGTTCCTTGGCCCTGGCTGCTTGCCCTTCTAATCAAGTTCTCTTTAGTGGAGCAGATCAGTAGAGAAGAGATTGTGAAGAAGATGAGCCGTCAAGCCCTGGACAGAAAAAAAAGAGGCGGGGGCGTGAACGGAAGATGTGGGCAAGTTTTTTTTTTTTGAGGAACACAGGGTTAAACCGCAATACTACGGGTTTTGGTTTGGGGCTTTGGGCTGGACCATGGGTTACGGGGCAGAAATAATTAGCACGGTAGGGGGATGGGTAGTAGCGTCGGACGTTTATCGGACGGAAAACGTCGGACATGAAGCAATTTTGTTATCTCTATGTGGTACTCACCCTATATCTTCCTCAGTTGGTGCGTTGCCATTTGCAAAAGTATTAAAGTAATCATCCCATGACCCAACATTATGCTCAGAGAATATGTTCTCCTGCCGATCTCTTGCATAAACCAACCATTCCCATTCGAAGTGCTTAATTTTTCTCACCACTGTCCATGTCCAGGCAGGGCAGCCATGGCCAGTAGCACTACGACTACTACTACTGCTGCATGCAACCGCGGTTTGCTGAAAGGTCTAGCCACCAAGCTGCACGCATGCGCGTCGCTCTTGCGCAACAACTTCTTCTTCCCCGCCTCCACCGCTTCTTCCTCGGCCTTATTGTTCGCCACCGTCTTTCTTGCCAGCGGGACCGCCCTCTCGAGAGTCGTCGTCTTCTTCCTCCCCCTCGTGGTCTCCACCGCCATCTGCTGCGCGGCGGTGTACCTGCTCGTCGCCTCGGAGTCGTCAGAGGGAGGGACGGCGAAAGAGGTTGTGCTCCTGTGCGGCGACGTACCGGAGGTCGGGCTCCTGGACGTGTACGGCGGCGTGAACGCGAGCGCGTACGGAGACAGTCGCGCCGTCCAGGTGGGCTGTTTCCTGCACCGCAGGCTAGCCAATGGCGGCGGCGGGTGGACGAAACACGGCGTCGACGAGGACGGCGACGAGGTGGTGCTTGCCGGCAGGGTGGCGGTCGGCAGCGGCGTGCAGGACGGCGCGGCGCTCGAGGAGGAGCTGGTGGCTCTCCAGGTGGACAGGTTGGCCGAGGGAGTGTGGGATAGCTACTTCGGCGGGTGCTCCAGGTGGAACTACGTCACGGCTGAGCTTGAGGGTGTCGATCGAAGCTGAGATTCGAGAGCAGCTAGCGTAAGTAGTTCTGCGTCATGTCAATGTTAATTTCGTGGGTTAACTTGATGTTATTACTCCTGCCCTGCATGTTGCCAAATGCCACGGCACATGCGCTGCTGCAAGCGAGTTGTATTGGCTCCATAATCGACACTGAGTATATAGCATGACAACATGTTAACCATTTCGTTCCAACTCTTAATCCTCTCCAAGAAATACCCAGTTTTATAGTCTTCCAATGATGATTCGCAGAGCTCTCTTTTTTCTTTAGTCTGTGAATATATACTTTGTTTTATGATAAATAAAAATATAATTGAACGATTGTTTACCGTTCTTACCTCAAAAAAATCTTTCAATCCTCTCGTCAATCGCCAACAAGCTAGTATGAGTTTGAATCACGCGCATTTCAAATTTGTGCGCAGGGAGTACACAGATCTGAACATGATCGAACTGCAGAACAATCTTGGGTGCGCGCGTATCAGGTTCCACTGCATGCAAGTATCGGATTCCGGAGCATCTCTTGCTGAAAAGCGATATGTTTCGGCACCGTGCGTGATGAACCGTGCACTAACTAGAACCCATAAAGACTAAAGAGATCTAGTAAAAACATAAGAGCAACTTCATCATAAAAACATAAGAGCAACTTCATCAGACTTGTTACAATCACTGTAATAATTGTGAGTTGAATTAAATAAGATTCATGGATTTAAAATAAATAAATGATTGAGGCCCTCGAGTTTGATCATGGACTCGCAATTGGGATCGATAAAAAAACAACCAGTTACAAGTCATTGATGGAATAGCAACTAAACCAAAAAGAGTTATGTGTAGTTGTGTGTTTAGGATGGATATGCAAATGTGTCGGTTTAAGTTTCGGCTCAAAGGATGAGCATGCAATTAGCCACACAAGAATTTTTAAGGACCCGAATCTGGAGCGAACCGTCGCTCCCTGGGGGACTTGGCGCGAACCTTTGGTCGCGCTAGAAGAACGCTCAAGTGAACGAACCAGCTTCGCTCGTTCCCTAGCAGATCCCAGCGCAACCCAATTCCACAGCAGCCCATCGGGCTATTTTGTAGCCTTTTTTAACTATTTATATTTATTAAAAAAGGCTATCCCCGCCCCCCAAAAAAGAAAGGAACAGTTCATAAAAACTAAACCTAAATAAAAAAAGTTCAAAAAAACTAAAAACTGTGAAAATTGAATCTTGTATATAAGAACACATGTATATGAAAGAAAATAACAGAAATATTTTCTATACAAATTATATATTTGCCATGATACAATCATCAATTTACCAAATGTATAAAAAAATCCACATAATAGATTTGTTCATAAGTTTTCCAATTCAAAAAAACAAAAATATCATGTCTAAAACTACATTTGCCATGTCTAAAACTATATTTTTCATGTCCGAAATCTACAATTGCCATGATATGTAATTAAAAGTGTCATGTTTAAAAACTAAAATTTGCATGCTACGTAACTAAAAATGTCATGCTATATATACTACGAAATGCCATATTCAATAACTGCATTTGCCATGGTATGTAATAAAAAATGTCATGCTATATATATTACAAAATGTCATGTCCAAAACTACATTTTCCATGCTACTCCCTCCGATCCATAATAAGTGTCGCTCATCTATTATGGATCGGAGGGAGTACGTGGTTACAAACGCCATGTCCAAAAACTACATTTGCAATGCTACGTAGTTACAAATGCTATGTCCAAAAATTACATTTATCGTTCTACGTAGTTACAAATGCCATGTCCAAAAACTACATTTGCCATGCTACGTAGTTATAAATGTCATGTCCGTAAAACTATATTTGCCGTGCTACGTAATTAAAAATGGCAATACTACAAAATGCCATGTCTAAAAACTACATTTGCCATGCTACATAGTTACAAATGTCATGTCCAAAAACTACATTTGCCATGCTACGTAGTTACAAATGCCATGTCAAAAAAATACATTTGTCATGCTACATAGTTACAAATGCCATGTCCAAAAACTGCATTTGTCATGCTACGTAGTTACAAATGCCATGTCAATTTTTTTTTTGACATGTTACATAGTTATAAATGTCATGTCCAAAAACTAAATTTGTCATGCTACGTAATTATAAATGCCATGTCCGAAAAACTACATTTGCCATGCTACGTAACTAAAAATGGCATGCTATACTTACTACAAATGTCATGTCAAAAAACTACATTTGTCATACTACATAACTAAATGTTATTTGTACATTTGCATGCTACCATCGGAGTAACTCATACGGATTGATTAGGAAAATGTTCGCAGTCTTTATGTACAGCGCGAACTAGTTTTAAAAAACTGATCTGCCTTCCAGTTGCATCGCTATCCGTACAAATCGATCTAACAGCCAAGGAAGGAGTCGTGCCAGGCGACCATGGCGCCGCCCTTCGCTCCCTATGCTTTAGGATTTTTAATTATGTGCACCGTATTTTTACAAAAAATCATGAATATAAAGAACACATAATTAAAAAACAATCATGATTTTTTTAAAACTTAATAATTAAAAAAGTGTTCAAATGTGTGAAAGAATTATGAATTCTATAAAGTGATAGCACACTTCAAAAAGTGTTCATGTATCCAAAATATCATGAATTTAGAATAGGAAAAAAGTCAATGAATAAAGAGAAGAGAAATGAAAAAAAATGGTAAAAAGCAGTACAAAATTCTCCATACAAAAAATGGCAGCTTAAAACTACCGCGTGATCATGACAGACAAACATTACAAAAGAAAATAGAGTCACAAGAAGAAATAAACAAGGGAACAAACCAACACACATGTAGAAATGGGACAAACATACATACCACACGCACACATCCACAACTCCCAAGTTTGATTTGAAAATTCCCCGTAAAAAATGTTTGATTTGTAAAAATGAAGAGCACATAGGAGTGCAGACTTCTTGCTCACGAGCTCCAAGGAGGACCTTAGTTTGAAAAAAATCAAAAATCATATTTAAACGTTTCCAAAGAATTCAAAAAAATCCATAGATACTTACATGTGTTTCGCATTGGTGTGTAAATTTTCGTTTGAAAATATTATGATTTGAAAGCTGTGCAAAAAATAAAAATTCCAGCCCAACAATCTAAAACTGGGGCCCATTAAAAAATCGCATTTGCCTTTTTGGTGTGCGTCCTGTGCAAAAAGATAATGTTTATGCTAAAAAAGATAATGATTTAAAATTTGTACAGGTATGAATTATGTGTATATATGTTTGTTCACAAAAATAATCAGATTTTTTTTGCCAAGTAAAAATTCAAATTTAAAAAAGTCCTCTCTAGGTGCTCCAAAGGCAATTTCCGGAGCACATAGCCCATATATTGACAAACCCACCATATATATAAATAGGGACAACAAGTCATCAGGCCCAACGCGAGGAACAATACACATACCACACGCAGGGACAGGGTACACTAATAGAAAACATAACGCGCAGGGATCAATAGATTTACTCAAAAATTACAGAACCTAATCACGTGGTAGGTAATTTAAATAAAACATTGCTAAATCTATTCTAGATGAAAATTAGAAAATTGTAATTAAAAAGGGGCAAAAGCCCGGACTCACCAACTTATGACAATCATACACACGAAATTAAGCTACCCAGCCAAACCATATAGCCATGTTTTTCTTTTGAGCGCTAATGCCAACGCTCTTTTTGTTTTTCTGGAAAAGTTCTTGCAATGGGACATGTATAGGCGACGTTAGAATAATTTGTCTCACTGAGCCCTGAATCAGGTTATTTGGAGGAAATGAAGGGAAATTGTGGTGATTTGTACACGCGGTCTTTTTTTCTTTTTCTTTTTGATGGAAGCACTGGATCAGGAGCCGAGCCGAGAGGTAGAAGTCAGCGCCACTGCCTGCGCCCACACCTTGAGCCTGGCCTTCACGTCCTTGGGATCGTCTCCTGTTCCAAAGTATACGGAGCATGAATGCATTCATCTGTTAGCCTCGCATAACACTAGAAGGGATAATGAGAAATCTTTGCAACAGATAAACGTGCATCCAGTTAGCTTCGTATACAAGAGTAACAAATTGTGTGCTTAAACATGTGTGCATTTGATGTTATTTGGTCATCTTTCTTCCTGTGCTTGCTCGATTTTTGATACGGTTTTCCTCATAAACGAAATCTATTCATTCAGTTTTTTGATCCGATTTTTCTTATAAATTGGATCAAACACATAACATTATAATCACTATGAGCAATATATTCAGTGGGAAAGCTCATATTTGCAAGCGACTAAAACATTGTCGACATAAAATTTCAGATATATTCTTTTGATTAATTTGCAAGCGCCTAATGCACCGGATTTAGCCACAGCTTTCCCTTCAGTGTTATGATCCATACACAAAGTCTTTTTCGTCTTTTTCTTCTTATAATAGAATGCGCAGAGTTCCCGCCGTATTTAATAAATATTTATAATCATTCTATGTATTATATTATGTATCATGTATGTATAACATAGTTTCCAGAAAGAAAGAAGAAATCAACAAACTTTTCCCTAAAAGATGGATGTGTCACACCATTAGCGAGTGCTTTGCACGTCCTTTGCAGTTCGTGGCATACAGGATGCCGACAAATCTAGCGGCATCGTATATATAGTGTCGTGCCGTCCTGCAAGTGCCCTTGTTACCAGTGAATGCGAACAGAATAGCAAACGTGCGTGGCATGATCATTTTAGCATAGCACATAGCAGCAAGTCGAGGGAACCAGCTAGCAAACGTGGCGAACGAACACTAGCGAGCACAAGGCAGCCGGTCGTCCAGGGCAGAGGAAGCAAAGCATGCATGAAGTAATAAATGAGCATCCTCGAGCCCACGCACATACAGATGCGTCCGTCGCCATCCATCGCCCATCGGGGATTCAAATCAGACGGTATCGATGGAAGAAGCAACGGACGTGTCACCGAAATAAATCTGTGCACGCGTGCGTGTGTAGGACCTTTCGCCCGAAAATGACCAGGATAATGCCGAGATCGAAATGACGCTCTCGCCTTCTCTTCATCAACGCCTCCCCTCTGATAACGAGCGAAGGCAACGAAGCCGAAGGTTGCTGGTTGTTGAAGATGAAGTCGTTGCACTGTTTTCAGATGCATCGTGCGATAAGCAATGCGAGGAAGGCAGAACCTTTGCGAAGAGAAGGAGGTGAGAGTGAGTGTGCTGAGCTTCACAATCTGCAGAAGGGGGTGCATCGATGACATGGGAGGTACACCCTGAATCGGCACCAAACGAGAACTTCGTGCCAGACCTGTCGCGCGAATGAGCAACCTTCGAAGAGGTGCTCCATGGTCCTTTATTTTGGTCACACAAGACCGAGGCGTTCGCATGTTGTAAGCCATGACGAACAAGGTGGTACGCGGTACAACAATAGCCCTGCAACACTAGCTAGATGCACACCTTAATGCGGAGCGGAACCCATGTGCGTCGGGTGAGCTACCGTTAAGGATTAGGGATCAAACCTAGGAAGAGAGTGAGGTACAAGGATTTGGTGGAGTAGATGGCCGACGCAGTCAATCTTACCCTCAACTCATCAGAGACGGTCGAAAGGGGGAACTAACGAAGGTGACACGTTACAGACAATCGTGGTTCCTCGATGTATGAGTCTATGTGTAACACCCTCACTGTCAGTGAACAGTAATCACTGTTACTGTTCATCTCTACTGTTCAAAACTTTTGTTTGATCAACTGGTTCAGTTCAAATTCAAATTCTCCTTTGATATTGTTGCAAGCAAAGTGAACCAGGGGCATTGATCATAATGGATGAAAACAAAGTCCAATCCATAAACATTTGAAATCAAATCAAATGCTCAAAATGCCTTTGATGAAATATTAAAAACAAAGTGAAATATAAACCTTCTCTAAAAATTGTGAAACTACTTTTATAAATTCACAAATATTCAATGGATCACTTCCAGGTGTGGATTGGTATTTATTGTGCTATGGAAAATTCTAAACAAATCAAAACAGTGGCCAAAAACCCTATTTAAATCAAATATTAAATGACTTTTATTATTGCCCAATCTTTTTGTGGCAGTAATATATGGTGTAACAATAAATATGGGACACATCCCATATTTTACAAAATTAGCCTAGGATATAACAATAATTATGGGTCACATGCAACAATTTATAAAAATGCCTAAGGCAATAAAATAATTACAAAAAAGTAATAACAGAAAAAAAAAGAAAAAAAAAGATAAACCTAACCTACCCCTACCCTACTGGGCCACACCCAGCCCATTCCCCTCCCCACCCCGAAACCAGCCCACAGCCCAACCCCCCGGTCATCCCCCTCCTCCCGTACGGGCACCCTTGCGTGGCGCCCATCGCCCGGAGCCATGGCGTGGACGTCGCCGTGGGCACCATCCCCCCGTCGCCGTCGGCCTCTTAAGGACCCCGGTGCCCCCCCTAACCTAACCCTAGCCCGCAGTCCCTCTCCCTCTGGATCTCGCGCCCCCTCACCTCTCTCCAGCGCCACCCTCGTCCTGCCCGACGCACGGCTCGTCGTGGGCGCAGCCCCGTCGACGGCGTGGCCACCGATCTCCTCAGCCCGCGCCACCAAGCCCGGCAGCTTCGCCGTGCTCCGCGCCGTTGAAACCCCCTTCCAGTTCGGGCAGGGGCGCCTCCAAGCCGACACCACGGTCATCCTCTTCCGCTCCGGTCACCACGGCGCCGACGCACGATTCGACCGCCCCAAGCCTTCCCCGAGCACGATTCGCACGGCTACAACCACTGTGAGCTTTCCCCGCGTCTCCGTACGCCCGCTAGCCTTCCCCAGCGCCCCGGTCTCCGTCTCCCCGCCGCTTGCTCCGGCCGTCGCCGCGGGCGACGTAGCCGTCGCCATGGGTCGCGCAAGCTCGCGCCAATAGCACCCATGGATGCGCCTCGCTCCCTAGCACGCGTGTGGGCCAACCCGGTGCCCTCCCGTGGTCTGGGCGGACCGCCCCGACGTGCTCGCCGTGCAGCCGTCGTCGGCGAGCCCCCCCACGGGCCACTGACCGATGGGGTTCGGGCAACAGATGGCTAACCCCTTTGCCTCTATGACCAAGGGGCCCCACCCCGTAATCCCATGTTAACAATAATTAGCAGAGAAACCCCCCCTAAGTGGCTGACAGGTGGGGCCACTGCCTATTTAAAATAAAAGAAAAACTGTTGGTTTTAATTAGGTCAATGACACCTGGACCCCACCCGTTTGTTAATTTAATATTTTGAATAATTGATATTAGTTAGTGTATGACATGTGGGCCCTGGCCCTATTTAAATTGATTAATTGTTTTTATTATCACTGTGAGGCTGACCAGTGGGTCCCACTGGTCAGGTTTGACCAGTCAAACTGTTGTGGATAATGTTACTGTTTTATTAATAAAAATAATTCCAGAAAATATTTTAAATGATTTAAAACTTTGAATTTGAATATCTTTTAAACTGTAAGTCAGATTAAAAAACTTTATACATCAAAATTGATCAGAAAAATATAACGAATACGGATACGCTATCCGTATGTCTACCACACCCCTCTAACACAACAAACACCGACATTCCCCCTCCGGGCTGTCTGTCGATAATTCCCGGTACCGGTAAAAAACCTGCCGGATGAATTTATTTCGAACACGAAAGTTGTCCGGAATGGTTCACCTAACACGGATACACCCCCCTTATGTTTGTCGGATGTCCACGACACCTCCGGCTTGACCCTTCCCCCTCCGGACACCCTGTCCGGTAATCACCCGGAGCCGGTAGTTCATCCCCTGATGAACTCCCGCTCCGAGCATCGTGCATTGCACTGCGTTAGAACACCGTTAACGTTTCATCTGTCATGTCATGCATATGTTTGTATATTATTGCTGTGTATTTACTGTTTCCTCCCCCCCCTTAATCTCCGGTAGACCCCGCTGCTACCGCCGACTACACCGCTGCCGGGTACGACTACTTCGTCGACGACCCTACCCCTACCGTCGAGCTTCCAGGCAAGCAGAGCCATTCTCTTCCCCAGATATCGCCTACCTTTCCGTACTTTCTTGCACTAGGCATTGTTACTGCTGCTGCTACGTTATACTCCTATTCAATTGCATAGCCTGATTTTGTCGCCCCTTGATGTACCTTTCCTTTATCCTATGCTGCCTATTATTACTTATGCATTATTCAGCAGTGAACCCTGCGCATTGTTAGCTAGGACTAGATAGCGGGCCGGGATCACTCAGGGGAGTGAACGCGGATACAAATATTATAACTGCACAGGTACGGTACAAAGAAGACACCGCCAAAGCCCCCTATCTGGGTTATGCCTAGTCACCTCAAGTGTGAGCTATCAAGGAGTAATCCTTGTACTCCACTCGAGGCTGACTTTGTCTTGCCGCCATAGGGTCCTGAACATCGGTTGTCCTTAAAGGTAAGAAAGTCGGGCGTCCCAACGGTGCCCGCGAGCGGTATATCGTCGAGAACGACAGGGAGGGTACGACCGACGTTGCTGGCGTGCTTGGCCCCTGCTCGTATCTCGCGAGAGTTACCAAACCACGAAAGTCGAGCTCTACCAAGAGCAAATGCGAGACAAGGTAAGGAGTCGGTTCACCTTGTTGGTAACCGCAGAGACTTGGTGGGACGCCAGGGCAGGCACCAATGTACTGGTGGTCCTGACTGCTGTCGTTGACCGCGGGTCGGTTAAGTCGAGGCAACGATAACGGTTGTCACGCAGGTTAATTAAAATGCTAAATGGTTCGGCAGATGTCTTGAGTAGACTTTTGGCTTGTACGCACTACCTACACGTGGGATAAGGAGTTTGGGCTCCCCTGCATCGTAGTCTCGTTCGAGGGTCTTCAGACGTCAGCAGTATCGAAGGCTGATTGCCGGGAAGTGGTGTTGTCTTCTCTTGCTCGAGCGGTGTATTTGTATTTGCTTTGATTTTGCTTCACCGGCCAGTCACGCACCGTGCAGGAGTACGTTCGGGTTAGGGTCCAAAGCCCGGCGTACATAGGATACAGTCCGGCGGATGACCTCTTTGTTGATTGCCGAAGGATGGGCTACTTTGTGTCGGATAACTTTGGTGGAGCGTTCCCTAACAAGGTTCCCGCCACCCAGGAGATCCGAGCGTCGTAGAGTCACGCCAGTGCACCCCTGCAGGGAAGATTAATTTATTCGAATAGCCGTGTCCACGGTAACAGGACGCTTTATGCTGAAGCTGGATCTTACCACTAGAAACTATTACTATTAAACTGTTTGGTTCCGGGTCTTTTTCCTCGCAGGGAGTTGAGGAAGGGAACTCGGAGGCATTATTATTATTGTTAATCATTACAACTTATATTATACAATGTTGCAGCAACTTCTGCTTCGTTGTTACTTTATGCTTTATATGAACTGTTGGCTGATTCTTACCTCATGCTGCAAGACATCGTCGGAAGATGCTAGTCTTCGATAGGCCTAGCTTCTTACCCTTGCTCTGGATTTCTGTCTTTCAGTCCACTATATACATCCTCTTCTTTCCGTTGATACAATGCATAATGCTTAGTAGCAGACGTAAGACTCGCGGGTATACTAGATACTCACCTGCTTTATTTCCTTTACTGTTTTGCCTGATCGGCCGTTGCAGTCGACGTTGGATCCCAGGAGCAGGAGTACCCCGAAGGCGGATACTACTACGTCGAGACCCCCGCTGACCAGGATCAGGAGTAGTTTCGGAGGCTCCCAGGCAGGAGGCCTTGCCTTTTCGATATGTATCTCTGATGTTATTTGTGCTAGCCTTCTTAAGGCAAAACTTGACTCACTATGTCTGTACTCAGATATTATGGCTTGTATAACTTATGTATTCGGGTCCGCGTGACCCCCCTTTATTGTAACATATTGGTTTATCCTTTTGTGTTTAGTGTTGTGCTGTGATATTCTCATCGTGGCACCCTAATCTCAGTCGTGTACCCTGCGTGTATGATAACTGTACACGGATTGATTTTAGGGGCGTCACAAGTTGGTATCAGAGCCGACTGCCTGTAGGAAGCCACCCCACCACTACCTGGTCGAAGTTGAGTCTAGACTTTGAAAAAACTATTTTGCTAACTTAATATTTGGCTTACGGGCCCACATCGATGTCACTACGTGTGATATCTATGGTATTAGGATCCTTTTCTCCTTACCTATGCTCTGGGAATCTGCTCTCTTATCCTTGCTGGTAAGTTTTACAAAATCTGACTTTAGGATCACGTTCTCTTGATTCCACCCGGCGTTTTTGGTGCTTCCCCCATTGATTGAGTCGTGTCGCAGGAGTCGTACCCCAGATCCCGGACCGCGGATCCCATTCTCATTCTGGGCAGGCCGCGCGTTCTCTGGCATCAACTCCTGTGGCCAACAGTTTTCTTGCGGCGTGATTGACATAGTGGAATCTATGTCGCGTCGTGTAATCCTTACCGCGGTCTGCGCGCCGCCTAGTGTGTCCTTTTTCCTTAATTTCTACGACGTTACGCTGCCCGATTTTCGATTGATTCTATGTGTGGATGTGTATGTCTTATATGACTACTCCTATATATCCGCGCCTCCTCTTTGTTGTCGCTTTACCTCTTCCTCGTTTCCGGTATCTCGTTAAAATGTTCATCGCTGAAATACCCCTGTTAAATTCTAGCAGGATGGCTGGTCGTGGTGGTCGTGGTCGTGGTGCCAACGATCCACCTCCGCCGCCGGACTACATGGCCGCGATGATGCAACAGTTTCAGATGAACCAAGTGTTTATGCAAGGAGTCATAGATCAGCTCCAGAATCAGAACCAGAACCAGAACCAGCACCAGCACCAGCCGCCTGTGGTTACTCTGCGGGATTTCATGCGTCTCAACCCCCCTCTCTTCCACCAGCCTGAACAGCCGCTGGATGCTGATGATTGGCTTCGTGACATCACTCGACAGCTGGAGTTCGCTAATGTGAGCGCTGCTGATTACGTCAACTTTGCGTCCTATTTCCTGCGTGGCCCCGCTGCTCAATGGTGGGACACTTACAAGGGCTCGCTAGTTGAAGGGACTGTCGTCACCTGGAATGACTTCAAGGCTACCTTCCGGGCTCGTTATGTCCCCCAGGAGATTATGAACCGTATGAAGGCCGAGTTCCGCAACCTCGTTCAGGGCAACAAAACTGTCGAGGCATATCAGAGGGAATTCCTCCGCCTCTCCCGCTATGCTGCAAGTGACCTCCCCAATGATGCAAGTAGGCAAGAGAAGTTCCGTGATGGACTCAACGCAGATCTCCGGCTTGCACTGGCTTTTCACGTCTTCCCCGACTTCGCCACCATGGTGAATCAGACTATCACCCTTGAGACCGCTCAGCTTAAGTTCGGCGGTTCGGCGAAGCGCCCCCGTGATGCTGGCTCATCTTCGGGCACAGCACAGAAGCAACGCGTTTGGCTTCCACACAGCGTGTATCGTCCAAATGCCCCTGTACCAAGGCCGTCGTATGTTGCACCTCGTCTGCCTCCGCCCCCGCCGAGACAACCGAAGATTGAGACTGCACCCCTCCGTCCTCAGGATGGCCTGTGCTTCAAGTGCCATCAGCCAGGTCACTTTTCCAGAGACTGCCCCCAGCGACAGAGTCAACTGGTAGTTCACCCTGCTGGCCGTGGAAATGGTCGTGGCAACAACAGGACCCCCAACTATAACACTGGGTCTTCTTCTCACACTCGCGGACATGCTTACAACATTAATGTCGAAGAAGCTCAGGAGCAACCTGCTACCTTGATGGGTACCCTTCTTGTTAGTTCAATACCTGCTGCTGTTTTATTTGATACAGGAGCATCGCATTCATTCATGTCGGAAGCATTTGCATTGTCGCATAACTTCATGGTAGAAAAGATGGATCCACCGATGATTGTCCGCACTCCGATAAGTCATTGCCACACCTCCAAGATAGTTCCCAAAACCATCGTAGAAATTGAAGGAATTGAGTTCCTTGCTTCCCCCATACTCCTGAAGTCTTCCACTATAGACCTCATTCTGGGCATGGATTGGTTGAAAGTCCACGATGCCGCACTTTATTTTGGCACCAGTTCTGTCCAACTTTTTCACCCCTCTGGCGAGATTGTTAACCACACCACCCGGATTACCCGTGATGCTGAAACACATATCTATATGATGAATGCTCTGAATGTCTCACCTCTCGACGGGATTGAGAACGTTCCAGTCGTTCGTGATTTTCCCGACGTCTTCCCAGAAGAACTCCCGGGAATACCCCCGATCCGAGAGGTTGAATTTGTCATCGACTTGAAGCCCGGCACCGTCCCTATTGCCAAGCGTCCCTATAAGATGCCACCTCACCACCTCCTTGAACTTAAGAAGGAGATCGACGAAGCACTTCACAAAGGATTCATTCGCCCAAGTTCCTCTTCTTGGGGAGCACCTTCGCTATTTGTCAAGAAGAGCGATGGAACTAATCGTTTGGTCCAAGATTACCGACCCATCAACCAAGCCACCATCCAGAACAAGTACCCCCTCCCTCGGATCAACGACCTATATGATCAACTTGCTGGATCCACGGTGTTTTCGAAACTCGACTTGAGGTTGGGTTACCATCAGATCCGAGTCCGTGAAGAGGACATTCCGAAGACCGCTTTCATTACTCGCTATGGTTCATACGAGTACACTATCATGTCCTTTGGCTTGACGAATGCTCCAGCCACTTTCTCCCGATTGATGAACTATATATTCATGGAATACCTCGACAAGTTTGCCATGGTTTATCTGGATGATATCTTAATATACTCCAAGAATAAAGAGGAGCATGCTGAACATCTTCGCCTTATATTGGAAAAGCTTCGAGAACACAAACTCTACGCTAAGTATTCTAAGTGCGAGTTCTGGCTTCCTGAAGTGACCTACCTTGGTCACGTGATTTCCAAGGATGGCATTGCCTTCAACCCAGAACGTATCCAGGCTATTCTTGACTGGACTCCTCCCAAGACTGTCAAGCAAGTCAGGAGTTTCCTCGGACTCGCCAGCTATTGCCGCCGTTTCGTCGAGAACTTCTCCAAGATTGCCAGGCCTCTGACTAACCTGCTTCACAAAGGCGTCAAGTTTGAGTGGACAGATAAATGTCAGGAAAGTTTCCAAGCCCTCAAGGACAAGCTCACTTCTCCCCCAGTGCTAGCTCCCCCTGATACTCAGAAGGACTTCGTGATATATTGCGACGCATCTCGTCAAGGATTAGGCTGTGTCCTAATGCAAGAGCGCAAAGTGATTGCTTATGGCTCTCGTCAATTGCGTGCTCACGAAGATAAGTATCCAACACATGATCTTGAATTGGCAGCGGTAATTTATGCATTGAAGCTGTGGCGGCATTACCTCGTCGGTAATCGTTGCGAGATCTACACCGACCACCAAAGCCTGAAGTACCTGTTTACTCAGCCCGACCTGAATCTCCGCCAACAGAGATGGCTCGAGACAATAGCCGACTACAACATGGGAATTTCATACACCCCTGGCAAAGCTAATGTGGTGGCCGATGCTTTAAGCCGTAAAGCTTACTGTAGTGAACTTGAAGTTCAAGTACAACAACCACTTCTGTATGAAGATTTTCAAAAGTTAAACCTCGAGATTGTTCCTCAAGGTTATGCAAATAACCTGGTTATCGAACCGGATCTCGTCAAATCCGTCAAGGGTATACAGTTTTATGATGATTTCGTACACAAGATTAAGCGCGATATCGCCAATGGGAGATCCTCACCCTTCACCGTTGATAGCAAAGGTTTGGCGTTCTACCAAAACCGTTTAGTGGTTACTCAAAGCAAGGGCAGGCATGAGAACCTGGATATGACCCCGAAGGTCATGAGAGCGGCTCACGATACCCCGTTGTCCATTCATCCTGGAAGCACCAAGATGTACCAAGACATTCGTCAGCAATTCTGGTGGCCTAACATGAAGCAAGACATTGCCCGATATGTTTCTGAATGTGACGTTTGCCGTCGCGTCAAGGCAGAACATCAAAGACCTGCTGGAACTCTACAACCACTCTCTATTCCTGAATGGAAGTGGGACAAGATCGAGATGGACTTCGTCACTGGTTTTCCCAGATCGCAGAAAGGCCACGATGCTATCTTTGTCGTCATCGACCGCTTCTCCAAGGTTGCCCACTTTCTGCCAGTCAAGGAGACGATCTCTGCTAGTCAGTTAGCAGACTTGTATGTTTCCAGAATTGTGTCGCTCCACGGTATTCCGTTGGAGATCAGTTCAGACCGTGGCAGTATTTTCACCTCAAGATTTTGGGATAGTTTCCAAGAAGCTATGGGCACTCACCTGAATTTCAGCACCGCTTATCACCCCCAGTCGCAAGGACAAGTCGAACGAGTTAATCAAGTGCTTGAAGATATGCTTCGAGCTTGTGTCATTTCATTCGGTAAGAAATGGGAGGAATCTCTTCCATTTGCTGAATTCTTGTACAACAATAGCTATCAAGCTAGTCTGAAGATGGCACCCTTTGAAGTTCTCTATGGACGTAAGTGTCGAACCCCTCTGAATTGGTCAGAAACTGGGGAACGAACTCTCATTGGTCCGGACATTATATAGAACGCCGAAGATCAGGTTCGCGTTATCCGCGAACACTTGAAAGCTGCTCAGTCCCGCCAGAAGAGCAACTATGATCAAAAGCACAAGGAAATGGTCTATCAACCTGGCGAATACGCGTACCTCCGTGTCACTCCGATGAGAGGCACTCATCGTTTTGAAATCAAAGGCAAGTTAGCTCCTCGCTACATTGGCCCGTTCCGTATCCTTTCCAGGAGTGGACCAGCGGCATACCGATTGGAATTGCCGCCGAACCTCTCCCAAGTCCACGATGTCTTCCACGTGTCGCAACTCCGACGCTGCTTCAAGGACCCTATTCGCGAAGTGGAACATGATATGATTGAATTACAACAGGACTTGACTTATCAAGAACATCCGAGCCGCATTCTCGATCAGTCTGAACGCAAAATCCGCAACAAGACAACCAAGTTCCTCAAAGTTCAGTGGTCGAATCATTCTGAAGATGAAGCCACTTGGGAACGCGAAGATCGTCTTCGTGAAGAATACCCCGATCTTTTCCCCTCTACCGCTTAGATTCTCGGGACGAGAATTCCTATAGTGGGGGAGATTTGTAACACCCTCACTGTCAGTGAACAGTAATCACTGTTACTGTTCATCTCTACTGTTCAAACTTTTGTTTGATCAACTGGTTCAGTTCAAATTCAAATTCTCCTTTGATATTGTTGCAAGCAAAGTGAACCAGGGGCATTGATCATCATGGATGAAAACAAAGTCCAATCCATAAACATTTGAAATCAAATCAAATGCTCAAAATGCCTTTGATGAAATATTAAAAACAAAGTGGAATATAAACCTTCTCCAAAAATTGTGAAACTACTTTTATAAATTCACAAATATTCAGTGGATCACTTCCAGGTGTGGATTGGTATTTATTGTGCTATGGAAAATTCTAAACAAATCAAAACAGTGGCCAAAAACCCTATTTAAATCATTTAATATTTAAATCAAATATTAAATGACTTTTATTATTGCCCAATCTTTTTGTGGCAGTAATATATGGTGTAACAATAAATATGGGACACATCCCATATTTTACAAAATTAGCCTAGGGTATAACAATAATTATGGGTCACATGCAACATTTTATAAAATGCCTAAGGCAATAAAATAATTACAAAAAAGTAATAACAGAAAAGAAAAAGAAAAAAAAAGATAAACCTAACGTACCCCTACCCTACTGGGCCACACCCAGCCCATTCCCCTCCCCACCCCGAAACCAGCCCACAGCCCAACCCCCCGGTCATCCCCCTCCTCCCGTACGGGCACCCTTGCGTGGCGCCCATCGCCCGGAGCCATGGCGTGGACGTCGTCGTGGGCACCATCCCCTCGTCGCCGTCGGCCTCTTAAGGACCCCGATGCCCCCCTAAACCTAACCCTAGCCCGCAGTCCCTCTCCCTCTGGATCTCGCGCCCCCTCACCTCTCTCCAGCGCCACCCCCGTCCTGCCCGACGCACGGCTCGTCGTGGGCGCAGCCCCTTCGACGGCGTGGCCACCGATCTCCTCAGCCCGCGCCACCAAGCCCGGCAGCTTCCCCGTGCTCCGCGCCGTTGAAACCCCCTTCCAATTCAGGCAGGGGCGCCTCCAAGCCGACGCCACGGTCATCCTCTTCCGCTCCGGTCACCACGGCGCCGACGCGCGATTCGACCGCCCCAAGCCTTCCCTGAGCACGATTCGCACGGCTACAGCCACTGTGAGCTTTCCCCGCGTCTCCCCGCCGCTTGCTCCGGCCGTCGCCGCGGGCGACGTAGCCGTCGCCATGGGCCGCGCAAGCTCGCGCCAATAGCACCCATGGATGCGCCTCGCTCCCTAGCACGCGTGTGAGCCAACCCGGTGCCCTCCCGTGGTCTGGGCGGACCGCCCCGACGTGCTCGCCGTGCAGCCGTCGTCGGCGAGCCCCCCCACGGGCCACTGACCGATGGGGTCCGGGCAACAGAGGGCTAACCCCTTTGCCTCTATGACCAAGGGGCCCCACCCCCTAATCCCATGTTAACAATAATTAGCAGAGAAACCCCCCTAAGTGGCTGACAGGTGGGGCCACTGCCTATTTAAAATAAAAGAAAAAATGTTGGTTGTAATTAGGTCAATGACACCTGGACCCCACCCCCTTGTTAATTTAATATTTTGAATAATTGATATTAGTCAGTGTATGACATGTGGGCCCTGACCCTATTTAAATTGATTAATTGTTTTTATTATGTCCCACTGGTCAGGTTTGACCAGTCAAACTGTTGTGGATAATGTTATTGTTTTATTAATAAAAATAATTCTAGAAAATGTTTTAAATGATTTAAAACTTTGAATTTGAATATCTTTTAAATTGTAAGTCAGATTCAAAAAATTTATACATCAAAATTGATCAGAAAAATATAACGAATACGGATACGCTATCCGTATGTCTACCACACCCCTCTAACACAACAAACACCGACATTCCCCCTCCGGGCTGTCTGTCGATAATTCCCGGTACCGGTAAAAAACCTGCCGGATGAATTTATTTCGAACACGAAAGTTGTCCGGAATGGTTCAACTAACACGGATACACCCCCTTATGTTTGTTGGATGTCCACGACACCTCCGGCTTGACCCTTCCCCCTCCGGACACCCTGTCCGGTAATCACCCGGAGCCGGTAGTTCATCCCCGAATGAACTCCCGCTCCGAGCATCGTGCATTGCACTGCGTTAGAACACCGTTAACGTTTCATCTGTCATGTCATGCATATGTTTGTATATTATTGTTGTGTATTTACTGTTTCCTCCCCCCCTTAATCTCTAGTAGACCCCGCTGCTACCGCCGACTACACCGCTGCCGGGTACGACTACTTCGTCGACGACCCTACCCCTACCGTCGAGCTTCCAGGCAAGCAGAGCCATTCTCTTCCCCAGATATCGCCTACCTTTCCGTACTATCTTGCACTAGGCATTGTTACTGCTGCTGCTACGTTATACTCCTATTCAATTGCATAGCCTGATTTTGTCGCCCATTGATGTACCTTTCCTTTATCCTATGTTGCCTATTATTACTTATGCATTATTCAGCAGTGAACCCTGCGCATTGTTAGCTAGGACTAGATAGCGGGCCGGGATCACTCAGGGGAGTGAACGCGGATACAAATATTATAACTGCACAGGTACGGTACAAAGCAGACACCGCCAAAGCCCCCTATCTGGGTTATGCCTAGTCACCAAAAGTGTGAGCTATCAAGGAGTAATCCTTGTACTCCACTCGAGGCTGACTTTGTCTTGCCGCCATAGGGTCCTGAACAGCGGTTGTCCTTAAAGGTAAGAAAGTCGGGCGGCCCAACGGTGCCCGCGAGCGTGTATATCGTCGAGAACGACAGGTAGGGTACGACCGACGTTACTGGCGTGCTTGGCCCCTGCTCGTATCTCGCGAGAGTTACCAAACCACGAAAGTCGAGCTCTACCAAGAGCAAACACGAGACAAGGTAAGGAGTCGGTTCACCTTGTTGGTAACCGCAGAGACTTGGTGGGACGACAGGGCAGGCACCGATGTACTGGTGGTCCTGACTGCTGTCGTTGACCGCAGGTCAGTTAAGTCGAGGCAACGATAACGGTTGTCACGCAGGATAATTAAAATGCTAAATGGTTCGGCAGATGTCTTGAGTAGCCTTTTGGCTTGTACGCACTACCTACACGTGGGATAAAGAGTGTGGGCTCCCCTGCATCGTAGTCTCGTTCGAGGGTCTTCAGACGTCAGCAGTACCGCGGGATGATTGCCGGGAAGTGGTGTTGTCTTCTCTTGCTCGAGCTGTGTATTTGTATTTGCTTTGATTTTGCTTCACCGGCCAGTCACGCACCGTGCAGGAGTACGTTCGGGTTAGGGTCCAAAGCCCGGCGTACATATGATATAGTCCGGCGGATGACCTCTCTGTTGATTGCCGAAGGATGGGCTACTTTGTGTCGGATAGCTTTGGTGGAGCGTTCCCTAACAAGGTTCCCGCCACCCAGGAGATCCGAGCGTCGTAGAGTCACGCCAGTGCACCCCTGCAGGGAAGATTAATCTATTCGAATAGCCGTGTCCACGGTAACAGGACGCTTTATGCTGAAGCTGGATCTTACCACTAGAAACTATTACTATTAAACTGTTTGGTTCCGGGTCTTTTTCCTCGCAGGGAGTTGAGGAAGGGAACTCGGAGGCATTATTATTATTGTTAATCATTACAACTTATATTATACAATGTTGCAGCAACTTCTGCTTCGTTGTTACTTTATGCTTTATATGAACTGTTGGCTGATTCTTACCTCATGCTGCAAGACATCGTCGGAAGATGCTAGTCTTCGATAGGCCTAGCTTCTTACCCTTGCTCTGGATTTCTGTCTTTCAGTCCACTATATACAGCCTCTTCTTTCCGTTGATACAATGCATAATGCTTAGTAGCGGACGTAAGACTCGCGGGTATACTAGATACTCACCTGCTTTATTTCCTTTACTGTTTTGCCTGATCGGCCGCTGCAGTCGACGTTGGAGCCCAGGAGCAGGAGTACCCCGGAGGCGGATACTACTACGTCGAGACCCCCGCTGACCAGGACCAGGAGTAGTTTCGGAGGCTCCCAGGCAGGAGGCCTTGCCTTTTCGATATGTATCTCTGATGTTATTTGTGCTAGCCTTCTTAAGGCAAAACTTGACTAACTATGTCTGTACTCAGATATTATGGCTTGTACAACTTATGTATTCGGGTCCGCGTGACCCTCCTTTATTGTAACATATTGGTTTATCCTTTAGTGTTTAGTGTTGTGCTGTGATATTCTCACCGTGGCACCCTAATCTCAGTCGTGTACCCTACGTGTATGATTACTGTACACGGATTGATTTTAGGTGCGTCACACTATGTGTTTGTCAACATCTCCATGATCGTCGTCTTCCTTCGACTGTGCCAAGCATGTTATGATGTCTCGTCATGTTAGCATCGTCTTCGAGCAAGTGTGGTCAATTTTGGGTTGTTGGTGGATGGCATTATGGAAGACTTGTGCTTCTGTTTGTTAAAAAAAAGACTTGTGCTTCTGTTATCGTGGATGTTAATCCTAGTTTCTCCAGGTTGCTTCGTTGTATGGTTGATGCTTTCTTGCATGTGTTTTTTGTTCCTATTTGTCTTTGTGTGGACTGCTAATCTTCTACTTAGGTCATTTAGTCATTTACATGTGTGTTTGCGATCCTTATGTCGTTAGTTGTTGATTAGATTGTGTTGTGTTTTTGGTTGTGTCCTCTTTGGCTTTGTGTTGTGTTGTAAGCTTCTTTATCTATCAGTGAATGGGCATGGAGTATTTGAGTTCGAGCTCAAGCGCTCCCTCGTGAATATTTTCGTACAAACTTTGAAAAATATTTTGAGTGCTTGTAAAATTTCATCACAAAAATCAAATCCTAGAAGTTGCGGTAAACAAAAATGATCACTCTAAATGCTTTCGAAAATAACATTTTAAGCATCTATTTTTTTGCCACCACTTCTGCGAGTGTGATTTGTGATGAAAATGTGCGAGCACTCATAAAATAGTCGAACTCTGTCACAAAAGAAATTTAGTTTTTTTTTAATTTACTGTTCATTCCATGAGTTTGGGAGCAGAATGTGACTCTCGTGAATATATGCAGCTCGATCTCCTGCATGGTTAGAGAAAAAAAGAGGTTGGCTTGCGTTCTATGAGTAGGCGAAAGGCCCGACTAGAATTGATTTCTAATGGACGTGTGACGAACTACTTGAGGAAACTGACCGGGAGCTGATCAACCTAGTAACTGACCACGTAGGTTCGTTATGGAAAATTAATTAGGAAGGTTGTGGTTAATAATTTGCGAATTGCGAAGATTAGGGGACTAACCGGGGCTGGAGATGCGCCAGCTGCCGGAGGCCGGGGAGTTGCCGCCGCTGCTGGCGGTGTCGGCGTTGGGGACGGCGTAGGAGGGGATCTCCACCGTCCAGTCGCACGGCAGGTCGAAGCCGAGGTCCTTGCAAGCACGCACCTCCTCCAAGTCCATGGCCACGCCCACGCCGCCCCGCGCAGGGGACTCGCCGCCCTTCCCGACCATCACCGTCACCTCGTCGCTGCGCTCGCCCAGCATCCGCCGCTGCTTCCTCGTCTGCCACGCGCGATCCAGCCACACCTCCCGCATCATCCTCTGGCGCCGGTAGTGCTGCCCGCGCTTGTCGTGGGGCGCGCCCGGCCACCACCCTGCCTCCGTCTCGCTCGCGTAGTCCTTGGAGTAGCGCCACGGCGACTGCGACGGCGCTCCGCGCTCCGGCGTTCCCGGTAGCGACGCCGAGGAGGGTGGCTTCAGATGATTTCTTGGGCTCTCGTACGGGTGCCACGGCTGGCTCTCGTACTCACCGTGGACACCAGCCGACCTCACCTCGTCCTCATCCTCCTCCTCGTCGACGTCGGCCGATCCGTCGTCCTCGTCGTCGGCGTCACCGCCATCGGAGCCTTCGACGGTGAGGAGGGACATGCGGTTCCTGATGTCCCAGTCCTCTTCCTCGTCATCGTCCCCCTCCTCCTCATCCTCAACGGAGTCGTCGTCTTCGTCGTGCTCGATGAGATCCCGGAGCCTGGGAAGAGCGAACGTCGTTGTCGTGGCCGGCGTGGAAGGCGACGCCATTACGATCAGGGAAGAGGTGTGGGAGAGGACTTGGCGAGCAACACCTTGACAAGTAAACGCGTTTGTTTGCTTGTTTTCTTGTTTCGTTAGGTGTGGAAGGAAGGAGCCAACCAACAGGATATGCTAACTATATGCTCACTCGCTGCGACGTCGATCGGGCCATGGATGGGTTTATATATGGATGGACGCAGGGTTTTCTTTTCGGTATTATCTCCGATCCATATTAGTGGGCACATACTTATTACAACTTTGTATTAGAGTTGTATTGAGCGTGTGCCCATTAATATGGGTCGGAGGGAGTACAAATTTTTTGAAAATCAACAGAAACCGAAGATTTTGTTTTTATTTTATTTTTGCAGAAAAAAGAGTTTTACTCAATAGAAATAGGGTTACAATTGCGAGGCAAAAGATCTTCAATACATGAAGGAACACCTTGCAGCTATACTAACATTGTACAAGGCTTATCAAACAATCTGCAATCCTATTTTGCTCTTTACTAATCTTCTTTGGAACAAACTTCCTCTTCTTCAGCCTTAATCTCAACCACCAGGTGCTCATAAGCATATTTTGGATAACCCACAGTTTTGAATGCGAGGATAGAGCAAGGATGTAGTATGACTGAAATTCAAAAAAAAAGGATGCCGTATGACTGAACAATCATGAGACTGTCATATGCAGGATAGCCAGCGCTATCTCTACATAGTTTGTGCAGGGGTAGATGTGAGCCTCCTGAGGCCATTTGCCGATTATGTCTCACTGACTGTGGGGCTGTGCTGCCAGCTCTGTTACGGGAAGCCATCCTTGAGTGACATGTGTATTTGGTCTGAGATCGCTGGGTCCAGGCGTACTACGGCTGGCTAGCTTTTTTTCTTTTGTGTGAATGCAGCGGGGGTAGCTGCGCTGGCTACTGCCGCTTACCTGCCCGGTGTGGGTCTGTTTGAGCTAGCTGGATGTTGCCATATGTTTCACAGCTTCTTTCAGAATCAAATATCTTAAATTCTCTTGCAAAAACCAAATGTCAATGTGCACATTCTACCGTGCTAGCCAACAGCAACAAGCCTTAGAAAAAAGCAACACAGACTCACTGCGTGAACCAATAAAATCATAGAAAGTAGGCAAATTCTATTAGGCTCTATGAAGTGGTTAGAGAAATAAATTATTTTTTATTTAAGCACTGATGCTTATTGGTAAAGGATGAACACTTAATTAACCATCTTCTAAGCACCGATGCTTAGGATAAAGTAGATTTACTTTGTTAAGGAACTCTCGAAGCATCTTACATTGTATAAGATTTAATTAGGCATCTTATAAGCACTTAAGCTTAGGATGAACTTTTTTTAAGCGGGGCCATTCTGGTTTTCAAACTTTTTTTTATCTTTATCAATTTCTTTTTTTAGAAGCACTCCTGTTTGGAGTGGTAGACATCACAAAGGTTGTTGTCGTCAATCCGGGTTCGAGTCTTTCATCTCCTATAAGGATAAGACAAAGAGGGAGTCTTCCTTCTGTTCTCATTTTTTTCAATTTCTTTTCCCTTTTAAGCAAACTTTTCTTTACTTTCTCTTTGATTTGTGTTCTTATTTTTCACTTTTTTTTTAGATTTGAACGTCTTTCCTTTGATAATAAAATATATATTTTTATAAAAATATAAGTAATTTTTCAAAAATTTATGCCATTTAAAGATAACATTAACTTTTAATACATATTTGCATACATAACATTTCTAAAATATTGGATGCAAATTTATTTTCACACACACGAACACATATATTTTTACTTAAACACATAAATATATTACTTTTTTTCTTAACATAGTTTTTTTGTTTTGTGAAGTATCTCACCAAAACGATCCAAAATGTAAAGAAAATGTTGATCTTAATCGGTCATGCCCATGACCAACCCATATAAAGCCGCTTTAGGTGCTTGAATTATTATTTTCACAACAAATACGAACGCCACCTTTTCATTGGGATACGTACCAACATCCATGATAATAGAGATCGCCAAACAATAAAATACACCAACAATCATAATCCTAAAGTTACACAATACTACAGATGTAGTACCTGGAAATACTAAAGAACTCTTAAAGGAATCTTCAACGAGCTTTCTTAATTGAGGTGATTTATCGGGCGCGGCGGAGCGCGCCTACCCATCTAGTACCCTACATGAGTGCATGTATCTTGGCTTTTCAGTGCATCATTGCAGTTAAATAGGCCTGACTAGCATATTCCCCCGACCCTCCTCCCCTACCGATAGGGTTGCCCCTCCCGCGCCGCCACCCGCCTGGCGACGGGGAGGGCCTCGCCGACATCCCCTCCAACCTCCCACCTCCTCTTCCTCTTTCCCTCGCCGCCGCCAGGGGCGCAGCCGGGCAAAGCCCGGTCGTCGTCGGTGGTGGCGTGGCTCCTTGTCCTCTCGCTCAGGAGTGGCTGGCGTGGGCTAACTCGCCGGGGCCGGAGCACGCCGTTCGGGTCGGGCGGCGCGGCGGAGCTGCAGCGGCGGCAACCTCGACGATGCTACGGGCGGCGGAGGCCTCAACGAAGCTGAGGCGTCCACGACCTCGACAGAGCTGCGACGGTTGCGTCCTCGTTGGGACTGTTGGCGGTGTCGACCTCGTTGGCGCTGCTGGTGGCGTCTTCCTTCCGCGATGGGCGGCTGGTGGTGGATGGCGTGGTGGGGGGGGGGGGGGGGCTGGCCCCTCAGCGGCGCCTGGCTGCGGGTAGAGCGGGTTGTGGGCGGTTGCCCCTGCCTCGGCCTCCAGGTGGTTGGGGTTTGCGTCAAGACAATGGTGGTGGCGGTGTTCGACGGTGGTGCTTGTTCAACAGGACGGCGACGAATCTTGGAGTGGCTGCCAGTTCTAGTGGAGGTGCCTTGTCGATCTGTCTTGGGGAGCGGCACGGGCTGAGGGTGGCTCCGGCGTGATCTGCGGAGGCTTAGGATGATGGCGACGTAGGGTAGTGGTGGCGACCCTCTCTCTCCTGGATTTGTCTCGACGGTGCGCGGGGCTGGGCGGACGCCGCCGCACGCGCTTCGGGGATGGGTAAGATCTAGGGTTCATGCTCGGGCGGGTCAGTTCGAAGCCCCGGGGGATCGGAGCTTGCTTCGGGTAGGCGTGGTTGGGCCTGGCTCAGAAGGTGCCCGCGGGCGGTGGTCATGCCCGTCTCGCGGTTGTGGTGGTCGTGGTGGTGGTCGTGGTAGCAGCTCGTCGTGGAGCAGACCGGTGTCGGTGACCTCGAACGTGGCGTCGCGGGAGCTCGTACGAGCGTGTGGCTTGGGCCGGCTCTCCGGTGGCCATCGGAAGGGCCGGAGTCGTGACCCCCCCCCTCAGTTCGTTGGGACTGGTTGGGGATGCAGGTGTGGGGCGCTTTCGATGATGGAGGCGCCTACCCAGACTCGGGATCTGATGTCGGGCGGAGAGGTGTCGATGTGTCGTCGCTCTTCCCACCGAGGTTGAGCACGCTATGATGTGACTGACAGATGCTATCTGGCGGCAGGATGCCGAGGCGGCGGCCTTGGAAGGCGGTCCTCGTGGTTGCTTTCCAGTAGGCACCGTTATGGTGGTGGTGGCTCTCCTCCGGGTAGTGTGGGCAACGGGTGCTAGAGCGGTGGGTAGCCCGGGCACGCCTCCTTGGGTAGCGGCTTAGCAGTAGCGCCCCCAAAAAGGGGGGGGGGGTTGCTACTGCTAAATAGTAGTAGCGCCGGCGTTTCCTTGTGGCCTGCTACTGCTAGGCCATTAGCAGTAGCGCCTCACGCGAAGACCCGTTACTTGTAAAGGTGGTCCCCACCAAACCTAGCTGACAAGTTTTAATAGTAGCGCCTCCGTTGAAAGCCCGCTACTACGATTACCGTAGCAGTAACGCCTTTCCTTGTCGCGCGCTGCTGCAAAAGTGGACTCAACTTAACCCAGAGGCCCACACACTAGCTAGGTGTAACATCAACGCCTGTTTTGGGCCCGCGCTACTACTAGATTATTAGCAGTAGCACCCGTTTTAGGCCCGCTCTGCTGTTATCGAGAGCACCAATATCGCGCGGCGGGTTCGGCCTAACCCTCACACAATATCTCCCTCACTTCGCCGCCACCGTGCTCATCCCACGCCGGCGCCCCTCTCCTCCACACCGGGGCCCCGCTCCTCCACGTCGGCGCTCCTCTCCTTCACGTCGCCGCCGGGCTTCTCCACCGCCATCGGCCGCCCCACGCCGCCCCGCTCCTCCATCGTCTCCGGTCGTCACACTGATCCTCTTAGCTGGCGCCCCGCTGCTCACTCTCCCACACCCGCCGACGCCACCGGTGAATTCCTCCTCACATGGTTATTATTTTACTTTTTGTTAGTTTTTAATTACTTGTTATTTAGGCTACTGTTTTAGTTAGATTTTTTATTACCTAATGTCTATGGAAGGTAGTTAGGTTAGTTAGTGGTTAAGATAGTTAGTTGTACACTTTAAATTCTAAATTAGATGATTTTGTGGTATAGATAGTTAGTTGTAGTCATAAAGAAGAAGAGAAGAAAATGAAAAGGAGAAGGCAGAAATGGAGAACGAGACAAAAAGAACTTTTTTAACCACGGCTGTCACCTGAGCTATGTTCCTGTGGATGTTCCTTATCTTTGTGTATTTACCGCCCGCGGCTCAGCTCCGGGTCGACGTTGAGTTTGATTTTCCGAGATGTAGTAGTGATATATTATTGTTGCATTAACTGTATTACTTGAGATGTATTGGTGATATTATTATGATAAAATATTATTGTTGTATTTTTATGTGAGTTTATCATTTTTTCCTTTTGTTTTAAATGCCGATGATTAAAATTGTTGTGACACAATGTGACAGCAGGGATGAATTAGTGAGCCTTGTGATATACACAAATAGGAACCTTGTGCATCCTACTTGGCTCGCTAACGTCATCCCTGTAGTTGCTTGTGTGTATTCAGCCTAAGTATGAGGCAAATCATATTAGTTTCGTACTTTTCATGAATGTGTATTGACTTTCAACTAATCTTTTGAATTATGAACACAGAAAATGGCTGATGACGATAAATCATCCAGTGCGACTATTGTGACGATTACTCGGGTCGATGCGACAAGTATCCGCAGTTGGATGGGGATGAAGAAAGATACTTCTCCCTCACGCTTAGGTGTGTCTTCGAAAATATAAAGGTATACAACTTCTGTGACATCTTTTTATTTAAGCATGCTTCACTAAAAAAATTTGACGTGTAATTTTTTCATAATCAACTAGTGCATCCCATGCTATGCAAGGCCTCACGTATGTGACTTTGTCAAAGTCAATGATTGGCAAGATAATGAAACAAAAGAAGTCAAACTAAAGACGACGAAACATGATATAACTTTAAATGTCAAGGTCACTAATAAACCTTGGTGCACTTATTTTACTTGTTCAAATTGGTATGCATTATGCAAGGCATATTCATTAGAGGAGGGTATGCAAATAATATTTGATCTGGGACCTCATTGTCGAGATGGTATTAAATTTCGAAATAAGGATATTTGGATGCTAGTGGACGACAAGAAACTGGTTTTTATCTCAACGTGAGTTTCTTAAACAAATTTTACTTGTTTTCTTTTCTTATTTTCTTGCTTCCCAAGTTGACAACTTATTTATAATTGCCAGTTTATCTCTATGCTCCGAAGGATGTAATCAAGATGTTTGATAATGCTTTTTTTTATAATTGTGGCTTTGACCTAACAATGGAGGAACAATATGAGTTCATCGATGTTCTTAAAGGTGTAGCTGGCTTTGCAGACTTTTATGATGCTGGCGAATCTTATACATAATATGTGTCATTTGTTGTCCAGTTGTTTCCGGGTACCTTTTTCGATTATTTTATCTATAAAAAGGGGAGAAAGCCTATCTTCTGAATTGATGTTAAATAAGACTCGATAGACCACAAAAATGATCGACTCATCCCACATTCATAGTACCATACCCGCAGCCCTTGATCCATCTACCATCGAAATGGCACTGTCAACAAAGAGTTTTGTTGCGAACAAACCTGTGGTTGAGTTGGTTAGGTGGATGGTTGTATCCTCAGCCCACCAAAGTTCAAATCCCAGATTTGACAATGGTGCTCGCATTTTCCTGGATTTATTCCAGAAATTCCGGTGATGCACTTTCAGTGGGAGGAGACGTTCCCGTCGAAGACGAGGTGGTGACTTCATTAATCTCAAGATGATGTACCGGCTCAGTATTGCGAAGATGCTCATAGGGGTAGGGTGTGCGTGTGTGCGTGATGGCGCGAGGGTTGACGGGTGTAGTCTTCTCGCCCTTCGTTGGTGAGCCCCAAGTGGAAGGCGTGATGCAGCACAACAACAAATTTCCCTCGGTAAAGATACCAAGGTTTGTCTCCAGTAGGACTCCAGAGATGATAAGTAGGTGTCAGCGGCGCAACTGACGCGGACCTGCACATAGACACAGATAAATTTGTTCCCAACGAAGTTCAGAGAGGTTGTCAATCTCTCCGGTCTTGTTGTTTACAAAGGATAAAACGCAAGGGATAATAATAGCAACTTGAAAGTAAATGCAGAAAAGTTAATATAGCGTGGAAACAATGATAAGGATATGGACCGGGATACGTGATGTTCTCTAGTGATGTCTCTCTCCCAAAAGACGATAAAATTGCTATGCGAGGTAAAAAAATTACAGAAAGGCAATTGACAGGATTATGAACGCACCGCAATGCTAACTATGCTACAAAAGAAAGGAAGAGGTTCAAAAGCACAAGCAGTACGCCAAGGTAAGTAGACCGAAATCCATCCGCATCTACTACTAATCATCCACCTTGAGATATCTATCCAGAACATCTCGCTGGTATTAAGTTGCGAGCCCCACCCAAAGTGTAAACCCAAAGCAACATACAACTGCATTAAAAAGAACTCTGCGTAAAGTAAACAATCCTTGTAACCACGGTTACAAGCACCATTGTTTTGCCCCTTGTAGCAACATCACATCCCCTAGACTCATGTTTCTGTCACTCAAGCATGTCATCGGGGGGGGGGGGCATGAACCCACAATCTAGCACAACGCTCCCTCTTGGAGTCACTACCTACTACTTGGCCAAAGCAATAAACAGCAACGGAGAACATGCAAGAATTACTTAGGAACAAAAATATAAGAGATAAAAACCAAATATATTACTCTATCACAATCTGAACATAATCTCATAATCCATCAGATCCTATCAAACTCAACATAGCAATAGCAGAAATATTACAAAGGTGCCTCGATCATGTTGGGCAGCTCACGAGGTCTAAACAATGAAGAGTAAAGAGGGGAGGAGAACATCACATAGCTACTGATCACGGACCCATGTTCCAAGGAAAACTACTCACGAGACATCCGGGGAGAATCCATGGTGGAGAGGAGACTCCCGGAGGTCAATCCTCCCTCCGGCAGGGTGCCGGGAAGAGGTCTTCTGGTGCTCCCGATATTCGGAAGCGCGGCGGCGGCGGAACAGATGCGAGTTTGCGGAATAGGGTTCTCTTTCTGGGGTTTTCCCGTGACGGGGGATAAATAGGAAAAAGGGGGCAGACAGAGGTGGGCCAGGGGCCCCAGGCGCCCCCCTGGCGCGGCCAGGTGTGGGGCCGCGCCGGGTAGACGCCTGGGCCCCCCTGGCTCCCCTCTGGCCCCTCCCGGGCTCTTCTCGAAGCTTCCGTCACGCTGATTTTTTATCTGAATTTTCCCGAATTTTTCTGGGACTTTTTATATGGGGGGAAACTGAAATAGAAAAACAGCAGAAAACAGGAACTGGCACTGGGGTGCACTGAGTTAATAGGTTAGTCCAAATATGATCAAAAGTGTATGAAAGTGTATCTAGATCATAGCAATATCACACAAAACATGCATGGAGCAAGCAGAAATTATAGATACGTTTAGGACGTAACAACATCCCCAAGCTTAATTCCTGCTCGTCCTCGAGTAGATAAATGATAACAACATAATTTCTGTGGTGACATGCTAGCAACCATAAAAGAACTTTGAAAAGTAAAGCAATCAAGGTTAGAGATTCAATTCAAGTCATAACATGCAAGAGTCTATATTAACATTGAAACAAGTAACAAAAGAACAAAAGGTGCAAGAGCTCTCGCTATCCGTGACTCGAATGTCTCCAAATGGTGTTTGCGTGCAAGAAAGGGGATAGGGAATACGAGAAAAAAGTATTTTTGTGTTGAGAACTCAATCTACTAAAGTTTCACACTTGGTCTTCTTTGGAATCTTATCTTGACTCGTCCCCAGACCACTAGCCAGGTACAAGTCAATTTGATCCACTCCTTTTCGATATTTCGAGCACTCATGCAATGGATGATCGTAAGCACGAGAGTTGACACTTAGGATGGCAAAGAGAGACATATGGTGGAGGAGGAAGACAAAAAGGATGAGAAAGGCTCACATCAATGAGGACAATCATAGGCAAGAGATGCCAAATGATAGATATGATGTGAGGAGTAGGGATTGCCATGCAACGGATGCAAATACGAGCTAAGAAGCTCTCCAATGGAACTAGTGGGGGTGCATCTAACTTGCTCGCTCATGAAGACCTAGAGCTCGTTTGAGGAGGCTCATCCTTGGAATATGCAAGCCAAGTTCTATAGTGTGAAGCTCCCCACATAGCTATATGCATGAAGATCATCTCTATGGAGTACAAGGATATAAAAGGAGTACTAGTGTGGATCTCTCAAAAGGATAGTAGTGTTGCCCCTTTCTCTCTTTTTATTTCTTTTTCTCTTTTTTTCCATTTTTTGTATTTTTTGGTGGCCTCAATGGCTCTTTCTATTTAACTCTCATTTGTCCTCTTTGGGATCTTTTATTGTGTCCACTTTGGGATCTTTTCCTCACTTAAGGGCAACACTCTATTTTACAAGAAGGTATAGGAAATCTTCACACTTTACAAGGTACTCAAAATCATAAAGAAGATGTAACTATCATGCTGTATGCAATGTATGCCGCTGCCAGTGTAGCAGGAACATGTATGACATGAAGATCAAGTCATGAAAAGGTGGATGTTGCATGGCAATGTAACTCGGAAAGGCTATGGAAATGCCTTGATAGGTAGGTATGGTGGCTGTTTTGAGGGAAGATATAAGGAGGCTTATGATGACAGAGCGTATCATGCCAAGGGTTTGGAAGTACCGGCAAAGGTGGACACCAACTCTCGGAGTGAGAAGAAGGCAATGCACAGCACGGGAAAGGCTAGCAAAATATGGGAAGGTGGAAGTGTCAACTCTCAATACTTACATTAGTCCAAAGAACTCATGCACTTATTATCGGTAACTCTCAATCTAATGAGGAGGTTCACAAAGAGACAAGTACCCCCGAGGAGGAGTGTATGGGGGTTTGGTTATCCTTGCGCATCCTTGACTCATGGTACGTGAGTGTACTCTAATATTCGACTCCTCAGAAGAGTAGTGATCCATCTAGTAGCTAGAGTTCTCAACTAGTTTTGTAGGTTTTGAAAATAAACACGGATTGCCCAAAATACGACACCTATCACTAATAGGAAAGAGCTCTTGACACCAAAAGTTCAAACATTACTCACATCAATGCCTCAAAACTATTGCAAGCTACTACTAAAATTAAATATCAACCTCAATTACCTACTTTCAAGACAAGACACAACTCAGTGCAACAACCAACTCTCTTAACAAGATAAACATGAAAACTAAAGAGAGTTCCAGCAACAAACTAAAACAAAAGCCAAGGCTCTTGCTAAAGACAAACTAAAACTAAGACTAAACATGGCAGTATCTATGAAAAGATAAAGAACACACAATAGCAAGAAGATAGGCAGGAAAAATCCTATGATGTGTTCTAAATTTTGAAAGTGGAGCATGTTTCTCTCCCACACAAAGTAAGAAAGGATCTAACTTGTTATGAACAGCAAGCAAAGCTAAAGAAAACTAAAAACAAAACCTAAGAGCGAGACGCTCCAAGCATAGCACATAACGCATGAAGTGATAAAAATATAGTGAGACGAAGGACGAACTGATGATTGTTGATGGAGAAGGGGATGCACCGGGGCATCCCCAAGCTTAGACGCTTGAGTCCCCTTGAATATTTATTGGGGATGCATGGGGGCATCCCCAAGCTTGAGCGCTTGACACTCCTGGATCTTGTTTCATCATCTTCCATCGCACACTTGAAAACTCCCTTCATACATAACTCATCATAAGCTGATTAGAGAGGTTAGTACCCTTAATAAAATAATTTTTACCCACTGGATATAAATATATTCTTGAAGATCTACTGTTTATCAAGATTGCCAAAAAGTTTTTGCAAAGAAAAAGAAAGCTTAAGGTTTGGAAAAGTTAGGAGAGACAAAACGTGGCAGAATCTGTGAAAAACAGAACAGCAGGTAGTAAATAATTTTTTAGGGGCACTTATGCAACTCAAATAAAAAAACTCAGAACATACAGAAGTTTCGTAGTTGTATAGAGCATACTGTGTAAAAATTTCAGCTCAAAAAGATGAACTGGGATTTTTCTGGAATTTTTCTGGTCACGAGGACAGAATCTGTTTTATGGACAGCATGTCACAACTTTTACTTCCCTTGCCGTAAGAGGCTATAACTTGGCACAAAGCTGAAAAATAAAGATATAATAATGTTGCTACAGAAGTAACAAACATCAAGACACAACAAAATCAAAAAGAAAAACCTAAATTCGTTGCGGGCTGCCTCCCGAAAGTGCTTCTTTAAAGCCATTAGCTAGGCATAAGGCAAAAAGAAGAATCAAGGGTATCCAAGATCAGAATCAAAACCCTCAAATTGATTTTCAATAAGCTCCTTCTTATTCTTACTAGGAAAGATATACTTACCTTTCGCCACACCGCATAAGCGTATGTGCCTATTACCAATATCAATGAAGCCTTTCATAGCACGGAGGAAGTCTCTTCCGAGCACAACGTTACTTTGGTTTGGCTCCATGATGAAGAAATCAGTTGGTGCAGTCCTATGAAGGAATGCAACTTGGACTTATTTTACCTTTCCTTTAATTTCTGAAATATCTCCATTATAATGTTCATGATAAGATGATAAAATATCCATATCCAGTTTCAAAGAATCATAAACTATTTTTGGCATAGTAGAAACTGTGGATCCAATATCACAAAAAGCAAGGAAGCTTTGGTTAGAGATGCTAATCCTAACAAAGGGCTCCCAATCATCATCTATCTCCAACATTTCTTTCTGGTTGGACTTAAGTTCTTCTACTTTCCCCAAATCTAGAGCATCTAGTCTTTTTTCAATAGTGGCAAGTCTATCTATGACAGTATCAATACTATGATCATAAACAAAATAACTAGATAGAATATGCAAAATCTCAAGAGCCCTATCTTCCTCACACTCTAGAAAATATCCTTCAGCTATAATGTCAAGAGAGTGTTTACACCACTTAAAAAGACCATGGTAAAAATTCCTAAGCACAATCTTTATAGATATCCAAGGCATGATTCTTTTATGTGCTTCAGAAATTCTGTCCCATGCCTTCTTCATATTTTCTCCATCCCTTTGACGGAAATCGAGAACTTCCGATTCCCGCAAAGAACCTAGCCCTAACATGTTCATCTAAACAAGGAGCACTACTAACAGCAAGATAAATAATTTTTTTGTAGTTTTTGATAAAAGACACAAAGATAAAAACTGAAAGATAAACTAACAAGACTAAAAAACAAAGGTAAAGGGTAGTGTGCAACTCCCCTATCTTAGCACTTGGAGTCCCCGGCAACGGCGCCAGAAATTTGCTTGATGGCGCGAGGGTTGACGGGTGTAGTCTTCTCGCGCTTCGTTGGTGAGCCCCAAGTGGAAGGCGTGATCCAGCACAGCAGCAAATTTCCCTCGGTAAAGATACCAAGGTTTGTCTCCAGTAGGACTCCAGAGATGATAAGTAGGTGTCAGCGGCGCAACTGACGCGGACCTGCACACAGACACAGATAACTTTGTTCCCAACGAAGTTCAGAGAGGTTGTCAATCTCTCCGGTCCTGTTGTTTACAAAGGATAAAACGCAAGGGATAATTATAGCAACTTGAAAGTAAATGCAGAAAAGTAAATATAGCGTGGAAACAATGATAAGGATATGGACCGGGATACGTGATGTTCGCTAGTGATGTCTCTCTCCCAAAAGACGATAAAATTGCTATGCGAGGTAAAAAAATTATAGAAAGGCAATTGACAGGATTATGAACGCACCGCAATGCTAACTATGCTATAAAAGAAAGGAAGAGGTTCAAAAGCACAGGCAGTACGCCAAGGTAAGTAGACCAAAATCCATCTGCATCTACTACTAATCATCCACCTTGAGATATCTATCCAGAACATCTCGCTGGTATTAAGTTGCGAGCCCCACCCAAAATGTAAACCCAAAGCAACAGACAACTGCATTAAAAAGAACTCTGCGTAAAGGAAACAATCCTTGTAACCGCGGTTACAGGCACCGTTGTTTTCCCCCTTGTGGCAACAGCACATCCCCTAGACTCATGTTTCTGTCACTCAAGCATGTCATCGGGGGGGCATGAACCCACAATCTAGCACAACGCTCCCTCTTGGAGTCACTACCTACTACTTGGCCAAAGCAATAAACATCAACGGAGAACATGCAAGAATTACTTAGGAACAAAAATATAAGAGATAAAAACCAAATATACTCTATCACAATCTGAACATAATCTCATAATCCATCAGATCCTATCAAACTCAACATAGCAATAGAAGAAATATTACAAAGGTGCCTCGATCATGTTGGGCAGCTCATGAGGTCTAAACAATGAAGAGCAAAGAGGGGAGGAGAACATCACATAGCTATTGATCACGGACCCATGGTCCAAGGAAAACTACTCACGAGACATTCGGGGAGCATCCATGGTGGAGAGGAGACTCCCGGAGGTCAATCCTCCCTCCGGCAGGGTGCCGGGAAGAGGTCTTCTGGTGCTCCCGATCTTCGGAAGCGCGGCGGCGGCGGAATAGAGGCGAGTTCGCGGAATAGGGTTCTCTTTCTGGGGTTTTCCCGTGACGGGGGATAAATAGGCGAAAGGGGGAAGCCAGAGGTGGGCCAGGGGCCCCAGGCGCCCCCCTGGCGCGGCCAGGGGTGGGGCCGCGCCGGGTGTCCGCCTGGGCCCCCTGGCTCCCCTCTGTCCCCTCCCGGGCTCTTCTCGAAGCTTCCGTCACGCTGATTTTTTATCTGAATTTTCCCGAATTTTTCTGGCTCTTTTTATATGGGGGAAAACTGAAATAGTAAAACAGCAGAAAACAGGAACTGACACTGGGGTGCACTGAGTTAATAGGTTAGTCCAAATATGATCAAAAGTGTATGAAAGTGTATCTAGATCATAGCAATATCACACAAAACATGCATGGAGCAAACAGAAATTATAGATACGTTTTGGACGTATCAGTGCGTCATAGGGGTGATTGTATACTCGTGTATGTGAGCGTTAGAGTTGTACTGTATTCCTAAAAAAACAAAGAGTTTTGTCCATGAAGCGAGTTGCGGAGGCTAGGGTGGCAACGCATTGGGTTTTCTAAATCAGCCTCGAAACCTCCTCGACAATGCACACCTTGCCTCTGATGATTTTTTCTTTCTTTACTATAGGGGTGAGCAAGCTTCAGCAAGTTTGTACTCCCTCTGGTTCTTGATATAAGGTGCCTAAGATTTTTACACGAATATTAACACGTACTCCATTCGTCTCATAATGTAGTATCGTTTTAAAGTTAGTCTTGCTCAAAAAACGTTACTACATTATGGGACAGAGGTAGTACGTGTAATGCTATAATTGGACTAATCTGCCCCAAGAAAAAAGGGAGAAATCAGTTCAAATCAGTTAGTAATAGAAAAGACCTTCAGTTCCATCTCTTTCCGTAGGTATATTTACCTAGTCAGGTGGTATAATACCAATATACCATATATTTTGAAAATTTTCTCAAAACCTTAAACACCTTATATCAAGGAACGGAGGGAGTATAACTCTCGTGAAAATCAACCATCAGGGTATTGCCTTGCCATGTTCCATATCCGATTGAAGATTTCAAATCCACCAGATCATCAAGATAATAATTTCCCGAACATGCGCATGGCATTGGGGTAATTCATGCAATAATCAGTCGCTTTCAGACTCAACTAGGACTTGATTACCTACAGGGGGATATCATCGCATACAGAGGAAGGCAACTTGAGAACACTCATAACATAGATGGGGATCGCTTGAGCGATATATTTAACTAGATAGGGGGCGCGGCTTGCCGCGCGTTGCCCGCTCAACGGCTGGAAAGAACGAATTACCAGCGGCTATAATAATCAGGTAACTTTGCCAGGGAACGGTGCTATAAGGAAAAACTCCATTTCAGTTTAGTTCAGTTGGAGTTTTTCTGAGTTGCAAGGCAGCCACATAAACGTTTTGAGTCTCAGGCCCATGGTGTGTGTTGTTTCAAAGGACTTGCATAGCAAGTAGACCAACGATTTGTTGTGCTCTCAGTCCAGTCCATCAGTGCAAACTGAGCTTCTCCTGTGCGGTCTCTAGCAAGGAGAAATAATGTGTATCTGGACAACAGTAACCACATCAGGAGAAAAATAATAAGAGAATGATAATTCAACACAGTTTTGGTTTATTGGTACCTAATGCTTGCGGCTTTGCATAGGCAACAGTGACGACTGCATGTGTAAACGTCCGGTTGCGTAGATGAGGAGGTAGCTGGCATAGACATAGCATGGTAAAATGTACAGAAGGTTCCCCACCAAGTCTTCCAAGTTGAGATCCTAAAAATCCTCACATTACACTGAAAAGTACCACCCTACAGTGGAGGAACATGGATACACACGTTAGGAGCGATTCTGAAAACCTATCATCTATAAGAATACATTATCACTGAGATACCTCCTTATGATATAAATTGATATTCAGGAGAAGAGCCAAGCATTTCCTTGGATGCATAGCAGCTTGTTGGGACTGGAGGATGGTATCGAACGGCGTAGGAAGGTGTGCAATTGGAGGGAATGAAGCGTGACAGAGGGGACATAGTAAGCAGATCGTGCTAAACCATACAAAAAACAGATGTATATGAAGCAATGAAGCATTTCTCACCTGCTTCTAAATATATTTATGTCTTCTATATCATCATTGATGTACCATTTGCAGGCACAACATGCGCTTAATTCTTTGAACCCTAGAGAATGATGAGTGGCTAGCTTATGAAGTATCCTAAAAGAAATGTAAAAGAACAGACATTGTTCATGCTAACAAATAGCTAACCTTCGTAAGTACGCACCGTGGTACCAACAAAGATGGCAACAGCTGGAGCTGTTTGTCCCATGAAATGTATGCTTTGTCCATTGAATTGAACGACCCTTTCACCCCACAGGTTTATCACAACCTCATGGCCACTAACGAATGATGGAAAGAGTACAACAGAATTAGAGACAGTGGCTTGCAGGTCAATTGGGAAGCAGAAGAAAAAACAAGAACGACCTAAAGTGAACCATGCTTTATACTTGTGATCAGATAGGAGGACACAACAAACCCGTATATTCCCTGTAAGAAACAAACGGCTTGGAAAGCGGCTTGATCATACAATGAGGAACAACCGGCGAAGGTTATTCCCCAGAAAAAATACGTCGCAGGCCGAACAGAACCATCCCTAGCAAGGACATCAATCTCAACCCCTCCAAGAAGGGAACCATCATGCACCACCTCTCGAAGATAAGAATGGAACGACAATTGACAGTAGTTCACGACAGTCTCGAGCAGGGGTACATAGGTTGAAGGCACAATAAACATGTATGTACTCAACCAACACACACCATACGTATCGGCGAAACATACAAGGATCAGACGGGGAAAATAAGACAGTCATATACCAAGTAAAGGCAGAAGAAGCAAGACACATCTTACCTTAGGAGTACACCAAACAACAACAGTAGTACCCAGAAGCGGTGAACGACAAAGATATATCTAGCGCCGCTCTTCCAAATTGAAAGGGAAAGAACAAACATCACAATTAAACGGCTAGAAAATCAGACGATAGCACATGAACAAGTAAGAAAACAGAAACAATTCCACACATGGTGCAGGGGTACATAAAGAACACTAATAGTAACTCCGTCGCCTAATCCAGTGACAACAACACAAGTTAACATCAAGAGAACGCAGAGAAGCATCATAGATTGTTTATAGGTTACTGCAGCCACTGGTGAAAGTGTGAGCCTCACATAGTGTTCACTGTATGGTAGTTTTTTCTCTTGCTAAAACTGTAAGTAAGGACAATAGTTGTGAGGTCTGACTTGATGGCATACTAAGCTGACCGACATTTTCGTTGACGTTGTTATTTTCTCACCGGTTCAACCTTGGGCGGAATCAGTGGGCACCAAACTCATTAAGCAGGCTGGGATGCATACCCTTAGTTTTCTGATCCGTGATTGCTAGTTCAAGCTCCAAATGATGGCTGATATTTAAACTGTGCATAATTTCAACATATGCCCATACTCATAAATCTGTAGTAGTAGGCAAAACTGATGGGCTTCTCTAGCAAATTACAAACGGAGAATATGATAAAAAGGGAAAGCAAAAGCAACACAGTACAAGTATGGTTGTTATCGGTATAACCGCTACCTAATTAGTAGCCTCATAAACCAAATTAAACTGCTACTAACTACCATCTGATAATCAACACATTGAACTAATAAGTACTACAGATCACTTCTGTGATGAGTTTTTTTAAATGTATGTGGGAAAGAATGCACAGGTACTGATTCTATTATCTATCAAAATAATTTATTGCTTGTACTGAACATGCAACTACCCATGATATTGAGCATACAATCATCTATGTTTTTAATTGTTTCGGATATTTATATTGAAATCGTTAACCAAACTGAAAACTTATTAAATTTAAACAAAGAATGTAAGAACTATGCGGAATAAGAAGGAAGTGTATTTATTTTCTTTTGATTTTACATGGTAACCAGGGAAAAAAATATAAAACAAGTTATTTTCTTCAATTATGTATAGAAACACAGTTTCTAAATGTGCACATCTTTCCTTATGTATGCACAGTCTTATATATTTTCAACACACCATGGTTGCTAGATACTCAGTATTAACCATACTGAGAAGCTACTAAATTTAAAGAAAGAATGTAAGAACCATGTGGAATAAAAAGGGAGTGTGTTGCTTTTTTTAAGGAAGTGTATTTCTTTTCTCTTGCTTTTACATGGTAACCAGGGAAAAAAATGATAAAACAAGTTATTTTCTTCAATTACATATAGAAACACAGTCTCTAAATGTGCACATCTATCCTTATGTATGCACAGTTTTATATATTTTCAACACACCATGGTTGCTAGATATTAACTAAAATGAGAAGCTACTAAATTTAAAGAAAGAATATAAGAACCATGTGGAATAAAAAGGGAGTGTATTGTTTTTTTTTGGTTTTACACGGTAAACAGGAACAAAACTGAGAAACCATGTTCTGTTCTTCAACCACATATAGCAAGACAGTTTCTAACTGTGCATATCTATCTCTATGGATCCACAGTTTTATATATTTTCAACATACTATTGCTTGATATTAGAAATGCAACAAAAGAACTGGGAGAGGAACTCTAATACCGCGTTGTTTATTTATCTGTGTGTTACAGTGCTACTCCTAATGGTCATCCGGGCATAAGTTAGCAAGCACATTTGCTGAATTTTAATAAAAGGCCAGTGCCAAATCAAACGGTAAGCCTAAGAAGTGTTTCAACCTGCAAACTGCACCCACATTATGAACATCGACTACCTATGCACAACCAGACAAGAAGATAAAAAAACAAATATAAAAAGGATCTAACAAAAAAAGCTATCAGGGAGTGTACAACAAGGTGGATTCCTTGACTGGCTCCACCAGGAATAAGCCAACAACGACAAGGGGGATTCTTTGTCTGTCTCCACCAAGAACAAGCCAACAAAGGGCTTTACCGAGAACAAGACAAGGGCTGGGGCCTCTAATAGGTAGCCTACGCCATTGACTGGAACCAATCACGGGGAAAAACCTTTGTTTGTATCAATAGAAGAAAAGCAAGGAGGCAGATTCGTTGGCCAATCTATACCTCAATCGAATCTAACAGCAACTAACCCAAACAAATCCAAGAAGTTTTCGTCTGTATGAAAAAAAGAGGCATACTCCTTTGCCAATATGCAACCCACTGCAAGGCGACAACAACTAAAGAATATTCAATCAAACTAAAAAATCCCAAGGCAGAGACCATTAGTACAGAAAACTATACATTGCCAAAGAATAAAAGATGCACTTGCGTCTCTATTAACAACAAGACCACAGAGGCTCGAATCCAACGGCAATGGAGAATAACATTCGTACACCAAAGAAGAAACTAATACCTAACCTAGGAAGAAAAGGAAGAGTGGGGGACGATGGAATCAATAGGAACCTAAGCACAAGAAAAGAAGAAAGCAACCTGTCGTTCACTGGCTGAAAATGTGGAGGCCGGTGAAGAACGAACGAGAAGGAACACGAGGCACCGCAGGCAACAGATCCGGACGCCCCGCAGCAACAAATCCGGTGCAGCAAGAGGAAAACTCCAAATGACCTGCAGGAAAACAGATCTGAGATCATTGACTCAATCAAGCAAAAGGATTGAGAACCAGAGCACACCGAGCGTGAGAAATGACCTCAACCGGCATCAAGGGAGCGCGGAGCCATCTCAGATCGAGGGTTGCCTACCGCTGGAAGAACTGGACGCCGGCGAAAACAAACAGGAGGCGGCCGCCGACGGTGGAACCAAGGGCGCGGTGAGCGCAAGTGGGAAGGGGGAGGGGTTGAGATGGGCAGGGGCGCGTGCATAAGTGAGGCTACCATCCATCCCGCACGCGGGGTGGGCGCACCCGACGGCGAACACGGCGCCGCCACGACGTCGCTGCGGCCCCCACCTGCGCCGATTCCATCCCGAGGCGGTCCGCCTCCACCGCCAGGCCCTCCCCGAGCGACCGAGCCGCCCGCTCCTACCGAGCCATCTCACCGGGCGGGCCACAAGATGTACCCGCCGGCGGGGCAGATGCGAACAGCTCACCGTGCCCCAGCCGATCGGACGCTCGCGAGGCCAAGTGCCCTGAGAGAGCCCCTACGCCCGCACGAATCAACTAAGGGGATTATATAGACCTAATTTTTTTATCATGTGAAACATAATGTTTATTGCTTGTTTATTTGTACATAATATATATATATATATATAACATTTAATAGTTTGCATGGTTTATTTTCTAATACACTAGTGCATTTTAATGGCCACAATATATTGTAAATATTTTATTATATCCCTTACATTTATGAAAAAGAGAGTTGTGTACTGGTGAGTAACTCCTTGCTGGTTACCCCAAGTGGAAGGTTAGATGTAGCATAGCAGCAATTTCCCTTGGCAAAGATGCCAAGGTTTAGAATGTCTTCCCGTAGGACTCCGATAACTTTAAGTAGGTGGTGAAGTGAACAATGGAGCCGTTTACAACCTCTGGTTTCTTACTTTACCTGGACCTGCACACACAACAAGTAACTTTGCTCCAAACGAGTACAGATAGGTTGTCAATCTCTCCAGCCTTGCTGTTTACAAAGGATCAACGCAACAAATAATAGGCAGTGATAATTGCGACCGGAAAGTAAAAGAAAGAAATAAATTGAGCGTGTAAACAATGATGCGAATATGGACCGGGGTCCCATGATGTTCACTAGTGATTTCTCTCTCCCAAAAGATGATAAAACTGCTATGCGAGGTAAACAAATCACAGCTGGGTACGGGCGCAAACCAATGCTAACTATGCTACAAAGAAAGGAAAAGGCTCAAAAGCATGGGCAGTACGCCAAAATAAGTAGATCGAATTCCATCTGCATCTACTACTAATCATCCACCTTGAGATATCTATCCAGAACATCTCTCTGGTATTAAGTTGCGAGCCCCACCCAAAGTATAAACCCAAAGCAACAGACAACTGCATTAAAAGAAATTTGCGTAAAGTAAACAATCCTTGCAACCGCGGTTACAAGAACTGTTGTTTTCCCCCTTGTGGCAAGAACACATCTCCTAGACTCATGTTTCTGTCACTCAAGCTAGTCATCAGGGGACATGAACCCACAATCAAGCATAACGCTCCCTCTTGGAGTCACTACCTACTACTTGGCCAAAGCAATAAATAGCCACAGTGAACATGCAAGAATTACTCAAGAACAAACATATAAAAGATAAGAACCAAATATATTACTCAATCACAATCTGAACATAGTCTCATAATCAATCAGATACCATCATATCAACAGCAGAAAGAATTACATATGTGCCTTGATCATGTAGGGAAGCTCACAAGGTCTAATCTATCAAGAACAAAGAGGGGAGGAGAACATCACATAGCTACTGATCATGGACCCATGGTCCGACATGGACTACTCACGGATCATCCGGGAAGCTTCCATTGTGAAGGAGAAGCTCCCGAAGGTCAATCCTCCCTCCGGCAGGGTGTCGGGAAGAGGTCGGTTGGCTCTCCCGATCTTGGAAGCGCAGCGGCGGCAGAATAGAGGCGAGATCGCGAAAAAGGGTTCTCTCCTCGGAAGTTTCCCGTGACGGAGAATATATAGGCGAAGGGGGCAGTCAGGGGCCCACCAGGGGTCCAGGCGACCACCTAGCGCGACCTCCCCCTAGGGCGCGCCACCAGGGCGCCTGGGCCCCCGGTGGTGGCCCTCTGGCCCCATTTTGGCTCTTCCGGAAGCTTCCGATGCGCTAATTTTTTATTGTATTTTCCCGGATTTTTGGAGCATTTTTAATATGGGGAAAACCTGAAATAGAAAAACAGCAGAAAACAGGAACTGGCACTGGGGTGCACTGAGTTAATAGGTTAGTCCAAATATGATCAAAAGTGCATGAAAGTGTATATAAAACATAGCAATATCGCACAAAACATGCATGGAGCAAGTAGAAATTATAGATACGTTTGGGACGTATCAACATCCCCAAGCTTAATTCCTGCTCTTCCTCGAGTAGGTAAATGATAACAAGCATAATTTCTGTGGTTACATGCTAACAACCATATAAGAACTTTGTAAGTAAAGAAATCAAGGTATGTAATTCTATTCAATTCATAACAGGAAAGAGTCTATATTATCATTGAAACAAGTAACATAAGAACATAAAGATGCAAGCGCTCTCGATGTCTGTGACTCGAATGTCTCCAGATGGTGTTTGCGTGCAAGAAGTGGGAGATGGGAATACGAGAAAAAAAATTATTTGTTGAGAACTCAATCTAGTAAAGTTTCACGCTTAGTCTTCTTTGGAATTTTATCTTGACTCGTCCCTAGACCACTAGCCAGGTACAAGTCAATTTGATCCACTCCCTTTCGACATTTTGAGCACTCATGCAATGGATGAGCGTAAGCACGAGAGTTGACACTTAGGATGGAAAAGAGAGAGATATGGGGGAGGAGGAAGACAAAAAGGGTGTGAAAGGCTCACATCAATGAGGACAATCATAGGTGAGAGAAGGCCAAATGATAGATATGATGTGAGGAGTAATGATTGTCATGCAACGGATGCACATATGAGCTAAGAAAAGCTCTCCAATGTAACTAGTGGGGGTGCATGCAACTTGCTCGCTCAAGAAGACCTAGAGCTCGTTTGAGGAAGCTCATCCTTGGAATATGCAAGCCAAGTTCTATAGTGTGAAGGTCCCCACATAGCTATATGCATAAATGATCATCTCTATGGAGTACAAGATATAAGAGGGAGTACGAGTGTGGATCTTTCAAAAGGAATAGTAGTGTTGCCCCTTTCTCTCTTTTTATTTTCTTTTTTCTCTTTTTTCTATTTTTTTTCTATTTTTTGGTGGCCTCAATGGCTCTTTCTATTTAACTTTCATTTGTCCTCTTTGGGTTCTTTTCCTCACATAAGGGCAACACTCTATTTTACAAGAAGTATGAAGATCTTTCACACTTTACAAGGTACTCAACATAAAGAAGATGTAGCTATCATGATGTATGCAAATGTATGCCTCTGCCAATGTAGCAGGAACATGTAGGACATGAAGATCAAGCCATGAGAAGGTGGATGTTGCATGGCAATATATCTCGGAAAGGCTATGGAAATGCCTTGATAGGTAGGTATGGTGGTTGTTTTGAGGAAATATATAATAATGTTTATGATGACAGAGCGTATCATGCCAAGGGTTTGGATGCACCAGCCAGGTGGATGCCAACTCTCGGAGTGAGAAGAGGGAAATGCGCGGTACCGAAGAGGCTAGCAAATACGAGGAGGTGGAAGTGTCAACTTTCAATACTTACATTAGTCAAAAGAACTCATGCATTTATTATCGGTAACTCTCAATCTAATAAGGAGGTTCACAAAGAGACAAGTACCCCAAGGAGGAGTGTATGGGGGTTTGGTTATCCTTGTGCATCCTCGACTCATGGTACGTGAGTGTATGATGGTGCGAGGGTTGACGGGTGTAGTCTTCTCGCCCTTTGTTGGTTTGTCTCCAGTAGGACCACAAGGCATGATGTAGCACAGCAGCAAATTTCCCTCGGTAAAGATACCAAGGTTTGTCTCCAGTAGGACTCTAGAGATGATAAGTAGGTGTCAGCGGCGCAACTGACGCGGACCTGCACACAGACACAGATAACTTTGTTCCCAACGAAGTTCAGAGAGGTTCTCAATCTCTCCGGTCTTGTTGTTTACAAAGGATAAAACGCAAGGGATAATAATAGCAACTTGAAAGTAAATGCAGAAAAGTTAATATAGCGTCAAACTTATTGATCACCGTAGGTTATTCCTTCTAGTTCCAATAATCATAACTCCAGTTGATCCCAAGGGTGATGATGTTCTTCTCAAATGTCTTGTCTTCCAAGATATAAGCAACTCAAGGGGTATTCATAATAAAACAAGATGAGAAGTTTTAGAAGATGAATAATAGATCAAAAATAATAGTGAGAGAGTAAGGGGTCAAGGAGTGATAAAATATTTTTGTTCCTATGGCTTTTCCTATCCATTTTCTAGGGTCACGTCCTACAGTCAACACACTGCTCTGATACCATCTGTAACGACCCAAGTCACACCGAATTGAAGTCTCTGTGTTCAAGTGCCAGTCCCTGGATCGAACTCGCTGGCACACACAGTATAATAGATGTATATCAAAGTACAAGTGCATCACTATTACAACGTATGATCCAGAGTAAATAAATAACAAGTTGCATAGCTCAAGGCTAGCTTATTCAATATAAATATAGCGGAAGCAAAAGCAAATAACGTGGAGTCCCATCACCAGCCACATGCGAACATGCTGAGTGTAGACTCGCAACCCCTAAACGCACCTTACTGATCGTCTGAAAAACCTGCAACACCGAAGGTTACAGCCCGACAACGGGTCAGTACATCTGATTTGTACGGCAAGTGACACGAAAAAGTTTATATAAAGGACCTACAACTACATGCAAGGTAAGTCAAAGGAAAGGCTTGTGGTTTTGTTTTGCAGAAAGCCAATTTTCTCCTGAACTAAACTAGTCAAAATTTTAAGTTGAGTTCTACCTGAAACACACAGCAACCCATGCTACTCTTGTCCCAACCAAATTATTATTAAGTGTTCATCTGTCAAGATCATTCATCAACAGTACTGACTAGTTGCTCAAAGTTTGTCCGTAACCGTGGACACGGCTAATCATGATCATTTTATACGCTCTGCAGAGGTTTGTACACGTTCCCCACTGGACTCAACCCGAAGATTGAGACAAAGACTTTCTGAAGAGGTTGCCTCCACCCTTTGGTAGCCGGTACACCTAACACAATTCTACATCAGCTAGCTACCAGGGCCAGGTTCCCCACAACTTACTCGTCTAAGCCAGAGCCCATATAGCCAGTGGCTGTACACGGAAGCTACTAGTAATATTGCATGTCTGATCTTTTTGAGCCTGGACGGCGCCCACTGCGTGAGAGGGTAGACACCATGACGCACCCGGTTCACCACCAAAACAAACCATTGGGTGCATTTAACCCCGGCATTGTCCTCAACCGAGCCACAACTACCGGGATGCAACCCGCCCGTCCAGAAGTGATTTCTATTTATTATAAAGTTGCTACACAGTTTATTAAATAGCTCACATGCACTCCATGAATTCTCACAACCCAAACCACGTCTACAAAGCATAGCAATAAAGTAACAACACGGCTAGGTTGATCTACGGTAGACAAGTCAAAACATATGGCTATCTTAACTGGTTTTGCAGCAACAGTATAATAAACTACCTATCATGCAATAGAGTGATATTTCCTACATAATGCATATAGAAAATATAGGTATGAGTATGGTCAAAGTATCACTTGCCTTATACATTCGATGAAGATCTTCGCTCTCACGTTCCAGTCAACTCTACTCGTCACACTCCGAGCAATCTATCGTCAACGAAAGACTCAATAAGAAATCACACCACAAAGGCAACACATAAGATCAACAAAACAATCACAAAGGTTTTAGCAATAAAACACAAGCTGTGAAGTGCAAAGGTGTGGATGTGCTCGAAGGTGATCGGAGGAACATGAACTCGAGAGAGTCAACGGATAAAGAGTTGTCGAAACAAAAGTATGATCAAGGCATTATGAAATCAAGGTAAAGATCATATCAATATGAATGGTGTGTGGATATTGCCGATAAGATGTCTCATATGATCCAATATGCAAAAAGAATCACGTGAAACGGAACGCTACAACGCAGGTCATAGAAGTTGCAACATAGAATTGAATTTGAATTAAAACAGATCAATAAACTTGTGAATTTTTGTGCACACATGGTACAAACAGAAGGTACATGACACGAGTGATCCAACGCAACAAGAAACGGCGCAAACGGGTGCACCGGTAAAAAGTTACGGCCGCCGGAAGTTCAAATTTGGATCAGCTTGGGATCCAAATTTAAATACTTCAAACTTCTGTAACACTAGGTCTACTGGCTAGAGAATTTCTACACGGTCGCAACGCAACTGGAATCGCCCAATTCCGAGTTACGGTTAAAAAGTAGTCGCGAAAACGGTTTCGGGTGAAAAACGGGGGTACCAGGGGGTCTACTGTAAAAAGGACTGATACATAAATAAAAAATTTACAAAAAAGCGATCGGGTCCCTGGGCGGTTTTGGACCCAGATCTCAAAAGAAAAAATAATATATTTTTTTTGAAACGTTTTTTTTTTCTCAAACTCTCTTCTTCCTCGCGTCACGGGGCACAGCACAGGGCCATGGCCCGGCTGGCCATCGGGCTCGACCAGGAGCTCGGCGGGCGAGCGCGGCCGGGGAGCGGCGGCGGCCGGCCATCCCGGCGCGGCGGAGGCGCTGGGCAGGGGGCGCGCAGGCGCTGGGCGCGGGGGCTCCAGGGGCGCGGGCGGCCTGGCGGCAGAGGCGCGCGGCGGCGGCCATGTCGCGCGGCCACGGCGGCTGCTCCGGCCAGCCGGCGAGTGGCGGCCCGGCGGCGGCTTGGAGGCGGGGCGGTGACGCGGCGGGAACGGCGCGGCGGTGTTCCGGCGAGCACGGGGACGGCTACGGCGGTGGCTTCGCGAAAAAAATTACCTCGAAAACGCAAAAAAAAACACACTCCGGCGATGCTTCGGCGAGAAATCCGGCGAAGCTCCGGCGATGACGTCGGCGGCGGCGGGTCCCGCGGATTAGATTAGCTAACCCTAATAAACGCTGAAGAAAATAAACTTAACCCTAATCGGGGCTATTTATAGCCAGCCTCTAATCCCTCTTTTTTTTTTAATCCGAAATAAAAACAAATTCGGTCTGTTGGAAAAAAAAACAGACCAGGCCCATTAGGCCCAAAACAATATTAGAAAAAACACGGAAATTTATTTTAAAATTTCGTCTTCGCCAATATTTTTAAAATAATAAAATTGAATTTTTGGCTTGACCATAATAATAAAATAAAATAAAAACTTTTCAACTTATTTTTTAAATATTTTTAAATACTTTTCTGGCATTTTAAAAATACCGAAAACTCCAAAAATTGATTTAAAAACTTTTCCAGAGCATAAATAAATTCCAAAAAAAATTTTAGAAAATATTTATAACTCCAAAGTAAAATTAAAAAGTCTCCCATAAATCTTTTAAACTATTTTCCAACAAATTAAAAATGGGGATAAGTCCTTTTATATCCTCTCCAGCGAACTGCCATGTGTTGAAAAATGTTTAAAAATATTTTAGAAGAATTCCAATAGAGATTTAAAACCTTTTCCAAACTTCAAAAATGTTGAAGGAGTCATATTACCTTCTCTCATTTTATTTTGTTGGTTTGTTTTGTTTTTAAATAATAAATTCCAAAACACCAACGGTGAATATTAGGGAAAGTCATTTTATTCCCTCTCATTTTAATATTCAATAAACCCCAAAAGTTTTAAATCCCAGAGAAAAAATCAAACACATCAATCAGACAATCATTATCTATTTAATTTTATTAACATTCCAAAATTCGGAGAATTTTGGGATGTTACATATTGTGTCCACTGTGGGATCTTTTCCTCACTTAAGGGCGACAGTCTATTTTACAAGAAGGTATAGGAAATCTTCACACTTTACAAGGTACTCAAAATCATAAAGAAGATGTAACTATCATGATGTATGCAATGTATGCCGCTGCCAGTGTAGTAGGAACATGTATGACATGAAGATCAAGTCATGAAAAGGTGGATGTTGCATGGCAATGTAACTCGGAAAGGCTATGGAAATGCCTTGATAGGTAGGTATGGTGGCTGTTTTGAGGGAAGATATAAGGAGGCTTATGATGACAGAGCGTATCATGCCAAGGGTTTGGAAGTACCGGCGATGGTGGACACCAAATCTCGGAGTGAGAAGAAGGCAATGCACGGCACGGGAAGGGCTAGCAAAATATGGGAAGGTGGAAGTGTCAACTCTCAATACTTACATTAGTCCGAAGAACTCATGCACTTATTATCGGTAACTCTCAATCTAATGAGGAGGTTCACAAAGAGACAAGTACCCCGAGGAGGAGTGTATGGGGGTTTGGTTATCCTTGCGCATCCTCGACTCATGGTACGTGAGTGTACTCTAATATTCGACTCCTCAGAAGAGTAGTGATCCATCTAGTAGCTAGAGTTCTCAACTAGTTTTGTAGGTTTTGAAAATAAACACGGATTGCCCAAAATACGACACATATCACTAATAGGCAAGAGATCTTGACAACAAAAGTTCAAACATTACTCACATCAATGCCTCAAAACTATTGCAAGCTACTACTAAAATTAAATAGCAACCTCAATTACCTACTTTCAAGACAAGACACGACTCAGTGCAACAACCAACTCTCTTAACAAGATAAACATGAAAACTAAAGATAGTTCCAGCAATAAACTAAAACTAAAGCCAAGGCTCTTGCTAAAGACAAACTAAAACTAAGACTAAACATGGCAGTAGCTATGAAAAGATAAAGAACACACAACAGCAAGAAGATAGGCAGGAAAAATTATATGATGTGTTCTCAATTTTGAAAGGGGAGCATGTTTCTCTCCCACACAAAGTAAGAAAGGATCTAACTTGTTATGAACAGCAAGCAAAGCTAAAGAAAACTAAAAACAAAACCTAAGAGCGAGACGCTCCAAGCATAGCACATAACGCATGAAGTGATAAAAATATAGTGAGACGAAGGACGAACTGATGATTGTTGATGGAGAAGGGGATGCACTGGGGCATCCCCAAGCTTATACGCTTGAGTCTCCTTGAATATTTATTGGGGATGCATGGGGGCATCCCCAAGCTTGAGCGCTTGACACTCCCGGATCTTCTTTCATCATCTTCCATCGCACACTTGAAATCTCCCTTCATACATAACTCATCATAAGCTGATTAGAGAGGTTAGTACCCTTAATAAAATAATTTTTACCCACTGGATATAAAGATATTCTTGAATAGATACTGTTTCTCAAAATTTCCAAAAAGTTTTTGCAAAGAAAAAGCAAGCTTAAGGTTTGCAAAAGTTAGGAGAGACAAAACGTGGCAGAATCTGTGAAAAACAGAACATCAGGTAGTAAATAATTTTTTTAGGGGCACTTCTGCAACTCAAATCAAAAAACTCAGAACATACGGAAGTTTCATAATTGTATAGAGCATACATTGTAAAAGTTTCAGCTCAAAAAGATGAACTGGGATTTTTCTGGAATTTTTCTGGTCACGAGGACAGAATCTGTTTTCTGGACAGCATGTCACAACTTTTACTTCCCTTGACGTAAGAGGCTATAACTTGGCACAAAGCTGAAAAATAAAGATACAATGATGTTGCTACAGAAGTAAAAAAAATCAAGACACAACAAAATCAAAAAGAAAAACCTAAATTTGTTGCGGGCTGCCTCCCGAAAGCGCTTCTTTAAAGCCATTAGCTAGGCATAATGCAAAAAGAAGAATCAAGTTTTATCAAGAGAAAGAGAATAACTAGCCCGAGTAACAGACTCAAAAGGTAACTTGATTTTCTTTCTAGGGAAGTGTTTCATTCCCTTTTTGAATGGGAATTGGAATTTTATATTCCCCTCTTTCATGTCAATAACCCACCAACAGTGCGAAGAAAAGGACGTCCCAAAATAATTGGACATAAAGGTTCACACTCTATATCCATAACAATAAAATCAACGGGAACATAGTTGTCATTGACAATGATAAGGACATCGTCGATCTTCCCTTAAGGTTTATTTACGGAAGAATCAACAAGACGAACACCAAAAGAACAAGGCTCAAAAGGTTTCAACTCAAACATATCAAATATTCTTTTGGGCATAACAGAGGTACTAGCTCCAACATCACATAAAGCATAGCAAGAGAAGTTATTTAATTTAATTTTGATCATAGGGTCCCAACCATCCTCTAGCTTCCTAGGTATGGGGGCTTCTACTCTAAGCTTCTCCTCCCTAGCTTTGATGAGAGCATTTGTGATATGCTCCGTGAAGGCAAGATTAAGTGTGCTAGTGTGGGGGTCTCTAGACATTTTGTGTAGCAAACTGATAACTTCTGAGAGGGTACAACTATCAAAATCAATATCACTACTATCAAAGGTGGTAGTAGTGTCATCTAGGCTCACTTGTTTGAAACCCTCTATGTTCATAGGAGTTTCTTCTTCTATGGTTGAGGTATTAGCATCACCATTAATAGGTCCAACGGGACTAGGAGTGCATTGGGTGCTAATAGTTTGAGTGTCCTCAACAATTTGGATAGTGGCAACTGTGTGGTGTGTAGGAAGGCTCTTAATTCTATCCTCTTCCTCTTTTTCTCTAGCCCATCTTTCTTTAAGTTTAGTCATCATCCTAATGTTTTCATTGATTTGTAACTGGATAGCATTAATAGGAGTGGCCTTATTCTCCTCAAGGGGGGAGTTCTAATTTTGAGCATCTCAATATCAAGGGCTAAGCTTTCTACCTTCAAAGAGAGATTATCTATTTTAGATAATTTCTCTTCTACATTTTTGTTGAAGGCTTTTTGGGTAGTGATAAAGTCTCTAAGCATGCTTTCTAATTCAGAAGAGGGGTTCTTGTTGCTAGGATAGGTGTTGTTGTTCCCATAGTTGGATGGAAACGGTCTTTTTGGGTAGGTGTTGTTGTTGTTGAAGTTTTTTCTAGCAATAAAGTTCACATCTACTTGTTCTTGAGCAACCAAAGATTTTAAAGGAACATCATGAGGATCAATAGAGGGTTGCTTGGTAATTAGAGACATAATTAAGTCAAATTTTTCATTGAGGGAGGTAATTTCCTCGATAGAATTTACCTTCCTACCTGTTGGAGCGCGTTCGGTGTGCCGTTGAGAATAATTTGTCATCATTTCATCGAGAAGCTTTGTGGCAGCACCAAGTGTAGTTGACATAAAGGTTCCTCCCGCGGCTGAATCTAACAGGTTCCGCGAGGTAAAGTTCAAGCCTGCATAAAAAGTCTGGATAACCATCCAGGTAGTCAAACCATGTGTAGGGCATTTCTTAACAAGAGATTTCATCTGTTCCCAATCTTGGGCAACGTGTTCATTATCCAATTGCTTAAAATTCATAATATTACTCCTCAATTGGATAACCTTAGCAGGAGGGTAGTACTTCCCTATAAAAGCATCTTTGCACTTATCCCAAGAATCTATGATATTTCTAGGCAAAGATTGAAACCAGATTTTAGCATCTCCCCTTAAAGAGAAAGGAAAGAGCTTGAGCTTAACAACATCACCTTCTACTTCTTTATACTTTTGCATATCACATAATTCAACAAAATTATTCAAGTGTAAAGCAGCATCATCTCCAGCACCAGAGAATTGATCTCTCATAACAAGGTTTAGCAAAGCAGGTTTAATTTCATACGAGGTAGCTGAAGTGGCAGGTGTGGCAATGGGAGTGCAGATAAAGTCTTGGTTGTTGTGACTAGTGAAGTCACACAACTTGGTGTTTTCAATGGAACCCATAGTAGCAGCAAGTGTGGCAGATTTTTCTGTAGTTTTTGATAAAAGACACAAAGATAAAAACTGAAAGATAAACTAACAAGACTAAAAAACAAAGGTAAAGGGTAGTGTGCAACTCCCCTATCTTAGCACTTGGAGTCCCCGGCAACGGCGCCAGAAATTTGCTTGATGGCGCGAGGGTTGACGGGTGTAGTCTTCTCGCCCTTCGTTGGTGAGCCCCAAGTGGAAGGCGTGATGTAGCACAACAGCAAATTTCCCTAGGTAAAGATACCAAGGTTTGTCTCCAGTAGGACTCTAGAGATGATAAGTAGGTGTCAGCGGCGCAACTGACGCGGACCTGCACACAGACACAGATAACTTTGTTCCCAACGAAGTTCAGAGAGGTTCTCAATCTCTCCGGTCTTGTTGTTTACAAAGGATAAAACGCAAGGGATAATAATAGCAAATTGAAAGTAAATGCAGAAAAGTAAATATAGCGTGGAAACAATGATAAGGATATGGACCGGGATACATGATGTTCGGTAGTGATGTCTCTCTCCCAAAATACGATAAAATTGCTATGCGAGGTAAACAAATTACAGAAAGGCAATTGACAGGATTATGAACGCACCGCAATGCTAACTATGCTACAAAAGAACGGAAGAGGTTCAAAAGCACAGGCAGTACGCCAAGGTAAGTAGACCGAAATCTGCATCTACTACTAATCATCCACCTTGAGATATCTATCCAGCACATCTCGCTGGTATTAAGTTGCGAGCCCCACCCAAAGTTTAAACCCAAAGCAACAGACAACTGCATTAAAAATAACTCTGCGTAAAGTAAACAATCCTTGTAACCGCGGTTACAAGCACCGTTGTTTTCCCCCTTGTGGCAACATCACATCCCCTAGACTCATGTTTCTGTCACTCAAGCATGTCATCGGGGGGGCATGAACCCACAATCTAGCACAACGCTCCCTCTTGGAGTCACTACCTACTACTTGGCCAAAGCAATAAACAACAACGGAGAACATGCAAGAATTACTTAGGAACAAAAATATAAGAGATAAAAACCAAATATATTACTCTATCACAATCTGAACATAATCTCATAATCCATCAGATCCTATCAAACTCAACATAGCAATAGCAGAAATATTACAAAGGTGCCTCGATCATGTTGGGGAGCTCACGAGGTCTAAACAATGAGCAACAAAGAGGGGAGGAGAACATCACATAGCTACTGATCACGGACCCATGGTCCAAGGAAAACTACTCACGAGACATCCGGGGAGCATCCATGGTGGAGAGGAGACTCCCGGAGGTCAATCCTCCCTCCGGCAGGGTGCCGGGAAGAGGTCTTCTGGTGATCCTGATCTTCGGAAGCGCGGCGGCGGCGGAACAGAGGCGTGTTCGCGGAATAGGGTTCTCTTTCTGGGGTTTTCCCGTGACGGGGGATAAATAGGCAAAAGGGGGCAGCCAGAGGTGGGCCAGGCCCCCCAGACGCCCCCTGGCGCGGCCAGGGGTGGGGCCGCGTCGGGTGGCCGCCTGGGCCCCCCTGGCTCCCCTCTGGCCCCTCCCGAGCTCTTCTTGAAGCTTCCGTCACGCTGATTTTTTATCTGAATTTTCCCGAATTTTCTGGCACTTTTTATATGGGGGAAAACTGAAATAGAAAAACAACAGAAAACAGGAACTGGCACTGGGGTGCACTGAGTTAATAGGTTAGTCCAAATATGATCAAAAGTGTATGAAAGTGTATCTAGATCATAGCAATATCACACAAAACATGCATGGAGCAAGCAGAAATTATAGATACGTTTTGGACGCATCAAAGTACTCTAATATTCAATCCCTCCAAAGATTAGTGATCCATCTAGTAGCTAGAGTTCTCAACTAGTTTTTGTAGTTTTTGAAAATAAACACGGATTTCCCAAAATATGACACCTATCTCTAATAGGCTAGAGCTCTTGACAAAAAAAATTCAAACATTACTCACAAAAATAGCTCAAAACTATTGCAAGTTACTACTACAATTGAATAGCAACCTCAATTACCTACTTAAAGACAAGACACAACTCAGTGCAACAACCAACTCTATTAACAAGATAAACATGAAAACTAAAAAGTGTTCCAGCAACAAACTAAACTAAACACTTGAAAAAGATAAACATGAAAACTAAGAGCTAAACATGGCAACAGCTACGAAAAGATAGAGAACACACAACAAAGAAAGATAAGCATGAAATCCTATGATGTGTTCTAGTTTGAAGTGGAGCGTGTTTCTCTCTCACACAAAGTAAGTTGGGTTCTAACTTGTTATGAACAGAAAACAAAGGTAAAGAAAACTAAAAAGTAAACCTAAGAGCGAGACGCTCCAAGCATAGCACATAACGCATGAGGTGATAAAAATATAGTGAGACGGTGGACGAACTGATGATTGTTGATGGAGAAGGGGATGCACGGGGGCATCCCCAAGCTTAGACGCTTGAGTCTCCTTTAATATTTATTGGGGATGCATGGGGGAATCCCCAAGCTTGAGCGTTTGACACTCCCGGATCTTCTTTCATCATCTTCCCTCGCACACTTGAAAACTCCCTTCATACATTACTCATCATAAGCTGATTAGAGAGGTTAGTACCCTTAATAAAATAATTTGCCTCTACTGGAAATAAAGATTTTTTTGAAGGCTAATGTTTATCAAGATTACCAAAAAGGTTTTGCAAAGAAAAAGCTAGTGCAAGTCTTGCAAAAGTAAGGACAGGCAAAACGTGGCAGAATCTATGAAAAATAGAACATAAGGTAGTAAATAATTTTTTCGGGGTACTTCTGCAACTCAAATCAAAAAACTCAGAACAGACGCTCGAAAGATAATTGTATGGAGCACGCTGTGAAAAAAATTCAGATCAAAAAGATGATCTGGCGATTTTAGGAGAATTTTTCCGTCCAAGGACAGAATCTATTTTCTGGACAGCATGTTACAACTTTTGAACTTTCTTGCAATCGGAGGCTAAACTTGGCACAAAGCTTGACAATAAAGATACAATGATGTTGCTACAGTAGTAACAATCACCAAGACCACTAAAAACAGAAGTAAAATCATCTTGGGTTGCCTCCCAACAAGCGCTTTCTTTTACGCCTTTAAGCTAGGCATAAAGCAAAAATATCAAGTTTTATCAAGTGAAAGAGAATAGCTAGCCCGTGTAACGGACTCAAAAGGTAACTTAATATTCTTCCTAGGGAAGTGTTCCATCCACTTTTTGAGAGGGAATTGAAATTTTATTCCCCTCTTTCATGTCAATAACAGCACCAACGGTGCGAACAAAAGGACGTCCCAAAATAATTGGACATAAAGGTTCACACTCTATGTCAATAATAGTAAAATCAACGGGAACATAATTGTCATTGACAATGATAAAAACATCGTCAATCTTCCCCAAAGGTTTATTTTACGGAAGAATCAACGAGACGAACACCAAAAGAACAAGGATCAATAGGTTTCAATTCAAACATATCATACATTCTTTTGCGCATAACGGAGGTACTAGCTCCAACATCACATAAAACATAGCAAGAGAAGTTATTCAATTTAATTTTGATCATAGGATCCCAACCATCTTCTAGCTTCCTAGGTATGGAGGCTTCTACTCTAAGCTTCTCCTCCCTAGCTTTAATGAGAGCATTAGTGATATGCTCCGTGAAGGCAAGATTTAGTGTGCTAGTGTGGGGGTCTTTAGACATTTTGTGTAGTAAGATAATAACTCTGAGAGGGTGCAACTATCAAAATCAATGTCACTACGATCAAAGGTGGTAGTGGTGTCATCTAGGCTCTCTTGTTTGAAAGCCTCTATGTTCATAGGACTTTCTTCTTCTATGGTTGAGGTAATAGCATCACAATTAATATGTACAATGGGACTAGGAGTGTGTTGGGTGCTAGAAGTTTGGGTAGCCTCAACAACTTGGATAGTAGCAACAATGTGGTGTGTAGGAAGACTCTTAATTCTATCCTCTTCCTCTTTTTCTCTATCCCATCTTTATTTAAGTTTAGCCATGATCCTAATATTTTCATTAATTTGCAATTGGATAGCATTAATAGGAGTGGCCTTCCTCTCCTCGAGGGGAGAAGTTCTAATTTTAAGCATCTCAATATCAAGGGCTAAGTTGTCGACCTTCAAAGAGAGATTATCTAATTTGTCTAATCTTTCCTCTACACTCTTGTTGAAGGCTTTTTGGGTAGTGATAAATTCTTTAAGCATGCTTTCTAATTCAGAAGTGGGGTTCTTGTTGCTAGGATATGTGTTGTTGTTCCCATAGTTGGATGGGAACGGTCTAGGATTGCTAGCAAAATTACCCCTATAAGCATTATTGTTGAAGTTGTTTCTAGAGATAAAGTTCACGTCTACTTGTTCTTGAGCAACCAAAGAATTTAAAGGAACATCATGAGGATCAATAGGAGATTGCTTGCTAAGTAGAGACATAATCATGTCAACTTTTTTATTTAGGGAGGAAAACTCCTCGACAAAGTTTACCTTCCTACCCGTCGGAGCTCGTTCGGTGTGCTATTGGGAATAGTTGTTCATCATCTTATCTAGAAGTTTTGTGGAAGCACCAAGTGTTGTAGACATAAAGGTTGCGGCCAAATCTAACAGGTTCCGCGAGGTAAAGTTCAAGCCTGCATAAAAATACTGGATAACCATCCAAGTAGTCAAACCATGTGTAGGGAATTTCTTAACAAGAGATTTCATTCGTTCCCAAGCTTGGGCAACGTTTTCATTATCCAATTGCTTAAAATTCATAATGTTACTCCTCAATTGGTTAGCAGGTGGGTAGTACTAAATTATAGCGACGTAACATGCCGAAAGAAAAGCTCCAACGCTTAGCACCTATGCAGGCATGACATCAGTACCGTAAACTCTCCATGGCCCGTGTAAGATGAAGTTAAGCTAGTTTCGACACATGCAAAAAATAGTACCTGGATCAAAATTAGAAATAAAACACACTTGGGAAAAATAACATAAGTGATGCATTGCAAGGAGGTGAGAGATTGTGAGGGAAGAGATAAAAAGAATGGGAAAGAACAGGGCTCACCTGGTCATCCATGGAGGAAGATGAGATCATGCTGGTGGTGGTGAAGGCTGAACCCGGACGGCCGTTGTGGGGTGTGCTTCCCGCATCAGATCGGCACGAAGCAGAGGTGCAACCCAACACAAATTAGGATTTCAGTCATAGTGTGCTACTCCAACACAAAAAAGAAGCACACTAATTGAGAGCTAGATATAGCGACTGCACACTAAAGATAGAAAATCAATCAGATTATAATTACTATACTGCACATTGGACATAGTGTATCAAAATACCAGCCTAAACTTCTCCCCGACGAAAAGAGTATTCAACATAACAGTGTAGGGAATAATGGCCAGCTTTATCATCTAGACATAAAGAACATTTTTTAGCATACGTTTTGTGTAGTGCAAGGGTGGGACAACACACTCGCGGGCCATGCAGTAACTTAACAGAAATCCTTATCCCAAGATTTATTTTTTCTGAGAATGAACCCAGGATGTTATTTTCCATGAGAACATAGCAGTGACAATGGTACATGTGTTAAAGTCACACTAATTTTATGTACACCCAATGTCCCAACCAAAGCAACTCTTACCATTCAAGATACAGAATGGGTGTTTAACCCAGAATTGACTATTCATTTTTTTATTAAGTTCAAACAAAAGCAAAGAATAATGCTTACCTGATAGAAACTAACAGAATTGAAACTTAGACTCAAATGCAGAAGCCCAATTGAGATGCCATTGAGCACTCCGAATCCGCCAACATGGTGGATGCAAAATAAAAAATAAGGACATTAGTTTTCCAGCACGGTAGCATTATAAGGTTCAACACAACAATTAAACATAAGGAAACAGGAACACACGACTGGCATAGAATAGAACAACCAAGAGGTTCTCGCCAAATGGCGCAGAGTCCCATTTGAAACCATGTTTTCGTGGAAATTTTTTGCATTTTTAGATGCTAATTATACTTATGAAGATGTGAAAGGGGTGATAATTTTTCTTTGAGACCTGTCGCGCCCTTGAGGATGTGGGTAAAATTTTATTCCTAGCAAGAAGGTAGAGATGATGTTTAGATGCATTACCCGTTGCGCCAAATGGCGCAAGATCCCAGCTCAGACCCAAAGTTATCTGTACATTTACAACACAACATATATATCTTAATTGAGAACACATGATACCTAAGTACCCGGGTTAAATATAAACATGTAGAAAGAGCTGTCGACTGAAATATAGAGAGAAAACGTTAAATACACTACACTGGAAGTCACCCAGAATTGCAAGTCCATTGGGAGATATTTTTTCTTTGGTGCAAAAGAATACTCACAAAAGGAGGGTAAAACAAAATTAAAATAAAGCAAAGGGATATATTAATTCTGTTCCAATGTGCACTACCTAAATAAGCGCTTGCGCCATGCCAAGTGGAAAGCAAAGCCTATAAGCTATGTGTTTATCAAAATAAAATCACTTCACACAACCATCATTACAAATCTGATCCATCTAATGTGTAAAGAGAAAGAAAGACATGACTGTACATGCAAGGGTAGAAGAGATGGAACCAAATGCAGCTGGATTGAGTAGAACTGAATGCCAAAAAGTTCAGACACAACCTCACTCGATTCAGATAACATGGTATCCAATAAACCAGATAAAATAGAAATTATGATCTCTAGATCTGTACACTAACTGAATGAGTGAATAGTTATGAGTGAACGAATGCTAATTTAAAATCAAAGGTGCAGCAAAGATAAATAAAAATTGTTAATTTGAAAGGAGAGAAATCATGTAAGGCCCGATATGCGGTACTGTTCCAGATCTAGGTGTTTCCACCCAGATCCGGGGACGAAGCACATATCGGTCCCACGGCGACATATGACAAAGCCATATGCCCCGGATTTCCAACATGATATCACAACATTACAGATACAAGGATACAACATCTCATACAATCGGCATACAATTGCCTTAATACAATACAACAGCGAAAGATATATGTCTGAGTACGGACTACAATCAAATGCCTAGTGGCAAAAGAAAATCATCGACCCCATAACCACACGGGTCCAGGCCCCCCGCCGGGATCCGCCTAACTAGTCGTCGTCGAGTCTCCACGTGAAACGTCGATCACCGTACCTGTTGTCGATCAAGAACCCTGAAAAGAGTTTGGGGGTAGTATCATGAGTACAGAAGTACTCAGCATCCAACTATAGTGGTCAACTGACCCAGCAAGGACTTCATCACTCGTCATTATAAGATAACTAGTAGTTTGCGGTAAGGATGGGGTAAGTGGTGAGGTTGCTGCCGCACTAGCATTTATGAAGTGGCTAACGATCTAGAGAGTAAGATAAGAAGCCAAGCATTCGATGAGGAATCACCTCCAACAAGTCTTGTTGTCAACTACTTACGCAATCATAACACCTATCCTATCCTTGTCCTCCTCTTCGCATCCCGACGAAGAAGAAGCAGTCAAGGCACACACACGTTGATCAAGTTATATTAAGATTATCTCAGTTGTTGTTGTCTATGAACAAGGAGTAGGTCTCAAGTCGTCCATAACCGTGGACACGGCTTTTCGAAAATATTTAACCCTGCAGGGGTGTACCAACTGCCCATTACAAGGCTCCGCACGCACGCCCATCTCTCTCAGTTGCTACCCATGATAGGAAACCATTTTATGATTTAGTCCCAAGAGATCCGGAACGACAGGTCCCTCTAGCTAACAACGAACAAATCCGGGTGGCCCCCGGTGAGTCGACATCCAACTCAAAATCCGGCCGCGCTCTCGAATCGTCCTCTACCGTCTGGACGAGGTCGGGTTAGTTGCCCAAACAGATGTGGACAACCCCCTAGCTCCCTGGGGGTGGACCAACAAGAGAAACCATGTCTCCGCTGGCCCAAGTTGTTTGAAATCTGTCGGCCGCGGACCAGTCACACACACGTTTTCAAATGGTAAATCAGCTTGGGCCACCACTAGAAATGTTTGAAGCTAGGTAGGTAAGAAGAGGGGACCCCATAAAATCCCACACGCGGTTAGGCACGCTCAGTCTTAAAACCAATACCCGAAACTCGGATACTAGGTGACTCGAATGGAACAAAGCGCCGGGGCGGGATAGCCTAGACCTTCCATCCTTCGTCGAATATATTCAACATTTATAATAATCATATCATCAACAACAATATAATAATGTGATAGCCCAAACCGAGTAACAGGGTAACATCGTAGCATCCTAAGCATGCATACTAAGCAGAGGCTGAGCAACGAGCAATAGTAACATAGCAATACAAGGTTTGCTGGGAGGGGACATGACTGTATCGGTTTAAGAAAGGTTGTAAACATGTGGTAGGATCAAACATCGAGCCTAACCTATACTAGCATGCGAACCGCTGGTTGAAATAGAATGGATCATAAGTAATGTATAGTCCTTGCCTGTTGATAAGTCGGGTTCCGAAGGTGTAGTTGATCGCAAGCTCGCATCGTCTCCGAGAGGTACCCACGGAAGCACACAAGACGGTAAACACTGGAAAGCAATCAACGAGCAAGCATCTATTACTACGAAGCAAACACGAGCAAGCATCAACAAGAAGGCAACACGAGACATCGGACCTACCGTCGAGAGCGATTACTAACAGGTTAAGTGGAGTACTCGTCACACACGACGAATACCGCACGTTTACGGTGGTTCAAGTTGCTTAGCTACAGGTGATCAACCAACGATTATTAACATGGCAACTCAAGCAAGCATGGCATAGCACACAAACATTTCAAGAGGTGAAGCACAAAGTAAACTATCTATGCTAGTCATTTTAAGTGAGGCAACCCCTAGACATGCATAACACTACTTGCCCCACAAAAATTAAAGGATTTTGTACTGATGTGCCCTAAACCATATTTTAGGTTGGTTAACAGTAGCAAACAATAGCATAAACACAAAGTACACGAAAAACTAATCAAGTTACATATAAGGCACACTCCAAACGGAGTTACGATTAAAAAGATATAAGCAAAACAAGATACGGGCACAATCTGCCAACATCACGAAGCACACTTTAGAACAATGCATAAACAACATAATGAATGCAAACATGCTCACAAATGATATGAAACTAAAGTAGACATGAAAGATAATGCATGGCAAAAAGAATCATGCAAAAAAGCATCATAGATCAAAAGATATTAAGCATGCAACATGACATCGGAACGTTACAGACTTAAAGAAAAACAAAGGTGGCTGTCAAAAACAGCGGGATAGCAACTTTGGAGCTCAATAACTATATGACCAGCAGACATATCATGACAATGCAATACATATAATAAAAGCAGACATGATGCTTAAAAATATGCAATTGGAATCACTCAATTCCGATAAACAGTTGCGACGCAACCATCACCCGAAGTTGCAACAAATTAACAGTTTCAGCAACAGCAGCACATTAACATCAGGCTCACCACTTTGGAGCAAGATTTAATATAGCTAAAGCACCCAAACATGAAAAGTTAAAGCATGTAAATGAAGTACACATGATGCTTAACACATAGGAAAAAAATCAAGGCAATAGGCCTCATGGATTTGTCACAATCATCAATCAAAGTTGCAATAAAATAATAACAGCATCACTTAACAGAAATTAGTAGCATTTTAACGGCCTGATGCCCACTTCAACACAGATTAACAACATCAAGATGGCCTCAAATCGAAATGCTCACAAAAGATGAATTGAAGTACATGCAATTCTAAACAATTTTAATTTTGGGCGCATCGCGATCCGAGCTACAGATTTACCGCAAAACTACTCGCAAAACTGAATCAGCACGACAAATATTACAGACTTAGTAATTTCAGCAGGTTCTCAGGGAAAAAAAAGAACTCGGGCCGATTCTCACCATGGGCCAGTTTCCGGCCCATCTGTCCTGGCTGGACTGGAGTGGTGGCTGGGCCGAGGTGCTGCTGGGCCGGGGCGCCAGGCCGGCCCACGACGACGGCGATGGCCGTTCCAGTCGGATCGGGCAGGGGTGGCGGCGGTCGCGGCTTCCCGCCGGCGAGGCGAGCGGGCGGCGCTAGGCGGCCGGGAGGAGGCGGGACGAGTGCGGCGATTGCTCGGGTCGCCGGATCCGTAGGCGAGGGTCCCCGGCGGCGACCGTGGCGGCCGGTCCGAGCTTGGCCATTGGCCATGGCGCGGCGGAGCTGCGAATCCTGCCGGCGGCGGCGCGATTCCAACGTCTGCAGGGGAGAGGGAGAGGTCAGAGAGGCGAGGGGGAAGGGGAGAGGAGAGGGAAGGGCGCATGGAGCTGAGGAGGGGCGCGATGGCGGTCGGCGGCTCGCCGGAGTCCGAAGCGGTGGCGGCCTCCATGGCGATGCGGTGGCTCGTGCGGCCCGGATCGGGCCCGGCGGCGGCGGAGGCTGGGCCCTGCGGGGCCCGAATGGCTGGAGAGGCTGTGGGAGCAACGTGGCGCCTCCGGGGCCGCCGGATCTCAGATCTGACGGTCCTGGATGGCTAGGGGACTAGGGTTTCGGGATTGGAGGGGTTTTTGGGAGAAAATTAGAGCAAATCTGGGGGTGTGGCTGCAATTTTGGACTAGGGAAACCCTAGAAAGGGGTGGGAGTGTGGTGGTTTTTATATAGCCCAGGTGGCTAGCAGTTTGCAAAAACATCCCCGATTTTTTTCTCGCGCGCGCGGTGCTCACGTTTCTGACCGCCGGGGGTCCGCAGGACCTCCGATTCGGGTAAAACTTCGAACTGCGCGTCGAGCTGGCGGCGTTCACCTCGCGCGGGAACCGTTCCGAGAACACTTCCCGGCGCGCTATAAAAATATCCCGTTTAATTATTAAACGGGGTTTTCGTTCCGTTGGCTACGGCAGGTCTCGTGCGGTTTTCGCGACGGTGATCGGGCGAAACCCGGTGTCGCAAAGGTCGAGTGTCAGGGTGGCAAAGGTCGGTCTCCGTCCGGTATCCATACTTACAGGAAAAATAAACTTCCTTCCTATCTGTTGTGCATATTGTGATTGTCTCTGCACAAACATAGAACATAACCATGTCGGTTACAGTTAAGAGTTCATTCGTAGATGAACCACCTCATGAGAAGCTCTTTCATGAACGAAAATTTGAACAAGAGATGGAAAATAGAGAAAATGTCAAACCTGTGCTATTAACATTTCAAGGATCATCTCTCTGTACTGGCCCATCACTTATTTACATTGTGTGTCGATAATTACCTTGGCTACAATTGAGATGGATACTACAGAACTACTTAACAAAGAAAACAATCAGGGAAGCACCATCACAAGAGACAGGAGACATGAGACACATATAAGGTATAGTAAAGGGAGGAGACAAACCAAGCAGTGAACATCACAAACAGAACATATCTCTATCTCTACGTCTATAAAAAGCTGAGTTGGTGATGATGGTGTGTCTGCCATCCATTGTTTTCAACCATTTGATCAGTATCCGACGGATGATATGTACCCTGTACTAAGCTCCATCCATCCCCACCTCATTCAATCTGCAACAAGAGGCACTCGATACTTCTAGAAAAGAGACGAGAACAGAAGTAATTGCTGGAGCTCACCGTCACTACCACCTCCTTCTCCCTCCCCCCCATCCCCCTCCCCTTTCTCCCACAACCAGTCTCCTCCGACGCCGACTTCAGAAAGTACGCCACCGACGCCGTCCATCTCTTCCGCAGAAATGACGAGGAGCTCCTCCGGCCCACTGGTGGATGCGAGCATGGTGGAGCTTCTGGGCTACTTGTCCGTGTCTTCCGCGGAAACGACGAGGAGCTACTCCGCCGGATCCATCGATATCGACGCCGCTGCCAAATCCATGAGGAACTGGAATCCTGGAACGCTGGTCTCTGGACGAGTCTCTCCCCCTCGTGCTGGTGCGTGGCTGCGTGCCCTGGACAGAAAAGAGCATGTGTGCTGCCGGCTGCCGGCTGCTGCACAATGGGCCAATTGGGCAGTCATATGTATATATACATAAGAAATTGCATGTTATTTTGGGTGTACACATCTGTACACCAATGACCAGTATTGGATCTGCCCAGCCTTTCATGCAGCAGCTCTGCCATCCACCCTGAACTGGTGTTTATCACACGGGCAACTCTATGCTACTCTTTCTAGATGTAATATAAAGATTCTCACTCTCCCAAATAAGCAAAAAGGCCAGTCCAAATCCATTGCAAATTTTACAAAATGCCTGCAAAGTTCTCAGCGTGTAGTCCAAGGTGTGCATCAATTGCAATTTGCTGGCTGAAAAATTCAATCAATCTAGCTAGGATCAGTCATCTAAACTTCTTTCTTTAGGCAAAGAATAATATCATGAATAGAAAAAGGAAGAAATTAATATGCCTCACTGTAAGGCATTGCTCCTATAAACGCATTGCCATAACCGGTGTTGTGAACAAGCTCTGGAGCGGGAATTCTTTCTTCTGTTCCTATCACTACTGCTTATTCTTAGCAATTAATATCTTTAGGCACAAAATAATATCATGAATAAAAAAGGAAGAACTTAACATACCCCACCGTAAAGCATTGCTCTTATAAACACATCGCCACAACCGGTGGTGTCAACAAGCTCTGGAGCAGGAATTCTTTCTGCTGTTCCTATGAGCAATCTTCCGTATATAGTCTCACGACTCTTGCAGAGAGTCTCATGAACTAAAATGACAACATTCAAGATGGTAAAATCCTAATAGATGCCAGTTTCTTCAATAGTTTAGGTAGTCCAACAATATCAAACAGCTGTGAGGACCACAATGTTGTCAATTTTTTATACCTTGGATGAGACACAAGTTGGCAGACTATCGTCTTTATGCACTTCAAGTTTTAAGGACTAAGCAACACTATTTATATCCACTATGTCTATTCCAGAATAACCTGCTTAAGAACATGAAAACCTTGGGATAACAAAAGGGAATAAAGCGAGAGAAACAGGAAAAACCAACCCGAATTAACACCGTACCTGCGTAGGCGCAAAGAAAAAGGGGCATACTCGACCTCAACCATCGGTTCCAGCGTTAGTCATCTCCATCTCTTGTTGTGTGGAAGCGGCCCGGGTGCTGAGGACAAGGGCGACGCGAAGGGCCGTGGTGGCATGGCATGAGATCGTGAACGGATGCCAATCCCATGGAGGAGTGGCAGCAACACATGCTAGAGAAGAGAGGCAAGGGAGGAAGCAGCAGTTGCGCACACGTATGAAGGAAGGAGGCAAGCTAGGAGTCCGCAACTCCAGCTCCATGGTTGGGCCGGGTCGAGCAGCCTCCCTGGCTGGCATCCGCTCCTCCCCTCTTTCTTTGATTGACGCCGCCCGGGTTGAACTCCTCCGGATGTTTCCTCGAGACGAGGTCTCTCCTCCTCCCATTGCTTCCTCGCAATCTGGGGCATATAAGCACCTCTGGAGGCCGTGGATGTCATCGGAATGGATGACATAGCTCCTAGGGCTGCGACTATGGTAAGTGAGGGAGGAGGGAGAAGGGAGGAGGAGGGAGGGGTGTGACGGCAAAGGATCGAAGGCTAGGTCTGTGCGGTTGTGCGCGGGGCAAGAGGATTGGGCTACCCTTTTGCACATGGGCGCGGCTCACCCAATCAATATGTGTGCGTGACAAGCCCACCAGTCATTGGATATGGAAACGAACGTGAGGTGAAAACAAGATTTACCACGAGGTGAAGATCTAACCGCGCAAACGAGTCAAAGGCCAGATCAGATGGCCAAAAGCAGACGAAATCGGCGGAGCATCCCTTAGGAGAGTTGGCTAGCATCCTTATAGGTTAGAATGAGTATGTGCCAGTGTGGTGGCTTTGATGATGTTCATGCTAATTTCCATGCCGGCAAGAATTGTAGGCTCTGATTTATGAGCACGTCTTGATGTACTGGATGTTGTAGATGTGCTAGTACAGCTATGATGATGTACATTTTGTGATAGCTAGGGCTTGAAAGTGTTGTCGATCTATAATATTTTGGTGGCGAACTTGCGGTGGTAGGGTAGCACTCTCTTTTGGATGTGGTGGTAGGATGACAACATAGTAGATATTGGAAGGATAAATGAGTGGGAACATGATGAGAGAAATAGGCAGGAGATATTGGCAGGATAAATGAGCAAAAAAACATGATGAGAGAAATAGACGCTCAAAAATTCAGGAAAACATGGCAGGATATATTTGAAGGATAAATGAGCAGGAAAACATGGCGAGAGAAATCGTCGCGAAGAAATTCAGGAAAGCATGACAGGAGATATTGGCAGGATAAATGAGTCAAAAAAATATGACGACACAATTCACTCTAAAATTCAGGAAAACATGACGGGAGATATTGGTAGGATAAATAAACGGGAAACATCAAGAGAGAAATCGGCTCCCAGAAATTCAGGAAAACATGGAGATATTGGTAGGATAACTGAGCAAGAAAACATAATGAGAGAAATTGGCGGGCAAAAAGTCAGGAACACATAGCGGGAGATATTAGCACGATAAATGAGCGGGAAAACATGATAAGAAAAATTTGCTCGCAAAAACTCAGGAAAACATGGTGGAAAATATTGGCAGGGTAAATAAGCGAAAAAACATGACGAAAGAAATCGGCACTTAGAAATTAAAAAAAATGGTAAAAGATATTGGTAGAATAAATGGAAGGGAAAACATTACGAGAAAAATTGGCGGGCAAAAGGTCAAAAAAACTTGATGAGAGATATTGGTCAGATAAATGAGCGGGATAATATGACAAGAGAAATCACCGGCAAAAAGTCAAGAAAACATGGCGGGGATATTGCCAGAATACATGAGCGAGAAAACATGATAGGAGGTACTGAAAGGATAAATGAGCGAAAAAATATGTCAAGAGAAATCGCGGGCAATAAATCAGGAAAACAAGGAGGGAGATATTGGCAAGATAAATGAGCGGGGAAACATGACAAGAAAAACCGGCACACATAAAGCCAAGAAACTGGGTAGGAATTATTCACATGATAAATAGTAAAAAAACATGACAAAAGAAATCGGCGCTCGCAAATTAGGAAAACATGATGAGAGGAATCAACTGGCAAATTATCAAGGAAACATGACGGGTGATATAGAAAGGATAAATGAGCGAGAAAGACTGACAAAAAAATTCGGTGGACAAAAAGTTAGAAAAACTATGACGAAAGATATTAGCATGATAAATAAGCTAAAAACATGACGAAAGAAAGTTCAAAAAAATATAGCGGTAGATATTGAAAGGATAAATGAACGAGAAAAATGATGAAAGAAATTAGCGAGTATCAAGTCAGGAAAACATCACGAGAGAAATTTGTGGGCAAAAAGTTAGAAAGATAAATGAGCAGAAAAACATCATAAAAAAAATTGGTTAGCAAAAACTCAAAATCATGGCAGGAGATATTGACAGGATAAATGAGCGGGAAAACATTAAAAGATAAATCGAAGCTCGTAAATTCATAAAACATGGTGAAAAATATTGCCAAGATAAATAAGGGAGGAAACAATCAGAAAACATGACGAGAGAAATTGGCGAGCAAAAAGTCTAAAAAATATGATTGGAGATATTAACAGGATAAATGAGTGGGAAATACACTTCAGGAAAACATGGATGAGATATTGGTAGGATAAATGAGTGAAAAAACATTAGAATAGAAATAAGCGTTCAAAAATTCAGAAAGACATGACGGGAATATTGGCAGAATAAATGAGCAAGAAAACATTATGAGACAATTCAACACTCTACAATTCAGAAAGAAAACATGACGGAAGATACTGATAGAATAAATGAGCGAGAAAACATGATGACGAAGAAAAATTCAGGAAAACATGATGGGAGATATTGTCAGCATAAATGAGCTACAAAATATGACGAGAAAAATTGGCGGACAAAAAGTAAAGAAAACATCACAGGATATATTGGCATAATAAATGAGCGATAAATCAAGATGAGAGTAATTTGCATTCAGAAATTCAAAAAAAAGTATTATGAAAAATATTGGTAGGATAAATGAGTGGGAAACATGAGAAAAGAAATGGGCGAGCAAAAAGTCAAGAAAATATGGTAGGATATATTAGCGGAAAACATGACAAAAAATTGGTGCACACAAATTTAGAAAAACAATGGTGGGAGATATTGGCACGATAAATACGAGGGAAAAACATGAGGAGAAAAATTAGCATTCAAAAAGCGAATGATATTAGCAACATAAATGAGCAAAAAACATGATCATTGTAATCGACATTTAAAAATAAGAAAAACATGGTGGGAGATATTAGCAGAATAAATAAGTGGGAAAACATGATGAAAAAAAATAGCGAACAAAAAGATAGGAAAACATAATAAGAGATATTGTTAAGATAAATAAGCGGAAAAACTTGGGGAGAAATTATCTTAGGATAACATAACGAGAAAAACGGAAGCTCGGAAATTCAGAAAAACATAGCGAAAGATATTGGCATGGTAAATGAGCAGGAAAACATGAAGAAAAAAATTGACTAACAAATGAGCAGAAAAATATGAAAAAAAAAATTGCGAGTAGAAAATGAGGAAAACATTACGAAAAATTAATGGAATGATAGATGAGCGGAAAAACATGATGAAATAAATCAACGCTTGAAAAATTAAAAAACATGAAGGAAGATATAAGCAGGAAAACATAAAGAAAAAAAATTAGCAGGCAAAATGTTAAGCAAACATTACGAAAGATTAGTAATGGAAGGATAATGAGTGAGAAAATATGATGACAAAAATCAACGCTCGAAATAATTAACAAACATGGTGCAAGATATAGACATGATAAATGAGCAGGACACATGATGAGAGAAATTGGTAGGCTACAAGTCAGGAAAACATGGTTGAAGAAATTGATAAGATAAATGAGCAGAAAAACACGCCTAGAAAAATCAACACTTAGAAATTCAGGAAATAATGGCGAAAGATATTGATAGTATAAATGAGGGAAAAAAATCGATAAGAGAAATTGACCGAAAAAACTCAAGAAAACATGATGGAAAATATTGCCGGGAGTCCTTACCGGAGCACCGGGTGCCCCTTGTGCGCTGCCGACCTTCACCCTAGAGACGGGTATCCGTGGCCGCGCCCGGTCTAAATCTTCCCACCCCCCGGATACCCCTGAGGTGGGCATCCGTGGACGCACCCACTCTAAGTCATCCCAGCCCTCGACCTCTGGTAGGGCTCGTCCGACTCCACGCACGGAGTCCTCCAAGGTTACTCGTTAAAGCTCCTCTGCTGAAACAAACGGGGTTTGGTCAGCTAGGCCACCGAAGGCAGCTGATCAACTACATCCGGGACGAGGCGATTGACATCGTCGGCCTTCAAGAGACGATTAGGAAAGACTTCTCCATCCAGGAATTGGAGGGGCTCTCCCCCACTAAATTCTCCTGGGAATGGCTCCCTGCAACGGGTCATTCGGGAGGTATTTTGATGGGTATAAAAGACGAGAAGTTCGAGATCGAAGACATGGACCGCGGTGAGTTCTTCCTTAGCATGACCATAACTGATAGGACATCCCATTTCTGTTGGGAGGTCATCATTGTCTATGGTCCGGCTCACCATAGTAGGTCCGCCGCCTTCCTGGCCGAGCTGCGGGCGAAAATCGCCCGGTGCCCCGCACCGGTGGTGGTGGCCGGGGATTTTAATCTGATCCGGTCCTCTGAGGAGAAGAGCTCTGAGCGCGTTGACGTCCCCTGGATGCGGGCCTTTAACACGTGCATCGCCGACCTCGCCCTTAGGGTCCTCGTCTCCATTGAGTGGGAGATGAAGTTCCCTCTGTGCTCTCTGCGCCTGGTCACTCGCATCGGCTCTGATCAGTCCCCCCTTCTGTTGAATACGGGGAAGGGCACCCCACCCCGGCCCGTCGCTTCCACTTTGAGGACTCGTGGCTGCTCCAACCGGGGTTCATCGATGCGGTCAAGGATCGCTCGGCGACCGCATGCACCTCCCCTATCCGCCTCTATTCGGGTGTGGACCGGTGGCACCATTGCGCTAAGGATGTGCGCCAGTTCATGCGAGGCTAGGGCGCGAACCTCGGAGCCGACCTCCGGGCGTGCAAGAAAGACCTCTTAGATCAGATCAGCAACCTCTAACACGAAGTACTTCCATGCCATCGCCAACGGTCGTAGGCGGAAGCACTCCATCCCATGCCTGTGGGATGGTGATGTCCTACTCGAGGACACCACCCTAATCTCGGATCACATTTACTCCTTCTATAAGGAGCTTTTCACCGCGGAACCCAGATCTGGGGTCTCCTTAGCTCCGAACTTCTGGCCCGATCCTGAAATGGTTTCGGCGGAGGAGAACGCTGCTCTCACTGGCCCCTTCTCTGTGGAGGAAGTGGCCAGAGCCCTGGCTGATATGAAAGCCTCCACCGCCCCGGGCCCCGATGGCCTTCCGGCTTCCTTCTTTAGAAGCTTCTGGCCCCAGCTTCAGCCCATTATTATGCCCATGTTCCACGAGTTCTATATTGGGACCTTGGATATGGCTAGGCTGAACTATGGGACTATTACGTTGATCCCCAAGGTTATGGGGGCTACGGATATCCGGCAGTTTCGCCCCATTACGGTCCCCTATGTTATCGAGCGGCTCTTCGCGAAGGTGTGTGCCAACAGGTTGGCACCGGTTGCCACCCGCATCGCTCACCCCTTCCAATTTGCTTTCATGAAGGGCCGATACATCCATGATGGGATCTTGGCCCTCCACGAAATCGTCCATGAGGTCAAGTCCAAACGCCAGAGGGGTGTCTTCCTCAAGTTGGACTTCCAGAAAGCCTACGATCGGCTCGACTGGGCCTTCCTCAGGTTGGCCCTCAACCGTAGGGGGTTCGATGACCGCTGGTCCTGTTGGATTATGCAGCTGGTTCTGGAGGAGAGGCCACCCACCTCCAATATGTCGATGATACGATGATCATGATCGAGGGGTCAGACCTCGATATCATTAACCTCAAGATCCTTCTCCTCTGCTTGAGGCTATGTCAGGATTGAAGATCAATTTTGACAAAAGCGAGGTGGTGGTTCTCGGCTACTCCGATGAGGACGCACAACGTATCGCGGACAACCTTAACCCGGTGATGCCGATCTCTAGATCCTGCCTCAAGAACCATGCCTTCGACCCGGTGATGAACCAGGTCTCATCTAGATCTGAACCTTGGGTGGGGCGATGTACCTCCAAGGGTAGAAAGACCATCCTCATCGATGATTGCCCTTCAAGTCTACCCATGTAACTTATGGGCCTCTTTCTTCTTCCGGAAGGCGTCCATAGTGCCTTTGACCAAGACTTAGCCCGCTTGTTTTGGCAAGGCGCCAACGGAAGGCCCAAATACCACATGGTCAAATGGGCCGATATTTGTTGCCTAAATCCCTGGGGGGCCTTGGGATCATCGCCTCCCGGCGCATGAACGTGGCTCTGTTGCTCCGATGGGTTTGGCGCATTCTCTCCGGGGACGGCGGCCTTTGGCTTCAGCTCATCAAAGCTAAGTACCTTAGGGGCAGGCCGCTGCTAGCCTGCCAAATCCCGGGTCGGATCCCAGTTTTGGCGGGCCATCCAGGCCATTAAGCCCAAGATTCGCCTTCGCCTGGGCTTATCCATTTCAATGGTGATGGTTCCGATACACTCTTCTGGCTTGATGCTTGGGTTGGGGGTAACTCCCTGCGGCTTTTGTTCCCTAGCCTCTTTGCGATATGCTCCAATCCCGATGTATTGCTAGCTGAGGCTGGTGCCAACGGCACCTGGGATATCGCCTTTCGGCGGACCTTTGGCCCGGAAGAGACCCGGGCTTGGGTCTCCCTTCGGGCCCTGCTCCCTGCCATCCGCCCCTTGCGCCCGGACCGGATCTTCTAGTCTCTGACCCCCTCCGGGCATTTTTCTGTGGCCTCCTCCTATAAGGCCCTTTATCAGGCTCCATCCATTCCGTGGATGGCCCATTTATGGAAGGCTCCCATCCCGCTGAAGATTAAGATCTTCCTGTGACAGTTACTTCGGGACCGCCTCCCCTTCGGGACTGAGGTCCTCAAGCGCCAGGGACGGGGCACTGGTCTCTGCCCTCTGTGATGTCCCTGAAACTGGACATCACATTTTGTTTGCCTGCACTGCTGCCAGATTCCTTTGGCAAAACCCACTATTAGAAGAAGGCTGTTCTGGCTCATTTTCGCGGCTCTAACTTGGACCCTTTGGACGATTAGGAATAAAATGGTGATCGAGCGCGTCTTTCTTCGACGGGCATCTAATATGCTTTTTAAATTCCTGGCATTTTTACAGCACTGGCTCCCACTCTCGAGGCGCAGAGATAAGGATCGCCTCACCCATATGACTGAGGCCCTGACTTCGGAGGCTAGGCGACTGGCTTCTCCATCCTCGGCGGGCTGAGCTTTTTGGTGGAAGGACCTTGGAGGCGTCCGCGCTTTCCTTTTTTTATTTTCTTTCTCCTTTCATGTGGGCATGATGTGTTGTTGCCCCAGCCGGTTTGAATTCCTGAGTGTCACTCGTGACTGTTGTTGGGATATTTGCTTTATCTATAAAGAGGGGTGAAAGCCTTTTTTCAGATGAACGAGAAAATATGATGAAAAAATTGTTGCTTAGAAGTTCAAAAAAATATGATGGGAAATGTAGAGCAGAGATGAGCAGGGATGAGAGACTAACCTAGTTAGGGTTTCATTGGCGGCTGTGAGCTTTGAGAAGAGAGCTTCTACATCTCTGTACAGGATAGAAACCTTTATATAGGCCAGGTTCTGGGCTGGGCTTGATGGGCCACAATAACTTAAAGAAGGCCCAGCTGAGTTCAACAGGTATCTCCAATAGTTATCCAACACTCCCTGACGAGGATCAGCCTCGGCAAATCCCATGGTCAGGGACCCTGGGTTAGATCGTAGAGAAAGAACAGGTTGGCGATACTCGTCGGCTAACAGGAGAAGCACTTCCTGCTCAATTGTATTATGCAAGGCTGGGCTTGATGGGCCACAATAACTTAAAGAAGGCCCAGCTGAGTTCAACAGGTATCTCCAATAGTTATCCAACACTCCCTGACGAGGATCAGCCTCGGCAAATCCCATGGTCAGGGACCCTGGGTTAGATCGTAGAGAAAGAACAGGTTGGCGATACTCGTCGGCTAACAGGAGAAGCACTTCCTGCTCAATTGTATTATGCAAGGGGGCGATTATAGTGGAAGTCTAGGCGAGTTCGCACAAGACCAGAGGTGTTGATTGTAGTAGATTGGATGTCCTAAGACGTCCCCCTCCTAGCCTTTATATACTAGGCTAGGTCTCAGGGAGTCCGTCTTAGGTTACAGGAACGATTGCCTAATTCTAGCCTTGCCTTGAACATCAAGTCTTGACTTCCATATTGGTCGCGGACTCCTACGTCGGTGCTTAGAGTGGGCCAGTCATGGGCATGTCGAAGCTTCCAGCGGGCCTTTAGTCTTCGTATACACCGGGTATCCTTACACACAAGTCGTGGGGTCACCCCCTCGTCACTCCCCCTCAAGATGGGTGATAAATGTCGATCATTCCCATCTTGACACATGCAAGATTACACTCTTTTGTTCCCAGCCCTTTTGTCCAACAATCTGCCACTTGCTGTCATGAACGCACATAAGCCAATGATATAATCCCTGCATCAATCCTCTCCTTGATAAAGAACCTGTCTATCTCCACATGTTTGGTTCGGTCATGTTGGACAGGATTATTTGCTATGCTAATGGCAGACATGTTATCACACCACACTTTCAAGCTTCCTTCCCTTAGCACTCTCAGTTCACTTAAGAGGTTTCTTACCCACAACATTTCACTCAATCCTTGCTTCTCCATATTGTTTCTTGCTTCTCCATGACACCAAGTTTCCTCCAACAAACACACAATAACCTGAGGTGGATCTTCGATCATCCAAATAGCTAGCCCAATCTGCATCACAGTAGCCATCCACATCCAAATGACCATTACTTTTGAACCATAGCCTTTCCCTGGAGTTCCCTTTAGGTACCTCAAGATTCTTTGAGCAGCTTCCCAATGTCCATCCCTAGGATCATGCATATAGCGACTCACTACACTCACTGCATATGATATATCTGGTCTGGTGTGGCATAAGTAGATTAGTCTTCCAACAAGTCTTTGATATTTTTCCTTGTCTACAAACTCGCCAGACTCTGTAGTTACTTTGTTGTTTTGGTCAATAGGAGTTGAAGCTGCTCGGCATCCCAACATGCCCATATCTTCTAAAAGATCCAAGGTGTATTTTCTCTGAGATAGTGCTATTCCTTTTGTGGACCTAGCAACTTCTATCCCGAGGAAGTATTTAAGTTTTCCCAAATCTTTCACCTCAAAGGCTTGACTAAGGCACTCCTTTAGTGTTACAATTTCCACATAATCTACTGTGATGATAATATCATCAACATACACTGCCAGAATGCTAATTTTCTGCTGAGCATGTTTGTAAAATAATGTGTGATCTCCATTGCATTGACCATATCCCATGCCACACACAACCTGTCTAAATCTATCAAACCAGGCCCGTGGGGATTGTTTTAGACCATATAGTGATTTCTTGAGCCTGCATACCTTTCCTTTAGTTTCAGACGAGACAAAGCGTGGTGGCATCTCCATATACTTGTAGCAAGAAGGCATTTTTTACATCAAGTTGGTGCAAGGGCCATCCAAAATTTGCTGCACATGAGATTAATATTCTAACAGTGCTCATTTTTGCCACTGGTGCAAAGGTCTCATCATAATCAATGCCATAAGTCTGACTATATCCTCTTGCCACAAGTCTTGCCTTATATCTCTCAATCTTTCCATCTGAATTTTGTTTTACTATATAGACCCACTTACAACCCACTGCCTTCTTTCCTTCTGGGAGATATGTCAATTCCCATGTTTTATTTTTCTTCAATGCCTCTAATTCCTCCATCATTGCTTTGCACCATCTTGGGTCCTGCTTGGCTGCCTTCCAATCTTTAGGAACAGAAACAACTTGCAGTGATACGACAAATGCCCGAAATGAGGGAGACAACGCCTCATATGAGATATAATTTCCTATGTCATGGTCATCATAACCCAATCGTTGTATTGGATTAACTTTCCGTACCCCTTTTCTTATTGCAATTGGCAAGTCTAGACTATTATTAGATGCAGTATGAGATGGACTCTCTTCCGCAGATTCCACACTTGTGCTCTCTTGTTGTTCGTGTTCAACTGGTTGCTCCCCCAGCTCGTTTACTTCTTGTTCCCTTGGAACTCGGCTTCTGGAGTAGAAACGTGGATTCGGCAGCCATCTTTGTGGTGGTGCAGGTCTGTCCTGAATTCTAGGAATCTCCGCAACAATAGGAATATGTTGTTGCTGCTGCTGGAAATCGTCGCTTTGTTGCTTCTGTTGGTCACCATGCTGCTGGAAATCGTCGCTTCCAACCTTCTCCCCCTCTTGAGCATCACCAAGATGGTCAAGTCCCTGGAACAAGCCACTGAGATCATTTGCTTCGCCATAGAAAGGTTCTGACTCACGAAACGTAACATCCATGCTCACAAATGTCCTCCGTTCTGTTGGACTCCAACATTTGTACCCCTTCTTTCCGGAGGAATATCCAATAAAAATACATTTGATTGCCGGACGATCAAGTTTGCCCACAAATGGCCTATGATCCCTGACAAAGCATGTACGACCGAAGAGTTTGGGTGGAACAACAAAGTCATTCATCACTACCAATATAAAAGACTCACAGTGGCAGATCCAAAACCTCATATGAGATATAATTTCCTATGTCATGGTCATCACTACCCCTGCCTCCCCCGCCCCGTCCCCGTCCCCTGGGTGGCGCCGCCGGGTGAGAACCCGCGCGATGGTGGGCGGCCGGGTGACTCCCCTTGCCGCAGTGCAATGGCCAAGAGGGCGGGCGATCCCCTGAGGTCATCACCATGCCCCTGGGAGCCCCGAAGCCACCTCTCCAGCCGCCGTTGGATCCGACATCCAAGTATGGGCACTCGCCGCCCGCCTGCCGCACGGGCCGCCTTTCATCATCTCCCCCGCCCCCACACAACGTCGCTCCCCTTTGCATATAGGCCGCCTTTCCTCCTCTCCTCCGCCCCACCCCCAGCGCCGCCCCCTCTGTGCACCCCACTTCAGTTCACAGCAGGCAGGGGATGCGAAGGAGCTAGGGGGCACACGGAGGTAAACCACCCGATTCAATTTTCCATCCGATTTAGTTTTCCATCCTCCACCCCAACTAGCCAACTAGTACAACATTTTTGATAAAAAAAATTGATATACAACGAGGGTGATCTGTATAAATATCGAGGCAAACTATCACAATGACAAGCAAGTATTCATAACTTTTATTATACATTTCAAAGCAACAAAAACACACTACTCCCTCCGTTCACATATATAAGAAGTTTTGGATATTTCAATATAAACTATATACAGACTGAAATGAGTGAACAAACCCACATGAGTAATATAAAGACTGAGCCTGAATAATTGTGTTTTACCTAGAATTTTCATAGATAAAAGTAGAATTTGACATATTTTATGAACAAAACAACCAGTTATTCAAGTAAATACGTGTCTGCGATTTCTAGGTATAAGTATAACCAGTGACTAACAGATAAAAAGCGAACAAGACACTATGCAAGTAAATCTGAGAAGGAAAATCAATTATCAATGAGGAAAAAGTGGGACAACATACCTTAGTATACATTTCAATTTCAGAAAGGTAATCCTTTTTCTCGAGTGCCTTTCTTCCTTGTAATTTCAAATTAGTTGCGTCCTTTTCAAGTTCACTCTCATAGAACTGAACCAGAAAGACAGGTAATGAACAAAGATTTATATAAATGATATAAAAAAACATGTACCTAAAACTGAGCTGAAAAGTAAGAAATGTAACTGAGCTAGCAGAAAAACGGTCCCAAATACAATTGCTCATCATTTCTGTAAGTGCAGACAGAATTGGTCCTTTCCCCCATAAAAAATCATCTTCCAGCTCGCATTTTAGATATCCTTTCTTAAATAACATGAGGATATTCTTATTCCAGCACTTGCACAATTCATTTCAATGATGAAAAAAATAAACTATAAAATAGGAGAGTTTACTTAATACATGTGTTAAATTATATTGTTGTAGGAATTCTTTACTAATACATGGCCAGGTAAACAAGCTCTTATTGAATATAATATCTTCACAAGTAATAAACATAACTGCATGATACCGGCAACAATAGCGGAAATTGGGAAACAAAGGAAAAAACACATACTAGGAGAAAACCCATACTTCCTCAGGGATGTTTGGGTCAGCACCAGCCTCCAGGAAGCACTTCATTCATATCAGCACCAGCCTACATTCATATCAGCACCAGCCTATATATGAAAAAATATTACATATGCCTCCTCTTAAACATACTTCCCCTCAGGGATGTTTGGGTCAGCACCAGCCTCCAGGAAGCACTCCATTCATATCAGCACCAGCCTACATTCATATCAGCACCAGCCTATATATGAAAAAATATTACATATGCCTCCTCTTAAACATGTCATAATTTGTGCTCTCTCCTACTCCAACTGTAGGTTTTTTTGTATTTTGGTATGGTTTTAATTCTGACATAACGTGCAAATCACAACAATTACACGCCATAAAGTTATCTGTATCTTAGTTCCATGTGATAAAACTTTCTATCTATTAATAATCAAGATTAAAAATGTTAGGCGTGTGGCGTGCCCACTGGGCACTATAAACATGTGGCCAGAATGAATTCAATTACTGAGATAAAAGTTAAGAACCCAAGCTATAACGACATATGGTTCTATTCAAGGAATTATGAGGAGTTCATCTCTTTTCAAGTTTTCTATCAGAACCAGCAAAATTATTTTCATTATAGTTGCATTTGAGGAAAAAGTGCATGTTGCAGCAGAAAAATATTGTTTTCGAAGAAGAGTTTGAGGATTCAGAGAATTGCTTGTGAGGTCAGCAAAAGCTGCAGGGAGACTGGAACCTTTTGACATTTGCTGAGGTTCCATAATCCATTACTATATTGGAATGTCTGTTATCTACAGGAGGAACCCTCGTCTCTGTTGAGATGGTGTTCAAATAGTTGGTTGCTATAGGCTGTTGGCACATTTGGCTTCAAAGAAACAGGGGTATATTTAACATGGTTCATCCAAAATCCCAAATTTCTTAGAGCTAGGGATAGCCAGCTCCAAGAATTCTTAGAGTTGGAGCTCTCCCAAAGACACCCTTAATATGGAGCCAATGACGGATGCTCATGTAGAAGGAACGACGCTAAATCAGACTCTTCGGGGTACATTGTGCAATATTTTACTACTCCCTCCGTATCATAATATAAGGCGTTTTTTAACACTATGAAAGTATCAAAAAAACATCTTATATTATGTCACAGAGGTACTTTAGAGTGACCTAAACAAAGTCGACCACCTGAAATAACTATAAACACTAAACTTACATACTAATTAAGTAATTATGAACAGTTGAGCACTACCAAAGCTAAGAGCGCACAATACCTTGATTAGTAGATATAAGGAGAGGAGTAAAGATACCATTCACAATCTTATTGCACTGAAAATAAACGTAAAGGAAAACTAGCATGTATTCGACAATGTCAAATTCAGTGATCAATCTACTGGCGAGAAAATAGATATAATGAGCAATGTCAAGATTCAGTGATCAATCTGAATGTGTGTTTACCTTCTGGTTGATCTCCTTATTTTAGTAAAAAATGGAAATTCAGTTGATCTGCTGCTCTGCTCTGTAGAATACCTGAAAATTCAAAAACTGTTAACTATCCAATGGTGCGTGGAAGTTAGCTATCCACGTGCCAGAACCGTGATTTGGTTACGATATCTTTTGGGTTTCAGCTCTAGCCTACCCCAACTTGTTTGGGACTGACAGGCTTTGTTGTTTTTGTTGTTGTTGTTGTTGTTGTTGTTGTTAACTATCCAATCAAACCCAGTAACACTTTAAACAGAGCAAGAGAACCATAGAACCCTATGGGGCCATCCCCTGAATCAACACTTTCTCTCAAGCTTGATCTTCCTCCCACTACAATTTGATGTGGTTGGCTGAAAGCATTTAGACAACCTGCTTATGCACACACCTTAACAGGGAAGTCCCAAGTCACATAATTGAGCTAACAGGGGAAGTCCCAGGTCACATGAGTAGTTGCTTACAAAAATCCAGTTCATCACCATTTTGTCTATATAGAACCCCCTAAAAGCTTGACTGATGCTGAACTGATCAGATAGTTTAATTGGTTTAACTCTGCTGATAACCTGTACTATACTGTCCAAACCTGAAAATTGAACTTTGCTAAAAGAGCAAGAGTTGTGTGTGTGTGTGTGAGTGCATCGACAAGACTTCAGTTTGTATGTAAATTCATGAATGAATGAATGATATATTTTCTCTACGTATATCGATACATTGTAAGGCATGTGAAGTATCGGAAAACTGTTTATAGGTTGCTACTTGATACACCATTTTCAGTTCGTATGTAAATTCATGAATGAATGAATGATATATTTTCTATAAAAAGAACTGAAGCCAAATGATCAAGAATCTGACCTGGTATTCAGCTTGAACGGGAATGCAATCAAGCGAGTAAGGTTGCTGCAGACGGGCAATAATGCGGTCCTAGTAAAATAGGCTTGTTATTTCGATATCCAGATCATGTAATTGATCGACTTATATGGTATATGGAGCAGCCAACAGCATACGCAGAACTACCTTACACAATAATCTGAGTAACAGGTGGCCCCAAGACAGCAAGAAAACAAGTACAAAATTGTGTCAAGTATCTTCTAGTATCTTGTGTTGAGTAATATCTTTCAAAATAGAAGTAATAGTTGCTTCTCTGCTATAGTTGCTGCTCAAATTGCCGTCAAGTTTCTACTCTGCAAACCTGTAGATGCAAATAAATTTTCAAACATGATAAACAGAAATTCAGTTATGCTATAGAAAATTCAGTCATGCTATAGAAAATTCAGTCAAGTTTCTGCTCTGCAAACCTGTAGATGCAAATAAATTTCCAAACATACAGTAGTTCTCTGGTTCAGTTATGCTACAGATAAACAGATATTCAGTTATGTTATAGAAAATTCAATCATGCTATAGAAAACTCAGTTATGCTAGAGTTGAGAGGCTAGTTGTTTATAATCCATATATTTGCAACAATTTATCCATACTAGATAGGGATACTAGATAGGGGGCCGCGCGATACCCATCAAACGTTGGACCACAGGAAATGATAATCAATTGGAATAATGGTTAATTTTGGTGTGTTGATCAGCTATATTTCTAAGACAACTCACTAGACTATAACTTTTATCAATTTTCAAATTAGGATTCCATTCTTTTTTTTTCACTCTTAACTACAGGCATGTGTCCCATTGTGCCTGTCAAGTGCAATTTCTAGGATCAAAACGAAGCAAGCACAATAACCATCACCAAAAGCTGGGCAAAGTGAATTATACTGATTGAAACATATATAATAGAAAAAACTATATATAAGGCAGAACCACAAAAACAAAGGCATCTGATTTCATATGTGCTAATATATTGACTAAATATATAGAAGCTTCGCCTGGCTTTATTTTGCCAGGAGCTCCTTGATAGAAACATATATAGAAGGCAAAACCACAAAAACAAAGGCATCTGATTTAACGTGTGCTAATCTATTATAGAAGCTTCGCCTGGCATTATTTTGCTGGAAGCTCCTTGATGTTGACAACCAAAAGAACGTACTTTCTGCAAAACCAAAACATCATTAGTGAGACTTAGGGTGTGTTTGGTTCAGGAACGGAATGGAATGGAATGGTTACGTTCCACTAGAACGGGTTGGTTCTGTTCATGTGTTTGGTTGTGATAATTTGATGGAATGGAATGGTTATATTTGACTGTTTGGTTCGAGACAGGCCGTTCCGCGTGATTCCTCCGATTTGGAGGAACGCGTGTGTTCTGCATATTGAGGGCATATTCGGTTCGAAAGAACGGGTTGGTTCCGGTACCGAGTTTAACCAAACGCGAGGACGAGGCCCAGGAACGGACTGGACCCGTGTCGTTCCAGCCCATGACTTAAACCAAACACACCCTTAGAAACTTCATGTAAGTTCTAGAAAACAATAAATTAATATGGCAGCCCCTCAACAGTAACTATACAAGATAATCTACTTAATTTAAAGATTACTATCAAGATTGAAGTAACAAAACCAAACATGAAATCCATATAAAGAATCCACCTGAACCAAAAAGGCTACACCTGAAGTAAGCATTTAGAAAACAAATCGTAAATAAAGTAGAGCCAAGGAAGACAAGCTGAGTACACCAAAAGTTAATTTTGTGTGGGGTTATTAGTATGAGACTCAAGGAAAACATGAACATAACTGCAAAGTAAAATCTAAAGCACATAGAATTGCACACTACATCTAGAGAAGTGATATTGTGATTCATAGAGAAAAAAACATGAAATGGGGGAAATGAATAATTGTCCTTTAGTTGATAGGCCAGAATAGTGAGGGGCCGTTTGGTTAGCGCCCGGAGCAGCCTCGCCAATCCAGGGCGTGCCAATTTATTGGCGGATGAATTGGCCGCCGCTGGTTCGCCAACACATGGGAAAAAAAGTGAACTAGCTATGAACTACGAGACCATAATATTGGCAGCAACCGAAAAATTGGTTGTGATCCAAATACATGTGTACATGGGTGGTCAACGCCAAATTTTTGGCATGGCAGCTTTGGGTTGCCATCCAAACTGACCCTGAATAAAAGTTGAAGAAAAGAAAAGAAATAGCTGCACAAAATAAACACTGATATATGAAACAGAAGTTACTTTCTCAATCCCACAAAGTAAAATTAAAGAGATAACTCTAATTCTTAATTGTATGGTAAATTAAGCCTAATGTAAACACTATCAATATATGAGAAGTGAAGTAGAAGATTCAAAATAAGTGAGGAAGCTACATATCCACTTGCAACTGGCCTATAAACTAACGCGTTACACATCTTCATTATTATGAGAGCCAAAATACTGAACGACTCCGCAGAAAAATATCAAAATTGTTTTGAGTTAAGATCTCTTGCATTCACAACTTCGACATTATTCGTATTCTCGTGAGAGGATGCAAAACAGGATGGTGCCTACCTCTGTTTGGCGCGGTGATACTGGAAAATCCACAAATTGCACACCGCATGTATCACAGTTGAATTGTTATGATAATTATGTAAATCATAATGGATTTAGTATTTTTGGCTTTGAGTGACATTAAAAATGTATATAGTGAACACAAATAGCACAATAGATCATACATGTTTGAGGAAGCTCTAGCATGGCCGTCCAACATAAATGGCTCAATAAAACTCTCCAATAATCAAATATTGTTTGGAGGCTGGTTCATGACATTGGTTAGCTTGTGTCTATCCATACATATGCTATTCTCACGTCTCATGCATAATCCCAAAGAATACTGAAAATGAAATTAATGCGTCTGGAACGAACAAATATAACTTGAACTTTAAACATAGGGAATCAAGAATTTTAACAATGCCTAGCAGCTGCAAGATCCTCAAGTCATAACAGGCAAACTATACGTGACTATCAATAAATTGTTAAGCTGTGAGGTAAATTATGGAAAAAATTGCATGAGATGCAGAAAGATATTCAGTAAACACAAATATCTCAAGAAGAAACATAAGACCTCACGCACCTGGCACGCACCATGGCTTATTTATCCATGTAAAACACGATTGTTGAGAGTTTAGCAATGCGTTGTATCCTAAGTTGTGGTTGAGATATATACCAAAAAATTGCATAAATATATCGAAGTGTCTGAATAATAAAAATACTCCTTTCATCAGAGAACTGCTCTGAAGTATCTTATAAAATTCTGAATAATAAAAATACTCCCTCCCTCCGTCCTAAAACCAAAACCTTCACATATAGTCTAAAAAATAAAAGCATTCACATACAAAGCATGATTATGTTTTTTTATAGCAGAGATAGATCCTGAAAGTGTCAATAATGCCATTGTCGAGAGCAGATTGGTCTAGCACCCATCACTTAGCCTACACCATTACCACCCACTTGGATCAATTCTCAAACGAGAACACACCAAGGTACCAGCCTACACCATTCACGTACAGGAAGAAGTAACTTAAAAGGGGAAACTGAAAACATACCATGAAGCTAGATGGAATCACAGGCAGGCAATAGAATAGGTGCTATTTCTGTTCCTATAGTACTGCCTAGATGTATCTAGTACATAATCATTTTGCATATCTTCTGCAGGACATGAGAATATTTTGCCAATGATGTATAAACTACATGGTAGGACAGGATCATTAAGTAGTCAAACCTATTGTGCAAACAACCCAAAGTGTTATTAAAGTTGATATGTGCATACCAAAGTGACAAAACTTAGAAATTTCCTGATCCTCCATCACTATTGTATTTTGAGATGATAGTTGCTCTCCATTAAGAGAAAATTCTGTGTATAAAAAGGATGTTGGAAAGTGAGAATACATGGTAGATATACATAGCATTCAGAATGAAAAAAGCATTGACGAACATTATTTACCTATCACTTGGATGTAGCCCTATATGGTAAATTTTTACCCACCCCATGCTGAAAATTTAAAGAATAAAATATTAGAACCAGATTTTAGTGAAATTCTGATCAAACTATATAACACTTTTCCTGGTTATCAAGCACCACGTAGAAAAGGTTCATAAATACTCCCTCCGTCCCATAATATAGTATCGTTTCTTAAGCTAGTCTAGCTTAAAAAACGTTACTACATTATGGGACAGAGGTAGTAGATCCTAACCATCCCAGCTAACAGAAACTATACAGATCACACAAATAGAATAAGGATCAATCTGTTGCTAGCAGACAACATGACCACATATAAGCCTAAGAGCATGCGATGACAACATATATGTCCTAATGCACGTAGGCACTGAAATGAGTGAACACCCACATTAAAAATCTATCTATATACATCTTATAATTGTGAACGAAGAAAGTATAAATTGCATCACATTTTCACAATAAACAAGATATAAAATACAAGTACAACCCGAGAAGGAGCAGAAACAAATCACAACCATGAGAAGAAACTAAAAACTATACATCGATAGTCCTAATCGAGCATAAATAAGTTGCAGGTGAAGACATGCATTCATAGCCAAAACACGTCTAGGGCCAGCCGGCTGCGCCGAGCAAGCGAACCGTTGCTGCAAGCAAAACAGCCGACCGAGCAAGGTTCTATACACCAACATACTCATAATTATAATTGGTAATTATAAATGCATAAACCCCTGCAAGAACCTAACAACTTGAAAACCATTCTGATCATACAGGAAACTCGACCAATCAAGTGCACAACCCCAGAAAATATACCTTTAGAAATTCAAGGAACAACCAGGAAAAGGCCAACACACACAACCTACGAAAATGCCAAAACGCAGCATTAGACAAAGGAACATACACATATATCAAAGACAGGAGAGGAAGAACATATACTATCCGAGGATAGGAGAGAGTCGACATACGAGGGAAGATAACACAATCCATGGAGCCCAAAATAAATCCTATGAAATAATCAACATTAGGATCAAACAACAGAATTACCAAGCTAAATTAAGCATCTAGAACCTAAAGCCATAAGGGAGAATCAGCCAAAAAACTATGTGTGTTATCTATGTAAACTAAAACAACACTACACATACATAGATTACATGGTCCATACATAACATTAAAAAATAGGCAATATTAGTTGTCCTTTACTGTTGTCTATCTACATGGATCCATACATATAGCATTAAAAAACAGATAATATTAGTTGTCCTTTACCACCCTGCAGAACCCAAAAAACAGAATAGGAAAAAAGGACATATATGTATATCTTGCCTATTATTAGATCACACCGAAAACTTCAAATTCCAATCTAGTTCTAAGATCATGTTGTGCACATCTGTTAGGTAAGTATCCACATAACCTAAGAAATAGAGCATGTAAGAAGGAATAATAGCACACAATCTAGTTCTAAGATCATGTTGTGCACATCTTGTTAGGTAAGTATCCACATAACCTAAGAAATAGAGCATGGAAGAAGGAATAATAGCACACAAGCAAGCATAAAAAATGCCAGTCCATATCAGAGTACAACCAAATAGACAAATTCTACAGGCTAACAAATCTTGTTCTAATAACATATGGTGCGCAGCTTGTCAGGCTACCAGCTACAAAACCTAGAAAACAGAGAAGGGAAGAAGTACCAACAGCACATCAGCCAAGCATGAAAAAACTTTCCATTTCATAGTCGATTTTTCATACCTTAAATCCTGTATGCTAATAAATATGATTTTAGGGCCATGTGGTGCACATCCTACCAGACACCTAGAACTAATGAGTAATCCCATAAAATCGTTACATGCATGAGCAACTAGATAATCTGACAATTCAAATAGTAATCCATGAAAGACCCATGAGCAAACAAGAAATAAAGAGGGCTCAACTATAAATTATAATACGCTTATTAACCAAACAGGAAACAAAGCTGTCGACAGGCACCTCTATATTCTTCAGCTACCTGTTGCTATTACGACAAGAGGAGAGAAGGGTGAAGATACAGTTTCACCACAAGTGCTTAAATCTCAGCCGTTGGTCTGAGTTACCGTTATACAGTAGATGTCACAGTTACTGTTACCAGTAGTAATTCAGAGAGCTATATATTCGCCGGTTGTGGCTGTCTTCTTTATGCTTTTCCCCATCTGTGAGCTCACGCCCGAGAGGATGAGAGATACCCTAAACCTTTCCTTGTAATAAAGCTTACAGATCTGAGTGACATATACTTGTGTTCTTCCAATTACACCGATAATTTCCTCTGTTTAGTAGTAGATCGACCTTTGGTCCCTGACAAATGGTATTCAGAGCGTGTTGATCCTTGGCATCGGCCTAAATTTTCCAGATCGAGGTCTGTCAACCCCCTTCCCTTCCCGTGTGTGTGTGTGGTGGTGATTTGGTGGCGACTAGGCGGCGGTAGACTAATTTGGGCACAGATCGGTCCCGAAACGTGGTTGCTTAGAAAAAAAAATCTGAGTAGTAAAATTCTAGCGTGATCGTCGATCCGTGTGCTTTTGTGGAGGCATATCTCTGTGGCGGCGGTTGGATCTGTGGATCTGGGGCTGGTTGCTGGTGCTCCAGTGGTAAAATTCCCCTCCAAGTGCTACAGATCTTAGGCGATGGGAAAGGCACGATCTGTCGATCTATTGACCAAGTGGAGCTGCAGGAAGTTCTCTCTCTGAAGGATGATGTTGTGTCTGTGCAATTGGACAACAAAGCAATTCGTGCTGATGTGTCCCAAATTCAGGATGAAGTCAAGTCCATCAGTTTCAAGCAGGGCCAGATATCTTTGCAGATGAGTAACGTGGAGACGGCTGTGGTGGAATTAGGAAAGCAGATGAGTGCAATCAGCTCTGTTCTTCAAACAATTGTACCAACCAGACAATCTCCTAAAGCAACTGATCAAGTTCCTGAAGCTAGTAGCCGCAACAAGTCACCTACTCTTGATCCAAACAGAGTTCCAGTTCCAATGACCAGAGTTGAGCAGTTAAAAAGACAGTTGGCAGAGGAACAAGAAAGTAGGAAAGTGGAAGAATTACAGATGCAGCATTTACCTCCTATTAGAACTGGGAGAACTCAAAGACCACCTGGTTTCCAGCGACAGCTATGGGTAGACAAAATACTCCAGTGATGCATCAGTTTCCACAAAACAGAGCTGGTCAAATTTGGCAGGGTTACTACAGGACCTATGAACAAGATATACAGGCACAGTTTCTGAAGTCTATCACTAAAGGACCTAATATGGAATTTCCCAGATTCTATGGGGATGATCCTATGGGCTGGATAAGGCAATGCAAGAAATATTTTCAGATGTGTGCAGCTCCTGAAGAATATAAAGTGAATATGGCTCAGTTGTATGTCATGGGAGAAGCTCATGTGTGGTTAAGGAGATCTGATATTCTCAAACAACATATTTCTTGGCCTAATTTTTATAAGGAAGTGATCAAGAGGTGGTCTGCACAAGGCTCTTATGATCTTGCTGATAAATTCAACTCAGTGAAACAGTGGAACCAAACAGTGACTTACTATACTAAAATCTTTGAGGATCTCATGGCTGAGGTTAAAGAGGAAAATCCAGAAATTACGGAGTTGTGGTTTGTGAGGTCTTATGTTAATGGACTCAGAGAAGGTTTGAAGTACCAAAGACCCCCATCCCTCACTGATGCTATTTGTTTGGCAAAGGAATTAGAACCTTGCCATCTACCTGTGCAGAGAAAGAATGCAGTACCTTATCACAATTACTTTCAGAAAACAGCTACACCTGCTGGTGGTCATCCAGGGGGACAGCAGCCAGTACACACTAATACTCCTCCAGTATTACCTGTCAGACAAACTGAAACCACAATACACAACAAAGGTTGAGAAAAACTGATGAATGTTGGAGATGTGGTGATAAGAATTGGGCACCTGGACATAAATGTAAGTTAGTGCCTCAAGTGCACTTGTTACAACCAGAGAATGAGGAAGAATTTGCACAGCAAGCTGAGGAAATGCAAATTCAGGAACTGGAGTCTGCAACCATGGGCAAGGAACAGGTGATGACCATTTCCCAAGTGGCCATGGGCAAGCAACCATTAGCATCTATTCCTACAGTTATAATATATGTGAATGGGAAGAAAGTTGTAGCCCTGTTGGATTCAGGCAGTACTTGTTCTTTCATTAATGAGGCTTTTGCTTTGAAATCCAATTGTACTATGTTACCAGTGTTTCCCAGAAAAATTGTTGTTGCTGGTGGAGGCATTCTTCAATCTACTTCTGTGATTCCCAGCTATGTACTTATTCTGGCAAAGTTGCAGTTACAGCACTGTTTCAAGACTTTAAATCTTCCCAGCCATGTCATTTTGGGGTATGATTGGTTCACTGCAGTCAGCCATATTGCTTTTGATACTCCAAAAGGACTGGTCTCTTTTTCTGCCCCTGATCATACTTCTAGTATTTGCAAAAATTAGTAATTCCCCTGTCCACATTAAGGAAATTTCTGGCAAACAGTTGTATAAACTGATGGATAAGGGAATTGACATTATGGTCCACAAACCTGCAAACTATTCTGTTCCAAGAGAAGTACAAGAATTATTAAACCATTATGCAGATATCTTTGAAGAGCCTGTAGAGTTGCCACCTCAAAGACCCTTGGATCATAGAATTCTTCTTAAACCTGGCAGTGAACCAACTCATATGAGACCTTATAGAGTGCCACAACATCACAAGAAGGAGATGGAAGAACAAATAACAAAATTGTTGCAATCACACCTTATCAGACACAGCCAAAGTCCCTTTTCAGCTCCTGTAATTGTGGTAAAGAAAAAGGATGGAACTATGAGACTTTGCACTGATTTTAGAGGCTTGAACAGCTTAAGAATAAATTTCCCATTCCTGTGATTGAAGATCTCCTGGATGAATTGCAAGGAGCTAAGATATTTTCCAAATTGGATTTAAGAGCAGGATACCATCAGATCAGAATGCACCCAGATGATATTGAGAAAACTGCTTTCACAACATTTTTGGGCCATTTTGAATATTTAGTAATGCCTTTTGGCTTGGCTTGTGCTCCTGGTACATTTCAAGCAGTGATGAATCTGTTATGTGGTCCACATCTCAGAAAATTTATATTAGTATTCTTTGATGATATAACTATGGCAAGAATTTGCAAGAGCATTTGGAGCATTTGAAGATAGCGTTTGATTTGCTGAGGACAAGTAAATTCTATGCAAAACCATCTAAATGTGTATTTGCAGTTTCTCAAGTGGAATATTTGGGCCATGTTGTTGCTGAGCATGGAGTGTCCACTGATCCTAAAAAGATAGAAGCCATTGCTGAATGGCCTGTACCAACTTCCGTTACTGAATTGAGAAGCTTTTAGGGGCTTGCTGGCTACTAAAGAAGGTTTATTATCTTTTGGCGTGATTTGTAGGCCTCTGCATGATTTACTCAAGAAGGGCCAGTTTCTGTGGACTACCACTCATACAACAGCCTTTCAGGCTCTCAAACAAGCACTTATTTCTGCTCCAGTTTTGGCTTTACCTAATTTCCAGCAAGAACTTGTGGAAAAGGGATAGGAGCAGTGCTGATGCAACAGGGCAGACCAATTGCTTATTACAGTTCTGCTCTTTGTCCTCGAAATGCAGCATTGTCAACTTATGAGAAAGAAGCTCTAGCAATTTTAGAAACTCTTAAGAAATGAAGACATTACTTGGTGGGTCAAGAGCTAGTGATCAAAACTGATCAACAATCTCTGAAATTCATTACAGATCAGAAAACCACAGAGGGAGTGCAACACAAGTTGATGATGAAATTATTGGAATTCAACTTTAGAATACAGTATAAGAAAGGATGTGAGAATAAGGTAGCAGATGCCTTATCCAGATGGGCAGAAGAGTTGTTGACCAGTTATACTAAAAGGACCCTCATTGTAGGAAGTTACAAGAACAGTTGTTATTGCAAAAAGAGGATGCTCCTTCTGAGTATACCATGAAAGCTGGAATCATAAGGTATAAAGGGCTTTGTGCGTGAGCTGAGAAGAAAACTTTTGCAAGCTTTGCATGATTCTCCTATTGGGGGCCATTCTGGGAGGAGAGCTACTTACCAAAGAGTTAAGAATATATTTTACTAGCCTGGATTAAAAGCTGCAGTTGAACAATTCATTGCAGAGTGCCCTGTTTGCCAGAGAGCAAAACGAATTGCCTGCAACCTGGGTTGCAACCTGGGTTATTGGACCCCTTGCCTGTTGCTGATGTGGCCTGGCAACACATATCTATGGACTTTATTGAGGCACTCCCAAACTCCCATGGTAAAGAAGTAATTTTAGTGGTGGTGGACAGATTCACTAAATTTGCTCATTTCATACCACTTGCTCATCCTTACTCAGTACAGTCAGTTGCACAAGCTTTTATTGATAATGTTTATCAAGTTGCATGGTCCTCCTCAAATGATCATCTCTGATAGGGATAGAATCTTCACAAGCACCCTATGGAGAGATATTTTTGCTGCTCTTCAAGTGGAGCTGAGATACAGCACAACTTATCATCCTCAAACGCATGGCCAAACAGAGAGAGTAACTTATCTCAGGTGCATGGCCAACACTGAACCAAAGAAGTGGACTGCATGTCCCCATTCCAAGCACTGTATGGATTCCCTCCTCCTCTCATTTCTGAGTTGGCAATCCCTGGCCCTGACAATGAAGAAGCGCAAGATTTCTTGACTGCCAAACAACTCATGTTGGATCAGCTTAAAAACAATCTGAATCAAGCACAGAATAGGATGAAAAAGTATGCTGATCTGAAACGTGTTGAACGGGAATTTGTTGTGGGAGATGGAGTGTATCCTAAAATGGGTAACATATGTACCCTTGCTGGCAAGAAAATGAAGGCAACAAGTACCTCACCCTTGACAACAGTGGAAACAAATAAACACAAAGGTATACATGTTGCCTTACTAGCACGGCTGCAAAATTAATCGAGGATATAGCTGCAGAGAGTAAACTAACAAATCAGTGTCCTGCAATATAACTAAACGCCATGATACAGACCATACATTACTACAGTATAAGCTTGCAGAACAAGTTTGATATAGAATATTGACATGTAGCATATGCATAACATGATGAGAAGTGGCCATTGTGGATTCCAGTTTACCAAGCAAAGAAAAATTCAGAGAAGCCTATACCCAGAACATACTGATGCATAATGTGACATCACTAATCCTTAAGGCCACTGGTAGGAACAACAAAGAAAAGAACGAAATCCATTGGAGGATGCTCAGTCGTCATGAGGGCATGACGAATCTTAGAGGGGGGCATTGTCAGGCCACTGTCGACAGGTACCTCTATATTCTTCAGTTACCTGTTGCTATTCCGACAAGAGGAGAGAAGGGTGAAGATACCGTTTCACCGCAAGTGCTTAAATCTCAGCCGTTGGTCCAAGTTACCTTTATACAGTAGATGTCGCAGTTACTGTTACCAGTAGTAATTCAGAGAGCTATATATTCACCGGTTGTGGCTGTCTTCTTTATGATTTTCCCCATCTGTGAGCTCACGCCCGAGAGGCTGAGATAAACCCTAAACCTTTCCTTGGCTTACAGATCTGAGTGACATATACTTGTGTTCTTCCAATTACACCGATAATTTCCTCTGTTTAGCAGTAGATCGACCTTTGGTCCCTGACATAAGAGTGGACCGGGTCCACTTAGTTTATCCAAGAGAACCAATCCCCATACTAACAATCATATCACTGACTCAATATAGGTACGAAAAGAAAATCTCCTCCCCGATGACCGAGCTTTATCCAAGCTCCTCCCCCACCTCCAGAAACAAAAATCCTCTCCTTTCTTGACAGAACCAAGAAAGACCACACAAATCTATTTTTTGACGTATTTATCTTTCAAAGTAACATCATGCAAACAATGTTGTATATGTATAGGAGACAAATATGATTTCCCCCTACTAACCCCACTCATTAACGGCTCTGTACATAACAGCGACTCCGCTCTAACGAAAAACAGAAGGTTATTCATGCCAAACAAAATATTCCCCTCTCACCTGGTACATGCGAGGGAAAACAAAAAAAATTATCCTCCAAACAATTTTTTTCTTATAGTGACTCCAAATTGAAATAATACAAGGAGTATAACTTTTTGTTGCACGAATAAGACAAATGCTCAGATGATAGCACCTTGTATAATTATGCTTGACACAGCAAATTTCCACAGGGCTTAAAAATGCAAAATAACATGAACTGCCTATTAATGGCATGGAAGAAGCCAAAATGTCTTTGCATAGGACAACAACTTGGCACCAAGCAGATAATCATGTAAGAATGCAACTACTAAATCTGCAAGCAAAATGAACACCACAAAATGGCATGCAATTTACATTTATATATAGCAATGCAACCTTCCTATATAACCACGTATGTGTAATGATCACCTATCCATAGGGAAGAGTATCAATAGATTGCAATGAAACATGATACCAAATCGCAACATTAATGGCTTTATGCATGATAAAATACCATATATTTTGTCCTATATGTTTCCCAATAGTGTAGGCTAAATATTAATACCATATACATACGAGAAGCATTACACCAGTAAACTTTCCAATCATCTTCATATGGCTGACGCTAATTAGTCCATCCTTGCATTGATCACCTAAAACAAAGACCATGAACTACAAAAAAACACATCCTCCAATTCATGAAACATATGAGCGTAGTGGCAAGCAGAGGACGGATCTCAGCAGCAAGAGGGGAAAAGGGTCACATTGGCTTTGGTACTATTGGATGTCGTGGTCTCTGAACCAGGGAACACCTATGATCATCACACAAAACTGGAAATAACCACTTCCATGCAACTGAGAACTGTAAGAAATACACAAAAAACATAGATGGATTGGACCTTTTCTCACAAAGCATATATAATTAATTTCCTGGATAAAACAATATCATGACACAACACACATAAAGATGCAAAAAACACAAGGTTAAACAGATGAGTCATCTATTAATTCTTATGTAGCGCAAAATCTGCAAGAAAATATGATCTATGAAATCTTTTTGGATTGCACAAAAGCTTTATGTAGACAATGAAAATTTTCTACAATACCATAGTGCGTAGTAGCACAAAAGCATTAAGAAAATAGTATCGTCATTGTACAAAAACAGAATGGATTGCATAAAGGAATTAAGGAGGTAGGGGAGGGATGTCACCAATGCAAGGTCCATATCAATCCTCAGATCCAAGCACCAATAAGCATCAAACCGAGGTAGCGATTACTTTATCACAGCCATGTATACCATCATTGAACAACAACACAGAACAATCAAAGGAACACTCCCCAATAGTTCCCTTATTTCTTTAGAATTTATAGCATATATCATTCAACAATAGTCACAATGGTAACGTAAATTATTCAAGAAAGGAAAATTAAAATTAGGTTTGCCTTGATTAAGATTTATAGATATAAGCAGAACATAGGTTTCTTAATTCAGGTGCGGAGGCAAAAGCTGAAACTGAATCATAATCTCAGTATAGGTTTGCCTTAGAATGTATTATTGCCACACACATAATTATTGTCCTTGTATTTTTATTTTTAGAAAAGGTATCTCTATAGATTCATGACATTGAAACTTCTCACAGAACATGATCATCACCAGTTATATATGGTGCACACTCTAGCTTCTCTAGGATCCCCTTTTTCAAAACAAGAACAACACTCAAGAATCTAACCTATGGAGACAAACCAAGGTTCAGAGCAATAAATAGGTCACTAAAATCAACCATGCTCCCTCTCAGATAATCCCAACTAGACAAACCGCAAAAAAAAAAAACAAATGTTATAGATAGTAATGTACCAGATATCAAATCATCTGGTGGAAGACTTCTCTCCATGTTATTGTTCAAGCCCATTGAAGGCCTGCAAGAAAATAGCAGCCAGGTAAAGCTTAAATCACCTCATAGAAGACTATCTTCATATTAATATTTTAGCTCAATCATCAAAGATCACCATATTATTTTTTGAGCTAACCCAAACCACAAATAAAATAAAAATCAGTGGTGGAGCTAACGCATTGAAGGCCTGCAAGAAAATAGCTTAGACTGAAATGAAATAGTATTGCAAAGAAATAAAATTACCATGTACTGCCATGAGGTGAGGTGAGCACATGAGGGAGTAATGGCCACATGAGGTGAGCACAGTGGTCCACCACTGATGGCTTGACTTCATCGTCCATCTCTGCAATCAGTGCTCCTCCTGCCAGGTCCCAATGAACGGCGATGGTGATGGCGCCGAGATGGCATGGCCGACCCTCTCGTCGTGGGAAGCTCCACGTCCTCGTCTGTGTGTGTGTGCATCCCAGGCTCCTCCTACCAATCCTGCAACTATGCAAGGAAGGCTGCAGCAAGAAGACAACGGGGATTAAACTGACGAAGCTGGAGGCGAAATAAGGGATGGTTCTCCCATCGCAAGCACCACCGGGAGGAGCAGCGAGCCGCTTGGGATCCCATCTTCCTCCTCCCTCACCATATCGTCCACCTCTCTGCATCTCCCTCGATGCCTCCTCCTCTTCCCGGCTCTCACAGGTGACCACGTACACGTAAGAGAAGACGAGGGGTGATGGGCTCACCTCAGATCCTCTCGTCTGTCCCTGTGTCGGAGCCATCTGGAGCAGTTTGATTTCATGTAGTTCAAAAAAAGTATGTAGATAGTTAATTTTTTGATGCTTTTACACAAAAAAACTGCAATTATATTATACATACACTTCCCCACCAATATAAGCTAGAATCAATTATAGTTAATTTCTATGCGGGACAAGTGAAATGGACAATCAGGACACAATCATAAAGACAATCAAGAGGATGTTTTAGGGGGGTTGATGAAGGCGACAAATGGTGTCGAACATATAATTGGTTATTGTATTTGTGCTAAGTCAACGCAAAATATGAAGACAATATTTTGGCAAAGTTAAGATTAATGACATTGCATCAACTGTAAACAACATCAATATATAAATAATGAGAAGGTTTCTGAATGAAGAGATGGACTAACCTCAGGTGGCTTTCACTATGTAGATTTAATCCTTATTAAAAATCCATCTAAAAATTATTAGTGGGAAGATAGACACCAACGTTCATCAATTACACCATTAGTTAAAGACTCAATACCATTATTCTTATGTCGACAGTTTTTTACCAAAAACACAATTCAATCAGTACCAAGTCATGTCAATACAAGCATAATTATATTTCTACAACATATATATAATTAAATTTGCAACTTTCTAGCTACGCAAATGCACGGGTTACACTACTAGTTCAACACTACTAGTTCAAGTGTAACAGAACACACTATGTACACTGGAGTACATTGAACTGAACTAAACCAATTGTTAAATCTAGGCTAACCACCATGGTCTTTTTCTTTACTCCTAGCAGCAGCAGTTACACAATTTAGAGTACTCACAAGAAACATCAAGCAAGTGTAAAGCATTTTTAACAATTATACAGTATAAGTGCCAGGAGTAGCTAATTGAACAGATTGTGCTCCAACAGGAGCCTAACAGCAGCCCTTATACAGTATAAGTGCCAGGAGTAGCTAATTGAACAGATTGTGCTCCAACAGGAGCCTAACAGCAGCCCTTGTCCAAACTTCTACTCCCTGTCCTTTTAAGGCTGAGATGAACTGCCTGCAAGCTCAGTTACTAGTCACGTTATTTAAAAAGAAGAGTAACACAAGTTTTGACAGTAGCTGAAGAATTAAGACAGCTCCAGCTCTTGTGTTGTCCAAACAAACCAAAACACATGGAAGATTCTCTAATACAGAACCTTAGGTGATGGATTTAACGTTCGTCTTCAAGGTTTATATGAGATAATTAATCTTGTCTATTATTGGATTTTTTGTTGCAGAAACAGATTTGCCAATTGTGCACGTACTTGCTGCGAATTTTACATGTCCAAGTACTTTAGTCACGTGTTCAATGCTTACATTACAACATTTAGATGTATGTGCAACTTAATTTACTCTCGTCAGCGCAGCACTGTACATACATGATTGCTAGTACACAAGTAGAACTCAGTTTGTTATCACTACAAGCATATATGTGTATCCTAAATTATATGATCGAAAACTAAAAAAGGATAAGATACCTGCAGGTTGCTCCTCTTCCCATTCAACATCCTCATCCTCGTGTTTGGTTTTCATGCCCAACTGCCTGTCAGAATAAATTTCAGAAGAAAATGCTTCGCCTTCCTGCTCCTGACATTCCTTGAGCGCCTCATAACATCTTCCTGCTCCTGACTTTCCTTGAGCGCCTCATAATATGCCTTAATGTATTCCTCCTACACAGGTAATAGTTTTTTAAGAACACAGTTAGAAGATGTTAACATAAAACCTTTTTTTATAGTAAATACATTCTATGGTATGTTCAATTATAATCTGACCTGTATACTCTTCTCATCTTCTTTTGAGTCCTGTTTCTTTTCATCTTTGCCTTCTGGTTTTTCATCTCCTTTTGATGTGTACTGGACTCTCATCTTTGTTCTTTTGTAAGATTCATCCCTTCTTTGACCATCCATGGAGGCCATCTTTGCCAGATTCAGCACCTTCTTCCTTTACACCAGAACCAGCCAACTCAACATCAACCTGAAAATCCAAATAACACGATTGATCAAGTAAAATATGGTCAAAAGAAAGTACGACTGGTTATCTGTTATATGAGCTAGGGGGTGCCTGTGACAGCATATCAAAGATAGATATGCAACAAGAATGTGTCTTGGACTCATCATAAAATGATTGAAAATGTGCCTTGGACTCATCATAAAATGATTGAACAAAATACAGTTAATGAGATAACGTATAATGCAAAGTGTAGACTTTCATGTAGATGAGGAGGGATAAACCAGTGAAATGCAAAACATGCACCTAAGCGCGCTTGGTGACAACAGAACGCGTAGCACTTAATCATTCTATGTCTGTGCTTAAATGTGCCTGGGCCTAATGCACAACTAACGCCTATCGTTTTTCTTGGTATAAACATTTATGTTTCAAGAGTCTGAATGTCCATGCAATGGATTTAAAATATAATATCATTATGACGTATGAGACTAGAATATCGACATTACGCATGCATGGTCGGTCTGATAAGTGTCACCTTGTTCAGGTCCTTGTCGTCGAGAAGCGAAATGCCCTGCTTAGCTCATCAGTGCCGCCAGCCCGAAGCACTCAAAGCAATGTCAGCGCCACCGTCGGTCATCTCAATGATAATCCAAGTGCACCGTCAGAGTAACCTGTTTATCATGGAAAAAGGAGATGTTGATATTTCTTTGGATGTTGTTTAATGGGAATACAAACACGATAACACATGAAGAGAAGTATGTTTCCGAAGAAGAGGACAGCAAAACCGGCAGGGAGACTGCAACCTTTTGACATTTGCTGAGGTTCCATAATCCATTATTATATTGGAATGTCTGTTATCTACAAGAGGAACCCTCGTCTCTATTGAGATGGTGTTCAAATAATTGGTTGCTACAGGCCGTTGGAACATTTGGCTTCAAAGAAACAGGGCTATATTTAACACGGCTCCTCCAAAATCCCAAATTTCTTAGAGCTAGGGATACCCGGCTCCAAGAATTCTTAGAGTTGGAGCTCTCCCAAAGACACCCTTAATATGGAGCCAATGACAGATGCTCATGTAGAAGGAACAGGGCAAAATTGGACTACAGGAGACCCGAAAGCCATCCCCGTCAGCAACAAATACCTCGGCAGACCTCGGGAGGCCCGTAGGCATACTAAAGCCGTCGGCATATAATCCTATGCCGAGAGGATTGCCGTCAGCATAGCTCCTCCACGTGTCAGCCTCTGGTTGCTCTGGTTGCTCCTGGGAACCCCTGGTGGGTGTCTATGACGAGGGTAAAGCCGTAGGCATTTTTTGTAAAAAAAACACCACCAACAGCGTGAGCGCCACAGCATGTATCATCTACAACAGAAACTAGAATACAATCAGATATATCAAGTTAACAGGCTAGCATCAACTGAATCATGGATATGAAGCTATACACTGCCATAGATAATAGAAAATGCCCTGACTAGCACTAATAACCCAGAACGTCTAATAACTAAACCAAACTTTATAAAAGACATCTAATAACCCAGAACTACAGCGACTCATGCAGTGAATTCACAATTTTAAAAAAAAGGAGCACCACTCACACATAGGAGTAGACCAACGCACTCATCTAATAACTTTCAAACAACTTGAGTCTAATTCATGGATGCGCCACTCCGACATAGGAGTAGACCAACAACACTCACCAGAACTGATCCACACCACATCCAGGAGCAACCCGATTTCGACCAAGTAGCGGTACAGGCTCTATCCATCCGTGGGATCAAACTTCCCGGGAGCCGCAGGGAATAGATCTCTTCCACATCTTCCCCACCAACTCAAGCCCCGCCCTGGGCAGAGAGAGAGAGAGAGGGAGTAATTGATTAGTTGCCAAGGAACGAATTCAGATTCCCAAAAGATGTATCAGTCTAAAGAAGCGAAGACAATTAAACACAATTTCTGGCTGAATTGAACGAATTCCATGTAGTAGGGCACATAGTTACTTAAGCAGATAAGCATCCAGGAGCAACAGATGATCAAGTACAAATGGTTTTAGGAACAGTAGAAGATCAAGACGCATGAATTACCAATGCAACAATGGATCATTAGATCAACACCTTGATTACACAATAAGCTAGGATTAGAGCTTGGGATCAAACCAACCAAATCACCAGCAAATGACCAAGCCAGCAAGGTAATAGCCAACAAAAAGAAACCCTACAGCACTAGCTAGGTATCAAGGAAAAGCCCACAAAATGAAGAAAGATTAGCTTTTGCATGAAATCCAGCTAATCTGAGAATTTCCATGATGCTAATTATTCTAGCCACTTGTCGATGCCAAGTAGGCATTGATATTTTTCTCATGAAAATAAGGTCCCACATATTTCAGTAACAGGACAAGTACTGTTCCACTGCAGAAAATAGGAACAAGTCTCAATTATGTAGCCACCCAATTACTTAAACACCAAAAGTGGAACAAGTCTCAATTTTCTTCTACATTTGCCAGAAATTTAGCCCAAGTTATGACAACATGACATCGCAAAAATAACATGAAAGTTAACATATGACACAAAGACTTGACCATAACTTCATACTGCACAAGTTTGGAACAACAAGTGCAAAGACAATGGAGAAAATAGTAGCAGCCAGCAGCCTCGCACATAAAAGACAACACATACAAACATACTGAGGCTGTAGGACTCACCGAGGTAGTCGCCGAGGAGGATGTAGTCTGCTGATCAATAGTAGATGCACAAGGAGGTTACTACTGAGCTAAGTCAGGGATGATTAAGTTTAACTATAAGATTTTGCTATAGAAACATAAATTTATACTCCCTTCGTCCAATAATTCTTGTCGTGAGCTTAGTGTACGTGTCCTTTTGCAAATAAACCCTCGTAGTTTCAAAACAATTAAAAATCCAGTACACGCGCGTCAAAGCCTTTCTATCCAGAGCGCAATCTAACAAATTAAAAACACGAGCTAGGGACTAGGAAAAATCAATGGTGGATGAAAATAGGGGCCGTCCAGCAATAGACGCCAAATCAAGCAGCAAGGCACTATGAAGCAAAACGTTGAGCATCAATCCATCTTGAGCACAATCTGGAAAATAACCAGGTACAGTCTCGAGATAAGAAAATTCAAGGCCAAGAGCGTCAAGTTACCAGATTGGATGTTGGTTCCGAGCACAATCCAGAAAATCAACAGGCATTGTCATGAGATCGAAAAATTCAAGGCTTACCAGATTGGATGCCGGTTCCGAGAGGACGACACAAGCAAGCGTCAGTCATGGACTACGATGGCAGTACGCATACGTTTTTAAACACAAATTTCTGCAGGTAATGGCGTGCGAGATAATTAGGGCGACGAATGCTGTCGTTTCATGTCCGTTTGTGGCTGCATTTGTGCCTGGGAGAGCTTTGGTGGTGGTGGCTGCAGAAGACAGAGCAGCGGCGATAATGCAAGTGGGGAAGATGAATCGTGAGGGTTGTAGTGCAATAGTTTTTTTAGACAAAGTGCAATAGCTACATGGGCAATGTTTGTTTTTCTTGAGTTTCTTTGGTGGTCTACCCAAAAGCTGACACGCATGGGCTTAGAATGTTGGTCTGGCACATGAAACAAATAAGCCAGGCCACGTACCAAAAGTTGGCTCGGGCTTCCCAGGTTCTTAGTTTCATTTAAGAAAAAAAATCCAGTAGAAGGGGAGGTTCTCCTGGCTTCGTACAACCCCTTGCAAGAAACCCAGATGCGTGCGGCAACAAACAGGGTGGGCGTGGGGACAGATGGGTAGACAATTAGTGGATGCTGATGTGGGCATGTGGCATATTGCTGAGGTGGATAGCTTGCATGTCAAGAGAAATAGGTTAGTGGGGTTGAACTATTTAGGTATTATAGATGAGCAATGTCAAGATTCAGTGATCAATCTGAATGTATGTGTACCTGCTGGTTGATCTCCTTATTTTAGTAAAACATGAAAATTCAGTTGATCTGCTGCTCTACTCTGTTGATCTGCTGCTCTGATCTGTTGATTTGCTGGTTGAAATGGTAGAATACCTGAAAATATAAAAAAACTGTTAACTACCAAATTCAGATCTAGTAATACTGTAAACACAGAAACAGAACCAACACTTTCTCTCAAGCTTGATCTTCCTCCCACTACAACTTCATGTGGTTGGCTGAAAGCATTTAGACAACCTGCTTATGCCACACCTTAACAGGGGAAGTAACAGGTAACATAATTGAGCTAACAGGGGAAGTCCCAGGTCACAGGAGTAGTTGCTTACCAATTGATCACAAATTCAGTTCATCACCATTTTGTCTACATAGAACCCCCTAAAAGCTTGACTGATGCTGAACATATCAGATAATTTAATTGGTTTAACTCCACCTGTACTATACTGTCCAAACCTGAAAACTGAACTTTGCTACAAGAGCAAGATCAATAGCATTGGCAGAGTTGTGTGTGTGTGTGAGTGCATCAATAAGATTTTTGGTTTAACTCCACCTGTACTATACTGTCCAAACCTGAAAACTGAACTTTGCTACAAGAGCAAGATCAGGAAAACTTCAAGGAAAATGCAAAGTCAAAACAATTTGTGGTGCAACTAAGATTTTTCTCCAAATATCGATACATTGTAAGGAATGTCAAGTACTCCCTCCGTCCCGGTTTATTAGGCCCGTAAGCAGCATAAGCCTGTCCCTTTTTATAAGGCCTCATCTTGGGAAGTTGTGTGCATGCATCCTTTTTATTGGTTGCATGAGGAGTTATTGTTGTTAGTCCCATTGCTAGAAAATAAATACACCGCATGCAAGTTTTTTCATTGGCTACATGTGAAAACTAGCATATAAAAGAGTGCATTGGAAATGGCATAAAGTGATTAATGTGAGCAAATTACTATGTACCTTGGTATAAGAGAAATGGTCTTTGGGCCCAATAAACCGGGACGGAGGGAGTATCGGAAAACTGGATATAGGTTGCTGCTTGATACACTATTTTCAGTTTACATGTGTAAATTCATGAATGAACGAATGATATATTTTCTATAAAAAGAACTGAAGCCAAAATGATAAAGAATCTGACCTGGTATTCAGCTTCAACGGGAATGCAAATCAAGCGAGTAAGGTTCCTGCAGATGGGCAATAATGCGGTCCTGATAGAAAAGGCTTGTTATTTTGATAAAAAGAATTGTGGGTCAAAATCACTGGAATAGAGAGGGTCAGCCATGTCATGGTATCCCATCTCAGAATCCTCTTCATAATGTTGTTGCTCCAAGGTTAGCTTCACTTTCAACATTTCATGGAAATGCAAGTTAGCAGTTGGGTACTTTGTGCAGGATATCACATTAGTGGCTTCATAAAATACTCAAAAGACTTCATAAAATACCTTCAGCAGCCTGCAATCAACTTCGGCATTTTCCCAATCCTCAAAAGATGGCTGGAAGGTATATTGTTTGTCTTGAATGGCCAAAGAGTCGAACACTACGCGATACTCTTTTGCTATATATTTTCCACACTTTAGACAAAAACTTTCTTCCTGGTTCAGAAAATTATCCCATGTCAATGATCCCAACTCCTCCCTCTCCATCCAAGTTATCTTCCCCTTCTTCATCATCATCTTCATCCTCATCTTCTTCATCTTCCTCTTCATAGTCAACATCTTCTTCATCGGGCTCATCTTCTTCAAAATCAACCATAGGAGTGTCATGTGAACGGCATGCTGATGAGTAAATCAACCATAGGAGTGTCATTGCAATTAGATAGCAACTTCATCATCATCCGCTGAACAGCCTAGAAAAATAATGATTAAAAATGCTCACCATTATAAGCTCTGCAAATGTTTATCGAAGAAAGAGACACCCCTGGGGTGGTTGAGCCCTTGTCATTGTCGCACCGGATATCAACAATGAACCACCACTTTAGTATGCCTCATGGTCCCCTTCTTCCTCTTCCATGTTTCTGATCATATGGAAATATAGGATTATTAGGGAGCATCATCAATTTTAAAAAATCAAGAAATTTTACTACTATCATGCTTACTCCAAAATTTTATTATTATAGTCAAGCAGCATGCTAAATCACAGTACAAGCACTATCATGCTTACTCCAAATTTTTATTAGTCAACCACACTATTGCATCTCCCACACGGCTGCATGCTAAATCACACTATCATGCTAACTGAACATCACTAGTGCATCTCCCACACGGCACCAATAGAGAAAGCAGAGAGTAACAGAGAAAGCAGAGAGTCTCCATAGCAGCGTCATTTGATTTATTTATTTTTAAAGTTTTGAGCATGATAACTTTTTAGAATAATTTCACATTCAGGAACAACATCAAGTTTAATTTAGCAAACAAAATACAGCAAACGACCTGGTTCAGTGGCTATTTAGCATCAAGTTGAGAATACAACATCAAGTTTAAATTTCAGAATACAGCAAACAACCTGGTTCAGCAAACGCACAGAACACCAAGTTCAGCAAGCTTACGGAATGGCGTCGGGGGTGGTAGCGGAGGCCATAGCTTCCATCAGCGGCAACAATCACCGACGGCGGCGGCGGACGGCTTGTTCCGGCAGCGGCAGAGATGGTTGGGGCCGGCCTGCGGTAGAGACAGTTGGGGGACGGCCGGTGCCTGGCGGTCTTGACCCGGCGGCGGCAGAGACTACGAATCCTTCCCCCTCCTCTGGCTTGGCTCCGTTGACCCCGTATATCGCTTAAGGCCAACACTTCTGGCCTATTGGCCTCGATATTTTGGGCCGGGACAGTGACCCAGCGGGTCACCCTGGCCCATTCCCATCTTGATCTTCACACAATAATCTGAGTATTAGGTGGTCCCAAGACAGCAAGAAAGCAAGTACTCCCTCCGATCCATATTAATTGATGCACACTTAGTACAACTTTAATATAAAGTTGTACTAAGTGTGCATCAATATAAAGTTGTACTAAGTGTGCATCAATTAATATGGATCGGAGGGAGTACAAAAATAGTGATTTCTGACTTCCAGTACCTTGTTTTGAATAACATCTTTCAAAATAGCAGTAATAGTTGCTGCTCAAATTGCAGTCAAGTTTCTCCTCTCCAAACCTATAGATGCAAATAAATTTTCAAACATACAGTAGTTCTCTGCTAAAGTTATACTACAGATAAACAGAAATCCAGTTATGCTATAGAAAATTCAGTCATGCTATGCTAGAGCATGATATAATAAGTGAGCATGGGAAATAATCCATATGCTAGTTTAGAGGCTAGTTGTTTATAATCCATATGTTTGCAAGAATTTATCCATATGTTTGTCCTCATTTTTTTGCTTGTGGAGTGGCTTGTTGCTTATTTTGGATTTATTTAAATAATTTGGAATTGAATAAACCAAACAATATTGCTCCTACTATGGAGTACTCCTAATACTGTTAATATTACCCCTAATATGGAGAAAATAATTTAAGTTACTCCTAATATGGAGGAAATAATTTAAGTTGCTCCTAATATGGGGTATTAAAAACATCAAGCAATTTTAACAATTTGCATCTCTCTCAACTCAATGTATCTATCCAGTATTAGCTAAATCTATTATATACTTGGTTATTATATTTGTGCTAAGTCAACGCAAAATTTTGGACATATGATTAGGGAGAGAGAGAGAGAAAGAGTTTGGGCAATTTCTGATCATATATGAAGATAATATTTTGATGGCCTAAGATCCAATAACATTTATTCATAACTCCGTACAGGCTGAAGATCCAACAATCCTTAGCACTAGCATTTAAACTGAATAACAAATTAACATATAAGTGAGTAGTATGGTAAAAAAGAGTGCGAAAGGCAAAACACGGTGGAACCAGAGAAACAACTTTTGGAATTAGAGTACTATTGTAGGCACTCAATTACCCAAAATAACACAACTGAATACCATAGAAGCCAACAAACAGCTTTGGGTAGGCCTAAGATTTACTAAGCTATAATCTAAAAAATGGAATAAAAATATTCAGTCATTTGAAGCAACAGCAAAGGAAGAAAAACATACAAATGTACTCTACCTTACTCGGGCAATCAAATGTGCATTTTACAGAACCAACTACCAAGCATGAGCAGAACCTACCTTGCAATGGAAATAAGCTTGTGATACTCTAGTAAAGTCGTGCTCCAACATTTCAATTCCTTGATATCCTGTTGACTGATCTGAAATGTCTATATATATCCAGTAGTGGAGAAATGTGATGTACAATTATGAATAGGAGAATTAATTTTGTGGCAGCACAAGTCAAATTAGGACATCACAAAGCAGGGCTACAATACAAATATTTGACCAGGAATGACAATAGAAAATCTAAAAAGCAAGTACGAAAGGAGAAATAGATTGAGGTAAAGCATAATATATAATGAGCTTTATCTTGTCGGAATTATTTTGCTTCAACAAGTATACCACTAATTATTTTGCTTCAACAAGTATACCACTAATTATTTTACTTCAAGAAGTTGTACAGATTCGTTTTTTTTATCAGTAAACCTCTTTAGGTAATTTAATATATCATGAGTGTTACCTTGTCGGAATTATTTTGTTTCAACCATGGAAGTCTGGGATTCTTAAGGTTTTATTAGAAACTTGCAGTTCTTAAGGTTTCATTAGCTGACACTGCAGTGATAAATGCATAAGAAAGTAACCATGGATTTGTCTTGGTAGCTAACACCAGCTAATCTAAACATTTTTCTTTGAAAAATACTGACCTGATCTTGCTGAGGACATTCAATAGAACCATTTCTGAGCAGACTACAATAATCCAAGCTATGTTGTTCTACCTTCTGACCTCGCAGTTAAATATTCTGTTTAGCAAGAACGGTGCTACGATCACAACTATAATATGTAGTCTCTTAATAGTGTAATAGTTGTTCAACGATGGACATGCAAAAAATAATAAGTAAACAATTAAATCATGCCATGAAATGGAGAACATATGGATTCTTATTAATCTCAGGATCATCTTGTTATGATCACAAAAGGGGCACAGGGGAAGAAAGCCTGGGGCTAGTGACGGCTCACCCCGCTGGAGCAGTTCCACCGACACCACAGGGACGCGGAAAACCCCCTCCTTCCCTGCGGCCGCACTGCACTGCGATGGCCTGCTGCTTACTGTTCTCGTCGTCCACCTCCCCTGCTTCTTCCCCCACCGCCAGTCGCACCTAACCTAGAAGCATATATGTATAATCAAATTGGGTCTCTTACATAATTATTACATAAAAATAAATAGACAGTTTTCATGGGAGATAGTCACAACTATTCTTTTCCAAACTTACAGAAATAGCTTAATTTAATGAGTTAATATGACATAATTTAATCTGGTACAATCGGTGTTTCTTAATTCACCAACTATGTCATACTAATTTAATATGGTACAATCGGTGTTTCTTAATTCACAAACTATGTCGTACTAATTTAATCTGGCATAATTACAGCATCTGAATCTTAACGAATGACAGATGGCATGAACTTACTGGCTAAATTCAGATAATGGTAATACCCAGGGGATACTGAGTATACTTGCACTAAACTGCTACTACAGGTTGCATAAATAACAAGTTTTGAACAAGATGAGGGGCCTCGAATCACCCCGAACAGGAAGATGGTCCTCTATCATAAGCGGCGGGATAGTAGATTGCCGCCGTCGCTGATCCTTTTGTGGCCGCCGCTACTGCATGCTCCCCGAGCTGGTGCCGCTGCCGCTCATGGCCTACATGACGAGACCAGCGAGCAGTACCTCCACACCGCACGCCTCGGATCCCTGGGTTACACATCCATGATGAGAATGTATTTAAAACAGATAAACCGCTAATCTCCAGAAGATAAACCTCTGATAAACAATAAGCAAACTGACACGGACTCATATACTCAAGAAAACAATAAGCAATGAAATGATGAATTAAAAAGTTTTAGATTTGTGACCTGTCATTCAGCAAGCAAAAAATAAATTCAAAAGGAAGGCATGAAATAAAAGAAAAGATTCGAGCTAGAAGAAACATCATTACTTCGAGAAGCACAGGGCATCACACAAGTCTCTCAAATGGGCAGAGAGGAGGGAGCTTAGGAACAAGGATCAGAATAAACTCATGTTGGATGATAGTGAGGTTTTTAAGAAATTTGTTTCGGACCTGCTATGCACATAAAAACAAAAAGTTGGGAATAAAAACAGCTTGTACATACCCACACGAAAGGCGGCCATGAAACTGATTTACAGTTGACATTTTTTATAGAAAGAGAACATTTAAATTGTATTACTGGATCGAAGTTATTGTTCTGATATCTATAGTATAAAAAAATAGAATTAACTCCACAACAACCAAAAGTGTGCACACATTTCAGCTATGCATCCTAATAGGTTAGTGAACTTCCTAATGGTCTGAAACATTTCATAATCTGGAATTTTAGCAGTACTGAGTTTCCACCAAAACTCAATTAACAAAGTTCTGACAATATCAGTAGAAGCACAAGCACAAGGTACAGGGTATTGTCCTCCTGGAGGATTAATATGATCACACCCTGGACAAAAACTAACATGCTTTTCTAAGATCACATGATTAATAGGATGAGACCAAAGCATGAATTGAAGTCAGATTTACATGCCTGCTGCTCCTCGACACTTCAACCCTTCCTCGAGGGCCGATACAATTTTATTGATTTTTTCTTAAGAGTCTCTAGCACCTGAAACAGTAAGGCAAGGTAATTAAACAATAAATAAAAAGAGACATGCACGTAAGAAAAAAATGTATATATGCCGTTGGACTCTTTTCAAAACAAATGGATACATGTTGAAGCATAAAAATTGGACGATACGACATATTTTAACTTATATTATATAACAAACAAATGGATGCATTATTTTTAAATGTATGCACTATTAGCAACTGAATGTATGTAGAACTTGTGTTACAACAACCAGGCACATTTAACACATTTAACAGAATATAGAAGATGCCATATTGAGTCACAACTCCAAATAGTTAAAATATACAAGAAATTTTGTAGGACTCACATAAAGGGCCAGAATTTGCACTTTTGAATTATTATTCCCAAGGTGTTTCTTCAGGAGCTTAAGCGCATCCTTTGTTTGTGTGCAGTTCAGGTTCAAGGAGTATTTATCAATAAGCTTTGTGTGAAACATTAAAATGGAAAGTTAAATAGGAGCACACAGCCAAAAAAACTGTAGCATAAAAACAATGGTAGCAATCCAGACGCTGAACTAAGCATCATAACACCATGAACCGAATGATAAGTATTTACCAGTAATATAGAGCAGAGTAGCTTCCATTAGTCACAGTAAGTAAACAGATCTCAATAATAGTGTCAAAGGTCACATGTTCGATACAAAAATCTACTTTTATGTTTTTCAACAATAATTTACAATTCTCAACGGATTGTTCACACCACCGAGCACTGCAGCGACAAACACAAAAACATCCTGATCTGGCTTGGTGTGCAGACCACTTTATTTTAAATTTAAATCATTCTTGACTGAAACAAGAATAAACAAGAGAAACTAAATGTGCTGGGAAACCATGAATAAAAGAAATCAAGAGATGCATATAAATCAAAGTACACTCGCAAAAAGTTTAAAGCAATATCTAATTGGGACATAGAAAATAAATCTAAATGAGGTGTACTGATAAATCTAAATGAATAAAAGAAATCAAGAGATGCATATAAATCAAAGTACACTCGCAAAAAGTTTAAAGCAATATCTAATTGGGACATAGAAAATAAATCTAAATGAGGTGTACTGATAGGCAAGAAAAGCTCCAATACTGGCCACGCTTAAATCTGCAAGTAACCCCTCTGTAGTATGAAGAGTTCCACATGGCATGATTATAATTATGTTTCAGAAAATAAGCTTACAATCAACAGATGAATCAAAAAAGAGATGGGTTGCATTGCATCGTGTTTTCATGAAGTTTATAATGACATATATTCTGGCACATTTGTAAGGTAAAGGCATACCTTGCTTGAGGCGGTCCATTTCAAAGTATAAATCTTTGATGGGTGCAGATTTCATCATCTTTTGATTAACCTGGAAAATCATGTGCACATAATTAATTCAACTATCCAAGAGGAAAGACAACTTCGTCATTCAGAATTTTCTTGACAAATACATGAGCCCAACCTCTTCTTCTTCTATTTGGCACCCTGGCTGTTGCTGGCGTTTGAACATGAACTTGATGTCGTTGTACATAAGAAACAAAATGTAAGCACAGAATTTGTTAGAGCCAAGTTCTCTCCAAAAAAAAACTGCACATTAGAAACACCATTCAAATAGCCTATGCCAGTTTTTGACAATGCAATCGCAGACCTCTTGTTAGATCTATCTAAAATCATATGCTCTAGAAGGCTATGTTTTATAACTGAAGCAAAAAACAACTTTAATGAAGATGAATTAGTCACTTAATGCATTTCCTATGTATGGCGGTGGGAAAAGGGAGCCCACCGACAGATGGGACCAACCGCCAGAAGGGGCCACCTGCAGTAGAACATGTCAAAGCAACTCCGCGTAAGAACAGACTAAGAGCGAGTCATCTTATTACCCAACAAACAAAAGATCACAGGGACACCAGGAACCAAAACGCAGCAGCGCGCAACTACCCAATAGACTGACATATGGGGCCTCAGCGTAAGAACAGACTAAGAGCGAGACATCTTATTACCCAACAAACAAAAGATCACAGGGACACCAGGAACCAAAACGCAGCAGCGCGCAACTACCCAATAGACTGACATATGGGGCCTCAACGCCTTAAGTAGAGGGGACGCAGCTGGGTGAAACCAAAGACGGTAAAAAGTACCCAGCCACCCCACGATCACCTCTGCCTGCAACCCACGATGGACGCTCCGTACACCTCCCTTCCCCCCCGGAACAGAAACAAGCACACGCTGTCACTGCAACCTGGACCAGCGCGCAAAGGTGGCCCAATAGTCATTCGCTATAAAATAAAGAGGTAACGTACAGGAAAACCAACACCCAGATGTTTAGAGCATCTCCAGCCGTTCGCCCCCCCCCCCCCAGGACGATTTGCGGCGCTATTTTTAGCGCCGCTTGGGGGGCACTTGCGCGGCGATAGGTCCTGGGGGGGCCGGCTACCCAGCCGCGGCCCCAAGATGACCCCCCAAGTATCGGCCAATTTCAAACAAAAAACGACCAAACGCATTTAATTTAGAGGAAGTTCGACTGAATTCATAACATTCGGGCGATTTTTACATAAAAGATAAAAAAATTACGCTAGCCTACTGATCGAAGAAGAAAGAGTAGAGCGCCTCCATTGACGACTCCGGGCTGCCTCCTCCTCCAGCGGCGCCGCCGGCTGCACCGCCATCGTCGCCGTCGCCGCCATCCTTTGGCTCCGGCTTGACGCCGGCCTGCGCGCCACAGGTCCCGCCGCCGATGGAGCCCCTCCTCCTCCGAACCCGCAGTGGCTCCTCCTCGTCGTCGTCAGTGCCGTCGAGGACGATGAACGGCGGCGACGGAGGTCGTGGAGGCGCCCACTTGCTGCGGCTGCTGCTGCCCTCGCCGCGCTTCGCCTGCTCGGCGCGCTGGGCTTCCTCGGCCCGTTTCATGGCCTCGACCCGATCCATCTCCAGCTGTTGTAGGCGCACCTGCTCGGCGAAGTAGTCTCGCCTCGCCCAGTCCATCTGGAAGGCGAGGCCCTCTTCGTCGTCGCTGCCGGCGGCCGGCGGCGGAGGAGGAGGCGGCGGGGCAATGTCCTTGTCCTTCTTCTTCTTCCCAAGGACCTTGCCGAGGAAACCACGGCGCTTCGCCGGGGAGTGCTCCTTCTTCACCTCCAGTTTCACCTCGGTTTTCACCGGGGTGAACTGCGGCGTCGAGAAGGCCGGCCCCGACGATTGGGAGCGCGAAGGAGCGCCGGAGGAGGACAACGAGTCGCCGTCGTCGCGGGGCATCGACGCCCACAGAGGAGTGGCGCGGGTGTAGGATCGACGGCCCAGGCCGGCGCCGTAGCCCGTGTTGGGGTAGTCGAGGCACGGCGAGTTGCCGTTGTCAATGTGGCGCATGACGAACTCGAGCGTCCGCCCCGGCGCGCTCCACCAGCGTGCCCGCCCGCCGCGGTTGTACCGTCCTGCCACGATGGCCAGGCCATTGGTAGAGGCCCGTGCCTGGGCACGCCGGAGCTCGAAGTACTGCTCCCAGGCAGGCGTATTGTTCGCCGCGTTGCCTGGGTTGGCGCGCTCCGCCGCAGTCATCGTGGCCAGCACCGCGTCCACCTCCCGACGGAAGGCGGCCGTGCCGATCAACGGCACCGGAGGTACCGGCACACCGCCGGCGGACAGCACCCACGAGTGGGGCGGCCTGGTGTCCGGCGGGCACGGGTAGCCGGCCTGCGCGAGGAGGAGAGCCTCCATCTGCGACATGCCCCGAGTGCGGAAACCGTTGCGGACGAGCTCGTCGTCGGCCATGGCGAGAGAGGAGAGGAGAGCAGAGTGCGCGGCGAGATGGCGAGAGAGGAGAGGGTGGCGAGGAGCAGAGAGGGCGAGAGAGGAGAGTGCGCGGCGAGGCGCCCCGGGGAGCCCCTTTTATAGCGGGGGAAGAACGCGAACAGGCGGCGGCGCGGTCGTCGGACCGTTGGGTTTCTCGGCGACCCGCATTGATGCCCTCTGCGCCGATTGGACTCGTCACCGGCGCTGCATTGATTCTCTGCGGCGGCGACAGGTGCGGGGAAGCCGAGGCGAGGCGATGACGACGACGCGTGTTCACACGCCGACAGGTGGGGCGCGGCGCGTGGACGCGCTAAATCGCGCGAACTTTCCTTCCCATTCGCGCGCTTTCCTTTCATCCGGCGACCCCAAGCGACCCCCAGCGCGCTGGGTTTGGGTTGGGATCGCCGGACTCAATTTTAGCCCAATCCGGCGCTATTTGGGCCCTTGGGGGCGCGGCTGGGGGAATTTCCTCCCCACGGCGCTAGTTTCGCCGTCCTGGGGGACTCTTGGGGGCGCGGCTGGAGATGCTCTTACCAGCGAGGTGAAAAGTACAAAGCAGGTACTAAGCAGCGAACCAGATTCATCACAAATCGCAAGTGCTCCAGGTATGCGGGTATCCCAGCGGGATTTATAGTAGAAATTAGATTATATCGACCTGTGGTTTCAGTTCAACATAGCTTAAACTCCTTCTAGGTGACCAATACTTAAAATATATTGATAAAAGAGAGCTCGTTTAGAGCCTGGGACCTTTATTTTGAATACGCGGATCGTCTGCTGCAACGACCCAACAAGGGAGCAGCTAATGAGCGTGCTCTTCCCTGACAGATAGAATCCAGCTCGGGGTGCCACGACTGTCACCAGCTTCCCATATTCTACCACTTAAATTATCACATAATATTTTTTCCTATTTGAATTATAAAATGTAAAGGCTTTGATAGTTGAGTTCAAATACATATATATTTTAACTAAATATAAGAACGCATTACAGGATCACCAAATCAACTTGTAGTGCATGAGAAAAAAATAGCATATCCAATCATTTGTGGTAACAAATCAGATCCAACGTATCAAAAATGAAACTTTGTGGCCTCTACAAGTTGAAAGAAACAACAAAAGGTATATTAACAAATTTGATTTGGTGCACTGTCCAACATATTGTTTGAAGAAAATGTTGTGCGCAAAGTATGATAGAATATATCTGAATACCCCTCCTTATCCCCCCCCTAATTGCAAGAAACAAACAGAAATGATAGGAATTATGAGTACCCTCTCAAACAAGAAGTAATTTTCACTAGAGCATACCTAAATACCACAACAAAACAATTATCAATTAGGGCAAACATAGCAATGACTGACAGTACTAAATAGATGTTAATTTATAATCAAGCTGGAATAGAAAATTCACATGCTCCTGATTTCAGCGGCCAGAAGGTACAATCAAATACTTAGCATGGGACAATCCTAACCTAGGAAGAGTCAAGAAATGGTCAAAGGTCAAGACCGTCATCCTTCATCCTTGTTTGATTCATCACTACCCACTACCCACTATCGTTTCTCTTGGTATAAACATTTCTGTTTCAAGATTCTGAATGGCCATGCAATGGATTTAAAATATTATATCATTATGACTTATGAGACTAGAATATCGACATTACGCATGCATGGTCGGTATGATAAGTCTCACCTTGTTCAGGTACTTGTCGGCGAGAAGTGAAATGTCCTGCTTAGGCTCATCAGCTCCGCCAGCCCGAAACACTCAAAGCAATAGTCAGCGCCACCGCCGGTCATCTCAGATGATAATCCAAGTGCACCGTCAGAGTAACCCGTTTATCATGGAAAAAGGAGGTGTCTAAGTGCACCACTTCGACACAAGTGTTGACCAGATCAAACAACCTCATAAGATCAACAAACTGACCAAAATGTAAATTTATAGTAAATCCAAGCAAAGCAAGGAATTCAAAATCAGTTCACAGTAAATTCAGTTTACAATACATTCAGTATATTCAGTTTACAATTAAGCACCACTCTAGAAAATTTACACTAGTGCACTAGCAATTTTAAAAAGTGCACTAATGCACTAAGCTAGCTACACTAAATTTAACAATAAGAGGAACTAGAGGCTCCCTGGAATTTGACACAACCAATTTACAGAGGGCTTGAACCTGGCTTGACAAAAATTCAGAGAAGGAAATGCACAAATTCACAATAACTTTAGCAGTGCACTGTTTCTCCACTAGACCAATCAAAGAAGATGAAGAAGAAATCGCAAGAGAAGGACATGGGGAAAAGGGGATCTTTTTGCTCGAACTTGGGCATAGCCTCACCATGTGGATAGAGTCGGAGCGGGAGTGGGAGTGGGAGGTGCGCCTCTTCTCGCCACAGCCGCCGGGCCGCTCCTCCTCTTTGTGTTGCTGCCGCTGATGGGGATTGGGGAAAGAAGGAGGGGAAGTACTAAATGCAGCCACGCCGGTGACGGGTCCGGCGACCTCTGGCCTCGCCGTCGTCGGTTGTGGCTGATTCCGGCCAAGAAGATGGGAGGCACCTGAAACCCTAGCCATGGGGGTGGGGAGAGGCCTTGAGCGCCGGATCTGGGTGGAGGGAAGGGAGGGGCGGAGCTTGGGGGCAGGGGAGAGTGATGCGCGGCGGGCGCCGGCGAGAAGATCATGGGGGGGGGGGGAGGGTTGGGTGGGGTTCCCGAGAGAGAGAGGAGAGGCGTGGGTGGCCGGGTGGGATTTCCCTAACGGCTCTTTTCGCAGCCATCTTTCTTTTTCTGTGCGAAATAGCAACGGCTCTTTTGGCTGCCATTTTTTTTCCTGTGTTAAAGGCTCTTTTGGCAGTCATGTTTTTTTAGAAAACTATTGAAACTTTATGGAGTACGTACTTAACTAATAGTATGCTCGTGCGTTGCTACGGACCTTTTAAATTTTGATAGCAAATAAATCATGCATTACAACAGGTACAAAATAAATCAATATATCTTTACAAATTTATAAATAATTCGGCACTCAAACAAATTTATAATTAGCAAAACAATATTAAAATAATCAAAATATTAAACAAATAAGTACCGGACGCTCGTGTGTTGCAACTTGCAAAGGAAGGAAAACTCACACATCCTCCTTCTGCTAGCATCGGGGTTCGGGATGACAATATAGGTGAGATGGCATCTGGTTGTCGCTCTGATCATTTCTGTAGTGTCTCACTTGCTTTATCTTTGGTCATTTTCCAAAATAAACATTCCGATCGATTCCATAAGCGGCGTCCTCATGCTTGATATCGCTACCACCCAACCAAGGCTCGAAGCTGAGTAATATAACGGTCGATTGCTCGTTCACCCGCTTTCGACCGTTGAGAAGCAAAAGGCGACGTGTAGGCAAAGTGAGGGCGCGAAGCTTGTGCTGCTGCTAGGTTGGAGAGTGGAGAGTCCACCTCCCGTTCTCATCCAACCATGCTTCCTCACGGCGTAGTTGTCTGCTTCATAATATTTTGGTAAAATTGTATTAGAGCTTTTTTAGGGGAATATGCTAGAGTTTTAACATGATTATTGTTTGAAAATGCCATTTAAATTGAAGGAGTAATTTTTTGCCCGGTTTTAAAAAATGTGAGATATATTTCTCGTGTGAGTTTCGACCTAGACTGGTATGACAAAGTGTAATTTTCCTTATCCATGGTTCAAAGGTGTTCACTGCACCATGATAAATTTTGAATCTCTGATTAGTTCAGACTAAAACATTAGTAACATCTTGGTTTTATGTAGATTAACATTGATATCACATGCAGTTAGGGATTTACCACCCAGCGAGAAAACCGGTTACAGCCGGTAACCACACATCTTCGGTACCTCATGAGATTTTGCCTTGCAGAGGAAAAAATCAAAATTTTGAAGTTGAATGAATTTTATTCAAACTCAAAATTCATTCAAAACATTATCATTTTAAGATTTTGCCTTGTCCGGTATTTTTTTATCGCGGTAACGGAAAATCACGGTGCCCTATAAGATTTTTTTTCTCCAATCTGGACTCCAAAACCTTGCATGCAGTACCAAATTGGAATATTTATTATTACACATACACCAAAGAAAACCATTCTAAAAATGTACTGCAATTTCTTATATGCATAAAATCAAACATTTTGTGTGCACAAGGTCATGAACAGGCTAAAAAATTAAAGAATCAGAAAACTAATTTTGTCTTTGTCATTATAGATCCATGTAATTGAGAGAGAGGGAGAGACGTGGATAAACGACGGGCTTGTTGAGCGGCCAGAATCTGGATAAGGCCACAATACTTTTCTCAGATGTATGTGCCATGGTGGCTAATCGCACTAGGAACTGACTTAGGGCATCTCCAATGATCGTATGTTCATCGTTGGTAAAACTGCCACATAAATTGTTTTGATGACATGGCATCTAATAAAGGAAAAAAGAGAATGCAACCGTATGATACTGAAGCAACGCTCTGTGCACAAGCTCCAAAGCAAACCCGTTCATTTCTTCAGCATATAGTGGGCCCGTATACTAGTTTTTAACATAAGCTAACATACGGCTCATTGGAAAGCTTGTATCATGTGTTGTTGCTTGCTTACGTGGACACCCCAACCAACGACTAAACATACAAACCATTACAGATGCTCTTAGTGGCTTCAGTTGGATCATCGGCGACCATGCAACGCGAAATTCAACATTAGCACGGATGAAGCAGAGGAGGCGGCCGGCAATGATTGCGCATATGCCAACAACAACAACACCTGGCAATGATGTGGTGCTCTTCCATGCTAAGTTAATCGTTTCCTAAGTCGCCTCCTCACTGCCCTCCACCAGTTCGAGCTAGGCCCAATCGAAATGTATTGAAAACAGGGGTGCACACTCGGGTTTCGCTCGCGGGAACAGATGAATGGACGCGGACTGAAAAAGAAGGATAGAAGAGAAGGAGCCCGTGACGGATGGGATGCACGGGGAAAGGCGGCGATCCACAATCCATCGCACATTTAGGTTGTAGGGAATGTCTTTCTAAGGGGTTCCTACTCTGCTCACCTGGGCGTGGTCGGTGACCTACGCCAGATGAATGGGACCAGAGAAGGCATGTCGACGGGCAAGGCCCCGTCTGTCGTCCCATCGTGGAGGAGGCGCGGGGTGGCTCTGCCTTTGACGAACGAACGAACGAACGAACAGCTCGAACCATTTTTTTCAAGGACGACGAGTTAATTTCCAGAGAAGGCAAGGGATATTTAGCAAAAGTGTGAAGGACAAAAAATCATGACTTACAAACACCAACTCAACCTTAATAGTATTGAAGATTAGCGTTTCAACAAAAATAACAGAGCCCCTCTCCTAGCAACCGATTAGGAGAGGGTCCACCACGTAGCCCACCTTACGAGCGACGGGGAGGCGATCGCGAGGCGATTTAACTGTCTGTCGATAGGGTTAGGGTTAGCTGCGGGTGTGTGTGTGTGTCTCCGGCTATACCTAGGGGAACGATGATACGTTCCAAACGTATCTATAATTTCTTCTTGTTTCATGCTTATATTGGTGATGTTGGTATGTGTTTTGCTACACTTTCATATCGTTTACAACATATTTGGACTAACCTACTAACTAAGTGTCCAGTGCCAGTTTTTGTCTGTCGTTGTCCGTGCATTGCAGGAAAATGTCAAAAATAAAAGTGCTCGGAAAATTCCAGAAAAATCATATAAAAAATCAGCGCGACAAAAGACTCCAGATGCCCGAAGGAGAGCCGGAGGGGGGCTCCACCTGGCCTCCTGGTCATGTGGAGCCTCCCCTCGAGCCCCCCTTTGGCTTATTTATTACACTTGCTCCGAAAACCCTCGAGAGGAACCCTGTTACGCGACTTCGTCCACTGTTCCACCACCGGAGCGATTCTGATCTCGGGATCGCCAGGAGAAACTGTCTCGGCACCCTGCCGGAGGGAGGATTGACCTTCGGAGACCTCTCCACCACCATGATCATCTCCGGGATGTGCCGTGAGTAGTCCCCTTAGACCATGGGTCCATGACCAGTAGCTATGTGATCGTTATGTTTGTTTCTTTGGACAAGTAGTCGAATGTAACTCCAAGAGGGAGCGTTATGCTTAATTGTGGGTTCATGCCCCCCGATGTCCATATTGAGTGACATAAACATGAGACTAGGGGATTTGATGTTGCCATCAGGGAGAAAACAACGGTGCTTGTAACTGTGGTTGCAAGGATTGCTTACATTGCGCATAGAGTGATGTTAATGCAGTTGTCTGTTGCTTTGAGCCTACAGTCTGGCTGGGGTTCACAACTTAATACCAGCGAGATGTTTTGGACATATATCTCAAGGGGGATGATTAGTGAGTAAATGTTGATGGATAAACGGTCTACTCTTTTTGGTGTAATGACCATACGATTGAGCCTCTAGCTTTCTTGTAGCATAATTAGCATTGCGGTGCGTTTATAATCCTGTCATTGCCCAGTTGTAATTTGTTCACCCAACATTGTTGTTTATCGTCTTTTGGGAGAGAGACATCACTAGTGAAAGTCATGGGACCTCGTTCCATATTTCCACCATAGTTTACACCGTTCACCTTTACTGCTTTGATTTCCCTTCTGTTGCAATCACTACTATTATTTCCACCCTTGTGTTTGATCTTTTGTAAATAACAAGATCGGAGAAATTGACAACCTCTCTGACTCCTTGGGAGAAAAGTTATTTTCTTTTGTGTGCAGGTCCAGGTTGAGTGAGTGATATCTATTCAGACGGCGCATTACTTACTCCACCACATTCTTGTTGATCCTTGGATTCCTCCCAGATTTGATAAACCTTACAGTCCTCGTGTAAGGGAAATTTGCTGCTATTACATCCTAACCTTCCAGTTGGGGTAATCAACGAGAAGGTGTTATCTACACCCATCAAGCTAAATTTCTGGCGCCATTGCCGGGGACTCCAGTCTTCAAGATAGGGGAGTTGCACACTATCTTTTATCTTCCATTTTTAGTCTTGTTATTTTACTTTTAAGTTTTTGCTTTAGAGTCTTTTATTAAAATAACCAAAAAAAGTTACTTTGTTCTTGCTTGCTGCTGTTATTATGGGTTCCTCTGAAAACACCAAGTTGTGTGACTTCACTAGTCACAACAACAAATACTTTATTTGCACTCCTATTGCTGCACCCGCTACTGAGGCGACTTCCTATGAGATTAAACCTGCTTTGTTGAATATTGTTATGAAAGAACAATTCTCCGGTGCTGGAGATGATGATGCTTTGCATTTGAATAATTTTGCTGAGCTTTGTGATATGAAAAAGTATAAGGAAGTAGATGGTGATATTGTTAAACTTAAGCTTTCCCCCTTCTCTTTGAGAGGAATAGCTAAGGAGTGGCTCCAATCCTTGCCTAGGAAGAGATTAGATTCTTGGGATAAAGGCAAGGGTGCTTTTATTGGGAGGTACTACCCACCTGCTAAGATTACCCAGTTGACATTATGAATTTTAGGCAACTGGATAATGAACACGTTGCCCAAGCTTGGGAACGCATGAAATCTCTTGTTAATAATTGCCCTAGTCATGGATTTACTACTTGGATAGTTATCCAGACGTTCTATGCAGGATTGAACTTTACCTCGCGTAATTTGTTATACTTGGCCACGGGAGGAACTTTTATGTCAACCACACTTGGTGTCGCCACAAAGCTATTAGATGATATGATGACAAACTACTCTCAGTGGCACACCGAAAGATCTCCAACAGGTAGAAAGGTAAAATCTATTGAGGAGATATCCTCTTTAAATGATAGGTTGACTTGACATGTCTTTACTCACTAAGCAAGCTCCTATTGATCCTCATGATTTTCCTTTGAACTCTTTGGTTGAGAGAGAGAGAGAGAGAGAGAAAATAGATGTTAATTTTATTTCTAGGAACAACTTCAACAATAATGCTTATAGGAGTAACTTTGGTAGCAACAACCCTAGACCGTTCCCTTCCAACAAATCTTATGAGAACAAAAAAACTTATCCTAGTACCAAAAACTCCACTTCTGAATTAGAGAGCATGCTGAAGGACTTTATTACTTCCCAAAAAGCCTTCAACAATAGTGTAGAAGATAAATTAGACAAATTAGATAGTCTCTCTTTGAAGGTAGACAACATTGCTCATGATGTAGAGATGCTCAAAATTAGGACTTCTCCCCTTGAGGAGAATAAAACCACACCTATGAATGCTATCCAAATGCACATAAATGAGAACATTAGAATGGTAGCCAAACTTAAGGATAGAAGGGCTATAAATAAAGAAGAGTAAGAGAGAGAGTTAAGAACCTTCCTACATACACCACACTTGCTACTTTACATGTTGTTGAGGACCTCAAAACTTTTAGCACCCATCACATCCCTGGTCCACCTAATGGACCCATCAATGGTGATGCTAAAACCTCAAGTTTAGGACAAGAAGGTCCCTTGAACTTAGAGACTACCAAAGAGGAAATGAGCTTAGATGACATCACTACCACTTTAACTAATGGTAGTGAACTTGATTTTGATAATTGTAGCCTTTCCTAAGTCATCGAGTTCTTGCAAAGAATGGCCAAAGACCCCCCCCACACTAGTTCACTTAACATTGCCTTCACCGAGCATATCACTAATTCTCTTATCAAATCTAGGGAGGAGAAGCTTAAGCTAGAAGTTTCTATTCCTAGAAAACTAGAAGATGTTTGGGATCCTATGGTCAAGATTAAATTGAATAACTTTTCTTACTTTGCTTTATGTGATGTTGGAGCTAGTGCCTCTGTTTTACCCAAAAGAATGTATGATATGCTTGAATTGAAACCTTCTGATCCTTGTTCTTTTGGTGTTCGTCTTGTTGATTCTTCCGTAAAGAAACGTTTAGGAAGGATTGAGGATGTGCTTATTTTTTCAATGATAATTATGTTCCCGTTGATTTTCTTGTCATGGACATTGAGTGTGATCCCTCATGTCAAATTATTTTGTGACAACCTTTTCTTCGGACCGTTGGTGCTATCATTGACATGAAAGAAGGGACTATAAGATTCCAATTTCCCCTAAAGAAGGTCGTGGAGCATTTACCTAGAAAGAAGATTAAGTTACCTTTTGAGTCCGTTATACGGGCAAGCTATGCTTTTGATATTTACAAAACTTGATCTTTTTGCTTCATGCCTAGCTCAAAGGCATAAAAGAAAGCGATTATTGGGAGGCAACCCAAAATGTTTTTACTTTCAGTTTTAGTGGTCTTGATGCTTGTTACTACTGTAGCAACATCATTATATCTTTATTTTCAAGCTTTGTGTCAAGTTTTAGCCTCCAACGGCATGTTGATCAAAAGTTGTGACATGCTGTCCAGAAAACAGATTATGTTTGCTTCATTGAAAAAAACTTTAAAAATCACCAGATCATCTTTTTGATCTGATTTTTTTGAATGTATGCTCTATACAATTGTGAAGCTACCGCCTGTTTTGAGTTTTTTTATTTGAGTTGCGAAAGTATCCCTAAAAATTATTTACTACCTGATGTTCTGTTTTTCCCAGATTCTGCCATGTTCTACATTTTCCCAGTTTTTCAAATCTTGCGCATGCTTTTTCTTTGAAAAAAAATTCTGGCAATCTTGAGAAACAGTAGACCTTGTTGAAAATCTTTATTTCCAGCAAAGGAAATTTATTTTATTATGGGTAGTAACCACTCTAATCAGTCTATTATGAGTTTCGTATGAAGTGAGTTTTTCAAGTGTGCAAAGGAAGATAATGAAAGAAGATCCAGGAGTGTCTAAAGCTCAAGCTTGGGGATGCCCCATGCACCCCAAGAAATATTCAAGGAGACTCAAGCGTCTAAGCTTGGGGATGCCCCCGTGCATCCCTGTAAAAGCCCAAGAGCAATTCTTGTAATCATCATGTAATTTTGCTTTGTCATGTGACTTCCAAACTTGATAGGGTGCTAGATGTTGCAAATTCATGTGATGATTTTAAATGCCAAGAATTTTTGAGTTCATTTGATTTGCTTTTGGATTCAAACAAAGTGGTTCGAGAAGGTTGTTTGAGGATTTTTTTCCATGTTGCATGCATGCTCCCCTTGACCCCAAACTTGGCATAGCCATTTCTTTTCCCTTCCCAAGTGTTTTCAAACACTTGCTCCATTTTTTCCAATTCTAAAAATGTTGGCCATAGTTCAATGTGGTTTGAATTTAAAAAATGCCCCCACATTTTAGTTGCTCTAAAAATGGCCAAACCAATTTTATAAATTGGAGAATATTGCAAGGATCATTTTGCATATTTTTTATGTGATTTAGTTCCTTGTAAATATTTCTGGAAAATTCTCCAAGTGCCTCTGTTTTTATTAAACAGAAAAGGCGAGAGAGGGGTTCTCCTTTTTCTTTTTTCCCAGCGGCTGGTTCAGCCCAGCCCACCTGGGCCCTTCTTCCCCCCTCCTGGGCTCAAGCCCGACTTCGAACCGGTAAGTGGAGGTGCCTCTCCACCATCGATTTTGGATCGCATGGCTCCCCTCTTTCTTCTTTACACCGTGGACGAGGTCCCCCCCTCACCTCTATCTCACGCCGGAGAGGCCACGGCGACACTGAGCCACCGACGTGGCCGGGGAGCTCCCCCTTTATAACCTGGCCTCGCCCCGACTCTGGGAACTCTAGCTAGCTAGTTCCCCCCTCCAATTTCAAGCGCCGCCGCCGCCATGGACGCTGGTGCCTTCCCCTGTTCCGCCTGAATCCCGTGAGCCCGACGAGCGATTCGCCGTCGCCTGACCTCGCCGTCGAGCGTGCGCTCGTCTGCGTCCTCTTCAACATCTCATCGACCTTTTCCCCAACGTACAGGACGGGCCCTGCTTCGCGTTTGGATCCGAGCCGCCGTCGACAACCGCGATCGTCTTCTGCCCCGACACCGGCGAGTGCGTCCACGTCCTCTACGGCACAAGTCGAGGTCGCCTGCAAGCACCCTCTAGGTGAGCGGCCACTACTGGAAAAAAGGGCATTAATGGCGCACCTCATTTGCATGTTAATGGCGCACATAGGGTGCGCCATTACTACCACACCACTACTAGCACTTAGTAATGGCGCACATTTGGTGGGCCATTACTAACCCAAACAGTAATGGAGCACCATGAGTGCGCTATTACTAAGGCCCGAAGTGCGCCATTACTAAGAATTATAGGTTTTTCTTTTCTTTCTGTATTTGCATCACAGATATAAACAACAACATCATGACATGACAACTATTGTAACAGCCACATTAGCTAGAATTCAACCAACACCATTATTAACAAGAACAAATCACAAAGTATATATAGCATGAGAGTACACAAATTCTTAACCAACACATGTTATCAATTACATGCACTACTTCACTCCTCGTCAGAAGATATGACAATGAGCTTGTTCTCTCTTTCGGCCTGAGCTGCTTCCCATACAACCGCTAGGCGCGCCGGGTCTCGTGGAGGGTCATCGAATACGCCCGGGTACCTGCGCTCCCAAATGGCATTGAACTCCGCCTCCTTTGCCGCGTCCTCCTCTTCTATCTCCCGCCTATTTCAAGACAACTCTGAAGCAATGGGATGAATATCAGAGCTTGCCGTCGAAAAGCCGGAGACATCTGAGGACGCCGTCGATGCAGAGAGGCGCGAGCCCGTGGAGCAGGCCGACAATGCGGGTGCGGGCGCGGGCGCGGGAGCGGGAGCAGGCACGGTCTCCGGCTCGGGGGTGGCGGCTCGGGGGTGGGGTGGTATACGGATGCCGGTGGTGATGCGGTAGGTTTGGCGAGAGCGAATCATTTCTGCAAGATAAGAAAATCACAGCATCAATTAAAGTAGAGTGCTTCACATTCAAAAGACTATTAAAAACAATGGTTCAGCCTGAATAAAAACAATCGCAGGTTCGGCCTGAGTATAGCTGGCTGAATCTGTCTGTTCCTTAACTGTAACAGCAATGTGCATAGCTTAGTATGTTTGGCATTCAGATTGTGACTAGTTTTTCATCTCAACTCATTCCACATTTCCTGAACCATAATTGATGCTGATATCAAGTTATTGCTGGGAAGAAGCCGGTGTTTATTTCATATGTATTTGTGCTAACTTACTGCAATCAAACTGCTAAATATTTAATAGTGAATTATGATATGCCATGCTTGGAGGAACATATTGTCTTTTTAAGTTAAATTGACTGCAGAAAGCACTATTATTTGGTCCCTTGAGAACAGAGACACATGCCAAGAAATTAGTAACCATGAGCTTTGGTGTAGTATCACGAACACTGGGGGATGGATAATTAAGCCACTGGGATAGTAGCAGTAATTTATTCTGCGAAATTCCATTTTGGTGTAGCTTCTTTAGAGATTGTAATAATATTGACTCCACAACAGCTTCACTAGATCTGTTGAACTTGCCACTTTGTGCCGCGGCACCAATTTGCTTGGCTCTGAGACTGCTATCTTCCGCTGCAGGTCCAAGTTAACAAGAGCGACTACAGCAACGTGATGGGTGCGCTGCCCTACCTCAAAGTGAACAAGAAAGCAGGCTGAGAGATCTACCGGGTCTCGTAAAATGACTGCCACTGAGTCTCAGTTCACTCACTTGTAATTTTGTGCATCTTTGTCTGTATGTCTTTTTTTCTTTCGGTAATACGTACCAATGCCATACTTCGCATCCCAACTAATCATAAATTTTTATTCATATGGGTAGTCCAGTGGCGTTCCACAACAGAGATGCACTTACCTGGTTGACATGTGTGCAAGAAAAAGGGTGATTTCCGTTTACTCTTTAAGTGCATTCACTTTTTTATTAATTAAAAAAGTTGCAACCCTGCTTCAGTGTAGTATTAGCCTGAATTATTTCATCATAGTTGATTTCCAATGTTGAACAAAAATGTTCGGTTTCAGTATTATTGGGTACAAAAATCAGTGAGGGGAGTTAGCCAGAGTTCAAAGTTATGCCACCATGTTTGTTCCAAAAACGTTGCTGATGGATCTACTTGTGTTGCAATGTCCATAGCATACCGAAGATTTGATAGGTGTTCATCAACATTTTGCAACTCATGGTAATATAGATTCAGATTGACTACCATATTTTTCAATGATGAAGCTTCAGTGCAGCACTGGACTACCATATTTTGCAATGAAAATCAACAGCAGTGAGCACGCGCATGAACGGAAAGGAAAAAGCCACAGCAGCAGGTGGACTACTCACCTAGGGGTGGCTTGGAGACGAACTCGAACACGCCGTAGGGGAAGAAGACGGCGTAGCCGAGGAAGAAGACTCCCGCGACGAGTGTCGATAGCTCGGGGACGCGTCGATGGCGGGCGTCGTCGTCGTCGATGGAATCGTCGATGGTGAGCGTCGATAGCTCGGGGATGCGTCGATTCGGGCGTAGGTGGTAGCAGACGGGGCAGCGGCACTATCGGGCGGGTCCGCGGCGGGGGAGGGGGCGGGAGGGAGAGCGAGGCCACCGGAGCGGTCGCCGGAGAGGTGGGGAGGGGGTCGCCGGAGACTGGGACTGGTTGCGGGAGAGGTGGGATTGGATCGGGAGGGGGAGGGGGAGGGGGCGGGGTCGATAGGCTAGGGTTGCGGCGCGGGGGGGGGGGATGATGTGCTAGGGTTATGGCGTTGGGCCGGTATACCCAGGCCAGCCCAGAGACATACCAATAGCGCATCCATAAGAAGTGCGCCATTAGCATCCCTGGTTGCTAATGGCGCATTCCAGAGAGGTCCGCCATAGCTATGTAAGGGGAGGGGGCTGGTCCAGGAGCAATTTAGTAGTAGCGCACTAGATGAGGAGTGCGCCATTAGCAAAGTGGATACTAATGGCGCACTTGATGACTGTGCGCCATTGCTATATAGCAGTGGCGCACCTCATGGGCAGTGCGCCATTAGCTGTCATATTATCTATAGCCTATTTTCCAGTAGTGGGCGACGCCTCTCCTTTCCCCTCCTAAGGGCCCGTAGTGTTTCCTCCGCGTAGTAGCTGTAGAGCCGCCGCCAGTCGTCGCCGGCAGGCGTCCCAGTAGTCACCGTGGCCATGGGTAAACCGAGCGTGCTTCCCCCCTTCTCTAGGAACACGCATAGCACGCGTTTGACTACAAGGCGTCGCCTTGGTGCACGTTGCGGCCGCCGTGGTCGCAGGTATGCCCATGCAGTTTCGCTCGCCGCCGTCAACTTCCGGTGGGCAAGGCGTCGCCTTAGCGAGGCCACGGCCAACCCCAGGGGCACCCATGTGATCGTGGATGTTCCCTCTCCATCCTTCCTGTCTCAGTCAAGCCGGAGGTTCCCCCTGCACGATGCAGTGCTCGCCGAAAAACTCATCGACGTCAAGTGATGGTCGGGTTCAGGCATGCGCTTGAAGTTCAGTTAGCCGGGGGTTTCTCTTCTTTTGTTGCCTTGCACCTGTAACCTGTCAAGATCCGTTCAATGGCCGAGTGGTAGCGTGCAGCGAGAGGCAACGGGGAGACGCGAGTTCGAACCCCGCTGGGGACATTTTCCCCACCCATTTTTGCAAGGGACGAGTGGCTGACAACTGGGACCCGCACGTCAGTGGACCAGGCGGCCTAATCCGAGTGGGCTGAGCCCATTGCAGTCCAGAGGAGAATAGAAGTTGGGCCAGTTGTGCCCGAGACGAGCCCATGGTGTTGTCTCTCCCTTTTTCTTTTTTTTCTTTTCTTTTTTTGTTTTCCCTCCAAAATTGATTTGAATTCAAATTTAAATATGTTTTAAAATGACTTGGGCATTTTACCTCAAACATATCATCCCATATATGAATTTGGGGTAGAATTTCCCACTGAAGGCCATGGTGAGGTCCATTTTGTTAATTGAGCCTTAAAATATTGAGGCGTTGTCAATTTGCCTTAAGGCCCTTCAGTTCTTTTGAATTTCCAAACTGTGTTTTGCTATTTCAACTTGAGTCATGTCATATATGATTTTGGGGCAACAAGGTCCCAGGAATTCAATGGTGATATCCATTTTGTGTTTTGTGCAACACAAAAATGGACATGGTGCACAAGCACTTATAACCATTCAATTTCTTTTGCCCTCCAATGCTTTGTCTTTCTTTCAACTTAAGTGCATGTTGATCTTGTGCTTTTTATCCTTCAAGCTCTTTTCCATGTCATCTTCAATCCTTGCATCCATGAACCAACCCCTAGCATATTGTCATATGCAAGTGGCTGGGATCTTTCTCTTCTGTTGAATCTTCCCGGTGTCAAATTCACCGACACTTCTCCGTCTCCGGAATCGATAGATTTGTTTCACGATGCTTATTGTTAACTTGTTGTTGTTATTTCATGCCATGTCATGTTGCCATGTCACTTACACCAAAGTTAAGGCTATGACCAAAGCCATAAAACATTAATAATTGCATATGGAGTTTGTTGACGTGTCGTCAATACCTCCTAAATTTGACTAGATAGGGTCACACCATGTCTAATTAAACTTGATCATCTCAGACATGCTTTTGCATTTGATCTCGATGTTTACTTGTGTGCTTTTCCTTGACGGTACCTTACGTTAGCACCTGAGACTGCCGAGGAGACTTTCATGGAGATTTCCGACACCGAGCCCGAGGACCCTGCTACGTCTGCTCCGTCGACTGATTACCCAGGCAAGGGGGTTTATATATCATTATTTATAGCTTTCAGCTCTCTTGCCTAGCTGTTTTTAGAACGGTTGCTTGATCCTACCACCATATACTTTTGCCTCTCAATTTAACCCAAACAGCCATGCCCCCACATCCTAGCAAAACCTTGTTTAGCTATGTACCTTGCTTGCTTAACCATTGCTTAGTATGTGTAGGCCCTTAACCTGCTGCTTATACCCATTGCTGCTTGGTGGAATATCATGATATTATCATAAATTGGTTGATAATTATTATTATGATGTTAATTTATATTTGACGAAGGATGGGAGACCGGCCGGGTTGTTCCCACCGGGTGTTTTGTTCTGTTCGAGTCACCTAGGTCCCGAGTTCCGGGTATTGTGTTTCTTGACGAGCGTGCCTAATCGTGTGTGGGATTCTATGGGGTCCCCTTTTCTTACCTATCTAGCTTCAAACAGTTCTAGTGGTGGCCCGAGGTGATTTACTATTTGCAAACGTCTGTGTGCTTGGTTGGTACCCCAGCAGTTTTCGAAACAACCCGGACCAGCGGAGACATAGTTCCTCTTGTTGGTCTACACTGGTGAGCTAGGGAAGTCCCCTGCTGTTCAGGTGAGGCTAAACTTGACCTTGGCCATACGGCAGAGGACGATTCGAGAGCGTGACCGGCTTTTGAGTTGGGTGTCGACTCACCAGGGGGTACCCGAAATTGTGCGTTGTTAGTTAGAGGGACTGACATTCCGGAGTTTCAGGCGTTTACACAGCCAAGAGGAAACCAGGCGTACATACGAAGCCTATGATGGACAGTTGGTACACCCTTGCAGGGTTAAATCTTTTCGAAAAACCGTGTACGCGGTTATGGACGACTTGAGACCTACTCCTTGTTCATAGAATAACATCAACTTAATCATGCTTTAAAAGTTACCAACGTGTGAGTTGCCTTGATTGCTCTTCTTCGTCCAGGGCGACAAATAGGGGACAAGGTTGTGTTATGTTTTGCGTAAGTAGGTGGATAGCAGACTTACGACACGTTGTCAACGAGTTCTTGGATCTCCCCTACTCTAGTAGTTCGTTAGCCACTCATATATGCTAGCGCGGCTGCAAGCTCAACCACTACCTTTCCTTACCGTGAGAAGATAGTTATACTGCATTGATATATTCTCACCTCTTGCTTTTATTTTCACTTTTATGTTTTGCCCAATCGGCCGCTGCAGTTGATTACTACCTCGACCCGAGCACTGGACGTTACTTCATGGAGGTGCCACCGGAGGAGGACGATGAGGAGGACTTCGCCCAGTAGATCCTATAGTTGGGTTCCGACGTTCCGTGGGTGGACTTGTTTATGTGCAACCCTCTCTAGGGCCATTTGAATTTTGATCGTAATTGGTCGTGTGTGCCTTCCGCATGATGTTATGATGTACCGTTGGATCTTATGATCTCTGGGATGATGTAATAAATACCAGCGGCGAGTGTATGCCCTGGACTTATTTATATTTATGTCTTAGTTGTTCATGCTTCATTTACCTGTTGTCGAGAATCCGATAGCGATATGAGTGCGAGTATCGTGCATCGGTGGCCACTTATGCGCTTCTATCTCAGGTGGGACGTGAAAGCGACTAACTCAATATAGTACTGCATCGGGGCCCTTACAACTTGGTATCAGAGCAGGACTGACTATAGGACCCCTTACTGGTCGAAGTTGAGTCTAGAAACTATTTTGTAGTTATTAGGAAAAAAATCGGAGAGTAGGAACTCTTTATTTTTCTTCTTACCCCATCCTCCCACCCCTTTTTCCATGAGGAAGTGAAACGTTGTTTTTCTCTCTGCAACTTATCCTTTCAAAACAAATCTAGGTTCTCGTTTACATGGGGCTCCGATTCCTCTATAATTTTTTGCTAGCGACGAGAAGGGTTGGCGTACGTTGAGAACACTGAGCCGCCACTTGGGGTTGACAGCTCCACCTCTCTTACGGCCTACCTCAGGTGAAAATCCTATATAGGGATGGTTGGCATCCTCCGGATGTGGTTCCTCCCCCCTCTAGGAGACCACTTCGGCGGGCCGCTCAGGGCAGATGTCTCAACGCTCAGGTCTTCAACCACTTGTATATATTGTTGTGTGATCGCTAGCAGATTATTATCTTGGATTCGAATGATCTCGGTTTGGGGATTCAAGTAGCACCTAGCTTTCGGACTTTCTGGGTTAACCTTGGTGGATATTTAGCTTTCGGCTTCCCCATACCTCGTGAGGAAGTTTTGTTGTCAATATTATTTTATCTTCTGGTTTCATCGATATTTCTGCCATGTTCTCATAAGTGTTCCTGTATAAAGGATACCGAGAGGGAACATGCCGCCGTCGGAGAACCCTATCCTTGGGGAGGCTGTGGCCACAGTGGCTCAGGGCACAACTACGATCTTACACATGCTCCAGAACCAGACTTCCCAGAGGAATGATCGACCACATCACACGACTTTGCAGCAGTTCCTTACTATCTACCCCCCCAGATTATCAGAGGCTCGAGACCCGCTGGAAGCGGACGATTGTATAGCAGAGATCAAGAAGCACTTCAACGCAAACACCGCCACGCCAGTAGACTACGTCACCTTCGCCTCCTTCTAGCGTCAGGGTGCAGCAGCCAGCTGGTACGATACCTACAAGGCCAACAAGGGCGATGTTGTGAGCACGTGGGAGGACTTCTTCACAGACTTCAGAGTAGCGCATATTTCAAGTGGCTTGATGGATAGGAAGCGAGAGGAGTTCTTGGATCTGAGTCAAGGTGACAGGTCAGTCCAGGAGTACAACCTGGCCTTCGTCAAGCTCGCCAGGTATGCTCCTGAGGAGGTCTCCACAGAGGCTAAGCGGATTGCCAGGTTCCGTGGGGGTCTCAACACAGAGATCAAGTATGCGCTCACCTAGTGCAACCCTACGTTTTTCTCGCAGTTCGTCGATTCAGCTATTCGCCAGGAGTCAGCCAGAGCAGAGTGGGACACAGACAGAAGGAGCCAGAGAGAGTACAGCTTCGCAGTGATGGTCCACAAGAAGGCAAAGACTTCGGTCACAGAGGCGCCACCACAGAAGCAGCAGTTCCAGCCGAGGGGGGGCACTTGTCCGCACTTTTGCCCGCCCTCCCGTCCCAGTTCAGCAGGCCCCTCGCTCTACACCACCACACGCGAGGACACCCAGGCCGTAACCCCGGCCTAGGTCAGGCGTGATCTGCTACAAGTGTGGAGAGCCGGGGCACACTTCTCCCAAGTGCACCGATCCGCGCTTTGCTCGGCTCCCACCGCCCCCACCTCGCTCTACTCCGAGATTGTGAGAAGTTCGGGTGCACAACATGATGAAGACAGATGCTCAGTAGTCTTCAGAGATTGTGATTGGTAGGTTGCTTGTTAGTTCAGTTCCTGCAACCCTGTTGTTCGATTACGGAGCTTCTCACTCCTTCGTTTCCAAGTCCTTTGCACGTGCACATGATCTGCAGTCAGAGATGATGCCGTCGCCTATGGCTATCTCTACCCCGTGCTCTAAGTTGAGTTCAGCTGTCAAAGTTCCTGATGTGCAGATCCAGATTCAGGGTCTCCTTTTTTCCGCTTCCTTGATCTTGCTTCCGCGTTCCGACATTGATGTCATCTTGGGTATGGATTGGCTTGTGCAGCACAAGGCCAACATTGATTGCCCTTCAAGATCCGTGAAGTTGACACATGATTCAGGCGCAGAAATCTTTTACACTTGTGGCTCAATGGCAGGAGCAACACAGTTGTATACCCTGAACGCAGGAGTCGCGCCTTTGCTCGAAGAAGTCAAAGTTGTCTGTGAGTTTCCAGACGTCTTTCCAGAGGAGTTTCCATGAATTCCCCCAGTTCGAGCCATTGAGTTCGTTATTGAGCTAGAGCCTGGTACTCAGTCGATTTCTCGGCATCCGTACAAGATGTGTTGGAAGGAGTTGATTGAACTCAAGAAGCAGTTGAAAGAGTTGGAGGCAGGCGGTTTTATCCGCGCGAGAACTTCCCCTTGGGGTGCACCAGATTTGTTTGTCCAGAAGAAAGATGGGACTAGCCGCTTGGTCCAGGACTATCGCGGTATTAACAAGAAGACCATCAAGAACAAATACCCTTTACCCCGCATCAATGATCTGTTCGAACAATTGAATGGAGCAAAGGTGTTTTCCAAGCTTGACTTGAGGATGGGGTATCACCAAATCCGTGTTCGTGAAGAGGACATTCCCAACACCGCGTTCAGCACACGTTATGGGTTGTATGATTTCACAGTCATGACTTTTGGGTTCTCAAACGCCCCTCCAACATTCATGAGAGCTATGAACTATTTGTTCCAAGAATGGCTTGATGTGTTTGTTATCCTCTACCTCGATGACATTCTTGTGTATTCCAAGTCAGAGGCTGAACATGAGGAACATCTTCTCCTGGTGCTGCAGAAGCTGAGAGAGCACCGGTACTATGCCAAGTTCTCCAAGTGTGAGTTTTGGCTCGACAAGGTCAATTTTCTTGGCCATGTCATTTCCGCTGAGGGTATTGCGGTTGATCCAGAGCGAGTCCGCACTATTCAAGAGTGGGCTCCGCCGAAGAATATGAAGCAGCTAAGGAGTTTTCTCGGCCTCGCCAGCTATTACAGGAGGTTTGTGCAGAATTTCTCCAAAATAGCGAAGCCAATGAATGAATTGTTGTGAAAAGGCAAACGATACGTTGGTCACCGGATTGCCAGTAAGCCTTTGAGGAGCTGAAGAAGAAGTTGATCAAAGCTCCAATTCTCACGCCGCCAAACGAGTCACAGCCTTTTCAGGTGTTTTGTGATGCCTCATTGCAAGGTCTAGGCGGAGTTTTGATGCAATGCAGAAACATTGTGGCTTATACCTCACGGAAGTTGAAGACGAGTGAGAGGAATTATCCCACACACGACTTGGAGCTTGCAGCAGTTGTGCACACTTTGATCACTTGGCGACACCTCCTCTTAGGGAGGAAGGTGGATGTGTTCACCGACCACAAGAGTCTGAAATACTTGTTCACTCAACCAAATCTGAATTTGAGGCAAAGAAGATGGCTTGAAACCATTACTGAGTACACAGTTGATATTCAATACACGCCTGGGAAGGCGAATGTCATAGCTGATGCGCTGAGCCGCAAGGGCGATTGCAATAATATCCAAGTGCAGAAGATCCACCCTGATTTGTGTGAGTCCTTTCGCATGCTCAATCTCGAGCTAGTTCCAGCAGGCTACCTTGCCAACCTTGTGGTAGAGCCCACTATCCATGAAAAGATCCGTGAAGCTCAGTCTGGCAGCTCAATGATACAAAAGATCAAACAGGATATTGTCGCCTCAGTTCCCAAGTACGTTTGCTTTTCAGTGCATAATGACGGCACCGTGTTCTTTGAGGAGAGAGTTGTTGTTCCCGAGGAGGGAGATCTCAGAGAGGTCATCATGAAGGAGGCCCATGATTCCAAGCTATCGATTCACCCTGGCAGTACAAAGATGTATCAAGATCTCAAGGAAAGCTTTTGGTGGACTCGTATGAAGCGGGATGTTGCCTGTTACGTGTCTCAGTGTGATGTGTGTAGGAGAGTGAAGGCACATCACCAGAAGCCTGCAGGGCTACTTCAGCCACTTGAGATTTCGTAGTGGAAATGGGATCACATAGAGATGGATTTCATCACAGGCTTCCCCTTGTCGCAGAAGAAGAACAATGCCATCTTTGTCGTCATTGACAAACTTTCCAAAGTTGCCCACTTCTTTCCAGTGAAGGATTCCATTTCAGCAGCTCAGTTGGCGTATTTGTATACCGCAAGAGTTGTATCTTTGCATGGCATTCCCGAGAAGATCAGTTCTGATAGAGGCAAACTTTTCACCTCTAAGTTCCGGCAGGCCTTTCAAAAGGCGATTGGTACGACAATGTTGTTCAATACCGCTTATCACCCTCAGACCAGTGGGCAGGTCGAGCGCGTGAACCAAATCCTCGAGGATATGCTTTGAGCATGTGTCATCTCCTTTGGCATGAAATGGGAGGAATGCTTGCCGTACGCTGAGTTTTCTTACAACAACAGCTATCAGGCAAGTCTGCAGGCATCACCTTTTGAGGTCTTGTATGGCCGGAAGTGCAGGAGACCTCTGAACTGGTCCGAGACAGGTGAGAGGCAGTTGTTCGGTCCAGATGTGATCAAAGAGGCAGAGGATAAAGTGAATATTGTCCGAGAGCACCTAAAGGCATCACAGTCAAGGCAGAAGGCCTATTATGACAAGAGGCACCGTGGTGTAGCTTTTCAGGTTGGTGATTGGGCGTACCTAAAAGTGTCTCCGTTGAGCGGAACTCACCGCTTTGGCATCAAAGGAAAGCTCGCTCCAAGATTTGTCGGACCTTTCCGCATCCTTGAGACTAGAGGACCTCTCACCTTTCGGCTTGAGCTTCCAGAGAGTCTGTCCATGGTGCATGATGTGTTCCATGTGTCCCAGCTAAAGCAGTGCTTCAAGCAGCCAGAGCAGGCCGTTGACTTGGGCGAGATCCAGCTGAGTGCGGACCTTTCCTACTCAGAGCGCCCAGTCCGTGTTCTTGAGACGTCCGAGCGCAAGACTCGCAACAAGACCGTCAAGTTCATGAAGGTCCAGTGGGCACATCATTCGGAGAATGAAGCAACGTGAGAGAGTGAAGATCATATCTGTTCCGAGTATCCAGAGTTGTTTCTGGCTTAGATCTCGGGACGAGATCCTGTGTTGGTGGGGGAGTGCTGTAACAGCCCAAGAACAATTCTTGTAATCATCATGTAATTTTGCTTTGTCATGTGACTTCCAAACTTGACAGGGTGCTAGATGTTGCAAATTCATGTGATGATTTTAAATGCGAAGAAGTTTTGAGTTCATTTGATTTGCTTTTGAATTCAAACAAAGTGGTTCAAGAAGGGTGTTTGAGGATTTTTCCATGTTGCATGCATGATCCCCTTGACCCCAAACTTGTCATAGCCATTTCTTTTCCTAACGGGGATCAACCCCGGCAAATCCCATGGTCAGGGACCCTAGGTTTCGTGTAGGAGGAAAGACAGCGACGTGGCCTGCGTGTTGGTAGGATTCGGAGGTGACAAGCGACACATGGGGCACGATTTACCCAGCTTCAGGCCCTCGAAGGGAAACCCTACATGCTGCTTGTCTGATCTTGTATTGATGATGATGTACAGAGGTGCCGTGAGGGCTTTGGTGGAGAGAGATCTGTCTAGTCCTATGCGTGGGGGTTGCGAGGAGTTTCGAGGTTGTCTAGAGAGGTGCCCCTGCCTCGCTTTATATAGATAGCCAGGTAGGGCTTACAAGAGTCCTAATCAATCTACAAGTAAGAGTCCTTGTCTTGCGCCTCAAGTCTTCGGCTTCACGTCTTATTCTATCATGCCGGTGTCCACGAGTGGGCTCCTGGTGGGCCACAAGCCATGACACGCACCAGGTACCCTCATGTAGAGGAGTCGTGAGGGTATCCCCTCGTCAGTAGCCCCCGAGTGCCTGGGGGACTCGAAGAGTCGCGCAGGGACTCGAATCTGCAGTAGCCGCCATAGTGCGTGTCGGTCATTTGCTGATGAGCAGTCGAAGATGTCGTGAGTATGCTCCCGATGGGAGTATTTGGATGAAGCATCGAAATTGCAGTCCGGTTCGTCTTCTTGTTTCATCGTCGGGTGGGGAGAAGTTGCCCAGTCAAGTGGTTGTCGGGTGCGCGTCAGCGCTCCCGATGGGAGTAGACCCCGAGGCTATGTGCGACTTGTAGAGTCGCGCATAGGCTCAAGTTGTTTTTAAGCTAACCCCGTCGTTCTTGTCAGCTGCGCGAGTAGTGCTCGTCGGGTGCGCGTCAGCGCTTCCGATGGGAGTAGCCCCTGAGGCTATGTTCGACTGCTTGCAGTCGAGCATAGACTCAAGACTTCTTCGTCGTCGAGTAATTGTCATCCGAGGAAGTGCTCGACTCGGGTCTTGCACCGTAGGCGTGACTTGTTGTAAGGATCAGTCGTGGACAAGGAGGTTGGCCTCGCCGCGTTATGAGGGCGCCCAGCCCCCGAGCATCTGCTAAGAAGGAGAAAAAGGTGCAACTGTATTAAGATGTACTTGCGCGATATATAAAAGAATTGTAAGGTGCATGATTTGTAGACATTGAACTTTTGCCGAGTGGACAATGTAGCAGCATATAAAGTTTATGCATGTCTTTTCATGAGTAGGCCCTCCAGCAGCATACTCTTGCCGGGTAACAGGGACGCTATGCCAGACTTGTTGAACCCGGAGACAAGAGCAGCCTTTTGGTACCCAGACTCACTATAAACGCGAATAAACACATATAAAGCTGAGCATGATCCAAAGAATGATTTTGTAGCCTTCAGATGTTCGTGTGCGACTGCGTAGTCGTCTTTTGCGACTGATCGAGAATGTATAAAGGTTTTGGAGTCATAGCATATAAGAGTGTAAGGAAAACTTAGCTGTAGGATCGACGCGACAGAGGATGTCGAAGATGAGTAGTCGACGTGGCACAACAGAGTCGACGTGATGGCGACTGCGACGTTCAGCCCCCGAGTCTGTGAGCCCCCGAGTCTTGAGGTGGCGGAATTGCGTGGCGAAGTCGTCGGGATGGATTTATCCGGCAAATTATGAGAGGACTCGACGCGGTGATTCCTGCGCGATGGAGCTCGGTACGGGAGAACCCGTACAAAGGAGCTCGGCGCAGGATGATTTGTGTGCTTAGAGTTGACGGTGCGGCGAGTGACCGAGAAGGACTCGATGCGTCGGGCGGATCCTTCGATTGCTCGCTTGGTGATGACGTTGTAGCGGCGCGAGTCGATGTAGAACCTTGACGAGTCATCCATGGCATGTCGAGTTGGAGTAGAAGTCTTGCGGGTCAAGATTGAACCTGAATTCGCGATTGGAAATTCGCGATCTCACGCAGATCCAAAAACGCGTTGCAGTGCGAGAGCCGCTGACGAAGATCTAACCGTTGAAATTTTCTGAAATGTTTTGTGCAGATGGGGGATTTAATTCCGCAACTTTTCACCGGAGGGATCTTCGAGTTGATGTCCGAGCTAATGTCTGGAATATTTTTGCTGGAGTCGCGCGGAGTTCCGTCAAATTCCGAGTGTGCTTCAGTGCAGGAGTCGCCGACAGAGATCCAGCCGTTGGAATTTGCTGAAATGTTCACAGATTTTCGAAAATTGGATTTCGTATGTTTCCACCGAAGGGATCATCGAGATGAGCTCCGAGTCGCCGCCGCGAGTGCCCGCAACACAGACGTTTTTCTGTCCTGTAGGCTGCGCGTGAGCGCTTTTGTTGATGTCGATCTTCGAGTGCCGCGCTTGAAAATTTTCTTGTTTTCTCCGTGAGCTTGATGTAGATCTTAATGTAGTTGTTGAAGAATCCGAGATTGCGATGAACCCAACTTGAATAGATCCTTCCGAAGTCGACGGATCGTCGATTGTCGATGTAGGTATGAGCCGCCGATCCGTGAATCCAACGCACATGTCTTTCCCACAGACGGCGCCAATTGACGGGGATCAACCCCGGAAAATCCCATGGTCAGGGACCCTGGGTTAGTCATGAGAAGCACAGGTTGGACGATATCTCGTCGGCAAACAAGGAGGCTCGCTCCTGCTCGATATTATAGATTGGGGAGATGCGATTACAGTGGAGGCCAAGGCTGGAGCGCTCAAGGCTAGGGTTACAAGTAAGATTCTCTCCCTTTGGCGTCACCCCTCCTAGCGCTTATATACCGGGCTAGGTCTCGGGGAGTCCCTCTACGTGTACAAGTATGCTTTCTTAACCCTAGCTTGCTCCGTACGGCAGGTCTTCGCACCTTCCTTGCGAGTTGCAGACTCCTACGTCGGTACCAACTAGTGGGCTGAGGCCGTATCTTCATGGGCCTTCTGACTTCATGGACACCAGGTAGGCTCATCCGTAGGAGTCGTGGGGTCACCCCCGAGTTCCTAGGGGACTCAAAGAGTCGCGCAGGAACTCGAGTACATTCATTTGTCGTTTATTGATATGCACGGTTCATCCGTGGGTCGCTGGAAGTCTGGTGGCCATGACAAAACCTGTTTCGAGGGATGCTAAGCTGAAAGGGCGCAAGGAGTCGACGGGTCGAGCCTTGGTGAATTGCACTAGGGCAAATACCACAGTAGCCCAATCAAACCCACGTCCCTCGACGTGAGCTTGGAACACTGGTGTCGAGCAAAAGTCCGGTCGCTTCAGGTCTTACGGTGTTCATTTGCCTCCAGTAATGTGTGTACCCTAAGGCGCGTCCGCCCGGCTTATCTATCATGCTCTGCACATGGGAAAGGTTGGGAGTGAAATCGCTCTTCGGCAAGTCCCAGCCCGGCCGTACTTCACAGCGGGGTCTTACCTACACGCTAATCTTGCGTGGCTTCTGGGCACAGTGTATCGTGTACCAGGAATGTGTGTTTTTGAGGCGCAAAGCCTTTTAGCATTGCACCCGCTTGGAACAGAACATCAAGCGAGATGTTCACTCATTCACCCAAGGAGTTTTGTTTCGAGTGCTCAGTCGGGGAGTTTTTTGCGAGTAATCACTCGAATGCCGTTTTTCGGCTCCTGAGGTGAGGGAGCACCTGGGACTCGTAGCGCCGTATGGTCCTGGCGAGTGTTTTGTTTGTCTTTGCGTCGGGTTGAGGGAGCACCCGAGACTCTCATTGGTGCAAGTGTTCACTCGAGCACATGGTTGGCCTTTAGGTGAGGGAGCACCCGGGACTCTTATGATGTACGCTCCCGATGGGAGTGAGATGTTTTTCTTCCTTGGGGAAAAGATATGAAAAGATGGAATCTCTGGGCCTTGGTGGCGTACTGAGTACGCCTTGCTGTTTGGGTTTCTTCGCCATTCGTCAGGGATAGTGATGACTCTGTTTGATGGCTGTCAGTGATGCGCTGCCAGTGAACCGTAATATCTTGAGGACCGGACATAATGATGGCCGTTTGTGGCGTGCGGCAGGCGCCGGTTGAGTTTCCCATGTGTGCGTTGGAAACGCGCGCGAATTGACGCGCCCTGCGTACAGTGCTTCCCGTGGGAAAGCATCTTTCGTCTTGGAGTTCGAGATGGCTGGGTCGTTTGGTCTTTGAATTAATTGCCGCTGTCGTCTTGGCTTCTCTGTGCTTCGAGGATTTTTGTTCTATAAATAGGCCTTTCTCTTCTACGCTTCTATCCAACTCGTTGCTTCATCTCTTTCTTCATATCTCCTTCCGCTCATGGTTCCGAGGCGAGGCGTTGGCCGTGGCCGCGGTCGTCGTGGCCGTGGTGGCCGCACACCATGTTCATGTCGTGGAGGTCGTCATGGTGCGGTGCCAATGCCTTCCTCCTCACCCTTGGAGGAGGGATTCTGGCGCTATGATTTTATTTTGCGCGTTCGTGGCCAAAGTGCCAATCGCATCCTTCTTCCCTCTGCTTTTTCTGCCATTGTCTCTGAACGTGGCTTGGATGGCCTGCTTCTGCACCTTCAGGGGAGTTGTCGATCTCATTCTTATGTTGAATTGGAGGTTGATAGCTCTCGCTTGATTTTTCTTGGCTCTGGTTGGGGTTTATTTGCTCGGCGGTTAAATTTGCGAGATGGTGATATGCTTAGCTGTCGCTTTGACGGTGAGAGCACTGTCATTGTCCGCGCATTCGATCCGAGTGGAAATAGCATGGATCCGCATGGACAGGAGTCGAGCAGCGACAGCTCCATGAAGTCGAGGAGTCCTTCGCCCGCGTCTTTGACTGCTTGTTCCTCCAGGGACTCTTCTGATGGTGGTGGTGAGCCGTCTTCAACTGCTTCGTCCTCTGCTTCTGGAGAAGACCTTGATGTCAAGCCACCGGTTAAACGAGCGCGGCAGGCGACCTTGTAGAATTGGAGGCGTCGGCGTCATCTTCGCCGGCAGTTTGGGCGGAGTTGGAGAAGAAGCTAGAGGAGCAGGAGAAGAAGCTGGTGGAGCAGCTTCCCCAATGGCTCTCCAAATAAGTCGAGCTTCACCTTTTGTTATGTCATTGTCATCATGAGCCTGCTGCTTCCATCCTTACTTTGTCTGTGATGATGCTCTTGTACTATAATTGATTACCCCTCATGGGCACACATGTAGAAGTCATAATTCCTTGGGTGATTTCCTCTTGTAATAGGAGCTGCCTTCTATCCAAATGTAGTTGAGTCCTTTTGTATTGAGGATGATATCTATGATGTAAACCATGTCTTCTATCCCGAGGCTACGCTTGAATCGGAGGGTCAAGCGTAGGCTAGAGTTTTGTTTCCTTTGTTGTTTTTATCGGGTGCGCGGCAGCGCTCCCGATGGGAGTAGTCCCCGAGTCTTTAGGTGATCGTTGGCGATCGGGTGAAGACTAGATGAACTTGTGCTTCCTCCAAGGTTTCTGCAAAAAGTGTTTGGATGTCATGGGGGTGTTTATGGTCGCCTCTCGGGTGGGATTTGTGCTCGAGACCCCTAGTGCTTCGTGAAGGAGGTCGCATAGGCGATGGCGTTGCTCAGGGAGATTTTTATTCTTAGGCCCCCGAGTGCTTCGATTAGGATCGCGAGTGCGATAACAGTTGCTCGGGGGGAGTTTCCTCTTCATCCCCCGAGTGCTTCGGTTAGGATCGCGAGTGCGATAACAGTTGCTCGGGGGGGGGGGAGTTTCCTCTTCAGCCCCCGAGTGCTTCGGTTAGGATCGCGGGTGCGATAACAGTTGGAATTTTTTGAATTTTTTCTGCAGATGGGGGATTGAATTCCGCAACTTTTCACCGGAGGGATCTTCGAGTTGATGTCCGATCTAATGTCTGGAATATTTTTTCTGGAGTCGCGCGGAGTTCCGTTAGATTCCGAGTGTGCTTCAGTGCGGGAGTCGCCGACGGAGATCCAGCCGTTGGATTTTGCTGAAAGTTTCACAGATTTTCGAAAATTGGATTTCGTATCTTTCCACCGAAGGGATCATCGAGATGAGCTCCGAGTCGCTGCCGCGAGTGCCCGCAACACAGACGTTTTTCTGTCCTGTAGGCTGCGTGTGAGCGCTTTTGTTGATGTCGATCTTCGAGTGCCGCGCTTGAAAATTTTCTTGTTTTCTCCGTGAGCTTGATGTAGATCTTGATGTAGTTGTTGACGAAGCCGAGATTGCGATGAACCCAACTTGAATAGATCCTTCCAAAGTCGACGGATCGTCGATTGTCGATGTAGGTATGAGCCGTCGATCCGTGAATCCAACGCGCATGTCTTTCCCACAGACGACGCCAATTGACGGGGATCAACCCCGGCAAATCCCATGGTGAGGGACCCAAGGTTTCGTGTAGGAGGAAAGACAGTGACGTGGCCTGCGCGTTGGTAGGATTTGGAGGTGACAAGCGACACATGGGGCACGATTTACCCAGCTTCAGGCCCCCGAAGGGAAACCCTACATGCTGCTTGTCTGATCTTGTATTGATGATGATGTACAGAGGTGCCGTGAGGGCTTTGGTGGAGAGAGATCTGTCTAGTCCTATGCGTGGGGGTTGCGAGGAGTTTCGAGGTTGTCTAGAGAGGTGCCCCTGCCTTGCTTTATATAGATAGCCAGGTAGGGTTTACAAGAGTCCTAATCAATCTACAAGAGTCCTTGTCTTGCGCCTCAAGTCTTCGGCTTCACGTCTTATTCTATCATGTCGGTGTCCACGAGTGGGCCCCTGGTGGGCCACAAGCCATGACACGCACCAGGTACCCTCACGTAGAGGAGTCGTGGGGGTATCCCCTCGTCATTTCCCTTCCCAAGTGTTTTCAAACCCTTGCTCCATTTTTGCCAATTCTAAAAATGTGGGCCATAGTTCAATGTGGTTTGAATTTCAAAAATGGCCCCACATTTTAATTGCTCTAAAAATGGCCAAACCAATTTTATAAATTGGAGAATATTGCAAGGATCATTTTGCATATTTTTATGTGATTTATTTCCTTGTAAATATTTCTAGAAAATTCCCCAAGTGCCTATGTTTTTATTAAACAGAAAAGGCCAGAGCGAGGTGCTCCTTTTTCTTTTTTCCCAGCGTCTGGTTCAGCCCAGCCACCTGGGCCCTTCTTCCCCCCTCTTGGGATCTAGACCGACTCCGAACCGGTAAGTGGAGACGCCTCTCCACCGTCGATCTTGGATCGCACGTATCCCCTCCTTCTTCTTTGCACCGTGGACGAGGTCCCCCCTCACCAATATCTCACACCGGAGAGGCCACGGCGACATCGAGCCGCCGACGTGGCCGGGGAGCTCTCCCTTTATAACCTGGCCTCGCCCCGGCTCCGGGAACCCTAGATAGCTGGTTCCCCCCTTCCAGTTTCGCGCGCCGCCTCCGCCATGGACGCGGGTGCCTTCTCCTGTTTCGCCTGACGCCGGTGAGCCCGGCGAGCGATTCGCCGTCGCGTGACCTCGCCGTCGAGCGTGCGCTCGTTTGCATCCTCTTCAACATCTCTTCGACCTTTTCCCCAATGTGCAGGACGGGCCCTGCTTCGCGTTTGGATCCGAGCCGCCGTCGACAACCGCGGTTGTCTTCTGCCCCAACACCGGCGAGTGCGTCCACGTCCTCTACGTCACAAGTCGAGGTCGCCTGCAAGCACCCCTAGGTGAGCGGAGACGCCTCTCCTTTCCCCTCCTTAGGGCCCGTAATGTTTCCTCCGCGCAGTAGCTGTAGAGCCGCCGCCAGTCATCGCCGGCAGGCGTCCCAATAGTCACAGTGGAGATGGGTGAACCGAGCGTGCTTCCCCCTTGCTCTAGGAACACGCAGAGCAAGCATTTGACTACAAGGCGTCGCCTTGGTGCACGTCGCGTCCGCCGTGGTCGCAGGTTTGCCCGTGCAGTTTCTCTCGCCGCCGTCAACTTCCGGTGGGCAAGGCGTCGCCTTTGCGAGGCCACGACCAACCCCGGGGGCACCCACGTGATCGTGGATGTGCCCTCTCCATCCTTCCTGTCTCAGTAAAGCCGGAGGCGCCCCCTGCACGATGCAGTGCTCGCCGAAAAAATCATCGACGTCAAGTGATGGTCGGGTTCAGGCCTGCGCTTGAAGTTCAGTTAGTCGGGGGTTGCTCTGCTTTTGTTGCTTTGCACCTATAGCCTGTCAAGATCCGTTCGGTGGCCGAGTGGTAGCGTGCAGCGAGAGGCAACGGGGAGACGCGAGTTCGAACCCCGTTGGGGACATTTTCCCAACCCATTTTTGCAAGGGACGAGTGGCTGACAACTGGGACCCGCGCGTCAGTGGACCAGGCGGCCTAATCCGAGTGGGCTGAGCCCACTACAGTCTAGAGCAGAATAGAAGTTGGGCCGGTTGTGCCCGAGACCAGCCCATGGTGCCGTGTCTCCCTTTTTCTTTTTTGTTTCTTTTCTTTTCTTATTTTCCCTCCAAAATTGATTTGAATTCAAATTCAAATATGTTTTAAAATGACTTGGGAATTTTACCTCAAACATATCATACCATATATGAATTTGGGGTAGAATTTCCCACTGAAGACCATGGTGAGGTCCGTTTTGTAAATTGAGCCTTAAAATATTGAGGTGTTGGCAATTTGCATTAAGGCCCTTCAGTTCTTTTGAGTTTGCAAACTGTGTTTTGCTATTTCAACTTGAGTCATGTCGTATATGATTTTGGGGCAACAAGGTCCCAGGAATTAAATGGTGATATCCATTTTGTGTTTTGTGCAACAAAAAAATGGACATGGTGCACAAGCACTTATAACCATTCAATTTCTTTTTCCCTCCAATGCTTTGTCTTTCTTTCAACTTTAGTGCATGTTGATCTTGTGCTTTTGATCCTTCAAGCTCTTTCATTGTCATCTTGAATCCTTGCATCCATGAACCAGCCCCTAGCATATTGTCATATGCAAGTGGCTGGGATCTTTCTCTTCTGTTGAACCTTCCCGGTGTCAAATTCACCGACACTTCTCCGTCTCCGGAATCGATAGATTTGTTTCACGATGCTTATTGTTAACTTGTTGTTGTTATTTCATGCCATGTCACTTACACCAAAGTTAAGGCTATGACCAAAGCCATAAAACATTAATAATTGCATATGTAGTTTGTTGACGTGTCGTCAACACCTTCATTTAAATTTGACTAGATAGGGTCACACCATGTCTAATTAAACTTGATCATCTCAGCCATGCTTGTGCATTTGATCTCGATGTTTACTTGTGTGCTTTTCCTTGCCGGTACCTTACGTTAGCACCTGAGACTGTCGAGGATACTTTCATGGAGATTTCCGACACCGAGCCCGAGGACCCTTCTACGTGTGCTTCGTCGACTCATTACCCAGGCAAGGGGGTTTATATATCATTCTTTATAGCTTTCAGCTCTCTTGCCTAGCTGTTTTTAGAACGGTTGCTTGATCCTACCACCATATACTTTTGCCTCTCAATTTGACCCAAACAGCCATGCCCCCACATCCTAGCAAAACCTTATTTGGATATGTACCTTGCTTGCTTAACCATTGCTTAGTATGTGTAGGCCCTTAACCTACTACTTATACCCATTGCTGCTTGGTGGAATATCATGATATTATCATAAATTAGTTGATAATTATTATTATGATGTTAATTTATATTTGACGAAGGATGGGAGACCGGCCGGGTTGTTCCCGCCGGGTGGTTTGTTCCGTTCAAGTCACCTAGGTCCCGAGTTCCGGGTATTGTGTTTCTTGACGAGCGTGCCTAGTTGTGTGTGGGATTCTATGGGGTCCCCTTGTCTTACCTATCTAGCTTCAAACAGTTCTAGTGGTGGCCCGAGGTGATTTGCTATTTGCAAACGTGTGTGTGCTTGGTTGGTACCCCAGCAGTTTTCGAAACAACCCGGACCAACGGAGACATAGTTCCTCTTGTTGGTCCACACTGGTGAGCTAGGGAAGTCCCCTGCTGTTCAAGTGAGGCTAAACCCGACCTTGGCCATACGGTAGAGACCGATTCGAGAGCGCGTCCGGCTTTTGAGTTGGATGTCGACTCACCAGGGGCCACCCGGAAGTGTGCGTTGTTAGTTAGAGGGACTCTGATGTTCCAGAGTTTCAGGCGTTTACACAGCCAAGAGGAAACCGGGTGTACATGCGAAGCCTATGATGGGTAGTTGGTACACCCCTGTAGGGTTAAATATTTTCGAAAAGCCGTGTCCGCGGTTATGGACGACTTGAGACCTACTCCTTGTTCATAGAATACCATTAACTTAATCATGCTTTAAAAGTTGCCAACGTGTGAGTTGCCTTGATTGCTCTTCTTCATCCGGGGCGACAAAGAGGGGACAAGGTTGTGTTATGTTTTGCTTAAGTAGGTGGATAGAAGACTTACGACACGTTGTCAATGAGTTCTTCGATCTCCCCTACTCTAGTAGTTCGTTAGCCACTCATATATGCTAGCGCGGTTGCAACCTCAACCACTATCTTTCCTTACCGTGAGAAGTTAGTTATACTGCATTGATATATTCTCACCTCTTTCTTTTCTTTTCCCTTTTATGTTTTGCCTGATCGGCCGCTTCAGTTGATTACTACCTCGACCCTAGCATTGGACGTTACTTCGTGGAGGTGCCATCGGAGGAGGACGATGAGGAGGAATTCGCCCAGTAGATCCTATAGTTGGGTTCCGACGTTCCGTGGGTGGATTTGTTTATGTGCAGCCCTCTCTAGGGCCATTTGAATTTTGACCGTACTCGGTCGTGTGTGCCTTCCGCATGATGTTATGATGTACCGTTGGATCTTATGATCTCTGGGATGATGTAATAAATACCAGCGGCGAGTGTATGCCCTGGACTTATTTATATTTATGTCTTAGTTTTTCATGCTTCATTTACCTGTTGTCGAGAATCCGATAGCGATACGAGGGCGAGTATCGTGCATCGGTGGCCACTTATGCGCTTCTATCTCAGGTGGAACGCGAAAGCGACTAACTCGAGATAGTACCGCAGCGGGGGCCTTACAATCCCCTTCTTCATCAACAATCATCAGTTCGTCCTTCTCCACGCTATATTTTTATCAATTCATATGTTATGTGCTATGCTTGGAGCATCTTTTTTTATTGAAAGACTGTAAGGGAACCCCCCACAATTTAATAGGTGCAACAAACTCAAATTGCAAGTACCGTGTCTTGAACCTGGGTGGGTGGGAAGGCATCAAACCCTTCTCACCACTAGGCTATGCCTTAGTCTGCTACTTGGAGCGTCTTGCATTTACTTTTTCAGTTTGCTTTGCTTTAGTTTAGTTTTGTTTGCTGTTCATAATAATTTGCACCCTAGCATACATTGTTTAGGGGAGAAACACGCTCCGCTTTTGCCTAGAATACTCATATATAACTTTCATGCTTATCTTTGTTGAATGTTTTTTTACTTTTTCTCGTTGCGGTCATGTTTAGCTCTTGTTTTTCATGTTTATCTTTAAGATCTTTTGTTTAGGTTGTTGCTTCTAGAACTCTCTTGATTTTCATGCTTATCTTGTCTAGAGAGTTGGCTTGTTGCACTGAGTGTGTGTCTTACTTTGAGTAGGTAATTGAGGTTGCTATTATAAGTTTAGTAGTAACTTGCAATAGTTTTGAGGTGTTGTTTTGAGTAATGTTTGGACTTCTGTGTGCCGAGAGCTCAAGCCTATTAGTGATAGGTGTCATATTTTGGTTCAATATGCTTATTTTCGAAATCTAAAAATAATAATTGAGAACTCTAGCTACTAGATGGATCACCAACCTCTAGAGGGGTTGTAATATATAGTGTACACTCACGTACCATGGGTCGAGGATGCACAAGGATAAACAAGCCCCCATATACTCCTCCTCGGGGTATTTGTCTCTTTGTGAATCTCCTAACTAGATAGAGAGTTACCTATAATAAGTGGATGAGTTCCTTTGACTAATGCGAGTATTCGATTGTTGGCACTTCCACCATCCATATTTTGCTAGCCTCTTCGGTATCGTGCATTGACCTTTCTCATATTCAGAGTCGATGCAAACTTTGTTGGTGCATCCAAACCATTGGCATGAGACGCTCTGTCATCGTAAGCCTCATTATATCCTTCCTCAAAACAGCCGCCATACCTACCTATCAAGGCATTTCCATAGCCTTTCTGAGATACATTGCCATGCAACATCCATATTCTCATGACTTGATATTTCATTGTCATACATAATTTTTCTTGATCGTAGAGCCGCATGCTAGTTGGGCCTTTCCCATATAATTGCTACATAACGTGCTAGTATCATTGCATATCCTGCTACACTCGCAGAGGTATACATTTGCATACATCATAATTCAATTTTCTGTTTTCTTTATGTTGAGTAATTTTTGTAAAGTGTGTGATCTTCTACATTCCTGTAAAATATAGAGTGTTGCCCTTAAAGTGAGGAAAAGAACCCAAAGAGGACACAAATAAAAGATCCCAAAAGAGGACACATAAACAAATCCCAAAGAGGACAAATGAGAGATAAATAGAAAGAGCCAAAGAGGCCACAAAAATACAAAAAATAGAAAAAAAGAGAAAGAAAAAAGGAATAATAGAGAGAAGGGGGCAACACTACTATTCCTTTTGAAAGATCAACACTCGTGCTCCAAAGTAGTATTTGTACTTCATAGAGAGTTTCGTATCATTCATGCATAACTATGTGGGGATCTTTACACTATAGCTCTAGGTCTTCATGAGCAAGAAAGTTGGATGCACCCCTACTAGTTCCATTGGAGAGCTTCCCATAGCTCATATGTACATCTGTTGCATGGCAATCCCTACTCCTCACATCATATCTATCATTTGGCTTTGTCTCGCCTATGATTTTCCTCATTGATGTGAGCCTTTCACACCTTTTTGTCTTCCTTCCCAATCATTATTCTGTTTTCCATCCTAAGTGCCAACTAATCTTGCTCCCTCTCATTCATTGCATGAGTGCTCAAAATCGAACGGGAGAGGATTAGTTTGACTTGTACTTGGCCAGTGGTCTGGGGATGAGTCATAATAAGATTTCAAAGGAGACCAAGTGTGATGTTTTAGTAGATTGAGTTCTGAACAACTACTAGTATTTTTATGCTCTAAACCCATCTCCCACTTTCTGCACGGGAACACCAATTGGAGACATTCGAGTCACGGATAGCGAGAGATCTTGCACCTTTATGTTATAATTTGCTAGTTTCAATATTATATATAGACTCTTGCTTGTCATTGTCTTGACTTGAATTGCATACCTTACTTGTTGTACTTTAACGTTCAAATCTTTGTTGTTATCTTGTCACCACAGAAATTATCCTTGTTGTCATTTACCTACTCGAGGACGAGCAAGAATTAAGCTTGGGGATGTTGATACGTCCCAAACGTATCTATAATTTCTGCTTGTTCCATGCTTATATTGGTGATATTGCTATATGTTTTGCTACACTTTCATATCATTTACAACATATTTCGACTAACATACTAACTCAGTGCCTAGTGCCAGTTTGTGTTTGCTGTTGTCCGTGCATTGCAGGAAAATGTCAAAAATAAAAGTGCTCAGAAAATTCAAAAAAACCGTATAAAATATCAGCGCGACAGAAGACACCAGAAACTCGAAGGAGAACTGGAGGAGGGACATCCCCTTACCAGGCGGCCTCCTGGCGCGGCCAGGGGAGAGGCCGCACCACCTGGCCGCCCGGTGAGGTGAGGCCTCCCCTCGAGCCCCCTTTGGCCTATTTATTACCCTTGCTCTGAAAACCCTCGGGAGGAGCCCCGTTACACGAGGTTGTCCACTGTTCCACCACCGGAGCGATTCCGATCTCGGGATCGCCAGGAGAAGCTGTCCTGGCACCCTGTCGGAGGGAGGATTGACCTTCGGAGACCTGTCCACCACCATGATCGTCTCCAGAATGTGCCATCAGTAGTCCCACTTGGACCATGGGTCCATGACCAGTAGATATGTGATGTCTTCTATCCAATCTTGTGCCTCAAGTCTTAGACCTTGTCATCTACCCTACATGATCAAGGCACTTATGCATTAGTTTATGTGTTCCTATGTTTGTGTTAGTTTGGATCCGATGGATTATGAGATTATGTTCAGATTGTGATGAGCAATATATTTGATTTACCTTTTTATTTTAGTTCTTGAGTATTATTGCATGTTCCTCGTTACGTTTGTTGCTTTGGCCAAGTAGTAGATTGTAACTCCAAGAGGGAGCGTTATGCTTGATTGTGGGTTGATACCCCCCCCCCCGATGTATAGCTTGAGTGACATAAACATTAGACTAGGGGATGTGTTGTTTCCACCAGGGAGAAAACAACGGTGCTTGTAACTGCGGTTGCAAGGATTGCTTACATTACGCATAGAGTGTTAATGCAGTTGTCTGTTGCTTTGAGCCTACAGTTTGGCTGGGGTTCGAAACTTAATACCGGTGAGATGTTCTGGATAGATATCTCAAGGTGGATGATTAGTGAGTAGATTCTAATGGATAAACGGTCTACTCGTTTTGGTGTAATGCCAATACGATTGAGCCTCTAGCTTTCATGTAGCATAATCAGCATCGCGGTGCGTTTATAATCCTGTCAATTGCCCAGCTGTAATTTGTTCACCCATCTAGTTCTTTATCGTCTTTTGGGAGAGAGACGTCACTAGTGATAGTCATGGGACCCCGGTCCATATTTCCACCATAGTTTACAATGTTCACCTTTACTGCTTTTATTTCCTTTCCGTTGCAATCACTACTATTATTTCCACCCTTGTGTTTGATCCTTTGTAAACAATAAGACCGGAGAGATTGAAAACCTCTCTGACTCGTTGGGAGAAAAGTTATCTGCTTTTTTGTGCAGGTCCAGGTTGAGTGAGTAATATCATTCAGACGACGCGTTACTTACTCGACCACCTTCTTGTTGATCCTTGGAGTCCTCCTGGATTCGATAAAGCTTACAATCCTTGTGTAAGGGAAATTTTCTGCTACTACATCCTAATATTCCACTTGGGGTAACCAACGAGGATGTGTTATCTATACCCATCAGACAATTGCGTCTCTCTAGGGTTGGGTCGGGTGTGCTCTCTCGTCGGAGCGGAGCTATGGTAGAAAAGCTGAAGGGCAAGGCCTTCATCCCGCCAGAGCGGATCCACCTTCTGTGAAGACGGTGGAAACTCCGGTGCCCACAACACACGAAGCTTCGGCTAGACGTGGCAAGTCTTCATCCCTGACGGAGAGCAAGACGCCTGAGCCATTGTCCAGTCTCTTAGAGAGATTGGGTTGTATGATCCTGATGGATGAGGAGGCCAAGGTTTTGTGTTTGATGAACCAAAGGTGATGGTGCAAAAGGAATCCCGCTGGTTGATAGTGGGGAAAGTGTGCTCGAGTAGGCCGTTGATCATATCGGCCCTAGAACACACCATGGTACGCGCCTGGGGACTTCACACGGAGGCCAAGTTTCACGATCTGGGAGGAAACACCTTTGTGGTTCATTTTGGAGGTGAGGGAGATTGGAACCATGTGATGCGTAATGGACCATGGCAATATGATCTCAAGGTTCTGGTTACCAAGGACTATGAGGGGGACACTCGCCTATCGGAGATGGTTTTCAACAAGATTAATGTACGGGTGCAGGTGAAATTAAGATCTCCCATCGGGTAAGTGGACATACGCTTTTGGTGATGCCCTAGGCAACTGGCTTGGGGAGGTGATTCAAGTTGATGTTGACAAGCATGGAATTTCTAGAGGCTAGTTTTAAGGGTGAGAGATCGGATTTCCTTCTTCGAGCCCTAGTGAGATACTTCTACCTCAAACCTCGATGGATGCTAAGAAGGGGACTTGGTTTGATATTTTGCTTTGGGTGTGGGTGTCTGGTCCATGCCAGTGCCCTCTGTGAGCCACCGGTTGATTCATCCAAGAAATGGGGATAATGGCTCAGAGCATCTCCAACGCGCACCAATGCTTCTTTTGACGGTTTGGGTAGTGGTACATCGGGCCCAGCTCAGAGTGGTGGCACTGGAAATAATCAGGCAGGCTATCCACCATGGAATCCTCAATGGGGATACCATGCCGCAGAAGAACAACAATAGACGTGGCAAGCCCACTCACCATGTTCTCGCGAACCAAGCCCTCCAGCTGATCACCGTCCGGACCGAAGGCAACAACCTGAGAATCAAGACCCTCTGGCCTCTTCTCCTCATCCGTAAACATATGCTCATGAAGAAGCTTCAGGAGAGCCGAAGCCCAAGCGCAGACATCCCCCACAGCTACAGCACCACCCGAGACATCATCCACAGCACCACAAAGAGTGCCTGATCCTGCAGCAGCCACCTCCACCGCCCCAATACCCGCGGAGCCTGCAAGAAGAAAAAAAGATTCATTACTAAGATATTCAAGAGAAGAGAAAACCCCAAAGAACGGAAGAAAGGAACAGTCCACGCACCAGCCAAAGAGCCTGCCAAGTCTTGCAGGCGCTCACACTCAGCTTTCTCCACCCGGAGAAATTGCTCCTCCACTCGCCGCAATCGCTCGAGCTCACCATGCTGTGCCTGCAGGTCCCTTTCCTTGGATTCCGAAACGGCCCGAAGCTTAGCGAGTTCCTTTTTCGTAGCCTCTTCCCGCTTCTCAGCACTCTTCTTGCGACCTGCGGAATGGACATTAGTCAGATAAACCAACTAGAAGCCGAAATAAAGACCAAGAATCAAGATCTCACGTCTCAAAGTGGTCAAGCTCCCTTGGACCGAGTCATGAGCACGTCGCCACCGACCAGTCTCAGTCAGCACACGTTCACATATCCGGAACAAAGGCTGAATTCAAATAAAATGCACAAGTCAAAGCCAAGGAAAGAAGAAAATCAAGTCCAAAGACTGCAACCAAGCACACATGATTGCTTGCAGCCTCGGGGGCTACTCCCATTGGGAGCACTGCCGTGCCCCCAATGACAAACAAAGTTCAACAAAAGAGAAGACCGAAGCTAAAGACTGCAACCAATCACAAATGATCGCTTGCAGCCTCGGGGGTACTCCTATCGGGAGCGCTGTCGCGCTCCAATAAAGTTCAGAAGGGCGAGGAATTCCATACCTGCTCCGCCATACGATAAAAAAACTTTGCCTTATCCTCAGCAGAAAGATCCCGGCTTTCCAAGAAGTGCTCTTTAGGAATCATTGGTTTGACATCTGGAGGAAAGTCCCCTTCGGGAGCCGCAGCAGCCGTAGAAGATCCCCCAGACGAAGAAGTCACATGAGTTCCCCCCCGCAATTACAGTTACATGGGTCGTCCCCGCACCAGAAGCCACAGGAGTCACAGAGTCAGCCGGCCGTCCAGGCGCCATGCCTGAGTCAGTTGAACAAAGATCAACAACAGCGGCACTCGCAGAAGAAGCAACCGGAACAGGAGCAGTCCTACAAGCAACATATCTTCAGAACAGGAGTCAAAACAAAAAACAGCAAAATTACCAAGCAGAAAGTTATATGAACTGAGCAGATGCAGCTCCCGGACGAAGCAATATCCCGAACTTGCGCTTTTTCGGAGCAGCCGAAGGAGGACACGACACAGCAGGTTGCACGACTGCAGGCTAATCATCACCGCCACCCGCTGTGTCACGACCACTCGCACTCAAGGGGCGAGTGCGTTTGACACGCAAAGGACTCGAATCCCCAGAGTCATGTGCAGCTAACGGCCTACCACCCGCTGACTCGACAACATCAGCACCCGAAGCACACCCGTCACTCGCAAGCACAGGACCAACATCAGCTGCACCCAGGTTCATCAAGTATTTCTGCATCCTCAGGTTGTGGCGGATTGTTCAACAAAGGAGTATGACCCTACAGATCAGAATAAAATCAATAATCAACGGGCATTAGTCAAAATCACAAACAGATAACTCAAGACAAGTACCTGGGGAAGAGGAAAATCAGCAGCGTAAGGACGAACGAGGCTCTACTCACCAATACTCGTACACTTCGTGACTTGCTGGACCCATGTCAAAAGGTCACCATCAGAGAACTTCTCGGGTGAACACATGGTCGAGTCATCGGTCCAGTGTATTGCCACATGGGACGCACCTGATGCTGAAGCAGCTGAACGCGTCTCCTCACAAACACAGAGATAAGTTGGCCGCCAGTCAACTCATCCTTCAAAGAAGAGATCTGTTGCACCAATGGCTCAACTTGAGACACCTCGCGAGCAGACAAAAGATGTGCCCAGGAAGACCGCTTAACCGCTCGCGCAGCAGGATCAAAAGGTGCAAGACCAAATTGCTGCCCGTCAACGTGCCGATCCTTTAGATAAAACCAACTCTTCTGCCATGTATAGACGGAATCCAGCTTTTCCAGATCAAAGTAGGCGGCCTTATCTTTAATAGAAATACCAATGCCCCCAATGGCATATTCAGAGTTCATCCTTTTCACTTTAAAAGACGTTTCTAGAGCCCCCAATGGGGATAGATTCCGAAAAAACCCTCACAGAGCATGATAAAGCAGGCAATGTGCAGAATCCCATTAGGGGTCAAGTCATGTAGTTGCAATTGATAGGAAAAAAGCAACCCTCGGAGGAAAGGATGAATAGGAAGCGCAAACCCACGAGGGAAGAAGCTCTGAAAGCATACCCATTCATCTGGATGAGGTGCAGGAACCTCCTCATCTCCAGGAATCCGAGCGGCACCATCTACCACCATGCCGTCCACTACCAAGTCATCCAGATCTGCGGCTCCGAAAGCAGACCGCTCCCACCTACCAGTCATCCTCGCCGACTCCTGCGCTGCACTGCGAGGGCGCTTGGACATGGATCTCACCATCAAACCGCGCAAAGAGAAGAGAAAGGAGGCAAAGAACGAAGAAGGAATAAGAAGGACAAGGAGGAGAAGGCAATGGCTGGGTGAAAACCTAAAATCACCAGACTCCCCGGTATTTAACCATCAGTAGGGGCACACATAATCACCGTTAATCTTGGAACTCAGCGGACGTGGCACGATCCCACGATAGCCGAGAAACATGGAAAACTCAACTGGCGCATTAACCATACCGCCCACTACACGCGAAAAACAAGGGCCATAAGAACACAGTGCGAAATTTTCGGGCAGCAGGGCGTCAAGTCACTTCCATTCACACGCCACGGCAACCCAACCTGTCAGGCGGGCCAGCAACGTCACATCTCAACAATGCGTATTAAGTACGCATCCTCGGTCAGCATCCCTCTCCTCATAAGTTTTTTCATATTACTCGATATTTTTTTACTCCCATTGGGAGTACCTTTATTCGAGTTCGGGTGCTCCCTCACCTAGAAGGAAAAGACGTGCTCGAGCGGCCAACAAGTAATCACGACATCAACAGAGTTCGGGTGCTCCCTCACCCAGAAAGCAGACACGTGCTCGAGTGATCACTCGCACTAGCAGAAATAAACGTACTTACAGAGTTTGGGTGCTCCCTCACCCTGAAGACAGTAAAGCATTCGAGTGACTACTCACAAGGACTCCACAAAGTATTGGACACTATGATCTACTCCCTCACTCGACGACCTTCCTAGTGGGCGCTTTCTTATTTTCCTCGTTTGAGCTCGCAAAAGTTCTGCGAGTGACCGCTAATAGCTCACTTGATTGTTTATTCCAAGTGGGTGCATCTCTATTTAGGCTCTGCGCCTCTACAAAAAATGATGCCTGGGCTACGACACACTGTACTTAGATGCCATGCAAGCTTAGCGTGTAGGTAAGACCCCGCTACGCAGAACGGCCGGGCCGGGACTTGCCACAGAACGACTTCACTCCCGATCTTTTCCATGCGCTCGCATAATAGAAAGAGCCGAGCGGACGCGCTCAGGCTATTTGCTCAGACTGGCAGCAATTGATCCTATAAGACCTGCAGCGGCATGACTTTGCTAGACACCGGTCATTCCAAGTTCATGTCTAGGGACGTGGGCTTGATATGGATACTGCGGTAGTTTCCACTAGCGCAATTCACCAAGGCTCGACCAGTCGACTCCTTGGGCTCTTTCAGCTTAGCAATCCCTCGAAACAGGTATTGTCATGGCTCAAAACTGCCAGCGACCCGCAGCTGTGCTGCGCCTGCGATGATAAAGCAATGACGAATCGAGTCCCTGCGCGACTCTTCGAGTCCCCCAGGCACTCGGGGGCTACTGATGAGGGGGTGACCCCATGACTCCTGCGTGCAAGGATACCTGGTGCGTATGAAGATAGAAGACCCGCAAGGAGCGCTGATGGGCCTGTGGCTGGACCACTCAAGGCACCAACGTAGGAGTCCACGACTGATATGGAAGGCACGACTTGGCGTACAAGGCAAGACTAGGGTTAGGAAACTATCTCTGTAATCTAGGACGGATTCCCCGAGACCTAGCCTAGTATATAAAGGCTGGGAGGGGAGACGTCTCGACATCCAACGTCCAATCTACTCTCCTGGTCTTGCGAGAACTCGCCTTGGCCTCCCTTGTAATCGCCCCCTCAAGTAGTAATATCGAGCAGTAAGTGCTTCTCTTGTTAGCTGACGAGTATCGTCCAACCCGTTCCTTCTCTATGATAAACCCAGGGTCCCTGACCATGGGATTTTCCGAGGCTGATCCTCGTCACTTCCTACACACCACACTGTTGCCACTATCCAAATGGTTGAGGACACTGAAACTATTAGCACCCAATGCACTCCTGGTCCCATCAGACCTATTAATGGTGATGCTAATACCTCAACCGTAGAAGAAGAAACTCCTATGAACATAGAGGGTTTCAAACAAGTGAGCTTAGATGACACTACTACCACCTTTGATAGTAGTGATATTGATTTTGACAGTTGCACCATCTCAGAAGTTATAAGCTTATTACACAAAATGTCTAGAGACCCCCACACTAGCACACTTAACCTTGCCTTCATGAAGCATATCACAAATGCTCTTATCAAAGCTAGGGAGGATAAGCTTAGGATAGAAGCCTCCATACCTAGGAAGCTAGATGATGGTTGGGACCCCATGATAAAAATTAAATTAAATAACTTCTCTTGCTATGCTTTATGTGACGTTGGAGCTAGTACCTCCGTCATGCCCAAAAGAATGTATGATATGTTTGAATTGAAACCTTTTGATTCATGTTCTTTTGGTGTTCGCCTTGTCAACTGTTCCGTAAAGAAACCTTTGGGGAAGATCGACAATGTTCTTATCATTGTCAATGAGCACTATGTTCCCGTTGATTTTATCATTATGGATATAGAGTGTGACCCTTTATGTCCAATTATTTTGGGACGTCCTTTTCTTTGCACCGTTGGTGCTGTTATTGACATGAAAGAGGGGAGTATAAAATTCCAATTCCCTCTCAGAAAGGGGATGGAACACTTCCCCAGAAATAAAATCAAGTTACCTTTTGAGTCCGTTACAAGGACAAGCTATTCTCTTTCTCTTGTTAAAACTTGATTCTTCTTTTGCCTTATGCCTAGCTTAAAGGCATGAAAGAAAGCGCTTGTTGGGAGGCAACCCAAGATGTTTTTACTTCTGTTTTTAGTGGTCTTGATGATTGTTACTACTGTAGCAACATCATTGTATCTTTATTTTCAAGCTTTGTGCCAAGTTATAGCCTCATATGACAAGGGAAGCGAAAGTTGTGACATGCTGTCCAGAAAACAGATTCTGTCCTCGTGACGGGAAAAATCAGAATAAATCACCAGTTCATATTTTTGAGCTGAATTTTTTACACAGCATGCTCCATACAATCATGGAACTTTCTTATGTTCTGAGTTTTTTTATTTGAGTTGCAGAAGTGCCCCTAAAAAATTCTTTACTACCTGCTGTTCTATTTTCACAAATTCTGCCACGTTTTGTCTCTCCTAAATTTTGCAAACCTTAAGCTTTCTTTTTATTTGCAAAAACCTTTTGGAAATCTTAAGAAACAGTAGATCTTCAAGAATATATTTATATCCAGTGGGGAAAAATTATTTATTACGGGTACTAACCTCTCTAATCAGCTTACAATGAGTTGTGTATGAAGGGAGTTTTCAAGTGTGCGATGGAAGATGATGAAAGAAGATTCAGGAGTGTCAAGCGCTCAAGCTTGGGGATTCCCCCATGCATCCCCAATAAATATTCAAGGAGACTCTGCATTGGGAGTGCCTGATGGCTTCTTGCCCCTCGTTGGTTACCCCAAGTGGAAGGTTGAGATGTAGCACATCAGTAAATTTCCCTTGGCAAAGATACCAAGGTTGAGAGTCAATCCAGTAGGACTACGAGTGTTGTTGACATAAAGGTTCCTCCCGCGGCCGAGTCTAACAGATTCCGCGAGGTAAAGTTCAAGCCTGCATATAAAGTCTGGATAACCATCTGATACGTCCCAAACGTATCTATAATTTTTGCTTGCTCCATGCATGTTTTGTGTGACTTTGCCATGATTTGCTTGAACTTTCATACACTTTTGAGCATATTTGGACTAACTATTAACCCAGTGCACCCAGATGCCAGTTGCTGTTTTCTGCAGTTTTTGTATTTCAGGTTTTCCGGCCATTAAAATTGCTCCAAAAAATCCGGAAAAATCAGATAAAAAATCAGCGACCCGGAAGCTTCCAGAATCACCAAGGCAGCGGAGGGGGCCCACCACAGGGACTCCAGAAGGGTCCTTGGCGTGGCCCCACCCTAGGCCGCGCCAGGGGGCCTCCTGGCTGCCCTGTGGGTCCCCTCGACACCCCCCTCCGCCTATATTTAGCCCTCGGGGTGGAAACCCCTAAGATCGATCTCTTTTCCGCGAACTCACCTCTGTACCGCCGCCGCCGTCGTTTCAAGATCGGGGCTGCCTGGAGAAGCTGCCCCGGCACCCTGCGGGGAGGAGGAACCCCCTCCGGGAGACCATCCATAGCTATGGACGCCTCCCGTATGTACCATGAGTAGTCCCCCTTGGATCATGGGTCTGTGACTAGTAGCTATGTGATGTACTTCTCTCCTCTTTGTGCTTCCACTTTCGAGACCTCGTGAGATGCCTCATATGGTCGAGGCACTATTGTAATTTCTGCTGTTGCTATGCTGAGTTTGCTGGGATTCGATGGATTATGAGACTATGTTCAGATTGTGATGAGTAATATATTTGGTTCTTCTCTTTTATATTTTGTTCTTGAGTAAATTCTTGCATGTTCTTCGTTGCAGTATTTTAATTTGGCCAAGTAGTTTGTTGCAACTCCAAGAGGGAGTGTTATGCTTGATTGTGGGTTCATCCCCCTAATGTCAAGCTTGAGTGACAGAAACATGAGACTAGGGGATGTGCTGTTGCCACCAGGGATAAAACAACGGTGCTTGTATCTGCTGGTGCAAGGATTGTTTACTTTACGCAAAGTTCTTTTAATGCAGTTGTCTGTTGCTTTGAGTTTACACTTTGGGTGGGATTCACAACTTAATACCAGCGAGATGTTCTGGATAGATATCTCAAGGTGGATTATTCGTAGTAGATGCAGTTGGATATCAGTCTACTTACCTTGGCGTACTGCCCATTGCTTTTGAGCCCTTCCTTTATTTTCAGCATAGTTAGCATTGCGGTGCCTTCATAATTCTGTCAATTGCCCAGCTGTGATTTGTTTACCTCGCTAGCACTTTTATCGTATTTTGGGAGAGAGACATCACTAGTGAAAATCATGGGACCCTGGTCCATCTTTACATTATTGTTTACACCCTAGTCTTTACTTTCAGTTGCCACTATTATTATCTCTTGCGTTGATCCTTTGTAAACAGCAAGGTCAGAGGAATTGACAACTCCTCTGTACTCGTTGGGAGCAAAGTTATTTGTATCTGTCTACAGGTCATGCCAACTCCCTAACCAGAAGCCAATTTCTGGCGCTGTTGGCACCTTCTTGTATTTCTGCGAGTCCTACTGGAGACAAACCTTGGTATCTTCACTGAGGGAAATTTGCTGCTACGCTACATCTCACCTTCCACTTGGGGTAACCAACGAGGAGTGAGAGAACTATCCTCACCGTATCAAGCTAATTTCTGGCGCCGTTGCCGGGGACTCCAGTCTACAAGATAGGGGAGTTGCACACTATCTTTTATCTTTGCTTTTTAGTCTTGTTAGTTTACCATTCAGTTTTAACTTTTGTGTCCCTTATCAAAAATACCAAAAATACCTGCTGCTACTATGGGTTCCAATGAAAACACCAAGTTGTGTGACTTCACTAGTCACAACAACAGTGACTTTATCTGCACTCCTATTGCTCCACCTGCCACTTCAGCACCTTCTTATGAAACTAAACCTGCTCTTCTTAATCTTGTTATGAAAGATCAATTCTCAGGTGCTGGAGAGGATGCTACCTTGCACTTAAATTTTTTTATCGAGCTCCGTGATTTGCAAAAGTACAAGGAAGTGGATGGAGACATCGTCAAGCTGAAGCCTTTTCCTTTCTCTTTGCGAGGAAGAGCCAAGGAGTGGCTGCAATCCTTACCCAAGAACAGTATCGATTCTTGGAGTAAATGCAAAGATGCTTTTATAGGGAAGTACTATCCCCCTGCTAAAATTATTCAATTGAGGAGTAACATTATGAATTTCAGGAAATTGGATAAAGAACACGTTGCCCAGGCATGGGAACGTATGAAGACGCTTGTCACGAACTGCCCCACACATGGACTGGCTACCTGGATGGTTATCTAGACTTTTTATGCAGGCTTGAACTTTATCTCGCGAAACCTGTTAGATTTGGCCGTGGGAGGAACTTTTATGTCAACTACACTTGATGCTGCCACAAAGCTACTTGATGAGATGATGCTGAACTACTCTCAGTGGCACACCGAAAGATCTCCAACTGGTAAGAAGGTAAATTCTGTCGAGGAAATCTCCTCTCTAAATGAAAAGGTTGACCTTATCATGTCTCTACTTACCAAGCAAGTTCCTATTGATCCTCAGGATGTTCCTTTAAATTCCTTGGTTGCTCAAGAACAAGTAGATGTGAAATTTGTCTCTAGAAACAACTTCAACAATAAGGCTTATAGGAGTAATTTTGGTAGCAACAATCCTAGGCCTTTCCCATCCAACAACTATGGGAACAACAACACTTATCCTAGCACCAAAAACTCCACCTTTGAACTAGAGACCTTGCTCAAAGACTTTATCACTACCCAAAAAGCCTTCAACAAGAGTGTGGAAGAGAAATTAGATAAATTAGATATCCTCTCTTCGAAGGTAGACAACATAGCCCATGATGTAGAGATGCTGAAGATTAGAACTTCTCCCCACGAGGAGAGGAAGACCACTCCTATGAATGCCATCCAAGTCCAAATTAATGAAAACATTAGGATGTTGGGAAAACTTAAAGAGAGATGGGCCAGAGAAAAAGAGGAAGAAGAGAGAGTTAAGAGCCTTCCTACCTACCACACATTAGCCACTATCCAAGTAGTTTAGGATGTCCAAACTATTAGCACCCATTACACCCCTAGTCCCACTGGACCTATCAATGGTGATGCTACCACCTCAACCATAGATGAAGAAACTATATGAACATAGAAGCTTTCAAACAAGTGACCCTAAATGATATCACTACCTCCTTGATAGATAGTAGTGACCTAGACTTTGACAACTGCACCTTACCTGAAGTTATTGGTTTCCTACACAAGATGTCTAGAGACCCCCACACTAGCACACTTAATATTGCCTTCACAGAGCATATAACCAATGCTCTAATCAAAGTTAGGGAGGAGAAGCTTACACTAGAAGCCTCCATACCTAGGAAGCTAGAAGATGGTTGGGATCCTATAATAAAAATCAAATTGAATAACTTTTCTTGCAATGCTTTATGTGATGTTGGAGCTAGTACCTCTGTTATGCCCAAAAGAATGTATGATATGCTTGAATTGAAACCTTTTGATCCCTGTTCTTTTGGTGTTCATCTTGTTGATTCTTCCGTAAAGAAACCTTTGGGGAAGATAGACGATGTTCTTATCATTGTCAATGACAATTATGTTCCCGTTGATTTCAATATTATGGACATTGAGTGTGTGCCCTCTTGTCCAATTATTTTGGGACGTCCTTTTCTTCGTACAGTTGGTGTTGTTATTGACATGAAAGAGGGGAATATCAAATTCCAATTCCCTCTCAAGAAAGGGATGGAACATTTCCCTAGGAAAAAGATTAAGTTACCTTTTGAGTCCGTCACACGGGCTAGTTATTCTCTTGAAAAGACTTAATCTTCTGCTTTAAGCCTAGCTAATGGCTCTAAAGAAGCGCTTTCGGGAGGCAGCCCGCAACGAATTTAGGTTTTTATTTTTTCTTTTCTTCTGTTCTTAGTGGTCTTGATGATTGTTACTACTGTACCAACATCATTGTATCTTTATTTTTCAAGTTTGTGCCAAGTTTAGCCTCATACGACAAGGGAAGTGAAAGTTGTGACATGCTGTCCAGAAAGCAGATTCTGTCCTCGTGACTAGAAAAATCATAGAAAAATCCCATTTCATCTTTTTGAGCTGAATTGTTTACACAACGTGATCTATACAATTACGAAACTTTCGTATGTTCTGATTTTTTTGATTTGAGTTGCAGAAGTACCCCTAAAAAATTTCGTTTCTACCTGCTGGCCTGTTTTTCACAGATTCTGTCCTGTTTTGCCTTTTCTTCACTTTGCAAACCTTAAGCTTGCTTTTTCTTTGCAAAAACTTTTTGGCACTCTTGAGAAACAGTAGATCTTCAAGAATATCTTTATTTCCAGTAGAGGAAAAATTATTTTATTATGGGTACTAACCTCGCTAATCAGATTATGATGAGTTATGTATGAAGGGAGTTTTCAAGTGCGCGATGGAAGATGATGGAAGAAGATCTTGGAGTGTCAAACGCTCAAGCTTGGGGATGCCCCTGTGCATCCCCTTCTTCATCAGCAATTATCAGTTCGTCTCTCGGTGCACTATATTTTTATCACTTCATGCGTTATGTGCTATGCTTGGAGCGTCTCGCTCTTTACTTTTCTAGGTTTGTTTTAGCTTTGTTTGCTGTAGTAACAAGTTAGACCCCAGCTTACTCTTTTGTGTGGGAGAATTACACGCTCCGCTTGAACTAGAACTCCTCATAGGATTTGCATGCTTATTCTTTTAGCTGCAAGTTGTTCTTTTTTTAGCTGCTGCTCTGTTTAGTTGTATTGCTTTAGTTTTTCTAAAGCTTTTCTCTTGTTTTAGGTTGAACTTTCTATAGGTTGCATGTTTTATCTTGTTAGAGAGTTTGCCTGTTGCACTGAGTTTTGTGTCTTGACTAGAAGTAGGTAGTTGAAGTTTCTATTCTCTTTGTAGTAGTAACTTGCAATAGTTTTGAGGTATTGACTAGAGTAATGTTTGAACTTTTGGTGTCAAGAGCTCGAGCCTATTAGTGATAGATGTCGTATTTTGGGCAATCTGTGTGTTTTTCGAAAACCAAAAACCCCTGTTGAGAACTCTAGGTACTAGATGGATCACTAACCTCTGGAGGGTTCGAATATTAGAGAACACTCACGTACCATGAGTCGAGGATGCGCAAGGATAACCAAACCCCCATACACTCCTCCTCGGGGTACTTGTCTCTTTGTGAACCTCTTGATTAGATTGAGAGTTACCGATAATAAGTGCATGAGTTCTTCGGACTAATGTGAGTATTCGAAAGTTGACACTTCCACCCACCTATACTTTTTCTAGCCTCTTCGGTACCGTGCATTGCACTTTCTCACCTTGAGAGTTGGAGCATACTTCGCCGGTGCATCCAAACCCTTGGCACGATACGCTCTGTCATCATAAGCCTACTTATATCTTTCCTCAAAACAGCCACCATACCTACCTACAAGGCATTTCCATAGCCTTTCCGAGATACATTTCCATGCAACATCCACATTCTCATGACTTGAGTAACAGCCCAGATTTCACAAAAATTAAAAAAATTGTTTTTGGTGTGAATTGTTTGATTGTCTGATTTGTTTGCGGTGTTTGCATCCCCGATTTATCGATCGACGATTATTTTCCCCCCTCTTATCTCGTATCGGACGGAGACCGATCCTTGCCACCCTGACACTCGACCTTTGCGACACCGGGTTTCACCCGATCACCGTCGCGAAACCGCACGAGACCAGTCGCAGCCAACGGAACGAAAAACCCCGTTTAATAATTAAACGGGTTATTTTTATAGCGCGCCGGAAAGTGTTCTCGAAATGGTTCCAGTGCTAGGTGAACGCCGCCGGCTTGACGCGCTGATCGCGCAGTTCGAAGTTTTACCCGAATCGGAGGTCCTGCGGGCCCCCGGCGGTCAGAAACGTAAACACCGCGCGCGCGAGAGAAAAACTGGGGATGTTTTTGCAAACTGCCAACCACCTGGGCTATATAAAGACCACTAGACTCCCACCCATTTCTAGGGTTTCCCTAGCACAAAATTGCAGTCACCCCCTGTTTTTGCCCAAAATCTGCCCAATTTAGCCCCCCAGATCCGAAACCCTAGCCTCCAGCCCTCTAGAGCCGTCGGATCCGGAGATCAACGGCTCCGGAGGCTGCCACGTCACCCCAGATGCAACTCCCGTGGAGGCCCCTGCCCAAACGCCCGAAGGCCTCCTCACGCCCGTGCCGCTGCGACCCCGCCGCCTCGCTCCGGCCGCAGCTCCGGTCGCCGCCGGCCACCCCTCTCCCGCGCCCCTCCTCCTCTTCTTTCCTCTCCCTCCCCTCACCTCGGCTCCCTATCTCCCATGCAGCCAAGCCGCCGGAGCGCCGCCTGCCATGGGAGGTCGCACGAGCTCGTCGGCTAGGAGCTCCAGCCGCCGCCCTGCGAACTCGCCGCGCCGCCCGGATCCGGCGAGTCGGACGCCCCTCAGCATCCTCCTCCACCGCACCAGCCAGGCCGGGCACCGCCGCCCCTCCTCCTCGCCGCCGGTGGCCGGCGTAGCCCGCCGCGGTCGCCGCTGTCGTCGGGAGTGGGAGGTTCCCCGCTCGGCTGCCTCCCTCCAGCGTGGACGGCCACGAGGTCCAGGGGGCATGGGCCGGCCTGCCCCAGCCGAGGCCCATAGTGGTGAGACCCTTTTTTTCTTTCTTTCTTTTGTTTTTATTTGCTGCTGCTGTTGTTGGGCCGGCCCGTGTAGTGTAGCGCCCTGGGCGTTTTTTTATTTCGTGCTTTCTTTGTTAGGCCTGTTAGTGCTGTTTCAGCCCAGTAAGTGTTTAGCAATTATGTGCACATTAATTAAATTAGAGAAAAACATAGGATTTTGCGAGGACGATATCTTTTTTCTCGTAGCTCGGATTGCGGATGGTTCAAACGTCAAACTTGCTCCGTTTTTTCATGCAGTTTAATAAATTGTGCTTTGTTGCCATGTTTGACTTTGTTTACATGCTGTTTGACTGCTAATTACATCGCATGCCACTGTAAATTGTTTAATTAATAACCTTTTAACCGTTGCTCCGATAAAAATGTTCTTTATATGTAACTTGGCTAGAATTGCGTGTAGGTTGTGTTTATGATGCTCTTGCTTGCTAATAAAAATAATAAAATTATGTTTAGGACAAAACAGTACCAAATTCCATTTTTATTGTGGGGTCCGCAAATGTTTGCCATGTCAAGGATTTCACCCCACTTAAATTGACTAGCTTAGGTAGTTTATTTATGATTCACCTCTTATAATGTTTGCGTGCTATGCCATGCTTGAGTGAGATGCCATGTTAACAAACTTTGCTCACCTTGTGTAGCTAAACAACTTGAACCTTCCCAAATGTGCGGCATCGTCGTGTGTGACGAGTACTCCACTTAACCTGTTAGTAACCGCTCTCGACGGTAGGTGCAATGTCTCGTGTTCCCTTCTTGTTGATGCTTGCTCGTGTTTGCTCCGTAGTAATAGATGCTGCTCGTTGATTGCTTTCTAGTGTTTCCTTCTTGTGTGCTTCCGCGGGTACCTCTCAGAGACGATGCGAGCTTGCGATCAACTACACCTTCGGAATCCGACTTATCAACAGGCAAGGACGATACATTACTTATGATCCATTCTATTTCAACCAGCGGTTTTCATGCTAGTCTAGGTTAGGTTCGATGTTTGATCCTACCACATGTTTACAGCCTCTCTTAAACCGATACAGCCATGTCCCCTCCCAGCAAACCCTGTACTGCTATGTTACTATTGCTCGTTGCTCAACCCCTGCTTAGTATGCATGCTTAGGATGCTACGATGTTACCCTGTTACTCGTTGGTTTGGGCTATCACATTATTATATTGTTGTTGATGATATGTTTATTATAATGTTGACTATACTCGACGAAGGATGGAAGGTCTAGGCTATCCCGCCCCGACGCTTTGTTCCATTCGAGTCACCTAGGACCCGAGTTCCGGGTATTGGTTTTAAGACTGAGCGTGCCTAACCGCGTGTAGGATGCTATGGGGTCCCCTTTTCATACCTACCTAGCTTCAAACATTTCTAGTGGTGGCCCAAGCTGATTTTACCATTTGAAACCGTGTGCGTAACTGGTCTGTAGCCAGTGGATTTAAAACAACTCGGGCCAGCAGAGACATAGTTCCTTTGTTGGTCCACACTGGTGAGCTAGGGAAGTCCCCTGTTATATAGGTGAGGCTAACCCCGACCTTAGCCATTCGGAAGAGTCCGATCCGAGAGTGTGGTCGGCTTTTGGGTTGGGTGTTGACTCCCAGGGGGCCACCCGGATTTGTTCGTTGTTAGTCAGAGGACCTGTCGTTTCGGATCTCTTGGAACTAAATCATAAAATGGTTGCCTGTCATGGGTAGCAACTGAGAGAGATGGGCGTCCGTGCGGAGCCTTGTAATAGGCAGTTGGTACACCCCTGCAGGGTTAAATCTTTTCGAGAAGCCGTGTCCACGGTTATGGACGACTTGAGACCTACTCCTTGTTCATAGACAACAACAGCTGAGATAATCTTAATGTAACTTGATCAACGTGTGTGTGTGCCTTGACTGCTTCTTCTTCGTCGGGATGGAAGAGGGGGACAAGGATAGGATAGGTGTTATGTTTGCGTAGTAGTTGATAGCAAGACTTGTTGGAGGCGATTCCTCATCGAATGCTTGGCTTCTTATCTTACTCTCTAGATCGTTAGCCACTTCATAAATGCTAGTGCGCCAGCAACCACACCACTTACCCCATCCTTACTGTAAACTACTAGTTTTCCTAGAATGACGAGTGATGAAGTCCTTGCTGGGTCAGTTGACCACTACAGTTGGATGCTGAGTACTTTTGTACTCATGATACTACCCCAAACTCTTTTCAGGGTTCTTGACCGACAAGAGGTACGGTGATCAACGTTTCACGTGGAGACTCGACGACGACTAGATAGGCGGAGTCCGGCGGAGGGACTGGACCCGTGTGGTTATGGGGATCGATGCTTTGCTCTTTGCCAGTAGGCATTTGATCGTAGTTTGTACTCAGACATGTATCTTCCACTGTTGTATGGTATTAAGGAAGTTGTATGCCGATTGTATGAGATGTTGTATCCTTGTATCTGTAATGTTGTGATATCATGTTGGAAATCCGGGGCATATGACTTCGTCATATGTCGCGGGTGGACCGATATGTGCTTCGTCCCCGCATCTGGATGGAAACATCTAGATCTGGAACTGTACCGCATATTGGGCCTTACAACTTGGTATTAGAGCCTTAACGACCGTAGGATCCCTTTTCTGGCCGAAGTCGAGTCTAGACGAAAACTATTTTGTAGTTACTAAGTTAGCTATCGGAGAGTAGGAATCTTTTTACTCCTTAGCCTTGCTCTGGTCAGGACAAGTGCCGTAAGTGTTTAATTCTCTCCTTATCCCCTTCAAACTCTAGGATCTCGAGAGTGTGGAGTATCAAAATCGTTACAATGCCTTGCTTGCAGCGTATTGTCTCGATTCCCATCTCAGGTTTGGGAATTCCTGTAGTACATTTAGCTTCTCCGGTTTTGGATATCGTCTGGGTCGTCCTTTGCCCTCCCTCCTTTTGCCCGGTGTTTTCACGACTTGCGTCGAAAGAACTATCCTTTGATCCGGTTATCGTTGTCGTTCCTCCTCTTGACACCGACGGTTTCGTATTTTCGACGATGTCGTCTCCCTGCGGAAAGTTTCTCGATGACAGTTCGACGTCGACATGGAGCAGAGTCCCTTGTTGGTGGTGTTGAGGATTGTCGACTCTCTTTTTCTCCCCCCTCTCCCCCGGATCATCTTGGATCTCGGGACGAGATCCCTTGTTTGTGGTGTTGTATTGTAACAACCCAGATTTCACAAAAATTAAAAAAAATGTTTTCGGTGTGAATTTTTTGATTGTCTGATTTGTTTGCGGTGTTTTCATCCCCGATTTATCGATCGACGATTATTTCCCCCCCTCTTATCTTGTATCGGACGGAGACCGACCGTTGCCACCCTGACACTCGACCTTTGCGACACCGGGTTTCACCCGATCACCGTCGCGAAACCGCACGAGACCAGTCGCAGCCAACAGAACGAAAAACCCCGTTTAATAATTAAACGGGTTATTTTTATAGTACACCAGAAAGTTTTCTCGGAACGGTTCCAGCGCTAGGTGAACGCCGCCGGCTCGACGCGCTGATCGCGCTGTTCGAAGTTTTACCCGAATCGGAGGTCCTGCGGCCCCCTGGCGGTCAGAAACGTAAACACCGCGCGCGAGAGAGAAAAACCGGGGATGTTCTTGCAAACTGCCAGCCACCTGGGCTATATAAAGACCACCACACTCCCACCCCTTTCTAGGGTTTCCCTAGCACAAAATTGCAGCAACCTCCCCTGTTTTTGCCCCAAATCTGCCCAATTTAGCCCCCAGATCCGAAACCCTAGCCTCCAACCCTCCAGAGCCGTCGGATCCGGAGATCAACGGCTCCGGAGGCTGCCACTTCACCCCAGATGCAACTCCCGTGGAGGCCCCTGCCCAAGAGCCCGAAGGCCTCCTCGCACCCGTGCCGCTGCGACCCCGCCGCCTCGCTCCGAACGCAGCTCCGGTCGCCGCCGGCCGCCCCTCTCCCGCGCCCCTCCTCCTCTTCTTTCCTCTCGCTCCCCTCACCTCGGCTCCCTCTCTCCCGTGCAGCCAAGCCGCCGGAGCGCCGCCTACCATGGGAGGTCGGACGAGCTCATCGGCTAGGAGCTCCAGCCGTCGCCCTGCGAACTCGCCGCGCCGCCCGGATCCGGCGAGCCGGACGCCCCTCGGCATCCTCCTCCACCGCACCAGCCAGGCCGGGCACCGCCGCCCCTCCTCCTCGCCGCCGGTGGCCGGCGTAGCCCGCTGCAGTCGCCGCTGTAGTCGGGAGCGGGAGGTTCCCCGCTCGGCTGCCTCCCTCCAGCGTGGACGGCCACGTGGGCCAGGGGCCATGGGCCGGCCTGCCCCAGCCGAGGCCCATAGTGGTGAGACCCTTTTTTTCTTTTTTTTCTTTTTATTTGCTGCTGCTGTTGTTGGGCCGGCCCGTGTAGTGTAGCGCCCTGGGCGTTTTTTATTTTGTGCTTTCTCTGTTAGGCCCATTAGTGCTGTTTCAGCCCAGTAAGTGTGTAGAAATTATCTGCACATTAATTAAATTACAGAAAAACATAGGATTTTGCGAGGACGATATCTTTTTGCTCGTAGCTCGGATTGCGATGGTTCAAACGTCAAACTTGCTCCGTTTTGCATGCAGTTTAATAAATTGTGCTTTGTTGCCATGTTTGACTTTGTTTACATGCTGTTTGACTGCTAATTACATCGCATGCCACCGTAAATTTTTTTAATTAATAACTTTTTAATCGTTGCTCCGATAAAAATGTTCTTTATATGTAACTTGACTAGAATTGCGTGTAGGTTGTGTTTATGCTGCTCTTGCTTGCTAATAAAAATAATAAAATTATGTTTGGGACAAAACAGTACCAAATTCCATTTTTATCGTGGGGTCCGCAAATGTTTGCCATGTCTAGGATTTCACCCCACTTAAATTGACTAGCTTAGGTAGTTTATTTATGCTTCACTTCTTATAATGTTTGCGTGCTATGCAATGCTTGATTGAGATGCCATGTTAACAAACTTTTCTCACCTTGTGTAGCTAAACAACTTGAACCTTTCCAAATGTGCGGTATCGTCGTGTGTGACGAGTACTCCACTTAACCTGTTAGTAACCGCTCTCGACGGTAGGTGCGATGTCTCGTGTTGCCTTCTTATTGATGCTTGCTCGTGTTTGCTCCGTAGTAATAGATGCTGCTCGTTGATTGCTTTCCAGTGTTTCCTTCTTGTGTGCTTCCGAAGGTACCTCTCGGAGACGATGCGAGCTTGCGATCAACTACACCTTCGGAATCCGACTTATCAACAGGCAAGGACTATACATTAATTATGATCCATTATATTTGAACCAGCGGTTTGCATGCTAGTCTAGGTTAGGTTCGATGTTTGATCCTACCACATGTTTACAGCCTCTCTTAAACCGATACAACCATGTCCCCTCCCAGCAAACCCTGTACTGCTATGTTACTATTGCTCGTTGCTCAGCCCCTGCTTAGTATGCATGCTTAGGATGCTACGATGTTACCCTGTTACTCGTTGGTTTGGGCTATCACATTATTATATTGTTGTTGATGATATGTTTATTATAATGTTGACTATACTCGATGAAGGATGGAAGGTCTAGGCTATCCCGCCCCGACGCTTTGTTCCATTCGAGTCACCTAGGACCCGAGTTCCGGGTATTGGTTTTAAGACTGAGCGTGCCTAACCGCGTGTAGGATGCTAACGGGTCCCCTTTTCATACCTACCTAGCTTCAAACATTTCTAGTGGTGGCCCAAGCTGATTTTACCATTTGAAACCGTGTGCGTAACTGGTTTGCAGCCAGTGGATTTAAAACAACTCGGGCCAGCAGAGACATAGTTCCTTTGTTGGTCCACACTGGTGAGCTAGGGAAGTCCCCTGTTATATAGGTGAGGCTAACCCCGACCTTAGCCATTCGGAAGAGTCCGATCCGAGAGTGTGGTCGGCTTTTGGGTTGGGTGTTGACTCCAAGGGGGCCACCCGGATTTGTTCGTTGTTAGTTAGAGGACCTGTCGTTTCGGATCTCTTGCAACTAAATCATAAAATGGTTGCCTGTCATGGGTAGCAACTGAGAGAGATGGGCGTGCGTGCGGAGCCTTGTAATGGGCAGTTGGTACACCCCTGCAGGGTTAAATCTTTTCGAGAAGCCGTGTCCACGGTTATGGACGACTTGAGACCTACTCCTTGTTCATAGACAACAACAGCTGAGATAATCTTAATGTAACTTGATCAACGTGTGTGTGCCTTGACTGCTTCTTCTTCGTCGGGATGCGAAGAGGGGGACAAGGATAGGATAGGTGTTATGTTTGCGTAGTAGTTGATAGCAAGACTTGTTGGAGGAGATTCCTCATCGAATGCTTGGCTTCTTATCTTACTCTCTAGATCGTTAGCCACTTCATAAAGGCTAGTGCGGCAGCAACCTCACCACTTACCCCATCCTTACCGTAAACTACTAGTTGTCCTAGAATGACGAGTTATGAAGTCCTTGCTGGGTCATTTGACCACTACAATTGGATGTTGAGTACTTCTGTACTCATGATACTACCCCCAAGCTCTTTTCAGGTTTCTTGACCGACAACAGGTACGGTGATCGACGTTTCACGTGGAGACTCGACGACGAATAGATAGGCGGATTCCGGCGGAGGGCCTGGACCCGTGTGTTTATGGGGATCGATGCTTTTCTCTTTGCCAGTAGGCATTTGATCGTAGTCTGTACTCAGACATGTATCTTCCGCTGTTGTATTGTATTAAGGCAGTTGTATGCCGATTGTATCAGATGTTGTATCCTTGTATCTGTAATGTTGTGATATCATGTTGGAAATCCGGGGCATATGACTTCGTCATATGTCGCAGTGGGACCGATATGTGCTTCGTCCCCGGATCTGGATGGAAACATTTAGATCTAGAACAGTACCGCATATCGGGCCTTACAACTTGATCTTCAGGTCATACATGCTGCTTGCTTGATCGATGAGACGCATGCTAGTTGGGCCTTGCCCTAATCATTGCTACATGACGCGTTAGTATCATTGCATATCCTGCTATCCTGGCAGAGGCATACATTTGCATCATGATAGTTATATCTTCTTTATGTGAGTACGTTTGTAAAGCGTGAAAGATCCCCTATATTCTTGTAAAATATAGAGTGTTGTCCCTAAAGTGAGGAAAAGATCCCAAAGAGGACAAAATCAAAAGATCCCAAAGAGGACAAATGAGAGTTTAATAGAAAGAGCCATTGAGGCCACCAAAAAAATACAAAAAAATAGAAAAAAAGAGAAAAAGAAAAATAAAAAGAGAGAAGGGGCACACTACTATTCCTTTTGAGAGATCCACACTAGTACTTCATCCTCTATCCCTTGTACTCCATAGAGATCATCATCATGCATATAGCTATGTGGGGACCTTCACACTATAGAACTTGCCTTGTATATTCGAATGATGAGCCTCCTCAAACGTGCTCTAGGTATTCTTGAGCAAGCAAGTTAGATGCACCCCCACTAGTTTCCTTGGAGAGGTTTTAGCTCACATGTGCTTCCGTTGCATGTCAATCCCTACTCCTCACATCATATCTATCATATGGCCTTCTCTCGTGTAAGGCCCGATATGCGGTACTGTTCCAGATCTAGGTGTTTCCACCCAGATCCGGGGACGAAGCACATATCGGTCCCACCGCGACATATGACAAAGCCATATGCCCCGGATTTCCAACATGATATCACACCATTATAGATACAAGGATACAACATCTCATACAATCGGCATACAACTGCCTCAATACAATACAACAGCGGAAGGTACATGTCTGAGTACAGACTACAATCAAATGCCTAGTGGCAAAGAGAAAAACATCGATCCCCATAACCACACGGGTCCAGGCCCTCCGCCGGGATCTGCCTAACTAGTCGTCGTCGAGTCTCCACGTGAAACGTCGATCACCATACCTGTTGTCGATCAAGAACCCTAAAAAGAGTTTGGGGGTAGTATCATGAGTACAGAAGTACTCAGCATCCAACTGTAGTGGTCATCTGACCCAGCAAGGACTTCATCACTCGTCATTCTAGGACAACTAGTAGTTTACGGTAAGGAAGGGGTAAGTGGTGAGGTTGCTGGCGCACTAGCATTTATGAAGTGGCTAACGATCTAGAGAGTAAGATAAGAAGCCAAGCATTCGATGAGGAATCGCCTCCAACAAGTCTGCTATCCACCTACATACGCAAACATAACACCTATCCTATCCTTGTCCTCCTCTTCGCATCCCGGCGAAGAAGAAGCAGTCAAGGCACACTCACACGTTGATCAAGTTATATTAAAATTATCTCAGTTGTTGTTGTCTATGAACAAGGAGTAGGTCTCAAGTCGTCCATAACCGTGGACACGGCTTCTCGAAAAGATTTAACCCTGCAGGGGTGTACCAACTGCCCATTACAAGGCTCCGCACGCACGCCCATCTCTCTCAGTTGCTACACATCGAAGGCAACCATTTTATGATTTAGTTCCAAGAGATCCGAAACGACAGGTCCCTCTAGCTAACAACGAACAAATCCGGGTGGCCCCCGGTGAGTCGACACCCAACTCAAAAGCCGGCCGCTCTCTCGAATCGGTCTCTACCATATTTCTCGGGTTTGGATAGCCGGTTAATCACACATGGGAAACCGGGTCCTCATCCGAACAAGGTGGACCAGCAAGGGAACTATGTCCTCACTGGTCCAGGTTGGTTTAAAAACTACTAGCAGCTGACCAGCACACACATGGTTTCAAATGGTAAATCAGCTTGGGCCACCACTAAAAATGCTTGAAGCTAGGTAGGTAAGAAAAGGGGACCCCATAAAATCCCACACGCGGTTAGGCACGCTCGTCAAGAGACACAATACACGAAACTCGGGTCCTAGGTGACTCGAAGGGAACAAAGCGTCGGGGCGGGATAGCCTAGACCTTCCATCCTTCGTCGAATATAGTCAACATTATAATAATCATATCATCAACAACAATAATAATAATGATAATGTGATATCCCAAACCAAGGAGTAACAGGGTAACATCGTAGCATCCTAAGCATGCATACTAAGCAGGGGCTGAGCAACGAGCAACAGTAACATAGCAGTACAAGGTTTGCTGGGAAGGGACATGGCTGTATCGGTTTGAAAGAGGCTGTAAACATGTGGTAGGATCAAACATCGAACCTAACCTAGACTAGCATGCAAACCGCTGGTTGAAATAGAATGGATCATAAGTAATGTATAGTCCTTGCCTGTTGATAAGTCGGGTTCCGAAGGTGTAGTTGATCACAAGCTCGCATCGTCTCCGAGAGGTACCCGCGGAGGCACACAAGAGGTAAACACTGGAAAGCAATCAACGAGCAAGCATCTATTACTACGAGGCAAACACGAGCAAGCATCAACAAGAAGGCAACACGAGACATCGCACGTACCGTCGAGAGCGGTTACTAACAGGTTAAGTGGAGTACTCGTCACACACGACGATACCGCACATTTAGAAAGATTCAAGTTGTTTAGCTACAGGTGATCAACAAAGGTTGTTAACATGGCAACTCAAGCAATCATGGCATAGCACACAAACATGAAAAGAGGTGAAGCACCAAGTAAACTACCTAGGCTAGTCATTTTAAGTGAGGCAACCCCTAAACATGCATAGCACTACTTGCCCCACAAGAATTAAAGGATTTGGTACTGATCTGCCCTAAACCATATTTTAGGTTGGTTAACAGCAACAAACAATAGCATAAACACAAATTACATGAAAAACTAATCAAGTTACATATAAGGCACACTCCAAACGGAGTTGCGGTTAAAAATATATAAGCAAAACAAGTTACGGGCACAATCTGCCAACATCAGGAAGCACACTTTAGAGCAATGCATAAACAAGATAATCAATGCAAACATGCTCACAAATGATATGGAACTAAAGTAGACATGACAGGGAAGGCATGGAAAAAAAGAATCATGCAAATAGGCATCATAGATCAAAAGATATTAAGCATGCAACATGGCATCGGAACGTTACAGACTTATAGAAAAACAGAGGTGGCTGTCAACAACAGCAGCATAGCAACTTTGGAGCTCAATAACTATATGAACAGCAAGCATATCATGAGAATGCAATACATATAATGGAAGTAGACATGATGCTTAACAATATGCAATTGGAATCATTCAATTCCGATAAACGGTTGCGACGCAACCGTCGACTGAAGTTGCAACAAATTAACAGTTTTCAGCACAGCAGCACATTAACAGCAGGATCACCACTTTGGAGAAAGATTTAATATAGCTAAAGCACCCAAACTTGACAAGTTAAAGCATGGAAATGAATTAAAAATGATGCTTAACACATAGGAAAAATAATCAATGCAATAGGCCTCATGGATGAGTCACAATCATCAAGCAAACTTGCAATAAAATAATAACAGCAGCACTTAACAGGAAATAATAGCAATTAACGGCCTGATTCCCACTTCAACACAGATTTGCAACATCAATATGACCTCAAATCAAAAAGCTCACAAAAGATGGATTGAAGTACACACAATTCTAAGCAATTTTCATTTTGGGCGCATCGCGATCTGAGCTACAGATTTACCGCAAAACAACTCGCAAAATTGAATCAGCAGCATATATTCTCCAGACTTAGCCAAAATCTGGAAAAAGAAAAAAAAACAAACAGAAAAAAAGGTAACGGGCCTCACCCAACTGGGCTTGGCCCAACAGGCCTAGCGGATCTGTCCGAACCGGGCTGGGGCGCCTGGGCCGCGCGGTGGTCGTGGGAACGCTGGCAGGCCGGCCCAGCCACGGTGGCCGCGGTGGCCTTGTCCCGATCCCAATTGGATCGGCAACGGGCGGCTGCCGCCGGCGACGAGCCGAGGACGGCTACGGGGCAGCGGAGGACGGCGGCGGGGTCGCCTGACTTGGAGGCGACGAGGCGAGCCCTGGTCGGGCGCCATGGCGGCCGAGCTCTCCATGCCATGGTCATGGCGGCTCCTGTGCGGGCGTCCTACACACGGGAGTGAGGAGGGTGAGGCAGAGGAGAGAAAGAACACGCGAGGGGAGGAGAAGGCTGGCCGGGCAGCTGCTGGTCGCCGGCGGGCGGCGGCTCGCCGGCCGGAGGAGGCGGCAGCGGCTTGCTGCCCTCGGGCGTGGAGGCGGAGGGATTTGGAGGAGAGAGAGGGTGGTGGAGGCTGGGAGGCGACGTGGCACTCCCTGGAGCGTCAGATTTCAGATCCGATGGCTCTGGACGGGCCAGGGGCTAGGGTTTCGGGATTTGGGGCTAAATTGGGCAGATTCCAGATCTGGGAGCTATGTGTTGGACGAAAATGGGGGTGTTTTTGGGGCAAAGTGGAGGGGGTGGCTGCAATTTTGTGGCTAGGGAAACCGTAGAAAGAGGTGGGAGTGTGGTGGTCTTTATATAGCCCAAGTGGCTGGCAGTTTGCAAAAACATACCCAGTTTTTCTCTCGCGCGCGCGGTGTTTACGTTTCTGACCGCCGGGGGTCCGCAGGACCTCCGATTCGGGTAAAACTTTGAACTGCGCAATCAACGCGTCGAGCCGGCGGTGTTCACCTCGCGTTGGAACCGTTTCGAGAAAACTTTCCGGCGCGCTATAAAAATATCATTTTTACTTATTAAACAAGGTTTTCCGTTCCGTTGGCTGCGGCTGGTCTCGCGCGGTTTTCATGACGTGATCGGGTGAAACCCGGTGTCACAAAGGTCGAGTGTCAGGGTGGCAAGGGTCAGTCTCCGTCCAGTACGAGATAAGAGGGGGAAAAATAATCGCCGATCGATAAATCGGAGATGCAAACACCGCAAACAAACCAGACAATCAAAAAATTCACACCGAAAACAATTTTTTTAATTTTTGTCAAAACTGGGCTATTACATCTCGCCTATGATTGTCCTCATTGATGTGAGCCTTTCATACCTTTTTTGTCTTCTTCCTCCACCTTCTTTATGTTTCGCCTTTTAGGTGTCAACTTTCTTTCTCACGCTCATCCATTGCATGAGTGCTCAAAATATCGAAAGGGAGTGGATCAGTTTGACTTGTACCTGGCTAGTGGTCTGGGGACGAGTCAAGATAAGAATCCAAAGGAGACCAAGTGTGAAACTTTAGTAGATAGTTGTTCTCAACAACCTTTTTTCTCTCTTTTTCCCAGTCCCTTGCTTGCACGCAAACACCATCTGGAGACATTCGAGTCACGGACAACGACAACTCTTGCACCTTTTGTTCTTTTGTTGCTTGTGTCAATGCTAATATAGATTCTTGATTGTTAAGACTTGAATTGAATTGCATGCTTTGATTGCTTTACTTAAAAGTCCTTATGTGGTTGTGTGGCATGTCACCATAGAAATTATGCTTGTTATCATTTACCTACTCGAGGACGAGCAGGAATTAAGCTTGGGGATGTTGATACGTCCCAAACGTATCTATCATTTCTGCTTGCTCCATGCATGTTTTGTGTGACTTTGCCATGATTTGCTTGAACTTTCATACACTTTTGAGCATATTTGGACTAATCTATTAACCCAGTGCACCCAGCTGCCAGTTGCTGTTTTTGTATTTAAGGTTTTCCGGCCATTAAAAGTGCTCCAAAAAATCCGGAAAAATCAGATAAAATATCAGCGACCCGGAAGCTTCCGGAATCACCAAGGCAGCGGAGGGGGGCCACCATAGGGACTCCAGAAGGGTCCCTGGCGCGGCCCCACCCTAAGCCGCGCCATGGGGCCTCCTGGCTGCCCTGTGGGTCCCCTCGACACCTCCCTCCGCCTATATTTAGCCCTCGGGGTGGAAACCCCTAAGATCGATCTCTTTTCCGCGAACTCGCCTCTGTAACGCCGCCGCCGCCGTTTCAAGATCGAGGCTGCCTGGAGAAGGGGCCCCTATTGGGGTTCGCAGCAGAAAACACAAATTTTTCTAACTAGCGTTCCCATAACCCAAGATCTAGCTAGCCGCATTACCGTAACGGAAAGGAGTGCGGAAATAACATACCTCGGTGTAACACCCTCACTGTCAGATGAACAGTAATCACCATTACTGTTCCCCAGCACTGTTCAAAACTTTTGTCTGATCAATGTGGTTCATCTCAAACTTGATATTTTCCTTTGTTGTTCTTGGATGCAATGTGATCATGGATCTGGATCATCAGGAATCAAAACAAGTCCAAGCCATTTGAATTGAAATTCAAACAAACCCTAAATGCATGTTGATGAATATTAAAAGTATTGTGACAATAAAATATTTTCCAAAAATCTTGGAACCACTTTTATAAAATCCCAAATAATCACTGGACCAAATCCATATGGGTTTGGGTATTTATTGAGTTATAGAAAATTCCAAACAAATCAAAACAGTAGCTAAAAACCCCAATTTAATCATTTAATATTTAAATCAAATATTAAATGATTTTCTTTTGACCCCAAATCTTTTGTGGCACTAGCCTAGGGTATAAAAACAATTATGGGTCACATGCCACATTTTATAAAAATGCCAAGGTATATAAGATAATTACAAAAAGAAAATTACAGAAAAGAAAAAGAAGAAAAAAAGAAAGCTAAACCTAGCTAAACCCCCCTCACCCCCCTGGGCCAGAACCCAGCCCACCTAGCAACTAGCCCACCCCCAAGCCCAGCCCACCCCCGGTCGTCCTCTCCACTGCTCCCCCTCGTGCATGGAGAGCATCCAGCACGGCCACGCCGGCCGGCCGTGCGTGGCGTCCATCCGGCGGTTAGCCGGCGGGGATAAGTGCCCCAAGCCTCCCCCGAACCCTAACCCTAGCCCATCCCCTCCAGTTCCCCCTCACGCCTCGCCCCTCGCCGTTTCCCCCGCTCGGACCGAGCCCGCCCGTGGGCACGTCGGCGTCGCCGGCGCGGCCTGTGACCACCACAGCCCCAACCACTGTGTCTAGAGTGACCGCCGTGGACGTCTTCGCCAGGCCGCGCTCACCATCGACGCCGAGGACCACCGCAGCCTGCGAATCGACTTCGTCTTCAAGCTCGGCCGCCCGCGCCATTTTCGCCCGTGCGCTCCACTCCGAGCTCCCCCGACATCACAGACCCCTTCTCGTCCCTCGTGGTGAGCTGCGCTGCTGTTCCCCCGGTTCCCGCCCCTTCCTGTGCGCTGGGTCGCCGCCGCTGTGAGTACAGACTCCGGCCGCCGCGGACCGTGTCGCCGCCGTCGAGCCACGCCACCTCCGCCCGCGCTAGCTACATAAATGGGTGCGGCTCGTTCGGCTCGTTCGAACGAGCCCTCCCACGCCTCTTTTGGTCGCCGGGCTCGGGCGCTAGGTCGCCGCCGGTGAACCACCTCGTCGCCGGCGTGGTCGCGACGGGCTGGCAGTGGCCTGGGTGCCACTGACCCGTGGGCCCTGCCTCGCTAATCCCCTGTTAGTGGCTAACCAGCCACTGACAGTGGGCCCATCCCCCTTAAGAACTTTTACCTGCTAATAAAACTGGATAATAACCCCCTGGGTGTATTACAGGTGGGCCCTAGGCCTTTTAAAATAAATTAAAGCTGTTTAATTAGTACTGTGCCACTTACACATGGGTCCCACTGTTAGTTTGGTTAATTAAATGGATTAATAGTTTAGCAGAGTATGACATGTGGGCCCATTATTATTTAACCAAATAAAATGTTTTATTATGCCACTGTGAGGCTGACATATGGGACCCACTTGTCAGTTGACCAGTCAACCTTACAGGTGGGTCCCACTGGTCAGTTTGACCAGTCAAATGGACTTGTGGATAATGTTAGGATTATTAATAGAAATAAATTCCAGAAATTGTTTTAAAATGATTTAAACTTTGAAATTCAATAACTTTTAAACCGTAAGTCAGATTTAAAAACTTTATACATGAAAGTTGATCAGAAAAATATAACGAATACGGATACGCTATCCGTATGTCTACCACACCCCTCTAACACACCGATCATCGACCTTCCCCCCCCTCCGGGCTGTCTGTCGATAATTTCCGGTACCGATAAAAAGTACCCGGATGAATTTATTCCGAACACGAAAGTTGTCCGGAATGGTTCAACTAACACGGATACACCCCCTTATGTTTGTCCGGTACCCACGACACCTCCAGCTTGATCCTTCCCCCTCCGGTCACCCTGTCCGGTAATCACCCGGAGCTGGTATTTCATCCCCGGATGAATTCCCGCTCCGAGCAACGTGCATTGCACTGCGTTAGAACACCGTTAACATTTCGTCTGTCATGTCATGCATATGCTTGTATATTATTGCTGTGTATTTACTGTTTCCTCCCCCCTTAATCTCCGGTAGACCCCGCTGCTACCGCCGACTACACCGCTGCCGGGTACGACTACTTCGTCGACGACCCGACCCCTACCGTCGAGCTTGCAGGCAAGCAGAGCCATTCTCTTCCCCAGATATCGCCTACCTTTCCGTACTTTCTTGCACTAGGCATGGTTACTGCTGCTGCTACGTTATACTCCTATTCAATTGCATAGCCTGATTTTGTCGCCCCTTGATGTACCTTTTCCTTTATCCTATGCTGCCTATTATTACTTATGCATTATTCAGCAGTGAGCCCTGCGCATTGTTAACTAGGATTAGATAGCGGGCCGTGATCACTATGGGAGTGAGCACAGATACAATATATATACAACTGTACAGGTACGGTACAATGCAGACACCGCCAAAGGCCCCTATCTGGGTTATGCCTAGTCACCTCAAGTGTGAGCTATCCAGGAGTAATCCTTGTACTCCACTCGAGGCTGACTTTGTCTTGCCGCCATAGGGTCCTGAACAGCGGGTGTCCTTAAAGGTAAGAAAGTCGGGCGACCCAACGGTGCCCGCGAGAGGTATTTCGTCGGGAACGACAGGGAGGGTACGACCGACGTTACTGGCGTGCTTGGCCCCTGCTCGTATCTCGCGAGAGTTACCAAACCACGAAAGTCGAGCTCTACCAAGAGCACACGCGAGACAAGGTAAGGAGACGGTTCACCTTGTTGGTAACCGCAGTGACTTGGTGGGACGACAGGGCAGGCACCGACATTACTGGTGGTCCTGACTGCTGTCGTTGACCGCGGGTCGGTTAAGTCGAGGCAACGATAACGGTTGTCCCGCAGATTAATTAAAATGCTAAATGGTTCGGCGGATGACTTGAGAGACCCGTTGGTCTGTACGCACTACCTACACGTGGGATTACGGTGTGGGCCCTCCGCGTTGTAGTTTGTCCGAAAGCTCTTCAGACGTCAGCAGTACTGCGGCCTGATCGCCGGGAAGTGGTCTTGTCTTTTTGCTGCAGCAGGTGTGTTTGGATTTGCTTTTGCTTCACCGGCCAGACTCGCACCGTGCAAGAGCGTGCAAGGGTGAGGGACCTAGACCCCTTGGCGCATAGGATATAGTCCGGCGGATGGCCTCTCTGTTGAGCCTAGGATGGGCTGCGTCGTGTCGGATAGCCTCGGTGGGGCGTTCCCTAACAAGGTTCACGCCACCCTGGAGATCCGAGCGTGCAGGCTGAACAGTAGTGCACCCCTGCAGGGAGTTTAATCTATTCGAATAGCCGTGTCCACGGTAACAGGACGCTTTATGCTGAAGCTGGATCTTACCACTAGAAACTATTATTATTAAACTGTATGGTTCCGGGTTTTCTTCCTCGCGGGGATGTCGAGGAGGTGAACTCGGAGGCATTGTTATTATTAATCATTACAACTTATATTATACATTGTTGCAGCAACTTCTGCTTCATTGTTACTTTATTGCTTTATATGAACTGTTGGCTGTTTCTCTTCTCATGCTGCAAGACATCGTCGGAAGTTGCTAGTCTTCGATAGGCCTAGCTTCTTACCCTTATTCTGAGTTCTATCTTGCAGTCCACTATATACAACCTCTTCTTTCCGTTGATAAAATGCATAATGCTTAGTAGCGGACGTAAGACTCGCGGGTATGCTAGATACTCACCTTTGCTTTATTTCCCCCTTTATGTTTTTCCTGATCGGCCGCTGCAGTCGACGTTGGAGCCCAAGAGCAGGAGTACTCCGGAGGAGGATACTACTACGTCGAGACCCCCGCTGACCAGGACCAGGAGTAGTTTCGGAGGCTCCCAGGAAGGAGGCCTTGCCTTTTCGATCTGTATCTCTGATGTTATTTGTGCTAGCCTTCTTAAGGCAAAACTTGACTAACTATGTCTGTACTCAGATATTATGGTTTGTATGACTTATGTATTCGGGTCCGAGTGACCCCCTTTATTGTAACATATTGGTTTATCCTTTTGTATTTAGTGTTGTGCTGTGATATTCTCACCGTGGCACCGTAATCTCAGCCGTGTACCCTGCGTGTATGATTACTGTACACGGATTGATTTTGGGGGCGTTACACTCGGGGTGTAGTCCGTTGCGTGGGAAACGTTCCCGCAAACGTGGTTGATGTAGCCGATCAAGTTTCACAGCCCCCTGGCTTTTTTGAGCACCCGGATGGGTGTAGTGCCACACGTGTAGCACCTCATAGTACTCGCACACGTACGAGACTCGATGACGACCTCCGTTCTCGGATCCAGCGAAGGTGGCGGAAGCAGACCTCTGGACGGAGCTTCGGCAGCACGACGACCTCCGATTCTAGCAGAGAAGCCTCAATTCCAATATAGGCTCACACTAGGCAGCCCACCGTGAAAGAGACGAGGAAGGGGAGAAGACCGGAGAAAACCGATCTCAATTCGGAGTAATATTGATTTTCTCACGAATTTCTGTGTATTAAATATGTGCACCCTGCCCATCTATATATAGGCAGAGGGGAGGGAGTCAACCCCTCTCCCTTAGCAATGTGGGACTAAAGTCCCTTTGCTAAGGGTGGTGCCCGGCCAAGGGGGGATAGGGGGCGCACCCCTCATGGGCCCTCGGGCCCATGGCGCCTCCCCCTCTTTCCTTTTTATTTTTCCCTTTTATTCCCCCTAATGGGCCTCTTTCATAAATAAGGCCCATATCACTTTTTAATTGTTAATAAAATGTTTTTAATTATTAATTAAATTAAATAATAACTAAAACACATTATTCCTTCTCCCGGTGCTCCGGAACACCTTCCGGTTCACTCCGAACTTGTTCGGTTCAACACGGTACTTCTCCGATGTTGTTTCCTTTATTCTCTGATTTCATCGAGCCCTTAAGTGTGTTACCCTACGGCCGATAACACTCCAGTCATGACAGAGATGAGGCTACGGTCAATGATCATCAGCGGGACCTGGATGCCCATAATGACCCCTGTGCATTCCGGATATCAAACACCAATTGGACCTTACGCCGTATAGCATTCCCTTTGTCAGCGATACTGGATTGTTCCGAGATTCGATCAATGACATCCTATGTCTGGTTCAACCTCGTTCTGAACTAATCCTCATTCACTCGTTCCCGTGATATTCATCCCCGTGACCTAGTCACACGCTGCAGCTTTATGGATGGAATCTCACCGAGTGGGCCCCGAGTATCTATCCATTATATGGATTGACAAATCCCGCTCTTGTAACAATACTCCTCAACATATCTCCACGGAATACCCAAGATACAACCGTTATGACCCGCATATTTCAGTCAGGTGGTGGGATGTAGGTCAAAGCATCCGGGAAGATAGCAATTATGCACGTACTCACGGTCAAAGGAACGGTCTACCACGTTCTGTAATTGCAACACTGAACCTTCACAAGATTTGATCATGCTGTAATGCTTACGTTGGGTAATTTTCATCACGTCACTTAACCAGTGAGGTGATGATGGCGCGAGGGTTGACGGGTGTAGTCTTCTCGCCCTTCGTTGGTGAGCCCCAAGTGGAAGGCGTGATGCAGCACAACAGCAAATTTCCCTCGGTAAAGATACCAAGGTTTGTCTCCAGTAGTACTCCAGAGATGATAAGTAGGTGTCAGCGGAGAAACTGACGCGGACTTGCACATAGACACAGATAACTTTGTTCCCAATGAAGTTCAGAGAGGTTGTCCATCTCTCCGGTCTTGTTGTTTACAAAGGATAAAACGCAAGGGATAATAATAGCAACTTGAAAGTAAATGCAGAAAAGTAAATATAGCGTGGAAACAATGACAAGGATATGGACCGGGATACGTGATGTTCGCTAGTGATGTCTCTCTCCCAAAAGACGATAAAATTGCTATGCGAGGTAAACAAATTACAGAAAGGCAATTGACAGGATTATGAACGCACCGCAATGCTAACTATGCTACAAAAGAAAGGAAGAGGTTCAAAAGCACAGGCAGTACGCCAAGGTAAGTAGACCGAAATCCATCTGCATCTACTACTAATCATCCACCTTGAGTTATCTATCCAGAACATCTCGCTAGTATTAAGTTGCGAGCCCCACCCAAAGTGTAAACCCAAAGCAACAGACAACTGCATTAAAAATAACTTTGTGTAAAGTAAACAATCCTTGTAACAGCGGTTACAAGCACCGTTGTTTTCCCCCTTGTGGCAACAGCACATCCCCTAGACTCATGTTTCTGTCACTCAAGCATGTCATCGGGGGGGGGGGGGCATGAACCCACAATCTAGCACAACGCTCCCTCTTGGAGTCACTACCTACTACTTGGCCAAAGCAATAAACAGCAACGGAGAACATGCAAGAATTACTTAGGAACAAAAATATAAGAGATAAAAACCAAATATATTACTCTATCACAATCTGAATATAATCTCATAATCCATCAGATCCTATCAAACTCAACATAGCAATAGCAGAAATATTACAAAGGTGCCTCGATCATGTTGGGCAGCTCACGAGGTCTAAACAATGAAGAGCAAAGAGGGGAGGAGAACATCACATAGCTACTGATCACGGACCCATGGTCCAAGGAAAACTACTCACGAGACATCCGGGGAGCATCCATGGTGGAGAGGAGACTCCCGGAGTTCAATCCTCCCTCCGGCAGGGTGCCGGGAAGAGGTCTTCTGGTGCTCCCGATCTCGGAAGCGCGGCGGCGGCGGAACAGAGGCGAGTTTGCGAAATAGGGTTCTCCTTCTGGGGGTTTCCCGTGACGGGGGATAAATAGGAGAAAGGGGGCAGCCAGAGGTGGGCCAGGGGCCCCAGGCGCCTCCCTGGCGCGACCACGGGTGGGGCCGCGCTGGGTGGCCGCCTGGCCCCCTGGCTCCCCTCTGGCCCCTCCCGGGCTCTTCTCGAAGCTTCCGTCACGCTGATTTTTTATCTGAATTTTCCCGAATTTTTCTGGCACTTTTTATATGGGGGAAAACTGAAATAGAAAACAGCAGAAAACAGGAATTGGCACTGGGGTGCACTAAGTTAATGTTAGTCCAAATATGATCAAAAGTGTATGAAAGTGTATCTAGATCATAGCAATATCACACAAAACATGCATGGAGCAAGCAGATATTATAGATACGTTTTGGACGTATCAACATCCCCAAGCTTAATTCCTGCTCGTCCTCGAGTAGGTAAATGATAACAACATAATTTCTGTGGTGACATGCTAGCAATCATAAAAGTACTTTGAAAAGTAAAGCAATCAAGGTTAGAGATTCAATTCAAGTCATAACATGCAAGAGTCTATATTAACATTGAAACAAGTAACAAAAGAACAAAAGGTGCAAGAGCTCTCACTGTCCGTGACTCGAATGTCTCCAAATGGTGTTTGCGTGCAAGAAAGGGGATAGGGAATACGAGAAAAAAGTATTTTTGTGTTGAGAACTCAATCTACTAAAGTTTCACACTTGGTCTTCTTTGGAATCTTATCTTGACTCGTCCCCAGACCACTAGCCAGGTACAAGTCAATTTGATCCACTCCTTTTCGATATTTCGAGCACTCATGCAATGGATGAGCGTAAGCACGAAAGTTGACACTTAGGATGGCAAAGAGAGAAATATGGTGGAGGAGGAAGACATAAAGGATGATAAAGGCTCACATCAATCAAGAGATGCCAAATGATAGATATGATGTGAGGAGTAGGGATTGCCATGCAACGGATGCACATACGAGCTAAGAAGCTCTCCAATGGAACTAGTGGGGGTGCATCTAACTTGCTCGCTCATGAAGACCTAGAGCTCGTTTGAGGAGGCTCATCCTTGGAATATGCAAGCCAAGTTCTGTAGTGTGAAGGTCCCCACATAGCTATATGCATGAAGATTATCTCTATGGAGTACAAGGATATAAAAGGAGTACTAGTGTGGATCTCTCAAAAGGATAGTAGTGTTGCCCCTTTCTCTCTTTTTACTTCTTTTTCTCTTTTTTTCTATTTTTTTCTATTTTTTGGTGGCCTCAATGGCTCTTTCTATTTAACTCTCATTTGTCCTCTTTGGAATCTTTTATTGTGTCCACTTTGGGATCTTTTCCTCACTTAAGGGCAACACTCTATTTTACAAGAAGGTATAGGAAATCTTCACACTTTACAAGGTACTCAAAATCATAAATAAGATGTAACTATCATGATGTATGCAATGTATGCCGCTGCCAGTGTAGCAGGAACATGTATGACATAAAGATCAAGTCATGAAAAGGTGGATGTTGCATGGCAATGTAACTCGGAAAGGCTATGGAAATGCCTTGATAGCTAGGTATGGTGGCTGTTTTGAGGGAAGATATGAGGAGGCTTATGATGACAGAGTGTATCATGCCAAGGGTTTGGAAGTACCGGCGAAGGTGGACACCAACTCTCGGAGTGAGAAGAAGGCAATGCACGACACGGGAAAGGCTAGCAAAATATGGTATGGTGGAAGTGTAAACTCTCAATACTTACATTAGTCCGAAGAACTCATGCACTTATTATCAGTAACTCTCAATCTAATGAGGAGGTTCACAAAGAGACAAGTACCCCGAGGAGGAGTGTATGGGGGTTTGGTTATCCTTGCGCATCCTCGACTCATGGTACGTGAGTGTACTCTAATATTCGACTCCTCAGAAGAGTAGTGATCCATCTAGTAGCTAGAGTTCTCAACTAGTTTTGTAGGTTTTGAAAATAAACACGGATTTCCCAAAATACGACACCTATCACTAATAGGCAAGAGCTCTTGACACCAAAAGTTCAAACATTACTCACATCAATGCCTCAAAACTATTGCAAGCTACTACTAAAATTAAATAGCAACCTCAATTACCTACTTTCAAGACAAGACACAACTCAGTGCAACAACCAACTCTTTAACAAGATAAACATTAAAACTAAAGAGAGTTCCAGCAACAAACTAAAACAAAAGCCAAGGCTCTTGCTAAAGAAAAACTAAAACTAAGACTAAACATGGCAGTAGCTATGAAAAGATAAAGAACACACAACGGCAAGAAGATAGGCAGGAAAAATCCTATGATGTGTTCTAAATTTTGAAAGTGGAGCATGTTTCTCTCCCACACAAAGTAAGAAAGGATCTAACTTGTTATGAACAACAAGCAAAGCTAAAGAAAACTAAAAACAAAACCTAAGAGCGAGACGCTCCAAGCATAGCACATAACGCATGAAGTGATAAAAATATAGTGAGACGAAGGACGAACTGATGATTGTTGATGGAGAAGGGGATGCACGGGGGCATCCCCAAGCTTAGACTCTTGAGTCTCCTTGAATATTTATTGGGGATGCATGGGGGCATCCCCAAGCTTCAGCGCTTGACACTCCTGGATCTTCTTTCATCATCTTCCATCGCACACTTGAAAACTCCCTTCATACATAACTCATCATAAGCTGATTAGAGAGGTTAGTACCCTTAATAAAATATTTTTTACCCACTGGATATAAAGATATTCTTGAATAGCTACTGTTTCTCAAGATTTCCAAAAAGTTTTTGCAAAGAAAAAGCAAGCTTAAGGTTTGCAAAAGTTAGGAGAGACAAAATGTGGCCGAATCTGTGAAAAACAGAACAGCAGGTAGTAAATAATTTTTTAGGGGCACTTCTGCAACTCAAATAAAAAAAGTCAGAACATACAGAAGTTTCGTAATTGTATAGATCATACTGTGTATAAATTTCAGCTCAAAAAGATGAACTGGGATTTTTCTGGAATTTTTCTGGTCACGAGGACAGAATCTGTTTTCTGGACAGCATGTCACAACTTTTACTTCCCTTGCTGTAAGAGGCTATAACTTGGCACAAAGCTGAAAAATAAAGATACAATGATGTTGCTACAGAAGTAACAAATATCAAGACACAACAAAAGCAAAAAGAAAAACCTAAATTCTTTGCGGGCTGCCTCCCGAAAGCGCTTCTTTAAAGCCATTAGCTAGGCATAATGCAAAAAGAAGAATCAAGTTTTATCAAGAGAAAGAGAATAACTAGCCCGAGTAACGGACTCAAAAGGTGACTTGATTTTCTTTCTAGGGAAGTGTTCCATCCCCTTTTTGAATGGGAATTGGAATTTTATATTCCCCTCTTTCATGTCAATAACCGCACCAACAGTGCGAAGAAAAGGACGTCCCAAAATAATTGGACATAAAGGTTCACACTCTATATCCATAACAATAAAATCAACGGGAACATAGTTGTCATTGACAATGATAAGAACATCGTCGATCTTCCCTAAAGGTTTCTTTACGGAAGAATCAACAAGACGAACACCAAAAGAACAAGGCTCAAAAGGTTTCAACTCAAACATATCAAATATTCTTTTGGGCATAACAGAGGTACTAGATCCAACATCACATAAAGCATAGCAAGAGAAGTTATTTAATTTAATTTTGATCATAGGGTCCCAACCATCCTCTAGCTTCCTAGGTATGGAGGCTTCTACTCTAAGCTTCTCCTCCCTAGCTTTGATGAGAGCATTTGTGATATGCTCCGTGAAGGCAAGATTAAGTGTGCTAGTGTGGGGGTCTCTAGACATTTTGTGTAGAAAACTGATAAATTCTGAGAGGGTACAACTATCAAAATCAATATCACTACTATCAAAGGTGGTAGTAGTGTCATCTAGGCTCACTTTTTTGAAACCCTCTATGTTCATAGGAGTTTCTTATTCTATGGTTGAGGTATTAGCATCACCATTAATAGGTCCAACGGGACTAGGAGTGCATTGGGTGCTAATAGTTTGAGTGTCCTCAACAATTTGGATAGTGGAAACTGTGTGGTGTGTAGGAAGGCTCTTAATTCTATCCTCTTCCTCTTTTTCTCTAGCCCATCTTTCTTTAAGTTTAGCCATCATCCTAATGTTTTCATTGATTTGTAACTGGATAGCATTAATAGGAGTGGCCTTATTCTCCTCAAGGGGGGAAGTTCTTATTTTGAGCATCTCAATATCAAGGGATAATCTTTCTACCTTCAAAGAGAGATTATCTATTTTAGATAATTTCTCTTCTACATTTTTGTTGAAGGCTTTTTGGGTAGTGATAAAGTCTCTAAGCATGCTTTCTAATTCAGAAGAGGGGTTCTTGTTGCTAGGATAGGTATTGTTGTTCCCATAGTTGGATGGAAACGGTCTAGGATTGCTAGCAAAATTTCCCCTATAAGCATTGTTGTTGAAGTTGTTTCTAGCAATAAAGTTCGCATCTACTTGTTCTTGAGCAACCAAATAATTTAAAGGAACATCATGAGGATCAATAGAGGGTTGCTTGGTAAGTAGAGACATAATTAAGTCAACTTTTTCATTGAGGGAGGTAATTTCCTCGACGGAATTAACCTTCCTACCTATTGGAGCGCGTTCGGTGTGCCATTGAGAATAATTGGTCATCATTTCATCGAGAAGCTTTGTGGCAGCACCAAGTGTAGTTGACATAAAGGTTCCTCCCGCGGCCGAATCTAACAGGTTCCGCGAGGTAAAGTTCAAGCCTGCATAAAAAGTCTGGATAACCATCCAGGTAGTCAAACCATGTGTAGGGCATTTCTTAACAAGAGATTTCATCCGTTCCCAAGCTTGGGCAACATGTTCATTATCCAATTGCTTAAAATTCATAATATTACTCCTCAATTGGATAATCTTAGCAGGAGGGTAGTACTTCCCTATAAAAGCATCTTTGCACTTATCCGAAGAATGTATGCTATTTCAAGGCAAAGATTGAAACCAGATTTTAGCATCTCCCCTTAAAGAGAAAGGAAAGAGCTTGAGCTTAACAACATCACCTTCTACTTCTTTATACTTTTGCATATCACATAATTCAACAAAATTATTCAAGTGTTAAGCAGCATCATCTCCAGCACCAGAGAATTGATCTCTCATAACAAGGTTTAGCAAAGCAGGTTTAATTTCATAAGAGGTAGCTGAAGTGGCAGGTGTGGAAATGGGAGTGCAGATAAAGTCTTAGTTGTTGTGACTAGTGAAGTCACACAACTTGGTGTTTTCAGTGGAACCCATAGTAGCAGCAAGTGTGGCAGATTTTTTTGTAGTTTTTGATAAAAGACACAAAGATAAAAACTGAAAGATAAACTAACAAGAATAAAAAACAAAGGTAAAGGGTAGTGTGCAACTCCCCTATATTAGCACTTGGAGTCCCCGGCAACGGCGCCAGAAATTTTCTTGATGGAGCGAGGGTTGACGGGTGTAGTCTTCTCGCCCTTCGTTGGTGAGCCCCAAGTGGAAGGCGTGATGCAGCACAACAGCAAATTTCCCTCGGTAAAGATACCAAGGTTTGTCTCCAGTAGGACTCCAGACATGATAAGTATGTGTCAGCGGCGCAACTGACGCACACAGACACAGATAACTTTGTTCCCAACGAAGTTCAGAGAGGTTGTCAATCTCTCCGGTCTTGTTGTTTACAAAGGATAAAACGCAAGGGATAATAATAGCAACTTGAAAGTAAATGCAGAAAAGTAAATATAGCGTGGAAACAATGATAAGGATATGGACCGGGATACGTGATGTTCGCTAGTGATGTCTCTCTCCCAAAAAACGATAAAATTGCTATGCGAGGTAAACAAATTACAGAAAGGCAATTGACAGGATTATGAACGCACCGCAATGCTAACTATGCTACAAAAGAAAGGAAGAGGTTCAAAAGCACAGTCAGTACGCCAAGGTAAGTAGACCGAAATCCATCTACATCTACTACTAATCATCCACCTTGAGATATCTATCCAGAACATCTCGCTGGTATTAAGTTGTGAGCCCCACCCAAAGTGTAAACCCAAAGCAACAGACAACTACATTAAAAAGAACTTTGTGTAAAGTAAACAATCCTTGTAACTGTGGTTACAAGCACCGTTGTTTTCCCCCTTGTGGCAACAACACATCCCCTAGACTCATGTTTCTATCACTCAAGCATGTCATCGGGGGGGGGCATGAACCCACAATCTAGCACAACGCTCCCTCTTGGAGTCACTACCTACTACTTGGCCAAAGCAATAAACATCAACGGAGAACATGCAAGAATTACTTAGGAACAAAAATATAAGAGATAAAATACAAATATATTACTCTATCACAATCTGAACATAATCTCATAATCCATCAGATCCTATCAAACTCAACATAGCAATAGTAGAAATATTACAAAGGTGCCTCGATCAAGTTGGGCAGCTCACGAGGTCTAAACAATGAAGAGCAAAGAGGGGAGGAGAACATCACATAGTTACTGATCACGGACCCATGATCCAAGGAAAACTACTCACGAGACATCCGGGGAGCATCCATGGTGGAGAGGAGACTCCCGAAGGTCAATCCTCCCTCCGGCAGGGTGCCGGGAAGAGGTCTTCTGGTGCTCCCGATCTCGGAAGCGCGGCGGCGGCAGAACAGAGGCGAGTTTGCGAAATAGGGTTCTCCTTCTGGGGTTTTCCCGTGACGGGGGATAAATAGGAGAAAGGGGGCAGCCAGAGGTGGGCCAGGGGCCCCAGGCGCCCCCCTGGCGCGGCCAGGGGTGGGGCCGCGCCGGGTGGCCGCCTGGGCCCCCCTGGCTCCTCCCGGGCTCTTCTCGAAGCTTCCGTCACGCTGATTTTTATCTGAATTTTCCCGAATTTTTCTGGCACTTTTTATATGGGGGAATACTGAAATAGAAAAACAGCAGAAAACAGGAATTGGCACTGGGGTGCACTGAGTTAATAGGTTAGTCCAAATATGATCAAAAGTGTATGAAAGTGTATCTAGATCATAGCAATATCACACAAAACATGCATGGATCAAGCAGAAATTATAGATACGTGTTGGACGTATCAGGTGATCTCATAGTCAAGAGACTTAATTGTCCATGATCGCGAAACCACGACCATCATGTTGACCATGAACTAGTTATCGATGTAGAGGCTAACTAGGAACTCTGGGGGTTTCTATACCACACCTGCATCATTGTTTCACTGACACAGTTCTAGCATGGTATGAAACTGGTTATGAACTTGCTTAGATATATTGGAATAATCCTATATTATTTGCCGCTATAACATATATCCAACAGCCCCGGCACCCTGCCGGGAGGAGGAACCCCCTCCGGGAGACCATCCATAGCCATGGACGCCTCCCGTATGTATTGTGAGTAGTCCCCCTTGGATCATGGGTCCGTGACCAGTAGCTATGTGATGTACTTCTCTCCTCTTTGTGCTTCCACTTTCGAGACCTCGTGAGCCGCCTCACATGATCGAGACACTATTGTAATTTCTGTTGTTGCTATGCTGAGTTTGCTGGGATCTGATGGATTATGAGACTATGTTCAGATTGTGATGAGTAATATATTTGGTTCTTCTCTTTTATATTTTGTTCTTGAGTAAATTCTTGCATGTTCTCCGTTGCAGTATTTTACTTTGGCCAAGTAGTTTGTTGCAACTCCAAGAGGGAGCGTTATGCTTGATTGTGGGTTCAGCCCCCTGATGTCTAGCTTGAGTGACAGAAACATGAGACTAGGGGATGTGCTGTTGCCACCAGGGATAAAACAACGGTGCTTGTATCCGCGGGTGCAAGGATTGTTTACTTTATGCAAAGTTCTTTTAATGAAGTTGTCTGTTGCTTTGAGTTTACACTTTGGGTGTGATTCGCAAATTAATACCAGCGAGATGTTCTGGATAGATATCTTAAGGAGGATTATTCGTAGTAGATGCAGTTGGATTTCGGTCTACTTACCTTGGCGTACTGCCCATTGCTTTTGAGGCCTTCCTTTCTTTGCAGCATAGTTAGGATTGCGGTGCCTTCATAATTCTGTCAATTGCCCACCTGTGATTTGTTTACCTCGCTAGCACTTTTATCATCTTTTGGGAGAGAGATATCACTAGTGAAAATCATGGGACCCTGGCCCCTCTTTACATTATTGTTTACAACCTTAGTTTACTTTAAGTCTTTACTTTCAGTTGCCACTATTATTATCTCTTGTGTTGATCCTTTGAAACAGCAAGGCCGGAGGAATTGACAACTCCTCTGTACTCATTGGGAGCAAAGTTATTTCTATCTGTGTGCAGGTCCTGCCAACTCCCTAACCAGAAGACAATTTCTGGCGCTGTTGGCACCTTCTTGTATTTTCGCGAGTCCTACTGGAGACAAACCTTGGTATCTTCACCGAGGGAAATTTGCTGCTACGCTACATCTCACCTTCCACTTGGGGTAACCAACGAGGAGTGAGAGAACTATCCTCACCGTATCACCATCCAAGTAGTCAAACCATATGTAGGGCAATTCTTAACAAGAGATTTTATGCGTTCCCAAGCTTGGATAACGTGTTCATTATCCAATTGCTTAAAATTCATAATATTACTCCTCAATTGGATAATTTTAGCAGGTGGGTTGTACTTCCCAACAAAAGCATCCTTGCACTTATCCCAAGAATCTATGCTATTCCTAGGCAAGGATTGAAACCAAATTTTAGCTCCTCCTCTCAAGGAGAAAGGGAAAAGCTTCAGCTTAACAACATCACATTCTACTTCTTTATACTTTTGCATATCACAAAGTTTGACAAAATTATTCAAGTGTAAAGTAGCATCATCTCCAGCACCAGAGAATTGATATTTCATAACAAGGTTCAACAAAGCAGGTCTAATTTCATAAGAAGATGCTGAAGTGGCACGTGTAGCAATAGGAGTGCAGATAAAGTCATTGTTGTTCTGACTAGTGAAGTCACACAACTTAGTGTTTTCAGTGGTACCCATGATAGTAGCAGCAAGCAAGAACAAGACAAGCAATTTTTTTGTGATTTTTGATAAAGTACACTAATATAAAAAACGATAAAGTAAACTAACAAGACTAAAAAGAAAAGATAAAAGATAGTGTGCAACTCCCCTATCTTGAAGAGTGGAGTCCCCGTCAACGGCACAAAAAATTAGCTTGATGGCTTCTCGCCCCTCGTTGGTTACCCCAAGTGGAAGGTTGAGATGTAGCACAACAGTAAATTTCCCTTGGCAAAGATACCAAGGTTGAGAGTCAATCCAGTAGGACTCCGACGATGACAAGTAGGTGGTTTGGAAAGTGATGCGCCATTTATGATAATCACTTGCTTTGCTTGGACCTGCACACACAACAAATAACTTTTCTCCCAACGAGTATAGAGGTGTTTTCAATCCCCCCGGCCTTGCCATTTACAAAGGATCAAAAGCAAGAGTTAGATAGTAGTGATAATTGCAACGAAAGGTAAAAACGGTAAATAAAGTGGAGGTGTAAACAGTGGTGAAAATATGGACCGGGGTCCCGTGATGTTCACTAGTGACGTCTCTCTCCCAAAATACGATAAAACGACTATGCTGGGTGAACAAATTACAGCTGGGCAATTGACATAATTATAAACGCACCGCAATGCTAATTATGCTACTTGAAAGTAAGAGTGCTCAAAAGTATGGGAAGTACGCCAAGACAAGTAGACCGAAATCCATCTGCATCTACTCACTAATAATCCACCTTGAGATATCTATCAGAACATCTCGCTGGTATTAAGTTGCGAGCCCCATCCAAAGTGTAAACTCAAAGAAACAGACAATTGCTTTAAAAAACTATGCATAAGGTAAAAAATCCTTGCAACCGCGGTTACAAGCACCGTTGTTTTCTCCCTAGTGGCAACAACACATCCCCTAGTCTCATGTTTCTGTCACTCAAGCTAGACATCGGGGGGATGAACCCACAATCATGCATAACGCTCCCTCTTGGAGTTACTATCTACTACTTGGCCAAAGCAATGAAAAGCAACGGAGAACATGCAAGAATTAATAAGAACAAAATATAAAAGGTAAGCCAAATATATAACTCATCACGATCTAAACATAGTCTCATAATCCATCGGATCCCAGCAAACACAGCATAGCAATAACAAGAAAATTACATAAGTGCCTTGATCATGTAGGGCAGCTCACACGGTCTAAACATTGAAGAACAAGAGTGGAGAGAAGACATCACATAGCTACTTATCACGGACCCATGGTCCAAGGGGGACTACTTACGACACATCCGGGAAGCGTCCATGGTGGTGGAGAAGCTCCCAGAGGTCAATCCTCCCTCCGTCAGGGTGCCGGGAAGAGGTCTTCTAGTGCCCCCGATCTTTGGAGTGCGGCGGCGGCAGAACAGAGAGGTATTTCGCGATGCGGGATTCTCCCCGAAGGTTTCTGTCGTGGGAAAGACACGGCAGATGTTCGAAGAGTCGAACTTGACATGGGACCTTTGCTACGAGGAAAGAGTCGACATGGACAAGAGACTCGGCGATTTTAGCCAGGTTTTGGCCACTCTTTGTCTCGAGGTAAAGACCTACTCCTTCTTCTTATTATTGCTGGTGCCGACTCTTCGATTAGTAGAGTCGACGTATCGATTACACTAGAGTCGAATCACAACCTTAGTCTCGAGGAGATTTAGGTTATGTCGTAAGTGTCTAGTCCCGACTTGTAATAAGATGAGTTCTGGCTCTGGATCCCGTGAACCTTGGCTTAGAAAGGCGTCAAGTCCCGGGGTTCCGCGAGTCCGAGTCCTAGAATAAGTGGAGTCCTATTCTACTTTACAAATATGCTACGTTCTATACAAGGTAAGTAGAATTCCTTCTACGGCTTTGATCTGCACGCTTGGCACGTCCGTCCCATGGTCGGGTGTTCTTTTGTGCACCTTCATTGTAAGTCATCCCAGAGGTTTATAATGCCGGGTCTATGGGCTTGATCCATCCCCCGCCCCCCGACATTAGCCCCTAGGATTGGTGTGATGCTTTAGTCTTCACATCAATCTTCTTTATTCCCTTTGTCTTCGTGGGGCCGACTCTTCAATTGGTCAAGCCGACTTTGATGCTTGATGTTCATTAGGAGTCAGAGTCGAATCTTTCTAGCTTCGTTTCACCTTCTATCGTTTGAAATTTTCATTTGAATTTTTAGTCAAAGATCCGTTACTGCATTTTATGGGTTTTTTTGCCCGAAATACTACTGTTGAGGGCATTTATATTGTGGTGAGAATCAAAGAGTCCCCATAAATGTCACCTTCCATGGGCAATCTACCCCTACTTTTATGGCATTGATTGATCATCTCCTTGTGACTATATAAATAGTCATCTGGTAATCCAATCTTTTGAGTGCGCACATCTTCTTCTTCTTCCTCTTCTCGCTCTGCAACTTTCTCCATGGATCCCAAGCTCAGTGTCCGTGTTCCTTTAGCCGCCAGCGATCCTGGTTCCAGTGGATGTTCTCGCAGTGGTCGAGGCCGTGGGAGAGGCCACGGCAGGGGTAGAGGAAGAGGTGCACACACTGCTCCACAATCCCAAAATCTTGAAACTCCACCTCCTTCTCCTGAAAGAAACGAGTTTCTGGTGAAAGTTCATACAATCCGTCGTTGGGTTAATCTCCTTGAATCTTTTGCCAAGATCTTGATAGCTTCCAAGACTCCAGGGTTGTGGCTCCGCTCTGAGGGGTGCCCTCATGGACCCATCTGGGTGGCCACAAACTTCTCTGGTCAGGATTCCATGTTTTTGGAGAAGGGTTGGAAAACCTTTCTTCGTTCCAGGAATATTCAAAAGGGAGACAGTATCATCTTTAGATATGATGGTGATGAGACCATGTGGGCCAGGATTTTCGACTCGGATGGTGATCGAGCCGGCTGCTGTATGGAGAGTTCTAGCAGTAGTGATGAAGACTTCTACAAAAATGCAGAGGAGGCCCGAGTCTCCTCATCTGATGATGAAGCCGACTCTAAGGAAGACCACTGAAGCTATAGTTTTTATCTAGTACTATTTGTCAACTTTGGTCTTGTTTTCTTTTGATGTAAGACTCAGCCTCTGTTGAATGAGAATTTTAATTTCCCATCAAATATTTAAGTCGGTTTTATACCTAACTTTGGATAAGATATATTTATGCATGAGATTCGTCATTATTAATGATATCTGTAGCCCCCTGAGTCGATTTGAACGGTCTTATATCTTTTGTCGACTCATAGGATATATTGACTTGTAGCCCCCATGGTTGGTATTGTCGGGACCCGGGGTTAGCGTATGCAAGTACAGTTAAGACATAGTCATATGGAGAGCCGAGAACCGCACCCACTTGTCTAAGCAGACAAGGCCAAGCACTGAACATTCTCGGAGAGCATCGTACGTGAGGGGCATCCCATCCAGGCCGGATGATCAACTGTAATGGGTCCTCATCGTACACACACAAGTCTACTGATATGGGTGGTGAACTCCCATATTCAAAGACAAGTCGCCTCAACCATACTATCGACTATCTCTAGACTCTTACATAGACTTACTCCAGCCCGATCACTTAGTCGGGGTCTAGGGCGGGCTCGATCATACCACAAAGTGTGCCCGAGACCGAGTCTCGAACAATCGCATCGCGATGCCCCAAGCTGCGCACATCTAAGGGCCACTTGGTGTATGAAAGACCGCCAGCCAGAACACAACTAAGGTCTCGAAAACCCATACAAAGACATGCATGTTATAAACATACACGCAGCACACACGCCTTGTATGAACAGTAGGTACCATTGCAATTCTCTACAAAGTGTACATTTTATTTATAACTCTTATAGAGTACAAACAGAGATCACATACATGTGATCCAACATTACAACACCGAACGGAAGCAAATTATGTCTGAGTACAGACAAGTTTAACAAATGGCTTAAGAAGCCTTATTCAAACACAAAGCCCTCCACGAGGGAACCAGTCTGCTGACTGGGACTAGACTAGCTTAACTTCAGTCGTCCAACTCGATGAAGAAGCCACCTTCGGGGTCAGTGGCGTCATCTAAAACATAGATTAAGCAAACGTGAGTACAAAATCGTACTCAGCAAGACTTACGTAGGAGCTATGCTACTCATGCACATGTATGAAGGTAAAGGGAGGTGGGGTTCACTTGCAGAAATGCCAGCTTTGACTTGGCTAGTCCTGAACTACGAGTACCAGACTTGAGGTAAGAAGCGTACACGAGTCCACTACTTCCACCAACCAATTACACCACTATGATGCCTTCCTCGACTTCCCCACGAGAAAGCACGCCATAGCACTCACACTTATCTTGGTGTGTTTTAGAAGTATCCGGTTCAAGTTATCTAATAATCAAGCTAAGCTTTCCAAGTAGTCCATAACCGCGGACGCGGCTATTCGAATAGTTTTGTTAACCTTGCAAGGGTGTACCGCTACACACACATGACCATCATTTACCGCCTTTGATCTCGACACCATTCAAGGGGTGCCAGCGAGGATGCTCACCACAACTGTTACCTCATAGCCTATCTAGTCCAAGAAAGCCGCCTACTTGGGTTGGCTACCACAATCGTGAACCCGGCCGGTTTACCGAAGTGGACCCAAGCGATGTGTGCGTGGTGCATAAGCCGGTCTCGGATGAGCCGTTCTCTCACTTAGCATCCAGGCCACAAGCCTACCAGAACTCCGAACTACTGCGACATCTGGACATCGAAAGGGATGAGTTAATAAGTCGAGAGGGGTCAGTGAGCCCAATGTGTGGTTGTACTCTTCAACTTGGATCACCACACAAGAACTCGGACTTAGGGCGGTGTTCAACGAGACAACCCACCGTGTACTCCTACACAGCCTCTCATCGTTCACCTAGTATTAGGGTCGATTCACCAACACTTTTCTACCATCAACAACATGATTATTCCCATCCCGACTCACATCACAGTAACAACATGGAAACATACTAAGCATGCAATAAGCAGTAACATTTGCAGGGGCCACATGATATCAAACAACTCCTACAGTTGCTAGGATTGTGGTTTGCTTACTACTGTGACAAAAGATAGGTCATGCAAAGGAATGGGTTCATCTATGCGGTAGAAACGAAGCATGGTGATCATCCTATACAATGCATAAGCGAGACATGAGAGGGAAGTGGGATTTTATCGACATGATCAATGGGGTTTTGCTTGCCTTGCTGACGAGAGTCGGGCTCTGGATCTTCAGCGAAGGGGGTGACCTCTTGCTCCGGTTCAACCTCTACTCGACAAGCAAGTACAATTAGCAATCAATATGAATGCAATGCTCAAGCACATGATAGAATGTTTAAGCTTGAAGTACAAGTTTGATGTGTGAGGCAATTCCATTTAAGTGGAATATATTGCATTTTTAAAATGCAAATTCAAATTCCACATTTGAATTCAACCTTAACCAAGTTATACATGATATAGTTTGATCAATTTTAATTAACTTCAATGTGTACGATATGCCTCTGAAGTGTGGTTGATTTGCAACATAAATTCATGGTCCAAGTGGCAAAATCATTTGGTTTGAATTTGAAATAAATTCAAATAAAGCAAATGATATATGCTACTGATCCCATTTTAAAATCAACTCAAACAGAGTTGAAAGTTGCATAATTGGAAAGATAATTTTCTCCTGATCATTTTTCATATATTATTTGTCCAAATTGGAGTTAATATGAATTAATTATGAATTTCCAAAGTTTGGGTGTTTTCTGGATTTTCTGGATTTCTTTTTAATCATTTTTGGTTTATTGCGTCAGCAGGGGGGTTTGACCAGTCAAACTGACGAGGGGGTCCCACCTGTCTGTGACTTAGTGTTTAAACCCGTGGTTAAAATTAAACCAGTGGCTTAATTAAGCCATTGGGCCCACTGGTCAGTGACACAGGGGTCACTTAACTCGTGATTAGTGGCTAAGCCACCGGCGGCTTGACGCCGGCGACGAGAACCACGGCGGCGACTCGCCGGAATCCGCTACAGGCCACGGGAGAGCACGGGGAGGGCACCATCTTGCTCCTGGAGGTCTTCCGCGTCGTTTGGTGGCATCGGGGGTTCACTGGGTGCCCGCAGTCGACGACGGCGACGACTCCGGCGGAAACAGTACGGCGACGAGGTCGTGGTCGGCGCTACCGTGCACGGATCGGGTTGATTTCACTTGCGTTCGAAAGCTATCGGGCTCAGGAGCCAAACGCGTGCGCTGGACGAGTCGAAGGGGCACAGGGGTGACCTCGAGCTCATCCATGGCGGCGACGAGCTACGGCGTCCATGGTGAAGGCGGCTAGAGACCAAGAGAGAGGGCGCCAGGTTGGGGGAAACGGGCAGGAGCTCACCACGAATTCGATGGCGTGGTCAGCGGGCTCGGGGAGGGTCTGGTGGTGGCGAATCGACGAGGTAGCTCTCCGGCGACCGGCGGCGATTCGGTGAGGCTCGCGTCTCCTCTGGATCAAATCAAGGCGCCGTCTTCTGCGAGGCGATGAAGTCGACGACGATGCACGCACGGGACAAGTTGGCCTGAGCTCTAGGCCATGATGGCCATGTCTTCCACGGTGGCGCGCTCCGGCGGGTCCTCGGACGTTGAAGAAATCGGCGCAGGAGGAGGAGGAAGACGATGAGGAGGGGGGAAATGGACGTGGACGACTCCAGGGCGTCTCCAGGTGTGAAGAGGTGGCGAGGGGGAAGCAGGAGGTGGCCAGGGCTCGTCGGCGGCGTCGGTGGAGTGCTGCATGCATTCCACCGAGCAGCTTCGGGGCGTGGGGAGGAAGACGACAGGGGAGGGTCCAGGTGGGCTGGGCCGGCTGGAGAGGTGGGCTTCGCCCTGGGCAACAGGTAAGTCTTTTCCTTTTATTCTGTTTAATCTTTCCTTTCTGTTTTCTGTTATTTGTTTTGGCTCTGATAAAATACCAAACCATTTTATTAAATGCTGAAACTTTTTATGTGGCCTCATAATAATATAGACTAGCCACTCATAAACTTTCAACATTTTTAAAATTCAAATGATTTGAATTTTAAATCAAATAGGGGGATTTCTTTATTTCCAAGGTACTGTTTGAATATTTGAAAAATCTATGAGCATGGGATGGGTCCCACATCACTTCATATGTGATCACACTCATTTATAAGACTTTTCAAAACTCTAACATGAATTTTTGGAAAATATTTTTATCTGGCCTTTTGAATTAATTCATCTGGGGGGTGTTCCTTCTCCCATTTGGATTTTGAATTGATTTTTGAGGTTTCTTTTTGAAATTTTTGCATGATGCAAAGGTACTAGCTAACCCTAGCACATACCTAACAGAGGGATCTGACAACTCGCCCCCACTCAAAAGAATCTCGTCCCGAGATTCAGAAGTCTGCGGGAGGAAGGTGGGGTACTCGGCACTAAGACGGTCTTCTCTCTCCCACGTAGCTTCTCTTTCGGAGTGGTGTGACCATTGCACTTTCAGAAACCTAATCTTCTGACGACGAGTGACACGCTCTGCTGAATCAAGAATATGAATGGGGTATTCTCGATAAGAAAGGTCATCTTGGAGATCAAGCGTTTCATGGTCGACTTCGCGGATGGGGTCCTTGAAGCAACGCCTGAGTTGGGACACATGGAATACATCGTGTACTCGGGAAAGGTGCGGAGGTAGTTCAAGTTGGTAGGCAACTTCTCCACGTTTAGCAATAATGCGGAAAGGACCGATGTAACGTGGGGCCAATTTGCCTTTGATACCGAAACGTTGGGTTCCCTTCAGAGGAGTAACCCGAAGGTAAGCCTTCTCATCCAGATTGTAGCTCTCTTGCCTATGATGACGATCATAGTAGCTTTTCTGACGAGACTGGGCTGCTTTCAATTGATCACGAATAATACGAACTTGCTCTTCTGCTTCCTTGATCATATCCGGTCCAAAGAATTGTCTTTCACCGGTTTCAGACCAGTTTAAAGGTGTTCGACATCGTCGTCCATAAAGGAGTTCAAATGGAGCCATGTTCAGACTAGATTGAAAACTATTGTTATAAGAAAATTCGGCATATGGAAGAGAATTCTCCCAATTCTTTCCGAATGAGATAACACAAGCTCTGAGCATGTCTTCAAGAATCTGGTTAACCCTTTCGACTTGACCGCTAGACTGAGGATGGAAAGCTGTACTAAAGGAGAGATGAGTTCCCAGAGCACGTTGGAAGCTTCCCCAAAATCTAGAGGTGAAAAGGCTACCGCGATCAGAATTGATTTCCAACGGAACACCGTGAAGTGATACAATTCTGGAGATGTACAAGTCCGCTAACTGACTAGCAGTTATAGACTCGCGAACCGGAAGGAAGTGAGCGACTTTGGAAAGCCTATCTATGACAACGAAGATGGCATTGTTTCCTTTCTGGGTTTTTGGAAAGCCGGTGATGAAGTCCATACCGACTTTGTCCCATTTCCACTCGGGAATAGACAAAGGTTGAAGTGTACCAGCAGGTCTTTGATGTTCTGCCTTAATGCGACGACAAGTATCACATTCGGCAACAAATTGAGCAATGTCTCTCTTCATCCTAGTCCACCAAAATCTCTGGCGTAGATCTCGGTACATTTTCGTGCTACCGGGATGAATTGAGAGGGGTGTGTCATGGGCTTCTTTGAGGATGAGTTGCCTTAGTTCCCTATTCTTAGGTACTACTAAACGATTCCCAAAGAAAACCGTTCCCTTGCTATCTGTGGAGAAACATTTAGCAACTCCGCTAGCAATGTTCTCCTTGATCCGGCGAACACCTCGTGCACGCCTTTGGGCAACTACAATTTGATCCTCAAGAGTTGGTTTCGCCACCAAGGTTGAAAGATAGCCATGAGGGACAATCTCAAGATTGAGTTTGCGAAAGTCCTCATGAAGAAGTGGTTGATACTGCTGTAACATGAGGTTGTTACAGTACGACTTACGACTTAGGGCATCAGCCATGACATTGGCTTTGCCTGGGGTGTAAGAAATTGCTACGTCGTAATCTTTTATCAACTCAATCCAGCGTCTTTGCCTGAGATTAAGATCTGGCTGGGTGAAAATATATTTGAGGCTTTGGTGGTCGGAATAAATCTCACAACGATTACCAAGGAGGTAATGTCGCCAAGTTGTTAGAGCATGAACTACGGCAGCGAGTTCAAGGTCATGGGTAGGATAGTTCTCTTCATGTGGCCGCAACTGGCGTGAAGCATAAGCTACCACATGTCGATCTTGCAGAAGTATGCATCCTAACCCTTGCCGTGATGCATCACAATAGATCTCGAAATCCCTTTTTGTGTCTGGAGGTGCAAGCACGGGTGCGGAAGTTAATCTTCTTTTTAGCTCCTGAAAGCTTTCCTCGCACTTGGGAGTCCATAGGAACTTCTTATCTTTCTTGAGGAGTTCAGTTAGAGGCTTTGCAACTTTAGAAAAGTTCTCGACGAAGCGACGGCAATAGCTGGCTAGGCCAAGAAAACTCCTAACTTGCTTAACCGATTCAGGTGGAGTCCAGTCAAGGACGGCCTGAACTCTCTCGGGATTCACAGCAATGCCTTTTGCAGAAATTACGTGGCCTAAGTAGGTCACTTCTGGTAGCCAGAATTCACACTTGGAGAATTTAGCGTACAGGCGATGCTCTCTAAGTTTCATCAATACCAGCCTTAAGTGTTTGGCATGATTTTCTTCGTTCTCCGAGTAGATGAGAATATCATCAAGATAAACCACAACAAATTTATCTAGGTACTCCATGAAGATCGAATTCATCAAGCGTGAGAATGTGGCGGGGGCATTGGTTAAACCAAAGGACATGACGGTGTACTCGTAAAGACCATAACGAGTAGTGAAAGCCGTTTTGGGAATGTCCTCGTTTCGGATTCGGATCTGATGATAACCTAGTCTTAAATCCATCTTTGAGAAGACGGCGGATCCTGCAAGCTGATCATAAAGATCATTGATCCTGGGCAGTGGGTATTTGTTCTTTATCGTCGCTAAATTTAGCGGGCGATAGTCTACGCACATCCTTTCTGTTCCATCTTTCTTCTTCACGAACAGAACGGGGCAACCCAATGGCGATGAGCTAGGGCGGATGAAGCCTTTTGCCAACGAAGCATCCAGTTGGGTTTTTAGCTCTGCTAACTCATGTGGGGCCATTTTGTATGGGCGTTTGGAAATTGGTGCGGTTCCTGGAACAAGATCCACTATAAACTCTACACATCTGTCGGGTGGCATACCCGGCAGCTCTTCAGGAAAGACATCCGGGAAGTCACGAACCACCGGAATATCTTCAAGTTCGGGAAGGGGAAGTACATTCAAGGAATGCACTTGGGTTCTTGTTCTGGGTGAGGTATAGCTAATGGTTTTGCCTGAAGGGTGGGTGAGTTTCACGGATTTGCCTTTGCAATCCAGATAGGCATTCTGTCTTGATAGCCAATCCATGCCAAGGATGACATCAATGTCTGAAGACTTGAGGGCTATGAGTGAAGCAAGAAATACTAAACCCTCAATTGCTATTTGATTACCATGGCTCACTCTATTAGTTTGCCATCTTGACCCTGGAGTTTGAATAATCATTGGGTTGGACAATTCAACAAAAGGTAACTCATGACGAAGTGCATAACTTTCCGACATGAATGAATGAGATGCTCCTGGGTCGAAAAGAACGGAAGTAGGAACAAAATTGACTGGGAGCGTACCAAGAATGACGTCAGTGGTGTCGTCAGTCTCTTCGGCGGCAATCTGGTTCAGACGTCACGATTGGCGGGAGGAGCGGGTTTGGCGGTGAAGACCTTCTGGGGTGGCTTGCCACGACCATTGTTGTTGTTGTTGCCTCCGGCACGTGGTGGAACACTCTGGTGTTGGGGCTGGTTCTGGGGACACTCGCGAGAGTAGTGGCCTGCCTGACCACACTTGTAGCAAGCTCCAAAAACGGTGCGTGGAGCTGGGTGGTTTGGTGGAGCTGGGTGGAACTGGGTGGGTGGACGAGGCGCCGAATAGGATGGCCTCGGTGGGTTATTCTGGCGGAACATGCTATTTGGGATCCAGATCTTGCGTTTCTGGGAACCAGAGCTGGATGAACCTTCCTCTCTAGGGTGTTTGCGAAAGTCATTGGGGGTGTTCATGTCCTCTGCCTTGATGGCCTTGTTGACAAGGACCTGAAATGTGGCAAAGTCATGAAGGTTGAGCTCGCGACGGAGTCCACTGTTGAGGCCACGACGGAACCTCTCTTGTTTCTTGGAGTCGGTGGAGACTTCTTCAATTGCATAACGAGCAAGTCGGTTGAACTCACGACTGAACTCGTCAACGGTCCTTCTGCCTTGAGTGAGGTTACAGAACTCCTCACGCTTACGGTCCATGAGACCTTTGGGAATGTGGTGCTCGCGGAAAGAGGTGCAGAACTCCTCCCAAGATGCAGGTGGTCCAACTGGGCGCATATTCAGAAAATTCTCCCACCAAGAACTTGCTGCACCTTCAAGGTGATAGGTGGCATAGTTGACCTTGTCGCCATCTGCAACATGGCCGGCTTGGAGCTTCCTCTCGATGCTGCGAAGCCAGTCATCGGCGTCAAGGGGCTCGGTGGAGTAACGGAAAACCGGGGGATGAAGCCGGATGAAGTCGTTCAGAGACACCAGCTCATTGCGCTGCTGAGTGGTGTTGCGTGCGATGACTTCCAGCAGGTGGTGAGAGTCACGGCGGTTCCTCTCGACCTCCATCAGAACTTGGGCCATTGTGGGTGGGGGTGGAAGGTTATCTTCCTCCTGATTGTTCCCACGACCTTGGTTACGACCAACCTGGCCACGGGTTCCTTGAGACATCCTGAAGGTGAAAAACCAAAGTCAAACAGAGTTGATTTCAAGAGTCTAATCAAGGTATTGAAGTACTGGAAGGATTACAGAGCAAAGGGAGTAATCATCTTGACAACATGGTGATAAAAGCATACAAGCCATATATTCACAAGCTGTCATACAAACCATACATCGTTTTAGTACAAGCACCAAGCTAATACAAACGTGATGAAGATGATACATCCTTAAGAGGCACTCTGACTTCCTATACATTATTTATCTAAGCCTCTGGAACTTAGACACCTTGCTTACAATATACTAGGATACTACTACATCCTCACTAAGTAAGACCACAGGAGGTCTCACTCATCTCCATCTCCATAGTAATCTTCATAAAAATTACCCGCGTATCCCGGTAGCTGGAGGTGACCATCGGAAAACACGGAGGCTTGTGGACCCTGATATCCATTTGGGCAAGGATGGGGCCTAGGTCCAGTGTAGGGTGGAAGCAAAGGACCACGGGGTGGAAAAACTCCTCCAATCTCGGGCCAAGCAACTCGAGAAGGCATCTGGGTCCTCACTGGATAGATCGCATCGTACTCCACTGATCCCACGCTCACAAAGGGTGCCAAGAGCGTCAGTGCTCGGTACAGACGAACACGAGTAGCGTGGAGCTCAAAACGGAGAGCACGTGCATCACGGTCTCTGTCACTAGCAAACCTAGCAGTCATCTGAAGTGCTGGATCCTCTGCGGAGTGATCTGAGTAGAGTCCGGTGTAATATCCCTCTTCTCCTGGAAGTGCAGCTGGGATATAGCGGAATGAGGTCTCTCTCAGCAAAGTGTTCTCCTCTCTCAGCAGTGTGAGACATGAGTATGCAGCATCCTGCACAGCCATGTTCTCGGTAACGCCGATGCCATGTCCAAAGTGGATAGGCTGGGTGACTCCAACGTGGTGTGGGTAAATCCGCACAATGCAGTGGAACTGTGTCTGGTTGAAGTCGTGGAACTGCTCCTCGATGGTGTACTCAGGGTACCATCGATATCCCACGTAGGACATCATCTCGATCAACGTGGCGGGGTGGCCACGCACACCGAGGCACCTGGTCAAACGAACAATCTGCCGAGGGGGAAGATTTGCCATCTGAAACAGAAAGCAAGAGTTTGCAAATGCATCAGATTATATGATGAACCTGGAATGACTCGGACAGCATAACGGCGGTAATTGTAAGAAATGACAATTTCTTTCAATCATGCAAAACAGCACTTACATAATACGATGTAAGAATTCAGCATTATCAAAATGCTAGGAAAACCTGGACACAACTTTCCTACGGCTATAAGGAAGCAATCAACGAGATATGCTAATCAGACAGAGGAGAGCCTAGTCCTATCTTCCCGTAGAGTAAGATGAGGGTGACTCAGAACTCAGAACGAAGGGGGTAAGGAGAAAAAATGAAGCCTTACGTTGTTCCCTTATATACCCAGAGTAACTATATAACTATAGCAAGCTAGACTCAACTTCGGCCAAGGCTACTAGTCCTACAGTCAGTCCTGCTCTGATACCAAGTCTGTCGGGACCCGGGGTTAGCGTATGCAAGTACAGTTAAGACATAGTCATATGGAGAGCCGAGAACCGCACCCACTTGTCTAAGCAGACAAGGCCAAGCACTGAACATTCTCGGAGAGCATCGTACGTGAGGGGCATCCCATCCAGGCCGGATGATCAACTGTAATGGGTCCTCATCGTACACACACAAGTCTACTGATATGGGTGGTGAACTCCCATATTCAAAGACAAGTCGCCTCAACCATACTATCGACTATCTCTAGACTCTTACATAGACTTACTCCAGCCCGATCACTTAGTCGGGGTCTAGGGCGGGCTCGATCATACCACAAAGTGTGCCCGAGACCGAGTCTCGAACAATCGCATCGCGATGCCCCAAGCTGCGCACATCTAAGGGCCACTTGGTGTATGAAAGACCGCCAGCCAGAACACAACTAAGGTCTCGAAAACCCATACAAAGACATGCATGTTATAAACATACACGCAGCACACACGCCTTGTATGAACAGTAGGTACCATTGCAATTCTCTACAAAGTGTACATTTTATTTATAACTCTTATAGAGTACAAACAGAGATCACATACATGTGATCCAACATTACAACACCGAACGGAAGCAAATTATGTCTGAGTACAGACAAGTTTAACAAATGGCTTAAGAAGCCTTATTCAAACACAAAGCCCTCCACGAGGGAACCAGTCTGCTGACTGGGACTAGACTAGCTTAACTTCAGTCGTCCAACTCGATGAAGAAGCCACCTTCGGGGTCAGTGGCGTCATCTAAAACATAGATTAAGCAAACGTGAGTACAAAATCGTACTCAGCAAGACTTACGTAGGAGCTATGCTACTCATGCACATGTATGAAGGTAAAGGGAGGTGGGGTTCACTTGCAGAAATGCCAGCTTTGACTTGGCTAGTCCTGAACTACGAGTACCAGACTTGAGGTAAGAAGCGTACACGAGTCCACTACTTCCACCAACCAATTACACCACTATGATGCCTTCCTCGACTTCCCCACGAGAAAGCACGCCATAGCACTCACACTTATCTTGGTGTGTTTTAGAAGTATCCGGTTCAAGTTATCTAATAATCAAGCTAAGCTTTCCAAGTAGTCCATAACCGCGGACGCGGCTATTCGAATAGTTTTGTTAACCTTGCAAGGGTGTACCGCTACACACACATGACCATCATTTACCGCCTTTGATCTCGACACCATTCAAGGGGTGCCAGCGAGGATGCTCACCACAACTGTTACCTCATAGCCTATCTAGTCCAAGAAAGCCGCCTACTTGGGTTGGCTACCACAATCGTGAACCCGGCCGGTTTACCGAAGTGGACCCAAGCGATGTGTGCGTGGTGCATAAGCCGGTCTCGGATGAGCCGTTCTCTCACTTAGCATCCAGGCCACAAGCCTACCAGAACTCCGAACTACTGCGACATCTGGACATCGAAAGGGATGAGTTAATAAGTCGAGAGGGGTCAGTGAGCCCAATGTGTGGTTGTACTCTTCAACTTGGATCACCACACAAGAACTCGGACTTAGGGCGGTGTTCAACGAGACAACCCACCGTGTACTCCTACACAGCCTCTCATCGTTCACCTAGTATTAGGGTCGATTCACCAACACTTTTCTACCATCAACAACATGATTATTCCCATCCCGACTCACATCACAGTAACAACATGGAAACATACTAAGCATGCAATAAGCAGTAACATTTGCAGGGGCCACATGATATCAAACAACTCCTACAGTTGCTAGGATTGTGGTTTGCTTACTACTGTGACAAAAGATAGGTCATGCAAAGGAATGGGTTCATCTATGCGGTAGAAACGAAGCATGGTGATCATCCTATACAATGCATAAGCGAGACATGAGAGGGAAGTGGGATTTTATCGACATGATCAATGGGGTTTTGCTTGCCTTGCTGACGAGAGTCGGGCTCTGGATCTTCAGCGAAGGGGGTGACCTCTTGCTCCGGTTCAACCTCTACTCGACAAGCAAGTACAATTAGCAATCAATATGAATGCAATGCTCAAGCACATGATAGAATGTTTAAGCTTGAAGTACAAGTTTGATGTGTGAGGCAATTCCATTTAAGTGGAATATATTGCATTTTTAAAATGCAAATTCAAATTCCACATTTGAATTCAACCTTAACCAAGTTATACATGATATAGTTTGATCAATTTGAATTAACTTCAATGTGTACGATATGCCTCTGAAGTGTGGTTGATTTGCAACATAAATTCATGGTCCAAGTGGCAAAATCATTTGGTTTGAATTTGAAATAAATTCAAATAAAGCAAATGATATATGCTACTGATCCCATTTTAAAATCAACTCAAACAGAGTTGAAAGTTGCATAATTGGAAAGATAATTTTCTCCTGATCATTTTTCATATATTATTTGTCCAAATTGGAGTTAATATGAATTAATTATGAATTTCCAAAGTTTGGGTGTTTTCTGGATTTTCTGGATTTCTTTTTAATCATTTTTGGTTTATTGCGTCAGCAGGGGGGTTTGACCAGTCAAACTGACGAGGGGGTCCCACCTGTCTGTGACTTAGTGTTTAAACCCGTGGTTAAAATTAAACCAGTGGCTTAATTAAGCCATTGGGCCCACTGGTCAGTGACACAGGGGTCACTTAACTCGTGATTAGTGGCTAAGCCACCGGCGGCTTGACGCCGGCGACGAGAACCACGGCGGCGACTCGCCGGAATCCGCTACAGGCCACGGGAGAGCACGGGGAGGGCACCATCTTGCTCCTGGAGGTCTTCCGCGTCGTTTGGTGGCATCGGGGGTTCACTGGGTGCCCGCAGTCGACGACGGCGACGACTCCGGCGGAAACAGTACGGCGACGAGGTCGTGGTCGGCGCTACCGTGCACGGATCGGGTTGATTTCACTTGCGTTCGAAAGCTATCGGGCTCAGGAGCCAAACGCGTGCGCTGGACGAGTCGAAGGGGCACAGGGGTGACCTCGAGCTCATCCATGGCGGCGACGAGCTACGGCGTCCATGGTGAAGGCGGCTAGAGACCAAGAGAGAGGGCGCCAGGTTGGGGGAAACGGGCAGGAGCTCACCACGAATTCGATGGCGTGGTCAGCGGGCTCGGGGAGGGTCTGGTGGTGGCGAATCGACGAGGTAGCTCTCCGGCGACCGGCGGCGATTCGGTGAGGCTCGCGTCTCCTCTGGATCAAATCAAGGCGCCGTCTTCTGCGAGGCGATGAAGTCGACGACGATGCACGCACGGGACAAGTTGGCCTGAGCTCTAGGCCATGATGGCCATGTCTTCCACGGTGGCGCGCTCCGGCGGGTCCTCGGACGTTGAAGAAATCGGCGCAGGAGGAGGAGGAAGACGATGAGGAGGGGGGAAATGGACGTGGACGACTCCAGGGCGTCTCCAGGTGTGAAGAGGTGGCGAGGGGGAAGCAGGAGGTGGCCAGGGCTCGTCGGCGGCGTCGGTGGAGTGCTGCATGCATTCCACCGAGCAGCTTCGGGGCGTGGGGAGGAAGACGACAGGGGAGGGTCCAGGTGGGCTGGGCCGGCTGGAGAGGTGGGCTTCGCCCTGGGCAACAGGTAAGTCTTTTCCTTTTATTCTGTTTAATCTTTCCTTTCTGTTTTCTGTTATTTGTTTTGGCTCTGATAAAATACCAAACCATTTTATTAAATGCTGAAACTTTTTATGTGGCCTCATAATAATATAGACTAGCCACTCATAAACTTTCAACATTTTTAAAATTCAAATGATTTGAATTTTAAATCAAATAGGGGGATTTCTTTATTTCCAAGGTACTGTTTGAATATTTGAAAAATCTATGAGCATGGGATGGGTCCCACATCACTTCATATGTGATCACACTCATTTATAAGACTTTTCAAAACTCTAACATGAATTTTTGGAAAATATTTTTATCTGGCCTTTTGAATTAATTCATCTGGGGGGTGTTCCTTCTCCCATTTGGATTTTGAATTGATTTTTGAGGTTTCTTTTTGAAATTTTTGCATGATGCAAAGGTACTAGCTAACCCTAGCACATACCTAACAGAGGGATCTGACAGGTATGGTCACCTTGTGTGCCGAACCAAATTAAAAAAAATTGAAGTGATATTCCCCAAGAGTTGGTACGAACATCATTGCGTCGTGCCGAATCTTTGAGAAGAAGTTTTGAGGTGTAGTCCCCATGAGTCGGTATATGCATCTGGGTTCTATGCCGAGTCACATAGGTCTAACTCTCATTTTATCTGAAAAAGAAAGAATTGTTATGCATGATTGAAAATGAAGTAAGCTATGATGTTTGTATGAATAAAATAAAATTCTAAGGCTCATATAGAAGCCGACTCTGGATTTGAACATGCCTCATCTTCTCGTGTTGAGAGAGATTATTGGGTTATCCAGGAGTTGAAACCTATCTGTAAGGCGGCAACATATGACTAGCGTTCCCGGTTCCTAGGACCAAACTCGTTAGGCGTTTCTGTAAGCCCCCAAAGTTTAGACTAAGCCGGGTTCGCGTTGGTCGTATGAGTTTGAGCTATACAGGCCAAAATTTAAGGCGTGGTTGGACAATTCATATATATGCCAAGTTCTCAGATAAAAGTCGATGGATGTCATCGAGCTCGCCGATTCCCCTGAATAAGTCATATACATGCTGAGTACCAATAAAGGGTTGATCAAGCCCCAGGTCTCTGAGATATAAAATACAACAAATATGCAATGTATGATGCAAGATGAAAACATGAAAATAATAAAGTAAAGAAGAGTCGGTATGACAGATAAATATGGAGAGAGCCGGTGCGATGAAAGTCGACTTATATATTGGATATGGCGAAGGCCTAGTGCGAGAAAAGTCAACTTATATATATATTATATGGCGAGAGCCAGTGCGACGAGTGTCGACTTATATAGATGTACAATAATGTTCCTGTTCTACTCAAGTATAATATGGACAGAGTTGTGCGATGTTCCACGGTCTGGGAGTTGATACGTCCCAAACGTATCTATAATTTCTGCTTGCTCCATGCATGTTTTGTGTGATATTGCTATGATCTAGATACACTTTCATACACTTTTGATCATATTTGGACTAACTTATTAACTCAGTGCACCACAGTGCCAGTTCCTATTTTCTGCTATTTTTCTATTTCAGGTTTCCCCCATATTAAAAGTCCTCCAAAAATTCAGGAAAATCGGATAAAAAATCAGCGTACCGGAAGCCCCAGGCGCGCTCCCGGCGCGCCCTAGGGTTATATTTGTTCTTGAGTAATTCTTGCATATTCTCCGTTGCTGTTTATTGATTTGGCCAAGTAGTAGGTAGTGACTCCAAGAGGGAGCCTTATGCTTGATTGTGGGTTCATGCCCCCTGATGACTATCTTGAGTGACAGAAACATGAGTCTAGGGGATGTGTTGTTTCCACAAGGGGGAAAACAACGGTGCTTGTAACCGCAGTTGCAAGGATTGTTTACTTTATGCAAAGTTATTTTAATGCAGTTGTCTGTTGATTTGGGTTTACACTTTGGGTGGGGCTCACAACTTAATACCAGCGAGATGTTCTGGATAGATACCTCAAGGTGGATGATTAGTAGTAGATTTAGATGGATTTCTGTCTAGTTATTTTGGCGTACCGCCCATGCCTTTGAGCCTCTTCCTTTCTTTGTAGCATAGTTAGCATTGGTTTGTGCCCGTAATCCTGTCAATTGGCCAGGTTTGATTTGTTTACCTCGCATAGCAGTTTTATCGTCTTTTGGGAGAGAGACATCACTAGTGAACATCATGGGACCCTGGTCCATATTTCCATCACTGTTTACACGCTCAATTTATTTCCTACTTTTAATTTCTAGTCACTATTATCACTACCTATTATATGTTGTGTTGATTCTTTGTAAACAACAATGCCGGAGAGATTGACATCCTCTATGTACTCGTTGGGAGCAAAGTTATTTGTTCTGTGTGCAGGTCCAGGTGAAGTAAGCAATCTTAGATTGTGAACGACGCCATTGTTCACTTCACAACCTACTTGTCGACCGCGGAGTCCTACGGGAGAAGATCTTTTCAACCTTGGTATCTTTTCCAAGGGAAATCTTGCTGCTACACTACATCCAACCTTCCACTTGGGCTAACCAACGAGGAGTTAGCATCAAGCAATTTTTTGCGTCGTTGCTGAGGACTCCAATCTTCAATATAGTGGAGTTGCACACTATATTTTGCATTTGATTTTTAGTCTTGTTAGTTTACCTTTCAGTTTTTATCTTCATGTCGTTTATCAAAAATCACAAAAAAATTATTTACCTTGCTTTTAGTAGTCCTTCTTGTTTCAAGCATGTTAGGATTTGGTGCTTTGAGGGAATCGTAAGTTCTACATTTCCATCAAAGGGATGGAGAGAATATGAAGAAGGCATGGGACAGAATTTCTGAAGCACATACGAGAATTATGCCTTGGATACCTATAAAATTATGCTTAGAAATTTTTACCATGGTATTTTTAAGTGGTGTAAACACTCTCTTGATATTATAGCCGAGGGAGATTTCTTAGAGTGTGATGAAGCTAGAGATCTTGATATTATTCATGGTCTATCTAGTTATTTTGTTTATGATCGTAGTTTTGATACTGTTATAGATAGATTTGCTTCAATTGAATGGAGAATGGATGCTCTAGACTTGAGGGAGGTAGAGAGACCTAAGCCCAACAAGAAAGATATGTTGGAGATAGATGATGATTGGGAGCCTTTTGTTAGAATTTGCATCTCTAACCAAGACTTCCTTGCTTTTTGTGATATTGGATCCATGGTTTCTACAATGCCAAAAATAGTTTATGATTCTTTGAAACTAAATATGGATAATTTGTCATCTTATCATGAACATACTAATGGAGATATTTATGAGATCCAGGGAAAGGTAAAAGAAGTGTAAGTTACATTCCTTAGAAGGGTTGCAACAATGGATTTCTTCATCATGGAGCCAAACCAAAGTAACATCGTCCTTGGAAGGGACTTCCTCCGAGCTATGAAAGGCTTCATTGATATTGGTAAGGGGCACATATACTTGCGTTGTAAAGCAAAAGGTAAGTACCTCTTACCTAGGAAAAAGAAGAATGAACTTGTTGAAAATCAATTTGAAGGTTAATATGACTCCGATGATCTCGGTGACCTTTGATTCTTCTTTTTGCTTCTTGCCTAGCTTAAAGGCGTAAAAGAAAGAGCTTGTTGGGAGGCAACCCAAGATGTTTTTACTTTTGATTTTAGTGGTCTTGATGATTGTTACTACTGTAGCAACATCATTGTATCTTTATTTTCAAGCTTTGTGCCAAGTTTAGCCTCCGATTGCAAGAAAGTTCAAAAGTTGTGACATGCTGTCCAGAAAATATATTTTGTACTTGGACGGAAAAATTTCCTAAAATCACCAGATCATCTTTTTGATCTGAATTTATTTGACAGCGTGCTCTATACAATTTACTTTCGAGAGTCTGCTCTGAGTTTTTTTATTTGAGTTGCAAAAATGCGCCGAAAAAATTATTTACTACATGCTGGTCTGTTTTTCACAGATTCTTCCACGTTTTGCCTTTCCTTACTTTTACAAGACTTGCACTAGCTTTTTCTTTGCAAAAACTTTTTGACAATCTTGAGAAACAGTATCCCTTCAAGAAAATCTTTATTTCCATTAGAGAAAAATTATTTTATTAAGGGTACTAACCTCTCTAATCAGCTTATGATTAGTTATGTATGAAGGGAGTTTTCAAGTGTGCGAGGGAAGATGATGAAAGAAGTTTCGGGAGAGTCAAACGCTCAAGCTTGGGGATGCCCCCATGCATCCCCAATAAATATTCAAGGAGACTCAAGCGTCTAAGCATGGGGATGCTGATACGTCCCAAACGTATCTATAATTTATGCTTGCTCCATGCATGTTTTGTGTGATATTGCTATGATCTAGATACACTTTCATACACTTTTGATCATATTTGTACTAACCTATTAAATCAGTGCACCCCAGTGCCAGTTTTTCTTTTCTGCTATTTTTATATTTCAATTATTCCCAATATAAAAAGTGTTCCAAAAATCCAGGAAAAATTAGATAAAAAATCAGCGTACCGGAAGCTTATAGAGCCCCAAAGGAGGGCCGGGGGGCCACCACCAGGGACCCAGGCGGCCACCTGGTGCGGCCTAGGGTCTGGCCACGCCAGGGGGGCGCCTGGACCCCTGGTGGCCCCCCTGGCTGCCCCCCTCTCCTATTTATTCTCCGCCAGAGGAAACCTCCGAAGACAGAACCCTTTTTCGCGATATCTCCTCTGTTCCGCCGCCGCCGCGCTTCCAAGATCAGGAGCGTCAGCAGGACCCTTCCCGGCACCCTGCCGGAGGGAGGATCGACCTCCGGGAGCCTCCCTCCACCATGGACGCTTCCCGGATGTGCCGTGAGTAGTTTCCTTTGGACCATGGTGATACGTATCGATAATTTTTGCTCGCTCCATGCATGTTTTGTGTGATATTGCTATGATCTAGATACACTTTCATACACTTTTGATCATACTTGGACTAACCTACTAACTCAGTGCACCCCAGTGTCAGTTCCTGTTTTCTGCTGTTTTTCTATTTCAGTTTTTCCCCATATAAAAGTGCTCCAAAAATCCGGGAAAAATCAGATAAAAAATCAGCGTGTCGGAAGACTCCTGAAGCCCGAAGGAGGGCCAGGGGGCCTCCACCAGGCACCCAGGCGGCCACCTGGCGCGGCCAGGGGCCTGGCCGCGCCACGGGGGCTTCTGGGCCCCAGGTGCCCCCCTGGATGCCCCCCTTCTCCTATTTATTCTCCGTCATGGGGAAACTCTGAAGAAAAAACCCTATTTCGCAAATTCTCCTCTATTCCGCCGCCGCCGCGCTTCCAAGGTCGGAAGCACCGTCAGGACCCTTCCCGGCACTCTGCTGGAGGGACGATCGACCTCCGGGAGCTTCTCCTCCACCATGGAAGCTTCCCGGATGTGCCGTGAGTAGTCTACCTTGGACAAGGTGTCTGTGATCAGTAGCTATGTGATGTTCTCCTCCCCTCTTTGTTCTTCATGGTTTAGACCTCGTGAGTTGCCCTACATGATCGAGGAAAATATGTAATTCTTTCTACTTTTGCTATGCTGAGTTTGATGGGATCTGATGGATTATGAGATTATGTTCAGATTGTGATAGATTAATATAATTGGTTCTTATCTTTTGTATTTTTGTTCGGAAGTAATTCTTGCATGTTCTCCGTTGCTATTTATTGCTTTGGCCAAGTGGTAGGTAGTGACTCCAAGAGGGAACGTTATGCTTGATTGTGGGTACATGCCCCCTGATGTAACGCTTGAATGACAGAAACATGAGTCTAGGGGATGTGTTGTGGCCATAAGGGGGAAAACAACGGTGCTTGTAACCGCGGTTACAAGGATTGTTTACCATACAGAAAGTTCTTTTTAATGGAGTTTTCTGTTGCTTTGGGTTTACACTTTGGGTGTGGCTCGCAACTTAATACCAGCGAGATGTTCTGGATAGATATCTCAAGGTGGATGATTAGTAGTAGATGCAGATGGATTTCGGTCTACTTATTTTGGCGTACTGCCCATGCTTTTGACCCTCTTCCTTTCTTTTGTAGCATAGTTAGCATTTTGGTGCGTTTATAATCCTGTCAATTGCCCTTCTGTAATTTGTTTACCTCGCATAGCAGTCTTATCGTCTTTTGGGAGAGAGACATCACTAGTGAACATCACGGGATCCCGGTCCATATTCTCATCACTGTTTACACGCTCATTTACTTTCTTTCTTTTTTACTTTCAGTTGCTATCATTATCATTAAACTATGTTTTTTATCCTTTGTAAACAACAAGACCGGAGAGATTGATAGCCTCTTTGAACTTCATTGGGAGCAAAGTTAATTGTGTTGTGTGCATGTCCGCGTCAGGTGCGCCGCTGACACCTACTTATCATCGTCGGAGTCCTACTGGTCGATACTCAACCTCGGTATCTTCACCGAGGGAAACTTGCTGCTATGTTGTATCTTACCTTCCACTTGGGGTAACCAACGAAGGGCGAGAAGTAATCCTCTCTCGTGTATCCATTGTATTTCTGGCGCCGTTGTCGGGGACTCCGAGTGATATGATAGGGGAGTTGCCCACTAGCTTTTACCTTTACTTTTTAGTCTTGTTAGTTTACCTTTTCTGTTTTTATCTTTGTGTCCTTTATCAAAAATTACAAAAAAATCTGCCACACCTGCTGCTACTATGGGTTCCTCTGAAAACACAAAGTTGTGTGACTTCACCAGTCACAACAACAATGACTTTATCTGCACTCCTATTGCCACACCTGCCACTTCAGCTACCTCTTATGAAATTAAACCTGCTTTACTAAACCTTGTTATGAGAGATCAATTCTCGGGTGCTGGAGATGATGCTGCTTTACACTTGAATAATTTTGTTGAATTATGTGATATGCAAAAGTATAAAGAATTAGAAGGTGATGTTGTTAAGCTCAATATTTTTCCTTTCTCTTTGAGGGAGAGAGCTAAAATCTGATTTTATTGGGAAGTACTACCCACCTGCTAAAATTATCCAATTGAGGAGTAACATTATGAATTTTAGGCAATTGGATAATTAGCACGTTGCCCAAGCTTGGGAACGTATGAAATCTCTTGTTAAGAAATGCCCTACACATGGTTTGACTACCTGGATGGTTATCCAGACTTTTTATGCAGGCTTGAACTTTACCTCGCGGAACCTGTTAGATTCGGCCGCGGGAGGAACCTTTATGTAAACTACACTTGGTGCTGCCACAAAACTTCTCGATGAGATGATGACCAATTATTCCCAATGGCACACCAAACGCGCTCCAACAGGTAGGAAGGTAAATTCTGTCGAGGAAATTACCTCTCTCAATGATAAAGTTGATTTAATTATGTCTCTACTTACCAAGAAACCCTCTATTGATCCTCATGATGTTCCTTTAAATTCTTTGGTTGCTCAGGAACAAGTAGATGTGAACTTCATTGCTAGAAACAACTTTAATAATAATGCTTATAGGGGCAACTTTGCTAGTAATCCTAGACCGTTTTCATCCACTTATGGGAACAACAACACTTACCCTAGCAACAAGAACCCCACTTCTGAATTAGAAAGTATGCTTAGAGACTTTATCACTACCCAAAAATCCTTCAACAAGAATGTGGAAGAAAAGCTAGCTAAATTAGATAATCTTTGTTTGAAGGTAGACAACTTAGCCCTTGATGTTGAGATGTTAAAAATTAGAACCTCTTCTCTTGAGGAGAGTAAGGCCACTCCTATTAATTCTATCAAATTACAAATTAATGAAAATATTAGGATGATGGATAAACTTACAGAAAGATGGGCTAGATAAAAAGAGGAAGAGGATAGAAATAAGAGCCTTCCTGACGAGGGGGTGACCCCACGACTCCTGCGTGCAAGGATACCTGGTGCGTATGAAGACAGAAGACCCGCAAGGAGCGCTGATGGGCCTGCGACTGGCCCACTCAAGGAACCGACGTAGGAGTCCACGACTGATATGGAAGGCACAACTTGGCGCACAAGGCAAGACGAGGGTTAGGAAACTATCTCTGTAATCTAGGACGAATTCCCCGAGACCTAGCCTAGTATATAATGGCTGGGAGGGGAGACGTCTCGACATCCAACATCCAATCTAATCTCCTGGTCTTGTGAGAACTCGCCTTGGACTCCCTTGTAATCGCCCCCTAAAGTTGTAATATCGAGCAGGAAGTGCTTCTCCTGTTAGCCGACGAGTATCGTCCAACCTGTTCCTTCTCTATGATAAACCCAGGGTCCCTGACCATGGGATTTTACGAGGCTGATCCTTGTCAATTGGCGCCGTCTGCGGGAACTCCGCAGGTTGGAATCACGATCTCGACGGCCTCGTCACCAGCATCCGTCAAGGAAGCGACTCCATCAGCACTCATCGACTCCACGACTCAAGCAGACTCCGATCTGTTTGTGTCCCTTGGCTTCATGGCTCACCTTCCGACCTTTCGACCGGCCTTCGCCGATCTATGCACTGGCATCAACCTGACCTTCGACGCATACCAGATCTACATCAACCATTGGGGAACCCTCTGCCTCACGGATAGCACCCGAGCACCCATAGAAACAGTCGCTACGACAGCGATTGAAGAAACACCCGCCCGCGCGGCGACCCTGTGAGTCAGCCACGACTCCCAACCCCACACAATACGTCGCGTCACTCGCGACTACTCGAGTGGACTGACACCATGGAAGAAGCGCAACACGCACGCAAGGAATATAGCAGTCAGGACACCGTCCCAGGTGTTCATGGCGGACGTTCATGAGCCAACCGCAGATGACAAATGCCAAGACGACGACCCAAGCAGTCGTCGAGACGCTCGCTTAAGCAGCAAAATCAGTGATCCCGACAACATCGGCCAGGTCACCGTCACACTTGGAGAACCAGGAACCATACCAAGAAAAGTGTATAAAGGACTGGAGCATAGCAATCATAGGAGCGACGAGCCAGAAAGCAGCAAGCGCCAGACCCCAGGCACGGCGAAAGAGGACCATCACATAGAAAAAATCTACCCGTCCAAAGAAGCAATCGCCAGAGTAAAGGACACAGTAAATTCGGAAAACTACTCCCGGAAAACACAACACGAGACGAGCTTAGAGGATACAACAAATTGGTGAGTGACATCACCAAGAAAACAAGATAGCAACGTCTAGAATTAAAGAAGCAAGGAAAAACCGTCATCGACTCGAGGACCAACCGCAAGCCACCACCCAGAAGCGACTCCTCCGACTACGATTCCCCTGTCCGAGCCAGATCCATATTCAGCAACATGAGACGCACGGACAAGAAGAAGGTAGCCCGCAAAATAGATGACGACTTCAAGCTAGAAGAGGACGACGATGAAGAAGAGCAACTCACGCCAGCAGAGGCCCTTAACTGCCCAACAATACCTATCTCGCCCTCAGAAGGGCAAGAAGGGCGGGTTAGACCGCAACACGATGATGGCACTCAAAATAATGAAAGATGCCATCACTTCCTCAGCCCCTAAAAAAGCAGGCGCAAGGCGAGTGCCCCGCGAGCAGACACCGTACATGGACCCCAGTTCACCAGAAGGCGACGACAACAGCGACGACTAGCGCAAGAAGTCAAACAGAAACAAAAACCATGACAGCGACGACAACGTCAATAGACACAACAGCAGTCGGCGAGACGCATGCGACGACATAACGCAGAACAAGGTAAATCGTGGAAGAAAAAGACGCGCAGCCCGCAAAGAGTACTCGGACGAGCAAGCTTCCGACGAGGACATAGAACCATGCGGAGCACTGTGCTTCAAGCGATCCATACGAGAGACACGGATGCCGAAAGGTTTCAAACTAAACTCCACAACGCACAAGTACGATGGGATGGAGGAGACAAAAGCATGGCTCGACAACTACCTACAGCCGTCAAATTCCAGCGAGGAACCAATATCACAGCAATGCAATACGTGCAACTCATGGTCGAGAGCTCGGCGCGACATTGGCTGAAGAACCTGCCGCGAGGATCAATCAATTCCTGGAAGCAGTTCCACAGCGCCTTCATCGAGAACTTCAAGTCCACCTACTAATGACCAACATCACTCGAGGAGCTGAGGGCCTACAAGCAAGGAACCAGAGAGTCCCTGCGAGCATACATCTAGCGGTGGACGATACTCAAAAATTCAGCCGAGGACATATCAAACGAAAGCGCAATCGACGCATTCAGGAGAGGCTTGCAACGCATCGACTTCAAGGATCAACTCGGGCAGATGAAGGTCCGAACACTCACGCGACTACTAGAGCAAGCCAAAAATTGGGCAGATGGAGAAGACTCCGTGCAGAACGAATCAGAGATCCAGACAGCGCGCTCAGAACGCGACTACGACTACCACATCGGAGACAGAGGATTCGACAGAAGAAGAAAACGCCTCAGGCGTAACTTATACGATGACAGTGGACCCGACATGGTCGCGGCCGGCTTCCCAGATGATAGAGACGGAAGACATCGCGACGACAGCAGAATGCAGCGTAGGGGCAACCAAGAAGAAGCACCCCAAGCTCAGAAACGAGATTGGAGATCAAGGCAGCTGGGAGATGACGCCCGAGCATATCGCTCGGCCAAAGAACAGCTCGACGGACCGTGCACACTACACGGGTTCAGAAAAGAACGCGGAGAGCTCAAATCAGGACACACCCTCAGAAACTGCAGGCGCTTCATCGAGCTCTCAGAAGAAAAAAGCTGATCTACGACAACAGCAGCACAGCCTCTCGCAAGCGTAGCAGTCGGGACTATCACCCACAACGCACCACCTGCCCCTACCATACCAGCAAGACAAAAAGAAGCAATCCAAGAGCGGCGCACGACACCCGAAGAAGAAGAAAAATACCCAGAAGCACATGGTCGGATCTACATGATACAAGAAGGAATACCATCAAACAGGCAACAGAAGAAGCTCACCAGACAAGTTTTCCTCGCAGTCTCCTCGCACCCCGCCGTCCCAGAATACTTACGCGGGTCCAAGACTGAAATTACCTTCTCCTGGGAAGATCACCCGCCAGCCATCCCGCGTCTAGGACACGCCGCATTGGTACTCGAAGCAAGAATTGGAAGCTATGACATGTCACGAGTCTTCATGGGTGGTGGAAGTGGAATCAACATCATATTCACCAGAACCCTGGAAGAAATGCTCATCCAAAATTCGGCACTAAAATCCTCAGGCACAACCTTCCATGGAATTGTGCCAGGTAAAGCAGTATACCCCTCGGAAAAATAAGTCTCGAGGTGGTTTTTGGCAGCGCGAGTAATTTCCGCAAGGAAACGTTGGACTTCGAAGTGGTCGACTGGAAATCCCAATACCATGCCATCCTAGGATGCCCATCCTTCGCGCGCTTCATGGCAGTACCACACTACGCCTACCTCAAGCTGAAAATGCCAGGCCCGCGAGGATTCATCACAGTCTGCGGCAGCTTCATCAGATCCGACCGCTGCGACAAGATTTCCACAAGATATCAGAAACATTCGGAGCACACCAAGCTAGCAGAGCCGCGACACAAGAGGAAGAGGCGCTCCTATAGAAGCTAAAGGAGAAACCAGAGGACTCGCAGGATTCACACACCAAGGACCCATACCCGCCGCAACAACTTCCAATTCTTAGGGCCACCAAGACATCGATCCAAATAAAGGGCCCTCTTCAACAGCCCCCTCGTGTAAAAACAAAAGGAAGAATATTGAAAATATTTTTCCAAAATAATCGCTCATTGGCACTTGGGGGCTCGCCGCAACAGCCACCCCCCGAGGCGTTCTTCGCTTACGCGACTTAAAAATTGGCACTCGGGGGCTCACCGCAGCAGCCACCCCCCAAGGTGTTCTTCGCTTACGCGACTTAAAAATTGGCACTCGGGGGCTCGCCGCAGCAGCCACCCCCCGAGGCGTTCTTCACTTACGCGACTTAAAACTTGGCACTCGGGGGCTCACCGCAGCAACCACCCCCTAGGCGTTCTTCTCTTACGCGACTTAAAAGTTGGCACTCGGGGGCTCGCCGCAGCAACCACCCCCCGAGGCGCTCTTCGTTTACGCGACTTAAAAATTGGCACTCGGGGGCTCGCCGCAGCAGCCACCCCCCGAGGCATTCTTCGCTTACACGACTTAAAAATTGGCACTCAGGGGCTCGCCGCAGCAGCCACCCCCCGAGGCGTTCTTCGCTTACACGAGTTAAAAATTGGCACTCAGAGGCTCGCCGCAGCAGCCACCCCCCGAGGCGGTCTTCGCTTACGCGACTTAAAAATTGGCACTCGGGGGCTCGCCGCAGCATCCACCCCCCGAGGCGTTCTCGCTTGCGCGACTTTAAAATTGGCACTCGGGGGCTCGCTCGCAGAAGCCACTCCCCGAGGCGTTATTCTCCTGCGCGACTTAAAAATCAGCACTTGGGGACTCGCCCGCAGCAGCCACCCCCAAGGTGTTACTCGCCGAAGACTTGGAAACCAACAAGACCCACCTGTACCACACGGGATTCATTCACAACAGATAAGAAAAATAAAACAAAAGGTAACAACATCACACGTTGTCCAGCAAAGGAACCAGCACCAAGCAAAGCCTAATCTCCAGGCTCTGATTTCACTTTACACAGAGCATCCAATCGACTGTCATTCTCTTCGAACACCCACTTCACAAATTGGCTTGCAGGCTTGTCCGCTACGGCGTAATCGTCGTCCATCGGCTGAGCTCGGCCACTGATACGTCTCAAACGTATCTATAATTTTTGCCTGTTCCATGCCCTTTTTGTGTCATTGCTACATCTTTATTCCATGATTTTGAACCATTTATTGGACCAACCTACTAATATAGAGCCCAGTGCCAGTTTCTGTTTGTTTTGTCTTTGCAATGCAGAAAAAAATCCAAAAATGAAGTTGCTCAGAAAATTCCCAAAAAATATCTACATCGGAAGAGTCCTCCAGTCGGAGCACGGAGCCAGGAGGTGGCCCCAGGCCCCTAGGCGCACTCACGGCGCGGCCAGGGCCCACCCGCGCGGGGTGGCCACCTGGGAGACCTGGGCACCGCCTCAGACTCCCCCTTTGCCTATAAAATCTCCCGTGACGCAAAAACCCGAGATATCCAAACCTTTTCTCCATAAGCGCTCCCGATCTCCGCCGCCATCGAAACCTAGCTTCGGGGGTCACCAGGATCCTTCTCCGGCACCCTGCCGGAGAGGGCCTTGGCCCCCGGGGCCATCTTCATCAACTCTTCTTCACCCCATGATGGATCGTGAGTAGTTCCTCCTTGGACTACGGGTTCTTGGAAGTAGCTTGTTGGTATCTTCTCCCCCTTGATCTTCAATACAAAGTTCTCATGAGCTGCCCTACATGATTGAGATCCACATGATTTAATTGGTGTTGAGTTTGTTGGGATCCGATGAATTGTTACCTTGTTCAGTCCTAAGGTTTATGAATTATTGTTGCTGCAATTTTGTTGTTCTTAATGCTTGTTACTAGTGCACGAGTAGCATGATTTCAGATCTGATCACGTTATGGTTGCATGATTATAATTGTTGTTCTAGATCTTATCTACGGTTGTTTGCACCTATTATAGTCCGGAACCAGTGATCCCAATGGTGACAGCTTGCGACACCAAAGGAGATGGGCTATAATTTGAGGATCACATGTGTTCATAGAGTGTTAATGCTTTGTTCCAGTGCTCTTTGACAGGAGAACCTTAATCTCCGTAAGTTCCGTTTGGCCCCGTTCGCAGCGGGACGGTAGGACAATAGATGTTGTGCAAGTTCTTATTGCAAGCACGTACAACTACATACGGAACACATGCCTACGTTTGGTTCTTAGAGTAGGGTTGCTCTAGTTTGTTTGGCTAGAGTTTGTGCAATTTTGTCAATTGTCCAACTGTAATTCTTTCACCCAACACCTGTCTTTTTGCCTTGAGAGTTACCACTAGTGAAACCTTGAACCCCGGTCCATCTTTCATCATTATTGCCTTCGTTGTTACTATTGCTCTCATCACTGCTGCTACTACTTTGTTACTACTTTGTGGTGTTGGTGATTGGGGAAGTCTCTAATACTACACCCGTCAACACACCGTTGCTACTAAATATATTGTCTAGTGCTTTTTCAGGTGTGGTTGAATTGACAACTCAACTGCTAAGGCTTATTAGTATTCTTTGGCTCCCCTTGTGTCGAATCAATAAATTGGGTTACTCTTACCCGCGAAGACTGTTGCGATCCCCTACACTTGTGGGTTATCAAGGCTATTTTCTGGCGCCGTTGCCGGGAACCATAGCTCTACTTATAAGTTCACTTGATAAGTACACTTTATCCTATTACTTTGTTTTCTTACAATGGTTACTTTTTATGAAACTAGATCTTATTGGCAAGGTGGATTCACTGAGGATCAACAAAAATATTATAAGGAATACCGCTTGTCTGAAAAAGGGATATTTATATGGAAACTTGTACAAAGATTATATCACTATGCTAGAAACTTATGCTCTGATTATGATATATCTTATTGCTGTGATGAATCTTGTTGCTACTTGCCTTTTAAACACCTTTCTTTCCAATGTTGGTGTAATGATAATGAAACCTTGGTATCTTATACTAGGGGACATTATGATTTCTTTGATGTAGCACAAATAGAAGAATTTGTTGTTTTTAAGGGTGCCTATGAAATTGATTCCTTTGTTGAAAATATTGAAGATGCCCTTAAAAATCTGAGAGTCTTGATATACTTAAATATTGCTTTGAGAATTTTAATAATGCTTATATTACTAACTATCTCAAAAGGTTCTCTCCACAAGAGGAAGAGACTAATGCTTTGCAGGACTCTACAGAAGAAATTGCTAAAACTGAAAGCTCATTGGATGAAAAAGAGGAGGAGAGTGACGAAAAAAAGGAGGAAGAATGGAGTAGCTACCCATCTCTACCAAGTAATGAGAGTAACTCTTTGACTCTTACTTTATATGATTGCCCTCCATGCTTAACTAAGGAGGCTGAATGCTATAATTATTGCTATGATCCTATTGAATCTTTTGAAATATCCCTTTTTGATGAAATTGATGTTTGTGGCCATGATTCCCCTATGAATGATACTTGCAAGGATGATTTTTCTACTGTTATTTATGATAACCCTTGCTATTTTGATAAGTCTTATGATAACCCTCTATTTTTTCCTAGTATGGATGTCCTTGATAAGGAGGAGTTATGCTTAGAAAGTTGATATGATTATGTTCTAGTAGATCATGACAAGCATGGTTTGTGTGATGGTTATATTGTTGAGTTTGTTCATGATGCTACTGAAAATATTATGAGAGAGGAAAATTTGGTTGTAGAAATTTTCATGTTAGGAAAACACCTTTCTCCATGTTGAAAATCTTGAAGGTGCTCTTGTTTTACCTTCCTATGCTTGATACCTTGTGCTTCAGTTATTTATTTTCTTACAAGATGCCCATTCATAGGAAGCATGTTAGACTTAAATGTGATTTATATTTGCTCCTTTGATGCTCTCTTTTGTGCTGCAACTTTTTATTCTTTTGCGAGCATCGTTACACTCATGCCTAGCTAATGGCTTTAAAGAAGCGCTTCTGGGAGGCAGCCCAAAAAGGATTAGGTTTCTTTTGCTTTTGTTCTGTCTTGGACGTTGTTACTACTATAGCAACACCATTGTATCTTTATTTTCAAGTTTTGTGCCAACTTCTAGCTTCTTATGATAAGGGAAACAAAACTTGTGACATGCTGTCCAGAAAACAGATTATGTCTGCTTGACGGAAAAATTCATGATAAATCACCAGTTCATCTTTTTGAGCTGAATTTTTTACACAGCGTGCTCTATAAAATTTTGAAACTTTCATATGTTTCGAGTTTTCTTATTTGAGCTACAGAAGTTCACCTGAAAAATAAATCTTCACAATCTGTCCTGTTTAGCAGATTATCTATTAGTGTACTAACCGCTCTAATAAGTTTATGAGAAGTTTTGTGTGAAGGAAGTTTTCAAGTGTGCGAAGGGAGATGATGAAAGAAGATTTAGGAGTGCAAAAATCTTAAGCTTGGGGATGCCCCCGGCACCCCCACAAAATATTCAAGAAGACTCAAGCGTCTAAGCTTGGGGACGCCCCCGTGCATCCCCTTCTTCATCAACAATCATCAGTTCGTCCTTCTCCACACTATATTTTTATTGCTTCACATGATATGTGATGTTCTTGGAGCGTCTGTATATTTTCTTTTAGTTTTATTTTGTTTTGTTTTCTGGTCATTACAATGTCGGACCCTACCATGCTTGATTGGGAGAGATACACGCTCCACTTTATCATAGAACACTCTAGAACTTCACTTATATTTGTTGAGTGTTAAATTTATCTATTGCCTGCTTGTTAGCTCTTGTGCTTCACTTAGATCTTGTTTGAGAGCATTTAATTTCTTTTGTAGAAAGTTTAGAACTCTCGTGATTCACTTATATTTGTTTAGAGAGTTATTTCTGTTGCAATGGTTTATATGTCTCATGGTATGTTTTATATGTGGTGTATAGGTAATCTAGATCACTAGGTCTATCTTAGGATATCTTGCAATAGTTTTGAGGTATTGATTTATTAATGATGAATGTTTATGCAATTGAGCTTTCACCTATTAGTGATAGGTGTCGCATCTTGGCTAACTGTGCCTTATTTTCGAAAACTAAAAAAAATAGTTGAGAACTCTAGCTACTAAAAGGATCACTAATCTCTGCGGGGTAGGCATATATAGAGTACCCCCACGTACCATGGGTCGACGATGCGCAAGGATAACCAAACCCCCATACACTCCTCCTCGGGGGTACTTGTCTCTTTGTAAATCTCCTGACTAGATAGAGAGTTACCGATAATAAGTGCATGAGTTCTTCGGACTAATGCGAGTATTCGATTGTTGGCACTTCCACCTTCCCATATTTTGCTAGCCTCTTCGGTACCGTGCATTGCCCTTCTCATGGGAGTTGGTGCAAACTTCGCCGGTGCATCCAAACCCTTGGCATGATACACTTTGTCATTCATAAACCTCATATCTTCCTCAAAACAGCCACCATACCTACCTATCAAGGCATTTCCATAGCCCTTCCGAGATATATTTCCATGCAACATCCATCGTTCTTCATGTTCATATGACTTATCCTTCATTGTCATATTGCCTTGATGCTTCACTGGCAGGGGCATTCATATAGAGTCATTACTTTTGATTCAGAGTTGTAAGTAAATAAAAGTGTGTTGATGTTCTTATAGAGTGTTGCCCCTACAGTGAGGAAAGGAATAAAAGATCCCAAAGTGGACGAAAAAAAAAGAATAAAGAGCCATGGAGGCCACCCAAAAACAAAAAAATACAAAAAAAGGAAAAAAAGAAAAAAAGAATAAAAAAAGAGAGGGGGCAGCACTACTATCCTTTATTCCACACTTGTGCTTCAAAGTAGCACCCGTGCTTCATAGAGAGTTTTCATATCATTCATCGATAACTATGTGGGGATCTATACACTATAGAACTTGGCTTGCATATTCCAAGGATGAGACTCCTCAAAAGAGCTCTATGTCTTCATGAGAAAGCAAGTTGTATGCACCCCCACTAGTTCCATTGGAGGGCTTTCATACACTTATAGCTATTGTGCATCCGCATGTTGCATGGCAATCCCTACTCCTCACACCATATCTATCATTTGGCTTCTCGCCTATGATTGTCCTCATTGGTGTGAGCCTTTCTCACTTTTTGACTTCCTATCCCCTTCATTATTCTATTTTTCCATCCTAAGTGCCAACGTATCTTGCTCGCGCTCATCCATTGCATGAGTGCACAAAGTCGAAAGGGAGAGGATCAAATTGGCTTTACCTGACTAGCGGTCTGGGGACGAGTCAGAATAAGATTCCAAAGGGACCATGTGTGAAATTTAGTAGATTGAGTTCTCAACAACTATTCAGTATTTTTATGCTCTAAACCTTCCCCACTCTTGGCACGGGGACCCCGACTGAGACATTCTATTCACGGACAGCGATAGCTCAATTGTTTATATGTTCTTCATTGCTTGATTAATACCAACTATAGACTATTGCTTTATATCACTTTGTCTTGGACTTATGCATCTTTATTACATTAGATTGACTGCCTTTACTCCTAAGTAGCATGTCACCTCAAAAATTATCTTTTTATCATTTACCTACGCGAGGACGAGCAAGAATTAAGCTTGGGTATGCTGATACGTCTCAAACGTATCTATAATTTTTGCTCGTTCCATGCCCTTTTTGTGTCATTGCTACATCTCTTTGCCATGCTTTTGAATCATTTATTGGACTAACCTACTAATATAGAGCCTAGTTCCAGTTTCTGTCTGTTTTGTCTTTGCAATGCAGAAAAAAGTCCAAAAATGAAGTTGCTCAGAAAATTCCCAAAAAATTACCAAAAAATATCTACATCGGAAGAGTCCTCCAGCCGAAGGACGGAGCCCGGAGGTGCCCCCAGGCAACCTCCCGGCGCGGCCAGGGCCCACCCGCGCGGGGGTGGCCTCCTGGGTGACCTGGGCACCGCCTCGGACTCCCCCTTTGCCTATAAAATCTCCCGTGACGCAAAAACCCGAGATATCCAACCATTTTCTCCAGAAGCGCTCCCGATCTCCGCCGCCATCGAAACCTAGCTTCGGGGGCCACCAGGATCCTGCTCCGGCACCCTGCCGAAGAGGGCCTTGGCCCTCGAGGCCATCTTCATCAACTCCTCTTCACCCCATGATGGATCGTGAGTAGTTCCTCCTTGGACTACGGGTTCTTGGCAGTAGCTTGTTGGTATCTTCTCCCCCTTGATCTTCAATACAAAGTTCTCATGAGCTTCCCTACATGATTGAGATTCACATGATGTAATTGGTGTTGATTTTGTTGGGATCCGATGAATTGTTACCTTGTTCAGTCCTAAGGTTTATGAATTATTGTTGCTGCAATTTTGTTGTTCTTAATGCTTGTTACTAGTGCACGAGTAGCATGATTTCAGATCTGATCACGTTATGGTTGCATGATTATAATTGTTGTTCTAGATCTTATCTACGGTTGTTTGCACCTATTATAGTCCGGAACCGGCGATCCCAATGGTGACAGCTTGGGACACCAAAGGGGATGGGCTATAATTTGAGGATCACATGTATTCATACAGTGTTAATGCTTTGTTCCGGTTCTCTTTGACAGGAGGACCTTAATCTCCGTAAGTTCCCTTTGGCAACGTTCGCAGCGGGACGGTAGGACAATAGATGTTGTGCAAGTTCTTATTGCAAGCACGTACAACTACATACGGAACACATGCCTACATTTGGTTCTTAGACTAGGGTTGCTCTAGTTTGTTTGGCTAGAGTTTGTGCAATTTTTTCAATTGCCCAACTGTAATTTGTTCACCCAACACCTATTTTTTTGCTTGGAGAGTTACCACTAGTGAAACCTTGAACCCCTGTCCATCTTTCATCTTTATTGACTTCGTTGTTACTATTGCTCTCATCACTGCTGCTACTACTTTGTTACTACTTTGTGGTGTTGGTGATTGGGGAAGTCTCTAAGACTACACCCGTCAACACACTGTTGCTACTAAATATATTGTCTAGTGCTTTTTCAGGTGTGGTTGAATTGACAACTCAACTGCTAAGGCTTATAAGTATTCTTTGGCTCCCCTAGTGTCGAATCAATAAATTGGGTTACTCTTACTCGCGAAGATTGTTGCGATCCCCTACACTTGTGGGTTATTAACCACCAGGAGGACCTTGAGCTGCCAGCATAATTTCCACCCCAGGCCAATGACTATGGACAAAGGCAAAAGAACAGCGAGCCCCCGCATGAATCTGGTGATTTACTACACGGCGAAGGTCCGCAGGTTGAGAGAACACCCGACAAAGCCTTTCAAGTGACGACGGGACAGGATCCAACGGATAAAATTCAGCAAAGATCCTGTGAAACACCCCACAACAGTACTCAAGAGCCCGGGGTACCCTCTCAACCCGCATCCACAGAATAGCGAACACTCGAGCACGCGCCCTATCGATCCAGAAAGGATTGTTCGCCTGCATGACTGGATCCTCCAGCCGCAACAACTCCGACTGTACGGCCTCCTCTTCCTCGCGAGATAGCCCAGCAAGCACTTCGTAACGAAGAACAAAAGAAGCGAGACAACAAGCAGCAAAAAAGAGCAAAGCACTTCCATGAATTAAAAAGATCCACCGTTCTCTAGGAGGCACATTACAGCTCAAAGTTCCAAGACAAAATTCAACAACCAGTTTGCCCTACTCCTCGGCTGAAGAATTACAGTTATCAGCCTCCACAACCAGCTTTAGCTGGCGGGCCAGTCGAGTGGCTCGAGCACTCTGCTCGTCTGTATAATCAGGTAGGCTATCCACCATGGAATCCTCAATGTGGACACCATGCCCCAGAAGAACAACAATAGAAGTGGCAAGCCCACTCACCACGTTCTCGCGAACCAAGCCCTCTAGCTGATCACCGTCCGGACCGAAGGCAGCAACCTGAGAATCAAGACCCTCTGACCTCTTCTCCTCATCCGGAAACATATGCTCATGAAGAAGCTTCAGGAGAGCCCAAGCCCGAGCGCAGACATCCCCCACAGCTACAGCAGCACCCGATACATCATGCACAGCACCACAGAGAATGCCTAATCCTACAGCAGCCACCTCCACCGCCCCAATACCCGCGGAGCCTGCAAGAAGCAAAAAGATTCATTACTCAGAGATTCAAGAGAAGAGAAAACCCCAAAGAACGTAAGAAAGGAACAGTCCACGCACCAGCCAAAGAGCCTGCCAAGTCCTACATGCGCTCGCACTCAGCTTTCTCCACCCGGAGAAATTGCTCCTCCACTCGCCGCAATCGCTTGAGCTCGCTAGGCTGTGCCTGCAGGTACCTTTCCTTGGATTCCGAAATGGCCCGAAGCTCAGCGAGTTCCTTTTTCGCAGCCTCTTCTCACTTCTCAGCACTCTTCTTGCGACCTGCGGAAAGGACATCAGTCAGATAAACCAACTAGCAGCCGAAATAAAGACTAAGAATCAAGATCTCACGTCTCAAAGTGGTCAAGCTCCCCTGGACCGAGTCATGAGCACGTCGCTACCGATCAGTCTCAGTCAGCACACGTTCACATATCCGGAGCAAAGGCTGAATTCAAATAAAATGCACAAGTCAAAGCCAAGGAAAGATGAAAATCAAGTCCAAAGACTGCAACCAATCACACATGATTGCTTGCAGCCTCGGGGCTACTCCCATTGGGAGCACTGCCGTGCCCCCAATGACAAACAAATTTCAACAAAAGAGAAGACCCAAGCTAAAGACTGCAACCAATCACAAATGATCGCTTGCAGCCTCGGGGGCTACTCATATCGGGAGCGCTGTCGCGCTCCAATAAAGTTCAGAAGGGCGAGGAATTCCATACCTGCTCCGCCATACGATTAATAAAATTTTCCTTATGCTCAGCAGAAAGATCCCGGCTTTCCAAGAAGTGCTCTTCAGGAATCATTGGTTTGACATTTGGAGGAAAGTCCCCTTCGGGAGCCGCAAAAGCCGTAGCAGATCCCCCAGACGGAGCAGTCACATGAGTTCCCCCCGAAATTACAGTCACATGGGTCGTCCCCGCACCAGAAGCCACAGGAGTCGTAGAGTCAGCCGGCCAGCCAGGCGCCACGCCAGAGTCAGTTGAATGAAGATCAATAGCAGCGGCACTCGCAGAAGAAGCAACCGGAACAGGAGCAGTCCTACAAGCACCTAATCTTCAGAATAGGAGTCAAAAAAAAAAACAACAAAATTACCAAGCATAAAGTTATATGAACCGAGCAGATGCAGCTCCCGGACGAAGCAATATCCCGAACTTGCGCTTTTTCAGAGCAACCGAAGGAGGACACGGCATAGCAGGTTGCACGACTGCTGGCAAATCATCACCGCCACCCGCTGTGTCACGACCACTCACACTCAAGGGGCGAGTGCGTTTGACACGCAAAGGACTCGAATCCCCAGAGTCATGTGCAGCTAATGGCCTACCACCCGCTGACTCGACAACATCAGCACCCGAAGCACACCCGTCACTCGCAAGCACATGACCAACATCATCTGCACTAGGTTCATCAAGTGTTTCCGCATCCTCAGGTTGTGGCGGATTGTTCAACAAAGGAGTATGACCCTATATATCAAAACAACATCAATAATCAATGGGCATTAGTCAAAATCACAAACAGAAAACTCAAGACAAGTACCTAGGGAAGAGGCAAATCAGCAGCGTAAGGACGAACGAAGCTCTCCTCACCAATACTCGTACACTTCATGACTTGCTGGACCCAAGTCAAAAGGTCACCATCAGAGAACTCCTCGGGCGAACACCTGGTCGATTCATCGGTACAGTGTATTGCCACATGGGACGCACCCGATGCTGAAGCAGCTGAAAGCGTCTCCTCACAAACACAGAGATAAGTTGGCCGCCAGTCAACTCATCCTTCAAAGTAGAGATCTTTTGCACCAATGGCTCAACTTGAGACACCTCGCGAGCAGAAAAAAGATGTGCCCAGGAAGACCGCTTAACCGCTCGCTCAGCAGGATCAAAAGGTGCAAGACCAAATTGCTGCCCGTCAACGTGCCGATCCTTCAGATAAAACCAACTCTTCCGCCATGTATAGATGGAATCCAGCTTTTCCAGATCAAAGTAGGCAGCCTTATCTTTAATAGAAATACCAATGCCCCCAATGGCATATTCAGAGTTCATCCTCTTCACATTGAAAAGACGTTTCTAGAGCCCCCAATGGGGATAGATTCCGAAAAAACCCTCACAGAGCATGATAAAGTAGGCAATGTGCAGAATCCCATTAGGTGTCAAGTCATGTAGTTGCAATTGATAGGAAAAAATAAACCCCCTGAGGAAAGGATGAACAGGAAGCGCAAACCCACGAGGGAAGAAGCTCTGAAAGAATACCCGTTCATCTGGACGAGGCGCAGGAACCTCCTCATCTCCAGGAATCCGAGTGGCACCATCTACCTGTTGGGGATCGGCGCAGAAAACAAAAATTTTCCTACCTACGAGTCCCAAACCCAAGATCTATGCTATGCTGATGTATGTAACGGAAGCAATCGGTGTTCATACCTTTGAAGACCGAAAGAGGTAAACGTTCCTCGAACGTGGTTGGCGTAGACTCTGATCCTACGACCTCCCTGTCGTGTTGAAGAACCTCCGACGATGAAGTATCACCACACGTGTAGTGCCTCGCGGGATTACACACGTACGATGCAACCGACATCCCTCTGGGATCCGAACCAGAATAGCAGCGGAAAGAAGATTGATCCGGATCCCGATTTCGGCAGCGCGACGGTGTCCGGATGATGGTGAAACCCCCAACCAGGTACAAACTCCAAACCAGGGGAGTCCTCTCTAGGTCGGAGAAAGAGAGAGAGAGAAACTCAATGTTGTATTAAAAAAGGCACCCCACCCCTCCTTATATAGGCCAAGGAGGGGCTCCACCCCCTCCCCTTCCCCCATGTGGGACTAAATCCCCAAGGGGGGGAGTGGTGCGGCTAGGAGGGGGGATGGGCCCCTCCCTTGGCGCCAAGCCCAAGGGGGGAGGCTCCCCCTTCCCCTCATGGGCCTTTTAAGGACCAAATACCTTTTCACATTTTTAATTAATTATTTAAATCATTTTTAATATTTAATTCTGTTAATTAAATAATAAAACATATTTAAACATTAATATATATTATTTTGAACCTTTCAAAATATCCGGAACAGCTTCCGGCACCTCCCGGTACATTTCCGGTGTTTTCTCTCTTTTCACCGATGATCCCGAATCAATCCTTAATGCATCGATTGCCCTTAAGTGTGACACCCTATGGTCCGGGAAACGGTAGACATGGTCGAGACACTCTCTTACCAATGACCATCATGTGGGATCTGGTTACAATCCTTGATGTGCCCCTACGCTTCCATCGAATAAACTTCATCGCTGTTGAACCGTTAACAATATGAATTGATCCCTTTGTGCTTTGGTACTATGTTTGTCCAAGGTATGATCGTCGGTATCCAATACCTAGTTCTTCCTCGTCTTCGACATAACATGTTTACTCGTCTGTGAATATTACATCTCTTGTGACCTAGTCACTTGCTTGAAAGCTACTGATGCAACACCACCGAGTGGGCCCAGAGTACCTATCCGTCACTCGGATTGACAAATCCCGGTCTGATCTATTTCATACTCCTCAACATATCTACTTCGGAATACCCAAGATACACCTTTTCAGTTTCCATGTTTCAGTGTAACGGTTAATGCACTCAAAGCATCCTAATAGATAGCAATTATGTATGATCATCACGGTCTAAGGATTCAGTCGCTATGTATTAAGTCATCGCAATGTTGAACTTATGTGACTTGATCACACTGCAATGCTTAAGGTGGGTGTGTGTCCATCACATCATTCTCCTAATGATATGACCTCATTGTCAATGGACTATTATGTTCTCATGATCAGGAAACCTTGATCATCAATTGCGCAATGAGCTAGTATGCTTGAGTTTAACTAGGGACCAGGTTGTTATATATCACACGTGTCTTAATGTTTCCGCTTAATACATTTCTACAACAATATATAACGTATTATGAACAAACAGATATGTGACAGATATCTTTATTAATTTGCCTCTAGGGCACATATCCAACAGTCTCCCACTTGCACTAGAGTACAAATTACACTAGTTTACATCAGGTATGTATCTAACACCAATAGTCTCTCGGTGTTGTTCAAACTTGGCTTGTGGAAGAGGTTTAGTCATTGGGTCTGACGGATTCAGATCCGTATGTATTTTGGAAATCCTAGTATGACCATCCTTGACGTAGTCCCGCGTCACATGGAAACGCCGGAGAATATGCTTGGCTGTAGAGTGAGTCCTCAGCTCCCTTGTGTTAGCAATGGCACCCGTATTGTCACAATAAATGCTAACAGGGTCAGTGCAACTAGGGAATACGCCAAGCTCGATGATGAACTTCTTCAGCCAATGCGCTTCATTTGACGCTTTGCAAGCGGCAATATACTCCGACTCCATCGTAGATTGGGCGACGACTGACTGCTTGCCGCTCCTCCAGCTAATCGCACCTCCATTCAACATAAACACGTATCCCGTCTGGGATTTTGAGTCATCGGGATCAGTACCTAGACTGGCATCGACGTAACCTGTTACGGCGAGCTCTTCTTCACATCCTCCATAGACAAGAACCAGATCCTTAGTTCTTCGTAATTACTTAAGGACGTTCTTCACTGCAATCCATTGATCCATTCCAGGATTACTTTGGAAACGATTAGTCAGACTAACCGCCAGGGCCACATCTGGTCGAGTACATAGCCTAGCATACATGATAGAACCTATGGCTGAGGCATAGGGCTTTGAGGACATTTCCTCCCTTTCTTTTGATGTTGCTAGGCATTGAGTCACACTCAATTTACTTCCTTTCATAACGGACAAGAGGCCTCTCTTGGCGTTATCCATATTGAACCTCTTCAATATCTTCTCAAGGTAAGTTCTCTGACTCAGTGCTAATAGGCGTCTTGATCTATCTCTATAGATTTCAATGCCTAATATGTATGCAGCTTCACCTAGGTCCTTCATGGAAAATTGTCCATTCAAATATTCCTTTACCCCCTCTAGAAATTTCACATCATTCCCTATCAATAATATGTCATCCACATATAGTACTAGGAATGCCACAGAGCTCCCACTCGCTTTCTTATAAACACAGAATTCTTCTTCATTTTGGACAAATCCAAAATCTTTGATCACCTCATCAAAACGAAGATTCTAGCTCCGAGATGCTTGCTTCAACCCATAAATGGACCGTTGAAGTTTGCAACCTTACCAGCGTCCTTAGGATCGATAAAGCCTTCCGGTTGTACCATATACAACTCTTCCTCAATGTTTCCATTTAGGAACGCGGTTTTCACATCCATCTTCCATATTTCATAATCGTAATAGGCAGCAATTGCTAGCAATATCCGGATAGACTTTAGCATCGCTACGGGAGAGAAAGTCTCTTCGTAGTCAACTCCTTGAAATTGTCGGAAACCTTTTCCGACAAGTCGAGCTTTATAGACAGATACGTTTCCGTCTGCGTCAGTCTTTTTCTTGAATATACACTTATTCTCGACGGCCTTTCGATCCTCGGGAATATCCACCAAAGTCCATACTTTCTTGGCATAGATTGAGTCTATCTCGGATTTCATGGCTTCCAGCCATTTCTCGGACTCGGGTCCCTCCATTTCTTCTTTGTAGTTCGCAGGTTCGTCAGGTTCATTTAACATGACTGCATTGACAAGTTGCCCATAAAACTGTGTTTTTACTCGGGCTCTTGATGACCTGCGGGGTACAATATGATCCTCTTCATCATGATCATCATGTATGTCACGATCGTTATGAATATCATGATGACCGTTCTCTTCAGCTCCCACTACGAAAGATGGTTCCGGAACAACTTCCATTGCCATTTCTTCCACTTGGAGTGATTGGTCAATCATCTCGTTGAGGTCTATTTTCCTCCCACTCAATTCTTTCGAAAGAAACTCTTTCTCAAGAAAGCATCCAGTCTTGGCGACAAACGTTTTTCCCTCAGACTAGTTGTAGAAGGTGTATCCAACGGTTTCCCTTGGATATCCCACAAAGATGCACTTATCCGCTTTTGGTTCGAGTTTGTCAGGCTGAAGTTTCCTAACATAAGCCTCACAACCCCAAATCTTCAAGTGAGAAAACTTTGGTTTCTTGCCATGCCATTCCTCAAATGGTGTTGTCTTTACGGATTTGGACGGTGCCCGATTAAGAATTTAAGCGGCAGTTTCTAATGCATACCCCCAGAAGGACACAGGTAAGTCGGTATGAGACATCATCGATCGTACGCTATCCAATAGAGTTCGATTACGTCGCTCAGAAACACCGTTACGCTAGGGTGTTCCTGCCGGCGTAAGTTGTGGTACGATGCCACAAGTCTTAAGATGATCGCCAAACTCATGAATTAAATACTCGCCTCCTCTATCGGATCGAAGGTGCTTGATTTTCTTCCCGAGTTGATTCTCGACCTCACTCTGAAATTCCTTGAACCTTTCAAAGGTTTTAGACTTATGTTTCATTAAGTAGATATACCCATATCTGCTTAAGTCATCTGTGAAGGTCACGAAGTAACGAAGACCATTGCGTGTGGGGACGTTCATAGGTCCACATACATCTGAATGTATGATCCCTAACAAGTCTTCCGCATGCTCCATTGTTCCATTGAATGGAGTCCTTGTCATCTTGCCCATAAGGCATGGTTCACATGTGTCAGGGGATCCAAAATCCAATGACTCCAGAAGTCCATCATCATGAAGCTTCTTCATGCGCTTTTCACCAATATGACCAAGTCGACAATGCCACATCGTCATGTGTTATTCGCCACTAGGTTTTAATCTTTTGGCCTCTACGTTATCAATATGAAGTATATCACAATCGAGATTAAGAATGAATAAGCCATTTTTCTCCGGTGCGTTAACATAAAACACATCATCCTTATAAATCGCACAACCAATTGTATCTGACTTAAAAGAATAGTGGTCTCGCTTCAAGCAAGAACCACTAACGATGTTCACACTCAATGCGGGTACATAGTAGCACTTATTCAAAATCAAAACTAATCCCGAAGGGAGACTAAGATGCTTTGTGCCGACCGCCACCACTTCAATCCGACAGTCGTTTCCCACGCGCATCGTCACTTCATCTTTCATCAAGCGTCGCCTATTCCGTATCCCCTGAGAGGAGTTAGAAATATGAGCAACAGATCATGTATCAAATATCCAGGATTTGTTCCCAGCGCTTGTTAAGAAAAGATCAATAACGTGTATATCAAATATACCTTTGTCTCTTCTGACAATCTTGCCAGCCTTCTTATCCTCTAGGTACTTGGGGCAGTTGCGTTTCCAGTGACCATCACCCTTGCAGTAGAAGCACTCAACGCCGGGCTTGGGTCCAGGTTTCGGTGCCTTACGAGGAGTGACAACTGGCTTGTCACCCTTCTTCGGGCTTTCCTTCTTTCCCTTCTCCTTCTTGCCAGACTTCTTGACTTCAACGGTCTTGTTGAGCATGAATACAGCATGCTCCTTCTTGATCTCAACCTCAGCAGTTTTCAGCATGGCGAACAACTCAGAAGGGGTCTTAGTCATCCCCTGCATGTTGTAGTTCAACACAAATCCTTTGTAGCTAGGGGGCAGCCACTACAGCACCCTATCAACAACAAGTTCATCTGGAATCTGACATTCCAGAGCATTCAAGCGTTGAACGTAGCCAGACATCTTGACCACGTGCTCACTAACACTGCTATGCTCATCCATCTTTGCTGAGAAGAAAGCTCTAGAAACCTCATAACGTTCAGCCCTGGCTTGGGGTGCAAAGAAGGCCTTGAGGTCGGTGATTATCTCATATGCACCCATCCTCTCAAAGCACTTCTGCATCTTAGCCTCCATGGAGTAAAGCATTCCACTCTGGACAAGGTTGTAATCATCCGTCTTGGAGAGGTAGACATTCTTGTCATCCTGACTAGCGTCTGCTGGTGGTTCGTCACCTAACGCGGCCTCTAGTACGTATGCCATCTTGAGGGGAACGAGGAAATCCTCAGAGTGCGGAACCAGTTGGTGAAGTTTGACCCATCGGTTTTCAGTTTGTCTTTTCTAGGAATGACCCTAAGTTGAATGAGGGCGAGGTGCAGCCATCTACAATGGTTATTTGCAAAACACATATTTAGACATTGTTCATAATTGGAGTTCAATTTTAATTAATTCTAAAACTCCCACTTAGTTAAACATCTCTCCAAATTTACTAAGTGATTAACATAATCCTAGTTTGAATGATCGTCCTCGAATATCACACGGACGACGACACATCTCCCTAGGTAGGCCATCATGCCAATCATATCCATTATATGACTCATGCTTAACCTTTCGGTCATCCGTATCCCAAGCTCATATCTACATATGTCAAGCCTGCCAGTCGAACCTTAGTGTATGTTGTTCAGCAAGGCCATATCTGCATATGCTAGGCTTTCCAAACCCAACCTCATGCGATCGCTAATGTATGTATGACACCCGATCGTTACGTCCTTCCTATCATAAAGAGATCCTTCCAGGCGGTGCCCACTAAGGGAGAATACAATCATGGTATTGAGAGAGATTATCCTATCATGCTACCGTGGCATATCTAGCATATAAGCAAGACAGGAAGTAAAACTGTAAATCATAGAAGATCTGATCCCCCCTTGCATGCAAATTAAAGTTAAAACGCCTTCTACTTTATCTTTTGCAAGTTTTACGTGGCTGCTAAGGGGTTTCGAGAGAGAACCGCTTTCTATCCTACGAAGACAAGCCACAACACCAATCCTGCAATCGTCTCTATTACACCCCTATCGGGGCCCTCTGTTGCAAACGTCTTCGCGTCGCTAATGTTAGAGAGACAGACACCCCCCCAGCCACTTATATGGTACAAGCCATATGTCAAGCGTGGAACCAGTCTCGCGTAAACGTGTAAGGTCAGTTGGGGCCGCTTCATCAGGACATTGCCGCAACGCTAAACGAGTACACGTGGGAGGGTAACAATTGGAGAATTGATGCCCACATCCTAGATGTGTTCTACCCGTACAATAAATCTACGCATAGCCTTGCTCTGATACCACTGTTGGGATCGGCGTAGAAAACAAAAAATTTCCTACCTACGAGTCCCGAACCCAAGATCTATGTTATGTTGATGTATGTAACGGAAGGAATCGGTGCTCATACCTTTGAAGACCGAAAGAGAGAAAGGTTCCTCGAACGTGGTTGGCGTAGACTCTGATCCTACGACCTCCCTGTCATGTTGAAGAACCTCCGACGATGGAGTAGCACCACACGTGTAGTGCCTCGCGGGATTACACACGTACGGTGCAACCGACGTCCCTCCAGGCTCCAAACCAGAAGAACAGCGGAAAGAAGATTGATCCGGATCCCGATTCCAGCAGCGCGACGGCGTTCGGATGATGGTGAAACCCCCAAACAGGTGCAAACTCCAAACCAGGGGAGTCAACTCTAGGTCGGATAAAGAGAGAGAGAGACAGAAACTCAATGTTGTATTGAAAAAGGCACCCCCACCCCTCCTTATATAGGCCAAGGAGGGGCTCCACCCCCTCCCCTTCCCCCATGTGGGACTAAATCCCCAAGGGGGGGAGTGGTGCGGCTAGGAGGGGGGATGGGCCCCTCCCTTGGCACCAAGCCCAAGGGGGGAGGCTCCCCCTTCCCCTCATGGGCCTTTTAAGGCCCAAATACCTTTTCACATTTTTAATTAATTATTTAAATCATTTTTAGTATTTAATTCTGTTAATTAAATAATAAAAAGCATTTAAACATTAATATATATTATTTTGAACCTTTCAAAATATCCGGAACAGCTTCCGGCACCTCCCGGTACATTTCTGGTGTTTTCTCTCTTTTCACCGATGATCCCGAATCAATCCTTAATGCATCGATTTCCCTTAAGTATGACACCCTATGGTCCGGGAAACGGTAGACATGGTCGAGACACTCTCTTACCAATGACCATCATGTGGGATCTGGTTACAATCCTTGATGTGCCCCTACGCTTCCATCGAATAAACTTCATCGCCGTTGAACCGTTAACAATATGACTTGATCCCTTTGTGCTTTGGTACTATGTTTGTCCAAGGTATGATCGTCGGTATCCAATACCTAGTTCTTCCTCATCTCCGACATAACATGTTTACTTGTCTGTGAATATTACGTGTCTTGTGACCTAGTCACTTGCTTGCAAGCTATTGATGCAACACCACCGAGTGGGCCCAGAGTACCTATCCGTCACTCGGATTGACAAATCCCGCTCTGATCTATTTCATACTCCTCAACATATCTACTTCGGAATACCCAAGATACACCTTTTCAGTTACCATGTTTCAGTGTAACGGTTAATGCACTCAAAGCATCCTAATAGATAGCAATTATGTATGATCATCACGGTCTAAGGATTCAGTCATTATGTTATTAAGTCATCGCAATGCTGAACTTATGTGACTTGATCACACTGCAATTCCTAAGGTGTGTGTGTGTCCATCACATCATTCTTCTAATGATATGACCTCATTGTCAATATACTATTATGTTCTCATGATCAGGAAACCTTGATCATCAATTGCCCAATGAGCTAGTATTCCTGAGTTTAACTAGGGACCAGGTTGTTATATATCACACGTGTATTAATGTTTCCGCTTAATACAGTTCTAGCACAATATATAACGTATTATGAACAAACAGATATGTGACAAATATATTTATTAATTTTCCTCTAGGGCACATATCCAACACTACCACCATGCCGTCCACTACCAAGTCATCCAGATCTGCGGCTCCGAAAGCAGACCGCTCCCACCTACCAGTCATCCTCGCCGACTCCTGCGCTCCACTGCGAGGGCGCTTGGACATGGATCTCACCATCAAACCGCGCAAAGAGAAGAGAAAGGAGGAAAAGAACGAAGAAGGAAGAAGAAGGACAAGCAGGAGATGGCAATGGTTGGGTGAAAACCTAAAATCACCAGACTCCCCGGTATTTAACCATCAGCAGGGGCACACCTAATCACCGTTAATCTTGGAACTCAACGGACGTGGCACGATCCCACGATAGCCGAGAAACATGGAAAACTCAACTGGCATATTAACCATACTGCCCACTATGCGCGAAAAACAAGGGCCATCAGCACACAGTGCGAAATTTTCGGGCAGCAGGGCGTCAATTCACTTCCATTCACACGCCACGGCAACCCGACCTGCCAGGCGGGCCAGCAACGTCACATCTCAGCAATGCGTATTAAGTACGCATCCTCGGTCAGCATCCCGCTCCTCATAAGTTTTTTCATATTACTCAATTTTTTTTACTCCCAATGGGAGTACCTTTATTCGAGTTTGGGTGCTCCCTCACCTAGAAGGAAAAGACGTGCTCGAGTGGCCAACAAGTAATCACGACATCAACAGAGTTCGGGTGCTCCCTCACCCTGAAGACATTAAAGCATTCGAGTGACTACTCACAAGGACTCCACAAAGTATTGGACACTATGATCTACTCCCTCACTCGATGACCTTCCTAGTGGGCGCTTTCTTATTTTCCTCGTTTGAGCTCGCAAAAGTTCTGTGAGTGACCGCTAATAGCTCACTTGATTGTTTATTCCAAGTGGGTGCATCTCTATTTAGGCTCTGCGCCTCTACAAAAAATGATGCCTGGGCTACGACACACTGTACTCAGATGCCACGCAAGCTTAGCGTGTAGGTAAGACCCCGCTACGTAGAATGGCCGGGCCGGGACTTGCCACAGAGCGACTTCACTTCCGATCTTTTCCATGCGCTCGCATGATAGAAAGAGCCGAGCGGACGCGCTCAGGCTATTTGCTCATACTGGCAACAATTGATCCTATAAGACCTGCAACGGCATGACTTTGCTAGACACCGGTCATTCCAAGTTCATGTCTAGGGACGTGGGCTTGATTGGGATACTGCGGTATTTTCCACTAGCGCAATTCACCAAGGCTCGACCAGTCGACTCCTTGGGCTCTTTCAGCTTAGCAATCCCTCGAAACAGATATTGTCATGGCTCAAAACTGCCAGCAACCCACAGCTGTGATGCGCCTGCGATGATAAGGCAATGACGAATCGAGTCCCTGCGCGACTCTTCGAGTCCCCCAGGCACTCGGGGGCTACTGACGAGGGGGTGACCCCATGACTCCTGCGTGCAAGGATACCTGGTGCGTATGAAGACAGAAGACCCTCAAGGAGCGCTGATGGGCCTGCGGCTGGCCTACTCAAGGCACCAACGTAGGAGTCCACGACTGATATGGAAGGCACGACTTGGCGTACAAGGCAAGACTAGGGTTAGGAAACTATCTCTGTAATCTAGGACGGATTCCCCGAGACCTAACCTAGTATATAAAGGCTGGGAGGGGAGACGTCTCGACATCCAACATCCAATCTACTCTCCTGGTCTTGCGAGAACTCGCCTTGGCCTCCCTTGTAATCGCCCCCTCAAGTAGTAATATCGAGTAGGAAGTGCTTCTCCTGTTAGCCGACGAGTATCGTCCAACCTGTTCCTTCTCTATGATAAACCCAGGGTCCCTGACCATGGGATTTGCTGAGGCTGATCCTCGTCACTTCCTACACACCACACTATTGCCACTATCCAAATCGTTGAGGACACTGAAACTATTAGCACCCAATGCACTCCTGGTCCCATCAGACCTATTAATGGTGATGCTAATACCTCAACCGTAGAAGAAGAAACTCCTATGAACATAGAGGGTTTCAAACAAGTGAGCTTAGATGACACTACTACCACCTTTGATAGTAGTGATATTGATTTTAGCAGTTGCACCATCTCAGAAGTTATCAGCTTATTACACAAAATGTCTAGAGACCCCCACACTAGCACACTTAACCTTGCCTTCACGAAGCATATCACAAATGCTCTTATCAAAGCTAGGGAGGAGAAGCTTAGGATAGAATCCTCCATACCTAGGAAGCTAGATGATGGTTGGGACCCCATGATAAAAATTAAATTAAATAACTTCTCTTGCTATGCTTTATGTGAAGTTGGAGCTAGTACCTCCGTCATGCCCAAAAGAATGTATGATATGTTTGAATTGAAACCTTTTGATTCATGTGCTTTTGGTGTTCGCCTTGTCGGCTCTTCCGTAAAGAAACCTTTGGGGAATATCGACAATGCTCTTATCATTTTCAATGAGCAATATGTTCCCGTTGATTTTATCATTATGGATACAGAGTGTGACCCTTTATGTCCAATTATTTTGGGATGTCCTTTTCTTTGCACAGTTGGTGTTGTTATTGACATGAAAGAGGGGAATATAAAATTCCAATTCCCTCTTAGAAAGGGGATGGAACACTTCCCTAGAAATAAAATCAAGTTACCTTTTGAGTCCGTTACACGGGCAAGCTATTCTCTTTCTCTTGATAAAACTTGATTCTTCTTTTTCCTTATGCCTAGCTTAAAGGCGTGAAAGAAAGCGCTTGTTGGGAGGCAACCCAAGATGTTTTTACTTCTGTTTTTAGTGGTCTTGATGATTGTTACTACTATAGCAACATCATTGTATCTTTATTTTCAAGCTTTGTGCCAAGTTATAGCCTCATATGACAAGGGAGGTGAAAGTTGTGACATGCTGTCCAGAAAACAGATTTTGTCCTCGTGACGGGAAAAATCAGAATAAATCACCAGTTCATATTTTTGAGCTGAATTGTTTACACAGCATGCACCATACAATCATGGAACTTTCGTATGTTCTGAGTTTTTTTATTTGAGTTGCAGAAGTGCCCCTAAAAAATTCTTTACTACCTGCTGTTCTGTTTTCACAGATTCTGCCACGTTTTGTCTCTCCTAACTTTTGCAAACCTTAAGCTTTCTTTTTATTTGCAAAAACCTTTTTGGCAATCTTAAGAAACAGTAGATCTTCAAGAATATATTTATATCCAGTGGGGAAAAATTATTTATTATGGGTACTAACCTCTCTAATCAGCTTATAATGAGTTGTGTATGAAGGGAGTTTTCAAGTGTGCGATGGAAGATGATGAAAGAAGATTCAGGAGTGTCAAGCGCTCAAGCTTGGGGATGCCCCCATGCATCCCCAATAAATATTCAAGGAGACTCAGCGTCTAATCTTGAGGATGCCCCCGAGCATCCCCTTCTCCATCAACAATCATCAGTTCGTCCTTCGTCTCACTATATTTTTATCACTTCATGCGTTATGTGCTATGCTTGGAGCGTCTCGCTCTTAGATTTTGTTTTTAGTTTTCTTTAGCTTTGCTTACTGTTCATAAAAAGATAGGTCCCGTCTTACTTTGTGTGGGAGAGAAACACGCTCCACTTTCAAAATCTAGAACACATCGTAGGATTCTTCATGCCTATCTTTTTGCTGTTGTGTGTTCTTTATCTGTTCGTATGTACTGCCATGTTTAGTTTTAGTCTTAGTTTGTCTTTACCAAGAGCCTTGGCTTTTGTTTAGTTTGTTGCTGGAACTCTCTTTATTTTTCATGTTTATCTTGTTAAGAGAGTTGGTTGTTGCACTGAGTTATGTCTTTTCTTGAAAGTAGGTAATTGAGGTTGATATTTAATTATAGTAGTAACTTGCAATAGTTTTGTGGTATTGATATGAGTAATGTTTGAACTTTTGGTGTCAAGAGCTCTAGCCTATTAGTGATAGGTGTCGTATTTTGGGCAATCCGTGTTTATTTTCAAAAACCTACAAAACTAGTTGAGAACTCTAGCTTCTAGATGGATCACTACTCTTCTGAGGGGTCGAATATTAGAGTACACTCACATACTATGATTCGAGGATGCGCAAGGATAACCAAAGCCCCATACACTCCTCATCGGGGTACTTGTCTCTTTGTGAACCTCCTCATTAGATTGAGAGTCGCCGATAATAAGTGCATGAGTTCTTCGGACTAATGTAAGTATTGAAAGTTGACACTTCCACCTCCTCATATTTGCTAGCCTCTCCTGTGTCGTGCATTGCCTCCTTCTCACTCCGAGAGTTGGCATCCACCTTCGCCGGTATATCCAAACCCTTGGCATGATACGCTCTGTCATCATAAACCTCCTTATATCCTTCCTCAAAACAGCCACCATACCTACCTATCAAGGCATTTCCATAGCCTTTCCGAGATATATTGCCATGCAACATCCACCTCTTCATGACTTGATCTTCATGTCATACATGTTCTTGCTACACTGGAGCGGCATACATTGCATACATCATGATAGCTACATCTTCTTTATGATTTGAGTACCTTGTAAAGTGTGAAAGATCTTCTATGCCCTCTTGTAAATTAGAGTGGTGCCCTTAAGTGAGGAAAAGATCCCAAAGTGGACAAAATAAAAGATCCCAAAGAGGAAAAATGAGAGTTAAATAGAAAGAGCCATTGAGGCCACCAAAAAATACAAAAAAGAGAAAAAAGAGAAAAAAAAGAAAGAAAAAGAGAGAAAGGGGAAACACTACTATCCTTTTGAAAGATCCACACTAGTACTCCCCCTTATCCTTGTACTCCATAGAGATGATCATGCATACAGCTATGTGGGGACCTTCACACTATAGAACTTGGCTTGCATATTCCAAGGATGAGCCTCCTCAAAAGATCTCTAGGTCTTCATTAGCGAGCAAGTTAGATGCACCCCCACTAGTTCCATTGGAGAGCTTTTCAGCTCATATGTGCATCTGTTGCATGGTAATCCCTACTCCTCACATCATATCTATCATTTGGCCTTCTCTCCTATGATTGTCCTCATTGATATGAGCCTTTATAACCTTTTTGACTTCCTCCTCCACCATACTTCTCTCTTTGCCATCCTAATTGCCAACTCTCGTGCTTACGCTCATCCATTGCATGAGTGCTCAAAATATTGAAAAGGAGTGGATCAAATTGACTTGTACCTGGCTAGTGGTCTAGGGACGAATCAAGATAAGATTCCAAAGAAGACCAAGTGTGAAACTTTAGTAGATTGAGTTCTCAAATAAAAATACTTTTTCCTGTATTCCCTATCCCCCTTCTTGCACGCAAACACCATTTGGAGACATTCGAGTCACGGACAGCGAGAGCTCTTGCACCTAATGTTCTTTCGTTGCTTGTTTCAATGCTAATATAGACTCTTGCATGTTATGACTTGAATTGAATTACATACCTTGATTGATTTACTTTTCAAAGTCCTTATATGGTTGCTAGCATGTCACCACAGAAATTATGCCTGTTATCATTTACCTACTCGAGGACGAGCAGGAATTAAGCTTGGGGATGTTGATACGTCTCAAACGTATCGATAATTTCTGCTCGCTCCATGCATGTTTTGTGTGATATTGCTATGATCTAGATACACTTTCATACACTTTTGATCATATTTGGACTAACCTACTAACTCAGTGCACCCCAGTGCTAGTTCCTGTTTTCTGCTGTTTTTCTATTTCAGTTTTTCCCCTTATAAAAATGCTCCAAAAATCCGGGAAAAATCAGATAAAAAATCAGCGTGTCGGAAGACTCCAGAAGCCCGAAGGAGGGCCAGGGGGCACCACTAGGCACGCAGGAGGCCACCTGGCGCGGCCAGGGGCCTGGCCGTGCCAGGGGGGGCGCCTGGGTCCCTGGTGGCCCCCCTGGCTGCCCCCCCCCCTTCGCCTATTTATTCTCCGTCACGGGTAAACTGTCGTGGGAAAGTCACGGCAGATGTCCGTAGAGTCGGACTTATCGTGGGACATTTGCTGCGAGGCGAATTCAAAGAGCGGTCGACATTGGCACAAGACTCGGCGAGTTACCCAGGTTCGGCCCCGACGGTGAGGTAAAGACCTACTCCTGCTTTATGACTATATGGGGATCGACTCCTCAATAGGAAGAGCCGATCGTATCGATTACAGTGGTGATTGTTTCGCCGGCTTAGTCTCGTGGAGATCTAGGCTCTGAAGCGAGTTGTCTAAACCTGGCTTGATGTAAGTTCTGGCTCTGGCTCCCGTGGTCCTCGGCTTATAAATGTGCCGGGTCCCGGGATTCCTAGAGTCCGACTCCTACATGATGTGGAGTTCTATTCTACTTTACAAGTTTCCTATATGCTATACAAGGTAAGTCCAATTCCTTCTAGGGCTTCAATCTTCACGCTTGGCACGTTGGGTCTTCTTTGTGGGCCTTCATATATAAGCCGGCCCAGAGGTTCCTAATGCCGGGTCTATGGGCTTGATCCATCCCCCCGACATTAGCCCCCAGGATTATTGTGATGCTTTAGTCTTCACAGCAATCTTCTTTATCTTCTTCATTGCCGCCGACTCTTCATGGATCAATGGCCGACTCTTATGCTTAGCATTAATTGGGAGTCGGAGTCGTTTCTCTTCAATCTTTCTTCAATTCCTTGATCTCCATTGAGTCGGTTCTTCTGGTTGAGTCGACCAATATTTTCCAGATCCAACTTTTATTTAGAAGACAACGAATCTGATCCTTCAACGTTTCCTCGAAGGGATTTCTTAAACGATTTGTCTCGATTTCGACGGCGCAGTTAATGCCGCCTAGATTTTACACGAAAATCGAGGGATCTCCTCCCTTTTAGGCTGGCGGTTAGCAACGCCTCGGGTCTTGAGCAGAGGTCCTTGCATAAATATACCCTCGCTCGCACCCATTCTCTTTACCCTCATCCACATCTGCCCTTCTTATTCCTTGCGCACCGGAGAACAAGAAGCTCTTCTCTCCACCTCTGTTCTGCGTCGTTTCTCCCTCGTTGTCTACGCAAGACGGCCTGGGTCCGTGCTATTCTCGCGCATCGTTGAGGTAAGGTTCCCTTCACCTCTATGGCGCTGTAGTTCTCTCTCTCATCTCCATTGTTGCGAGCTTCAAGCTCTACTGTATTTAGTAGATCAACATGTCTTTACTGGAGACAGACCGTGCATGTTAGCAGATTGGATAGGATTGATAATGGATAGGTTGAGTAGTGTTTCCTTAGTTTCGCAACCGTAGTTTACAGATTCATTTTCATCTTGCCTTCGTTCCCAGTTTTTCGCAAGTCGCAGATCTTGTTCATCATTTTTTGCCTATTTCTCGGGTTGGTTAGATCCAATCGCCCTGCTGTTTTTTGCGAAAACTGTTTGTACAGTTTCCTTGTAACTCGGTTTATGACCGACTCTAGTTTTTCTTTTTTCTAGAGCCGACTTCCTATACCATGGGCCGGAAGGTTGCTGCCGATAAGAGCAAAGTTGCCACGGAAAAAAGTAAAAAAGCCAGCTGGCAGGCCCAAACCTCCGGCTCCGCGGACGACTTTAGAACTAACTGGTCAAAAAGCTGGGTTATTGATGCCTTCTTGAAGGAGATGGAGGCAGAGGGTATTTTTCCTCCCCACGATGAAATTAAGTGGAGGGCTCCTGTAAAGGAGACCCGGCCTCAGCCTCAGGGAGATGAAGTCGTTGTCTTTTCCGATCACATCACCAGAGGTTTCCGTCCTCCTGGCTCTAAGTTTTTCATAAAGGTGTTGCATTGCTACAAACTGCATCCTCAGGATCTGAGCGCCAATTCAATACTCAATATCTGCCATTTCCAAGTGTTCTGCGAGGTTTATCTGCAGATGAGGCCAAATTTGTCTTTGTTTGCCGCATTCTATTATTGCAATAGACAAACCGAATATAGTGGAGGTCCGGCCTTGGAATGTGGCGGAGTCACTATTCAAAAGCACGCCAAGTCGATTTATCCTTCACTTAAGTTGAGTTCCCATGTGAAAACATGGCAAAAATCTTTCTTTTACTGCACCGTTGTGACTCCTGAGAAGGAGGATCCTTTACCTGGCTTTCGTGAAAGTCGGCTTGAATTTCATGATGGCTTGAACTTGTTTCCTTCGGATGCTCGTGATAAAAAGCATGAGCCGATTATCGCCCGGATAAAGGCTTTGTTAGCTCATGGCCTTGCAGGAACAGATCTGATCAAATGTTAGGTAGGTTGGCAAATCCAACCTCTTAGCTTGAGAGACCGACTCATGTGTGAGTACTCGGGGCCGAATGACCCCATGTGTTTTGCAAAGAACGAGATTACTGGAGGGGCCCTGGTGACGACTTGCAAGAAATTTCTTGCTGAGCGTATAGAGGACATCAAGAAAGTCGGGCTCCCCTCATTCTGTGAAGCCAATCCGGCTCTTCCGGTATGTTTTTCCTTTGTTATTCTTTCCTAATCATAATATTAATCCAGAGATTTTTTACCTTCCACTTCTTTCTTTCAGGAAGATGATCCATGGTGGAATGTAGGGCACGACCTCCCTATGAAAGGAGTCGATGCTAAAAGTCTGAGTCATTCGGTATGTTTCACTTGATAGCTCACTTTGTGACGTCTTTTTTCTCTTACCCTTTTGGCTCCTGTAGGATGAGTCGGAAGGAGACGATGAAGATGAAGAAGAACAAGAGGAAGTTCTTCCAGTTAGGGCCGACTCTCGCAAGGATAGCAAGGCCGTCGACCCACCGGTAATATCTTTTCCGGATTCTTACGATGATTTGAGACAAGCTCGTGTCTTATGTTTCTTTTTTTTATATAGGCACAAAATCGCAAGAGGCATACCCGTAGTTCTGACTCGATGGACCCTCTTGTGGTTTTGGGAGATGAACCTCGAAAAGTCCGACAGAAGTCGACTTTAGTCGTCGCTCCTTCTCGTCAATCGGGAGGGGTTTCTGAGGGACAACATCAAGGTGGCGACTCTAGAACTTGTACTCCTTCTTCTGAAGGCTCCTCTGTCCAGATGTCGGTTTTCCCAGTCAATCGTGGGTAAGTGTTTCTTTCCTTAGGATAATAACTTTGTTCTTTGTGTGTTTTGTTAACACATTCTATTTTTATGTTGGATCAGTGCTCGAATTGACCCCAAGGACCTAGCCGACTCTTCTTTTGCTAAAGAGTCGGTTATATCTGAGAAATTGCCAGAGGTTTCTGAAGCTTTGAAGAAAGCTGGTTTAGATGAGTCGATCCCATCAGATATATACAAAGATAAATCTCCTGAAGCCGGCCTTGATAAGCCAGCGGTTCTTTCTGAAAAAGTATTGGATGCACCAAGTTGTGTGCCGGCTCCTTCTAAGGAAAAATTGGTTTCCGATGAAGTATAGATCACTGGGACTCGGAAGGGTGACCCACCAGCTAGCACAACCATAATGAAGGTTTTGGACGACAAGAGCCAGGTGATAAGTCAGCCTACTGAGTCAGTATCTGAGAAGGCGTTTCTTGAAGATTTATTCAAGCGGTCTTTAGAGTGTTCTTCGGAACAACATAGTATATTCCTCCATCTTCGGGGTCGTTATGAGGTATGTACTTGCCTTAATGCTATATATCTCTATCCCCCATAAGCCGGCTTGGTGATTGATTGCCATGACGGGTTATGATAAATAAGCTCTGTAGTATGCTGAGTCGTAGTAAGCTTGAACTGTAGCCCCCATGGATCGATATACCAATCTTGTGGTATGTCGAGTCATGATAGTTTTTTGAGCTGTAGCCCCCATGGATCGATATACCGATCTTGTGGTATGTCGAGTCGTGATAGTTTTTTGAGCTGTAGCCCCCATGAGCCGGCAGAGTGTGATTACATTTCTACCGGGTCATGTTTCTTTATTTGTAGCTTTAGCCCCCAAGCAACTTTGTTTTGAGTAATAGGTCTAAGTGAATACTTAGTAATATTTTGTTACTTGTAGGCTGTCGCCATGGACGCTGGTCAATCCAAGCGTCAAATGGAAGAAAGGCTTGCTGCAGAGTCGGCAAAGCTGAAAGGAGCTGATGAAGAAATTGGCCGGCTCCGTGAGGAATTGACGAAGAGGGACAAAGAACTGGAAGCCCTTAAGGCTGAGATGTCTGAGGCTGCAAATGCTCTTACTAGAGCTATAAATGATGCAACCGCTCAGCGTGATACGGCTGAGTGGAAATTAAAGTCGGCTCAGAAGAAGCTGGAGACACTCAAGGGTATTCATCGGCTTGTATCAGCCATTTTTGGTGAGTCGGCTAAACTGCTTTTATGTTTGATTCTGAGTGTTCTAATTTTCTTTTCTTGCTTGCTGACTTTGGTTTTCTTTGTTGTCTTTGCAATAGGTAAAGACCATGATATTCTAAGTGAAACGCCTACTATGAAGCTGACTTGCACATTTGCCCTGGTCAAACAGTTGTTTGAGGGTGCATGTAAGGCAGTTTATGCGACTCAGCCCAAGCCCCCAAGCATGAAGAGAATAACTGACATGATGGGCCCTCTCTCAGTTATACCTGAGTGGGTGGGGAAGCGGTCGGCTTGCTGCATGGGAGTGATGCGTGGCTTGGAGCTTGTCAAGGCATATCATCCCGGTTTGAAGATGGATCGTCTGGCTGCCGGCTTCCCAGAGCTTAAGGAAGATGGGTCAAAATTTTCTAAGGAAGATTTTATAAAGGTACATAAAGAGACTCGCCCTTTTGCCACCAAGATCGCTGATGATGTGGAACTGAGTCGGATAGAGACTGGGTATGATGATAACAACAAGAGGCGCCGGATCAATCTGCCGACTCCTATTGAGTTTTCTCTTCTTCCTGCCGCAAAGGTGACTTTGGCTCCGACAAACCTTGCGGAGCCGTTTCCAGGAGGAGAAGAGGATGACTTGATGATGGATGACATTGCTGATGTGGATTTAATGAAGATGCATAATGAGATCTTGCCATCAGCAAATGTTGTCGGGTCTTCGTCTCAAAGTCAGGCCAATGTCCCATCGTAAGCCTCTTGTTTGAGGAAAAAACTTTTATTTTGTGCGGCCGCAGCACCGGGTTTGTAATATTGGGAAATGTGTTCCATGACTTTGTGACCAGAGTGTGGTCAAATGCTCTTATGGCGTTGAATTTTTCCTTTGCCGACTTTTGAATGCCAATTTTTATCATGTCATCTGATTTTTGTCTTTTGGAGAAGTTTTTCTGTCTGACATGAGCCGAATCATAGATGCTTTCAGAGTGTAACCTCCATGAGTCGTTTATGATCATCCTTGTGTCTTGCCGACTCATTTAGGATAATTTGAACTATTGCCTTCGAAGTGTTGGGTTTACCTTTTCCCGTAGTAATCTGGTAACTTTTAATTTCCTTTTGAAAGTTTGGCAAAAAAAATTATGCCAAGTTCTTTTGATAAGGAATCTTTTTTTTAAGTTCTTGCTTTGCAAGAGTCGGCGCGCTTTAGCTAGATGATAAGCCGAGTCTTAATTTGAGAAGGGAATTTGAAGTGTAGTCCCCATGAGTCGGTATGTGCATCTACGTGCAGTGCCGAGTCACATAGGTTTATTTTAACTGAACACGTGGATATGAGGCGATGGGTTGTGTTCCCAGCTTCTAAGTAGAGTGGCTTGGTCGATATGAGCCAGGTGCGACGAATGTCGATTTGTATGGCGAGAGCCGGTGCGATGAAAAGTCGACTGTATATGTATGGTGCGAGCCATTGCGTCCAAGGTCGACTTTATATGTATATGGCGAAAGCCGTTGCGGCCGAAGTCGGCTTTACAGGTATATGGCGAAAGCCTGTTGCAACCGGATTCGAATTTATATTTATATGGCAAAAGCCGTTGCGACCAAAGTCGACTTTATATGTATGTGGCGAAAGCCGTTGCGACCGAAGTCGACTTTATATGTATGTGGCGAAAGTCGTTGCGGCCGAAGTCGACTTTATATTTATATGGCGAAAGCCGTTGCGACCAAAGTCGACTTTATATATGGCGAGAATGCAATAAAAAAATAGTATGTGATGATGCTGATGTATGCAAAAAATATAGAAGCTCATATAGAAGTCGACTCCGGATTCATCTTTTCCTTATCTTCTCTTTGTTGAGAAGAATTTTTGGGTTATCCATGAGTCGGAACTCCTCTGTATGCCGTCTCACATTGATCAGCGTTTTTTCGTTTCGCTTTAAAACTTCTCCTTGAGAGTTTTTTTTAGCCGGGTTTCACGTATTTGAATCGTATGAGCATCGAACATACAGGCGATTATAGGGCATGTAGTGCCACATGTATGTGTCGGGTTTCCTTGGTTAAGGCTCGATGAAGGTAATCGAGCCCCCAAGATTTCCCTAAAATAAACTATATACATGTAATTACACAAATGTGCCGGGTTTTCTCATTTTAAGGGCTTGGTCAAATATCATCAACTCCCCTGAGCTATCCCTGAAATAAACACATAAGTGCTCAGATAACAGTTGGGAGTTGATCAGGCCCCCAAATTTCTGAGATAATAATAGTGCAAAGTATGACATATGTAATGCAATTGTATGTAAAACAAGTATGGGATGTAACACATGCAGGAGTCGTTGAAGCTATGGTCAATCAACGATGATTTTTATAGTCGACTTATTCATTGTGTGTGGCAGGAGCCAATAAATGAGAGTCAACTGTTTTATAGAGTGGAGAGATCCGGTGCGATGAGAATCTACTTTATATGATAGATGATGGTCGACTCTAGGTGTAGTAGGGACGAAGTCGGACGATATCCCATGTTCTTTCATTCGTTGATGATGACATGGGCCTCCGACTTCTTCGTTTTCTTCCTGAGTCGGTAGGCATCAATGAGTAGTATCTCTATCCTTTTTTTATTGTGATGAAGTGTGGGGGTATCTCGTCCTTTGGCCTGTTTCCTGGGTTTGATAACCCGAATCGGCTTTATTGTGAATGAGTCCATGTTCTTATCACCAGGTGCCTTGGCCTCTTGCGGCTGTGTGAGCCGGTTGGGCTGTCGTCGTGTCGTCAGCGAGGATGTTGTTCTCGATTAGGCGTTTGTACTCCTGTATGAAGTAGCATTGATCCCAGGTGTGGTTAGCGAGGCGGCCCGGCCCGGAGTGTTTTGGGAAGGCTTATTTCATAGGTTTGTCATAATCTCGGTGTATTTTTCCTTTCCTTGACGGTTGCTCGTATCTCTTAGGGTGGTTATACTCTTGTGAGGTCGAGTTGCGTCTGCATTTTCTGTGATGGGCCCGGCATTGAGGTCGAGTCCCCTCATGTTTTGCTTCACTGGACTCGGCATATCTGGTGACAGCATCTGTGAGTATTTTTAGGTCGTCAGCTACCTCTTCTATGTGTCTTAGTGCATTGGTTATAGGAGTAAGCCGGCGGCCTGTCGACTCTTGAACCTCGTCATACCGTATCTCTTGTGAAAGTTGATCTTGTGCTTCATGTTCCCAAGCCTTTCGTTGGTTTTCTAATTCTCCGTCAGAGTCAGTTCTGTTTCGACCCAGTCGCTGCCACACAGTGGTTGTTCATAGTCCTGAGTCGTTTTCATCTTCTGGAGGATTTTGGGTGGTGTTGGCGTTGCCACGCGTTTCATGAGCTGACCCGTTAAGGCAAAGAACATCCGGGTCATATTCTTCTGGATCGGGATCGAGCATACTTTCTCCGATGGATCGAATTGATCCGTTGTCTGAGAATTTTTCTTCTTCTCGAAGTGAGTCGATGTCAAGGGAACCATCCTTATCATGGTTTGGGGTTCCGTCGGGATGCTCTTGTTCTAGGAGCTCACCGATAAACCCAACGAAAGTGTGGTGGGAGGTAGTGTTAAGCCGACTCATCTCCTTAGAAGTTATTTCTAGGTCACTATTAAGTGAGTCGGTATACTAGGATTCAAACGCGTCGTCCGCAAAGGTGTGCACGTTCTGGCTTATCTCCTTCTCGAAGTGGCTCTTCCCTATCCGCTGATAGGTGGCTGCTGCGTTTTTCAGGCCATAAAGCCTGATTGGTGGCTGCTTTTGCGCTTCCGTATGGGCTTTGCCTTTCCCAAGGATCATTGTCGGCTCATCATCCATCGAGGTGTCGGCAAAATATGTCAATTTTGAGGGTTCGTTGACGAATCCGATGAAGGCGCGGTCGGAGTCGGCAAGTCGCCGGCTTGTCTCTTTAGTAGGCTCGTAACGATCCGGCTCCGGCTCCGGCTCCGACGCGTCCAATCTGCCGATGAAGAGGTGGATGGAGCCGACTGGGACCTGATAGCCTGACTCAATGAAATCAACTTTGGGCCCCCATGTGGTATCGTCGATGCAGAGCATTCCGCTCCGGCTTCTTGTGATTCGTCCGTTCACGAATCCTTCCATACCCTGCAGAGCTCCCCTTAGAATCTCAACACCTGCGAGCGCAGGCCCCACGGTGGGCGCCAACTATCGTGGGAAATTCACGGCAGATGTCCGTAGAGTCGGACTTATCGTGGGACCTTTGCTGCGAGGCGAATTCAAAGAGGGGTCGACATTGGCACAAGACTCAGCGGGTTACCCAGGTTCGGCCCTGACGGTGCGGTAAAGACCTACTCCTGCTTAATGACTATATGGGGATCGACTCCTCAATAGGAAGAGCCGATCGTATCGATTACAGTGGTGATGTTTCGTCGGCTTAGTCTCGTGGAGATCTAGGCTCTGAAGCGAGTTTTCTAAACATGTCTTGATGTAAGTTCTGGCTCTGGCTCCCGTAGTCCTCGGCTTATAAAGGTGTCGGGTCCCAGGATTCCTAGAGTCCGACTCCTACACGATGTGGAGTTCTATTCTACTTTACAAGTTTCCTATGTGCTATACAACGTAAGTCGAATTCCTTCTAGGGCTTCAATCGTCACGCTTGGCACGTTGGGTCTTCTTTGTGGGCCTTCATATATAAGCCGGACCAGAGGTTCCTAATGCCGGGTCTATGGGATTGATCCATCCCACCAACAGAAACTTCAAAGACAGAACCCTATTTCGCAAATTCTCCTCTATTCCACCGCCGCCGCGCTTCCAAGATCGGGAGCACCGTCAGGACCCTTCCCGGCACTCTGCCGGAGGGAGGATCGACCTCCGGGAGCTTCTCCTCCACCATGGACACTTCCCGGATGTGCCGTGAGTAGTCTACCTTGGACCATGGGTCCGTGATTAGTAGCTATGTGATGTTCTCCTCCCCTCTTTGTTCTTGATGGTTTATACCTCGTAAGCTGCCCTACATGATCGAGGCACATATGTAATTCTTTCTGCTTTTGCTATGCTGAGTTTGATGGGATCTGATGGATTATGAGATTATGTTCAGATTGTGATAGAGTAATATAATTGGTTCTTATCTTTTGTATTTTTGTTCCGAAGTAATTCTTGCATGTTCTCCGTTGCTATTTATTGCTTTGGCCAAGTGGTAGGTAGTGACTCCAAGAGGGAACGTTATGCTCGATTGTGGGTACATGCCCCCTGATGACACGCTTGAGTGACATAAACATGAGTCTAGGGGATGTGATGTGGCCACAAGGGGGAAAACAACGGTGCTTGTAACCGCGGTTATAAGGATTGTTTACTTTATGCAAAGTTCTTTTTAATGCAGCTGTCTGTTGCTTTGGGTTTACACTTTTGGTGGGGCTCGGAACTTAATAACAGCGAGATGTTCTGGATATATATCTCCAGGTGGATGATTAGTAGTAGATGCAGATGGATTTCGGTCTACTTATTTTGGCGTACTGCCCATGCTTTTGAGCCTCTTCCTTTCTTTGTAGCATAGTTAGCATTGCGGTGCGTTTATAATCATGTCAATTTCCCTTATGTAATTTGTTTACCTCGCATAGCAGTCTTAACGTCTTTTGGGAGAGAGATATCACTAGTGAACATCACGGGACCCCGGTCCATATTCTCATAATTGTTTACACGCTCATTTACTTTCTTGCTTTTTACTTTCAGTTGCTATCATAATCATTATCCTGTATTTTTTTATCCTTTGTAAACAACTAGACCGGAGAGATTGACAACCTCTCTGAACTTCGTTGGGAGCAAAGTTAATTGTGTTGTGTGCAGGTCCGCGTCAGGTGCGCCGCTGACACCTACTTATCATCGCCGAAGTCCTACTGGTCGATACTCATCCTCGGTATCTTCACCGAGGGAAACTTGCTGCTACGATGCATCTTACCTTCCACTTGGGGTAACCAACAAAGGGCGAGAAGCAATCCTCTCTCGCGTAACACATGGGTCCGTGATCAGTACCTATGTGATGTTCTCATCCCCTCTTTGTTCTTCATGGTTTAGACCTCGTGAGCTGCCCTACATGATGGAGGCACATATGTAATCTTTCTGTTGTTGCTATGCTGAGTTTGATGGGATCTGATGGATTATGAGATTATGTTCATATTGTGATATAGTAATATAATTTCTTCTTATCTTTTGTATTTTTGTTCCGAAGTAATTCTTGCATGTTCTCCATTGGTGTTTATTGCTTTGGCCAAGTAGTAGGTAGTAACTCCAAGAGGGAACGTTATGCTCGATTGTGGGTTCATGCCCCCTGATGACACACTTGAGTGACAGAAACGTGAGTCTAGGGGATGTGCTGCGGCCACAAGGTGGAAAACAACGGTGCTTGTAACTGCGGTTGCAAGGATTGTTTACTTTACGCAAAGTGCTTTTTAATGCAGTTGTCTGTTGCTTTGGGTCTACACTTTGGGTGGGACTCGCAACTTAATACCAGCGAGATGTTCTGGATAGATATCTCAAGGTGGATGCTTAGTAGTAGATGCAGATAGATTTCGGTCTACTTATTTTGGCGTACTACCCATGCTTTTGAGCCTCTTCCTTTCTTTGTAGCATAGTTAGCATTGCATTGCGTTTATAATCCTGTTAATTGCCCTTCTGTAATTTGTTTACCTCGCATAGCAGTCTTATCGTCTTTTGGGAGAGAGACATCACTAGTGAACATCATGGGACCCCGGTCCATATTCTGATCACTGTTTACACGCTCATTGACTTTCTTGCTTTTTACTTTCAGTTGCTATCATTACCATTATCCTATGTTTTTTGATCCTTTGTAAACAACAAGACCAGAGAGATTGACAACCTCTCTAAACTTCCTTGGGAGCAAAGTTAATTGTGTTGTGTGCAGGTCCGCGTGCGCTGACACCTACTTATCATCGCCGGGGTTCTACTGGTCGATACTCAACCTCGGTATCTTCACCGAGGGAAACTTGCTTCTACGCTGCATCTTACCTTCCACTGGGTAACCAACGAAGGGCGAGAATCAATCCTCTCTCGCGTATCACATGGGTCCGTGATCAGTAGCTATGTGATGTTCTCCTCCTTTCTTTGTTCTTCATGGTTTAGACCTCGTGAGCTGCCCTACATGATCGAGGCACATATGTAATCTTTCTGTTGTTTCTATGATGAGTTTGATGGGATCTCATGGATTATGAGATTATGTTCAGATTTTCATAGAGTAATATAATTGCTTCTTATCTTTTGTATTTTTGTTCCGAAGTAATTCTTGCATGTTCTCCGTTGCTGTTTATTGCTTTGGCCAAGTAGTAGGTAGTAAATCCAAGAGGGAACGTTATGCTCGATTTTGGGTTCATGCCCCCTGATGACACGCTTGAGTGACAGAAACATGAGTCTAGGGGATGTGCTGCGGCCACAATGTGGAAAATAGCGGTGCTTGTAACCGTGGTTGCAAGGATTGTTTACTTTACGCAAAGTGCTTTTTAGTGCAGTTGTCTGTTGCTTTGGGTTTACACTTTGGGTGGGACTCACAACTTAATACCAGCGAGATGTTCTGGATAGATATCTCAAGGTGGATGATTAGTAGTAGATGCAGTTGGATTTCGGTCTATTTATTTTGGCGTATTGCCCATGCTTTTGAGCCTCTTCCTTTCTTTGTAGCATAGTTAGCATTGCGGTGCGTTTATAATCCTGTCAATTGCCCATCTGTAATTTTTTTACATCGCATAGCAGTTTTATCGTCTTTTGGGAGAGAGACATCACTAGTGAACATCACGGGACCCCGGTCCATATTCTCATCACTGTTTACACGCTTATTTACTTTTCTGCTTTTTACTTTCAGTTTCTATCATTATCATTATCCCTTGCGTTTGATCCTTTGTAAACAACAAGACCGGAGAGATTGACAACCTCTCTGAACTTCGTCGGGAGAAAACTTACTTGTGTTGTGTGCAGGTCCACATCAGTTGCGCCGTTGACACCTACTTATCATTGACGGAGTCCTACGGGAGACAAACCCTATCCTCTACATAGGGGAAATTTGCTGCTATCGTACATCTCACCTTCCACTTGGGGTAACCAACGAAGGGCTAGAAGCAATTATCATCTCTCGTGTATCAAGAAAATTTCCGGCGCCGTTGTCGGGGACTCCGAGTGCTAAGATAGGGCAGTTGCACACTACGTTTTACCTTTGATTTTTAGTCTTGTTAGTTTACTTTCCAGTTTTTGCTTTGGCTTTTGTGTCTTATATGAAAAACCAAAAAAGTAGTTGCGACCTTTTGTGTTTTCCTTTGTATGCTTACTGATGCTATCTTTACCATGGGTGCGGAACCACCCAAATATGGTAGGATGAACATGTTTCACTTGCATCGTCTTCGATCAATTTGTGCTCGCGCTAAAAACCCAACCGACTTGGTTGAGGGAAAATCATTGGATGAGCATGCTCATTATACGCGACACCACCGATCTGAGAAAGGGAAACACTTATGGGATCAAATACAAACTTCTTATTGCTATGCTAATGTTTATGCCACATTTATGATTTTACTTGTTGTTCTAATATAGATCGTAAACACCTTCCTTTCCAATGTGAGTTTAATGAAAATGAGATCTTATCTTCTTATGCTGAAGGTGTTTATGATTACTTTGATGTTGAAAAGATTGAAGAGTTTGTTTCTTTTAAAGGTGCTTATGAGATTGCTTCTTTGATTGAAAAGTATCACGATATTATTTACAAGTCTGAAAACTTTGCAGTTCTTGCTTATTTCTTCGAGAATTATACTTCCAATTCCTATATTGAGCATTTTAAAAATAAAAAAATTTGCTTCCCTAGAAGAGGCTAATGATTCCTTTGATGAGGAATCCCATGATTCCGAGGACTCACTTGATACATCCATTTCGGAAGTTTTTGATACTTGTTTTGTTGATGGCCATGATGCCAATATGGATTATGCTTGCAAAGATGAACTTGCTATAGTTCCTTATGTTAAGCATGAAATTGTTGCTATTGCACCCAAACTTGATTGACTTATTATCCTTTTGAAATCTCCAACTCATATTCCGGAGAATGTTGCTCTTATCAAGGCTCAATGTGATGGGTTGCATCTATATTATGTTTCTAAAAACCGTGTTGAAAACAATACATGTATGCTTGTAGGTCATGAACAAAATGATTTATGTGATAGTTATATTCCTGATGTTGTTCAGGATACTACTGAAAATTATTTTGAGAGAGGGAAGTTTGGTTGCAGAAACTTCCATATTACTAAAACTCCTCTCTTCATGTTGAAAGTTTTGAAGTTGTTCTTTTTTCACCTTCCTATGCATGTCACTTTGTGCTTCTTTGATTTATTTTCTTACAAGATGCCTATGCATAGGAAGTGGGTTAGGCTTAAATGTGTTTCATGTTTTCTTCTTGATGCTCTCTTTTGCTTCAAATCCTTATTCTTATGAGAGCACCTTTTATAATTTTCATGTCTAGCTTAAAGGCGTAAAAGAAAGCGCTTGTTGGGAGGAAACCCAAGATGTTTTTACTTCTGTTCTTAGTGGTATTGATGATTTTTACTGTAGCAACATCATTGTATCTTTATTTTCAAGCTTTGTGCCAAGTTATAGCCTCATATGACAAGGGAAGCAAAAGTTGTGACATGTTGTCCAGAAAACAGATTCTGTCTACTTGACGGAAAATATCGGAACAGATCACAAGTTCATCTTTTTGAGCTGATTTTTTTACACAGCGTACTCTATATAATTGCGGAACTTTCGTATCTTTTGAGTTTTTTTATTTGAGTTGAATAAGTTCCCCGAAAAAATTCTCTACTACCTGATGTTTTGTTTTTCACAGATTCTTCCACGTTTTTCCTCTCCTTACTTTTGCAAACCTTAAGCTTGCTTTTTATTTGCAAAAACCTTTTGGCAATCTGGAGAAACAGTAGCTCTTCAAGAATATCTTTATACCCAGTGGGGAAAAGTTATTTTATTAAGGGTACTAACCTCTCTAATCAGCTTATGATGAGTTATGTATGAAGGGAGTTTTCAAGTGTGCGAGAGAAGATGATGAAAGAAGATCCAGGAGTGTCAAGCGCTCAAGCTTGGGGATGCCCCATGCATACCCAATAAATATTCAAGGATACTCAAGCGCCTAAGCTTGGGGATTCCCCCGTGCATCCCCTTCTCCATCAACAATCATGAGTTCGTCCTTCGTCTCACTATATTTTTATCACTTCATCCGTTATGTGCTATTCTTGGAGCGTCCCGCTCTAAGGTTTTATTTTTAGTTTTCTTTAGCTTTGCTTGCTATTCATAACAAGTTATACCCCATCTTACTTTGTGTGGGAGAGAAACACGCTCCACTTTCAAAATCTAGAACACATCATAGGATTTTTCATGCCTATCTTTTTACTGGTGTGTGTTCTTTATCTTTTCGTAGCTACTGCCATGTTTAGTTTTAGTCTTAGTTTGTATTTAGCAAGAGCCTTGGCTTTTGTTTAGTTTTTTGCTGTAACTCTCTTTAGTTTTCATGTTTATCTTGTTAAGAGAGTTGGTTGTTGCACTGAGTTGTGCCTTGTCTTGAAAGTATGTAATCGAGGTTTCTGTTTAATTCTAGTAGTAACTTGCAATAGTTTTGAGGTATTAATGTGAGTAATGTTTGAACTTTTGGTGTCAAGAGCTCTAGCCTATTAGTGATAGGTGTCATATTTTGGGCAATCCGTGTGTATTTTCACAACCTACAAAATTAGTTGAGAACTCTAGCTACTAGATGGATCGCTAATCTTTGGAGGGATCGAATATTAGAGTACACTCACGTACCATGAGTCGAGGATGCGCAAGGATAACCTATAACAGCCCATATTTCACAAAAAATAAAAAAAATTGTTTTCGGTGTGAATTGGTTGATTGTCTGCTTTGTTTGCGAGGTTTGCATCTGATACTTCCAAAACGTATCTATAATTTTTGCTTGCTCCATGCATCTTTTGTGTGATATTGCTATGATCTTGATGCACATCCATACACTTTTGATCATATTTGAACTAACCTATTAACTCAGTGCACCCCAGTGCCAGTTCCTGTTTTCTGTTGTTTTTGTATTTCAGGTTTTCCCAATACTTAAAGTGCCAGAAAAATTCCGGGAAAATATAGGAAAAATCAGCGTACAGGAAGCTTCGGGAAGAGCCAAAGTGGGGCCAGAGGGGAGCCAGGGGTGGCCCAGGCGGCCATCTGGCGCGGCCACCCCCTAGGCCGCGCCAGGGGGGCGCCTGGGGCCCCTGGTCCACCTCTGGCTGCACCCCTTCGCCTCTATATCCCTCTCATCCCGAAACTCTCGAGGACATAACCCTTTTTCGCGATCTCTCCTATGTTCAGCCGTCGCCGCGCTTCCAAGATCGGGAGCACCAGGAGACCTCTTCCCGGCACCCTACAGGAGGGAGGAACCACCTCCGGGAGCTTCTCCACCACCATGGATGCTTCCCCGATGAACCGTGAGTAGTCCACCTTGGACCATGGGTCCATGATCAGTAGCTATGTGATGTTCTCCTCCCCTCTTTGTTCTTCATGGTTTAGACCTCGTGAGTTGCCCTACATGATTGAGGCACATATGTAATCTTTCTTCTGTTGCTATGTTGAGTTTGTTGGGACCTGATGGATTATCAGACTATGTTCAGATTGTGTTTGAGTAATATATTTTATTCTCCTCTTTTATATTTATGTTCTTGAGTAATTCTTGCATGTTATCCGTTGCTGTTTATTGCTTTGGCCAAGTAGTAGGTAGTGACTCCAAGAGGGAGCGTTATGCATGATTGTGGGTTCATGCCCCCTGATGACTATCTTGAGTGACAGAAAAATGAGTCTAGGGGATGTGCTGTTGCCACAAGGGAGAAAATAAAGGTGCTTGTACTTGCGTGGGATTCGCAACTTAATACCAGCGAGATGTTCTGGATAGATATCTCAAGGTGGATGATTAGTAGGTAGATGCAGATGGATTTCGGTCTACTTGTCTTGGCGTACCGCCGAAGATTTTGAGCCTCTTCCTTTCTTAGTAGCATAGTTAGCATTGGTTTGCGCACATAATCCTGTCAATTGCCCAGCTGTAATTGGTTTATCTTGCATGGCTATTTTATCATCTTTTGGGAGAGAGACGTCACTAGTGAACATCATGGGACCCCGGTCCATATTTCCACCACTGTTTATACCTGCTATTTATTTTCTTCTTTATTTCCTTTTCTGTTGCTATTGCTATCATTATTATCCCGTGCATTTGATCCTTTGTAAACAACAAGGCCGGAGGGATTGACAACCTCTCTGTACTCGTTGGGAGAAAAGTTATCTGTTGTGTGTGCAGGTCAACGTCAACCGCCTAATTGCTGGCGCCGTTGTCACCTTCCTGCCGTTGCCGGAGTCCTACTGGAGACAAACCTTGGTATCTTCACCGAGGGAAATTTGCTGCTGTCTACATCTCAACCTTCCACTTTGGGTAACCAACGAGGGGAGAGAAGCCATCAAAGGTAATTTCCGGCGCCGTTGCCGGGGACTCCAGTCTACAAGATACGGGAGTTGCACACTATCTTTTATCTTTGCTTTTTAGTCTTGTTAGTTTACCTTTCAGTTTTTATCTTCGTGTCCTTTATCAAAAATCCAAAAAATATATAGTATGTCTAGTTCCTTACTTGCCAATCAATGTCTGACTTCTTTGAAACCAGATCTTATTGGCATGGAGGATTCACCGAGGATCAACAAAAGTGGTACAAGGAACACCACTTATCTCAAAAGGGGATACACTTATGGAAACAAATACACCAGTTGTATGAGTATGCTAGAAACTTGTGCTCAATATATAATATATCTTTCTGCAGGGATGAATCTTGTTGCTTTATGAGGCATAAACACCTTGCTTTCCAATGCGAGTACAATGATGATGAAACCTTAGCTTCTTATGCTAAGAGAAATTATGACTTTGATGATCCAGAGCAAATAGAAGAATTTGTTGCTTATAAGGGTGCCTATGAAATTACTTCTCTTCTTAAAAATATTGATGATGCCCCTTACAAATCTGAGAGTCTTGCTATACTTAACTATTGTTTGGAAAATTACGATGCAAATTATTATATTACTGATCATCTTGAGAGAATCTCTCCCCCAAAGGAAGAGACTAATGTTTTGCAGGACTCTATGGAAGAAGAAATTGTTGAACCCAAAATCCCCTTGGATGAAAAAGAGGAGGAGAGTGACGAAAAAAAAGGAGGAAGAATGGAGCCATCCATGTATACCTTCTAATGAGAGTAACTCTTTGACTCTTACCTTATATGAGTGTTATGATCCTATGGATTCTTTTGAAATATCCCTTTTTGATGAAGTTGATGCCTTCTATGCTTATGGCCGGTGATGCCACTATGGATGATGCTTACGGAGATGAACTTGCTATAGTTCCTCATGTTAAGCATGAAATTTTTGCTATTGCACCCACACTTGATTGTCCTATTATCCTTTTGAAATCTCCAACTCATATTCCGGAGAATTGTGCTCTTATCAAGGCTCAATGTGATGGGTTGCATTTATCTTATAATCCTAAAGACCGTGTTGAAAACTATACATGTGTGCTTGTAGGTCATGAACAACATGATTTATATGATAGTTATATTCTTGATGTTGTTCATGATACTACTGAAAATTATTTTGAGACAGGGAAGTTTGGTTGTAGAAATTTCCATATTATTAAAACTCCTCTCTTTATGTTGAAAGTTTTAAAGTTGTTCTTGTTCCACCTTCCTATGCTGGTTTCTTTGTGCTTCTTTGATTTATTTTCTTACAATATGCCTACGCATAGGAAGTGGGTTAGGCTTAAATTTGTTTCATATTTTCATCTTGATGCTCTCTTTTTCTTCAAATACTTATTTTTATGAGAGCAACTTTTATGATCTTCATGCCTAGCTTAAAGGCGCAGAAGAAAGTGCTTGTTGGGAGGAAACCCAAGATGTTTTTACTTATTTTATTAGTGGTCTTGATGATTTTTACTACTGTAGCAACATCATTGTATCTTTACTTTTCAAGCTTTATGCCAATTATAGCCTCATATGACAAGGGAAGTGAAAGTTGTGACATGCTGTCCAGAAAACAGATTCTGTCCTCGTGACGGGAAAAATCATAGAAAATTCCCAGTTCATATTTTTTATCTGAATTGTTTACACAGCGTGCTCTATACAATCACGAATCTTTCGTATGTTCTGAGTTTTTTGATTTGAGTTGCAGAAGTACCCCTAAAAAATTCTTTACTACCTGCTTTTCTGTTTTTCACAGATTCTATCATGTTTTGCCTTTTCTTCATTTTGCAAATCTTAAGCTCGCTTTTTCTTTGCAAATTTTTTTTGGAAATCTTGAGAAACAGTATCTCTTCAAGAATTTCTTATTTCCAGTAGAGGAAAAATTATTTTATTATCAGTACTAACCTCGCTAATCATATTATGATGAGTTATGTATGAAGGGAGTTTTCAAGTGTGCGAGGGAAGATGATAAAAGAATATTCAGGAGTGTCAAACGCTCAAGCTTGGGGATGCCCCCATGCATCCCCAAGAAATAGTCAAGGAGACTCAAGCGTATAAGCTTGGGGATGCCCCCGTGCATCCCCTTCTCCATCAACAATTATCAGTTCGTCTTTCGTTCCACTATATTTTTATCACTTCATGCGTTATGTGCTATGCTTGGAGTGTCTTGCTCTTTATTTCCTTTTTAGTTTTCTTTAGATTTTCTTGCTGTTCATAACAAGTTAGAACCCAGATTTCTTTGTGTGGGAGAGAAACATGCTCCACTTTCAAAACCTAGAACACATCATAGGATTCTTCATGCTTATCTTTGTTGTGTGTGTTCTTTATCTTTTTCGTAGTTGCTGTCATGTTTAGCTCTTAGTTTTCATGCTTATCTTTTTAAGAGCTTTTGTTTCGTTTGTTGCTAGAACTCTCTTGAGTTTTCATGTTTATCTTGTTTAGAGAGTTTGCATGTTGCACTGAGTTTTGTGTCTTGACTTGAAGTAGGTAATTGAGGTTGCTATTCGATTGTAGTAGTAACTTGCAATAGTTTTGAGGTATTGCCTTGAGTAATGTTTGAACTTTTGGTGTCAAGATCTTTAGCCTATTAGTGATAGATGTCGTATTTTGGGCAATCCGTGTTTATTTTCGAAAAACCTACAAAATTAGTTGAGAACTTTAGCTACTAGATGGATCACTAATCTTTGGAGGGATGGAATATTAGAGTACACTCACGTACCATGAGTCGAGGATGCGCAAGGATAACCAAACCCCCATACACTCCTCCTCGGGATACTTGTCTCTTTATCAACCTCCTATTAGATTGAGAGTTACCGATAATAAGTGCATGAGTTCTTCGGACTAATGTGAGTATTCGAAAGCTGACACTTCCACCTCCTCATATTTTCTAGCCTCTTCCGTGCCATGCATTGCCTTCTTCTCACTCCGAGAGTTGGCGTCCACTTCGCCGGTACATCCAAATCCTTGGCACGATACGCTCTGTCATCATAAGCCTCATTATATCCTTCCTCAAAACAGCCACCATACCTACCTATCAGGGCATTTCCATAGACTTTCCGAGATACATTGCCATGCAACATCCACCTTCTCATGACTTGATCTTCATGTCATACATGCTTTTGCTTTATCGACGAGCCGCATGATAGTTGGTCCTTTCCCTAATCATTGCTACATGACGCGCTAGTATCACTGCATATCCTGCTACACTGGCCGAGGCATACATTTGCATACTTCATGATAGTTTCATTTTCTTTATGTTGAGTACTTTTGTAAAGTGTGAAAGATCTTCTATACTTCTTGTAATATATAGAGTGTTGCCCCTAAAGTGAGGAAAAGATCCCAAAGAGAACAAAATCAAAAGATCCCAAAGAGGACAAATGAGAGGAATAGAAAGAGCCATTGAGGCCACCAAAAAATAGAAAAAAATAGAAAAAAAAGAAGAAAAAGAGAGAAGGGGGCACACTACTATTCCTTTTGAGAGATCCACACTCGTACTCCATATTATATCTTGTACTCCATAGAGATTATCATTCATGCATATAGGTATGTGGGGACCTTCACACTATAGAACTTGGCTTGTATATTCCAATGACGAGCCTCCTCAAATGAGCTCTAGGTCTTCTTGAGCGAGCAAGTTGGATGCACCCCCACTAGTTCCAATGGAGAGCTTACCTTAGCTCATATGTGCATCCGTTGCATGGAAATCCCTACTCCTCACATCATATCTATCATTTGGCTTTCTCTCGCCTATGATTGTCCTCCTTGATGTGAGCCTTTCACACCTTTATTGTCTTCCTCCTCCACCATAACTCTCTCATTTCCATCCTAAGTGTCAACTCTCATGCATATGCTCATCCATTGCATGAGTGCTCAAAATATAGAAACGGAGTTGATCAAATTGACTTGTACCTGGCTAGTGGTCTGGGGACGAGTCAAGATAAGATGCCAAAAAAGACTAAGTGTGAAACTTTAGTAGATTGAGTTCTCAATAAATACATATTTTATCTCGTATTCCCATCCCCCACTTCTTGCACGCAAACATCATCTGGAGACATTCGAGTCACGGACAGCGAGAGCTCTTGCAGCTTTATGTTCTCATGTTGCTTGTTTCAATGCTAATATAGGCTCTTGTCTGTTATGACTTGAATTGAATTACATGCCTTGATTGCTTTACTTATAATTTCTTATATGGTTGTTAGCATGACACCACGGAAATTATGTTTGTTATAATTTACCTACTCGAGGACAAGCAGGAATTAAGCTTGGGGATGTTGATACGTCCAAAACGTATCTATAATTTCTATTGCTCCATACATCTTTTGTGTGATATTGCTATGATATTGATGCACTTCCATACAATTTTGATCATATTTGTACTAAGCTATTAACTCAGTGCACCCCAGTGCCAGTTCCTGTTTTCTGCTGTTTTGTATTTCAGGTTTTCCCATTACTTAAAGTGCCAGAAAAATTCCGGTAAAATATAGGAAAAATCAGCGTACAGGAAGCTTCGGGAAGAGCCAAAGTGGGGCCAGAGGGGAGCCAGGGGTGGCCCAGGCGGCCACCTGGCGCAGCCACCCCCTAGGCCGGGCCAGGGGAGCGCCTGGGGCCCCTGGTCCACCTCTAGATGCCCCCCTTCGCCTATATATTCCTCTCGTCCCGAAACCCTCGAGGACAGGACCCTTTTTCGCGATCTCTCCTCTCTTCCGCCGCCGCCGCGCTTCCAAGATCAGGAGTACCAGGAGACCTCTTCCCGGCACCCTGCCGGAGGGAGGAACCACCTCCGGGAGCTTCTCCACCACCATGGATGCTTCCCGGATGAACCGTGAGTAGTCCACATTTGACCATGGGTCCATGATCAGTAGCTATGTGATGTTCTCCTCCCCTCTTTGTTGTTCATGGTTTAGACCTCGTGAGCTGCCCTACATGATCGAGGCACATATGTAATCTTTCTGTTGTTGCTATGTTGAGTTTGCTGGGATCTGATGGATTATGAGACTATGTTCAGATTGTGTTTGAGTAATATATTTGATTCTCCTCTTTTATATTTATGTTCTTGAGTAATTCTTGCATGTTATTCGTTGTTGTTTATTGCTTTGGCCAAGTAGTAGGTAGTGACTCCAAGAGGGAGCGTTATGCATGATTGTGGGTTCATGCCCCCTGATGACTAGCTTGAGTGACAGAAAAATGAGTCTAGGGGATGCGCTGTTGCCACAAGGGAGAAAATAAAGGTGCTTGTACTTGCGTGGGATTCGCAACTTAATAACAGCGAGATGTTCTGGATAGATATCTCAAGGTAGATGATTAGTAGGTAGATGCAGATGGATTTCGGTCTACTTGTCTTGGCGTACCTCCCAAGCTATTGAGCCTCTTACTTTCTTAGTAGCATAGTTGGCATTGGTTTGCGCACATAATCCCATCAATTGCCCAGCTGTAATTTGTTTACCTTGCATGCCTATTTTATCGTCTATTGGGAGAGAGACATCACTAGTGAACATCATGGGACCCCGGTCCATATTTCCACCACTGTTTATACCCGCTATTTATTTTCTGCTTTATTTCCTTTTCTGTTGCTATTGCTATCATTATTATCCCGTGCGTTTGATCCTTTGTATACAACAAGGCCGGTCAGGAACGTAAACACCGCGCGCGCGAGAGAGAAACCGGGGATGTTTTTGCAAACTGACAGCCACCTAGGCTATATAAAGCCCACCACACTCCCACCCCTTTCTAGGGTTTCCCCTAAGACAAAATTACAGCCATCCCCTCCACTTTGCTCAAATTCTTCCCCCTAGCCCTCCAAATCCGAAACCCTAGCTCTCCCTCTGATCTGGACCGTCAGATCTGAGATCCAACGGTCCAGATCGCGCCCCCAAGCCTCTGTAACACCTTCAGAATCAGTACCAGTAATCACTATAGTGATTCCACTATTAGTGCTCATTATTGTTGATGATCAAACCATGATCACCTTTGATCATGGCTCTGTCAGATTCTCACCCTGATAAAATTTTCAAATTATAATCTTGCTCCAAGGAAATTGTGGGTGTTTGATAACCATTTTGCAAATACCTAAACCAAGTCAACTCCTAGCCATTTGAATAATCACAAGTCAGTGATGATTATGAAACCAAGGATGCCGGATTGTTGTATTGCCAAGTGAATTAAATTGGGAATGGAAATCATAGTTAAACCAACACTGTAAAAACTATTAATAGTATTGCCTAGCAATCTTGGGCCATGTTAAAATAGCAATGGGTATTCTATTAAAGTGTTTAGAAAGTATTATGAAATAAAAACAATAGCTTTGGGAATTATTAAATTGCCATGGAATAAAATAAACAAGTGCAAATTTTAAATGAACTAAAAACTGTGAAACTAATTTTTTTTAAATGCCTAAATAACAGTAAGCTATATTAAAAGTGAAATGGGATTTTATTACCATGATTAAAAATAATAAACAAATAATAACAGCGGTCAAACAGTGACAATTAATGTCTTTTAAATAAAACAAAATACTAAATGATTTTTATTAATTCCCAAATTTTTTGTGGCACTTAACTATGATGCAACCATAATTTTGGAACACATTTTAGGTTGTAGAAAATATATAAGATATTAAACTAATTACAAATAGAATAAACAGAAAACAAAAACAACAAAAAAGGGGGAAAAAATCCCTATTCAACGCCCTGGGCGAGGCCCACCACCCCGGCCCAGCCGCCCACTCCTCTCTTCTCTCTCCCCCACCCCAACCACCCTCACCTGCTCCCCCTCCCGTGGCAGCATGGCCATGGCCAGAGCACGCCATGCCGGCCCCCCCTTCCCTCATGTGCACACGTCAGTGGAGATAAGGACCGAGCCTCACCCCTGGTCGTTCCCCTCGTCGTTCTCCCCCCCCCCCCCAGCGCTCTCCCCGCCTCTCCTGTGCGGCACCGAGCACAGCTGTGGCCGCACCACCGTAGCCGCCGTGGCCAACGGCCGCCTCTCGCCGTCGCAAGATGTCTAGGAGGACCGTCACCGACGCCTTCATCACCTCCAGCAACGAATCGAGACGGGGCGCGCTGTAGGCTGGGAATCGACCGCTTCTTCCTCCTCGGGCCGCCGCGCCATTGTCGCCGTGGAGCTCTGCTTCGAGCTCCCCCGCGCCTGCTACCTCCCCTACGCACTCCGCTGTAAGCACGCACGCATTTTGACCAAGCTCCCGCTCTATTTCGCGCACCGTAGCCTCGTCTCCACCACGGCCATGTTCCGGCCGCCGCTTGGCTTGACCTAGCCGACGCCTCGGTCCAATCCAGCTCGTGCAGATGGCTGGGATGGATGCGGTTCCTCGTGGGGGTCACGTAGAAGCTTGCGGCGCTCGATTTGACCCCTATAGCGAGCGCTAGGACTCCGGCCATGGCACGGCTCGCCGCCGGCGAGCTCTGTCTGGGCTGGGCTCACTGACGAGTAGGCCCCACGGATGCTAATCAGTGTTAGGGCTTCGGTTAATTAAGCCACTGATTAAACCTAAGCTAAATTACCCCTTGGACATATGACAGCTGGGCCAGCACTTAACCCCCCCCCCCCTCTGTTATGTTAGTATAATTAACTGTCAGCCAAAATGAATCACTGACTAGTGGGCCCTGGCCTGTTAAGATAAAATTAACTAGGTTATTAGCTTAGAGTGTATGACACATGGGCCCCCCCTGAGATAATTGTTTTATTAAATGAAATATTGATATGTGTATGACATCTGGGCCACCCTACTATTTTATTAAATAAAATAGATTTATATTAGATGTGAGGCTGACCAGTGGGACCCACTGGTCAGGTTTGACCAGTCAACCCCTCTGTGGATAATGTTTATTTAAAAAAAATCTAGAAAATGATTTAAATTCATTTAAACTTTGAAATTCAATATCTTTTAAACCGTAATTCCGATTCAAAAACTTTATACATAAAAATTGATCAGAAAAGTATAACGAATACGAATACGATATCCGTATGTCTACCACACCCCTCTAACACAACGAACATCGAACCGCCCCCCTCCGGACCGACTGTCCGATAAATTGTCCGGTACTGCTAAAGTACCCGGATGAATTTATTTCGAACACGAAAGTTGTTCGGAATAGATCAACTAATCCGGATACACCACCCATACATGTGTCGGATGTTCACGACACCTCCGGCATGAACCATTCCCCCTCTGGACACCCTGTCCGGTAATCACCCGGAGCTGGCAGTTCATCCCCAGATGGACTCCCGCTCCGAGCAACGTGCATTGCACTGCGTTAGAACACCGTTAACATTGGGTTTGTCATGTCTTGTATTTGTATTGCTATTATTGTTGTGTATTTATTGTTTCTCCCCCCCCCCCTTTATTCTCCGATAGACCTCATTGCTACTGCCGACTACGCCGTTGCCGAGTTCGACTACTTCGTCGACGATCGTACCACTACTACCGAGCTTCCAGGAAAGCAGAGCCATTCTCTTCCCCAGATATCGCCTAACTTTCCGTACTTTCTTGCACTAGGAATTGTTACTGCTGCTGCTACGTTACAATCCTATTCAATTGCATAGCCTGATTTTGTCGCCCCTTGTTGTACCTTCCTTATCCTATGCTGCCTGCTATATATATATACTATATTCAGCAGTGAGACCTGCGCATTGTTAGCTAGGATTAGATAGCGGGCCGTGGCCACTCAGGGGAGTGACGCGGATACAAAATATATACAACTGCAACAGGTACGGATCAATGCAGACTCCCTAGGGAACCTACAATGGCGAGACTCTGGCGAGTCGCTTCGAGTTTGACTTACGAGTGGAAGGACTCGTATTTCACTCTCGTCGGCTTAGTAGCATAGTTTCACTGGGATGATACGAGGGTATTCCTCTTTAGTTCATTCCGCTGGTGTCTCGGCACCACCGTGGTGATACGATAATATTCCTCTTTAGTTCATTCCGCTGATGTCTCGATCGAACCTCTTCAAGTGTACCATCGAGGCTGATTCCTCCTGGTTTCACTTGATGGTAGGCACTCGAATCAACTGGTGTCCTTATAGGTAAGGAGTCGGGTGACCCAACGCTGCCCGTGCAGGGTATCTCAGCGGAACGACAGGTCAGGTGTATTCCACCGGTGTGCGGCGGGCCTGGTGCTGTTCGTGGCCGAGAGGTATCCTGTTGTATGGAAGTCGAGCTCTTCGGAGCAAACGCGAGACAACGTAAGGAGACGGTTCACCTTTTTGGTAACCGCACGAGTTTGTGGGACGTCAGGGCAGGCACTGATGTTACTGGTGGACCTGACTGCTGTCATTGTCCGTGACTCACCTAAATAAGGACAACGATAACGGTTGTTCCGACAGAAAATAAATAAATTGCTAAATGGTTCAGTGAATGTCTTGAGTTGGCTATATGCCATGTACGCACTACCTACCCGTGGGAATTACGAGTTATGGGCTCCCCTGCTTCATAGTGTCGTCCGAGGACTCTTCAGACGTCAGCAGTACCGCGGCCTGCGCCGGGAAGTGGTGTTGTTTTTTTTTTGCTCGCGCGGTGGTGTCTTATTTGGATTTTCTTTAACTTCACCGGCCAGCCTCGCACAGTGCAGGAGTACGTCGGGGTTTGGGTCCAAAGCCCCGCGTACATAGGATATAGTCCGGCGGATGACCTCTCTGTTGAGTTTGAAAGATGGGCTACGGAGTGTCGGATAGCCTCGGTGGAGCGTTCCCTAACAAGGTGCCCGCCACCCTGGAGATCCGTGCGTGTAGTGTAACACAAGTGCACCCCTGCAGGGAAGATTAATCTATTCGAATAGCCGTGTCCACGGTAACAGGACGCTTTATGCTGAAGCTGGATCTTACCACTACAAACTATTATTATTAAACTGTATGGTTCCGGGTTTTATTCCTCGCTGGGATGTCGAGGAGGTGAACTCGGAGGCATTGCTAATTATTACAACTTATTATTATACAATGTTGCAGCAACTTCTGCTGCATTGTTACTTTCATTACTGTTATATTAACTGTTGGCTGATTCTTACCTCATGCTGCAAGACTCGTCGGAAGATGCTAGTCTTCGATAGGCCTAGCTTCCTACCCTTATTCTGATTTCTATCTTGTAGTCCACTATATATAGCCTCCCCTTTCCTTTTGATACAATGCATAAATGCTTAGTAGCGGACGTAAGACTCGCGGGTATGCTAGATACTCACCTGCTTTATTTTCCCCTTTTAATGTTTTGCCTGATCGGCCGTTGCAGTCGACGTTGGAGCCTTGGAGTCCAGGAGCAGGAGATCCCCGATGCCGACCACCGCAACATGAAGATCCCCGATGGTTTCGACGACGTTGAGTTCCCCTTTGACCAGGAGTAGTTCGGAGGTTCCTAGGCAGGAGGCCTTGCCTTTTCGATCGAGTGTTGATTTTGTGCTAGCCTTCTTAAGGCAACCTTGTACCCTTGTGTCTGTACTCAGATACTATTGCTTCCGCTAACTTGTGCTCTCAAGTTGTTGTATTCGAGCCCTCGTGGCCCCTGGCTTGTATTAAACAGCTTGTATTATTTTTATTTGTAGAGTTGTGTTGTGATATCTCACCGTGAGTCCCTGATCTCGATCGTGTACCTTGCGTGTATGATTACTGTACACGGTCTGATTTTGGGTGCGTCACAAGTTGGTATCAGAGCCGACTTCCTGTAGGACACCCCCTTCCAACTCCTTGGTCGAAGTCGAGTCTAGTCTTTGAAAAATTACTTTACTAACAGTGTTGTGTGGCTTATCGGCCCACGTCGCAAACTTGGTGGAATTAGGATCTTTTTCTCCGTACCTTTACTCTGGGATTCTACTCTCTTATCCTTTCGGGTAATTTTGTTAACTCTAACATTAGGATCTCGTGGTCGCATCTACCCGGAGAACACTTCACCCAAGATGATCGCTTGCTTCACCCGATGATTCCGAAGATTACTCTCCGATAAATTCCCGAGAACCTACGTGTTCATCGCCTTTGCAATCCCCTGCCACCGACAAGTCAGTGTGGATAATTACATCCACCTCCCGATCTGGAAATCATAATTCCTTTGTACTTAAGCATCGAATTATTCTGATGCTTCTATCACCCGATGCCTTTGCATTCTTTCTCCTTCTGGTTGAGTGCCAATACTCACACCAGATTCTTTGCGAACCACCCGACCTTTGGTGGATTATTATCCGACTAATATTTCATGGCTTCTTCCATGTGTCAATAGGATTCATCATTTGTAATACCATCCTTGCCATTCGATGATTTGTGTTATCATCAACAACCTCCCTTGCTCCCTGCCAGTACAACTTGGCTGTGTATATCGTGCTCTGCTTTCCCTTGGGAAAGATATACACCTGATACTTGTGTATCATCACAATTTCTTTTCCATTGGTCTGTTTAACCTTTCTTGTAATGTATCTTATCTGAGCAGTGATAATTCCCCTGCTTATGTAAACACCTCGGTGTACAACCTCGTCAGTAACCCTTGTTGCCATTGTTGATGACATCTTGGTAACCACCGGGACGAGAACTTTGCCAATTGATCCGCGTCGTATTAACGAGCAGGAAAATGGTTCTCAATGTCCACTGCTCCTGGTACCGATGTTGTTGTCGATATAGCTGACAAGTTGTTCTCTGACTTACCTTGCAACTTGATCGCATTGTTTGTCGCCATCCTTCTAATTCTCTGTGGGCCCATAACCCATAGTTCCACAGGACCGAAACCTGACTCTTGTCATCCACCTTGTGATATTCCGTCCGATATCAGACTCAGTGATTGTATCTGATGATCGGGGGCCCTTTCCCATCTTCCGTCATCGGCATCGAATACGTGCCTATCCGCTTAAAACTTCTCATGATGCACTTCCCTGAGGTTAAACTCAGCAGGACTTTGTACCCCATACCCTTGAGCAACCCCATTTAATTGATCTTGTATCGATCCGACCCCCTTAAGCTTTATCTCTTTACCTGTTCGTAAGTGCGATGAAGCCCAAAGGAAAGGATGAAAACCCATCGAGATGCACCGATGCAAAGAGATGAAGACCTCAACATGAAGGATTAATTTCTTCGAGTAGGACAACAAGAACCAGAAGATTTGTTTGAAGGCGAAACCGAAACTCTACCCCTTACACTACTTTTAATTCTCGGGACGAGAATTCTTTCTAGTGCTGGAGATTTGTAACACCCTCAGAATCAGTACCAGTAATCACTACAGTGATTCCACTGTTAGTGGTCATTATTGTTGATGATCAAACCATGATCACCTTTGATCATGGCTCTGTCAGATTCTCATCCTGATAAAATTTTCAGATTATAATCTTGCTCCAAGGAAATTGTGGGTGTATGATAACCATTTTGCAAATGCCTAAACCAAGTCAACTCCTAGCCATTTGAATAATCACAAGTCAGTGATGATTATGAAACCAAGGATGCCGGATTGTTGTATTGCCAAGTGAATTAAATTGGGAATAGAAATCATAGTTAAACCAACACTGTAAAAACTATTAATAGTATTGCCTAGAAATGTTGGGCCATGTTAAAATAGCAATGGGTATTCTATTAAAGTGTTTAGAAAGTATTATGAAATAAAAACAATAGCTTTGGGAATTATTAAATTGCCATGGAATAAAATAAACAAGTGCAAATTTTAAATGAACTAAAAACTGTGAAACTAATTTTTTTTAAATGCCTAAATAACAGTAAGCTATATTAAAAGTGAAATGGGATTTTATTACCATGATTAAAAATGATAAACAAATAATAACAGCGGTCAAACAGTGACAATTAATGTCTTTTAAATAAATAAAATACTAAATTATTTTTATTAATGCCCAAACTTTTTGTGGCACTTAACTATGATGCAACCATAATTTTGGAACAAATTTTAGGTTGTAGAAAATATAAAAGACATTAAACTAATTAGAAACAGAATAAACAGAAAACAAAAACAACAAAAAAGGGGGAAAAATCAAAAACCCTATTCAACGCCTATTGTGGTTATAGACCTAACAATAGATATGAGGGTATTGATGGAGCTATGAAGATCTGTACGCAAAGATGGTGACACCAGGAAAAGTTATACAGGTTAGGCCTCTCCTTGGAGATAACAACCTTAATCCTATCCCAAATAGTTTGGGGTGTTCTTTCTCTAGATGTCCAAGTCCTCATTGCTGGGGTGAAAGGATGGGCTTATATAGAGTGCGCCATGTCCCTTCATTGCCCAGTAATGGGTTTTAATTACAGAGTTTAAGGATGGATATTATTACAATGGGAAACGTCTCCCCATTATTCCTATTTAAGTAGGGGTAACGCCTATGGCTTTAATGTCTTGTAACAGCATCCCTTCTTCCTCTTATCCGAGTACCATGCAGCTCGGCTTCTTCTTCTTCCGAGTAACCATGCAGCTCGGCTTCTTCTTCTTCCGAGTAACCACCTTATTCGGATGGTAGTGCTTCGCTCCGAGTGACTCCTTACTCGAGAAAGGGCCTCTTCTGAATAAGGTTGCTCCTGTATTAATGGTGTCGCTTGAGTAAACTAGCTACTCGGAAGAGTTCGATTTGATCCGAGCAGTTTCTTACTCGGATAGAAAAGAAATAAGAGGTTTTTGTTTATCTTTTGATTTACAAGTATTTTCCAAGAGGTGGTAGAACTAAGGGTATCCCCTGATATAAGGACCATGGGGGTATACCTTAGGTATTACCACGACAGTAGCCCCCAAGTGCTTCTGGGTGCTCGCGTGAATTCATGAGGTGTGTGGAGATAAAATTTGATAAGAGGCCCGGAAGGACTTTATCAATATTTACACTGTCCCCTCGATTATGTGTAGGGTGAGTCGTTTTTTGGAAGGATTTGGCGACACTCAAACGTCTCTCGGAAGAGGTAGACTGAGGCCTCGGAAGGCGTGTCTTGGGGTAAAAGGCCTTAAACCCCATATGTAACCAAATCTGTAAAGTTTGATATTTAAAGCATCAGCTGACGAGCTTTAAATCGTATCCCATGGGATATCAATTCTTTACCCCTCACACCAGATCGTGCTAATAATCTGGCGATCTACGTCAGAGACAGATTATCAGCGAATTAGTTATTCGGAACTTCCTCTGTAATGCTTACCGAAGCTAGTTCGGGATTCTCTGAAAGTGATTGCCTATTTTAGCTGTTTCGAATGATGACTTACTCGGATTGTTTTTAATGATCCTTTCCGAGTGATGACTTATTCAGAATGAATCAGAAAAATGACATTCTTGTCCGAGTTGGGGCTTGTCTGGAAAAGTTATTTGTTTAACTTTCTTCCGAGTAAGGTTTTTACTCGGAGAAATTGTCTGAGGGTTTTTTACTTCCGAGTTATGCTAACTTGGAGAATTTTTTGTATGTCTTGTTCCCGGGCCGCTTTTCCAAGGAAGCGAATCTTTTTTCTGTCAGGGGATCTTTTCTGTCAGAGCGGTTCCTCGATTTCCGCGACGGTCAGTTATTTTATCATTAACTGCGCGCCTTTTAAGGAGGCTGGATTTGGGGGACCGTAACGGGCGCCCTCATTAAATGCCTCGATAACTGTGTGGGCTTCCCTCTTGTATCTTATAAATACAGCTTCCTCTTTCTACTCAGTACAGCACTTGCTCCTTCCTCTCTTCCGCTGGTGACCATCTAGATCGAGAGTTTCTTCTCCCGTTGGTGATCTTCCAGCCGCTCTTCATACCAGCGGGGCTCCTATCCGTTTGCTCCCTTGGCGCCATGTCTGCGGGGGAATGGTTGCCTTCCATCGTCACGGTGGAGAACATCCGACGCTACCAGGACGAGGGGCTACTCCCTCGCCATGGCTGCCGCCTTCCTGGCCCAGGTGAGGTTGAACCTCACCCTAGGGAGGACGAGCGGGTTCTGCTCCTTTCTCATGTGGATAGGGGATTTTCTCTTCCTCCTCATCCTTTCTTGCTTGATTTTCTTGCTTTCACCGGATCTCAACTGCATCACATCGTTCCCAATTCTATCACGCTTCTGTCTAGCTTTTTCTCTTTGTGTGAGGGTTTTCTTGGTATCGATCCTCATTGGAACCTTTTCCGCACCATTTACACCATAAAGCCCCAAAAGATAAAGAACTCTGGGGAGGCAGAGATAAATCATCTTTGCGGGGGGCTGTTTTTGGCGAAGAGGCAGGGTATCCAGTATTTCGCTTCTAGCTTGCCCGATTCCGTGAAGAACTGGCAAAATAGCTGGTTTTATTGTAAGGTGGAAACTGCCCCTGGTACTCGGACGCTGCCTCCTTACTCGGATGTCAGGCTGGCCGACTCCCGAAGCTGGAATCCCCGGTTGCTCGCTTCCGAGAAACAGCGGGTTTTACCACTGATGAGGGAAGTAGTGAGGATGAAGAAGGCGGGGTTAGACGCCATGGATCTTATTGCTCTTTTCGTTAGTCGGAGAATTCAACCCTTGCAAGCCCGAGCTAGGAGGATGTGGGAGTACACGGGGATTGAAGATAACACCCTTTATAACAACTCGGCCATGTCTCAGAAGGAGTTTGAACAACTCATGAAGATCATCACCAGCGTGACTCATGGTGCACAGATGCCTGGCCGAGTTAGGCCTCTTGATATTAGTCGTCCTCCAGCTCTGGTGATTTTCTTTGAACCGACTAGTCTTTTGAGTGTTGTGATAAATCTTGAGTTTTAATCTGGCTATTTTGTCTATTTTTCAGACGAACATCGCTCCGTCTCCAATTCCTCTAGCGCCACAGCACCCTATCGAAGAAGACGAGGATAGCAACAATGAAGCGGGACTTGGGGTTGAGGATGACGAGGAGACGGAGTCCGATGTGGTACCTCTTCGCCCAACTGCTGAGCAGCGCTCCAAGGGTAATCACAACCGTGAGGCAGCTCAGGAAGGATCTGCTCGGGGGACGAAACGTCCCATATCTCCGAGTAAGGGGGAAGGTAGTGGCAAGGCCACCGCTCTTAGCCCGAGTCATGGGAAAGTGGCTCCCATGAAACAGCGGAAAACGCTTTCTACCCTTGGCGGGAGAAAGGTTAATGCTTCGACGGATGCCGCCGAGATTCCCAGGAAGTCTTTCGGGTCAGGATCTGGTCAAGATGCTCCCACCGCTGTTGCTCCCCCACGACGAGCTCTTAAAACAGCTCGGAAGTAATATCCGACAGCTTTTATTTTTCCTTCTTTGATGATTTTTGCAGATCTTAACTTTCCTCATATTGCAGTGTTCGTCCGAGTGGATCTGAGTCACTCCCTGGTGTTGAGACTCATGATGCTGCAGCTTATGAAGATGTCAGTAACTGTGTTGTGACTGATTTCCAGGTGCTGGATCCTATTCCGGAGCAAATTCCAGCCGATGGTGAGTATTCGTTCTTTGGCTCTAGATTTTATCCTTGCTCCGGGTTCTTGCTTACAAGTTTTATTTTTGTTAGATATGGATGTTGGCCCTGACGTAGACCCAATCCTTACTGCAAATGTGGCGACCTTCCCTGCTTCCAGCGCCCCGACTGCTCCGGAAGCCTCTACTGATCAGGAGGTTATTGCTCCTACGCCAGTTCAACCTGTCGCCTCGGGGGTGAATGCCGAAGACACGCCTGTTCCTCCTGCTATCTCGGGGGTGATAAACGCCGAAAAGAGTTCTAATGTTTCTGTTGAAACCTCGGGCGAAATTCGGCCTCCTCCTACTTCTGTCTCGGTTGATACCTCGATTGAGGATGCCGTAGTAGATGGATTGAAGGAGTCTCTGACGAAGGCCTCGGAAATTGAGCTGAGGTTACGTGAGTTAGCTTTCGACGCTGGGATGATGAAGACCAAGTTGCATGTAAGTGCTTATGCAAGCCTTACACCCACTGGGTGTGCGGATTTAACTTTCTTGAGGTTACTCGGAGTCTTATGTTGTAGATGTTGTTGGCTTGATAATCGTCTAGTGGGGGCACTTCTTAGTGCACCCCCTGGGTGTAGCCCCCAAGGCTCCGAGTAACTTCTTGAAGTTGCTCGGAGTCTTATGTTGTAGATGTTGTTGGCTTCATAATCGTCCAGTGGGGGCACTTCTTAGTGCACCCACTGGGTGTAGCCCCCAAGGCTCCGAGTAACTTCTTGAAGTTTCTCGGAGTCTTATGTTGTAGAGAATGTTGGCTGATTTTTCCTTTGCCAGGAGGCTTGCAAACTTGGCACTGACTTCGTGAAATTACAAGGAGAACATGAAGCTTTGAAGAAAAGGCATGCTGAGGATAATGGTAAGGCTATGCTTCTAATCAGTAGTTTCCAAATTGTTCGCCTTGTGATTTTTCTAATAGCTCGTTCTGCAGAGGCTGCGAAGAAAGCATTTGATGCGAAGGTGAAGGAAAATGATGAATTTGTCAGTAAAATGAAAAAGGAGATTGAGCAAACTGAGAAACGTGCGAAGGAGAAGAAAGCTTTGGAGAAACAAGTGGCCAGCCAGAAGAAAGCTCTTGAAGAGAAAGAGGCCACTATCTCCCAGCTTTGATCCGACCTACAGAAGTTGTCCGAGCTGCGCTCTAAAGACAAGGAGAATCATGAAGCTGAGCTGGCAGCTACTCGGGAATCTGTCAAAAAAGCTGAAGAGTACTGTGCCGGGAGATTTGCTTCATTTAGTGAGATGCTATCTAGTAAGTTATTTTCCTTGCATCGTGCGTCCGACCTGTTGCTGCTAAGTCATCTCGTTTGATTCTTACATTTATTCTGTTTTTGCAGTTTATTCCACCAACCCTGAGGCGGAACAGGCGCGTATGGCCGAGTTTGCCGAACTGATGAAGAAGGACAATTACACTCCCAAGACGACGGAATTTTCCTTGTCCAAAGGCCTTCTGACCATGAGGTGTGCGAGTGCGAAGAAGTATGCTGAAGAAACCATGGGTGCCACCCTGGATTTGAAGAATTACATCTCGCCTACTGAGGAGAATCGTGTTCATTTGGATACAGTTGTTCCTCTACTTCAAGCAGCTCCACAACAAATTGCTCGTTGGAAAAGGTCTTCAGCTCGGAGTGGCGCGAATTATGCTCTGGCTCTGACTAAAGCTCATTTCTCGGAAAAAATCCATAATCTGGAACGAGTCGGAGATGGTGATCCAGAGCATGGTCCGAGTTGCACGACCTTCTTGTCCCGTTATGCTGAGACTGCGAGTCCTATTGCGAAGATGCCAGATCTTGATTTCTTCGTGGAATCTACTGGAGTTACCAGTGAATCTGATGAGGCAAGTGATGCCTGATCGAGTTGAGGGAAAAACTATTAAAATTTCCTCGGAATGCCGAGTGGTTTTGTAATAAACAGTTTGTGTCTTGTTGATGTGCCCTGGGTACACAGTTTGTCCTTTAAAACTACTGCCCTTTATTAAGAAGGCCTGGCTCTGAGGTGTTGGTTTGTGTTGCTATAACCAGTTATCTGCAAGGATATAGAACTATGTTTCTGAAATCATCGTTTCTCTTTTTTCGGGTTTTCGAAGTTGAGCAACTTAGGTAAAATTGGCTTAAGCTCTCGCCCGAGCTGCGTGCCGCTCGGATGAAGAACTTGAATAGTTCGTAACGTTAAGTAGCCCCCAAGTTTGGAAAGAGCTTGGCGGGTCACTTAGTGAAAATGTGTCTTAATCTTTCATCCGAGCTGCGTGCAGCTCGGATGAGGAACTTTAAACAGTTCGTAACGTTAAGTAGCCCCCAAGTTTGGAAAGAGCTTGGCGGGTCACTTAGTGAAAATTGGCTTAAGCTCTCGTCCGAGATGCGTGCATCTCGGATAAAGAACTTAAACAGTTCGTAATGTTAAGTAGCCCCCAAGTTTGGAAAGAGCTTGGCGGGTCACTTAGTTAAAATTGTCTTAAGCTCTCGTCCGAGCTGCGTGCAGCTCGGATGAAGAACTTAAACAGTTCGTCACGTTAAGTAGCCCCCAAGTTTGGAAAGAGCTTGGCGGGTCACTTAGTGAAAATTGGCTTAAGCTCTCGTCCGAGATGCGTGCAGCTCGGATAAAGAACTTAAACAGTTTGTAACGTTAAGTAGCCCCCAAGTTTGGAAAGAGCTTGGCGGGTCACTTAGTTAAAATTGGCTTAAGATCTCGTATGAGCTGTGTGCAGCTCGGCTGAAGAACTTAAACAGTTCGTAACGTTAAGTAGCCCCCAAGTTTGGAAAGATCTTGGCGGGTCACTTAGTGAAAATTGGCCTAAGCTCTCGTCCGAGCTGCGTGCAGCTCGGATGAAGAACTTAAACAGTTCGTAACGTTAAGTAGCCCCCAAGTTTGGAAAGAGCTTGGCGGGTCACTTAGTGAAAATGCGGCTTAAGCTTTCATCTGAGCTGCGTGCAGCTCGGATGAGGAACTTGGATTTTAAATAATGCAATTGATGAAGGCAGAATCTCTTTACTGAATCAATTCGCAAGAGTCTTATGCATAAAAGCGCCGCAACATTTGGGCGTTCCATGCATGTGGTTCTTCTATATTATTCGTTACATCATATAGCCGATAGGCTCCATTACCTAAAACTCGGGTTACAATGTAAGGGCCTTCCCAGGGAGGGGCTAGCTTGTGACCAGAGGCTTGTCTGACACGCAAGACCATGTCACCTTCCTGAAAAGAGCGAGCTCGGATATGACGCTCGTGATATCGTCGAAGATCTTACTGATAAAATGCTGAGCGTGTTAGGGCTAAGTTTCTTTCTTCTTCTAGAAGGTCAACACCATCCTGTCGAGCTGTCTTGGCTTCTTCTTCGGTATACTGAGTTATTCGGGGGGCGCTGTGCTTGAGGTCACTCGGTAGGACAGCTTCTGAACCATACACCAGAAAAAAGGGGGTTGCTCGAGTTGATCGGTTTGGAGTTTTTCTCAATCCCCATAATACTGAGGGGAGCTCTTGAACCCAGGCTCCTGCTGCTTCCTTCAGTTCCCGCATAAGACGTCGTTTGATTCCTTTCAAGATTAACCCATTTGCTCGCTCCACCTGTCCATTGGATTGAGGATGTGCTACTGAAGCAAAGTTTACTCTGGTACCCATGTTCCAGCAAAACTGCTTGAATTTGGTTGAGTTGAAATTCGACCCGTTGTCAGTGATGATGTCATGGGGAGCGCCAAAACGATGTATGATGCCTTGGATGAAGCTAACTGCAGTGGCTGAGTTCAAACTTTTTATTGGTTTTGCTTCTATCCATTTTGTGAACTTGTCCACAGCTACTAGGATATGAGTGAAACCGGATGTGCCTGTTTTCAAGGGCCCTATCATGTCCAACCCCCATGTAGAAAAATGCCAAGCTAAGGGTATTGTCTTCAGCCCGGAAGCTGGTTTGTGCGGCTGATTCGCGTAAAACTGGCATCCTCTGCAATGATCCACAATATTCTTGGCATCCCTTAAAGCATTCGGCCAGAAGAATCCTGCTCGGAAGGATTTGGCTACTAGTGTCCGACTTGATGCATGGTGACCACATTCACCGGAGTGTATGTCTTGTAAGATGAGTCGACCTTCTTCTTCCGAAATGCATCGCTGGGGAAGCTTTGTGACACTGTTTCTGTACAACTCGTTGTTGATCATCGAATAGGATTTTGATTTTCGCACTACTTGCTTGGCTTCTACTTCATCTTCTGGAAGCTCTTGTTTTTGCAAGTATCTCAGAATGGGCAAGGACCACTCGGGGGGAATTACCTCTATGTCGAAGACAAGATCTACAACCGCGGGAATGTCTTCTTTGTGTGGAATGTTCCCATCTGGTAGCATGCTTGGGTCGGCTTCCGAGTAAGGGTCTTCCTTCACGGTTGGTGCATGTATGTGTTCCAGATAAATTCCTGAGGGGATTTGACCTCGAGTGGATCCTAACTTGGCTAAGTCATCTGCTTCTTGGTTTTGAGCTCTCGGGATGTGATGGAGCTCCAACCCATCAATTTTTTTCTCCAGTTTTTTGACTGCTACACAGTAGGTTGTCATTGCTGTGCTCCGTATATCCCATTCTTTCATGACCTGATTGATCACTAGATCGGAGTCTCCAAAAATCATCAACCTTCTCATCCCGAGTGAAATGTCCATTCGTAATCCATACAAGAGAGCCTCATACTCGGCTTCATTATTTGTTAAGGGGAAATGGATTTGGAGGACAAATCTCATTTCATCCTTTCTCGGGGAAACCAGCACTACTCCTGCTCCTGCCCCATTTAACATCTTTGATCCATCAAAAAACATAGTCCAGTGTTCAGGGATTGGTTGTGGGATGCTTTGAGCTTCTATCCATTCGGCCAAAAAATCTACCAAAGCCTGTGATTTAATTGCCTTCTTGGGATGATACTTGATATCATATGGTAAGAGGTCTAATCCCCATTTCGTAATTCTGCCCGTGGCATATTTGTTGTTCATTATCTCGGCCAAAGGAGCTTCTGAGACTACTGTGACCGAGTGGTCTTCAAAGTAGTGAACCAGCTTTTGGGATGCCACGTGAATTCCCATTGCCAACTTCTGGTAATGAGGATATCGCTGCTTGGATGGCGTGAGGACCTCGGAGATGAAATACGTAGGCCTTTGAATCTTCTGTGTTTTTCCTTCCTCTTCTCTTTACACCACTATAGCTATGCTGACGAATTGACTTGTGGCTGCGATGTACAGCAAGAGTGGCTCCTTTTCTTTCGGTGCTGCGAGAACTGGCCGAGTTGACAACTATTTTTTCAGTTCTTCGAAGGCCATCTGAGCTTCTTCGGTCCACTTGAAGTTTGACGACTTTTTCATTAGCTGATAGAGGGGGAGTGCCTTCTCTCCAAGTCGGGAAATGAATCGACTAAGTGTTGCAAGACACCCTGTCAATTTTTGAACATCTCGGAGTTTCTGAGGGGGCTTCATGTTCTGGATTGCTGCTATCTTCTCAGGGTTAGCTTCAATCCCTCTTTCAGAAACCATGAAACCGAGTAATTTTCCTGTTGGCACACCAAATACGCACTTTTCTGGATTCAATTTGATGCTATAAGATCGCAGACTCTGAAAGGTTTCAGCCAGGTCGGCCAGCAACTTACTTCCTTCAGCTGATTTGATTACAATGTTATCAACATATACCTCAACATTTTTGCCAATCTGCCAGATCAAACAGTTTTGCATCATGCGTTGACATGTAGCCCCTACATTTTTAAGTCCGAATGGCATGGTGACATAGCAAAAATAGCCAAAAGGAGTTATAAATGCGGTTAGTATTTCATCTCGTTCATATAATCAGAATTGATGATAGCCCGAGTATGCATCGAGGAAACATAGTCTTTCACACCCAGATGTGGAATCCACAATCTGATCAATGCGAGGAAGAGGAAAGTGATCCTTTGGACAAACTTTATTGAGATGACGGAAATCAACACAAGTTCTCCAAGTTTTATCTTTCTTTGGAACCATCACAGGATTTGCTAACCACTCGGAGTGGAAAATTTCCCTGATGAATCCAGCTGCTAGCAATCTTGCTATTTCTTGTCCGATAGCTTTTCTCTTTTCCGAAGAAAAACGCCTAAGGGACTCTTTTACTGGTCTTGCCTTTGGATCAACCCGTAATTTGTGCTCAGCCAACTCCCTTGGGACTCCAGGCATGTCAGATGGTTTCCACGCAAAAATGTCCCAATTCTCACGGAGGAAGTTGATGAACTCGAGTTCCTATTTAGGGTCCAGGTCGGTGGCGATGTTGGTGTACTTGTTCTCATCGGAAGGATGTATCCGCACCTTTTTGGTCTCTTTTGCCAGCTCAAATGAAGATGATTTCTTAGGTTGTAACAACTCGGACGTGTCAACTGTTTTCTTCAACTCGGCAAACTCAACCTCTACCATTTGCTGGTCGGCTATAAGTGATCCTTTTTGCAGCAGCTCTTCTGCTTGTTTATAGTTTCCGGATACAGTGATCACACCTTTAGGACCTGGCATTTTTAACTTCAAATAGACATAGCAAGGAATTGCCATGAACTTTGCATAAGCGGGCCGTCCGAGTAGCGCGTGATAAGCACTTGGAAAGTCGACTACTTCAAAGGTAATCCTTTCTTTCCGAAAATTATCAGGTGTACCGAAAACTACATTCAGAGTAATCATACCTAGTGAAAATGCTTTCTTTCCTGGGATGATCCCATGAAATTCCAAGTAACTGTTACTGAGTTTGGACATCAGAATGTTCATGTCTTTTAAGGTACTAGCATATAAGAGGTTTATGCCACTGCCTCCATCCATCAAGACATTCCTTAGCCTCAAATTACCATTTCCCGTTTCGACCAATGGGTCAACTATCAAAGCATGTCTTCCAGGGTGAGGGATATGAGGAGGGTGGTCTGATTGATCAAACGTAATCGGAACATTTGCCCATTTCATATAATTCGGAACAGCTGGAGCCATCGTGTTAACCTCCCTGAATCTCAATTTTTCCACTCTTTTTGATTCCCGTCCTGCAAAAATGACCAGTATTCCATCTTCCCGAGGAAAACCTTCATTATCCAAATCTGGACTTCCTTCCTTTTTCTTCCCCTTATCTTGCTGGGGCCCGGTCTTCGCATTTTGCGCAGCTCTCTTGATTAGTCGGCACTGCCTGGCTGTGTCCTTCGGGAGAACTATCTTTCCTTCAGCGTCTTGGGTGGTATGAAGAGGACAAGGCTGATTCAGGATATCATCATCATTTGAAGGCTTCTTCTGACGAGGTTGCCATTCCTTCCTTTGTTGATTTTTGCTGTGGATACCTACTGCATTTGCAGCCGCCACCAATTCGGCATCTGTCGGTGCCCCTTCTGCTTTTCGCTTACCAGTCCCGCCTCCATTCTTTTGCTTGGGATTAGAAGCCGAGTTGTTATTTCGATACTGCTGGGATTTTTGCCGAATTTCCTCTTCCCCATTAGCATACTTGTTTGCAATTTCCATCAATCTGCCCAGTGAAGTGACATCGGGGGACCTTGCGAGCTTCAAGCTTAACTCTCTGTACCTGACACCTTGCTTAAAGGCATGAATCGCCTGGAACTCGTAGACTCCCTCTACCGAATTGTGGAGAGTAATCCATCTCTGAATGTATTCTCGAGTAGGCTCATTGTGACCTTGGATGCACAACTGTAATTCGGTCAGCCCTCCTGGTCTCTTGTAGGTTCCTTCAAAATTCTTGACGAAAACCCTGACTAAATCTTCCCATGTCCAAATGTTCTTTGGTGAGAGCTGGTTTAGCCATGTCCGAGCTAAACCTTCAAGCATCAGGGGAAGGTGCATCATGGTTATCTCGTCTCCACCACCTCCTATCTGGACTGCTATTCTGTAGTCATCTAACCACGTCTGCGGCTTGGCATCACCCCGGTATTTCTCCACTCCCTGCGCTATCCTGAAGCGAGGAGGAATTGAGGTTGATCTGATTCTCTCGCTGAAACAGACAGGGCCTGTAGCCATCGGATAACTAACTTGGTCTTGTCGATACATCCTCACACGATCTACTCAATTCTGTACCAAATAGCTTCGAGCATCATCTTCAATATCTCGATATCTTTCCTCTTGAAGATCCACTCGGCGCCGCTCTTGGTCTCTCCTCCGAGCTGCGAACTCTTCGTCTCTCCTCCGAGCTGCGAACTCTTCGTCTCTCCTCCGAGCTGCAAAATCTTCGTATCTCTCCCGAGCTGTGTATTCATCACCTCTTCGGAACTCTGGGTTTTGAAACTGCTCATGGCGATATTTATCATGAGGATTTCCCTTGTTCCGAGGTGAATGATTTCTGTTTCTTCGAGGAGTATAAACGGACTGAGAGGTGCCCGTGAGGGGCGGCTGAGAGTGAACTCGCTGTAGTGATTGACTGACTTCAGCGTTCTGCTCCACTGCCTTTTGTAACAAGAATGCTAAGTGTTCTATTCCTTCGGCCGCCGAGCCGCTCGGTTGCAAGGAATTTGCAATCCGAGTAGCTGCTATTAAATTCTCCATTGGGGTATCCAGAGCTCGGAAGGGTTGATTTTCACTAACCCCCCGCAGTTGCCGACTGGTTCTACTCTGCTTGAGGCGAGCTACCTCACGAGCCTGGTGCTCCAATGTATTCTGTAGCTCGGTTAAACATTGTCGTTCAGCTAAGTTGGTTAACCTAGCTGCTTCTAAATGTTGCCCTTCCGGAGTTGAGGTATCTATGGGGGTTTGTAACATTCGCTCTGCTGCCTCTGCCGTCCCTTGTTCTTCCCAAGTAAGGGGACACCGACTTGAACCTCCGAGCTCTAGACGTCTGAAAGAAGATGTTCGTCGACGTTCTCTTTCTCTGAGTGGAATCTCTTCATTGCCCCGAGCTGCTTCATTAGTCCGATCTCCCCCCTCTCTGGCCGGTGACGCCTGAGGTGGTGGAGTTCTGGCCATACAAACTTCTGCCATGGTGACGGGAGAACCATTGCTCCCTTCTTGTTCGGCTTCTGGTTCCGAATCAAACATCATAAGGTCTTCATCATCTCCAGAGTTGAAGATGTGCATTAGAGATGTCGTCGGACCTTCCTTCGCGATCAGCTCGCTGATGGCCTGCTGAGCTGATTCCATTGAGTCGATGACCGCCACCTGCTGGATCGGGCGGGGCATGTTCCGGTAAGGAATACGCGGGAGGCCTGATCTCTTCTTCTTGCGGTGAACAGGCAACAGGGCCTGGGCTTGAGGACGAGCTGGTAATTGGAGGCGAAGAGCCCCCGAATTGTCGGCTCGAAAGTGCACGCTGCCTCTTAAAGGCAACAGCTGCGCTTGGAGCGGCGCATCCGCCAGCCAAGCAGAATCGTCAGCCACAAAGGCTAACGATCCAAAGGAAAACATTTCGCCGCGGATGAGTTGGGGACCGCAGGACGACGAGGAAGACGAAAAGAATCCCATCTCTACGGTTGCTGATCATCTCAGCCCCACGGTGGGCGCCAATTGTTGTGGTTATAGACCTAACAATAGATATGAGGGTAGTGATGGAGCTATGAAGATCTGTACGCAAAGATGGTGACACCAGGAAAAGTTATACAGGTTAGGCCTCTCCTTGGAGATAACAACCATAATCCTGTCCCAAATAGTTTGGGGTGTTCTTTCTCTAGATGTCCAAGTCCTCATTGCTGGGGTGAAAGGATGGGCTTATATAGAGTGCGCCATGTCCCTTCATTGCCCAGTAATGGATTTTAATTACAGAGTTTAAGGATGGCTATTATTACAATGGGAAACGTCTCCCCATTATTCCTATTTAAGTAGGGGTAACGCCTATGGCTTTAATGTCTTGTAACAGCAGCCCTTATTCCTCTTATCCGAGTACCATGCAGCTCGGCTTCTTCTTCTTCCGAGTAACCATGCAGCTCGGCTTCTTCTTCTTCCGAGTAACCACCTTATTCGGATGGTAGTTCTACGCTCCGAGTGACGCCTTACTCGAGAAAGGGCCTCTTCTGAATAAGGTTGCTCCTGTATTAATGGTGTCGCTTGAGTAAACTAGCTACTCGGAAGAGTTCCATTTGATCCGAGCAGTTTCTTACTCGGATAGAAAAGAAATAAGAGGTTTTTGTTTATGTTTTGATTTACAAGTATTTTCCAAGAGGTGGTAGAACTAAGGGTATCCCCTGATATAAGGAACATGGGGGTATACCTTAGGTATTACCACGACAACGCCCTGGGCGAGGCCCACCACCCCGGCCCAGCCGCCCACTCCTCTCTTCTCTCTGCCCCACCCCAACCACCCTCACCTGCTCCCCCTCCCGTGGCAGCATGGCCATGGCCAGAGCACGCCATGCCGGCCCCCCCTTCCCTCATGTGCGCACGTCAGTGGAGATAAGGACCGAGCCTCACCTCTGGTCGTTCCCCTCGTCGTTCTCCCCCCCCCCCCCAGCGCTCTCCCCGCCTCTCCTGTGCGGCACCGAGCACAGCTGTGGCCGCGCCACCTTAGCCGCCGTGGCCAACGGCCGCCTCTCGTCGTCGCAAGATGTCCAGGAGGACCGTCACCGACGCCTTCGTCACCTCCAGCAACGAATCAAGACGGGGCGCGCTGTAGGCTGGGAATCGACCGCTTCTTCCTCCTCGGGCCGCCGCGCCATTGTCGTCGTGGAGCTCTGCTCCGAGCTCCCCGCGCCTGCTACCTCCCCTACGCACTCCGCTGTAAGCACGCACGCATTTTGCCCCAGCTCCCGCTCTATTTCGCGCACCGTACCCTCGTCTCCACCACGGCCATGTTCCGTCCGCCGCTTGGCTTGACCTAGCCGATGCCTCGGTCCACTCCAGCTCGTGCAGATGGCTGGGATGGATGCGGTTCCTCGTGGGGGTCACGTAGAAGCTTGCGGCGCTCGATTTGACCCCTATAGCGAGCGCTAGGACTCCGGCCATGGCACGGCTCGCCGCTGGCGAGCTCTGTCTGGGCTGGGCTCACTGACGAGTAGGCCCCACGGATGCTAATCACTGTTAGGGCTTCGGTTAATTAAGCCACTGATTAAACCTAAGCTAAATTACCCCTTGGGCATATGACAGGTGGGCCAGCACTTAACCCCCCCCCCCCTCTGTTATGTTAGTATAATTAATTGTTAGCCAAAATGAGTCACTGACTAGTGGGCCCTGGCCTGTTAAGATAAAATTAACTAGGTTATTAGCTTAGAGTGTATGACACATAGGCCCCCCCTGAGATAATTGTTTTATTAAATGAAATATTGATATGTGTATGACATGTGGGCCACCCTACTATTTTATTAAATAAAATTGATTTATATTAGATGTGAGGCTGACCAGTGGGAACCACTGGTCAGGTTTGACCAGTCAACCCCTCTGTGATAATGTTTCTTTAAAAAAATCTAGAAAATGATTTAAATTGATTTAAACTTTGAAATTCAATATCTTTTAAACCGTAACTCAGATTGAAAAACTTTATACATAAAAATTGATCAGAAAAGTATAACGAATACGAATACAATATCCGTATTTCTACCACACCCCTCTAACACAAGGAACATCGAACCGTCCCCCTCCGGACCGACTGTCCGATAAATTGTCCGGTACTGCTAAAGTACCCGGATGAATTTATTTCGAACACGAAAGTTGTTCGGAATAGATCAACTAACCCGGATACACCACCCACACATGTGTCGGATGTCCACGACACCTCCAGCATGAACCCTTCCCGCTCCGGACACCCTGTCCGGTAATCATCCGGAGCTGGCAGTTCATCCCTAGATGGACTCCCGCTCCGAGCAACGTGCATTGCACTGCGTTAGAACACCGTTAACATTGGGTGTGTCATGTCTTGTATTTGTATTGCTATTATTGTTGTGTATTTATTGTCCCCCCCCCTTTTATTCTCTGATAGACCTCATTGCTACCGCCAACTACGTCGTTGCCGAGTTCGACTACTTCGTCGACGATCGTACCGCTACTACCGAGCTTCCAGGCAAGCAGATCCATTCTCTTCCCCAAATATAGCCTAACTTTCCGTACTTTCTTGCACTAGGAATTGTTACTGCTGCTGCTACGTTACAATCCTATTCAATTGCATAGCCTGATTTTGTCGCCCCTTGTTGTACCTTCGTTATCCTATGCTGCCTGCTATATATATATATATAATATTCAGCAGTGAGCCCTGCGCATTGTTAGCTAGGATTAGATAGCGGGCCTAGGCCACTCAGGGGAGTGACGCGGATACAAAATATATACAACTGCAACAGGTACGGATCAATGCAGACGCCCTAGGGAACCTACAATGGCGAGACTCGGCCAAGTCGCTTCGAGTTTGACTTACGAGTGGAAGGACTCGTATTTCACTCTCGTCGGCTTAGTAGCATAGTATCACTGGGATGATACGAGGGTATTCCTCTTTAGTTCATTCCGCTGGTGTCTCGGCACCACCGTGGTGATACGAGAATATTCCTCTTTAGTTCATTCTGCTGATGTCTCGATCGAACCTCTTCAAGTGTACCATCGAGGGTGATTCCTCCTGGTTTCACTTGATGGTAGGCACTCGAATCAACTGGTGTCCTTACAGGTAAGGAGTCGGGTGACCCAACGGTGCCCGCGCAGGGTATCTCAGCGGAACGACAGGTCAGGTGTATTCCACCGGTGTGCGGCGGGCCTGGTGCTGTTCGTGGCCGAGAGGTATCCTGTTGTATGGAAGTCGAGCTCTTCGGAGCAAACGCGAGAAAAGGTAAGGAGACGGTTCACCTTGTTGGTAACCGCACGAGTTGGTGGGACGTCAGGGAAGGCACCGATGTTACTGGTGGACCTGACTGCTGTCGTTGTCCGCGGCTCGCCTAAATAAGGACAACGATAACGGTTGTTCCGACAGAAAATAAATAAATTGCTAAATGGTTCAGTGAATGTCTTGAGTTGGCTATATGCCATGTACGCACTACCTACCCGTGGGAATTACGAGTTATGGGCTCCCCTGCTTCATACTGTCGTCCGAGGACTCTTCAGACGTCAGCAGTACCGCGGCCTGCGCCGGGAAGTGGTGTTTTTTTTTCTCGCGCGGTGGTGTCTTATTTGGATTTTCTTTAACTTCACCGGCCAGCCTCGCACCACGCAGGAGTACGTCGGGCTTAGGGTCCAAAGCCCCGCGTACATAGGATATAGTCCGGCGGATGACCTCTCTGTTGAGTTTGAAAGATGGGTTACGGAGTGTCGGATAGCCTCGGTGGAGCATTCCCTAACAAGGTGCCCGCCACCCTGGAGATCCGTGCGTGTAGTGTAACACAAGTGCACCCCTGCAGGGAAGATTAATCTATTCGAATAGCCGTGTCCACGGTAACAGGACGCTTTATGCTGAAGCTGGATCTTACCACTACAAACTATTATTATTAAACTGTATGGTTCCGGGTTTTCTTCCTCGCTGGGATGTCGAGGGGTGAACTCGGAGGCATTGCTAATTATTACAACTTATTATTATACAATGCTGCAGCAACTTCTGCTGCATTGTTACTTTCATTACTATTATATTAACTGTTGGCCGATTCTTACCTCATGCTGCAAAACTCGTCGGAAGATGCTAGTCTTCGATAGGCCTAGCTTCTTACCCTTATTCTGATTTCTATCTTGCAGTCCACTATATATAGCCTCCCCTTTCCTTTTGATACAATGCATAAATGCTTAGTAGCGGACGTAAGACTCGCGGGTATGCTAGATACTCACCTGCTTTATTTTTTCCCTTTTATTGTTTTGCCTGATCGGCCGCTGCAGTCGACGTTGGAGCCTTGGAGTCCAGGAGCAGGAGATCCCCGATGCCGGCCACCGCAACATGAAGATCCCTGATGCTTTCGACGACGTTGAGTTCCCCTTTGACCAGGAGTAGTTTGGAGGTTCCCAGGCAGGAGGCCTTGCCTTTTCGATCCAGTGTTGATTTTGTGCTAGCCTTCTTAAGGCAACCTTGTACCCTTGTGTCTGTACTCAGATACTATTGCTTCCGCTAACTTGTGCTCTCGAGCTGTTGTATTCGAGCCCTCGTGGCCCCTGGCTTGTATTAAACAGCTTGTATTATTTTTATTTGTAGAGTTGTGTTGTGATATCTCACCGTGAGTCTCTGATCTCGATCGTGTACCTTGCGTGTATGATTACTGTACACAGTCTGATTTTGGGGGCGTCACAGCCTCCCACCAACCAGCACAGGGGATCCGGGCCGCGCGGGCCCGCTCTTCCGCTGTCAGGCCCGCCGGAGCCCATCTGCGCCGCCTCCCGAGCTCCACCGCCCGCAGCGCCTCCGGCCGGCGAGCCGCCCGTCGCTGGTCCAGCCACCACGCCCCGATCGCCTCTCCTTCTCCTTTTTCCTCCTCACCGCCTCCCTCTCACCTCCCTTCTCCTTCTCGTCTGCAGGTCCGCCGCCGCGCGCCATGGGAGCTCGGCCCGAGCTCGGCCGCCACCAAGCTCGCGCCGAAGGCCGGCGGCTGCCGCCACCTGCCGGATCCGGTCCCGGTGCCCCGTCCCCGACGCCTCCGCCGTTCCCGCTCCTGCCTCCTCGCCTTGCCGCCCTGGGCCGCGCCTGCCTCCCCGCCGGTGGCCGGCGCCGCCACGTCCGCTCCCTAATCCGGTCGGGAGCGAGCTCGGGCAGGCCGCCAACCGCCCCTATGGGCCGCCTCCGTGGGCCGGCCGAAGCCCAGTCCAAGCCACGACCCACCTCAGTTCCCTGGCCCAACCGCCGGCCTCGAGGCCAGATGGGCTAGGTGAGCCGGCCCGTTTTCTTTTTTTTTGTTTATTTATTTATTTATTTTAATTTTTCCAGTACCTCAATTTTGGCTAAGTCTGGAGAATTTGTGCTGCTGATTCAGTTTTGCGTTGTAAATTGCGAGTAAACCGTAGCCCGGATCGCGTTGCGGCCAAAAGGAAAATTGTTTAGAATTATGTGTACTTCAGTCCATCTTTTGTGAGCTTTTTGATTTGATGCCATCTTGATGGTGCAGATATGTGTTGAAGTGGGCATCAGAATGTTAACTGTTGCTAATTTCTGTCAAGTGTTGCTGCTGTTATTTTATTGCAAGTTTGAATGATGAATGTGTCACATCCATGAGGCCTATGCTATTAATTCTTGTTGCATACTATTAAGCATCGTGTCTACTTCAATGATATGCATACACATGTCATATTTGCCTGCTGCATGATGTTTGTTTCATCACCCAATGTAGCTACCCTGCTGTTAGTGTGTTGCTGTTTATATAAAGTTGCTACTTTGCTGCCCTATATCTTTTTAACCGTGCATCCTATTGAGCATTGAAATAATTCATTTTGATCTATGCCATGTCTACTTCCATTATATGTATTGCATTGTCATGTTTACATTCCTGGTCATAGATATGTTTAGCTCCAAAGTTGTTATCCTGCTGTTGTTGACAGCCACCTCTGTTTTCATTAAGTCTGTAACTTTCCGATGGCATGTTGCATGCTTAATATCTTTTGATCTGTGATGCTTATGACCTTGATTCTTGTTTGTACCTGATCACCATCATGTCTACTTCATGCCCATGTATTGTTATGTCATGATGCTGCACATTTTCATATAGTTTTGCCCCTTTTTATACAGCATGAAAATAACAGTTTCTGTCCTGTTTTCCTGATTTTCACTAAGTCCTTGACCAGTAATGTTTTATAGCTTTTTGTGTTGCTTATAACTAGTAAACCATGATACATATTTGCATGATTCCTTTTGCCATGCCTTACCTGCCTTGTCTACTTTAGTTGCATATCATTTTTGTGCATGTTTACAACCTTTTGGTTGTTTATTTGTTGATCTAAAGTGTTCTTCCTGATGTTACCAGCATGTGTGCATAACTTGTTTTGCTTATATCTTTTTAACCGTAACTCCGTTTGGAGTGTTCTTTATATGTAACTTGACTAGAATTTCGTGTACTTTGTGTTTATGCTATTGTTTTCTGTTGTTAACCAACCTAAAATATGGTTTAGGGCAGAACAGTACCAAATGCTTTAATTGTCGTGAGGCACTTAGTGATATGCCATGTTTAGGTTGTGCCTCACTTAAATTGACTAGCATAGATAGTTTACCTTACGCTTCACCTCTTGAAATGTTTGTGTGCTTGCCATGCTTGAGTGAGATGCCATGTTAACAACCTTTGCTCACCTTGTGGATCTAAACAACTTGAACCCTTGTAAACGTGCGGTATCGTCGTGTGTGACGAGTACTCCACTTAACCTGTTAGTAACCGCTCTCGACGGTAGGCGCGATGTCTCGTGTTGCCTTCTTGTTGATGCTTGATCGTGTTTGCTTCATAGTAATATAGTGCTTTGTAGTTGATTGCTTTCCAGTGTTTACCCTCTTGTGTGCTTCCGCGGGTACCCTCTCGGAGACGATGCGAGCTTGCGATCAACTACACCTTCGGAACCCGACTTATCAATAGGCAAGGACTATACATTACTTATGCTCCATTCTATTTCTACTAGCGGTTTGCATGCTAGTCTAGGATAGGTTCGATGTTTGATCCTACCACATGTTTACAGCCTCTTTCAAACCGATACAGACATGTCCCCTCCCAGCAAACCATGTACTTCTATGTTACTATTGCTCGTTGCTCAGCCCTTTCTTAGTATGCATGCTTAGGATGCTATGATGTTAGCATGTTACTCCTTGATTCGGGATATCACATTATTATATTGTTTTTGATGATATGATTATTACAATGTTGACTATATTCGACGAAGGATGGAAGGTCTACGCTATCCCACCCCGACGCTTTGTTCCATTCGAGTCACCTAGGACCCGAGTTCCGGGTATTGTGTCTCTTGACGAGCGTCCCTAATTGCGTGTGGGATTTTATGGGGTCCCCTTTTCTTACCTACCTAGCTTCAAACATTTCTAGTGGTGGCCCAAGCTGATTTACCATTTGAAACCGAGTGTGTGTCTGTTGGGTCGCTCCTGGCAGATATTCTTTAAACCAACGTAGGACCAGTAAGGACATGGTTCCTTGCTGGCCCATCATGACCGGATAAGGACCCGGTCTCATGTGAGATTAACCGGCAATCCAAACCTGGAGTCATACGGTAGAGGACAATTCGAGAGCGCGACTGGCTTTTGAGTTGGATGTCAACTCACCGGGGGCAACCCAGATTTGTTCGTTGTTAACTAGAGGGACCTGTCGTTTCGGATCTCTCGGGACTAAATCATAAAATGGCTGTGTGTGATGGGTAGAAACTGAGAGTGATGGGCGTGCGTGCGGAGCCTTGTAATGGGCAATTGGTACACCCATGCAGGGTTAAATCATTTCGAGAAGCCGTGTCCACGGTTATGGACGACTTGAGACCTACTCCTTGTTCATAGACAACAACAACTGAGATAATCTTAATATAACTTGATCAATGTGTGTGTGCCTTGATTGCTTATCCTTCGTAGGGATACGAAGAGGGGGACAAGGATAGGATAGGTGCCATGCTTGCGTAAGTAGGTGGATAGCAGACTTGTTGGAGGCGATTCCTCATCTAATGCTTGGCTTCTTATCTTACTCTCTAGATCTTTAGCCACTTTATAAATGCTAGTGCTGCAGCAACCTCACCACTTACCCCCTCCTTACCGTAAACTACTAGTTGTCCTAGAATGAAGAGTGATGAAGTCCTTGCTGGGTCAGATGACCACTACAGTTGCATGCTGAGTACTTCTGTACTAATGATACTACCCCCAAACTCTTTTCAGGGTTCTAATCGACAACAGGTATGGTGATCGACGTTTCACGTGGAGACTCGACGACGACTAGTTAGGCGGATCCCGGCGGAGGGACTGGACCCGTGTGGTTATGGGAGCGATGTATTTTTCTCTTTGCCGCTAGGAATTTGATTGTAGTTTGTACTCAGACATGTATCTTACGCTGATGTATTGTATTAAGGCAGTTGTATGCCGATTGTATTAAATGTTGTATCCATGTAACTGTAATGTTGTGATATCATGTTGGAAATCCGGGGCATATGGCATTGTCATATGTCGCGGTGGGACCGATATGTGCTTCGTCCCCGGATCTGGATGGAAACATCTAGATCTGGAACAGTACCGCATATCGCGCCTTACAACTTGGTATCAGAGCCTTACCGACCGTAGGATCCCTTCTCTGGCCGAAGTCGAGTCTAGACAAAAACTATTCTGTAGTTACTAAATTAGTTATCGGAGAGTAGAAATATTTTTACTCCTTACCCTTGCTCTGGTCAAGACAAGTGTCGTAAGTGTTTTAATTCCCGTAATCCCCTTCAAACTCTAGGATATCGAGTGTGTGGAGTATCGGAACTTTTGCAATGCCTTGCTTGCAGCGTATTGTCTCGATTCCGATCTCAGGTTTGGTAAGTTCTGTATTACCTTTAGTTCTTCGGACTCTGGGTAAATATCTTGGTCGTCTATTGACTTCAGTTCTCTTGCCCAGTATCCTCACGATTTTAGTGAGGATGCTTCTCTTGATCGTCGCTTGGACTATCGTTCTTCCTCTTGATCTCCCGATGGTTTCGTTTTCCGACGTTGTCGTCTCTCTGCGGAAATTTATCTCGACAGAAGTTCGGCGTCGACATGGAGCAGAGTCCCTTGTTGGTGGTGTTGAAGGTTGTCGACTCTCTTTTCTCCCCCCCCCCCTATCCCTCGGATCGTCCTGGATCTCGGGACGAGATCCCTTGTTGGTGGTGTTGTATTGTAACAGCCCAGATTTCACAAAAAAATTAAAAAAGTTTGTTTTCGGTGTGAATTGGTTGATTGCATGCTTTTTTTGCTGTGTTTGCATCCCCGATTTATCGATCGACGATTATTTTTTCCCTCTTATCTCGTACCAGACGGAGACCGACCCTTTCCACCCTGACACTCGACCTTTGCGACACCGGGTCTCACCCGATCACCGTCGCGAAAACCCGCACAAGACCAGACGCAGCCAACGGAACGAAAAAACCCCGTTTAATAAGTAAACGGGATATTTTTATATCGTGCCGGAAAGTGTTCTCGGAACGGTTCCAGCGCGAGGTGAACGCCGCCGGCTCGACACGCTGGTCGCGCAGTTCGAAGTTTTACCTGAATCAGAGGTCCTACGGACCCCCGACGGTCAGGAACGTAAACACCGCGCGAGAGAGAGAAATCGGCGATATTTTTGCAAACTGCCAGCCACCTAGTCTATATAAAGACCACCACACTCCCACCCCTTTCTAGGGTTTACCCTAAGCCAAAATTGCAACCACCCCCCTCCACTTTGCTCAAATTCTGCCCCCTAGCCCTCCAAATCCGAAACCCTAGCTCTCCCTCTGATCTAGGCCGTCAGATCTGAGACCCAATGGTCCAGATCGCGCCCCATGCCTCCCACCAACCAGCAAAGGGGGTCCGGGCCGCGCGGGCCCACTCCTCCGCCGCCAGGCCCGCCGGAGCCCATCCGCACCGCCTCCCGAGCTCCACCGCCCGCAGCGCCTCCGGCCGGCGAGCCGCCCGTCGCCAGCGTCCAGCCACCGCGCCCCGATCGCCTCTCCTTCTCCTTTTTCCTCCTCATCGCCTCCCTCTCACCTCCCTTCTCCCTCCCATCTTCAGGTCCGCCGCCGCGCGCCATGGGAGATCGGCCCGAGCTCGGCCGCCACCAAGCTCGTGCCGAAGGCCGGTGGCCGTCGCCACCTGCCCGATCCGGTCCCGGCGCCCCGTTCCCCGACGCCTTCGTCGTTCCCGCTCCTGCCTCCTCGCCTTGCCGCCCTGGGCCGCGCCCGCCTCGCCGCCGGTGGCCGGCGCCGCCACGGCCGCTCCCCGATCCGGTCGGGAGCGAGCTCGGGTAGGCCGCTTATCGCCCTTTTGGGCCGCCTCCGTAGGCCGACCGAGGCCCAGTCCAAGCCGCGGCCCACCTCAGTTCCCTGGCCCAGCCGCCGGCCTCCAGACCAGATGGGCCGAACCCAAGGGGTGAACCGGCCCGTTTTATTATTTTTTTAATTTTTCTAGTACCTCAATTTTGGCTAAGTCTGGAGAATTTGTGATGTTGATTCAGTTTTGCGTTGTAATTTGCGAGTAAACCGTAGCTCGGATCGCGTTGCGGCCAAAAGGAAAATTCTTTCGAATTGTGTGTACTTTAGTCCATCTAATCTGAGCTTTTTGATTTGAGGCCATCTTGATGGTGCAAATATGTGTTGAAGTGGGAATAAGACTGTTAACTGCTGTTAATTTTTGTCAAGTGTTGGTGCTGTTATTTTATTGCAAATTTGAATGATGAATGTGTCACATCCATGAGGCCTATGCTATTAATTCTTGTTGCATACTGTTAAGCATCATGTCTACTTCAATGCTATGCATTCACATGTCATATTTGCCTGCAGCATGATGTTTGTTTCATCACCCAATGTAGCTTCCCTGCTGTTAGTGTGCTGCTGTTTATATAAAGTCGCTACTTTGTTTCCCTTTATCTTTTTAACTGTGCATCCTATTGAGCATTGCAATCGTCATTTTGATCTATGCCATGTCTACTTCCATTATATGTATTGCATTGTCATGTTTACATTCATGGTCATAGATATGTTTAGCTCCAAAGTTGCTATCCTGCTGTTGTTGACAGCCACCTCTGTTTTCACTAAGTCTGTAACTTTCCGATGCCATGTTGCATGCTTAATATCTTTTGATTTGTGATGCCTATGACCTTGATTCTTGTTTGTACCTGATCACCATCATGTCTACTTCATGTCCATGTATTGCTATGTCATGATGCTGCACATTTGCATATAGTTTTGCCCCTGTTTATACAGCATGAAAATACAAGTTTCTGCCCTTTTCCTGATTTTCACCAAGTCCTGGACCAGTAATGTTTTATAGCTTTTTGTGTTGCTTATAACTAGTAAACTGTGATGCCTATTTGCATGATTCCTTTTGCCATGCCTTACCTGACATGTCTATTTTAGTTTCATATCATTTTTGAGCATGTTTACAACCTTTTTCTTGTTTATTTTCTGCTCTAATGTGTGCTTCCTGATGTTAACAGCATGTGTGCATAACTTGTTTTGCTTATATCTTTTTAACCGTAACTCCGTTTGGAGTGTTCTTTCTATGTAACTTGACCAGAATTTCGTGTACTTTGTATTTATGCTATTATTTGTTGTTGTTAACCAACCTAAAATATGGTTTAGGGCAGAACAGTACCAAATGCTTTAATTGTCGTGAGGCACTTAGTGATATGCGATGTTTAGGTTGTGCCTCACTTAAATTGACTAGCATAGATAGTTTACCTTATGTTTCACCTCTTGAAATGTTTGTGTGCTTGCCATGCTTGAGTGATATGCCATGTTAACAACCTTTGCTCACCTTGTGTAGCTAAACAACTTGAACCCTTGTAAACGTGTGGTATCGTCGTGTGCGACGAGTACTCCACTTAACCTGTTAGTAACCGCTCTCGACGGTAGGCATGATGTCTCGTGTTGCCTTCTTGTTGATGCTTGCTTGGGTTTGCTTCGTAGTAATAGAGTGCTTGCTCATTAATTGCTTTCTAGTGTTTACCCTCTTGTGTGCTTCCGCGGGTACCTCTCGGAGACGATGCGAGCTTGCGATCAACTACACCTTCGGAACCCGACTTATCAACAGGCAAGGACTATACATTACTTATGATCCATTCTATTTCAACTAGCGGTTTTCATGGTAGTCTAGGATAGGTTCGATGTTTGATCCTACCACATTTTTACAACCTCTTTCAAACCGATACAGCCATGTCCCCTCCCAGCAAACCATGTACTGCTATGTTACTATTGCTCGTTGCTCAGCCCCTTCTTAGTATGCATGCTTAGGATGCTACGATGTTACCCTGTTAGTCCTTGGTTTGGGCTATCACATTATTATATTGTTGTTGATGATATGATTATTATAATGTTGACTATATTCCACGAAGGATGGAAGGTCTAGGCTATCCCGCCCCGACGCTTTGTTCCATTCGAGTCACCTAGGACCCGAGTTTCGTGTATTGTGTCTCTTGACGAGCGTGCCTAAACGCGTGTGGGATTTTATGGGGTCCCCTTTTCTTACCTACCTAGCTTCAAACATTTCTAGTGGTGGCCCAAGATGATTTACCATTTGAAACTGTGTGTGTGTCTGTTGGGTCGCTCCTGGTAGATATTATTTAAACCAACCTAGGACCAGTAAGGACATGGTTCCTTGCTGGCCCATCATGACCGGCTGAGGACCCGGTCTCATGTGAGATTAACCGGCAATCCAAACCTGGAGTCATACGGTAGAGGCCAATTTGAGAGCGCGGTCGGATTTTGAGTTGGATGTCGACTCACCGTGGGCCACACCGTGGGTAGAAACTGAGAGTGATGGGCGTGCGTTCGGAGCCTTGTAATGGGCAGTTGGTACACCCCTGCAGGGTTAAATATTTTTGAGAAGCCGTGTCCATGGTTATGGACGACTTGAGACCTACTCCTTGTTCCTAGACAACAACAACAACTGAGATAATCTTAATATAACTTGATCAATGTGTGTGTGTCTTGCCTGCTTCTTCTTCGTCGGGATACGAAGAGGGGGACAAGGATAGGATAGGTGTAATGCTTGCGTAAGTAGGTGGATAGCAGACTTGTTGGAGGAGATTACTCATCGAATGCTTGGCTTCTTATCTTACTCTCTAGATCGTTAGCCACTTCATAAATGCTAGTGCGGTAGCAATCTCACCACTTACCCCCTCCTTACCGTAAACTACTAGTTGTCCTAGAATGACGAGTGATGAAGTCCTTGCTGGGTCAGATGACCACTACAGTTGGATGCTGAGTACTTCTGTACTCATTATACTACCCCCAAACTCTTTTCAGGGTTCTGATCGGCAACTGGTATGGTGATCAACGTTTCACGTGCAGACTCGACGACGACTAGTTAGGCGGATCCCGCCAGAGGGCCTGGACCGGTGTGGTTATGGGAGCGATGTCTTTTTCTCTTTGTCGCTAGGCATTTGATTGTAGTCTATACTCAGACATGTATCTTCCGTTGATGTATTGTATTAAGGCAGTTGTATGCCGATTGTATGAGATGTTGTGTCCATGTAGCTGTAATGTTGTGATATCATGTTGGAAAATCCGGGGCATATGGGATTTTCATATGTCGCGGTGGGACCGATATGTGCTTAGTCCCCGGATCTAGATGGAAACATCTAGATCTGGAACAGTACCGCATATCGGGCCTTACATAACCAAACCCCCATACACTCCTCCTCGGGGTACTTGTCTCTTTGTGAACCTCCTTATTAGATTGAGAGTTACCGATAATAAGTGCATGAGTTCTTAGGACTAATGTAAGTATTGAAAGTTGACACTTCCACCTCCTCATATTTGCTAGCCTCTCCCGTGCCGTGCATTGCCTCCTTCTCACTCCGAGTGTTGGCGTCCACCTTCGCCGATACATCCAAACATGTGGCATGATACTCTCTGTCATCCTAAACCTCCTTATATATTTCTTCAAAACAGCCACCATACCTAGCTATCAAGGCATTTCCATAGCCTTTCCGAGATATATTTCCATGCAACATCCACCTTTTCATGACTTGATCTTCATGTCATACATGTTCTTGCTACACTGGCAGAGGAATATATTGCATACATCATGATAGCTACATCTTCTTTATGTTCTTGAGTACCTTGTAAAGTGTGAAAGATCTTCTATATTCTCTTGTAAATTAGAGTGTTGCCCTTAAGTGAGGAAAAGATCCCAAAGTGGAAAAAATAAAAGATCACAAAGAGGACAAATGAGAGTTCAATAGAAAGATCCATTGAGGCCACCAAAAAAATACAAAAAATAGAAAAAAAAGGAAAATAAAAAGATACAAAGGGGCAACACTACTATCCTTTTGAAAGATCCACACTAGTACTCCCTCTTATCCTTGTACTCCATAGAGATGGTCATTCATGCATATAGCTATGTGGGGACCCTCACACTATAGAACTTGGCTTGCATATTCCAAGGATGAGCCTCCTCAAAAGAGCTCTAGGTCTTCATGAGCGAGCAAGTTAGATGCACCCCCACTAGTTCCATTGGAGAGCTTTTCTAGCTCATATCTGCATTCGTTGCATGGCAATCCCTACTCCTCACATCATATCTATCATTTGGCCTTCTCGCCTATGATTGTCCTCACTGATGTGAGCCTTTTTCACCTTTTTGTCTCCCTCCTCCACCTTATTTCGATCTTTGCCGTTCTAAGTGTCAACTCTCGTGCTTACGCTCATCCATTGCATGAGTGCTCAAAATATCGAAAAGGAGTGGATCAAATCGACCTCCGGGAGCTTCCCCTCCACCATGGACGCTTCCCGGATGTGTCGTGAGTAGTTTCCTTTGGACCATGGGTCCGTGATTAGTAGCTATGTGATGTTCTCCTTCCCTCTTTGTTCTTCATGGTTTAGACCTCGTGAGCTGCCCTACATGATCGAGGCACATAAGTAATCTTTCTGTTGTTGCTATGCTGAGTTTGATGGAATCTGATGGATTATGAGATTATGTTCAGATTGTGATAGAGTAATATAATTTGTTCTTATCTTTTGTATTTTTTTCCGAAGTAATTCTTCCATGTTCTCCGTTGGTGTTTATTGCTTTGGCCAAGTAGTAGGTAGTAACTCCAAGAGGGAACGTTATGCTCGATTGTGGGTTCATGCCCCCGGATGACACGCTTGAGTGACAGAAACATGAGTCTAGGGGATGTGTTGTGGCCACAAGGGGGAAAACATCGGTGCTTGTAACCGCGGTTGCAAGGATTGTTTACTTTACGCAAAGTGCTTTTTAATGTAGTTGTCTGTTGCTTTGGGTTTGCACTTTGGGTTTGCACTTTGGGTGGGACTCGCAACTTAATACCAGCGAGATGTTCTGGATAGATATCTCAAGGTGGATGATTAGTAGTAGATGCAGTTGGATTTCGGTCTACTTAATTTTGCGTATTGCCCATGCTTTTGATCCTCTTCCTTTCTTTGTAGCATAGTTAGCATTGCGGTGCGTTTATAATCCTGTCAATTGCCCATCTGTTATTTGTTTACCTCGCATAGAAGTTTCATAATCTATTGGGAGAGAGACATCACTAGTGAACATCACGGGACCCTGGTTCATATTCTCGTCACTATTTACACGCTTATTTACTTTTCTGCTTTTTTTACTTTCAGTTGCTATCATTATCACTATCCCTTGCGTTTGATCCTTTGTAAACAACAAGACCGGAGAGATTGACAACCTCTCTGAACTTCGTTGGGAGCAAAGTTACTTGTGTTGTGTGCAGGTCCACGTCAGTTGCGCCGTTGACACCTACTTATCATTGTCGGAGTCCTACGGGAGACATACCCTATCCTCTACATAGGGGAAATTTGCTTCTATCCTACATCTCACCTTCCACTTGGGGTAACCAACGAAGGGCGAGAAGCAATTATCATCTCTCGCGTATCAGATTCCCCCATGCATCCCCTTCTCCATCAACAATCATTAGTTCGTCCTCCGTCTCACTATATTTTTATCACTTCATGCGTTATGTGCTATGCTTGGAGCGTCTCGCTCTTAGGTTTACCTTTTAGTTTTCTTTAGCTTTGTTTTCTGTTCAAAACAAGTTAGAACCCATCTTTCTTTGTGTGGGAGAGAAACATGCTCCACTTCAAACTAGAACACATCATAGGATTTCATGCTTATCTTTCTTTTATTGTGTGTTCTTTATCTTTTCGTAGCTGCTGTCATGTTTAGCTCTTAGCTTTCATGTTTATCTTTTTCAAGAGCTTTAGTTTAGTTTGTTGCTGCAACTCTCTTTAGTTTTCATGTTTATCTTTTTAAGAGAGTTGGTTGTTGCACTGAGTTGTGTCTTGACTTTAAGTAGGTAATTGAGGTTGCTATTCAATTGTAGTAGTAACTTGCAATAGTTTTGATGTATTGTTGTGAGTAATGTTTGAAATTTTGGTGTCAAGAGCTCTAGCCTATTAATGATAGGTGTCGTATTTTGGGCAATCCGTGTTTATTTTCAAAAACTACAAAACCTAGTTGAGAAATCTAGCTACTAGATGGATCACTAATCTTTGGAGGGATCGGATATTAGAGTACACTCACGTACTATGAGTCGAGGATGCGCAAGGATAACCAAACACCCATACACTCCTCCTCGGGGTACTTGTCTCTTTGTGAACCTCCTTATTAGATTGAGAGTTACCGATAATAAGTGCATGAGTTCTTCAGGCTAATGTAAGTATTGAAAGTTGACACTTCCACCTCCTCATATTTTCTAGCCTCTTCGGTACCGTGCATTGCCCTCTTCTCACTCCAAGAGTTGGCGTCCACCTCGCCGGTGCATCCAAACCCTTGGCATGATAAGCACTATCATCATAAACTTCCTTATACCTTTCCTCAAAACAGTCACCGTACCTACCTATCAAGGCATTTCCATAGCCTTTATGAGATATATTTCATCCAACATCCACCACCTCATGGCTTGATCTTCATGTCATACATGTTCCTACTACACCGGCAGATGCATACATTTGCATACATCATGATAGCTACATCTTCTTTTTGTTGAGTACCTTGTAAAGTGTGAAGATCTTTTATACTTCTTGTAAAATAGAGGGTTGCCCTTAAGTGAGGAAAAGATCCCAAAGAGGACAAATTTAAAAGATCCCAAAGAGGAAAAATTTAAAAGATCTCAGTGAGGACAAATGAGAGTTAAATAGAAAGAGCCATTGAGGCCACCAAAAAATACAAAAAATAGAAAAATGAGAAAAAGAAATAAAAAGAGAGAAGGGGCAACACTACTATTCCTTTTGAGAGATCCACACTCGTACTCCCTCTTATATCTTGTACTCCATAGAGATGATCATTTATGCATATAACTATGTGGGGACCTTCACACTATAGAACTTGGCTTGTATATTCCAATGATGAGCATCCTCAAACGAGCTCTAGGTCTTCTTTAGAGAGCAAGTTGGATGCACCCCCACTAGTTCCATTGGAGAGCTTTTCTTAGCTCATATGTGCATCCGTTGCATGGAAATACCTACTCCTCACATCATATCTATCATTTGGCCTTCTCTCGCTTATGATTGTCCTCATTGACGTGAGCCTTTCACACCCTTTTTTTCTTCCTCCTCCACCATATCTCTCTCATTGCCATCCTAAGTGTCAACTCTCATGCATACGCTCATCCATTGCATGAGTGCTCAAAATATCGAAAGGGAGTGGATCAAATTGACTTGTACCTGGCTAGTGGTCTGGGGACGAGTCAAGATAAGATGCAAAAATACTAAGTGTGAAACTTTAGTAGATTGAGTTCTCAATAAATACATATTTTCTCTCGTATTCCCATCCCCCACTTCTTGCACACAAACATCATCTGGAGACATTCGAGTCACGGACAACGAGAGCTCTTGCACCTTTATGTTCTTATGTTGCTTGGTTCAATGCTAATATAGACTCTTGCCTGTTATAAATTTAATTGAATTACATACCTTGATTGATTTACTTAAAAAGTACTTATATGGTTGTTAGCATGTCACCACAGAAATTATGCTTGTTATCATTTACCTACTCGAGGACGAGCAGGAATTAAGCTTGGGGATGTTGATATGTCCCAAATGTATCTATAATTTTTTTCTTGCTCCATGCATGTTTTGTGTGATATTGCTATGTTTTAGGTACACTTTCATACACTTTTGATCATATTTGGACTAACCTATTAACTCAGTGCACCCCAGTGTCAGTTCCTGTTTTCTGTTGTTTTTCTATTTCAGGTTCCCCCTGTATTAAAAGTGCTCCAAAAATTCCGGGAAAATACAATAAAAAATTAGCACTTCGGAAGCTTCAGGAATCACCAAGGAGGGGCCAGAGGGGACCCACCAGGGCCCTAGGCGCCCTCCCGGCGCAGCCAGGAGTGGGACCGCGCCAGGGGGAAGCCTAGACCGCTGGTGGCCCCCCTGGTTGCCCCCCTTTGCATAATTTATCTCCTGTCGCGGAAACCCTGAAAAGAGAACCCTTTTTCGCGATCTCGACTCTGTCCTGCCGCCTACGCGCTTCCAAGATCGGGAGCGCCAACAGACCTCTTCCCGGCACCCTACCGGAGGGAGGATTGACCTCCGGGAGCTTCTCCTTCACCATGCACGCTTCCCGGATGATCTGTGAGTAGTCCACGTTGGACCATGGGTCCATGATCAATAGTTATGTGATGTTCTCTTCCCTTCTTTGTTCTTCATGGATTAGACCTTGTGAGCTGCCCTACATGATCAAGGCACATATGTAAAAACAACCTATTGCACAGCTAAGGTAAGATTGAGGAACGAACTGAGGAAACAGTGCAAAGTGAACTCAGAAGGTAAAGCATCAGGATAAGTCATCAGTGCATAAACATAATAACTGAGGTTGAAGAAATAGAACCGGGACACTGAAGACGAAGACTTGATGAACCAGTTCGAGTTGCTGTGAAAACTCTACGCCTGGTTGGAGAGGCTGAGATTGAACTCAGAAGACATAGTCTTCACCTTATTCTCCTTGAACTAGAGTCCTCAGACTCCGTCCAATAACTCAGGTGAGTCTTCAAGGTAGACTCCCGAAACCTTCACAGACTCAGTCACTCCGAGAAGTCACAATTGCATCTTGACTTCCTCAGACTGAAGACTTCTACACCGGCTGGAAGATCACAGTCTTCAAGAGTAAAAAGCTTCGGATCAATCGAACCGACTTCCTCAGAAATGCTCAACTACTCAGGCTGGTGGTTTTCCTCACTTAGGTTCTTCAATGTCCTCAGAGGTGGGTTGCTCTCAAATGAAAAGTATCAGTTTTTCTCTCGGAGCAGCCAACCCACAAATGGGGCTGGGGGTGGCTATTTATAGCCGCGGAGCAACCCGAGGTGAATGGACATAAATGCCCATGCACGCAATTACTCTCGTGCCCTCGGATATGACCGTTGCTAGACATGTTCTAGCCTCTCACCACGCAACACGTGGCACGGTCAAACTATTCTCTCTCTTCACAATCTTCAGAAGAATCGCACTGGTGATCTTCCGACTCCTCAACCGAAGTTAGTTACCTCAGTGTCCTGAAGAACAACGTCTCAGACACCCGAGGATTGAACTTCTACTGCAGGAGATTTCCTCAGGGTTTTCTTCAGGATTTCTAATTGAGCACTTCCTCAGAAATACAGAACTCATTTTCCTCAACCCCTCTAACAGTGCGGTGTTTTCCTACGACTCAAGAAGTATAAAAAGTCTTAGCGAAGACTACGCTTCAACTTCGTCTTCAGCGCGAACGTCCTCAGGATCGTCCTCAGCTTCAACTTCAACCGAACGCTTCAGGATCCTGATTCCTCAGGATTTCGCGCAACTTCATTCTTTAGGAAACACACCGATTTCTCTAATGTTCCTCAACATTTGGGGGGGGGTCGACAATGGTGGTTAACCTCATCCTCAGGGATTGTCTTCCTGTGTATACTCACAAACACATCAGTCCCTCAACCGTTTTGTCATCAAATACTCCAAAACCTCAAAGGGGGGCACTAGATGCACTTACAATCTCCCCCTTTTTGGTGATTTGATGACAATCAGGTTAAAGATTCAACGAGATAAAATAAATATTTTTGAGGAAAGACTTGAAGAAAAAAATTTCATTGTTTCCGAATATAGAGATGCTCCCCCTGAGGATATGCATGTTTTGAAGACTTGATATAATTTTTGAAAAACATGAGGAGCTCCCCCTATATCCCGGTTTGTTTGAAACAGTGCATTACATACAGTAATTTGAGGAATAGCACTGAGTAATGTGGTTGCTGAGGAATAACATGAGTAATAGATAAACTTGAAGAATAGCATGAGGTAACTTAAGAGTATCAGAAACCACACAAAATATCAGTGTACAACTCATTACAAAAATGACCAGAAGAACGAGAGTTGTAACTGAGGAACCCATAATAACCCGCTTGAAGACAACTAAATTTCTCCCCCTTTGTCATTAAATGAACAAAAAGGAGAGACTACTGCAAACGTCCCAAAGAAGTGTCTCAAGGTTGATCATCAGGACGGAGGCACGCCGTGGCAGTGTGAGGACAAGCCGCAATGTCTTCAACTTCTTCAGGCGAGAATTCTTGCGCTGAAGAAAAGGAGTCCATCGCCAGAGGTGGTGTCTTGCTTTTGGTGAACTGACGTGGAGGCTGTATCTCAGGAAGTGGAGGCTGGCGGAGGTTAAGCTTGGCAAGGTCTTCAGGGGTGATCACCTCAGACATCAGAGCATCAAGTCGCTGATACGTATGGTGAGCATACTGATGAACCTTCTTCTGAGTGGTATGCATCTGCGCCATATAGCTCAGGATGTCACCAATCTGACGCTTTGTCCAGTCATGATTCATATCCACTTTCTGATGGAGACTGATGAGGAGCTCGCGATCAGTCATCAGGCGAGCTTGAGTGGTTTCCTCAGTCGAGGCATGGGTGCGCTCCTCATGAGTGGTTCGAGACTGAGGTTGACGAATATTTCCACCGAGCGAGTCCTGAGGAAGTACGGCTTCATAAAACGGCGCTTTGCCCTTGGCATTAGCGTCAATAGTGTGTTGAAGAACTTCAACCGGAGGAACGTACGGGCGATGATTAGCCCGGTCAGCCTGAAAGTCGAGGCCAGTCTTGATGCGGATAAGCTTCATAATCCATGGAGCGTATTGGCTTCAGAATGTGAGGATTCTGAGCTGCATCTAATGTCTACGCACGCTTCTATTCTTGTAGACTATGTTGGGCCTCCAAGCGCAGAGGTTTGTAGGACAGCAGCAATTTCCCTCAAGTGGATGACCTAAGGTTTATCGAACTCAGGGAAGTAGAGGTTGAATATGGTCTCTCTCAAGCAACCCTGCAATTAAGATACAAGAAGTCTCTTGTGTCCCCAACACACCAAATACAACTAGGAGTTGTATAGGTGCACTAGTTCGGCGAAGAGATGATAAAATATGGGTGATAGGTGTGGCAAAACAAGGTAATATAAATCTGTAATAAAAAGTGCAGCAAATAAACAAGTGGTAAACGTGAGCACAAACGGTATTGCAATGGTGGAAACAAGGCCTAGGCTTCATACTTTCACTAGTGGCAACTCCCAACAACATTAACATAGTCTAATCACATGATATTTCCCATAAAACATGCAATGGAGACGTACTCGGAGGTCATTCCTTTGTGGTCAAGAGAGGACGAGAATTGTGTAGGGCTACAAAAGCACACCTCAGAGTTCGTAGTTCTCAATCTATGGATTTCCCAATGTCACCGCGGCCATCCAAAGAGAGTACCACAATCACCACAACATATCTAAAGGATAGTCAAAGACAAGCACCAAAAGACTCTCAATCTTCAATCCACACACAAAAGAGGAAATCACTCATGAAAATATTCTTCTAACCCATGTCCAATAGACCGCTGTCACCATGGTCTCAGGGATTATACTAGATAGGATCAAGTGAGTACATCAAATCCAATACATAGAAGAAGGGGAAACATCATGGGATCACCCTAGATTAACATAGCCAATGATCACAACAAAGATCACATCATGGGAGAGAGAGAAACCACATAGATCAAGATACAAGCCTTAGCCCCGAGGGGAACTACTCACACATGGACATGGTGAGAGGAAGAGTTATTGATGGAGAGGTGCAGCCCGGAGGAGATGAAGGAGACGGCGACGGCGGCGGCCACGGCGACAGCGGCGCCCGCGACCACGGCGGTGGCCACGGCCCTTGGGGCAGCGGCCCTTGGCCCCTTCTTATTCCTTGGAGATGGTGCTGCTGTGGAGATTGATCTCCCCCTCAAGACGTCTGCCAAGGGGGAGGAATTTTCGTTGTGTCCTTTGACCTAGGTTTCCTCTCTTTATATAGACTCTCGGATTCCCGTCATCCAGATTACGTCTTCTGTATTTCGGGCTTTCTGGAAGCATCCGAAATCCGATTGGGCCAAATTTTCTGTCTAAATCCACAGGAAAACAATTCCCTACAACTTTGTAGTTTTAAGTTTTTCCATTTGAGGTCGTCTTATAGCGTTTCCAAGGCGATCTTTAAAACCTGTCTGGTGGGGACAGATTTCGGGAAAGTTAGAGTCCAACTCTTACAAGGCTCCTTTTTGTGATTTTTCCTTTATCCAAGTAATTCCTACACATAAAGTACAAAAACAAGAACTTGTGCACTCTTGCAACCATTAATAGGTTAGTTCCAAAATATGTTATAAAAAGATATGAAAGGGTATCAAGAGTATAGCAATATCACACAAAACATGCATGGAGCAAGCAGAAATTATAGATACGTTTGGGACGTATCAACATCCTCAAGCTTAATTTCTGCTCGTCCTCGAGTAGGTAAATGATAACAAGCATAATTTTTGTGTTGACATGCCACACAAACATATAAGGACTTTGAAGTAAAGCAATCAAATCATGCAATTCAATTCAAGTCTTAACAAGCAAGAGTCTATATTAGCATTAACACAAGCAACAAAAGAACAAAGGGTGCAAGAGCTCTCGCTGTCTGTGACTCGAATGTCTCCAAATGGTGTTTGCGTGCAAGAAAGGGGATAGGGATATACGAGAAAAAAGATTTTTGTTGAGAACTCAATCTACTAAAGTTTCACACTCGGTCTTCTTTGGAATCTTATCTTGACTCGTCCCCAGACCACTAGCCAGGTACAAGTCAATTTGATCCACTCCTTTTCGATATTTTGAGCACTCATGCAATGGATGAGCGTAAGCACGAGAGTTGACACTTTGGATTGCAAAGAGAGAAATATGATAGAGGAGGAAGACAAAAAGGTGTGAAAGGCTCACATCAATGAGGACAATCATAGGCGAGAGAAGGCCATATGATAGATTTGATGTGAGGAGTAGGGATTGCCATGCAACGGATGCACATGTGAGCTAAAAGCTCTCCAAGGGAACTAGTGGGGGTGCATCTAACTTGCTTGCTCAACAAGACCTAGAGCTCGTTTGATGAGGCTCATCATTGGAATATACAAGCCAAGTTCTATAGTGTGAAGGTCCCCACATAGCTATATGCATGATGATAATCTCTATGGAGTACAAGGGTAAGAGGGAGTACTAGTGTGGATCTTTCAAAAGGATAGTAGTGTTGCCCCTTTCTCTCTTTTTATTTTCTGTTTCTCTTTTTTCTCTTTTTTTGTATTTTTTGGTGGCCTCAATGGCTCTTTCTATTTAACTCTCATTTGTCCTCTTTGGGATCTTTTGATTTGTCCACTTTGGGATCTTTTCCTCACTTAAGGGCAACACTCTAATTTACAAAAGGGTATAGAAGATCTTTCACACTTTACAAGGTACTCAAAACATAAAGAAGATGTAGCTATCATGATGTATGCAATGTATGTCGCTGCCAGTGTAGCAGGAACATGTATGACATGAAGATCAAGTCATGAAGAGGTGGAAGTTGCATGGAAATATATCTCGGAAAGGCTATGGAAATGTCTTGATAGGCAGGTATGGTGGATGTTTTGAGGAAAGATATAAGGAGGTTTATGATGACAGAGTGTATCATGTCAAGGGTTTGGATGTACCGGCGAAGGTGGACGCCAACTCTCGGAGTGAGAAGAAGGAAATACACGGTACGGAAGAGGCTAGCAAATATGAGGAGGTGGAAGTGTCAACTTTCAATTCTTACATTAGTCCGAAGAACTCATGCACTTATTATCGGTAACTCTCAATGTAATAAGGAGGTTCACAAAGAGACAAGTACCCCGAGGAGGAGTGTATGGGGGTTTGGTTATCCTTGCGCATACTCGACTCATGGTACGTGAGTGTACTCTAATATCCGATCCCTCCAAAGATTAGTGATCCATCTAGTAGATAGAGTTCTCAACTAGTTTTGTAGGTTTTTGAAAATAGACACGGATTTCCCAAAATACGACACCTATCACTAATAGTCTAGAGATCTTGACACCAAAAGTTCAAACATTACTCACATCAATACCTCAAAACCATTGCAAGTTAATACTAAAATTAAATAGCAACCTTAATTACCTACTTTCAAGACAAGACACAACTCAGTGCAACAACCAACTCTCTTAACAAGATAAACATGAAAACTAAAGAGAGTTCCAGCAACAAACTAAACAAAATCCAAGGCTCTTGCTAAAGATAAACTAAAACTAAAACTAAACATGGCAGTAGCTACGAAAAGGTAAAGAACACACAACAGAGAAAGATAGGCATGAAAAATTCTATGATGTGTTCTAGATTTTGAAAGTGGAGCGTGTTTCTCTCCCACGCAAAGTAAGACGGGGTCTAACTTGTTATGAACAGCAAGCAAAGCTAAAGAAAACTAAAAATAAAACCTAAGAGCGAGACGCTCCAAGCATAGCACATAACGCATGAAGTGATAAAAATATAGTGAGATGAAGGACGAACTGATGATTGTTGATGGAGAAGGGGATGCACGGGGGAATCCCCAAGCTTAGACACTTGAGTCTCCTTGAATATTTTTTGGGGATGCATGGGGGCATCCCCAAGCTTGAGCGCTTGACACTCCCGAATCTTCTTTCATCATCTTCCCTCGCACACTTGAAAACTCCCTTCATACATAACTCATCATAAGATGATTAGAGAGGTTAGTACCCTTAATAAAATAAATTTTCCCCACTGTATATAAAGATATTATTGAAGATCTACTGTTTCTCAAGATTACCAAAAAGTTTTTGCAAAGAAAAAGCAAGCTTACTGTTTGCAAAAGTTAGGAGAGAAAAAATATGGCAGAATCTGTGAAAAACAGAACAGCAGGTAGTAAAGAATTTTTAGGGGCACTTCTGCAACTCAAATCAAAAAACTCAGAACATACGAAAGTTCCGTGATTGTATAGAGCATGATGTGTAAAAAATTCAGCTCAAATAGATGAACTGGGATTTTTCTATGATTTTTCCCGTCACGAGGACAGAATCTGTTTTCTGGACAGCATGTCACAACTTTCACTTCCCTTGTCATATGAGGCTATACTTGGCACAAAGCTTGAAAAATAAAGATACAATGATGTTGCTACAGTAGTAACAATCATCAAGACCACTAAAAACTGAAAGTAAAAAACTCAAACCAAAGATAACAAGGGTTGTCTCCCTAGAGCTCTTTCTTTATAGCCATAAAGATAGGCTTAAGATTTTAATGATGCTCTCATAGGAATAAGAGTTGAAGCACAAAAGAGAGCATAAAGAAGAAAACACCAAACACATTTAAGTCTAACATGCTTCCTATGCAAAGGGATCTTGTAGAGAAATAAATCATTGAAGCATAAAGATATTAGCATAAGAAGGCAAAATAAGTGCAACTTCAAAACCTTCAACATAAAGAGAGGGAACTTGATATTATTGAAATATCTATAAGCATATGTTTCCCTCTCATAATAATTTTCAGTGGGATCATGAATAAACTCAACAATATAAGTATCACATAAAAAATTCTTATCATGATCCACAAGCATAGAAAATTTGTTACTCCACACATAAGCAAAATCCTTCTCATTAGTAATAGTGGGAGCAAACTCAACAAAATAGCTATCACATGAATCATTCTTATCATGATGCACTTGTAAAAAATTATTCTTTATAGCATAAGTGTCATCACAATAATCATCATAGATGGAAGGCAAAGTATCATCAAAATAAATTTCCTCATCAAAACTTGGGGGGCTAAAAAGATTATCTTCATAAAACGTAGCATCCCCAAGCTTATGGCTTTGCATATCATTAGTATCAAAAGTATTCAAAGAAGACATACTAATAACATTGCTACTATCATGAGTGTTGTGCAAATAATAAAGCTTCATAGGCTTTTTGATTTTCTCTTCAAACACTTCATGTCCCAACTCAAGTTAGAGCTCATAAAGCTCGCTCATAATTTTGTTGTTGTTTTCCATAAAGCCTAACTAGTGAAAATAAAAAACAAGAAACGAAAAGATTTAATTGCAAGATCTAAATATATACTTTCAACGCTTACCTCCCCGGCAACGGCGCCAGAAATAGCTTGATGTCTACGCACTCTTCTATTCTTGTAGACTATGTTGGGCCTCCAAGCGCAGAGGTTTGTAGGACAGCAACAATTTCCCTCAAGTGGGTGACCTAAGGTTTATCGAACTCAGGTAAGTAGAGGTTGAATATGGTCTCTCTCAAGCAACCCTGCAATTAAGATACAAGAAGTCTCTTGTGTCCCCAACACACCAAATACAACTAGGAGTTGTATAGGTGCACTAGTTCGGCGAAGAGATGATAAAATATGGGTGATAGGTGTGGCAAAACAAGGTAATATAAATCTGTAATAAAAAGTGCAGCAAAGAAACAAGTGGTAAACGTGAGCACAAACGGTATTGCAATGGTGGAAACAAGGCCTAGGCTTCATACTTTCACTAGTGGCAACTCCCAACAACATTAACATAGTCTAATCACATGATATTTCCCATTTAAATGCAATTGAGACGTACTCGAAGGTCATTCCTTTGTGGTCAAGAGAGGACGAGAATTGTGTAGGGCTACAAAAGCACACCTCAGAGTTCGTAGTTCTCAATCTATGGATTTCCCAATGTCACCGCGGCCATCCAAAGAGAGTACCACAATCACCACAACATATCTAAAGGATAGTCAAAGACAAGCACCAAAAGACTCTCAATCTTCAATCCACACACAAAAGAGGAAATCACTCATGAAAATATTCGTCTAACCCATGTCCAATAGACCGCTGTCACCATGGTCTCAGGGATTATACTAGATAGGATCAAGTGAGTACATCAAATCCAATACATAGAAGAAGGGGAAACATCATGGGATCACCCTAGATTAACATAGTCAATGATCACAACAAAGATCACATCATGGGAGAGAGAGAAACCACATAGATCAAGATACAAGCCTTAGCCCCGAGGGGAACTACTCACACATGGACATGGTGAGAGGAAGAGTTATTGATGGAGAGGTGCAGCCCGGAGGAGATGAAGGAGACGGCGACGGCGGCGGCCACGGCGACAGCGGCGCCCGCGACCACGGCGGTGGCCACGGCCCTTGGGGGCAGCGGCCCTTGGCCCCTTCTTCTTCCTTGGAGATGTTGCTGCTGTGGAGATTGACCTCCCCCTCAAGAAGGCTGCCAAGGGGGAGGAATTTTCGTGGTGCCCTTTGACCTAGGTTTCCTCTCTTTATATAGACTCTCGGATTCCCGTCATCCAGATTTCGTCTTCTGTATTTCGGGGTTTCTGGAAGAATACAAACTCCTATTGGGCCGAATTTTATTTCTAAATCCACCGGAAAAAAATTCCCTACAACTTTGTAGTTTTAAGTTTTTCCGTTTGAGGCCGTCTTATAGCATTTCCGAGGCGATCTTTAAAACCTGTCTGGTGGGGACAGATTTTGGGAAAGTTAGAGTCCAACTCTTACAAGGCTCCTTTTTGTGATTTTTCTTTTATCCAAGTAATTTCTACACATAAAGTACAAAAACAAGAACTTGTGCACTCTTGCAACCATTAATAGGTTAGTTTCAAAATATGTTATAAAAAGATATGAAAGTGTATCAAAAGCATAGCAATATCACACAAAACATGCATGGAGCAAGCAGAAATTATAGATACGTTTGGGACGTATCTGCATCCACAAGCGTCCTGAAGAAGAAGTCTGAGACATTAATTGGAGCCGACATGCAGAGGCTATATAGGATGTTCTTCATGATGCCTACGACTTCCTCAGCAGTTGATTCATAGCCTTTGATGGGGCAAAAGGACTTAGCCAATATGCGGTACAATGTGCTTGGCAAATACTGAAGCTCAGAAACTAGGAACTTGGTTCGGGGCGGAGCTTCAGGGGCTTGCGGATTCATCAGCATATTCATCAGGTCATCCCGAAGAAGTGGAGCACCGTAGGTGCTGGGTACTGAAGCTTCAGAAGGAGGGAGCTGAAGAATTGCCATGATCTCAGGCACTGAGGCTGTGTAGTGTTGATGATGAGTCATCCATTCAAGCACCCAAGTGTTGATGTCTTTGGGATCCCCTGAGACATAAAGTGTTGCATAAAATTGAAGCACAAGTTCTTCATTCCAGTGGATGCACTCGGAGCAGAACTGAAGCAGCTTGGCATGATGCAAATCCTGAAGCACATTGTTGAAGCAAGGGATGGCCTCCATATCCAAATGAGGAATATGTTTATGAGGAAAAACCTTTTGGGCCATGTAGAGGACTGAGGCATAGTAATTCTTCTGAGTAGCCGTCCAGAACCTGAGGAGCTTGCTGGGTGGAGGTGAATGATATGGATTTTGAATCCCAGCCTGAAAGAAGCTCATGACGTTGAAGAAGGCATCCGTGTTGAAGTTGGGACGAGCATCAGCTTCAAGATTTCTATAGAATGGCTTCTTCTGCTTCGGACATAGAGAGATGGTTGAGGCATTCTCCTGACAAGCGGGTGATGCTGAGGCAGAGTGTGGCTGAGGTGGAGAAGCTTGGTCTTCAGCATGTGACTCGAGTACAGCCTTGGGGAAAGTGGCAGTTGCTGAGGGAGAGGTGACTTGGCGATCCTCGGCGCGATCAGGTGCAGCCTCAGTATCAGCATTGGTGTTGTGCTCGGCTTCAGCTTCAGCTTCAGCAGCGGGAGGATCGGTCTGAGGATCAGCAGTTGTTGTTGCCGCAGCATCAGTATCAGCAGCAGAAGTGGTGGGTGCACTTGTGGCTTCAGGTTCATCGGCATCAGACGCTGAGGACGATGCACCAACTGATTCTTCAGACTGCCGAGAAGTATCAGGAAGCACCTCAGTCACGGTGGGGGAGTGAGGTTCTGGGGAAAAGATAGTATGAGTGGGAGAGTTTTTCAGCCCATATTCATCATCATGGACGCGAGGAGTTCCATGATCCATAATGTCCACGTCCATGTCTTCAATCTCAGTGATAATTGGTGGCGGTGGGCACTGAGGAGTTGTAACAATGGGTGTTGCTACAGTGGGTGGAGTGAAGACAATTAAGCTGCGCTGAGGATTTGGAGGTGGAGTTGAGGCAGCAGTGATGAGGACAAGGGTATCAGCGGCCTTTGATGCCGGAGGAGCTGAGGAGATTGGTGTAGCATCAATGGGGTCCTCAACAGTGGGCTTCTTCGCGGCAGGTGGAGTTGAGGGTTGGGCTTCAGGCAGGCGCTTGAGGCCTTTGGCAGAGGCAGCAGAGGATACTGAGGAAGCAGGTTGTTGAAGCTTCAGCAATTTTGCCATCTGTTGAGACATCCGTTCCTTGGATTTTCCGATATAAGCACGGTTTGCGGCACACTCAGTATTGAGGCGTTGAACTTCACATTGATGCTCGAGAAACTCTTGAGGAGTAACATCAGTGATAGGTTTCTTTTTGAAGTCACTGAGGACTTTCTTCAGTTTGGCCTTCAACTGTTTCTGAAGATCACGTTGATGAATCTCATTGATGAGGAACTGTTGAACATAGAACTTGATGTCTTTAGGGATGTCCAAATCATCAAGAGGAGTGTCAGGCTTGACAGACCAAATTTCAATGTACTCCAAGATCTTCTTGGGATCAAGGAGAAGCGGGATTTCTGAGCCCGTTTCTTCAGATTTGCGTCTGGCTGCAGCACGCACATATTCAATCTTATCTTCTTCAGTGGCGACGAAGCCAGCCAAATCCTCAAATTCATCTTCATCATCAGAGGTTTGAGGAGTATGATGAATGGCGCCACGCATAGCGGTTTTCTTGGGGAGGGTCTGGGGCCACGTTGAAGAACAGTTTTGGTCTTCAGCTGAGACTGGGGCATTGTGGTTGAGACCTCAGGAGCATTACCAGATTCATCAGTGCGAATCCTTGAGGACGGGGCAGCACCATCCGTGCGTTGGCATGAGGAACCAGTAACTTGAGGCTTAACTGAGGACTTCTGGGAGGGCTTGATGCCAGGAGCCTTTTTGCGGTGCTGATGTGGAGGTTGTGGCTTGGGTTGAGACTGAGCCTGAGGTGGGATCTGTATTGAGGCAGTCAAATCACGGACCAGATTCTTGACTCAGCTGCCACTGCGCTTGAGGTATTGTTGATAGGCATCAGGAAAATCATCAGGGGTGCGCATTGTTGTGGGATCAGGAGTGACTCCCGGTGCAGGTGGAGGTCGAGCCTTGATGCCCAAAGTCTTCAGTGGCGGATTGACAGAAAACATTTCCTCATGCTGAGTATTAAGCCATTGATATGCCACCCAACGCTTGGCCCATTCCCTCGTGATCTTCTGGACCCTTTTCTTACGATCATCAGCGGTTTCACGTTCAGGAGTCTTTAGCTTCTCATAGATCTCAGGAGGCTGGTCTTTAGCAGTATCAGTGAGCTTACATCGAGGAGCCATTTTCTTTAGTGGTGGAGACTGAGGAATGGTACGTTCAAGCTGAGCTGCAAATGAAGTGAGACTATGAGAACCATACGATTCCTCAGCAGACATGTACCTGTGACAAAATTAAGTTGCGAGGGAAGTGGGGTAAGGTTATATGCGTTCATGAGGAATAGGCTGAGGAAAGCAAATGAATGAGGCATAGGTATAGGTATCAGAAAACCAGCAGTACATTTGAGGATTGAATGGTTTGAGGACACAGCCGTACTGAGGAAAAGAAAACTGAGGAATAAACCACTTAGGAATAAGCATACCAGAACTGAGGCGAATGCTGAGGAACCACGAGTCTGTTCTTCCCCGGCGACGGCGAACTCCGGCGACGTTAGCACGAGAGCTTGAGGAGCTCAAGGGCGGCGGCGCGAGAGTGAGAGAAGAGGTGGGGGGAAATGACCGGGGGGTAGAGGGCTATTTATAGAGGGGTGAAAGCTGAGGGGTTGCGAAATTTGTGGACAAGATTGGCCCTGATTGTTGGGATCCTCAGTGGATATCATAATGGTGGATAAGCACGACTTGCGGTAAAATCGCAACTAATTGAAGAAAATCGTAACTGGTAATCCTCAATTTTAGGAACTTGAGGACAAAGACTGAGGATGAAGACAAGTGGTCTCAGGCTGAGGATGAAGACTAATGGTCTCAGGCTGAGGATGAAGACTAATGGTCTCAGGCTGAGGAATACATGATTTCCAAATGAACGCATATGAGATAGACAGATTAGATAAGTGAGCACAGAGGGACGGGTCGGATCACGTTCACCTAGATGAAGAAGCAAAAGCTGAAGAACAAGAACTATAGGTGAACATTGTTGAGGACAAACACGGTAATCATCAGCAATGAAGACTTCAACTGAGGAAGCTCAGGAACAACAGATCCTGAGGTGTTTGGGCGGTGGCGCTATCCACCTTATAGGGAATGAGACACTTGATACCATACAATTGTCGTATGGATCTTGAGTCAATTCCACGTTAATTTCTTCACACTTAGCAAGGTAGTTCCTCATGATTTGAGGAGTACGACGCATCGTGTGTTGTACATCAGGATTCTTCAATATTGTTTAAGGGGTAGGATGTGTGTCCATTCACTGGACGTTTGAGGAATCTAAGATATTTAGCTCACACCTCAGAGTGCTAAATCGCTTCTCATCCAAAGGCTTAGTGAATATATCAGCAAGTTGTTCTTCAGTCTTCACGTGGCTGATGACGATGTCTTCCTTCAATACATGATCCCGAAGAAAGTGATACCGAATCTCAATGTGCTTCGTCCTCGAGTGTTGTACTGGGTTCTGAGAGATCTTGATGGCGCTCTCATTGTCACAGAGTAGTGGTACTTTCTTCAGGTTGATGTCGTAGTCCTTCAGAGTTTGCTTCATCCAAAGAAGCTGTGAGCAGCTAGCACCAGCCGCAATGTATTCAGCTTCAGCAGTGGAGAGGGAGACGCAGTTCTGCTTCTTCGATGACCAGCATACCAGAGAACGTCCGAGGAAATGACATGTTCCTGAGGTAGACTTCCGATCCACTCGATCTCCAGCATAATCTGAATCTGAGTACCCAACGAGATCCAGCTGTGTGCCTTTTGGATACCATAAGCCTAGCGACGGGGTGTGAGCCAAATATCGAAGAATTCGTTTCACCGCTTGGTGATGCGATTCCTTAGGTGCCGCTTGGAATCGGGCACACATGCAAACGCTCAACACTATATCAGGCCTAGATGCACATAAATATAGCAGAGAACCTATCATGGAGCGGTATACCTTCTGATCGTAGTCCTTGCCATTTTCATCAGGACCAAGCTGTCCATTTGTAGGCATCGGTGTCTTGATACCCTTGCAGTCTTGCATCCCGAATTTCTTCAGGCACTCCTTGAGGTACTTCTCCTGAGAGATGAAGATGTCGTTGCGTTGTTGACGAATTTGGAGCCCTAAGAAGAACTTCAGTTCGCCCATCATGGACATCTGATACTGTTCACTCATCAAGAATGCAAATTCTTCACTGTATTTCTTGTTAGTGCATCCAAATATTATATCATCAACATAAATTTGACATATGAATAATGCATCATCATATCGTTTTGTGAAAAGAGTTGGATCGAGGGAACCAGATTTGAAGCCCTTGCTGATGAGGAAGTCCCTTAGTGTGTCATACCAAGCCCGAGGGGCTTGCTTCAGTCCATAGAGGGCTTTCTTCAATCTGTACACCATATCAGGTTTCTTTGCGTCTTCAAAACCTGGGGGTTGAGCAACATATACTTCTTCCTCGATATTACCATTGAGGAAAGCACTTTTCACATCCATTTGATATAACTTGATATTATGATGGTTAGCGAATGCAAGCATAATACGAATGGACTCAAGTCTAGCAACAGGAGCGAAAGTTTCACCGAAGTCGATCCCCTCGACTTGTGTATATCCTTGGGCTACGAGACGAGCTTTGTTTCTGATGACTTGTCCATCTTCATCGAGTTCTTTGCGGTAGATCCACTTTGTGCCGATGACATTGTGATATCAAGGATCAGGACGTTTGACTAATTCCCAAACATCATTCAGTTTGAACTGAAGAAGTTCGTCTTGCATTGCCTGAATCCATTCCGCTTCTTGGAATGCCTCGGTGACTTTGGTGGGCTCTGAAATTGATACAAACGAGAAATGCCCACAAAAGTTAGCTATACGATTAGCTCTTGCCCGAGTAAGAGGACTTGGTAGGTTGACGTCAGCGAGGATTCTGTCCACTTGAACTTCATTCGCCACGCGAGGAAGTCGAGGAGGATGATCTTGAGGCGCATCTTCGTCACTGCTGTCAGATTCATTTGCATCTGCTTCAGGTGCTTCAGAAGCTTCCGGAGTATCAGGATCCTCAGGATCAGGATCGTCATCAGGATTATTTGCATCAGGATTTGGATGTTCTTCAGGAACAGGAGGTATGTGTGTTTCTTCAGGATGATCCACAGGAATGATATCACCAGCACCCATCTTCTTGATCTGTTCTTCAGGTGGTGCTTCATCTAAATCATGTGGCAGGTGCTCTCTTTGGGAGCCGTCAGATTCATCAAATCGCACGTCTACAGTTTCAACAATTTTATAATGACTAATATTGAAGACTCTGTAGGTGTGAGAGTTGATACCATAACCAAGCATGAAACCCTCACATGCTTTGGATGCAAATTTGGACTGGTGATGAGGATCACGAATCCAGCAAGGTGCACCGAATACTTTGAAGTAACTTACATTGGGTTTCTTACCGACCATTAACTCGTATTATGTTTTATTGAAGAACTTGTGAAGATACACTCGATTGACGATGTGGCATGCAGTGTTGATTGCTTCAGCCCACCACTTGAGTGGAGTATTGTACTCAGCCAGCATCGTGCGAGCCATCTCGATGAGGGTTCGGTTCTTCCTCTCAACAACTCCATTTTGCTAAGGAGTGTAAGGTGCAGAGAATTCATGAGTGATTCCCAATTCATCGAGGAATTCTTCCACACCGAAGTTCTTGAACTAAGTGCCGTTGCCGCTTCGAATGTGCTTGATCTTCAGGTTGTAGTTGTTCATGACTTGCTGGGCGAAGCGCTTGAGGATTGCTGGGGTTTCTGACTTATAGAGAAGAAAATGAACCCAAGTGTATCGTGAGAAGTCATCAACAATAACAAGACCATACATATTACCTCCAAAGCTTGAATACTTTGGAGGACCGAATAGATCCATGTGAAGCAATTCCAGAGGTCTTGTAGTGGTCATGATGGTCTTCGCTGGATGCTTGGCCTTGGTCATCTTTCCAGCCTCGCACGCACCACATAGTCGGTCCTTTGAGAATCTGATTTCCTCAATCCCGAGGACATGTTTCTTCAGCACCAGTTTCTGGAGATTCCTCATTCCGACGTGGCCGAGTCTTCGATGCCATAGCCAGCATTCTGAAGCTCGTGCCATGAGGCATGTAGCAACCTGAGGACCTTCAGAGAAATCTACAATATATAGATCACCTTTCCTAACTCCACTGAAGACAATGGAGTTATCGCTAACCATATAGACAATACAACCATATTTTCCGAAGACAACAACGAGATCAAGATCACATAGCATAGAGACAGACATCAAGTTGTATCCAAGAGATTCAACAAGCATGACTTTGTCAATGTGTTGGTCTCGTGAGATGGCCACTCTGCCGAGACCCAATACCTTACTTTTACCTTTATCGGCGAAGGTGATGGTTTTCTTTGAAGAAGGACTCGGAGATGATTCCATAAGAAGGCTTCTGTCACCAGTCATGTGATTTGTGCATCCACTGTCCAGCACCCATTCAGTCTTTCCCTACAAAGGAATTATTATCTCATACAACAAGTTATGAGCCAGTCTCAGTTTGAGGAATTTATGGTTCCTCAGAATTAATTCCTCGGGATGTTCCTCAGGATTGATTCAATGAAACCAAAGAATATAAATATCCTTCAACTGACTCAATTGATGTTGTCCTGGGCATATGATCTGCAAAATTTATGATTGCCTCGGGACATGTCCCTGCACAGATGATTAGTTCTTCTTTACCACCCACATCTTAATGGGTGGTTTTGAGGTACATGAGGGCTGATGAGGGCGATGAGACCTAATGGGACGTGAGATGGTGGTATCAGGATAAACAAATGAATAAGCATTCTTATGAGGGGCTTCCCTGTGAACAAAATGGTTAGTAGATACATGATTATAACCATTTCCATTTGAGGTACCGTCCTCAGATGATACCCTCAGCTTGTTTGCATCTGCATTCACAGCAAGATTAGTGATGAGGTCCTTCTGAACCCAGATCTTCTTGACTGGAGGGCCGTTCCTGCAGTTAGTTCCGATGTATCTGGCGAATACCTCACCATTAACATCCTTAAACAGTTTATAGTTTGAGTCAAATGACTCAATCACCACATCTGAAGAAACAGCATCATAACCAGATAAGGTATAGGGATCAGGAGGAGGCATCTTTGCCCGAACCCAAGTGGTCTCAGGATATTGTTCAGGTTTCCAGTAAGACCCATCAGGGTTGAGTTTACGAGTGAATGCGACACCTTCTTTCCTCGGGTTCCTGTTGAGGATCTGTTTCTTGAGGACGTCACAAAGAATTTGATGTTCTTTCAGACTCTTGAACATGCCGGTTTCCAGTAGACTCTTCAACCTAGCATTTTCTTCAATAATGTCTATGGTATCCTCAGATGAGGGGTTAGATACCACAGAGGCAACAGAAATAACAGAGTCTAAAGACATTGAGGAACTAGGCACAGAGATGATACGGTCATGTTCAATGCAATTTAAACAGGGAGGATTAAATCCTTCTTGTGGCATGATGATCTGTTGGGAGAGGAGTGAATCATTTTCTTTCCTCAGATCGTCATGAGACATCCTCACGCGTTCAAGTTCTTGATTCCTCATGAGGAACTCATGAGCCAGCTTCTCATGATCGGTAAGGAGTGCCTCATGACGGTTGAACAAGTCATCAAACTTTGACTGAAGAATTTTTGATTCATCAGTCAACTTTTGAGTCTTTGTCATTTCCTCAACCAACATATCATCACTCTTGTTCAGTGAGATCTGGATCTTTTCAAGTGCACGTTGTTGTTTAGATGCAAGTTTAGCAAGTTTAGCATAGTTTTCATCAGGTTCTTCATTAGAGGGATCATCCGATGATGAGTAAGTAGATACCTTGGAGGACTTGGCCATGAAGCAGAAGGTAGGGGTTGTGTCTTCAGCTTCATCATCGACATGTGATAGATCAGATTCCTCAGTGCTGAAGATTGACTTGGAGACAAGCGTCGTGGCAAGGGCCAATCCAGCCACACCCTCAGATTCTTCGGTTTCTTCTCATCATCAGGGTCGGAACCAGATTCTTCAGAGTCCAATTCTTTTCCGAGATATGCGCGAGCTTTGCGGGAGTTGCTATTTCTGTATCCAGCAGGCTTTGAGGATCTTGAGGATTTCTTCTTAGTCTTTTCATCAGAACTGTCATATTTCCCTTTCTTCTTCTTCAGTCTAGCTTCCTTTTCCCATAGAGGACACTCAGCGATGTAATGCCCAGGTTTCTTGCACTTGTGGCAGACTCTCTTTCTTGTTTCGACAGAATCATCATCTTTGCTTTTTCTTGAGGAAGATCTTGAAGAATTTCCGAAGCGATTCTTCTTCGTGAATCTTTGAAACTTTCTGGTGAGGAGAGCAAGTTCCCGGCTGAGGGTTTCAGGATCATCAGTATCAGCCTCAGATTCCTCATCAGAGGATACTCTTCGAGCTCTAGCTTTTAGCGCGCGGACTTTAGGCGTGGAGTTGTACAAGTCTCGTTTTACAGAGAGCTTCAGTTCATGAGCATTGAGGCGCTCGAGAATGTCAGCAGGATCTAGAGTATTGAAGTCAGACCTTTCTTGAATCATCAGTGATAGGAACTCAAATCAGTCATCCAGTGACCTCAGTAGTTTCTTCACCACCTCATGATCTGCGATATCAGCGGCACCCAGTGCTTGAAGTTCATTGTAAGATAGGTGTTGATAAATTCTCCACTTAGGATATATTGATGATGTGGTATGTACTATGAGGTAAGCAAGTAAAATTGTATTTATATTAACCAATATCTCTTTCACAAACTCTAAGGTAAAATAAAGAGCAGTCACATTCATGTTTCATCTTCTATTGGATGGCTTAGATAAAATTCCTTGAAATAATTGTATGATAGTTTGTTGGTTGATGACATGGACATTTACCAACAAGGGTTACCTACAAACTACAGAGTATTGAAGATGCCCTCAGTGATAGACGTTGAGTAGCCTCCTAGTGACACAAACGCCCAATAGAGGTAGAAGAAGACAACACAAGTATTTGACGACACACAAACGCCTTTCAGACTCCACACTCCACACACTTCAAGAAGTAAGGGGGTGGAGTTATAGGTCGCCTAGCATCGTTGCCCATATGCACGATACCCTCCTTGCTTTGGCTTTGCGACACAGGGCACCCTCCTACACGTCCAAGATCCGCATGCACCACCTGCACCCCTACACACCGTGTGCGGCTTAATTATGCATGCATCTCTCCGCGAATGCCCCACAATTTTCGCCAATGTGATCCGATCAGCACGCCACGCGACTCGATCGGCTCGCCGCACGGCTCCGACCTGAGCATTACTCCGACGCACACACACACTAAAAAAAGCGCGTGCGGGCGCGCACACACACTACTCGAACATTGGTCGCGGTCGATAGCGTGGCTTATTCTTGACACGGCTTTCCACCCTCCACTAAGTACAGAGCAAGGAAAAAGTGCATCTGTTTCTTCCTAGCGGCACCGAAAGCCTACATACATGCGGAAAATGCAAATGTAGATCGAGCTGTAGCTCGGTATTTTGAAAAAGACATGAAAAATATTTGTATTATTCAAAAAGTATTGATATTTATGAATATACATAGACATATATATAACATATGTGCAAATTTTCATACCATTATACTATCACATGTGGCATATAAAAAAATATTTTACTTTAAATGGGCAATTTTTTGTTGGTTTTGGGTCGAAATGATATTTTTGTGTGCAAACAACATATTACAATACTTTAAAAAACAAATTGACACGTTTGTGTGGTTTACATATAAGTTTCCATGGAACTTTTGTCTTTTTTTAACTATTAAATATTTGTGACGATTATTTTTCAAAATGCTGAGATAAATGTAGCTCGGTCTCCACAAACTCGCACTCTATGTACACGGGCAATAACAACTCAACGATAGTACATGAGCCAGGCTCGCCTACAATCACCTACAAATCATAGGCATATTAGCCATGTATAATTGTTTGTTGTCATCTATGTGTATTTTACTATGTAAAAGTTAGTTTGTCTTGTATAATTCATTGTTGTAACTTCCTTTTTCCCCTAATCACGAGGTAGTAGATGATACTACCTCCATTCGGATGTATTAGCTAGGGGTGCGTGTAGTTTTGGATCATCAATTTGACTAACTTAATATGTTCTATATACGATAAAAATATATCTACAAACTATATCAACAAATAAATCCTGTGATATAATTTTTTATGATATATAACATATTTAATTAGTCAAATCAGCGACATATAACTATGCGCCCAATACACGAGAACGAAGGTAGTACTTATCAAAATGTAGTTCATATGAGGTCACTACACATGAGTCCAAGATAAAAATTTCGATGCAGTAGCCAGTACCTCATAGCCGTTTCCAAATGAACCTGAATTACACATAAGCCCTTAGAAGTCAAAAAGTGTTCAAATTCTTGAGAATCTACTACATGTAAAAAGTCGGTGTGCAGTCATGCTTCGATATAAAATAAATTTTTCATGAGGAAAACAGAGAGTGCATTGCTCATAAAAATAAATCAAAAAGTGAAAATACGAAAGTCTCATTTTTAATGAGATCATAGTTTCGAAGGCGATCTGTTAGTACATACAACACTATCGTATGATATTTATTCACGAATGAGATATATATGTGTAAAGAATGTAGAGATTTAACACACATTATTTGATTCTAGACTGTACGACCTTACGATATTTGTAGATAATTTACTTTTTTAGGGAATTTAGATAATTTATTGCGCAAGATTCCTAAGTATCGGCGTTGAACAGTTTACTCGAACTTAGGCCACAAATGGGCCGAACAGGATCTTTCATGGACCATATCTACCTAATAGATTGTTACTATACCATACTCTCTGCGAGAGCTACAACTCGCTTCACGCAAGATGCAAGAAAATTCGCTCATGCAGCTCCTAACTGACCCATTTTGTCTTATCTTTTTATGGTTGAGGTCTTCTTCATTTTTTTACTCGTTTTTTTCAGTTGTCTTTGTTTTTTCACCAATTTTTATTCAGTTATCCTTCTTTTCTTAGACTTTTCGTTTTTTTATAATTTTTACTATTTTTTTTATTTTCATTATTTATTTTGTTTCTTTGTATGCATTTTTTGTATAGATGTTTAACATTTCTTCATACATGTTTCACATTTTTAATACAAGATAAAATATAATACGGATTGTATTTTTCCTATACTTTTAAAACATGATACATATTTCCGTCATATATATTTAATTTTTTTTTTCAATACATGCTCAATGTTTTTGCGTACATTTTTATCATATTATATTTTAAATACATTAATAATATATTTTATTAATAATGTATATGCTTTTTTGTATATATTTTTCATATATATGAGAAAAAATATTGTACATGAGCCTGTTTAAAACCGTTCCCACTAGGAGTCAAACCTAGGACCTAGCATGCCACTAAATTTGCTGCAATCATAAGGCTACATGACCGTTCGCCACATTTAACATTTTCAAATGTTTGATTAACTGTTTTAACATGCTTGATTAATTTTTAATGCATGTTTTATTTTCATATACATTCTTTTTTTATAGATTTTTTGTATACATGAGAAATATGTTTTATATGCATATTTCATGTTTTATAAATGCTTGATTTAAATTTTCCAAACGTTATATATAAAGTGTTATTATATATATATAATATTTGGAAGTATAAACAAAAGTAAAAAATTTAAAATAAAAATGTGAAAAAATAGAAAAAAAAGACTCGTCACCTATACCATGTTGTCTATGGCACAGTGGACCGACCTAGAATGCACTCGCCCCTTGAGCGGCGAATCCTTCTCTAAGTCACTAGTTAAGAAGTAATAGTGTAATACTTAGAAATTTCAGTCCACCTTTCGAGCTTTCAATGTCGCATTCTGGAAGTTTTCTTTTTTTTTGTAGATTCATTTTTTGAACGTTATATCTTTTGATCCGTGCGTTTAAATTCTGAACCATTTTCAACGTTGAATTCCTCATGTCGATTTCTTCGAACTAAATCTCATGTTAATTTTATAAATTTTCCCCTTTTCGAGAGACGCAGATGTTCCTCTCGAGGAAGCAAACGTGTGCCTTTAGAAAAAGCAAACATGTGCTCCTCATGGACGCAAAAAAGGAAATGTGTTTCTATTTTCTGATAGGCACAATTACGTCTCTCACTGAAGCAAAACTTCAGATTCATGAAAGATTTTCCTCTCGTAAAAAAAATGTATTTTTCCCTTTCCGAGAGGCATAATCGTACTTCTCGTGAAAGTAAACCTGTGCCTCAATAAGAAGCAAATATGTGACTATTGTGAAACAAAAAAATGCATATTTATCAGCAATTTTCTCTCCAAAATTTAGGAAACCCGCACGAAATAGATAAGCTAAAAAACTCATGTAAACCCCTAAAACGCTTACGAGTCTCTAGCAAAGATAATTGATTAACTAGTTGCTCTCATCTTTCGTGTGTCTCGGTATAAGCGTGACATCTCAACGCGTGATATGAACACGGTCATTAACATGTTTGTTTTCGAGAGGAGGGGGGATGGTTAACAGGTTGATAAGAAGACATAAATGGGCCTAATGTGCCAAAATGATTAGACTATTCCCTAACTAGCCCGAAGCTTGGGCCCATGTTTTCATTTGGATATTCCCAAGCACAAACACGCGTCGATCTATGAATAGTGCATGCAAAGAAATATTCCGTTCATTCTTTTATATTAGGTGTATTTATTTTTATTAAAATCAAACCGAGTGCATGTTGGATCAAGTTTTTTTAAAATATATTAATATTTACAATACTAAATTTTATATCATTTAATTCATCATAAAAAAAATTATCTACTAGGTATTGTAGATGTTGATATTTTATTTTATAATCTTGGTCAAACATTTAAATGATTGGTTTATATGAAAAATAATACACCTTATATTATGAAACGGAGGAAGATGTTTAGCAAAGAAAAAAGATCTTGAACAAATCTTCCAATGATTTTCTGACATGTAGATCACGATGCATGGAACTAGGGTGCTCACATGTGGGCGGATGTCAACTTGGATATACAAAAATCTCTAGATAACTTAGATTCAGCAGAACCATCTTCTGTTTTACTTTTGCATGATTCTAGAGTTAGAGGGCGAAGGCACAAGACATAATGCTTTTGACACTCACAGTACAGTAAACTTACACAGAAACATACTACTAAATGTAAAAAGAGAAATTCGTGCGGCTGAATGTGGGTGAATATTCAATTTGGTTTCATGCATGGATGGATGCACGGAGGATCGATCAGTACAACTGAGCCCCGGACGTGTACGTGGCGCCGAACCACCACCCGGCCGGCGCGACGTCGTTGGCCGTGACGAGTCGGCCATCGTCGGACTTGAGGCGGAACGAGAGGCTCTGGCCGTCCAGCATGGCGTTGCTCTGCCAGTTGGCGCCCCAGTTCCGGCTCATCTCCATCCAGTTCGTCCGAGACCCCTTGACCCACATCTGCGCCACGCCGCCGCTGCCGCCGACGTTGGTGACCAGCACGAGCTCGAAGTAGCTGTGGCCGTTGATGGTGAACCTGATGCCGCCGCTGCGCTGGCACCGCACCCTCCGGTAGTTGACAGGGACGATGCCGGCCTTGTACTCGGCGATGGTCTCCCACGCCGGCTGCGACATGTCGAAGTGCCGCCGCGGCGGGTTGCACCAGCCGCCGTTGTCGCCCGCCAGCGCGTAGTTGGGCGGGCAGAAGTTGGTGACCGTGACGGTGATGGAGGTCCCCGGCTTGCACATCCGGGACTTGCGTGCGTCGCAGGCGATCGTGAAGCAGGTCCCGCACGACGCGCCGTCGTTGAAGAGCGCCGTGCTCAGCGCCGTCGTACGGGTGCCGTACCCCGCGCCGTACAGGTTGCCGTACCCGCAGGCTCCACCTGATGATGATGATTGAGTGCATTTATGTTAGCATCAAACCATGGATCGAACTAGGTTTGGCGGAAGAGATGTGGACTAGAGACTAACCCATGGTGCCGGAGGCGTCGCCGCCGCCGTAGAACGTGGCGTGGGCGGGCGTCCATTGGACCGCCGATGCTGCCCTGAGCAGCAGGGCGCATAGCGCCAGGAGCACGAGCATCTTGATGACCGCCATTGTCGGGGCTCGATCCTCCTGCTGAGCAAGATTGTACTCTGGTAGAAATGTTTCTCGATGTACCTCTTGTGTCCTGGAGAAGCATGTGTCGACACAGCTATATATACTGCCCTTGGTGCAAGCAACTGCTTCATCATTCGGTTGCTGCTACCGATCGACCGGTTGCAAGGGGAGATTTGCAGTGTGAAAGGGTGTTTTCTTTGAGAAGCGACTAATCTCGGCTGCGTACATGATGGTAGGCTAGTGTTGACTATTCGCGCAGTTGCACGTTGAGTTTCATGATTGGATTGGATTGAACGCTAATTAACCTATGTATGAGGAGCAAAATTTGGTGCCGCTTATTGTATGAGGTTCCGGATAACCGGTGTTCACGTGGCATGTGCGTTCTCCCGGCTGTTTATCAGCGGATGAAATCACTTGTAAGCACCAAAGTTTTAAATTGCGGGAAAAACGATTTCGGGGCGGCTGTTTTGGGACGCTAAAGACGCAATTGCGTGAAATTGCGGCTGCAAAAGCATTTCGCGGCAAATCAATAAAACATGTAAAAAATAGCCATGAGCACTGATATATCAACAGCCATAGTTAATTTTGCGTCATAAAATGGTCTGACACACATTACAAACACCAAACTAAAGGTCTTAGTCTTACACTCTTAGGCTAAACTTAAGTTCTCGGACTCACAAATGACATAACATTAACATGAAACATGATAAATAAGTTAATAAGTGCATAACAGCACGCAAGTTCAGTCATCAATGACTCAGTCAGAACCGGAACCTGTAGAAGATGCAGAATCGAGTTCCTTGCAATCTTCTGCGCGCAATTTCGTGGCATTTCGCGGCGTTTTGCGGCGTTTCGCGGCATTTAGCGGCGTTTTGCGGCAAAACGCAAATAGGTGTTTCAAATTGCGTGACCTGCTCCCAGACGCAATTGCGCCGCAATTGCGTGAGTTTCGCGAGCAATTTAAAACTTTGGTAAGCATCCTTAGACACCAGGCTTCTAGGGTCGGGCCACCCATGCCCTGTTCTGGTTTATGTGAGGTGATGACCATGTCATAGCTTTGCCCGCCCTGCTCTTAACATTGTCTCTTAACATGTATAATACTATAAAAACTAGATGATGCCCCGCACGTTGTTGCGGATTTTTTTTTGTAAAATATTTCAGTGAAAATGTTTGGTTAAATGAAGCATGTGTATTTGAAACAATTACTTTTGAACTAATATATGGATTTAATATAAATATCATAATAAAATAAAAATTTCCATGCATGCATGTTGCATGTGGATTTTTATTATTGCATAGTGACATATTAAGGTGGGTGTTTCTCATGCATGTTGAATGATGAGGTGGTATTCTTGCATGTTGAGAGAAATATGCTAGTGGAGGGTGATGTGGCATGCATGATGAGGTGGAGTATGTGCATGTTGAAAGAATTAGTATTAGTGGGGAGCAACTTCTTAAGAATGTAAGATGTAAGATAGATCATCCCCACTATCTTATTTATCTCAACATGCAAACATGCCACATAATCACACAATTATGATTGGAATAAGTCCTCCTCAACATGCAACCATGCATTAGACAAGACACACCACAACATGCAACCATGCATGCATGAAAAATAGTTTTCATTCCCTTACTATACTTATATTCGAAAAATATTTTATAAATATACACAATCAAATATAGTAAGTTTTATGTGTTTTTAAATTTTTGGTTCATTTGTTATTAATCTAATCTATAATACCTAAATAGTTCATCCCCACTAACTTATCTATCTTGACATGCAAGCTATCCACATCATCAAGTAGGTCCACCATGCAAAACCTAATTTCCACTAACTAACTAATCATGCACATGCTCCCATTAATTCTCCATGCATCACAAATAAATATTTAAAAAAATATGCAATTAGCTACACGATTTATAAATGATTTCTTTATAGAAAATCAAATTATAAGTTACCTCGCATGTTACTTTTCTATGCGGCAAATTTTTTTATGAACGCACATATGTAGTTGCTATCATTGTTTTAGGTTTAGTCAAGGGTGGAAATGTTTCCACTGTCTCTACTCAACTTCTTTACGTCTCTTATCATCTCACCGATATATTGTCAAGGTACTACTCGCGGGCTGCTCCTTCTCTCGACAAGTTTGGCATGAGATTCTTGGCTGGGCAAGAGTTCCCATTGACCTACCGCAAAGCGACGTGCCATTCCAGGCGTGGTGGTCGACCTCCTGCGAGCACGCCCCCTCTCCTATGCGCAAGGGCCTGGCGTCTCTCATCGCTTTGACCGCATGGTGGCTGTGGAAACACCGTAACGCTTGCATCTTCAAGGGCGACCGGCCATCGGTTCCCAATCTCTCCACCACCATCAAGGACGAGGCGTGCCAATGGGCCAAGGCCGGATCCACTGGGATCAAGAACATCATCCGCAAGATTTAGCCTTTACTTTCTTTGGGGATGAGCAACCCCTTCTGTTTGCTCACCTGTTCATTGCCATGCCTCTCTGTGTGCATGGCTAATGAACGGTTGTAATCCCATGCTACCACTCTTCTATCAATGAAAAGATACGCATCCTTTGCGTATTCGCGAATTTTTTTTTTGTCAAGGTAATAAATTAACAAAGCAAAAAACACACATATTTTTGGATTTTCATCAAATTATCTTAGATTTGTACTCTAAACAATATATTTTTTGAAAAAGAATTTATAATCAAATTATAATATGTTTCATAATTTTTCTTATGTTTTAAAACATCAAAGTATTTGTTAATAGTTCCTGCGGCAACGCGCGGGGTATCATCTAGTTATTATAATAGATCATCCCCACTATCTTATCTATTTCAACATGCAAGCATGTCACATCATCACACAATTATGATTGGAATAAGTCCACCTCAACATGCAACCATGCATGAGACAAGACCCACCACAACATGCAACCATGCATGCATAGAAAAAATTATTCAAAAATAATTTATAAATATACACAATCAAATATAGTAAGTTGTATGTGTTTTTAAATTTTTGGTTCATTTGTTATTAATCTAAATATTTAAAATTCACGTAATTAAATTTTGTTGAAATATAAGATGACCAATTCTCGTGATCCCACTAACTTATTTATCTCAACATACAAGCATGCCACATCACCACACAATTACGGATGGGATAAGGACCACCTCAACATACAACCATGCATGGAAAAATATTTTTCATTCTCTTATTATATTTATATTAAAAAATCAACAATTAAACATAATAAAATATAATAAATTGTATGCGTTTTTAAATTTTTTGTTCGTTTTTTATTAATCTAAATATTTAAATTTACATAATTAATTTTTGTTGAAATATAGAGCAAACAATTCCCGCAGCAAGGCGCGGGGTATCATCTAGTTTCCTTTAAACTTGACTCCTACAACTAACAAGTCCTAAAATTGTACAGACAACAATTGTGCATGTACAATAATAGCACCTCTAACCCTTCTCTTAAAGTTTAACTTGTCAAACAATCTCCCAAACTTAAGGAGTTAAAGATTTTTGCCCCTACACTTCCCATAAAATGAAGTCCCTAGTTGATTTCTTTTGCTAATTCACATATTCTTTGCATTAAACCCCTATCCAAATTACATTATCCCATTATTGTAGAAAAAGCGTAAAGAAAAGGAAAAAAACTCTTGAAGCATTTCATCAAACACCTCTCATGCGTCATAGTCTGAAGGTCGCACTCGCCAGCTGAGCTCGGAGGGCGCCGATAGAAGGTGGAGTGGTTGAGATTAGGTAAGGAAACAAGCCACGAGGTCAACACGACGAAATGACCATAGATGTCACCGGCGATCTTGAGGAGGTAGGTTTGAGAAGCTCCCCAAAATTGATTGTAGCCGGGCCGTATCACTCAGCTACACTTCACGAAGCAGGTCGCACTGCATCTTGATTGTAAAAGAAACGAGGCATCATAATGCAACAAACCGAGCAACAAACATATAGTTGATTATTATCGCTACTAAGTAGTCTTTCTTTTGTTCACAATTATAGATTTTTTGATTTTCTGAATTAAATGTATTTAAATGCATTTTAATATATATTTCACTATCTCAATTCGATGTAGTTTATATTGAAATATTTAAATTATTTTACTTTAGTTAACTTTGCATGGGTCGTTTCTTTTAGGTTTGTATCGATCAATGCGCTCAGTTTTTCAATCTCACGGCTCAGTTGCATTTCGATGCTAAAATCAAAGTACGCTACATGACAAGCTTTCATTCCAAAATGTGATGTATTATCGCGCTAGTGTGGTAATGCGGGTGTGGTCATCCTTCCACCCCACCTTCTTCGAGTGTCGCCTATTCCTTGCCTTGGTCGACCATGGCTGATGGACCGAGTTGATGGGGTTGAATCCCGACCGAAAGCTCTGCCCGACTATGTCCAGGCCGGTGATGGAAACATTCTTGTGTGCCTTTTCCCTCCTTGGAGGTGTCATCGTGGGTGGAGTCCATACACCATGGACTCTGTGCGAAAACCCTTGGTCTTGCAGGCTTCAGCCCGGGCTATGGTGGCGTTGTTGTGCTGTGTCCTACTTGGAGGCTTCGTCTCATGAGCAAGGTCTTACTGCTGCTCGTCGAGTGAGTTTAATGGGTGGCATATTCTTCTCGTCTTATGATGGGCACATGCCTCGACGATGGTTCTCTCTTGATTAGCTATGTTCAGCGAGGTGGTTCTGTTGGAAGACTTTCCTTAGTTGTCTTGGCGCCAGTTTTAATCTATCCTCTAGGGTGGTGAGCATTCAATGGTTTGACGGTGCGGTGCCTTTCGAGCCTAGACGAGGAACTGTTGGCTCCTTCAGGCAATGGAACAAGATGACACTGTTTTATCTGGCGCCTAGGAGATGGCATTGGCATAGCCCATTCTATCGGTGGGTCTCCTTCTCGAGTTGGGTCGATTCACATCATTGCTCCTTCAAGCATGTTTTAGGGCTCAAGTCTTGTTCATTGTTTTTTAGTTGTGTTGTTGCTCCTGGGCACTTTTATATCTTGCCATAGTTTTTTTTGTAGTATTGTGTTGTGTTGTTTGATTGGTTGTAATAGCTTCATTAACTTGATGATTCCCCGTGTGTTGTTGCGGTAACTTTGTTGAAAAATGCTTAAATAGTTACTGAAAATAACTAAATTTAATGAAAAAATAAGCTTGAAAATCAATAAATAGTGTGTCTGAAAATGGAATAAGAACGTTTGAATTATTGTTCAAAATGAAAAATGTGCAGGATGACTAAAATGCATGTATGATTTGGTAGTATTACATGCATAGACTACTAATGTAAAAAAATTGTAATTTATAAGTTGGCTTATGTGGCATGTTTTGCATAGCTTAGTGGAGATGTTGAGATGGATACTTTGCATGTTGAGAAAGTTGACAACAACTTCTTAAAAATGTAAGATGTAAGATGTAAGATTTAAAGTCTAACACCATCCAATTTCTAAAAGTAAAAAGAAGGATGCTCAGAAAAGAAGGAAAAAACAAGTGTAGTGCAAGCAGACAAGCAGGTTGACACTGGAGCGTTGACATTTCCTGCGCGGACGATCGAGCAGAGAACAGAACATGTGTTCTCTCTTAAAATAAGTTGCCATGCATGATTTCAGGGCCGTACTTACCTGATCGTACCATACGGAACCGTCGCGGGTTCACGCTATTCTTTATGCGCGACACGCTATGCCTAATTGCATGCATATGTCAGCTTGGTAGCACATGCTCAAGCGAAAAACCCGGCCGGCTACCCTAAACACCGAATAATTCTCTAGTTGTACCTGTACGTACGACTTGGATCAAGCCACTCGGTCACCAATGCATAAATCAAGGCCAATCATGAGAGATTGCGTAAGCACGTTAGTGTCTCTGGCCGATCCATTATAGTTTAGTCCGTTTATAACTAACTAGTTGAGTGCTCGTGCGCTGCCACGGAGAAATCATTTGTTGGATATTGTTTGTATGGTCATGACGACCAACAAAAATATTTTACTAAGTGTCATGTATGGTGTTTCACCCCAAAAATAGTACAATGAATGCTTGCTTCCATTGCTCATTTAGTATATCCGATTATTGTTGTGCATCCTTATAACTCTATTTATTAGAGCAATGAGCCTCCTTATCCTTAGAAAAATGAGCCTCCAAAAACTTTTATCTCGGTTACAAGATCTTCAACTCATGTATATTTATATATGCTCTCATAGGTTCTTGGTAATGCGACAACAATGAAGCATTGACCCATTAATATAGTAGGGAGTATGTTAAGAACATAGATTATATATTCACAAAGACAAAAAGTACGATATGCATGTCATTTACAGGATCCAATAGATATGATAAATATCACAGAAGATAGTAAAATGACAATACAAAAATCAAATGCATGCATTAATTCTCAACAAATTTACTGTACATTACAATGTGCACATGGTTGCAAGGCCCACTTCATGTACGGATACAACATATAGTGTCCTCTACTACTAAATTCTATTTGTATTCATTCGTCTGATGATTCCATCTACACTTGCATGCTAGTTAAAAAAGGTTGCCATTAGGATCCAACCAAATAGCAGTAGCTACCATGGACTTTTCTTCCCTTCTTTCATAGTGGCTCGAATGGGAGGCGACAATCTGAGTTTAAAGAGTTGAGCAATAAATTACCCTGATTAGATCCACATTCAACCATAATAGGTCCACCTGACAATCTTGAAATATATTTTCTTTGTCATCAATCAAGATGGTTAAAGGACTCTGGCTAATGCAACCAAGGCTGACAAGTATACTGGTTTTGAAGCCTCTGCGCTGTAGTTGGTCTACAACATCTGTCGTTCAAGACCAATCAACCAAATGAGAGATGATAAGAAGTCCAAGCAGATCATTGTTGATTCATCCACATACAGATTATATCTCCCCCTAGCAACAACGTCCATTACTGGATGGTGGCACCGAGAAAAAGATATTGCACATGAATAGGGATGTTAAGATTACCTGCTATATCATGTAATAACATGTTTTGCAGCAAGATGTCCCAAACTGAGTGAGGTTCGACTAACCTTATTCTGATGGCGGTGAAGAGGTCAGGACCCAGTGTTCATAGTATTCCTGAATATAGGTCCAGAAACACGCATGAATGCTATCCCAAAAGATCGTGGTGATGGAGATCTGGTGATTCCGTACACTACTCGGAAACATGATATCCTATGCTGGACATGGACACAAACAATTAAAGTACGATGACATGTCAAACCAACATATCCATATCAATAACAGAAAACTGTTAATGTATAGAAAAATCATGAACCCACACAATGAACACTTGGCAATTTTAAGATAGTTCACATCAGAACTGCACAACTCCCTGTAACTCCGCTCCAGAAACTTGACAATATGCATTTGTCTCTTCTTTAGTTTTATCTCGCCTAGCTGCTCTCAAAACATGGGGGTCATTTATAGCTCGCTGGACATGATAAGCTAAATTGAAATTATAGCTCCATTTTACTTCACAAAACTTCAATGAAAGCACAAAACCCACTAATGTGAATTCGATGTTCAAAAACCCAGGACCAATAATTGAGTTCACCAAACTAATATTGGCCGATTGTGACACTCCAAACGGATTACATGATCACAAATTCTAATATGCTATCTTGATGGAATACACATATCATTGGATAACTCCAAAAGACATGCGGCGATATTTCTAGCAATCATCCTCACCTTTTCTGCTTGACAAGAGATCCCACCCTTGTAGCAATCATATTACGTTAAAAAGATGACAAATACAAGTGCCCTTCACATTCAGTACAACAGATCTTATAGTACATAAATCTTACAGATTTGAAATCCTCCCGGATCTAGAATGTACTTCTCTCTCCTTTCACCAATTCCCTGAAGAAGAAATGAGAAACGTTAGTAGGACTTCTCTCTCCTTTCACCAATTCCCTAAAGAAGAAATGAGAAACATTGGTAGGAAAATGACATGCTCCTACCATCCATCCGATTATTATGAAATGTAAGGACCATACTTTCAGTTACTGTAGCCCTTTCTTCCATCCATGTATAGGCCGAGTAAATAGATAGAAAGGATGAGTTTAACAGAAGCCCACTACATAATGAACATAGCCCTATGATATTACATTTATAATCAACAGTAGACAACAGAAGCAGTCCATCCCCGCGATTTGGTACTTACTTTGTTGGTGCCGTCGGGGGTTCCTCACAACGTCCATCTCCGCGATGCTCGACCACAGACGCGGTGTCGTAGTATGCAGATCTGTAGCGCCACCTGAAACAGGGGTAGATACTAACATGTGAACACGAGACACACACAAATTACGACGTTAAACCAAATCAACACAAAAACTGAACCAAATCAAACCGAGAAGTAGGGGAGATTTCGTCCTACCGCCGAGCCATGACCGCTCAGTGGAGGAGGCCGTGTTGGTGTAGGTAAAAGTTGCCACGTGCAGGATACTCCACCATCCTCCAAATCGGATCACGTGGAGGGCAAAACGATGGGGCAACAACTCATCGTTGGCGGCATACTGGTGATTGACGTTGCAGAGACATGGGGAGGAGAACGAGAGTGGGAGAGGGGATTGATAACTTCGGCCAAAAAAGAGAACCGGGGTGATGGGGAGATGCACGGCTGCGGCACTGGGAAGGAGGAAGGGAAGGGGGTGACCAAGTGGGAGGGGGATGGACGTGTGTGGAGGTTCGTTTCGATGGGATCGATCGTGGCTTCCGCTGGGCTGAAGTGCGTACTAACTCAAGAGACGCGAAAAAAAAGAACGTGGGAGGTGTACCAGGGAAGTAGCGAGCGCACCAGGAGGGTATCGAGCGATGGAAGTAACCATTACGAGGAGCGTACGAGGGAGGATGGTCGAACCATCACGACGTCCTATTCCCCTTTAATAGTAGAGATTTTGTCATAATTAATCTTAGGTTTCTTTTACACAAAGAGGTTGGAACTTTTGTCCCTAGCATTCAAAGATGCATATAATTATTTTTATTAAATTATTCAATAAGGCTTAACAAAATTAATACATAAATTAACCCAAATATAATCTTTATCACTACATATACAAGCACGATGTGCGTCATCTCACATCAACACACACCATCTAACCTCATGGCATTGCCAAGTTGTCCACAACAAACCGAGAGCAGGAACAGGTCTAGCAGACTCACATCATGCGTAGCATGCATGCGCTCCACCCAAACTCTTTGATATTTCAAGGATTGAGAGAGCAAGGCCCAATCTACATTTTTACCAAACCGTTTTACGTTTTGCACAAGATTTTTTTCACCATTGACTTGTTACTTTTGGAGTTTTGGCTTCTAAGTGACTAGGTGTCGAGATCCGGAAGCTTCCACTTTTGTGGTGTGCTCGGGAAGTTTGTAAATGTGCGGTGGTCGCCTTCAAGATCAACCGCGAGTGGTTCGAGGCTCATGCATTGGGGATGCCTCGTAAGGGAGAATACGGCGAGCTTCTTATTAGTGTTCTCGATCCTTGGCTTGAGTATCACTCCAACGAAGATTAGCACTTCCTCAATAGAGTGTGAACTTGGGGATAAATCATCGTGTCCCTTTGTTACTTGTGGTTATCTCTTTACCACTTTTACTTGCACTAGCTTCTATGTTTGTTATCTTGCTATCTGAATTAGTTCCTAGCATTTGAGTTTGAGTTTTCTTTTCATTTAGGGATGTTCATCCAGTTGCATTACTATAGAACCTTCTTTATTCGATTAACACTAAAATAGGTAATTAAGTTTAAATTTGTTAGTTACCTATTTACCGTCTTCTAGTTGACCATACGATCCTTTCACCTAGATCCAGGATTTTCCCAAGACTAGCTTCAGCAAGGTGACACAGACTACAACGACAATGCCTTGACAAGGAAATGACTTCAAATATGCATGCTGACATCGTCCGCCATGACCAAATTTGGCACAATTTTCGCTCTCATTCACGCCACCTCGACTCCGCAACTGAATGGATACACACAAAGCCATGTCGTGAGATGCACACAATCGTCGGAGTGTTGGTAGAGGATCTCCCAGCGGCCCTCCACACGTCATCGACCGGCCAAGGTCCATACCGTGATGGATCTAAACGAGGATCAAATCCATGACAGTCTCCACCAACCATGCATCTCCTGAGAGCACGCTGTAGACCGGCCCTTTCCGACCCTCCAACCATGGAGGCGACCATCGCCGACACCCGAACATGGTCTTCGTCCTGGCCCTCCCCTCGCTGGCCACAAAAAACTCGTGGGCGGGGGTATATATAGTCAAATCATTGGTCCCGGTTCATGGCTGGAACCGGGTCTAAAGGCCACCCATTAGTCCCGGTTCCAGCCACGAACCGGGACCAATGGATGTGGTCCAGGAGCGAGACCCATTGGTACCGGTTCGTGTCTGGAACCGGGACAAAATGATCCAGATGAACCAGGACCAATGCCCGACGAGGCCTGGCCGGGTCCCTGGGAGCACGAACCGGGACGTATGCCCCCATGGGTCCCGGTTCGTGACTCAACCGGGACTAATGGGCTGGCCAGGCCTGAACCAAAGCCATGTTTTCTACTAGTGTAGTGTTCCAAGTACCATCTTCTACTTCCCGTGAGAGTATCCCCCGTCGGTGTTCCATGAGACCACCCGGGATCAGGTCCTCACCGCCCTCATCATGAGTATTGTGCGCCCTTGTCTGACAATGGCCTCAAAGAGTGGCAAGGAGAGAGATCTATAGGAGGGTGGTGGCAGTTGGCTCGGGTCGCGAGAGGAGAGGGGTTGCGGGAGGAGGAGGAGATCGGACTAGGAGGAGATCGAGAGAAGGAGTCTGAGCGGAATCCCTAAGATGGTGGGTCTTAAATTTGGGAGCGAATTTCAATTCCCGGCCTCTGCACCAATTAAGGATGCACACACCATTTTTATTATGAGTACCAAGATAATCATGATCCTCAAAGATTTTGTTAGTGAGTACCAAAATATTATTATGATGAGTGGTTCCACCAAACACCAAACTTGATCCTTAATAAATTGGGAAATACTTTTGTGCATCACCCGTCAATTCTAGGAAGAATAATATCTTGGTACTCATTAAAATATATTTTGGGTGTTAATAAGTTACTATAATATTGTATTATATTTTATATACCTTTCACTCTCTTAATATATCTTTACATTTTAAAGAAATAAAAAAATCTTCCAAGTGTTCCCCGATAAACAAGTGTTACCTGCAGAAAATAGAATAGAAGCTACTTTATTTTCTTGTCTAGATTAGCAAAAAATTGTGTTAAGTATATTTTCTTCTCGTGATTACACTATACCTTGCCAGCGCTACAACTATAATAAGTTTTCAGGTGAAGGAATTGGAGGGATATCTAGGCATATCGATCATAAGTGAACCAAAACCTTTTCGTATTTCGGTTTAAACAATTGATCTTCTTACAATTGATATATTATTATTTTATCAAGGTCGATCAAGATTTAAGCTTGTGGAGGTTAATGAGTGATATTTATACACTCATCACACCATTGTTTTGTTGGGGTTCGCAGCAGAAAACACAAATTTTTCTAACTAGCGTTCCCATAACCCAAGATCTAGCTAGCCGTATTACCGTAACGGAAAGGAGTGCGGAAATAACATACCTTGGGGTGTAGTCCGTTGCGCGGGAAACGTTCCCGCAAACGTGGTTGATGTAGCTGATCAAGTTTCACAGCCCCCTGGCTGTGTTGAGCACCCGGATGGGTGTAGTGCCACACGTGTAGCACCTCGTAGTACTCGCACACGTACGAGACTCGATGACGACCTCCGTTCTCCGATCCAGCGAAGGTGGCGGAAGCAGACCTCCGGACGGAGCTTCGGCAGCACGACGGCCTCCGATTCTAGCAGAGAAGCCTCAATTCCACTATAGGCTCACACTAGGGAGCCCACCGTGAAAGAGACAAGGGAGGAGAGAAGACCGGAGAAACCCGATCTCAATTCGGAGTAAATACTAATTTAATCCGATTTATTGTGTATTTGGCTTAATTAAATATGTGCACCATGGCCCTCTTTATATAGGGGTAGGGGAGGGAGTCAACACCCCTCCCTTAGCAATGTGGGACTATCCCACATGCTAGGGGGGGGGCGGCCAAGGGGGGAGAGGGGGCGCCACCCTCATGGGCCCTAGAGCCCATGGCGCCTCCCCCCCCACTCCCTTTTTTTCTTTTTCTTTTTCCCTTTTATTTCTTCCCCTAATGGGCCTTTTCTCCACTGAGGCCCATTGCACATATTAATTAGAAATAAAATGGTTTTAATTATTAATTCAATTAATTAATAACTAAAACATAATATTCCATCTCCCGGTGCTCCGGAACACCTTCCGGTTCACTCCGAACTTGTTCGGTTCAACACGGTACTTCTCCGATGTTGTTTCCTTTATTCTCTGGTTACTCCGATGGTTCCGAAAAGGTCTCCGATTTCATCGAGCCCTTAAGTGTGTTACCCTACGGTCCGAGAACACTCCAGTCATGACCGAGATGAGGCTACGGTCAATGATCATCAGCGGGACCTGGATGCCCATAATGACCCATGTGCATTCCGGATATCAAACACCGATTGGACCTTACGCCGTATAGCATTCCCTTTGTCAGCGATGCTGGATTGTCCCGAGATTCGATCAATGACATCCTATGTCTGGTTCAACCTCGTTCTGAACTAATCCTCATTCACTCGTTCCCGTGATATTCATCCCCGTGACCTAGTCACACGCTGCAGCTTTATGGATGGAATCTCACCGAGTGGGCCCTGAGTATCTATCCATTATATGGATTGACAAATCCCGCTCTTGTAACAATACTCCTCAACATATCTCCACGGAATACCCAAGATACAACCGTTATGACCCACATATTTCAGTCAGGTGGTGGGATGTAGGTCAAAGCATCCGGGAAGATAGCAATTATGCATGTACTCACGGTCAAAGGAACGGTCTACCACGTTCTGTAATTACAACACTGAACCTTCACAAGATTTGATCATGATGTAATGCTTACTTTGGGTAATGTTCATCATGTCACTTAACCAGTGAGGTGATCTCATAGTCAAGAGACTTAATTGTCCATGATCGCGAAACCACGACCATCATGTTGACCATGAACTAGTTATCGATGTAGCGGCTAACTAGGAACTCTAGGGGTTTCTATACCACACCTGCATCATTGTTTCACTAACACAGTTCTAGCACGGTATGAAACTGGTTATGAACTTGCTTAGATATATTGGAATAATCATATATTATTTGCCTCTAGAGCATATATCCAACATGTTTGAACCAGGTAAATCACTTTGATTTGTTACTAATAACTAATGATTGTGAGAGATCATTGAATCCTTTGTTTAACGTGTTTCCTCGATAAACATGAAAGTATATCATGTACGAGAAGGAAACAAAGCATCATAACGATACAAGAGATCACTAAGAGGTCGCAGGAGGCCGACATGAAGCTTGGTATGGGCCAACCCGCTTGTACTATGTAGTATCGACTCCCTATGATCTACACAATCAAAACTTATAAAAGGGGTGAGTCCAAAATCTCAATGTAGAGGGCACAAGGATGCCATTCACGAAACAGCGAAGTCATATGCAACCCTAGGGACCGCAATTCTCATCTCGTCTCCATAGCCGCTGCCATCACCTTCTTATCTATTCTCTCCAAGTTAGTCACATTTGTAATCTGTGCACAACATCCGAAAAATATTGTAAGACATAATATCAATTAAAACTTCATCTTTATGTCTTCTTCAATGAGTTCTTGTGTTTCAGTCGCCATGTGTGATTAATTCGATAAGGTCATGAATTGAGGCAATTCCTTGCATCCCTAGTATTTGTGCACGAAATAGTTGAAATGACTTTGTGTTACATACGTTATTTGTACGCATGAACAATTTGCAACGAAGGAATCTCTTGTCTTCTTCTCATTTTAAGGCTTTGTAGGTACCGAGGATCCCATAGCTCGATTAATGAGAAGAAAATGGGCGAGAAGGATGTGGAACGTTAACCTGAACAATAGTGGCATAAGGGGTTAGTACGATCGCGAAAATCAAGTCCCTGGGGATAAATAAGGTGTAGTCACTAAACATTCAATGCTCTTGTCTGATTCTTATTTTTAATAACTAAGGCAAACCCCCGCGATGGTAAGGACTTACAGTTGAACAACTAACTATTAATGCAGGGTGTGTTCCGGTCAAGATGTTCTTTATACACATCTCATACTTTTTTTGTAGCAAGCACATCATAATTGTTGTCTTTTAGAGCTATTTTTACATCAAGATGATATCCTAGGCGCACAAATATAAGGTTGTGAGAGTAATACCTCATATCATGCATGCTTTTATTACTAGTGTTTACACTTTAAGGTTGTTCAAGATCTGATTTAAAAACAAGAATTTATTATGTTAGCAATTACTTGCCAAACTCTTTGCTTTAATGCACATGCTCATGGGTTCGATAACTCGAGGTCACTCCTTAAAAAAAACGGAACCTTTTTTCTATCTAGACTGGATCTCAAAGGGCATCACAATGGTACATACTCTTGGATGATATACCGTCAGCTGGGTGTACGTGCCCAACTCATGGGCGTACGCATCCGTCTGCGAGTCAATGATTTGTCTGTCCTGAAGTCACCTTCGCTTTTATCGTGGATCATCTCCATTAACTCTCGTCGTCATATGTTGTCTCGCCCGACTGAAACATATCGACGAACAGGGACTGGACACCATGTTGATCCTCGCCCGACGTCCGTGAACGGACAAGCTACGACGACGGCAAGGCCTCGAAATGGAGTGTCGTCATGTTGATGTCGACACAATGTGACACATACTCAACAACGGAGACTGATAATTGTTGATGATGACCGAGTTGCTTAGCGGCGTATTAGTAGCGCGACTGAAGCTGCCTCGACTAAAATGACATGTGCAAGAACGACGACGGTGCTTGTCCGTCGCCTATTTCCCTTTTCTTTTACGCAACTGGCTTGCCGTGACACCGAGTTGATCTTGCAGACGGTTACCTTCTCTGAACCCTCCACATTCACAGGTTGCGACAACTCTTTATAAGGGTCCATGCAGCGGCGAAAACGGAAAGGGCGATTTTGGTGCGAAAGCAATGTGTATCGCTCCAAATACTCGGGCTCCGCCTCAGATTTAGGTGGATCGCTCCAAATACTCGGGTTCCGCCTCAGATTTAGGTGGATCGCTCCTACACGGTGGAGGTGCGAACTTCCGCAAGCCCTTTGATTTGCGTTGAATTTACGAAAAAACTAGCAAGCGCCGTGAATAGATAAAAAAACGTATTAAATGACAAACTACGTCCAAACAACTTTATTCGAACGATCTGCAGCAATTTGAGTGTTCGCTTTAAAGATGTCCGTCCTTAGACGGGTTGTTCATGATGATCTATCTAGGCTGGGTAGTTTGCTACCTCTGCATGTATGACTTTCAGGTCTATATAATGTAATCAAAACTTTTTTTTACTTTTGGCTAATAGAATGGGAGGCGTTCCTGTCTTCCATTCAAAAATTATGCTGCCTAAAAGCATTCCATTCACGTTTTCACAGATCTTAATGAAAACTAAATTGTACTCCTATGTTTCATACTTACATTTGTATTACAGTACATTGTTTTCGGTTGCATGGACTATTAAGTAAATGACCAAAGTGCTTCTCTGGCGAGATTCGGTGATGGTTAGTGTTTTTATTTCATGTGAAAACAACACCTGGAAAGGGAAAGGGGAAGAGGAATTGCGGACCTCCCCTCTGTTTTTCTCAAGGACAGGGGAAGCAAAGGAGGATGGAGTTAAACTCCTCCCACCGGCACGGGTTCCTCTCCTCGGCAGCAATCGCTCCCATCCTTCTTCCATCCTGGCTCAGGTTTGCACCTCCACCCTCTCATCTCCTCATCCGGTTCTTCATTTTTGACCTTGCTTCGATCGACCATCACATCCAAGGTATCCGGGGTTGATTCCGGTGTTGCTTTCCTCTCTTGGCAGGCGCGAGAGGGCGGAGATGAGGAGGAGGGAGGCGCTCGCACGGGGCTTCTCCGGCGACGGCGTCCTCCGCCGCCGCAACCACCCTCCCCCAGCGCGCCGTCCTCCTCTTCGTCCCCGCCGTCCACAGAGGGGAACAATCATAGAGCGAGCAAGGACAAGAAAGGCGAGATCTTGAAGGCTATCCGAGACAGGCTATCGTCGTCTTTCTCTTCCCCTCGAACTCGGCTCTCCTGCTGGGGCAATACCAGGACGACGAGCCACCCGATCCGGCGGGGCAGGAGCGGTTCGGCCGGCGGCGAACCTGTCACGCCGGTGGACGCGACGGTGACGGCAACCAGGAGGGGCCCCTCGAGAAAGGTGATCGCGGCGAGCGCCAGATCCCTGATCGAACGCAACGATTTCTACTGCCAAGAATGCAACACGCACAAATAGGGACCCTGCTTTTTTCTCTCTTCTCGGATGCTGTACCAATTTTGTATCATCAACATTACTAAAAGTGTATCATGTGATATCGCCCCCTTTGGAACGTTTTGGTTTCCACGGGTACAGTTGTGTAAGTTTTCACTGAGTTCATGAGTTCCAAACCATTGGTGTACATTTAGTGATTTAAATCTCATGTATACATGTGATTGATCTAGTATTTGTTTTTGCCTATGATCCTATGCAATGTTTGTATCTTAGTTAAGATACAATCTTCATCTTTTTATTTATCATAAGCAAAATATCGATGAACTCGTGCTAAAAAATAAGCATTGGAAGTACCCTTAAATTTCTGCACGAAAATTAACTCAGGTGGTCGACCGTTATTCGTTACTTTTGTCAAAGTGCCTCCGTGTGGAATCAGATGACAGAATTATAGCACTGAAAGATGCTATGCAAGAGCTTCCACGCCAGCGCACTTGCAAAATAATAAGTCCTGTTAATTTGTTTTCTGATGGAACAACAGGTCGGTGCGGCATATGTGAAGTAGATTGTCTCGCAGGCTGAATCGAATCTTTCCACTAGACGCAAAGGGTGCATATCGAACAGATTGGTACGGTGACAAGTAATGCATATGAAACGGTTTTACTATTCATCAGTTTGCCTGAAAATCAGTCGATTCCGAGTGAAGAGCAAAGGGAGAGGGAAAATCGATCGACAGAAAACAAAAAAAATTAGATGCCTGAGCTGTAGACGCTCCCATATAAAACCTTTGTACAGCACATGTACAGTCTAATCTGCAGCTATCCACTCAACACTAATTTAAATCATCAACAGGAAACAGTTTTCTGGTTGTGAAAGATCCAACCAACCTACTGAATATAACTACTCCCTCCGATCCATATTAATGTACTTAAGTTTGTCTAGATACACATGCATCTAGTCTAAATACTTAACTAGATACATACGAATCTAGACAAGGTTGAGTACATTAATATGGGCCGGAGGTAATACTTACATTACTTGGGCCTCGATCTGGTGGTTAAGACCAGTGTAGATCATGTAAAGCATCCCACATCATTAATGGTAGAGCGACAATCACTGAACTCCTAAACCCAACTTCTAGCACTGGTTCTGTCATTTTCCTAAGAACCACTAAACTATCTATATGGCACAAAACGGTGCAAATGCCAGTCTCCATGCAGACTACTTGGACATTGCATTGGTACTTCGCTGCAAACTACCTGGACATTGCATTGGTACTTCCCTACAGACTACTTGGACATTGCATTGGTACTTCCCTACAGACTACTTGGACACTGAGTTATAGCAATGATAATCTGCATCATCCTTCAAATCTTTGGAGCCTCCTGCGGCGGAGCTCCTCGACTGATAGGTCACTGTTTCCACCATCTTGGAGATGCTTTCTGCGGGAAAAGGCACGGTTCGGGTGCGGAGTGCTGCACATCTCGCACACATCTTCCCAACGCGAGTTGTTGGAAGAACATGTTATGCATCTCCACATACCTTGACCATTCTCTCTTGGCGCCGATGTAACATGGCACCGGACACTGCTCCCACGACGATGGGCTGCTGACCTTAGAAGTCTCTTAGCACATCTCACCGGCTGACTCACAAAGGCTGTAATGTCTGAAAACATAAGAGCGAGCGGTTCTGAACCTCGCCTCAGACAAAGGTAGGTCAGACCAGCAAGTATCCCACCAACATTGACAATAAAGTGTGCCTCCGGATTCAAAGCATGGATGAGTATTAGTTCAAGCAATGGCACATAATTTGCAGGAACGACCACCGCAAGCCAGTCAACATCACCTGCTCGGGCACTCCGCACAACGTTCATGCCAAACAGCACACCAGAGAATCCAGCAGAAAACTGATAATACGGAATGTCGCCACCAAGCAAAAGTAAGCCTTTAGACAAGAGCAATGTGAAGCCCTGAGAAAGGCCAAGCAAGGAAACCACCATGCAAGCAAACTCAGGACTGCCCATTGATGTTTCAAGCTTTACCCCAATGCGCAAGAGAGAAGTCATGTTCATGAAGAAGTGAACTTCATTCACGTGGTAGAAAGGTGAGAGGAAGAAACGTCTCAGGTCGCCAAACTGCAAAAATGTTCATAATGGTTATTTTTTAGAGCAGTAGATATATAAAACTCTGGAAAGGGGGTACTTAGAAAAGTCTAAAAATAAAAACTTGCAATTACTTGCAGTACGACATTCAGAGCACAGCATGTGCACCCTGCTGGTAGGGTAAATATGCAACAAGAGAAGCACAAAATTGTTGAATAGTGCAGCATGTATTTACAGATTCTATGTGTGAAAAGTCAGCCATAGGGTGCAAAACTTGAGCATCATGTCATTTAGATTCATGATCTTAACAACTGAACAAGTAGGTCCATATGCTTGTATAACAACATAGGGTCCGTGTCAGTCTATGGAATAGGCATCTTAGAGGCCGAGATCCATAGAGCCCGGAATTTTGAAAAAAATCTAAATTCCAACTTCACTGTCTGAAAAAATATATACACACAATGAAATACCTTGAATTGTGAGCTGCACAAAAAAGAATCATGGACTCTGAATGAACAGTAATCATTTTAACAAATTTGCCCCAATTACAAGCTAGGCAGAACAAAAGCAAACGTAGGGAATTAGCTAAATCCTACAAGGTAAAAACATCGGCACAGCAAACCTGTTTGGAAGTGACACTTTTGAAAACAGTATTTATTCCCCAACTATAGTATTTATTTCAATACAAGTATATTTTATTATGCCAATGACAATAAATACTGTAGTTTATGTAAACATCCGTTTCTTTAAGTATTACGAAGACAGTGTCGTATTTGGCAATAAAATGATGTAGTGTTGTATTTAGCCACCACTTGAGCGATCCTTTGCTGTGTTCCACAGTTTTTCAAAAAGAGGTCCTGACCCCTTTTCTTAATACAGCAAAAGTACCACAATTTTGTGCACACTATGGTGTATGATCACTACAACTTTAACTAGAGCCAAGCACTACAGTATTGGAAACCATAGTTTTTCAAGATACCATGGTATTCTTTGAAATATATACAAAAATTCTACTTCGCAACCAAACACACCGTTTAATATATGAGTATATCGCGTAGCTAAACTCTGCAACCCTGCTGTAGCCCTGGATAAGGGTGCGCAATGCGATTTGTTCTAGTAGGCAACCGAATCCCCACATAATTGATAATTGCACGGCAAAAGAAAAGACAGTATGGACACAATTGCGCCATCTAATCCGCTCGCTGAGGCTCGCTGGTAGGTGGGTACCTGGATGATGAGGTGGGGGTTGAACATGACATGCCGGAGCCAGGGTATGTGCGCGTCGATGGCGCCCGGGCGGAGGTACACCAACGTGTTGGCGGCGATCAGCGCGGCCGTCACGGGCGGGCGGCTTGCGCCTGCGCGGGTGTACCGGTACAGCATCTGCGCCGCCAACAGCGGCAGAGTCCGGCCGGGTGTGTCCTCCCACTGGTGGCTCATCGCGACCCCCATCGCCGAGATCGATCGATGTCCGGCGGTGGAGTCGAAGACGGACCGGTCCGTGGCGAAGGCCTCCTCTTTCTTCAGGATTTTTAGGCCTATTAATCGGGCCGGCACCGGGTCGTGAACGGCACACACGGCCCGTTTTATGCCGTAAGGTCAGGCCCAATGGCATACTGAGAAGACTACAACAATAAAAAAAGGTAAACTCTATAGAGAAAGTTGGTAGCTTGACTGAGAAAATTAGTATGCTTATGTCTATGTTGTCAATGAAAAATAATTGTTCTAGTTCTAGTGATATTTCTATTTGTTATATGATAGAGAAAAATAAGAATAATATTGATGTCCATTTCATTTCTAGAAACAATTTTAACAACAATTTTTTACAGAAATGATTATGGAAATAATTATCCCACTGGTCTTGAAAGTATAGTTAAATAAATCATACTTCTAAAAAATAATTGAGCAAAACTTTCATGGAAATATTTTATCACTTGGAAGGCTTAGTTGATAAGGTGGCAATTATTGTAAATGATGTAGAAGCTTTGAAGCTGAATTGTCCATCATCTAAGTATTGTATTCAAGAGTCTTATTAAAATACAATATTAACAAAAAATAATGAGACTTTATGCATGATACAGGCTAGAAGGACTAGAGAAGAGAAAAAATAAATCTTGAACCTAGAATATAGTGGGTTTCCAAAGGTTAAAACTTGAAGTGTTGATGATCCCACTAATTTGGAGGGTGTTGAAATATATTATAACAATTGCAAGTTCTCTGATATTATTAATTACTAGCAAACATGCCCGTGCGTTGCTATGGGATAAACAAATTTTCGTATATCTAGTCATACATAAATCTTTGCCTATGATCCTCTTCCCGTCCTCTACTCGTCGTCGATGTCGCTGTCATTGTCGCCGATGAGGTGGATGAATGCGGCCCCCACGACACACCTTGGGTCCAGAAGACCTACAAGGGTGGCGGCGGCGATGGGGCAGAGGTGGCGACGAAGGCGGCATCGGTGGCTTCAGCGGTCAGAACGCAGATGGCGGTGCGTCGAAGGTTCAAACGTTCCTCACGAGGTCACAGATGACCTCGCAGATCTGGGTGTTGTGGTTGTCTATGGGTCGTGGTGGCAGGGAGGCCGGTGGTAGATCCTCGTACCACGTCCTCACTGGTGGCATCAGGGGCAGTGGAGGCGGCGGGTGCGCGTAGACGGCGTCGTCGGGCTTAGTGGACGTCACATCGAGCTAGTCTGTGAGCCTCGTTCACTGCTTTCGCTCCTCCGCTCGGTCTCCTCAAGGTGGGACTATTAAATAACGTGAAAACGCCTGGTTCTAGCGTGGTCTCAAGAAGCTAGCTTACTTGGTTGGGTGGAGCATTTTACACAGGAAAACTTCGTGGGTTCGATCAAGCACAATTTTTTTTAGTTAATTGGCTTCGAACCCACGAAAGAAGGCCCATTAGCGTATGAAATTTGATCCGTACGAAGCGTTTTTTAACGAAGAGTTTTCTCACTTATAGGTGGCATTGGTGGTAATCTCTATCAACTTTAAGGACAAATAAGTTGACGGACGAAAAAATGGGAGAAACGCACCTCCCTTTATTATTATGTATAGATTTACAAAATATGGCTACAAAACATTTGTCTTTAAAGTAAACATATCACTTTACTAAGTATATTGCTAAAGTTGTCTTACTTGTTATGGAAGAGAAATATAATAAAAAATATTTAACTCCAAATAAGTTAGATGATATTTGGGAACCTACAATAACATTAATATCAATAACTTCATAAACCGCTATGCCACTGCTCAAAGCTATTGTCCTTGGTAATTTCTTAAATCTAAAGAGAATGATGACATACCACCACGCATGATGGACAAAAAAAAGGTTAAATGGCCTAGAAAACATACCATCACGTGTTTGGTAATATTGCTCATTTTCAAGCGCATAACAAATGGTACGTTGACGTAGACATCTTGTGATGGTAGCATGCCGACTAGATCGACGGACTCATCTTCATTGAGATTGATCTTCTAAAAGAAGATACTCGAATCGAAGGGGTCGATGCCATTGTCCATATAATAAACGTACACCCCCGGCCATGAATCTGGCAATGAAAAGCATACATTTTCACTCCCAACAAGACGTTCACGATGATGAAGTGGTCCCATCTCGCGTCTTCCATGCGGGTTATTGTGGATCCTTTGTCCAACACAATGTTGTAGGTTCCCCCGTAACTCTCAAATAATACATTGTCTTCGGTAAGCTCATTGAATTGCAACCTTACATTACATGGGACAATCTATGCAACACGGATAAAAGAAACTCACATTACATTAATGGTAATACCAATAAAATAAAAAAATGCTTACAAGTGTAAGAAAACTAGTTCGCCACCAGTGAACTTTAGAACTCCTCTAGAAAACAGACACTGAACAAAAAGTCTTTGGCAAGGCTAATATCTCACATTAACTTGCACACTGGAAACACCACGTTCTGTTAAAGAAGAAATAAAATGTCGTCACTAAGCACTTCACATGCATACTTCTATTATACATATATATCATCATATAACGTTTCAAATGGATTAAGTATTCAAAACAAATAAAATTTAATATTTTCAAATGGATTATTTAACACTTAGCATTTTGATAACTATATATCACTCCATATAGCTAGTACTATACAAATAAAATTTCTAGAACTACTTAGAATTTAAATCAACACACACACAAAAATTAAGACACAACTTTTTTATGGCTAGCGGTCGATGATGACTATGATGGACGGCGGGCATAGACGATGGCGTCCGACCACGGGGGCAGTCAATCAGATTCAAGGCACTATTCATGAGAGGGGAACCTTCGTTGAAGCAAGGGGATCGGTGGCGAGCCCAGTATCTTGAAAATACGAAACTAGTATTTAATAGTTACTATTTTTTTTGAAGATATGTATGACTGTCTTCTACATATATCTCTCCCTAATAATAAAGGAAAATATGGTGGTCGGCCGACCGGCCAAAGCCTACGTGCCGGTCGGTCAGGTCCACTTGTGCCCACTTTGCTGCATTTGACATATGATAAATGTTGCAACCGTAGTATAAAATACTACTATCTATACTACTATTATACTAATATTATTATATTGATCTATATTACTTTTGCTAAATGGATGTATTTAATAGTATTTTAGTGCTAAACGCATTCATTTGGTAGCATGATATGAAAAAGTTACTAATGATTTTTGCTACAACAAAAAAGATGAAGTGTGATCGGTGATGATGGGTCCCGAATTTTGTTGCAACCATTATAAAAAAGCTACAAGCGTAGATTAAATTTTCTACAACGAATTGATGATAAATATGGTACGTAATTTTTATTAGATTTTTTGTTGCAACAGTGAAAAAAAATGCACACAATAATTTTTTGTTGCATCCATGTACCAAAAAAGTTGCAATCGATAGTAAAAAATGCTACCGCCAGCGATTAAAATTTGTTACCATAATTTTTTTCTGCAAACAACACCAAAAATAAAAAAATTTGCATCCATATACCGAAAATGTTGCAAATGTACCGCAAATGTTGCAAAGGTACCGCAAATGTTGCAGTCAAAACGAAAGGGTACGCATAAATCTGGACCGTTAAATCGCGGAGATCGGACGGCTGCGGTCTGACCGGCGCCTATCACTGGCCCATAATAAAGGGAGGTGGGTTTTTCCTTCCGTTATGTCTATTTTGCGGATAACCCCCTCCCTTTGTAAGGAATCAACCCGCAATCCATTGTTACATGAAAAAAAAACAATTCGCTGGGTGAGCTGTTGAGCCTTTTTCGCCAGTAACAAAATAAAGCTTCAGTGTTTTTTTTTCTTTTTGCTTGTTCTGCCATGGCCCGCATAGAGTAATCCCTGAATGGGCCTCGCTGTGCCTATGGTTTATTTTTAGCATAAAAAATCTGTTTCATTCATTTCAAAATCCTACATGTAGCTAACTCACGAAAAAGTGTACTTAAAAAAAACTCATGAAAAGTTTTCACACATTTTAATTTTTTGTATTATTTTAAGTTCATTTGTGTCTTTTTACCTAAACTTATCTCTTAGGCTCAATTTCAGACAAATAACGCAAAAACAAATCACCCCAGAAAAAATAAAAATTTCCCCTAAATTAATATTTTACCCCAAAATAATTTATTTTTACCTGGGAATATATCTTTCCTAGAAAACTCCAATTTTTAGTGCGAAAAAATATATTTCACCAGAAAATAATTATTTTGTACCCAAATTTTTTTTCCATCCCAAAATACTCCAATTTGTACCAGATATTTTTTTATTCATTTCAAAATCCTACATGTAGCTAACTCACGGAAAAGTGTACTTACAAAAAAACTCATGAAAAGTTTTCACACGTTTTAATTTTTTGTATTATTTTAAAAAAATCCCCTAAATTAATATTTTACTCCAAAATAATTTAATTTTACCCGAGAAAATATCTTGCCTAGAAAACTCCAATTTTTACTCCGAGAAAAATAAATTTCACCAAAAAATAATTATTTTGTACCCAAAAAAATATTTCCGTCCCAAAATACTCCAATTTGTACCAAATATTTTTTGGTTTCATTCATTTCAGAATCCTACATGTAGCTAACTCACGAAAAAGTGTACTTACAAAAAAACTCATGAAAAGTTTTCACACATTTTAATTTTTTGTATTATTTTTAGTTCGTTTGTGTCTTTTTAAAACTAGATGATACCCCGCCGTTGTGGCGGGAACTGTTAAGAAAAAAATTGATGTTTTAAAATATGTGAAAATTTATGAAACATAGTTTGATGATAAATCCAAAAATGCGTTTAATTTTTGCTTTATCAATTTAGTTACTTGATAATATATCATCAAGATTGTATGAGACGAAAACAACGTTAAGTAAAAAACGTTAAGTAGAGACCGTGAAGACCATTGGCTACATCTAAAACTATGATAGAAACTATGGGTATGTATTTTTTTTTAAATGTCACGTAGTAAAATAAAACGCGATGTAACTCATAATTTGATTTTCTATGAAATTTTTTCTTATAAATTGTATGGTTGAGTGCATTAATTTTTATTTATTTATTTGTGATAGGTTGCACGCACAGGCAAAGTTAATGGGAGCATGTACATTAAAAGTTAGGGAAAGAGTTTTTACATAGTGAACCTATTTGATGATGTGGATAGCTTGCATGTCAAGATAAATATATATATAATGATGAACTATTTAGGTATTAGAGATATATAAAGTCAATTTTACATACATCATTGGTAGTTTATCATAAAATTAAAATTTTCTCCCGTTGCAACGCACGGGCTATAAAAGATAATAAAATTATATAAAAAATGCAGAAAATAACTCTTTTGTGTCCACATATTTGTCTTTTTTATGCACCACATAGTAGGAAAGGTTTATTGATGAAATTTGTATGTGCATATTACACCCCTATACATATTTACATGTATATATATCTTGTTTCAGAATTTTTCAAGGTACTATCAAAGTAAAGAATTTTTGGATATATCTTTTAAACGAGCTCTGTTTACCACAGGGAGCTCTTTTTAAATTTTGGCAACTTTCTTGTATCCTTATCAGATCACATTTCTCTAAATTTGCTCACCTACATCGTCTCACCCGTTGCTCTGTGTAGCCCTTCCGTTGCTTTGTTTAACGTAGAGGTAACAGAGCTCAACGACCTGTGATTAGTGTGTGCGGTTGGGCGTTGCCCGTTAGCTGCTACAAATAAATGTCAATGCAAACAAACCAAACCATCTCGATCACGAGTCCTTCTCATTTGACAGCAAGCCAGTGATCAACTTCTCAGAACCTTAGTCCCTAAGCAACATGGCTCTTTATAAGACCTTCGCCTTGGCAAGCTCCAAGTAATTACTTACTCGGCGCAAGTTAACAAAGGTAGATTTCACATTTCAGAGCGAAAATGGTGGCCGTCGACCCGAAATCCCTTCCCTCCGACAAAGCGGCGAACCACCAGTTCACCGTGGTCATCGACGGCGGCGCCGAGACGGCCATCCACGAGGGCGTGCTCCGCTGCAACGGCGGCACGCTCACCGTGCTCAGCCCGGGCGTCCTCGAGGTCAGCAGGCTCCAGCACGTGGTCGTGCGCGGCGGCGGCGGCGGCGACGTCCGATTCGCCCGGTGCGGCTTCGCGGCGGCCGAGGCCTGCGCCGCCGCGACGTTCCACCGGTGCGACGCGGTGCGCGTCGACGGGGCCGGGGAGGTGGCCGTGCGGCGGTGCAGGTCGGCCGACGTGGAGCGCGCCGGCACGGTGTCCATCCGGAGGTGCAAGGGCGCCGCGCGCGTGCACGGCGCCGGGGAGCTGCGTCTCGGCCGGTGCCGGGAGGCGGACGTGGGCAACTGCTCCGACGTGGCGCTGGGGCGGTGCCGCGAGGCGCGCGCTGACTGGTGCGGCGCGCTCGGCATCCAGCGGTGCCGGTCGGCAGACGTCAGCCGCTGCGGCGCCGTGCGCGTCGACCGGTGCGGCGACGCGAGCGTGTCGAGCTGCGGGAGCGTGGTGGTGCGGCGTGGCAAGGTGAACATGTTGGAGGCGCATCAGCCACAGGGTTGGCAGGAGGAGGCCATGTGTGAAAAAGCAGAGGCGGACAGGGAGGCAGTGCCCTTGGAAATCATGAGCAGGTGAAGCAACCTAGCTAACTGATGAATATACCCAGTGATGGTATTTGTATGATAAGTACTGTATTATTTTTTCTTTTTCTTTTTCGAGCAAATATGATACCCATTACTACTACTATATTTGTATTTTGTGTATAGTAGAATGTATTTCTTTTCGGAGAAAAAGTAGAATGTATTTCCACGATCTATATATGTTTCCAAGGTACTCCGTTAAGTTCTGAACAATAAACTGAAAATGTTTGGTTTGCGTGGGAAACCAGTATGAAATCACTATGTATAACCTTCATCACGGCGATCCTCTCTGGCTTTTCTTTTTAATTTTGTTGCAGACGTTGTCTTGCATTTTCTTTAGTGGCAAAGCTTAGTGGAGTGTCTGGGTCATCACCTCCCCAGCCCATGAGAAAGCTACTATATATCGCCTAGCCCATATATTCAATTAAAATCAGTGTAAAGTTATGTTTCTTGCCCCCAACTCATTTACTCCTCGGAAATTGAGACCAAGCTTGGTCACTGGTCTTTCATCCTTAGGCTACTCATAGCGGAGAGTATCATGCATATGATACTATTGTATGATATTATTTTTATAGTGCATACTCCCTCCGTCCGCCAAAGAGTGTGCTTTTAAAGATTTATACATAGATCAAGAAGACATCGTACTTTGCTTTATGGCCTAATTAATACAGAAAAGTAGCAGTCCCATGCGTGCATGTAACTATTGAGAGAAGGCCTTTATGCAGTAATTAAGGCAGTAACCGAAGGATATGCAGCCAATAGCTAGATCACAAGTTGCTCCATGAGTCTATTAAAAACTAAGGCTGGTCACAATGGGGAGTAACTTAGAGTAGCAATATGCTCATGTTACTAGTCTATGTTACTACCTTCAGAGTGCAAAGTAACTTCAAGGCAGTAACATAGATGACCTTATTTATTAGCTTATAGACTCGTTCTATCTTGAAAAGAGTGATGTGATGATAACTAGCTAAGTTATTCTATTTGCTTCTCTTCTCATTAATTAGCTGCCACATCATCTTTTTTGCTGGCATCTATGTTACTGTTAAAGTTACTCCCACTGTGACCAGTCTAAGGCCGCCCGTAATGGAAGTATCATAGGTAGTATCATAGATGCCAACTAGACAATTTTGATGAGGTGGCAAGCAATTTAATGAGGAAAGAGAGGGTGTAGTATCATATTATGATATCGTATCATGTTCAATGCAATACTACTATGTGTCTTGCATGGCAATAAATATTACTACTTATGATACTACTATATGATACTATGCATTACGGGAGTAGTATCATGCAGTAGAATCATATGCATGATACCAACTTATGATACTACCCATTACGACCAGCCTAAGGCAATGTGCATTGAAAGTGTAAACGTACACTCTTTTGTGGAAAAATACTAGACCTCAAACGTCCACTCTTTGGCGGACGGAGGGAGTAAACTAGTATCGTAGGTGATCTTATTTATTGACATGCATGACAGATAGTAGCATAGCATTTAACATGATACGATATCTACCTATGTTACTTCAACACTCTCTTTCTTCTTCAATTATTTGCCACATAAGCATTTTGTTAGTCCCAAAAATATGTTACTACTCCCTCCTTTCCGGTTTATACGGCTCATCTTAAAAAAATTGTTTTTCCGTTTTATAAGTCTCAGTGCATGCAAAGTTGGAAAGAATGCTCACCAATGCATGTACTAGTTTTTGATCATTTAATAGTCATGGATGCATGCATTATAATTAATGCATTGGAAAATACAACTTTTTGACAAAAACGAGAGTACTAATTAAGTATTTTTGCAAACTACAAAATTTATTCCACCACACAACCTCTACCTTGGTTGAAGAAATTTGCAAATTGAGCCCAATAAACCGGAAAGGAGGGAGTAGCTATGATACCCCCACTATGGCCAGCCTTAGTCGTATTGCTAGGGCTAGCATATCTCTCAAAATCTTGTATCACCTTGCTTCTATGGGCGTGATGCCATCTTCAATACACACATGACACGACTATTTTGATTGAGATCAATAAGAATTACTCTAGTACAATCTATGAATCTAGTGTTAAAGTGGATGAGACCTCTAAGATATCACACATACTGATCTAGCAGTACTACAACAATCCATGGAACCAACACAGAAAATTGCATGAAGAACTAAAAAGAGAATAGCCCGACGATGTGTAGATCCAATCGAAAAAAGAGGTTGACATGCAAAAAATTGTTGTGCCTGTCTTTAGTATGCCCCATCTATGTATAGAGGTGGAGAGGAAAGGGAGCTGTTGACTTGAGGAGGTGGACTCCTCCTAGGACCCCTTTGACCCCCCCTCCCACCCCACCCCCAAGAAACCTAGGGTATTGCTAACTTGGGCCCTTCGAGGCACCTTGCCCCACAAGCAAGACAACCTTCTAGGTGGTCCACTAGAACCCCTTCAAAATAGGATTGGGATCCCTCCTCCGACTTAGGCTCTTTATATGCTTTACTAGCACTTGTATTTTGCCTTCTATATTTTCTATTTTTTGATCTTGAGATTAGTTTGGTTATGTGCATCTTAATCATGCAGAGATCGGGTCTACTTTAACCTTTTAAGTAATAAACCACCCTTTATCGGCAAAAAGAAACCCTTCAAAATGTTTCAAAGGTTCTATGAGGTATCTACACACATGTATTACCACTTCACTTTGAAAAATGCTACTCCCTCCGATCTAAATTAATTGACACACATTTAGTACAACTTTGTACTAGAGTTGTACTGAGTGTGCGTCAATTAATATGGATCGGAGGGAGTACAATAATTTTTTACACTTGAATATGTGTCTTTAAGGAGTGTCCTCATGCCGCAATAATCAATATTCAACCCTTGATCAATCTAAATAACCTGGCACCAAATTCCACTATCATGTACACGTGACAAGAAACCCTAACCTCGCGACTTTGAGGAGTCGGCGAGAATCTACGCCGAAGCTTCGTCTGATCTGTCCCTATAAACAAACTCAATCGGGATCAAGTCCCAAAAGATCGACTAGAAGATGAAGTGCCGCCATCCACTTGAGTGTCGCCCCTGCGAGGACTAAAATCCTCACATATCTATTAGTTCGAGGTGAGGCATTCGGGCTCCCCTGCCTGCCACCAAGCACCGGAGCGATAGGTAGAATGAGGGTGAATTCATGGGATCATCGGCGAAGAATGAGGGAGGGAGGCGATGCCTTGTGATAGAGGAATAAAAAGAGTATTATACAAAGGTAAATACATAGGCGCGTGGGGGTCATAGAGTTATGAGGCATTTTGTAAATTTTGCACATAATGATTTTGTTAATATGAAGGAAAGAGAAAGAATAAGAGATGTATTGACAGTGTGTTTAATTTAAATTCACATAACAATAAAAATATATAAACAAATGATAGGCTGATTATGGTGTGTGTTGTGACGTTGCCTACAAGAATATGAGGATGTGCGGTAGCTACGGCAGGTGTCTTGCCTAGTGTACACGGCTAACAGGACTATGTTGGACTAGTAGAAGTTGACGGAAGACATGAAAGTGTCGCCGAACTTCCAGTACGCCGGCGCCACGTTGTAGGCCGTGACGGACCTGCCGTCGTCCGTCTGCACCTGGAACGACAGGCTCTGGCCGGTCAGGTTGGCGTTGCTCTGCCAGTTGGAGCCCCAGTTGCGGCTCATGGGCAGCCAGTCGGTGGCGGAGCCCTTGACCGACGCCGCCGCCACGGCGCCGCTCCCGCCGACGTTGCTGATTAGGACCAGGTCGAAGTAGTCGTGGCCGGTGATGGAGAACCGTATGCCGCCGGTCCTCCGGCACGGCGTCCTGGCGTACTTGATGGGCACGAAGCCGGCCTTGTAGTCGGCGATGGTCTCCCAGGCGGGCTGGGACATGTCGAAGTGCTGCCGCGGCGGGTTGCACCACCCGCCGGCGTCGCTGGGCTGGGACCAGTTGGGCGGGCAGAAGTTGGTGGCCGTGACGGCGATGGACGTCCCGGGCTTGCACGCCTGCGTGTAGGCGGCGTCGCAGGTGATCACGTAGCAGGCCCCGCACGACTTGCCGTCGCCGTACAGCGTCGTGCTCAGCGCCGTCGAGTTTGTCCCGAACCCGGCGTCGTACAGGTTGCCGTAGCCGCACGATCCACCTGCGCATATGTGCACGAAGACAACAATATTAGAAACCATTCTGCAAACTGAATCCTGTTCTAGGTTTAAAATCGTACGTAATTTATTTTGCTGCAGAATCACAGAGTTACGTACCCATTGTGCCGGACGCGTCGCTCCCGCCGTAAAACGTCGCGTTGGCCGCCGTCCAGTACGGATCAGCCACTGAGCCCCCGAGCTGTGACATGCAGAAGCCCAGAAACAAAGCCAGGATCGGGAGGTTCTTCATGATCGCCAGCACGTGATTATCTGATGAGACTTCAACTCTGTTGCATACTGAAGCCTAGAGTGTGCTCCATGATGCTTATATAAGCAACGGCCGGCTTGATGATGGTTGATGGCAGTTCATTTGAGTCCCTCCCACCAACGGACGATGGTTGACGAGGATCCCAGATCATGCAGGTACGTAGAGTACATGTGGCTTCCTTTAGTTGATGATAATGGGATTGATCGTTGATCATGCATGGCAGATCACGTACATGCATTATGCACCTAGCTAGAAGCTGCTGACTAATAATCCCACATGATTCCCAATAATATATTAGCTCCACACGAATCTCTGGGATGTGGTATCGTTACGTTAATCCAGTGATATATCCTGGTAGTTGTTCCTTGGAAGCAAGTTTCAGTTCTTGTGATGAGTATGTGATCACGAGAGCGCATTCTCCATATTGTAAAATTCCATCAGTCATGTTGGGACTCAATCATCATTAGCGGAAGAAGAGGTATATCTGTTTGCGTTTGGGATGAAGTGACATTACTGGCCCAACTGATTCCCAAACATATTGCTATAAAAATCATCATCATGGAATGTTGGCGTAGTTTGACGCAAAAGAATAATAAACAATTCAGGAATCAAAATCACTTTCATGGAGACAAACACTCAAGGCGGATCTCCTATTGTTGCAGCACAGGATGAAACACAAATACAGAGACTCTCAACAAACCTGCCGAGAACAACAGATTGCTAGAAAGGTAGGCTACAGCGTGAAAAAAAAACAGCATTTCTTCTACCTGAAGGGAAAGCAATGGAGGAAAAAGGGAACATCAGTTCCAATGCAGCGATTCGATGCCTGTGTGCATCTGCACCCGGGTAGACTATTTTTTTTAAATAAATATAAAAAGCTCAAAAATTTTTAATTTTTTTTATGATGAAAGATGCTTATGTGCGAGATGTTTCTGCAAATTTTAGAGAAGTTTGGACTTCTGAAGAGCGTGCAGCAAAAAAGACAAATTTACAGTTATTTTAGAAAACACTTTTCATGCACTATTTTGGGCTGGAATTGTCTTTTTTGCCGCACACTCTACAGAAGTTCAAACTTTTTCAAAATTTGCAGAAACATCTCGCATATAAACATCTTTCACCCAAAAAAAGTTTAGAATTTTTCGAACTTTTTTCAAATGTATCTTTTAAGATCTTTTTGCGCAAAAATAGATGAGCCTGGGGTCATCTTTGAATTTCCCACATCAACTGTCTCTTTTCTTCTACAATCATTTGATGAAGATGATGATTCTGACTTGAACTATTTAATTCAACTGCCATCCGCTACGGGAATCATCTATGCAGTGATTGATATGACCAGAGCTGAACACAAAAAGGTGATAGCCAGCGCCATTACCTGATCTATGTTGACAGGTAGAATTTTCATCAACTTCCATCGAGATCGGTGATCTAATAAAATGTTATTATACAAGGAACACTTTTGCAGGTTACTAACATACGAGGATCTCCAAGAAGGTACGTTCACGTGCTTAGTGCTAGAATCACAAGCAAATAAACAATGCAACTTAGAGCATCTTCCAACAGATGATGCAAGATAATTGTCATGCCAAAAAAACTGTCATTTGAATATATTTTACCAAAATAAACGTCTTCGGTTAAAACAAGCTCTCATCCCGTTTTATAGATAAAAAAACGACCACATGTTCAAGTTACAATACACATCACAGATCAACTGGGGCAACAGAACTACACACCCAACAGTAAAAAGAGGGTAGACACCACATCAGGATAAGTAGGCGTAACACCACACCAGAACAACCAAAAGCGGGTCCTCATCATCACGGTGCCACTAGGGAAGGCGAAGCCAGATATCTTCCCGTGGTTGTCAAGGACTCCATCATGCGCAGGAGGCGATCTCTAACCCTGCGTCTGGATAGCGGGTGCCAGTGCTGCAAGAAGGCGAGAATTCAAAGATTGTGTCAGATGCTCGTCGCAGAAAGACACGTTTAATGACCATCTTATTCCTATTCATCCAAAGTGTCCAGGATACAGCCACGAAAACCAACCAAAAGAGGCACCTCCTCTTATTGGTTTGGTTGACCCTCATCTCGAGGAACGTAGCCAAATATGTGGCCTCCCATTCAGCCCCCAGTGCTTCACTAACATAACTCCACATAAACCGAGCCGCACGACCCGAGAAGAGTATGTGAGTCCCAGTCTCATGGACATTACACATGGGGCAGATACCGTCACCCGGGACATGCCTCTTACTGGCCTCCGTCCCTAACGGCAGATGGTCCCATAGCAACTCTTAATCTTCAGAAGCAGCGGGGCCTTTCAGAGGTGATCGATCCAAGGTAAGGTCAATGAGCGACATAGGGCACGGTAGCTCAATGTAAGGCCCGATATGCGGTACTGTTCCAGATCCAGATGTTTCCATCCAGATCCGGGGACGAAGCACATATCGGTCCCACCGCGACATATGACATAGCCATATGCCCCGGATTTCCAACATGATATCACAACATTACAGATACAAGGATACAACATCTCATGCAATCGGCATACAACTGCCTTAAAATACAATACATCAGCGGAAGGTACATGTCTGAGTACAGACTACAATCGAATGCCTAGTGGCAAACAGAAAAACATCGATCCCATAACCACACGGGTCCAGGCCCTCCCCCGGGATCCGCCTAACTAGTCGTCGTCGAGTCTCCACGTGAAACGTCGACCACCATACCTGTTGTCGATCAAGAACCTTGAAAAGAGTTTGGGGGTAGTATCATGAGTACATAAGTACTCAGCATCCAACTGTAGTGGTCAACTGACCCAGCAAGGACTTCATCACTCGTCATTCTAGGACAACTAGTAGTTTATGGTAAGGAAGGGGTAAGTGGTGAGGTTGCTGCCGCACTAGCATTTATGAAGTGGCTAACGATCTAGAGATTAAGATAAGAAGCCAAGCATTCGATGAGGAATTGCCTCCAACAAGTCTTGCTATCGACTACTTACGCAAGCATAACACCTATCCTATCCTTGTCCTCCTCTTCGCATCCCGACGAAGAAGAAGCAGTCAAGGCACACACACACACGTTGATCAAGTTATATTAAGATTATCTCAGTTGTTGTTGTCTATGAACAAGGAGTAGGTCTCAAGTCGTCCATAACCGTGGACACGGCTTCTCGAAAAGATTTAACCCTGCAGGGTGTACCAACTGCCCATTACAAGGCTCCGCACGCACACCCATCTCTCTCAGTTGCTACCCATGATAGGCAACCATTTTATGATTTAGTCCCAAGAGATCCGGAACGACAGGTCCCTCTAGCTAACAACGAACAAATCTGGGTGGCCCCCGGTGAGTCGACATCCAACTCAAAAGCCGGCCGCGCTCTCGAATCGGCCTCTACCGTCTCGACGAGGTCGGATAGGTTGCCCAAACAGATGTGGACAACCCCCTAGCTCCCTGGGGTGGACCAACAAGAGAAACCATGTCTCCGCTGGCCCAAGTTGTTTGAAATTTGCCGGCCGCGGACCAGTCACACACACGTTTTCAAATGGTAAATCAGCTTGGGCCACCACTAAAAATGTTTGAAGCTAGGTAGGTAAGAAGAGGGGACCCCATAAAATCCCACACGCGGTTAGGCACGCTCAGTCTCAAAACCAATACCCGGAACTCGGGTCCTAGGTGACTCGAATGGAACAAAGCGTCGGGGCAGGATAGCCTAGACCTTCCATCCTTCGTCGAATATAGTCAACATTTATAATAGTCATATCATGAACAACAATATAATAATGTGATATCCCAACCCTAGGAGTAACAGGGTAACACCTGATACGTCCCAAACGTATCTATAATTTCTGCTTGCTCCATGCATGTTTTGTGTGACTTTGTCATGTTTTGGTTGAACTTTATTACACTTTTAAACCAATTTGGACTAACCTACTAACTCAGTGCACCCAGTTGCCAGCTTCTGGTTTTCTGCTGTTTTTGTTTTTTAGGTTTTCCGGCTGATTAAAGTGCCCAAAAAATTCCGCAAAAATTATATTAAAAATCAGCGGACAGGAAGCTTCCGGAATAACCAAGGGAGAGAGCCGGGACCACCACCAGGGAGCCAGAAGGGTCCCTGGCGCGGCACCAACCCTAGGGCGCGCCAGGCACCCTCCTGGCTGCCCTGGGTGGCCCCTCGACGCCCCCTTCGCCTATATAACCCCCTCGGGGTAGAAACCCCTAAAAAAGAACTCTTTTTCGCGGAAACCTCTTTGTTCCGCCGCCGCCGCCGTTTTCAGACCGGGGCTGCCTGGAGAAGCTGCCCCGGCACCCTGCCGGAAGGAGATCACCCCTCCGGGAGACCATCCATAGCCATGGACGCCTCCCGTATGTACCGTGAGTAGTCCCCCTTGGACCATGGGTCCGTGATCAGTAGCTATGTGATGTCCTCTCCCTCTTTTGTGCTTCCACTTTCGATACCTCGTGAGCTGCCTCACATGATCGAGGCACCTATGTAATTTTCTGCTGTTGCTATGCTGAGTTTGTTGGGATCTGATGGATTATGAGACTATGTTCAGATTGTGATGAGTAATATATTTGGTTTGCCCTTTTATATTTTGTTCTTGAGTAAATTCTTGCATGTTCTCCGTTGCAGTATTTGCTTTGGCCAAGTTATTTGCTTGCAACTCCAAGAGAGAGCGTTATGCTCGATTGTGGGTTCAGCCCCCTGATGTCTAGCTTGAGTGACAGAAACATGAGACTAGGGGATGTGCTGTTGCCACCAGGGATAAAACAACGGTGTAACATCCCGATGCTCGGAATGTTTAAGAAAAAGTTTTCCAAAAAATAGGGCTAGAAAATTTCGTTTATTTTATTTGGTTATTAAAAGCTTAAATTGAGTTTTCATAATTTTGGAGAATTTAATTTGAATTAATGCCCACCTAAATTAAATTTTGAGTTTTATTGTTCTCTTCTCATCTAATATTCTTTTCTTGTCTTTGGCATATGAAATTATGCACATTTGTATTATTGAAACTTTATTTTAAAAAAATTGTTTGTTCATCTTTTATTTTCTTTTAGATTTTCCTTTTAGAAAAATCTAATTCGTTTTATCTCATAAACTCTAGGAAAAATTTTATTGCTCAACATTGTTCTCTTCCATAGGTGCAGCCACATATTTGTTTTTAATCTCCAAACTGAATTGGACTAGCCAATTTGCCACCTCTCCTTTCCTCTATTTTTCCTTTAAAATGGGCTAAATCTATTTTTTTCTTCTCTCTTCTCACTTGGGCCGGCCCATCCCAGCGAGAGAGCCAGCGAAGCGTTGTCTTCCTCCTCCCACCCTCACACGAACACACGTTACACAACATATGTGTTCATGGCTGCCTTCATCTCTTCCTCTTCTTTAGTGGTCATTACAAACATCAATTCAACTTTCCACCAACACGAAAGTTACTCCCTATTAACCAACGAACCCATTCAGACAATTTACTTTCCATATTATTGCCTTAATCTCGCAGTAGAAACTGGTGCACCAAATGCCATAAGTTGGCATTGATCTCTTGATCTCCTCCCACAGGCTATAAAAGGAGGAACCAAGGTGAACCTCGCGTGTCTCTCTTCTTCCTCCTCCATTTTCGTTCTTACACTTTCTCCAAAGGAGCTCTGTGGTGCTCGTATTCTTGCGTCAAAGCTACGCGTACAGTTTCTTCTTCAACTTTGTTCATCGCATCGATTCATCTCGCTCGGCGAGTTTCCGTCGAATTCCTTTTGCACTTGCACTCAAACAAGTTTGCCCTATCTCGTAGACATCATAATTTGATCTATTTTTTAGTTGGCCGCGCGCATCCAAATCGGTGACCATCCGATGACATCGTATATTTTCTGTAGTTTCCGTTTCTCGGATGACCTCATGCTCAATAGATAAAATGTTTCATGTAATTGTAGAGACCCGTTGGTGAAGATAGATTGCTTGTTTGATTAATAGAAATTTAGTATAGATTTTATCTAGTCGTTCGTGTTATTAGAACAATATATTTTAATATAGGTTTGTGTGGTTTCGTGTGATAATTTCGTAGATCATATCGTAATATGATATGTATTTTGTGTTGATTCTTGTGAATTATTATCATGTGTAATTGATCGATGAACTTTGTGTTAGTTTAATATATTTTCCTTATGTTCATGATATGCCTATGAGTCGCTCGTAATTATTTCATAATCCTATGAATTATGTATTATTTACTACATTATTGTACTTTCTTTAAATTTGTAAATATAGTTGTATGTATGTTCCGGGTCGATAATTTGATTTATCTCATATACTTGTGGTTTATGATTGTGTATTGTTTTTTTATGAACGAATATCATATTTAATATTTTGTATATTGGTTCTTGATTTGTTTTGTGCTATTAAATATAGTTTATGTGTTATTTTATGTGGATAATATTAGATGCATCGTGTAGTCTTTGCTGCGCATGTATAGAATTAGTAATGTTTGTCATGCTTATAATTCCATAGGATTATTTCAGTCTTTGCCTTGTTTATCAAATCATGAAATACTTCATGTCTTGATTATTTTATTTTGCTTAGCATGGTGATATCTAAGATTTCATTTACATATTTTTTACACATGTCACGTGTTTGATTTATTGGTTTAAATCATGCCATGTCTACGTAGATGTTTATATATTTTTGTATTTGTTGTTGCATAGTTCCTTTATGCTAGAAATAAAATGAATTCTTGTTTGAGAACAAATTCATTGTGATTCTTTGTTGCATAACGTATTATTGTCTAGTTGGTCTTTTTATTTTATACAATATTGTTATGCAAGATTTCATGGTTGGTTTATTTGTGCCAAACTTAATTAGATTATTGTTGCTACATATAGTTTATTTATGTTTGTGACATATAACTTAGTTATTACATCTTGACAATTATCATGTGTGTTTATTTTTCCTAATTTATATCCATACCATGTTAGCATTTTCTCAAAGTCAAATCCATGTTTTGATTGTATCTTGTTTTGTGTTACAAATTCTAGACCGTATTATAAGTACATGGTTATGTTAGCCTTGCTTGGTAGATATACATGTTGGATCTCATGTTTATATAAGTAGAATTTCTCTTGCTAGATAAATATCATTCCATGATGTTGTATGATTATATAAGTAGCATACATAGTATGGATGTACCAATTTGTATTGTATGATGCCTAGTTAAGTATCTTATGGCTTTGTATGTGTAGGATGTACTAAATAGAAATGCATGCTATCTTGTTATTCATACTTGTATATTACATGTTGGTTTCCTTGATGTTATGATCTAGTTGTTTGCTTGCCTACATGCTCATTAGGTTTCTCAATGTGTTTATATGCTATAACTAGCATGATAGTGTTGTGTGCTAATGCCATGCTTTCATGTTCTTGCATGTCATGACTAGTATTTTGGAGTTGTGTGATATTGTCATGCTTGATTTTTATGTTGGTTGAAATGAAATAAATTATCTCATATATATACGAGTTGTATTTTATGGATAGTACAGTTTAGCATCTCGTGTGATTACCATCTTAATGCTTGGCATTGTATATAGTTTATCTTTACTATTTCATTTCTCGTATACCTAAGCTTAGATGTTATGGCAAGATAGTGATCTTTTATGTCTTTTAGTTTATTCTGTGTGTTATAGCTTGTGTTGCTTATATATGCTTAACTTGCCTCGTGTTACTATTGTGAGTGTTAGATAGCGGTAGTTCATTACCTGCATAGGATAGTTTAACTTCCATGTTAGTTGAGTTGTCAGTTTCTTTTGTCCTTGACGTGAACAACTTATTTGGTTATTCTAACCTTGTAATGGTAGTCTTGTTGCTAGTCATTATTTAGGTATGGGTAATACCTTATAATTAAGAGCATGTCTTAGTTTAGTATCTTCTTATGAGCACTCTTGTGTTTGATGCTTGTGTTACTAGATAAGACAATTTTATGTTTTTATGTTCCATGCCTTGTATGATACATTTCTTATTATTTAGTTGTTTAATTAGCTTTTACCATGTCATTGGTTTGTATGTTGCTACAATATTGGTTGCTAATAGTTGTAATGGTTGATGTTTGATTATGCTTGATGTTGACCATTATAGATATTTAGATTATATCTAAATATTTATTTGTGGTTAACTTTTATCTTCTTCATGCCATGTTGCGATTGTGTAGTTGAAATGCATATGATGACTCCATTCCATATGTTGATGCCTTACATTTGTTATGTGGTAGTTTTTGTTATAGTTAATTGTGATGTGTACTGGGAACTACTAGCTGCTAGTATCATAGTTTTTTTTAGAACGTTAGTCCTGATCGTCGAGCCTTCCTTAGCCATATCAATCCAATATTCATTGAATCCTTTCAACTTATCTTCCTATCGTTCTATCTCATTCGAAATCTCCATCTTGATCCATATCTTGCTATCCATCTAACCTTGATCTATTTGGAATGTTATTTGGATTTACTTTTTCTTTGGTATTTATTTATTTTCATTTGCTATCGATACGACGAGTAGGGAGTGACGATGTTGGACATGGACAGATTCAAGTTACCGAAGATGGACTCAACAACGAATGCATGCCTCCATCTTTGATCATGTTTATCCTATGTTTTATAAAATTGCATTGTATTTTATAAGCACTATTGCATGCTATTTTATCTCGTAGCTAGCGTGTCGATTGACACATTACCCTGATCCGCTTGTCGCCTATTTACCTGACACCTGAGTAGAACTATATAATAATCTAGTAGAGTAGAAATGCTTAGCCATGCTAATTATTCTATAGGTGCTTATCTGAATGATCTTCGGATCATTAACACTTGAAACTTGTTACTGAGCTTGCTAAGCTACGCCGGTTGGCCATTTTGACTTCCTCTACTCTCTTCTACTCTAGGTGAAACTTACCATCTAAATACTGGCACGGGCGACAGCTGGATCAAGGATTGAAGGAGCGATTGGCTGCCCTTCACGAGGTGAAGGGGGCAATCCGTCGTCCGTGCCGCATGAGGCCCAATAAGTCAAGGGGGCAAGGACTGTGAACTGCGGTTACTACCTTGTGAAACCTAGTGGGCATGTCATAGTAAGGGTGGGTCTAATGAAAGACCTCGTCGCAATCTCCCTGCCGGTATACAAAATAGTGTACTACGCCAGCGACGGTTGGTGGCAACAAGACGAGATTGTGTCGTGTGGGTAAAGGGTACAACCTCTGCAGAGTGTAAAACTATTCGAATAGCCGTGTCCACAGTCATGGACGACACATGAATCTTTCTTGACATACGGGAACCTGTCTTTCTTATTCCCTCTTTGCCCCTATTCTTATGAAGGATGTGAGTGGATCGATGATCCTCACCTTGTTGAAAGTTATGATGGAGAAAATGTTGTTTTCATCTAAAACCGCTTTATCAAACTATTATGTTTTTCAAACAAAATTAGCTTTTCTGCAAAAGAACCATACAACCTTCCTTTGAAGCCTCATATAGTTATTAGGGACTTTCCCGGGAGGCATGTTGAGTACGAAATGTACTCATGGCAATAATTTTGTTGAAACAGAGTTCCATGAAGACGAAGGTGATGATTACTACTATGGCGATCCGTAGGAGTGAGGTCACGTGGACTACATCGACTGCCTGTGGCTGAGATGGAGTCGCTACGCATTTTACTTTCCGCTGTTTCCTGATTGTAATAAATTTATATGTATGCCTTATGGCAGATTATGGTACTTGTAAAATCTTTATGTATTCTGCAATGATACCATTTTGATGTGTTGTCAACAATGATCCTGGGATTGACAATTAAACACAGGAGGGTCTGGAAATTAATTATGGGTTCTCACAAACGGTGATTGTGCCTATTGGTGCAAGAATTGTTTACTTTACGCAAAGTTCTTTTAATGCAGTTGTCTGTTGCTTTGAGTTTACACTTTGGGTGGGATTCGCAACTTAATACCAGCGAGATGTTCTGGATAGATATCTCAAGGTGGATGATTCGTAGTAGATGCAGATGGATTTCGGTCTACTTACCTTGTCGTACTTCCCATTGCTTTTGAGCCCTTCCTTTCTTTGCAGCATAGTTAGCATTGCGGTGCCTTCATAATCCTGTCAATTGCCCAACTGTGATTTGTTTACCTCGCTAGCATTTTTATCGTCTTTTGGGAGAGAGACATCACTAGTGAAAATCACGGGACTCCGGTCCATCTTCATACCATTGTTCACACCCACTATTTACCTTTCTGTTTTTTCTTTTACTAGTACCTTTTTATATCTTGCGTTTGATCCTTTGTAAACAACAAGGCCGGAGGAATTGACAACTCCTCTGAACTCTTTGGGAGCAAAGTTATTTGTTTTGCGCAGGTCCACGACAACTCCACGCATCAGAATAATTTCTGGCGCCGTTGCCACCTATCGTACTTATCGTTGAGTCCTACTGGAGACAAACCTTGGTATCTTTACTGAGGGAAATTACCGCTACGCTGCATCTCAACCTTCCACTTGGGGTAACCAACGAGGGGCGAGAAGCCATCAAGCTAATTTCTGACGCCGTTGCCGGGGACTCAAAGGAAGTACAAATACGCGAGTCCTGATAACCGCCAATTTCTGGCGCCGTTGTCGGACTCCTGTATCAAAAATAGGGGAGTTACACGCTATCTTTTACCTTTGCTTTTTAGTCTTGTTAGTTTACCTTTCAGTTTTTACTTTTGTGTCCCTAATCAAAAATACCAAAAATACCTGCTGCTACTATGGGTTCCAATGAAAACACTAAGTTGTGTGACTTCACCAGTCACAACAACAGTGACTTTATCTGCACTCCTATTGCTCCACCTGCCACTTCAGCACCTTCTTATGATATTAAACCTGCTTTGCTTAACCTTGTCATGAAAGATCAATTTTCAGGAGCAGGAGAAGATGCTGCTTTGCACCTAAACAACTTTATCGAGCTCTACGACATGCAGAAATACAAGGAGGTGGATGGAGACATCGTCAAGCTGAAGATTTTCCCTTTCTCCTTGAGAGGGAGAGCCAAGGAGTGGCTACAGTCTCTACCCAAGAATAGTATTGATTCTTGGAGTAAATGCAAGGATGCTTTTATAGGGAAGTATTATCCCCCTGCTAAAATTATTCAATTGCGGAGTAACATTATGAATTTCAGGCAAGTGGATAACGAACACGTTGCCCAGGCTTGGGAACGTATGAAGACGCTCGTCAAGAACTGCCCTACACATGGACTGACTACCTGGATGGTTATCTAGACTTTTTATGCAGGCTTGAACTTCACCTCGCGGAACCTGTTGGATTTGGCCGCGGGAGGTACCTTTATGTCAACCACACTTGGTGCTGCTACAAAACTACTAGATGAGATGATGCTAAATTATTCACAATGGCACACCGAGAGAGCTCCAACTGGTAAGAAGGTAAACTCTGTCGAGGAGATTTCCTCTTTAAATGAAAAGGTTGACCTTATCATGTCTCTACTTACCAAGCAACCCTCTATTGATCCTCAAGATGTTCCTTTAAATTCTTTGGTTGCTCAGGAGCAAGTAGATGTCAATTTTGTCTCTAGGAACAACTTCAACAATAATGCTTATAGGAGTAATTTTGGTAGCAACAATCCTAGGCCTTTCCCATCCAACAACTATGGGAACAACACTTATCCTACCACCAGCAACTCCTACAGCCAAAACTATAGGGAGAGAGACCTGCCTAGTTATGAGAAACTTGTAGAAATAGAAAAGGCCACTAAAAACTATATGCACACTCAGTTTGAGCAAAGCAAGGCCTTTTCTAGACAATTAGACGAGCACTCCTCCATCCTGCAAAGCATTAGCAAACAACTTGAGAGCCTGAACGGTGATATTTCCAGTCTCCAAACCAGACTCACTGCCATTGAAACTTATGTTTCAAACATGTCTCACACCCAATCTACCTTGATAAACCAAATGGCAGCCAAACCTGAAGTTATCCCAAAGGAGGAAGATAGAATTAAGAGCCTTCCTACCTACCACACTGTAGCCACTATCCAAGTAGTTGAGGAGATCCAAAATGCTAGCACCCATCACACCCCTAGTCCCACTGGACCTATCAATGGTGATGCTACACCCTCAACCATAGAAGAGGAAACCTCTATGAACATAGAGGCTTTCAAACAAGTGAGCTTAAATGATATCACTACTTCCCTTATAGATAGTAGTGAACTAGACTTTGATAACTGCACTTTACCAGAAGTTATTGGTTTCCTACACAAGATGTCTAGAGACCCCCACACTAGCACACTAAATCTTGCCTTCACGGAGCATATCACCAATGCTCTAATTAAAGTTAGGGAGGAGAAGCTTAGGCTAGAAGCCTCCATACCTAGGAAGCTAGAAGATGGTTGGGATCCTATGATTAAAATTAAATTGAATAACTTCTCTTGTTTTGCTCTTTGTGATGTTGGAGCAAGTACCTCTGTTATGCCCAAAAGAATGTATGATATGCTTGATTTGAAACCTTTTGATCCCTGTTCTTTTGGTGTTCGTCTTGTTGATTCTTCCGTAAAGAAGCCTTTGGGGAAGATCGACGATGTTCTTATCGTTGTCAATGACAATTATGTTCCCGTTGATTTCACTATTATGGACATTGAGTGTGAGCCCTCTTGTCCAATTATTTTGGGACGTCCTTTTCTTCGCACAGTTGGTGCCATCATTGACATGAAAGAGGGAACTATCAAGTTACAATTCGCTCTCAAGAAAGGGATGGAACATTTCCCTAAGAAAAATATTAAGTTACCTTTTGAGTCCGTCACACGGGCTAGTTATTCTCTTGAAAAAACTTGATCTTCTGCTTTAAGCCTAGCTAATGACTCTAAAGAAGCGCTTTCGGGAGGCAGCCCGCAACGAATTTAGGTTTTTATTTTTGCTTTTGTTCTGTTCTTAGTGGTCTTGATGATTTTTACTACTGTAGCAACATCATTGTATCTTTATTTTTCAAGCTTTGTGCCAAGTTTAGCCTCAGAGTGCTTGAAAGTTCAAAAGTTGGAGCTTGCTGTCCAGAAACAGATTCTGTCTTCTTGACGGGAAAATTCGCGATAAATCACCAGATCAACTTTTTGATCTGAATTTTTTTGACAGAATGCTCCATACAATTGGCTTGCTAGCCACTGTTCAAAGTTTTTTGATTTGAGTTGCAGAAGTACCTCGAAAAATTCCCCTTTCTCTGCTGTTCTGTTTTTCTCAGCTTCTGCCCCAGTTTTTCTTTTCGCAGTTTTGCAATCCTTAAGCTTGCTTTTTCTTTGCAAACTTTTTTGGGAAGGCAAGAGAAACAGTAGCTCTTCCTGGAAATTTTTATTTGCAGTAGAGGAAAATTATTTTATTAGGGTACTAACCTCTCTAATCAGCCTACAATGAGTTATGTATGAAGGGAGTTTTCAAGTGCGCGATGGAAGGTGATGAAAGAAGATCCAGGAGTGTCAAGCGCTCAAGCTTGGGGATGCCCAAAGTGCACCCCCAATAAATATTCAAGGAGACTCAAGCGTCTAAGCTTGGGGATGCCCCCGGTGCATCCCCTTCTTCATCAACAATCATCGGTCTGCCTTTCGTTGCACTATATTTTTATCACTTCATGCGTTATGTGCTTTGCTTGGAGCGTCTCGCTCTTTACTTTTCTAGGTTTGTTTTGATTTCTTTGCTGTAGTAACAAGTTAGACCCCAACTTACTCTTTTGTGTGGGAGAGAAACACGCTCCACTTGAACTAGAACTCCTCATAGGATTTGCATGCTTATTTCTTTTAGCTGTGAGTTGTTCTTTTTCTTTTCTTAGCTGCTGGTCTGTTTAGCTGTAGTGCTTTAGTTTTTCTAGAGATTTTATTTTCAGGTTGAACTTTCTATAGGTTGCATGTTTTATCTTGTAAGAGAGTTTGCCTGTTGCACTGAGTTCTGTGTCTTGACTAGAAAGTAGGTAGTTAAAGTTGCTTTTATTTTTGAAGTAGTAACTTGCATTAGTTTTGAGGTATTGACTAGAGTAATGTTTGAACTTTTGGTGTCAAGAGCTCTTGCCTATTAGTGATAGATGTCGTACTTTGGGAAATCCGTGTGTTTTTCGAAAACCAAAAAACCCCTGTTGAGAACTCTAGCTACTAGATGGATCACTAACCTCTGGAGGGTTCGAATATTAGAGTACACTCACGTACCATGAGTCGAGGATGCGCAAGGATAACCAAACCCCCATACACTCCTCCTCGGGGTACCTGTCTCTTTGTGAACCTCCTATTAGATTGAGAGTTACCGATAATAAGTGCATGAGTTCTTCGGACTAATGTGAGTATTCGAAAGTTGACACTTCCACCTACCCATACTTTTTCTAGCCTCTTCGGTACCGTGCATTGCCCTTTCTCACCTCGAGAGTTGGCGCATACTTCGCCGGTGCATCCAAACCCTTGGCATGATACGCTCTGTCATCATAAGCCTCATTATATCTTTCCTCAAAACAGCCACCATACCTACCTACAAGGCATTTCCATAGCCTTTCCGAGATACATTGCCATGCAACATCCACCCTCTCATGACTTGATCTTCATGTCATACATGCTACTTGCTTGATCGATGAGCCGCATGCTAGTTGGGCCTTGCCCTAATCATTGCTACATGACGCGCTAGTATCATTGCATATCCTGCTATCCTGGCAGAGGCATACATTTGCATCATGATTAGTTACATTTTCTTTTTGTGAGTACCTTTGTAAAGTGTGAAAGATCTCCTATATTCTTGTAAAATATAGAGTATTGCCCCTAACGCGAGTAAAAGATCCCAAAGAGGACAAAATCAAAAGATCCCAAAGAGGACAAATGAGATTTAAATAGAAAGAGCCATTGAGGCCACCAAAAAATAAAAAAAAAGAGAAAAAAGAGAAAAAGAAAAATAAAAAGAGAGAAGGGCGCATACTACTATTCCTTTTGAGAGATCCACACTAGTACTTCATCTTCTATCCCTTGTACTCCATAGAGATTATCATCATGCATATATCTATGTGGGGAACTTTTACACTATAGAACGTGGCTTGTATATTCCAATGATGAGCCTCCTCAAACGAGCTCTAGGTCTTCTTGAGAAAGCAAGTTAGATGCACCCCCACTAGTTCCATTGGAGAGCTTTTAGCTCACATGTGCATCCGTTGTATGGCAATCCCTACTCCTCACATCATATCTATCATATGGCCTTATCTCGTCTATGATTGTCCTCATTGATGTGAGCCTTTCACACACCTTTTTGTCTTCCTCCTCCACCCTTTTTCTGTTTCGCCTTTTAGGTGTCAACTTTCTTGCTCATGCTCATCCATTGCATGAGTGCTCAAAATATCGAAAGGGAGTGGATCAGTTTTACTTGTACTTGGCTAGTGGTCTGGGGACGAGTCCAGATAAGAATCCAAAGGAGACTAAGTGTGAAACTTTAGTAGATAGTTGTTCTCAACAACCTTTTTTCTCTTTCTTCCCAGTCCCTTGCTTGCACGCAAACACCATCTGGAGACATTCGAGTCACGGACAGCAAGGGCTCTTGCACCTTTTGTTCTTTTGTTGCTTGTGTTAATGCCAATATAGACTCTTGCCTGTTAAGACTTGAATTGAATTGCATGCTTTGATTGCTTTACTTAACAGTCCTTATTTGGTTGTGTGGCATGTCACCACAGAAATTATGCTTGTTATCATTTACCTACTCGAGGACGAGCATGAATTAAGCTTGGGGATGTTGATACGTCCCAAACATATCTATAATTTCTGCTTGCTCCATGCATGTTTTGTGTGACTTTGCCATGTTTTGGTTGAACTTTATTACACTTTTAAACCAATTTGGACTAACCTACTAACTCAGTGCACCCAGTTGCCAGCTTCTGGTTTTCTGCTGTTTTTGTTTTTCAGGTTTTCCGGCTGATTAAAGTGCCCAAAAAATTCCGCAAAAATTATATTAAAAATCAGCGGGCAGGAAGCTTCCGGAATAACCAAGGGAGAGAGCCGGGACCACCACCAGGGAGCCAGAAGGGTCCCTGGCGCGGCCCCAACCGTAGGGCGCGCCAGGCACCCTCCTGGCTGCCCTGGGTGGCCCCTCGACGCCCCCTTCTCCTATATAACCCCCTTGGGGTAGAAACCCCTAAAAAAGAACTCTTTTTCGCGGAAACCTCTCTGTTCCGCCGCCGCCGCCGTTTTCAGATCGGGGCTGCCTGGAGAATCTGCCCCGGCACCCTGCCGGAAGGAGATCACCCCTCCGGGAGACCATCCATAGCCATGGACGCCTCCCGTATGTACCGTGAGTAGTCCCCCTTGGACCATGGGTCCGTGATCAGTAGCTATGTGATGTCCTCTCCCTCTTTTGTGCTTCCACTTTCGAGACCTCCTGAGCTGCCTCACATGATCGAGGCACCTATGTAATTTTCTGCTGTTGCTATGCTGAGTTTGTTGGGATCTGATGGATTATGAGACTATGTTCAGATTGTGATGAGTAATATATTTGGTTTACCCTTTTATATTTTGTTCTTGAGTAAATTCTTGCATGTTCTCCGTTGCAGTATTTGCTTTGGCCAAGTTATTTGCTTGCAACTCCAAGAGAGAGCGTTATGCTCGATTGTGGGTTCAGCCCCCTGATGTCTAGCTTGAGTGACAGAAACATGAGACTAGGGGATGTTCTGTTGCCACCAGGGATAAAACAACGGTGATTGTGCCTATTGGTGCAAGAATTGTTTACTTTACGCAAAGTTCTTTTAATGCAGTTGTCTGTTGCTTTGAGTTTACACTTTGGGTGGGATTCACAACTTAATACCAGCGAGATGTTCTGGATAGATATCTCAAGGTGGATGATTCGTAGTATATGCAGATGGATTTCGGTCTACTTACCTTGGCGTACTGCCCATTGCTTTTGAGCCCTTCCTTTCTTTGCAGCATAGTTAGCATTGCGGTGCCTTCATAATCCTGTCAATTGCCCAACTGTGATTTGTTTACCTCGCTAGCATTTTTATCGTCTTTTGGGAGAGAGACATCACTAGTGAAAATCAAGGGACTCCGGTCCATCTTCATACCATTGTTCACACCCACTATTTACCTTTCTGTTTTTTCTTTTACTAGTACCTTTTTATCTCTTGCGTTTGATCCTTTGTAAACAACAAGGCCGGAGGAATTGACAACTCCTCTGAACTCGTTGGGAGCAAAATTATTTGTTTTGTGCAGGTCCACGACAACTCCACGCATCAGAATAATTTCTGGCGCCGTTGCCACCTATCGTACTTATCGTTGAGTCCTACTGGAGACAAACCTTGGTATCTTTACTGAGGGAAATTACCGCTACGCTGCATCTCAACCTTCCACTTGGGGTAACCAACGAGGGGCGAGAAGCCATCAACACCGTAGCATCCTAAGCATGCATACTAAGCAGGGGCTGAGCAACGAGCAATAGTAACATAGCAGTACAAGGTTTGCTGGGAGGGGACATGGCTGTATCGGTTTAAGAGAGGCTGTAAACATGTGGTAGGATCAAACATCGAACCTATCCTAGACTAGCATGCAAACCGCTGGTTGAAATAGAATGGATCATAAGTAATGTATAGTCCTTGCCTATTGATAAGTTGGGTTCCGAAGGTGTAGTTGATCGCAAACTCGCAACGTCTCCGAGAGGTACCCGCGGAAGCACACAAGACGGTAAACACTGGAAAGCAAGCAACGGTTGCACACTATTACTACGGAGCAAACACGAGCAAGCATCAACAAGAAGGCGACACGAGACATCGCACCTACCGTTGAGAGCGGTTACTAACAGTTTAAGTGGGGTATCGATCACAGACGACGAATACCGCACATTTACGGTGGTTCAAGTTGCTTAGCTACAGGTGATCAACAAAGTTGTTAACATGGCAAAGAACAGAAGCATGGCATAGCACACAAACATTTCAAGAGGTGAAGCACAAAATAAAATATCTATGCTAGCCGATTTAAGTGAGGCACAACCTAAACATGGCATAACACTAAGTGCCGCACGATGATTAAAAGATTTGGTACTGTTCTGTCCTAAACCATATTTTAGGTTGGTTAACAACAGAAAACAATAGCATAAATACAAAGTACACGAAAAAGTATTCAAGTTACATATAAAGAACACTCCAAACGGAGTTACGGTTAAAAAGATAAAAGCAAAACAAGTTACGGGCACAATCTGCCAACATCACGAAGCACACTTTAGAGCAATGCATAAACAGGATAATGAACGCAAACATGCTCACAAATGATATGGAACTAAAGTAGACATGACAGGGAAGGCATGGAAAAAGGAATCATGCAAAAAGACATCATAGATCAAAAGATATTAAGCAAACAACATGGCATCGTGACGTTACAGACTTAGAGAAAAAGAGAGGTGGCTGTCAAAAACAGCAGCATAGCAACTTTGGAGCTCAATAACTATATGACCAGCAAGAATATCATGACAATGCAATACATTTAATGGAAGTAGACATGATGCTTAACAATATGCAATTGGAATCACTCAATTCCGATAAACGGTCGCGACATACTCGTCGACCGAAGTTGCAACAAAATATAAACAGCAGCACACTAACAACAGGGTAGCTACTTTGGAGCAAGATACAATCAACATGCAGCAAGAAAATATGACATGTGAATGCATAGAACTGAAGTAGAAACAATGCTTAATAGGATGCAAAAGGAATCAATCAATTCCGATGAACCGCTGCGAAGCAATCGTCACCCGAAGTTGCAATAAAATAACAGTTACAGCAACTTAGCAGCAGTTAACGACAGGTAGCCCTGTTTGAACAGCAATAACTACATCTAAACAACCTCAAAACAATTAACTCACAAAAGATAAAAGCTAGAGAACGCAATTCTAAACAAATCTCTTCTTTTGGGCGCAACGCGATCCGAGCTACAGATTTACCGCAAATCTAATCGCAAAACTAAAACAGCAGACAGTTTACTCCAGACTTAGAAAATTTTACAGGGTGCTGGAAAAAAAATAACAGACAGGAAAGAAGAAAAAAAAGAAAAAAAAAGAAAAAGGCCTCACCCTGGGCTTTTGGCCCATGAGGCCGGCGGATCTGGTGTTGGGCTCTGGCCTTGGCTGGGCCGGACTTGGAGCGCTGGGCCGCGCCTGGCTGGACCGTGTGGAGGCGGCCCACAGGAGATGGCTTGGAGCGGGGCTTCTCCCGATCCGGTCGGTGTGGCCGCGCCGGCGCCGGCTGCCGGCGGCGAGGCAAGGCAGCGCATGGGGCTCGAGGAGGCCAGGGAAGTTCGGGATCGGTGGAGAAGGCCGGTGGGCGCCGGATCTCGCCGGATCCGGGCCGCGGCGAGGTCGGCGTGAGGCGCAGCAAGGTGTGGCGCGAGGAGCTCGGTGCTCCATGCCCATGGTGCGCGGCGTCGCCCCTGTGAGGGAGAGAAAAGAGGAGTTAGGAGAGAGGGAGGTCAGGAGGAGAGGGAAGGAGAAAGGGGGCGCGGCAGTGGCTCGCCGGCTGCGGGCCGGTGGCCGGAGGCGGCGGCTCCATGGTACAGGCGGCGCGGTGGTAGGAGAGGGAGAGGAGAGAGAAAGGGAGGTGGTTGGTGGGGAGTTCCCTGGGCCGTCGGATCGCGAGATCTGACGGTCCACGATGGATCTGGCTCAAATTTGCTAGAAAAATGGGAAAAAGCGAAAATTGGGGCTATTGTGAGGGGGTGGCTGCAATTTTGGCCTAGGGAAACCCTAGAAAGGGGTGGGAGTGTGGTGGTCTTTATATAGCCCAGGTGGTTGGCAGTTTTCAAAAACATCCCCGGTTTTTCTCTCTCGCGCGCGGTGCTCACGTTTCTGACCGCCGGGGGTCCACAGTACCTCCGATTCGGGTAAAACTTCGAACTACGCGATCAGCGCGTCGAGCCGGAGGCGTTCACCTCGTGCTAGAACCGTTCCTAGAACACTTCCTGGCGCGCTATAACAATATCCCGTTTAATTATTAAACGGGGTTTTTCGTTCCGTTGGCTGCAGCTGGGCTCGTGCGGTTTTCACGACGATGATCGGGCGAAACCCGGTGTCGCAAAGGTCGAGTGTCAGGGTGGCAAGGGTCGGTTTCCATCCGATATGAGATAAGAGGAGGAAAAATAATCGCGGATCGATATCGGGGATGCAAACACCGCAAACAAAACAGACAATCAAACAATTCATACCGAAAACAAAATTTTTATTTTTTGTGAAATCTGGGCTGTTATAATACAATACCACCAACAAGGGATCTCGTCCCGAGATCCTGGATGATCCGTGGGAGAGGAAAAGAGAGAAAAGAGATTCGATGATCTTTAACACCACCAACAAGGGACTCTGCTCCATGTCGACGTCGGACTTCTGTCGAGATAAATTTCCGCAGAGAGTCGGCAACGTCGGAAAACGAAACCATCAGTGTCAAGAGGAAGAACGACAATTCAAAGAGACGATCAAGGGAAGCATTCTCACTGAAATCGTGAGGATACTCGGCAAGGGAACTGAAGTCAACCGAAGACCAAGATGTTTACCTAGAGTCGAAAGAACTAAAGGTACTATAGGATTTCCCAACCTGAGATCGGAATCGAGACAACACGCTGCAAGCAAGGCATTGTAACGGTTCCGAAACTCCACACTCTCGAGATCCTAAAGTTTGGAAGGGATAAGACGAAAATAAAACACTTACGACACTTTTCCTGACCAGAGCAAGGGTAAGGAGTAAAAATATTCCTACTCTCCGATAACTAACTTAGTAACTACAAAATAGTTTTTGTCTAGACTCGACTTCGGCCAGAAAGGGGATCCTACGGTCGGTAAGGCTCTGATACCAAGTTGTAAGGCCCGATATGCGGTACTGTTCCAGATCCAGATGTTTCCATCCAGATCCGGGGACGAAGCACATATCGGTCCCACCGCGACATATGACATAGCCATATGCCCCGGATTTCCAACATGATATCACAACATTACAGATACAAGGATACAACATCTCATGCAATCGGCATACAACTTCCTTAAAATACAATACATCAGCGGAAGGTACATGTCTGAGTACAGACTACAATCGAATGCCTAGTGGCAAAGAGAAAAACATCGATCCCATAACCACACGTGTCCAGGCCCTCCGCCGGGATCCGTCTAACTAGTCGTCGTCGAGTCTCCACGTGAAACGTCGACCACCATACCTGTTGTCGATCAAGAACCCTGAAAAGAGTTTGGGGGTAGTATCATGAGTACAGAAGTACTCAACATCCAACTGTAGTGGTCAACTGACCCAGCAAGGACTTCATCACTCGTCATTCTAGGACAAGTAGTAGTTTACGGTAAGGAAGGGGTAAGTGGTGAGGTTGCTGCCGCACTAGCATTTATGAAGTGGGTAACGATCTAGAGAGTAAGATAAGAAGCCAAGCATTCGATGAGGAATCGCCTCCAACAAGTCTTGCTATCGACTACTTACACAAGCATAACACCTATCCTATCCTTGTCCTCCTCTTCGCATCCCGACGAAGAAGAAGCAGTCAAGGCACACACACACGTTGATCAAGTTATATTAAGATTATATCAGTTGTTGTTGTCTATGAACAAGGAGTAGGTCTCAAGTCGTCCATAACCGTGGACACGGCTTCTCGAAAAGATTTAACCCTGCAGGGGTGTACCAACTGCCCATTACAAGGCTCCGCACGCACGCCCATCTCTCTCAGTTTCTACCCATGATAGGCAACCATTTTATGATTTAGTCCCAAGAGATCCGGAACGACAGGTCCCTCTAGCCAACAACGAACAAATCCGGGTGGCCCCCGGTGAGTCGACATCCAACTCAAAAGCCGGCCGCGCTCTCGAATCGGCCTCTACCGTCTGGATGAGGTCGGATAGGTTGCCCAAACAGATGTGGACAACCCCCTAGCTCCCTGGGGTAGACCAACAAGAGAAACCATGTCTCCGCTGGCCCAAGTTGTTTGTAATTTGCCGGCCGTGGACCAGTCACACACACGTTTTCAAATGGTAAATCAGCTTGGGCCACCACTAGAAATGTTTGAAGCTAGGTACGTAAGAAGAGGGGACCCCATAAAATCCCACACGCGGTTAGGCACGCTCAGTCTCAAAACCAATACCCGGAACTCGGGTCCTAGGTGACTCGAATGGAACAAAGCGTCGGGGCAGGATAGCCTAGACCTTCCATCCTTCGTCGAATATAGTCAACATTTATAATAGTCATATCATCAACAACAATATAATAATGTGATATCCCAACCCAAGGAGTAACAGGGTAACACCGTAGAATCCTAAGCATGCATACTAAGCAGGGGCTGAGGAACGAGCAATAGTAACATAGCAGTACAAGGTTTGCTGGGAGGGGACATGGCTGTATCGGTTTAAGAGAGGCTGTAAACATGTGGTAGGATCAAACATCGAACTTATCCTAGACTAGCATGCAAACCGATGGTTGAAATAGAATGGATCATAAGTAATGTATAGTCCTTGCCTGTTGATAAGTCGGGTTCCGAAGGTGTAGTTTATCGCAAACTCGCAACGTCTCCGAGAGGTACCCGCGGAAGCACACAAGACGGTAAACACTGGAAAGAAAGCAACGGTTGCACACTATTACTACGGAGCAAACACGAGCAAGCATCAACAAGAAGGCGACACGAGACATATTACCTACCGTCGAGAGCGGTTACTAACAGTTTAAGTGGGGTATCGATCACAGACGAAGAATACCGCACGTTTACAGTGGTTCAAGTTGCTTAGCTACAGGTGATCAACAAAGTTGTTAACATGGCAAAGCACAGAAGCATGACATAGCACACAAACATGTCAAGAGGTGAAGCACAAAATAAACTATCTATGCTAGTCGATTTAAGTGAGGCACAACCTAAACATGGCATAACACTAAGTGTCGCACGATGATTAAAAGATCTGGTACTGCTCTGTCCTAAACCATATTTTAGGTTGGTTAACAAAAGAAAAAAATAGCATAAACACAAAGTACACGAAAAACTAATCAAGTTACATATAAAGAACACTCCAAACGGAGTTACGGTTAAAAAGATACAAGCAAAACAAGTTACGGGCACAATCTGCCAACATCACGAAGCACACTTTAGAGCAATGCATAAACAGGATAATGAATGCAAACATGCTCACAAATGATATGGAACTAAAGTAGACATGACAGGGAAGGCATGGAAAAAGGAATCATGCAAAAAGACATCATAGATCAAAAGATATTAAGCAAACAACATGGCATCGTGACGTTACAGACTTAGAGAAAAACAGAGGTGGCTGTCAAAAATAGCAGCACAGCAACTTTGGAGCTCAATAACTATATGACCAGCAAGCATATCATGACAACGCAATACATGTAATGGAAGTAGACATGATGCTTAACAATATGCAATTGGAATCACTCAATTCCGATAAACGGTCGCGACACACTCGTCGACCGAAGTTGCAACAAAATATAAACAGCAGCACACTAACAACAGGGTAGCTACTTTGGAGCAAGATACAATCAACATGCAGCAAGCAAATATGACATGTGAATGCATAGAACTGAAGTAGAAACAATGCTTAATAGGATGCAAAAGGAATCAATCAATTCCGATGAACCGTTGTGAAGCAATCGTCACCCGAAGTTGCAATAAAATAACAGTTACAGCAACTTAGCAGCAGTTAACGACAGGTAGCCCTATTTGAACAGCAATAACTACATCTAAACAACCTCAAAACAATTAACTCACAAAAGATAAAAGCTAGAGCACGCAATTTTAAACAATTCGTCTTTTGGGCGCAATGCGATCCGAGCTACAGATTTACCGCAAATCTAATCGCAAAACTGAAACAGCAGACAGTTTACTCCAGACTTAGAAAATTTTACAGGGTGCTGGAAAAAAAATAACAGACAGGAAAGAAGAAGAAAAAAACAACAAAAAAAAGAAAAAGGCCTCACCCTGGGCTTTTGGCCCATGAGGCCGGCGGATCTGGCGTTGGGCTCTGGCCTCGGCTGGGCCGGACCTGGAGCGCTGGGCCGCGCCTGGCTGGACCGTGTGGAGGCGGCCCACAGGAGGTGGCTTGGAGCGGTGCTTCTCCCGATCCGGTCGGTGTGGCCGCACCGGCGCCGGCTGCCGGCGGCGAGGCAAGGCAGCGCATGGGGCTCGAGGAGGCCAGGGAGGTTCAGGATCGGTGGAGGAGGCCGGTGGGCACCGGATCTCGCCGGATCCGGGCCGCGGCGAGGTCGGCGTGAGGCGCAAAAATGTGCGGCGCGAGGAGCTCGGTGCTCCATGCCCATGGCGCGCGGCGTCGCCCCTGTGAGAGAGAGAAAAGAGGAGTTAGGAGAGAGGGAGGTCAGGAGGAGAGGGAAGGAGAAAGGGGGCGCAGAGGTGGCTCGCCGGCTGCGGGCCGGTGGCCGGAGGCGGCGGCTCCATGGTACAGGCGGCGCAGTGGGAGGAGAGGGAGAGGAGAGAGAAAGGGAGGTGGTTGGTGGGGAGTTCCCTGGGCCGTCGGATCGCGAGATCTGACGGTCCAGGATGGATTTGGCTCAAATTTGCTAGAAAAATGGGCAAAAAGCGAAAATTGGGGCTATTGTGAGGGGGGGGGATGCAATTTTGGCCTAGGGAAACCCTAGAAAGGGGTGGGAGTGTGGTGGTCTATATATAGCCCAGGTGGCTGACAGTTTGCAAAAACATCCCCGGTTTTTCTCGCGCGCGCGCGGTGCTCACGTTTCTGACCGCCGGGGGTCCGCAGTACCTCCGTTTCGGGTAAAACTTTGAACTCGCGATCAGCGCGTCGAGCCGGAGGCGTTCATCTCGTGCTGGAACCGTTTCTAGAACACTTCCCGGCGCGCTAAAAAAATATCCCGTTTAATTATTAAACGGGGTTTTTCGTTCCGTTGGCTGCGGCTGGTCTCGTGCGGTTTTCGCGATGGTGATCGGGCGAAACCCGGTGTCGCAAAGGTCGAGTGTCAGGGTGTAAAGGGTCGGTTTCCGTCCGATACGAGATAAGAGGGGGGAAAATAATCGCCGATCGATAAATCGGGGATGCAAACACCGCAAACAAAACAGACAATCAAACAATTCATACCGAAAACAAATTTTTTATTTTTTTTGAAATCTGGGCTGTTACACTCAAGGCCACCGAGAACCGCCCCGACGGGGCAAGGTGCAAGGAAAAGTTTTCAGGCCGCGTCGGGCGAACAGCTGGCAGGAGAGCCCGGAGAGCTTCACAATCCCTTAGATCCAGGGGGAATGTACTCCGGAATGAGATGTTCCAGCGTCCACTGGCCTCGGCCGCAGAGACTAAGATTCCCGGTTCCGGGCATATCTCAAAGAGACCAGGGAAGGAAACCCAAAGATGGGTATGGTCCGACCACGGGTCGATCCAGAACATGGTACCTTCCCTGTTGTCAACCGAGACGGACATGCGCAAGCGGATCTCATGCTTAATCGACTGGATGGTCCGCCAGAACTGGGACTCGAGCCTAGTTTGACAGGCCAGCAGCGGTCGTCTACGCGGATATTTAGTAGTCCCTCCGATCCATAATAAGTGTGGCTCATCTAGTACAAATTTTATACTAACTTAGTACAAAATAAGCGATACTTATTATGGATCGGAGGGAGTATTAATTAGTATAACCATAGGCCACCATCCTCGCAGAGGATGCACTGAACCCACCGCAACAATAGAGCGACATTAATTCGTCACGAATCAATAATTCCCAAGGCACCTAGCGGACTGGGCAGGCATATATCCGCCCACTTGACCATATGATATTTCTGGCGGCCATCCACGCCCTGCTAGAAGAATCGAGCTAGGCCACGATCAAAGGCCCCATGGACGCCCTCCGAAAGGAGGAAGAGCCCCATCTGGTACATGGGCATGCTCGAAAGGAAGGCACTAATCAAAATGTTCTTACTCCCTTTGGAGGTGAACCGGGCGCGCTAAGGCTCCGAGCGCAGCAGCCCAACCCATCAACAGGTCAAAGTTCGGATGCCTTCGTAAATGTCACTTTTGGCGTTCCGGGAGCATGTTACGTATATCGTGTTGATTCCTTCCTTAGGAACTTTTATTTATTTTCACATGATGTTCCTACATTTTGGAGGGAAAAAATACGCGAAAAAAACACATTTTTTTAATTTTTACGAGAGGAACGATCGTGCCTCTCCTGAAGGCACATGTTTGCTTTGGAGAAAGGCACAACCGTACCTTTTGAAAAGGGAAACTAATACATTTTTTCAAGAGGAACGATCGTGCCTCTCATGAAGACACATATTTTGTTTTCTCAGAGGCATGATCGTGCCTCTCATGGATGCACATGTTTGCTTCGACGAGAGGTACATCCCGTGCCTCTCGAAAATGAGAAAATAAGGTTTTCCAGAGGCAGGATTATGCCTCTCTAAAAGGGGAAAATGTGTTTTTTTCCCGAGAGACACAATCGTGCTTCTCGTGAAGGCACAAGTTTACTTAGCGATAGGCACACATCGTTCCTCATGGTTTTTTGGTTGAAAGCTATTAACATGTGGTCTAGTTTTGAATATCTCGATGAAAGTAATCTCATGGTGAAAATGGTTCCGGATTTGGATGCATAGTTAAAAGAAAAAAACATTTTAAAAAATGAAATAAGAAATAAAGAACCCTAGGTTGCGATAAGTGATACTCATGCAGTGTACCACTTATCAACCGCGGATGAGATGGGAGTGTTCGATGCAAGGAGTGCTCCTTAATTAGCGATTTGGACTTCCTGGTGTGCAAAGCCTAGGTCTTAGGAAGTGGCCCGGTATGGCCCATAACATATGAACAAGGGCGTGATTATGTCTTTGTTGATGCAAGACACCGAGAGCAACTAATTAGAGCGTACCCCCTCGGCGCATCCGCACAGTTCAGTTTCGATGTGTCCAGAAGCCACCACGTGTCCCGTTCTGGGTGCACTACCGAGAAGCAAAAAAAAGTGGCTGCGTGCGGACTGTGGTTGCGCTTGTTGCTGCACCCGTGGATACACCCGAACTGTGGCTGGGCCCCATGGCTGTGGCTACACACTATGACTGTGATTGTGGTTGTGCATGTGGTCGTTTATGTGCCTGCGGTTGTAGCTACGCTCGTGGTTGAGAAATCGAAAATAGAGGAAACTCCCTCCACTCGACACGTATCGAACACTTAGACGCATTAGGAGGCATGAGGTTTGTGTCTAAGATAATGGGCCAGCCTAGTGCAAAGGAGGCCACATGCCTTAAATTGCTCATTTTTTCTTTTTTGTCATGTTTTTTTATTGTACTTGAAAAACATCTTTGTAAATATATTACAAAAAATAGTTTTGTATTTAAAAAAATTAAGCTTGCATTTGAAAAGTGTTGAACATCTATATAAATAGTTTTCTACTGTATAAGAATAATTAAAAAAATCAAACATGTATAAAAAAAGTTTTATATGCATAAGAAAAAAAAGTACTATGTGTATAAAAAACTATATATCAAAATATATACTTGGAAAAATATTAACCATCTATATATTTTTCATAAACCTTTATAAAAATTGTTTTAGCTGCATACCAAACATATACAATGTGTATGAAAACAATAGACATTAAAACATAAATTTGAAAAAATGTTAACCATGTATTTTAAAAAGGCTAATGTTATGTAACAACCCAGAATGTCAATAGGAATTATAGACTCCTCATATCAGTAAGGTGCACTTTTTTTTCCGGAAGCCCAACTCTAAAGAACTTCGAAGTTAAGCGTTTGAGAATGGGTGACCGACCTGAAAGTTGATCCTGAGTGCACACGAGTAAGGACAAAGTATACAGAAAAAACTAGTGTTGGTATGTGAGGACAATGTGGATTCCAGGCGCACCGACCATGAAATCAATGGTTAACCGGTTGGGAGTGGCCGGGGCGTTACATGTTATATAAAAACATATTAAAACATGTATAAAAAGTTTTGAATTGTAAGTCCAAGTATGTGATCAGAGGTGGAGGGGGTGAATGATCACTTCAAATTTTCGCATGAAACTATGAAGTGAAGCATAACTTAGCAGCAGAAGAGTTGCAACAGAAAGGTAAACATTGAAGCAGAACAGGATTGCAGCATAACATAGCGAATCAAAAACATCGAATCAATTGCATTGAAGCAAATCACTGAAGCAATTGATAAAATGAATGTAAGTGCGGAAAGTAAAACGAACTCTTGACTCGGCGATGTTTGTTCGACCAGTTCACACTCTGCAAAGTGCTACGTCTGGTTGGAGGGACTTGTGATTGAACACAGGAGCTAACCTCTCTCCGTCTGTATCTCCACTGCACCAATCTCCTTGAGCTTGGTCAGTTCTTCACTGGTTTGGATTCGATCTGAGTCTTTTCACCAAAAACCTTCGGAGTACATTTACTAAATCCCTCTTGATAGTACGGTTTTTCCTACGACTCAAAGAAGTGAACAAGAACTACGCAAAAACTACTAAGTCTTGCGCCATCTTGGTCATCTCCTTCGATGAGACGAGCTTCAGGATTCCTTATATTTTTAGGGGTCGTCATCCGTGATGAGCTTCACTCCAGAGGATATGCTTCAGTAAATATGTAAATCTTCGTTGAAGCTTTATCACCAACCTATAACTTCAGGAACCTAACCATCTGTTTTACACTAGAAAGCTTGTTAGTTCCTCTACTGTTTTGCCCAACAATATCCAAAACTCATGGGGATATAACTTTGCTCTTACAATATCCCCCTTTTTGGACTATTGTTGACAAAACAGGTATCGATAAAGATATGGAATTTTGAGTTGAGTTGAGAGCAAACTCTAAGATATGAAGCTTTTGACTCCCCCTGAATGCAAGCTTCAAAGATTTATATAATCGAAGTGAATGCTTGATGAAGAATATCATTGATGGGAAGCCTAACACATATCTTAGAGAATCAATTGCATATAGAGAATATTTGTCTTGAAGAATATGCAATCATCCAATAACCTGTGAACTTAAAGGATAACAACCACCTGCAAGATAAAAGATACGAGAGCAACTTGCAAGCACGGGGTTATTAACACATAACAATAGCAGTTCACAACCGAAGTAAAACTTAAGTTACAACCCAATCGAAACGAATGGAAAGTTTGTTGTAACTTAACACACAACACAAAAGATCGAATCAAATCCCTAAACCCCGCAGCGAATCTAAACTCAATCGATGCTACTTTCTCCCCCTTTTGTCAATAATTGGACAAAAGGTTTAGAGGTAGATCAAGAGTATCTATGCGTTAGCTGCAACCCGGGGACCCTGCTGATTGTCTTCGCCTGAAGAAGATGCATCTCCTGAAGTGTCTCCTTCGGTCGAAGCAGGTGATTCCAGCTCGTCGATGTCCATCGGCGCTTGAAGCAAATCAAGATCGCTGTCGTTGAGAGGATCATCTTCTTGCTTCGAGGTGTGGGAGTCTTCATCAGAGAAGGTATCTGGGCGAATCTGTTCAGCTGGATTAACAAAGAGGACTTCATCAATCTTGTCCAGCGGCGGGATCTTTGGGTTGGGGCGGTCGATCGAATCATTTCGGGAGAAGTGACGTTGAAGATGTGGATACTCCTTGAAAATCCGGCCAGCTTCAAGTTTCTTCACAGAGTTGAACTTCCTTAATCCTTTCCAAGAGTGGCGCTTCAAAACCTTCAAGTACTGGTTGTTGTTTAAAGCAATGTTGTCAACTCTATTGATCTCATCTGAAAGATGTTGCATTTGGCGTTGATTTCCTTCAATGAAGTTTTCAAGCATTTGTTGAGTTCGAATGCCAACTTCAAAGTGATAAACTTCTTTATGGAACTTCTTCGACATGTTGCGTTCATTGACATGCTGTCTGACTCCGACATATGTGGCAAATGGATCATTTGGCCTTTTGAAGATATTCATAGTATCGCGCACAGGAGGACAGAACAGCTTCGGGTGATGCTTCGCAACGAAGTCTTCACGACGTCCATGATTGCAAATGGCTTGCAGCCAGGGAGCATATGGCTTCAGTTGATGTACAAGTTCAGCAGCTTGGACCATATACCGAAGGAAACAATCCTCGAAGTCAAACACATGGCCATGGGTAAGTTTCAGCAACGCATGACGTGTATGATAATGAATGTTGGATTCTTCATGAGCAGTGCTGAGAGGCATCAGTGACTTGGACAAGATATAAAACCAAGTCTTCGATATGAATACCAGATGCTTCGGGTGAATATTTTCAGGCATGTGATCTCCAGTGACTTCGGGATCCAGCAATGAAGCAAATTCAGCTTCAGTAGGATCAGGCGACAAATGCACCTTAGCAAGTTTTCCAGTGTGCCTTGCGATGTTCACAATATCCATGAATTCATCAGAATGGATCCTAAACACCTTTCCTTGAATCATCCACTCAAGAATCCATGTACTTGTGTCATCAGGATTTCCAGAGACATAGAGAGTGGCATAGAATTGCTTCACTAGCTCGGAATTGAATGGGGTCACCATGGCAAACATGCCGGTCAGATTCTGTGCTTCGATGGTTTCCATGATATTCTGGAAGCACGTTGCAGAAGATAGACTGTGCATATCCAAATACTTGTGTCTGAAAAGAACACCCTTCTGGCAGTAGAGCTTCGTGTAGAGAATTTGTTGCTTAGCTGTCCAGAAACGAAGGTCATCTGCAGTCCGAGGTGAATCATATGGACTTGCGCCAAAGAAGCGAAGCTTCTGGTGATGAACTTCGAGATTGAATTCAGGGCCATGTCTTGAAGAAGATTCATCTCCCAAGAATATAGGAAAAGTCTCTCGTGGGTAGATGGAGTCCAGTTGAGTATCTTATGCAGGGATGCAGCGAGAAGTGTGCCTTCGAGCAACTATGGCTCTCTCTTGTGGTTGATTGATGATTTCCAATTCATTGGCTTCGGCATCGGCATTTGCATCGGCTTCAGCATTGACTTCAGCATTTGCTTCAGCAGCACGTTCTTTGGCTTCGCCTGCTTGTTCTTCAGACTCCTCAGCAGAGTGAGCTGAGGAATAATCCTTTGCAGGAATGTCTTGAGCAGGAGGAGAGGGCTCAGGCTCAAAGTTGTCGTGGACGGACAGTTGAGGAGCGGGTTGATGAGGAGGTGGAGTTTGAACACGGGGTGGAACGACTTCGGGAGCAGTTGGCTTCGCAGAGGGTTTGGGAAGAGTGATGATCTTGCATCGAGGGGGCGATGCTTGCCTTGGGGCCTTCTTGGCCGGATGAGAGCTCACCTCATCAGCTTCGTCTGTATCTGCGATAAGACGTCTCTTTCTCTGTTGTAGCTGGGGAAGGGGTGAAGCTAATTGCTTGAGCATGGCTTCGCGCTTCTTGGAGTCAAGAGCCATGACTGAAGCATTATGAGTTTTGCAACATTCTTCAACTGCAGACTTGATCTTGCCTTGATACACTTGAATGTTGTGCTTCGTCTTCTCATTTACATCAGCAATTTTCTTCGAAGCAGCTTCGGCTTCGTTCTTGAAATCCTCATCAGATTCAGCATCTGCTTTCTTCTTAAATTTCAGAATTTTAGCAGTTTCAGATCTGTCTCTAGCATGAAAATCCATCAGGTGATTGTACAAAGTTTCAATCATGGCAGAGAGAGTTGGTGAAATGTAAACATTCCCAACATCCACAGCCTTGGGATCAACAGCTTCAGCAAGCTGGCAGAATGCCTGATTCAGGCTCAAACAGTCCCAAAGTTCTCCTTCTCTTGCATCAGGGAAGTTGTGTTCACTGTGCTCATCTTCTACATGAGCTTCGGGGGCAGGGGCTGCGACTGGCTTCGGAGGGATGTCCTTTGGGGCCATGTCAACAGCGGCTTCCTTCTGAGCGGCTCTATCAGCTTTCTCTGCTTTCTTTGTGCGAAGAATGTCAAGTTGAGCTTGGCGCTTGGCTTCAGCTTCACTAATCTGTTTGGCTTCGGCAGCAGCCTTAGCCTCTTGAGCTTTTGCTTCAGCGAGCTTGCGCTTCGCTTCAGCTTTCTGATTCGATTCAGCCAGCTCTTTCCTCTGCTTCTCCAACAGAGTAGCATTCTTATCAGCAATCTCTTTTTCTTTAGCTTCTTTATCAGCCTTAGCTTGGGCTTGTGCTTCGGCATGAAGGCGTTCAGCTTCAGCACGGTCACGCTTGCGCAGTTCAGCTTCAGACAGCTTCTTAGTGCCGACCTGAGCAAAAGTCTGACCAGGCTTGGCAACAGAAGTCTTCAGCTTCAAAGCTTTGGCTTGTTCCGGAGCTTTAGCTTCGGGCTTAGCTGCAGGCTTTGCCTTCGGGTCATGCCTTTTCTTGGTTCTTTGTTCAGCAGGAACAAGGCGGCGAGGTGGCTACTCACTGGTTTGGATTCGATCTGAGTCTTTTCACCAAAAACCTTCGGAATACATTTACTAAACCCCTCTTGATAGTACGGTTTTTCCTACGACTCAAAGAAGCGAAAAAGAACTACGCAAAAACTACTAAGTCTTGCGCCATCTTGGTCATCTCCTTGGATGAGACGAGCTTCAGGATTCCTTATCTTTTTAGGGGTCGTCATCCGTGATGAGCTTCACTCCAGAGGATATGCTTCAGTAAATATGTAAATCTTCGTTGAAGCTTTATCACCAACCTATAACTTCAGAAACCTAACCATCTGTTTTACACTAGAAAGCTTGTTAGTTCCTCTACTGTTTTGCCCAACAATATCCAAAACTCATGGGGATATAACTTTGCTTTTACATGAATGTATAAGAAAAATGTATGATTTATACATAAAAAAGTGGACATAAAAAATATATTTTAAAGAAATGATAATCATATATATAAATTGTTAAGTAAGAAGATAACTGCCACACGTGTGGCACGAAGCAACACCGCCCTAACATTTTTTAAGGCTAAAATTGTCATCTAAAAAGAACAAATAAAAAACAATAAACAAAAATTTCCATCTTGATCAAAAGTTGCCGGCGTCTACAACTGAAGTTGTCACCACCGCATAACTAAACTTACCACATAGAATGTTAGGGCTTGCCATGTCTTCGTGCCACACGTGTGACAGGTATCAGCGTCCACTGTTAAACCTCTGTAAAAATGTTTAAATGTACACCAAAAATGTACAACATGTACAAGAAAATAAACATTAAAAAACTATTTGAAAAATTTATAAATCATGTATTTAAAATATATATAAGATGTATTAAAAATGTTTTATAAAAATATATATAATGCGTTAAAAAATGTAGACAAGTGTTGGAAAAAAATATAAGAAGAACAACGAAAATGAAAAATAGGAAGCAAGAAAACCAGAGAAAAACCAGCACAAAAAAATAAAAGAAACAAAAAAGAAGAAAACATTTTTTAGGAAAAAACTGAAGGAAAATAAAGGAAAAAGTAATAAAAGAAATGAAAAATAAGAAACATACAAATAATATTAAAAAGAAAAAAAAGAAACTCAAAGAAAAGCAGAGCATAATGAACTACAGTGAAACGAAGTATAGCCGACGGGCGGGTTTATATGCGCGCATGCTTTAGGCTTTAACGGATGCTAGTTTGATATAAGCGAGTTATAGCCATTCGCAGAAAAACAAAGCGATCGCTCGACGACGGACATAGAAGAACGGACCAAATTTCAGACATGAAAAAACTATTCAAAATCGATACATTTTAATGGCTGTAATAAAAATGTTAACAAAATAGAAACATGACACGAACATTATAATTTTATGCAGTTCACTCGAATACACAACAGACTGCATTAGTATCAGTTATTGGAAGACCAACAAATCAATAAACGAACCACTGCAACTTGAACAAAAGTCTGAATCTTTGTGTTGCTCTAGGTCTTCTTCGGGGCAAAGTTGGCCTTGATCTTGTCGACCTCAGGGGTGCCGATCTGGAACGCCTTGGCGAGCACGTCGTCGGGCACCTCCGGGGAGGCCCCGAAGAGCGTCATGGCGATGGACTGCGTGCCGGGGAGCTGGCTGTTGAAGGCGGAGATGACGGCGGCGGGCTTATCGGCGTTGTTCTTCTGGAAGTGCACGAGGCCGCGCGGGAAGGCGAAGACGTCGCCCTGGGAGATGGTCTTGGCGAAGAGTTTGTTGGCGGTGGTGATGAAGCCGACGTCGAGCTGGCCGTAGAGGACGAAGACGACCTCGGTGGCCCGCGGGTGGGTGTGCGGCGGGTTGAGGCCGCCGGGGGCGTAGTCGATGCGGGAGAGGGAGACGCCGAGGGTGTTGAGGCCCGGGACCTTCTCCACGTTGGCGCCGGTGACGACGGAGCCGGCGGTGGTGTTGGTGGCCCCGGGCTTGGCGAGGACGCCGGTGAAGAAGTCGTCCGCCGTCGCGTTCGCCTTGCACGGGAACCCGTTCACCTTGAGGTCTGCGCGTGGCGTGCAAACGGGTTAGTTGCACGGCCACGTTGAAGAAGAACAGAGTAAATGTTGAGCTGCTCTTACCGGAGTTGAGGTCGGCGACGCAGAGGTCCTGGAGGTAGTCCGGGTCGCCGGCAAGCGACGGCACGGCGAGGACAAGCGCCGCCACGGCAAGAAACAGGGCGGAGCGAGCCCGGGACATCATCACGCCTCGCTCCACTGCAGCGACTGTTCAGCCCGCCGCCTCTTTCTGCACCTCTTCCTGCACTCCAGCGGCTGCCGTTGCTGGTCTGGTTTGGCCGGATGCTGAGCTGAGCTAAGCAGGTCGCCGGCACTTAAATAACGGAAGGAGTGTGATGAGGCGAAAAGATCGGGTTCGAAAGCAGAGTTGGTGTGGGCGGCCGTGCGGGCTAAGGAGGGAGGCGGGTGACCTGTGCAAATTGCAAGCAGAACTACTTCAAGCTCAAGCAAAGGGGCGGGGTGATGTGATGTGTGCGGATTTCTGGTTGGTGATTGGTCACCGCGAGGCAGATCGTTCTGCTTGCGCTTGGAGATTTTTAAGAACCATTTCACGATGGATAAAGCTTTGTTCGTTCGTGTGCCCCTTAGGCAAAATCAACATTTCTAACCTTTTAACGAAACAAATTCATAATATAAACCTACTTGCAAAGTATTTCATAAAAATGACCCTTTTGTCTAGCGCCCAACCATCAGGCGCTAAGCCTATGTATATAGCGCCTGTCCATACGGCGCTAAGATACTGCCAGCGTGTCAATGTGGACCCTCGCCGGGCCCCATCCTGAAGGTGTAGCGCCTCTTCATTAGGCGCTACACGTGAAGGCTTAGCGCCGAGCCATCATGCGCTACACCTGGGAATAAGTTAACGGCCGAAGCCACGCCCGAGGGCAGACACCCCACACTGAGAGGTTACTCCTCTCGAAAGAAGGGTGCGGCGGCGGCGCAGTTTCTCTCCCCCCCCTCTCAAATCCACCCCTCAAATCAACCAGATCTGAAGGATTGATCCAAGGGAATTGATCTCAACCCATCCCCCAAGGTATTCTCCCCATTCCCTTCATTTTCATCCAAAAAATTCATCACATTTTGCATCTTTGTTCAAGTTTGGGTTGAAACCCTAAATCCTATATTTTGTTTGAATTTGTTATGGTAGAATGGTTTGTTCCTTTGTTCTTTACCAAATTACATTGTTGTAGTAATCATTGGACAAATTACTATGAGTAATTTTAGTGAAATCTAAAACTCATTGGATTTGAACATGTTATGTTAGTTTGTGGCTTTTTTTGTATGGAGCAATTATATGGATGGCATGAATGGATGTCATGATATGATGCAATTATATGGATGGCATGATATGGCGTAATTATGTTAGTTTGTGATTTTTTTATGTATGGATCAATTATATGGAGCAATTACTATGTGTTTTATTTTGTTAAAACATTAATAATATGGATGACATGAATGTGTATTTTTATATGGATATTAAGTTAGATCTTGAGCACTACCATTAGCTAAAGCAAATTATTTCGTTACAGAACAAAGTGATAATGGAATGCTTGTTGTTTGAAAAATATAGGATGGAGTGGCTTCTCCATAATCACTATGATGTTGAACACCGATCTTATGCTATGGCGGTGCTAAAGAAGGTAATTTTTTTGTTGACCTTGCTTGATTTCGATTACGTATTCCTAGCATGCCCGTATTCCTTTGGCTTCGCATGACCAAGTTGTTTCTATTCATTTGCAGAAGCTTTCAACCTTGAAGGTTCGGTTTCACGGGGTCTCTGAAATGCCGTACGATGAGCGGTACACACCGTACATCGACGCATTAGGACTACTCCCGTTCTTCCAGCTAGTGACCCGCTCCACTCCAAACCTGAATGCAGCGCATATCACGGCGCTTGTGGATCGGTGGAGACCGGAGACACACACTTTTCACCTTCGGACCGGGGAGATGACCGTGACGCTTCAGGACGTGTCGATGATCTTTGCACTTCCTATCGAAGGTGAGCCTCTGTGTTTGAACACAGATTCTGAAGGGTGGCATGCACAGATGACTGCTCTCATTGGTACTGCTCCTACTGAGAACAAGGACAAGAATATTGCAGCCGGCGCTCCTTACACGTGGATCATAGATAACTTTAAGAATTTCCCTCAAGGTGCTGATGTTGGGGTGGTCAGGACGTATGCCCGTGTGTACATTTGGTATGTTCTCTCTAGAACACTATTTTCCGACGGCAAGGGCATTGTAGCGCAGTGGATTTGGCTGAAGGCGTTGACCGTGTTGGACAAGAGATGGAGTTGGGGTACGGCAGCACTGGCCTAGTTGTACCGGCAGGTAAAGAACTGTTCGTTACAAATTAAGTTGTGTTCCGACATGGCATGACATGACCGTGTTTTATTTTCTTTGCAGTTGGACGACGCATGTCGTAGGTGCACTTCAGGCGCCTCCGTTAGCGGTCCTTTGAGCCTACTTTCCATATGGTCATGGGAGCGGTTGCCAGTTGGACGACCTAAGAGTGTGACATACAAGGATTGGGACGATAAAGAGAACATGATGCGTCAACCCACTTGGGCTTACAAGTGGGACGTTGTACCCGAGATGAAGAGTGATGTGGAGAACATGTACAAGCAGTACATCAATGAATTGGATACTCTTACCCCCGAGCAGGTATGTATTGTCGTTACATGTATCATTGCGTTCATTCTCCTGAACTGGACATGAGTACATTGCGCTAACTTTCAGGTGATATGGGAGCCATACGGTGTTGGGGATAATTTCGGTTTTACACCTGAATTTCATGTGAACCCAATGTGTCGAGCGGAAGGGCATCTTTGGCATATGCGGTGTCCAATGATATGTATGTGGGCAGTTGAGTTTCATTTGCCACATCGTGTGATGAGGCAGTTTGGGGAGTTTCAAAGCCTTGTCTTGGGATTCGGCCACCACTTCCTTGTATGCAAGCCAACGTTGTTCCGAGTTGATACCCATTGTTTTCCAACGAATGTGATGTCCAAACCCAACATTATGCCTTCCCTCCAACATAACCACTTCACTTGGGCCCATCCAATTCAACTCCTTCCTTACTTGTTCCAACAACTCCACATAGTTGGGAGTAGCATCAAACACCAAATCTTGCTCATCCAAATCCGGCTCTGCATTCCCTTTAAAAAATGCATCCTTATTCACATGATGAAGATGAACAATTCTTGCCATCCCTATATTAATTATAGGAAAAAAGGAAAATTTTATCATTAAGTATTAATAACAATTGAATCTAACCAACAACATACAAACATAAAATGAAAACATATCTCTAACCCTAACCATAACACTAAATTAAAAATAACCCTAACCCTAACATAATAAAAGAACACATCTTTAACCCTAACAAAATAGTGCACATACAACATATTAGTCACTACTTTGTTGTTTCATACATATAAGCAACAAGAATAAACCAAAGGCAATGAAATCAAAGTTGTTCTAGGTTTCCAAAATTTGAAGATATCCAACCAAAAAGGAAGATTCCAATGGGTCCAAAGCTAGGGATTGAGATAGGATACCTCTAGAAACTTGAGGTAATTCAAATCCACGGAGGGAATCTTCAAATCTAGGGGATTTGGGTGAGGGTTTTGAGAGGAGGGGAGAGGGGGAGAGAGAGAGCACCATTGCTATTTTTCGAGCTAAGTGGTGGGGGTATGAGGTGGGGGGGACATATGGGGGGTCCCAAACCCCACTTAAGTGGCTGGGGGGTGTAGCGCCTAGTGGTGAGGCGCTAGACAGTGTAGCGCCTGATGCCTGGGCGCTACACTTTCTAGCGCCTCACCACTAGGCGCTACACCCCCCAGCCACTTAAGTGGGGTTTGGGACCCCCCATATGTTACCTTGCAAATATGGCACAAATGTTACCTTGCATAGAAAATGGCACAAATGGCACAAATGTTGCATAGAAAATTAACCATTCATCGAAAATACAACACATTACAATCTTTTCATACAAATGTCTTGCAAATATAGGTCTACAAATAAGAACACTCAATCACTCGTCAAGTACATCTTGTAGCTTCATGAGCTTGTGCCGAAGCGCTTCTCGGTCATAGAATAAATCACGTAGTGAGTACTCTACGTTCCTTTTTTCTAGCTTTAACTTGGCCTTCTCCTGCACCATTTCCTCTCTCTCCACCACCCACTTCACCTTCTCTTGCTCCATTTGTTATCTCTCCTCCACCCACTTCCCCTTCTCTTGCTTCATTTGCTCCATCTCCTCCATCCACATCGCTTTCTCTTGCTTCATTTGATCTCTCTCTTTCTCTGCTTTTGCTCTGAACACTTGATGGATGCTAGTGCCTGCTTTGTCGGACAACTTCTTCTTCTCAAGCTCCTCCCTTAGGTCACCAATAACTCTATGTACTTTTCTTAACTGAGTAACAACATCCTCCTTGTCAGCCACAGTTTTAGCGAAATCTATTTTAAAAGATCTCAGGTCCTTTTCAATCTTTCTCTTATCTTCCAGGAACTTCAAGTTCTCTTCAGCATTGGTTACTTGTTGTCTCAGCCTCATTGTGTTTTCCTCTTCATACATGCTCCATATCCTAGCTAGGCCTTGCTTCAATGTGATTGGCCACTCATTGTCAACCCACTTAACAAAGTTGCACTTGGATGCATCCTATAAAATGAAACGTATTCAAATACAAAGCAACATTAATGATATAAAAAGATTATTGACAAGAAGAATGAATGACTAATGCAATATTGCTAACCTTTTTTGCACAAGCTAAAAACCTCCTTCCGGTATCAATCGATTGAAATGCCACAAATCTTTCACAAGGGGGTCCGGGCTCACACATACAAGGTTGATTAAAAGCCAAGCCGCTCCATTCCGTGCACTCCATGGTCGGTAGCTATAAATAAGATAAATGAAATCAATACCCATTTACCCTACACCATAACCCTCAAAGTGACACTCATAGAGAACATGTTAACCTCGCTAACTTGACTTGTCACATAATCATCATCGCCAGACGAGGACGAGCTTGCCGACAACCTTTGCCAATTCATCCTATAATATCAATCATACCAATGCCATTGCTTCATATCAATCTTGCCAATTCTTCACACAAAATATATTCTAAAGAAAACACATAATCTAATAACAAATATAAATCCAATGCAATTTAGGGTTTCACTAAGCCTAGCAATCCTAATTTGTTCTCAAATACTACTACAACAATGCTAATGCTATACATTTAACAATAATGTCATTGCAACTAAAAAGATTGAAAATCCATTTCAATCTAGGGTTCACCAAAAAATGCTCAAAAATAAGAAATGGCATGGATCTAATGGATGAAAACTTAGGGATCGGAGGAGAATACCTTAGGAGATGATTTGAGGAGGAAATCCACGGTCAAAACCTCTAAATGGGGAAGATTTGAGAGGGGGCGACTAGAACAGCATCACACAGGGCGTGTTATATGTCTGTGTGTGTTATGTGTGGGCTGCTCGGGCGTGGCTTCGGCCTTTAAGTGGATGCCTAGTCTAGCGCCTGATGGGGAGGCGCTAAGCATGTAGGTATAGCGCATGTGTATTCAGCGCTAGACTTCCAGGATGGGGCCCTACGGGGGTCCACGGTGACACGCTGGCAGGAGCTTAGCGCCTCATCTACGGGCGCTAGATGTATGGGCTTAGCGCCTGGTGGTTGGGCGCTACATAAAAGGGTTAGTTCTGTGAAATATTTTGCAACTAGATTCAGATTGTGAATTTGTTTCGCATAAAGGTCAAAAGTGTCGATTTTGCCTGCCCCTTACGTCGTTGTGCAATCGACGCGATGATATACGATGGGAAGTCTTTCCCACAAAGGCCAGTTTGCTGACAGAACCATAAATCAAGAGATCCTCCAGGGTTTCAGCTCACAGCAAGCATATCGAGTCAGGAGGTTGATAAGCCAAAAAAAAAGTGGGAAAAGATGCAGGTTATGTAGACATAATCACATGTTTTACTTTTAGTTAAAGATGAACAAACCGTGATCTTGTGACTTTGTGAGAGATAGCGATCGCGCGCTTACCGTGGAAAAGCAGCCTGCTGAGTGCTGATCCACTTAGTGAAGCATGGCGCTACAGAAATGGCTCTGTCAGACAATCAGAATCACCCGTTACGCTGCTGGCGACTGCAGTTAATAATCCTTATCTGATGAGTGGCAGCGTTCCTGAGACGGAGATCGACGTGTTTCTTCGAGGAAACATTTCGTTTTGTCGATTTGAACCGCCGTGCAAGCACCCTTGCACACTGTTGAAAACGATGGGATTCGACCTTTGGATGTGAACCAAACGGCTAATCACCAAGCATTTCTAGGTTGGATTTGTCTCCGAAATAATCAGTTAGGAAAGGTATGTGCATGCTCACCTGGCACATTTCTCGTTTATATACTGAAAATCCCTCAGTTTGTCTTCAGAATAGTTAGGAAAGGTATGTGCATTTGGATCAGTTACAAATACGCTAAAACAGACTGGCGAAAAAAGGGACTGCTAGAACAGAGAGGGTATCGTTTTTCAGTACGCTGAAATTTAGCAGGGTGTCATTTTTCTGTAGGCTGAAATTTACCTATGGCACAAGTAGTAAACGCCTTCAGGCCTTAATGTCATCTAGTTTCAACTTCACCTGGGTGCATGGTTGAACAGTCTGTGAACACAGTTAGCTGAATGGTCACTTGTCTGTCTCACTTGCATGTGCAGCTAAGTATATGCTCATCAAACCAAAGTACACGGCAAGTCCACCACATGAAAGAAGACTCTTTGGGTCTGACAGAAAGCAGCATTGCTTGCATGATCAGTATGTTACAAACAAATTAAGACATTTTGTCATGGACCAACTCAGACGGGAGCACTCCCAGCCGATTCGATCTGGCCCCGGCGTCGTCCCCCCAGGGCGCGACTCGGGCCACAACCTTAGAGGGGCTGGGTTTGTGGTTGCCTGACTTTTTTTGGTGTTCGAAAGGGGAATGTCCTGGCGTCAGAATGAATTTCAATATCTGATCACCCAACAAGGTATGGGACCTTTCTCTTGTCAAAATAAGATGCTGGGCCTAACAAGAAATGAAATGGCAAGCATTATGAAAAAGCACAAAGGGACTATATTAATTATAAAGTAAGATAACCTCCTACCTACTTCACTTAAAACTCCCTTTCAAAACCTGCCTTTGGTAGACTCATGTTTCCCCGATGGAACACAAGGGAAGGCCGGTAGTTAGGAGAGCAACTATCCGAGAAGTATTCGTTCGGGAGCACCAACAAGAATCCTAAGCGCTTACTCAGAATTAAGTATTTTTATATTTGTGTACGCCTTTTCGGTGTTTAGATGGAGTTTTTCGGGTTTTATTTGGTTTTCTGGTTTCGCGAGATTTTTTTACATTTTGGTTATAAAAAATACAAATACACTTTTTACGTGAAAAAATGGCTCTTTTATGAGAGGCACGCACCGTACCCGTGCCTCTAAAAAGGGAAAAAAGAAGGCATGATTCAACCTTTCATGGAGCCATAGGTTTGGTTCTGCGAGCCTCTAAAAAGAAAAAGAAAAAAGGTATGATTGTGCCTTGTATGGAGGCACAGAATTGCTTCTGCATGGGCATGCTCCGTGCCTTTAAAAAATAAAAATAAATAGCTGAATGGTCACTTGTCTGTCTCACTTGCATGTGCAGCTAAGTATATGCTCATCAAACCAAAGTACACGGCAAGTCCACCACATGAAAGACAGACTCTTTGGGTCTGACAGAAAGCAGCATTGCTTGCATGATCAGTATGTTACAAACAAATTAAGACATTTTGTCATGGACCAACTCAGACGGGAGCACTCCCAGCCGATTCGATCTGGCCCCGGCGTCGTCCCCCCAGGGCGCGACTCGGGCCACAACCTTAGAGGGGCTGGGTTTGTGGTTGCCTGACTTTTTTTGGTGTTCGAAAGGGGAATGTCCTGGCGTCAGAATGAATTTCAATATCTGATCACCCAACAAGGTATGGGACCTTTCTCTTGTCAAAATAAGATGCTGGGCTTAACAAGAAATGAAATGGCAAGCATTATGAAAAAGCACAAAGGGACTATATTAATTATAAAGTAAGATAACCTCCTACCTACTTCACTTAAAACTCCCTTTCAAAACCTGCCTTTGGTAGACTCATGTTTCCCCGATGGAACACAAGGGAAGGCCGGTAGTTAGGAGAGCAACTATCCGAGAAGTATTCGTTCGGGAGCACCAACAAGAATCCTAAGCGCTTACTCAGAATTAAGTATTTTTATATTTGTGTACGCCTTTTCGGTGTTTAGATGGAGTTTTTCGGGTTTTATTTGGTTTTCTGGTTTCGCGAGATTTTTTTACATTTTGGTTATAAAAAATACAAATACACTTTTTACGTGAAAAAATGGCTCTTTTATGAGAGGCACGCACCGTACCCGTGCCTCTAAAAAGGGAAAAAAGAAGGCATGATTCAACCTTTCATGGAGCCATAGGTTTGGTTCTGCGAGCCTCTAAAAAGAAAAAGAAAAAAGGTATGATTGTGCCTTGTATGGATGCACAGAATTGCTTCCGCATGGGCATGCTCCGTGCCTTTAAAAAATAAAAATAAATAGCTGAATGGTCACTTGTCTGTCTCACTTGCATGTGCAGCTAAGTATATGCTCATCAAACCAAAGTACACGGCAAGTCCACCACATGAAAGACAGACTCTTTGGGTCTGACAGAAAGCAGCATTGCTTGCATGATCAGTATGTTACAAACAAATTAAGACATTTTGTCATGGTATGTAAAGCGTCAAAGCGACAAGCTAGGGGGAGCTGGGTTTGTGGTTGCCTGACTTTTTTTTGGTGTTGGAAAGGAATGTCCCGGCGTCCGAATGAACTTCAATATCTGATCACCCAACAAGATATGGGACCTTTCTCTTCCCAAAACTAAATGATACCCCGCGCGTTGCTGCGGGAACTGCTAATAAATAATTTAATATTTTCAAATATTGAAAAAATTACGAAACATAATATAAGTTTATTATAATTTCTTTGAAATTAATATTGTTAGACTCAAAATATAAGAATTTTTTAACAAAATTTGATGATAAATAAAAAATGAGTGTCTTTAAATTTTTTTACCTTCACAATATATCAGTGAGATGATATGAGATAAAAAAATATGGAGTAGACACAGTGGAGACATCACCTTTGATTAAACATATTACAATGATAGCAATTACATATGTGCATACATAAAAAACATCGCATAGAAAAAATATGAGGTAACTTATAATTTGATTCTCTATAAAAAAGGCACTTATAAATTTAAGTGCAAAAGAAAGTTAATATTTATATGTGATAAGTTGCATGTGCATGTGAAGTTAATGGGAGCTCCCTTATGTGGCATACTTTGCATGGCCTAGTGGGAAAGGAAATTAAAATGATTGGCTTAGTGGGATGGTGAGGTGGACACCTTGCATGTTGAGAGAATTGGGACCAACTTCTTAAGAGTGTTAGATAAGAGATCATGGTGTCACGGCCCACTGATGTACTAGGCTGCGTCCTGTGAGCTGGGCCTTGGCCTATGTATCAGGTTGCGTGAGTGAGCATCCCTTCTCCTTAAGAGGGAGGCTGCCGTGTGGTGTGAGGGTTATGTAATGAGATATTGCCACTTCTTAACCTAAGCTTTCCTCTGGGCTCATCCAGATCCTCAAATTTCCCCCTTCAATCCCTATCTCCTCTGCTATCTCGATGCAAGTCTGTTACAATTGGTATTCAGAGCCGTTGTTTCACTCTGTTTGCGCTAAAAAATTCCGGCAATCGACTCCGTAAAATCCCACCGCGACAGGTGCTGGTTTTCTTCGGCGAATTCGGCTCGAAATCCTTAGCGGGGTTGGAGTTGACGAAGGAAGAGCAGCAGAGCCTCTTTTTCAATCACCACGCTGGATCCGAGCAGGAAGAACCAACAGATCGAAGCAGTAGGGAAGAAGATGGAGGAGATGGCGGAGCAAAATCAGGCCATAGCGGACCTGATGAAGCAGATGTTGGAAGGGTTCCAGGAGCTCAAGACCACCGTGGCGGAGCTCAAGGAGGATCAGGTCCATACCCGTGCGGCGCTCGAGGCGGTGCGGTCACAAGGCGGCGGCGGAGACACGGGGGCTCCTTCATCACCAGCAGCGCCGGCCACCGTCGACGTCCACACATCCATGTCGTCAGCAACTCCAACGGCGGGGTTCAGGAGCGCGGGCTTGGCCGTTGATCTGCCCGACCAAGGTCAGGGCGGGGTCACCGCGCCCTCTCCAAGGGCAGCGCCGTCGCCGTCGCCGCATCTGATGCGCCCACCACGATATCCATGCGCCATCGACCACAACTACGACGGGCGGGGTGGATCCGGGTCTTTTGACCGCCGTAACGCCCATCTCTTCCGGGGTGATGCGCCTGGCCTCCTCGGCCCTGGAACGCACGCCCCGGTCACAGGCGTGCCTCAACCTCATCCCTCTCTTCCGGCTAGCGCGTATGCTAGAGGTAAGGAATTGGATGATGGGGTGAGTACCGTGACTCATGGGGGCGTCCTCCGGGATCACAGGCGCCTAAGATGGAGTTTCCCAAATTTGATGGGGACAATCCAAAGTTATGGCAGAAGCAGCGTGAGGTGTATTTTGAGGTGTTTAGGGTTCAGGAGTGCTACAAGACTCGCTATGCTGTGATGAGTCTTCGTGGAACTGCTGCATTGTGGTGGCAGAATGTGGAAGCTCAAGGCCGCATTGAGAATTGGCCAGCTATGTGTGGTCTAGTGCAGGAGAAATTTGGCAAGAACAAGTACGCCAACTATCGTAGACAAAAGCGTGATCTTAGGCAAACAGGCTTAGTAGTTGAGTACTTTGAGAGATTTGAGCATCTTCGCCACCAAATTCTGTTGTATAACTCTGGGTTGGATGAGGGATTCTTTTTCGATGAATTTGTGTCAGGTTTGCGCGATGAGATACGATCTGCTATTTGGCTGCACCGTCCCGAAGACCTCGATACTGCCTGTACTATTACCATGTTGCAGGAAGAGGAGCTAGAATCTATGAAGCGGTGATCCTGGTACAAGCACGAGCGTGATCCGGGTCATTCTGAGCGCAAGGAGCAGAGAAGGCTACCTTATCGCGGCGGAAATTACTCCAAGACGGACGAATCTCGGCCAGCGTCCACGTCCAAGCCTGAGGATAAGCTGGAGTCCCTCAAAGCCTTCCGGCGAGCTAAAGGGTTGTGTTTCACATGTGGGGAGAAGTGGAGTAAGAGTCACAAGTGTCCGGATCAAGTTCCTGTCCATGTCATTGAAGAGTTGCTAGAGGTGTTGCAGTTACAGGACAAATCTGAGGATGAGTCTGAGCTCGGCGAATCTAGCGACGAAGCTGATCTGATGTTGCTGCGTGCTCCAAAAGTTTTGGCCAAGAGCAACAAGCGCACTTTGCGCCTTCACGGTTTCATTAGGAAGCGCCACATCCTGATATTGGTGGATTCAGGCAGCGACAACTCCTTTGTGAAGGAAAAATTGGCTAATGATCTTCGGCTCAAGACACAACCAACACCGCCATCCACGTTCGTCATTGCCGATGGAAACAAGATGAGTTGCAATTCATTTGTACCACATCTGGAATGGGGAGTTCAAGGGCATTCATTTGTCCAGGATTTTAAGGTGTTGCCGCTGGGATGTTATGATATGATTTTGGGAGCAGACTGGCTATGTGAATTGAGTCCTATGTGGGCTAACTGGCGTGCGCGCATCCTAAAATTTGACCACAAGGGCAAGCGCATCACACCCAAGGGGATTGAAGACTATGTGTTTGCATGCAAGAAGATATCGGTCCACAAGGTCACTGGCTTGCTGCGCCACCATGCGATCATGCACATGGTGCAATTATCTCCATCTGCACCTACTCTGGCAAAGACAAAGGGGCTCGCGTCCTTGACATCTGACCAACCCAAACAAAGGGTGAGTTCCAAGTGGCCAGAGCTTGTCCAACCACTATTGACTGAATTTTCTGGACTTTTTGCAACTCCAACTTCCTTGCCGCCTCGTCGAGATGCTGATCACCGTATTCCGTTGATGGACGGCGCCCAACCAGTGCTGGTGCGACCCTATCGATATACACCACAGCAGAAAACGAAGATCGAGAAGCAGGTACATGAAATGTTGCGCAACGACATCATTCGGCGCAGTGTGAGCCCGTTCGCGTCTCCTGTGCTGCTGGTGCGCAAAAAGGATGGCAGTTGGCGTTTTTGTGTGGACTATAGACACCTCAATGCACTGACGATCAAGAACAAGCATCCTATGCCCGTGGTGGAGGAATTTCTTGATGAGCTAGCGGGAGCCCGGTTCTTCACCAAGTTGGATTTTAAATCAGGGTATCATCAAATTCGTGTGGCTGGTGAGGATCAATACAAGACCGCCTTTCAGACACACCAAGGATTGTATGAATTCCTGGTGCTGCCATTTGGCCTAACCAGCGCACCGACATCCTTCCAAAGCACGGTGAATCGCCTACTGGACCCGATGTTGCGGCTGTTTGTCTTGGTCTTTATGGATGACATTCTGGTGTATAGAAAAACTGCGGAAGAGCATGTGCAGCATCTGCGGGCTATCTTTGAAATTTTGCAACAAAATCAGTCTTTCCTCAAGCGCAACAAGTGCTCATTTATGCAGCAGGAACTAGAGTATTTGGGGCATGTCATTAGTGGGAACGGAGTGCCGAATGAGGCAACCAAAGTGCATGCTGTCCAACAGTGGCGGCGCTCAACATCTGTCAAAGCGTTGCGCGGGTTCTTGGGTTTGATGGGCTACTACCGCAGATTTGTTCAGTACTATGGCAATCTTGCGCGACCCTTAACCCAGCTGTTAAAGAAGGGCAATCCATTTCAGTGGGGCCCAGATCAAAACACGTCTTTTGAACTGCTTAAGGATGCCATGGTCAAGCCGCCTGTTCTGGCCATTTCGGATTTTGAGAAAACCTTTGTGTTGGAAACCGACGCCTGCAACACAGGAATTGGGGCGCTGCTTATGCAACAAGATCACCCGATTGCCTATCTCAGCAAGTCTTTGTGCCCGCGAAGTCAAGCATACTCAACATATGAGAAAGAATGTTTGGCCATTATCTATGCTGTGGAGAAGTGGCGCTCTTACTTGCAGCACCGTGAGGTCGTCATTCGCACTGATCATCGCAGCTTGCTGCATCTTACGGAACAACGCCTTCACACCGGTGTGCACCAAAAGTCATTCGTCAAGTTGATGGGGTTGCAATTCAAGATTCAATTCAAACAAGGGATCACCAACCAGGCTGCGGATGCCTTGTCCCGTCAACATGAAGATCCCGGTGTGATGGTTGTGTCCATAGCTATCCCGGCATGGATGGACAATTTGCAACAAGGATACTCGGAGGATCCTCATGCGTCCAAGCTTATTGCTGAGCTTAGTGCTTCACCACCTGGCTCGACCAACGAAGACTTCACCCTCAAAGATGGCCTTCTTAGTTTTCACGGACGCATTTGGGTGGGGCTAACTCGCTGGCGCAGAGTTACATCATGCAAGCGCTCCACTGCAGCGGTGTGGGCGGTCATACGGGGGTGTATGCCACATATTTTCGCGTCAATCAACTCTTTGCCTGGACCAACATGAAGCAAGATATTAAGCTGTTCGCGGCAGCCTGTCCAACATGTCAGTAGGCCAAATTGGAGCATGTCAAAAGTCCGGGGCTGTTGCAACCCTTGCCGGTGCCGAACCGGCCATGGGAGACAGTGTGTTTGGATTTTATCAAAGGATTACCCAAATCCCATGGGAATGACATGATATTGGTAGTGATTGATAAGTTCACCAAGTACGGCCACTTCATCCCTTTGGCGCATCCCTTCACTGCCCTGCAAGTGGATTAAGCCTACATGACTCATGTCTATCGCCTTCATGGCCTTCCTGCGGTGCTAGTTTCTGGTCAAGACAAGATATTCACCGGCCATCTATGGCGTGAGCTTTTCAAGCTGTTTGATACTGCCTTGCACATGAGTTCAGCCTACCACCCTCAAACGGATGGACAAAACGATCGACTCAACCAATGTTTGGAAACTTATCTCCGATGTGCGGTGCACGCCTGTCCGAAGAAATGGTTTGAATGGCTATACTTGGCGGAGTTTTAGTACAACACCTCATATCACTCGGCGCTGGGCAAAACACCTTTTGAGGTTCTCTACGGGCATGTTCCTCGCCAGCTGGGTATGGTGTTCGACCGGGCCGGTACTATGCCAGACTTGGAGGTCTGGTTGAAAGAGCGTAGTGACATGTTATCCCTCTTACGACAGCAGTTGCTACGTGCTCAGCAGCGCAAGAAGTCCCAGGCGGACAAGCACCGTTCCGAGCGCAGCTTCTAGGAAGGTGAGTTGGTCTACCTCAAACTGCAGCCTATTGGGATACGGGGCAGAAAACACAAATTTTTCATACCTACGGTACCCGAACCCAAGATCTATGCTATGGCGATGTAAAGTAACGGAGGGAATCGGTGTTCATACCTTTGAAGACCGAAAGAGGGAAACGTTCTTGCGAACGTGGCTGGCGTAGACTCGGAACTACGAACTCCCTGTCGTGTAGAAGAGCACCACCGGCGAGGATGACTCCCGGTAAACCTCCATCGACGAAGTAGCACCACAGGTGTAGTGCCTCGAAGAGATTATACACGTACGGTACAATCGATGTTCCTCCCGGGCCCCGAACCAGGTGAGCAGCGGAAGAAAGATGGCTACGGATCCCGACTACAGCAGAACGATGGGCTACCTTATGGTGGAGAACTCCAATCCAGGTGCAGACTCCAAACAAGGGGAGTCCACTTCCGGGAAGAAGAAGAAGGAGGAAGAAGGAGATATTGGTGTGTTGGAAAAAGGGGGGTCTACCCCTCCTTATATAGGCCAAGGGGGGGGGGGGGTTCCATCCTCCTCCCCTCCCCCATGTGGGACTAAACTCCCAAGGGGGGGGGGGGAGTGCGCCGGCCAAGGGGGGTGGTGGGCCCCACCCTTGGCGCCAAGCCCAAGGGGGGAGACCCCCTCCTCCCTTAATGGGCCCCATGGGCCCATTTAGCCTTTTTCCCATTTTTTTTAATTTTTTAATATAATTTAAATATTTAATTCAGATAATTAAATCATAAAACATTATTAAAACAATTAAAATTTATTTTGAACTATTCAAAATGTCCGGAAACAATTCCGTCCTCCTCCGGAACTATTCCGGTGATTCCTCCTATTTCACCGATTGATCCCGTAACTGTCTTATGCATCGATTGCCCTTAAGTGTAACACCCTAACGGTCCGGGAAATAGCAGACATGGTCGAGACTCTTCTCATTGACCAATGACTAGTCAGTTGGACCTGGTTACAATCCTTGACAGCCCCTGCGCTTCCATCGAATGAACTTCGATCGCTTTTGGAAACCGTTAACGATACGACGTAATCCCTTTGTGCCGCGGTACTTTGTTTGTCCGAGGTTTGATCGTCGGTATCCTACATACCGTGTTCACATCTCGTTCACAACAAACAACTTCTCTCGTCCATGATCATTGCATCTCTTGTGACCTAGTCACGTCCTTGCAAGGTGTTGATGCAATATCACCGAGTGGGCCCAGAGTACCTGTCCTGTCACAAGGACTGACAAATCCCGCTATGATCTATTAACATACTCATCAACCATCTATTTCGGAATACCCAAAGTGCACCGTTATAGCCAGCATATTTCAGTCAGGCGGTGGGATACAAATCAAAGTCTCCTCGTAGATGACAATTACGTATGATCGTTACGGTCTAAGGACTAAGCCATACGTTACAAAGTCATAGCAACGCTGAACTATGTGACTCGATCACATTGCAATACTTTAGGTGGGTGTACGCCCATCATATCATTCCCCTTAACGATGTGACCTCATTGTCAATGGACTTAAGTGTCGCCATGATCAGGAAAGCTTGATCAATCAATTGCCCAATGAGATAGTTTACCCGAGTTAAACTACGGACCATGTTTTATACTACACATGTATTAGTATTTCCAAGTAATACAGTTATAGCACAGTATAAAACGTATTATGAACAAAACGGATATGTGACAAATATCTTTATTAATTTGTCTCTAGGGCACATATCCAACACAGCCTTATGTCCAAACGTCCTTGGCCGATCGGATGAACCAGAAGTTGTCCTTCCGCTTCTTTGGGCCATACAAAATTCTGGCTCATGTGGGTAACACGGCGTACCGCCTCGACCTCCCCAAGTCCAGTCAAGTGCATCCTGTCGTACATGTGTCGCAACTAAAGCGCCACATTGCTTCTACATACAAGGTCAGCGAGGAGCTCAACTTCTTTGCCTTTTCAGTTCCACAAACTATTCTCTCTTCAGCGATGCGTCGGCATGGCACTGCTACAGCAGGCAAGATTCTTGTCATGTGGTCTGGCTGGCCAGAGTCCTGTGCTACCTGGGAAAAAGAAGAAGATTTGCGTCACCGTTTTCCGCGGGCATCAGCCTGGGGTCATGCCGTGTCCAAGGGTGGGGGAATGTCACGGCCCACTGGTGTACCAGGCTGCGTCCTGTGAGCTGGGCCTTGGCCCATGTATCAGATTGCGTGAGTGAGCAACCCTTCTCCTTAAGAGGGAGGCTGTCGTGTGGTGTGAGGGTTATGTAATGAGATATTGCCACTTCTGAACCTAAGCTTTCCTCTAGGCTCATTCAGATCCCTAATTTTCCCCGCTTCAATCCCTATCTCCTTTGCTATCTCGGTGCAAGTCTGTTACACATGGACCTAAGAAGAAATGAAATGGCAAGCATTATGAAAAAACACAAAGGGACTATATAAATTATAAAGTAAGATAACCTCCTACCTACTTCACTGAAAACTCCCTTTCAAAACCTGCCTTTGGTAGACTCATGTTTCCCCGATGGAACACAAGGGAAGGCCGGTAGTTAGGAGAGCAACTATCTGAGAAGTATTCGTTCGGGAGCACCTACAAGAATCCTAAGCGCTTCCTCAGAATTAAGTATTTTTATATTTGTGTACGCCTTTTCGGTGTTTTGATGGAGTTTTTTGGATTTTATTTGGTTTTCTTGTTTCGCGATGTTTTTTACATTTTGGTTAAAAATAAATAAAAATACACTTTTTACGTGAAAAATAGCTCTTTTATGAGAGGCACGCCCCATGTAAAAATGGCTCTTTTTTGAGAGGCACGCCCCGTGTGCATGTGCGTCTAAAAAGGGAAAAAGAAGGCATGATCCAATCTTTCGTGGAGCCATAGGTTTGGTTCAGCGAGCCTCTATGTAACGACCCAATTCACACAGAATTGAAGTCTCTGTGCTCAAGTGCCAGTCCCTGGATCGAACTCGCTGGCACACACAGTATTATAGATGTATATCAAAGTACAAGTGCATCATTATTACAACGTATGATCCAGAGTAAATAAATAACAAGTTGCATAGCTCAAAGCTAGCTTATTCAATATAAATATAGCGGAAGCAAAAGCAAATAACGTGGAGTCCCATCAAAAGCCACATGCGAACATGCTGAGTGTAGACTCGCAACCCCTAAACGCACCTTACTGATCGTCTGAAAAACCTGCAACACCGAAGGTTACAGCCCGACAACGGGTCAGTACATCTGATTTGTACGGCAAGTGACACAGAAAAGTTTATATCAAGGACCTACAACTACATGCAAGGTAAGTCAAAGGAAAGGCGTATGGTTTAGTTTTGCAGAAAGCCAATCTTCTCCTGAACTAAACTAGTCAAAATTTTAGTTGAACTTGCTACTAAAGAACGAACTGGGCACACCAGTTCCAACACCACACCCTTAATTTAATCTTGCCCACTCAAATTATTATGGTGATTCATATGTCAAGATCCTCCAGTAACAGTAATGTCTAGTAGCTCAAAGATGTCCATAACCGGGGACACGGCTAATCATGATTAGTTTTTACTCTGCAGAGGTTAGTACACTTTCCCCGCTGGAATCAACCCGAAGATTGAGACGAAGTCTTTCAGAAGAGGTCACCTACCCCCAACGGCACGACGGTACCACCTATCACATCTACATCTGCTAGCATTGCACGGGAGAGGCTTCCTACATCATACTCGACTAAGCCAGAGCCCATATGGCCAGCGGCTGTACATGTAAGCTTCTAGTCACCAAGTATGTCTGATCTTTTTGAGCCTGGACGGCGCCCACTGCGTCAGAGGGTACTCGCCATGACGTATTCTCGACCACCAAACCAACCATTAGGGGTACAACCTGGTCTCGACCTTAGATAAGGAACGAGCCCCCAGGAAGCACTCCCTGCCCATCCAGAAGTGATTTCTATTTATTAAACAGTTGCTACACAAGTTATTAAATAGCTCACATGCAGTCCATGGTTGTTGTTCTCATTCCCCGTGGGATCACGTCTCGGCGGCATCTGTTGGGTAAGAATAGGTAAGATTTAGACAGAAAGTAGCTAGGGAAATATACTCCTACACATATGCTTATGATGATCATGACAAGCATTATATATACAATACATATATCACCAATCAACTTCACCAATCAATATCACCATAGCATCAGACATATAACAATCATCAACCAATACACTCATACGGAAAACCATCACATATCACACCATATAGTTTAAAATATATTTTATAAATGACATAAGATCCTCATAACAACCTGGGTAATATAAGATCCTCAACACAATCACGAATAACATAAGAGTATATCAAGCAACCTAGTATTGCCACACCGAATAAGTCGACATGGTCAAATACGCTAACACGATAACGGTAGAGCACTAATTCTCGACGAAGTAATTCCTAATGCTGTCTTTGCTAAACAGCATGCGGTAATCGCGCCCGCTAATGCGGTTGCGCCTTTTGGGACTCGGCTCCCTTTCTTCTGCCGAGGTGTCTACTTCTGGATCCTCTTCTGGTTCTTCAATTCCATTGGCCTTCATTTTCTCCTTCAGCCTTTTCATCTCTGCTTGCATCTCTAACTTCTCCTTCTTCAGCTTGTTGTTGTCCCTCTTGAGCCTGGTGTTCCTTTGCTGCAACTCAGTAATGGTGTAGAGGTCCCATTGAGTGCACTTCTCCAGGCAATGAATGTGCTTCTCCAGGCTTTGGATGATGTAGCTGGTTGTACCTGGCCAAATGGCCCCAGGCACATACCTGAACCTCTTTGGCAATAGGTTCCCCGACGGGAGAACCTTGGCCATCTCCGCGTACACCGTACCCTTTAGCTGGGCGGCATACTTATGCACAATACGTCCAAGAGCTATGTGAGCGGCCATGCACACACACCACTCCTTCTCCTGGGCATGCACCTCGAAGGACTCCGTAATCACCCGCTCTTCATTCTCCATGCTTCCAAGGATGAAAGTCTCCACTTGCCAGTAGTCATCTGCTCCCCTTGTCTCCATGATGTCCGGCTGAAAGACTGGCGCGTAGATGTTCAGGAAGTGGCAAATCCCCCTGAGCTCAGGTCCAAACGCCATAGCACGGTAGGAAATAGTGGTCATCTATAATAAAAGGGAGGTAAGTCAAGATTAGAACAGGTATGAATATGAGATAGAGGAGGTACGTAAGTACAAGACAGAGTGGTATAAATTAATATTTTTATTCCTATGGCTTTTCTACTCCATTTTCTAGGGTCACGTCCTACAGTCAACACACTGCTCTGATACCATCTGTAGCGACCCAATTCACACAGAATTGGAGTCTCTGTGCTCAAGTGCCAGTCCCTGGATCGAACTCGCTGGCACACACAGTATTATAGATGTATATCAAAGTACAAGTGCATCATTATTACAACGTATGATCCAGAGTAAATAAATAACAAGTTGCATAGCTCAAGGCTAGCTTATTCAATATAAATATAGCGGAAGCAAAAGCAAATAACGTGGAGTCCCATCAACAGCCACATGCGAACATGCTAAGTGTAGACTCGCAACCCCTAAACGCACCTTACTGATCGTCTAAAAAACCTGCAACACCGAAGGTTACAGCCCGACAACGGGTCAGTACATCTGATTTGTACGGCAAGTGACACGGAAAAGTTTATATCAAGGACCTACAAACTACATGCAAGGTAAGTCAAAGGAAAGGCTTATGGTTTTGTTTTGCAGAAAGCCAATTTTCTCCTGAACTAAACTAGTCAAAATTTTAGTTGAACTTGTTACTAAAGAACGAACTGGGCACACCAGTTCCAACACCACACCCTTAATTTAATCTTGCCCACTCAAATTATTATGGTGATTCATATGTCAAGATCCTCCAGTAACAATAATGTCTAGTAGCTCAAAGATGTCCATAACCGGGGACACGGCTAATCATGATTAGTTTTTACTCTGCAGAGGTTAGTACACTTTCCCCGCTGGACTCAACCCGAAGATTGAGACGAAGTCTTTCAGAAGAGGTCACCTACCCCCAACGGCAAGCCGGTACCACCTATCACATCTACATCTGCTAGCATTGCACGGGAGAGGCTTCCTACATCATACTCAACTAAGCCAGAGCCCATATGGCCAGCGGTTGTACATGTAAGCTTCTAGTCACCAAGTATGTCTGATCTTTTTGAGCCTAGACGGCGCCCACTACGTCAGAGGGTACTCGCCATGACGTATACTCGACCACCAAACTAACCATTAGGGGTACAACCTGGTCTCGACCTTAGATAAGGAAACAAGCCCCCAGGAAGCACTCCCTGCCCGTCCAGAAGTGATTTCTATTTATGAAACAGTTGCTACACAAGTTATTAAATAGCTCACATGCACTCCATGAATTTTCACAACCCAAACCACGTCTACAAAGCATAGCAATAAAGCAACAACACGGCTAGGTTGATCTACGGTAGACAAGTCAAAACTTGTGGCTATCCTAACTGGTTTTGCAGCAACAGTACAATAAACTACCTATCATGCAATAGGGTGACATTTCTTAACATAATGCATATAGAAAATATAGGTATGAGTATGGTCAAAGCATCACTTGCCTTCTTGCTGGTCCTGACGGTCACAATCCTCACAATACGAGGCGGCACACTCCGGACAATCTATACGAGCAAACATAGCACCAATCAATCATATATTCAATACAATTATGCTCAAACAATAATAAACATTCAAATAACAGTAGCTAAACTTAAAGTACTTGTCAAATAAAAACCAACGCAAAAAGAAACGGCGCAAACGGGCGCACCGGTAAAAAGTAACGGTTGCCGGAAGTTCAAATTTGGATCAGCTTGGGACCCAAATTTAAAAACTTCAAACTTCTGTAACACTAGGTCTACTAGCTAGAAAATTTCTACACGGTCGCAACGCAACTAGAATCACTCGATTCCGAGCTACGGTTAAAAAGTAGTCGTGAAAACGGTATCGGGTGAAAAACGGGGGTACCGGGGGGTTCTACTGTACATAAATAAAAAATTTACGAAAAACGCGATCGGGCCCCTGGGCGGTTTGGATCCAGATCTGAATTTTTTTTTCCGAAACGTTTTCTAATTTTTTTCCCTAATCTCATCTTCAACCTCACGCCACGGGCACAGGGGCCATGGAGAGCAGCTCCGACGGGAGCCGGCGGCCACGGGCGGCGGGGCGAGGCAGTCCTTCATGCGGAGTAAGGTGCGTTTAGGGGTTGCGAGTCTACACTCAGCATGTTCGCATGTGGCTGTTGATGGGACTCCACGTTATTTGCTTTTGCTTCCGCTATATTTATATTCAATAAGCTAGCCTTGAGCTATGCAACTTGTTATTTATTTACTCTGGATCATACGTTGTAATAATGATGCACTTGTACTTTGATATACATCTATAATACTGTGTGTGCCAGCGAGTTCAATCCAGGGACTGGCACTTGAGCACAAAGACTCCAATTCTGTGTGAATTGGGTCGCTACAGATGGTATCAGAGCAGTGTGTTGACTGTAGGACGTGACCCTAAAAAATGGAGTAGAAAAGCCATAGGAATCAAAATATTACTTTATACCACTCTGTCTTGTACTTACTTACCTCCTCTATCTCGTATTCATACCTGTTCTAATCTTGCCTTACCTCCCTTTTATTATAGATGACCACTATTTCCTACCGTGCTATGGCGTTTGGACCTGAGCTCAGGGGGATTTGCCACTTCCTGAACATCTACGCGCCAGTCTTTTAGCCGGACATCGTGGATACAAGGGGAGCCGATGAATACTGGCAAGTGGAGACTTTCATCCTTGGAAGCATGGAGAATGAAGAGCGGGTGATTACGGAGTCCTTCGAGGTGCATGCCCAGGAGAAGGAGTGGTGTGTGCGCATGGCCGCTCACATAGCTCTTGGACGTATTGTGCATAAGTATGCCGCCCAGCTAAAGGGTACGGTGTACGCGGAGATGGCCAAGGTTCTCCCGTCGGGGAACCTATTGCCAAAGAGGTTCAGGTATGTGCCTGGGGCCATTTGGCCAGGTACAACCAGCTACATCATCCAAAGCCTGGAGAAGCACATTCATTGCCTGGATAAGTGCACTCAATGGGACCTCTACACCATTACTGAGTTGCAGCAATGGAACACCAGGCTCAAGAGGGACAACAACAAGCTGAAGAAGGAGAAGTTAGAGATGCAAGCAGAGATGAAAAGGCTGAAGGAGAAAATGAAGGCCAATGGAATTGAAGAACCAGAAGAGGAGCCAGAAGTAGACACCTCGGCAGAAAAAAGGGAGCCGAGTCCCAAAAGACGCAACCGCATTAGCGGGCGCGATTACCGCATGCTGTTTAGCAAAGACAGCATTAGGAATTACTTCGTCGAGAATTAGGGCTCTACCGTTATCGTGTTAGCGTATTTGACCATGTAGACTTATTCGGTGTGGCAATACTAGGTTGCTTGATATACTCTTATGTTATTCGTGATTGTGTTGAGGATCTTATATTACCCAGGTTGTTAAGAGGATCTTATGTCAGTTATAAAATATATTTTAAACTATATGGTGTGATATGTGATGGTTTTCCGTATGAGTGTATTGGTTGATGATTGTTATATGTCTGATGCTATGGTGATATTGATTGGTGAAGTTGATTGGTGATATATGTATTGTATATATAATGCTTGTCATGATCATCATAAGCATATGGGTAGGAGTATATTTCCCTAGCTACTTTCTGTCTAAATCTTACCTATTCTTACCCAACAGATGCCGCCGAGACGTGATCCCACGGGGAATGAGAACAACAACCATGGAGTGCATGTGAGCTATTTAATAACTTATGTAGCAACTGTTTAATAAATAGAAATCACTTCTGGACGGGCAGGGAGTGCTTCCTGGGGGCTCGTTCCTTATCTAAGGTCGTGACCAGGTTGTACCCCTAATGGTTGGTTTGGTGGTCGAGAATACGTCATGGCGAGTACCCTCTGACGCAGTGGGCGCCGTCCAGGCTAAAAAAGATCAGACATACTTGGTGACTAGAAGCTTACATGTACAGCCGCTGGCCATATGGGATCTGGCTTAGTCGAGTATGATGTAGAAAGCCTCTCCCGTGCAATGCTAGAAGATGTAGATGTGATAGGTGGTACCGTCTTGCCGTTGGGGGTAGGTGACCTCTTCTGAAAGACTTCGTCTCAATCTTCGGGTTGAGTCCAGCGGGGAAAGTGTACTAACCTCTGCAGAGTAAAAACTAATCATGATTAGCCGTGTCCCCGGTTATGGACATCTTTGAGCTACTAGACATTACTGTTACTGGAGGATCTTGACATATGAATCACCATAATAATTTGAGTGGGCAAGATTAAATTAAGGGTGTGGTGTTGGAACTGGTGTGCCCATTTCGTTCTTTAGTAGCAAGTTCAACTAAAATTTTGACTAGTTTAGTTCAGGAGAAAATTGGCTTTCTGCAAAACTAAACCATAAGCCTTTCCTTTGACTTACCTTGCATGTAGTTGTAGCTCCTTGATATAAACTTTTCCGTGTCACTTGTCGTACAAATCAGATGTACTAACCCGTTGTCGGGGTGTAACCTTCGGTGTTGCAGGTTTTTCAGACGATCAGTAAGGTGCGTTTAGGGGTTGCGAGTCTACACTCAGCATGTTCGCATGTGGCTGTTGATGGGACTCCACGTTATTTTCTTTTGCTTCCGCTATATTTATATTGAATAAGCTAGCCTTGAGCTATGCAACTTGTTATTTATTTACTCTGGATTATACGTTGTAATAATGATGCACTTGTATTTTGATATACATCTATAATACTGTGGGTGCCAGCGAGTCCGATCCAGGGACTGACACTTGAGCACAGAGACTCCAATTCTGTGTGAATTGGGTCGCTACACTCTAAAAAGGGAAAAAAGGCATGATCTCGCCTTTTATAGAGGCACAGGTTTGCTTCTGTATGGGCATGCTCCGTGCCTTTAAAAAGGAAAAAAAAGGCTTGATCGTGCCTTTCATAGAGGCACAATTTTGCTTCCGCGAGAGGCACATCCCGTACTTTTAAAAAAGGAAAAAATAATGTGTTTTTTTCCAGAGAGGCATCGCGTAGTCCAGCTTTTCCCCGCGCGCTGGACAACTTTTACAACACACTGACTTATTCAGCGCCTGCTAGAGCGCTGCTTTTAGCCTCACACGCTAAATCAACTGTTTTTTGTCCGTGCGCTATACATAGCGCTTCTGTTGAAGATGCTCTTAGCGCACATGCGATGTGCCATTTGTTAACCGTGGAAAAGGTGACGATGTTCATTGCAAAGAGTACTCCTTAACTAGTGATTTTGAGTATTTAGAGCATCTTTAATAGAACCCTTTATTGGCCTTCATATGTTTGGGTAGATAGTCTGAAGACCATCTGAACCATGAAATGTCGTTCAATCAATCTCCCAAACCTAGTGTATAAGTTTAGATTGTCTGACACTTCTCAAACTCAACCTATATGTCGGATAAATTTGAACGAGTCCGGGCATGTTTTCCATGTCTTATCTAACATGTTAAACTCATCCGAAATTCTTTCAAATTGACCAATAAAACATCCTTTCTTCTACGTATTTCCTTCCTTTCTATGCCCACGTTGTCCTTCTCCTTCGCCCTTGCTCCATGTTCACGGCACCGACCTCCTCCTCCATCCTATCCATTGACGCCCGCTCCACCTTTCTCTTGTGCCATGGAGGATTTCTCGATGGAGTCCATGAAGGTCTCTACCATTGCGAACAAGGAGGAGGCCATCGCCCAGAGGGAGCGGCTCGCTCGATAGAGCACCCAACAGAAGGCGAGCAAGAATCTATTGAGAACATGGAGAATGACGTCGTTCGAATGGAGTTCGCCGGGTCCGACGCCCATGTCCGCACTCCCTGTCGCGTCCGCGCTCGGACTGTTTCACCTTTGCAATGAGGGCGTATGAATTCACGCTAATAGAAGAGGATGCTTCCCCAGAGACGGCATACGAGTTTCCGCAACTTAAACGGTCACGGACAACGTTGAACATCTTCACCAGCGTGCGACACGTCCACCAATTCATTGAGAAAATTCAAACCAAAATTTACAGATTTTTCCTTGCCCCATATGAATTTTTGGGTCATTATAGGATGGTAGTATCATTGTTATGTATATTTTTAGGACACGTAAATGATAGTAAAAAACTTTCAACTTATAAAATGGATGGTACCAATTTCCCCTTTTTAATGTAGGGAAATAACCATAATCTCAAAAAAAACCAGTGATCCAAAGGTGAGAGGACCAGCATTCTCAACCCAAAAAAATGTCTTGTTGTGTACAACTTGGTTGGCCATAAACATGAATCTTATTTATGAAATTGCGCAAAAGGACTTACAGTTGGAAATGGTATACCAACCTTCTTCTGAATTACGTTCGATTTGTGAGAAAATAGTGTACAGATAAATACAAAACCACGCTTAAATGATAGAACACGTCCAAACAATTTAATATACAAGAAAATTTTGCAAAAAGTTAGAGGGTCTGCCTTGAGAATGTCCTTAATTGATTATTAAGTTGAGCTATGCTAAGGAGGTTCAAATCTTATGTGTAGAAGGCACGTTAACTCGTTTTTTTTTTCTCTATGAAAAACATTCACTCCGATCTATAATAAATGTCGCTTATTTTCTACGTACTAATCTAGTAAAAAAATACTAAAAAACGATATGGATCTGAAGGAGTATTTTTCTATTCTCACGTTGATTAATTTTTCTGGCCCCATCCAATTCGTGTGATCTGGTTGTCAAGCAGAGTGGGGGAAAAAAATCAGTGGAGGAGACTTTTCTTTTCTTCTTGCGGGGAATCAGTAGAGGAGCCTAGCGTGCCGGTGAATCGGGAAAACCAGTGAGAGTCAAAGAAATTGGTCGTGCGATTCGAATCGTGCGGTCATTGAATCTTCAGATCTGGAGTAAGACGAAAACTCTAGCATTCACCAATTTTCCGTATAGAAAAGGAAAAAAGTTCCGACTGCTGACTAGAAGTACTCAATAAAGACTGAAGCTTCAATCAAGGGAGTCATAACTGTACATGAAGCAACCTGCAACAATGGCGACACACAGCATGAACTAAACACACAGTCGCGCACACAGGCACGGTGAAAACGAAACGAATCCAGATACATTCGCGCCATGACAGGTGCTCCCGGGCGGCGCATCATCCTCTATAAATACCAGGGGTACGGCGCGCGCACGCCGTAGACATAGCCGTTGTTGTAGTAGTGGCAGCTGGGCAGGCCGCAGGGGCTGGAGTAGCAGCCCGTCGTGCAGCCGCCGCCGCCGCACGACGGCCCCTTGGCGCAGTCGCCGCAGCACGGCTCCTTGCACGCCTTCTCGCACCTCTCCTTGCACGCCTTCTCCCACTTCTCCTTGTACGCCTTCTCGCAGGCCTCCTGGCAGGGGCTCTTCTTCTCCTTGGGCTTGTCGTCCTCCACGCTCACGATGGTGGCGGCGAAGCACGCCTTCCTCAGCTCCTGCACCAGGCACACCGGGTCCACGCTGCCCACCACCGTCAGCGTGCACTTGTCGTGGTCCACGTCCATGGACTTGATCCCTGCAGGATCACATACAATTGGATTAATTTGGTAAAAGGAAAGTAGTGAGGGGTACAGGATTGGAAGAAGTCGCAAGAGATTCAGACAGATATGTACCCTGGAGCTTGGCAACGATTGACAGGATCCCGCTAGTGCACTTCTTGCCGACGACATCAGCTCTGACCACTATCTTCTGCAGCTCATTCCAAAGTGAAAACGCAAAGCATATATTCAGTTCAGTACAAATGTTTCCATGCATGATCAAAAGACAGGGAAGCAAAACGAAGAACATGGTCGCAAATTACCTTAGACATCTTGTGAGCTAGCCGGGGCACCCTTGGGCCTTGGATCTGTGGTCGACGGGAGTAGAGCAAGACGATGTCTGAAGTTCTGCCTAAGAACGCCTAGACCCAAGTCGTTTATATATGATCTGAAGTCAACTAAGCAACATCCATGTTTGTTGGGACTTGGTCATATACGTAGGAGTATATTCCCACTGGTTGTGTTTAATCTAATCACTCTCTACTACTACTGGTCCAAAGAAAACTTTGCAATGGTTGTTATACCATAGTTTCCTAACCGAATTGTTTTCTTGAGGGAGCTTCCTAACCGAATTGGTCAGTCTACGTCTTCCTTTTTAAGTTAATTGTCGTTCGACGAACTGTCAAAGCCGCGGCCATTTTGCAGTCCCAACACGGTTGCATTTTCAATCACGGGAAAGACCGACAGCGATTTCGTATATTATGTAACCTGAACAAACCAAGGAACATTCCGCAAAGTTGCATCCAGTGGCAACAACCCAGGAATTAAGTCAACTCAAATGCCACTGTGCCATTGGTTAGGACTTGGTCATGCTCATAGTTGCACTGCTGCTGGTAGAAGGGCGGACTTAATTATACAGGGTGTTTTGCAGCATTGCAATTCCCAGTTGGAGTTTTTCTGAACAAGTTGATCAGCAGCTAGGACTGGATCCCTAAACCCATCCAAATTAAAGTTTTGATTGTGTGGGGGTACCACTATCTTTTAAAATCCTTGATAATTAAGCATGATTGATTTTTTGAGGAAATTAGATCATGATTAGAAGTGTATGTGCACTTTGCCGTGCCGCTTGCCTTCAAGAGTCTCTTTATTAGTTGCTCATTTTTCTTTCGATTAGTTAAAGATCTTCTTATTGTTTTTAGGTGAATCAATCGTTCGAAGGACTTCAACCAACAAATATAGAGTAACAAAAACAACAACTGAGACGTCGTCTCTAATAAAGAGACATACCGTACAACGCTTTCCAAAGAAAAGAAAAACAGATTGTAGCACCCATGGACCAACGTAACAACATGTTGATGTTCATGAATCAACTTTCGGCTTGGGTATTGATATGTGCATTATGCATCAATATTTTCTATTATAATTTGTCATTTTTCAATGATAGATTTCATATTATGATGTTATTTTAATCCATTTTCCATTTATTTGGCAAAAAAACGTATGGAGAAGAAGATTGCCGACAACTAGACTTCTAGTGCAAAAATAGCAACAATACAGGACCCAATTATCTGAAGCTCCAAATGATCTGGAAAAAAAAATCCACGAAGGTTGTCTTTGGAATTTATAATAAATTTACTAAAGAAGAAGTACGAGAGAGAATCACCAGGCCTCCACACGGCCAGGTGGCGCAATCTACCCCTTGTCGCGCCACTTGCTCGGGGTTCTGGGACCTCGACTGCTGCCCCCGTTTGGCTATATGACCTCGCCTGGATGAAAAAAGACAAAGAAAATTATCAAATGGGTCCACCGCCGTCTGCGAGGCGGAGGCTTGGTGGAGCACTTTTCCCCTCCGACGGACTGATCCCGTCGGGGAAACTTCCCATCGGAATGGGGAAATCGAAGTCTTCGTCATCACCAACAACCCGTTCTCCACGGGGTTCATTATCTCCATCAACATCTTCACCATCGTCATCTCATCTCCAAACCCTAGTTCATCCTTTGTGAAAGTGCTATCTTGCCCTTAATTATATTTTGATGTTGAGGACAATGTACATATAGAGGACTAATAATGTTTGCCAAGTATATCTCAGGTTTTAGTCCTCGGTTCGTTGTGGTGGTGGATCAAGGACCATCTAATCATGTCAATATGCTCAAGATACGGATCCAGTCCATGTTGAAGCGTAAACTTTTCGGTTTATCTTGAGTATAGGGATCCCCGCACTATTAAGAGGAGATCAGTGGGTTTGTGTTTAAGATTTTCTCAAACATAATTATAACAAAAACATCTCGACACAAAATCGGAGTTCAAATGTAAAAATCTGATCACTGCTTTTCGGGCGTCCGTCGAGTTTCGGACGTCCGACATTTCAAAGTTTCGGACGTCCGACAGCCATCGGACGTACGACATGTCATATACCGTTTCTCGTAGGAAAGGTCAGTAGGCATGTAAAAATGCCGGACTTCCGACGTGTTTCGGACGTCCGATGTGCTACTGACCTTTTTTCTTATGGTGTTGGCTGCTGCACTCATATTGAACACTTCGGACGTCCGACCTGGCTCGGACGTCCGACATGTGAACTTTCGGACGTCCGATACCTGACGGACGTCCGACACTTACACAACATATTGCTCCAACGGCCATTTCGTCCCTTGGGCTATAAATACCCCCTCACCCCCACTTGTGAGGGTTGACCACTTCATTTGCAAACACCCAAGAACACAAGTGCTCCCTCTCACTCTCTCCCTCACCAAATCTTAGATCCCGGAGAGTTCCTTGAGAGTTCTTGACGGATCTTTCACCCAGTGATAGATCCGCCCCTTCCCATCTTCCAACCAAAGAAAATCGCGTTTTGAGCAAGTCTTGAGCATTTCCCATTGATCTTGTTACTCTTGGAGGTTGGAGACTCCTAGGCGGGTAGGAGTTCTTCGGAGAGGAATCTATCATTGTGATTACCCCCGTTGAGTTTGTGAGGGTTTGGTGACCACCTTTAAGGTCAACCGGTAGTGGTTAGGAATCTCCTTCGTGGTGATATCTCAAGGGGAATAGAGTGAGCCTTCGTGGCGTTGGTGTGCCTTCGTGGTTTCACCCACTCTCTCCGAACGGTGAGTAGCTTCCCTCCAAGGAAGTGAACATCGGGATACATCGTTGTCTTCACGTCTTTCGGTTATCCCTACTCTTTCCCCTTATTACTTGTACTACAGTATTATTTTCCCCTCACTTGCTTTAGTATATTGTGCTTATTTCTCTTATTGTCACAACTTGTTAAACCTTGCAATTGTTAGGCTCACCTTTATCTTCCTCATTATTGCCTAAAATTGCTAAGTAGTGTTAAAATTTGTAATAAGACCTATTCACCCCCCCTCTAGGTCTATCTCGATCCTTTCAATTGGTATCAGAGCCTCGTGCTCTATTCTTGTGGCTTAACCGCCCTAGTGCGAGATGACCAAGAACGGCATCCCCGAAAGTTCGGGTGCCAATGTGGAGGAGGTCGCAATTGCTGCGGATGCGCGAGTTCGGAAGCCGAGAGATTGGTTGCCGAACAAAGGGCCGCCGCACAAGCTGCGTTACCTCCCTCCACGGGGCATGTTAGTTATGAGATTGAGGATCCCAAGTTGTTTACCTCCGGAGATATGGAAAAAGCCTTGCAAAAGGCTTTGGACAATCAAAGGAAGGATATGGAAGCCTCCTTTGCAAGATTGAAGGCTTCGGCATCGGAGTCACAAACATCAAGTGGTGCGGCCCCTAGGTCCCCACAAGCGACCTTTGTGCACCCCGGTTTCGAGGCTCCCTTGCAAAGAGGTGGTCCCTACCAATGGGACTATCCTTCCCCTAAGCTTGTGGAACCTAAGTATAACTTTCACAGCAATCCACCGATACTAACTGATAACACTAATTTTTTGGATTGGAAAAGTCTTATGGCAGATTATCTTAGGTTTGTGTGCGAACCCATGTGGAACCTCATCGACTCCGGGAAAGGCTATTATCCCGTTGATCCAAACAACCTTACTCCAAGTGAAGTGTTTGATCGACATCTCAACCTTGCGGCTATTGGGTTCTTGAAAAGAGGAATGGATGAGTTGACACGTGCACCATTTCTTCATATCACCAATGCCAAGGAAATGTGGGATACTCTTCTCATTCCAAGTCCGGCACCGGGTCGCTTCAAATGACAAGATATGAGACCGCAAAGAATGCATTGCACAACCTTCACATGAAGAAAGATGAGACGCCCCAACAACTTCATATGCGTCTCAAGGTTCTCTCTGCTCATGTCCAGTCCTTCAAATGTGAGAAATCTTTGTATGGATATCAAATCACCAACCGTTACCTTGTGGACAAAATGTTGAATGCTCTCATGGTGTATTATCATCAAATGGTGTGGGAATTGAGGCGTATGCCCGACTTCTTCAAGATGACACCGGATGATGTGATTGCCACCTTCTTGCAATATGAAGAGCACCTAAAGGAGTCCAAGAGGCTTCTTGCCACATATGGTGGTCCGTCCTCAAACCTTGCACTCAAGACTAGGCTCGAGGAGTTTGATGATGATGAGGAAGAAGATGAGTATGAAGATGATGATAACTCCGATGATACTCCCTCATATGATGATATTGCTCTCTTTGTGAAGAGGTTCACCAAAGGGGACTTAAAGGGAAGATTCCAAAAGAAGAAGACAAGAAACTGCTACAACTATGAGAAACCGGGACACTTTGCTGAGGAGTGTCCGTATGACAAAAGAGAGGACAAACCTCGATTTCCTCAGAAGGAAGTGGTCAAGAAGATCCGAAATCCGCTCAACAACAAATTCAAGAAGAAAGCATTGTTGGCTCTAGAAGGGTCCGATCCCAAGGATGTTAGTGGTGTTGCCGGAGTTGCTCAAGATACACAAAAAACCTTGAAGCTCCTCAACAAGGAAGGTGAAGTTGTGAACTACAACTACACGAGTGACTACACCAGAAATGCACACAAGTGCCTCATGGCCAAGTTGGTTGATGATGACACTCCCTCCTCCTCGGCTAAGATCAAGGTAACCCCTATTGATGAGTCCTTCATGTTCTCTTCCGAACCTCATGATGAATTTCATGATGCGGAAAGTGATGATACTCATGCCATTTGTGAAGATTTGTTGTTTGCTAAAGTGAGCAAAATGATGAGCTCTCTCAAAGGCAACAAGCTCAAAATGTTTCAATTACTTATGGATGTGGTGGGTAAGCACTCCACAACCATTAAGGACATTGAAATCCTCCTCAGCGAGGAAAAGGAGAACTATACTCTCCTTGAGCGAAAAATTGACTTTGAGGAAGCTCGAAATGATAACTTGTGCAAAGTTGTTCACGCATCAAATGACTTAAATGACAAGCATGTTGCCCCCTTGAAAAAGGCAAATGAAATATGTAAGGAACTTGCTAATGAGATGAGCAAGCTTGTGGATCTAAACACCTCTCTTTCTAAGGATGTTGAGGTACTCACCGTGTCTCTCAAGACAAAAGTTGAGGAACTGATCACCCTTAAGAAAAATCTTGAGGCTCACAAACTTGCTCATATAAAAACACTTACTAAATTTTCTCCTCCCACTATTGTGCATATTGATGCTTGTGCTACTAACTCTTCCCTTGATCAAGCATCTCTCATTGAGGAGAACTTAGCTCTTCATGCTCAACTAAATAAGGGCCTCTTGACTTGTGCCCAAGGCGAGAAAAACCTAAATGATGTACTAAGTAATCACAAGGAGTCCTTTACTAAGGAAGGACTTGTGTTTGATCCAAGTACAAGTGTGACAAAGGATGTCACCCTTAGCAAGGAATCAACTCCCCAAAAGGTGATCTTTGTTCTTGAAGGGCACAAGGACAAAGATAAGAAAATTGTTGATGAGGTTGGTGTTGGGAATGGGAAGGCCATTAGGGGCAAGCCCACTCCTGACAAGAAGAAGGAGAAAATGCCTCCATCCTATGTGCTCCGTAAGTCAAAGGATGGAGAGGTGTTTGCAAAATTCATTGGGCCCCATAATTCTTTCCATTTCTATACCATTTGGGTTCCAAAGACCCTTGTTACTAACCTTAGAGGTCCCATTGCAAAATGGGCACCTCTAACAAAAGCTTAAATCTATGTGTAGGATGCTATCTTCGGTGGAGTCAAATGGGTGATTGATAGTGGATGCACCAATCATATGACCGGAGAAAGCCGTTTTCTCAAGGACTTCATGGATGTAATTCAACCATACATGAGCATTGTCTTTGGTGGTGGTTCCAAGGGAAAGGTACTTAGGTTGGGCAAAGTGGCTATTACTAATGACATGTCTCTTGCAAATGTCATGCTTATCCAATCCCTTCAATACAATTTGCTTTCCGTTCGTCAACTAGCTTCCGTTGGTTATGATACACTATTTGGTCTAACAAGTGTGAAAGTCTTTAGGAGAGATACTCTCGAAGTGGCCTTTGTTGGAGAGTTGGATGACAACCTTTATACGGTTGATTTATCGAAAGAGAGTACTTACCATGCAACTTGTCTAATGGCCAAGGCCGACAAGGGGTGGCTATGGCATCACCGGCTAGCCCATGTCGGTATGAGAAATCTAAAATATCTTCTAAAGGGTGATCACATCCTCGGACTAACAAACGTGTCTTTTGAGAAAGATCGTGTGTGTAGTGCATGCATAGCCGGGAAGCAACATCAAGCAAAGCATACCCCCAAGAATATCGTGTCAACTTCAAGGCCTTTGGAGCTCCTTCATGTGGATCTCTTTGGTCCTCCATCATGGGATAGTCTTGGTGGGAAGAAATATGGTCTTGTCATTGTTGATGATTATTAAAGATACACATGGGTGTTCTTTCTGAAGTCCAAGGACGAGACGAAGGCCACCTTCATTGATTTTGCCAAGCAAGAACAAAGGAAATACAACATGACTATCTTGGCAATAAGAAGTGACAATGGCTCTGAATTCAAGAACTACACCTTGGAATAATTCTTGAGTGATGAGGGGATAGAACATAAATATTCCGCACCGTACACCCCTCAAAAAAATGGTGTAGCCGAGAGGAAGAACCGTACTCTTGTGGAGATGGCCCGGTCCATGTTGGATGAGTACAAGTCACCATATAGCTTTTGGGCCGAAGCCATCAACACCGCATGTCATGCATCAAACCGGCTCTTTCTTCGCAAGATCTTGATGAAGACCCCCTATGAGCTTCTAACCGGTCACAAGCCAAACGTCAAATACTTCTGGGTATTCGGTTGTAAGTGTTTCTTTCTCAATAAGAAAGACCGGTTAGCTAAGTTTCAATCCAAAACAATTGAGGGTATATTTGTTGGGTATGCTTCAAACTCTCACGCCTATAGGGTCTACAACAAATCCACCGGATGTGTTGTGGAAACTTGTGACGTGGAGTTTGATGAATTTAATGGCTCCCATGGGGAGCAAGTTGATCTAAGTGATGTAGGAAATAATGAAGATTCTTCTCAAGACATCTTGGCTATGGGCATTGGAGATCTTGTGCCCATTGCGCAAGTCTCTAGAGATGATGAGGTGTGTGATGGGCCATGTGTTCGACCACCACAAGCACCTCCTCCTACCACTCAAGATCCGATTGCTCACGATGATCCCACTATTCAATAACAAGAACAAGACCCTCCACAATCCGATGTTGTTGCTCAACCACAAGTTGCGGTTGCGGTTGATCCACGTGATCGACTTGATCGCATTTTCTTTGGAGAAAATGATGAAATTGATGATGGATCCGCCCTTGATGATGAACCAAATGTTGTTCATGAGCCCGAATGGGTGGAGCCTATTGAAACTCCAACTTCCATCATGCCATTGGTGGCTAGATGTGTTGACGTTGACAAGATCCTCATGGGATTGGGTCAAGGTATAGTTACTCGTCGTCAACTTATGAACTTTTGCGCTCACTTCTCGTTTGTGTCTTGCATTGAACCACTTAGGGTTGAACAAGCACTTGAGGATGCGGATTGGCTCATTGCAATGCAATATGAGCTCACTAGCTTCACCCGGAATGAAGTTTGGTCTCTCGTGGAGAGGCCTTCCGGTCATGATCATAACATCATTGGAATCAAGTGGATCTTCAAAAACAAGCAAGATGAATATGGTAATATCATTCGAAACAAGGCAAGGCTAATGGCTCAAGGGTACTCCCAAGTTGAAGGCTTGGATTTTGATGAGACCTTTGCTCCCATTGCTCGTCTTGAATCTATACGCATGTTTCTTGCTTATGCCGCATTCAATGGATTTCCATTATTTCAAATGGATGTAAAAAGTGCTTTCCTTAATGGTCCTCTACAAGAGGATGTATATGTAGCACAACCACCCAGCTTTTGTGACCCTCATCACAAGGACCACGTGTACAAACTTCATAAGGCATTATATGGTCTTAAGCAAGCACCTAGGGCTTGGTATGACCATCTGAGGAAGTTTTTACTCGAGGAAGGATTTGTGAGGGGTGTCATTGGTGCCACTCTTTTTACCAAGAGAACCAATGGTGAATTTCTCATATGCCAAATCTATGTAGATGACATAATATTTGGTTCTCCTAATCCATCTTTGTGCAAGTGGTTCTCGGAAACTATGACCAAGAACTTTGAGATGTCCATGATGGGGAGCTTGAAGTACTTCCTTGGATTTCAAATCGAGCAATTTGCCGAAGGAACCTTCATCTCTCAAACAAAGTACATTCAAGACATGCTCGTGAAGTTTGGTATGAAGGATGCCATGCCATGCAAGAAACCCATGCCAACCAAGGGATATCTAGATCAAGACCTTTCCGGTATTCCGTTTGATGCTACTCTTTACCGTTCTATGATTGGGTCATTGCTTTACCTTTGTGCATCTAGACCGGATATTATGCTTAGCGTAGGAATGTGTTGCAAGATATCAAGCCTCTCCTATGGAGAGTCATCATTTGGCGGTTAAGCGCATTCTTAGATACCTTGTTCATACTCCTTTGTTGGGTCTTTGGTACCCCAAGGAAGCCAAGTTTGATCTCTTGGGTTACACCGATGCGGATTGGGCCGGAGATTGTTGGGATACGGGGCAGAAAACACAAATTTTTCATACCTACGGTACCCGAACCCAAGATCTATGCTATGGCGATGTAAAGTAACGGAGGGAATCGGTGTTCATACCTTTGAAGACCAAAAGAGGGAAATGTTCTTGCGAACGTGGCTGGCGTAGACTCGGAACTACGACCTCCCTGTCGTGTAGAAGACCACCACCGGCGAGGATGACTCCCGGTAAACCTCCAGCGACGAAGTAGCACCACAGGTGTAGTGCATCGAAGAGATTATACACGTACGGTACAATCGATGTTCCTCCCGGGCCCCGAACCAGGCGAGCAGCGGAAGAAAGACGGCTACGGATCCCGACTCCAGCAGAACGACGACCTTCCTTATGGTGGAGAATTCCAATACAGGTGCAGACTCCAAACAAGGGGAGTCCTCTTCCGGGAAGGAGAAGGAGGAAGAAGGAGATATTGGTGTGTTGGAAAAAGGGGGGTCTACCCCTCCTTATATAAGCCAAGGGGGGGGGTGCCATCTTCCTCCCCTCCCCATGTGGGACTAAACTCCCAAGGGGGGGGAGTGCGCCGGCCAAGGGGGGTGGTGGGCCCCACCCTTGGCGCCAAGCCCAAGGGGGGAGACCCCCTCCTCCCTTAATGGGCCCCATGGGCCCATTTAGCCTTTTTCCCATTTTTTTAATTTATTTAATATGTTTTAAATATTTAATTCAGATAATTAAATAATAAAACATTATTAAAACAATTAAACTTTATTTTGAACTATTCAAAATGTCCGGAAACCATTCCGTCCTCCTCCGGAACTATTCCGGTGATTCCTCCTATTTCACCGATTGATCCCGTAACTGTCCTATGCATCGATTGCCCTTAAGTGTAACACCCTAATGGTCCGGGAAACAGCAGACATGATCGAGACTCTTCTCATTGACCAATGACTAGTCAGTTGGACCTGGTTACAATCCTTGACAGCCCCTGCGCTTCCATCGAATGAACTTCGATCGCTTTTGGAAACCGTTAACGATGCGACGTTATCCCTTTGTGCTGCGGTACTTTGTTTGTCCGAGGTTTGATCGTCGGTATCCTACATACTGTGTTCAAATCTTGTTCACAACAAACAACTTCTCTCGTCCATGATCATTGCATCTCTTGTGACCTAGTCACGTCCTTGCAAGGTGTTGATGCAATATCACCGAGTGGGCCCAAAGTACCTGTCCTGTCACAAGGACTGACAAATCCCGCTCTGATCTATTAACATACTCATCAACCATCTATTTCGGAATACCCAAAGTGCACCGTTATAGCCAGCATATTTCAGTCAGGCGGTGGGATACGAATCAAAGTCTCCTCATAGATGACAATTACGTATGATCATTACGGTCTAAGGACTAAGCCATACGTTACAAAGTCATAACAACGCTGAACTATGTGACTCGATCACCTTGCAATACTTTAGGTGGGTGTACGTCCATCACATCATTCCCCTTAACAATATGACCTCATTGTCAATGGACTTAAGTGTCGCCATGATCAGGAAAGCTTGATCAATCAATTGCCCAATGAGATAGTTTACCCGAGTTAAACTACGGACCATGTTTTATACTACACCTGTATTAGTATTTCCAAGTAATACAATTATAGCACAGTATAAAACGTATTATGAACAAAACGGATATGTGACAAATATCTTTATTAATTTGTCTCTAGGGCACATATCCAACAGTCTCCCACTTGCACTAAAGTACAAATTACACTAGTTTACATCAGGTATGTATCTAACACGAATGGTCTCTCGGTGTTCTTCAAACTTGCCCTGTGGAAGAGGTTAATTCATCGGGTCTGCTGCGTTTAGATCCGTATGTATCTTGTGAATCCTAGTGTGTCCATTCCTAATGTAGTCTCGCGTCACATGGAACTTTCGGAGGATGTGCTTGGCTGTAGAGTGAGTTCTTGGCTCCTTCGCGTTAGCAATTGCACCCGTGTTGTCGCAGAAGATTCCCACGGGGTCAGTGCAGCTGGGAAAGACGCCAAGCTCGATCACGAACTTCTTCAGCCACATCGCCTCGTTTGACGCTTCGCAAGCAGCAATATACTTCGACTCCATTGTAGATTGGGCGATGACTGACTGTTTGCCGCTCCTCCAGCTAATTGCGCCACCGTTCAACATGAAAACATATCCCGTCTGGGATTTCGAGTCATCTAGATCTGAGCCGAGGCTTGCGTCAACGTAACCCTTTACGGTGAGCTCCTCATCAACTCCTCCATAAACGAGAAAGAGATCCTTGGTTCTTCTCAAGTACTTAAGGATGTTCTTTACTGCTGTCCAGTGATCCATTCCCGGGTTACTCTGGTAGCGATTAGTCATACTAATGGCCAACGCTAAATCCGGTCTGGTACATAAGCATACATGAGAGAACCTATGGCTGAGGCATAGGGCTTTGAGGACATCTCCTCCTTCTCTTTTGTCGTGGTTGGGCATTGAGTCACGCTTAATTTGACACCTTTTATAACTGGCAAGAGGCCTCTCTTGGAGTTACCCATAGTGAACCTTTTCAATATCTTGTCAATATAAGTGCTCTGACTCAAGGCCAACCGTCGATTAGGTCTATCTCTATAGATCTTAATCCCCAATATGTACGCAGCTTCACCTAGGTTCTTCATGGAAAATTGTCCATCCAGATATTCCTTCACTTCCTCTAGGAATTTCTTATCGTTCCCTATTAGTAATATGTCATCTACATATAACACAAGGAATGCTACAGAGCTCCCACTCAGTTTCTTATAGACGCAGAACTCTTCGATGTTTTGGACAAATCCAAAAGGTTTAATGACCTCATCAAATCGAAGATTCCAGCTCCGAGATGCTTGCTTCAACCCATAGATGGACCGTTGAAGCTTGCACACCTTACCAGCATTCCTTGGATCGACAAACCCCTCTGGTTGCATCATATACAACTCTTCCTCAATGTTGCCATTTAGGAATGCAGTTTTCACATCCATCTGCCATATCTCGTAATCATGATATGCAGCTATTGCTAGTAGGATCCGAATAGACTTTATCATCGCTACAGGAGAGAACGTCTCCTTGTAGTCAACTCCTTGAATTTGTCGGAACCCCTTCGCGACAAGTCGAGCTTTGTAGACAGATACGTTTCCGTCTGCGTCAGTCTTTTTCTTGAAAATCCATTTATTCTCGATGGCCTTGCGGTCCTCGGGAATATCCACCAAAGTCCATACTTTGTTGGTGTACATGGATTCTATTTCGGATTTCATAGATTCAAGCCATTTCTCGGACTCGGGTCCCTCCATTGCTTCTTTGTAACTTGTAGGTTCATCCGACTCATCAGCCGAGATTGCATTCACAAGCTGTCCGTAAAACTCAGTAGGTTGACGGACTCTTGATGACCTACGGGGCATAAAAGGTTCCTCTTCATTCTCATCATGATCATCATCAATGTCATGACCGTTATGAATGTCGTTCTGGCCATTCTCTTCAGCTCCCACTGTGGAAGATGGTTCCAGAACAATTTCCATAGCCGTTTCTTCCAATTGGAGTGATTGGTCAGTCACTTCATCGAGGTCTATTTTCCTCCCACTCAACTCTTTCGCGAGAAACTCCTTCTCAAGAAAGTGTCCCGTCTTGGCAATAAACGTTTTGTTGTCATACTTGTTGTAGAAGGTGTATCCACAAGTTTCCTTGGGATAGCCCACAAAGATGCACTTATCCGCCTTGGATTCAAGTTTGTCAGGTTGTAGTTTCCTAACATAAGCCTCACAACCCCAAATCTTCTGGTGAGACAACTTAGGGTTCGTGCCATGCCATTCTTCAAATGGTGTTGTCTTTACGGATTTGGATGCTTCCCTATTAAGAATATGAGCGGCAGTTTCTAATGCATACCCCCAGAATGACACAGGCAAATTAGTATGAGACATCAGCGATCGTACGCTATCCAATAGGGTTCGATTACGTCGCTCAGCCACACCGTTTCTCTGAGGTGTGCCTGCCGGCGTAAGCTATGGTACTATGCCACAAGACTTCAGATGATTGCCAAACTCGTGACTCAAATACTCGCCACCTCGATCCGATCGAAGGTGCTTGATTTTCTTTCCGAGTTGATTTTGGACCTCATTCTGAAATTCCTTGAACTTTTCAAAGGTTTCAGACTTGTGCTTCATCAACTAAATATACCCATATCTACTTAAGTCATCAGTAAAGGTCACGAAGTAACGAAGACCATTGCGAGTGGAGACGTTCATGGGTCCACATACATCCGTGTGTATGATCCCCAATAAGTCATCCGCACGCTCCATTATCCCATTGAATGGAGTCCTTGTCATTTTGCCCATGAGGCATGGTTCACATGTATCAAGGGATCCAAAATCCAATGACTCAAGAAGTCCATCCTTATGGAGCTTCTCCATGCGCTTTATACCAATATGACCAAGTCGGCAATGCCACATCTTCATGTGATCTTCATCATTCTTCAATCTTTTGGCCTCAATATTGTTAATGTGACACACGTCACCATCGAGATCAAGTACGAATAAATTATGCAACTCCGGTGCGTGAACATAAAACATTTCATCCTTATAAATCGAACAACCAATTGTATCAGACTTAAAAGAATAGCGGTCTCGCTTCAAGCAAGAGCCACTAACGATGTTCACACTCAACGCGGGTACATAGTAGCAATTATTCAGAACTAAAACCAATCCCGAAGGGAGACTAAGATGCTTCGTGCCGACCGCCAAGACTTCAATTTGACAGCCATTCCCCACGCGCATCGTCACTTCATCCTTGAGCAAGCGTATCCTATTCCTTAGTCCCTGAATGGAATTAGAAATATGAGCGACAGATCCTGTACCAAGTATCCAGGATGTGTTCCCGGCGCTTGTCAAGAGAAGATCAACAATATGTATATCAAATATACCTTCGTCTCTCTTGGCGACCTTGCCAGCCTTCTTGTCCTTTAGGTACTTGGGGCAGTTGTATTTCCAGTGACCTTCACCCTTGCAGTAGAAGCACTCCACTCCGGGTTTAGGCTTGGGTTCCTTGGGAGGAGCGGCAACTGACTTGCCATCCCTCTTGGGGCCACCTCTCTTGGCCTTCTCCCGCCTTCTTGACTTCTTGAAGTCAGTGGTCTTGTTGACCATGAAGACGGCGTGCTCCTTCTTGATCTCAACCTCGGCGCTCTTCAGCATGGCGAACAACTCAGAAGGGGTTTTGGTCATCCCCTGCATGTTGTAGTTCAGCACAAAGCCTTTGTAGCTAGGGGGAAGCGACTGCAACACCCTATCAACAGCAAGTTCATCTGGAATCTGGCATTCCAGATCATTCAAGCGCTGGACGTAGCCAGACATTTTGACTACGTGTTCACTCACGCTGCCGTGATCGCCCATCTTTGCTGAGAAGAAGGCTTCAGAAGCCTCGTACCGTTCAGCCCTGGCTTGAGGTGCGAAGACCGCCTTGAGGTCGGTGATAATCTCATATGCACCCATCCTCTCAAAGCGTTTCTGCAGCTCAGCCTCCATGGAGTAGAGCATGCCACTCTGGACAAGGTTGTAATCATCAGTCCTGGAGAGATAGACATTCTTCTCGTCCTGGCTGGCATCATCTGCTGGTGCGTCACCTAATGCGCCCTCTAGTATGTATGCCATCTTGAGGGGAACGAGGAGAATCCTCAGGGTGCGAAACCAGTTGGTGAAGTTTGTCCCACCTGTTTTTAGCTTATCTTTCTCTAGGAATGATCCTAAGTTGAACGAGGGGAGAGGTGCTGCCATCTACAAGGTTGATTCACAAGGATACATATTTAGACTTTTGTTCATAATGTGGAGTTTCAATTTAATCTCAAAAATTCTAGAAAGCTCCCACTTAGATAAACACCTCTCAATTTAACTAAGTGATTACACAATCCCAGCCCCCATACCTCCCCCGATCGTCACGGCCATCAGTATGCGAAACAGGTAGGCCTTTAAGCCAATCACATCAGGCATGTGACTCGTGCTCGACCTTTTGGTCTCCTGTGTTCCAGGCCCGCATCTACATACGTTAAGCCTGCCAATCGAACCTTGATGTTAGCTGTTCAGCAAGGCCATATCTGCATATGCCAGGCTTGCCGAACCCAACCTCATGCGAACTCCGTTGAATATGTAGGACAACTCCGGTATGTACGGAGTATCAAGCCATATGGGAGAACCTTCCAGGCGGTGCCCACCAAGGGAGAACACAATGTTGGTATTGTGAGAGATGGTCCTGTTTCGTGCTACCGTCGATATATCTAGCATACTAGCATAAAACAGAAAGTAAAACTGTAAATCATACAACCTATGATCCCCCTTCATGCAAAGCAAAGTTAAACGCCTTTCTACTTTAGCTTGTGCAAGTTTTACGTGGCTGCTAGGGGTTTCGAGAGAGAGAACCGTTTCTATCCTGCGAAAACAAAACATGCCACAACACCGTCTCCCATCCGTCTCTATTACACCCCTGTCGGGGCCCTCCGTTGCAAACATCTTCGCATCGCTAATGCAGAGATACAGACACCCCCCAGCCACTTTATATGGTACAAGCCATATGTCAAGCGTGGAACCAGTCTCGCGTAAACGTGTAAGGTCGGTCGGGGCCCGCTTCATCAAACATTGCCGCAACGCTAAATGAGTACACGTGGGAGGGTAATGAATGAATATTCGATGCCCACATCCTAGATGTGTTCCACCCGTACAATACATCTACGCATAGCTATCTCATGATATCACTGTTGGGATACCGGGCAGAAAACACAAATTTTTCATACCTACGGTACCCGAACCCAAGATCTATGCTATGGCGATGTAAAGTAACGGAGGGAATCGGTGTTCATACCTTTGAAGACCGAAAGAGGGAAACGTTCTTGCAAACATGGCTGGCGTAGACTCGGAACTACGACCTCCCTATCGTGTAGAAGACCACCACCGGCGAGGATGACTCCCGGCAAACCTCCAGCGACGAAGTAGCACCACAGGTGTAGTGCCTCGAAGAGATTATACACGTACGGTACAATCGATGTTCCTCCCAGGCCCCGAACCAGGCGAGCAGCGGAAGAAAGACGGCTACGGATCCCGGCTCCAGCAGAACGACGACCTGCCTTATGGTGGAGAACTCCAATCCAGGTGCAGACTCCAAACAAGGGGAGTCCACTTCCGGGAAGGAGAAGGAGGAAGAAGGAGATATTGGTGTGTTGGAAAAGGGGGGGGGGTCTACCCCTCCTTATATAGGCCAAGGGGGGGTGCCATCCTCCTCCCCTCCCCCATGTGGGACTAAACTCCCATGGGGGGGGAGTGCGCCGGCCAAGGGGGGGGGTGGGCCCCACCCTTGGCGCCAAGCCCAAGGGGGGAGACCCCCTCCTCCCTTAATGGGCCCCATGGGCCCATTTTGCCTTTTCCCATTTTTTAATTTATTTAATATGTTTTAAGTATTTAATTCAGATAATTAAATCATAAAACATTATTAAAACAATTAAACTTTATTTTGAACTATTCAAAATGTCCAGAAACCATTCCGTCCTCCTCCGGAACTATTCCGGTGATTCCTCCTATTTCACCGATTGATCTCTTAACTGTCCTATGCATCGATTGCCCTTAAGTGTAACACCCTAACGGTCCGGGAAACAGCAGACATGGTCGAGACTCTTCTCATTGACCAATGAATAGTCAGTTGGACCTGGTTACAGTCCTTGACAGCTCCTGCGCTTCCATCGAATGAACTTCGATCACTTTTGGAAACCGTTAACGATACGACGTAATCCCTTTGTGCTGCGGTACTTTGTTTGTCCGAGGTTTGATCGTCGGTATCCTACATACCGTGTTCACATCTCGTTCACAACAAACAACTTCTCTTGTCCATGATCATTGAATCTCTTGTGACCTAGTCACGTCCTTGCAAGGTCTTGATGCAATATCACCGAGTGGGCCCAGAGTACCTGTCCTGTCACAAGGACTGACAAATCCCGCTTTGATCTATTAACATACTCATCAACCATCTATTTCGGAATACCCAAAGTGCACCGTTATAGCCAACATATTTCAGTCATGCGGTGGGATACAAATCAAAGTCTCCTCATAGATGACAATTACGTATGATCATTACGGTGTAAGGACTAAGCCATACGTTACAAAGTCATAGCAACGCTGAACTATGTGACTCGATCACATTGCAATACTTTAGGTGGGTGTACGGCCATCACATCATTCCCCTTAACGATATGACCTCATTGTCAATGGACTGAAGTGTCGCCATGATCAGGAAAGCTTGATCAATCAATTGCCCAATGAGATAGTTTACCCGAGTTAAACTACAGACCATGTTTTATACTACACATGTATTAGTATTTCCAAGTAATACAGTTATGGCACAGTATAAAACGTATTATGAACAAAACGGATATGTGACAAATATCTTTATTAATTTGTCTCTAGGGCACATATCCAACAGAGATAACGTGGATCGGAAGTCAACATCCGGTTCATGCCAATTTCTTGGGCGCTCATTGGTAAGTTGGCATTCCAAGAAGCAAAATTGTGTCTCCCTCTCCACCGCCGAAGCCGAGTATGTGGCCGCCGCAAGTTCTGCTACTCAAGTTCTATGGATGAGGAAAACCTTGAAGGATTATGGCCTCACCTATAAGAAGGTACCCATCTTATGTGACAATGAAAGTGCTATCAAGATTGCCAATAACCCGTGTCGACATCCTCGCACCAAGCATATTGACATTCGTCATCACTTCATACGGGATCACATTCAAAAGGGTGATATTGTTCTTGCACATGTGGGCACCGACAAGCAACTTGCCGATATTTTCACGAAACCATTCGATGAAGCAAGGTTTTGCCAATTAAGGGATGAACTTGGTATCTTGGAACATTGTAGCTTCTCGGCCTAGGGGTATCTTGCTCTCATTCATGCACATAGCAACTATCTTGTCTAGATGTAGTCATATATGTAGGGGGAGACACTCAATCAATGAGTTCTCTCTTTCTACGTGATGCATAAATGGATCCCCACATCAACAATCCGCGTGCTCACCACGGTGAACCCACGTGTAGCGGTTATCGATGGAGTAAGTGTCTTTTGAACCCAAGGTACATCTTCGCGGTGTCAAAGCACTATACAGTCAACCATGGTGGCTTCGGCCACCGCCTCTCCTTTGTGAAAGGTTTGATTTGCTCATTAATGTGTGCATACATGGTTATGATTTTGTGTGTTTCTCTACTTTTGGCCCCTGTCAAGGTTGTTTGAAATTATTGCGTCAACTATCTTTCCACATTTTCGGGCTTATACGTCAAATCCCAGTAGCCTGTCGGAAATCCGTTGGATTTTGGACGTCCGAAACTCGTCGGATTTCCGACATTCCCTGTTGCCCACACCTGATTGCCCAGCCTGACTAGCCTGCGCAGACTCATCCATCTTCGTAAATCCGTTGGATTTCGGACGTCCGACACGTCGGACATCCGAAACGCATCGGACGTCCGAAGTTGGCTGCACTATATATACTGGGCGTCGGGCCGAGAGGGGCAGTTTTCTTTCCCCTCGGCCGTTCCTCTTTGGAGTCCCTCGTATGCCGCCGCCGCCGGCCGCCCCGGCCTCCCCGGTGCTCCTCTCCTCCGGATCTCCTCACCCGCGGTACTCCTCGTCCCGATCTCCGCGTTCATCCATATGGTTTTGCCCATTTTGTTCGTTTCTTGCCTCATCCTTGCATCTCCTTACTCTAGGGATTCACGATGGTGAGGACGAAAACCTGCGGTCGCAAGAATCGTGAGGCCTCCGGTTCCCGTGGTATGCTCATGCCTATCTTTCCCTCCTTCGTGTGTCTCCGTTTGTTGATTAGGGTTCCTTGGTCATATTCCTCACGTATGGCTAGGTGGTTTCGGGGATGAACCGCCCCGTCTTCGTCGCCGCATGAAGCAAACGACGTACACGGAACCCTCCTCGGACAGTGAGCACACTCCTAGCGCGGAGGATAGCGCATATGCCTCTGAATTTGAGGATGAGGAGGAGATTGTGGTTGAAGAAGATGATCCCCCAGTGGTGACTCGCCCCTCCAAACTTGGGGTGCGTCGCCCAACTAAGGGCTCCTCATCGGCGTCTGGTGCTCGTGATGATGAGGATTCTGCTGATGCTCCTCCTATGCCTCCGATACATATCTCATCTGAGCCGGTGGTTTCTACTGGCCGTCTGATGGCGGACTACTCGAAGATTTCTTTGGATGCATACCGCAAGCTTCGCCGTGTTAATCAGTTTGAGGCTCCTCAGGATTGTCTGGATGGCAGGTTCCGGACCAATGTGCAGGCCGATATCTTCACGTCAGTTGTAGTTCGTTAGGAACTTGCAAACTCTCATGCCTGCATCCCCCTTGACTTCATCCAGGAAAATCCGGACAAGTTTCCCGGTGTGATGGATATTATTGATTCTGTGGGGCTCGGTCCAGTCTTCAGCTTTCGGCGTGACTGGAACACTGCTGCGATCCTCCAGTTCTATGCCACATGCTACTTCCACACCAATCACCAAGAGATATCATGGATGACTGGTGAGCAGCAGTGCACGACCACGTTTGCTCAGTTTCAGAGAGCCCTGAACATTCGCTCCTCTGGTGTCCGGATTCATGCCACTAACAAGGAGAAGCCCAAGGGGATCAATGACTGTCTGTGTTTTGTTAAGTCTGGGATTCGTGGTGATGACAGCTATAGGAAGGCAAATGACATATCCATTTGGAAGCAGCCCTATAGGTTCCCGTACCAGTGCGTGCTCCGGACTCTATATCCCAAGTCTGGTGATAAGACTCATTGCAGCAGCTCTGCTATCACACTGATGTGCCATATCCATGACACCCCTCTCAAGCGTCTTGATGTGGCCCACTGTGTTTGGCACGAGATTCGGATGGTGAGCCTTCAGTAGCGTCGCCAATATCCCCATGCACCCTTCATCATGGCACTCATTCAGTACGTCGTTGATATGTCCCAAATGTATCTACAATTTCTTCTTGCTCCATGCATGTTTTGTGTGACTTTGCCATGATTTGCTTGAACTTTCATACACTTTTGAGCATATTTGGACTAACCTATTAACTTAGTGCACCCAGTTGCCAGTTCCTGTTTTCTGCTGTTTTTTGTATTTCAGGTTTTCCGGCCATTAAAAGTGCTCCAAAAATTCTGGAAAAACTATATAAAAAATCAGCGTCCCGGAAGCTTCCGGAATCACCAAGGAAGGAGGGGAGGGCCACCACAGGGACTCCAGAAGGGTCCCTGGCGCGGCCTCACCCTAGGCCGCGTCGGGCACCCTCCTGGCTGCCCTGTGGCCCCCCTGGTGCCCCCCTTTGGCCCTATTTTTACCCCCGCGTAGGAAACCCTGATTCCAGACCCCTTTTCTCCAGAAGAAATTCTGATCTCCGCCGCCATCGCCAACAAGCTTCGGGGGACCAGAATTCCTGTGGATTCATCTCCATCGACGTTGCTTCCTCCCTCCATGAAGCGGGAGTAGTTCTCCTCGGGGCTGAGGTTTCTACCAGTAGCTATGTGTTCTTCTCTCTCTCCCATGATGTGATCTTCGTTGTGATCATAGGCTATATTAATCTAGGGTGATCCCATGATATTTCCCCTTCCTCTATGTATTGGATTGATGTACTCAATTGATCTTATCTAGTATAATACCCGAGACCAAGGTGACAACGGTCTATTGGACATGGGTTAGAAGAATATTATCATGATTGATTTCCTCTTTTGTGTGTTGATTGAAGATTGAGAGTCTCTTGGTGCTTTTGTTTGACTATCCTTTAGATATGTTGTGGTGATTGTGGTACTCTCTTTGGATGGCCGCGGTGACATTTGGAAATCCCTACATAATTCTCATCCTCTCTTGACCACAAAGGAATGACCTATGAGTGCGTCCCCATTGCATGTTTTATGGGAAATATCATGTGATTATACTATGTTAATGTTGTTGAGAGTTGCCACTAGTGAAAGTATGAAGCCTAGACCTTGTTTCCACCATTGTTACACCGTTTGTGCTCACTCTTGTCACATTTTTTCTTGCTGCACTTTTTGTTACAGATTTATATTACCTTGCTTTGCCACACCTATCACTCGTATTTTACCATCTCTTCGCCGAACTAGTGCACCTATACAACTCCTAGTTGTATTAGGTGTGTTGGGGACACAAGAGACTTCGTGTATCTTAATTGCAGGGTTGCTTGAGAGAGACCATATTCAACCTCTACTTCCCTGAGTTCGATAAACCTTAGGTCATCCACTTGAGGGAAATTTCTGCTGTCCTACAACCTCTGCGCTTGGAGGCCCAACATAGTCTACAAGAATAGAAGCGTGCATAGACATCAAGCTATTTATGGCGCCATTGCCGGGGAGGTAAGGTTTGAAGGTATATCTTTAGATCTTGCAATTAAATCTTTTCATTTCTTGTTTTTATTTTCAGTAGTTATGCTTATAGAAAACTGCACTCTTAGTTCGCTGTTTGGGGAAGGCCGCTTTACCACGCCCGTGGTAGAGAAGTCTCCTCCACCTACTGAATGTATCCCGTTCAAAATACCACTTGGGATAGTTGAAATAATTATTAATGATTGTTATGATGGGACAGTCAATCCTAGTATTCATTTGTTGAAACTTACAGAACTTTGTGAGTTATTTAAGATTTCAGGATTGACAAGAGGTGAAGTCATGAAGAAATTATTTTCCTTGTCACTGAAAGGAAAAGCATTGGAATGGTATAGGCTACTAGATGATTCTCACCTACGGGATTGGGAAGAGATCCAGTCTCTCTTTTACTCCAAGTTTTATCCTCTTCATGAAGTTCATGAGAATAGGAATTATGTTTATAATTTCTATCCTCATGACGGAGAGAGCATATCTAGAGCTTGGGGGAGACTGAAATCTTTAATGCTAAAATGTCCTGACCATGGGCCCCCCAAAGATATAATTATTACTAATTTTTATGTGAGGCTCTCTCGACAGGATAAAGACTTGCTCAATGCTTCCTCTATGGGTTCTTTCACAAACGAAAAGATTGATGCTAAATGGGAACTCCTTGAAAGAATTCAACGCAATACTGAAGATTGGGAGATCGACAAAGGTAAAGAGTGAGGTATAAATTATGAGTATGATTGCATTAAGTCCTTTGTTGAAACTGCAAATTTTAATAACTTTAGTGCTATGTTTGGGCTTGATTCTCAACTCCTTGTTGATTTCCTCAAATCGTTTGCTTCACATCTTAATATGCCTAAGGAGAATTGGATCAAGCATCATGAAACTTTTAAAGAGATTTGCAAAGAAAATGAGATTGTTCATGATGATTGCAACACGCATGATCCAATTCCTGAAAATGAAGTTTTATATAAGCATGTTAATTTTTGTGGAGTGGATAGACCTTGTGAAAGGCCTATGATTGAAGAAGAGAAGTATTGTAAGCAACATAAGCATGAAAGAACAATCACTTGGGTCAAAGATTTAAATGAAATTGTTAGAGAATTGTGTGACCTTTATCCTTTTACTTGTGAACTTTGCTGCATAGAGGGTCACTTTAATTTTCAATGCATGAACTTCCAAAGCATAACTGTTAATCAGTTGTGTGATAACATGATCACTTCTGATCTATATGATGAACTTATGTTATTTTTGATGTGTGAAGAGTTATCAGAAAATACTTCTTGGCTAGATGTTAATGCCTTAGGAATTAGCAACACTTTGCAAAATTGTCATCTCTATTGTGTTGTTAATTGCCATGAAAATGATTACATAAGTAAGATTAGAAAGGAGGGAACTTTACCAAAGTATAAAAATGTCTCTTATATCTCTACTAATAAAAAGGAGAGTTTCTCCCAAGTTTCCCCAATTGCTTCTAATGATAAACAAGGATATGTGGAGAAGCTTCATCTCCAACCACTCCCTCCTAAGGTAAATAAGAAGAAAAAGAAGAGGAGGAGGAAAAGGAGCAAGAAGGAAGAAGAATGGGTATCAACCTGGCCTGAGCATATTCCTCGCATCAATTTTTATCCTAACAGACTGAAATTTTTGGAGGACGGTGAGCATGATTGCATTCATTATTATCCTGATGTTAAGTACGTAGGCACTATTGAAGATAATTTTGATTATGATATGCATGTTAGTTTTTGTGATTGGGAAAATGATGATAATGCTACTTATGACATTGAAAATCTTTTTGGTACCAACTCTGAGAGTGATGATATGGAAAGCTTCAAGCTTGGGGATGATAGGATTGCAAGTCCTTTAACTATTAGTGATGTGGTAATTAATAATTCTTTTGCTAGTAAGAATAAAGACATCATGTTTACAAATATAGTTGCTAGCAATGATAATGCTCTTCTCTACTATGATGATGTTATAACTCCTATCTATAGTGATTATAAAGGTACCTATGACATAAGGAGAAATTATCCTTATGAAACTTGTCATAATCATGGAGGGAATTACTCCCTTGTTTAACACCATCTTCGTAATACACAATTAATCTATAGTGTTCAAGTTGTTTATGATAGTCCTACTCCCACTATTACTAATGAGAAAGATTATGCTTATGTGGAGAGTAAGAGTACCCTTTTGCATGTGGATCATGGTAACAATGCTTTATGTGATGCTTATATTGTTGAGTTTATTCACGATCCTACTGGAAATTATTATGAGAAGGGAACATATTCTTATAGATATTTCAATAATATCAAGTTCCCTCTCTTTATGTTGAAGGCTTTGAAGTTGCACTTATTTTGCCTTCCTATGCTAATATCTTTATGCTTCAATGATTTTTTCCTCTACAAGATACCTTTGCATAGGAAGCATGTTAGACTTAAATGTGTTTGTTATTTGCTTCTTGATGCTCTCTTATGTTCTTCAACTCTTATTCCTTACTAGATGACCCGTTGCGCCAAATGGCGCAGAGTCCCAGTTGAAACCATGTAATCATAGAAAAAACTTGCATTTTCATAACCCAATCATTCTTGTAGTTATATCCATTCAAATGTGGAATTATCAACCAAACTAACAAATCATCAAGTTAAATCATGAACTTCAAGTGGAAAGGCATTGTAGCAAATTTAGTAATTCCTAGTGTTATATAGCCAAGCATTATATGAAATGCAATCCGTGGACCATGTAACAGAATACATAATATATATAGTTGACCATTTGATGCTGTCTACAATCTCCATGAACTCCTCATTTTGGCTCATGGCAGGAGATGGTTGTGGTTGACAAAAATCTAAAACCAGAAGTGTGCATGTGGAGAGAGATATGGAGAGGAGAACCTGCATTGGCTGTCCAGGAGTAGTAGGTTGGGGAGGATGGCGACGACAACGGTATGGTTGGGGTGAAGGGAAAACGATGTCTCCCATCCAGGAGACAATCAAGCCATCACCAACCGCTAGGAGGAGGAGCAGAGCCATTGTAGCTGCTCCTCGAGGGTGGGCTACTGTTGCGCCAAACGACACATGATCCCATTTGAAATCATGTTTTCGTAGAAAGAATTTGCATTTTTAAAATCAATTATGATACTAATTATACTCTTGAATATGTGAAAGGGAGAATAATTCTTCTTAAATTATCCATTTGTATTCTCTGATTGCAAGGACCAAACTCGGTATATTGCTATGAAGATACATTATCGATATAGTGCATTGTGTCAAAGGGGAATTGTCTGTAGGTTACAATTGTGTCAAATGTTGCAAAGTACCAATCCAAAGGCATAGTTATTTGCAAGTTCTTGGCAATGTGGAAATACTCTAGACCCTTTCCAATTCATACAAAAATAGAGAATGGTAAAATGTATGTAAATACAATGCCTCATTGCATTGATTTTGGTGTAAATACATCCCTCATTGCATGACATAGATGATACATTGCAATTAACACAACATTTGATTAGATAGGATCAAAGGTTTGGTTGTTCCTTACAGATTAAATGAACTTTAGTACAATATAACATAGTATATAAGGAAAGTTGACACAGGTCATGGATTCAACAAAATTACAGAAGCGTAACTCCATCAATAAAGAGGAAAAGAAAGGTTCTTCAGTGACATCTAAAAGACATGCATGATGGTCTGGCGTGACTACCTCAGCTTCACTGCATACTGCAACACAAAGGAGAAACAATTAGACTTTATGATGTATGTAGCAAGCTAGTGTAAACAGTGGCTATATATGTCAAGTAGGCAAACAGGTTGACCATCTTAACTGAAGGTATGATGTATTATCAAGATGAAGAAAATGAGTTACTTTTCCAACAGTAGTAACCTGGGTGTAAGTTTGAACAAAATAACCCAAGTGTCTTCTTTTCTATGCTGAAGGCAAGATCAGGCAACCTTGAGATCTGCTGGCAGTCCAAGGTTGATTCCCCATTTGGTGCTCCGGATATGCTCACGGAGATGCAGTTCGCATTGGAATATGAGTATAGGACTATTATGACACTCACACGCTATTAACCACTTGATAATTAGTAGAAAATAATGTTGTCGGCTTGACTTACATAACTGACCGGTGGTACTGATTTTATTCGCATACTCCGAGATAAGTCGTTTCGTCTCATGACGTCGGAGTTGTTTCTGTATCGAGGCAACAGCCATATCACATGCAGTACACAGAAGATCAGAGCCTCACATCTTTCCTATTAACAATAGACTTAATTTGTTCACTGCATGGTCTTTCATGAAAGCAGTTTTTTTATGAAAAGATTGAGAGACACATGTGTTTAAATGGTAAATACAGCATCATGCGTACATGGAGCTAACCTGACAGAGTGACTTCCATCAAAGGCACAGAGAACAATCTAACTGCACACTTTCTGTGGCCTTGTCTGCCAAGGAAAAAAAATTAGTATTAGTATTCTTATAACCGGTTATGATTAGAGAATTCAAGAACAGAAATGACATCTGGATTAAAATATATCTTGAAGGTTGTTTTCTATATGAACAAGTTATATAGTGTGACTACCTGAATTTGGTTTGGTGGTTAACCATGAACCAATATTTTCTTTGCATTTTTTTAGAGTTAAGTAATGAAAGATTTGAGGTTGCAATTCAAGGTTTTGCCATCTAACTTGCTTTGTCGAAACTGTCAAAAGAATTGCTCACATAGAAATTCCATGTGATGATCCTACTTAATAAAAGTGAGGAAATTAAGAATACAAGAGGTTAGACCTGCAGGTTCCATGAAGAAGCCCAAAAGGATATTCACACCAAGATTTTGATTCTGACCATGGGAGTGAACAAAGTATCCTGCGTGTTATTTACAAAGCATCAACACAAAAAATCACAGGCCATAAAAAATAGTTGGAGAAATACACACACAAAATAGTATTATGCTAGCCTGAATGTTCTATATGCCACTGCTAAGTGAATGAATATTACAGTCATCAGGAGAAAAAAATGCCTTCATATCATGAGAAAAAGTAGAAGGATCTGAGATCCGACCACCACCTAAACTGCCAATGGTTTCTCCTTGCAAAGAACAACACGCATATGCCAAATCCACAAAAAACCTAAATATCTATGCTATGGTAAAAGTAAAAAAATAAATGGATTTGGATCAGAACTACTATGAATAGGAAACCTACACCCTCGAACTGAGTAGTCATTTTGAAATATTAATCTTGAACTGGCGCAAGAAGAAGATTTAAACCAAAACTATTTTGCGTTTTTGAAAGAGGGTATCGGAGCAAATAAACAACAATAAAAGACTATCAACTCAGTGGCAACACACTAACACAGAGAGGACCAAAGCGATAGATTAACGGATCAATAATTCATAAATAGAATTTCAGTATATATATAGATAGCTACCTTGAAAGAAGGAGGAAGGAAAAATATTGGAAAAAATAAAACATCTTCTTAATGCAATGGATAAGGCGAAACGATTGGAAGTAGATAAATAATATCAATTATCTACCACCAAAATTGCGTACCAATCGACCAGTCAGCTAAAATCGACTATACAAAAGGCTAAATAATACAATGTAGCAGGTATACTAATTAACGAATCCAAATTTTAGAAGTTTAGGTGTTGTACAAAAATATGTTCATGTACATATCCGTACAACAACGATTTACACATTCTACCAAAGAATTATAAAATTATAATGCAAAGAGATTTGTACCGTAAATACAATGATTCAGTTTCATGCCAAGACTTTAAGATCCACATTATATTGATATGAGATCGCAATCAGTCTCCAATGACCCACGTTTCCTACTCTATTTTACATCAAAATAAGCTGGTGTGATCGATTTAGCGCAAGGTCAGGAGCTCAATCTCCAATGGCCCATTTTTCCTACTCTGTTTCACATCAAAATAAGCTCGTGTGATCGATTCAGCGCAAGGTCAGTAGCTGGCTAGCTAGCAGACAATGCTGCAAGACCCCACTATAGCCAAGAGGTATGTGCTAATTGTGTATAAGTGGCACCCAAAAAATTGGCATACATACTAACATAGCATGCTCAAATATTAGCAAGTCAATATTGGCATGTGCAAAGAAAAGAATAGCAATCAAAGGCATTGATATACTTTTTATACACGCTATGATCAACATTTACACAAGCAATTAAGTGGCCACATTTGAGAACTCATGAACTGGTTAAGATTTAAACCCTATCAAAGAGAGAAACACTTTATAAGGTTCCAACTAATTTTACCCGGGTACGGCTTGAGGTTATGAACAAAAGACACAACAACATAACGACAAAGGAGGGGAAGACTACCTGTGACGTGCAAAACTGCTGCTATGCAAGCGGTCATGATGGCATGCCACAGGAAGTGCTAAGAGTGTTCCAAACTCCTACAAAAAACAAAAACATAGTAATTCATTTGCTAAACCATTCAATTTTAGTTAAAAATTATTACACAAACTCTTGCAAGTTCCCTACTCTACTGACCATGTAAAATATGAATTTTTTTAAACAAAAGTATGATACTTTCCTCTATAAGAAATTAACTACAAATATATGTTTTGCTTGAATTTAATATAGCTAATGGCTATTCAAGTTGTGTCAATAAAACTATAAACATTACTAAAGCTAGTAGTTAAAAATACCAGTAGTTTTCGAGCTTTAGAAGATCATCAAATTTTACATAGTATGAAAATGGGATTAGTATGATTTTATAAACATTTAAAAATGGTGAACACGTGGGAAAACACATGAGGAATGAAAGTTAGGATATGTGATGCCTACATGATCACATGATAGTTCTAGTGACCTTGCTGAACATCCAGTTGACAATGTCAATGCTCTAGTCTAGTGCATAGGGATGGATAAATAAGGACATTAATGTTAAAGAAAAGAATAATATCATTTTGTAGTATATATAGGAACCCTATCATAGCAAATCAACTCAATATCCTAAATTCACATCTAACAACTGAAATTGTAGACACACACTTACTTTAGTTTTACATCTTAATAGGTTATAAGAATTTTAAGAAACCATCCTATATATATTTTGGAGATTAAAAGGAAATACAACTTGAAAATGGGAATGGTGAGATAATTTCATCTACCCAGAGCATTATTTATTACATTCGGAAGAGAAACTAACAAATATGGGGACTGGTAATACAACTAAATGTATTCTGTGACAAACATGAAAAACCAAAATATTTTTATCATCCAATCAAATGTACTCCTCCGCGTGTCGAAAATAAATAAAAAACACCATTCCACATTGCCATTCTCCGTACTGCACTCCAATTCTCCTTACATAAACCATTTTCTGCAGATTGCAAGTGCTGACTTAGAGCTTCATTTTTACTGTGCCACACTCCAGTATCACTATACCAAAATTATACACGTACCAATTCATAGAAGCAAATATATTCATTGACAATATCTAACATGACATGTACAGTGACATTGTGGCAATCATGGAACTTTCAGAATCGTATCTAATTAACCCTTAAAGAATCGCATTCCATTGCTAATGGAAATTCTATTTTGTGTCATGACGACACCCAGTTGAGCTCATTCTCCCTTGGCTTCCCCTGTTGCTCCATGAAGGAAAGATATGAGAGCGAGGGCAGAGAGAGAGGAGGAGGTGGTGGAGGCAAACCTGAATAAGCCGAGGGAGGGGCTGGTGAGCAAGGTCATGGAGGTAGCGAGCAATAGAGGATTTGGAGTCTTCCTCGGCCAGCAGTGCATGCCCGGCTAGCTCCTGGAGCGCCGCCGCAACCTCCCATGCGCCACACCCGAGACCCATCCACCTTGCAGCTCTAGATCCAGGAGCAGATCGAACCGCACCCAACCTTCAGATCACGCCCGACCTCGCGTGTGCACGCGAGAAAGATGATGATGACGGCCGCGCTGGAGGCGCATGGATCGTCCCCCTCCTCCGCCTTGCTCCTCCTCCCGCGCCCTTCAATGGCAACGACGGCCACGCTGGAGGCGGACCACGTGGAGCAGCGCCATGCTCCGCTCTGCTCCTCCTCCCGTTGGCCTCGCTCGCACATCCCTATTTTTCTCCCTCCTCTCCTTCCTTCCCTCTCTCCCTCTCATCTTCTCTCTATCCTGCACAGAGGCGGAGACGAGGCGACACCGGCGTCAGGTGGGGAGAAGAGGAGCGTCGTCCGCCCTTCTCTGGTCGAGGAGAGAAGGAGGAGGCGGAGGCACATGGCGAGAGGGAGGGAGGCGGCTGGGTGGAGGAGAGGAGGCGGCTGGGTGGAGAGGGAGAGGGAGAGGAGAGGCGAGGCGAATGGGCGACGCGGGTTTGGCGACTAGGGTTGGAGGGATTGGCCAGGAAACACCCAATACCAGCCAACGCAAGTTTACCGAGCATAGCACCATCCAACAGCTCGCGTCACTCAGACAATCAGATCGGACGGCCAACGAAGTTTGCCCCGTGAGAAGGGTTGTGGAGGTCCATTGGCTAGCATCCTTTATAAGTTAAATTCCTATGAGAGCATCATTAAAGTCTTAAGCCTATCTTTATGGCTATAAAGAAAGAGCTCTAGGGAGACAACCCTTGTTATCTTTAGTTTGAGTTTTTTTACTTTCAGTTATTAGGGGTCTTGATGATTGTTACTACTGTAGCAACATCATTGTATCTTTACTTTTCAAGCTTTGTGCCATTTATAGCCTCATATGACAAGGGAAGTGAAAGTTGTGACATGTTGTCCACAAGACAGATTCTGTCCTCGTGACTAGAAAAATCACAGAAAAATCCCAGTTCATCTTTTTGAGCTGAAATTTTTACACAGCGTGCTCTATACAATTTCAGAACTTTCATATGTTCTGAATTTTATAATTTGAGCTGCAGAAGTATCCCTAAAAAAAATTTACTACCTGCTGGTATGTTTTTCATAGATTCTGTCTGGTTTTGACTTTTCTTCATTTTGCGAACCTTAAGCTTGCTTTTTCTTTGCAAAACCTTTTTGGTAATCTTGAGAAACAGTATCTCTTCAAGAATATCCTTATTTCCAGTAGAGAAAAATTATTTTATTAAGGGTACTAACTTCTCTAATCATCTTATGATGAGTTATGTATGAAGGGAGTTTTCAAGTGTGCGATGGAAGATGATGAAAGAAGATTCGGGAGTGTCAAGCGCTCAAGCTTGGGGATGCCCCCATGAATCCCCAACAAATATTCAAGGATACTCAAGCGTCTAAGCTTGGGGATGCCCCCGTGCATCCCCTTCTCCATCAACAATCATCAGTTCGTCCTTCGTCTCACTATTATTTTATCACATCATGGGTTATGTGCTATGCTTGGAGCGTCTCGCTCTTAGGTTTTATTTTTAGTTTTCTTTAGCTTTTCTTGCTGTTCATAACAAGTTATATCCCGTCTTACTTTGTGTGGGAGAGAAACACGCTCCGTTTGAACTAGAACTCCTCATAGGATTTGCATGATTATTTCCTTAGCTGTGAGTTGTTCTTTTTCTTTTCTTAGCTCCTGCTCTGTTTACTTGTAGTGCTTTAGTTTTTCTAGAGCTTTTCTTTTATTTTAGGTTGAACTTTCTATAGGTTGCATGTTTTGTCTTGTTAGAGAGTTTGCCTGTTGCACTGAGTTTTGTGTCTTGACTAGAAGTAGGTAGTTGAAGTTGCTATTATCTTTGTAGTAGGAACTTGCAATAGTTTTGAGGTATTGACTAGAGTAATGTTTGAACTTTTGGTGTCAAGAGATCGAGCCTATTAGTGATAGATGTCGTATTTTGGGCAATCCGTGTGTTTTTCAAAAACCAAAAACCCCTGCTGAGAACTCTAGCTACTAGATGGATCACTAACCTCTGGAGGGTTCGAATATTAGAGTACACTCACGTACCATGAGTCGAGGATGCGCAAGGATAACCAAACCCCCATACACTCCTCCTCGGGGTACTTGTCTCTTTGTGAATGTAACAGCCCAGTTTTCACAAAAATTAAAATTTTTGTTTTCGGTGTGAATTGTTTGATTGTCTGATTTGTTTGCGGTGTTTGCATCCCCGATTTATCGATCGGCGATTATTTTCCCCCCTCTTATCTCGTACCGGACGAAGACTGACCCTTGCCACCCTGACACTCGACCTTTGCGACACCGGGTTTCACCCGATCACCGTCGCGAAACCCGCACGAGACCAGCCGCAGCCAACGGAACGAAAAACCCCGTTTAATAATTAAACGGGTTATTTTATAGCGCGCCGAAAAGTGTTTTCGGAACGGTTCCAGCGCGAGATTAAGGCCTCCGGCTCGACGCACTGATCGCGCAGTTTGAAGTTTTACCCGAGTCGGAGGTACTGCGGACCCCCGACGGTCAGAAACGTAAGCACCGCGTGCGCGAGAGAAAAACCGGAGATGTTTTTGCAAACTGCCAGCCACCTGGGCTATAAAAAGACCACCACACTCCCACCCCTTTCTAGGGTTTCCCTAGCCCCTTTTGCTGCCACCCCCCTCACAAAACTCAGATCTGCCCAAAAACACCTCATTTTCCGAAACCCTAGCCCCCAGGCGATCTGGACCGTCGGATTGGCCGATCCAACGGCCCAGATGCGCCCCTAGCCCATCTCCTCTCTCCTCCCACCTCTCCACCGTGCTCCACCGCGCCCGTGGAGCCGCATCCGCCGCCGCTCCCGCCGGCGACCTGCCGCGGCCGCCGCCCCCGCAGGTCGCGCCCCCTGCCGCTCCTCTCCTCCGCGCCCCTCTCCCTCTGCCTCCCTCACCTCCTCTCTTCTTCTCTGTCCAGGAGGTGCCGCGCCATGGATGGGCTCGGCCCCGAGCTCGGACCAAGCCGCCATGGAGTACCTCGACGCCGGCTAGCCAGAGCCACCTCGACCCCGCGCCGGACCTCTCACCTCCTCTCCCCGCGTGCCGCTCCTCCTTTGCTGCAGGTCCACCGCGCCATGGGAGGCCACGGACCGAGCCGGAGCTCCGCCGTCCGCCTCACCGCCCGCCTGCACGCCGACCGGAGCCGCCTGCCCGCGCCGCCCCTTCCCTCCGGATCCACCCCAGGTCGCGCCCCTCCTCAGCGTTGCCCCGCCGTGCGCCCTGCAGGCCGCACCTCGCCGGAGGAACGCCGGCGTCCCAGGCCGCCGCCGTCGGGTGCCGTTCGGGTCGGGACGTGCGCCTGGTTCGGCCGCCACAGCCGCCCGTGGTGGGCCGGCGCGCCCACTGCGGCCCACCAGCGTTCACTGCCCCAGTGCCAGCCCCCTCTCCAGGCCACGTGGGCCACGGCCCAAAGCGAGCGCCCCAGCCCCTTTCTTTTTATTTATTTTTTGTTTTGTTTTTTTTATTTTCTCTATTGGGCCCAATAGGAGTAGTTTTGGCCCATTTATTTTTTTTTGTGCTGCTAGTTTTTTTTATTTAGGCAGTGTGTATTGTTTTTTTTTGCGTTGCTTATATCTTTTCACCGATAGCTCCGATGGAGACGCTTTCTACATGAAAGTTGCTCCGTTTTGCGCGTAGATTATTAAAATGTTGTTTGTTGCCATGTTTGACTTTATTTACTTGTTGTTTACCTACTAATTACACTGTCTTCCACTGTAAACTGTAACTGCTATAACTTTTTAACCGTTACTCTGTTTTAAATGTTTCTTATATGTAACTTGACTAGAATTGCATGTAGATTGTGTTTATGCTGTTCTTGCTTGCTAATAAAAATAATAAAATATTATTTAGGGCAAAACAGTACCAAATGCAATAAATATCGTGGGGTCCGCAATAGTTGGCACATCTAGGATTTCACCCCACTTAAAGTGACTAGATTAGATAGTTTATTTATGCTTCACCTCTTGCCATGTTTGTGTGCTATGCCATGCTTCTGTGCTTTGCCATGTTAACAACTTTTGTTGATCACCTGTAGCTAAGCAACTTGAACCACCGTAAACGTGCGGTATCGTCGTGTGTGACGAGTACTCCACTTAAATTGTTAGTAACCGCTCTCGACGGTAGGTGCGATGTCTCGTGTTGCCTTCTTGTTGATGCTTGCTCGAGTTTGCTTCGTAGTAATAGATGCTTGCTCGTTGATTGCTTTCCAGTGTTTACCATCTTGTGTGCTTCCGCGGGTACCTCTCGGAGACGTTGCGAGCTTGCGATCAACTACACCTTCGGAACCCGACTTATCAACAGGCAAGGACTATGCATTACTTATGATCCATTCTATTTCAACCAGCGGTTTGCATGCTAGTCTAGGTTAGGTTCGATGTTTGATCCTACCACATGTTTACAGCCTCTTTCAAACCGATACAGCCATGTCCCCTCCCAGCAAACCTTGTACTGCTATGTTACTTTTGCTCGTTGATCAGCCCCTGCTTAGTATGCATGCTTAGGATGCTACGATGTTACCCTGTTACTCCTGGGTTTGGGATATCACATTATTATATTGTTGTTGATGATATTGATTATTACAATGTTGACTATATTCGACGAAAGATGGAAGGTCTAGGCTATCCCGCCCCGACGCTTTGTTCCATTCGAGTCACCTAGGATCCGAGTTCCGGGTATTGGTTTTAAGACTGAGCATGCCTAACCGCGTGTGGGATTTTATGGGGTCCCCTTTTCTTACCTACCTAGCTTCAAACATTTCTAGTGGTGGCCCAAGCTGATTTTACCATTTGAAAACCGTGTGTGTGCTTGGTTGGGCCCCCAGCTGTTTTAAAACAACTTGGGCCAGTGGAGACTTTGTTTCTCTGTTGGTCCACCCGATCAGCTAGGACCCGGTTTCCCATGTGTGATTACCGGCAATCCAACCTGCGTCATACGGAAGAGTCCGATCCTAGAGCGTGGCCAGCTTTTGGATTGGGTGTCGACTCCCCGGGGGCCACCCGGATTTGTTCGTGGTTAGCTAGAGGGACTTGTCGTTTCGTATCTCTTGGAACTAAATCATAAAATGGTTGCCTGTGATGGGTAGCAACTGAGAGAGATGGGCGTGCGTGCGGAGCCTTGTAATGGGCAGTTGGTACACCCCTGCAGGGTTAAATCTTTTCGAGAAGCCGTGTCCACGGTTATGGACGACTTGAGACCTACTCCTTGTTCATAGACAAAAACAACTGAGATAATCTTAATATAACTTGATCAACGTGTGTGTGTGCCTTGACTGCTTCTTCTTCGTCGGGATGCGAAGAGGAGGACAAGGATAGGATAGGTGTTATGTTTGTGTAATAGTTGATAGCAAGACTTGGTGGAGGCGATTCCTCATCGAATGCTTGGCTTCTTATCTTACTCTCTAGATCGTTAGCCACTTCATGAATGCTAGTGCGGAAGCAACCTCACCACTTACCCCTTCCTTTCCGTAAAACTACTAGTTGTCCTAGAATGACGAGTGATGAAGTCCTTGCTGGGTCAGATGACCATACAGTTGGATGATGAGTACTTCTGTACTCATGATACTACCCCCAAACTCTTTTCAGGGTTCTGATCGACAACAGGTATGGTGATCGACGTTTCACGTGGAGACTCGACGACGACTAGTTAGGCGGATCCCGGCGGAGGGCCTGGACCCGTGTGGTTATGGGATCGATGTTTTTCTCTTTGCCAGTAGGCATTTGCTTGTAGTCTGTACTCAGACATTTATCTTCCGCTGTTGTATTGTATTATGGCAGTTGTATGCCGATTGTATGAGATATTGTATCCTTGTATCTGTAATGTTGTGATATCATGTTGGAAATCCGGGGCATATGGCTTTGTCATATGTCGCGGTGGGGCCGATATGTGCTTCGTCCCCGGATCTGGGTGAAAACACCTAGATTTGGAACAGTACTGCATATCGGGCCTAACAGTGAACCTCCTGATTATATTGAGAGTTACCGATAATAAGTGCATGAGTTCTTCGGACTAATGTGAGTATTCGAAAGTTGACACTTCCACCCACCTATACTTTTTCTAGCCTCTTCGGTACCGTGCATTGCCCTTTCTCACCTCGAGAATTGGCGCATACTTCGCCGGTGCATCCAAACCCTTGGCATGATACGCTCTGGCATCATAAGCCTCCTTATATCCTTCCTCAAAACAGCCACCATACCTACCTACAAGGCATTTCCATAGCCTTTCCGAGATACATTGCCATGCAACATCCACCTTCTCATGACTTGATCCTCATGTCATACATGCTACTTGCTTGATCGATGAGCCGCATGCTAGTTGGGCCTTGCGCTAATCATTGCTACATGACGCGCTAGTATCATTGCATATCCTGCTATCCTGGCAGAGGCATACATTTGCATCATGAACACCAAGCAAAGCTAAAGAAAACTAAAAATAAAACCTAAGAGTGAGACGCTCCAAGCATAGCACATAACGCATGAAGTGATAAAAATATAGTGAGACGAAGGACGAACTGATGATTGTTGATGGAGAAGGGGATGCATGGGGGCATCCCCAAGCTTAGACACTTGAGTCTCCTTGAATATTTGACACTCCCGAATCTTCTTTCATCATCTTACATCGCACACTTGAAAACTGCCTTCATACATAACTCATCATAAGCTGACTAGAGAAGTTAGTACCCTTAATAAATAATTTTTCCCACTGGATATAAAGATATTCTTGAAGATATAATGTTTCTCAAGATTGCTAAAAGCTTTTTGCAAAGAAAAATCAAGCTTAAGGTTTGCCAACATTAGGAGAGACAAAACATGGCAGAATCTGTGAAAAACAGAACAGCAGGTAGTAAAGAGTTTTTTAGGGATACTTCTGCAACTCGAATAAAAAAACTCAGAAAAGACGCTCGAAATTCAATTGTATGGAGCACGCTGTCAAAAAAATTCAGATCAAAAAGATGATCTGGTGATTTTAGGCTAATTTTTCCGTCCAAGGACAGAATCTGTTTTCTGGACAGCATGTCACAACTTTTGAACTTTCTTGCAATCGGAGGCAAGACTTGGCACAAAGATTGAAAATAAAGATACAATGATGTTGCTACAGTAGTAACAATCATCAAGACCACTAAAAACTGAAAGTAAAAAATCAAACTAAAGATAACAAGGGTTGTCTCCCTAGAGCTCTTTCTTTATAGTCATAAATATAGGCTTAAGATTTTAATGATGCTCTCATAGGAATAAGGAATAAGAGTTGAAGAACAAAAGAGAGCATCAAGAAGAAAATAACAAACACATTTAAGTCTAACATGCTTCCTATGCAAAGGGATCTTGTAGAGAAATAACTAATGGAAGCATAAAGATATTAGCATAGGAAGGAAAAATAAGTGCAACTTCAAAGCCTTCAACATAAAGAGAGGGAACTTGATATTATTGAAATATCTATAAGAATATGTTCCCTTCTCATAATAATTTCCAGTAGGATCGTGAATAAACTCAACAATATAAGCATCACATAAAGCATTGTTACCATGATCCACATGCAAAAGGGTACTCTTACTCTCCACATAAGCATAATCTTTCTCATTGGTAATAGTGGGAGTAGGACTATCATAAACAACTTGAACACTATAGATTAATTGTGTATTACGAAGATGGTGTTAAACAAGGGAGTAATTCCCTCCATGATTATGACAAGTTTCATAAGGATAATTTCTCCTTATGTCATAGGTACCTTTATAATCACTATAGATAGGAGTTATAACATCATCATAGTAGAGAAGAGCATTATCATTGCTATCAACTATATTTGTAAACATGATGTCTTTATTCTTACTAGAAAAAGAATTATCAATTACCACATCACTAATAGTTAAAGGACTTGCAATCCTATCATCCCCAAGCTTGAAGCTTTCCATATCATCACTCTCAGAGTTGGTACCAAAAAGATTTTCAAGGTCATAAGTAGCATTATCATCATTTTCCCAATCACAAAAACTAACATGCATATCATAATCAAAATTATCTTCAATAGTGCCTACGTACTTAACATCAGGATAATAATGAATGCAATCATGCTCACCGTCCTCCAAAAATTTCAGTCTGTTAGGATAAAAATTGATGCGAGGAATATGCTCAGGCCAGGTTGATACCCATTCTTCTTCCTTCTTGCTCCTTTTCCTCCTCCTCTTCTTTTTCTTCTTATTTACCTTAGGAGGGAGTGGTTGGAGATGAAGCTTCTCCACATATCCTTGTTTATCATTAGAAGCAATTGGGGAAACTTGGGAGAAACTCTCCTTTTTATTAGTAGATATATAAGAGACATTTTTATACTTTGGTAAAGTTCCCTCCTTTCTAATCTTACTTATGTAATCATTTTCATGGCAATTAACAACACAATAGAGATGACAATTTTGCAAAGAGAACTCTTTTTCGCGAAAACCTCTCTGTTCCGCTGCCGCCGCCGTTTTCAGATCGGGGTTGCCTGGAGAAGCTGCCCCGGCACCCTGCCGGAAGGAGATCACCCCTCCGGGAGACCATCCATAGCCATGGACGCCTCCCGTATGTACCGTGAGTAGTCCCCCTTGGAACATGGGTCCGTGATCAGTAGCTATGTGATGTCCTCTCCCTCTTTTGTTCTTCCACTTTCGAGACCTCGTGAGCTGCCTCACATGATCGAGGCACCTATGTAATTTTCTGCTGTTGCTATGCTGAGTTTGTTGGGATCTGATGGATTATGAGACTATGTTCAGATTGTGATGAGTAATATATTCGGTTTGCACTTTTATATTTTGTTCTTGAGTAAATTCTTGCATGTTCTCCGTTGCAGTATTTGCTTTGGCCAAGTTATTTGCTTGCAACTCCAAGAGAGAGCGTTATGCTCGATTGTGGGTTCAGCCCCCTGATGTCTAGCTTGAGTGACAGAAACATGAGACTAGGGGATGTGTTGTTGCCACCAGGGATAAAACAACGGTGATTGTGCCTATTGGTGCAAGAATTGTTTACTTTACGCAAAGTTCTTTTAATGCAGTTGTCTGTTGCATTGAGTTTACACTTTGGGTGGGATTCGCATCTTAATACCAGCGAGATGTTCTGGATAGATATCTCAAGGTGGATGATTCGTAGTATATGCAGATGGATTTCGGTCTACTTACCTTGGCGTACTGCCCATTGCTTTTGAGCCCTTCCTTTCTTTGCAGCATAGTTAGCATTTCGGTGCCTTCATAATCCTGTCAATTGCCCAACTGTGATTTGTTTACCTCGCTAGCATTTTTATCGTCTTTTGGGAGAGAGACATCACTAGTGAAAATGACGGGACTCCGGTCCATCTTCATACCATTGTTCACACCCACTATTTACCTTTCTGTTTTACTTTTACTAGTACCTTTTTATCTCTTGCGTTTGATCCTTTGTAAACGACAAGGCCGGAGGAATTGACAACTCCTCTGAACTCGTTGGGAGCAAAGTTATTTGTTTTGTGCAGGTCCACGACAACTCCACGCATCAGAATAATTTCTGGCGCCGTTGCCACCTATCGTACTTATCGTTGAGTCCTACTGGAGACAAACCGTGGTATCTTTACTGAGGGAAATTACCGCTACGCTGCATCTCAACCTTCCACTTGGGGTAACCAACGAGGGGCGAGAAGCCATCAAGCTAATTTCTGACACCGTTGCCGGGGACTCAAAGGAAGTACAAATACGTGAGTCCTGATAACCGCCAATTTCTGGTGCCGTTGTCGGACTCCTATATAAAAAATAGGGGAGTTACACGCTATCTTTTACCTTTGCTTTTTAGTCTTGTTAGTTTACCTTTCAGTTTTTACTTTTGTGTCCTTAATCAAAAATACCAAAAATACCTGTTACCTTGCTTGCTGATGCTATCTTTACCATGGGTGTTGAACCACCCAAATATGGTAGGATGGACATGTTTCACTTGGGTCGTCTTCGATCAATTTGTGCTCGCGCTAAAAACCCAACCGATTTGGTTGAGGGAAAATCATTGGATGAGCATGCTCATTACACGCGGCACCGCCTATCTTAGAAAGGGAAACACTTATGGGACCAAATACAAACTTCTTATTGCTATGCTGAGTGTTTATGCCACATTTATGATTTTACTTGCTGCTCTAATATAGAGCGTAAACACCTTCCTTTCCAATGTGAGTTTAATGAAAATGAGATCATATCTTCTTATGCCAAAGGTGTTTATGATTACTTTGATGTTGAAAAATTTGAAGAGTTTGTTGCTCTTAAAGGTGCTTATGAGATTGCTTCTTTGATTGAAAAGTATTACGATACTATTCACAAGTCTGAAAACTTTGCTGTTCTTGCTTATTGCTTTGAGAATTATACTTCCAATGCTTATATTGAGGATTTTAAAAATAGAATGCTTGCTTCCCAAGAAGAGGCTAATGATTGCTATGAAGAGTAATCTTATGATTCCGAGGACTCACTTGATACTTCCCTTTCTGATAATTTTGATACTTGTTTTGTTGATGGCCATGATGCCACTATGGATGATACCTACGAAGATGAACTTGCTATAGTTCCTTATGTTAAGCATGAAATTATTGTTGTTGCACCCACACTTGATTTCCCTATTATCCTTTTGAAATCTCCAACTATTCCGGAGAATTTTTCTCTTATCAAGGCTCAATGTGATGGGTTGCATCTATCTTATCATCCTAAATACTGTGTTGAAAAGTACACACGTGTGCTTGCAGTTCATGAACAACATGATTTATGTGATAGTTATATTCTTGATGTTGTTCATGATACTACTGAAAATTATTTTGAGAGAGGGAAGTTTGGTTGTAGAAAATTACATATTACTAAAACTCCTCTCTTTATGTTGAAAGTTTTGAAGTTGTTCTTGTTCCACCTTCCTATGCATGTCACTTTGTGCTTATTTGATTTATTTTATTACAAGATTCCTATGCATAGGAAGTGGGTTAGGCTTAAATGTGTTTCATATTTGCTTCTTGATGCTCTCTTTTGCTTCAAATCCTTATTTTTATGAGAGCAACTTTTATGATCTTCATGCCTAGCTTAAAGGCATAAAAGAAAGCGCTTTCGGGAGGCAGCCCGCAATGAATTTAGGTTTTTCTTTTTTGCTTTTGTTCTGTTCTTAGTGGTCTTGATGATTGTTACTACTGTAGCAACATCATTGTATCTTTATTTTTCAAGATTTGTGCCAAGTTTAGCCTCAGAGTGCTTGAAAGTTCAAAAGTTGGAGCTTGCTGTCCAGAAACAGATTCTGTCTTCTTGACGGGAAAATTCGCGATAAATCACCAGATCATCTTTTTGATCTGAAATGTTTTGACAGCATGCTCCATACAATTGGCTTGCTAGCCCCTGTTCAAAGTTTTTTGATTTGAGTTGCAGAAGTACCTCGAAAAAATTACCCTTTATCTGCTGTTCTGTTTTTCTCAGCTTCTGCCCCAGTTTTTCTTTTCGCAGTTTTGCAATCCTTAAGCTTGCTTTTTCTTTGCAAACTTTTTCGGGCAGGCAAGAGAAACAGTAGCTCTTCCTGGAAATCTTTATTTTCAGTAGAGTAAAATTATTTTATTAGGGTACTAACCTCTCTAATCAACCTACAATGAGTTATGTATGAAGGGAGTTTTCAAGTGCGCGATGGAAGGTGATGAAAGAAGATCCAGGAGTGTCAAGCGCTCAAGCTTGGGGATGCCCAAGTGCACCCCCAATAAATATTCAAGGAGACTCAAGCTTCTAAGCTTGGGGATGCCCCCGGTGCATCCCCTTCTTCATCAACAATCACCGGTCTGTCTTTCGTTGCACTATATTTTTATCACTTCATGCGTTATGTGCTTTGCTTGGAGCGTCTCGCTCTTTACTTTTCTAGGTTTTTTTTGCTTTCTTTGCTGTAGTAACAAGTTAGACCCCAACTTACTCTTTTGTGTGGGAGAGAAACACGCTCCACTTGAACTAGAACTCCTCATAGGATTTGCTTGCTTATTTCTTTTAGCTGTGAGTTGTTCTTTTTCTTTTCTTAACTGCTGGTCTGTTTAGCTGTAGTGCTTTAGTTTTTCTAGAGCTTTTCTTTTCAGGTTGAACTTTCTATAGGTTGCATGTTTTATCTTGTTAGAGAGTTTGCCTGTTGCACTGAGTTCTGTGTCTTGACTAGAAAGTAGGTAGTTAAAAGTTGCTTTTCTTTTTGAAGTAGTAACTTGCAATAGTTTTGAGGTATTGACTAGAGTAATGTTTGACCTTTTGGTGTCAAGAGCTCTTGCCTATTAGTGATAGATGTCGTATTTTGGGAAATCCGTTTGTTTTTCGAAAACCAAAAAACCCCTGTTGAGAACTCTAGCTACTAGATGGATCACTAACCTCTGGAGGGTTCGAATATTAGAGTACACTCACGTACCATGAGTCGAGGATGCGCAAGGATAACCAAACCACCATACACTCCTCCTCGGGGTACCTGTCTCTTTGTGAACCTCCTATTAGATTGAGAGTTACCGATAATAAGTGCATGAGTTCTTCGGACTAATGTGAGTATTCGAAAGTTGACACTTCCACCTACCCATACTTTTTCTAGCCTCTTCGGTACCGTGCATTGCCCTTTCTCACCTCGAGAGTTGGCGCATACTTCGCCGGTGCATCCAAACCCTTGGCATGAAACACTCTATCATCATAAGCCTCATTATATCTTTCCTCAAAACAGCCACCATACCTACCTACAAGGCATTTCCATAGCCTTTCCGAGATACATTGCCATGCAACATCCACCCTCTCATGACTTGATCTTCATGTCATACATGCTACTTGCTTGATCGATGAGCCGCATGCTAGTTGGGCCTTGCCCTAATCATTGCTACATGATGCGCTAGTATCATTGCATATCCTGCTATCCTGGCAGAGGCATACATTTGCATCATGATTAGTTACATTTTCTTTTTGTGAGTACCTTTGTAAAGTGTGAAAGATCTCCTATATTCTTGTAAAATATAGAGTATTGCCCCTAAAGTGAGGAAAAGATCCCAAAGAGGACAAAATCAAAAGATCCCAAAGAGGACAAATGAGAGTTAAATAGAAAGAGCCATTGAGGCCACCAAAAAATAAAAATAAAAAGAGAAAAAGAGAAAAATAAAAATAAAAAGAGAGAAGGGGGCATATTACTATTCCTTTTGAGAGATCCACACTAGTACTTCATCTTCTATCCCTTGTACTCCATAGAGATTATCATCATGCATATAGCTATGTGGGGAACTTTTACACTATAGAACTTGGGGATGTTGATACGTCCCAAACGTATCTATAATTTCTGCTTGCTCCATGCATGTTTTGTGTGACTTTTCCATGTTTTGGTTGAACTTTATTACACTTTTAAACCAATTTGGACTAACCTACTAACTCAGTGCACCCAGTTGCCATCTTCTGGTTTTCTGCTGTTTTTTGTTTTTCAGGTTTTCCGGCTGATTAAAGTGCCCAAAAAATTCCGCAAAAATTATATTAAAAATCAGCGGGCAGGAAGCTTCCGGAATAACCAAGGGAGAGAGACGGGACCACCACCAAGGAGCCAGAAGGGTCCCTGGCACGGCCCCAACCCTAGGGCGCGCCAGGCACCCTCCTGGCTGCCCTGGGTGGCCCCTCGACGCCCCCCTTCGCCTATATAACCCCCTCGGGGTAGAAACCCCTAAACAAGAACTCTTTTTCGCGGAAACCTCTTGGTTCCGCCGCCGCCGCCGTTTTCAGATCGGGGCTGCCTGGAGAAGCTGCCCCGGCACCCTGCCGGAATGAGATCACCCCTCCGGGAGACCATCCATAGCCATGGACGCCTCCCTATGTACCGTGAGTAGTCCCCCTTGGACCATGGGTCCGTGATCAGTAGCTATGTGATGTGCTCTCCCTCTTTTGTGCTTCCACTTTCGAGACATCGTGAGCTGCCTCACATGATCGAGGCACCTATGTAATTTTCTGCTGTTGCTATGCTGAGTTTGTTGGGATCTGATGGATTATGAGACTATGTTCAGATTGTGATGAGTAATATATTTGGTTTTCACTTTTATATTTTGCTCTTGAGTAAATTCTTGCATGTTCTCCGTTGCAGTATTTGCTTTGGCCAAGTTATTTGCTTGCAACTCCAAGAGAGAGCGTTATGCTCGATTGTGGGTTCAGCCCCCTGATGTCTAGCTTGAGTGACAGAAACATGAGACTAGGGGATGTGCTATTGCCACCAGGGATAAAACAACGGTGATTGTGCCTATTGGTGCAAGAATTGTTTACTTTACGCAAAGTTCTTTTAATGCAGTTGTCTGTTGCATTGAGTTTACACTTTGGGTGGGATTCGCAACTTAATACCAGCGAGATGTTCTGGATAGATATCTCAAGGTGGATGATTCGTAGTAGATGCAGATGGATTTCGGTCTACTTACCTTGGCGTACTGCCCATTGCTTTTGAGCCCTTCCTTTCTTTGCAGCATAGTTAGCGTTGCGGTGCCTTCATAATCCTGTCAATTGCCCAACTGTGATTTGTTTACCTCGCTAGCATATTTATCGTCTTTTGGGAGAGAGACATCACTAGTGAAAATCACGGGACTCCGGTCCATCTTCATACCATTGTTCACACCCACTATTTACCTTTCTGTTTTACTTTTACTAGTACCTTTTTATCTCTTGCGTTTGATCCTTTGTAAACGACAAGGCCGGAGGCATTGACAACTCCTCTGAACTCGTTGGGAGCAAAGTTATTTGTTTTGTGCAGGTCCACGACAACTCCACGCATCAGAATAATTTCTGGCGCCGTTGCCACCTATCGTACTTATCGTTGAGTCCTACTGGAGACAAACCGTGGTATCTTTACTGAGAGAAATTACCGCTACGCTGCATCTCAACCTTCCACTTGGGGTAACCAACGAGGGGCGAGAAGCCATCAGTACATCAATTCAATACATAGAGAAAAGGGAAATATCATGGGATCACCCTAGATTAACAAAGCCTATGATCACAACGAAGGTCACATCATGGGAGAGAGAATTGACCACATAGCTACTGGTAGAAACCATAGCCCCGAGGAGGAACTACTCACACATGGACATGGTGAGAGAAAGAGTTGTTGATGGAGAGGTGCGGCCCGGAGGAGCTGAAGAAGACGGCGGCGGCCACGGCCCTTGGAGGCAGCGGCCCTTGCCCCCCTTCTTCTTCCTTGGAGATGGTGCTGGTTTGTAGATGCATCTCCCCCTAAAGACGGCTGCCAAGGGGGAGGAATTTTCGTTGTGCCCTTTGACCTAGGTTTCCTCTCTTTATATAGACTCTCGGATTCCCATCATTCAGATTATGTCTTTGGTATTTCGGGGTCAGAGGGAGCATCCGAACTCCGATTGAGATGAATTTTTTTCTAGATCCACCGGAAAAAATTGTCTACAACTTTGTAGCTTTAAGTTTTTCCGTTTGAGGTCCTCTTCTGGCGTTTCCGATGCAATCTTTAAAACATGTCTGGTGGGGACAGATTTCGGGAGAGTTAGAGTCCAACTCCTACAAGGCTCTTTTTTTATGATTTTTCCTTTATCCAAGTAATTCCTACACATAAAGTACAAAAACAAGAACTTGTGCACTCTTGCAACCAATAATATGTTATTTTCAAAATATGTTATAAAAAGATATGAAAGTGTAGCAAACACATAGCAATAACACCTAAAACATGCATGGAGCAAGCATAAATTATAGATACGTTTGGGACGTATCAGTCGTGCGCACCTAGGACACATGCGCCACAGAATTATTTTTCAAATTTAAAAAAAAAAAGCGTGTCCAGAATTAGATCTCGTCGCAGCCGCCGGAGGTGGGGTGGAGGAGGGGGACGCCGGAGATGGTGGAGGAGAGGGAGGCCGTCGGAGGTGGTGGAGGAGCAGGGGGTCGTCGAAGGATGTCTCCGGAGGTGGTGGAGGAGGAAGAGGTCGCCGGAGGTGGTTTAGGAGGCCATGGCCGGAGGTGGTAGAGGAGGAGGAGGAGGAGCAGGTGGTCACCGGTGGGTGGAGGAGGAGGAGGTCACCGATGGGTGGTGGAGGAGGAGGAGGAGGTCGTCGATGGGTGGAGGAGGAGGTCGCCCGAGGAAGAGGAGGAGGTCGCCGGAGGTGGAGGTGGAGGCCATGGCAGGAGGGGGAGGGAGGAGAAGGGGAGTAGGGTAAGTGGAGGAGAGGTGAAGTGAAGAAGGGGAAGTGGAGGAGAGGATAAGTGGAGGAGAGGAGGAGGGAGGAGAAGGGGATTATATCTGAATCCTGCCCCAGAATTCTGTGGTGCATCACCTACATATGCGCCAAAGAATTTTGTCCCCAAAATTTCAAACTTTTTGCCCTCCGGATCTTTAAAGCCCTGTAACTTTTTTTCTGTTAGGTTTTTGGGGATTCTAAAAATCTTATAACTTTTTGAGTAGATGATTCTTCATGTAAAAAACGTTTTCATCTAGACCACATATGCCCATTTTACATGCAAAAGTTATGCCCATTTTACAAATTCTCGAAAGATTTTGCAAAAAAAGTCGATATTAATGTTTTTAAATTTCCTTAATAACTAGACCACATATTACATGGAAATCTCATTTTATTTTATTTTTGACATTTCTATCATTTTCTTTTATTTATTTTTTAAACTAAAAAGGCGGTCCACGGGGGGGGGGGGATTTTCCATATAGAAATATCAACTTTCTGTGGCGCACAGGGCCACATGCGCCACAGAAAGGGGCATCCAGATCCACGTGGTGGACCCCACCCCAAATTTCAGTGGCGCACCAGAGCACATGCGCCACAGAAATGTAGACTTTAGTGGTACATCTGGGTCCAATGCGCCACAGAAATGTCCATATTTCTGTGGCGCACCTTGCTTCATGCGCCACAAAAATATTTTTGTGGAGCACGCCCTTTTAGATGCGCCACAGAATCTCTTTCTATCTCTAAGAAGTTTCCTAGTAGTGATAAGTTCCGTGTGTCCTCGAGAACTTTTCCTCACTGAAAGAAGAATCACCAGCTTGTCCTTGGCACTCTTAAGGATTGGGCCACTTGATGCACCTTGCTACTTGGTTATGAATCATATTACTATAAAACTATCCATCATCACTACAGCATATGCGGTAAAATCTTGTTGAGGTCGGAACCGAAGTAGTTGGGGTCGTGCTGGTGGCACCTCCCGGAGCGGAAGAAGCAGTGGTCTTGGCTTGAGTGTTCGGCGAGTCCTGGGCAGTACTCGCCGAGTGCCCGTCGGAGGAGTATTCACCTTCTTCATCAGCATCGTCATCAACATACTCCAAGGAGTGGGAGGCGTCGCTTCTGGTCCGCCGATCAGGTCGGGACTGGGCTGCGTCTTCGTTGGTGGTGTACAGAAGGTCGCTGAGGGAGGCAACTCCAGTCGGCTGACCATCATCATAGAGATAGGGAGTAACTTCCAGGAGATCCATGCGATCTGCGAGCTCTTGGGAAATATGGCACATCCGGGTCCAAAGTTCACCAACGTACTCGTCCGATCAGGTCCGCAGGGCAGTCATCAGGTCTAGATCAACATCAGGATACCAGCTCTTCACAATAGAGAGAGCAGCTTGCACCCCAGATCGGAAGGCAGAATCGAGCATGTTTTCCAGCTGGCGAGGCACGACCTTGAGATTCCGAGCAACATCTTCGTTGGTCTCAAAGGCAATCGGCTTCAGCCTGCCCTTGAAAAGCTTGTCGTTCAAATTCTGGATACCAGTCTTGTAGGTGCACAGGGCACCCTTCACATGGGGCACTCGTGCATCCAAAGCAACAACAAAGTCCTCGGCATCCCAGTCGGCATCAGCAGGAACTACCACACCTCGCACTCGGTGGGCTTCGGCAACAGCTTCATCGGCAGCAGTGGTGGAGTTGGGCCAGGCATATAGCGAGAGCAGTCGGAGAAAAAGTTAGTTCGGAGAACAGTAGGATCAGGTTGGAATGTAAGAACAAGCAAGTAGAGAAAAGTACCAGCAAGAGCAAGATCTACTCGGTGGAGGCAGGCGAGGGCGAGGTCAACATTGGCCTGGGCACCTCGGATCTCTTTCTGCTGTTGGGCATCCATGTCTTCGGCGCGTTTGACGGCCACGTCCCTTTCCTTCATGAGCTGGCCCTCAACCTCGGTCCGAGCATCTATCAGCCTCTGCATATCGGCATCATGAGCAACCTTGACGGCGGAGAGGTTGCTGGTCATTTTCTGAACTTTAGCCTGCAGTTCGGCCTCAACGCCAGTCAGTCGAGCACGTTCCTTCTCAGCATTTCCGAGCTGAGCATTCTTTTCACCGAGCTGACTCTCCAGCTCGGCGAACTTCTTCTGAGCGGCCTCTAGCTCAGAAGAGTGAGTGGCAGCAGCTACAAGTCAAAAAAGCAAGTAAGGAAACAGTACCAATCGGAAGCAAGAAAAGAGCAAGCAGAAATATACCTGTCGGTTCTTGGATCTTTACAGATTGAGCTTCGGCATTTTTCTTTAGAGCGGTAATGGATTTTTGGCCCGCTGAGTAAGCGGCCAAAAGCTCATAAAATACAGCTTGGTGTTTGTCGCAAATAGCCTGAAAAATTGGTCGGTCAGATCTGAACAAGGCACAACAGTTAAAAGAAAGTAAGATTCGAGCAGATTGCAAGCAATCGGCCCGAATCTCGGGGACTACACCCAGTGGGTGCGCTAGGTGCACACCCACTGAAAGGAAAACTTACAGAAGCAGAATGATCGGAGGCGAGAATTTGGCCTAGAGCTCCATCAGGAACACATATAATGTGGGTGGCGAGGCCACCAAGTCGGTTCAGTAGATGGGCCGGGATTTGGTCCTCGGACCCAGGAGGCGGAGGAGTGGCAGAATCAGCAGGAGGCGGAGGAGTGGCAGAATCAGCAGGAGGACAGACCGGTGAGACATCAAGGGCGCCAGTATACGCTTGGCGGAACCGATCAGCTCGCGAAAGCTGGTGGCCCGTGGTCGGCAGATGGCGAACAATGGCACTGGAGGATGGAAGTGTGGCAGCGCTAGCTCTAACAAGGATGTGAGTAGCAAGCGAAAAACTGATCTGAGGATCAGCGGGTGGAGAAGCAGTCGGGTCGATGGGGGCGGCAGCAGCGCTATCCGATCCGGCTGCAGGAGCCGGATTCACAGGAATAGTGGCCTGGGCTGAAGAAGCCTCGGGCTGAGCAGCATCAGCAGTAGACCGATCTGGCATCGACACATCAAGGTGCGCAACTGTCACAACCCCAACTAGGGTAAGTGCTAGGGCTTGCTTGTCCCTTTGCATCATGCAAAAATTCAAAAGAAAATTCAAAAATGGGGAAAAGAAAGCCCTGAGAAATTAATTCAAATGGCCAGATAAAAATCTTTTTCCAAAAACCATTTGAATATTTGGAAAATTCCTATAAATGATGGTGATCATTTTAAAAGTGGTTTGGGTTCATTCCCATGCTCATAGAATTTTCTAATTTTGAAACAATGCCTTGGAAAATTAAATAAACCCCTATTTGATTTGAAATTCAAATTATTTGAATTTCAAAAATCCCCAAACTTTATGAGTGGCTAGCTACAAGTCTAGGAAGGCCACATAAAATATTTGGGCATTTACAAAAATGCTTTGCTATTTATTTCAAAGCCAAACAAAGGACAGAAAATACAAAACAGAGAAGAAAAATAAAAAGAGGAAGCAGCCCACCCCGGCCAGGCCTCGGGCCCAACTTACCCCCCACGGCCCAAGCCCACCCAGCATCTTGTCGTCTTCCCCGCCGCGTCGACAAGATGCTCGGTGGCGAGCATGCCGACGCCGGCGAGGGCCACGTCCCCCCTAGGCCTCCCCCTGGCTCCTTCTTGCGCCACGGCGACGCCCAGGATGTTCCGCACCTTTCCCCCTATCGCTGCTCGTCTTCCCTGCCTCCCCTCGACGAATTCGTCGCCACCAGTAGCTCGCCGGAGAGCGTCGTCGTGCTTCTACGCGGCCACCGACCGCCGTTCGTCGCGCCAAGTTGTCCACAGGGTTCGCCTCCGTCGTCTTCACCGCCTAGAGCATCCAATCGACACCGAGAGCCCCTGTAGACGCCTCCACATTCAACTCCTCGCCGCCGGCCGCCGTGGTCCACGACGACGATTCCGCCGCAGCCGCAGCTCCTCTGACCTCGCCGTCCCCTCCTGCAGCTCCGGGGTGAGCCCCTCTTCCTTTTGCCCCCTCTCGTGCTTCTAGTCGTGGCCCGTAGACCTTTCTCACCGTGGTCAGTGGTCGGCCGCCGCGCAAAGTCGTCACCGCCGTGGCCACATGCCTCCTAGAGGTCCCCCTCCTGCACCCCTAGTCGCGCACGAGCGCGAGACGCATCCTGGAGCAAATCCCGTGCCATTTGGTGGCCCGGATCACCGTCCCCGCGAGCGCCGCCGCGCACTGTTGCCACTGGCGGCTAACCGCCGGCGTGTCTGGTTAATTAACCGCTAAACCTAACCCTAAGCCCTATGACAGATGGGGCCCCCTGGCCCTAAACCCCTCTGTTAATTAAAACAAACAGTTTAATTAAGCTGACCCACTGACAGAGAGGCCCCACCAGTCAGACCTCCCCCCACGTCATGCTGATGTCAGCATGACGCAGTAAATCAATTTCTGAATTAAAAGAATTCCAGAGAAATTACAAAAATATCAGAAAATAGCTAAAACTTCATAAATTCATAGAAAATTCATTTTAACTCCAAATTAAACATATAATATATGAAAAATTATCAGAAAAATGCAAGGGTTAAGAATATGCTATTTGTTTTCATGTTTGGCCATTTTAAAATGGGGCAACAGTAGCAAGTTTGCATATGGATTAATTTGAATTCAAATTTGAAGTTTGAATTTGCAATTCTTTTGCAATACACTTCAATTAAATGGAATTGTCAACACATCAGTATCATGTACATCATGTTTTCACAACTTATCATGTGCTTGAGCATCGCAATTATATTTATCCCTTGATTGCTTTGTTTGCTCGATAGAAGTGAACCGGAACCGGAGGCCACCCCCTTCGTTGAAGACACCGTGTGTGAACCTCGTCAGCAAGGCAAGCAAACCCCATTGATCATGTCTATAAAATCCCAATTCCCTCTCAGTCTCGCTTATGCATGTTTAGGAGATCACCTTGTATCGATTCTACCGCATAGTTGAACCCATATCCGATGCATGACCTATCATATTGTCACAGTAGTAAGCAAACCACAATCCTAGCTGACATAGGAGTTGATTGATATCATGTGGCCCCTGCAACTGTTACTGCTTACTGCATGCTTAGAGTTTATAATGAGGATGCTTTTGATGTGAGTCGGGATGATAGTGAACATGGTGTTGATGAAAGTGAAATTGTGTTGGTGAATCCACCCTAATACAAGGTGAACGATGAGAGGCTGTGCAGGAGTACACAGTGGGTTGTCTCATTGAACACCGCCTTAAGCACCGAGTTCTTGTATGGTAATCCAAGACAAAGAGTACAACCACACATTGGGCTCACTGACCCCTCTCGGCCTAGTACCTTGATCCGTGTCGACGTCCAGGAGTCACATTAGTTCGGGCTTTCCATTTGGCATCTGCATAGAAAAAGAATGAAGGAATGGTTGCATCATATAGATATGTGGGTGCACCTGTGAGGCAGGAAAACCATCTTCCAGAGGTGGCGTCTCGGTCACTTGCATTGCTTGAGTCCGTTTCGTTGATCCGGCCGGGCTCTTGAGCGGAGGCAACTCAGATAGTCGACTCCTGGAATAGACCGGTTGTGAGCGAAGTGTCGTGGTGAACATCCTCGCTGTCACCTCTTGAACGGTGGCGAGACCTGGTGGTAACTGATGGTCATGTGTGTGTAGTTTACACCCTTGCAAGGTTAACAAAACTATTCGAATAGCCGCGTCCGCGGTTAAGGACTACTTGGAACCTGTACCTGATTATTAGACAACTTGAATGGATACTTATAAAACTCGCAAGATAAGCGTGAGTGCTATGGGGTGCTCCTCGTGGGGAAGTCGAGGAAGTAACCATAGTGGTGTATTGGTTGGAGACTTGATAGTGGACTCGTGTACGCTTCTTACCTCAATTCTGGTACTCGTAGTACAGGACTAGCCAAGTAAAAGCTAGCACTTCTGCATGTTGAAACCCCACCCCCCCCCTTTACCTTGATACTTGAGCATGAGTAGTGTAGTTCTGATGTAAGTCTTGCTGAGTACGACTTTGTACTCACGTTTGATTATTCTATGTTTTAGATGAGAACCCGCACCCCGATGGAGTCACCTTCGTGAAGCTCGACGTTGAACTTGATAGTATAGTTCCAGACAATAGTCTGGTCCCTCGTGGAAGGGCATGTTTGTTGTACAAGGCTTCTCTAAGCCATTTGTTAATCTTGTCTGTACTCAGACCAAATTTGCTTCCGTTGTATGATGTAATGTTGGTCACAGCCTTGTGATCTTTGTATGATCTATGTGTAAGTCAATAAAGTGTACTTTGTAGAGTTATGTGATGATACCTGTTGTTCATACTAGACATGTGTGTTGCGTGTATGATTATAACATGCATGTCTTAGTATGGGTTTTCGAGACCTTAGTTGTGATCTGGCTGGCGGTCTTTTATACACCAAGTGGCCCTTAGATGTGCGCAGCTTGGGGCATCGCGATGCGATTGCTCGTGATTCTGTCACGTGCACACTTTGATGTATGATCGAGCCCGCCCTAGACCCCGACTAAGTGATCGGGCTGGAGTAAGTCTATGTAAGAGTTAGGATTCAATCGATAACATGGTTGAGGCGACTTGTCTATGAGTATGGGATTCACCACCCATAAGCATTTAGACTTGTGAGTGAACGATGAGGACCCATCTCAGTTGATCATCCGGCCTGGATGGGATGCCCCTCACGTTCGCTGCTTACCGAGAACGTTCTGTGCTTGGCCTTGTCTGCTTAGACAAGTGGGTACGGTTCTCGGCTCTCGATGTGATTGCATCGTGACTGGAATTACATACGCTAACCCCGGGTCCCGACAGCAACACCAGATGGGTCCATGAGGATCGGAGTAGGAGCAGCAGCAGTTGTTGCAGGAGTGGCCGACTGCGCGCCAGCAGTCGGATTGATGGTAGTCGCAGAGGTCGGAGGAGGAGTCGGCTGCGCCTTCTTGGTCGCAACGGCAGCTTTCGGTTTCTGGATCCGCTCGGCCTTGGAGGTGTCGGCAGCAGCTCTCTTACGAGAAGGTGCAAGAGGAATGTTGGAAGTAGCGAGGCCGCGGGGTTCGCACTCGGAGGAACTTCAGAGGTAGCAGGGGGGGCAGTCGGAATCACCCCAGGCACCACAGGGGAAACAGATCGGGTAGCCCTGTAAAGCAAAGAACAAGTTGAAAAAGGTAGTCGGACAAGATTGGAAAGAACAAAAAATGCAAAGGAACATACCCAGGAGCTCGGGGTAGCTGGGTAGCAAACTTTGACATGGAGAAGCTCGAACGAGCAATATTCAGAGGTGTGGAAGAGAGCACAGGGCCACCTGGTTTGGGGGCAGTCGGACCTGGAGCGGGGCGCCGTGCACCGTATTTTCCCTTTTTCTTGGCAACCTTGGAGGTACCAGGGGCGTCGTCGGTTCGGGGGCGTTTCCCTTCGGCCACTATCTGCTCAACCGACTCAGATTCTGCGCCGAAGTCACCAGGGGAATCAGCATCACTGCTCCATTTGGCCATGAAGCGTTTGATGGAGGAATCAGACTCACCCGGCTGGTTGAGGCCGAGCCCAAAGGAGGCAGTCCGAGCTTCGGTTTCGGAGTCCGTTTCCTCTTCAAGCACCAAGTCCTCGGCATCCTCTTCTACGCGGTCGGGGTGGTTGCCTGAGCCGGCTTGTCCATCTTGCATGGCCTTGGAGCCAAGGAATTCCTGGAGAAGAGCACCCGGTCAGAATCAACAAGAAGGAAAAAGAGCTCATATGGAAGTAAGACTAGAAGTATACCACGGGGCAGGGCCGAATGCGCGTGCGCCCTCTTTCCGAATTTGAAGGGGGCAACGATTTTGAGGTCGGCAAGCAAGTTCATTCGGCGGATAAGTTCAGCTTCACCCATGCTAAGCGTAGAGATCCGAGTGGGGCCCAGGAGTCGGCTCATATCGCAGATGCGATGGCATCGGCGCCGCAGAGGAAGCACTCGGCAGCAGAGCCAAGTAGCGAGCAGATCGGCAGGTTGCAATCCTTCGGCCATAAGCACTTGGATGTGGGCCATATGGCGGTTCAGGTCGGTGTCCCCATCTCCTGGCTTCTCGGACCAGTTGTTCTTTGCAGTCGGAGGCGGCAGAGAGAACTCGGGCAAGTTGAGCAGGTCCTTGTCCTTTTGTGAGGAGAAGTAACAGAACCCTATCTGCCAGTTCTTGATGGACTGCGGTGGCTGGGGATGAGGGTAGAGTCCGGACTTGCGAACATAGATGGTGGCAGCACCGCACTCGGCCATCACCTGCACCTCCTCTTTCTTCTGAGTCTTGGGGTTGACAGGGAACACCCCGGTGCCCACTGATGGCTTCTCGCCCCTCGTTGGTTACCCAAAGTGGAAGGTTGAGATGTAGACATCAGCAAATTTCCCTCGGTGAAGATACCAAGGTTTGTCTCCAGTAGGACTCCGACAACGACGGGAAGGTGACAACGGCGCCAGCAATTAGGCGGTTGACGTGGACCTGCACACACAACAGATAACTTTGCTCCCAACGAGTACAGAGAGGTTGTCAATCCCTCCGGCCTTGTTGTTTACAAAGGATCAAACGCACAGGATAATAATGATAGCGATAGCAACGGAAAAGGAAATAAAGCAGAAAATAAATAGCGGGTGTAAACAGTGGTGGAAATATGGACAGGGGTCCCATGATGTTCACTAGTGATGTCTCTCTCCCAAAAGACGATAAAATAGTCATGCAAGGTAAACAAATTACAGCTAGGCAATTGACAAGATTATGTGCGCAAACCAATGCTAACTATGCTACAAAGAAAGGAAGAGGCTCAAAAGCTTGGACGGTACACCAAGACAAGTAGACCGAAATCCATTTGCATCTACCTACTAATCATCCACCTTGAGATGTCTATCCAGAACATCTCGCTGGTATTAAGTTGTGAATCCCACCCAAAGTGTAAACTCAAAGCAACAGACAACTGCATTAAAGAACTTTGCGTAAAGTAAACAATCCTTGCACCTGCAAGTACAAGCACCGTTGTTTTCTCCCTTGTGGCAACAGCACATCCCCTAGACTCATGTTTCTGTCACTCAAGCTAGTCATCAAGGGCATGAACCCACACTCATGCATAACGCTCCCTCTTGGAGTTACTGCCTACTACTTGGCCAAAGCAATAAACAACAACGGAGAACATGCAAGAATTACTCAAGAACATAAATATAAAACAGGAGAATCAAATATATTACTCAAACACAATCTGAACATATCTCATAATCCATCAAATCCCAGCAAACTCAGCATAGCAACAGCAGAAAGATTACATATGTGCCTCGATCATGTAGGGAAGCTCATGAGGTCTAATACATGAAGAACAAAGAGGGGAGGAGAACATCACATAGCTACTGATCATGGACCCATGGTCCAAGGTGGACTACTCACGGTTCATCCGGGAAGCATCCATGGTGGTGGAGAAACTCCCGGAGGTGGTTCCTCCCTCCGGTAGGGTGCCGGGAAGAGGGCTCCTGGTGCTCCCGATCTTGGAAGCGCTACGGCGGCGAAACAAAGGAGAGATCGCGAAAAAGGGTTCTGTCCTCGAGGGTTTCGGGACGAGAGATATATATAGGTGAAGGGGGCAGCCAGAGGAGGACCAGGGGCCCCAGGCGCCCCCCTGGCGCGGCATCAGGGGTGCCGCCTGGGCCACCCCTGGCTCCCCTCTGGCCCCACTTGGGCTCTTCCCGAAGCTTCCTGTACGCTGAGTTCTCCTATATTTTTTCCGGAATTTTTCTGGCACTTTAAGTAATGGGAAAACCTGAAATACAAAAACAGCAGAAAACAGGAATTGGCACTGGGGTGCACTGAGTTAATAGGTTTGTCCAAATATGATCAAAAGTGTATGGAAGTGCATCAATATCATAGCAATATCACACAAAAGATGCATGGAGCAAGCAGAAATTATAGATACGTTTTGGACGTATCACCCACTCAGAAACTGCGGAAATGGAAGATCCGGCTCCAGAGGCCAACGGTGGGCCGAACTCCGAGGTAGACCTCGCATAGCGTCACTAACGCGGAGAGCAGCATGATGGCATTCGCTCCGAGGTGGTGCGGTTGCAAGCGATAGAAATCAAGAAACTCGCAGAAGAAGTGGCTCACCGGGAGCCCGAAGCCGCGCCAAAAGTGCGTGAGGAAGACGACACGCTCGTCGGCATTGGGTACGGGTGCAAGCTCGGGGCCGGGGACGCGACAGTCGAGGTCCGTCGGGATCTGGCGCGACCGACGGAGAAGAGCGATGTGCATCTCATTGACGATGGAACCCTTCCACGAGCCCTTCTGAGAAGCGGCGGCGGCGGCGTCGTACGCCATGGAGGCGTCTGATACGTCCCAAACGTATCTATAATTTCTGCTTGCTCCATGCATGTTTTTTGTGACTTTGTCATGATTTTCTTGAACTTTCATACACTTTTGAGCATATTTGGAATAATCTTTTAACCCAGTGCACCCAGCTGCCAGTTGCTATTTTTTGCTGTTTTTGTATTTCAGGTTTTCCGGCCATTAAAAGTGATCCAAAAAATCCGGAAAAATCAGATAAAAATCAGCGACCCAGAAGATTCCGGAATCACCAAGGTAGCGGAGGGGGGCCACCACTAGGAGACCAGGAGGGTCCCTGGTGCGGCCCCACCCTAGGTCCCGCCAGGATGCCTCCTGGATGCCTGGTGGGTCCCCTCGACACCCCCCTCCGCCTATATTTATCCCTCGGGTGGAAACCCCTAATATCGAAGTAATTTTTCCAGAAGCGATTCCGATCTCCGCCGCCATCGCCAACAAGCTTTGGGGGACCAGAATTCCTGTGCCGGCACGAGGAAGTTCCCCCGGATTCATCTCCATCGACGTTGCTTCCTCCCTCCATGAAGCGGGAATAGTTCTCCCTCGGGGCTGAGGTTTCTACCAGTAGCTATGTGTTCTTCTCTCTCTCTCCCATGATGTGATCTTCGTTGTGATCATAGGCTATGTTAATCTAGGGTGATCCCATGATATTTCCCCTTCCTCTATGTATTGGATTGATGTACTCAATTGATCTTATCTAGTATAATCCCCGAGACCAAGGTGACAGCGGTCTATTGGACATGGGTTAGAAGAGTATTATCATGAGTGATTTCCTCTTTTGTGTGTTGATTGAAGATAGAGAGTCTCTTGGTGCTTGTCTTTGACTATCCTTGAGATATGTTGTGGTGATTGTGGTACTCTCTTTGGATGGCCGCGGTGACATTGGGAAATCCATAGATTGAGAACTACGAACTTTGAGGTGTGCTTTTGTAGCCCTACATAATTCTCATCCTCTCTTGACCACAAAGGAATGACCTCCGAGTGCGTCTCCATTGCATGTTTTATGGGAAATATCATGTGATTAGACTATGTTAATGTTGTTGAGAGTTGCCACTAGTGAAAGTATGAAGCCTAGGCCTTGTTTCCACCATTGTTACACCGTTTGCGCTCATTTTTGTCACATGTTTGCCTGCTGCACTTTTTATTACAGATATATTACTGTCACTGAAGCTTGTCACACCTATCACCCATATTTTACCATCTCTTCGCCGAACTAGTGCACCTATACAACTCCTAGTTGTATTAGGTGTGTTGGGGACACAAGAGACTTCGTGTATCTTAATTGCAGGGTTGCTTGAGAGAGACCATCTTCAACCTCTACTTCCCTGAGTTCGATAAACCTTAGGTCATCCACTTGAGGGAAATTGCTGCTGTCCTACAAACCTCTGCGCTTGGAGGCCCAACATAGTCTACAAGAATAGAAGCGTGCATAGACATCAAGCTATTTCTGGCCCAGTTGCCGGGGAGGTAAGCGTCTGAAGGTATATCTTTAGATCTTGCAATTAAATCTTTTCGTTTCTTGTTTTTATTTTCACTAGTTATGCTTATGGAAAACTGCACTCTTAGTTCGCTGTTTGGGGAAGGCCGCTTTATCACGCCCGTGATAGAGAAGTCTCCTCCACCTACTGAATGTATCCCATTCAAAATACCACTTGGGATAGTTGAAATAATTATTAATGATTGTTATGATGGGACAGTCAATCCTAGTATTCATTTGTTGAAACTTACAGAACTTTGTGAGTTATTTAAGATTTCAGGTTTGACAAGAGGTGAAGTCATGAAGAAACTATTTTCCTTGTCAGTGAAAGGAAAAGCATTGGAATGGTATAGGCTACTAGATGATTCTCACCTACGAGATTGGGAAGAGATCCAGTCTCTCTTTTACTCCAAGTTTTATCCTCTTCATGAAGTTCATGAGCATAGGAATTATGTTTATAATTTCTATCCTCATGACGGAGAGAGCATATCTCAAGCTTGGGGAGACTGAAAACTTATGTCCTGACCATGGGCTCCCCAAAGATATAATTATTACTAATTTTTATGCGAGGCTCTCTCGACAGGATAAAGACTTGCTCAATGCTTCCTCTATGGGTTCTTTCACAAACAAAAAGATTGATGCTAAATGGAAACTCCTTGAAAGAATTCAACGCAATACTGAAGATTGGGAGATCGACAAAGGTAAAGAGTCAGGTATAAATTATGAGTATGATTCCATTAAGTACTTTGTTGAAACTGCAAGTTTTAATAAGTTTAGTGCTAAGTTTGGGCTTGATTCTCAACTCCTTGTTGATTTCCTCAAATCTTTTGCTTCACATCTTAAGATGCCTAAGGAGAATTGGATCAAGCATCATGAACCTTTTAAAGAGATTTGCAAATAAAATGAAATTGTTCATGATGATTTCAACATGCATGATCCAATTCCTGAAAATGAAGTTTTATATAAGCATGTTAATTTTTTTAGAGTGGATAGACCTTGTGAAAGGCCTATGATTGAAGAAAATAAGTATTGTAAGCAACATAAGCATGAAAGAACAATCACTTGGGTCAAAGATTTAAATGAAATTGCTAGAGAATTTTGTGACCTTTATCCTTTTACTTGTGAACTTTGCTGCATAGAGGGTCACTTTAATTTTCAATGCATGAACTTTCAAAGCATAACTGTTAATCAGTTGTGTGATAACATGATCACTTCTGATCTTTATGATGAACTTATGGTATTTTTGATGTGTGAAGAGTTATCAGAAAAGACTTCTTGGCTAGATGTTAATGCCTTAGGAATTAGCAACACTTTGCAAAATTGCCATCTCTATTGTGTTGTTAATTGCCATGAAAATGATTACATAAGTAAGATTAAAAAGGAGGGAACTTTACCAAAGTATAAAAATGTCTCTCATATCTCTACTAATTAAAAAGAAGAGTTTCTCCCAAGTTTCCCCTATTGTTTCTAATAAACCAGGATATGTGGAGAAACATCATATCCAACCACTCCCTCCTAAGGTGAAGAAGAAGAAAAAGAAGAGGAGGAGGAAGAGGAGCAAGAAGGAAGAAGAATGGGTATCAACCTGGCCTGAGCATATTCCTCGCATCAATTTTTATCCTAACGGGCAGAAATTTTTGGAGGACGGTGAGCTTGATTGCATTCATTACTATCTTGATGTTAAGTCCATAGGCACTATTGAAGATGATTTTGATTATGATATGCATGTTGCTTTTTGTGATTGGGAAAATGATGATAATGCTACTTATGACCTTGAAAATCTTTTTGGTACCAACTCTGAGAGTGATGATATGGAAAGCTCCATGCTTGGGGATGATAGGATTGCAAGTCATTTAACCATTAGTGATGTGGTAATTGATAATTCTTTTGCTAGTAAGAATAAAGACATCATGTTTACAAATGTAGTTGCTAGCAATGATAATGCTCTTCTCTACTATGATGATGTTATAACTCCTATCTATAGTGATTTCAAAGGTACCTATGACATAAGGAGAAATTATCCTTATGAAACTTGTCATCATCATGGAGGGAATTACTCCCTTGTTGAACACCATCTTCCTAATACACGATTAATCTATAGTGTTCAAGTTGTTTATGATAGTCCTACTCCCACTATTACCAATGAGAAAGATTATGCTTATGTGGAGAGTAAGAGTACCCTTTTGCATGTGGATCATGGTAACAATGCTTTATGTGATGCTTATATTGTTGAGTTTATTCATGATCCTACTGGAAATTATTATGAGAAGGGAACATATTCTTATAGATATTTCAATAATATCAAGTTCCCTCTCTTTATGTTGAAGGCTGTAAAGTTGCACTTATTTTCCCTTCCTATGCTAATATCTTTATGCTTCAATGAGTTTTTCCTCTACAAGATCCCTTTGCATAGGAAGCATGTTAGAATTAAATGTGTTTGGTATTTGCTTCTTGATGCTCTCTTTTGTTCTTCAACTCTTATTCATTATTCCTATGAGAGCATCATTAAAATCTTAAGCCTATCTTTATGGCTATAAAGAAAGAGATCTAGGGAGACAACCCTCGTTATCTTTAGTTTGAGTTTTTACTTCTAGTTTTTAGTGGTCTTGATGATTGTTACTACTGTAGCAACATCATTGTATCTTTATTTTTAATCTTTGTGCCAATCCAGCCTCCGATTGCAAGAAAGTTCAAAAGTTGTGACATGCTGTCCAGAAAACAGATTTTGTCCTTGGACGGAAAAATTACCCTAAAATCACCAGATCATCTTTTTGATCTGAACTTTTTTGACAGCGTGCTCCATACAATTGAGTTTTGAGCGTCTGTTCTGAGCTTTTTGATTCGAGTTGCAGAAGTACCCCTAAAAAATCTTTACTACCTCCTGGTCTGTTTATCACAGATTCTGTCCTGTTTTGCCTTTTCTTCACTTTGCAAACCTTAACCTTTCTTTTTCTTTGCAAAAAAATTTTGGAAATCTTGAGAAACAGTAGCTCTTCAAGAATATATTTATTTTCAGTAGAGGAAAAATTATTTTAGTAGGGCACTAACCTCTCTAATCAGTCTACAATGAGTTATGTATGAAGGGAGTTTTCAAGTGCGCGATGGAAGATGATGAAAGAAGATCTTGGAGTGTCAAACGCTCAAGCTTGGGGATGCCCATGTGCACCCCCAATAAATATTCAAGGAGACTCAAGCGTCTAAGCTTGGGGATGCCCCCAAGCATCCCCTTCTTCATCAACAATTATCAGTTCGTCCCTCGTTGCACTATATTTTTATCACTTCATGCGTTGTGTGCTATGCTTGGAGCGTCTCGCTCTTTACTTTTCTAGGTTTTTCTATAGCTTTGCTTGTTGTTCATAACAAGTTAGATCCCGTCTTACTTTGTGTGGGAGAGAAACACGCTCCGTTTGAACTAGAACTCCACATAGGATTTGCATGATTATTTCCTTAGCTGTGAGTTGTTCTTTTTCTTTTCTTAGCTGCTGCCCTGTTTAGTTGTAGTGCTTTAGTTTTGTTCTAGATATTTTCTTTTTTCTCAGGTTGAACTTTCAATAGGTTGCATGTTTTATCTTGTTAGAGAGTTTGCCTGTTGCACTGAGTTTTGTGTCTTGACTAGAAAGTAGGTAGTTGAAGTTGCTATTCTCTTTATAGTAGTAACTTGCAATAGTTTTGAGGTATTGACTAGAGTGATGTTTGAACTTTCGGTGTCAAGAGCTCGAGCCAATTAGTGATAGATGTTGTATTTTGGGAAATCCGTGTGATTTTCGAAAACGAAAACCCCTGTTGAGAACTCTAGCTACTAGATGGATCACTAACCTCTGGAGGGTTCGAATATTAGTGTACACTCACGTACCATGAGTCAAGGATGCGCAAGGATAACCAAACCCCCATACACTCCTCCTCGGGGTACTTGTCTCTTTGTGAACCTCCTGATTAGATTGAGAGTTACCGATAATAAGTGCATGAGTTCTTCGGACTAATGTGAGTATTCGAAAGTTGACACTTCCACCCACCTATACTTTTTCTAGCCTTTTCGGTACCGTGCATTGCCCTTTCTCACCTTGAGAGTTGGCGCATACTTCGCCGGTTCATCCAAACCCTTGGCACGATACGCTCTGTCATCATAAGCCTCCTTATATCTTTCCTCAAAACAGCCACCATACCTACCTACAAGGCATTTCCATAGCCTTTCCGAGATACATTGCCATGCAACATCCACCTTCTCATGACTTGATCCTCATGTCATACATGCTACTTGCTTGATCGATGAGCCGCATGCTAGTTGGGCCTTGCCCTAATGCTACATGACGCACTAGTATCATTGCATATCCTGCTATCCTAGCAGAGGCATGCATTTGCATCATGATAGTTATATCTTCTTTATGTGAGTACCTTTGTAAAGTGTGAAAGATCTCCTATATTCTTGTAAAATATAGAGTGTTGCCCCTAAAGTGAGGAAAATATCCCAAAGAGGACAAAATCAAAAGATCCCAAAGAGGACAAATGAGAGTTAAATAGAAAGAGCCATTGAGGCCACCAAAAAAATACAAAAAAAGAGAAAAAAAGAGAAAAAGAAAAATAAAAAGAGAGAAGGGGGCACACTACTATTCCTTTTAAGAGATCCACACTAGTACTTCATCCTCTATCCCTTGTACTCCATAGAGATCATCATCATGCATATAGCTATGTGGGGACCTTCACACTATAGAACTTGGCTTGTATATTCCAATGATGAGCCTCCTCAAACGAGCTATAGGTCTTCTTGAGCAAGCAAGTTAGATGCACCCCCACTAGTTCCCTTGGAGAGCTTTTAGCTCACATGTGCATCCGTTGCATGGCAATCCCTACTCCTCACATCATATCTATCATATGGCCTTCTCTCGCCTATGATTATCCTTATTGATGTGAGCCTTTCACACCTTTTTGTCTTCCTCCTCCACCTTCTTTCTGTTTTGCCTTTTAGGTGCCAACTTTCTTGCTCACGCTCATCCATTGCATGAGTGCTCAAAATATCGAAAGGGAGTGGATCAGTTTGACTTGTACCTGGCTAGTGGTCTAGGGACGAGTCAAGATAAGAATCCAAAGGAGATCAAGTGTGAAACTTTAGTATATAGTTGTTCTCAACAACCTTTTTTCTCTCTTTTTCCCAGTCCCCTGCTTGCACGCAAACACCATCTGGAGACATTCGAGTCACGGACAGCGAGAGCTCTTGTACCTTTTGTTCTTTTGTTGCTTGTGTCAATGCTAATATAGACTCTTGCTTGTTAAGACTTGAATTGAATTGCGTGCTTTGATTGCTTTACTTAAAAGTCCTTATATGGTTGTGTGGCATGTCACCACAGAAATTATGCTTGTTATCATTTACCTACTCGAGGACGAGCAGGAATTAAGCTTGGGGATGTTGATACGTCCCAAACGTATCTATAATTTCTGCTTGCTCCATGCATGTTTTGTGTGACTTTGCCATGATTTGCTTGGACTTTCATACACTTTTGAGCATATTTGGACTAATCTATTAACCCAGTGCACCCAGCTGCCAGTTGTTGTTTTGTGCTGTTTTTGTATTTCAGGTTTTCCGGCCATTAAAAGTTCTCCAAAAAATCCGGAAAAATCAGATAAAAAATCAGCGACCCGGAAGCTTCCGGAATCACCAAGGTAGCGGAGGGGGGCCACCACCAGGAGACCAGGAGGGTCCCTGGCGCGGCCCCACCCTAGGCCGCGCCAGGAGGCCTCCTGGCTGCCTGGTGGGTCCCCTCGACACCCCCCTCCGCCTATATTTAGCCCTCGGGGTGGAAACCCCTAATATCGAAGTACTTTTTCCAGAAGAGATTCCGATCTCCGCCGCCATCGCCAACAAGCTTCGGGAGACCATAATTCCTATGCCGGCACCCTGCCGGGACGGGGAAGTGCCCCCGGATTCATCTCCATCGACGTTGCTTCCTCCCTCCATGAAGCGGGAGTAGTTCTCCCTCGGGGCTGAGGTTTCTACCAGTAGCTATGTGTTCTCTCTCTCCCATGATGTGATCTTCGTTGTGATCATAGGCTATGTTAATCTAGGGTGATCCCATGATATTTCCCCTTCCTCTATGTATTGGATTGATGTACTCAATTGATCTTATCTAGTATAATCCCGAGACCAAGGTGACAGCGGTCTATTGGACATGGGTTAGAAGAATATTATCATGAGTGATTTCCTCTTTTGTGTGTTGATTGAAGATTGAGAGTCTCTTGGTGCTTGTCTTTGACTATCCTTGAGATATGTTGTGGTGACTGTGGTACTCTCTTTGGATGGCCGCGGTGACATTGGGAAATCCATGGATTGAGAAGTACGAACTTTGAGGTGTGCTTTTGTAGCCCTACATAATTCTCATCCTCTCTTGACCACAAAGGAATGACCTCCGAGTGTCTCCATTGCATGTTTTATGGGAAATATCATGTGATTAGACTATGTTAATGTTGTTGAGAGTTTCCACTAGTGAAAGTATGAATCCTAGGCCTTGTTTCCACCATTGTTACACCGTTTGTGCTCATTTTCGTCACATGTTTGTTTGCTGCAATTTTTATTACAGATTTATATTACTTTGTTATGATACACCTATCACCCATATTTTACCATCTCTTCGCCGAACTAGTGCACCTATACAACTTTTAGTTGTATTAGGTGTGTTGGGGACACAAGAGACTTCTTGTATCTTAATTGCAGGGTTGCTTGAGAGAGACCATCTTCAACCTCTACTTCCCTGAGTTCGATAAACCTTAGGTCATCCACTTGAGGGAAATTGCTGCTGTCCTACAAACCTCTGCGCTTGGAGGCCCAACATAGTCTACAAGAATAGAAGCGTGCGTAGACATCAGCGTCGGACTCCGTGGTGGGTGAGGAGGAGCAATACGAGGATGAAGACGGCGGCGGCGGCGGAAGCCTAGATCCGGGTCCACCAATGATGGCGGAGGAGAAGCAGCGGCGGTGGCGGCGGCGGAGTGCAGACGGGAGGTCCTCGGTGGAGCAGCCCTAAGTTTCGGCGGTAGCAGCAGCAGCACTGAGAGGCGCGCGGCGTGGCGGCGGCGGAGACAGAGGAGGAGAGCGAGAGGAAGAAGATAGAGTGAGGGGTGTGTGGTGTATCTCCCACCCCGTAGACTATTTAAAGACCCGACGGGATGGTAGTGTGATCCGTTGTGCCGATTCGGCAGGCGGTGTGGCGGCGTGTATTTCCAAAGCATTCTAGGTCGGAGCACAGAAGATCCGGTGGATGGGACGGGACGTGCGCGCGTGGGTCGAGGCAGCGGTTATGGCATGTCAAATCATGGCACGTCGTCCCGTATTCCTCGGCGAATTCGAAGCGGCAAGTTCGGTCAACATTCCAGTCAAACTAATCGTTGGGCAGATCAGTCGAGAAGATCAAGAGCAATCGGCCCATTGAGAGCAATCGGTCAGAAGATCAAGAGCAATCGGCAGATAGCAAGCAATCGGCCCATTGAGAGCAATCGGTCAAAATGAAGATTCAAAATTCCAGAGGCATAGAAGGAACCTGTGCAGGCCTCGTCGTCTCTGAGTTCGGCGGGACCTCCGTAGCTTCAGGGGCTACTGTCGGGGGAATGACCCCCGGGTAGGGTCACCCAGGGGAAACAATTCATCAAGGCAAAGATCACCGACCTGATGGTCGCCGATCTAATCAAGGCCGAACTGATCAAGACTAAGCAAGAAGTGGGCCGAGTTGTCCAGGTCGGAGGCTGATTGCCCCAAAGAGAGTGCAATCGGCCTCACCAGGAAGCACTCGGCCGGAGTAAACAGAGCAACCTCCGAGCAGGATCCCAGGTTGGACACCTGGTACAAGTGCATTCAATGCGCAATCCCTGAAGATCGGGACTGTCAGAGGCGTGCGGTCTCCTCCAGCGCCGATCACGCGGACAGTCCGACAAGCCTAAATCTCTAGCTTCACTGTTCATTACCAAGGTCTACGGGATAGCGGCATAGCGAGCCGCAAGTCTACCCCGGGTCATCCGGGAGAACACGATGTGAGGACCCTAGCTTGTCTGAGGCTGACAGCTGGGCCATCCCTTTGTACATTTACCTTTGTACCCCGGGATCGGCCTATAAGAGCCCCGGGTACCCCTCCTGCGTGAGGGACGACGGAGCACTTATTGCAACTTCACCCACCATAGAGAGACCAAGGAGAGAGATGTTCTTAGATCCCTCTTCTCCTTCATCTCAAACAGCTCAAGGAGCATTGATTGTAGTCAGAGTTATTGCATATAGCTAGCTCGGAAGGACTAGGAGTGTTATCTCTACGGAGAGCCCCGAACTTGGGTACATCGTGGTGTTTCACTGTGTGTTCCCACTCTCGATTCTGGTACCAGCGACACTAACCTCGGTTTGTCCTCCTCTTTAGCCTTCCCCATGGCATCTGTCGTTATATATCGACGACAAAAAACGCTTATCAATTCCTTCTGCTCCTCGTTGGGTGCGATACTCGTACTTATCGAAAGGACTACTACGATTGATCACCTATACTTGTGGGTCATCAAGATTCTTTACTGGTGTCGTTGCCGGGGAGTGCATCGCTCTTGGTAAGTGGAAATTGGTATGGAAACTTTTACAGTACTTGCTGAATTTTTACCTACGCTTTTTACTATGAGTAGTCTTTTGAGAGGCTTATTCGGGGAATCTTTTCCCCATGTTGGAGTGGTTATAGAAGAACCCCCACCTAATTAAAATGTCACTTATGAGATTCCTCTCGGTATTGTGACGCAACTTCATGATAGTTCTTATGTTAGAGACGAAACAATTCATCCTGATTTGCGCCTTCTTATGATTGATGAACTTTGTGGCTTATTTAAGTTTGTCGGTTTACCAGGAGATGAAGCTGAGAAGAAGGTTTTATATTTATCTGTGGGGGGAAAGCATTGACATGATATAGGTTATTTGATGACTCAGAATCATGGCACTGGAACCATCTGAAACTAGAATTTCATAATTAATTTTATCATATGCATCTTGTTCATCTTGATAGCAATTATATCCATAATGTTTGGACACATGAAGGAGAAAGTATCGCTCAGGATTGTGGAAGGCTTGAGACTTTGATGCTCAAATGCTCCAATCATGAGTTTTCAAGAAGCCTTATTGTTAAAAATAAATGATAGCCCGTGCATTGCTGCGAAAACTGTTAGCAAATAATTTAATGTTTTAAAACAAGATTTTTTTCATGAAACATAGTATAATTTAATTATAAATTATTATTTTAAGAAATATGTTTATAGTAAAAATCTAAAAATAATAATGAAAAAACAAAACATGAGTGCGATTATTGTTTTGTTTATTTATCACCTTGACAATATACCGGTGAGATGATATGAGACGATAAAATGTTGAGTAGAGATACTAGCGACATCAACCTTGGCTAAACCTATTACATATGTGCATTCATACAAAAAATTGACACATATAAAAATATAATGTGAGGTAACTCATAATTTCACTTTTAATTAAAAAAATCTCAATTGTGAAGTTGAGTGCATAAAAGAATTTAATATTTATTTTTTATAGGTTGCATGCACATGCAAATTTAATGGGAGCATATATATGCATGAAGTGTTAGTGGAACAAAGTTTTACATGGGGACCTACTTGATGATGTGGATAGGTTGCATGTCAAGATAAATAGGTTAGTGGAGATGAGCTACTTAGGTATTATAGATTTTATATGCCCGGTTTCCACCAAGTGATAAAGGTAGACTTGACACTTCTTTTGGTGGTTCCTTCTCTATTAAACAAACTCGTTACATATGATATCATATTGAAAAAATTAAGTGTACTAAAGATTGGAAATGCGGCAAAGGTGATGTATTAGGTATAAACCTCAAATATATATATGATGTTAAATCTTTTGTTGGAACTGATGCTTTTCGTGAGCTTAGTGATAAATATGGTTTTGATTCTGAGATAATTATAAGATTTTTTAAGTTCTTTGCCGCTCATATTGATCTTCCTAAAGAAGAATTGACTTAAATATTATGAACCCATTAAAAAAGTTTATAAAGGACCCATTATTGCTAGAACTAAAATACAATTTTATACTATTAATCCTGTTCCGCTAACTTTTTATATTGGAAAACCTCATTTTCCTGTCAGGATTAAGGAGCATACTATAACTACAACTTTGATTTATAAAAGGAACACTACAATTTCTAAGCACCATGAGCAAATTAAAATAGAACCTTCTGTAGCTATGGTTAAGGATCTTCTGGTTTAGGATGTAGAGTGGACGTGTTATCTATCTTTCTGAAAAGACTTCTAGAATTGCTAGGTTATTTTCTTTATTGGTAGGTGTGTGTGGATTTCATTAGTTAGCATCTTACTTTTAGCTGCCTGCATTTCTTATTTGAATCAAATCTTTATCTCTGTTTTCAACATCACTTATCTTCTCAACAAATGATGTCTGCATTAACGTGAAGTCGGGTTTTATGCTTTTTCTCTAAAATAATTTGACACACAACAGGCTCCTTATATAATCGGTCAGTTGAAGATCAAAAAACACACGCTATAAGCACCGGATGCAGTGAGTATATATATAGAAAAACAAACCAAATAAAACTGAATCGCCGCAAAGAAAATTGAATCGGTGCTCCATCGTCGAACACACTTTATGTCAACACTAGTTAAAAAAAGACAATTTATGTCAAACACACGCAAGAAAGTCCATGAAAAAAAATCCAGTAGAAAACAAATGAAAAGGCAAACCACACAATCATACGACATTAACCGCGAAAGGCGTCCGAACCAAGTGCGCACCCTCTGACCAGGTGATGGCGCCGTGCGCGTACCCCTTGCTGGCTCCGGCGCTCGCAAAACTCACCTCATACGCCGCCGTCGTCTGGCGCCTCGATAACACCAGCCACTCGGGCAACACCTTCACCTTCAGGCATGTCGGCGCCTCGACGGTCGTCGTGTACGTGGCGTTTGAGCCCTCCACGTTCATGGTTGTGTACGTGGCATTTGGGCGCTTTCTAGTCGTGTCTCTTATATATTAACTACATATACCATTGAATACACCCACACTACATATGAAAGAAGCTTGGGTTGATTTCAACACTCTAGGGGCTTGCTTGGAAGCAAGGGATCCTCCCGGGTTCCCCTTAATTTCCATGGGTAGGAAATCCCGGTCTCAAAACATTAGAAGAATTTTCCCCATCTATCCACCTGCCCCGATGGGGTTTTGCTGCCCTAGAAATGATTCTCCGTTCAGCCAAATGAGCCCTAGGTGAATAAGATCTGAACGATACAATCTCATAGATCGTATGATAGATAAAATTGTTTAATTTCCTCGGTCTTCAACCAATTGACACATAACATGCTCCTTATATAATTTGTTAGTTGAAGATCAAAAACACGAGTAAGAATTTTTTTTGGAGCTCAAGCTCCATAAAACCTTTTTTTGTTTATTTTGTAAACCCTAATTTTAAGTTTTCAAAAAATTGTAAAAAAGACTGAACAAGTAAACAATGATGTGAGGTAAATGTGTGTAAAATTTCAAGTCGAAATGCGTTGAAATGAAATCTACACAAAGTAGACAAATTCATGATACGGTATAGAAGGGTGAATAGTACCATGTGTTAAGAAACCTTAGTTTTTTTTTTGGATAGCACTCATTTTTGTGTATTGGGTTTTAAAATTTTACACACTTGTGCATTATACCATCATCTATCTTTGTATTTTTTTTAGAAACTTTTGAAATGTAAACATATAAAATTTTACAAATTTTAAGTCTTACATTTTGAAGAGCTCAATGAAACTCGTCCTCCAAAAGCAATTTCGACAAGAACACACTCTATAACAAGGATGGAGGAAGTACAGAAGAACAGACCAAATAAAACTGAATCGGTGGCTCCATCGCCGGGCACTGTTTATTTCAACACTAGTTACAAAATGGACAAATTATGTCAAACACACGCAAGAAAATTACCAAAAAAAAATTCCATTCAAAAACAAACGAGAAGGAAAACACAATTACACGACATTAACTGCAAAAGGCGTCCGGACAGAGTGCGCGCCATCCGACCAGGTGACGGCGCCGTGAGCATACCCCTTGCTGGCCCCGGCGCTCGCAAAACTCACCTCATACGCCGCTGTCGTCCAGCGCCTCGAGAACACCAGCCGCTCCGGCAACACCTTCACCGCTAGGCCTGCCGGCGCCTCGACGGTCGCCGTGTACGTGGCGTTCGAAGCCCCCACGTTCATGGCGGTGCGCGACACCAGGACCGGTTTCCCTGCCGCGAGCCTCGGCACGGAGATGGACGGGTAGTTGAGGCCCGTGGCGATGAGGTCCGGCGAGGGCGCGCCGCGCGGGCAGGCGAACGCCGCGTCGCCGGAGACCATGCGGACGAGCTTGGCCTTGTAGCCGTAGTAGCAGAGGAAGTTGAGGTAGTCCGTGGTGGTGGTGTCAAACACCAGGCCCGGGCTGAGCGCCCGCAGCGGGCTGATCTCGCCGGCGCCCATGTCGTGCCCGGTCGCCACCGCGCCGGTGCTGCTCTCGATCGGCTGCCCGAGGTTGTTCCTCGTCGTCGCTGAAGCCCCGATCGTTTGGGTTAGCAATGCAAACCCAGGCGATATGTGGAGACTGGTTGAAGGGGCACGTGTGTGTATACCTGTGGTCATGAGAGCTGATCTGATCATGGACGGCGACCAGCCTGGGTGGGCCGACTTGACGAAGGCGCCGGCGCCGGCGACGTGCGGGCAGGCCATGGAAGTGCCGGACCTGATGGCGAATGCCGAGGGCTTCTTGCCGGCGGGGACGTCCGCCTTGTCCGTGGACGGCATCGCCGCGGCGAGGATGCTGACCCCGGGCGCCATTAGATCAGGCTGTGACCCCCAAAAAAATGAAAATTCCCCAATCAGACAGCATGCTACTAATGCCAGATTGAATATTTCTGACAAGGTTAATCTTGGTGACCTTGAGGATGGACTCGGTGAGACCACCAGGGCCGCGCGCTGAGAAGGACGCCACCATGGGCGCAGGCTTGACCAACTTCACGTCCTCCGTCGGCAGTATCGAAGCCGTCGGATTCCTAAACCAGGGAAACATCGATCATCGATCATCGTGCACTTCACTTCCTTCACCGTGACACGATAAAAATTCTCGCTTTTGTGACTCACTTGGTGGAGTTGATGTACTCGAGGATCTGCGCGCCGAGTTGGGCGCCCACCTGGGAGAAGGCGAAGCTGCCGGCATCGAACGGCACGTCCTTCTCCGTGTCGTCGATCAACACCAGCCCGGCCGCCCCGGACCCCTCCGCCACCAGCTTCTTCACCCGCCGGGACACCATCGAGCCCATACCCACGCACACCACGATTTTCCCGGACACCTTCTGCACGTCCAGCGACCCCGGATAACAGTTGCTGCAATGCAATTCATTACACCATCACCATCAGCATCGATCCGTCTGCAGTCATGACATCAAGAACAGAGTAAATTCAGCTCGATCTTCTTGTACCCTGCCTCGGACACCGGCGTGTACCGGCCGGCCGCTTGGGCCCCGAACACCAGAGGAAAACGCTCTCCGCTGAGGCTTTGGTTGGAGAAGTTTATGCCGACTCCCTGCCATGGTGCGCCACGATCAGGACCTCAAAAGCATGCTAATGGCGATGGCGATGGAAATGCGTACCTTGACGACGTTGCCGTTGCCGAGGACGATGTTGGACTGGAAGGTGCGGTCGATGCTGGAGGCGGCGACGGTGAGGATCCACGGTGCGGAGTTGACGACCGTGTAGGGATTGGGCCCGTCGTTGCCGCCGGAGCAGACCACCAGGACGCCCCTCTGGTGCGCGTGGAACGCGCCTAGCGCGATGGGGTCGCTGAGGAAGTCGGAGGCGAAGGCGGAGCTCATGCCGATGGAGATGGAGATCACGTCCACGCCGTCGTTCACCGCATCGTCGATGGCCTTGAGCAGCGCCGAGCCGGAGCACCCGCCCATGGTGCACACCTTGTACGTGGCCACGCGGCTCGCCGGCGCGCCGCCTTTGGCCGCGCCCCGGGCCAGGCCGTAGTAGTCCGCGTCCGCCACGACCGCGCCCGCGGCCGTCGACGCGCAGTGCGTGCCGTGACCGACGGTGTCTCGCGGCGAACCGCCGGCCACCGCGGCCGGCGACGGCGTCACCGCGGCGTGCGAGGCGTTTGACGAAGTGGGCGCCGCCGAGCCGGGCTGGATGCCGTAGTGCCGCGCCCCGATGAGCTTCCTGCGGCATACCATGCACGATCGCACAAGTTATTAAACCGTGCTCTTGCGTGCATCATGCGGTACACAATATGGCAAATTCTCTGTGGTTACTTGTTGCAGTTGCCCTTCTTGAAGTCTGGGCCGTCCATGCACACGCCTCGCCACCTCGCCGGCACGTCCCCCATCCCGGCGTCGTCGAAACTCTGCGACTCCGGCCAGACACCTGACGACGACACCAAATGAAAGAGGATCAGAACGATTGCAGGCAGTGTCACTGTCAAAAGTCATCCACTCATGGGCTCATGGCTGCCTTATCGATCGATCGTATGTACCGGTGTCGATGACGCCGATGATGACATCGCCGGAGGCCCGGCGGCCGAGGCGGTCGGTGCGGAGGCCGGACTCGGTGTCGAGGAAGTCCCAGGAGCGCGTGGTGTGCAGCTGCAGGGCGCGGTCCCGGAACACGGACACCACCCGCTCGTGCTCTGGTCGTGCAACAACCAAACAAAACAAAACGGAATCACCATCAACGGGAGGCGCACGATCATCACAACCACAACGAATGGACGACGTGATCGGAGCGAGGCCGAACCGGACAGCGCGGCGGCCTCCTCCTCGGTGAGGTCGGCGGCGAAGCCCTCGAACGCGTGGTGGTAGCTATGCGTCACCGTGGACGGCCGTGGCTCCTGCTCGGCGCTCGCCGGCGCGATTGACGACAGCATCTCAAGGTGGGCGGCGCGCACCGCCTCCGGGTCGCCGGCTCCCCCGGACGAAGGACTCCCCATATAGACGACATACGACTGAAACCATGGCAACAATGAATGAATGAACTCACACAACGCAGCAGCAGGGCAGGGCATACACAATCTCTGAGACTAATTAGCTCGCATTTTCAGGGTTCAGACAGATGCATGGCAGGGTGATAATTATGCTTCTTCTACTGCTACTACCTCTTTGGTGCGGTGTGCTTCAGCTGAGAGGGATACCAGGAGGTGGTAGGCGAGGACGAGGATGACGAAGTGCGCGCGGTTCACCATTGATCCCTGAATCAAGCCACCAACTCCTAGTTTCCTACTAGAAATGGAGTGATCGATATGATTGTCTCTGCAGCATGAGCGGGCCCGATTTTGTAGGTGGAGTTGGGGCCTCGATCCTTTGGGTTTGTTTATTTATCAATCGGAATCCGATTCATCTGAACTCTGACCGGTCTCTCTTTATCTTCCTTTTCTCTCTCTGGTGCTCCTGCTTTACTAACTCGCTTTGCTTGCTTGGTGCGAGTATAGAAACTTCTCATGGAAACTACTTTGTCGGCATTGTCACCTGATCGGCCACATGCCCGTCTGAGACGATGCTGGGTAAGTTTTCCTTTTTTTTCTTCTTCTCAAGGGATTGCTTGGCACTCAGGTATGGAATATATGCGCTATGACACTTAGCCATACTGTTCCAGTGATTCCGACGTAAAAGAAGGTTTACATGCTTCTATCGCAAGCTTTACTTAGTGTGTTTTTTCACACATGAATATGTCACCGTGTATCTCTATCGTTGAACGTGATACATAGAACAACATCGCCGGAGAAGCCTCGTCGAAAGCGCGATACGCAAGACATGTGACATGTCGATGAGAACTTTCGAATCCCAAAATCCGGAAGGAACCCTTGTAGAAAGTGTGACGGCTATGGATTGCCCTAGGTCAAACTGATCACCCATAGAGCCTCGTGGAATACTGTCGTCGAACACGAAGAACATTGAAGGACCAGAAGGAAGAAGACCAAGGGAGAAAAGGAAGGTAAAGTAAAAAAGTGATAGATTGGTAGATCGATTGTGTGTTGTTCAATTGGCTATCATCTCCCATCTATAAATGAGGCGGTTGGAATTTTCTTCATACATGAAAAGAACTTTAAATCCCGTCTAAATTTTATGAAACCAACCGAACTCGGATTACGTGTGGATCTGAAACAATAGTTCGATTTTGAGTCCAACAAGCCACATATGATCGACCTTCGGATCGAAATGATCCAAAGGAGAAAAAAAATTGTATCGACGAGACAAAGAACTTTCATGTTAAACTTGTTTCATTTGAAGCCATCTTGAGTCCTGACTAATTGGTGCAATGTATCAGACATGTGTCTCTGAGATCGAGCGATGTATTGTTGTCATGGTTGGATCAGATTGTTTATCAGTAGAATCTCGAGCATCGGCACTCCGAGCATTATTTTGTACCTTGAGATGAGCTCTGATGAAGATGACATAAACATAAAAGTTGTTCATCTCAATGAGACGAAGACTTTTCATGTTGAAGACTTTTTCATTTAAGATCGTTGTAAGAATCGAATAACCAGATCTTCAAGAACCAGCATCCCAAACACTAGCATGGAGAAGATCAAGGAAACCAATTGCAGGCTGGAAGCCATGAGCCAGATCTGAGGAAGGGATGGCGGCTCAGGGAAACACCACGAAGAGCGGAGAAGAAAGAGATAAGAGAGAGCCGAGAGGAAGGTCGTAGTGACCGAAGCAGCGCTTGGCAAGAGAGGTGGACGCCGGCATCGGATTGGTGTACGGCGAAGGCCCAGGAAGGGGAGAGGAGCGCACAAGGGAGAGCTAGTTGTGCTTACAATTAACTTATCCAACGTTGGGGGGAGAATAACCAAAACTCGGACCGGGAATTATAATGCAACAACAACCATATTAAGAAAACAATTTTTCAACCAGTAAAAGTACAACGATCGATATGACCAAGCCCTAGACAATGCACAATGGTGCATTGGCCTATGTATTGATTTGATTCTTGCATTGCCACTGTACACAACTTGCAGCAACGTACTTTGATTTCTCTGGCTACACACACGGATTGTTTGTTCATCTTTCTCAGATAACTGACACGCAAGCGTGTTGGACTTGATAAACCAGTGACTTTGACACTTCCACATACGGAGTATAGTACCCACAGAAATTCCTATGGAAAGTCTAAATCCCATCCAGAATCAAAAATTTCGGTGGCTTTTAAATAGAAATATTGTTCTTACCAAGGACAATTTGTTGAAAAGGGGGTGTCTGGGCAGCTCTACATCTCCCTTCTGTGGGAAGGATGTAAGCATAAACCACCTCTTTTTTCCTTGTTCCATGGCAAAAAATGTTGTGGAACATTTTAATTGTAGCCTTTAATATATCAAGGAAACCTCTTGACCTGAAATTTTTGTTTGGGGGCTGGATACAAATTTTAACTGCTGATGCTAAGAATTTCATGATGATTGGGGTGGCTTCTATCCTCGGCTTAGAAATAGTGCAATCTTTGATAACCAGAAAACCAATGATCCCTGTGTCCCTGTGTATATGATGGCTAATTGGCTTAACGATTGGTCTATTCTGCAGAAAAAATAAGAAGGTCAAAATAGGCTTAGGGATGGAGTCAAGATGTATGAAGCGGTGGCAAACGAGATCTTCAGGAGAGCAGCTGGGTGGAGTCTACATGTTGGCAGGATTCAATGATCTCTGCCTCTTCCTGGTTTTGTGGTTGACTCTGGCTATAATCTAGTACGTAATGATACCTATGTGTGGTAGACAGAAATTTGTCTGATGGTTTTAGGTGTTTGAATTTTGGGGTTTCGATAAGTGCTGAGAGCTCGGCGTCTGTGAGTCTCCAGCGAAGTTTCAGCTAGATCCTGGGGGCTGATCGGTGGTTAGTTAGTATCCTAAGTTCTGCTTCTTTGATCGTAAGGATTGCAATGCATATTAGGGTAGGTTTATATCCCAGACATTTGATTTCTATAGATGAAATCGAAGGGGGAACCCTCTTTTATCAACAAAAAAAAAATGGAGTAAAGAGCAAGGGCAGTACGATCTAGGAACCGCTATTTAACTGCAAATTTCAACATCTTGTATTAGCTTAAACGCTAGTAGCAGCCTAGTAGGACTATTTTCCTACGTATGACCAAGCCCAAGCCAACATGGGCGTTGCTGAGTTGACTGCCACCTTATATAAACGGCTTGGAAGCACACAGGCTCTGCATCATCAGAAGTTCAGAAGTGTCTCCCTCTGCAGACGCAAGAATCCGCGTCCACCCCAAAGTCCAAGGGTGTCACAGGCTAACCGCTAGCTCAGAATGCCCAAAGTTTATTAGCGTCATGTTCTTTGGCTTTGCTTATGTGTCGTTGGAGGGTTATGTTGAACAAATTTAAAAGTCCACACTTAACTGAACGATCGTGTTTTCACTTTTTCAATGGCCTGCAGAAGACCGTGATCAGAGCCGATCTCACCGGCGAGAAGTGCAACAGCAAGATCATGTCAACTTTTGCCAAGCTCGAGGGTGCTTCTCTTCCTTCCAAGTTAAATAGGAGGCGGAGGAGAATGCGGCATCGAGTACCCCGCAGATTCATCATCGCCCTGCAAGAGGAGTGAGATTCTGGAGGAGCATGTATGGTGGTTGGAATTTGCTTTTCGCACAGTGATGCGATCCCCTTTACTCTGTAATAATAACACGACGGTTTCAGCATGGTCACTTCGGGTTTGATGCTTCCCCCCTTTTAATTATTATTAATTCCCCCCTGATTTTAACCCTGGTGGGGCCCAATCATGTCCATTAGTCCAATCAAATCACGCTGAAATCTAATCAGTCCGTAAAACCATGTAACTCCCCCGTGAGTCTAGCAAAGCTCCTGCCTACTATAGCACTCTCTACTCCTGAAAGAAACATGTCGGCCAGCATTTCCATTTGTATAGATAGTGATGGCTACCTTCTGAAAGGGGAATCAAGAGGAACTTTCTTTAAACTGAGAAGAAATAGGGCAGTGTGCATTCTGTCAACGGCTTAATCCAAACAGAACTGACAACTAGATCTGGATGACAGGGGAACCTCAAAGGAACAGACGCACTGGCAAAACGAAATCACACGAGTTTGAATGAGCATCTATTCGCTTGCGTTCCAGGCAGCACATGTATTGTTATTATTCTAGGTTTCCTTTCTCTTCTCACTCTTAAATTACATCTTGCAGGTCATAAATCTCCGGATTCAAAACTATTCACTGCATTTATCAAATTGTATGACTGATCACATCAGAGAATGACGTGAACTACAAGAAGTACCGGCAAACTTTGATCATCATCCCATCTACAGATCAAAGTTCATCTCTAACCTCATAAAAATTACAGGCAACTAAGCGACCCAAGTGACCCAAGCCTATAACGAGAAGAACACTACCAAGTACTCCCTCCGTAAAGTAATATAAGAGTGTTTAGATCACTACTTTAGTTGTCTAAACGCTCTTATATTACTTTACGGAGGGAGTACCAACTATGTATGCCTTCTCCAATGCCGAATCGATGGTAAACAAATACTCACTACTCTCTAGAGAAAAATGAAACCTCCGAATCGGAGATTTTTACAGCACAATATGAAGTAATCAGGTTTGTGATGACCTGAGTTCTTCCAACGCCGTGGTGACCTGCTCCCGTACAAGCTCAATCCTCTTCAGGTAGACCTCCAGCTCACGAATCTGCTGCTGCCTCCAATTCTCATCGCTGTGCACCCGAGGGTTCAGTCCAGCCGCCCCAATACCGAGGCCAAGAAAATCGGCACCCCCAAATCCCATGCCCAAGCCCGATCCCAGTCCCAACCCTGGTCCGGTCTGCCCAGTAGCAGTAACCGAGCTGATGAGCTCCTTCAGTAGAGGAGACAGAATGCTCCGGACATCAGCTTCAGTTGGACCATCGGCTGTCACTGGTGGATAACCAGGATAAGGCAATGGTGCCGGCACCGGGGGTGGCGGTGCAATCACCGGCACCGGCAGCGAATTCTGCAACGCGAATGGGGGCTCAGGAGCCGCATCTGTTAACATCGGAGCAGGAGTTGCAGGGAATGCTGGGGTCTCCATCTCTTGCGCCGTCCTCCTCCTTCCACGCCGCGATGAGCCCCTGCCCTTGGGCGTGTGCGCAGACGCGCTTCCGCCGCCACCTTCCTCGACTGCAGCAGACGGCTCCGTGGCCGTGGCCGCGGCGGCGGCGGCTGCTGCTTCTGCGGGGTTGATGTCGTCCTCGTCCGAGGCGTCGCCGTCGCGCTTGAAGGCCGGGCGCCAGATGTGGCGCGATACGTCGTAGATGGCGGCCTCGTGCGGGGTCCTGAAGGCGAAGGCGGCGCCCTGGGCGAGCATGCGGTTGGCGCAGAGGCGGTACTTCTTCTTGAGGCGGCGGAGCTTCTCGATGAGCTGGTTCTTGGAGAAGTCGAAGGAGAGCTTGCGGCGGATCTCCTCGTAGAAGGGCCCCGTGTCGTACTGGTGCGACGCGAAGGCGGTGCCCCGGCGCGACGTGAACTCCAGGAAGCCGCGCAGGATGAGCAGCTCCTCCTCGTCCGTCCACAGCCGCTGGAACAGCCGCCTCGAGTCCTCCGCGGCCGCCGCCGCCGCCGCACTCGGCCCCTGCGGCTGAGGCGGCGGGATTGGACCGGCTGGTTCGGGGAAGGCGGGGGGCGGAGGTGGGGCCGAGCAGTCGGGGGGGAGCGGTGGAGGCGGGGCCTCCTGGGAGGCGGGTGGGTGGGAGTTGTTGGAGGCGTCGCTGTCGGTGCCCTCCTCGTCTTCGTCGGCGGAGAAGGGGGAGGAGGAGCGGGAGGGGGCGGCGGAGGCAGGGTCGTCAGCCATGGCGCGGGATTGTGGTTGGAGGGGAGGGGAGAGGGATTAGGGGTTTGGGTGGAATCGAATCGAATCGGGTACCGGATACGGCGGATAAGACTTGGCCGGACTGCCTGCGTGCGTGGCGTCGCGCTACGGGGCGGGCTACCTTGCTGGCGTCTGCTCCCCCGCTGACACATGGGTCCGAGCGGAATGAAACTGGACCCAGCTGGTCAGGTGACTGTTCTTTTTACAAGCAGCCAGGTGACCGCTTTTTTTCTTAAGACAAATTTCAAAGCTTTATTATGGCGTCATAATGTTTACAAAGACGAATATAATTCATCGACCTGGCCTAAACAAACATGACGGCCAGCCTCCAGTGATAAAGCATGTTATGTGAGTTTGTGAGCCTCGACATTAAACCTTCTAAATTTATGAACTACTACGATACAATTTATAGTTTGATATTATTACCAACCCTTTTGCATTCTGAAGCAACATGAATCCATCTGATGTATAGATAACTACAAGAATATCCCGCGCGTTGCAGCGAAAATCTCTATAATAACTCTATAATATAAAATCAAAGAGTATAAGATGCATATAAATGAAAGTGGATGACATGGACAAATGATTGACTAAAATAATGGATGATGTGGATAGTCTGCGTGTTGAGATAGATACCATAAATGCATCTTAGTGAGTTTTTTTAGTGAATGGCATTGATAAATGATTTGCTACAATAGTGGATGATGTGAATAGCTTGCATGTTGAGATAGACACCATAAATACATATTAGTGATTTTTTTTAAATGATGACATAAACAAATGATTGGCTACAATAGTGGATGATGTAGTGGATGATGTACATAGCTTGCATGTTGAGATAGACACCATTAATACATCTTAATGGGATTTTTCTTTATAAAAGATATAGATGTGCAAGAGCTAAGCCTTCTCGAACATGCTTCGAGAGTAGCCATGTGTGAGATCATTGCGAACATTATGGCATAAGCTCCAAAAATTTTACCCTCGTAGTCTCTGCAATCTGCACCCGGTTGTACCGTACAATCCATGTATGCCCATCACTATACATGAGGTGGAGCAATCCAATGGGTTGATGTAACTTTCGGTGCTCTAGGATGTTGACTACCAACAGTTTTGAGGTTGCTAATTTTAGATAGATAGGATTGCATAAAAGAATGAGTCAAGAAACGGCTCTAATAGATTTCTTCATGGATTGCTTTCCTTCTAGCCCCCCAAACAGCTCATAGTCACCACCATTCGAGTAAATTCTTCAACAAAGAGAGATTCATGCATAGTTAATAGCCAACTCTTCGCATTGATATCTTGGTTAGAGATCATTTGTTCAACCATATCTTCAAGAGATAGTGCCCACATACTTCTTGACATGGAGCAATTAAGCAAGGTGTGCCTTCAAATTGTACTCTGAACCACATAGACAACAAGTGTTGGATGTCACCATCTTGTGGTGGCGAAGAAGGTAAAAAGTCAGAAACGAATGGTGCGAATGTTTCCATTAGAAAAACTTCACTTTGGATGGAACGAAAATGTCTCATAGTCATGTCCGGGCTTTGCCCTTAATCTTTTGTTGGTTGTATCTTTCCGATCAATGAGCCATCCTTCCGTTCTTAGTTTGGTTCTATGAATCAACCTGTAAGACAAAACTAACACTGTATTTTCCTTTATGCTCTTCGTTCCATGCCCAAAAATCATCAACTTAACGAGTGCCTAATGAGATCTTCAAGATTGTCTTTGCATCATGTGGAATAAAGATCGACCATACCACCCCCTCTCTCTAAGCATCAATTAAAGTCGATACTAGTCGAGGAGGTCCAGGAATTAGTGAATTTATGGGGCGCATTAAACTCCCCCTCAGGACCCGATTATGATTCGACATGTCAGTTGTACTTCCACCTGCCTATGCGCCTTATACTAGCCTACTTTTAACATATCACTGCATCGAGAACTACCCGCCATATTTTATGATGGATGAGATCCAATCTCTGCTTTTATATAGAAGTAATAGGGATGTAAACTGACTTCATATGAGAGAACTAAGGGAACCTAGATGGTTCATCACTCGCCATGCTTGTTTTTCCAAGAGAGAAAGATTAAAGATTTCCAAGTATCAGAAGCCTAGACCGCCAAGATATTTTGGTTTTGTCATTGCCTCCCATGAAACCCAAGTTAGCTTTCTTCTACCTTGCTTTCTTCCCCATTAGAATTGTCTGATAATAGATGTTACATTATCACGTAGGCCTCACCAAAGACGAAAACAAACCATCAAATATACTAGTATTGCATGTGCCATCGACTTGATCAATACCTCCTTTCTTGCTTAAGAGAGAAGTTTTTCCATCCGTCATCTCACTTTTCCCACATTATGTCACGAATATTTAAAAGTCTGATTCTTGAAGAAGAAGAAATCCCACATGAGTAGGCAGGCCAAGGCACCACTCACTTGAGGATTCATTATGGACATGAAAGAAAGTTGGTTTGTCATGAGAGATCATATCAGAAAGTACTAGCTTTAATCGGTTAGCAACCCTTTGGAGGTACGCTTATAAAGAACATTACATAAGCTGATGGGCCTGAATTATGACAACAAGATGGATATTTACCTTGGGTAACAACATGATAGTTTTGCTAATGCTCTCAACACTTTCAACCCCTTCCAGAATTCTCAAAGCTGCCTTAGTGACTTCTGCACCACATACTCCCCAATAAAAAATGTTACATCAACGGATTGACTACAGTCTTTTACAAGAACCTTCCCTTAATGTTCTGCACCCCCTCTTGAATTTCACCAGGGTGGGGCCCCAGCCTCACCCTTAACCCAAACAAATACTACCAGGTGAATAACAACCCTAATGTTAAGTAAAACTCCGTTGATGTAGCATTCCCTCCTCCCCAATGCTTTTGAGTTTCTTCTATATGACTGCTTGAGGTACGAAGGCTAGAATGAGGCGGGGGAAGCATGGCGCTGAAAAGGGAGAGAAATTCACCCATGGTTAAGACCGAAAGTCACTTTTGTCCAAGTACTTAGAAATACCTAAAATACGGTCATGAATGTTGTATCTATGAACATCGTCGGTCAACACTATACACTTTGACTACGTATTTTACCTATGTGATATACTGTTTGACCAATTGATCGTCCACGTATCCACTAGCAGTGTGACATGTCTTCAAAATTTAATTTGGTCACTGGACATGTCTTCAAAATTCATAACACATCACTTTGTTCGTTGGTTAGTCTTTTTTTCTTCTTCTTAGTTTTGTTTATATATTTGAAAATATATGTCTTGTAGAAATTAATTTAGTTAAAATTTAAAAAGTATTTATCACAAATATAAAAAAATCCATCCAGTGTAAAAAATGTTAAAGCTATTTAAAAATAAATATGAGTGACACTATAAAAATGCTCACGTTTTCAAAAGTAGGTTCATGACAATTAATTTGTCAATACAATATAAAAATGTATGCGCAATTTACAAAAAAGTTCCTACCATAAAATAAAAAATCCTGACATTTAAAAAATGGTTCATGTGTTTAAAAAAAATGTATCTAACATTAAAAAACATTTAATTTAAATATTCACATAAAATTTAAAAATGTTTCAGAGAAAAGTGCATGAAAGTTGAAAAATTGGCCACACATTTTGTGACGCTCCCAAAATCAGACCGTGTGCAGTAATCATACACGCAAGGTAGACGATCGAGATCAGGGACTCACGGTAAGATATCACAACACAACTCTACAAATAAAAAAATACAAGATGTTTAATACAAGCCAGGGGCCACGAGGGCTCGAATACAACAGCTCTGAAGAACAAAGTTAGCGGAAGCAATAGTATCTGAGTACAGACACAAGGATACAAGGTTGCCTTAAGAAGGCTAGCACAAATCACAACAGATCAAAAAGGCGAGTCCTCCTACCTGGGAACCTCCAAACTACTCCTGGACAACAGGGAACTCGGCGTCGTAGAAGGCATCGGGGATCTTCATGTTGCGGAGGTCGGCATCGGGGGTCTCCTGCTCCTGGACTCCAAGGCTCCAACGTCGACTGTAGCGGCTGATCAGGCAAAAAAAAGGGGGAAAAAGCAAAGGTGAGTATCTAGCATACCCGCGAGTCTTACGTCCGCTACTAAGCATTTATGCAAGGGCATCAAATGGAAAAGGGAGGCTGTATATAGTGGACTGCAAGGTAGAAATCAGAACAAGGGTAAGAAGCTAGGCCTATCAAAGACTAGCCTCTTTCGACGAGTCTTGCAGTATGATAAGAGAATAGCCAACAGTTTATATAAAGCATAAAGTAACAATGCAGCAGAAGTTGCTGCAGCATTGTATAATAATAAGTTGTAATAATTAACAATGCCTCCGAGATCACCTCCTTGACTTCCCTGCGAGGAAGCAAACCCGAAACCAACAGTTTAGTAATAATAGTTTATAGTAGTAGGATATGACTTCAGCATAAAGCGTCATGTTACCGTGGACACGGCTATTCGAATAGATTAATCTTCCCTGCAGGGGTGCACTTGTGTTACACTACACGCACGGATCTCCAGGGTGGCGGACACCTTGTTAGGGAACGCTCCACCAAGGCTATCCGACACAACAAAGCCCATCTTTCAAATTCAACACAGAGGCCATCCGCCGGTCTAAATCCTAAGTACGCAGGGCCTTGGACCCCAACCCCGACGTACTCCTGCACGGTGCGTGGCTGGCCGGTGAAGCATAAGCAAATCAAATAAGACAACACCGCGCGAGCAAATAAGACAACACCACTTCCCGGCAATCAGCCCGCGGTACTGGTGACGTCTGAAGAGTCCTCGGACGAGACTAAGTTGCGGGGGAGCCCATAACTCGTAATTCCCACGGGTAGGTAGTTCGTACATGGCATATAGCCAACTCAAGACATCCACCGAACCATAAAGCATTTTAATTAACCTGCATGACAACCGTTATCGTTGCCTCGACTTAACTGACCCGCGGTCAACGACAGCAGTCAGGACCACCAGTACATCGGTGCCTGCCCTGTCGTCCCACCAAGTCTCTGCGGTTACCAACAAGGTGAACCGTCTCCTTACCTTGTCTCTTGTGTGCTCCTGTAGGAGCTCGACTTTCGTGGTTTGGTAACTCTCGCGGCCAACGATCAGGGTCCAAGCACACCGGTACACTGGTCGTACCCTCCCTGTCGTCCCGTCGCAATACCACTCGCGGGCACCGTTGGGTCACCCGACTTCTTAACTTTAAGGACAACCGTGTTCAGGACCCTAGGGCGACTATAAAGAGTCAGCAACGAGTGGATTACGAGGATTACTCCTCGATAGCTCCACTTGATGTGGCTCGACAGAGCCGCGGTAGGGACCTTAGACGGTGTCTGCATTGTACCGTATATGTGCAATTATAATCACCGTATCCGCGTTCACTCACAGAGTGATCACGGCCCGCTGTCTAATCCTAGCTAACAATGCGTAGGGCTCACTCCTGAATATAATATATATATTTATAGGCAGCATAGGATAAAGGAGGAACATCAAGGGGCGACAAAAACAGGCTATGCAATTGTATAGGATTGTAACGTAGCAGCAACAGTAACAATGCCTAGTGCAAGAAAAGTACGGAAAGATAGGCGATATCTGGGGAAGAGAATGTCTCTGCTTGCCTGGAAGCTCGACAGTAGGGGTACGGTCGTCGACGAAGTAGTCGAACTCCTCACGTCGGCGTCGGCGTCGGTAGCGGTATCGAGGTCTATCGAATAAGAAGGGGGAGAGAAACAATAAATACACACCAATAATAGCAATACAAATACAAGACATGGAAAACGCAAACTTAACGGTGTTCTAACGCAGTGCAATGCACGTTGCTCGGAGCGAGAATTCATCCGGGAATTAAATACCGGCTCCGGGTGATTACCGACAAACGGCCCGAAGGGGGAAGGTTCCATGCCGGAGGGGTCGTGGACATCCGACAAATGTATGGTTGGTGTACTGATACGGTGAGGATAGTTCTCACTCCTCGTTGGTTACCCCAAGTGGAAGGTGAGATGTAGCATAGCAGCAAATTTCCCCTATGTAGAGGATAAGGTTTGTCTCCCGTAGGACTCGCAGAAATACAAGAAGGTGGTAAAGTGAACAATGGCGCCGTTCACAACCGAGGGTTGCTAACTTCACCTGGACCTGCACACAGATACAAATAACTTTGCTCCCAACGAGTACAGAGGAGTTGTCAATTCCTCCGGCCTTGCTGTTTACAAAGGATTAACGCAAGAGATAATGATAGTGATAGCAACTGGAAAGCAAACTAAGGATGTAAACAGTAATGTGAAGATGGACCGGGGTCCCGTGATTTTCACTAGTGATGTCTCTCTCCCAAAAGACGATAAAAGTGCTAGCGAGGTAAACAAATAACAGTTGGGCAATTGACAGGATTATGAAGGCACCGCAATGCTAACTATGTTGCAAAGAAAGGAAGGAATCAAAAGCAATGGGCAGTACGCCAAGGTAAGTAGACCAAAATCCATCTGCATCTACTACGAATCATCCACCTTGAGATATCTATCCAGAACATCTCGCTGATATTAAGTTACGAATCCCACCCAAAGTGTAAATCCAAAGCAACAGACAACTGCATTAAAAGAACTTTGCGTAAAGTAAACAATCCTTGCATCCGCGGATACAAACACCGTTGTTTTATCCCTGATGGCAACAACACATCCCCTAGTCTCATATTTCTGTCACTCAAGCTAGGCATCAAGGGGCTGAACCCACAATCAAGCATAACGCTCCCTCTTGGAGTTGCAACAAATCACTTGGCCAAAGTAAAATACGGCAATGGAGAACATGCAAAATTTATTCAAGAACAAAATATAAAAGAGAAGAACCAAATATATTACTCATCACAATCTGAACATAGTCTCATAATCCATCAGATCCCAACAAACTCAGCATAGCAACAACATAAAATTACAAAGGTGCCTCGGTCATGTGAGGCAGCTCACGAGGTCTCAAAAGTGGAGGCACAAAGAGGGGAGAGGAACATCACATAGCTACTGGTCACGGACCCATGGTCCAAGGGGAACTACTCACGGTACATACGGAAGGTGTCCATGGCTATGGATGGTCTCCCGGAGGGGGTAGCTTCTCCCGGCAGGGTGCCGGAGCAGCTTCTCTAGGCAGCCCCGATCTTGAAGCGGCGGCGGCGGCGGTACAGAGGCGAGATCGCGGAAAAGAGATCGATATTATGGGTTTCCACCCCGAGGGCTAAATATAGGCGGAGGGGGGTGTCGAGGGGACCCACAGGACAGCCAGGAGGGCCCCTGGCGCGGCCTAGGGTGCGGCCACGCCAGGGACCCTTCTGGAGTCCCTGTGGTGGCCCCCTCCGCTGCTTTGGTGATATGTCCAAAATGTATCTATAATTTCTGCTTGCTACATGCATGTTTTGTGTGATATTGCTAGGTTCTAGATACACTTTCATACACTTTTGATCATATTTGGACTAACCTATTAACTCAGTGCACCCCAGTACCAGTTCCTGTTTTCTGCTGTTTTTCTATTTCAGTTTTCCCCCATATAAAAAATGCCAGAAAAATTCCGGGAAAAATACAAGAAAAATCAGCGTACAGGAAGCTTCGCGAAGAGCCCGAGTGGGGACAGAGGGGAGCCAGGGGGCCCAGGAGGCCACCCGGCGCGGCCCCAACCTTGGCCGCGTTAGGGGGGCGCCTGGGGCCCCTGGTCCACCTCTGGCTGCCCCCCTTCGCCTATTTATTCTCCGTCACGGGGAAACTCCGAAGACAGAACCCTATTTCGCAAACTCGCCTCTGTTCCGCCGCCGCCGCGCTTCCAAGATCGGGAACACCAGAAGACCTCTTCCGGCACCCTGCCGGAGGGAGGGCCGACCTCCTGGAGTCTCTTCTCCACCATGGATGCTCCCCGGATGTCTCGTGAGTAGTTTTCCTTGGACCATGGGTCCGTGATCAGTAGCTATGTGATGTTCTCCTCCCCTCTTTGTTCTTCATGGTTTAGACCACGTGAGCTGCCCTACATGATCGAGGCACTTTTGTAATCTTTCTGCTATTGCCATGCTGAGTTTGATGGGATCTGATGGATTATGAGATTATGTTCAGATTGTGATAGAGTAATATATTTGGTTTTTATCCCTTATATTTTTGTTCCTAAGTAATTCTTGCATGTTCTCCGTTGCTGTTTATTGCTTTGGCCAAGTAGTAGGTAGTGACTCCAAGAGGGAACGTTATGCTCGATTGTGGGTTCATGCCCCCCGATGACACGCTTGAGTGACAGAAACATGAGTCTAGGGGATGTGTTGTTGCCACAAGGGGGAAAACAACGGTGCTTGTAACCGTGGTTGCAAGGATTGTTTACTTTACGCAGAGTTCTTTTTAATGCAGTTGTCTGTTGCTTTGGGTTTATACTTTGGGTGGGGCTCGCAACTTAATACCAGCGAGATGTTCTGGATAGATATCTCAAGGTGGATGATTAGTAGTAGATGCAGTTGGTACGGTCTACTTATTTTGGCGTACTGCCCGTGCTTTTGAGCCTCTTCCTTTCTTTTGTAGCATAGTTAGCATTGCGGTGCGTTCATAATCCTGTCAATTGCCCTTCTGTAATTTTTTTACCTCGCATAGCAGTTTTATCGTCTTTTGGGAGAGAGACATCACTAGTGAACATCACGTATCCCGGTCCATATCCTTATTACTGTTTCCACGCTATATTTACTTTCCTGTTTTTTTACTTTCAGTGGCTATCATTATCCTTTGTGTTTTACCCTTTGTGAACAACAAGACCGGAGAGATTGACAACCTCTCTGAACTTCATTGGGAACAAAGTTATCTGTGTCTGTGCCAGTTGCGCCGCTGACACCTACTTATCATCTCTGGAGTCCTACTGGAGACAAACCTTGGTATCTTCACCGAGGGAAACTTGCTGCTGCGCTACATCTCAACCTTCCACTTGGGGTAACCAACGAAGGGCGAGAAGCCATCAAGCGAATTTCTGGCGCCGTTGCCGGGGACTCCGAGTGCTAAGATAGGGGAGTTGCACACTACCCTTTACCTTTGTTTTTTAGTCTTGTTAGTTTACCTTTCAGTTTTTATCTTTGTGTCTTTTATCAAAAATCAAATATATATATATATGTAGTATGTCTAGTTCCTTACTTGCCAATCAATGTCTAACTTCTTTGAAACTAGATCTTATTGGCATGGAGGATTCACCGAGGATCAACAAGAATATTACAAGGAATACCGCTTGTCTCAAAAAGGGATACACTTATGGAGACTCATACATCAATCGTATGAGTATGCTAAAAACTTGTGCTCAATATATAATATATCTTTCTGCAGGGATGAATCTTGTTGCTTTATGAGGCATAAACACCTTGCTTTCCAATGTGAGTACAATGATGATGAAACCTTAGCTTCTTGTGCTAAGAGAAACTATGATTTTTATGATGCAGAGGAAATTGAAGAATTTGTTGCTTATAAGGGTGCCTATGAAATTACTTCTCTTCTTAAAAATATTGATGATGCCCCTTACAAATCTGAGAGTCTTGCTATACTTAACTATTGTTTGGAAAATTACGATGCAAATTACTATATTACTGATCTTCTTGAGAGAATCTCTCCTCCAAAGGAAGAGACTAATGTTTTGCAGGACTCTATGCAAGAAGAAATTACTGAACCTGAAAGCTCCTTGGATGAAAAAGAGGAGGAGAGTGACGAACAAGAGGAGGAAGAATGGATCCATCCATGTCTACCTTCTAATGAGAGTAACTCTTTGAATCTTACCTTATATGAGTGTTATGATCCTATGGATTGTTTTGAAATATCCCTTTTTGATGAAGTTGATGCCTTCTATGCTTATGGCCGTGATGCCACTATGGATGATGCTTACGGAGATGAACTTGCTATAGTTCCTCATGTTAAGCATGAAATTGTTTCTATTGCACCCAAACTTGATTGTCCTATTATCCTTTTGAAATCTCCAATTCATATTCCGGAGAACTATGCTCTTATCAAGGCTCAATGTGATGGGTTGCATCTATCTTATCATCCTAAAAACCGTGTTGAAAACAATACACGTGTGCTTGTAGGTCATGAACAACATGATTTATGTGATAGTTATATTATTGATGTTGTTCATGATACTACTGAAAATTATTTTGAGAGAGGGAAGTTTGGTTGTAGAAACTTCCATGTTACAAAAACACCTCTCTTCATGTTGAAAGTTTTGAAGTTGTTCTTGTTCTACCTTCCTATGCATGTCACTTTGTGCTTCTTTGATTTATTTTCTTACAAGATGCCTATGCATAGGAAGTGGGTTAGGCTTAAATGTGTTTCACATTTGCTTCTTGATGCTCTCTTTTGCTTCAAAATTCTTATTCTTGTGAGAGCATCTTCTATAATCTTTAAGCCTAGCTAATGGCTTTAAAGAAGCGGTTTCGGGAGGCAGCCCGCAACGAATTTAGGTTTTTCTTTTTGCTTTTGTTGAGTCTTGATGATTGTTACTACTGTAGCAACATCATTGTATCTTTATTTTTCAGCTTTGTGCCAAGTTATAGCCTCTTACGGCAAGGGAAGTAAAAGTTGTGACATGCTGTCCAGAAAACAGATTTTGTCCTCGTGACCCGAAACATTCCAGAAAAATCCCAGTTCATCTTTTTGAGCTGAAATTTTTACACAGTATGATCTATACAATTACGAAACTTCCGTATGTTCTGAGTTTTTTATTTGAGTTGCAGAAGTACCCCTAAAAAATTCTTTACTAACTGTTGTTCTTTTTTTCACAGATTCTGCCACGTTTTGTCTCTCCTAACTTTTGCAAACCTTAAGCTTGCTTTTTCTTTGCAAAAACGTTTTGGCACTCTTGAGAAATAGTAGCTCTTCAAGAATATCTTTATATCCAGTGGATTTTATTTATTTATTAAGGGTACTAACCTCTCTAATCAGCTTACGATGAGTTATGTATGAAGGGAGTTTTCAAGTGTACGATGGAAGATGATGAAAGAAGATCCAGGAGTGTCAAGCGCTCAAGATTGGGGATGCCCCCATGCATCCCCAATAAATATTCAAGGAGACTCAAGCGTCTAAGCTTGGGGATGCCCCCATGCATCCCCTTCTCCATCAACAATCATCAGTTCGTCCTTCGTCTCACTATATTTTTATCACTTCATGCGTTATGTGCTATGCTTGGAGCGTCTCGCTCTTAGGTTTAATTTTTAGTTTTCTTTAGCTTTGCTTACTGTTCATAACAAGTTAGATCCCGTCTTACTTTGTGTGGGAGAGAAACACGCTCCACTTTCAAAATTTAGAACACATCATAGGATTTTTTCCTGCTTATCTTTTTGCTGTTGTGTGTTCTTTATCTTTTCATAGCTACTGCCATGTTTAGTTTTAGTCTTAGTTTGTCTTTAGCAAGAGCCTTGGCTTTTGTTTAGTTTGTTGCTGGAAATCTTTTTAGTTTTCATGTTTATCTTGTTAAAGAGAGTTGGTTGTTGCACTGAGTTGTGTCTTGTCTTGAAAGTAGGTAATTGAGGTTGCTATTTAATTTTAGTAGTAACTTGCAATGGTTTTGAGGTATTGATGTGAGTAATGTTTGAACTTTTGGTGTCAAGAGCTCTAGCCTATTAGTGATAGGTGTCGTATTTTGGGAAATCCGTGTGTATTTTCAAAACCTACAAAACCAGTTGAGAACACTAGCTACTAGATGGATCACTAATCTTTGGAGGGATCGAATATCAGAGAACACTCACGTACCATGAGTCGAGGATGCGCAAGGATAACCAAACCCCCATACACTCCTCCTAGGGGTACTTGTCTCTTTTTGAACCTCCTTATTAGATTGAGAGTTACCGATAATAAGTGCATGAGTTCTTCGGACTAATGTAAGTATTGAAAGTTGACACTTCCACCTTCCCATATTTTGCTAGCCTCTCCCGTGCCGTGCATTGCCTTCTTCTCACTCCGAGAGTTGTTGTCCACCTTCGCCGGTACATCCAAACCCTTGGCATGATACGCTCTGTCATCATAAACCTCCTTATATCTTTCCTCAAAACAGCCACCATACCTACCTATCAAGGCATTTCCATAGCCTTTCCGAGTTATATTGCCAAGCAACATCCACCTCTTCATGACTTGATCTTCATGTCATACATGCTCCTGCTACACTGGCAGCGACATACATTGCATACTTCATGATAGTTACATCTTCTTTATGATTTTGAGTACCTTGTAAAGTGTGAAACATCTCCTTTATCTTCTTGTAAAATAGAGTGTTGACCTTAAGTGAGGAAAAGATCCCAAAGTGGACACAATAAATGATCCCAAAGAGGACAAATGAGAGTTAAATAGAAAGAGCCATTAAGGCCACACAAAAAAATAGAAAAAATAGAAAAAAGAGAAAAATAAATAAAAAGAGAGAAAGGGGCAACACTACTATACTTTTGAGAGATCCACACTAGTACTCCCTTTATATCCTTGTACTCCATAGAGATGACCATTATGCATATAGCTATGTGGGGACCTTCACACTATAGAACTTGGCTTGCATATTCCAAGGATGAGCCTCCTCAAACGAGCTCTAGGTCTTCATGAGCGAGCAAGTTAGATGCACCCCCACTAGTTCCATTGGAGAGCTTCTTAGCTCGTATGTGCATCCGTTGCATGGCAATCCCTACTCCTCACATCATATCTATCATTTGGCATCTCTTGCCTATGATTGTCCTCATTGATGTGAGCCTTTCTCATCCTTTTTGTCTTCCTCCTCTGTACTTCTCTCTTTGCCATCCTAAGTGTCAACTCTCGTGCTTACGCTCATCCATTGCATGAGTGCTCGAAATATCGAAAAGGAGTGGATCAAATTGACTTGTACCTGGCTAGTGGTCTGGGGACGAGTCAAGATAAGATTCCAGAAAAAGACCAAGTGTGAAACTTTAGTAGATTGAGTTCTCAACAAAAATACTTTTTTCTCGTATTCCCTATCCCCCTTCTTGCACGTAAACACCATTTGGAGACATTCGAGTCACGGACAGCGAGAGCTCTTGCACCTACTGTTCTTTTGTTACTTGTTTCAATGCTAATATAGACTCTTGCATGTTATGACTTGAATTGAATCTCTAACCTTGATTTATTTACTTTTCAAAGTTCTTATATGGTTGCTAGGATGTGATGGCTTTTCGCCCCTCGTTGGTTACCCCAAGTGGAAGGTTGAGATGCAGCGTAGCGGTAATTTCCCTCAGTAAAGATACCAAGGTTTGTCTCCAGTAGGACTCAACGATAAGTACGATAGGTGGCAACGGCGCCAGAAATTATTCTGATGCATGGAGTTGTCGTGGACCTGCACAAAACAAATAACTTTGCTCCCAACGAGTTCAGAGGAGTTGTCAATTCCTCCGGCCTTGTCGTTTACAAAGGATCAAACGCAAGAGATAAAAATGTACTAGTAAAAGTAAAAACAGAATGGTAAATAGTGGGTGTGAACAATGGTATGAAGATGGACCGGAGTCCCGTGATTTTCACTAGTGATGTCTCTCTCCCAAAAGACGATAAAAATGCTAGCGAGGTAAACAAATCACAGTTGGGCAATTGATAGGATTATGAAGGCACCGCAATGCTAACTATGTTGCAAAGAAAGGAATGGCTCAAAAGGAATGGGCAGTACGCCAAGGTAAGTAGACCAAAATCCATCTGCATCTACTACAAATCATCCACCTTGAGATATCTATCCAGAACATCTCGCTGGTATTAAGTTGCGAATCCCACCCAAAGTGTAAACTCAAAGCAACAGACAACTGCATTAAAAGAACTTTGCGTAAAGTAAACAATTCTTGCACCAATAGGCACAATCACCGTTGTTTTATCCCTGGTGGCAATAGCACATCCCCTAGTCTCATGTTTCTGTCACTCAAGCTAGACATCAGGGGGCTGAACCCACAATCGAGCATAACGCTCTCTCTTGGAGTTGCAAGCAAATAACTTGGCCAAAGCAAATACTGCAATGGAGAACATGCAAGAATTTACTAAAGAACAAAATATAAAAGTGCAAACCAAATATATTACTCATCACAATCTGAACATAGTCTCATAATCCATCAGATCCCAACAAACTCAGCATAGCAACAGCAGAAAATTACATAGGTGCCTCGATCATGTGAGGCAGCTCACGATGTCTCGAAAGTGGAAGCACAAAAGAGGGAGAGGACATCACATAGCTACTGATCACGGACCCATGGTCCAAGGGGGACTACTCACGGTACATAGGGAGGCGTCCATGGCTATGGATGGTCTCCCGGAGGGGTGATCTCCTTCCGGCAGGGTGCCGGGGCAGCTTCTCCAGGCAGCCCCGATCTGAAAACGGCGGCGGCGGCGGAACAAAGAGGTTTCCGCGAAAAAGAGTTCTTGTTTAGGGGTTTCTACCCCGAGGGGGTTATATAGGCGATGGGGGGCGTTGAGGGGCCACCCAGGGCAGCCAGGATGGTGCCTGGCGCGCCCTAGGGTTGGGGCCGCGCCAGGGACCCTTCTGGCTCCCTGGTGGTGGTCCCGGCTCTCTCCCTTGGTTATTCCGGAAGCTTCCTGCCCGCTGATTTTTAATATAATTTTTGCGGAATTTTTTGGGCACTTTAATCAGCCGGAAAACCTGAAAAACAAAAAACAGCAGAAAACCAGAAGATGGCAACTGGGTGCACTGAGTTAGTAGGTTAGTCCAAATTGGTTTAAAAGTGTAATAAAGTTCAACCAAAACATGGAAAAGTCACACAAAACATGCATGGAGCAAGCAGAAATTATAGATACGTTTGGGACGTATCAACATCCCCAAGTTCTATAGTGTAAAAGTTCCCCACATAGCTATATGCATGATGATAATCTCTATGGAGTACAAGGGATAGAAGATGAAGTACTAGTGTGGATCTCTCAAAAGGAATAGTAATATGCCCCCTTCTCTCTTTTTATTTTTATTTTTCTCTTTTTATTTTTATTTTTTGGTGGCCTCAATGGCTCTTTCTATTTAACTCTCATTTGTCCTCTTTGGGATCTTTTGATTTTGTCCTCTTTGGGATCTTTTCCTCACTTTAGGGGCAATACTCTATATTTTACAAGAATATAGGAGATCTTTCACACTTTACAAAGGTACTCACAAAAAGAAAATGTAACTAATCATGATGCAAATGTATGCCTCTGCCAGGATAGCAGGATATGCAATGATACTAGCGCGTCATGTAGCAATGATTAGGGCAAGGCCCAACTAGCATGCGGCTCATCGATCAAGCAAGTAGCATGTATGACATGAAGATCAAGTCATGAGAGGGTGGATGTTGCATGGAAATGTATCTCGGAAAGGCTATGGAAATGCCTTGTAGGTAGGTATGGTGGCTGTTTTGAGGAAAGATATAATGAGGCTTATGATGACAGAGTGTTTCATGCCAAGGGTTTGGATGCACCGGCGAAGTATGCGCCAACTCTCGAGGTGAGAAAGGGCAATGCACGGTACCGAAGAGGCTAGAAAAAGTATGGGTAGGTGGAAGTGTCAACTTTCGAATACTCACATTAGTCCGAAGAACTCATGCACTTATTATCGGTAACTCTCAATCTAATAGGAGGTTCACAAAGAGACAGGTACCCCGAGGAGGAGTGTATGGGGGTTTGGTTATCCTTGCGCATCCTCGACTCATGGTACGTGAGTGTACTCTAATATTCGAACCCTCCAGAGGTTAGTGATCCATCTAGTAGCTAGAGTTCTCAACAGGGGTTTTTTGGTTTTCGAAAAACACACGGATTGCCCAAAATACGACATCTATCACAAATAGGCAAGATCTCTTGACACCAAAAGTTCAAACATTACTCTAGTCAATACCTCAAAACTATTGCAAGTTACTACTTCAAAAAGAAAAGCAACTTTAACTACCTACTTTCTAGTCAAGACACAGAACTCAGTGCAACAGGCAAACTCTCTAAGAAGATAAAACATGCAACCTATAGAAAGTTCAACCTGAAAAGAAAATCTCTAGAAAAACTAAAGCACTACAGCTAAACAGACCAGCAGCTAAGAAAAGAAAAAGAACAACTCACAGCTAAAAGAAATAAGCATGCAAATCCTATGAGGAGTTCTAGTTCAAGTGGAGCGTGTTTCTCTCCCACACAAAAGAGTAAGTTGGGGTCTAAATTGTTACTACAGCAAAGAAAGCAAAACAAACCTAGAAAAGTAAAGAGCGAGACGCTCCAAGCAAAGCACATAACGCATGAAGTGATAAAAATATAGTGCAACGAAAGACAGACCGATGATTGTTGATGAAGAAGGGGATGCACCGGGGGCATCCCCAAGCTTAGACGCTTGAGTCTCCTTGAATATTTATTGGGGGTGCACTTGGGCATCCCCAAGCTTGAGCGCTTGACACTCCTGGATCTTCTTTCATCACCTTCCATCGCGCACTTGAAAACTCCCTTCATACATAACTCATTGTAGGCTGATTAGAGAGGTTAGTACCCTAATAAAATAATTTTCATCTACTGCAAATAAAGATTTCCAGGAATAGATACTTTTTCTCTTGCCTGCCCAAAAAAGTTTGCAAAGAAAAAGCAAGCTTAAGTATTGCAAAACTGCGAAAAGAAAAACTGGGACAGAAGCTGAGAAAAACAGAACAGCAGAGAAAGGGTAATTGTTTCGAGGTACTTCTGCAACTCAAATCAAAAAACTTTGAACAGGGGCTAGCAAGACAATTGTATGGAGCATGCTGTCAAAAAATTTCAGATCAAAAAGATGATTTGGTGATTTATTGCGAATTTTTCCGTCAAGAAGACAGAATCTGTTTCTGGACAGCAAGCTCCAACTTTTGAACTTTCAAGCACTCTGAGGCTAAACTTGGCACAAAGCTTGAAAAATAAAGATACAATGATGTTGCTACAGTAGTAACAATCATCAAGACCACTAAGAACAGAACAAAAGCAAAAAGAAAAACCTAAATTCGTTGCAGGCTGCCTCCCGAAAGCGCTTCTTTAGAGCCATTAGCTAGGCTTAAAGCAGAAGATCAAGTTTTTTCAAGAGAATAACTAGCCCGTGTGACGGACTCAAAAGGTAACTTAATCTTTTTCCTAGGGAAATGTTCCTTCCCTTTCTTGAGAGGGAATTGGAACTTGATAGTTCCCTCTTTCATGTCAATGATGGCACCAACTGTGCGAAGAAAAGGACGTCCCAAAATAATTGGACAAGAGGGCTCACACTCAATGTCCATAATAGTGAAATCAACGGGAACATAATTGTCATTGACAACGATAAGAACATCGTCGATCTTCCCCAAAGGCTTCTTTACGGAAGAATCAACAAGACGAACACCAAAAGAACAGGGATCAAAAGGTTTCAAATCAAGCATATCATACATTCTTTTGGGCATAACAGAGGTACTTGCTCCAACATCACAAAGAGCAAAACAAGAGAAGTTATTCAATTTAATTTTAATCATAGGATCCCAACCATCTTCTGGATTCCTAGGTATGGAGGCTTCTAGCCTAAGCTTCTCCTCCCTAACTTTAATTAGAGCATTGGTGATATGCTCCGTGAAGGCAAGATTTAGTGTGCTAGTGTGGGGGTCTCTAGACATCTTGTGTAGGAAACCAATAACTTCTGGTAAAGTGCAGTTATCAAAGTCTAGTTCACTACTATCTATAAGGGAAGTAGTGATATCATTTAAGCTCACTTGTTTGAAAGCCTCTATGTTCATAGAGGTTTCCTCTTCTATGGTTGAGGGTGTAGCATCACCATTGATAGGTCCAGTGGGACTAGGGGTGTGATGGGTGATAGCAGTTTGGATCTCCTCAACTACTTGGATAGTGGCTACTGTGTGGTAGGTAGGAAGGCTCTTAATTCTATCTTCCTCCTTGGGGATAACTTCAGGTTTGGCTGCCATTTGGTTTATCAAGGTAGATTGGGTGTGAGACATGTTTGAAACATAAGTTTCAATGGCAGTGAGTCTGGTTTGGAGACTGGAAATATCACCGTTCATGCTCTCAAGTTGTTTGCTAATGCTTTGCAGGATGGAGGAGTGCTCATCTAATTGTCTAGAAAAGGCCTTGGTTTGCTCAAACTGAGTGTGCATATAGTTTTTAGTGGCCTTTTCTATTTCTACAAGTTTCTCATAACTAGGCAGGTCTCTCTCCCTATACTTTTGGCTGTAGGAGTTGCTGGTGATAGGATAAGTGTTGTTCCCATAGTTGTTGGATGGGAAAGGCCTAGGATTGTTGCTACCAAAATTACTCCTATAAGCATTATTGTTGAAGTTGTTCCTAGAGACAAAATTGACATCTACTTGCTCCTGAGCAACCAAAGAATTTAAAGGAACATCTTGAGGATCAATAGAGGGTTGCTTCGTAAGTAGAGACATGATAAGGTCAACCTTTTCATTTAAAGAGGAAATCTACTCGACAGAGTTTACCTTCTTACCAGTTGGAGCTCTCTCGGTGTGCCATTGTGAATAATTTAGCATCATCTCATCTAGTAGTTTTGTAGCAGCACCAAGTGTGGTTGACATAAAGGTACCTCCCGCGGCCGAATCCAATAGGTTCCGCGAGGTGAAGTTCAAGCCTGCATAAAAAGTCTGGATAACCATCCAGGTAGTCAGTCCATGTGTAGGGCAGTTCTTGACGAGCATCTTCATACGTTCCCAAGCCTGGGCAACGTGTTCGTTATCCAATTGCCTGAAATTCATAATGTTACTCCGCAATTGAATAATTTTAGCAGGGGGATAATACTTCCCTATAAAAGCATCCTTGCATTTACTCCAAGAATCAATACTATTCTTGGGTAGAGACTGTAGCCACTCCTTGGCTCTCCCTCTCAAGGAGAAAGGGAAAAGCTTCAGCTTGACGAGGTCTCCGTCCACCTCCTTGTATTTCTGCATGTCGCAGAGCTCGATAAAGTTGTTTAGGTGCAAAGTAGCATCTTCTCCTGCTCCTAAAAATTGGTCTTTCATGACAAGGTTAAGCAAAGCAGGTTTAATCTCATAAGAAGGTGCTAAAGTGGCAGGTGGAGCAATAGGAGTGCAGATAAAGTCACTGTTGTTGTGACTGGTGAAGTCACACAACTTAGTGTTTTCATTGGAACCCATAGTAGCAGCAAGTATTTTTGGTATTTTTTATTAGGGACACAAAAGTAAAAACTGAAAGGTAAACTAACAAGACTAAAAAGCAAAGGTAAAACATAGCGTGTAACTCCCCTATTTTTGATACAGGAGTCCGACAACGGCGCCAGAAATTGGCGGTTATCAGGACTCGCGTATTTGTACTTCCTTTGAGTCCCCGGCAACGGCGCCAGAAATTAGCTTGATGGCTTCTCGCCCCTCGTTGGTTACCCCAAGTGGAAGGTTGAGATGCAGCATAGCGGTAATTTCCCTCAGTAAAGATACCAAGGTTTGTCTCCAGTAGGACTCAACGATAAGTACGATAGGTGGCAACGGCGCCAGAAATTATTCTAATGCGTGGAGTTGTCGTGGACCTGCACAAAACAAATAACTTTGCTCCCAACGAGTTCAGAGGAGTTGTCAATTCCTCCGGCCTTGTCGTTTACAAAGGATCAAACGCAAGAGATAAAAAGGTACTAGTAAAAGTAAAAACAGAAAGGTAAATAGTGGGTGTGAACAATGGTACGAAGATGGACCGGAGTCCCGTGATTTTCACTAGTGATGTCTCTGTCCCAAAAGACGATAAAAATGCTAGCGAGGTAAACAAATCACAGTTGGGCAATTGATAGGATTATGAAGGCACCGCAATGCTAACTATGCTGCAAAGAAAGGAAGGGCTCAAAAGCAATGGGCAGTACGCCAAGGTAAATAGACCGAAATCCATCTGCATCTACTACGAATCATCCACCTTGAGATATCTATCCAGAACATCTCGCTGGTATTAAGTTGCGAATCGCACCCAAAGTGTAAACTCAAAGCAACAGACAACTGCATTAAAAGAACTTTGCGTAAATTAAACAATTCTTGCACCAATAGGCACAATCACCGTTGTTTTATCCCTGGTGGCAACAGCACATCCCCTAGTCTCATGTTTCTGTCACTCAAGCTAGACATCAGGGGGCTGAACCCACAATCGAGCATAACGCTCTCTCTTGGAGTTGCAAGCAAATAACTTGGCCAAAGAAAATACTGCAACGGAGAACATGCAAGAATTTACTCAAGAACAAAATATAAAAGGGCAAACCAAATATATTACTCATCACAATCTGAACATAGTCTCATAATCCATCAGATCCCAACAAACTCAGCATAGCAACAGCAGAAAATTACATAGGTGCCTCGATCATGTGAGGCAGCTCACGAGGTCTCGAAAGTGGAAGCACAAAAGAGGGAGAGGACATCACATAGCTACTGATCACGGACCCATGGTCCAAGGGGGACTACTCACGGTACATACGGGAGGCGTCCATGGCTATGGATGGTCTCCCGGAGGGGTGATCTCCTTCCGACAGGGTGCCGGGGCAGCTTCTCCAGGCAGCCCCGATCTGAAAACGGCGGCGGCGGCGAAACAGAGAGGTTTCCGCGAAAAAGAGTTCTTGTTTAGGGGTTTATACCTCGAGGGGGTTATATAGGCGAAGGGGGCGTCGAGGGGCCACCCAGGGCAGCCAGGAGGGTGCCTGGCGCGCCCTAGGGTTGGGGCCGCGCCAGGGACCCTTCTGCCTCCCTGGTGGTGGTCCCGGCTCTCTCCCTTGGTTATTCCGGAAGCTTCCTTCCCGCTGATTTTTAATATAATTTTTGCGGAATTTTTTGGGTACTTTAATCAGCCGGAAAACCTGAAAAACAAAAAACAGCAGAAAACCAGAAGCTGGCAACTGGGTGCACTGAGTTAGTAGGTTAGTCCAAATTGGTTTAGAAGTGTAATAAAGTTCAACCAAAACATGGAAAAGTCACACAAAACATGCATGGAGCAAGCAGAAATTATAGATACGTTTGGGACCCACAGGGCAGCCAGGAGGCCCCCTGGCGCGGCCTTGGGTGGGGCTGCGCCAGGGACCCTTCTGGACCCCCTCCGCTGCTTTGGTTATTCCGGAAGCTTCTGGGTCGCTGATTGTTTATCTGATTTTTCCGGATATTTTGGAGCACTTTTAATGGCCGGAAAACCTAAAATACAAAAACAACAGAAAACAACAACTGGCAGCTGGGTGCACTGGGTTAATAGATTAGTCCAAACATGCTCAAAAGTGTATGAAAGTTCAAGAAAAACATGGCAAAGTCTCACAAAACATGCATGGAGCAAGCAGAAATTATAGATATGTTTGGGACGTATCATGTACCCGGGTTAGTTGATCTATTCTGAACAACTTTCTTGTTCAGAATAAATTCATCCGGCTAGTTTATCCGTATCGGGCAATCATCGGACAAACGGTCCGAAGGGGGATGGTTTTATGTTCGGTATGTTAGACGGGGGTGGTAGACCAACGGATAGCGTATTCGTATTCTACGTATTTTTCTGATCAATTTTGATGTATAAAGTTTTTCGATCCGAGTTACGGTTTAAAAGATATTGAATTTCTAATATTTAAATGATCTTAGGAATTTCTGAAATTACTTTTATTAATATAAACAGTAACCTTATCCACAAGTAGTTGACTGGTCAAACCTGTCATGGGGGTCCCACATGTCAGCCTCTAAGGTTTTATTAATTCATTTTATTAATTAAAACAGTGGGGTGGCCCACATGTCATACACTCAATTTATAATTGCATTTTCAATTAAACAAATAATCAGAGGGGCCCATGTGTCATACACTCTAGTGTTAATTATCATTTAAATTAATCTAGTGATTAGCTTAAGTGCCTGGGCCCACATGTAAGTCTAACAGGGTAATTTCTAACAGTTTTCTTTTTGATTTAATCATCTGGCCTTGGGCCCACCTGTCACACAAGTATCATAACAGAGTTCTAACTTAATCTAATTGGGATTCACCAGGGGGTTGCAACCCACGAGCTAGACGTCGCGCCGGCCATGGCGTGGTCCGGCTTGCTGATACGTCCAAAACGTATCTATAATTTCTTTTTGCTCCATGCATGTTTTGTGTGATATTGCTATGCTTTTGATACACTTTCATACACTTTTGATCATATTTGGACTAACCTATTAACTTAGTGCACCCAGTGCCAGTTTATGTTTTCTGCTGTTTTTGTATTTTACATTTTCCCATTACTTAAAGTGTCCAAAAAATTCCGGAAAATATATATAAAAAATCAGCGTTCCAGAAGCTTCCTTACGCCCGAAGGAGAGCCAGAGGGGCCCCACCAGCAATCTAGGTGGCCACCCCACGCGGCCTAGGGGGAGGCCGTGCCGGCTACCCGCCTAGGCAACTGGGACCTCCCCTGGTGGCCCCCCTTGGCCCTTATTTTTACTCGCGTCGCGAAAACCCTGATTCCAGACCCCTTTTCTCCAGATGCAATTCCGATCTCCGCCGCCATCGCCGACAAGCTTCGGGGGACCAGAATTCCTGTGCCGGCACCCTGCCGGGACGGGGGAGTGCCCCCGGATTCATCTCCATCGTCGTTGCTTCCCTCGTCCATGAAGCGGGAGTAGTTCTCCCTCGGGGCTAAGGTTTCTACCAGTAGCTATGTGTTCTTATCTCTCTCCCATGATGTGATCTTTGTTGTGATCATAGGCTATGTTAATCTAGGGTGATCCCATGATATTTCTCCTTCCACTGTGTATTGTATTGATGTACTCAATTGATCTTATCTAGTATAATCTCCGAGACCAAGGTGACAGCGGTCTATTGGACATGGGTTAGAAGAATATTATCATGAGTGATTTCCTCTTTTGTGTGTGGATTGAAGATTGAGAGTCTCTTGGTGCTTGTCTTTGACTATCCTTGAGATATGTTGTGGTGATTGTGGTACTCTCTTTGGATGGCCGCGGTGACATTGGGAAATCCATAGATTGAGAACTACGAACATAATTCTCATCCTCTCTTGACCACAAAGGAATGACCTCCGAGTGCGTCTCCATTGCATGTTTTATGGTAAATATCATGTGATTAGACTATGTTAATGTTGTTGAGAGTTGCCACTAGTGAAAGTATGAAGCCTAGGCCTCGTTTCCACCTTTGCAATACCGTTTGTGCTCACTTTTATCACTTGTTTCCTTGCTGTACTTTTTATTACAGATTTATATTACCTCGCTTTGCCACACCTATCACCCATATTTTACCATCTCTTCGCCGAACTAGTGCACCTATACAACTCCTAGTTGTATTAGGTGTATTGGGGACACAAGAGACTTCTTGTATCTAAATTGCAGGGTTGCTTGAGAGAGACCATCTTCATCCTCTACTTCCCTGAGTTCGATAAACCTTAGGTCATCCACTTGAGGGAAATTGCTGCTGTCCTACAAACATCTGCGCTTGGAGGCCCAACATAGTCTACAAAGAATAGAAGCGTGCGTAGACATCAAGCTATTTCTGGCGCCGTTGCTGGGGAGGTGAGTGCTTGAAGGTATATCTTTAGATTCTGCAATTAAATCTTTTCGTTTCTTGTTTTTATTTTCACTAGTTAGGTTTATGGAAAACTGCAATCTTAGTTCGCTGCTTCGGGGAGACCGCTTTGCCACACCTGTGGTAGAGAAGTCTCCGCCACCTACTGAATGTATCCCGTTCCAAATACCACTTGGGATAGTTGACATAATTATTAATGATTGTTATGATGGGACAGTCAATCCTAGTATTCATTTGTTGAAACTTACATAACTTTGTGAGTTATTTAAGATTTCAGGTTTGACAAGAGGTGAAGTCATTAAGAAATTATTTGCCTTGACACTGAAAGGAAAAGCATTGGAATGGTATAGGCTACTAGATGATTCTCACCTACGGGATTGGGAAGAGATCCAGTCTCTCTTTTTCTCTAAGTTTTATCCTCTTCATGAAATCCATGAGAATAGGAATTATATTTATAATTTCTATCCTCATGACGGAGAGAGCATAGCTCAAGCTTGGGGGAGACTGAAAACTTTGATGCTAAAATGTCCTAACCATGGGCTCCCCAAAGATATGATTATTACTAATTTCTATGCAAGGCTATCTCGACAGGATAAAGACTTGCTCGATGCTTCCTCGATGGGTTCTTTCACAAATGAAAAGATTGATGCTAAATGGGAACTCCTTGAAAGAATCCAACACAACACTGAAGATTGGGAGATCGACAAGGGTAAAGAGTCAGGTATAATTTATGAGTATGATTGCATTAAGTCCTTTGTTGAAACTGCAAGTTTTAATAAATTTAGTGCTAAGTTTGGGCTTGATTCTCAACTCCTTGTTGATTTCCTGAAATCTTTTGCTTCACATCTTAATATGCCTAAGGAGAATTGGATCAAGCATCATGAACCTTTTAAAGAGATTTGCAAAGAAAATGAAATTGTTAATGATGATTGCAACATGCATGATCCAATTCCTGAGAATGAAGTTTTATATAAGCATGTTAATTTTTGTGGAGTGGATAGACCTTGTGAAAGGCCTATGATTGAAGAAGAGAAGTATTGTAAGCTACATAAGCATGAAAGAACAATCACTTGGGTTAGAGATTTAAATTAAATTGCTAGAGAATTGTGTGACCTTTATCCTTTTACTTGTGAACTTGGCTGCATAAAGGGTCACTTCAATTTTCAGTGCATGTACTTTCAAAACATAATTGTTAGCCAATTGTGTGATGACATGATCACCCCTGATCTTTATGATGAGCTTATGTTATTTTTTATGTGTGAAGAGTTATCAGAAAAGACTTCTTGGCTAGATGGTCATGCTTTGGGAATAAATAACACTTTTCAGAAATTCCATCTCTATTGTGTTGTTAATTTCCATGAGAATGATTACATAAGTAAGATTAGAAAGGAGGGAACTCTATCAAAGTATAAAAATGTCTCTTATATTTCTACTAATAAAAAGGAGAGTTTCTCCCAAGTTTCCCCTATTGTTTCTAATGATAAACCAGGATATGTGGAGAAACTTCCCCTCCAACCACTCCTTCCTAAGGTGAAGAAGAATAAAAAGAAGAGGAGGAGGAAGAGGAGAAGGAAGGAAGAAGAATGGGTAACAACCTGGCCTAAGCATATCCCTCGCATCGATTTTTATCCTAACAGACAGAAATTTATGGAGGATGGTGAGCTTGATTGCATTCATTATTATCTTGAAGATAAGTCTGTAGGTACTATTGAAGATGATTTTGATTATGATATGCATGTTACTTTTTATGATTGGGAAAATGATGATAATGCTACTTATGACCTTGAAAATTATTTTGGTACCAACTCTGAGAGTGATGATATGGAAAGCTCCAAGCTTGGGGATGATAGGATTGCAAGTACTTTACCCATTAGTGATGTGGTAATTGATAATTCGTTTGCTAGTAAGAATAAAGACAACATGTTTACAAATATAGTTTCTAGCAATGATAATGCTCTTATCTACTATGATGATGTTATAACTCCAATTTTTAGTGATTATAAAGGTACCTATGACATAACGAGAAATTATCCTTATGAAACTTGTCATGATCATGGAGGGAATTTCTCCCTTGTTGAACACCATCTTCCTAATACACAATTAATCTATAGTGTTCAAGTTGGTTATGATAGTCCTACTCCCACTATTACCAATGAGAGAGATTATGCTTATGTGGAGAGTAAGAGTACCCTTTTGCATGTGGATCATGGTAACAATTTTTTATGTGATACTTATATTGTTGAGTTTATTCATGATCCCACTGAAAATTATTATGAGAGGGGAACATATGCTTATAGATATTTCAATAATATCAAGTTCCCTCTCTTTATGTTGAAGGTTTTGAAGTTGCACTTATTTTGGCTTCCTATGCTAATATCTTTATGCTCCCATGAGTTATTTCTCTACAAGATCCCTTTGCATAGGAAGCATGTTAGGCTTAAATGTTTTTGGTATTTGCTTCTTCATGCTCTCTTCTGTTCTTCAACTCTTATTCCTATGAGAGCAACATTAAAATCTTAAGCCTATCTTTATGCCTATAAAGAAAGAGCTCTAGGGAGACAACCCTTGTTATCTTTACTTTGAGTTTTTACTTTCTGTTTTTTAGTGGTCTTGATGATTGTTACTATTGTAGCAACATCATTGTATCTTTATTTTTCAGCTTTGTGCCAAGTTATAGCCTCTTACGGCGAGGGAAGCAAAAGTTGTGACATGCTGTCCAGAAAACAGATTCTGTCCTCGTGACCAGAACAATTCCAGAAAAATCCCAGTTCATCTTTTTGAGCTGAAATTTTTACACAGTATGCTCTATAAAATTTTGAAACTTCCGTATGTTCTGAGTTTTTTTATTTGAGTTGCAGAAGTATCCCTAAAAAATTCTTTACTACCTGCTGTTCTGTTTTTCACAGATTCTGCCACGTTTTGTCTCTCCTAACTTTTGCAAACCTTAAGCTTGCTTTTTCTTTGCAAAAACTTTTTGGCACTCTTGAGAAACAGTATCTCTTCAAGAATATCTTTATATCCAGTGGGGAAACAATTATTTATTAAGGGTACTAACCTCTCTAATCAGCTTATGATGAGTTATGTATGAAGGGAGTTTTCAAGTGTGCGATGGAAGATGATGAAAGAAGATTCGGGAGTGTCAAGCGCTCAAGCTTGGTGATGCCCCCATTCATCCCCAACAAATATTCAAGGAGACTCAAGCGTCTAAGCTTGGGGATGCCCCCATGCATCCCCTTCTCCATCAACAATCATCAGTTCGTCCTTCATCTCACTATATTTTTATCACTTCATGCGTTATGTGCTATGCTTGGAGCGTCTCGCTCTTAGGTTTTATTTTCAGTTTTCTTTAGTTTTTCTTGCTGTTCATAACAAGTTAGATCCCGTCTTACTTTGTGTGGGAGAGAAACACGCTCCACTTTAAAATTCTAGAACACATCATAGGATTTTTCCTGCCTATCTTTTTGCTGTTGTGTGTTCTTTATCTTTCCATAGCTACTGTCATGTTTAGTTTTAGTCTTACTTTGTCTTTAGCAAGAGCCTTGGCTTTTGTTTAGTTGTTGATGGAACTCTTTTTAGTTTTCATGTTTATCTTGTTAAAGAGAGTTGGTTGTTGCACTGAGTAGTGTCTTGTTTTGAGAAGTAGGTGATTGAGGTTGCTATTTAATTCTAGTAGTAACTTGCAATAGTTTTGAGGTACTGATGTGAGTAATGTTTGAACTTTTGGTGTCAAGAGCTCTAGCCTATTAGTGATAGGTGTCGTATTTTGGGCAATCCGTGTGTATTTTCAAAACCTACAAAACTAGTTGAGAACTCTAGCTACTAGATGGATCACTAATCTTTGGAGGGATCGAATATCAGAGAACACTCACGTACCATGAGTCGAGGATGCGCAAGGATAACCAAACCCCCATACACTCCTCCTCGGGGTACTTGTCTCTTTGTGAACCTCCTTACTAGATTGAGAGTTACCGATAATAAGTGCATGAGTTTTTCGGACTAATGTAAGTATTGAAAGTTGACACTTCCACCTCCTCATTTTTTCTAGCCTCTCCCGTGCCGTGCATTGCCTTCTTCTCACTCCGAGAGTTGGCGTCCACCTTTGCCGGTACATCCAAACCCTTGGCATGATACGCTCTGTCATCATAAACCTCCTTATATCTTTCCTCAAAACAGCCACCATACCTACCTATCAAGGCATTTCCATAGCCTTTCCGAGATATATTGCCATGCAGTATCCACCTCTTCATGACTTGATCTTCATGTCATACATGTTCCTGCTACACTGGCAGCGACATACATTGCATACATCATGATAGTTACATCTTCTTTATGATTTTGAGTACCTTGTAAAGTGTGAAAGATCTCCTTTACCTTCTTGTAAAATAGAGTGTTGCCCTTAAGTGAGGAAAAGATCCCAAAGTGGACACATTAAAAGATCCCAAAGAGGACAAATGAGAGTTAAATAGAAAGAGCCATTGAGGCCACAAAAAAATACAAAAAAAGGAGAAAAAAGAGAAAAAGAAATAAAAAGAGAGAAAGGGGCAACACTACTATCCTTTTGAGAGATCCACACTAGTACTCCCTTTATATCCTTGTACTCCATAGAGATGATCTTCATACATATAGCTATGTGGGGACCTTCACACTATAGAACTTGGCTTGCATATTCCAAGGATGAGCCTCCTCAAACGAGCTCTAGGTCTTCATGAGCGAGCAAGTTAGATGCACCCCCACTAGTTCCTTTGGAGAGCTTCTTAGCTCGTATGTGCATCCGTTGCATGGCAATCCCTACTCCTCACATCATATCTATCATTTGGCGTCTCTTGCCTATGATTGTACTCATTGATGTGAGCCTTTCTCATCCTTTTTGTCTTCCTCCTCCACACTTCTATCTTTGCCATCCTAAGTGTCAACTCTCGTGCTTACGCTCATCCATTGCATGAGTGCTCAAAATATCGAAAAGGAGTGGATCAAATTGACTTGTACCTGGCTAGTGGTCTGGGGACGAGTCAAGATAAGATTCCAAAGAAGACCAAGTGTGAAACTTTAGTAGATTGAGTTATCAACACAAAAATACTTTTTCTCGTATTCCCTATCCCCTTTCTTGCACGCAAACACCATTTGGAGACATTCGAGTCACGGACAGTTAGAGCTCTTGCACCTAATGTTCTTTTATTGCTTGTTTCAATGCTAATATAGACTCTTGCATGTTATGACTTGAATTGAATCTCTAACCTTGATTGCTTTACTTTTCAAAGTTCTTTGATGGTTGCTAGCATGTCACCACAGAAATTATGCCGTTATCATTTACCTACTCGAGGATGAGCAGGAATTAAGCTTGGGGATGTTGATACGTCCAAAACGTATCTATAATTTCTGCTTGCTCCATGCATGTTTTGTGTGATATTGCTATGTTTTTTATACACTTTCATAAACTTTTGATCATATTTGGACCAACCTATTAACTCAGTGCACCCCAGTGCCAGTTTCTGTTTTCTGCTGTTTTTGTATTTCAGTTTTTCCCATTACTTAAAGTGTCCAAAAAATTCTGGAAAAAATATATAAAAAATCAGCGTTCCAGAAGCTTCCTTACGCCCGAAGGAGAGCCAGAGGGGCCCCACCAGCAGTCTAGGCGGCCACCCCACGCGACCTAGGGGGAGGCCGCGCCGGCTACCCGCCTAGGCAACTAGGACCTCCCCTGGTGGCCCCCCTTGGCCCTTATTTTTACTCGCGTCGCGAAAACCCTGATTCCAGAACCCTTTTCTCCAGAAGCAATTCCGATCTCCGCCGCCATCGCCAACAAGCTTCGGGGGACCAGAATTCCTGTGCCGGCACCCTGCCGGGACGGGGAAGTACCCCCGAATTCATCTCCATCGACGTTGCTTCCTCCCTCCATGAAGCGGGAGTAGTTCTCCCTCGGGGCTAAGGTTTCTACCAGTAGCTATGTGTTCTTCTCTCTCTCCCATGATGTGATCTTTGTTGAGATCATAGGCGATGTTAATCTAGGGTGATCCCATGATATTTCCCCTTCCTCTATGTATTGGATTGATGTACTCAATTGATCTTATCTAGTATAATCTCCGAGACCAAGGTGACAGCGGTCTATTGGACATGGGTTAGAAGAATATTATCATGAGTGATTTCCTCTTTTGTGTGTGGATTGAAGATTGAGAGTCTCTTGGTGCTTGTCTTTGACTATCCTTGAGACATGTTGTGGTGATTGTGGTACTCTCTTTGGATGGCCGCGGTGACATTGGGAAATCCATAGATTGAGAACTACGAACTTTGAGGTGTGCTTTTGTAGCCCTACATAATTCTCATCCTCTCTTGACCACAAAGGAATGACCTCCGAGTGCGTCTCCATTGCATGTTTTATGGTAAATATCATGTGATTAGACTATGTTAATGTTGTTGAGAGTTGCCACTAGTGAAAGTATGAAGCCTAGGCCTCGTTTCCACCTTTGCAATACCGTTTGTGCTCACTTTTATCACTTGTTTCCTTGCTGTACTTTTTATTACAGATTTATATTACCTCGCTTTGCCACACCTATCACCCATATTTTACCATCTCTTCGCCGAACTAGTGCACCTATACAACTCCTAGTTGTATTAGGTGTGTTGTGGACACAAGAGACTTATTGTATCTAAATTGCAGGGTTGCTTGAGAGAGACCATCTTCAACCTCTACTTCCCTGAGTTCGATAAACCTTAGGTCATCCACTTGAGGGAAATTGTTGCTGTCCTACAAACCTCTGCGCTTCGAGGCCCAACATAGTCTACAAAGAATAGAAGCGTGCATAGACATCACGTGCCACCGGTGAGCTCCGTCCAGGGTGGCCCTGGGTGCAGGAGGGGGGCGGGGACGCGGCTGCGGCGCGTGCGCAAGGAGCGAACCGGGAGCAGAGAAACCAGGGCACGGGGTGCCCAGCCATGGTGACGGTCGGCGACCGGCGCGGGCGCGCGGGAACCTGCGGGGTCATGCACGCGAGCTGCAGGCGAGGCTTGATGCGGGTTTGGGCTAGCTACGACAAGCAACATCAGCATCGCATCGAGGAGGTTCGGAGGAGTCGGGCTCTAGCCATGGCGGCCTCGGGCGGCCACGACATCGACGGGGGAGGAACTACGGCGGCCATCTCGGGCAGGGAAAAATGGGGGATGGAAGAGGAGCTCACCGGGGAGCTCGTGGTTGGGCTAGGGGAGCGCGAGGTAGCCGGGGTGGCGCCAATTCTGGCGAAGTCGATGGCGGTTGTGGCGGAGGAAGAAGACGATGGCTTCGGATGTTGTGCCCTAGAGCTCGATTCCTCTTGGCAGGTGATGAAGACATCCACCGCACAGCTTCCGGACAACGTGGTTTGGCTTGGGAGTGAGGCTGGCCGCGCGTGCTCACGAAACCATGACCATGGCGGCTACGGGCGTGAGGTTGAAGATGACGAGGGCGACAGGGGAAACGAGTTGGGCCTCGATCTAGGGTTCCAGGGAGGGTGTGGGGGTTGTTCTTAACCATCCTCGGCCACTGTAGCGACCGAGGGGGTGGACTGGTCCGGCGGTGACGGCACTGTCGCGACCCTGGCGCCATGGCTGGCCTGGGGTGAACAGTGAAGGGGAGAGGAAGGAAAGAGATGGGCCTGGTGGTTCTTTTGCCCAGGGCGAGGTTTAGATATTTTCCAATTTCTTTTGATTTTCTATTACACTTTTCTTTTGTTTTATATTTTCTTGGCTAGCAAGATAGTTTTATAAAATGGACAACTTGCCCCAATAGTTGTATTACACTTTAATATGCTGCTACAAAAAGTTTGAGTCATTAATAAAATCATTTGATATTTTACCAAAATTATAAATGATTAAAATGGACTATTTGGCTATTGTTTGAATTGTTTTAAATATTTATATGCCATAATAATTATCTATCACCATGGAATCTTGGTCTACTGACTTTTGTGCATTTGATAAAATTGTTTACACAATTTTTGGAACAACTTTATTTTCCCGCATTGTTTTGAATTTCCAAATGAGTTTGAATTTGAACTCGATTTGATCAAGGGTGATTATTATTATTAGAATAATCATGAGGACTTGGCAATTAACAAGGTGAGCACTGTAGCGTGACACCCGGGTGTTACAAATCTCCACCACTACAAAGAATTCTCGTCCCGAAAATTAAAAGTAGTGTAAGGGGTAAGGTTTCGGTTTCGTATTCTAACGATTTCTTTTGGTGCTTGTCGTCCTTCTCGAAGAAGTTAATCCTTCACGTTGATGTCTTCATTTCCCTGCATCAGTGCATCTCGACGAGTTGCCATCCTTCATCCAGGGTCTTCATTTTACTTACGAATAGTGAAAGGACGTGGATGTCGCCTAGAGGGGGGGTGAATAGGCGCTTAAAAACAATTACGGTTTCGGCTTGAACAAATGCGGAATAAAACTTAACGTTTAATTTGCCAAGCAAGAAACCTAAATAAGCTAGGCTCAACTATGTGCACCAACAACTTATACTAATCAAGATAAACAACTATGTGATAGCAAGATATATGACAAGAGCACTATGGCTATCACAAAGTAGGTGCACAAGTAAATAGGTTCTCTAGAAGAACAACCTATGGGACAAGCAAAGTACAATAATATGAGCAAGCACAAGATAAACAATGTAATAAGCTTGCTCAAAGTAAAGGTAGAGATAATCGCAAGTGGAGCCGATGGAGACAAGGATTTGTTACCGAAGTTCCTTCTCTTGCGAGAAGTATGTCTCCATTTGGAGAGGGTGAGGAGCACAATGCTCAGACAAAGCCAACGAGGGCCACCCTATTTATCCTCACGCTCTTACCAATGCAAGATGTCGTGATTCCACTATTAGGACACTTGAGGGAGGTCACCGAACCCGTACAAATGGCGACCCTTGAGGGAGGTCACCAAACCCGTACAAATGCTCGGGGCTATCTCCACAACCGAATTGGAGGCTCTCGTAGCGTCCCGAAGCTTTCCACCACAATGATTGAGCTCCGCTACCACAAGCCTCTAGGTGCCAATGCACCCATGAGGCACAAGCTCTAGAGTGCCAATGCACTCAAGAGTAGCTATCTTCTCAACTTCACTTACTACAACGAATCCTGGAAGAGAACTCAAACAGATGCACCAAATGCAATGGCAAGAGCACACGAAGTGCTCAAGTCCTCCACTCTCAAATCCCACAAAAGCAACAAAAGCTATGGAGGAGTATGAGAGGAAGAACAAGGAGAACACGAAGAACTCCAAGATCTAGATCCACAAGGTTCCCCTCACTTAGAGGAGAGATGGCTTGGTGGAGAATGTGGATCTAGACCTCCTCTCTCTTTTCCCTCAAAAAGGAGCAAGAATCATAGGAGGGGAAGAGAGTAAGCAATCTCAAAGAGGTCAACAATGGGGGGAAGAACTTGCACAAAGCCGGTGGGGACAAAGGAAGAAGAAGACCCCCTTTTATAGTCCCCCACGAATCCAGCCGTTGGGAACCGTTGGCAGCCCACCAACCACGGTACTACCGCTCGGAGAGCGGTACTACCGTGGTGCGGTACTACCGCCCCACGGTACTACCGAAGCCTAGTGTCGTGCCCACTACCGCAGAGTACAGTGGACTTACGGTAGTGAGTGCGGTACTTGCCCACGGTACTACCGCGGCCCGGTACTACCGCACTGGGAGCGGTACTACCGCCCCACGGTACTACCGAGGGCAAGTACCGTGCCCACTACCGCAAAGTCCAGTGGACTTACGGTAGTAAGTGCGGTACTCGCCCACGGTACTACCGTGGCGCGGTACTACCGCTACAAGAGCGGTACTACCGCCCTGGCAGAACCAGGGAGCCCATGCCACACAACAGATGAACTCCAAATGAAACAGGCAAACCCTGAACTGCCACAACTTCTGCAAATGAACTCCGATTAAGGCAAACTCAAGCTTGATGGAAAGCTAACGAATAGAGCTGCCAAACACATAGAGGTGTGAAACCTCTAACCAAGAATAACCGGCAAATCTCCCGCATCGAAAATCATAAGAGAAGATGCATATGAAATCCGTTTTCGATGAACAAGAGCTTGTCATGAAGAAGACCACAAGCTCCAAAACTCACAAAGAGAAAAGCCAAACAAGAACCAATAAAGATGATGCCAAGGATGAAAAAGGTTTGAGCTCTCCACGAACTACTCGGCCTAGCCTATAAAACGGTCTCCTACCAAGAGACCGGTAAACTAGACACCTATCTAGTCAAACCTTTGTCTTGCGCATAATCCACTTGAGCTTGATGATACGTCCAAAACGTATCTATAATTTCTGCTTGCTCCATGCATGTTTTGTGTGATATTGCTATGATCTAGATACACTTTTATACACTTTTGATCATATTTGGACTAACCTATTAACTCAGTGCACCCCAGTGCCAGTTCCTGTTTTCTGCTGTTTTTCTATTTCGGTTTTCCCCCATATAAAAAGTGCTCCAAAAATTCGGGAAAAATCAGATAAAAAATCAGCGTACAGGAAGCTTCGCGAAGAGCCCGAGTGGGGCCAGAGGGGAGCCAGGGGTGGCCCAGGCGGCCACCGGGCGCGGCCCCACCCCTGTCCGCGCCAGGGGGGCGCTTGGGGCCCCTGGTCCACCTCTGGCTGCCCCCCTTCGCCTATATATTCCCCGTGACATGAAACCCTAGGAACAGGAACCCTTTTTCGCGATCTCTCCTCTGTTCCTCCGCCGCCGCGCTTCCGAGATCAGGAGCACCAGAAGACCTCTTCCCGGCACCCTGCCGGAGGGAGGCCCGACCTCCGGGAGTCTCCTCTCCACCATGGATGCTCCCCGGATGTCTCGTGAGTAGTTTTCCTTGCACCATGGGTCCGAGATCAGTAGCTATGTGATGTTCTCCTCCCCTCTTTGTTCTTCATGGTTTAGACCTGGTGAGCTGCCCTACATGATCGAGGCACTTTTGTAATCTTTCTGCTGTTGCTATGCTGAGTTTGATGGGATCTGATGGATTATGAGATTATGTTCAGATTGTGATCGAGTAATATATTTGGTTCTTATCTCTTATATTTTTTGTTCCTAAGTAATTCTTGCATGTTCTCCGTTGCTGTTTATTGCTTTGGCCAAGTAGTAGGTAGTGACTCCAAGAGGGAACGTTATGTTCGATTGTGGGTTCATGCCCCCCGATGACACGCTTGAGTGACAGAAACATGAGTCTAGGGGATGTGTTGTTGCCACAAGGGGGAAAACAACGGTGCTTGTAACCGCGGTTGCAAGGATTGTTTACTTTACGCAAAGTGCTTTTTAATGCAGTTGTCTGTTGCTTTGGGTTTACACTTTGGGTGGGGCTCGCAACTTAATACCAGCGAGATGTTCTGGATAGATATCTCAAGGTGGATGATTAGTAGTAGATGCAGTTGGATTTCGGTCTACTTATTTTGGCGTACTGCTCGTGCTTTTGAGCCTCTTCCTTTCTTTTGTAGCATAGTTAGCATTGCGGTGCGTTCATAATCCTGTCAATTTCCCTTCTGTAATTTGTTTACCTCGCATAGCAGTTTTATCGTATTTTGGGAGAGAGACATCACTAGTGAACATCATGTATCCTGGTCCATATCCTCATTACTGTTTCCACGCTCATTTACTTTTCTGTTTTTACTTTCAGTTGCTATCATTATCCTTTGTGGTTGATCCTTTGTGAACAACAAGACCGGAGAGATTGACAACCTCTCTGAACTTCCTCGGGAACAAAGTTATTTGTGTCTATGTGCATGTCCGCGTCAGTTGCGCCGCTGACACCTACTTATCATCTCTGGAGTCCTACTGGAGACAAACCTTGGTATCTTCACCGAGGGAAACTTTCTGCTGCACTGCATCTCAACCTTCCACTTGGGGTAACCAACGAGGGGCGATACGCCATCACTTGATGATGACGATCATGCCCGCCTCAAGTTGGAACATCTTCCTTGATTTCGCCGTCTCAATGAAGACTTGTAGATAGCTCCCCCATACTCCATTATGGGTGAGCCTCTTTTAGGAACATCTTCACACGACCATTATCACCAAATGGTAGGCAAGCTCCAAGCATATGATATCTTCGTGATGCTCCTCTTGACCTTGCACACATCACCTTAACCAATCTTTGGATAGCTCCATGAAGAACACCTTGGTCAACACGAAATCTTCATCCTACAACCTTGAAGCCACCATATGATCTTCAAGCGTTGCCTATGGACAAACCTTAAAGTATAACTCAAGGAAATCATTAGTCCATAAAGATTGTCATCAATTACCAAAACCAAACATAAGGGCACATGCCCTTTCAAATAGGCTAGGAGATAAACTTAAGGTGGACGGATCGGTACCAGGTTAATGAACCGAGCTGGTCCAAGGGAATGGGGGTACAAAGTATCTCATGAGTTAAACTCAAGGAGATACTTCGAGAGAAATAAAATAAGGCATGAGGAGCTTTCAAGTGGATATACAAGCATTCGTCGATGATAACAGAGGATGAAAAGGGGTCCAGAGCATCAGGCATAAGCACTGAATCTGATATCGAGCTGAATATCACAAGGTAGAGGACTCGTGAGTTGCATACGAGGTCAAACAAGAGGAATAACATCGAGAACAGAAAGGTACAAGAGAGTCAGGTTTCGATCCTGTGGAACTGTGGGTTATGGCCCCACATTGAATAAGAAGGGTGGTGACAAACAATACGATCAAGTTGCACGGTAAGTCAGAGAACAGCTTGTCAACTATGTCGGCAACAACATCAGTGCCAAGGGCGAGGGACGCAGAGAACCATTTTCCTGCTCGTTCAGACGAGGCGGGCCAATTGGCAAAGTTCTCGTCCACCGGTGGTCACCGAAAAAGTCATCAACAATTGTAACAGCTTGTATGGACAAAGTAGTACACCAAAGTGTTTACATAAGCAGGGAATTATCACTGCTCAGATAATTTGTATTACAAGGGAGGTTAAACAGACCAATGGAAAGGAAACTGTGATGATACACCAGTATCAGGTGTATAAATTTCCCAAGGGAAAGCAGAACAAGATATACATGACCAAGTTTGTATTGGCATGGAGTCAAAGGATGTTGTCGATGATAACACAAATCATCGAGGGGCAAGGATGGTATTTCTCGTCATGAACTCAATAGACACATGGGAGAAGTCAAGACGTTGATGATGACCACGACACATTAGGTCAAAGGGTTTCAAAAGAATGCAATCGAATAGCGACGATATCAAGCGAAAGGAATGGCGAAGCAAAAGGTATTTGGTGTTCTCGGTTGGTTATGGTAGGAGGAGGCATGGATTCATAAAAATCCATAAGGTGTGGTGCAAAGGCATGATATCCTCGAGATACCAGGAGGTAATAATCGAAGGTAGAATGGAGGAGAATATGTGCAGCAGAATTTCCACCAAGGGGGCCATTACTTTTACCAGAAGCTTTCATGATAAGTTCTACATAGTATCCATGGGCATGAACGCAAAGGTTCAGGGTCGACTCCCACTTCTTCAATGCATAGCCTTTCATTCACTTCTCGCTGTCGATGAATTTGCAGCGTTCAAAAATTTATCTGGCATAACATCAATAGAGTATGACCCGTAGGAGTTCATGGGTTCACACAGATGTATGAAGCATAGATACAACACATAGGGACCTTTTCGAATCTATACGTCAAACAACAGGAACAAGAGATACAAGTTTGAAAGCCAAAGGATGACGACATGGAGCATATAGCCAACTCAAAACATCCACCGAACCATTTAGCATTTTAATTAACCTGCGTGACAACCGTTATCGTTGCCTCGACTTAACTGACCCGCGGTCAACGACAACAGTAGGGACCACCAGTACATCGGTGCCTGCCCTGTCGTCTGATGTCTACGCACGCTTCTATTCTTGTAGACTATGTTGGGCCTCCAAGCGCAGAGGTTTGTAGGACAGCAGCAATTTCCCTCAAGTGGATGACCTAAGGTTTATCGAACTCAGGGAAGTAGAGGTTGAAGATGGTCTCTCTCAAGCAACCCTGCAATTAAGATACAAGAAGTCTCTTGTGTCCCCAACACACCTAATACAACTAGGAGTTGTATATGTGCACTAGTTCGGCGAAGAGATGATAAAATATGGGTGATAGGTGTGGTAAAACAAAGTAATATAAATCTATAATAAAAAGTGCAGCAAAGAAACAAGTGGTAAACGTGAGCACAAACGGTGTAACAATGATGGAAACAAGGCCTAGGCTTCATACTTTCACTAGTGGCAACTCCCAACAACATTAACATAGCCTAATCACATGATATTTCCCATAAAACATGCAATGGAGACGCACTCGGAGGTCATTCCTTTGTGGTCCAGAGAGGATGAGAATTATGTAGGGCTACAAAAGCACACCTTAAAGTTCGTAGTTCTCAATCTATGGATTTCCCAATGTCACCGCGGTCATCCAAAGAGAGTACCACAATCACCACAACATATCTCAAGGATAGTCAAAGACAAGCACCAAGAGACTCTCAATCTTAAATCAACACACAAAAGAGGAAATCACTCATGAAAATATTCTTCTAATCCATGTCCAATAGACCGATGTCACCTTGGTCTCGGGGATTATACTAGATAAGATCAATTGAGTACATCAATCCAATACATAGAGGAAGGGGAAATATCATGGGATCACCCTAGATTAACATAGATTATGATCACAACGAAGATCACATCATGGGAGAGAGAGAAGAACACATAGCTACTGGTAGAAACCTTAGCCCCGAGGGAGAACTACTCCCGCTTCATGGAGGAGGGAAGCAACGACGATGGAGATGAATCCGGGGGCACTTCCCCGTCCCGGCAGGGTGCCGGCACAGGAATTCTGGTCCCCCGAAGCTTGTCGGCGATGGCGGCGGAGATCGGAATTGCTTCTGGAGAAAAGGGGTCTGGAATCAGGGTTTTCGCGACGGGAGTAAAAATAAGGGCCAAGGGGGGCCACCAGGGGAGGTCCCAGTTTCCTAGGCGGGTAGCCGGCGCGGCCTCCCCCTAGGCCGCGTGGGGTGGCCGCCTAGACTGCTGGTGGGTCCCCTCTGGCTCTCCTTCGGGCTTAAGGAAGCTTCTGGAACGCTGATTTTTTATATATTTTTTCCGGAATTTTTTGGACACTTTAAGTAATGGGAAAAACTGAAATACAAAAACAGCAGAAAACAGAAACTGGCACTGGGGTGCACTGAGTTAATAGGTTAGTCCAAATATGATCAAAAGTGTATGAAAGTGTATCAAAAGCATAGCAATATCACACAAAACATGCATGGAGCAAGCAGAAATTATAGATACGTTTTGGACGTATCAACATCCCCAAGCTTAATTCCTGCTCGTCCTCGAGTAGGTAAATGATAACAAGCATAATTTCTGTGGTGACATGCTACCAACCATATAAGAACTCTTAAGTCAAGCAATCAAGGCATGTAATTCAATTCAAGTCATAACAGGCAAGAGTCTATATCAGCATTGAAACAAGCAACATAAGAACATAAAGGTGCAAGAGCTCTCGCTGTCCGTGACTCGAATGTCTCCAAATGGTGTTTGCGTGCAAGAAAGGGGATAGGGAATACGAGAAAAAGTATTTTTGTGTTGAGAACTCAATCTACTAAAGTTTCACAGTTGGTCCTCTTTGGAATCTTATCTTGACTCGTCCCCAGACCACTAGCCAGGTACAAGTCAATTTGATCCACTCCTTTTCGATATTTTGAGCACTCATGCAATAGATGAGCGTAAGCACGAGAGTTGACACTTCGGATGGCAAAGAGAGAAATATGGTGGAGGAGGAAGAAAAAAAGGATGAGAAAGGCTCACATCAATGAGGACAATCATAGGCAAGAGATGCCAAATGATAGATATGATGTGAGGAGTAGGGATTGCCATGCAAAGGATGCACATACGAGTTAAGAAGCTCTCCAATGGAACTATATGCAAAAAAGATCATCTCTATGGAGTACAAGGATATAGAGGAAGTACTAGTGTGGATCTCTCAAAAGGATAGTAGTGTTGCCCTTTCTCTCTTTTTATTTCTTTTTCTCTTTTTTCTATTTTTTTGTATTTTTGTGTGGCCTCAATGGCTCTTTCTATTAAACTCCCATTTGTCCTCTTTGGGATCTTTTAATGTGTCTACTTTGGGATCTTTTCCTCACTTAAGGGCAACACTCTATTTTACAAGAAGGTAAAGGAGATCTTTCACACTTTACAAGGTACTCAAAATCATAAAGAAGATGTAACTATCATGATGTATGCAAAGTATGTCACTGCCAGTGTAGCAGGAACATGTATGACATGAAGATCAAGTCATGAAGAGGTGGATGTTGCATGGCAATGTAACTCGGAAAGGCTATGGAAATGCCTTGATAGGTAGGTATGGTGGCTGTTTTGAGGAAAGATGTAAGGAGGCTTATGATGACAGCGCGTATCATGCCAAGGGTTTGGATGTACCGGCGAAGGTGGACACCAACTCTCGGAGTGAGAAGAAGGCAATGCATGACACAGGAAAGGCTAGCAAAATATGGGAAGGTGGAAGTGTCAACTCTCAATACTTACATTAGTCCGAAGAACTCATGCACTTATTATCGGTAACTCTCAATATAATAAGGAGGTTCACAAAGAGACAAGTACCCCGAGGAGGAGTGTATGGGGGTTTGGTTATCCTTGCGCATCCTCGACTCACGTACGTGAGTGTTCTCTGATATTCGACTCCTCAGAAGAGTAGTGAACCATCTAGTAGCTAGAGATCTCAACTAGTTTTGTAGGTTTTGAAAATAAACACGGATTGCCCAAAATACGACACCTATCACTAATAGGCAAGAGCTCTTGACACCAAAAGTTCAAACATTACTCATATCAATACCTCAAAACTATTGCAAGTTACTACTAAAATTAAATAGCAACCTCAATCACCTACTTCTCAAAACAAGACACAATTCAGTGCAACAACCAACTCTCTTTAACAAGATAAACATGAAAACTAAAAAGAGTTGCAGCAACAAACTAAACAAAATCCAAGGCTCTTGCTAAAGACAAAGTAAGACTAAAACTAAACATGGCAGTAGCTATGAAAAGATAAAGAACACACAACAGCAACAAGATAAGCAGGAAAAGTCCTATGATGTGTACTAGATTTTGAAAGTGGAGCGTGTTTCTCTCCCACACAAAGTAAGACGGGATCTAACTTGTTATGAACAGAAAGCAAAGCTAAAGAAAAACAAAACCTAAGAGCGAGACGCTCCAAGCATAGCACATAACGCATGAAGTGATAAAAATATAGTGAGACGAAGGACGAACTGATGATTGTTGATGGAGAAGGGGATGCACGGGGGCATCCCCAAGCTTAGACGCTTGATTCTCCTTGAATATTTATTGGGGATGCATGGGGGCATCCCCAAGCTTGAGCGCTTGACACTCCTGGATCTTCTTTCATCATGTTCCATCGCACACTTGAAAACTCCCTTCATACATAACTCATCATAAGCTGATTAGAGAGGTTAGTGCCCTTAATAAATAATTTTTCTCCACTGGATATCAAGATATTCTTGAAGAGCTAATGTTTCTCAAGAGTGGCAAAAAGATTTTTCAAATAAAAAGCAAGCTTAAGGTTTGCAAAAGTTAGGAGAGACAAAACGTGGCAGAATCTGTGAAAAAACAGAACAGCAGATAGTAAAGAATTTTTTAGGGATACTTCTGCAACTCAAATCAAAAAAATCAGAACATACGGAAGATTATTAATTGTATAGAGCATACTGTGTAAAAATTTCAGCTCAAAAAGATGAACTGGGATTTTTCTGGAATTTTTCTAGTCACGAGGACAGAATCTGTTTTCTCGACAGCATGTCACAACTTTTACTTCCCTTGCCGTAAGAGGCTATAATTGGCACAAAGCATGAAAAGTAAAGATACAATGATGTTGCTACAGTAGTAACAATCATCAAGACCACTAAAAACACAAAGTAAAAACTCAAAGTAAAGATAACAAGGGTTGTCTCCCTAGAGCTCTTACTTTATAGCCATAAAGATAGACTTAAGATTTTAATGATGCTCTCGTAGGAATAATAGTTGAAGCACAAAAGAGAGCATAAAGAAGCAAATACCAAAGACATTTAAGTCTAACATGCTTCCTATGCAAAGGGATCTTGTAGAGAAATAACTCATTGAAGCATAAAGATATTAGCATAGGAAGGCCAAACAAGTGCAACTTCAAAACCTTCAACATAAAGAGAGGGAACTTGATATTATTGAAATATCTATGAGCATATGTTCCCCTCTCATAATAATTTTCAGTGGGATCATGAATAAACTCAACAATATAAGTATCACATAAAAAATTGTTACCATGATCCACATGCAAAAGGGTACTCTTACTCTCCACATAAGCATAATCTTTCTCATTGGTAATAGTGGGAGTAGGACTATCATAAACAACTTGAACAATATAGATTAATTGTGTATTAGGAAGATGGTGTTCAACAAGGGAGTAATTCCCTCCATGATCATGACAAGTTTCATAAGGATAATTTCTCCTTATGTCATAGGTACCTTTATAATCACTAAAAATAGGAGTTATAACATCATCATAGTAGATAAGAGCATTATCATTGCTAGAAACTATATTTGTAAACATGTTGTCTTTATTCTTACTAGCAAAAGAATTATCAATTACCACATCACTAATGGGTAAAGGACTAGCAATCCTATCATCGCCAAGCTTGGAGCTTTCCATATCATCACTCTCAGAGTTGGTACCAAAAAGATTTTTAAGGCCATAAGTAGCATTATCATCATTTTCCCAATCACAAAAAGTAACATGCATATCATAATCAAAATCATCTTCAATAGTACCTACAGACTTATCTTCAAGATAATAATGAGTGCAATCAAGCTCACAATCCTCCATAAATTTCTGTCTGTTAGGATAAAAATCGATGCGAGGAATATGCTCAGGCCAGGTTGTTACCCATTCTTCTTCCTTCATGCTCCTCTTCCTCCTCCTCTTCTTTTTCTTCTTCTTCACCTTAGGAAGGAGTGGTTGGAGGGGAATTTTCTCCACATATCCTGGTTTATCATTAGAAACAATAGGGTAAACTTGGGAGAAACTCTCCTTTTTATTAGTAGAAATATAAGAGACATTTTATACTTTGGTAGAGTTCCCTCCTTTCTAATCTTACTTATGTAATCATTCTCATGGCAATTAACAACACAATAGAGATGGCATTTCTGCAAAGTGTTATTTATTCCCAAAGCATGACCATCTAGCCAAGAAGTCTTTTCTGATAACTCTTCACACATAAAAAATAACATAAGCTCATCATAAAGATCAGGGGTGATCATGTCATCACACAACTGGCTAACAGTTATGTTTTGAAAGTACATGCACTAAAAATTGAAGTGACCCTTTATGCAGCAAAGTTCACAAGTAAAAGGATAAAGGTCACACAATTATCTAGAAATTTCATTTAAATCTCTAACCCAAGTGATTGTTCTTTCATGCTTATGTTGCTTACAATACTTCTCTTCTTCAATCATAGGCCTTTCACAAGGTCTATCCACTCCACAAAAATTAACATGCTTATATAAAACTTCATTTTCATGGATTGGATCATGCATGTTGCAATCATCATTAACAATTTCATTTTCTTTGCAAATCTCTTTAAAAGGTTCATGATGCTTGATCCAATTCTCGTTAGGCATATTAAGATGTGAAGCAAAAGATTTGAGGAAATCAACAAGGAGTTGAGAATCAAGCACAAACTTAGCACTAAATTTATTAAAACTTGCAGTTTCAACAAAGGACTTAATGCAATCATACTCATAAATTATACATGACTCTTTACCCTTGTCGATCTCCCAATCTTCAGTGTTGTGTTGGATTATTTCAAGGAGTTCCCATTTAGCATCAATCTTTTTGTTTGTGAAAGAACCCATCGAGGAAGCATCGAGCAAGTCTTTATCCTGTCGAGATAGCCTTGCATAGAAATTAGTAATAATCATATCTTTGGGGAGCCCATGGTTAGGACACTTTAGCATCAAAGTTTTCAGTCTCCCCCAAGCTTGAGCTATGCTGTCTCCGTCATGAGGATAGAAATTATAAATATAATTCCTATTCTCATGGACTTCATGAAGAGGATAAAACTTGGAGTAAAAGAGAGACTGGATCTCTTCCCAATCCCGTAGGTGAGAATCATCTAGTAGCATATACCATTCCAATGCTTTTCCTTTCACTGACAAGGAAAATAATTTCTTCATGACTTCACCTCTTGTCAAACCTGAAATCTTAAATAACTCACAAAGTTCTGTAAGTTTCAACAAATGAATACTAGGATTGACTGTCCCATCATAACAATCATTAATAATTATGTCAACTATCCCAAGTGGTATTTGGAACGGGATACATTCAGTAGGTGGCGGAGACTTCTCTACCACAGGTGTGGCAAAGCGGTCTCCCCGAAGCAGCGAACTAAGATTGCAGTTTTCCATAAACCTAACTAGTGAAAATAAAAACAAGAAACAAAAATATTTAATTGCAAGCTCTAAAGATATACCTTCAAGCACTCACCTCCCCGGCAACGGCGCCAGAAATAGCTTGATGTCTACGCACGCTTCTATTCTTGTAGACTATGTTGGGCCTCCAAGCGCAGAGGTTTGTAGGACAGCAGCAATTTCCCTCAAGTGGATGACCTAAGGTTTATCGAACTCAGGGAAGTAGAGGTTGAAGATGGTCTCTCTCAAGCAACCCTGCAATTAAGATACAAGAAGTATCTTGTGTCCCCAACACACCTAATACAACTAGGAGTTGTATAGGTGCACTAGTTCGGCGAAGAGATGATAAAATATGGGCGATAGGTGTGGTAAAACGAAGTAATATAAATCTGTAATAAAAAGTGCAGCAAAGAAACAAGTGGTAAACGTGAGCACAAACGGTGTAACAATGATGGAAACAAGGCCTAGGCTTCATACTTTCACTAGTGGCAACTCCCAACAACATTAACATAGCCTAATCACATGATATTTCCCATAAAACATGCAATGGAGACGCACTCGGAGGTCATTCCTTTGTGGTCCAGAGAGGATGAGAATTATGTAGGGCTACAAAAGCACACCTTAAAGTTCGAAGTTCTCAATCTATGGATTTCCCAATGTCACCGCGGCCATCCCAAGAGAGTACAACAATCACCACAACATATCTGAAGGATAGTCAAAGACAAGCACCAAGAGACTCTCAATCTTAAATCAACACACAAAAGAGGAAATCACTCATGAAAGTATTCTTCTAATCCATGTCCAATAGACCGCTGTCACCTTGGTCTCGGGGATTATACTAGATAAGATCAATTGAGTACATCAATCCAATACATAGAGGAAGGGGAAATATCATGGGATCACCCTAGATTAACATAGCCTATGATCACAATGAAGATCACATCATGGGAGAGAGAGAAGAACACATAGCTACTGGTAGAAACCTTAGCCCCGAGGGAGAACTACTCCCGCTTCATGGAGGAGGTAAGCAACGACGATGGAGATGAATCCGGGGGAACTTCCCCGTCCCGGCAGGGTGCCGGCACAGGAATTCTGGTCCCCCGAAGCTTGTCGGCGATGGCGGCGGAGATCGGAATTGCTTCTGGAGAAAAGGGGTATGGAATCAGAGTTTTCGCGACGCGAGTAAAAATAAGGGCCAAGGGGGCCACCAGGGGAGGTCCCAGTTGCCTAGGCGGGTAGCCGGCGCGGCCTCCCCCTAGGCCGCGTGGGGTGGCCGCCTAGACTGCTGGTGGGGCCCCTCTGGCTCTCCTTCGGGATTAAGGAAGCTTCTGGAACGCTGATTTTTTATATATTTTTTCCGAATTTTTTTGAACACTTTAAGTAATGGGAAAAACTGAAATACAAAAACAGCAGAAAACAGAAACTGGCACTGGGGTGCACTGAGTTAATAGGTTAGTCCAAATATGATCAAAAGTGTATGAAAGTGTATCAAAAGCATAGCAATATCACACAAAACATGCATGGAGCAAGCAGAAATTATAGATACGTTTTGGACGTATCATTGTCCCACCAAGTCTCTGCGGTTACCAACAAGGTGAACCGTCTCCTTACCTTGTCTCGCGTGTGCTCCTGGAGGAGCTTGACTTTCATGGTTTGGTAACTCTCGCGGCCAACGATCAGGGTCCAAGCACACCGGTACATTGGTCGTACCCTCCCTGTCGTCCCGTCGCAATACCACTCGCGGGCACCGTTGGGTCACCCGACTTCTTACCTTTAAGGACAACCGTGTTCAGGACCCTCGGGTGACTATACAGAGTCAGCAACGAGTGAAGTACGAGGATTACTCCTCGATAGCTCCACTTAATGTGGCTCGGCAGAGCCGCGGTAGGGACCTTAGACGGTGTCTGCATTGTACCGTACCTGTGCAATTATAATCACCGTATCCGCGTTCACTCCCAGAGTGATCACGGCCCGCTGTCTAATCCTAGCTAACAATGCGCAGGGCTCACTGCTGAATATAATATATATATTTATAGGCAGCACAGGATAAAGGACGGTACATCAAGGGGCGACAAAAATAGGCTATGCATCTGTATATGATTGTAACATAGCAGCAGCAGTAACAACGCCTAGTGCAAGAAAAGTACGGAAAGATAGGCGATATCTGGGGAAGAGAATGGCTCTGCTTGCCTGGAAGCTCGACAGTAGGGGTACGGTCGTCGACGAAGTAGTCGAAATCCTCACGTCGGCGGCTGTAGCGGTATCGAGGTCTATCGAATAAGAAGGGGGGAAAGAAACAATAAATACACAAAAATAATAGCAATACAAATACAATACATGACAAACACAAAGTTAACGGTGTTCTAACGCAGTGCAATGCACGTTGCTCGGAGCGAGAATTCATCCGGGGATGAAATACCGGCTCCGGGTGATTACCGACAGACGGCCCGGAGGGGGAAGGTTCCATGCCGGAGGGGTCGTGGACATCCGACAAACGTATGGTTTGTGTACCCGAGTTAGTTGATCTATTCTGAACAACTTTCGTGTTCAGAATAAATTCATCCGGCTAGTTTATCCGTATCAGGCAATCATCGGACAAACGGTCCGGAGGGGGATGGTTTGATGTTCGGTATGTTAGAGGGGGGTGGTAGACCAATGGATAGCGTATTCATATTCTACATATTTTTCTGATCAATTTTGATGTATAAAGTTTTTCAATCCGAGTTACGGTTTAAAAGATATTGAATTTCTAATATTTAAATGATTTTAGGAATTTCTGAAATTACTTTTATTAATATAAACAGTAACCTTATCCACAAGTAGTTGACTGGTCAAACCTGTCATGGGGGTCCCACATGTCAGCCTCTAAGGTTTTATTAATTCATTTTATTAATTAAAACAGTGGGGTGGCCCACATGTCATACACTCAATTTATAATTGCATTTTCAATTCAACAAATAATCAGAGGGGCCCATGTGTCCTACACTCCAGTGTTAATTATCATTTAAATTAATCTAGTGATTAGCTTAAGTGCCTGGGCCCACATGTAAGTCTAACAGGGTAATTTCTAACAGTTTTCTTTTTGATTTAATCATCTGGCCTTGGGCCCACCTGTCATTGCCACAAGTATCTTAACAAAGTTCTAATTTAATCTAATTGGGATTAACCAGGGGGCTTGCAACCCACGAGCCATGGTGACGGCCGGCGACTGGCGCAGGCGCAAGGAGCGGACCGAGAGAAGAGAAACCAGGGCACGGGGTGCCCAGTCATGGTGACGGCCGGCGACTGGCGCGGGCGCGCGGGAACCTGCGGGGTCGTGCACGCGAGCTGCGGGCGAGGCGGGCTGCGGGTGTGGGCTAGCTACGACAAGCAACATCAGCAGCGCATCGAGGAGGGTCGGAGGAGTCGGGCTCCAGCCATGGCGGCCTCGGGCAGCCACGACATCGACGGGGGAGGAACTACGGCGGCCATCTCGGCCAGGGAAAAATGGGGGATGGAAGAGGAGCTCACCGGGGAGCTTGTGGTTGGGCTAGGGGAGCGCGGGGCAGCCGAGGTGGCGCCAATTCCGGTGAAGTCGATGGCGGCTGTGGCGGAGGAAGAAGACGATGGCTTCGGATGTTGTGCCCCAGAGCTCGATTCCTCTTGGCAGGTGATGAAGACGTCCACCGCACAGCTTCCGGACAACGTGGTTTGGCTTGGGAGTGAGGCTGGCCGCGCGTGCTCACGAAACCATGGCCATGGCGGCTACGGGCGTGAGGTTGAAGATGACGAGGGCGAGAGGGGAAACGAGTTGGGCCTCGATCTAGGGTTCTAGGGAGGGTGTGGGGGTCGTTCTTAACCATCCCCGACCACTGTAGCGACCGAGGGGGTGGACTGGTCCGGCGGCGACGGCACTGTCGCGACCCTGGCGCCATGGCTGACCTGGGGTGAACAACGAAGGGGAGAGGGAGGAAAGAGATGGGCCTGGTGGTTCTTTTGCCCAGGGCGAGGTTCAGATATTTTCCAATTTCTTTTGATTTTCTATTACATTTTTCTTTTGTTTTATATTTGCTTGGCTAGCAAGACAATTTTATAAAATGGACAACTTGTGCCAATAGTTGTATTACACTTTAATATGCTCCTACAAAAAGTTTGAGTCATTAATAAAATCATTTGATATTTTACCAAAATTATAAATGATTAAAATGGACTATTTGGCTATTGTTTGAATTGTTTTAAATATTTAAATGCCATAATAATTATCTATCATCATGGAATCTTGGTCTACTGACTTTTGTGCATTTTATAAAATTGTTTACACAATTTTTGGAACAACTTTATTTTCCCGCATTGTTTTGAATTTCCAAATGAGTTTGAATTTGAACTCGATTTGATCAAGGGTGATTATTATTATTAGAATAATCATGAGGACTTTGCAATTAACAAGGTGAGCACTGTAGCGTGACACCCGGGGTGTTACACGTTTTTAAAATATGTTCATGATATTTTTTTGTGAGGATTACAACCAAATTAACTAACTAGGGCTAGGAATCTCATCCGGGATAATACTAAGAATGCAGTCCAGGGGCTGCTGCCTCCATATTTGATTCCTTCCCTCTCCCGCTGCCGTCCTTGCCAGCACATGAGCAGATTTTTTTTGCCGAGCGTCGCCGCCATGTGATCTTGCACTCCATCATCGTCATTCTTCCCCATATCTCATGAACTAAGGGTCCCAGAGCCGACAGATTTTTGCTCTCCTCCGAGAGCATTCTCGCCACATCTTGCGCATCAACTTCCAAGTGCAGCCGTTCCACATTCATCTCTTCCGCGAGCTCAAGTGCCTTGCAACACGCCATCAATTCTGCCACAGCAGGTGAGGTTACAGTAGCAACAAAAATGAGAGGCACCACCCCGGAAAGCACCTTGGTGGTATCGTAGAACTACTCCCCCTCCCCCCACCCTGGCCATTCTTCTGCAACGCTCCGTCTCAGTTCTCCTTTATCCAGCCCATCTCTGGCGCCACCCAAACCTCCCTGGGCTGGTGCGTCTTTTGCTTCGGCTCTCTACCCCTCACGTTCCTCCATTCTTCCCAGAAGAAGAAAACCGACCTCATGATTTCATGTGTTGATTCAATATGTTTCCCGTCTCTGGCATTATTTCTCGCAAGCCACAACCCATATAGGGCATTGATCATGATCTCCTTCACATCTTCCTCCGCTTCTGCAAACCAATCAAGCATCCACCTTGCCAACTCGCTTTGGGTGTCTATATGGCTAGGTGGGTAGGCCACCCCAACACCCTTCTCCGAGCTAATTAGCTCCCAGAACAACGCCGAATGAGGACAGCGCCAGAACCGGTGTAGCATCGTCTCTTGGCGTCCGCAAGCTGCGCACACCACGCCCATCTTGATCGATCTTCTCTGCAATTTTGCACCCACAACCAACCCATTTTTTTATCATCCGCCACGTGTGAATCTTTCCCTTTCCTTGGTGCATTAGTCCCCCATAGAGCTAGCCAGGCTTTGTGCATTGCGACTGTAGACGAGGAACCCGGCTGTCCGGTTCTCGTCCTTGCAAGGGACCTCCGCAGGTGATAGGCCGATCTCACCGTGAAGATCCCGTTGTGGGTATAGTTCCATGCATAGTAATCCCTGGCTCCAGCCCCGCCAACACATATGCTCTTTATTTCATGTGTCTCTGCTGGTCCAAACATCCGATCAATTTTATTGGAATCCCAATCGTTCCCCTCTGGGTTTAGCAGGTCTGCAACCTTGTTCAGGCCTCTGACATAGTTGGCTCCTAATGGCCTCATACAACCTTTGCGCGGGATCCACGGATCATGGAAAATATTGACAGATGAGCCGTCTCCAATCCGCCAAATCACTCCCTCTCTAAGGAGACCTCTCCCATGCAGAATACTTTTGAAAGTAAACGAGCCGCTGGAAGGACACGTTGCTGACAGTATGGATGTGTGACGCCCCCAAAATCAAGCCGTGTACAGTAATCACACACGCAAGGTACACGGTCGAGATCAGGGACTCACGGTAAGATATCACAACACAACTCTATAAATAAAATAATACAATCTGTTTAATACAAGCCAGGGGCCACGGGGGCTCGAATACAACAGCTCGAAAGCACAAAGTTAGCGGAAGCAATAGTATCTGAGTACAGACACAAGAATACAAGGTTGCCTTAAGAAGGCTAGCACAAAACCAACACTCGATCGAAAAGGCAAGGCCTCCTGCCTGGGAACCTCCAAACTACTCCTGGTCAAAGGGGAACTCGACGTCGTAGAAGGCATCGGGGATCTTCACGTTGCGGTGGTCGGCATCGGGGATCTCCTGCTCCTGGACTCCAAGGCTCCAACGTCGTCTGCATCGGCCGATCAGGCAAAACAATAAAACGGGAAAATAAAGCAGGTGAGTATCTAGCATACCCGCGAGTCTTACGTCCGCTACTAAGCATTTATGCATTTGTATCAAATGGAAAGGGGGGTTGTATATAGTGTACTGCAAGGTAGAAATCAGAACAAGGATAAGAAGCTAGGCCTATCGAAGACTAGCATCTTCCGACGATGTCATGCAGCATGAGAAGAGAAACAGCCAGCAGTTCAATAACATGAATGTAATAACAATGCAGCAGAAGTTGCTGCAGCATTGTATAATAGTAAGTTGTAATGATTAATAAGGATAATGCCTCTGAGTTCCCTTCCTCGACTCCCTGCGAGGAAGAAGACCCGGAACCATACAGTTTAATAGTAGTAGTTCGTAGTGGTAAGATCCAGCTTCAGCATAAAGCATCATGTTACCGTGGACACGGCTATTCGAATAGATTAAACTCCCTGCAGGGGTGCACTACTGTTCAGCCTGCACGCTCGGATCTCTAGGGTGGCATGAACCTTGTTAGGGAACTCCCCACCAAAGCTATCCGACACGACGCATCCCATAACTCCTTATCCCACGTGAAGGTAGTGCGTACAGGCCTTTGCGGCCTCTCAAGTCATCCGCCGAACCATTTAGCATTTTAATTAACCTGCGTGACAACCGTTATCGTTGCCTCGACTTAACCGACCCGCGGTCAACGACAGCAGTCAGGACCACCAGTATATCGGTGCCTGCCCTGTCGTCCCACCAAGTCAGTGCGGTTACCAACATGGTGAACCGTCTCCTTACCTTGTCTCGCGTGTGCTCTTGGTAGAGCTCGACTTTTCGTAGTTTGGTAACTCTCACGAGATACGAGCAGGGGCCACGCACGCCAGTAACGTCGGTCGTACCCTCCCTGTCGTTCCCGACAATATACCGCTCGCCGGCACCGTTGGGTCGCCCAACTCTTACCTTTAAGGACACCAGTTGGTTCGAGTGCCTACCATTAAGTGAAACCAGGAGGTATCACCCTCGATGGCACACTTAAAGAGGTTTGACAGAGACATCAGCGGAATGAACTAAAGAGGTAAACCTCGTATCATCCCGGTGACGCTACGCTACTGAGCCGACGAGGGTGAAATACGGGTCCGTCCACTCGTAAGTCAAACTCGAAGCGACTCGGCAGAGTCTCGCCGTTGTAGGTTCCCTAGGGCGTCTGCATTGATCCGTACCTGTTGTAGTTGTATATATTTTGTATCCACGTCACTCCCCTGAGTTGCCACGGCCCGCTATCTAATCCTAGCTAACAATGCGCAGGACTCACTGCTGAAGATAATATATAGATATAGCAGGCAGCATAGGATAAGGAAGGTACAACGAGGGGCGACAAAATCAGGCCATGCAATTGAATAGGATTGTAACGTAGCAGCAGCAGTAACAATGCCTAGTGTAAGAAAGTACGGAAAAGATAGGCGATATCTGGGGAAGATAATGGCTCTGCTTGCCTGGAAGCTCGGTAGTAGGGTACAGTCATCGACGAAGTAGTCGTACTCGATGGTGTCATCAGCGGCAGCAACGGAGTCTATCGGAGAATAAGGGGGGGAAGAAACAGTAAATACACAACAATAATAGCAATACAAATGTATGACATAGCAGATACAAAGCAACGGGGCTCTAACGCAGTGTTAGGTGATTTGCTCGGAGCAGGAATTCATCCGGGGATGAACTGCCAACTTCGGGTGATTACCGGACAGGGTGTCCGGAGGGGGAAGGGATCATGCCGGAGGTGTTGTGTAAATTCGACAAACATATGGGTGGGGTATCCGGGTTAGTTGAACTATTCTGAACAACTTTCGTGTTCGGAATAAATTCATCCGGATAGTTTTACGATATCGGGCAATTATCGGACAGACGACCCAGAGGGGGGAATGTCGATGTTCGTTGTGTTAGAGGGGGGCGGTTGACATACAGATAGCGTATTCGTATTCGTTACATTTTTCTGAGCAATTTTGATATATAAATTATTTTCATCTGATTTACGGTTTAAAAGATATTGATTTTCAAAGTTTTAGTCAATTAAAAGAATTTCTGGAATTTCTTTATTATTTAAATCAAACATTATCCAGAACAGTGTTTTGACCAGTCAACTGACATCTAGGACCCACATGTCATAGGCTAGGCCTTTGACTGGTCAAACTGACCACTAGGTCCCACCTGTCATTCACTGTCTATTTAATAAATCAATTTATTTATTTAAATAGCACATGGCCCACATGTCATACACAGTGGCAATTCAAATCATTTTAATTTATTTATCTAAATATCCAGTGGGGTTAATATAAGTACGGGGCCCACCTGTCATACATACATGGGGTTTTTTATTTCTTTTATCTAGTTTAACAGGAAATTAGGGGGGGGGGGGGTTCACGACCGAGCACACGGGCTCGCTGGCGGCAAGGGGCTCAAGGGAGAGGCCGCTCCGACTAGGAGAGCCACGGCGAGGAGGGGGGCAGCCGCGCACTGCGAGGTGAGAAGCGGCAGTGCGCCACGACCACGACAGGCGGCGGCGGAGCCTCGGCCATGGCCATGGCAAGCGGTGTTGCAGCCGCAGCCAGGAAGGCACGGCTGCGCGGCGTGGGGGGGGGTGTAGCCACGGGCGTGGCCCGGGCGTGGCGAGAGAGATGCCAGAGTGGCCAGGGGGCGTGGGGCAAGCCTGATGCGGGCGACCGGAACGCGGGCTCGGGCCATGGTGGCCACGGTGCACGGCACGACGGCGATGGAAGTGGTGACGCGGGGCGGAGACCGGAGAGGCCAACTCAAGCGCGGGAAGACATGGACGAAGGGGGGAGCTCACCAGGAGCTCAATGCCGTGGTCGAGGAAGCAGGGGAGGCGCTGGAACGGCGGCAATCGGCGGCGAGGCGCGTCGCGGCCGGCGAAGGGGAACGGCTCGATGGAGAGCTCCCGGTGTGCTTCGATCTCGATTGAAGGTCCAAGGAGACGAGGCCGTCAGCAGGGAAGCGCCTGGACACCTCCGTTTGGTCTGAGGAGGCCGTTGGCCGCGTCCACGGCGAGGTGCGCCCACGGCATCCGCGGCGGCGCAGTCGAGCTCCGGGAGAGGGAGATGGGGGGGGTGCGAGGGGAAACAGTGGGGGTGGGTTAGGGTTTCTCCACGGCGCGAGGGGGTCTTATCTCCCGCCGGCATCGCTCGATGGTCGACACGGCGGCGTCGGCCGCGGTGGCCATGGCCGATGCGTGCCACGGGGGTTGGGGGGTTGAACAGGGGGAAGATGCCGGTTCGGGGGGCTGGTGGGCTGGGTGGGCTAGGCGGCCCAGGGGGGGAGAGTGAAATGGGCTTCGCCCAGGGGTTAGATTAGGTTAGGTTGGTTTCTCCTTTTTATTTCTCTTTTCTTTTTCTGTTATTTATCTTTTGTACTTAATTTATTAGCTTAGGCATTTTTGTAAAATGTTTCATGTGACCCAAAATTAAGGTTTCACCTAAGGTCAGTGCCACAAGAAGTTTTGGCAATATTAAAAGTCATTTAATATTTGATTTAAATATTAAATGATTAATATGGGGTTTTTCATCTGCTGTTGATTTATTTGAATTAATTTATAGCTCATAAAAATACCCAAGTTGGGGGAGTATGGTCCACTGAATATTTGTGATTTTATGAAAGTGGTTTCACAATTTTTGGAGAAAGTTTATTTTTTCACTTTGGTTTTAATATACCACCAAAGGCATTATGAGCATTTGATTTGATTTTAATTCAAAGGCAATTGACTTGAGCTTGGACTTGTTTTGATTCATGATGACCAAGGTTCATGATCACTTTGCTTTAAGAACATCAAAAGGTATTTGAGTTTGAACTGAACCAAGTTTGATCAAAGCAAAGTTTTGGAACAGTAATGATCAACAGTAACCCTGATTACTATTCACTGACAGTGAGAGTGTTACAAGATGTGTCCTTAAAGTACATCTCCTTCAGAACCCGAGCACACAATGAGTCCGGTTGAGTTAGGATCCGCCAGGCCTGCTTCGCCAAGAGTGCTTGGTTGAAAGCCTCAAAATCTCTAAACCCCATTCCTCCTTCATGTTTCCTAGTACACATCTTATCCCAAGCAATCTAGTGCACCTTTTTTTCACCTTGAGCTGAACCCCACCAGAAGTTCGAAGAGGTAGTTTTCAGGTTCCCGCATATTTTCTTTGAGAGTTGAAAACAGCTCATAGTGTATGTTGGTGTAGACTGCAAGAAAGATTTGATGAGTACTTCTCTTGCCGCTTTTGAAAGCCCTTGCCCTTTCCATCCAAGTACCTTATTTTTGGCCCTCTCCTTGAGATATTGGAATGTGCCATCCTTGGATCTTCCTACCGCAGCCGGTAGGCCGAGATAGCGCTCCGTAAGGGCCTCGGTCTCGATACCAATTGCTTGTTTAAGCCGAACTTTAACCTTGTCTTGGCATCCCTTCCCAAAGAAAATCGATGATTTCCGAAGGTTTACTCTCTGTCCCGATGCCATCTCATACGAGTTCAGAATTTGCCTCAACCTTTGTAGATTTTCCTCCGAGCCTTCAACAAAGACAATGTTATCATCAGCAAATAACAGATGTGTGATATGGGAGCCAGTGCTCCCAAATTTCACACCGTTTAAGTTGTGCACTTGCTGAGCTTGTCTCAACAGAGCAGAAAAGCCTTCTACGCAGAAGAGAACAAGTAGGGGATAGTGGGTCCCCTTGCCGAAGGCCTCTAGAGGGCGAGAAGCAGTCAGATAGTCCTCCATTAAGCTTCACTCTGAATCTTGCTGACCTAACACATCTCATAATCATCACTATCCAGGTCCGAGAAAAACCCATATTATGCATCATCTTCTCCAGAAAAGCCCATTCAACTCCGTCATATGCCTTCATCATGTCGAGTTTGACCTCACATAAAGGTTTTCTTCTCCTTCGTGTTCTCAACGCATGCACACACTCGTACGCCACAAGAACATTATCTGTGATCATCCTACCTGGAACAAAAGCACTCTGCTCCTCCGAAGTCATGATATGCAATATTACTTTAAGCTGATTAGCCAACACCTTTGCTGCAATTTTATAGAGAACATTGCATAAACTTATCGGGCGGAACTGGGAAAGGAGCTCCGGAGAGTTAATCTTGGGGATCATGAAAATGATCGTATCATTAAAAAATTTCGGGATTTCCTTCCCCTTAAGAAAACCTCTAACTGCTTCACAGACTGCTTGTTTCACCAACTGCCAGTGTTGTTGGTAAAAAAGAGTCGGCAACCCATCCGGTATAGGTGTTTTGGTTGCACCCATTTGAAAATAGAGCAGTCTCTATCTCGTGATCAGTAAACGCCTTCGTTAGAGCCACATTCATTTCATCCGAAACAGCTGGGTGAATGAGGTCAGCAACACCATTATCAACTTGCGGACCTTCAGTTTGGAAAAGGGTGGCATAAAACGATCGCGCCATCCGTCGCATCTCTTCATCTGATGTGCATTTGGACCCATCCGCCCGCAGCAGTCCGCGGACAGTGTTCTTGCGCTTCCGATGAGACGCCCTATTCTGAAAATATTTTGTATTTTGACCGCCTTCTTTTAGCCACCCAACTCTTGATCGCTGCTTCATCATTATCTCCTCCCTCTCATAAATCTCCTTTAATTGGCTTTCGATGTCCCGAGTCTCCAGCATAAACCCAATCCCAAGCGCCCTCTTTTTTGCATCATGGAGTTGTACTTTGAGCTGCTTTATCTGTTTACGAACTGATCCAAACGCCACCCTTCCCCATTGCTGCATACATCCAGAGACTCGCTCAAGACGCCTGCACACATCCTGGACCACATGGCCACCATCATTGTTGTCCTGCCATGCCTCCGAGACCATAGCCTCATATCCCTCATGTCTCCTCCACATCTCCTCATATTTGAACTCTCTAGGAATAATTCTCGGCCTCCGCTGGAAGTTTTCTCTCGCTTTGATGAATAGAGCCAGGTGGTCCGATTCCTCCGTCATAATATGCTCGACAGAGGAGTCCGGGAACAGATCCAAAAACTTACTATTGCATGTCCCTCTATCCAACCTGACTTGTATATTATCTTGTCCATCATGCCTATTATCTCATGTAAGCGGGTATCCCGAAAAGCCTAGGTCTGCCAGACCGCAGTCGGTCAAGCATTCCCTAAATGCATCCATCTAAAAATATATTTTCAAATATATTAATATAATGTTTTTAAACGTTCACAGAATATAAAAATATTTATTAGCATACAAAATATGTTCATCATATATTTTATAATATTTATTTTTTTCAAAAAATTCTCAAATACAAATAAAAATGAGCATGTTGTATTTAAAAAATGCTCAACATTTATCAAAAAATAACATATATACAAAAATATATAACGTATATTGAAAAATTAGACATGTATTTAAAAACATAAAATATATAATACAAAGAATTTAAATGAAAAATGCTTTAAATAAGAGATTTCCTGATGACTGAAATGAAAATAGTACATATATTTCAAACAAGCTAGCAAGCCTATTATCCCTGGATTATCGCAGTATTATTGTTTATGCACATAGACCCTCCAACAAGAATAGGAAAAAACTATGTTAAAATAGTACCATAAGCCATATTCTCCTATGACCGAAATGAAGTTTGAAGACAAATCCAATGATTATTGATGAATTTCACACTACTAGCACATACGTGAACGGTTCATTGGTCAAACAGTATACCCCATAAACAAAATACATAGCTAAAGCGTACGTCGATGTTTACTGATATAATTTTTATAATTGTATTTTAGGTATTTTTAAGCATCTGGAGTAAAGTGACTTTCGGGGTTTCGGGGGGCTGGCTAATACGCGCGCGCGACATGATGATTCCCTCCTTTCCTGTGGGGTAGGGGGGGGGGGGGGGGGGGGGGTCGTCGTCATTTAGCCCAATAGCCCACACCAACGTCCAGACCGCAGTCAGGGCCCAGCAGGTTCGAGCCAGCCAAGCAGAACGAAGAGAACTAGTAGGTACCCCTCAAAAAAAAAGAAAAAAAAAGAAGAGAACTAGTAGGTCGCTCCGCCGCGCCGCCCACCGCCTTCTCTGCAGCTCTGCTCCGCCGCGTCGGCGGCAGGCCCTGCATCCTCTGCAGCGCAGCGCCACAGCGGCCGGTCGGGGCGTCAAGCACGTCTACCTGTTTCCAGCCGTCTCGTCACTTGGCTGCTCTCAAAGGTGTTTTCCCCAAGACCCTAAATCCCCATCGAGTCTCGATGTCTCACTCGTTTTTTTTCTTATCGATTTCATGTTGTAGAGATAAAAATGAAGAGATCAATATGCTGTACTGCTTTTGTTTTTGCCATGTTTTATCTATTTTGCTGGCCATTAGGAATTGAATTCAGATTATGTAATAATAATTCTGCAATCCAGCCATGTTTACTTTTATAGACCCTGGGTTTTTATTCCCCAATTTTATTTATACCTATATTTGAGAGGCAAACTGAACCCTGCTACAAATGTTGAAATGGGCGATTTTATTTGTTTCCAAAATGCATTCAAATGTGTGAGTGTACTGCTGAAACCTATGCTACAGTTCATTGCTTTTGTGGTTTTACTGCTTGTTATTCGCATATAGTCTCATTGCATAATTGCATTAAGTTATCCAGTCTTCATTTCTTGTTTTGTTTGATGTCAGCTGTCTGATAGACTAGGATCGTTGCAATACTTGTTAAATGTTGATTTGTTTTTGCACTAAGAATCTCTGCATCATTCATCAGTTCTCACTAGTGCGATGAATATGATATTTGCCGTCAGCATAACATACATCGACAAAGTTTTTGTTTGTGAAGTTGATGCCTCACTTTAATTACTGTAATATTTATCATATGCACATACACACCTACTCAGAATGCAAGAGGATCCACGCTGTTTTCTTCTGCGATTACTGAAGCCTTAGGTAGCTTGCTTGGAGTGTTCTAAGTGTGCTTTGTTCTGTGAAGTGAAATACTGAATCCAAATTTTAGTCTGCCCTGCTTGCCACAGTCAGTTGGCTTGTTGTGTTAGTGGCTGAATGTCTCACTCAGGAAATAGGATGAATATCTAGTGTGTGGTCTTGGCATGTCCATGGGAGGGGTTGTAGGGTTGACAACTCTGTTGTTTGCCTTATTGTATTAACTTTGCGATTTCCAACATACACTGGCCAAAGGAAATCAACATCGTGAAGTATCACTAATCCTAGCTTGCGTGGTGTCTATCAACGGAATGGAGAATTGTGGGTTGAACATAACAACCAAAACATTGTATTTCATTACACCATTATTTAGTTGTGAATATGGTAAAATAGCACGTTCAAACCCAGCAGTTGGTCCTGATGAATTTAACTTCCTAGGGTTCAACTTAAATAATAATCAGGCAGAATATCTTTTCTATGATAAAAATGCAGAATATGTTTGATTTGTGCAGTATTGTACTGTATTGAATATGCGTTTTGACCAGGATGAACTTTAACATCATACATCTCATTTATCAAACCTACAGTTCTACAATTTGGCATTCTTATATGACTGCCAATTTTACGGTATTCAGTTTTTCCTTTAGCCTGTTCGCCTCAGTATTTTCTCTATTTGGTTCTCCCTGATAACTATTGTGGTGATAGCATGCTGCTTCATATGTCATTGTTCCTCTTCAAAATCACTTTCTGATCAGATGTAGCCATATGGATGACCACATACTTGGTAAGAAGTTTATTCTCCAGCCAAGTTGCGTGGATACTGCTGGAAACCAGCGTATTGGAGGTTGGATACGCCTGGATACGTATCCCTCGATTTTTCACTGTTTAAATAAATAAAATAACTCGGATACCGCACGGACACTGGGTGGATAACTCACAGGACATGGGAAAACCCTACGCACTGCCCATCCCCATCCCCCCCCCCCCCCCTACCCCGAGCCGCCGCCACCAAAGTCTGCCGCTACACAGGCGAGGGAGGTCCATCCGCCGCCGGCCGCTGCCTCCATCCGTCCGTCCACCGCCCGATCTGTGTGCCTCCTCCTCAAGGTCAGTTTTCTTTTCCTGTCCTCCCCCTTCTCCTATCAGGGAATGGAGGGCTCAGTGCAACCCAAATTTTGAATGCTGCTCGTGTGATTCCTCAAAATGATGATCCAAAGACACCGCTGTGGAGGTATGCTCATGATCGAGAAGACCGGACAAGGCCAAGGAGGGAATGCAAGGTTATTATGTAGGCTTTGCAACCGTGAAGTTAAAGGGAGCTACTCAGGAGTGAAAGCGCTCTCTGAAATTATCACTTTTCTGGATTCTCGTACAAAAAATACCAATTTTCATATATTTTAAATATTTATTATTATATATATATATATATATATATATATATATATATATATATATATATATACAAACGTATCCCCGTATAGGTTTTTTTGAAACATTGCCGTATCGACGTATCGCGGTGTCCGTATCCCCGTATCCATGCAACTTAGTTCTTCAGAATAGACCTCAGGAACAAGTAGAACTTCCACTGCCTTTGAAGGCCAAAATACAAAACAGTGGTGCACTACACAATCTTAGCTCACCCTTCTTTCTTCTGGAGCATGGACGGTGGATATTAGTTTGTGGTTTCTAAATTGATGAGCTGCTGTGAAATTCTCTCAGTTTACCTAAGCAAATCGATGTGTACTCATTAATCCATGAGAAATCAAATCAGAGCATAAGTCTATTTCATTTATTATCCTATCAGGCAGCTGATTTTACATTTTAGAAACTAAACCACATCTGCCTAAATTCTCTGTTACTTATTCTTGTTTGCATTTCACTCTTGAAATTGTTTGGAAAGGAGAAGGTACTTAACCACAAATAATTTCAGGAGGCAGAGTGCTCTGAAGTCTGAACAGCTGAACTTCTTGTCAACTCCAGCAAAGTAGCATAGTCTTCTATCGCCAAATAAAAGGGTCACGATGTCGCTACGACAGGCACTGGGATTGTCAGAGGGAGAGGTGATGCGGCCAGAGTCAAAGCCATGCTCCCGACTGATGCGTCACACCGCTGGTATCTTCTCTGTTGGTGGTGCCCTTGCTTTCTGGGTGCTTTGCCGCCTTCACTATGGTAATTCTTCCTGGCCATCCACATTTTTTTCGTTTCAGTATCTGGTGTATTCATCTTCAAAGTACATTTGTGAATATTATCATCAAGGTTGTGAATCTCATTGTTCTCTTATCCATGTGTTTGTAAAAGTATGGTTTTGGCCTTGTTTTAAGCAGTAGTTTAGACCATTTTGGGTGTTCATCCGTCGAATCAATTTAAAAAATGGAAGTATTTTGCTGAGCCTCTTTGGTTATGTAGGTCCAAGGATAACGGTTCCGAGGAGTCTGAGGTGGGCATCCTGTGGAGCAGTAGGCACGAGCGCGACGTCAGCCTTGCTTGTGCGGCTCTTCAGCCCGGAGTGTGAACCACAGAACATAGCAGCTTTTGACAGACCTGAGCACAAGCCTGCATAGTACGTATCATGGAAACTTAGGGCCAGGTCTACCAAGTCCTAAGCGAGTTCGCTGATTCTTGCCCATGGTATCTGCCTTGTTGTAAGATGTTTATGCATAATATCATTGCCGTGAACTTGGACACCTCTATGTTATTGTCCGCTGTCATTTTCTCTCTGAAACTACGAGCTGGTAGTACCTTTAACATCAAACTTTGTTTCTGTTGCTTGCAAAATGAGATGGTGCTGTATCACTGTCTACATTTTGAATGCTACTACATTCAGTTAACCTGATGGCTTTCGTAAGACAAATAAACATACTCAGTCCGATGATATTCAGAAGTACTCCTTCAGAGCATGTTTGCATTCTGATTTTCCTCCCAGATGTTGGTTATTATGCGCACTGTTTCATCATTATTCGTAAACTGCAGAAGGAAAAGCCTGTTTATATACTGTCCGTTTCCCTGTTCCCCCAAAAAAGTACTAGTAGGATCCTAGCCGATTGTAAAATTATCTTGTGCAGTTAATTACGTACTTGCTTCTGTTTTACGGTTAATTCCTGCTAAAAAAAATCTACGATTACTCGCGGCCAATTAATCCCTGATACTTGAAGAACTAGCAGCAGAGATAAACTCGGTGTTGGTATCGGATTTGGTATTGACGACGAGTCTACATATATTTCCATCGTCGGGACGTCGTTCACGTCCGAACTTGAGGTAGTAGCACCGTCAAAATCTCTCCTTTATTTCGACGTCGAAGCAACGAGGCTCGCTCGCTCGCTCGACGTGGCAATGCAGCTGGTGATGTGCGACTGCTGCCCGCCGTGCGCACAGGTCCCGGCGGCGCCGCCGGCCGCTGACGCCGGGCACTACGAGGAGCTGCCGGTGTCGGTGCCGCCGCACGTGCCGCAGGGGCTGCGCAGGGACGACGCGCCCGGCCTCGGGCTGCTAGACCAATGGGAGGAGGGCGCGTACGCCGAGGCGGTGATGGAGCAGCTGCCCGTGCCGCCGCCGCCGCCGCCTGACCATCAACATGGCACGGAGACAGGCGGCGGCGCCGGAGCTGCGGGGCCGTGGCTGCTGGCCGCTTTCGCGTCGTTGTACAGCAGGGTGGTGGTGCCCGTCTCGTTCTGCCGGGGCTCGTGATGGTCATGCGTGGACGTGGTGTCGCCAATTCTCCACGCGTAGCACGGGCCGGAGGAAGCGCGTATGGATGCTATTTTTCAGAGAGAGGCAAAAGATTTGCCTCATCCATTAATTAAGAAGGGGATAGAGTTTTGTTTGTTACAACCATCGGAAAACCGCATGGCAATCACTCCCAATTTACAAAGTTCCCCAACTTCGTTGCACCCGCTAAAACCCAGAGCTTAATCTCCTCAAGGATGTCGTTGAGGAGGATGGGGGTGGACTTGTTTCGAAAAATCCTCGCGTTGCGCTCCTTCCAGATGGTTCAAGTAACGAGCATGGTGAGGAAGGCCATGGAGGGCCGAATCCTGTTGCCCGTCTCGGTAATCCTCGCCCACCAACTTATGAGCGACTCCTCAAGATGCCAAGCCTCGGTGGCAATGTCTTGGATCAGTGAGATCTTTTGGGCGAAGCACGATAACGACGATGCACTTGCGTCGTCCGTCGTGCGGGTGTTTCGCTTGCGCCGCTCATGTTGCCATCGCATATTTTTGGTGTCGGGTTCGGTTTCCAGGTAGTACTATCAATCCGAGTTGTCGTCTTGGGCCGAGAAGAATCTATGCTCCAAGGATAGAGAGAGAACGACGATGAAGCATGGACATCTCGAGTTCCCCACGGTCGAAAGCATCGGCATCTTCACAAGACCCCGATCGATCGTACCGGGAACTCCATCCAAAAGGACATCACCTTGTTCGATTTCGATCTAGGAGGATTATTTCACGTCGGGAAATGTGCTAGCTACATGTCCTTCTAGTTTAATTACCCCCTTTTTCCATTTTAGTTTTCAGAAGTGTATTCATTCCTACTCTCCAAGATAATAGCTACTACTACTTGTTACCCCTCTTCTCCATTTTATTTTTCAGTAATGTTTCGTACTCTCGGAGGCTAAGATAATATCAACTTGTAACATATGGATTCAGACTTGGTGATCGGTTGAAGCATTGTCGTATTTTTAGTGTTAGTGTAAGTCCCTCCCGTACTTGTAAAATCCGTCCTTTTGAATAAAGATTGATCCAAATTAATGAAGATTAGTTAATGTCTTTTTTTTTGGTATGACATGATCTTTTTTCTTAGAAGGTGGCATGAAATTTTGAGTACCAAACCTATTTAGAAATACTTCCTCTCTCAGTTGAGACAGTTATTTTGGAACGGAGGGAGTGCTAGTTAAATGTTCGTGCTTTGCCATGGAATAAGAAGACACACAATTGTTCTAATTATAAAGGATTTCAATTTGAAGCGAACGACATATCGAGAACAAGGGGAGTGAACGATTTCGTTCTTCACGAGAGTGGAGTGTGAGCGAACACTTCAGTTCGCTGGAAATGATTCTCCGAACAAACCCAAAAACGTGGCAGGAAAATCGAACAAAAAACATCTCAAATTTAATAAAACAAAAATGCCTTAAAAACGTTAGAAAATAATTTGCATCTACCTTAATTAAATAAGAAGTCATATAAATTTGATGAAGCATGCAAAAAGATAATGAGCTAGGCCCAATTAGCTGATTTGTTTTGAAAGAATTGTCATCAACAAATTCATCATATGAAATTAATAGAAGGGGACTACGTAGGGGGGTCACATGTAGGATTTTCCAAGCACGATGTGCTAACCATCCATTTTAAATTATAAATTTAATGTGAAACAAACTGATAACATCTTTGTAACACCCGCGTACATAAAAATAACAATCTGTGTAAACATGCAACGATGTCCTCATTAGCCACTACGGTGTGACATGCATGCATAAACAGCTACCATCGTTTTCACCCCCTTGCCCACATGTGTCCTCTGCTCTCCCATCGTTTTCATACTCAAAATTGCTATTAGTACTAGGTAATGCTAAAACATTTTATAAAAAAAATCTTATCTTTGTATGTATCTACTTTTAAAAAATATTAGTAAATAAAACTTTTTTAAAAAGCAATTAACATATTTTTTTATTGAGTATTATAGTACATCTAATTTAATTGAGGTCATACGAGCAATAGATGTTTTAATCGTGCAAGCATGAAAAACACCTTCCGCATTGGAGAACAATTCAATACTTGTCCTGGGTAAGCATGAATCTGGCGCGCTATTTTTCTTAAAGGCATATTTCAGCCCTTTTTATTGAACGTGTATTTGAAATTTCTTAGGGGAACTTGAAGTTTCTTTATGAGAAGCTTTTGAAAAGTATTGAACTTTTTCTCAATTAACATCGTCCCCACTCCCCACTATCTCCTACCTCCCCCAATCCACTCCCCTCCCTGCATCGCGGACGCTCTCGGAGTCTCGGTCTTTAACCAAACCAGCAGCCCTGCAGAGCACGCGCGGCAATGGCGGAGCCCGTCGAGCTCGTGCGGCGCCTCTGCCTCCGTTCCCCGCCGCGGCTGCAGCATCCTCAGCGCTCCAGACGGCCGCGATGCCTCGTCAGGGCTCGCCTCCGCCTCCCGGGCTCTCCCCTGTCGCTCCGGTGCCGCGCGCTCGACGCCAGCAGGCCGGCGTCGGTCGAGGGGGAGCAGAGCGAGGAGTACGACGACGATGAGGAGCCGTACTTTTCGGTGACATCTTCCAGGTTGTCGGAGGTGGACTACCTCGGGGAGAGCACCAAGGGGGATTTGAACGTGCGCAGGAGGCACCTCGATGCGCTCGGTGAGCTCCGGCCTCCCTAATTCTGAGCCATTTCTCCGTCTCTGCTGATCGCATGTCATGTTTCGTCCATAATTGTTGATGATACACTGGTGGCGACATCAAACGATCACATGTCTGACAAACCCAATATATTCTTTTCCCGATGGAACACAGTTTAACAATATCAGAATTATGCTAGAAATTTGTTATAATTACTCGCAAATGCTTGAATTTCAGGTGGGAATGGAAAGTCAACATTGCATGGTCCTATAGAGGAGATAGCTTGGAAAGAAGCGAGACAAGCTGAAACGTTGCTCAGTGACTTGGGAATTGCAGTAATATTCTACTCCGTATCCCATTAGCATGATTTTCACCTTGCTGGTTTTTGGTATGCTTCCTCTATTTCTTTCATGTTATATATCATTTATTCAGTTATTCTATACAACTCTTACTAATGTTTCGGTCACTGTTACTTAGAACTTCCTTTTTCAAAATAAATAAATAAATAAATCTGCTTCCTCGACCTCAGTTTGTGATGAAATAAGGCTTTCATGGATTTTTCTCATTTTTGTGTGTGTCTCTAATATCAACCGAGAAAGTAAAATAGGAGTATCAAGCAAGAATGATATGGAGGTATTAATATCAGAAACCTTTAAAGCTATATATAATCTAATAGGATTATCCATTGTAGAAAGATTGTTTCATGGCTGTTTTGTCTAGTGGAGAGATGCTTAATAAAACCCATATGTTTCTTGACTAATTAGACGCATACCTAATTCTCATTCACTCAAGTAAATTCCTAATTTCTATTGAAGTGTCTTATTTAGAAGTTGTTCGAAAGTGCCCAATATTTAGTGAATAGTAACTGCAGAGGATACATGATAACGGCAAAAACCAAAATATTCCCAGAAATGACGAATAGTTGATACTTAAATTGCATGGTCTACGGTTTAACTATAAATTCTGGACAGTGAACAACAGATTTGTTATGCTCCCCCCCCCCTCGCACGAAAAGGAGGGTATAGCCCCGAGATTTGTTTTACGGTTATTCTTGACTGCTAATGTTTCATTCTGAACTTCCATTGTTTATTTTTATTTTGCCAACCGTATCTTGATTGAGCATCATGATGATGGGGAAACTAGTCACCCTTCCAATGACACAAGATTGCTATCTATTTGCTAAATGCAGGATCCTTTAACAGTAAGGCACTCTCCTCGTGGAATTTTCTGCACCAGGACACTGAATCTTCGATCTATCAGTGTCATTGGCTATGACATGGATTATACATTGATTCATTACAACGTGATGGTAATTCAACATCCAATCTCTAGATTTTCTACTGAATGTTCTGAAACTGAGGGATGCATTTGTAGAAAATCTAGATATTTGTTGAAATGATATGGCATGTAATTCTGAAAATTAATGAATGTATGACGCCAACTGCCAACTACGAGTTATCCTATTTGTATTTTTTTCTCCATAGAGCCTCAAATCCCTTTTTATGGTAAATTACGTTAAGTAACGGCGTCTTGTGAAAATTTTTTAGGCCTGGGAAGGGCGCGCATATGATTATGGGATGGCCAACCTGAAGAGCATGGGTTTCCTAGTAGATGACCTTGAATTTGATCCTGATCTGGTAGGTGTACCCGTCTGTACAGCATCGTAATACCTCAACAGGCATACATCACCCTTAATGATATGACTACTCTTCCACAGGTTATTAGGGGTCTTATTATGGATAAAGAAAAAGGAAACTTGGTTAAAGCTGACCGTTTTGGGTACATCAAGAGGGTCATGCATGGTACCCAAATGTTGCCCACTCGTGCTGTAAGGTAGACATACATGAGATTTTTCTATCAGTTTTGTTGCTGATGGGAGAATATAACTCTTATTAATGCTTGTGAGTAGTGAAATATATGGACGAGAATTGGTGGACCTGCGGAAAGAAGATACATGGGAGTTCCTTAATACCCTTTTCTCTGTTTCAGAAGCTGTCATGTTCATGCAGGTCACTTACCTTTTCCTCTATCTGTTAACTGTCTCATGTGGTGCCACTTGATATGTACAGTAGTTTTTTATTTAACAAAAATCTTCATTCACATTTACGTATCATATGAGCTACCGTCATTAGTTGATTTCTCCCTCAAATATAGGTCATTTTGTTAAAAGTGGAATATTTATCAATATCAGTAAAATACTTGGTAAGGATTGCAAAGGTTGTTTAAAATCAGGGAGAAATATTATGCCAAGTCCTAGCTTGATGAAAGTTCTTTCTAGTTTCTTTGATGTTCTCTTCCCTTTCATCCATGAAAAATGTGTCATTGTCTTCCGGGGGAGCGGAGTATGACATATACTCCTATTACAGTTTAGGCTCGTACACTAATTTAATGTACAGATTAATTTGCAGAAATGATGACATCTGAGGATACAACCACCAGGTTGTTATTCTTTTCGGTAGTAGTGGGGTTAGTAGCAGTAATGGGGCTACAATGTACTGTACTATTTGGCTTGCAGTGGGCATTTGATTAAGCATTTCCTTATAGAAGCTCATCCAGCTAGCTTACCGTGTGTTCATAAATTGAACAGTATTTTCCCCTAAGACATTTTACAACTTTTACCATGGTTAGGGATTTTAGGAGCCGTTGAATCAAGTCAATCTAACGGTGGAAATAAAATAAGTACTAGGGAGTACTTAAAAAAGTACTGGAAATAATGATTTACGAGTAAAAAATATTAAATCAGCTGACAAGGCAATAATTAACTGTGCTTGATCAACGGACAGAAATAATTCTAGCGGGAGTACCAGGAAGTACTGAGAAGTACTCACCAATCACCAGAGAAGAGCTCAAGACATATACATTAACATGATTAGTCCTGCTTTTTCCATTCAGGAAATATTTGCAGTGCTTTTAAAGCAAACATGTAAATATATAACAGGGTGATAACCTTGAGCCTATCATGGTAAACATGTTCTCGGGATTAAATTGAGCGATATTTATATGGACATGAGTCACATGTCATTCTTATTTTTCAGATGGTTGACAAGTTGGATCAGGGGTTGGTGCCTGCTGAACTTGGGCCACTGGATTACAAAGGGCTGTACAATGTAAGCATTGTTGCTTCTTTTTCATTGGGCCTTTGTTGTGTCATAATATTGGGATTCTTTTGGTTTCAGGCTGTCTCGAAAGCACTTTTTCGAGCACATGTAGAAGGTCAACTCAAGGTAATCTTTTTCATTATATATTTACTTAAGACTGATGTCGTTATTAAAATTTCCTTAGCTGGTTGAAATGTAGAGCGAAATAATGGCTGAGCCAGAGCGATTTGTAGAGCCTGATCCAGAACTGCCTCTAGCTCTTCTAGATCAAAAAGAGGTTAATGCCTTGTGAACTTAACAGCTCATGATCCATTTGAAATATTAGAGCCATTATACTAATATACGGAATGACTGTTTTTTCCCTTTTCAACTCATCAGGCTGGAAAAAGGTTGCTTCTTATTACTAACTCGGATTACCACTATACAAACAAAATGATGAATCATGCATTCAATCGCTTTCTTCCTAATGATATGGGATGGAGAGATTTATTTGAGATGGTGAGCTTTTATGTCCCCTCCATGTTGATAACATTGAAGGCCGTGTCTCAGTCATTGCTTGTCATCATACTCAAAAGTTCATGAAGATTAGTTGATTCTTTATTAATGTAGGTTATAGTCTCCGCGAGGAAACCAGAGTTTTTCCAAATTTCACATCCATTGTATGAGGTTGTCACTGACGATGGATTATTGCGTCCCTGTTTGAAAGCAAATTCAGGTGAAAATCTCAACACTGTTACCACTGTGATCTAACTTCTATAGAACCTCTACTACTTGTTCTGTTCTTTTTTGCACTGTATGAACCACGTTCAAAACTCAGACTGCCAATATGTACGGTAATTTGATTTGGAAGTCCATTTTTTCTACAAAAACTAAAATATTGAATAAAAACTACTCCCTCCGATCCATAATAAGTGTCGCTCATCTAGTACAAAGTTTGTACTAGCTTAGTAAAAAATGAGCGACACTTATTATGGATCGGATATTATGGATCGGAGGGAATATATAAACTGCCAATATGTATAGTAATTTGATTTGGAAGTCCAAGTTTTTTACAGAAACTAAAATTTGAATGAAAACTATATAAGTCCTTGTAGACATATTTCAGAGTGACCAAGAAAGCAATACTTGTAAAAAATACTTAATAGGATAGGAATAGGAAAACCATTATGCATACCATTTGCAGAAGCTCTAATGTATGACTTTATATGATCTAAATGCACACCGGCCATTTTTATAGCCACTGAGACAAAGTGCATGTGCCAGAATTGAATAAGTAGCATGTGCATGTACAGGTGAGTTTGGGTATTATTATTTTTTGTATTAAAACATGAGTCGCGAGGTTTGCCTCACAACACTCTTTTGCTAAACAATTATGGATCTTAATGATTTGCAGTTATAGTTTCATTGTTCATTCATAGATGAGCTAGCTCCCTTAATGCTAGATCGTTCACCCTTGATGTCTTGTTTCTTTTCTGTGCATGTGTCTGTTTCTGATGTACTGGCTTGACCAGGAATTTTTGTGTGTGGCTGACTTATTACTCTTCTCTTCATTTTGTATGTAGGTGGCTTGTACTCTGGTGGTTGTGCTCAGATGGTTGAGAAGTCACTAGATATTCATGGAGATGAGATATTATATGTGGGGGACCATATTTTCACAGATGTAAGCCAATCAAAGGTTCATTTACGATGGAGGACAGCATTAATATGCCGAGAACTGGAAGATGAGGTTAGGTTGCTTAATTTTCTCACCAATTTATATAAAATGCATTCTAAATAACATTTATAATTAGTATATAACATCCCAGGTATAGCAATAGGAGGTAAAACAGCCTTTTCTCTAAAGTTCACTAGTCCTGTCACTGGTAGCTTCCCTGTAATGCATTTTATTGCTGAACTCATTTTACCATAATTTTCTTGCTTCAGTAAATTGCAACAAAGGTCCTTAGATTTATCCCATTGTCCCACTTACGTCCATAATTTTCATCAGCTTGTTTGGTCCCTAAACTCGCATAAGCATGAAGCGTGCTACTTAGGTCTATCTATTGTGAACTGATGAAATCACAAGCTTCGAGAGATCCAAGTACTTTACAGCATGTTGATTCGGATGGACCGAAAGCTGATAATGCACTTATCCTTAAGGCTATTAACCATGTTGATTTGAAATATTTTGCATCTGTTGAGTCTGAATTTTCTGAAATAGAACCCAGTAAAGGACTACATTTAGTTTCAATGTTTTGTGTTTCTCCTTTCCCTCCTCTTTCTCACTAAGACATTGTATTTCCGTCATGTGAGTAATGGAAAGGGGTAATAGCCCGGTTCAAAAAAAAAAGTTTCAACGTTTGTGTCATGTTTCTGATAAAAGTACTATTTTTGTGTAGCTACCAATTTTTTTCCTCCTGTATTTGCAGTTTGACGCACTAATCCAAAGCCATGGTCAGAAAGAAAAGCTAGTCACACTTATACAACAAAAGGAAATTGTGGGAGACCTTTTCAACCAACTTCGCCTCGCCCTGCAGAGACGCACAAATTCACGCCCTGCACAGGTATTAGGTTGAGGAAATACCTTTGTTAAATTTAACATGTTCAATTTTCCTTCGGTCGGGCAGCTTGGGATTTTACCAATTCAACACAATTTTATCAATGCACTAAACACTGGTGCAACATAAAAATTATCTACAACCTAAGCCAGAAATAAAGATAGTCTGGTGATGTTGTTTCTGTTTGCAGGCTTCTGAGGATTTTGTCGAATTATTAATATGCATGCGCTAATATTTCGATTTCACTCTTTTCCAGACGCTTGCTGCAACTTGTATGAATGATCAGGAGCTTACAGAAAGTATGCAAAAGTTGCTCATTGTTATGCAGAGATTAGATGAAAAGATTGTGCCATTACTGGAATCAGATGGAGAACTGTTCAATAAAAGGTATAAGATCACTACTGCCAAGTTCCCATGAGCATATTTTATGTCACAAGTACTTCAAATGTGTGGTTTCCAGCATATTTTCCAGATCAAATTTGTTCCTTGCAGAAGAAATTGTGGTTAAGTTTGATTTCCGTAAAATCTCATGGCATAATTGTTATTTTGCATCTTATTTCTAATGTCTCCCGTCACCCTGGAACTAATGTCCTGCGTTGTCTCGTATCTCTTGGTTCATTGCATACACTCTAATTTTAAACGGATAAACTAAGCAAATGTTATTTCCTCTTTAAGATGGGGTTGGCTGTCACGTGCTGGCCTATGGGACAAGAGTCATCTAACCAGGCAAATTGAGAAGTGAGTGGTTATGTTTATATACTGATGCATATTTTACAGACCCTGGGATTTATTTGTGTAAATGCAACTATTTTTCCTTTGTTGTAGATATGCTGATATATACACATCAAGGGTTTCGAATTTCCTACACTATACTCCATTCATGTATTTCCGATCACAAGAACAGGTAAATGCACATATCCATATAATGTGGTGGCCTGTTACCTTTGTTGTTTTGTATGGTACTTGTGTTTATTGGTTGAGACTTTAGAGTGGGAATTCTACAATACAAGTACTGAAGATAAATCATAGCGGCAGCCTCCTTCTCCCGGGACTAGGCCGGGTGCCCGGTCCTATGGTTTGTGCTCGGGCAGGACGGATCTGGGCCTGGGGCAGATCGGGGTCGTTCCCCGGGTAGGAATGGATGGCCTTGGCCTGGGGTGCCTCCGTGGACGGCCCGTCACGGGGGTGGTGTGCGGTGGCGGTGGCCTGACACTGCTATCTAGCCTATTGATTGATGCCTTGACCTCGGTTTGACATCGTGCGAGCTCCGGAGGGCTTGACGGCGGCCGTCGGCAGTCCTACGATCGTGTCCCCTAGCTCCATGAGGGCTTAATAGGGATGCAGGCGTCGACGCCTCCTACAGTGAGTGGGAGGGTCACCCAGATCCGAGGACTGATGCCGGGCACTGAGTGGACAGTGAGCTCTACTCGTCTGACCGGGGTTGAAGCGTCGTGAGGTGGAGGGTGGCGGTGTCTTGGGGCAGGGATGCCGGGGCGGCGGCCCTGGATGGTGGACCACATGGTTGCTTTCTGACAGACACCATGGTGGTGGTGGTGGCTCCTCCCGGTTGTGTGGGCAACGGGTGGCGGAGCGGCGGGTAGCTCGGGCATTCCCTCTCTTGTAGGGTGATGCCCTGATCCGGATCTGGGAACAAGACTTCATCGCGCTCTCCCTAGTGGCATCGGTGGCATGGGTGAGTTGCCGAGTGAGAGCTCTGTGTCTTGGCACCGGCGGCAGCGACACCCGTGGGTGCCGCTCTCTTCCTGAAGACATCGTCTTGGTTCTTCTCCTCGTGTCAAGGCTCCGGGTGAAGACCTTTGTTCATCTGGACTCGACAGCGGCGACGCTCTGCGCCATACTCCCTCTTGAGGGCGTTGCTGTGGAGCCTAGGTGTGAAAATTACAATGACAGCTGCTACTGTGTTACAAATTCTGTAAGAAAAAACAGTAAACGAACACCGATATGAGCATGCTATTTGTACATAATAAATATTTGGCCTCGTACTTATTTTTGTAAAAATAAACATATGTTACATGTTGCATCAGCATTGCTTGCATTTTGAATTGCTCTGTCACAGCCGCCATTGCTCGTTGTTTTAACTATAATTTTGCTAACCATGTACACATCTCTTAGACCCTTGCACACGACGTCCATTCCTATTCCCGCGGTCAATAACATTGGTGTCACCGGGCTCCCTCCATGTCTCATCACATGCGGAGATGAGATGATGCAAAAAAATTAATTTTTTTTTGCAAGGGAGCTGATCGTGACTGTGAACGTGGTTGCTTGGCTGCAACAAGCTCCTGGATGCTGTGCAAGGGCTGCTGATCCGGGAGAAGTTGGAATTTGTAAGTAATTTATATGGCTGTGTGCCTGTACAGGTAAAGTCATTAGCTAGTTGTAAGTTTTTACACCGATTAGATTCTTACAATAAGCGACTCGGTAGTTCGTTTCGGTTTGGTTTGGTGATGAATAATGATCGTTGTGAGTCAATTTGGTGGATCATGTAAAGTGTGACACAGTGGAGATCCAGTCATTATGTAACATGATTTGTGCAAAACATATATGTAATGAAACGATTGAATCTCCATTCATGGATGAAAGGTTTCATCTTCTCGTTCTGAGCTACTCCTTCCGTTCCAAAATAACTGTCTCAACTTTGTACTAGGTTTAATACAAAGTTATACTAAAGCTAAGACAGTTATTTTGAAACGGAGGAGGTAATGTTCTTGATGCGGTCGGGACATATTAGAGGTCCTTGGTGACAACTTTCAGTAAAATCCAGCTGAATTCAGGGGTTTCAAATTCGTATACAGGAGCATTTTCTGATGAATTTGTGCTTGCAGCGGCAAGATGTTAGATCCAGTACCAAGTTAATCATATTCGCCAAAAAGGAAAACACACTATTTAATCAGCGCCTATACGTGTCGTCTAAGGACATGTGAAGGTATATTTTCGGCAAATCTTGCAGGATTCGATCGATACTTGTTTTTGATGAACTGCGTGGATTCAATCTTCATTCGTGTTTTTACAGGTTGGATCCATCTACTACAACAAGGTTTGCTAGGTTGGATCCATCTACTACAACAAGGTTTGCTCAACTCCTATGAGTGAGAAAGGAGCGATGATGATGACACGCCTTTGCCTCGATTCAGCGATTATAGTCATCGTTAGATGGTCTACAAACATAAATGTATTTTTTTGTTACTTTTTGTACTGCCGTGATGTTTGATAAATCTCTACTACCTAAAAAATCCGTAAGGTTCCTTTTCCTGCCGCAGAGACACTTGGTCCGCCCCCTTCGTTGTCCCCCCACAAGCGTACGCGCAACCCTTCTTCCAACCTCCTTGCTTCCCGTCTCGGTTAATTTGATTCCATCTTACCTCACTGCTCCACCTCCCGAAAAAGAAGCGTTGTGTTCCCGGTTTCCAATCGAGAGAGGGATTTCTTTCTCTGTCTGCCCACGGTCGCCGCTGCCGCTACCCCACCCACGCTCCCTCTCGCCGGCCGCTGATCTGGCCTTCCCTGCTCCTCCACCTCCGCGTCCCAATCCTTCGGGACAATGCGTATGCTGCCGCAACTGCTCAAGGAGTTGGCCGGCCCCAAGTTCCTTCGAGATCCAAACGCAGGGCTCCGGCTAGATGCGTGCGCGAGATGGTCGGCCCCCTTCAAATTCCGTCGAAGTTAGTGCAAGGAGGTGACAGCCGGTCGGCTATGAGATCCGTGATCCGTCCATGTTCATGAGCAGGAAGTCCTTGGGTTCCAGCGAGCGTGGTATTCCCTTCTCTTTCTCATTCTCCTTGCTTTTCTTTTTCGTTTTCCTACTGTGTCAAACCGAGAATTGAGCCTCTTGATTAGGATTGCTCTTGTGCTATCGTTCATGGGGAAGAGAAGGAAGATCAGAGAAAGAACCACCAATTGAGCCTGTTGAATGGATTTTGTGACGAGCACATGCACATGCTCGTGTCTGATTCTCACAAGCCCTTGCATAGATGAAAACAAAAACGACGGGTTGCAAATAAATTGATTCTTCTCACCGCTGCTATCAGGCCGACTACAGTCATTCCACTGCAGTCAGTCAAAACAATCTTGATTGTGTTTACTTGTGCAAATAAATTGTTGGTCAAACAATCTTGCTGACTATATATGTGTTCACTAGATCGAGCAACTAGCTTTACTGGTGTCTCAAAGATTAAGCATGTATTGGTCCTTCTGGTCAGGCCTGCTCAAGGGTACGAGTGGCCTAAAAGGCTAAAAGAGAGAAGCCCCATGGCAGAAGCCTTTTGATTCAAAGGCACGGTTCATCAAGTTGGACGAGTTGCTGACAAAGATGCAACTTTACATTTTTTGGGTACATCCCCTAAACCCGTTGATGATTGAGAGTAATCCATACCCTCTTATAATAAATGATATAATGGTTATATTTTAAAAACTCTTCACCATCCACGACGTATATAATATTATCGACCATATGTGCTATAAAAAAACATTTTTATGACCTGACGCTTGTTCTAAATATTAAGTACATCTTTTGCCATTTGAGCGACAAATAATTGCGATCAGAGGGAGTACTTGTTTAACCCACCATACTTTATTGTAAACATGAAAATTTACGTGTCTCATTGTAACGCACATGCATTCACCGATCAATATCTAATTAAACAATTTATTATCAGAATTTATGTGGAACCATCAACATACTTTTACACCCGTAGAAACGCACGGGCAATTACCTAGTATATTAAAAGTTTAAAAAACTAAAATCGTTATTTTTCATCTAAAAAACAGAATTATCATTTGCCACGTAGGCACTGGCCATCACCCGTCAAAGCCAGCGTGGCTCGTCACCCACCTATCCTTCCTCCTCGGGACGCACCGCAACAGCTGCACACTCGGACGCAGCGCAAAGCGAAAGAACAACCCGAGAAAAGGGCAAAGCGCCGCCCGGCGGAAGCGGCGTCGGCGGCGATGTTGCGGCAGATGCGATGGATTACGGACAGGGAAGGGAGGTGGGAGCTGGACCTGGAGTCCCCGGCGACGATGGAGGGCACGGCGCGCCCGGTCCCGGGCGACCCGCTGCCACTGGGTCTCTCCCGGGGGGGCCGCGTCACCCGCACCAAGCAGCTCGACTTCTTCCACCGCTTCATGGCCTCCCCGCTCGTCCCCACCTTCTCCGCCTCCCGCGCCGGCCTCTCCCTCCATCACGCGCACCTCCTCCATCTCGCCCAAAACTGGTAACCAACCCGTTTCCCCCAACACCCTAACCCACCAATAATCGTACCATGTTCCAAGGTCGCTGCTGTTGATAGATACAGAGAAATGTGGTTACAAGGTGCCGATCTCAACGGTGGTTCTCTGTATTGCTGGTTTCATTTAATGGAACCGGGGGGCTGAGAATGGCTTCCTTTTATTCTAAAAGAAATCTCAACGGTGGTTCCATACGTGCCAACCCATTCGAGACTGGAGTGGATGAAACATTAGTAGTAGTCTATTTCTTTGGTAGATGTTTCTAAATGCCTCGTGTCTGGTTATTATTGTGTTCGTTTATCTGAACCTTGCCTGTTGCAGGAGGACGAACAGTATAATTGCAATGATTTTGATTCGTGTGTAACAAGTATCTGACCAAACTCATGTTCAGTAACAACTTAATGTGATCTGTGCAGGTCGTTTACTGTCTTGGAGCAGCTTCATGTACAGAAGCTTGTGGCAGCCGTGAAAGAGAAGTTGTCGGATCGACGAGAAGGGGTGCCCTGGTCCAATGATCTCAAGAGGCATTTGCATGATGTTTTGTCTCTAGGTGTTGGCACGGAAATCTTGATCACACCAGACACCACATTGCTGCTGGAATCGTACAATGTCAAGAAGGGGGACCGAGGCAAAGCGATTATTCACCACAAGGCAAAACACCTGGATGCTCTTATGCTCTTCGGTATATAGTTAGCTATTTGCGTGTATTCTTGTTACTTGCACTGCGAGTTTTTTCAGTAAAATCTTATTTTCTTCCTGTATCTGTATGTCGATTAGGACATGTAGTCATGAATAGGCTGTGATAGATTTATGGAATACTTGATCTTGTTCTGTTTTGTGAGTGACTAGTTTACTGAACGATTGCTACTGTTACTGTTCTGAATGCTTCGATGAACTGAACCATTCTGTTTACTGTTTGCAGCTTCCTCAACAAAATCTTACATTAGCAGCATCTTGGCCTGGATTATTTGTTGATAAACAGGGGGTTTACTGGGACGTGCCTTTATCCTTATCAGCTGATCTTGCTTCAGTCGGATCCAGCTCTGGATTGAGTTATCATCTCCTGCTACAGCAGAATAGCGGGGAGCCAAAATGTTTTGGTAGTGATGAAACCAATGATGTTCCTCTAGCTCTGTTACCTGGGTTGTGTGCTAAAGCAGCTATTTCGATCAAGAGAAGTATTGATGTTTGGAGGAAGAAAGAGGATAAGCTAAAAATGGTTCAGCCTTATGATGCATTTCTCTCAGATCCACATGTTTCATTCACTGGAATTGTTGGTAAGAATATTACTGTTTTAGTGTTGTGCTGATTACATCATTGTACTTGTGAAATCTGTCCTTGAGCCACAGCGACTTATTCGTAAGCTGCTTTCAAGAAAAGTTTTCGGATCTACTTGCTTGGAGGTTCTGTTGTTAACAACATTTTCATTCACATGCCATGTCCCGTTCATTGTCGCATTTCAAGAATATCTGATAATTTAAACCTTTTATTCCGGTGTTTTGATGTATCACGAGATTTTGCAAGCCAAAAATCCCGTGCACTTTCTATGGATATATTATAATGAACTATTTTATAGCCCTGTTGTATTGAATTTATAGCTTGCCACTTGCCAGCACCAAATGCTTTACTGTTTTCTGCCTCTTTTTATCCATTCAGGTGCAGTAGCCAGTGGTTCTTTGGGGGATTGTTCAAAAAGAATTTCAGTGCCAGATGAAACGCGAAAAAGCAATGCCTTCAGAGTGTTCAATGAGAGGAATAAGTTTGCTGCATTCGCAGACCTCTTTGCTTCTGTTACTTTTACAGCTCAACATGGAAATTTTCAGAGGCTTTTCCTGGATTTGACGAGGGTCAGTGCCCGATTAGATATATCCTCAGGATCTTTGTTCTTACGTGGTGCTTCTCGTCTAGCGCAAGATTTTTTCTTCTCTAGGCGGCCTGATTTAGAGACATTCTGTGATGTTTGTCCAGATGTGATTGTTTCTCTTCAACAACAGGTGAATCATATCTTTCTCTTATTTCAGTTTGTGCGTTGTTACCTAGAACTAGAAGGTCATTCTGTATGCAGATTTTCATGCCACAAAGTGTGATATTCTCACTCTCTTTTCTGGATTTGAGCTGTCAAATCATTTCAAAATATGTACTATTTTCTTTTGCTGTTTGGTGGAAGAATTTACGTCTGACATGCTTTGCCATTTGATTAATCAAGGTGTCGAAAAGCTTAGCTATACTGTCACTTTCCAGCAGGAATAGGTTGACATAATGCTATCCTATATATATCAAACAAAATGCATATATCTCTATGTTTTCTGTAGGAAAACTTGATTGGTGTCCTGTAATATATTAGTCTTATCTTAGTATCTTTTTTCCTGAAAGCAATAAAATTTTTGGTTAGGAGGAGATATCCACTAACTGAACTCTGCCAGTTACAAATTAGTTTTCTGACTGATGGTTGGGAACTTGGGATATTGGTCTCCTTCCTCTCTTTTTGTTTCCTTCTATTGTTTCAGTTATTTGTCAAAAGTCAAAACTGAGGACTAACACGTAGCAACAAGTATTGAGGGAAGCTAGCATATAATTGATCTGTTGCTAATGGATGCATCGCAGGACAGCTTAATCATGTCATCAGTTAGGACTAGGTTATGCTTAGATGTAAAGTATATGACTTGTATTGCATGTCCTATTTCTTATGACTTCTGCCACCAGTTAGTTACTTTGTTATTGCGGAACACATTTCATTTAATGAAATCTCAGAGCCCACATGTCAGTGACACATGGTCGTGGCATGTATGACTACCATTTGTTTGAAGTGGCAAATACTGTTTTTCCTGTATATAATTACCTTTTTAGCTTGATGGCTTTTATTACTGTTTAATGGTATGACCTTCCTAGAACATAAAACAGTATTGGAAAGTATCTTTTTGGTCATGTTTCTCCTGTTGTCTTCCTTAAATACTACCTCCGTTCGGGAATACTTGACATGGTTTTAGTTAAAATTTGAACTAAAATCACGTCAAGTATTTCCGAACGGAGGGAGTATATTCCAAGCAGATGAATTAACCAGACAGGACGATCACAGTGTGTAGGAACTACAGAAGCTATCATAAAAATAATTAGAAACATTCAGTAAAGCTTTCCTTTGTTCTTGCGCAGATAGTTGGGCCATTCAGCTTTCGTATTGAATCTTCTGTTGCCATTGACCCAAGAAGTCAAGATCATTTTGTCCGAGTGGATGACTCGGTCTTCGCCATTGATTGGGCTCTGAAGGTCCTGGGTTCAGCAAAGGCCACAGCTTGGTATTCCCCCAAGCATCAGGAAGCAATGGTGGAGCTTCGTTTCTTTGAGGCCTGAAGCATATAAAGGTTCCATCACACCTTGAAGATTTCTTATGAATGTTCGATGCTGCGTTTTATCAAGCCTATGCATACAACATCATTGGTTATATTATTTTGACCTGTGGGATCATCAGTCCTGCCATGCTGTTCATCCGGTAAATTAGTTTCTACTAGAGTAAGTAATGCACGGAGGCAATGACTATTTCAGTTCTAGGATAGTTGTTATGTATTCACATTTTCCGTCAAGTGAGAATACATTCTAATTGTATTCCTACTTTCATTGTCTATGTTTGCTCTTTGCTTATCATATGAATGAATGTTGTGCAAAATTTTCCCCGTAAGCAAAGTTTAGTGCCGGCTTTCCAAATTCCTAATCCTCGGACAGCTTTTGCGGTGCCCAGAGCTGCAACATTGCTCTAGCATAATCGCAGGTTAAAAATGATAAAGTGCAGAAGATCAAGGAGCTAGGGCGGCGGTGCGGCGCTGATCTATCTCCTCCCTGGAGATCATGGCGTCCTCTCCCTTCGTATGCGGTCAAAAAAAATGATGGGAGGGATTGGTCAAAAAAAAAAATGATGGGAGGGAGCGGGGAACGGAATGGTGGCGCTAGGGTGAGCTTTGTAGTTTAGGTCTTGGTACCCGGTCGTCGGTGGTGAGGCGGTGGCGTTGCCATTGACATGGAATAAGTTCTTCCGCCTCGTTCTCGTTCTGATGGTGCTTCTTGCATCGTTGGGAGGTGTGTGTGGAGGGTGGTGTCTCCGGATCTGTTTCTTCAGTTTTTTTTGCAAGTTCGTCTCGACTGGTGCGTCTCGGTCCTTCGGCTCCGGTTAATAAAACGGAAATGATAAGGACTGAACGTTCGGGTTCAGGCTGCTGGCCTGAACGTTCGGTCCTTAGGCTGGTCACAATGGAAAGTAATTTAGACTAGTAACATACACGGATTACGATTCTATATGTTACTACCTTCACAATGGGTAGTAACATATATGTAGTGTCATATAAAACTTCATTTATTAGATTATAGACTCATATTGTCTTGGTATGTGTGATGTTACTCAAAGAGCAAGTAACTAGCTAAGTTACTATAAACATCTCTCTCCTCATTAACTCATTGCCACATAAGCAAAATTGCTGAGTTGGACTCTATGTTACTACTAAGTTACTCCCCATTGGGGCCAGCCTTAGGCTGCTCCCAGTGCTTCACCTTAGATAGGTGCTAAGCATGCCAACAAGGCAAAAAAATCCTATGTGGCACCATAATTAAGAAGAGGGAGAGGAGTATGGTGACCCCAGGAGGAAACGGTGCTAGTCACAAGAACCTATGCAAGACATTAAAAATGAAGGGAACTAGCCAATGCATGCAAAATTTTAGTTGCTAAACAATTAAATAAAGCAACCTAAGCAACAACAAGCTAAGATTGCTCATAGTGGGAGTAACATAGGTAGTAACATAGATGCCACATAAGCAAAAGAGATGATGTGGCAAGCAATTAAAGAGGAGAGAGATGAATAGAGTAACATAATATGTTACCATCACATAGCGGTTCTCAATGCAAAATGAGTCTACAAGGTAATTAGGCTGGCTGCAATGGGGAGTAACTTAGCAGTAACATAGAGTCCAACTCAACAATTTTGCTTATGTGACAATGAGTTAATGAGGAAAGAGATGTTTGTAGTAACTTAGCTAGTTACTTGCTCTTTGAGTAACATCACACATACCAAGACAATATGAGTCTATAATCTAATAAATGAAGTCTTATATGATACTCCCTCCATTCCAATTTATAGTGCGTCTTCGGTTTTCGTGCTGCAACTTTGACCGTAAATTTGATCAACGAGAACGATTGCGGCGGGACTGGTATAATTTTTGCTCCCGCCGCAAACTGTCTCGTTGGTCGAATTTACAGTCAAAGTTGCACCTCGGAAAGCGCGGGCGCACTATAAATTGGAACGAAGGGAGTACTACATATATATGTTACTATCCATTGTGGAGGTAGTAACATAGACTCGAAATCCGTGTATATTACTAGTCTAAGTTACTCCTCATTGTGACCAGCCTTAATGAATATCTCTATGTTACTACTCACATGACACTACCCACTATGAGAATAGTAACATAGACTAGTAACATGTGCATGTTACTAGTCTAAGTTACTCCACGCTATGACTAGCCTAAGCACCAATGCATTGGAGACTATAGGTGTTTATCACATTTAATGCTCTTAGCACCTTGCTTAGCACCCTTGCATTGGAGAAAGCCTTATAGATCGATTTTGTCTTAGGTTCGGTGCTTATATTAATAGCATCTTAAAGCCTAATTTATTTTTGTTAGCATCCCTTCAAGCGTTCTGCATTGTACATAGTCTCAGAAAGCTGAAGACTGGCCAATCGTTCCTTGATAAGAAATTAAAACCAACCATATGGAATTTATTTTGAAAGAATGACATACTTTATGAATGCAGCATTTTGGCTTCCGGGCTCCATGGAGCCTGGTTTTTTAAAAATAATCAAAATTCATACCTTTACATTTTAAAAAATTCTGAAAACAAATACTGATATGCATGAAGCCATAAATCACAAGTGTGTAAATTTTCAGAACGAAATTCGTTGAAATGAGGGCTGTGCAATGAATTTGTCTTTTTTTGCACAGCCCTCATTTCAACGAATTTCGACCTAAAAAATTACACACTTGTGATTTATGGCTTCATGTATATCAGTATTTTTTTCTGAATTTTTTGAAATGTAAAGATATAATTTTTGATGAATTTTCAAGTTCAAATTTAAAGGGTGCCATGGAGCTCGAGAGCCAAAGCGAATTTCCGATACTTTATTGATTACATAACATCATTATAAAGAGTTTTCGGGATGCAGTCCGAAGTTACATTACGATAGAGTTACCAAAAGATAAATTTAAGTGTGCTAAAGTATCAGTTGGGACATTCGATAAACGAGTAACATGACAAAAAGAACAAGACAAGATGATATCCGCCAAAATCTTTATATCGGTGATTACCGGGACGCGGAGTTTTGGTTCCGGGGAATATATGTTTCCTAATAAACAGTAAAATCAAAATAAATTGTAATTTTTTTTTAAAAAAAATCTGATTTTGTTTTGTAAATGTTCATATTACAATGACAAGTGTGCATGAAATTTTTGATGTCATATGGAATACTAGTGCTTTGTTGGTGGAAAAAAACAAAATTAAGCGTGACATTTAGAGGGAACATTTGACGTTCGATTTATCTTTTGTATACAGGTCAAAATGCTTAATTTTTTCAACTGCAAATTTGCGTGTATCACTTGGTTGTAACAATGAATACATCTAATCCTTTTGTAATTTTTTTTAGTATTTATCAAATTCATTTTTAGCACGCACGAACATGTGCACCCTAAAGCTAAATTAAATATCCCCGATTACCGTCACAATGTCGAATTGATCAGCATTCAGAGAAAGAATGTGCTGGACGGAGAAACAATCCGAAGCAAAGATGGTCTTTTGAAAACTTTCTTGTTGAGTGAGAAAAGCGCCAGTGCCAGCTAAAGCCGGCATGGTAATCTCGTCAATACTCTCGTGGCAAGCCAACAAGCACACACCATTGTGGTTTTGGACCACTACGCCCACTCCCATTCATCGTGAAGTTCGAAAAAGTGTAGCATCACATTTGGGCGTTTCAGCTTGGGGCGTCATCATGTTAAAAACACCCACGGTCACAAGGTGTATTGATTTTCCGCCTCTAACATTGCCTTTAGAGCGACACATGTTGCCTCTATACCTTGTAAGTTTTTTTTAGGAAAGAACCCCATATGTTAATAATTTTTTTGATTGTTAACACTATTCACTAAGATACCGATTGAACCAAGGATGACAAAAACCGTCCGGACGTCATCAAGCGGACAAGAGCCCTTCACCATTGCAATAAGAGGGTTGTTGAAAAATGTTGCAAAAACATCATTGCATGTTTATCACCAGTTTGCAACATAGTTGATGTTGATGCTATGAAAAAACTTCTTTGCAACAAAGGTGATGCTTTTAAAAAGAGTCATCATCATTGTTGCAAAAACTCATCTATTTCATCACCATTGAGAACCACCACCGTTCACTGTTGTCGGTTCCAACATTGTTATTGTTGCAAAAGCCACATTAGAACCCTTGTTACAAAAAAATGCACACGTTCGAGCCTGGCCAACATGGTCTATACCATGAACAAGCTCATGTGACCCCTTCCTGCCTTGCTCTATGTTGCGCGTGTCCACTCCCAGGCGCGGTCGCACCCCTGAAACGTAGTGCGCGCGCACGCTTGAGCTTCACCTGACCCTCGACCCTCCTCGTATTCTAGTTGTGCGTGTGGCTGGCCATGGCCGTTGTTGTGTGTGCATCCACCTCTTCTTTGTAATGGATGAGCATGGCCTTCTCGTGAATGAGATGATCTCGTTCTTGCTTCATCTCCATGACATCCTTCTCTAGAGCCTCAATGGTATCACGTTGAGATTTATGTTGAGCTTTAGCAATTCAGCTTCATCATAATCTTGGTATGTCTACAAATTTTTTTACAATTAGGTACCCATTATGCATGTGCAACAGATCTTGTTTGTTTATCTAGGACCAAATTGCTTTTCCATCAAGAGAAGAAGAACGGGAGATGGGCCATGGGGTCTCACAAGTGACGGGGGGGGGGGGGGGGGGCACAAAACAACAACACGAGCATGAAGTGCACTTGGAATCTAGCGTGACAGGGACAAATGGGCGATGACTCAAGGTCTGCAACATGCCCCCTGTTTCGGCCGAATGGATTGCAGCGAAGACCAAGTTCCAAAAAGGTGGAGATGGTTGCGAGCTATTCGAACAAAAATAGATCTGACTGGGATAGAGGCAGTCGAGATGCGCTTCTTCATTCGTGGGGTGAGGCCTAGTGTTTTCGAAAAGCTATTCACTAAGATACCAATTGAATCAAGATCATAACATAATTTAGGAATTGGTACATGGCTAGCCCCGCTTTTAATCTTAGGAGACTAAAACTTAGCAAGAACTGGGTGATCCTAAGCGCTTATTTCTTCAAGTCAACCAAGAAAAACCTTTGAAAGCTTTGTTAGAAAGGAAGGAGTGCACAAATAAACTGGAAAATTCTCTGGTCCTGCTGGCTAATCCGTCCAAGGAATCGTCCAAACTCGCTGTCATTTGCAGGCCCTGTTTTAATAAAACAGAACAAGTATGAGATACTTATTAATCTAGAAGTGTTGTATAAGGAAACAACCATTTATAACAAGTATATCAAATATATACCTTCTCCATCAACAATTTGTCCTTCAATTTCTGCAACCTTTGCATCCAGAAGATTAATCATGAAATTTCGAAGATACGTGTTATCTCCTCTCCCGACATAGCCATGGACATAATCTTGATAACTTGGTGGAAGCGAATGTAGCATCATGTTTATGGAAAATTCCTCTATGGTAGATTCATTTGTTTTCCAATAATCAAAGTCTTCCACAAGGCTTAGATACATCCCATGCATCCTGTCTAAGTGGGTTCTCAGGCAGGTGTGCTCTTCCATCTTTGTAGAAAGTAACTATTTTTCTTACTCAAATCTGGCCACTCTGAACTGATGCATAAACATTGACTTTAGCGTTTCTATCATGTCATAAGCACTAGTTTCCTTAAACTGATTGCTCAACTCATGTGACATGGCGTGTTCCATGACATTCTTCACCATGGAGTATTTTTGTTGACGAACATAGTAATCAACCATTTCTTGTTCATATCCATTGTTATCCGGAGGATCTCCCACATGCCTTTCTATTATGAATAAGATGTTTGCTCTCTTGAGCGAAGTCCTAAAGCGTAGATATCATTTAGCGAAATTTGACCCATCTACTTTAAGTTTATCACCACCCATGAAAGAAATCAATTCACGATGTTCATGCCAGTTCATTTTCTACAAAATATAATTGCAAGGAAAACAATTAAGACTAGTTCAAAACAATGAGTTCATGATAATCATATTATAAACGAGCTCACACTAAAACAATCATCCCTAAGAAGTTTTAGTGATTACATGATCCACATTCACTATCCGTCCTCGAATATCACATTGGCCGACGGATTAGTTTCCAAGTGATACACGAGATAACTTCTCGCCCCCGTTGGTTACCCCAAGTGGAAGGTGAGATGTAGATAGCGGCAAATTTCCCTTAGCGAAGATGCTAAGGTTTAGATTGTCTCCAGTAGGACTCCAAGGTCGGCAAGTAGGTAGTTCGGCAAGTGAGGCGCCGTTTGAAGATAATCACTTGCTTTGCCTGGACCTGCACACACAACAGATAGATTTGCTCCCAACGAGTACAGAGGAGTTGTCAATTCCTCCGGCCTTGTTGTTTACAAAGGATAAAACGCACGGGATAATAATGATAGTGATAGCAACGGAAAAGTAAATACTGAAAGTAAATTGATAGTGTAAACAGTGGTAGAAGTATGGACCTGGATCTCATGATGTTCACTAGTGATGTCTCTCTCCCAAAAGACGATAAAATAGCCATGCGAGGTAAAAAAATTACAGCTGGGTAATTGACAGGATTATGTGCGCAAACCAATGCTAATTATGCAAAACAGAAAGAAAGAGGCTCAAAAGCACGGGCGGTACGCCAAGACAAGTAGACCGAAATCCATCTGTATCTACCCACTAATCATCCACCTTGAGATATCTATCTAGAACATCTCGCTGGTATTAAGTTGCGAATCCCACCCAAAGTGTAAACTCAAAGCAACAGGCAACTGCATTAAAGAACTTTGCGTAAAGTAAACAATCCTTGCACCCGCAAGTACAAGCACCATTGTTTTCCCCCTTGTGGCAACAACACATCCCCTAGACTCATGTTTCTGTCACTCAAGCTAGTCATCGGGGGGCATGAACCCACAATCATGCATAACGCTCCCTCTTGGAGTCACTACCTACTACTTGGCCAAGGCAATAAACAACAACGGAGAACATTCAAGAGTTACTCCAGAACATAAATATAAAGGAAGAGAATCAAATATATAACTCAATCACAATCTGAACATAATCTCATAATCCATCGGATCCCAGCAGACTCATCATAGCAACATCAGAAAGATTACATATGTGCCTCGATCATGTAGGGTAGCTCACGAGGTCTAATCCATGAAGAAAAAAGAGGGGAGGAGAACATCACATAGCTAATGATCATGGACCCATGGTCCAAGGTGGACTACTCACGGTTCATCCGGGAAGCATCCATGGTGGTGGAGAAGCTCCCGGAGGTGATTCCTCCCTCCGGCAGGGTGCCGGGAAGAGGTCTTCTGGTGCTCCCGATCTTGGAAGCGTGGCGGCGGCGGAACAGAGGAGAGATCGCAAAAAAGGGTTCTGTCTTCGAAGGTTTCTCGTCACGGGGAATAAATAGGCGAAAGGGGGCAGCCAGAGGTGGGCCAGGGGCTCCAGACGCCCCCCTGGCGCGGCCAGGGGTGGGGCCGCGCCCTCTGGCCGGCTGGGCCCCCCTGGCTGCCCTCTGGCCCCTCCTGGGCTCTTCGCGAAGCTTCCGGTACGCTGATTTTTCCTATATTTTTCCCGGAATTTTTCTGGTACTTTTAATAAGGGGGAAACCTGAAATATAAAAACAGCAGAAAACATGAACTGGCACTGGGGTGCACTGAGTTAATAGGTTAGTCCAAATATGATCAAATGTGTATGGAAGTTCATCAATATCATAGCAATATCACCCAAAAGAGGCATGGAGCAAGCAGAAATTGTAGATACGTTTTGGACGTATCAACATTCCCAAGCTTAATTCCTGCTCGTCCTCGAGTAGGTAAATGATACCAAGCATAATTTGTGTGGTGACATGCCAACAACCAATAAAGAACTTTTTAAGTAAAGCAATCAAAGCATGCAATTCAATTCAAGTCATAACAGGCAAGAGTCTATATCTAGTATTGAAACAAGCAACATAAGAACATAAAGGTGCAAGAGCTCTCGCTGTCTGTGACTCGAATGTCTCCAAATGGTGTTTGCGTGCAAGAAAGGGGATAGGGATATACGAGAAAAAGTATTTTTATTGTTGAGAACTCAATCTACTGAAGTGTGACACTTGGTCTTCTTTGGAATCTTATTTTGACTCATCCCCAGACCACTAGCCAAGTACAAGTCAAAATGATCCACTCCTTTTCGACATTTTGAGCACTCATGCAATGGATGAGCGTAAGCAAGAAAGTTGACACTTAGGATGGCAAAGAGAGAATATGGTGGAGGAGGAAGACAAAAAGGTGTGAAAGGCTCACATCAATGAGGACAATCATAGGCGAGAGAAAGCCAAATGATAGATATGATGTGAGGAGTAGGGATTGCCATGCAACGGATGCACATATGAGCTAAAATCTCTCCAATGGAACTAGTGGGGGTGCATCCAACTTGCTTGCTCAAGAAGACCTAGAGCTCATTTGAGGAGGCTCATCATTGGAATATACAAGCCAAGTTCTATAGTGTGAATGTCCCCACATAGCTATATGCATGAATGATAATCTCTATGGAGTACAAGATATAAGATGGAGTACGAGTGTGGATCTTCTAAAAAAAAGTAGTGTGCTGATGTCTACGCACGCTTCTATTCTTGTAGACTATGTTGGGCCTCCAAGCACAGAGGTTTGTAGGACAGCAGCAATTTCCCTCAAGTGGATGACCTAAGATTTATCGAACTCAGGGAAGTAGAGGTTGAAGATGGTCTCTCTCAAGCAACCCTGCAATTAAGATACAAGAAGTCTCCTGTGTCCCCAACACACCTTATACAACTAGGAGTTGTATAGGTGCACTAGTTCGGCGAAGAGATAGTAAAATATGAGTGATAGGTGTGGCAAAGCAAGGTAATATAAATCTGTAATAAAAAGTGAAGCAAGCAAACATGTGAAAAAAGTGAGCACAAACGGTGTAACAATGTTGGAAACAAGGCCTAGGCTTCATACTTTCACTAGTGGCAACTCCCAACAACATTAACATAGTCTAATCACATGACATTTCCCATAAAACATGCAATGGAGACGTACTCGAAGGTCATTCCTTTGTGGTCAAGAGAGGACGAGAATTATGTAGGGCTACAAAAGCACACCTCAGAGTTCATAGTTCTCAATCTATGGATTTCCCAATGTCACCGCGGCCATCCAAAGAGAGTACCACAATCACCACAACATATCTCAAGGATAGTCAAATACAAGCACCAAGAGACTCTCAATCTTCAATCAACACACAAAAGAGGAAATCACTCATGATAATATTCTTCTAACCCATGTCCAATAGACCGCTGTCACCTTTGTCTCGGGGATTATACTAGATAAGATCAAGTGAGTACATCAATCCAATACATAGAGGAAGGGGAAATATCATGGGATCACCCTAGATTAACATAGCCTATGATCACAACAAAGAGCACATCATGGGAGAGAGAGAAGAACACATAGCTACCGGTAGAAACCTCAGCCCCGACGGAGAACTACTCCCGCATCATGGAGGAGGGAAGCAACGACGATGGAGATGAATCCGGGGGCACTTCCCCGTCCCGGCAGTGTGCCAGCACAGGAATTCTGTCCCCCCCCGAAACTTGATGGCGATGGCGGCGGAGATCGGAATTGCTTCTGGAGAAAAGGGGTCTCGAATAAGGGTTTCCTCCGCAGGGGTAAAAATAGGGCCAAAGGGGGGCACCAGGGGGGCCACAGGGCAGCCAGGAGGGTGCCCGGCGCGGCCTAGGGTGGGGCCGCGCCAGGGATCCTTCTGGAGTCCCTGTGGTGGCCCTCCCCTCCTTCCTTGGTGATTCCGGAAGCTTCCGGGACGCTGATTTTTTATATAATTTTTCCGGAATTTTTGGAGCACTTTTAATGGCCGGAAAACCTGAAGTACAAAAACAGCAGAAAACAGGAACTGGCAACTGGGTGCACTGAGTTAATAGGTTAGTCCAAATATGCTCAAAAGTGTATGAAAGTTCAAGCAAAACATGGCAAATTCACACAAGACATGCATGTAGCAAGCAGAAATTATAGATACGTTTGGGACGTATCAACATCCCCAAGCTTAATTCCTGCTCGTTCTCGAGTAGGTAAATGATAACAAGCATAATTTCTGTGGTGACATGCCACACAACCATATAAGGACTTCTAAGTAAAACAATCAAAGCATGCAATTCAATTCAAGTCTTAAAAAGCAAGAGTCTATATTAGCATTGACACAAGCAACAAAAGAACAAAAGGTGCAAGAGCTCTCGCTGTCCGTGACTCGATTGTCTCCAGATGGTGTTTGCGTGCAAGCAGGGGACTGGGAAAAAGAGAGAAAAAAGGTTGTTGAGAACTACTATCTACTAAAGTTTCACACTTAGTCTCCTTTGGATTCTTATCTGGACTCGTCCCCAGACCACTAGTCAGGTACAAGTCAAACTGATCCACTCCCTTTCGATATTTGGAGCACTCATGGAATGGATGAGCGTGAGCAAGAAAGTTGACACCTAAAAGGCGAAACAGAAAGAAGGTGGAGGAGGAAGACAAAAAGGTGTGAAAGGCTCACATCAATGAGGACAATCATAGGCGAGAGAAGGCCATATGGTAGATATGATGTGAGGAGTAGGGATTGCCATGCAACGGATGCACATGTGAGCTAAAAGCTCTCCAAGGGAACTAGTGGGGGTGCATCTAACTTTCTTGCTCAAGAAGACCTAGAGCTCGTTTGAGGAGGCTCATCATTGGAATATGCAAGCCAAGTTCTATAGTGTGAAGGTCCCCGCATAGCTATATGCATGATGATGATCTATATGGAGTAAAAGAGATAGAGGATGAAGTACTAGTGTGGATCTCTCAAAAGGAATATTAGTGTGCCCCCTTCTCTCTTTTTATTTTTCTTTTTCTCTTTTTTTTCTATTTTTTTGTATTTTTCGGTGGTCTCAATGGCTCTTTCTATTTAGCTCTCATTTGTCCTCTTTGGGATCTTTTGATTTTGTCCTCTTTGGGATCTTTTGATTTTGTCCTCTTTGGGATCTTTTCCTCACTTTAGGGGGCAACACTATATTTTACAAGAATATAGGAGATCTTTCACACTTTACAAAGTTACTCACATAAAGAAGATATAACTATCATGGTGCAAATGTATGCCTCTGCCAGGATAGCAGGATATGCAATGATACTAGCGCGTCATGTAGCAATGATCAGGGCAAGGCCCAACTAGCATGCGGCTCATCGATCAAGCAAGTAGCATGTATGACATGAAGATCAAGTCATGAGAAGGTGGATGTTGAATGGAAATGTATCTCGGAAAGGCTATGGAAATGCCTTGTAGGTAGGTATATATGGTGGCTGTTTTGAGGAAAGATATAAGGAGGCTTATGATGACAGAGCGTATCGTGCCAAGGGTTTGGATGCACCGGCGAAGTATGCGCCAACTCTCAAGGTGAGAAAGGGCAATGCACGGTACCGAAGTGTAAGAGCAAAGTTATGCCCTCAAGAGTTTTGGATATTGTTGGTCAAAACAGTAGAGGAACTAACAAGTTTTATAGTGTGAAACAGATGGTTAGGTTCCTGAAGTTATAGGTTGGTGATAAAGCTTCAACGAAGATTTACTCATTTATCGAAGCATATCCTCTGGAGTGAAGCTCATCACGGATGTCGACCCCTAAAAAGATAAGGAATCCTGAAGCACGCCTCATCGAAGAAGATGATCAAGATGGCGCAAGACTTAGTTGTTTTTGCGTAGTTCTTTTTACTTCTTTGAGTCGTAGGAAAAACCGTACTATCAAGAGGGGTTTAGTAAATGTACTCCAAAGGTTTTGATGAAAAGACTCAGATCGAATCTAAACCAGTGAGAAGCCAGAGTTGAAGAAATCTCATGTGAGCTAGGTAATGCTTCACCAGCGAAGACTTTGTTCTTTCGGCTCCTGAAGCAGAACCAAGTCCGTGAGTCAGCTTTACTTGGACCGCAAGTAAAGTTGCGCTTTGATTGGAAATATGACCGTTGGGGACAGGTGTCAAGCTGTCACATCGGGTCACTTCAGTCATTTCGCATCTAGGGATTGCCGCCTATAAATACGCCACCCCCGCCCTCATTGGCCGGTTGGCTGCCCCAAGATTGATTCCCTACAGAGGAGAGAGAGAGCAACCCCACCGAAGCATATCAAAAACCCATCCACAGAAGCATAAGTCCTATTGATCTGAGTTGATTCATTATGACTTAGGAAGAAGTTTGCTAGCCTTTTTATCTTGGAGAACTGCAATTCTCCTAGACGGTTAGAGAGTTGTTCTTCAGAGAGCGAAGAGTTATTGTCGCCTCGAAGTCCAGTTTGTCAAAGGTTTCGGTGATTTCCTCAATAATCAACCACGAGTGAAGAACTGACCAAGCTCAAGGAGATTGGTGCAGTGGAGAAACGGACGGAGAGAGGTTAGCTCCTGTGTTCAATCACAAGTCCCTCCAACCAGACGTAGCACTTTGCAGAGTGTGAACTGGTCGAACAAACATCGCCGAGTCAAGAGTTCGTTTTACTTTCTGCACTCACATTCAGTTTATCAATTGCTTCAGTGATCCGCTTCGATGCTTTTGATTCGCTATGTTTTGCGTCAATCATGTTCTGTTTCAATGTTTACCTTTCTGTTGAATCTCTTCGATTGCTGAGTTATGCTTCACTTCACAGTTTTATGCAAAATTTTGAAGTGATCATTCACCCCCTCCCCCTCTGATCACATACTTGGTCTAACAATTGGTATCAGAGCTAGGCACTCTTTATTTGGATTAACCTCCTAGAGTGTTTTGCAAGTATGTCTTTCGCAGCCGTTCGCTCTGGCGAACCTATTCCTATATTCAATGGGAAGGACTACTCTTACTGGAAGGACAAGATGAAGAGGAATATTGTGGCTATCAATTCCACCGCTTGGCAAGTTGTTTTACATGGTGTTACAGTTGAAGACAAGAATGCTATCACTCCTGAAGAAGCTCAACTGATTGATCTTGATTCTGTTGTCTGGGTGTTCATCACAAATCACTTGACTCCAGAAAAGTATCTTGAAGTGAAGAATATTCCTTCGGCCAAAGGTGTCTGGGACTATCTTGAAAAGATTGGTGAAGGTGTTTCTACTCAGAGAGATGCCAGAATTGACACACTCCGAAGCAAATTCTATCGCTTCAAAAGACTCGAGGGTGAAAAAGTCCACTCAATTTACAGCAGACTCACAGCTCTTGCAAATGAGTTGATTTCCCTCGGTGCTGATGATATAACTCCTCACTCAGTTGTCAGAACTCTGCTTCGCTCGTTAGATGACTCGTTTGATCACATTGTGCTGATGATCAAGGAAAGGACTGATTACAGACGTCTTGTTGCTGCTGATGTTCTTGAGAGACTCACTACCTTCGAAATGGAAGAAGATGAGAAACGTGACATAAATGGTTCTCGAAGGAGATCTCATGCTTTGAAAGCAAAAGCTTCGCGTCATTCTTCGCCCGAAGTCAGTTCTGCTTCAGGCGTCGAATCAGATGATCCCGCAAGCATTGGAAAGGATTTAGCACTGATCATGAGACGCTTCAATCGCTTTCAGAAGAAAGGTTTTTCTTCACCCAAGAAGAGTTATCCTTCAAGAAGCTCAAGTCATTTTTCTCTCCGTTCATCCTCAAGAAGCTCTTCATCGAAGGACAACTGCTGCTGTAAGTGCAAGAAACCAGGACACTACATTGCTGATTGCCCTCTGTGGGAAGCTGAGAACAAATCGAAGCATTCACTCAGAGACTCTTCATCGAAGCCTTACAGATCCTCCAGAAGTCATGAGTCAAAGAAACATGATTCCAGTTCAAGAAGGGAAAAGAAGAAAGATTCTGATGATGATAAGAGGAAGAAGTATCATAAGAAGCATGAGGGTTCTTCATCGAAGACTCACTCATCTCGTCGAAGCAGCTCTCACCGTGCCAAGGCCTATTTGGGAAAGGAGATGAACTCAGAAGATGAAGCCTCTGGTTCCGAAGCTGAACAAGACTCAAGGTCTGCTTCAGGGTCCGAATCAGATGGTGTTGCTGGTTTGGCTTTCGCTTCGGCAGATGCTTCAGTCAATGCTTCGAGCTCATTCTTCACCAACAACAGTAGTGAAGATGAAACTCCTGCATATTGCTTCATGGCCAAGGCAAAGGTATCTTCATCCAAGTCAAACTATGATACTTCTGATTATTCATCATGTGAAAGTGACACAAGGATAAGCTATGCTAAACTTGCTAAAATTGCTTCAATTCAACAAGATGAACTTGATTCTCTAAGCAAAACCATTAAGAAATCAGAAACGTTGTTGATCGATGAGATTGAGAAAAGTCAAACTTTAACTAATGAGCATGCTGCTCTGAAGGAGAAGTTTTTAGAATTATCCTCTCGGCATGATCTTCTTTCAGTTGATTATGAGAAGCTCACCTATGAATTTCTTCAGAGGAAAATGGCTCTCGAAAAACTGACAGAGGCTCATGAAGAATTGGAAAATGTTAATCTCTCTCTCATGGCTCAACAAGGTTCTGAAGCAAATCATAAAACTGAATCACCTTGTTTGGATTGTTTGGAACGAAGCAAAACTGATTCCAAAGGGAAAGCACCTATTGTTATTGATGACACTAATGCCTCCGATGAGGAAAATCCTGCTGTTACCGAGGAACTCCCCAGGTTGAAAAACTTATTTGAATCAGGCATGTTCAAAAGTGTGCAAGGACATCAATATCTCTGTGATATCCTGAGGAAGGCTCTCCTTCACAGGAATCCCAGGAATGAAGGTGTTGGTTTCGAGAGGAAGATAAATCCTGATGGCACATATTGGGATCCTGAGCAGTATCCTAAGACTGTTTGGGTCCTAGCGAAGGAGAAACCCATTGATATTGCTAACCTTTCAGGTTTCGACAACAAAATGAATAAAGTCATTGTGGATGAATCACTTGATTCAGACTACAAACTCATGAAAGATGAACAGGGAAAAGTTTCAGCTGAGTATGTAGGTACTCCACCAAAGAATGGATTCTACAAGAGGCAGATATGGGTGCAGAAAGCACTTGTGGAAAAATTGCCTGCTAACCATTCTATGCAGGGAAAGCCTTCGGTACCACCGAATCATTTCTACTCTCTTGAAACGAGAAATGATCCATTGGTGACCGAATCAAATGTTCCGCAGAAGCAATACTATCGTACTGGTCACCATACGTATCGTCCTCATAATAATCATACTAAGATTTAATATGCTCATACTTATGCTAACCGTTCGCAGAGGACTTACATTTATGGTGTGCTTGATGGTACACCGAAGCAATACACTCCTGTCCGATTTAATATTGCTTCAACCAGTGCTTCAACATCTTCTCAGTCACCTGCTCGTTTGTGGGTGGTTAAGAAGAACTAATTCTTCTGCAGGGCTATGTCTCCGGTGGATCCGAATGGGTCATGGATAGTGGTTGTACCAATCATATGACCGGAGACAAGGAGTTGTTCACCGAAGAAAAACTATCTCAATCTTCTCTGAAGTACATTACCTTCGGTGATAACAACAAAGGTAAAGTGTTAGGTTTGGGTAAGATTGCCATATCGAAGGATAAGCACATTGACAAGGTTATGCTAGTCCAATCACTTGGATATAACCTTATGTCTATTTCAAAGTTATGCGATATGGGTATGCTTGTGTTGTTTTCTGCTTCGCGTTGTGTTGTCTTTTCACAGGATGACTATTCGTTTGTCTTCGAGGGTTACCGAAAGGGAGATCTATACATTGTTGACTTTTCTTCGGGCCCTGCTGTTTCCACTTGCTTAATGGCAAAAGCTTCATCTGGTTGGTTATGGCATCGAAGACTTGGTCATGCAGGGATGAGAAATCTTCATAACTTAGTGAAGAAGAATCATGTTATCGGTCTTAGCGAAGTAAGATTCGATAAGGATCGTCTCTGCAGTGCTTGCGAAGCTGGTAAAATTACGAAGAAACATCATTCAGCGAAGACCATCATGACAACCACTCGTCCTCTTGAATTGCTTCATATGGATCTTTTTGGTCCTCAAAATTATGCAAGCTTGGGAGGAAACAAATATGGTCTAGTTATTGTTGATGAATTTTCTCGTTATGCTTGGGTTTTCTTTTTGGATGACAAGAGAAAAGTGGTTGAAATCTTCAAGTCATTCGCAAAGAGAGCTCAAACAGAATATGAATTATCTCTGAAGCATATCCGAAGTGATAATGGAACTGAGTTCAAAAATACTCATATTGAAGATTTTCTTGATGATCATGGTTTTACGCATGAGTTCTCTGCTGCCTATACACCTCAACAGAATGGTTTAGTTGAAAGGAAGAATAGAACTCTTATTGAGATGGCCAGAACTATGCTTGCTGAATACAAGACTCCTATTAGGTTCTGGGCCGAAGCAATCAACACTGCATGTCACATCATCAACAAGGTTTACCTTCACAAATTCTTGAAGAAAACTTCACATGAGCTTATCACTGGTAACAAACCAAATGTCTCATATCTTAGGGTATTTGGTGCTCCATGCTTTATTAGAGATATGAATCATAGCTCCAAATTTGCCCCTAAGGCACATGAAGGTTTTCTTTTAGGTTATGGCTCAAACTCTCACACTTACAGAGTCTATAACTCTCACTTTGGGAAAGTTATGGAAACTGTGAATGTAAGGTTTGATGAAACTAATGGCTCTCAAAAGGAGCATTTGCCTCATGATCTAGATGAACCTCCTCTTAATGAAGTAATAAGGTCCATGGCTATTGGTGAGATTCGCCCTGTTGAAGCCAATCAACGTCAAGCTGTTAGGGATGATGATGGTCCAATGTTCCCACACATAGCCCGGGGCGCTGGAGATCAACATCCTGAAGCTAATGATGAACAGGACGAAGAAGGTCAAAGGAACGAAGGAAATGCTAATCCTGAAGGAAATGCTGAAGCTGAAGGTGAAGCTGATCCCGAAGCTGATGCAGATCCTGAAGCAAAAGCTGAGCCTGAAGCAAATGATACTACGTTATCACGAGTTCGAAGAAGAGTAGATGTGGATTCGATCCTTGAAGATATCAATCAACCAGGTCGTTCCACTACTCGATCTCGTACTCGTTTGGCTAACTTCTGTGGAAACTTTTCTTTTGTCTCCATGCTAGAGCCTTCGAAATATGATCAAGCCATGAAGGACCCTGATTGGTTATTGGCTATGATGGAAGAACTTCACCAATTTGAAAGAAACAAGGTCTGGTCACTTGTTGAAAGGCCAGATCCCACGAAGCACAACGTTATTGGCACAAAGTGGATATTTCGCAACAAGCAAGATGAAGATGGTATTGTGGTAAGAAATAAGGCTAGATTGGTAGCACAAGGTTACACTCAAATCGAAGGCATTGACTTTGGTGAAACCTATGCTCCAGTAGCCTGTCTCGAATCCATTCGTGTCATGCTTGCTTTTGCTAACCACAAAAATATATTGCTATATCAAATGGATGTCAAAAGTGCGTTTCTTAATGGTGAAATCGAAGAAGAAGTGTATGTTATGCAGCCTCCAGGTTTTGAAGACTCGAAGAATCCTGATATGGTGTACAGGCTTCACAAAGCTTTGTATGGACTGAAGCAAGCACCTCGTGCTTGGTATGAAACATTGAAGGATTTCCTCCTGAAGAAAGGCTTCAAACCAGGAACAACTGACCCCACTCTTTTCACTCGATCATATAACAATGATCTATTTGTGTGTCAGATATATGTAGATGATATTATATTTGGCTGTACTAACACTGAAATCAGCGAAGAATTTGCAAGAATGATGTCGAAGAAATATGAGATGTCTATGATGGGAGAATTGAAGTTTTTCCTTGGACTTCAGATTCGACAACAAAAGAATGGCACATTTATTTCACAAGAGAAATACTTGAAGGATTGCCTGAAGAAGTTTGATCTTGCTGAATGCAAGACCATTAGAACTCCCATGCCTACTAATGGTTTTCTTGATGCAGATGAGAAAGGGAAACCCTTCGATCAGAAGAAGTTTCGGTCTATGATAGGTTCACTCTTATACTTATGTGCATCTAGACCTGACATCATGCTATCAGTTTGTATTTGTGCTCGTTTTCAGGCAAATCCGAAGGAATCGCATCATATAGCGGTGAAGCGAATTCTTCGATATCTAGCTCATACTCCTTCTTTGGGACTTTGGTATCCCAAAGGTACTCAGTTTGATTTGATTGGATATTCTGATTCAGACTGGGCTGGTGACAGGGTTGACAGGAAATCTACCTCAGGCACTTGTCATTTTCTTGGTAGATCTCTTGTGTGTTGGGCTTCAAAGAAACAGAACTGTGTCTCAATATCTACTGCTGAAGATGAATACATTGCTGCTGGCTCATGCTGCACTCAAATACTTTGTCTTAAGCAGACGCTGAAAGACTATGGTATTTATGTGAAGAAAATCCCTCTGCTTTGTGACAATGAGAGTGCCATCAAGATTGCTCACAATCCTGTGCAACACTCTCAAACGAAGCATATTGATATTCGTCATCATTTTCTTCAAGATCATGTTCAGCGCGAAGACATTGAGATTAGCCATGTAAGAACTGAAGATCAATTGGCAGATATATTCACGAAGCCATTGGACGATAAAAGGTTTTGTGCATTAAGATGTGAGCTGAACATCTTAGACTCACACAATGTTCAGTAAGATCGAAACTTTTCACTGTATATATTCACCTTCGTTGTGTTTTATTTGTTTAGTTTCGCTTGAGTTTTTCTTCGTCCAAGTTTAGCTTCGTTTGCCATTTGCTTTCTGTTCTGTGTTTAGTTTGTTTTATTTATTCGTTTCTTTTGTCCCCTATGCTTATCACTTTTAGCTTCGTTGTTGTTCTTCGAAGTGATAATTTTCGGACCCTACCCCTCCATTCTTCTTCGCTTCCAATCTTTTCTATCTTGAATGTTAAGCACAATTGAAACGGAAAGCATATTGCTTCGAATGTCATTGAGTTCCGAATCAAATGCTTCCAACTTTATCGAAGTTTTTGCTCTCGGTCAAGACTTATTCTTCGGCTCTTTTTCGGGTCGTTGAGACTCGCTCGCGATACGCCACTTCATCTTAGCCGTTGAATCGGAAGAGTCAGTCGCTGTGAATCGTTCGATCTGATCTGGTAACCGCTCCAGGTCTGGCCTATTTAAGGCGTTCCCCCATCGAAACGGTTCACCCACGTTCATTCTCTCCGACTTCTCCGTCTTTCACCTCGAGCATCCGCAGAGCTCTCGTCCCCGTCGTCGCCGTCGCCGCTTCACTGCCGGACCGCCGCCGCCGTGGACTTTCCCCGTCGACGCAGCGCACATCTCCGCACTCCGTCGCCGTAGCTGCCTTGCGTCACCAAGTTAGGGTACGCAAAGCCTCTCGGATCCAATCTTGCTCTCCGTGTTCTTCATCTAGGATTTGGATCTGAGTTTGTTAGGGTTTTGTTTTCTGTTTTTAGGGCTGTTTGATCCGTGCTGATTCTTGCTCCTTGGGAAATCTGTTCTTAGCATCAAAGTGATCCCATCTCCTCAGGTCAGTGGTTGAGATTCGATTCTCTCTCTGATTTGGATTAGGTTAGGTCTTGTTTTCGAACTGGTTCTATCCAAATTCATAAACAGAGTTGCATCCAATCTAAGATTGATCTGGGCTCCTGTCAAAATTGTTTTGTTTTTGGTCGAAACCTTTGCCTGTGCTTATTCATTCCCTCTCCTTGTTTCCCTCTTGTCTATACTTCTAATCACAGGATGTCTGACGAAGAGGCTGCAATGGGGAATGAGTCTCCGATTGTTGAAGGACTGGAAAATTACCCAGAGCCACCGAAGCAGAAGGGCAAAGGAGGCAAAACTAAAGAAGTAAATAATGCCCGAGGCATTCCCGAAGCAATTCGCATCAAGATGGGTTATGACACTCCTCCAGAAGAAACAGATCACGACAGGAAGATGAGATTGCAAAGGATTCGGCGATATTGGGCTATCCGGTGGTACAAGTACAAGATCATCCCAACTTGGAAGTGGGCAATGCAATTTGCATTCAGTCCACCTTATAGGTACACCACAACCATGTGTGCCCAATACACTGAAGCAAACATGAAGAAATTCTATCCGAAGCCTCCTGCTGTTCCTCACCCGAACACGCTCAAGATTCCGGATGATTATCCAGATGAGCAGATAAGACTCGCCATTTTGGCTGAAAAGAAGAGAATCCGAGAAGAGAAAAAGGCCAAAGCTCTTGCAGCTGCAGGGCTTGATGAAGCTGAACAATCGAAGCCTAAGAAGAGGCGAAAGCTTCGGAAGCTGAGTGATTCACCCCCTCCTGCTTCAGAAGAGGAGGCTGAACACGAAGCCGATGACGAAGCTGATGCAGCTGCACAGCTTGAAGATTCTATCGAAGAAGATCCTGCTGATGAAGCAGATGATGAGTCTGAACACTCACCCATCCCCCCAAGTCCTAAGAAAACACTGATTAAGAAGCCACTGAAGAAGAAGGCTGGAGCGAAGCCGACTGCTCCTAAAGGTGTTAAGTTTCAAGAACCATCAGAACCTCCTGCTCCAAAGAGAAATATCGACTTGACGAACTTGGTGGTAGAGGCACCCCTGTCTTCCAAGCCTCCCCGCCGTCCTGTTCCAACCGAGCAGAGGACCAAGGAACGGCATGACCCGAAGGCAAAGACTATGGCTAAGCCTGCTGCTGTGCCCGAAGCCAAAGCTCCTGAGCCTGCTAAAGCTCCGAAGCCGAAGACAACTGTGGCTAAGCCTGGTCAGACTTATGCACAAGTTGGCACAAAGAAGCTGTCAGAAGCTGAATTGCGGAAGAGAGACCGCATCGAAGCTGAACGTCTGCATGCCGAAGCTCAAGCCAAAGCTACGGCTGAGAAAGAAGCCAAAGAGAAAGAGAACGCTGATAGAGAAGCTGCTGATCTTGAAAAGCAAAGGAAGGAGCTGGCCGAGGCAAACCAGCAAGCTGAAGCTAAAGCACAAGAGGCTAAGGCTGCCGCCGAAGCCAAACAGCTTAGCGAAGCTGAAGCCAAACGCCAAGCTCAATTGGATGTTCTTCGCACAAAGAAAGCTGAGAAAGCTGCAAGGGCCGCTCAAAAGGAAGCCGCTGTGGACATGGCACCGAAGGACCTTCCCCCGAAGCCAGTCGCAGCTCCTGTCCCCGAAGCCCATGTTGAAGCTAAGCATAGTGAACACATCTTCCCAGATGCTAGAGAAGGTGAACTATGGGACTGTTTAGGCCTGAACCAGGCATACTGTAAGCTTGCTGAAGCTGTAAATCCCCAAGCTGTGGACATTGGGGATATCTATATTTCTCCAAATCTTTCAGCCATGCTCGAAACTTTATACACTCAGCTGAGGGATTTGCATTCAAGGGACAGATCAGAAACTGCTAAGATTCTGAAATTCAAGAAGAAAGCAGATGATGAGTCTGATGAGGATTTCAAGAGCGAAGCCATTGCTGGTTCGAAAAAGATTGCTATTGTTAATGAACAAACGAAGCAAAATATTCAAGTCTATCTTGGCAAGATTAAGTCTGCCATTGAAGAATGTTGCAAGACCCACAATGCTTCAGTCATGGCTCTTGACTCCAAGAAGCGCGAAGCCATGGTCAAGCAATTAGCTTCACCTCTTCCCAAGTTGCAACCAAGGAAGAGACGACTTATTACTGACTCTGAAGAAGTTGATGAGGTGAGCTCTCATCCGGCCGAGAAGGCCTCAAGAAAGGCATCGCCCCCTCGATGCAAAATCATCAAGCTTGGCAAACCCACTTCGAAGCCATCCGCCCCCGTAGTCGCTCCACCCCGTGCTCCAACTCCTCCTCCACCTCAACCCGCTCCTCAACCGTCTGCTCAAGACAACTTTGCGCCACAACCTTCTCCACCCCCTCAAGACATTCCTGAAAAGGATTACTCTTCATCTCACTCTGCTGAGGAGTTTGAAGACAAAGAAGGCGAAGCCAAAGATCCAAATGCTAAAGCCGATGCAAATGCTGAAGTCAAAGCAGAAGCCGAAGCAAATGAGTTGGCCATCGTCACTCAACCACAAAGGCGAATCACAGATGCACGTAGGCACTGTATTCCTGCTCAAGACACACAGCTGGACTCCGTTTATCCCAGAGAGACTTTTCCCATATTCTTGGGAGAAGGATCTTCTTCAAGACATGGTCCTGAATTTGACATTGAAATTCATCGCAAGAAGCTTCGATTCTTTGGCACTAGTCCATATGACTCACCAAGAACTGCAGATGACCTTCGATTCTGGACCGCTGAACAACAAATTCTATACATGAAGCTATACTGCCAGAAAGGTGTTCTATTCAGACACAAGTACTTGGACATGCACAGCCTATCATCTGCGACGTGCTTCCAAAACATAGTGGAAACTATCGAAGCACAGAACTTGACTGGATTGTTTGCTATGGAAACTCCTTTCAATTCGGAGCTAGTGAAGCAATTCTATGCTACACTCTATGTCTCTAGAAACCCAGATGATACTAGCTCTTGGATACTTGAATGGATGATTCAAGGGAAAGTGTTCAGAATGCACACAGATGAATTCATGGATATAGTAAACATTCCAAGACACACTGGAGAAATATCAAAGGTTCACATGTTGCCGGATCCCACTGAAGCAGAATTTGCATCTCTATTGGATCCCGAAGTCACTGGAGATCACATGCCAGAAAACATTCGCCCGAAGCATCTGGTGTTCATTTCAAAGACGTGGTTCTATATCTTGTCAAACTCACTGATGCCTCTCAGTACTGCGAATGAAGAATCAAACATTCTCTATCCTACTCGTCATGCTCTATTGAAGCTCACCCATGGACATGTGTTTGACTTGGAGGATTGTTTTCTTCGATACATGGTACAAGCTGCAGAATTGGTAAATCAACTGAAGCCATATGCCCCTTGGCTGCAAGCCATTTGCAACCATGGACGCAGCGAAGATTACACTGCGAAGCATCACCCGAAGCTGTTCTGTCCCCCTGTCCGCGACACGATGAATATCTTCAGGCGGCCAAATGATCCATTCACCACATATGTTGGAGTCAGACAGCATGTCAATGAACACAATATGTCGAGGCGTTTTCAAAAAGAAGTGTACCACTTTGAGGTTGCCATTCGAAACCAACAACTGCTTGAAAACTTCATCGAAGGAAATCAGCGCCATACGCAACATCTGTCAGATGAGATTAATAGAGTTGGAAACATTGCCCTGAACAACAACCAATACTTGAAGGTTCTGAAGCGTCATTCTTGGAAAGGGCTAAGGAAATTTCACTCTGTGAAGAAACTTGAAGCTGAACGCATATTCAAGGAGTACCCACATCTGCAGAAGCACTTCTCAAGAAATGACTCAATTGATCGCCCCAACCCCAAGATACCATCACTGGACAAGATTGATGAAGTTCTTTTCGTCAACTCTGCTGAACAGAATCGCCCCGATACTTTCTCGGATGAAGACTCTCACACATCGAAGCATGAAGACGATCCTCTCGACGACAGCGACCTTGATTTGCTTCAAGCGCCGATGGACTTCGACGAGGAAGAGTCACCGGCTTCGACCGAAGGCGAAACTTCTGGAGATGCTTCTTCATCAGGCGAAGACAATCAGCAGGGTCCCAGGGTTGCAGCTGACGCGTAAATACTCTCGTTCTACCTCTCAACCTTTTGTCCAATTCTTGACAAAAAGGGGCAGAAAGTAGCATCGATTGAGTTTAGATTCGCTGCGGGGTTTTGGGTTTTGACTCGATCTTTTGCATGTGTTAAGTTACGACAAACATTCCATTCACTTCGATTGGGTTGTATCTTAACGTTTTACTTCGGTTGTGAACTGTTTCATCGTATATGTTAATAACCCCGTGCTTGCAAGCCGCTTTCCTACATTTATCTTGCAGGTGGTTATTTTCCTTAAGTTCACAGGTCATTGGATGATTGCATGTTCTTCAAGACAAATTATATTTGTATGCGATTGATTCACTAAGATATATGTTAGGCTTCCCATTAATGATATTCTTCAACAAGCATTCACTTCGATTATAAAATCTTTGATGCTTGCATTCAGGGGGAGTCAAAAGCTTCATATCTTAGAGTTTGCTCTCAACTCAATTCAAAATTCCAAATCTTTTTATCGATGCCTGTTTTGTCAACAATAGTCCAAAAAGGGGGAGATTGTAAGAGCAAAGTTATGCCCTCAAGAGTTTTGGATATTGTTGGTCAAAACAGTAGAGGAACTAACAAGTTTTCTAGTGTGAAACAGATGGTTAGGTTCCTGAAGTTATAGGTTGGTGATAAAGCTTCAACGAAGATTTACTCATTTATCGAAGCATATCCTCTGGAGTGAAGCTCATCACGGATGTCGACCCCTAAAAAGATAAGGAATCCTGAAGCACGCCTCATCGAAGAAGATGATCAAGATGGCGCAAGACTTAGTTGTTTTTGCGTAGTTCTTTTTACTTCTTTGAGTCGTAGGAAAAACCGTACTATCAAGAGGGGTTTAGTAAATGTACTCCGAAGGTTTTGATGAAAAGACTCAGATCGAATCTAAACCAGTGAGAAGCCAGAGTTGAAGAAATCTCATGTGAGCTAGGTAATGCTTCACCAGCGAAGACTTTGTTCTTTCGGCTCCTGAAGCAGAACCAAGTCCGTGAGTCAGCTTTACTTGGACCGCAAGTAAAGTTGCGCTTTGATTGGAAATATGACCGTTGGGGACAGGTGTCAAGCTGTCACATCGGGTCACTTCAGTCATTTCGCATCTAGGGATTGCCGCCTATAAATACGCCACCCCCGCCCTCATTGGCCGGTTGGCTGCTCCAAGATTGATTCCCTACAGAGGAGAGAGAGAGAGCAACCCCACCGAAGCATATCAAAAACCCATCCACAGAAGCATAAGTCCTATTGATCTGAGTTGATTCATTATGACTTAGGAAGAAGTTTGCTAGCCTTTTTATCTTGGAGAACTGCAATTCTCCTAGATAGTTAGAGAGTTGTTCTTCAGAGAGCAAAGAGTTATTGTCGCCTCAAAGTCCAGTTTGTCAAAGGTTTCGGTGATTTCCTCAATAATCAACCACGAGTGAAGAACTGACCAAGCTCAAGGAGATTGGTGCAGTGGAGAAACGGACGGAGAGAGGTTAACTCCTGTGTTCAATCACAAGTCTCTCCAACCAGACGTAGCACTTTGCAGAGTGTGAACTGGTCGAACAAACATCACCGAGTCAAGAGTTCGTTTTACTTTCCGCACTCACATTCAGTTTATCAATTGCTTCAGTGATCCGCTTCGATGCAATTGATTCGATGCTTTTGATTCGCTATGTTTTGCGTCAATCATGTTCTGCTTCAATGTTTACCTTTCTGTTGAATCTCTTCGATTGCTGAGTTATGCTTCACTTCACAGTTTTATGCAAAATTTTGAAGTGATCATTCAGCCCCACCCCCTCTGATCACATACTTGGTCTAACACGAAGAGGCTAGAAAAAGTATAGGTGGGTGGAAGTGTCAACTCTCGAATACTCACATTAGTCCGAAGAACTCATGCACTTATTATCGGTAACTCTCAATCTAATCAGGAGGTTCACAAAGAGACAAGTACCCCGAGTAGGAGTTTATGGGGGTTTGGTTATCCTTGCGCATCCTCGACTCATGGTACGCGAGTGTACTCTAATATTCGAACCCTTCAGAGGTTAGTGATCCATCTAGTAGCTAGATTTCTCAACATGGTTTTTGGTTTTAGAAAATCACACGGATTGCCCAAAATACGACATCTATCACTAATAGGCTAAAGCTCTTGACACCAAAAGTTCTAACATTACTCTAGTCAATACCTCAAAACTATTGCAAGTTACTACTACAAAGAGAACAACAACTTCAACTACCTACTTCTATTCAAGACACAAAACTCAGTACAACAGGCAAACTTTCTAACAAGATAAAACATGCAACCTATAGAAAGTTCAACCTAAGACAAAACAAAAGCTCTAGAAGAAAACTAAAGCCCTACAACTAAACAGGGCAGCAGCTAAGAAAATGAAAAGAACAACTCACATCTAAGAAAATAAGCATGCAAATCCTATGAGGAGTTCTAGTTCAAGCGGAGCGTGTATCTCTCCCACACAAAAGAGTAAGTTGGGGTCTAACTTGTTACTACAGCAAACAAAGCAAAGAAAACCTAGAAAAGTGAAGAGCGAGACGCTCCAAGCATAGCACATAATGCATGAAGTGATAAAAATATAGTGCAACGAGGGACGAACTGATAATTGTTGATGAAGAAGGGGATGCACGGGGGCATCCCCAAGCTTAGATGATTGAGTCTCCTTGAATATTTAGTGGGGATGCATGGAGGCATCCCCAAGCTTGAGCCTTGACACTCCCGAATCTTCTTTCATCATCTTCCATCGCACACTTGAAAACTCCCTTCATACATAACTCATCATAAGCTGATTAGAGATGTTAGTACCCTTAATAAGTAATTTTTTCCACACTGGATATAAAGATATTCTTGAAGATCTACTGTTTCTCAAGATTTCCAAAAGGTTTTTGAAAAGAAAAAGGAAGCTTAAGGTTTGCAAAAGTTAGGAGAGACAAAACGTGGCAGAATCTGTGAAAAACAGAACAGCAGGTAGTAAAGAATTTTTTAGGGGCACTTCTGCAACTCCAATAAAAAAACTCAGAACATACGAATGTTCCGTGATTGTATAGAGCACGCTGTGTAAACAATTCAGCTCAAAAAGATGAACTGGTGATTTATTCTGATTTTCCCGTCACGAGGAAAGAATATGTTTTCTGGACAGCATGTCACAACTTTCACTTCCCTTGTCATATGAGGCTATACTTGGCACAAAGCTTGAAAAATAAAGATACAATGATGTTGCTACAGTAGTAACAATCATCAAGACCACTAAAAACTGAAAGTAAAAAAACTCAAACTAAAGATAACAAGGGTTGTCTCCTAGAGCTCTTTCTTTATAGCCATAAAGATATGCTTAAGATTTTAATGATGCTCTCATAGGAATAAGGAATAAGAGTTGACGAACAAAAGAGAGCATCAAGAAGCAAATAACAAACACATTTAAGTCTAACATGCTTCCTATGCAAAGGGATCTTGTAGAGAAATAACTCATTGAAGCATAAACATATTAGCATAGTGTAACAGCCCAGATTTCACAAAAATTAATTTTTTCTGTTTTCGGTCTGAATTGTTTGATTGTCTGATTTGTTTGCGGTGTTTGCCTCCCCGATTTATCGATCGGCGATTATTTCCCCCCTCTTATCTCATACCGTATGGAGACCGACCCTTGCCACCCCGACACTCGACATTTGCGACACCGGGTTTCGCCCGATCACCGTCGTGAAAACCGCACGAGACTAGCCGCAGCCAACGGGACGAAAAAAACCCGTTTAATATTTAAATGGGTTATTTTATAGCGCGCCGAAAAGTGTTCTCGAAATGGTTCCAGCGCGAGGTAAACGCTGCCGGCTCGACGCGCTGATCGCGCAGTTCGAAGTTTTACCTGAATCGGAGGTCCTGCCGCCTTCCTGCGTCGCCGCGGTGAGCACCTCGAGCCCCGCCGCCTCTCCTCGTCCTCTTCCCTCTCGCCTCACCCCCGTGTTCTGCCTCTCCTCGCAGGAGAAACCAGGGCGCCGCCGCCATGGCCGACTCCGGCCGCCTCCAGGAGCTCGTGTGGCCGCCGCCAGGCGCCTCCTCCGCGCCACCCCGTCTGCCAGCGACCCCGCCACCGGATCCGGCGACCTCGCCCGGTCCTTCCTATCACTCGCCGGCGTAGGGCCGCCGCGCCGCCGCCTCCTGACGTCGGGATGGGGACGGCTGCCCAAGCCGACTGCTGCCGTGTCCAGGTGGGCCGGCCAGTGCGCGCCCACGGCCCACTCGCCCCCCCCCCCCCGCGGCCCAACACTGCACCGCCGCCGCCAACCACTGTTGGGATCGGCCCAGTAAGGTAGCAGCCTTTTTATTTCTTTTTCTTTTTTGTTTATTTTTTTCTGTTGCGAGATGGGCTCGGGCCAGTGCTATTTTATTGCCCGTGCGTTTTTTAGTTAAATAGCGCACGCCCCTGTTTAGCCCAGTACCACTAGCTTTCGGCCCGTTTAGTTTTTTTCTGCTAGGTTTTTTTATTATAATTGGCAGATTGTGTTATATTTTTGCGGTGCCTGTATCTTTTTAACGGTAGCTCGGATCGTGACGCTTTAAACATGAAAGATGCTTAGAATTTTGTGTAGATTAATAAAATATGCTCTTTTGCCATGTTTGACTTTGTTTACATGTTGTTTAACTGCTAACTACAACCTTGCCACTGTAAACTGTAATTGCAATAACTTAATATCCGTTGCTCCGATAAAAATGTTTCTTATATGTAACTTGACTAGACTTTTGTGTAGATTGTGTTTATGTTGCTCTTGCTTGCTAATAAAAATAATAAAATATTGTTTAGGGGCAAAACAGTACCAAATGCAATAAATATCGTGGGGTCCGTAATAGTTGTCATGTATAGGTTTTACCCCCACTTAAAATGACTAGATTAGATAGTTTATTTATGCTTCACCTCCTATATTGTTTGTGTGCCATGCCATGCTTGAGTGAGATGCCATGTTAACAACCTTGCTCACCTTGAGTAGCTAAACAACTTGAACCAATATAAACGTGCGGTATCGTCGTCTATGACGAGTACTCCACTTAACCTGTTAGTAACCACTCTCGACGGTAGGTGCGATGTCTCGTGTTGCCTTTTTGTTGATGCTTGCTCGTGTTTGCCTCGTAGTAATAGAGTGCTTGCTCGTTGATTTCTTTCCAGTGGTTATCCTCTTTTGTGCTTCCGCGGGTACCTCTCAGAGACGATGCGAGCTTGCGATCAACTACACCTTCGGAACCCGACTTATCAACAGGAAAGGACTATACATTACTTATGATCCATTCTATTTCAACCAGCGGTTTGCATGCTAGTCTAGGTTAGGTTCGATGTTTGATCCTACCACATGTTTACAACCTCTTTCAAATCGATACAGCCATATCCCCTCCCAGCAAACCATGTACTGCTATGTTACTATTGCTCGTTGCTCAGCCCCTGCTTAGTATGCATGCTTAGGATGCTACGGTGTTACCCTGTTACTCCTTGGTTTGAGCTATCACATTATGATATTGTTGTTGATGATATGATTATTATAATGTTGACTATATTCGACGAAGGATGGAAGGTCTAGGCTATCCCGCCCCGACGCTTTGTTCCATTCGGGTCACCTAGGATCCGAGTTCCGGGTATTGGTTTTAAGACTGAGCGTGCCTAATCGCGTGTGGGATTTTATGGGGTCCCCTTTTCTTACCTACCTAGCTTCAAACATGTCTAGTGGTGGCCCAAGCTGATTTACCATTTGAAAACCGTGTGTGTGCTTGGTTGGCCCCCCAGCTGTTTTAAAACAACTTGGGCCAGTGGAGACATGGTTTCTCTGTTGGTCCACCCGATCAGCTAGGACCCGGTTTCCCATGTGTGATTAACCGGCAATCCGACCTGCGTCATACGGAAGAGTCCGATCCGAGAGCGTGGCCGGCTTTTGGATTGGGTGTCGACTCCCCGGGGGCCACCCGGATTTGTTCGTTGTTAGTTAGAGGGACCTATCGTTTTGGATCTCTCGGAACTAAGTCATAAAATGGTTGCCTATGATGGGTAGCAACTGAGAGTGATGGGTGTGCGTGCGGAGCCTTGTAATGGGCAGTTGGTACACCCCTGCAGGGTTAAATCTTTTCGAGAAGCCGTGTCCACGGTTATGGACGACTTGAGACCTACTCCTTGTTCATAGACAACAACAACTGAGATAATCTTATTATAACTTGATCAACGTGTGTGTGCCTTGACTGCTTCTTCTTCGTCGGGATGCGAAGAGGAGGACAAAGATAGGATAGGTGTTATGCTTGCGTAAGTAGTTGATAGCAAGACTTGTTGGAGGCGATTCCTCATCGAATGCTTGGCTTCTTATCTTACTCTCTAGATCGTTAGCCACTTCATAAATGCTAGGGCGGCAGCAACCTCACCACTTACCTCATCCTTACCGTAAACTACTAGTTGTCCTAGAATGACGAGTGATGAAGTCCTTGCTGGGTCAGTTGACCACTACAGTTGGATGCTGAGTACTTCTGTACTCATGATACTACCCCCAAACTCTTTTCAGGGTTCTTGATCGACAACAGGTTTGGTGACCGACGTTTCACGTGGAGGCTCGATGACGACTAGTTAGGCGGATCCGGGCGGAGGTCCTGGACCCGTGTGGTTATGGGGATCGATGATTTTCTCTTTGCCACTAGGCATTTGATTGTAGTTTGTACTCAGACATGTATCTTCCGCTGTTATATTGTATTAAGGAAGTTGTATGCCGATTGTATGAGATGTTGTATCCTTGTATCTGTAATGTTGTGATATCATGTTGGAAATCCGGGGCATATGACTTCGTCATATGTCGCGGTGGGACCGATATGTGCTTCGTCCCCGGATCTGGATGGAAACATCTAGATCTGGAACAGTACCGCATATCGGGCCTTACAACTTGGTATCAGAGCCTTACCGACCATAGGATCCCTTTTCTGGCCGAAGTCGAGTCTAGGCAAAAATTATTTTGTAGTTACTAAGTTAGTTATCGGAGAGTAGGATTCTTTTTCCTCCTTACCCATGCTCTGGTCAGGACAAGTGTCGTAAGTGTTTTAATTCTCGTCTTTCCCCTTCAAACTCTAGGATCTCGAGTGTGTGGAGTATTGGAACCGTTACAATTTCTTGCTTGCAGCGTATTGTCTCGATTCCGATCTCAGGTGGGAATTCCTGTAGTACCTTTAGCTTCTCCGGTTTCGGATATCATCTGAGTCGTCCTTTGCCCTCCCTCCTTTTGCCCGGTGTTTTTACGACTTGCGTCGAAAAGCACTATCCCTTGGACCAGGTTTTAGCTGTCGTTCTCCCTTCTTGCACTGACGGTTTCGTTTTTCCGACGTTGCCGTCTCTCTACGAAAATTTTCTCTCGACGGAGTTCGTTGTTCGACATGGAGCAGAGTCCCTTGTTGGTGGTGTTGAAGATCATCATGTCTCTTTTCTCTTCCCCCTCTCCCCCGGATCGTCCAGGATCTCGGGACGAGATCCCTTGTTGGTGGTGTTGTATTGTAACAGCCCAGATTTCACAAAAAATATTTTTTTTGTTTTCAGCCTGAATTGTTTGATTGTCTGATTTGTTTGCGGTGTTTGCATCCCCGATTTATCGATCGGTGATTATTTTTCCCCTCTTATCTCGTACCGGACGGAGACCGACCCTTGCCACCCCGACACTCGACATTTGCGACACCGGGTTTCGCCCGATCACCGCCGTGAAAACCGCACGAGACCAGCCGCAGCCAACGGGACGAAAAACCCCGTTTAATAATTAAATGGGTTATTTTATAGCGCGCCAGAAAGTGTTCTCGAAATGGTTCGAGCGCGAGGTAAACGCCGCTAGCTCGACGCGCTGATCGCGCAGTTCGAAGTTTTACCCGAATCAGAGGTCCTGCGGACCCCCGGCGGTCAGAAACGTAAACACCGCGCGCGAGAGAGAAAAACTGGGGATGTTTTTGAAAACTGCCAGCCACCTGGGCTATATAAAGACCACCACACTCCCACCCCTTTCTAGGGTTTCCCTTTCGGGACCCGGGGTTAGCGTATGCAAGTCCCGCTACGACATAGTCATATGGAGAGCCGAGAACCGTACCCACTTGTCTAAGCAGACAAGGCCAAGCACAGAACGTTCTCGGAAAGCATCGTACGTGAGGGGCATCCCATCCAGGCCGTATGATCAACTGAGATGGGTCCTCATCGTACGCACACAAGTCTAATGATATGGGTGATGAACTCCCATATTCACAGACAAGTCGCCTCAACCATACTATCGACTATCTCATAACTCTTACATAGACTTACTGCAGCCCGATCACTTAGTCGGGGTCTAGGGCGGGCTCAATCATACCACAAAGTATGCACGAGACGGAGTCTCGAGCAATCGCATCGCGATGCCCCAAGCTGCGCACATCTAAGGGCCACTTGGTGTATAAAAGACCGCCAGCCAGATCACAACTAAGGTCTCGAAAACCCATACAAAGACATTCATGTTATAAACATACACACAACACACATGCCTTGTATGAACAACATGTATCATTGCAATTCTCTACAAAGTATACATTTTATTGATAACTCTCACAGAGTGCACACAGAGATCACAAGCATGTGATCCAACATTACAACAAACAAGCGGAAGCAAAGTAGGTCTGAGTACAGACAAGTTTAACAAATGGCTTAAGAAGCCTTATTTAAACACAAGCCCTCCACGAGGAAACCAGTCGTCTCACTGGGACTAGACTAGCTTGGTCTTCAGTCGTCGATCTCGATGAAGAAGCCACCTTCGGGTTCAGTGGGTTCATCTAAAACATAGATTAAGCAAACGTGAGTACAAAGTCGTACTCAGCAAGACTTACATAGGAGCTATACTACTCATGCAAATGTATCAAGGTAAAGGGAGGTGGGGTTTCACTTGCAGAAGTGCCAGCTTTGATTTGGCTATTCCTGAACTACGAGTACCAGACTTAAGGTAAGAAGCATACACGAGTCCACTACTTTCTCCAACTAAATACACCACTATGGTGCCTTCCTCGACTTCACCATGAGAAAGCACGCCATAGCACTCACACTTATCTTGGTGTGTTTTAGATGTATCCAGTTCAAGTTGTCTAATAATCAAGCTAAGCTTTCCAAGCAGTCCTTAACCGCGGACGCGGCTATTCGAATAGTTTTGTTAACCCTGCAGGGGTGTACCGCTACACACACATGATCATCAGTTACCGCCTTTGATCTCAACACCATTCAAGGGATGTCAGCGAGGATGCTCACCACAACTGTTACCTCATAGCCTATCTAGTCCAAGAAAGCCGCCTACCTGGGTTGGCTACCACTATCGTGAACCCGGCCGGTTTACCGAAGTGGACCCAGGTGATGTGTGCGTGGTGCATAAGCCGGTCTCGGTTGAGCCGTTCTCTCACTTAGCATCCAGGCCACAAGCCTACCAGAACTCCGAACTACTGCGACATCTGGACATCGAAAGGGATGAGTTAATAGGTTGAGAGGGGTCAGTGAGCCCAATGTGTGGTTGTACTCTTCATCTTGGATCACCACACAAGAACTCGGACTTAGGGCGGTGTTCAACGAGACAACCCACTGTGTACTCCTACACAACCTCTCATCATTCACCTTGTATTAGGGTAGATTCACCAACACCTTTCCACCAACATCATCATGATCACTACCATCCCGACTCACATAACAACATCATCATGGTATCACTCTAAGCATGCAATAAGCGGTAACAATTGCAGGGGCCACATGATATCAATCAACTCCTACATTTTCTAGGATTGTGGTTTTCCTACTACCGTGAAAAATGATAGGTCATGCAAAGGAATGGGTTCATCTATATGGTAGAAACGTAGCATGGTAATCATCCTATACAATGCATAAGAGAGACATGAGAGGGAAGTGGGATTTTATCGACATGATCAATGGGGGTTTGCTTGCCTTGCTGACGAGGTTCGGGTTCGGGGTCTTCAATGAAGGGGGCAGCCTCCTGTTCCGGTTCCACCTCTACTCGACAAACAACAAACAAGGTAGCAAAGTAAATACAATGCACAATCACATGGTTGAAGGTTGAAACTTGATGTATATGTTTCTGATGTGTGAGGCAATTCCATTTAAATGGAGTATATAGCAAATGAATTGAAAATTCAAACTCCAATTTGAATTCAATTTAGCCAAGTTAAAAATTCTATTGTGTGATCAAGTTAAACCATTTTGATATGTGTAAGATATGCCTCTGAAGTTCAAGTATAATGTGGTATGTTGCTATGGTTCAAATTGCAAAAGCATTTGAAATGAATTTGATTTAATTCCATTTAAACCAAATAGAAAATGCTACTGGTCCCATTTTAAATGCAACTCAAACATGGTTGAAAGTTGGATATTTGGATAGCTTATTTTCTCCTGATCATTTTTCATATATTATTTGTTAAATTTGGAGTTAATATGAATTTTCTATGAATTTCCAAAGTTTCAGCCTTTTTTTGGAATTTTTGGAATTGATTTAAATAGAAAAGCTTTTATTGCGCCAGCACTGCATTAGCATGACGTTAGGGGGTTTTGAACCTGGTCAAACTGACATGGGGACCCACCTGTCAATGACTCAGGGGCTAATCCACTCTCTGTTTAATTAAACAGAGAGGATTTGGGGACCTGGGGCCCATTGTCACCCTCACTGGGGTTGGATTAGGGAGGGGATTAGTGGCTAACCATGCTGGACATGTCAGCCTCGCCGGCGGCTCAACGCCGGCGACCAACCGAGGCGGCGGCGACACAGGGGAGGGCGTCTCCGGCCACCATTTGGTGCGCCGAGGCCACCAAACGGAAGCCCGAGCATGCGCGCATCACCCAGAGCACAGCAGCGCCACCGGGGGGCACCAGAGAGATGCCGGCGACGAGCTCTTGCGGCTGCCGTGGCTCGGCTTTGAAGCAGACGACGTTGCAGTGCATGAAAACGAGCGTGGCCTAGCGCGTTGTGAAGCTGTGGCGATGGGGAACACGATGCGCGCTCGAACCAAGGCGTAAAGGCACGGGGGCGAGCTCGGGGTCAGCCATGGCGGCGACGGAGCTCGGCTCCCATGGAGAATCCAGCTAGAGAGGTTGCGGGGCTCTGAGAGCTTGGGGGAAAATCTCACCAGATCACAGGGAGCACGACGAGGTAGTCGTTGAAGTCGGGGAGGGCACAACGGCGGGGAGTTTAACGAAGACCTTCACTGCGGCCGGCGACGAGAGCTTGAAGGGGACGTCGTTGGTGGAGCTTCCCGGCTCGATTCCTTCTGCAGCTCGGAGTAGTCGACGACGAGGAACTTGAAGGACACGGCGGCGTAGCTTGACAGGTTCACTGGCCACGCGTGGACACGACAGCGAACGGCGGCACTCTCGGGTGGAGGAAGAAATCGGCCAGGGAGGAGTGGAGAGCGAGCCAGGAGGGGGGAATGGACGTGGCATGCTCCAGGGCATCTCCAGGCGAAGGAAGGAGGCATGGGGAGCCCTGGAAGGTCCTCGGCGGCGACGTGGCGTCCACGGCTGGCTCGGTGGCTTTCCACCGAGCAGCTTGGGTGCACGGGACGGGGAAGAAGACCCTGCTGCCCCTGGTGGGCCGGCTGGGCTGGCTTGGCTGCTCTCGCCTGGGCGCCAGGTAAGCTTCTGTTTCTTTTTCTTATTTTTCTTTTCTGTTTTATTCTGACGTTTGTTTTGGCTAGCTAAAATAAATAGCAAACCATTTTATTAAATGCTCATAATTTTTATATGGCCTCACAAAATAATATACTAGCCACTTATAAATTTTGAACATTTTTAAAAATCAAATAATTTTAACTCTAAATCAAATAGGGGTATTTGATTAATTCCACGGCACTGTTTGAATATTTGAAAAATCCATGAGCATGGGATGGGTCCCACATCACTTGATATGTGATCACATTCATTTATAAGACTTTTCAAAAATCTAACATGAATTTTTGGAGAAGATTTTTATCTGGCCTTTTGAATTAATTCATCTAGGGGGGGGGGGTTCCTTCGCCCATTTTGCTTTTGAATTTGATTTCAATGACTTCTTTTGAAATTCTTAACATGATGCAAGATGACTTTGATCCTAGCACATTACCTAACAGAGGGTTCTGACAACTCGCCCCCACTCAACAGAATCTCGTCCCGAGATTCAGAAGTCTGCGGGAGGAAGGTGGGGTACTCGGTACTGAGACGGTCTTCTCTTTCCCACGTAGCTTCTCTCTCAGAGTGGTGTGACCATTGCACTTTCAGAAACTTAATCTTCTGACGACGAGTGACACGCTCTGCGGAATCAAGAATACGAACGGGGTATTTTCGATAAGAAAGGTCATCTTGGAGGTCAAGCGTTTCATGGTCGACTTCGCGGATGGGGTCCTTGAAGCAACGCCTGAGTTGGGACACGTGGAATACATCATGTACTCGGGAAAGGTGCGGGGGTAGTTCAAGTTGGTAGGCAACTTCTCCACGTTTAGCAAGAATGCGGAAAGGTCCGATGTAACGTGGGGCCAACTTGCCTTTGATACCGAAACGTTGGGTTCCCTTCAGAGGAGTAACCCGAAGGTAAGCCTTTTCATCCAGATTGTAGCTCTCTTGCCTATGATGACGATCATAGTAGCTTTTCTGACGAGACTGGGCTGCTTTCAATTGATCACGAACAATGCGAACTTGCTCTTCTGCTTCCTTGATCATATCCGGTCCAAAGAATTGTCTTTCACCGATTTCTGACCAGTTTAGGGGTGTTCGACATCGTCGTCCATATAGGAGTTCAAAAGGAGCCATGTTTAGACTAGATTGAAAACTATTGTTATAAGCAAATTCGGCGAATGGCAGAGATTTCTCCCAATTCTTTCCGAATGATATAACACAAGCTCTGAGCATGTCTTCAAGAATTTGGTTAACCCTTTCAACTTGACCGCTAGACTGAGGATGGAAAGCCGTACTAAAGGAGAGATGAGTTCCCATAGCATTCTGAAAGCTTACCCAGAATCTAGAGGTGAAAAGGCTACCACGATCAGAATTGATTTCCAAAGGAACATCGTGAAGGGATACAATTCTAGAGACGTACAAGTCCGCTAACTGGCTAGCAGTTATAGACTCGCGAACTGGAAGGAAGTGAGCAACTTTGGAAAGCCTATCTATGACAACAAAGATGGCATTTTTTCCTTTCTGGGTTTTTGGAAAGCCGGTGATGAAGTCCATACCGACTTTGTCCCATTTCCACTCTGGAATAGGCCAAGGTTGAAGTGTACCAGCAGGTCTTTGATGTTCTGCCTTAATGCGACGACAAACATCACATTCGGCAACAAATTGAGCAATGTCTCTCTTCATCCTAGTCCACCAAAATCTCTGGCATAGATCTCGGTACATTTTTGTGCTAACGGGATGAATCGAGAGGGGTGTGTCATGGGCTTACTTGAGGATGAGTTGCCTGAGTTCCCTATTCTTAGGTACTACCAAACGATTTCCAAAGAATACCGTTCCTTTGCTATCTGTGGAGAAACATTTAGCAACTCCGCTAGCAATTTTCTCCTTGATCCGGCGAACACCTCGTGCACGCCTTTGGGAAAATATGATTTGATCCTCAAGAGTTGGTTTCGCCACCAAGGTAGAAAGATAGCCATGAGGAACAATCTCAAGATTGAGTCTGCAAAATTCCTCATGAAGAAGTGGTTGATACTGTTGTAACATGAGGTTGTTACAATACGACTTACGACTTAGTGCATCAGCCATGACATTGGCTTTGCCTGGGTGTAAGAAATTCCTACGTCGTAATCTTTTATCAACTCACTCCAACGTATTTGCCTGAGATTAAGATCTGGCTGGGTGAAAATGTATTTGAGGCTTTGGTGGTCGGAATAGATCTCACAACGATTACCAAGGAGGTAATGTCGCCAAGTTGTTAGGGCATGAACTACGGCAGCGAGTTCAAGGTCATGGGTAGGATAGTTCTCTTCATGTGGCCGCAACTGGCGTGAAGCATAAGCTACCACATGTCGATTTTGCAGAAGTATGCATCCTAACCCTTGCCGTGATGCGTCACAATAGATCTCGAAATCCTTTTTGGTGTCTGGAGGTGCAAGTACGGGTGCAGAAGTCAATCTCCTTTTTAGCTCTTGAAAGCTTTCCTCGCACTTCGGAGTCCATAGGAATTTCTTATCTTTCTTGAGGAGTTCAGTTAGAGGCTTTGCAACTTTAGAAAAGTTCTCGACGAAGCGACGGCAATAGCTGGCTAGGCCAAGAAAACTCCTAACTTGCTTAATCGATTCAGGTGGAGTCCAGTCAAGGACGACCTGAACTCTCTCGGGATTCACAACAATGCCTTTTGCAGAAATCACGTGGCCTAAATAGGTCACTTCTGGTAGCCAAAATTCACACTTAGAGAATTTAGCATACATGCGATGCTCTCTAAGTTTCATGAATATCAGCCTTAGGTGTTCGGCATGTTCTTCTTCGTTCTTCGAGTAGATGAGAATGTCATCGAGATAAACCACAACACATTTATCTAGGTACTCCATGAAGATCGAATTCATCATGCGTGAGAAAGTGGCGGGGGCATTGGTTAAACCAAAGGACATGACGGTGTACTCGTAAAGACCATAACGAGTAGTAAAAGCCGTTTTTGGGATGTCCTCGTTTCGGATTTTGATTTGATGATAACCTAATCTCAAATCCATCTTGGAGAAGACAGAGGACCCTGAAAGTTGATCATAAAGATCATTGATCCTGGGCAATGGGTACTTGTTCTTTATCGTCGCTAAATTTAGCGGGCGATAGTCTACGCACTTCCTTTCTGTTCCATCTTTCTTCGTTACGAACAGAACGGGGCAACCCCATGGTGATGAGCTAGGGCGGATGAATCCTTTTTCCAACAAAGCTTCAAGTTGGGTTTTAAGCTCAGCTAACTCACGTGGGGCCATTTTGTATGGGCGTCTAGAAATTGGTGCGGTTCCTGGCACAAGATCCACTATGAACTCTACACATCTGTCGGGTGGCATTCCCGGCAGCTCTTCAGGAAAGACATCCGGGAAGTCACGAACCACCGGAACATCTTCAAGGTTGGGAAGGGGAAGTACATTCAAAGAATGCACCTGGGTTCTTGTTTTGGGTGAGGTGTAGTTGACTATCTTGCCTAAAGGGTGGGCTAGTTTCACGGATTTGGCTTTGCAATCCAGGTAGGCATTCTGTCTTGATAGCCAATCCATGCCAAGGATGACATCAATGTCTGAAGACTTGAGGGCTATGAGTGAAGCAAGGAATACTAAACCCTCAATTGCAATTTGATTACCATGGCTTACTCTATTAGTTTGCCATCTTGACCCTGGAGTTTGAATAATCATGGGGGTGGACAATTCAATTAAGGATAACTCATGATGAAGTGCATAACTTTCCGACATGAATGAATGAGATGCTCCTGGGTCGAAAAGAACGGAAGTAGGAACATAATTGACTGGGAGCGTACCAAGAATGACGTCAGTGGTGTCTTCAGTCTCTTCGGCGGCAATCTGATTCACACGTCCACGAGTGGAGGGAGGAGCGGGTTTGGTGGTGTAGACCTTCTGGGGTGGCTTTCCACGACCATTGTTGTTGCCTCCGGCACGGGGTGGAGCATTCTGATTCTGGAGCTGGTTCTGGGGACACTCACGGGAGTAGTGGCCTGCCTGACCACACTTGTAGCAGGCTCCAAAGACAGTGCGTGGAGCTGGGTTGTTCGGTGGAGCGGGGTGGAACTGAGCTGGGGGACGAGGCGCCACATAGGATGGCCTCGGTGGGTTGTTCTGGCGGAACATACTGTTGGGGATCGAGATCTTGCGCTTCTGAGAGCCGGAACTGGATGAACCATCGTCCCTAGGGTGTTTGCGGAAGTCATTGGGGGTGTTCATGTCCTCTGCCTTGATGGCCTTGTTGACAAGGACCTGGAATGTGGCAAAGTTATGCAGGTTGAGCTCACGACGGAGTCCAGAATTGAGTCCACGACGGAACCTCTATTGCTTCTTTGCGTCGGTGGAGACTTCTTCAGTAGCATAACGAGCAAGTCGGTTGAACTCACAACTAAACTCGTCAACAATCCTTCTGCCTTGGGTGAGGTTGCAGAACTCCTCACGCTTGCGGTCCATCAAACCCTTTGGAATGTGGTGCTCACGGAAGGAAGTGCAGAATTCATCCCAAGATGCGGGCGGTCCAACGGGACGCATGTTCAGGAAGTTCTCCCACCAAGAGCTAGCTGCACCTTCGAGGTGATAGGTGGCATAGTTGACCTTGTCGCCATCTGCAACATGGCCTGCCTGGAGCTTCCTCTCGATGCTGCGAAGCCAGTCATCGGCGTCAAGGGGCTCGGTGGAGTAACTGAAAACCGGGGGATGAAGCCGGATGAAGTCGTTCAAAGACACCAATTCGTTGCGCTGCTAAGTGGTGTTGCGGGCAATGACCTCCAGCAAATGGTGAGAGTCTCGGCGGTTCCTCTCAACCTCCATCAGAACCTGAGCCATCGTGGGTGGGGGTGGAAGGTTGCCTTCCTCCTGTTCATTCCCACGACCCTGGGCACGACCAAGCTGGCCACGGGTTCCTTGAGACATCCTGAAGGTGAAAACCAAAGTCAAACAGAGTTGATTGGAAGAGTCTAATCAAGGTATTGAAGTACTGGAAGGATTACAGAGCAAAGGAAGTAATCATCTTGACAACATGGTGATAAAAGCATACAAGCCATATATTCACAAGATGTCATACAAACCATACATCATTTTAGTACAAGCACCAAGCTAATACAAACGTGATGAAGATGATACATCCTTACGAGGCACTATGACTTTCTATACATTATTTATCTAAGCCTCTGGAACTTAGACACCTTGCGTACAATATACTAAGATACTACTACATCCTCGCTAAGTAAGACCACAGGCGGTCTCACTCATCTCCATCTCCATAGTAGTCCTCGTAAAAGTTACCCGCATATCCCGGTAGCTGAAGGTAACCATCGGAAAACACGGAGGCCTGTGGACCCTGATATCCATTTGGGCAAGGATGGGGTCTAGGTCCAGCGTAGGGTGGAAGTAGAGGACCACGGGGTGGAAAAATGCCTCCAATCTCGGGCCAAGCAACTCGAGAAGGCATCTGAGTCCTCACAGGGTAGATAGCATCATACTCGACTGATCCCACACTCACGAAGGGTGCCAAGAGTGTCAGTGCTCGATACAGACGAAAACGGGTGGCGTGAAGCTCGAAACGGAGAGCGCGTGCATCACGATCTCGATCACAAGCAAACCTAGCAGTCATCTGAAGTACTGGATCCTCTGCAGAGGGATCTGAGTAGATTCCGGTGTAATATCCCTCTTCTCCTGGAAGTGCAGCAGGGATATAGCGGAACGAGGTCTCTCTCAGCATAGTGTGCTCCTCTCTCAGTAGGGTAATACATGAGTATGCAGCATCCTGCACAACCATGTTCTCAGTCATGCCAATGCCATGTCCAAAGTGGATAGGTTGAGTGACTCCATTGTGGTGCGGGTAGATCCCGACAATGCAGTGGAACTGGGTCTGGTTGAAGTCAAGGAACTGCTCCTCAACTGTGTACTCAGGATACCATCGATATCCCACATAGGACATCATCTCGATCAACGTGGCGGGATGGCCATGCACACTGAGGCACCTGGTCAAACGAACAATCTGCCGAGGGGGAAGATCTGCCATCTGAAACAGAAAGAAGGAGTTTTCAAATGCATCAGATTATGAGATAAACTTGGAATGACTCGGACAACATAACGGCTGTAATTGCAAGAAATGACAATTTCTTACAACATAGAAAACAACACTTACATAATACGATGTAAGAAATCAGCATTACAACAATGCTAGGAAACCGGACACAACTTTCCTACGGCTACAAGGAAGCAAACAACAAGATGTTCTAATCAGACAGAGGTGAGCCTAGTCCTATCTTCCCGTAGAACAAGATGAGGGTGACTCAGAACTCAGAACGAAGGGGGTAAGGAGAAAAAAGAAGCCTTACGTTGTTCCCTTATATACCCAGAGTAACTATATAACTAGAGCAAGCTAGACTCGACTTCGGCCAAGGCTGCTAGTCCTACAGTCAGGCCTGCTCTGATACCAAGTCTATCGGGACCCGGGGTTAGCGTATTCAAGTCCCTCTACGACATAGTCATATGGAGAGCCGAGAACCGTACCCACTTGTCTAAACAGACAAGGCCAAGCACAGAACGTTCTCGGAAAGCATCGTACATGAGGGGCATCCCATCCAGGCCGGATGATCAACTAAGATGGGTCCTCATCGTCCGCACACAAGTCTAATGATATGGGTGATGAACTCCCATATTCACAGACAAGTCGCCTCAACCATACTATCGACTATCTCATAACTCTTACATAGACTTACTCCAGCCCGATCACTTAGTCGGGGTCTAGGGCGGGCTCAATCATACCACAAAGTGTGCACGAGACGGAGTCTTGAGCAATCGCTTCGCGATGCCCCAAGCTACGCAAATCTCAGGGCCACTTGGTGTATAAAAGACCGCCAGCCAGATCACAACTAAGGTCTCGAAAACCCATACAAAGACATGCATGTTATAAACATACACGCAACACACATGCATTGTATGAACAACAGGTATCATTGCAATTCTCTACAAAGTATACATTTTATTGATAACTCTCACAGAGTGCACACAGAGATCACAAGCATGTGATCCAACATTACAACAAACAAGCGGAAGCAAAGTAGGTCTGAGTACAGACAAGTTTAACAAATGGCTTAAGAAGCCTTATTTAAACACAAGCCCTCCATGAGGGAACCAGTCGTCTGACTGGGACTAGACTAGCTTGGTCTTCAGTCGTCGATCTGGATGAAGAAGCCACCTTAGGGTTCAGTGGGTTCATATAAAAAATAGATTAAGCAAACGTGAGTACAAAGTCGTACTCAGCAAGACTTACATAGGAGCTATACTACTCATGCACATGTATCAAGGTAAAGGGAGGTGGGGTTTCACTTGCAGAAGTGCCAGCTTTGACTTCGCTAGTCCTGAACTACGAGTACCAGACTTGAGGTAAGAAGCGTACACGATTCCACTACTTTCTCCAACCAAATACACCACTATGGTGCCTTCCTCGACTTCCCCACGAGAAAGCACGCCATAGCACTCACACTTATCTTGGTGTGTTTTAGAAGTATCCAGTTCAAGTTGTCTAATAATCAAGCTAAGCTTTCCAAGCAGTCCTTAACCGCGGACGCGGCTATTCGAATAGTTTTGTTAACCCTGCAGGGGTGTACCGCTACACACACATGATCATGAGTTACCGCCTTTGATCTCGACACCATTCAAGGGATGTCAGCGAGGATGCTCACCACAACTGTTACCTCATAGCCTATCTAGTCCAAGAAAGCCTCCTACCTGGGTTTGCTACCACTATCGTGAACCCGGCCGGTTTACCGAAGTGGACCCAGGTGATGTGTGCGTGGTGCATAAGCCGGTCTCGGTTGAGCCGTTCTCTCACTTAGCATCTAGGCCACAAGCCTACCAGAACTCCGAACTACTGCGACATCTGGACATCTAAAGGGATGAGTTAATAGGTTGAGAGGGCTCAGTGATCCCAATGTGTGGTTGTACTCTTCATCTTGGATCACCACACAAGAACTCGGACTTATTGCGGTGTTCAACGTGACAACCCACTGTGTACTCCTACACAACCTCTCATCGTTCACCTTGTATTAGGGTAGATTCACCAACACCTTTCCACAAACATCATCATGATCACTACCATCCCGACTCACATAACAACATCATCGTGGTATCACTCTAAGCATGCAATAAGCAGTAACAATTGCAGGGGCCACATGATATCAATCAACTCCTACAATTGCTAGGATTGTGGTTTGCCTACTACTGTGACAAATGATAGGTCATGCAAAGGAATGGGTTCATCTATGCGGTAGAAACGTAGCATGGTAATCATCCTATACAATGCATAAGCGAGACATGAGAGGGAAGTGGGATTTTATCGACATGATCAATGGGGGTTTGCTTGCCTTGCTGACGAGGTTCGGGTTCGGGGTCTTCAACGAAGGGGGCAACCTCCTGTTCTGGTTCCACCTCTACTCGACAAACAACAAACAAGGTAGCAAAGTAAATACAATGCACAATCACATGGTTGAAGGTTGAAACTTGATGTATATGTTTCTGATGCGTGAGGCAATTCCATTTAAATGGAGTATATTGCAAATTCAAACTCCAATTTGAATTCAATTTAGCCAAGTTACAAATGCTATTGTGTGATCAAGTTAAACCATTTTGAAATGTGTAAGATATGCCTCTGAAGTTCAAGTATAATGTGGTATGTTGCTATGGTTCAAATTGCAAAAGCATTTGAAATGAATTTGATTTAATTCCATTTAAACCAAATAGCAAATGCTACTGGTCCCATTTTAAATTCAACTCAAACATGGTTGAAAGTTGGATATTTGGATAGCTTATTTTCTCCTGATCATTTTTCATATATTATTTGTTAAATTTGGAGTTAATATGAATTTTCTATGAATTTCCAAAGTTTCAGCCTTTTTTTGGAATTTCTGGAATTGATTTAAATAGAAAAGCTTTTATTGCGCCAGCACTGCATCAGCATGACGTCAGGGGGTTTTGACCCTGGTCAAACTGACATGGGGACCCACCTGTCAATGACTCAGGGGCTAATCCCCTCCCTGTTTAATTAAACAGAGAGGATTAGGGGACCTGGGGCCCACTGTCAGCCTCACTGGGGTTGGATTAGGGAGGGGATTAGTGGCTAACCATGCTGGACATGTCAGCCTCGCCGGCGACCAACCGAGGCGGCGGCGACACAGGGGAGGGCGTCTCCGGCCACCATTTGGTGCGCTGAGGCCACCAAACGGAAGCCCGAGCATGCGCGCATCACCCAGAGCACAACAGCGCCACCGGGGGGCACCGGATTGATGCCAGCGACGAGCTCTTGCGGCTGCCTTGGCTCGGCTTTGAAGCAGACGACATTGCAGTGCATGAAAATGAGCGTGGCCTAGCGCCTTGTGAAGCTGTGGTGATGGGGAACACGAAGCGCGCTCGAACCAAGGCGTAAAGGCACGGGGGCGAGCTCGGGGTCAGCCATGGCGGCGACGGAGCTCGGCTCCCATGGCGAATCCAGCTAGAGAGGTAGCGGGGCTCTGAGAGCTTGGGGGAAAAGCTCACCAGATCACAGGGAGCGCGACGAGGTAGTCGTTGGAGTCGGGGAGGGCACAACGGCGGGGAATTTAACGAAGACCTTCACGGCGGCTGGCGACGAGAGCTTGAAGGGGACGTCGTTGGTGGAGCTTCCCGGCTCGATTCCTTCTGCAGCTCGGAGTAGTCGACGACGAGGAACTTGAAGGACACGTCGGCGTAGCTTGATAGTTTCACTGGCCACGCGTGGACATGACGACGAACGGCGGCGCTCTCGGGTGGAGGAAGAAATTGGCGAGGGAGGAGTGGAGAGCGAGCCAGGAGGGGGGAATGGACGTGGCGTGCTCCAGGGCGTCTCCAGACGAAGGAAGGAGGCACGGGGAGGCCTGGAAGGTCCTCGACGGTGACGTGGCATCCACGGCTGGCTCAGTGGCTTTCCACCGAGCAGCTTGGGTGGACGGGACGGGGAAGGAGACCCTGCTGCCCCTGGTGGGCCAGCTGGGCTGGCTGGGCTGCTCTCGCCTGGGTGCCAGGTAAGCTTCTGTTTCTTTTTCTTATTTTTCTTTTCTGTTTTCTTCTAACATTTGTTTTGGCTAGCTAAAATAAATAGCAAACCATTTTATTAAATGCTCATAATTTTTATATGGCCTCACAAAATAATATACTAGCCACTTATAAATTTTGAACATTTTTAAAAATCAAATAATTTGAACTCTAAATCAAATAGGGGTATTTGATTCATTCCAAGGCACTGTTTGAATATTTGAAAAATCCATGAGCATGGGATGGGTCCCACATCACTTGATATGTGATCACACTCATTTATAAGACTTTTCAAAAATCTAACATGAATTTTTGGAGAAGATTTTTATCTGGCCTTTTGAATTAATTCATCTGGGGGGGGGGGGTTCCTTCTCCCATTTTTCTTTTGAATTTGATTTCAATGACTTCTTTTGAAATTCTAAACATGATGCAAGATGACTTTGATCCTAGCACATTACCTAACAGAGGGTTCTGACATTCCCTAGCCACAAAATTGCAGCCACCCCCTCAAAATTGCCCCCAATTTTCGCATGTTTACACCATTTTTGCCCAAACCCTAGCCCCAGCGGATCTGGACCGTCGGATCGGCCGATCCAACGGCCCAGATCGCGTCCTAGCCTCCACCAACCTCCAGCCATCTCTCCTCTCTCTCCCATGGGCGCGCCCGAGGAAGCCAGCGCCGCCGCCGACCGGCAGCCGTGCCTTCCTGCGTCGCCGCGGTGATCACCTCCAGCCCCGCTGCCTCTCCTCGCCCTCTGCCCTCTCGCCTCACCCCCGCGTTCTCCCTCTCCTCGCAGGAGAAACCAGGGCGCCGCCGCCATGGCCGACCCCGACCGCCTCCAGGAGCTCATGTGGCCGCCGCAAGGCGCCTCCTCCGCGCCACGCCGTCTGCCAGCGACCCCGCCACCGGATCCGGCGATCTCGCCCGGTCCTTCCTATCGCTCGCCGCCGCTCGCCGGCGTAGGGCCGCCGCGCCGCCGCTTGCTGACGTCGGGATGGGGAAATGCGACGTAGCTCACCATGGGAGCACACGATGGCTCGATGGTGGCTTAGGAGCAGCAGGGGCGGAGGAATTGCCGGAGGGACTCGTCGGATCCGAAGGGGAAGACGGCGACGTTGCGCTCGACAAAGGGGCTCCCGGCCCGATTCGCCACGGGAGGTGGTGAAGACGTTGATGGCGAGGCTCCAGGACATGGAGAGGCTGCGCGAAGAGTTCAATGGCCGCACGAGCTCACGGGCTCGCGGCCATGGCGGATGCGGGTGGGAGGGGAGACGAAGGCTAGGGGGGGGGGAAGGAGTTCGATCCAGGGTTCGGGGTGGGCAGGGGCGTTCTTATCTTCATGGGGGGCCAAGGGGAGGAGTGGAGGGAGTAGGTGAGGGGGGGGCCATGGCGTGGCCACGGCATGGCCATGGCCATGGCGTCGTGGCGTGGGGCAGGTGGGAGAAAGGACAGGGGAAGGAGAGAGGAGAGAGGGGGGGGGGGCTGGGCTCGAGGTGGGCCTGCGGCCAGGGTGTAGGATAGTGGTTTTCCTATTTTTTGTTATTTGCTTTTCTTTCTTTTCTGTTTTAATTTATTCTAAATACTTTTGTATTTTTGTAAAATATGTAATAGGTTCCATAATTAGTTTTATGCTCCATATCAGTGCTACAAAAAGTTTGGGGCATTTATAAACTCATTTGCATTTGGTTTTATTTAAAAAGGATATTAAATGGTATTGTTTTGCTACTGTTTTATTTGTTTAGCATTTTTAAACATGGTAATAAAATCCCATTCCACTTTTAATAAAGCCTACTGATTTTTATGCATTTTATAAAATTGGTTCCATAATTTTTAGTTCATTTAAAATTCCCACTTGTTTATTTTATTCCATGGCAATTTAATAATTCCCAAAGTTACTAATTTTATTTCATAATATTTATAAAACACTTTAAAGAATATCCATTGTTATTTTTAACATGGCCCAATGATTGCTAGGCATTTTATAAATAGATTCCATCATTTGGTTTAACTATGATTTCATTTTTATATTAACTTTCAAAACACTTTTTGATGACACCACAAGATTGGTTTCACAATCAACATAGACTTGTGATTATTCTAAGGACTAAGGGTGACATGGTTTAACCATGATCATGTTGATTGACTGGCATCCACAATCCTTGGACCCAGATTTACAATCCACATTTATTTGAAAATGTTATCAGGGTTGGAATTTCAATAAGCTGTGATCAAAGGTGTTCAAGGCTTGATCATCAACAGTAATGATCACTAACAGTGGAATCACTGTAGTGATTACTGTACTGGATCTGAGGGTGTTACAAATCTCCACCACTACAAAGAATTCTCGTCCCGAGAATTAAAAGTAGTGTAAGGGGTAGAGTTTCGGTATCGCGTTCTAACAAATCTTCTTGGTTCTTGTTGTCCTACTCGAAGAATTTAATCCTGCATGTTGAGGTCTTCATCTCTTTGCATCGGTGCATCTCGATGAGTTTTCATCCTTTCCTCGGGGCTTCATCGCACTCACGAACAGGTTAAGAGGGAAAGCTTAAGGGGGTCGGATCGATACAAGATCCATCAAATGGGGTTGTTCAAGGGTAGGGGGTACAAAGTCCTTCCGAGTTTAAGCTCAGGGAAGTACATCGTGAGAAGTTTTAAGCGGATAGGCACGCATTCAATGCCGATGACGGATGTTGGGAAAGGGGCCCCGATCATCAGACACAAGCACTGAGTCTGATATCGGACGAAATATCACAAGGTAGAGGACAAGAGTCAGGTTTCGTTCCTGTGGAACTGTGGGTTATGGGCCCACAGATGGTAAGAAGGGTGGCGACATTCCATGCGAGCACGATGCAAGGTTTGTCCGAGAACAATTTGTTAACCATGTCGGCAACATCATCAGTGCCAAGGGCGAGGGACGAAGAGAACCATTTTCCTGCTCGTTAAGACGAGGCGGACCAATTGGAAAAGTTCTCGTCCATCGGTGGTCACCGAAAAGTCATCAACAATCGTAACTGGTTGTACAGACAATGTAGCACACCAAAGTGTTTACATAAGCATGGAATTTCACTGCTTAGATAAGATACATTACAAGAAAGGTTAAACAGACCAATGGAAAGGAAAAAGTGATGATACACAAGTATCAGGTGTATATCTTTCCCAAGGGAAAGCAGAGAACGATGTACACGACCAAGTTGTATTGGCAGAGAGTCAAGGGGGTCGTCGATGATAACACAAAGCATCGAGGGGCAAGGATGGTATTTCACACAATGAATCCAATCTACACATGGAAGAAGCCACGTAAGCTTAGTCGGATAATAATCCACGAAAAGGTCGGATGGTTCGCAAAGGATCCGATGTGAGTATCGGCACTCAATCGGGAGGAGAAATAATGCAAAGGCATCGAGTGATAGACGCATCGGAATAATGCGATGCTTGAGTACAAGGGAATCGTGTTTTCCAGATCGGGAGGTGGATGCAATCATCCATACGGACTTATCGGTGGCAGGGGATTGCAAAGGCGATGAACACGCAGGTTCTCGGAATTTATCAGAGAGTAATCGTCGGGATCTTCAGGTGAATCAGGCGATCATCGAGAATGCAGAGGTCTCCGGGAGGAAGGAGGTACGTGAACCTAAGTCAGAGTTATTAAAACTTTACCAAGGATAAGAGAGCAGAGTCCCAGAGCATAGGTACGGATAAAAAGATCCTAATACCAAAGATATCACACGTGGTGATAACAATGTGGGCCTGTAAGCCAAACCTTAAGTTAGCAAAGTAGTTTTGCAAAGTCTAGACTCGACTTCGACCGAGGAGTGGTTAGGGGCTTCCTATAGGCAGTCGGCTCTGATACCAACTTGTGACGCCCCCAAAATCAAGCCGTGTACAGTATTCATACTCGCAAGGTACACGATCGAGATGAGGGACTCACGGTGAGATCTCACAACACAACTCTACAAATAAAATAATACAAGATGTTTAATACAAGTCAGGGGCCACGAGGGCTCGAATACAACAGCTCGAGAGCACAAGGTCAGCGGAAGCAACAATATCTGAGTACAGACACAAGGATACAAGGTTGCCTTAAGAAGGCTAGCACAAATATCAACAACGATCGAAAAGGCGAGGCCTCCTGCCTGGGAACCTCCAAGCTACTCCTGGTCAACGGGGAACTCGACGTCGTAGAAGGCATCGGGGATCTTCATGTTGTGGTGGTCGACATCGAGAACTCCTGCTCATGGGCTCCAACGTCGAATGCAGCGGCCGATCAGGCAAAACGGTAAAGGAAATAAAGCAGGTGAGTATCTAGTATACCCGCGAGTCTTACGTCCGCTACTAAGCATTCTGCATTGTATCAACGGAAAGAAGAGGCTGTATATAGTGGACTGAAAGATAGAAATCCAGAGCAAGGGTAAGAAGCTAGGCCTATCGAAGACTAGCATCTTCCGACGATGTCTTGCAGCATGAGGTAAGAATCAGCCAATAGTTTATATAAAGCATAAAGTAACAATGCAGCAGAAGTTGCTGCAGCATTGTATAATAATAAGTTGTAATAATTAGCAATGCCTCCGAGTTCACCTCCTCGACATCCCCGCGAGGAAGAAAACCCGGAACCATACAGTTTAATAATAATAGTTTCTAGTGGTAAGATCCAGCTTCAGCATAAAGCGTCCTGTTACCGTGGACACGGCTATTCGAATAGATCAATCTTCCCTGCAGGGGTGCACTTGTGTTACGCTACACGCACGGATCTCCAGGGTGGCGGGAACCTTGTTAGGGAACGCTCCACCGAGGCTATCCGACACTTCATAGCCCATCTTTCAAACTCAACAGAGAGGTCATCCGCCGGAATATATCCTATGTACGCGGGGTTTGGACCCTAACCCCGACGTACTCCTGCACGGTGCGAGGCTGGCCGGTGAAGTTAAATCAAAGCAAATACAAATCACACTGCCGCGGCAAATAAGACAACACCACTTCCCGGCGCAGGCCGCTGTACTGCTGACGTCTGAAGAGTCCTCGGACGACACTACGAAGCAGAGGAGCCCATAACTCGTAATTCCCACGGGTAGGTAGTGCGTACATGGCATATAGCCAACTCAAGACATTCACTGAACCATTTAGTATTTTAATTAACCTGCATGACAACCGTTATCGTTGCCTTGACTTAACTGACCCGCGGTCAACGACAGCAGCCAGGACCACCAGTACATCGGTGCCTGCCCCGTCGTCCCACCAAGTCACTGCGGTTACCAACAAGGTGAACCGTCTCCTTACCTTGTCTCGCGTGTGCTCCTGGAGGAGATCGACTTTCGTAGTTTGGTAACTCTCGCGGCCAACGATCAGGGGCCAAGCACACCGGTACACTGGTCGTACCCTCCCTGTCGTCCCGTCGCAATACCTCTCGCGGGCATCGTTGGGTCGCCCGACTTCTTACCTTTAAGGACACCAGTTGGTTCGAGTTCCTACCATTAAGTGAAACCAGGAGGAATCACCCTCGATGGCACACTTAAGAGGTTTGACAGAGACATCAGCGGAATGAACTAAAGAGGTAAACCTCGTATCATCCCGGTGACGCTACGCTACTGAGCCGACGAGAGTGAAATACGAGTCCATTCCACTCGTAAGCCAAACTCGAAGCGACTCGGCAGAGTCTCGCCATTGTAGGTTCCCTAGGGCGTCTGCATTGATCCGTACCTGTTGAAGTTGTAATATATCGTTTCCGCGATCACTCCCAAAGTGATCACGACCCTCTATTCTAAACCTAGCTAACAATGCGCAGGGTTCACTGCTGAATATTGCATAAGTAATAATAGGCAGCATAGGATTAAAGGAAGGTACATCAAGGGGCTACAATGACAGGCTATGCAATTGAATAGGATTGTAATCGTAGCAGCAGCAGTAACAATGCCTAGTGCAAGAAATGTACGGAAAGATAGGCGATATCTGGGGAAGAAAATGGCTTTGCTTGCCTGCAAGCTCGACAGTAGCGGTACGGTCGTCGACGAAGTAGTCGTACTCAGCATCGGTGTAGTTGACGGCAGCAGCGGAGTCTACCGGAGATTAAGAGGGAAAGAAACAATAAATACACAACAATAATAGCAATACAAATGCAAGACATAACAGATGAATTGTAAACGGGCTTCTATCGCAGTGCAATGCACATTGCTCGGAACGGAAATTCATCTGAGGATGAACTACCGGCTCCGGATGATTACCGGACAGGGTGTCCGGAGGGGGAAGGATCAAGCCGGAGGTGTCGTGGACATCCGACACATGTGTGGGTGGTGTATCCGGGTTAGTTGATCTATTCCGAACAACTTTCATGTTCGAAATAAATTCATCCGGGTGCTTTTACAGTACCGGACAATTCATCGGACAGACGGTCCGGAGGGGGGAACGGTTCGACGTTTGGCATGTTTGAGGGGTGTGGTGGGAGTATGAGTAACGTATTCGTAATCGTGGATCCGTTCTGAGTAACTTTCGTATACAAAAGTTTTTCATCCGGACAACGTATATCGGTACCGGGAATTATCGACAAACGGCCCGAAGGGGGGGAATGTCGATGTCCGGTAAGTTAGAGGGGGGTGGTTGGCATATGGATGGCGTATCCGTATTCGTTATATTTTTCTGATCAATTTTCATGTATAAAGTTTTTGAATCTGAGTTACGGTTTAAAAGTTATTGAATTTCAAAGTTTAAATCATTTTTAAACAATTTCTGGAATTTCTTTTATTATAAAAATTAACAGTATCCAGAATAGTGAATTTGACTGGTCAACCCTGACAGCAGGGGCCCACATGTCATACTCTCTACTGTAATAAAACATTTTATAAATATCTCTCTGCCAGTGGGACCCATGTGTAAGTGGCACAATGTTAATATAATTCCATTTTAATTAGTTAAGGGCCTGGGGCCCATCTGTCATTGATAGAGAGTTAACTTATGAGTTTATTTAAACCAGAGATTAGCTTAATCCACTGGGCCCACCTGTCAGCGAGTGTTTAGGCATTAATTAAACAACTGACAGAGGGGGCCCACCCCGCAGTGACCCCATGTCAACACCGGCGAGGCCAGTGAGGCCGGCGACGAGCGTGGGCTCGGGAGATGGCCGGGATTCGGCTACGGAGGGTCAAATCGAACGCCATGACCACCATTCGGACGAGAGGCGTGCGCCGCGTCCATTTGTGCAACCAGTTCGACCTAGGGCGGCCAAGGGCGAGGGCAGCGTCGACGGCCGACGGCGCCGGAGCACGACGATGACCGTCTGGAGCAAAACGGTAACGAGGGGAGGCGAGACTATGCGCATTCGGCTCTAGGAAGCTCACTGAGCACGTTGATGTGCTCAACTGCTCGCGATAACGACTAGGGCGACGGCAGTAACAACTACGACGGAGCTCGGTTCGGACAGCCATGGTGGCAGTAGCTAGCGACGGCCAAATCGAGCAGGTAGGAAGGGGGAAATGCGACGTAGCTCACCATGGGAGCACACGATGGCTCGATGGTGGCTTAGGAGCAGCAGGGGCGGAGGAATTTCCGGAGGGACTCGTCGGATCCGAAGGGGAAGACGGCGACGTTGCGCTCGACAAAGGGGCTCCCGGCCCGATTCGCCACGGGAGGTGGTGAAGACGTTGATGGCGAGGCTCCAGGACATGGAGAGGCTGCGCGAAGAGGTCAATGGCCGCGCGAGCTCACGGGCTCGCGGCCATGGCGGATGCGGGTGCGAGGGGAGACGAAGGCTAGGGGGGGGGAAGGAGTTCGATCCAGGGTTCGGGGTGGGCAGGGGCGTTCTTATCTTCATGGGGGGCCAAGGGGAGGAGTGGAGGGAGTAGGTGAGGGGGGGCCATGGCGTGGCCACGGCATGGCCATGGCCATGGCGTCGTGGCGTGGGGCAGGTGGGAGAAAGGACAGGGGAAGGAGAGAGGAGAGAGGGGGGGCTGGGCCCGAGGTGGGCCTGCGGCCAGGGCGTAGGATAGTGGTTTTCCTATTTTTTGTTATTTTCTTTTCTTTCTTTTCTGTTTTAATTTATTCTAAATACTTTTGTATTTTTGTAAAATATGTAATAGGTTCCATAATTAGTTTTATGCTCCATATCAGTGCTACAAAAAGTTTGGGGCATTTATAAACTCATTTGCATTTTGTTTTATTTAAAAAGGATATTAAATGGTATTGTTTGGCTACTGTTTTATTTGTTTAGCATTTTTAAACATGGTAATAAAATCCCATTCCACGTTTAATAAAGCCTACTGATTTTTAGGCATTTTATAAAATTGGTTCCATAATTTTTAGTTCATTTAAAATTCCCAGTTGTTTATTTTATTCCATGGCAATTTAATAATTCCCAAAGTTACTAATTTTATTTCATAATATTTATAAAACACTTTAAAGAATATCCATTGTTATTTTTAACATGGGCCAATGATTGCTAGGCATTTTATAAATAGATTCCATCATTTGGTTTAACTATGATTTCATTTTTATATTAACTTTCAAAATACTTTTTGATGACACCACAAGATTGGTTTCACAATCAACATAGACTTGTGATTATTCTAAGGACTAAGGGTGACATGGTTTAACCATGATCATGTTGATTGACTGGCATCCACAATCCTTGGAGCCAGATTTACAATCCACATTTATTTGAAAATGTTATCAGGGTTGGAATTTCAATAAGCTGTGATCAAAGGTGTTCAAGGCTTGATCATCAACAGTAATGATCACTAACAGTGGAATCACTGTAGTGATTACTGTACTGGATCTGAGGGTGTTACACCTCGTCTCGGCACCCTACCGGAGGGATGATTGATCTCCGGGAGCTTCTCCACCACAATGAGCGCTTCCTGGATGTGCCGTGAGTAGTCCCCCTTGGACCATGGGTCCATGATGAGCAGCTATGTGATGTCTTCTCTCCAATATTGTGCTTCAATTCTTAGCCCTTGTGAGCTGCTCTACATGATCGAGGCACCTATGTAATCTTTTTGCTGTTGTTATGGTGGGATTCGATGGATTATGAGATTATGTTCAGATCGTGGTGAGTTATATATTTGGTTCGCCTTTTATATATGTGTTCTTAAGTAATTCTTGCATGTTCTCTGTTGCTTTTTATTGCTTTGGCCAAGTAGTAGATAGTAACTCCAAGAGGGAGCGCTATGCTTGATTGCGGGTTCATGCCCCCCGATGTCTAGCTTGAATGACAGAAACATGAGACTAGGGGATGTGTTGTTGCCACTAGGGAGAAAACAATGATGCTTGTAATCACAGTTGCAAGGATTTTTTACCTTACGCAAAGTTTGTTAATGCAGTTGTCTGTTGCTTTGGGTTTACACTTTGTGTGGGGCTCGCAACTTAATACCAGCGAGATGTTCTGGGTACATATCTCAAGGTGCATGATTAGTGAGTAGATGCTGATGCATAAACGGTCTACTTGTTTTGGCGTACTGCCCATACGATTGAGCCTCTAACTTTCTTGCAACATAATTAGCATTGCAGAGCGTTTATAATTCTGTCAATGGCCCAGCTGTAATATGTTCACCCAGCTTAGTTGTTTTGTCGTCTTTTGGGAGAGAGACATCACTAGTGAATATCATGGGACCCTGGTCCATTTTTTCACCTTTGTTTACACCTCCAATCTTTATTTTTTTATTTCCTGTCCGTTGCAATCACCACTACTATTTCCCGCTTGTGTTTGATCCTTTGTAAACAACAAGACCGGAGAGATTTACAACCTCTCTAAACTAGTTGGGCGCAAAGTTATTTGCTTTTGTGTGCAGGTCCAAGTCAAGTAAGCAACCTAAAGGTTGTAAACGACACCATTGTTTCCTTGCCGCCTACTTGTATCTCTTGGAGTCCTATGGGAGACAATCCTTGGTATCTTCACCAACGGAAATTTGCCGCTGTCTACTTCTCAACCTTCCACTTGGGGTAACCAGTGAGGAGCACTACTTCACTGCCATCAAGCATAATTTCTAGCGCCGTTGGCAGGGACTCCAGTCTACAAGATAAGAGAGTTGCACACTATCTTTTATCTTTGCTTTTTTAGTTTTGTTAGTTTACTTTGTAGTTTTTGCTTTAGAGTCTTATACCAAAAACCACAAAAAATTAGTTACCTTACTTGTTACTATGGTTTCCACTAATGATTTCACGCCTTGCGATTTTGTTTGTCATGATAGCTTTTATGTTTGCACCCCTATTAGTAGACCTTTCCTCAACTATGATTTAAGAGATCAATTTTATGAAAAAGGAGAGGATGCTATCTATCATTTGGAAAATTATGAGAGGGTGTGCGATGAACAAAAACCTCCCAGGATGGATGATACGTCTCAAACGTATCTATAATGTTTACTTGTTCCATGCTCTTTTTATGTCATTGCTACATCTTTTTGCCATGCTTTTGAATCATTTATTGGACTGACCTACTAATATAGAGCCAATGCCAGTTTCTGTCTGTCTTGTTTTTGCAATGCAGAAAAAGTCCAAAAATGGAGTTGCTCGGAGAATTCCCAAAAAAATATACCAAAATTCTTATACATCAGAAGAGTCCTCCAGCCGGAGGTCGAAGTCCAGGGGAGGTCCACAACCCCCATGCGCCCTCCTGGCCCGGCCAGGGGGCCCCGCGCCATGGACCCGCCTGGATGACCTGGCACCCCCTCGGTCTCCCCTTTGGCCCTATTTATTTCCCCCGACGCGAAAACCCGAGATATCCAGACGTCTTTTCCATAAGCGATCCCGATATCCGCCGCCATCGAAACCTAGCTTTGGGGGAATCCAGGATCTTTCTCCGGCACCTTGCCAGAGAGAGCCTTGGCCCCCGGGGCCATCTCCATCAACCCCTCTTCGCTCCATGATGCTTCTTGAGTAGTTCCTCCGTGGACTATGGGTTCTTGGCAATAACTATGTGGTATCTTCTCCCCCTAGATCTTCAATAGAAAGTTCTCATAAGCTGCCCTACATGATTGAGATCCATATGATGTAACTGGTGTTGTGTTCGTTGGGATCCGATGAGTTGTTACATTGTTATTCAGTCCTAAGAAGTTTATGAATTATTGCTGTTGCAATTTTGTTGTTCTTAATGCTTGCTACTAGTGCACGAGTAGCACGATTTCAGATCTGAGCACTTTATGGTTGCATGATTATAATTGTTGTTCTCGATCTTATCTACGGTTGCATGCACCTATTATAGTCCGGAACCGGCGATTTCAATGGTGTCAGCTTGGGAAAGCAAAGGGAATGGGCTATAATTTTAGGATTACATGTGTTCATAGAGTGTTAATGCTTTGTTCCGGTGCTCTTTGATAGGAGCACCTTAATATCCATAAGTTCCTTTGGTCCCCGTTTGTAGCGGGATGGTAGCACAAAAGATGTTGTGCAAGTTCTTATTGCAAGCACGCACAACTACATACGGAACACATGCCTACGTTTGGTTCTTAGACTAGGATGCTCTAGTTTGTTCTTTGGCTAGAGTTAGTGCAATTTTGTCAATTGCCCAACTGTAATTTGTGCACCCAACACTTGTCTTTTGCTTGGACAGTTTCCACTAGTGAAACCTTGAACCCCGGTGCACATTTCATCTTTATTGCCTTCGTTGTTACTATTGCTCTCTTTGTTGCTACTACTTTGTGGTGTTGGTGATTGGGGAAGTCTTAAAGGCTACACCCGTCAACACACCGTTACTACTTATATCTTGTCTAGTGCTTTTTAAGGTGTGGTTGAATTTACAACTCAACTGCTAAGGCTTATAAGTATTCTTTGGCTCCCCTTGTGTCGAATGAAGAAATTGGGTTATACCTACCCGCGAAGTCTGTTGCGATCCCCTACACTTGTGGGTTATCAAGACTATTTTCTGGCGCCGTTGCCGGGAGCATAGCTTTACTTATAAGTTCACTTGATAAGTACACTTTTTCTTATTACTCTGTTTGCTTACAATTATTACTTTCTTTGAAACTAAATCTCATTGGCAAGGTGGGTTCCCTGAGGATCAACAAAAGTATTATAAGGAATACCGCTTGTCTGAAAAAGGGATATTTATATGGAAACTTATAGCTCAAGTTGATAGATATGCTAGAAACATGTGCTCTGATTATGATAAATATCAATGTTGTGATGAATCTTGTTGCTGCTTGATGTTTAAACACCTTCCTTTCCAATGTTGGTGTAATGATAATGAAACCTTGGTATCTTATACTAAGGGACATGATGATTTCTTTGAAGTAGCACAAATAGAAGAATTTGTTGTCTTTAAGGGTGCCTATGAAATTGCTTCCTTTGTTGAAAATATTGAAATGCCCCTTATAAATCTGAGAGTCTTGATATACTTAAATATTGCTTTGAGATTTTTAACGATAATTCTTATATTACTGAGTATCTCAAAAGGTTCTCTCCACAAGAGGAAGAGGCTAATACTTTGCAGGACTCTACGAAATAAGAAATTGCTGAAACTGAATGCTCCTTGGATGAAAAGAGGAGGAGAGTGACGAACAAAGGGGGGGGGAGAATGGAGTAGCTACACATCTCTACCTTCTAATGAGAGTAACTCTTTGACTCTTACTTTATATGATTGCCCTCCATGCTTACCAAAGGAGGATGAATGCTATATTGATTGCTATGATCCTATTAAATCTTTTGAAATATCCCTTTTTGATGAAATTGATGCTTGTGGCCATGATGCCCTATGAATGAGACTTGCAAGGATGATTTTTCTACTGTTATTTATGATAACCCTTGCTATTTTGATAAGTCTTATGATAACCTTCTATTTTTTCCTACTATGGATGTTCTTAATGATGAGGAGTTTTGCTTAGAAAGTTTATATGATTATGTGCTAGTAAATCATGAAAAGCATGCTTTATGTGATGGTTATATTGTTGAGTTTGTTCATGATGCTACTGAAAATTATTATGAGAGAGGAAAATATGGTTGTAGAAATTTTTCATGTTAGGAAAACACCTCTCTCCTTGTTGAAAATCTTGAAGGTGCTCTTGTTTTACCTTCCTATGCTTTATACTTTGTGTTTCATTGATTTATTTTATATCCAGATTCCCATGCATATGAAGCATGTTAGACTTAAATGTGGTTTGTCTTTGCTCCTTTGATGCTCTCTTTTGCGCTTCAACTTTTATTTTTTTGAGTGAGCATCGTTACACTCATGCCTAGCCAATGGCTTTAAAGAAGCGCTTATGGGAGGAAGCCCAAAAACGGATTAGGTTTCTTTTGCTTTTGTTATGTCTTGGATGTTGTTACTACTGTAGCAACACCATTGTATCCTTATTTTCAAGTTTTAGCCTGTTATGATAAGGGAAGAAAAAGTTGTGACATGATGTCCAGAAAACAGATTCTGTTTGCTTCATTGCAAAAATCAATAAAAATCACCAGTTCATATTTTGAGCTGAATTTTTTACACAGCATGATCTATACAATTTTAACCTTTCATATGTTTTGAGTTTTATTATTTGAGCTATAGAAGTGCACCTGAAAAATCAATCTTTACAATCTGTCATGTTTTGGCAAATTATCTATTAGTGTACTAACCGCTCTAATAAGTTTATGAGAAGTTTTGTGTGAAGGAAAACCAGAGGCAAAGCTCAATCTTGGGGAAGCCCCAACACCCCCGACAAGTATTCGAGGAGACTCAAGCATCTAAGCTTGGGAATGCCCACGTGCATCCCCTTCTTCATCAAACAGTTATCAGGTCGTCTCTCTCTCAATACTATACTTTTATTACTTCGCATGATATGTGTTGTTCTTAGAGCGTCTGTATATTTTATTTTAGTTTAGTTTAGTTTTGTTTGTTGGTCATTACAGTGTCGGACTCTAGCATCCTTGATTGGGAGAGATACACGCTCCACTTTATCATAGAACACTCTAGAGCTTCACTTATATCTGTTGAGTGTTAAATTTATCTACTGCCTTCTTGTTAGCTCTTGTGCTTCACTTAGATCTTGTTTGAGAGCTTGTTAATTTATTTTGTAGAAAGCTTAGAACTCTCGGGCTTCACTTATATTTGTTTAGAGAATTGTTTCTGTTGCAATGGTTTATATGTCTCATGGTATGATTTATATGTGGTGTATAGGTAATATAGATCACTAGGTCTAGCTTAGGATATCTTGCAATAGTGTTGAGGTATTGATTGAGTAATGATGAATTTTTATGCAATTGAGCTTGCGCCCATTAGTGATAGGTGTCGTATCTTGGCTAATGGTGCCTTATTTTAGAAAACTAAAAAATTAGTTGAGAATTCTAGCTACTAAAAGGATCACTAATCTTTGCGGGGATTGGAATATATAGAGTACCCCCATGTACCATGGGTCGAGGATGCGCAAGGATAACCAAGCCCCCATACACTCCTCCTTGGGGTACTTGTCTCTTTGTGAATCTCCTGACTAGATAGAGAGTTACCGATAATAAGTGCATGAGTTCTTCGGACTAATGCGAGTATTTGATTGTTCGCACTTCCACCATCCATTTTTTGCTAGGCTCTTCGGTACTGTGCATTGCCCTTTCTCATTTTGAGAGTTGGTGCAAACTTTGCCGGTGCATCCAAACCCTTGGCACGATACACTATGTCATCATAAACCTCATTATATCTTTCTCAAAACAACCACCATGCCTACCTATCATGGCATTTCCATAGCCATTCCAAGATATATTGCCATGCAACATCCATCGTTCTTCATGTTCATATGACTTATCCTTCATTGTCATATTGCCTTGCATGATCTCATAGCCTGCATGTAGTTGGGATTTTCCCACTTCATATTTTTTCTGCATGTTGCGCTTGATCATTGCACATACTGCTACACTGACAGAGGCATTCATATAGAGTCATTACTTTTTGATTCAGAGTTGTACGTAAATAAAAGTGTGTTGATGTTCTTATAGAGTGTTGCCCCTACAGTGAGAAAGGAATAAAAGATCCCAAAGTGGACTAAATACAAAAAAAAGATCCCAAAGAGGACGAAAGAGAAAAGAGAGAGAGAGAATAAAGAGCCATGGAGGCCACCCAAAATCAAAAAATACAAAAAAAGGTGAACAAGAAAAAAAGAATAAAAAAGAGGAGAGGGGGCAGCACTACTATCCTTTATTCCACACTTGTTCTTCAAAGTAGCACCTGTACTTCATAAAGAGTTTTCATATCATTCATGCATAACTATGTGGGGATCCTTACACTATAGAACTTGGCTTGCATATTCTAAGGATGAATGTAAGACCCGATATGGGGTACTGTTTCAGATCTGGAAGTTTCCGTCCAGACCCGAGCACGAAGCACATATCTGACCCACCGTGACATATGACGAGCCATATGTCTCGGATTTCAACATGATATCACAACATTACGACTACAAAGATACAACATCTTATACAATCGGCATACAACTGCCTTAATACAATACATCAGCGGAAGATATATGTCTGAGTACAGGCTACAATCAAATGCCTAGTGGCAAAGATAAAAACATCGATCCCCATAACCACATGGGTCCAGGCTCTCCGCCGGGATCCGCCTAACTAGTCGTCGTCGAGTCTCCGCGTGAAACGTCAATCACCATACCTGTTGTTGATTAAGAACCCTGAAAAGAGTTTGGGGGTAGTATCATAAGTACAGAAGTACTAAGCATCCAACTGTAGTGGTCAACTGACCCAGCAATGACTTCATCACTCGTCATTCTAGGATAACTAGTAGTTCACGGTAAGGAAGGGATAGTGGTGAGGTTGCTGCCGCACTAGCATTTATGAAGTGGCTAACGATCTAGAGGGTAAGATAAGAAGCCAAGCATTCAATGAGGAATCACCTCCAGCAAGTCTGGTATCAGCTGCCTACGCAAGCATAACACCTATCCTATCCTTTTCCTTCCCTTCATCACCCGATGAAGAAGAAGCGGTCAAGGCACACACACGTTGATCAAGTTTTAATTATGATTCAGTTGATGTTATCTATGAACAAGACGTAGGTTCTAAGTCGTCCATAACCGTGGACATGGCTTCTCGAAAATATTTAACCCTGTAGGGGTGTACCAACTTCCCATTACAAGGCTCCGCACACACACCCATCTCACTCAGTTGCTACCCATCACATGCAACCATTTGATGATTTAGTCCCAAGAGATCCGGAACGATAGGTCCCTCTAACTAACAACACACAAATCCGGGTGGCCCCGGGGGAGTCGACACCCAATCCGAAAGTCGGCCGCGCTCTCGGATCGGACTCTTCCGTATGGCTAAGGTCGGGGTGAGCGTCACCTGAACTCAGGGGCTTCCCTAGCTCAGCAATGTGGACCAACAGAGGAACTCTGTCTCTGCTGGCCCGAGTTGTTTTAAAATCTTCTGGGGGCCCAACCAAGCACACAGACGGTTTCAAATGATAAATCAGCTTGGGCCACCACTAGAAATGTTTGGAGCTAGGCAGGGAAGAAAAGATGACCCCATAGCATCCCACATGCGGTTAGGCACGCTCAGTCTTAGAACCAATACCCGGAACTCGGATCCTAGGTGACTCGAATAGAACAAAGCGCCGAGGCGGGGTAGCCTGACCTTCCATCCTTCATCGAATATAGTCAACATCATAATAATCATATGATCCACAACAAATATAATAACTAGATGATACCCCGTGCATTGCTACGGGTATCGGTTGTCGTATATTTCAGCAAACTTTGATTATGTAACTTCTAAATACTATAATTGATTATTTATAGTTGTAAATTTTTTATTGAATATAAGTATAGTAATAAAATGAAAACTAATTTTCCATGCATGGTTGCATGTGGTGGTGGGTATTGTTTCATGCATGGTTGCATGTTGAGATGGGCCTTATCCCACCCATAATTGTGTGATGATGTGTCATGCTTGCATGTCAAGAGAAATAAGATAGTGGGGTTGAACTATTTAGGTATTATAGATGTGATAGCCCAATCCAGGGAGTAGCAGGGTAACATCCGTAGCATCCTAAGCATGCATACTAAGCAGGGGCTGAGCAACAAGCAATAGTAACATAGCAGTACATGGTTTGCTGGGAGGGGACATGGATGTATCGGTTTAAGAGAGGTTGTAAACATGTGGTAGGATCAAACATCGAACCTAACCTATACTAGCATGCAAACTGCTGGTTATAATAGAATGGATCATAAGTAATGTATACTCCTTGCATGTTGTTAAGTCGGGTTCCGAAGGTGTCGTCGATCGCAAGCTCGCAACTTCTCCGAAGGTAACAGCGGGAGCACACAAGAAGGAAACACTGGAAAGGAAATCGACCAGAAAGCATCTATTACTACGAAGCAATCATGATCAAGCAACATAAAGAAGGCAGCATGAGACAACACGATACGATACTGATCTACCGTCGAGAGCGGTTACTAACATGTTAAGTGGAGTATCCGTCACACACGACGATACCGCAGGTTTATCATAGTTCAAGTTGTTTATCTACCAACATGAGTAAATGTTGTTAACATGGCATCTCACACAAGCATGTCATATCACGCAAACACGACAATAACTGAAGCATAAGGTAAACTACCTATGCTAGTCAATTTAAGTGAGGCACAATCCTAAACATGGCATTTCACTAAGTACCCCACAACAAATTAAGTACTTGGTACTGTTCTGACCTAAACCATATTTTAGGTTTGTTATCAACAACAAACAATAGCACAAACACAAAGTACATGAAATTCTAGTCAAGTTACATGTAAAGAACACTCCGAACGGAGTTACTGTTAAAAAGATACAAGCAACGCAAGTTATGAACACAATCTGCCAAAAACAGGTAACACACTTGAGAGCAATGGAACAACATGCTACTGATTGCAAACATGCACCAAAATGATGTGGATCAAAAGTAGACATGACAATCATGACATGGCATCAAGGTTTCATGTATATGAGCATCAAGAATAAATAATTATAACCTATGCAAAAAGCTAAATTACACTACTGGTCTAGGACTTTGTGAAATCAGGAAAACATGGCAAACTATTATAAACATGCTCTATAAACAGTAGCAAAAGCAATATAAAAAAATCTCCAAAATGAACATGCATTACATCGAAAGCAAGCCTACATGATGATCATGAGTTCATACATTGCACTTATGGTCAAGAGACCCATGGATGAAAAGATATAAAACATGCAAGACAGCTAAACCATATTGCAGACTTAGCAGTTTTCAGGGTAGGTGACAGACAACAGCAAGTAGCCACTTTGGGAGCTCAAGAACTATATGAAAAGCAATGATATCATGGTATAGAAATACATGGCATGAAAGTACACATGACAAGGAGCAATTCATTCCATGGGAGATAAATCATATGTGACATGGACCCATTAACTATAAGGCATGCAAGTAGGCAACTTTATACAAACAGCAGCACAGATTATTAGATACACAACTTTGAAGCAAGATATGAAATAGCTACAACAGGTAAACATGGCAAATTAATGCATCTAATTTAAGTACACATGACGCTTAACACATACAAGAAAGAATCACTGGCATAGGCATCATGGATGTGACACAAACATCAACCAAACTTTGCTAAAAATAACAGTGAACAACAGTAACATTCTGGATCACACTTCAACAGAGATTTGCACCACCCAAATGACCTCAAATGAATTAACTCACTAAAGCACAAAGTTAGAGCACATCACCAGCAACAAATTTCATTTTGAGTGCATATCCATACGAGCTACGGATCTTACGCAATCTTACTCGCAAACATGCATCAGCAGCAGTTTTACCAGGGACTTAGCAGAAATTAGAAAAAGGAAAACACTGAGGCCTCGTCTGGTTGTCGTGTTTCCCAAGGGATCCCAAGATTATCCCTGGGTGAAGAAACCACGGGTCGAGTTGACCCGGGGCAGATCAGAACGCCATTTGGTAGACACGAATGCTGGGGAACCCCTGCTCTTTCCACGACCCTTTCCCGGGAGCGATTTTCCGGTCACAGCAGGTCGGGGAGGAACCTCTCGAGGCGACGATGTCGGGTGCGATGGCAACTCGATCCTCCCGAACTTGTTCCTTCGGTGACTCCCCTCACCTCCTGGTCCGATCTGGTGACGCCAACGTCCCTACGTTCAATTTCTTCTTCCGCCGAGATTGAGTACCCCTCATGGCCGAGAGCCTGAGATTGAGTTCTTCCGTAGTTCCATCGATGATGTATCTCCTTAGAGTCGGACTCGTCGGCGCAGCCGAGCAGCCGCTCGTCCCATCGGCCGCGCGGCCCCTGCTGCCGCTTCATTCGCTTGAGCAATCTGAGCGAGAGCGGCAACCCGACGCTGCTCCATGCTGGCCATGCCCATTGCTCCAGTTCTTTGTTTCCAAGTTTAGGCTTCCCAGGTCTCCCTGTCCGCCAAATGATGATGTTGATTTTCCACGGGATTTCAATCTGCACAAGATTATTTCACCCGGGGGTGCCCTTCCCTGGAAATAGCCCCCTAGCATCCAAACGAGCCCTGAAGGGAAAAAAATAGAAGGGCGACTCGGGCCTCACCATGGGCCGAGGCCCAACTGTGACTGGCGGCGGTTAGTAGGGTGTCGCCCTGGGAGCGAAGAGGCCGCAGACTGGGTCTATGGGAGTTGGGCCACGACGGTCGATGGTGGGCCGTGGTGGCTCACCAGCCCACCACGGCGGCTCACAGGCCCACCATGGCGGCGGCGGATCTTGCCCGATCTCGGTCGGCCGGCGGGCGGTGGAGCTCTGGTCGGCTCGTGGCGGCGCGGAGGGAAGGATTGCGTGGCCGGGGAGAGGCGGCGGAGGACGGATCCGGTGGAGGGGTCTCGGGGCGGCTGCGGGCTCCTCCCAAGCCATGGCGACGGTCGTGTCCATCCCGGCGGCCTGCGAGGAGGAGGGGAAGGAGGGAAGTGAGAGGGGGAGGAGAGGAGGAGCGCGGGCGCAAAGGGTGTCCTGGCGGGGGCGCACGAGCATGGTAGCTCGCTGGCTGGCGACCGGTGTTGGGGGAGGCGAGGCCTGCCTCGGGCGGTGGAGGCGCCCAGATGGGCTCAGAGGGCCTGGCGGCGGGGATGCGGGCCTGACGTAGCCCGTATTGGGTCTGTGTTGCGGTAGGGCGACTTGGAGGCCTCTGGGGCCGTCGGATCTCAGATATGACGGTCCAGGAAGGCTAGGGGGATGGGGTTTCGAAATTGGAGGCTTTGGGAGGCAGATCTGAACTATGTAGGGGGGTGGCTGCAATTTGTGTTTAGGGAAACCCTAGAAGGGCTAGGAGAGAGTGATGGCCCCTGGTTTCTCTCGCGCGCGTCCGACAAAATATGTTTCTGACCGCCGGGAGTCCATACGACCTCCGATTCAGGCGAAACTTCGAGCCACGCGTTCAGCGCGGCGAGCCGGTTAGTTCTACCTTTCTTCACAACTGTTCCAAGAACATTTTCCGGCGCCCAATAAAATAATCCATTTATTTAATAAATGGGTTTTCGTTTCGATGGCGATGGTTGGTCTTGTGCCGGCTGTTGCGACAGTGCTCGGGTGAAACCCGGTGTCGCAAGGTCGTGTGCCATGGTGGAAGAACTCGGACACGCATGACAGTACGAGAAGGAGGGGGAAATATATTCAAATAATAATAAATTGGCGAAACAAATACTAAAACCAATTCTAGTTATCAACAAAATAATACAACCAACAATTTTTTTAATTAGGGTGGAATTTCCGGGTTGTTACTATGAGCCTCCTCAAAAGAGCTCTAGGTCTTCATGAGCAAGCAAGTTGGATGCACCCCGACTAGTTCCATTGGAGGGCTTTCATACACTTATAGCTCTTTGTGCATCCACATGTTGCATGGCAATCCCTACTCCTCACATCATATCTATCATTTGACTCTCTCGCCTATGATTGTCCTCATTGATGTGAGCCTTTCTCACTTTTTGACTTACTATCCCCTTCATTATTCTATTTTTCCATCCTAAGTGCCAACGTATCTTGCTCGCGCTCATCCATTGCATGAGTGCTCAAAGTCGAAAGGGAGAGGACCAGTTTGACTTGTACCTGACTAGTGGTCTGGGGACGAGTCAAAATAAGATTCCAAAGGGACCATGTGTGAAAATTAGTAGATTGAGTTCTCAACAACTATTCAATATTTTTATGATCTAAACCTTCCCCACTCTTGGCACGGGAACTCCGACTGGAGACATCGACTCACGGACAACAAGAGCTCAATTGTCTATATATTCTTTCATTGCTTGCTATAATATCAACTATAGACTATTGCTTTATATCACTTTGTCTTCGGCTTATGTATCTTCATTACATTAGATTGATTTCCTTTACTCCTAAGTAGTATGTCACACCAAAAATTATCTTGTTATCATTTACCTACTCGAGGACGAGCATGAATTAAGCTTGGGGATGGTGATACGTCTCAAACGTATCTATACTTTTTTACTTGTTCCATGCTCTTTTTGTGTCATTGCTACATCTTTTTGTCATGCTTTTGAATCATTTATTGGACTAACCTACTAATATAGAGCCAAGTGCCAGTTTCTGTCTATTTTGTCTGTGCAATGCAGAAAAAGTTCAAAAATGAAGTTCTCAGAGAATTCCAAAATAAATATACCAAAATTCTTATACATCAGAAGAGTAGGTCCACAGCCCCCAGGCGCCCTCTTGGCGCGGCCAGGACGGACCCGTGCCATGGACCCGCCTGGGTGACCTGGCACCCCCTCGGTCTCCCCTTTGGCCCTATTTATTTCCCCCGACGCGAAAACCCGAGATATCCAGCCATCTTTTCCAGAAGCGATCCCGATCTCCGCCGTCATCGAAACCTAGCTTCGGGGGTCACCAGGATCCTGCTCCGGCACCCTGCCGGAGAGGGCCTTGGCCCCCGGGGCCATCTCCATCTACCCCTCTTCGCTCCATGATGCTTCTTGAGTAGTTCCTCCTTGGTCTACGGGTTCTTGGCAGTAGCTACGTGGTATCTTCTCCCCCTAGATCTTCAATACAAATTTCTCATGAGCTGCCCTACATGATTGAGATCCATATGATGTAATTGGTGTTGTGTTTGTTGGGATCCGATGAATTGTTACATTGTTATTCAGTCCTAAGAAGTTTATGAATTATTGTTGCTGCAATTTTGTTGTTCTTAATGCTTGTTACTAGTGCATGAGTAGCATGATTTCAGATCTGAGCACTTTATGGTTGCATGATTATAATTTTTGTTCTAGATATTATCTGCGGTTGTATGCACCTATTATACTCCAGAACCGGCGATCTCAATGGTGACATCTTGGGACACCAAAGGGGATATGCTATAATTTGAGGATTACATGTGTTCATAGAGTGTTAATGCTTTGTTCCAGTTCTCTTGTACAGGAGCACCTTAATCTCCATAAGTTCCTTTTTGCCCCGTTTGTAGCGGGATGGTAGGACAAAAGATGTTGTGCAAATTCTTATTGCAAGCACGTACAACTACATACAAAACACATGCCTATGTTTGGTTCTTACACTAGAATGCTCTAGTTTGTTCTTTGGCTAGAGTTAGTGTAATTTTATCAATTGCCCAACTCTAATTTGTGGACCCAACACTTGTCTTTTGCTTGGAGAGTTACCACTAGTGAATCCTTGAACCCCGGCCCATCTTTCATCTTTATTTCCTTTGTTGTTACTATTGCTCTCTTTGCTTCTAGTACTTTTTTACTACTTTGTGGTGTTGGTGATTGGGGAAGTCTTAAAGGCTACACCCGTCAACACACCATTGGTACTTATATCTTGTCTAGTGCTTTTAGAGGTGTGCTTGAATTGACAACTCAACTGCTAAGGCTTATAATTATTCTTTGGCTCCCCTTGTGTCGAATCAATAAGTTTGGTTATACCTACCCGCGAAGACTGTTGCGATCCCCTACACTTGTGGGTTATCAATGGATAGTGACCAATTCAAACTAACATTCTTTGATTTTTCCCTACGTGGAAAACCAAAGAAGTGGTTCCAATCCCTTTCCCCTTGTAAGAAAAACACTTGGGGTAATTGCAAAAATTCTTTTCTAATAGAATTCTTCTTTAAAGATCTTGATTTTTACAATTGCACTCTTCCCTATGTTAGTAAAATTCTGCAAAGAATGGCCAAAGACCCCGACACTAGTTCACTCAACATTGCCTTCACCGAGCATATTACCAATGCTCTTATCAAAGCTAGGGAGGAGAAACTTAAGTTAGAAGTTTCTATTCCTAGAAAACTAGAAGATGGTTGGGATACTATGGTCAAAATCAAAATGAATAATTTCTCTTGTTTTGTCTGACGTGATGTTGGAGCTAGTGCCTCCGTTATACCCAATAGAATGTATGATATGCTTGAATTGAAACCTTTTGATCTATGTTCTTTTGGTGTTCATCTTGTTGATTCTTCTGTAAAGAAACCTTTGGGAAGGATTGATGATGTTCTTATTGTTGTCAATGATAATTATGTTCCCGTTGATTTTCTTGTCATGGACATTGAGTGTGATCCCTCATGTCCAATTATTTTGGGATGTCCTTTTCTCCGCATCGTATGTGCTATCATTGACATGAAAGAAGGGACTATTAGATTGCAATTCCCCCTCAAAAAGGGAATGGAACACTTCCCTCAAAATAAGATGAAGTTACCTTATGAGTCTGTTACACGGGAAAGTTATTCATTTCGGGTTGATAAAACTTGATATTTTTGCTTCATGCCTAGCTAAAAGGCATAAAAGAAAGCGCTTATTGGGAGGCAAACCAAAATGTTTTTACCTTCAGTTTTAGTGGTCTTGATGCTTGTTACTACTATATCAACATCATTGTATCTTTATTTTTAAGCTTTGTGCCAAGTTTTAGCCTCCGATTGCAAGGAAGACCAAAAGTTGTGGAATGCTGTCTAGAAACAGATTATGTCTGCTTGACAAAAAAATTCACCTAAAATCACCAGATCATCTTATTAATCTGAATTTTTTTTGAAAGTACGATCTATACAATTGGCTTTCTTATGTCAATTATGAGTTTTTTGATTTGAGTTGCAGAAGTGCCCCTAAAAATGTATTTACTCCTCCAGGTCTATTTTCCCAGATTCTGCCACGTTTTGCGTTTTCTCCGTTTTGCAAATCTTAAGCTTGCTTTTTCTTTGCAAAAACATTTTGGCAATCTTGAGAAACAGTAGCTGTTCATGAAAATCTTTATTTCTAGTAGAGGAAAATTATTTATTTGTGGGTACTAACCACTCTAATCCGCTTATGATGAGTTTCGTATGAAGGGAGTTTTCAAGTATGAGAAGGAAGATGATGAAAGAAGATCCGGGAGTGTCAAAAGCTCAAGCTTGGGGATGCCCCCATGAACCCCCAAGAAATATTCAAGGAGACTCAAGCGTCTAAGCTTGGGGATTCCCCCGTGCATCCCCTTCTCCATCAACAATCATCAGTTCGTCCTTCTCCATGCTATATTTTTATCACTTCATATGTTATGTGCTATGATTGGAGCGTCCCTCTCTTTACCTTTTAGTTTGTTTTAGTTTTCTTGCTATTCATGAAAAGTTGGACCCTATACTTCATTGATTGGGAGAGAAACACGCTCCACTCCACCCTAGAACACAATATAGGTTTTCATGCTTATGTTTTTGTGTGTGTTCTTTATCTTTTCTTAGCTGCTGTCAAGTTTAGCTCTTAGTTTTCATGCTTATCTTTTTTAAGAGTTTTTATTAGGGTTGTTGCCTTGGGAACTCTCTTGAGTTATCATTCTTATCTTGTTTAGAGAGTTGCTCTGTTGAACTGAGTTGTGTGTCTTGACATGAGTAGGTAATTGAAGTTGCAATAGTTTTGAGGTATTTATTTGAGTAATGTTTGGACATTTGGTGTGAAGATCTTGAGCCTATTAGTGATATCTATCGTATTTTGGGAAATCCATGCTTATTTTCGAAAACTACAAAAAATTACTTGAGAATTGTAGCTACTAGATGGATCGCTAACCTCTGGAGGGGTTGGAATATATAGAGTACCCTCACATACCATGGGTCGAGGATGCGCAAGGATAACCAAACCCCCATACAATCCTCCTCGGGGTACTTGTCTCTTTGTGAACCTCCTTATTAGATATAGAGTTACCGATAATAAGTGCATGAGTTCTTCGGACTAATGCGAGTATTCGATTGTTGGAACTTCCACCTTTCATATTTTGCTAGCCTCTTTGGTATCGTGCATTGCCCTTTCTCATCTTGAGAGTTGGTGCAAATTTCGCCGGTGCATCCAAACCCTTGTCACGATACACTCTATCATCATCAACCTCCTTATATCTTTCCTCAAAACAGCCACCATACGTACCTATCAAGGCATTTCCATGGCCTTTCCGAGATACATTTCCATGCAACATCCATCATCTCATGACTTGATCTTCATGTCATACATGATTTTTCTTGATCGAAGAGCCGCATGATTGTTGGGCCTTTCCCTTATCATTGCTACATGACGCGCTAGTATCATTGCATATCCTGCTACACTGGCAGAGGCATACATTTTCATACATCATGATAGTTTTCAGTTTTTTTAATGTTGAATACTTCTCGTAAAGTGTGAGATCTTCTATACTCCTGTAAAATATAGAGTGTTTCCCTTAAAGTGAGGAAAATATCCCAAAGAGGACAAAATAAAAGATCCCAAAAGAGGACAAATTAAAAGATCCCAAAGAGGACAAATGAGAGATAAATAGACAGAGCCAATGAGGCCACAAAAACCCAACAGAAAAAGAAAAAAAGAAAAAAAGAGAGAAGGGGGCAACACTACTATTCCTTTTGAAAGATCCACACTCTTACTCCAAAGTTATATTTGGACTCCATAGATATTTTCATATCATTCATGCATACCTATGTGGGGATCCTTACACTATAGAACTTGGCTTGCATATTCCAAGAATGAGCCTCCTCAAATGAGCTCTAGGTATTCATGAGCAAGCAAGTTGGATGCACCCCCACTAGTTCCATTGATGAGCTTACCTTAGCTCATATGTGCATCCATTGCATGGAAATCCATACTCCTCACATCATTTCTATCATTTGGCTTTCTCTCGCCTATGATTGTCCTCATTGATGTGAGCCTTTCACACCTTTTTTTTTCTTCCTTCCCCATCATTATTCTCTTTGCCATCCTAATTTCCAACATATCTTGCTTGCGCTCATTGATACGTCCCAAACGTATCTATAATTTATGCTTGCTCCATGCATGTTTTGTATGATATTGCTATGATTTTGATACACTTTCATACATTTTTTATCATATTTGGACTAACCTATTAACTCAGTGCACCCCAGTGCCAGTTTCTGTTTTCTGCTGTTTTTGTATTTCAGGTTTTCCCATTACTTAAAGTGTCCGAAAAATTCCGGGAAAAATATTTAAAAAATCAGCGTTCCAGAAGACTCCAGACGGCCGAAGGAGAGCCGGAGGGGGGCCACCTGTCACCGAGGCGGCCACCCGGTGCGACCTAGGGTGGGGCCGCGCGAGGAGGCCGCCTGGGCGATTGGGACCTCCCCTGGTGGCCCCCTTGGCCCTTATTTTTACTCGCGTCACGAAAACCCTGATTCTAGGCCCCTTTTCTCCAGAAGCAATTTTGATCTTCGCCGCCATCGCCGACAAGCTTCGGGGGAACAGAATTCCTGTGCCGGCACCCTGCCGGGACGGGGAAGTGCCCCTGGATTCATCTCCATCGACATTTCTTCCTCCCTCCACGACGCGGGAGTAGTTCCTCCTCAAGGCTGAGGTTTCTACCAGTAGCTATGTGGTCAATTGTCTCTCCCATGATGTGATCTTCGTTGTGATAATAGGCTATGTTAATCTAGGGTGATCCCATGATATTTCCCCTTCCTCTATGTATTGGATTGATGTACTCACTTGATCTTATCTAGTATAATCCCCGAGACCATGGTGACAACGGTCTATTCGACATGGGTTAGAAGAATATTTTCATGAATGATTTCCTATTTTGTGTGTTGATTCAAGATTGAGAGTCTCTTGGTGCTTGTCTTTGACTATCCTTTACATATGATGTGGTGATTGTGCTACTCTCTTTGGATGGCCGCGGTGACATTGGGAAATCCATAGATGAGAACTACGAACTCTGAGGTGTGCTTTTGTAGCCCTACACAATTCTCATCCTCTCTTGACCACAAAGGAACAACCTCCGAGTACGTCTCCATTGCATGTTTTATGGGAAATATCATGTCATTAGACTATGTTAACGTTGTTGGGAGTTGCCACTAGTGAAAGTATGTAGCCTAGGCCTTGTTTCCACCATTGTTACACCGTTTGTTCTCACTTTTGTCACATGTTTGCTTGCTGCACTTTGTATTACAGATTTATATTACCTTTCTTTGCCACACCTATCACCCATATTTTATCATCTCTTCGCCGAACTAGTGCACCTATACATCTCCTAGTTGTATTAGGTGTGTTGGGGACACAAGAGACTTCTCGTATCTTAATTGCAGGGTTTCTTGAGAGAGACCATCTTCAACCTCTACTTCCCTGAGTTCGATAAACCTTAGGTTATCCACTTGAGGGAAATTGCTGCTGTCCTACAAACCTCTACGCTTGGAGGCCCAACACAGTCTACACGAATAGAAGCGTGTGTAGACATCAAGCTATTTCTAGTGCCGTTGCCGGGGAAGTAATGTTTGAAGGTATATCTTTAGATCTTGCAATTTAATCTTTTCGCTTCTTGTTTTTATTTTCACTAGTTATGTTTATGGAAAACTGCACTCTTAGTTCACTGCTTGGGGAAGGCCGCTTTACCACACCCATGGTAGAGACCCTCCTCCACCTACTGAATGCATCCCATTCAAAATACCACTTATGATAATTGAAATAATTAGGAATGATTGTTATGATGGGACATTCAATCCTAGTATTCATTTGTTGAAACTTACAGAACTTTGTGAGTTGTTTAAGATTTCAGGTTTGACAAGAGATGGTGTCATGAGGAAATTATTTGCCTTTTCACTGGAAGGAAAAGCATTGGAATGGTATAGGCTACTAGATGATTCTCACCTACTGGATTGGGAAGAGATCCAGTCTCTCTTTTACTCCAAGTTTTATCCTCTTCATGAAGTCCATGAGAATAGGAATTATGTTTATAATTTCTATCCTCGTGACGGAGAGAGCATAGCTCAAGATTGGGGGAGACTGAAAACTTTAATGCTAAAATTTCCTAACCATGGGCTCCCCAAAGATATAATTATTACTAATTTTTATGGAAGGCTCTCTCGACAGGATAGAGACTTGCTCGATGCTTCCACTATGGGTTCTTTCAGAAATGAAAAGATTGATGCTAAATGGGAACTCCTTGAAATAATTCAATGCAATACTGAAGATTGGGAGATCGACAAAGGTAAAGAGTCAGGTATAAGTTATGAGTATGATTGCATTAAGTCCTTTGTTGAAACTGCAAGTTTTAATAAGTTTAGTGCTAAGTCTGGGCTTGATTCTCAACTCCTTTTTGATTTCCTCAAATCTTTTGCTTCACATCTTAGAGCCTGTTTGGGACTGCTCCGCTCCCTAAAATTTAGCTTCACTCCAAGAAACGTAAGCCAAACGGGGTAACTCCATGATATGCCGCTTCGCGAATAAACTAGAATCTAGGGTACAACTCCCTGTTTTTTGTGAAGCTCCTCAGGGGGTGCTCCAGATAAAATCTAGAAGCTGGAGTTGGAGAGAAATTACCCACCACTGCCACCAGTAAGTGGATACCCCTTCATCAACCAATCAGATAGATCTTTTCCATCTAATTTTTTATTTTTAAAGGTGAACCTAGTTGCAAGCCAAACATGATAAAACTTTTCTTTGATAAATCTACAACTCCTACATAAAGCTGCTCTAAAATGAATTTAGTGGAGTGGAGCTAATTTTTATGGAGCGGAGTAGTCCCAAACATGCCCTTAATATGCCTAAGGAGAATTGGATCAACCATCATGAACCTTTTAAAGAGATTTGCAAAGAAAATGAAATTGTTCATGATGATTGCAACATGCATGATCCAATTCCTGAAAATGAAGTTTTATATAAGCATGTTAATTTTGGTGGAGTGGACAGACCTTGTAAAAGGCCTATGATTGAAGAAGAGAAGTATTGTAAGCAACATAAGCATGAAAGAACAATCACTTGGGTCAAAGATTTAAATGAAATTGCTAGAGAATTGTGTGACCTTTATCCTTTAACTTGTGAACTTTGCTGTATAGACGATCACTTTAATTTTTAATGCATAAGGGCTCATAAGGTAGGAGGAATCAAAGATCCTCCGTGCACTTTCGCCTTTCAAAACATAACTGTTAATCAGTTGTGTGATAACATGATCACTTCTGATCTTTATGATGAACTTATGTTATTTTTGATGTGTGAAGAGTTATCAGAAAAGACTTCTTGGCTAGATGTTAACGCCTTAGGAATAAAAAACACCTTGCAAAATTTCCATCTCTATTGTGTTGTTAATTGCCATGAAAAGGATTACATAAGTAAGATTAGAAAGGAGAGAACTTTACCAAAGTATAAAAATGTCTCTTATATTTTCACTAATAAAAAGGAGAGTTTCTCCCAAGTTTCCCCTATATTTTCTAATGATAAACCAGGATATGTGGAGAAACTTGATGGCTTCTCGCCCCTCGTTGGTTACCCAAAGTGGAAGGTTAAGATGTAGAAAACATCAAATTTCCCTCGGTGAAGATGCCAAGGTTTGTCTCCAGTAGGACTCCGACAACGACAGGAAGGTGACAACGGCGCCAACAATTAGGCGGTTGACGTGGACCTGCACACACAACAGATAACTTTCCTCCCAACGAGTACAGAGAGGTTGTCAATCCCTCCGGCCTTGTTGTTTACAAAGGATCAAACGCATGGGATAATAATGACAGTGATAGCAACGGAAAAGGAAATAAAGCAGAAAATAAATAGTGGGTGTAAATAGTGTTGGAAATATGGACCGGAGTCCCATGATGTTCACTAGTGATGTCTCTCTCCCAAAAGACGGTAAAATAGCCATGCGAGGCAAAGAAATTACAGCTGGGCAATTGACAGGATTATGTGCGCAAACCGATGCTAACTATGCTATAAGAAAGGAAGATGCTCAAAAGCATGGGCGGCACGCCAAGACAAGTAGACAGAAATCCATATGCATCTACCTACTAATCATCCACCTTGAGATATCTATCCAGAACATCTCGCTGGTATGAAGTTGCGAATCCCACCCAAAGTGTAAACTCAAAGCAACAGACAACTGCATTAAAGAACTTTGCGTAAAGTAAAAAAATCCTTCCACCCGAAAGTACAAGCACCGTTGTTTTCTCCCATGTGGCAACAACACATCCCCTAGACTCATGTTTCTATCACTCAAGCTAGTCATCAGGGGGCATGAACCCACAATCATGCATAACGCTCCCTCTTGGAGTCACTACCTACTACTTGGCCAAAGCAATAAACAACAACGGAGAACATGCAAGAATTACTCAAGAACATAAATATAAAAGAGGAGAATCAAATATATTACTCAAACACAATCGGAACATAGTTTCATAATCCATCGGATCCCAACAAACTCAGCGTAGCAACATCAGAAACATTATATGTGCCTCGATCATGTAGGGAAGCTCACGAGGTCTAAACCATGAAGAACAAAGAGGGGAGGAGAACATCACATAGCTACTGATCATAGACCCATGGTCCAAGGTGGACTACTCACGGTTCATCCGGGAAGCATCCATGGTGCTGGAGAAGCTCCCGGAGGTGGTTCCTCCCTCCGGCAGGGTGCCGGGAAGAGGGCTCCTGGTGCTCCCAATCTTGGAAGCGCGACGACGGCGGAACAGAGGAGAGATCGCGAAAAAGGGTTCTGTCCTCGAGGGTTTCGGGGCGAGAGGAATATATAGGGGAAGGGGGAAGCCAGAGGTGGACCAGGGGTCCCAGGCGACTCCCTGGCGCGACCTAGGGGGTGGCCGCGCTAGGTGGCCGCCTGGGCCACCCCTGGCTCCCCTCTGGCCCCACTCGGGCTCTTCCCGAAGCTTCCTGTACGCTGATTTTTCCTATATTTTTCCCGGAATTTTTCTAGCATTTTAAATAATGGGAAAACCCGAAATACAAAAACAGCAGAAAACAGGAACTGGCACTTGGGTGCACTGAGTTAATAGGTTAGTCCAAATATGATCAAAAGTGTATGGAAGTGCATAAATATCATAGAAATATCACACAAAGGAAGCATGGAGCAAGCATAAATTATAGATACGTTTTGAACGTATCAACATCCCCAAGCTTAATTCCTTCTCGTCTTCGAGTAGGTAAATGATAACAAACATAATTTCTGTGGTGACATGCTACCAACCATATAAGAACTTTTAAGTAAAGAAATCAAGGCATGTAATTCAGTTCAATTCATAACAAGCAAGAGTCTATATTAGCATTGAAACAAGCAACATAAGATCATAAAGGTGCAAGAGCTCTCGCTGTCCGTGACTCGAATGTCTTTAAATGGTGTTTGCGTGCAAGAAAGGGGATAGGGATATACGAGAGAGTAAAACATATTTTTTATTGTTGAGAACTTAATCTACTAAAGTTTCCCACTTGGTCTTCTTTGGAATCTTATCTTGACTCATCCCCAGACCACTAGCCAGGTAAAAGTCAAAACGATCCACTCCTTTTCTATATTTTGAGCACTCATGCAATGGATGAGCGTAAGCAAGAAAGTTGACACTTAGGATGGCAAAGAGAAAAATGAAGGGGGGAAGACAAAAATGGTGTGAAAGGCTCACATCAATGAGGACAATCATAGGAGAGAGAAAGCCAAATGATAAACCTGATGTGAGGAGTAGGGATTGCCATGCAACGGATGCACATATGAGCTAAGGTAAGCTCTCCAATGGAACTAGTGGGGGTGCATCCAACTTGCTTGCTCAAGAAGACCTAGAGCTCATTTGAGGAGTCTCATCATTGGAATATACAAGCCAAGTTCTATAGTGTGAAGGTCCTCACATAGCTATATGCATGAATGATAATCTCTATGGAGTACAAGATACAAGAGGGAGTACGAGTGTGGATCTCTCAAAAGGAATAGTAGTGTGCCCCTTCTCTCTTTTTATTTCTTTTTCTCTTTTTTATAATTTTTTTTGGTGGCCTCAATGGCTCTTTCTATTTCTCTCATCTGTCCTCTTTGGGATCTTTTGATTTTGTCCTCTTTGGGATCTTTTCCTCACTTTAGGGGCAACACTCTATATATTACAAGAAGTATAGAAGATCTTTCACACTTCACAAAATTACTCAACATAAAGAAAATGAAACTATCATGAAGTATGAAAATGTATGATACTAGTGCATGATGTAGCAATGATTAGGGAAAGGCCCAACTAGCATGCGGCTCATCGATCAAGCAAAAGCATGTATGACATGCACATCAAGTCATGAGAAGGTGGATGTTGCATGGCAATGTATCTCGGAAAGGCTATGGAAATGCCTTGATAGGTAGGTATGGTGGATGTTTTGAGGAAGGATATAATGAGGCTTATGATGACAGAGGTCATCGTGCCAAGGATTTGGATGTACCGGCGAAGGTGGATGCCAACTGTCGGAGTGAGAAGGAGGCAATTCACGACACAAGAGAGGCTAGAAAAATATGGGTAGGTGGAAGTGTCAACTTTCGAATACTCACATTAGTCCAAAGAACTCATGCACTTATTATCGGTAACTCTCAATCTAATTAGGAGGTTCTCAAAGAGACAAGTACCCCGAGGAGTAGTGTATGGGGGTTTGGTTATCCTTGCGCATCCTCAACTCATGGTACGTGAGTGTACTCTAATATTCGATCCCTCCAAAGATTAGTGATCCATCTAGTAGCTAAAGTTCTCAACTAATTTTGTAGGTTTTTCGAAAATAAACACGGATTGCCCAAAATACGACATCTATCACTCATAGGCTAAACCTCTTGACACCAAAAGTTCAAACATTACTCATGGCAATACCTCAAAACTATTGCAAGGTACTACTACAATTGAATAGCAACCTCAATTACCTACTCCAAGTCAAGACACAAAACTCAGTGCAACAGGCAAACTCTCTGAACAAGATAAACATGAAAACTCAAGAGATTTCCAGAAAAAACTAAACAAAAGCTCTTAAAAAGATAAGCATGAAAACTAAGAGCTAAACATGGCAGCAGCTATGAAAAAGATAAAGAACACACACAACAAAGGTAAGCATGAAAATCCTATGTTGTATTCTAGGGTGAAGTGGAGCGTGTTTCTCTCCCACACAAAAAAAGCTGGGTTCTAACTTGTTATGAACAGTAAGCAAAGCTAAATAAAACTAAAAAGGAAGTAAAGAGCAAGACGCTCCAAGCATAGCACATAACGCATGAAGTGATAAAAATATAGTGGAACGAAAGACGAACTGATAATTGTTGATGGAGAAGGGGATGCATGGGGGTATCGCCAAGCTTAGACGCTTGAGTCTCCTTGAATATTTCTTCGGGGTGCACGGGGGCATCCCCAAGCTTGAGCGTTTGACACTCCTGAATCTACTTTTATCATCTTCCCTCGCACACTTGAAAACTCCCTTCATACATAACTCATCATAATCTGATTAGCGAGGTTAGTACCCATAATAACATAATTTTTCCCTACTGGAAATAAGGATATTCTTGAAGAGATACTGTTTCTCAAGAGTTCCAAAAAGTTTTTGCAAAGTGAAAGCAAGCTTAAGGTTTGCAAAACGAAGAAAAGGCAAAACAGGACAGAATCTGTGAAAAATAGACCAACAGGTAGTAAATAAAATTTTTGGGATACTTCTGCAAATCAAATAAAAAAAATTCAGAACATAGGAAAGTTCCGTGATAGTATATAGCACACTGTGTAAAAATTTAAGCTCAAAAAGATGGACTGGGATTTTTCTATGATTTTTTCCGTCACGAGGACAGAATCTGTTTTCTGGACAACATGTCACAACTTTCACTTCCCTTACCATATGAGGCTATAAATGGCACAAAGCTTGAAAAGTAAAGATACAATGATGTTGCTACAGTAGTAACAATCATCAAGACCACAAAAAACAGAAGAAAAACAAAAAGGAAAACCTAAATTCGTTGCGGGCTGCCTCCCAAAAGCGCTTTCTTTTATGCCTTTAGCTAGGCTTGATGCAAAAAGATCAAGTTGTATCAAGAAAATAACTAGCCCATGTGACGGACTCAAAAGGTAACTTAATCTTCTTTCTAGGGAAATTTTCCATCCCTTTCTTAAGAGGGAATTGGAATTTTATAATCCCTTCTTTCATATCAATAACAGCACCCACGGTGCGAAGAAAAGGACGTCCCAAAATAATCGGACAAGAAGGTTCGCATTCAATGTCCATAATAGTAAAATCAACGGGAACATAATTGTCATTGACAATGATAAGAACATCATCGATCTTCCCCAAAGGTTTCTTTACGGAAGAATCGACAAGACGAACACCAAAAGAACAAGGATCAAAAGGTTTCAATTCAAATATATCATACATTCTTTTGGGCATAACGGAGGTACTAGCTCCAACATCACATAAAGCATAGCAAGAGAAGTTATTCAACTTAATTTTAATCATAGGATCCCAACCATCATCTAGCTTTCTAGGTATGGAGGCTTCTACCCTAAGCTTCTCCTCCCTAGCTTCAATGAGAGCATTAGTGATATGATCCGTGAAGGCAAGATTAAGTGTGCTAGTGTGGGGATCTCTAGACATCTTGTGAAGGAAACGAATAACTTCAGAAAGGGTGCAATTATCAAAATGAAGGTCACTACTATCAATTAAAGTGGTAGTGGTGTCCTTTAGGCTCACCTGTTTGGTAGCTTCTATAGTCATAGGAGTTTCTTCTTCTACGGTTGAGGTCATAGTATCACCATTAATAGGTCCTATGGGACTAGGGGTGCATTGGTTGCTAAGAGTTTGGATATCCTCAACAACTTGGATAGTAGCAATGGTATGGTGTGTAGGAAGGCTCTTAATTCTATCTTCTTCCTCCTTTATAGTCGAAACCACTTCAGGTTTAGCTGCAATTTTGGTTTATCAAAGTAGCCTGTGTGTGAGATATATTGGAAACTTGGGTTTCCGTGGTGGTGAGCCTATTCTGAAGGTTAGAAATTTCAATGTTCAGACTCTCCAGTTGTCTACCAATGTCTTGCAAGATAGAAGTATGCTCATCTAATTGTCTAGAGAAGGTCCTATTTTGTTCAAAATGGGTGTGCATGTAGTTCTTAGTGGCCTTCTCTATTTCCAAAAGTTTCTCATAACTAGGCATGTCTCTAGCTCTAGGGGTAGAGTTTCTGGTGCTAGGATAAGTGTTGTTGTTCCCATAGCTGTTGGAGGGGAACGGTCTAGGATTGCTACCAAAATTACTCCTATAAACATTGTTATTGAAGTTGTTTCTAGAGATAAAGTTCACATCTACTTGATTTTGAGCAATCAAAGAATTTAAAGGAACATCATGAGGATCAATAGGAGATTGCTTGGTAAGTAGAGACATAATCAAGTCAACTTTTTCAGTTAGGGAGGAGATCTCCTCGACAGAGTTTACCTTCCTACCTGTTGGAGCTATTTCGATGTGCCATTGGGAATAGTTGGTCATCATCTCATCGAGTAGTTTTGTGGCAGCACCAAGCGTTGTTGACATAAAGGTTCCTCCCGCGGCCGAATCTAGCAAGTTTCGCGACGTAAAGTTCAAGCCTGCATAAAAAGTTTGGATAAATATCCAAGTAGTCGAACCATGCGTAGGGCAATTCTTAACAAGAGATTTCATGCGTTCCCAAGCTTGGGCAACGTGGTCATTATCCAATTGCTTAAAATTCATAATATTACACCTCAATTGGATAATCTAAGCTGGGGGGTTGTACTTCCCAATAAAAGCATCCTTGCACTTATCCCAAGAATCTATGCTATTCCTAGGCAAGGATTGAAACTAGATTTTAGCTCCTCCTCTCAAGGAGAAAGGAAAAAAGCTTAATCTTAACGATATCACCATATACTTCTTTGTACTTTTGCATATCACAGAGCTCAACAAAATTATTTAAGTGCAAAGCAGCATCATCTCCAGCACCGGAGAATTGATCTTTCATAACAAGGTTCAACAAAGCAGGTTTAATCTCATAAGAAGGTGCTGAAGTGGCAGGTGGAGCAATAGGAGTGCACATAAAGTCATTGTTGTTAAGACTAGTGAAGTCACACAACTTGGTTTTCTCGGAGGAACCCATAACAGCAGCAAGCAAGGTAACTATTTTTTTGATTTTTGATAAGGGACACTAAAGCAAAAACTGAAAGGTAAACTAACAAGACTAAAAAGCAAAGATAAAAGATAGTGTGCAACTCCCCTATCTTGAAGAGTGGAGTCCCCGACAACGGCGCCAGAAATTATCTTTGATGGCTTCTCGCCCCTCGTTGGTTACCCAAAGTGGAAGGTAGAGATGTAGACAACAGAAAATTTCCCTCGGTGAAGATACCAAGCTTTGTTTCCAGTAGGACTCCGACAACGACAGGAAGGTGACAACAGCGCCATCAATTAGGAGGCTGATGTGGACCTGCACACACAACAGAAAACTTTGCTCCCAACGAGTATAGAGAGGTTGTCAATCCCTCCGGCCTTGTTTTTTTACAAAGGATCAAACGCACGGGATAATAATGATAGTGATAGCAACGGAAAAGGAAATAAAGCAGAAAATAAATAGTGGGTGTAAACAATGTTGGAAATATGGACCGGAGTCCCATGATATTCACTAGTGATGTCTCTCTCCCAAAAGACGATAAAATAGCCATGCGATGTAAAAAAATTACAGCTGGGCAATTGACAGGATTATGTGCGCAAACCAATGCTAACTATGCTATAAGAAAGGAAGAGGCTCAAAAGCATGGGCGGTACGCCAAGACAAGTAGACCGAAATCCATCTGCATCTACCTACTAATCATCCACCTTGAGATATCTATCAAGAACATCTCGTTGGTATTAAGTTGCGATCCCACCCAAAGTGTAAACTCAAAGCAACAGACAACTGCATTAAAGAACTTTACGTAAAGTAAACAATCCTTGCACCTGCAAGTACAATCACCGTTGTTTTACCCCTTGTGGCAACAGCACATCCCCTAGACTCATGTTTCTGTCACTCAAGCTAGTCATTGGGGGGCATGAACACACAATCATGCATAACGCTCCCTCTTGGAGTCACTACCTACTACTTGGCCAAAGCAATAAACAGCAACGGAGAACATGCAAGAATTACTCAAGAACATAAAAATAAAAGAGGAGAATCAAATATATTACTCAAACACAATCTGAACATAGTCTCATAATCCATCGGATCCCAATAAACTCAGCATAGCAATAGCAGAAACATTACATATGTGCCTCGACCATGTAGGGAAGCTCACGAGGTCTAAACCATGAAGAACAAAGAGGGGAGGAGAACATCACATAGCTAGAGATCATAGACCCATGGTCCAAGGTGGACTACTCACGGTTCATCCGGGAAGCATCCATGGTGGTGCAGAAGCTCCCGTAGGTGGTTCCTCCCTCCGGCAGGGTGCCAGGAAGAGGGGTCCTGGTGCTCCCGATCTTAGAAGCGCGGTGGCGGCGGAACATAGGAGAGATCGCGAAAAAGGGTTCTGTCCTCGAGGGTATCGGGACGAGAGGGATATATAGGCGAAGGGGGGCAGCCAGAGGTGGACAAGGGGCCCAAGGCGCCCCCCTGGCGCGTCCTAGGGGGTGGCCGCGCCAGATGGCCGCCTGGGCCACCCCTGGCTCCCCTCTGGCCCCACTCGGGCTCTTCCCGATGCTTCATGTACGCGGATTTTTCCCGGAATTTTTTTGGCACTTTAAATAAGGGGAAAACCTGAAATACAAAAACAACAGAAAATAGGAACTGGCACTGGGGTGCACTGAGTTAATAGGTTTGTCCAAATATGATCAAAAGTGGATGGAAGTGCATCAATATCATAGCAATATGTAAGGCCCCCGATGCGGTGCTAACTCGAGTTAGTCGCTTTCGCGTCCCGCTCAAGTTAGTAGCGCATAAAGAGCCACCGACACGGAGTAGGTCTATGAACAAGGAGTAGGTCTCAAGTCGTCCATAACCGCGGACACGGCTTTTCGAAAAGATTTAACCCTGCAGGGGTGTACCAACTGCCCATCATAGGCTTCGCATGTACGCCCGGTTTCCACTTGGCTAGGTAAGCGCCTGAAACTCCGGAACGTCAGAGTCCCTCTAACTAACAACACACAATTCCGGGTGGCCCCCGGGGAGTCGACACCCAATCCGAAAGCTGGCCACGCTCTCAGATCGGCCTCTTCCGTATCAATAGGGTTTGGGTTACCGGTTAAACCTCACATGAGGACCGGGCCCTCGCCGGTCAAAGGTGGGCCAGCCAAGGCACAAGTCCTCCTGGCCCAAGGTGGTTTGTAAACAACTGGGGTACCACCAGCACACACACATTGCAAATAGTAAATTAGCTCGGGCCACCACTAGAATCGTATGAAGCTAGGTAGGTAAGACAAGGGGACCCCATAGAATCCCACACACGATTAGGCACGCTCGTCAAGAAACACAATACCCGGAACTCGGGACCTAGGTGACTCAAATGGAACAAAACACCTGGCGGGAACAGCCTGGTCTCCCATCTTTCGTCAAGTATAAATTAACATCATTAATAAATATCAACCAACTTCTTTAATAACATGATATCCCAAACCATAGCAATAGGGTAAGCAGCAAGTTTTCCTACTCATACTAAGCAATGGCTGAGCAGCGGTAACTTAGCAATACAATATTTTGCTGGGATGTGGGGATCATGGCTGGTTGGGTTTTGAAGGTGGCATACTTAAGTGGATAGGATCAAACAAACGTTCTAGACTACAACTAAGAAGGTAGGCAGAAAGGTATCAAGTAATGGTATGAATATTCCCCTTGCCTGGGTAATCGGTCGCCGAAGCAGACGTAGCAGGGTCCTCGGGCTCGGTGTCGGAAATCTCCACGTAAGTCTCCTCGGCGGTCTCAGGTGCTAACGTAAGGTACCGGCAAGGAAAAGACACACAAGTAAGTAACGGTACAATGCACAGGCAAGGATGGTATGAGCAAGTTTAATTTGACATGCTGTGACCCTATATAGTCAATTTAAATGAAGGTGGTGACGACACGTCAACAACTTCATATGCAATTTATTTACGTGAAAATGGCTTTGGTCCTAGCCTTATTTTGGTGTAAGTAGCATGTCAACATGGCATGATCAACAATGTAGTTAACAGAAATAAAACAACGTGAAGAGTAATCATCGATTCCGGAGACGGAGTAGTGTCGGTGAATTTGACACAAGGAAGGTGCAGCAAAAGTTGGAAACCAACCACATTGCATATGACAACATGTTTGGGGCTGACTTTGAAGAAAGATGATTTGAAGATGACATGAAACAAAACATGAAAAGGACTGATGATCATCATTTCAAACTGCACTGAAGATGAAATGATGCAATCAGGGAAAGATAGATTGATCCTGGTTGAGGTGGTCACACCTTGTCCAAATGGGTTGCACAAAACATCACGAGGACATCACCACTGCAATCCTTGCAGAAAACTACCCCAAACCATATATATTATGGTAGCATTTGAATTTGCAAACGCAGTTGCAAATTCAAGTGGAGTTCAAGGGGCTGAGTGCAAAATCTACACTACATCATTTGGAAAAAGGCTCAAATGATTCAATCATTATTACCATGCAACTCCTTGGATGAAACTAACCAAAATCCATATATGGCATGGCCAATTTTGAAGTTGGATAAAACTTGACCAAACAAAAGAAAAAGGAGGGGTTATATTGCAAAATTACCACACCTCAATTATTAGAGGGGGAAAAGTGAAAAATAGACCTCACCATGCTGTTCAGTAGCTCAAGCTACCCCCAAAGCATATAAAATATGCCCCTGGATGAAGTTGGAGTCAAAATCCAATTTTAATTTGAATTCAAATTCAAATTTGAATTAAATCAGAAAAGAAATGGAAAAAGAAAAAGAAGAAAAAGAAAAGAGAGAGCCCAGACCCTCATGGGTTGGCTTCGGGCGAAGAGGCCCAGTTCCCACTCCCTGGCCCAAGTGGACAGAGCCCACTCGGAGACAAACAATAAAGGAAACAAAAAAAAAACGGCCACAGCCTCTGGATCTGGCCCAGGTCTGCCTCTCCTCTCCATGGCCCAAGAAGCTCCCGGCCCAACCTGCTCTCGAGCTCCCCTCCTTCTCTGAACCTGTCGACACTGAACACCGTCAGTCGCCCGACTCCAAACAGAGCAAAAAGGGGGCGGCTTGCGATCGATCTGGGGCTCGAGCACACGACCTATCTGGCGCCATCGACACCTCGTACCACTAAGCTACGCCAGGGAGCTTGAACAACAATGCAACGCAACAGATCAAGAGGTGGCTCTAGCAACTCTGAAGAAACAGGGGGGGTACACTGCAACTCTGAAGAAATTGGTAACCGAGGCGCACAGGCGACATTGCAGTGGACCTCAGCTCGGCTACGGTGCTCCGATGACCTAGCTGAGGCAGCGGTTCGCGAGAGGGAACAACCAAGTCCCCGTTTTGCACGATTCCTACACCGGGGACGCGCCGTCGACGTCGTGCGTCTCACCGGAAAAACACGGCAGCCACGGCTACTGCCAAATTCAGTCGCGGCCCGATACAAAAGGGGCAAAGCGGTCTCCTTTGAGGCACTTGGCGCGTTCTGGACGCGGCCACGCCACACCTGCGCACGCCCAGACCTCGCCGGGCCACGGTGATCACCGGCGACGTGGTTTCGGTGGTCACGGTGGACGGCACCGAGGGGAAAACGACATGGCTATGCTACACGTTCTACGGGGCGACGGGGATGGTGGTGCGCTCACCTAGGGGGCCTCGACGAGGAGGGAGAACGTGCCGAAGGGGAGGAAGAAAGCGAGGTCGTCGCCGGAGACGAAGACGGCCGAGGTGGGGGTCGATGTCGAGGGGGCTCTCTGCTTCACCTCGCTCGAACCTACAAGGGGGAATCGACGAGGTTTAGCACGGGGTTCGCAGAGCGCAGACGCGGGTTTGAAGACGAGACGAGGACGACGGCGAATTGAAGCTTCTCACCAGTGTCATGGCGGGAACAGGGGAAGGAGGCGTCGTTCCAGGAGGCGGCGGCGAGCAGAAGGGAAGGGGGAAATGGAACTAGGGTTCCTGGAGGGATCCCTAGGCCCTCTTATAAAGGAGGGGGCTCCTCCCGCTGGCTCCAGGGCTCCACCGGCCGCCGTGGCGACGGCTATGAGAGGGGAAAGGGAAAAAGGGCGCCTCCACGGTGGAAAGGTGGGGAAGAAGGGGCGTACCCCTTCGCCACGGGCCAGGCCGAGGGGAAAACGGGCCCAGGTGGGCTGGGCTGGAGGAAAAAAAAGAAAAAGAAAAGAAAAGCCCCCTCTTGGACCCTTTTTCTATTTAATAAAACAGAAAAGGACTCAGGGTTATTTCTGGATTAAATACAAGTAAAAAAATACATAAAAATATGTATAATTAACCTTGCATTATTCCTCAATTTCCAAAAGTGGTTTGGGCATTTTTGGCAACAACAAAAATGTGAGCACATTTGAATTCAAAATCACGTTGAACTAGAGCTACTGTTTTTGAATGTTGTAAAAAGAATTTGAAAAGATGACAATCCTTGCCAAGACAAAATAAATGGCTATGCCAAAAATGAGGTTGAGGGAAGGTGGCATGTGGACAGAACAATTGCAACATCTAGTCACTTGCACCACATAGATCACCTTTGATCACAAAGCATATGGGCTCCAATCCAATGCAACTTCAAAACATCACATGCAATATCATGAACATCCACCATGACAAGTTACAAGTTCAACATACAAGGTAAAATACATGGTCTTTGCTAGTTATTACATGTGGGCTGTTATAGCACTCCCCCACCAACATAGGATCTCGTCCCGAGATCTAAGCCTAAAACAACTCAGGATACTCAGAACGGAGATGATCTTCACGCTCCCACGTTGCTTCCTTCTCCGAATGATGTGCCCACTGAACTTTCATGAACTTGACGGTCTTGTTGCGCGTCTTGCGCTCGGACGTCTCAAGAACACGGACTGAACGCTCTGAGTAGGAAAGGTCCGCACTCAGCTGGATCTCGCCCAAGTCAACAGCCTGCTCTGGCTGCTTGAAGCACTGGTTTAGCTGGGATACATGGAACACGTCATGCACCATAGACAAACTTTCTGGAAGCTCGAGCCGAAAGGCAAGAGGTCCTCTAGTCTCAAGGATGCGGAAAGGTCCGACAAATCTTGGAGCGAGCTTTCCTTTGATGCCAAAGCGGTGAGTTCCCCTCAAGGGAGACACTATCAGGTACGCCCAATCACCAACCTGAAATGCCACACCATGGTGCCTTTTGTCATAATAGGCCTTCTGCCTAGACTGTGCTGCCTTTAGGTGCTCTCGGACAATCTTCACTCTGTCCTCTGCCTCTTGGATCACATCTGGACCGAACATCTGCCTCTCACCTGTCTCGGACCAGTTCAAAGGTGTCCTGCACTTGCGGCCATACAAGACTTCAAACGGTGCTGCCTGCAGACTTGCCTGATAGCTGTTGCTGTAAGAGAACTCAGCATACGGCAAGCACTCTTCCCACTTCATGCCAAACGAGATGACACATGCCCGAAGCATGTCCTCAAGGATTTGGTTCACGCGCTCGACTTGCCCACTTGTCTGAGGGTGATAAGCGGTACTGAACAACACTGTCGTACCAATCGCCTTTTGAAAGGCCTGCCAGAACTTAGAGGTGAAAAGGCTGCCTCTATCAGAACTGATCTTCTTGGGAATGCCATGCAAAGATACAACTCTTGAGGTGTACAAATCCGCCAACTGAGCTGCTGAAATGGAGTCCTTCACTGGAAAGAAGTGGGCAACTATGGAAAGATTGTCAATGACAACAAAGATGGCATTGTTCTTCTTCTGCGACAAAGGGAAGCCTGTGATGAAATCCATCTCTATATGATCCCATTTCCACTCTGTAATCTCAAGTGGCTGGAGCAACCCTGCAGGCTTCTGGTGCTGTGCCTTCACTCTCCTGCACACATCACACTGAGACACGTAACGGGCAACATCCCGCTTCATACGAGTCCACCAAAAGCTTTGCTTGAGATCTTGATACATCTTTGTACTGCCAGGGTGAATCGATAGCTTTGAGTCATGGGCTTCCTTCATGATGACCTCTCTGAGATCTCCCTCCTTGGGAACAACAACTCGCTCTTTGAATAACACGGTGCCGTCATTATGCACTGAAAAGAAACCGTACTTTGGAATTGAGGCGGGAATACCCTGTTTGATCTTCTGTACCATTGAGCTGCCAAGGTGAGCTTCACGAATCTTCTCACGGATAGTGGGCTCTACCACAAGGTTGGCAAGATAGCCTGCTGGAACTAGCACGAGATTGAGCCTTCGAAAGGACTCACACAAATCAGGGTGGATCTTCTGCACCTGGATATTATTGCAATCGCCCTTGCGTCTCAGCGCATCAGCTATGACATTCGCCTTCCCAGGCGTGTACTGAATATCAACTGTGTACTCAGTAATGGTTTCAAGCCTTCTTCTTTGCCTCAAGTTCAGATTTGGCTGAGTGAACAAGTACTTCAGACTCTTGTGGTCCGTGAACACATCCACCTTCCTCCCTAAGAGAAGGTGTCGCCAAGTGACCAAAGCGTGCACAACTGCTGCAAGCTCCAAGTCGTGCGTGGGATAATTCTTCTCACTTGTCTTCAACTGCCGTGAGGTATAAGCCACAATATTCCTGCCTTGCATCAAAACTCCGCCCAGACCTTGCAAAGAGGCATCACAAAACACCTGAAAAGGCTGTGACTCATCTGGCGGTGTGAGAATTGGAGCTGTGGTCAACTTCTCTTTCAACTCCTCGAAGGCTGTATGGCAAGCTGGTGACTAAGTGTACCGCTTGTCCTTGCACAACAATTCCGTCATTGGCTTGGCTATTTTGGAGAAATTTTGCACAAACCTCCTGCAATAACTGGCGAGGCCGAGAAAACTCCTTAGCTGCTTCACGTTCTTCGACGGAGCCCACTCTTGAATAGTGCGGACTCGCTCTGGGTCTACTGCAATTCCATCAGCGGAGATGACATGGCCCAGAAAATTGACCTTGTCCAGCCAAAACTCACACTTGGAGAACTTGGCGTAATACCGGTGCTCTCTCAGCTTCTGCAGCACCAGGCGCAAATGTTCCTCATGTTCAGCCTCTGACTTGGAATAGACAAGAATGTCGTCGAGGTAGAGGATCACAAACACATCAAGCCAATCTTGAAACAAATAGTTCATAGCTCTCATGAATGTCGGAGGGGCATTTGAGAACCCAATAGTCATGACTGTGAACTCATACAAACCATAACGTGTGCTGAACGCGGTCTTGGGAATATCCTCTTCACGAACACGGATTTTGTAAGAGCAAGTTTTGCCCCCGAAGGTTTTGGACATTGTTGGACAAAGCAGAAGTGGAACTAATATTTTTTTCGAGTATAAACAGATACTTAGGTTCCGAGAGAATGGAGTTTGTATTTATAAGGTCGAAGGACAACTCGCTGCGGTGAAACTGCAGATATCTACCGAAACCTTTGAAGGAAGTCGACCCCTAAAAATGTCGTGGAAGGAGATGTTTCTCTCGAGCAAAAGAGCAACAAGGAGAAAGCTGAAGCTGGTCGAAGACTTAGTCTTTTTTGCTAGTTTCTCTTTATTTCTTGAGTCGTAGGAAAAACCGTACTATTAAGAGGGGTTTGCTAGTTGAGATCTTTGTCGAAGTGAATTTGCTCTGCTCAACCAAAACCCTCAAAAGCCTACCGAGAGAAATCTTACCGAGTCGAGCGAATAGCTCGAAGGCAAAGTCATCGCACTTCGTGCCTTCGAGGGAGAACTCGTTCGGTGAGTCAGCTTACTTGTTCCTCAAGTAATGTTGCGCAGTGATTGGAATCCGACCGTTGTGGACACGCGTCAAGCGGTTGCATCGGGTCACTTCAGTCATTTTACCCATCGGGATCGCCAACTATAAATACCCCGCACCTACCCGCCATTTCGGGCTGGCTGCTCCACTGAAGATTCTAAGACAGAAGTCTGTGAGCATCCCAAGAGAGATTCATCGAGAGAAAACCAAATCCCAAGTCTGAGCTGAGTTGAGCAATTCACTATGACTTAGGTCGAAATTAGCCGATCTTTTTATCTTGGAGAACTGCAAGTCTCCTAGACGGTTAGGCGTCGCCTGTCAAGCAGTCGAAGAGTAATTGTCACTGCTGAAGGAAGTTTGTAAAGGTCTCGGAGATGTCCTGAATCATCTACCACGAGTGAAAACTGGACAAGCTCGAGGAGTTTGTTGCAGTGGAGAATAGGACGGAGAGAGTTTTGCTCCAGGTGTTCAATCACCAGTCCCTCCAACCAGACGTAGCACTTTGCAGAGTGTGAACTGGTTTACCAAACATCGCTGTGTGAGGCTCGTTTTCCTTCTAGCATTTACTTCAAGTATTTACTCGTAGCCTGTTTGCCTTTGATGTTTTCCTTCGCTCCAAATCCTTTCGAGCCTTACATTACTTTCGATACTGTATTTCCTTCGAGATGTCATTAGTCCTATGCTGTTTGCATGATTTCCTTCTAAGTTCCTTAGAATTTTTAGAAGTGATCATTCACCCCCTCCCCCTCTGATCATTCTTGAGCTTTCAATTGGTATCAGAGCTAGGCACTCCCTACGCTCTGCGTATTTTGGTCTAACAACCTGGAGTGTTGTCAAGAATGTCGTTTGCAGCTGTTCGCTCGGGGGAACCAATCCCTATTTTCAATGGGAAGGACTATTCCTATTGGAAGGACAAAATGAAGAGGAATATCATGGCTATCAACTCTGCCGCTTGGGAAGTTGTCAAGAATGGTGTAACTGTCAAGGACACTGATGCCATTACTCCTGAAGAGACAAAGAAGATAGAGCTAGATGCTGAAGTCTGGGTATTCATCACAAATCATCTGATTCCTAAAAAATATCATGAGGTCAAGAATATTCCTTCGGCCAAAGGTGTTTGGGATTATCTCGAGAAGATTGGTGAAGGTGTCTCTACTCAGAAAGATGCTCGAATTGACACCCTTCGAAGCAAGTTCTATCGGTTCAAGAGGCATGAGGGAGAAAAAGTTTGTTCCATATACAGCAGACTCACTGCGCTGTCAAATGAACTAATTTCCCTCGGTGCAGATGACATTACCAATCGGATTATTGTCAGAACTTTGCTTCGTTCTCTTGATGATTCCTTCGATCACATTGTGCTGATGATTAAGGAAAGAGCTGATTTCAAAGATATGGTTGCCGCTGATATTCTTGAAAGGCTTAATACTTTCGAGATGGAAGAAGATGAGAAACGTGATGTCAATGGGAGTCGAAAGAAATCTCATGCACTCAAGGCCAGATCTTCACGTCACTCCTCTCCTGAAGCTAGTTCTGAATCTGCTAGTGCATCTGATGACCCCGAGAACATTGGGAAAGATCTTGCACTGATAATGAGAAGATTCAACCGCTTTCAGAAAAGGAACTCCTCTTCACCGAAGAAAAACTATCCTTCAAGACATCCTAGCAATTCATCACAGCATCGATCATCATCCAGAAACTCTTCAGTGAAAGATAACTGTTGCTATAAGTGCAAGAAGCCAGGTCACTTCATTGCTGATTGTCCTCTCTGGGAAATTGAACATAAATCAAAGCACTCTCACAGCATCTCTTCGAGCAAGTCTTACAGATCGAGCAAAAACCATGATTCGAAGAAATATGACTCAAGGTCCAGAAAAGACAAGAAAGATGGTTCTGATGATGACAAGAAGAAGAAGTATCACAAGCATCGAGAGAGTTCTTCCTCGAAATCACATTCCTCTCGTCGACATAATTCACACCGAGCCAAAGCTTATCTGGGTAAAGAGATGAACTCTGAAGATGAAGCTTCCGGTTCTGAAGCAGGATCAAAGTCAAGATCAGGTTCTGGTTCTCGTTCTGAATCTGATGGTATTGCTGGGATAGCATTCACCTCAAACAAGAATTCAAGTTCATTCTTCTCCAACCAGAGCAGTGAAGATGAATCTCCTGCTTACTGCTTCATGGCCAAGGCTAAGGTATCTTCATCTAAGAAATCCTACGATACTTCTGATGGATCTGCTTACGAAAGTGACTCTAGGATAAGCTATGCTAAACTTGCTAAAATTGCTTCTATCCAACAAGATGAACTAGATTCTCTAAGTGAAACTATTCAAAAATCTGAGACTCTGTTGATCAATGAGATTGAGAAGGGTCAAACTTTGACTAACGAGCACGCATCTCTGAAAGTAAAGTATGATGAACTTTCCTCTCGGCATGATCTTCTCTCAGTGGACTAAGAGAAGCTAACCTATGAATTACTTCAAGGGAAAATGGCTCTCGAGAAACTGAGAGAGGCTAACGAAGAGTTGGAAAGTGTCAATCTCACGCTCATGGCTCAACAAGGCTCAGAAACTAAAAATGAATCTACTTCACCTTGCTTGACTTGTTTGGAACGAAGTAAAATTGACTCTATTTCCGAGAGATCGAAAGGAAAGCAACCTATTGTTATTGATGATGCTAACCCCTCGAACGAGGAAACCATTACCGAGGAACTCCTCAGGTTGAAAATTTTATTTGAAACAGGCATGTTCAAAAGTGTGCAGGGACACCAGTACTTATGTGATATCCTACGAAAGGCTCTTCTTCACAGAAATCCCCGAAACGAAGGAGTTGGCTTCGAAAGGAAAATCAATTATGATGGAACCTACTGGGAACCCGAGCAGTATCCTAAGACTGTCTGGGTTCTTGCGAAAGAAAAGCCCATTGATATTGCTAACCTTTCAGGTTTCAGTTGCAAAATTGACAAAGCTATTGTTGATGAATCACTTGATTCTGACTACAAGCTTGTCAAAGATCAGGAAGGAAAAGTGTCAGCTGAATTCGTTGGTACTCCTCCGAAGAATGGTTTCTATAAGCGACAGATTTGGGTTCGCAAATCTCTCGTAGAAAAACTGCCCCCTAATCATTCTATGCAGGGAAAATCCTCGGTACCACCGAATCACTACTATTCTCTCGAGGATAGAAATGAACCCTTGGTACCTGCTTCAAATGTTCCCCAGAAGGAATACTATCGTGTCGATAGAAATGTTTATCGTCATGGTAATGATAACACCAAAGTTGTTGTTAGTCATCAGTACTCTAACCCCTCATCGAGGAATTATATTTATGGTGTGCTTGATGGTCCTGATCGACAATGCAATCCTGTTCGCTATAATTTTGCTGCCCCATCTTGCTCTACCATGCCTTCTAAGTCACCTGCTCGCTTGTGGGTGGTTAAGAAGAACTAATTCTTCTGCAGGGCTATGTCTCCGGTGGATCCGAATGGGTCATGGATAGTGGATGTACAAATCATATGACCGGAGACAAAGAGTTGTTCACCGAAGCAAATCTGTCTGAATCTTCACAGAAATACATTACCTTCGGTGACAAAAACAAACGAAAAGTACTTGGTTTGGATAAGGTTGCGATATCGAAAGACAAGCATATTGATAAGGTTTTGCTTGTACAATCTCTAGGATATAATCTTATGTCTATATCGAAACTTTGTGATATGGGTATGCTTGTACTGTTTTCTGCGTCTCGTTGTGTTGTCTTTTCACAGGATGATTATTCCTTCGTGTTCGAAGGATATCGTAAGGGTGATCTTTACGTCGTTGATTTTTCTTCGGGACCTGCAGTGTCCACATGTTTGATGGCAAAAGCCACGTCTGGTTGGTTATGGCACCGAAGACTTGGTCATGCAGGGATGAAAAATCTTCAAACTCTTATCTCGAAGAAGAACATCGTTGGAATTGATAATGTGAAATTCGATAAAGATCGTCTATGCAGTGCCTGTGAAGCTGGAAAGATTGCCAAGAAACATCACTCAGCAAAAACCGTCATGAATACTACTCGTCCTCTTGAATTACTTCATATGGATTTATTCGGTCCTCAAAATTATGCTAGTCTTGGAGGTAACAAGTATGGTCTGGTTATTGTTCATGATTTCTCTCGATATACCTGGGTTTTCTTTCTTGATGACAAGAGCAAGGTTGTTGAAATTTTCAAAACCTTCGCAAAGAGAGCTCAAACTGAATATGAATTATCTCTCAAGCATATCAGAAGTGATAATGGTACAGAATTCAAAAATACTCATATCGAAGAATTTCTTGATGAATATGGCTTTACTCATGAATTCTCGGCTGCTTATACACCGCAACAAAATGGTGTGGTCGAGAGAAAGAATCGAACACTTATTGAAATGGCCAGAACAATGCTCGCTGAATACAAGACACCTATCAGGTTCTGGGCTGAAGCTATCAACACTGCATGTCATATCATCAACAAGGTTTATCTGCACAAATTTCTGAAGAAAACTTCACATGAACTCATCACTGGTAAAAATCCCAATGTGTCTTATCTCAGGGTTTCTAGTGCTGCATGTTACATCAGAGATATGAATCACAGCTCCAAGTTTACCCCAAAGGCACACGAAGGTTTTCTCCTAGGTTATGGTTCAAATTCTCACACTTACAGAGTTTACAACTCACATCTTGGCAAAGTTGTAGAAACTGTAAATGTTCGATTTGATGAATCTAACGGCTCTCAAAAGGAGCAATTACCTCTTAACCTGGATGAACCACCATTGGATGAAGTTATCAGGTACATGGCTATTGGAGATATTCGACCTGTCGATGGGAATGCACGTCAAGCAAACAGGGATGATGATGGTCCAATGTTCCCACACATAGCCCGGGGCGCTGGAGATCAACATCCTGAAGAAATTGATGCACAGGTCGAAGGAGAACGCATAAACGAAGGACAAGCTCATCCCGAAGGAGAAGCTGATCCCGAAGATCAACCTGATCCACAAGATGAAGAAATTTTTCCTCGCGTTCGAAGAAGAGTGGATGTCGACTCAATTCTCGAAGAAAATCGTTTACCAGGTCGAACCACCACTCGTTCTCGTACTCGACTAGCTAACTTCTTCGAAATTTTTCGTTTGTATCCATGCTAGAACCATCAAAATTCGATGAAGCCATGAAGGACTCAGACTGGATGACTGCTATGCTCGAAGAACTTAACCAGTTCGAGAGAAATAAAGTCTGGTCCCTTGTCGATAGACCTGATCCCACAAAGCATAATATCATTGGTACGAAGTGGATCTTTCGCAACAAGCAAGATGAAGATGGCATAGTGGTAAGGAATAAAGCTCGATTGGTTGCTCAAGGATACACCTAAATCTAAGGTATTGATTTTGGTGAGACTTATGCCCCAGTTGCTCGTCTTGAATCCATTCGTGTCATGCTTGCTTTTGCCAATTACAATGGTATATTGCTATATCAAATGGATGTCAAAAGTGCATTTCTTAACGGTGAAATCGAAGAAGAAGTGTATGTTATGCAGCCACCAGGTTTTGAAGACCCGAAGAATCCTGATAAGGTGTACAGATTGCACAAGGCCCTATATGGGTTAAAGCAAGCACCTCGTGCTTGGTATGAAACACTGAAGGATTTTCTTCTAAAGAAGGGCTTCAAACCAGGAACAACCGATCCGACTCTTTTTACTCGTGCATACAAAAATGACCTTTTTGTGTGTCAAATTTATGTCGATGATATTATTTTTGGCTGTACTAACCCTGATATTAGCGAAGAATTTGCTCGCATGATGTTGAAGAAATATGAAATGTCAATGATGGGAGAATTGAAGTTCTTTCTCGGACTTCAAATCCGTCAACAGAAAAATGGTACTTTCATTTCTCAAGAGAAGTATCTCAGAGATTGCCTGAAGAAGTTTGATCTTGTCAGTTGCAAAACTATCAAGACTCCAATGCCTACGAATGTTCATCTAGATGCAGATGAGAAGGGCAAACCTTTCGATCAGAAGAAATATCGCTCGATGATCGGTTCGCTTCTTTACCTTTGTGCATCTAGACCTGACATTATGCTATCAGTTTGTATGTGTGCTCGTTTTCAGGAAAATCCGAAGGAATCTCATCATATTGCTGTCAAGCGAATCCTTCGATATCTGGCTCACAGACCAACCTTGGGTCTTTGGTATCCCAAGGGTGCCCAGTTTGATCTCGTTGGTTTTGATCTCGTTGGTTACTCTGATTCCGACTGGGCTGGTGATCGAGTCGACAGGAAATCTACCTCAGGCACATGTCATTTTCTCGGTAGATCTCTTGTCTGTTGGGCTTCGAAGAAACAGAATTGTGTATCTATTTCTACGGCTGAAGCCGAGTATATTGCTGCCGGTTCATGCTGTACTCAGATTCTGTGGCTCAAGCAAACGCTGAAAGACTATGGTATTCTTGTGAAGAAAATTCCATTGCTCTGTGATAACGAGAGTGCTATCAAAATTGCCCATAATCCAGTGCAACACTCTCGAACGAAGCATATTGATATTCGTCATCATTTTCTTCGAGATCACGTTCAGCAAGAAGATATTGTTATCAGTGATGTTCGCACCGAAGATCAATTGGCTGATATATTCACAAAGCCCTTGGATGAAAAGAAGTTCTGTACACTGAGGTGTGAGTTGAACATCTTAGACTCACGCAATGTGCAGTAAGATCATAACCATCGGTACTATGTATCATTAGTTTTCATTGTTGATTGCTTACGTTAATTTTCTATCGTGTTTCTTTTTCGTTTATTTTTGTTCGTTTGGTGTTGTCCTATACACTTATCAGTCCGAGTCTTATCGCTGTTTTTTTTCTCGGATTGACTAAGTATCGTACCCTGTTTTCCCTCTATTCTATCTCTACCTATTCCGTGCTTTTCTCTCGTGAACATGTACATATTGTACTCGATCAAGATTCCCTTCGAATGTCATTGATTCCGAAGGAAAATCTATCGAAGTTTTATCTTCTTTTATACTCGATGTTCGATGAGTTTGGTCTCGGACGTGGAGCAACTATCTTTCGGTTCGTTGGGATTTCCCGCGATTACCGCCACAAAATCCGTCCGTTGAATGCGGAGAGACGCGAAATCTGCGCCGTTGGATCAGATCTGACAGCTCGTTCAGACCCCCCTTATAAATACTGATCCACCCCACCGGCTTAGACATCGCTATTCCTTCGACTTCGTCTCTTCACCTCCAGAAGCTCTCTCTCGCACGCCGCCGTGCTGCCTCGTCGCCGTCGACTCCCTCGCCGCTTAGCTGCCGGAAGGAAGCCGCCGGAGACGTTCCCGTCGACAAAGATCTTCATCTGCGTCGCCGTAGTCGCCTCACATCACCAAGTTAGGGTATGTGTGGCTCTGGATTCGATTCTATCTCATCTGTTCATCGTTTCCAGTTTCTGTGATGATTTTTTGTGATTTCTTTTAGGACTGTTTGATCCGATTGGATCTTTGAAACTTGGGAAATCTGTTTGTAGCCTTTTCTGTCGATTCCCCATCTGACCTTGGTAAGAAATCACTCGGATTCTCTCACTTAGGCAATTCCTTCAGTATCGTATCGATAGACTTATACTTGTGCAATTAATTCATACAAGTTCTTCGTTATATTTCCACCCGATGAAAATCTAGCCTAGCACTTTCATGAAAACTTGCGATAAGACAAATCTCTCGATATGATTGCTGCTTTCAAGATGTTTTTCCTCGTAATTGCTGGTACTTGTTCACAACTTCCCTATATTCCCTTGTACCTTCCTTTTTCGCAAGAAAATGTCTGGCAACGAAGGAAATATTAGAGCACCCAAGCGTGTGGGAGGCAGAACTAGAATCACCAACAATTCTGAAGGTTTATCTGAGGATTTGATCATAGAGAAGAACTTGAGGACACCTTCAGGATCTGAGGATGAACGTACGAGAGAAAATCGTCTGCAAGAGATACGAAGGCTTCAAGCTCTTCGGTGGTATGAGTACAAGTCTCTTATGCCACGCTGGGAGAGGCTGTTTGCTATGAAAAATCCTTGGTCTGATGTCAAATCGTTAAGGCCAAAGTGGACGAAGGATAATCGACCACCTCCTACTGCTGATGCTCACCCTACAGCTCTCAAAACACCTGATGATTTTAAAGAGCTTGTTGAAGCTCGAGAAGCTCGAGCACAGAAGAGAAAAGAAGCCAAAGCACGAAAGGAAGCTGCTACTGCTGAAGGTACCGTAGAAGTTGGCCCTAGTGCCAAATCAAAGGGTGGCAAGAAGTCAGCCAAGCGACAGAAAAAGGTTGTAATTCTATCACCTCCTGCTGCAAGCTCCGAAGGAGAAGCTAACTCAGATGATCAAGACCCTGGTACTGAGGCTGATGTCGAGGACATACCTCTGAAGAAAAAGCCGAGCAGTAAAGGCATAAGGATCCAGGAGCCAGCTCCACAGGCTCCTCGAGGAAATATTGACTTGACAAATTTGGTCACTGATCCGCCCATTTCTTCTGCTCCACCTGTTCCTATTCGCCAACCAAAACCTTCGGTCACAACGAAGGGAAAGCAAGCTCAAGTTTCTGAGGATGAAGAAACTCTTGTTCAACGTAAAGAAAGGCTGGCAAAACAAAAGGAACAAGAGGCAAAAGACTTGATTAATTCCAAACTCCTGAACTTTCATAGTCAGCCCGAGCATAAAAAGGCTCTGGTTGCTCAACAACTTGGTATTCTCCATTTGGTCAGTGAAAAATATCGACGCCAGATTTCTGAAGGCACTATACCTACAAACCCGAAGGAAAAGGTTGTAGCCCCAAGTGCTGCGACGACGAATGTTGAGGCCCCTAGTGCCTCGAAGGATAAAGCAGTGGCCTCAAAGCCCATTGCTACTGTCAAGGCCACCAAGGAAGCCGAAAAGAAAGCCAAGGAGGCTAGACAGAAGGCGCAAGCTGCTCCAGTTCCTCGAACTGCCCCAGCTCCTGCTCCTATTGCACCAATTGATTCCGGCCCTCGTGCCGATGAAGAAAGCTCTAACGAAGGAGAATCAAATGCAAATTCTCCATGGGATGCTGCACATATTTCACACATTCTCTGGAAGATGGCTACCACTCCGAGCAGAGTCACTGCCGAGGACGATGTTCCTGCTGAAATCCAAGAGCATGTTGCTCGATACATGATTCGCTGGGAAGATTATATCACCCAGGATAAAAAGGATAAGGAACAAGTGAGGTTTTACACCAGGCAACTTCAAGAAGAAACCGAGGACGCTGAGTCCCGAACATTTTTCAGATCCAAGATTGCTTCGGCTGAAGCCTCCAGGAGGGCTCAGAAAGAAAATTTAACTGCTGTGTTTGACAAGGTTAAACAAGTTGTGTCTGCTGTTTGCAAAGAGCATAATGATGCCTTGTTCCATAGACAATCTCGAAAGAGAAAGTCTGCTGCCCCAACTTCTGTGCGTGGGACGCCAGAAATCGAGAAAACCACCAAGAAGTCCAAGACCACCGAGGTCGTTGCTGCCACAGCACGACAAGAAACTGAACCAAACCCCACCCGCAAGAAAACACCGTCACCTCCTCGACAAACAACTCCACCCCCTCACCAAGCCACTCCTCCACCCCGATAACAAACACCACCACCTCCACCCCGTTAACCCTCACCACCTCCAAACCCACCATCACCACCTCACGTCATTCCATCGACCACCCCAGTCATCGAAACCCAAGTCCATGCAGAGACCGAGCAAGTTGCTCAGGTCGAGCAAGAAATACAAGTCCCCATTTCATCTGCCCAGAAAGATTATTCTTCTGCCCAGACTCTACATGAAGGAGAAGATGCTGATGTTGACATCACGACAGTTTCTTCTCGACAGGACCCTGTCGAAGGAAATTGTTCTGGAGATGATAGTTCAAGTGATAATTCTTCCTCCTCCGCTTCAAGTTTCTCGAACGAAGAAATGGTTGATGCTTTTGCACAACTAGATGAAGACTTGGAGGCCATGGAAAATGAAGAGGCCGCACAAAATGCTCAAACCGACGAAGGAGATGCCGTCATATCTCAGCCCGAAGAGAATGCTCCTGCAGTCATTCCGACTCAGGATATCGTAAACATTCCATCATCCATCACTCGACCTGCTGAACCTGTATTCCAGATGCCAGATAATGCTGCTGAAGTTTTTCCAGTTGATGAGCTGCTTCACTCTGCTCATCCGAGAGAAATGCTTCCTCTGTTTCGCTCAGATGTTCCTCGTGGAGGTCCTATCTTCAAAAGACGCGAACACAAACCTTTTTTCTTCGGTACCAATCCCTACGAGAAGCCCAGAAGTGCATATTCTCTTCGGTTTTGGACCCAAGAACAAGCTGTCTACTATACTCGTGTGCTGTACAACAAGGCAAGAGTTTTCCAGCATCAATACCTTGATATGCCTTCGGTGTACTCCACTACTTGTTTCGAGAATGTTGCCGAAACAATTGATAGTCTGCATGCTCACAAGATGTTTTCTCTCGATTGTGGTTACAATCCCGAGCTTATCAAGCAGTTTTATGCAACGCTTTATGTATCTGGAGATCCGGAGAACTCGAAGACATGGAAATTTGATTATATGATTCAAGGCCAAGTCTTTCATATGACTGTCGATCAATTTCTGGCCATCATCAATTTACCTCGTTTCGAAGGATTACCTCACAAGCTCCATGACTTACCTGCTGCAACTCCAGCTGAATTCTCTACGCTTATGGATCCAGATGTCGTAGGAGATCACTACCCCACTGAGCCAAAGCCAAGACACTTGGTATTTGAAGCAAAGGCATGGTTTTATATTCTATCGAAGACTTTGATGCCAATGCTCGATGTGCACGATGATTTTCCCATTCCAAATGATGTGCAACTTGCTCTGTTGAAGTTAGTCCACGGTCATCCCTTCGACTTTGAAGACTACTTCCTCAGAACTTTGGTATCTTGTGCTGATGACCACAATTCTCACAAGCCATATGCACCATGGCTGATGGCAATCTGCAATTACTCTCGGGACGTGCCATTCCCCGTGTCCATTTACCCGAAAATTTTCACTCCTCCTGTTCGTGAAGTATTGCAGGTTGTTGCTCGACCCAACGATCCTTCTGCTGAGCACACTGGCATTCGCGCCCACTTAACAGAGCGAAATATTCGCTCGAAGTTTATAAAGCCAGTGCATCATATGGAAGTTTCTCATCGGTCCTAGCAAATGCTTCAACATCACATTGATCAAGATTTCATTCAGAAGCAAGCTATGATGGACGAGATCAATCACCTACGTAACATTACCATGAACAATAATCAGATGCTGCGTGAATGCCTTCGCCGTGATTGGAAAGGTCTAAGGAAGTTCAATTCCCTCGGTCAACTTCAACGATGCGGGTTCGAAGAATATCCTCCCCATCTGAACAGAAATTGGACAAATGATGATCGAGTGGATCGCCCGGATCCCAATATCCCTCGTCTGCCGAAGAACAGAGATGTGCTCAATGTCGACGACTATTATCACATCACTATGGACACCCTCTCCTCCGACTCCGAGCAAGAAGAAGCCCCTCCTCAACGTCAACCAAGAGTTTACTCGCCACATCCTCGAAGCCCCCGGACTCCGCCAGAATCGCAGCTGGAATCTTCTGGAGATCAGCACTCCTTCCGCACGAAGATCACTCCTCCCGGCGCTCGTCCGATTCGTCGTGCTCCAACGCTTGCCGAATCTTCTCGTCGTCGCCGGAGCCAGCCTCGCGAGTAGGGATTTCTCTCGACCCTATCCTCTCGACTTTTTGTACGTTGTGACAAAAAGGGGGAGATGTAGTGGCATCGAAGAAATTAGTTTGCCTACGGGGTTTAGGGCTTTGCTTTTCATTCGATAAACTTTTGATTTTGAGGTTTCTGAGTAGTTTCAACAAACTCTCGATTCATATTCGATCTGGTTGTAACTAACTCTAAGTAGGACTGTGAACTGCTACTCTTTTCGTAAGATATCTATCTGCTGCTTGCAATACTTAACCTTTTTGCAGGAAGTTATCTATCCCATAAGTTCACAGGTCATTCGAGGAGATTGCATATTTCTCTTTGGACACTATCTGGAATGCAATTACACTCGCTAAGATTATTGATGTTTTTCCCTCGACTCTACTTGTCAAATACGCACTTCACAGGAAATCTTTATCTTACGTGCATACATAAAGGGGGACTTCTTCATCAATCCTTAGCACTGGTTTATCATCGAAAACTCAAACTTTTTCAAATTATTTATCGATGCCTGTTTTGTCAACAATCATCCAAAAAGGGGGAGATTGTAAGAGCAAGTTTTGCCCCCGAAGGTTTTGGACATTGTTGGACAAAGCAGAAGTGGAACTAATATTGTTTTCGAGTATAAACAGATACTTAGGTTCCGAGAGAATGGAGTTTGTATTTAGAAGGTCGAAGGACAACTCGCTGCGGTGAAACTGCAGATATCTACCGAAACCTTTGAAGGAAGTCGACCCCTAAAAATGTCGTGGAAGGAGATGTTTCTCTCGAGCAAAAGCGCAACGAGGAGAAAGCTGAAGCTGGTCGAAGACTTAGTCTTTTTTGCTAGTTTCTCTTTATTTCTTGAGTCGTAGGAAAAACCGTACTATTAAGAGGGGTTTGCTAGTTGAGATCTTTGTCGAAGTGAATTTGCTCTGCTCAACCAAAACCCTCAAAAGCCTACCGAGAGAAATCTTACCGAGTCGAGTGAATAGCTCGAAGGCAAAGTCATCGCACTTCGTGCCTTCGAGGGAGAACTCGTTCGGTGAGTCAGGTTACTTGTTCCTCAAGTAATGTTGCGCAGTGATTGGAATCCGACCGTTGTGGACACGCGTCAAGCGGTTGCATCGGGTCACTTCAGTCATTTTACCCATCGGGATCGCCAACTATAAATACCCCGCACCTACCCGCCATTTCGGGCTGGCTGCTCCACTGAAGATTCTAAGACAGAAGTCTGTGAGCATCCCAAGAGAGATTCATCGAGAGAAAACCAAATCCCAAGTCTGAGCTGAGTTGAGCAATTCACTATGACTTAGGTCGAAATTAGCCGATCTTTTTATCTTGGAGAACTGCAAGTCTCCTAGATGGTTAGGCATCGCCTGTCAAGCAGTCGAAGAGTAATTGTCACTGCTGAAGGAAGTTTGTAAAGGTCTCGGAGATGTCCTGAATCATCTACCACGAGTGAAAACTGGACAAGCTCGAGGAGTTTGTTGCAGTGGAGAATAGGACGGAGAGAGTTTTGCTCCAGGTGTTCAATCACCAGTCCCTCCAACCAGACGTAGCACTTTGCAGAGTGTGAACTGGTTTACCAAACATCGCTGTGTGAGGCTCGTTTTCCTTCTAGCATTTACTTCAAGTATTTACTCGTAGCCTATTTGCCTTTGATGTTTTCCTTCGCTCCAAATCCTTTCGAGCCTTACATTACTTTCGATACTGTATTTCCTTCGAGATGTCATTAGTCCTATGTTGTTTGCATGATTTCCTTCTAAGTTCCTTAGAATTTTTAGAAGTGATCATTCACCCCCTCCCCCTCTGATCATTCTTGAGCTTTCAGATTTGGTGATACCCCATCCTCAAGTCAAGCTTGTAAAACACCTTAGCCCCATTTTACTGCTCAAACAGATCATTGATGCGGGGTAAAGGGTACTTGTTCTTGATGGTCTTCTTGTTGATACCGCGATAGTCCTGGACCAAGCGGCTAGTCCCATCCTTCTTCTGGACAAACAAAGCTGGTGCACCCCAAGGGGAAGTGCTCGCGCGGATAAAACCTCCTGCCTCCAACTATGTCAACTGCTTCTTGAGCTCGATCAACTCCTTCGAACACATCTTGTACGGATGCCGAGAAATCGGCTGGTACCAGGCTCTAGCTCAATAACGAACTCAATAGCTCGAATTGGGGGAATTCCTGGCAACTCCTCCGGAAAGACGTCTGGGAACGCACAGACAATTCTGACCTCTTCGAGCAAAGGCGCAACTCCTACGTTCAACGCGTACAACTGTGCTGGTCCTGCCATAGAGCCACAAGTGTACAAGACTTCTGCACCTGACTCATGAGTCAACTTGACGTATCTGGTCGGACAATCAATATTGGCCTTGTGCTGCACAAGCCAATCCATGCCCAAAATGACATCAATGTCGGAACGGGTCAACACGATCAACGACGATGAGAAGAGAAGTCCCTGGATATGAATCTCCACATCTGGGACAAAGGCATACGTATTCGTCTTGAAACCCAGAGAAGCAACAGATAGCTGCTGAGGTAACCCTTGCGGATGTAGCTTAGCACGCTCAACAAAAGCTCTGGACACAAAAGAGTGGGAAGCTCCGGAATCGAACAAAACTGTCGCAGGAACTGAACACACAAGCAACCTACCAAGAACGATCTCTTAAGACTGGTGAGCATCCATGAGCATCACGTTGTTCACTCGGACTGCACGCGGCTGTGCCTTCACCATCGCGGTGCTCGGAGTTGAGCGAGGTGGAGGCGGTGGAAGCCGAGCAAAGTGCGGATCGGTGCAGTTGGGAGACGTGTGCCCTGGCTCTCTGCACTTGTAGAAGATCACGCCCGGCCTGGGCTGCTGCTGCGGCCTGGGTGGCCTCGCGTGTGGTGGTGTAGAGCGAGGCCCCTGCTGAACTGGGACGGAAGGGCGGGCAAAAGTGCGAACAACTGCCCCCCTCTGCTGGTACTGCTGCCTCTGCGGTGGTGCCTCTGCAACCCAAGTCTTTGCCTTCTTGTGATTCATCACTACGGAACTGTGCTCACGCTGGCGCTTCCTGTCTGCATCCCACTCTGCTCTGGCTGACTCCTGGCGGATAGCCTGATCCACGAACTGTGAGAACAACGTGGGACTGCACTGAGTGAGCGCGTACTTGATCTCTGTGTTGAGACCTCCACGGAACCTCGCAATCTTCTTAGCCTCTGTGCTGACCTCCTCTGGAGCGTACCTGGCGAGCCCGACGAAGGCCAGGTTGTACTCCTGAACTGACCTGTCACCCTGTCTCAGAGCCAAGAACTACTCACGCTTCCTATCCATCAGGCCACTCGGAATATGCGCTGCTCTGAAGTCTGCGACGAAATCTGACCACGTGATGATGGCATCGCCCTTGTTGGCCTTGTAGGTATCGTACCAGCTGGCTGCTGCACCCCGAAGCTGGAAGGAGGCGAAGGTGACGTAGTCGACGGGTCTGACAGTGTTTGCATTGAAGTGCTTCTTGATCTCTGCGATCCAGTCATCCGCCTCCAGCGGGTCTCGAGCCTCGGAGAACCTGGGGGGGTTGATCGCGAGGAACTGCTGCAGTGTGGTGTACTGTGGTCGATCATTTCTCTGGGCATTCTGGTTCTGCAGCATCTGTAGGATCGCAGTTGTGCCCTGATCCACTGCGGCCACAGCCTCTCCAAGGATAGGGTTCTCTGGCGGCGGCATGTTCGCTCTTGGCATCCTGTTTACAGGAACACTTGTGAGAACATGGTCGAAACATGATGTAACCAGAAGATAAAGCAATATTGACAACAAGACTTCCTCACGAGGTATGAGAAAGCCGAAGGCTGAAATTCCACCAAGGTTAACCCGGAAAGTCGAAAGCTAGGTGCTACTGGAATCCCCAAACCAAGATCATCCGAATCCAAGATAATAATCTGCTAGCAAGCACAGAACAATATATATACGAGCGGTTGGAAACCTGAACAATGAGACATCTGCCCTGAGCGACCCGCCATCACGGTCGTCCATAGGGGAAAAGACGCCACATCCATATTACCATAGGATGCCCGCCAATCCTGTATGGACGTTTCACCTGGGGTACGCTGTAAGCGAGGTAGAGCAGTCAACCCCAAGTGGCGGCTCAGTGGTCTCAAAGACGCCAACCCATCTCGTCCCTAGCAAAAATTATAGAGGAATCGGAGCCTCATGTAAACGAGAACCTAGATTTGTTTTTGAAAGGGGATAAGTTGCAGAGAGAAAACAACGTTTCACTTCCTCACGGAAAAGGGGTGGGAGGGTGGGGTAAGAAGAAAAGAAAGAGTTCCTACTCTCCGATTTTTCCTTAGTAACTACAAAATAGTTTCTAGACTCAACTTCGGCCAGTAAAGGGTCCTACAGTTAGTCCTGCTCTGATACCAAGTTGTAAGGCCCCCGATGCGGTGCTAACTCGAGTTAGTCGCTTTCGCGTCCCGCTCAAGTTAGTAGCGCATAAAGAGCCACCGACTCACGACACTCGCACTCGTGTCGCTGCCGGATTCTCGACAACAAGTATAAGAGAAAAGAACTTTAACTAAGACACAAAATACAAAGTCCAAGGCATACATCGCCATTGGATAATTATTACATCATCTCAGAGGTCCGTGGACCCAACAGTACATCATGCGACAAGCGGAAGACAAACGCGACCGAGTACGGTCAAAAGCCAAATTACCCTAGAGAGGGCTGCACATAAAGAGTCCACCCACGGATCGTCGAAGCCCAACTGTAAGATCTACTGAACGAGGTCCATCTCATCGCCATCCTCCTGGGGCACCTCCACGAAGTATCGTCCAGAGCTCGGGTCAAGAAAGTACTCCACTGCAGCGGCCGATCAGGCAAAACAGTAAAAGCACAAAAGTAAAACATGGGTGAGATTATATCATTACAGGATTACTAAATTCCTACGATAAGACAAAGTAAGGTAAAGGTTGCAGCCGCACTAGCATATAGGGTGGCTACCGTTCTATTAGAGTAGGGGTAAGATCCAAGAAGTACACGTGACATCGTGTCATAAGTCTGCTAGCCACCTACTTACATCAAACATAACACAACCTGGATCTTCTCTCGCCCCCCCTAGACGAAGAAAAGCAACCAAGGCACTCACACAATAGACAAGTTTTAATTGTGATTCAGATTTTTGTTATTCTATGAACAAGGAGTAGGTCTCAAGTCGTCCATAACCGCGAACACGGCTTTTCGAAAAGATTTAACCCTGCAGGGGTGTACCAACTTCCCATCATAGGCTTCGCATGTACGCCCGGTTTCCACTTGGCTAGGTAAGCGCCTGAAACTCCGGAACGTCAGAGTCCCTCTAACTAACAACACACAATTCCGGGTGGCCCTCGGGGAGTCGACACCCAATCCGAAAGCTGGCCACGCTCTCAGATCGGCCTCTTCCGTATCAACAGGGTTTGGGCTACCGGTTAAACCTCACATGAGGACCGGGCCCTCGCCGGTCAAAGGTGGGCCAGCCAAGGCACAAGTCCTCCTGGCCCAAGGTGGTTTGTAAATAACTAGGGTACCACCAGCACACACACATTGCAAATAGTAAATCAGCTCGGGCCACCACTTGAATCGTATGAAGCTAGGTAGGTAAGACAAGGGGACCCCATAGAATCCCACACACGATTAGGCACGCTCGTCAAGAAACACAATACCCGGAACACGGGACCTCGGTGACTCAAATGGAAAAAAACACTTGGCGGGAACAGCCTGGTCTCCCATCTTTCGTCAAGTATAAATTAACATCATTAATAATAAATATCAACCAACTTCTTTAAATAACATGATATCCCAAACCATAGCAATAGGGTAAGCAACAAGTTTTCCTACTCATAATAAGCAATGGCTGAGCAGCGGTAACTTAGCAATACAATGTTTTGCTAGGATGTGGGGATCATGGCTGGTTGGGTTTTGAAGGTGGCATACTGAAGTGGATAGGATCAAACAAACGTTCTAGACTACAACTAAGAAGGTAGGCAGAAAGGTATCAAGTAATGGTATGAATCTTCCCCTTGCCTAGGTAATCGGCCGCCGAAGCAGACGCAGCAGGGTCCTCGGGCTCGGTGTCGGAAATCTCCACGTAAGTCTCCTCGGCGGTCTCAGGTGCTAACGTAAGGTACCGGCAAGGAAAACGCACACAAGTAAGTAACGGTACAATGCACAGGCAAGGATGGTATGAGCAAGTTTAATTTGACATGCTGTGACCCTATCTAGTCAATTTAAATGAAGGTGGTGACGACACGTCAACAACTTCATATGCAATTTATTTACGTGAAAATGGCTTTGGTCCTAGCCTTATTTTGGTGTAAGTAGCATGTCAACATGGCATGATCAACAATGTAGTTAACAGAAATTAAACAATGTGAAGAGTAATCATCGATTCCGGAGACGGAGTAGTGTCGGTGAATTTGACACAAGGAAGGTGCAGCAAAAGTTGGAAACCAACCACATTGCATATGAAAACATGTTAGGGGCTGACTTTGAAGAAAGATGATTTGAAGATGACATGAAAAAAAACTTGAAAAGGACTGATGATCATCATTTCAAACTGCACTGAAGATGAAATGATGCAATCAGGGAAAGATAGATTGATCCTGGTTGAGGTGGTCACACCTTGTCCAAATGGGTTGCACAAAACATCACGAGGACATCACCATTGCAATCCTTGCAGAAAACTACCCCAAACCATATATATTATGGTAGCATTTGAATTTGCAAACACAGTTGCAAATTCAACTGGAGTTCAGGGGGCTGAGTGCAAAATCTACACTACATGCATTTGGAAAAAGGCTCAAATGATTCAATCATTATCACCATTCAACTCCTTCGATGAAACTAGACAAAATCCATATATGGCATGGCCAATTTTGAAGTTGGATAAAACTTGACCAAACAAAAGAAAAAAGGAGGGGTTATATTGAAAAATTACCACACCTCAAATATTAGAGGGGGCAAAGTGAAAAATAGGCCTCACCATGCTGTTCAGTAGCTCAAGCTACCCCAAAAGCATATATAATATCCCCCTGGATGAAGTTGGATTCAAAATCCAATTTGAATTTGAATTCAAATTCAAATTTGAATTAAATCAGAAAAGAAATGGAAAAAGAAAAAGAAGAAAAATAAAAGAGAGAGCCTAGACCTTCATGGGCTGGCTTCGGGCGAAGAGGCCCAGTTCCCTCTCCCTGGCCCAAGTGGACAGAGCCCACTCGGAGACAAACAATAAAGGAAACAAAAAAAGAAAAGAAAACGGCCGCAGCCTCTGGATCTGGCCCAGGTCTGCCTCTCCTCTCCATGGCCCAACAAGCGCCCGACCCAACCTTCTCTCGAGCTCCCCTCCTTCTCTGAACCTATCGACACTGAACACCTTCAGTCGCCCGACTCCAAACAGAGCAAAAAGGGGGCGGCTTGCGATCGATCTGGGGCTCGAGCACACGACCTATCTGGCGCCATCGACACCTCGTACCACTGAGCTAAGCCAGGGAGCTTGAACAGCAATGCAACGCAACAGATCAAGAGGTGGCTCTAGCAACTCTGAAGAAACAGGGGGGGGTACAGTGCAACTCTGAAGAAACTGGTAACCGAGGCGCACCGGCGACATTGCAGTGGACCTCAGCTCGGCTACGGTGCTCCGGTGACCTAGCTGAGGCAGCGGTTCGCGAGAGGGAACAACCAAGTCCCCGTTTTGCACGATTCCTACACCGGGGACGCGCCGTCAACGTCGTGCGTCTCACCGGAAAAACACGGCGGCCACGGCTATTGCCAAATTCAGTCGCGGCCCGATACAAAAGGGGCAAAGCGGTCTCCTTTGAGGCACTTGGCGCGTTCTGGACGCGGCCACGCCACACCTGCGCACGCCCAGACCTCGCCGGCCCATGGTGATCACCGGCGACGCGGTTTCCATGGTCACGGCGGACGGCACCGAGGGGAAAACGACGTGGCTATGCTACACATTCTACGGGGCGGCGGGGATGGTGGTGCGCTCACCTAGGGGTCTCGACGAGGAGGGAGAACGTGCCGAAGGGGAGGAAGAAAGCGAGGTCGTTGCCGGAGACGAAGACGGCCGAGGCGGGGGTCGACGTCGAGGGGGCGCTCTGCTTCACCTCGCTCGAACCTGCAAGGGGGAATCGACGAGGTTTAGCACGGGGTTCGCAGAGCGCAGAAGCGGGTTTGAAGACGAGACGAGGACGGCGGCGAATTGAAGCTTCTCACCGGTGTCATGGCGGGAACAAGGGAATGAGGCGTCGTTCCAGGAGGCGGCGGCGAGCAGAAGGGAAGGTGGAAATAGAACTAGGGTTCCTGGAGGGATCCCTAGGCGCTCTTATAAAGGAGGGGGCGCCTCCCGCTGGCTCCGGGGCTCCACCGGCCGCCGTGGCGTCGGCTATGAGAGGGGAAAGGGAAAAAGGGCGCCTCCACGGTAGAAAGGTGGGGAAGAAGGGGCGTACCCCTTCGCCACGGACAAGGCCGAGGGGAAAACGGGCCCAGGTGGACTGGGCTGGAGGAAAAAAAAAGAAAAAGAAAAGCCCCCTCTTGGACCCTTTTTCTATTTAATAAAGCAGAAAAGGACTGAGGGTTATTTCTGGATTAAATACAAGTAAAAAAATACATAAAAATATGTATAATTAACCTTGCATTATTCCTCAATTTCCAAAAGTGGTTTGGGCATTTTTGGCAACAACAAAAATGTGAGCTCATTTGAATTCAAAATCACTTTGAACTAGAGCTACTGTTTTTAAATGTTGTCAAAAGAATTTGAAAAGATGACAATCCTTGCCAAGACAAAATAAATGGTTATGCCAAAAATGAGGTTGAGGGAAGGTGGCATGTGGACAGAACAATTGCAACATCAAGTCACTTGCACCACATAGATCACCTTTGATCACAAAGCATATGGGCTCCAATCCCAATGCAACTTCAAATCATCACATGCAATATCATGAACATTCACCATGACAAGTTACAAGTTCAACAGACAAGGTAAAATACATGGTGTTTGCTAGTTATTACATGTGGGCTGTTACACAATATCACACAAAAGAAGCATGGAGCAAGAAGAAATTATTGATACGTTTTGACGTATCAAAACATCATCTCCAACCACTCCCTCCTGAGGTGAAGAAGAAGAAAAATAAGATGAGGAAGAGGAGAAACAAGGAAGAAGAATGGGTATCAACCTGGCCTGAGCATATTCCTCGCATCAATTTTTATCCTAACGGACAGAAATTTTTGGAGGATGGTGAGCTTGATTGCATTCATTATTATCCTGATGATAAGTCCATAGGCACTATTGAAGATGATTTTTATTATGATATGCATGTTACTTTTTGTGATTGGGGAAATGATGATAATGCTACTTATGATCTTGAAAATCTTTTTGGTACCAACTCTGAGAGTGATGATATGGAAAGCTCTAAGCTTGGGGATGATAGGATTGCAAGTGCTTTATCCATTAGTGACGTGGTAATTGATAATTCTTTTGCTAGTAAGAATAAACACAACATGTTTACAAATATAGTTGCTAGCAATGATAATGCTCTTCTCTACTATGATGATGTTATAACTCCTATCTATAGTGATTGTAAAGGTACCTATGACATAAGGAGAAATTATCCTTATGAAATTTTTCATAATCATGGAGGGAATTACTCCCTTTATGAACACTATCTTTCAAATACACAATTAATCTATAGTGTTGAAGTTGTTTATGATAGTCCTACTCCCACTATTACCAATGAGAAAGATTATGCTTATGCTTATGTGGAGAGTAAGAGTACCCTTTTGCATGTGGATCATGGTAACAATGCTTTATGTGATACTTATATTGTTGAGTTTATTCATGATCCCACTGAAAATTATTATGAGAGGGGAACATATGCTTATAGATATTTCAATAATATCAAGTTCCCTCTCTTTATGTTGAAGGTTTTGAAGTTGCACTTATTTTGCCTTCCTATGCTAATATCTTTATACTTCAATGAGTTATTTCTCTACAAGATCCCTTTGCATAGGAAGCATGTTAGACTTAAATGTGTTTTTCATTTTCTTCTTGATGCTCTCTTTTGTTCTTCAACTCTTATTCCTATGAGAGCATCATTAAAATCTTAAGCCTATCTTTATGGCTATAAAGAAAGAGCTCTAGGGCGACAACCTTGTTATCTTTAATTCAAGTTTTTTACTTTCAGTATTTAGTGGTATTGATGATTGTTACTACTGTAGCAACATCATTGTATCTTTACTTTCAAGCTTTGTGCCAAGTTATAGCCTCTTATGATAAGGGAAGCAAAAGTTGTGACATGCTGTCCAGAAAACATATTATATCTGCTTGACGGAAAAAATCGGAAAAAACACCAGTTCATCTTTTTGAGCTGAATTTTTTACACAGCATGATCTATACAATTTTGAAACTTTCATATGTTTGAGTTTTTTTATTTGAGTTGCAGAAGTATCCCCAAACAATTCTTTACTACCTGCTGTTCTATTTTTCACAGATTCTGCCACGTTTTGCCTTTCTTCACTTTTGCAAACCTTAAGCTTGCTTTTTCTTTGCAAAAACCTTTTGGAAATATTGAGAAATAGTAGCTCTTCAAGAATATCTTTATATCCGGTGGGTAAAAATTAATTTATTAAGGGTACTAACCTCTCTAATCAGCTTATGATGAGTTATGTATGAAGGGAGTTTTCAAGTGTGCGAGGGAAGATGATGAAACAAGATGCGGGAGTGTCAAACGCTCAAGCTTGGGGATTCCCCCATGCATCCCCAATAAATATTCAAGGAGACTCAGGAATCTAAGCTTGGGGATGCCCCCGTGCATCCCCTTCTCCATCAAAAATCATCAGTTCGTCCTTCGTCTCACTATATTTTTATCACTTCATGCGTTATGTGCTATGCTTGGAGCGTCTCGCTCTTAGGTTTCCTTTTTAGTTTTCTTTAGCTTTGCTTGCTGATCATAACAAGTTAGACCCCAGCTTACTTTGTGTTGGAGAGAAACACGCTCCACTCCAATCTAGAACACATCATAGGATTTTCCATGCTTATCTTTTTACTGTTGTGTGTTCTTTATCTTTTCGTAGCTACTGCCATGTTTAGTTTTAGTCTTAGTTTGTCTTTAGAAAGAGCCTTGGCTTTTGTTTAGTTTGTTGCTGGAAATCTCTTTAGTTTTCATGTTTATCTTGTTAAGAGAGTTGGTTGTTGCACTGAGTTGTGTCTTGTATTGAAAGTAGGTAATTGATGTTGCTATTTAATTTTAGTAGTAACTTGCAATTGTTTTGAGGTAATGATGTGAGTGATGTTTGAACTTTTGGTGTCAAGAGCTCTAGCATATTAGTGATAGGTGTCGTATTTTGGGAAATCCGTGTTTATTTTCAAAACCTACAAAAACTAGTTGAGAACTCTAGCTACTAGATGGATCACTAATCTTTGGAGGGATCGGATATTAGAGTACACTCACGTACCATGAGCCGAGGATGCACAAGGATGACCAAACCCCCATACACTCCTCCTCGGGGTACTTGTCTCTTTGTGAGCCTCCTTATTAGATTGAGAGTTACCGATAATAAGTGCATGAGTTCTTCGGACTAATGTAAGTATTGAAAGTTGACACTTCCACCTCCTCATATTTGCTAGCATCTCCCGTGCCGTGCATTGCTGACGAGGGGGTGACCCCACGACTCCTACGTGTGAGGCTACCTGGTGCGTATGAAGACAGAAGGCCCACTGGATAGCTACGACAAGCCCATGATTGGCCCAACCAAGCACCGACATAGGAGTCCGCGACTAACATGGAAGGTGCAACTTGGCGTACAAGGCAGGACTAGAATCAGGAAACTACCTATGTAACCTAGCACGGACTCCCCGAGACCTAGCCTAGTATATAAAGGCTGGGAGGGGAGATGCCTAGATCATCTCAATACGCATCTACTCATCCTAGCCTTGCGAAAACTCGCCTTGGCCTCCACTATAATCGCCCCCTCACGTGATAATATCGAGCAGGAAGCGCTTCTCCTGTTAGCCGACGAGTATCGTCCAACCTGTGCCATCTCTATGACTAACCCAGGGTCCCTGACCATGGGATTTGCCTGGGTTGATCCCCGCCAATTGGCGCCGTCTGTGGGAACTCCGCATGTTGGAATCGCGATCTCGGCGGCCTCATCATCGGCACTCGTCAAGGCAGCGACTTCATCAGCACTCATCGACTCTATGATCCGGGCACACTCCGATCTATTCGGATCCCTCGGTTTCATGGCTCACCTCCCGGCCTTTCGGCCAGCTTTCGTCGACCTGCGCACTGGGGTCAACCTGATTTTCGGAGCATATCAAATCTACATCAACCACTGGGGAGCCCTCCGTCTCACGGATCGCGCTCGAGCACCCGCGACGGCAGATCCTACATCAACAATCGAAGCAGCTCCCGCCCGCGTGGTGACTCCGCGAGTCAGCCACGACCCCCAGCCCGACTACTCGAGTGGTCCATGGAAGAAGCGCAACATGCGTACAAGCAAGACGGCAGTCAAGACGCTGTCCCAAGTGTTCATGGCAGACATCCATGAGCCAAGCACAGATGAGAAAAATCAAGATGACGACCCGAGCAGTCGCCGAGACAACCGCTCGAACAACAAAGACAGTGATCCTGACAACACCGGCCAGGTCACCGTCACACTTGGAGAACCAGGAACCATACCAAAGAAAATATACAAAGGAGTGGAGCATAGCAATCGCAGGAGCGACGAGCCAGAAAGCAGCAAGCATCAGACCCCAAGCATGGTGAAAGAGGACCATCACGTAGAAAAGATCTACCTGTCCAAGGAAGCGATAGCCAGGATAAGGGACGCAGTGAAGCGCGGCAAACTACTCCCGGAGAACGCAACGCGAGACGAGCTCAGAGCATACAACAAGCTGGCGAGTGACGCCACTAAGAGAGCAAGACAGCAACGCTTAGAGCTAGAGAAGCAAGGAAAGACCGCCATCGACTCAAGGAGCAACCGCAGATCACCTCCCTGAAGCGACTCCTCCGACTACGACTCCCCCATCTGAGCCAGGTCTAGATTCAGCAATCTGAAATGCACGGACAAGAAGAAGTCGGCCCACAAGCTAGATGACGACTTCAAGCTAGAAGAGGACGACGAGGAGGAAGAACAACTCACGCCAGCCGAAGCCCTTTTCACTGCCCAAGAGTACCTATCTCGTGCTCAGAAAAGCAAGAAAAGCAACTTAGATCACAACACGACGATGGCACTCAAAATAATGAAAGACGCCATCTCAGCCCCCAAAAGAGCAGGCGCAAGACGGGCTCCCCGCGAGCAGACCCCGGAAAGGGACCCCAGTTCACCCGACGACGACAGCAGCGACGACTGGCGCAAGCGCCCAAAAAAAAACAAGAACCACGACATCGACGACAACAGCAACAGATGCAACAGCAATCGGCGAGACGCACGCAATGACATAACACAAAGCAAAGCCAACCATGTAAGACGACGGCGAGCAGCCCGCGAAGAGTACTCGGATGAGCAAGCTTCCGACGAGAACGTAGAACCATGCGGAGCACTGTGCTTCACACGGTCCATACGGAAAACAAGGATGCCGAAAGGTTTCAAGCTAAACTCCACGATGCACAAGTACGACGGGCTGGAAGAACCAGAAGCATGGCTCGACGACTACCTAACGGCCGTAAAATTCCAGCGCGGAACCAATATCACAAAAATGCAGTACATACAGCTCATGCTCGAGAGCTCAGCACGACACTGGCTGAAGAAACTACCACGAGGATCAGTCAACTCCTGGAGGCAGTTCCGCAGTTCCACAGTGCCTTCATCGAGAACTTCAAGTCCACCTACAAATGACCGGCATCACTCGAGGAGCTGAGGTCATGCAGACAAGGCTCAAGAGAATCCCTACGAGCATACATCCAACGATGGACCATAATCAAAAAATCAGCCAAGGACATCTCAGATGAAAGCGCAATCGATGCATTCAGGAGGGGCTTGCAACGCATCGACTTCAAGGAGCAGCTCGGGCAGATGAAAGTCCGAAAACTCGCAAGACTGCTCGAGCAAGACAACAACTGGGCAGATGGAGAAGACTCCGTACGGAACGAATCAGAGATCCAGACAGCACGCTCAAAACGCAACTACGACTACCACACCAGCGATAGAGGATTCGACAGAAGAAGAAAACGCCCGAGACGCAACTTCTACGACGACAGAGGACCCGACATGGTCGCGGCCGGTTTCCCAGATGACAGATAAGGAAGACATCGCGACGACAGGAGAATACAGCACAGGGACAACCAAGAAGAAACACCCCAAATTCAAAAACGGGACTGGAGAACAAGGCAGCCACGAGACGACGCCCGAGCATATCGCTCGGCCTAAGAGCAGCTCGACGAACCGTGCACAATACACGGGTTCAGAAACGAGTGCGGAGAGCTCAGATCAGGGCACACCCTCAGGAACTGCAGGCGATTCATCGAGCTCTCCAAAGAAAAAAGTCGATCCGCAACAGCAGCAGCACGACCTCTCGCAAGCGTGGCAGTCGGAACCATCGCCCACGACGCTCCGCTAGCACCTGCCATACCAGCAAGGCAGGTAGCAGTAATCCAAGAACGGGGCACGACACCCGAGGAAGAAAAATACCCGGAAGCACACGGTCGGATCTACATGATACAAGAAGGAAGACCATCAAACAGGCAGCAGAAGTAGGTCACCAAACAAGTTTTCCTCGCAGTCTCTTCGCACCCGGCTGTCCCAGAATACTTGCGTGGATCCAAGACTGAAATCACCTTCTCCCGAGAAGACCACTCGCCATCCACCCCGCGCCAAGGACACGCCGCACTAGTACTCGAAGCACGAATCGGAAATTACGATATGTCACGAGTCTTCATGGACGGCGGCAGCGGAATCAACATCATATTCACCAGAACCTTGGAAGAAATGCTCATCCAAAACTCAGCACTGAAAACTTCAGGCACAACTTTCCACGGAATCGTGCCAGGGAAAGAAGTCTATCCCCACGGAAAAATAAGTCTTGAGGTGATTTTTGGTAGCACGAGCAACTTCCGAAAAGAAACACTGGACTTCGAAGTGGTCAACTGGAAATCACAATACTATGCCATCCTAGGATGCCCAGCCTTCGCGCGTTTCATGGCAGTACCACACTATGCCTACCTCAAGATGAAAATGCCAGGCCCGCGAGGAGTAATGACAGTTAGCGGCAGCTTCGTCAGATCTGACCGTTGCAACAAGGAGTTGCACAAAATATCAAAAACCTTTGGAGCACACCAAGCCAGCGGAGACGCAACACCAGAAGAAGAGGCTCAACCATAGAAGCAAAAGGGAGCCACATCAGTTTCCCGTTCTTAGGGATATTAAGCCATCGATCCAAATAAAGGGGTTGCCTCCAAGCAGCAGCCCCCCTCGTGTAAGAAAACAAAAAGGGAAAATATTGAAAGTATTCTCCCAAAAATTATTTCTGCACTTCGGCACTCGGGGGCTCGTAGAAGTAGCCACCCCCGAGGCGTTCTTCGCAAACACGACTCTAAAAAATTGGCACTCGGGGGCTCGCAGAAGCAGCCACCCACCGAGGCGTTCTTCGCGACTCTAAAAAATTGGCACTCGGGGGCTCGCAGAAGCAGCCACCCCCCGAGACGTTCTTCGCGACTCTAAAAAATTGGCACTCGGGGGCTCGCAGAAGCAGCCACCCCCCGAGGCGTTCTTCGCAAACGCGACTCTAAAATGTTGGCACTCGGGGGCTCGCAGAAGCAGCCACCCCCCGATGCGTTCTTCGCAAACGCGACTCTAAAAAATTGGCACTCGGGGCTCGCAGAAGCAACCACCCCCCTAGGCGTTCTTCGCAAACGCGTCTCTAAAAATTTGGCACTCGGGGGCTCGCAGAAGCAGCCACCCCCCGAGGCGTTCTTCGCAAACGCGACTCTAAAAAATTGGCACTCGGGGGCTCGCAGAAGAAGCCACCCCCCGAGGAAGGCGTTTTTCGCAAACGTGACTCTAAAAATTTGGCACTTTGGGGCTCGCAGAAGCAACCACCCCCCGAGGCGTTCTTCGCAAAAGCGACTCTAAAAAGTTGGCACTCGGGGGCTCGCAGAAGCAGCCACCCCCCGAGGCGTTCTCCGCAAACCCGACTCTAAAAAATTGGCACCCGGGGGCTCGCAGAAGAAGCCACCCCCCGAGGCGTTCCTCGCAAACGCGACTCTAAAAAATTGGCACTCAGGGGCTCGCAGAAGCAGCCACCCCCCGAGGCGTTCTTCGCAAACACGACTCTAAAAAATTGGCATCGGGGGCTCACCGAAGCAGCCACCTGATGAACGTCAACATAGAGGGATCTATTGCAGTGTTTTCGATAAGTAAGAGTGTCGAACCCAACGAGGAGCAGAAGGTAGTAGCAAGTGACTTTGGTAAGGAGATAACTGCAAGCACTGAAAGATAACTTTTTAAGGGTTTTCTTGGTATAAGCGATAGGATAGTAAAAATGAGAAAAGTAAAAGATACTGGATAGTAAAGAGTGGCCCAATCCTTTCTGAGCAAAGGAGAGGCCTAGCAACTGAACTTATAAAAGCTAAAGTGTTCTTGAGGAAACACGGGAGAGGTAGTCATGTGCTTTCGCCATATTCCGTATCGGTACTATGTGTTGTGTTGATACGTGTTTGGTGGGTGGATCTATGCTAGTACACCCTCTAGACTAAGATAAGTGTACTCTTATGATTAAACACCTTGCACGCATCCGCAAATACAAGGTAGTAATTAAGGCAAAAGCCTAACCATAGCAACACGATCGGTGATCCATTGTTCCCTTGTGCAAAAGCGTGCAAACTGGGGTTCAGGTTTCTGTCACTCCGGCAACCCACCGTAAGCATTCTTTGTACACAATGTATCCCCCTAGGTCCTTGATAAGGCGAAGTGTTGAGTGTTCGACTCACACAACACCACTAGGAAAATAACAACACAACTTAAATATCAACCAACACATATTACTTCAACATCATATGACTACTAACAACTAGACTTCTCCCATGTCCTCAAGAACTAAAGTAACTACTCACAAGACATAAAAGAGATCATGATCAGTGGGGATAAATAGATGATAAACAATCTGAACACAATAATATTTGTCCAACAAAACTCAATAGCATTCACCACAAAGTAGTAATCAACACCGATAGAGTAGAGGGGATATATAGTACGGATTACAACATGAGTTGCAATTGTGAGACAAGATTGGATGGAGGTGGAGATGGTGCTGATGATGGGGATGATGTTGATGATGATCTCGATGATGCCCGTGACGATGGTGATGACGATGGCGATGATCTCCCCTTCCGGGAGGTGATCTCCACGGCGGAATCTGCCCGCCAGAGATGGCTTTTCTTCTCTGTAGGTTTCCGCCACGGAGCGGCGGCGGAACTCCGGAAACTCTTCTCTTTTTAGGGTTTTTGGATCAAGAGGAGTAAATAGGCCAGAGGGGGGATCCGGGAGTGGCCCCGGGGGTCCAGGTGCCCTCCCGGCGCAGCCAGAGGTGGGGCCGCCCCAGGTGGCCGCCTAGGCACCCTGTGGCTCCCCTCTGGTCGCCCTTTTGCGTGTCTTCGTGATCCTGCTAGAAAACAGCCTCCGTCGACTTTCAGGTAATTTGGAGGTGTTCTTCTTCATCAACTCAGCGTCCACTTTTTACCGCTGAATCCTGTGTCTGCTGCTTCGGCACCGGAAAGTTGCAAACTGTGTAAAATAAGCCAAAACAACATAAGGATACCATCATATCATGAAATATATCAAGGAATAAGAAAGAATTACTATATAAAATAGTGATGCATTTTGGACATATCACCACCCCTCGAGGCGTCTTCACATACGCGACTCTAAAAAATTGGCACTCGGGGGCTCGCAGAAGCAGCCACCCACCGAGGCGTTCTTCGCAAACGCGACTATAAAAAATTGGAACTCGGGGGCTCGCAGAAGCAGCCACACCCCGAGGCGTTCTTCGCAAACACGACTCTAAAAAATTGGCACTCGGGGACTCGCAGAAGCAGCCACCCCCGAGGCGTTCTTCGCAAACGCGACTCTAAAAATTTGGCACTCGGGGGCTCGCAGAAGCAGCCACCCCCCGAGGCGTTCTTCGCAAACGCGACTCTAAAAAATTGGCACTCGGGGGCTCGCAGAAGAAGCCACCCCCGAGGCAGGCGTTCTTCGCAAACGTGACTCTAAAAAGTTGGCACTTTGGGGCTCGCAGAAGCAACCACCCCCCGAGGCGTTCTTCGCAAAAGCGACTCTAAAAAGTTGGCACTCGGGGGCTCGCAGAAGCAGCCACCCCCCGAGGCGTTCTCCGCAAACCCGACTCTAAAAAATTTGCACCCGGGGGCTCGCAGAAGAAGCCACCCCCCGAGGCGTTCCTCGCAAACGCGACTCTAAAAAATTGGCACTCAGGGGCTCGCAGAAGCAGCCACCCCCCGAGGCGTTCTTCGCAAACACGACTCTAAAAAATTGGCATCGAGGGCTCACCGAAGCAGCCACCTGATGACCCTCAACATAGAGGGATCTATTGCAGTGTTTTCGATAAGTAAGAGTGTCGAACCCAACGAGGAGCAGAAGGTAGTAGCAAGTGACTTTGGTAAGGAGATAACTGCAAGCACTGAAAGATAACTTTTTAAGAGTATTCTTGGTATAAGCGATAGGATAGTAAAAACGAGAAAAGTAAAAGATACTGGATAGTAAAGAGTGGCCCAATCCTTTCTGAGCAAAGGAGAGGCCTAGCAACTGAACTTATAAAAGCTAAAGTGTTCTTGAGGAAACACGGGAGAGGTAGTCATGTGCTTTCGCCATATTCCGTATCGGTACTATGTGTTGTGTTGATACGTGTTTGGTGGGTGGATCTATGCTAGTACACCCTCTAGACTAAGATAAGTGTACTCTTATGATTAAACACCTTGCAAGCATCCGCAAATACAAGGTAGTAATTAAGGCAAAAGCCTAACCATAGCAACACGATCGGTGATCCATTGTTCCCTTGTGCAAAAGCGTGCAAACTGGGGTTCAGGTTTCTGTCACTCCGGCAACCCACCGTAAGCATTCTTTGTACACAATGTATCCCCCTAGGTCCTCAATAAGGTGAAGTGTTGAGTGTTCGACTCACACAACACCACTAGGAAAATAACAACACAACTTAAATATCAACCAACACATATTACTTCAACATCATATGACTACTAACAACTAGACTTCTCCCATGTCCTCAAGAACTAAAGTAACTACTAACAAGACATAAAAGAGATCATGATCAGTGGGGATAAATAGATGATAAACAATCTGAACACAATAATATTTCTCCAACAAAACTCAATAGCATTCACCACAAAGTAGTAATCAACACCGATAGAGTAGAGGGGATAGATAGTACGGATTACAACATGAGTTGCAATTGTGAGACAAGATTGGATGGAGGTGGAGATGGTGCTGATGATGGGGATGATGTTGATGATGATCTCGATGATGCCCGTGACGATGGTGATGACGATGGCGACGATCTCCCCTTGCGGTAGGTGATCTCCACGGCGGAATCTGCCCGCCAGAGATGGCTTTTCTTCTCTGTAGGTTTCCCCCACGGAGCGGCGGCGGAACTCTGGAAATTCTTCTCTTTTTAGGGTTTTTGGATCAAGAGGAGTAAATAGGCCAGAGGGGGGGAGCCGGGAGTGGCCCCGGGGGTCCAGGTGCCCTCCCGGCGCGGCCAGAGGTGGGGCCGCGCCAGGTGGCCGCCTGGGCACCCTGTGGCCCCCCTCTGGTCGCCCTTTTGCGTGTCTTCGTGATCCTGCTGGAAAACAGCCTCCGTCGATTTTCAGGTAATTTGGAGGTGTTCTTCTTCAGCAAGTCAGCGTCCACTTTTTACCGCTGAATCCTGTGTCTGTTGCGTCGGCACCGGAAAGTTGCAAACTGTGTAAAATAAGGCAAAACAACATAAGGATAGCATCATATCATGAAGTATATCAATGAATAAGAAAGAATTACTATATAAAATAGTGATGCATTTTGGACGTATCAACTCCCCCAAGCTTAGACTTTGGTTGTCCCCAAGCGAATACTGAGCTCGGTAAACCTGTCCACAAGTTTAGAGAGTGAAGTGTCGATAAATAAAATACGGACAAGAAGCATCAACACTCCTTCATCATACACAAGCATCCTCAACAGCAACCTCAACTCATAAGGCCCTCATGAGAAAGTAATAACAGTTATAATCAAGAGTAGGGCTGAGGAACCTCATCAAATTATGGCAAACATAAACTTGGTCAACGGACAACTGAAAACAATTTGAAGATTTCGAAAAGACATGTTAATAGTCATGAAGTGCAAATGCTAACACCAAGGAAGATGCTTGCTAGGCAAAAGCTTTTGCAAACAACTTACTTATCAAAAGAGAATGTCAACAAGGATATGGCATGGAAAAACTTAATGCACCTTTATATGGATGAATCCTCATCAACATCAAATGCTTGTTCTCTTAGGGAAAAGAAGGAAGTGTAAAAAACTGACTCAACATGAAAGTGGAAGAAAGCCTTGTTTAAGGGCAAGCACGGAAAACTCATGTGCTATCCTTAAATCAAACAGAATAAAAATAGATTTTGGGGTGTTGCATAGTTTGTCAACGAATGCTAATATATAGCTCAATTACTTCTCAAGATGGACAAGTTTTGAGGAACGGCTCCCAAGTGAGGACGATCACATCCCCTTAATCTCCTTTGTTTATCACTGCCAGAGTTTCTGATTTCTCATAGACCAAGCGTGAAGGAGGGTTTGTTTGTTATATTATCTTTCGAGCTGGGCGCACCCATGCCAGTTCCTCCTCGTATTATGGGTTTGCAGATTAGACATGCAATCCCGGGATAAAACTTGTCCAATCTTGAGAAGATCATGAATTACCTACTACTTCCTCATGAGCTAAGCAAGAGGCACAAAACAGAAGATTTTGAACATTTAAGGATAACACATAAATTCTATACTTATAGGAGTGGTAGGGGAATACCACGAATAGGAAGGTATGGTGGACTCAAATGGAAGGTAATGGTTTCAGGGTACGGATGCACAAGCAGAAATCTACTTGGCAAAGAGTTTGGCTAGCAAAGGCTTTGAGAGAACAGACAATTGATGCTAATTTAGATGCAAAACATATAAGGCATAAACATTAAGGTAAGCATAACACATCAAGTTGTCTTCCTTGTCAACATAACATTTCAAGCATAATAACATAAAGGTTTTGGCTATGTCGCTACTTGATAAAACATGCATGTTGTCAAGAACAAAGCTATGTTTGCCAAAATTAAATAAAGTTTTCAAAGCCATACCTGATATAAGGTCAATACTCCCCATAAGAATCGTCATATGATGCCGATTGCGTGAAGAGAATACCGAGTGTAGCAAAGAACCAATAGACTTCTCATTAATATTCCAATAAACACGACTCCACACTCACAGATACAATCTCTCCACAGACGGAGTGATAGACCTAAATGCAAACACCTATTTCATATAATAAACTCCCTAGATAAAGATAAAGATACCGGGCACTCCCCCAAGCTTGGAACAAGATGAGGGGATGCCATTACCCGAGGAGATTTACTACTTATTCTTGTTCTTATCAATAAGGTACTCCTTGGCGAAGCGCTTCCATGGCAGCTCCTCTCCAATCTCGAAGGACATTCCCGTCTCCAGGATCCTGCACTCAGCACCTAAACCCATGCGCAGAAAATTTAGTTCATACTCACAGTTCTGGTTGTGCAGATCATAGATTTGTGCTTGGAGCTCCACCATCTTCTTGAACTTGAAGACTTCATGTTCCATCTCCTTCAGCCGCTCCTTGGTGCTCCCCTCCATGACTGGTCCCTTCAGATCTTCCTTGTGGAGAACACCGTCCTCCACACGAAGGAACTTGGGGTGCTTGTTCACCTCAGCGATGTAAGGGTTGATGACGTTGACGACGAACTTGTCCTTGGGGGAACTTGGGGAAGCCATGGCACCTAGGTCTAGCTAAAAGATTTCCTGGCAGAAAACACACGAGACCGCGAGATACGTTGCCGGAACGATCCGGGAAAATATATAGCAAAAATTTCTGCAACAAAAGGAAGGTAACGAGCCAAAGTGGGGTCGGAGACGGAGTCCTGGGTGCCCAGGAGGCCTCCCGGCGCGGCCAGGAGGTAGGCCGCGCCAAGGGGGCGCCTGGGCCCCCTGGAGCTCGTCTCCGGCTCCGCTTAGGCCTCGAATTTTCCTAATTTTGCAAAAACTCATAATATGGAACTTTTATGGCGGGTCGCGATGTTTCCTTACCGTAATACATACCTTTTCTTATTCTGCTTCTGTCGGTGTCTGAAACAGGGCTGAAACATGTTCTTCATGAGTTGTTGTGCGTATTATATTTACATCAACATTGACGGGATCTCCCTCCATATAATGCTTGAGTCTTTGCCCATTCACAACTTGAGGTTTGGTGCCTTCAAAATTGTTAATCTTAATTGCAGCAGACCGGTAGACTTCTTCGATATGAAATGGCCCTTCCCACCTGGAAAGTAGTTTACCTAGAGAAAACCTGAAACAGAATCTAAACAACAAAACTTAATCACCAACATTAAATTCACGTTTCAGAATCCTCCTGTCATGCCACTTCTTTAACTTTTCCTTGAACATTTTAGCGCTCTCGTAAGCTTCACTTCTCGACTCATCCAGAGAAGTCAAGTTCATGAGACGCTTTTCACCAGCTAACTTTGGGTTAGCATTAAGATCTCTAACAGCCCAGAAAGCTTTGTGCTCTAACTCTAATGGCAAATGGCAAGCCTTGCCATAGACCATTTTATAGGGAGACATGCCCATGGGGTTTTTGTAAGCAGTTATATACACCCACAAAGCATATCCTAACTTATTTGACCAGTCCTTCCTATTTCTGTTAACTGTCTTTTGCAAGATCAACTTGATCTCTCTATTGGTGAGCTCAACTTGCCCACTAGTTTGAGGATGGTACGGTGACGCAATTCTATGATTGACATCGTACTTGGTTAGAGCTTTTCTAAAAGCTCCATGCGTGAAGTGTGATCCTCCATCAGTCATGAGATACCTAGGTACACCAAACCTAGGGAAAATTACATCTTTGAGCATTTTCAAAGATGTTTTGTGATCAGCACTCTCTGTGGGGATTGCTTCAACCAACTTGGTCACATAATCAACAGCAACTAATATGTGAGTGTACTTGTGTGAAGAAGGAAAAGGACCCATAAAATCAAAACCCCAGCAATCAAAAGGCTCAATCACTATTGAGTAATTCATAGGCATCTCATTCCTCCTACTAATATTACCAACTCTCTGACATTTATCACAGGCTAAAACCTAATTTCTAGCATCTTTAAAGGGAGTAGGCCAATAAAAACCTGATTGGAGAACCTTATGTGCGGTCCTCTCACCGGCGTGATGTCCTCCGTAGGGACTATCGTGACATTGCTTGAGAATATCCTTCTGCTCGTGTTCCGGTATGCATCTTCTCACGATTCCGTCTGGACCTTCTTTGAAAAGATGAGGGTCATCCCAAAAGTAATGCCTCAAATCATGGAAGAACTTCTTCCTTTGCTGAAATGTTAAACCTGGAGGCAAATACTTTGCAACGATAAAATTAGCATAATCTGCAAACCAAGGATCGGAAAGAGATTGTACTTTAACAACGGCAAGTTGTTCGTCTGGAAAATTGTCATTGACTGGGATGGGATCATGCGGTATATCTTCCATCCTTGAAATATTGTCCGCTACAGGGTTGTCGACTCCTTTTATATCAACAATCTACAAATCAAATTCTTGAAGAAGGAGTACCCATCTGATGAGCCTTGGTTTGGCATCCTTCTTCGTCATAAGATACTTAATGACAGCATGGTCAGTATGAATAATAACTTTAGAATCAATAATATACTGCCTAAACTTATCACAAGCAAACATTACTGCTAATAATTCCTTCTCAGTAGTAGCATAATTCTTTTGAGAACTATCAACGGTCTTGCTAGCATAATATATAACATTCAACTTTTTATCAACCCTTTGTCCTAAAACAGCTCCAACAGCAAAATCACTAGCATCACACATAATTTCAAAGGGCAAATTCCAGTCTGGCGGTTGTACTATAGGAGCGGTTATTAAAGCTTTCTTAAGAACTTCGAAAGCCTCCTTACAATATTCATCAAATACAAAAGGAACATCCTTCTGGAGAAGATTAGTGAGGGGTCTCGAGGTCTTAGAAAAATCTTTAATAAACCTTCTATAGAAACCAGCATGACCGAGAAAACTATGAATACCTTAATGTCCCTTGGATAGGGCATCCTTTCGATAGCTTCAATCTTCGCCTTGTCCACTTCAATTCCCCTCTCGGAAATCTTTTGGCCAAGCACAATCCCTTCGTTAACCATGAAGTGGCACTTTTCCCAGTTTAGAACTAAATTTGTATCCTCGCATCTCTGCAAAACTTTATTAAGATTGTGGAGACAGTGGTCAAAGGAAATTCCATAGACGGAGAAATCGTCCATGAAGACTTCCACAATCTCCTCACAGAAACCATGAAATATTGCATACATACATCTCTGAAAAGTAGCAGGGGCATTGCATAAACCAAAAGGCATACGCCTATAAGCATAAGTACCATAAGGACAAGTGAAAGTGGTCTTCTCTTGATCGGCAGTGTTAACATGAATTTGAGAGAAGCCAGAGTACCCGTCAAGATAGCAAAAGTGGGTGTTTTTCGACAGCCTCTCAAGCATCTGATCAATAAAGGGCAGCGGGTAGTGGCCCATCCTGGTTGCCTTGTTCAACTTCCTGTAATCAATACACATTCTATATCCAATAAAAATTCCCTGAGGTATTAGTTCATTCTTATCATTAGGGACTACAGTTGTCCCTCCTTTCTTAGGAACACAATGAACTGGACTTACCCACTTACTGTCGGCTATAGGGTAGATAATACCTGCGGCTAGAAGCTTGAGGATTTCGGTCCTCACAACATCCATCATCTTTGGGTTCAACCGTCGTTGATGGTCAACAACAGGTTTGGCATCAGGCTCGAGGTTGATAGTATGTTGACAGATAGATGGAATAATTCCCTTAAGGTCATCAAGGGTATAGCCAATTGCACCACGGTGTTTACGAAGTACTTCCAAGAGTCGCTCTTCTTCATATCCTGAAAGGTTAGAGTTGATAATAACAGGATATACTTTCTTTTCATCTAAATAAGCATACTTGAGCGTATCGGGAAGAGGTTTGAGATCAAACACCGGGTCTTCTTTTGGTTTGGATAGAATTCCTAGAGGTTCAACCGGAAGGTTGTGCTTCAGGATAGCAGGTTGTCTCAAGAAGATTTCATCAATTTCATTTCTTTCCTGCATATGAGTATCATTCACGTGGTCCTCCATGTATTGCTGCAAAGGATCATTAGGGGGAATAGCAATAGAAGCAATACTTTCAATAATTTTATCATAACTAGGTAATTCAGTACCACCAGGCTGCTTGGAAATCTTAGAAAAGTTAAATTCATATGGCTCACCATTGAATTCAACAGAAACTTTACCTTTCTTGCAATCTATAATAGCTCCACACAAGTGCTGAGAAAAGGTCTACCAAAAATAATAGGACAAAAACTATCTTGTACTGAACCAAGTACGAGAAAGTCTGTAGGATACCTTACATTTCCACAAAGGACTTCAACATCTCTCACAATCCCAATAGGAGAGATAGTAGCTTTGTTTGCAAGATGAATAGTAACATCGATCTCCTCAAGTTCACAAGGTGAAATCTCACTCATGATCTCTTGATAAAGTGAATAAGGAATCGCGCTAGCACTTGATCCCAGATCGCATAGCCCGTAGTAAATGTGATCTCCTATTTTAACAGATACAACTGGTGTACCTGAAATTGGGCTTTTATTCTTGGCTGTGACAATGTTAGTTGAAACAGCACAAAAATTTATAATAGAATCTGAAACATCATTAGTAACTAAATCTTTAACCATAGAAACTTGAGGATCGACTTTGATCTGGTCCTCAGGTTCGCCTGTTCTTCTCTCACTTTTATTTATGATGCCTGTCACAAAGGAATGCTCCCTTATTCTTGAAGGAAAAGGGGGATGTTCATATATAACTGCAGGCAAAATAGGATCAGCAACGTGAATATCAATAGGCACTTCTTTGGAAGGCTTATGGTACTGATCCTTCTTCATCTTAGAAGAATCAATATGAGAGGTAAAGTTCTTACAAAAATCAATCATTAGATGGGAATCCAGACCAATCTTAGAAGAAAAGGTATTGAAATAATCAGTCTTCACATAGCTCTCAACATAATCATGCTCATAATTTATAGCAGGTTCAATACCTTTATCGATTTCCCAATCTTCAGTATTCTTCTGGATCCTTTCGATGAGATCCCATCTTTCTTCAACGCTCTTTGTCTAAAATACCCTGCTAGAGGAGGTATCCAGCCTTTCCTTGTCCTGGCGAGAAAGAATGGCATAAAAATTTGTAAGTATAATATCTTTGGGGAGCTTATGGATAGGACATTTGAACATTAGGGATTTAAGTCTCCCCCAAGCTTGAGCGATGCTCTCTCCGTCGCGAGACCTAAAGTTATAGATGTAATTCCTGTCTCGGTAAACATCATGAAGAGGGTAAAACTTTGTACTCCCTCCGATCCATAATAAGTGTCGCTTACTTAGTACAAAGATTGTACTAGCTTAGTACAAAATGAGCGACACTTATTATGGATCGGAGGGAGTATAAAAGAGAGACATAAGCTCTTCCCAATTAAGAGAATGTGAGTTATCGAGGAGCTTATATCAATCTGAAGCTTTGTCTGTAAGCGATACGGAGAATAATTTCTTCATAACGAACTCCAGTGACACACCTGCAAGCTTAAATAATGAACATAGTTGTGATAAATATAGCAAGTGTTCACCTGGATGCCTGTCTCCTGCATAGCGATTAGCTAGGACATAATCGATAATACCAGATGGTATCTTATAAGGCACGATTTCAGCAGGGTCAGGAGTAACTACCTTAGTCATGGGGCGGCTCCCCAAGCACAACAATCCAATAGTAGGGGTGTTCATAAGGACAAAAACAGCAACATCAAAACTAAAACAGAAATATGAAAAATTCCTTACCGGCTTCAGTTACTAATAGCGCTACACTGCCCGGCAATGGCGCCAGAAAACGTAGCTTGATGACCCTCAACGTAGAGGGATCTATTGTAGTGTTTTCGATAAGTAAGAGTGTCGAACCCAACGAGGAGCAGAAGGTAGTAGCAAGTGACTTTGGTAAGGAGATAACTGCAAGCACTGAAAGATAACTTTTTAAGGGTTTTCTTGGTATAAGCGACAGGATAGTAAAAACGAGCAAAGTAAAAGATACTGGATAGTAAAGAGTGGCCCAAACCTTTCTGAGCAAAGGAGAGGCCTAGCAACTGAACTTATAAAAGCTAAAGTGTTCTTGAGGACACACGGGAGAGGTAGTCATGTGATTTCGCCATATTCCGTATCGGTACTATGTGCTGTGTTGATAAGTGTTTGGTGGGTGGATCTATGATAGTACACCCTCTAGACTAAGATAAGTGTACTCTTATGATTAAACACCTTGCAAGCATCCGCAAATACAAGGTAGTAATTAAGGCAAAAGCCTAACCATAGCAATACGATCGGTGATCCATTGTTCCCTTGGGCAAAAGCGTGCAAACTGGGGTTCAGGTTTCTGTCACTCCGGCAACCCACCGTAAGCATTCTTTGTACACAATGTATCCCCCTAGGTCCTTGATAAGGCGAAGTGTTGAGTGTTCGACTCACACAACACCACTAGGAAAATAACAACACAACTTAAATATCAACCAACACATATTACTGCAACATCATATGACTACTAACAACTAGACTTCTCCCATGTCCTCAAGAACTAAAGTAACTACTCACAAGACATAAAAGAGATCATGATCAGTGGGGATAAATAGATGATAAACAATCTGAACACAATAATATTTCTCCAACAAAACTCAATAGCATTCACCACAAAGTAGTAATCAACACCGATAGAGTAGAGGGGATAGATAGTATGGATTACAACATGAGTTGCAATTGTGAGACAAGATTGGATGGAGGTGGAGATGGTGCTGATGATGGGGTTGATGCTGATGATGATCTCGATGAGGCCCGTGACGATGGTGATGACGATGGCGACGATCTCCCCTTCCGGGAGGTGATCTCCACGGCGGAATCTGCCCGCCAAAGATGGCTTTTCTTCTCTGTAGGTTTCCGCCACGGAGCGGCGGCGGAACTCCGAAAACTCTTCTCTTTTTAGGGTTTTTGGATCACGAGGAGTAAATAGGCCAGAGGGGGAGCCGGGAGTGGCCCCGGGGGTCCAGGTGCCCTCCCGGCGCGGCCAGAGGTTGGGCCGCGCCAGGTGCCCGCCTGGGTACCCTGTGGCCCCCCTCTGGTCGCCCTTTTGCGTGTCTTCGTGATCCTGCTGGAAAAAAGCCTCCGTCGATTTTTCAGGTAATTTGGAGGTGTTCTTCTTCAGCAACTCAGCGTCCACTTTTTACCGCTGAATCCTGTGTCTGCTGCTTCGGCACCGGAAAGTTGGAAACTGTGTAAAATAAGCCGAAACAACATAAGGATACCATCATATCATGAAATATATCAATGAATAAGAAAGAATTACTATATAAAATAGTGATGCATTTTGGACGTATCAACTCCCCCAAGCTTAGACCTCGCTTGTACCCAAGCGAATACTGAGCTCGGTAAACCTGTCCACAAGTTGAGAGAGTGAAGTGTCGATAAATAAAATACGGACAAGAAGCATCAAGGTTCCTTCATCATACTCAAGCATCCTCAACAGCAACCTCAACTCATAAGGCCCTCATGAGAAAGTAATAACAATTATAATCAAAAGTAGGGCTGAGGAAACTCATCAAATTATGGCAAACATAAACTTGGTCAAAGGACAACTAAAAACAATTTCAAGCTTTTGAAAAGACATGTTAATAGTCATGAAGTGCAAATGCTAACACCAAGGAAGATGCTTGCTAGGCAAAAGCTTTTGCAAACAACTTACTTATCAAAAGATAATGTCAACAAGGATATGGCATGGCAAAACTTAATGCAGCTTTATATGGATGAATCCTCATCAACATCAAATGTCTGTTCTCTTAGGGAAAAGAAGGAAGTGGAAAAAAACTGACTCAACATGAAAGTGGAAGAAAGCCTTGTTTAAGGGCAAGCAGGGAAAACTCATGTGCTATCCTTAAATCAAACAGAATAAAAATAGATTTTGGGGTGGTGCATAGTTTGTCAACGAATGCGAATAGATAGCTCAATTACTTCTCAAGATGGACAAGTTTCGAGGAACGTCTCCCAAGTGAGGACGATCACATCCCCTTAATCTCCTTTGTTTATCACTGCCAGAGTTTCATATTTCTCATAGACCAAGCGTGAAGGAGGGTTTGTTTGCTATATTATCTTTCGAGTTGGGCGCACCCATGCCAGTTCCTCCTCGTATTATGGGTTTGCAGATTAGACATGCAATCCCGGGATAAAACTTGTCCAATCTTGAGAAGATCATGAATTACCTACTACTTCCTCATGAGCTAAGCAAGAGGCACAAAACATAAGATTTTGAACATTTAAGGATAACACATAAATTCTATACTTATAGGAGTGGTAGGGGAATACCACGAATAGGAAGGTATGGTGGACTCAAATGGAAGGTAATGGTTTCAGGGTACGGATGCACAAGCAGAAATCTACTTGGCAAAGAGTTTGGCTAGCAAAGGCTTTGAGAGAATAGACAATTGATGCTAATTTAGATGCAAAACATATAAGGCATAAACATTAAGGTAAGCATAACACATCAAGTTGTCTTCCTTGTCAACATAACACTTCAAACATAATAACATAAAGGTTTTGGCTATGTTGCTACTTGAGAAAACATGCATGTTGTCAAGACCAAAGCTATGTTTGCCAAAATTAAATAAAGTTTTCAAAGCCATACCTGATATAAGGTCAATACTCCCCATAAGAATCGTCATATGATGCCGATTGCGTGAAGAGAATACCGAGTGCAGCAAAGAACCAATAGACTTCTCATTAATATTCCAATAAAGACAACTCCACACTCACAGATAAAATCTCTCCACAGACGGAGTGATAGACCTCAATGCAAACACCTATTTCATATAATAAACTCCCTAGACATGATACGACTCTACTAGACTCTAAAAGACTAAGATAAAGATAAAGATACCGGGCACTCCCCCAAGCTTGGAACAAGCTGAGGGGATGCCATTACCAGAGGAGATTTAATCCTCATTCTTGTTCTTCTCAATAAGGTACTCCTTGGCGAAGCGCTTCCATGGCAGCTCCTCTCTAGTCTCGAAGGACATTCCCGTCTCCAGGATCCTGCACTCAGCACCTAAACCCATACGCAGAAAATTTAGTTCATACTCACAGTTCTGGTTGTGCAGATCATTGATTTGTGCTTGGAGCTGATAAACTTTTTCTTCTAGTGCGGACAAACTTGACCACATCTCCTTCATCTCTTTCCTATGGGAAGCCTCGATCTCGTTCCTGATGTCGAAGTTGGCTTCAACACCACGCTCCACCATCTTCTTGAACTTGAAGACTTCATGTTCCATCTCCTTCAGCCGCTCCTCGGTGCTCCCCTCCATGACTGGTCCCTTCAGATCTTCCTTGTGGAGAACACCGTACTCCACACGAAGGACCTGGGGGTGCTTGTTCACCTCAGCGAGGTAAGGGTTGATGACGTTGACGACGAAGTTGTCCTTGGCAGAACTTGGGGAAGCCATGGCACCTAGGTCTAGCTAAAAGATTTCCTGGCAGAAACAGATCGAAAAGAAAACACACGAGATCGCGAGATACGTTGCCGGAACGATCCGGGAAAATATATAGCAAAAATTTCTGCAACAAAAGGAAGGTAACGAGCCAAAGTGGGGTCGGAGACGGAGTCCTGGGTGCCCAGGCAGCCTCCCGGCGCGGCCAGGAGGTTGGTCGCGCCAGGGGGGCGCCTGGGCCCCCTGGAGCTCGTCTCTGGCTCCGCTTAGGCCTCGAATTTTCCTAATTTTGCAAAAACTCATAATATGAATCTTTTATGGCGTTTCGCGATGTTTCCTTACCGTAATACATACCTTTTCTTATTTTGCTTCTGTCGGTGTCTGAAACAGGGCTGCAACATGTTCTTCATGAGTTGTTGTGCGTATTATATTTACATAAACATTGACGGGATCTCCCGCCATGTAATGCTTGAGTCTTTGCCCATTCACAACTTGAGGTTTGGTGCCTTCAAAATTGTTAATCTTAATTGCACCAGACCGGTAGACTTCTTCGATATGAAATGGCCCTTCCCACCTGGAAAGTAGTTTACCTGGAGAAAACCTGAAACGGGATCTAAACAACAAAACTTTATCACCAACATTAAATTCACGTTTCAGAATCCTCCTCTCATGCCACTTCTTTACCTTTTCCTTGAACATTTTAGCGCTCTCGTAAGCTTCACTTATCCACTCATCTAGAGAAGTCAAGTTCATGAGACGCTTTTCACCAGCTAACTTTGGGTCAGCATTAAGATCTCTAACAGCCCATAAAGCTTTGTTCTCTACCTCTAATGGAAAATGCCAAGCCTTGCCATAGACCATTTTATAGGGAGACATGCCAATTGGGTTTTTGTAAGCAGTTCTATACGCCCACAAAGCATCTCCTAACTTATTTGACCAGTCCTTCCTATTTCTGTTAACTGTCTTTTGCAAGATCAACTTGATCTCTCTATTGGTGAGCTCAACTTGCCCACTAGTTTGAGGATGGTACGGTGACGCAATTCTATGATTGACATCGTACTCGGCTAGAGCTTTTCTAAAAGCTCCATGCGTGAAGTGTGATCCTCCATCAGTCAAGAGATACCTAGGTACACCAAACCTAGGGAAAATTACATCTTTGAGCATTTTCAAAGATGTTTTGTGATCAGCACTCTCAGTGGGGATTGCTTCAACCCACTTGGTCACATAATCAACAGCAACTAATATGTGAGTGTACTTGTGTGAAGAAGGAAAAGGACCCATAAAATCAAAACCCCAGCAATCAAAAGTCTCAATCACTTGTGAGTAATTCATAGGCATCTCATTCCTCCTACTAATATTACCAACTCTCTGACATTTATCACAGGCTAAAACCTAATTTCTAGCATCTTTAAAGAGAGTAGGCCAATAAAAACCTGATTGGAGAACCTTATGTGCGGCCCTCTCACCGGCGTGATGTCCTCCGTAGGGACTATCGTGACATTGCTTGAGAATATCCTTATGCTCCTGTTCCGGTATGCATCTTCTCACGATCCCGTCTGGACCTTCTTTGAAAAGATGAGGGTCATCCCAAAAGTAATGCCTCAAATCATGGAAGAACTTCTTCCTTTGCTGAAATGTTAAACCTGGAGGCAAATACTTTGCAACGATAAAATTAGCAGTATCTGCAAACCAAGGATCGGAAAGAGATTGTACTTTAACAACGGCAAGTTGTTCGTCTGGAAAACTGTCGTTGACTGGGATGGGATCATGCGGTATATCTTCCATCCTTGAAAGATTGTACGCTACAGGGTTGTCGGCTCCTTTTCTATCAACAATCTGCAAATCAAATTCTTGAAGAAGGAGTACCCATCTGATGAGCCTTGGTTTGGCATCCTTCTTCGTCATAAGATACTTAATGGAAGCATGGTCAGTATGAATAATAACTTTAGAATCAACAATATACTGCCTAATCTTATCACAAGCAAACATTACTGCTAAGAATTCCTTCTCAGTAGTAGCATAATTCTTTTGAGAACTATCAACGGTCTTGCTAGCATAATATATAACATTCAACTTTTTATCAACCCTTTGTCCTAAAACAGCTCCAACAGCAAAATCACTAGCATCACACATAATTTCAAAGGGCAAATTCCAGTCTAGCGGTTGTACTATAGGAGCGGTTATTAAAGCTTTCTTAAGAACTTCGAAAGCCTCCTTACAATATTCATCAAATACAAAAGGAACATCCTTCTGGAGAAGATTAGTGAGGGGTCTCGAGGTCTTAGAAAAATCTTTAATAAACCTTCTATAGAAACCAGCATGACCGAGAAAACTATGAATACCTTAATGTCCCTTGGATAGGGCATCCTTTCGATAGCTTCAATCTTCGCCTTGTCCACTTCAATTCCCCTCTCGGAAATCTTTTGGCCAAGCACAATCCCTTCGTTAACCATGAAGTGGCACTTTTCCCAGTTTAGAACTAAATTTGTATCCTCGCATCTCTGCAAAACTTTATTAAGATTGTGGAGACAGTGGTCAAAGGAAATTCCATAGACGGAGAAATCGTCCATGAAGACTTCCACAATCTCCTCACAGAAACCATGAAATATTGCAGACATACATCTCTGAAAAGTAGCAGGGGCATTGCATAAACCAAAAGGCATACGCCTATAAGCATAAGTACCATAAGGACAAGTGAAAGTGGTCTTCTCTTGATCGGCAGTGTTAACATGAATTTGAGAGAAGCCAGAGTACCCGTCAAGATAGCAAAAGTGGGTGTTTTTCGACAGCCTCTCAAGCATCTGATCAATAAAGGGCAGTGGGTAGTGGTCCTTCCTGGTTGCCTTGTTCAACTTCCTGTAATCAATACACATTCTATATCCAATAATAATTCTCTGAGGTATTAGTTCATTCTTATCATTAGGGACTACAGTTGTCCCTCCTTTCTTAGGAACACAATGAACTGGACTTACCCACTTACTGTCGGCTATAGGGTAGATAATACATGAGGCTAGAAGCTTGAGGATTGCGGTCCTCACAACATCCATCATCTTTAGGTTCAACCGTCGTTGATGGTCAACAACAGGTTTGGCATCGGGCTCGAGGTTGATAGTATGTTGACAGATAGATGGACTAATTCCCTTAAGGTCATCAAGGGTATAGCCAATTGCACCACGGTGTTTACGAAGTACTTCCAATAGTCGCTCTTCTTCATATCCTGAAAGGTTAGAGTTGATAATAATAGGATATACTTTCTTTTCATCAAAATAAGCATACATGAGCGTGTCGGGAAGAGGTTTGAGATCAAACACCGGGTCTTCTTTTGGTTTGGATAGAATTCCTAAAGGTTCAAACGGAAGGTTGTGCTTCAGGATAGCAGGTTGTCTCAAGAAGATTTCATCAATTTCATTTCTTTCCTGCATATGAGTATCATTCTCGTGGTCCTCCATGTATTGCTGCAAAGGATCATTAGGGGGAATAGCAATAGAAGCAATACTTTCAATAATTTTATCATCACTAGGTAATTCAGTACCACGAGGCTGATTGGAAATCTTAGAAAAGTTAAATTCATATGGCTCACCATTGAATTCAACAGAAACTTTACCTTTCTTGCAATCTATAATAGCTCCACACAAGTTCTGAGAAAAGGTCTACCAAAAATAATAGGACAAAAACTATCTTGTACTGAAACAAGTACGAGAAAGTCTGTAGGATACCTTACCTTTCCACAAAGGACTTCAACATCTCTCACAATCCCAATAGGAGAGATAGTAACTTTGTTTGCAAGATGAATAGTAACATCGATCTCCTCGAGTTCACAAGGTGAAATCTCACTCATGATCTCTTGATAAAGTGAATAAGGAATCGCGCTAGCACTTGATCCCAGATCGCATAGCCCGTAATAATTGTGATCTCCTATTTTAACAGATACAACTGGTGTACCTGAAATTGGGCTTTTATTCTTGGCTGTGACAATGTTAGTTGAAACAGCACAAAAATTTATAATAGAATCTGAAACATCATTAGTAACTAAATCTTTAACCATAGCAACTTGAGGATCGACTCTAATCTGGTCCTCAGGTTCGCCTGTTCTTCTCTCACTTTTATTTATGATGCTTGTCACAAAGGAATGCTCCCTTATTCTTGAAGGAAAAGGGGGATGTTCATATATAACTGCAGGCAAAATAGGATCAGCAACGTGAATATCAATAGGAACTTCTTTGAAAGGCTTATGGTACTGATCCTTCTTCATCTTAGAAGAATCAATATGAGGGGCAAAGTTCTTACAAAAATCAATCATTAGATGGGAATCCAGACCAATCTTAGAACAAAAGGTATTGAAATAATCAGTCTTCACATAGCTCTCAATATAATCATGCTCATAATTTACAGCAGGTTCAATACCTTTGTCGATTTCCCAATCTTTAGTATTCTTCTGGATCCTTTCGATGAGATCCCATCTTTCTTCAACGCTCTTTGTCTGAAATACCCCGCTAGAGGAGGTATCCAGCCTTTCCTTGTCCTGACGAGAAAGCATGGCATAAAAATTTGTAAGTATAATATCTTTGGGGAGCTTATGGATAGGACATTTGAACATTAGGGATTTAAGTCTCCCCCAAGCTTGAGCGATGCTCTCTCCGTCGCGAGACCTAAAGTTATAGATGTAATTCTTGTCTCGGTAAACTTCATGAAGAGGGTAAAAATTTGTATAAAAGAGAGACATAAGCTCTTCCCAATTAAGAGAATGTGAGTTATCGAGGAGCTTATATCAATCTGAAGCTTTGTCTGTAAGCGATACGGAGAATAATTTCTTCATAACGAACTCAAGTGACACACCTGCAAGCTTGAATAATGAACATAGTTGTGATAAATATAGCAAGTGTTCACCTGGATGCATGTCTCCTGCATAGCGATTAGCTAGAACATAATCGATAATACCAGATGATATCTTATAAGGCATGATTTCAGCAGGGTCAGGAGTAACTACCTTAGTCGTGAGGTGGCTCCCCAAGAACAACGATCCAATAGTAGGGGTGTTCATAAAGACAAAAACAGCAACAGCAAAACTAAAACAGAAATATAAAAACTTCCTTACCGGCTTCACTTACTAATAGCGCTACACTCCCCGGCAACGGCGCCAGAAAACGTAGCTTGATGACCCTCAATGTAGAGGGATCTATTGCAGTGTTTTCGATATGTAAGAGTGTCGAACCCAACGAGGAGCGGAAGGTAGTAGCAAGTGACTTTGGTAAGGAGATAACTGCAAGCACTGGAAGATAACTTTTAAGGGTTTTCTTGGTATAAGCGACAGGATAGTAAAAACGAGCAAAGTAAAAGAGACTGGATAGTAAAGAGTGGCCCAATCCTTTCTGAGCAAAGGAGAGGCCTAGCAACTGAACTTATAAAAGCTATAGTGTTCTTGAGGACACACGGGAGAGGTAGTCATGTGATTTCGCCATATTCTGTATCGGTACTATGTGTTGTGTTGATAAGTGTTTGGTGGGTGGATCTATGATAGTACACCCTCTAGACTAAGATAAGTGTACTCTTATGGTTAAACACCTTGCAAGCATCCGCAAATACAAGGTAGTAATTAAGGCAAAAGCCTAACCATAGCAATACGATCGGTGATCCATTGTTCCCTTGTGCAAAAGCGTGCAAACTGGGGTTCAGGTTTCTGTCACTCCGGCAACCCACCGTAAGCATTCTTTGTACACAATGTATCCCCCTAGGTCCTTGATAAGGCGAAGTGTTGAGTGTTCGACTCACACAACACCACTAGGAAAATAACAACACAACTTAAATATCAACCAACACATATTACTTCAACATCATATGACTACTAACAACTAGACTTCTCCCATGTCCTCAAGAACTAAAGTAACTACTCACAAGACATAAAAGAGATCATGATCAGTGGGGATAAATAGATGATAAACAATCTGAACACAATAATATTTGTCCAACAAAACTCAATAGCATTCACCACAAAGTAGTAATCAACACCGATAGAGTAGAGGGGATATATAGTACGGATTACAACATGAGTTGCAATTGTGAGACAAGATTGGATGGAGGTGGAGATGGTGCTGATGATGGGGATGATGTTGATGATGATCTCGATGATGCCCGTGACGATGGTGATGACGATGGCGATGATCTCCCCTTCTGGGAGGTGATCTCCACGGCGGAATCTGCCCGCCAGAGATGGCTTTTCTTCACTGTAGGTTTCCGCCACGGAGCGGCGGCGGAACTCCGGAAACTCTTCTCTTTTTAGGGTTTTTGGATCAAGAGGAGTAAATAGGCCAGAGGGGGGATCCGGGAGTGGCCCCGGGGGTCCAGGTGCCCTTCCGGCGCAGCCAGAGGTGGGGCCGCCCCAGGTGGCCGCCTAGGCACCCTGTGGCTCCCCTCTGGTCGCCCTTTTGCGTGTCTTCGTGATCCTGCTAGAAAACAGCCTCCGTCGACTTTCAGGTAATTTGGAGGTGTTCTTCTTCATCAACTCAGCGTCCACTTTTTACCGCTGAATCCTGTGTCTGCTGCTTCGGCACCGGAAAGTTGCAAACTGTGTAAAATAAGCCAAAACAACATAAGGATACCATCATATCATGAAATATATCAAGGAATAAGAAAGAATTACTATATAAAATAGTGATGCATTTTGGACATATCACCACCCCTCGAGGCGTCTTCACATACGCGACTCTAAAAAATTGGCACTCGGGGGCTCGCAGAAGCAGCCACCCCCCGAGGCGTTCTTCGCAAACGCGACTATAAAAAATTGGAACTCGGGGGCTCGCAGAAGCAGCCACACCCCGAGGCGTTCTTCGCAAACGCGACTCTAAAAAATTGGCACTCGGGGGCTCGCAGAAGCAGCCACCCCCGAGGCGTTCTTCGCAAACGCGACTCTAAAAAATTGGCACTCTGGGGCTCGCCGAAGCAGCCACCCCTCGAGGCGTCTTCACATACGCGACTCTAAAAATCGGCAAGAAAGGACCCCTCGCCCAAAAACTCAGCAGCCGACAAGACAAACCTTACCATGCCAAGTCTGATCTACAGCAGACGAACAAAGTAATCCAAATAGAACAACAACAAAACGTTGCTCAGCAAAGGAAAGAGCGCCAAGACAGGGCTAATCCCCAGGCTCCGACTTTACTTTACAAAGAGCACCAAATCGACGGTCATTGTCCTCGACCACCCACTTCACAACTTCGCTTGCAGGTTCATCCGCCACGGCGTAATGATCGTCCATCGACTGAGCTCGACCACCAGGAGGACCTCGATCTGCCAACATAATATCAACCCCCGGCCAATGACTATGGACGAAGGCAAAAGCACAGCGAGCACCTGCATAAATCTGGTGATTAACTATGCGCCAAAGATCCGCAGGCTGGGAGAACATACGGCAAAGCTTCTCAAGAGATGAAGGGACAGGATTCAAAGGGTAAAAATCAGAAAAAATCCTGCCAAACACTCCGCGGCAGTACTCAAGAGCCCGCGGTACCCTCTCAACCCGCATCCGCAAAACGGCGAACACCCGAGCACGCGCCCTGTCCATCCAGAAAGGATTGTTCGCCTGCACAATTGGGTCCTCCAGCCGCAGCAACTCAGACCGTACTGCCTCTTCCTCCTCGAGAGAACGCCTGGCAAGCACTTCGCAAACGAAGAAAAAAGGTCAGCTGCAGAGCACAAAGGAAAGAACCCGCGCAGCCGAGCGGTCGAAGGAAAAAGCGAACTCACCCTTCAGAAAGTCAGACAGCTTCAACATCCAACCTGCCAAGCTATCCAAGACAGCCTCAGCACGCTCGTGTTTCGAGCGATGGACCGCAACAACACCTTTCGGTCGAACGATCTCACGTTCGGCCTCTTTCAGCCTCAAGCAAACGGACTCGTAAGCAGCTTCACGAGCATCCTCCTTCAGCAAATTCCAAGCTCGAGAAACGCCCGGGATGGCCTACCGCAAAGAGAAACAAGTCAAAAGAAGCAAGGCAACAAGAAGCACAAGAAAGCAAAGTAGGTCCATGAATTAGATCCGCCGTCCCGCAGGAGGCACATTACAACTAAGAGTTTTCAAAACACAAAAAGGACCACACTACTCCTCGGCTGCAGAATTATTTGCCTCTACGATCAGCTGCAGCTGGCGGGCCAGTCGAGTAGCGCGAGCACTCTGCTCGTCCGTATAAGCAGGCAAAGTATCCACCATGGAATCCTCAATAGGGATAACATGACCCAGAAGAACAACAATAGACATGGCAAGCCCACCCACCACGTTCACATGAAGCAAGCCCTCCAGCTGATCTCCATCCGGACCGAAGGCAGCAACTAGAGAATCAAGACCCTCAGGACGCTTCTCTGCATCTCGGAACATGTGCTCATGGAGAAGCTTCAGGAGAGTGGTAGCCCGATCGCAGACATCCCCAATAGCTACAGCAGCGCCCGAGACAGTATCTACAGAGCCACGAAGAACACCCGAACCGGCAGCAGCAACATCCACCGCTCCAATACCCGCAGAACCTGGAAGAAGGCCACAGATTAAAATCCCAGCAATCGGAGAGGCAAAAAAACCGCAAAAAAGATGGAAGACAGGAAGAGTCCACTAACCAATTAGCAAGCTCACCAATTCCTGCAGGCGCTCGCACTCAACCCTCTCGACCTGGAGAAACTTCTCCTCCAACCGCTCGAGCTCGCCTTGCTGCGCCTGCAGCTCATTTTCCTTGGACTCCAGAGCAGCCCGAAGTTCAGCAAGTTCCTTCTTCGAAGCTTCCGCCCGCCTGTCAGCACCCTTCTTGCGACCTACGGAACAAACACCAATCAGAACCAATCAGTAAAAGAAACAAAGACCAAGAACCAGGATCTCACGTGTCATAGCAGTTAAGCTCCCCTGGACTGAGTCATGAGCACGTCGCCACCGATCAGTCTCAGTTAGCACACGTTCGCACATCCGGAATAAAGGCTGCACCCAAGAAGATACACCGAGTCAAAAGCATAAGAAAGAAGAAAATCAAAGGCTACAACCAATCACAAATGATTGCTTGCAGCCTCGGGGGCTACTCCCATTGGGAGCACTGCCGTGCTCCCAATATTACCAGACCGACAGAAGGAACACCTAAATCATAGACTACAACCACCCACAAGTGATCGTTTGCAGCCTCGGGGGCTACTACAGCAAAGCACAGAAGAACAAAGAAATCACATACCTGCTCCGCCATGCGATCAAAGAACTTTGCTTTATCCTTAGCAGAGAGATCCCTCCTCTCCAGAAAGTGCTCCTCAGGGATCACTGGTTTGACATCCGGAGGTAAGTCACCCTCAGGAGCAGCAGCAGCCGAAGTAGACCCCCCAGAAGGAGAAGTCGCAGAGGTCCCTCCACACCTACAGTCGCAGGGGTCGTCCCCGCACCCGAAGCCACGGGATTAGCAGAACCGTCCAGTCGGCCAGACGCCGCTCCAGAATCAGTCGAAGGAGCAGCGACAGCACCAACACTCGCAGAGGAAGCAGCCGGAGCAGGAGCAGTCCTACAAAGCGGTTACCTTCAAAACACCAGCCAAGGCAATAAAAGCCAGAAACGGCAAAGTGGAAATGTACACTAACCCAACAAGTGCAGAGCTTGGACGCAGCAATATCCCGAACCTGCGTTTCTTCGAGGCAGCAGGAGGAGGGCACGACACAACAAGCTGTACGACCGCGGGAAAATCTTCGCCATCACCCGCCGAATCACGACCACTCGCAGGGCGAGTGCGTTTGACACGAACAGGACTCGAATCCCCAGATTCATCCGCAACTGACGGTGGAGCACCCGTGGACTCAACAGCAACAGCAAGCGAAGCGCCAGAAGCACCCCCATCACTCGCAGGGATAGGACCGGCATCATCCTCACCGGGTTCGTCGAGTATATCCGCATCCTCAGGCTGCGGCGGATTGTTCAACAAAGGATTGTGACCCTACAGATCAAAACAGCATCAACAACCAATAGGAACGAGTCAAGCAGTTTAAATAAAATTTAAAGATAAGTACCTGAGGAAGAGGCAAGTCAGCAGAGTAAGGACGAACAAGACTCTGCTCCCCAATGCTTGTGCACTTTGTGACTTGCTGAACCCGGGCCAAAAGGTCGTCATCGGAAAACTCTTCGGGTGAACACCTGGTCGAGTCATCAGGCCCAGTATATTGCCACATGGGACGGACCCGATGCTGAAGCGGCTGCACGCGTCTCTTGACAAACACGGAGATAAGCTGGCCGCCAGTCAATTCATCCTTCAAAGCAGTAATCTTCTGCACAAATGGTTCCACGAGGGACGACTCGCGAGCAGACAAAGGATGTGCCCATGAAGAACGCTTAACCGCCCGCGCAGCAGGGTCGAAAGGAAGCAGACCAAACCGCTGACCCGCAACGCACTGGTCCTTCAGATAAAACCAGCTCCTCCGCCACGAAAAGACGGAGTCCAACTTCTCCAGATCAAAATAAGCAGATTTCTCCTTAATGGAGATCCCCACGCCCGCAATGGCGTATTCAGAATTTGTCCTCTTCACATTGAAGAGACGTTTCTAGAGGCCCCAATGGGGATAAATTCCCAAAAATCCCTCACATAGCGTAATGAAACAGGTAATGTGCAGAATCCCATTGGGGGTTAAATCATGCAATTGCAACTGATAGGCGCAAAGCAATCCCCGGAGGAAAGGGTGAATGGGAAATGAAAAACCACGGGGGAAGAAACTCTGAAAGCATACCCACTCATATGGACGGGGCGTAGGAACCTCCTCATCACCAGGAATCCGGGCGGCATCACGCACCACCACGCCGTCGGCCACCAGTTCATCCAGATCTGCAGCTGCAAAAACAGAGCGCTCCCATCTACCGGTCATTCTCGCCAACTCCTGCGCTGCACTACGGGGATGCTTGGACATGGATCTCAACTAGCAAGCTGCACGAAAAGACAGGCGAACGACAAAGAACAATGAAGGAAGAAGAAAGGAAGACAGGAGAAGGCAATGGCTGGGTGAAAACCTAAAACGCACCAGACCCCATTATTTAACCATCAGCCCGAGTAAACAAATCGTCACCACTCATCTTGGAATCCAAGAGACGTGGCACGATCCCACGATAGCCGAGGAACATGGAAAACTCAATCGGCGCACTAACCATACCGCCCACCGCGCGCGAAAAACGAGGGCCATCATCACGAAGTGCAAAATTTTCGGGCAATAGATGTCAAGTCACTCAATTTTCACTTGACGTGGCGACCCAACCTGTCAGGCGAACCAGCAAATGTCACACCTCGGCAACGCGTCTCAAACACGCATCTTCGGTCAGCATCTAGCTCTTTACAAGCTTTTTCATATTATTTCAAAGAAAACTTCTTACTCCCATTGGGAGTACCTTTATTCGAGTTCGGGTGCTCCCTCACCCAGAAGGCAAAGATGTGCTCGAGTGATCACTCGCACCAACAGAAACAACATATTCTCAGAGTTCGGGTGCTCCCTCACCCCAAAGAGTAGAAAAGAATTCGAGTGACCACTCGCAGAAAAAGACTCAGCAATTCAGCAAACATGACATACTCGAGCACTCGACGACATTCCGAGTGGGTGCTATCTTATTTTCCTCGCCTAAGTTCACTACAAACTCCGCGAGTGACGGCTAAAACAGCTCACTTGATTGTTTATTCCAAGTGGGTGCATCGCTAATCAGGCTCCGTGCCTCAACAAAAAAAAATTATGCCTGGGTTGCGACACACTGTACCCAGATGCCATGCAAGCTTAGCGTGTAGGTAAGACCCCGCTGCGAAGAACGGCCGGGCCGGGACATGCCGCAGAGCGATTTTGCTCCCGACCTTTTCCATGCGCTCGCATGATAGAAAGAGCCGAGCGGACGCGCTCAGGCTATGTGCTTAGACTGGCAGCAATTGATCCTATAAGACCTGCAGCGGCATGACTTTGCTTGACACTAGTGTTCCAAGTTCACGTTGAGGGACGTGGGCTACTGCGATATTTGTCACTAGCACAATTCACCAGGGCTCGACCAGTCGACTCCTTGGGCCCTTTCATCTTAGCAATCCCTCGAAACAGATATTGTCATGGCTCAAAACTGCCAGCGACCCGTGGCGATACCACGCTTACAAACAATAAGGCGCAGATGAATTCGAGTCCCTGCGCGACTCTTCGAGTCCCCCAGGCACTCGGGGGCTACTGACGAGGGGGTGAACCAACGACTCCTACGTGTCAGGCTACCTGGTGCGTATGAAGACAGAAGGCCCACTGGAATTCTACGACAAGCCCACGATTGGCCCAACCAAGCACCGACGTAGGAGTCCACGACTAACATGGAAGGTGCAACTTGGCGTACAAGGCAGGACTAGAATCAGGAAACTACCTCTCTAACCTAGCACGGACTCCCCGAGACCTAGCCTAGTATATAAAGGCTGGGAGGGGAGATGCCTAGATCATCTCAATACGCATCTACTCATCCTAGCCTTGTGAAAACTCGCCTTGGCCTCCACTTTAATCGCCCCCTCACGTGATAATATCGAGCAGGAAGTGCTTCTCCTTTTAGCCGACGAGTATCGTCCAACCTGTGCCATCTCTATGACTAACCCAGGGTCCCTGACCATGGGATTTGCCGGGGTTGATCCCCGTCAATTGCCTTCTTCTTACTCTGAGAGTTGGCGTCCACCTTCGCCGGTACATCCAAACCCTTGGAATGATACGCTCTGTCATCATAAACCTCCTTATATCTTTCCTCAAAACAGCCACCGTACCTACCTATCAAGGCATTTCCATAGCCTTTCCGAGATATATTGCCATGCAACATCCACCTCTTCATGACTTGATCTTCATGTCATACATGTTCCTGCTACACTGGCAGAGGCATACATTGCATACATCATGGTAGTTAAATCTTCTTTATGTTTGAGTGCCTTGTAAAGTGTGAAGATATTCTATACCTTCTTGTAAAATAGAGTGATGCCCTTAAGTGAGGAAAAGATCCCAAAGTGGACAAATTAAAAGATCCCAAAGAGGACAAATGAGAGTTAAATACAAAGAGCCATTGAGGCCACCAAAAAATACAAAAAAATAGAAAAAAGAGAAAAATAAAATAAAAAGAAAGAAAGGGGCAACACTACTATTCTTTTGAAAGATCCACACTCGTACTCCCTCTTGTATCTTGTGCTCCATAGAAATGATCATTTATGCATATAGCTATGTGGGGACCCTTCACACTATAAAACTTGGCTTGCATATTCCAAGGATGAGCCTCCTCAAACGATCTCTAGGTCTTCATGGGCGAGCAAGTTAGATGCACCCCCACTAGTTCCATTGGAGAGCTTTTCCTAGCTCATATGTGCATCCGTTGCATGGCAATCCCTACTCCTCACATCATATCTATCATTTGGCCTTCTCGCCTATGATTGTCCTCATTGATGTGAGCCTTTCTCACCCTTTTTGTCTTCCTCCTCCACCATATTTCTCTCTTTGCCATCCTAAGTGTCAACTCTCGTGCTTACGCTCATCCATTGCATGAGTGCTCAAAATATCGAAAAGGAGTGGATCAAATGGACTTGTACCAGGCTAGTGGTCTGGGGACGAGTCAAGATAAGATTCCAAACAAGACCAAGTGTGAAACTTTAGTATATTGAGTTCTCAACAAAAAATACTTATTTCTCGTATTCCCATATCCCCCTTCTTGCACGCAAACACCATTTGGAGACATTTGAGTCACGGACAGCGAGAGCTCTTGCACCTAATGTTCTTTCGTTGCTTGTTTCAATGCTAATATAGACTCGTGCATGTTATGACTTGAATTGAATCACATATCTTGATTGATTTACTTTTCAAATTTCTTATATGGTTGTTAGCATGTCACCACATAAATTATCCTTGTAATCATTTACCTACTCGAGGACGAGCAGGAATTAAGCTTGGGGATGTTGATACGTCCCAAACGTATCTATAATTTCTGCTTGCTCCATGCATGTTTTGTGTGATATTGTTATGTTTTTGATACAGTACTTTCATACACTTTTAATCATATTTGGACTAGCCTATTAACTCAGTGCACCCCAGTGCCAGTTTCTGTTTTCTGCTGTTTTTTGTACTTCAGTTTTTCCCATTACTTAAAGTGTCAAAAAAATCCGGGAAAAATATAAAAAATCAGCGTTCGAGAAGACTCCAGACGGCCGAAGGAGAGCCGAAGGGGGGCCACCTTTCACCGAGGCGGCCACCCGGCGCGACCTAGGGTGGGGCCGCGCGGAGAGTCCTCTTGGGACCTCCCCTGGTGGCCCCCCTTGGCATTTATTTTTACTCGCGTCGCGAAAACCCTGATTCCAGACCCCTTTTCTCCAGAAGCAATTCCGATCTCCGCCGCCATCTCCGAAAAGCTTCGAGGGACCAGAATTCTTTGTCGGCACCCTGTCGGGACGACGAAGTGCCCCCAGATTCATCTCCATCGACATTGCTTCCTCCCTCCATGATGCGGGAGTAGTTCCTCCTCAGGGCTGAGGTTTCTACTAGTAGCTATGTGGTCAATTCTCTCTCCCATGATGTGATCTTCATTGTGATCATTGGCTATGTTAATCTAGGGTGATCCCATGATATTTCCCCTTCCTCTATGTATTGGATTGATGTACTCACTTGATCTTATCTAGTATAATCCTCGAGACCATTGTGACAGCGGTATATTGGACATGGGTTAGAAGAATATTTTCATGAATGATTTCCTATTTTGTGTGTTGATTGAAGATTGAGAGTCTCTTGCTTCTTGTCTTTGACTATCTTTTGGATATGTTGTGGTGATTGTAGTACTCTCTTTGGATGGCCGTGGTGACATTGGGAAATCCATAGATGAGAGCTACGAACTCTGAGGTGTGCTTTTGTAGCCCTACACAATTCTCGTCCTCTCTTGACCACAAAGGAATGACCTCCGAGTACGTCTCCATTGCATGTTTTAAGGGAAATATCATGTGATTAGACTATGTTAATGTTGTTGGGAATTGCCACTAGTGAAACTATGTAGCCTAGGCCTTGTTTCCACCATTGTTACACCGTTTGTGCTCACTTTTGTCACATGTTTGCTTGGTGCACTTTTTATTACAGATTTATATTACCTTGCTTTGTGATGGCGTATAAGTCATAATGGATTCTCTCCCTTCGTTGGTTACCCCAAGTGGAAGGTGAGATGCATCGTAGAGGCAAATTTCCCTCGGTGAAGATACCGAGGTTGAGATCGACCAGTAGGACTTCGGCAATGATAAGTAGGTCTCTGCGGCGCAACTGACATGGACCTGCACATGATACAATTAACTTGGCTCCCAACGAAATTCAGAGAGGTTGTCAGTCTCTCCGGTCTTGTTGTTTCCAAAGGGTCAAACACACAAGGATAATGATAATGATATCAACTGAAAGTAAATGCGAGAAAGTAAATGATCTTGTAAACAATGATGAGAATATGGACCGGGGTCCCGTGATGTTCACTAGTGATGTCTCTCTCCCAAAAGACGATAAAACTGCTATGCGAGGTAAACAAATTAGAGATGGGCAATTGATAGGATTATAAACGCACCGCTATGCTAACTATGCTACAAAAGAAAGGAAGAGGCTCATAAGCATGGGCAATACGCCAAAATAAATAGACCGAAATCCATCTGCATCTACTACTAATCATCCACCTTGAAATATATATCCAGAACATCTCGCTGGTATTAAGTTGAGAGCCCCACCCAAAGTGTAAACCCAAAGCAACAGACAACTGCATTAAAAGAACTTTAAGTAACCGTGGTTACAAGCACCGTGGTTTTCCCCCTTGTGGCCACAACACATCCCCTAGACTCATGTTTCTATCACTAAAGCGTGTCATCAGGGGGCATGTACCCACAATCCAGCATAACGTTCCCTCTTGGAGTTACTACCTACCACTTGGCCAAAGCAATAAACAGCAACGGAGAACATGCAAGAATTACTTAGGAACAAAAATATAAGAGATCAAAACCAAATATATTACTCTATCACGATCTGAACATAATCTCATAATCCATCAGATCCCATCAAACTCAGCATAGCAACAGCAGAAGAATTACGTAAGTGCCTCGATCATGTAGGGAAGCTAACGAGGTCTAATCCATGAAGAACAAAAAGGGGAGGAGAACATCACATAGCTACTGATCACGGACCCATGATCCAAGGTAGAGTACTCACGGCACATCCGGGAAGCTTCCATGGTGGAGGAGAATCTCCCGGAGGCGGATCCTCCCTCCGGCAGGGTGCCGGGAATGGTCTGGACGGTGCTCCCGATCTTGGAAGCGCGGCGGCGGCGGAACAGAGGTGAATTTGTGAAATAGGGTTCTCTCCTCGGAAGTTTCCCGTGACGGAGAATAAATAGGCGAAAGGGGCAGCCAGGGGGATAAATTCCTGCTCCGAGAAAATCACCGAACACTGCGTTAGAGCCCCGTTGCTTTGTATCTGTTATGTCATACATTTGTATTGCTATTACTGTTGTGTATTTACTGTTTCTCCCCCCCCCCCCTTATTCTCCGGTAGACCCCGTTGCTGCCGCCGACGACACCATTGCCGAGTACGACTACTTCGTCGACGACAGTACCCCTGCCGTCGAGCTTCCAGGCAAGAAGAGCCATTTTCCTTCCCTAGATATCGCCTATATTTCCGTACTTTTCTTGCACTAGGCATTGTTACTGATGCTGCTAAGTTGCTTACCTATTCAATTGCATAGCCTATCATTGTCGCCCCTTGATGTACCTTCCTTATCCTATGCTGCCAATAAATATATATATATATATATATATGATATTCATCAATGATCCCTGCGCTTTGTTAGTAAACTAGGATTAGATAGCGGGTCGTGATCACTCAGGGGAGTGAACGCAGGTACAACTTATCATAACTGCACAGGTACGGTACAATGCAGACACCGCCTAATTCCCCCTAGCTCGTCTCTGCCGAGCCACCATCAAGTGTGAGCTATCGAGGAGTAATCCTTGTACTCCACTCATTGTTGACTCTGTATAGTCGCTCTAGGTACCTGAGCAATGGTTGTCCTTAAAGGTAAGAGTCGGGCGACCCAACGATGCCCGCGAGCGGTATTGCATCAGGAACGACAGGGAGGGTATGACCGACATTACTGGCGTGCTTGGCCCCTGCTCGTATCTCGCGAGAGTTACCAAACCACGAAAAGTCGAGCTCTACCAAGAGCACACGCGAGACACGGTAAGGAGACGGTTCACCTTGTTGGTAACCGTGTGCTTTGACGGGACGACAGGGCAGACCCCAACGTTACTGGTGGACCTAGTTATTGTCCGTTGTCCGTTGTGTTGTTAGTCAGACAGCGATAACAGTTGTCTGCGGGATAATAATAAAAATACTAAATGATTCGGTGGATGACTTGAGAGGACCGTTGGTCTGTACGCACTACCTACACGTGGGATAAGGAGTAATGGGTTCCCCTGTGGCGTAGTTCCTTTGAAATCTCATTAGATGTCAGTTGTACTGCGGCCTGATTGCCGGGAAGTGGTGTCTTCTTTGTCCAGAAGGTCTATTTGGATTTGCTTTTGCTTCATCGGCCGGACTCGCACCGTGCAGGAGCGTGGAAGGGTGAGGGACCTAGACCCCTGAGCGCATAGGATATAGTCCGGTGAATGACCTCTCTGTTGAGCCTAGGATGGGTTGCGCCGTGTCGGATAGCTTTGGTGGAGCGTTCCTAACAAGGTGCCCGCCACCCTGGAGATCCGAGCGTGCAGGTTGAACAGTAGTGCACCCCTGCAGGGAGTTTAATCTATTCGAATAGCCGTGTCCACGGTAACATGACGCTTTATGCTGAAGTTGGACCTTACCACTACACACTACTACTATTAAACTGTATGGTTCCGGGTCTTCTTCCTCGCAGGGAAGTTGAGGAGGGGAACTCGGAGGCATTATTATTATTAATCATTACAACTTAAATTATACAATGTTGCAGCAACTTCTGTTGCATTGTTACTTTATGCTTTATATGAACTGTTGGCTATTCTCTTCTTGTGCTTCGAGACTCGTCGGAAGATGCTAGTCTTCGATAGGCCTAGCTTCTCATCCTAATTCTGATTTCTACCTTTCAGTCCGCTATATAAAGCCTCCCCTTTCCATTTGATACAAATGCATAAATGCTTAGTAGCAGATGTAAGACTCACGGGTATGCTAGATACTCACCCTTGCTTTATTTCCCCCTATACGTTTTGCCTGATCGGCCGTTGCAGTCGACGTTGGAGCCCAGGAGCAGGAGTACCCCGGTGGCGCCTACTACTACGTCGAGACCCCCCTTTGACGAGGACCAGGAGTAGTTCAGAGGTTCCCAGGCAGGAGGCCTCGCCTTTTCAATCTGTTGTTATTTGTGCTAGCCTTCTTAAGGCACATCATGTGTACCTTGTGTATGTACTCAGATACTATTTCTTCCGCTAATTTTGTGCTCTCGATCTGTTGTATTTGAGCCCTCGTGGCCCCTGGCTTGTATTATACAGCTTGTATTATTTTATTTGTAGAGTTGTGTTGTGATATCTTATCGTGAGTCCCTGATCTCGATCATGTACCTTGCGTGTATGATTACTGTACATGACTTGATTTTGGGGGCGTCACAAGTTGGTATCAGAGCCGACTGCCTGTAGGAAACCCCTTCCAACTCCTTGGTCGAAGTCGAGTCTAGTCTTTGCAAACCTACTTTACTAACAGTGTCGTATTAGGATCTTTTACTCCGTACATTTACTCTTGGACTCTACTCTCTCTTTCTTTCGGGTTAAAGATTTTGCTAACTCTAACTCTAGGTTCTCGTGACTGCTTCCTCCCGGAGATCCCTCGTCACAGATGATGACCTAATTCACCAGAAGATGCCGAAGATACACTCCGATGAATTGCCGAGACCCTATGTGCCCATCGCCCTTGCAATCCCCAGCCACCAATAAATGCGTATGGATAATTACCTATACCTTCCTCTCATATGTTCAATACCAGTTTCTCTTGTTGTTGCTGCAAGGTACCTCGAAATACTCTCCCGATGTTTTGAGAATCCTTTTAGCCTACTTCCTTGCAGCTACTTTTCACCCTGCGGGTAATTCCTCACATTTATCGAGGATTCATTCATCCTCAGTGGTTCATGTGATACCCAAAATACTTTGAAATACTATTTGATCTCGCGACAATCCTCGGCATCCTACTGCTTTGGAGATTCTTCTTACCTGCTTGCACTATGATTAATCATGTTTGTCTTGTTATTCTTTGATGACCTCCCTTGACCTCCCGGCTGGATGCGTCTCCTCATAAACACAACAATAAGTTGAGCACCAGATATTGCTTTCTTCAGGTCAGCAAGTTTTTTCATCAGAGGATCAACAGCAGCAACCTCCTCAGAAGACAGAGCGTGCCCCCAAGATGACCGCTTGACCACTCGCGCAACTTGATTGAAAGGGGAAAGACCAAACTGCTGGCCCTCAACATGCCTATCCTTCAAATAAAACCAGCTCTTCCACCAGGTGTAAATGGAGTCCAGTTTCTGCAGATCAAAATAGGCACTCTTCTCCTTAATGGAGATACCAACGCCCCCAATGGCATACTCGGAGTTTGTTCTCTTCACATTGAAGAGACATTTCCAGATCCCCCAATGGGGATAGATCCCTAGAAAACCCTCACAAAGCGTGATAAAGCACGTAATGTGCAATATCCCATTTGGGCACAAATCATGCCGCTAAAGCTGGTATGCAAAGAGCGGCCCTCGAACGAACGGATGAACGGGAAGCGAAAATCCACGGAGGAAAAGCTTTGAAAGCGTACCCACTCGTCGGCGCGAGGCACAGGCACCTCTTCGTCCCCAGGGACCCGAGCAGCACCCTCTGTAACAAGACCATCCGCCAGCAGCACCTCCAGATCTGCAGCCTCAAAAGACGAGCGCTCCCATCTCCCAGTCATCCTCGCCGATTCTTGCGCTAAACTCCGTGGGCGCTTGGACATGGATCTTGCCGCACAACTGCGCAGAGTAGCAAGGAAGAAGGTAAGGAGCAGCAGAGGAGGAAGAAACAGAAGAAGGCGAGCGCTGGGTAAAACCTAAAACTACCCAGCCATTTGGTATTTAACACACAACAGGAGGCCATTACTTCATCGTCGATCTCGGAGCCCCACCAAACGTGGCACGATCTCACAAAAGCATGCGCAACATGGAAAACCCAAACGGTGCAGTAACCACACCACCCACTCCGCACGAAAAACGAGGGTCATCATCAGACGGAGCGAAATTACCGCGGAGCATCTCGCCACGATACGCGTGGCCACCCACCTTGTTAGATAGCTCCGCAATGTCACATCTCAAGCGAGGCGTACCGAGTACGCATCATGCGCTACCAATCAAAGGTCCATTCCTAAAAAACCTTTTTGAACTAATTGCAAAAAAATTACTCCCATCGGGAGGGCCTTGTCTTTACAAAAACAGAGCAAGGATCAAGCCCCGAAGGCGCGAGTGGCTACTCCCCTCCATCAAAAACAAGCATCTCTATAGGGTTCGGGTGCTCCCTCACCCTGCAGGTCGCAACGTGCTCGAGTGCTTCACTCGCCCCATCAAGGATTAACACATCTGTAGAGTTCGGGTGCTCCCTCACCCAGAAGATGGTGAAGTGCTCGAGTAATTACTCGCACTTCAAGACGGTCAAACATACAACAAACTTATCCACCCGAGCACTCAAAGTACCGCATGGGCGCTTATGTGATCAGCCCACTCGATGACTATCCGAGTGGGTGCATCCCTTATGGACTCCTTGCCTGAGCTTATCAATACTCCGCGAGTGACTGCTACTCGTCCAATTGATTTGTTTTCCAAGTGGGTGCATATCTAAATTAGGCTCCGGGCCTCAGAAAAATGATGCCTGGGCGGCGATACACTGCACCCCAGATGCCGCGCAAGCTTAGCGCGTAGGTAAGACCCCGCTGCACAGTCGGCCGGGCCGGGACTTGCTACAACTGCGACTTCACTCCCAATGTTTTCCCATGCGCATCGCATGGAGAAGTGGAGCCAATGACGCACTCGTCAAGGCTATTTTCTGAGACTGGCGGCATTGATCCTATAAGAGTACATCGGCATGGACTTTCTAAGCACCGGTTGTTTCCCAAGTTCGTGTCGAGGGACGCGACTTGATTTTGCGTGTTTGCACCAATTCACCAAGGCTCGACCAGTCGACTACCTTGGGCCTCTCTAGCTTATTATCCCTCGAATAAACTATCTTTATGACTAAAAAGCCGATGACTCACAGCTGCGCTCTGCACGTGAAGACGGACGATTAAAGTTTCGAGTCCCCTGGGCACTCGGGGGGCTACTAACGAGGGGTGACCCCACGACTCTTACAGATGACGGTACCTGATACGTCCAAAACGTATCTATAATTTCTTCTTTCTCCATGCCTCTTTTGTGTGATATTGCTATGATATTGATGAACTTCCATACACTTTTGATCATATTTGTACTAACCTATTAACTCAGTGCACCCCAGTGCCAGTTCCTGTTTTCTGTTGTTTTTCTATTTCAGGTTTCCCCCTTATTAAAAGTACAAGAAAAATTCCGGGAAAAATATAGGAAAAATCAGCATACCGGAAGCTTCGCGAAGAGCCTGAGAGGGGCCAGAGGGGAGCCAGGGGGCCCCAGGCGGCCAGTGGACGCGGCCCCACCCCTGACAAAGCCAGGGGCGCCTGGAGCCCCTGGCCCACCTCTGGCTGCCCCCTTTCGCTTATTTTATTCCCCGTGACGAGAAATCCTCGTGGACGGAACCCTTTTTCGCGATCTCTCCTCTGTTCCTCCTCCGCTGCGCTTCCAAGATCGGGAGCACCAAAAGACCTCTTCCCGGCACCCTGCTGGAGGGAGGAATCACCTCCGGGAGCTTCTCCACCACCATGGATGCTTCCCGGATGAACCGTGAGTAGTCCACCTTGGACCATGGGTCTATGATCAGTAGCTATGTGATGTTCTCCTCCCCTCTTTGTTCTTCATGGATTAGACCTCGTGAGCTGCCCTACATGATCGAGGCACATATGTAATCTTTCTGCTGTTGCTATGTTGAGTTTGCTAGGATCCGATGTATTATGAGATTATGTTCAGATTGTGATTGAGTTATATATTTGATTTTCTTCTTTTATATTTATGTTCTTGAGTAACTCTTGCATGTTCTCCATTGTTGTTTATTTCTTTGCCCAAGTAGTAGGTAGTGACTCCAAGAGGGAGCGTTATGCACGGTTGTGGGTTCATGCCCCCCGATGACTAGCTTGAGTGACAGAAACATGAGTCTAGGGGATGTGCTGTTTCCACAAGGGGGAAAAACGGTGCTTGTACTTGAGGGTGCAAGGATTGTTTACTTTACGCAAAGTTCTTTAATGCAGTTGTCTGTTGCTTTGAGTTTACACTTTGGGTGGGATTGGCAACTTAATACCAGCGAGATGTTCTGGATAGATATCTCAAGGTGGATGATTAGTGGGTAGATGCAGATGGATTTCGGTCTACTTGTCTTGGCGTACCGCCCGTGCTTTTGGGCCTCTTCCTTTCTGTTTTGCATAATTAGCATTGGTTTGGGCCTCTTCGTAAACAACAAGGCCGGAGGAATTGAAAACTCCTCTTGACTCGTTGGGAAGCGAAGCTATCTGTGTGTGTGCAGGTCCAGGTGAAGTAAGAAACCTTAGGTTGTAAACGGCGCCATTGTTCACTTCACAACCTACTTGTATCTGTTGGAATCCTCCTGGACGATACTCAACCTTAGCATCTTTGCTAAGGGAAATTTGTCGCTACGGTACATCTCACCTTCCACTTGGGGTAACCAACAAGGGACGAGAAGCTATCTCGTGTATCAAGCAAATTTCTTGCGCCGTTGCCGGGGACTCCACTCTTCAAGATAGGGGAGTTGCACACTATCTATTATCTTTTCTTTTTAGTCTTGTTAGATTACCTTTCAGTTTTTATCTTCGTGTCCTTTATCAAAAATTCAAAAAAAAATTATGTCGTTCCTTACTTGCCAATCAATGTCTGACTTCTTTGAAACAAGATCTTATTGGCATGGAGGATTCACCAAGGATCAACAAAAGTGGTACAAGGAACACCGCTTGTCTCAAAAAGGGATACACTTATGGAAACAAATACACCAGTTGTATGAGTATGCTAGAAACTTGTGCTCAATATATAATATATCTTTCTGCAGGGATGAATCTTGTTGCTTTATGAGGCACAAACACCCTTCTTTCCAATGTGAGTACAATGATGATGAAACCTTAGCTTCTTATGCTAAGGGAAACTATGATTCTTATGATGCAGAGCCAATAGAAGAATTTGTTGCTTATAAGGGTGCCTATGAAATTATTTCTATTCTTAGAAATATTAATGATGCCCCTTAAAAATCTGAGTGTCTTGCTATACTTAACTATTGTTTGGAAAATTATGATGCAAATTATTATATTACTGATCATCTTGAGAGAATCTCTCCCCCAAAGGAAGAGACTAATGTTTTGCAGGACTCTATGAAAGAAGAAATTGATGAAACCGAAAGCTCCTTGGATGAAAAAGAGGAGAAGAGTGACGAACAAAAGGAGGAAGAATGGAGCCATCCATGTCTACCTTCTAATGAGAGTAACTCTTTGAATCTTACATTATATGAGTGTTATGATCCTATGGATTCTTTTGAAATATCCCTTTTTGATGAAGTTGATGCCTTCTATGCTTATGGCCATGATGCCACTATGGATGACGCTTACGAAGATGAACTTGCTATAGTTCCTTATGTTAAGCATGAAATTGTTGCTATTGCACCCACACTTTATTGCCATATTATCCTTTTGAAACCTCCAACTCCGGAGAATTTTCCCTTATCAAGGCTCAATGTGATGGGTTGCATTTATCTTATAATCCTAAAGACCGTGTTGAAAACTATACACGTGTGCTTGTAGGTTATGAACAACATGATTTATGTGATAGTTATATTCTTGATATTGTTCATGATACTACTGAAAATTATTTCGAGAGAGGGAAGTTTGGTTGTAGAAACTGCCATATTACTAAAACACCTCTCTTCATGTTGAAAGTTTTGAAGTTGTTCTTTTTCGACCTTCCTATGCATGTCACTTTGTGCTTCTTTGATTTATTTTCTTACAAGATGCCTATGCATAGGAAGTGGGTTAGGCTTAAATGTGTTTCATATTTGCTTCTTTATGCTCTCTTTTGCTTCAAAATTCTTATTCTTGTGAGAGAAACTTCTATAATCTTTAAGCCTAGCTAATGGCCTTAAAGAAGCGCTTTCGGGAGGCAGCCCGCAACGAATTTAGGATTTCATTTTTGTTTTCCTTTTATTTTTAGTGGTCTTGATGATTGTTACTACTGTAGCAAAATCATTGTATCTTTACTTTTCAAGCTTTGTGCCTTTTATAGCCTCATACGACAAGGGAAGTGAAAGTTGTGACATGCTGTCCAAAAAACAGATTTTGTCCTCGTGACTAGAAAAATCAGAGAAAAATCCCAGTTCATCTTTTTGAGCTGAATTTTGTACACAGCATGCTCTATACAATTACGAAACTTTCGTATGTTCTGAGGTTTTTTATTTGAGTTGCATAAGTATCCCTAAAAAAATCTTTACTACCTGCTGGTCTGTTTTTCACAGATTCTGTCCTGTTTTGCCTTTTCTTCATTTTGCAAACCTTAAGCTTGATTTTTCTTTGCAAAAACTTTTTGGCACTCTTGAGAAACAGTAGCTCTTCAAGATTATCTTTATTTCCAGTAGAGAAAAATTATTTTATTATGGGTACTAACCTCGCTAATCAGATTATGATGAGTAATGTATGAAGGGAGTTTTCAAGTGTGCGATGGAAGATGATGAAAGAAGATTAAGAAGTGTCAAGCGTTCAAGCTTGGGGATGCCCCCATGCATCCCCAAGAAATATTCAAGTAGACTCAAGCGTCTAAGCTTGGGGATTCCCCCGTGCATCCCCTTCTCCATCGACAATTATCAGTTCATCTCTCGTTTCACTATATTTTTATCACTTCATGCCTTATGTGCTATTCTTGGAGCGTCTCACTCTTAGGTTTTGTTTTTAGTTTTCTTTAGCTTTGTTTGTTGTTCATAACAAGTTAGAACCCAGCTTTCTTTGTGTGGGAGAGAAACACGCTCCACTTCCAAAATTTAGAACACAACATAGGACTTTTCATGCTTATCTTTGTTGTGTTTGTTCTTTATCTTTCCATAGCTACTGTAATGTTTTGCTCTTAGTTTTCATGCTTATCTTTTCAAAGAGATTTTTTTAGTTTGTTGCTAGAAATCTCTTGAGTTTTCATGTTTATCTTGTTTATAGAGTTTGCCTGTTGCACTGAGTTTTGTGTCTTGACTTGGAGTAGGTAATTGAGGTTGCTATTCTTTTTTGTAGTGGTAACTTGCAATAGTTTTGAGGTATTGTTTTGAGTAATGTTTGGAATTTTGGCGTTAAGAGCTTTATCCTATTAGTCATAGATGTCGTATTTTGGGCAATCCGTGTTTATTTTCAAAAATCTACAAATTAGTTGAGAACTCTAGCTACTAGATGGATCACTACTCTTCTGAGGGGTCGAATATTAGAGTACACTCACGTACCATGAGTCGAGGATGCGCAAGGATAACCAAACCCCCATACACTCCTCCTCGGGGTACTTGTCTCTTTGTGAAACCTCCTTATTAGATTGAGAGTTACCGATAATAAGTTCATGAGTTCTTCAGACTAATGTGAGTATTCGAAAGTTGACACTTCCACCTTCCCATACTTTGCTAGCCTATACTGTGTCGTGCATTGCTTTCTTCTCACTCTGAGAGTTAGCGTCCACCTTCGCCGGTACATCCAAACCCTTGGCACGATATGCTCTATCATCATAAGCCTCCTTATATCCTTCCTCAAAACAGCCACCATACCTACCTATCAAGGCATTTCCATAGCCTTTCCGAGATATATTGCCATGCAACATCCATCTTCTCATGACTTGATCTTCATGTCATACATGCTACTTGCTTGATCGATGAGCCGCATGCTAGTTGGGCCTTTCCCTAATCATTGCTACATGATGCGCTAGTATCATTGCATATCCTGCTACACTGGGAGAGGCATACATTTGCATACATCATGATAGTTACATTTTCTTTATGATTTGAGTACTTTGTAAAGTGTGAAAGATCTTCTATAACTTTTGTAATATATAGAGTGTTGCCCCTAAAGTGAGGAAAAGATCCCAAAGTGGACAAAATTAAAAGATCCCAAAGAGGACAAAATTAAAAGATCCCAAAGAGGACAAATGAGAGTTAAATAGAAAGAGCCATTGAGGCCACCAAGAAAATACAAAAAAAAGAAATAAAAAGAGAGAAGGGGCACACTACCATTCCTTTTGAGAGATCCACACTCGTACTCCATCTTATATCTTGTACTCCATAGAGATTATCATTTATTTATATAACTAGGTGGGGACCTTCACACTATAGAACTTGGCTTGTATATTCCAATGATGAGCCTCGTCAAATGAGCTCTAGGTCTTCTTGAGCAAGCAAGTTGGATGCACCCCCACTAGTTCCATTGGAGAGCTTTTAGCTCATATGTGCATCCGTTGCATGGCAATCCCTACTCCTCACATCATATCTATCATTTGGCCTTCTCTCGCCTATGATTGTCCTCATGTATGTGAGCCTTTCACACCTTTTTGTCTTCCTCCTCCACCTTATTCTCTCTTTGCCATCCTAAGTGTCAACTTTCTTGCTTACGCTCATCCATTGCATGAGTGCTCAAAATGTCGAAAAGGAGTGGATCATTTTGACTTGTACCTGGCTAGTGGTCTGGGGATGAGTCAAGATAAGATTCCAAAGAAGACCAAGTGTGACACTTTAGTAGATTGAGTTCTTGTACGCAAACACCATTTGGAGACATTCGAGTCACGGACAACGAGAGACCTTGCACATTTATGTTCTTATGTTGCTTGTTTCAATATTAGATATAGACTCTTTCCTGTTATGACTTGAATTGAATTGCATGCTTTGATTGCTTTACTTACAAAGTTCTTATATGGTTGTTAGCATGTCACCACAAAAATTATGCTTGTTATCATTTACCTACTCGAGGACGAGCTGGAATTAAGCTTGGGGATGTTGATACGTCCAAAACGTATCTATAATTTTTTCTTGCTCCATGCCTCTTTTGTGTGATATTGTTATGATATTGATGAACTTCCATACACTTTTGATAATATTTGGACTAAACTATTAACCAAGTGCACCCCAGTGCCAGTTCCTGTTTTCTGCTATTTTTCTATTTCAGGTTTCCCCCTTATTAAAAGTACAAGAAACATTCCGGGAAAAATATAGGAAAAATCAGCGTACCGGAAGCTTCGCGAAGAGCCCGAGAGGGGCCAGAGGGGAGCCAGGGGGCCCCAGGCGGCCAGTGGGCGCGGCCCCACCCCTGGCCGCGCCAGAGGGGAGCCTGGAGCCCCTGGCCGCGCCAGAGGGGAGCCTGGAGCCCCTGGGCCACCTCTGGTATCCCCCTTTCACCTATTTATTCCCCGTGACGAGAAACCCTCGTGGACGGAACCCTTTTTCACGATCTCTCCTCTATTCCGCCTCCGCCGCGCTTCCAAGATCGGGAGCACCAGAAGACCTCTTCCCGGCACCCTGCCGGAGGGAGGAATCACCTCCGGGAGCTTCTCCACCACCATGGATGCTTCCCGGATGAACCGTGAGTAGTCCACCTTGGACCATGGGTCTATGATCAGTAGCTATGCGATGTTCTCCTCCCCTCTTTATTCTTCATGGATTCGACCTCGTGAGCTGCCCTACATGATCGAGGCACATATGTAATCTTTCTGCTGTTGCTATGTTGAGTTTGCTGGGATCCCATGGATTATGAGATTATGTTCATATTGTGATTGAGTTATATATTTGATTATCTTCTTTTATATTTATGTTCTTGAGTAACTCTTGCATGTTATCCGTTGTTGTTTATTGCTTTGGCCAAGTAGTAGGTAGTGACTCCAAGAGGGAGCGTTATGCATGATTGTGGGTTCATGCCCCCCGATGACTAGCTTGAGTGACAGAAACTTGAGTCTAGGGGATGTGTTGTTGCCACAAGGGGGGAAACAACGGTGCTTGTACTTGCGGGTGCAAAGATAGTTTACTTTACGCAAAGTTATTTAATGAAGTTGTCTGTTGCTTTGAGTTTACACTTTGGGTGGGATTCGCAAGTTAATACCAGCGAGATGTTCTGGATAGATATCTCAAGGTGGATGATTAGTGGGTAGATGCAGATGGATTTCGGTCTACTTGTCTTGGCGTACTGCCCGTGCTTTGGAGCCTCTTCCTTTCTGTTTTGCATAATTAGCATTGGTTTGCGCACATAATCCTGTCAATTGCCCAGCTGTAAATTGTTTACCTCGCCTGGCTATTTTATCGTCGTTTGGGAGAGAGAGATCACTAGTGAACATCATAGTACCCCGGTCCATATTTCCACCACTGTTTACACTATCAATTTACTTTCAGTATTTACTTTTCCGTAGCAATCACTATCATTATTATCCCATGCATTTTATCCTTCGTAAACAACAAGGCCAGAGGAATTGACAACTCCTCTGTACTGGTTGGGAAGCGAAGCTATCTGTGTGTGTGCAGGTCTAGGTGAAGTACGCAACCTTAGGTTGTAAACGGTGCCATTGTTGACTTCACCACCTACTTGTATCTGTTGGAGTCCTCCTGGACGATACTCAACCTTAGCATCTTTGCTAAGGGAAATTTGCCGCTACGCTACATCTCACCTTCCACTTGGGGTAACCAACGAGGGACGAGAAGCTATCTCGTGTTTCAGTACCTGGTGTGTATCAAGCTAGAGGGCCCGCTGGAAGCCTCAACCGGCCCACACCTGGCCCACTCAAGGAAACCGACATAAAGGAGTCCTCAACGATCATGGAGACCATGACTTAGCGTCCAAGACTTAAGATAGATTAGGAAACCCTCTCTGTAAACCTAGACGGACTCCTTGCGACCCAGCTTAGTATATAAAGGCTGGGAGAGGGGACGTCTAGGGCATGGAATCTCATAGTTACACCCCCGGTCCCGAGCGATCTCTCCTGGACCTCCACTGTAATTGCCTCCATTATAATACAATCGAGCATGAAGTGATTTATCCTGTTAGCCGACGAGTATCGCAAACCTGCACATCTCCTCTACGATCTAACCCAGGTTTCCGAACCATGGGATTTGCCGAGGTCAATGCTCGTCATCATATTTGCTTCTTCTTGAGGACGACCTTGAGGAACTCCCAAAACGATTCTTCTTTGTGAACTTTTGGAACTTTCTGGTGAGGAGAGCTAATTCCCGACTGAGAGTTTCAGTATCATCAGAGTCAACCTCAGATTCTTCATTAGAGGACACTTTTCGTGCCTTAGCTTTTAGCGTGCGGACTTTAGGAGTGGATCCATACAGGTCTCATTTCTCAGACAGCTTCAGTTCATGAGCATTGAGGCGCTCGAGGATATCAGCAGGGTCGAGGGTCTTGAAATCAGGCCGCTCTTGAATCATTAGCGATAGTATCTCAAATGAGCCATCCAGAGATCTCGATAGTTTCTTCACGACTTCGTGATCAGTGATATCAATGGCATCCAGTGCTTGAAGGTCATTTGATATATCAGTGAGCCTGTCAAAGGTTTGCTGCACATTTTCATTATTCAGCCTTTTGAACCTGTTGAAGAGGTTGCGAAGAGTATCAACTCGAGAGTCTCGTTGTGTGGAAACTCCCTCATTGACTTTTGACGGTATCATCCAAATCTTCTTTGCAGTATCCAGACCATTGATACGATTGAACTGAGCTTTGTTGAGGTGGCCACCAATGATGCTCCGAGCTTTCGCGTCGAGTTGCCAGTTTCTCTTGACAACATCAGAAGGAGTCATTGATGCGGTGAGGAAGATCTCTCACTTCTCGTTGGTTACCCCAAGTGGAAGGTGAGATGTAGCGTAGTAACAAATTTGCCCTATGCAGAGGATAGGGTTTGTCTCCCATAGGACTCGAAGAAATACAAGAAGGTGGTAAAGTGAACGATGGCGTCGTTCACAACTCAGGGTTTCTTACTTCACCTGGACCTGCACACACATTAAATAACTTTGCTCCCAACGAGTACAGAGGAGTTGTCAATTCCTCCGGCCTTGCTGTTTACAAAGGATCAACGCAAGAGATAAAAATAGTGGCATCTGAAAAGTAAGAACTGAAAGTAAATTGAAGGTGTAAACAATGCTGGAAATATGGACCAGGGTCCCATGACTTTCACTAGTGATGTCTCTCTCCCAAAAGACGATAAAAGTGCTAGCGAGGTAAATAAATCACAGTTAGGCAATTGACAGGATTATAAACACACGGCAATGCTAACTATGCTACAAAAGAAAGGAAGAGGCTCAAAAGCAATGGTCAGTACGCCAAGGTAAGTAGACCGAAATCCATCTGCATCTACTACGAATCATCCACCTTGAGATATCTATCCAGAACATCTCGCTGGTATTAAGTTGTGAATCCCACCCAAAGTGTAAACTCAAAGCAATACACAAGTGCATTAAAAGAACTATGCGTAAAGTAAACAATCCTTGCACCCGCGAGTACAATCACCATTGTTTTATCCCTGGTGGCAAGAGCACATCCCCTAGTCTCATGTTTCTGTCACTCAAGCTAGACATCAGGGGGCTGAACCCACAATCAAGCATAACGCTCCCTCTTGGAGTTGCAACAAATCACTTGGCCAAAGTAAAATACGACAACGGAGAACATGCAAGAATTAACTAAAGAACACAAATATAAAAGATAACCAAATATATTACTCATCACAATCTGAAGATAGTCTCATAATCCATCAGATCCCAACAAACTCAGCATAGCAACGCAAAAAATTACAAAGGTGTGCCTGGATCATGTGAGGCAGCTCACGAGGTCTCGAAAGTGGAAGCACAAAGAGGGGAGGAGAACATCACATAGCTACTGGTCATGGACCCATGGTCCAAGGGGGACTACTCACAACACATCCGGGAGGCGTCCATGGTGATGGATGGTCTCCCGGAGGGGATTCCTACTTCCGGCAGGGTGTCGGGGCAGCTTCTCCTGGAAGCCCCGATCTTGAAACGAAGGTGGCGGCGGTACAGAGAGAAGAACGGGAATAGCATATCGATATTAGGGGTTTCCTCCGCGGAGGCTAAATATAGGCGAAAAGGGGCACCGAGAGGGGCCACAGGGTAGCCAGGAGGCCTTCTGGCGCGCCCTAGGGTGGGGCCGCGCTAGGGACCCTCCTGGGGCCCTGGTGGGTCCACCCCCTTCCATCTTTGGTTCTTCGGGAAGCTTCAAAGTCGCTGATTTTTTATATAATTTTTCCAGGATTATTTTGTACTTTTAATGGCCGGAAAACCTGAAATACAAAAACAGCAGAAAACAGGAATTGGCAACTGTGTGCACTGAGTTAATAGATTAGTCCAAATATGATCAAGAGTGTATGAAAGTTCAAGTAAAACATGGAAAAGTCACACAAATCATGCATGGAGCAAGCAGAAATTATAGGTACGTTTGGGACGTATCAGTCATCAAGGTAGCTTCAGGAATGCCTTGATCAACAATATCCCAGAGATCTTTGTCAATAGCTTCAAGATGCATCCTTATCTTGTTCTTCCAGTACAGATAGTCTGTACCATCGAAGCTGGGGTAGTTCGAATCAACCTTCATTGTACCTAAGGTCGACATAACTAAAACTCCAGGTGGTTAAACCGAATCACATAGAACAAGGGAGTACCTTGCTCTGATACCAATTGAAAGCGCAGTATATCGACCAAATGGGGATGAATGGGAGATTTTCAAATTTTCTTGAGGAATTTCGATTTCCTCAGGATTGAGGCAATGCGAAATTGAGGAAACTCACAAAATGATGAAGCACAGAAACATTCCAGAATGTAAACATGAACACACGGCTTCATATTGCAACTGAAATAAAATCTAACAGAGGTGCAGAAGTGTATCAGATGCAAAGCATGAGGAAACAGAACATAGGGAACTCAGAGAGGAAGGCATCAGGACAAGTCATAAGTGCAGAATCAGAAGAGTAAGGTCTGAGTAAATAGCACCGGGGCACAGATGACACCAATTTGGTAGACCAGTTCAAGTTGTTGTGACAACTCTACATCTGGTTGGAGAGGTTGAGATCAAACTCAGAAGACATAGTCTTCACCTTATTCTCCTTGAACTAAAGTCCTCAGACTCTGTCCAATCACTCAAGTAAGTCTTCAAGGTAGACTCCCGAAACCTTCACAGACTCTGTTCACTCAGGAAAGTCACAATTGCATCTTGACTTCCTTGGAACGATAACTCTTACACTGGCTGGAAGATCACATTCTTCAAGAGTACAAAGCTTCGGATCACTCGAACCGACTTCCTCAGAAATGCTCAACTACTCAGGCTGGTGGTTTTCCTCACTTAGGTTCTTCATGTTCCTCAGAGGTGGGTTGCTCTTAGATGACAAGTGTCAGTTTTTCTCTCGGAACAGCCAACCCTCCAATGGGGCTAGGGGAGGCTATTTATAGCCGGGGAGCAACCCCGGGTGAAAGGACATAAATGCCCATGCACTAAATTACGATCATGCCCACCCTTCAGATCGTTGCGAGACAGGTTCTAGCCTCTTACCACGCGACACGTGGCACGGATTAAAATATTCTCCCTCTCTCTTCTTTAGGAAAACTACGCTGGCAGTTTCCTGACTCCTCAACCGAAGTTAGATTCCTCAATGTCCTGAAGAACAAGGTCTCAGCCACCCGAGGAACTGAACCTCTACTGCAGGAGATTTCTTTGTGTTTTCTTTGGGATTTCTATTTGAGCACTTCCTTAGAATCACGGAACTCATTTTCCTCAACCCCTCCAATAGTGTGGTGTTTTCCTATGACTCAAGGAAATAAAAAGCCTAACGGACACTACGCTTCAGTTTATGCTTCATCTTGAGTTGTCTTCAATATGGCGCCGACTTCCTCAGGATCTGTGTTCCTCAGGATCCATATTCCTCAGGATCCATTTTCCTCAGGATTTCGCGCCTCGACATTCTTCAGAAAAACATCTGTTTCTTCAATGTTCCTCAACATTTTGAGGGGTCGATAATGGTGGTTAAACACTTCTTCAGGCACTGTTCTCCTGTGTATACTTTCAAACACATCAGTACCTTAAACATTTTGTCATAAACTACTCCAAAACCTCAAAGGGGGCACTAGATGCACTTACACCAAAGAAACGTGCATGCCAGATTTAGTCAGACATTATGAACGGACCTCTGAACGCGACCAAGCAGCTTTACATACCGCCAGGGCACTTCAGCATCCCGATGGCAAACGTCATGGTCGCAACGCAATACCTAACCGGCCTTTCCATCCTCGGGAATTCCCCCGGAGAACGAATGTCACAGCAAGCGAAGTATACGGTGAGTTGCCCTCACCTACTCGCAAGATCGAAGTCGGAGTCTAGTAGAGGCCAACAAATTTACACCGATGACCGCTGGCACAAAGGGTGCCAATAACATAGTAACCAAGGAACCCATCACAATGGAGTATACGAACAGGTCATGCAAGGGCCATGTCCCAAACACAACAACCCCGGTAGGCCAGCCAACCATGCCTGGAAGGACTATTGCTACATGGAAGGCTTCAAACAAGAAGTACTTGGAACACAACAAAAAAATCCATCAAGGCTCCCCTGAAAAACAAACCTCCAGCTCCAATCAAGACACTTATGACCAGCCCAATAACCCTTTCCTTTGCCTCCACAAGAGAAACTCCCAAGGGCCAAAAAACTGCAGAGTCGCCAATGACAGCAAAACCAAAGAGCCGGAGCCAAACACCAACACTACCCAGTCCCAACCGGATATCGGAAGAACTCCAAGTCGTCCAATAACAACGGCTTGTTCCATGTCTTCAGCGGCAACTGTAATAGAGGCGCAGAGACCATACACCAAACAGACTCGAGGTTGGCCACAACTAAACAAACATAACCATCCCGACTTAACTGGTCCAATCAGGCAATCACTTGGAGCCGGGCAGACCACCCACCAAGGATGGATAAACCCGGGGCACGAGACTTAGTTTTCAACCCCCAGATAGCCGGACATACTTTGAACAAGGTCCTCATGGATGGCGGAAGCAGTATCAACACAATCTACTACAAAGCGTTTCGCCGCTTAGGCCTGATCAACAACCAACTGCAACTTTCAGCTACCACCTTCCGCGAAATCATTCCGGGCAAGTCGGCCCAGCCAATAGTACAAATGTCCCTAGAAGTGAATTTCGGCGACAGCAAAAAATTTCCGCTCTGAAGTTCTCTCGTTCGAGGTCATTAAAATCGAAAGCCCCCACCACGCAATCTTTGGCAGGACGGCTTACGCCAAATTCATGGCTCGCCCCTGCTACACCTACCTCAAGCTAAAGATGACATGCCCTCACGGCATGATCACAGTACAAGGCAGCCATGACATTGCCTTATCCTGCGAAAATAATGACGCCTCCTATGCAGAATTCGCATGCAATACAGAGCACGACGAGATACATCACTCGTCAACCACGCCAGACATAGAAGACGGTACGCCAGACTCGTCCCCGGTGCTTCGAAAGCCGGAATATCCCACCCATTAAGGAAGCAATGTCTCTCTGAACGTGACGCTCCGCTTCAGGAAGGCGTGCAAGGGCTCCTCGAAAAACAAAATGACATGACGTTCTACCAATATTTGAACGTCACCCCCACCCTGACAAGCGAGAGTCGTCCACCACTAGTACCTCCATCATTATGGATCACGAGCCAGCTCCATTGTCCCCCAACCTCAGGATATCCTTTTTACTTTCTGCAAAATTACTTTATTTTTTGTTTCAATAAAGTCGGCCGAAAGCCGGCACACAACAAAAATCTTAGTTTCTCGTGATACCCACAATACTTTGGAATCTTAGTTACACCTTGTTTATGGTATTACATCCGCATGTACACTTGATGCAAACTCGCACTCATATGACATGGTTGCATCTAATTCAATCAAATCTGACTCTACAATAGACGCCACTTTGACACTGAACCAAAATTCTGCATAGCACCAGCACAAGTCATGCAATGCCGGCTTATAGAGAAGTTCATTCCAACATGCATAATGTAACCAACAATTCATTTTCATAAGTCAATCGGAGGAATCCTATCGTGGAGCTGGCTGACGTTGCACTTCTCCGATTAAAGGTTGTTGCTATCGCCCGTATGGTTGACTTCTATGCGTTTTAACACAACAATATACATAAATAAAAATCTCAATTAAAAAACTGACACTCCCTATTGCGGTTGTAACCTTTAAACACAAATTCCTTACATTATAAGACGTACAATGTACAAGTATGCTCGACAAAACAAGTTTTCACCAAACGATAACCGACTAAACCATCAGGGGGCTTAACAAAACTACTACCCCTAGAGAATATCATGTGGCGATGATACATATTTTCTTCCCTCAATGCCACTCACGTCCTCCCCGATTACAGCTGGCATCGAGGGACTGATGGTCGACTCCTCATTGATAACCTTCAGGGAAATAGCCTTCAGAGCCAGCATCACCCGTCTTTTATTTTGCTCATCATAGCCCAACTCAAACGAGTCCAGTTTCAACTCGTTGGCGATCTTGGTGGCGTAGTGCCGGATATCCTTCGCAACCCAATAATATTCATTTGGATGATATTTTAAGCCATCGGCCTTGAGCTCGGGAAAATCAAGCGTTAACCTGCTCGGGTCTACGGTGGGATAATAAACCTTGCACAGGTTAAGGGCTTGTATCACTCCTTTTAGTCAAGCCAAATTTTTCACCTCCTCCACCCATTCCGGAGCTCTCGACTGCACCTATAAGAAATTACTAGTCAAAGCTGGATACTGAGAACGCCTCGTCAAAGATTCGATAAGACAACAACCACCAAGGTGCATGCTGGTTATCAGGTCCTTGATGACATGCAATTCATCACCACCGGCTTTCTTCAGCGACGAACGCTTTTCACCTGCGTTTTTCTAAACATACCACAGGTCTCCGACGAAAGCAAGGATATTCTTCCTCACTAAAAATTAGAGGAAATACAACACTAAGTACAAGTTGGTACTAACTCACCCAAAACGGTTGTGGCCACCTCAGAAAGACGACAACGTATGGTCGCAAGATCTTCACGTGCGACGCAAGCGTCGGCCACAACTTCCTCCACAAATCGTTCTTTGGACACAACATCTGATCTCAGTATTTCCAGCTCCTGTAGATGCTCGTTATGTGCCCGGGCAGCATTGCGTTCGGCTTCCTCCCGCTTACCAACCTCAGCGGCTAGTTGGTCTAGCCACATGTTTTCCCTCTCCTTAGCTTTCAGCGCCAGAGCTTGCTGAGGGCTTCTCGCCCCTCGTTTTTTACCCAAAGTGGAAGGTATGAGATGCGACACAGTAGCAAGTTTCCCTCAGTGAAGATACCAATGTTTATGTCTCCAGTAGGACTCCAACAACAAGAAGTAGGTGACAACGGCGCTATAAATCTAGCACGAGTTGAAGTGGACCTGCACACATCAACACATAACTTTTCTCCCAACGAGTACACAGAGGTTGTCAATCTCTCCGGTCTTGTTGGTTACAAAGGGTCAAACGCAAGAGATAAAAGATAGTGATAACTGCAACTAGAAAATAAAAGCAGGAAGTAAATTGAGGGTGTAAACAGTGGTGGAAATATGGACTAGGGTCCCATGATGTTCACTAGTGATGTCTCTCTCCCAAAAGACGATAAAAGATCTATGCAAGGTAAACAAATTACATCTGGGCAATTGACGGGATTACGGGCGCAAACCAATGCTAACTATGCTACAAAAGAAAGGAAGAGGCTCAAAAGCATGGGTGGTACGCCAAGATAAGTAGACTGAAATCAATCTACATCTACTACCAATCATACACCTTGAGATATCTATCCAGAACATCTCAATGGTATTAAGTTGCGAGCCCCACCCAAAGTGTAAACCCAAAGCAACATAAAACTGCATTAAAAGAACTTTGCGTAAAGTAAACAATCCTTGCAACCGAGGTTACAAGCACCGTTGTTTTCCCCCTTGTGGCAACAGCACATCCCCTAGACTCTTGTTTCTGTCACTCAAGCTAGTCATCAGGGGGCATGAACCCATAATCATGCATAACACTCCCTCTTGGAATCACTACCTACTACTTGGCCAAAGCAATAAACAGCAACGGAGAACATGCAAGAATTACTCAAGAACACAAATATAAAAGAGAAGAACCAAATATATTACTCATCACAATCTGAAATAGCCTCATAATCCATCAGATCCCAGCAAACTAAACATAGCAACCGCAGAAAGAATTACATATGTGCATTGATCATGTAGGGCTGCTCACAAGGTCTAATCCATGAAGAACAAAGAGGGGAGGAGAACATCACATAGCTACTTATCATGGACCCATGGTCCAAGGTGGAATACTCACGGATCATCCGGGAAGCATCCATGGTGGTGGAGAAGCTCCCGGAGGTCAACCCTCCCTCCGTCAGGGTGCCAAAAAGAGGTCTTCTGACGCCCCCAATCTTGGAAGCGTGGCGACGGAACATAGGCGAGATCTCGAAAAGGGGTTCTGTCTTCAGAGGTCTCGGGGCGAGACAAATATATAGGCGAAGGGGGAAGCCGGGGGGCACCAGGGAGTGCATGTGCCCCCCTGGCCTCCTAGGCACAGGGTGCCCCCCGGCTCTCCTTCGGGGCTTGATACGTCCCAAACGTATCTATAATTTATGCTTGCTCCATGCATGATTTGTGTGACTTTGCCATGTTTTACTTGAACTTTCATACCCTTTTTATCATATTTGGACTAACCTATTAACTAAGTGCACCCAGTTGTCAGTTCCTGTTTTCTGCTGTTTTTGTATTTCAGGATTTCCGGCCATTAAAAGTGTCAAATAAATTCCAGAAAAATCCAATAAAAATCAGTGACCCGAAAGCTTCCCGAATAATCAAAAAAGTAGGGGGGTGGACCCACCAGGGCCCCTCTTCGCCTATATTTACCCCCCGTGACGGAAACCCCTAATATCGATCTGCTATTCCCGTTCTCCTCTCTGTACCGCCGCTGCCGTTTCAAGTTCGGGGCTGCCAGGAGAAGCTGCCCCGGCACCCTGCCGGAAGGAGGAATCCCCTCCGGGAGACCATCCATCGCCATGGACGCCTCCCGGATGTGTCGTGAGTAGTCCACCTTGGACCATGGGTCTGTGACCAGTAGCTATGTGATGTACCTCTGTAAGGCCCGATATGCGGTACTGTTCCAGATCTAGATGTTTCCATCCAGATCCAGGGACGAAGCACATATCGGTCCCACCGCGACATATGATAATGCCATATGCCATGGATTTCCAACATGATATCACAACATTACAGCTACAAGGATACAACATCTCATACAAGCTAGTATACAACTGCCTTAATATAATACATCAGCGGAAGATACGTGTCTGAGTATAGACTACATTCAAATGCCTAGTTGCAAAGGTAAAACACACCATTCCCGTTACCACACGGTTCCGGGCTCTCCGCCGGGATCCGCCTAACTAGTCGTCGTCGAGTCTCCACGAAGGCGTCCAGAAGAAGAGTCGAGGGATTAATCAACTGCAGCGGCCGATCAGGCAAAACATAAAAGAGAAAAGAAAAAAAAAGGGTGAGAATAAATCAAAAGTCTTGTAACTAACTTCTCACGGGTAAGATGGGGGTAGTGGTGAGGTTGCAGACGCACTAGCAATATATGAGTGGCTAACGGTCTATTTTAGAGTAAGATGAGAACCAAGCATTCGATGAGGAATCGCCTCCAACAAGTCTTGCTATCAACTACTTACGCAAGCATAACACCTATCATATCCTTGTCCTCCTCTTCGCATCCCGACGAAGAAGAAGCAGTCAAGGCACACACACGTTGATCAAGTTAGAGTTATGAATCAGTTGATGTTATCTATGAACAAGACGTAGGTTCCAAGTCGTCCATAACCGTGGACACGGCTTCTCGAAAAGATTTAACCCTGCAGGGGTGTACCAACTGCTCATTACAAGGCTCCGCACGCACGCCCATCTCTCTAAGTTTCTACCCATCACAGGAAGCCATTTTATGATTTAGTCCCGAGAGATCCGAAACGACAGGTCCCTCTCGCTAACAACGAACAAATCCGGGTGGCCCCGGGGGAGTCGACACCCAATCCAAAAGCCGGCCACGCTCTCGGATCGGACTGTTCCGTATGACGCGGGTCGGATTGGCGGTAATTCTCACATGAGGCCGGGTCCTAGCCGATCAAAGGAAAAACCATGTTCCCACTGGCCCGGTTTGGTTTAAAGAACATCTGCTAGGAGCGACCCGATAGACACACACACGGTTTCAAATGGTAAATCATCTTGGGCCACCACTAGAAATGTTTGAAGCTAGGTAGGTAAGAAAAGGGGACCCCATAAAATCCCACACGCGGTTAGACACGCCCAGTATTAGAACCAATACCCGGAACTCGGATCCTAGGTGACTCGAATGGAACAAAGCGTTGGGGCGGGATAGCCTAGACCTTCCATCCTTTGTCGAATATATTCAACATTATAATAATCATATCATCAACAACAATATAATAATTTGATAGCCCATAACCAAGGAGTAATAGGAGGTAATAGTTGATAACATCCTAGCATGCATACTAAGAAGTGGCTGAGTAGCGAGCAATAGTAACATAGCCGAACACGGTTTGCTGGGATGTGGAGGACATGGATGTTTAAGTTTATTTTGAGACGCATGAATATGAAGTGGTAGGATCAAGCAATCGTTCTATCCTCACCTAGGCGCGAGTGAGCTGAAAGTTATAAGCATGATATACGCTCCCCCTTACCTGATGAGAAGACGTTCCGAAGGTGAAGTCGATCGCAAGCTCGCAACGTCTCCGAGAGGTACCCGCGGAAGCACACAAGAAGGAAACACTGGAAAAGGAAATCGATGAGCAATCATCTATTACTATGAAGCAATCACAAAAAAGCATCAATAAGAAGGCAACAAGAGACAACGCACTACGGCATCGTATCTATCGTCGAGAGCGGTTACTAACAGGTTAAGTGGAGTATTCGTCACACACGACGATACCGCACATTTAGAAAGGTTAAACTTATTTAGCTACACAAGATGAGCAAAGGTTGTTAACATGGCATCTATCTCAAGCATGTCATAGCACACAAACATGAAACGAGGTGAAGCATAAGGTAAACTATCTATGCTAGTCAATTTAAGTGAGGCACAACCTAAACATGGCATAACACTAAATACCCCACAACTATTTAATTATTTGGTACTGTTCTGCCCAAAACCATATTTTAGGTTGGCTAACAGCAGCAAAAAATATCATAAACACAAAGTACATGAAATTCTAATCCAGTTACATATAAAGAACACTCCAAACGGAGTTACGGTTAAAAAGATACAAGCAAAACAAGTTATGCACTCAATCTGCCAACATCAGAAAGCACACTTCAGAGCATTGCATAAACAGGATAATGAATGCAAACATGCTCACAAATGATATGAAACTAAAGTAGACATGGCAGGGAAGGCATGGAAAAAGGAATCATGCAAAAAGGCATCATGGTTCACTAGTTATAAGCAACACAAAAAACTATAAAACATTACTGGTCAAGGACTTGGTGAAAATCAGGAAAACAGGGCAGAAACTGTTATTTTCATGCTGTAAAAACAGGAGCAAAACTATATGCAACAGTGCCGCAACATAACATAGCAATATATGAGCATGGAGTAGGCATGATGATGATCAGGTACAAACAACAATCAAGGTCATAGGCATAACAGATCAAAAGATATTAAGCGTGCAACATGGCATCGGAAAGTTACAAACTTAGAGAAAAACAGAGGTGGCTGTCAACAACAGCAGGATAGCCACTTTGGAGCTAAACATAACTATGACCAGGAATGTAAACATGAAAATGCAATACATATAATGGAAGTAGACATGGCATAGATCAAAATGACATATTGCAATGCTCAATAGGATGCACGGTTAAAAAGATACAAGGAAGCAAAGTAGCAAGTTTATATAAACAACAGCATATAACATCAGGGTCACCACTTTGGAGCAAGATTTAATATAGCTACATCATGCAAACATGGCAAGTAATTGCATAGGATTTAAGTAGACATGATGCTTAACAGTATGCAGCAAGAATTAATAGCATAGGCCTCATGGATGTGTCACAATCATCAATCAAACTTGCAATAAAATAACAACAGCAACACTTAACAGAAATTAACAGCAGTTAACAGTCTGATGGCCACTTCCACAGTGATTAACAACATCAAGATGGCCTCAAATCAAAATGCTCACAAAATATGGATTGAAGTACACACAATTCTAAACAATTTTCCTTTTGGGCGCAACCTCATCCGAGCTACCGTTTGATCGCAAAACTACTCGCAAAAATGAATCAGCATTAATATTTACAGGACTTAGCCAAAATTATAGAGATACAGGGGGGAAAATAAAGGACCTTGGGCCGTGGCCCAACTGGCCAGATCGGGCGGATCTGGCCCTCACGGCGAGGAGGAGGCTTCGGGCCGGGGCTGGCTTGGGGCGAGCTGGTCCATGGGCCGCGCCTGGCCCACGTGGCGGCCGCGTCCAACGACGCCGACGAGGGACCGAGGGGGCTGGAGAGGCTCGGCGTGGTGGGGTTTCGCCGAATCCCGCCGGATCTGAGGCGGCGGCGGCACAAGCCAGTGAGGCCGCAAGGGGTGGCGGCCCGACCTCGGCTCGGGAGGCCGGCCAGCCATGGCGTGGCGTCTGCCGTGGGCTCCCGCCGGCGACCTGCGAGAGTAGATAGGGGAGGTGAGGAGGCGAGGGAGGAGAGGAACCAGAGGAGAGGAGGGTGCGGGGAGACAAAGGAGGCAACCGGGGCGGCAGTGGCGCGGGCCGGAGGCTCGCTGGAGTTGGTGGCCGGCGCGGCCACGGCTGGCTCGGGGGAGGCAGCTCGGGCGCAGGCTTCGGGCGGATCCACGGGATAGCGTGGTTGCCTCTGGATCGTTGGATCAGGCGATCCAACGGTCCATATCGAGGGGAGCTAGGGTTTGCTGCAAAAATGGGAAAATGCGAAAATTGGGGCTATTGTGAGGGGGTTGGCTGCAATTTTTGCTAGGGGGAAACCCTAGAAAGGGGTGGGAGAGTGGTGGTCTTTATATAGCCCAGGTGGCTGGCAGTTTGCAAAAACATCCCCGGTTTTTCTCTCGCGCGCGTGTTGTATATGTTTTTGACCGCCGGGGGTTCGCAGGACCTCCGGTTCGGGTAAAACTTCAAACTGCGCAATCAGCGCGTCGAGCCGGCGGCGTTCACCTCGCGCTAGAACCTTTATGAGAACACTTTTCTGCGCGCTATAAAAATATCACGTTTACTTATTAAACGGGGTTTTTCGTTCCGTTGGTTGCGGCTGGTCTCGTGCGGTTTTCACGACGGTGATCGGATGAAACCCGGTGCCGCAAAGGTCGAGTGTCAGGGTGTCAAGGGTCGGTCTCCGTCCGGTACGAGATAAGAGGGGGAAATAATCATCGATCGATAAATCGGGGATGAAAAAGCCTCAAACAAATTAGACAATCAAACAATTCACACCAAAAACAATTTTTTCTAATTTTTGTGAAATCTGGGTTGTTACAATACAACACCACCAACAAGGGATCTCGTCCGAGATCTAGGACGATCCGGGGGAGAGGAGGGAAGAGAAAATAAAGACGACGATCTTCAAAACCACCAACAAGGGACTCTGCTTCATGTCGACGACGAACTTCCGCCGAGATAAAATTTCTGCAGAGAGACGGCAACGTTGGAAAATGAAACCGTCGGCAGATCAAGAGGAAGAACAATAGACCAAGCGACGATCAAGAGAAGCATTCTCATGTAAATCATGAGGACACAGGGTAAGAGGACTAAAGTCAATAGACGACCAAGATGTAAACCAGAGTTGGAGAAACTAAAGGTGCTACAGGATTTCTGTCGGGACCCGGGGTTAGCGTATGTAATTCCGGTCATAATAAAATCACATGGAGAGCCGAGAACCGTACCCACTTGTCTAAGCAGACAAGGCCAAGCACAGAACGTTCTCGGTAAGCATCGAACGTGAGGGGCATCCCATTCAGGCCGGATGATCAACTGAGATGGGTCCTCATCGTCTGCACACAAGTCTAATGATATGGGTGGTGAATCCCATATTCACAGACAAGTCGCCTCAACCATGTTATCGATTGAATCATAACCCTTACATAGACTTACTCCAGCCCGATCACTTAGTCGGGATCTCGGGCGGGCTCGATCATACAACAAAGTGTGCCACGTGACAGAGTCACGAGCAATCGCATCACGATGCCCCAAGCTGCGCACATCTAAGGGCCACTTGGTGTATAAAAGACCGCCGGCAAGAACACAACTAAGCTATCGAACCCCACACTAAGACATGCATGTTATAAACATACACGTAGCATAGATGTCCAGTGTAAACAGCAGGTAATCACAACATGAACTCTACAAACTCATAGTCTTTATAACTTCTGCTAAACAGAGCAGACATAGTAGTTATATTACAAGCAGAGATCACATGGATGTGATCCAACATTACATCAAACATCAACGGAAGCAAATTATGTCTTAGTAAAGACAAGTTTAACAAATGGCTTAAGAAGCCTGAAAGAAAAGTACAACGACCCTCCAAAGGGCACAGGCTGCTGCCTGGAACTATACGACATTGGTCCACGTCGAGCTTGAGGTAGAGGCCACCATCAGGGTCAGTGGTCTCGTCTCTAAAACATAGAATAAGCAAACGTGAGTACAAAGTCGTACTCAGCAAGACTTACATAGGAACTATACTACTCATGCACATGTATCAAGGTAAAGGGAGGTGGGGTTTCACCTGCAGAAATGCCAGCTTTGACTTGGCTAATCCTGAACTACGAATACCAGAGAGAGGTAAGAACGTACACGAGTCCAAGTAACAGTCTCCAACCAATACTCCACTATGGTGCCTTCCTCGACTTCCCCACGAGGAAGCACGCCATAGCACTCACACTTATCTTGGTGTGTTTTAGAAGTATCCAGTTCAAGTTATCTATGATCAAGTAAAGGTCTCCAAGTAGTCCATAACCGCGGACACGGCTATTCGAATAGTTCATTAACCCTGCAGGGGTGTACTGCTACACACACGCCTCATCAGTTACCGCCTGGGGATGGACCCTTCAAGTGAGTACCGGCGAGGATGCTGCCACGACACTTCACTCACGGCACCATCTCTAGTCCTAGGGAGTCGCCTATTTGAGTTGGGACCACAGTCGGAATCCGGCCGATTGTTCCGATGCGGACTCAAACGTTGTGTGACCGCCATCAAGCTCAACTCGATCATGATCACTTGATTCAACGTGCCCACAACCTACGCCAACCACTTACCTTGGTTCCACCTGCTTGAGATCGTTAAAGGGCGAACTACTTGCGACTCCTGGACTGGTCCGGGGTGAGGTACTAGGCCGAGAGGGGTCAGTGAGCCCAATGTGTGGTCGTACTCTTGGTCTTGGATAACAACACAAGAACTCGGGCCTAAGGCAGTGTTCAACGAGACAACCCACTGTGTACTCCTACACAGCCTCTCATCGTTCACCTTTGTTTAGGGTAGATTCACCAACACGTTACCACCATCATTCACATGATCACTACCATCCCGACTCACATCAAAATAGCCTCAGGTAACAACTCTAAGCATGCAATAAGCTGTATCAGTTGCAGGGGCCACATGATATCAACCAACTCCTACATCTGCTAGGATTGTGGTTTGCTTACTACTGTGACAAAATGATAGGTCATGCAAAGGAATAGGTTCAACTAGCGGTAGAACGTATCATGGTGACATCCTAAACATGCATTTGCGAGAATGAGAGGGAACTGGGATTTTATAGACATGATCAAAGAGGGGGCTGCTTGCCTTGCTGACGATCACGAGGTATCACTCTTATGACGCGAGGTTGAACTCGTCTCCGAGATCAACTCTACCGAGAAGATGCAATCACCGAAGCACTGGAAGTAAAGCACAATCAAGATAATACAATACACATTCAATATGCAAAACAAAGCATGGCAGTGTGCTGATGTGACCTATGTTTGAATTGCGATATTTTAATTGAAGTTGATTTGAAAAGGAAATTCAAATTCAAACTCCAAATGTTATTCAAATTTGGTCAACTTGCATTTGCTAAAGTTTGTTCATTGTAAACCAAAGTTTCATATGGGTGAAATGCTTCTGAAGTACAAGTGATGTGTGGTGCATTTCAATGTTTGAAATTGGAATAGTAATTGATTTGAATTTGAAATAATTCCAATTAAATCAAATAGCAAAAGCTACTGATACCTTTTTAACATCAACTCCAACATAGCTGAAAGTTAGATATTTGGATAGAGGATTTTCTCCTGATCATTTTTCATATATTATATGTTGAATTTGGAGTTAAAATGAATTTTCTATGATTTTCCAAAGTTTCAGCCATTTTCTGGAATTTACTGAATTAAATAAATTGATTTAATCTTTTACTGCGTCATCACTAGGTCATGCTGACGCCAGGTTTGACCAGTCAACTGACAGGGCGGCCCCACCTGTCAGCCTCAGTGGTTAAACTAAAACTGTTTAATTTAAAACGTGGATTAGCTTAAGGCCTAGGGCCCACTGTCAGAGAGAGAGAGGGGGGATTAGCTGGTTGATTAGGTGCTAAATAACCCGGCCCGCCGGCGGTTAGCCGCCGGTGCCACTGGGCACGGCGGAGGGTTGCCGGAGTGGCCATCCCGGCCACGGGAGAAGGAGGGGAGGGCACTGGGAGGAAGCTCGCGACGTCGTGCGTACGCATGTGCCATCGGGGCAACGCGAGGAGGCCCGTGGCCATGGCTACGTCGACGGGGGCGGCGGCTGGAGCTACTGACCATGGCGGATGACGACAGAGGGCACGGGGGAGAAGAGGAAGAGCACGGGGAGGTTGCTCACGACGCCGCGCGTCTGTTAGAGCTAGGGGGCTTCAAACGGGCGCTCGGGGCCACGGTTACGACGACGAGAGGCGGTTGCTGGGGTCACTGACCATGGCAAACGGCGGCGGAGGGCACGGGAGCGAGGCGCAGATGGGGGAAAACAGAGCTGGGAGCTCACCAGAGACGAAGGAGAGGACGGCGAGGCCGGGGGTGAAGAGGAGGCGACGGATTTCTCGCCGGGGTGGGCGGCGGCCGGCGGCGTCACGTTGAAGCTGTCGTCGTCTCCGTTGCTTCTAGCTCCAAATTGATGGCGCCGCTCGAAGAAGTCGTCGCCGGGGCACCTCTTGGACAAGGTCTTGGCGCCTGGGGGGCTCGGTGGCCGCGCTGCTGCGGCGGCGTGCTCCGGCTGCGGCTCGGGAAACGGCGGCAGAGGAGAGGAGGAAGGTCGCGAGGAGAGGGAGAGTGGCCTGGGGCCTTCGGGGCGTCTCCAGAGCGAAGGAGAAGAGGAGGGGGAAGCAGGAGGTGGCGAGGAGGGGGAGGCATGCCCGCCATGCAGCGCACGGCGCGGGCTGCGCTCCTTCTGGCAGAGGAGGAAGACGACAGGGGGTGCTACTGGGCTGGGCCAAGTGGGCTGGCGCCTAGGCGAGGTAAGTCTCCTTCTCTGTTTTTCTTATTTTCCTTTCTGTTCTTTGTTTTGCCCATTAAAAAAAATAGCTAGGGCATTTATAAAAATCCCCAAACATTTTTATAAAACCTAGGTGACTATATAGAAGTCAAACCCAAGTTTTGGGAATTTTTGAAATTCAAATTATTTGAATTTCAATTCAAATAGACAAATGATTTAATTTCCAAGCCACTATTTGAATTGTTGAAAAATCTATGAGTATGGGATTAATCCCAAATCACTTTTAAAATGATCAGACTCATTTTTAGGTTTTTTCAAAACATCCAAAAGATTTTTGGAAAAAGATTTATTTCTGGCCTTTTTATTTAATTCGTTTAGGGCTTTTCTTTTCCCCAATTCCTTTTCTTTTGCAATTTTTTTCAAGATGCAAAAATGCAAGCTAGGTTAAACACAAACCTACTTTGGGGTTCTGACAATTTCCCAAACCCGAGATCGGAATCGAGACAATACGCTGCAAGCAAGGCATTGTAACGGTTCCGAAACTCTACTCACTCGAGATCCTGAAGTTTCAAAGGGGATAAGTCGAGAGTTAAAACACTTACGACACTTGTCCTGACCAGAGCAAGGTAAGGAGTAAAAAGATTCCTACTCTCCGATTACCAACTTAGTAACTACAAAATAGTTTTTGTCTAGACTCGACTTCAGCCAGAAAAGGGATCCAACGGTCGGTAAGGCTCTGATACCAAGTTGTAAGGCCCGATATGCGGTACTGTTCCAGATCTAGATGTTTCCATCCAGATCCAGGGACGAAGCACATATCGGTCCCACCGCGACATATGACAATGCCATATGCCCCGGATTTCCAACATGATATCACAACATTACAGCTACAAGGATACAACATCTCATACAAGCCAGCATACAACTGCCTTAATACAATACATCAGCGGAAGATACGTGTCTGAGTGCAGACTACATTCAAATTCCTAGTGGCAAAGGTAAAACACACCATTCCCGTTACCACACGGGTCCAGGCTCTCCGCCGGGATCCGCCTAACTAGTCGTCGTCGAGCCTCCACGAAGGCGTCCAGAAGAAGAGTCGAGGTAGTAATCAACTGCAGCGGACGATTAGGCAAAACATAAAAGCAAAAAGAAAATAAAGGGGTGAGAATATATCAAAAGTCTTGTAACTAACTTCTCACGGGAAAGATGGGGGGTAGTGGTGAGGTTACAGATGCACTAGCAATATATGAGTGGCTAACGGTCTATTTTAGAGTAAGATGAGAACCGAGAATTCGATGAGGAATCGCCTCCAACAAGTCTTGCAAAACTACTTACGCAAGCATAACACCTATCCTATCCTTGTCCTCCTCTTCGCATCCCAACGAAGAAGAAGCAGTCAAGGCACACACACGTTGATCAAGTTATAGTTATAATTCAGTTGGTGTTATCTATGAACAAGACGTAGGTTCCAAGTCATCCATAATCGTGGACACGGCTTCTCGAAAAGATTTAACCCTGCAGGGGTGTACCAACTGCCCATTACAAGGCTCCGCACGCACGCCCATCTCTCTCAGTTTCTACCCATCACAAGAGGCCATTTATGATTTAGTACCGAGAGATCCGAAACGACAGGTCCCTCTAGGTAACAACGAACAAATCCGGGTGGCCCCCGAGGAGTCGACACCCAATCCAAAAGCCGGTCACGCTCTCCGATCGGACTTTTCCGTATTATGCAGGTTTGATTGCCGGTAATTCTCACATGAGGCCGGGTCCTTGATGCACGAGATAACTTCTCGCACCTCGTTGGTTACCCAAAGTGGAAGATGAGATGTAGATAGCGGCAAATTTCCCTTAGCCAAGATGCTAAGGTTTAAGTGTCGAACGAATAGGACTCCAACAACGTAAAGTAGGTGGTGAAGTGAACAATGGCGCCCTTCACAACTCAAGGTTGCTTACTTCACCTGGACATGCACACACAACAAATAACTTTGCTTCCCAACGAGTACAGAGGAGTTTTCAATTCCCCCGGCCTTGTTGTTTACAAAGGATAAAACGCACGGGATAATAATGATAGTGATAGCAACGGAAAAGTAAATAAAGAAGTAAATTGATAGCGAGTGTAAACAGTGTTGGAAATACGGACCGGGGTCCTATGATGTTCACTAGTGATGTCTCTCTCCCAAAAGACGATAAAATAGCCATGCGAGGTAAACAAATTACAGCTAGGCAATTGACAGGATTATGTGCGCAAACCAATGCTAATTATGCTATAAAGAAAGGAAGAGGCTCAAAAGCATGGGCGGTACAACAAAACAAGTAGACCTAAATCCATCTGCATCTACCTACTAATCATCCACCTTGAGATATCTATCCAGAACATCTCGCTGGTATTAAGTTGCGAATCCCACCCAAAGTGTAAACTCAACGCAACGGACAACTGAATTAAAGAACTTTGCGTAAAGTAAACAATCCTTGCACCCACAAGTACAAGCACCGTTGTTTTCCCCCTTGTGGCAATAGCACATCCCCTAGACTCATGTCTCTGTCACTCAAGCTAGTCATCAGAGGGCATGAACCCACAATCATGCATAACGCTCCCTCTTGGAGTCACTTCCTACTACTTGGCCAAAGCAATAAATAGCAACGGAGAACATGCAATAATTACTCAAGAACATAAATATAAAAGAGGAGAATCAAATATATAACACAAACACAATCTTAACATAATCTCATAATCCATCAGATCCCAGCAAACTCAACATAGCAACAGCAGAAAGATTACATAAGTGCCTCGATCATGTAGGGCAGCTCACGAGCTCTAATCCATGAAGAACAAAGAGGGGAGGAGAACATCACATAGCTACTGATCATAGACCCATGGTCCAAGGTGGAATACTCACGGTTCATCTGGAAAGCATCCATGGTGGTGGAGAAGCTCCCGGAGGTGATTCCTCACTCCGGCAGGGTGCCGGGAAGAGGTCTTCTGGTGCTCCCGATCTTGGAAGCGCGGCGGCGACGGAGCAGAGGAGAGATCGCGAAAAAGGGTTCCGTCCTCGAGGGTTTCTCGTCACGGGGAATAAATAGGCGAAGGGGGAAAGCCAGAGGTGGGCCAGGGGCTCCATGCGCCCACCTGGCGCGTCCTAGGGGGTGGCCGCCTGGGCCCCCTGGCCCCCCTCGGCCCCCACTTTGGCTCTTCTGGAAGGTTCTCGTACGCTGATTTTCGCTATATTTTTTCGGGAATTTTTATTGCACTTTAAATAAGGGGGGAACCTAAAATAGAAAAACAGCAGAAAACAGGAACTGGCACTGGGGTGCACTGAGTTAACAGGTTATTCCAAATATGATCAAAAGTGTATGGAAGTTCATCAATATCATAGCAATATCACACAAAAGAAGCATGTAGCAAGCATAAATTATAGATACGTTTTGGACGTATCAACATCCCCAAGCTTAATTCCTGCTCCTCCTCGAGTAGGTAAATGATAAAAGCGTAATTTCTGTGGTGACATGCTAACAACCATATAAGAACTTTTAAGTAATGCAATCAAGGCATGTAATTCAATTCAAGTCATAACAGGCAAGAGTCTATATTTAGCATTGAAACGAGCAACATAAGAACATAAAGGTGCAAGAGCTCTCGCTGTCCGTGACTCGAATGTCTCCAAATGGTGTTTGCGTGTAAGAAAGGGGATAGGGATATACGAGAAAAAATATTTTTATGTTGAGAACTCAATCTACTAAAGTTTCACACTTGGTCTCCTTTGGAATCTTATCTTGACTCATCCCCAGACCACTAGCCAGGTACAAGTCAAAATGATCCACTCCTTTTCGACATTTTGAGCACTCATGCAATGGATGAGCGTAAGCAAGAAAGTTGACACTTAGGATGGCAAAGAGAGAATATGGTGGAGGAGTAAGACAAAAAGGTGTGAAGGGCTCACATTAATGAGGACAATCATAGGCGAGAGAAAGCCAAATGATAGATATGATGTGAGGAGTAGGGATTGCCATGCAACGGATGCACATATGAGCTAAGGTAAGCTCTCCAATGGAACTAGCGGGGGTGCATCCAACTTGCTTGATCAAGAAGACCTAGAGCTCATTTGAGGAGGCTCATCATTGGAATATACAAGCCAAGTTCTATAGTGTGAAGGTCCCCACATAGCTATATGCATGAATGATAATCTCTATGGAGTACAAGATATAAGAGGGAGTACGAGTGTGGATCTCTCAAAAGGAATAGTAGTGTGCCCCCTTTCTCTCTTTTTATTTCTTTTTCTCTTTTTTCTATATTTTTTTGTATTTTTTGGTGGCCTCAATGGTTCTTTCTATTTCTCTCATTTTTCCTCTTTGGGATCTTTTAATTTGTCCTCTTTGGCATCTTTTAATTTGTCCTCTTTGGGATCTTTTCCTCACTTTAGGGGCAACACTCTATATATTACAAGAAGTATAGAAGATCTTTCACACTTTACAAAGTACTCAAATCATAAAGAAGATCCAACTATCATGATGTATGCAAATGTATGCCTCTGCCAGTGTAGCAGGATATGAAATGATACTAGCGGGTCATGTAGCAATGATTAGGGCAAGGCCCAACTAGCATGCGGCTCATCGATCAAGCAAGTAGCATGTATGACATGAAGATCAAGTCATGAGAAGATGGATGTTGCATGGAAATGTATCTCGGAAAGGCTATGGAAATGCCTTGATAGGTAGGTATGGTGGATGTTTTGAGGAAGGATATAAGGAGGTTTATGATGACAGAGCGTATCGTGCCAAGGGTTTGGATGTACCGGAGAAGGTGGATGCTAACTCTCGGAGCGAGAAGAAAGCAATGGACGGCACAGGAGAGGCTAGAAAAATATGGGAAGGTGGAAGTGTCAACTTTCGAATACTCACATTATTCTGAAGAACTCATGCATTTATTTTCGGTAACTCTCAATCTAATAAGGAGGTTCACAAAGAGACAAGTACCCCGAGGAGGAGTGTATGGGGGTTTGGTTATCCTTGCGCATCCTCGACTCATGGTACGTGAGTGTTCTCTAATATTCGACCCCTCAGAAGAGTAGTGATCCATCTAGTAGCTAAAGTTCTCAACTAATTTTGTAAGTTTTGAAAATAAACACGGATTGCCCAAAATACGACATCTATCACTAATAGGCTAAAGCTCTTGAAACCAAAAGTCCAAACATTACTCAAAACAACACCTCAAAACTATTGCAAGTTACTACTACAAAAGAATAGAACCCTCAATCACCTACTTCAAGTCTAGACACAAAACTCAGTGCAACTGGCAAACTCTCTAAACAAGATAAACATGAAAACTCAAGAGAGTTCCAGCAACAAACTAAACAAAATTTCTTTAAAAATATAAGCATTAAAACTAAGATCTAAACATGAAAGTAGCTATGAAAAGATAAAGAAAACACACGGCAAAGATAAGCATGAAAAAATCCTATGTTGTGTTCTAGATTTTGGAAGTGGAGCGTGTTTCTCTCCCACACAAAGAAAGATGGGTTCTAAATTGTTATGAACAGAAAGCAAAGCTAAAGAAAACTAAAAATAAATAAAACCTAAGAGCGAGACGCTCCAAGCATAGCACATAAAGCATGAAGTGATAAAAATATAGTGAAACGAGAGACGAACTGATAATTGTTGATGGAGAAGGGGATGCACGGGGGCATCCCCAAGCTTAGACTCTTGAGTCTCCTTGAATATTTCTTAGGGATACATGGGGGCATCCCCAAGCTTGAGCGCTTGACACTCCTGAATCTTCTTTCATCATCTTCCCTCGCACACTTGAAAACTCCCTTCATACATAACTCATCATAATCTGATTAGCGAGGTTAGTACCCAAAATAAAATAATTTTTCTCTACTTGAAATAAAGATAATATTGAAGAGCTACCATTTCTCAAGATTTACAAAAAGTTTTTGCAAAGAAAAAGCAAGCTTAAGGTTCGCAAAATGAAGAAAAGGCAAAACAGGACAGAATCTGTGAAAAACAGACCAGCAGGTAGTAAAGAATTTTTTTAGGGATACTTCTGCAACTCAAATCAAAAAACTCAGAACATACGAAAGTTTCGTAATTGTATAGAACACGCTGTGTAAAAAAATCAGCTCAAAAAGATGAACTGGGATGTTTCTGTGATTTTTCTAGTCACGAGGACAGAATCTGTTTTCTGGACAGCATGTCACAACTTTCACTTCCCTTGTCGTATGAGGCTATAAAAGGCACAAAGCTTGAAAAGTAAAGATACAATGATGTTGCTACAGTAGTAACAATCATCAAGACCACTAATAACAGAATAAAAACAAAAATGGAAACCTAAATTCGTTGCGGGCTGCCTCCCGAAAGCGCTTCTTTAAAGCCATTAGCTAGGCTTAATGCAAATAGATCAAGTCTTTTCAAGAAAATAACTTGCCCGTGTGACGGACTCAAAAGGCAACTTAATCTTTTTCCTAGGGAAGTGTTACATCCCTTTCTTGAGAGGGAATTGGAATTTTATAATCCCTTCTTTCATATCAATAACAGCACCCACGGCGCGAAGAAAAGGACGTCCCAAGATAATTGGACAAGAAGGTTCACATTCAATGTCCATAATAGTAAAATCAACGGGAACATAATTGTCATTGACAATGATAAGAACATCATCTATCTTCCCCAAAGGTTTCTTTACGGAAGAATCGACGAGACGAACACCAAAAGAACAAGGATCAAAAGGTTTCAATTCAAATATATCATACATTCTTTTGGGCATAACGGAGGTACTAGCTCCAACATCACATAAATCATAGCAAGAGAAAATATTCAACTTAATTTTAATCATAGGATCCCAACCATCTTCTAGCTTTCCAGGTATGGAGGCTTCTACCCTAAGCTTCTCCTCCCTAGCTTTGATGAGAGCATTAGTGATATGCTTCGTGAAGGCAAGATTAAGTGTGCTAGTGTGGGGGTCTCTAGACATCTTGTTAAGGAAACGAATAACTTCAGAAAGGGTGAAATTATCAAAATCAAGGTCACTACTATCAAGTAAAGTGGTAGTGGTGTCTTTTAGGCTCACTTGTTTGGTAGCTTCTATAGTCATAGGAATTTCTTCTTCTACGGTTGAGGTCATAGCATCACCATTAATAGGTCCTATGGGACTAGGGGTGCATTGGGTGCTAAGATTTTGGATATCCTCAACCACTTGGATAGTAGCAACAGTATGGTGTGTAGGAAGGCTCTTAATCCTATCTTCTTCCTCCTTTTCTCTAGCCCATCTCTCTTTAAGTTTAGCCATCATCCTAATGTTTTCATTAATTTGCAACTGGATAGCATTCATAGGAGTGCTTTTCCTCTCCTCAAGGGGAGAAGTTCTAATTTTAAGCAATTCTACTTCGTGGGCTAAATTGCCTACCTTCAACGAGAGGTTATCTAGTTTGTCTAGTTTTTCCTCTACACTCTTGTTGAAGGCTTTTTGGGTAGTAACAAAGTCTTTAAGCATACTCTCTAATTCAGAAGTGGACTTTTTGGTGCTAGGATAAGTGTTGTTGTTCCCATAGTTGTTGGAGGGGAACGGTCTAGGATTGCTACCAAAATTACTCCTATAAGCATTGTTATTGAAGTGGTTTCTAGAGATAAAGTTCACATCTACTTGATCCTAAGCAATCAAAGAATTTCAAGGTACATCTTGAGGATCACTAGGAGATTGCTTGGTAAGTAGAGACATAATCAAGTCAACTTTTTCATTTAGGGAGGAGATCTCCTCGACAGAGTTTACCTTCCTACCTGTTGGAGCTCTTTCGGTGTGCCATTGGGAGTAGTTGGTCATCATCTCATCGAGAAGTTTTGTGGCAGCACCAAGTGTAGTTGACATAAAGGTTCCTCCCGCGGCCGAATCTAGCAAGTTTCGCGAGGTAAAGTTCAAGCATGCATAAAAAGTTTGGATAACCATCCAAATAGTCAAACCATGCGTAGGGCAATTCGTAACAAGAGATTTCATGCGTTCCCAAGCTTGGGCAACGTGTTCATTATCCAATTGCTTAAAATTCATAATACAGCTCCTCAATTGGATAATCTTAGCAGGGGGATAGTACTTCCCGATAAAAGCATCCTTGCACTTATCCCAAGAATCTATGCTATTCCTAGGCAAGGATTAAAACCAGATTTTAGCTTCATCTCTCAAGGAGAAAGGAAAAAGCTTAAGCTTAACAATATCACCATCTACTTCTTTGTACTTTTTCATATCACAAAGCTCAATAAAATTATTTAAGTGCATAGATGGTGAAGATGCTAAGGTTTAAGTGTCGAACCAATAGAACTCCAACAATGATAAGTAGGTGGTGAAGTGAACAATGGCGCCGTTCACAACTCAAGGTTGCTTACTTCACCTGGACCTGCACACACAGAAAATAACTTTGCTTCCCAACGAGTACAGAGGATTGTCAATTCCCCCGGCCTTGTTGTTTACAAAGGATAAAACGCACGGGATAATAAGGATAGTGATAGCAACGGAAAAGTAAATAAAGAAGTAAATTAATAGCGAGTGTAAATAGTGTTGGAAATATGGACCGGGGTCCTATGATGTTCACTAGTGATGTCTCTCTCCCAAAAGACGATAAAATAGCCATGCGAGGTAAACAAATTACAGTTGGGCAATTGACAGGATTATGTGCGCAAACCAATGCTAATTATGCTATAAAGAAAGGAAGAGGCTCAAAAGCATGGGCGGTACACCAAAACAAGTAGACCGAAATCCATCTGCATCTACATACTAATCATCCACCTTGAGATATCTATCCAGAACATCTCGCTGGTATTAAGTTGCGAATCCCACCCAAAGTGTAAACTCAACGACACGGACAACTGCATTAAAGAACTTTGCGTAAAGTAAACAATCCTTGCACCCACAAGTACAAGCACCGTTGTTTTCCCCCTTGTGGCAACAGCACATCCCCTAGACTCATGTCTCTGTCACTCAAGCTAGTCATCAGAGGGCATGAACCCACAATCATGCATAACGCTCCCTCTTGGAGTCACTTCCTACTACTTGGCCAAAGCAATAAACAGCAACGGAGAACATGCAATAATTACTCAAGAACATAAATATAAAAGAGGAGAATCAAATATATAACACAAACACAATCTTAACATAATCTCATAATCCATCGGATCCCAGCAAACTCAGCATAGCAACAGCAGAAAGATTACATAAGTGCCTCGATCATGTAGGGCAGCTCACGAGGTCTAATCCATGAAGAACAAAGAGGGGAGGAGAACATCACATAGTTACTGATCATAGACCCATGGTCCAAGGTGGACTACTCACGGTTCATCCGGGAAGCGTCCATGGTGGTGGAGAAGCTCCCGGAGGTGATTCCTCCCTCCGGCAGGGTGCTGGGAAGAGGTCTTCTGGTGCTCCCGATCTTGGAAGTGCAGCGGCGGCGGAACAGAGGAAAGATCACGAAAAAGGGTTCCGTCCCCGAGGGTTTCTCGTCACGGGGAATAAAAAGGCGAAAGGGGGCAGCCAGACGTGGGCCAGGGGCTCCAGGCGCCCCCCTGGCGCGGCCTAGGGGGTGGCCGCCTGGGCCCCCCTGGCCCCCTCGGCCCCCACTTTGGATCTTCTGGAAGTTTCCCGTACGCTGATTTTTCCTATATTTTTCCCAGAATTTTTCTTGCACTTTAAATAAGGGGGAAACCTGAAATAGAAAAACAGCAGAAAATAGGAACTGGCACTGGGGTGCACTGAGTTAATAGGTTAGTCCAAATATGATCAAAAGTGTATGGAAGTTCATCAATATCATAGAAATATCACACAAAAGAAGCATGGAGCAAGCAGAAATTATAGATACGTTTTGGACGTATCAGTCCTAGCTGATCAGGTGGACCAACCGGAAAACCATGTTCCCACTGGCCCGGTTTGGTTTAAAGAACATCTGCTAGGAGCGACCCGACAGACACACACACGGTTTCAAATGGTAAATCAACTTGTGCCACCACTAGAAATGTTTGAAGATAGGTAGGTGAGAAAAGGGGACCCCAATAAAATCCCACACGCGGTTAGGCACGCTCAGTCTTAGAACCAATACCCGGAACTCGGATCCTAGGTGACTCGAATGGAACAAAGCGTCGGGGCGGGATAGCCTAGACCTTCCATCCTTCATCGAATATAGTCAACATTATAATAATCATATCATCAACAACAATATAATAATGTGATAGCCCATAACCAAGGAGTAACAGGAGGTAACAGTTGATAACATCCTAGCATGCATACTAAGAAGTGGCTGAGCAGCGAGCAATAGTAACATAGCCGAACAAGGTTTGTTGGGATGTGGAGGACATGGCTGTTTGGGTTTATTTGGGGAGGCATGAATATGAAGTGGTAGGATCAAGCAATCGTTCTATCCTACACCTAGGCACGAGTGAGCTGAAAGTTATAAGCATGATATATGCTCCCCCTTACTTGATGAGAATACGATCCGAAGGTGAAGCCAATCGCAAGCTCGCAACGTCTCCGAGAGGTACCCGCGGAAGCACACAAGAAGGAAACACTGGAAAAGGCAATCGACGAGCAAGCATCTATTACTACGAATCAATCACGAGCAAGCATCAACAAGAAGGAAACACGAGACAACGCACTACGGTATCGTATCTATCGTCGAGAGCGGTTACTAACAGGTTAAGTGGAGTATTCGTCACACACGACGATACCGCACATTTAGAAAGGTTAAAGTTGTTTAGCTACACAAGATGAGAAAAGGTTGTCAACATGGCATCTCACTCAAGCATGTCATAGCAAACAAACATTAAAAGAGGTGAAGCATAAGGTAAACTATCTATGCTAGTCAATTTAAGTGAGGCACAACCTAAACATGGCATAACACTAAGTACCCCACAACGATTTAATTATTTGGTACTGTTCTGCCCAAAACCATATTTTAGGTTAGTTAACAGCAGAAAAAACATCATAAACATAAAGTACATGAAATTCTAATCAAGTTACATATAAAGAACAGTCCAAACGGAGTTACGGTTAAAAAGATACAAGCAAAACAAGTTATGCACACAATCTGCCAACATCAGGAAGCACACTTTAGAGCATTGCATAAATAGGATAATGAATGAAAACATGCTCACAAATGATTTTAAACTAAAGTAGACATGGCAGGGAAGGCATGGCAAAAGGAATCATGCAAAAAGACATCATGGTTCACTAGTTATAAGCAACACAAAAGCTATAAAAATTACTTGTCAAGGACTTAGTGAAAATCAGGAAAACATGGCAGAAACTATTATTTTCATGCTGTAAAAATAGGAGAAAACTATATGAAAAAGTGCAGCAACATGACATAGCAATATATGAGCATGGAGTAGGCATGATGATGATCAGGTACAAACAAGAATCAAGGTCATAGGCATAACAGATCAAAAGATATTAAGCGTGCAACATTTCATGCGAAAGTTACAAACTTGGAGAAAAACAGAGGTGGCTATCAACAACAGCAGGATAGCCACTTTGGAGCTAAACATAACTATGACCAGGAATGTAAACATTACAATGCAATACATATAATGGAAGTAGACATGGCATAGATCAAAATGACATATTGCAATGCTCAATAGGATGCATGGTTAAAAAGATACAAGGCAGCAAAGTAGCAACTTTATATAAACAGCAGCACATAACATCAGGGTCACCACTTTGGAGCAAGATTTAATATAGCTACAGAATGCAAACATGGCAAGTAATTGCATAGGATTGAAGTAGACATGATGCTTAACAGTATGCAACAAGAATTAATAGCATATGCCTCATGGATGTGTCACAATCATCAATCAAACTTGCAATAAAATAACAACAGCAACACTTAACAGAAATTAGCAGTAGCTAACAGTCTGATGCCCACTTCAATAGTGATTAACAACATCAAGATGGCCTCAAATCAAAATGCTCACAAAAGATGGATTGAATTACACACAATGCTAAACAATTTTCCTTTTGGGCGCAACCTCATCCGAGATACCGTTTGATCGCAAAACTACTCGCAAAAATGAATCAGCAGCAATATTTACAGGACTCAGCCAGTATTTTAGAGATAGAGGGGAAAAATAAAGGACCTTGGGCCGTGGCTGATACGTCCAAAACGTATCGATAATTTCTGCTTGCTCCATGCATGTTTTGTGTGATATTGATATGATCTAGATACACTTTCATACATTTTTTATCATATTTGGACTAACCTATTAACTCAGTGCACCCCAGTGCCAGTTCCTGTTTTCTGCTGTTTTTCTATTTCAGTTTTCCCCCATATAAAAAGTGACAGAAAAATTCGGGAAAATTCAGATAAAAATCAGCGAGACGGAAGATTCGAGAAGAGCCCGGGAGGGGCCAGAGGGGAGCCAGGGGGCCCAGGCGGCCACCTGGCGCGGCCTGCACCCCTGGCCGCGCCGGGGGGTGCCTTGGGCCCCTGGTCCACCTCTGGCTGCCCCCCTTCGCCTATTTATCCCCCGTCACGGGAAAACTCCAAAAAAGAACCCTATTCCGCGAACTCGCCTCTGTTCCGCCGCCGCCGCGCTTCCAAGATCGGGAGCACCAGAAGACCTCTTCCCGCCACCCTGCCGGAGGGAGGATTGACCTCCGGGAGTCTCCTCTCCACCATGGATGCTCCCCGGATGTCTCGTGAGTAGTTTTCCATGGACCATGGGTCCGTGATCAGTAGCTATGTGATGTTCTCCTCCCCTCTTTGATCTTCATTGTTTAGACCTCGTGAGCTGCCCTACATGATCGAGGCACCTTTGTAATATTTCTGCTATTGCTATGTTGAGTTTGATCGGATCTGATGGATTATGAGATTATGTTCAGATTGTGATAGAGTAATATATTTGATTCTTATCTCTTGTATTTTTGTTCCTAAGTAATTCTTGCATGCTCTCCTTTGTTGTTTATTGCTTTGGCCAAGTAGTAGGTAGTGACTCCAAGAGGGAGCGTTGTGCTAGATTGTGGGTTCATGCCTCCCCGATGACATGCTTGAGTGACAGAAACATGAGTCTAGGGGATGTGCTGTTGCCACAAGGTGGAAAACAACGGTGCTTGTAACCGCGGGTACAAGGATTCTTTACTTTACGCAAAGTTCTTTCTAATGCAGTTGTCTGTTGCTTTGGGTTTACACTTTGGGTGGGGCTCGCAACTTAATACCAGCGAGATGTTCTGGATAGATATCTCAAGGTGGATGATTAGTAGTAGATGCAGAAGGATTTCAGTCTACTTATTTTGGCGTACTACTCGTGCTTTTGAACCTCTTCATTTCTTTTGTAGCATAGTTAGCATTGCGGTGCGTTCATAATCATGTCAATTGCCTTTCTGTAATTTGTTTACCTCGCATAGAAAATTTTATCGTCTTTTGGGAGAGAGACATCACTAGCGAAATTCACGTATCCCGGTCCATATCCTCATTATTGTTCCAAGCTATATTTACTTTTCTGCATTTACTTTCAAGTTGCTATCATTATCCCTTGCATTTTATGATTTGTGAACAACAAGACCAGAGAGATTGACAACCTCTCTGAACTTCGTTGGGAAGAAAGTCATCTGTGTCTGTGTGCAGGTCCGCGTCAGTTGCGCCGCTGACACCTACTTATCATCTCTGGAGTCCTACTGGAGACAAACCTTGGTATCTTTACTGAGGGAAAACTCGCTGCTGTACTGCATCACGCCTTCCACTTGGGGCCTACCAACGAAGGGCGAGAAGCCAATAAGAAGTGTGCCAACTGGCCGGATCGGGCGGATCTGGGCCTCACGGCGAGGAGGAGGCTTCGGGCCAGGGCTGGCTTGGGGCGAGCTGGTCCGTGGGCCGCGCCTGGCCCACGTGGCGGCAACGGGTGGAAGCGGCCGGATCGGGACCGTCCGATCCCGGCAGCTCGCGGCGGCGCCCGACGACGCCAGCGAGGGAGCAAGGGGGCTGGAGAGGTGCGGCGCGGTGGGGTTTCGCCGGATCCCGCCGGATCCGAAGCGGCGGCGGCACAAGCCTGCGAGGCCGCAAGGGGTGGCGGCCCGACCTCGGCTCGGGAGGCCGGCCAGCCATGGCGCGGCGGCTGCCGTGGGCTCCCGCCGGCGACCTGCAAGAGGAGACAGGGGGAGGTGAGGAGGCGAGGGAGGAGAGGAACGAGAGGAGAGGAGGGCGCGGGGAGAGAGAGGAGGCAACCGGGGCGGCGGCGGCGCGGGCCGGAGGCTCGCCGGAGTTGGTGGCCGGCGCGGCCACGGCTGGCTCGGGGGAGGCAGCTCGGGCGCAGGCTTCGGGAGGATCCACGGGATGACGTGGCTGCCTCTGGATCGTTGGATCAGGAGATCCAACGGTCCAGATCGAGGGGAGCTAGGGTTTGCTGCAAAAATGGGAAAATGCGAAAATTGGGGCTATTGTGAGGGGGGTGGCTGCAATTTTTGCTAGGGGGGAACCCTAGAAAGGGGTGGGAGAGTGGTGGTCTTTACATAGCCCAGGTGGCTGGCAGTTTGCAAAAACATCCCCGGTTTTTCTCTCGCGCGCGTGGTGTTTACGTTTCCGACCGCCGGGGGTCCGCAGGACCTCCGATTCGGGTAAAAATTCGAACTGCGCAATCAGCGCATCGAGCCGGCGGCGTTCACCTCGCGCTGGAACCGTTACGAGAACACTTTCGGGCGCGCTATAAAAATATCCCGTTTACTTATTAAACGGGGTTTTCCGTTCCGTTGGCAGCGGCTGGTCTCGTGCGGTTTTCGCGACGGTGATTTGGTGAAACCCGATGCCGCAAAGGTCGAGTGTCAGGGTGGCAACGGTCGGTCTCCGTCCGGTATGAGATAAGAGGGGGAGGGAATAATCGTCGATCGATAAATCAGGGATGCAAACACCGCAAACAAATCAAATAATCAAACAATTCACACCGAAAACAAAAAAATTTAATTTTTGTGAAATCTGGGCTGTTACAGCCTATCGACTCTTTGTGCTTTCACTTTCGAGACCTCGTGAGCTGCCTCACATGATCGAGGACCTTTTGTAGTTTTGTATGTTGCTATGCTGACTTTGCGGGGATCTGATTGATTATGAGATTATGTTCAGATTGTGGTGAGTAATGTATTTGGTTCTCTTTTATATTTGCGTTTTTAGTAAATTCTTGCATGTTCTCCGTTGTCATATTTTACTTTGGCCAAGTGATTTGTTGCAACTCCAAGAGGGAGCGTTATGCTTGATTGTGGGTTCAGACCCCTGATGTCTACCTTGAGTGACAGAAACATGAGACTAGGGTATGTGTTGTTTCCACCAGGGATAAAACAACGGTGCTTGTACTTGCGGGTGCAAGGATTGTTTACTTTACGCATATTTCTTTTAATGCAGTTGTCTGTTGCTTTTAGTTTACACTTTGGGTGGGATTCGCAACTTAATACCAGCGAGATGTTCTGGATAGATATCTCAAGGTGGATGATTCATAGTAGATGCAGTTGGATTTCGGTCTACTTACTTTGGCGTACTGCCCATTGCTTTTGAGCCTCTTCCTTTCTTTTGTAGCATAGTTAGCATTGCGGTGCGTTTATAATCCTGTCAATTGCCCAGCTGTGATTTGTTTACCTCGCTAGCACTTTTATCGTCTTTTGGGAGAGAGACATCACTAGTGAACATCACGGGACCCCGGTCCATATTCACACCATTGTTTAGATCTTCAATTTACTTTCAGTTCTTACTTTCAGTTGCCACTATTATTATCTCTTGCGTTGACCTTTGTAAACAGCAAGACCGGAGTAATTGACTACTCCTCTGTACTCGTTGGGAGCAAAGTTATTTGTTGTGTGTGCAGGTCCAGGTGAAGTTAGCAATCCTTAGATTGTCAATGGCTCCAGTTGTTCAGTTTACCACCTTCTTGTATCTCTGCGAGTCCTACGGGAGACAAACCCTATCCTCTGCATAGGGTAAATCTGCTACTATGCTACATCTCACTTTCCACTTGGGGTAACCAACGAGAAGCGAGAGAAGTATCTTCCTCGTTAGCATCAAGCAATTTCGGGCGCCGTTGCCGGGGACTCCAGTCTACAAGATAGGGGAGTTGCACACTATCTTTTATCTTTGCTTTTTAGTCTTGTTAGTTTATCTTTCAGTTTTTACTTTTGTGTCCCTTATCAAAAATACCAAAATTACCTGCTGCTACTATGGGTTCCAATGAAAACACCAAGTTGTGTGACTTCACTAGTCACAACAACAGTGACTTTATCTGCACTCCTATTGCTCCACCTGTCACTTCAGCACCTTCTTTTGAAATTAAACCTTCTTTTCTTAATATGATTATGAAAGATCAATTCTCAGGTGCTGGAGAGGATGTCGCCTTGCACTTAAATAATTTTTTTGAGCTTTGTGATATGCAAAAGTACAAGGAAGTAGATGGAGACATCGTCAAGCTAAAGCTTTTTCCTTTCTCCTTGAGAGGAAGAGCCAAGGAGTGGTTGCTATCCTTACCTAAGAATAGTATCGATTCTTGGGACAAGTGTAAGGACACTTTTATTGGGAAGTACTATCCCCCTTCTAAAATTATCCAGTTGATAAGTAACATTATGAATTTTAGGCAATTGGATAATGAACACGTTGCCCAAGCTTGGGAACGTATGAAATCTCTTGTTATGAACTACCCTACACATGGTTTGACTACTTGGATGGTTATCTAGACTTTTTATGCAGGCTTAAACTTTACCTCAAGGAATCTGCTAGACTCGGCCGCAGGAGGAACTTTTATGTCAACCACACTTGGTGTTGCCACGAAACTACTTGATGAGATGATGTTGAACTACTCTCAGTGGCACACCGAACGATCTCCAATTGGTAAGAAGGTAAATTTTGTCGAGGAGATCTCCTCTCTTAATGAAAAGGTTGACTTGATCATGTCTCTACTTACCAAGCAAGCTCCTATTGATCCTCAGGATGTTCCTTTAAATTCCTTGTTTGCTCAAGAACAAGTAGATGTGAACTTTATCTCTAGAAACAACTTCAACAATAATGCTTATAGGAGTAATTTTGGTAGCAGCAATCCTAGACCTTTCCCATCCAACAACTATGGGAACAACAACACTTATCCTAGCACCAAAAACTCCACCTCTGAACTGGAGACCTTGCTCAAAGACTTTATCACGACCCAAAAGGCCTTCAACAAGAGTGTAGAAGAGAAATTAGACAAATTAGATATTCTCTCTTCGAAGGTAGACAACATAGTCCATGATGTTGAGATGCTTAAGATCAGAACTTCTCCCCCCGAGGAGAGGAAAACCACTCCTATGAATGCTATCCAAGTGCAAATTAATGAAAACATTAGGATGTTGGGAAAACTTAAAGAGAGATGGGCTAGAGAAAAGGAGGAAGAAGAGAGAGTTAAGAGCCTTCCTACCTACCACATAGTAGCTACTATCCAAGTCGTTGAGGATTTCCAAACTGTTAGCACCCATCACACCCCTAGTCCCACTGGACCTATCAATGGTGATGCTAACACCTCAACCATAGATGAAGAAACCTCTATGAACATAGAGGCTTTCAAACAAGTGAGCCTAAATGATATCACTATCTCCTTGATAGATAGTAGTGATCTAGACTTTGATAACTGCACCTTACCTAAAGTTATTGGTTTCCTACACAAAATGTCTAGAGACCCCCACACTAGCACACTTAATCTTGCCTTCACAGAGCATATCACAATGCTCTAATCAAAGTTAGGGAGGAGAAGCTTAGACTAGAAGCCTCCATGCCTAGGAATCTAGAAGATGGTTGGGATACTATGATAAAAATCAAATTGAATAACTTCTCTTGCTTTGCTCTTTGTGATGTTGGAGCTAGTACCTCTGTTATGCCAAAAAGAATGTATGATATGCTTGAATTGAAACCTTTTGATCCTTGTTCTTTTGGTGTTCGTCTTGTCGATTCTTCCGTAAATAAACCTTTGGGGAAGATCGATGATGTTATTATCATTGTCAATGACAATTATGTTTCCGTTGATTTTACTATTATGGACATTGAGTGTGAGCCTTCTTGTCCAATTATATATGGACGTCCTTTTCTTCGCACCGTGGGTGCTGTTATTGACATGAAAGAGGGGAATATCAAATTCCAATTCCCTCTCAAGAAAGGGATGGAACATTTCCCTAGGAAAAAGATTAAGTTGCCTTTTTAGTCTGTCACACGGGCTAGTTATTTTCTTCATAAGACTTGATCTTTTGCTTTAAGCGTAGCTAATGGCTTTAAAGAAGCGCTTTCAGGAGGCAGCCCGCAACGAATTTAGGTTTTACTTTTTGTTTTTCTTCTATTTTTAGTGGTCTGGATGATTTTTACTACTGTAGCAACATCATTGTATCTTTACTTTTCAAGCTTTGTGCCATTTATAGCCTCATATGACAAGGGAAGTGAAAGTTGTGACATGATGTCCAGAAAACAGATTTTGTCCTCGTGACGGGAAAAATCATAGAAAATTCCCAGTTCATCTTTTTGAGCTGAGTTTTTTACACAGCGTGCTCTATACAATCACGGAACTTTCGTATATTCTGAGTTTTTTAATTTGAGTTGGAGAAGTGACGCTAAATAATTCTTTACTACATGATGTTCTGTTTTTCACAGATTCTACCACGTTTTGTCTCTCCTAACTTTTGCAAACTATAAACTTACTTTTTCTTTGCAAAAACTTTTTGGAAATTGTGAGAAACAGTAGATCTTCAAGAATATATTTATTTCCAGTAAGTGAAAATTATTTTAATAGGGTACTAACCCCTCTAATCAGTTTACAATGAGTTATGTATGAAGGGAGTTTTCAAGTGTGCGATGGAACATGATGAAAGAAGATCCTGGAGTGTCAAACGCTCAAGCTTGGGGATGCCCATGTGCACCCCCAATAAATATTCAAGGAGACTCAAGCGTCTAAGCTTGGGGATGCCCCCGTGCATCCCCTTATTCATCAACAATTATCAGTTTGTCCCTCGTTTCACTATATTTTTATCACTTCATGCGTTATGTGCTATGCTTGGAGCGTCTCGCTCTTTACTTTTCTTAGGTTTGTTTTTTGCTTTGTTTGCTGTTCATAACACGTTAGACCCCAGCTTTCTTTTGTGTGGGAGAGAAACATGCTCCGCTTGAACTAGAACTCCTCATAGGATTTGCATGCTTATTCTCTTAGCTGTGAGTTGTTCTTTTTCATTTCTTAGCTGTTGCCGTGTTTAGTTGTTGTGCTTTAGTTTCCTTCTAGAGCTTTTATTTTTTCTTAGGTTGAACTTTCTATAGGTTGCATGTTTTATCTTGTTAGAGAGTTTGCCTGTTGCACTGAGTTTTGTGTCTTGACTAGAAAGTAGGTAGTTGAAGTTGCTATTCTCTTTGTAGTAGTAACTTGCAATAGTTTTGAGGTATTGACTAGAGTAATGTTTGAACTTTTGGTGTCAAGATCTCGAGCCTATTATTGATAGATGTCGTATTTTGGGCAATCCTTGTTTATTTTAGAAAACCAAAAACCCATGTTGAGAACTCTAGCTACTAGATGGATCACTAACCTCTGGAGGGTTTGAATATTAGAGTACACTCATGTACCATTAGTCGAGGATGTGCAAGGATAACCAAACCCCCATACACTCCTCCTCGGGGTACTTGTCTCTTTATGAACCTCCTGATTAGATTGATAGTTACCGATAATAAGTGCATGAGTTCTTCGGACTAATGTGAGTATTCCAAAGTTGACACTTCCACCTTCCCAAATGTTTCTAGCCTTTCCTGTGTCGTGCATTGCCTCCTTCTCACTCCTTCGCTGGTACATCCAAACCCTTGGCACGATACGCTCTGTCATCATAAACCTCTTTATATCTTTCCTCAAAACAGCCACCAAACCTACCTATCAAGGCATTTCCATAGCATTTCCGAGATACATTGCCATGTGATACGTCCAAAACGTATCTATAATTTCTGCTTGCTCCATGCCTCTTTTGTGTGATATTGCTATGATATTGATGAACTTCCATACACTTGTGATCATATTTGGACTAACCTATTAACTTAGTGCACCCCAGTGCCAGTTCCTATTTTCTGCTGTTTTTCTATTTCAGGTTTCCCCCTTATTAAAAGTACCAGAAAAATTCTGGGAAAAATATAGGAAAATCAGCGTACCGGAAGCTTCGTGAAGAGCCCGAGAGGGGCCAGAGGGGAGCCAGGGGGGCCTAGGCGGTCAGAGGGCGCGGCCCCACCCCTGTCCGCGCCAGGGGGCGCCTGGAGCCCCTGGCCCACCTCTGGCTGCCCCCTTTCGCCTATTTATTCCCCGTGATGAGAAACCCTCGGGGACGGAACCCTTTTTCGCGATCTCTCCTCTGTTCCGCCGCCACTGCGCTTCCAATATCGGGAGCACCAGAAGACCTCTTCCCGGCACCCTGTCGGAGGGAGGAATCACCTCCGGGAACTTCTCCACCACCATGGATGCTTCCCGGATGAACCATGAGTAGTCCACCTTGGACCATGGGTCCATGATCAGTAGCTATGTGATGTTCTCCTCCCCTCTTTGTTCTTCATGGATTAGACCTCGTGAGCTGCCCTACATGATCGAGGCACATATGTAATCTTTATGTTGTTGCTATGCTGAGTTTGCTGGGATCCGACGGATTATGAGATTATGTTCAGATTGTGATTGAGTTATATATTTGATTCTCTTCTTTTATATTTATGTTCTTGAGTAACTCTTGCATATTATCCATTGTTGTTTATTTCTTTGGCAAGTAGTAGGTAGTGACTCCAAGAGGGAGTGTTATGCATGATTGTGGGTTCATGCCCCCCGATGACTAGCTTGAGTGACAGAAACATGAGTCTAGGGGATGTGCTGTTGCCACAAGGGGGAAAACAACGGTGCTTGTACTTGCGGGTGCAAGGATTGTTTACTTTACGCAAAGTTCTTTAATGCAGTTGTCTATTGCTTTGATTTTACACTTTTGGTGGGATTCGCAACTTAATACCAGCGAGATGTTCTGGATAGATATCTCAAGGTGGATGGTTAGTGGGTAGATGCAGATGGATTTTGGTCTACTTGTCTTGGCGTATCGCCCGTTCTTTTGAGCCTCTTCCTTTCTGTTTTGCATAATTAGCATTGGTTTGCGCACGCAATCCTGTCAATTGCCCAGCTGTAATTTGTTTACCTCGCATAGCTATTTTATCGTCTTTTGGGAGAGAGACATCACTAGTGAACATCGTAAGACCCCGGTCCATATTTCCACCACTGTTTACACTATCAATTTACTTTTCCGTAGTTATCACTATCATTATTATCCTGTGTGTTTTATCCTTTGTAAACAACAAGGTCGGAGGAAGTGACAACTCCTCTATACTCGTTGGGAGCAAAGCTATTTGTGTGTGTGCAGGTCCAGGAGAAGCAAGTGATTATCAACGGCGCATCACTTGCCGATCCACCTACTTGTCGACCCAGGAGTCCTATGGGTTCGATACTTTAAACCTTAGCACCTTTGCTAAGGGAAACTTGCTGCTACGCTACATCTCACCTTCCACTTGGGGTAACCAACGAGGGACGAGAAGCTATCTCATGTATCAAGCAAATTTCTGGCGCCGTTGCCGGGGACTCCACTCTTCAAGATAGGGGAGTTCCATACTATCTTTTATCTTTGCTTTTTAGTCTTGTTAGTTTACCTTTCAGTTTTTTCTTTAGTGTCTTTTATCAAAAATCTAAAAAAAATAGTATGTCTAGTTCCTTACTTGCCAATCAATGTCTGACTTCTTTGAAACCAGGCCTTATTGGCATGGAGGATTCACCGAGGATCAACAAAAGTGGTACAAGGAACACCGCTTGTCTCAAAAGGGGATACACTTATGCAAACAAATACACCAGTTGTATGACTATACTAGAAACTTGTGCTCAATATATAATATATCTTTCTGCATGGATAAATCTTGTTGGTTTATGAGGCACAAACACCTTGCTTTCCAATGTGAGTACAATGATGATGAAACCTTAGCTTCTTATGCTAAGATAAATTATGATTTTGATGATGCAGAGCAAATAGAAGAATTTGTTCCTTATAAGGGTGCCTATGAAATTACTGCTCTTCTTAAAAATATTGATGATGCCCCTTACAAATCTGAGAGTCTTGCTATACTTAACTATTGTTTGGAAAATTACGATGCAAATTATTACATTACTGATCATCTTGAGAGAATATCTCCCCCAAAGGAAGAGACTAATGATTTGCAGGACTCTATGGAAGAAGAAATTTATGAACCTGAAAGCTCCATGGATGAAAAAGAGGAGGAGAGTGACGAACAAAAGGAGGAAGAATGGAGCCATCCATGTCTACCTTCTAATGAGAGTAACTCTTTGAATCTTATCTTATATGAGTATTATGATCCTATGGATTCTTTTGAAATATCCCTTTTTGATGAAGTTGATGCCTTCTATGCTTATGATCGTGATGCCACTATGGATGATGCTTACAGAGGTGAACTTTCTATAGTTCCTCATGTTAAGCATGAAATTTTTGCTATCGCACCCACACTTGAGTGTCCTATTATACTTTTAAAATCTCCAACTCCGGAGAATTTTCCTCTTATCAAAGCTCAATGTGATGGGTTGCATTTATCTTATGATCCTAAAAACCGTGTTAAAAACAATACACGTGTGCTTGTAGGTCATGAACAATATGATTTATATGATAGTTATATTCTTGATGTTGTTCATGATACTACTGAAAATTACTTTGAGAGAGGCAAGTTTGGTTATAGAAACTTCCATGTGACAAAAACACCTCTCTCTAAACTGAAACTTTCGAAGTTGTTCTTGTTCCTCCTTCCTATGCATGTCACTTTGTGCTTCTTTGATTTATTTTCTTACGAGATGCCTATGCATAGGAAGTGGGTTAGGCTTAAATGTGTTTCATATTTTCTTCTTGATGCTCTATTTTGCTTCAAAATTCTTATTCCTGTGAGAGCATCTTCTATAATCTTTAAGCCTAGCTAATGGCTTTAAAGAAGCGCTTTCGGGAAGCAGCCCGCAACGAATTTAGGATTTACTTTTTGTTTTTCTTCTGTTTTTAGTGGTCTTGATGATTGTTACTACTGTAGCAACATCATTGTATCTTTACTTTTCAAGCTTTGTGCCTTTTATAGCCACATACGACAAGGGAAGTGAAAGTTGTGACATGCTGTCCAGAAAACAGATTCTGTCCTCGTGACTAGAAAAATCACATTTCATCTTTTTGAGCTGAATTTTTTACACAGCGTTCTCTATACAATTACGAAACTTTCGTATGTTCTGAGTTTTTTTATTTGAGTTTCAGAAGTATCCCTAAAAAATTCTTTACTACATGTTGGTCTGTTTTTCACAGATTCTATCCTGTTTTTCCTTTTCTTCGTTTTGCAAACCTTAAGCTTGCTTTTTCTTTGCAAAAACCTTTTGGCACTCTTGAGAAACAGTAGATCTTCAAGTTTATCTTTATTTCCAGTAGAGAGAAATTATTTTATTATGGGTACTAACCTCGCTAATCAGATTATGATGAGTTATGTATGAAAGGAGTTTTCAAGTGTGCGAGGGAAGATGATGAAAGAAGATTAAGAAGTGCCAAGCGTTCAAGATTGGGGATGCCCCCATGCATCCCCAAGAAATATTCAAGGAGACTCAAGCGTCTAAGCTTGGGGATGCCCCCGTGCATCCCCTTCTCCATCGACAATTATCAGTTCGTCCCTTGTTTCACTATATTTTTATCACTTCATGCGTTATGTGCTATTCTTGGAGCGTCTTGCTCTTAGGTTTTGTTTTTAGTTTTCTTTAGCTTTGCTTGCTGTTCATAACAAATTAGAGCCCAGATTTCTTTGTGTGGGAGAGAAACATGCTCCACTTTCAAAATCTAGAACACAACATAGGATTTTTTTTCCTGGTTATCTTTGTTGTGTTTGTTCTTTATCTTTTCATAGCTACTGTCATGTTTTGCTCTTAGCTTTCATGCTTATCTTTTCAAAGAGCTTTTGTTTAGTTTGTTGCTGGAAATCTCTCGAGTTTTCATGTTTATCTTCTTTAGAGAGTTTGCCTGTTGTACTGAGTTTTGTGTCTTGACTCGGAGTAGGTAATTGAGGTTGCTATTCTTTTGTAGTAGTAACTTTCAAAAGTTTTGAGGTATTGTTTTGAGTAATGTTTGGACTTTTGGTGTCAAGAGATTTAGCCTATTAGTGATAGATGTCGTATTTTGGGAAATCCGTGTTTATTTTCAAAACCTACAAATTAGTTGAGAACTCTAGCTACTAGATGGATCACTACTCTTCTGAGGGGTCGAATATTAGAGTACACTCACGTACCATGAGTCGAGGATGCGCAACGATAAACAAACCCCCATACAATCCTCCTCGGGGTACTTGTCTCTTTGTGAAACCTCCTTATTAGATTGAGAGTTACCGATAATAATTGCATGAGTTCTTCGGACTAATGTGAGTATTTGAAAGTTGACACTTCCACCTTCCCATATTTTGCTAGCCTTTCCTGTGTCGTGCATTGCTTTCTTCTCACTCCGAGAGTTAGCGTCCACCTTCGCCGGTACATCCAAACCCTTGGCACGATACGCTCTGTCATCATAAGCCTCCTTATATCCTTCCTCAAAACAGCCACCATACCTACCTATCAAGGCATTTCCATAACCTTTCTGAGATATATTTCCATGCAACATCCATCTTCTCATGACTTGATCTTCATTTCATACATGCTACTTGCTTGATCAATGAGTCGCATGCTAGTTGGGCCTTGCCCTAATCATCGCTATATGACGCGCTAGTATCATTGCATATCCTGCTACACTGGCAGAGGCATACATTTGCATACATCATGATAGTTACATTTTCTTTATGATTTGAGTACTTTTTAAAGTGTGAAAGATCTTCTATACTTTTTGTAATATATAGAGTGTTGCCCCTAAAGTGAGGAAAAGATCCCAAAGTGGACAAATTAAAAGATCCCAAAGAGGACAAATGAGAGTTAAATAGAAAGAGCCATTGAGGCCACCAAAAATACAAAAAAAAAGAAAAAAAAAGAGAGAAGGGGGCACACTACTATTCCTTTTGAGAGATCCACACTCGTACTCCTTCTTATATCTTGTACTCCATAGGGATTATCATTCATGCATATAGCTATGTGGGGACCTTCACACTATAGAACTTGGCTTGTATATTCCAATGATGAGCCTCCTCAAATGAGCTCTAGGTCTTCTTGAGCAAGCAAGTTGGATGCACCCCCACGAGTTCCATTGGAGAGCTTACCTTAGCTCACATGTGCATCCGTTGCATGGCAATCCCTACTCCTCACATCATATCTATCATTTGGCTTTCTCTCGCCTATGATTGTCCTCATTGATGTGAGCCTTTCACACCTTTTTGTCTTCCTCCTCCACCATATTCTCTCTTTGCCATCCTAAGTGTCAACTTTCTTGCTTACGCTCATCCATTGCATGAGTGCTCAAAATGTCGAAAAGGAGTGGATCATTTTGACTTGTACCTGGCTAGTGGTCTGGGGATGAGTCAAGATAAGATTCCAAAGAAGACCAAGTGTGACACTTTAGTAGATTGAGTTCTCAACATAAAAATACTTTTTCTCGTATATCCCTATCCCCTTTCTTGCACGTAAACACCATTTGGAGACATTCGAGTCACGGACAGCGAGAGCTCTTGCACCTTTATGTTTTTATGTTGCTTGTTTCAATACTAGATATAGACTCTTTCTTGTTATGACTTGAATTGAATTGCATGCTTTGATTGCTTTACTTACAAAGTTCTTATATGGTTGTTAGCATGTCACCACAGAAATTATGCTTGTTGTCATTTACCTACTCGAGGACGAGCAGGAATTAAGCTTGGGGATGTTGATACGTCCAAAACTTATCTATAATTTCTGCTTGCTCCATGCCTCTTTTGTGTGATATTGATATGATATTGATGAACTTCCATACACTTTTGATCATATTTGGACTAACCTATTAACTCAGTGCACCCCAGTGCCAGTTCCTGTTTTCTGCTGTTTTTCTATTTCAGGTTTCCCCCTTATCAAAAGTACCAGAAAAATTTCGGGAAAAATATAGGAAAAATCAGCATACCGGAAGCTTCGCGAAGAGCCCGAGAGGGTCCAGAGGGGAGCCAGGGGGCCCCAGACGGCCATAGGGAATGGCCCCACCCCTGTCCACGCCAGGGGGGGCGCCTGGAGCAACTGGCCCACCTATGACTGCCCCCTTTCGCCTATTTATTCCCCGTGATGAGAAACCCTCGGGGACGGAACCATTTTTCGCGATCTCTCCTCTGTTCCGCCGCCGCTGCGCTTCCCACATCGGGAGCACCAAAAGAATTCTTCCCGGCACCCTGCCGGAGGATGGAATCACCTCCGGGAGCTTCTCCACCACCATGGATGCTTCCCGGATGAACCGTGAGTAGTCCACCTTGGACCATGGGTCCATGATCAGTAGCTATGTGATGTTCTCCTCCCCTCTTTGTTCTTCATGGATTATACCTCGTGAGCTGCCCTACATGATCGAGGCACATATGTAATCTTTTTGTTGTTGCTATGCTGAGTTTGCTAGGATCCGATGGATTATGAGATTATGTTCAGATTGTGATTGAGTTATATATTTGATTCTCTTCTTTTATAATTATGTTCTTGAGTAACTCTTGCATGTTCCCCGTTGTTGTCTATTGCTTTGGCCAAGTTGTAGGTAGTGACTCCAAGAGGGAGCGTTATGCATGATTGTGGGTTCATGCCCCCCGATGACTAGCTTGAGTGACAGAAACATGAGTCTAGGGGATGTGATGTTGCGACAAAGGGGAAAACAACGGTGCTTGTACTTGTAGGTGCAAGGATTGTTTACTTTACGCAAAGTTCTTTAATGCAGTTGTCTATTGCTTTGAGTTTACACTTTGGGTGGGATTCGCAACTTAATACCAGCGAGATGTTCAGGATAGATATCTCAAGGTGGATGATTAGTGGGTAGATGCAGATGGATTTCGGTCTACTTGTCTTGGCGTACCGCCCGTGCTTTTGAGCCTCTTCCTTTCTGTATCGCATAATTAGCATTGGTTTGCGCACATAATCATGTCAATTGCCTAGCTGTAATTTGTTTACCTTGCATGGCTATATTATCGTCTTTTGGGAGAGACATCACTAGTGAACATCGTAAGACCCCGGTCCATATTTCCACCACTGTTTACACTATCAATATACTTTCAGTATTTACTTTTCCGTAGCTATCACTATCATTATTATCCCGTGCATTTTATCCTTTGTAAACAACAAGGCCAGAGGAATTGACAACTCCTCTGTACTCGTTGGGAGCAAATCTATCTGTGTGTGTGCAGGTCCAGGAGAATCAAGTGATTATCAACGGCGCATGATGGCTTCTCGCCCCTCGTTGGTTACCCCAAGTGGAAGGTTGAGATGCAGCGTAGCGGTAATTTCCCTCAGTAAAGATACCAAGGTTTGTCTCCAGTAGGACTCAACGATAAGTACGATAGGTGGCAACGGCGCCAGAAATTATTCTGATGCGTGGAGTTGTCGTGGACCTGCACAAAACAAATAACTTTGCTCCCAACGAGTTCAGAGGAGTTGTCAATTCCTCCGGCCTTGTTGTTTACAAAGGATCAAACACAAGAGATAAAAAGGTACTAGTAAAAGTAAAAACAGAAAGGTAAATAGTGGGTGTGAACAATGGTATGAAGATGGACCGGAGTCCCGTGATTTTCACTAGTGATGTCTCTCTCCCAAAAGACGATAAAAATGCTAGCGAGGTAAACAAATCACAGTTGGGCAATTGACAGGATTATGAAGGCACCGCAATGCTAACTATGCTGCAAAGAAAGGTAGGGCTCAAAAGCAATGGACAGTACGCCAAGGTAAGTAGACCGAAATCCATCTGCATCTACTACGAATCATCCACCTTGAGATATCTATCCAGAACATCTCGCTGGTATTAAGTTGCGAATCCCACCCAAAGTGTAAACTCAAAGCAACAGACAACTGCATTAAAAGAACTTTGCGTAAAGTAAACAATTCTTGCACCAATAGGCACAATCACCGTTGTTTTATCCCTGGTGGCAACAGCACATCCCCTAGTCTCATGTTTCTGTCACTCAAGCTAGACATCAGGGGGCTGAACCCACAATCGAGCATAACGCTCTCTCTTGGAGTTGCAAGCAAATAACTTGGCCAAAGCAAATACTACAACGGAGAACATGCAAGAATTTACTCAAGAACAAAATATAAAAGGGAAAACCAAATATATTACTCATCACAATCTGAACATAGTCTCATAATCCATCAGATCCCAACAAACTCAGCATAGCAACAGCAGAAAATTACATAGGTGCCTCGATCATGTGAGGCAGCTCAAGAGGTCTCGAAAGTGGAAGCACAAAAGAGGGAGAGGACATCACATAGCTACTGATCACGGACCCATGGTCCAAGTGGGACTACTCACGGTACATACGGGAGGCGTCCATGTCTATGGATGGTCTCCCGGAGGGGTGATCTCCTTCCGGCAGGGTGCTGGGGCAGCTTCTCCAGGTAGCCCCGATCTGAAAACGGCGGCGGCGGCGGAACAGAGAGGTTTCCGCGAAAAAGAGTTCTCGTTTAGGGGTTTCTACCCCGAGGGGGTTATATAGGCGAAGGGGGCGTCGAGGGGCTACCCAGGGCAGCCAGGAGGGTGCCTGGCGCGCCCTAGGGTTGGGGCCGCGCCAGGGACCCTTCTGGCTCCCTGGTGGTGGTCCTGGCTCTCTCCCTTGGTTATTCCGGAAGCTTCCTGCCCGCTGATTTTTAATATAATTTTTGCGGAATTTTTTGGGCACTTTAATCAGCCGGAAAACCTGAAAAACAAAAACAGCAGAAAACCAGAAGCTGGCAACTGGGTGCACTGAGTTAGTAGGTTAGTCCAAATTGGTTTAAAAGTGTAATAAAGTTCAACCAAAACATGGCAAAGTCACACAAAACATGCATGGAGCAAGCAGAAATTATAGATACGTTTGGGACGTATCAGCGCATCACTTGCCGATCCACCTACTTGTCGACCCAGGAGTCCTACGGGTTCGATACTTCAAACCTTAGCATCTTTGCTAAGGGAAACTTGCTGCTACGCTACATCTCACCTTCCACTTGGGGTAACCAACGAGGGACGAGAAGCTATCTCGTGTATCACCATGCAACATCCATCTTCTCATGACTTGATCTTCATGTCATACATGCCACTTGCTTGATCGATGATCCGCATGCTAGTTGGGCTTTGCCCTAATCATTGCTACATGACGCGCTAGTATCATTGCATATCCTGCTACCCTGGCAGAGGCATACATTTGCATCATGATAGTTACATCTTCTATATGTGAGTACCTTTGTAAAGTGTGAAAGATCTCCTATATTCTTGTAAAATATAGAGTGTTGCCCCTAAAGTGAGGAAAAGATCCCAAAGAGGACAAAATCAAAAGATCCCAAAGAGGACAAATGAGAGAAATAGAAAGAGCCATTGAGTCCACCAAAAAAATAGAAAAAAGAGAAAAAGAAAAATAAAAGACAGAAGGGGGCACACTACTATTCCTTTTGTGAGATACACACTAGTACTTCATCCTCTATCCCTTGTACTCCATAGAGATTATGATACATGCATATAGCTATGTGGGGACCCTTCACACTATAGAACTTGGCTTGTATATTCCAATGATGAGCCTCCTCAAATGACCTCTAGGTCTTCTTGAGCAAGCAAGTTAGATGCACCCCCACTAGTTCCCTTGGAGAGCTTTTAGCTCACATGTGCATCCGTTGCATGGCAATCCCTACTCCACACATCATATCTATCATATGGCCTTCTCTCGCCTATGGTTGTCCTCATTGATGTGAGCCTTTCACACCTTTTTTTCTTCCTCCTCCACCTTCTTTCTGTTTCTCCTTTTAGGTGTCAACTTTCTTGCTCACGCTCATCCATTGCATGAGTGCTCAAAATATCGAAAGGGAGTGGATCAGTTTGACTTGTACCTGACTAGTGGTCTAGGGACGAGTCAAGATAAGAATACAAAGGATACTAAGTGTGAAACTTTAGTACATAGTAGTTCTCAACAAACTATTTTTATCTCGTATTCCCTATCCCCTTTCTTGCACGCAAACACCATTTGGAGACATTCGAGTCACGGACAGCGAGAGATCTTGCACCTTTTGTTCTTTTGTTTCTTTTGTCAATGCTAACATAGACTCTTTATTGTTACCTTGAATTGAATTGCATGATTTGATTGCTTTACTTAAAATTCCTTATATGGTTGTGTGGCATGTCGCCACAGAAAGTATGCTTGTTATCATTTCCCTACTCGAGGACGAGCAGGAATTAAACTTGGGGATGTTGATACGTCCCAAACGTATCTATAATTTCTGCTTGCTCCATGCATGATTTGTGTGACTTTGCCATGTTTTACTTGAACTTTCATACACTTTTTATCATATTTGGACTAACCTATTAACTCAGTGCACCCAGTTGCCAGTTCCTGTTTTCTGCTATTTTTGTATTTTAGGTTTTCCGGCCATTAAAAGTGCAAAATAAATTCCGGAAAAATCCAATAAAAATCAGCGACCCGGAAGCTTCCTGAATAATCAAGAAACGAGGGGGTGGACCCACCAGGGCCCCAGGAGGGTCCCTGGCGCGGCCCCACCCTAAGCCGCGCCAGGAGGCCTCCTGGCTGCCCTGTGGCCCCTCTCGGTGCCCCCCCTTCGCCTATATTTACCCCCCGTGACGGAAACCCCTAATATCGACCTGCTATTCCCGTTCTCCTCTCTATACCGCCGCCGCCTTTTCAAGATCGGGGCTGCTAGGAGAAGCTGCCCCGGCACCCTGCCGGAAGGAGGAATCCCCTCCGCGAGACCATCCATCGCCATGGACGCCTCCCGGATGTGCCGTGAGTAGTCCCCCTTGGATCATGGGTCCGTGGCCAGTAGCTATGTGATGTACGTCTCACCTCTTTGTGCTTTCACTTTCGAGACCTTGTGAGCTGCCTCACATGATCGAGGCACTTTTGTAGTTTTCTATGTTGCTATGCTGAGTTTGCTGGGATCTGATGGATTATGAGATTATGTTCAGATTGTGATGAGTAATATATTTGGTACTCTTTTATATTTGTGTTCTTTAGTAAATTCTTGCATGTTCAACGTTGCTGTATTTTACTTTGGCCAAGTGATTTGTTGCAACTCCAAGAGGGAGTGTTATGCTTGATTGTGGGTTCAACCCCCTGATGTCTAGCTTGAGTGACAGAAACATGAGACTAGGGCATGTGTCGTTGCCACCAGGGATAAAACAATGGTGCTTGTACTTGCGGGTGAAAGGATTGTTTACTTTACGCATAGTTCTTTTAATGAAGTTGTCTGTTGCTTTGAGTTTACACTTTGGGTAGGATTCGCAACTTAATACCAGCGAGATGTTCTGGATAGATATCTCAAGGTGGATGATTCGTAGTAGATGCAGTTGGATTTCGGTCTACTTACTTTGGCGTACTGCCCATTGCTTTTGAGCCTCTTCCTTTCTTTTGTAGCATAGTTAGCATTGCGGTGCGTTTATAATCATGTCAATTGCCCAGCTGTGATTTGTTTACCTCGCTAGCAATTTTATCGTCTTTTGGGAGAGGGACATCACTAGTGAACATCACGGGACCCCGGTCCATATTCACACCATTGTTTACATCTTCAATTTACTTTCAGTTATTACTTTCAGTTGCCACTATTATTATCGCTTGCATTGATCCTTTGTAAACAGCAAGGCCGGAGGAATTGACAACTCCTTTGTAGTCGTTGGGAGCAAAGTTATTTGTTGTGTGTGCAGGTCCAGGAGAAGTTAGCAATCCTTAGATTGTCAACGGCGCCAGTTGTTCACTTTACCACCTTCTTGTATCTCTGCGAGTACTACGGGAGACAAACCCTATCCTCTGCATTGGGGAAATCTGCTACTACGCTACATCTCACCTTCCACTTGGGGTAACCAACGAGAAGCGAGAGAAGTATCTTCCTCGTTAGAATTAGGGCTCTGGAAGGTTCCCGTACACTGATTTGTTTTATTGGATTTTTCTGGAATTTTTGGAGCACTTTTAATACGGGGGAAACCTGAAATAAAAAGACAGTAGAAAACAGGAACTAGCACTGGGGTGCACTGAGTTAATAGGTTAGTCCAAATATGATCAAAAGTGTATGAAAGTGTATCAAAAGTATAGCAGTATCACCCAAAACATGCATGGAGCAAGAAGAAATTATAGATATGTTTGGGATGTATCAACATCCCCAAGCATAATTCCTTCTTGTCCTGGACCATATAAGCTTAATTATAGATAACAAGCATAATTTCTGTGGTGACATGCTACCAACCATATAAGAACTTTGTAAGTAAAGAAATCAAGGCATGTAATTCAATTCAAGTCATAACAAGCAAGAGTCTATATTAGCATTGAAACAAGCAACTTAAGAACATAAAGGTGCAAGAGCTCTCGTTGTCCGTACTCGAATGTCTCCAAATGGTGTTTGCGTGCAAGAAGTGGGAGATGGGAATACGAGAGAGAAAAATATTTATTTTGTTGAGAACTCAACCTACTAAAGTTTCACACTTAGTCTTCTTTGGAATCTTATCTTGACTCGTCCCCAGACCACTAGCCAGGTATAAGCCAACTTGATTCACTCCCTTTCGATATTTTGAGCACTCATGCAATGGTTGACAGTAAGCACGAAAATTGACACTTAGGATGGCAAAGAGAGAGATATGGTGGAGGAGGAAGACAAAAAGGTGTGAAAGGCTCACATCAATGAGGACAATCATAGGCAAGAGAAAGCCAAATGATAGATATGATGTGAGGAGTAGGGATTGCCATGCAACGGATGCACATATGAGCTAAGGAAAGCTCTCCAATGGAACTAGTGGGGGTGCATCCAACTTGCTTTCTCAAGAAGACCTAGAGCTCATTTGAGGAGGCTCGTCATTGGAATATACAAGCCAAGTTCTATAGTGTGAAGGTCCCCACATAGCTATATGCATATATGATCATCTCTATGGAGCACAAGATACAAGGAGGAGTACGAGTGTGGATCTCTCAAAAGGAATAGTAGTGTTTCCCCTTCTCTCTTTTTATTTTCTTTTTCTCGTTTTTCTACCTTTTTGTATTTTTTTGGTGGCCTCAATGGCTCTTTCTATTTCTCTCTCATTTGTCCTCTTTGGGATCTTTTAAATTTGTCCTCTTTGGGATCTTTTCCTCACTTAAGGGCAACACTCTATTTTACAAAGAGTATAGGAGATCTTTCACACTTTACCAAAGTACTCAGTATAAAGAAGATGTAGCTATCATGATGTATGAAAATGTATGCCTCTGCCAGTGTAGCAGGAACATGTATGACATGAAGATCAAGTCATGCGAAGGTGGATGTTGCATGGCAATATACCTCGGAAAGGCTATGGAAAAGTCTTGATAGGTAGGTATGGTGGCTGTTTTGAGGAAAGATATAAGGAGTTTTATGACGAAAGAGCGTATCATTCCAAGGGTTTGGATGCACCGGCGAGGTGGACGCCAACTCTCGGAGTGAGAAGAGGGCAATGCACGGTACCGAAGAGGCTAGAAAATATGAGGAGGTGGAAGTGTCAACTTTCAATACTTACATTAGTCCGAAGAACTCATGCACTTATTATCGGTAATTCTCAATCTAATGAGGAGGTTCACAAAGAGACAAGTACCCCGAGGAGGAGTGTATGGGGGTTTGGTTATCCTTTCGCATCCTCGACTCATGGTACGTGAGTGTACTCTAGTATCCGATCCATCCAAAGATCAGTGATCCATCTAGTAGCTAGAGTTCTCAACTAGTTTTTTTAGTTTTTGAAAATAAACACGGATTTCCCAAAATACGACATCTATCACTAATATTCTAGAGCTCTTGACACCAAAAGTTCAAACATTACTCACAAAAATACCTCAAAACTATTGCAAGTTACTACTACAATTGAATAGCAACCTCAAATACCTACTTCAAGTCAAGACACACAACTCAGTGCAACAGGCCAACTCTCTAAACAAGATAAACATGAAAACTCAAGAGAGTTCTAGCAAAAAACTAAACAAAAGCTCATTCAAAAAGATAAGCATGAAAACTAAGAGCTAAACATGACAGCAGCTACGAAAAGATAAAGAACACACAACAAAAGAAAGATAAGCATGAAAATCCTATGATGCGTTCTAGTTTAAAGTGGAGCGTGTTTCTCTCCCACACAAAGAAATTTGGGTTCTAACTTGTTATGAACAGCAAACAAAGCTAAAGAAAAATGAAGAGCAAGACGCTCCAAGCATAGCACATAACGCATGAAGTGATAAAAATATAGTGGAACGAAGGACGAACTGATGATTGTTGATGGAGAAGGGGATGCACGGTGGGCATCCCCGTTTGAGTCTCCTTGAATATTTATTGGGGATACATGGGGGCATCCCCAAGCTTGAGCATTTGACACTCCCGGATCTTCTCTCATCATGTTCCCTCACACACTTGAAAACTCCCTTCATACATAACTCATCATAAGAAGATTAGAGAGCTTAGTACCCATAAATAAACAATTTCCTCTACTGGAAATAAAGATTTTCTTGAAGTGCTACTGCTTCTCAAGACCGCCAAAAATTCTTTGCAAAGAAAAAGCTAGCGCAAGACTTGCAAAACTGAGGAAAGGCAAAACGTGGCAGAATCTGTGAAAAACAGACCAGCAGGTAGTAAATAAAAAAAATGGAATACTTCTGCAACTCAAATAAAAAAACTCAGAACAGACGCCCGAAAGCTAATTGTATAGAGAATGATTTCAAAAAAAATCAGATCAAAAATATGATCTGGTGATTTATCGTGAATATTTCCGTCCAAGGACATAATCTGTTTTCTGGACAGCATGTCGTAACTTTTGAACTTTCTTGCAATAGGAGGCTAAACTTGGCACAAAGCTTGAAAATAAAGATACAACGATGTTGCTACAGTAGTAACAATCATCAAGACCACTAAAAACAGAAGTAAAAAACATCTTGGGTTGCCTCCCAACAAGCGCTTTCTTTTACGCCTTTAAGCTAGGCAAGAAGCAAAAAGAAGAATCAAAGGTCACCGGAATCATCAGAATCATAAAAACCTTCAAATTGATCTTCAACAAGTTCATTCTTATTTTTCCTAGGGAAGAGGTACGTAACTTTCGCTTTACCTCATAAGCGTATTTGTCCCTTACCTATATCAATGAAGCCCTTCATGGCTCGGAGAAAGTCCCTTCCAAGCACGATGTTACTTTGGTTTGGCTCCATGATGAAGAAATCCACCGTTGCAATCCTTTTGAGGAATGCAACTTGGACATCTTTTAACTTTCCCTGGATCTCAGAAATATCTCCATTAGCATGTTCATGATAATATGACAAATTATCAATGTTTAGTTTCAAAGAATCATAAACTATTTTTGGCATTGTAGAAACCATGGACCCAATATCACAAAAATCTAGGAATTCTTGGTTAGAGATGCTAATTCTAACAAAAGGCTCCCAATCATCATATATCTCCAACATATCTTTCTTGTTGGGCTTAAGTTTCTCTACCTTCCTCAAGTCTAGAGCATCCATTCTTTTTTCAATAATAGCAAGTCTATCTATAACAGTATCAAAACTACGATCATAAACAAAATAACTAGATAGACCATGTATGATATCAAGAGCTCTATCTTCATCACACTCTAAGAAATCTCCCTCGGCTATAATATCAAGAGAGTGTTTACACCACTTAAAAATACCATGGTAGAAATTTCTAAGCACAATTTTTATAGGTATCCAAGGCATAATTCTACTATGTGCTTTAGAAATTATGTCCCATGCCTTCTTCCTATTCTCTCCGTCCCTTTGATGGAAATCTAGAACTTTCGATTCCCTCAAAGCACAAAGTCCTAACATGCTTGACTAAACAAGAAGGACTACTAAAATCAAGGTAAATAATTTTTTTGTGGTTTTTGATAAAGGACGCTAAAGCAAGAACTGAAAGGTAAACTAACAAAACTAAAAAGCAAAGATAAAAGATAGCGTACAACTCCCCTATCTTGAAGATTGGATTCCCCGGCAACGGCGCCAGAAATTGCTTTGATGGCTTATCGCCCCTCATTGGTTACCCAAAGTGGAAGGTATGAGATGCGGCACAGCAGCAAGTTTCCCTCAGTGAAGATACCAAGGTTTATGTCTCCAGTATGACTCCAACAATAGCAAGTAGGTGACAATGGCGCTAGAAATCTAGCACGAGTTGACGTGGACCTACACACAGCAACAGATAACTTTGCTCCCAATGAGTACAAAGAGGTTGTCAATCTCTCTGGTCTTGTTGTTTACAAAGGGGCAAGCGCAAGAGATAAAAGATAGTGATAACTGCAACTAGAAAGTAAAAGCAGGAAGTAAATTGAGGGTGTAAAAAGTGGTGGAAATATGGACTGGGGTCCCATGATGTTCACTAGTGATGTCTCTCTTCCAAAAGACGATAAAAGAGCTATGCAAGGTAAACAAATTACAGCTGGGCAATTGACGGGATTACGGGCACAAACCAATGCTAACTATGCTACAAAATAAAGGAAGAGGCTCAAAAGCATGGGCGGTACGCCAAGATAAGTAGACCGAAATCCATCTGCAACTACTAATAATCATACACCTTGAGATACCTATCCAGAACATCTCGCTGGTATTAAGTTGTGAGCCCCACCCAAAGTGTAAACCCAAAGCAACAGAAAGCTGCATTAAAATAACTTTGCGTAAAGTTAACAATCCTTGAAACCGAGGTCACAAGCACCATTATTTTCCCCCTTGTGGCAACAACACATCCACTAGACTCATGTTTCTGTCACTCAAGCTAGTCATCAGGGGGCACGAACCCACAATCATGCATAACGCTCCCTCTTGGAGTCACTACCTACTACTTGGTCAAAGCAATAAACAACAACGGAGAACATGCAAGAATTACTCAAGAACACAAATATAAAAGAGAAGAACCAAATATATTACTCATCACAATCTGAAATAGTCTCATAATCCATAAGATCCCGGCAAACTCAACATAGTAACAGCAGAAAGAATTACATATGTGCCTTGATCATGTAGGGTAGCTCACAAGGTCTAATCCATGAGGAACAAAGAGGGGAGGAGAACATCACATAGCTACTTATCATGAACCCATGGTCCAAGGTGGACTACTCACGGATCATCCGGGAAGCGTCCATGATGGTGGAGAAGTTCCCGGAGGTCAACCCTCCCTCCGGCAGGGTGCCGGGTAGAGGTCTTTTGACGCTCCCAATCTTGGAAGCGCAGCGGCGGCGGACCAGAGGCAAGATCGCGAAAAAGGGTTCTGTCTTCAGAGGTTTCGAGGCGAGACAAATATATAGGCGAAGGGGGGCAGCCGGGGGGGCACCAGGGAGTGCAGGCACCCCCTAGCGCGGCCTGAGGTGGGGACGCGCCCCCTGGCCGCCTAGGCACAGGGTGCCGCCCCCCCCCCCCCCCGGCTCTCCTTCGGGGCTCTGGAAGGTTCCCGTACGCTGATTTTTTTATTGGATTTTTCCAGAATTTTTGGAGCACTTTTAATACGGGGGAAACCTGAAATAAAAAGACAGCAGAAAACAGGAACTAGCACTCGGGTGCACTGAGTTAATATGTTAGTCCAAATATGATCAAAAGTGTATCAAAAGCATAGAAATATCACCCAAACACATGCATGGAGCAAGCAGAAATTATAGATACATTTGAGACGTATCACCTGCAAACCAAATTCTCGGAAATTGGGAACAGAGATACACGGCTATATAAACATCACACTATAATTATTTCCTCTCACTATGTTAATTTCACATAATAATAAATATCATTTACGCCAAATCATGGGGGCGGATACCTATATAGAAAATGGTTCGAGAAATTACCTCATACTCACGCTTCATTTTCACCAGCAGATTTTGTTGTTCGCCAAATTGGGTCATCACACCTTTATACATACTAGGAAAAGACATCCCTCCTTGAGTCGACGTCTTCTCCGAAGGAAAGAGCTGCTGAGTCGGTTGCAACATGCCGCTACCACCTGTCGCGCCACTAATTTCTTTAACAACTGCTTGCACGGAAGCTAATGATATCGCCTCTGCCTCTTGAGCCAAACTTATGGTGCCATCAGCGTCGACGGCGACTCCCGTTACAGCCGGTAAAGATGCAGCATCAGGAACAGGACATGGAACCACTTCCTCAGAAACAAATGGCTCATCCAGCATTGCTCGTACCCTACAAATACGCAAAATTTTCAAGAATACAACATCTTGTAACATGTTATGAGGAGTCAGCATATGCAAGGCGACTTACCCAATAGCAATCTTGAAGTCGCCAAAAAATCCTCGCTCTCCGACTCCTCAGATGAAGAAAGACTGGCCTTGGTATTCTGTTCGCCTGGTACAAGATCCTTGTGGCATGACAACCGAGGATGGACCCGCCTGTCAAGGACTTGGGGACTTCTTTCCAAAGGAAAAGATGAGTCCACTCCATGAATTTTCCTCCTACCTCATGTTGCCTCAAGGGCAAGGGCGAGAAGGACTCACAAAATAAAGATACAGAGGAGATGTTGTTCAGTAAAACAAGAACAAAACCATCCATAAGCACAATACCTCCTCATCTGAATAAACCATGGTCGACTCTTCGACATCCTCCGTCGACAGATTCATCCCACCGGCTTCATAATCTCCCTGAAGAAATAACTAAATATAGTGAGGATAGAAGGAGTTGGTAAAAAGGAGAAAACAACTTACTTTTTCCGATTCCTCCTCCTCTCCATCTTCCTCAACGTCATCTTCCTCTTTGGCTCCTTCTATGTGAGTCGAAGGGCGAACGGTCGACCACCATGGATTGTCAATCTGCAAAACCGGAGAGTCGGTGAAAGGATCGTACTTTCACAAAAGCAACAAACAACGAAATCTATGTTTTTACCTTAAGAGACACACTACGCGCCCAAAAGGGGTCCAAACCCAGTCAACTGATTACACCTACAGGCTCCCCAAGAAGTTTCTTTGTAGACCTGAATAACTCATCTGGTTCCAAAACGACTTGATAAAACCTCATGTCATCCCCGGGACCGAAATATTCACACATAAGCCTCGAGCGAATACTCAATGGTCGGATTTGTCATCCAACCCAGCACCTTTCCAAGTCGACAACACTCAGGCCATGAAACAGTAGAGAGCTGATTCGCTGAAGGACTGGTTTAAGTTTCTTCTTATCCTCTTTGTTGGGCCAGGAATTCCGAATCAAAGAATATACGAGTCGACTTTCATGCAAACCCGGAAAGGCGGCTCGCCCTCTGGGCTGGTATCCTTACAGTAGAAGAAGGGTTTTTCCACACCTTTGTGTGGCTGTGGAGCTTCATCTTGGGGTAATTACGTCTAGCTCGTCGCTGGATGGAAACGGCCCCGCACTCTACGGGTTGTTCTCCGCTTTTCTTTGTTTGTTTGTTCCCATAGAAAAACTCTTGAAACAGAGGAATGGACGGCTCCAATTCCAGATAAACCTCATAGAATATGGTGAACTTGCTGATATTCATAACAGAATTGGCAGATAGATCCTGGGGGTGTAAGCCCAAAAACTCCAGAAGACTCCTGAAGAAACATGACCCGGGAGGACTGATACGGTGAGGATAGTTCTCTCACTCCTTGTTGGTTACCCCAAGTGGAAGGTGAGATGTAGCATAGCAGCAAATTTCCCTCGGTGAAGATACCAAGGTTTGTCTCCAGTAGGACTCGCAGAAAAACAAGAAGGTGCCAACGGCACCAGAAATTAGCTTCTGGCTAGGGAGTTGACAGGACCTGCACACAGAAACAAATAACTTTGCTCCCAACGAGTACAGAGGAGTTGTCAATTCCTCCGGCCTTGCTGTTTACAAAGGATCAACGCAAGAGATAATAATAGTGGCAACTGAAAGTAAAGACTGAAAGTAAACTAAGGATGTAAACAATTATGTGAAGATGGACCGGGGTTCCGTGATTTTCACTAGTGATGTCTCTCTCCCAAAAGACGATAAAAGTCCTAGCGAGGTAAACAAATCACAACTGGGCAATTGATAGAATTATGACGGCACCGCAATGCTAACTATGCTGCAAAGAAAGGAAGGGTGGCAGTACGCCAAGGTAAGTAGACCGAAATCCAACTACATCTACTACGAATCATCCACCTTGAGATATCTATCCAGAACATCTCGCTGGTATTAAGTTGCGAATCCCACCCAAAGTGTAAACTCAAAGCAATAGACAACTGTATTAAAAGAACTTTGCGTAAAGTAAACAATCCTTGCACCCGCGGGTACAAGCACCGTTGTTTTATCCCTGGTGGCAACAGCACATCCCCTAGTCTCATGTTTCTGTCACTCAAGCTAGACATCAAGGGGCTGAACCCACAATCAAGCATAACACTCCCTCTTGGAGTTGCAACAACCTACTTGGCCAAATCAAAATACTGCAACGGAGAACATGCAAGAATTTACTCAAGAACAAAATATAAAAGAGAAGAACCAAATATATTACTCATCACAATCTGAACATAGTCTCATAATCCATCGGATCCCATCAAACTCAGCATAGCAACAACAGAAATTACAAAAGTGCCTCGATCATGTGAGGCAGCTCACGAGGTCTCGAAAGTGGAAGCACAAAGAGAGGAGAGGTACATCACATAGCTACTGGTCACGGACCCATGGTCCAAGGGGGACTACTCACGGTACATCCGGGAGGCGTCCATGGCTATGGATGGTCTCCCGGAGGGGGTTCCTCCTCCCGGCAGGGTGCCGGGGCAGCTTCTCCAGGCAGCCCCAATCTAGAAATGGCGGCGACGGTGGTACAGAGGCGAGTTCGTGGAAAAGAGATCGATATTAGGGGTTTCCACCCCGAGGCTAAATATAGGCGGAGGGGGTGTCGAGGGGACCCACAGGGCAGCCAGGAGGCCCCCTGGCGTGGCCTAGGGTGGGGCCGTGCCAGGGACCCTTCTGGAGTCCCTGTGGTGCCCCCCCCCTCCACTGCCTTGGTGATTCCGGAAGCTTCCGGGTCGCTGGTTTTTTATCTGATTTTTTCGGATTTTTTGGAGCACTTTTAATGGCCGGAAAACCTGAAATACAAAAATAGCAGAAAACAGCAACTGGCAGCTAGGTGCAGTAGGTTAATAGATTAGTCCAAATATGCTCAAAAGTGTATGCAAGTTCAAGCAAAACATGGCAAAGTCACACAAAACATGCATGGAGCAAGCAGAAATTATAGATACGTTTGGGACGTATCAAGGACGAAAGCGGGTTACATGATCTGCAAAAACTACAACCTCGCCTTCCCAAGTCCGAGGTCGGACCTCTTTTAGAGGAAATCACCATCCAATAGATTCCTGGGATGGGAGAAGACCCTGAGCATGCAGTCCGGTGAGCCGGGCATGATCCACCGAAGACCCGACCCAGTTAGCATTTAGGGTGGACTTGGCCTTGGGTTTCCCGGCTACCTTTTTCTTCTTAGCCATTTCTGCCTTCTTGGTAGCACTGACTCCTGGCTTCGTGGAGCCGGTGATATCTCTCCTCGTTGGTTACGCCAAGTGGAAGGTGAGATGTAGGATAGCGGCAAATTTCCCTCGGTGAAGATACCAAGGTTTGTCTCCAGTAGGACTCCGGAGATGATAAGTAGGTTTCAAAGGGGCAATTGACGTGGACCTGCACACAACACAAATCACTTTGCTTCCCAACGAGTACAGAGAGGTTGTCAATCTCTCCGGCCTTGCTGTTCACAAAGGATCAACGCAATAGATAATAGTGGTAATGGTAGCAGCTAGAAAGTAAAAGCAGGAAAATAAATGAGCGTGTAAACAGTGATGAGAATATGGATCGGGGTCCCGTGATGTTCACTAGTGATTTCTCTCTCCCAAAATACGATAAAAGTGCTATGCGAGATAAACAAATTACAGGTGGGCAATTGACAGGATTAAAAACGCACCGCAATGCTAACTATGCTACAAAGAAAGGACGAGGCTCAAAAGCATGGGCGGTACGCCAAAATAAGTAGACCGAAATCCAACTTCATATACTACTAATCATCCACCTTGAGATATCTATCCAGAACATCTCGCTGGTATTAAGTTGCGAGCCCCACCCAAAGTGTAAACCCAAAGCAACAGACAACTGCATTAAAAAGCACTTTGCGTAAAGTAAACAATCCTTGCAACCGCGGTTACAAGCATCGTTGTTTCCCCCTTGTGGCAACAGCACATCCCCTAGACTCATGTTTCTGTCACTCAAGTGTGTCATCGGGGGGCATGAACCCACAATCGAGCATAACGTTCCCTCTTGGAGCCACTACCTACTACTTGGCTAACGCAATAAACAGCAACGGAGAACATGCAAGAATTACTTAAGAACAAAATTATAAAGGATAAGAACCAAATATACAACTCAATCACAATCTGAACATAATCTTATAATCCGTCAAATCCCAGCAAACTCGGCATAGCAATAGCAGAAAATTACATATGTGCCTTGATCATGTAGGGCAGCTCACGAGGACTAAACCATGAAGAACAAAGAGGGGAGGAGAACATCACATAGCTACTGATCACGGACCCAAGGTCCAAAGGAAACAACTCACGACACATCCGGGAAGCGTCCATGGTGGAGGGGAAGCTCCCGGAGGTCAACCCTCCCTCCGGTAGGGTGCCGGGAAGAGGTCTGCTGGAGCTCCCGATCTTTGAAGCGCGGCGGCGGTGGAACAGATGCAAGATCGTGAAAAAGTGTTCTGTCCTTGGGGGTTTCGCGTCACGGAGAATATATATAGGCGAAGGGGCAGCTAGGGGGCACCAGGGGTCCAGGCCCCCCCCTCGGCGCGGCCAGACCTTAGGCCGCGACAGGTGGCCGCCTGGTTCCCTCGTGGTGGCCCTCTGGCCCAACCCAGGTCATTCCGGAAGGTTCCTTCATGCTGATTTTTTATCTGATTTTCCCGAATTTTTGGAGCACTTTTAATATGGGGGAAACCTGAAATAGAAAAACATCAGAAAATAGGAACTGGCACTGTGGTGCACTGAGTTAATAAGTTAGTCCAAATATGATCAAAAGTGTATGAATGTGTATCTAGATCATAGCAATATCACACAAAACATGCATGGAGCAAGCAAAAATTATGGATACGTTTGGGACGTATCAACATCCCCAAGCTTAATTTCTGCTCGTCCTCGAGTAGGTAAATGATAACAAGCATAATTTCTGTGGTGACATGCTAGCAACCATATAAGAACTTTGAAAGTAAAGAAATCAAGGTATGTGATTCAATTCAACTCATAACATGCAAGAGTCTATATTAGCATTGAAGCAAGCAACAAAAGAACATTAGGTGCAAGAGCTCTCGCTGTCCGTGACTCAAATGTATCCAAATGGTGTTTGCGTGCAAGAAGGGGGATATGGGAATACGAGAAAAAAGAATTTTTGTTGAGAACTCAATCAACTAAAGTTTCACACTTGGTCTTCTTTGGAATCTTATGTAGACTCGTCCCCAGACCACTAGCCAGGTACAAGTCAATTTGATCCACTCCCTTTCGATATTTTGAGCACTAATGCAATGGATGAGCGTAAGCATGAGAGTTGACACTTAGGATGGAAAAGAGAGAAATATGGTGGAGTAGGAAGACAAAAAGGGTGTGAAAGTCTCACATCAATGAGGACAATCATAGGCGAGAGAAGGCCAAATGATAGATATGATGTGAGGAGTAGGGATTGCCATGCAATGGATACACATATGAGCTAAGAAAATCTCTCCAATGGAACTAGTGGGGGTGCATCCAACTTGCTCGCTCATGAAGACCTAAAGCTCGTTTGAGAAGGCTCATCCTTGGAATATGCAAGCCAAGTTTTATAGTGTGAAGGGTCCCCACATAGCTATATGCATTTATGATCATCTCTATGGAGTACAAGGATAAGAGAGAGTACTAGTGTGGATCTTTCAAAAGGATAGTAGTGTTGCCCATTTCTCTCTTTTTATTTACTTTTTCTCTTTTTTCTATTTTTTGTATTTTTTGGTGGCCTCAATGGCTCTTTCTATTTAACACTCATTTGTCATCTTTGGAATCTTTTCCTCACTTAAGGGAAACACTCTCTTTTACAAGAAGGTATATAAGATCTTCACACTTTACAAGGTACTCAAACATAAAGAAGATGTAGCTATCATGATGTATGCAATGTGTCGGGGGATTGGTACCCGGGTAGGCTAACCCAAGCGGAAGCAACCTTTCAAGACAAGGAGGGACCGATTGGGCTGCAGCTGGGCCGAGCTGGGCAGATGTATGGCCGATTGCTCCAAGGCAATCAGCCGTACCAAATGCCAGCAGTCGGCCCAGGCGCAATCGTTCCACCCTTCCTTCACCAAGACGATCATCTGATTGGTCCGCAGCTGGGCCGAGGTGGGTACCTAGAAGGCCGATTGCCCAGAGGAATCGACCTGTCAGGAACCACCAGTCGTCCCAGGCGCAATCGGAACAACCTACTACCCTTGGAGGAAGTGACCCCGACACCAGTCGGGGGTATGATTACGAGGTCATCAATGCACTATCCCGAGATATCTGGGTGGCAGGAAGGCCAAGTCATGTCGAAGATCTGGTGGAGATACGGTGTCGACCTCTCCGCCGATTCCGCGGAAGGTTGACAAGACCGCACCTCCTAGATCCACTGTTCATCCCCATGCCCTATGGGTCTACAGCACGGGCCGCCGCTCGTAGGATTCGGATCACCCGGAGAGGAGAAGTCGGTGGGCCCAAGCCGATTAGAGGATGACAGCTGGGCCCAATCGGCAGTGAAGTTACCGATGTACCCCGGGCTCATACTATAAGAGCCCGGGTACCCCTCCTGCGTGGGGGATGACCCGCTCCAGAACACCATTACTCACCTTCCCCTCAGTTCATTCACTGCTAGTAGCTACTCCTCAGGGAAGCAGGAGAGAGCCTTGCCCACGGCGACGGCGCTCACCTTCCCCTGAGAAGATAGAGAAGTAGTTATTGTAGCCCGAGCATTGATATATAAGAGATAAGCAGGAGTAGGGGTGTTATCTCTCCGGAGAGCCCCGAACCTGGGTACATCGTGGTGTCCTTCACCGTGCTTGTACTCAACCCGATTCCGGCACCATCGACATTCTCTCCTTCGCGTCTTCCCCTCACATTAGCCATCCCATGGCATCTGACGTCACATATATCGACGACAGTTGACTGACTGCGGCAGTAGCCTTGTCGCAGCTGGCAAGCCGAGGTATAAGAGTCCCGAGATCGTCCAATCCTGCAAGAATTGGCAGACCTCGTTTTTCTACGTCAAATCACCTGACCAGGGCCCCGATCTACTGAACCTGCCCGAGTTCTCCCTCGTCCGGCCGACTGAAAAACACCAGTGGTCGCTGAAATATGGAGTCGGAGATTGCGATGTCGGTGCCCAAGTCTCCAGGATCGCCCAGCTAGAGCAAGAAGGACTTCTCCCGACTGACTTTGTAGCCGCTTGGCTTCAAGTCTGAGTGCTCCCCCTGCAGCGCCGAGTGCACCGCATCTGCGATATGTCGGGCCCTCGAGACCCCACTCGGCTCTGCTCGTGGAGGGTGAAGAAAGAAGACCTCTGCGCCAGGGTAAAGGCTATCACATCTAGTCCTTTTCCTGACCCCTTCCGCTTCGGGCTTGACTGCCTCACTCGCCAACAGAAACCGCCGGTGGTATGCTCCGATTGCTTTCTTCTTCCGATTGCTTTTTCTCTTAGCTTCTCAGATTACTTTTATTTTCTTTCCCCAGAATTTCATCCAGTCCGATTTGATGGAAGACGGCCAGGTGGCCGGCGTGTATGCTCCCGACCGCGCAGAAGACGACCCCGCCGACTTTGAGTACAACGGCGAGATCCCTTCCGCCGAGTCCGGTGACGATGGTGATGATGATGATGAGTCTTTCGGCGAATCCTCCGATTCCATCGATGCGGACGACGCTGACGCTGATGCCGCCAACCCCCCGAAGATCGACACCCGACCAACAGCTCAAGGGGGTACGCCCGATCCTTCCCTTGAGCAATTTTTGGCCGAATGGAGTGATGACGATAGTGTCTCAAAGGCTGATGGTTCTGATGCAGCTCCTCGTGCCAAACCTCTGAAGGTGCCGGCTAAGCGCACCTCGACCACCAGCTCCTCCGCTGGTACTGCTCCCAGCAAGGTTGCTAAGGCCACACCGACAGCCAGCAAGGGCAAATAACCCCAGGTGACGACCACCCGGAGGTCGACTTCCCAGGCGCCGCTGGATGTTGCCCCGCTGAGATGCCGAATGCCTTCTGGTGCACCAAGAACAGTCGGGTATGCTCTTATCTTCGTGCCTTGCGCTTTGCTGTCCTTCCTTATACTGATTCACCTCCTCTCTCTTCTTTCAGGGAACCGATTGGGCTTGATGACGTTGATGCCGACATTCCGGTCCGATCTGGCGTCGTCATCTCGCCTGCCGCATCTGCCGCCGCCACTCACAAACGGCCGCCTGCTTCTCATTGCTCCTCCAAGAACGCCGAGCGCGCTGCCAAGAAGGCCCGCCTTGAGACGACTAAGAAGACTTCTTCTTCTTCCCTTGCTTCCAAGACCTCCAAGAGCGCAGCTGATCGGGGGGGCTCCTGGTGGCAGAGGAACGCAATCGGTCGATCCGATTGCCCCATCTCCGCCACGACGCTCCGACCCGGTCTCCACTGCCGTGACTGCACCTGCTCCGACTGCTACATCCGAGCCACCGACGGTCACGAGCTCCCTGCCAATCGTGGTGTCGGCGCCGCTGACTGCCTCAATTGTGCCACCGGTTGTTCTGTCCGCGCCACCGACGATGACGACCTTGCCGCCAGTCGCAATTATCACTTCCACTTCAGCTCATCCGATTGCGCCGACGCCACAACCGGGTACTTCCGGCCCTCAGGTGACATCGGTGCCACTAGCCCTCACTGCCGCTGCTGCCACCGTCGCTCAACCTTTAGTGCCAACGCCGACCTCCTCTGCGTCGGAAGTTCTGATGCGCTCGGTGGACCAGTGCCGGGCCGAATATTCTCGCGCCCGTCATGTCGGCGCCGAACCTAACGCTTCGCACCGCCCTCAAGACCCTCTGACGACCACTCTCAGTCGGGTGAATGAATTTGCTGATGCCCTTGCTCGGGACCTCCAACAGCTCACCTCTCATCACATGGTAAATTCTTGACTTTCCTTTTATGTCTTTCCTTTATCCGGGAGACTTTTCTTCCGGTGGGTGCGCGCAAGCGCACCCACTGGGTGTAGTCCCCGAGATTCGGGCCGATTGGTTGCAATCGGTTCGGATCTTTCATACTCTTTGCATTGTCCTTTGCCTTCCTTCAATCGGGAGACTTTTCTTCCAGTGGGTGCGCGCACCCAGTGTGCGCGCAAGCGCACCCACTGGGTGTAGTCCCCGAGATTCGGGCCGGTTGCATGCAATTGGTTTGGATCTTCTCTTGACTGTCGTATCTCTAAACTCCCTCTTTCTATTCCTCGCAGGCTGTTATGGAAGAAAGGCGTGAGGTCTTCGAAAAGCTTCTTGATGCTTATACCGCCAGCCTCCGAACTCTCGCCCAGGCCCAGCTGGAGGTCAATAATCAATCGGACGAGATCAATAAACTAAAGGGTAACCTCTATACCATTTCTGTTTTCTCTCCGCTCGACGTTTACTCTTGTACTCATATCTTCACGTTCTCTTCTAGCTTCTGTTCCCATGGTAGATGACCTTCAGGGCCGAATTGCTGAATTGACTGCAGAATTCAACCAGCATGGCTCAGCACTCGCCAAGGCCAAGGAAGAAATGATCCGACTGCAGGGGGTAGAAACTGATCTAACTCGGACTATCCAAGGCCTTCGCTCTGAGATGGCTGCCCTCGAAAGAAAACATCTTGCCGACATAGCTACCGTGACGGCTACTGGTGATGGTCTCCTTGCTGAGCGAGATGCTGCCGTCGCCGCCCGAGAAGCCTTGCAAGCCGAGAGGGACGAAGAAGTTGCTGCACGGGATTCCATTCGGCGGGACCGTGACGAACACGTCGCCAAGTTTGAAGAACAAGAGAAATGCAGCTACGAAGAGACCACCCGACTGCGCCGCCGAGCCAAAGGCTTCTGCGAGACAATGACCGAGATGGACGTCCTCCTTAGCGGTGAGTGTTTCCTGCATCCAAGGGCATTTTCCGATTGCTTTCCTCTTTTATCTTGTTTCTCATACTTCCTTTCGTGACGCAGAAGCCTGGCCCGAGTCCGAAGCAGCTGCCTACGCGGCCGTAGCCAAATCCCGAGCAGAAACCGTTGCTGCCGGAGGGACCTGCCAACTCGAAGATAACGTCTGGACCCGGCACGAATACCTGATTGGCACCGAAGCCCGCATTCCTGTTATCAAAGGAATTCCCTTGTCATTCAAGCTCGGAATCTTGAAAATTGCTGAATCACTGTGGTCACCGACTGAGCTCAAGGTCGGACTCCAAAAGATGAAACACGCCGCTGGCTCCTCCGCCGGAACCCACGAGGCTGAAGCACAAGATGAAGAGGATTCTGACAAAGGGGAGGCTCTGAATGCTACCACAGAATAGACTCGGACTCTTTTGAAGGCCATCCCACGTCGGATCGACGTCTTGCTGAACTCTGCGGGTCGGACTGGCGCGGAAACCGCCCTCCAGACTGTGCTGAGCTGGTACCCTCAGGTGAAGCTCTCCAAACTCTACAGCCTCCGAGAAAATGCCTCTGATCTGCTTGAGAAGACCTATACCGAGGTGAATCGGCTAGCCAGCACTATGGTAAACTGGTTCTCTCCATACGAGTACACTCCGTATCTCGACGAGGGAGGGAATCCGCTCGCTGCACCTTCAATCTCTGGTCTGGCCGAGGAGCTTTCTGATAGCGGCTCATCTCAAACGTCTCCAAGATCCAAGCGGACTGGTGCGACATCTTCTGAAGTGCAATCGGAGCCAGATGTTGCGCATGCTGATCCGACTGCCCGGTCTTCTAGCTCCGTGCCTCCGACTTCCTGAGCCATGCCCCCGACTATGTCACTTGCTGTAGCTTGCCGATACTGGATCGGTTTTATCTTACTTTGTCTTTTCGACTATTTTCTTGTAAGACATAATTTTAATTCTGTCGACACCCACTGGGTGCAACTTCGCTGTAATGAACTTATTCGGCCTTGGTCCTGCTATCTCTGATGCAATCCGATTGCTTGGTCTTCGCTTTTACTTGTGCGATCAACTTTGCATCTTTGTCGGTTTCCTTTATCGGTCTGCACTTGGGGACGTCTACCGTGTCTGCCTTCCTGCCGTTCTACGGTCTGCAATCGGCTCAACAGTAGACTACCAGCCAAGGTTCGATAAGCTTTTTATTTTTTACACAACAAGGTTTAACGCAAAGGATTCTGCGACAGTGGGAGCCGATTGCTCGCTACCGGGCTCGATGCCCTAGTTTGCGGCTCAATCGGTAACTCTATCTTATCGACTATGCCCTTGGTGGCGCATTTCGAATTGTTTCCCAGGAACTTGTACTACCGACTGCCCCAACACGACGCTTCTCAATGCCACAAACCTTTTAGTGATTTGCACTTGAGCTAAGTGCCGAGTTGAGTGCCAGCCCGCAGTCCCCGTGCCTCGATGGCCTATTCGCTTGACCTCGTGGTCGGTCAGTCCCCGGGTGTGTTATACACGTCGCGGGTATGATTGAGCGTCGCCGATTGAGGCTAGCTCTTCGAATGAAATTATGCAAAGGTAATCGAATGCTCATTTTCAGAGGCATGATAGCTTTTACTGATTGTTTGCCGAATGGCTTACAAAAGTTTCTGCCGCTCAACTATAGAACGGACATAACAACTCGGCGTTCCACGACCGCTCCGTCTCTGCTCCTGACGTGTCCTTGTGCTGAGTGCCCTTGGTGCAGTCGATCAGATAATAGGAGTTGTTCTTGAGCGCTCAGCTGATGACGAATGGCCCTTCCCAGGGTGAGGATAGCTTGTGCTGTCCGTCTGACTTCTGAATTCGGCGTAGCACCATGTCTCCCTCTCGGAAAGCGAGAGGACGAATCTTCTTGCTGTGGTAGTGCCGCAACTTCTGCTGATAGACTGCTGACCTGGACAAGGCCAACAGACAAGCTTCTTCTTTGAGGTCGATGCCGTCTTCTCGTGCCAATCTGGCTTCTTCTTCGGTGTACAGGGCATGCCGAGGTGAATCAAACTCGATGTCGGATGGGATGACTGCTTCTGAACCATACACCAGGAAGAAAGGAGTGAATCCAGTCGACCTGTTTGGTGTGGTCCTTAAACTGAACAATACTGCGGGGAGCTCTTCAATCCATGCTCCGGGTGCCCTCTCAAGTGGTTCCACCAATCTGGGCCTGATACCCGATAGGATTAGTCCATTAGCTCTTTCGACTTGACCATTTGATTGCGGGTGCGCCACAGATGCCAGATCAAGCCGAATGCCCCGCTGAGATGCATATCGAGCCAGTCCACCCTTTGCAAAATTTGTGCCGTTGTCGGTGATGATGTTGTTAGGCACACCGTATCTGCACACAATGTCGGCCACAAATCAGACCGCAGTCGGACCATCCAGCTTCTTGATCGGGCGGGCCTCAATCCACTTGGTAAACTTGTCCACTGCGACTAGAAGATGTGTCATGCCACTTCGAGCTCTCTTGAATGGTCCAACCATGTCCAAACCCCATACTGCAAACGGCCACGCTATTGGGATTGTCTTCAGTGCTGATGCCGGCTGATGACTTCTTGCCTTGAACCGCTGACAACCCTTGCAGTACTTCACCAAATTCTCAGCCGCTGCAAGCGCAGTCGGCCAATAGAAACCATGCCGGAAAGCTTTGTTGGCGATGGCCTTTGCAGATGCATGATGACCGCATTCACCTTGATGAATGTCTCTGAGCAGCTCCAAGCCGCTGTCCTCTTCTACACATCTCTGAAGGATACCAGTTGCACTCTTGTGCACTAGCTCATTGTTGATTATTGTGTATGCCCAAGATCGGCGGCTGATTTGCCGTGCCTCTGCTTCGTCTTCTGGGAGGACTCCGTCTTCTAGGAAATCTCTGATCGGCTGTGCCCATGATGGCGCGCTGACGACTGCCATTACCACTGCATGCTGGGGTGGGACTTCTTCTTGGATCCCAGCTCCTTGGCCATTGGCCTCCTGGATCTCGGCCTCTTGGACTTCTATCATTTCTACTTCTGACCCTGAACTGCCGATTGCGGCGCCTGGCACGCATTTGGCAGCCCCTGGTGTTGACTTCTCGTCTGGAGCTGGAGCTTAATCGTTGCAATCAGCAATTCCTGATGTTATTGGTTCTTCGGAGGTTGTGCCTTCTGGCATAGCCTCTGCTTGCTTCCCTTTGGCTTTGCTCTTCTCACATCCCTTGGCAGCCCCTGGCTCGCAATCGGCAGCCCCTGGTGCTGTTGCCGAGATACCTTGGGCGCTGGACTGCTTCTTCACGGTTGCAAGTTTTGCCGGTTGAACTTCTTTTGCCTTCTTCAATGCTTCCAGATCAGTCTCCGAGATAAAAATGGACTCGGACTCTGGGGATGGTATGATGGACGGCTTCTTGATGTGCTCCAACGACACACCTGGTGGGATAGCTTGTCTTGTTGAACCGAGATTGGATAACGCATCGGCTGCCTCATTGTTTGCTCTGGGCACATGATGGAACTCGCAACCTTCAAAGTACCCGCTGATCTGCTGCACCAGGAAGCGATAGCTTGCCATTTTTGCGTCCTTTGCATCCCAGGTGCCTGTGCATTGCTGTACAACCAGGTCGGAGTCACCAAAACACTCAATGTTCCAAATACCGATTTCCTTGGCAAGCTTGATACCATGCACAAGGGCTTCGTACTCGGCGACATTGTTTGATGCTGCGAAGTGGATCTGGAGCACATATTGCAATTGATCTCCTCTTGGTGAAGTGAGTACCACACCAGCCCCTAGGCCGCTCTTCATCTTGGAGCCGTCAAAATGCATTCGCCAGAAATCCGACCCTGGGAGTTGCGGCATGTACTGAGTTTCAGCCCAGTCCACCAGGAAATCGGCTAATGCTTGTGATTTGATTGCAGTTCTTGGCTCATATTGAATTCCATGGCTAGCAACTTCAATTGCCCATTTTTCCACTCTTCCGGTTGCATCTCTGCTCCCCATGATATCGGCCAGTGGAGCCGAGCTGACAACAGTGATCAAGTGGGCTTGAAAGTATGGCTTCAATCTCTTGGCTGCCATGTACACTCCATAGCACATCTTCTGATAGTGAGGGTAGTTCTGCTTGGATGCCGAGAGCACTTCGCTGATGTAATACACTGGACGCTGAACTTGCCGTGTCTTGTCCTTCTCGGGCCGCTCTACCACCATAACTGCGTTGATCACCCGATTGGTTGCCGCAATGTATAACATCATTGGCTCCTTCTCAATTGGGGCAGCCAGAATCGGTGTTGTGGAGAGCATGCGCTTGAGCTCTCGGAATGCTTCATTTTCTTGGGGGGTCCATGTGAACTTCTCTGTCTTCTTCATTAACTGGTACAACGGGATTGCTTTTTCACCCAGCCGACTGAGGAATCGGCTGAGTGATGCAAGGCAACCGGTGAACTTCTGTACTTGCTTCAGGGTCTTGGGTTGTTCCATGCGCTCTATTGCAGCTATCTTCTAGGGATTGCATTCGATTCCTCTCTCTCGGAAACGAGAAATCCCAAGAGCTTGCCGGCTTGGACTCCAAACACGCACTTCTCCGGGTTGAGCTTGATCTGATAGGTTCTCAAGTTTGCAAATGTTTCCCTGAGGTCATCTAACAGCGTGACTCCTTTTGCCGACTTCACCACTAAGTCATCCACGTAGACGTGGAGATTTCTGCCGAGCTGAGAGTGTGTGCATCTCTGAATTATGCGCTGATAAGTGGCACCTCCATTCTTCAAACCAAACGGCATGGTGATATAGCAATAAGCCCTGAAAGGGGTTATAAATGCAGTTTTTATCTGATCTTCCACAGCAAGTTTGATCTGGTGATAGCCAGCAGTAGCATCCAGAAAGGACAACAGCTCGCAGCCGGCCGTAGAATCAATTACTTGATCAATACGGGGTAGAGCAAACGGATCTTTTGGGCACGCCTTGTTCAGGCAAGTGTAATCTATACACATGCGCCAGGTCTTGTTCTTCTTCATGACGAGGACTGGGTTCGCCAGCCACTCGGGGTAAAACACTTCCATGATGAAACCTGCAGCTTGCAGCTTCGCAATCTCTTCACCGATTTCCCTTCTCTTGTCTTCAGAAAAACGTCTCAAGGGTTGCTTGACCGGCTTCGAGCCTGGCCGAATGTGTAGCTTGTGCTCGGCGAGTTCTCTCGGCACACCAGGCATGTCTTGTGGAGACCATGCAAAGATGTCCCGATTCTCACGGAGAAACTCGACGAGCTCGCTTTCCTATTTATCGCTAAGTCCAGCTCCGACTACAAAAAACTTGGTTGAGTCAGAGGGATCTAGAGCGATCTTCTTGCTGTCCTTGGCCGACTGAAAAGCCGATTCCTCGTCTACTCTCTTTGCTGGGCCGACTGGAAGTGGGTTCTTGTTCTGTGCTTGCGCCATTGCAATCACCTTGCTGAGCTGACGCTTCTCTGTCTCAACCACTTGAGAATCAGCCAAACTGCTGCCAGCGGATGTGCACTCGAGGGACTTCCTGAAGTCCCCGGTGACAGTGATGATGTCGTTTGGCCCTGGGATCTTCATCTTGAGGTATGTCTGCTGGGCGTTGATCATGAACTTGGCAAACGCGGGCAATCCCAACAAAGCATGGCAAGGACTACTGAGGTCAGCGACCTCAAACCAAATCGGCTCTCTCCTGAAGTATTCTTCTGTGCCAAATATAACATCCAGCCGAATGCGACCCATGGGGGTGCAAGACAATCCAGGAACAATCCCATGGAAAGTCGTCCGACTGCGCTCCAGGTCCTTCTCTATGAGCCCTAGCTTGATCAATGTATCTCTGTACAGAATGTTGATTGTGCTTCCTCCATCAACGAGTACTCGAGAGAACTTGCATGAAAACCTTGGTCCTGCGAACAGAGCATCCACCACCAGCGGATAGTTGCCCGGATTCGGCAAAATGGTGGGATGATCTGCTCTGTCCCAGGATATGGGACATTCGGACCAATGCATAAACTGGGGAATCGGTGGCATAGTGGCATTGACCTCCTGAGCTCGGGCTCTCCGACTGCCCTTGTCTGTGGACTCGTTGGTGAAAATCATGTAGGCGGCATCTTGCTGCGGGAACTGGTTCTGCTGCTGAGGTGGTCCTCTGTTCTGGGGTGGTGGTGGGGGTGGAGGTGGTAAAGCTTCTCCCTTCGCAATCCTTCTCACAAAGTCGCACTGCCGAGTGGTGTGCGCAGACGGCCTGCCAGGCGTGCTGTGCAACTTGCACGGCGCGTCCAGCATATCCTCGAACGTGTACTTGGGCTTCATCTGCCCCGGGGGTCTCACATTTGGTCTCATCTTCCGACTGCCTCCTGCAGCCGCTGGATCTTCTTCATTCTGGACAGCGGCCACCTGCCGACTGCCATACTGGGTATCGAGCTGCTCGTCCTTGCGCTTGCCATTGTTCTGCTGGTTGTGGTTGTTGTTGTTGTTGCGGTTGTTCTCTCTCCTTTCCTTCCGACTAAGGAATTGGTTCCCTGTGTCCGACTGCGGAGCCCCTGGTGATTGGATCACACCTCGAACTCCGAGCTGGATAGGGCGCATCGCAGAGTCGGACATAGCAAACGCATTTTCCACCTTCATAAGCTCGGCGAGCGATGTGAAGTCTTTGCGTAGCAGCTTATGCTTCAACATTGAATCGGCCAGGCATCCATCTTTGAAGTACTGAATGGCCTGGATCTCATGGACTCCTTCGCATGAATTCTTCAACTTCATCCACCGTGATAAGTAATCTCGGAGGGGCTCATCTTTGCCTTGCACACACAGAGCTAGCTGCCGCGGAAGGTTGGGCCTCTCATACGTGCTTGTGAAGTTGTAGATAAATGCACTTGTGAAGTCCTCCCAGCAGTTCACACTGTCCTTGGGCAAACTGTTCAACCATGTCCGAGCCGAACCCTGCAGCATCAAAGGTGCATAGCGGACTGCTACGCGTCGATTGCCTCCTGCAATGCGAACTGCCGTTAGGTAATCGGACAGTTAGTCTTCAGGCTTCACAGAACCATTGTACTTGGGAGTGTCTCTCGGCAGTGTGAAGCCTTTGGGAAACTTCTCAGTCCGAATACGATGACCGAAACATGATGGGCCAGCTTCTCCTTCTTCATCCTCTTGAGCCTCCTTCTCCAGGAGCTCAATGCGATGCCTTGCATCATTCTGGCCGATTTGGCGAGGGCCAAGTCGGGCGCTGATTGCTGGTCTTGGTGCCGATTGCTATGGCATGTCATTGCGCCTGCTGTTAACAGCTGGCTCTTCGATTCTTCTGCTTGCCGCTGGGGGTGGCCGATTGCTTCTGACCTTGCTCTCGTGCCGAGATGGAGCGGGTTGATGCCTGTTCTGGCGCGATGCATTTGGTCGCTGGCTAGCTCCCGCATTCGGCCTCACAGTCCCTCTTGACACCCCAGGTTCTGCATTTTGATTATCCATTGCCACGAGCCTCTGCTCTTTTGTGGCCGCCAACAGCTCACGCATTCGGCGCGACTGCTCGCGCCGCTCATCTCCCTCCAGATCTTCTATCTCAAGGGCTATCTGCTCGGCTGCTCTCAGGTTCTTGTCCGGCGTGCTGTACGTCGGCCTCTGGACGAACGTTGACTGCGCCGGTTGCTCCGGTTGCACTGGCCTCCTCGGACGCTCCGGCTGCTCGGCCCTCGATAGCTGCTGGTTGACTGCCCTGCCTCGGCTTCTCGGATCTTCTAGGACTACGGGCTCAATCGGCCGGCGCGGTCCTGCGTGCGCTGCGTTGTATTCCCTTGTGATGGCTCCCAGCCTGCGCTCCTCTGCCAGCACCTGCTCAGCTCTGCGAGCCAGAGTGAGCCGTGTTGTCTCCAGCTCCGTGTGCACCTGCTCTGGATCACCATTCCTGTTCACGGGTGTATATAACACATCCCGCAACGCACTGGTGACGATTCTCTCTGCAGCGTCAGCTACCTCCTTAGCCTTTCTTGTTGCACTTGCAGGGTCACGGTTGGTTGATGAGGATGCTCCCGCCATCATGACGGCAGCGTGCACTCGGCCCTCCTCTCTGCCGGGCGCTGCACTGCAGCCCCTGGTCGAGAGCGGGTCCGTAGCACACGAGAAGATGCGAATCTCTCTGGGATACGCCTCGGGGTAGCTGCTGATGAAGAGGCGATGACTGCCGACCTGCAGCAACACACCGGGCGGCAGGGGTGCTCCAGCCCTCTACCGCGCCGAGTAGTCCACCACGTAATCGATTGCCCCACGCCTTAGAATCAGGCCAGAGGCGTGGCTACCGCCTGATGCAGAGGAAAATCCCGTCCGGATCTTTACTCCAGTCAACGCCTCGGTCTGCCCCACGGTGGGCTCCAACTGTCGTCGATATGTGACGTCAGATGCCATGGGATGGCTAATGTGAGGGGAAGACGCGAAGGAGAGAATGTCGATGGTGCTGGAATCGGGTTGAGTACAAGCACGGTGAAGGACACCACGATGTTCCCAGGTTCGGGGCTCTCCGGAGAGATAACACCCCTACTCCTGCTTATCTCTTATATATCAATGCTCGGGCTACAATAACTGCTTCTCTATCTTCTCAGGGGAAGGTGAGCGCCGCCGCCGTGGGCAAGGCTCTCTCCTGCTTCCCTGAGGAGTAGCTACTAGCAGTGAATGAACTGAGGGGAAGGTGAGTAATGGTGTTCTGGAGCGGGTCGTCCCCCACGCAGGAGGGGTACCCGGGCTCTTATAGTATGAGCCCGGGGTACATCGGTAACTTCACTGCCGATTGGGCCCAGCTGTCATCCTCTAATCGGCTTGGGCCCACCGACTGCTCCTCTCCGGGTGATCCGGATCCTACGAGAGGCGGCCCATGCTGTAGACCCATAGGGCATGGGGATGAACAGTGGAGCTAGGAGGTGCGGTCTTGTCAACCTGTCCGCGGAATCGGCGGAGAGGTCGACACCGTATCTCCACCAGATCTTCGACATGACTTGGCCTTCCTGCCACCCAGATATCTCGGGATAGTGCATTGATGACCTCGTAATCATACCCCCGACTGGTGTCGGGGTCACTTCCTCCAAGGGTAGTAGGTTGTTCCGATTGCGCCTGGGCCTACTGGTGGTTCCTGACAGGTCGATTGCTCTGGGCAATCGGCCTTCTAGGTACCCACCTCGGCCCAGCTGTGGACCAATCGGATGATCGTCTTGGTGAAGTAAGGGTGGACCGATTGTGCCTGGGCCGACTGCTGGCATTTGGTACGGCTGATTGCCTTGGAGCAATCGGCCATACATCTGCCCAGCTCGGCCCAGCTGCGGCCCAATCGGTCCCTCCTTATCTTGAAAGGTTGCTTCCGCTTGGGTTAGCCTACCCGGGTACCAATCCCCCGACACAATGTATGCCTCTACCAGTGTAGCAGGAACATGTATGACATGAAGATCAAGTCATAAAGAGGTGGAAGTTGCATGGCAATATATCTCGGAAAGGCTATGGACATGCCTTGATAGGTAGGTATGGTGTCTGTTTTGAGGAAAGATATAAGGAGGTTTAAGATGACAGAGCGTATCATGCCAAGGGTTTGGATGCACCGGCGAAGGTGGACGCCAAATCTCGGAGTGAGAAGAGGGCAATGCACGGTACGGAAGAGGCTAGCAAAATATGAGGAGGTGGAAGTGTCAACTTTCAATACTTACATTAGTCCAAAGAACTCATGCACTTATTATCGGTAACTCTCAATCCAATGAGGAGGTTCACAAAGAGACAAGTACCCCAAGGAGGAGTGTATGGGGGTTTGGTTATCCTTGCGTATCCTCGACTCATGGTACGTGAGTGTACTCTAATATCCGATCCCTCAAAAGATTAGCGATCCATCTAGTAGATAGAATTCTTAACTATTTTTTGTAGGTTTTTGAAAATAAACACTGATTGCCCAAAATACGACACCTATAACTAATAGGCTAGAGCTCTTGACACCAAAAGTTCAAACATTACTTACAACAATACCTCAAAACTATTGCAAGTTACTACTATAATTGAATAGCAACCTCAATTACCTACTTTCAAGACAAGACACAACTCAGTGCAACAACCAACTCTATTAACAAGATAAACATGAAAACTAAAGGGAGTTCTAGCAACAAACTAAACAAAAGCCAAAGTTCTTTCTAAAGACAAACTAAAACTAAACTAAACATGGCAGTAGCTACGAAAAGATAAAGAACACACAACGGTAAAAAAATAGGCATGAAAAATCCTATGATGTGTTCTAGATTGGAGTGGAGCGTGTTTATCTCCCACACAAAGTAAGCTGGGGTCTAACTTGATATGAAAAGCAAGCAAAACTAAAGAGAACTAAAAAGTAAACCTAAGAGAGAGACGCTCCAAGCATAGCACATAATGCATGAAGTGATAAAAATATAGTGGACGAAGGACGAACTGATGATTGTTGATAGAGAAGGGGATGCACGGGGGCATACCCAAGCTTATACGCTTGAGTCTCCTTGAATATTTATTGGGGATGCATGGGGGAATCCCCAAGCTTGAGCGCTTGACACTCCCGGATCTTCTTTCATCATCTTCCCTCGCACACTTGAAAACTCCCTTCATACATAACTCATCATAAGCTGATTAGAGAGGTTAGTGCCCTTAATAAAATAATTTTTCCCCACTAGATATAAAGATATTCTTGAAGAGCTACTGTTTTTCAAGATTTCCAAGAGGTTTTTGCAAAGAAAAAGCAAGCTAAAGGTTTGCAAAAGTAAGGAAAGGAAAAAACATGGAAGAATCTATGAAAAACAGAACAGCAGGTAGTAGAGAATTTTTTCGGGGCACTTCTGCAACTCAAAACAAAAAACTCATAAAATACGAAAGTTTCAAAATTGTATAGAGCATGCTGTGTAAAAAATTCAGCTCAAAAATATGAACTGGTGATTTGTTCTGATTTTTTCCGTCAAGCAGACAGAATCTGTTTTCTGGACAGCATGTCACAACTTTTGCTGCCCTTATCATAAGAGGCTATAACTTGGCACAAAGCTTGAAAAATAAAGATACAATGATGTTTATACAGTAGTAACAATCATCAAGACCATTAAAATCAGAAATAAAAACATCTTGGGTTGCCTCCCAACAAGCGCTTTCTTTTACGCCTTTAAGCTAGGCATAAAGCAAAAGAAGAATCAAAGGTCTCCAAGACCATCAGAGTCATAAAAACCTTCAAATTGATTTTAAAAGCTCATTCTTCTTCTTCCTACGAAAGAGGTACTTACCTTTAGCCTTACCGCATAAGCGTATGTGCCCGTTACCAATATCAATGAAGCCTTTCATAGCTCGGGGAAGTCCCTCCCAAGCACGATGTTGCTTTGGTTTGGCTCCATGATGAAGAAATCTATTGCTTCAATCCTATGGAGTCCATATAACTTTTGGGCGGAGGTCATCAACACTGCTTTTCATGCAACCAACCGTATTTATCTCCGCAAGATCTTGAACAAAACTCCAAATGAAATCATCACCGGGAAGAAGCCCGACATCAAGTATTTTCGGGTCTTCGGGTGTAAGTGTTTCATTCTTAAGAAAGGTGCTCGTTTGTCTAAGTTTGAGTCTTAAGACAAATGAGGGCATATTTGTTGGTTATGCTTCAAACTCCCACGCCTATATAGTCTACAACAAGTCTTCCGGACTTGTTGAAGAATCTAGCAACGTGGAGTTCGATGAACATAATGGCTCCCAAGTGGGGCAAAGTGATCTTAATGATGTAGGTGATGAAATTCCTCCTCAAGCCATAAGAAGAATGGGTGTGGGTCATTTCTTACCCGTTGAGGGACCCCTTGTGGTGGAAGGACAAGGACAATGCTCTACGCACGTGGAGCCATCACCTCCTCAAGATCCATAAGAAAACCAAGAACAAGACGAAGGCCCTCACTCGCCCGAACAAGATCAAGGTCAAGATCTAATCATTGAAGATGGTGTTACACCAAATGATGACCAAGATCAAGTTCTCGTTCAAGGGAAAGCTCAAGATTATGAGCAAGTCCTTGATGATGCCCCTTCTTCCGAAGATGGTCCTCTCGTCCCGTCTCAAGAAACTTTGGAAGAAGAAAGAGTTCGGCGAGCACTCAAGATTGCATCCCGGTTAAAATCACAAGATCTTTCGGTGGATCAAGTGCTCGGAAGCATCCAAAAGGGGGTAACAACTCATAGTCAATTGAGAAATATTTGTGCCCATAATGCATTTGCGTCTTGTGTTGAACCCGGAAAGGTATGTGAGGCGCTTGAAGATCCGGATTGGCTTGAGGTCATGCATGAGGAACTCAATAACTTCAAGCGCAACAAGGTGTGGACATTACTGAAGAGACCCAAAGGTGATCATAATGTCATTGGGACCAAGTGGATATTCAAGAACAAGCAAGATGCACTTGGTATTGTCATCCGGAACAAGGCAAGGTTGGTGGAACAAGGCTTTTCCCAAGTCGAAGGTATTGACTATGGTGAAAATTTTGCCCCCGTGGCTCGTCTTGAGTCCATTCTCATTGCTCTTGCTTATAATTCTCATCATAACTTCAAGTTATATCAAATGGATGTGAAAAGTGCTTTTCTTAATGGTCCCATTAATGAGTTGGTATATGTCAAGCAACCCCCCGGGTTCGAGGACCACAATTTCCCTAATCATGTCTATAAACTCGACAAGGCGCTCTATGGACTTAAGCAAGCACCACGTGCTTGGTATGAGCACCTTACCGAGTTCTTAGTCGATTATGGGTTTGAAATTGGGCAAATCGATCCCACTCTTTTTACCAAGAGGGCTGGTGGTAAATTGTTCATATGCCAACTATATGTTGATGATATTATCTTTGGTTCGATTAACAAATATTTTAATGAGGAATTTGCTAAGCTAATGACCGACAAGTTTGAGATGTCTATGATTGGAGAGTTGGAGTTCTTCCTTGGTTTTGAAGTGAAGCAATTGTCAAAAGGAACCTTCATCAACCAAGCCAAATATACTCAATACATGCTCAAGAAGTCCAAGTTGTTGGATATGTGCCCTAGAGACAAATTAATAAAAGATATTTGTCACATATCCGTTTTGTTCATAATACGTTTTATACTGTGCTATAACTGTATTACATGGAAATACTAATACAGGTGTAGTATAAAACATGGTCCGTAGTTTAACTCGGGTAAACTATCTCATTGAACAATTGATTGATCAAGCTTTCCTGATCATGGCGACACTTAAGTCCATTGACAATGAGTTCATATCGTTAAGGGGAATGATGTGATGGACGTACACCCACCTAAAGTATTGCAATGTGATCGAGTCACATAGTTCAGCGCTGCTATGACTTTGTAACGTATGGCTTAGTCCTTAGACCGTAACGATCATACGTAATTGTCATCTATGAGGAGACTTTGATTTGTATCCCACCGCCTGACTGAAATATGCTGGCTATAACGGTGCACTTTAGGTATTCCGAAATAGATGGTTGATGAGTATGTTAATAGATCAGAGCGGGATTTGTCAGTCCTTGTGACATGACAGGTACTCTGGGCCCACTCGGTGATATTGCATCAACACCCTGCAAGGACGTGACTAGGTCACAAGAGATGCAATGATCATGGACGAGAGAAGTTGTTTTTTGTGAACGAGATGTGAACACGGTATGTAGGATACCGACGATCAAACCTCGGACAAACAAAGTACCGCAGCACAAAGGGATTACGTCGTATCGTTAACGGTTTCCAAAAGCGATCGAAGTTCATTCGATGGAAGCGCAGGGGTTGTCAAGGATTGTAACCAGGTCCAACTGACTAGTCATTGGTCAATGAGAAGAGTCTCGACCATGTTTGCTGTTTCCCGGACCGTTAGGGTGTTACACTTAAGGGCAATCGATGCATAGGACAGTTACGGGATCAATCGGTGAAATAGGAGGAATCACCGGAATAGTTCCGGAGGAGGACGGAATGGTTTCCGGACATTTTGAATAGTTCAAAATAAAGTTTAATTGTTTTAATAATGTTTTATTATTTAATTATCTGAATTAAATATTTAAAACATATTAAATAAATTAAAAAATGGGAAAAGGCTAAATGGGCCCATGGGGCCCATTAAGGGAGGAGGGGGTCTCCCCCCTTGGGCTTGGCGCCAAGGGTGGGGCCCACCACCCCCCTTTGGCCGGCACACTCCCCCCCCCTTGGGAGTTTAGTCCCACATGGGGGAGGGGAGGAGGATGGCACCCCCCCTTGGCCTATATAAGGAGGGGTAGACCCCCCTTTTTCCAACACACCAATATCTCCTTCTTCCTCCTTCTCCTTCCTGGAAGTGGACTCCCCTTGTTTGGAGTCTGCACCTGGATTGGAGTTCTCCACCATAAGGCAGGCCGTCGTTCTGCTGGAGTCGGGATCCGTAGCCGTCTTTCTTCTGCTGCTCTCCTGGTTCGGAGCCCGGGAGGAACATCGATTGTACCGTACGTGTATAATCTCTTCGAGGCACTACACCTGTGGTGCTACTTCGTCGCTGGAGGTTTACCGGGAGTCATCCTCGCCGGTGGTGGTCTTATACATACAGGGAGGTCGTAGTTCCGAGTCTACGCCAGCCACGTTCGCAAGAACGTTTCCCTCTTTCGGTCTTCAAAGGTATGAACACCGATTCCCTCCGTTACTTTACATCTCCATAGCATAGATCTTGGGTTCGGGTACCGTAGGTATGAAAAATTTGTGTTTTCTGCCCCGTATCCCAACAGTGGTATCATGATCTAGCTATGCGTAGATGTATTGTATGGGTAGAACACATCTAGGATGTGGGCATCGAATCTTCATTCGTTACCCTCCCACGTGTACTCATTTAGCGTTGCGGCAATGTTTGATGAAGTGGCCCCCGACCGACCTTACGCGTTTATGCGAGACTGGTTCCACGCTTGACATATGGCTTGTACCATATAAAGTGGCAGGGGGGTGTCTGTCTCTCTGCATTAGCGATGCGAAGATGTTTGCAACGGAGGGCCCCGACAGGGGTGTAATAGAGACGGATGGGAGACGGTGTTGTGGCATGTTTTTCGCAGGATAGAAACGGTTCTCTCTCTCGAAACCCCTAGCAGCCACGTAAAACTTGCACAAGCTAAAGTAGAAAGGCGTTTAACTTTGCTTTGCATGAAGGGGGATCATAGGTTGTATGATTTACAGTTTTACTTCCTGTTTTATGCTAGTATGCTAGATATATCGACGGTAGCACGAAACAGGACCATCTCTCACAATGCCAACATTGTGTTCTCCCTTGGTGGGCACCGCCTGGAAGGTTCTCCCATATGGCTTGATGCTCCATACATACCGGAGTTGTCCTACATATTCAACGGAGTTCGCATGAGGTTGGGTTCGGCAAGCCTGGCATATGCAGATATGGCCTTGCTGAACAGCTAACATCAAGGTTCGATTGGCAGGCTTGACGTATGTAGATGCGGGCCTGGAACACAGGAGACTGAAAGGTCGAGCACGAGTCACATGCCTGATGTGATTGGCTTAGAGGCCTACCTGGTTCGCATACTGATAGCCGTGACGATCGGGGGAGGTATGGGGGCTGGGATTGTGTAATCACTTAGTTAAATTGAGAGGTGTTTATCTAAGTGGGAGCTTTCTAGAATTTTGAGATTAAATTGAAACTCCACATTATGAACAAAAGTCTAAATATGTATCCTTGTGAATCAACCTTGTAGATGGCAGCACCTCGTCCCTCGTTCAACTTAGGATCATTCCTAGAGAAAGATAAGCTAAAAATAGATGGGACAAACTTCACCAACTGGTTCCGCACCCGGAGGATTCTCCTCGTTCCCCTCAAGATGGCATACGTACTAGAGGGCGCGTTAGGTGACGCACCAGCAGATGATGCCAGTCAGGACGAGAAGAATGTCTATCTCTCCAGGACTGATGATTACAACCTTGTCCAGAGTGGCATGCTCTACTCCATGGAGGCTGAGCCGCAGAAACGCTTTGAGAGGATGGGTGCATATGAGATTATCACCGACCTCAAGGCAGTTTTCGCACCTCAAGCCAGGGCTAAACGGTACGAGGCTTCTGAAGCCTTCTTCTCAGCAAAGATGGACGAGCACGGCAGCGTGAGTGAGCACGTAGTCAAAATGTCTGGCTACGTTCAGCGCTTGAATGCTCTGGAATGCCAGATTCCAGATGAACTTGCTGTTGATAGGGTGTTGCAGTCGCTTCCCCCTAGCCACAAAGGCTTTGTGCTGAACTACAACATGCAGGGGATGACCAAAACCCCTTCTAAGTTGTTCGCCATGCTGAAGAGCGTCGAGGTTGAGATCAAGAAGGAGCACGCCGTCTTCATGGTCAACAAGACCACTGACTTCAAGAAGTCAAGAAGGCGGGTGAAGGCCAAGAGAGGTGGCCCCAAGAGGGATGGCAAGTCAGTTGCCGCTCCTCCCAAGGCACCCAAGCCTAAACCCGGAGTGGAGTGCTTCTACTGCAAGAGTGAAGGTCACTGGAAACGCAACTTCCCCAAGTACCTAAAGGACAAGAAGGCTGGCAAGGTCGCCAAGAGAGACGAAGGTATATTTGATATACATATTGTTGATCATCTCTTGACAAGCGCCGGGAACACATCCTGGATACTTGATACAGGATCCGTCGCTCATATTTCTAATTCCATTCAGGGACTAAGGAATAGGAGATTCTTGCTCAAGGATGAAGTGACGATGCGCGTGGGGAATGGCTGTCAAATTGAAGTCCTGGCGGTCGGCACGAAGCATCTTAGTCTCCCTTCGGGATTGGTTTTAGTTCTGAATAATTGCTACTATGTACCCGCGTTGAGTGTGAACATCGTTAGTGGCTCTTGCTTGAAGCGAGACCGCTATCCTTTTAAGTCTGATACAATTGGTTGTTCGATTTATAAGGATGAAATGTTTTATGTTCACGCACCAGAGTTGCATGGTTTATTCGTACTTGATCTCGATGGTGACGTGTGTCACATTAACAATATTGAGGCCAAAAGATTGAAGAATGATGAAGATCACATGAAGATGTGGCATTGTTGACTTGGTCATATTGGTATAAAGCGGATGGAGAAGCTCCATAAGGATGGACTTCTTGAGTCATTGGATTTTGGATCCCTTGATACATGTGAACCATGCCTCATGGGCAAAATGACAAGGACTCCATTCAATGGGATAATGAAGCGTGCGGATGACTTGTTGGGGATCATACACACGGATGTATGTGGACCCATGAACGTCCCCACTCGCAATGGTCTTCGTTACTTCGTGACCTTTACTGATGACTTGAGCAGATATGGGTATATTTACTTGATGAAGCACAAGTCTGAAACCTTTGAAAAGTTCAAGGAATTTCAGAATGAGCTCAAAAATCAACTCGGAAAGAAAATCAAGCACCTTCGATCGGATCAAGGTGGCGAGTATTTGAGTCACGAGTTTGGCAATCATCTGAAGTCTTGTGGCATAGTACCACAGCTTACGCCGGCAGGCACACCTCAGAGAAACGGTGTGGCTGAGCGACGTAATCGAACCCTATTGCATAGCGTACGATCGATGTTGTCTCATACTGATTTGCCTGTGTCATTCTGGGGGTATGCATTAGAAACTGCCGCTCATATTCTTAATAAGGCACCATCCAAATCCGTAAAGACAACACCATTTGAAGAATGGCATGGCACGAAACCTAAGTTGTCTCACCTGAAGATTTGGGGTTGTGAGGCTTATGTTAGGAAACTACAGCCTGACAAACTTGAATCCAAGGCGGATAAGTGCATCTTTGTGGGCTATCCCAAGGAAACTTGTGGATACACCTTCTACAACAAGTCTGACAGCAAAACGTTTTTTGCCAAGACGGGACACTTTCTTGAGAAGGAGTTTCTCGCGAAAGAGTTGAGTGGGAGGAAAATAGACCTCGATGAAGTGACTGACCAATCACTCCAATTGGAAGAAACGGCTACGGAAATTGTTCTGGAACCATCTTCCACAGTGGGAGCTGAAGAGAATGGCCAGAACGACATTCATAACGATCATGACATTGATGATGATCATGATGAGAATGAAGAGGAACCTTTTATGCTCCGTAGGTCATCAAGAGTCCGTCAACCTACTGAGTTTTACGGACAGCTTGTGAATGCAATCTCGGCTGATGAGTCGGATGAACCTACAAGTTACAAAGAAGCAATGGAGGGACCCGAGTCCGAGAAATGGCTTGAAGCCATGAAATCCGAAATAGACTCCATGTACACCAACAAAGTATGGACTTTGGTGGATATTCCCGAGGACCGCAAGGCCGTCGAGAATAAATGGATTTTCAAGAAAAAGACTGACGCAGATGGAAACGTAACTGTCTACAAAGCTCGACTTGTCGCGAAGGGGTTCCGACAAATTCAAGGAGTTGACTACGAGGAGACGTTCTCTCCTGTAGCGATGATAAAGTCTATTCGGATCCTACTAGCAATAGCTTCATATCATGATTACGAGATATGGCAGATGGATGTGAAAACTGCATTCCTAAATGGCAACATTGAGGAAGAGTTGTACATGATGCAACCAGAGGGATTTGTCGATCCAAGGAACGCTGGTAAGGTGTGCAAGCTTCAACGGTCCATCTATGGGTTGAAGCAAGCATCTCGGAGCTAGAATCTTTGATTTGATGAGGTCATTAAAGCTTTCGGATTGTCCAAAACGTCGAAGAGTTCTGCGTCTATAAGAAACTGAGTGGGAGCTCTGTAGCATTCCTTGTGTTATATGTAGATGACATATTACTAATAGGGAACGATAAGAAATTCTTAGAGGAAGTGAAGGAATATCTGAATGGACAATTTTCCATGAAGGACCTAGGTGAAGCTGCGTACATATTGGGGATTAAGATCTATAGAGATAGACCTAATCGACGGCTGGCCTTGAGTCAGAGCACTTATATTGACAAGATATTGAAAAGGTTCCGTATGGGTAACTCCAAGAGAGGCCTCTTGCCAGTTATAAAAGGTGTCAAATTAAGCGTGACTCAATGCCCAACCACAGCAAAAGAGAAGGAGGAGATGTCCTCAAAGCCCTATGCCTCAGCCATAGGTTCTCTCATGTATGCTATGTTATGTACCAGACCGGATTTAGCGCTGGCCATTAGTATGACTAATCGCTACCAGAGTAACCCGGGAATGGCTCACTGGACAGCAGTAAAGAACATCCTTAAGTACTTGAGAAGAACCAAGGATCTCTTTCTCGTTTATGGAGGAGTTGATGAGGAGCTCACCGTAAAGGGTTACGTTGACGCAAGCCTCGGCTCAGATCTAGATGACTCGAAATCCCAGACGGGATATGTTTTCATGTTGAACGGTGGCGCAATTAGCTGGAGGAGCGGCAAACAGTCAGTCGTCGCCCAATCTGCAATGGAGTCGGAGTATATTGCCGCTTGCGAAGCGTCAAAACGAGGCGTTGTGGCTGAAGAAATTCGTGATCGAGCTTGGCGTCTTTCCCAGCTGCACTGACCCCGTGGGAATCTTCTGCGACAACACGGGTGCCATTGCTAACGCGAAGGAGCCAAGAATTCACTCTACAGCCAAGCACATCCTCCGAAAGTTCCATGTGACGCGAGACTACGTCAGGGATGGACACACTAGGATTCACAAGATTCATACGGATCTGAACGCAGCAGACCCGATGACTAAACCTCTTCCACAGGGCAAGTTTGAAGAACACCGAGAGACCATTGGTGTTAGATACATACCTGACGTAAACTAGTGTAATTTGTACTCTAGTGCAAGTGGGAGACTGTTGGATATGTGCCCTAGAGACAAATTAATAAAAGATATTTGTCACATATCCGTTTTGTTCATAATACATTTTATACTGTGCTATAACTGTATTACATGGAAATACTAATACAGGTGTAGTATAAAACATGGTCCGTAGTTTAACTCGGGTAAACTATCTCATTGGGCAATTGATTGATCAAGCTTTCCTGATCATGGCGACACTTAAGTCCATTGACAATGAGGTCATATCATTAAGGGGAATGATGTGATGGATGTACACCCACCTAAAGTATTGCAATGTGATCGAGTCACATAGTTCAGCGTTTCTATGACTTTGTAACGTATGGCTTAGTCCTTAGACCGTAATGATCATACGTAATTGTCATCTATGAGGAGACTTTGATTTGTATCCCACCGCCTGACTGAAATATGCTGGCTATAACGGTGCACTTTGGGGAATCCGAAATAGATGGTTGATGAGTATGTTAATAGATCAGAGCGGGATTTGTCAGTCCTTGTGACAAGACAGGTACTCTGGGCCCACTCGATGATATTGCATCAACACCTTGCAAGGACGTGACTAGGTCACAAGAGATGCAATGATCATGGACGAGAGAATTTGTTTGTTGTGAACGAGATGTGAACACGGTATGTAGGATACCGACGATCAAACCTCGGACAAACAAAGTACCGCAGCACAAAGGGATTACATCGTATCGTTAACGGTTTCCAAAAGCGATCGAAGTTCATTCGATGGAAGCGCAGGGGCTGTCAAGGATTGTAACCAGGTCCAACTGACTAGTCATTGGTCAATGAGAAGAGTCTCGACCATGTCTGCTGTTTCCCAGACCGTTAGAGTGTTACACTTAAGGGCAATCGATGCATAGGACAGTTACGGGATCAATCGGTGAAATAGGAGGAATCACCGGAATAGTTCCGGAGGAGGACGGAATGGTTTTCGGACATTTTGAATAGTTCAAAATAAAGTTTAATTGTTTTAATAATGTTTTATTATTTAATTATCCGAATTAAATATTTAAAACATATTAAATAAATTAAAAATGGGAAAAGGGCTAAATGGGCCCATGGGGCCCATTAAGGGAGGAGGGGGTCTCCCCCCTTGGGCTTGGCGCCAAGGGTGGGGCCCACCACCACCCTTTGGCCGGCGCACTCCCCCCCCCTTGGGAGTTTAGTCCCACATGGGGAAGGGGAGGAGGATGGCACCCCCCCCTTGGCCTATATAAGGAGGGGTAGACCCCCCCTTTTTCCAACACACCAATATTTCCTTCTTCCTCCTTCTCCTTCCTGGAAGTGGACTCCCCTTGTTTGGAGTTTGCACCTGGATTGGAGTTCTCCACCATAAGGCAGGCCGTCGTTCTGCTGGAGTCGGGATCCATAGCCGTCTTTCTTCCGCTGCTCACCTGGTTCGGGGTCCGGGAGGAACATCGATTGTACCGTACGTGTATAATCTCTTCGAGGCACTACACCTGTGGTGCTACTTCGTCGCTGGAGGTTTACCGGGAGTCATCCTCGCCGGTGGTGGTCTTCTACACGACAAGGAGGTCGTAGTTCCGAGTCTAGCCAGCCACGTTCGCAAGAACGTTTCCCTCTTTCGGTCTTCAAAGGTATGAACACTGATTCCCTCCGTTACTTTACATCGCCATAGCATATATCTTGGGTTCGGGTACCGTTGGTATGAAAATTTTGTGTTTTCTGCCCCGTATCCCAGCACAAGTATGATGGTCTTAAAGGAGCCAAGACTCCCATGACACTCAAGTGTCAACTTGACCTCGACACGAACGGCAAAGAGGTAGACCAAAGGGAGTATCGTTCTATGATTGGTTCTTTGTTGTATCTTTGTGCATCTAGGCCGGATATCATGTTGAGTGTGGGCATGTGTGCAAGATTTCAATCTGCGCCAAAAGAGAGTCACGTAGTGGCTGTCAAAAGAATCTTTCGATATTTGGTTCATACCCCAAACTTTGCCTTGTGGTATCCTAAAGGCTCAAGCTTCAACCTCGTCGGGTACACGGATTCGGATTGGGCGGGAGACAAGGTGGAGAGGAAGTCCACTTTCGGAGGATGCCAATTCCTTGGTAGGTCTTTGGTGTGTTGGTCATCCAAGAAGAAAAATTGTGTTTCCCTCTCTACGACCGAAGCCGAGTACATTGCCGCCGCAAGTTGTTGTGCACAATTATTATGGATGAGGCAAACTTTGAAGGATTACGGTGTCATTTGTGACAAAGTGCCTCTTTTATGTGACAATGAAAGTGCTATCAAGATCGCCTACAACCCCGTTCAACATAGCAAGACGAAGCACATTGAGATTCGTCATCATTTTATTCGAGATCATGTGAAGAGGGGTGATATTGACCTTTCATATGTGGGCACCGGAGATCAACTTGCGGATATTTTCACCAAGCCCTTGTATGAAGCAAGGTTTCGGGAGTTAAGGCATGAGCTAAATATCATTGATTCAAGTAATGCGGTTTGAAAACTTGCCCACACAACCTATCTCAACATGGAATCTAGCTTGGATGTAGGCATGGACATAGGGGGAGTGTTGCTTAGCTCATAGGCAACCACTCCACCTATTATGCGAAAAGAGACAAAATTCTTTCACTATGGTTACTTTCGGCGGCTATCATAGTCACCCAAAGTGACAACGGTGCTTCAAAGAAGAGCATTGGCAATGAACCCAAGATACATCTTTGTGGTGTCATACCAAATAAGCTCAAACATGGTGGCTTCGGTCACCGCCCCTCCCCTCGGGAGGGTTGGTTCATTTTGGTGTTTCTTTATTGTGTTTGAGTTGCTTTTTGCATTTTGATCACTCCAAGATTGATTGTGCATTTACTTGTTGTCTTTTTTCTCGGAGTGTTCTCATCCTGCTATTGTTTTTCGAGTCATCCCAGGCCCTTCCCCCTAAGACACTCGATGCAATTTCCCACTATCCCTTGTCTCTTGGTGGGCGGTTCTGCTGCCAGCGGTACTACCGCTACAGTCACGGTACTACCGCTCCCCCGGTACTACCGTGTCTGGCGCGGTACTACCGCTCCCACGGTACTACCGTGCCTGGCGCGGTACTACCGTTGCCCTGAGGAGTTGTATAACTGAAGGGGTACGGGGAGTTCCTCCCCATTACCCCATTCAGTTTCTTCTCGTCTCATCCGCAGCAGCGGCGCCCACCCCAGCGCCCCCTCCCGATGTGCCGCCTCCGTGCCATTTCTCCTCGTTCTCCTCCGGTGGGATTGTTCCCCACCCTCCGCGAGTGCCATGGATGCTGGTATTGCCCTGTTTCCCTTCTCTATTGGTTCAGTTCTTGAACTTTATTGCTAGGGCAATACTTGTAGATCCACTAGGATTTTGGCTATGCCTAGGCACTTTGAGAACTTGGATAGATTGCTAGATAGGAATGAAGTAGATGTGTTGGAGTGGTTTGAGTTCTTGGAACCCCGGTAGTACCGGATCTCAGATCCTTGATCTCTGCACCAGGACGGTACTACCGCTGGCCCCTCTGCGGTACTACCGCGGGGCCAGCGGTACTACCGTACCGCGAGCTGTACTACCGTGTTTCCAGAAACTGACACTTCACCAACAGACCTGCTTTGTTCACCTGTATCCGAGCTCTTGCATCTCATGTGTTTTTGTTTTCCGGTTCTCTCTGTTGGTGTTGGTCAGGTGATGGCTCTCTTCGGAATACCAAGCGCAAGGCCCCTGGCCAACCCGACGTTTCCTTCAAGAAGACCGCTCAGAAGAAGAAGGAACCAGTCAAGCTTGTTTCAGAACTTCCACTTCCCGAGTACAAGGCATACCGTGAAGCCAATCCGTACCGCGTGGATCAAGACCCAGAGTTGGTTGGTACTCAGTTCTGGAATAAGACGCAGAGGGATGTGTTCCATATGATTCTGAAGCACAAGAAGAACAAGTTTGTTCCACATGTGAAGTCTGTCCAACGGAGGCACATGCGGGCTCACCCCGAGTACTTTGGAGAGGCGTATGCTTTATGTGAGCAGTTTGGGATTCTAGATATCATCTCCTTCAACAAGAGGTTCGATGCCAAGCTCCTTGCCCAGTTCTATGCCACTGTGTACTTCACCAACCGCGAAGACCGTACCATCATTTGGATGTGCAAGGATGAGCAGGTGAGCTGCACCTAGGGGGATTTCATGATGGATCTGCATATTCCCGTCTCCACTAAGGATGAGCCAACGGGAGTTCGTCCGCACACCGAAGGGAATGCCAAGAACAAGAGCGAATTGGGTCCTTATCAGACATCTATTCCCTACACTGATGCCAAGGGAAATCAGAAGTACAGAGTGGTTCTCTGCCCATTCTTGGACATCATGCACCGCATCTTCAAGACTTCTCTGTTTCCTCGAGTGGGCAATCTGGACATGGTTCACAGCTACCTGGTGAACATGCTTCTCCTCTGTGTGGAGTGCAAGGGCACCACGCATACCTTGGATGTGTGTGACATCATATGGGAGGAGCTCTATCTTGCTGTGATGGAAAGCAAGGTTCCCATCTATGGCCCATATCTGCAGGTCCTATTCGAGATCACTTGGGCCGGTACTTTTGAGGCGGTGGAACTCCCCGTTGGGCCTTTGACTACTCACGAGGAGGTCCAGCTGTGCATCAAGGACAACTGGGTTGGCGATCATGGTCCTGCTCATGACTCTCCACCTCGAGCCGGATCAGATGAGGAGGTTCAGAAGGAGCCGGAGGCTGGTGGCGGCAGTGTTCCCCGCACTCGCTCTGGTGCGAGCTTTGGCGTTGGTGGTTCGTCTTCTGCTTAGGGTCCGGAACAGCCTGGATGGGCTGCCAAGCTCACCAGGAAGGTGAAGCAGCTCTTTTGCCTTCAGACTGACATTCAGCACCGCGTGTATGAGGCTCACAGGAGGGATAAGGAGAACCGGTAGCTGCAGAAGGCATTCTACTGGCAGCAGGGTATGACAGTCAAGGACGGGTCCGAGAAGAGCATCACTCCCGAGGACAAGTGGATCTCCAAGTTCAGCGAGTGGGACCTCACTGATGATGTGCCTGGCTCCTCGTCCACCGCTCAGCAGCCAGCTACTGATGACCCAGAGGCAGCAGTGGATTCAGAGGAGTCTGACGATGACGAGGACGTCGAGTAGTCCATCACCATGGGACGCTAGGTCGCTCTCTGCCTTTTTTGCGTCTCGATGCCAAAGGGGGAGAGAGTTTTAGGATTTCGATTTGCATCTTCTCAGGGTTGGGCAAGTCACAAGCGTGTTTCAGTTGTCTCATTTGCTCCGCTTGTGAACTCCGTTTGTTTGCTTTGGTTTTTAGTCCGTCTTGTGAGACTTCCGTGATATATGGTGTGAGGCATATGTTATCCTATGTTTGTACTCTTATTGTCTGGTTATGTGGTGATATGTTATGACTTATTATCTCTATGATCACTTTTTTTGTTATTTCTAGCTTAGTATGGCCTAGTTTATAAAATATAGGGGGAGTGTCTTCCTTATGTGTGTGTCTTGCATTCCAGAGGCATATCTAAATTGATGCACACATCTAGGGGGGCCTGTCTATATTTTGTAAACAAATGGCATGTTTTAAATTCCCTATTGTTTTATTGTGCAAATCTTGTGTTGTCATCAATACACCAAAAAGGGGGAGATTGATAGGGCATATTTCTCCTTGATTGATTTTAGTGATTGATGACAATACATTTGCGGATTAACCGGGTGCGATGAGCATTTCAGATAACTGTATTAATGACACAAGACGGTTATTGCCCCCTTGGTGTATGAAGCGTGAAGACAGAGTTTTTCTTTTGATCTCCTTTTTGGTATTTGAGTCGTAGGAAAACCGTACTATGAAGAGGGAATCCGCTTTGGAAATGGTGGGTGGAATCATCACACAGTCTCACTTTCTGCACCCACATATTTCTCTTGCGTCGTGGAGGTGTGGAACTTGGTGGCATTGGCTCCCTGGCTCTGCCAGGGCGGTAGTACCGCTCAAGGAGCGGTAGTACCGCGCCGCGGTAGTACCAGACCCAGTACCGCACCCACTACCGGGATCCCACTGGACTCTGCGGTAGTGGGGACGACACTGGGGCTCGGTAGTACCGCGGAGCGGTAGTACCGCTCCCAGTGCGGTAGTACCGTGCCCCGGTAGTACCAGGGCCAGTACCGCACCCACTATCGGAATCCCTCTGGACTCCACGGTAGTGGGCACGGTAGTGACCCTCGGCAGTACCGGTGGCACGGTAGTACCGCATCCGGTACGGTAGTACCGCACCGCGGTAGTGCCGCTTCTGAAGCGGTACTACCGTGGTTGGTGGGCAGCCAACGATTTATGGCCACCTATAAAAGGGGGTCTTCTTCCCCATTGAGACTCACCTCATTTATTGCTCTCACCTCCATTGACACCCAAGCTCCATTCTTGCCCGATCTCCCTCCCTAGCCATCAAAACTTGTTGATTCTCTAGGGTTTGGAAGAGGAGGCCCCGATCTACACTTCCACCAAAGGATATTTGATTCCCCCCCCCCACTAATTCCGTGTGGATCTTGTTACTCTTGGGTGCGTTGGTGCCCTAGACGGAAGAGGTCACCTCGAAGCCACATTCCATTGTGGTGAAGCTTCGTGGTTTCGTTGGGAGCCTCCAATTAAGTTGTGGAGTTTGCCCCAACCTTATTTGTAAAGGTTTGGTTGCCACCTTCAAGGCCGCCTCGTAGTGAATCACGTCATCTTGCATTGGTAAGAACGTGAGGAGAACTAGGGTGACTCTCGTTGGCTTTGTGTGAGCATTGTGCTCCTCACCCTCTCCAAACGGAGACGTACTTCTCGAAAGAGAAGGAACTTCGGTAACATATCCTTGTCTCCCGTGTTCTCTTTACCTTCACTTTGTGCAAGTTGTTTTTCATTACATTTATCTTCTTTCCTTTGTTGTGTTGCACTAGTTGGCATATAGGTTGTACACATAGTTGCATATCTAGACAATCTATATTTATTGTTGAGCCTAATTTGTTAAGAAAACCTTAAAAATTGTTAGTCGCCTATTCACCCCCCCCTCTAGTCGACATTCCGATCCTTTCAAAACGGAATTTTAATCAGATTTTTTATTTAAAAGAGAAAACTTTTTTTAATTCAAAAAACGCAAAAGCTGATTATAGATGCTAAGTTCATCAAAATTGGTGCGCGGGTGTTCGGACGGACCTCCCCTGCCCGAACGTTCGACACCTATCATTATGGTAAATTTAGGAAGCCGATATCCACCAAACGTTCGGTTGGGAGGGAAGCATTTCCGAACGATTTTGATGGCAAATTTAGTTAATGTTAGATGGCAATTTTCAGCTGATAGATGGAAATTTCTGCTTATACATGTCAACTTTGTTAAACACATGGCAACTTTAGCTCATAATTTTCATATGTGTATAATTAAAGTTGTCGTCCCAAAACGTTTGGGTGAACACCCTCCCAACCGAATGTTCGGTGGCTATCTTTACCGTAAATTTATAGGCCCGCCAACACATGCATTGATCTTTTTTTTTTGAATTGGTAACTTAGTATATTTAAAATTGAAATTCATTTCAAACAAATCATGGAGGGGGAATTCAACAACAACAAAATATGGACTGGGGCATCCATCATCATCGCTGAAAGGAGAAAATGGAGAAGAGAAAACACCCCAAAAAGAGGCACAAGCCCAGTTAGAAGAAGTGTGGCCATGTGTGCCTTCCTTCCGATCTGGGCCATTCCCCCCGATCTCCCCACTTCACTAAACCCTACCAACCTCGCCGCCGCGTAAACCCCCACCCATCCCGCCGCGCGGCCCATCACCAGGCGCACAACCAACTCCGCGCCGCCGCCGCCGCTGCCGTCACCGCCATGGCGGCCGCCTCGAGAGGCCTTCTCGCGCGCCTCCGCCACCTCTCCCTCGCCGGTCCCCGCCTCCCCCCTTGCCGCCTCTTCTCCGCGGAGCCTCTCGTCTCCCACCCCGACGACGACGATGGGGGCTCCGGCGGCGAGGGCGGAGGCCGGATCATAGAGGCGCGCCCTGGGGTCATGGGCCCGGAGTCGCGGAGGACCGGCGTGATCGGCGTCAAGTGCGGCATGTCGGTGATGTGGGACAAGTGGGGTGCCAAGGTGCCCACCACCGTCCTCTGGGTCGACGACAATGTCGTCTGCCAGGTCAAGACGGCCGAGAAGGAGGGGTTCTACGCGCTGCAGGTGCTGCAAATTTCTCATCTCTGCACCAAACTTTGTGTATGATAGGGGTCGTCAACCGCTTCATTCTTCCGACTGAGAAAATAAGTATTGTTCTTTCACTGAGAAAATAACTATTGGAACTTAATTCTGTGAAATCTGAATGAATTAGACCCATGAAAGTAGTGCTGGTTTCCACCCATCCGTGTGAAGACTCAAAGAAATTTCAGTGTTGTGCCTTTATGTCTAAAGTTTTGGCCTCCCAGATGATTAAGGTCCGATCTAGACGTGTAAAATATATTTAGGGAATTGTAAATGCTCTTCGATGACTGATTGGTAACTCACAATATGACTAGATCATCAAAGTTGAGACTAGCTGTGAAAGGTAGTTATGTTTATTGTAAGTTTGTAACGAAACTCATGTAATAGCGGTTTCTTTCCACGTCTCTCCAATGGGGGCTAGGAATTATGATCTAGAAAAGAGAACACCTAGTTTACTTCGTCTAGAAAAGAGAACACCTAGTTTACTTCTTGTTTTCTTACCATTCTCTACAAACATGATATTGGCTGTATTAGGTCGGCTGATCAAATCAGGTTGTTTTTATTGTGCTGCCAAGTTTTGTCATCTCCTAAATTTGTATTAAGAAGTAACATTTTGTTTTGGGAATAACCATTGGGTTTTGTTATCGCTAAGTTCATGTCAGTTGCTGTATTGCAGATGACTGCCTGCCCAACAACGAATAGTTCAGAGACATTAGTGCAATAAGCATTACATCTTGGTTTATTTTGTTGATCTAAATGCAAGTCTATATGTTTAATTTGTACTAGCACTTATGCTCTTTGCCTCTTCAGGTTTTGTAGTTATCATTTTTATAGTGCAAAATTTTGCTAACTAGCCGTTCCTCGTAATACTTTTAGCTTGGAGCAGGCCAAAAGAAGGAGAAGCATCTAACAAAGCCTGAAGTGGGCCACTTTAGATCACAAGGAGTCCCTCTTAAGAGAAAATTAAAGGAGTTTCCTGTTACTGAGGATGCACTTCTTCCTGTTGGGACAACCATCTCTGTTCGCCATTTTGTACCCGGACAGTTTGTGGATGTCATTGGAATCACAAAGGGAAAAGGTTTTGCGGTATGTATTTTTGCCTACCCATGTCTAATAACTTCACTACTTTCGAAAAATGCCTAAAATCGTTTTTACACTTTCTGATGAATCACCATGTTTACTATTTTATATAAACATGGCATTATTAAATTGTTGGTTTCCTTCCTTAACACATCTTCCCCTAGCTAGCTCAAAAAAGACAATTAAAATTTTCTGCATATGCTTCAAAATGCTGTCTGTACATCCTAGGGTCCTAGTTATCTCTTGATTTTAGGAAGTGGCCTTGTTCCAAAAACCTCAATGTTTGCTTTTGCTGCTGACTCGTCAAGTCAAACATTGCTTGTGTTTCCAATGATTTTTAAACAGATAAATAAATACAAATAATAACTGCTGGTAATTAAAATGCATTTCAGTTTATGTGAGATCAATGTTATTGATGAAAAATGTTTTAAATTTCTTTAAATATGACACTACTATATTGTTAGTTTGGAAATGTTAATTTAAGTTATGGATGATTTACAAATTACATTGTTCCAACTTAATTTCAGGTCACCATTGTAATCAAATGTATATTCCCATCATGTTACAACTTAACTTTTGCTGCTACACTAAGATACTATTAGTTCTTTCCTCTTTTAGAACAAACCAATTACTGAATGTCATTGTAACACTGTACATCAATTATGTAACCTTACCTGTTCTACTCTTGTAGGGTGGCATGAAAAGACATGGTTTTAGTGGGATGCCTGCATCACATGGTGCTTCTTTATCACATCGCAGCATCGGTTCTACAGGTCAAAGGGATTCTCCTGGAAGGGTATGCAACTCATAACTCCACACAGTGAACAATTCATATACATCTCTCCTCTGAAAAGAGACATGGTAGCCATTGGAACAAGCTGCATTGGAGTTTTGCTGGAATTTACTCAGCCTCTTGGCATGATTGTTCCTGGATATTATAATTATTTGCATGTTTGTTTCTAATATGTAAAATGATTAATAAGGCCTTGTTTTAGTATTTAGTAGCATTGCTATTTATTATGCATATAATCAGTGAGTAATCATAGGACTGCCTTGTGTTTTGTGCATAAGTATTTACATGTTCCATCTTGTTCAGTGTCTACTTGGAGTATTATGCAAGTTTTAATCATATATCTATCAATGTATATACCTAAAACCATGATTGTGTCTCCCTAAGATTGTAGTGTATGCTGTTATTCTGATCTTATTGATGGCTTCACTTGATATACATGTATAGATGTAGAAGACCCACAAACTAATGCTTCTCTCACAAAAAGAATATGTGCACTTTGCTTTTAGCCTTGTGGCCTATGGTGACATGGAACTCGTTCAATCAAGATTTAACATCCTGATGGAGTTTGAAAAAGGAATCTCAAAGCTTAAAAGGCAGTTAAGGATTTAGGGTTTAGGTCCTTGGGGTTTTGTTTGTAGTGAACACGTAATTTATCTTCCTAAATCAATCAGGATCTAGGCAGCGGCAATAAGATTGCTAATTTTACTTGATTCTTGTCAAACTGACCTTTACTCACAATATACCATCTGCGGGCTACCTCCCAAGACGTGCCAATAGCAACAGTTTAGCTACCTACATGTATGACTTAATGAATTTGACTCCTGACAGATGCTAGTGAGTGAATTTGTAAATATATGGAGCAAAATAAAAGAAAATCCATACCACTTGATCTCTTCTATAGTAATGTAATATTCTCAAGGTAGAAGTAGAACCCGTTGATAGAAGCACTTTTTTAATCCTCTCCATGTAGTATGTGCAACATTGTTGAACTTTTCGGTTTTCTTGAGGTGGAATTGACCAGTGAGGCCACTTTAAATTATCAGCAAGAAATGCAAATTATTGAACTTTTCAAGTTTCCTTCGATGTGAGGGCATCTCCAACACGGATCACCAAAACACCCGCAAATGTCCAGACCGGCACGTCTAGGCACTTTTAGCCATCCAACATGGATTAGCAAAAGGGATCGGATCAGTCCAGACGTCTGAAATCCCACATACCGACCCTATTGGAGGGGAGGGGAAGCTCTAGGGAGTCCGAACATCCGCTATGTTGGACTCGGACGACCTGGACCCACCCTAAAACCCCTCTCCACTCCGCTTGATCGTCTGTCTCTAGAATCTCCGTGCATTCACACCACTTGACCTATCGTCTGCCTATCCGCATTCACGTCGGTACGCCGCCCAGGAGGCCTACTCCGGCAGCTCGCATTCAACCTTCGCCGCTCCGCCTTCCCTGGCTATTTAAAGCTGGCAGACCACCCCCTAAACCGCACATCCCAGCCCATCCTCCCATCGCTGGAGCCCCCTAGACTGCCGTCCATCGTCCGAGCCATAGTTTGTCTCCACCGTCCGTTACCATGGTCTGCGAGAAGATCACTTGGTACAAGATGCTGACTTGGAGCACCACGCTGAGCTTGCGGTGAAGATCTGCGCCGTGGATGCCCGACTCCAGGCCCGTATTGAGGCGGACCAACCTCCAAGCTCAGAGTTGGTGGAGGAGGAGAGCGACCCCTTGGCCATGGCGGAGGTGGAGGAGGATGCACCCGCGGATGAGAGCGACCCATGACCATGGCGGAGGTGGGGGTGGGGGTGGAGGCGCTCGCGGAGAAGGCGATGGCTCTTCACCCCTGCAACATCGTCGGGCTTCACCATGCCGCAAGCGGAGTAGCTCAACCTTGCGCTCCTCGACGAGAACCGGTGGTGCTAATGTTTGTGCAGAGCCGCCACACCATCGAGTGTGAGCACTGTCAGGTCTGTATCAACGGTTGTCGACCTAACCTCCAACAGGGAGTTCTTTTTTAAAGTTTATTTGGCTTGGTGTCTGCTTTTTTATTTTGTGAACTGTGTTTGGCTGGCATCTACACTGCCGTCTGTCTGCGGACATCTGCGATCCGGTTGGAAATGCCCTGAGCTACCAGTGTGACCGCTGTAAAGAAGCACAAATAAATGCACTTCTAAATGTGAATCAACAGTTTATAAGCTTGAGTTCTTGGTAGGAATGTGATATTTGAAGTGGTTGTAGTGTCCCCAAAACAGCATTTTAGCCAGTGGTTCTCCATACATAATGTATAACAGCTGTAATGATGTTGCAGGTTTTCAAAAACAGGAAAATGCCTGGGCGCATGGGTGGTGTTCAACGCACGGTGAAAAATGTATGGGTTTACCAAATTGACCCTGCCAGGAACTTGCTGTATCTTAAAGGCCAGGTAATTTCATCTCCACTTTGCAGTACATTCTTTTCACTAAAAGTGTTTATGTTGTGATATCCATGTTATGCGTTCTCTTGTGAACTTTGCAGGTTCCTGGTCCTCAAGGCAGCTTCCTTTTCGTTAAGGACTCTATATACAAGAAACCTGACAGAGCCTTGCTGCCATTCCCTACGTATTTCTCGCAAGAAGACGAGTCGGAAGACATGGAGCCACTCATCGCCGATCTTGGTGACATCGACCCGTTCATGGCAGCAGATTAAGAATAGGGCCAAATTTCAAAGAATCGTTTTGCTTTCAGTGCATTTCTCGACAATCCCACGTGATTGTTTGTTAAATTTTGCATTGACATATGAGTAGCTCCTGGATTACAAAAGATCCCGTTACTGACCTGCCAGATGAATGTTGTTCCATGTACATTACCTGGCAGATGTGCCAGGGCCCTATCTCATTAAGGGTTTGAGCGCTGATTGTTTGATAGACTGAGTGGAACTTTTTTTTTGCTTAATAAGTTTTGTAAGCTAAGATTCAGATAAATATGTAAAATCGAAAATCTCCATGCTGAGGTTACTATTCTAGTTGCATGACGAAGTGTTTTCCGCCTTCATTTGGGGATACAGCGCACCAGTTGAGTAATTCAGTTTTGACTCCGCTATAGTATTGAGACGCCGATGATTGTGCCGGATAAGCAGACATTGCAAGCCAGGCACATCGAACTAGTTCTTTCTTCGTGACAACTTCTTACTACTGAATCTGTCGTTCTAGTCATGCATGTATGTCTAGAAGCACACGTGAAGAGTGTAACAACAATAACATGAATTTTGCTCAAAATAATCCTGATCTGATCCTGCCTGTTAATCTTGATGATAATGGAGTTTTTGAGGAGATGAGTTATATCTCACCCTCAGGGGGTAAGGATATCAACACCGTGGGCATTGCTGTCGTTGATATTTCCACACCTGGCCTGGTTTCTAGATTTAAGCCTTGTGGCTTGTCCCACCCCTTTGTGATCCCACCAAGATAGGAGTTCTTTGGAATGTTAGAGGAATGAACCAAAATTGTAAAAAACAGTGCCTAGGTGACTTTATTAGGGAGTCAAAAGCTGATTTTATTGGCTTTATGGAAACAAAAAGAGAGGAGTTTTCTCTTGGGTATTTAAAATCCTTAGTCCCTCATAGGGATTTTGTTTGTCACTTCTTGCCTGCTAATGGTATTGCTAGTGGTATTCTCTTAGGGCTTGACTCTAGTATGTTTGAGGTAATAGGTTTTGTGGTTAAGAAATATAACATTTTTTTGAACCTGTTAAGAAATATAACATTGTTGCTACTATAGTGGATAAGGTGGATGGTTTCAAATGGCATTTGGTGGTGGTTTATGGTACTGCTTATGCAGAGTTTAAAATTGAGTTTCTGGCTGAATTACATGGTATTATGGAAGCTGCCTCACTACCTGTGTCTATAGGTGGTGACTTTAATCTTGTGAGAGAGCAAGCTAACAAGAGTGGTGGTAGTATTAACCATCATTTTGCTCTTTTGTTTAATGACCGGATTAACAAATGGGCCCTCATGGAAATTGGTATATCTAACATAAGTTTTACCTCGAGTAATAACAAGAGGGCTATTGACAGTTTCTTTGCTCTGCCTGTTGGAATTCTAAATTTCCTTTTCCACCCTCATAGCTTCCCCTAGGACTGGTAGTGATCATTCCCCTTCGACCTTGTACTCCGGGGGCAATAGAGTTTTATCTCCTAAGCCTTTTCGTTTAAAAAAAGGGTGGATTGATCAACCCGATTTCAAACCTTTGGTTACCTTCATTTGGGGCACCCCCTCCCCATACTCCTCTGTCATTGACACATGGCAGTTTAAGATTAGGTTGCTCAGGAAAAATATCAAAGGTTGGAATATTAACAGAGAGTTTTCTATCAAGAAAAAGAAGGATCTCCTTGTGGAGCTAGATATTTTAGAAGTTTTTGTAGAAGAACACAGAGGATCTATTGATGACAACAATAAGATGTGATACGTCCCAAACGTATCTATAATTTCTGCTTGCTCCATGCATGTTTTGTGTGACTTTGCCATGATTTGCTTGAACTTTCATATACTTTTAAGCATATTTGGACTAATCTATTAACCCAGTGCACCCAGCTGCCAGTTGCTATTTTCTGATGTTTTTGTATTTCAAGTTTTCCGGCCAGTAAAAGTGCTCCAAAAAATCCAGAAAAATCAGATAAAAAATCAGCGACACGGAAGCTTCCGGAAACACCAAAGGAGGGAAGGGGGGCCACCACAGGGACTCCAGAAGGGTCCCTGGCGCGGCCCCACCCTAGGCCGCGCCAGGGAGCCTCCTGGCTGCCCTGTGGCCCCTCTCGGTGCCCCTTCGCCTATATTTACCCCCCGTGACGGAAACCCCTAATATGGATCTCTTTTCCGCGATCTCGCCTCTGTACCGCCGCCGCCGCCGTTTCTAGATCGGGGCTGCCTGGAGAAGCTGCCCCGGCACCCTGCCGGGAGGAGGAACCCCCTCCGGGAGACCATCCATAGCCATGGACGCCTCCCGTATGTATCGTGAGTAGTTCCCCTTGGACCATGGGTCCGTGACCAGTAGATATGTGATGTACTTCTCTCCCCTCTTTGTGCTTCCACTTTCGAGACCTCGTGAGCTGCCTCACATGATCGAGGCACTTCTGTAATTTTTTGCTGTTGCTATGCTGAGTTTGTTGGGATCTGATGGATTATGAGACTATGTTCAGATTGTGATGAGTAATATATTTGGTGTAACAACCCAGATTTCACAAAAATTAAATTTTTTTGTTTTCGGTGTGAATTGTTTGATTGTCTGATTTGTTTGCAGTGGTTGCATCCCCGATTTATCGATCGGCGATTATTTCCCCCCCTCTTATCTCGTATCGGACGGAGACCGACCCTTGCCACCCTGACACTCGACCTTTGCGACACCGGGTTTCACCCGATCATCGTCGCGAAAACCGCACGAGACCAGCCGCAGCCAACGGAACGAAAAACCCCGTTTAATAAATAAACGGGATATTTTTATAGCGCACCGGAAATTTTTCTCGGAACGGTTCCAGCGCGAGGTGAACGCCTCTGGCTCGACGCGATGATCGCGCAGTTCGAAGTTTTACCCGAATCGGAGGTACTGCGGACCCCCAGCGGTCAGAAACGTAAACACCACGCGCGCGAGAGAAAAACCGGGGATGTTTTTGCAAACTGCCAGCCACCTGGGCTATATAAAGACCACCACACCCCCACCCCTTTCTAGGCTTTCCCTAGCCTAAAAATTGCATCCACCCCCCTGTTTTTGCCACAGATCTGCCCCAATTTACCCCCAAATCCCGAAACCCTAGCTCCCATGTGATCCAGACCGTCAAATCTGGGATCTGACGGCCCCAAAGGCTGCCACGTCGCCTGGAGTGGATCTGGCCAACCTCCTCTCTCCTCCAGCCTCTCTCCACCCCGCCGCCAGCCCGAGGGGCACGCCGCCTCCGCCGCTTTCCCGGCCACCGGAGCCGCCCCGGGCGGCCACCTCTCCCCGCGCCCCACCTCTCCTTCTCCTCCCTCTCATCTTCCCCCCTAACCCTCCTCCTTCCTCCTCCTCGCAGGGCCTGTCGTCGACGGCAGTAGGAGCGTCCGCGCCATGGCTCGGTGGAAGCTCCGTGCCCTGCCTCCCCGCGACTCCGGCGAAGCCTGCCCGGATCCGGCCGCGTCGACCTCGCCCCTCGTCGGAGCCGCCTCCTCACACCGCGCCCGTCGCCTCCTGGCCGCCTGCCGCCGCCGTTGTCGGCCGGCTGGCCGCCGCCGCGGTCTCTCCCGATCGGGATCGGGACGACTGGGCGAGCCAACCGCCTCCGCCCGAGTGGGCCGGCCACCAGCGCCCAGCCCGCGAGGCCCCAGCCAGCCTCCCAGCCACCTCGGCCCATGGGGTGAGCAGGCCCCTTTTTTCTTTTTCTTTTTCTTTTTCTTTTTGTTTGTTTGTTTGTTGCGGTAGTGGGCTTGGCCCATCTCTGTTTAGCGCCCAGTAGCTTTCGGCCCGTTGCCCTGTTTTTTTCCTGGGCAGTTTAATTTAGCAGATTGTATTATTATTTTACGTTGTCCGTATCTTTTAGCTCGTAGCTCGGATCGCGACGCTTTAAACATGAAACTTGCTTAGAATTTTGTGTAGATTATTAAAATGTTGCTTGTTGCCATGTTTGACTTTGTTTACATGATGTTTGCTTGCTAATTACATCGCATGCCACTATAAACTGTAACTGCCATAATTTTTTAACCGTTGCTCTGTTTAAAATGTTTCTTATATGTAACTTGACTAGAATTGCATGTAGATTCTGTTTATGCTGCTCTTGCTTGCTAATAAAAATAATAAAATATTATTTAGGTGAAAACAGTACCAAACATATTTATTTTGCGGGGTAAATAGCGATATGCCATGTGTAGGAATTTTACCCACTTAAATTGACTAGCTTAGGTAGTTTATTTATGCTTCACCTCTTGCCATGTTTGTGTGATATGCCATGCTTGCTTGAGATGCCATGTTAACAACTTTGTTGATCCCCTGTAGCTAAACAACTTGAACCACCGTAAATGTGCGGTATCGTCGTGTGTGACGAGTACTCCACTTAACCTGTTAGTAACCGCTCTCGACGGTAGGTGCGATGTCTCGTGTTTCCTTCTTGTTGATGCTTGCTCGTGTTTGCCTTGTAGTAATAGAGTGCTTGGTCGTTGATTTCTTTTCAGTGTTTCCTTCTTGTGTGCTTCCGCGGGTACCTCTCGGAGACGATGCGAGCTTGCGATCAACTACACCTTCGGAACCCGACTTATCAACAGGCAAGGACTATACATTACTTATGATCCATTCTATTTCAACCAGCGGTTTGCATGCTAGTCTAGGTTAGGTTCGATGTTTGATCCTACCACATGTTACATCCTCTTTCAAACCGATACAACCATGTCCCCTCCCAGCAAACCATGTACTGCTATGTTTTGAGCATACTCGTTGCTCAGCCCCTGCTTAGTATGCATGCTTAGGATGCTACGATGTTACCCTGTTACTCCTTGGTTTGGGATATCACATTATTATATTGTTGTTGATGATATGATTATTATAATGTTGACTATATTCGACGAAGGATGGAAGGTCTAGGCTATCCCGCCCCGACGCTTTGTTCCATTCGAGTCACCTAGGACCCGAGTTCCGGGTATTGGTTTTAAGACTGAGCGTGCCTAATCGCATGTGGGATTTTATGGGGTCCCCTTTTCTTACCTACCTAGCTTCAAACATTTCCAGTGGTGGCCCAAGCTGATTTACCATTTGAAACCGTGTGTGTGCTGGTCGGCCACCAGTTGTTTACAAACCAACCCGGACCAGTGAGGACATAGTTCCCTTGCTGGCCCACTTTGTCCGGCTGAGGACCCGGTTTCCCATGTGTGATTAACCGGCTATCCAAACCTGCGACAGACGGTAGAGACCAAATCGAGAGCGCGACCGGCTCCTGAGCTGGATGTCGACTCACCGGGGGCCACCCGGATTTGTTTGTTGTTAGTTAGAGGGACCTGTCGTTTCGGATCTCTTGGAACTAAATCATAAAATGGTTGCCTGTGATGGGTAGCAACTGAGAGAGATGGGTGTGCGTGCAGAGCCTTGTAATGGGCAGTTGGTACACCCCTGCAGGGTTAAATCTTTTCGAGAAGCCGTGTCCACGGTTATGGACGACTTGAGACCTACTCCTTGTTCATAGACAACAACAACTGATATAATCTTAATATAACTTGATCAACGTGTGTGTGCCTGATACGTCCCAAACGTATCTATAATTTCTGCTTGCTCCATGCATGTTTTGTGTGACTTTGCCATGTTTTGGTTGATCTTTATTACACTTTTAAACCAATTTGGACTAACCTACTAACTCAGTGCACCCAGTTGCCAGCTTCTGGTTTTCTGCTGTTTTTGTTTTTCAGGTTTTCCGGCTGATTAAAGTGCCCAAAAAATTCCGCAAAAATTATATTAAAAATCAGCGGGCAGGAAGCTTCCGGAATAACCAAGGGAGAGAGCCGGGACCACCACCAGGGAGCCAGAAGGGTCCCTGGCGCGGCCCCAACCCTAGGGCGCGCCAGGCACTTTCCTGGCTGCCCTGGGTGGCCCCTCGACGCCCCCTTCGCCTATATAACCCCCTCGGGGTAGAAACCCCAAAAGAAGAACTCTTTTTCGTGGAAACCTCTCTGTTCCGCCGCCGCCGCCGTTTTCAGATCGGGGCTGCCTGGAGAAGCTGCCCCGGCACCCTGCCGGAAGGAGATCACCCCTCCGGGAGACCATCCATAGACATGGACGCCTCCCGTATGTACCGTGAGTACTCCCCCTTGGACCATGGGTCCGTGATCAGTAGCTATGTGATGTCCTCTCCCTCTTTTGTGCTTCCACTTTCGAGACCTCGTGAGCTGCCTCACATGATCGAGGCACCTATGTAATTTTCTGCTGTTGCTATGCTGAGTTTGTTGGGATCTGATGGATTATGAGACTATGTTCAGATTGTGATGAGTAATATATTTGGTTTGCCCTTTTATATTTTGTTCTTGAGTAAATTCTTGCATGTTCTCCGTTGCAGTATTTGCTTTGGCCAAGTTATTTGCTTGCAACTCCAAGAGAGAGCGTTATGCTCGATTGTGGGTTCAGCCCCCTGATGTCTAGCTTGAGTGACAGAAACATGAGACTAGGGGATGTGCTACTGCCACCAGGGATAAAACAACGGTGATTGTGCCTATTGGTGCAAGAATTTTTTACTTTACGCAAAGTTCTTTTAATGCAGTTGTCTGTTGCTTTGAGTTTACACTTTGGGTGGGATTCGCAACTTAATACCAGCGAGATGTTCTGGATAGATATCTCAAGGTGGATGATTCGTAGTAGATGCAGATGGATTTCGGTCTACTTACCTTGGCGTACTGCCCATTGCTTTTGAGCCCTTCCTTTCTTTGCATCATAGTTAGCATTGCGGTGCCTTCATAATCCTGTCAATTGCCCAACTGTGATTTGTTTACCTCGCTAGCATTTTTATCGTCTTTTGGGAGAGAGACATCACTAGTGAAAAGCACGGGACTCCGGTCCATCTTCATACCATTGTTCACACCCACTATTTACCTTTCTGTTTTTACTTTTACTAGTACCTTTTTATCTCTTGCGTTTGATCCTTTGTAAACGACAAGGCCGGAGGAATTGACAACTCCTCTGAACTCGTTGGGAGAAAAGTTATTTGTTTTGTGCAGGTCCACGACAACTCCACGCATCAGAATAATTTCTGGCGCCGTTGCCACCTATCGTACTTATCGTTGAGTCCTACTGGAGATAAATCTTGGTATCTTTACTGAGGAAAATTACCGCTACGCTGCATCTCAACCTTCCACTTGGGGTAACCAACGAGGGGCGAGAAGCCATCAAGCTAATTTCTGGCGCCGTTGCCGGGGACTCAAAGGAGGTACAAATACGCGAGTCCTGATAACCGCCAATTTCTGGCGCCGTTGTCGGACTCCTGTATCAAAAACAGGGGAGTTACACGCTATCTTTTACCTTTGCTTTTTAGTCTTGTTAGTTTACCTTTTAGTTTTTACTTTTGTGTCCCTAATCAAAAATACCAAAAATACATGTTACCTTGTCAGTAGCTACCATTATGGCTGGTCCTTTTCCCTTTGGTGAGGCGGAAGTGCTTACCTTTACTCAAAGAGGTGGTGAGAGTTTAAAAGATGATTGGTATAGAATTAATGATTCTCAAAAAAGAGCCACGAAGAAGCAATCCACTGCTATCCTGCTTAGAAATTTTTATGTTGGGATCACTTCTTGGAATAGGTTTCTTTTAGATACTGCTATCAGTGGAAACTTCACAGAGGCCCCAGTTTGGGAAGCCCTTAATGTTATTGAAAATATTGTAGGAAGTCTCCCTATTGCTAGTATTAAAGAGGACATTACTTTAGCTCACATTATGAGAAAACTTGAAAACATAGAGCTAGAGATGCCAAGCATTGATAGGATGAATGAGTTGGAGCGTAAGATTCAAGGGAATTTGAATAGGCTAGATAACTCTATGCAGAAAATTATCAAAACTTTAGAGACTATAAAAACCCTTGATGAAAAGTCTTCTAGGATAGAAAAGATTGAGGAAGTGATTGAAACTTTAGGAACTACTTTTTCCTCAATCAAAACTAAAAGGGATGAAACTCCGGCAAAGAAGGAACCTAAGTCCATTTACGTACCCAAGGTTCCTCGAACAAAAGATAGCACACCTATTGCCAAGAGAGATGAAACGGTGAAAACTTTGGAGGAGACACCTATCTTTAATTTTAATGAAACTCCAACTGATTTCCCCCCTTTTGACTTATTCCAAGAAGCATTTTTATTCGTCCTTTATTTGAGAAACCTATTAAGACTAGTTGCACTATTGAAGAGCTTTTTGATGATCATGGTAATGGTTCAATAGATGCAACTTGATCTTCTGCTTTAAGCCTAGCTAATGGCTCTAAAGAAGCGCTTTCGGGAGGCAGCCCGCAACGAATTTAGGTTTTTCTTTTTGCTTTTGTTCTGTTCTTAGTGGTCTTGATGATTGTTACTACTGTAGCAACATCATTGTATCTTTATTTTTCAAGCTTTGTGCCAAGTTTAGCCTCAGAGTGCTTGAAAGTTCAAAAGTTGGAGCTTGCTGTCCAGAAACAGATTCTGTCTTCTTGACGGGAAAATTCGCGATAAATCACCAGATCATCTTTTTGATCTGAATTGTTTTTAAAGCATGATCCATACAATTGGCTTGCTAGCCCCTGTTCAAAGTTTTTTGATTTGAGTTGCAGAAGTACCTCGAAAAAATTCCCCTTTCTCTGTTGTTCTGTTTTTCTCAGCTTCTGCCCCAGTTTTTCTTTTCGCAGTTTTGCAATCCTTAAGCTTGCTTTTTCTTTGCAAACTTTTTTGGGAAGGCAAGAGAAACAGTAGCTCTTCCTGGAAATCTTTATTTGCAGTAGAGGGAAATTATTTTATTAGGGTACTAACCTCTCTAATCAGCCTACAATGAGTTATGTATGAAGGGAGTTTTCAAGTGCGCGATGGAAGGTGATGAAAGAAGATCCAGGAGTGTCAAGCGCTCAAGATTGGGGATGCCCAAGTGCACCCCCAATAAATATTCAAGGAGACTCAAGCGTCTAAGCTTGGGGATGCCCCCGGTGCATCCCCTTCTTCATCAACAATCATCGGTCTGTCTTTCGTTGCACTATATTTTTATCACTTCATGCGTTATGTGCTTTGCTTGGAGCGTCTCGCTCTTTACTTTTCTAGGTTTGTTTTACTTTCTTTGCTGTAGTAACAAGTTAGACCCCAACTTACTCTTTTGTGTGGGAGAGAAACACGCTCCACTTGAACTAGAACTCCTCATAGGATTTGCATGCTTATTTATTTTAGCTGTGAGTTGTTCTTTTTCTTTTCTTAGCTGCTGGTCTGTTTAGCTGTAGTGCTTTAGTTTTTCTAGAGCTTTTCTTTTCAGGTTGAACTTTCTGTAGGTTGCATGTTTTATCTTGTTAGAGAGTTTTCCTGTTGCACTGAGTTCTGTGTCTTGACTAGAAAGTAGGTAGTTAAAGTTGCTTTTCTTTTTGAAGTAGTAACTTGCAATAGTTTTGAGGTATTGACTAGAGTAATGTTTGAACTTTTGGTGTCAAGAGCTCTTGCCTATTAGTGATAGATGTCGTATTTTGGGCAATCCGTGTGTTTTTCGAAAACCAAAAAACCCCTGTTGAGAACTCTAGCTACTAGATGGATCACTAACCTCTGGAGGGTTCGAATATTAGAGTACACTCACGTACCATGAGTCGAGGATGCGCAAGGATAACCAAACCCCCATACACTCCTCCTCGGGGTACCTGTCTCTTTGTGAACCTCCTATTAGATTGAGAGTTACCGATAATAAGTGCATGAGTTCTTCGGACTAATGTGAGTATTCGAAAGTTGACACTTCCACCTACCCATACTTTTTCTAGCCTCTCGGTACCGTGCATTGCCCTTTCTCACCTCGAGAGTTGGCGCATACTTCGCCGGTGCATCCAAACCCTTGGCATGATACGCTCTGTCCTCATAAGCCTCATTATATCTTTCCTCAAAACAGCCACCATACCTACCTACAAGGCATTTCCATAGCCTTTCCGAGATACATTGCCATGCAACATCCACCCTCTCATGACTTGATCTTCATGTCATACATGCTACTTGCTTGATCGATGAGCCGCATGCTAGTTTGGCCTTGCCCTAATCATTGCTACATGACGCGCTAGTATCATTGCATATCCTACTATCCTGGCAGAGGCATACATTTGCATCATGATTAGTTACATTTTCTTTTTGTGAGTACCTTTGTAAAGTGTGAATGATCTCCTATATTCTTGTAAAATATAGAGTATTGCCCCTAAAGTGAGGAAAAGATCCCAAAGAGGACAAAATCAAAAGATCCCAAAGAGGACAAATGAGAGTTAATTAGAAAGAGCCATTGAGGCCACCAAAAAATAAAATAAAAAATAAAAAGAGAAAAAGAAAAATAAAAAGGGAGAAGGGGGCATACTACTATTCCTTTTGAGAGATCCACACTAGTACTTCATCTTCTATCCCTTGTACTCCATAGAGATTATCATCATGCATATAGCTATGTGGGGAACTTTTACACTATAGAACTTGGCTTGTATATTCCAATGATGAGCCTCCTCAAACGAGCTCTAGGTCTTCTTGAGCAAGCAAGTTAGATGCATCCCCACTAGTTCCATTGGAGAGCTTTTAGCTCACATGTGCATCCGTTGTATGGCAATCCCTACTCCTCACATCATATCTATCATATGGCCTTCTCTCGCCTATGATTGTCCTCATTGATGTGAGCCTTTCACACACCTTTTTGTCTTCCTCCTCCACCCTTTTTCTGTTTCGCCTTTTAGCTGTCAACTTTCTTGCTCACGCTCATCCATTGCATGAGTGCTCAAAATATCGAAAGGGAGTGGATCAGTTTGACTTGTACCTGGCTAGTGGTCTGGGGACGAGTCCAGATAAGAATCCAAAGGAGACTAAGTGTTAAACTTTAGTAGATAGTTGTTCTCAACAACCTTTTTCCTCTTTCTTCCCAGTCCCTTGCTTGCACGCAAACAACATCTGGAGACATTCGAGTCACGGACAGCAAGAGCTCTTGCACCTTTTGTTCTTTTGTTGCTTGTGTTAATGCCAATATAGACTCTTGCCTGTTAAGACTTGAATTGAATTGCATGCTTTGATTGCTTTACTTAACAGTCCTTATTTGGTTGTGTGGCATGTCACCACAGAAATTATGCTTGTTATCATTTACCTACTCGAGGACGAGGAGGAATTAAGCTTGGGGATGTTGATACGTCCCAAACTTATCTATAATTTCTGCTTGCTCCATGCATGTTTTCTGTGACTTTTCCATGTTTTGGTTGAACTTTATTACACTTTTAAACCAATTTGGACTAACCTACTAACTCAGTGCACCCAGTTGCCAGCTTCTGGTTTTCTGCTGTTTTTGTTTTTCAGGTTTTCCGGCTGATTAAAGTGCCCAAAAAATTCCGCAAAAATTATATTAAAAATCAGCGGGCAGGAAGCTTCCGGAATAACCAAGGGAGAGAGCCGGGACCACCACCAGGGAGCCAGAAGGGTCCCTGGCGCGGCCCCAACCCTAGGGTGCGCCAGGCACCCTCCTGGCTGCCCTGGGTGGCCCCTCGACGCCCCCCCTTCGCCTATATAACCCCCTCGGGGTAGAAACCCCAAAAGAAGAACTCTTTTTCGCAGAAACCTCTCTGTTCCGCCGCCGCCGCCGTTTTCAGATCGGGGCTGCCTGGAGAAGCTGCCCCGGCACCCTGCCGGAAGGAGATCACCCCTCCGGGAGACCATCCATAGCCATGGACGCCTCCCGTATGTACCGTGAGTAGTCCCCCTTGGACCATGGGCCCGTGATCAGTAGCTATGTGATGTCCTCTCCCTCTTTTGTGCTTCCACTTTCGAGACCTCGTGAGCTGCCTCACATGATCGAGGCACCTATGTAACTTTCTGCTGTTGCTATGCTGAGTTTGTTGGGATCTGATGGATTATGATACTATGTTCGGATTGTGATGAGTAATATATTTGGTTTGCCCTTTTATATTTTGTTCTTGAGTAAATTCTTGCATGTTCTCCGTTGCAGTATTTGCTTTGGCCAAGTTATTTGCTTGCAAATCCAAGAGAGAGCGTTATGCTCGATTGTGGGTTCAGCCCCCTGATGTCTAGCTTGAGTGACAGAAACATGAGACTAGGGGATGTGCTGTTGCCACCAGGGATAAAACAACGGTGATTGTGCCTATTGGTGCAAGAATTGTTTACTTTACGCAAAGTTCTTTTAATGCAGTTGTCTGTTGCTTTGAGTTTACACTTTGGGTGGGATTCGCAACTTAATACCAGCGAGATGTTCTGGATAGATATCTCAAGGTGGATGATTCGTAGTAGATGCAGATGGATTTCGGTCTACTTACCTTGGCGTACTGCCCATTGCTTTTGAGCCCTTCCTTTGTTTGCAGCATAGTTAGCATTGCGGTGCCTTCATAATCCTGTCAATTGCCCAACTGTGATTTGTTTACCTCGCTAGCATTTTTATCGTCTTTTGGGAGAGAGACATCACTAGTGAAAATCACGGGACTCCGGTCCATCTTCATACCATTGTTCACACCCACTATTTACCTTTCTGTTTTTACTTTTACTAGTACCTTTTTATCTCTTGCGTTTGATCCTTTGTAAACGACAAGGCCGGAGGAATTGACAACTCCTCTGAACTCGTTGGGAGCAAAGTTATTTGTTTTGTGCAGGTCCACGACAACTCCACGCATCAGAATAATTTCTGGCGCCGTTGCCACCTATCGTACTTATCGTTGAGTCCTACTGGAGACAAACCTTGGTATCTTTACTGAGGGAAATTACCGCTACGCTGCATCTCAACCTTCCACTTGGGGTAACCAACGAGGGGCGAGAAGCCATCAGTGCCTTGACTGCTTCTTCTTCGTCGGGATGCGAAGAGGAGGACAAGGATAGGATAGGTGTTATACATGCGTAAGTAGTTGATAGCAAGACTTGTTGGAGGCGATTCCTCATCGAATGCTTGGCTTCTTACCTTACTCTCTAGATCGTTAGCCACTTCATAAATGCTAGTGCGGCAGCAACCTCACCACTTACCCCTTCCTTACCGTAAACTACTAGTTGTCCTAGAATGACGAGTGATGAAGTCCTTGCTGGGTCAGTTGACCACTACAGTTGGATGCTGAGTACTTCTCTACTCATGATACTACCCCAAACTCTTTTCAGGGTTCTTGATCGACAACAGGTACGGTGATCGACGTTTCACGTGGAGAATCGACGACGACTAGTTAGGCGGATCCCGGGGGAGGGCCTGGACCCGTGTGGTTATGGGGATCGATGTTTTTCTCTTTGCCAGTAGGCATTTGATTGTAGTCTGTACTCAGACATGTATCTTCCGCTGTTGTATTGTATTCGAGGCAGTTGTATGTCGATTGTATGAGATGTTGTATCCTTGTATCTGTAATGTTGTGATATCATGTTGGAAATCCGGGGCATATGACTTTGTCATATGTCGCGGTGGGACCGATATGTGCTTCGTCCCTGGATCTGGATGGAAACATCTAGATCTGGAACAGTACCGCATATCGGGCCTTTAATTTGGTTCTTCTCTTTTATATTTTGTTCTTGAGTAAATTCTTGCTTGTTCTCCGTTGTCATATTTTACTTTGGCCAAGTGATTTATTGCAACTCCAAGAGGAAGCGTTATGCTTGATTATGGGTTCAGCCCCTTGATGTCTAGCTTGAGTGACAGAAACATGAGACTAGGGGATGTGCTGTTGCCACTAGGGATAAATCAACGGTGCTTGTATCCGCGGGTGCAAGGATTGTTTACTTTACATAAAGTTCTTTTAATGCAGTTGTCTGTTGCTTTGCGTTTACACTTTGGGTGGGATTCGCAACTTAATACCAGCGAGATGTTCTGGATAGATATCTCAAGGTGGATGATTCGTAGTAGATCCAGTTGGATTTCGGTCTACTTACATTGGCGTACTGCCCATTGCTTTTGAGCCCTTCCTTTCTTTGCAGCATAGTTAGCATTGCGGTGCCTTTATAATCCTGTCAATTGCCCAACTGTGATTTGTTTACCTCGCTAGCACTTTTATCGTCTTTTGGGAGAGAGACATCACTAGTGAAAATCACGGGACCCCGTTCCATCTTCACATTACTGTTTACACCTTCAATTTACTTTCAGTTGCCACTATCATTATCTCTTTCGTTGATCCTTTGTAAATAGCAAAGCCGGAGGAATTGACAACTCCTCTGTACTCGTTGGGAGCAAAGTTATTTTTTGCTGTGTGCAGGTCCACGTCAAGCGCCGTGACACCTTCTTGTATCTCTTGGAGTCCTACTGGTTCGATAACCTTGGTATCTTCACCGATGGAAATTTGCTGCTACGCTACATCTCACCTTCCACTTGGGGTAACCAACAAGGAGTGAGAGAACTATCCTCACCGTATCAGGATGAAGGAAATTAAAATTGAACTTGACTCCATCTGGAGAACAGAAGAAACTGCCTTGAGGCAGAGATCTATAGACAGAAAAATCTTGGATGGGGATCGCAATAATGCTTATTTTCACAACCTAGCTTCACACATGCATCGTGCAAATCCTCTTGAAAATCTTGTTGGAAGTCTCCCAGTTGTTAGTATTAAGGAGGACATTACTTTATCCCACATTATGAGAAAACTTGAAAAAATAGAGCTAGAGATGCCAAGTATCGATAGGGTGAATGAGTTGGATCGTAAGATTCAAGGGAATTTGAATAGGCTAGATAACTCCATACAGAAAATTGTCAAAACTTTGGAGACTATTAAATCCCTTGATGATAAGTCTTCTAGGATAGAAAAGATTGAGGAAGTTATTGAAACTCTAGGAACCACCTTTTCCTCAATCAAAACCAAAAAGGATGAAACTCCGGCAAAGAAGGAACCTAAGTACGTCCCCAAGGTTCCTCGAGCTAAAGCAAAAACACCCATTTCCAAGAGAGTTGAAACGGTGAAAACTTTGGAGGAGACACCTATCTTTAACTTTAATGAAACTCCAATTGATTTCCCTCCTTTTGATTTTATTCCAAGAAGCATTTTCATTCGTCCTTTATTTGAGAAACCTATTAAGACTAGTTGTACTATTGAAGAGCTTTTTGATGATCGTGATGATGGTTCAATGGATACAACTTGATCTATTTGCATTAAGCCTAGCTAATGGCTTTAAAGAAGCGCTTTCGGGAGGCAGCCCGCAACGAATTTAGGTTTTTCTTTTTGCTTTTCTTATGTTTTTAGTGGTCTTGATGATTTTTACTACTGTAGCAACATCATTGTATCTTTACTTTGAAAGCTTTCTGCCTTTTATAGCCTCATACGACAAGGGAAGTAAAAGTTGTGACATGCTGTCCAGAAAACAGATTCTGTCCTCGTGACTAGAAAAATCATGGAAAAATCCCAGTTCATCTTTTTTAGCTGAAATTTTTACACAGGGTGCTCTATACAATTAAGAAACTTGCGTATGTTCCGAGTTTTTTGATTTGGGTTGAAGAAGTATCCCTAAAAAATTCTTTACTACCTGCTGTTCTATTTTTTTATAGATTCTGCCACATTTTGCCTTTCTCTACTTTTTCAAACCTTAAGCTTTCTTTTTCTTTGCAAAAACTTTTTGGAAATCTTAGGAAACAGTAGCTATTCAAGATTATCTTTATTTCCAGCAAGGGAAAATTATTTTAATAGGGAACTAACCTCTCTAATCAGTCTACAATGAGTTATGTATGAAGAGAGTTTTCAAGTGTGCGATGGAAGATGATGAAAGAAGATCTTGGAGTGTCAAACACTCAAGCTTGGGGATGCCTATGTGCACCCCCAAAAAATATTCAAGGAGCCTCAAGCGTCTAAGCTTGGGGATGCCCCCGTGCATCCCCTTCTTCATCAACAATTATCAGTTCGTCTCTCGTTGCACTATATTTTTATCACTTCATGCGTTATGTGCTATGCTTGGAGCGTCTCGCTCATAGGTTTTACTTTTAGTTTTTTTAGCTTTGCTTGCTGTTCGTAACAAGTTAGACCCCAGCTTACTCTTTTGTGTGGGACAGATACACACTCCTCTTGAACTAGAACTCCTCATAGGATTGGCATGCTTATTCTTTTAGCTATGAGTTGTTCTTTTTATTTTCTTAGCTGCTGCTCTGTTTAGGTGTAGTGCTTTAGTTTTTCTAGAGCTTTTCTTTTGTTTAAGGTTGAACTTTCTATAGGTTGCATGTTTTATCTTGTTAGAGAGTTTTCCTGTTGCACTGAGTTTTGTGTCTTGACTAGAAAGTAGGTAGTTAAAGTTGTTATTCTCTTTGTAGTAGTAACTTGCAATAGTTTTGAGGTATTGACTAGAGTAATGTTTCAACTTTTGGTGTCAAGAGCTCAAGCCTATTAGTGATAGATGTCGTATTTTAGGCAATCCGTGTGTTTTTCGAAAACCAAAAACCCCTGTTGAGAACTCTAGCTACTAGATGGATCACTAACCTCTGGAGGGTTCGAATATTAGAGTACACTCACGTACCTTGAGTCAAGGATGTGCAAGGATAACCAAACCCCCATACACTCCTCCTCAGGGTACTTGTCTCTTTGTGAACCTCCTGATTAGATTGAGAGTTACTGATAATAAGTGCATGAGTTCTTCGGACTAATGTGAGTATTCGAAAGTTGACACTTCCACCCACCTATACTTTTTCTAGCCTCTTCGATACCGTGCATTGCCCTTTCACACCATGAGAGTTGGCGCATACTTCGCCGGTGCATCCAAACCCTTGGCACGATACGCTCTGTCATCATAAACCTCCTTATTTCTTTCCTCAAAACAACCACCATACCTACCCACAAGGCATTGCCATAGCCTTTCCGAGATACATTGCCATGCAACATCCACCTTCTCATGACTTGATCTTCATGTCATACATTTGCATCATGATAGTTATATCTTCTTTATGTGAGTACCTTTGTAAAGTGTGAAATATCTCCTATATTCTTTTAAAATATAGAGTGTTGCCCCTAAAGTGAGGAAAAGATCCCAAAGAGGACAAAATCAAAAGATCCCAAAGAGGACAAACGAGAGTTAATTAGAAAGAGCCATTGAGGCCACCAAAAAAATACAAAAAAAAGAAAAAAAAAGAAAAAAAAATAAAAAGAGAGAAGGGGGCACACTACTATTCCTTTTGAGAGATCCACACTAGTACTTCATCCTCTATCCCTTGTACTCCATAGAGATCATCATCATGCATATATCTATGTGGGGACCTTTACACTATAAAACTTGGCTTGTATATTCCCATGATGAGCCTCCTCAAACGAGCTCTAGGTCTTCTTGAGCAAGCAAGTTGGATGCACCCCCACTAGTTCCCTTGGAAAGCTTTTAGCTCACGTGTGCACCCGTTGCATGGCAATGCCTACTCCTCACATCATATCTATCATATGGCCTTTTCTCGCCTATGATTGTCCTCATTGATGTGAGCCTTTCACACCTTTTTTTTGTCTTCCTCCTCCACCTTCTTTCTGTTTCGCCTTTTAGGTGTCAACTTTCTTGCTCACGCTCATCCATTGCATGAGTGCTCAAAATATCGAAAGGGAGTGGATCAGTTTGACTTGTACCTGGCTAGTGGTCTGGGACGAGTCAAGATAAGAATCCAAAGGAGACCAAGTGTGAAACTTTAGTAGATAGTTGTTCTCAAAAACCTTTTTCTCTCTTTTTCCCAGTCCCCTGCTTGCACGCAAACACCATCTGGAGACATTCGAGTCACGGACAACGAGAGCTCTTGCACCTTTTGTTCTTTTGTTGCTTGTGTCAATGCTAATATAGACTCTTGCTTGTTAAGACTTGAATTGAATTGCATGCTTTGATTGCTTTACTTAAAAGTCCTTATATAGTTGTGTGGCATGTCACCACAGAAATTATGTTTGTTATCATTTACCTACTCGAGGACGAGCAGGAATTAAGCTTGGGGATGTTGATACGTCCCAAACGTATCTAATGTTTCTGCTTGCTCCATGCATGTTTTGTGTGACTTTGCCATGATTTGCTTGAACTTTCATACACTTTTGAGCATATTTGGACTAATCTATTAACCCAGTGCACCCAGTTGCCAGTTGTTGTTTTCTGCTGTTTTTGTATTTCAGGTTTTCCGGCCATTAAAAGTGCTCCAAAAAATCCGGAAAATCAGATAAAAAATCAGCGACAAGGAAGCTTCCGGAAACACCAAAGGAGGGAAGGGGGCCACCACAGGGACTCCAGAAGTGTCCCTGGCGCGGCCCCACCCTAGGCCGCGTTAGGGAGCCTCCTGGATGCCCTGTGGCCTCTCTCGGTGCCCCCTTCTCCTATATTTACACCCCGTGACGGAAACCCCTAATATGGATCTCTTTTTCGTGATCTCGCCTCTGTACCGCCGCCGCCGTTTCTAGATCGGGGCTGCCTGGAGAAGCTACCCCGGCACCCTGCCGGGAGGAGGAACCCCCTCCGGGAGACCATCCATTGCCATGGACGCCTCCCGTATGTACCGTGAGTAGTTCCCCTTGGACCATGGGTCCGTGACCAGTAGCTATTTGATGTACTTCTCTCCCCTCTTTGTGCTTCCACTTTTGAGACCTCGTGAGCTGCCTCACATGATCGAGGCACTTCTGTAATTTTCTGCTGTTGCTATGCTGAGTTTGTTGGGATCTGATGGATTATGAGACTATGTTCAGATTGTGATGAGTAATATATTTGGTTTTTCTCTTGTATATTTTGTTCTTGAGTAAATTCTTGCATGTTCTCCGTTGTCGTATTTTACTTTGGCCAAGTGATTTATTGCAACTCCAAGAGGGAGCGTTATGCTTGATTGTGGGTTCAGCCCCTTGATGTCTAGCTTGAGTGACAGAAACATGAGACTAGGGGATGTGCTGTTGCCACCAAGGATAAAAGAACGGTGCTTGTATCCGCGGGTGCAAGGATTGTTTACTTTACACAAAGTTATTTTAATGCAGTTGTCTGTTGCTTAGAGTTTACACTTTGGGTGGGATTCGCAACTTAATACCAGCGATATGTTCTGGATAGATATCTCAAGGTGGATGATTCGTAGTAGATGCAATTGGAGTTCGGTCTACTTACCTTGGCGTACTGCCCATTGCTTTTGAGCCTTTCCTTTCTTTGCAGCATAGTTAGCATTGCGGTTCCTTCATAATCCTGTCAATTTCCCAACTGTGATTTGTTTACCTCGCTAGCACTTTTATCGTCTTTTGGGAGAGAGACATCACCAGTGAAAATCACGGGACCCCGGTCCATCTTCACATTACTGTTTACACCTTCAATTTACTTTCAGTTGCCACTATCATTATCTCTTGCGTTGATCCTTTGTAAACAGCAAGGCCGGAGGAATTGACAACTCCTCTGTACTCGTTGGGAGCAAAGTTATTTGTTGTTGTGTGCAGGTCCACGTCAAGCGCCGTGACACCTTCTTGTATCTCTTGGAGTCCTACTGGTTCGACAACCTTGGTATCTTCACCGAGGGAAATTTGCTGCTACGCTACATCTCACCTTCCACTTGGGGTAACCAACGAGGAGTGAGAGAACTATCCTCACCGTATCAGGATGAAGGAAATTAAAATTGAACTTGACTCCATCTGGAGAACAGAAGAAACTGCCTTGAGGCAGAGATCTATAGACAAAAAAATCTTGGATGGGGATCGCAATAATGCTTATTTTCACAACCTAGCTTCACACATGCATCGTGCAAATCCTCTTGATGTTCTGAAGGGGCCTTCTGGCCCTGTTCACAATACAATTGACATGTTAGACTTAGCTACTGAGTTTTATAAGAAATTATTTTGCCATGAGGATAAGCATAATGTGCGTCTTGGGTGTGGCTTTTGGGCTAATTTTAAGCTAGTCACTGAGGAGGATAACCTTCTTCTCCAAAAACCTGCCTTCTCCGAGGAGGAAATCAAAGCCGCTATTATGGAGTCTTAATGTCTTGTGGTCATGGAGCCCCTAGCCCTGATGGGTTCTCTTTCCTGTTTTATCAAACTTTTTGGGATCTCATAAAAAATGATTTTATGAATTTAGTTCATGATTTTGAGTCTGGTACTTTGGATATTGCTAGATTGAACTTCTCAATTATTAATTTGATACCCAAAGTACCTGGTTCCTAGGAGCTTAAGAATTTTAGACCTATAAGTTTAAGTAATTGTAGTGTTAAGATCTTCACGAAGGCTATGACTAATCGTGTGGCCCATGTGGGAGATAGATATATTTCTCCTAACCAAACTGCCTTCATTCAAGGGAGGTGTATTTTGGAGAGTGTGGTCATGGCACATGAGGTAATTCATGAACTTCACTCATCAAGTGATAGTGATCTTATTTTGAAATTAGACCATGAGAAAGCCTATGACAGAGTAAGCTGGGATTTGCTTATGGAAATGCTAACATTTAGAGGTTTTGGGAGTGAATGGATTAATTGGATTAAGCTCTCCTTGTGTAAAAGCTCATCTTGTGTGAGGCTTAATGATGCTAATGGTCATTTTTTAGTGGTAAAGGTTTAAAGCAAGGAAATCTTTTATCCCCAATTTCGTTTAACGTTATGGCTGATGTTTTTACTAAAATGCTTAGTAAAGCATATCTCACGATCTTATACAAGGATTGCTTCCCCAGGTGATCCCAGGGGATGTTGTCGGTTTGCAGTATGCTAATGACACCATAGTGTTCCTTGATAATAATATTCATCATGCTAGGAACCTTAAATGGATCTTGGCTTGCTTTGAGGCTTTCTCTGGCTTGAAAATTAATTTCCACAAAACTGATCTGCTTTCTATCAACTTGGAGGAGAGTGAGGTTAGAGCTTTTGCTTAGGTTTTCTATTGCAAAATTGTTTCTTTCCCTTTCAAATATCTTGGTGTTCCTTTGCATTACAACAAGCTTAAAAGGGAGGACATCCAACCTGTGGTAGACATAATTATTAAGAGGGTATCTAGTTGGTTGGGTAGATATTTAACTTAAAGGGGGGTAAACTCATAGTTCTGTGTACCTGTGTTGCTAGTATTCCTACTTACTTAATGTCCTTGATTAAATTTCCCAAATGGGCTATTGAGGCTATCACGTCTCAAATGGATCATTTTCTTTGGGGCAACATTGGTGATGTGCCCAAATACCATTTGGCTCAATGGGCCTTGTGGCTAGGAAAAAAATCTCTGGTGTTCTGGGAGTTCCAAACTTGAGAGATTTCAATATGTAAGAGCAAAGTTATACCCCCATGAGTTTTGGATATTGTTGGGAAAAACAGTGGAGGAACTAACAAGTTTTCTAGTGTAAAACAGATGGTTAGGTTCCTGAAGTTATAGGTTGGTGATAAAGCTTCAACGAAGATTTACACTTTTACTGAAGCATATCCTCTGGAGTGAAGCTCATCACGGATGTCGACCCCTAAAAAGATAAGGAATCCTGAAGCACGTCTCATCGAAGAAGATGACCAAGATGGCGCAAGACTTAGTAGTTTTTGCGTAGTTCTTTTTCACTTCTTTGAGTCGTAGGAAAAACCGTACTATCAAGAGGGGTTTAGTAAATGTACTCCAAAGGTTTTGGTGAAAAGACTCAGATCGAATCCAAACCAGTGAGAAGCCAGAGTTGAGAAATCTCATGTGCACTAGGTAATGCTTCACCAGCGACGACTTAGTTCTTTCGGCTACTGAAGCAAAACCAAGTCCGTGAATCAGCTTTACTTGGACCGCAAGTAAAGTTGCGCTTTGATTGGAAATATGACCGTTGGGGACAGGTGTCAAGCTGTCACATCGGGTCACTTCAGTCATTTCGCACATTGGGATTGCCACCTATAAATACGCCACCCCCGCCCTCATTGGCCGGCGGCTGCTCCGAGATTATTTTCCTTACAGTGAAGGAGAGAGAGCAACCCCACCGAAGCAAACCAAAAACCCATCCACCGAAGTATAAGTCCTATTGATCTAAGTTGATTCATTATGACTTAGGAAGAAGTTTGCTAGCCTTTTTATATTGGAGAACTGCAATTCTCCTAGACGGTTAGAGAGTTGTTCTTCAGAGAGCGAAGAGTTATTGTCGCCTCGAAGTCCAGTTTGTCAAAGGTTTTGGTGATTTCCTCAATAATCAACCACGAGTGAAGAACTGACCAACCTCAAGGAGATTGGTGAAGTGGAGATACGGACGGAGAGAGGTTAGCTCCTGTGTTCAATCACAAGTCCCTCCAACCAGACGTAGCACTTTGCAGAGTGTGAACTGGTCGATCAAACATCGCCGAGTCAAGAGTTCGTTTTACTTTCCGCACTTACATTCAGTTTATCAATTGCTTCAGTGATCTGCTTCAATGCAATTGATTCGATGCTTTTGATTCGCTATATTATGCTTCAATCATGTTCTGCTTCAACGTTTACCTTTCTATTGAAACTCTTCTGCTGTTAAGTTATGCTTCACTTCATAGTTTCATGCAAAAAATTGAAGTGATCATTCACCCCCTCCCCCTCTGATCACATACTTGGACTTACAATTGGTATCAGAGCTAGGCATTCTTTATTTGGATTAACCTCCTAGAGTGTTTTGCAAGTATGTCTTTCGCAGCCATTCGCTCCGACGAACCCATACCCGTGTTCAATGGAAAGGAATACCCATACTGGAAGGACAAGATGAAGAGAAATATTATGGCTATCAACTCAACTGCCTGGCAAGTTGTCTTGTATGGAGTTACAGTTACTGATGAGAACGCCATCACTCCTGAAGAACCTAAGCTGATTGATCTTGATTCTGAAGTTTGGGTTTTCATCACCAATCATTTGACACCAGAGAAGTATCATGAAGTGAAGAATATTCCTTCGGACAAAGGTGTCTGGGACTATCTTGAGAAGATTGGTGAAGGTGTTTCTACCCAGAAGGATGCCAGAATTGACACACTTCGAAGTAAATTCTATCGTTTCAAGAGAAATGAGGGTGAAAAAGTCAGCTCCATTTACAACAGACTCACTGCTCTTGCAAATGATCCGATCTCACTTGGTGCTGATGACATTACCCCTCACTCAGTTGTTAGAACTCTGCTTCGCTCATTGGATGATTCGTTTGATCACATTGTGCTGATGATCAAGGAAAGGACTGATTTCAGACGTCTTGTCGCCGCTGATATTCTTGAGAGACTCAATACCTTTGAGATGGAAGAAGAAGAGAAACGTGACATAAATGGTTCTCGAAGGAGATCTCATGCCTTGAAAGCAAAAGCTTCGCGTCATTCTTCACCCGAAGTCAGTTCTGCTTCAGGTGTCGAACCAGATGGTCCGGCAAGCATTGGAAAAGATTTAGCACTGATCATGAGACGCTTCAATCGCTTTCAGAGAAAAAGTTTTTCTTCACCCAAGAAGAGTTATTCTTCAAGAAGCTCAAGTCATTCTTCTCACCGTTCATCCTCAAGAAGCTCTCCATCAAAGGACAATTGCTGCTACAAGTGCAAGAAACCAGGTCACTACATTGTTGATTGCCCTCTGTGGGAAGCTGAGAACAAATCGAAGCATTCACTCAGAGACTCTTCATCGAAGTCTCACAGATCCTCCAGAAGTCATGATTCAAAGAGACATGATTCCAGTTCAAGAAGAGAAAAGAAGAAAGATTCTGATGATGATAAGAGGAAGAAGTATCATAAGAAGCGTGAGGGTTCTTCATCGAAGACTCACTCGTCTCGTCGAAGCAGCTCTCACCGTGCCAAGGCCTATCTGGGAAAGGAGATGAACTCTGAAGACGAAGCCTCTGGTTCCGAAGCTGAACAAGATTCAAGGTCTGCGTCTGGGTCCGAATCAGATGGTGTTGCTGGTTTGGCTTTCGCTACGGCAGATTCTTCAACCAATGTTTCGAGCTCATTCTTCACCAACAACAGTAGTGAAGATGAAACTCCTGCATATTGCTTCATGACCAAGGCAATGGTATCTTCATCCAAGTCAAACTATGATACTTCTGATTGTTCTTCATATGAAAGTGACTCAAAGATAAGCTATGCTAAACTTGCTAAAATTGCTTCAATCCAACAAGATGAACTTGATTCACTAAGCAAAACCATTAAGAAATCAGAAACGTTGTTGATCGATGAGATTGAGAAAGGTCAAACTTTAACTAATGAGCATGCTGCTATGAAGGAGAAGTTTGAAGAATTTCCTCTCGGCATGATCTTCTTTCAGTTGATTATGAGAAGCTCACCTATGAATTTCTTCAGAGGAAAATGGCTCTCAAAAAACTGAAAGAGGCTCATGAAGAATTGGAAAATGTCAATCTCTCTCTCATGGCTCAACAAGGTTCTGAAGCAAATCATAAAACTGAATCACCTTGTTTGGATTGCTTGGAACGAAGCAAAACTGATTCCAAAGGGAAAGCTCCTATTGTTATTGATGATACTAATGCCTCTGATGAGGAAAAACCTGCTGTTACCGAGGAACTCCTCAGGTTGAAAAACTTATTTGAAACAGGCATGTTCAAAAGTGTGCAAGGACACCAATATCTCTGTGATATCCTGAGGAAGGCTCTCCTTCACAGGAATCCCAGGAATGAAGGTGTTGGTTTCGAGAGAAAAATAAACCCTGATGGCACCTATTGGGAGCCTGAGCAGTATCCTAAGACTGTTTGGGTTCTAGCGAAGGAGAAACCCATTCATATTGCTAACCTTTCAGGTTTCGACTGCAAAATGAACAAAGTCATTGTGGATGAATCACTTGATTCAGACTACAAACTCATGAAAGATGAACAGGGACAAGTTTCAGCTGAGTATGTAGGTACTCCACCAAAGAATGGATTCTATAAGAGGCAGATATGGGTGCAGAAAGCACTTGTGGAAAAACTGCCTGCTAACCATTCTATGCAGGGAAAGTCTTCGGTACCACCGAATCATTTCTACTCTCTTGAGACGAGAAATGATCCATTGGTGCCCGAATCAAATGTTCCGTAGAAGCAATACTATCGTACTGGTCGCCATACGTATCGTCCTCATAATAATCATACTAAGATTGCATATGCTCATTATTATGCTAACCATTCGTAGAGGACTTACATTTATGGTGTGCTGGATGGTACACCGAAGCAATACACTCCTGTTCGATTTAATATTGCTTCAACCAGTGCTTCAACATCTTCTCAGTCACCTGCTCGTTTGTGGGTGGTTAAGAAGAACTAATTCTTCTGCAGGGCTATGTCTCCGGTGGATCCGAATGGGTCATGGATAGTGGTAACAACAAAGGTAAAGTGTTAGGTTTGGGTAAGGTTGCCATATCGAAGGATAAGCACATTGACAAGGTTATGCTAGTCCAATCTCTTGGATATAATCTTATGTCTATTTCAAAATTATGCGATATGGGTATGCTTGTTCTGTTTTCTGCTTCGCGTTGTGTTGTCTTTTCACAGGATGATTATACGTTTGTCTTCAAGGGTTACCGAAAGGGAGATTTATACATTGTTGATTTTTCTTCGGGCCCTGCTGTATCCACATGCTTAATGGCAAAAGCTTCATCTGGTTGGTTATGGCATCGAAGACTTGGTCATGCAGGGATGAGAAATCTTCATAATCTAGTGAAGAAGGATCACGTTATTGGTCTTAGCGAAGTAAAATTTGATAAGGATCGTCTCTGTAGTGCTTGCGAAGCTGGTAAAATTACGAAGAAACATCATTCAGCGAAGACCATCATGACTACCACTCGTCCTCTTGAATTGCTTCATATGGATCTTTTTGGTCCTCAAAATTATGCAAGCCTGGGAGGAAACAAATATGGTCTAGTTATTGTTGATGACTTCTCTCGTTATACTTGGGTTTTCTTCTTGGATGACAAGAGCAAAGTGGTTGAAATCTTCAAGTCATTCGCTAAGAGAGCTCAAACAGAATATGAATTATCTCTGAAGCATATCCGAAGTGATAATGGAACTGAATTCAAAAATACTCATATTGAAGATTTTCTTGATGATCATGGTTTTTCTCATGAGTTCTCTGCTGCTTATACACCTCAAAAAAATGGTGTAGTTGAAAGGAAGAATAGAACTCTTATTGAGATGGCCAGAACTATGCTTGCTGAATACAAGACTCCTATTAGGTTCTGGGCCGAAGCAATCAACACTGCATGTCACATCATCAACAAGGTTTACCTTCACAAATTCTTGAAGAAAACTTCACATGAGCTTATCACTGGTAACAAACCAAATGTCTCATATCTTAGGGTATTTGGTGCCCCATGCTTTATTAGAGATATGAATCATAACTCCAAATTTGCCCCTAAGGCACATGAAGGTTTTATTTTAGGTTATGGCTCAAACTCTCACACTTACAGAGTCTATAACTCTCACTTTGGAAAAGTTATGGAAACTGTGAATGTAAGGTTTGATGAAACTAATGGCTCTCAAAAGGAGCATTTGCCTCATGATCTAGATGAACCTCCACTTGATGAAGTGATCAGGTCCATGGCTATTGGTGAGATTCGCCCTGTTGAAGCCAATCAACGTCAAGCTGTTAGGAATGATGATGGTCCAATGTTCCCACACATAGCCCGGGGCGCTGGAGATCAACATCCTGAAGCTAATGATGAACAGGACGAAGAAGGTCAAGGGAACGAAGGAAATGCTAATCCTGAAGGAAATGCCGAAGCTGAAGGTGAAGCTGATCTCGAACCTGATGCAGATCCTGAAGCAGAAGATGAGCCTGAAGCAAATGATACTACGTTATCCCGAGTTCGAAGAAGAGTTGATGTGGATTCGATCCTCAAATATATCAATCAACCAGGTCGTCCCACTACTCGATCTCGTACTCGTTTGGCTAACTTATGTGGAAACTTTTCTTTTGTCTCCATGCTAGAGCCTTCAAAATATGATGAAGCCATGAAGGACCCTGATTGGTTATTGGCTATGATGGAAGAACTCCACCAATTTGAAAGGAACAAAGTCTGGTCACTTGTTGAAAGGCCAGATCCCACGAAGCACAATGTTATTGGCACAAAGTGGATATTTCGCAACAAGCAAGATGAAGATGGTATTGTGGTAAGGAATAAGGCTAGATTGGTAGCACAAGGTTACACCCAAATCGAAGGCATTGATTTTGGTGAAACCTATGCTCCAGTAGCCCGTCTCGAATCCATTCGTGTCATGCTTGCTTTTGCTAACCACAAAAATATATTGCTATATCAAATGGATGTCAAGAGTGCTTTTCTTAATGGTGAAATAGAAGAAGAAGTGTATGTTATGCAGCCTCCAGGTTTTGAAGACTCAAAGAATCCTGATATGGTGTACAGGCTTCACAAAGCTTTGTATGGACTGAAGCAAGCACCTCGTGCTTGGTATGAAACATTGAAGGATTTCCTCCTGAAGAAAGGCTTCAAACCAGGAACCACTGACCCCCACTCTTTTCACTCGATCATATAACAATGATCTATTTGTGTGTCAGATATATGTAGATGATATTATTTTTGGCTGTACTAACACTGAAATCAGCGAAGAATTTGCCAGAATGATGTCGAAGAAATATGAGATGTCTATGATGGGTGAATTGAAGTTTTTCCTTGGACTTCAGATTCGCCAACAAAAGAATGGCACCTTTATTTCACAGGAGAAATACTTGAAGGATTGCCTAAAGAAGTTTGATCTTGCTGAATGCAAGACCATTAGAACTCCCATGCCTACAAATGGTTTTCTTGATGCAGATGAGAAAGGGAAACCCTTCGATTAGAAGAAATTTCGGTCTATGATAGGTTCACTCTTATACTTGTGTGCATCTAGACCTGACATTATGCTATCAGTTTGTATTTGTGCTCGCTTTCAGGCAAATCCGAAGGAATCGCATCATATTGCTGTGAAGCGAATTCTTCGATATCTAGCGCATACTCCTTCTTTGGGACTTTGGTATCCCAAAGGTACTCAGTTTGATTTGATTGGATATTCTGATTCAGACTGGGCTGGTGATAGGGTTGACAGGAAATCTACCTCAGGCACTTGTCATTTTCTTGGTAGATCTCTTGTGTGTTGGGCTTCAAAGAAACAAAACTGTGTCTCAATATCTACTACTGAAGCTGAATACATTGCTGCTGGCTCATGCTGCACTCAAATACTTTGGCTTAAGCAGACGCTGAAAGATTATGGTATATTTGGGAAAAATCCCTCTGCTTTGTGACAATGAGAGTGCCATCAAGATTGCTCACAATCCTGTGCAACACTCTCGAACGAAGCATATTGATATTCGTCATCATTTTCTTCGAGATCATGTTCAGCGCGAAGACATTGAGATCAGCCATGTAAGAACTGAAGATCAATTGGCAGATATATTCACGAAGCCATTGGACGAGAAAAGGTTTTGTGCATTGAGATGTGAACTAAATATCTTAGATTCACACAATGTTCAGTAAGATCGAAACTTTTCACTGTATATATTCACCTTCGTTGTGAGTTTGCTTATTTAGTTTTGCTTGAGTTTTCCTTCGTCCATTTTTTTGTGTTTAGCTTCGTTCGCCATTTGCCTTCAACTTTGTGTTTGTTTTCGTATTTATTCGTTTCTTTTGTCCCCTATACTTATCACTTTTAGCTTCGTTGTTGTTCTTCGAAGTGATAAGTTTCGGACCCTACCTCTCCATTCTGATTCGCTCCCAATCTACTCTATCTTGAATGATAAGCACAATTGAAACGGAAAGCATATTGCTTCGAACATCATTGAGTTCCGAATCAAATGCTTCCAACTTTATCGAAGTTTTTGCTCTCGGTCAAGACTCATTCTTCGGCCGTTGAGTCCCCGTCTTTTTCGGGTCGTTGAGATTCGCTCGCGATACGCCACTTCATCTGAGCCGTTGAATCGGAAGAGACACTCGCTGAGAACCGTTCGATACGATCTGGCATCCATTTCAGATCGGGCCTATTTAAGGCGTCCCCCCAGCGAACCGTTTCTCCCACGATTCATTCTCTCCCGGATTCCCCGTCTTCCTCCTCGAGCACGCCGCAGAGCTCCCGTCCCCGACGACGACTGCGCCGCTTCACTGCCGGACCGCCGCTGCCGTGGACGTTCCCCGTCGACGAAGAGCTTGTCTCCGCACTCCGTCGCCGTAGCCGATTCGCGTCACCAAGTTAGGGTACACTAAGCTTCTTGGATCCAATCTTATCTGCGAGTTCTTCATCTAGGGCTTGGATCTAAGTTCTGTTAGGTTTTTGTTTTCTGTTTATAGGACTGTTTTGATCCGTGCTGATCATTGATCCTTGGGAAATCTGTTCTTAGCATCAAAGTGATCCCATCTTCTCAGGTCAGTTTTGAGATTCGATCTTTTCTGTGTGTGGACTGAGTTAGGTCTTGTTCTTGAACTAGTTCTAGCCCAATCCATTAACAGGCATGCATCTAATCTTAGATTGCTCTGGGTTCTTGTCAAATTTGGGTTTTGGTCGAAACTTTTGCCTGTGCTTATTCATTCCCTTTTCTTGTTCCCTCTCTTCTATATTTCTGGTCACAGGATGTCTGACGAAGAGGCTGCTATGGGAAATGAGTCACCCATCATTGAAGGGCTCGAAAACTATCCAGAGCCACCGAAGCAGAAAGGCAAAGGTGGCAAGACGAAGGAAGTCAATAATGCCCGAGGCATTCCCGAAGCCATTCGCCTCAAGATGGGCTATGACACTCCGCCTGAAGAGACAGATCATGACCGAAAGATTCGATTGCAAAGGATTCGACGCTATTGGGCAATTAGGTGGTATAAGTACAAGAGCATCCCAAATTGGAAGTGGGCAATGCAGTTTACCTTCAGTCCTCCATATAGGTACACCACGACTATGTGTGCCCAATACAATGCTGCTAACAGGAAGAAGTATTACCCGAAGCCTCCGGCTGTTCCTCACCCGAATACACTCAAAACTCCGGATGACTATCTAGATGAGCAAGAGAGACTTGCAATTTTGGCTGAGAAGAAAAGGATAAGAGAAGAGAAGAAGGCAAAGGCACTTGCTGCTGCAGGGCTAGATGAAGCCGAAGCTTTGAAGCCTAATAAGAGGCGAAAGCTTCGAAAGCTAAGTGATTCACCCCCTCCTGCTTCAGAAGAAGAGGCTGATCACGAAGCTGATGCTGCTGCACAGCTTGAAGATTCGATTGATGTAGATCCCGCTGACGAAGCAGATGATGAATCTGAACACACTCCCATTCCCCCAAGTCCGAAGAGAAAACAGGTTCGGAAGCCACTGAAGAAGAAGGCTGGAGAGAAACCATCTGCTCCTAAAGGCGTTAAGATTCAAGATCCTACAGATCCTCCTGCTCCCAAGAAAAACATCGATTTGACGAACTTGGTGGTTGAGGCTCCCCTGGCTACTAAGCCACCTCGCCGCCTTGTTCCTGCTGAGCAAAGAACCAAGGAAAGGCATGACCCGAAGGTTAAGCCTGCTGCTAAGCCCGAAGCTAAAGCTCCTGAATAAGCCAAAGCTTCGAAGCCAAAGACAACTGTTGCCAAGCCTGGCCAGACTTATGCCCAGGTCGGCACCAAGAAGTTGTCTGAAGCTGAACTACGCAAGCGAGACCGTGCTGAAGCTGAACGACTTCATGCTGAAGCACAAGCCGAAGCTAAGGCTGATAAAGAAGCTAAAGAGAAAGAGAAAGCAGATAAAGAAGCTGCAGAGTTGGAGAAACAGAGGAAAGAGCTGGCTGAATCAAACCAGAAAGCTGAAGCGAAGGGCAAGCTAGCTGAAGCAAAAGTTCAAGAGGCTAAGACTGCTGCCGAAGCCAAACAACTAAGTGAAGCTGAAGCCAAGCGCCAAGCTCAACTGGATGTGCTTCGCATAAAGAAAGCTCAGAAAATTGCTAGAGCTGCTCAGAAAGATGCTGCTGTTGACATGGCCCCAAAGGACATCCCTCCGAAGCCAGTCGCAGCCCCTGTCCCCGAAGCTCATATTGAAGCTGAGCACAGTGAACACAATTTCCCAGATGCAAGAGAAGGAGAACTTTGGGACTGTTTGAGCCTGAATCAGGCATTCTGCCAGCTTGCTAAAGTTGTTGATCCCAAGGTTGTAGATGTTGGGAATACTTATATTTCACCAACTCTTTCTGCTATGATTGAAACTTTATACAATCAGCTGAGGGATTTGCATGCTAGGGACAGATCTGAAACTACTAAGATTCTGAAATTCAAGAACAAAGCAGATGCTGAATCAGATGAGGATTTCAAGATCGAAGCCATAGCTGCTTCGAAGAAAATTGCTGATGTAAATGAGAAAACGAAGCAAAATATACAAGTGTATCAAGGCAAGATAAAGTCTGCAGTTGAAGAATGTTGCAAAACTCACAATGCTTCAGTCATGACTCTTGACTCCAAGAAGCGCGAAGCCATGCTCAAGCAATTAGCTTCACCACTTCCCCAACTGCAACAGAGAAAGCAGCGTCTTGTTGCAGACACAGACGAAGCTGAGGAGGTAAGCTCTCATCCGGCCAAGAAGGCCCCAAGGCAAGCATCGCCCCCTCGATGCAAGATCATCAAACTTTCCAAATCATCTGTGAAGCCATCCGCCCCCGAAGACGTTCCACCCCGTGTTCAAACTCCACCTCCTCCTCAACCCGCTCCTCAACCGTCCGCCCATGACAACTTTGAGCCTGAGCCTTCACCTCCTGCTCAAGACATTCCTGAAAAGGATTATTCTTCAGCTCACTCTGCTGAGGAGTTTGAAGAACAAGAAGGCGAAGCGAAAGATCGTGCTGCTGAAGCCGAAGCCAATGAATTGGCCATCATGACTCAACCGCAAGGCGAGCCATAGCTGCTCGAAGGCACTGTATCCCCGCCCAAGACACTCAACTGGACTCCATCTACCCTAGAGAGACTTTTCCCATATTCCTCGGAGATGGATCTTCTTCAAGACATGGTCCTGAATTCAATCTTGAAGTTCATCGCCAGAAGCTTCGCTTCTTTGGCGCAAGTCCATATGAATCACCAAGGACTGCAGATGACCTTCGATTCTGGACAATTGAGCAACAAATCCTCTACACGAAGCTATACCGCCATAAAGGTGTTCTGTTCAGGCACAAGTACTTAGATATGCGAAGTCTATCTTCTGCAACGTGCTTCCAAAATATCATGGAAACCATCGAAGCACAGAACTTAACTGGCATGTTTGCCATGGAGACTCCATTCAATTCCGAGCTAGTGAAGCAATTCTATGCCACTCTCTATGTCTCTGGAAACCCTGATGATACGAGCACATGGATTCTTGAATGGATGATTCAAGGAAAGGTGTTTAGGATGCATTCTGATGAATTTATGGATATAGTGAACATCCCAAGGCACACTGTAGAACTAGCAAAGGTTCATTTGTTGCCTGATCCCACTGAAGCTGAATTTGCTTCACTCATGGATCCCGAAGTCACTGGAGATCACATGCCTGAGAACATTCGCCCGAAGCATCTGATATTCATATCGAAGACTTGGTTTTACATCTTGTCTAACTCACTGATGCCTCTCAGCACTGCGAATGAAGAGTCCAACATTCATTATCATACACGTCATGCTCTGATGAAGCTTACTCATGGCCATGTGTTTGACTTCGAGGACTGTTTCCTTCGGTATATGGTCCAAGCTGCTGAACTAGTACATCAATTGAAGCCATATGCTCCCTGGCTGCAAGCCATTTGCAATCATGGACGCAGGGAAGACTTCGTTGCGAAGCATCACCCGAAGCTGTTCTGTCCTCCTGTGCGCGATACTATGAATATCTTCAGAAGGCCAAATGATCCATTTGCCACATATGTCGGAGTCAGACAGCATGTCAATGAACGCAACATGTCGAAGAAATTCCAGAAAGAAGTTTACCATTTTGAAGTTGGAATTCGTACCCAGCAAATGCTTGAAAACTTCATTGAAGGAAATCAGCGCCAAATGCAATATCTTTCAGATGAGATTAATAGAGTTGGCAACATTGCCTTAAACAACAACCAATACTTGAAGGTTTTGAAGCGCCACTCTTGGAAAGGATTACGGCAGTTCAACTCTGTGAAGAAGCTTGAAGCTGACCGGATTTTCAAGGAGTATCCACATCTTCAACGTCACTTTTCAAGAAATGATTCGATCGACCGCCCCAACCCCAAAATCCCGACGCTGGACAAGATTGATGAAGTTTTGTTTGTAAACCCAGCTGAACAGATTCGCCCCAATACCTTCTCTGATGAAGACTCCCACACCTCGAAGAAAGAAGATGATCCTCTCAACGACAGCGACCTTGATTTGCTTCAAGCGCCAATGGACTTCGATGAGCCGGAGTCACCGGCTTCGACCGAAGGAGATACTTCAGGAGATGCATCTTCTTCAGGCGAAGACAATCAGCAGGGTCCCCGGGTTGTTGCTAACGCATAGACGCTCTTGATCTGCATCTCCACCTTTTGTCCAATTATTGACAAAAAGGGGGAGAAAGTAGCATCGAGTGAGTTTAGATTCGCTGCGGGGTTTATGGATTTGATTCGATCTTTTGCGTGTTAAGTTACGACAATCTTTCCATTCACTTCGATTGGGTTGTAACTTAAGTTTTACTTCGGTTGTGAACTGATACACCTTATGTGTTAATAACCCCCGTGCTTGCAAGTTGCCCTCGTATCTTTTATCTTGCAGGTGGTTATTATCCTTTAAGTTCACATGTCATTGGATGATTGCATATTCTTCAAGACAAATATTCCCTATATGCAATTGATTCACTAAGATATGTGTTAGGCTTCCCATCAATGATATTCTTCATCAAGCATTCACTTCGATTATAAATCTTCGATGCTTTCATTCAGGGGGAGTCAAAAGCTTCATATCTTAGAGTTTGCTCTCAACTCAACTCAAAATTCCATATCTTTTATCGATGCATGTTTTGTCAACAATAGTCCAAAAAGGGGGAGATTGTAAGAGCAAAGTTATACCCCCATGAGTTTTGGATATTGTTGGGCAAAACAGTGGAGGAACTAACAAGTTTTCTAGTGTAAAACAGATGGTTAGGTTCCTGAAGTTATAGGTTGGTGATAAAGCTTCAACGAAGATTTACACTTTTACTGAAGCATATCCTCTGGAGTGAAGCTCATCACGGATGTCGACCCCTAAAAAGATAAGGAATCCTGAAGCACGTCTCATCGAAGAAGATGACCAAGATGGCGCAAGACTTAGTAGTTTTTGCGCAGTTCTTTTTCACTTCTTTGAGTCGTAGGAAAAACCGTACTATCAAGCGGGGTTTAGTAAATGTACTCCGAAGGTTTTGGTGAAAAGACTCAGATCGAATCCAAACCAGTGAGAAGCCAGAGTTGAGAAATCTCATGTGCACTAGGTAATGCTTCACCAGCGAAGACTTAGTTCTTTCGGCTACTGAAGCAAAACCAAGTCCGTGAGTAAGCTTTACTTGGACCGCAAGTAAAGTTGCGCTTTGATTGTAAATATGACCGTTGGGGACAGGTGTCAAGCTGTCACATCGGGTCACTTCAGTCATTTCGCACATTGGGATTGCCACCTATAAATACGCCACCCCCGCCCTCATTGGCCGGCGGCTGCTCCGAGATTATTTTCCTTACAGTGAAGGAGAGAGAGCAACCCCACTGAAGCAAACCAAAAACCCATCCACCGAAGCATAAGTCCTATTGATCTGAGTTGATTCATTATGACTTAGGAAGAAGTTTGCTAGCCTTTTTATCTTGGAGAACTGCAATTCTCCTAGACGGTTAGAGAGTTGTTCTTCAGAGAGCGAAGAGTTATTGTCGCCTCGAAGTCCAGTTTGTCAAAGGTTTTGGTGATTTCCTCAATAATCAACCACGAGTGAAGAACTGACCAACCTCAAGGAGATTGGTGTAGTGGAGATACGGACGGAGAGAGGTTAGCTCCTGTGTTCAATCACAAGTCCCTCCAACCAGACGTAGCACTTTGCAGAGTGTGAACTGGTCGAACAAACATCGCCGAGTCAAGAGTTCGTTTTACTTTCCGCACTTACATTCAGTTTATCAATTGCTTCAGTGATCTGCTTCAATGCAATTGATTCGATGCTTTTGATTCGCTATGTTATGCTTCAATCATGTTCTGCTTCAACGTTTACCTTTCTGTTGAAACTCTTCTGCTGTTAAGTTATGCTTCACTTCATAGTTTCATGCAAAAATTTGAAGTGATCATTCACCCCCTCCCCCTCTGATCACATACTTGGACTTACACAATATGTCATTGCTTGCCTCATGGGGGAAAAGATACTATGATGGTACATACAAGGATTGGAAGAAGATAGTTGACTACAAATATTTAACTACAAAATCTAACATTTTTTGGTCTAGGCCTACTATGGGCTCCCCTTTTTGGAAGGATCTAGTTTGGGTTCTATCTGCTTCTAGATGTTTTTACAAGTGGAAGCTGGGCAATGGCAACAATATTGGTTTCTGGAGTGACTGGTGTGTTGGGGATTGTTCCCTTAAGAATCGGTTTTGGTCTCCTTTTGAAATCTGTAATCAACAAAAGATTTCTGTTGCTAGAGCCTGAGATGGGCACAATCTTAAGGGTCAGTTCTTTTGGGCGGCTTAAAAAAATCCGCCTCTCCCCAGCTTAAAAAATAAGTCGATTTTAACTTTTTTGAGGCTTCTAGATTAGTTATCCCATATCTAGTTCATAAGCTTCAACAAACACAAAAAACGGATTGTGGAAAAAGCTAGGGAGAGGCGGCTTATTTTTTAAGCCACCCAAAATAACTCGCCCTAAATTGACTTTTAGCATATGTGTAGATGAAGAAATGTTTGGTGATTGGTTGCTTTTGACAGAGATAGTGAGTAATGCTTGCTTATCTGAGAATAGAGACCTTCATGTCTGGTTGATAGAACCAAATGGAGTGTACTATATGAAATCCTTCTACAACATGAACTTGGGGTGGGGGGGTGGGTGGGGGGGTTGTATACCCTCTTCAGGATGCTATGTGGAAAATCTTGGTACCACCTAAAATTCATGTCTTCTTGTGGCTTGTTATTAATAATAAAGTTCTCACTAGAGACAACTTGGCTAAAAGAAGGCATGTGGATGATATGGCATGTTTGTTCTGTGTTGAACCCGAGTCCGTCTTCCAGCCGTTCTTTGATTGTATAGTGGCCAAAAGTGTTTGGTCTCTTTTATTTTTGACATACCTGTAGTTTCTTCTTTCGATTTGTTGTGCAAAATGTGGCTGGTTAAAATAAGACCGTCTGCAATATGGTTTGTGCTGCCTCCTTGTGGAGTATATGATTATTTAGGATTGACTTCTTTTTCAGGGGAGAAAATGGCCAGATGCTCGATGCATCCTGGGTTTGCTATAGTCTCACATGCGGCAATGGAAGGTGTTGTGCGGCGATGAGCAAGTGGCGCTTTTTCTATGGTGCATCCTCCTGCTGGACCGGCGCCGTGGAGAGCTAATGAGGATAGCCTGGCGATGATCCTTTCGACGAAGGCTACAGAAGCAGAGATGCGTCAGTTCCTTGCTTCCAAAGGTTTTCTGGTGAAGTAGGTCGTATGATCCATCTGTAGTTTTTGATATCTAGAGAATTATAATAATGTGTTGAAAAACATGAACCTTATGCGCTGTAAAAGATATTGTGATGACTGTTTGGTTGCATCAATAAAAAGATGAAACCGCGGGAAACCCTTTATTTAAAAAAAAAGTGTAATAACAATAGCACATACTCTTTTTTTAGAGAACACGGATAAAACCTATCTTCACGATATTAATATTTTATTAATATTTTTTTATTAAACTTAATAAAAACCTCTGCATAAGAAACAATACTAAACATTATCTGCATAGGCCAAGTCAACCTAAGTCCCTAACAATAAATATTCTGCCTAATCCATATCCTAATCACTTTTCTTCATTTTAAGGGAAAATCGTAACCAGACTGAAACAGCACAGGGGTTCCCCCACCGAAGCAGAGCGTACTGTACTGGGCTCCCCACCAACTCCGACATCGTGGCGTCGTGCGCTAGAGCGGACCCCTCTTCCTCTCCCCCTCCCCTCCCCTCTCCTCCTCCCTGCCCCCGCGTCCCCAACAACCAGATTCCTCCACCCTCCTCCTTCTTCGGCCCCGCCTCCCCAGCCGCCGCCTCCCTCCGCCGTGGAGCTCGCCATGGACGACGCCTGCGCCGTCTGCGCGGAGCCGCTCCAGTGGGTGGCCTACGGCGCCTGCGGCCACCGCGAGGTCTGCTCCGCCTGCGTCACCCGCCTCCGCTTCGTCCTCCGCGACCAGCGCTGCTGCCTCTGCATGACCCACTGCCCCGCCGTCTTCGCCACCAAGGTCAGTCCCACCGCCACAACCACCTAGGGTTTTCCATCCGCGCTTTCCCCAACAACCCCCTCTCCCGCGCCGCGCCTAGGCCGCGCGCGTCTGAAATTTCGAATTGCGCTCCTCATGGGCTGCGTGCGTGGTTTCTCCGTGGCCAGGCATTGGGGGACCGCACCAAGGCGATCGGCGATCTCTCCGCGCTCTCGGCCCCGGCCGTCGAGGGCAAGGCCGGGGATTACTGGTACCACGAGGGCACACAGATGTGGTTCGACGACGCCGACCATTACAGGATGGTGCGGGCCATGTGCCGGGTCTCTTGCGCTGTCTGCGAAGCCAGTGTCAACAAGGGGAAGAAGGGCAGTAAGTCGTCCAAGGCAAAACGCAAGATCAAGTTCGAGAGCATCGAGCAGCTCAAAGCCCATCTGTTGAACAAGCATTGCTTGCACATGTGCGACCTCTGCTTGGATGGGAGGAAGGTGACGCCATTGATGATGCCCTACTACTTGCTCTTGTTAACTGCTTTAATCGTAGCTATTTTCTCATGTGAAATGCTTGCTGGTAATACCCAATGTTTCGTGCAACACTAGGGCATATACAACAATAACTTGGTGCGGTGTGGTCAATTCATCCTTACATTCAGTTGCGCAGTTCTCAATACCAATTACTAATCCATTAAAGACATGATTTTTTTTCTGTAAGGAATTGACATGATAGTTCTTACTTGTTCTATGATGCTGATAGTATCAGTTACAAACTATTCCCTCCGTTCCAAAATAATTGTCTCAACTTTGTACTAGCTCTAGGTCAAAGTTATACTAAGGCTACGACAGTTATTTCAGAACGGAGGGAGTAGTAGTGTTTTCCCATATTTTTGTTCTTGTTGTCATCTACATCTAGCAATGAAAGTATTATTTCGTAAATGTTGAGTGTATTATTTTTTATTAGCCCAATATTCTCCATTTCAACTTAAAACACATATCATCCCTTGTTTTTATCCACTAGTGGATGATATACCATATAATTCTATCTCATTTTGACCATAGCAAAAATGCATGTATGATTCCTGATAGATCAAATCTCTTAACTTTTTGGAGTTCGATTCACTTGAATATTCAGTTGCATTTGGCATCTACATGCTTAAATCAGTTAGGAGATCACCAAAATAGAGTAGTTGAGCCATATTTTAAAACCTGGTGCATACTGATTTAATGTTTGGCATGTTGCCAATTCCTATTGATTTCTTCTTACCAGCATGGAAAAATAGTTATGAATGTACATCCTGATTATCATGATTGCATACTTGGCTTATTGCCCGTGTAATGAATATTTCAGCTGTTCCACAATTTTTGTTTTGTATAATAAATTCCTGAACTAGTGTTGTCTTGTGCAGGTGTTTATTTGTGAGCAGAAACTTTATACAAAGCCTCAATTAAATCAACATATAAAAAATGGTGATTCTGAGGTGGATGGCTCGGAAGTTGAGCGCAGGGGTTTTGTAGGGCATCCGATCTGCGAGTTTTGTAGAAGCCCGTTTTATGGAAAGACTGAGTTATCTACACATATGACAAGAGACCATTATTCTTGCCACATATGTGAGAGGTGCTCTGCAACCGTTATATTATTAGTTGGGCTTGGGCATAAGTACAAAGTTATGCTGTCTCTGACTTTGTGTTTTTTTTACAGGCAGGGCTGTGGACAGTATGGTTATTTCAGGGACTATGATGACTTAGAGGTATGACATATCAAGTTGGCATACTTAAATTAAAATCATAGCGCTATCTTAATTTAGGCAGTCAAACCAACATAAAATCCACGTAAACATTGCATCTATCAGTAAATTTTTACTAGAGACACCAGAGTGGATACGGAATATTGTGTAGATAAGATATAGGTTTATCCATGCCTAAGTAGGTTATTTGAATATAATTTCATATTGTATCTATTTTGTAGTCTCCGAGTCTATATTTATTATGTATGCCTTCTGTTTGGGCCATCAATGTGTGTCCACGAGGTGGTAGGCGCTAATCAGGAAGCAGATCAGCGCCTAGTCACTGATTAGGTGGGCCAGTCGGCTGCCTAGGCGAGATGGTGTATCCTAGCACCTAGACGCCACCTGCGCAGACTATGGCTAGGCAGACGCCTTTCGAAACACCGTAATCAGTATATTGATTAAGTTGATGTCACATCACTTCTTTAGTTGGAGGTCATGTCCGTAGCAGTTAAGCGAGACTAGAGCGTATTGCCTATCTATTCAAACTGGAGCTGTGCCTGCTAGACCTGTTTATCTTTTGAAGTGGATATAACATGATCTCTATTTTCGGTGCTTATCCATGTTATTTGCGCATAAGATTTTTGTACTACTTATCAATCCCATGGTACAGAATTTAGTGCTAGACTCATATTAAATTTGAATAACGAGTTGCTAGAGAGTTCCAAGTCAAACTTGTGTTAAATTTCATGTTAGAACCTAATATGGTGCATATGCCCCTTCAGATGCATTTCCGGAGAAACCATTTCTTCTGTGAGGACAGAGAGTGCTTGGAGAAGAAGTTCATTGTTTTCCAAAGTGAAGCAGAGCTAAAGGCAAGTCAAATACAACTGATATATGGTTAAATCATATTCCCAGAGCATGTCATCAGATTAGTACTCCCTCCGTATCATAATACAGTATAAGACATTTTTTAACACTATGAGAGTGTTAAAAAACATCTTATATTATGTTACAGAGGTAGTACTTGATAATTGGTTATCCTTTAGTCACATCACATCTTTTCTTTCTTGTTCCCTCCAGAGGCACAATACTGTGGAGCATAGGAAGCGCATGCCTCATGCAAAGAAGAATTCTGCTCTCCAGGTGTACAAATGAATCTGCCTTATTTTTCACCTCATGTGTTAAGCGAACTATTGACACGCTAGCATAATACGTATTGATGACAAAAATGACTCAGTAATCTGATTTATTTTACTTTGCCCATCATTGTCAGACACCAACCAGTTCTAGAGACTGGAGCGAGCTAGATCAGAGTAATGGCACAGGCAGAAGGCATAACGCTTGCCGCCCCATTGGTTCTGTTGACAATACCACACTGTCTGTTCAGAATAGCATTCCAAATATGGGCCGTGGCACGGGAAATCAAGTTGCTGCTGTTGTGGCTCCCTTGCGATCTAGTTCTGGGCACTCATCACAAGCAGGCCAAAGCTCTGGGACGAACCGTGTTCTGCAGCAACCACACTTTTCTCCTCTTTCCCACCAGGAGGTTCCTGATGCAAGAATAGGCTCCTGTTTTCAAGAAGCTTCATCCCCTCCCATATCAGGGCAATCAGGGTATACACCAGTTATTAGTCGGAGCTCACAGACTGCTGCACGTATGTGGAATTTGGAGTTCCCTCCTTTATCAGGCAGTAATAACAGGAGTGCTGCTTTAGCAGAGCAGGGGGTACGAAAGGTAGCTGAGAATACTCTTGCAGTTGAGCTCCGTCAACAAAGCAATGGAGTTGCTAATATACAGCATTCTGTTCAGCATTGGTCCCTTGAAAATACTGATTTGATCCCTTCTGGTTCAAGCCACTCCCCAAGTTGGCCTACGCCCAACACAAGTCCTCAGATTGGTGGATCGCTGAGTTTGACTAATGCTGGAAATGGAAGGCAAGAGACACTTGTGAACCGCCAGATGTTGTGCTCTGCGGATGATGTTCGTGCAGCGAATAATTCATTGGTTGAAAGAATGCAGGCTGCATTAGGAATGGATCGGGACAGGTACTCGATGTTTAGAGAGATCTCTGGGGAGTTCCGTCAAGGCGTTATCAATGCTTCAAAGTACCTTTCATATGTCGAACAATTTGGTCTGTCACACCTCGTTCTTGAAATGTCCAGGTTGCTGCCTGATCCTCAAAAGCAGAAGGAACTTGCTGATGCCTACTACGCGAATTTGCGCCTTAGAAGCCTCCAAGGAAATGGTGGTGGTGGAACAGTTTGCTCAAAAGAGTGCACCCCGAAAAATAAGGGCAAGGGGAAACTTCCTGATGCGGCAGGAACTGCTAGTGCTGCCGCAGGAGCTAGTAAGGGCCTGAGTACTGCCAGCAAGCTTCGGTCCACAGGTAGGAGGCTCTAGAGCGCTGTTAAGAGAAGGGTATGGAGCAACTGATGGACCTTTGCAGGAGCCGAGGTGGACTGTGAAGGGTGCTTGGCTAAACCGTGGGGGGCAGACTCGTGAGCAAGGCGAAGAAATAATTTGGGGGCCACCTGAGCTGCTGTTAAATGTCCATCTTTTCCTCTTTGTGTCTGGTTGTGTTAAGGTAAACTTAAAAAGGCGGTGGAGTTATTATTTGGTTTGCTTCTGTTTCCCTGTCTATGAACTCTTATGTCGAGTTTGCATGATTGTGTCGTGAATGTCAAGAAGAATAGATCTGGACTATGTTGGTCGATGTCTTTGCTTTGTCATTCTTTGGAGAAACTGATGATACTATTGTAATTCAGGATGTCTGTGGCAGGTTTAGTATTTCGAAGTTTGTATGGAAATCTATAATACCTAAATAGTTCATCCCCACTAACCTTTCTATCTTGACATGCAAGCTATTCACATCATCAAGTAGGTCCACCATACAAAAACTAATTTTCACCAATTCTTCATGCACATGCTCCCATTAATTCTCCATGCATCACAAATAAATATTTATAAAAAATATGCACTTAGCTCCACGATTTATAAATGATTTCTTTATAGAAAATCAAATTATAAGTTACCTCGCATGTTATTTTTCTATTCAACAAATTTTTCTATGAATGCACATCTGTAGTTGCTATCATTGTATTAGGTTTAGTCAAGGGTGGAGGTGTTTCCACTATCTCTACTCAACTTCTTTTCGTCTTTTATCATCTCATCGATATATTGTCAAGGTAATTAATTAACAAAGCAAAAAATCATACATATTTTTGAATTTTCATCAAATTATCTTAGATTTGTACTCTAAACAATATCTTTTTTGAACTTTTATAATCAAATTATAATATGTTTTATAATTTTTCTTCTGTTTTAAAACATTACAGTATTTGTTAATAGTTCCCACAGCAACGCGCGGGGTATCATCTAGTATATATAGTATCCATCTGGAACTACCCATTTACTGTAGTATTCTCGAAGAGTATCCACACCATCCATCAGTCCACTATGTCCAACCTAGTAGAAAATGCTTTGCAATAATCAACAATTCATTGCCTAACCAATTGTGTGGTTTGGCCTGCCTGGCGTTTACCCCGGCCTGTGCCGCCGCAGGAGATGGAGTAATACTAGCTCAGTAGCTCTCTACCGAACTCCTTCCTATGTATAAGTATGACACAAATCCTGCTTCCTCTAATGCAGCCCTACCTACATGACGCAAAGCTCCACCTTTGGTGAAAGTTTGGCACTGAAATAAGATCTAGCATGCAGTCATGCAGAGCAGCGCGCTTAGGGCAACTCCAACGCGGCGACGTAAAACACATTTTCTGTCCGTTTCGGTCCGGCTGCGTCGGCGTGGACAGAAATCGTGGCCCAACGCGCCGACGCAAACGGAGGCCCGTCCGTTTTCTTGTCCGTTTTGACCCATTTCTGGCCCAAATTTGGGCCTGGTTTGCGTCGGCGCGGACACACTATGGATGTCCGCGCCGCGTCCACTCCTTCTTCCCTGGCCCGCTCGTCATTGGGCGAAGAATCACTCTATCCTCCACACCAGTCGCGCCGCCAGCTCCATCCGCTTGTGGTCGCCGCCGCGAGCACCCGCCCTGGTTGTATCTCCTCCTCGAACTGGTAGAAGTCGCCGCCGCGAGCACCCGCGCCGGTTGTCTCTCCGCGCGCGCTTGTTCTCCTTGCCGGGCAGTCGCCGGACTTGCGCGGCTGCTGCGCCCCTTCCCCGTGCTGCGCTTCTTCCCCGCCCCGACTCCGCAGTCTCACCGTCCCCAGTGCCGGACCCCTTCGTCGGCGTCGACCGTCTCTGCGTCAGATGCAAAAAAGATGCACTAGGCAACATTGGATTTTCTTCTTATCAAAAGTGTAATGCTGCCATCCGAATGCTTGCATATGGAGTTCCTGGTGATCTCATAGATGAGTATGTTCGGATGAGTGAATCCACGTGCCTTGCATCACTTTACAGATTTTGCAAGGCTGTGGTAGCAGTGTTCGGTCCAGAGTACTTGAGAGAATCAAATGAGGCCGATACTGCTCGATTGTTAGCAATCAATGCCAAGAGAGGGTTTCCGGAATGCTCGGCATCATAGATTGCATGCATTGGGAGTGAAAAAACTGTCCATTTGCTTGGCAGGGACAGTACAAAGGTCATGTGAAAGCTTGCACGGTCATACTTGAGGCGGTGGCATCTCAGGATCTCTGGATATGACATTCTTTTTTTGGGATGGCTGGTTCTCATAATGACATCAATATGCTTCAGAGATCTCCTGTGTTTGCTAGACTAGCTGAAGGGCATCGCCCCGAGGTTAACTTTGAGGTCAATGGCCATCAGTACAACAAAGGATACTATCTTGCAGATGGTATCTATCCTCAATGGCAACCCTTGTGAAGACAATCTCAAACCCCCAAGGAGAAAAGAGGGCTAGGTTTGCTCAAACACAAGAGAGCGCAAGAAAAGATGTAGAGCGTGCATTTGGTGTGCTTCAGTCTCTCGGCATCCTGCTAGAACATGGAGCTCAAAAAAGATGTGGGAGGTGATGACTGCTTGTGTGATCATGCACAACATGATCGTAGAGGATGAGCGTCCAGAGGATATTGCCCAACAGGGCTTCCAGTTCCAGGGCATAAATGTTGAGCCTGAGCATTTACCTGCTACGTTTGCACAGTTCATCCAGTTTCATGCCGAGATGCGAGATTATCAAAAACATATTCAGCTCCAGAATAATTTGGTTGAGCATATGTGGACACATGTTGGCAACCAGTAGATGTATCATTTTTTATTAATTTCAGTTTGGTCGTAATAAAGTATTTGAGACTACGTTTATTTGGGCTTGTAAAACTATTTATTTGATGTGTGCTTAAACTTGTTATTTGAGAGTATGTTTGATGAAATTTTATAAAAATTATGTATATTGGGCGCCGACGCGCGGATAAATGACCACAGAAACGCGGACGCGCACGAACACCGACGCTCCAGCCGACGCAAACGGACTAAATCCGAACAAATCGCGCGTCCGTTTGCGTGGGTGCGTTGGAGTTGCCCTTAGAGCATGAGTGTTTCCCGTAAAGGCCGCAATACATGTCTTGATAAATATCTTCAGAACGCCGTAGAGACGTCTCCACGGGCGCAGGGGCATTCTCCACAACATGCAGAAGAAGTTCATGCTGGCCTCTTGCTCCTTTATATCCTGTCATATGCATACTCTTCAGATATTCATATTCACAATGCTGAAGGCGCGGATTGCCCAGAGTACCCTTGTCCGCAAAACAAAGGTGGTGGCCGGTAGGAAACTGCAAATTAAAAATAAGGTAGTACGGAGTAGTATATATGATTATCACGAGGCTCAAGCGACATATCAACACTTCCATCAAAATCCTTCTCTATCTTTCTACATGGTATTAGCCTAAACACGATTCAATCCTAGCCACCACCGCTTTCGCTCCGCGCCGCCCCCGGGGCCGATCTCCATGATCGCCGCCGCCGGGGGCCGCACCGTCCATAGCTAGGGTTCGTCCGCCGGTCCCGTGGATCGGCTGCCCTAGAGTCTTTTCTCTCGATCCTTTGATCGGTTTTTTTCTCTCTCGCGCCGATCGCCTTTGATCGGCGTTGTTTTTTTCGTTTTCCAATCTAAGATCGATTTGCGTCGCCCGCCGTCGTTCTCACGCGCCTCTACTCAGACACCGGCGTGACTATCGACATCTTCACCGACATGACGACCTATGCGCCGTGTGCCGCCCCTCAACGGTTGTTGTCCACGCGACCTCTTCATCGCCTCGGCGCTTCCGCTCTATGTGGTGACCCTCCACAGTCGCTTTTCGCGCGTCTGCCGCCTGTCGTCCTAGGCCGGGCGTCACTGCCCTGTCCCCGAGTTCAGCGCGCCGCTCCACCAATCGAGCAACGGGCTGCCACTGCATCGCCCCGTCGGGCCACAGCGTCGCCGTCCCATGGTTCTCCCTGGCTGCCACTGCGTACCCCCTTCGGGCCGTAGCGCCGCGACACATGGTCCCCGCCGCCGCCTTGAGGCCGTTTCTGTGGTTGCACCAACCCGCGCGCTGCCGCATCGTCGCTGTTGGATATTTTCCCTAGAGACAAATTAATAAAGATATTTGTCACATATCCGTTTTGTTCATAATACGTTTTATACTGTGCTATAACTGTATTACATGGAAATACTAATACAGGTGTAGTATAAAACATGGTCCGTAGTTTAACTCGGGTAAACTATCTTATTGAACAATTGATTGATCAAGCTTTCCTGATCATGGCGACACTTAAGTCCATTGACAATGAGGTCATATCGTTAAGGGGAATGATGTGATGGACGTACACCCACCTAAAGTATTGCAATGTGATCGAGTCACATAGTTCAGCGTTGCTATGACTTTGTAACGTATGGCTTAGTCCTTAGACCGTAACGATCATACGTAATTGTCATCTATGAGGAGACTTTCATTTGTATCCCACCGCCTGACTGAAATATGCTGGCTATAACGGTGCACTTTGGTTATTCCGAAATAGATGGTTGATGAGTATGTTAATAGATCAGAGCGGGATTTGTCAGTCCTTGTGACAGGACATGTACTCTGGGCCCACTCGGTGATATTGCATCAACACCTTGCAAGGACGTGACTAGGTCACAAGAGATGCAATGATCATGGACGAGAGAAGTTGTTTGTTGTGAACGAGATGTGAACACGGTATGTAGGATACCGACGATCAAACCTCGGACAAACAAAGTACCGCAGCACAGAGGGATTATGTCGTATCGTTAACGGTTTTCAAAAGCGATCGAAGTTCATTTGATGGAAGCGCAGGGGCAGTCAAGGATTGTAACTAGGTCCAACTGACTAGTCATTGGTCAATGAGAAGAGTCTCGACCATGTCTGCTGTTTCCCGGACCGTTAGGGTGTTACACTTAAGGGCAATCGATGCATAGGACAGTTACGGGATCAATCGGTGAAATAGGAGGAATCACCGGAATAGTTCCGGAGGAGGACAGAATGGTTTTCGGACATTTTGAATAGTTCAAAATAAAGTTTAATTGTTTTAATAATGTTTTATTATTTAATTATCTGAATTAAATATTTAAAACATATTAAATAAATTAAATTTTTTGGGAAAAAGGCTAAATGGGCCCATGGGGCCCATTAAGGGAGGAGGGGGTCTCCCCCCTTGGGCTTGGCGCCAAGGGTGGGGCCCACCACCCCCCTTGGCCGGCGCACTCCCCCCCCTTGGGAGTTTAGTCCCACACGTGGGAGGGGAGGAGGATGGCACCCCCTTGGCCTATATAAGGAGGGGTAGACCCCCCTTTTTCCAACACACCAATATCTCCTTCTTTCTCCTTCTCCTTCCCGGAAGTGGACTCCCCTTGTTTGGAGTCTGCACCTGGATTGGAGTTCTCCACCATAAGGCAGGCCGTCGTTCTACTGGAGTCGGGATCCGTAGCCGTCTTTCTTCCGTTGCTCTCCTGGTTCGGGGCCTGGGAGGAACATCGATTGTACCATACGTGTATAATCTCTTCGAGGCACTACACCTATGGTGCTACTTCGTCGCTGGAGGTTTACCGAGAGTCATCCTCGCCGGTGGTGGTCTTCTACACGACAGGGAGGTCGTAGTTCCAAGTCTACGCCAGCCACGTTCGCAAGAACGTTTCCCTCTTTCGGTCTTCAAAGGTATGAACACCGATTCCCTCCGTTACTTTACATCGCCATAGCATAGATCTTGGGTTCGGGTACCGTAGGTATGAAAAATTTGTGTTTTCTGCCCCGTATCCCAACAGTGGTATCATGAGCTAGCTATGCGTAGATGTATTGTACGAGTAGAACACATCTAGGACGTGGGCATCGAATCTTCATTCGTTACCCTCCCACGTGTACTCATTTAGCGTTGCGGCAATTTGGATGAATCGGCCCCCGACCGACCTTACGCGTTTACGCGAGACTGGTTCCACGCTTGACATATGGCTTGTAACATATAAAGTGGCTGGGGGTGTGTCTGTCTCTCTGCATTAGCGATGCGAAGATGTTTGCAACGGAGGGCCCCGACAGGGGTGTAATAGAGACGGATGGGAGACGGTGTTGTGGCATGTTTTTCGCACGATAGAAACGGTTCTCTCTCTCGAAACACCTAGCAGCCACGTAAAACTTGCACAAGATAAAGTAGAAAGACGTTTAACTTTGCTTTGGATGAAGGGGGGTCATAGGTTGTATGATTTACAATTTTACTTCCTGTTTTATGCTAGTATGCTAGATATATCGACGGTAGCACGAAACATGACCATCTCTCAAAATACCAACATTGTGTTCTCCCTTGGTGGGCACCGCCTGGAAGGTTCTCCCATATGGCTTGATGCTCCGTACATACCGGAGTTGTCCTACATATTCAACGGAGTTCACATGAGGTTGGGTTCGGCAAGCCTGGCATATGCAGATATGGCCTTGCTGAACAACTAACATCAAGGTTCGATTGGCAGGCTTGACGTATGTAGATGCGGGCCTGGAACAAAGGAGACCGAAAGGTCGAGCACGAGTCACATGCCTGATGTGATTGAATTAGAGGCCTACCTGGTTCGCATACTGATAGCCGTGACGATCGGGGGAGGTATGGGGGCTGGGATTGTGTAATCACTTAGTTAAATTGAGAGGTGTTTATCTAAGTGGGAGCTTTCTAGAATTTTGAGATTAAATTGAAACTCCACATTATGAACAAAAGTCTAAATATGTATCCTGGTGAATCAACCTTGTAGATGGCAGCACCTCGCCCCTCGTTCAACTTAGGATCATTCCTAGAGAAAGATAAGCTAAAAACAGATGGGACAAACTTCACCAACTGGTTCGCACCCTGAGGATTCTCCTCGTTCCCCTCAAGATGGCATACGTACTAGAGGGCGCGTTAGGTGACGCACCAGCAGATGATGCCAGTCAGGACGAGAAGAATGTCTATCTCTCTAGGACTGATGATTACAACCTTGTCCAGAGTGGCATGCTCTACTCCATGGAGGCTGAGCCGCAGAAACGCTTTGAGAGGATGGGTGCATATGAGATTATCACCGACCTCAAGGCAGTCTTCGCACCTCAAGCCAGGGCTAAACGGTACGAGGCTTCTGAAGCCTTCTTCTCAGCAAAGATGGACGAGCACGGCAGCGTGAGTGAGCACGTAGTCAAAATGTCTGGCTACGTTCAGCGCTTGAATGCTCTGGAATGCCAGATTCCAGATGAACTTGCTATTGATAGGGTGTTGCAGTCGCTTCCCCCCTAGCCACAAAGGCTTTGTGCTGAACTACAACATGCAGGGGATGACCAAAACCCCTTCTGAGTTGTTCGCCATGCTGAAGAGCGCCGAGGTTGAGATCAAGAAGGAGCACGCCGTCTTCATGGTCAACAAGACCACTGACTTCAAGAAGTCAAGCAGGCGGGTGAAGGCCAAGAGAGGTGGCCCCAAGAGGGATGGCAAGTCAGTTGCCGCTCCTCCCAAGGCACCCAAGCCTAAACCCGGAGTGGAGTACTTCTACTGCAAGAGTGAAGGTCACTGGAAACGCAACTTCCCCAAGTACCTAAAGGACAAGAAGGCTGGCAAGGTCGCCAAGAGAGACGAAGGTATATTTGATATACATATTGTTGATCTTCTCTTGACAAGCGCCGGGAACACATCCTGGATACTTGATACAAGATCTGTCGCTCATATTTCTAATTCCATTCAGGGACTAAGGAATAGGAGACGCTTTCTCAAGGATGAAGTGACGATGCGCGTGTGGAATGGCTGTCAAATTGAAGTCTTGGCGGTCGGCACGAAGCATCTTAGTCTCCCTTCGGGATTGGTTTTAGTTCTGAATAATTGCTACTATGTACCCGCGTTGAGTGTGAACATCGTTAGTGGCTCTTGCTTGAAGCGAGACCGCTATTCTTTTAAGTTTCATACAATTGGTTGTTTGATTTATAAGGATGAAATGTTTTATGTTCACGCACCGGAGTTGCATGGTTTATTCGTACTTGATCTCGATGGTGACATGTGTCACATTAACAATATTGAGGCCAAAAGATTGAAGAATGATGAAGATCACATGAAGATGTAGCATTGCTGACTTGGTCATATTGGTATAAAGCGCATGGAGAAGCTCCATAAGGATGGACTTCTTGAGTCATTGGATTTTGGATCCCTTGATACATGTGAACCATGCCTCATGGGCAAAATGACAAGGACTCCATTCAATGGGATAATGGAGCGTGCGGATGACTTGTTGGGGATCATACACACGGATGTATGTGGACCCATGAACGTTCCCACTCGCAATGGTCTTCGTTACTTCGTGACCTTTACTGATGACTTGAGAAGATATGGGTATATTTACTTGATGAAGCACAAGTCTGAAACCTTTGAAAAGTTCAAGGAATTTCAGAATGAGGTCGAAAATCAACTCGGAAAGAAAATCAAGCACCTTCGATCGGATCGAGGTGGCGAGTATTTGAGTCACGAGTTTGGCAATCATCTGAAGTCTTGTGGCATAGTACCACAGCTTACGCCGACAGGCACACCTCAGAGAAACGGTGTGGCTGAGCGACGTAATCGAACCCTATTGGATAGCGTACGATCGATGATGTCTCATACTGATTTGCCTGTGTCATTATGGGGGTATGCATTAGAAACTGCCGCTCATATTCTTAATAAGGCACCATCCAAATCCGTAAAGACAACACCATTTGAAGAATGGCATGGCACAAAACCTAAGTTGTCTCACCTGAAGATTTGGGGTTGTGAGGCTTATGTTAGGAAACTACAGCCTGACAAACTTGAATCCAAGGCGGATAAGTGCATCTTTGTGGGCTATCGCAAGGAAACTTGTGGATACACCTTCTACAACAAGTCTGACAGCAAAACGTTTGTTGCCAAGACGGGACACTTTCTTGAGAAGGAGTTTCTCGCGAAAGAGTTGAGTGGGAGGAAAATAGACCTCGATGAAGTGACTGACCAATCACTCCAATTGGAAGAAACGGCTACGGAAATTTTTCTGGAACCATCTTCCACAGTGGGAGCTGAAGAGAATGGCCAGAATGACATTCATAACGATCATGACATTGATGATGATCATGATGAGAATGAAGAGGAACCTTTTATGCCCCGTAGGTCATCAAGAGTCCGTCAACCTACTGAGTTTTACGGACAGCTTGTGAATGCAATCTCGGCTGATGAGTCGGATGAACCTACAAGTTACAAAGAAGCAATGGAGGGACCCAAGTCCGAGAAATGGCTTGAAGCCATGAAATCCGAAATAGACTCCATGTACACCAACAAAGTATGGACTTTGGTGGATATTCCCGAGGACCGCAAGGCCGTCGAGAATAAATGGATTTTCATGAAAAAGACTGACGCAGACGGAAACGTATCTGTCTACAAAGCTCGACTTGTCGCGAAGGTTCCGACAAATTCAAGGAGTTGACTACGAGGAGACGTTCTCTCCTGTAGCGATGATAAAGTCTATTCGGATCCTACTAGCAATAGCTGCATATCATGATTACGAGATATGGCAGATGGATGTGAAAACTGCATTCCTAAATGGCAACATTGAGGAAGAGTTGTATATGATGCAACCAGAGGGGTTTGTCGATCCAAGGAACGCTGGTAAGTTTTGCAAGCTTCAACGGTCCATCTATGGGTTGAAGCAAGCATCTCGGAGCTGGAATCTTCGATTTGATGAGGTCATTAAAGCTTTTGGATTTGTCCAAAACGTCGAAGAGTTCTGCGTCTATAAGAAACTGAGTGGGAGCTCTGTAGCATTCCTTGTGTTATATGTAGATGACATATTACTAATAGGGAACGATAAGAAATTCTTAGAGGAAGTGAAGGAATATCTGAATGGAAATTTTTCCATTAAGGACCTAGGTGAAGCTGCGTACATATTGGGGATTAAGATCTATAGAGATAGACCTAATCGACGGTTGGCCTTGAGTCAGAGCACTTATATTGACAAGGTATTGAAAAGGTTCAGTATGAGTAACTCCAAGAGAGGCCTCTTGCCAGTTATAAAAGGTGTCAAATTAAGCGTGACTCAATGCCCAACCACAGCAAAAGAGAAGGAGGAGATGTCCTCAAAGCCCTATGCCTCAGCCATAGGTTCTCTCATGTATGCTATGTTATGTACCAGACTGGATTTAGCGCTGGCCATTAATATGACTAATCGCTGCCAGAGTAACCCGGGAATGGCTCACTGGACAGCAGTAAAGAACATCCTTAAGTACTTGAGAAGAACCAAGGATCTCTTTCTCGTTTATGGAGGAGTTGATGAGGAGCTCACCGTAAAGGGTTACGTTGACGCAAGCCTCGGCTCAGATCTAGATGACTCGAAATCCCAGACGGGATATGTTTTCATGTTGAACGGTGGCGCAATTAGCTGCAGGAGCGGCAAAAAGTCAGTCGTCGCCCAATCTACAATGGAGTCGAAGTATATTGCCGCTTGCGAAGCTTCAAACGAGGCGCTTTGGCTGAAGAAGTTCATGATCGAGCTTGGCGTCTTTCCCAGCTGCACTGACCCCGTGGGAATCTTCCGCGACAACACGGGTGCCATTGCTAACGCGAAGGAGCCAATAACTCACTCTACAACCAAGCACATCCTCCGAAAGTTCCATGTGACGCGAGACTACGTCTGGGATGGACACACTAGGATTCACAAGATACATATGGATCTGAACGCAGCAGACCCGATGACTAAACCTCTTCCACAGGGCAAGTTTGAAGAACACCGAGAGACCATTGGTGTTAGATACATACCTGATGTAAACTAGTGTAATTTGTACTCTAGTGCAAGTGGGATACTGTTGGATATGTGCCCTAGAGACAAATTAATAAAGATATTTGTCACATATCCGTTTTGTTCATAATACGTTTTATACTGTGCTATAACTGTATTACATGGAAATACTAATACAGGTGTAGTATAAAACATGGTCCGTAGTTTAACTGGGTAAACTATCTCATTGGGAAATTGATTGATCAAACTTTCCTGATCATGGCGACACTTAAGTCCATTGACAATGAGGTCATATCGTTAAGGGGAATGATGTGATGGACGTACACCCACCTAAAGTATTGCAATGTGATCGAGTCACATAGTTCAGCGTTGCTATGACTTTGTAACGTATGGCTTAGTCCTTAGACCGTAACGATCATACGTAATTGTCATCTATGAGGAGACTTTGATTTGTATCCCACCGCCTGACTGAAATATGCTGGCTATAACGGTGCACTTTAGGTATTCCGAAATAGATGGTTGATGAGTATGTTAATAGATCAGAGCGGGATTTGTCAGTCCTTGTGACATGACAGGTACTCTGGGCCCACTCGGTGATATTGCATCAACACCCTGCAAGGACGTGACTAGGTCACAAAAGATGCAATGATCATGGACGAGAGAAGTTGTTTGTTGTGAACGAGATGTGAACACGGTATGTAGGATACCGACGATCAAACCTCGGACAAACAAAGTACCACATCACAAAGGGATTACGTCGTATCGTTAACGGTTTCCAAAAGCGATCGAAGTTCATTCGATGGAAGCGCAGGGGCTGTCAAGGATTGTAACCAGGTCCAACTGACTAGTCATTGGTCAATGAGAAGAGTCTCGACCAAGTCTGCTGTTTCCCGGACCGTTAGGGTGTTACACTTAAGGGCAATCGATGCATAGGACAGTTACGGGATCAATCGGTGAAATAGGAGGAATCACCGGAATAGTTCCGGAGGAGGACGGAATGGTTTCCGGACATTTTGAATAGTTCAAAATAAAGTTTAATTGTTTTAATAATGTTTTATTATTTAATTATCTGAATTAAATATTTAAAACATATTAAATAAATTAAAAAAATGGGAAAAATGCTAAATGGGCCCATGGGGCCCATTAAGGAAGGAGGGGGTCTCCCCCCTTGGGCTTGGCGCCAAGGGTGGGGCCCACCACCCCCCTTTGCCGGCGCACTCCCCCCCTTGGGAGTTTAGTCCCACATGAGGGAGGGGAGGAGGATGGCACCCCCCCTTGGCCTATATAAGGAGGGGTAGACCCCCTTTTTCCAACACACCAATATCTCCTTCTTCCTCCTTCTCCTTCCCTGAAGTGGACTCCCCTTGTTTGGAGTCTGCACCTGGATTGGAGTTCTCCACCATAAGGCAGGCCGTCGTTCTGCTGGAGTCGAGATCCGTAGCCGTCTTTCTTCCGCTGCTCGCCTGGTTCGGGGCCCGGGAGGAACATCGATTGTACCGTACGTGTATAATCTCTTCGAGGCACTACACCTGTGGTGCTACTTCGTCGCTGGAGGTTTACCGGGAGTCATCCTCGCCGGTGGTGGTCTTCTACACGACAGGGAGGTCGTAGTTCCGAGTCTACGCCAGCCACGTTCGCAAGAACGTTTCCCTCTTTCGGTCTTCAAAGGTATGACCACCGATTCCCTCCGTTACTTTACATCGCCATAGCATAGATCTTGGGTTCGGGTACCGTAGGTATGAAAATTTTGTGTTTTCTGCCCCGTATCCCAACAGTCGCCCCGTCGGGCCGTAGCCGTCGTCGCCCCGACCCGCGCGTTGCCGCTGCGTCGCCCCTTAGGGCCGTAGTGTCGCGGCGCGCAGTCCACTCCGCCGTCCCCGCGCGTCGACTTCTACGTGGTATGCGTCGCGCCGTCTCTCTAGGCGCGGGAACGGCACGTCCGCGCCGGTCTTCGTCACGCTGTCGGGTTTTTCCTCGCCTACTTCGAGTGCCATCACCGCGCTTCTGACCTAGCCGCCGCCGTCGCCTCCTCCTCCTAAGGCCGCCATCGTCGCTCTTCTTCCGGTCCACGACAACTGCCTCGACACCGTCCACCCCGACTCGACATCGACCACGACGTCCCTCGCACGGCTACCTCGACCACGGCTACACCACCCTACGCTCCCGGCTACTTCGGCATCGACATAAAGGGCTACCGCATTGTTGAGCAACCTCGTCGGCTTCCACTCCAGCCACAACTTCTGTGATGCGTCGACTTTTATGACTGTGGTGGGGATGTCCGTCAGCTTCGCCTTCAGATTCTTCTCAGTCTCACCGTCTGCGTCGCTACGTTATGGCTGCGGGAGGATGTTGAGTATATCGATTATTAGGAAAGAAGAGATAGACTATGATTTATTTTTGTCTTGTCTTATACTCTAAGTTGATCATGTACTCTTATATATATGCCCATGAGCCTCAAGAAATATATCAACACTTCCATCAAAATCCCTCTCTATCCTTCTACAAAGAACAGTACTTACATGGATCTCTAACTTCTCAATAGATGGAGCTGCCATCATAATGGAAACTACATGGGGGAAGTTTGTCGATATCTTCAGGTGTTATACCCATTAACAACTGTAAGCACCTAAGATTAGAAAACATACGTGTGCTATTCAACAGTGATTGCGTCTGCAAGACAAGAACAAAGGTGATTGGCCAGATGATGTTAGAAATTGCAGGGCCAAACCTCTAGTAGCCGGATCATAATTTCTAACATCAGATTTTGCACGCTCGGAATACCATTGAGAAGTGCATTGACAACATCATCAAATTTTGCCTTGAAGAAACTTAGATGTGCATTTTGCAGCTTCGAATCTTTTTTTATAACAATTGGAACAATATCTCCATGATATACAAATGTATCCAGTTTCAGAACTCGAAGTTCTATCCTGGTTACCTTACACCTACAATTGTTAGGTGTCGAAGGTGGGACAACGTCATTCAGGAACCATCTGACTAAGCTTAGCTGTTTAAGATAAAAGCAATTGGACAATATAACTTCCAGATCGTGCCTAGTATCCACGAATTCTAGGTCAAGCTTTCTTAGGATTGGGAAACCACTGAATTCCGATGGTTGTCTGAAAGTTACAAAGCTAAGTTGAATGCACTCTAGACGTGATATGCTTTTGCTATCCAGGAGATGAAATGAAAATATGTAACCACCACCATCACAAAATGACTTGTCATCAGGGCATAAGTAGAAAGCAGTGTTTTTGTCTGTGATGACACAACAAAACCAACCCAGTTATTGAGATGAGTAACCAGCATGCTATCAAATTCGAATTTGACATTGAATTCCTCAACCACTTTGCCATGACAATTTCTCACAACTGCATTGACATCAATGATGAAATTCCACATGTATTGGAAATATTTTGTTGTTGGAACACTACCGCGGCGACACGCAGCAGCATTAGTGATGCATAATTTGTAGCAAGAAATATCACAGATATATCTCCATCGACTTGACAAAACGTGGCCCTTGAAATCTCTTTAGGAGCCAAGTTCCATAAAATTGTGCACAACACATCCTGCATCAATGTAATATATATGCTCAAGATTACAAATTCAGCCTATACTCAACCATGTAACGCTGAAGGGAGTTTTGACTTACATTTGGAAGGTCTTCCAGTTTAACATTTGTCCTCGCCTTCTCATAGATTGAATTCCCATGGAACTTTTTCTGATGATGTTGCTTCGATCATTTGATGGCTCTCCACTTTAAAACTGAAACTAAGATGTCAGAGTTCCTCCAGAATTATGTTGTTAACAAGTGGATATTCATAAGTGTGGTAAGTAAATATATGCTATTATACCCATGAGCTCTACAAACTCTGTACTTTTCTTGTTTTTAGCATCACTTCTGTAAAGAAAATACATTCTCGTACTGTGTATACTCCGGGACATCCTAGAATTTCTTTTTTCTATATCACCCTAAAAGTACATCTTTGTTAGTTTGTTTACTGTGGGATGATAAAATTTTCATTAATTCTGTATGACAAAAAAGAAGTGCTACCTGGCTTAGTTTAGCAAAATTAAAACTGAATCTTTGCTCGCTGGCCTTACTATCCATCAATTCTTTAACGCAAGGTGTAAACCGGGATGGAAAAAATAGAGACTTTTTTCTTGATAGGAGGATTACCCCCGGTTTCTGCATCAAAATGATGCATCCAACCAGATGATATAGGAAAAATTAGAGACTTTTTTCTTTAACTCAGAATTTATTGCCTCTTTGGACAGATTAGATGATATAATAGCAAGCCAGGGATATACTGACCTCAAAAGAACATGTCCTTTGGCTTTAGTGGAGTTGTGGGAGAAGGCAATTAACAGTCATGGTTCAAAATAGCAGGAGAAGCGGTTTAGCGGCTGACATTTTTGTCGATGTTTGCAACCAAGAGTCCCACTATATCGGTGCTATATCCCGCAATGAAGAAAATCGCGACGAGTTTTCTAAGCAGCTATGTCACGGCGATATCGGCCATTTAGCTAGCAGGCGATCTTATCCTTTGCTAACGCTGCATAACACAGTCTTCATTTTACATTGGCACGTCAAGTCGCATATATGTCGTGCTACTTATTTGTTGAATGATTATTTATATCAATATATATATATATATATATATATATATATATATATATATATATATGAAACTTGAGTGGAAGCATACTTTTATTATACCAATGCTTTTTATTTGGCAAGATGTTGTGTGCTTAGCAGACCGGGCTGTCAAAATCTGAGGTCCTTCGCAACACTATAAATGGCCCCTACCTTGTAAAAAAAGAACAATAATGATGTACATATCATAATGTCTTATATAACAATGTGATATATCAAGAAAATCATGCTTGGTTGCATGGTCTTCACTTGGATAACACCATTTTTGTAGTGTTCTTTGAAATAAAAATTTGTCATGATACTATTGTATTTCAGGATGTCTGTGGCATGATTAGTATTTCGAACTTTGTATGGATATATATATATATAAATATAAATATAAATATAAATCCATCTGCAACTACTTGTATTATTCTTGAAGAGTAGCCACACCATCCATCAGTCCACTATGTCCAACCTAGTAGAAATACTTGGTAGTAATCAGCAATAACGAAGAATTCATTGCCTAACCAACTGTGTCTTGGCCCATACCCATCCCCACCCCGCCGGCCTCGTCGAGTCGTTGGGGTGCAGGTCCAGCCGCCGGGAGCTCTGACCTGTCCGTGAGCCGGGTGGGCAGTCGTGCACGCGCCGGCATACACCACGGCTAGGCCGACCACATCTTGACTGCCGCTCACCTTGTATGGTCACAACTCGAGCGTGGTGAGTACAAATCTTCAAACAGGGCAGTGTATAATTTTGTCGAAGATGGGAGAAATTGATGGCTGGAGCCTTTGCTACGGACAGTGGCGTGGGGAAAGAACAACGAAATCTGACCTGTTTGTGGCATGTATATTGGAGTATATAGCATAAAACCACCACAATTGGGGTCGCCTTTTCGAAAAACTATCACTTTTAAAACCGCTGATACCTACCGATTTTTTCGTAATCACTCGCAAAAAACTACCGAATTTTCCTAATGATTGTCTTACCTAATTTCAATCGCGATTATGATAGATCGGGCCCACTTGTCAGGAACCTTTAGCGTTGACCATTATATGACAGATGGAGCCCACATGTCAGTCCCTTCCATTTAAAAAAATTCCAGAAAAAAATTCGAAAAAATCAATTTTCCCCCAGAAAAAATATTTTTAACCGATTATTTTTTACATGTCAACCTAGAAAACATATTTTTTAACCAAATTTTTTTACCCGTCAAACCAGAAAAAATCCAAAAAGAATTTGGGAAAATATTTTGTAACTAAATTTTACACAGGGAAAAAATATTTTTTAACTGAATTTCCGGGTAAAAAAATATATTCTCCAGGGCAAAAGAAGAAAAAATATTTTTTGGCTGAAAAAATTAAACTTTCCCTAAAATAATAATGGTTACACGAAAAAATATTTTCAGCCCAAATAACCAATTTTTTTTCTGGAAAAACATTTTTTTTGATAAAATAAATAAATTTTCCTTCAAAAAATATATTTTTAATTGTAAAAATATTTTCCAGCCCAGAAAACCCCATTTTTTGACCGGAATTTTTTTTTACCTGGCGAAAAATTGGACAAAAAATTCCAGTTTCCTCCGAAAAATAAAAACTTGTCGCAGAAAATTATTTTCCCCACAAAACAATTTTCCCGAGGTAAAAATAATTATTTTCCTCCAAAAAAATCATTTTGCACCCAAAACTTATTTACAGAAAATAATTTTTCTCAGGATTTATTTTTGGAAAAAAGTTATTTACATTTTTGTTATTTTTTCAAGAAAAAGTTGGTTTTTCTGGCTAAAAAATTTAGGTTATTTTTTCCCGGAATAAATTTGATTTTTTGGTCAAAAAATCATTTTTCCCCGGGAAAATTGATTTTTAGATATTTTTTCTAGAATTTTTTTTAATGGAAGGGAGTGACATGTGGGCTCCATCTAAAAATTTTCCAGAAAAGAAATTCCCGAAAAAAATTCTAGAAAAATATATATTTTGGGCCATATGTAAGTTAACGGTCAATCTAACGGTCAAATTATTGTGGACCTGACATGCGGGCCCTAGCTGTCATAATCACGATTAAAAACTAACCTCTCAGCGACTTGGGTTTTTTGAGAGTGGTTAGCAAAAGAGTGGTAGTTATCAGTGAAAGTTTTGAAAGCGGTAGTTTTTTGGAAAGACGACCCCAATTTTGATGGTTTTATGCTATATACTCTGTATATTGCCCGCCAAACGTTAAATATAAAGGTTGGAGGCTTGCGTTTTCAGTAGTAGCATGTAAAGCGTTTACATGTCCACGAAGTTTTACAGGGCCTGTTCTAGACAATTTTTTTTGATGCAAAACCGTAAACCCGTAGGAGTTTCACAAATTTAGCGTTTTTAAGGGCTCTACTAAAGATGCACTTAGGTCATCTCTAGTCGATCCTTTAATAAACTATAGTGGAGTAAAATTTTCATTTTACTTCGCTAAATCACACCTAACCGATCCCTTATAATCTATAGCGGAGTAAAAATTATACTTCAATCCTATCTTGATCCTTAAATATATTTCTCTGTGGTCAGGTGGAGTGAAAAAAATCTTCCCTCGTGTGACCGCATGTCAACTCTTATGAAGGCCCTCATTGAGTAGTTCCTTGATGTTGACTTCGGGACTTGTCGGTGGCCTCGCCGGTGTATGGACCTCGCTAGTGATGTTATGTCATCCTTCACGATTTCTGGGCGTCGTCGGCAAGCTCACGTGCGAGACCTCCCTAGCTCCGCCTATCGCATCACTCCGACCGACAACTTCAGAGAAAGTACAACAACTCACCGAATCAAGCCCTGTAGACCAAATTCTACCACACCTTTCTTTCCCTCTTGACGCACCCATTCCAGCTTCAGGAGGTGCTCTAGCCAGCGCCGGTGGTCACGACTAGCACCAGTGGCTCAATACTCAACAACACTCATGACTAGCACCATGGCTCATCCATATCTCCTCACCTAAAGGAGCGGCCTAATGATCTCAAGGCCCTCCATGGCCCTACCAACCAAGCCTTGGAACTCCTTGATGGCCAGTAGGGTCAGTTGTATCTTCATGGAAGTTTGGAGTCCCTTTAAGAACCTCTTCCTCTCCTCTTCTTCTCGGTATTCACTTCATCTGGGGCATACCTCGCCAGACGATTGAATTCACCGACATATTTCAAGACTAACTAGTTTCCCTGAATCAAAGTCTCGAACTCCTTTTCTTCATTTCCACCACACTGGCGGGAACGTGTGCTTCATGCAAGTTCTTTTTGAATCCCACCCAGGAGATCTCTCGTCCTAGTGCATCGAATAGCTTTATATTCTCCCACCAAGCTGCAGCGGGTCCGTTCAACTGATGTGCGGCATAGCGTAACTTCTCATTGTCATTACACCCCACCGTGTTAAGCTTGCGCTCGGTGGCTAGTAGCCAATCATCGGCCTCCATGGGTTCCACTGCAGTGATGAATGTCATGGGTCTGGTTTGGTTGAAGTCTGATAGGCTTAATCTTTGTATTGCACCCTCTCGACCTCTTTCCTGGTTCCTCCCTAGTATGTCCTGGAAGAACTTCGCCTGGTTCTCCATCTGAACCCGGTTCCTATCTTCCACCATGTTCATGTAACGCAGGAATCCTTCCTCTATCATCATTCTCGAAGCCCGCGGGACTCTGTCTTTGGCTGCAGCCTCGGCAGCTTCTCGGTCTGGTATTGCCTTTTCAGCTTGCTCTTCTTGCCTCTTCCTCACTCGGATCCATAACCGTCTAGATCTGTGACATTTCAGAAAGAACTTCATGATACAACATGCATTTGTACATCAAGCTCAACTTTAATGTACAGATCTAGTCACACAATAAGATAAAAAAATCCAAATTTCCAAACAACTACACATGCTATAGTCACGGTATATGGTAGTGTTTACCTATTTTACCAAATTAGTACCATTGAGTAATATATCTCATGTACTAGACATAAACACCTATAGCACACATAGTAAAAATCTCATAAAACCCAGGTTGATCCTATCACACCTTCAGTTTTTAATTGTCATAAACCTATTCTACTTTAGAAATTGCAGTGTGTGATTACTATTGAACTCACCTTCTCTCATGCTATTCATCATCGATCACCTTGTGATCCCCTATATGTTTATGTTACCTCAACGGAAGTTCTACCTTAAATAACTAATAATCGAGACTAGCAATTTTATAAGATGTAGGTAGTATTTTTTAACTCGGTTGGTTTTTTTAGAATGATGGATTAATACGAGATGTTATAAGACTTGGTATCACCAATGAGAAAAGATTGTTGTTGTAAGAAGATAAGAAGGAAACTATGATATGCATCTAGGATGAGTGGCTATTCAGTTGGTTGTGCATATCAGATAAGGTAAGGTATTATATATAGGTTGGTTATTTATCTAAAAAAACTCACAAGTCTCCTAAACAAGGTTTCAATCCTAAGGTCTAGCCATTGCTCTGATACCACCTGTGGAGACCCTGCATACCACTGCATGGTTTAGTATGCCAGTCTTTGTTATAACACCCACAAGACACCGTCTCATGAACCTTATAACCCTCAGAGTTGCACAGTAGAGCATAGCAGGTCCATTTTATAAGATACATAACCAACACTTATGTTACAAACTTTATTCCAACCCAAGATTCAGAATATCCAACGTTCAACTACTGGCACCGAACGACATGGTGCCGCTATTCTACTACAACCATTTATTTGGTTCATCACGTCTCTCGTGACTGGTCGTGCTGGCATGAAGAAATACTCTACTCTTGTTGCTCAGGCTCCTCTACTCCGGTGTCATCACCGTAAGCGATGTAGTAGTCAACTCCTTCGGCTTCTCCTGATAGACCCGTCTCTTCATAGTAGTATGTAGTCTCCCGCGATGTTGGGGTCATCCGTCATCTCCTCCACTAACTCAGATTCTAAGGAAATAATACAAGGGGATGCGTACAGGGGGTACTCAACAAGCTCATATTTATGGTGATGTGGAAATGCACTATACTACTACTGAGATCAGATAGATCACAATAATGCACTTTTGCAAAATCTTGTAGAAATCAAGTTTTAATTAAATTTATGTGAGCATTAGACTTCACGGGTTGCTAGAATCTTCGATGGTTCCTTTTCTTCTGGTTTGCAGATCTTACCCAGACCAGGGAGTGACAAGCCACAATTCAATACACTCTGCAGAGGTGCGCTACTTTACCCACAAGCGATTAACTTAGCCCTCTTGGTCGGGTCATAAATGCCTTTGAGGGCCTCCATAAAGGGTCAGAAACTCTTCACATCCATATAACCCTTCCCTAGGTACCACACTTCATACCCAATGGAAATAGGACGCATGTCATATTGAACATACGTAGTTTGCCCCACACTTCGCTACGGGCAATCACAGAACGCTAGCTTTGCGTTGAGGCTTTTAACGTTGGCCCAGACGTTAGGATACGTTATATCTTAATACCGGTGATGTCCGCACGATGACTTTGTAATACAAGGGGTTGGCACCACTAAATCGTCCATCCCATTCCAATTCCTATGGTCAACGCTATCTATACGACGCTCGACTGTCTGCTGATTTTGGTTCTTAATCCCGGTGTAGTGGAACCCTACCACCCAACATATCATTCCTAGGCTCCACCATCCACCACAGTTGATAATACTGAAAGTATTTTTATTTAATGCAATGAGTAGATACGATATGTAAAATAACTTTTGAAAGAATGATTTTACAAAAATATAAACAACAAACATGCGCAAGGTATGAACTTGCCTGATGATTGAAAGGTAGTGCAACTCGAGACTCCTGGAAACGTTGGTGCCTCGAGTTCTGTAAGAAGCAGATAGTCCGGTAAGGACGAACATTCAAATGGAAAGGTGGAAAATATGCCTTTAATGCATATGATGCTTATGGTTCTCTATCCCCCTTAAAGATTTCCGTTTTGCCTCCCAAAATAGTTGTTTGGACTCAACATTACTCTGTTAGAGATTTTGGATCAATGAATATTACTATATTGTTTTAAGGATTTTTAATATTTTTATTGGTCTTAAATCATTTCTAATGATTTTAATTCAGTTAGATGATTTTAAGTATTTTTAGAAGGTTTTACTTAACGAAAATTGTTTCATACCACCGGGGATAGCTGCCACCCATGTAGTCACCGTACGATAAAGAAGCATTGAGATTCGTGATGATAGGTTGAGACAGAAAATTGATGGAAGACATACACTAAGTGAGCACTAATTACAGACATGTGTCAGTAATTTTTGGAATGACACTGGAGACAAATAGTGTTATACATTATACAATTTGTTTTGGACATTGCATTGTCGACAAATAGCTAAAAGTACATGTTGAGTAAAATTATTTTGTCTATATGTGGCAAACATACACAAGCAGTTTGGACATAGCAATGCTTCTTTTTTGGATTACTCAACTCCTGAATAGTGTACTTATCAGCCTACGTATGGTCATATCAATCACCAAAGTTAATTCTAGCACCCGACATTTTTACACTGCAGTACTAGTTTGGCAGCATCATGTGGAAACACGTGAACAAGTTGCATATATTTTTTGGCAGGATCATGTTTGGTAGCAGTGTGTTGCTTCAAAGCACAACGCTTCAAAACACTAGCCCGTCTGCCTCCCAAAACGTGAGCAGTCCAGATGGAGGTAGTTCATGGAGAAGAATTTCTTATTGTGCACTATGCTTGTAGCAACAGACACATTGCACAACTGTAGAAACAACATAGGAAAAAAAGGTAGAGTAGATGAAAGCTAAACTTGCATGTTTAGAAAAATTCTTTTGTCTATATGTGGTAATTTATATAAAGATTTACATCCGTTTAATCTTTTGTTCCCTTTTCCTATTTAAATTTAGAAAACATTTTATCCTATATCTTTTTTTGTTATAACAAGGTATAATGTATACTATTTATTAATTACTTTGTTTCCATCTCTACAAAATCATGATCCTAATTTTTATAAAATCCCAAAATTACTACAAATTGGGTTTTGGTTTATATTATAATTTCTTAACATTCTTATTGACTTAATTGTATTTATTTTAATTTTTAAAGTTTTTCTTTTATTTGGATATACGTGGCCTAGGCCCACTTGTCATACTCTCCCCTTGGGCCCATTGGTCAAGGACGAAGCCCTTGGCCCACCTGGGAGTGGACAAGGTCCATGCTAGTGCCCCTCTCAACTCCTCTCTCTCTCTCTCGTGATCCCTTGTCGCCGCCCCCGTCGCCGGCTGATTCCGGCAGAATCCGGCGGTCCCGGTGACCGTGCTGGTGACCGGCGGCTCCGGCGTACGACGTTGCACACGCGTTTCTGCGTTCATTTACTCCTCGCTGACTCTCGTGGATGCCCTCCTTGATTGCTCCCGGGTAGGGTTTCGATCGCGCGATGATTTGGTCGTCGTCGTGGCTCCGGTGACCTTCCCTGTCCGTCTTTGGACTCCTGGTGACGCTCCCCTCCACCGGCACGTTCCAGGGAGGCGCAGCGCCAGTGGAACGGCGCTAGGATGCAACCCCCACGGCGCCGTCAACTGCTCCTCCCCCGCTGGATGGTGATCACGATGATGTGTTGTGCCGCAACCGCGGTAGGGCGGTGCTCGGCATCGGCTAAAATTCCCCCCCTGGGTGAGCTCATGTTTTCCTTTATCCTTGCTCCTTGCTCTGCCTATGCTCTGTCTAGGGTTCCTGTGCCAATTTCAATTTGAATTCCTGGTGCATTTGCCTATGATTAGTGGCCTAGGGTCCTTTGTTATGATCCAAGTGTGCTTGTGACCTCTCTGGGCAAAATCTCACTCAAATTGGCTAGGGTTTGGTACTGGCTGCTGTACATGTGCATATCCCTATTTATATGTGTGATCTTAGGTGTGCCTTGGGCATTTGATTATGCTAGTCAGTGGTCTTAGTTGTTTATGTGTTGTGATTTAATTACCATGGCAAACTCTATCATGATCCTGCTCTGGTTGCCGTCTTTGTGCTGTTAATCCCTATTAACTGTATGAGAACAATTGCTATGTTGGGCTGGGTTACTAAATAAAAACAGGTGATACACTGGCTTTGGGCTATAGAACAGATACTACAGTAGTTCATGTGTCTTTCCTTGGCTAATAAAAACATTTTCTACACTAGGTTATAGCTGGGCTCACTAAAATTAGTATGAAAAGATACTATGTTTGAGCTTAGCCAGCCAATGATGTAGGTCTGAGGCTCTATAGGTTTCTATGTATGCATATAGAGCTACTAGCCCCAATTGATCCTGTGATGCAGAGATCCTAGCACCTCTAGGATGCTGAGGACAATTCCTCCAAAACCAAGATCTGGATGCTGGGAAGCTTGTGCTTGTTGATACGTCCAAAATGTATCTATAATTTCTGCTTGCTCCATGTCTCTTTTGTGTGATATTTCTATGATATTGATGAACTTCCATACACTTTTGATCATATTTGTACTAACCTATTAACTCAGTGCACCCCAGTGCTAGTTTTTGTTTTCTGATGTTTTTCTATTTCAGGTTTCCCCCATATTAAAAGTGCTCCAAAAATTAGGGAAAAATCCAATAAAAAATCAGCGCTTTGGAAACTTCGGGAATCACCGAAGAGGGGCCAGAGGGGACCCACCAGGGCCCCAGGCGCGCTCCCGGCGCGCCGTAGGGTGGGGCCGCGCCAGGGGGCCGCCTGGACCCCTGGTGGCCCCCTGGCTGCACCCCTTCACCCATATATTCTCCGTGACGCGAAACCCCCGAAACGAGAACCCTTTTTCGCGATCTCTCCTCTGTTCCGCCGCCGCCGCGGTTCCAAGATCGGGAGCACCAGGAGACCTCTTCCCGGCACCCTGCCGGAGGGAGGAACCACCTCCGGGAGCTTCTCCACCACCATGGATGCTTCCCGGATGAACCGTGAGTAGTCCACCTTGGACCATGGGTCTATGATCAGTAGCTATGTGATGTTCTCCTCCCCTCTTTGTTCTTCATGAATTAGACCTCGTGAGCTGCCCTACATGATCGAGGCTCATATGTAATCTTTATGATGTTGCTATGTTGAGTTTGCTGGGATCCGATGGATTATGAGACTATGTTCAGATTGTGTTTGAGTAATAAGTGCATGAGTTCTTCGGACTAATGTGAGTATTCGAAAGTTGACACTTCCACCTTCCCATATTTTTCTAGCCTCTCCTGTGTCGTGCATTGCCTTCTTCTCACTCCGAGAGTTGGCATCCACCTTCGCCGGTACATCCAAACCCTTTGCATGATACGCTCTGTCATCATAAACCCCCTTATATCCTTCCTTAAAACAGCCACCATACCTACCTATCAAGGCATTTCCATAGCCTTTCCGAGATACATTGCCATGCAACATCCACCTTCTCATTACTTGATCTTCATGTCCTACATGCTATATAACGACCCAATTCACACAGAATTGAAGTCTCTGTGCTCAAGTGCCAGTCCCTAGATCGAACTCGCTGGCATACACAGTATCATAGATGTATATCAAAGTACAAGTGCATCATTATTACAACGTATGATCCAGAGTAAAATAAATAACAAGTTGCATAGCTCAAGGCTAGCTTATTCAATATAAATATAGCGGAAGCAAAAACAAGTAACGCGGAGTCCCATCAACAGCCACAAGAGAACATGCTGAGTGTAGACTCGCAACCCCTAAACGCACCTTACCGGTCGTCTGAAAAACCTGCAACACCGAAGGTTACAGCCCGACAACGGGTCAGTGCATCTAATTTGTACGGCAAGTGACACGGAAAAGTTTATATAAAGGACCTACATCTACATGCAAGGTGAGTCAAAGGAAAGGCTTATGGTTTAGTTTTGCAGAAAGCCAATTTTCTCCTGAACTAAACTAGTCAAATTTTAAGTTGAATTCTACCTGCAACACACAACAACCCATCTTTCCTACCAAAATTATTACTAAGTGTTCATCTGTCAAGATCATTCATCAATAGTACTGACTAGTTGCTCAAAATTCGTCCGTAACCGTGGACACGGCTAATCATGATCAGTTTATACACTCTGCAGAGGTTGTACACGTTCCCCACTGGACTCAACCCGAAGATTGAGACAAAGAATTTCTGAAGAGGTTGCCTCCAGCCTTTGGTAGCCGGTACACCTAACACACATCTACATCAGCTAGCTACTAGGGCCAGGTTCCCCACAACGTACTTGTGCTAAGACAGAGCCCATATAGCCAGTGGCTGTACACGGAAGCTACTAGTAATATTGCATGTCTGATCTTTTTGAGCCTGGACGGCGCCCACTGCGTTCAGAGGGTAGACACCATGTCGCACACGGTTCACCACCATAACAACCATTGGGTGCATTTAACCCCGGCACTGTCCTTAGACAAGGCACAACTACCGGGATGCAACCCGCCCGTCCAGAAGTGATTTCTATTTATTATAAAGTTGCTACAAAGTTTATTAAAATAGCTCACATGCACTCCATGAATTCTCACAACCCAAATCACGTCTACAAATCATAGCAATAAAGTAACAATACAGGCTAGGTTGATCTACTAATACAAGTCAAGTCATGTGGCTATCCTAACTGGTTTTGCAGCAACAGTAAAGTAAACTACCTATCATGCAATAGGGTGATATTTCCTAACATAATGCATATAGAAAATATAGGTATGAGTATGGTCAAAGCATCACTTGCCTTCTTGCTTTTCCTGACGATCACAATCCTCACAAAACGAGGCGGCACACTCCGGACAATCTATACGAGCAAACATAGCACCAATCAACATATATTCAATACAAATATGCTCAAACATTAATAAACATTCAAAGAACAGTATAAAAACTTGCCTAACAGTAGCTAAACTTAAAGTACGTGTCAAAATAAAGCCAACGCAAAAAGAAACGGCGCAAACGGGCGCACCGTTAAAAAGTTACGGCTACCAGAAGTTCAAATTTGGATCTTCTTGGGATTAAAATTTGAAAACTTCAATCTCCTGTAAACTTGGTCTACTGGCTAGGAAATTTCACCAAGGTCGGAACGCAACTGGAATCACTCGATTCCGAGCTACGGTTAAAAAGTACTCGCAAAAACGGTACCGGGCGAAAACGGGGTCTAATATGCAAACAGGGGCCTATCCGTAAATAAAATAACGTAAAAAACGCGATCGGGTCCCCGGCGGATCCGAAAACGGATCTCGCCGGATCTGGCCGGCGGCGGCGCGGCCCGGCGGCCCGGCGGCGGCGGCCACGGCGAGGGGCGGCGGTGAGGAGGCGGGCGGCGCGGGGTGGCGGCGTACCGGCGCGGCGGCGGCTGGCGGGTTCGGGCGAATCCCTAATCGCCCCGTGGGTTCGCGGGTTTTATAACCCGATCCGCGGAGGTTTATTTTTAAACCGAATTAAACTCAAATTCGGTGTGCGAAAAAAAACAAAACGACCCGTTAGGCCCAAAATAGTTTTAGAAAAATCACGGAAAATTATTTTTAATTTCCGTCTTCGCCAATATTTTTCAAATAATAAAACTGAATTTTTGGCTTTACCAAAATATTAAATAAAAATAAAAACTTTGCAACTTATTTTTAAATTTTTTTAAATACTTTTCTGGCATTTTAAAAATACCGAAAAACCCGAAAAACTGATTTTAAAACTTTTCCGAAGCATAAATAAATTCCCAAAATATTTTTAGAAATTATTTATAACTCCAAAGTAAATTTAAAAAGTCTCCCAAAAATATTTTAAACTATTTTCCAACAACTTAAAAGTGGGAATAAGTCCTTTTATATCCTCTCCAGCGAACTGCCATGTGTTGAAAAATGTTTAAAATATTTTGAAACTCCAGAAAAATGCAGAAGCAGCATGATACGCATATGATGATCTATTAACATCCGAATTTAGAAAATTGGGATGTTACATGCTATTTGCTTGATCGATGAGCCGCATGCTAGTTGTGCCTTTTCCTAATCATTGCTACATGACGCGCTAGTATTAATGCATATCCTGCTACACTGGCATAGGCATACATTTGCATACTTTATGATAGTTACATCTTCTTTATGATTTGAGTACTTTTGTAAAGTGTGAAAGATCTTTTATACTTCTTGTAATATATAGAGTGTTGCCCCTAAAGTGAGGAAAAGATCCCAAAGAGGACAAAATTAAAAGTTCCCAAAGAGGACAAATGAGAGAAATAGAACGAGCCATTGAGGCCACCTAAAAAAATAAAAAAAATAGAAAAAAAAGAAAAAGAAATAAAAAGAGAGAAGGGGGCACACTACTATTCCTTTTGAGAGATCCACACTCGTACTCCATCTTATATCTTGTATTCCATATAGATTATCATTCATGCATAGAGCTATGTGGGGACCTTCACACTATAGAACTTGGCTTGTATATTCCAATGACGAGCCTCCTCAAATGAGCTCTAGGTCTTCTTGAGAAAGCAAGTTGGATGCACCCCCACTAGTTCCATTGGAGAGCTTACCTTAGCTCATATGTGCATCCGTTGCATGGCAATCCCTACTCCTCACATCATATCTATCATTTGGATTTCTCTCGCCTATGATTGTCCTCATTGATGTGAGCCCTTCTCACCTTTTCGACTTCCTCCTCCACCATATTCTCTCTTTGCCATCCTAGGTGTCAACTTTCTTGCTTACGCTCATCCATTGCATGAGTGCTCAAAATGTCGAAAAGGAGTGGATCATTTTGACTTATACCTGGCTAGTGGTCTGGGGATGAGTCAAGATAAGATTCCAAAGAAGACCAAGTGTGAAACTTTAGTAGATTAAGTTCTCAACACAAAAACACTTTTTTTTCTCGTATATCCCTATCCCCTTTCTTGCACGAAAACACCATTTGGAGACATTCGAGTCACGGACAGCGAGAGCTCTTGCACCTTTATGTTCTTATGTCGCTTGTTTCAATGCTAAATATAGACTCTTGCCTGTTATGACTTGAATTGAATTGCATGCTTTGATTGCTTTACTTAAAAGTTCTTATATGGTTGTTAGCATGTCACCACACAAATTATGTTTGTTATCATTTACCTACTCGAGGACGAGCAGGAATTAAGCTTGGGGATGTTGATACGTCCAAAACGTATCTATAATTTCTGCTTGCTCCATGCCTCTTTTATGTGATATTGCTATGATATTGATGAACTTCCATACACTTTTGATCATATTTGGACTAACCTATTAACCCAGTGCACCCCAGTGCCAGTTCCTGCTTTCTGCTGTTTTTATATTTCAGGTTTCCCCCATATTAAAAGTGCTCCAAAAATTCGGGAAAAATCCAATAAAAAAATCAGCACTTCGGAAGCTTCGGGAATCACCGAAGAGGGGCCAGAGGGGACCCACCAGGGCCCCAGGCGCCCTCCCGGCACGCCCTAGGGTGGGGCCGCGCCAGGGGGGCGCATGGATCCCTGGTGGCCCCCCTGGCTGCCCCCCTTCGCCCATATATTCTTCGTGACGCGAAACCCCCGAAACGAGACCCCTTTTTCGTGATCTCTACTCTGTTCCGCCGCCGCCGCGCTTCCAAGATCTGGAGCACCAGGAGACCTCTTCTCGGCATCCTGCCGGAGGGAGGAACCACCTCCGGGAGGGTCTTCACCACCATGGATGCTTCCCGGATGAACCGTGAGTAGTCCACCTTGGACCATGGGTCTATGATCAGTAGCTATGTGATGTTCTCCTCCCCTCTTTGTTCTTCATGAATTAGACCTCGTGATCTGCCCTACATGATCGAGGCACATATGTAATCTTTCTGTTGTTGCTATGTTGAGTTTGCTGGGATCCGATGGATTATGAGACTATGTTCAGATTGTGTTTGAGTAATATATTTGATTCTCCTCTTTTATATTTATGTTCTAGAGTAATTCTTGCATGTTCTCCGTTGCTGTTTATTTCTTTGGCCAAGTAGTAGGTAGTGACTCCAAGAGGGAGCGTTATGCATGATTGTGGGTTCATGCCCCCTGATGACTAGCTTGAGTGACAGAAACATGAGTCTAGGGGATGTGCTGTTTCCACAAGGGAGAAAACAACGGTGCTTGTACTTGCGGGTGCAAGGATTGTTTGCTTTACGCAAAGTTTTTTAATGCAGTTGTCTATTGCTTTGAGTTTACACTTTGGGTGGGATTCACAACTTAATACCAGCGAGATGTTCTGGATAGATATCTCAAGGTGGATGATTAGTAGGTAGATGCAGATGGATTTCGGTCCACTTGTCTTGGCATACCGCCCATGCTTTTGAGCCTCTTCCTTTCTTTATAACATAGTTAGCATTGGTTTGCGCACATAATCCTGTCAATTGTCCAGCTGTAATTTTTTTACCTCGCATGGCTATTTTATCGTCTTTTGGGAGAGAGACATCACTAGTGAACATCATAGGATCCCGGTCCATATTTCCAATACCGTTTACATCCACTATTTATTTACTGCTTTATTTACTTTTCCGTTGCTATCACTATCATTATTATCCCGTGCGTTTGATCCTTTGTAGGGAAGCTCACGAGGTCTAAGAGATTGACAACCTCTCTGAACTCGTTGGGAGCAAAGTTATCTGTTGTGTGTGCAGGTCCATGTCAAGGAAGCTACTTTTGTCTTAAAAACGGTGCCATTGTTTCCTTTCCACCTACTTGTCGATCTTGGAGTCCTACTGGTCGATCCTCAACCTTGGTATCTTCACCAAGGGAAATTCCCGCTATCTACATCTCAACCTTCCACTTTGGGTAACCAACGAGGGGGCGAGAAATCATACCATCACTTGTGGATCTAGTAACCTGATTCTTGTGGTTAGGCTCCACCTCCTAGATTCTTCACAATGCTCACTGGTTTTGGTTTGGTCCTTCTCAGATATTTTTTGCCTTTGCAACAAGTGTTTGAGGCTGTTCATGGGAGGCCTTGTCTTTGCTTATAAGGTTGTGACTGGTTTGTGGTTAGGTTGCCATGCAGAAGCTGCCAGCCTAGTTGCTCCTTCGTTCATCTACACTTGTGTCTGAGAATATTCAGTGAGTAGCCAGCCGCAAATGGCGGGCAGGCGCGGGGTATTTATAGGTGGCGATCCCAATGGTGAAATGACTGATGTGACCCGATGCGACAGCTTGACGCGTGTCCACAATGGTCAGATTTGTCATCAATGCGCAACTTTCCTTGCGGAGCAAGAAAGCTGACTCACTGAATGAGTTCTCTATCGGAGGCACAAAGTGCGATGACTTTGCCTTCGAGCTATAACTCAACTCAGTGAGATTTCTGTCAGTAGGCTATCTCTCTAGGTTTTAAGTTGAGCAGAGCAAGTTCACTTCGACTAAGATGTCAACTAGCAAACCCCTCTTGATAGTACGGTTTTTTATACGACTCAAGAAATCAAAAGAGAAACTAGAAAAAAGACTAAGTCTTCATCCAGCTTCAGCTTTCACCTCGTTTCTTTTTTACTCGAGTACACCATCTTTTGTGACGACATTTTTAGGGGTCGTCCTTCATCAAAGTCTTCGGTATAATGTTGCAGCTTCGCTGCAATGAGTTGTCCTTCGTTCTTCTACATGCAAACTCCATTCTTCAGGAACCTAAGTATCTGTTTATACTCGAAAACAATATTAGTACCTCTACTGCTTTTTCCAACAATCTCCAAAACCGAAGGGGCAAAACTTGCTCTTACACTATTGCAACTTACTACTAAATTTAGCATAGCAACCTTGATTAGCTACTCAAAGTAAAACACACACTTAGTGCAACAGTCCAACTCTCTAAACAAGATAAACATGCAAATCAAGAGAGTCCTAAAAATTCTAATTCTCAGCTCTTAGAAAAGAAATAAACAATAAAGACACGAGCTAAAATGACAGCAGCTAGAACAAAGAAAGAACACCCAACAAAGATTGAAGTGAAAACTATGAGCATTCTAGGAAAAAGTTGAGCCTGATCTCTCCCAAACAAGGCATGATAGGGTCCAACTTGTTATGACCAGCAAACAAAACAAACCAAAACTAAGAAAAACTGAAAAGTAAGAGCAAGATGCTCCAAGCAAAGCACATAACATATGAAGCGATAAAAATATAGCATGGAGAAGGATGAACTAATAATTGTTGATGAAGGGGATGCTCGGGGGCATCCCCAAGCTTAGATGCTTGAGTCTCCTTAAATATTTCTTGGGGGTTCCGGGGGAATCCCCAATATTAAGCTCTTGGCACTCCTAGATCTTCTCTTATCATCTTCCTTCGCATACTTGAAAACTCCCTTCATACGAAACTAATCATAAACTGATTAGAGAGGTTAGTACCCTTAATAAAATAATGTTTCCCCACTGGAAATAAAGATATTATTGAAGAGCTACTGTTTCTCAAGATTGCCAGAAAGTTTTTGCAAAGAAAAAGCAAGCTTAAGGTTTGAAAAAGTAAGAAAAGGAAAAACGTGACAGAATCTGCAAAAAACAGAACAACAGGTAGTAAATAATTTTTTGGGTACTTCTGCAACTCAAATAAAAAAACTCAGAACATACGAAAGTTTCACAACTGTATAGAGCATGCTGTGTAAAAAATTCAGCTCAAAAAGATGAACTGGTGATTTGTTTTGATTTTTTTCGTCAAGCAGACAGAATCTGTTTTCTAGACAGCATGTCACAACTTTTTCTTCCCTTATCATAAGAGGCTAAACTTGGCACAAAATGTTGAAACTAAAGATACAATGATGTTGCTACAGTAGTAAAAATCATCAAGACCAGTAAAAACAGAAGTAAAAACATCTTGGGTTGCCTCCCAACAAGCGCTTTCTTTTACGCCTTTAAGCTAGGAATAAAGCAAAAGAAGAATCAAGTTGTATCAATCGAACCATCCTCAAGATCATCAAAAAGCTCTTCAATTGTACAACTAGTTTTAAGAGGTCTTTCAAATAAAGGCCTAATGAAGATACTTCTAGGGAGAAAACCAAAAGGCGGAAAATCAATGGGAGTTTATTTATAAATTTATCAAAAAGGGGCATTTCTTCCGAAGTTTTCACGGTTTCAACTCCCTTGGCAATGGGTGGATTAATTTTAGGCCGGGGAACCTTAGGGACATAATAAAACTTAGGTTCCCTTCTTGCTGGAGTTTCTACCTTTTTTGGTTTGATTGAGGAGAAAGTAGTTCCTAAAGTGTTAATGATTTCCTCAATCTTATTAATCCTAGAAGGATCCATATCATGGGATTTGATGGTCTCCAAAGTTTTAATAATTTTAAGCATGGAGCTATCAAGTCTATTCAAATTCCCTCGAATCGCGATCCAACTCATTTATCCTAGTTATACTTGGTATTTCTAACTCTATCTTTTCAAGTTTTTTCATAATGTGAGCTAGAGTAATATCTTCTTGTATGCTAGGAACAGGGAGATTTCCAACAAGATTTTCAATAACATTAAGAGACTCCCAAATTGGGGCTTCTAAGAAATTCCCATTGATATCAGTATCTAGAATGAACCTATTCCAAGGACTAATCCCAACATAAAAATTTCTAAGCAGGATAGTAGTGGATTGCTTTTTGGCGGCTCTTTTCTGAGAATCATTAATTCTATACCAAGCATATTTTAAACTTTCACCACCTTTTTGTTTAAAGGTGAGAACCTCTGTCTCAACAAAGGCAAAAGGACCAGACATAATGACAGCTACTAGCAAGATAAATAAATTTTTTGTGATTTTTGATATAGGACACAAAGATAAAAACTGAAAGGTAAATTAACAAGACTAAAAAACAAAGGTAAAAGATAGTGTGCAACTTCCCTATCTTAGCACTCGGCTTCCCCGGCAACGGCGCCAGAAATTTGCTTGATACTCTATCCTCGTTGGTTACCCCAAGTGGAAGGTTAGATGTAATGTAGCGGCAAATTTCCGCCATGTAGAGGATAGGGTTTGTCTCCCGTAGGACTCCGGCAATGATAAGTAGGTGGTTCGGCAGGTGATGCGCCGTATGAAAAGAATCACTTGCTTTGCCTGGACCTGCACACGACACAAATAACTTTGATACCCGACGAGTACATAGAGGTTGTCAATCTCTCCAGCCTTGCTGTTCACAAAGGATCAACGCAACAGATAAAAGATAATAATGATAGCAGCTAGAAAGTAAAAGCAGGAAAATAAAAGAGCGTGTAAACAGTGATGAGAATATGGACCGGGGTCCCGTGATGTTCACTAGTGATGTCTCTATCCCAAAAGACGATAAAACTACTATGCGAGGTAAACAAATTACAACTAGGAAATTGACAGGATTAAAAACACACCGCAATGCTAACTATGCTACAAAGAAAGGACGAGGCTCAAAAGCATGAGCGGTACGCCAAAATAAGTAGACCGAAATCCAACTGCATCTACTACTAATCATACACCTTGAGATATCTATCCAGAACATCTCGCTGGTATTAAGTTGCGAGCCCCACCCAAAGTGTAAACCCAAAGCAACATATAACTGTATTAAAAATCACTTTGCGTAAAGTAAACAATCCTTGCAACCGCGGTTACAAGCACCATTGTTTTCCCCCTTGTGGCAACAACACATCCCCTAGACTCATGTTTCTATCACTTGAACCCACAATCGAGCATAACGTTCCCTCTTGGAGTTACTACCTACTACTTGGCCAAAGCAATAAACAACAACGGAGAACATGCACGAATTACTTAGGAACAAAAAATAAAAAAGATAAGAACCAAATATATAACTCAATCACTAGCTGAACATAGTCTCATAATCCATCAGATTCCAGCAAAATCAGCATTGCAACAACAGAAAATTACATATTTGCCTCGATCATGTAGGGCAGCTCACAAGGTCTAAACCATGAAGAACAAAGAGGGGAGGAGAACATCACATAGCTATTGATCACGGACCCATGGTCCAAGGAAACTACTCACAGATCATCCGGGAAGCGTCCATGGTGGAGGGGAAGCTCCCGGAGGTCAATCCTCCCTCCGGCAGGGTGCCGGGAAGAGGTCTGCTAGCGCTCCCGATCTTGGAAGCGCGGCAGCGACGGAACAGAGGCGAGATTACGAAAAGGGTTCTGTCTTCGGAGGTTTCACGTCACGGAAAATATATAGGCGAAGGGGGGCAGCCAGGGGGCCACATATACGTCCAAAACATATCTATAATTTCTTCTTGCTCCATGCATGTTTTGTGTGATATTGCTATGATCTAGATACACTTTCATACACTTTTGATCATATTTTGGACTAACCTATTAACTTAGTGCACCACAGTGCCAGTTCCTGTTTTCTGCTGTTTTTCTATTTCAGTTTTCCCCCATATAAAAAGTGCTCCAAAAATTCGGGAAAAATCAGATAAAAAATCAGCGTGAAGGAACCTTCCGGAAGAACCTGGGTGGGGCCAGAGGGCCACCACCAGGGGCCCTGGCGGCGCGCCCTAGGGCTTGGCCGCGCCAGGGGTTGCCTGGACCCCTGGTGGCCCCCCTGGCTGCCCCCCTTCGCCTAAATATTCTCCGTCACGGGAAACTTCCGAGACGAGAACCCTTTTTCGCGATCTCTCCTCTGTTCCACCGCCGCCGCGCTTCCGAGATCGGGAGCACCAGAAGACCTCTTCCCGGCACCCTGCCGGAGGGAGGGCCGACCTCCGGGAGTCTCCTCTCCACCATGGATGCTTCCCGGATGTCTCGTGAGTAGTTTTCCTTGGACCATGGGTCCGTGATCAGTAGCTATGTGATGTTCTCCTCCCCTCTTTGTTCTTCATGGTTTAGACCTCGTGAGCTGCCCTACATGATCGAGGCACTTTTGTAATCTTTCTGCTGTTGCTATGCTGAGTTTGATAGGATCTGATGGATTATGAGATTATGTTCAGATTGTGATTGAGTAATATATTTGGTTCTTATCTCTTATATTTTTGTTCCTAAGTAATTCTTGCATGTTCTCCGTTGCTGTTTATTGCTTTGGCCAAGTAGTAGGTAGTAACCCCAAGAGGGAACGTTATGCTCGATTGTGGGTTCATGTTCCCCGATGACACGCTTGAGTGACAGAAACATGAGTCTAGGGGATGTGCTGTTGCCACAAGGGGGAAAACAACGGTGCTTGTAACCGCGGTTACAAGGATTGTTTACTTTACGCAAAGTGCTTTTTAATGCAGTTGTCTGTTGCTTTGGGTTTACACTTTGGGTGGGGCTCGCAACTTAATAATACCAGCGAGATGTTCTGGATAGATATCTCAAGGTGGATGATTAGTACTAGATGCAGTTGGATTTCGGTCTACTTATTTTGGCGTACTGCCCGTGCTTTTGAGCCTCTTCCTTTCTTTTGTAGCATAGTTAGCATTGCGGTGCGTTCATAATCCTGTCAATTGCCCTTCTGTAATTTTTTCACCTCGCATAGCAGTTTTATCGTCTTTTGGGAGAGATACATCACTAGTGAACATCACGTATCCCGGTCCATATCCTCATTACTGTTTACACGCTCACTTACTTTTCTGCTTTACTTTTAGTTGCTATCATTATCTCTTGTGTTTGATCCTTTGTGAACAACAAGACCGGAGAGATTGACAACCTCTCTGAACTTCGTTGGGAACAAAGTTATTTTTGTCTGTGTGCAGGTCCGCGTCAGTTGCGCCACTGACACCTACTTATCATCTCTGGAGTCCTACTGGAGACAAACCTTGGTATCTTTACTGAGGGAAATTTGCTGCTGTGCTACATCACGCCTTCCACTTGGGGTTTACCAACGAAGGGCGAGAAATCACTATCATCACCTCGCACATCAAGCCAAATTTCTGGCGCCGTTGCCGGGGACTCCGAGTGCTAAGATAGGGTAGTTGCACACTACCCTTTACCTTTGTTTTTTAGTCTTGTTAGTTTACCTTTCAGTTTTTATCTTTGTGTCTTATATCAAAAATTACAAAAAATTTATTTATCTTGCTAGTAGTTATCATTATGTCTGGCCCTTTTGCCTTTGTTGAGAAAGAGGTTCTCACCTTTAAACAAAAAGGTGGTGAAAGTTTAAAATTTGCTTGGTATAGAATTAATGATTCTCAAAAAAGAGCCACCAAGAAGCAATCCACTACTATCCTGCTTAGAAATTTTTATGCCGGGATTACTCCTTGGAATAGGTTCATATTAGATACTGCTATCAATGGGAATTTCCTAGAAGCCCCGATTTGGGAGTCTCTTAATGTTATTGAAAATCTTTTTGGAAATCTCCCTATTGCTAGCATACAAGAAGATATAACTCTAGCTAACATTATGAAGAAACTTGAAAAGATGGAGTTAGAAATACCAAGTATAACTAGGATAAATGAGTTGGATCGCAAGATTCAAGGGAATTTGAATAGGCTTGATAGCTCCATGCTTAAAATTATTAAAACTTTGGAGGTCATCAAATCCCGTGAAATGGATCTTTCTAGGATTAATAAGATTGAGGAAATCATTAATACTCTAACAACTACATTTTCCTCAATCAAACCAAAAAAGGTAGAGACTTCAGCAAGAAGGGAACCTAAGTTCAATTATGTCCCTAGTGTTCCCCGACCTAAAAGCAAACCACCCATTGCCAAAGAAGTTGAAACCGTGAAAACTTTGGAAGAAATACCTCTCTTTGATAATTTTATAAATGAATCTTCCATTGATTTTCCGCCTTTTGGTTTTCTCCCTAGAAGTATCTTCATTAGGCCTTTATTTGAAAGACATCTTAAGACTAGTTGTACAATTGAGGAGCTTTTTGATGATCTTGATAATGATTCGATTGATACAACTTGATCTTTTGCATCATGCCTAGCTGAAAGGCATAAAAGAAAGCGCTTTCGGGAGGCAGCCCGCAACGAATTTAGGTTTTTCTTTTTGCTTTTGTTGTGTCTTGATGTTTGTTACTACTGTAGCAACATCATTGTATCTTTATTTTTCAGCTTTGTGCCAAGTTATAGCCTCTTATGATAAGGGAAGCAAGAGTTGTGACATGCTGTCCAGAAAACAGATTTTGTCCTTTGACAGAAAAATTCGAATCAAATCACCAGATCATATTTTTGATCTGAATTGTTTTGACAACATGCTCTATACAATTGTGAAACTTTCGTATGTTCTGATTTTTTTGATTTGAGTTGCAGAAGTGCCCCTAAAAAATTCTTTACTACCTGCTGTTCTGTTTTTCACAGATTCTGCCACGTTTTGTCTCTCCTTACTTTTGCAAACCTTAAGCTTGCTTTTTCTTTGCAAAAACTTTTTGGCACTCTTGAGAAACAGTAGATCTTCAAGAATATCTTTATATCCAGTGGGAAAAAATATTTTATTAAGGGTACTAACCTCTCTAATCAGCTTATGATGAGTTATGTATGAAGGGAGTTTTCAAGTGTGCGATGGAATATGATGAAAGAAGATTCGGGAGTGTCAAGCGCTCAAGCTTGGGGATGCCCCCATGCATCCCCAATAAATATTCAAGGAGACTCAAGCTTCTAAGCTTGGGGATGCCCCCGTGCATCCCCTTCTCCGTCAACAATCGTCAGTCCGTCGTTCGTCTCACTATATTTTTATCACTTCATGCGTTATGTGCTATGCTTGGAGCGTCTCTCTCTTAGGTTTTATTTTTAGTTTTCTTTAGATTTGCTTGCTGTTCATATTAAGTTAGATCCCGTCTTACTTTGTGTGGGAGAGAAACACGCTCCACTTTCAAAATTTAGAACACATCATAGGATTTTTCCTGCTTATCTCTTTGCTGTTGTGTGTTCTTTATCTTTTCGTAGCTGCTGCCATGTTTAGTTTTAGTCTTAGTTTGTCTTTAGTAAGAGCCTTGGCTTTTGTTTAGTCTATTGCTGGAACTCTTGTTAGTTTTCATGTTTATCTTGTTAAAGAGAGTTGATTGTTGCACTGAGTTGTGTTTTGTCTTGGAAGTAGGTAATTGAGGTTGCTATTTAATTCTAGTAGTAACTTGCAATAGTTTTGAGGTATTGACGTGAGTAATGTTTGTACTTTTGGTGTCAAGAGATCTAACCTATTAGTGATAGGTGTCGTATTTTGGGCAATCCGTGTGTATTTTCAAAACCTACAAAACTAGTTGAGAACTCTAGCTACTAGATGGATCACTAATCTTTGGAGGGATCGAATATTAGAGTACACTCACGTACCATGAGTCGAGGATGCGCAAGGATAACCAAACCCCCATACACTCCTCCTCGGGGTACATGTCTCTTTGTGAACCTCCTTATTAGATTGAGAGTTACCGATAATAAGTGCATGCGTTCTTCGGACTAATGTAAGTATTGAAAGTTGACACTTCCACCTTCCCATATTTTGCTAGCCTCTCCAGTGCCGTGCATTGCCTTCTTCTCACTCCGAGAGTTGGTGTCCACCTTCGCCGGTGCATCCAAACCCTTGGCATGATACACTCTGTCATCATAAACCTCCTTATATCTTTCCTCAAAACATCCACCATACCTACCTATCAAGGCATTTCCATAGCCTTTCCGAGATATATTGCCATGCAACATCCACCTCTTCATGACGTGATCTTCATGTCATACATGTTCCTGCTACACTGGCAGAGGCATACATTTGCATACATCATGATAGTTACATCTTCTTTATGATTTTGAGTACCTTGTAAAGTGTGAAAGATCTCCTTTACCTTCTTGTAAAATAGAGTGTTGCCCTTAAGTGAGGAAAAGATCCCAAAGTGGACACAATAAAAGATCCCAAAGAGGACAAATGAGAGTTCAATAGAAAGAGCCATTGAGGCCACAAAAAAATACAAAAAAATAGAAAAAAGAGAAAAAAATAAATAAAAAGAAAGAAAGGGGCAACACTACTATCCTTTTGAGAGATCCACACTAGTACTCCCTTTATATCCTTGTACTCCATAGAGATGATCTTTATGCATATAGCTCTGTGGGGACCTTCACACTATAGAACTTGGCTTGCATATTCCAAGGATGAGCCTCCTCAAACGAGCTCTAGGTCTTCATGAGCGAGAAAGTTCGATGCACCCCCACTAGTTCCATTGGAGAGATTCTTAGCTCGTATGTGCATCCGTTGCATGGCAATCCCTACTCCTCATATCATATCTATCATTTGGCATCTCTTGCCTATGATTGTCCTCATTGATGTGAGCCTTTCTCATCCTTTTTGTCTTCCTCCTCCTTATTCCTCTCTTTGCCATCCTAAGTGTCAACTCTCGTTCTTACGCTCATCCATTGCATGAGTGCTCAAAATATTGAAAAATGAGTGGATCAAATTGACTTGTACCTGGCTAGTGGTCTGGGGACGAGTCAAGATAAGATTCCAGAAAAATACCAAGTGTGAAACTTTAGTAGATTGAGTTCTCAACAAATAAATGTTTTTCTCGTATTCCCTATCCCCCTTCTTGCACGCAAACACCATTTGGAGACATTCGAGTCACGGACAACGAGAGCTCTTGCACCTAATGTTCTTTTGTTACTTGTTTCAATGCTAATATAGACTCTTGCATGTTATGACTTGAATTGAATTTCTAACCTTGATTGCTTTACTTTTCAAAGTTCTTATATGGTTGCTAGCATGTCACCACAGAAATTATGCCGTTATCATTTACCTACTCGAGGACGAGCAGGAATTAAGCTTGGGGATGTTGATACGTCCAAAACGTATCTATAATTTCTGCTTGCTCCATGCATGTTTTGTGTGATATTGCTATGATCTAGATACACTTTCATACACTTTTGATCATATTTTGGACTAACCTATTAACTTAGTGCACCACAGTGCCAGTTCTTGTTTTCTGCTGTTTTTCTATTTCAGTTTTCCCCCATATATAAAGTGCTCCAAAAATTCGGGAAAAATCAGATAAAAAATCAGCATGAAGGAACCTTCCGGAAGAACCTGGGTGGGGCCAAAGGGCCACCACCAGGGGCCCAGGCGCCCTGGTGGCGCGCCCTAGGGCTTGGTCGTGCCAGGGGGCCGCCTGGACCCCTGGTGGCCCCCCTGGCTGCCCCCCTTCGCCTATATATTCTCCGTCACGGGAAACTTCCGAGACGAGAAGCCTTTTTCACGATCTCTCCTCTGTTCCACCGCCGCCGCGCTTCCGAGATCGGGAGCACCAGAAGACCTCTTCCCGGCACCCTGCCGGAGGGAGGGCCGACCTCCGGGAGTCTCCTCTCCACCATGGATGCTTCCCGGATGTCTGTTGAGTAGTTTTCCTTGGACCATGGGTCCGTGATCAGTAGCTATGTGATGTTCTCCTCCCCTCTTTGTTCTTCATGGTTTAGACCTCGTGAGCTGCCCTACATGATCGAGGCACTTTTGTAATCTTTCTGCTATTGCTATGCTGAGTTTGATGGGATCTGATGGATTATGAGATTATGTTCAGATTGTGATTGAGTAATATATTTGGTTCTTATCTCTTATATTTTTGTTCCTAAGTAATTCTTACATGTTCTCCGTTGCTGTTTATTGCTTTGGCCAAGTAGTAGGTAGTAACCCCAAGAGGGAACGTTATGCTCGATTGTGGGTTCATGCCCCCCGATGACACGCTTGAGTGACAGAAACATGAGTCCAGGGGATGTGCTGTTGCCACAAGGGGGAAAACAACGGTGCTTGTAACCGCAGTTACAAGGATTGTTTACTTTACGCAAAGTGCTTTTTAATGCAGTTGTCTGTTGCTTTGGGTTTACACTTTGGGTGGGGCTCGCAACTTAATACCAGCGAGATGTTCTGGATAGATATCTCAAGGTGGATGATTAGTAGTAGATGCAGTTGGATTTTAGTCTACTTATTTTGGCGTACTGCCCGTGCTTTTGAGCCTCTTCCTTCCTTTTGTAGTATAGTTAGCATTGCGGTGCGTTCATAATCCTATCAATTGCCCTTCTGTAATTTGTTCACCTCGCATAGCAGTTTTATCGTCTTTTGGGAGAGAGACATCACTAGTGAACATCACGTATCCCGATCCATATCCTCATTACTGTTTACACGCTCATTTACTTTTCTGCTTTACTTTCAGTTGCTATCATTATCCCTTGTGTTTGATCCTTTGTGAACAACAAGACCGGAGAGATTGAAAACCTCTCTGAACTTCGTTGGGAACAAAGTTATTTGTGTCTGTGTGCAGGTCCGCGTCAGTTGCGCCGCTGACACCTACTTATCATCTCTGGAGTCCTACTGGAGAAAAACCTTGTTATCTTTACTGAGGGAAATTTGCTGCTGTGCTACATCACGCCTTCCACTTGGGGTTTACCAACGAAGGGCGAGAAATCACTATCATCACCTCGCACATCAGCCACCAGGGGTCCAGGCGCCCCCTGGCGCCGCCAAGCCCTAGGCCGCGCAAGGTGGCCGCCTAGGGCCCTGGTGGGTCCCCTCCGGCTCTCTTTTGGGACTCCGGAAGGTTCCATTGCACTGATTTTTTATCTAACTTTTCTCGAATTTTTGGAGCACTTTTAATATGGGGGAAAACTGAAATAGAAAAACAACAGAAAACAGGAACTGGCACTGTGGTGCACTGAGTTAATAAGTTAGTCCAAATATGATCAAAAGTGTATGAAAGTGTATCTAGATCATAGCAATATCACACAAAACATGCATGGAGCAAGCAGGAATTATAGATACGTTTGGGACGTATCATAATGCACCCCTATTTCGAGGAGGATTTGACTGTACATTGTATCTTCCATTAATTTTTTCTACAAATTTTCTCAAAAGAACACAATTCTTGTGATGGTTAATAGTGAAGTGGTGCAACATTCGTGTAATCATTCAAAATCTCCAACGTGCACAAACAAAACGATCATGCATCACAATCCTTTATGTGTCACCTAAATTGTGAGAGGAACATCCTACCACATCAACACACATTACACACAAAAAATTGTATTGAAATCAAAAAAATGTAACAAATACAGACAAACTATTTGAACATTCACCTATTGTGACGCCCCCAAAATCAAGCCGTGTACAGTAATCATACACGCAAGGTACACGATCGAGATTAGAGACTCACGGTGAGATGTCACAACTCAACTCTGCAAATAAAATAATACAAGCTGTTTAATACAAGCCAGGGGCCACGAGGGCTCGAATACAAAAGCTCGAAAGCACAAAGTTAGCGGAAGCAAAAGTATCCGAGTACAGACACAAGAATACAAGGTTGCCTTAAGAAGGCTAGCACAAATAACAACAGATCGAAAAGGCGAGGCCTCCTGCCTGGGAACCTCCAAACTACTCCTGGTCAACGGGAAACTCGACGCCGTAGAAGGCATCGGGGATCTTCATGTTGCGGTAGTCGACATCGGGGATCTCCTACTCTTGGACTCCAAGGCTCCAACATCGACTGCAGCGGCCGATCAGGCAAAACAAAAAGGGGAAATAAAGCAAAGGTGAGTATCTAGCATACCCACGAGTCTTACGTCCGCTACTAAGCATTATGCATTGTTTCAAATGGAAAGGGGAGGCTGTATATAGTGGACTGCAAGGATCTTCCCGGCTATCAGCCCGTGGTACTGCTGAAGTCTGAAGAGCTTTCGGACAAACTACGACGCATGGGAGCCCATAACTCCTTATCCCACGTGAAGGTAGTGCGTACAGACCAATGGGTCTCTCAAGTCATCCGCCGAACCATTTAGCATTTTAATATTATCTCGCAGACAACCGTTATTGCTGTCTGACTAACAACACAACGGACAACGAACAGCAACAAGGCCGACCGGTAACGTCGGGGCCTGCCCTGTCGTCCCGTCAAAGCGCGCGGTTACCGACAAGGTGAACCGTCTCCTTACCTTGTCTCGCGTGTGCTCTTGGTAGAGCTCGACTTTTTCGTGGTTTGGTAACTCTCGCGAGATACGAGCAGGGGCCAAGCACGCCAGTAACGTCGGTCGTACCCTCCGTGTCGCTCCCGACAATATACCGCTCGCGGGCACCGTTGGGTCGGCCGACTCTTACCTTTAAGGACACCAGTTGATTCGAGTGCCTACCATTAAGTGAAACCAGGAGGAATCACCCTCGATGGCACACTTAAGGGGTTCGACAGAGACATCAGCGGAATGAACTAAAGAGGATTATTCTCGTATCACCCCGGTGGTGCCGAGACACCAGTGGAATGAACTAAAGAGAAATACCCTCGTATCATCCCAGTGATGCTACGCTACTGAACAGACGAGAGTGAGATACGAGTCCTTCCACTCGTAAGTCAAACTCGAAGCGACTCGGCAGAGTCTCGCTGTTGTAGGTTCCCTATGGCGTCTGCATTGATCCGTACCTGTTGCAGTTGTATATGTTTTGTATCCGCGTCACTCCCCTGAGTGGTCACGGCCCGCTATCTAATCCTAGCTAACAATGCGCAGGGCTCACTGCTGAATACTGCATAATTATAATTGGCAGCATAGGATAAGGAAGGTACATCAAGGGGCGACAAAATCAGGCTATGCAATTGAATAGGATTGTAACGTAGCAGCATTAGTAACAATGCCTAGTTCAAGAAAGTACGGAAAGGTAGGCGATATCTGGGGAAGAGAATGGCTCTGCTTGCCTGGAAGCTCGACGGTAGGGGTGCGGTCGTCGACGAAGTAGTCGTACCCGGCAGCGGTGTAGTCGGCGGTAGCAGCGGGGTCTACCGGAGAATAAAGGGGGGAAGAAACAGTAAATATAAAGCAGGCATAAGAAACAGATGCATGAAAAGACAGATGAAAAGTTAACGGTGGTCTAACGCAGTATGTTGTATTATGCTCGGAGCGGAAAGTCATCCGGGGATGAACTGCCAGCTCCGGGTATTTATCGGACAGGGCGTCCGGAGGGAGGGGGGGGGAATCATGTCGGAGGTGTCGTGGAAATCCGACAAACGTATGGGTGGGGTATCCGAGTTAGTTAAACTATTCTGAACAACTTTCGTGTTCGGAATAAATTCATCCGGCAGGTTTTTACCGGCACCGGGAATTATCGACAGACAGCCCGGAGGGGGGAATGTCGATGATCGGTGTGTTAGGGGGGTGGGGTAGACATATAGATAGCGTATCCGTTTCCGTTACATTTTTCTGATCAATTTTGATGTATAAAGTTTTTGAATCTGACTTACTGTTTAAAAGATATTCAAATTCAAAGTTTTAATCATTTTTAAAAGATTTTCTGAATTTAATTTATTAATAAAATGCAACATTATCCACAGAGAGTTGACTGGTCAAACCTGACCAGTGGGTCCCACTGGTCAGTGACTTATTAAACAAATTGAATTAATTAAGTTAATTAAACAGTGGGGTGGCCCACTTGTCATACACTGTTTTTAAATAGACTAATTCATTTTAGTTAAACTAACAGGAGGGGCCCATTTGTCATATACTCATATGTTAAACTAGAAGTCTTAATTAATCTGGTGGGTTAGCTAAGTGGTTGGGCCCACCTGTCACTGTGCCAAACAAAGAAATAAAAGGGGGGGGGGGCGTTTAATGTCATAGGAGGGACTTGAACCCTGCATCTCACAGATGCAACCCATGTGCACGCACCACTGCACCAACTAGATTGCTTTGACAGAGTTCACCACATAAACTGTATAAGCAACAAAGGTGGCTCTAGTCTGAAACTATAAAAACAGAAGAAAAGTTCAGTGTCCATCCTTGAAGAAACTCGTACGAGGGGGGGATTCCAGTGCAACGACGGGGCATCACGGGGAGGCCACGGGCTTGGCCTGGGGCGCGCGAGGCTACATCGTGGGCATGGGGATCCAGGGACGCGGCCAAGGCGCGGCGAGGCGAGCAGCGGAAGCCCGCCATGGCAAGGGCAGGCGGCAGCCGGAGTACACGCCCACGGCAAAGGCCGCCACGAGCAAAAAATTCGAGCACGGCGAGGGAGGGCATGCAGGGGGCTCACATGGAGGCAGCGGCGGGGCTTGAGGAGGTCGAAGCAGGCTGGAGGGGGTGTGCCGCCGGCGACGCGGGTGGCGGCTTGGCCGCGTCCGAGTCGGGCACACAGGGCGGGGCGAGCGCGATGGAGGCGAACGGCGGCTTGCAGCCTGTCCAGGCGGTCGAGGAGGGTGAAGAGGAGCGCGACACGCCTCCTGGGCGAGCCCACATGGCTCGGGGTGGTCGGCGGCTGTGACGCCACGGCGGCGCGGCGTCGGTTGTGTGCGGCCACGCCCAACGAATCCGAGACTGGAGAGGGGCGTGGGGGGAAGCAGGGGGCAGCACGCTAGGGTTTCGAGGCCGAGGGGGGCGCGGGGGAACTTATTGCCGGCGGCGAGCCGTGGATTGCCGCCACGGCGTGGTCACGCACCACGCAGGGGATGAACAGGGGGAGGGAGGAGAGGGTGGTGGGGCGGGCCGGTTGGGCTGCGGCCAGGGGGAGAGGGGGTTTGGGCTGGGGAGGTGGGCCTCGCCCAGGGGGTAGGATAGGTGTTTCGCCATTTTTTCCTTTTTTTTCTGTTTTTTCCATTTTGTGCATTTATTTTAATCACTACTCATTTTTGTAAAATGTTGGATGTGCCCCAAAATTACTGTTGCACTATAGGTTAGTGCCACAAAAAGTTTGGGAAATTTTAAAAATCATTTAATATTTGAATTAAATATTATATGATTAATTTGGGGTTTTTAGCTACTGTTTACAATTGTTTGAATTATTTGGTAGATCAATAAATTACCCCAACTATACCAACATGGTCCACCGAATATTAGTGCATTATCAAAAGTGGTTGGACAATTTTAGGGTAAGATTTATGTTGCACTTTGTTTTTAATATTTCACCAAAGGCATTGTAAGATTTCATTTGACTTCTATTGAAATGATTTGGACTTTGTTTTGATCCATGATGATCAAGGTCCATCATTCACATTGCTTTCAACAGTAACAAAGGGGAATTTGAATTTCAACTGAACCAAGTTGATCAAAGCAAAATTTTGATCAAGGCCATTTTGAGCAACAGAGATTATCAACAGTGATTAGCAATAGTAATCCTGATTACTGTAGCGTGACAACCGGGGCGTTACACCTATGCCCTATACCTAATTAAGGGGTTACATGTGTGAAAGTATGATGTCATGACAAGCGACGACACATGATCGAACTTTGTATTTGATATCCTTTACTTGGAGACCTTGTACATGATTATATATGAAGAAACAAAATGATTATGCACCGCAATCCTCTTGGGGGGTCACCTAGATTATGTTAGGAATAACCAAAAAGTATATTGAAATTACCAACTAATGGATATGCATGTGATGCACACAATGTTTTGTATTTGTTTGAAATACTTTCAAACTAGTATTTTTTTATATGCATGCATCATGATTACAAAGTGCATGAATGGAGGTGTAGTGAATCCAGCCTTGATATATATGGTGGCAAACATATGTCTGCGTGCAAAAATACATAGGGGGTTACTTGTGTCAAAGTACGTCGTGACAAGCGATGACACACGATTGAACTTCAATTTATCCCTTTACATGCATGGAGACCTTGTAGATGGGAAGTTGAACACCACAAAATGATCGTGCGCTGCAATCCTGTTTGGGGATCACCTAAATTATGTGAGGAACATCCTACCACGTACACATGAACACCGTAGAAACAACAAAGTAAATTGAAACCAACTAATGCATATGGATGTGATGCACACAATATTTTGTATTTGTTTGAAATACTCTCAAACAATATTTTGTTGTATGCATGCATCATGATTACAAGGTGTATGAATGGAGGTGTAGTGAATCTAGCCTTGTATATACAGTGGCAAACATATGCCCTCATGCAAAAGTACATAGTGGGTTACTTGTGTCAAAGTATGTCGTGACAAACGACGACACACGATTGAACTCCAATTTATCCCTTTACATGCATGGAGACCTTGTAGATGGGAAGTTGAACACCACAGAATTATCATGCGCCACAATCCTGTTTTAGGATCACCTAAATTATGTGAGGAACATCCTATCACACATGAACACCGTAGAAACAACACCAAATGATGCATATGCATGTGATGCACACAATGTTTTGTATTTGTTTGAAATACTCTCAAACTAGTATTTTGTTATATCATGAATAGAAAGTATACATGAATGGAGGTGTGAATCCATCCTTGATATATATGGTGGCATCGTATGCCCGCATGCAAAAATACATAGGGAGTATAGGTGTGTGAAAGTATGCCGCATGACAGCCACAACAAACAATTGAAATTCAATTTATCGCTTAACATGCTTGGATACATTGTACTCTCTCCGTTCCTTAATATAAGGTGCCTATGATTTTGAGAAAAATTCCAAAACACATGGCATATTGGTATTATACCACCCGTTTAGGAAAATATACCTACCGAAAAAAATAGAACAGAGGGTCTCTTTCCTATTATTGGCTGATTCGAACTGTTTTTGCCGATTTTTTCTAGGGAAAGATCAGTCCAATTGTAGCATTATACGTACGCATTAATATCCGTACAAAAATCTTAGGCACCTTATATCAAGGAACGGAGGGAGTATAGGTTAGTTGAACACCACAAACCTCTTTGGGGGTCACCTAAATTATGTGAGAAACATCGTATATATATACCCTACACATGAACGCATGCATTGCACACAAACAAAGTCGATTGAAACCAAACAAATATGTCAAATGGACAAACTATTTGAACAATCACCTATGACCAGCATAGTACACTGTGCACTATACATATCAGGTCTTACCTTATGAGTGCAAATAGAAAATGCATATAAAGTCATATTCAACCTTCAAAACCCCTAATGCATGTTTTCAAAGTACACTTGAATGAAGTGTGGATCTGGCCTCGATATGGTGTGATGCCTGTCCGCATGCAAAAGCGACGACACACGATCGAGCTTCCGTTTGTAATTAAACATGGATATACCTTGTAGATGGTTATATGCACAAACAAAATGACCGTGCATCGCAATGCTCTTGGGGGGTCACCTAAATTATGTGAGGAACACCATATCCTAGCGCAGATGAACACATTACATAGAACAAAGTATATTGAAACAAAAAATGTGTGAAATGCAGACAAACTATTTGAACAGTATTCTTTTTCATATCAAAGTTGTCACGACTTTTTTGTGAAAATATTGAACGTTTCTGTCAATTAGCGTTACCTCTAAATGTTTACTTGCCTCCTACTTAGCATTCCTTCGAAATTTTCGTTCCTCCACTTGTTTTTCAACTCCCCGCTCAACTAACTACCCCCAACCCTACTTAAATACTGCTCTTATTTCAAGAGCTACCCCCATCTCCTTCCTAGAAACGAGCCGCCTCACCTCTCCCTCCCTCTCCCTCTCTCTCTCTGTTCTTCTTCGCCTCCAGATCTCGCCCCCTTCCCGGCCGATTGTTCTTGGTAGGACGTAAGAAATATTTGTATCACCATGTTGCCGCAGGGTGATATCGACGGCATCCGGCAGGTCCCTATCAGAAATGATGGTACGAATCGGTCTAGATCTCATCCAAATCGACGAGGTTTTAATACCCCCTTGCACCCCTCTATCTAGCTGAGCTTTTGTTTTTAGACCTTCGCTTCTATTTCATTTTCTATCAAAATATGACAATAACTGTGTATGTCCACAAGATTTTAAAATTAGGGTTCTTATTCGGGTTAGCACTTTGGATTATTGAAGTTAGCGTTTGTAACAACCCAGATTTCGCAAAAATTAAATTTTTGGTTTTCAGTGTGAATTGTTTGATTGTCTGATTTGTTTGCGGTGTTTGCATCCCTGATTTATCGATCGACGATTCCCCCCCTCTTATCTCGTATCGAACGGATACCTACCCTCTCCACCCTAACACTCGACCTTGCGACACCGGGTTTCACCCGATCACTGTCGCGAAACCGCACAAGACCAGGCGCAGCCAACGGAACGAAAAACCCTGTTTAATAAGTAAACGGGATATTTTTATAGCGCGCCGGAAAGTATTCTCGGAATGGTTCCAGCGCGAGGTGAACGCCGCCGACTCGACGCGCTGATCGCACAGTTCGAAGTTTTACCCGAATCGGAGGTCCTGCGGACCCCCGGCGGTCAGAAACGTAAACACCGCGCGCGCGAGAGAGAAACCGGAGATGTTTTTGCAAACTGCCAGCCACCTGTGCTATATAAAGACCACCCCTCTCCCACCCATTTCTAGGGTTTTCCTAGCCTAAAAATTGCAGCCACCCCCTCAAACATAGCCCCATTTTTCGTCCAACCTAGCCAGATCCGTTTCTGGTCGTCAAATCTGGGAAACGGAGGGTCCTCGTTGCGCCACGTCACCTATTTTTTTCTTCTCCAACCTCTCCCCTCTCTCTCCTAGCCGCCGCCGTCTGCACCGTGTAGGTCCTCGCCGCAGGCTTCCTGTGCCGCCGCGCCGCTGGTGAGCAGCTCCCTGCCGCGTGCCTCCCGGTCCTCCTTCCTCTCTTCACTCACTTCTCCCTCTTCTCCTCACAGGGCACCTCCCCGCTGCCATGGACGCCCAGCCGAAGCTCGGCCGCCGGCCCTTGGAACTCGCCGCCGCGACCTCCCCACGCCCCGAATCCGGCGGGAACCGGTCAGATCCGCCCATCCTTGTGCGGCCTCACCCCTACCTCGCCCGCCCCCGCCGCCGAGACCTCGCTGGAGGATCCACGCCGCCGCCTTGGACCCCTGCTCGGGATCGACCCGATCGGGACGAAGCGCCCAGCCCCAGCGCGCCAGTTGGGCCGCCTCCAGCACGGGTGGGCCGACCTGAAGCCCCCGTGGCCCACGGCCTAGTGGTCTTCCTAGCCCCGGCCCCGCCTTATCATGCACCCAGGGCGCAAGTGTGCTAACCTGTGCCCGCCCGCTCCATGGGCCTCGGCCCAGCAAGGTGAGGCGACCTTCCCTTTTTTTCTTGCTGCTGCTGCACTGCTGGGCTCGGCCCATTAGCATGTTTTTGCTATATAGCGCTCGTGAGCGCAACTTAGTAGTGCTCTCCCCCTGTATAGGCCCAGTAGCTCCAGATTTGGTCCAAGAGCGATTTATCTATTTTCTAGTTAATAAAAATTGGTAGATTGTGTTATTTATTTGTGATGCCCTATCTTTTTAACGGTAGCTCGGATCGCAACGCTTTAAACATGAAACTTGCTTAGAATTTTGTGTAGATTAATAAAATTTGCTCCTTTGTCTTGTTTGACTTTGTTTACATGCTGTTTGACTGTTAATTACATTGCATGCCACCGTAACGGTTTATATAATAACTTTTTAACCGTTGCTCGAATTAAAATGTTTCTTACATGTAACTTGACTAGAATTGCATGTAGGTTGTGAATATGCCGTTCTTTCTTGCTAATAAAAATAATAAAATTATGTTTAGGGAAAAACAGTACCAAATGCAATAATTATCGTGGGGTCCGTAATAGTTGCCATGCATAGGTTTTACCCCCACTTAAAGTGACTATATTAGATAGTTTATTTATGCTTCACCTCTTTCCATGATTGAGTGATATGCCATGCTTGGGTGAGATGCCATGTTAACAACCTTTGTTGATCATCTGTAACTAAACAACTTGAACCAATATAAATGTGCGGTATCGTTGTGTGTGACGAGTACTCCACTTAACCTGTTACTAACCACTATCGACGGTAGGTGCGATGTCTCGTGTTGCCTTCTTGTTGATGCTTGCTCGTGTTTGCTTCGTAGTAATATATGCTTGCTCGTTTATTGCTTTCCAGTGTTTACCGTCTTGTGTGCTTCCGCGGGTACCTCTCGGAGACGATGCGAGCTTGCGATCAACTACACCTTCGGAACCCGACCTATCAACAGGCAAGTACTATACATTACTTATGATCCATTCTATTTCAACCAGCGGTTTGCATGCTAGTCTAGGTTAGGTTCGATGTTTGATCCTACCACATGTTTACAGCCTCTTTCAAACCGATACAGCCATGTCCCCTCCCAGCAAACCATGTACTGCTATGTTACTATTGCACGTTGCTCAGCCCCTGCTTAGTATGCATGCTTAGGATGCTACGGTGTTACCCTGTTACTCCTTGGTTGGGCTATCACATTATTATATTGTTGTGGATGATGTGATTATTATAAATGTTAACTATACTCGACGAAGGATGGAAGGTCTAGGCTATCCCGCCCCGACGCTTTGTTCCATTCGAGTCACCTAGGATCCGAGTTCCGGGTATTGGTTTTAAGATTGAGCGTGCCTAACTGCATGTGGGATGCTATGGGGTCCCCTTTTCTTACCTACCTAGCTTCAAACATTTCTAGTGGTGGCCCAAGCTGATTTTACCATTTGAAACCGTGTGCGTAACTGGTCTGCAGCCAGTGGATTTAAAACAACTCGGGCCAGCAGAGACAGAGTTCCTTTGTTGATCCACACTGGTGAGCTAGGGAAGCCCCTGAGTTCAGGTGAGGCTAACCCCGACCTTAGCCATACGGAAGAGTCCGATATGAGAGCGTGGTCGGCTTTTGGGTTGGGTGTCGACTCCCCGGGGCCACCCGGATTTGTTCGTTGTTAGTTAGAGGGACCTGTCGTTTCGGATCTCTCGGAACTAAATCATAAAATGGTTGCCTGTGATGGGTAGAAACTGAGAGAGATGGGCGTGCGTGCGGATTCTTATAATGGGCAGTTGGTACACCCCTGCAGGGTTAAATCTTTTCGAGAAGCCGTGTCCACGGTTATGGACGACTTGAGACCTACTCATTGTTCATAGACAATAACAACTGATGATAATCTTAATAACTTGATCAACGTGTATGTGCCTTGACTGCTTCTTCTTCGTCGGGATGCGAAGAGGAGGACAAGGATAGGATAGGTGTTATGTTTGCGTAAGGAGCTGATAGCAAGACTTGTTGGAGGCGATTCCTCATCGAATGCTTGGCTTCTTATCTTACTCTCTAGAACATTAGCCACCTCATCAATGCTAGTGCGGCAGAAACCTCACCACTTACCCCATCCTTACCGTAAACTACTAGTTGTCCTAGAATGATGAGTGATGAAGTACTTGCTGGGTCATATGACCACTACAGTCGGATGCTGAGTACTTCTGCACTCATGATACTACCCCCAAACTCTTTTCAGGGGTTCTTGGTCGACAACAGGTATGGTGATCGACGTTTCACGTGGAGACTCGACGACGACTAGTTAGTCGTATCCCGGCGGAGGGCCTGGACCCATGTGGTTATGGGGATCGATGTTTTTCTCTTTGCCAGTAGGCATTTGATTGTAGTCTGTACTCAGACATGTATCTTCCGCTGATGTAATGTGTTAAGGAAGTTGTATGCCGATTGTATGAGATGTTGTATCCATGTAGCTGTAATGTTGTGATATCATGTTGGAAATCCGGGGCATATGGCTTCGTCATATGTCGCGGTGGGACCGATATGTGCTTCGTCCCTGGATCTGGATGGAAACATCTAGATCTGGAATAGTACCGCATATCGGGCCTTACAACTTGGTATCAGAGCCTTACCGACCGTAGGATCCCTTTTCTGACCGAAGTCGAGTCTAGACAAAAACTATTTTGTAGTTACTAAGATAGTTATCGGAGAGTAGGATTCTTTTTCCTCCTTACCCTTGCTCTGGTCAGGACAAGTGTCGTAAGTATTTTATTCTTGTCTTATCCCCTTCAAACTCTAGGATGTCGAGTGTGTGGAGTATCAGAACCATTACAATGCCTTGCTTGCAGCGTATTGTCTTGATTCCGGTCTCATGGTTGGGAAATCCTGTAGTACCTTTTGTCTCGATTCTCGCCCCTCGTTGGTTACCCCAAGTGGAAGGTTTGAGATGCAGTGAAGCAGCAAGTTTCCCTCGGTGAAGATACCAAGGTTATCGAACCAGTAGGACTTAGGAGATACAAGTAGGTGGAAACGTCGCAAGAAATTACTTCCTGACATAGTGTTGTCGTGGACCTGCACACAGCAACAAATAACTTTGCTCCCAACGAGTACAGAAGAGTTGTCAATTCCTCCGGCCTTGTCGTTTACAAAGGATCAACACAAGAGATAAAAGGTGCAAAGGAAAGTAAAAGCTGAAAGTAAATTGAGGGTGTGAACAATAATGTGAAGATGGACCGGGGTCCCGTGATTTTCACTAGTGATGTCTCTCTCCCAAAAGACGATAAAAGTGCTAGCGAGGTAAACAAATCACAGTTGGGAAATTGATAGGAGTATGAAGGCACCACAATGCTAACTATGCTGCAAAGAAAGGAAGGGCTCAAAAGCAATAGGCAGTACGCCAAGGTAAGTAGACCGAAATCCATCTGCATCTACTACGAATAATCCACCTTGAGATATCTATCCAGAACATCTCGCTGGTATTAAGATGCGAATCCCACCCAAAGTGTAAACTCAAAGCAACAGACAACTGCATTAAAAGAACTTTGCGTAAAGTAAACAATCCTTGCACCCGCAGGTACAAGCACCGTTGTTTTATCCCTGGTGGCAACATCACATCCCCTAGTCTCATGTTTCTGTCACTCAAGCTAGACATCAAGGGGCTGAACCCACATTCGAGCATAACGCTCTCTCTTGGAGTTGCAAATAAAATACTTGGCCAAAGAAAATACCGCAACGGAGAACATGCAAGAATTTACTCAAGAACAAAATATCAAAGAGAAGAACTAAATATATTACTCATCACAATCTGAGCATAGTCTCATAATCCATCAGATCCCAACAAACTCAACATAGCAACAGCAGAAATTACATAGATGCCTCGATCATGTGAGGCAGCTCACGAGGACTCGAAAGTGGAAGCACAAAAGGGGGAGAGATTCATCACATATCTACTGTTCACGGACCCATGGTCCAAGGGGGACTACTCACGGCATATCCGGGAGGCGTCCATGGCTATGGATTGTCTCCCGGAGGGGGTTCCTTCTTCCGGCAGGGTGCCGGAGCAGCTTCTCCAGGCAGCCCCGATCTTGAAACGGCGGTGTCGACGGTACAAAGGGGAGTTCGCGAGATAGAGATCGATATTAGGGGTTTCCACACCGAGGGGTAAATATAGGCGAAGGGGGCATCGAGGGGACCCACGAGGCAGTCAGGAGGGTCCCTGGCGTTGATTTTTTTTACATTTTTCCCGGAATTTTTGGAGCACTTTTAATGGCCAGAAAACCTGAAATACAAAAACAGCAGAAAACAGAAACTGGCAACTGGGTGCACTGAGTTAATAGGTTAGTCCAAATAGGTTCAAAAGTGTATGAAAGTTCAAGCAAAACATGGCAAAGTCACACAAAACATGCATGGAGCAAGCAGAAATTATAGATACGTTTGGGACGTATCAACATCCCCAAGCTTAATTCCTGCTCGTCCTCGAGTAGGTAAATGATAACAAACATAATTTCTGTGGTGACGTGCCACACAACCAAATAAGGACTTTTCATAAATCAATCAAAGCATGCAATTCAATTCAAGTCTTAACAAGCAAGAGTCTATATTAGCATTGACACAAGCAACAAAAGAACAAAAGGTGCAAGAGCTCTCGCTGTCCGTGACTCGAATGTCTCCTTTGGACTGGGAAGAAAGAGAAAAAAAGATTGTTGAGAACAACTATCTACTAAAGTTTCACACCTGGTCTCCTTTGGATTCTTATCTGGACTCGTCCATAGACCACTAGCCAGGTACAAGTCAAACTGATCCACTCCCTTTCGATATTTTGAGCACTCATGCAATGGATGAGCGTGAGAAATAAAGTTGACACCTAAAAGGCGAAAAGAAAAGAAGGTGGAGGAGTAAGACAAAAAGGTGTGAAAGGCTCACATCAATGAGGACAATCATAGGCGAGAGAAGGCCATATGATAGATATGATGTGAGGAGTAGGGATTGCCATACAACGGATGCACATGTGAGCTAAAAGCTCTCCAAGGGAACTAGTGGGGGTGCATCTAACTTGCTTGCTCAAGAACACCTAGAGCTCGTTTGAGGAGGCTCATCATTGGAATATACAAGCCAAGTTCTATCGTGTGAAGGGTCCCCACATAGCTATATGCATGATGATGATCTCTATGGAGTACAAGGGATAGAAGATGAAGTACTAGTGTGGATCTCTCAAAAGGAATAGTAGTATGCCCCCTTCTCTCTTTTTATTTTTCTTTTCTCTTTTATTTTTAACTTTTGGTGGCCTCAATGGCTCTTTCTATTTAACTCTCATTTGTCCTCTTTGGGATCTTTTGATTTTGTCCACTTTGGGATCTTTTCCGCACTTTAGGGGCAATACTATATATTTTACAAGAATATAGGAGATCTTTCACACTTTACAAAGGTACTCACATAAAGAAAATGTAACTATCATGATGCAAATGTATGCCTCTGCCAGGGTAGCAGGATATGCAATGATACTAGCGCGTCATGTAGCAATGATTAGGGCAAGGCCCAACTAGCATGCGGCTCATCGATCAAGCAAGTAGCATGTATGACATGAAGATCAAGTCATGAGAAGGTGGATGTTGCATGGCAATGTATCTCGGAAAGGCTATGGAAATGCCTTGTAAGTAGGTATGGTGGCTGTTTTGAGGAAAGATATAAGGAGGTTTATTATGACAGAGCGTATCATGCCAAGGGTTTGGATGCACCGGCGAAGTATGCGCCAACTCTCGAGGTGAGAAAGGGCAATGCACGGTAACGGGGAGGCTAGAAAAAGTATAGGTGGGTGGAAGTGTCAACTTTCGAATACTCACATTAGTCCGAAGAACTCATGCACTTATTATCGGTAACTCTCAATCTAATCAGGAGGTTCACAAAGAGACAGGTACCCCGAGGAGGAGTGTATGGGGGTTTGGTTATCCTTGCGCATCCTCGACTCGTGGTACGTGAGTGTACTCTAATATTCGAACCCTCCAGAGCTTAGTGATCCATCTAGTAGCTAGAGTTCTCAACAGGGGTTTTTTTGGTTTTCGAAAAACACATGGATTTCCCAAAATACGACATCTATCACTAATAGGCAAGAGCTCTTGACACCATAAGTTCAAACATTACTCTAGTCAATACCTCAAAACTATTGCAAGTTACTACTACAAAGAGAACAACAACTTTAACTACCTACTTTCATTCAAGACACAGAACTCAGTGCAACAGGAAAACTCTCTAACAAGATAAAACATGCAACCTATAGAAAGTTCAACCTAAGACAAAAGAAAAGCTCTAGAAAAACTAAAGCACTACAACTAAACAGAACAGCAGCTAAGAAAATAAAAAGAACAACTCACAGCTAAAAGAATAAGCATGCAAATCCTATGAGGAGTTCTAGTTCAAGCGGAGCGTTAATCTCTCCCACACAAAAGAGTAAGTTGGGGTCTAACTTGTTACTACAGCAAAGAAAGCAAAACAAACCTAGAAAAGTAAAGAGCGAGACGCTCCAAGCAAAGCACATAACGCATGAAGTGATAAAAATATAGTGCAACGAGGGACAAACTGATGATTGTTGATGAAGAAAGGGATGCATCGGGGGCATCCCCAAGCTTAGACGCTTGAGTCTCCTTGAATATTTATTGGGGGTGCACATGGTCATCCCAAAGCTTGAGCGTTTGACACTCCTGAATCTTCTTTCATCACCTTCCATCGCGCACTTGAAAACTCCCTTCATACATAACTCATTGTAGGCTGATTAGAGAGGTTAGTACCCTAATAAAATAATTTTACTCTACTGCAAATAAAGATTTCCAGGAAGAGCTACTGTTTCTCAAGAGTGCCAAAAAGTTTTTTCAAAGAAAAAGCAAACTTAATGTTTGCAAAAGTAAGGAGACACAAAACGTGGCAGAATCTGTGAAAAATAGAACAGGAGATAGAAAAGAATTTTTTAGGGATACTTTTGCAACACAAACCAAAATACTCAGAACATACGCAAGTTTCGTAATTGTATAGAGCACGCTGTGAAAAATTTCAGCTCAAAAAGATGGACTGGGATTTTTCTCTGATTTTTCTAGTCACGAGGACATAATCTGTTTTCTGGACAGCATGTCACAACTTTCACTTCCCTTGTCATATGAGGCTAAACTTGGCACAAAGCTTGAAAAGTAAAGATACAATGCTGTTGCTACAGTAGTAACAATCATCAAGACCACTAAGAACAGAACAAAAGCAAAAAGAAAAACCTAAATTCGTTGCGGGCTGCCTCCCGAAAGCGCTTCTTTAGAGCCATTATCTTTAGACCCATCAGCTAGGCTTAAAGCAGAAGATCAAGTCTTTTCAAGAGAATAACTAGCCCGTGTGACGGACTCAAAAGGTAACTTAATCTTTTTCCTAAGGAAATGTTCCATCCCTTTCTTGAGAGGGAACTAGAATTTGATAGTTCCGTCTTTCATGTCAATGATAGCACCAACTGTGCGAAGAAAAGGACGTCCCAAAATAATTGGACAAGAGGGCTCACACTCAATGTCCATAATAGTGGAATCAACGGGAACATAATTGTCATTGACAATGATAAGAACATCGTCGATCTTCCCCAAAGGTTTCTTTACGGAAGAATCAACAAGACGAACACCAAAAGAACAAGGATCAAAAGGTTTCAATTCAAGCATATCATACATTCTTTTGGGCATAACAGATGTACTTGCTCCAACATCACAAAGAGCATAACAAGAGAAGTTATTCAATTTAATTTTTATCATAGGATCCCAACCATCTTCTAGCTTACTAGGTATGGAGGCTTCTAGTCTAAGCTTCTCCTCCCTAACTTTGATTAGAGCATTGGTGATATGCTCTGTGAAGGCAAGATTGAGTGTGCTAGTGTGGGGGTCTCTAGACATCTTGTGTAGGAAACCAATAACTTCTGGTAAAGTGCAGTTGTCAAAGTCTAAGTCACTAATATCTACCAAGGAAGTAGTGATATCATTTAAGCTCACTTTTTTGAAAGCCTCTATGTTCATAGAGGTTTCCTCTTCTAAGGTTGAGGTGGTAGCATCACCATTGATAGGTCCAGTGGGACTAGGGGTGTGATGGGTGCTAAAAGTTTGGACATCCTCAACTACTTGGATAGTGGCTAATGTGTGGTAGGTAGGACGGCTCTTAATTCTCTCTTCTTCCTCCTTTTCTCTAGCCCATCTCTCTTTAAGTTTTCCCAACATCCTAATGTTTTCATTAATTTGGACTTGGATGGCATTCATAGGAGTGGTCTTCCTCTCCTCGGGGGGAGAGGTTCTAATCTTCAGCATCTCTACATCATGGGCTATGTTGTCTACCTTCGAAGAGAGGATATCTAATTTATCTAATTTCTCTTCCACACTGTTATTGAAGGCTTTCTGGGTAGTGATAAAGTCTTTGAGCAAGGTCTCTAGTTCTGAAGTGGAGTTTCTGGTGGTAGGATAAGTGTTGTTCCCATAGTTGTTGGATGGGAAAGGCCTAGGATTGTTGCTACTAAAGTTACTCCTATAAGCATTATTGTTGAAGTTGTTTCTAGAGACAAAATTAACATCTACTTGCTCCTGAGCAACCAAAGAATTTAAAGGAACATCTTGAGGATCAATAGAAGGTTGCTTGGTAAGTAGAGACATGATAAGGTCAACCTTTTCATTTAAAGAGGAGATCTCCTCGACAGAGTTTACCTTCTTACCGGTTGGAGATCTCTCGGTGTGCCATTGCGAGTAGTTCAGCATCATCTCATCAAGTAGCTTTGTGGCAGCACCAAGCGTGGTTGACATAAAAGTTCCTCCCGCGGCCGAATCTAACAGGTTCCGCGAGGTGAAGTTCAAGCCTGCATAAAAAGTCTGGATAACCAGCCAGGTAGTCAGTCCATGTGTGGGGAAGTTCTTGACAAGCGTCTTCATACGTTCCCAAGCCTGGGCAATGTGTTCATTATCCAATTGCCTGAAATTCATAATGTTACTCCACAATTGAATAATTTTAGAAGGGGGATAGTACTTCCCTATAAAAGTATCTTTGCATTTACTCCAAGAATCGATACTGTTCTTGGGCAAAGATTGTAGCCACTCCTTGGCTCTTCCTCTCAAAGAGAAAGGAAAATGCTTCAGCTTGACGATGTCTCCATCCACTTCCTTGTACTTCTGCATGTCGCAGAGCTCGATAAAGTTGTTTAGGTGCAAGGAAGCAACTTCTCCTGCTCCTGAGAGTTGATCTTTCATGACAAGGTTAAGCAGAGAAGGTTTAATATCATAAGAAGGTGCTGAAGTGGCAGGTGGAGCAATAGGAGTGCAGATAAAATCACTGTTGTTGTGACTAGTGAAGTCACACAACTTAGTGTTTTCAATGGAACCCATAGTAGCAGCAGGTATTTTTGGTATTTTTGATTAAGGACACAAAAGTAAAAACTGAAAGGTAAACTAACAAGACTAAAAAGCAAAGGTAAAAGATAGTGTGCAACTCCCCTATCTTGTAGACTTGAGTCCCCGGCAACGGCGCCAGAAATTTGGCGGTTGACAGGACCAACCTTTTGTAGCTCCTTGACTCCCCGACAATGGCGCCAGAAATTTGGCGGTTGACGGGACCAGTCTTTTGTAGCTCCTTGAATTCTCGGCAACGGCGCCAGAAATTTGCTTGATGGATTCTCTCCCCTCGTTGGTTACCCCAAGTGGAAGATTTGAGATGCAGTGCAGCAGCAAGTTTCCCTCGGTGAAGATACCAAGCTTATCGAACCAGTAGGACTCAGGAGATACAAGTAGGTGGCAACGTCGCCAGAAATTACTTCCTGACTAGGGTGTTTTCGTGGACCTGCACACAGCAACAAATAACTTTGCACCCAACGAGTACAGAGGAGTTGTCAATTCCTCCAGCCTTGTCGTTTACAAAGGATCAACGCAAGAGATAAAAGGTGCAAAGGAAAGTAAAATCTAAAAGTAAATTGAGGGTGTGAAGAATAATGTGAAGATGGACCGGGGTCCCGTGATTTTCACTAGTGATGTCTCTCTCCCAAAAGACGATAAAAGTGCTAGAGAGGTAAACAAATCACAGTTGGGCAATTGACAGGATTATGAAGGCACCGCAATGCTAACTATGCTGCAAAGAAAGGAAGGGCTCAAAAGCAATGGGCAGTACGCCAAGGTAAGTAGACCGAAATCCATCTGCATCTACTAAGAATCATCCACCTTGAGATATCTATCCAGAACATCTCGCTGGTATTAAGTTGCGAATCCCACCCAAAGTGTAAACTCAAAGCAACAGACATTTGCATTAAAAGAACTTTGCGTAAAGTAAACAATCCTTGCACCCGCAGGTACAAGCACCGTTGTTTTATCCCTGGTGGCAACAGCACATCCCCTAGTCTCATGTTTCTGTCACTCAAGCTAGACATCAAGGGGCTGAACCCACAATCGAGCATAACGCTCTCTATTGGAGTTGCAAATAAAATACTTGGCCAAAGCAAATACCACAACGGAGAACATGCAAGAATTTACTCAAGAACAAAATATAAAAGAGAAGAACTAAATATATTACTCATCACAATCTGAACATAGTCTCATAATCCATCAGATCCCAACAAACTCAGCATAGCAACAGCAGAAATTACATAGATGCCTCGATCATGTGAGGCAGCTCACGAGGACTCGAAAGTGGAAGCACAAAAGGGGGAGAGTTCCTCCTTCCGGCAGGGTGCCGGGGCAGCTTCTCCAGGCAGCCCCGATCTTGAAACGGCGGCGGCGTCAGTACAGAGGGGAGTTCGCGAGAAATAGATCGATATTAGGGGTTTCCACCCCGAGGGGTAAATATAGGCGAAGGGGGCATCAAGGGGACCCACGAGGCAGTCAGGAGGGTCCCTGGCGCGACCCAGGGTCGGGCCGTGCCACCTTCCCTCCTGGCTGCCTGGTGGTGGCCCCCCTTCCCTCTCTTGGTGATTCCGGAAGCTTCTGTTGCGCTGATTTTTTTTATATTTTTCCCGGAATTTTTGGAGCACTTTTAATGGCCGGAAAACCTGAAATACAAAAACAGCAGAAAACAGAAACTAGCAACTGGGTGCACTGAGTTAATAGGTTAGTCCAAATAGGTTCAAAAGTGTATGAAAGTTCAAGAAAAACATGGAAAAGTCACACAAAACATGCATGGAGCAAGCAGAAATAATAGATACGTTTGGGACGTATCAGCCTTACACATGTTTTGTTAACTACTCATCACTGTTCAGAATCAGTAAACACATCATTGACATCATTTAGGCCCTGCAAATTCTCCCATATGTGCCACACACGTTTTGTTAATTACTCATCACTATGTTTTTATCTACTTTTAATTAATGATCGCTTTTACGCAGTGGATGATTTCTGCTCACGGAGGCACATGTTTAAGGAACACATGGAGAAGAAGAGCCTGGAACGACAGGCAGAATATATAAATTCAAGATTTCTCCTTACAAGCGGTATTATAGATCCTCCGAGCTCGACAGATCTACGAGCTCCTGTTCCTTCACAGCACTGTACACTCCATCAAGAACAACTGAAAGAATGTGAGAATGCTGAAAGTGAATCAAGTCATTCACAAGAGAATATTAATGCAAATCCTTCAGATGTGGTTAGAAGATCTCTGCTTTCTCTCACATGCATAGGAAATATAATTTGTAGCTTCCAACCTAATGTCTTCATCCACATTATTACAAGACTGTTCTCATCATCAACTTGGAGATGTGTCTAAGAAGATGAAGATCTTACTAGTAGAGTTTGGGCGTCTCATCTATTTTTCTGAAGTTGTACTACCAAGCTCAAGCACATCAAAGAGAAAGCGGTTTACAGGGGTGAGTGCATGTGCTCTCCCCCTTAAACACTTATTTGAAATGTATGATTCTCTTCCTTTTACACAACTACTATCTTTCTTTCCGACATCTTCCACCTGTTCTAAGCTTGATATTTTTTGTTGTATAGCACTATAATATTCTCAAACGATGCCAACAAACAACAATCTCCAGTACTCAACAATGTCCTGGCAACAGAGCAGCAGCGTGGACCAAGTGCTATCGAGATTTACCTAACAAAGATGCAGGATGAACTTGAAGCTATGAAGAAGACTGGCAGAACAGAACCTCGAACTTGAAGCTGCCAAGAAGGCCCTGTCAGAGCAACAACAGGTAATTGATGATGTGAAGCATGTTTTGCCTCCGAAGCATGAACTTCAAACTATGAAGATTATGCTTGTAGACCAACAAAAATAATGTAAACTTGTCAAGAAGACCCTACCAGAGGAGCAGGCAGAAATCGAAGGTCTAAAAATTGCCATGCTACAGTTGCATAATCGTCTTAAATCTGTCATCTGTGCCTTCATTCAACAACAGGAAGACAACGAAGAGAATGGTAAAGAAAAGAATACTTTGGTTTGGAGAAGGCATGAATCAACTTGATTGAATTCTTAGTTCTTCCTTAGGATGGCATTGCTACCGCCCCTTCGCATGAAAATGAATAATGTCCTCTAACAGCCCAGTTTTCACAAAAAATTAAAAAAATTAGTTTTCGGTGTGAATTGTTTGATTGTCTGATTTGTTTGCGGTGTTTGCATCCCCGATTTATCGATCGGCGATTATTTTCCCCCCTCTTATCTCGTACCGGACGGAGACCGACCCTTGCCACCTTGACACTCGACCTTTGCGACACCGGGTTTCACCCGATCACCGTCGCGAAAACCGCACGAGTCCAGCCGCAGCCAACGGAACGAAAAACCCCGTTTAATAATTAAACTGGATATTTTTATAGCGCGCCGGAAAGTGTTTTCGGAACGGTTCCAGCGCGAGGTGAATGCCTCCGGCTCGACGCACTGATCGCGCAGTTCAAAGTTTTACCCGAATCGGAGGTCCTGCGGACCCCCGGCGGTCAGAAACGTGAGCACCGCGCACGCGAGATAAAAACCGGGGATGTTTTTGCAAACTGCCAGCCACCGGGGCTATATATAGACCACCACACTCCCACCCATTTTTAGGGTTTCCCTAGCCACAATTTTGCAGCCACCCCCCTCACAAAAGCCCCAATTTTTGCATTTTTCCCAAGTTTTGCACTCCGTGCGATCTGGACCGTCGGATCGGCCGATCCAACGGCCCAGATCGCGTCACCCAGCTCCACCAACCACCTCCCAATCTCTCCTCTCTCCTCTCACCCGGTCGCTCCCCGCGGGCAGCACGAGGCCGCCGCCGCCGCCGGTGCCCTCCGGCCAGCCGGCCTCCCCTCCTCACGCCGGCACCTCTCCTCCTCTCCCTTCCCCCTCTCCTCTCTTTCCCTCTTCTCCCTCTCATCCTTTCTCTCTCTGTGATGCAGCAGCAGGAGCCCGACCGCCATGGCCTTGAAGCTCGAGCTCGGACCCCCCTGGATCCCGGCGGATCCGGCCGCCCACGGACCGCCTGGCGCCGCCCTGCACTGCCTCTGCCCCTCCGCTGTCGGGCTGCCGGCCGGCGAGCCGAGCACGGCCGCCGCCGCCGCCGTCGAGGCACGGGCACGGGAGGCCCCGAGCGGCTCCTCCACCAACCGACAGGGGCCAGCCAGGCCAAGTGGGCCGGCGAGCCCACCCAGGCCAGCCAGCGCCCCCAGCCCAGGCCGCCTCCAGGCTGCAAGTGGGCCTCGACCCGATGAGGTTCACCCTTTTTTTTTCTAACTTCCTGCCTGGCAATTTTGCTAAGTCCCTGATATTTGTGCTGTTGATTCGATTCCGCGTTGACGATAGCAAGCGATCCGTAGCCCGGATGACTTCGCGCCCAAAAGATGAATTGTTTAGAATTGCGTGTACTTTAATTCATCTTTTATGAGCATTTGAATTTGAGCTCATCTTGATTGTGTAATTGTGTGCTAAAGTGGGCATCAGGCCGTTAAACTGCTACTTTTTGTTATTATGTGCTGGTGTTATTATTTTGTTGCAACTTTGTATGATGATTGTAACAAATCCATGAGGCCTATTGCATTGATTCCTTTTGCGTTGCGTTAAGCAATGTTTCTACTTCAGTTTCATGCATTCACATGCCATATTTGCTTGCTGCATCATGTTTATATCTTGCTCCAAAGTAGCTATCCTGATGTTATTGTGCTGCTATTGCTGAAACTGTTATTTTGTTGCAACTTCGGTCGACGAGTGTGTCGCACCGTTTATCGGAATTGAGTGATTCGAATTGCATTTTGTTAAGCATCATGTCTACTTTCATCCCATGTATTGCTATGTCATGTTGCTGCACTTTTGCATATAGATTTACCCCTATTTATACAGCATGTGTGCATAACTTGTCTTGCTTATATCTTTTTAACCGTAACTCCGTTTGGAGTGTTCTTTATATGTAACTTGATTAGTTTTTCGTGTTCTTTGTGTTTATGCTATTGTTTTCTGTTGTTAACCAACCTAAAATATGGTTTAGGACAGAACAGTACCAAATCTTTTAATCATCGTGCGGCACTTAGTGTATGCTATGTTTAGGATTGTGCCCCACTTAAATTGACTAGCATAGATAGTTTACTTTCTGCTTCACCTCTTGAGTTGTTTGTGTGATATGCCATGCTTGCTTGAGTTGCCATGTTAATAACTGTTGTTTGTTCACCTGTAGCTAAGCAACTTGAACCATCGTAAACGTGCGGTATTCGTCGTGTGTGACGAGTACTCCACTTAAACCGTTAGTAACCGTTCTCGACGATAGATCCGTATCACGTTGCCGTGCCTTGTGTTGTTTCTTTGATCTTGTATTGCTCCGTAGTAATAGTGGTGCACCGTTGATTGCTTTCCAGTGTTTCCGTCTTGTGTGCTTCGCGGTTACCTCTCGGAGACGATGCGAGCTTGCGATCAACTACACCTTCGGAACCGGACTTATCAACATGCAAGGACTATACATTACTTATGATCCATTCTATTTCAAACAGCGGTTTTCATGCTAGTATAGGTTAGGTTCGATGTTTGATCCTACCACATGTTTACAGCCTTTTTCAAACCGATACAGCCATGTCCCCTCCCAGCAAACCTTGTACTGCTATGTTACTATTGCTCGTTGCTCAGCCCCCTGCTTAGTATGCATGCTTAGGATGCTACGATGTTACCCTGTTACTCTTTGGGTTGGGATATCACCTTATTATATTATTGTTGATGATATGATTATTATAATGTTGACTATATTCGACGAAGGATGGAAGGTCTAGGCTATCCCGCCCCGACGCTTTGTTCCATTCGAGTCACCTAGGATCCGAGTTCCGGGTATTGGTTTTAAGACTGAGCGTGCCTAACCGCGTGTGGGATTTTATGGGGTCCCCTTTTCTTACCTATCTAACTTCAAACATTTCTAGTGGTGGCCCAAGCTGATTTACCATTTGAAAACCATGCATATATGCCTGTCGGGTAGCTCCTGGCAGACATCCTTTAAAATAACCCGGACCAGTGAGGACATAGTTCCCTTGCTGGCCCACTTTGTCCGGCTGAGGACCCGGTTTCCCATGTGTGATTAACCGGCTATCCAAACCTGCGACAGATGGTAGAGACCAGATCGAGAGAGCGGCCGGCTCCTGAGATGGATGTCGACTCACCGGGGGCCACCCAGATTTGTTCATTGCTAGCTAGAGGGACTTGTCGTTTCGGATCTCTTGGAACTAAATCATAAAATGGTTGCCTGTGATGGGTAGCAACTAAGAGTGATGAGCGTGCGTGCGGAGCCTCGTAATGGGCAGTTGGTACACCCCTGCAGGGTTAAATCTTTTCGAGAAGCCGTGTCCACGGTTATGGACGACTTGAGACCTACTCCTTGTTCATAGACAACAACAACTGAGATAATCTTATTATAACTTGATCAACGTGTGCGTGTGCCTTGACTGCTTATTCTTCGTCGGGATGCGAAGAGGAGGACAAGGATAGGATAGGTGTTATGTTTGCATAGTAGTTGATAGCAAGACTTGTTGGAGGCGATTCCTCATCGAATGCTTGGCTTCTTATCTTACTCTCTAGATCGTTAGCCACTTCATAAATGCTAGTGCGGCGGCAACCTCACCACTTACCCCTTCCTTACCGTAAACTACTAGTTGTCCTAGAATGACGAGTGATGAAGTCCTTGCTGGGTCAGATGACCACTACAGTTGGATGCTGAGTACTTCTGTACTCATGATACTACCCCCAAACTCTTTTCAGGGTTCTGATCGACGACAGGTATGGTGATCGACGCTTCTCGTGGAGACTCGACGACGACTAGTTAGGCGGTTCCCGGCGGAGGGCCTGGACCCGTGTGGTTAGGGGGATCGATGCTTTTCTCTTTGCCAGTAGGCATTTGCTTGTAGTCTGTACTCAGACATATAACTTCTGCTGTTGTATTGTATTTGAGGCCGTTGTATGCCGATTGTATGAGATGTTGTATCATGTATCTGTAATATTGTGATATCATGTTGGAAATCCGGGGCATATGGCTTTGTCATATGTCGCGGTGGGACCGATATGTGCTTCGTCCCCGGATCTGGGTGGAAACACCTAGATCTGGAACAGTACCGCATATCGGGCCTTACATGTCCCTATTTTTATTTTGTGGCCTTGACACATGGTTGGTATTGTAATGACTCAGAAAGTCCGTGTGACATCTATTAAGTATTAATAACAGCAGCATGAGCTGAATTTGCATTCTAATTCAAAAAATTATGAATTTTAGTCAAATACGTCCGTCACTCATCGTATATAAAACTAATCGAACGTTTGTGCAAACTGTGACAGTTATGCAAGGTATCACAAGCACGTGGATCCACACGTAAGAAGACACGTCACCATCCACCGGGCCCATGTGTCGGTATCATCACAAAAAAAAACGGGCCTACATGTCAGCACCCGTCACAGAAAATATGATAGCCAGTCCCACAGACAGACTGCCACGTTAGCACCATGTGGTACCGCATGGTAGGCCTGTTGACCAGTCAAAACGGTGGACCGCCTCATTACACCGGGCCCACATGGAGCGAGCCACGTCAGCAAGCGGTGGACTCCATTTGACAAAAATTATAATCGGGTAAATTAAAAAAATAAACCCATTGACGGTTTTATCTTGAGAAAAAACGTTCTTGGGTGACAGATTGACGTGGTAAACGTGACAAGTTGATCCTTCCTTGAAGAACCTCATTATTGACAAAAAAAGTTGTTGCCCAAGATACAATTTTGCGTGTCGAAAAAAGTGGTACCGTCATCATTTTCGTTTTTTATGACGACGCGTCAATGACAGTGGGATTGACGGAGGCGAACCGTTGTGAGGTTGTTATTATTGAAGAAAAATGATTTTCCAATACACAATTAGCCCGTCAAGTGATATCGTTGATTTTACAGTGGCTCCACCTGCCACTTCAACACCTTCATATGAAATTAAACCTGCTTTGCTAAACCTTGTTATGAAAGATCAATTCTTCGGTGCTGGAGATGATGCTGCTTTGCACTTCAATAATTTTGTTGAGCTTTGTGATATTCAAAAGTAGAAAGAAGTAGATGGTGATATTGTTAAGCTTAAGCTTTTTCCTTTCTCCTTGAGAGGAGGAGATAAAATGTGGCTTCAATCCTTGCCTAGGAATAGCATAGATTCTTGGGATAAGTGCAAGGATGCTTTTATTGGGAAGTATTACCCACCTGCTAAAATTATCCAGTTGAGAAGTAACATTATGAAATTTAAACAATTGGATAATGAACATGTTGCCCAAGCTTGGGAATGCATGAAATCTCTTGTTAAGAATTTCCCTACACATGGTTTGACTACTTGGATGGTTATCCAGACTTTCTATGCAGGATTAAACTTTACCTCGCGGGATCTGTTAGACTCGGCCGCGGGAGGAACCTTTATGTTAATTACACTTGGTGCTGCCACAAAGCTATTGGATTAGATGATGACACATTATTCTCAATGGCACATCGAGAGAGCTCCAACAGGTAGGAAGGTAAACTCTGTTAAGGAGATCTCCTCTTTAAATGAAAAGGTTGACATGATCATGTATTTACTCACCAAGCAAGCTCCTATGGATCCTCATGATGTTCCTTTGAATTCTTTGGTTGCTCAAGAAAGAGAGCAAGTTGATGTTAATTTTATTTCTAGGAACAACTTTAATAATAATGCTTATAGGAGTAATTTTGGTAGCAATCCTAGACCGTTCCCATCCCACAACTATGGGAACAACAACACTTATCCAAGAACCAAAAACTCCACTTCTAAATTAGAGAGCATGCTTAAGGACTTCAATACTTCTCAAGAAGCCTTGAATAAGAGTGTAGAAGAGAAACTAGAAAAACTAGATAGTCTCTCTTTGAAGGTAAACAATATAGCTCATGATGTAGAGATGCTTAAAATTAGAACCTCTCCTCTTGAGGAAAGGAAAATACACCCACGAATGCTATACAAGTGCAAATTAATGAGAAAATTAGAATTCTAGCCAAACTTAAGGATAGATGGGCTAGAGAAAAGGAATAGGAAGATAAGATTAAGAGCCTTCCTGCACACACTTCAATTGCCATTATACAAGTTGTTGAGGATATCAAAACTTTTAGCACCCAACACATCCCTAGTCCCATTGGACCTATTAATGGTGATGCTAATACCTCAACTTTAGGACAAGAAGGTTCTCTGAACTTAGATAGAACCAAAAGAATGAGCTTAGATGACATCACCACCACTTTAATTAATGGTAGCGATCTTGATTTTGATAATTGTAGTCTTTTTGAAGTTATCACTTTTTTTTGCAAAGAATGGATAAAGACCCCCACACTAGCACACTTAACATTGCCTTCACCGATCATATTACTAATGCTCTTATCAAAGCTAGGGAGGAGAAGCTCAAGCTAGAGACTTCTATTCCTAGAAAGCTAGAAGATGGTTGGGATCCTATAGTCAAAATTAAATTGAATAATTTCTCTTGCTTTGCTTTATGTGATGTTGGAGCTAGTGCCTCCGTTATGCCAAAAATAATGTATGATATGCTCAATTTGAAACCTTTTGATACATGTTATTTTGGTGTTCGTGTTTTTGATTCTTCCGTAAAGAAACCTTTAGGGATGATTGATGATATTATTATTGTTGTCAATGATAATTACATTCCCGTTGATTTTCTTGTCATGGACATTGAGTGTGATCCCTCATGTCCAATTATTTTCGGACGTCCTTTTCTTCGCACCGCTGGTGCTATCATTGACATGAAAGAAGGGACCATTAGATTCCAATTCCCCCCTCAAAAAAGGAATGGAACACTTCCCTCATGTCCAATTCAGTTTTAGTGGTCTTGATGCTTGTTACTACTGTAGCAACATCATTGTATCTTTATTTTCAAGCTTTGTGCCAAGTTTTAGCCTCCGATTGCAAGAAAGTTCAAAAGTTGTGACATGATGTCTAGAAACATTTTCTGTCAGCTTGACGAAAAAATTGTCCATAAATTACCAAATCATCTTTTTGATCTGAATTATTTTAAAGTATGCCCTATAAAATTAGCTTTCAAGCGTTTGTTCCGAGTTTTTTATTTGAGTTGCAGAAGTACCCCAAAAAAGTTATTTACTACCCAATGGTCTATTTTTCACAGATTCTGCCACGTTTTGCGTTTTCATCGTTTTGCAAATCGGAAGCTTGCTTTTTCTTTGCAAAAACTTTTTGGCAATCATGAGAAACAATATCTCTTCACGAATATTTATTTCCTGTGGATAAAAATTATTTTATTATGGGTACTAACCACTCTAATCAGCTTATAATGAGTTTCGTATGAAGGGAGTTTTCAAGTATGCGACGGAAGATGATGAAAGAAGATTCGGAAGTGTCAAGAGCTCAAGCTTGGGGATGCCCCCATGCACCCCCAAGAAATATCCAAGGAGACTCAAGCGTCTAAGCTTGGGGATTCCCCCGTGCATCCCCTTCTCCATCAACAATCATCAGTTTGTCCTTCTCCATGCTATACTTTTATCTCTTCATGTGTTATGTGCTAAACTTGGAGCGTCTTGCTCTTTAATTTTTAGTTTGCTTTAATTTCTCTTGCTGTTCATAAAAAGTTGGATCCCAACCTTTATTGTTTGGGAGAGAAACACGCTCCACTCCACCCTAGAGCACAACATAGGCTTGCATGCTTACCTTTATTTCTGTGCGTGTTCTTTATCTTTGCATAGCTGCTGTCATGCTTAGCTCTTAGTTTTCATGCTTATATTTTTAAGAGCTTTTATTTAGGTTGATTTAGGAACTCACTTGAGTTATCATGCTTATCTTGTGTAGAGAGTTGGCTTGTTGCACTGAGTTGTGTGTCTTGCATGAGTAGGTAATTAAGGTTGCTATTACAAGTGTAGTAGTAACTTGCAATAGTGTTGAGGTATTGATTTGAGTAATGTTTGGACTTTTGGTGACAAGAGATTGAGCCTATTAGTGATAGGTGTCGTATTTTGGGCAATCCGTGCTTATTTTTGAAAAGTACAGAAATTAGTTGAGAACTCTAGCTACTAGATGGATCGCTAACCTCTGGAGGGGTTGGAATATATAGCGTACCCTCACGTACCATGGGTCGAGGATGCACAAGGATAACCAAACCCCCATACACTCCTCCTCGGGGTACTTGTCTCTTTGTGAACCTCCTGATTAGATAGAGAGTTACCGATAATAAGTGCATGAGTTCTTCGGATTAATGAGAGTATCCGATTGTTGGCACTTCCACCTTCCATATTTTGCTAGCCTCTTCGATACCGTGCATTGCCCTTTCTCATCTTGAGAGTTCGTGCAAACTTCGCCGGTGCATCCAAACCTTTGGCATGATACGCTCTGTCATCATAAACCACCTTATATCTTCCTCAAAACATCCACCATACCAACTGATACGTCCCAAACGTATCTATAACTTCTACTTGCTCCATGCATGTTTTGTGTGATATTGCTATGATCTAGATATACTTTCATACACTTTTGATCATATTTGGACTAACTTATTAACTCAGTGCACCACGTTAAAAATATACTTGCTTCATGCCTGTTTTCTGCTATTTTTCTATTTCAGGTTTCCCCCATATTAAAAATGCTCCCAAAATTCGGGAAAAATCAGCGTACTGGAAGCTTCCGGAATCACCCGGGAGGGGCCAGAGGGGACCCACCAGGGCCCCAGGCGCCCTCCCGGCGCGCCCTAGGGTGGGGCCGCGCCACGGGGGCGCCTGGACCCTTGGTGCCCCCTGGCTCCCCCCTTTCGCCTATATATTCTCCATGTCGCGAAACCTCCGAGGACATAACCCTTTTTCGCGATCTTGCCTCTGTTCCGCCGCTGCCGCTCTTCCAAGATCGGGAGCTCCAATAGACCTCTTCCCAGCACCCTGCCGGAGAGAGGATTGAACTCCGGGAGCTTCCCCTCCACCATGGACGCTTCCCGGATGTGACGTGAGTAGTTTCCCTTGGACCATGGGTCCGTGATCAGTAGCTATGTGATGTTCGCCTCCCCTCTTTGTTCTTCATGGTTTAGACCTCGTGAGCTGCCCTACATGATCGCAACACATATGTAATTTTCTGCTGTTCCTATGCTGAGTTTGCTGGGATCTGATGGATTATGAGACTATGTTCAGTTTATGATTGAGTAATATATTTGGTTCTTATCTTTTATATTTTTTTCCTAAGTAATTCTTGCATGTTCTCCGTTGCTGTTTATTGCTTTGGCCAAGTAGTAGGTAGTGACTCCAAGAGGGAACGTTATGCTCGATTGTGTGTTCATGCCCCCTGATGACACGCTTGAGTGACAGAAACATGAGTCTAGGGGATGTGTTGTTGCCACAAGGGGGAAAACAACGGTGCTTGTAACTGCGGTTGCAAGGATTGTTTACTTTACGCAAAGTTCTTTTTAATGCAGTTGTCTGTTGCTTTGGGTTTACACTTTGGGTGGGGCTCACAACTTAATACCAGCAAGATGTTCTAGATAGATATCTCAAGGTGGATGATTAGTAGTAGATGCAGTTGGATTTTGGTCTACTTATTTTGCATACCGCCCATGCTTTTGAGCCTCTTCCTTTCTTTGTAGCATAGTTAGCATTGCGGTGCGTTTTTAATCCTGTCAATTGCCCAACTATAATTTGTTTACCTCGCATAGCAGTTTTATCGTCTTTTGGGAGAGAGACATCACTAGTGAACATCACGGGACCCCGGTCCATATTCTCATCACTGTTTACACGCTCTTTTATTTTCCTTCTTTTACTTTCTAGCTGCTATCATTATCATTATTATCTGTTGCGTTGATCCTTTGTGAACAGCAAGGCCAGAGAGATTGACAACCTCTCTGTACTCGTTGGAAAGCAAAGTTATTTGTGTCTTGTGCAGGTCCACGTCAGTTGCGCCGTTGACACCTACTTATCCTTGCCGGAGTCCTATGGGAGACAAACCCTATCATCTACATAGGGGAAATTTGCCGCTACACTACATCTAACCTTCCACTCTGGGTAACCAACGAGGATAGAGTATCAATCAAATTTCTGGCGCCGTTGTCGGGGACTCCGAGTGCTAAGATAGGGGAGTTGCACACTATCTTTTACCTTTTATTTTTAGTCTTGTTAGTTTACCTTTCAGTTTTTTGACTTTGAGTCTTATACCAAAAAACCCCAAAGATAGTATGTCTAGTTCCTTACTTGCCAATCAATGTCTGACTTCTTTGAAACCAGATCTTATTGGCATGGAGGATTCACCGAAGATCAACAAAAGTGGTACAAGGAACACTGCTTATCTCAATAGGGGATACACTTATGGAAACAAATACACCAGTTGTATGAGTATGTTAGAAACCTGTGCTCAATATATAATATATCTTTCTGCAGGGATGAATCTTGTTGCTTTATGAGGCATAAACACCTTGATTTCCAATGTGAGTACAGTGATGATGAAACCTTAGCTTCTTATGCTAAGAGAAATTATGATTTTTATGATGCGGAGTAAATAGAAGAATTTGTTGCTTATAAGGGTGCCTATGAAATTACTTCTCTTCTTAAAAATATTGACAATGCCCCTTACAAATCTGAGAGTCTTGCTATACTTAACTATTGCCTAGAAAATTACGATACAAATTATTATATTACTGATCATCTTGAGAGAACCTCTCCCCCAAAGGAAGAGACTAATGTTTTGCAGGACTCTATGGAAGAAGAAATTGCTGAACCTGAAAGCTCCTTGGATGAAAAAGAGGAGGAGAGTGACGAAACAAGAGGAGGAAGAATGGAGCCATCCATGTCTACCTTATAATGAGAGTAAATCTTTCACTCTTACCTTATATGAGTGTTATGATCCTATGGATTCTTTTGAAATATCCCTTTTTGACGAAGTTGATGCCTTCTATGCTTATGGTCGTGATGCCACTATGGATGATGCTTACGGAGATGAACTTTCTATAGTTCCTTATGTTAAGCATGAAATTGTCGCTATTGCACTTACACTTGATTGTCCTACTATCCTTTTGAAATCTCCAACTCATATTCCGGAGAATTGTGCTCTTATTAAGGCTCAATGTGATGGGTTGCATTTATCTTATGTTCCTAAAGACCGGGTTGAAAACTATACACGTGTGCTTGTAGGTCATGAACAACATGATTTATGTGATAGTTATATCCTTAATGTTGTTCATGATGCTACTGAAAATTACTTTGAGAGAGGAAAGCTTGGTTGTAGAAACTTTCATATTACAAAAACACTTCTCTTCATGATGAAAGTTTTGAAGTTGTTCTTGTTCCACCTTCCTATGCATGTCACTTTGTGCTTCTTTGATTTATTTTGTTACGAGATGCCTATGCATAGGAAGTGGGTTAGACTTAAATGTGTTTCATATTTGCTTCTTGATGCTCTCTTTTGCTTCAAACTCTTATTCCTTTGTGAGCATCTTTTGCAGTCTTTATGCCTAGCTTAAAAGTGTACAAGAAAGCGCTTGTTGTGAGGCAACCCAAGATGTTTTTTACTTCTGTTTTTAGTGGTCTTGATGATTTTTACTACTGTAGCAACACCATTGTATCTTTATTTTCAAGCTTTGTGCCAAGTTTAGCCTCTTATGATAAGGGAACCAAAAGTTGTGACATGCTGTCCAGAAAACAGATTCTGTCTGCTTGACAGAAAAAATCAAAATAAATCACCAGTTCATCTTTTTGAGCTGAATTTTTTACACAACATTCTCTATAAAATTTTGAAACTTTCGTATGTTCTGAGTTTTTTGATTTGAGTTGCATAAGTACCCCCAAAAAAATTATGTACTACCTGATGTTCTGTTTTTCACAGATTCTGCCACGTTTTGCCTTTCCTTACTTTTGCAAACCTTAAGCTTGCTTTTTCTTTGCAAAAACTTTTTGAAAATCTTGAGAAACAGTAGATCTTCAATAATATCTTTATTTCCAGTGGAGAAAAATTATTTTATTAAGGTTAATAACCTCTCTAATCAACTTATGATGAGTTATGTATGAAGGGAGTTTTCAAGTGTGCGAGGGAAGATGATGAAAGAAGATCCGGGAGTGTCAAGCGCTCAAGCTTGGGGATGCCCCCATGCATCCCCAATAAATATTCAAGGAGACTCAAGCGTCTAAGCTTGGGGATGCCCCCGTGCATCCCATTATCCATCAAAAATCACCAGTTCGTCCTTCGTCTCACTATATTTTATCACTTCATGCGTTATGTGCTATGTTTGGAGCGTCTCGCTCTTAGGTTTACTTTTTTGTTTTTTTATATTTGCTTTCTGTTCGTAACAAGTTAGACCTCATCTTACTTTGTGTGGGAGAGAACACGCTCCACTCCAATCTAGAACACATCATAGGATTTTTCATGCTTATCTTTCTAATGTTGTGTGTTCCTTATCTTTCGTAGCTACTGCCATGTTTAGTTTTAGTTTTAGTGTTTATCTTTAGCAAGAGCCTTGTATTTTGTTTAGTTTTTTGCTGGAACTCTCTTTAGTTTTCATGTTTATCTTGTTAAGAGAGTTGGTTGTTGCACTGAGTTGTGTCTTGTCTTGAAGTAGGTAATCGAGGTTGCTATTTAATTTTAGTAGTAACTTGCAATAGTTTTGAGGTATTGTTGTGAGTAATGTTTGAACTTTTGTTGTCAAGAGCTCTATCCTATTAGTCATAGGTTTTGTATTTTGGGAAATCCGTGTTTATTTTCAAAAACCTACAAAACTAGTTGAGAACTCTAGCTACTAGATGGATCACTAATCTTTTGAGGGATCAGATATTAGAGTACACTCACGTACCATGAGTCGAGGATGCGCAAGGATAACCAAACCCCCATACACTCCTCCTCAGGGTACTTGTCTCTTTGTGAACCTCCTCATTAGATTGAGCGTTATCGATAATAAGTGCATGAGTTCTTCGGACTAATGTAAGTATTGAAAGTTGACACTTCCACATCCTCATATTTGCTAGCCTCTTCGGTACTGTGCATTGCCCTCTTCTCACTCCGAGAGTTGGCGTCCACCTCGCCGGTGCATCCAAACCCTTGGCATGATATGCTCTGTCATCATAAACCTCCCTATATCTTTCATCAAAACAGCCACCATACCTACCTATCAAGGCATTTCCATAGCCTTTCTGAGATATATTGCCATGCAACATCCACCTCTTCATGACTTGATCTTCATGTCATACATGTTCCTGCTACAATGGCAGAGGCATACATTTGCATACATCATGATAGCTACATCTTCTTTATGTTGAGTACCTTGTAAAGTGTGAAGATCTTCTATACCTTCTTGTAAAATAGAGTGTTGCCCTTAAGTGAGGAAAAGATCCCAAAGTGGACAAAATAAAAGATCCCAAAGAGGACAAATGAGAGTTAAATAGAAAGAACCATTGAGGCCACCAAAAAAATACAAAAAATAGAAAAAATAGAAAAAGAAAATAAAAAAAGAGAAAGGGGCAACACTACTATCCTTTTGAAAGATCCACACTAGTACTCCCTCTTATCCTTGTACTCCATAGATATGATCATTCATGCATATAGCTATGTGGGGACCTTCACACTATAGAACTTGGCTTTCATATTCCAAGGATGAGCCTCCTCAAACGAGCTCTAGGTCTTCATGAGCGAGCAAGTTAGATGCACCCCCACTAGTTCCATTGGAGAGGTTTTCAGCTCATATGTGCATCCGTTGCATGGCAATCCCTACTCCTCACATCATATCTATCATTTGGCCTTCTCGCCTATGATTGTCCTCATTGATGTGATCACTTCTCACTCTTTTTGTCTTCCTCCTCCACCATATTTCTCTCTTTTCCATCTTAAGTGTCAAATCTCGTGCTTACGCTCATCCATTGCATGAGTGCTCAAAATATCGAAAGGGAGTGGATCAAATTGACTTGTACCTGGCTAGTGGTCTAGGGACGAGTCAAGATAAGATTCCAAAGAAGACCAAGTGTGAAACTTAGTAGATTGAGTTCTCAACAAAAATACTTTTTTCTCATATTCCCTATCCCCCTTCTTGCACACAAACACCATTTGGAGATATTCGAGTCACGGAGAACAAGAGCTCTTGCACCTAATGTTCTTTTGTTGCTTGTTTCAATGCTAATATAGACTCTTGCATGTTATGACTTGAATTGAATCACATACCTTGATTTCTTTACTTTTCAAAGTTCTATATGGTTGCTGATGACCCTCAACGTAAAGGGATCTATTGTAGTGTTTTTGATAAGTAAGAGTGTCGAACCCAACGAGGAGCGAAAGGTATTGATAGGTGATTTTGGACAAGGAATAACTGCAAGCACTGAAAGATAACTTTTTAGGGGTTTTCGATATAAGAACCAATAAGATAAAAGCAAGCAAAGTAAATAGCACTGAGGAGCAGCAAGTGGCCCAATCCTTTTGAGAAAAGGATAAGCTTGACAACTGAACTTATAGAGACTAAAGCGTTCTTGAGGACACATGGAGAGGTAGTCACGTGCTTTCGCCATACTACGTATCGATAATAAGTGTTGTGCTGATAAGTGTTGAGTGGGTTGATCTATGCTAGCACACCTTCTAGAATAAGATAAGTGCACTCTTATGATTAAACATCTTGCAAGCATCCGCAAATACAAGATGGAAATTAAGGCAAAGCCTAACCACAGCAATAAGATCAAGCATCCAGTATTCCCTTGTGCAAAAGTGTGCAAACTGGGGTTCAGGTTTCTGTCACTCTGGCAACCCACCGTAAGCATTCTTAATACACAATGTATTCCACTAGGTCCTTAAGAAGGCGAAGTGTTGAGTGTTTGACTCACACAACACCACTAGGAAAATAACAACACAACTTAAATATCAAACAACACAAATTACTTCAACATCATATGGGTACTAACAACTAGACTTCTCCCATGTCCTCAAGAACTAAAGTAACTACTCACAAGACATAAAAGAGATCATGATCAGAGGTGATAAATATATGATAAACAATCTGGACATAATGGTATTTCTCCAACAAAACTCAATAGCATTCACCACAAAGTAGTAATGAACATCGGTAGAGTAGAGAGGATAGATAGTACGGATTACAACACAAGATAAACTTGTGAGGTGAGATTGGATGGTGGTGGAGATGGTGCTGATGTTGGGGATGATGTTGATGATGATCTCGATGATGCCCGTGACGATGGTGATGATGATGGCGATGATCTCCCCTTCCGAGAGGTGATCTCCTCGTCGGAATCTGCCCGCCGGAGAGCCCTTTTCTTCTCTGTAGGTTTCCGCCACGGAGCGGCGGCGGAACTCCGTGAAAGCTTCTCCTTTTAGGGTTTTTGCGTCACGAGGAGTATATAGGCAAGAGGGGGGAGCCGGGAGTGGCCCCAGGGCTCCAGGCGCCCTCCCGGCGTGGCCAGGGGTGGGGCCGCGCCAGGTGGCCGCCTGGGGCTCCTGCGGCCCCCCTCTGGCTCCTCTTCGGTGAGTCTTCGTTAATCTTCTGGAAAATACCCCCCGTCGATTTTCAGGTAATTTGGAGGTATTCTTCTTCATCAACTCAGCGTCCACTTTTTACCGCTGAATTCTGCGTCTGCTGCTTCGGCACCGAAAAGTTGCAAATTGTGTAAAATAAGCCAAAACAACATAAGAACATCATCGTAACATGAAATATATCAATGAATAAGGATGAATTACGATATAAAATAGCGATGCAATTTGGACGTATCAACTCCCCCAAGCTTAGACCTCGCTTGTCCCCAAGCGAAAACTGAGCTTGGTAAACCTGTCCACAAGTTTAGAGAGTGAAGTGTCGATAAATAAAATACGGACAAGAAGCATCATGATCTTTTCACCAAACTCAAACATCCTAAACAGCAATCTCCAACTCATAAGGCCCTTATGAAAGAGTAATAGCAGTTATAATCAAAAGTAGGGCCAAGGAAACTCATCAAATCATGGCAAACAAGTCCTTTGGTCAAGGGACAACTAAAAGCTTTTACTTTTGCTCTTTCTATTTATATTTTGAAGAGACAATTTGGGACTTTTTGAAAGAACAAGCTATTAGTCATGAAGTGCAAATGCTAACACAAAGGAAGATGTTTGCTTGGCAAATGCTTTTGCAAACAACTTACTTATCAAGAGATAATGTCAACAATGATATGGCATGGCAAAACTTTAATGCAACATTATATGGCTGAATCTTTATCAGCATCAAGTGTCTGTTCTCTTTGGGAAAGGAGGAAGTAGGGAAAACTGACTCAACATAAAAGTAAAGGAAAAAGGCTTGTTAAAGGCATGCAGGGAAAACTCAAGTGTTCTCCTTAAATCAAATAGAATGAAAACAAGTTTTGAGAGGTGCATGATTTGTCAACGAATGCTAATAGATAACTCAATTGCTTCTCAGATTGGACAAGTTTCGAGGAACGACTCCCAAACGGGGACGATCACATCCAAAGTTTTCGGATTTCTCATGAACAAAGCATGAAGGAGGGTTTGTTTGTTGTATTATCTTTTGTGAGCTGGGAGCACTCATGCCAGTTCCTCCTCGTATTAGGGGTTTGCAGATTAGACATGCAATCCCGGGGAAAAACTTGTCCAACTTAAGAAGGTCATGAATTAACTACTACTTCCTCATGAGCTAAAACAGGGGCACAAAACAGAAGATTTTGAACATCTAAGGATAACACAAAAATTATATGCTTTAGGAGTGGTAGTGGAATACCACGAATAGGAAGGTATGGTGGACTCATATGGAAGATACTGGTTTCAGGGTATGGATGTACAAGCAAAATTCCGCTTAGTACAGAGGTTTGGCTAGCAAAGGATTTAAGAGAACAGAGAACTGATGATGACTTGGATGCAAAGCAATTTAAGCATAACACATCAAGTTGTCTTCCTTGTCAACATAACACTACAAGCATAATAACAAAGAGGGTTTGGCTATGTCGCTACTTTGAGAAAAATAACATGCTTGTTGTTATGACCAACGCTATGTTTGCCAAGATTAAATAAAGTTTTCAAAGCCATACCTGATATAAGGTCAATACTCCCATAAGAATCATCACGAGGTCGATTGCGTGAAGAGAATACTGAGTGCAGCGAAGGGATCAATAGACTTCTCATTAATATTCCATCATAGACGACTCCACACTCACGGATACATAACTCTTCCAAAAAGGAGTGATAGACCTCAAAGCAAACACCTATTTTATACGATAACTTACCTAGACATGATACGACTCTACTTGACTCTAAAAGACATAGATTAAGATCAAAATACTGGGCACTCCCCCAAGTTTGGAACAAGCTAAGGGGATGCCATTACCCAAGGATATTTACTCCTTATTCTGTTGTGGTTGTTTCTTCAGATCCCTGATGACACGACGAAGGGTTCGGTTCTCTGACTCCAAAACTTTCACCTGTACTTGTAGCACACGGAAATCATCACAGAGTTGGTTGGTGACGCGGTAGGTCTCGGAGATGGTGGAAAGAATACGTTGCTCTTTAGGTGAAGTGGAGGGCCCTGAAAGATTAAGAGAAAGATCATAATGAGGTTGGACAGATCCCACCATGATGGGATTGCTTGGGCCTCCTTGTTGTTGTGTGGCGATAGTCTTGACTTCCTCCCTCACGGAGCGCTCCATCTCCGCTTGTCTTTCAGCAGTTTCTTCTTCGGTAGCCCAATCAACGTGCTTCCCTTAATTAAGATCCTTCTGGACTTGACGTAGATGCCATCCCAAGAAGTCCTCTCCGCTCGAGCCACAAGAAGACATTTTTACTACTCAGCTTTTAGTCCTGGCAGAAACAACTCGAAAGGAAAACACACGAAATCGCGAGATACATTGCCGGAACGATCTGGGAAAATATATAGCAAAAATTTCTGTACAGAAAGGTAGGTAACGGGTCAAAGTGGAACCGGAGACGGGCTCCTAGGTGCCGAGGTGGCCTCCCAGCGCGGACAGGGGTGGGGCCGCGCCAGGGGGCGCCTAGGCCCCCTGGAGCTGGTCTCCGGCTCCACTTAGGCCTCAAATTTTCTATATTTCGCAAAAACTCGTAATCTGGTACTTTTATGGAGGTTTCGCGATGTTTCCTTACCGTAATACATACCTTTCCTTATTCTTCTCCTGCTGGTGTCTGGAACAGGGCTGCAACATGTTCTTCATGAGTTTTTGTGTATACCAAATCCACATCAACATTGACAGGTTCTCCTGCTATGTAATGCTTAAGTCTTTGCCCATCCACCACTTGAGGTTTGGTGCCTTCGAAATTGTTAATCTTGTTTGCACCTGAGCGGTCGACTTCCTCAATATGAAATGGCCCTTCCCGCTTGGAAAGTAGTTTAACTGGAGAAAACCTGAAACGGGATCTAAACAACAAAACTTTATCACCAACATTAAATTCACGTTTCAGAATCCTCCTATCGTGCCACTTCTTTACCTTTTCCTTGAACATTTTAGCGCTCTCGTAAGCTTCACTTCTCCACTCATCTAGAGAAGTCAAATTCATGAGATGCTTTTCACCAGCTAACTTTGGGTCAGCATTAAGCTCTCTAATAGCCCAGAAAGATTTGTGTTCTAATTCTAATGGAAGATGGCAAGCCTTGCCATAGACCATCTTATAGGGAGACATGCCCATGGTTTTTTAAGCAGTTCTATACGCCCACAAAGCATCTCCTAACTTATTTGACCAATCTTTTCTATTCCTATTGAATGTCTTCTGTAAGATCAACTCGATCTCTCTATTGGTGAGCTCAACTTGCCCACTAGTTTGAGGGTGGTACGGTGAAGCAATTCTATGATTGACATCGTACTTGGCTAAAGCTTTTCTAAAAGCTCCATGTGTAAAGTGCGAACCCCCATCAGTCATGAGATACCTGGGTACTCCAAACCTAGGAAAAATTACATCCTGGAGCATTTTCAAAGATGTCTTGTGATCAACACTTTCAGTGGGGATTGCTTCTACCCACTTGGTTACATAATCAACATCAACTAAAATGTGAGTGTACTTGTGTGAGGAAGGAAAAGGACCCATAAAATCAAAACCCCAACAATTAAAAGGCTCAATCACTAGAGAGTAATTCATAGGAATACAATTCCTTCTACTAATATTACCAACTCTCTGACACTTATCACAAGATAAAACATAATTTCTAGCATCCTTAAAGAGAGTAGGCCAATAAAAACCTGATTGAAGAACCTTATGTGCGGTCCTCTCACCAGCATGATGTTGTCCATATGGACTATCGTGACATTGTTTGAGAATGTCCTTCTGCTCGTGTTCCGATGTGCATCTTCTCACGACCGCATCTGGACCTTCTTTGAAAAGATGTGGGTCATCCCAAAAGTAATGCCTCAAATCATGAAAGAAGTTCTTCCTTTGCTGAAATGTTAAACCTGGAGGAAAACACTTTGCAACGATAAAGTTAGCATACTCTGCAAACTAAGGATCAGAGAGAGATTGTACTTTAACAACAGCTAACTGTTCATCAGGAAAACCGTCGTTGACTGCAATGGGATCATGCGGTATATCTTCCATCCTTGAAAGATTATCCGCCACCGGATTGTATGCTCCTTTCCTATCGACAATCCGCAAATCAAATTCGTGAAGAAGGAGTACCCATCGGATGAGCCTTGGTTTGGCATCCTTCTTCTCCATAAGATACTTAATGGCAGCATGGTCAGTATGAACAATAATCTTAGAATCAACAATATACTGCCTAAACTTATCACAAGCAAACACTACTGCTAAGAATTCCTTCTCAGTAGTAGCATAATTCTTTTGAGCACTATCAAGGGTTATGCTAGCATAATATATAACATTCAACTTCTTATCAACCCTTTGTTTTAAAACAGCTCCAACAGCAAAATCACTAGCATCACACATAATTTCAAAAGGTAAATTCCAATCAGGTGGTTGTACTATAGGAGCAGTTATTAAAGCTTTCTTAAGAACTTTGAAGGCTTCCTTACAATCTTCATCGAAAACAAAAGGGACGTCCTTCTGGAGAAGATTAGTGAGGGGTCTCGAAGTCTTAGAAAAGTCTTTAATAAATCTTCTATAGAAACCAGCATGACCAAGAAAACTAGGAATACCTTTGATGTCCCTTGGATAGGGCATCCTTTCAATTGCTTCGATCTTGGCCCTGTCCACCTCAATTCCCCTCTCGGAAATCTTGTGGCCAAGAACAATTCCCTCGTTGACCATAAAGTGGCACTTCTCCCAGTTAAGCACCAGATTTGTCTCCTCACATCTCTGCAAAACTTTATTAAGGTTGTGGAGACAATGGTCAAAAGAGGTTCCATAGACGGAGAAATCGTCCATGAATACCTCCACAATTTCTTCACAAAAACCATGAAAGATAGCAGACATACACCTTTGAAAAGTAGCAGGGGCATTACATAAACCAAAAGGCATACGTCTGTAAGCATAAGTACCAAAGGGACAAGTAAAAGTGGTCTTCTCTTGATCAACAGTGTTAACATGAATTTGAGAGAAGCGAGAATAACCATCGAGATAACAAAAGTGAGTATTTTTGGATAAACTTTCAAGCATTTGGTCGATGAACGACAACGGGTAGTGGTCCTTCCTGATCGCCTTGTTCAGCCTCCTGTAATCAATACACATTCTATATCCAATAAAAATTCTCTGAGGTATTAGTTCATTCTTATCATTAGGAACCACAGTTGTTCCTCCTTTCTTTGGAACACAATGAACCGGGCTTTGTCGGGACCCGGTGTTAGCGTATGAAAGTCCTGCTACGACATAGTCAAATGGAGAGCCGAGAACCGTACCCACTTGTCTAAGCAGACAAGGCCAAGCACAGAACGTTCTCGGAAAGCATCGTACGTGAGGGGCATCCCATCAGGCCGGATGATCAACAGAGATGGGTCCTCATCGTCCGCACACAAGTCTAATGATATGGGTGATGAACTCCCATATTCAAAGACAAGTCGCCTCAACCATACTATCGACTATCTCATAACTCTTACATAGACTTACTCCAGCCCGATCACTTAGTCGGGGTCTAGGGCGGGCTCGATCATACATCAAAGTGTGCACGAGACAGAGTCTCGAACAATCGCATCGCGATGCCCAAAGCTGCACACATCTAAGGGCCACTTGGTGTATAAAAGACCGCCAGCCAGATCACAACTAAGGTCTCGAAAACCCATTCAAAGACATGCATGTTATAAACATACACGCAGCACACATGCCTTGTATGAACATCAGGTATCATTGCAATTCTCTACAAAGTATACATTTTATTGATAACTCTCACAGAGTGCACACAGAGATCACAAGCATGTGATCCAACATTACAACAGACAAGCGGAAGCAAAGTAGGTCTGAGTATAGACAAGTTTAACAAATGGCTTAGAGAAGCCTTATCTATAAACAAGCCCTTCCACGAGGGAACAGTCGTCTGACTGGGACTACACTAGCTTGATCAGTCGTCGAGCTCCAGGGAGATTCCACCTTCGGGGTCAGGGGGTTCATCTAAAACATAGAATAAGCAAACGTGAGTACAAAGTCGTAGTCAGCAAGACTTACGTAGGAACTAAACTACTCATGCACATGTATCAAGGTAAAAGGGAGGTGGGGTTCAAAAGCAGAAGTGCCAGCTTTGACTTGGCTAGTCCTGAACTACGAGTACCAGACTTGAGGTAAGAAGCGTACACGAGTCCACTACATCTCCAACCAATACACCACTATGGTTACTTTCTCGACTTCCCCACGAGGAGCACACCATAGCACTCACGCTTATCTTGCGAGTTTTAGAAGTATCCAGTTCAAGTTGTCTAATAATCAAGCTAAGCTTTCCAAGCAGTCCTTAACCGCGGACGCGGCTATTCGAATAGTTTTGTTAACCCTGCAGAGGTGTACCGCTACACACACACACACTCATCAGTTACCGCCTGGGAGTGGGACCCTTCAAGCGGGTACCGGCCAGGATGTTGCCACGACACTTCGCCCACAGCTCTGTTCTAGTCCAGAGAGTCGCCTATCTGAGGGGGATCCGTATGGAAGTCCGGCCGAGGTTCCAGTACAGCCTCGAACGATGTGTGCAGGGTCCCAAGCCGGTCTTGAAAAGCCGTTCATCCACTTTGCAGACTGTTCCACAACCCTACCAGAACTCCGAACTACTGCGACTTCTAGGGTTCGAACGGGGTGAGGTACTAGGTCGAGAGGGGCTAGTGAGCCCAATGTGTGGTTGTACTCTTCTTCTTGGATCACAACACAAGAACTCGGGATTAAGGCGGTGTTCAATGAGACAACCCACTGTGTACTCCTATACAGCCTCTCATCGTTCACCTTGTATTAGGGTAGATTCACCAACACAGTTTCACTTTCATCAACACTATGTTCACTATCATCCCGACTCACATCAAAAGCAACCTCATTGTACCACTAAGCACGCAATAAGCAGTAACAGTTGCAGGGGCCACATGATATCAACCAACTCCTACATTTGCTATGATTGTGGTTTGCTTACTACTATGACAAATGATAGGTCATGCAAAGGAATGGGTTCATCTATGCGGTAGAAACGTAGCATGGTAATCATCCTACACAATGCATAAGCGAGACATGAGAGGGAAGTGGGATTTTATCGACATGATCAATGGGGGTTTGCTTGCCTTGCTGACGAGGTTCAGTCACGGGGTCTTCAACGAAGGGGGTGATCTCGGGTTCCGGCTCCACTTCTATCCGAGCAAACAATACAAACAAAGTGATCAACATAAGGTACAATGCACAAGCACATGATCAATTTTATATGGTGATGTTCATGGTACTGATGTGTTGAGCATTCCATTTAAAAGGAGTATATTGCATTTGGAATGCAAATTCAAACTCCATATGATTTATCGATGAATTTCAAATGCATTTGAATGAATGAATGTTTATTTGAAAAGGTTGAGCATGAAGTGATGTGGTATAGTTGAGGTAATGTTTCTGATGTGTGGATGAATCCATCTAAAAGAAGTGTGTTGCAAAATCATTTGCAAATTCACTCCAAATTTGAATTCAAAATGAATGCATATGGATGTTTGCCACTGTTCCCCCAATTTAAATTGGTCAAACATGAAAACAAAGTCCATATTCAGAAACCTTGTATTTTTCTGATAATTTTAGACATATTATTTGTCCAATTTGGAGTTAAAATGATTTTTCTAAGATTTTTCAAAGTTTCGGCCATTTTCTGCCTTTTCTGGAATTTTCTGATTTTCCTTTTTAAACTGGAAAAGGGTTTACTGCGTCATCAAGATGTCAACATGACGCAGGGGGGGGGGCTGACCAGTGGGGCCTAGGTGTCAGTGTCACAGGTGCTAATCCCTCTGTTTAAAATAAACAGGGGGGTTATTAGGGCAGGGCCCCACCTGTCATAGGCTGCTTAGGGTGGGGGTTAGCTTAAGCTAACGGCGCCACGTTGGCACGCCGGCGGCACGTCGCCGGTGGCCACCCGAGACGGCGGCGCACGCGGGGAAGGCGGCGCAGGGCACGGCTGGCCAAGCCGAGGGCACGGTTGTGCTCCTCGTGCTCTTGCGCTTCACGTGGAGCATGCGGGTGAATCCGGGGAGGCCCGAGGCCACGCCGGCGACGAGCTCCGCGGCGACTGAGCCACGGGCGTGTGCGGCGTGACGATACAGTGTGCAGGAGGACTCTGGCGTTGGCTGGTTATACTCCTGGAGAGCCTAGGAGCAGCATGGACACCACAAGGAGGAGAAAGGGGCACGGGAGCAAGCTCTAGGTCATCCATTGCGGTGACCTGCTCGGCTCTCATGGCGGTCGACGGAGGGGGCCCAAATTTAACACGGGGGTTGGGGGGTTTTGAAGAGGGGCTCACCCCGAGGCGATTGGTGAAGACGGCGGGGCCGAAGAGGCAACAATGGCGACAAATTCCTCGTCGGAGCCCACGACGGCCGGTGAGATTCCGTTGACGATTGCGGCGGTCAGAGAGCTTCCGGGGGTCTCGATCCTCTGCATCTTGACGAAGACGTCCCTGGCGATCACCCTGGACAAGGTGGCTCGGCTCCTCGAGGACGTTGGCTACGCGAAGACGGAGGCTCGCTCTGCGGTGGAGCTCGGGACTTCTCTGGCGGCGAAGAAATCGACAAGGGAAGAGCGGGAGGATGAAGTAGAGGAGGGGGAATGGATCGGGGCAGGTTCAGGGCGTCTCCAGGACACGTTGGAGGCACCAAGGAGGCAGCTGCGTGGCCAGGGCACGTCGACGGCGTCGGCATGGACGCCACCGAGGTGCTTGGCTCGGCGGGGAAGAAGACGCCAAGGAGGGCTGGGCTGGGCCTGGCTTGCTGGGCCGGCCAGGCTTGAGTTGGGCCTCTTCACAGGTGAGTTCCTTTTTCTTATTTCTCTCTGTTTTATTTTTCTGTTATATGTTGGCCATGCTAAAATAAATGGCTAGGCATTTTTTTAAATGCTGAAACTTTTTATATGGCCTCATATTATATTAGACTAGCCACTTATAAAGTTTGAGCATTTTTAAAATTCAAATTATTTGAACTTTAATTCAAATAGGGGTTTAAATTTAAATCCACGCTCCTGTTTGAATATTTGAAAAATCTATGAGCATGGGAATTCTACCACATCACTTTTCATGTGATCACACTCATTTATGGGACTTTTCAAAAATACAAAAGGAATTTTTGGAGCAACTTTTTATCTGGCCATTTGAATTAATTCATCTGGGGGTGTTCTCTCTCCCATTTTGATTTCTTTTGAAAAATTTTACATGATGCAAAGGCCTAAGCTTACCCTAGCACATACCTAACTTGGGGTTGTGACAACTCGCCCCCACTCAAAAGAATCTCGTCCCAAGATTCAGAAGTCTGCGGGAGGAAGGAGGGGTACTCGGCACGGAGACGGTCTTCTATTTCCCACATGGCTTCTTTATCAGAGTGGTGTGACCACTGAACTTTCAGAAACTTGATCTTCTTTCGGCGAGTGACACGCTCTGCTGAATCAAGAACACGAACAGGGTATTCTCGATAAGAAAGGTCATCTTGGAGATCACGCGTTTCCTGGTCGACTTCGCGGATGGGGTCCTTGAAGCAACGCCTGAGGTGTGACACATGGAATACATCATGTACTCGGGAAATGTGTGGGGGTAGTTCAAGTTGGTAGGCAACTTCTCCACGTTTAGCGAGAATGCGGAAAGGTCCGATGTAACGTGGGGCCAACTTGCCTTTGATACCGAATCATTGGGTTCCCTTCATAGGAGTAACCCGAAGGTAAGCCTTCTCATCCAGATTGTAGCTTTCTTGCCTATGATGACGATCATAGTAGCTTTTCTGACGAGACTGGGCTGCTTTCAATTGATCACGAACAATCCGAACTTGCTCTTCTGCTTCCATTATCATATCCAGTCCAAAGAATTGTCTTTCACCGATTTCTGACCAGTTTAGGGGTGTTCGACATCGTCGTCCATAAAGGAGTTCAAAAGGAGCCATGTTCAGACTAGATTGGAAACTATTGTTATAAGCAAATTCGGCGAATGGAAGAGACTTCTTCCAATTCTTTCCGAATGAGATAACACAAGCTCTGAGCATGTCCTCGAGAATTTGGTTAACCCTTTCGACTTGACCGCTAGACTGAGGATGGAAAGATGTGCTAAAGGAGAGATGAGTTCCCATAGCATTCTAAAAGCTTCCCCAGAATCTAGAGGTGAAAAGGTTACCACGATCAGAATTGATTTCCAAAGGAACACCGTGAAGAGACACAATTCTAGAGACGTACAAGTCCTCTAACTGGCTAGCAGTTATAGACTCGCGAACGGGAAGGAAGTGAGCAACTTTGGAAAGTCTATCCACCACAACAAAGATGGCATCATTTCCTTTCTGGGTTTTTGGAAAGCCAGTGATGAAATCCATACCGACTTTGTCCCATTTCCACTCTGGAACAGGCAAAGGTTGAAGTGTACCAGCAGGTCTTTGATGTTCTGCCTTAATGCGACGACAAACATCACATTCGGCAACAAATTGAGCAATGTCTCTCTTCATCCTAGTCCACCAAAATCTCTGGCGTAGATCTCGGTACATTTTTGTGCTACCAGGATGAATTGAGAGGGGTGTGTCATGGGATTCTTTGAGGATGAGTTGCCTTAGTTCCCTATTCTTAGGTACTACCAAACGATTTCCAAAGAATACCGTTCCTTTACTATCTGTGGAGAAACATTTAGCAACTTCGCTAGCAATGTTCTCCTTGATCCGGCGAACACCTCGTGCACGCTTTTGGGCAACTATGATTTGATCCTCAAGGGTTGGTTTCGCCACTAGGTTGAAAAGAGATCCACGAGGAACAATCTCGAGATTGAGCTTTCGAAATTACTCATGAAGAAGTGGTTGATACTGTTGTAACATGAGGTTGTTACAATACGACTTATGACTTAGTGCATCAGCCATGACATTGGCTTTGCCTGGGGTGTAAGAAATTCCTACGTCGTAATATTTTATCAACTCAATCCAGCGTCTTTTCTTGAGATTAAGATCTGGCTGGGTGAATAGGTATTTGAGGCTTTGGTGGTATGAAAAGATCTCACAACGATTACCAAGGAGGTAATGTCGCCAAGTTGTTAGGGCATGAACTATGGTAGCGAGTTCAAGATCATGGGTAGGATAGTTCTCTTCATGTGGCCACAACTGGCGTGAAGCATAAGCTACCACATGTCTATCTTGCATAAGTATGCATCCTAACCCTTGTCGTGAGGCGTCACAAAAGATCTCGAAATCCTTTTTGGTGTCTGGAGGCGCAAGTACGGGTGCAGAAGTCAATCTTCTTTTGAGCTCTTGAAAGCTTTCCTCGCACTTGGGAGTCCATAGGAATTTCTTATCTTTCTTGAGGAGTTTAGTTAGAGGCTTTGCAACTTTAGAAAAGTTCTCGACGAAGCGGCGGAAATAGCTGGCTAGGCAAAGAAAACTCCTAACTTGCTTAACCGATTCAGGTGGAGTCCAGTCAAGGACGGCCTGAACTCTCTCGGGATTCACAGCAATGCCTTTTGCAGAAATCACGTGGCCTAAGTAGGTCACTTCTGGTAGCCAAAATTCACACTTGGAGAATTTAGCATATAGGCGATGCTCTCTAAGTTTCATCAATACCAGCCTTAGATGTTCGGCATGTTCTTGTTTGTTCTTCGAGTAGATGAGAATGTCATCAAGATAAACTACAACAAATTTATCTAAGTACTCCATGAAGATCGAATTCATCATGCGCGAGAAAGTGGCGGGGCATTGGTTAAACCAAAGGACATGACGGTGTACTTGTAAAGACCATAACGAGTAGTGAAAGCCATTTTGGGAATGTCCTCGTTTCGGATTTTGATTTGATGATAACCTAATCTCAAATCCATCTTGGAGAAGACAGAGGATCCAGCAAGTTGATCATAAAGATCATTGATCCTAGGCAGTGGGTACTTGTTCTTTATCGTCGCTAGATTTAGCGGGCGATAGTCTACGCACATCCTTTTTGTTCCATCTTTCTTCGTTACGAACAGAACGGGGCAACCCCATGGCGATGAGCTAGGGCGGATGAAGCCTTTTGCCAACAAAGCTTGCAGTTGGGTTTTAAGCTCAGCTAACTCACGTGGGGCCATTTTGTATGGGCGTCTGGAAATTGGTGCGGTTCCTGGGGCAAGATCTACAATGAACTCTACACATCTATCGGGTGGCATTCCCGGCAGCTCTTCAGGAAAGACATCCGGGAAGTCACGAACCACCGGAACATCTTCAAGGTCGGGAAGGGGAAGCACATTCAAAGAATGCACCTGGGTTCTTGTTTTTGGTGAGGAGTAATCTATTGTCTGGCCTGAAGGATGTGTAAGTCTAATTGACTTGGCTTTACAATCAAGAAAAGCATTTTGTCTTGATAACCAATCCATACCAAGGATGACATCAATGTCTGAAGACTTGAGGGCTATGAGTGAAGCAAGGAATACTAAACCCGCAATTGCAACTTGATTACCATGGCTTACTCTATTAGTTTGCCATTTCAACCCAGGAGTTTGAATGATCATAGTGGTGAACATTTCTTCAAAGGATACATCATGCCGAAGTGCATAACTCTCCGACATGAATGAGTGAGATGCTCCTAGATCGAAAAGAACAGAAGTGGGAACAAAATTGACTGGGAGCGTACCAAGAATGACGTCAGAAGTACTATCAGTTTCCCCAGCTGAGATTTGGTTCACACGTCCAACACTTGCGGAAGTGGAAGGCTTAGCGGTGGAAACCTTCGGGGGTGGCTTGGCACGAACATTGGGGTTCCCTTTGGCATGGGGTGGAGCATTTTGATTGACGGGGCACTCACGAGAGTTGTGACCAGGCTGGCCACATCTAAAGCAGGCTCCAAAGATAGTGCGGGGAGCTGGGTTGTTTGGTGGAGCTTGTGGACGAGGCGGTACAAGGGATGGCCTCGGTGGGTTGTTTTGGTGGACCAAACTGTTAGGAATCCAGATCATGCGCTTCTGAGGGCGTGAACTGGAAGAAGGGGCAAGCTCAAGAGCATGTTTTCGAGACTTCTCGAAAACTTCATTGCCATGCTCAGCTCTGAAGGATCTGTTGACTAAATCCTCAAAGGTGGCAAACTCAAGGAGGTTGAGATCATGACGAAGGATGGGGCTAAGTCCCGTGCGGAACCTTGCCTGCTTTCTGGCATCGGTGGTGATCTCATCTTGGGCATAATGAGCAAGACGTTTGAAGTCCCTCACATACTCATGAATGGACATCTCTCCTTGATTTAGATTGCAGAACTCTTCCTTCTTGCGCTCCATCAACTCATCCAGAATGTGGTACCCTCGAAAGGCAACACAAAACTCCTGCCAAGTCACTACGTGACCATCTGGCTGTATTGCAACATAGTTCTCCCACCACTGAAGAGCAGCACCTTCCAAGAAGTATACCGCGAAAATAACCCGGTCATCGGGAGCAACATGTGTTGTATCAAGCTTACGATCGATGGAACGGAGCCAATCATCAGCTTCGAGGGGCTCAGAAGAACATCGGAATACCGGTGGCTTGAGGAAGATGAAGCCCTGAATGCTGACCACCACATTACGATGGTGGGCGGTATTCTGCTCGATGAGCTCCAAAAGGCGTGTTTGATCACGTCTATTCCGCTCAGCTTCCATCATGATTTCCGCCGCAGAAGGCGGTGGTGGAGGTTCATCATCATTTCGATTCCGATCACGGTCTCGATTCCGAAGAACAACACTACGAGTTCCACCTGACATCTTGTGTGATAAAATCAACAATCAGAACAGGTTGTACGATGGAGGCAAGGATAAAAGGATATGATTTAGGCGGAAAAGATAATAATGCGAAGGCAATGACTCAAAGAAACACGGAACAAATCCGGCAGCATAATGGCTACACTGGGATGGAAAATGGAACAACCTCGAAGAATTTGGACAGAACTTCTTCAAGGAACTCCAAACACAGAGACTCTGGACAACCACAACCATCCTACGGCTATAAGGAGGCAATCAACGAGATGTTCTAGTAAGACATAGATGAGCCTAGTCCTATCTTCCCGTAGAAAAGGTAAGGGTGACTCAGAACTCAGATCGATGAGGGTAAGGAGAAAAAAAGAAGCCTTACGTTGTTCCCTTATATACCCAGAGTAACTATATAACTATAGAAGGCTAGACTCGACTTCGGCCAAGGCTGATAATCCTACAGTCAGTCCTGCTCTGATACCAAGTCTGTCGGGACACGGGGTTAGCGTATGCAAGTCCCGCTACGACATAGTCATATGGAGAGCCGAGAACCGTACCCACTTGTCTAAGCAGACAAGGCCAAGCACAGAACATTCTCGGAAAGCATCGTACGTGAGGGGCATCCCATCCAGGACGGATGATCAATAGAGATGGGTCCTCATCGTCCGCACACAAGTCTAATGATATGGGAGATTAACTCCCATATTCAAAGACAAGTCGCCTCAACCATACTATCGACTATCTCATAACTCTTACATAGACTTACTCCAGCCCGATCACTTAGTCGGGGTCTAGGGCGGGCTCGATCATACATCAAAGTGTGCACGAGATAGAGTCTCGACCAATCGCATCGCGATGCCCCAAGCTGCGCACATCTAAGGGCCACTTGGTGTATAAAAGACCGCCAGCCAGATCACAACTAAGGTCTCAAAAACCCATACAAAGACATGCATGTTATAAACATACACGCAGCACACATGCCTTGTATGAACAGCAGGTATCATTGCAATTCTCTACAAAGTATACATTTTATTGATAACTCTCACAGAGTGCACACAGAGATCACAAGCATGTGATCCAACATTACAACAGACAAGCGGAAGCAAAGTAGGTCTTAGAGAAGCCTTATCAAATGGCTTAGAGAAGCCTTATCTATAAACAAGCCCTTCCACGAGGGAACAGAAGTCTGATTGGGACTACACTAGCTTGATCAGTCGTCGAGCTCCAGGGAGATTCCACCTTCGGGGTCAGGGGGTTCATCTAAAACATAGAATAAGAAAACGTGACTACAAAGTCGTACTCAGCAAGACTTACATAGGAACTAAACTACTCATGCACATGTATCAAGGTAAAAGGGAGGTGGGGTTCAAAAGCAGAAGTGCCAGCTTTGACTTGGCTAGTCCTGAACTACGTGTACCCGACTTGAGGTAAGAAGCGTACACGAGTCCACTACATCTCCAACCAATACACCACTATGGTTACTTCCTCGACTTCCCCACGAGGAGCACACCATAGCACTCACGCTTATCTTGCGAGTTTTAGAAGTATCCAGTTCAAGTTGTCTAATAATCAAGCTAAGCTTTCCAAGCAGTCCTTAACTGCGGACGCGGCTATTCGAATAGTTTTGTTAACCCTGCAGGGGTGTACCGCTACACACACACACTCATCATTTACCGCCTGGGAGTGGGACCCTTCAAGAGGGTACCGGCGAGGATGTTTCCACGACACTTCGCCCGTAGCTCCGTTCTAGTCCAGAGAGTCGCCTATCTGAGGGGGGATCCGTATGGAAGTCCGACTGAGGTTCCAGTACAGCCTCAAACGATGTGTGAAGGGTCCCAAGCCGGTCTTGAAAATCCGTTCATCCACTTCGCAGACCGTGCCACAGCCCTACCAGAACTCCGAACTACTGCGACTTCTAGGGTTCGAACGGGGTGAGGTACTAGGTCGAGAGGGGCCAGTGAGTCCAATGTGTGGTTGTACTCTTCTTCTTGGATCACAACACAAGAACTCGGGCTTAAGGCGGTGTTCAATGAGACAACCCACTGTGTACTCCTACACAGCCTCTCATCGTTCACCTTGTATTAGGGTAGATTCACCAACACAGTTTCACTTTCATCAACACCATGTTCACTATCATCCCGACTCACATCAAAAGCAACCTCATTGTGCCACTAAGCACGCAATAAGCAGTAACAGTTGCAGGGGCCACATGATATCAACCAACTCCTACATTTGCTAGGATTGTGGTTTGCTTACTACTGTGACAAATGATAGGTCATGCAAAGGAATGGGTTCATCTATGCGGTAGAAATGTAGCATGCTAATCATCCTAGACAATGCATAAGCGAGACATGAGAGGGAAGTGGGATTTTATCGACATGATCAATGGGGATTTGCTTGCCTTGCTGACAAGGTTCAGTCACGGGGTCTTCAACGAAGGGGGTGATCTCGGGTGCCGGCTCCACTTCTATCTGAGCAAACAATACAAACAAAGTGATCAACATAAGGTACAATGCACAAGCACATGATCAATTTTATATGGTGATGTTCATGGTACTAATGTGTTGAGCATTCCATTTAAAAGGAGTATATTGCATTTGGAATGCAAATTCAAACTCCATATGATTTATCGATGAATTTCAAATGCATTTGACTGCATGAATGTTTATTTGAAAAGGTTGAGCATGAAGTGATGTGTTATAGTTGAGGTAATGTTTCTGATGTGTGGATGAATTCATCTAAAAGAAGTCTGTTGCAAAATCATTTGCAAATTCACTCCAAATTTGAATTAAAAATAAATGCATATGGATTTTTGCCATTGTTCACCCAATTTAAATTGGTCAAACATGAAAACAAAGTCCATATCCAGAAACCTTGTATTTTTCTGATAATTTTTGACATATTATTTTTCCAATTTGGAGTTAAAATGAATTTTCTATGATTTTTCAAAGTTTCAGCCATTTTCTGCCTTTTCTGGAATTTTCTGATTTTCTTTTTAAAACTGGAAAAGGGTTTACTGTGTCATCAAGACGTCAGCATGACGCAGGGGGGGCTGACCAGTGGGGCCTAGGTGTCAGTGTCACAGGTGCTAATCCCTCTGTTTAAAATAAACAAGGGGGTTATTAGGGCAGGGCCCCACCTGTCATAGGCTGCTAAGGGTGGGGGTTAGCTTAAGCTAACGGCGCCACGTTGGCACGCCGGCGGCACATCGCCGGTGGCCACCCGAGACGGCGGCGCACACGGGGACGGCGGCGCAGGGCACGGCTGGCCAAGCCGAGGGCACGGTTGTGATCCTCGTGCTCTCCCGTTTCACGTGGAGCATGCGGGTGACTCCGGGGAGGCCCGAGGCCACGCCGGCGACTGAGCCACGGGCGTGTGCGGTGTGACGATACTGTGCGCAGGAGGACTCTGGCGTTGGCTCGTTATACTCCTGGAGAGCCTAGGAGCAGCATGGACACCACAAGGAGGAGAAAGGGGCACGGGAGCGAGCTCTAGGTCATCCATGGCAGTGACCTGCTCGGCTCTCATGGAGGTCGACGGAGGGGGCCCAAATTTAACATGGGGGCGTTGTGGGGTTTTGAAGAGGGGCTCACCCCGAGGCGATTGGTGAAGACGGCGGGGCCGAAGAGGCAACAATGGCGACAAATTCCTCGTCTGAGCCCACGACGGCCGGTGAGATTCCGTTGACGATTGCGGCGGTCAAAGAGCTTCCGGGGGTCTCGATCCTCTGCATCTTGACGAAGACGTCCCTGGCGATCACCCTGGACAAGGTGGCTCGGCTCCTCGAGGACGTTGGCTACGCGAAGACGGAGGCTCGCTCTGCGGTGGAGCTCGGGACTTCTCTGGCGGCAAAGAAATCGACAAGGGAAGAGCGGGAGGATGAAGTAGAGGAGGGGGAATGGATCGGGGCAGGTTCAGGGCGTCTCCAGGACACGTTGGAGGCACCAAGGAGGCAGCTGCGTGGCCAGGGCACGTCGACGGCGTCGGCATGGACGCCACCGAGGTGCTTGGCTCGGCGGGGAAGAAGACGCCAAGGAGGGCTGGGCTGGTCCTGGCTTGCTGGGCCGGCCAGGCTTGAGTTGGGCCTCTTCACAGGTGAGGTCCTTTTTCTTATTTCTCTCTGTTTTATTTTTCTGTTATATGTTGGCCATGCTAAAATAAATGGCTAGGCATTTTTTAAAATGCTGAAACTTTTTATATGGCCTCATATTATATTAGACTAGCCACTTATAAAGTTTGAGCATTTTTAAAATTCAAATTATTTGAACTTTAATTCAAATAGGGGTTTAAATTTAAATCCATGCTCCTGTTTGAATATTTGAAAAATCTATGAGCTTGGGAATTCTACCACATCACTTTTCATGTGATCACACTCATTTATGGGACTTTTCAAAAATACAAAAGGAATTTTTGGAGCAACTTTTTATCTGGCCATTTGAATTAATTCATCTGGGGGGTGTTCTCTCTCCCATTTTGATTTCTTTTGAAAAATTTTACGTGATGCAAAGGCCTAAGCTTACCCTAGCACATACCTAACTTGGGGTTGTGACAGGCTTACCCACTTACTATCAGCTATAGGGTAGATAATACTTGCGGCTAGAATCTTGAGAATCTCAGTCCTTACAACATCCATCATTTTCGGATTCAACCGTCGTTGATGATCAACAACTGGTTTAGCATCAGGCTCAAGGTTGATGGTATGTTGACAAATAGATGGACTAATCCCCTTAAGGTCATCAAGGGTATAGCCAATTGCACCTCGATGTTTGCGAAGTACTTCCAATAGACGCTCTTCTTCATACCCTGAAAGGTTAGAATTGATAATAATAGAATATACTTTCTTTTCATCTAAATAAGCATATTTGAGAGAATCAGGAAGAGGTTTAAGATCAAACACTGGATCTTATTTTGGTTGCGATAAAATTCCCACAGGCTCAATTGGAAGGTTGTGCTTTACGATAGCAGGTTGTCTTAAGAATATTTCGTCCAGCTCATTCCTCTCCTGCATATGCAAATCATTCTCGTGGTCTTCCATATATTGCGGCAAAGGATCGTTAGGAGGAATAGCAATGGAAGCAATATCTTCAACAATCTTATCATTACTAGGCAAATCAGTACGACGAGGCTGCTTAGAGAACTTAGAAAAATTAAATTCATAGGGCTCACCATTGAATTCAACAGAAACTTTACCTTTCTTGCAATCTATTATAGCTCCACGGGTTCTGAGAAAAGGTCTACCGAAAATAATAGGAAAAAAATTATCCCTTACTGAACCAAGTACTAGAAAGTCGGTAGGATATTTTACTTTTCCGCATAAAACTTCAACGTCTCTCACAATTCCGATAGGAGAGATAGTTGCTCTGTTTGCAAGATGAATAGTAACATCAACTTCTTCAAGTTCACAAGGTGAAATTTCACCTATGATCTCTTGATAAATTGAATACGGGATAGCACTAGAACTCGATCCCAAATCGCATAGCCCGTAATAATTGTGATCTCCTATTTTAAAAGATACTACTAGAGTACCTGAAATTGGGCCCTTATTCTTGGCTGTGACAAGGTTAGTGGAAACAACACCAAAATTTATATTGGAATCTAAAGCATCATTAGTAATAAGATCCTTAACCAATGCAACTCGAGGATCGACCTTGATCGTGTCCTCAGGCTCATCAATTCTTCTCTCACTCTTATTCATTATGCCTATCACGAAAGAGTGCTCCCTTATTCTTACGGGAAAAGGGGGCTTTTCATATATAACTGCAGGCACAATAGGGTCAACAACATGAATATCAATAGGTAATTCTTTGAAGGGTTTATGATGCTGATTCCTCTTCTTCTTAGAAGAGTCGATATGAGAGGCAAAGTCCTTACAAAAATCAATCATTAGCTGGGAATCAAGACCAATCTTAGAGCAAAAGGCATTAAAGGAATCAGTTTTCACATAGCTCTCTATATAATCATGCTCATAATTTATAGTGGGTTCAATACCTTTATCTATTTACCAATCTTCGGTATTCTTCTGGATCCTTTCAAGAAGATCCCATCTTTCTTCAACGCTTTTCGTCTGAAATACCCACTAGAGGAGGCATCCAACATCTCCTTATCCTGACGAGAAAGTCTAGCATAAAAATTTGTAAGTATACTTTTCTTGGGGAGCTCATGAATAGGACATTTGAGCATTAGAGATTTCAATCTCCCCCAAGCTTGAGCGATGCTTTCTCCGTCACGAGACCTAAAGTTATAGATATAATTCCTGTCTCGATGAATTTCATGAAGAGGATAAAACTTGGTATAAAAGAGAGACATAAGCTCATGCCAATCAAGCAAATGAGAGTTATCGAGAAGCTTATACCGATCTGAAGCTTTATCTATAAGCGATACAGAGAACAATTTCTTCATGACAAACTCTTTTGATACACCTGCAAGCTTAAATAGTGAACATAGTTGTGATAAATACATCAAGTGTTCACTGGGATGTCTGTCTCCTGCATAACGATTAGCCAAAACACAATCGATAATACCAGCTGGTATTTTATAAGGCACAATTTCAGTAGGGGGAGGAACAACCACCACAGATGTGGGGTGTTTCCCCGTAAGCAACGATCCAACAGCTAGGTTGTCCATACGGACAAATAACAGCAACAACAAAATAAAAACAACGATAAAAATTCCTTACCAGCTTCATTTACCAATAGCGCTATGCTCCCCGACAACGGCGCCAGAAATAGCTTGATGTGTACGCACGCTTCTATTCTTGTAGACTATGTTGGGACTCCAAGCGCAGAGGTTTGTAGGACAGCAACAATCTCCCTCAAGTGGATGACCTAAGGTTTATCGAACTCAGGGAAGTAGAGGTTGAAGATGGTCTCTCTCCAGCAACCCTGCAATTAAGATACAAGAAGTCGCTTGTGTCCCCAACACACCTAATTCAACTAGGAGTTGTATAGGTGCACTAGTTCGGCGAAGAGATGGTAAAATACGAGTATTAGGTGTGGCAAAACAAAGTAATATAAATATGTAATAAAAAGTGCAGCAAGAAAACATGTGACAAAAGTGAGCACAAACGGTGTAACAATGATGGGAACAAGGCCTAGGCTTCATACTTTCACTAGTGGCAACTCCCAACAACATTAACATAGTCTAATCACATGATATTTCCCATAAAACATGCAATGGAGACGCACTCGGAGGTCATTCCTTTGTGGTCAAGAGAGGACGAAAATTATGTAGGGCTACAAAAGCACACCTCAAAGTTCATAGTTCTCAATCTATGGATTTCCCAATGTCACCGCGGCCATCCAAAGAGAGTACCACAATCACCACAACATATCTCAAGGATAGTCAAAGACAAGCACCAAGAGACTCTCAATCTTAAATCAACACACCAAAGAGGAAATCACTCATGAAAATATTCTTCTAACCCATGTTCAATAGACTGCTGTCACCATGGTCTCGGGGATTATACTAGATAAGATCAAGTGAGTACATCAATCTAATACATAGAGGTAGGGGAAATATCATGGGATCATCCTAGATTAACATAGTCTATGATCACAACGAAGATCACATAATGGGAGAAAGAACTGACCACATAGCTACTGTAGAAACCTTAGCCCCGAGGGGAAATACTCACACATGGACATGGTGAGAGAGAGAGTTGTCGATGGAGAGGTGCAGCCCGGAGGAGATGAAGGAGACGCCGGCGGCGGCGGCCACGGCCCTTGGGGGCAGCAGCCCTTGCCCCCTTCTTCTTCCTTGGAGATGGTGCTGCTGTGGAGATTGATCTCCCCCTCAATACGGCTGCCAAGGGGAAGGAAATTTCGTGGTGCCCTTTGACCTAGTTTTCCTCTCTTTATATAGACTCTCAGATTCCCGTCATCCAGATTACGTCTTCAGTATTTCGGGGCTCCAGGGAGCATCCTAACTCCGATTGGGCCGAATTTTATATCTAGATCCACCGGGAAACAATTCCCTACAACTTTGTAGTTTTCAGTTTTTCCGTATGAGGCCGTCTTCTAGAGTTTCCGAGGCGATATTTAAAACCTGTCTCGTGGAGACAGATTTCGGGAGAGTTAGAGTCCAACTCCTACAAGGCTCCTTTTTGTGTTTTTTCCTTTATCAAAGTAATTCCTACACATAAAGTACAAAAACAAGAATTTGTGCACTCTTTTAACCATTAATAGATTAGTTCCAAAATATGTTATAAAAAGATATGAAAGTGTATCAAAAGCATAACATTATCACACAAAACATGCATGGAGCAAGCAGAAATTATAGATACGTTTGGGACGTATCAAGTATGCGCCAACTCTCGAGGTGAGAAAGGGCAATGCACGGTACCGAAGAGGCTAGAAAAATATGGCTGGGTGGAAGTGTCAACTTTCGAATACTCACATTAGTCCGAAGAACTCATGCACTTATTATCGGTAACTCTCAATCTAATTAGGAGGTTTACAAAGAGACAAGTACCACGAGGAGGAGTGTATGGGGGTTTGGTTATCCTTGCGCATCCTCGACTCATGGTACGTGAGTGCACTCTAATATTCGATCCCTCCAAAGATTAGTGATCCATCTAGTAGCTAAAGTTCTCAACTAATTTTTTAGGTTTTTCGAAAATAAGCACGGATTTCCCAAAAAACGACATCTATCAGTAATAGGCTAAAGCTCTTGACACCAAAAGTTCAAACATTACTCATGGCAATACCTCAAAACAATTGCAAGTTACTACTACAATTGAATAGCAACCTCAATTACGTACTTCCAGTCAAGACACAAAACTCAGTGCAACAGGCAAACTCTCTAAACAAGATAAACATGAAAACTCAAGAGACTTCCAGCAACAAACTAAACAAAAGCTCTTAAAAAGATAAGCATGAAAACTAAGAGCTAAACATGACAGCAGCTATGAAAAAGATAAAGAACACGCACAGCAAAGATAAGCATGAAAATCCTATGTTGTGTTCTAGGGTGAAGTGGAGCGTGTTTCTCTCCCACACAAAGAAATCTGGGTTCTAACTTGTTATGAACAACAAGCAAAGCTAAATAAAACTAAAAAGGAAATAAAGAGCAAGACACTCCAAGCATAGCACATAACGCATGAAGTGATAAAAATATAGTGGAAAGAAAGACGAACTGATAATTTTTGATGGAGAAGGGGATGCATGGGGGCATCCCCAAGCTTAGACGCGTGAGTCTCCTTGAATATTTCTTGGGGGTGCACGGAGGCATACCCAAGCTTGAGAGTTTGACACTCCTGAATCTTTTTTTTATCATCTTCCCTCGCACACTTGAAAACTCCCTTCATACATAACTCATCATAATCTGATTAGCGAGCTTAGTACCCATAATAAAATAATTTTTCCTCTACTGGAAATAAGAATATTCTTGAAGAGATACTGTTTATAAAGATTGCCAAAAAGTTTTTGCAAAGAAAAATCAAGCTTAAGGTTTGCAAAATGAAGAAAAGGAAAAACAGGACAGAATCTGTGTAAAACAGACCAGCAGGTAGTAAAGAATATTTTTGTGATACTTATGCAACTCAAATCAAAAAACTCAGAACATACGAAAGTTCCGTGATTGTATAGAGCACGCTGTGTAAACATTTCAGCTCAAAAAGATGAACTGGGATTTTTCGATGATTTTTCCCGTCACGAGGACAGAATCTGTTTTCTAGACAGCATGTCACAACTTTCACTTCCCTTGTCATATGAGGCTATAATTGGCACAAATCTTGAAAAGTAAAGATAAAATGATGTTTCTACAGTAGTAAAAATCATCAAGACCACTAATAACAGAAGAAAAACAAAAAGGAAAACCTACATTCGTTGCGGGCTGCCTCCCGAAAACGCTTCTTTAAAGCCATTAGCTAGGCTTAATGCAAGAAGGAGGAATTAAAAGTCATCATAATAATCGGGGTTGTAAATCGCTTCAAATGGTTCCTCAACAAGTTCATCCTTGTTTATTTTAGGAAAGGGGTACATACCTTTTGCCTTCCCGCGTAGACGTATTTGTCCCTTACCTATATCAATGAAGCCCTTTACGGCCCGGAGGAAATCCCTTCCAAGCACTATGTTTCCTTGGTTTGGCTTCATGACGAAGAAATAAACCATTGCAATCCCTTTAAGGAATGTAACTGGTACATCTTTTATCCTTCCCTGGATCTCAGAAATATCTCCATTAGCATGTTCATGACAGGATGACAATTTGTCCATGTTAAATTTTATAGAATCATAAACAACTTTTGGCATAGTACAAACCATGGATCCAATGTCACAAAAAGCAAGGAAGTTTTGATTAGAGATGCTAATTCTAACAAAGGGTTCCTAGTCACCATATATACCGTAAACATCTTTCTTATTTGGCTTGGGTTTCTTTACTTCTCTCAAGTCTAGAGCATCCATTCTCTTTTCAATAGTAGCAAGTCTATCTATAACAGTATCAAAACTATGATCATAAACAAAGTAACTAGATAGGCCATGTATAATTTCAAGAGCTCTAGCTTCATCACAAACTAAGAAATATCCTTCGGCTATAATATCAAGAGTGTTTGCACCATCTAAAAAGACCATGGTAAAAATTTCTAAGCACAATTTTTATAGGTATCCAAGGCATAATTCTCCTATGCGCATCAGAAATTCTGTCCCATGCCTTCTTCATATTTTCTCCATCCCTTTGATGGAAATCTAGGACCTCCGATTCCCTCAAGGCACCAAATCCTAACATGCTTGTCTAAACAGAAAGGATAACTAAAAGCAAGGTAACTATTTTTTCGATTTTTTATAAAGGACACTAAAGCAAAAACTGAAAGGTAAACTAACAAGACTAAAAAGCAAAGATAAAAGATAGTGTGCAACTCCCCCATCTTGAAGAGTGGAGTCCCCGGCAACGGCGCCAGAAATTAGCTTTGATGGATTCTCGCCCCTCGTTGATTACCCAAAGTGGAAGGTTGAGATGTAGACAACAGCAAATTTCCCTCGGTGAAGATACCAAGGTTTGTCTCCAGTAGGACTCCGACAACGACAGGAAGGTGACAACGGCGCTAGCAATTAGGCGGTTGGCGTGGACCTGCACACAGAACAGATAACTTTTCTCCCAACGAGTTCAGAGAGGTTGTCAATCCCTCCGGCCTTGTTGTTTACAAAGGATCAAATGCACGGGATAATAATGATAGCGATAGTAACAGAAAAGGAAATTAAGCAGAAAATAAATAGTGGGTGTAAACAGTGTTGGAAATATGGACCGGGGTCCCATGATGTTCACTAGTGATGTCTCTCTCCTAAAAGACGATAAAATAGCCATGTGAGGTAAACCAATTACAGTTGGGCAATTGACAGGATTATGTGCGCAAACCAATGCTAACTATGCTATAAAGAAAGGAAGAGGCTCAAAAGCATGGGCGGCACGCCAAGAAAAGTAGACCGAAATCCATCTGCATCTACCTACTAATCATCCACCTTGAGATATCTATCCAGAACATCTCGCTGGTATTAAGTTGCGAATCCCACCCAAAGTGTAAACTCAAAGCAACAGACAACTTCATTAAAGAACTTTGCGTAAAGTAAACAATCCGTGCACCCGTAAGTACAAGCACCGTTGTTTTCTCCCTTGTGGAAACATCACATCCCCTAGACTCATGTTTCTGTCACTCAAGCTAGTCATCAGGGGGCATGAACCCACAATCATGCATAACGCTCCCTCTTGGAGTCACTACCTACTACTTGGCCAAAGCAATAAACAACAACGGAGAACATGCAATAATTACTCAAGAACATAAATAAAAAAGAGGAGAATCAAATATATTACTCAAACACAATCTGAACATAGTCTCATAATCCGTCAGATCCCAGCAAACTCAGCATAGCAACAGCAGAAAAGATTACATATGTGCCTCGATCATGTAGGGCAGCTCACGAGGTCTAAACCATAAAGAACAAAGAGGGGAGGAGAACATCACATAGCTACTGATCATGGACCCATGATCGAAGGTGGACTACTCACGGTTCATCCGAGAAGCATCCATGGTGGTGGAGAAGCTCCCGTAGGTGGTTCCTCCCTCCGGCAGGGTGCCGGGAAGAGGGCTCCTGGTGCTCCCGATCTTGGAAGCGCGGCAGAGGAGGAACAGAGAAGAGATCACAAAAAAGGGTTCTGTCCTCGAGGGTTTCGGGACGAGAGGGATATATAGGCGAAGGGGGCAGCCAGAGGTGGACCAGGGGCCCCAGGCGCCCCCCTGGCGTGGTCTAGGGGGGTGGCCGCGCCAGGTGGCCGCCTGGGCCACCCCTGGCTCCCCTCTGGCCCCACTTGGGCTCTTCTCGAAGCTTCCTGTACGCTGATTTTTCCTATATTTTTCCCGGAATTTTTCTGGCACTTTAAGTAATGGGAGAACCTGAAATACAAAAACAGCAGAAAACAGGAACTGCCACTGGGGTGCACTGAGTTAATAGGTTAGTTCAAATATGATCAAAAGTGTATGGAAGTGCATCAATATCATAGAAATATCACACAAAAGATGCATGGAGAAAGCAAAAAATTTAGATACGTTATGGACGTATCAGGATCCTTACACTGTAGAACTTGGCTTGCATATTCCAAGGATGAGCCTCCTCAAAAGAGCTCTAGGTCTTTATGAGTAAGAAAGTTGGATGCATCCCCACTATTTCCATTCGAGAGGTTACCTTAGCTCATATGTGCATCCGTTGCATGGCAATCCCTACTCCTCACATCATATCTATCATTTGGCTTTCTCTCGCCTATGATTGTCCTCATTAATGTGAGCCTTTCACACCTTTTTTGTCTTCCTTCCCCATCATTTCTCTCTTTGCCATCCTAAGTGCCAACATATCTTGCTCGCGCTCATCCATTGAATGAGTGATCAAAGTCGAAAGGGATAGGATCAGTTTGACTTGTACCTTACTAGTGGTCTAGGACGAGTCAAAATAAGATTCGGAAGGAGACCAAGTGTGAAACTCTAGTAGATTGAGTTCTTAATTAAACTATATAGTATTTTTATTCTCTAAACCCATCTCCCACTTCTTGCACGCAAACACCATGGATACATTCGAGTCACGGACAACGAGATCTCTCGCAAATTTATGTTCATACTTTGCTAGTTTCAATACTAGATATAGACTCTTGCTTGTTATTATCTTGACTTGAATTGCATATCTTACTTGCTTTACTTTGAAGTTCTTATATGTGTGTTAGCATGTCACCACAGAAATTATCTATGTTATCATTTACCTACTCGAGGACGAGTAGGAATTAAGCTTGGGGATGTTGATACGTCCCAACCGTATCTATAATTTCTACTTGTTCCATGCTCTTTTAGGTGACATTGCTATGTGTTTTTCTACACTTTTATATATTTTTACACATATTTGGACTAACCTACTAACTCAGTGCACCTAGTGCCAGTTTCTGTCTGCTGATGTCTGTAAGTTGCAGGTTTTTACCCATGTTTACAGAGCTCCAAAAATTCCAAACAAATCAGATAAAAAATCAGCGCAGAAGAAGCTTACGAATCACCGAAGGAGGGCCATAGGGGGGCCACCCCCTTCCCAGGCAGTCAGGTGGCGCGGGGCCCCTCCTGGCCGCGCCACCAGGGTGCCTAGGAGGTGAGGACACCCCCTGGTGCCCCCTTCGGCCTATTTTTACCCCTCGCTACGAAAACCCTCGCAGAGGCCCCCGCATCATGATTTTCCTCTCTGTTCCGCCGTCGTCGCGCTTCCAAGATCGGGAGCACCAGAAGACCTTTTCCCGGCACCCTGCCAGAGGGAGGATTGACCTTCGGGAGATTCTCCACCACCATGGATGCTTCCCATATGTGACATGAGTAGTACCCCTTGGACCTTGGGTCCATGACCTGTAGCTATCAGATGTCTTCTGTTCAATCTTGTGCTTCAATTCTTAGCCCTTGTGAGCTGCCCTACATGATCAAGGCATCTATGTAATTTTTCCTGTTGTTGCTATGCTGAGTTTGCTTGGATCCAATGGATTATGAGATTATATTCAGATTGTGATGAGTTATATACTTGGTTCCCCTTTTATATTGTGTTCTTGAGTAATTCTTGCATGTTCTCCATTGCTTTTTATTGCTTTGGCCAAGTAGTAGATAGTAACTCCAAGAGGGAGCGTTTATGCTTGATTGTGGGTTCATGCCCCCCCCCCCCCCGATGTCTAGCTTGAGTGATAGAAACACGAGACTAGGGTATGTGATGTTGCTACCAGGGAGAAAACAACGGTGCTTGTAAATGCGGTTGCAAGGATTGTTTACCTTACGCAAAGTTTCTTAATGTAGTTGTCTATTGCTTTCAGTTTACACTTTGGGTGGGATTCGCAACTTAATACCAACGAGATGTTCTGGATAGATATCTCAAGGTGGATGATTAGTGAGTAGATGTAGATGGATTTCGCTCTAATTGTCTTGGCGTACTACCCATGCTTTCGAGCCTCTAATTTTCTTGAAGCATAATTAGCATTGCGGTGCGTTTATAATTATGTCAATTGCCCAGCTGTAATTTATTTACCCAGTTTAGATATTTTATCGTTTTTGGGAGAGAGACATCACTAGTGACGCCTTGCTCGTTTGACCACCTACTTGTCGTCTTCGGAGTCCTACGGGAGACATAAACCTTGGTATCTTCACCAAGGGAAATTTTCCTCTATCTACATCTCAACATTCCACTTGGGGTAACCAACGAAGGGCGAGAAGCCGTTATCATCTCTCATACCATCAGAGTGTTATTGTCTAAATTTGTTTTAACTTTGACAACCTCCAAGTTAAAGGATCTTTATTGTCCTAAGGTTGAGGTTTTAGCATTACCATTGATAGCTCCATTGGCTGGACTAGGGATGTGATGGGTGCTAAAAGTTTTTAGATCCTCAACAACATGTAAAGTAGCAAGTGTAGTGTGTGTAGGAAGTTTCTTAACTCTCTCTTCCTCTTGTTTCCCTCTAGCCCATATATCCTTCAGTTTGGCTAGCATTCTAATGTTATCATTAATTTGCATTGAATAGCATTTAAAGGTGTGTTTTTCTTCTCCTCAAGGGGAGAAGTCCTAATTTTAAGCATCTCTACATCATGAGAATATATTATCTACCTTTAAAGTGAGACTATCAAATTTGTCTAATTTTTCCTCTACATTCTTATTGAAAGCCTTTTGATAGGTAATAAAGTCCTAAAGCATGCTCTCTAATTCAAAACTGGAGTTTTTGGCACTAGGATAAGTGTTGTTGTTACCATAAGAGTTGTTGGAAGGGAACGGACTAGGATTGTTCCTACCAAAATTACTCCTATAAGCATTATTGTTGAAGTTATTCCTAGAAATAAAATTAAAATCTATTTTCTCTTTTTCTTGAGCAACCAAAGAATTTAAAGGAACATCATGAGGATCAATAGGAGCTTGCTTAATAAGTAAGTGATGTCTACTCATGCTTCTATTCTTGTAGACTATGTTGGGCCTCCAAGCGCAGAGGTTTGTAGGACAGCATCAATTTCCCTCAAGTGGATGACCTAAGGTATATCGAACTCAGGGAAGTAGAGGTTGAAGATGTTCTCTCTCAAGCAACCCTGCAATTAAGATACAAGAAATCTCTTGTGTCCCCAACACAACTAATTCAACTAGGAGTTGTATAGGTGCACTAGTTCGGCGAAGAGATGGTAAAATACGAGTATTAGGTGTGGCAAAACAAAGTAATATAAATATGTAATAAAAAGTGCAGCAAGAAAACATGTGACAAAAGTGAGCACAAACGGTGTAACAATGATGGGAACAAGGCCTAGGCTTCATACTTTCACTAGTGGAAACTCTCAACAACATTAACATAGTCTAATCACATGATATTTCCCATAAAACATGCAATGGAGACATACTCGGAGGTCATTCCTTTGTGGTCAAGAGAGGACGAGAATAATGTAGGGCTACAAAAGCACAACTTAGAGTTCGTAGTTCTCAATCTACGGATTTCCCAATGTCACCGCGGCCATCCAAAGAGAGTACCACAATCACCACAACATATCTCAAGGATAGTCAAAGACAAGCACCAAGAGACTCTCAATCTTCAATCAACACACAAAAGAGGAAATCACTCATGATAATATTCTTCTAACCCATGTCCAATAGACCGTTGTCACCATGGTCTCGGGGATTATACTAGATAAGATCAAGTGAGTACATCAATCCAATACATAGAGGAAGGGGAAATATAATGGGATCATCCTAGATTAACATAGCCTATGATCACAACGAAGATCGCATCATGGGAGAGAGAGAGAAGAACACATAACTACTGGTAGAAACCTCAGCCCCGAGGAGGGAATACTCCCGCATCATGGAGGGAGGAAGCAACGTCGATGGAGATGAATCCGGGGGCACTTCCCCGTCCCGGCAGGATGCCGACACGGGAATTGGAATTCTGGTCCCCCGAAGCTTGTTGGCGATGGCGGCGGAGATCGGAATTGCTTCTGGAGAAAAGGGGTTCGGAATCAGGGTTTTCGCGACGGGAGTATAAATAAGAGCCAAAGGGGGGGGGGCACAAGGAGTCCAGGCGGCCACCCGGCGCGGCCCCACCCTAGGCCGCACCACCTAGACGCTTGGGCACCAGGTGGGGCCCCTCTGGCCCTTCTTCGCTGAATCCGAAAGATTTCGAAACGTTGATTTTTATCTGATTTTTCCTGAATTTTTGGAGAACTTTTAATATGGGGGAAAGATGAAATAGAAAAACAGCAGAAAACAGGAACTGGCACTGGGGTGCACTGAGTTAATAGGTTAGTCCAAATATGATCAAAAGTGTATGAAAGTGTATCTAGATCATAGCAATATCACACAAAACATGCATGGAGCAAGCAGAAATTATAGATACGTTTGGGACGTATCAACATCCCCAAGCTTAATTCCTGCTCGTCCTTGAGTAGGTAAATGATAACAAGCATAATTTCTTTGGTGACATGCTACAATCATATAAGAACTTTGAAAAGTAAAGCAATCATGGTATGTGATTCAATTCAAGTCATAACATGCAAGAGTCTATATTGGCATTGAAACAAGTAACAAAAGAAGATTAGGTGCAAGAGCTCTCGTTGTCCGTGACTCGAATGTCTCCTAATGGTGTTTGCGTGCAAGAAGGGGGATAGGGAATACGAGAAAAAAAGTATTTTTGTTGAGAACTCAATCTACTTAAGTTTCACACTTGGTCTTCTTTGGAATCTTATCTTGACTCATCCCCAGACCACTAGCCAGGTACTAGTCAATTTGATCCACTCCTTTTCGATATTTTGAGCACTCATGCAATGGATGAGCGTAAGCACGAAGTTTGACACTTAGGATGGCAAAGAGAGAAATATGGTGGAGGAGGAAGAGAAAAAGGGTGAGAAAGGCTCACATCAATGAGGACAATCATAGGCGAGAGAGGGGCCAAATGATAGATATGGTATGAGGAGTAGGTATTGCCATGCAATGGATGCACATATGAGCTAAGAAAAGCTCTCCAATGGAACTAGTGGGGGTGCATCCAACTTGCTCGCTCATGAAGACCTAGAGCTCGTTTGAGCAGGCTCTTCCTTGGAATATGCAAGCCAAGTTCTATAGTGTGAAGGTCCCCACATAGCTATATGCATGTATGATCATCTCTATGGAGTAAAAGGATAAAAGGGAGTACTAGTGTGGATATTTTAAAAGGATAGTAGTGTTGCCCCTTTCTCTGTTTTCATTTTCCTTTTCTCTTTTTTCTATTTTTTGTATTTTTTTGGTGGCCTGAATGGCTCTTTCTATTTAACTCTCATTTTTCCTCTTTGGGATCTTTTATTTTGTCCACTTTGGGATCTTTTCCTCACTTAAGGGCAACACTCTACTTTAAAAGAGGGTATAGAAGATCTTTCACACGTTACAAGGTACTCAAACATAAAGAAGATGTAGCTATCATGATGTATGAAATGTATGCCTCTGCCAGTGTAGCAGGAACATGTATGACATGAAGATCAAGTCATGAAGAGGTGGATGTTACATGGAAATATATCTCGGAAGGATATGCAAATGCCTTAATAGGTAGGTATGGTGGCTGTTTTGAGGAAAGCTATAAGGAGGTTTATGATGACAGAGCGTATCATGCCAAGGGTTTGGATGTACCGGCGAAGGTGGACGCCAACTCTCGGAGTGAGATGAAGGCAATGCACGGCACGGGAGAGGCTAGCAAATATGTGGAGGTGGAAGTGTCAACTTTCAGTGCTTACATTAGTCCGAAGAACTCATGCACTTATTATTGGTAACTCTCAATCTAATAAGGAGGTTCACAAAGAGACAAGTACCCTGAGGAGGAGTGTATGGGGGTTTGGTCATCATTGCGCATCCTCGACTCATGGTACGTGAGTGTACTCTAATATCCGATCCCTCAAAAGATTAGTGATCCATCTAGTAGCTAGGGTTCTCAACTAGTTTTGTAGGTTTTGAAAATAAACACATATTGCCCAAAAATACGACACCTATCACTAATAGGCTAGAGCTCTTGACACCAAAAGTTCAAACATTACTCACATCAATACCTCAAAACTATTGCAAGTTACTACTAAAATTAAATAGCAACCTCAATTACCTACTCTCAAGACAAGACACAACTCAGTGCAACAACCAACTCTCTTAACAAGATAAACATGAAAACTAAAGAGAGTTCCAGCAAAAAACTAAACAAAAGACAAGGCTCTTGATAAAGACAAACTAAGACTAAAACTAAACATGGCAGTAGCTACGAAAAGATAAAGAACACAAAACAAAGAAAGATAAGCATGAAAAATCATATGATGTGTTCTAGATTAGAGTGGAGCGTGTTTCTCTCCCACACAAAGTAAGATGGGGTCTAACTTGTTATGAACAGAAAGCAAAGCTGAAGTAAACTAAAAATAGAACCTAAGAGCGAGACGCTCCAAGCATAGCACATAACGCATGAAGTGATAAAAATATAGTGAAACGAAGGACGAACTGATGATCATTGATGGAGAAGGGGGTGCACGGGGGCATCCCCAAGCTTAGACGCTTGAGTATCCCTTAATATCGTGCATCCCAAAGCTTGAGCACTTGACACACCCGGATCTTCTTTCATCATCTTCCATCGCACACTTGAAAACTCCCTTCATACATAACTCATCATAAGCTGATTAGAGAGGTTAGTACCCTTAATTAAATAATTGTCCCCACTGGATATAAAGATATTCTTGAAGAGATACTGTTTCTCAAGATTGTCAAAAGGTTTTTGCAAAGAAAAAGCAAGCTTAAGGTTTGCAAAAGTAAGGAGAGACAAAACGTGGCAGGATCTGTGAAAAACAGAACAGCAGGTAGTATAGAATTTTTTCGGGGCATTTCTGCATCTCAAATAAAAAAACTCAGATCATACGAAAGTTTAAAAATTGTATAGAGTATGCTGTGTAAAAAATTCCGATCAAAAAGATGAACTGGTGATTTTTTCCGATTTTTTCCGTCACGAAGACAGAATCTGTTTTCTGGACAGCATGTCACAACTTTTGCTTCCCTTATCATAAGAGGCTATAACTTCTCACAAAGCTTGAAAATAAAGATACAATGATGTTGCTACAGTAGTAACAATCATCAAGACCACTAAAAACTGAAAGTAAAAACTCAAACTAAAGATAACAAGGGTTGTCTCCCTAGAGCTCTTTCTTTATAGCCATAAAGATAGGCTTAAGATTTTAATGATGCTCTCATAGGAATAAGGAATAAGAGTTGAAGAACAAAAGAGATCATCAAGAAGAAAATAACAAACAGATTTAAGTCTAACATGCTTCCTATGCAAAGGGATCTTGTAGAGAAATAACTCATTGAAGCATAAAGATATTAGCATAGGAAGGCAAAATAAGTGCAACTTCAAAACCTTAACATAAAGAAAGGGAACTTGATATTATTGAAATATCTATAAGAATATGTTCCCTTCTCATAATAATTTCCAGTAGGATCATGAATAAACTCAACAATATAAGTATCACATAAAGCATTGTTACCATGATCCACATGCAAAATGGTACTCTTACTCTCCACATAAGCATAATCTTTCTCATTGGTAATAGTGGGAGTAGGACTATCATAAAAAAACTTGAACACTATAGATTAATTGTGTATTAGGAAGATGGTGTTCAACAAGGGAGTAATTCCCTCCATGATTATGACAAGTTTCATAAGGATAATTTCTCGTTATGTCATAGGTACCTTTATAATCACTAAAAATTGGAGTTATAACATCATCATAGTAGATAAGAGCATTATCATTGCTAGAAACTATATTTGTAAACATGTTGTCTTTATTCTTACTAGAAAAATAATGATCAATTACCACATCACTAATGGGTAAAGGACTTGCAATCCTATCATCCCCAAGCTTAGAGCTTTCCATATCATCACTCTCAGAGTTGGTACCAAAAAGATTTTCAAGATCATAAGTAGCATTATCATCATTTTCCCAAACACAAAAAGTAACATGCATATCATCATCAAAATCATCTTCCATAGTGCCTACGGACTTAACATCACGATAATAATGAATGCAATCAAGCTCACCATCCTCCAAAAATTTCTGCCCGTTAGGATAAAAATTGATGCGAGGAATATGCTCAGGCCAGGTTGATACCCATTCTTCTTCCTTCTTGATCCTATTCCTCCTCCTCTTCTTTTTCTTCTTCTTCACCTTAGGAGGTAGTGGTTGGAGATGAAGTTTCTCCACATATCCTGGTTTATCATTAGAAACAATAGGGGAAACTTGGGAGAAACTCTCCTTTTTATTAGTAGAGATATAAGAGACATTTTTATACTTTGGTAAAGTTCCAACCTTTCTAATCTTACTTATGTAATTATTTTCATGGCAATTAACAACACAATAGAGATGGCAATTTTGCAAAGTGTTGCTAATTCCTAAGGAATTAACATCTAGCCAAGAAGTCTTTTCTGATAACTCTTCACACATCAAAAATAACATAAGTTCATCATAAAGATCAGAAGTGATCATGTTATCACACAACTGATTAACAGTTATGCTCTGAAAGTTCATGCATTGAAAATTAAAGTGACCCTCTATACAACAAAGTTCACAAGTAAAAGTATAAAGGTCACACAATTCTCTAGAAATTTCATTTAAATCTTTGACCCAAGTGATTGTTCTTTCATGCTTATGTTGCTTACAATACTTCTCTTCTTCAATCATAGGCCTTTCACACGGACTATCTACTCCACAAAAATTAACATGCTTATATAAAACATCATTTTCAGGGATTGGATCATGCATGTTGCAATCATCATGAACAATTTCATTTTCTTTGCAAATCTCTTTAAAGGGTTCATGATGCTTGATCCAATTCTCCTTAGGCACATTAAGATGTGAAGCAAAAGATTTGAGGAAATCAACAAAGAGTTGAGAATCAAGCCCAAACTTAGCACTAAACTTATTAAAACTTGCAGTTTCAACAAAGGACTTAATGCAATCATACTCATAATTTATACCTGACTCTTTACCTTTGTAGATCTCCCAATCTTCAGTATTGCGTTGAATTCTTTCAAGGAGTTCACATTTAGAATCAATCTTTTCGTTTGTGAATGAACCCATAGAGGAAGCATAGAGCAAGTCTTTATCCTGTCGAGAGAGCCTCGCATAAAAATTAGTAACAATTATATCTTTGGGGAGCCCATGGTTAGAACATTTTAGCATTAAAGTTTTCAGTCTCCCCCAAGCTTGAGATATGCTCTCTCCGTCATGAGGATAGAAATTATAAACATAATTCCTATTCTCATGAACTTCATGAAGAGGGTAAAACTTGGAGTAGAAGAGAGACTGGATCTCTTCCCAATCTCGTAGGTGAGAATCATCTAGTAGCCTATACCATTCCAATGCTTTTCCTTTCAGTGACAAGACAAATAATTTCCTCATGACTTCATCTCTTGTAAAACCTGAAATCTTAAACAACTCACAAAGTTCTATAAATTTCAACAAATGAGTACTAGGATGGACTATTCCATCCCTTGCATAACAATCATTCCTAATTATTTCAATTATCCCAAGTGGTATTTTGAACGGGATACATTCAATAGGTGGAGGAGACTTCTCTACCACGGGCGTGGTAAAGCGGCCTTCCCCAAACAGTGAACTAAGAGTGCAGTTTTCCATCAGTAGAACTAGTGAAAATAAAAACAAGAAACAAAAAGATTTAATTGCAAGATCTAAAGATATACCTTCAACGCTTACCTCCCCGGCAACGGCGCCAGAAATAGCTTGATGTCTATGCACGCTTCTATTCTTGTAGACTATGTTGGGCCTCCAAGCGCAGAGGTTTGTAGGACAGCAGCAATTTCCCTCAAGTGGATGGCCTAAGGTTTATCGAACTCAGGGAAGTAGAGGTTGAAGATGGTCTCTCTCAAGCAACTCTGAAATTAAGATACAAGAAGTCTCTTGTGTCCCCAGCACACCTAATTCAACTAGGAGTTGTATAGGTGCACTAGTTCGGCGAAGAGATGGTAAAATACGAGTGATAGGTGTGGCAAAACAAAGTAATATAAATATTTAATAAAAAGTGCAGCAAGCAAACATGTGACAAAAGTGAGCAAAAACGGTGTAACAATGGTGGAAACAAGGCCTAGGCTTCATACTTTCACTAGTGGCAACTCTCAACAACATTAACATAGTCTAATCACATGATATTTCCCATAAAACATGCAATGGAGACGTACTCGGAGGTCATTCCTTTGTGGTCAAGAGAGGACGAGAATTATGTAGGGCTACAAAAGCACACCCTCAGAGTTCGTAGTTCTCAATCTATGGATTTCCCAATGTCACCGCGGCCATCCAAAGAGAGTACCACAATCACCACAACATATCTCAAGGATAGTCAAAGTCAAGCACCAGAGACTCTCAATCTTTAATCAACACACAAAAGAGGAAATCCCTCATGATAATATTCTTCTAACCCATGTCCAATAGACCGCTGTCACCATGGTCTCGGGGATTATACTAGATAAAATAAAGTGAGTACATCAATCCAATACATAGAGTAAGTGGAAATATCATGGGATCACCCTAGATTAACATAACCTATGATCACAACGAAGATCACATCATGGGAGAGAGAGAAGAACACATAGCTACTAGTAGAAACCTCAGTCCCAAGGAGGGACTACTGCCGCATCATGGAGGGAGGAAGCAACGTCGATGAAGATGAATCCAGGGGTACTTCCCCGTTCCGGCAGGGTGCCGGCATAGGAATTCTGGTCCCCCGGAGCTTGGTGGCGATGGCGGCGGAGATTGGAATTGTTTTTGGAGAAAAGGGTTCGGAATCAGGGTTTTCGCGATGAGAGTATAAATAAGAGCCAAAGGGGGACACCGAGGGCCCCACCAGGGGTCTAGGAGGCCACCTGGCGCGGCCCCACCCTAGGCCGCGCCACCTGGCCGCCTGGGCACCAGGTGGGGCCCCTCTGGCCCTTCTTCGGTGAATCCGGAAGCTTCCGGAACGCTGATTTTTTATCTGATTTTCCCGATTTTTTGGAGCAATTTTAATATGGGGAAACCTGAAATAGAAAACAGAAGAAAACAGGAACTAGCACTGGGGTGCACTGAGTTAATAGGTTAGTCCAAATATGATCGAAAGTGTATGAAAGTGTATCTAGATCATAGCAATATCACACAAAACATGCATGGAGCAAGCATAAATTATAGATACGTTTGGGACGTATCAGTAAGCACATGATCAAGTCAACCTTATCATTTAAAGATGATATCTCCTCAACAGAGTTTACCTTTCTAAATGTTGGAGATCGTTCGGTGTGCCATTGAGAGTATTTTGTCATCATATCATCTAATAGCTTCGTAGCAACACCAAGTGTGGTTGACATAAATGTTCCTCCCGCGGCCGAGTCTAACAGATTACGCGAGGTAAAGTTCAATCCTGCATAGAAAGTCTAGATAACCATCCAAATAGTTAATCCATGAGTAAGGCAATTCTTAACAAGAGATTTCATACGTTCCCAAGCTTGAGCAACATGTTCATTATCAAGTTGTCTAAAATTCATAATGTTGCTCCTCAACTGAATAATCTTAGCAGGTGGGTATTAGTTCCCAATAAAATCATCCTTACATTTATCCCAAAAATCTATGCTATTCCTAGGTAAGGGTTGGACCACTCCTTAGCTCTTCCTCTCAAGAGAAGGGAAACAACTTAAGTTTAACAATATCACCATATACTTAGTTATACTTTTGCATATCACAAAGCTCAACAAAATTATTCAAATGCAAAGCAACATCATCTCCTGCTCCAAAGAATTGTTCTTTCATAACAAGGTTAAGCAAAGCAGGTTTGATTTCATAAGAAGACGTCGAGCCGGAGGGTGGAGCAAGTGGAGTGCAAATAAAGTCAATATTGTTGTGACTTGTGAAGTCACAAAGCTTAGTGTTTTCAGTGGAACCCATAGTAACAGCAGCAAACAAGGACAAAGCAACTAATTTTTTTGGTAAATTTTCTAGTATAAGACATACAAGCAAAGACAAAAACTGTAAATTAAACTAACAAGACTAAAAAGCAAAGGTAAAAGGTAGTGTGCAACTCCCCTATATTGAGATTTGGAATCCCCGACAACGGGACCAGAAATTTGTCTTGATGGGTGAAGATAACACCTCCTCGTTGGTTACCCCAAGTTGAAGGTTATGATGCAAATAGCGGAAAATTTTCCTTAGTGAAGATACCAAGGTTTATGTCTCAAGTAGGATTCCAAGGATCACAAGTAGATGGCAATGGCGCCAGGGATTTGCTTGGGGTTAAGTTGGCGAGTTAACGTGGACCTGCACACAAGAACACAAATAACTTTGCTCCCAACGAGTTCAGAGAGGTTGTCAATCTCTTCGGCCTTGTTGTTTACAAAGGATCAAACACAACGGAAAAATAATACTGGTGCGCCTGAAAGGAAATAAAGCAGTAAAAGCGAGGGTGTAAAATATGGTGGCAATATGGACCGGGGTGCCATGACTGTCACTAGAGATGTCTCTCTCTCAAAAGATAGTAAACAACTATGTTGGATGAACAAATTACAGCTGGGCAATTGACAGACTTATAAACGCACCGCAATGCTAATTATGCTACTTTAAATCAAAGAGGCTGAATCGTAAGGGCATTACGCCAATACGAGTAGACCATTTATTCATCAGCATCTACTCACTAATCATACACCTTGAGATATCTATCCAGAACATCTCGCTGGTATTAAGTTGTGAACCCCTACCAAATTGTAAGTTCAAAGCAACAGACAACTACCTTAACACTCTATGCATAATGTAAGCAATATTTATGACTGTAGTCATAAGCATCGTTGTTTTACCCCTAATGGAAACAACACATTCACTAGTCCCATGTTTATGTCACTCAAGCTAGACATCGGGAGGAATGAACCCACTATATATCATAATTCTCCCTCTTGGAGCTGCAATCTACTACTTGGCCAAAGCAATAAAACACAACGGAGAACATGCAAGATTACTCAAGAACTAAAATAAAAAGGTAAACCAAATATATTACTCATCACAATCTGAACATAATATCACAATCCATCGGATCCCAGCAAACACAACATAGCAAAACAGGAATTAATACATATGTGCATTGATCATGATAGGCAGCTCACAAGGGCTAAACATTGAAGCACAAGATTGGAGAGAAGACATCATCTAGCTATTGATCATGGACCCATGGTCCAAGGAAAACTACTCACGACGCATCATGGAGGAAAGCATGGTGATGGAGAGGCCTCCGGAGGACAACCCTCCCTCCGAAGGGTGTCGGGATGGGTTCTTCAGGTGATCCCGAGATCGGAATAGCGACGGCGGCGGAACGTGGCGGAGATCTCTCTAAGGGTTTTCTGGACGAGAGGTAAATATAGGCCAAAGGGGAGCCTGAGGGGTGGCCCCCTGGTCCAGGTGGCCAGAGGGCGCGACCACCCCCTGCCCGCGCCAGGGGTGGCCCCCCTCCGGGCCTCCTTCTTGCTTCGGGGCTCTTCTGACTTGGATATTTTCAGGAATTTTTCTGTATTTTTATGAGCACTTTTATTTTTCACGTTTTATCTGTGATGCAAGGACAAAAATAGATAGAAACTAACACTGGGCACTATCACCAAAATAAGCATGGAACAAGAAAAAATTATAGTCAGTAGGTTAGTCCAAATAAGTTGTAAATGATATGAAAGTGCATCAAAACGTATAACATTATCACCAAAACAAGCATAAAACAAGAAAAAATTATAGATACGTTTGGGACGTATCAGTATGCAACTTAAACGACACGTTCTTCTTATTTAAGCATGCATGACTTAAACACTTGTTGTGATGTGTCATTTATTTTTTATAATTCAATTAGTGCATCCTCTGCTATGCAAGACCTCACGTCTGTGACAAGATCAATGTACATGTTTCCGAAGATAATGTTACGAAAGAAGTTAAACTTAAGACGAAACGTGGTTTCATTTTTAAGGTTAAGATTTTTAATGATCCAGATGTCATATTTTTTGCTTGTTCAAATTGGTATGCACTATGAAAGACGTATGCATTTGAGGAGGATATGAAAATAATATTCGATCTTGGACTTCGTCGTCGAGGCACCGGTATTCTTCATGATGAAGACATTTCTGTGGAAGTGGGCGACATGATTTTCGTTCTATCTTCATGTTAGTTTGTTAAACAAAGTTGACTTGTTTCCTTCCTTATTTCCTTGCTTCCATCGGTTGATAACTTAATTATAATTTCTAGCTTGTGTCTATGCTCGATCAATGTATGGAAGAAGTTTCATAATACCTTTTTAAATCGTGGCATGGAGCTAACGTTGGACGAACAAGATGATTTCATCGAAGTTAAAAATGTATCTATGGTTGTGGATGAAGAGGGGATACCCCCCACGACTCTTCTCCGTGAGGGTACCTGGTGCGTGTCAAGACCGGTGACCCACTAGAAGCCTCGGGAGGCCCAGCATCAACTTGCCAAGCCCACCTGAGGCACCGACAACTGCGCCGACATGGAGTCCAAGATCGACATGGAGTCCAAGACTTGGCGTGAAAGGCTGTATAGAATAGGAAACTCTCTGTAAATCTAGACGGACTCCTCAAGACCTAGCCTAGTGTATAAAGGCTGGGAGAGGGGACGTCTAGGGCATACAAATATACAATACATCTCGCAATACCTCTGGCTTGAGCAATCTCGCCGGAATCACTACAGTAATCAGCTCCACCATATAATACATCGAGCATTAAGTAGGGGTTTTACTGATGGAGGACCTTGAACCTGGGTAAATCCCATGTCTCCTGTTAGCCGACGAGATCACTAACCTTGCACTCCCTCCCCTTCAATCAACCTAGGGTACCTAACCATGGGATTTGATGAGTGTCGCCCTCGTCAACGGACTTGTTTAATGTTGGCGCATCTTATACACCATATGTGTCATTTGTCCTCCAGTTGTTGAAGCAAAAAATTCATGAAATTAGCTTGGTAAGATTTTTACTATTCTGTCACTAGTCCATTTTTTCAGAAATGCATTCTTATTAAGTATACTGCATTACTAACTACCTTATTAATATGTTCTTCAATATAGGCTTCCGAAAGCTATTGTGCCTAGCTGGATGCTTGATAGAGGCGGGCTCAAAATTATTTCTGCATGGCCTTGGGATGTACTTTTCAAACATGACTACTCAACTCAAAATGGAAGATACGCCTGCTTAAGAATCAAAGGATGGAGAAAGTTGGTGGTTCAGAAGAAAACCAAAAGCTTGACACAATTTGTTCTCTATTCTACATAATTAAGATGGAGGTGTTTTTTGGTCTTACTCGTCATAGTTGCTTGGAGCAGGTCCTATTTAGTAGTAGTGGATGTGAACAATTAGGTATTATACTATGCTCGAAAGTTTCTTCCTATTGTTATCGTGACATATTTTTTACTTGTTGTATTGGATATTATGATCATGATGATGTATATATGATGATCGATCAGACTATTATATGTGTATGATATGATGAGACTATTATTTGATGTTATAAAATCTATACAAATACGGAAAAAATACATAGAAAATAAACATAAAATGGAAAAAACCATAACAGTAGCGCGGGCACACTCGCTATTGGTACCTTACCAGAAGCGTGGGTATGCCCGCGCTACTGCTAGGTGATTTGCCCACGCTAGTGCTAGGCTTTCCCCTAGTAATGCTCCTTCATCATTGTTCTTCCCTTCGCTGTTTATCCGTGCGACCATCGTCGAAGCGCGCATGCCAATTGTTAAGTGAGATGTACAAGCCAATTATGAGTTTTACTTCATTATATTCAAAAGATCGGTCAGGTCTGATCAAAATTGAATGGAGTAAATATACTCTATTAAAATTTACTCGACCGTTTACTCCACTATATTATAGGGATCAGCTAGAGTGCCTTTACTGCCTTTCCTATGACGATGTATGATGGCTTGCGTTCCTTTGTTCTACTATCATATTACAAGCTGGTGCATACCGAGGTATTTCTGGTTACCGATGGCGTAGCTGCTCTGTTATAGCATGTCAAGTACCAAGGTATTTCTAGTTACCGGCGGCAGAGGTCCAGCGATGCTGATCATTGATCGATGGCAGTAGCCGAAGTCAGGGGCGGGGAGAGGGGCACGACGGCCAGGACGGTGGCGACTTCTCTCAATCGTGGGAGAGAAGTGGGTCGACATCGGAGTGAGGCTAAGAAACGGAGAGAAAGATAATGTTTTAGCTTTTTTTTCAAGCTTCAAAGACCTATGACATTGAATTGCTAACGTGGCATGTTAAGTTGGCTTTAAGTTTAATCAAAATCAGTTGATCAACCCAAAACAAAGATCAGGTCAGTCATGTGGACTTTGTGATAAGTTAAGTGTGTATTTTGATTGATTTCGTACATAAATCAAACCGAGTTGTTTGTTGAAGATTAAAATGTTAACTTTTCTCCACTACAAAAAAACACTCTTATCATTTTATTTGAGTACTACCTGAAACAAAAGCTAGTTCAAATTCACTGGCTTTTGAACCCACTTTATGCAAGCTAGCTATAGCTCCCAACCACGACCAGATCTACACTTCCCCTTCTCTTCCTTCTCCCATTCATGCACCACTGGTCTGTAAGAGCAAAAGTATTAATGGAGATCACAGGATGGCAGTAAACATCAGCAGGTACCCCGCTCCTTTAATCGTCTCCTTAACGCTCCCCACCTACCATCGCTCAGGCCGATGGATGAGCTGCCATCACTTCAATGGCGCTGCTTCCTCGGCTATAAAAATCTCTCGCCACCTTTCTTTCTCCTCCATCTCCCACACAGCTAGCAGCAGCAACAAGCAAAGCAGCAACTCACACACTAGCTAGCCAGGAGCAAAAGCACTGCTAGCGATGGAGAAGTCTACCAAGATGATGGCACTGCTCGTCCTCGCCGTGCTGGCCGTGGCGACCAGCGCCGATGCGAGGAACATCAAGACTACGGAGGCGGCAGCCGCCAGCAAGGACACGGTCCTGGAGCCGACGACCTTCCCTCCCTTCGACCGCCTTGGCAGCGGGTCACCGGCGTTGGGCGGTCTCCCGGGCAGCAGCGGCATGCCGGCATTCAGCCTCCCTGGCAGCAGCGGCATCACCCCAGGCTTCGGCGGCCTAGGCGGCATGCCCATGCCCTTCCTCGGCGGCAGCTCCCCAGGTCTCGGCGGCTCCCCCGGTCTTGGCGGCTTCGGCGGCATGCCCGGGTCCCCCGCTGCCGCTGCCGTCGACGAGCACGCCAAGAAGCCGTGAAAAGCTCGGGGTGGCCGTTGATAGCTAGATCCGCTAGTGTCATGCAAGCACGGGGTGCATGCATGGTTCTGTGTGGGCGCTATACGCCGCTCGTACTCGTACGTACGTGTTAAGTTAGAGAACTTGATTTGTTTGTTGTGTTTGTTGCTTATTGGTATTATTAGGTCTATCTATCGGTCGTACGTGTTAAGTTCTTGGTTATATCTAGTAGTGGTGTTCTTGAGGCATGAATAATGCTAGATGTACGTGTCGCTTATGCTGTGGTAATGATGAATCGAGTGGACTATTGTTGTAGTAATTGTTTGTTGGTTTATCTGTCAGTTACGAGTTCGATTGTCATTTTTTTGCGACGGATTATCATTTGGTTGGAACAACATTCTCACATTATCATTTGGTTGGACTATATTGCTAAGATCGGTAGTATCCATTGGCTGAATGGTAACTTGACGATCTAGACAAGTTTTTCTTAAGTTCCATAACCGTGGTAGATTTCTAGCTGAACTACATCAACATTTGAGCTGCAGATATCTTGAACGGTACTATAAAATTGAAAAAGAAAGAGATATCTTTAATTCGGACGACACGAGACAAAAATTTAACACTACCTGTTAACTATAAATTAAGACCAAGGCAGAGGACGAATAAAATATCACTGCCCGGCAATACTAAGAAAATAAAAATATCGTTATCAAAACTAAAAAGAAAGAGCGTTGGGTAGCTAGCTTTGAAGTTGCCACATGCATACTATTGCAGGTTGCAGCGCGTACAGGCAAGTACTGTTGTCGCCATGAACTCAGCTGTAGCCTGTAGGTGGGCGGGAGTTACTGTTCTTGCATTTATGAGAATTAGTTAGGTCTTAGTCGACTGATCCATCATTGATTTTATCTCTGCTTTTAGATTCACGGGAAGGTTTTTTTTACCTCACATTTTTTTTGTTTTTTTATTTGACTGGGCCTGTACCGGTTCGACCGCTTTTGATGGGCTTTGTTTGATTCGGGTGCAATTGCATGTACATAGACCCGGACGCAACTGCATATCTGTATTTTAATAGAGCCGGATGCAACTGTATGTTCGTACAACCGACTGCAACTGCATGTCCATAGAACTGGGTGCAATTACATGTTCATAGACTCGACCGCAACTGTATGTCTATAGACCCGGGTGCAACTGCATGTCCATAGAACCGGGTGCAACTGCATGTCCATAGACTCGACCGCAACTGCATGTCTATAGACCCGGGTGCAACTGCATGTTCATAGAACCCACCGCAACTGCATGTCTATAAACCCGGGTGCAAGTGCATGTCCATAGAATCCACCGCAACTGCATGTCCATAGACCCCGGCGCAACTGCATATCCATAGAACCGACCGCAACTGCATGTCCGCACACCCGACCGCAACTGCATGTCTATACACTCGACCGCAACTGCATGTCCGCACACCCCGACCGCAACTACATGTCCGTACACCCGACCACAACTGCATGTCTATACACTCGACCGCAACTGCATGTCCGAACACCCGACCACAATTACATGTTTTGTGTGTGTGCAATCCACTCAAATTCTACTCTATATTTATGTTTGTTTTAACATCCTGACACACCCGTTTTACATGATTGTAGTTGTATTTTTCTCTACTTGTGAACAAATAATAAAATGCCTTACATGTACAACATTTTTTCTTCTAATTATCCAATTTATTTTTTTGCATGCGCGGATAAAAAAAGTAAAGGATGCAAGAGCTAGAACAAGCGAACAGATCATCGGTGCAGGTGTTGGACTGGCAATATTTGTGTCAGACCAAAAAATAAACAAAAAAACAACCTAAAAAAGCAAAGGCACTTAACAAGTCTAACCCACCTACAGTGACGTCACTCGACTAAGACCTAACTAGGTCTCAGTCGATTGAGACGTAGCCTACCTCATTCTACGTATACGAAATAGTACACACTTGTGTATTCGGAAATTCAAAGGGAGTACTCCGTACTTCTGCGTCGTGCTCTCCTTTCTTTTGTATTTTTTTGGGTTATCAAACAAGGTGATGCAGGCTTGTGAGCTTAGAGCTGCTCTAGCAAAGTTGTTGTATGCGCTCGACCTGTAAAATAACCATTCATATATGAAATTGAGCTGAAAAAACTGATTGAACAGGTATCATATGTTTGATCGTTCCATTTTTTTTAAGTAAGCTGTACAAATCACCCCCGGCCCTCAAACCTCTCTGTTTCTCCTCCTCCTTTGCGGTTTTTTTTATCTCGTGTGGGACTTGTTAGGAGGAACATTTTCGCGCACGACCAGTCGCCCACCACTCCACCGCCGCCTAAAATCTTCAGCCACCTCCGACCACCCAGTATCGTGAAGAGTTTCGGTCGTCCTCGCCCGCATCTTTCTCCATCAAACATGTAGCTCGAGGGAGGAGGGCATTTCTTGCCGCAGGCAAACCGCAGCCACCCTTCACGATGGATACGGCGGCCCGCTAACTTTGAGGGATGCCATGTTACGGGTGGATCCGCATGCTACGAATTCTATGGGAGGCAACGGCTGCGATGATAGAGAATAAGGGGGCAGCGATGGAGAACAAGGTGTGGTTGCGGCTTTGTTTTCGGCCGGTGCCGGGGGAGAAGGGTGTTGTGGCTCCTTCAGCTTTGCTTGCGCCGGATTTGAATCCGGCCAAAGGTAAAATTTCTCATTTTATTTACCGATTTTTAATTCAACGATGGGTGATTTTCGAAGAAGTCGTGAATTTTTTTTTTGTAGATGGATATTTGAAGTTCGTCCTTATCGTTCGAATCGGATGATTCCGACATAGAGGAAATGCGTTTTCACGACGATCTCGAGTATCTCCTCTTGTTGCATCTCGTCGATAAACGGGTTTGCAGCATATGTTCCGCCAGACGCCGCATGGTATTTCAAATCCGTTTTGCCGGAGCGGTAAACTATTTATGTGGGTTGGAATTATAGCAGTTTTACTAGAGTTGCTCTTACGATGAAACCTCATCTTGCTTCCTGTTATCTGCATACAAAGAGGAAATTATGTATGTGTTCATCCAGTTTTTCCTTCTCACTAGGCTTACTGTTCTCTTGAGGGCCAGGCATTGTTAAGTTATTTCTTCTCCTTCCCGGTGTCCCTTCCGCTGGATTTACTCAAGCTGATCCAAGGGTGGTCTCTAGAACCATCACCCAACCTTAGTAGACTGGTGGGTAGATTAGGGTTTTGGAAATCTCGTCTTCTGTGAATCTCGATTGTGACCAGAACTAGGGTTTTCAGTTGTTGCGGGTGTTTTTTTAAAGAGGATAACCTCTGGCATCTGCATCGAGTGATGCATACATCCATAGTTGTTGCGGAGGATGGAAAGAAAAGATCAAAGTGCATCATCGGGGACCATGATCCGGAGGGTCTCGAAGCCATGCCGAAGGATCTTGGTTTGAGGGAGAAATACATGGAGGATGTTGTAAGGCCCGATATGCGGTACTGTTCCAGATCTAGATGTTTCCATCCAGATCCGGGGACGAAGCACATATCGGTCCCACCGAGACATATGACGAAGTCATATGCCCCGGATTTCCAACATGATATCACAACATTACAGATACAAGGATACAACATCTCATACAATCGGCATACAACTGCCTCAAATACAATACAACAGCGGAAGATACATGTCTGGGTACAGACTACGAGCAAATGCCTAGTAGCAAAGAGAAAAACATCGATCCCGAAAACCACACGGGTCCAGGCCCTCCGCCGGGATCCGCCTAACTAATCGTCGTCGAGTCTCCACGTGAAACGTCGAACACCATACCTGTTGTCGATCAAGAACCCTGAAAAGAGTTTGGGGGTAGTATCATGAGTACAGAAGTACTCAGCATCCAACTGTAGTGGTCAACTGACCCAGCAAGGACTTCATCACTCGTCATTCTAGGACAACTAGTAGTTTACGGTAAGGAAGGGGTAAGTGGTGAGGTTGCTGCCGCACTAGCATTTACGAAGTGGCTAACGATCTAGAGAGTAAGATAAGAAGCTAAGCATTCGATGAAGAATCGCCTCCAACAAGTCTGCTATCAACTACTTATGCAATCATAACACCTATCCTATCATTGGCCTCCTTTTGTATCCCGACAAGAAGAAGCAGTCAAGGCACACACACGCGTTGTTCAAGTTATATTAAGATTATCTCAGTTGTTGTTGTCTATGAACAGGGAGTAGGTCTCAAGTCGTCCATAACCGTTGACATGGCTTCTCGAAAAGATTTAACCCTGCAGGGGTGTACCAACTGCCCATTACAAGGCTCCGCACGCACGTCCATCTCTCTCAGTTGCTACCCATCACAGGAAACCATTTTATGATTTAGTTCCAAGAGATCTGAAACGATAGGTCCCTCTAGCTAACAACGAACAAATCCGGGTGGCCCCCGGTGAGTCGACACCCAACTCAAAAGCCGGCCGCGCTCTCGAATCGGTCTCTATCGTCTGTCGCAGGTTTGGATAGCCGGTTAATCACACATGGGAAACCGGGTCCTCAGCCGGACAAGTGGACCATCAAGGGAACTATGTCCTCACTGGTTCAGGTTGGTTTGTAAACAACTAGCGGCCGACCAGCACACACACGGTTTCAAATGGTAAATCATCTTGGGCCACCACTTGAAATGTTTGAAGCTAGGTAGGTAAGAAAAGGGGACCCCATAAAATCCCACACGCGGTTAGTCACGCTCAGTCTTAAAACCAATACCCGAAACTCGGGTCCTAGGTGACTCGAATGGAACAAAGCGTCGGGCGGGGTAGCCTAGACCTTCCATCCTTCGTCGAATATAGTCAACATTATAATAATCATATCATCAACAACAATATAATAATGTGATATCCCAAACCAAGGAGTACAGGGTAACATCGTAGCATCCTAAGCATGCATACTAAACAGGGGCTGAGAAACGAGAAATAGTAACATAGCAGTACATGGTTTGCTGGGAGGGGACATGGCTGTATCGGTTTGAAAGAGGTTGTAAACATGTGGTAGGATCAAACATCGAACCTAACCTAGACTAGCATACAAACCGCTGGTTGAAATAGAATGGATCATAAGTAATGCATAGTCCTTGCCTGTTGATAAATCGGGTTCCGAAGGTGTAGTTGATCGCAAGCTCGCATCGTCTCCGAGAGGTACCCGCGGAAGCACACAAGACGGTAAACACTGGAAAGCAATCAATGAACAAGCACTGTATTACTACGAGGCAAACACGAGCAAGCATCAACAAGAAGGCAACACGAGACATCGCATCTACCGTCGAGAGCGGTTACTAACAGGTTAAGTGGAGTACTCATCACACACGACGATACCGCACGTTTAGCAAGGTTCAAGTTGTTTAGCTACACAAGGTGAGCAAAGGTCATTAACATGGCATCTCACTCAAGCATGGCATAGCACACAAACATGGCAAGAGGTGAAGCATAAATAAACTATTTAATCTAGTCAGTTTAAGTGGGGGGTAAAACCTATACATGCCAACTATTACGAACCCCACGATAAATATTGCATTTGGTACTGTTTTACCCTAAACAATATTTTATTATTTTATTTGCAAGCAAGAAAGCATAAACACAATCTACATGCAATTATAGTCAAGTGACATATAAGAAACATTTTAATCCGAACAACGGTTAAAAAGTTATTCGAGAAACAGTTTACGGTGGCAGGCAGTGTAATTAGCAGGTAAACAACATTTAAACAAAGTCAAACATGGCAACAAAGCACATTTTATTAAACTACACAAAAAACTAAGCAAGATTCATGTTTTACGCGTCGCGATCCGAGCTACCGTTAAAAAAATACGGGCACCGCAAAAAAACTACACAATCTGCCAAAATAATATATTCGGGAAAAAAACTAGAGCAGAGAAAAAAATGAAAAAAAAATGTGGGAGCCGGCTCACCATGGGCCGAGGCCCATCTGGCTGGGGCGCCTGGAGGCTGGGCTGGGGGCGCTCGGCTTCGGCCACTGGGCTGGGGCGTGGCCCATCTAGCAGAGGCGAGCGGGACGAGCGACTGGATCGGGACCGCCCCGATCCCGACCAGCGACGACGGCAGGCGGCTGCGCCCTCCGGCGAGCGGAGGCGGCCCTCCGTCGAAGGTAGCGCGGCGCAGGGGCGTGGAGGTGGCCGGGGTCCGGGCGCGGGGACCAGGGGACGGCGACGAGGTGGTGAGGCCGCGGGCTCGAGGTCCTGCTCGAGGCGGCTGTCCATGGCGCGGCTAGCCTCGGCCGCGTTCCTGTGAGGAAGAGAGGGAGGTGAGGTCCTAGGAGAAGAGCAGGAGGAGGGAGAGAGGAGGGCATGGAGGAGAGGCGGCTGGCGTGGCACGGCTGCTGGACGCCGGCGGGTGGCGCAGGGCGGCGGCGACGAGCGGTGTCCAGGGCAGGAGATGGAGAGGAGAGAGAGGGCTGGAGGTTGGCTCGATCTGGGCCGTTGGATCGGCCGATCCGACGGTCCCGATCTGAGGATGGCTAGGGTTGCGAGAATTGTGGGTCTATTGGGCAGATCTGGGAAAGAACAGGGGGTGGCTGCAATTTTGGTCTAGGGAAACCCTAGAAAGAGGTGGAAGTGTGGTGGTCTTTATATAGCCCAAGTGGCTGGCAGTTTGCAAAAAGATCCCCGGTTTTTCTCTCTCGCGCGCGGTGTTTACGTTTCTGACCGCCGGGGGTCCGCAGGACCTCCGATTCGGGTAAAACTTCGAACTGCGCGATCAGCGCGTCGAGCCGGCGGCGTTCACCTCGCGCTGGAACCGTTCCGAGAACACTTTTCCGGCGCGCTATAAAAATATCATGTTTACTTATTAAACGGGGTTTTTCGTTCCGTTGGCTGCGACTGGTCTCGTGCGGTTTTCGTGACGGTGATCGGGCGAAACCCGGTGTCGCAAATGTCGAGTGTCAGGGTGGCAAGGGTCGGTCTCCGTCCGGTACGAGATAAGAGGCGGGAAAAATAATCGCCGATCGATAAATCGGGGATGCAAACACCGCAAACAAATCAGACAATCAAACAATTCACATCGAAAACAAAATTTTTAATTTTTGTGAAATCTAGGCTGTTACAGATGTGGTGCTTGATCATGAACATTCATCGCTTGAGGAGAAAACTTGGTGGTTGTTGACTGTGAGGGTTCATACAGATCATGTGATTAGCAGATATTGGTTCTTCAAAAAATATAATGGTTGGATAGGATTTTGACTATTAGGAAACTGATTAAAAGAAGGTCAGATCAATGAAGGCCGGAGTGAGGAATCTGTCACAGCTACTTGACCCAGACCCCAGTGGCGGGAGATAAAGTGCGCCCGTCAAAGACTTTTAGTGCATAGCTTAGACATGGGGGCATCATCGATGGATACTATGACACACCCGCCACAGATAGATACATCAACAATTGCGGGCATTTGACTCCGCCCAAATTTGCTAAAAAAAATCCACAACATATCTGCGGCCAAGCTATATCGATGGTAGGCTCTAAAGTGCACCCACCACCGACTAAATATGTAGAAATTATTTTATTTGTTATTTCGTCTCCCGTGCATTTTATTTATTTGACTTTGTTATTTTATTATGACCATAATGTTGTACGAAAAAAAATGAACTTTATAGGATTCATGATTTGGTATATTTACATATTTTATTATTATATTAAATAATATAATTCAATTTCTAAATTCAATTGAAATTAATTAAGATAGTTTGGAAGAAAATCATAAATAAGGTATAATTAAGATTGGTATTTTATTGGATATCGTTCGTAAATGAATTTCATCATTTGCTCAGAATGACTGGTAAATTAGAGTTCTCTTTCAAACCTCTGGTACTTCACGAGAGAGTGTTCAATTTCTACATGAATTGCATCAACTTTTTATCATAACTCTCTAAATTTACCACACCATATAGGTGTCATATAATAACGTCATGGAAAGTTTCATCATTCTCAGAGCTCATTTGCATTTTTTTTTAAATTCAAGAGCATTTTTCCGAATTTAATGTTTTGAACATAGCAAATCAAAACACAATAATCTCAAATTTGAGTTTGACACTTTCAATAGAGTATATTCAACATAAAAAAATTAAATGTAAAATGATGTAAAAATACTTAGTTGTGTGTGGAAGCCAACGGTTTACCTTTGAACTGCTGATACTTTGTTGAGGACGTGTTCAAATTGTACACGGAGTGCATCATAATTTTTGCGTACCTCTCTAATTTTTACCACACCATATAGGGGTCCTATAATGACACAATTTATTAGACCAAGCCCGAGGAGCTTGCTTCAATCAATAGAGAGATTTGTGTAGCATGTAAACTTTCTTGGGATGGTTTGGTTCTTCTAAACATGGAGGTTGCATAGCATGTAATTCTTCCTCTATCTTACCATTGAGAAAAGCACTCTTAACATCCATTTTATAAAGTAAATGGTCACTGAAATTGGTATAAGCGAGTAAAATGTGAATTGCCTCAATTCTAGCCACAAGAGCATAAGTTTCACCGAAATCAGTACCTTCCACATGTCTGTAGCCTTCAGCAACCGACCGATCTTATTTCGAACAACAATTCCATCTTCATCTTGCTTGTTGTGGAAAATCGATCTAGTGCCAATGCAATCATGTTTTGAAGGATCTGGAAGTTTCAGCAAACTCCAGACTTTATTTATTTCTTTTTGCAAAGTGATGGACTGCAAGTACATACACTTTAGTTGAAGCCTTTTCGAAGTAAGAGTATCGATTCCATAGGCAGCATAGGAAATGAGATAATTATAGTATCATGCCTGAGTTAATTGCAATCCAAAGGAAAGTGAAAACAAAAGTTTGTGATATCTAAAGAGAGTGAAAGCACGGTAACAAAATGCAAGATAAAATAAAAAGATGTAAAAGTGAATAGCGATTGTTCAAATCAATAGGGCTTATGAATTCCTAGGAGTTCGAATTCTCCACTAGTATGTATCTAAAACGACCTACAAAAATGCGTAGCTCTTGGTTGGGATTCTTAATCGGAAATTGCCTTTGAAGCTCGGGCACCATGGAGCCCTTTTCAAAATTTGATTTTCAACTTGGCCAAAAATTCTGAAACTTTTTTTTAATAAACATACACACATATAATATTTATCCATATAAATCTCAAACCATTATCTTTTCACATACGTATCCATATATGAAAAGAGAATGGTTTGAAATTTGTATGAATACGTATTATATGTGTGTATTAAAGGGCACCATCACAAGAGGTAGGGAGAAATTCTTGTTTCAACTGACTAAACTCTTGGGACTTTCAACGAAAAGCGCGACAATAATTCATGCTTCCCTTTGGATAGGGTTTTAATTTTTTTCTTTAATTTTTCTTATGTTTAGTTATTCCTTCCTTAATATGTACAACCTCTGTAACATAATATAAAACTTTTATGAAAATTTATAGTACAAAAATGTTTTATATTAATGATACGGAGGAAGTATTATTTTTAGTGTGAACTTTGCTTGTTGGAGTAGACCTGGGTGCACCCAGGAGCCAAAAAGTTGCGTCCAAAAATTCATTATTACGCAGTTTTTTTGGCTCCTGGTGCATGTGCTTTCATTTGTAACAGTAAAAAAAATGTAATGGTTAATATGATCATTTATATTGTTTGCTTATCAAAGTTGGCACAATCTATAAGTTTCACGTGAGAACCCAAAGCAAGACAATTTGATATAAACATTGATCTGATCATGTCTGACCATAATTTTGCCTTCTACAAATTTATTCACTTGATTGATAGATAGACCTAATATAATTAAACAACAACACAACAAACAAATCGAGTTCTCCAAACAAACGTACGCGCGGCGTATAGCGCCAACAGAACCATGCATGCTACAACCGAATCATCAACCATGCACCGCGTGCTTGCTAGACACCAGCGGATCTAGCTATAAACGGCCACACTGAGCTTTTCACGGCTTCTTGGCGTGCTCATCGACGGCAGCGGCAGCGGGGGACCCCGGCATGCCGCCAAAGCCTCCAAAACCGGGGGAGCCGCCGAGGCCAGGGGAGTTGCCGCCGAGGAAGGGCATGCTGCCGATGTGGCCGAAGCCCGGGGTGGCGCCGCTGCTGCCGGGGAGGCTGAATCCCGGCATGCCGCTGCTGCCCGGGAGGCCGCCGCCGCCCAATGCCGGTGACCCACTGCCAAGGCGGTCGAAGGGCGGGAAGGTCGTCGGCTGCATGACCGCGTCCTTGCTAGCGGCTGCCGCCTCCGTCGTCTTGATGTCCCTCGCATCAGCGCTTGTCGTCACGGCCAGCACGGCGAGGACGAGCAGTGCCACCATCTTGGTAGACTTCTCCATCGCTAGCTCGCTCCTGAATTAGTGCTCTTGCTCTTGGCTAGCTACTGTGTGAGTGGCTGATTTACTTCTTGCTTCTGCTAACTGTGTGTGAGATGGAGGAAGAAGAAAGGTGGCCAGTGGTTTTATAGCCGAGGAGGCAGCGCCATTGAAGGGGTGGCAGCTCATCGATCGGCCTGAGCGATGGTAGGTGGGGAGCGTTAAGGAGACGATCAAAGCAGCTGCTACCTGCTGCTGTTTACTGCCATCCTGTGATATCCATTAATACTTTTGCTCTTACAGAGTACAGACCAGTGGTGCATCAATGGGAGAAGGAAGAGAGAGGGGGAAATTTAGATCTGGTTGTGGTTGGGACCTATAGCTAGCTTGAATCAAGGGTGTTCAAAATCCAGTGAATTTGAGCTAGCTTTTGTTGTGGGTAGTGTTGGCCCTGCCCCGACGTCGAGTACTTTCCGACGATGGCGACAATCAACGACGGCGACGATCTTGTACACAATTAGCAGCTAGCTTCCGGTAACACGCGCACGTAGTAAACAACCTAGCTAGCTGATGGATTGTTTCCGGCCTTACTAACTAGCACATGCACATGCACGTACACAGCTACAACGCTGGCTGATGGATTCGCATGCCGGTACACAAAGACGCTGTGACACGAGATTTATTGCTACGAGAGCGTGTCGCTCTCGTTAGAATATTTTCTATTGATCTCTCGGTGTAAAGATTACAAGGGGATACAGGGATATATATATTAGCTAGCTAGACAAACTAATACTAATCCTATACGGTGACTATGTTGAAGCCGACACGGATACAAGCATGTAACCGGACAGGTCACAATACTAGTTCGTGTTTATTTCCAACAATCACCCCCCTAAACACGATGTCCTCACTTGATAGCTTGGACGCCGATCCTCTTCCACATCTTCAAGAATTTCTGTCGTCCTAAAGATCTGGTTAGGATATCTGCAAGCTGATCATCGGTGCAAATATAGTTGACTTCAATCTTGCTTTCTTCCACGCACTCTCGTAGATAGTGATACCTCGTATCATTGTATTTGTATCTATTACGATACACTGGATTTTTCCACAAAGAGATTGTAGGCTTTTCGTCAACGTTGAGCACCACTCCTTTTGGTTCTTCACTTGTGAGGTCATCGAGTAGCTTTGCTAGCCACACACCTTGACACGCCGCGGTTGCAGCCGCAATATACTCAGCTTTCCGGGATAATGATGCGACCACTTTCTGCTTTTGTGATAGCCAACTCACTATGTTTCCTCCCAAGAAATATGCCACGCCCGAGGTACTTTTACGGTCATCCATATCTTCTGCAAAGTTGCTATCACTGTAGCCTAGTAGCTCCACCATCTCCTTCTCCTTCTCTCTCAAATAGACCAAACCGAAGTTTATTGTCCCTTTGATGTACCTGAGTATATTCTCCACAGTTGTCCAATGCTCCATCGTGGGTGCTTCCATGAAGTGACTCACTATGCCAACAGAATAGGCCAAGTCCGGTCGTGTATTCACAAGATACCTTAATCTTCCGACCACTTTTCTATACTCCATTGCATCAACCGCGGGTGCTTCACTCTTCTTGCTAAGTTCAAGATGATCCTCCATTGGAACATGAGTTGGTTGGCAATCATTCATGCCACAACTTTCAAGTACCTTCTTTGTATACGCCTCCTGGCATAGCGTGATCCCTTCCGGCTTTTGCTGTACCTCGATCCCAAGGTAGTAACTCAAGAGCCCTAGATCATCCATCTTGAAAATCTCTTTCATTTGTAGCTTGAACTTTGCAATCACCGCTTCATCTGCTCCAGTAATCAACATGTCGTCGACGTAGATGCCAACTAGTAGACGATCCTTTCCTTGTCCTCGCTTATACATCGTATGCTCCAATGGACTTTTCTCAAATCCGAGAGAAACTAATGTACTATCAAGCTTGATGTTCCATGCCCGAGGGGTTTGTCGTAGACCGTACAATGCCTTGTGTAGCTTTAGTACCTTGTGTTCTTCTCCTTCTTGGACGTACCCCGGTGGTTGCTTCACATATATTTCTTCGTCTATCTCCCCAGTCAAAAACGCGGATTTCACATCCATGTGATGTATCCTCCAAGATTCTTGAGCCGCGAGAGCAATAAGTAACCTCACCGATTCCATCCTTCTAACTAGAGCGAACACTTCTTCGAAGTCCACACCTTGGTTTTGCACGCATCCTTTAGCTACAAGCCTTGCCTTGTGCTTCAGCAAATTTCCTTCGACATCTTTCTTGACTTTGTACACCCACTTGAGCTCTATCGATTTATTTCCGTTGGGAAGATCCACAAGCTCCCACGTCTTGTTGTCTCGAATCGACCCCAACTCCTCATCCATAGCATGACGCCAACACTCTTTCAGAATTGCGACTTCAAATTTTTCTGGTTCCTCGATGTGCAAACACCGTTGCCCTTTCTTCATCTTCACCGATTCTATTTGAAGCGCTTCCTCTGAAGAGATGTCTAACTCGCGTCGTTTGTGTGCTATTGAAGATAATACAGTTGCTTCTGAACTTGCCAAAGTTCCTGTTTCAGGCAGGACACCACTGGGATGCCTTATGGCGTGGAATTCTGGCGCCACGTCTTCGCCTGCTCCTAGCATGATCGCACAGTCGTGCTTTGCATCATGGTCTTCTGGCACGACCCCGTTGGGGTGCCTTGACTCGTGGTCTTCTGGCGCCACGTCTTCGCCTTCTTCTAGCGTGGCCACATCGTCACGCCTTGTGCCATGGTCTCCTGGCGCCACAACTTCGCCTGAGGTTGTGACTTCTGTGTCAGTAGCATCGACACAATTTTCTGGAACATGATTATGATGGCAAACTTTTTTCTCCCCAAGCGTGACAGTTACTTTAGGCAACGCTTGAAAGTCTGGATCCTCCTTGTCCACTAGCTCGCACATCAGCATCATGTCTCCATCATCACCTTCCTCCACCATGAGCGCCCTTTGCTTCGGTGCTTCCTCACAGTCAGCCTTGAAGTGTCCGAGGAGGCCACACTTATGACACCTAACTTTTCTGATGTCAAACTTCCTCCTCGGTGGTGCAGGCGCATCCTCGTCGTCCGAGTCGGTGAAGTTCTTTCTCACCGAGCGCTGTTTCCCCTTCTTCTTGCTGCTGCTTGTGGATCCGCCTTGCTTTTCTTTCGACAAGGCCATCCACTGCGCCTTCGTAAGCATGAGGTGCTCATCGTTCCTCCCGTCTTCGAGACTGTGACGGATACGCTCATCGTGAGCCTTGTACCGTCCAACGAGATCATCCACGGTGAGAGTCGCAAGATCGACGCACTGCTCGATCGCCGTGACAATTTGCAGATACCGCGGAGGGGCCGCGCGCAGGAACCGACGGACAACCGAGGCCTCCGTAAGATTTTCTCCAAGCGCGCGTATTCCATTGACGAGAGTTACCACCCGTGAAGCGAACGCGTCCACGGACTCATCGTCGCCCATGACCAAAATCTCGTAGTTCCTTAGGAGAGTCTGGAGATTGGCTTGCTTGACGCGGGTGTGTCCCTCGAACAGAACCTTCAGCGTATCCCACGCCTCCTTTGCCGTTGCTTTGGCGATCAGGTGTTGAAGGACATCTATCGGCATCACCGAATAAATTGTCGACGCCGCCTGCCTGTCTTTGCGGTGCTCGGCTCCCTCCTTCTTGAACTCATCGCCACCTGGATCGACCGCGTCCCACAGCTCGTTGGCGCGGAGCGCACAATCCATCAGCGCCTTCCAGATCCCGAAGTTTTCGCGGTCGAATCGCGGATACTCCGATCTTCCCGGAGCAGCAGTTACTTTAGCCGCACCGGTGTATGCTGCCACCTGCTTGTCCTTGTCGTCGTCCGCCATGACCTTCCGTTACTAGAAGATCAACCTGGCTCTAGATACCAATTGTTGGCCCTGCCCCGACGTCGAGTACTTTCCGACGATGGCGACAATCAACGACGGCGACGATCTTGTACACAATTAGAAGCTAGCTTCCGGTAACACCCGCACGTAGTAAACAACCTAGCTAGCTGATGGATTGTTTCCGGCCTTACTAACTAGCACATGCACATGCACGTACACAGCTACAACGCTGGCTGATGGATTCGCAGGCCGGTACACAAAGACGCTGTGACACGAGATTTATTGCTACGAGAGCGTGTCGCTCTCGTTAGAATATTTTCTATTGATCTCTCGGTGTAAAGATTACAAGGGGATACAGGGATATATATATTAGCTAGCTAGACAAACTAATACTAATCCTATACGGTGACTATGTTGAAGCCGACACGGATACAAGCATGTAACCGGACAGGTCACAATACTAGTTCGTGTTTATTTCCAACAGGTAGTACTCAAATAAAATGACTTCGAGTATTTCTTGCAGTGTGATCGACCAGACGCTTGACTAAATGAGAGACAGCATAGCATTTCAGTGGTTTTCTCTTAGCTAAACAAGATTGACATTTGGAGTAGTTTCTTGCTAGCTTAAGGAGGGGATCAGAGAGCTGAAAGAGGGCGGGGGTCAGATTAATTTATGTGCACTGCAGGAAGCATCGTCGCGATCAAAACTATAATGAGAGAACAGAAAACGGCGCTTGAACGTCTACGTCATCATAAGATAGCTATAGTGTGTTAATTGAATCATTGCAAGCATTGCTATTTTCTATTATTATTTGTTCCAATTCAGTAAGAGTGGGTGTGTTTGTGTTGGTCGGATATTCAGACCTGGGACGACAGTTGGCTCATGTTATTGTTTTTCTTTCAGTCTAATAAACACCCTTGCTGGCCGACACCCAACAACGAACAACGCTATATAATTATTTCGAGTAATTTTACAAACAAAGGATGGAATTAATGGATAGATACGGAGCTTTTATGCTTGCATCCATGTGTCGTTGAAATTAAAATTATGCTCTTACATGACATTGCACCGATGGGAGAGGGAATGAAGATTAATAGTGTGCTTGTGCTTGGGAATTGGGATTTAGTACTCCAGTAGTCATCAACGCTGGTCGTTGGGGGCTTACTTACAAAAATTCGGGAAAATTGAGCTATATTTTGCCTCTCCGTGATCGTGATCCTCTCTCCGTCTCAAGATATTTTTGCAAGCTAAATTATCTTGCAAGAACGTCTTACATTATGGTATGGGATAGAGGAAGTTTTTGTTAGTGTGATAAGGTATTGAAAAATAGTGCATAGTAGGGGTGGTATCGATTCGGTGCCTAGGTGCATCTGCATCCCGGAAGATAAGAACTAAGAAAATAAAAATGAAAAAGTAAAAATAACAGTTTTTTTATATTGAAAGATGATTACGTTCGAGATGTTCGTGCAAATTTTGAAGAAGTTCGAACATCTAGGGAGCTCGCGGCAAAAAAATAATTTGCAGTTTCTTTAAGCGCCACTATGCATGCACTATTTTGGACTAAATTTTTTTCATGAGCTCTATAGATGTCTAAAAAAGCTCAAATTTTACATGAACATCTAGCCCCTAAGCATCTTTCATCATAATAAAGTTTGGAATGTTTTGAGCTTTTTTCATATATCTTTTCAAAAGTTTCTTGTGCAGGAACATATGAGCCTGGGCACAGATTTGAATATCTCCATAGTAGGTCCCTAAACTATCTCGGATGTTTATGTAGGCCTAAAACTTTGAATATCTCCATCTAGATTTTGGGAATGCAATTTGTGAGTTATCTAGGTCCAAATTTGCCGCACTTCCATTTGACCATTCAAGTTGGTACATTGACCATTGTCGTGGTCATACCAAAGGTATACCCCTAAGCAAGGGAAACCAAGGGGTACCCTCAAGCCCTTAGGTTTTCAACACACCTAACGAAATAAATGACGTCAGTATAGAATACAGACGTTTTATCAATCGCAGAAGCTCAAATCCCAATATCCCTGAGTAACATATTACTCGAAAGATAGAAACCACCTCCGAGTAGTTAGTCACTCGGAGAGCAAACAAGATCTGAGTAGTTCGTTACTCGGAGAAGATGAACGACAATCTATTCATTACTCGGAAGATAAGAACGCAACGGACGGAAATCATTCAAGACCGCGGGCGTTCCTCCTCCTTTATTAGCAGTAATGAGTAGACCGTTTCTTGTATTTAGTATGCATTTAATCCTGTAATTAGAGACCCATTAAGCTGATGCATTGAAGGGGCAGAGGGGCACTCTTTATAAGCCTCCCCCCTCCTCCAGCATGGGGACGTGCAACACCATATTCCTCAACTTTTGAGCAAGAACACCCCAGTCAGTCTAGGACAGGACTAAGGTTTTTATCTCTATGGAGAGGCCTAACCTGTATAATTTTTCCTACGTCAACCACTCTACATACAGATTCGTTTAGCTCCTTCCATACCCCCCTCTCTATTGTCAGGATTGTATCCCCGACAACCATAGCGGGTGACTTGTTGGACAAGGAGACGTGTCAAGTAGAGGGCGGCGGTCTAGAGGAAGAGAAGGGGGTTGGAAATGGCATGTTTAAATCAGAAAGCACACCAGGAGACCATTGGGGTGATCAGGGATGTCGGGACGCATGGTAGTGACCATTCGATTGGTGGTGGTGCTAGGGAACATAGGATGATGGTCATAGCTCTTCTCCGCTCACAACGTTAGGAAAGTCATCACTCAAAGTGATAGTGTATTGAAGGGTCGAGCATCAAGAAAGAGGGCACAGGGCTTGGACGATTGGTGGTGGCAGATCTTAAGTATTTTGGTCCATCACTGGACAATGAGAATAGGATCAAGTTGACGACATCTGCAACCAGGACTCGGTTGCTCTTGTAGGGTGTATTTGCAAGACATGGCATAATTATAGGGCAAGCTGACATTATAGGGAATGTGCTACGCAAAAAAAATACCATGCACAATCAATCCTAGGAACAGTATGAGGTTACAAGTCATAGCCAATTTCATCAACAACGAACGCTTCAGAAGAATAATAAGAGTTGGTGTAGCACGACGATTCCCATAGCTAGGTTAATCCTCCTAGTCACAAGAATTTATCCGGGACGATCCACAGATCTAGTGTCGAGGTAGACGACACCTTCAAGGTATCCATGTGTACCGGTTGAGTTGTTCAATAACAGTCCATGGAACAACATTGAAAACCACCAACAAAACTAGAGGGAGAGACAACCTAGTGCCACCTTGGGGCTAGAACAATCTAGTCTGGTAGGAGAGGTGGGCACATGGCAGTGGAGGGGGAGGTTTCTTAGGGTTTAGTGTGCCTCGTATATAGGTAACCGACCAGGGGGTTGTCCTACTTGGGGAAGAAGTTCTCCCTAGGGTTTTGTCGACTAGGTTCTTTGTGGGCTTTGTCCCTTGGCTCAGACAGGGGACAACCCATTAGGGACCCTAAGGAATATTCTTAAAGAAATTGAAAACTTTCAGAAGCTTTCATGACCTTTTTGTAACCTCCCGAGACCTTCCTAGGCACTTCTATGGCAATCCCGACATCGCAAGGATGCTCTCGGGAACTCCTAGAGCATTTCTGAGATCATTATCAACACTTCTGAAGCCCATTCATTAATTTCCAAGATCTCCTAGTGCTCCTAAAAATCACTAGTCGTCAAGTGTGTAAACTAATAGGTTCGATAACAAGACAACATGCTTGAAACACCTTATTTTGGTCAATAATTATTAATGGGATTTGAACAAATATACGTCTCCAACGTATGTACAATTTCTGAATGTTTATATTATTATATTATCACTTCCATATACTTTTTATAGCATTTTATATTATTTTAGTGGACTAACCTATCAATATAGTGTCAGTGCTAGTCCATGTTTTCTACCTTTTTATTTTTTTCATGAAATCCTATTTTTCGGAATCCAAAACACTCGGGGGATTTTTGTGGATTTTTTCTGGCAAAAAAGAAGGTCAAGAAGCTTTGGGAAACCTCCAGGCATGTGCCAGGGGGACACACAGCCAGGTTCCTGGCCCCGCCACTTGCTAGTGTGGGGCTCCCCGGCATCGCCGTAGGTCAATTATTTTACGATAAATCACTCGAAAACCATAAGACATCGTTGTTTGCTTCGCCACACAGTCATGTACCTTGATGAGACAATCTCAAGGTTGTTTTGGAGTGATGTCGAAGTAGTTCTCTCATGACCTTGGGGTCCATAGCTGTAACACCCTCAGTGTCAAGCTACAGTGATCACCTTTTTTAATGATAAATCACAATGATCAACCTTGTCTTGGTCATGTTCAAATTAAATAATATTAAAAGTCCCTTGGTTGGAATTAAAATCAAAGGTGAAAATAAAACTTAAGCCAAAATTATTGCAACCCTTTTTTTTAATGATTAGAAGTCAGTAGACCAAGATACTATAACATTGAATGTTTAATACAGTGTTTAAATAACTGAAAAAATTCAAACAATAGCAAATCAGCCACATTTAAATCCATTTTAAACAAAACAATATTTCGTTGAATTTATTTTGTACCCAAACTTTTTGTGGCATCACCTTATAGTGTAATACTAATATAGCAATCAGTTTCACATTTTTATAAAATCAAATTCTAGAGTAATAAAATATAAACAAAAAATAAAAACAGTAGAAAAAAGAGACAAATCCTATTCTACGCACGGGGCAAGGCCCACCCGCCTAGCCCATTCCCTCTTTCTCCCTCCTTCACTATTCCCCTCACTCCGTGGCCTCCATCCGCGTCGGCCATGGCCACGGCCACGCCGTGGCGTGCATCCGGCGGCTAGTCGGCGGGAATAAGGCCCTGACCCCGGCAGAACCCTAGCTTCCCCCTTCTCCCCCCTCGCGCCGCAAGACACCCAAGCCCTCACCCCCTCTCTGTTGCCGGTGAGGAACCGCGCACCCGCGGGCAGGCCATCGCCGCCGGCGCGGCCAACGATGACGACAACCCGCACCGATTTGTCCAGTGGGCTCATCGTCGACGACATCGTCACCGGGAAGGGGATCCAGCGCCAATTTGACCCCAGGCGGCCGGCAGCTTCGTTGAGTCTTCGCCACTTTTGCCGGCTACCCGACCCCAATTCGCCACTGCCACTGCAGCCCGGCCTCCCCGTGCACTCTCCCGAGCTTGCTGTGAGCATTGCGCGCCTCCCCTCCCCTTCCCAGTTGCGCCACCCCGGCCCGTAGAACCTTCCCCGCCGCTGTGCCCGGTTTTGCTCGTCGTAGCACCACGCCGTGCGCCCCCGTGACCCTCCACCGCGCGCCCCTCGTCTCATAGGCCGCAGCCCCCACCGCGGCCTGCTCCCCCTGTGCCCCCTTAGCCGGAGTGGCCTCGCCGTGCCTCGCCGTGTCCGCCATGGCCGGGCGCTCGCCCATCATGGCTCGGGTCGCGCCTCAGGTGCACGGGCGTGGCCACGCCACTCGCGCCCCCAACGAGACTATGCGCACACACGTCCGCACTCTCCGCCATGCCCACAGTCGCCGGAGTGCAACTGTGGTGTGCCTCCGCCGTGGTCGAGACTCCTCATCGGCGTGGTGTGGTTAACAGCCAGTGGGGATGTCCCACTGACTGGTGGCCCCACCCTTGTAATTATCCACTAATGAAAATTAGTTAAGGAGATAAAACCCCCTGTTAGTAATAGGTCTGGATGATAAGTGGGGCCTAGCCCCTGTTTAAATTAAACTAGCTAGATTAATTTGCCCACTATGAGTGACATATGGGTCCCACTGCTATTTGATGAATTAAATAAAATGATTTATAAAATGCACTTTGTATGACATGTGGACCCCTCTGATCTGTTTAATTAATTAAAATGAATTTAATGTCTCTGCCTATGACATGTGGGACCCCCTTGTCAGTGGCACTATTCTGGATAATGTTGTGGATAATGTTAGGTTTAATAATAAAATAAATTTTAATAAATGATTTAAACTCTAGAAAATCATATCTTTTAATCCGTATGTGAGATGAAAATATTTTATATATGAAACTTGATCAGAAAATATAACGAATACGAATAATCTACCCGTATACCCACCGCACCCCTCTAACATACCGAACAAACATTTCTCCTCCGGTTCATCTGTTTGTCAGACGACCGGAGCCGGTAAAACTTTCCGGATGAAAATATTCTTAATATGAAAGTAGTTCAGAATGGATCTAAGAGCACGGATACACTACCCACATGTCTGTCAGTTGTATCTAACACTGCAGACATGGAACCTTCCCCCCTCCGGGTCATCTGTCCGGTAATCAACCGGTACTGATGAGTAATCCCCGGATAAATTCTCGTTCCTCCTAAAATACTTAACACTGCGTTAGAACATCGTGTACAACGTATTACCATGTCTTGCATTTTTATTGTTATTATTGCCATGGATTTATTGTTTCTCTCCCCCCTTATTCTTCCGGTAGACCCCGAGACTGCCGCCGAAGACACCGTTGCCGAGTACGACTACTTCGTCGACGACCGTACCCCTACTGTCGAGCTTCCAGGCAAGCAGAGCCATTTTCCTTCCCCAGATATCGCCTATCTTTTCGTACAGTTCTTGCACTAGCCATTGTTGCCGCTGCTACGTTACTTACATATTCAATTGCATAGCCTATTTTTGTCGCCCCTTGATGTACCTTTCTTTATCCTATGTTGCCTATTAAATATATATTATATTAAGCAGTTAGCCCTGCGCATTGTTAGTCAACTAGGATCAGATAGCGGGCCGTGATCACTCTGGGGAGTGAACGCGGGTATGAATTATTATAACTGTAACAGGTACGGTACAGAGCACACGCCCAAGGGAACCTACAACAGCGAGACTCTTCGAGTCGCTTCAATTTTGACTTATGCGTGGATGGACTCGTATTTCACTTTCATCGCCGACTCGGTAGCGTAGCACCACCGGGATGATACGAGGATACTCCTCTTTAGTTCATTCCGCTGATGTCTCGGTCGAACCTCTTCAAGTGTACCATCGAGGGTGATTCCTCCTGGTTTCACTTGATGGTAGGCAGCTGAATCAACTAGTGTCCTTAAAGGTAAGGAGTCGGGTGACCCAATGGTGCCCGCGCAGGGATTGTATTGGGACGGCAGGACAAGCGGATACCATCGTGGGCCAGGTCCTTGCTCGTTGGTTGTGAGATACCCTGTTGTACGAAAGTCGGGCTCTTCAAATAGCACACGCGAGAAAAGGTAAGGAGACGGTTCACCTTGTTGGTAACCGCACGAGTTGGTGGCACGACAGGGCGGGCGGCCATCGGCTCTGGTTATGGGGGTGGACCTGGCTGCTGTCGTTGTCAGCGACTCACCCGAATAGGGGCAACGATAACGGTTGTCCCGATAGAAAATAAAAAATGCTTAATGGGTCAGGTGGATGACTTGAGTGGGTCGACCTGCCCTATACGCACTACCTCCATGTGGGATTACGGTGTGGGCCCTCTGTGTTGTAGCCTCGTTCGATGGATCTTCAGACGTCAGCAGTATCGCGGCCTGATTGCCGGGCTTGGACCGCCTACTCCGGTAATGGGAGGTGGGAATGCTTCACCGGCCACGCACGCACCGCGCAGGAGTACAAAGGGCAGGGGTACAAAGTTCCTTTGTGCTTAGGATTTAGACCTGCGGATGGCCTCTCTGTTGAGCTTGAAGGATGGACTTCGGCGTATCGGATATCCTCGGTGGGGCATTCCCTAACAAGGTGTACGCTGATACGTCCCAAACGTATCTATAATTTCTGCTTGCTCCATGCATGTTTTGTGTGACTTTGCCATGTTTTGCTTGAACTTTCATACACTTTTGAGCATATTTGGACTAATCTATTAACCCAGTGCACCCAGCTGCAAATTGCTGTTTTATGTTTTTTTTGTATTTCAGGTTTTCCGGCCATTAAAAGTGCTCCAAAAAATCATGAAAAATCAGATAAAAAATCAGCGACCCGGAAGCTTTCGGAATCACCAAGGCAGCGGAGGGGGGCCACCACAGGGACTCCAGAAGGGTCCCTGGCGCGGCCCCACCCTAGTCCGCGCCAGGGGGCCTCCTGGCTGCCTTGTGGGTCCCCTCGACACCCTCCTCCGCCTATATTTAGCCCTCGGGGTGGAAACCCCTAATATCGATCTGTTTTCCGCGAACTCCCCTCTGTACCGCCGCCGCCACCGTTTCAAGATCGGGGCTGCCTGGAGAAGCTGCTCCGGCACCCTGGCGGAAGGAGGAACCCCCTCCGGGAGACCATCCATAGCCATGGACGCCTCCCGGATGTACCGTGAGTAGTACCCCTTGGACCATGGGTCCGTGACCAGTAGCTATGTGATGTACCTCTCCCCTCTTTGTGCTTCCACTTTTGAGACCTCGTGAGCTGCCTCACATGATCGAGGCACTATTGTAATTTCTGCTGTTGCTATGCTGAGTTTGCTAGGATCTGATGGATTATGAGACTATGTTCAGATTGTGATGAGTAATATATTTGGTTCTTCTCTTTTATATTTTGTTCTTGAGTAAATTCTTGCATGTTCTCCGTTGCAGTATTTTGCTTTGGCCCAGTAGTTTGCTTGCAACTCCAAGAGGGAGCGTTATGCTTGATTGTGGGTTCAGCCCCTTGATGTCTAGTTTGAGTGACAGAAACATGAGACTAGGGGATGTGTTGTTGCCACCAGGGATAAAACAACGGTGTGTGTACGCGCGGGTGCAAGGATTGTTTACTTTACGCAAAGTTCTTTTAATGCAGTTGTATGTTGCTTTGAGTTTACACTTTGGGTGGGATTCGCAACTTAATACCAGCGAGATGTTCTGGATAGATATCTCAAGGTGGATGATTCGTAGTAGATGCAGTTGGATTTCGGTGTACTTACCTTGGCGTACTGCCCATTGCTTTTGAGCCCTTCCTTTCTTTGCAGCATAGTTAGCATTGCGGTGCCTTCATAATTCTGTCAATTGCCCAGCTGTGATTTGTTTACCTAGCTAGCACTTTTATCGTCTTTTGGGAGAGAGACATCACTAGGGAAAATCGCAGGACCCCGGTCCATCTTCACATTATTGTTTACATCATCAATTTACTTTCAGTCTTTACTTTAAGTTGCCACTATTATTATCTCTTGCGTTGATCCTTTGTAAACAGCAAGGCCGGAGGAATTGACAACTCCTCTGTACTCGTTGGGAGAAAAGTTATTTGTTTCTGTGTGCAGGTCCACGTCAACTCCCTAGCCCGAAGCTAATTTCTAGCGCCGTTGTCACCTACTTGTATCTCTTGAAGTCCTACTGGTTTGATAACCTTGGTATCTTCACCGAGGAAAATTTGCTGCTACGCTACATCTCACCTTCTACTTGGGGTAACCAACGAGGAGTGAGAACTATCCTCACCGTATCAAGATAATTTATGGCGTCGTTGCCTGGGACTCCAGTCTACAAGATAGGGGATTTGCACACTATCTTTTATCTTTTCTTTTTAGTCTTGTTAGTTTACCTTTCAGTTTTTACTTTTGTGTCCCTAATCAAAAATACCAAAAATACTTGTTACCTTGTCAGTAGTTACCACTATGGCTGGTCCTTTTGCCTTTGGTGAGGCAGAAGTACTTACCTTTACTCAAAGAGGTGGTGAAAGTTTGAAAGATGCTTGGTATAGAATTAATGATTCTCAAAAAAGAGCCACCAAGAAGCAATCCACTACTATCTTGCTTAGAATTTTTTATGTTGGGATCACTTCTTGGAATAGGTTTCTTTTAGACACTGCTATCAATGGGAACTTCATAGAGGCCCTAGTTTGAGAAGCCCTTAATGTTATTGAAAATCTTGTTGGAAGTCTCCCAGTTGTTAGTATTAATGAGGACAATACTTTAGCTCACATTATGATCGTAATGATGGTTCAATGGATACAACTTGATCTTCTGCTTTAAGCCTAGCTAATGGCTCTAAAGAAGCGCTTTCGGGAGGCAGCCCGCAATGAATTTAGGTTTTTCGTTTTGTTTTCTTCTGTTCTTAGTGGTCTTGATGATTGTTACTACTGTAGCAACATCATTGTATCTTTACTTTTCAAGCTTTGTGCCAAGTTTAGCCTCATACGACAAGGGAAGTGAAAGTTGTGACATGCTATCCAGAAAAAAGATTTTTTCCTCGTGACTAGAAAAATCAGAGAAAAATCCCAGTTCATCTTTTTGAGATGAATTTTTTACACAGTGTGCTCTATACAATTACGAAACTTTAGTATGTTCTGAGTTTTTTTATATGAGTTGCAGAAGTACCCCTAAAAATTCGTTTTTACCTGCTATTCTGTTTTTCACAGATTCTGTCATGTTTTTCCTTTTCTTCGTTTTGCAAACCTTAAGCTTGCTTTTTCTTTGCAAAAACTTGTTGGAAATCTTGAGAAACAATATCTCTTCAAGGTTATATTTATTTCCAGTAGACAAAAAATTATTTTATTATGGGCACTAACCTCTCTAATCAGTCTACAATGAGTTATGTATGAAGGGAGTTTTCAAGTGCGCGATGGAAGATGATGAAAGAAGATCTTGGAGTGTCAAACGCTCAAGCTTGGGGATGCCCATGTGCATCCCAATAAATATTCAAGGAGACTCAAGCCTCTAAGCTTGGGTTTCAACAATTATCAGTTCGTCCTTCGTTGCACTATATTTTTATCACTTCATGCGTTGTGTGATATTCTTGAAGCGTCTCGCTCTTAGGTTTTGTTTTTTAGTTTTATTTAGCTTTTCTTGCTGTTCATAACAAGTTAGACGCCAGCTTACTCTATTGTGTGGGAGAGATACACGCTCCGCTTGAACTAGAAATCCTCATAGGATTTGCATGCTTATTCTTTTAGCTGTGAGTTGTTCTTTTTCTTTTCTTAGTTGCTGCTCTGTTAAGTTGTAGTGCTTTAGTTTTTCTAGAGCTTTTCTTTTGTTTTAGGTTGAAATTTCTATGGGTTGCATGTTTTATCTTGTTAGAGAGTTTGCCTGTTGCACTGAGTTTTGTGTCTTGACTAGAAGTAGGTAGTTGAAGTTGATATTCTCTTTGTAGTAGTAACTTGCAATAGTTTTGAGGTATTGACTAGAGTAATGTTTGAACTTTTGGTGTCAAGAGCTCGAGCCTATTAGTGATAGATGTCGTATGTTGGGAAATCCGTGTGATTTTCAAAAACCAAAAAACCTATGTTGAGAACTCTAGCTACTAGATGGATCACTAACCTCTGGAGGGTTCGAATATTAGAGTACACTCACGTACCATGAGTCTAGGATGCGCAAGGATAACCAAACCCCCATACACTCCTCCTCGGGGTACTTGTCTCTTTGTGAACCTCCTGATTAGATTGAGAGTTACCGATAATAAGTGCATGAGTTCTTCGGACTAATGTGAGTATTCGAAAGTTGACACTTCCACCCACCTATACTTTTTCTAGCATCTTCGGTACCGTGCATTGCCCTTTCTCACCTTGAGAGTTGGCGCATACTTCGCCGGTGCATCCAAACCCTTGGCACGATACGCTCTGTCATCATAAGCCTCCTTATATCTTTCCTCAAAACAGCCACCATACCTACCTACAAGGCATTTCCATAGCCTTTCCGAGATACATTGCCATGCAACATCCACCTTCTCATGACTTGATCTTCATGTCATACATGCTACTTGCTTGATCGATGAGCCGCATGCTAGTTGGGCCTTGCCCTAATCATTGCTACATGACGCGCTAGTATCATTGCATATCCTGCTATCCTGGCAGAGTCATACATTTGCATCATGATAGTTATATCTTCTTTATGTGAGTACCTTTGTCAAGTGTGCAAGATCTCCTATATTCTTGTACAATATAGAGTGTTTCCCCTAAAGTGAGGAAAAGATCCCAAAGAGGACAAATGAGAGTTAAATAGAAAGATCCATTGAGGCCACCAAAAAATACAAAAAAATAGAAAAAGAGAAAAAGAAAAAGAAAAATAGAGAAGGAGGCACACTACTATTCCTTTTGAGAGATCCACACTAGTACTTCATCCTCTATCCCTTGTACTCCATAGAGATCATCATCATGCATATAGCTATGTGGGGACCTTCACACTATAGAACTTGGCTTGTATATTCCAATGATGAGCCTCCTCAAACGAGCTCTAGGTCTTCTTGAGAAAGCAAGTTAGATGCACCCCCACTAGTTCCCTTGGAGAGCTTTTAGCTCACATGTGCATCCGTTGCATGGCAATCCCTACTCCTCACATCATATCTTTCATATGGCCTTCTCTCGCCTATGATTGTCCTCATTGATGTGAGCCTTTCACAACTTTTTGTCTTCCTCCTCCACCTTCTTTCTGTTTTGCCTTTTAGGTGTCAACTTTCTTGCTCACGCTCATCCATTGCATGGGTGCTCAAAATATCGAAAGGGAGTGAATCAGTTTGACTTGTACCTGGCTAGTGGTCCGGGGACGAGTCAAGATAAGAAACCAAAGGAGACCAAGTGTGAAACTTTAGTAGATAGTTGTTCTCAACAACCTTTTTTCTCTCTTTTTCCCAGTCCCCTGGTTGCACGCAAACACCGTCTGGAGACATTCGAGTCACGGGCAGCGAGAGCTCTTGCACCTTTTGTTCTTTTGTTGCTTGTGTCAATGCTAATATAGACACTTGCTTGTTAAAACTTGAATTGAATTGCAGGCTTTAATTGCTTTACTTAAAATTCCTTATATGGTTGTGTGGCATGTCACCACAGAAATTATGCTTGTTATCATTTACCTACTCGAGGACGAGCAGGAATAGTTGGGAAACGTAGTAGAAAACAAAAAAATGCGTGCCTACGAATCAAGATCCCAAGATCACCCAAGAAAGATGGCATACAAGGTTTAGGCCATTGCTCACCAACGGTTGCAGCGGAAGAAGAGTTGCTGAAGCGGGTGGAAGTAGTTCTCGTGATGCATCTCACGATCCGTCCCATGATCTATCCCACGAACGAATCCCTCGAGCTATTCCCTCGAACAGATCTCCGAGGAAGAAGAAGAAGAAGAAGTTCCTCGAAGAAAGATCAAAGTTATGATCCCTCTACCGGTATCCACACATCCCGTAGCAGCAATCCAGCAGCGCTCCGCCGTCCAGAGAAGAACGCCACCGAGAAAACTAGAGGGAGAAAACCCTAACGGATTCCGATCTAGAACAGTGTCTAAACCGGGGTCTAATTTTGGAGCAACGGGGTTTAGAGGGAGGGAGGGTGGCGCATAGGCCTTGGGGATCAAGTGTGTTGCGCCCCCACCCCCTCCCCTCATTATATAGGTGGCCAGGAGGGCCCTTGGCCGAAAAAAGGGGGGTGGATTCCTTCTAGGACTCCTCCCTTGGTGGGGAAACTTTCCCCTAGGACTCCTTCCTTGTGAGGAGTCCTTCCCACTTTGGAAAGCCTAGTCCTAATAGGACTAGGGCCAAATTTCGGCCAGCCCCTATGGGGAGCCTTGCCCCCCAAGTCTAAGGGTGGTGGATCGCATATGGTACTGTCCGGAACCTTCCGGATCTTGGATATGTGCCCTAGAGACAAATTAATAAAGATATTTGTCACATATCCGTTTTGTTCATAATACGTTTTATACTGTGCTATAACTGTATTACTTGGAAATAATAATACAGGTGTAGTATAAAACATGGTCCGTAGTTTAACTCGGGTAAACTATCTCATTGGGCAATTGATTGATCAAGCTTTCCTGATCATGGCGACACTTAAGTCCATTGACAATGAGGTCATATCGTTAAGGGGAATGATGTGATGGACGTACACCCACCTAAAGTATTGCAATGTGATCGAGTCACATAGTTCAGCGTTGCTATGACTTTGTAACGTATGGCTTAGTCCTTAGACCGTAACGATCATACGTAATTGTCATCTATGAGGAGACTTTGATTTGTATCCCACCGCCTGACTGAAATATGCTGGCTATAACGGTGCACTTTGGGTATTCCAAAATAGATGGTTGATGAGTATGTTAATAGATCAGAGCGGGATTTGTCACTCCTTGTGACAGGACAGGTACTCTGGGTCCACTCGGTGATATTGCATCAACACCTTGCAAGGACGTGACAAGGTCACAAGAGATGCAATGATCATGGACGAGAGAAGTTGTTTGTTGTGAACGAGATGTGAACACGGTATGTAGGATACCGACGATCAAACCTCGGACAAACAAAGTACCGCAGCACAAAGGGATTACGTCGTATCGTTAACGGTTTCCAAAAGCGATCGAAGTTCATTCGATGGAAGCGCAGGGGCTGTCAAGGATTGTAACCAGGTCCAACTAACTAGTCATTGGTCAATGAGAAGAGTCTCGACCATGTCTGCTATTTCCCGGACCGTTAGGGTGTTACACTTAAGGGCAATCGATGCATAGGACATTTACGGGATCAATCGGTGAAATAGGAGGAATCACCGGAATAGTTCCGGAGGAGGACGGAATGGTTTCCGAACATTTTGAATAGTTCAAAATAAAGTTTAATTGTTTTAATAATGTTTTATTATTTAATTATCTGAATTAAATATTTAAAACATATTAAAAAAATTAAAAAATGGGAAAAGGCTAAATGGGCCCATGGGGCCCATTAAGGGAGGAGGGGGTCTCCCCCCTTGGGCTTGGCGCCAAGGGTGGGGCCCACCACCCCCCTTGGCCAGCGCACTCCCCCCCCCTTGGGAGTTTAGTCCCACATGGGGAGGGGAGGAGGATGGCACCCCCCCTTGGCCTATATAAGGAGGGGTAGACCCCCCTTTTTTCAACACACCAATATCTCCTTCTTCCTCCTCCTTCCCGGAAGTGGACTCCCCTTGTTTGGAGTCTGCACCTGGATTGGAGTTCTCCACCATAAGGCAGGCCGTCGTTCTGCTGGAGTCGGGATTCGTAGCCGTCTTTCTTCCGCTGCTCGCCTGGTTCGGGGCCCGGGAGGAACATCGATTGTACCGTACGTGTATAATCTCTTCAAGGCACTACAGTTGTGGTGCTACTTCGTTGCTGGAGGTTTACCGGGAGTCATCCTCGCCGGTGGTGGTCTTCTACACGACAGGGAGGTCGTAGTTCCGAGTCTATGCCAGCCACGTTCGCAAGAACGTTTCCCTCTTTCGGTCTTCAAAGGTATGAACACCGATTCCCTCCGTTACTTTACATCGCCATAGCATAGATCTTAGGTTCGGGTACCGTAGGTATGAAAAAAAATTGTGTTTTCTGCCCCGTATCCCAACAGTGGTATCAGAGCTAGCTATGCGTAGATGTATTGTACGGGTAGAACACATCTAGGATGTGGGCATCGAATCTTCATTCGTTACTCTCCCACGTGTACTCATTTAGCGTTGCGGCAATGTTTGATGAAGCGGCCCCCGACCGACCTTACGCGTTTACGCGAGACTGGTTCCACGCTTGACATATGGCTTGTACCATATAAAGTGGCTGGGGGGTGTCTGTCTCTCGGCATTAGCGATGCGAAGATGTTTGCAACGGAGGGCCCCGACAGGGGTGTAATAGAGACGGATGGGAGACGGTGTTGTGGCATGTTTTTCGCAGGATAGAAACGGTTCTCTCTCTCGAAACCCCTAGCAGCCACATAAAACTTGCACAAGCTAAAGTAGAAAGGCGTTTAACTTTGCTTTGCATGAAGGGGGATCATAGGTTGTATGATTTACAATTTTACTTTCTGTTTTATGCTAGTATGCTAGATATATTGACGGTAGCACAAAACAGGACCATCTCTCACAATACCAACATTGTGTTCTCCCTTGGTGGGCACCGCCTGGAAGGTTCTCCCATATGGCTTGATGCTCCGTAATTACCGGAGTTGTCCTACATATTCAACGGAGTTCGCATGAGGTTGGGTTCGGCAAGCCTAGCATATGCAGATATGGCCTTGCTGAACAGCTAACATCAAGGTTCGATTGGCAGGCTTGACGTATGTAGATGTGGGCCTGGAACACAGGAGACCGAAAGGTCGAGCACGAGTCACATGCCTGATGTGATTGGCTTAGAGGCCTACCTGGTTCGCATACTGATGGCCGTGACGATCGGGGGAGGTATGGGGGCTGGGATTGTGTAATCACTTAGTTAAATTGAGAGGTGTTTATCTAAGTGGGAGCTTTCTAGAATTTTGAGATTAAATTGAAACTCCACATTATGAACAAAAGTCTAAATATGTATCCTTGTGAATCAACCTTGTAGATGGCAGCACCTCGCCCCTCGTTCAACTTAGGATCATTCCTAGAGAAAGATAAGCTAAAAACAGATGGGACAAACTTCACCAACTGGTTCCGCACCCTGAGGATTCTCCTCGTTCCCCTCAAGATGGCATACGTACTAGAGGGCGTGTTAGGTGACGCACCAGCAGATGATGCCAGTCAGGACGAGAAGAATGTCTATCTCTCCAGGACTGATGATTAAAACCTTGTCCAGAGTGGCATGCTCTACTCCATGGAGGCTGAGCTGCAGAAACGCTTTGAGAGGATGGGTTCATATGAGATTATCACCGACCTCAAGGCGGTCTTCGCACCTCAAGCCAGGGTTGAACGGTACGAGGCTTCTGAAGCCTTCTTCTCGGCAAAGATGGACGAGCACGGCAGCGCGAGTGAGCACGTAGTCAAAATGTCTGGCTACGTTCAGCGATTGAATGCTCTGGAATGTCAGATTCCAGATGAACTTGCTGTTGATAGGGTGTTGCAGTCGCTTCCCCCTAGCTACAAAGGCTTTGTGATGAACTACAACATGCAGGGGATGACCAAAACCCCTTCTGAGTTGTTCTCCATGCTGAAGAGCGCCGAGGTTTAGATCAAGAAGGAGCACACCGTCTTCATGGTCAACAAGACCACTGACTTCAAGAAGTCAAGCAGGCGGGAGAAGGCCAAGAGAGGTGTCCCCAAGAGGGATGGCAAGTCAGTTTCCGCTCCTCCCAAGGCACCCAAGCCTAAACCCGGAGTGGAGTGCTTCTACTGCAAGGGTGAAGGTCACTGGAAACGCAACTGCCCCAAGTACCTAAAGGACAAGAAGGCTCGCAAGGTCGCCAAGAGAGACGAAGGTATATTTGATATACAAATTGTTGATCTTCTCTTGACAAGCGCCGGGAACACATCCTGGATACTTGATACAGGATCTGTCGCTCATATTTCTAATTCCATTCAGGGACTTAAGGGATAGGAGACGCTTGCTCAAGGATGAAGTGACGATGCGCGTGGGGAATGGCTGTCAAATTGAAATCTTGGCGGTCGGCACGAAGCATCTTAATCTCCCTTCGGGATTGGTTTTAGTTCTGAATAATTGCTACTATGTACCCGCGTTGAGTGTGAACATCGTTAGTGGCTCTTTCTTGAAGCGAGACCGCTATTCTTTTAAGTCTGATACAATTGGTTGTTCGATTTATAAGGATGAAATGTTTTATGTTCACGCACCGGAGTTGCATGGTTTATTCGTACTTGATCTCGATGGTGACGTGTGTCACATTAACAATATTGAGGCCACAAGATTGAAGAATGATGAAGATCACATGAAGATGTGGCATTGCCGACTTGTTCATATTGGTATAAAGCGCATGGAGAAGCTCCATAAGGATGGACTTCTTGAGCCATTGGATTTTGAATCCCTTGATACATGTGAACCATGCCTCATGGGCAAAATGACAAGGACTCCATTCAATGGGATAATGGAGCGTACGGATGACTTATTGGGGATCATACACACGGATGCATGTGGACCCATGAACGTCCCCACTCGCAATGGTCTTCGTTACTTCGTGACCTTTACTGATGACTTGAGTAGATATGGGTATATTTACTTGATGAAGCACAAGTCTGAAACCTTTGAAAAGTTCAAGGAATTTCAGAATGAGGTCGAAAATCAACTCGGAAAGAAAATCAAGCACCTTCGATCGGATCGAGGTGGCGAGTATTTGAGTCACGAGTTTGGCAATCATTTGAAGTCTTGTGGCATAGTACCACAACTTACGCCGGCAGGCACACCCAGAGAAACGGTGTGGCTGAGCGACGTAATCGAACCCTATTGGATAGCGTACGATCGATGATGTCTCATACTGATTTGCCTGTGTCATTCTGGGGGTATGCATTAGAAACTGCCGCTCATATTATTAATAGGGCACCATCCAAATCCGTAAAGACAACACCATTTGAAGAATGGCATGGCACGAAACCTAAGTTGTCTCACCTGAAGATTTGGGGTTGTGAGGCTTATGTTAGGAAACTACAGCCTGACAAACTTGAATCCAACGCGGATAAGTGCATCTTTATGGGCTATCCCAAGGAAACTTGTGGATACACCTTCTACAACAAGTCTGACAGCAAAACGTTTGTTTCCAAGACGGGACACTTTCTTGAGAAGGACTTTCTCGCGAAAGAGTTGAGTGGGAGGAAAATAGACCTCAATGAAGTGACTGAGCAATCACTCCAATTGGAAGAAAAGGCTACGGAAATTGTTCTGGAACCATCTTCCACAGTGGGAGCTGAAGAGAATGGCCAGAACGACATTCATAACGATCATGACATTGATGATGATCATGATGAGAATGAAGAGGAACCTTTTATGCCCCGTAGGTCATCAAGAGTCCGTCAACCTACTGAGTTTTACGGACAGCTTGTGAATGCAATCTCGACTGATGAGTCGGATGAACCTACAAGTTACAAAGAAGCAATGGAGGGACCTGAGTCCGAGAAATGGCTTGAAGCCATGAAATCCGAAATAGACTCCATGTACACCAACAAAGTATGGACTTTGGTGGATATTCCCGAGGACCGCAAGGCCGTCGAGAATAAATGTATTTTCAAGAAAAAGACTGACGCAGACGGAAACGTATCTGTCTACAAAGCTCGACTTGTCGCGAAGGGGTTCCGACAAATTCAAGGAGTTGACTACGAGGAGACGTTCTCTCCTGTAGCGATGATAAAGTCTATTCGGATCCTACTAGCAATAGTTGCATGTCATGATTACGAGATATGGCAGATGGATGTGAAAACTGCATTCCTAAATGGCAACATTGAGGAAGAGTTGTATATGATGCAACCAGAGGGGTTTGTCGATCCAAGGAACGCTGGTAAGGTGTGCAAGCTTCAACGGTCCATCTATGGGTTGAAGCAAGCATCTCGGAGCTGGAATCTTCGATTTGATGAGGTCATTAAAGCTTTTGGATTTGTCTAAAACGTCGACGAGTTCTGCGTCTATAAGAAACTGAGTGGGAGCTCTGTAGCATTCCTTGTGTTATATGTAGATGGCATATTACTAATAGGGAACGATAAGAAATTCTTAGAGGAAGTGAAGGAATATCTGAATGGACAATTTTCCATGAAGGACCTAGGTGAAGCTGCGTACATATTGGGGATTAATATCTATAGAGATAGACCTAATCGACGGTTGGCCTTGAGTCAGAGCACTTATATTGACAAGATATTGAAAAGGTTCAGTATGGGTAACTCCAAGAGAGGCCTCTTGCCAGTTATAAAAGGTGTCAAATTAAGCGTGACTCAATGCCCAACCACAGCAAAAGAGAAGGAGGAGATGTCATCAAAGCCCTATGCCTCAGCCATAGGTTCTCTCATGTATGCTATGTTATGTACCAGACCGGATTTAGCGCTGGCCATTAGTATGACTAATCGCTACCAGAGTAACCCGGGAATGGCTCACTGAACAGGAGTAAAGAACATCCTTAAGTACTTGAGAAGAACCAAGGATCTCTTTCTCGTTTATGGAGGAGTTGATGAGGAGCTCACCGTAAAGGGTTACGTTGACGCAAGCCTCGGCTCAGATCTAGATGACACGAAATCACAGACGGGATATGTTTTCATGTTGAACGGTGGCGCAATTAGCTGGAGGAGCGGCAAACAGTCAGTCGTCGCCCAATCTACAATGGAGTCGGAGTATATTGCCGCTTGCGAAGCGTCAAACGAGGCGTTGTGGCTGAAGAAGTTCGTGATCGAGCTTGGTGTCTTTCCCAGCTGCACTGACCCCGTGGGAATTTTCTGCGACAACACGGGTGCCATTGCTAACGCGAAGGAGCCAAGAACTCACTCTACAGCCAAGCACATCCTCCGAAAGTTCCATGTGACGCGAGACTACGTCAGGGATGGACACACTAGGATTCACAAGATACATACGGATCTGAATGCAGCAGACCCGATGACTAAACCTCTTCCACAGAGCAAGTTTGAAGAACACCGAGAGACCATTGGTGTTAGATACATACCTGATGTAAACTAGTGTAATTTGTACTCTAGTGCAAGTGGGAGGTTGTTGGATATGTGCCCTAGAGACAAATTAGTAAAGATATTTGTCACATATCCATTTTGTTCATAATACGTTTTATACTGTGCTATAACTGTATTACATGGAAATACTAATACAGGTGTAGTATAAAACATGGTCCGTAGTTTAACTCGGGTAAACTATCTCATTGGGCAATTGATTGATCAAGCTTTCCTGATCATGGAGACACTTATGTCCATTGACAATGAGGTCATATCGTTAAGGGGAATGATGTGATGGACGTACACCCACCTAAAGTATTGCAATGTGATCGAGTCACATAGTTCAGCGTTGCTATGACTTTGTAACGTATGGCTTAGTACTTAGACCGTAACGATCATACGTAATTGTCATCTATGAGGAGACTTTGATTTGTATCCCACTGCCTGACTGAAATATGCTGGCTATAACGGTGCACTTTGGGTATTCCGAAATAGATGGTTGATGAGTATGTTAATAGATCAGAGCGGGATTTGTCAGTCCTTGTGACAGGACAGGTACTCTGGGCCCACTCGGTGATATTGCATCAACACCTTGGAAGGACGTGACTAGGTCACAAGAGATGCAATGATCATGGACGAGAGAAGTTGTTTGTTGTGAACGAGATGTGAACACGGTATGTAGGATACCGACGATCAAACCTCGGACAAACAAAGTACCGCAACACAAAGGGATTACGGCGTATCGGTAACGGTTTCCAAAAGCGATCGAAGTTCATTCGATGGAAGCGCAGGGGCTGTCAAGGATTGTAACCAGGTCCAACTGACTAGTCATTGGTCAATGAGAAGATTCTCGACCATGTCTGCTGTTTCCCGGACCGTTAGTGTGTTACACTTAAGGGCAATCGATGCATAGGACAGTTACGGGATCAATCGGTGAAATAGAAGGAATCGCCGGAATAGTTCCGGAGGAGGACAGAATGGTTTCTGGACATTTTGAATAGTTCAAAATAAAGTTTAATTGTTTTAATAATGTTTTATTATTTAATTATCTGAATTAAATATTTAAAACATATTAAATAAATTAAAAAATGGGAAAAGGCTAAATGGGCCCATGGGGCCCATTAAGGGAGGAGGGGGGTCTCCCCCCTTGGGCTTGGCGCCAATGGTGGGGCCCACCACCCCCCTTGGCCGGCGCACTCCCCCCCTTTGGAGTTTAGTCCCACATGGGGGAGGGGAGGAGGATGGCACCCCCCCTTGGCCTATATAAGGAGGGGTAGACCCCCTTTTTTCAACACACCAATATCTCCTTCTTCCTCCTTCTCCTTCCCGGAAGTGGACTCCCCTTGTTTGGAGTCTGCACCTGGATTGGAGTTCTCCACCATAAGGCAGGCCGTCGTTTTGATAGGGCATATTTCCCCATGATTGGTTTTAGTGATTGATGACAACACATTTGCGGTTTAACCGTGTGCCTTGAGTATTTCAGATAACTTAAGCCATGGCACAGGACGGTTATCATCCCCTCGGTTGATGGAACGTGAAGACGGAGTTTCCCTCTCGGATTCTTTTTTTGGTAGTTGAGTCGTAGGAAATCCGTACTATTAAGAGGGGATCCGCGGTGATATGATGGGTGGAATCATCACACTACACTTTTCTCTGCACCCACATATCTTCTTGGCGCCTTCGGAGGAGTCAGTATAGGAGGCCATTCCAGCCTGGGTCTGCTGGGGCGGTAGCACCGCTTGGAGTGCGGTAGTACCGCTCATGCGGTAGTACCTCACCCACTGCGGTAGTACCGCGGTACGGTAGTATGGCAGTCTAGTGCCGCAACCACTACCGCAAGCGTACTGACTGAGCGGTAGTGGGCACGACACTAGAGTGCGGTACTACGGTACCACGGTAGTACCGCACCCAGCGCGGTAGTACCGCGCTACGGTAGTATGGCAGGCTAGTACCGTAACCACTACTGCAAGCGCACTGACTAAAGCGGTAGTGGGCACGACACTAGGCTACGGTACTACGGCAGCACGGTAGTACCGCACCCACTGCGGTAGTACCGCGCCACGGTAGTACCGCTCTAAGAGCGGTAGTACCGTGGTTGGTGGGGGTCCAACGGTTGTTTAATGCGCCCCTATAAAAGGAGGTCTTCTTCTCCAAGGAGACGCACCTCATTTATTGCTGCTCCTCCATTGACGCCCAAAGCTTATTCTTGCCCGATCTCCGTTCCTAGCCATCAAAACTTGTTGATTCTCTAGGGTTTGTAAGAGGAGGCCCCGATCTACACTTCCACCAAAGGATATTTGATTCCCCCCATTATTCCCTTGTGGATCTTGTTACTCTTGGGTGCGTTGGTGCCCTAGACGGAAGAGGTCACCTCGGAGCCACATTCCATTGTGGTGAAGCTCCGTGGTTTGTTGGGAGCCTCCAATTAAGTTGTGGAGATTGCCCCAACCTTGTATTGTAAAGGTTCGGTTGCCACCTTCAAGGCCACCGCGTAGTGGTTGACGGCATCTTGCATTGGTAAGAGCGTGAGGAGAATAGGGTGGCCCTCGTTGGCCTTCGTGTGAGCATTGTGCTCCACACCCTCTCCAAACGGAGACGTACTTCTCGAGAGAGAAGGAACTCCGGTAACATATCCTTGTCTCCGTGTTCCCTCTACCTTTACTTTGCAAGTTTCTTTTCATTGCTTTTATCTTGCTTGATTTCTTGTTGTAGTTGTTAAGTCGTCATATAGGATCTCACCTAGTTGCATATCTAGACAACTTACTTTTCTTGTTGAGCCTAAACTTATTAAGAAGTCATAAAAATTGTTAGTCGCCTATTCACCCCCCCCTCTTGTCGACATTCCAATCCTTTCAATTGGTATCAGAGCCTCGTCTCTTATTAAGGGCTTTACCGCCTTAAGAGGATGGCGACGGAGGGGAAAGACAAAGACGTTGAGTTGGTAGGTACTTTGGCAAATCCCTCCTTGGGGGAAAGTCCAAGTACCGCGGGACTCACGAACATGTCTTTGAGGGATGACACCACCACCGTCTCTAGACATGAGTATAATGACGTCATGTCCGCCATAAAAGCTCAAATGAATGAAATGACCCAATTGCTTACAGCTCTCATGTCTAAGGCTCCCGAGGGGGGCAACGCCGTCATCACACCCAACACTCAAACGTTGGGAGGAGGAGAGTCGGTCTCTCAATTTCGTGATGATGGTAGGAATGGAAACCCTTTCATCCCCCTTCATGGGAATGGAGCGGGTGTCAATTCCGCGGTTGCCCCTCCCCCGAGCTATCACCCTTTACCTCTACCCGAGCCTCATTTTGCACATGCAAGAACAACACCTATCCTTAACAAAGATGAGTATCCTATATGTGCATACCGTATGAAGAGGCACTTGAAGGGGTCATCGGAGGAATTGTGGCGAATTATCCAAGAAGTCTTTCATCCATATGATCGCCACAACATGACTCCAAGAGAATACCGTGACAACTTCATCAAAAGTCATGCTCTAGTTGTCATTGGGAATGGTTTGAAGCCCGAGCAAGAAAATCTTGTAAGAAAGTGTGAAACGGCCAAGGAGTGTTGGGATCTTCTTGAAAGGACACTCATGGGAAGTGCAAGTATTAGAAGCTCCAAATTTGACAAGGTCCAAGACCAAGCCGATAACTTTTTCAGAAATGAAGGAGAGTCTTCCGAGGATGTTCATCGAAGGTTGGTTGCTCTTGCCAATGATATGACGAATCATGGAAGCAAGGACACCGATGATGATTGGGTCAAAAGGAAGTTCATCTCGGCTATGCTTCTCTATAAGGAGCATCTCACTCAAGTCATTCGTCAAAGACCGGATTTCCGTGACTTGACTTCCAACCAAGTCTTGGATGAATTTGTGGCCATGGAGATTTTGAATGACACGGCCAAGACGAAGATAACACGCCATGGAGGTCCTAAGATGCAATCCCTCGCCTTGAAGGCAAAGGAAGTTCATTTTGAGGAAGATGTTGATGAAGAGGATGTCGGTCCGGAAGACACCAAGTATGCTTACAATGAGCACATGGCTCTTGCATCAAGACAATTTTGGAGCAACAAGAAGAACTTCAAGTCCAACACTAGTAGCTTCAAGCCCAAGGGACAAAGAATAAGAACTTGCTTCAATTGTGGAAATGTGAGTCATTTCGTTGCGGATTTTCCATATGAGAAGAGAGAAGATCATGGTGGCAAGCTCATCCGGAAGGACAAGTCCAAGTCACCGTTGAACAAGAATTTTGTGAAGAAGAAGCCACAACGTGTGTTGGTGGCTCATGAAGAATACTTCTCCGATGATGAGGATGATGAAGAAGGTGGTGAGATTGTGGCAACCGCCACCGTCGCCATCGCCATGGAGTCTCCCTCATCGTCTTCGCTCTTCAACTCCCCCAACGAAAATCCTCACATCATCCACAAGTGTCTCATGGCGAAGACCACTTCGGTAACTCCTCCCCTTAAACCATTTTTACTCCCACTAACCCATCTTTGTTGGATTGTGTGGAGGATAATGAGGAACCCAAGGTTCAAGAAGGAAATGAGTTTGAGGTTTTCATGAGCAAACTCAAAGGTGAGGCCAAGAGACACTTTGTGGCTCTCTTGGAGCAATTAGGTGGAGCTCATGCCCACATTGAGGAACTTGAGGAGTCCATCACCGAGTTGGAAGGTCATAGTCGAGACTATGCGGATGATATAGGAGAGCTATCTCAATCTCTTGAAGAAGAGCGTGAGCTTAAGTTGTCTCTCGAGGAGACATATGCTAGTGATACTTCTAAGCTCAAAGTTGATCTTAAACATGCTAATGCCATTGCTTGTGACCTAAAGACTAAAAATGATGAACTTGTGGAGGCTCATGAGAGACTTCTTGTGGATCATGAGAAAGTTGAAAAGGACCACAAGTCCTTAAAACACGAACTCATGGTTCTCAAGAAAGCACATGAGGAAACCTCCATTAAACTCACTAAAGAGATTAATACTTTTTCTCCTATTCTTATGATAGAGAAACCTAGTTCCACTAATCCTTGTTGTGAGCATATCCCTCTTATTGAGGAAAACGCTAGGTTGAAGGCACAACTAGAGAAGGGACTTGTTTCTTGCATCCAAGGAGAAAATAATCTCAATGATCTCTTGAGTTCCCAAAAGGAGGTGATTGGCAAGGAAGGCATTGGGTTTGGTGCTAGTTCATCCAAAAAGAAGAACAAGAAAAGGAAGAACAAGAAGAAGAAAGGAAAAGCTCCCCCTCCCACAAAAGATGTAGCATTCGTGAAGGAAGGGGCGAAGCCTCAAGAGAAAGTGGAAAAGGTCAATGAGGGTGGTGTTCCCAAAAGGGGTGATGCCATCCCCAATGACTTTGTCGGACCAACTAATCCTTCTTATGCTCTTTGTTGCACTAACGATGGGCATGGCTATGCCAAATTTATTGGCTCTTATGATGAATATATTGCTTGGTCTATTTGGGTCCCTAAGACCCTTGTTACTAACGCGAGAGGACCCATTCGTGAATGGGTACCTAAAACCAAGCATTGATTCCATGTAGGTGGCGGCTTCCGGTGGTGGCTCATGGATACTTGATAGCGGGGCTACAAGTCATATGACCGGAAGCAAGGACATGTTGGTGGACATTGACTATGGACCATCTCGAACCACCCGTGTCCAATTTGGTGATGCAAACACGTCTAAGGTATTGGGTCTCGGTAAAGTAATAATTTCTCCGGACTCGTCCATTGAGAAAGTATTACTCGTTGAGACTTGTGCCTTTAATTTACTCTCCGTTTGTCAACTTGATATGATGGGTCTTTGTACCTTCTTTGATAAAGACATGGTCACCTTGATGTGGAGCAAAACTCTTACAGTAGACTTTGTTGGACACGTGGAGGACGGTATGTATGTGGTGGACTTCTCCAAAGTTCCCACCAAAACCGCCATGTGTCTAATGGCTAAAGTTGATGTGGGCTGGCTTTGGCACCGCCGACTAGCCCATGTCAATATGAGATCTTTGCAAACCCTCCTCAATGGTGATCATGTTGTGGGACTAACAAATGTTAGTTTTGCCAAAGATCGTGCTTGTAGGGCTTGTATTGAAGGAAAGCTTCACGAGAAGAAACATCCCGTCAAGAATATCATCTCCACCAAGAGGCCGTTGGAGCTCCTTCACATGGATCTCTTCGGGCCTCCATCCTATGATAGTCTTGGCGGAAGGAAGTATTGTTTGGTGATTGTGGATGACTATTCAAGATACACATGGGTTTATTTCTTCAAGAGGAAGAGTGAGACTCAACAAACCGTCATCGAGTTTGCCAATGAAGCTCAACGTCAACATAACTCAAAGATATGGCTATTAGAAGTGACAACGGCACCGAGTTCAAGAACTATACCTTGGATGAATTTCTTGGTGATGAGGGGATCAAACATCAATATTCCGCTGCTTATACCCCTCAACAAAATGGTGTTGCGGAGAGAAAGAATCGCACTTTAATTGATGCGGCAAGGACAATGATGGCGGAGTTCAAAAGTCCCTACAACTTTTGGGCGGAAGCCATCAACACCGCTTGTCATGCTACCAATCGTCTTTATCTCCGCAAGATCTTGAACAAGACTCCATATGAAATCCTTACCGAGAAGAAGCCCAACATCAAGTACTTCCCGGTCTTCGGGTGTAAGTGTTTCATTCTTAAAAAGGGTGCCCGTTTGTCTAAGTTTGAGTCTAAGGCAATTGAGGGCATATTTTTTGGGTATGCTTCAAACTCTCACACGTATAGAGTCTACAACAAGTCTTCCGGTCTTGTTGAAGAATCTAGCAACGTGGAGTTTGACGAACATAATGGCTCCCAAGTGGGGCAAAGTGATCTTAATGATGTAGGTGATGAAATTCCTCCGGAAGCCATAAGAACAATGGGTGTGGGATTTTACCTACCCATTGAGAAACCCCTTGTGGCGGAAGGAGAAGTACAATGCTCTACTCAAGTGGATCCATCACCTCCTCAAGATCAACAAGACAACCAAGAACAAGATGAAGGCCCTCTCGTTACCGAACAAGATCAAGGTCAAGATCACATCAATGTTGAGGGTGTCGCACCCAATGATGACCAAGATCAAGTTCAAGTTCAAGGACAAACTCAAGATGTTGAGAAAGTCCTTGTTGATGCTCCCTCTTCCGAAGATGTTCCTCTCGAGCCATCTCAAGAGGCCATGGAGGAAGAAAGAGCACGTCGAGCACTCAAGATTTCATCCCGGTTAAAGTCTCAAGATCTCTCGGTGGATCAAGTGCTCGGAAGCATCAAGAAAGGGGTAACAACTCGTAGTCAATTGATAAACTTTTGTGCCCATAATGCGTTTGTTTCTTATGTTGAACCCCAAAAGGTTCTTGAGGCGCTTGAAGACCCGGATTGGCTTGAGGTCATGCATGATGAGCTCAACAACTTCAAGCGCAACAAGTTGTGGTCATTAGTGGAGAGACCCAAAGGTGATCATAATGTTATTGGGACCAAGTGGATCTTCAAGAACAAGCAAGATGCTAATGTTGTTGTCATAAGGAACAAGGCAAGGTTGGTGGCACAAGGTTTTTCCCAAGTCGAAGGTATTGACTACGGTGAAAAATTTTCCCCCGTGGCTCGCCTTGAGTCCATTCGTATAGCTCTTGCTTATGCTTCTCATCATAACTTCAAGCTATATCAAATGAATGTGAAGAGTGCTTTTCTTAATGGTCACATTAATGAGTTGGTATATGTCAAGAAACCCCCCGGGTTCGAGGACCCCAATTTCCCTAATCATGTCTATAAACTCGACAAGGCACTCTATGGCCTAAAACAAGCCCCAAGAGCTTGGTATGATCACCTTACCGAGTTCTTAGTCGATTATGGGTTTCAAATTGGGCAAATCGATCCCACTCTTTTTACTAAGAGGGTTGGTGGGCAATTGTTCATATGCCAACTATATGTTGATGACATTATCTTTGGTTCGGTTAACCAATCTTTTAATGAAGAATTTGCTAAGCTAATGACCAACAAGTTTGAGATGTCCATGATGGGAGAGTTGGAGTTCTTCCTCGGCTTTGAAGTGAAGCAATTATCTAGGGGAACCTTCATCAACCAAGCCAAATACACTCAAGACATGCTCAAGAGGTTCAAGTATGATGGTCTTAAAGGAGCCAAGACCCCCATGCCACTCAAGTGTCAACTTGACCTCGACCCGAACGGCAAAGAGGTCGACCAAAGGGAGTATCGTTCCATGATCGGTTCCTTGCTTTACCTTTGTGCATCTAGGCCGGATATCATGTTGAGTGTGGGTATGTGTGCAAGATTTCAAGCCGCACCAAAGGAGAGTCACGTGGTGGCTGTCAAGAGAATCTTTCGATATTTGGTTCATACCCCAAACTTTGGCTTGTGGTATCCTAAGGGCTCAAGCTTCAATCTCATTGGCTACACGGATTCGGATTGGGCGGGAGACAAAGTGGAGAGGAAGTCCACTTCCGGAGGATGTCAATTCCTTGGTAGGTCTTTGGTGAGTTGGTCATCCCAGAAGAAAAATTGTGTATCTCTCTCAACTACCGAAGCCGAGTATATTGCTGCCGCAAGTTGTTGTGCTCAATTATTGTGGATGAGGCAAACTTTAAAGGATTACGGTGTCACTTGTGACAAAGTGCCTCTATTATGTGACAATGAAAGTTCTATCAAGATTGCCTACAACCCCGTTCAACATAGCAAGACGAAGCATATTGAAATTCGACATCATTTCATTCGAGACCATGTGAAGCGGGGTGATATTGATCTTTCATATGTGGGCACCGAAGATCAACTTGCGGATATTTTCACCAAGCCTTTGGATGAAGCAAGATTCCGAGAGTTAAGGCATGAGCTAAATATCATTGATTCGAGTAATGCGGTTTGAAGACTTGGCACACACACCCCATCTCAACAAGGTATCTAGCTTGGATGTAGGCATGGACATAGGGGGAGTGTTGCTTAATTAATGGGAAACCACTCCACCTATTATGCATAAAGAGAAACAATTCATTCACTATGGTCACTTTCGGCGGCCTTTCTAGGTCACCCAAGGTGATAACGGTGCTTCAAAGAAGAGCATTGGCCATGAACCCAAGATACATCTTTGTGGTGTCATACCAAATAAGCTCAAACATGGTGGCTTCGGCCACCGCCCCTCTCCGTTGGAGAGTGTTTGTGTTCTTGTGCCCGTGTAGTTTTGCGTTTTGGTCACTTCAAGATTGCTCTCTTGTTCGTGTGCTCCTTGATCATGAAGTGACCCTTCCCAGTCGTGTTTTGTCTTGTCTCCATCCTAAGCCTTCCCCCCCCTTAGCCGTCGCGCAAAAGTCTTCCTTGTTTGCAACCTTGCCTGAGTTTTCTGCTTCCTGCGGTACTACCGCCCGGGGAAGCGGTACTACCGCGCCCAGTGCGGTACTACCGCAGTCTCGGGGAGAGTCAAAACCGAAGGGGTACGGGAAGTTGTCCCCATACCCCAGTCAGTTTCCCCTTCTCTCCTCTCTCGAAGCAGCAAGGCTCTCCCGTGGCGCCCTCCCCGGAGTGCCGCATCCGTGCTCCCCCTTCGTGTTCTCCTCCGGTGGGATCGATCCCCAACTCCCCCGTGTGCCATGGATCCCGGTATTGCCCTGTTTCTCCCTCGAGTTGGCTCGTGTTCTTGAGCTTTTGTGTTTAGGGCAATGCTTTTAGATCCACTAGGTTTTTGGCTATTCCTAGGCATTTTGAGGACATGGAAGGATTGCTAGATAGGCATAGAGTAGATTTGTTGGTGTGGTTGTGATTTGTGGAGGCACGGTAGTACTGGATATCAGATCCGTGGTCTCAGCTGTCTGCACGGTACTACCGCAGTTTTACTGTGGTACTACCGCTCGAGAGGTACTACCGTAGTACCCTACGTTACTACCGTGGAGCGGTAGTACCGCATTAACCACGGTACTACCGTACCTCCAGAACCTGCAACCTGTATCACCTTCTCTGCTCTATTGTTCATCTCCTGGACTTTTGCATCTCATCCTTTTGTTCTTTTTGTGTCTGTCTGTTTTGGGTTTGGTCAGGTGGTGGCTCTCGTTCGCACTTGAAGCGCAAGGCTCCAGCCACTGGAAAAGCACCGTACAGTTCAATGAAGAAGACCGCTCACCGAGAGAAGCCGAAGGTGAAGCCAGTGTTCGAGCTCCCTCTGCCAGAGTACCGGGACTACCGTAGGGTCAATCCCTACAGGCAGCCTCGTGATCCATCCTTGATGAAGTCTAAGTTCTGGAACAAGGAGCAGCGTGATGTCTTCTACTTGCTCATATCTGACAGGAAGAACAAGTTTGTGCCCAATGTGAAGTCCGTCAGTATGGCATACATGGAGCATGATATGGACTACTTTGCTGATGTTCTTGCTCTGGTGGATCAGTTTGGACTTCGCCACATCATTTCCTTCAACAAACCTTTTGACGCTGATCACGTGGCCCAGTTCTTCGCCGCCGTCTTCTTCCATGCTGATGTTGATAGGACCATCACCTGGATGTGTGATGATGATGTTCTCACCTGCAAGTGGCAGGTATTCATGGATCTTCTGCAGGTCCCCTACACCACTGCCGATGAGCCGGTAGGGTTGCGTCCTCACACCACTGCCCCTTCTAAGAAGAAGGGTGAGTTGGCCCCCTATCAGACTTCTGTTATCTACTATGATGTGAAGGGCAACAAGAAGCACAAGTTGATGCTCACCCCGTTTCTGGATATTATGCACCGGATTTTCCGGACATCTCTGTTCCCTCGGGTTGGCGATCTGGACAAGATCCATAACTACTTGGTCAACATGATTCTTCTCTGCTAGGAGTACAGGGGGGCGACGATGACTCTGGATATCTGCTCGATCATGTATGAGGAGCTCTACACTGCAATTATGGAGCGCAAGGTCCCTATCTATGGGCCTTACCTTCAGCTGATGTTTGAGAAGGTCTGGAGTGACACCTTTGAGGATCCTCTTCGGCTGGGGCATCTTACCAAGCATGAGGTGGTGCAGCTGCGGATTCAGGCCAACTGGGCTGGTGGTGAGGCTGCTACTCAGGGTTCCCCAGTTGCTTCTGATGCGGAGATGGCTGATGAGGAGGGTGGAGTTGGTGATGCTGATGAGCCGGCGGCTGGTGGTGGGAGCGTCCGCCGCACTCGCTCTGGTACGAGCTTTGGTGGCAGTGGGAGGTCTTCCTCCCAGGACTTGGAGCAGCCGGGTTGGGCTGCTAAGCTCACTCGCAAGGTGAAGAAGTTGTTCTGCATGCAGTCTCACATGCAGCACAGGATGTATCAGGCTCACAAGAGGGAGAAGGAAAACCGCCAGCGTCAGAAGCTGTTCTACAGGCACCAAGGCATGGAAGTGCAGTCCGGATCTGAGGGGAAGATCACTGAAGAGGATGAATGGATCTACCAGTTCAGCACATGGGAGATTGACGAGGACACTGCTGGCACGTCTGCTTCTGCTGCACCTGCTGATGCGACTGTTGAGGAGACTGCTGAGGAGTCAGAGGAGGGATCTTCGGATGAGTCTGATGATGGTGATGACGATTATCAGGCGGAGGAGTAGTCCACCACCGTGGGGCGTTACGTCACTCTCTGCCTTTTTGGCGTCTCGGTGCCAAAGGGGGAGAGAGTTTAGGACCTCGATTTTGCTTTCTTTCAGGGTTGTCGAGTCACAAGTGTGTTTCTGTGTTGCCTTTGCCTCCACTTGTGAACTCCGTGTGTTTGCTTTCGTTGTTTGTTTGCCTTGTGAGACCTTCGTGAAGTATGGTGTGAGACATACGCTACCCTTTTCTTAAAGTACTTTATATGTTGCTTATGCTATGCTTGTGCTAATTCTCGCTCATATAATTGTTGTTGGTAGCTTGTGTGGCATGGTAGATAAAATATAGGGGGAGTGTCCATTCTAATGTATGCACCATGCAATCCAAAGGCTAATCTCAAAGGGTGCACACATCTAGGGGGAGCTAGCCTATATTTTGTGGCTCCATGCCATATGTTTCATTCCCTATTATCTTTTTGAGCAAATCGGTTGTTGTCATCAATACACCAAAAAGGGGGAGATTGATAGGGCATATTTCCCCATGATTGGTTTTAGTGATTGATGACAACACATTTGCGGTTTAACAGTGTGCCTTGAGTATTTCAGATAACTTAAGCCATGGCACAGGACGGTTATCATCCCCTCGGTTGATGGAACGTGAAGACGGAGTTTCCCTCTCGAATTCTTTTTTTGGTAGTTGAGTCGTAGGAAATCCGTACTATTAAGAGGGGATCCGCGGTGATATGATGGGTGGAATCATCACACTACACTTTTCTCTGCACCCACATATCTTCTTGGCGCCTTCGGAGGAGTCAGTATAGGAGGCCATTCCAGCCTGGGTCTGCTGGGGCGGTAGCACCGCTTGGAGTGCGGTAGTACCGCTCATGCGGTAGTACCGCACCCACTGCGGTAGTACCGCGGTACGGTAGTATGGCAGTCTAGTGCCGCAACCACTACCGCAAGCGTACTGACTGAGCGGTAGTGGGCACGGCACTAGAGTGCGGTACTACGGTACCACGGTAGTACCGCACCCAGCGCGGTAGTACCGCGCTACGGTAGTACGGAAGGCTAGTACCGTAACCACTACCGCAAGCGCACTGACTAAAGCGTTAGTGGGCACGACACTAGGCTGCGGTACTACGGCAGCACGGTAGTACCGCACCCACTGCGGTAGTACCGTGGTTGGTGGGGGTCCAACGGCTGTTTAATGCGCCCCCTATAAAAGGGGGTCTTCTTCTCCAAGGAGACGCACCTCATTTATTGTTGCTCCTCCATTGACGCCCAAAGCTTATTCTTGCCCGATCTCCCTTCCTAGCCTTCAAAACTTGTTGATTCTCTAGGGTTTGGAAGAGGAGGCCCCGATCTACACTTCGACCAAAGGATATTTGATTCCCCCCATTATTCCCTTGTGGATCTTGTTACTCTTGGGTGCGTTGGTTCCCTAGACGGAAGAGGTCACCTCGGAGCCACATTCATTTGTGGTGAAGCTACTTGGTTTGTTGGGAGCCTCCAATTAAGTTGTGGAGATTGCCCCAACCTTGTATTGTAAAGGTTCGGTTGCCACCTTCAAGGCCACCGCGTAGTGGTTCACGACATCTTGCATTGGTAAGAGCGTGAGGAGAATAGGGTGGCCCTCGTTGGCCTTCGTGTGAGCATCGTGCTCCACACCCTCTCCAAACGGAGACGTACTTCTCGAGAGAGAAGGAACTCCGGTAACATATCCTTGTCTCCGTGTTCCCTCTACCTTTACTTTGCAAGTTTATTTTCATTGCTTTAATCTTGCTTGATTTCTTGTTGTAGTTGTTAAGTCGTCATATAGGATCTCACCTAGTTGCATATCTAGACATCTTACTTTTCTTGTTGAGCCTAAACTTATTAAGAAGTCATAAAAATTGTTAGTCGCCTATTCACCCTCCCTCTAGTCGACATTCCGATCCTTTCAGTTCTGCTGGAGTCGGGATCCGTAGCCGTCTTTCTTCCGCTGCTCGCCTGGTTCGGGGCCCGGAGGAACATCGATTGTACCGTACATGTATAATCTCTTCGAGGCACTACACCTGTGGTGCTACTTCGTCGTTGGAGGTTAACCGGGAGTCATCCTCGCCGGTGGTGGTCTTCTACACGACAGGGAGGTCGTAGTTCCGAGTCTACGCCAGCCACGTTCGCAAGAACGTTCCCTCTTTCGGTCTTCAAAGGTATGAACACCGATTCCCTCCGTTACTTTACATCGCCATAGCATAGATCTTGGGTTCGGGTACCGTAGGTATGAAAAAAATTGTGTTTTCTTCCCCGTATCCCAACACCGGAAGCTTCCAGAACCTTCCAAGACCCGCCGGGACCATTCTCGGCCATTCCGGGACCTTCCGGGATGGTTTCGGGACATTCCAGAACCTTTTGGAACACCTCCAAGACCTTCCAGGACTGTTTTCAGACGTTCCGGAACTATCTAGATAGGTTCCGAGAGGATCCGGGTTACGGTCTAGCCTGCCCGATGCCCTGCGTCGGTTCGTCGGTCGTTTTCGGGACGTCCACCGATTAACCGGAAACTATTCCGGTTGATCCAGGACATCCCCAGTACCATTCTCATATGTTCCAGAACCACCTGGGACTACTCCAGAGTGATTCGGACATATCCTTAAATACCCAGAACTTCTTCTTGTGCCCTTATGAACAATTCCATAAATACCAGGAACTACTTCCGGTGCCCGTATGAACTATTCCGTTTTGCTTCCACTAAACCTTCTACCATTCCAGTATTCTAATAGACTACCGCTCGTTAAGTGTGTGACCCAATAGGTTCGGTATAATGCGGACATGACTCAGAACATCTTCTGGACATAGGTCAACAACCTTTTGTCAATAGCCAATAATCAACAGCGGAGCCATGGACACCCATGTTGATTCCCGCACATACACGAAGAAACTTCGAGTGAACCATTATGTTTAGTCATGTACCATTCCCTTTGCTTTGTGATATATGACAAAGTTAGAGGAGAGAAGTTTGGCACCCTGATGTCTACGCACGCTTCTATTCTTGTAGACTATGTTGGGCCTTCAAGCGCAGAGGTTTGTAGGACAGCAACAATTTCCCTCAAGTGGATGACCTAAGGTTTATCGAACTCAGGGAAGTAGAGGTTGAAGATGGTCTCTCTCAAGCAACCCTGCAATTAAGATACAAGAAGTCTCTTGTGTCCCCAACACACCTAATACAACTAGGAGTTGTATAGGTGCACTAGTTCGGCGAAGAGATGGTAAAATATGGGTGATAGGTGTGGCAAAAAAAAGTAATATAAATCTGTAATAAAAAGTGCAGCAAGCAAACATGTAACAAAAGTGAGTGCAAACGGTGTAACAATGGTGGAAACGAGGCCTAGGCTTCATACTTTCACTAGTGGCAACTCCCAACAACATTAACATAGTCTAATCACATGATATTTCCCATAAAAGATGCATTGGAGACGTACTTGGAGGTCATTCCTTTGTGGTCAAGAGAGGACGAGAATTGTGTAGGGCTACAAAAGCACACCTCAGAGTTCGTAGTTCTCAATCTATGGATTTCCCAATGTCACCGCGGCCATCCAAAGAGAGTACCACAATCACCGCAACCTATCTAAAGGATAGTCAAAGACAAGCACCAAGAGACTCTCAATCTTCAATCCATACACAAAAGAGGAAATCACTCATGATAATATTCTTTTAGCCCATGTCCAATAGACCACTGTCACCTTGGTCTCGGAGATTATAATAGATAAGATCAATTGAGTACATCAATCCAATACATAGAGGAAGGGGAAATATCATGGGATCACCCTAGATTAACATAGCCTATGATCACAACAAAGATCACATCATGGGAGAGAGAGAAACCACATAGATCAAGATATAAGCCTTAGCCCCGAGGGTAGCTACTCACACATGGACATGGTGAGAGGGAGAGTTGTTGATGGAGAGGTGCAGCCCGGAGGAGATGAAGGAGACGGCGACAGCGGCGGCCACGGCGGCGGCGGCGCCCACGGCCACGGCCCTTGTGGGCAGCGGCCCTTGGCCCCTTCTTCTTCCTTGGAGATGGTGCTGCTGTGGAGCTTGATCCCCCCCTCAAGACGGTTTCCAAGGGGAGGAAATTTCGTGGTGCCCTTTGACCTAGGTTTCCTCTCTTTATATAGACTCTCGGATTCCCGTCATCCAGATTACGTCTTCTGTATTTTTGGGTTTCTGGAAGCATCCAAACTCCGATTAGGCCGAATTTTATGTATAAATCCACCGGAAATAAATTCCTTACAACTTTGTAGTTTTAAGTTTTTCCGTTTGAGGCCGTCTTATAGCGTTTCCGAGGCGATCTTTAAAACCTGTCTGGTGGGGACAGATTTCGGGAGAGTTAGAGTCCAACTCCTACAGGGCTCCTTTTGTGATTTTTCCTTTATCCAAGTAATTCCTACACATAAAGTAGAAAAACAAGAACTTGTGCACTCTTGCAACCATTAATAGGTTAGTTCCAAAATATGTTATAAAAAGATATGAAAGTGTATCAAAAGCATAGCAATATCACACAAAACATGCATGGAGCAAGCAGAAATTATAGATACGTTTGGGACGTATCAACATCCCCAAGCTTAATTCCTGCTCGTCCTCGAGTAGGTAAATGATAACAAGCATAATTTCTGTGGTGACATGCTACCAATCATATAAGAACTATTAAGTAAAGTAATCAAAGCATGCAATTAAATTCAAGTCTTAACAAGCAAGAGTCTATATTAGCATTGACACAAGCAACAAAAGAACAAAGGGTGCAAGAGCTCTCGCTGTCCGTGACTCGAATGTCTCCAAATGGTGTTTGCGTGCAAGAAAGGGGATAGGGAATACGAGATGAAAAAGTATTTTTGTTGAGAACTCAATCTACTAAAGTTTCACACTCGGTCTTCTTTGGAATCTTATCTTGACTCGTCCCCAGACCACTAGCCAGGTACAAGTCAATTTGATCCACTCCTTTTCGATATTTTGAGCACTCATGCAATGGATGAGCGTAAGCACGAGATTTGACACTTTGTATTGCAAAGAGAGAAATATGGTGGAGGAGGAAGACAAAAAGGGTCAGAAAGGCTCACATCAATGAGGACAACCATAGGCGAGAGAAGGCCATATGATAGATATGATGTGAGGAGTAGAGATTGCCATGCAACGGATGCACATAAGAGCTAAGAAAAATTCTCCAATAGAACTAGTGGGGTTGCATCTAACTTGCTTTCTCATGAAGACCTAGAGCTCTTTTGAGGAGGCTCATCATTGGAATATACAAGCCAAGTTCTATAGTGTGAAGGTTCCCCACATAGCTATATGCATGATGATGATCTCTATGGAGTGCAAGGGATAAAGGATGTAGTACTAGTGTGGATCTCTCAAAAGGAATAGTAGTGTGCCCCCTTCTCTCTTTTTCTTTTTCTCTTTTTTCTATTTTTGTATTTTTTGTGGCCTCAATGGCTCTTTCTATTTAACTCTCATTTGTCCTCTTTGGGATCTTTTGATTTTGTCCTCTTTGGGATCTTTTCCTCACTTTAGGGGCAACACTCTATATTTTACAAGAATATAGGAGATCTTTCACACTTTACAAAAGTACTCAACATAAAGAAAATGAAACTATCATGATGTATGCAATGTATGCCGCTGCCAGTGTAGCAGGAACATGTATGACATGAAGATCAAGTCATGAAGAGGTGGATGTTGCATGGCAATGTATCTCGGAAAGGCTATGGAAATGCCTTGATAGGTAGGTATGGTGGCTGTTTTGAGGAATATATAAGGAGGTTTATGATGACAGAGCGTATCATGCCAAGGGTTTGGATGTACCGGCGAAGCTGGACGCCAACTCTCGGAGTGAGAAGAAGGCAATGCATGGCACAGGAGAGGCTAGCAAATATGAGGAGGTGGAAGTGTCAACTTTCAATACTTACATTAGTCCGAAGAACTCATGCACTTATTATCGGTAACTCTCAATCTAATACGGAGGTTCACAAAGAGAGAAGTACCCCGAGGAGGAGTGTATGGGGGTTTGGTTATCCTTGCGCATCCTCGACTCATGGTACATGAGTGAACTCTAATATCCGACCCCTCAGAAGAGTAGTGATCCATCTAGTAGCTAGAGTTCTCAAGTTGTTTTGTAGGTTTTGAAAATAAACACGGATTGCCCAAAATACGACACCTATCACTAATAGGCTAGAGCTCTTGACACCAAAAGTTCATACATTACTCACATCAATACCTCAAAACTATTGCAAGTTACTACTAAAATTAAATAGCAACCTCAATTACCTACTTTCAAGACAAGACACAACTCAGTGCAACAACCAACTCTCTTAACAAGATAAACATGAAAACTAAAGAGAGTTCCAGCAACAAACTAAACAAAAGCCAAGGCTCTTGCTAAAGACAAACTAAAGCTAAAACTAAACATGGCAGTAGCTACGAAAAGGTAAAGAACACACAACAGAGAAAGATAGGCATGAAAAATTCTATGATGTGTTCTAGATTTTTAAAGTGGAGCGTGTTTCTCTCCCACGCAAAGTAAGACGGGATCTAACTTGTTATGAACAGCAAGCAAACCTAAAGAAAACTAAAAATTAAACCTAAGAGCGAGACGCTCCAAGCATAGCACATAACGCATGAAGTGATAAAAATATAGTGAGACGAAGGACGAACTGATGATTGTTGATGGAGAAGGGGATGCACGGGGGCATCCCCAAGCTTAGACGCTTGAGTCTCCTTGAATATTTTTTGGGGATGCATGGGGGCATCCCCAAGCTTGAGCGCTTAACACTCCCGAATCTTCTTTCATCATCTTCCATCGCACACTTGAAAACTCCCTTCATACATAACTCATCATAAGCTGATTAGAGAGGTTAGTACCCTTAATAAATAAATAAATAATTCCACTGGGTATAAAGATATTCTTGAAGAGCTACTGTTTCTCAAGATTTCCAAAAAGTTTTTGCAAAGAAAAAGCAAGCTTAAGGTGTGCAAAAGTTAGGAGAGACAAAACGTGGCAGAATCTGTGAAAAACAGAACAGCAGGTAGTAAAGAATTTTTTAGGGGTACTTCTGCAACTCAAATCAAAAAACTCAGAACATACGAAAGTTCCGTGATTGTATAGAGAACGCTGTGTAAACAAATCAGCTCAAAAAGATGAACTGAGATTTTTCTATGATTTTTCCCGTCACGAGGACAGAATCTGTTTTCTGGACAGCATGTCACAACTTTCACTTCCCTTGTCATATGAGGCTATAACTTGGCACAAAGCTTGAAAATAAAGATACAATGATGTTGATACAGTAGTAAAAATCATCAAGACCACTAAAAACAAAAAGTTAAAACTCAAAGTAAAGATAACAAGGGTTGTCTCCTAGAGCTCTTTCTTTATAGACATAAAGATAGGCTTAAGATTTTAATGATGCTCTCGTAGAAATAAGAGTTGAAGAACAAAAGAAAGCATTAAGAAGTAAATACCAAACACATTTAAGTCTAACATGCTTTCTATGCAAAGGAATCTTGTAGAGAAATAACGCATTGAAGCATAAAGATATTAGCATAGGAAGGCAAAAAATGTGCAACTTCAAAACCTTCAACATAAAGAGAGGGAACTTGATATTATTGAAATATCTATAAGCATATGTTCCCCTCTCATAATAATTTCCAGTGGGATCATGAATAAACTCAACAATATAAGTAACACATAAAAAATTATTATCATGATCCACAAGCATAGAAATTTTGTTACTCTCCACATAAGCAAAATCCTTCTCATTAGAAATAGTGGGAGCAAACTCAAGAAAATAGCTATCACATGAATCATTCTTATCATGATACACTTCCAAACATTTATTATTTATAGCATAAGTGTCATCACAATAATCATCATAGATAGGAGGCAAAGTATCCTCAAAATAAATTTCCTCATCAAAATTTGGGGGGCTAAAAAGATCATCTTCATAAAACGTAGCATCCCCAAGCTTATGGTTTTGCATATCATTAGTATCAAAAGTATTCAAAGAATACATACTAGTAACATTGCTACTAACATGAGTGTTGTGCAAATAATGAAGCTCCATAGGCTTTTTGATTTTCTCTTCAAACACTTCATTTCCCAACTCAAGGTAGAGCTCATAAAGCTCTCCCATAATATTTTTTTTGTTTTCCATAAGAGCTAACTAGTGAAAATAAAAACAAGAAACGAAAAGATTTAATTGCAAGATCTAAAGATATACCTTCAAGCACTCACCTCCCCGGCAACGGCGCCAGAAATAGCTTGATGTCTACGCACGCTTCTATTCTTGTAGACTATGTTGGGCCTCCAAGCGCAGATGTTTGTAGGACAGCAGCAATTTCCCTCAAGTGGATGACCTAAGGTTTATCGAACTCAGGGAAGTAGAGGTTGAAGATTGTCTCTCTCAAGAAACCCTGCAATTAAGATACAAGAAGTCTCTTGTGTCCCCAACACACCTAATACAACTAGGAGTTGTATAGGTGCACTAGTTCGGCGAAGAGATGGTAAAATATGGGTGATAGGTGTGGCAAAACAAAGTAATATAAATCTGTAATAAAAGTGCAGCAAGCAAACATGTAACAAAAGTGAGTGCAAACGGTGTAACAATGGTGGAAACGAGGCCTAGGCTTCATACTTTCACTAGTGGCAACTCCCAACAACATTAACATGGTCTAATCACATGATATTTCCCATAAAACATGCAATGGAGACGTACTCGGAGGTCATTCCTTTGTGGTCAAGAGAGGACGACAATTGTGTAGGGCTACAAAAGCACACCTCAGAGATCGTAGTTCTCAATCTATGGATTTCCCAATGTCACCGTGGCCATCCAAAGAGGGTACCACAATCACCACAACATATCTAAAGGATAGTCAAAGACAAGCACCAAGAGACTCTCAATCTTCAATCCACACACAAAAGAGGAAATCACTCATGATAATATTTCTTCTAACCCATGTCCAATAGACCGCTGTCACCTTGGTCTCGGAGATTATAATAGATAAGATCAATTGAGTACATCAATCCAATACATAGATGAAGGGGAAATATCATGGGATCACCCTAGATTAACATAGCCCGTGATCACAACAAAGATCACATCATGGGAGAGAGAGAAACCACATAGATCAAGATATAAGCCTTAGCCCCGAGGGGAACTACTCACACATAGACATGGTGAGAGGGAGAGTTGTTGATGGAGAGGTGCAGCCCGGAGAAGATGAAGGAGACGGCGACGGCGACGGCCACGGCGGCGGCGGCGCCCACGGCCACGGCCCTTGGGGGCAGCGGCCCTTGGCCCCTTCTTCTTCCTTGGAGATGGTGCTGCTGTGGAGATTGATCTACCCCTCAAGACGGCTGCCAAGGGGGAGGAAATTTTGTGGTGCCCTTTGACCTAGGTTTCCTCTCTTTATATAGACTCTCGAATTCCCGTCATCTAGATTACGTCTTATGTATTTCGGGGTTTCTGGAAGCATCCGAACTCCGATTGGGCCGAATTTTATGTCTAATTTCACCGGAAATAAATTCCCTACAACTTTGTAGTTTTAAGTTTTTCCGTTTGAGGCCGTCTTCTAGCGTTTCCGAGGCGATATTTAAAACCTGTCTGGTGGGGACAGATTTCGGGAGAGTTAGAGTCCAACTCCTACAAGGCTCCTTTTTGTGATTTTTCCTTTATCCAAATAATTCCTACACATAAAGTACAAAAATAAGAACTTGTGCACTCTTGCAACAATTAATAGGTTAGTTCCAAAATATGTTATAAAAAGATATGAAAGTGTATCAAAAGCATAGCAAAATCATGCCTTTGCACTGCATCTTAGGAAGTTTGATGAAACAATGTCTATCCCTGTCATAGCCATTTCATAGTTCTGGGTTGTCGTCAACCGGCAACACCGAATACTTTCTCCTCACCATTCCTTTTTCTTGATGTCGCCGTTGTTCGATTGTATTTTCTTGAAACCTTTTGAAATGATGTGTCGTGGTCATCATCAGCAAAGTTCTTTTAATGCAGTTGACTGTTGCTTTGAGTTTACACTTTGAGTGGGATTCGCAACTTAATACCAGCGAGATGTTCTGGATAGATATCCCAAGGTGGATGATTCGTAGTAGATGCAGTTGGATTTCAGTCTACTTACCTTAGCGTACTTCCCATTGCTTTTGAGCCCTTCCTTTCTTTGCAGCATAGTTAGCATTGCGGTGCCTTCATAATTCTGTCAATTGCCCAGCTGTGATTTGTTTACCTCGCTAGCACTTTTATCGTCTTTTGGGAGAGAGACATCACTAGTGAAAATCGCGGGACCCCGATCCATCTTCACATTATTGTTTACATCATCAATTTACTTTCAGTCTTTACTTTCAGTTGCCTCTATTATTATCTCTTGCGTTGATCCTTTGTAAACAACAAGGCCGGAGGAATTGACAACTCCTCTGTACTCGTTGGAAGAAAATTTATTTGTTTCTGTGTGCAGGTTGTAACACCCTCACTGTCAGTGAACAGTAATCACTGTTACTGTTCATCTGTACTGTTCAAAACTTTTGTTGATCAACTTGGAACAGTTCAAATTTCAAATTCCACTTTGATGTTCTTGAATGCATGTGATCATGGATCTGGATCATCAGGAATCAAAACAAGTCCAAGCCATTTGAATTGAAATTCAAACAAACCCTAAATGCCTTTTGTTGAATATTAAAAATATGGTGACAATAAATCTTTTCCAAAAATCTTGAAACCACTTATATAAATTCACTAATATTCAGTGGAGCATGTCACATCAATTTGGGGATTTTATTAATCTCTAAATTAATTGGAACAATCAAAATAGTAGCTTGTTTATTCCATTTTAATCATTTAATATTTAATTAATATATTAAAGGATTTTATTTGTGCTCAAGACATTTTGTGACAATGGCTTATAGTGCAACAATAATTTTGGAGCATCTTTCATGCTTAACAAAAATGTCTAAGTATTTAAAACAAATACAAAAGAAAATTTAACAGAAAAGAAATAAAAAAAGGGGAATCCTAATCTAACGCCCATGGGCAGGAGCCCACCCCACCCCTCTCCTCTCCCCCCCACTGGGCCAAGCCCAAAACCCAGCCCATCTGGCCCACCCCCCCAATCGTCACCCCTCTCCCCTGTTCACCGCCCGGTGGCGGCCATCCATGGCGCCACGGCCACGGTTGTCGCCGTGGAGGCCATCAGGCGGCTCCCCGGCGTCGATAAGACCCCTTTCGCCCTGGCTACGAACCCTAGCTGCCCCCCTGCTTCTCCTTCCTCGCGCCGTCGCCCTCCTCTTACTCCTCCACGGCCGCCCACACCAGTGGCTGCGCCACCGCGCCGTCGTGGCCAACGGCCGCCGGAGTCTGCGCTGGCATGTCTGGCGTGCTCCTCGTGGTCGTCTTCCTCACCACGCACAAGGAATCGCTCCGGAAGGCCCTGTGGACGACGCCCCCTTCACCCCTCTCACCTCCGGCCGCCGCGAAGATTCCCGCTGATTCGCCGCCTCCGGCCCACCCCAACCTCGCCCGAGCTCGCCAACTGCCCTCCCGCTGTGAGCAACCCCGATTTCTCCCTTTTCCCCGTTCAATTGAACGCCATGGTTCCATGGCCCCGCCCGGGCCGCCATTGATGGCTTCTCAAGCTCGAGCTCCTGCTGCTCGGCCTTGCCCCCCCCCCCCGCGTGTGCGCCCGTTGCACCTGGCCGCGCTCTGGCCGCGCCACGCGCGCGCCTGCAGCCGCGGTGCTGCTGGCCCTAGCCGCTCCCCCGTGACCGGACCTCTGCGCCCGGTGGCCATGGCCGCGCCGCTCCCCTGTCGACCCCGCTGTAGCTATCTGCTGCGGCTCGACGGGCGCCCGCTCGCGATGGCCGCCGCACCCTGGCCCCCCTGCCACTCGCCGTGGCTCCGGCCGCCGGACAACTCCACCGCCGCTGCCTTCCCCCTCGCCGCATGTCCTGCTCGCCGGCGGGCATGTCTTGGCTAAGCCAGTGGGCTTGTCCCACTGACTGGTGGGCCAGCCCGAGGGGATTATCCCCTAATCCGTGGTTAACGAAAAATTAAACCCCCTATTAAGTAATATGTGCCACTGACATGTGGGTCCAGTAGTTTTTAGAATAAAATTAAAGATTTAATAAAATGGCTAGAGGCTGACATGTGGGACCCACTGGTCAGTTGACCAGTCAACCTTACAGGTGGGTCCCCTCTGTCAGGTTTGACCAGTCAACCCTGTTATGGATAATGTTCTATTTAATAAATAAAAGAAATGCAAAAATGATTATAAATTGATTTAAAAGTGATTTAAACTTTGAAAATTCATATAAAATAATCCGTATATCGGATCGAAAAACTTTATACATGAAAGTTGATCAGAAAAATATAACGAATACGGATACGCTATCCGTATGTCTACCACACCCCTATAACACACCGAACATCGACATTCCCCCCCTCCGGGCCGTCTGTCGGTAATACCCGGTACCGATATGAGTTGCCCGGATCAAAATACTTTGTATACGAAAGTTACTCAGAACGGATCCACGATTACGAATACATTACTCATACTCCCATCACACCCCTCTAACATGCCAAACGTCGAACCGTTCCCCCCCCCCCTCCGGACCGTCTGTCCGATAAATTGTCCGGTACTGCTAAAGTACCCGGATGAATTTATTTCGAACACAAATGTTGTTCGGAATAGATCAACTAACACGGATACACCCCCCTTATGTTTGTCCGGTACCCACGACACCTCCGGCATGAACCCTTCCCCCTCCGGACACCCTGTCCGGTAATCACCCGGAGCCGGTATTTCATCCCCGAATGAATTCCCGCTCCGAGCAACGTGCATTGCACTGCGTTAGAACACCGTTAACATTTCATCTGTCATGTCATGCATATGTTTGTATATTATTGTTGTGTATTTACTGTTTCCTCCCCCCTTAATCTTCGGTAGACCCCGCTGCTACCGCCGACTACACCGCTGCCGGGTACGACTACTTCGTTGACAACCCTGCCCCTACCGTCGAGCTTGCAGGCAAGCAGAGCCATTCTCTTCCCCAGATATCGCCTACCTTTCCGTACTTTCTTGCACTAGGCATTGTTACTGTTGCTTCTACGATTACAATCCTATTCAATTGCATAGCCTGATTTTGTCGCCCCTTGATGTACCTTCCTTATCCTATGCTGCCTGCTTTATCTATATATTATATTCAGCAGTGAGCCCTGCGCATTGTTAGTTAGGATTAGATAGCGGGCCGTGACAACTCAGGGGAGTGACGCGGATACAAAATATATACAACTGCAACAGGTACGGATCAATGCAGACACCCTAGGGAACCTACAACGGCGAGACTCTGCCGAGTCGCTTCGAGTTTGACTTACGAGTGGAATGGACTCGTATTTCACTCTCGTCGGCTCAGTAGCGTAGCATCACCGGAATGATACGAGGTTTACCTCTTTAGTTCATTCCGCTGATGTCTCTGTCAAACCTCTTTAAGTGTGCCATCGAGGGTGATACCTCCTGGTTTCACTTAATGGTAGGCACTCGAATCAACTGGTGTCCTTAAAGGTAAGAGTCGGGCGACCCAACGGTGCCCGCGAGAGGTATATTGTCGGGAACGACAGGGAGGGTACGACCGACGTTACTGGCGTGCTTGGCCCCTGCTCGTATCTCGCGAGAGTTACCAAACCACGAAAAAGTCGAGCTCTACCAAGAGCACACGCGAGACAAGGTAAGGAGACGGTTCACCTTGTTGGTAACCGCAGTGACTTGGTGGGACGACAGGGCAGGCACCGATGTACTGGTGGTCCTGACTGCTGTCGTTCACCGCGGGTCGGTTAAGTCGAGGCAACGATAACGGTTGTCACGCAGGTTAATTAAAATGCTAAATGGTTCGGCGGATGACTTGAGAGGCCCGTTGGTCTGTTTGCACTACCTACACGTGGGATTACGGTGTGGGCCCTCCGCGTCGTAGTTTGTCCGAAAGCTCTTAAGACGTCAGCAGTACTGCGGCCTGATCGCCGGGAAGTGGTCTTGTCTTTTGCTGCAGCAGGTGTGTTTGGATTTGCTTTTGCTTCACCGGCCAGACTCGCACCGTGCAGGAGCGTGCAAGGGTGAGGGACCTAGACCCCTTGGCGCATAGGATATAGTCCGGCGGATGGCCTCTCTGTTGAGCCTAGGATGGGCTGCGTCGTGTCGGATAGCCTCGGTGGGGCGTTCCCTAACAAGGTTCACGCCACCCTGGAGATCCGAGCGTGCAGGCTGAACAGTAGTGCACCCCTGCAGGGAGTTTAGTCTATTCGAATAGCCGTGTCATCGGTAACAGGACGCTTTATGCTGAAGCTGGATCTTACCACTAGAAACTATTACTATTAAACTGTATGGTTCCGGGTTTTCTTCCTCGCAGGGAAGTCGAGGAGGGGAACTCGGAGGCATTATTACTATTAATCATTACAACTTATATTATACAATGTTGCAGCAACTGCTGCTTCATTGTTACTTTACTGCTTTATATAAATTGTTGGTTGTTTCTCTTCTCATGCTGCAAGACACGTCAGAAGATGCTAGTCTTCGATAGGCCTAGCTTCTTACCCTTATTCTGATTTCTATCTTGCAGTCCACTATATATACAGCCTCCCCTTTCCATTGATACAATGCATAATGCTTAGTAGCGGACGTAAGACTCGCGGGTATGCTAGATACTCACCTGCTTTATTTCCTTTACTGTTTTGCCTGATCGGCCGCTGCAGTCGACGTTAGAGCTTTGGAGTCCAGGAGCAGAGATCCCCGATGCCGACTACCGCAACATGAAGATCCCCGACGCCTTCTACGACATCGAGTTCCCCTTTGACCAGGAGTAGTTTCGGAGGTTCCCAGGCAGGAGGCCTTGCCTTTTCGATCGTTGTTGCTATTTGTGCTAGCCTTCTGAAGGCAACCTTGTTTCCTTGTGTCTGTACTCAAATACTATGTGCTTCCGCTGACTTTGTGCTCTCGAGCTGTTGTATTCGAGCCCTCGTGGCCCTTGGCTTGCATTAAACAGCTTGTATTATTTTTATTTGTAGAGTTGTGTTGTGATATCTCACCGTGAGTCCCTGATCTCGATCGTGTACCTTGCGTGTATGATTACTGTACAAGTGTCTGATTTTGGGGGCGTCACAAGTTGGTATCAGAGCCGACTGCTTATAGGAAGCCCCTTCCAACTCCTTGGTCGAAGTTGAGTCTAGTATTTACAAAACTACTTTACTAACAGTGTCGTGTGGCTTATCGGCCCACATCGCAAATTGGATGGTATTAGGATCCTTTTCTCCGTACCTTTACTCTGGGATCCTACTCTATCATCCTTTCGAGTTAAAGATTTTGCTAACTCTGACTTTAGGTTCTCGTGACTACTTCCTCCCGGAGAGCCCCTCATTACAAATGATCGCTTGCTTCACGAGAAGATACCGAAGATTACTCTCCGATAAAACTCCCGAGACCATATGTGTCGATCACCTTTGCAATCCCCTGCCACTCTTAAGTTCGTATGTATAACAACATACACCTTTCGTTCATCCATTCAATCCCAGTTGCTCTTGTGTTCACAAGATGCATCGAAATAGTTTCCGTTGTTTCGAGAATCCTTTGAGCCTACTACCTTGCAGCTTCTTTTCACCCTGCGGATAATTCCTCACGTTTATCGAGGATCCGTTCATCCTAATTTGTTCCTCTGATTCCCAAAATACTTTGAAATACTATCCGATCTCACGCAAATCCTCGGCAGCCTACTGCTTTGGAGATTCTTCTTACCTGCTTGCACTATGATTAATCCCGTTTGTCTTGTAGTATATGATGACCTACCTTGGCATCACCGTTCTGATCTGTTGAATCATCGTGTGTGCTAGTGCACGAAATCATTAGTTGATCCCTATGAATCCATTCTTCTGGCTCAGACGTCATTCCGGACATGAGCTGGTTCTCGGTAAATCAAACATTAATTGATTAATCGTCAAGCTTCTATTCAACTTATTCATGTTTGATCGATGTATCTGAATCGGATACACCGATATGGAAGTCATAATTCCTTTGTACTTAAGCATCGAAATATTCAGATGCTTCTAGCATCCGATGCCTTTGTATTCTTTCTTCTTATGGGTGAGTACCGATACTTACGCCAGACTTTCTGTACACCACCTGACCTTTTGGGTGGATAACTACCTATCGTTCCCTTGTGTCCTAAGTCCATGAGGGATTTCCCCTGATATGAAATGCTTTTGGCGAACGGTATCATCTGTTCCGTGTCTTCAGCCTTCTGCTTTCAAACTTGTATCTCTTGTTCCTTTTGATTGTCGTATATATTCGAAAAACGTCCCTTTGGGTTGTATCCATGCTTCATCCATCTGTGTGAACCCATGAACTTCTACGGGTCATACCCTACTTGTGTTATGCCAGATAAATTTTTGAACGCTACAAATTCATCGACAACGAGAAGTGAATGAAAGGTTATGCATTGAAGAAGTGGGAGTCGACCCTGAACCTTTGTGTTCATGCCCATGGATACGATGTAGGACTTATCATGAAAGCCTCTCGTAAAGATAATTAACCCCCCTTGGTATAAATTCTTCAGCAGCTATGATCCACCATTCTACCTTTGAGTATTACCCCTGGTATCTCGAGGATATCATTCCTTTGCACTGCATCTTAGGAAGTTTGATGAAACAATGTCTATCCCTGTCATAGCCATTTCATAGTTCTAGGTTGTCGTCAACCGGCAACACCGAATACTTTCTCCTCACCATTCCTTTTTCTTGATGTCGCCGTTGTTCGATTGTATTTTCTTGAAACCTTTTGAAATGATGTGTCGTGGTCATCATCAGCAAAGTTCTTTTAATGCAGTTGACTGTTGCTTTTAGTTTACACTTTGAGTGGGATTCGCAACTTAATACCAACGAGATGTTCTGGATAGATATCCCAAGGTGGATGATTCGTAGTAGATGCAGTTGGATTTCAGTCTACTTACCTTAGCGTACTTCCCATTGCTTTTGAGCCCTTCCTTTCTTTGCAGCATAGTTAGCATTGCGGTGCCTTCATAATTCTGTCAATTGCCCAGCTGTGATTTGTTTACCTCGCTAGCACTTTTATCGTCTTTTGGGAGAGAGACATCACTAGTGAAAATCGCGGGACCCCGATCCATCTTCACATTATTGTTTACATCATCAATTTACTTTCAGTCTTTACTTTCAGTTGCCACTATTATTATCTCTTGCGTTGATCCTTTGTAAACAGCAAGGCCGGAGGAATTGACAACTCCTCTGTACTCGTTGGAAGAAAACTTATTTGTTTCTGTGTGCAGGTCCACGTCAACTCCCTAGCCCGAAGCTAATTTCTGGCGCCGTTGTCACCTACTTTTATCTCTTGGAGTCCTACTGGTTTGATAACCTTGGTATCTTCACCGAGGGAAATTTGCTGCTACGCTACATCTCACCTTCCACTTGGGGTAACCAACGAGGAGTGAGAACTATCCTCACCGTATCATACGCCATCCTGGAGATCCGAGCGTGTAGGGTAACAGTAGTGCAGCCGTTGCAGGGAAGATTAATCTATTCGGATAGCCGTGTCCACGATAACAGGATGCTTTATGCTGAAGCCAGACTGTACTACTACAAACTACTACTACTACTAAACTCATTGGTTCCCGATTTTTTTCCTCGCTGGGAAGTCGAGGAAGGTATCTCGGAGGCATTGTCAATTATTACAACTTACTATTATACAATGCTGCAGCAACTTCTGTTGCATTGTTACTTTATGCTTTATTTGAATTGTTGGCTATTCTCTTCTTATGTTGCAGGAATCGTCGGAAGATGCTAGTCTTCGATAGGCCTAGCTTCTCTTCCTTATTATGATTTTCTGTCTTTCAGTCCACTATATATAGCCTCCCCTTCCATTTGATACAAATGCATAAATGCTTAGTAGCGGACGTAAGACTCGCGGGTATGCTAGATACTCACCCTTGCTTTATTTCCCCTTTTTGTTTTTCCTGATCGGCCCCTGCAGTCGACGTTGGAGCCTTGGAGTCTAGGAGCAGGAGATCCCCGATGCCGACCACTCCAACGTGAAGATCCCCGATGCCTTCTACGACAGGGAGATCCCCGACGACCAGGAGTAGTTTGGAGGCTCCCAGGCAGGAGGCCTCGCCTTTTCGATCGTTGTTGTTTTTGTGCTAGCCTTCTTAAGGCAGATCATGTGTACCTTGTGTCTGTACTAAGATACTATTGCTTCCGCTGACTTTGTGCTCTCGAGATGTTGTATTCAAGTCCTCATGGCCACTGGCTTGTATTAAATAGTCTGTATTATTTTATTTGTAGAGTTGTGTTATGATATCTCACCGTGAGTCCCTGATCTCGACCGTGTACCTTGCATGTATGATTATTGTACACGGTTCGATTTTGGGGGCGTCACAATAGCTTAGACTATATGTCTCTCTTTTTTGGATCTTCAATACCATGTTCCCTTCTTCATTTTGTAAGATCGGGGTATATCTGATGTAAGTTTTGGTGTCTTTGTTGGAACATGATGAATTATGATTTTGTAGATCAAATTGTTCATTATTTGAACCCTTTGATGTTTATACTTCGATGATTTGATAGCTTTGCATGATCTCCAATATATTAAGATCTATGCCTTTACCACGTATGTGGGATATTTCTTAAGAGGGGGCGGGGGTGCTTTGTAGTGGGTTCAATCTTCTGGTGTACTGTATTCTAGTGACCTTGTTTTTAACAAGACAATTATTTGTATTAATGCCATCAAGTGTAAAACAATGGGGTGTTCTTATATTACATAAGTTTTGTTTGTCTAAATTATGCCATCCTGCTTTACGCATTACTTTGTTTACTTGTAAAATTGATACTTCGAGATGCATGCTATGTTGGGCATGGAGTAATACTAGTAGGAGTAGTTGGAGTAAATACCTACTTATCATGGACGTAATGCATATATAAAAATAGAAATATACCCCGCGCGTTGCAGCAGGATTTTTTTAATAACTATATAATGTAAATAAAAGGTATAAAAGTATGATACATTAAGTTGTCTAAGTGAACATGCAAAATTCAATTTGACATAATTGAGATACTAAATTTATTAGACATGAAATATGTTTAAAAACTATTATCATGAACAATAAAATTATTAAAAGATGGTTGATATGGATTTTTCATATAGAGATTAATAAATATATTAGTGAAGATGACATGAATAATTGATTGGCTAAGAGAATGGATGATGTGGCTATCTTGCATGTGAAGATAAACAATTTAAATGATTCTATAGTGGGGTGACATGGACAATTGATTGGCTAAAAGAATGAATGATGTGGATAGTTTGCATGTTGAGATAGACAACTTAAATAACCATGTAGTGGGGTTTTGCTTTATAAGAAATATAGATTATATCACGAATGATCATAGCCATGAGTACATTAATCTATCAATTGCCCAATTGTAAAAAATTTACCACACCTTGCTACTTTGAGAAAGATGTCATTAGTGGATGTTATGGTACTTTGAGAGAGATTCTCTTTGACTATATTGCTATTGTTGTTTAGACACTACAATTCAAATACAATCATTATTTAATCTTATAACTAGCAAAACAGTGGGATTGACAATCCTTCCGCCATTAGTTGGGGACAAAAGTTTGGTTGTTATTTGTGTGCATGAATTGTCTGACTTGTGAGTTTGGGAGCTTCTACTGGTACGATAACCTCGGTTTTTCATCGAGAGAAAACTTGCCGGAAAGGCGAAAGAGGTTGTGGCATCGGCTGGTTGTCCGCCATGAAGGTGTCGAAGTGGGCTCACACATGTTCTATTGTGATGGCGACATAGACCAGAGCAAGCAAGGGCTCAGTCTCAACATCTGACACCTCTTCCATCATCCTCGTCTCCTCCTCACTCAACTCTGGCGAACTCGTCGGCAAGCCGGTCTCTATGCACCGCGCATGCCGGGCTTGCCAACTGCCTGTTAGACATGCCAACTCGCGCTTCTGCGCCATTGATAGGTTCTTCCACATGGCTCTATAAATCGCTGTCATGGCATAAGTGTTGAATGGGAGGGTTGGGAGGAGTGTAAGATAGTGTATAGTGTGCGGGCGCATTTAAATATTAGGACGGGCGAGTGTGTCGATTGAATGTCGTCTTGAATGCGGGGCGTCGGAGTAGGTTTCTCGGCTGCCACACATGTTCAATGCCGGCAGTCGGGCTGGGAGATGGGCATCAATTTGGTGGATAATAGACCCGTTGCCTATCTTCGGCATTGAACAGGCGCGAAGACCGGAGCTCTCGGCCGGTGTGTGTTTTCGATATTGAATAAGCGCGGAGATCGGAGCTACGACTTTAGTGAGCGCTCACGTCGTTCTGGGTTGGAATACAGAGCGGTCGCGGCCGCTCAACCGACATGAGTGCACGTCAACCGCTTCACACACGGGAAGAATTTCTAGCATGAGGAGCTTTTGGATGGGTCAGGTTGTCGGAAAATAATGCTTCGGTGGTACGAACTTGCACAAAGCTTTCTTTAATTTTGATCAGATTTGCCAGAAAACTCACAGACGGATCAACCCGCAAACGGATAAAGAACTACCTTGGATGGCAGCATGCCCTGCCTGAGGCCCGAGGGAGAAGGCATTGCCATTAGTTACAGCTTGTACAAAAACCTCTCATGTTTGAACATTGCAGAATTGCTGAGCCGTTGCCTGCCGGTGCCCATCCCAGCTTCCCATTTCCCTTGGAGAAACAACACGAAACTGTTCATCCCGCGCAGCCTAAATTCCTTCTGGTGCATTTTGTTTGCTTTCTCTTGATTGCAGCCAGTCAGGTCAGGAGCGTCTACATGTAATTCGATGGATTGCAGTAATACTTGTGAACTCGCGGCTAAATTCTCTCACCCCCATTCATTAATCAACCTCAACCGGCAATAAACAAGCAGGTTCGTCTGTCCAAACAGAAAAACGTAGCTCCTGGATCTGATCACAGTAGTACGTTTGCGGATCTTTGTAGTAAGATTTCGTACTTGATCGCTTGATTCCGGAGCAGTAGTAGCACTAGAGGAAGACGACGACTTTATGTCACACGATGGACTCTCACGCGCGGGCGCTACCGACTGTCCGTAAACGGGATTTAACTCGGGCCTGCGCCTGCGAGCCATTGATGCCGAGCGGAGAGGCGCATTGGTGGCGCGCCGGCCCCCGCTCCATCAGCCTCAGGAAAGAAGAGGTGGAGTAGGAGCTACAGTAGGCAGTAAAAGTGAAGGCAGAGGCGCAGATAAAGAGCCAGCGCACGATGCCTCCCTCCTTAAATTCTCCTCGCTGGCCAACTGCCCCCTGCCCTCCTCTTCACCATTGGTGGGTAGCAGTAGCAGGGGTTGAGCTTGGGCGTTTCCCGTTGTTGCTTTCTTCTCGGCTGTGATCTTTTTACGGTGTTATCTTGGTCTCTCACGAGACTGATTTTGAAAAGAGCGGATGAAGCGCATGGGGGCTCTGTGGTTGGACCGATACTGTTGGGACGCATCCTGGTCGATCGTTGTCATGCCTGCTTTCTGCTGTACTCGCCCTTGCCCACGATGCCAGAAGTAAATGACGGCAGGTTGCTAGCACAGTACTACTCCCTTGTTGAGCATGTTGTGTTACTAAAAAATGGGCATATGTATGTACCAGAGGGAATTGCAATTTTCACCGGACTCAGAGTATCTCCAGCCGCGCCCCCAAGAGGCCACAAGACGTCGAAAATAGCACCGTGGGGAGAAAAATCGCCTATCCGCGCCCCCAAGAGCTCAAATAGCGCCGGATTGGACCGAAATTGAGTCCGGCGATCCCAAGCCAAACCCGTCGCGCTAGGGGTCGCTTGGGGTCGCCGGATGAAAGGAAAGCGCGCGAACAGAAGGAAAGCGCGCGCGATTTCACGCGCGCCTCGCGCCGCGCCCCACCTGTCGGCGTGTGAACACGCGTCGTCGTCATCCTCTCGTCTCGGCTTCCCCGCACCTGCCGCCGCCGCAGCGAATCAATGTGGCGCAGGTAACGAGTCCAATCGTCGCAGAAAGCATCAATGCGACGCGTCGAGATACCCAACGGTCCGTCGACCGCGCCGCCTGTCTCGTCTTCCTCGCTCCTGACGCCGCCGCAGGGGAATCAATGCGGCGTCGGAGTCTAGTCCAATCGCCGCCGTAGTAGTCCAATCGGCGACGCGCGTCCGCCGCGTGTCCCCTGCCGCATGCGCCCCCGCTGCTATATAAAGCGGGCTCGCCGTAGAAGGACACCGCGCACTCTACTGCTCCTTTCCTCCCATCTCGTCTTCCTCTCGCCGTTTGTCTCGTCTTCCTCTCGCCGCAATCCGCTCGCCATGGACCACGATCACCGCAACATGAACGGCATCTGCCGCTCCCTCACCAGCGCTGAGGCGATCCTCCTGTCCCAGGGGAACTACCCCTGCCCGCCGAACATGAGGATACCGCGCGGCTGGGTGCTCAGTGCCGCCGCTGCCTCAAGGCGCGCAGTTCGACCGGGAAGTCCTCGCCATCCGCGCCACAATGACGGAGGCCGAGCTCGCTGACCCAGCGAACGCGGCGGGCAACTTCGCCCGCTGGATGGCGCACTTCGAGGAGCGCCGCAACCAGGCGCTCGCCTCCACCGAAGGGCTAGAACCGGTGTCGGGCCCGATGAACCGCCTCGGCCGGATGCTGTGGTGGAGCCCCGAGGAGCGCACGCTCCTCAATGTCCTCTACCACATCCAGGACGGCAACGAGCCGCGCCTCGAGTACCCGTGAAGGGAGGGCGGCGAGCGTCGTCGGCGTCGAGCAGTGCAGGCGGCGACCTAGTAGTTTTTTTTATTCCCTACCTATGTAATAAATTTAGACCGAACATTTATAAATTTCGCTGAAGTTCGACTATATTTGATGAAATTTTGACGAACTTGGAGGTATCTTGGGGCCGCGGCTGGGTAGCCGGTGCCCCCAAGCCGTTTTCGCCGCCCAGGCGCCCCCAAACGGCACTAAAATAGCGCCGAAAATCGCCTTGGGGGGCGAACGGCTGGAGATGCTCTCAGTTCATTTCGTTGCACAAATCATCAGGTTTACATATTTTTTGCATTCATCACCACATATACGACTAATCTGTTATTACCATTCTAAATAGTCAATTATTACTTTGACAGCAAAACAGACTGCCGGATTTCACATGATAAGCTGGACATGATGCAACCTTACAATGATAATTGAGCACACGATATACATTACATTTTAATTAATTAACAATATCACAATACATGAGAGCCTTTCCTACATGATATATAAAAGAGAAGACCAAAACGATGATCAGAATATGTTGGATTGTAGCTATCCATCATGTTTAGCATCCAATGTTATACCATAATATAGTCATTACAAACATCATTTCGAAACACCAACATGTGAGGCCCGGCTGTTAGTTTAGTTGTCAACGTTGATTAGTGGTTATTTAAACTGCAATGCAATGAATTAGACATATACGGTGGAAAATGTAAAAAAATATGTAAACTTAGTGATTTGTTCAACGAGTTGAGAAGAGCCTTATAAAAACTGCAATTTCCTCGTATGTACCATCTCTCATTAAGCCTTCGTAACTATCCTTAATTTGGTAGGCCCTAATCTAGTGCACTTGGTTTCACTTGCACGCATATCGCCTATAAATGATGCTCATTAGATAGTTATTATTACCCACTTGAGAATCTTTAACATCTGCTTTATTATAGGATAGCTGTCGTTTTTTGATAGTATTGTTGATGCTTAGAGAGTGCACTGTGGTCATTTTAGAGAGGGGAAATCCTGCATATACCGTACCCATAGTGCGCATTTACTGCTGAGTGCACAAGAAAATCAACAGAAACGGTTTTCTATCTGTCCCGGTGGCAGTGGGCTGGAAATGTGTCATCCACGCATGTTACATGGCTGGCGATGCAAGTATACACAGCACAGTACACATACGATGGAGTACTATACGTGCTTTGTCAGCGACAACTAACCAGGGGAGTAACTACGGGCCTGTGCCAGCTGCGACACATCTCACCGTACGGTGTATATGATTCCCATCCCATCAGATCAGAGGGAGGGGCTGCTGTGTTGGATATATTAGCAATTTTCCAAGCAATTTAATCCCTAGATAAATTATGAACATGACGCATGCAAGATTAATCTTATACTGATACTTAATCATGCAACTTAGATCTACGCAGATAACATATATGTACGCAGACAATAAGCATGGCATAGATGAAAACAACGATCCGTTCGGCCAGATCGCAGCAGCGGATGCGCTGCTAGCAGCAGCAAGTTCGTCAGCGGTCTTCTTGGCGGCGGCGGCTTCCTCCTGAGCGAGCTTCTCGGCGGCGTCCTTCTCAGCTTCGATAGACATGGCGACGTAGAGGAAGTAGTCGAAGTAGACGAGCCGAAGCGGAAGCGAGCAGTCGCGTCATAGACGCTCCCCAAAAACCTTATTGCTCATCTCCCGGTGCAGGATCGCAAGGAGCACGGTTCCGGAGGCCTGCTCTCCTGCACAGCCGTGCACGCGGCGGACGGGATGGGATCGCCGGAGGCAGCAGCAGTGCTTGGAACGACGTGGGCGGTGCGCGAGGAAGAACAGATGCGATCTATTCTGTTGTGCGGCGGCTAGGGTTGCCGCGGCTCCTTTTATACACAGCCGAGGTAGGGCGACGTGGGACTGGATACCCGCGACCGAGTCGGCCCACGATTGACGTCTTAGATCGTGCAACGGTTAACTCGTGATTAATTGCATTAACTAAAATTAATGCCAATTAATTAGCCGTTTCTGACTGGCAAAAAATTAAGCACACACATGACATAGGTTTTAGCTCGGCTCAATTCCGCAAACCGCGGCGCGCGCGCGCGCGTCGTGACGAGGCGAGGCGGGCGGTGGAGGAGGAGCGCGCGTGAGCTCTCACTCTTCTACTTGCTCAATAGCATGTAGGAGAGCTCACCTTATAAAGAGGTGCAACTCACCCTCCACTTCCAGGGTGGGACTAAACTTAGCACCACACCCATGTCATTTTTCCCACATGGGCCCTTAGAGATTTTCTGAAATTGTTAAATGGGCCTAAAGCCCATGCCTTATTTCCACAATCCCCCACCAGATCTCAAGGTCCCATGGTGTTGTCCTCAGTTTCAAACACTGTTTGATATATCAGTATTTTTAGTGGAGACCAGTTAAGGTTGAACATCCACCTAGAGCAAAGAATTACATTCCTTCACAACTGAACAATGGACTATGCCTTGAATTGACAGTTTGGCGTAAAGAAGTTTCACTCCCTGTCTTACCGATACTAGGCTGCCGAAGGCTGACCCCGCGGGTGGAGCATATTAGTCACACTCCTTGCCTATTCATGAGCTTCCTAGAGATTACCCTATCTCATAGACTGTGACCAGCAGTCGGGCTCATATAGGTGTGTTCTTCCAGAGATCGCTCTGTAGGATAGCATCTCGCTTATGAAATCCTCAGAACACATTAAGACAAAAGTCAACCTACCATACAGTTACCGAGAGTATTGCATCTCCAACGGAGTGGGTAATAAAAATTACTCTCCTCAGTTAACCACTAGTTTGTTTTCCCAGGTCCTATTTCACGGGATCTCCGATCATGTAGGTTGGGTTACCACCACGGCAACTCATGTGGGCCTCATACCCATCTCCCTCGATGCATTGTCTATCACAATACGTGATAGACCTTTGGTGAAGGGATCTGCCAGATTCTTAGCCGATTGGATGTAATCCAATGCTATTACTCCGGAGTTTCTCAAATGTCTGACAGACTTCAATCTCCTTCTTATATGCTTTGTGGATTGCATGTTGTCCTTTGAACTATTTGCCTTAACAATCACCGTTTGATTATCACAGTTCATAAGGATAGCCAGAATCGGCTTTTCAACCACTGGCAAGTCCATCAAAAGCTCTCGAAGCCATTCTTCTTCAGTGCAGGATTTATCAAGTGCTGTGAGTTCTTCTTCCATTGTCGACTTCGTTAAGATAGTCTGCTTGCAAGACTTCCATGAAACAGCGCCACCTCCAAGTGTGAACACATATCCACTTGTGGTCTTGTAACACCCTCAGTTGTCTGTAACTGTAATCACTTTTACTGTGGACTAATCACTGTTGCTATCCCTATGCAAACCATGCCTTGACCCACTTTGCTTTTGATCTTATTCAGAAATGCCTTTTGGTTGCTATGAAAAATATGTTGCAATTAAACTTTGCCCTAAAATCATGGGACCACTTTTATAAAATCACTAATAATCATTGGGTCATGCCCATGTGATTATGGTATTTTATTTTGCCACTGAAAAATCCAAACAACTCAAACAGTAACAAAAACAGTGGGTCCTGCTCCAATTTCAATAAAATAAAATATCAAATGATTTTATAAAAACTCAAAATCTTTTGTGGCACCTCAGTAATATGTAACCCTAATTTACAAACACCAATAACCTTTTACAAAAATGCTAGGGTTAATAAATCAATTACAGAAAAGAAATAAAATAAACAGCAAAACAAAACAAAACAAAAAAACAATATAACCCGCCCAGGGCGAGGCCCACCTCGGCCCAGCCTCCCCCCTTCTTTCTCCTGTTCCAACCACCCCCCCTGGCGCCATGCTGTGCCGGCGACGCTGCCACCCCGGTCCCTCCCTTCTCACCTGCTCCGCGGCCTCGTCGACATCGGGGACGATAATATCTAGCCTCCCTGCACTTTGTGGATCGGACCAAGCCATTTTTCCCCTCCCTCCTCGCCTTGCCATCGTCAGGAAAGAAACTGGCCCGAGCCCGCCGTCGCCGCCGACGCGCTCCGGCGCGGCCACTCGCCGAACTAGCCCGAGACGCCGTGTCCACCGTACTCTCCGTCGTCGTCTTCGTCGACTACACCCGCCAATCGAGCCCGGGGATCCCCACAGCCGTCGCCGCGTCTTCTTCCCCCAACTTCGGCCGCCGTGCGTCGCGAAGGAAATTCACCGCCGTCGAGACGCCGTCGAGCCCACTGCCACCACTGCTACACTCGCGGTGAGCTCAGCTACCTCCCCCTACTTCCCGCGTAGTCCCTCGTGCACCGAATCGGCCGACGCCATTAAAGCCGAGGCGCCTCGCCGCCGGCGAGCCCTCCACGTATCCTGGAGCACGCAAATGGCATTTCTTCCGCGTCGTATTCCTCGCAGCGTTCCCAGGTGCTGAACCGTGTACCACATGCTCTAGGCCTCCCTCGAAATCGACGACTCCGACGAGGTCCGTAGCGTAGCCACCGCCTACCTTGTCTCCGGCGACGAATCCGGCGACCCCCGGCCACCGCACCACCCCCAATCTCCTCCCCGTTGTCGTCCGCGTCGGTTGGAGCTAGCCGCAGCCCCAGCCATGGCCTGTACTGAGCGCTAACTCCACCTCGCCGGCGACGGGCTCCGGTGAGCCCCACGGTGAGGATGACAGACGGGCCCCCCTCGTCAGATCTATCGTTAGGGGTTAATCCCACCCCTAATGGGCCACTGACATTGGACCCCCCCCGGGCTAATTACTCTGTTAGTTTAACTGAATAATAAACCCCCCACAGTCACTGACATGTGGGTCCCCTTGTCATTAAATTAATTAAACATGCTTAGTTAGCACTGGAGTCAATGGCACCTGGGCCCCACCTGTCATTTTGTTTATTAAAAAGTTTTATTAAAAATCCAGTCACTGACATGTGGGTCCAGAGGCATTTCTGATTTATTAAAATGTTTTATAAATAAATAGAGGCTGACATGTGGGTCCCACATGTCAGGCACTGTTTTGGATAATGTTTTGGATAATGTTCTGGATAATGTTGAATAAATAATAAAAGAAATTCAGAAAATCATTTAAATGATTTAAAACTTGGAAATTCAATAACTTTTAAATCGTAACTCGGATTCAAAAACTTTATACATGAAAATTGATCAGAAAAATATAACGAATACGAATACGCTATCCGTATGTCTATCACACCTCTCTAACACAACGAACATCGAACCATCCCCTTCCGGACCGGCTGTCCGATAAACTGTCCGGTACTGTTAGAGTGCCCAGATGAATTTATTCCGAACACGAATGTTTATCGGAATAGATCAACTAGCACGGATACACCCCCCTTATGTTTGTCCGGTACCCACGACACCTCCGGCTTGATCCCTCCCCCTCCGGACACCCTGTCTGGTAATCATCCGGAGCCGGTAGTTCATCCTCAGATGAATTTCCGCTCTGAGAAACGTGCATTGCACTGCGTTAGAACACCGTTAACATTTCATCTGTCAGTTCATGCATCTATTTGTATATGCTTGCTGTGTATTTACTGTTTCTTCTCCCCTTAATCTCCGGTAGACCCCGCTGATGCCGTCGACTACACCGCTGCTGAGTACGACTACTTCGTTGACGACCCTACTACTACCGTCGAGCTTCCAGGCAAGCAGAGCCATTCTCTTCCCCAGATATCGCCTATCTTTCCGTACATTTCTTGCACTAGGAATTGTTACTGCTGCTGCTACGTTACAATCCTATTCAATTGCATAGCCTGATTTTGTCGCCCCTTGATGTGCCTTCCTTTATCCTATGCTGCCTATTATTATTATTATGCATTATTCAGCAGTGAACCCTGCGCATTGTTAGCTAGGATTAGATAGAGGGTCGTGATCACTCAGGGGAGTGAACGCGGATACAAATATTATAACTGCACAGGTACGGTACAATGCAGACACAGTCTAAGGCCCCTATCTGGGTTATGCCTAGTCATCTCAAGTGTGAGCTATCAAGGAGTAATCCTTGTACTCCACTCGAGGCTGACTTTTTCTTGCCGCCATAGGGTCCTGAACGGAGATTGTCCTTCAGGTGAGAAGTCGGGCGACCCAACGGTGCCCGCGAGAGGTATTGCGACGGGACGACAGGGAGGGTACGACCAGTGTACCGGTGTGCTTGGCCCCTGATCGTTGGCCGCGAGAGTTACCAAACCACGAAAGTCGAGCTCCTCCAGGAGCACACGCGAGACAAGGTAAGGAGACGGTTCACCTTGTTGGTAACCGCAGTGACTTGGTGGGACGACGGGGCAGGCACCGATGTAATGGTGGTCCTGGCTGCTGTCGTTGTCCGCGGGTCAGTTAAGTCGAGGCAACGATAACGGTTGTCACGCAGGTTAATTAAAATGCTAAATGGTTCAGTGAATGTCTAGAGTTGGCTATATGCCATGTACGCACTACCTACCCGTGGGAACTACGAGTTATGGGCTCCTCTGCTTCGTAGTGTCGTCCGAGGACTCTTCAGACGTCAGCAGTACCGCGGCCTGCGCCGGGAAGTGGTGTTGTCTTATTTGCCGCGGCAGTGTGATTTGTATTTGATTTGATTTAACTTCACCGGCCAGCCTCGCACCGTGCAAGAGTACGTCGGGGTTAGGGTCCAAAGCCCCGCGTGCATAGGATATAGTCCGGCGGATGACCTCTCTGTTGAGTTTGAAAGATGGGCTATGAAGTGTCGGATAGCCTCGATGGAGCGTTCCCTAACAAGGTTCCCGCCACCCTGGAGATCCGTGCGTGTAGCGTAACACAAGTGCACCCCTGCAGGGAAGATTAATCTATTCGAATAGCCGTGTCCACGGTAACAGGACGCTTTATGCCGAAGCTGGATCTTACCACTAAAAACTATTATTATTAAACTGTATGGTTCCGGGTTTTCTTCCTCGCGGGTATGTCGAGGAGGTGAACTCGGAGGCATTGTTAATTATTACAACTTATTATTATACAATGCTGCAGCAACTTATGCTGCATTGTTACTTTATGCTTTATATAAGCTGTTGGCTGATTCTTACCTCATGCTACAAGACGTCGTCGGAAGATGCTAGTCTTCGTTAGGCCTAGCTTCTTACCCTTGCTCTGGATTTCTTTCTTTCAGTCCACTATATACAGCCTCTTCTTTCCGTTGATACAATGCATAATGCTTAGTAGCGGACGTAAGACTCGCGGGTATACTAGATACTTACCTGCTTTATTTCCTTTACTGTTTTGCCTGATCGGCCGCTGCAGCCGACGTTGGAGCCCAGGAGCAGGAGTACCCCGGAGGCGCCTACTACGACGTCGAGTTCCCCGTTGACCAGGAGTAGTTCGGTGGATCCCAGGCAGGAGGCCTCGCCTTTTCGATTTGTATCTCTGATGTGATTTGTGCTAGCCTTCTTAAGGCAAAACTTGACTAACTATGTCTGTACTCAGATATTATGGTTTGTATGACTTATGTATTCGGGTCCGCGTGACCCCCTCTATTGTAACATATTTGTTTATCCTTTTGTGTTTAGTGTTGTGCTGTGATATTATCACCGTGGCACCCTAGTTTCAGTAGTGTACCCTGTGTGTATGATTACTGTACACGGTCTGATTTTGGGGGCGTCCCAAGTTGGTATCAGAGCCGACTGCCTGTAGGAAGCCACCCCACCACTACTTGGTCGATGTTGAGTCTAGACTTTGAAAACTATTTTGCTAACTTAATATTTGGCTTACGGGCCCACATCGATGTCACTACGTGTGATATCTATGGTATTAGGATCCTTTTTCTCCTTACCTATGCTCTAGGAGTCTGCTCTCTTATCCTTGCTGGTAAGTTTTACAAAATCTGACATTAGGATCACGTTCTCTTGGTTCCACCCGACGTTTTTGGTGCTTCCCCCATTGATTGAGTCGTGTCGCAGGAGTCGTACCCCATGTCCCGGACCGCGGATCCCATTCTCATTCTGGGCAGGTCGCGCGTTCTCTGGCATCAACTCCTGTGGCCAACAGTTTTCTTGCGGCGTGATTGACATAGTGGAATCTATGTCGCGTCGTGTAATCCTTACCGCGGTCTGCGCGCCGCCTAGTGAGTCCTTTTTCCTTAATTTCTACGACGTTACGCTGCCCGATTTTCGATTGATTCTGTGTGCGAATGTGTATGTCTTATATGACTACTCCTTTATATATCTGCGCCTCCTTTTCGTTGTCGTTTTACTTCAGGCTTGATTCCGGTATCTCGTTAAATTTTCATCGCTGAAATACCCCTGTTAAATTCTAGCAGGATGGCTGGTCGTGGTGGTCGTGCTCGTGGTCGTGCTGCCAACGACCCACCTCCGCCGCCGGATTACATGGCCGCGATGATGCAGCAGTTCGAGATGAACCGTCAGTTCATGCAGAATATCATGGCTCAGTTCCCCCAGCCGAATCAGAATGGGCACCACCATTAGCACGCCACCGTGACTCTACACGACTTCACCCGCCTCAACCCCACTATGTTCCGCAACACTGTTCAGCCGTTGGATGCTGATGACTGGCTTCGCGACATCACTCACGAGCTGGAGTCTGCTAATGTCGATCCAGCCGACTATGTGAACTTTGCGTCTTACCATCTGAAAGGCGCCGCTGCTCAGTGGTGGAATACCCACAAGCGTTCACTGCCAATTGGAGAAGTCATCACTTGGGATGAATTTCAGTCTGCTTTCCGCGCCCGCTACATTCCTAAGGGGATCATGGATCGTAAGGCGGAAGAATTCCGCAACCTCACTCAGGGCGACATGACTGTTGAAGACTATCAACGCGAGTTCCTCAACCTCTCTCTCTCTATGCGGAAGGAGAGATCACCACTGATGCTCGCAGGCAGCAGAAGTTCCGTCGTGGCCTCAACCCAGACCTCAGGCTCGCTCTTGCCGTTCATGATTTCGCCAACTTCGCCACCATGGTGAACAAGGCTATCACCGTCGAGACTTCCCAGATGGAGCACAAGAACTCTCTGAAGCGTTATCGTGACGTCGGCTCATCTTCGGGCGCAACGCAGAAGCGTCGTATCTGGCTCCCTACCAGTGTGACCCATTCAGCTGTCCCTGCTCCAAGGCCGTCTTATGCTGCACCCCGTCTTCCTCCGCCACCGCAGATGCCAAGAGCTCTTCCTGCACCACCCAATGCTACACCCCTCCGTCCTCAGGATGGATTATGCTTCACGTGCCGCCAACCGGGGCATTTTTCCAGAGAGTGCCCCCAGAAACAGAAGCAACTGGTAGTTCACCCCGCTGGTCGTGGAAATGGTCGTGGCAACAACAGGACCCCCAACTATAATACTGGGTCTGCTGCTTATGCTCGTGGACATGCTAACAACGTCAATGTTGAAGAAGCTCAGCAACAACCCGCTACCGTGATGGGTACCCTTCTCGTTAATTCCGTACCTGCTGCTGTTTTATTTGATACAGGAGCATCGCATTCATTCATGTCGGAAGCATTTGCATTTTCGCATAACTTCAAGTACGAAACGATGAAACCACCGATGGTTGTTGGCACTCCGATAGGCCAATGCCGAACCACCATGCTTGTGCCAAACACCACCATTGAGATCGAAGGAGTTGAATTCTTTGCTTCGCCCATCCTCCTGAAGTCTTCCACCATAGACCTCATTCTGGGAATGGATTGGTTGAAATTTCACGATGCCGCACTCTATTGTGGCACCAAGTCTGTCCAACTTTTTCACCCCTCCGGCAAGATTGTTAACCACACCCCCCGAGTTACCCGTAATGCAGAAACGCAAATCTTTATGATGAATGCTTTGAATATCTCACCTCTGGAAGGAATTGAGAACGTTCCGGTCGTCCGCGACTTTTCCGACGTCTTCCCCGAAGAACTGCCGGGAATACCCTCGATCAGAGAAGTTGAATTCGTCATCGACTTGAAGCCGGGCACTGTTCCTATTGCCAAGCGACCTTACAAGATGCCGCCACATGAACTCCTTGAACTTATGGAGGAAATCGACAAGGCACTTCAGAAAGGATTCATTCGCCCCAGTTCCTCAGCTTGGGGAGCACCTTCGCTTTTTGTCAAGAAGAGCGATGGGACAAACCGATTGGTCCAAGATTATCGGCCCATTAACCAAGCCACCATCCAGAACAAATACCCGCTTCCCCGGATCAACGATCTGTATGATCAACTTGCCGGATCCAAGGTGTTTTCTAAACTCGACTTGAGGTTGGGTTATCACCAAATCCGAGTCCGTGATGAGGACATTCCGAAGACTGCCTTCATTACTCGCTATGGTTCATACGAGTACACCGTTATGTCCTTTGGCTTAACCAATGCTCCAGCCACCTTCTCCAGATTGATGAATTATATTTTCATGGAGCACCTCGACCAGTTCGTCGTGGTTTATCTGGATGATATATTGATATATTCCAAGAATGAAGAAGAACATGCTGAACATCTTCGTCTTATACTAGAGAAGCTTCGAGAACACAAACTCTACGCTAAGTATTCTAAGTGTGAGTTCTGGCTTCCCGAAGTTACCTACCTTGGACATGTGATTTCCAAGGATGGCATTGCCGTCACCCCAGAACGTATCCAGGCTATTCTTGACTGGACTCCTCCCAAGACCGTCAAGCAAGTCCGCAGTTTCCTCGGGCTCGCTAGCTATTGCCGTCGTTTCATCGAGAATTTCTCCAAGATTGCCAAGCCTCTGACTAATCTGCTTCACAAAGGCGTCAAGTTTGAGTGGACAGATAAATGTCAAGAAAGTTTTCAAGCACTCAAGGACAAGCTAACTTCTCCCCCGGTGCTCGCTCCCCCTGATACTCAGAAGGACTTCGTGATATATTGCGACGCGTCTCGTCAAGGATTAGGCTGTGTCCTATTGCAAGAGCGCAAAGTGATTGCTTATGGCTCTCGTCAGTTGCGTGCTCACGAAGAAAAATACCCAACACATGATCTCGAATTGGCAGCAGTAATTTATGCATTGAAGCTGTGGAGACATTACCTCGTCGGTAATTGTTGCGAGGTCTACACCGATCACCAAAGTCTAAAGTACCTGTTTACTCAGCCAGATTTGAATCTTCATCAACAACGATGGCTCGAGACAATAGCCGAATTCAACATGGATATTTCGTATACCCCTGGCAAGGCTAATGTGATGGCCGATGCCTTGAGCCGCAAAGCTTACTGTTCTGAACTTGAGGTTCAGGTGCAGCAACCACTTCTATATGAAGAGTTTTGCAAGTTGAATCTCGAGATTGTTCCTCAAGGTTACGTCAATAACCTGGTTCTCGAGTCAAAACTCGACGCCCTCATCAAGAGTAGACAATCTCTGGCCCCTGACATTGTGAAGATAAAGCAGGACATCGCAGAAGGGAAGCCCTCCTCTTTTACCATTGATGCCACTGATGGTGATACTGTGTACTTCAAGGGCCGCTTAGTAGTTCCTGTGAGCCCGGTCCTCATTAACTGTGGTCCGGATATCATGGAAGGAGCCCATAATTCTCCCTTGTCAAACCACCCTGGCAGTACCAAGATGTATAAAGACCTTCGTCAACAGTACTGGTGGCCTTACATGAAGCAAGACATCGCCCGCTATGTTTCTCAGTGTGACGTTTGCAGTCGCGTCAAAGACGGACATCAGAAACCTGCTGGTTGGTTGCGACCACTCCCTCCTCCTGATTGGAAGTGGGACAAAGTTGAGATGGACTTCGTCACCGGTTTTCCTAAGTCACAGAAGGGTAACGATGCCATCTTTGTCGTCATCGACCGATTCTCCAAGATTGCACACTTCCTGCCGGTCAAGGAGACGATCACTGCTAGTCAGTTAGCACACTTGTATATCTCCCGAATTGTGTCAATCCACGGTATTCCGATGGAGATCAGTTCAGACCGTGGCAGCATTTTCACCTCACGATACTGGAATAGTTTCATGGAAGCTTTCGGGACTCGTCTGAATCTCAGCATCGCTTATCACCCCCAGTCGCAAGGCCAAGTTGAACGAGTTAATCGAGTGCTGGAAGACATGCTTCGCGCTTGTGTCCTTTCTTTCGGCATGAAATGGGAGGATGCCCTCCCGTACGCGGAATTCTCGTACAACAATAGCTATCAGGCTAGCTTGAAGATGGCCCCCTTCGAAGTTCTATACGGACGTAAATGTCGAACCCCCCTGAATTGGTCAGGAACTAGGGAACGACCCTACTTTGGACCGGATCTTGTCCAGGAAGCTGAAGAACAAGTTCGCATTGTGCAAGAAAATCTCAAGGCCGCACAGTCTCGTCAGAAGAGCAACTATGATCGCAAACACCGTGAAATGGAGTATCAGCCTGGTGAATACGCATACCTCCGTGTCACTCCCATGAGGGGCACTCATCGCTTCGGTATCAAGGGCAAGTTGGCTCCTCGCTACATTGGCCCGTTCCGTATCCTTTCCAGGAGTGGACCCGTGGCATACCGGTTGGAATTGCCGCCGAACCTCTCCCAAGTCCACGATGTCTTCCACGTGTCGAAACTCCGTCGCTGCTTCAAGGACCCTATCCGCGAAGTGGAGCATGATATGATCGAGCTGCAACAAGACTTGACTTATCGGGAACATCCGAGCCGCATTCTCGATCAGTCTGAACGTCGAACCCGCAACAAGACCGTCAAATTTCTCAAGGTTCAGTGGTCGAATCATTCTGAAGATGAAGCCACTTGGAACGCGAAGATCGCCTTCGCGATGAATACCCCGATCTTTTCCTCGCTACCACTTAAATTCTCGGGACGAGAATTCTTGTAGTGGGGGAGATTTGTAACACCCTCAGTTGTCTGTAACAGTAATCACTTTTACTGTGGACTAATCACTGTTGCTATCCCTATGCAAACCATGCCTTGACCCACTTTGCTTTTGATCTTATTCAGAAATGCCTTTTGGTTGCTATGAAAAATATGTTGCAATTAAACTTTGCCCTAAAATCATGGGACCACTTTTATAAAATCACTAATAATCATTGGGTCATGCCCATGTGATTATGGTATTTTATTTTGCCACTGAAAAATCCAAACAACTCAAACAGTAACAAAAACAGTGGGTCCTGCTCCAATTTCAATAAAATAAAATAAAATATCAAATGATTTTATAAAAACTCAAAATCTTTTGTGGCACCTTAGTAATATGTAACCCTAATTTACAAACACCAATAACCTTTTAAAAAAATGCTAGGGTTAATAAATCAATTACAGAAAAGAAATAAAATAAACAACAAAAAAAACAAAACAAAAAAACAATATAACCCGCCCAGGGCGAGGCCCACCTCGGCCCAGCCTCCCCCCTTCTTCCTCCTGTTCCAACCACCCCCCTGGCGCCATGCCGTGCCGGCGACGCTGCCACCCCGGTCCCTCCCTTCTCACCTGCTCCGCGGCCTCGTCGACATCGGGGACGATAATATCTAGCCTCCCCGCACTTTGTGGATCGGACCAAGCCATTTTTCCCCTCCCTCCTCGCCTCGCCATCGTCAGGAAAGAAACTGGCCCGAGCCCGCCGTCGCCGCCGACGCGCTCCGGCGCGGCCACTCGCCGAACTAGCCCGAGACGCCGTGTCCACCGTACTCTCCGTCGTCGTCTTCGTCGACTACTCTCGCCAATCGAGCCCGGGGAGCCCCACAGCCGTCGCCGCGTCTTCTTCCCCCAACTTCGGCCGCCGTGCGTCGCGGAGGAAATTCACCGCCGTCGAGACGCCGTCGAGCCCACTGCCACCACTGCTACACTCGCGGTGAGCTCAGCTACCTCCCCCTACTTCCCGCGTAGTCCCTCGTGCACCGAATCGGCCGACGCCATTAAAGCCGAGGCGCCTCGCCGCCGGCGAGCCTTCCACCGTAGCCTGGAGCACGCAAATGGCATTTCTTCCGCGTCATATTCCTCGCAGCGTTCCCAGGTGCTCAACCGTGTACCACATGCTCTAGGTCTCCCTCAAAATCGACGACTCCGACGAGGTCCGTAGCGTAGCCACCGCCTACCTTGTCGCCGGCGACCCCCGGCCACCGCACCACCCCCAATCTCCTCCCCGTTGTCGTCCGCGTCGGTTGGAGCTAGCCGCAGCCCCAGCCGTGGCCTGTACTGAGCGCTAGCTCCACCTCGCCGGCGACGGGCTCCGGTGAGCCCCCCGGTGAGGATGACAGACGGGCCCCCCTCGTCAGATCTATCGTTAGGGGTTAATCCCACCCCTAATGGGCCACTGACAGTGGACCCCCCCTGGCTAATTACTCTGTTAGTTTAACTGAATAATAAACCCCCCACAGTCACTGACATGTGGGTCCCCTGGTCATTAAATTAATTAAACACGCTTAGTTAGCACTGGAGTCAATAGCACCTGGGCCCCACCTGTCATTTTGTTTATTAAAAAGGTTTATTAAAAATCCAGTCACTGACATGTGGGTCTAGAGGCATTTCTGATTTATTAAAATGTTTTATAAATAAATAGAGGCTGACATGTGGGTCCCACATGTCAGGCACTGTTTTGGATAATGTTTTGGATAATGTTCTGGATAATGTTGAATAAATAATAAAAGAAATTCAGAAAATCATTTAAATGATTTAAAACTTGGAAATTCAATAACTTTTAAACCGTAACTCGGATTCAAAAACTTTATACATGAAAATTGATCAGAAAAATATAACGAATACGAATACGCTATCCGTATGTCTATCACACCTCTCTAACACAACGAACATCGAACCATCCCCCTCCGGACCGGCTGTCCGATAAATTGTCCGGTACTGTTAGAGTGCCCGGATGAATTTATTCCGAACACGAATGTTTATCAGAATAGATCAACTAGCACGGATACACCCCCTTATGTTTGTCCGGTACCCACGACACCTCCGGCTTGATCCCTCCCCCTCCGGACACCCTGTCTGGTAATCATTCGGAGCCGGTAGTTCATCCTCAGATGAATTTCCGCTCTGAGAAACGTGCATTGCACTGCGTTAGAACACCGTTAACATTTCATCTGTCAGTTCATGCATCTGTTTGTATATGCTTGCTGTGTATTTACTGTTTCTTCTCCCCTTAATCTCCGGTAGACCCCGCTGCTGCCGTCGACTACACCGCTGCTGAGTACGACTACTTCGTTGACGACCCTACTACTACCGTCGAGCTTCCAGGCAAGCAGAGCCATTCTCTTCCCCAGATATCGCCTATCTTTCCGTACATTTCTTGCACTAGGAATTGTTACTGCTGCTGCTACGTTACAATCCTATTCAATTGCATAGCCTGATTTTGTCGCCCCTTGATGTGCCTTCCTTTATCCTATGCTGCCTATTATTATTATTATGCATTATTCAGCAGTGAACCCTGCGCATTGTTAGCTAGGATTAGATAGAGGGCCGTGATCACTCAGGGGAGTGAACGCGGATACAAATATTATAACTGCACAAGTACGGTACAATGCAGACACAGTCTAAGGCCCCTATCTGGGTTATGCCTAGTCATCTCAAGTGTGAGCTATCAAGGAGTAATCCTTGTACTCCACTCGAGGCTGAATTTGTCTTGCCGCCATAGGGTCCTGAACGGCGATTGTCCTTCAGGTGAGAAGTCGGGCGACCCAACGATGCCCGCGAGAGGTATTGCGACGGGACGACAGGGAGGGTACGACCAGTGTACCGGTGTGCTTGGACCCTGATCGTTGGCCGAGAGAGTTACCAAACCACGAAAGTCGAGCTCCTCCAGGAGCACACGCGAGACAAGGTAAGGAGACGGTTCACCTTGTTGGTAACCGCAGTGACTTGGTGGGACGACGGGGCAGGCACCGATGTAATGGTGGTCCTGGCTGTTGTCGTTGTCCGCGGGTCAGTTAAGTCGAGGCAACGATAACGGTTGTCACGCAGGTTAATTAAAATGCTAAATGGTTCAGTGAATGTCTTGAGTTGGCTATATGCCATGTACACACTACCTACCCGTGGGAACTACGAGTTATGGGCTCCTCTGCTTCGTAGTGTCGTCCGAGGACTCTTCAGACGTCAGCAGTACTGCGGCCTGCGCCGGGAAGTGGTGTTGTCTTATTTTCCGCGGTAGTGTGATTTGTATTTGCTTTGATTTAACTTCACCGGCCAGCCTCGCACCGTGCAGGAGTACGTCCGGGTTAGGGTCCAAAGCCCCGCGTGCATAGGATATAGTCCGGCGGATGACCTCTCTGTTGAGTTGGAAAGATGGGCTATGAAGTGTCGGATAGCCTCGATGGAGCGTTCCCTAACAAGGTTCCCGCCACCCTGGAGATCCGTGCGTGTAGCGTAACACAAGTGCACCCCTGCAGGGAAGATTAATCTATTCGAATAGCCGTGTCCACGGTAACAGGACGCTTTATGCTGAAGCTGGATCTTACCACTACAAACTATTATTATTAAACTGTATGGTTCCGGGTTTTCTTCCTCGCGGGGATGTCGAGGAGGTGAACTCGGAGGCATTGTTAATTATTACAACTTATTATTATACAATGCTGCAGCAACTTCTGCTGCATTGTTACTTTATGCTTTATATAAACTGTTGGTTGATTCTTAGCTCATGCTGCAAGACGTCGTCGGAAGATGCTAGTCTTCGTTAGGCCTAGCTTCTTACCCTTGCTCTGGATTTCTTTCTTTCAGTCCACTATAGACAGCCTCTTCTTTCCGTTGATACAATGCATAATGCTTAGTAGCGGACGTAAGACTCGCGGGTATACTAGATACTCACCTGCTTTATTTCCTTTACTTTTTTGCCTGATCGGCCGCTGCAGCTGACGTTGGAGCCCAGGAGCAGGAGTACCCCGGAGGCGCGTACTACGATGTCGAGTTCCCCGTTGACCAGGAGTAGTTCGGTGGATCCCAGGCAGGAGGCCTCGCCTTTTCGATCTGTATCTCTGATGTGATTTGTGCTAGCCTTCTTAAGGCAAAACTTGACTAACTATGTCTGTACTCAGATATTATGGCTTGTATGACTTATGTATTCGGGTCCGCGTGACCCCCTCTATTGTAACATATTTGTTTATCCTTTTGTGTTTAGTGTTGTGCTGTGATATTATCACCGTGGCACCCTAATTTCAGTCGTGTACCCTGTGTGTATGATTACTGTACACGGTCTGATTTTGGGGGCGTCACAGGCCTTCATCTCATCAGCATCAGAAATCCAATTTTCATCACTATACCCTACAAGTACCGACGGGTATCCGTTATAGTGAAGTCCATGGCTCATTGTACCCTTTAGATAGCGCATAACTCTTTCAATAGCGTGCCAATGAACATCTCCCGGATTTGAGACAAACCGGCTCAATTTGCTCACAGCAAATGCGATGTCAGGCATCGTAGCGCAAGCTAGGTACATGAGTGATCCAATCACTTGAGAATATCTCAACTGATCTATAGCTGTGCCTTCGAACTTTCGAATCCGCACACTAGGATCATATGGCGTTGGAGAATATTTGCAATCTGAATATCCAAAGCGACTCAGAATCTTCTCAACGTAGTGGGATTGCAAAAGCGTAATTCCACCCTCATTATCTCTCAATAGCTTGATGTTCAAGATAACATCAGCCACTCCAAGATCTTTCATCTCAAAGTTTTGAGATAGAAATGTCTTAACCTCCTCAATGAATTTGAGGTTGGTTCCAAATATCAGTATGTCATCAACATATAAGCACAGTATAACTCCTTCGCCCCCACCATGGCGATGGTATACACATTTGTCAGCTTCACTTACAAGGAAGCCAACAGATGTCAAAGTTTTATCAAACTTCTCATGCCACTGCTTAGGTGCTTGCTTCAGGCCATATAAAGGTTTCAATAGCTTGCACACCTTTCCTTCCTGACCATCTACTACAAAGCCATCTGGCTGTTGCATGTAGATTTCCTCGTCTAGCTCTCCATTTAGGAAAGCCGTCTTAACGTCCATTTGATGGACAAGAAGACCATGCGAGGCAGTCAACGAGAGTAATACTCGAATGGTTGTCAGTCTGGCCACCGGTGCATAAGTATCGAAGAAATCTTCTCCTTCCTTCTGGGTATAGCCCTTAGCCACAAGCCTAGCCTTGTATTTTTCAATACTGCCATCAGTCCTAAGCTTCTTTTTGAACACCCATTTACATCCCACAGGTTTGCAACCATAGGGACGATCATTGATTTCCCATGTTCCATTAGCCAAGATGGAATCCATCTCGCTACGAACCACATCTTTCCAGTAGTCAGCATCTGGTGATGCATAAGCTTCTGAAATAGAAGTGGGAGTATCATCCACAAGGTACACAATGAAATCATCACCAAAGGACTTTGCAGTCCTCTGTCTCTTGCTCCTAATAGGAGCTTCATCGTCCTCCTCCACAGGATTATCATCATGAGTTCGTTCATAATATTCCATCGGAATGGCGGGTTCAAGAATCTCATCAGATTCCTGTCTAGAAATGCTTTGCATATCTCTCATGGAAAATATATCCTCAAAGAATGTAGCATCTTTAGACTCCATAATCGTACTGACCTTCACATCAGGTACCTCAGATTTCACCACTAGAAATCTATATCCAACGCTGTTCTTAGCGTAGCCCAAAAAAACGCAGTCCACGGTCTTTGGTCCAAGCTTACGCTTTTTGGGGATCGGCACGTTGACTTTCGCCAAACAGCCCCAAGTACGCAAGTATGAGAATGTCGTTCTTTTCTTCTCCCATAATTCATAGGGAGTGATCTCGTTATCCTTCACGGGAACCTTATTCAGGACATGACAAGATGTCAATATAGCCTCCCCCCACCATGCCTTGGATAAACCCGATGTATCTAACATGGCGTTAACCAAATCTGTTAGAGTACGGTTTTTCCGTTCGGCAACCCCGTTTGATTGGGGTGAATAGGGAGGCGTCCTCTCATGAATAATTCCATGTTCCGCACAGAAAGAATTAAAATCATTAGAAAAGTACTCTCCACCACGATCAGACCGAACCCGTTTAATCTTTTTCTCAAGTTGGTTCTCAACTTCTGCTTTATAGATTTTAAAGTAGTGCAGAGCCTCATCTTTAGTGTTTAACAGATACACATAGCAAAATCTAGTGGAGTCATCTATCAATGTCATGAAGTATTTCTTTCCACCTTTAGTCAACACACCATTCATCTTGCATAGATCAAAATGTATGAGTTCTAGTGGCGCCAAGTGTCTCTCCTCCGCAGCCTTGTGGGGCTTGCGAGGTTGCTTAGCTTGCACACATGCATCACACTTAGAACCTTTGGCTAAAGTTAAACTCGGGATTAAATTCATCTTAGCTAGCCACGTTATACAACCGAAATTTACGTGACAAAGACGTGAATGCCAAATCTCAGATTCATCAACGATAGAATGTATATGATTCACGACGTTATTACATAAATCCTCTAGGGAAAGGCGGAACAGACCTCCGCATTCATAACCTTTACCAATGAATAATCCATATCTAGACAAGATTGTTTTATTCGACTCGAATACTAATTTAAACCCTTCTTTACATAGAAGGGAGCCACTAACGAGATTCTTTCTGATATCGGGGACATGCTGCACGTTCTTCAGCCGCACGGTCTTTCCCGAAGTAAGCTTCAGATCGACCGTACCAACACCAAGAACAGAAGCATGTGCGCCGTTCCCCATCAGTACGGACCTGGTTCTTGTGGTTTGGTAAGAAGAACACAAGGATATGTCAGCACACACATGAACATTTGCACCCGTGTCAACCCACCATTCAGTAGATTGATAAACTGAGAAAACAGTAAATAAATTACCGTACCCAGGTGCACCATTGTCCGTGTTGCCCATGACCACATTGACAGAATTGGAATTCTGCGCTGGCTTCTTATACTTGTTCGGGCACTTTTTAGCCCAGTGCTCCAGTGAGCCACAAGTGAAACAACCATCATCCTTCGTGTTGTTCTTCTTCCCCTTCTTCTTGAAGGTAGTATTCTGTTGGACCTTGTTCTTTCCCTTGAACTTATTCTGAAAGTTCTTCTGCTGCACCATGTTGGCAGTAAAAGTTCCCTCAGCCCCCTTTTGGTGTGAGTCTTTTGCCCTTGAGTTCTGCTCCACACTCAGATGACCAATAACATCCTCAACTGAGAATCCTCGCCTCTGGTGCTTCAGAGTGGTGGCAAAGCTCCTCCAAGATGGAGGGAGTTTAGCAATTATGCATCCCGCGACAAAATTGTCCGGTAGATCACACTTGAGGAGCTCAAGCTCTTTCACGATGCACTGTATCTCATGGGCCTGTTCCAACAAAGGACGGTTCTCGACCATCTTGTAATTATGGAACTGCTCCATAGCATACAACTCGCTCCCGGCATCAGTTGCTCTGAACTTTGCCTCGAGTGCACTCCATAAGTTCTTGGCATCACGCATATGTAAATACGCGTCGACTAATTTGTCTCCGATCACGCTAAGAACTGCTCCAACAAAGACGATGGAGGCGTCCCTGAACGCCTTCTCCTGTTGAGGAGTAATCATTCCAGTGGGAGTCTCTCCAACGACCCAGAAGACATTCATAAACGTGAGCCACAAAATAGTCTTTGTTTGCCAACGCATAAAATTTTGACCCGTAAACGGGTTCGGTTTCAGTGTCGCAGAAAAACCAGGAGATGAAAATTGCCTATAAAAATAAGGTTTTTGGATTGTTGAATATATTAGCAATTTTCCAAGCAATTTAATCCGTAGATAAATCATGAACATGACGCATGCAAGATTAATCTTATACTGATACTTAACCATGCAACTCAGATCTACGCAGATAACACATATATGTACGCAGACAATAAGCATGGCATAGATGAAAACAACGATGAACGGGGTAAGTAGATCATACCCTCTGTTCGGCCAGATCGCAGCAGCGGATGCGCTGCTAGCAGCAGCAAGTTCGTCGGTTGTCTTCTTGGCGGCGGCGGCTTCCTCCTGAGCGAGCTTCTCGGCGGCGGCCTTCTCAGCTTCGGTAGACATGGCGACGTAGAGGAAGTAGTCGAAGTAGACGAGCCGGAGCGGAAGCGAGCAGTCGCGTCGTAGACGCTCCCCAAAAACCATATTGCTCCTCTCCCGGTGCAGGATCGCAAGGAGCACGGTTCCGGAGGCTTGCTCTCCCGCACAGCTGTGCACGCGGCGGACGGGATGGGATCGCCGGAGGCAGCAGCAGTGCTTGGAACGACGTGGGCGGTGCGCGAGGAAGAACATATGCGATCTATTCTGTTGTGAGGCGGCTAGGGTTGCCGCGGCTCCTTTTATACACAGCCGAGGTAGACGTTTCAGATCGTGCAACGGTTAACTCGTGATTAATTGCATTAACTAAAATTAATGCCAATTAATTAGCCGTTCCTGACTGGCAAAAAATTAAGCACACACATGACATAGGTTTTAGCTCGGCTCGGCTCAATTCCGCAAACCGCGGCGCGCGCGCGCGTCGTGACGAGGCGGGCGGCGGAGGAGGAGCGCGCGTGAGCTCTCACTCTTCTACTTGCTCAATAGCATGTAGGAGAGCTCACCTTATAAAGAGGTGCAACTCACCCTTCACTTCCGGGGTGGGACTAAACTTAGCACCACACCCATGTCATTTTTCCCACATGGGCCCTTAGAGATTTTCTGAAATTGTTAAATGGGCCTAAAGCCCATGCCTTATTTCAACATGCTGCTATGGGACAGAGAGGCTAGCTGGCCGAGAGGACGCCAAAGATGTTGGGGCTGTTTGGATTGTTACTAACTTTGCCACAACTAACCTTAGGCAAAGTGTGGCTGCCACAAAAGTGTGGTGAACAAAATAGCCACCACAAAGTGTGGCAATGTGTGGCAAAAAAATAAGTCTATGACATGTGGACCATAGTACTAGTAAAGTGTGGCAAGCCACAAGTGTGACAATAAACCAAACACAACCCAAAAATGTTGTGGCATGACTAAAGTTAGGCGTGGCAAGCTTTGGCTGGGAACCAAACAGCCCCATTGTATCCATTGAAGCAGGGACCGGCGGTATTGACGACTCTGCATTTACCGGTTTGCGTACGTGCCTACAACACTGGTGTATTCCGATGTCTCCCAAGTTTTACGATTTTATTGCTTAATACTCTCTTCGTAAATTAATATAAGATATTTTAGATAACTAAAATAATGATCTAAAATATCTTACTCTGTATATTAATTTACAGAGAAAGTACTAGGAAAGCCGTGTGTTTTGTATGATGTTAATTAGGTGTCTATGTGTAGATTTCACTACATATCAACATACTTAGAAAACTGTTATAGAATGAACATCAGTCAATGGACCAATCCCACGAACGTCTTCATTGCTGTTCAATTCTTTGGCGTGAATCACGACGTCGAATTCCTCCTTTTCTTCTTGAAAAACAATACTTCTATAGTAGCAGCGGCACCTTTACCACTTGGATTGAAGTAGTTTTGTGAACACAAATGATTAAACATCTTTATTTCTTTCCCGCACAAAAATCACCTTTATTTATTTGAAGCTACTTTCTTGTTCAATTTTTCTTTTGAAAATTTCAATTGTTTTCCTAGTTTGAAAAAAAAATCAAATCTATATTTTTAGGGGAATTTTACTAAACTTTATGTGTGCATTTTTATTATTGCTAGAATGGAATATTCTTTGTTGATTTAAAGCATGACTTTTTTTTTCTTCCAATACATGGAAATTTTTATCTCTTTTTCTAGTGCCCCCATGCATGGCAAGCCTTGAGAAATTTTATCACTTACACACGGCAATTTTTGTTTTGTTTTTTCTTACTTTCTCACATGGAAATTTTATTATTAATAGTATGGCAATTTTATTTTTTAAGAGGATGGCACTTCTATTGTTAAGAGTGTGACATTTATTATTATTAATAGGATTTAAATTCTTATTATTAAGGGCATGGTTCTTTTTGTTATTAATAACATGAATTTTTCTTATTACTATTAAGAAGCTGGATTTTTATTATTATTAGGTTGACAATTTAATTATTTGGGAGCATGATAGTTGTATTGAGAGACTGCGATTTTTTTATTAACAGGATGACATTTTTAATAAAAAATAACGTTTTTGGACCATGGCAATTTTTTTGGACTTATCTAGAAAAACAAATATAATATATATCTTGCCATGTTTAAAAAAATAGAGCATGATAGTTGTAGGTTATTTTTCCTTTTTGTATTTCCTTGTATCCTTTTTATTTACTTTTTTAATTGCATTTTTCTTGAAAACACAATTATTTTGACCTAGCTTTTTTTTTTCCTTATAGGATCCATAATGGGAAAGTTTGGATTGTTCTCCCCTTCTTGGATACCCCTGCGAGTGAAAACATTCGCTAGTCATTTGAGCCCCAGGTGAACGAATCGTTAGATGGAAGATTTTCCCTCACGGTCGATCGACCAATATTAGGATCCTATATATAACTGCTTACCCGCCGCAAAGTGACGCCATCCTTTTTGTCAATAGTTGTACTTGGCTTTCCATGAAAAACTAGGATGCATGTAACATACATATCCTGACATTGCAAAAACAAAATTCAAGTCTTTAAACCCACAAACAACCCAAATGCTTAAATCTTAAGAAAGGTAGGTCATAGTTCACTCCATGTTGTCACCAATTTAACTGATGCGATGATGGGTTTACCAGCATAGTTTGTCGAGGTTGCTTCCCACTTTAATCCTAGCCACGCGATGATGGAAAAATATGTAACTACCCCAGTTATGTACTTTTATTTAATTGTACAAAATGTAGCTTCTACACATGAAAACCATAGCAAGGATTATTGGATGCTCTAGAGAAAATACCAATTATTCGGAAAGGAAAATTGTATGAAAGGGGAGGTGAAAAAATATCATGAGGTATAATCTTTTGGTAAACATTCTATGAAATTGGGTGTGTAGAAAACCAATTGTATTAAGAATAGTTACTTTCCTTTATAAACGACTCAAGAAGAAAATTCTTACATGTTAAAATTGAGTTAAAAACATCATTGATGCCTAAACTTATCTCGTGCGGTTAGTTTGGTTCGCAATAAACTTAGAAAATACATCAAAGTTATGCTATAACTTGTTCGAGTGTTCAAATACGTTGATCCATCTACATGCGTACGTTTGGGTTGCATGTGTGGCATATGAGCTCACCAGTAATCCTACATGACAGTGATGTTTTTTTCACCTCCTCTTCCATACAATTATCTAAAAAGGAAAACTATATGAAAGGGGAGGTGAAAACAAATATCACGAGGTATAATATTTTGGTAACATTCTATGAAATTGGGTGTGTAAAAAACAAATTGTTTCAAGAATAGTTACTTTTCTTTATCAACAGACAAGAAGAAAAAATATTACGGGTTTAGATTAATTTAAATACATTACGGACACCTAAATTTGTTTCATTCGGTCAATTTGGTTCCTAATAAACTAATTAAATACATAAAAATGATATATAACTTGTTCGAGCATTTAAATACAGCATCCATCTATATATGTATGTATGAACTACTTGTGTGGCATACCAGCTAACCATTGATCATACATGACAGTCTAATCAACGAAAATAAATAAATGGATAAAAAGAATGCTGCAACGGGAATTTTGAACCCATAATGATTCATTTTGTAACCAGAGATCCTCCCTGGACCCCCTTCCTTTTCCTGGGTGAGAAAACCCTGAGCCGATTCGAGCCGGGGGAGCCTGCAACAATGTTTGGTTTTCAATGAAGGGGAGCGATACCATGGCTTTTTCACGTTCTTTGTTTGCCGCACGGTACAACGATCCATGTTCTCCTGCCTGATCGGGAGCGTCTTAACATTAGAACTTTCGCTGCTTCAACGCTACTTTCCCAACTTGCCCTTCCTCAATTATTCTCGTCAACCAAAGCACGACGCAGATTCTCCATAGGGATTTATTCTGTACAAGATAATTTCATCCGAGGCACTTTTTCCCTTGGGAATAGCTCCCCAAGGAACCAAATGAAGCCTAAAATCCTGGTTTGCGCGCGAGCGTCTAACCAACCACCGCTGGTGTTACCATGTCTTAAGACAAGATGATTATATTATTTTACACTCAAATGGTCTGTAGGCCCATTTATACTGATATTTTTAAATTTTGTGGTAAAATGTATAGAAATTATAATCTCATGTTTACAAATATTATACATACTAGTAACAATTAAATTTTATGAATTATTCACACATTTATTTAAAATTTCATATATTGGGAAAAAATTACATAACACATATGAAATTATTAAATAAAAATACATACAACTAATTTATTAACTACAAAGTTCTATATAATTGAATTGTTAAATGCTAAAATATAATTAAACTTATATGATTTTTTTGTGTTTTATAAAATTATATATTATTATAAATATATGCATATACTTAAAAATAAAGCTAGTTTTATTATATGAATATAACTATTTTAGCTCATTTATTGTATGAATATGTTTTCTTATATAATACTCCCTCTGTAAACTAATAAGACGTTTTAGATCATTACTTTGGTGATCTAAAACGTCTTATATTCATATTGTTAGTATATTCATATTCACATAATAACCTTGAATATCTTCATATTCATACAATAATGTTTATTTTAAAATACAGTTTTTATTATACTTATATTCATATAATTGTTCTTATATTCGTATTCATATATGAATATGTTTTTATATGAAAGGTCATAATTATTTCAGATACAATTGTAATACTCCCTCCGTTCCGAAATAACTGTCGTAGCCTTAGTACAATTTTGTACTAGAGCTAATACAAAGTTGAGACAGTTATTTTGAAACGGAGGGAGTAATATTTATTCATCAATATTTCTGAAACAAACACTCATATACTTAATGTTATATTGTACTATAACCACATAATTACGATGCATATTTTTATATTATTTTTCCTCTGTAAACTAATATAAGACGTTTCATATCCTTATTTTAGTGAGCTAAAACGTCTTATATTTATAAACGGAGAAGTACAAATTTAATTATCTTATTGTATTCTAAAAATTTATAATTACGATTTTTTATTTAAGAATTTAATATATGGTGTTTAACATTAAATAATTTGTTTATACATATATTTTTTCTTTATTAATTTTATTTTTTATTTAATATTTTAATTGTATGGAATTCAAAATGAATACGTGAATAATCAACAATTTATTTCTTATTACTATTTATATACCATTTATGGAAAAATAGTAATGAAAATGAGCCTACACCCGTTTGAATGTAAAAGTATATAAAATGATTGTATAACAACATGACAGGAAAGATGATCTATTGCAGTGGTTAAATGTGCTCGTGAGAACCAACACATCGCCCGTTCGATAGATTGATATGTGGGACCGGTGATCGGTCGCCAAATTTTTTATTTCGTTATTACTATGGTACCATTTCGTATGTTAGACTTATAGGTGGAACTAGTACCCAGTTGGCATGCCACGTGAGGAATTCATACATACCCATACAGATGGAAGTATTGTATTTGAACCCCCGAACAATTTGCAACATTGATTTTATGTATTTTACAAGGTTAAACACCGAACTTATCATACAAGCCAAATTCAGGTACCCGTGGCGAATTTAACTCATTAAAATACTACTCCTTCCGGTTTTTTATATAAGGTGGTTAAGGTTTTTAGAAAAAAAATCAAAATACATGGCATATTGATATTATACAACTCGTCTAGGTAAATATACCTACGAAAAACGATATAATGGAGAGTCATTTTCCTATTATTGGCTGATTTGAACCGTTTCCTTTCGATTTTTTCTACAAAAAGATCAGTTGAATTGTAGCATTACATGTACGCGTTAATATTCGTGCAAAAAGCTTAGGCACGTTATATCAAGGAACGGATGAAGTATTAGAAAAGAGAAATTTACTACTTGAATGTGTGTATAACGTCTTTTGTTGTGTGCCGGGTCGGCCGATTATGCCCCATTTGGTTGGATGTTGCGGTTATTAACTAATTATTCACACATTAACCGGATAACTCTCTTTTATCTCTTTTGGTAAATAGAATCCTAAGTGACCATTCTAGTGAAGAACTATATATTAGATCCATATGGTTAAATCTTCATGGTATTTTGTGTGCGTATATCTTGATATTCCATGTGTGTATCGTAATAAAGCAGATGCGAGTGTGTGCATGTGATGTTTGTATTTTCTTAATGGTTCATCATAGATCAACAAAAAACCATCATTTATGGAGTATTAGAGAAAAATGTGTGTCACGAACGATTCCCGGTTTTGCAATGCACGCAAAAGTTATGAGTAGCCCGATGAATTGCAGGAGAAATTTCCCAAGGGTCCAGGGCCCATGGCCTTTGCCTTTGAAGGAAAGGAAAGGAACCCAATTCGGCCCATAAAAGAGAAAACAGAATCTAGCCCATGCTGATGCTGCGGACTTACTGTGATCTCAACTTTGGGGTAAACAATACACGACTTTTTTTTTTGACAGTAAACAATACACGACTTGATTACCACTTGTGTTATTTCTAAAAAAAGGAAAAAGACTGTCACTTGTGTAAGTGAGAAAGCAAAGGAGCAACGACGACCGGCGACGAAGACTATTGCAGGACAACTCTGCAAGGATCAGTATATATTATTTTTTTGCGGGTGTGGAAGGATCAGTATCGGATGCCTTGTTGTTATTAGAACTTTAATTTCTGTCAGGAAACAAATCAGGTTCATTTTATGGACCAACCGTCGTGAACACGCGCCGTGGCCACATGATGCACCAGACGTTGCGACGCCATTGTCGCCGTGGACCCATGCACGCACACGCGACACGAAGACAGGCGCGAGGCCGACGGGATCGTGGTTTCGGCCGGAGCGGAGCCACGATTATAACACGAAGAGCCAACTTATCCACACTCGTCGTCAAGCAAGCCATGAGCAGCTCGCAGCAGCGTGCAAACCACTATAGAACGGTACGTCCATGTCGATGTCGGCAGCGGCGAGAAACGGAAAAGGATATCCGTCGCGCGTCCATGGCGAACTGGACTGTCTCGGGGGGACACTGCGCGCACCGTTCCAGGGCGCTGTCCCCGAATCTAGACCCACCGAGAGAGGCGCTCGAGTGAAATCGCAACGTTAATCACGGGTTGACCGCCCTCAAAAACTGAGCCTCGCCGTCGCTCCCAACAAAAGCAGCCTGTAGCCGTAACAAGTGTCTCTCCGGGATGACACCCGGGTCCCGGCGACGGCTGTCCGACCTGTCAGTCACCAAGGCAAAGGTGGTGCAGTTCCGTTGGTGGTGAAATAGATTAGTGTGGAGTTTTGAGTGGTTTGAGGCGATTAAGCGCCGGTGCCATCATGAGCTCTCGTCATGATTGGGCGCATAGGTGGCTAACTAATTACTAGGCGTTAATTAGACTGGAGACTAATTTAACCTGCCCGCCACATGGTGTGGGGGCCGGTCTTATCCATGAACCATCATCATCCGTGGTGATGCTCGAATTGAACATTTGTTTCTTTCGGGTGATTGTACGCGTGTCGCTGGCATATGGGGCCATGATTCCGCTCTGGTAGAGTTCAAATCCGTCAGGGCTTGTTTGGCTGCTCGGATGGAAAATCCTCGGGAAGATAATCCCGACCGGGAATCTAAAAAATCATGTGTAAAACGCAGGGAATTTAATCCCGACCTGCGGACTAAGGGAAAATCCTCCCCAAAAAAGGCCAGGATCCCTCCGGGATTGAAGTTACCAAACAAGCCCTTAAAGGGGGCCTACTGTGTTCAGCCGTGGGCCATCGTTGCACCTGTCCTAATTAAGCTGTCCAAAACATCATAAATGGATTGTAGACCAAGTGGCAAGGCCGAATTAAACGGCCTCCTTTAGCTTGAAGCCATCCCAACCCAACGACCGTTCCCAATCCATCGGATGGATTCTCGATCCATAGGGACATGGTCTCGTCCGCCGGCAACTAGAGTTTCTGCCTGCATACTCGATGGTGTTCATCGATACAGCGCTCATATATGCTTGCTTCAAAATGGTCGTTTGCTTGTGCTCTGACCACGTCGAAGTGCCAAATCAGAGTACAACGACTAGAACAAAATGTAAACTGGTTTACACGGTTCGGGCACATTTTTGAAGTCATCCATTCCGTTGCGTGCGTCGTGGAGAGGTCGGTCGGCGCCGCGACCAAGGCTTTTTTTTCTTGGTCGAGCCTCGAGCGAGTTGAGCTAGCTAGCCGACGGCCGGTCAGCGCGTGCCAGTAGGATTTTCGTTGGCGCGTCCTGGAGCCAGCAATCACTCCACTTGTTTTAGTGGACGAATGGATGGGATGAATAGGTCGGCGCCGGCGCCGGCAGGAAACAGCCGAGGAAATCTGGTGTTTTCGGCACGTGATTAATGGATCGAGTTTTGTATACTAGGCAGATGCTCTGAATGGTCTAGAATGCCACGCAGATTAAGGAGTGCCGTGGAGGAGAGAGTATTACTGCGTCCTAGTACTACGAAGAGTGTGTTTTGGTCGTTTCGGTAAGTAAGATGTTGGTACTCTGTTGGATTGCTTCACAAGTTCACACAGTATATATTACCCGCATTTCGACGACCGTTGTTTTCACGATGAAAAAATAAGTTAATATGAACTTGATCGTTCTTGCGTGTACCGCTTTCGCCCCGCTTTATAGATAAATGAATCAAACCAAGGTATATGATCGAACGATACAAGGTGGTAAGATAACCCTCTTACAAAGCCGATCCTAAGATGAGCGATGCACCTACGCAACCAACAGAAGACATCGACAGAACTACACACAACTCCATGCTACATCCTAACACACCTAGGCTTCACGACAACGCCCTCAAGAGGGAAGACGGCGCAGAGCGTTGCCGATGCCGAGTCCGGTTGGACAAAGGTCTTCACCCGGAGTCTTGACAAGAGGAGAAGAACCACGACGACGTCTTCAGGAAGAGAGCGACACCCACGGCTATCGCCGCTGTCGATGCCAAGGCACAGAGCTTTCACTCGGCAACTCGCTCGTGCCTTCGATGTCGCCAGGGAGAGCGTGACGAGGTCTAGTCCCCAGATCTGAATCAGGGCATCGCCCCTACTAGAGACGGAATCCGCCACCCGTTGCCCACACAACCGTGAGGAGCCACCACCACCACGATGGTGCCTGCCGGAAAGCAACCATGTGGTCCACCATCCAGGGCGGCCGCCCCCGGCATCCCTTCCCCAAGACACCGCCATCCTCCACCTCACGACACCTCAACCCCGGTCGGACGAGTAGACCTCAGTTGTCCACTCAGTGCCCGGCATCAGTCCCCAGATCTGGGTTGACCCTTCACTGTAGGAGGCGTCGACGCATGCATCCCCATCAAGCCCTCCTGGAGCTAGGGGACAGGATCCTAGAACTGCCGACGGCCGCCGTCAAGCCTTCCTGGAGCTCGCACGACGCCAAATCCGAGGTCAAGGCACCGATCAATAGGACAGATAGCATTGCCAGGCCACCGCCACCGCACACCGCCCCCGTGACGGCCCGTCCACGGAGACACCCCAGGCCAAGACCAGCCTCGCCTACCCGGGGATTGAGCCCCGATCTGCCCCGGGCCCAGATCCGGCCTGCCCGAGCACAAACCCTAGGACCGAGCTGCCGGCCCAGTCCTAGAAGAAGAGAGGTCGCCACAAGAACACCCCTGTAACATCCCAGTTTTCACAAAAAATGAAAATTTTGTTTTCGGTGTGAATTGTTCGATTGTCTGATTTGTTTGCGGTGTTTGCATCCTCGATTTATCGATCGGCGATTATTTCCCCCCCTCTTATCTCGTATCGGACGGAGACCGACCCTTGCCACCTCGACACTCGACCTTTGCGACACCGGGATTCCACCCGAGCACCGTCGCTACCGGCACAGGACCAGCCATCGCCACCGGAATGAAAACCCCGTTTATTTAATAAACGGATTATTTTACGGGGCACCGAAAAATGTTGTCGGAATGTCACCGCAGTGAGGTACGATCGACGGGCTCGACGCGCTGAGCGCGTAGGTCGAAGTTTCGTCCGAATCGGAGTCCGCACGGAGTCTCGGCGGACACGAACGCGATCACCGGACACGCGAGAGGGGTACCGAGGGCGTTTGCGTCAACTGGCCAGCCAACCTTCCTATATAATGACCCCCACCTCCCAAACCAGCCAATTAGGGTTCCCCCTATGGCATAATTGCAGCCACCCCCTCTTTTGCACAAAATTTTGCCCCCTAGCCCCCAAATCCCCGAAACCCTAGCCATCAAGCAATTCTGGCCGTTGATCTTTCAGATCAAGGGCTCAGATCTAGCCCCAAACCTCCCCAGCAGTCCTCCCAGCCGACCGGGCCCCGCAGGGCCGGATCGCCGCCGCCGCGGGCCCGCCGCGGCCCATCTGGTGCAGCCGCTCGTGGACCTCCTCACCACGCCGCCCGACCCCAGCAAGCAACCGTCGCTCGCCGGCGAGCCGCACCGCACCGCCCGGTGAGCTCCCTCGCCGCTGCGCCTCCTCTCTCCTCCCCACGCTTCTCCTCTCCCTCTTCCCTCTCTCATTGCCCCGTTCCTCTCACGCAGAGCTCGCCGCCGGAATCCCCATGGCCTCCACCGCCATGGACGCCGGCTTCACGCGCTCGTCGCCCCTCCGGCCAGATCCGGCCGGGATCCAGCGGATCCGGCCGCTGCCTCCTCCGCCAGCCCGTTCCCAGTGGCCCCTCCTCCTACCGTGCTCGCCGGAATCCGGGCGCCGGCAGCCCAACTCCTCCGCCGCTGCCCTCTGTTCCATGCGGGAACGAGAGGAGCCGCCAGCCTCCTCCAGCGCCAGGTGGGCGGGCCACACCCACCGCGGCCCACCAACCGCCCGCTGCCGCCTAGGCCTTAGCCCACAAGGTGAGGACGGCCCCGCCCTTTTTTTTCTTTTTTGTTTGTGTTTTTGTTATTTCCTGTTGGGCCTGGTCAGTAGCAGATTCGGCCCGTTAGAGTTTTTTTTTCTTTTCTAGGTTTTTATTTTGGCAGATTATAATACGATTTTGCGGTGCCCGTAACTTTTTAACCGTAGCTCCGATCGCGACGCGTAAAATATGAAACTTGCTTAGTTTTGTGTCTAGTTTAACAATTTGTGCTCCTTTGCCATGTTTGACTTTGTTTACATGTTGTTTGACTGTTAATTACACTGCTTGCCCCTGTAACTTGTAATTGCTATAACTTTTTAACCGTTGCTCCGATAAAAATGTTCTTTATATGTAACTTGACTAGAGTTGCATATAGATTGTGTTTTTGCTGCTCTTGCTTGCTAATAAAAGTTATAAAATATTGTTTAGGAAAAAACAGTACCAAATGCAATATTTATCGTGGGGTCCGCAATAGTTTGTCATGTATAGGTTTTACCCCCCACTTAAAGTGAATAGATTAGATAGTTTATTTATGCTTCACCTTTTGCCATGTTTTTGTGCTATGCCATGCTTGCTTGAGTTGCCATGTTAATAACCGTTGGTTGATCACCTGTAGCTAAGCAACTTGAACCACCGTAAACGTGCGGTATTCGTCGTGTGTGACGAGTACTCCACTTAACCTGTTCGTAACCGCTCTCGACGGTAGGTGCGATGTCTCGAGTTGCCTTCTTGTTGATGCTTGCTCGTGTTTTCTCCGTAGTAATAGATGCTTGCTCATTGATTGCTTTCCAGTGTTTACCGCCTTGTGTGCTCTTGGGGTCACCTTCGGAGACGTTGCGAGCTTGCGATCGACTACACCTTCGGAACCTGACTTATCAACAGGCAAGGACTATACATTACTTATGATCCATTCTATTTCAACCAGCGGTTTGCATGCTAGTATAGGTTAGGTTCGATGTTTGATCCTACCACATGTTTACAACCTCTTTCAAACCGATACAGTGTAAGAGCAAGTTTTGCCCCCGAAGGTTTTGGACATTGTTGGACAAAGCAGAAGTGGAACTAATATTGTTTTCGAGTATAAACAGATACTTAGGTTCCGAAAGAATGGAGTTTGCAAGTAGAAGGTCGAAGGACAACTCGCTGCAGTGAAGCTGCAGTTATCTACCGAAACCTTTGAAGGAAGACGACCCCTAAAAATGTCGTCGAAGAAGATGTCTCTCTCGAGTAAAAGCGCAACGAGGAGAAAGTTGAAGCTGGTCGAAGACTTAGTCTTTTTGCTAGTTTCTCTTTTTCTCTTGAGTCGTAGGAAAAACCGTACTATTAAGAGGGGTTTGCTAGTTGAGATCTTTGTCGAAGTGAATTTGCTCTGCTCAACCAAAACCCACAAAAGCCTACCGAGAGAAATCTTACCGAGTCGAGCGAATAGCTCGAAGGCAAAGTCATCGCACTTCGTGCCTTCGAGAGAGAACTCGTTCGGTGAGTCAGCTTACTTGTTCCTCAAGTAAAGTTGCGCAGTGATTGGAATCCGACCGTTGTGGACACGCGTCAAGCGGTTGCATCGGGTCACTTCAGTCATTTTACCCATCGGGATCGCCAACTATAAATTCCCCGCACCTACCCGCCATTTCGGGTGGGCTGCTCCACTGAAGATTCTAAGACAGAAGTCTGTGAGCATCCCAAAGAGATCCATCGAGAGAAAACCTACACCCAAGTCTGAACTGAGTTGAGCAATTCACTATGACTTAGGTTGAGATTAGCCGATCTTTTTATCTTGGAGAACTGCAAGTCTCCTAGACGGTTAGGCGTCGCCTGTCAAGCAGTCGAAGAGTAATTGTCACTGCTGAAGGAAGTTTGTAAAGGTCTCGGAGATGTCCTGAATCATCTACCACGAGTGAAAACTGGACAAGCTCGAGGAGTTTGTTGCAGTGGAGAATAGGATGGAGAGAGTTTTGCTCCAGGTGTTCAATCACCAGTCCCTCCAACCAGACGTAGCACTTTGCAGAGTGTGAACTGGTTTACCAAACATCGTCGTGTCAGGCTCGTTTTCCTTCATGCTTTTATATTAAGTATTTACTCGTTGCCTGTTTGTCTTCGATGTTTTCCTTCGCTCCCAATCCTTTCGAGCTATGCATTACCTTCGATACTGTATTTCCTTCGAGATGTGCTTAGTTCTTTGCAGTTTGTATGAATTCCTTCATGCTTTTGAGTTGGGTGTCGACTCCCCGGGGGCCACCCGGATTTGTTCGTTGTTAGTTAGAGGGACCTGTCATTTCGGATCTCTCGGAACTAAATCATAAAATGGTTGCCTATAATGGGTAGCAACTGAGAGAGATGGGCGTGCGTGCGGAGCCTTGTAATGGGCAGTTGGTACACCCCTGCAGGGTTAAATCTTTTCGAGAAGCCGTGTGCACGGTTATGGATGACTTGAGACCTACTCCTTGTTCATAGACAACAGCAACTGAGATAATCTTAATATAACTTGATCAACGTGTGTGTGCCTTGACTGCTTCTTCTTCGTTGGGATGCGAAGAGGAGGAAAAGGATAGGATAGGTGTTATGTTTGCGTAGTAGGTGGATAGCAGACTTGTTGGAGGCGATTCCTCATCGAATGCTTGGCTTCTTATCTTACTATTTAGATCGTTAGCCACTTCATAAACACTAGTGCGGCAGCAACCTCACCACTTAACCCATCCTTACCGTAAACTACTAGTTGTCTTAGAATGACAAGTGATGAAGTACTTGCTGGGTCAGTTGACCACTACAGTTGGATTTTGAGTACCTCTGTACTCATGATACTACCCCCAAACTCTTTTCAGGGTTCTTGATCGACAACAGGTATGGTGATCGACGTTTCACGTGGAGACTCGACGACGACTAGTTAGGCGGATCCCGGCGGAGGGCCTGGACCCGTGTGGTTATGGGATCGATGTTTTTCTCTTTTCCAGTAGGCAGTTGATTGTAGTCTGTACTCAGACATGTACCTTCCGCTGTTGTATTGTATTTTTGAGGCAGTTGTATGCCGATTGTATGAGATGTTGTATCCTGTATCTGTAATGTTGTGATATCATGTTGGAAATCCGGGGCATATGGCTTTGTCATATGTCGCGGTGGGACCGATATGTGCTTCATCCCCGGATCTGGATGGAAACATCTCGATCTGGAACAGTACCGCATATCGGGCCTTACAACCCCGCGCCGCCAGTCGAACCGCAACCGCCACATCGCCACCGCAAGCACCAGCCCACACCACCAACCTCCACCGTCGATCCTTGTTAGCGCAGCCCGCTGATACGTCTCAAATGTATCGACTTTTCTAAACACTTTTGCTATTGTTTTGGCCTTATTCTTGCATTATTTGAATGAAACTAACCCGGACTGGCGCTGTATTCAGCAGTGCATGTGTGGTTTTCTTGTGTGCAGGAAAAATGGATTTTTAGGTGTCCCGGAAAATTCTAGTAAAAATAAAGAAAATCCAAGCACCGGGAGGAACCACATGTCAGAAGAGGGGCTGCCCCTGGCCCAGGCGGCTAAGTGGCGCGGCCAGGCCCCTGGCCGTGCCAGGGGGTGCCTGGGTGGGTCCCACCCCTCTGGTGCCCTAGCTGGACTCCTATTTTTACCCGAGACCGAGAAACCCCAGAACAGAAGTCGTTTTGTCAATTCTCGCCGCGGAGCCGCGGACACCCTTTGTTCTCTCTGGGAGAGCTAATCTAGAGGTTGCTTTGGCCTTCGGTGAGGGGGAATCATCGCCATCGTCATCATGATCGCCATTCCATCACCCGTCCATGACTTCTCCTATCATGTGTGAGTAATTCCCCGCTGTAGGCAAAGGGGATGGTAGGGATTGGATGAGTTAGATCATGTAATTGTTCATCATATTGTTGGGGGCATGTTGCCTATCATCTACTATGGTGTTTATCATCTTTGCTACAACTTGTTGTTCTTATTGCTTGTCACTTTGGGCCCGAGTGCGTGTTTGCATGAACATATTTGGGTTTGTAATCCTATCTATGAGTTGTATGCACCTATTATAGTCCGGAACCGGCGATCCAATGGTGACAGCTTGGGACACCAAAGGGGATGGACTATAATTTGAGGATTCCATGTATCCATTGATTGGTAATGCTTTGTTCCGGTGCTCTTTGATAGGAGCACCTTAATCTCCATAAGTTTTTTTGGCCCCATTTGTAGTGGGACGGTAGGACAAAAGATGTTGTGCAAGTTCTTATTGCAAGCACGTACAACTACCTTTGGAATACATGTCTAATACGTAACAAATGTATCTATAATTTCTGCTTGTTTCATGCATGTTTTGTGTGATATTGCTATGATCTAGATACACTTTCATACAATTTTAATCATATTTGGACTAACTTATTAACTCAGTGCACCATAGTGTCTGTAACAACCTCAGGTCTTGTAACAGTAATTACTGTTGATGGAACAGTAATCACCTTGCTACAGTTAAATCACTGTGCTTGATCATTGCCTTGATCATCTATGAATTCACAGATGAAACAAATTCAAAATGCTTTTTGTCTGATAATTAAAACCAATGTGGCAAATAAAACTTTCTCCAAAAATTATGAAAGCAATTTTGTAAAATGCCTAAAATTCAATGGATCACATCCATATGGTTTTGGGAATTTATTAAGCAATGAAATGAATCCAACAAATGAAAAGAGTAGCCTAAAGTCCCCTTTTATCAATGGCATAATTAAAATAAATACTAAATGAATTTATAAAAATACCAAACTTTTTGTGGCACTGTCTTAATGTACAATACTAATTATGGACTATGTTACATATTTTACAAAAATGCAAAAGTGCCTAAAACAATTAAACCCAGAAAAGAAAAGAAAAATTAAAAAGAAGAAAATGCAAAAAGCACTATCCCTCGCCTAGCGCGAGGCCCACCCCGGCCCAGTCCCCCGGCCCACCTTCCTCTCCCGTTGTCTTCTTCCTCCCCCTTGCGTGTCATCCATCCCCCGGCTGGCCGCGGCGAGGGCACGCCGTGGCAGCCATCCGGCGGCCGCTGGAGGGGTCAAGTACCCCGAGGCCACCCCCGAGCCCGCCCCAGAACCCTAGAACCCCCTAGCCTCCGTCGTTAGCCCCCTCCCTCTCTCCTGCTTCTTCCCCACCTCTCCCGCGCGCTGGTCGTCGCCGCCGCACGTGCGCCACCGCGGCCAACGACGATGAGGCGACGCACCACCCTGTCCAGAATACTTCCCGTGATTGACTCCTCGACCCCCTGCAACGAATCAGACTGCGTCACCCCGTGCCCGACGCCCCGGTCATCTCCCTCCGCTCAGTACGCCGTGATCGGCGCGCCGATTCGCCGCATCCCGAGCTCCTCCAGCCTCCACGTGACATCCTCGAGAATCCCTGTGAGCCTCTGCACTTTGCCCCTCTTTTCCCATCGCCATTTGCGCGCTCGGTCGTCGTCCCCGCTGTGCCGTGTCCCGGCGGCCGCCATGGCTGTCCAAGTCGTGCTCACCTTGACCCTATTTCCCGCGTAAGTGCACCAGCGTGCTCCCTGGGAGCCGTAGGTTCGATTTGACCGAAGACTCCGCTCGTTTTTGCCGTGCAGCGCCATTTGCCATTACGGCCGAAGGCCACCTCCGCCATTGTTGATGTGGTGCTCGGCTCCGTTCACCTCAGCTGCGGCTACGGCTACCGATCGACGCGGGAGAACACCAGCTCTCCAACAAACCTAGCCGCGCAAGCTCTCATCGCCGGAACTGGCCGGAATGGCGACCTCGTCATCGACTGTTGTCGCCGGCGTGCCCAAGAGCCACTGGCAGGTGGCCCCCACCTGTCAGGTGGTTAACTGGCTGTTAACCAGCCACTGGCAATGGGCCATACCCCATGTTAATCCCACTGTTAAGTTTAATCTAGGATAACTGTTAGTTTATAACCTATGGGGCTGACATATGGGCCCCACCAGATAACCCTTCATTTTAATTTAAATAGAAATTGTTAGACTGACAACTGGGTCCCACCTGTAAGGAATTAGGTTAAAAGAAATATAAATGTTAATAGTCTATGACATGTGGCCCCTGGCCTTATTTAAATTTAAATAAAAGTTTTATTAAAATGTGAGGCTGATCAGTGGGACCCACTGGTCAGGTTTGACCAGTCAAAATAACTGTTCTGGATAATGTTTGAATAAATGAATTAAATAAATTCAGAAAATGATTTAACTTTAAAATTGAATATCTTTTAAACAGTAAATTAGATTCAAAAACTTTATACATCAAAATTGATCAGAAAAATATAACGAATACGGATACGCTATCCGTATACCCACCACACCCCTCTAACACAACGAACATCAACATTCCCCCTCCGGGCCGTTTGTCGATAATCACCCGGAGCCGGACTTTCATCCCCGGATGAATTCCCGCTCCGAGCCACGTGCATTGCACTGCGTTAGAACACCGTTAACATTGCATACGTCATGCCATTCATCTGTTTGCTATGATTGCTTTATATTTACTGTCCCCCCTTTTATTCTCTGGTAGGCCCCGCTGCTACCGCCGACTACACTGCTGCCGGGTAGGACTACTTCGTCGACGACCCTACCCCTACCGTCGAGCTTCCAGGCAAGGAGAGCCATTCTCTTCCCTAGATATCGCATATCTTTTCCATACATTTCTTGCACTAGGCATTGTTACTGCTGCTGCTACGTTACAATCCTATTCAATTGCATAGCTTGTCTTTGTCGCCCCTTGATGTACATTCCTTTATCCTATGCTGCCTATTATAATTATGCATTATATTCAGCAGTGAGCCCTGCGCATTGTTAGCTAGGATTAGATAGCGAGCCATGATCACTCAGGGGAGTGCATGCAGATACAAAATATATATACAACTGCAACAGGTACGGATCAATGTAGACGCCCTAGGGAACCTACAACGGCGAGACTCTACCGAGTCGCTTCGAGTTTGACTTACGAGTGGAATGGACTCGTATTTCACTCTCGTCGGCTCAGTAGCGTAGCATCACCGGGATGATACGAGGTTTACCTCTTTAGTTCATTCCGCTGATGTCTCTGTCGAACCTCTTTAAGTGTGCCATCGAGGGTGATACCTCCTGGTTTCACTTAATGGTAGGCACTCGAATCAACTGGTGTCCTTAGAGGTAAGAGTCGGGCGACCCAACGGTGCCCGCGAGCGGTATATTGTCGGGAACGATAGGGAGGGTATGGCCGACATTTCTGGCGTGCTTGGCCCCTGCTCGTATCTCGCGAGAGTTACCAAACCACTAAAAGTCGAGCTCTACCAAGAGCACACGCGAGACAAGGTAAGGAGACGGTTCACCTTGTTGGTAACCGCGTGCTTTGACAGGACGACAGGGCAGGTCCCGACGCTACTGGTGGTCCTTGTCGCTGTTCGTTGTCCGTTGTGTTGTTAGTCGGACAGCGATAACGGTTGTCTGCGAGATAATAATAATTTACTAAATGGTTCGGTGGATTACTTGAGAGGCCTCAAAGGCCTGTACGCACTACCTTCACGTGGGATAAGGAGTTATGGGCTCCCCTGCGTCGTAGTTTGTCCGAAAGCTCTTCAGACGTCAGCAGTACCGCGACTTGCGCCGGGAAGTGGTGTCTTCTTCGTCCGGACGGTGTATTTGGATTTGCTTTTGCTTCACCGGCCAGCCAGGCACCGTGCAGGAGCGTGAAGGGTGAGGGTTCCTAGACCCCTGATCGCATATGATATAGTCCGGCGGATGGCCTCTCTGTTGAGCCTAGGATGGACTGCGTCGTGTCGGATAGCTTTGGTGGAGCATTCCCTAACAAGGTGCCCACCACCCTGGAGATCCGAGCGTGCAGGCTGAACAGTAGTGCACCCCTGTAGGGAGTTTAATCTATTCGAATAGCTGTGTCAACGGTAACATGACGCTTTATGCTGAAGCTGGATCTTACCACTACAAACTACTACTATTAACTGTATGGTTCCGGGTCTTATTCCTCGCGGGGAAGTCGAGGAAGGGAACTCGGAAGCATTATTATTATTAATTATTACAACTTACTATTATACAATGCTGCAACAACTTCTGCTTCATTGTTACTTTATGTTTTATATGAATTGTTGGCTATTCTCTTCTCATGCTGCAAGACATCGTCGGAAGATGCTAGTCTTTGATAGGCCTAGCTTCTTACCCTTATTCTGATTTCTACCTTGCAGTACACTATATACAGCCTCCCTTTCCATTTGATACAAACGCATAAATGCTTAGTAGCGGACGTAAGACTCGCGGGTATGCTAGATACTCACCCTTTCTTTTTTCCATTTTTGTTTTGCCTGATCGGCCGCTGCAGTCGACGTTGGATTCTTGGAGTCCAGGAGCAGGAGATCCCCGATGCCGACCACCACAATATGAAGATCCCCGATGCCTTCTACGACGTTGAGTTCCCCGTGGACCAGGAGTAGTTTGGAGGTTCCCAGACAGGAGGCCTCGCCTTTTCGATCTGTTGTTATTTCTGCTAGCCTTCTTAAGGCAACCTTGTATCCTTGTGTCTGTACTCAGATATTATTACTTCCGCTAACCTTGTGCTCCCGAGCTGTTGTATTCGAGCCCTCGTGGACCCTGGCTAGTATTAAATAGCTTGTATTATTTTATTTGTAGAGTTGTGTTGTGATATCTCACCGTGAGTCCCTAATCTCGACCGTGTACCTTGCGTGTATGATTACTATACACGACTTGATTTTGGGGGCGTCACAGTGTTAGTTCCTGTTTTCTGCTGTTTTTTCTATTTCAGGTTAACCCCCATATTAAAAGTGCTCCAAAAATTCGGGAAAATCAGATAAAAAATCAGCGCAACGGAAGCTTCCGGAGTCCCGAAGGAGGGATAGAGGGGCCCCACCTAGTGCCCAGGCGGCAAGGAGACGCGACGTAGGGCTTGGCCGCGCCAGGGGGGCGCCTCGACACCTGGTGGCCCCCCTGGCTGCCCCCTTCGCCTATTTATTCCCCGTGACGGGATTCTTCCGAAGACAGAACCCTTTTTTGCGATCTCGCCTCTGTTCCGCCGTCGCCCCGCTTCCAAGATTGGGAGCGCCAGCAGACCTCTTCCCGGCACCCTGCCGGAGGGAGGATTGACCTCCGGGAGCCTCTCCTCCACAATGGACGCTTCTCGGATGATCCGTGAGTAGTCTACCTTGGACCTTGGGTCGGTGATCAGTAGCTATGTGATGTTCTCCTCCCCTCTTTGTTCTTCATGGATTAGACCTCGTGAGCCGCCCTACATGATGGAGGCACATATGTAATTTTCTGTTGTTGCTATGCTGAGTTTGCTGGGATCTGATGGATTATGAGACTATGTTCAGTTTGTGATTGAGTAATATATTTATATTTTATATTTATGTTCTTGAGTAATTCTTGCATGTTCTTCGTTGTTTATTATTGCTTTGGCCAAGTAGTTTTTTTTTAAGCTTCTTTGGCCAAGTAGTTGGTAGTGACTCCAAGAGGGAACGTTATGCTCGATTGTGGGTTCATGCCCCCTGATGACTAGCTTGAGTGCCAGAAACATGAGTCTAGGGGATGTGTTGTTGCAACAAGGGGGAAAACAACGGTGCTTGTAACCGCGGTTGCAAGGATTGTTTACTTTACGCAATGTGATTTTTAATGCAGTTGTCTGTTGCTTTGGGTTTACACCTTCGGTGGGGCTCGCAACTTAATACCAGCGAGATGTTCTGGATAGATATCTCAAGGTGGATGATTAGTAGTAGATGCAGTTAGATTTCGGTCTACTTATTTTGGCGTACCGCCCATTCTTTTGAGTCTCGTCCTTTCTTTGTAGCATAGTTAGCATTGCGGTGCGTTTTTAATCATGTCAATTGCCCAACTATGAATTGTTTACCTCGCATAGAAGTTTTATCGTCTTTTGGGAGCGAGACATCACTAGTGAACATCACGGGACCCCGGTCCATATTCTCATCATTGTTTACACGCTCATTTATTTTCTGATTTTACTTTCAGCTGCTATCACCATTATCATTATCCCTTGTGTTTGATCCTTTGTAAACAACAAGACCGGAGAGATTGACAACCTCTCTGAACTTCGTTGGGAGCTAAGTTATTTGTTGTGTGTGTGCAAGTCCACGTCAACCACTAAATTTCTAGCGCCGTTGTCACCTACTTTGCCGCTTTCGAGTCCTACGGGAGAAAAACCCTATCCTCTACATAGGGGAAATTTGCTGCTATCCTACATCTCACCTTCCACTTGGGGTAACCAACGAAGGGCGAGAAGCCATTATCATCTCTCGCACATCAAGAAAATTTCTGGCGCCGTTGCCGGGGACTCCAATCATCAAGATAGGGGAGTTGGACACTATCTTTTACCTTTGCTTTTTAGTCTTGTTTGTTTACCTTTCAGTTTTTATCTTAGTGTCCTATATAAAAAATCACAAAAAATATATTTATCTTGCTAGTAGTTTCATCATGTCTGGTCCTTTTTCGTTTGTTGAGACAGAGGTTCTCACCTTTAAACAAAAGGTGGTGAAAGTTTAAAATATGCTCGGTATAGAATTAATGATTCTCAGAAAAGAGCCACCACGAAGCAATCCACTACTATCCTGCTTAGAAATTGTTATGTTGGAATTACTCCTTGGAATAGGTTCATTCTAGATAATTCTATCAATGGTAATTACCTAGAAGCCCCAATTTTTGAGTCTCTTAATGTTATTGAAAATCTTGTTGGAAATCTCCCTGTTGCTAGCATACAAGAGGATATTACTCTAGCTCACATTATGAAAAAACTTGAAAAGATAGAGTTAGAAATACCAAGTATAAGTAGGATAAATGAGTTGGATCACAAGATTCAAGGGAATTTGAATAGACTTGATAGCTCCATGTACAAAATTATTAAAACTTTGGAGACCATAAAATCCCATGATATGGATCCTTCTAGGATTGATAAGATTGAGGAAATCATTAACACTTTAGGAACTACTTTCTCCTCAATCAAACCAAAAAGGGTATAAACTCTGGCAAGAAGGGAAGCTAAGTTCAATTATGTCCCTAAGGTTCCATGACCTAAAACTAATCCACCCATTGCCAAGGGAGTTGAAACCGTGAAAACTTTGGAAGAAATACCCCTCTTAGATAAATTTATAAATGAAACTCCCATTGATTTTCTGCCTTTTGTTTTTATCCCTAGAAGTATCTTTATTAGGCCTTTATTTGAAAGATCTCTTAAAACTAGTTGTACAATTGAAGAGATTTTTGATGATCTAGATGATGGTTCGATTGATACAACTTGATCCTTCTTCTTGCTTTATGCCTAGCTTAAAGGCGTAAAAGAAAGCACTTGTTTGGAGGCAACCCAAGATGTTTTTACTTCTGTTATTAGTGGTCTTGATGATTTTTACTACTGTAGCAATATCATTGTATCTTTATTTTCAAGCTTTGTGCCAAGTTCTAGCCTCTTATGATAAGGGAAGCAAAAGTTGTGACATGGTGTCCAAAAAATAGATCATGTCTGCTTGACGGAAAAAATCAAAACAAATCAACAGTTCATCTTTTTGAGCTGATTTTTTTACACAGCATGCTCCATACAATTGTGAAACTTTCATATGTTCTGAGTTTTTTGATTTGACTTGCAGAAGTACCCCCCAAAAAATTCTTTACTACCTGATGGTCTGTTTTTCACATATTCTGCTACGTTTTTCCTTTCTTCACTTTTGCAAACCTTAAGCTTGCTTTTTCTTTGTAAAAACTTTTTGGAAATCTTGAGAAATAGTAGCTCTTCAAGAATATCTTTATTTCCGGTAGAGGAAAATTATTTTATTAAGGGTACTAACCTCTCTAATCAGCTTATGATGAGTTATGTATGAAGGCTATATCTTCTTCATGTTGAGTACCTTGTAAAGTGTGAAAATATTCTATACCATTCTTGTAAAATAGAGTGTTGCCCTTAAGTGAGGAAAATATCCCAAAGAAGACAAATTAAAAGATCCCAAAGAGAACAAATGAGAGTTAAATAGAAAGAGCCATTGAGGCCACCAAAAAATACAAAAAGAAAAGAAAAAAAGAGAAAAATAAAATAAAAAGAGAGAAAGGGGCAACACTACTATTCCTTTTGAAAGATCCACACTCGTACTCCCTCTTATCTTTGTACTCCATAGAGATGACCATTTATGCATATAGCTATGTGGGGACCTTCACACTATAGAACTTGGATTGCATATTCCAAGGATGAGCCTCCTCAAACGAGCTCTAGGGCTTCATGAGCGAGCATGGTTGATGCTCCCCCATTAGTTCCATCAGAGAGCTCTTCTTAGCTCATATTTGCATCCGTTGCATGGAAATCCCTACTCCTCACATCATATCTATCATTTGGACTTATCTCGCCTATGATTGTCCTCATTGATGTGAGCCTTTCACACCCTTTTGTCTTCCTCCTCCACCGTATTTCTCTCTTTGCCATCCTAAGTGTCAACTCTCTTGCTTACACTCATCCATTGCATGAGTGCTCAAAATATCGAAAGGGAGTGGAGCAAATTGACTTGTACCTGGCTAGTGGTCTGGGGACGAGTCAAGATAAGATTCCAAAGAAGACCAAGTGTGAAACTTAGTAGATTGAGTTCTGAACAAAAATATTTTTTCTCTCGTATTCCCATATTCCCCTTCTTGCACGCAAACACCATCTGGAGAGATTCGAGTCACGGACAGCGAGAGCTCTTGCACCTTTATGTTCTTATGTTGCTTGTTTCAATGCTAATATAGACTCTTGCCTGTTATGACTTGAATCGAATTACATACCTTGATTGCTTTACTTTTAAAGTTCTTATATGGTTGTTAGCATGTCACCACAGAAATTATGCTTGTTATTATTTACCTACTCGAGGACGAGCAGGAATTAAGCTTGGGGATGTTGATACGTCCCAAACGTATCTATAATTTCTGCTTGCTCCATGCATGTTTTGTGTGATATTGCTATGATCTAGATACACTTTCATACAATTTTGATCATCTTTGGAATAACTTGTTAACTCAGTGCACCACAGTGTCAGTTCCTATTTTCTATTGTTTTTCTATTTTAGGTTTCCCCGATATTAAAAGTGCTCCAAAAATTCGGGAAAAATCAGATAAAAAATCAGCGCCAACGGAAGCTTGTGGAGTACCGAAGGAGGGCCAGAGGGGGCCCACCTGGTGCGCAGGCGGCCATGTGGCGCGGTGACGGGGATCAACCCCGGAAAATCCCATGGTCAGGGACCCTGGGTTAGTCATGAGAGGCACAGGTTGGACGATAGCTCGTCGGCAAACAGGAAAGCACGCTCCTGCTCGATATTATTGATAGGGGAGATGCGATTACAATGGATGCCAAGGCTGGAGAGCTCAAGGCTAGGGTTACAGATGATATTTGTTGTCTTTGATGTCGCCCCTCCTAGCCCTTATATACTAGGCTAGGTCTCGGGGAGTTCATCTACGTTTACAGGTAAGCTTTCCTAACCCTAGCTTGCTCCGTATGGCAGGTCTTCGCACCTTCCTTGTGAGTCGTAGACTCCTACGTCGGTGTCAATTAGCGGGCCGAGGCTGTATCTTCATGGGCCTTCTGTCTTCATGGACACCAGGTAGGCTTATCCATAGGAGTCGTGGGGTCACCCCCTCGTCAGTAGCCCCCGAGTGCCTAGGGAACTCGAAGAGTCGCGCAGGGACTCGAGTACATTCATTTGTCGGTTATTGGTATGCGCAGTACATCCGCGGGTCGCTGGCAGTCTGGTGGCCATGACAAAACCTGTTTCGAGGGATTCTAAGCTGAAAGGGCCCAAGGAGTCGACTGGTCGAGCCTTGGTGAATTGCACTAGGGCAAATACCACAGTAGCCCAATCAAACCCACGTCCCTCGACGTGAGCTTGGAACATTGGTGTCGAGCAAAAGTCTGGCCGCTTCAGGTCTTACGGTGTTCATTTGTCGCCAGTAATGTGCATAGCCTAAGGCGCGTCCGCCCGGCTTTTGCTATCATGCGCAGCGCATGGAAAAGGTTGGGAGTGAAATCGCTCTTCGGCAAGTCCCAGCCCAGCCGAACTTCGCAGCGGGGTCTTACCTACACGCTAATCTTGCGTGGCATCTGGGCACAGTGTATCGTGTTCCAGGAATGTGTGTTTTTGAGGCGCGGAGCCTTATAGCATGGCACCCGCTTGGAAGAAAACATCAAGCGAGTTGTTCACTCATTCACCCTGGAGCTCGTCTCGAGTGCTCAGACGGGTTTTTTTTTAGCGAGTAGTCACTGGAATGCCATTTCGGCTCTTGAGGTGAGGGAGCACCTGGGACTCTTTAGCGCCGTATGATCTTGGCGAATGCATGTTTGTCTTGCGTCGGGTTGAGGGAGCACCCGAGACTCCCATGAGTGCGAGTGGTCACTCGAGCACATTGCTGACCTTTAGGTGAGGGAGCACCCGGGACTATTATTATGTACTCTCCCGATGGGAGCAAGATGTTTTTCTTCGTCGGGAAAAAGATCTGAAAGATGGAATCTCTGAGCCTTGATGTCCATTGGTTTTCTTCGCCGCTTGTCAGGATAATGATGCCTCTGCTTGATGGCTGTCAGGGATGCCTCGCCAGTGAACCGTCACGTTTTCATGATCGGTCATAATGATGACCGCTGTGGCGTGCGGCCGACGCTGGTTGGGTTTCCGAGACGCGCGTTACGCGTCTCATGCATAGTGCGTTCCGTGGGAAAGCATCTTGGTCTTGGAATCTGAGACATCTGCGACGTTTTGGTCTTTGAATTAATTGCTGCTGTCGTCTCGGCTTCTCCGTGCTAGGAGGTTTTTTTCTATAAATAAGCCTTTCTCTTCCCTAGCGTTTCACCTCCATCCGGCTTGCTGCTTTGCCTCTTCTTTCTTCTCTTGTTCCTCTCATGGCTCCCAAGCGGGGTGTTGGCCGTGGCCGCGTTCGTCGTGGCCGTGGTGGCCGTACACCACGCCCATGCCGTGGTGGTCGCCATGGTACGGCGCCAGTGCCTTCCTCTCCTCCCTTGGAGGAGGGATTCTAGCGCTATGACTTTCTTTTACGTGTTCGTGGCCAGAGTGCCAATCGCGTTCTTCTTCCCTCTGCTTTTTCCGCCATTGTCTCTGAACGTGGCTTGGATGGCTTTCTTCTGCATCTTCAAGGGAGCTGTAGATCTCCTTCTTATGTTGACTTGGAGGTTGATAGCTCCCGCTTAATTTTTCCTGGCTCTGGTTGGAGTTTGTTTGCTCGGCGGTTGAATTTGCGAGATGGCGATATGCTCAGCTGTCGTTTTGACGGCGAAAGAACTGTCACTGTCCGCGCGTTCGACCCGAGCGGCAACAACATGGATCCGCATGGGCAGGAGTCGAGCAGCGACAGCTGCACCAAGTCGAGAAGTCCTTCGTCAGCCTGCGTCTTCGACTGCTTCTTCCTCCGGGGACTCTTCTGGTGCTGGTGGTGAGCCATCTTCAACTGCTTCCTCCTCTGGCTCTGAAGAGGACCTCGATGTCAAGCCACCGGTTAAACGAGCGCGACAGGCGACCTTGTATAACTGGAGGCAGCAGCGTCATCTTCGCCGGCAGCTCGGCCGGAGCTGGAGAAGAAGCTAGTGGAGCAGGAGAAGAAGTTGGTGGAGCATCGTCTTCACTTGCTCCGCAAATAAGTCGAGCTTCATCTTTTGTTATGTCATTGACATCATGAGCCTGCTGCTTCGACTCCTCCTTTGTCTGTGATGATGCTTGCTGTCTTAGTGCCAATCATCCCGACATGGGCTCACATGTAGAAGTCATAATTCCTTGGGTGATTGATGTTGTAGGCTTTATTGTAACTAGGTTAGTGCTCGATGTAATGAGGATTGCCTTCGAGTGATCAGAGCTGCCTTCTATCCAATGTACTTTGAATTTTTGTACTGAAAATGATCCTTGTGATGTAAACTGTGCTTGAGCTTTGCAATGGAATTTATCTTTGGGCCTTATGCAACCGAAAACTGTGTTCACGTCCTTGATGATCAGGAGCTGTCTTCGATTTCTTTGTAACCGAGAGCTGTGTTCGAGTCCTATGCTCTCGAGATCTGTCTTTGAGTCCGTCCAAATTTTGCATTGTTGGTTCTACCGGGTGCGCGACAGCGCTCCCGATGGGAGTAGCCCCCGAGGCTACGCTTGAGTCGGAGGGTCGAGCGTAGGCTGAAATTTGTTTCCCTTGTCGTTAGTTACTGTCTTTTATCGGGTGCGCGACAGCGCCCCCGATGGGAGTAGCCCCCGAGTCTTTAGGTGATTGTTAGCGATCGGATGAAGACTAAATGAGTCTGTGTTCTGTGCTTCTTCCAAAGTTTCTTCATATTACTTGGTGCTCCATCTGATTGTGGCCATGTCTTTCGAGCTTTGCTCTCAGCAGGTGGGGCTGGCCGGGTATTTTTGCTTGGGCTTTTTAAGCTTCAGATTACGCGAGCGGTCTTCGGGAGGAGGTGGTGCTCGAGCTCCCGAGTGCTTGGATGTAGAGGTTGCATGAGTGATGATAGCGTCTTTCGGGGGGAGTTTGTACTCGAGCCCCCGAGTGCTTTGATGAAGATCGCGTAAGCGGCGATAGCGTCTCTCGGGGGGATTTTATTCTCAAGCCCCCGAGTGCTTTGGTTAGGATCGCGTAGGCGATAGCGTCTCTCGGTGGGATTTTATTCTTAAGCCCCCGAGTGCCTTGTTTAGGATCGCGTAGGCGATAGCGTCTCTCGGGGGGATTTTATTCTTAAGCCCCCGAGTGCTTTGGTTAGGATCGCGTAGGCGATAGCGTCTCTCGGAGGGATTTTATTCTTAAGCCCCCGAGTGCTTTGGTTAGGATCGTGTAGGCGATAGCGTCTCTCGGGGGGATTTTATTCTTAAGCCCCCGAGTGCTTTGGTTAGGATCGCGTAGGCGATAGCGTCTCTCGGGGGGATTTTATTCTTAAGCCCCCGAGTGCTTTGAGATGGCAGTATTTGGGAAACATTTATTTTATTGCGGTCGAGTGGCTACATGAGTTGCCAGTCATGTTTGACCGATGGGGAATATGGATAGAACAGTCGCAAGTTTGCTACGTGCCATGGGTTGCCCACGTCCTCGTCTGTCTTCGGGTTCTTCAGCCTGTAGGCGCCACCTCCGATGACTTCTGAGACTATGAATGGTCCTTCCCATTGGGGGGCAAGTTTATGGACCTTCTCTTGTATCAGCCGTAGGACTAGGTCACCTTTGTTGAAGGTTCTAGTGCGTAAGCGACTGCTTTGGTAGGTGCGCAGCTTGTCATGGTACCCCTCTGATTTTTCCAGGGCTTTATCTCTTGCTTCGTCAGCTGTATCTTTGTCATCTTACAGTGCTTCTTCTGCTTCTTCTTCTTCGTATCCGGTGACCCGAGGTGCTCCGAACTTGAGGTCATGTGGTAGGACTGCCTCTGCCCCGTACACCATGAAGAAGGGTGTGTACTGGGTCGCGGTGTTTGGTGTAGTTCGTAGGCTCCATAATACCGCAGGGAGTTCTTCTACCCAGTTGCCGGCGGCTTGCTCGAGTGGTGCGAGGAGCCGTTTCTTGATTCCCCCGCACACAAGGCCGTTTGCTTTTTCCACCTGGCCGTTGGACTGCGGGTGCGCGACTGATGCATAATTGATTTTGATGCCTAGTTCTTCGCAGAAGTTCTGGAATTCTGCATCTGTGAAGTCCGTGCCATTGTCCATGATGATGTTGTGTGGCACTCCGAACCTGAAGATGATCGATTTGATGAAGTTGACAGCCGTGAGGGCTATGGAGCTGGTGATGGGCACTGCTTCGATCCATTTAGTGAACTTGTCGACCGCGACGAGCAGGTGTGTCCTTCCGCCCTTTGATGATTTCTTGAGTGGGCCCACCATGTCGAGTCCCCAGGTGGCGAACGGCCAGGATAGTGGTATGGTCTTGAGCTCTGATGCGGGAGCGTGTGGCCTGTTTGCGAATTTCTGGCAGGCGACACAACATCGCACAATTTCTTCTGCGTTTTTCATGGCTGCGGGCCAATAGAACCCGGCTCGGAATGCTTTGGACACGAGTACTCGACTACTCGCATGGTGCCCGCAGGTGCCTTCATGGATTTCGAGCAGTAGGGCTTTGCCGTCCTCTTCGTCGATGCACCTCTGGAGTATCTGAGTGATGCTGCACTTGTATAGTTGTTTGTTGATCACCGTGAACGCCTTGGATCGTCGGTTGATTCGTCGTGCTTCGACCACGTCTTGTGGTAGCGTACCTTCGATTAGGAATCGGAGGAACGGTTTTGCCCAAACGGGTCCTTCGAGCTCCGTCGGGGCTGTGCTGTCGGATGTGCTGGTGTTTGTTCTTTCTGATGGGGTTGCTGCTGCCACCTGCGCCAGTTCTGTTGCGTCTTTGCCGTCCACGACTGCTTCAGGTGTTGCTTCCTGTACCTTGATGGATCTCTTGCTGATGCTTTCGAGAAAAACGCCGGGTGGTACAGGTCTCCGGGTCGAACCGATGTTCGCGAGCTCGTCAGCTTCTATGTTGTTGTCCCTGGTGATGTAGTGGAGCTCGCAACCATCAAAACTTCCCTCGAGTTCGTTATTGAGCTTCAGGTAGGCCGCCATGTTGTCGGCTATTGCGTAGCAGTTTCTCATCGTCTGCTGGACGACGAGATTGGAGTCCCCGTAAATTATGAGGCGAGTGGCTCCGCACGTTTTGGCCATGCGCATGCCATGGAGGAGTGCCTCGTATTCTGCTTCGTTGTTGGAGGCGTGACTGAAGTTAATCTGGAGGACATATTTCAGCTTTGTTCCTTTAGGGGAGATGAGCACAACTCCTGACCCAGCTCCTTGTTGTCTCTTGGACCCATCGAAGAACATTGACCATGAACTTGATAGGTCTGGGGGGCCTGGTGTCTGAACCTCCGTCCACTCGACCAGGAAATCTGGGAGTACTTGGGATTTTATGGCTGTTGGGTGCTTGAACTGCAGGTCCCGTGGGCTGAGCTCAATGTTCCACTCGGCGACTCGTCCAGTTGCTCCAGGGTTGTTGAGTATGTCAGCGAGTGGTGCGCTGCTCACGATTGTGATAGGGTGCTCGTCAAAGTAGTGGGACGCCTTTCTTGAGGTCATGAAGATGGCCAGTAGTAGCTTTTGGTAGTGCGGGTACCGCTGCTGGGATTTGGTCAGGAGCATGCTGAGGTAGTAGATTGGTCTCTGGATGCTCTGGACCTTGCCTTCTTCTGCGTGTTCGACAACGAGCGCTGTTCTTACTACACTGCTACGTGCTGCCACGTAGAGGTATAGCTTCTTTCATTCCTTGGGTACCGCCAGGATTGGTGGGGTCGAGAGTGTCTTTTTTAGGTCCGCGAATGCTTGGCGGGCTTCCTCCGTTCACTCGAATTTCTCTCCTTTCCTGAGTAGCTGATAGAAAGGCAGCGTGCGTTCTCCCAGCCTGCTGATGAAGCGGCTTAGGGCTGCGAGTTTTCCAGTGAGCTGCTGTACTCCTTTGACGTCGGTTGGTTCTTGCATGCGGGTGATGGCTTGGACTTTCTCAGGATTTGCCTCGATTCCTCTGGCAGAGACCATATAGCCAAGCAGCTTCCCCGCCGGTACGCCGAATGCGCACTTCTTTGGGTTGAGTTTGATTCTGTATTTGTTGAGAGTCGCGAAGGTTTCGCGCAGGTCGTCGAGTAGTGTGGCTGCTTTGTAGGTCTTGATGACGATGTCGTCCACGTAGACTTGCACGTTTCTTCCGATTTGCTCCTTCAGGCAGGCCTGCATCATTCGCTGGTAAGTGGCGCCTGCATTTTTGAGCCCGAAGGGCATGGTCCTGTAGCAGAATACGCCATAGGGGGTGATGAACGATGTGTGCTCTTCGTCTTCTTCCTTCATCCTGATCTGTTTGTATCCTGAGTAAGCATCAAGAAAGGAAAGTAGATCGCACCCTGCTGTCGAGTCGATTATCTGATCGATTCTAGGCAGGGGGAAGTGGTCCTTCGGGCAATGCTTGTTGACTGGTCCGTAGTCGACACACATGCGCAACACGGTCGTGTCTTTCTTGGGCACCAGCACTGGGTTGGCTATCCAGGTGGCTTTCTTCGTTTCTCGGATGAACTGGGCGTCAAGTAACCGGTTGACTTCCTCTCCGATTGCTCTGCGCTTGGGCTCCGAGAATCGTCTCAGCGCTTGCTTCACTGGCTTCGTGTTTTGCTTGATGCGTAGGGCGTGTTCCGTGAATTCGCGTGGTATCCCAGGCATTTCGGCTAGGCACCAGGCGATTATTTCCCACTCGTCACGAAGGAAAGAGACGAGAGGCGTCGCCTGCTCCTCTGGTAGGTGGGCGTACACGCGGACTGTTTTGTCCGGGTCCGTCGGGTGCACTTGGTGAATGACTGTGTCGCTGTCGATGCTGAAGTCGCGTCCGTACTCTTTGGATTCGCTTCGGTTCACCAATGGGAGGGTACTCTTGTCCGTCACCATGGCTATTTCTCTGAGTTCTTGTTCAGCTCCGAATGTGTCGGAGATTCTGTGGAAGTCACGAGCACATTGAGCTGACTTGATGAAGCTTCCGTTGATCGTGAGGACTCCTGCTGATCCTGACATCTTGAGCTTGAGGTAGGCGTAGTGTGGGACTGCCATGAACTGCGCGAATGCTAGCCGTCCCAATATGGCGTGGTACTGCGATTGCCAGTCAAGTACCTCGAACTCGAGGACGTGCTTTGCGAAGTTGCGTCGGTTGCCGAAGACGACTTCGAGTTCGATGACTCCGAGGGATGTGGCTGCTTCTCCTGGGACTACCCCGTGTAACTCGGTGCTCGATTTTCTCCATACTGATCGTGGGATCAGCATCTTTTGCAGGGTGCTGGCGAAGATGATGTTCATGCTGCTGCCTCCGTCCATGAAGACCCTATCCATGCCGTACCCTCCGATTTGTGCATCGAGCACTAGGGGCGCGTGCCCTGGTCTTGGGACTGCGGGTGGATGGTCGTCTTGTGAGAACGTGATGCTGGTCTCCGTATCATGTAGCCGGTAGACTTCGACTATGTTTATGCTCTCGGCTGCTCTAGCTTGCAGGGTGTAGGCATCGCTTCGTGTTTGCGGTACCCTTCCTTCTTGGATCATGAGCACATGTTCTTGCAGCGGGCTGTGACGTCCTTCCCGGCTTTAGGGCGGCGGTTGCTCGGGTCGTCGGTTGCGCCTGTCTTCTTTCTGCTTCTCCTTCCTGAGGTCGTCGGCTAGCTCGTTGAACAGGCGACAGTCTCTCAAAGTGTGACCTGACTTGACGCATCCCCAGTCGTCCTCGAAACTGTGGATCGTGCAGGGTCCTGCCAGCTGCTCTCTAGCCGTGAGTTTGCTAGATCCGGCGTGCCTCTTCCGTCTTGAGATTCTGAAGATTTGCTCGGGGTCCTCCAGGTGTTCGTGGAAGCGGGGGTCGTTGTAGATTCCTCGACTCATGTCTTGGTTCTTGATGAGGTTGGCGAATTCATCCGGCCTTCTATCTGGGTCATAGTACTCGCCCACCGGTGTCTCCGAGTCGCTGTCCTGACTGACGGCAAGTGCTCGTGTGACGGCGTGTCGTCGAGCGGTCGTCGGTTGCGCGGCTGCGTGTCATGGCTTGTTCATTGGAGCCTCGCCGTAGATCTCCCATGCACACTTTTTGGGTCGTAGATTCCTTCTTCCTTGGCGATGGTTCTGCTGATCGCTGGTTTCGATCTCGTAGTCATCGTCTTGATGTGCGGCGAGTGCCCGGGCGGTGGTGGGTTGTCGAAAGATTTGCGAGTCCTCCGCTGCGCGTCGCGGTTCGTCGAGTGGAATTCCTTTGTAGGGGCCCCTCGCCGTTCTTCTGGGTCGTCGATTCCTTCGGCGCTGATGCTGCACTTGGTCGTTACCGTAGTATCGGTACTGGCACAACTGTAGCTCGAGTGGTCTTGATGGGGTGACAGAGATGTCCGCCGTGATCTTGAATCCTTCGAGTGGGCTAGATCTGGTTCTTGCCCTTGAGTTGTAGTTTTCTGAAGACGGGACTGCCGAGATCGTGATCCCAACCTTTGTAGTTCCCACAGACGGCGCCAATTGACGGGGATCAACCCCGGGAAATCCCATGGTCAGGAACCCTGGGTTAGTCATGAGAGGCACAGGTTGGACGATAGCTCGTCGGCAAACAGGAAGGCACGCTCCTGCTCGATATTATTGATAGGGGAGATGCATTACAGTGGATGCCAAGGCTAGAGCACTCAAGGCTAGGGTTACAGATGATATTGGTTGTCTTTGATGTCGCCCCTCCTAGCCCTTATATACTAGGCTAGGTCTCGGGGAGTTCATCTACGTTTACAGGTAAGCTTTTCTAACCCTAGCTTGCTCCGTACGGCAGGTCTTCGCACCTTCCTTGTGAGTCGTAGACTCCTACGTCGGTGTCAATTAGCGGGCCGAGGTTGTATCTTCATGGGCCTTCTGTCTTCATGGACACCAGGTAGGCTTATCCGTAGGAGTCGTGGGGTCACCCCCTCGTCACGCGGCCTAGGGCTTGGCCGCGCCAGGGGGGCGCCTGGACACGTGGTGGCCCCCTGGCTGCCCCCCTTCTGTTGGGAATGTGCCCTAGAGGAAAATAAAATATGTTTATTAGCATATTCCATAAGTTCATAATAAGTTTTATAATATGCTATAATTGTATTAAGCGGAAACATTAATACATGTGTGGTATAAAACAACCAGGTCCCTAGTTAACTCTAGTATACTAGTCCATTGGGCAATTGATGATCAAGGTTTCCTGATCATGAGCAATTAATCTGTTGACAATGGAGTTGTATCGTTGGGAGAATGATATGATGGACACCCACCCACCAGAAGTTATGCAATGTGATCGAGTCACATAAGTTCAACATTGCGATAACTACAACGTAGTGACCAGATCCTTTGACCGTAATGATCATACATAATAACTATCTATGAGGATGCTTTAATTTGTAACCCACCGCCTGACTGTAATATGCTGGCCATAAAGGTGCACTTTGGGTATTCCAAATAGATATGTTAATGAGTATGCAAATATATCAAAGCGGGATTTGTCCATCCGAGTGAAGGATAGGTACTCTGGGCCCACTCGGTGATATTACATCATAAAGATTGCAACATGTGACTAGGTCACGAGGGCTGTAATATCACGGGAATGAGTAAACATGTTTATCGGTAACGAGGATGAACTAGGTACATTGGATACCGACGATCAAACCTCGGACAAGCAAAGTACCATAGGACAAAGGGATAATGCTCAACGTAAAACGGATCCAACAACGATGAAGTTTCATTCGATGGAAGCGCAGGGGACATCTAGGATTGTAACCAGGTCTGATCGATGGTCATTGATCAAGAGAGTGTCTTGATCAGGTCTGCTGTTTCCCGGACCATAGTGTGTCACACTTAAGGGTATTCGACGCATTAATGATAAATTCGGGATCGCCAGAGAAATAAGAGAGAACTCTGAAATAGTTTCAGAGGAGAGACGAAAAAATTCTGAGGTTCAGAATTGTTCGGAAAGTTATTTAGATATGTTTTATTATTTAATGATATGAATTAAATATTAAAATATAATTTAAATAATTAATGAAATAATATCTTTTTGTTTTTTTGTTTTTTCCGAGGTGGTGGCGCCATGGGCTTGTGGCCCATGTATGTCCACTTGGCCACTTGTGGCCGGTGGCCACATGCGCCTAGGCCATGCATGGCCGGCCGTGGCTAGCATGCATGCGAGGCATGGTATTAGTACCACCTCGCCTGCATAAGTGCCTGTGCACCCTTTTTCTACCTATATATAGTTGTGGTGGGTGTCTCTTTTTGTACACAGAAAATTTCAGATAAATTTTGTTGATCTCTCTCTCCCGTTTTCTCCCTTCTATGTGAGGACTCCCCTTGTTTGGAGTATGCACTAGTTTGGAGTCTTCTCCACTATACACATGCTCTTCTGGTTCGGAGCCCGGAGGGACGTCGGGTACACCGTATGTGTGTAATCCCGCGAGGCGCTACACTTGTGGCGCTACTTCATCTTCGTGTCCGTATAGCGACATCTTCACCGACAACGTTCCGACGGGGACGCAATCCCGTCATCGGTCTCAATGACCGGATGGCTATCGGAGTCATCGTGGAGCTGCGCGACATCGGGGATTGCCGGTACGACTACACCAACCACGTTCACGCGGGAACGTTTCCTGCTTAACGGACTACATACTGGTATGTGATCTATTTCCATCAGTTACTTGCATTTCCATAGCATAGGTATTGGGATTGGGTATCGTAGGTTATGGAAAAATTGTGTTTTCTTCCCCGAACCCCAACAGTGGTATTAGAGCAAGGCTATGCATAGATGTATTGTACTGATATAACACATCTAGTATGTGGCATCAATTCTTCAATTGTTACCCTCCCACGTGTACTCGTTTAGCATTGCGGCAATGTCCTGATGAAGCGGCCCCGACCGACCTTACGCGTTTACGTGAGACTGGTTCCACGCTTGACATATGGCTTGTACCATATAAGTGGCTTTGGGGTGTCTGTCTCTCTAACATTAGCTTTGCGAAGACGTTTGCAACAGAGGGCCCTGATAGGGGTGTAATAGAGACAATTGCTGAGTCGTTGTGGTTGTTTGTTCGTAGGCATAGAAACGGTTCTATCTCGAAAGCCCTAGCAGCCACGTAAAACTTGCAAAAGATAAAGTAGAGGCGTCTAAACTTTAAGTTGCAGGGGGCATCATAGTTAGTATGATTTATATTGTTGCATCATGTTTTTCTAATATGTTAGATATACGACGGTAGCATTATAGGATGATCCCTCACTAAAACCAACATAGTGTCCTTACCCTAGTGAGAACCATCTGGAAAGTTCTTCATTATGGAGGCATCATGTTTCACACGAATGTCAAACATTTTTACGTTCACAAGAGATGGGTGTAGCAAGCCTGGCATATTTATATGATATGGCCTTGCATGACACAACAACAAATCACATAGGGTATGATGGAGAGCCTGGCATATGTATATGATATGGCCTCGGGACATAAGAGACCGAAAGATCAAGCATGAGTCACATAGATGATGTGATTGGCATGATGGCCTACCTTGGACAACATACTGATGGCCGTGACGACCGGGGGAGGTATGTTCTTCAAGGATCGTGTAATCACTTACAATAAACTATGAGGGATGTTTGTCTGAGTGGGATTTCCAGAATTGTTTTAAAACATGAACTCCATATTATGAACTTAATCTTCATGTCTTAGCAAATATCATTGTAGATAATGTCATACCCAAAATGTTTAAAACTATGGCCCTTCTAGTGTGAGGTAGAACTTAAGGTAAATGGGTCTTACTTCATTGATTGTTACCAACACCGTTAGAGACATACTCATTAGTAATGACTTTCTAAACATAATACGAAAACTGCTAGGAGATACACCTGATAACTCCGTAATTGAGAAAGATGATGATGAGTATCGTACTCACCGTCACTTATGAATGATTGTCCAATACACCATACTTCATTCTATGAATCTGAATTGTGAATGCATGTTAACCAACACGTATGGCGTTCTAGGTGAACTTGAAAGCACTAGGTCACAAATCAGAGTAATGGAATATGAGTATATGGATGGGGTTTCTTTCAACTATGGTGGAAGGAACAACCTGCTGAGAAAGTCACTTGGAAACTGTATAAGATACATGGACACCTCGTGTATAACTTGGACTACTGAATGACTGGTTACTTTGCGATAACTTGGGAGTTTCATTCGCTTCCTCGCAGCTACAAAGACCGTATCTAGACTATGTCATGAAGGAGAATCGTTCACCTGTCATGAGTTCATGGTTAAAGTTGAGAACTTTCAAGGTAGAACCAATGCAGGAATGGTCATTGAGGGAGAAAGTATATTTGATATACAAGTTATAAATGTCTTTCCCCAAAAGACACTCTATATACAAGTATTCCATGCTTGAACTCACTGCTTATAGAGTGTCTTGGAAGGGATGAGGTGACAATGTCTGCTGATGATAATCAATATAGTTGATGGTCGACAACACTCTCCCTCTACATCTATCATTTGATTAATTATATGAATAAATTTATGATCGTTTGAATGTGAACATTATCAGTGTGTCTTGCATCTCGCGAAGACAATTATTCATATTAGTGAGAAACAAGTCAGTTGTTCTCCTTTTATGAATGATATCTTTTATGGTCACATTACAATTATGAATGAGTTATTCTTATATTGATGATAGTAGTTTGATCATTTATAAGAAATATTGCAATGCCAAGGATTATCCAAACTTAATAATGACACTACCGTTTTAAGTCATGAATGGTATGATGGAGTCTTGAGATACTTGATCTCTTGACACATGCAAACCATGCCTCTTAGGTGGGATGACTGAAGCATCGCGTTCTGGTAAAATATAGTGTGTAATGATTGTTGTATATCATACATTATGATGTATCGTATATCAGCAAGTAGTGAATTTCATTATTTCGTGAACTTCGTATGTGGACTTAGATGAATATGTGTATTCACTGATGAAACATGAGTCTGAAATAATTTGATCTGATCAAAGGGATTTCATAATGAAGACATGTATTAAATTAACAAGAAAAACAAGTCTCTACTATCTGATCAAAGTGACAAATGTTTTGAGTTAGCCTTGGTCATACATACTTGTATGAAAGTTTCTCCACAAATTACAATGCTTGGAACACTTCAATATTGTTGATGTGCCTGAACATTATAATCATGCTCTATTGAATAGTGTATGGTCTAAGTTATCTCTTACCAAGTTGCGTTATTATTGTTTAGAGTTATTAATTTAATATGCAACCACTCACTTCAGCATACTAAACCATCTGAGTTTGTGGAAACCAACACTATATATGTCATCGTGTATCATGGTTTCTAGGAAGCTTAATTTATATGATAAATTGTCTTTGTAGTGTATCATTAGACAACTATGGATACATCTTCCATAACTAGAACCAAAGGAGCAAAACTTGTATAGCTAAGTTTGGTGTTTGTCAAGAATTGTTCTTGATAAAATGTGGTAATGGAGAAAAGTGAAAGATCAATCAAGGTAATTGACCTTGCCTCCAGATGTCAGAGTAGCGCAATGGAATATGTTCTGGAAGCAAAGCTCTACAATTAGAGTAGAAACTAATGATAAATGATCATGATGTTTCGATGGAAGCTTTTACTGCATAAAGTATGATTCAAGAATACATATTTGCCCTTGTGCAAAATAATATTCATGATTGATGCTAGCAAGGAATATAATTCTCTCGCTTCTCGTTGGTTACCCCAAGTGGAAGGTGAGATGTAGCGTAGAAGCAAATTTCCCTATCTTGTAGAGGATAGGGTTTGTCTCCCGTAGGACTCACAGAGATACAAGAAGGTGGTAAAGTGAACAATGGCGCCGAGGTTGCTACTTCACCTGGACCTAAACACACAGCAAATAACTTTGCTCCCAACGAGTACAGAGGAGTTGTCCATTCCTCCGGCCTTGCCGTTTACAAAGGATCAACGCAAGAGATAATAATAGTGGCAATGGAAAGTAAGAACTGAAGGTAAATTGAAGGTGTAAACAATGGTGGAAATATGGACCGGGGTCCCATGACGTTCACTAGTGATGTCTCTCTCCCAAAAGACGATAAAAGTGCTAGCGAGGTAAAAGAATCACAGCTGGGCAATTGACAGGATTATAAATGCACCGCAATGCTAACTATGCTATAAAAGAAAGGAAGAGGCTCAAAAGCAATGGGCAGTACACCAAGGTAAGTAGACCGAAATCCATCTGCATCTACTACGAATCATCCACCTTGAGATATCTATCCAGAAAATCTCGCTGGTATTAAGTTGCGAATCCTACCCAAAGTGTAAACTCAAAGCAACAGACAACTGCATTAAAAGAACAATGCGTAAAGTAAACAATCCTTGCACCCGCAAGTACAAGCACCGTTGTTTTATCCCTGGTGGCAACAACACATCCCCTAGTCTCATGTTTCTGTCACTCAAGCTAGACATCAGGGGGCTGAACCCACAATCAAGCATAACGCTCCCTCTTGTAGTTGCAACAAATCACTTGGCCAAAGCAAAATACGGCAACGGAGAACATGCAAGAATTAACTAAAGAACACAAATATGAAAGAGAACCAAATAAATTACTCATCACAATCTGAACATAATCTCATAATCCATCAGATCCCAACAAACTCAGCATAGCAAAACAGAAATTACAAAGGTGCCTCGATCATGTAAGGCAGCTCACGAGGTCTCGAAAGTGGAAGCACAAAGAGGGGAGGAGAACATCACATAGCTACTGGTCATGGACCCATGGTCCAAGGGGGACTACTCACAAGACATCCGGGAGGCGTCCATGGCGATGGATGGTCTCCCGAAGGGGATTCCTCCTTCCGACAGGGTGCCGAGGCAGCTTCTCCTGGCAGCCCCGATCTTGGAACGGCGGCGGCGGCGGTACAGAGAGGAGAACAAGAATAGAAGATCGATATTAGGGGTTTCCGTCGCGGGGGCTAAATATAGGCCGAAGGGGGCACCAAGAGGGGCCACAAGGCAGCCAAGAGGCCTCCAGGCGCGCCCTAGGGTGGGGCCGCGCCAGGGACCCTCCTGGGGCCCTGGTGGGTCCACCCCCTTCCATCTTTGGTTATTCGGGAAGCTTCCGGGTCGTTGATTTTTTATATAATTTTTCCGGGATTTATTTGGCACTTTTAATGGCGAGAAAACCTGAAATACAAAAACAGCAAAAAAACAGGAACTGGCAACTGGGTGCACTGAGTTAATAGGTTAGTCCAAATATGATAAAAAGTGTATGAAAGTTCAAGCAAAACATGGCAAAGTCACACAAATCATGCATGGAGCAAGCAGAAATTATAGATACGTTTGGGACATATCAACATCCCCAAGCTTAATTCCTGCTCGTCCTCGAGTAGGGAAATGATAACAAGCATAATTTATGTGGCGACATGCCACACAACCATATAAGGACTTTTTAAGTAAAGCAATCAAAGCATGCAATTCAATTCAAGTCTTAACAAGAAAGAGTCTATATTAGCATTGACACAAGTAACAAAAGAACAAAGGGTGCAAGAGCTCTCACTGTCCGTGACTCGAATGTCTCCAGATGGTGTTTGCGTGCAAGAAGGGGGATATGGGAATACGAGATAAAAAAATATTTTTGTTGAGAACTCAATCTACTAAAGTTTCACACTTGGTCTCCTTTGGATTCTTATATAGACTCGTCCCCAGACCACTAGTCAGGTACAAATCAAACTGATCCACTCCTTTTTGACATTTTGAGCACTCATGCAATGGATGAGCGTGAGCAAGAAAGTTGACACCTAAAAGGCGAAACAAAAAGAAGGTGGAGGAGGAAGAAAAAAGAGGAGTGAAAGGCTCACATCAATCAGGTCGAGCAAGAGCACCATGTCCAAATTCCATCAGCGCATAAGGATTATTCCTCTGCCCAGACTCTGAATGAAGGAGAAGATGCAGACGTTGATATAACAACTGTTTCTTCCCGACAAGATGCTGCCACAGGAAATATCTCTGGAGATGCTAGTTCAAGTGATAGTTCCTCCTCTTCATCAAATTCTTCGAACGAAGAAATGGTTGATGCTTTTGCACAACTGAATGAGGATCTGGAGGCTATGGAGACCGAGGAGGCCGCCCAAAATGCCAATGCCGACGAAGGAGTTGCCGTCGAAAAGCAGGCCGAGGAAAATGCTCCTGCAGCCATTCCAGCTCAGGACATCGTAAATGTTCCATCTTCACTTCCTCGTCCTCCTGAACCAATTTACCAAATGCCAGATAATGCTGCTGAAGTTTTTCCAGTTGATGAGCTGCTACATTCTGCGCATCCAAGAGAGATGCTGCCTTTGTTCCGCCCCGATGTTCCTCGAGGAGGCCCCATCTTCAAGAGGCGGGAACACAAGCCATTTTTTTTCGGGCCCAATCCCTACGAGAAGCCAAGAAATGCATATTCTCTACGGTTTTGGACCCAGGAACAAGCTGACTATTATACTCGAGTGTTGTAAAACAAGGCTAGAGTTTCCCAACATCAATATCTTGATATGCCTTCGGTGTACTCCACATCATGTTTTGAGAATGTTGCCGAAACAATTGATAGCCTACATGCTCACAAGATGGTTTCTCTCGATTGTGGCTACAATACAGAGCTCTTCAAGCAGTTTTATGCCACGTTGTATGCCATTGGTGATCCTGAGAACTCGAAGACATGGAAATTCGATTATATGATTCAAGGCCAAGTATTCCATATGACCGTCGATAAATTTCTGGCCATCATCAATTTACCTCGGTTCGAAGGATTACCACACAAGCTTCATGATCTGCCTGCCCCAACTCCCGCTGAATTTTCTTCGTTGATGAATCCAGATGTCGTAGGAGATCACTACCCAACTGAGCCAAAGCCAAGGCATCTAGTCTTTGAAGCAAAGGCATGGTTCTATATTCTTTCGAAAACTTTGATGCCAATGCTCGATGTGCACGATGATTTTCCCATTCCCCATGATGTGCAACTTGCTCTATTGAAGTTAGTACATGGTCATCCCTTCGATTTTGAAGACTACTTCATTCGCACGTTGGTGTCCTGTGCTGATGATCACAATTCTCACAAGCCATATGCACCCTGGCTGATGGCGATCTGCAATTAATCTCGGGACGTGCCATTCCCCGTATCAATATTCCCCAAGATTTTCACTCCACTAGTAAGGGAAGTTTTGCAGATTATTACTCGACCCAACGATCAGTATGTTGAGCACACTGGCATCCGCGCCCACATGACTGAGCGCAATATTCGCTCGAAATTTATCAAGCCAGTACATCACATGGAGGTATCTCTTCGGTCCCAGCAAATGCTTCAACATCATATTGACCAAGATTTCCTTCAGAAGCAAAAGATGATGGATGAAATCAACCATCTCCGCAACATAGCCATGAACAATAATCAGATGTTGCGTGAATGCCTTCGCCGCGATTGGAAAGGGTTGCGCAAGTTCAATTCCCTCGGTCAACTTCAGCGCTGCGGTTTCGAAGAATATCCTCCGCATCTGAACAGGAACTGGACTAATGATGATTGTGTCGATCGACCAGATTTAAATATTCCTTTGCTGCCGAAGAACAGGGACGTGCTCAGTGTTGATGATTACTATCACATCATGGTGAACACCATTTCCTCCGACTCCGACCAACATGAAGCACCTCGACGTCAAGCGAGAGTTCACTCTCCATTACCTCGAAGCCCCAGGACCCCGCCGGAATCGCAACTGGAATCTTCTGGAGATCACCATTCCTTCAGAACGAAGATTACTCCTCCAGGCGGACGCCCAATTCGTCGTGCTCCAACGCTCGCCAAATCTTCTCGACGTCGCCAGCGCCACCCAAGCGAGTAGGGATTTGTTTCGACCCTATTCTCTCGACTTTTTGTACGTTGTGACAAAAAGGGGGAGATGTAGTGGCATCGAAGAAATTAGTTTGCCAACGGGGTTAAGGGCTTTGCTTTTTGGTCTTTGAACTTTTGAACTTTGAGTTTCTGAGTAGTTTCAACAAACTTTCGATTCATATTCGATCTGGTTGTAACTAAATCTAAGTAGGTCTGTGAACTGCTACTTTTATTGTAAGATATTTATCTGCTGCTTGCGATACTTAACCATTTGCAGGATGTTATCTTTCATTTAAGTTTACAAGTGATTCGAGGAGATTGCATATCTTTTCATTGGATATTATCTGGATTGCAATTTCACTCGCTAAGACTATGATGTTTTTCCCTCGACACATTACTTGTCAAATATGCACATCACAGGAAATACATATCTTCCGTGCATACATCAAAGGGGGAGTATTTCATCGATCTTAGCACTGGTTTATCATTGAAAACTCAAAACTTTTTCAATTATTTATCGATGCCTGTTTTGTCAACAATCGTCCAAAAAGGGGGAGATTGTAAGAGCAAGTTTTTCCCCCGAAGGTTTTGGAGATTGTTGGACAAAGCAGTAGTGGAACTAATATTGTTTTCGACTATAAACAGATACTAGGTTCCAAAAGTATAAAGTTTGCAAGTAGAAGGTCGAAGGACAACTCACTACAGCAAAGCTGCAGTCAACTACCAAACCCTTGAAGGAAGGCGACCCCCAAAAATGTCGTCGAAAAAGAAGATGCTCTCGAGTAAAAACGCAACGAGCAGAAAGCTGAAGCTGGTCGAAGACTTAGTCTTTTTACAAGTTTCTCTTTATTTTCTTGAGTCGTAGGAAAAACGGTACTATCAAGAGGGGTTTGCTAGTTGAGATCTTTGTCGAAGTGAATTTGCTTTGCTCAACCTAAACCCACAAAATCCTACCAAGAGAAATCTTACTGAGTCGAGTGAATAGCTCGAAGGCAAAGTCACCGCACTTCGTGCCTTCGAGAGAGAACTCGTTCGGTAAGTTGGCTTACTTGTTCCTCAAGTAAAGTTGCGCAGTGATTGAAATCCGACCGTTGTGGACACGCGTCAAGCGGTTGCATCGGGTCACTTCAGTCATTTTACCCATCGGGATTGCCACCTATAAATACCCCGCACCTACCCGCCATTTTGGGTTGGCTGCTCCACAGAAGATTCTAAGACAGAAGTACTGTGAGCATCCCAAGAGAGATTCATCAAGAGAAAACCAAAACCCAAGTCCGAGCTGAGTTGAGAAATTCACAAAGACTTAGGTTGAGATTAGCCGATCTTTTTATCTTGGAGAACTGCAAGTCTCCTAGACGGTTAGGCGTCGCATGTCAAGCAGTCGAAGAGAAATTTTCACTACTAAAGGAAGTTTCTAAAAGTCTCGGAGATGTCCTAAATCATCTACCACGAGTGAAAACTGGACAAGCTCGAGGAGTTTGTTGCAGTGGAGAATAGGACGGAGAGAGATTTGCTCCAGGTGTTCAATCACCAGTCCCTCCAACTAGACGTAGCACTTTGCAGAGTGTGAACTGGTGTACCAAACATCGTCGTGTCAGGCTCATTTTCCTTCTCGCATTTACATTTAGTATTTACTCGTTGCCTGTTTGTCTTTGATGTTTTCCCTCACTCTCAATCCTTTCGACCCATGCATGTCTTTTGATACTGTAATTCCTTCGATATGCCTGTAGTCCTTCGCAATTCGCATGAATTCCTTCTAAGTTCCTTAGAATTTTTAGAAGTGATCATTCAGCCCCTCCCCCTCTGATCATTCTTGAGCTTTCAATTGGTATCAGAGCTAGGCACTCCCTACCCTCTGTGTATTTTGGTCTAACCACCTGGAGTGTTGTCAAGAATGCCGTTTGCAGCTGTTCGCTCGGGGGAACCGATTCCTATCTATAATGGGAAGGACTATCCTTATTGGAAGGACAAACTGAAGAGGAACATCATGGCCATCAACTCTGCCGCTTGGGATGTTGTCAAGAATGGTGTAAATATCAAAGACAAAAATGCTATCACTCCTGAAGAGGCAAAGAAGATGGATCTTGATTCTGAAGTATGGGTGTTCATCACAAACCATCTGATTCCAGAAAAATATCATGAAGTCAAGAATATTTCTACGGCCAAAGGTGTCTGGGACTATCTCGAGAAGATTGGTGAAGGCGTCTCTACTCAGAAATATGCTCGTATTGACACCCTTCGAAGCAAATTCTATCGATTCAAGAGGCACGAGGGAGAGAAAGTTAACTCCATATACAACAGACTCACTGCTCTGTCAAATGAACTGATTTCCCTCGGTGCCGAAGACATTACCAATCGGATTATTGTCAGAAATTTGCTCCGTTCCCTTGATGATTCCTTCGATCACATTGTGCTGATGATTAAGGAAAGGACTGATTTCAAGGATCTTGTTGCCGCTGATATTCTCGAGAGACTCAACACCTTAGAGATGGAAGAAGAATAAAAACGAGATGTTAATGGAACTCGAAGAAAATCTCATGCACTCAAGGCCAAAGCTTCACATCATTCCTCTCCTGAAGTTAGTTCTGAATCTGGTGGTGCCTCAGATGACCCCGAGAACATTGGAAAAGATTTGGCACTGATAATGAAAGGATTCAACCGCTTCCAGAGAAGGAATTCCTCTTCACCGAAGAAAAACTACTCTTCAAGACATTCGAGCAATTCATCACAGCATCGATCATCATCCAGAAACTCTTCAGCGAAAGATAACTGCCGTTACAAGTGCAAGAAGCCATGCCACTTCATTGCTGATTGTCCTCTCTGGGAAATTGAACATAGATCAAAACATTCTCACAGCAACCCTTCGAGCAAGTCACATAGATCGAGCAAAAACTATGAGTCGAAGAGATATGATTCAAAGTCCAGAAAAGACAAGAAAGATGGTTCTGATGATGACAAGAAGAAGAAGTACCACAAACATCGAGAGAGTTCTTCCTCGAAATCACATTCCTCTCGACGCAAGAATTCTCACCGTGCCAAAGCCTATTTGGGTAAAGAGATGACTCAGAAGATGAAGTCTCCAGTTCCGAAGCTGAATCAAACTCAATGTCACAACCCCAACTTGGGTAAGTGCTAGGATTTGAGTGTCCTTTGCATCATGTAAAAATTTCAAAAGAAATTGAATTGGGGAAAAAGAAAAGCCCTAAAGAATTTAATTCAAATGGCTAGATAAAAATTGTTTCCAAAAATTCCTCTGGTATTTTTTAAAAGTCTTATAAATAAGCATGATCACATATAAAGTGAAGTGGGTCCCACTGCATGCTCCAAGATTTCTCAAAAATTCCAAACAGGGCTTGGAAATTAAATAATACCCCTATTTTATTTGAAATTCAAATTACTTGAATTTCAAAAATCTCCAAAACTTGGGAGTGTCTAGTTATATGTCACGTAAGTCCAAATTAAAGTTTTGGGATTTTTATAAAATGTTTTGGTATTTGTTTTATCAAAACAGAACAAATTGCAGAAAAGAAAACAATAGAGAAAAAGGAAAGGGGGCTTTACCTGGGCATCTGGCCCAACTAATTCCCCTTGGCCCGTTAGCACGGCCCAGCCCACCTCCCCTTTGTCTCCTTCCTCAAGCAGCTCGGTGTCGCCATGGGAGCACGCCGCGGCGCCACCGCGACGTCGAGAAGGTTCCGAGTCCCCCGGGTCTCTTCTAGACGCCACGGAGACGCCCCGAGTCCCTTGCATCCTTCCCCTCACTCGCCGCTTGCCCTCTCCCCCTCTCTCTCGCGATTTCGCCGCCGCCAGTGAGCTCACCGGAGGGCGGCACCGTGCGCCACCGTGGCTAACGGCAGCCACTTTCCGTGCAAGCATGTCCAGCCGCACCGCCGTTGAAGCCTTCGTCGAGTAGCGCATCTAATCGAGCCGAGGAGCCCGTGGAGACGATGCCATCTTCGCCGATTTGCCGCCGGCCGCCGTGGACCCCGTCGGGAAATACACCGCCACCGCGCCTTCTCCGTCTTCACCGTCGACGCCTTCGCGTCCGGGGTGAGCCCCTCTTTCTTTTGCCCCCTCCCGCGCGTCTCCCTATGGTCGGAATCGCCTCCTCGCCATGGTCAGTGGCTCCGGCCACCGCGTGCCTCAACGCCGGCGAGGATCCGGCCACCCCCAGCCTTCCCCGTGGGCACAAGGTGATGCGGGCGAGCAAGGTGCACCTCCCCGTGGTTTCCCCGTGCCAAGTGATGGCTTCTCGCCCTTCGTTGGTTACCCCAAGTGGAAGGTTGAGATGTAGCGCAGCAGCAAGTTTCCCTCGGTGAAGATACCAAGGTTTGTCTCCAGTAGGACTCCAAAGATGATAAGTAGGTGTCAGCAGCGCAACTGACGTGGACCTGCACACAAACACAGATAACTTTGTTCCCAACGAAGTTCAGAGAGGTTGTCAATCTCTCCGGTCTTGTTGTTCACAAAGGGTAAAACACAAAGGATAATGATAGCAACTGAAAGTAAAAGCAGGAAAGTAAATATAGCGTGGAAATAGTAATAAGGATATGGACCGGGATACGTGATATTCACTAGTGATGTCTCTCTCCCAAAAGACGATAAAACTGCTATGCGAGGTAAACAAATTACAGAAGGGCAATTGACAGGATTATGAACGCATCGCAATGCTAACTATGCTACAAAAGAAAGAAAGGGGCTCAAAAGCACGGGCAGTACGCCAAAATAAGTAGACCGTAATCCAACTGCATCTACTACTAATCATCCACCTTGAGATATCTATCCAGAACATCTCGCTGGTATTAAGTTGCGAGCCCACCCAAAGTGTAAACCCAAAGCAACAGACAACTGCATTAAAAAGAACTCTGCGTAAAGTAAACAATCCTTGCAACCGCGGTTACAAGCACCGTTGTTTTCCCCCTAGTGGCAACAGCACATCCCCTAGACTCATGTTTCTGTCACTCAAGCGTGTCATCGGGGGGCATGAACCCACAGTCGAGCATAACGTTCCCTCTTGGAGTCACTACCTACTACTTGGCCAAAGCAATAAACAGCAACGGAGAACATGCAAGAATTACTTAGGAACAAAAATATAAGAGATAAAAACCAAATATATTACTCTATCACAATCTGAATATAATCTCATAATCCATCAGATCCCATCAAACTCAGCATAGCAATAACAGAAATATTACAAAAGTGCCTCGATCATGTAGGGCAGCTCACGAGGTCTAAACCATGAAGAACAAAGAGGGAAGGAGAACATCACATAGCTACTGATCACGGACCCATGGTCCAAGGAAAACTACTCACGAGACATCCGGGGAGCATCCATGGTGGAGAGGAGACTCCCGGAGGTCGGCCCTCCCTCCGGCAGGGTGCCGGGAAGAGGTCTTCTGGTGCTCCCGATCTCGGAAGCGCGGCGGCGGCGGAACAGAGGCGAGTTTGCGAAATAGGGTTCTGTCTTCGTAGTTTCCCCGTGACGGAGAATAAATAGGCAAAGGGGGGCAGCCAGAGGTGGACCAGGGACCCCAGGTGCCCCCCTGGCGCGGCCAGGGGTGGGCAGCGCCGGGTGGCCGCCTGGGCCCCCCTGGCTCCCCTCTGGTCCCACTCGGGCTCTTCGTGAAGCTTCCTGTACGCTGATTTTTCCTGTATTTTTCCCGGAATTTTTCTGGCACTTTTTATATGGGGGAAAAACTGAAATAGAAAAACAACAATAAACAGGAACTGGCACTGGGGTGCACTGAGTTAATAGGTTTGTCCAAATATGATCAAAAGTGTATAAAAGTGTATCTAGATCATAGCAATATCACACAAAACATGCATGGAGCAAGCAGAAATTATAGATACGTTTTGGACGTATCAACATCCCCAAGCTTAATTCCTGCTCGTCCTCGAGTAGGTAAATGATAATGGCATAATTTCTGTGGTGACATGCTAGCAACCATATAAGAACTTTGAAAAGTAAAGCAATCAAGGTTAGAGATTCAATTCAAGTCATAACATGCAAGAGTCTATATTAGCATTGAGAAAAGTAACAAAAGAACAATAGGTGCAAGAGCTCTCGCTGTCCGTGACTCGAATGTCTCCAAATGGTGTTTGCGTGCAAGAAGGGGGATAGGGAATACGAGAAAAAAGTATTTTTTTGTTGATAACTCAATCTACTAAAGTTTCACACTTGGTCCTCTTTGGAATCTTATCTTGACTCGTCCCCAGACCACTAGCCAGGTACAAGTCAATTTGATCCACTCCTTTTTGAATATTTTGAGCACTCATGCAATGGATGAGCGTAAGCACGAGAGTTGACACTTAGGATGGCAAAGAGAAAAGTACGGAGGAGGAAGACAAAAAAGGATGAGAAAGGATCACATCAATGAGGACAATCATAGGCAAGAGATGCCAAATGATAGATATGATGTGAGGAGTAGGGATTACCATGCAAAGGATGCACATACGAGCTAGGAAGCTCTCCAATGGAACTAGTGGGGGTGCATCTAACTTGCTCGCTCATGAAGACCTAAAGCTCGTTTGAGGAGGCTCATCCTTGGAATATGCAAGCCAAGTTCTATAGTGTGAAGGTCCCCACATAGCTATATGCATAAAGATCATCTCTATGGAGTACAAGTATATAAATGGAGTACTAGTGTGGATCTCTCAAAAGGATAGTAGTGTTGCCCCTTTATCTCTTTTTATTTCTTTTTTTTCTTTTTTCTGTTTTTTTGTATTTTTTGTGTGGCCTCAATGGCTCTTTCTATTTAACTCTCATTTGTCCTCTTTGGGATCTTTTATTGTGTCCACTTTGGGATCTTTTCCTCACTTAAGGGCAACACTCTATTTTACAAGAAGGTAAAGGAGATCTTTCACACTTTACAAGGTACTCAAAATCATAAAGAAGATGTAACTATCATGAAGTATGCAATGTATGTTGCTGCCAGTGTAGCAGGAACATGTATGACATGAAGATCAAGTCATGAAGAGGTGGATGTTGCATGGCAATATATCTCGGAAAGGCTATGGAAATGCCTTGATAGGTAGGTATGGTGGCTGTTTTGAGGAAAGATATAAGGAGGCTTATGATGACAGAGCGTATCAAGCCAAGGGTTTGGATGTACCGGCGAAGATGGACACCAACTCTCGGAGTGAGAAGAAGGCAATGCACGACACGGGAGAGGCTAGCAAAATATGGGAAGGTGGAAGTGTCAACTTTCAATACTTACATTAGTCCGAAGAACTCATGCACTTATTATCGGTAACTCTCAATCTAATAAGGAGGTTCAAAAAGAGACAAGTACCCCGAGGAGGAGTGTATGGGGGTTTGGTTATCCTTGCGCATCCTCGACTCATGGTACGTGAGTGTACTCTAATATTCGATCCCTCCAAAGATTAGTGATCCATCTAGTAGATAGAGTTCTCAACTAGTTTTGTAGGTTTTGAAAATAAACACGGATTGCCCAAAATACGACACCTATCACTGTTAGGCTAGAGCTCTTGACACCAAAAGTTCAAACATTACTCACATCAATACCTCAAAACCATTGCAAGTTACTACTAAAATTAAATAGCAACCTCAATTACCTACTTTCAAGACAAGACACAACTCAGTGCAACAACCAACTCTCTTTAACAAGATAAAAATGAAAAATAAAAAGAGTTCCAGCAACAGACTAAACAAAAGCCAAGGCTCTTGCTAAAGACAAACTAAGACTAAAACTAAACATGGCAGCAGCTATGAAAAGATAAAGAACACACAACAGCAAAAAGATAAGTAGGAAAAATCCTATGATGTGTTCTAGAATTGAAAGTGGAGCGTGTTTCTCTCCCACACAAAGTAAGATGGGATCTAACTTGTTATGAACAGCAAGCAAAGCTAAAGAAAACTAAAAAAAACCTAAGAGCGAAACGCTCCAAGCATAGCACATAACGCATGAAGTGATAAAAATATAGTGAGACGAAGGATGAACTGATGATTGTTGATGGAGAAGGGGATGCACGGGGGAATATCCAAGCTTAGACGCTTGAGTCTCCTTGAATATTTGTTGGGGATGCATGGGGCATCCCCAAGCTTGAGCGCTTGACACTCCTGGATCTTCTTTCATCTTATTCCATCGCACACTTGAAAACTCCCTTCATACATAACTCATCATAAGCTGATTAGAGAGGTTAGTACCCTTAATAAATAATTTTTCCCCACTGGATATAAAGATATTCTTGAAGAGCTACTGTTTCTCAAGAGTGCCAAAAAGTTTTTGCAAAGAGAAAGCAAGCTTAAGGTTTGCAAAAGTTAGGAGAGACAAAACGTGGCAGAGTCTGTGAAAAAAAGAACAGCAGATAGTAAAGAATTTTTTAGGGGTACTTCTGCAACTCAAATAAAAAAACTCAGAACATACGGAAGTTTCGTAATTGTATAGAGCATATTGTGTAAAACTTTCAGCTCAAAAAGATGAACTGGTATTTTTCTGGAATGTTTCTGGTCACGAGGACAGAATCTGTTTTCTGGACAGCATGTCACAACTTTTACTTCCCTTGCCGTAAGAGGCTATAACTTGGCATAAAGCTGAAAAATAAAGATACAATGATGTTGCTACAGTAGTAGAAATCATCAAGACGCAACAAAAGCAAAAAGAAACACCTAAATTCGTTGCGGGCTGCCTCCCGAAAGCGCTTTCTTTTATGCCTTTAAGCTAGGCATGATGCAAAAGAAGAATCAAGGGTATCCAAGATCAGAATCATAAGAACCTTCAAATTGATTTTAAATAAGCTCATTCTTCTTCTTACGAGGAAAGAGATACTTGCCTTTCGCCATACCGCATAAGCGTATGTGCCTGTTACCAATATCAATGAAGCCTTTCATAGCACGGAGGAAGTCTCTTCCGAGCACAATATTACTTTGGTTTGGCTCCATGATGAAGTAATCCATTGGTGTAGTCCTATGAAGGAATGCAACTTGGACTTCTTTTACCTTTCCTTTAATCTCTGAAATATCTCCATTAGAATCATGATAAGATGATAATATATCGATATCTAGCTTCAAAGAATCATATACTATTTTTGGCATAGTAGAAACTGTGGATCCAATATCACAAAGAGCAAGGAAGCCTTGGTTAGAGATGCTAATCCTAACAAAGGGCTCCCAATCATCATCTATCTCCAACATTTCTTTCTTTTTGGACTTAAGTTCCTCCACTTTACTCAAGTCTAGAGCATCCAATCTTTTTTCAATAGTGGCAAGTCTATCTATGACAGTATCAACACTATGATCATAAACAAAATAACTAGATATACTATGCAAAATATCAAGAGCCCTATGTTCATCACACTCTAAAAAATCTCCTTCAGCTATAATGTCAAGAGAGTGTTTACACCACTTAAAAAGACCATGGTAAAAATTTCTAAGCACAATTTTTATAGCTATCCAAGGCATAATTCTTTTATGTGCTTTAGAGATTATGTCCCATGCCTTCTTCATATTTTCTCCATCTCTTTGACGGAAATCGAGAACTTCCGATTCCCACCAAGCACCTAGCCCTAACATGTTCATCTAAACAAGGAGGACTACTAACAGCAAGATAAACAATTTTTTTGTAAATTTTGATAAAAGACACAAAGATAAAAACTAAAAGGTAAACTAACAAGACTAAAAAACAAAGGTAAAGGGTAGTGTGAAACTCCCCTATCTTAGCACTCGGAGTCCCCGGCAACGGCGCCAGAAATTCGCTTGATGGCTTCTCGCCCTTCGTTGGTTACCCCAAGTGGAAGGTTGAGATGTAGCGCAACAACAAGTTTCCCTCGGTGAAGATACCAAGGTTTGTCTCCAGTAGGACTCCAGAGATGATAAGTAGGTGTCAGCGACGCAACTGACGTGGACCTGCACACAGACAGAGATAACTTTGTTCCCAACGAAGTTCAGGGAGGTTGTCAATCTCTCCGGTCTTGTTGTTCACAAAGGGTAAAACACAAAGGATAATGATAGCAACTGAAAGTAAAAGCAGGAAAGGAAATATAGCATGGAAACAGTAATAAGGATATGGACCGGGATACGTGATGTTCACTAGTGATGTCTCTCTCCCAAAAGACGATAAAACTGCTATGCGAGGTAAACAAATTACAGAAGGGCAATTGACAGGATTATGAACGCACCGCAATGCTAACTATGCTACAAAACAAAGGAAGAGGCTCAAAAGCACGGGCAGTACGCAAAAATAAGTAGACCGTAATCCAACTACATCTACTACTAATCATCCACCTTGAGATATCTATCCAGAACATCTTGCTGGTATTAAGTTGCGAGCCCCACCCAAGGTGTAAACCCAAAGCAACAGACAACTGCATTAAAAAGAACTCTGCGTAAAGTAAACAATCCTTGCAACCGCGGTTACAAGCACCGTTGTTTTCCCCCTTGTGGAAACAGCACATCCCCTAGACTCATGTTTCTGTCACTCAAGCGTGTCATCGGGGGGCATGAACCGACAATCGAGCATAATGTTCCCTCTTGGAGTCACTACCTACTACTTGGCCAAAGCAATAAAAAGCAACGGAGAACATGCAAGAATTACTTAGGAACAAAAATATAAGAGATAAAAACCAAATATATTACTCTATCACAATCTGGACATAATCTCATAATCCATCAGATCCCATGAAACTCAACATAGCAATAGCAGAAATATTACAAAAGTGCCTCGATCATGTAGGGAAGCTCATGAGGTCTAAACCATGAAGAACAAAGAGGGGAGGAGAACATCACATAGCTACTGAGCACGGACCCATGGTCCAAGGAAAACTACTCACGAGACATCCGGGGAGCATCCATGGTGGAGAGGAGACTCCCGGAGGTCGGCCCTCCCTCCGGCAGGGTGCCGGGAAGAGGTCTTCTGGTGCTCCCGATCTCGGAAGCGCGGCGGCGGTAGAACAGAGGCGAGTTTGTGAAATAGGGTTCTGTCTTCGGAGTTTCCCCGTTACGGAGAATAAATAGGTGAAGGGGGCAGCCAAAGGTGGACCAGGGGCCCCAGGCGCCCCCCTGGCCCGGCTAGGGGTGGGGCCGCGCCGGGTGGCCGCCTGGGCCCCCCTGGCTCCCCTCTGGCCCAACTCGGGCTCTTCGCGAAGCTTCCTGTACGCTGATTTTTCCTGTATTTTTCCCGGAATTTTTCTGGCACTTTTTATATGGGGGAAAACTGAAATAGAAAAAAGCAGAAAACAGGAACTGGCAATGGGGTGCACTGAGTTAATTGGTTAGTCCAAATACTATCAAAAGTGTATAAAAGTGTATCTAGATCATAGCAATATCACACAAAACATGCATGGAGCAAACAGAAATTATAGATAAGTTTTGGACGTATCACCGAGCCGTGACCGGAAGGCAACCCCGGCGTGTCGCCGCCGTACACGGTGGTCGCCGCCGGTTAACCGCCGGTGGCAGATTAGCTTAGGGCTAATCACACCATTAGCCCCCCTAACCTCAATGACAAGTGGGGCCAGGCCCCCTAATAACCCCCTCTGTTTAATTAAACAGAGGGAATTAACCCACTGTGGCTGACAAGCTTGGCCCACATGTCAGCCCCCTGGTGACGCCAGCATGGCATCAGCATGATGCAATAAATGGAATAAAAACATTAAAGAAAATCCAGAAATTATAGAAATTAGTATGAACTTTTAAAATTCATATGAACTCCAAATTTAACATATAATATATGAAAAATGATCGGCAGAAAATGATCAGGCACTGATGGAGGAGGAGGCTGATGCCGGCGCCGAGGACGAAGACCACCTCCTAATGCTCGTTGATACGTCCAAAACGTATCGATAATTTCTTCTTGCTCCATGCATGTTTTGTGTGATATTGCTATGATCTAGATACACCTTCATACATTTTTTTATCATATTTGGACTAACCTATTAACTCAGTGCACCCCAGTGCCAGTTCCTGTTTTCTGCTTTTTTTCTATTTCAGTTTTCCCCCATATAAAAAGTGCCAGAAAAATTCGGGAAAATTCAGATAAAAAATCAGCGTGAAGGAAGCTTCGAGAAAAGCCCGGGAGGGGCCAGAGGGGGGGCAGGGGGGCCCAGGCGGCCACCCGGCGCGGCCCCACCCCTGGTCGCGCCAGGGGGGCGCCTGGGGCCCCTGGTCCACCTCTGGCTGCCCCCCTTCGCCTATTTATCCCCCGTCACGGGAAAACTCCAGAACAGGAACCCTATTCCGCGAACTCGTCTCTGTTCCGCCGCCGCCGCGCTTCCAAGATCGGGAGCACCAGAAGACCTCTTCCCGGCACCCTGCCGGAGGGAGGATTGACCTCCGCGAGTCTCCTCTCCACCATGGATGCTCCCCGGATGTCTCGTGAGTAGTTTTCCTTTGACCATGGGTCCGTGATCATTAGCTATGTGATGTTCTCCTCCCCTCTTTGATCTTCATTGTTTAGACCTCGTGAGCTGCCCTACATGATCGAGGAATCTTTGTAATATTTCTGCTATTGCTATGTTGAGTTTGATCGGATATGATGGATTATGATATTATGTTCATATTGTGATAGAGTAATATATTTGGTTTTTATCTCTTGTATTTTTGTTCCTAACTAATTCTTGCATGCTCTCCGTTGCTGTTTATTGCTTTGGCCAAGTAGTAGGTAGTGACTCCAAGAGGGAGCGTTGTGCTAGATTGTGGGTTCATGCCTCCCGGATGACATGCTTTAGTGACAGAAACATGAGTCTAGGGGATGTGCTGTTGCCACAAGGGGGAAAACAACGGTGCTTGTAACCGCGGTTACAAGGATTGTTTACTTTACGCAAAGTTCTTTTTAATGCAGTTGTCTGTTGCTTTGGGTTTACACTTTGGGTAGGGCTCGCAACTTAATACCAGCGAGATGTTCTGGATAGATATCTCAAGGTGGATGATTAGTAGTAGATGCAGATGGATTACGGTCTACTTACTTTGGCGTACTGCCCGTGCTTTTGAACCTCTTCCTTTCTTTTGTAGCATAGTTAGCATTGCGGTGCGTTCATAATCCTGTCAATTGCCTTTCTGTAATTTGTTTACCTCGCATAGCATTTTTATCGTCTTTTGGGAGAGACATCACTAGCGAAAATCACGTATCCCGGTCCATATCCTCATTATTGTTTCCAAGCTTTATTTACTTTTCCGCATTTACTTTCCAGTTGCTTTCATTATCCCCTTGCGTTTTATCATTTGTGAACAACAAGACCGGAGAGATTGACAACCTCTCTGAACTTCGTTGGGAGCAAAGTTATCTGTGTCTGTGTGCAGGTCCGCGTCAGGTGCGCCGCTGACACCTACTTATCATCTTTGGAGTCCTACTGGAGACAAACCTTGGTATCTTTACTGAGGGAAAACTCGCTGCTGTACCGCATCACGCCTTCCACTTGGGGCCTACCAACGAAGGGCGAGAAGCTGTCATCAATCGTTAGCAAGGCAAGCAAACCCCATTGATCATTTCTATAAAATCCCACTTCCCTCTCAGTCTCTCTTATGCATGTTTAGGAGATCACCTTGTTATCGATTCTACCGCATAGTTGAACCCATATCCGATGCATGACCTATCATCTTGCCACAGTAGTAAGCAAACCACAATCCTAGCTGGCATAGGAGTTGATTGATATCATGTGGCCCCTGCAACTGTTAAAGCTTATTGCATGCTTAGAGTTTACAAGGAGGATGCTTTTGATGTGTGTCGGGATGATAGTGAACATGGTGTTGATGAAGGTGAAACTGTGTTGGTGAATCTACCTAATACAAGGTGAACGATGAGAGGCTGTGTAGGAGTACACAGTGGGTTGTCTCGTTGAACACCGCCTTAAGCCCGAGTTCTTGTATGGTAATCCGAGACAAAGAGTACAACCACACATTGGGCTCACTGACCCCTCTCGACCTAGTAACTCACCCCGATCCAAGTCCAGGAGTCACACCTAGTTCGGGTTTTCCATTCGGAATATGCATATAAAGATAAAGGAAATGAAATGTGGCATTCATGGTAGGGCTTGTAGAACATGGCTTGCCAAGCGGAGAACCATCCGTCGAGGTGGTCTTGTCAGTCGTGCCTACATGGTTTGAGTCCTGATTGGAATCTCGGCCGGAATTCCAGTTGGGTTTGGAACTCAGACAGTTGACTCCTTGGACTAGAACGGAGCTGTGGGCGAAGTGTTGCGGTGAACATCCTTGCCGACACCCCTTGAATGGTGCCGAGACCTGGCGGTAACTGATGGTCATGTGTGTGTAGCGGTACACCCCAGCAGGGTTAACAAAACTATTTGAATAGCCGCGTCCGCGGTCATGGACTACTTGGAAAACTGTGCCTGATTATTAGACAACTTGAATGGTTACTCTAAAACTCGCAAGATAAGCGTGAGTGCTATGGCGTGCTTCCTCGTGGGGAAGTCGAGGAAGTATCCATAGTGTTGTATTGGTTGGAGACTTGGTAGTGGACTCGTGTACGCTTCTTACCTCAAGTTTTGTACTCGTAGTACTGGACTAGCCAAGTCAAAGCTGGCACTTCTGCATGTTGAAACCCCACCTACCTTTACCTTGAAACTTGAGCATGAGTAGTGTAGTTCTGATGTAAGTCTTGCTGAGTACGACTTTGTACTCACGTTTGCTTATTCTATGTTTTAGATAGAAACCCAGCCCCCGAGGGAGTCACCTTCCTAAAGCTCGACGTTGACTAAGCTAGTATAGTTCCAGACAACAGTCTAGTCCCTCTTGGAAGGGCATGTATGTTTACCAGGCTTCTCTAAGCCATTTGTTAAACTTGTCTGTACTCAGACCTAATTTGCTTCCGTTGTTTGATGTAATGATGGATCATAGTTATATGATCTTTGTGTACTCTATGTGTAAGTCAATAAAGATATACTTTGTAGAGTTCATGCAATGTGTACCTGCTGTTTACACTGGACATGTATGTTGCGTGTATGATTATAACATGCATGTCTTAGTGTGGGGTTCGATAGCTTAGTTGTGTTCTTGCCGGCGGTCTTTTATACACCAAGTGGCCCTTAGATGTGCGCAGCTTGGGGCATCGCGATGCAATTGCTCGTGACTATGTCACGTGGCACACTTTGATGTATGATTGAGCCCGCCCGAGACCCCGACTAAGTGATCGGGCTGGAGTCTGTTTATGTAAGTGTTATAATTCAATCGATAATATGGTTGAGGCGACTTGTCTATGAGTATGGGATTTCACCACCCATAATCATTTAGACTTGTGAGCGGGCGATGAGGACCCATTTCAGTTGATCATCCGGCCTGGATGGGATGCCCCTCACGTACGATGCTTTCCGAGAATGTTATGTGCTTGGCCTTGTATGCTTAGACAAGTGGGTACGACTCTCGGATCTCCATATGATTCAGTTCTGACTGGAATTACATACGCATATCCCGGGTCCCGACACTCAAGATCTAGTTCTGGTTCTGGTTCTGAATCTGATGGTGTTGCTGGTCTAGCATTTGCTTCGAACAAGACTTCAAGTTCATTCTTCACCAACCAAAGCAGTGAAGATGAATCTCCAGCTTACTGCTTCATGGCCAAGGCCAAGGTATCCCCTTCTAAGAATTCCTACGATACTTCTCATGGATCTGCTTATGAAAGTAACTCTAGGATAAGCTATGCCAAACTTGCCAAAATTGCTTCTATCCAACAAGATGAACTAGATCCTTTGAGTGAAACTATTAAAAAATCTGAGACGTTGTTGATCGATGAGATTGATAAAGGTCAAACTTTGATGAATGAGCATGCTGCTCTGAAGGAAAAGTATGATGAACTTTCCTCTCGGCATGATCTTCTCTCAGTAGACTACGAGAAACTAACCTATGAATTCCTTCAAAGGAAAATGGCTCTCGAGAAACTGAGAGAGGCTCATGAAGAGTTGGAGAGCGTCAATCTCACGCTCTTGGATCAACAGGGCTCAGAAGCTAAAAATGAATCTACCTCACCTTGTTTAACCTTCCTGGAACGAAGTAAAATTGAGTCTATTTCTGAGAAATCAAAAGGAAAGCAACCTATTGTTATTGATGATGCTAACCCCTCGAACGAGAAAACCATTACCGAGGAACTCCTCAGGTTGAGAAATTTATTTGAAATAGGCATGTTCAAAAGTGTTCAGGGACACCGGTACCTTTGTGATATCCTAAGGAAGGCTCTACTTCATAGGAATCCTCGAAACGAAGGAGTTGGTTTCGTAAGGAAACTCAAACCTGATGGCACATACTGGGAACCCGAACAGTATCCTAAAACTGTCTGGGTTCTGGAAAAATAAAAGCCCATTGATATTGCTAACCTTTCAGGTTTCAACTGCAAAATTGATAAGGCTATTGTTGATGAATCACTTGATTCTGACTACAAACTTGTCAAAGATCAGGAAGGAAAGGTGTCAGCGGAATTCGTTGGTACTCCTCCGAAGAATGGTTTCTATAAGCGACAGATTTGGGTTCGCAAATCTCTCATAGAAAAACTGCCCCTAACCATTCTATGCAGGGAAAATCTTCGGTACCACCGAATCACTACTATTCTCTCGAGGATAGAAATGAACCCTTCGTGTCTGCTTCAAATGTTCCCCAGAAGGAATACTATAGAGTTGATACAAATGTCTATCATCATCGTAACAATAATACCAAAACTGCATTTACCTATCAGTACTCTAACCCCTCGTCGAAGAATTATGTTTATGGTGTGCTTGATGGTCCCCCTCGCCAATACAATCTTGTTCGCTATAATATCCCTACTTCATCTAGCACTTCTATGACTTCTTAGTCATCTGCTCGTTTGTGGGTGGTTAAGAAGAACTAATTCTTCTGCAGGGCTATGTCTCCGGTGGATCCGAATGGGTCATGGATAGTGGTTGTACAAATCATATGACCGGAGACAAAGATTTGTTCACCGAAGACAAACTTACTGAATTTTCACAGAGATATATTACCTTCGGTGACAACAACAAAGGAAAAGTACCTGGTTTGGGTAAGGTTGAAATATCGAAGGATAAGCATATTGACAAGGTTATGCTTGTTCAATCTCTAGGATATAATCTCATGTCTATCTCAAAATTTTGTGATATGGGTATGCTTGTACTGTTTTCTGCTTCTCGTTGTGTTGTCTTTTCACAGGATGATTATTCCTTTGTGTTCGAAGGATATCGCAAAGGCGATCTTTATATTGTTGATTTCTCTTCGGGACTTGCAGTGTCCACATGCTTAATGGCTAAAGCCACATCTGGTTGGTTATGGCATCGAAGACTTGGTCATGCAGGGATGAAAAATCTTCAAACTCTTATCTCGAAGAAGAATATCGTTGGAATTGATAATGTGAAATTAGATAAAGATCGTTTATGCAGTGCCTGTGAAGCAGGAAAGATTGCCAAGAAACATCACTCAACAAATACTATCATAACCACTACTCGCCCTCTTGAATTGCTTCATATGGATTTATTCGGTCCTCAAAATTATGCTAGCCTTGGAGGTAACAAGTATGGTCTGGTTATTGTTGATGATTTCTCTCGATATACTTGGGTTTTCTTTCTATATGACAAAGCAAGGTTGTTGAAATTTTCAAAACTTTCGCAAAGAGAGCTCAGACTGAATATGAATTATCTCTCAAGCATATCAGAAGTGATAATGGTACAGAATTCAAAAACACTCATATCGAAGAATTTCTTGATGAATATGGCTTTACTCATGAATTCTCGGCTGCTTATACACCACAACAGAATGGTGTGGTCGAGAGAAAGAATCGAACACTTATTTAAATGGCCAGAACAATGCTTGCTGAATACAGGACTCCTATCAGGTTCTGGGCCGAAGCAATTAACACTGCATGTCATATCATCAACAAGGTGTATCTGCATAAATTTCTTAAGAAAACTTCACATGAGCATATAACTGGTAAAAAGCCGAATGTTTCATATCTCAGGGTTTTTGGTGCTCCATGTTATATCAGAGATATGAATCAAAGCTCCAAGTTTTCCCCAAAGGCACACGAAGGTTTTCTCCTAGGTTATGGTTCGAATTCTCACACTTACAGAGTTTACAACTCTCATCTAGGCAAAGTTGTAGAAACTATAAATGTTCAATTTGATGAAACTAACGGCTCTCAAAAGGAGCAATTACCTCTTAACATGGATGAACCACCTTTGGATGAAGTTATTAGGTACATGGCTATTGGAGATATTCGGCCTGTCGAAGGAAATGCACATCAAGCCAACAAGGATGATGATGGTCAAATGTTCCCACACATAGCCCGAGGCGCTGGAGATCAACATCCTGAAGCTAATGATGTACAGGTCGAAGGAGAATGCATAAACGAAGAAAATTCTCAACCCGAGGGAGAAGCTGGACCCGAAGGAAATGATCCCGAAGGATAAGCTGATCCTTACGGTCAAGCTGATCTCGAAGAACAACCGGATCCTCAAGCTGTTGAAGAAGCTTTACCTCGTGTTCGAAGAAGAGTGGACGTCGACTCAATACTCGAAGAGATTCGTCTACCAGGTCGTACCACCACACGTTCTCGCACTCGTTTAGCTAACTTATGTGGAAATTTCTCGTTTATATCCATGCTAGAACCATCAAAATTCGATGAAGCCGTGATGGACTCAGACTGGATGTCTGCTATGCTCGAAGAAGTTAACCAGTTCGAGAGAAATAAAGTCTGGTGCCTTGTCGATAGACCTGATCCCAAGAAGCACAATATCATTGGTACGAAGTGGATTTTTCGCAACAAGCAAGATGAAGATGGTATTTTGGTAAGGAATAAAGCTCAACTGGTTGCACAAGGTTACACCCAAATCGAATGTATTGATTTCGGTGAGACTTATGCTCCAGTTGCTTGACTTGAATCCATTCGTGTCATGTTTGCTTTTGCAAATTACAATGGTATATTGCTATATCAAATGGATGTCAAAAGTGCATTTATTAACAGTGAAATCGAAGAAGTATATGTTATGCAGCCACCAGGTTTTGAAGACCCGAAGAATCCTGATAAGGTGTACAGGTTGCACAAGGCCCTATATGGGTTAAATCAAGCACCTCATGCTTGGTATGAAATATTGAAGGATTTTCTTCTGAAGAAGGGCTTCAAACTAGGAACCACTGATCCGACTCTTTTTACTCGTGCATACAAAAATGATCTTTTTGTGTGTCAAATTTATGTCGATGATATTATATTTGGCTGCACTAACCCTGATATCAGCGAAGAATTTGCTCGCATGATGTCGAAGAAATATGAAATGTCTATGATGGGTGAATTGAAGTTCTTTCTCGGACTTCAAATTCGTCAACAGAAGAATGGGACGTTTATCTCTCAAGAGAAGTATCTCAGAGATTGCCGGAAGAAGTTTGATCTTGTAAATTGCAAAACTATCAAGACTCCAATGCCTACGAATGTTCATCTAGATGCAGATGAGAAGGGAAAACCTTTCGATCAGAAGAAATATCGCTCGATGATCGGTTCACTTCTTTACCTTTGTGCATCTAGACCTGACATTATGCTATCAGTTTGTATGTGTGTTCGTTTTCAGGCAAACCCGAAAGAATCACATCATATTGCTGTCAAGCGAATTCTTCGATATCTGGCTCATACACCTACTTTGGGACTATGGTATCCCAAAGGTGCCTAGTTTGATCTCGTTGGATATTCTGATTCTGACTGGGCTGGTGATCGAGTCGACAGGAAATCTACCTCAGGCACATGTCGTTTTATCGGTAGATCTCTTGTTTGTTGGGCTTCGAAGAAACAGAATTGTGTATCAATTTCTACGGCTGAAGCATAGTATATTGCTGTTGGTTCATGCTGTACTCAAATTCTTTGGCTCAAACAAACGCTGAAAGATTGTGGCATTCTTGTGAAGAAAATTCCATTGCTATGTGATAACGAGAGTGCTATCAAAATTTCCCATAATCCAGTGCAACACTCTCGAACGAAGCATATTTATATTCGCCATCATTTTCTTCGAGACCACGTTCAGCGAGAAGATATTGTTATCAGCCATGTTCGCACCGAAGATCAATTGGCTGATATCTTTACGAAGCCCCTGGATGATAAAAGGTTCTGTGCTCTAAGGTGTGAGTTGAACATATTGGACTCACGCAACGTGCAGTAAGATCATAACTATCGGTACCCTGTATTATATTTTTTTGGTAGTTTACTTTCGTTGATTTTCTATCGTGTTTTTTTTGTTTTTGTTCGTGTTCGTTTGATGTTGTCCTATACACTTATCACTCCAAGATTTTGTATCGCTGTTTCTCTCTCGGATTGATTAAGTATCAGAACCTGTTTTCCCTCTATTCTATCCCTACCCCATGTCTGCTTTTATCTCGTGAACATGTATATTTGTACTCGATTGAGATTCCCTTCGAATTTCATTGATTCCGAAGGAATACCTATCGAACTTTTATCTACTTTTATACTCGATGTTCGATGAGTTTGGTCTCGGACATGGAGCAACTTTCTTTCGGTTCGTTGGGATTTTCCCGCGATTACCGCCACAAAATCCGTCCGTTGAATTCGGAGAGACGCGGAATCTGCACCGTTGGATCGGATTTGACGGTTATGTCAGACCCCACTCCTATAAATACCGATCCACCCCCTCTGGCACAGATCTCGCATTCCCTCGACTTCATCTCTCCGCTCCCGAGCTCTCTCGCGCGCCGCTGTGCTGTTCGTCGTCGTCGATTCCCTCGCCGCTTTGCTGCCGGAAGGAAGTCGCCGGAGACCTTCCCGTCGACCAGGATTTTCATCCGTGCCGCCGTAGCCGCCGCACATCACCAAGTTAGGGTATGTGAGGCTCTGGACTCGATTCCAATCTCATCTGTTCATCGAGCCCAAGTTTTGTTCTTGATTTTATCTTATTTGTTGAATCTTGGGAAATCGGTTTCTTGTTGGGGATCGGCGCAGAAAACAAAAAATTTCCTACCTACGAGTCCCGAACCCAAGATCTATGCTATGCTGATGTATGTAACGGAAGGAATCGGTGTTCATACCTTTGAAGACCGAAAGAGGGAAACGTTCCTCGAACGTGGTTGGCGTAGACTCTGATCCTACGACCTCCCTGTCGTGTTGAAGAACCTCCGAAGATGAAGTAGCACCACACGTGTAGTGCCTCGCGGGATTACACACTACGGTGCAACCGACGTCCCTCCGGGCTCCGAACCAGAAGAGCAGCGGAAAGAATATTGATCCGGATCCCGATTCCGACAGCGCGACGGCGTCCGGATGATGGTGAAACCCACAACCAGGTTCAAACTCCAAACCAGGGGAGTCTGCTCTAGGTCGGAGAAAGAGAGAGAGAGAAACTCAATGTTGTGTTGAAAAGGGCACCCCCACCCCTCCTTATATAGGCCAAGGAGGGGCTCCACCCCCTCCCCTTCCCCCATGTGGGACTAAACCCCCAAGGGGGGGAGTGGTGCGGCTAGGAGGGGGGATGGGCCCCTCCCTTGGCGCCAAGCCCAAGGGGGGAGGCTCCCCCTTCCCCTCATGGGCCTTTTAAGGCCCAAATACCTTTTCACCTTTTTAATTAATTATTTAAATCATTTTGAATATTTAATTCTGTCAATTAAATAATAAAACATATTTAAACATTAATATATATTATTTTGAACCTTTCAAAATATCCGGAACAACTTCCGGCACCTCCCGGTACATTTCCGGTGTTTTCTCTCTTTTCACCGATGATCCCGAATCAATCCTTAATGCATCGATTGCCCTTAAGTGTGACACCCTACGGTCCGGGAAACAGTAGACATGATCGAGACACTCTCTGAAAAATGACCATCATGTGGGATCTGGTTACAATCCTTGATGTGCCCCTACGCTTCCATCGAATAAACTTCATCGTTGTTGAACCGTTAACAATATGACTTGATCCCTTTGTGCTTCGGTACTATGTTTGTCCGAGGTATGATCGTCGGTATCCAATACCTAGTTCTTCCTCGTCTCCGACATAACATGTTTACTCGTCTGTGAATATTACATCTCTTGTGACCTAGTCACTTTCTTGCAAGCTATTGATGCAACACTACCGAGTGGGCCCAGAGTACCTATCCGTCACTCGGATTGACAAATCCCGCTCTGATCTATTTCATACTCCTCAACATATCTACTTCAGAATACCCAAGATACACCTTTTCAGTTACCATGTTTCAGTGTAACAGTTAATGCACTCAAAGCATCCTAATAGATAGCAATTATGTATGATCATCACGGTCTAAGGATACAGTCACTATGTTATTAAGTCATCGCAGTGCTGAACTTATGTGACTTGATCACACTACAATGCTTAAGGTGGGTGTGTGTCCATCACATCATTCTCCTAATGATATGACCTCATTGTCAATAGACTATTATGTTCTCATGATCAGGAAACCTTGATCATCAATTGCCCAATGAGCTAGTATGCCTGAGTTTAACTAGGGACCAGGTTGTTATATATCACACGTGTATTAATGTTTCCGCTTAATACAGTTCTAGCACAATATATAACGTATTATTAACAAACAGATATGTGACAAATATCTTTATTAATTTGCCTCTAGGGCACATATCGAACATTTCTAGCGTTTTCAGTCGATTCCCCATCCGATCTAGGTAAGAAATCCCTCGGAATTTATCACTTAGACAAATCCCTCAGATGCATATCGATAGATTTACACTTGTGCAATTATTTCATACAAGTTCTTCGTTAGATTTGAACCCGATGAAAATCTAGCCTAGCACTTCCATGAAAACTTGTGTCAAGACAAATTCCTCGATATGTTTGCTGCGTTCAAAATGTTTTCCTCGAAAATGGCTGGTACTTGTTCACAACTTTCCTATATTCCCTCGTACCTATCTTTTTCGCAAGAAAATTTCTGAGGATGAAGGAAATTTCAGAGAGACCAAACGTGTTGGAGGTCATACAAGAATCACCAACAATTCTGAAGGCCTGTCAGAGGAACTGATTATTGAGAAAAAGTTGAGAACTCCAGAAGGATAAGTTGAAGATGATCGAATGAGAGAAAACCGACTGCAAGAGATTCGAAGGCTTCAAGCGCTTCATTGGTATGAATACAAGTCGCTTATTCGTCGCTGGGAGAGACTATTTTCTCTGAAAAATCCCTGGTCTGATGTCAAGTCATTGAGGCCCAAGTGGACGAAGGCAAATAGACCACCTCCTCCGCCCAATGCTCACCCATCCTCTCTCAAAACTCCGGAAGATTTCAAAGAGTTGGTTGAAGCTAGAGCTGCCCGAGAAGAAAAGCGTAAGGAAGCCAAAGCCAGGAAGGCAGTTGCTGCTGAGGATACCGAGGAAGTTGGACCAAGCGCTAAACCAAAGGCTGGCAAGAAATCAGCCAAGCGAAAGAAAAAGGAAGTCGTTGTCTCTCCACCAGAGGTAACTTCTGATGAAGAAGCCAACTCCGATGGTCAAGACCCTGGCATAGAGGCTGACGTCGAGGATATTGCTTTGAAGAAAAAGTCAAGAAATAAAGGCATCAAGATCCAGGAGCCAGCTGCTAAGGCTCCTCGAGCAACAATTGACATGACCAATTTGGTCACAAATCCGCCTATTTCCTCTGCTCCCCCAGTGCCACCTCGTTTACAAAAACCCTCGAATAAAGCGAAGGGAAAGCAAGTTAGGCTGATCGAAGATGATGAAACCCTTATCCAGCGAAAGGAAAGGCTGGCCAGACAAAAGGAACTTGAAGAACAAGATTTGATTAAGTCCAAGCTACTCAGCTTTCACAGTCAGCCAGAGGACAAGAAGGCAAAGGTTGCTCAACAATTGGCCATTTTGCATCTGGTAAGCGAGAAATATAGACGCCAGATTGAAGGAGGCACTATCCCCAGTGCTCCGAAGGAAAAGGTTGTGGCCCCAAGTGCCACCGAGAAACTGGCGACTCCCACAATCACGAAGGATAAGGATGCAGCCGCTAGTGCTGCGAAGAAAAATGCTGAGGCCCCTAGTGCCTCGAAGGATAAAGCTGCGGCCCCTAGTGCCGTAACAAAACCCTTGATGCTACCAAGGCCACCAAGGAGGCTGATAAGAAAGCCAAAGAGGCTAGGAAAAAGGCTCAGGCTGCTCCAGTTCCTCGAGCTGCTCCTGCTCCTGCTCATGCCCCTGTTGCACCAGTTGTGTCCGGCCCTCGTGCCGATGAAGAAAGCTCTAACGAAGGAAATAATGCTACCAATGTTGCATGGGATGCAGCTCAGATTTCCAACATTCTTTGGAAAATGGCCACCACACCGAGCAAAGTGACTCTCGAGGATGATGTTCCTCCTGAGATCCAAGAACGAGTTGCTCGCTACATGATTCGCTGGGATGGATATATATCCCAGGATCGCAAAGACAAAGAGAAAGATATATTTTATTCCACACAGCTTCGAGAAGAAACTGAGGACTTTGTGTCCCGACAGTTTTTCAAAACCAAGCTTGCTACACTTGCTGATTCAAGAAGGGCACAGAAAGAAAACATCACTGTTGTCAATGAAAAGGTTCGTCAGTTAGTAGCTGATATGTGCAAGGAGCACAATGAAGCCCTCACCGAGAGACAATCTCGAAAGAGAAAGTCTACTGCCCAATCCTTTGCGCGTGGGACGCCAGAGAACGAGAAAATTTCCAAGAAGAAAAAGTCTGGCGAGGTCGTTGCTGCAACAGCACGATAGGAAACTGCACCAGTCCCCGCCAAGAAACCCACTCCACCCAGTACAAAAACTCCACCACTGCGCCAAACCACTTCACCTCCTCGCCAACCCACTCCTCCACCTCGTCAACCTTCACCACCAAAAGCTTCGTTGCCACCACCCAACCCACCATCACCACAACAAATCATTCCATCGTCCACCTCAGCCATCGAGCCCCAAGCTCAAGTTGAGACCGAGAAACCTGCTCAGGTCGAGCAAGAGCACCATGTCCAAATTCCATCAGCACAGAAGGATTATTCCTCTTCCCAGAATCAGGATGAAGGAGAAGATGCAGACGTTGATATAACAACTATTTCTTCTCGACAAGATGCTGCCGAGGGAAATAGCTCTGGAGATGCTAGTTCAAGTGATAGTTCGTCCTCTTCATCAATTTCTTTGAACAAAGAAATGGTTGATGATTTTGCACAACTGAATGAGGATCTGGAGGATATGGAGACTGAGGAGGCCGCCCAAAATGCCAATGCCGACGAACGAGTTGCCGTCGAAAAGCAGGCCGAGGAAAATGCTCATGCATCCATTCCAGCTCAGGACATCGTAAATGTTCCATCTTCACTTCCTCGTCCTCCTGAACCAACTTACCAAATGCCAGATAATGCTGCTGAAGTTTTTCCAGTTGATGAGCTGCTACATTCTGCGCATCCGAGAGAGATGCTGCCTTTGTTCCGCCCCGATGTACCTCGAGGAGGCCCCATCTTCAAGAGGCGGGAACAAAAGCCGTTTTTCTTCGGGCCCAATCCCTACGAGAAGCCAAGAAATGCATATTCTCTACGGTTTTGGACCCAGGAACAAGCTGACTATTATACTCGAGTGTTGTAAAACAAGGCTAGAGTTTCCCAACATCAATATCTTGATATGCCTTCGGTGTACTCCACATCATGTTTTGAGAATGTTGCCGAAACAATTGATAGCCTACATGCTCACAAGATGGTTTCTCTCGATTGTGGCTACAATCCAGAGCTCATCAAGCAGTTTTATGCCACGTTGTATGTCACTGGTGATCCTGAGAACTCGAAGACGTGGAAATTTGATTATATGATTCAAAGCCAAGTATTCCATACGACCGTCGATCAATTTCTGGCCATCATCAATTTACCTCGGTTCGAAGGATTACCACACAAGCTTCATGATCTGCCTGCCCCAACTCCCGCTGAATTTTCTTCGTTAGTGAATCCAGATGTCGTAGGAGATCACTACCCAACTGAGCCAAAGCCAAGGCATCTAGTCTTTGAAGCAAAGGCATGGTTCTATATTCTTTCGAAAACTTTGATGCCAATGCTCGATGTGCACGATGATTTTCCCATTCCCCATGATGTGCAACTTGCTCTGTTGCAGTTAGTCCATGGTAATCCCTTCGATTTTGAAGACTACTTCATTCGCACGTTGGTGTCCTGTGCTGATGATCACAATTCTCACAAGCCATATGCACCCTGGCTGATGGCGATCTGCAATTAATCTCGGGACGTGCCATTCCCCGTATCAGTATTCCCCAAGATTTTCACTCCACCAGTAAGGGAAGTTTTGCAGATTATTACTCGACCCAACGTCAGTATTTTGACCACACTGGCATCTGCGCCCACATGACTGAGCGCAATATTCGCTCGAAATTTATCAAGCCAGTACATCACATGGAGGTATCTCTTCGGTCCCAGCAAATGCTTCAACATCATATTGACCAAGATTTCCTTCAGAAGCAAAAGATGATGGATGAAATCAACCATCTCCGCAACATTGCCATGAACATTAATCAGATGATGCGTGAATGCCTTCGTCGCGATTGGAAAGGGTTACGCAAGTTCAATTCCCTCGGTCAACTTCAGCGCTGCGGTTTCGAAGAATATCCTCCGCATCTGAACAGGAACTGGACTAATGATGACCGTGTCGATCGAACAGATTTAAATATTCCTTTGCTGCTGAAGAACAGGGACGTGCTCAGTGTTGATGATTACTATCACATCACGGTGAACACCATTTCCTCCGACTCCGACCAAGATGAAGCACCTCGACGTCAAGCGAGAGTTTACTCTCCATTACCTCGAAGCCCCAGGACACCGCCGGAATCGCAACTGGAATCTTCTGGAGATCACCATTCCTTCAGAACGAAGATTACTCCTCCAGGCGGATGCCCAATTCCCCGTGCTCCAACACTCGCCGAATCTTCTCGACATCGCCAGCGCCGCCCAAGCGAGTAGGGATTTCTTTCAACCCTATTCTCTCGACTTTTTGTACGTTGTGACAAAAAGGGGGAGATGTAGTGGCATCGAAGAAATTAGTTTGCCAACGGGGTTAAGGGCTTTGCTTTTTGGTCTTTGAACTTTTGAACTTTGAGTTTTTGAGTAGTTTCAACAAACTTTCGATTCATATTCGATTTGGTTGTAACTAACTCTAAGTAGGTCTGTGAACTGCTACTTTTATCGTAAGGTATCTATCTGTTGTTAGCGATACTTAACCATTTTCAGGAAGTTATCTTTCATTTAAGTTCACAAGTGATTCGAGGAGATTGCATATCGTTTCATTGGATATTATCTGGATTGCAATTTCACTCGCTAAGACTATGATGTTTTTCCCTCGACACATTACTTGTCAAATATGCACTTCACAGGAAATACATATCTTCCGTGCATACATCAAGGGGGGAGTATTTCATCGATCTTAGCACTAGTTTATCATCGAAAACTCAAAACTTTTTCAATTATTTATCGATGCCTGTTTTTTCAACAATCATCCAAAAGGGGGGAGATTGTAAGAGAAAGTTTTGCCCCCGAAGGTTTTTGAGATTGTTGGACAAAGCAGTAGTGGAACTAATATTGTTTTCGAGTATAAACAGATACTAGGTTCCAAAAGTATAAAGTTTGCAAGTAGAAGGTCGAAGGACAACTCACTGCAGCAAAGCTGCAGTCAACTACCGAACCCTTTGAAGGAAGGCGACCCCCAAAAATGTCGTCGAAAAAGAAGATGCTCTCGAGTAAAAGCACAACGAGGAGAAAGCTAAAGCTGGTCGAACACTTAGTTGTTTTACTAGTTTCTCTTTATTTTCTTGAGTCGTAGGAAAAAACGTACTATCAAGAGGGGTTTGCTAGTTGAGATCTTTGTCGAAGTGAATTTTCTCTGCTCAACCTAAAACCACAAAAGCCTACCGAGAGAAATCTTACTGAGTCGAGTGAATAGCTCGAAGGCAAAGTCATCGCACTTCGTGCCTTCGAGAGAGAACTCATTCGGTAATTCAGCTTACTTGTTCCTCAAGTAAAGTTGCGCAGTGATTGAAATCCGACCGTTGTGGACACGCGTCAAGCGGTTGCATCGGGTCACTTCAGTCATTTTACCCATCGGGATCGCCACCTATAAATACCCCGCACCTACCCGCCATTTCGGGTTGGCTGCTCCACTGAAGATTCTAAGACAGAAGTACTGTGAGCATCCCAAGAGAGATTCATCGAGAGAAAACCAAAACCCAAGTCTGAGCTGAGTTGAGAAATTCCTAGAGACTTAGGTCGAGATTAGCCGATCTTTTTATCTTGGAGAACTGCAAGTCTCCTAGACGGTAAGGCATCGCCTGTCAAGCAGTCGAAGAGAAATTGTCACTGCTGAAGGAAGTTTGTAAAAGTCTCGGAGATGTCCTGAAACATCTACCACGAGTGAAAACTGGACAAGCTCGAGGAGTTTGTTGAAGTGGAGAATAGGACGGGGAGAGTTTTTCTCCAGGTGTTCAATCACCAGTCCCTCCAACCAGACGTAGCACTTTGCAGAGTGTGAACTGGGTTACCAAACATCGTCGTGTCAGGCTCGTTTTCCTTCTCGCATTTACATTCAGTATTTACTCGTTGCCTGTTTGTCTTTGATGTTTTCCCTCGCTCGCAATCCTTTCGACCATGCATGTCTTTCGATACTTTAATTCCTTCGAGATGCATGTAGTCCTTCGCAATTCGCATGAATTCCTTCTAAGTTCCTTAGAATTTTTAGAATTGATCATTCACCCCCTCCCCCTCTGATCATTCTTGAGTTTTCAGCAATGATACTAGCGCGTCATGTAACAATGATTAGGGCAAGGCCCAACTAGCATGCGGCTCATCGATCAAGCAAGTAGCATGTATGATATGAACATCAAGTCATGAGAAGGTGGATGTTGCATGGCAATGTATCTCAGAAAGGCTATGGAAATGCCTTGATAGGTAGGTATGGTGGCTGTTTTGAGGAAAGATATAAGGAGGTTTATGATGACAGAGCGTATCATGCCAAGGACTTGGATGTACCGGCGAAGGTGGACGCCAACTCTCGGAGTGAGAAGGAGGCAATGCACGGCACATGAGAGGCTAGCAAAATATGGGAGGTGGAAGTGTCAACTTTCGAATACTCACATTTGTCCGAAGAACTCATGCACTTATTATCGGTAACTCTCAATCTAATCAGGAGGTTCACAAAGAGACAAGTACCCCGAGGAGGAGTATATGGGGGTTTGGTAATCCTTGCGCATCCTCGAATCATGGTACGTGAGTGTACTCTAATATTCGAACCCTCCAGAGGTTAGTGATCCATCTAGTAGCTAGAGTTCTCAACAGGGTTTTGGTTTTCGAAAATAAACACGGATTGCCCAAAATACGACATCTATCATTAATAGGCTAAAGCTCTTGACACTATAATTTCAAACATTACTCTAATCAATACCTCAAAACTATTGCAAGTTACTACTACAAAGAGAATAGCAACTTCAACTACCTACTTTCTAGTCAAGACACAAAACTCAGCGCAACAGGCAAACTCTCTAAACAAGATAAAACATGCAACCTATAGAAAGTTAAACCTAAGACAAAAGAAAAGCTCTAGAAGAAAACTAAAGCACTTCAACTAAACAGGGCAGCAGCTAAGAAATGAAAAAGAACAACTCGCAGCTAAGAAAATAAGCATGCAAATCCTATGAGGAGTTCTAGTTCAAGCGGAGCGTGTTTCTCTCCCACACAAAAGAAAGCTGGGGTCTAACTATTTACTATAGCAAACAAAGCAAAAAAAACATAAGAAAAGTAAAGAGCGAGACGCTCCAAGCATAGCACATAACGCATGAAGTGATAAAAATATAGTGCAACGAGGGACGAACTGCTAATTGTTGATGAAGAAGGGGATGCACGGGGGCAGCCCCAAGCTTAGACGCTTGAGTCCCCTTGAATATTTATTGGGGATGCATGGGGGCATCCCAAAGCTTGAGCGTTTGACACTCCAGGATCTTCTTTCATCATCTTCCATCGTACACTTGAAAACTCCCTTCATACACAACTCATCATAAGTTGATTAGAGAGGTTAGTACCCTATTAAAATAATGTTTCCCTTACTAGAAATAAATATATTCTTGAAGAGCTACTGTTTCTCAAGATTGCCAAAAAGTTTTTGCAAAGAAAAAGCAAGCTTAAGGTTTGCAAAAGTTAGGAGAGACAAAACGTGGAAGAATCTGTGAAAAACAGAACATCAGGTAGTAAAAAAAATTTAGGGATACTTTTGGAACTCAAATAAAAAAACTCAGAACGTATGAAAGTTCCGTGATTGTATAGAGCATGGTGTGTAAAAAAATCAGATAAAAAAGATGAGCTGGTAATTTTCTATGATTGTTCCCGTCACGAGGACAGAATCTGTTTACTGGACAGCATGTCACAACTTTCACTTCCCTTGTCATATGAGGCTATATTTGGAACAAAGCTTGAAAAATAAAGATACAATGATGTTGCTACAGTAGTAACAATCATCAAGACCACTAAAAACAGAAGAAAAAAAACATCTTGGGTTGCCTCCCAACAAGCGCTTTCTTTTACGCCTTTAAGCTAGGGAAGAAGATTATAGAAGATACTCTCACAAGAATAAGAATTTTGAAGCAAAAGAGAGCATCAAGAAGAAAATATGAAACACATTTAAGCCTAACCCACTTCCTATGCATAGGCATCTTGTAAGAAAATAAATCAAAGAAGCACAAAGTGACATGCATAGGAAGGTGGAACAAGAACAACTTCAAAAGTTTCAACTTGAAGAGAGGTGTTTTTGTAATATGAAAGTTTCTACAACCAAGCTTTCCTCTCTCAAAGTAATTTTCAGTAGAATCATGAACAACATCAAGAATATAATGATCACATAAATCATGTTGTTCATGACCTACAAGCACACGTGTATATTTTTCAACACGGTGTTTAGGAACATAAGATAAATGCAACCAATCACATTGAGCCTTATAAGAGCAACATTCCCCGTAATATGAGTTGGAGATTTCAAAAGGATAATAGGACAATCAAGTGTGGGTGCAATAGCAACAATTTCATGCTTAACATAAGGAACTATAGAGAGTTCATCTTTGTCAGCATCATCCATATTGGCATCATGGACATCAACAAAGCAAGTATCAAGATCTTCAGAAAGGGATATTTCAAGTGATTCCTCAGAATCATGGGATTCCTCATCATAGCAACCATTGGCCTCTTCTAGGGCAGCAAAGATTTTATTTTTAAAATCCTCAATGTAAGAATTGTAAGTATAATTCTCGAAGCAATAAGCAAGAAACATCAAAGTTTTTTGACTGGTGAATAGTATCATGATACTTTTCAATCAAAGAAGCAATCTCATAGGCACCTTTAAAAGCAACAAACTCTTCAATCTTTTCAACATAAAAATCATAAACACCTTTAGCATAAGAAGATAAGATCTCATTTTCATTGAACTCACATTGGAAAGGGAGGTGTTTATGATCTATATTAGAACAACAAGTAAAATCATAATTGTAGCACAAAAATTTAGCATGGCAATAAGAAACATGTATTTGATCCCATAAGTGTTTCCCTTTCTGAGATAGGCGGTGCGGCGTATAATGAGCATGCTCATCCAATGATTTTCACTCAACCAAGTCGGTTGGGTTTTTAGCGCGAGCACAAATTGATCGAAAATGATCCAAGTGAAACATGTGAAACAAGTCCATCCTACCATATGTGGGTGGTTCAGCACCCATGGTGAGGATAGCATCACTAGGCAAAGCAAGACAAAGGAAAAAGGTAGCAACTATTTTTGTAGTTTTTCATATAAGACACAAAATAAAAAGTAAAAAATGGAAAGGTAAACTAAAACGACTAAAAAGCAAAGATAAAAGATAGTGTGCAACTCCCCTGTCTTGTAGACTGGAGTCCCCGGCAACGGTGCCATAAATTGCTTGATGCTAGCAAGGAATATAATTCTCTCGCTTCTCGTTGGTTACCCCAAGTGGAAGGTGAGATGTAGCGTAGCAGCAATTTTCCCCTATCTTGTAGAGGATAGGGTTTGTCTCCCGTAGGACTCGCGGAGATACAAGAAGGTGGTAAAGTGAACAATGGCGCCCAGGTTGCTACTTCACCTGGACCTGCACACACAGAAATAACTTTGCTCCCAACGAGTACAGAGGAGTTGCCAATTCCTCCGGCCTTGCCGTTTACAAAGGATCAACGCAAGAGATAATAATAGTTGCGATTGAAAGTAAGAACTGAAAGTAAATTGAAGGTGTAAACAATGGTGGGAATATGGACCGGGGTCCCATGACGTTCACTAGTGATGTCTCTCTCCCAAAAGACGATAAAAGTGCTAGCGAGGTAAACAAATCACAGCTGGGCAATTTACAGGATTATAAATGCACCGCAATGCTAACTATGCTATAAAAGAAAGGAAGAGGCTCAAAAGCAATGGGTAGTACATCGAGGTAAATAGACCGAAATCCGTCTGCATCTACTATGAATCATCCAACTTGCAATATCTATCCAGAACATCTCGCTGGTATTAAGTTGCGAATCCCACCCAAAGTGTAAACTCAAAGCAACAGACAACTGCATTAAAAGAACTATGCGTAAAGTAAACAATCCTTGCACCCGCAAGTACAAGCACCGTTGTTTTATCCCTGGTGGCAACAACACATCCCCTAGTCGCATGCTTCTGTCACTCAAGCTAGACATCAGGGGGCTGAACCCACAATCAAGCATAATGCTCCCTCTTGGAGTTGCAACAAATCACGTGGCCAAAGCAAAATACGGCAACGGAGAACATGCAAGAATTAACTAAAGAACACAAATATAAAGAGAACCAAATATATTACTCATCACAATCTGAACATAATCTCATAATCCCTCAGATCCCAGAAAACTCAGCATAGCAACACGGAAATTACAAAGGTGCCTCGATCATGTGAGGAAGCTCACGAGGTCTCGAAAGTGGAAGCACAAAGAGGGGAGGAGAACATCACATAGCTACTGGTCATGGACCCATGGTCCAAGGGGGACTACTCACAAGACATCCGGGAGGCGTCCATGGCGATGGATGGTCTCCCGGAGGGGATTCCTCATTCCGGCAGGGTGCCGGGGCAGCTTCTCCTGGAAGCCCCGATATTGAAATGGCGGCGGCGGTATAGAGAGGATAACGGGAATAGCAGATCGATATTAGGGGTTTCCGTCGCGGGGGCTAAATATAGGCCGAAGGGGGCACCTTGAGGGGCCACAGGGCAGCCAGGAGGCTTCCTAGCGCACCCTAGGGTGGGGACGCGCCAGGGACCCTCTTGGGGGCTGGTGGGTCCACCCCCTTCCATCTTTGGTTATTCGGGAAGCTTCCGGCTCGCTGATTTTTTATATATATTTTCCGGGATTTATTTGGCACTTTTAATGGCCGGAAAACCTGAAATACAAAAACAGCAGAAAACATGAACTGGCAACTGGGTGCATTGAGTTAATAGGTTAGTCCAAATATGATAAAAAGTGTATGAAAGTTCAAGAAAAACATGGCAAAGTCACACAAATCATGCATGGAGCAAGCAAAAATTATAGATACGTTTGGGACGTATCAATGATTCACTTGTCAAGTTAATGGAACAAGACATACCTACGAACTACAAAGAAGCGATGGTGGACCTAAGTACGAGATATGACAATGAGTCATGAAATCCTATATTGAGTTACTTGAATCTTATCAAGTAAGGAGGTTACTTGATATTCCCAATAACTTCATGGTTATAAGGAATAAATGTGAACATCAAAGAAGACATCAAGATTGATTTATCACAAAGAATGTTTCTGACAAATTCAATAGGTTGACTACAACATGTAGCAATGCTTGAGTCAATGGAATATTCACTACGATTGATCCAAATTGTAATCAATACTGTGACTTCCTCAAAATCCTGTATTTGAAGAAGTGTTGTAATTGGTACAACAAGAAGGTTTTGAAAACATATTGATACTAGTATCTCATAATCTGAATTTTCAATTTGATGGATGATCAAAGTGATTTTGGACTTAGCAAAAATATTGAGAAACATGCATTCGCATGAAACTGAGTGGGAGCTTAATAGTTTCCTAAACTTAATATGTGGACGAGATATTTTGAGTGGGAGCTATGGGAGTATTATCCTAGTCTTATATTGTCTGACATATTTGAGTAGGAGCTATGTGAGTGTTATCCTGAACTTAATATGTGCATGACATATTTGAGTGGGAACATGACAACATTCTCATATATGGATAACATATTAAGAATGGTGTAGTTGGTATTAATGATTATTGGAATCTTTCAATAATGAAGTTAAGCATTGAAAATCTATTAAGATAGATTAATGTGTTTACTAACATTGAGTCGGAATACTTTCCTGGATCAGATTCTGAAGGAGTTCAGAATGGGATGAGTCAAGAAATAGTTCTTACTTGTATATCTAAGAGAAGTATCGAGTGGACCTCAGTACAAGAACAATGGTTAAATAAAGGAAGGAAATGGATGTGCTACATCCTCTATGCCTTTGTCATGGGTTCTTTCATATAAGACCAGAGTTATGTACTCGACGTAATGTGACCCAAGTTCTTGGCAAGAAGAACATGTTTTGATATTATTTATGAGTACATCATTGAACAAAGAGTTAAGTTTATCCTTCAATGTCTGGAGAGAACTGAGGATACATCTCTAATTTGTAAAGGATAGTGGACTTGAACATAAATGTTATGCTGGTTCAAGTTGTGACACTAACCTAGAAAATTAAGATATCATACTATTGAATGCCTAAGTTGAAAGAAACATGGTTGGACACCAAAGTTGCATACAATGCACTAAGGATTAAATCTACATTGATGTGGCTGCCTTAGAAGTGGCTAGAGTTATATTTTGGCTTAAGAAGTTCGACTTCTGACTGAGTGTGTTTCAGTGTGCATGACTATGGGAAAGTCCTTGTGACCCACCGGATGTCATTGCTGAAACACAACAAACGAAGTCTCACTCTAGCGCCAGATATATATACCTCATCATTATAATGGATAATGAAGGAATGTCAAACTAGGTGACATTAATGATTTGCAAAGGACATACGGATCTGAATGGTACCCAGACCGTTGATACGACCTTTTCCACAAGCAAGCATGATCTATAACCATATAGATGATATAGAGTTATGATCCATAGAAAATTGCAACTAGAGTATTTGTACTCTAGTGCAAGTGGGAGACTGTTGGGATTGTGCCCTAGAGGCAAATACAATATGTTTATTAGCATATTTCATAAGTTCATAATACGTTTTATACTGTGCTATAACTATATTAAGCGGAAAAATTAATACATGTGTGGTATAAAACAACCAGGTCCCTAGTTAACTCTAGTATACTAGTCCATTGGGCAATTGATGATCAAGGTTTCATGATCATGAGCAATTAAGCTGTTGACAATGGAGTTGTATCGTTGGGAGAATGATATGATGGACACACACCCACCAGAAGTGTTGCAATGTGATCGAGTCACATAAATTCAACATTGCGATAACTACAACATAGTGACCGGATCCTTTGACCGTAATGATCATACGTAATTAATATCTATGAGGATGCTTTGATTTGTAACCCACCGCCTGACTGAAATATGCTGGCCATAAAGGTGCACTTTGGGTATTCCGAATAGATATGTTAATGAGTATGCAAATAGATCAAAGCGGGATTTGTCCATCCGAGTGACGGATAGGTACTTTGGGCCCACTCGGTGATATTACATCATAAAGATTGCAATCATGTGACTAGGTCACGAGGGTTGTAATATCATGGGAACGAGTAAACATGTTTGTCGGTAACGAGGATGAACTAGGTATATTGGATACCAACGATCAAACCTCAAGCAAGCAAAGTACCATAGGAAAAGGGATAATGCTCAACGTTAACCGGATCCAACAGTGATGAAGTTTCATTCGATGGAAGCGCAGGGGCCATCTAGGATTGTAACCAGGTCTGATTGATGGTCATTGACCAAGAGAGTGTCTTGATCGTGTTTGTTGTTTCCCGGACCATAGGTTTCACATTTAAGGGTATTAGACGCATTAAAGATAGATTCGGGATCGTCGGAGAAATAAGAGAGAACTCTGAAATAATTTCGGAGGAGAGACGGAAAAAGTTCCGAGGTTCCAAATTGTTCGGAAAGTTATTTAGATATGTTTTATTATTTAATTGTATGAATTAAATATTAAAATATATTTTAAGTAATTAATGGAATAATATCTTTTTGATTTTTTGTTTTTTCTTAAAAAAAGGTGGTGGCGCCATGGGCTTGTGGCGCATGTATGGCCACTTGGCAACATGTGGCCGGCGGCCACATGCGCCAAGGCCATGGATGGCCGGCTGTGGCTAGCATGCATGAGGGGCATGGTATTAGTACCACCTCGCCTACGTAAGTGCTTGCACACCCCTTTTTCCTCTATATATAGATGTGATGGGTGTCCCTTTTTCTATACACAAAATTTCAGAAAAATATAGATAATTTTTTTTGATCTCTCTCTCCCTCTTTCTCCCTTCTATGAAGGGTCTCCCCTTGTTTGGAGTCTGCACTAGGTTGGAGTCTTTTCCACTACACGCACGCCATCGTGCTGCTGGGATCTGAATCCATCTTCTTTCCGCTGCTCTTCTGGTTCGGAGCCTGGAGGGACGTCGGGTACACCGTATGTGTGTAATCCCGCGAGGCGCTACACTTGTGGCGCTACTTCATCGTCGTCATCGTATCGCGGCGTCTTCACCGACAATGTTCTGACGGGGACGCAATCCCGTCATCGGTCTCAAGGACCGGGTGGCTATCAGAGTCATCGTGGAGCTGCGCGGCATCGGGGATTGCCGGTACGACTACACTAACCACGTTCACGTGGGAACGTTTCTCGCTTAACGGACTACATACTGGTATGTGATCTATTTCCATCTTTTACTTGCATCGCCATAGGATAGGTCTTGGGATTGGTTATCGTAGGTTTTGAAAAAATTGTGTTTTCTGACCCGAACCCCAACACCTTCGCCTATTTATACCCCGTGACGGGATTCTTCCAAAGACAAAACCCTTTTTTGCGATCTCGCCTCTGTTCCACCGCCGCCGTGCTTCCAAAATCGGGAGCGCCAATAGACCTCTTCCCGGCACCCTGCCGGAGGGAGGATTGACCTTCGGGAGCCTCTGCTCCACCATGGACGCTTCCCGGATGATCCGTGAGTAGTCTACCTTGGACCTAGGGTCGGTGATCAGTAGCTATGTGATGTTCTCTTCCCCTCTTTGTTCTTCATGGATTAGACCTCGTGAGCTGCCCTACATGATCGAGGCACATATGTAAAAAAGAATTGTTGCTATGCCGAGTTTGCTAGGATCTGATGGATTAGGAGACTATGTTCAGTTTGTGCTTGAGTAATATATTTGGTTCATATCTTTTATATTTATGTTCTTGAGTAATTCTTGCATGTTCTCCGTTGCTATTTATTGCTTTGGCCAAGTAGCAGTTAGTGACTCCAAGAGGGAACGTTATGCTCGATTGTGGGTTCATGCCCCCTGATGACTAGCTTGAGTGACAGAAACATGAGTCTAGGGGATGTGTCGTTGCCACAAGGGGGAAAACAACGATGCTCTTAACCACGGTTGCAAGGATTATTTACTTTACGCAAAGTGCTTTTTAATGCAGTTGTCTGTTGCTTTGGGTTTCCACTTTGGGTGGGGCTCGCAACTTAATACCAGCGAGATGTTCTGGATAGATATCTCAAGGTGGATTATTAGTAGTAGACGTAGTTGGATTTCGGTCTACTTATTTTGGTGTACCGCCCATTCTTTTGAGCCTCGTCCTTTCATTGTAGCATAGTTAGCATTGCAGTGCGTTTTTAATCCTGTCAATTGCCTAGCTGTGATTTGTTTACCTCACATAGCAGTTTTATCGTCTTTTGGGAGAGAGACATCACTAGTGAACATCACGTGACCCCGTTCCATATTGTCGTCATTGTTTACACGCTTGGCATCATGTAGGGCAAACCCAGCATAGCCTCGCGTGTCAACAGGGATGAGAATATGGACCGAGGTCTCGTGATTTTCACTAGTGATATCTCTCTCCCAAAAGACGATAAAACTGCTATGCGAGGTAAGCAAATCACAGCTGGGCAATTGAAAGGATTAAAAACACACCGCAATGCTAAATATGCTACAAGGAAAGGACGAGGCTCAAAATCATGGGCGATACACCAAAATAAGTAGACCGAAATCCAACAGCATCTACTACTAATCATCCACCTTGAGATATCTATCTAGAACATCTCGTTGGTATTAAGTTGCGAGCCCCACCCAAAGTGTAAACCCAAAGCATCAGACAACTGCATGAAAAGAACTTTGTGTAAAGTAAACAACCCTTGAAAACGCGGTTACAAGCACCGTTGTTTTCCCTGTTGTGGCCACATCACATCCCCTAGACTCAAGTTTCTGTCACTCAAGATAGTCATCAGGGGGCATGAACCCACAATCGACCACAACGTTCCCTCTTGGAGTCACTACCTACTACTTGTCCAAAGCAATAAACAGCAACGGAGATCATGCAAGAATTACTCAAGAACATAAATATAAAAGATAAGAACCAAATATATTACTCAATAACAATCTAAACATAGTCTCATAATCGATCAGATCCCAACAAACTCAGCATAGCAACAGCAGAAAATTACATATGTGCCTCGATCATGTAGGGAAGTTCATGAGGTCTAATCCATGAAGAACAAAGAGGGGAGGAGAATATCACACAGCTACTGATCACGGACCCATGGTCAAAGGTAGACTACTCACGGATCATCCGGGAAGCGTCCATGGTGGAGGAGAGGCTCCCGGAGGTCAATCCTCCCTCCGGCAAGGTGCCGGGAAGAGGTTTGCTGGCGCTCCCGATCTGGGAAGCGCGGCGGCGGCGGAATAGAGGCGAGATTGCGAAAAGGGTTTTGTCTTCGGAAGAATCCTGTCACGGAGATTAAATGGACGTAGGGGGGCAGCCAGGGGGCCCACAAGGTGTCCAGGCCCCCCCTGGTGCGGCCAAGCCTTAGGGCGCACCACTAGGGCGCCTGGACCCCTGGTGGTGGCCCTCTGGCCCCACCCAGTTGTTTCCGGAAGGTTCTTCTGTGAAGATTTTTTTATCTGATTTTCCCTGAATTTTTGCAGCACTTTTAATATGGGGGAAACCTGATATATAAAAACAACAGAAAACTGGAACTGGCACTATGGTGCACTGATTTAATAAGTTAGTCCAAATATGATCAAAATTGTATGAAAGTGTATCTAGATCATAGGAATATCACACAAAACATGCATGGAGCATGCAGAAATTATAGATACGTTTGGGACGTATCAACATCCCGAAGCTTAATTCCTGCTCGTCCTCGAGTAGGTAAATGATTGATACGTCCAAAACGTATCTATAATTTCTGCTTGCTCCATGCATGTTTTGTGTGATATTGCTATGATCTAGATACACTTTCATACACTTTTGATCATATTTGGACTAACCTATTAACTCAGTGCACCCCAGTGCCGGTTCCTGTTTTCTGTTGTTTTTCTATTTCAGTTTTCCCCCATATAAAAAGTGCCAGAAAAATTTCGAGAAAAATACAGGAAAAATCAGCGTGCAGGAAGCTTCGCGAAGAGCCCGAGTGGGGCCAGAGGGGATCCAGGGGGGCTCAGGCGGCCACCCGGCGCGGCCCCACCCCTGGCCGCGCCAGGGGGCGCCTGGGGCCCCTGGTCCACCTCTGGCTGCCCCCTTCGCCTATTTATTCTCCATCACAGGGAAACTCCTGGGAGAGAACCCTATTTCGCAAACTCGCCTCTGTTCCGCCGCCTCCGCGCTTCCAAGATCGGGAGCACCAGAAGACCTCTTCCCGGCACCCTGCCGGAGGGAGGGCCGACCTCCGGGAATCTCCTCTCCACCATGGATGCTCCCCGGATGTCTCGTGAGTAGTTTTCCTTGGACCATGGGTCCGTGATCAGTAGCTATATGATGTTCTCCTCCCCTCTTTGTTCTTCATGGTTTAGACCTCGTGAGCTGCCCTACATGATCGAGGCACTTTTGTAATATTTATGTTGTTGCTATGCTGAGTTTGATGGGATCTGATGGATTATGAGATTATATTCAGATTGTGATAGAGTAATATATTTGGTTTTTATCTCTTATATTTTTGTTCCTAAGTAATTCTTGCATGTTCTCCGTTGATGTTTATTGCTTTGGCCAAGTAGTAGGTAGTGACTCCAAGAGGGAACGTTATGCTCGATTGTGGGTTCATGCCCCCCGATGACACGCTTGAGTGACAGAAACATGAGTCTAGGGGATGTGTTGTTGCCACAAGGGGGAAGACAACGGTGCTTGTAACCGCGGTTACAAGGATTGTTTACTTTACGCAAAGTTCTTTTTAATGCAGTTGTCTGTTGCTTTGGGTTTACACTTTGGGTGGGGCTCGCAACTTAATACCAGCGAGATGTTCTGGATAGATATCTCAAGGTGGATGATTAGTAGTAGATGCAGTTGGATTACAGTCTACTTATTTTGGCGTACTGCCCGTGCTTTTGAGCCTCTTCCTTTCTTTTGTAGCATAGTTAGCATTGTGGTGCGTTCATAATCCTATCAATTGCCCTTCTGTAAATTTTTTACCTCGCATAGCAGTTTTATCGTCTTTTGGGAGAGAGACATCACTAGTGAACATCACGTATCCCGGTCCATATCCTTATTATTGTTTCCACGCTATATTTACTTTTCTGCATTTACTTTCAATTGCTATCATTATCCCTTGTGTTTTACCCTTTGTGAACAACAAGACCGGAGAGATTGACAACCTCTCTGAACTTCGTTGGGAACAAAGTTATCTGTGTCTGTGTGCAGGTCCACGTCAGTTGCGCCGCTGACACCTACTTACCATCTCTGGAGTCCTATTGGAGACAAACCTTGGTATCTTCACCGAGGGAAACTTGCTGCGGCGCTACATCTCAACCTTCCACTTGGGGTAACCAACGAAGGGCGAGAAGCCATCAAGTGAATTTCTGGCGCCGTTGCCGGGGACTCCGAGTGCTAAGATAGGGGAGTTGCACACTACCCGTTACCTTTGTTTTTTAGTCTTGTTAGTTTACCTTTCAGTTTTTATCTTTGTGTCCCTTATCAAAAATACCAAATTACCTACTAATGCTATCTTCACCATGGGTGTGGAACCACCCAAATATTGTAGGATGGACATGTTTCACTTGGCTCGTCATCGATCAATTTGTGCTCGCGCTAAAAACCCAACCGACTTGGTTGAGGGAAAATCATTGGATGAGCATGCTCATTATACGCGGCACCGCCTATCTGAGAAAGGGAAAAACTTATGGGACCAAATACAAACTTCTTATTACCATGCTAAACTTTTGTGCCACATTTATGATTTTACTTGTTGTTCTAATATAGATCATAAACACCTCCCTTTCCAATGTGAGTTTAATGAAAATGAGATCTTATCTTCTTATGCTAAAGGTGTTTACGATTACTTTGATGTTGAAAAGATTGAAGAGTTTGTTGCTTTTAAAGGTGCCTATGAGATTGCTTCTTTGATTGAAAAGTATCACGATACTATTTTCGAGCCTGAAAACTTTGCAGTTCTTGCTTATTGCTTCGAGAATTATACTTCCAATTCTTATATTGAGGATTTTTAAAATAAAATGTTTGCTGCCCAAGAAGAGGCCAATGATTGCCTTGAGGAGGAATCCCATGATTCCGAGGACTCACTTGAAATATCGCTTTCTGAAAATTTCGATACTTGCTTTGTTGATGGCCAAGATGCCACTATGGATGATGCTGAAAAAAATGAACTCTCTATAGTTCCTTATGTTAAGCATGAAATTTTAGCTATTGCACCCACACTAGATTGTCCTATTATCCTTTTGAAATCTCCAACTCCGGAGAACTTTGCTCTTATCAAAGCTCAATGTGATGGGTTGCATTTATCTTATAATCCTAAAGAACGTGTTGAAAACTATACACGTGTGCTTGTAGTTCATGAACAACATGATTTATGTGATAGTTATATTCTTGATGTTGTTCATGATACTACTGAAAATTACTTTGGGAGAGGAAAGTTTGGTTGTAGAAACTTCCATGTTACAAACACACCTCTCTTCATGTTGAAAGTTTTGAAGTTGTTCTTGTTCTACCTTCCTATGCATGTCACTTTGTGCTTCTTTGATTTATTTTCTTACAAGATTCCTATGCATAGGAAGTGGGTTAGGCTTAAATGTGTTTCATATTTTCTTCTTGATGCTCTCTTTTGCTTCAAAATTCTTATTCTTATGAGAGCACCTTTCATAATCTCCATGCCTAGCTTAAAGGCATAAAAGAAATCGCTTTTGGGAGGCAGCCCACAACGAATTTAGGTTTTTATTTTTTGCTTTTGTTGTGTCTTGATGATTGTTACTACTGTAGCAACATCATTGTATCTTTATTTTTCAGCTTTGTGCCAAGTTATAGCCTCTTACGGCAAGGGAAGTAAAAGTTGTGACATGCTGTCCAGAAAACAGATTCTGTCCTCGTGACCAGAAAAATTCCAGAAAAATCCCAGTTCATCTTTTTTGAGCTGAAATTTTTACACAGTATGCTCTATACAATTACTAAACTTCCGTATGTTCTGAGTTTTTTGATTTGAGTTGCAGAAGTATCCCTAAACAATTCTTTACTACCTGCTGTTCTGTTTTTCACAGATTCTGCCACGTTTTGTCTCTCCTAACTTTTGCAAACCTTAAGCTTGCTTTTTCTTTGTAAAAACTTTTTGGCACTCTTGAGAAACAGTAGCTCTTCAAGAATATATTTATATCCAGTGGGTAAAAATTATTTATTAAGGGTACTAACCTCTCTAATCAGCTTATGATGAGTTATGTACGAAGGGAGTTTTCAAGTGTGCGATGGAAGATGATAAAAGAAGATCCAGGAGTGTTAAGCTCTCAAGCTTGGGGATGCCCCCATGCACCCCCCAATAAATATTCAAGGAGAATCAAGCGTCTAAGCTTGGGGATGCCCCCGTGCATCCCCTTCTCCATCAACAATCATCAGTTCGTCCTTCGTCTCACTATATTTTTATCACTTCATGCGTTATGTGCTATGCTTGGAGCGTCTCGCTCTTAGGTTTTATTTTTAGTTTTCTTTAGCTTTGCTTGCTGTTCATAAAAAGTTAGATCCCGTCTTACTTTGTGTGGGAGAGAAACACGCTCCACTTTCAAATTCTAGAACACATCATAGGATTTGTCCTGCTTATCTTTTTGCTGTTGTGTGTTCTTTATCTTTTCATAGCTACTGCCATGTTTAGTTTTAGTCTTAGTTTTTCTTTAGCAAGAGCCTTGGCTTTTGTTTAGTTTGTTGCTGGAACTCTTTTTAGTTTTCATGTTTATCTTGTGAAAGAGAGTTGGTTGTTGCACTGAGTTGTGTCTTGTCTTGAGAGTAGGTAATTGAGGTTTCTATTTAATTTTAGTAGTAACTTGCAATAGTTTTGAGGTATTGATGTGAGTAATGTTTGAACTTTTGGTTTCAAGAGCTCTTGCCTATTAGTGATAGGTGTCGTATTTTGGGCAATCCGTGTGTATTTTCAAAACCTACAAAACTAGTTGAGAACTCTAGCTACTAGATGGATCACTACTCTTTGGAGGGATCGAATATTAGAGTACACTCACGTACCATGAGTCGAGGATGCGCAAGGATAACCAAACCCCCATACACTCCTCCTCGGGGTACTTGTCTCTTTGTGAACCTCCTTATTAGATTGAGATTTACCGATAATAAGTGCATGAGTTCTTCGGACTAATGTAAGTATTGAAAGTTGACACTTCCACCTTCCCATATTTTCCTAGCCTCTCCTGTGTCGTGCATTGCCTTCTTCTCACTCCGAGAGTTGGTGTCCACCTTCTCCGGTACATCCAAACCCTTGGCATGATACGCTCTGTCATCACAAGCCTCCTTATATCTTTCTTCAAAACAACCACCATACCTACCTATCAAGGCATTTCCATAGCCTTTCCGAGTTATATTGCCATGCAACATCCACCTCTTCATGACTTGATCCTCATGTCATACATGTTCCTGCTACACTGGCAGCGACATACCTTGCATACATCATGATAGTTACATCTTCTTTATGATTTTGAGTACCTTGTAAAGTGTGAAAGATCTCCTTTACCTTCTTGTAAAATAGAGTGTTTCCCTTAAGTGAGGAAAAGATCCCAAAGTGGACACAATAAAAGGTCCCAAAGAGGACAAATGAGATTTCAATAGAAAGAGCCATTGAGGCCACAAAAAAATAGAAAAAATAGAAAAAAGAGAAAAAGAAATAAAAAGAGAGAAAGGGGCAACACTACTATCCTTTTGAGAGATCCACACTAGTACTCCCTTTATATCCTTGTACTCCATAGAGATGATCATTATGCATATAGCTATGTGGGGACCTTCACACTATAGAACTTGGCTTGCATATTCCAAGGATGAGCCTCCTCAAACGAGATCTAGGTCTTCATGAGCGAGCAAGTTAGATGCACCCCCACTAGTTCCTTTGGAGAGCTTCTTAGCTCGTATGTGCATCCGTTGCATGGTAATCCCAACTCCTCACATCATATCTATCATTTGGCATCTCTTGCCTATGATTGTCCTCATTGATGTGAGCCTTTCTCATCCTTTTTTTCTTCCTCCTCCACCATATCTCTCTCTTTGCCATCCTAAGTGTCTACTCTCATGCTTACGCTCATCCATTGCATGAGTGCTCAAAATATCGAAAAGGAGTGGATCAAATTGACTTGTACCTGGCTAGTGGTCTGGGGACGAGTCAAGATAAGATTCCAAAGAAGACCAAGTGTGAAACTTTAGTAGATTGAGTTCTCAACACAACAATACTTTTTCTCGTATTAACTATCCCCTTTCTTGCACGCAAACACCATTTGGAGACATTCGAGTCACCGACAGCGAGAGCTCTTGCACCTATTGTTCTTTTGTTACTTATTGCAATACTAATATAGACTCTTGCATGCTATGACTTGAATTGAATCTCTAACCTTGATTGCTTTACTTTTCAAAGTTCTTTTATGGTTGCTAGCATGTCACCACAGAAATTATGCTGTTATCATTTACCTACTCGAGGACGAGTAGGAATTAAGCTTGGGGATGTTGATACGTCCAAAACGTATCTATAATTTCTGCTTGCTCGATGCATGTTTTGTGTGATATTGCTATGATCTAGATACACTTTCATACACTTTTGATCCTATTTGGACTAACCTATTAACTCAGTGCACCCCAGTGCCAGTTCCTGTTTTCTGCTGTTTTTCTATTTCAGTTTTCCCCCATATAAAAAGTGCCAGAAAAATTCCGGTAAAAATACAGGAAAAATCAGCGTGCAGGAAGCTTCGCGAAGAGCCTGAGTGGGGCCAGAGGGGATCCAGGGGGGCTCAGGCGGCCACCCGGCGCGGCCCCACCCCTGGCCGCGCCAGGGGGGCGCCTGGGGCCCCTGGTCCACCTCTAGCTGCCCCCTTCGCCTATTTATTCTCCATCACAGGGAAACTCCTGGGAGAGAACCCTATTTCGCAAACTCGCCTCTGTTCCGCCGCCCCCGCGCTTCCAAGATCGGGAGCACCAGAAGACCTCTTCCCGGCACCCTGCCGGAGGGAGGGCCGACCTCCGGGAGTCTCCTCTCCACCATGGATGCTCCCCGGATGTCTCGTGAGTAGTTTTCCTTGGACCATGGGTCCGTGATCAGCAGCTATGTGATGTTCTCCTCCCCTCTTTGTTCTTTATGGTTTAGACCTCGTGAGCTGCCCTACATGATCGAGGCACTTTTGTAATATTTCTGCTGTTGCTATGCTGAGTTTGATGAGATCTGATGGATTATGAGATAGATTAATATATTTGTTTTTTATCTCTTATATTTTTGTTCCTAAGTAATTCTTGCATGTTCTCCGTTGCTGTTTATTGCTTTGGCCAAGTAGTAGGTAGTGACTCCAAGAGGGAACGTTATGCTCGATTGTGGGTTCATGCCCCCCGATGACACGCTTGAGTGACATAAACATGAGTCTAGGGGATGTGTTGTTGCCACAAGGGGGAAAACAACGGTGCTTGTAACCGCGGTTACAAGGATTGTTTACTTTACGCAAAGTTCTTTTTAATGCAGTTGTCTGTTGCTTTGGGTTTACACTTTGGGTGGGGCTCACAACTTAATACCAGCGAGATGTTCTGGATAGATATCTCAAGGTGGATGATTAGTAGTAGATGCAGTTGGATTATGGTCTACTTATTTTGGCGTACTGCCCGTGCTTTTGAGCCTCTTCCTTTCTTTTGTAGCATAGTCAGCATTGCGGTGCGTTCATAATCCTGTCAATTGCCCTTCTGTAATTTGTTTACCTCGCATAGCAGTTTTATCGTCTTTTTGGAGAGAGACATCACTAGTGAACATCACGTATCCCGGTCCATATCCTTATTATTGTTTCCATGCTGTATTTACTTTTCTGCATTTACTTTCAATTGCTATCATTATCCCTTGTGTTTTACCCTTTGTGAACAACAAGACCGGAGAGATTGACAACCTCCCTGAACTTCGTTGGGAACAAAGTTATCCGTGTCTGTGTGCAGGTCCACGTCAGTTGCGCCGCTGACACCTACTTATCAGCTCTGGAGTCCTACTGGAGACAAACCTTGGTATCTTCACCGAGGGAAACTTGTTGCTGCGCTACATCTCAACCTTCCACTTGGGGTAACCAACGAAGGGCGAGAAGCCATCAATGATAACAAGCATAATTTATGTGGTGACATGCTCACAACCATATAAGAACTTTGAAAGTAAAACAATCAAGGTATGTAATTCAATTCAAGTCATAACAGGAAAGAGTTTATATTAGCATTGAAACAAGCAACATAAGAACATAAAGGTGCAAGAGCTCTTGCAGTCCGTGGCTCGAATGTCTCCAGATGGTGTTTGCGTGCAAGAAGTGGGAGATGGGAATATGAGAGAAAAAATATTTTTGTTGAGAACTCAATCTACTAAAGTTTCACGCTTGGTCTTCTTTGGAATCTTATCTTGACTCGTCCCCAGACCACTAGCCAGGTACAAGTGAATTTGATCCACTCCCTTTTGATATTTTGAGCACTCATGCCATGGATGAGCGTAAGAATGAGAGTTGACACTTAGGATGGAAAAGAGGGAGATATGGTGGAGGAGGAAGACAAAAAGGGTGAGAAAGGCTCACATCAATGAGGAAAATCATAGGAGAGAAAGCCAAATGATAGATATGATGTGAGGAGTAGGGATTGCCATGCAACGGATGCACATATGAGCTAAGAAAAGCTCTCCAATGGAACTAGTGGGGGTGCATCCAACTAGCTCGCTCACGAAGACCTAGATCTCATTTGAGGAGGCTCATCCTTGGAATATGCAAGCCATGTTCTATAGTGTGAAGGTCCCCACATAGCTATATGCATAAATGATCATCTCTATGGAGTACAAGATAAGAGGGAGTACGAGTGTGGATCTTTCACAAGGAATAGTAGTATTGCCCCTTTCTCTCTTTTTGTTCGTTTTCTCTTTTACTATTTTTTGTATTTTTTTGGTGGCCTCAATGTCTCTTTCTATTTAACTCTCATTTGTCCTCTTTGGGATCTTTTAAATTTGTCCACTTTGGGATCTTTTCCTCGCTTAAGGGCAACACTCTATTTTACAAGAGGGTAAAGAAGATCTTCACACTTTACAAGGTACTCAACATAAGGAAGATGTATCTATCATGATGTATGCAAATGTATGCCTCTGCCAGTTTAGCAAGAACATGTATGACATGAAGATCAAGTCATGAAGAGGTGGATGTTGCATGGCAATTTATCTCGGAAAGGCTATGGAATTGCCTTGATAGGTAGGTATGGTTGTTGTTTTGAGGAAAGATATAAGGAGGTTTATGATGACAAAGCTTATCATGCCAAGGGTTTGGATGCACCGGCGAGGTGGAAGCAAACTATCGGAGTGAGAAGAGGTCAATGCGCGGTGCCAAAGAGGCTAGCTAATATGAGGAGGTGGAAGTGTCAACTTTCAATACTTACATTAGTCCGAACAACTCATGCACTTATTATCAGTAACTCTCAATCTAATAAAGAGGTTCACAAAGAGACGAGTACCCCGAGGAGGAGTGTATGGTGGTTTGGTTATCATTGCGCATCCTCGACTCATGGTACGTGAGTGTACTCTAATATCTGATCCCTCCAAAGATTAGTGATCCATCTAGTAGCTAGAGTTCTCAACTAGTTTTTGTATTTTTTGAAAATAAACATGGATTTCCCAAAATACGACACCTATCACTAATAGGCTAGAGCTCCTGACACCAAAAGTTCAAACATTACTCACAACAATACCTCAAAACTATTGCAAGTTACTACTACAATTGAATAGCAACCTCAATTACCTACTTTCAAGACAAGACACAACTCAGTGCAACACCCAACTCTCTTAACAAGATAAACATGAAAACTAAAGAGATTTCCAGCAACAAACTAAACAAAAGGTAAAGCTCTTGCTAAAGACAAACACTAAAAACTAAGATCTAAACATGGCAGTAGCTACGAAAAGATAAAGAACACACAACAGAAGAAAGATTGGCATGAAAAATCATATGACGTGTTCTAGTTTGAAGTGCAGCATGTTTATCTCCCACACAAACTAAACAAAAGCTAAAGCTCTTGCTAAAGACAAACACTAAAAAGTAAGAGCTAAACATGGCAGTACCTACGAAAAGATAAAGAACACACAACAAAAGAAAGATTGGCATGAAAAATCCTATGACGTGTTCTAGTTTGAAGTGGGGTCTAACTTGTTATGAACACAAATCAAAGCTAAATAAAACTAAAAAGGAAACCTAAGAGCGAGACACTCCAAGCATAGTACATAATGCATGAAGTGATAAAAATATAGTGAGACAGAGGACGAACGATGACTGTTGATGGAGAAGGGGATTCACAGGGGCATCCCCAAGCTTAGACGCTTGAGTCTCCTTGAATATTTATTGGGTTTGCATGGGGGCATCCCCAAGCTTGAGCGTTTGACACTCCCGGATCTTCTTTCATCATCTTCCCTAGCACACTTGATAACTCCCTTCATACATAACTCATCATAAGTTGATTAGAGAGGTTAGTACCCTTAATAAATAATTTTTCTCCACTGGAAATAAAGATATTATTTAAGAGCTACTGTTTCTCAAGATTTCCAAAAAAAAATTGCAAATAAAAAGCAAGCTTAAGGTTTTCAAATAGTAAGGAAAGGCATAACGTGGTAGAATTTGGGAAAAACAGAATATCAGGTAGTAAATAATTTTTTCGGGGTACTTCTGCAACTCAAATCAAAAAACTCAGAACATATGAAAGTTTCACAATTGTATAGAGCATGATGTGGAAAATATTCAGCTCAAAAATATGAACTGGTGATTCGTTTTAATTTTTTCCTTAAGGTAGACAGAATCTATTTTCTGGACAACATGTCACAAATTTTTCTTTCCTTATCATAAGAGGCTAGAACTTGGCACAAATCTTGAAAATAAAGATACAATGATGTTGCTACAGTAGTAACAATCATCAAGACCACTAAAAATATAAGTAAAAACATCTTTGGTTGCCTCCCAACAAGCTCTTTCTTTTACGCCTTTAAGCTGGCATAAAGAAAAAGAAGAATCAAGTTGTATCAATCGAACCATCATCAAGATCATCAAAAATCTCTTCAATTGTACAACTAGTTTTAAGAGGTCTTTCAAATAAAGGCCTAATGGAGATACTTCTATGGATAAAACCAAAAGGCGGAAAATCAATGGGAGTTTGATTTATAAATTTATCTAAGAGGGGTATTTCTTCTAAAGTTTTCACGGTTTCAACTCTCTTGGTAATGGGTGGATTAGTTTTAGGTCGTGGAACCTTGGGGACATAAATGAACTTACGTTCCCTTCGTGCCGGACTTTTTACCTTATTTGGTTTGATTGAGGAGAAAGTAGTTCCTAAAGTGTTAATTATTCACTCAATCTTATAAATCCTAGAACGATCCATATCATGGGATTTGATGGTCTCCAAAGTTTTAATAATTTTATGCATGGATCTATCAAGTCTATTCAAATTGCCTTGAATCTTGCGATCCAACTCATTTATCCGACTTATACTTGGTATTTCTAACTCTATCTTTTCAGGGTTTTTCATAATGTGAGCTAGAGTGATATCCTCTTGTATGCTAGCAACATGGAGATTTCCAACAAGATTTTCAATAACATTAAGAGACTCCCAAATTTGGGCATTTAGGAAATTCCCATTGATAGCAGTATCTAGAATGAACCTATTCCAAGGAGTAATTCCAACATAAAATAGTAGTGGACTGCTTCTTGGTGGCTCTTTTCTAAGAATCATTAATTCTATACCAAGCATCTTTTAAACTTTCACCACCTTTTTTTTTAAAGGTGATAACCTCTGTCTCAACAAAGGCAAAAGGACCAGACATGATGACAACTACTAGCAAGGTAATTTTTTTTTGTGTGATTTTTATTAAAGGACACTAAGATAAAAACTGAAAGGTAAACTAACAAGACTAAAAAGAAAAGGTAAAAGATAGTGTGCAACTCCCCTATCTTGGCACTCGGAATCCCCGGCAACGACGCCAGAAATTTTCTTGATGACGTGGAAGTGGATAATGGATTCACGCCCTTCGTTGGTTACCCCAAGTGGAAGGTGAGATGTAGGATAGCAGCAAATTTCCCCTATGTAGAGGATAGGGTTTGTCTCCCGTAGGATTCCGGAAGTGATAAGTTGGTGTCAACGGCTCAACTGACATGGACCTGCACACACTACAAATAACTTTTCTCCCAACGAAGTTCAGAGAGGTTGTCAATCTCTCCGGCCTTGTTGTTTACAAAGGATCAAATGCAAGGGTTAAAGGATAATAATGATAACAACTAGAAAGTAAAAGCAGGAAATAAATTGAGCGTGTAAACAATGATGAGAATATGGACCGGGGTCCCGTGATGTTCACTAGTGATGTCTCTCGCCCAAAAGACGATAAAACTACTATCCGAGGTAAACAAATCACAGTTGGGCAATTGACAGGATTAAAAACGCACCGCAATGCTAACTATGCTACAAAGAAACGATGAGGCTCAAAAGCATGTGCGGTACGCCAAAATAAGTAGACCGAAATCCAACTGCATCTACTACTAATCGTCCACCTTGAGATATCTATCCAGAACATCTCGCTAGTATTGAGTTGCGAGCCCCACCCAAAGTGTAAACCCAAAGCAACAGACAACTGCATTAAAAGAACTTTGCATAAAGTAAACAATCCTTGAAACCGCGGTTACAAGCACCATTTTTTCCCCTTGTGGCAACAGCACACCCCCTCGACTCATGTTTCTTTCACTCAAGCTAGTCATCAGGTGGCATGAACCCACAATCGAGCATAACGTTCCCTCTTGGAGTCACTACCTACTACTTGGCCAAAGCAATAAACAACAACGGAGAACATGCAAGAATTACTCAAGAACATAAATATAAAAGATAAGAACCAAATATATTACTCAATCACAAACTGAACATAGTCTCATAATCCATTAGATCCCAACAAACTCAGCATAGAAATAGCAGAAAATTACATATGTACCTCGATCATGTAGGGAAGCTCACGAGGTCTAATCCATGAAGAACAAATAGGGGAGGAGAACATCACATAGCTACTGATCACAGACCCATGGTCCAAGGTAGACTACTCACGGATCATCCAGGAAGCGTCCATGGTGGAGGAGAGGCTCCCGGAGGTCAATCCTCCCTCCGGCAGGGTGCCGGGAAGAGGTCTGCTGGCGCTCCCGATTTTGGAAGCTCGGCGGCAGCGAAACAGAGGCGAGATTGCGAAAAAGGGTTTTGTCTTCGGAAGAATCCCATCACGGAGAATAATTAGGCGAAGGGGGGCAGCCAGGGGGCCACCAGGTGTCCAGGCGCCCCCCCCCCTGGAGCGGACAAGCCCTAGGGCGCGCCACCGGGGCGCCTGGACCCCTGGTGGTGTCCCTCTGGCTCCAGCTACGTGTTTCCGGAAGGTTCTTCTGCGCTGAGTTTTTATCTGATTTTCCCCTAATTTTTGGAGCACTTTTAATAGGGAAACCTAAAATAGAAAAACAGCAGAAAATAGGAACTGGCACTGTGGTGCATTGAGTTAATAAGTTAGTCCAAAAATATATCAACATTGTATGAAAACGTATCTAGATCATAGCAATATCACACAAAACATGCATGGACCAAGCCGAAATTATAGATATGTTTGGGACATATCACGTACCCGTGTTCGGATTTTCTTATGGCGGCAGGTATTAAGGATGAGTTTGATAACCTTTGTGCAGCTGCAAGTTTGACATGCCTTGTGACACACCGTGTGCCACAGTATCCAAAACTCACTTATTATTTTGTCAATTTCTTTAGATATAATGATAGAACTTCCATGGTTGAATTTAGAATATATGAGACAATCAGTGATATAATGTCCAGGTTTCTTGCATTTGTGGCAAGCCCGCTTCTTTGAGTCAATGGAAGCATCATCTTGGTTTCTTCTTGAGGAAGATCTTGAGGAATTTCCAAAGACTTTCTTCTTGGTGAACTTCTGGAATTTTCTGGTGAGGAGAGCCAATTCACGACTAAGTGCTTCAGGATCTCCGAGTCAACATCAGATTCTTCATCAGAGGAGACATTTCGTGCCTTGACCTTGTGCGTGCGAGCATTGTAGGTAGGGCCATACATATCACGTTTTTCTGAGATCTTCAATTCATGAGCATTGAGACGCTCAAGAATATCAGCAGGGTCGAGGGTCTGATACATCCCAAACGTATCTATAATTTCTGCTTGCTCCATGCAGGTTTTGTGTGATATTGCTATGTTTTAGATACACTTTCATACACTTTTGATCATATTTGTACTAACCTATTAACTCAGTGCACCTCAGTGCCAGTTCCTGTTTTCTGCTGCTTTTCTATTTCAGGTTTCCTCCGTATTAAAAATGCTCCCCATATTAAGAACCTTCCGGAATCACCTGGGTGGGTCCAAAGGGCCACCACCAGGGATCTAGGCGCCCTGGTGGTGCGTCCTAGGGCTTGGCCGCGCCAGGGGGACGCCTGGACACCTAGTTGCCCCCTGGCTTCCCCCTTCGCCTATTTATTCCCCGTGACTGGATTCTTTCGAGGATAGAACCCTTTTTCGCGATCTCTCCTCTGTTCCGCCGCCGCCGCGCTTCCATCATCAGGAACGCCACCAGACCTCTTCCCGGCAGCCTGGCGAAGGGAGGATTGACCTCCGGGAGCTTCCCCTCCACCATGGACGCTTCTCGGATGATCCATGAGAAGTATACCTTGGACCATGGGTCCGTGATCAGTAGCTAAGTGATGTTCTCCTCCCCTCTTTGCCCTTCATGGATTAGACCTCGTGAGTTTCCCTACATGATCGAGGCACATATGTAATTTTCTATTGTTGCTATGTTGAGTTTGCTAAGATCTGATGGATTATGAGACTATGTTAAGTTTGTGATTGAGTAATATATTTTGTTCTTATCTTTTATATTTATGTTCTTGAGTAATTCTTGCATGTTCTCCGTTGCTGTTTATTGCTTTGGCCAAGTAGTAGGTAGTGACTCCAAGAGGGAACGTTACGCTCGATTGTGGGTTCATGCCCCCTGATGACTAGCTTGAGTGACAGAAACATGAGTCTAGGGGATGTTGTCGTGGGAAAGTCACGGCAGATGTCCGTAGAGTCGGACTTGATTATGGGGCCTTTGCTACGAGTGTACGAGGAAGAAGAACATCACAGAGAGAGAAAACGCGATTTTATACAGCTTCAGGCCCCGGGAAACATCGTCTGGTAAAGACCCTACATGATGTTTGTGGCTAGGTCTTATTCCTTTGCTCACGGGGAGTCGATGGCATGTCTCCGACTCTCTTACAATTGAATTCAGGCGAAAGCCTATGATGGTACGAATTAACGCCCCCTCGTTGGTTACCCAAAGTGGAAGGTTGAGATGTAGACATCGGCAACTTCCCTCGGTGAAGATACCAAGGTTTGTCTCCAGTAGGACTCCGACAACGACAGGAAGGTGACAACGGCGCCAGAGATTGGCAGTTGGTGCAGACCTGCACACACAACAGATAACTTTGCTCCCAACGAGTACAGAGGGGTTGTCAATCCCTCCGGCCTTATTGTTTACAAAGGAAAAAACGCACGGGATAATAATAATGATAGTGATAGCAATGAAAAAGGAAATAAAGAAGTAAATTGTTAGCGGGTGTAAACAGTACTGGAAATATGGATCGGAGTCCTATGATGTTCACTAGTGATGTCTCTCTCGCAAAAGACGATAAAATATCCATGCGAGGTAAAAAAATTACAGCTGGGCAATTGACAGGATTATGTGCGCAAACCAATGCAAATTATGTTATAAAGAAAGGAAGAGGCTCAAAAGCATGAGCGGTACGCAAAGACAAGTAGACCAAAATCCATCTGCATCTAACTACTAATCATCCACCTTGAGATATCTATCCAGAACATCTCGCTGGTATTAAGTTGCGAATCCCATCCAAAGTGTAAACTCAAAGCAACGGACAACTGCATTAAAGAACTTTGCGTAAAGTAAACAATCCTTGCACCCGAAAGTACAAGAACCGTTGTTTCCCCCCTTGTGGCAACAACACATCCCCTAGACTCATGTTTATGTCACTCAAGCTAGTCATCGGGGGGCATGAACCCACAATCATGCATAACGCTCCCTCTTGGAGTCACTACCTACTACTTGGCCAAAGCAATAAACAGCAACGGAGAACATGCAAGAATTACTCAAGAACATAAATATAAAATAGGAGAATCAAATATATTACTCAAACACAATCTGAACATAATCTCATAATCCATCGGATCCCAGCAAACTCAGCATAGCAATAGCAGAAATATTACATAAATGCCTCGATCATGTATGGCAGCTCATGAGGTCTAATCCATGAAGTACAAAGAGGGGAGGAGAACATCACATAGATATTGATCATAGACCCATGGTCCAAGGTGGACTACTCACGGTTCATCCGGGAAGCATCCATGGTGGTGGAGAAGCTCCCGGAGGTGGTTCCTCCCTCCGGCAGGGTATCGGGAAGAGGTCTTCTGGTGCTCCCGATCTTGGAAGCGCGACGGCGGTGGAACAGAGGAGAGATCGCGAAAAAGGATTCCCGTCTCGGGGTTTTTGCATCACGGGGAATAAATAGGAGAAGGGGGCAGCCAGGGGGGCCACCAGGGGTCCATGCGGCCCCCTGGCGCGGCCCCACCCTAGGGCGCGCCGGGAGGGCGCCTGGGGCCCTGGTGGGTCCCCTCTGGCCCACCCTCGGTGATTCCCGAAGCTTCGTGAACGCTGATTTTTTATTGGATTATCCCCAATTTTTGGAGCACTTTTTATATGGGGGAAACCTGAAATAGAAAAACAGTAGAAAAGAGGAACTGCATGTAACATCTCAAAATTTCCAAATTTTTGAATGTGCATAAATTAATTATAATAATTATTGTTTTGCTTGATATGTTTGATTTTCAGAAAGACTTAAAACTTTTGGAGTTGAATTGAATATTAAAAATGAGAGGGAATAAAAGGACTTTCCCCTAATATTCCATTTTGGTGTTTTGGAATTTTATATTTAAAACAAATCCAATAAATTAAAATGAGAGAATGTAATATGACTTCTTCAATATAAAAGAAAATTGGAAATGTTTTAAAAAAAATATTATTTTTATTGGAGTTATTTAAATAATTTTCCATTCAAAAATAATTATAACATGAGAGAAGATAAAAATGACTTCTTAAGAAAAATGGAGTGGAAATTATTTAAATAATTTTTTAAGGTTTTTTTTATTTTTAAAATATTTAATAACTAAATAAAGTCATTGAAAAATGTCTTTATTTTCATTTATCTTGTTGGAAAATATGTTCATTGCATAATTTTCTTTAGATTATTTCATGAATTTAGGATTTTTTTTCATATTTTTCTGATGTGTAGTTATTTTTGTAAAATTGTTTGAAGTTGCAGTTTAAAGAAACTGTAGCCGCCCGGCCCAGTAGCCTTTTTCCGCCCACGAGCGCATTAGAGCCCGAATCGGTTTCTATTGTTTTTTTTTGTTTTTCCCTCTACTTATATAAAGATTTCCGGAAAAAATATTTTTCTTAAAAAAAAACTAGCGGGACCCGCCGCCTCCGGCCCCCGCGTCGCCCGACCCCATCGCCGAGTTCGCCGGAGACAAGCTACGTGCCGCCGCTACCGGACCTCGCCGGCCACCTCCGCTCGGCCGCAACCGACGCCTCGCCCTCCGCTATCACCGGAGCCCGCCCGCGCCGCCGCTTGTGCTGGCCACGGCCAGCCGAGCCGGACCGCTCGCGCCGCCGGTCACCGCCACGCCGGAGCCGCGCCGGACCGCGCCGCCTCCACCGCGCCGGTGCGCAGCCGCATCCCGCGCGGGCCGCCACCTCTGCCACGCCACGCGGCCGCGCCGCCACCCCGCCACCTCGCCGCCAGCCGCAGAAGCTCGCCGGAGCAAGCCGCCTCTCGCCGGAGACAACCTTCGGCCGTCCCGTTCAGATCTGGGCGAGGACCCGATCGCTTTTTGCGGAAAAATTATTTTGCAAATAGGTCCTTTTTGCAGAAAAGACCCTATTCTCGTTCTCGCAATATCTCCAAATCTGTGTGTCGGAATCAGGTGAAACTTTTTCCTAGGCGCTCGTATTGTCCTGTAGTTTAGCATGGAATCAATTTTCACACTTTGCACACTTTTGAATTTGAATTTATTTCAAATTCAAATTAAAATCGCGGAGTCCGTATCTTTTAAACCGTTGATCCAAATCGACTGATTCTTTTTGCGTTGGATCACTCGTGTCATGTACTTTCCGTATATATCTTATGTACACAAAAAATTCAAATGTTTTTTGATCTATTTAAAGTCAAATTCAATTCAAATTTGAACCCGCTATGACCTGTGTTGTAGTATTCCGTTTCACATGATTCCTTTTTTGCATATCAGATCGTTTGAGACATGTTATCGGTAAGATTCACACACTTTTCATGTGGGCATGAATTGCACGTCGAATTCATAAGTACATAGTCACAAATCTTTACCGGTAGTTCTTTATCTGTTAACTCTCTCGAGTTCACCTTCCACCTATCACCTTCGAGCACAGCGACACTGGTGCCGTGTCAATCCTTTTTGTTTTTGTTTTGTTGCTAAATCCTTTGTGTTTGATTTGTTGATCTTTTGGTTCCTTTATGCGTGATTGCTTATGTGTTATCTTTCCTTTACGATAGATTTCTCGGAGTGTGACGAGTTGAGTTATCTGGATCGTGAGAGCGAAGAACTTCATCGAATGTATAAGGCAATTCATACTTTGACCATTTCACAACCTATATTTTTACTTATGCATGTAGCAAATATCACCCTATGCATGTGTAGAAATGCTACTATATATTATTGCTGCAAACCTGGTAGGGTAGCCATATGATCTTATCTTGTTTGCTTAGACAACCTAGCACGTGCTTGTTATATATATTGCTATGCTTGTAGAAGGGGATTGGTTTGATATTTCATTGAGCTGTGTAAGGATTTTAATGACTTAACTAGCAAACCTTAATTAGAATACACCTCTGGACGGGCAGGGAGTGCTTCCTAGGGGCTCGTACCTTATCTAAGGCAAGACCAGGTTGTACCCCTAATGGTTGTGAATGGTTTGGAGGGAAGGCATCATGGGGTTGTGCACCTTATCTAAGGCAATGCGCCCACGAGAGTGCACCCTAAGTGGGCGCCGTCCAGGCTCAAAAAGATCGGACAGACTTAGTGAGTAGTAGCTTCCATGTATGACCACTGGCTATATGGGATCTGGCTTAGTCGAGTAGGTTGTAGGGAGCCTGGCCCTGGTAGCTAGCTGATGTAGATATGATAGGTGTACCGGCTACCAAAGGGTGGAGGTGACCTCTTCTGAAGACTTCGTCTCAATCTTCGGGTTGGGTCCAGTGGGAAAAGCATACAGACCTCTGCAGAGCGTACAAACTGATCATGATTAGCCGTGTCCCCGGTTATGGACAACTTTGAGCAACTAGGCATTACTGTTGTTGGATGGTCTTGACAGATGAATCACCATAATAAACTTGAGTGGGAAAGATTTAATAAAGGGTTTGGGTTGGAACTGGTGCAGCCCAGTTCAACCTTAAGTAGTAAGATAAAACTAAAATTTGATTTAGGTAGACTAAGGAAAATTCAGCTTTCTGCAAAATAAAACCACAAGCCTTTCCTTTGACTTACCTTGCATGTAGATGTAGGTCTGTTATATCCTTTTTCGTGTGACTTGCCGTACAAATCAGATGTACTGACCCGTTGTCGGGATGTAACCTTCGGTGTTGCAGGATTGTATACGACGAGTAAGTGATGTGTTGTATGGTTACGATGTCTATACTCAACCGTGCCGGTGGAGTTGGTGGACGCCACGAAGCTCTTTATTGTTTTCCGCTGTATTCAGTTTGTAAGCTAGCCTTGAGCTATGCAGGTATGCTTTATTGTAATACTGGATCTTCGATGTAATATATATGACATGTGGTTTATTCTTGATATTACATCATGTACTATGTGCGCTAGCTATTGATCCAGGGACTAGCACAGAATGCACAAAGACTTGGATTCTTAACGAATCGGGTCGTTACATGGCACTTGGGTGCACTGAGTTAATAGGTTAGTCCAAATATGATCAAAAGTGTATGTAAGTTCATCAATATCATAGCAATATCACACAAAAGAGGCATGGAGCAAGCTGAAATTATAGATACGTTTTGGACGTATCAACGTCCCCAAGCTTAATTCCTACTCGTCCTCGAGTAGGTAAATGATAACAAACATAATTTCTGTGGTGACATGCTAACAACCATATAAGAACTTTTAAGTAAATCAATCAAGGCATGTAATTCACTTCAAGTCATAACAGACAAGAGTCTATATTTAGTATTGAAACAAGCAACATAAAAACATAAACGTGCAAGAGCTCTCGCTGTCCGTGACTCGAATGTCTCCAAATGGTGTTTGCGTGCAAGAAACGGGATAGGGATATACGAGAAAAAAGTATTTTTGTGTTGATAACTCAATCTACTAAAGTTTCACACTTGGTCTTCTTTCGAATCTTATCTTGACTCATCCCCAAACCGCTAGCCAGGTACAAGTCAGAATGATCCACTCCTTTTCGGTATTTTGAGCACTCATGCAATGGATGAGCATAAGCAACAAAGTTGACACTTAGGATGGCAAAGAGAGAATATGGTGGAGGAGGAAGTCAAAAAGGTGATAAGGTCTCACATCAATGAGGACAATCATAGGCGAGAGAAAGAAAAATGATGGATATGATGTGAGGAGTAGGGATTGTCATGCAACGGATGCACATATGAGCTAAGGTAAGCTCTCCAATGGAACTAGTGGGGGTGCATCCAACTTGCTTGCTCAAGAAGACCTAAAGCTCATTTGAGGAGGCTCATCTTTGGAATATACAGGGCAAGTTCTATAGTGTGAAGGTACCCACATAGCTATATGCATGAATGATAATCTCTATGGAGTACAAGATATAAGAGGAGGTACGAGTGTGGATCTCTCAAAAGGAATAGTAGTGTGCCCCCTTCTCTCTTTTTATTTCTTTTTTTCTCTTTTTTCTATTTTTTGTATTTTTTGGTGGCCTCAATGGCTCTTTCTATTTCTCTCATTTGTCCTCTTTGGGATCTTTTAATTCGTCCTCTTTGGGATCTTTTAATTTTTCCACTTTGGGATCTTTTCCTCACTTTAGGGGCAACACTCTATATATTACAAAAAGTATAGAAGATCTTTCACACATTACAAAGTACTCAAATCATAAAGAAGATGTAACTATCATGATGTATGCAAATGTATGCCTCTGCCAGTGTAGCAGGGTATGAAATGATACTAGCGTGTCATGTAGCAATGATTAGGGCAAAGCCCAACTAGCATGCGGCTCCTCGATCAAGCAAGTAGCATGTATGACATGAAGATCAAGTCATGAGAGGATGGATGTTGCATGGCAATATATCTCGGAAAGGCTATGGAAATGCCTTGATAGGTAGGTATGGTGGCTGTTTTGAGGAAGGATATAAGGAGGTTCATGATGACAGAGCGTATCGTGCCAAGGGTTTGGACGTACCGGCAAGGTGGACGCCAATTCTCGGAGTGAGAAGAAAGCAATGCACGGCACAGGAGTGGCTAGAAAAATATGGGAAGGTGGAAGTGTCAACTTTCGAATACTCACATTAGTCCGAAGAACTCATGCACTTTTTATCGGTAACTCTCAATCTAATAAGGAGGTTCACAAAGAGACAAGTACCCCGAGGAGGAGTGTATGGGGGTTTGGTTATCCTTGCACATCCTCGACTCATGGTACGTGAGTGTACTCTAATATTCGACCCCTCAGAAGAGTAGTGATCCATCTACTAGCTAAAGTTCTCAACTAATGTTGTAAGTTTTGAAAATAAACACAGATTTCCCAAAATACGACATCTATCACTAATAGGCTAAAGCTCTTGACACCAAAAGTTCAAACATTACTCACAACAACACCTCAAAACTATTGCAAGTTACTACTACAACTGAATAGCAACCTCAATTACCTACTCCAAGTCAAGACACAAAACTCAGTGTAACAGGCAAACTCTCTAAACAAGAGAAACTTGAAAACTCAAGAGAGTTCCAGCAACAAACTAAACAAAAGCTCTTTGAAAAGATAAACATGAAGACTAAGAGCTAAACATGGCAGTAGCTATGAAAAAGATAAAGAACACACACAACAAAGATAAGCATGAAAAATCCTATGTTGTGTTCTAGATTTTGAAAGTGGAGCGTGTTTCTATCCAACAAAAGAAAGCTGGGTTCTAAATTGTTATGAACAGAAAGCAAAGCTAAAGAAAACTAAAACTAAAACCGAAGAGCGAGACGCTCCAAGCATAGCACATAATGCATGAAGTGATAAAAATATAGTTAAACGAGAGACGAACTGATAATTGTTAATGAAGAAGGGGATGCACGGGGGTATCCCCAAGCTTAGACGCTTGAGTATCCTTGGATATTTCTTGGGGATGCATGGGGGAATCCCCAAGCTTGAGCGCTTGACACTCCTGAATCTTCTTTCATCATCTTCCCTCGCACACTTGAAAACTCCCTTCATACATAACTCATCATAATCTGATTAGCGAGGTTAGTACCCATAATAAAAATATTTTTTCTCTACTGGAAATAAATATATTCTTGAATAGCTACTGTTTCTCAAGATTTAAAAAAAGGTTTTGCAAAGAAAAAGCAAGCTTAAGGTTTGCAAAACGAAGAAAAGGCAAAACAGGACAGAATCTATGAAAAACAGACCAGCAGGTAGTAAAGAATTTTTTAGGGATACTTCTGCAACTCAAATCAAAAAACTCAGAACATAAGAAAGTTTATTAATTGTATAGGTCACACTGTGTAGAAAATTCAGCTCAAAAAGATGAACTGGGATTTTTTTGTGATTTTTCTAGTCACGAGGACATAATCTGTTTTCTGGACAACATGTCACAACTTTCACTTCCCTTGTCATATGAGGCTATAAATGGCACAAACCTTGAAAAGTAAAGATACAATGATGTTGCTACAGTAGTAAATATCATCAAGACCGCTAAAAACAGAAGAAAAACAAAAAGGAAATCCTAAATTCGTTTCGGGCTGCCTCCTGAAAGCGCTTCTTTAAAGCCATTAGCTAGGCTTAATGCAAATAGATCAAGTCTTTTCAAGAAAATAACTAGCCCGTGTGATGGACTCAAAAGGAAACTTAATATTTTTCCTAGGGAAGTGTTCCATCCCTTTCTTGAGAGGGAATTGGAATTTTATAATCCCTTCTTTCATATCAGTAATAGCACCCACGGTGCGAATAAAAGGACATCCCAAAATAATTGGACAAGAAGGTTCACATTCAATGTCCATAATAGTAAAAATTAACGGGAACATAATTGTCATTGACAATGATAAGAACATCATCTATCTTCCCCAAAGGTTTCTTTACGGAAGAATCGACGAGATGAACACCAAAATAACAAGGATCAAAAGGTTTCAGTTCAAATATATCATACATCCTTTTGGGCATAACAGAGGTACTAGCTCCAACATCACATAAAGCATAGCAAGAAAAGTTATTCAACTTAATTTTAATCATAGGATCCCAACCATCTTCTAGCTTTCTATGTATGGAGGCTTCTACCCTAAGCTTCTCCTCCCTAGATTTGATGAGAGCATTAGTGATATGCTTCGTAAAGGCAAGATTAAGTGTGCTAGTGTGGGGGTCTCTAGACATCTGATATGTCTCAAACGTATCTACTTTTCCAAACACTGTTGCTATTGTTTTGGCTTCATTCTTGCATGATTTGAACGAAACTAACCCGGACTGACGTTGTTTTCAGCAGAGCTACCAGTGTTGTTTTCTTTTGTGCAAGTTTCTGGATATTTAGGTACGCTAGAAAAATCCCAAAAAAATATATAAAAAATAAGCGTTCCGGAAGCTTCCGCAAGTCCAAAGGGGGGCCACAGGGCAGCCAGGGGGCAGCCAGGAGGGTGCCTGGCGCGGCCCAGCCCCTGGTCGCGCCACCTGCCCTCCTGGCTTGGTCCCACGTCCCGCGGTGCCCTACTTTGGCCCTATTTATTCTCCCGACGCAGAAACCCCAGAACAGAAGTCGCTTTTCCAATATACGTTGCGGAGCCGCCGCAACCCTCTGTTCTTCTCTGGGAGAGCTAATCTGGAGGCTGCTTTGGCCTCTGGTGAGGGGAGATCATCGCCATTGTCATCGCCATCACCACTCCATCCTCCCTCCATGACTTTTCCATCCATGTGTGAGTAATTCCCTGCTGTAGGCAAAGGGGATGGTAGGGATTGGATGAGTTAGATCATGTAATAGTTCAATCAGATTGTTGGGGGCATGTTGCCTATCATCTACTTGGTGTTTATCATCTCTGTTACAACTTGTTGCTCTTAATGCTTGTCACTTTGGGCCCGAGTGCCATGATTTCAGATCTGATCATCCTTTTGTTTCTTGAGTTTGTGGTGTTCTTGATCCTATCTATGAGTTGTATGCACCTATTATAGTCCGGAATTGGCGATCCCAATGGTGACAGCTTGGGACACCAAAGGGAATGGACTATAATTTGAGGATTCCGTGTATCCATGAAGTGTTAATGCTTTGTTCCGGTGCTCTTTGACAGGGGTACCTTAATCTCCCTAAGTTCCTTTTGGCCCCGTTTGTAGAGGGAGGGTAGGACAAAAGATGTTGTGCAAAGTTCTTATTGCAATCACGTAAAACTACCCTGGGATGCACGCCTGATGTTTGATATTTGCCTAGATGATCCTTTCTTTTATGTGAGCCTTGCCCGTGTTAGAATCTATTACATGTTAGTTCTCATCCAAGCAGCGCCCAACCATCCATCTCCCTAGCCTACAGTGTTTTCTTTCCTGCAGGTTACTAGTTGTTTACTTTTGTTGTTTCACCACCACCATCACCACTATTATCACCACCACTACTACCACCGTATCACAGTTGCTACTAATACCTTTGTGCAAGCAAGTGTTTATTTTAGGTGCGGTTGAATTGACAACTCAATTGTCAAAGCCTGTACGTATTCTTTGTGTCCCCAAGTGTCGAATCAATAAATTGGGTTATCTTGCCCGCGAAGATGATACGTCCAAAATGCATCACTATTTTATATAGTAAATCTTTCTTATTCATTGATATATTTCATGATATGATGCTATTCTTATGTTGTTTTGGCTTATTTTACACAGTTTGCAACTTTCCGGTGCCGAAGCAGCAGACGCAGGATTCAGCGGTAAAAAGTGGACGTTGAGTTGCTGAAGAAGAATACCTCCAAATTACCTGAAAATCGACAGAGGCTGTTTTCCAGAAGGATCACGAAGACACGCAAAAGAGCGACCAGAGGGGGGCCACAGGGTGCCCAGGCGGCCACCTGGCACGGCCCTCACCCTGGCCGCGCCGGGAGGGCGCCTGGACCCCCGGGGCCACTCCCGGCTCCCCCCTCTGACCTATATACTCTTCTTCATCCAGAAACCCTAAAACGAGGGGAGTTTACGGAGTTCCGCCGCCGATCTGTGGCGGCAGAGAAGAAAATCCATCTCTGGGGGGCAGATTCCGCCGGGGAGATCACCTCCCGTAAGGGGAGATCGTCACCATCGTCTTCACCATCATCACGGGCATCATCGAGATCATCATCAACATCATCCCCATCATCAGCACCATCTCCACCTCCATCCAGTCTCATCTCACAATTGAAACTTGTGTTGTAATCCGTACTATCTATCCTCTCTACTCTATCGGTGTTGATTACTACTTTGTGGTGAATGCTATTGAGTTTTGTTGGAGAAATATTATTGTGTCCAGATTGTTTATCATCTATTTATCCCCACTGATCATGATCTCTTTTATGTCTTGTGAGTAGTTACTTTAGTTCTTGAGGACATGGGAGAAGGCTAGTTGTTAGTAGTCATATGATGTTGAAGTAATATGTGTTGGTTGATATTTAAGTTGTGTTGTTTTTTTCCTAGTGGTGTTGTGTGAGTCGAACACTCAACACTTCGCCTTATCAAGGACCTAGGGGAATACATTGTGTACAAAGAATGCTTACGGTGGGTTGCCGGAGTGACAGAAACCTAAACCCCAGTTTGCACGCTTTTGCACAAGGGAAGAATGGATCACCGATCGTATTGCTATGGTTAGGCTTTTGCCTTAATTACTATCTTGTATTTGCGGATGCTTGCAAGGTGTTTAATCATAAGAGTGCACTTATCTTAGTCTAGAGGGTGTACTAGCATAGATCCACCCACTCAACACTTATCAACACAGCACATAGTACCGATACGGAATATGGCGAAAGCACATGACTACCTCTCCCGTGTGTCCTCAAGAACACTTTAGCCTTTATAAGTTCTGTTGCTAGGCCTCTCCTTTGCTCAGAAAGGATTGGTCCAGTCGTTACTCTCCAGTGTCTTTTACTTTACTCGTTTTTACTTTCCTATTTCTTATACCAAGAAAACCCCTAAAAAGCTATCTTTCAGTTCTTGCAGTTATCTCCTTGCCAAAGTCACTTGCTATTACCTTCTGCTCCTCATTGGGTTCGACACTCTTACTTATCGAAAACGCTGCAATAGATCCCCTACGGTTGTGGGTCATCAAGTACCGTTTTTTGGCGCCGTTGCCGGGGAGCGTAGCGCTATTAGTAAGTGAAGCTGGTAAGGAAGTTTTTATATTTCTGTTTTTAGTTTTGCTGTTGCTGTTTTTGTCCTTATGGACACTCCTACTCTTGGATCATTGTTCTTGGGGAGCCATCCCACAACTAAGGTAGTCACCCCTGACCCTGCTGAAATTGTGCCTTATAAGATACCATCTGGTATTATCGATTATGTCTTAGCTAATCGCTATGCAGGAGACAGACATCCAGATGAACACTTGCTATATCTATCACGACTATGTTCATTATTCAAGCTTGCAGGTGTGTCACTGGAGTTCGTTATGAAGAAATTATTGTCCATATCGCTTACGGACAAAGCTTCAGATTGGTATAAGCTCCTCGATAACTCACATTCTCTTAATTGGGAAGAGCTTATGTCTCTCTTTTATACAAAGTTTTACCCTCTTCATGAAGTTCATCGAGACAGGAATTACATCTATAACTTTAGGTCTCGCGACGGAGAGAGCATCGCTCAAGCTTGGGGGAGGCTTAAATCCCTAATGTTCAAATGTCCTATCCATAAGCTTCCCGAAGATATTATACTTACAAATTTTTATGCCAGGATTTCTCGTCAGGATAAGGAAATGTTGGATGCCTCCTCTAGCGGGGTATTCCAGACAAAGAGCATTGAAGAAAGATGGGATCTCATCGAAAGGATACAGAAGAATACTGAAGACTGGGAAATCGATAAAGGTATTGAACCTGCTATAAATTATGAGCATGATTATATTGAGAGCTATATGAAAACTGATTATTTTAATACCTTTTGCTCTAAGATTGGTCTGGATTCTCATCTAATGGTTGATTTTTGTAAGAACTTTGCCTCTCATGTTGATTCTTCTAAGATGAAGAAGGATCAGTACCATAAGCCTTTCAAGGAAGTGCCTATTGATATTCACGTTGCTGATCCTATTTTGCCTGTAGTTATATATGAACAGCCCCCTTTTCCTTCAAGGATAAGGGAGCACTCTTTTGTGACAGGCATAATAAATAAAAGTGAGAGGAGAACGGGTGAACCTGAGGACCAGATCAGAGTCGATCCTCAAGTTGCTATGGTTAAAGATTTAGTTACTAATGATGTTTCAGATTCTATTGTAAAATTTTGTGTTGTTTCAACTAACATTGTCACAGCCAAGATAAAATCCCAATTTCAGGTACACCAGTTGTATCTGTTAAAATAGGAGATCACAATTATTACGGGCTATGCGATCTGGGATCAAGTGCTAGCGCGATTCCTTATTCGCTTTATCAAGAGATCATGGGTGAGATTTCGCCTTGTGAACTTGAAGAGATTGATGTTACTATTCATCTTGCAAACAAAGCTACTATCTCTCCCATTGGGATTGTGAGAGATGTTGAAGTCCTATGCGGAAAGGTAAAGTATCCTACCGACTTTCTCGTACTTGGTTCAGTGCATGATAGTTTTTGTCCTATTATTTTCGGTAGACCTTTTCTCAGAACTTATGGAGCTATTATAGATTGCAAGAAAGGTAAAGTTTCTGTTGAATTCAATGGTGAGCCATATGAATTTTACTTTTCTAAGATCTCTAAGCAGCCTCGTGGTACTGAATTACCTAATGATGATAAAATTATTGAAAGTATTGCTTCTATTGCTATTCCCCCTAATGATCCTTTGAAGCAATACATGGAGGACCACGAGAATGATACTCATATGCAGGAAAGGAATGAAATTGATGAAATCTTCTTGAGACAACCTGCTATCCTGAAGCACAACCTTCCGGTTGAACCTTTAGGAATTCTATCCAAACCAAAAGAAGACCCGGTGTTTGATCTCAAACCTCTTCCCGATACGCTCACGTATGCTTATTTAGATGAAAAGAAAGTATATCATGTTATTATCAACTCTAACCTTTCAGGATATGAAGAAGAGCGATTATTGGAGATACTTCGTAAACACCGTGGTGCAATTGGCTATACCCTTGATGACCTTAAGGGAATTAGTCCATCTATCTGCCAACATACTATCAACCTTGAGCCCGATGCTAAACCTGTTGTTGACCATCAACGACGGTTGAACCCAAAGATGATGGATGTTGTGAGGACCGAAATCCTCAAGCTTCTAGCCGCAGGTATTATCTACCCTATAGCTGATAGTAAGTGGGTAAGTCCAGTTCATTGTGTTCCTAAGAAAGGAGGGACAACTGTAGTCCCTAATGATAAGAATGAACTAATACCTCAGAGAATGATTATTGGATATAGAATGTGTATCGGTTATAGGAAGTTGAACAAGGCAACTAGGAAGGACCACTACCCGCTGCCCTTTATCGACCAGATGCTTGAGAGGCTGTCCAAAAACACCCACTTTTGCTATCTTTACGGGTATTCAGGCTTCTCTCAAATTCATGTTAACACTGCCGATCAAGAGAAGACCACTTTCACTTGTCCTTATGGTACTTATGCTTCTAGGCGTATGCCTTTTGGTTTATGCAATGCCCCTGCTACTTTTCAGAGATGTATGTCTGCAATATTTCATGGTTTCTGTGAGGAGATTGTGGAAGTCTTCATGGACGATTTCTCCGACTATGGAACTTCCTTTGACCACTGTCTCCACAATCTTAATAAAGTTTTGCAGAGATGCAAGGATACAAACTTAGTTCTAAACTGGGAGAAGTGCCACTTCATGGTTAACGAAGGGATCGTTCTTGGCCACAAGATTTCCGAGAGGGGAATTGAAGTGGACAAGGCAAAAATTGAAGCTATCGAAAGGATGCCCTATCCAAGGGACATTAAAGGTATTCGTAGTTTTCTCGGTCATGATGGTTTCTATAGAAGATTTATTAAAGACTTTTCTAAGACCTCGAGACCCCTCACTAATCTTCTCCAGAAGGATGTTCCTTTTGTATTTGATGAAGATTGTAAGGAGGCTTTCGAAGTTCTTAAGAAAGCTTTAATAACCGCTCCTATAGTACAACCGCCTGACCGGAGTTTGCCCTTTGAAATTATGTGTGATGCTAGTGATTTTGCTGTTGGAGCTGTTTTAGGACAAAGGGTTGATAAAAAAATGAATGTTATATATTATGCTAGTAAAACCCTTGATAGTGCTCAAAAGAACTATGCTACTACTGAGAAGGAATTCTTAGCAGTAGTGTTTGCTTGTGATAAGTTTAGGCAGTATATTGTTGATTCTAAAGTTATTATTCATACTGACCATGCTGCCATTAAGTATCTTATGACGAAGAAAGATGCCAAGCCAAGACTCATCAAATGGGTACTCCTCCTTCGAGAATTTGATTTGCAGATTGTTGATAGAAAAGGAGCAGACAACCCTGTAGCGGACAATCTTTCAAGGATGGAAGATATACCGCATGATCCCATCCCAGTCAACGACAGTTTTCCAGACGAACAACTTGCCGTTGTTAAAGTACAATCTCTTTCCGATCCTTGGTTTGCAGATTATGCTAATTTTATCGTTGCAAAGTATTTGCCTCCAGGTTTAACATTTCAGCAAAGGAAGAAGTTCTTCCATGATTTGAGGCATTACTTTTGGGATGACCCACATCTTTTCAAAGAAGGTCCAGACGGGATCGTGAGAAGATGCATACCGGAACACGAGCAGAAGGACATCCTCAAGCAATGTCACGATAGTCCCTATGGAGGACATCACGCCGGTGAGAGAACCACACATAAGGTTCTCCAATCAGGTTTTTATTGGCCTACTCTCTTTAAAGATGCTAGAAATTATGTTTTAGCCTGTGATAAATGTCAGAGAGTTGGAAATATTAGTAGAAGGAATGAGATGCCTATGAATTACTCACTAGTGATTGAGCCTTTTGATTGCTGGTGTTTTGATTTTATGGGTCCTTTTCCTTCTTCGCACAAGTACACTCACATATTAGTCGCTGTTGATTATGTAACCAAGTGGGTTGAAGCAATCCCCACTGAAAGTGCTGATCACAAAACATCTTTGAAAATGCTCAAAGATGTAATTTTCCCTAAGTTTGGTGTACCTAGGTATCTTATGACTGATGGAGGATCACACTTCACGCATGGAGCTTTTAGAAAAGATTTAGCCAAGTACGATGTCAATCATAGAATTGCTTCACCGTACCATCCTCAAACTAGTGGGCAAGTTGAGCTCACCAATAGAGAGATCAAGTTGATCTTGCAAAAGACAGTTAACAGAAATAGGAAGGACTGGTCAAATAAGTTAGGAGATGCTTTGTGGGCGTATACAACTGCTTACAAAAACCCCATGGGCATGTCTCCCTATAAAATGGTCTATGGCAAGGCTTGCCATTTGCCATTAGAGTTAGAACACAAAGCTTTCTGGGCTGTTAGAGAGCTTAATGTTGACCCAAAGTTAGCTGGTGAAAAGCGTCTCATGAACTTGACTTCTCTAGATGAGTGGAGAAGTGAAGCTTACGAGAGCGCTAAAATGTTCAAGGAAAAGGTAAAGAAGTGGCATGACAGGAGGATTCTGAAACGTGAATTTAATGTTGGTGATAAAGTTTTATTGTTTAGATCCCGTTTCAGGTTTTCTCCAGGTAAAATACTTTCCAGGTGGGAAGGGCCATTTCATATCGAAGAAGTATACCGGTCTGGTGCAATCAAGTTTTACAATTTGTAAGGCACCAAGCCTAAAGTTGTGAATGGGAAAAGACTCAAGCATTACATGGCGGGAGACCCCGTCAATGTTGATGTAAATATAATACGCACAACAACTCATGAAGAACATGTTGCAGCCCTGTTTCAGACAACGACAGAAGCAGAATAAGAAAAGGTATGTATTACGGTAAGGAAACATCGCGAACCGCCATAAAAGTTCCTTATTATGAGTTTTTGCAAATTTAGGAAAATTCGAGGCCTAAGTGGAGCCGGAGAGGAGCTCCAGGGGGCCCAGGCGCCCCCCTTGCGCGGCCTACCTCCTGGCCGCGCCGGGAGGCCGCCTGGGCACCCAGGAGTCTGTCTCCGACCCCACTTTGGCTCGTTACATTCCTTTTGTTGCAGAAATTTTTGCTATATATTTGCCCGGATCGTTCCGGCAACGTATCTCGCGATTTCGTGTGTTTTCTCTTCAATCTGTTTCTGCCAGGAAATCTTTTAGCTAGACCTAGGTGCCATGGCTTCCCCAAGTTCCCCCAAGGACAAGTTCGTCGTCCACGTCATCAACCCTTACCTCGCTGAGGTGAACAAGCACCCCCAGGTCCTTCGTGTGGAGGACGGTGTTCTCCACAAGGAAGATCTGAAGGGACCATTCATGGAGGGGAGCACCGAGGAGCGGCTGAAGGAGATGGAACATGATGTCTTCAAGTTCAAGAAGATGGTGGAGCGTGGTGTTGAAGCCAACTTCGACATCAGGAACGAGATCGAGGCTTCCCATAAGAAATAGATGATGGAGATGTGGTCAAGTTTGTCCGCACTAGAAGAAAAAGTCTACGGCCTCCAAGCACAAATATATGATCTGCACAACCAGAACTGTGAATATGAACTAAAGTTTTTGCGCATGGGTTTAGGTGCTGAGTGCAGGATCCTGGAGACGGGAATGTCCTTCAAGACTGGAGAGGATCTACCATGGAAGCGCTTCGCCAGGGAGTACCTGACGGAGAAGAACAAGAATGAGGAGTAAATCTCCTCGGGTAATGGCATCCCCTCAGCTTGTTCCAAGCTTGGGGAGTGTCGGGTATCTTTATCTTTATCTTTGTCTTTAGGAGTCAAGTAGAGTCGTATCATGTTTAGGGAAGTTATTATATGAAATATGTGTTTGCATCGAGGTCTATCACTCCGTCTGTAGAGAGATTGTATCCGTGAGTGTGGAGTCGTCTATATTGGAATATTAATGAGAAGTCTATTAGTTCCTTCGCTGCACTCGATATTCTCTTTGCGCAATCGGCCTCATATGACGATTCTTATGGAGAGTATTAACCTTATATCAGGTATGGCTTTGAAAATTTTATTTAATTTTTGCAAACATAGCTTTGGTCATGACAACATGCATGTTTTCTCAAGTGGCGACATAGCCAAAACCTTTATGTTATTATGCTTGAAGTGTTATGTTGACAAGGAAGACAACTTGATTTGCTATGCTTACCTTAATGTTTATGCCTTATATGTTTTGCATCTAAATTAGCATCAATTGTCTGTTCTCTCAAAGCCTTTGCTAGCCAAACTCTTTGCCAAGTAGATTTCTGCTTGTGCATCCATACCCTGAAACCAATACCTTCCATATGAGTCCACCATACCTTCCTATTCGTGGTATTCCCCTACCACTCCTATAAGTATAGAATTTATGTGTTATCCTTAGATGTTCAAAATCTTCTGTTTTGTGCCTCTTTCTTAGCTCATGAGGAAGTAGTAGGTAATTCATGATCTTCTTAAGTTGGACAAGTTTTACCCCGGGATTGCATGTGTAATCTGCAAACCCATAATACGAGGAGGAACTGGCATGGGTGCGCCCAGCTCGAAAGATAATATAACAAAACAAACCCTCCTTCACGCTTGGTCTATGAGAAATCAGAAACTTTGGCAGTGATAAACAAAGGAGATTAAGGGGATGTGATCGTCCCCTCTTGGGAGCCGTTCCTCGAAACTTGTCCATCTTGAGAAGTAATTGAGCTATCTATTAGCATTCGTTGATAAACTATGCACCGCCCCAAAATCTATTTTTATTCTGTTTGATTTAAGGATAGCACATGAGTTTTCCCTGCTTGCCCTTAACAAGGCCTTTCATCCACCTTCTTGTTGAGTCAGTTGTCCCACTTCCTTCTTTTCCCTAAGAGAACATACATTTGATGTTGATGAGGATTCATCCATATAAAGCTGCATTAAGTTTTTCCATGCCACATCCTTGTTGACATTATCTTTTGATAAGTAAGTTGTTTGCGAAAGATTTTGCCAAGCAAGCATCTTCCTTTGTGTTAGCATTTACACTTCATGACTAATAACATGTTCTTTCAAAAGCTTCAAATTGTTTCATTAAAAAGAAAGAGCAAGAGTAAAAGTTATTAGTTGTCCTTTGACCAAGGATATGTTTTCCATAATTTGATGAGTTTCCTCAGCCCTACTATTGATTATAATTGTTATTACTTTCTCATAAGGGCCTTATGAGTTGAGGTTGCCGTTGAGGATGCTTGAGTTTGATGAAGAAACCTTGATGCTTCTTGTCCGTATTCTATTTATCGACACTTCACTCTCTAAACTTGTGGACAGGTTTACCGAGCTCAGTAATCGCTTGGGGACAAGCGAGGTCTAAGCTTGGGGGAGTTGATATGTCCGAAATGCATCACTATTTTCTATAGTAAATCTTTCTTATTCATTGATATATTTCATGATATGATGCTATTCTTATGTTGTTTTGCTTATTTTACACAGTTTGCAACTTTCCGGTGCCGAAGCAGCAGACGCAGGATTCAACGGTAAAAAGTGGACGTTGAGTTGCTGAAGAAGAATACCTCCAAATTACCTAAAAATCGACGGAGCCTGTTTTCCAGAAGGATCACGAAGACACGCAAAAGAGCGACCAAAGGGGGGCCACAGGGTGCCCAGGCGGCCACCTGGCACGGCCCCCACCCTGGCCGCGCCGGGAGGGCGCCTGGACCCCCGGGGCCACTCCCGTCTCCCCCCTCTGACCTATATACTCTTCTTCATCCAGAAACCCTAAAACGAGGGGAGTTTACGGAGTTCCGCCGCCGATCTGTGGCGGAAACTTACAGAGAAGAAAAGCCATCTCTGGCGGGCAAATTCCGCCGGGGAGATCACCTCCCGGAAGGGGAGATCGTCACCATCGTCATCACCATCATCACGGGCATCATCAAGATCATCATCAACATCATCCCCATCACCAGCACCATCTCCACCTCCATCCAATCTCATCTCACAATTGCAACTTGTGTTGTAATCCGTACTATCTATCCTCTCTACTCTATCGGTGTTGATTACTACTTTGTGGTGAATGCTATTGAGTTTTGTTGGAGAAATATTATTGTGTCCAGATTGTTTATCATCTATTTATCCCCACTGATCATGATCTCTTTTATGTCTTGTGAGTAGTTACTTTAGTTCTTGAGGACATGGGAGAAGTCTAGTTGTTAGTAGTCATATGATGTTGAAGTAATATGTGTTGGTTGATATTTAAGTTGTGTTGTTATTTTCCTAGTGGTGTTGTGTGAGTCAAACACTCAACACTTCGCCTTATCAAGGACCTAGGGGAATACATTGTGTACAAAGAATGCTTACGGTGGATTGCCGGAGTGACAGAAACCTAAACCCCAGTTTGCACGTTTTTGCACAAGGGAACAATGGATCACCGATCGTATTGCTATGGTTAGGCTTTTGCCTTAATTACTATCTTGTATTTGCGGATTCTTGCAAGGTGTTTAATCATAAGAGTGCACTTATCTTAGTCTAGAGGGTGTACTAGCATAGATCCACCCACTCAACCCTTATCAACACAGCACATAGTACCGATACGGAATATGGCGAAAGCACATGACTACCTCTCCCGTGTGTCCTCAAGAACAATTTAGCCTTTATAAGTTCAGTTGCTAGGCCTCTCCTTTGCTCAGAAAGGATTGGGCCACTTGTTACTCTCCAGTGTCTTTTACTTTACTCATTTTTACTTTCCTATTGCTTGCAATTATCTCCTTGCCAAAGTCACTTGCTATTACCTTCTGCTCCTCGTTGGGTTCGACACTCTTACTCATCGAAAACGCTGCAATAGATCCCCTACGGTTGTGGGTCATCAGAAGACTATCTCGATCCCCTACAGTTGAGGGTTATCAACATCTTGTGAAGGAAACGAATAACTTTAGAAAGGGTGCAATTATCAAAATCAAGGTCACTACTATCAAGTAAAGTGGTAGTGGTGTCCTTTAGGCTCACTTGTTTGGTAGATTCTATAGTCATAGGGACTTCTTATTCTACGGTTGAGGTCATAGCATCACCATTAATATGTCTTATGGGACTAGGGGTGCATTGGGTGCTAAGAGTTTGGACATCCTCAACAACTTGGATAGTAGCAACAGTATGGTTTGTAGGAAGGCTCTTAATTCTATCTTCTTCCTCCTTTTCTCTAGCCCATCTCTCTTTAAGTTTAGCCATCATCCTAATATTTTCATTAATTTGCACTTGGATAGCATTCATAGGAGTGACCTTCTGATACGTCCCAAACGTATCTATAATTTCTGCTTGCTCCATGCATGTTTTGTGTGACTTTGCCATGTTTTGCTTGAACTTTCATACACTTTTGAGCATATTTGGACTAATCTATTAACCTAGTGCACCCAGCTGCCAGTTGTTGTTTTCTGCTTTTTTTGTATTTCAGGTTTTCCGGCCATTAAAAGTGCTCCAAAAAATCCAGGAAAATCAGATACAAAATCAGCGCGACGGAAGCTTCCGGAATCACCAAGGCAGCGGAGGGGGGCCACCACCAGGAGACCAGGAGGGTCCCTGGCGCGGCCCCACCCTAGGCCGCGCCAGGAAGCCTCCTGGCTGCCTGGTGGGTCCCCTCGACACCCGCCTCCGCCTATATTTATCCCTTGGGGTGGAAACCCCTAATATCGATCTTTCTTTCGCGATCTCGCCTCTGTACCGTCGCCGCCGCCGTTTCAAGATCGGGGGTGCGTGGAGAAGCTGCTCCGACACCCTGCCGGGAGAAGCTACCCCCTCCGGGAGACCATCCATAGCCATGGACGCCTCCCGTATGTACCGTGAGTAGTTTCCCTTGGACCATGGGTCCGTGACCAGTAGATATGTGATCTATCTCTCCCCTCTTTGTGCCTCCACTTTCGAGACCTCGTGAGCTACCTCACATGATCGAGGCTCCTTTGTAATTTTCTGCCGTTGCTATGCTGAGTTTGTTGGGATCTGATGGATTATGAGACTATGTTCAGATTGTGATGAGTAATATATTTGGTTCTTCTCTCTTATATTTTGTTCTTGAGTAAATTCTTGCATGTTCTCCGTTACCGTATTTTACTTTGGCCAAGTGATTTGTTGCAACTCCAAGAGGGAGCGTTATGCTTGATTGTGGGTTTAGCCCCTTGATGTCTAGCTTGAGTGACAGAAACATGAGACTAGGGGATGTGCTGTTGCCACCAGGGATAAAACAACGGTGCTTGTATCCGCGGATGCAAGGATTGTTTACTTTACGCAAAGTTCTTTTAATGCAGTTGTCTGTTGCTTTGGATTTACACTTTGGGTGGGATTCGCAACTTAATACCAGCGAGATGTTCTGGATAGATATCTCAAGGTGGATGATTCGTTGTAGATGCAGATGGATTTCGGTCTACTTACCTTGGCGTACTGCCCATTGCTTTTGAGCCCTTCCTTTCTTTGCAGCATAGTTAGCATTGCGGTGCCTTCATAATCCTGTCAATTGCCCAACTGTGATTTGTTTACCTCGCTAGCACTTTTATCGTCTTTTGGGAGAGAGACATCACTAGTGAAAATCACGGAACCCCGGTCCATCTTCATATCATTGTTTACGCCTTCAATTTACTTTCAGTTGACACTACTATTATCTCTTGCGTTGATCCTTTGTAAACAGCAAGGCCGGAGGAATTGAAAACTCCTCTGTACTCGTTGGGAGCAAAGTTATGTGTATCTGTGTGCTGGTCCAGGTGAAGTTAGCAACCTCGGTGCCATTGTTCACTTTACCACCTTCTTGTATCTCTGCGAGTCCTACGGGAGACAAACCCTATCCTCTACATAGGGGAAATTTGCTGCTACGCTACATCTCACCTTCCACTTGGGGTAACCAACGAGGAGTGAGAGATCCTCACCGTATCAAGCCAATTTCTAGCGCCGTTGCCGGGGACTCCAGTCTACAAGATAGGGGAGTTGCACACTATCTTTTATCTTTGCTTTTTAGTCTTGTTGGTTTACCTTTCAGTTTTTATCTTCGTGTCCTTTATCAAAAACCCAAAAAATAGTATATCTAGTTCCTTACTTGCCAATTAATGTCTGACTTCTTTGAAACCAGATCTTATTGGCATGGAGGATTCACCGAGGATCAACAAAAGTGGTACAAGGAACACCGCTTGTCTCAAAAGGGGATACACTTATGGAAACAAATACACCAGTTGTATGAGTATGCTAGAAACTTGTGCTCAATATATAATATATGTTTCTGCAGGGATGAATCTTGTTGCTTTATGAGGCACAAACACCTTTCTTTCCAATGTGAGTACAATGATGATGAAACCTTGGCTTCTTATGCTAATGGAAACTATGATTTTTATGATGCAGAGCCAATAGAAGAATTTGTTGCTTATAAGTGTGCCTATGAAATTACTTCTCTTCTTATAAATATTAATGATGCCCCTTACAAATTTTAGAGTCTTGCTATACTTAACTATTGTTTGCAAAATTATGATGCAAATTATTATATTACTGATCATCTTGAGAGAATCTCTCCCCCAAAGGAAGAGACTAATGTTTTGCAGGACTCTATGAAAGAAGAAATTGATGAAACCGAAAGCTCCTTGGATGAAAAAGAGGAGGAGAGTGACGAACAAAAGGAGGAAGAATGGAGCCATCCATGTCTACCTTCTAATGAGAGTAACTCTTTGAATCTTACCTTATTTGAGTGTTATGATCATATGGAGTCTTTTGAAATATCCCTTTTTGATGAAGTTGATGCCTTCTATGCTTATGGTCATGATGCCACTATGGATGATGTTGTAACACCCTCAGTTTCTGTAACAGTAATCACTTTGACTGTTGAATATTACTGTTGCTAATCCTGGTTGCTAATCCTGCCTTGATCAAACCTTGCATCTGATCATATTCAACCCATGATGGCTGATATTCAAAACCATATTCCCAATGCACCTTGATCACTTGGAATCAAATCAAAGTTCATAACTCCTTTTGGTGAATATTAAAAATATGTGACAAATAAAACTTTGCCCAAAAATTGTGAAACCAATTTTGTAAAATGCCACAAATCAATAGAACCACGTTGGACCAACTTGGGTATTTTTGTGAGCTAACAATTAATCCAAACAATTCAAAAAGTAGCCTAAAAATCCCACCTTGAGCATTTATTAATTAAACCAAATATCAATGGAATTTATATCACATCCAAACTTTTTGTATCACTGGTTTAGGACGTAACTCTAATTTACAAACACCTCAAATGTTTTACAAAAATGTAAAGGCATCTAAATTAAATACATAAATAGGAAACAGAAAACAAAAGGGAAAAAGAAATAAAAGGAGTTATCCCTCGCCCTGGGCGAGGCCCACCCGACCCAACCCCCCTTCCCCTACCTGCCGCCATCCCATCCCCAACTGCCCCGGCGCCGTGGCGCCACCGCCGTGGTTGGGGCTCCTGTCGGCCGCCCCAACCTCCCCTGTGCCGCTAAGGCGATAAGCATGCCCCAAGCCACCCCCTGGACAGCCTCCCTCCTCTATTTCCCCTCCTCCTCGCCTCGCACGCCTCGGGGAAAAGTACCCGAGCGCCGCTGTCGCCATTGCCGTGGCCTTGCGCGGCCACTGACCTCGCCTCGCGTCGCCGCCGTGTCCAAGTTGTTCGACGACGTCGACTACTTCACCCCGCGCGAGGAATCGAGCCGAGACGCAACGGTGCCGACGCAGTCGCTCGCCCCCTTTTTTTGCATCGCCGTCGACCACCGAGCAATTCCGTCCACTTCGACTCGCCCCCGTGCCCGCTTTTCTCGTCTACACGATCACTGTGAGCTTCCCGTCCGTCCCCAAGTGCACGCGCCCCTTTCCTCTTGCTCCAGCCGACGCCGCCATTGAAGCCGAGTTGGTCGTCGCCATTGAAGACCATGCGCTCGCTCCAGTGTGCCCCAGCTCACGCCCGTAGCACCGTTACGCTTCTAGTGGTCCGAGGAGTCGATTTGGAACGTTTGCTCGCTCGCTAGCGCTAAGAATCGTCATTTTCCATTTGACCCGTACGGCCGTGCCCGCCATTGTCGACGTAGAGTTCCACTCCGGCCACCTCGCCTCGTTCCGCTTGCTGGGATGGGCGCGGCTCGCCGCCAGGAGCCCGTAGGGCCAAACCGCGCTCAAAATGGCGCCTCGTAGACGAATGCCGACACCCTCCAGTGGCTTCCGCCGTGTGGAGCTCGCAGGCGGCTTGCCGCCGGCAGGCTTCGACGTGGCACACCTGGGGAAACCCCCTGGGTCACTGTCAGTGGGCCCCGTGGCCCCAGTTCACTGGGTTGACCAGTCAACTGTGCTAACTGAGCAACCCCTGGGTCACTTACATGTGGGTCCCACGCCCTTGATTTAGTTAAGTTAATTAAACTTAATTAAAATTGGTTAATTAGCTTAACCTGTCACTGACATGTGGGCCCAACCCCTTTAATTAATCCACTGGCTAATTAAAGTGATTAGTATTAGTTGTCTCTATGACAGATAGGCCCCACTGCATGTTTAAATTAAATAAGTGGTAATATTAGTTGTTGTCTATGACACCTAGGCCCCACTTGTCAGGAATTAATTTTAATTAAAACAAATAGAAGTAGACACTGCCATGTGGGCCCTCTCTATCATGGATACTGTTTTGGATAATGTGTCTGATTAAATAATAAAAGAAATTCGGAAATTTATTTAATTGATTTAAAACCTTAAAAAGTCAATATCTTTTAAACCGTAATTCAGATTCAAAAACTTTATACATCAAAATTGATCAGAAAAATATAACGAATATGGATACGCTATTCGTATGTCTACCACACCCCTCTAACAAAACGAACATCGAATTGTTCCCCTCCGAAACGACTGTCTGATGATTAGCCGATACCGATAAACTATCCGGATGAATTTATTCTGAACACGGAAGTTGTTCAGAATGGATCAACTAACACGGATACACCTTTCACATGTTTGCCGGATGTCCACGACACCTGTGGCATAGTACCTTCCCCTCCGGACACCCTGTCCGATAATCAACCGGAGCTGGCAGTTCATCCCCCGGATGAATTCCCGCCCCGAGCATAATACCTTGCACTGCGTTAAAACACCGTTAACATTTTATCTGTCATGTCGTGCACCTGTTTGTATATGCTTGCTTTGTATTTACTGTTTCTTCCCCCCCCCCTTAATCTCCGGTAGAGCCCACTGCTACCGCCGACTACACCATTGCTGAGTACGACTACTTCGTCGACGACCCTACCCCTACCATCGAGCTTCCAGGCAAGCACATCCATTCTCTTCCCCAGATATCGCCTATATTTCCGTACTTTCTTGCACTAGGCATTGTTACTGCTGCTGCTACGTTACAATCCTATTCAATTGCATAGCCTGTCTTTGTCGCCCCTTGATGTACCTTTCCTTTATCCTATGCTGCCTATTGTATATATTATATTCAGAAGTGAGCCCTGTGCATTGTTAGCTAGGATTAGATAGCAGGTCGTGATCACTCAGGGGAGTGACGCGGATACAACTTATTACAACTGCACAGGTACGGTACAATGCAGACACCGCCTCAGGCCCCTACCTCGACTCTGCCGAGCCACCATCAAGTGTGAACTATCGAGGAGTGATCCTTGTACTCCACTCATTGCTGACTCTGTATAGCCGCTCTAGTTACCTGAGCAACGGTTGTCCTTCAGGTAAGAATTCGGGCGACCCAACGGTGCCCGCGAGTGGTATTGCGACGGGACGACAGGGAGGGTACGACCAGTGTACCGGTGTGCTTGGCCCCTGATCATTGGCCGCGAGAGTTACCAAACCACGAAAGTCGAGCTCCTCCAGGAGCACACGCGAGACAAGGTGAGGAGACGGTTCACCTTGTTGGTAACCGCAGAGACTTGGTGGGACGACAGGGCAGGCACCGATGTACTGGTGGTCCTGACTGGTTTCGTTGTCCGCGTGTCAGTTAAGTCTAGGCAACAATAACGGTTGCCCCGCAAGTTAATAAAATGACTAATGGTTCGGCGGATGACTTGAGTAGCCTTTTGGCTTATACGCGCTGCCTACACGTGGGAATTACGAGTTATGGGCTCCTCTGCTTCGTAGTGTCGTCCGAAGGACTCTTCAGACGTCAGCAGTACTGCGGGCTGATTGTCGGGAAGTGGTGTTGTCTTATTTGCTCGCGCGGTAGTGTCTTATTTGGATTTGCTTTAACTTCACCGGCCAGTCACGCACCGTGCAGGAGTACGTTCGGGTTGGGGTCCAAGGCCCGGCGTACTTAGGATTTAGACCGGCGGATGACCTCTCTGTTGAGTTTGAAAGATGGGCTACGGAGTGTCGGATAGCCTCGGTGGAGCGTTCCCTAACAAGGTGCCCGCCACCCCAGAGATCCATGTGTGTAGTGTAACACAAGTGCACCCCTGCAAGGAAGATTAATCTATTCGAATAGCCGTGTCCACGGTAACAGGACGCTTTATGCTGAAGCTGGATCTTACCACTACAAACTATTATTATTAAACTGTATGGTTCCGGGTTTGCTTCCTCGCAGGGAAGTCGAGGAGGTGATCTCGGAGTCATTGCTAATTATTACAACTTACTATTATACAATGCTGCAGCAACTTCTGCTGCATTGTTACTTTATGCTTTATATAAATGTTGGCTATTCTCTCCTCATGCTGCAAGACTCGTTGGAAGATGCTAGTCTTCGATAGGCCTAGCTCCTTACCCTTATTCTGATTTCTATCTTGCAGTCCACTATATATAGCCTCCCCTTTCCATCTGATACAATGCATAAATGCTTAGTAGCGGACGTAAGACTCGCCGGTATGCTAGATACTCACCTTTGCTTTATTTCCCCTTTTTTGATTTGCCTGATCGGCCGATGCAGCCGACGTTGGAGCCCAGGAGCAGGAGTACCCCAGAGGCGACTACTACGACGTCGAGTTCCCCGTTGACCAGGAGTAGTTCGGTGGATCCCAGGCAGGAGGCCTAGCCTTTTCGATCTGTATCTCTGATGTCATTTGTGCTAGCCTTCTTAAGGAAAAACTTGACTAACTATGTCTGTACTCAGATATTATGGCTTGTATGACTTATGTATTCGGATCCTCGTGATCCCTGGTATTGTAACATATTTGTTTATCCTTTTGTGTTTAGTATTGTGCTGTGATATTATCACTGTGGCACCCTAATCTCAGTCGTGTACCCTGCGTGTATGATTAATGTACACGGATTGATTTTGGGGGCGTCACAGATGCTTACGGAGATGAACTTTCTATAGTTCCTCATGTTAAGCATGAAATTATTGCTATTGCACCCACACTTGATTTTCCTATTATCCTTTTGAAATCTCCAAATATTCCGGAGAGTTTTGTCCTTATTAAACGTCAATGTGACGGGTTGCATTTATCTTATGATCCTAAAGACCTTGTTGAAAACTATACACGTGTGCTTGCAGGTCATGAACAACATGATTTATGTGATAGTTATATTCTTGATGTTGTCCATGATACTACTGAAAATTACTTTGAGAGAGGAAAGCTTGGTTCTAAAATCTTTCATGTTACAAAAACACCTCTCTTTTTGATGAAATTTTTAAAGTTGCTCTTGTTCCACCTTCCTATGCTTGTCACTTTGTGCTTCTTTGATTTATTTTCTTATAAGATGCCTATGCATAGGAAGTGGGTTAGGTTTAAATGTGTTTCATATTTTCTTCTTGATGCTCTCTGTTGCTTCAACTCCTTATTCTTATGAGAGTATCTTTTATAATCTTTAAGCCTAGCTAATGGCTCTAAAGAAGGGCTTTCGGGAGGCAGCCCGCAACGAATTTAGGTTTTTAATTTTTTGTTTTTCTTATGTTCTTAGTGGTCTTGATGATTGTTACTACTGTAGAAACATCATTGTATCTTTACTTTTCAAGCTTTGTGCCTTTTATAGCCTCATACGGCAAGGGAAGGGAAAGTTGTGACATGCTGTCCAGAAAACAGATTATGTCCTCGTGACTAGAAAATTCAGAGAAAAATCCCAGTTCATCGTTTTGAGCTGAATTTTTTACACAGTGTGATCTATACAATTAAGAAACTTTCGTATGTTCTGAGTGTTTTGATTTGAGTTGCAGAAGTACCCCTAAAAAATTCGTTTCTATCTGATGTTCTGTTTTTCACAGATTCTGCCACATTTTGTCTCTCTCTACTTTTGCAAACCTTAAGCTTGCTTTTTCTTTGCAAAAACTTTTTTGGAATCTAGAGAAACAGTATCTCTTCAAGATTATCTTTATTTCCAGCAAAGGAAAATTTATTTTATTATGGGTACTAACCTCTCTAATCAGTCTACAATGAGTTATGTATGAAGGGAGTTTTCAAGTGTGTGATGGAAGATGATGAAAGAAGATCCGGGAGTGTCAAACGCTCAAGCTTGGGGATGCCCATGTGCACCCCCAATAAATATTCAAGGAGACTCAAGCTTCTAAGCTTGGGGATGCCCCCGTGCATCCCCTTCTTCATCAAACAATTATCAGTTCGTCCCTCGTTGCACTATATTTTATCACTTCATGCGTTGTGTGCTATACTTGGAGCGTCTCGCTCTTTACTTTTCTAGGTTTGTTTTTGCTTTGTTTGCTGTAGTAACAAGTTAGATCTCAGCTTACTCTTTTGTGTGGGAGAATTGCACGCTCCGCTTGCATGTTGATTCTTTTAGCTGTGAGTTGTTCTTTTTCTTTTCTTAGCTGCTGCTCTGTTTAGCTGTAGTGCTTTAGTTTTTCTAGAGCTTTTCTTTTTTAGGTTGAACTTTCTATAGGTTGCATGTTTTATCTTGTTAGAGAGTTTGCATGTTGCACTGAGTTTTGTGTCTTGACTAGAAGTAGGTAGTTGAAGTTGTTGTTCTCTTTGTAGTAGTAACTTGCAATAGTTTTGAGGTATTGACTAGAGTAATGTTTGCACTTTTGGTGTCAAGACCTCGAGCCTATTAGTGATAGATGTCGTATTTTGGGCAATCCGTGTGTTTTTAGAAAACCAAAAACCCCTATTGAGAACTTTAGCTACTAGATGGATCACTAACCTCTGGAGGGTTCGAATATTAGAGAACACTCACGTACCATGAGTCAAGGATGCGCAAGGATAACCAAACCCCCATACACTCCTCCTCGGGGTACTTGTCTCTTTGTGAACCTCCTGATTAGATTGAGAGTTACCGATAAGAAGTTCATGAGTTCTTCGGACTAATGTGAGTATTCGAAAGTTGACACTTCCACCCACCTATACTTTTTCTAGCCTCTCATGTGTCGTGCATTGCTTTCTTCTCACTCCGAGAGCTAGCGTCCACCTTCGCCGGTACATCCAAACCCTTGGCACGATACGCTCTATCATCATAAACCTCCTTATATCTTTCCTCAAAACAGCCACCATACCTACCTACAAGGCATTTCCATAGGCTTTCCGAGATACATTGCCATGCAACATCCATCTTCTCACGACTTGATCCTCATGTCATACATTTGCATCATGATAGTTATATCTTCTTTATGTGAGTACCTTTGTAAAGTGTGAACGATCTCCTATATTCTTGTAAAATATAGAGTGTTGCCCCTAAAGTAAGGAAAAGATCCCAAAGAGGACAAAATCAAAAGATCCCAAAGAGGACAAATGAGAGTTAAATAGAAAGAGCCATTGAGGCCACCAAAAATAGAAAAAAATAGAAAAAAGGAGAAAAAGAAAAATAAAAAGAGAGAAGGGGGCACACTACTATTTCTTTTGAGAGATCCACACTAGTACTTCATCCTCTATCCCTTGTACTCCATAGAGATCATCATCATGCATATAGTTATGTGGGGACCTTCACACTATAAAACTTGTCTTCTATATTCCAATGATGAGCCTCCTCAAAAGAGCTCTAGGTCTTCTTTAGCAAGCAAGTTAGATGCACCCCCACTAGTTCCATCGGAGAGCTTACCTTAGCTCACATGTGCATCCGTTGCATGGCAATCCCTACTCCTCACATCATATCTATCATATGGCCTTCTCTCGCCTATGATTGTCCTCATTGATGTGAGCCTTTCAGACCTTTTTTTTGTCTTCCTCCTCCACCTTCTTTCTGTTTCTCCTTTTAGGTGTCAACTTTCTTGCTCACGCTCACCCATTGCATGAGTGCTCAAAATATCAAAAGGGAGTGGATCAATTTGACTTGTACCTGGCTAGTGGTATGGGGACGAGTCAAGATAAGAATTCAAAGGAGACTTAGTGTGAAACTTTAGTAGATAGTTGTTCTCAACAACCTTATTTTTTCTTTCGTATTCCCCTATCCCCTGCTTGCACGCAAACACCATCTAGAGACATTCAAGTCACGGACAGCAAGAGCTCTTGCACCTTTTGTTCTTTTATTGCTTGTGTCAATGCTAATATAGACTCTTGCTTGTTAAGACTTGAACTGAATTGCATTCTTTGATTGCTTTACTTACAAAGTTCTTATATGTTTGTGTGGAATGTCACCACATAAATTATGCTTTTTATCATTTACCTACTCGAGGACGAGCAGGAATTAAGCTTGGGGATGTTGATACGTCCCAAACGTATCTATAATTTCTGCTTGCTCCATGCATGTTTTGTGTGACTTTGCCATGTTTTGCTTGAACTTTCATACACTTTTGAGCATATTTGGACTAATCCATTAACCCAGTGCACCCAGCTGCCAGTTGCTGTTTTCTTTTGTTTTTGTATTTCAGGTTTTCCGGCCATTAAAAGTGCTCCGAAAAATCCAGGAAAATCAGATAAAAAATCAGCACGACGGAAGCTTCCGGAATCACCAAGGCAGCGGAGGGGGGCCACCACTAGGAGACCAGGAGGGTCCCTGGCGCGGCCCCACCCTAGGCCGCGCCAGGAGGCCTCCTGGCTACCTGGTGGGTCCCCTCGACACCCCCTCCGCCTATATTTAGCCCTCGGGGTGGAAACCCCTAATATCGATCTTTCTTTCGCGATCTCGCCTCTGTACCGCCGCCGTCGTGGTTTCAAGATCGGGGCTGCCTGGAGAAGCTGCTCTGGCACCCTGCCGGGAGAAGCTACCCCCTCCGGGAGACCATCCATAGCCATGAACGCCTCCCGTATGTACCGAGAGTAGTTTCCCTTGGACCATGGGTCCGTGACCAGTAGCTATGTGATCTATCTCTCCCCTCTTTGTGCCTCCACTTTCGAGACCTCATGAGCTGCCTCACATGATCGAGGCACCTTTGTAATTTTCTGTCGTTGCTATGTTGAGTTTGTTGGGATCTGATGGATTATGAGACTATGTTCAGATTGTGATGAGTAATATATTTGGTTCTTCTCTTTTATATTTTGTTCTTGAGTAAATTCTTGCATGTTCTCCGTTGCCGTATTTTACTTTGGCCAAGTGATTTGTTGCAACTCCAAGAGGGAGCGTTATGCTTGATTGTGGGTTCAGCCCCTTGATGTATAGCTTGAGTGACAGAAACATGAGACTAGGGGATGTGCTGTTGCCACCAGGGATAAAACAACGGTGCTTGTATCCGCGGATGCAAGGATTGTTTACTTTACGCAAAGTTCTTTTAATGCAGTTGTCTGTTCTTTGGATTTACACTTTGGGTGGGATTCACAACTTAATACCAGCGAGATGTTATGGATAGATATCTCAAGGTGGATGATTCGTAGTAGATGCAGATGGATTTCGGTCTACTTACCTTGGCGTACTGCCCATTGCTTTTGAGCTCTTCCTTTCTTTGCAGCATAGTTAGCATTGTGGTGCCTTAATAATCCTGTCAATTGCCCAACTGTGGTTTGTTTACCTCGCTAGCACTTTTATCGTCTTTTGGGAGAGAGACATCACTAGTGAAAATCACGGAACCCCGGTCCATCTTCATATCATTGTTTACGCCTTCAATTTACTTTCAGTTGCCACTACTATTATCTCTTCCGTTGATCCTTTGTAAACAGCAAGGCCGAAGGAATTGACAACTCCTCTGTACTCGTTGGGAGCAAAGTTATCTGTATCTGTGTGCAGGTCCAGGTGAAGTTAGCAACCTCGGCGCCATTGTTCACTTTACCACCTTCTTGTATCTTTGTGAGTCCTACGGGAGACAAACCCTATCCTCTACATAGGGTAAATTTGCTGCTATGCTACATCTCACCTTCCACTTGGGGTAACCAACGAGGAGTGAGAGATCCTCTCCGTATCACCTTCCTCTCCTTAAGGGGAGAGGTTCTAATTTTAAGCAATTCTGCTTCATGGGCTAAATTGTCTACCTTCGACGAGAGGTTATCTAATTTGTCTAGTTTTTCCTCTAAACTCTTGTTGAAGGCTTTTTGGGCAGTGATAAAGTCTTTAAGCATACTCTCTAATTCAGAAGTGGAGTTTTTGGTGCTAGGATAAGTGTTGTTGTTCCCGTAGTTGGAGGGTAACGGTCTAGGATTGCTACCAAAGTTACTCCTATAAGCATTGTTATTGAAGTTGTTTCTAGAGATAAAGTTCACATCTACTTGATCTTGAACAATCAAAGAATTTAAAGGAACATCTTGAGTATCAATAGGAGATTGCTTGGTAAGTAGAGACAAAATCAAGTCAACTTTTTCATTTAGGGAGGAGATCTCCTCGACAGAGTTTACCTTCCTACCTGTTGGAGCTCTTTCGTTGTGCCATTGGGAATAGTTGGTCATCATCTCATCGAGAAGTTTTGTGGCAGCACCAAGTGTAGTTGACATAAAGGTTCCTCCCGCGGCCGAATCTAACAGGTTCCGCGAGGTAAAGTTCAAGCCTGCATAAAAAGTTTGGATAACCATCCAAGTAGTCAAACCATGCGTAGGGAAATTCTTAACAAGAGATTTCATGCGTTCCCAAGCTTGGGCAATGTGTTCATTATCCAACTGTTTAAAATTCATAATATAACTCCTGAATTAGATAATCTTAGTAGGGGGTAGTACTTCCCGATAAAAGCATCCTTGCACTTATCCCAAGAATCTATGCTATTCCTAGGCAAGGATAGAAACCAGATTTTAGCTTCATCTCTTAAGGAGAAAGGAAAAAAGCTTACTCTTAACAATATCACCGTCCACTTCTTTGTACTTTTGCATATCACAAAGCTCAATAAAATTATTTAAATGCAAAGAAGCAGCATCTCTAGCACCGGAGAAACTATCTTTCATACCAAGGTTTAGCAAAGCAGGTTTTATCTCATAAGAAGGTGCTGAAGTAGCAGGTGTAGCAATAGGAGTGAAGATAAAGTCACTGTTGTTGTGACTAGTAAAGTCACACAACTTGGTGTTCTCGGAGGAACCCATAGTAGCAGCAAGCAAGATAACTATTTTTATATTTTTGATAAAGGACACTAAAGCAAAAACTGAAAGGTAAACAGACAAGATTAAAAAGCTAAGATAAAAGATAGTGTGTCACGAGGATGTACCCTGGCAAATCCCATGGTCAGGGACCCTGGGTTAGTCATGAGAGGCACAGGTTGGACGATAGCTCGTCGGCTAACAGGAGGATACGTTCCTACTCGATATTATTGCTTGGAGATGGTGATTACAGGAAGGCCGAGGCTGATGCGCACAAGGCTAGGGTTACAGATTGTGTTCCCTTGACGTCTCCCTCCTAGCCTTTATATACTAGGCTGGGTCTCGGGGAGTCCGTTCTGGATTACAGATGAGGTTTCCTAACGATAATCTTGTATTGTATGGCAAGTTTGCACCTTCCTTATGAGTCGCAGACTCCTACGTCGGTGGCTCTAGCGGGCCAAGGCTGGACCCGGGCGGCATCCTTGTGGGCCTTCTGTCTTCGGATACACCGGGTAGGCCCATCCATAGGAGTCATGGGGTCACCCCCTCGCCAGTAGCCCCCGAGTTCCTGGAGGACTCAAAGAGTCGCGCAGGGACTCGAGTCCTTTCTTGCGTCATTTCGATGTATGCACGGTTTAACCGCGGGTCGCTGGCAGTATGGGGCCATGAAAAACCTGTTTCGAGGGATGCTAAGCTGAAAGGGCCCAAGGAGTCGACTGGTCGAGCCTTGGTGAATTGCGCTAGTGGCAAATACCGCAGTAGCCCAATCAAACTCATGTCCCTCGACATGAGCTTGGAACACTGGTGTCAAGCAAAAGTCATGCCGCTGCAGGTCTTACAGTGATCAATTGCCGCAAGTAAATTTCATAGACTAGGCGCGTCCTCCCGGCTTTTTCTATCATGCAAGCGCATGGAAAAGATTGGGAGTGAAATCGCTCTGCGGCAAGTCCCAGCCCGGCCGATCTGCGCAGCGGGGTCTTACCTACACGCTAAGCTTGCGCGGCATCTGGGCACAGTGTATCGTGTTCCAAGAATATGTATTTTTATTGAGGCGCGGAGCCTAGTTGATAATGCACCCACTTGCAATAAACAATCAAGTGAGCTATTTTAGCGATCACTCGCGGAGCTTTGTCGAGTGCTCGGACGAGGAGTAATGTAGAGGAGTACTTTCTCGGGAAGTCTTCGAGTGCTCGGGTACCTAGAGTTCTGCGAGTAATCACTCGAGCATCATCTTTGCTCTCGGGGTGAGGGAGCACCCGATACTGTAGGACCGCTCGAGCTGGCGAGTGCAGGTCTTCTTATCTTCTGTCGTGGTGAGGGAGCACCCGAAACTCTCATGGGTGCGAGTAATCACTCGAGCACGCTTTTACTTCTAGGTGAGGGAGCACCCAAAACTCTCATGGGTGCGAGTAATCACTCGAGCACGTTTTTATCCTTTAGGTGAGGGAGCACCCGAAACCCTAGTGGAGATGCTCCCGATGGGAGTAAAATGTTTTGCCCATCGGGAAAAGATTTAAAAAGGCTGGGCCTCTGAGGATTGAAAGCGTACTTGATACGCCTTGTTGGGATGCGACGTTGACTTGGTTTTCTGGCATCTTGACCACTATATCCTGCCAAAGGAAATGACTTGGCGTTGTCCCGTCGAAATTTTCGCTTCGTGTGATTATGGTCCTCTTTTTGCGCGCGTAGTTGGCGGTGCTGTTACTGCGCCGATTGGATTTTCCATGCTTTTCCATCGCTCCAAACGCGAACGTGCTGAGGCTGTATTGGATAGCCTTGCTTCGTGGGTGGTGAAGTTGTCTGACCTCCTACGGGGTGAGTTTGGCCTCTGCTCGATTGCTCGACTAACTTAGTAGCCTTTCTGTCCTCGTCTTGATTTTGATCCTGTTTTTTGAAGTGCTGGCGGGGCGGTCCCAGGATGAAGAGAGGGTCGTTCGATCGGAATTGTCTCGGCTGGATGACCCTGAAGTGCAGGCGAGCAATCCTTTCTGGGCATATGGTGCTCGTGCTCGAGCGTTGTTGTGCTTCGTCTTCGAGCTGAGCGGGTGTCGGCTGCTCTGTTGTATTGTCAACGGGTGCTGGGCTTGATCCACTCTGAATTTTATCCGCTGCAGGTGGTGCCATCGTCCTTTGAGACGCTCTGCCGCGTATTTTCTCAGCCTCTAGAGCTGCGTCGCGTGATGAATCACCAGATTCATACTGGAGCTCGGGCTGCCTTCGGCTTGGTTCATAGTCACTGGCCGGGAGCAGATATTGCTCAAGTGGTGGAGGGTCCTCTGGGTTGTACGAATTAACTCCCCTATCTTGAAGAGTGGAGTCCCCGGCAACGGCGCCAGAAATTGATTTTGATGGTACGAATTAACTCCCCCTCGTTGGTTACCCAAAGTGGAAGGTTGAGATGTAGACAGCGGCAATTTCCCTCGGTGAAGATACCAAGGTTTGTCTCCAGTAGGACTTCGACAACGACAGGAAGGTGACAACAGCGCCAGATATTGGCGGTTGGCGCGGACCTGCACACACAACAGATAACTTTGCTCCCAACGAGTACAGAGGGGTTGTCAATCCCTCCGGTCTTATTGTTTACAAAGGATAAAACGCACGGGATAATAATAATGATAGTGATAGCAACGGAAAAGGAAATAAAGCAGTAAATTGATAATGGGTGTAAACAGTATTGGAAATATGGACTGGGGTCCTATGATATTCACTAGTGATGTCTCTCTCCCAAAAGACGATAAAATATCCATGCGAGGTAAACAAATTACAGTTGGGCAATTGACGGGATTATGTGCGCAAACCAATGCTAATTATGCTATAAAGAAAGGAAGAGGCTCAAAAGCATGGGCGGTACGCCAAGAAAAGTAGACCGAAATCCATCTGCATCTACCTACTAATCATCCACCTTGAGATATCTCTCCAGAACATCTCGCTGGTATTAAGTTGTGAATCCCACCCAAAGTGTAAACTCAAAGCAACGGACAACTGCATTAAAGAATTTTGCGTAAAGTAAACAATCCTTGCACCCGCAAGTACAAGCACCGTTGTTTTCCCCCTTATGGAAACAGAACATCCCCTAGACTCATGTTTCTATCACTCAAGCTAGTCATCGGGGGGCATGAACCCACAATCATGCATAACGCTCCCTCTTGGAGTCACTACCTACTACTTGGCCAAAGCAATAAACAGCAACAGAGAGCATGCAAGAATTACTCAAGAACATAAATATAAAAGAGGAGAATCAAATATATTACTCAAACATAATCTGAACATAATCCCATAATCCATCGGATCCCAGCAAACTCAGCATAGCAACAGCAGAAATATTACATAAGTGCCTCGATCATGTAGGGCAGCTCACGAGCTCTAATCCATGAATAACAAAGAGGGGAGGAGAACATCACATAGCTACTGATGATAGACCCATGGTCCAAGGTGGACTACTGACGGTTCATCCGGGAAGCATCCATGATGGTAGAGAAGCTCCCGGAGGTGGTTCCTCTCTCCGGCATGGTGCCGGGAAGAGGTCCTCTGGTGCTCCCGATCTTGGAAGCGCGGCGGCGGCGGAACAGAGGAAATATCGCGAAAAGGGGTTCCCGTCTCGGGGGTTTTGCGTCACCAGGAATAAATGGGCGAAGGGGGGCAGCCAAGGGAGACACCAGGGGCCCAGGCGGCCCCCTAGCGTGGACCCACCCTAGGGCGCGCCGGGAGGGCGTCTGGGGCCCTGGTGTGTCCCCTCTGCCCCCCCCCCCCCCTCGGTGATTCCCGAAGCTTCCTGAACGCTGATTTTTTTATTGGATTTTTCCCATTTTTTGGACCACTTTTTATATGTTGGAAACCTGAAATAGAAAAACAGCAGAAAACAGGAACTGGCACTGGGGTGCACTGAGTTAATAGGTTACTCCAAATATTATCAAAAGTGTATGGAAGTTCATCAATATCATAGCAATATCACACAAAAGAGGCATGGAGCAAGCAGAAATTATAGATAAGTTTTGGACGTATCAGCCTACTTTGGCGAAAGCCTACTTTGGGGGAAGCCTACTCTCATGACGAAAGCCTACTCTCGTGTCGAGAGCCTACTCTCATGGCGAAAGCCTACTCTCATGTCGAGCGCCTACTCTCATGGCGAGAATCTACTCTTATGTCGAGAGCCTACTCTGGTGGCGAAAGCCTACTCTGGTGGAACTTGGCCTCTATGGGCGCCCTACCCCTCCTTATATAGGTGGAAGGGGGAGGCTTACATGTAGAGTCCTATTCTGATACAAACTAGTCTCATCTTGTATTACAAGTCGGATATCAATCCGAGTCCTACTCTATGTCTTGTAGCTTTTCGTATCTTCCAAGTTAGGTGGACTCCATATTGATTACTTCGTCCGGCTGACTCCTGTGGAGGAGAGTCCCCTGTCTGGCTGACTCCTGTAGAGGAGAGTCCCCATCAGGCCGACTCATGGAGGTGACTCATGTCAGCCAACTCATGGAGGTGACTCATGTCAGCCGACTCATGGAGGTGGCTCATGTCAGCCGACTCTAGTCTTCAGGACCTGTCTTCTGGCTGAGTTTTCCTTTTCGGTGCATATCTTCTGGCCGGGTCTTAGCTATGAGTAATCCCCCCAACAGTAGCCCCCATGTTTAGCTTGGACGCAATTTTGGTGTCGGCTTCATCTTTGATCTGCTTTTTCTTGGCAAATGAGATTGTCATAGAAGAGAACGTTGGGTGCGCGTCCATGGTAAACTTCCAGTATAATGAATAGTTAGGATAAAGACCAGGTCTGGAGGCCAAACCATTAAGCCGGCTTGCTCCACTGATTCATGTCAATGAACCCGCTATGATTCAATTTTGAACTCTTCCATGTTTGCGTTCAATGTTGCTTTTTGCTCTTCCGAGTCTTGTCAAAAGGACTCGGGAAAAAATTTACGGGCAATTTTATGTCCATATCACTTGTAGCCCCCAAGCTCCGAGTTTATCATCTCGTGATGACTTGGAGTTTTGCGTATAAAATAGCCTTGCTGGCGTAGCCCCCAAGTGCCGGGTTGTCTTGCCTGCAGCAACCTGGGATTTATATTTGTGAATTTTGCTTCGAAGTAGTGTAGCCCCCAAGTGCCGGGTTGTATTGCCTGCAGCAACATGGGACTTACAATTTCTTGCTTGTTCTCTGAAGTCGGCAAGTATTGTACCGGCAATTTTTGTTGAAGCCGGAAAATATTTTCTTGCTGATAAAAACCGATGAATGCGAATTTGCTGAATCCGGTAGATATGATATGATGGGTTGTGTTCCCAGCTTCCAAATAGAGTGGCCCTTCGAGTGCTGGAATATGTTTCCTTCAGCAACCCGGAATAATGTGTGCCAATTCTAAGTCGGCATGAGCATTTTAATGTGGGGAGAGCCGGTGCGACGAAAGTCAACTTTGTATATTTTATATGGCGAGAGCCAGTGCGACCGAGGTCGACTTTATATATGGCGAGAGCCGTTGCGACCGAGGTCGATTTTATATATGGAGAGAGCCGTTGTGACCGAGGTCGACTTTATATATGGCGAGAGTCGTTGCGACCGAGGTCGACCTATATATGGAAGATGTAATGCAAAAGGTATAATCCCTATGAGTCGGCATGTGTGTGTTTGACACATTGTAGAATCCCTTAGGGATTTTAACTTTTATAATGAAAAACATGCTTATAATGATGTATGCCAAAAGGTAAATTATGAATTACTCATATAGAAGCCGACTCTGGATTCATCTTTTCCTCGTCTTCTCTTTGTTGAGAAAAGTTTTGGGTTATTCATGAGTCGGAACTCCTTTGTATGTCGTCTCACATTGATCAGCGTTTTTCCGTTTGCTTTAAAACTTCTTCTTGAGAATTTTTAGCCGGGTTTCGCGTATTTAGATCGTATGAGCATCAAACATACAGGCAATTATAGGGCGTGGAGTGTCAGAACCCCAACTAGGGTAAGTGCTAGAGTTTGCTTGTCCCTTTGCATCATGGGAAATTTCAAAAAGAAATTCAAAAATGGGGAAAAGAAAAGCCCTGAGAAATTAAATCAAATGGCCAGACAAAAATTTCTTCCAAAAATTCCTCTGGTATTTTTGAAAAGTCTTATAAATATGCATGATCACATATAAAGTGAAGTGGGTCCAACTGCATGCACCAAGATTTTTCAAATATTCCAAACAGGGCTTGGAAATTAAATTAAACTCCAATTTGAATTTAAATTCAAATTGTTTGAATTTCAAAAGTCACCAAAACTTATGAGTGGCTAGCTATATATGTTATAAGACCACATAAAAGTTTTCATGATTTTATAAAATGCCTTGCTATTTTATTCAGGGCAAAACATATTTACAGAAAAGGAAAAACAGAAAGAAATAGAAAAGAGGAACCCTCCCCTGACTTCGGCCCAACTAAAACCCCCCAGCCCAGCTAGCACGGCCCAGCCCACCTCCCCGTTGTCTCCTTCCTCAAGCAGCTCGGTGTCACCCCGAGTGCACGCGGTGGCCACCGACGCCACGCCACCAGCCTGCCTGGCTCTCCCCTGGCCTCTTCTGCACGCCCTGGAGACGCCCACCAGCCTCCATCTCCTTTCTCTCTCTCTCCCGGTCGTTTTCCCCTCCCCCTCTCGCGATTTCTCCGCCACCGACGGGAACCGGAGTTCACCGCCGTGGAAAGCACGCGCCCACCGAGCCCCTCCGCCTCGCCGGCCGTGTCCTTCGAGCTCGCAGACGACAACTACGTCTCCCCGAAGCGGATCAAGAGCCCGGGCGCCTTCAACGCCGCGCAATCGTCGTCGTTTCCATCGCCGGCCGCCGCGGACCTCACCCCAAATTCGTCGCCGTCCGAGCGTCTTCGGCCCCCTCGACTGCTCCGTTGAGCTGCTGGTGAGCTCACGGTTTTTTCCCCCAAACCCCGCTCCCTCCCGTAGCCTCCATCGACGTCGTCGATCTTCCAGAGCTCCGGTCGCCGCGCCTTTTGAAGCTGGAGTCGCTCCCGTGCTCCTGGCGACCCCCTGCATGCTCTGCTAGACGCGCGGGAGCACGAGGCTTCTTCTCGTGCAAACGGCGCACGATTTGGTGGCAAAATTCGCCACCCAGTGCCGCGCCGCCGTGCTCGATGTCGCTGGCGTTGAGCCGCCGGCGAGATGGGCTAGTTAACCTAACCCCACCCCTTATGAACCCCCTAATCTAACCCCACACCCACTGACAGTGGGACCCATAACCCCCTAACCCCCTCAGTTTAAATTAAACAAAACGGGATTAACCCCTGAGCCACTGACAGAGTGACCCCACCCGTCAGAGCCCCCATGACGTCAGCCATGCATCATGCTGACGCAGTAATTAGAAAAACATTAATAGAAATTACAGCAAATTCAGAAAATACCGAAAACTTCAATAATTCATAGAAAATTCATTTTAACTCCAAATTTAATAAATAATATGTCTAAAAATATCAGAAAAATCCAAGGATTATGAATATGGGCTCTGTTTTCATGTTTGACCATGTTAAAATGGGTGAACTGTGCAAAACATCCATATGGCTTTATTTCAAATTCAAATTTGAAGCACATTTGCAAATGACTTTGCATTTGACTTCTTTTAAATGGAATTGTACCCACATTGTGACCAAGAACATCACATTTTCAATATTGATCATGTGTTTGAGCATTGCAAATAAATTTATACCTTGTTTGATTGTTTGCTCGGTAGACGTGCAACCGGAACCGGAGGCCACCCCCTTCGTTGAAGACCCCGATATCGAACCTCGTCAGCAAGGCAAGCAAACCCCATTGATCATGTCTATAAAATCCCAATTCCCTCTCAGTCTCGCTTATGCATGTTTAGGAGATCACCTTGTATCGATTCTACCGCATAGTTGAACCCATGTCCGATGCATGACCTATCATCTTGTCACAGTAGTAAGCAAACCACAATCCTAGCTGACATAGGAGTTGTTTGATATCATGAAGCCCCTGCAACTGTTATAGCTTATTGCATGCTTAGTGTTACATGAGGTTGCTTTCGATGTGAGTCGGGATGATGGTGAACTTGGTGTTGATGAAAGTGAAACTGTGTCGGTGAATCCACCCTAATACAAGGTGAACGATGAGAGGCTGTGTAGGAGTACACAGTGGGTTGTCTCGTTGAACACCGCCTTAAGCACCGAGTTCTTGTATGGTAATACAAGACAAAGAGTACAACCACACATTGGGCTCACTGACCCCTCTCGGCCTAGTACCTTGATCCGTGTCGACGTCCAGGAGTCACATTAGTTCGGGCCTTCCATTTGGCATATGCATAGCAAACGAGTGAGTGGAAATGTTGCATCATCCTAGATATGTGGGTGGATCTGTGAGACAGTGAAACCATCTGTCAGAGGTGGTGTCTCGGTTGCCTACATTGTCTGGGTCCGTTTCGTTGATCCGGCCGGACTCTCGAGCGGTGACAAAATCAGATAGTCGACTCCTGGAATAGACGGGTTGTGAGCGAAGTGTCGTGGTGAACATCCTCGCTGTCACCTCTTGAACGGTGGAAAGACCTGGCGGTAACCGATGGTCATGTGTGTGTACTTTACACCCTTGCAAGGTTAACAAAACTATTCGAATAGCCGCGTCCGCGGTTAAGGACTACTTGGAACATGTACCTGATTATTAGACAACTTGAACTGGATACTTATAAAACTCGCAAGATAAGCGTGAGTGCTATAGTGTGCCTCCTCGTGGGGAAGTCGAGGAAGTAACCATAGTGGTGTATTGGTTGGAGACTTGGATAGTGGACTCGTGTACGCTTCTTACCTCAAGTCTGGTATTCGTAGTTCAGGATTAGCCAAGTCAAAGCTGGCACTTCTGCTTGATGAAACCCCACCCCTTTACCTTGATACTTGAGCATGAGTAGTGTAGTTCTGATGTTAGTCTTGCTGAGTACGACTTTGTACTCACGTTTGCTTATTCTATGTTTTAGATAAGAATCGGACCCCAATGGAGTCACCTTCGTGAAGCTCGACGTTGGCTAAGTTAGCATAGTCCTAGACAGCAGTCTGGTCCCTCGTGGAAGGGCATGTTTGTTGTACAAGGCTTCTGTAAGCCATTTGTTAAACTTGTTTGTACTCAGACCTAATTTGCTTCCGTTGTATGATGTAATGTGATCACAGACATGTGATCTTTGTCTACTCTATGTGTATATCAATAAAGAGTATTTTGTAGAGTTATGTGATGATACCTGCTGTTCATACTAGGCATGTGTGCTGCGTGTATGTTTATAACATGCATGTCTTAGTATGGGTTTTCGAGACCTTAGTTGTGATCTGGCTGGCGGTCTTTTATACACCAAGTGGCCCTTAGATGTGCGCAGCTTGGGGCATCGCGATGCGATTGCTCGTGACTTTGTCACGTGCACACTTTGTTGTATGATCGAGCCCGCCCTAGACCCCGACTAAGTGATCGGGCTGGAGTAAGTATATGTAAGAGTTAGGATTCAATCGATAACATGGTTGAGGCGACTTGTCTATGAGTATGGGATTTCACCACCCATAATCATTTAGACTTGTGAGCGGGCGATGAGGACCCATCTCAGTTGATCATCCGGACTGGATGGGATGCCCCTCACGTTTGATGCTTTCCGAGAGTGTTCTGTGCTTGGCCTTGTCTGCTTAGACAAGTGGGTACAGCTCTCGGCTCTCCATGTGATTGTATCGTGACTGGAATTACATACGCTAACCCCGGGTCCCGACATGGAGTGTCACATGTATATGCCGAGTTTTCTTAGTTAAGACTCGATGAGTGTAGTCGAGCCCCCAAGATTTCCCTGAAATAAGCTATATACACGTAATTACACATATGTGTCGGGTTTTCTCAGTTAAAGGTTGATGAGTGTCATCAAGCCCCCTGAACTTTCCCTGAAATAAACACATAAGTGCTCAGATTACCAATTGGAGGTTGATCAAGCCCCAAGGTCTCTGAGAACTTTTTAGTAATACAGTATGCAATGCAATATGATGCATGTGTGATGAAATATGAGTGTGGCGAGAGCCGGTTGCGATCGAGGATTGACTTTATGGCGAAAGCCGGTTGCGATCGAGGATCAACTTTATGGCAAAAGCCGGTTGCGATCGAGGATCGATTTTATGGCGAAAGCCGGTTGCGATCGAGGATCGACTTTATGGCGAAAGTCGGGGCTTCTTGTGAAGCCGGTAATTTGTAATGGTCATGGATCCATAAAGGAGCCAGAATTCCCGATGAACCGGAATCTGAGCCGGAATTTTACCATCGAAATCAACGGACCAAAAATTGTGATGGTCAATTATAATCCGTCGTTGAAACATAATATGTCTCAATCTCCGATGGATAGTATAAGAGGCGTAGCCCCCGAGCCTTGAGTCGACTCGAGGAGTCGGCTGGGGACTCCATGTATCTGGCTTGATAAATAAACAAGAATTGATCTGATGATGCAGAGAAAACCCGGAAAACCATGGAAGGTAACCGTGATGAGGTTGTGGCTGAGCTTCGTAGGATTCAGCGGTTGATAGTTCGGCCAATATGTCAAGCCGGCAATAGCGAGAGCCAAGCGATTGTAAGCCGACGCATATGTCTCTATTAAGCACGATGTTGTAAGACGACGTGTATTTGACGTCGACTGTTGCGTTGTGAGCCGGCATGAAACGAGGCAAACCAGCGTGGCCACAGAAAATAATATATGTCCTGAACCTGCGTGCACAAGATTGCGCAAAAAGATAATAAAATTCTTGATAGAATAAATTTGTAGAGCAATGGTGTAGGAGAGATATCACCTAATGACTTGCTCAAAAGGTAGTTGTCCAAGGTCCGAAGTGCGGACCGGTGATAAGTTGAGCCGAATTCGCAATTGTAATTTGCGATCTCGCGTAGATCAGAAAACACGTTGTAATGCGGGAGTTGGACATGGACTCATCTAATTTGGTGAGTCAGAATTTTTCCATAGACTTATCTCTTTGGTGAGTCAGAATTTTATAGACTCTTTTCTTCGGAGAGTCGGAATTTTATAGACTCTTCTCTTTGGACAGTCGGAATTTTATAGACTCTTCTCTTCGGAGAGTCAGAATTTTGTAGACTCTTCTCTTCGGAGAGTCAGAATTTTGTAGACTCTTCTCTTCGGAGAGTCGGAATTTTGTAGACTCTTCTCTTCGGAGAGTCAGAATTTTGTGGACTCTACAACACAGACGTTCTTATCCTGCAGGCTGTGCGTGAGGGTCAATGTTGAAGTCGAGTTTCGAGTCACACGCTTGGATTTTTTTCTTGTTTTCTCCATGATTTTTATGTAGATATTGATGCAGATGTTGAAGAAACCGAGGTTGCAATGCACCCGAGTCGGATTGAGTCCTGCCAGAGTCGGCGGATCATCGGTTTGTTGATGTAGATTTATTCGTGTCAGTTCTTCTTCGGTCGGCCGATCACGAGTTTCTCGATCCCTGTGAGTACTTCCTCCAAGATTAAAACACCCTTGTGCGTAGGCCCCATGGTGGGGGCGCCAACTGTCGTGGGAAAGTCACGGCAGATGTCCGTAGAGTCGGACTTGATTATGTGGCCTTTGCTACGAATGTACGAGGAAGAAGAACATCACAGAGAGAGAAAACGCAATTTTATACAGCTTCAGGCCCCGGGAAATATTGTCTGGTAAAGACTCTACATGTTGTTTGTGGCTAGGTCTTATTCCTTTGCTCACGGGGAGTCGATGGCATGTCGCGGACTCTCTTACAATTGTATTCAGGCGAAAGCCTACTTTGGCAGAAGCCTACTCTCATGACGAAATCCTACTCTCATGTCGAGAGCCTACTCTCATGGCGAAAACCTACTCTCATGGCGAGAATCTACTCTTATGTCGAGAGCCTACTCTGTTGGCGAAAGCCTACTCTAGTCGAACTTGGCCTCTATGGGCGCCCTACCCCTCCTTACATAGGTGGAAGGGGGAGGCTTACATGTAGAGTCCTATTCTGATACAAACTAGTCTCATCTTGTATTACAAGTCGGATATCAATCCGATTCCTACTCTAAGTCTTGTAGCTTTTCGTATCTTCCAAGTTAGGTGGACTCCATATTGATTCCTTCGTCCGGCTGACTCCTGTGGAGGAGAGTCCCCTGTCTAGCCGACTCCTGTAGAGGAGAGTCCCCATCAGGCCGACTCATGGAGGTGACTCATGTCAGCCAACTCATGGAGGTGACTCATGTCAACCGAGTCATGGAGGTGACTCATGTCAGCCGACTCAGGTCTTCAGGACCTGTCTTCTGGCTGAGTCTTCCTTTTGGGTGCTTATCTTCTGGCCGGGTCTTAGCTGTGAGTAATCCCCCCGACAGATGTGCTATTGCCACAAGGGGGAAAACAACGGTGCTTGTAACCGCGGTTGCAAGGATTGTTTACTTTACACAAAGTTCTTTTAATGCAGTTGCCTGTTGCTTTGGGTTTACACTTTGGGTGGGGCTCGCAACTTAATACCAGCGAGATGTTCTGGATAGATATCTCAAGGTGGATGATTAGTAGCAGATGAAGTTGGATTTTGGTCTACTTATTTTGGCGTACCGCCCATGCTTTTGAGCCTCGTCCTTTCTTTGTAGAATAGTTTGCATTGCGGTGCATTTTTCATCATGTCGATTTACCAGCTGTGATTTGTTTACCTCGCATAGCAGTTTTATCGTCTTTTGGGAGAGAGACATCACTAGTGAACATCATGAGACCCCGTTCCATGTTCTCATCACTGTTTACACGCTCAATTTATTTCCTGCTTTTACTTTCTAGCTGTTATCACCATTATCATTATCCCTTGTGTTTGATCCTTTGTAAACAACAAGACCGGAGAGATTGACAACCTCTCTGAACTTTGTTGGGAGCAAAGTTATTTGTGTCATGTGCAGGTCCAGGTTAAGAGAGCAATATCTCAAACGGCGTGTTGCTCGCTTCACCACCTACTTGTTATTTTCGGAGTCCTATTCGTTCGATCTCAACCTTGGTATCTTGCCAAGGGAAATTTGCTGCTATCCTACATCTCACCTTCCACTTGGGGTAACCAACTAAGGGCGAGAAGACATTATCACTCTCTCTCGCATCAAGCAAATTTCTGGCACCATTGCCGGACACTCCGAGTGCCAAGATATCGAAGTTGCACGCTATCTTTTACCTTTGCTTTTTAGTCTTGTTAGTTTACCTTTCAGTTTTTATCTTAGTGTCCTATATCAAAAATCACAAAGAAATTATTTACCTTTCTAGTAGTTGTCATCATGTCTGGTCCTTTTTCCTCTGTTGAGATAGAAGTTCTCACCTTTAAACAAAAAGGTGGTGATAGTTTAAAAGATGCCTTGTATAGAATTAATGATTCTCAGAAAAGAGCCACCAAGAAGCAATCCACTACTATCTTGCTTAGAAATTTTTATGTTGGAATTACTCCTTGGAATAGGTTCATTCTAGATACTTCTATCAATGCGAATTTCCTAGAATCCCCAATTTGGGAGTCTCTTAATGTTATTGAAAATCTTCTTGGAAATCACCCCACCGCTAGCATACAAGAGGATATGACTCTAGCTCACATTATGAAAAAACTTGAAAAGATAGAGTTACAAATACCAAGTATAAATAGTATAAATGAGTTGGATCGCAAGATTCAAGGGAATTTGAATAGACTTGATAGCTCCATGCATAAAATTATTAAAACTTTGGAGACCATCAAATCCCATGATATGGATCCTTCTAGGATTGATAAGATTGAGGAAATCATTAACACTTTAGGAACTACTTTCTCCTCAATAAAACCAAAAAAGATAGAAACTCCGGCACGAAGGGAACCTAAGTTCAATTATGTCCCTAAGGTTCCCCTACCCAAAACTAATCCACCGAGTGCCAAAGGAGTTGAAACCGTGAAAACTTTGGAAGAAATACCCCTCTTAGACAAATTTATAAATGAAACTCCCATTGATTTTCCGCCTTTTGGTTTTATCCCTAGAAGTATCTTCATCAGGCCTTTATTTGAAAGACCTCTTAAAACTATCTGTACAATTGAAGAGCTTTTTGATGATCTTGATGATGGTTCGATTGATACAACTTGATCTTTTTGCTTTATGCCTAGCTTAAAGGCGTAAAAGAAAGCGCTTGTTGGGAGGCAACCCAAGATGTTTTTACTCCTGTTTTTAGTGTCTTCATAATTGTTACTACAGTAGCAACATCATTGTATATTTATTTTCAAGCTTTGTGCCAAGTCCTAGCCTCTTATGATAAGGGAAGCAAAAGTTGTGACATGCTGTCCAGAAAACAGATTATGTCTGCTTGATGAAAAAAAAATCAAAAAAAATCACCAATTTATCTTTTTGAGTTGACTTTTTTACATAGCATGCTCTATACAATTGTGAAACTTTCATATGTTCTGAGTTTTTTTATTTGAGTTGCAAAAGTACCCCGAAAAAATTATTTACTACCTGTTGTTCTGTTTTTCACAGATTCTGCCACGTTTTGCCTTTCCTTACTTTTGCAAACCTTAAGCTTTCTTTTTCTTTGCATTTTTTTGGAAATCTTGAGAAACAGTAGCTCTTCAATAATATCTTTATTTCCAGTGGAGGAAAATTATTTTCTTAAGGGTACTAACCTCTCTAATCAGGTTATGATGAGTTATGTATGAAGGGAGTTTTCTAGTGTGCGAAGGAAGATGATGAAAGAAGATCCGGGAGTGTCAAACCCTGAAGCTTTGGGATGCCCCCATGCATCCCCAATAAATATTCAAGGAGACTCAAGCGTCTAAGCTTGGGGATGCCCCCGTGCATGCCCTTCTCCATCAACAATCATCAGTTAGTCCTCCGTCTCACTATATTTTTATCACTTCATGTGTTATGTGCTACGCTTGGAGCTTCTCGCTCTTAGGTTTCCTTTTTAGTTTTCTTTATCTTTGCTTGTTGTTCATAACAAGTTAGACCCCAGCTTACTTTGTGTAGGATAGAAACACTCTCCACTTCAATCTAGAACACATCATAAGATTTTCATGCTTATCTTTCTTCTGTTGTGTGTTCTTTATCTTTTCATAGATGCTGCTATGTTTAGCTCTTAGTTTTCATGTTTATCTTTTTCAGGTGCCTTAGCTTTAGTTTAGTTTGGTTTGTTGCTGGAACTATCTTTAGTTTTCATGTTTATCTTGTTAAGAGAGTTGGTTGTTGCACTGAGTTGTGTCTTGTCTTGAAGTAGGTAATTGAGGTTGCTATTTAATTGTAGTAGTAACTTGCAATAGTTTTGAGGTATTGTTGTGAGTAACGTTTGAACTTTTGGTGTCAAGAGCTCTAGCCTATTAGTGATAGGTGTCGTATTTTGGGGAATCCAAGTTTATTTTCAAATCCTCAAAAACTAGTTGAGAACTCTAGCTACTAGATGGATCACTAATCTTTTGAGGGATTGGATATTAGAGTACACTCACGTACCATCAGTCGAGGATACGCAAGGATAACCAAACCCCCATACACTCCTCATCGGGGTACTTGTCTCTTTGTGAACCTCCTCATTAGATTGAGAGTTACCGATAATAAGTGCATGAGTTCTTCGGAATAATGTAAGTATTGAAAGTTGACAGTTCCACCTCCTCATATTTGCTAGCCTCTTCGGTACCGTGCATTGCCCACTTCTCACTCGGAGAGTTGGCGTCCACCTCACCGGTGCATCCAAACCCTTGGCGCGATACGCTCTGTCATGATAACCCTCCTTATATCTTTCCTCAAAACATTCACCATACCTACCTATCAAGGCATTTCCATAGCCTTTTCGAGATATATTGCCGTGCAACATCCAACTCTTCATGACTTGATCTTCATGTCATACATGTTACTACTACACTGGCAGAGGCATACATTTGCATACATCATGATAGCTACACCTTCTTTATGTTAAGTACCTTGTAAAGTGTGAAGATCTTCTTTACCTTCTTGTAAAATAGAGTGTTGCCCATAAGTGAGGAAAAGATCCCAAAGCGGACAAATTTAAAAGATCCCAAAGAGGACAAATGAGAGTTAAATAGAAAGAGCCATTGAGGTCACCAAAAAAATACAAACAATAGAAAAAAGAGAAAAAGAAATAAAAAGAGAGAAAGGGTCAACACTACTATTCCTTTTGAAACATCCACACTCAGACTCCCTCTTATCTTGTACTCCATAGAGATGATCATTTATGCATATAGCTATGTGGGGACCTTCACACTATAGAACCTGGCTTGCATATTCCAAGGATGAGCCTCCTCTAACGAGCTCTAGGTCTTCATGAGCGAGCAAGTTGGATGCACCCCCACTAGTTCCATTGGAGAGCTTTTCTTAGCTCATATGTGCATCCGTTGAATGGCAATCCCTACTCCTCACATCATATCTATCATTTGGCATTCTCGCCTTGATTGTCCTCATTGATGTGAGCCTTTCTCACACTTTTTGTCTTACTCCTCCACCATCTCTCTCTTTGCCATCCTAAGTGTCAACTCTCGTGCTTACGCTCATCAATTGCACGAGTGCTCAAAATATCGAAAGGGAGTGGATCAAATTGACTTGTACCTTTGTATGGTCTGGGGACGAGTCAAGATTAGATTCCAAAGAAGACCAAGTGTGAAACTTTAGTAGATTGAGTTCTCAACAAAAATATTTTTTCTCTCATATTCCCATATCCCCCTTCTTGCACGCAAACACCATCTGGAGACATTCGATTCACGGACAGCAAGAGCTCTTGCACCTTAATGTTCTTATGTTGCTTGTTTCAATGCTAATATAGAATCTTGCCTGTTATGACTTGAATTGAATTACATACCTTGATTTCTTCACTTTCAAAGTTATTATATGGTTTTTAGCATGTCACCACAGAAATGATGCTTGTTATCATTTACCTACTCGAGGACGAGCAGGAATTAAGCTTGGGGATGTTGATACGTCCCAAACGTATATATAATTTCTACTTGCTCCATGCATGTTTTGTGTGATATTGCTATGATCTAGATACACTTTCATACAATCTTGATCATATTTGGACTAACTTATTAACTCAGTGCACTAGAGTGCCAATTCCTGTTTTCTACTGTTTTTCTATTTTAGGTTTCCCCCATATTAAAAGTGCTCCAAAAATTCAGGAAAAATCAGATAAAAAATCAGTGAGGAAGAATCTTCCGGAATCACCTCGATGGGGCCTGAGAGCCGCCACCAGGGGTCCAGGCACCCTGGTGGCGCGGCCTAGGGCTTGGCCGCGCCAGGGGGCGCCTGGACACCCGGTGGCCCCCTTGGCTGCCCGCTTCGCCTATTTATCCCTGTGACGGGATTGTTCCAAGGACAGAACCCTTTTTCGCGATCTCTCCTCTGTTCCGCCGCCGCCGCGCTTCCAAGATCAGGAGCGCAAGTAGACCTCTTCCCGGCACCCTGCCGAAGAGAGGATTGACCTCCGAGAGCTTTACCTCCACCATGGATGATTCGTGCGTAGTCTACCTTGGACCACGGCTCCGTGATTTGTAGCTATGTGATGCTCTCCTACCCTCTTTGTTCTTCATGAATTATACCTCGTGAGCTGCCCTACATGATCGAGGAACATATGTAATTTTCTGTTGTTGCTATGCTGAGTTTGCTGGGATCTGATGGATTGTGAGACTATGTTCAGTTTGTGATTGAGTAATATATTTGGTTCTTATTTTTTATATTTATTTTCTTGAGTAATTCTTGCATGTTTTCTGTTGCTGTTTATTGCTTTGGCCAAGTAATAGGTAGTGACTCCAACAGGGAACATTATGCTCGATTGTGGGTTCATGCCCCCCTGATGAGTAGCTTGAGTGACATGAACATGAGTCTAGGGGATGTGCTTTTTCCACAAGGGGGAAAACAACGGTGCTTGTAACCGCGGTTGCAAGGATTTTTTTTACTTTACGTAAAGTTCTTTTAATGCAGTTGTATGTTGCTTTGGGTTTACACTTTGGGTGGGGATCGCAACTTAATACCAGCGAGATGTTCCGGATAGATATCTCAAGGTGGATGATTAGTAGTAGATGCACTTGGATTTTGGTCTACTTATTTTGGCGTACCGCCCATGCTTTTGAGCATCGTACTTTCTTTGTAGCATAGTTAGGATTGCGGTGCATTTTTAATCCTGTCAATTGCCCAGTTTTGATTTGTTTACCTCGCATAGCAGTTTTATCGTCTTTTGGGAGAGAGACATCACTAGTGAACATCACGGGACCCCGGTCCATGTTCTCATCACTGTTTACACGCTCAATTTATGTCCTACTTTTACTTTCTAGCTGCTATCACCAGTATCATTATCCCTTGTGTTTGATCCTTTGTAAACAACAAGACTGGAGAGATTGAAAACCTCTCTGAACTTCGTTGGGAGCAAAGTTATTTGTGTCATGTGCAGGTCCAGGTTAAGAGAGCAATATCTCAAACGGCGCGTTGCTCGCTTCACCACCTACTTGTCGTTTTCGGAGTCCTACTGGTTCAACGTCAACATTGGTATCTTCCCAAGGGAAATTTGTTGCTATCATACATCTCACCTTCCACTTGGAGTAACCAACGAAGGGCGAGAAGCCGTTATCACTCTCTCGCGCATCAATCACCGAGGAGGGTCCAGAGGGGACCCACTAGGGCCCCAGGCGCCCTCCCGGCGCGGGCAGGAGTGGGGCCGCGCCAGAGGGCCGCCTGGACCCCTGGTGGGCCCCTTGGCTGCCCCCCTTCGCCTATATTTATGTCCCATCATGGAAACTCTGAACATAGAACCCTTTTTCGCAATCTCGCCTTTGTTCTGCCGTCGTCGCGCTTACAAGATCGGGAGGGCCAACAGACCTCTTCCCGGCACCCTGCCGGAGGGAGGATTGACCTTCGGGAGCTTCTCCACCACCATGGATGCTTCCCGGATGATCCGTGAGTAGTCCACCTTGGACCATGGGTCCATTATTAGTAGCTATGTGATGTTCTCCTCCCCTCTTTGTTCTTCATGGATTAGACCTTGTGAGCTGCCCTACATGATCAAGGCACGTATGTAATTCTTTCTGTTGTTGCTATGCTGAGTTTGCTGGGATCCGATGGATTATGAGACTATTTTCAGATTGGGATTGAGTAATATATTTGGTTCTTATCTTTTATATTTTTGTTCTTTAGTAATTCTTGCATGTTCTCCATCGCTGTTTATTGCTTTGGCGAAGTAGTAGGTAGTGACTCCAAGAAGGAGCGTTATGCTTGATTGTTGGTTCATGCCCCCTAATGACTAGCTTGAGTGACAGAAACATGAGTCTAGGGGATGTGTTGTTGCCACAAGGGGGGGAAACAATGGTTCTTGTAACCGCAGTTGCAAGGATTGTTTACTTTACGCAAAGTTCTATTAATGCAATTGTCTGTTGCTTTGGGTTTACACTTTGGGTGGGGCTCGCAACTTAATACGAGCGAGATGTTCTGGATAGATATGTCAAGGTGGATGATTAGTAGTAGATGCAGATGGATTTTGGTCTACTTATTTTGGCGTATCTCCCATGCTTTTGAGCCTCTTCCTTTCTTTGTAGCATAGTTAGCATTGCGCCTATAATCCTGTCAATGGCCCATCTGTGATTTGTTTACCTTGCATAGCAGTTTTATCGTCTTTTTGGAGAGAGACATCACTAGTGAACATCATGGGACCCCGGTCCATATTTCCACCACTTTTACACACTCAATTTACTTCCTGCTTTTACTTTCTAGTTATAGCTATCACTATCTATTATCTGTTGCGTTTGATCCTTTGGAAACAACAAGATCGGAGAGATTGACAACCTCTCTGAACTTCGTTGGGAGAAAAGTTATTTGTATTTGTGTGCAAGTCCAGGTAAAGTAAGCAACCTCGGTTGTGAACGGCGCCATTGTTCACTTTACCACCTTCTTGAAGCTATCAGAATCCTACGGGAGACACTCAACCTGGTATCTTTTCCAAGGGAAATCTTGATGCTACACTACATCTCAACCTTCCACTTGGGGTAACCAACGAAGGGCGAGAAGTATTTCCTCGCTAGCATCAAGCAATTTCTGGTGCCGTTGCGGGGGACTCCAGTCTTCAAGATAGGGGAGTTGCACACTATCTTTTACCTTTTCTTTCTAGTCTTGTTAGTTTACCTTTCAGTTTTTATCTTCGTGTCCTTTATCTAAAATCACAAAAAAATGTTTGTCACACTTGCAGCTACTATGGGTTCCACTGAAAACACTAAGTTGTGTGACTTCACTAGTCACAACAACAATGATTTTATCTGCACTCCTATTGCTACACCTGCTACTTCAGCTACCTCTTATGAAATTAAACCCGCCTTGTTGAACCTTGTTATGAGAGATCAATTCTCCGGTGTTGGAGATGATGCTGCTTTACACTTAAATAATTTTGTTGAACTCTATGATATGCAAAAGTATAAAGAAGTAGAAGGTGATATTTTTAATCTTAAGCTTTTCCCTTTTTCTTTGAGGGAAGGAGCTAAATTTTGGTTTCAATCCTTGCCTAGGAATATCATAGATTCTTGGGATAAGTGCAAGGATGCTTTTATTAGGAAATACTACCCACCTGCTAAAATTATCCAATTGAGGAGTAACATTATGAATTTTAAGAAATTGGATAATGAACACGTTGCCCAAGCTTGGGAACGAATGAAATATCTTGTTAAGAAATGCCCTACACATGGTTTGACTACTTGGATGGTTATCTAGACTTTTTATGCAGGCTTGAACTTTACCTCGCGGAACCTGTTGGATTCGGCCGCGGGAGGAACCTTTATGTCAAAAACACTTGGTGTTGCCACAAAACTCCTAGATGAGATGATGACCAACTATTCCCAATGACACACCGAACGAGCTCCAGCAGGTAGGAAGGTAAACTCTGTCGAGGAGATTTCCTCCCTAAATGAAAAAGTTGATTTAATTATGTCTCTACTTACCAAGCAATCTCATATTGATCCTCATGATGTTCCTTTAAATTATTTGGTTGCTCAAGAACAAGTAGATGTGAACTTTATATCTAGAAACAACTTCAATAATAATGCTTATATGGGTAATTTTTCTAGCAATCCTAGACCGTTCCCATCCAACTATGGGAACAACAACACTTATACTATTGTAGAAACATCATTGTATCTTTATTTTCAAGATTTGTGCCAAGTTTAGCCTCCGATTCCAAGAAAGTTCAAAAGTTGTGACATGCTGTCCAGAAAACAGATTCTATCCTTGGACGGAAAAATTCTCCTAAAATCACTAGATCATCTTTTTTATCTTAATTTTTTTGACAGCGTGCTCCATACAATTGGCTTTCGAGCGTCTGTTCTGAGTTTTTTTATTTGAGTTGCAGAAGTACCCCGAAAAAATTTATTTACTACCTCTTACTTTTGCAAGAATTGCGCTAGCTTTTTCTTTGCAAAAACTTTTTGGCAATCTTGAGAAACAGTAGACCTTCAATAAAATCTTGATTTCCAGTAGAGGCAAATTATTTTATTAAGGGTACTAACCTCTCTAATCAGCTTATGATGAGTTATGTATGAAGGGATTTTTCAAGTGTGCGAGGGAAGATGATGAAAGAAGATCCGGGAGTGTCAAACACTCAATCTTGGGGATGCCCAATGCATCCCCAATAAATATTCAATAGGACTCAAGCGTCTAAGCTTGGGGATGCCCCCGTGCATCCCCTTCTCCATCAACAATCATCAGTTCGTCCTCCGTCTCACTATATTTTTATCACTCCATGCATTATGTGCTATGCTTGGAGCGTCTCGCTCTTTAGTTTTGTTTTTTTGTTTTCTTTAGCTTTGTTTGCTGTTCATAACAAGTTATAACCCAACTTTGTTTGTGTAGGAGAGAAACACGCTCCACTGCAAACTAGAACACATCATAGGATTTTCATGCTTATCTTTCTTTTGTTGTGCGTTCTTTATCTTTTCGTAGTTGCTGTCATGTTTAGCTCTTAGTTTTCATGCTTATCTTTTTCAAGATCTTTAGTTTAGTTTGTTGCTGGAACTCTCTTTAGTTTTCATGTTTATCTTGTTAAGAGAGTTGGTTGTTGCACTGAGTTGTGTCTTGACTTAAGTAGGTAATTGAGGTTGCTATTCTTTTGTAGTAGTAACTTGCAATAGTTTTGAGGTATTGTTTTGAGTAATGTTTGAACTTTTGGTGTCAGGAGCTCTAGCCTATTAGTGATAGGTGTCGTATTTTGGGAAATCCGTGTTTATTTTAAAAAACTACAAAAACTAGTTGAGAACTCTAGCTACTAGATGGATCACTAGTATTTGGAAGAATCGGATATTAGAGTACACTCACGTACCATGAGTCGAGGATGCGCAAGGATAACTAAACCCCCATACACTCCTCCTCGGGGTACTTATCTCTTTGTGAACCTCCTTATTAGATTGAGAGTTACCGATAATAAGTGCATGAGTTCTACGGACTAATGTATGTATTGAAAGTTGACACTTCCACCTCCTCATATTTGCTAGCCTCTTCGGTGTCGTGCTTTGCCCTCTTCTCACTCCGAGAGTTGGCGTCCACATCGCCGGTGCATCCAAACCCTTGGCATGATACGCTCTATCATCATAAACCTCCTTATGTCTTTCCTCAAAACAGCCACCATACCTACCTATCAAGGCATTTCCATAGCCTTTCCGAGATACATTGCCATTTAACTTCCACCTTCTCATGACTTGATCTTCATGTCATACATGTTCCTACTACATTGGGAGAGGCATACATTTGCATACATCATGATAGCTATATATTCTTTATGTTAAGTACCTTGTAAAGTGTGAAGATCTTCTATACTTCTTGTACAATAGAGTGTTTCCCTTAAGTGAGGAAAAGATTCCGAAGAGGACAAAATTAAAAGATCCCAAAGAGGACAAATGAGAGTTAAATAGAAAGAGCCATTGCGGGCACTAACAAAAAAAAGAGAAAAAAAAGAAAAAGAAATAAAAAGAGACAAGGGGGCAACACTACTATTCCTTTTGAAAGATACACACTCGTACTCCCTCTTATACCTTGTACTCCATAGAGATTATCATATATGCATATATCTATGTGGCGTCCTTCGCACTATAGAACTTGGCTTGTATATTCCAGTGATGAGCCTTCTCAAACGAGCTCTAGGTCTTCTTGAGCGAGTAAGTTGGATGCACCCCCACTAGTTCCATTGGAGAGCTTTTCTAGCTCGTATGTGCATCCGTTGCATGGCAATCCCTACTCCTCACATCATATCTATCATTTGGCTTTCTCTCCTCTGATTGTCCTCATGTATGTGAGCCTTTCACACCCTTTTTTGTCTTCCTCCTCCACCTTATCTCTCTCTTTGCCATCCTAAGTGTCAACTCTCGTGCTTACGCTCATCCATTGCATCAGTTCTCAAAATTTTAAAATGGAGTGGATCAAATTGACTTGTACCTGGCTAGTGGTCTAGGGACGAGTCAAGATAAGATTCCAAAAGAAGACTAAGTGTGAAACTTTAGTAGATTGAGTTCTCAACAAATACATATTTTTTCTCGTATTCCCATCCCCCACTTCTTGCACGCAAACACCATCTAGAGACATTCAAGTCACGGTCAGCGAGAGCTCTTGCACCTTTATGTTCTTATTTTTCTTGTTTCAATGCTAATATAGACTCTTGCTTGTTATGACTTGAATTTGAATTACATACTTTGATTTCTTTACTTACAAAGTTCTTATATGGTTGTTAGCATGTCACCACAGAAATTACGCTTGTTATCATTTACCTACTCGAGGACGACAGGAATTAAGCTTGGGGATGTTGATACGTCCCAAACATATCTATAATTTCTGCTTGCTCCATGCATGTTTTGTGTGATATTGATATGTTTTAGATACACTTTCATACACTTTTGATCATATTTGGACTAACTTATTAACTCAGTGCACCTCACTGCCAGTTCCTGTTTTCTGCTATTTTTCTATTTCAGGTTTCCCCCGTATTAAAAATACTCCAAAAATTTCGGGAAAATAAAATAAAAATCAGCGTTTCGGAAGCTTCCGGAATCACCGAGGAGGGGCCAGAGGGGACCCACTAGGGCCCCAAGTGCACTCCCGGCGCGGCCAGGAGTGGGGCCGCGCCAGGGGGTTCCTGGACCCCTGGTGGCCCCTGGCTGCCCCCCTTCGCCTATATTTATCTCCCATCGAGGAAGCCCTAGAGACAGAGTAACACCCTCGGGTCTTGTAACAGTAATCACTATTGATGAAACAGTAATCACCTTGTTTTGGTTAAATCACTGTGCTTGATCATCATCATGAGCATCTATGAATTGAAAATAACAAATCCAAAATCCCCTTTGGTTGATATTAAAAATAATGTGATAAATAAAACTTTGTCCAAAAATTATGCAACCAATTTTATTAAATGCCTAAAAATCAATGGACCATGTTAAACCAACATTAGGTATTTATTGCAATATTTAAATATTGCAAACCATTCAAACCATTGCTAAAACAGCCCCATTCACTAATTGCATATTCAAAAGAAATTCATTTGCACCCAAACTATTTGTGGCACTCTATTAATATGCAGTACTAATTATGGGACATGTTCCATATTTTACAAAAAAGTCCAAAAGCTAACTAAAATAGATACAAAAAGAAGAGAAATTACAAAAAGGAAAATAAAAAGAAAATGCAAAGTCCTATCTACCGCTCTGGGCGAGGACCACCCCCCACTGGGCGAGCCCACCCCAGCCCACCTCCCCATCATCTTCCTCCTGTTCACGGGGGAGGTGTGGCGCCCATCCCCCGGCCAGGACGCGGCCACGGCCGCCGGCGGGGCTTAAGTCTCCGAGGCCCCCGAGCCCCTCCCACAAACCCTAGGTTCCACCCCGCACAATATCCCCCTTCCCTCATGCCCCCTTGCTCGGGCCCGAGCTTTGCCGTGGTCGTGTTGCCGCCGTGCTCGTGGCCAGCGGTGACGAAAGCCCGCCCGACCTGTCCAGCAAGCTCGTCATCGTCGATATCGTCTTCGCGCGGATGGAATCGAGCTGGGTAATGATCATACGTCTGTAATGCATTGTATGGCCCAGAATAGGTCCTATTCTTCTACCTTTTCCAGGTAGTCGATGGCTATTCACAGCTACCACCTTAACACCAAAGAAGAGTTCGACCCAATGCTTTATTTCTGTCTTAGTGAATCCCGATTCGACATTAAAAGTATATTGATTCTTTCCCAATAAACGAAGACTTTTTTCTGTAAATACTGCGTATTTGATTCCATCCATAAATCGACTTTCCCTCCTATGCTCTGAGTTCCAGTATCGATAAGAATTCGCTCCCGGAATTCATCGCCGTCGTGGCCTCCCCGCGCACGCTGCCACCACCACTGCACTCAATGTGAGCTCGGCCGTCTTCCCCCTGCATTCGCGCCCTCTGTATCCCATCGGAACCGCCGTCTCCATGGGTGTCGTGCTCGTCTCCGCCGTGCATCTTTGTCACCGCGACCTAGCACGCGCAGTTGGTTGTCCAACACGCCAGCGTGCTTGCGGTGAGCCTCTGGTCGCGCTTAGCCAGTTCGCGCTCACCAAACCGCGTCGTAGTCGAGTTACCACCACCGTCCGAAGACAACCGTCGTCGCGCTCGTCACTGGCGCCGCTCCGGAGGATCCCCGTCGACGCCGTGACCACTAGTCGACGCGGGATGGAGCCCCCGTTCAGTTCCGCCCCTCTGCGCATGAATTGGCCGCCGGATCCGTGCTCCTCGTCGTCGGTCGTGGCACTGCTCATCGTCGGCGAGCCCCCAGCCACTGCCCGATGGCCCCCACTTGTCGGTGGCTTTTTAGTGCTAATTACCCACTGACAGGTGGCCCCATACCCCCTCTAATAATCAGGCCATTTTAAATAACTAGAGTAAACCCCCCTGTTAATATGACATGTGGGCCCTGCCCATTTTAGATTTATTTAAGCTGTAAATTTTAACAAACGAGTCAATGACATGTGGGCCCACTTGCCTTTTAAATTAAATAAAATGTTTATTACTGCTGTTGTGTATGACATGTAGGTCCCACCTGTAAGTTTGACCAGTCAAAGCTCTATTCTGGATAATGATATTTTATTAATAAAAGAAATCCAGAAAATTGATTTAAAATTTATTTAAACTTTGAATCTCAATAAATTTTAATCCGTCAGTCAGATTCAAAAACTTTATACATGAAACTTGATCAGAAAAATATAACGGTTAAGAATACGCTACCCATAGGTCCACCAACCCCCTCTAGCATACCGAACCCGTGACATTCCCCCTCCGGTTGCACTGTCCGGTAATCGCCCGGGAGTCGGTAAAATTGCCGGTTGAATTCCCGTTTCATCTGCAATGTGTAGCACCGCATCAGTTCCCCCCTAATACCGCGTTTGCCATGTCTTGTATTTGTATTTCTATTATTGTTGTGTATTTATTGTTTCTCCCCCCTCTCTTGTTGTCCGGTAGTCTCGACGTCCGCTGCTGATGCCCCTGTGATCGACTACTTCGTCGACGACCGTACCTCTACTGTCGAGCTTCCAGGCAAGCAGAGCCATTCTCTTCTCCAGATATCGCCTATCTTTACGTACTTTTCTTGCACTAGGCATATGCTGCTGCTGCTGCTACGTTACAATCCTTTTCAATTGCATAGCATGTCTTTGTCGCCCTTTGATGAACATTCCTTTATCCTATGCTGCCTTATAATTATATTATATTCAGCAGTGAACCATGCGCCTTTTTAGTCAATAGGATTAGATAGCGGGCCGCGATCACTCTGGGAGTGAACATGAATACAATTTATTATAACTGACATAGGTACGGTACAATGGAGACACCGCCTAAGGCCCCTACCACGGCTCTGCCGAGCCACATCAAGTGTGAGCTATCGAGGAGTAATCTTTATACTCCACTCGTCGCTGACTCTGTATATCCTCCCTAGGGTCCTGAACAACGGTTGTCCTTACAGGTAAGGAGTCGGGTGACCCAACGGTGCCCGCGCAGGGTATCTTAGCGGAATGACAGGTCAGGTGTATTCCACCGGTGTGCGACGGGCCTGGTACTGTTCGTGGCCGAAAGATATCATGTTCTACGAAAGTCGAGCTCTTCGGAGTAAACGCGAGACAAGGTAAGGAGACGGTTCACCTTGTTGGTAACCGCACGAGTTGGTGGGACGACAAGGAAGGCACCGACGTTACTGGTGGTCCTGGCTGCTGTCGTTGTCCACGACTCACCGAGAAAGGGGCAACGATAACGGTTTTCCCGATAGACAATAATAAAATGACTTAACGTTTCAGGTGGATTACTTGAGAGGTCGCAAAGGCATGTACGCACTACCTTCACGTGGGGTCACGGTATGGGCCCTCCGCGTTGTGGTCTCGTTCGAAAGCTCTGAAAGACGTCCAGTTTCAGCATTGTGGTTGGGTCGGATCGTGCTGCGGCACTGGATCCACTGGGCGCACAACGAACCGGAGTGCGAGTGGTGATGGCCCATGAAGCTCTTGCGCTTCGGACTTTAGACCGGCGGGGACCTCTATGATGAGCCGTACGATGGGCCTCGGCGTGTCGGATAGCCTCGGTGGGGCATTCCCTGACTAGGTGTACGCCACCCTGGAGATCCGAGCGTGCAGGGTAACAGTAGTGCAGCCCCTGCAGGGAAGATAATCTATTCGAATAGCCGTGTCCACGGTAACAGGACACTTTATGCTGAAGCCAGAGCCTACTACTACAAACTACTACTATTAAACTGTTGGTTCCGGTTTCTTTTCCTCGCAAGGAGTCGGGGAAGGGAACTCGGAGGCAATTATAATCATTAATTATTACAACTTACTATTATACAATGCTGCAGCAACTTCTGCTGCATTGTTATTACATTCATGCTATTGAACTGTTGGTTGTTCTCTTCTTGTGCTGCAAGACTCTTCGGAAGATGCTAGTCTTCGATAGGCCTAGCTTCTCTTCCTTATTCTGATTTCTACGTTGCAGTCCACTATATACAGCCTCCCCTTTACATTTGAGACAAATGCATAAATTCTTAGTAGCGGACGTAAGACTCGATGGTATGCTAGATACTCACCCTTGCTTTATTTCCCCTTTTCGCTTTGCCTGATCGGCCGCTGCAGTCGGCGTTGGAGCCCAGGAGCAGGAGATTCCAGGAGGAACCTACTACGACGTCGAGTTCCCGTTGACCAGGAGTAGTTCGGTGGATCCCAGGCAGGAGGCCTTGCCTTTTCGATCTGTATCTCTGATATTATTTGTGCTAGCCTTCTTAAGGAAAAACTTGACTAACTATGTCTGTACTCAGATATTATGTTTGATTTAACTTTGTATTCAGGTCTGTGCGACCCGCTTCCTTGTAATATTTTGGTTTATCCTTTTTTTTGTTTAGTGTTGTGCTGTGATATTCTCACCGTGGCACCTTGATCTCGATTATGTACCCTGCGTGTATGATTAATGTACATGATCGTAAATCGAGGGCGTCACAAGTTGACTGCCTGTAGGAAGCCACCCAACCACTACCTAGTCGAAGTTGAATCTAGACTTTGAAAAACTATTTTGCTAACTTAATATTTGGCTTACGGGCCCACATCGATGTCACTACGTGTGATATCTATGGTATTAGGATCCTTTTCTTCGTACCTATGCTTTGGGAATCTGATCTCTTATCCTTGCTGGTATGTTTTACAAACTCTGACATTAGGATCACGTTCTGTTGATTCCACCCGGAGTTCTTGTGCGTACCCCATTGATTGAGTCATGTCGCAGGAGTTCTGACCCAGGTCCTGGACCGCGGATCCCATTCTGATTCTGGGCAGGTCGCGCGTTCTCAGGAACAAACTCCTGTGGCCAACAGTTATCTTGTGGCGTGATTGACATAGTGGAATCTATGTCGCGTCGTCCATTCCTTAGCGTGGTCTGCGCACCACCTACTGAGTCCTTTTTCCTTAATTTCTACGACGTTACGCTGTCCGATTTTGACCGACTATGTGCAAAGATATGTGTGTCTATATGGCTACTATTGTGTATCTACTGCACTTCTCGTTCATTTCTCATACTACATCATGTATGACTTCTTATCCTTGCAAACGCTTTGTCTGAACTAACCCCTGTTGTTTAGGCAGGATAGCTGACGATCCCCCACCTCCACCTTATATGGCCGCAGTACTGCAACAGTTTGATCTTAACCGTCAGTTTATGGCCGGAGTAATGACTGATACGTCCAAAACGTATCTATAATTTCTGCTTGCTCCATGCCTCTTTTGTGTGATATTGCTATGATATTGATGAACTTCCATACACTTTTGATCATATTTGGACTAACCTATTAACTCAGTGCACCCCAGTGCCAGTTCCTGTTTTCTGTTGTTTTTCTATTTCAGGTTTCCCCCATATTAAAAGTGCTCCAAAATTTCGGGAAAAATCCAATAAAAAATCAGCGATACAGAAGCATTGGGAATCACCGAGGGGGGGGCAGAGGGGACCCACCAGGGCCCCAGGCACCCTCCCGGTGCGCCCTAGGGTGGGGCCGCGCCAGGGGGCCTCCTGGACCCCTGGTGGGCCCCCTGGCTGCCCCCTTCACCTATATATTCCTCGTGACGTGAAACCCCCGTGACGGGAACCCTTTTTCACGATCTCTCCTCTGTTCCGCCGCCGCCGCACTTCCAAGATCGGGAGCACCAGAAGACCTCTTCCCGGCACCCTGCCGGAAGGAGGAACTACCTCCGGGAGCTTCTCCACCACCATGGATGCTTCCCGGATGAACCGTGAGTATTCCACCTTGGACCATGGGTCTATGATCAGTATCTATGTGATGTTCTCCTCCCCTCTTTGTTATTCATGGATTATACCTCGTGAGCTGCCCTACATGATCGAGGCACATATGTAATCTTTCTGCTATTGCTATGCTGAGTTTGCTGGGATCCAATGGATTATGAGACTATCTTCAGATTGTGTTTGAGTAAAATATTTGATTCTCCTCTTTTATATTTATGTTCTAGAGTAATTCTTGCATGTTCTCCGTTGCTGTTTATTGCTTTGGCCAAGTAGTAGGTAGTGACTCCAAGAGGGAGCGCTATGCATGATTGTGGGTTCATGCCCCCCGATGACTAGCTTGAGTGACAGAAACATGAGTCTAGGGGATGTGTTGTTGCCACAAGGGGGAAAACAACCGTTTTCTGTTGTTTTTCTATTTCAGGTTTCCCCCATATTAAAAGTTCTCCAAAAATTCGGGAAAAATCCAATTAAAAAATCAGCGATATAGAAGCTTCAGGAATCACCAAGGGGGGACAGAGGGGAACCACCAGGGCCCCAGGTGCCCACCCGGCGCGCCCTAGGGTGGGGCCGCGCCAGGGGCCGCCTGGACCCCTGGTGGCCCCCCTTGCTGCCCCGCTTTGCCTATATATTCCTCGTGACGTGAAACCCCCCGCGACGGGAACCCTTTTTCGAGATCTCTCCTATGTTCCGCCGCCGCCGCGCTTCCAAGATCGGGAGCACCAGAAGACCTCTTCCCGGCACCTTGCCGGAGGGAGGAACTACCTCCGGGAGCTTCTCCACCACCCTGGATGCTTCCTGGATGAACCGTGAGTAGTCCACCTTGGACCATGGGTCTATGATCAGTAGCTATGTGACGTTCTCCTCCCCTCTTTGTTTATCATGGATTAGACCTCGTGAGCTGCCCTACATGATCGAGGCACATATGTAATCTTTCTGTTGTTTCTATGCTGAGTTTGTTGGGATCCGATGGATTATGAGACTATGTTCAGATTGTGTTTGAGTAATATATTTGATTCTCCTCTTTTATATTTCTGTTCTAGAGTAATTCTTGCATGTTCTTCGTCGTTGTTTATTGCTTTGGCCAAGTAGTAGGTGGTGACTCCAAGAGGGAGCGTTATGCATGATTGTGGGTTCATGCCCCCCGATGACTAGCTTGAGTGACAGAAACATGAGTCTAGGGGATGTCCTGTTGCCACAAGGGGGAAAACAACGGTGCTTGTACTTGTGGGTGCAAGGATTGTTTACTTTACACAAAGTTCTTTAATGCAGTTGTCTGTTGCTTTGAGTTTACACTTTGGGTGGGATTCTCAACTTAATACCAGCGAGATGTTCTGGATAGATATCTCAAGGTGGATGATTAGTAGGCAGATGTAGATGGATTTCGGTCGACTTGTCTTGGCGTACCGCCCATGCTTTTGAGCCTCTTCCTTTCTTTATAGCATAGTTAGCATTGGTTTGCGCACATAATCCTGTCAATTGCCCAGCTTTAATTTGTTTACCTCGCATGGCTATTTTATCGTCTTTTGGAAGAGAGACATCACTAGTGAACATCATAGGACCCCTGTCCATATTTCCAATACTGTTTACACCCGCTATTTATTTTCTGCTCTATTTACTTTTCCGTTGCTATCACTATCAGTATTATCCCGTGCGTTTTATCCTTTGTAAACAACAAGGCCGGAGGAATTGACAACTCCTTTGTACTCGTTGGGAAGCAAAGTTATTTGCTGTGTGTGCAGGTCCAGGTGAAGTAAGCAAACTTGAGTTGTGAACGGCGCCTTGTTCACTTCACCAACTTCTTGTATCTGTTGGAGTCCTATTGGTTCGACATTCAACCTTAGCATCTTCACTAAGGGAAATTGCCGTTATCTACATCTCAACCTTCCACTTTGGGTAACCAACGAGGGGGCGAGAAATCGTACCATCAAAAGCAATTTCTGGCGCCGTTGCCGGGGAATCCACTCTTCAAGATAGGGGAGTTGCACACTATCTTTTATCTTTGCTTTTTAGTCTTGTTAGTTTAATTTTTAGTTTTTGCTTTAGTGTCCTTTATCAAAAATCAAAAAAATAGTTACCTTGCTTGCTGCTGCTATGGGTTCCTCCGAGGACACCAAGTTGTGTGACTTCACTAGTCACAACAACAGTGACTTTATCTGCACTCCTATTGCTACACCTGCTACTTCAACACCTTCCTATCAGATTAAACCTGCTTTTCTGAACCTTGTTATGAAAGATCAATTCTCCGACGCTGGAGATGATGCTGCTTTACACTTAAATAATTTTATTGAGCTCTGTGATATGCAAAAGTACAAAGAAGTAGATGGTGATATTGTTAAGCTTAAGCTTTTTCCTTTCTCCTTGAGAGGAGGAGCTAAAATCTGGTTTCAATCCTTGCCTAGGAATAGCATAGATTCTTGGGACAAGTGCAAGGATGCTTTTATTGGGAAGTACTACCCCCTTGCTAAGATTATCCAATTGAGGAGCTATATTATGAATTTTAAGCAATTGGATAATGAACACGTCGCCCAAGCTTGGGAACGCATGAAATCTGTTGTTAAGAATTGCCCTACGCATGGTTTGACTACTTGGATGGTTATCCAAACTTTTTATGCAGGCTTGAACTTTACCTCGCGGAACTTGCTAGATTCGGTCGCGGGAGGAACCTTTATGTCAACTACACTTGGTGCTGCCACAAAACTTCTCGATGAGATGATGGCCAACTATTCCCAATGGCACACTTAAAGAGCTCCAACAGGTAGGAAGGTAAACTCTGTCGAGGAGATCTCCTCCCTAAATGAAAAGGTTGACTTGATTTTGTCTCTACTTACCAAGCAATCTACTATTGATCATCATGATGTTCCTTTAAATTCTTTGATTGATCAGGATCAAGTAGATGTGAACTTTATCTCTAGAAACAACTTCAATAACAATGCTTGTAGGAGTAATTTTGGTAGCAATCCTAGACCGTTCCCCTCCAACAACTATGGGAACAACAACACTTATCCCAGCACCAGAAACTCTACCCCTAGAGATAGAGACATGCCTAGTTATGAGAAACTTTTGGAAATAGAGAAGGCCACTAAGAACTACATGCACACCCAGTATGAACAAAATAGGACCTTCTCTAGACAATTAGAGGAGCATACTTCTATCTTGCAATACATTGGTAGACAACTAGAAAGTCTGAACACTGAGATCTCTAACCTTCAGACTAGGCTCACCACCACAGAAACCCAAGTTTCCAATATGTCTCACACACAGGCTACTTTGATAAACCAAATGGCGGCTAAACCTGAAGTGGTTTCGACCATAAAGGAGGAAGAAGATAGAATTAAGAGCCTTCCTACACACCATACCATTGCTACTATCCAAGTGGTTGAGGATATCCAAACTCTTAGCACCCAATGCACCCCTGGTCCCATAAGACCTATTAATGGTGATGCTATGACCTCAACCATAGAAGAAGAAATTCCTATGACTATAGAAGTGTAAGGCCCGATATGCGGTACTGTTCCAGATCTAGGTGTTTCCACCCAGATCCGGGGATGAAGCACATATCGCTTCCACCGCGACATATGACAAAGCCATATGCCCCGGATTTCCAACATGATATCACAACATTACAGATACAAGGATACAACATCTCATACAATCGGCATACAACTGCCTCAAATACAATACAACAGCGGAAGATACATGTCTGAGTACAGACTACAAGCAAATGCCTAGTGGCAAAGAGAAAACATCGATCCCATAACCACACGGGTCTAGGCCCTCCGCCGGGATCCGCATAACTAGTCGTCGTCGAGTCTCCACGTGAAACGTCATTCACCATACCTGTTGTCGATCAAGAACCCTGAAAAGAGTTTGGGGGTAGTATCATGAGTACAGAGGTACTCAACATCCAACTGTAGTGGTCATCTGACCCAGCAAGGACTTCATCACTCGTCATTCTAGGACAATTAGTAGTTTACGGTAAGGAAGGGTAAGTGGTGAGGTTGCTGCCGCACTAGCATTTATGAAGTGGCTAACGATCTAGAGAGTAAGATAAGAAGCCAAGCATTCGATGAGGAATCGCCTCCAACAAGTCTTGCTATCAACTACTGTTGCAATCATAACACCTATCCTATCCTTGTCCTCCTCTTCGTATCCCGACGAAGAAGAAGCAATCAAGGCACACACACACGTTGATCAATTTTATATTAAGATTATCTCAGTTGTTGTTGTCTATGAACAAGGAGTAGGTCTCAAGTCGTCCATAACCGTGGACACGGCTTCTCAAAAAGATTTAACCCTGCAGGGGTGTACCAACTGCCCATTACAAGGCTCCGCACGCACGCCCATCTCTCTCAGTTGCTACCCATGATAGGCAACCATTTTATGATTTAGTCCCAAGAGATCCGAAACGACAGGTCCCTCTAACTAACAATGCACAAATCCGGGTGGCCCTCGGTGAGTCGACATCCAACTCAAAAGCCGGTCGCGCTCTCGAATCGGCCTCTACCGTCTGGACGAGGTCGGGTTAGCTCCCCAAACAGATGTGGGCAGCCCCCTAGCTTACAGGTGTGGACCAACAAAGGAACTATGTCTCCGCTGGCCCGAGTTGTTTGAAAACTACTGGCGTACGACCAGCACACACACAGTTTCAAAAGGTAAAATCAGCTTGGGCCACCACTAGAAATGTTTGAATCTAGATAGGTAAGAAGAGGGGACCCCATAAAATCCCACACGCGGTTAGGAACGCTCAGTCTTAAAACCAATACCCGGAACTCGGGTCCTAGGTGACTCGAATGTAACAAAGCGTTGGGGCGGGATAGCCTAGACCTTCCATCCTTCGTCGAATATAGTCAACATTTATAATAATCATATCATCAACAACAATATAATAATGTGATATCCCAAAACCAAGGAGTAACAGGGTAACATCGTAGCATCCTAAGCATGCATACTAAGCAGGGGCTGAGCAACGAGCAATAGTAACATAGCAGTACAAGGTTTGCTGGGAGGGGACATGGCTGTATCGGTTTGAAAGAGGCTTTAAACATATGGTAGGATCAAACATCGAACCTAACCTATACTAGCATGCAAACCGCTGGTTGAAATAGAATGGATCATAAGTAATGTATAGTCCTTGCCTGTTGATAAGTCGGGTTCCGAAGGTGTAGCCGATCGCAAGCTCGCATCGTCTCCGAAGGTGCCCGCGGAAGCACACAAGACGATAAACACTGGAAAGAAATCAACGAGCAAGCATCTATTACTACGAGGCAACACAAGATCAAGAAGACATCACACGACACGGCAACGTGATACGGATCTGTCGTCGAGAACGGTTACTGACAGTTTAAGTGGGGTACTCGTCACACACGACGATACCGCACATTTACAAGGGTTCAAGTTGCTTAGCTACAGGTGATCAACCAACGGTTATTAACATGGCAACTCAAACAAGCATGGCATAGCACACAAACATTTCAAGAGGTGAAGCACAAAGTAAACTATCTATGCTAGTCAATTTAAGTGAGGCACAACCTAAACATGGCATACACTAAGTGCCGCACAACAATTAAAAGATTTGGTACTGTTCTGCCCTAAACCATATTTTAGGTTGGATAACAACAGCAAACAATAGCATAAACACAAAGTACACAAAAAACTAATCAAATTACATATAAAGAACACCCCAAACGGAGTTACGGTTAAAAAGATATAAGCAAGACAAGCTATGCACACATGCTGTATAAACAGGGTTAAATCTATATGAAAAAGTGCAGCAACATGACATATCAATACATGGGATGAAAGTAGACATGATGCTTAACAATATGCAATTGGAATCACTCAATTCCGATAAACGGTCGCGACACACTCGTCGACCGAAGTTGCAATAAAATAACAGTTTCAGCATCAGCAGCACATTAACATCAGGATCACCACTTTGGAGCAAGATTTAATATAGCTAAAGCAGTCAAACATGGCAAGTTAAAGCATGGAATTGAAGTACACATGATGCTTAACACAATGGAAAAAGAATCAATGCAAAAGGCCTCATGGATTTGTTAAAATCATCATGCAAAGTTGCAACAAAAGAATAACAGCAGCATCTAACAGGAAAAGTAGCAGTTTAACGGCCTGATGCACTGTTCAGCACACTATTGCACAAATAGGATGACCTCAAATGCAAATGCTCGCAAAATATGAATTAAATTACACGCAATTCTGAGCAACTTTCGTTTTGGGGGCACGTTCATCGGAGCTACGGTTTAAGCGTTATTAATGTTGCAAAATCGAATCAGCAACAAAATGCACAGGGACTTAGTCAAATTCGCAGCTCTCAGGAGAAAAAAAACAAAAAGGGGCTCACCCACTGGGCCTCGGCCCATCTGGCCGCTGGGGTGGATCTGGCGCGGCTGGGCCGCTCGGGCAGGCTGGGCCGCCTGGCCTGGCTGCAGGCCGCTGCAGGGGGGGTTGCTGGGCCGGCCCAGCCGCAACGGCTGGCTCTCCCCTTCCCGACGGGACTCGCAGGCAGCGGCGGAGGGACTCGCCGTCCGGCGAGGAGGAGGCCGGTCCCGGCGGCGCGGGGGCGATGGCGGAGGCCGGATCTGCACGCGAGGTCACCGGATCTCGACGCCGGCGTCGAGGGGAAGCCGGATCAAGCGTGGACGTTCGCGCCGCGACGAGCTCGAGCTCGCTGGGATCCATGGCGGCTCGGGCGACGGCGTGGTGGCACGAGCACCTGCGAGGAGAGGAGAAGGAGGTGAGCGCGGGAGGAAGGAGGAGAGGGAAAGGGGAGGCACGGCGTGGAGGAGGCGGCCGGTTGCTCGCCGTGGCGTGGCGCTCGCCGGAGTTGGAGGCGCGGGCGGCGGCTCGGGCAGCTTCACGGGAGGAGAGAGGAGGCTAGGTGGGTGCTGACGTGGCGCGATCTGGGCCGCTGGATGCCCAGATCTGACGGTTGGGGATGTTTTGGATCTAGGGTTCCGAAAATTGAGGTGCTATTGGGCAGATCTGGAAAAGCGGAGGGGTGGCTGCAAATTTTGTACTAGGGAAACCCTAAAAATGGTGGGAGTTTGGTGGTATTTATATAGCCCCGGTGGCTGGCAGTTTGCAAAAACATCCCCGGTTTTTCTCTCGCGCGCGCGGTGCTCACGTTTCTGACCGCCGGGGGTCCGCAGTACCTCTGATTCGGGTAAAACTTCGAACTGGGCAATCGGTGCGTCGAGCCGGCGGCGTTCACCTCGCGCTGGAACCGTTCCGAAAACACTTTCCGGCGCGCTACAAAAATATCCCGTTTAATTATTAAATGGGGTTTTTCGTTCCGTTGGCTGCGGTTGGTCTCGTGCGGTTTCGCGACGGTGATCGGGCGAAACCCGGTGTCGCAAAGGTCGAGTGTCAGGGTGGCAAGGGTCGGTCTCCGTCCGATACGAGATAAGAGAGGGGAAAAATAATCGCCGATCGATAAATCGGGGATGCAGACACCGCAAACAAGCAGACAATCAAACAATTCACACCGAAACCAATTTTTTTTAATTTTTGTGAAAACTGGGCTGTTACGAGAAGCTACCAAACAAGTGAGCCTAAAGGACACCACTACCACTTTACTTGATAGTAGTGACCTTGATTTTGATAATTGCACCCTTTCTGAAGTTATTCGTTTCCTTCACAAGATGTCTAGAGACCCCCACACTAGCACACTTAATCTTGCCTTCATGGAGCATATCACTAATGCTCTCATTAAAGATAGGGGTAGAAGCTTAGGCTAGAAGCCTCCATACCTAGAAAGCTAGAAGATGGTTGGGATCCTATGATTAAAATTAAGTTGAATAACTTTTCTTGCTATGCTTTATGTGATGTTGGAGCTAGTACCTCCGTTATGCCCAAAAGAATGTATGATATATTTGAATTCAAACCTTTTGATTCTTGTTCTTTTGGTGTTTGTCTTGTCGATTATTCCGTAAAGAAACCTTTGGGGAAGATCGATGATGTTCTTATCATTGTCAATGACAATTATGTTCCCGTTGATTTTACTATTATGGACATTGAATGTGAACCTTCTTGTCCAATTATTTTGGGACGTCCTTTTCTTCGCACCGTGGGTGCTATTATTGATATGAAAGAAGGGATTATAAAATTACAATTCCCTCTCAAGAAAGGGATGGAACACTTCCCTAGGAAAAAGATTAAGTTACCTTTTGAGTCCGTCACACGGGATAGTTATTTTCTTGAAAAGACTTGATCTATTTGCATTAAGCCTAGCTAATGGCTTTAAAGAAGCGCTTTCGGGAGGCAGCCCACAATAAATTTATGATTTCCTTTTTATTTTTCTTCTGTTTTTAGTGGTCTTGATGATTGTTACTATTCTAGCAACATCATTGTCTCTTTACTTTTCAAGCTTTGTGCCATTTATAGCCTCATATGACAAGGGAAGTGAAAGTTGTGACATGTTGTCCAGAAAACAGATTCTGTCCTCATGACTAGAAAAATCACAGAAAAATCCCAGTTCATCTTTTTGAGCTGAAATGTTTGCACAGAATGCTCTATACAATTAGGGAACTTTCGTATGTTTTGAGTTTTTTGATTTGAGTTGCAGAAGTATCCCTAAAAAATTCTTTACTACCTGCTGGTCTGTTTTTCACAGATTCTGTCCTGTTTTGCCTTTCCTTCATTTTGCGAACCTTAAGCTTGCTTTTTCTTTGCAAAAACTTTTTGGAAATCTTGAGAAACAGTAGCTCTTCAAGAATATCCTTGTTTCCAGTAGAGAAAAAATTATTTTATTATGGGTACTAACCTCGCTAATCAGATTATGATGAGTTATGTATGAATGGAGTTTTCAAGTGTGCGAGGAAAGATGATGAAAGAAGATTCAGGAGTGTCAAGCTCTCAAGCTTGGGGATGCCCCCATGCATCCCCAAGAAATATTCAAGGAGACTCAAGCGTCTAAGCTTGGGAATGCCCCCGTGCATCCCCTTCTCCATCAACAATTATCAGTTCGTCTCTCGTCTCACTATATTTTTATCACTTCATGCGTTATGTGCTATGCTTGGAGCGTCTCGTTCTTAGGTTTTATTCTTAGTTTTATTTAGCTTTGCTTGATGTTCATAAAAAGTTAGAACCCAACTTTCTTTGTGTGGGAGAAAAACACGCTCCACTTTCAAAATCTAGAACACAACATAGGATTTTTCATGCTTATCTTTGCTGTGTGTGTTCTTTATCTTTTTCATAGCTACTGTCATGTTTAGCTCTTAGTTTTCATGCTTATATTTTTAAAGATCTTTTGTTTAGTTTGTTGCTGGAACTCTCTTGAGTTTTCATGTTTATCTTGTTTAGAGAGTTTGCCTGTTGTACTGAGTTTTGTGTCTTGACTTGAAGTAGGTAATTGAGGTTGTTATTCTGTTGTAGTAGTAACTTGCAATAGTTTTGAGGTATTGTTTTGAGTAATGTTTGGACTTTTGGTGTCAAGAGATTTAGACTATTAGTGATAGATGTCGTATTTTGGGAAATCCGTGTTAATTTTCCAAGCTTATAAAATTAGTTGAGAACTTTAGCTAGTAGATGGATCACTACTCTTCTGAGGGGTCGAATATTAGAGTACACTCACGTACCATGAGTCAAGGATGCGCAAGGATAACCAACCCCCCATACACTCCTCCTCGGGGTACTTGTCTCTTTGTGAACCTCCTTACTAGATTGAGAGTTACCGATAATAAGTGCATGAGTTCTTCGGACTAATTTGAGTATTCGAAAGTTGACACTTCCACCTCCTCATATTTTTCTAGCCTATCCTGTGCCGTGCATTGCTTTCTTCTCACTCCGAGATTTGGCGTCCACCTTCACCGGTACATCCAAACCCTTGGCATGATACGCTCTGTCACCATAAACCTCCTTATATCCTTCCTCAAAACAGCCACCATACCTACCTACCAAGGCATTTCCATAGCCTTTCCAAGATATATTTCCATGCAACATCCACCTTCTCATGACTTGATCTTCATGTCATACATGATACTTGCTTGATCGATGAGCCGCATGCTAGTTGGGCCTTGCCCTAAGCATTGTTACATGACGCGCTAGTATCATTGCATATCCTGCTACACTGGTAGAGGCATACATTTGCATACATCATGATAGTTACATCTTCTTTATGATTTGAGTACTTTTATAAAGTGTGAAAGATCTTCTATACTTTTTGTAATATATAGAGTGTTGCCCCTAAAGTGAGGAAAAGATCCCAAAGTGGAAAATTTAAAAGATCCCAAAGAGGACAAATTAAAAGATCCCAAAGAGGACAAATGAGAGAAATAGAAAGAGCCATTGAGGCCACCAAAAAAATAAAAAAATAAAAAAAAGAGAAAAAGAAATAAAAAGAGAGAAGGGGGCACACTACTATTCCTTTTGAGAGATTCGCACTAGTACTCCCTCTTATATCTTGTACTCCATAGAGATTGTCATTTATGCATATAGCTATGTGGGGACCTTCACACTATAGAACTTGGCTTATATATTCCAATGATGAGCCTCCACAAATGAGCTCTAGGTCTTCTTGAGCACGCAAGTTGGATGCACCCCCACTATTTCCATTGGAGAGCTTACCTTAGCTCATATGTGCATCCGTTGCATGGAAATCCCTACTCCTCACATCATATCTATCATTTGGCTTTCTCTCGCCTATGATTGTCCTCGTTGATGTGAGCCTTTCACACCTTTTTGTCTATTCTCTCTTTGCCATCCTAAGTGTCAACTTTCTTGCTTACGCTCATCCATTGCATGAGTGCTCAAAATGTCGGAAAGGAGTGGATCATTTTGACTTGTACCTGGCTAGTGGTCTGGGGATGAGTCAAGATAAGATTCCAAAGAAGACCAAGTGTGAAACTTTAGTAGATTGAGTTCTCAACACAAAAATACTTTTTATCGTACATCCATATCCCCTTTCTTGCACGCAAACACCATTTGGAGCCATTCGAGCCACGGACAGCGAGAGCTCTTGCACCTTTATGTTCTTATGTTGCTTGTTTCAATGCTAAATATAGACTCTTGCCTGTTATGACTTGAATTGAATTACAAGCCTTGATTGCTTTACTTAAAAGTTCTTATATGGTTGTTAGCATGTCACCACAGAAATTATGCTTTTATCATTTACATACTCGAGGAGGAGCAGGAATTAAGCTTGGGGATGTTGATACGTCCAAAACGTATCTATAATTTCTGCTTGCTCCATGCCTCTTTTGTGTGATATTTCTATGATATTGATGAACTTCCATACACTTTTGATCATATTTGGACTAACCTATTAACTCAGTGCACCCCGGTGCTAGTTCCTATTTTCTGTTGTTTTTCTATTTCAGGTTTCCCCCATATTAAAAGTTCTCCAAAAATTCGGGAAAAATCCAATTAAAAAATCAGCGATATAGAAGCTTCAGGAATCACCAAGGGGGGACAGAGGGGAACCACCAGGGCCCCAGGTGCCCACCCGGCGCGCCCTAGGGTGGGGCCGCGCCAGGGGCCGCCTGGACCCCTGGTGGCCCCCCTTGCTGCCCCGCTTTGCCTATATATTCCTCGTGACGTGAAACCCCCCGCGACGGGAACCCTTTTTCGAGATCTCTCCTATGTTCCGCCGCCGCCGCGCTTCCAAGATCGGGAGCACCAGAAGACCTCTTCCCGGCACCTTGCCGGAGGGAGGAACTACCTCCGGGAGCTTCTCCACCACCATGGATGCTTCCTGGATGAACCGTGAGTAGTCCACCTTGGACCATGGGTCTATGATCAGTAGCTATGTGACGTTCTCCTCCCCTCTTTGTTTATCATGGATTAGACCTCGTGAGCTACCCTACATGATCGAGGCACATATGTAATCTTTCTGTTGTTTCTATGCTGAGTTTGTTGGGATCCGATGGATTATGAGACTATGTTCAGATTGTGTTTGAGTAATATATTTGATTCTCCTCTTTTATATTTCTGTTCTAGAGTAATTCTTGCATGTTCTTCGTCGTTGTTTATTGCTTTGGCCAAGTAGTAGGTGGTGACTCCAAGAGGGAGCGTTATGCATGATTGTGGGTTCATGCCCCCCGATGACTAGCTTGAGTGATAGAAACATGAGTCTAGGGGATGTCCTGTTGCCACAAGGGGGAAAACAACGGTGCTTGTACTTGTGGGTGCAAGGATTGTTTACTTTACACAAAGTTCTTTAATGCAGTTGTCTGTTGCTTTGAGTTTACACTTTGGGTGGGATTCACAACTTAATACCAGCTAGATGTTCTGGATAGATATCTCAAGGTGGATGATTAGTAGGTAGATGCATATGGATTTCGGTCTACTTGTCTTGGCGTACCGCCCATGCTTTTGAGCTTCTTCCTTTCTTTATAGCATAGTTAGCATTGGTTTGCGCACATAATCCTGTCAATTTCCCAGATGTAATTTGCTTACCTCGCATGGCTATTTTATCGTCTTTTGGGAGAGAGACGTCACTAGTGAACATCATAGGACCCCGGTCCATCTTTCCAATACTGTTTACACCCGCTATTTATTTTCTGCTCTATTTACTTTTCCGTTGCTATAACTATCATTATTATCCCGTGCGTTTTATCCTTTGTAAACAACAAGGCCGAAGGAATTGACAACTCCTTTGTACTCGTTGGGAAGCAAAGTTATTTGCTTTGTGTGCAGGTCCAGGTGAAGTAAGCAACCTTGAGTTGTGAACGGCGACATTGTTCACTTCACCACCTTCTTGTATCTGTTGGAGTCCTATTGGTTCGACATTCAACCTTATCATCTTCGCTAAGGGAAATTTCCGCTATCTACATCTCAACCTTCCACTTTGCGTAACCAACAAGGGGGCGAGAAATCATACCATCAATGACCCAGCTTCCAAACCAGAATGCCCCAATCACACTGCAAGAGTTCGTGCGCCTCAGTCCGTCCACCTTTCGCAGCTCCGCCAATCCTATGGATGCTGACGATTGGCTCCGTGATATTGCTTTTCAGATGGACTCAGCTGATGTTGCCCCTTCCAGTTACCTCACCTTTGCGACGTATCATCTGAGGGGTCCAGCTGCTCAGTGGTGGGAAAGCCACCGGCTTGCGCTGCCAGATGGAACTGTAACCACTTGGCAAGAATTCCAGTTAACCTTCCGTGCATGGCACCTTCCTCAAGGACTGATGGACCAGAAGAAGGAAGATTTCCGCCAACTCCGTCAGGGCCAGACAACTGTTGATGAATATCATAGGAAATTCCTTGAGTTGTCCCGCTATGCTAAGAGAGACGTCGCCACCGACGCTCGCAAACATGAGAGATTCCGAGAAGGACTGCATCCTAAAATAGATCTCGCACTTGTCCTTCATGATTGTGCGGACTTTGCGAACCTTGTCAGCAAGGTTTTCCAAGTCGAAACTGCTCTGACTAAGCACCATGAGTCGCTCAAGCGTGCTCGAGATGCTGGCCCATCTTCGGGTCGGCCTGCTCAGAAACTTAGAGTCTGGCTCCCGCACAATGTTTTTCACCGGCCTGCTCCAACGCCAAGACCGTCTTATGTTGCACCTCGCCTGCCTTCGCCTCCGAGATAGCTAACGATTCCGACTGGACAACCCAATATGATGGCTCCTCCCCCTAATGATGGCTTATGCCGCCAGTGTGGACAGCCAGGTCATCGTGCACCCTGTCCTCCTGTTGACCTTAGGAGGAACTGTCGAAACCGTCGTACCAGAAAAGGTAATACCAAGCCGCCTCTTGTTGAACGTGGCTACGCCAATCATGTTGATGTTGAGAAGTCTAGGATGGATCCGACTATCGTGATGGGAACCCTCCTTGTTAATTCAGTACCAGATTTTGTTCTGTTTGATTCAGGAGCCTCACATTCCTTCATATCTGCTGCGTTTGCCCGTAAGCAAGACTTGTCGTTCGAAAACCTTTACCCTCCGCTGGTGGTTTATTCTCCAGGTTCCAGTTGGGATACCTCGATGATAGCCCACAACAATCGTATTGAAATTGGAGGATTGGTGTTTCCTGCTTCACTCATGGCCCTCAAGGTTTCTACCATTGACGTTATTCTTGGTATGGATTGGTTGAAAGCGCATGATGCTCACATCCGCTGTGGTACTAAAACAATTTAGCTCACTCACCCTTCTGGCAAGACAATTCTGTACTCAGCCCGAACAGTTCAACATGCCGAAAGCCAGATATATGCTCTGAACGCACTGAATGCCTCACCTCTTGAAGGGATCGAGAACGTTCCAGTCGTTCCCGATTTTCTCGATGTCTTCCCAGAAGAACTGCCGGGAATACCCCCGATCAGAGATGTCGAATTCGTCACCGACTTGAAGCCCGGCACCGTCCCTATTGCTAAGCGCCCTTATAAGATGCCGCCTCACCACCTCCTTGAACTGAAGAAGGAGATCGACATGGCACTCCACAAAGGCTTCATCCGTCCAAGTTCCTCTGCTTGGGGAGCACCTTCGCTCTTTGTCAAGAAGAGCGATGGAACGAACCGTTTGGTTCAAGATTACCGACCTATCAACCAGGCAACAATACAGAACAAGTATCCGCTCCCTCGGATCGGACGATCTATATGATCAACTTGCTGGATCTACGGTGTTCTCGAAACTCGACTTAAGGTTGGGTTACCATCAGATCCGGGTCCGTGAAGAGGACATCCCAAAGACCGCTTTCATTACTCGCTATGGTTCATACGAGTACACTGTCATGTCTTTTGGCCTGACCAACGCCCCGGCCACCTTCTCCCGATTGATGAACTATATATTTATGGAATATCCCGACAAGTTCGTCGTGGTTTATCTGGATGATATCTTCGTATACTCCAAGAATGAAGAAGAACATGTTGAACACCTTCGTCTTATACTGGAAAAGCTTTGAGAACACAAACTCTATGCTAAGTATTCTAAGTGTGAATTCTGGCTTCCCGAAGTAACCTACCTTGGTCATGTGATTTCCAAGGATGGCGTTGCCGTCAACCCAGAACGTATTCAGGCTATTCTTGATTGGAATCCTCCCAGGACTGTCAAGCAAGTCAGAAGTTTCCTCGGCCTCGCTAGCCATTGCCGCCGTTTCGTCGAGAACTTCTTCAAGATTGCCAAACCTATGACTAATCTGCTTCACAAAGGCGTCAACTTTGAGTGGACAGACAAATGCCATGTCGAGGATCGGCCCCGGCAAGTCCCATGGTTAGGGACCCTGGGCTAGTTGGAGAAGACACAGGTTGGACGATAAGCTCGTCGGCAAACAGGAGGATACGCTTCCTGCTCGATATATTGATTGTGGAGAAGTTACAAGGGATGCCAAGGCAGATGCGCTCTAGGCTAGGGTTACAAGCGATGTCTCTCTCCTTATGCGTTGCCCCTCCTGGCCTTTATATAGTAGACCAGGTCTCGGGGAATCAATCTACAATTACAGGAAATCTAACCCTAGCTTGTACGGCAAGTCCCTGCACCTTCCTTGTCAGTCGAGGACTCCCAATGTCGGTGCCATCTAGCGGGCCAAGGTGAATCCGGCGGTAGCTTCGTGGGCCTTCAATGACACCGGGTAGGCCCATTAGTAGGAGTCATGGAGTCACCCCCTCGTCAGTAGCCCCCGAGTGCCTGGGGGACTCGAAGAGTCACGCAGGGACTCGAGTTCGTCTTCACACGTCCGTGGCTTGTATGCGCGGTGCACCCGCGGTCGCTGGCAGCATGGTGGCCATGAAAAAACCTGTTTCGAGGGATGTTAAGAAGATAGGGCCCAAGGAGTCGACGGATCGAGCCTTGGTGAATTGCGCTAGTGGCAAATACCGCAATCGCCCAATCAAACCCATCTCCCTCGACATGAGCTTGGGATACTGGAGCATAGCAAAAGTCCGGCCGCTTCAGGTCTTACAGTGTTCATTTGCCGCCAGCTGGTTGCGTAGCCTAAGGCGCGTCCGCCCGGATTTATACTTCATGCGCAGTGCATGGAAAGGTTGGGAGTGAAATCGCTCTTCGAAAAGTCCCAGCCCGGCCAAACTTCGCAGCGGGGTCTTACCTACACGCTAATCTTGCGTGGCATCTGGGCACAGTGTGTCGTGGTTCCAGGAATAGGTGTGTTTTTGAGGCGCGGAGCCTTATAGCATTTCACCCACTTGGAACAAATCATCAAGTGAGCTGTTCACTCATCTCACTCGCGGAGCTTGTTTCAAGTGCTCAGGCGAGGAATACTTCTGCGAGTAATTACTCGAAAGCTGTTTGAGTTTTCTTTCAGAGGTGAGGGAGCACCCGAGACTCTCAAGGTTGCGAGTGGTCACTCGAGCATCTTGTGGGTCCATAGGTGAGGGAGCACCTGTAACTCTAGTTCGTGCGAGTGATCACTCGAGCACTTTGTGGGTCCATAGGTGAGGGAGCACCTGGTGACTCTCGAGATGGGCTCCTCCCGATGGGAGTGAGATTTTTTTGCTTTGTTGGAAAAAGATCTGATAAAATCTCTAGGCGTCGGTAGCGTACCTTATACACTTTGCCTGTGACAAGACGTTGGCGTGGTCTTCTGCTGTTTTTGACCATTGTAGCCTGCCGTAGGAAACGACCTGGTGTGGTCCCGCCGAAATTTTCGCATTTGTGCGATTATGGTCCTCTTTTTCGTGCGTCGTGCGCGGTGTTGTTACTGCGCCGGTTGAGCTTTCCATGCATTTTCCCCTCGTGGGATCGTGCCACGTTTACTAGGTAGCAGGGGTTAACGGCGATCCTCTGTGCTAGGCTCCGGGGTTAAATAGGTTTGCAGCTGGGTAAACTTAGGTTTTTACCCAGCCGTTGCTTTCCCCGTCTTCTTCTTGCCTTCTCCAGTTCTCGAGTTCTTCCTCTTCCTCTGCTTTGATTCCTCCTCGACCTCTATGACCAAACGTTCTCGTGCTGCTGCGGAACCAATCAAGATGTCTGGCGGTTGGGAACCATCGACCTTTGATGCTTTAGATCTGGCGCGTCTGGTTGTCGATGGTGTAGTGGTTGAGGGTGAGGCGCTTTTGCCGGGGGATGAGCCCATCCCTGCTCCTGCGTCAGATGAGCGGGTATGCTTCCAATCTTACTTCCCCCGTGGGTTTGCTCTTCCGCTGCATCCATTTGTGCGGGGCTTGTTGTACTCCTATCGCATCCAGTTGCACGATTTGACCCCGAACGGGGTTTTGCACATTGCCTGTTTTATCACTTTGTGCGAGGCGTTCCTGGGTATTTACCTGCATTGGGGGCTTTGGAGGCGTCTTTTTAGTGTGAAGAGGACCAACTCCGAGTATGCTGTGGGTCGGATGAGCATCTCTATTGGGGATAAGGACTCATATTTTCATCTGGAGAAGATCGACTCGGTTCACGGGTGGCGGCGGGGCTGGTTTTATCTGAAAGACCGCTGCGTGACCGGCCAGCGTTTTGGCCTTGCTCCTTTTAATCCAGCCGCTCGAGTAGTGAGGCAGGCGTCTTGGTCTCATTCGCTGACTGCTGCGGAATCAACTGAGCTGACTCCCTATCTAGATAGGATTTCTTTGCTGAAGGATGAATTGTCTGGTGGGGAGCTTATCTCTGTTTTCGTGGGGAGAAGAGTTCAGCCGCTGCAACATTGTGCCTCTCCTATGTGGCAGTATCTGGGTCCTTCTGACCCGACCAGGTGCTCGCCTGAAGATTTCGAGTCTGACGAGCTTCTCACCCGACTCCAATGGGTGACCAAGTACTCGAGTGACTCTGAGATGCGGCTCGCGCGCCCATACTCTGCTGAAAACCCTCCTCTTCAGGTTTGTGGCCGCGTCGCCTTGCCTGTGTTTGTGCGGTTGCTTATCTGCTGACTGTTGTTTTTGTTGCGTGTTGTAGGGACATGACCCTATGTTGCGTAATCCTCCTCAGCCGGAGAATGCTGATATCCTCGAGGAACCTAATGCCTCTGCTGTCGAGGGCGTTGCTCGGTCCGCCGGGATGGGGGCCATGATTGTTGAATCTGGGGACAGCGAGGATTCAGGCCCTTTTCGTGTGAAGCGGTCCTGCCCCGGGAGTTTTGGGGATCGTGATACTGCTGCTCCTGTAGCTCCATCTGCTGATCTGCCTTCTGCGCCTGCGGCTCCAAAGAGAAACCGGCTGTGGCGCGCTCGCCCTGCGCAGAGTGGGTAAGTGTTTTCCTTGGTTTTGTACATTGTTTGCTTCTTGCTTCTGTATCTGATGGCTGGTTTGTAGTGTTGCGACTCTTCCGGCTGCTTCGAGTAGCAGTGCGGCCACCGTGGATCTGAAGTCGACAGACTCGGCAGCTGTTCATTGTCATGATGTCCCTGCTACTCCTGTTGGTCGGTCTTCCCCTCCGGCGACTGCCGCGGAGGCGGGTGCCGTCCTTGTCGCACCTTCTTCGGGTGCGCCTGTTGGTGGGGCTTCTGACGTTAAACCTGCCGAGCTGGGTCCTCCTTTCTTTGGTCGCTTCGATCTTGCAGCTGATGATAAAATCCGTGCCTTTGACCGTTTTTCTGCTATGGTAGGCTTCTATTTTGTTTTCTTTTTCATTGGGAGCACGGCAGTGCTCCCGATGGGAGTAGCCCCCGAGGCTGTGAGCAAGCGCGTGCGGTTGCTTACAGTCTCATTTTCCTTACTGCGTTTTGACGTTTGTTTACAGCCTGTCTTTCAACACTGTGAGCGCCTGATCATTGATGCTGAACGGTGGCAAAGGTCTCATGATTCTGCCCAGGACGCGTTAACTACCATGGATGGTGCGTCTTCATCTTAGGCTGTTTGGAGTGGAGCTTTTCCACGTTTTATTGCGCTGACTTTTTCCTTGTGGTTGGATGTACGTCAGGTCGTTGCTGGGCGGCCGAGAAGCGGGCCGACAAGGTTTCTCGAACTGCTTCCCACTTGCAGGAAGCTTTGTCTTCAAAAGAGGTGGAGCTGCACGAGCAGCATGAGGAGCTCGTTCGCCTTCGTCAAGCTGAGGGGGCATATGAGCAGATGGAGTTGGCGGAGGGGAAACGCCTTCGAGTGCTGGCGGACCGACTTACTTGTAAGTGTGGATCCTGTACTTTTCCTTCTGTTACATTTGTCTCCTTTTTGTTGACGTTCCATTGCTTGTTGGCAGCTGCTGCAGGTTTGAAGCCGGTCGAAGTTGCTGCCTCGGGGTCTGGCGTTCTGAAGGGGGCTGCGGATGCTCTTGCGAGTGATGTTGCTGCTGTCGATGGTGTTTGTGGTCGTGCCTCTGGTCTTCTTCGCCGTGTTCATGAGCACCTGATGCCGGATGCTTCGAAGGTGCCCGAGGGCCTGGATGCTCTCGTGGCTGCGTTTGGTCCGGAGGGGAAGGGCGTGGGGGAGTTGGTTGCTGACAGCTTGGTGAGTGGCTCTTCTACGGCTCTCGCTGTCCTTATGGGGCACGGGATTTCTATTGACGAATCCTTGGTTGAGACCATCCCGGGCTACTCGCCGGAGCTGCTTGGGCGTGCTGATCAGCTTGCTCTTCTGCTGCAAAAGGCTGTGGATGCCCAGATTAATCCTACTATGGGCGAGGGAGGGGGGCGGTAGTATTATTGTTGAGACTTCATCTGTAACGCGCGACTCTGCTGTGACTGTTGCTTGTCGGTTGTCTTTATCTACCTTGATTTTGCTTAGCTTGTCCCTTTCGGTGTTTGATGCTTGTGCTTTTGTTTGCGGTAGGCCGCTTCGGGTGTTCTTCGTCCTTGGAATTCATTGAAGGATGACGCTCGCGAGGGTGCCTATGAGTCTGTTTGCTTGCTGTTGAGGAATGCCGAGCGGGAGATTGTGCAGCTGAAGGCTTCTGTGGCTGTCCATCGGTCTCGACGAGAGCGTGCCGAGGCTATGATTGACGATCTTGCTTCGTGGGTTGCCAGTCTAGCTGATGTTCTGCGGGGTGAGTTTTGCTTTTGCTTGATTCTGCGAGTCCTCCTCGTGCTTTAGTCTTGACTGTAGTTGTTGTTTCTTTGGCGAAGTCCTGGCGGGGAGGTCCCGAGATGAAGAGGCGGCCGTGCATTCTGAGATGTCGCGCTTGGAAGATCCTGTTGTGCGAGCCAGGAACCCCTTTTGGGCGGATGGGGCCCGTGCTCGTTCTTTCGCTTTGCTGCGTCTCCGCGTCGAGCGGGTTCCTTTGGCGTTGAGGTACTGCCAGCGGGTGCTGGGTGGCATTCATGCCCAGTTTTATCCGTTGGCAGTTGTCCCTTCCAGGCTTGAGACGCTTTGCCGCTTCTTTACCCAACCTGCCGAGCTGTGTCGCGTGATGGACCACTTGATTCGAGCGGGAGCTCGGGCTGCTTTAGGTTTGGTCCATAGTCACTGGCCTGGTGTAGATCTCGGAGAGGTTGTACGGGGTCCTCCGGGTGGTAGGGCTCAGTCGATGGACGGTCATTATGCAGCCGTTGGCGAACTTGCAGGTCGTGTTGTAGCGCGCGTCGTTGAAGAAAGCAACCGTAGTTTAGGCGCTCGTATTATGGCCAAGCAGGAGCCATCAGATTAGTTGTCTTGTTTTTGTCTTCCTCCCTTGCTTGAATGTGCTCTGTGGAAGATGGCTTGGGGAGGGACTGTTACTCCCGGGGTGCCTGCTTCGGCGAGCCCCCGAGTGCCGGAGTTTATTTTTGTGCCGCGATTGCGGGAGACGATTCGAGGGGTGGCTGCTCCGTCGAGCACCCGAGTGCCGGAGTTTATTTTTGTGCCGCGATTGCGGGAGACGACTCGAGGGGTGGCTGCTTCGGCGAGCCCCCGAGTGCCGGAGTTTATTTTTGTGCCGCGATTGCGGGAGACGATTTGAGGGGTGGCTGCTCCGTCGAGCACCCGAGTGCCGGAGTTTATTTTTGTGCCGCGATTGCGGGAGACGACTCGAGGGGTGGCTGCTTCGGCGAGCCCCCGAGTGCCGGAGTTTATTTTTGTGCCGCGATTGCGGGAGACGACTCGAGGGGTGGCTGCTTCGGCGAGCCCCTGAGTGCCGGAGTTTGTTTTTGTGCCGCGATTGAGGGAGACGACTCGAGGGGTGGCTGCTTCGGCGAGCCCCCGAGTGCCAAAGTTTGTTTTTTGTACCACGATTGCAGGAGACGACTCGAGGGTTGGCTGCTTCGGCGAGCCCCCGAGTGCCAAAGTTTGTTTTTTGTGCCGCGATTGCGGGAGACGACTCGAGGGGTGGCTGCTCCGTCGATCCCCCGAGTGTCGGAGTTTATTTTTGTGCCGCGATTGCGGGAGACGACTCGAGGGGTGGCTGCTTCGGCGAGCCCCCGATTGCCGGAGTTTGTATTTGTGCCACGATTGCGGGAGAAGACTCGAGGGGTGGCTGCTTCGGCGAGCCTCCGAGTGCCGGAGTTTATTTTTGTGGGGGATACTTGAATCACGCTTTTCCCTATTGTCTCATACAGTAAGTCTGGAAAAAATAAAAGGAGGGAGGTTCCGTTGAAGACGGATACCTTTTATCTGCTGTAAGTGGCCTTGATGGCCGGTAGCTTTGTTTCCTGGCGCTTGTGTCCATCTGCTGGTTCATCGTCTACGGGAGGTTTTCTTCTGTGGCTCTTGTGGTGCCATTATTTTGATGAGTTATGAAGGCTTCTGCTAACTTGTGGAATTCCTTGTCGCATCTGTCGGATCTGACAAAGCTTCCATTGATTGTAATGACACCATGTGGCCCTGGCATTTTCAGCTTGAGGTAGGCGTAATGAGGTACAACCATGAAGCGGGTGAAGGCTGGTCGCCCGAGGATTGTGTGGTATTGCGACTTCCAGTCGACCACCTCGAAGTCCAATATCTCTTTGCGAAAGTTGGTCGCGCACCCGAAGACCACTTCCAGGCTTATTCTTCCCATGGGATAGACTGCTTTGCCTGGTACAATCCCGTGGAAAGTCGTTCCTGAGGGCTTCAGGGCGTTGCTTTGGATCAACATGTCGTCGAGCGTTCGGGTGAATATGATGTTGATTCCGCTGCCGCCGTCCATGAACACGCGGGACATGTCGTAGTTCCCGATCCGCGCCTCCAGTACTAGTGCTGCGTGTCCTGGTCGGGGGACAACTGGTGGGTGGTCGTCTCGGGAAAAGGTTATCTCTGTTTCCGACCCGCGCAGGTATTCTGGGACCGTTGGGTGTGCGGATGTCGCCAGGAAGACTTGTCTAGTTACTTGCTTCTGCTGGCGGTTGGAGGGCCTTCCTTCTTGTATCATAAAAATCTTCCGTGAGCTTCTGGGTACTGGTCTTCATCCGGTGTCCTTTGTCTCTCTTGGATGGAGGCCACCTGCCTCGTCGGCAACGGAGGGGCTGGTGGCGCGTTGTAGGCGACTGGCCCGATTGCTATGCTTGCGAGAGGTTGCCCTGCAGGGGCCGCGGGGCGGTTCTTCTCTTCTGCTAGCTCGTTGAAGCTTCTGCAGTTCCTGAGGGTGTGGGATGATCTTATTTCTCCTCGCTCGTTTCTGAATCCATGTATGGTGCATGGGCTGTCGAGCTGCTCTTTTGCCATTCTAGGCGCTCGTGTGCCGTCCCGCGGTTGCTTTGGCCACCATTTGCGTTTCTGCGATTGAGGCTCGTCTTCCTGGTTCTCTCTGTTTGGCTGTCTGTTGTCGTCGCGTCGCCGCCCGTTTCGGTCGTTTGGGAAGCCGGCAGCAACCATGTCGGGTCCTCGGTCGTCGTAGAATTGTCGCCTTGGCCGTTTCCTCCTTCTGTCGCCTCCTCTGTCTCCGTTGTAGTCGTATTCGTGCTCTGATCGTGCTACGAAGGTTTCAGTTTCGTTACGGCCGGAATCTTCGCCATCTGCCCAGCTGTTGGCTAGTTCCAGTAGTTTTGCGAGTGTGCGGACTTTCATTTGCCCCAGTTGCTCCTTGAACTCAATGCGCTGTAGGCCTCTTCTGAAAGCGTCGATTGCGCTCTCGTCTGATATGTCTTCTGCGGAGTTTTTAAGGATCGTCCACCGCTGGATGTACGCCCTCAGGGTCTCCCTTGTTCCTTGCTTGCACGCTCGCAGCTCCTCGAGTGATGCCGGCCGTTTGTAGGTTGACTTGAAATTCTCGATGAAAGCGGCGCGGAACTGTCTCCAGGAGCTGATGGACCCGCGCCGTAGGTTTTTGAGCCAGTGCCGCGCGGAGCCATCGAGCATCAACTGTATGTACTGCATTGTTGTGATGTTGGTTCCGCGCTGGAATTTGACCGCAGTTAAGTAGTCTTCAAGCCATGCCTCTGGTTCTTCAAGTCCGTTGTACTTTAGTGTCGTCGAGTTGAGCTTGAATCCGTTTGGCATGCGTGTCTCGCGTACGGTTCGGGTGAAGCATAGTGCTCCGCATGGCTCGGCTTCTTCTTCGGAAGCTTCCTCGTCGGAGTATTCTTCGCGCGCCGCGCGTCGCCACCCGCCGCGGTTGACTCTGCTCTGGGTGATGTCGTCACGTGCGTCTCGCCGAGTGTTGCGGTGTGCGCGGCTGTCATCGCCGTCGTCTCGCCTTCTGCCCTTGTTTGGGTTCCCGCGCCTGTCATCGTCGTCGTCGTCGTTATTGTCGTCGTCGTCGTCCTCGTCAGGGTCGCTAGGTTCCCTGTCTGGTGTCCACTCGCGGTCCTGCCGCCTGGTGCTGGGGTTTTTGGGTGTTGAGTTGTCGATGGCGTCCTTCATTATTTGTAGGGCGATTGAGGTGTAGCGGTCCGATTTCCCTTTAGAGCTTGTCGGGGCACGAGATAGGTAGTCTTGGGCGCTTATGAGTGCCTGCGCTGGTGTGAGGGGCTCCTCGTCGCCGTCATCCTCTTCTAGTTTGAAGTCGTCGTCGAGCTTGCGGATCACTCTCTCCCTTTCCGATTTCCGTAGGTTGTTGACTTTTGATCTGTCGCGGGTAGGGGAGCGGCGACTGCTTCCGGCAGGTTGCCGGCGACTACTTTTCCTCTCGAGTTCTTCTCTTCCTGCGCTTCCATGGCCTGGCGCCATCATTGCGTCTGTTCTCCTGCTAATTTAGTGTACGCTCTTAGTTCGTCTCTTGTGGCGTTTCTTGGCAGCATCCTGCCGAATTTGACTGCTTCCTGTACCATCGCTATGGTTTCCTTGGGTAAGATGATTTTCTCTTTTGGTGGTGCGGCTTTCTTGGCGGCTGTGGCTTGTTGTCTGCCTCCTGGTGGCTGGGCGCTCGGGCCGAGCGGCTGCCTTGGCTGTAGGTCACTTGCTTGGTTGCCAGGTGCCTGTCCCGCTGGGACTTTCGTTGGTATGCTTCCTGGATCGCCCAGTTGCACGACCATCCGGGGTTCCTTGGCGGGTCCTGCTGCTCCGCTGGTATTCTGCATGTCCCGCGGAGCACTCGGGTTTTCAACTTGCCCTTTGATTCCTGGTGGTGGTGCGTCGACTTCCGCCATGAACACTTGCGAGGGTGTTCCGATCGCTCCTCTGCTGGCTTGCGCGTCGGTGCTTTTCCATGCTAGGGGCCTGTCCGAGGGACGGCGAGTGCTATGATGCTCGGTGCCGAGTGCTCGGCTGCTATTGGTCGGTGTGTTGGCCGTGCAGGTGACGTCCGCCTCGGCTGCTGCTGTAGGTGCTTGAACGTCGTCGGTTAGGCGGAGACTTCCCCAGTGGTTGATGTAGATCCGGTATTCTCCGAAGATTAGATCGATGCCGGACTGCAGATCCGTGAAGACTGGCTTCAGGGCCGGGAGGTGGGCCGTGAACCCTAGGGACTCGAACAGATTGGGTCTCGCCTGAATCTTCGAGCTGGCGAGCGTTGATGATAGTGAGACCGCCGAGATCGCGTTCCCAACCTGTGTAGTCCCCACGGTCGGCGCCAATTGTCGAGGATCGGCCCCGGCAAGTCCCATGGTTAGGGACCCTGGGCTAGTTGGAGAAGACACAGGTTGGATGATAAGCTTTTCGGCAAACAGGAGGATACACTTCCTGCTCGATATATTGATTGTGGAGAAGTTACAAGGGATGCCAAGGCAGATGCGCTCTAGGCTAGGGTTACAGGCGATGTCTCTCTCCTTATGCGTTGCCCCTCCTGGCCTTTATATAGTAGACCAGGTCTCGGGGAATCAATCTACAATTACAGGAAATCTAACCCTAGCTTGTACGGCAAGTCCCTGCACCTTCCTTGTCAGTCGAGGACTCCCAATGTCGGTGCCATCTAGCGGGCCAAGGTGAATCCGGCGGTAGCTTCGTGGGCCTTCAGTGACACCGGGTAGGCCCATTAGTAGGAGTCGTGGGGTCACCCCCTCGTCATGCCAGGAAAGTTTTCAAGCTCTCAAGGACAAGCTCACTTCTCCCCCAGTGCTTGCTCCCCATGATACTCAGAAGGACTTCATGATATACTGCGATGCGTCTCGTCAAGGATTAGGCTGTGTCCTAATGCAAGAGCGCAAAGTGATTGCTTATGGATCTCGTCAGTTGCGTTCTCACGAACACAAGTATCCAACGCATGATCTCGAATTGGCAGCAGTAATTTATGCATTGAAGTTGTGGCGACATTACCTCATTGGTAATCGTTGCGAGATCTACACCGATCACCAAAGCCTGAAGTACTTGTTTACTCAGCCCGACCTGAATCTTTGCCAACAAAGATGGCTCGAGACAATAGCCGATTTTAACATGGATATTCATTATACCCCTGTCAAAGCTAATGTGATGGCTGATGCCCTGAGTCGCAAAGCCTACTGTAGTGAACTTGAAGTTCAAATACAACAACCACCTCTGTATGAAGAGCTTCGCAAGATGAACATCGAGATTGTTCCGCAGGGATATGTGAACTCCCTGGTTGTCAAACCAGATCTCGTTGAACGCATCAAGACGATACAACATTATGACTCTGACATTTGGAAGATTAAGCGTCGTGTCGCCAGCGGAGAGCCCTCATTCTTCACTATTGATGCAAATGATGATAATGCGGTGTACTTCAAGGGTCGTTTAGTGGTTCCGGTAGCCAAGGCCAACCTGAACTACGCCCCTGATGTCATGAAAGAAGCTCATGATACCCCTTTGTCGATTCACCCTAGTAGTACCAAGATGTACCAAGAAATTCGTTAGCGGTACTGGCGGTCTAACATGAAGCAAGACATCGCTCGATATGTAGATGAATGCGACGTTTGTCGTCGCGTCAAAGCCGAACATCAAAGACCTGCCGGAACTCTACAACCACTCTCTATTCCTGAATGGAAGTGGCACAAGATCGAAATGGACTTCGTCACTGGTTTTCCCCGATCACAAAAGGGTCATGATGCCATCTTTGTCATCATCGACCGATTCTCCAAGGTTGTCCACTTTCTTCCAGTCAAGGAGACGATCTCTGCTAGTCAGTTAGCAGACTTGTATGTTTCCAGAATTGTGTCCCTCCACGGCATTCTGTTGGAGATCAGTTCAGACCGTGGCAGCATTTTCACCACAAGATTTTGGGATAGTTTCCAAGAATCTATGGGCACTCACCTAAACTTCAGCACCACTTATCACCCCAGTCGCAAGGACAAGTTGAACGAGTCAATCAAGTGCTTGAAGACATGCTTCGAGCTTGTGTCATCTCATTTGGTAAGAAATGGGAGGAATCTCTTCCATTTGCTGAATTCTCGTACAACAATAGCTATCAAGTTAGTATGAAGATGACACCCTTTGAAGTTCTCTATGGACGTAAGTGTCGAACCCCTCTGAATTGGTCAGAAACTGGAGAACGAACTCTCATTGGTCCGGAAATTATTCAGCATGCTGAAGATCAGGTTCGCGTTATCCGTGAACATTTGAAAGCTGCTCAGTCCCGCCAGAAGAGCACCTATGATCGCAAGCACAAGGAAATGGTCTATCAACCCGGCGAACAAGCTTACCTTCGTTTCACTCCCATGAGAGGCACTCATCGATTCGGGATAAAAGGCAAGTTAGCTCCTCGCTACATTGGCCCGTTCCGCATCCTTTCCAGAAGTGGACCAATGGCATACCGATTGGAATTCCCACCGAACCTCTCCCAAGTTCACGATGTCTTTCATGTGTCGCAACTCCGTCGCTGCTTCAAGGATCCTATCCGAGCAGTGGATCATGGAATGCTGGAATTGCAACAAGACTTGTCTTATTGTGAACATCCGAGCCGCATTCTTGATCAGTCTGAACGTCGAACCCGCAACAAGGCAATCAAGGTCCTCAAAGTTCAGTGGTCAAATCACTCTGAGGAGGAGGCCACTTGGGAACGCGAAGATCGCCTTCGTGAAAAATACCCCGATCTTTTCCCCTCTACCGCTTAAATTCTCGGGACGAGAATTCTTGTAGTGGAGGAGATTTGTAACACCCTCGGGTCTTGTAACAGTAATCACTATTGATGAAACAGTAATCACCTTGTTTGGTTAAATCATTGTGCTTGATCATCATCTTAATCATCTTTGAATTGAAAAAACAAATCCAAAATCCCTTTTGGTTGATATTAAAAATAATGAGATAAATAAAAATTTGTCCAAAAATTATGCAACCAGTTTTATTAAATGCCTAAAAATCAGTGGACCATGTTAAACCAACATTAGGTATTTATTGCAATATTTAAATATTGCAAACAATTCAAACCAGTGCTAAAACAACCCCATTCACTAATTGCATATTCAAAAGAAATTCATTTTGAATTTCATTTGCACCCAAAGTTTTTGTGGCACTCTATTAATATGCAATACTAATTATGGGACAAGTTCCATATTTTACAAAAACTCCAAAAGCTAACTAAAATAGTTACAAACAGAAGAGAAATTACAAAAAGGAAAATAAAAATAAAATGCAAAGTCCTATCTACCGCTCTGGGCGAGGCCCACACCCCCACTGGGCCAGCCCACCTCCCCATCATCTTCCTCCTATTCACGGGGGGAGGCGTGGTATCCATCTGCCGGCTGCCGGCGGGGCTTAAGTCCCCGAGGCCCCCTAGCCCCTCCCACAAACCCTAGGTTCCACCCCGCACAATATCCCCCTTCCCTCGCGCCCCCTTGCTCAGGCCCGAGCTTCGCCGTGGTCGTGCTGCCGCCGTGCTCGTGGCCAGCGGTGACGAAAGCCCGCCCCGACCTGTCCAGCAGGATCGTCATCGTCGACATCGTCTCCGCGCGGATGGAATCGAGCTGGGGAGCACGGAGTTGAGCACACGGTCACTTCCCCTCTTCCGGCTCCGGCGAGCTTCGTAGCCGGAATTCATCGCCGTCGTGGCCTCCCCGCGCACACTGCCACCACCACTGCACTCAATGTGAGCTCGACTGTCTTCCCCCTACGTTCGCGCCCTCTGTATCCCACCGGAACCGCCGTCACCATGGGTGTCATGCTCGTCGCCGCCGTGCATCTTTGCCACCGCGACCTAGCGTGCGCAGCTGGCTGTCTAGCACGCCAGCGTGCTTGCGGTGAGCCCCTGGTCGCTCTTAGATAGTTCACGCTCATCAAACAGCGTCGTACTCGAGATACCACCACCGTCCGAAGACAACCGCCGTCGTGCTCATCACTGGCACCGCTCCGGCGGGTCCCCGTCGACGCCGTGACCACTAGTCGACGCGGGATGGAGTCCCCGTTCGGTTCCGTCCCTCTGCGCATGAATTGGCCGCCGGATCCATGCTCCTCGTAGTCGGCCGTGGCATTGCTCGTCGCCGGCGAGCCCCCAGCCACTGCCCAATGGCCCCCACCTGTCGGTGGCTTTGTTAGTGCTAATTACCCACTGACATGTGGCCCCCATACCCCCTCTAATAATCAGGCCATTTTAAATAACTAGAGTAAACCCCCCCTGTTAATATGACATGTGGGCCCTGCCCATTTTAGATTTATTTAAGCAACGAGTCAATGACATGTGGGCCCACTGGCCTTTTAAATTAAATAAAATGGTTTATTACTGCTGTTGTGTATGACATGTAGGTCCCACCTGTAAGTTTGACCGGTCAAAGCTCTTTTCTGGATAATGCTATTTTATTAATAAAAGAAATCCAGAAAATTGATTTAAAATTTATTTAAACTTTGAATATCAATATCTTTTAATCCGTAAGTCAGATTCAAAAACTTTATACATGAAACTTGATCAGAAAAATATAACGGTTAAGGATACGCTACCCGTAGGTCCACCAACACCCTCTAGCATACCAAACCCATGACATTCCCCCTCTGGTTGCACTGTCCGGTAATCGCCCGGGAGCCGGTTGAATTCCCGTTTCATCTGCAACGTGTAGCACCGCATCAGTTCCCCCCTAATACCGCGTTTACCATGTCTTGTATTTGTATTGCTATTATTGCCGTGTATTTATTGTTTCTCCCCCCTCTCTTGTTGTCCGGTAATCTCGACGTCCGCTGCTGATGCCCCTGTGATCGACTACTTCGTCGACGACCGTACCTCTACCGTCGAGCTTCCAGGCAAGCAGAGCCATTCTCTTCCCCAGATATCGCCTATCTTTCCGTACTTTTCTACCACTAGGCATATGCTGCTACTGCTACGTTACAATCCTATTCAATTGCCTAGCCTGTCTTTGTCGCCCTTTGATAAACATTCCTTTATCCTATGCTGCCTTATAATTATATTATATTCAGCAGTGAACCCTACGCCTTGTTAGTCAATAGGATTATATAGAGGGTCGTGATCACTCTGGGAGTGAACACGAATACAATTTATTATAACCGTCATAGGTATGGTACAATGCAGACACCGCCTAAGGCCCCTACCACGGCTCTGCCGAGCCACATCAAGTGTGAGCTATCGAGGAGTAATCCTTGTACTCCAATCGTCGCTGACTCTGTATAGCCGCCCTAGGGTCCTGAACAACGGTTGTGCTTGCAGGTAAGGAGTCGGGTGACCCAACGGTGCCCGCGCAGGGTATCTTAGAGGAACAACACGTCAGGTGTATTCCACCGGTGTGCGGCGGGCCTGGTACTGTTCGTGGCCGAAAGATATCCTGTTCTACGAAAGTCGAGATCTTCGGAGCAAACGCGAGACAAGGTAATGAGACAGTTTACCTTGTTGGTAACCGCACGAGTTGGTGGGACGACAGGGCAGACACCGACGTTACTGGTGGTCCTGGCTGCTGTTGTTGTCCGCGACTCACCGAGAAAGGGGCAACGATAACGGTTGTCCTGATAGATAATAATAAAATGACTTAACGGTTCAGGTGGATGACTTGAGAGGCCGCAAAGGCTTGTACGCACTACCTTCACGTGGGGTTACGGTGTGGGACCTCCGCGTTGTGGTCTCGTTCGAAAGCTCTGAAAGACGTCCAGTTTCAGCATTGTGGTTGGGTTGGATCGTGCTGCGGCACCGGATCCACTTGGCGCACAACGACCCGGAGTGCGAGGGGTGATGGCCCATGAAGCTCTTGCGCTTAGGACTGTAGACCGGCGGGGACTTCTCTGATGAGCCGTAGGATGGGCCTCGGCGTGTCGGATAGCCTCGGTGGGGCATTCCCTGACAAGGTGTACGCCACCCTAGAGATCCGAGCGTGCAGTGTAACAATAGTGCAGCCCCTGCAGGGAAGATAATCTATTCGAATAGCCGTGTCCACGGTAACATGACGCTTTATGCCGAAGACAGAGCCTACTACTACAAACTACTACTATTAAACTGTTGGTTCCAGTTTCTTTTCCTCGCAGGGAGTCGGGGAAGGGAACTCGGAGGCAATTATAATTATTAATTATTACAACTTACTATTATACAATGCTGCAACAACTTCTGTTGCATTGTTATTACATTCATGCTATTGAACTGTTGGTTGTTCTCTTCTTGTGCTGCAAGACTCGTTGGAAGATGCTAGTCTTCGATAGGCCTAGCTTCTCTTCCTTATTCTAATTTCTACCATGCAGTCCACTATATACAGCCTTCCCTTTCCATTTGATACAGATGCATAAATGCTTAGTAGCGGACGTAAGACTCGCGGGTATGCTAGATACTCACTCTTGCTTTACTTCCCCTTTTCACTTTGCCTGATCGGTCGCTGCAGTCGACGTTGGAGCCCAGGAGCAGGAGATTCCAGGAGGATCCTACTACAACGTTGAGTTCCCGTTGACCAGGAGTAGTTCGGTGGATCCCAGGTAGGAGGCCTCGCCTTTTCGATCTGTATCTCTGATGTTATTTGTGCTAGCCTTCTTAAGGCAAAACTTGACTAATTATGTCTGTACTCAGATATTATGTTTGATTTAACTTTGTATTCGGGTCCGTGCGACCCGCTTCCTTGTAATATTTTGGTTTAGCCTTTTTTTGTTTAGTGTTGTGCTGTGATATTCTCACCATGGCACCTTGATCTCGATCATGTATCCTGCGTGCATGATTACTGTACATGATCGTAAATCGAGGGCGTCACAGACTATTCTCCTATCACTACTAGGGAAATAGCTATACATGGAAAGCTTATTAGTGGCGCATTTTATATGTAATGCGCCACTATGTTCTAAGGGATGGCGCACTGGTAAAAAATGTGCCACCCATAAGCTCTTAGGGGTGGCGCATTTCCCATATGCGCCACTACTAAGAAAAAACTGTGCGGCAAAATTCCCAAATACAACCCCCCCCCCTGTGGACCGCCTTTTCAATTTGGAAAAAAATAAAAGAAAATGATAGAAATGTCAAAAAATAAAAGAAAATAAGTTTCCCAAATGATATGTGGTCTAGTTGTTAGGAAAATTTACAAATATGAATTTCGACTTTTTTTGCAAAATCTCTCGAGAATTTTGTAAAATGGACTTAACTTTTGCATACGACCTCCGATGAAAAAGTTTTTTATATGAAAAATCATCTACTCGAAAAGTTATATCCAAATTCAACTGGGTGTAACCCGTTGAACATTTTTAGAATCCTTAAAAACCTAACAGAAAAAAAGTTACGCCCGTTTGAAGATCTGGAGGCCCAAAAAGAGAAAAAATTGAATTTTTTTTGAACTTAGTAGTGGCGCATTTTGTATGAAATGCGCCACTAATAACATATATTTTTTAAAAAATTTATAAATATTTGTTTTTAAAATTCAAAATAGGCTAGAGGACAAATCGGGAAGTTAAAAAAAGTTGAAAATATTCGATAGTAACATTAAAAAAATTAAATTAAATTTTTTTTTTAAAATCAATTTTTTTTTAAAGTTCAAAATGTGCTAATGGTCCCATCGAGAAAGTTTCAAAAAATGTTGAAAATTTTAGCACACCCATGAACATTAACAAGGTCCTAGACATCAACATGGTTTAATAGGATTTATATGTTAAATATATCAACAAGTGCCTGGTAGGTGAGCTGGAGTGAGGGTTGAATAGAACCGAGAAGTTAAGCGTGTTGGGCTGGAGTAGTGCTAGGATGGGTGACCCTCGGGGAAGTTTGACCTGAGATTAAGCATAGTCACCGGGCATTAAGCATACTAACCTGAGATTAAGAAAAAATAAAAAATAATTTTTTTAAAAAAAATAAAAAATAAAAAATTTGTTTTCCAGATCCAGATTCAAAATTCAAAATTTAAAAAAAATTAATAGTGGCGCATTTTCAGAATGCGCCACCCCTAAGAGCTTATAGGTGGCGCATCTATAATGCGCCACTAAACAGAAAAAAAGGACGCCACTAAAAGGGCATTCCCTAGTAGTGTGTGTATACTCACAAACACATTAGTCCCTTAACCGTTTTGTTAGCAACTCTCCAAAATCTCAAAGGGGACACTAGATGCACTTACAAGGGGTAAAACAATTGCGTTTGTGACTTCGTGTCACAAAGGTTGCTTACATTTCGCATAGAGTTTTAATGCAGTTGTCCGTTCCTTTGAATTCGTAACATTAGTGGCGGCTCACAACTTAATACCAGCGAGATGTTCTGAATTAAATATCTCAAAGTGGATGATTAGTAAGTATACGTTGATGAATAAACGATCTACTTGTCTTGGTGTAATGCCCATACAATTGAAAGTTGCAGTCTCTGCTAGCATAATTAAAAATGCACTGCGTTTATGATCCTATCAATTGCCCAGCTATAATTTGTTCATCCAACATAGTTATTACAATATTTTGGGAGAGAAACATCACTAGTGAGCGCCACGATGCCTCGGTTCATATCACCACCATACATTTACACCGCTGCAATTTATTATTTTCCTTTATGCCTATAAGTGGAAGGACACCATAAAATGACATTTTATTTTTGTTGCATTACATTGTAAGTAGCCTTGAGCTAAGCAGGTATGTGTGATAAAGATTGGATCTACGATGTATTACTCCTGGCATGTGATAATATTGGTATTTTACCATGTAATGTGCGTGCAAAGAATTGATCTAGTGATTGGCACAAAGAAGCGTAAAAGTTTATGTTCGTTATCAAGTACTCATGTCATTACATAAGGCCATTGAAAGAAACAAATGTTAAAAAAAACACCCCCTCGAACATCCCTTTTTGTCACCTCTTCATCGCTAGACCGAAAGATTTGTAGCTCAAGATACAGATCTCGCCGATGATCTAGCGTATCCCCGACGAGCACGATGATAATAATAATCCGCAGGAGTAGGATCTTACTTCCTTCCGACAAACTCGAATCTAGGTAAATCCTTTTTGCCTTGTGCCTCACCACTTCAATCCTCCACGCGCTTGCCCTCTTCGAACAAATCATCATCCCTGATAAAAGTTGTTGGAACAAAACATTGATAATAATCTAAACACACTTTCACTAATCCTCAAGCACACCACCTCGGGCTAGCAGTATGCTGCTGGACCAAGATGTCAAGGGTGAGAAGTTGAGAGCCATCCCCACAGCCTCATGCAACCGAACAAGCGCCTCGCCGGTTAATACCTCTAACGGTGGCGATATGAGGAAGGGAAGGAAAAAATGATGGCACTAGGGTTTCATCCGCTTAGTTGGCAGGAGGCGACGCGGGTTAAATATATTAAATCACTATGCTTTCTAATTTTCGAATAGTGATGAAAGGATAGGGATCTCTTCGCCCATAGTCTACATGCTACAGAAATTCCTGGTATTTAGAGCTATTCCAACGGTCCGACCCAAATGAACCACAAATTTGACCGCCTTTTATCCGTTGGGTCGCCAAACGGACCATTGTCCGCCCTGCCCAGGTCGCTTCGCCCAACTGTGTTGTCGTGACCCAAATTTAGCCCCACCTCGTCGGCCGAAGGGTGGCCGGAGTTGTTTATAAGGGTGGTCGTCGGTGTCACTTGGTCAGCTACTTGTGGGTGTTTTCTGGATTTATTTAGACAAGCTTTTTAGGAAAATAAAACTTTCCAAAATAAATCCAAATAGCTTCCTTATAGGTCACTCGCAGGAATTAACATTGATAGATTTGCTATATTTTTTGTAAAACCATACAACATACACACAATAATATTACAAACCAAATAAATCGTTCATTGTACCACACAATAATATTAGAAACCAAATAAATCATGCATTGTATGGAATACTTTTATTCCAAACCATAGTAGCATAAAAAAGGAGCTCGTGCTACTGAGCTCCTATGTGCCCACATATGCTCAACTAAATCGTTTGAAAACTGTATGTGGTTTCCCCGACCACGTATGTCATGATGAAACTGGAGGAAGTTCTCGTATGATATCGGTGGACCATTGAGCACAACAACTGTCACCATGATATTGCCAGTGCTGGTCACTGAGCCTCTCAGGACGCTCAGCCTTCACGATCATGTTGTGCATGATCACACATGCATTTATCACTTTCCCCAAAGTCTCAACACTCCAACATCTCGCAGGGTGTTGAACAATAGCCCATCGAGATTGGACCACACCAAAAGCACGCTCCACATCCTTTGTACAACTCTCTTGTTCTTTGGCAACCTTTGCTCTCTTCTCTCCTTGTGGTTTGGGGATTGTCTTCACAAAAGTTGATCATTGAGGATAAATACCATCCGCGAGGTAGTATCCCTGATTGTACTGGTGGCCATTGACCTCAAAGTTCACAACTGAGACATTGCCTTTCGCAAGCCTGACAAACACGGGGAAGAGCTGAATTACGTTGATACTATTGTGAGAACCTGCCATGCCAAAAAAGAGTGCCAAATCTAAAGATCCTAAGATGCCACAACCTCGAGGATCACAGGGCAACCCTCGGCATGTCCCTTGTACATCCCCTGTCAAGCAAATGGTCAGTTCTTCCACTTCCAGTGCATACAATCAATGCTACCAAGCATGCCTGGGAAGCCTCTAGCAGCATTGATCTCCAACAACCGAGTTGTATCTGCGACATTTGGTTCCCGCAAGTACTCGGTCCCACACACTTTATCCACATATTGGCAAAATCTATACAGTGCCTCCAGACATGTAGACTCGCTCATGCACACATGCTCATCAACTAGGTCATTGAACACTTCATATGCAAGCATGCGAATAACTATTGTTCATTTCTGATAAGAGGAGAACCCAAGCTTGCCGGTACAATCATACTTTAATTTGAAATAGTTATCATACTATGTCACTCCCTTTCGAATACGGTTAAACAACTGTCTACAAGCGTGGAAGCGGCGTCGGAACAACCTAGGAGGGAGCAGTGTCTTTGGCTGAAAGTAGTCATCGTACAACATAAGATGACCACACTCTCTGTTTCGATCCAAAGCAACCACGAGATCGAAACTCTAAATTTTGGTCGTTGCCTCTCAAAATGATCATTCACGAGAAGGACAACAACCACAATATCGGTATCATCATCGGATGACTCCTCCGCCGTGGATGACTCAATGAAATTATTTTACAAAAATTCATCTGCACTATCAACCATGATCGAAATCATACCTCATACGGGTCGGGCAATTCACCGAAAACCTTGTGGTCAGTCAAGCTCGACGAAGAGGCCAACGTTTTCGTGCCGAAGAAGAGGCTGGTGGGGCATCGGGGGTGCTACCCCTTGCTTTGATTTGCTCCTCCCACCAGCTTGCTCCTCCACTCCGGCGTCCTCCTACGTCCGACCAGGGCTCCGTACCAAGGGTCGGCTGGCGGGTGTGGTCAGACGGGCGGCGCAAATGGTGGTGGCCATGATGGCGTTGGCGCAAATGAGTGGGAGAGACGCAAAGGGTGCGGCGACGAAAGGGGCCGAGGCGCAAGTGGCGGCGCCGACGAGATGAGGCAACAAATCGGGGGAGGGTTTCGATTGTGAGGCAGACAGGTGGGCCAAGGCGGACAAGGGCAGTGAAGAGGACCGTCCGTTTCGTATTCGCCGCGTGTCCGTGTTGATCTAAATCGAACGAAGATTTGAGTCTGAATTGGGTCATGGCGGACAAAAAAATGAATACAAGTCTGTTTGCGTCGTCCCGTTGAGGGCCGAGTTTTTTTTCTCTAACAATCCAAACAACAACCGATGAACTAAAAACGAACAAATGAATCGCACAGTTAAAGTTGGTGTTGCCGCTCAGCTCAATTTAACCTCAAACAAATTCCTCTCTGAAAAACGACGGGAGCATGGTTTGAACACGGAGCTGGGCATCCGTCAGCGTCACATGAGCCCCCACCCCATAACTCGGTCCGCTGGGGTCTGAATTCAAGAGCGGAGACTGATGATCTCACCATCCCTGTGCCGCTGTCGAGGCAAGATTCGCCGGTGAATTCGAAATTTTGGCACAGAGCGTACTTCACCACACAAGTTTATCCCCAGAGTTACACGTATCACCTGGCCCCTGCCCCTGCCCCTGCGGTCCTGGGAGAAAAACCCTCGCCCACGCCTCGCTGCAGCCACATGCTCCCGCCGTTGCTGTCTCGTCTCTCTCCACTCACTCACTGCCGCCCATTACCGTTCACCCCGCCCGCCTCCATCCAGTTCAAACCCAAAACCCCAGCCAGATCTACCCAAACCAGTCCCAACAAGGGGCAGGGGCATTCTGGTCTTTTTCACCGCATAACCTACTCGCTCGAATCTTTGGGTCCTCTGACGCGGTGAAAAGAAGAGGAAATAGTAGAAAAAACAAGCTTGGCCGCACACGGCACCCGTCACGCGTCCTGTCACGCACGTCCCCTCGCTGTCCCGCGGGCCATGTGACGGAGGGCCCGCGCGTCAGCGGGCGGACCGATAAAGCAGGTGAGCAGTGGCCAGTGCGACCCACCTCCGCAGTCCAGTCCAGGCTGCGGGCCCCGCGGATTTGACCGGTCAAAAGCCGTGGCCAACCGAGCCCCCAATGGATCCATCGATCCCGAGCCCCCACGCGCCCCTCACGCGACGCGCCCTCGCCATACTTCACCGACACGCGGGCCATAACAGCACACCGGCCCACCTGTCTGCGGTGTGGAGGACGATAGGTGAAACGGTGCGCGGTCTCGTAGTGGTGGTGGAGGAGGGTTTGCTTTGACTGACGACTGCCCTCGGGGGGCAGGCACAAATCATTTCGGCCGCTGCGTCGTCCGTCTTGGCATCGGCATCGGCATCCTGGTGGTGGTGGTAGAGGCAAGAGTACTAGTACTAGTACTACTATCGCGTTGCGTCCCGACAACCAAAAGGGAAAGGGAAGGCGGAAGCAAACCCAGCTCCAGCTGCCTGCCAATCCACACAGGCCGGAGCCAAGAGAATCCAGGCAGGGATCTCCGTCAAGGTCGACGAGGAGGAGGTATGGATCGCGGCGCATCTCCTCTCCTCTCCTTCGTCCTCCGATCTGGGTTCCGTTCCTTGCTTGGTCGTCTGGGTTTTGCGTCCTTCCCGAAGACGCGTTCTCTCGTCCACCAGTCGTCCGTGATTTGAGTCCGCGTCTTCCTGCTGCCTCTCGGGCTGGTTTTTCCGGTGACCCATCGGGCTGTTGCTGCTCCAGGATCTGCGCGTTTCCTGACGGAAACCGATCCCATTTTGCGATCTCTGGCGGAATTTGCGCCAGGATTCCTCGCAGATGGATTAGCTGGTTTTCTCCGTCTCCGTGGCGTTGGTTCTTAGGAGAGATGCGGAGGCGTGCGCTCTGGGTTTGTGTCGGTGTTGTTTAGTCAGCAGGGTCCGTTCGTACGGATACTAAACTATTTCTGCTATTTACTGCTAGTTAGATCATTTATGCCGTCAAATCGTACCCGGCATGGCTTCGCTAGTTCCCCTTCCGTTTCTTTGAAGTTTGTTTGAGAGGGGCTCGAGCTTGCATCGATGGATGTCCTTCTCACAGATGCAGGGTAGGCTTTTACGTTCGTGCGAGCTCATTCGTTGGTTAATGGCAGGTCTCGCTGTGCTCTTTTAGCTCTAATTAGGCAGCCTAATTTCTCAAGGGGGAAGATGCTTTCCCGAAGAACATGGTCGCTGAGCGCAGGACCTAATGGCTTTGCCAAACAAACGTTTCATCGCTCAAATTGCCTAGGCTAGTTAGGCACATTTTTTGTTTCGCCATTATGAATCACTAGTTCTCTTGTTGTGTTTGTGGTGTTCATCCTAATTTGTGTTGCTGGCCCATATGATTGATTTTTGGTCACTGGATTTGCAGATACACCAATACTGCTTCTGCGATTTGATGCACAGCTGAATCGGCGTCTGTCACTTCTGTAAGAGATGGCTTCAGTAGGCGTTGCTCCGTCTGGGAACAAGAACAGCAGCGGCACCAGCATGGGCGTTGAGAAGTTACCAGATCAGTTGAACGATTTGAAGATAAGAGACGATAAGGTCAGATACGCGCCATTGGCTGGGTTTACTGCAATCTGTTTCATTTGATCATGACTTAATCTTAACATATTGGCTTGAATGACATATGCAGGAAGTGGAAGCTACTATTATTAATGGCAAGGGAACAGAGACTGGTCACATTATTGTCACAACCACTGGTGGCAAAAATGGTCAGCCGAAACAGGTGACTGTCTGATATCACATTTAATTAGGATCAACAGCCTTTTGTTCTCATTTGTTTGTCTGCATCCATGATTCGATGATTAGGCCAACGACATTATTATGGCGGGCTAAATGTCCTAAATGCCTTCATTATTGCCAATATCTTTGAAGTGCTAGCTTTTTTTAGAATTTGCTTCTTGAGCTGAATAGTTTATTTGGCTTATTTTCATTTTAATAATGTGGTTCTTGGATGCACCTGCAGACCGTGAGCTACATGGCTGAGCGGATTGTTGGTCAAGGTTCTTTTGGTATTGTCTTCCAGGTTAGTTGCAACAACTTTAGTCTGGTCTATGTTTTATTATGCAGCCAGTTCTCTTATTGTCTCGCATGAATCTAATCTAAAGGCACTTTGTATTCCTGTCTCGAGCTAACTATATACATTTAAGATATTCTGCATAACCATAATAGATTTTCTTGTTATGATCTATATACCAATGTTGTCTGTACATGAAGCATGTGTCTGATATGGTAACCATAATCTGCCCCTTTTGCAGGCTAAATGTTTGGAGACAGGGGAGACTGTTGCTATTAAGAAGGTTCTTCAGGATAAGCGCTACAAGAACCGTGAGCTGCAGACCATGCGCCTACTTGACCACCCAAATGTCGTAGCTCTGAAGCATTGTTTCTTTTCTACAACTGAGAAGGATGAACTGTATCTAAACTTGGTTCTGGAGTATGTGCCTGAGACTGTCCATCGTGTTGTCAAGCATTACAACAAGATGAACCAGCGCATGCCACTAATCTATGTGAAGCTGTATACATACCAGGTAATACTTCTATATGTTTGTTGTGAATAATTTTTCTTCATACTGCATTATATTTAGGCGCCTGCTAACCCGCTTTTTTCTTGACAGATATGCAGGGCTCTGGCTCACATTCATGGCAGCATTGGAGTTTGCCACAGAGATATCAAGCCACAAAATCTTCTGGTATGCTAAAAAAAGCACTCCTGTTGGTCTCAAAATCAATCACATGTTTTTACCTGTGAACTGATTTTTCTGAACTATAATTGCAGGTAAACCCACATACTCACCAGCTGAAACTGTGTGACTTTGGGAGTGCCAAAGTTCTGGTCAAGGGAGAACCAAACATATCCTACATTTGTTCCCGATACTATAGGGCTCCAGAGCTCATATTTGGTGCTACCGAGTACACTACAGCCATTGACATTTGGTCTGCTGGATGTGTTCTTGCTGAGCTTATGCTAGGGCAGGTAAAATGCTTGCTTTTCATATTGCACCTTGAAGGTAGCCTTTCACAAATCAGCATTATACTGTTTGAGTTCATATTGACTTACATAGTCATTTTTTTTGACAGCCTCTGTTTCCCGGTGAAAGTGGTGTGGACCAGCTTGTTGAAATCATCAAGGTAGTTGCCAGTTCTAGTGCTTAGCAATCTGTTATCTTTTTTATTATCTAGGCATATATTCTTATCATCTAGAATTTTATCATTTGCTGCAGGTCCTTGGTACCCCTACAAGGGAAGAAATTAAATGCATGAACCCAAACTATACAGAGTTCAAGTTCCCACAGATTAAAGCACACCCATGGCACAAGGTACAAATCTGTCTAGTGCTTTTTTTATACTATCAGGAACTGGTTCATATCGGCCTACTAACTGAAATGCAATCTGTAGGTATTCCATAAAAGGATGCCACCTGAAGCTGTTGATCTAGTCTCTCGGCTCCTCCAGTACTCGCCCAATCTAAGATGCACTGCTGTAAGTATATTAGAATTCCGTCACGTGCAGAATACATTACTTGTGCAGAATACATTACTTGTGCAACGGTCTTGTGCACCTTGGTATTTTGCTAATATCTCTATTGACGTACTGTCCAGGTGGAGGCACTTGTTCACCCCTTCTTTGATGAGCTTCGGGACCCTAATACCCGCCTCCCAAATGGCCGGTTTCTGCCTCCTCTTTTCAACTTCAAGCCTAATGGTAAGTTATGCAACAGGGTCTTGGTTTGCTGCTTATTTATACATAATTACTGTGTGGGCAGTGTTTTCAGTATCTATTTTGTTACATTCTGCGATGATCTGAACACGTTATCTTACCTTTATTTTTTGGTTTGTCCTCAGAACTGAAAGGAATCCAAGCTGATGTTGCGGCAAAATTGATCCCGGAGCATGCGAGAAAGCAGTGCTCCCATGCAGGAGGATTATGAGATGCTTGCCTCGAGTCGTTGGAATTGCATTGACAAGGGCGCATTTCCCCTGGGATGCAGGAGGATTATGAGCTGATGGTTGTTGAAGATGTGAAGTTGTGTTCAGTCTGTTGACCTGTGTAGCTGAGTAGTAGTATGATGCTATGCAAACTTGACCATGTAACCGGTTCACCCCTCCCTTGTACTAACCCTCGCCTGAGAATTAAGATTGCCATAGCTCATCTGTAATATGTTCTAGAGAAGTATGAATGTATTTATGGTAGTTGATCCAAGTATGGGTCCTCTGGATTTTCCTAGTTTCTTGTTTGTCAGACTCCGCCGCCTGGTTTTAGGTTGTCATTCAGGTCTACCTGTTGCTACTGTAGTACTATGAACTTGTCGTTGGCTCCTATCGAGTCGTTTGTTGCAGTACTATGAACAACTTGTTGGCTCCTATCCAACTTGAGATGATTTGTGTTCAACTAGTTTTGGTTGTACTAGCTGATTCTGAATAATTGATCTTTTCACTCTGCTGCATGGAACTGTAAAATATGCAAATCAGTTCGTTGAAGCGTATGCTGTGGGGATTTTGCTTATGCAGCAGCCTTTTAGTGCTGGGTTGCAGAATTGCATTGAGGAAGTAGCAGAGACAAAGCTTTCTGAAATACAGTAACACTTAAGTTTCCAGAAGTTCTGAAGGAAAAACAAAGCTCGAAATATTCCCGAGTGAGCAAACTTATATACAGTTTTCCTTTGAATTACAAATTAGAACGGCCGATCGCCTCGCCAAAAGAAGGTGGGCAAATTATAGGCTCTGTCCTTTTTACAAGCAAACACCGAAGTCTCTTGTTTACCTCCTCGTCTCCACAACATCAACACCGAAGATTGGAATAACCTCAATTTTCCGAATTGGTGGCTTCAGATGCCAACGTTGCTTCACACCACAAGGCCATCGCTTCTCTGACCTTGCTTGTCACGTGGGAGGTGTGAAACGAGCGCAACGCTAGGGTGTTTTATAATAAGAGTGTTTCGTCGTTGGTCGTTTTAGACAAGGTTAAAAATGAGGCTCGCTTGTGGGTCTTCGTGGGTTCCAAATGTTTGGGCAACTTGACGCAGCGAGAGTAGTGAGGTTGTCTGTTTCGGTCTTGAACTTTCTTTTTTACAATCCTCTTCTTAATTAATATACGGCGCAAAGCTTTTGCCTCTCGTTTAAAAAAAAAAAAAAAAAAATTAGAAGTCTCGATTGTTGAACAATAAAATTGATACTCCCGTCATACAAACGATGATTTCAGAATTGTGCAGGAAAGTCACTTCAGCGAACCAAACATGACGTGATTATAACGAAGACGAATTTTAGCAAAGATCGAGAGATGCCTACGTTTCACTGCTAAAACAACTGTCAGAAAACGAAATTTCTGATTGCGAAGCCTGAAGAGGAGTAAAATCGGACACGAGAGGGAGAAAGGAGAGGAGGAGATGCCGTTGGGCAAGTACTACTGCGACTACTGCGACAAGCAGTTCCAGGACACCGCCGCCGCCCGCAGGCGCCACCTCCAGGGCGCCCAGCACCACCGCGCCCGCGCCCTCTGGTACGACTCCGTCCGCCGCCAAGGTTAAGCTCTACACCCCTCCTCCTCCTCCAGGCCTCTGACGCATTCCCTCGAACACCTTGCCCGCCCCCCGCTCTTCTTAACCCTAAACCTAAACCCGTGTCCTTCGGCAGAGTCCCATGGCGGCGCGTCTCCCCTCCTCCAGCCCGACGGCGCGGTCCTCGGCCACGGCGTCTGCAATCACTTCGTCCGCACGGCACGTTCCTTATCTCTTCTTAATTCCTACTACCACCTTATGTTGAGTGTAGCACTCTGCATTGCACCTGGTTATGCCAGGATGAATCTGAGGTCAATTGTTCACGCGCGGTGGTCTGCGGATTTTCCACTTTGTGCGCATTTTTGAGCAATCACCGCTCTCTTGTGAATCATGATCCAGTTACAGAGTTACTCAGTGAACGCTTGTTTAGTTAGCTTCTTGATGATGTTGCAGGGAACATGCAAGTTTGGGGACGCATGCAGGTACTTCCATCCCAAGCCATATGCTGTGAACCCGGCATTTGCTCCACCTGGTCAGTTTGCTTTCATTTGCTATTCTGGTGCTACTAGTATGGGTTTGTGGTGAATGCATTATTCATATGTTTACATGAAGTATGTCATCTAATATGCGACTCATATCCTTGAGACTTGCTTCACAATGCTAAACTTGACTTAAGCGAGTCGACTTGGGTTGTCTGGTTGATAATTGTCTAGACTTCTGTTTGATCGCTACACTTTCGTAAGATTCAAGTACATGCTTTTACCATGGTAAAGTGCTATATGCCTCTAGAACGGTTGAGGTCTATTGGTTACTACTCCCTCCATCCGGATTTAGTTCAAACTTGAACTAAAATCATGTCAAGTAATTCTGAGGGAGTACTATGCTTTCTCTCATGGAGTGTACATGGAGATTATGTGAGTTATGCTCGAATTGTTAGTTGCAATTTCTGGCTACTTATTTTGACATGCTAAATACTTAATTTTACACTGATTTAGCCCTTGGATAGGCCTTATGTTTCGAATTTCTGTTTACTATTCAGGGCCTGTCCCTGGAGCGATGGTGCACCAGTCTAATTTTCTTGGAACTCAACCAAATTTTGATGGACACCAGGCAGTTGAAGCAAAAAAAATCTCAGGTGATCCTTGTGCATGAGACTCTTGTCAAACATATTACTACATCTAATTTTGTGGCAACCATTGGAAAACAGAATTATGATATGCAGCAAGCTATCTGCTCATCATATTTTCCATGCAGTCAGTTGTCATTTTCTTGATAGACCCATGGCGTATGATCATTGAATGTAATCATTTGCATGCTTGCGGGTCCATTTACATGCATTTCCTAATCAGTAATTAGGTTCTCTTTAGATGTTTGGAGGAAATTCGATTGGAATCAGGTCCGCCTGTACTTGTTGGTGACTGATAATGGACTACATATTAAAGTGCTTTGAGTATATTTGTTTCTTAACAATTTGTTGTTAGCTTCTTCTAGTCATGGTAACTACCCTCGGGAACTTTTTCCAAAGCAATGAATTTTGATGCTTAGAAATGCAACCCTTACCAGGGTAGCATAATAAATGTTTCATCATACTAAGGCCTCCTTTGGTTCATAGGATAGGAATATCATAGGAATAGGAAAACTATAGGAAGTAAGATGGCATGTATCTCAGATCCTATGAATAGAGATAGGAAAAGAGATGTCGTTTGGTTTGCAGGATAACCTCCTTATGAGCTTCCATTTGATAATGCTACATTTCTTTCTGTCACAATTCGCAGTGAACATACTAGGGGGGCACACTTCTTGGGGCAACTTACCTCCATCGCTGCAACCTCCCCCTGAAGGTGGCTATCCTGCGCTTTCTTTTGTCGACTGGGGCTGAATTGTAACCTCTTTGGAATGTGAACCGTTCAGGATGTTGTACAGCTGATCAAATTTGACCAATAATGAGTGCTTGCTTCCTGTATACATATAGAGTTCTATTGGCAGTGCGATAGTTCTGATATGTTGAACATTTGTACTTCCCATGCAAGAAGTTAACCAACTATTTTTCAGATACAAAATACTTTATTCTAGGGCTGTAGGCAATGTAGACATGAACTACATTGGAAGGCAGAGTCAGCCATCTTCATTTGGGACTGACAGGCACTCCATTTATGAATATGAAAAGTGATTCTGCGATCGGATGAGATCAGATCGCCTGCATCCAAGCTGATTGGCGATTGGTCTGGGGCCACTGCAAGCAGGCGACCAGCCACCGTTCTTCCACATCTTCATCGTCGAGCCTGCATCCCTTGTGCGCCAGCATAAGGTTTGGGGAGAACATCTTGGGCTGCTTCACCTCGTCTGGCACCTCCGTTGTGCCGAGAAACCCCTCATCACCTCCACCGATGATGGCTTGCAGCAGCAGGAGGAGGGAAGCCATCTATAGATGGATGAGGAGTTGAGGACTGCTGCTGGCTGGTTAACTTGGAATGATGGTAGCAACAATGCTGAAGCCGCAGGTACATATAGTGAGCTGTGTACTCAGGTGCTCGTTTTTCTTACTGGTTTCAGGTGAATTTGCATTTCTTGCAAGGCATCTGTTTCGTGAGGGAGGAATTCTTTTCTTCTTCTGTTCGATCACAGAAAGCGTATGATATGTGTTGTGGTTGTTGTGTTGTTTTGTTAGGCTGTAGGTGAGCCATTTGGGGCGTGGTTGGTACTGATATTGTGGAAAACACACTGTTAGTTCTTTTCACCTTGTCAAATGTTTGTTCATCTAACATTTTGGTTGCAGTTTTAGGTGAGGAAAGGAAGATTTTTTAGTACATGTCTTTTGCACATATTGTTTTTTATTCTGCATTTGGTTTTGGTGTATAAATATGCTGTTGCTACCAAATCAAATCCTTCGTTCCCTTCATTGGTTTGGTACACTGCACTAAGATGATAGAGCGTACATCTTTTTTTATTTTTTGAGGGAGATCCAGCAGAAACTTGCTGGCTTTCATCTATTAAGCAAGTAGAGGTGAAAAAACAAGTGGCAGGAAAGAAAATGAAAACGAGAATGGAAAGAGTAGAAACTAAGGGGTCAACTTTGTGCCTGCTAGCCGGTGCACGCAGGAATTTTTGCTGGAGCGTGACCTTGTCCTCCCAGGTAGCCATCTCCACCGGCGAGTCGCTCCACTTGACGAGAACTTGGACCACGAATGAAGAACAACGTCGTACCACTCGTTGCTGCAAAACCTGGTCAGGCACTTGAAAGGAAGTATCTGAAGATGGCAACAGGGGAAAAACCTGACAGTCCGGTGCCAAAACCTTGCGTAACAGTGACACATGAAAAACCGGATGAACCTTACTGGTAATAGGGAGAGCCAGTTTGTAAGCAACTGCTCTGATGCGTTCCAGCACTTCAAACGGCCCATAGAATCTGAAGGCAAACTTATGGTTGGCATGGGGAGCGACAGAAGTTTGTAAGTAAGGCTGAAGCTTGAGGAAAACCTTGTCACCCACTTCGAACGATCGCTTAGATCGATGTTTGTGAATAGGTGAACATGCTGTGAAGTTTAATGATCAAGCTCATCACCTTGTGATAGCACACGTTCATTGTGAATAGGTGAACAAGATGATAATCATCGATCATATGACAAAGATAAAAATGATAACGCATATCAATTGCTAGGGGGCATGCGAGCATATATTTTTCCCGTTGCAATGTACGGGCATATTTGCTACATACCATCAACGTATACATGAATTTTGTTTCGTTGCAACGCACGGACACTCATCTATACTACTTAAAAAGAACCTAACTGTTTGGTGTTTCATCCGGTTTTCTTCCTACCACCCCTTTGTCCAACCTTTTTTATAATAACCATTAGGTAAATGACCCCTTAAGTTACTAAATATTTATATCCCGTTGCAACGCACGAGCATTGTCCTAGTTATTGATTGATAGGAGATGCGATTAATACTTTATCTGAGGAGATTGAGAGGAAGGAAAGAACCCCCCCCCCCCATGGCACATGTGATGTTGGACATGACGCTTGGGCATAGGTTAGCGACAAGGAGAGGCTTGGTGTGACGCCCCCAAAATCAGACCGTGTACAGTAATCATACACACAGGGTACACGACTGAGATTAGGGTGCCACGGTGATAATATCACAGCACAACACTAAACACCAAAGGATAAACAAATATGTTACAATAGAGGGGGTCACGCGAACCCGAATACATAAGTCATACAAGCCATAATATCTGAGTACAGACATAGTTAGTCAAGTTTTGCCTTAAGAAGGCTAGCACAAATCACATCAGAGATACAGATCGAAAAGGCGAAGCCTCCTGCCTGGGATCCACAGAACTACTCCTAGTCAACGGGGAACTCGACGTCGTAGTAGGCGCCTCCGGGGTACTCCTGCTCCTGGGCTCCAACGTCGGCTGCAGCGGCCGATCAGGCAAAACAGTAAAAGAAATAAAGCAGGTGAGTATCTAGTATACCCGCGAGTCTTACGTCCGCTACTAAGCATTATGCATGGTATCAACGGAATGAAGAGGCTGTATATAGTGGACTGAAGACAGAAATTCAGAGCAAGGGTAAGAGGCTAGGCCTATCGAAGACTAGCATCTTCCGACGATGTCTTGCAGCATGAGGTAAGAATCAGCCAACAGTTTATATAAAGCATAAAGTAACAATGCAGCAGAAGTTGCTGCAACATTGTATAATAATAAGTTGTAATAATTAACAATGCCTCCGAGTTCACCTCCTCGACATCCCCGCGAGGAAGAGGACCTGGAGCCATACAGTTTAATAATATTTTCTAGTGGTAAGATCCAGCTTCAGCATAAAGCGTCCTATTACCGTGGACACGGCTATTCGAATAGATTAATCTTCCCTGCAGGGGTGCACTTGTGTTACGCTACACGCACGGATCTCCAGGGTGGCGGGAACCTTGTTAGGGAACGCTCCACCGAGGCTATCCGACACTTCATAGCCCATCTTTCAAACTCAACAGAGAGGTCATCCGCCGGTCTAAATCCTAAGTACGCCGAGCCTTGGACCCCAACCCGAACGTACTCCTGCACGGTGCGTGGCTGGCCGGTGAAGTTGAAGCAAATCCAAATAAGACACCACTGCTCGAGAAAATAAGACAACACCACTTCCCGGCGCAGGCCGCGGTACTGCTGACGTCTGAAGAGTCCTCGGACGACACTACGAAGCAGAGGAGCCCATAAACTCGTAATTCCCACGGGTAGGTAGTGCGTACATGGCATATAGCCAACTTAAGACATTCACTGAACCATTTAGTATTTTAATTAACCTGCGTGGCAACCGTTATCGTTGCCTCGACTTAACCGACCCGCGGACAACGACAGCAGCCAGGACCACCAGTACATCGGTGCCTGCCCCATCGTCCCACCAAGTCACTGCGGTTACCAACAAGGTGAACCGTCTCCTTACCTTGTCTCGCGTGTGCTCCTGGAGGAGCTCGACTTTCGTGGTTTGGTAACTCTCGCGGCCAACGATCAGGGGCCAAGCACACCGGTACACTGGTCGTACCCTCCCTGTCGTCCCGTCGCAATACCTCTCGCGGGCACCGTTGGGTCGCCCGACTTCTTACCTGAAGGACAACCGTTTACAGGACCCTATGGCGGTAAGACAAAGTCAGCCTCGAGGGGAGTACAAGGATTACTCCTTGATAGCTCACACTTGAGGTGACTAGGCATAACCCAGATAGGGGCCTTGGACGGTGTCTGCATTGTACCGTACCTGTGCAGTTAAAATATTTGTATCCCCGTTCACTCCCCTGAGTGACCACGACCCTCTATCTAATCCTAGCCAACATTGCGCAGGGCTCACTGCTGAATAATGCATAATAATAATAATAGGCAGCATAGGATAAAGGAAGGCACATCAAGGGGCGACAAAATCAGGCTATGCAATTGAATAGGATTGTAATCGTAGCAGCAGCAGTAACAATGCCTAGTGCAAGAAAAGTACGGAAAGATAGGCGATATCTGGGGAAGAGAATGGCTCTGCTTGCCTGCAAGCTGGACGGTAGTAGTAGGGTCGTCGACGACGTAGTCGTACTCAGCAGCGGTGTAGTCGACGGCAGCAGCGGGGTCTACCGAAGATTAAGGGGGGAGGAAAACAGTAAATACACAACAAGCATATACAAACAGATGCATGACATGACAGATGAAATGTTAATGGTATTCTAACGCAGTGCAATGCACATTGCTCGGAACGGAAATTCATCTGGGGATAAACTACCGGCTCCGGATGATTATCGGACAGGGTGTCCGGAGGGGGAAGGATCAAGCCGGAGGTGTCATGGTTACCGGAACAACATAAGGGGGGTGTATCCGTGCTAGTTGATCTATTCCGAGAAACATTCGTGTTCGGAATAAATTCATCCGGGCACTCTAACAGTACCGGACAATTTATCGGACAGTCGGTCCGGAGGGGGAATGTTCGATGTTCGTTGTGTTAGAGGGGTGTGGTAGACATACAGATAGCGTATTCGTATTCGTTATATTTTTCTGATCAACTTTCATGTATAAAGTTTTTGAATCCGAGTTACGGTTTAAAAGTTATTGAATTTCAAAGTTTAAATCAATTTAAACGATTTTCTGGATTTCTTTTATTATTTATTAAAGATTATCTAACACATTATCCACAACATTATCCAGAACAGTGCTGACATGTGGGACCCACATGTCAGCCTCTGTTATTTATAAAACATTTAATTAAATTAGAAAATGCCTCTGGACCCACATGTCATTGACCCAAATTTAATTATTAGATTAATCTAAACCATTAAGTTAATTATTTTAAAAGGGACCCACCGGTCAGTGTCCTAAACTTTTGCTAACAGTTTTGTTATTTTTAACAGGCGCTTAAGTGGGATGGGACCCATTGGTCAGTGGGCTATTAGCCCCTAATGACGTCCCTGACAGGACGGGCCCGCCTGGCAGTCGCACAGGGGCTCACCGGCGAGCTCACCGGAGCCAGAGGTTCGGCGACTTCGAGCTAGCGCTCGATTCCGGCGAGGAGAGCGGCCATGGGGGGGCGCGTTCGAACGGGCCCGTCGAGGCGCGTCAATTGGGGTGGGTGCGGTGGCTTGGGGTCGCCGGGAACGAGGCCGGCGACGAGGTTTGGCGGCGGGTGTCCTCGGACGTCGACGGGGTTTTTTAGCGCGGGGTTGAATGGGCGTAAGCGCGTTCGGTCCAGGGGGGCACGGGGAACGTGCGGGCACGCTTGGCGTGCCAAACGCACGTTATGGACCGCGGCTGCGTGACGCACGGTGGCGACGGAGCTCTGCTCCAATGGCGTGACGAGCTACGGCGACGGGGAGGGCTAGGGGGGACACGGCTACGATGAAGGGGATCACCGTGGGGGCGTAGCCGTTTAGAGTGGGCTCGGGGAGGGCTCGAGGTCGCCGGAATTTGACGGCGATGTCGCTGCGGCGCCGGAGGGGAACGACGGCGTAGTCGTCGCTGCCGGGCTCCACGGTGCGATTCCTTCTGCGTGATGATGAGGACGACGACGAGGAGGTGGACGGACACGGTGGCGTAGGCGGTAGTGGCCGTTGGCCGCGTGCGGCCACGGTAACGGCGACGGCGGCGCTCGGGAATTTTTTTTCCCGACGATGGCGAGAGGAGGAGGAGGGGAAATGGGGTGGGGGGTTGTCCAGGGGGGCCAGGGGGGGCTTAACGTCGACTGATGCCACAGGGGGGAGCAGGTGAGGGAGGGGGGGGGGGGTCCAGCGGCGTCCATGGCCACGGCTGCGACACGGCGTCGAGCAGGTGGCCGACGTGATGGGGGCAGGTGGGAGGTGGAAGACGGGCCGGGGTGGGCTGGCTGAGGTGGGCCTCACCCTAAGCGAGCTTTAAGCCTCTTTTTGTTTTGTTTTGTTTTCCTGTTTGTTCAATTTCTTTCTGTAATTGATTTATTAACCCTAGCATTTTTTTAAAGGTGTTTGGTGTTTGTAAATTAGGGTTACATATTACTAAGGTGCCACAAAAGTTTTTGCAGCAAAATAAAATCATTAGATATTTCTTTTAATTATTAAATGCCCAAAGTAAGGGTTTTAACCTACTGTTTGAATTGTTTGGAATTTTCTGCAACTTCAAAAATTACCAAAGTTGGTCCAACATGATTATAATGATTTTAGGCAATTTACAAAAATAGTTTCATGATTTTTGGAACAAATTTAATTGAGCACTTTTGTTTTATTTTTCAATTCAAAGTAGTTTCAACTAGGGGATAGTTTCTTGATGAGGGAGATGCATTGGGATTAGGGTTTTGATTACCAACCAGCATGGTTTGAAACGAGCAGAAGCAAGTTTGATTAAGGACAGGGGATAACAGTGATTAATAAACAGTGATGGTCAACAGTGATGATGATTACTGTTACAGCAACTGAGGGTGTTACAAATCTCCCCCACTACAAGAATTCTCGTCCCGAGAATTTAAGTGGTAGCGGGGAAAAGATCGGGGTATTCATCGCGAAGGCGATCTTCGCGTTCCCAAGTGGCTTCATCTTCAGAATGATTCGACCACTGGACTTTGAGGAACTTGACGGTCTTGTTGCGGGTTCGCCGCTCAGACTGATCGAGAATGCGGCTCGGATGTTCCTGATACGTCAAGTCCTGTTGCAGCTCAATCATATCATGTTTGACTTCGCGAATAGGGTCCTTGAAGCAGCGACGGAGTTGCGACACATGGAAGACATCATGGACTTGGGAGAGGTTCGGCGGCAATTCCAACCGGTATGCCACGGGTCCACTCCTGGAAAGGATACGGAACGGGCCAATTTAGCGAGGAGCCAACTTGCCCTTGATACCGAAGCGATGAGTGCCTCTCATGGGAGTGACACGAAGGTATGCATACTCGCCAGGTTGATAGACCATTTCTTTGTGCTTGCGGTCATAGTTGCTTTTCTGGCGGGACTGAGCGGCTTTCAGGTGTTCACGGATAACGCGAACCTGATCTTCAGTATGCTGTATAATGTCCGGACCAACGAGAGTCCGTTCCCCAGTTTCTGACCAATTCAGAGGGGTTCGACACTTACGTCCATAAAGAACTTCAAAGGGGGCCATCTTCAGACTAGCTTGATAGCTATTGTTATACGAGAATTCTGCAAATGGAAGAGATTCCTCCCACTTCTTGCCGAAGGAGATGACACAAGCTCGAAGCATATCTTCAAGCACTTGATTAACTCGTTCGACTTGTCCTTGCGACTGGGGGTGATAGGCGGTGCTGAAATTCAGATGCGTTCCCATAGCTTCTTGGAAACTATCCCAAAATCTTGAGGTGAAGATGCTGCCACGGTCCGAACTGATCTCCAGCGGAATACCATGGAGGGACACAATCCTGGAAACGTACAAGTCTGCTAACTGACTAGCAGAGATCGTCTCCTTGACTGGCAGAAAGTGGGCAACCTTGGAGAATCGGTCGATGACGACAAAGATGGCATCATGACCCTTCCGTGATCGGGGAAAACCGGTGACGAAGTCCATCTCGATCTTGTCCCACTTCCATTCAGGAATAGAGAGTGCTTGTAGAGTTCCAGCAGGCCTTTGATGTTCTGCCTTGACGCGACGGCAAACGTCACATTCAGAAACATATCGGGCAATGTCTTGCTTCATGTTAGGCCACCAGAATTGCTGACGAATGTCTTGGTACATCTTGGTGCTTCCAGGATGAATGGACAACGGGGTATCGTGGGCCGCTCTCATGACCTTCGGGGTCATATCCAGGTTCTCATGCCTGCCCTTGCTGTGAGTAACCACTAAACGGTTCTGGTAGAACGCCGCACCTTTACTATCAATGGTGAAGGGTGAGGGTCTCCCATTGGCGATATCACGCTTAATCTTGTGTACGAAATCATCATAGAACTGTATACCCTTGACGGATTTGACGAGATCCGGTTCGATGACCAGGTTATTCGCATAACCTTGAGGAACAATCTCGAGGTTCAACTTTTGAAAGTCTTCATACAGAAGGGGTTGCTGCACCTGAACCTCAAGTTCAGAGCAATAAGCTTTGCGGCTCAAGGCATCGACCATCACATTAGCCTTGCCAGGGGTGTAATGAATATCCATGTTAAAATCGGCTATTGTCTCGAGCCATCTTTGTTGGCGGAGATTCAGGTCGGGCTGAGTAAACAAGTACTTCAGGCTTTGGTGGTCGGTGTAGATCTCGCAACGATTACCAACGAGGTAATGTCGCCACAGCTTCAATGCATAAATTACTGCTGCCAATTCGAGATCATGTGTTGGATATTTGTCTTCGTGAGCACGCAACTGACGAGAGCCATAAGCAATCACCTTGCGCTCTTGCAATAGGACACAACCTAATCCTTGACGAGACGCGTCGCAATATATCACGAAGTCCTTCTGAGTATCAGGGGGAGCGAGCACCGGGGGAGAAGTTAGCTTGTCCTTGAGTGCTTGAAAACTTTCTTGACATTTATCTGTCCACTCAAACTTGACGCCTTTGTGAAGCAGATTAGTCAGAGGCCTGGCAATCTTGGAAAAATTCTCGACGAAACGGCGGCAATAGCCAGCGAGTCCGAGGAAACTGCGGACTTGCTTGACGGTCTTGGGAGGAGTCCAGTCAAGAATAGCCTGGATACGTTCTGGGGTGACGGCAATGCCATCCTTGGAAATCACATGTCCAAGGTAGGTTACTTCGGGAAGCCAGAATTCACACTTAGAATACTTAGCGTAGAGTTTGTGTTCTCGAAGCTTCTCCAGTATAAGACGAAGATGTTCAGCATGTTCTTCTTCATTCTTGGAATATATCAATATATCATCCAGATAAACCACGACGAACTGGTCGAGGTACTCCATGAAAATATAATTCATCTATCTGGAGAAGGTGGCTGGAGCATTGGTTAAGCCAAAGGACATGACAGTGTACTCGTATGAACCATAGCGAGTAATGAAAGAAGTCTTCGGAATGTCCTCATCACGGACTCGGATTTGGTGATAACCCAACCTCAAGTCGAGTTTAGAAAACACCTTGGATCCGGCAAGTTGATCATACAGATCGTTGATCCGGGGAAGTGGGTATTTATTCTGGATGGTGGCTTGGTTAATGGGCCGATAATCTTGGACCAATCGGTTTGTCCCATCGCTCTTCTTGACAAAAAGCGAAGGTGCTCCCCAAGCTGAGGAACTGGGGCGAATGAATCCTTTCTGAAGCGCCTTGTCGATTTCCTCCTTAAGTTCAAGGAGTTCATGTGGCAGCATCTTGTAAGGACGCTTGGCGATAGGAACAGTGCCTGGCTTCAAGTCGATGACGAATTCAACTTCTCTGATCGGGGGTATTCCCGGCAGTTCTTCTGGGAAGACGTCGGGAAAATCGCGAACGACCGGAACGTTCTCGATGCCTTCGAGGGGGGCGGAATTCAAAGCATTCATCATAAATATCTGTGTTTCAGCATTACGGGTAACTCTGGTGGTGTGGTTAACAATCTCGCCGGAGGGGTGAAAGAGTTGGACAGACTTGGTGCCACAATAAAGTGTGGCATCGTGGAATTTCAACCAGTCCATTCCCAGAATTAGGTCTATGGTGGAAGACATCAGGACTATGGGGGAAGCATGGAATTCAATTCCCTCAATTTCAACGATGGTTTCGGGCACGATCTTGGTGGTTCGGCATTGGCCTATCGGGGTGCGAACAACCATCGGTGGGTTCATCTTTTCAAATTCGAAGTTATGCGACAATGCAAATGCTTCCGACATGAATGAATGCGATGCTCCTGTATCAAATAAAACAGTAGCAGGTACGGAATTAACGAGAAGGGTACCCATCACGGTAGCGGGTTGTTGCTGAGCTTCTTCAACATTGACGTGGTTAGCATGTCCACGAGCATAAGCGGCAGACCCAGTATTATAGTTGGGGGTCCTGTTGTTTCCACGACCATTTCCACGGCCAGTGGGGTGGACTACCAGCTGCTTCTGTTTCTGGGGGCACTCTCTAGAAAAATGCCCAGGTTGGCGGCACGTGAAGCATAGTCCATCCTGAGGACGAAGGGGTGTAGCATTGGGTGGTGCAGGCAGAGCTCTTGGCATCTGCGGTGGTGGAGGCAGACGGGGTGCAGCATAAGACGGCCTTGGAGCAGGGGCAGCTGAATGGGTCACACTGGTAGGGAGCCAGATACGACGCTTCTGCGTTGCGCCCGAAGATGAGCCAACGTCACGATAACGCTTTAGAGAGTTCTTGTGCTCCATCTGGGCAGTCTCGACGGTGATAGCCTTGTTCACCATGGTGGCGAAGTTGGCGAAATCATGAACGGCAAGAGCGAGCCTGAGTTCTGGGTTGAGGCCACGACGGAACTTCTGCTGCCTGCGAGCATCAGTGGTGATCTCTCCTTCCGCATAGCGAGAGAGGTTGAGGAACTCGCGCTGATAGGCTTCAACAGTCATATCGCCCTGAGTGAGGTTACGGAATTCTTCCGCCTTACGATCCATGATCCCCTGAGGAATGTAGCGGGCGCGGAAGGCAGACTGAAATTCATCCCAAGTGATGACTTCTCCGACTGGCAGTGAACGCTTGTGGGTGTTCCACCACTGCGCAGCGGCGCCTTTCAGATGATAAGACGCAAAGTTCACATAGTCGGCTGGATCGACATTAGCAGACTCCAGCTCGTGAGTGATGTCGCGAAGCCAGTCATCAGCATCCAGCGGCTGAACAGTGTTGCGGAACATAGTGGGGTTGAGGCGGGTGAAGTCGTGCAGAGTCACAGTGGCATGCTGATGGTGGTGCCCATTCTGATTCGGCTGGGGGAACTGAGCCATGATATTCTGCATGAACTGACGATTCATCTCGAACTGCTGCATCATCGCGGCCATGTAATCCGGTGGCGGAGGTGGGTCGTTGGCAGCACGACCACGACCACGACCACCACGACCAGCCATCCTACTAGAATTTAACAGGGGTATTTCAGCGATGAAAATTTAACGAGATACCGGAATCAAGCCTGAAGTAAAACGACAACGAAAAGGAGGCGCAGATATGTAAAGGAGTAGTCATATAAGACATACACATTCGCACACAGAATCAATCGAAAATCGGGCAGCGTAACGTCGTAGAAATTAAGGAAAAAAAGGACTCTCTAGGCGGCGCGCAGACCGCGGTAAGGATTACACGACGCGACATAGATTCCACTATGTCAATCACGCCGCAAGAAAACTGTTAGCCACAGGAGTTGATGCCAGAGAACGCGCGGCCTGCCCAGAATGAGAATGGGATCCGCGGTCTGGGATCTGGCGTACGACGCTTGCGACACGACTCAATCAATGGGGGAAGCACCAAAAACGCCGGGTGGAATCAAGAGAACGTGATCCTAATGTCAGCTTTTGTAAAACTTACCAGCAAGGATAAGAGAGCAGATTCCCAGAGCATAGGTAAGGAGAAAAGGATCCTAATACCATAGATATCACACGTAGTGACATCGATGTGGGCCCGTAAGCCAAAGATTAAGTTAGCGAAATAGTTTTTCAAAGTCTAGACTCAACTTCGACCAGGTAGTGGTGGGGTGGCTTCCTACAGGCAGTCGGCTCTGATACCAACTTGTGACGCCCCAAAAATCAGACCGTGTACAGTAATCATACACACAGGGTACACGACTGAGATTAGGGTGCCACGGTGATAATATCACAGCACAACACTAAACACCAAAGGATAAACAAATATGTTACAATAGAGGGGGTCACGCGGACCCGAATACATAAGTTATACAAGCCATAATATCTGAGTACAGACATAGTTAGTCAAGTTTTGCCTTAAGAAGGCTAGCACAAATCACATCAGAGATACAGATCGAAAAGGCGAGGCCTCCTGCCTGGGATCCACAGAACTACTCCTAGTCAACGGGGAACTCGACGTCGTAGTAGGCGCCTCCGGGGTACTCCTGCTCCTGGGCTCCAACGTCGGCTGCAGCGGCCGATCAGGCAAAACAGTAAAAGAAATAAAGCAGGTGAGTATCTAGTATACCCGCGAGTCTTACGTCCGCTACTAAGCATTATGCATGGTATCAACGGAATGAAGAGGCTGTATATAGTGGACCGAAGACAGAAATTCAGAGCAAGGGTAAGAGGCTAGGCCTATCGAAGACTAGCATCTTCCGACGATGTCTTGCAGCATGAGGTAAGAATCAGCCAACAGTTTATATAAAGCATAAAGTAACAATGCAGCAGAAGTTGCTGCAGCATTGTATAATAATAAGTTGTAATAATTAACAATGCCTCTGAGTTCACCTCCTCGACATCCCCGCGAGGAAGAGGACCTGGAACCATACAGTTTAATAATAGTTTCTAGTGGTAAGATCCAGCTTCAGCATAAAGCGTCCTGTTACCGTGGACACGGCTATTCGAATAGATTAATCTTCCCTGCAGGGGTGCACTTGTGTTACGCTACACGCACGGATCTCCAGGGTGGCGGGAACCTTGTTAGGGAACGCTCCACCGAGGCTATCCGACACTTCATAGCCCATCTTTCAAACTCAACAGAGAGGTCATCCGCCGGTCTAAATCCTAAGTACGCCGAGCCTTGGACCCCAACCCGAACGTACTCCTGCACGGTGCGTGGCTGGCCGGTGAAGTTGAAGCAAATCCAAATAAGACACCACTGCTCGAGCAAATAAGACAACACCACTTCCCGGCACAGGCCGCGGTACTGCTGACGTCTGAAGAGTCCTCGGACGACACTACGAAGCAGAGGAGCCCATAAACTCGTAATTCCCACGGGTAGGTAGTGCGTACATGGCATATAGCCAACTTAAGACATTCACTGAACCATTTAGTATTTTAATTAACCTGCGTGGCAACCGTTATCGTTGCCTCGACTTAACCGACCCGCGGACAACGACAGCAGCCAGGACCACCAGTACATCGGTGCCTGCCCCATCGTCCCACCAAGTCACTGCGGTTACCAACAAGGTGAACCGTCTCCTTACCTTGTCTCGCGTGTGCTCCTGGAGGAGCTCGACTTTCGTGGTTTGGAAACTCTCACGGCCAACGATCAGGGGCCAAGCACACCGGTACACTGGTCGTACCCTCCCCGTCGTCCCGTCGCAATACCTCTCGCGGGCACCGTTGGGTCGCCCGACTTCTTACCTGAAGGACAACCGTTTACAGGACCCTATGGCGGTAAGACAAAGTCAGCCTCGAGGGGAGTACAAGGATTACTCCTTGATAGCTCACACTTGAGGTGACTAGGCATAACCCAGATAGGGGCCTTGGACGGTGTCTGCATTGTACCGTACCTGTGCAGTTAAAATATTTGTATCCCCGTTCACTCCCCTGAGTGACCACGGCCCTCTATCTAATCCTAGCCAACATTGCGCAGGGCTCACTGCTGAATAATGCATAATAATAATAATAGGCAGCATAGGATAAAGGAAGGCACATCAAGGGGCGACAAAATCAGGCTATGCAATTGAATAGGATTGTAATCGTAGCAGCAGCAGTAACAATGCCTAGTGCAAGAAAAGTACGGAAAGATAGGCGATATCTGGGGAAGAGAATGGCTCTGCTTGCCTGCAAGCTCGACGGTAGTAGTAGGGTCATCGACGACGTAGTCGTACTCAGCAGCGGTGTAGTCGACGGCAGCAGCGGGGTCTACCGAAGATTAAGGGGGGAGGAAAACAGTAAATACACAACAAGCATATACAAACAGATGCATGACATGACAGATGAAATGTTAACGGTATTCTAACGCAGTGCAATGCACATTGCTCGGAACGGAAATTCATCTGGGGATGAACTACCGGCTCCGGATGATTATCGGACAGGGTGTCCGGAGGGGGAAGGATCAAGCCGGAGGTGTCGTGGTTACCGGAACAACATAAGGGGGGTGTATCCGTGCTAGTTGATCTATTCCGAGAAACATTCGTGTTCGGAATAAATTCATCCGGGCACTCTAACAGTACCGGACAATTTATCGGACAGTCGGTCCGGAGGGGGAATGTTCGATGTTCGTTGTGTTAGAGGGGTGTGGTAGACATACGGATAGCGTATTCATATTTGTTATATTTTTCTGATCAACTTTCATGTATAAAGTTTTTGAATCCGAGTTACGGTTTAAAAGTTATTGAATTTCAAAGTTTAAATCAATTTAAATGATTTTCTGGATTTCTTTTATTATTTATTAAACATTATCCAAAACATTATCCACAACATTATCCAGAACAGTGCTGACATGTGGGACCCACATGTCAGCCTCTGTTATTTATAAAACATTTAATTAAATTAGAAAATGCCTCTGGACCCACATGTCATTGACCCAAATTTAATTATTAGATTAATCTAAACCATTAAGTTAATTATTTTAAAAGGGACCCACCGGTCAGTGTCCTAAACTTTTGCTATCAGTTTTGTTATTTTTAACAGGCGCTTAAGTGGGATAGGACCCACTGGTCAGTGGGCTATTAGCCCCTAATGACGTCCCTGACAGGACGGGCCCGCCTGGCAGTCGCACAGGGGCTCACCGGCGAGCTCACCGGAGCCAGAGGTCCGGCGACTTCGAGCTAGCGCTTGATTCCGGCGAGGAGAGCGACCATGGGGGGGGGGGCGCGTTCAAACGGGCCCGTCGAGGCGCGTCAATTGGGGTGGGTGCGGTGGCTTGGGGTCGCCGGGAACGAGGCCGGCGACGAGGTTTGGCGGCGGGTGTCCTCGGACGTCGATGGCGACGGGGTTTTTTGGCGCGGGGTTGGATGGGCGTAAGCGCGTTCGGTCCAGGGGAGCACGGGGAACGTGCGGGCACGCATGGCGTGCCAAACGCGCGTTCTGGACCGCGGCTGCGTGACGCACGGCGGCGACGGAGCTCTGCTCCAATGGCGTGACGGGCTACGGCGACGGGGAGGGCTAGGGGGGACACGGCTACGATGAAGGGGCTCACCGTGGGGGCGTAGCCGTTTAGAGTGGGCTCGGGGAGGGCTCGAGGTCGCCGGAATTTGACGGCGATGTGGCTGCGGCGCCGGAGGGGAACGACGGCGTAGTTGTCGCTGCCGGGCTCCACGGTGCGATTCCTTCTGCGTGATGATGAGGACGACGACGAGGAGGTGGACGGACACGGTGGCGTAGGCGGTAGTGGCCGTTGGCCGCGTGCGGCCACGGTAACGGCGACGGCGGCGCTGGGGAATTTTTTTCCCGACGATGGCGAGAGGAGGAGGAGGGGAAATGGGGTGGGGGGTTGTCCAGGGGGCGCAGGGGGGGGCTTAACGTCGACTGATGCCACAGGGGGGAGCAGGTGAGGGAGGGGGGGGGGGTCCAGCGGCGTCCATGGCCACGGCTGCGACACGACGTCGAGCAGGTGGCCGACGTGATGGGGGTAGGTGGGAGGTGGAAGACGGGCCGGGGTGGGCTGGCTGAGGTGGGCCTCGCCCCAGGCGAGCTTTAAGCCTCTTTTTTTTTCCTGTTTGTTCAATTTCTTTCTGTAATTGATTTATTAACCCTAGCATTTTTTTAAAAGGTGTTTGGTGTTTGTAAATTAGGGTTACATATTACTAAGGTGCCACAAAAGTTTTTGCAGCAAAATAAAATCATTAGATATTTCTTTTAATTATTAAATGCCCAAAGTAAGGGTTTTAACCTACTGTTTGAATTGTTTGGAATTTTCTGCAACTTCAAAAATTACCAAAGTTGGTCCAACATGATTATAATGATTTTAGGCAATTTTAAAAAATAGTTTCATGATTTTTGGAACAACTTTAATTGAGCACTTTTGTTTTATTTTTCAATTCAAAGTAGTTTCAACTAGGGGATAGTTTCTTGATGAGGGAGATGCATTGGGATTAGGGTATTGATTACCAACCAGCATGGTTTGAAACGAGAAGAAGCAAGTTTGATTAAGGACAGGGGATAACAGTGATTAATAAACAGTGATGGTCAACAGTGATGATGATTACTGTTACAGCAACTGAGGGTGTTACACTTGGAGCTGGCTGCGAGCCTGCGACGGGCTGTGAAGGCTTGGCTGGTGGCACTGCATCATGCAGAGAGAGAGAGATGGATATAGAGAGAAGACTATAAGAATCCATAGAAATAGTAAGTGATGTTCGGATCTTGGTGTAGATTAGTTTTGAAGGGCATTAGTGAGATTTTATTGGTTCAGGAAGCTCAAGAGACCTTCGTGAGTTAATTGATACAATAAGAGGAATGGTCAGAAGATAACGTGGGCACTTACGCTGCGGGTGGAAGGTAGCATTGCCTTTCACGGGGAGCTCCACTTCTCTGCGTCTCTCTCTCCCCCACGTCTCTCTCCCCCCTTCCTCCTTCTCTGCGAGAGGTTCTTAGATCTGGCCGCCCGGCCCTCCCTCGGGCCTTCGCCGCCGGCGCAGCCGGTCGGGGAAGCGATGGGCCAGGTGCCTGGTGTGCTCCTGTAGTTAGGTCTGGCTTTATGCCGAGTTTTAGGTGTCTTGGGTGTGAGTTGCTGCCGTCTTCGAGCCATGGCTTGCAACTGTTCGTGGTGAGTTTCCTCACTATGGTGGCGAGGTGCTGCCTTATGTGGAGATCTTCCTCGACCCCCTCTTCAATAAGCTCGACGCTCCACTTCTTCTGCTGGATCTTGCGACTTCCCCTCTTCTCGAATGCCATCTTGGAGATGGATATGAGATGTGGGAGGTCGTTGGAGATGCAGGAGGTGGCTGGATCTGGTGCGTACTCGTCGTTTCTGAGCTTCAGGCGTGGTGCAATCCCACCGCTGCTAGCAGGGCGGTCTCCTATGGGAGTGTTGCAGCCCATTGCGGTGGTCCATGGCAGGCTTCCTCAACTCGGTTTTGATGTCTTCTGGCTGAAGGGCAGACTGTTATTCCTCCTTTGTGAGGCAGTTCTTCTCCTCAATGGATTTCGTCGGACCAAGTGGTTCGTCCCCGGCTCCGGCAACGATACTGTTCATTGGGCAGAAGTTGGATCCGATTGCTTTTATATTTCTCCTCTTGGGGTCCTTTCTGTAAGTTGTGGGGTTGTATCAGTAGTTTTTTTTATCTTGCCATGGTCCTACTTGTAATCTGTACTATCTTATGGTAATCTATAAAACTTTTATCTCGTTCAAAAAAAAAGCAATTGCTTTCACGTCTGCATACACAGTGCATGTACACATGGCAAAAATTGCTGATGTGGCTATATGATGATGTGGATGGGCTGCATGTTGAGAAAATTGGTAATAGTGGGGGGCAACTTCTTAAGAATGTTAGATTAGTGGGATCCTGTTGAACAGAGTAAAAATTAAGTGGGCTAACCCACTTTAGCCCATTGGGATCCCACATATCATCTATCACATGGTGCGGCCATCGCTAAAACCATAGACTACATCCAGGTTCAAGCTGTAGGTTGGACTGTAGGTGGGAGTCCCACCATAATCCACCCAGTCCCAGTGTCGCATGGTGGGATACTAGAAAAGACCCACTTAATATTTGGTGGATTAAGTGGGGGCACTAATGGGATCCCATTTGAAATTTTGATACAACACATGGAGGCGGCAACGCGTACCTCATTTGGCGGTTGCAGAGGGGCGATATCTACGACTTGACGGGATCTCGCTCCCGTTCTCTTGCAGGCCGCCGCACCATCCCGGGCACCGACCATGCCGACTACGTGCCATTCCAAGTGTTCATGGACATGGCCATGCCCATCACCACGTTCCTAGTGCTCGCCCATCCTCGCCGAGCTAAAGCTTCTCACCACGGCCATCAGCGAGACGACGCTTGCTGCGGCCGCATTCAACGAGGTGGTGGCTTGGGTCCTTTTTGGCGTTGGCTGTGGCCATCTCGGGGAGCAATGACGACAAACACAGCCCGATCACCTCCCTATAGGTGCTCCTCTCCGGTGCCGCGTTCGTGTCATTCTGGATGCTGTCCATGAAGCATTGAAGCCGCTCATGTCATGGGTGGCGCGACGGTCAGACGCGGGCTCCGGGGGATCTCAGGCTGCTAAAAAAATGGAAGAAGCATTCATCCACCGGCGGGCACTCGAACCACCGGATCATATGATCCAGCTTGGTGAACCGCGGAGGGACCGGTACAGGGCAGACATCGGGGAACCAACGGTCGAACACTTACGGCGGCACGAACATCTCGGTAACGGCGGCGCCTTTCCAGCTCATCTCGGAGCAAGAGTTGAAGATGTGCCAGAAGGCAGTACCATCGGGCACGGCGTGGCTGAGCGACATGGCGACCAACACGTCTTCAACAATCTCGGTGACCTACGTGGCAAGGACGGGGCGCGAGCTGGACAAGGTAAGGACCAGACCACACGGGGGACGTACAACAACGCCGCAACATCGGCCTCTGTGACGCAGGGCACCTTCACGTGGACTAACTCTACGACCTGCTGGTGCAGCGCGGAGAGACGGTGTAGCCGCGCTCCTCCGGCTGTGAGGCGTCCGACGAAAGGGGTAGAAGCGTTCTGTAGCGCGGGCGACTGCTAACTTCCACTAACCCATGCACTAACTAAGCCCTACATGCATGCACACGTTCAGCACCGAGGCACCATTAATTCAATGGCAAGGACCTGGATGTAGTTGATGGTTTTAGCGATGGCCGCACCATGCGATAGATGATAGGTGGGATCCCAATGGGCTAAAGTGGGTTAACCCACTTAATTTTTACTCTGTCCAACGGGATCCCACTAATAGGTTTTAAGTGGGATGGGAAATTTAGTCTCACTTATTCCCACCCCCACTTGCAGCCCGAATCCAGGTTCTTTGTCGTTGAATGAATGATGCCTCGGTGCTGAACGTGTGCATGCATGTATGATTAGTTAGTGCATGGGTTAGTGGAAGTTAGCAGTCGCCCGTGCTAAAAAACGCTTCTACCCCTTCGCCGAACGCCTCACAGCCGGAGGAGGGCGGCCATTGTCTCTCCGCGCTGCACCAACAGGTCGCAGAGTTAGTCCACGCGGAGGCGTCCCGCGTCACAGAGTCCGATGTTGCGGCGTCGCTGTACGTCCTCCGTGTGGTCTGGTCCTTTCCTTGGTCAGATCGCGCCCCGTCCTTGCCACGTAGCACTATGCCATGAACTCCACCAGAGAGCAGAACTACCTCCCCTTAGGCAACGTAGCCGAGAGGAATGAAGACGGTCGCCCTTTGACCAAAGAATACAGCGGCTCACCGGAGGCCAGACATCCACCAAGGGCGCCACATCCTCCCAAGATCCCCCGCCGTCTGAGCCCAAGGAATTCATCTGCATAATCCATCTTCCCTTGTATTCGGCGCCGCTTCTCCATCACCACGATGGAAGATGGCAACGACAAATTGGTTGAGCCTTGATAAATCTGGGGTAAAGAAACACACTGGAAGCTTGGATCCAGTAAGAAACGCCCCCGAAGACAGAAGCCCCTCGTCCTCCACCTCCTACAATCTCCTCCATCGCCACCAAGACGAACAGAGAAGGGCAAGAAGGGAGGAAGATGAACTCGACCTGGGAACGCCAATGGATGAGATCCTCCAGATCCACAACAACATCATGCTTATTGATGGAGCTAGCACAAGATCCGCCACTATCCCTTCGAATCCGCCATGAATGAAGGGAAGGAAGCATCTCTAGCGACCACCAGCCGCTACACGGACGCGACGGTGGGCTGCGCTCCAGCGGCATAAAGCCAGACGAAATACCTAACCTAAGACAACTACGAGGAAACCGACGCCGAAGACCTCCCCCATCTCCTCTCCAACCGGCGGCGCCGGCAGCAAGGATTTGGGCTCGGCTCAGGCCGGATCTGAAGGGTACTCTCAAAGTGGAAGGGAGAGGGGAGGAGAAGGGGGGAGACGAGAGGCGTGTGACGCTGTGTGGCAAAGGTGCCAAGTTGGTCTCCTTTGTTGGCCTAGAGGTCACCGAGCTTGTTGAAGACGTGTTGGTCGCCATGTCGCTCAGCCACGCCGTACCCGATGGTACTGCCTTCTGGCACATCTTCAACTCCTGCTCCGAGATGAGCCGGAGCGACGCCGCCGATGCCGAGATGTTCGTGCCGCCTTAAGTGTTCGACCATTGGTTCCCCGATGTCGGCCCTGTACCGGTCCCTCCGCGGTTCACCAAGCTGGATCATATGATCTGGTGGTTCGAGTGCCCGCCGGTGGGTGAATGCTTCTTCCATTTTGTAGCAGCCTGAGATCCCCCGGAGCCCGCGTTTGACCGTCGCGCTACCCACGGGCTTAGCGGCTTCCCGCCCTTCGTTGGTGAGCCCCAAGTGGAAGGCGTGATGCAGTTTAGCAGTGAGTTTCCCTCGGTGAGGATACCAAGGTTTGTCTCCCGTAGGACTCCGGATATGATAAGTAGGTGTCAGCGGCGCGACTGACGTGGACCTGCACACAGACACAGATAACTTTGTTCCCAACGAAGTTCAGAGAGGTTGTCAATCTCTCCGGTCTTGTTGTTCACAAAGGGTAAACCACAAGTGATAATGATAGCAAGTAAAACCAGAAAAGTAAAGATAGCTTGGAAACAATAATAAGGATATGGACCGGGATACGTGATGTTCGCTAGTGATGTCTCTCTCCCAAAAGACGATAAAACTGCTATGCGAGGTAAACAAATTACAGAAAGGCAATTGACAGGATTATGAACGCACCGCAATGCTAACTATGCTACAAAAGAAAGGAAGAGGTTCAAAAGCACGGGCAGTACGCCAAAATAAGTAGACTGAAATCCATCTGCATCTACTACTAATCATCCACCTTGAGATATCTATCCAGAACATCTCGCTGGTATTAAGTTGCGAGCCCCACCCAAAGTGTAAACCCAAAGCAACAGACAACTGCAATAAAAGAACTTTGCGTAAAGTAAACAATCCTTGTGACCGCGGTCACAAGCACCGTTGTTTTCCCCCTTGTGGCAACAACACATCCCCTAGACTCATGTTTCTGTCACTCAAGCGTGTCATCAGGGAGGCATGAACCCACAATCTAGCACAATGCTCCCTCTTGGAGTCACTACCTACTACTTGTCCAAAGCAATAAACAACAACGGAGAACATGCAAGAATTACTTAGGAAAAAAAATATAAAAGATCAAAACCAAATATATTACTCTATCACAATCTGAACATAATCTCATAATCCATCAGATCCGATCAAACTCAACATAGCAATTCCAGAAATATTACAAAGGTGCCTCGATCATGTAGGGCAGCTCACGAGGTCTAAACAATGAAGATCAAAGAGGGGAGGAGAACATCACATAGCTACTGATCACGGACCCATGGTCCAAGAAGAACTACTCACGGGACATCCGGGGAGCATCCATGGTGGAGAGGAGACTCCCGGAGGTCAATCCTCCCTCCGTCAGGGTGCCGGGAAGAGGTCTTCTGGTGCTCCCGATCTTGGAAGCGCGGCGGCGGCGGAACAGAGGCGAGTTCGCGGAATAGGGTTCCTGTTCTGGAGTTTTCCCGTGACGGGGGATATATAGGCGAAAGGGGGCAGCCAGAGGTGGGTCAGGGGCCCCAGGCGCCCCCCTGGCGCGGCCAGGGGTGGGGCTGCGCCAGGTGGCCGCCTGCCCCCCCTTGGCCCCCTCTGGCCCCTCCCCGGCTTTTCTCGAAGCTTCCGTCACGCTGATTTTTTATCTGAATTTTCCCGAATTTTTCTGGCACTTTTTATATGGGGGAAAACTGAAATAGAAAAACAGCAAAAAACAGGAACTGGCACTGGGGTGCACTGAGTTAATAGGTTAGTCCAAATATGATAAAAGAAATGTATGAAAGTGTATCTAGATCATACCAATATCACACAAAACATGCATGGAATGAGCAGAAATTATAGATACGTTTTGGACGTATCACCACGACATGAGCGGCTTCAATGCTTCATGGCCAGCATCCAGATCGACACGAATGCGGCACCGGAGAGGAGCACCTACAGAGAGGTGTCTGGGTGGCGTTTGTCGTCACTGCTCCCCGAGATGGCCACAACCAACGCCCAAAAGGACCCAGGCCACCACCTCGTTGAATGCGGCCGCAGCAGGCATTGTCTTGCCGATGGCTGTGGTGAGCAGCTTGAGCTCGGCGAGGATGCGCGAGCACTAGGAACACGGTGATGGACATGGCCATGTGTAACAACCCGGGTGTCACGCTACAGTAACCACCTTGTTAAATGCCATGCCATCATGATTAGGCATATGATAAGCACCGTCGGTTATGTCAAGTTCAAATTCAAGCCCTGATAAAAATTCAAAATAAAGTGGAGATTAAGTTGTTCTAAAAATGTTGGGAAAATAGTCTAAACCTTGCAAATATTCCATAGGTAATGGAAACATAGCAACCACTATTTAATAAAATATTTACTTGGTCTATATAAATAAAATAGTACCAAATCAGACCCATTTAATCCTTTAAATAATTAAATGGAGATCAATTGATTTATTTTGGACCTCAAACTTTTTGTGGCAATACATAATATTGTAACATGAATTTTGAGACCAGTGGAACCTTTTTGCAAAACCAATTGTTAGCCAAACAAAATAAAATAGTATTGAAAGAATAGCATAAAAGACCATAAATGGAAAATGGTTAACTTCCGCCCAGGGCAAAGCCCACCAACCCCAGCCCAGCCACCCGACCCACCTTCCCCTCCCCTTGTCTTCTTCCCCATGCGCCTGTTCACCATGGCGTGGCAAGCATCCACGGTGCCATGGCCACTGCGGGCGTCGTGTCGTTCATCTGGCGAGTCCTTGTGGCGTATATGGACGACCCCGAGCCCGTGGACAAACCCTAACGCCATTCCCCCCTCCCTTGCCTCACCATCGTCGCCGCAAAACGCCTGGGCGCGGCCGTCGCCGTCCTCCTTGCACAGGTGTGGCCAGCAACCACCCCAAGACAAACCAACATGTCCAGGAGCTCCGGCACACTCGTCCTCGTCACCGACAGCAAGGAATCGAGCCGGGAGCCGTCACGACTCGCGAATCGCGTCGTCTTCCACCTCGGACCCGCCGACGAACTCCGTCGATTCCGGTCGCTCCAGCACGCCATCGAGCCCACTGCCACCTCCTGCATGCTCGCGGTGAGCCTCCTGTACGTTGCGAAATGGCCTTAGCCTTCCCCTGAGCCCCTAGCCTATCCCCCCTTTTCCCTTTGCTCCGGCCGCCGCCATGGCCGGAGGTTACGTCGACGTTGTGCTCCTCTGGACCGCCTTGTGCCGCGTATGGGCTCCCCGTTCCTTCACGAGGCCGATGCGTTGTGTGGTTTCCTCCCGGTTGCCCCGCCTCGCCAGGTTCCACTGATGTCTGAACGCCGCCGCCGCACAACCCGACGCAGGCAATGATTCCGGCGAGTGCTCGCTCCAGATCCACCACCGTTGGATGCACATCGTCGTGTGCGTTCTGTAGAGCCCAACCACGCCTCCAACCATGGGCCCTAGCAGTTTTCCGACGAGATCCCGCGCCGCCGCGGTTTGGTCGTCGCCGGCGCCAACACCGTTTCAACCTGACCGGTGGGCCCGCGTTGGCATGATTAACCCCTAAATTGCCACTCACGCGTGGGCCCTCATACCCCCCTCTAATTAAACATATTTTTATTAACCCCCAGTGAGACTTATAGGTGGGCCATCCCTTTAAAAATATCCCTGGGGATAATTAAAACTGTTTAGTTAACTGTGTGAGTATGACACATGGGCCCCCGTGATTATTTGTTTAATTAAAGATGCAATTATAAATTGAGTGCATGACATGTGGGACCCATTGGTCAGTTTGACCAGTCAAAGGCTCTAGTCTATGACAGGGTGGCCCCACATGTCAGGTTTGACCAGTCAAACTGCACTGTTTTGGATAATGCTTATTTATTTAATAAAATAAATTCCAGAATTTCCAAAAATCATTTAAATATTAGAAATTCAATATCTTTTAAACCGTAAGTCTGATTCAAAAACTTTATACATGAAAATTGATTAGAAAAATATAACAAATACAGATACGCTATCCGTATGTCTACCACCCCCCTCTAACGTACCAAACATCGACATTCCCCCCCTCCGGGCCATCTGTCGGTAATTCCCGGTACCGATATGAGTTGCCCGGATCAAAATACTTTGTATACGGAAGTTACTCAGAACGGATCCACGATTAAGAATACGTTACTCATACTCCCACCACACCCCTCTAACATGCCAAACGTCGAACCGTCCCCCCCCTCCGGACCGTCTGTTCGATGATTTGTCCGATATTGTGAAAATATCCGGATGAATTTATTCTGAACATGAAATTTGTTCGGAATAGTTCAACTAACCCGGATACACCACCCACACGTGTGTCAGATGTCCACGACACCTCCGGCATGATACCTTCCCCCTTCGGATCATCTGTCCGGTAATCACCCGGAGCCGGTAAAAATTGCCGGTTAAATTCTGTTTCCTCCGCAACGTAAAGCACTGCGTTAGTTCTCCTCTAGCTTACCGTATTGCCATGTATTGTATTTGTGTTGCTATTATTGTTGTGTATTTATTGTTTCTTCCCCCCTCTTTCTGCCGATAGAGGTTGCGACCGCTGCCGATGCTTCCCCCTTTGTTCGACTACTTCGTCGACGACCGTGTACCTCTACCGTCGAGCTTACAGGCAAGCAGAGCCATTCTCTTCCCCAGATATCGCCTACCTTTCCGTACTTTCTTGCACTAGACATTGTTTCCGCTGCTGCTACGTTACCATCCTATTCAATTGCATAGCCTGATTTTGTCGCCCCTTGATGTACCTTCCTTATCCTATGCTGCCAATTATAATTATGCATTATATTCAGCAGTGAGCCCTGCGCATTGTTAGCTAGGATTAGATAGCGGGCCGTGGCCACTCAGGGGAGTGACGCGGATACAAGAATACATACAACTGCAACAGGTACGGATCAATGCAGACACCCTAGGGAACCTACAACGGCGAGACTCTGCCGAGTCGCTTCGAGTTTGACTTATGAGTGGAAGAACTCGTATTTCACTCTCGTCGGCTCAGTAGCGTAGCATCATTGGGATGATACAAGAATATTCCTCTTTAGTTCATTCCGCTGGTGTCTCGGCACCACCGGGGTGATACGAGAATATTCCTCTTTAGTTCATCCCGCTGATGTCTCTGTCGAACCCCTTTAAGTGTGCCATCGAGGGTGATTCCTCCTGGTTTCACTTAATAGTAGGCACTCGAATCAACTGGTGTCCTTAAAGGTAAGAGTTGGGCGACCCAACGGTGCCCGCGAGCGGTATATTGTTGGGAGCGACAGGGAGGGTACGACCGACGTTACTGGCGTGCTTGGCCCCTTCTCGTATCTCGCGAGCGTTACAAAACCACGAAAGTCAAGCTCTACCAAGAGCACACGCGAGACAAGGTAAGGAGACGGTTCACCTTGTTGGTAACCGCAGTGACTTGGTGGGACGACATGGCAGGCACCGACGTTACTGGTGGTCCTGACTGCTGTCGTTGACCGCGGGTCGGTTAAGTCGAGGCAACGATAACGGTTGTCACGCAGGTTAATTAAAATGCTAAATTGTTCGGCGGATGACTTGAGAGACCCGTTGGTCTGTACGCACTACCTCCACGTGGGATAAGAAGTTATGGGCTCCCCTGCGTCGTAGTTTGTCCGAAAGCTCTTCAGACGTCAGCAGTACTGCGGCCTGATCGCCGGGAAGTGGTCTTGTCTTCTTTGCTGCAGCAGGTGTGTTTTGGATTTGCTTTTTCTTCACCGGCCAGACTCGCACCGTGAAGGAGCGTGCAAGGGTGAGGGACCTAGACCCCTTGGCGCATAGGATATAGTCCGGCGGATGGCCTCTCTGCTGAGCCTAGGATGGGCTGCGTCGTGTCGGATAGCTTTGGTGGAGCGTTCCCTAACCAGGTTCCCGCCACGCTGGATATCCGAGCATGCAGGCTGAACAGTAGTGCACCCCTGCAGGGAGTTTAATCTATTCGAATAGCCATGTCCACGGTAACAGGACGCTTTATGCTGAAGCTGGATCTTACCACTAGAAACTACTACTATTAAACTGTATGGTTTCGGGTTTTCTTCCTCGCAGGGAAGTCGAGGAGGGGAACTCGGAGGCATTATTATTATTAATCATTACAACTTATATTATACAATGTTGCAGCAACTTCTGCTTCATTGTTACTTTATTGCTTTATTTAAACTGTTGGCTGTTTTTCTTCTCATGCTGCAAGACATCGTTGGAAGATGCTAGTCTTTGATAGGCCTAGCTTCTTACCCTTATTCTGATTTCTACCTTGCAGTCCACTATATACAGCCTCCCCTTTCCTTTGATACAAATTCATAATGCTTAGTAGCGGACGTAAGACTCGCGGGTATGCTAGATACTCACCTGCTTTATTTTTCCTCTTTTATTGTTATGCCTGATCGGCCGCTACAGTCGACGTTGGAGCCTTGGAGTCCAGGAGCAGGAGATCCCCGATGCCGACCACCGCAACGTGAAGATCCCCGATGCCTTCTACGACATCGAGTCCCCCTTTGACCAGGAGTAGTTTGGAGGTTCCCACGCAGGAGGCCTTGCCTTTTCGATCGAGTGTTGTTTTTGTGCTAGCCTTCTTAAGGCAACCTTGTACCCTTGTGTCTGTACTCAGATACTTTTGCTTCCGCTGACTTGTGCTCTCGAGTTGTTGTATTCGAGCCCTCGTGGCCCTGGCTTGTATTAAACAGCTTGTATTATTTTATTTGTAGAGTTGTGTTGTGATATCTCACCGTGAGTCCCTGATCTCGATCGTGTACCTTGCGTGTATGATTACTGTACACGGTCTGATTTTGGGGGCGTCACAAGTTGGTATCAGAGACGACTGCCTGTAGGAATACCCTAACCACTACCTGGTCGATGTTGAGTCTAGACTTTGAAAAACTATTTTGCTAACTTAATATTTGGCTTACGGGCCCACATTGTTATCACCACGTGTGATATCTTTGGTATTAGGATCTTTTTCTCCGTACCTATGCTCTAGGACTCTGCTCTCTTATCCTTGCTGGTAAGTTTTACTAACGCTGACTTTAGGTTCTCGTACCTCCTTCCTTCCGGAGAGCTCTGCATTCCAGCTGATCGCCTGATTCACCTGAAGATTCCGAAGATTTCTCTCCGATAAGTTCCCGAGAACCTACGTGTTCATCGCCTTTGCCATCCCTTGCCACCGATAAGTCGGTATGGATAATTGCAACCACCTCCCGATCTGGAAAACATGATTCCCTTGTACTTGAGTATCAAATTATTCCGATGCTTCGATCACCCGATGCCTTCGCATCCTTTCCCCTTCTGGTTGAGTGTCGATACTCACATCAGACCCTTTGCGAAGCATCCGACCTCCCGTCGATTATTGTCTGACTCGTCTTACACGGCTTAGTCCATGTGTCAATTGGATTCCTCGTGTGAAATAACCTCCCTGCCCCTCGATGATTTGTGCTATCGTCGACATCCCCCTTGACTCCGTGCCGATACAACTTGGTTAAATATATCGTGCCCTGCTTTCCCTTGGGAAAGTTATACACCCCCTAACCTGTTCGTAGGTACGATGAAGCCCCGAAAGAAGGATGACAACTCGTCGAGATGCACTGATGCAGAGAAATGAAGAAATCAATGAGATGGATTAACTTCTACGAGGAGGACAACAAGAACCGGAAAACTCGTTAGGATACGAAACCGAGACCTTACCCCTTACACTACCTTTAATTCTCGGGACGAGAATTCTTTGTAGTGGTGGAGATTTGTAACAACCCGGGTGTCACGCTACAGTAACCACCTTGTTAAATGCCATGCCATCATGATTAGGCATGTGATAAGCACCGTCGGTTATGTCAAGTTCAAATTCAAGCCCTGATAAAAATTCAAAATAAAGTGGAGATTAAGTTGTTCTAAAAATGTTGGGAAAATAGTCTAAACCTTGCAAATATTCCATAGGTAATGGAAACATAGCAACCACTATTTAATAAAATATTTACTTGGTCTATATAAATAAAATAGTACCAAATCAGACCCATTTAATCCTTTAAATAATTAAATGGAGATCAATTGATTTATTTTGGACCTCAAACTTTTTGTGGCAATACATAATATTGTAACATGAATTTTGAGACCATTGGAACCTTTTTGCAAAACCAATTGTTAGCCAAACAACTTAAAATAGTATTGAAAGAATAGCATAAAAGACCACAAATGGAAAATGGTTAACTTCCGCCCAGGGCAAAGCCCACCAACCCCAGCCCAGCCACCCGGCCCACCTTCCCCTCCCCTTGTCTTCTTCCCCATGCGCCTGTTCACCATGGCGTGGCAAGCATCCACGGTGCCATGGCCACTGCGGGCGTCGTGTCGTTCATCTGGCGAGTCCTTGTGGTGTATATGGACGACCCCGAGCCCGTGGACAAACCCTAACGCCATTCCCCCCTCCCTTGCCTCACCATCGTCGCCGCAAAACGCCTGGGCGCGGCCGTCGCCGTCCGCCTTGCACCGGCGTGGCCAGCAACCACCCAAGCCAAACCAACATGTCCAGGAGCTCCGGCACACTCGTCCTCGTCACCGGCAACAAGGAATCGAGCCGGGAGCCGTCACGACTCGCGAATCGCGTCGTCTTCCACCTCGGACCCGCCGATGAACTCCGTCGATTCCGGTCGCTCCAGCACGCCATCGAGCCCACTGCCACCTCCTGCATGCTCGCGGTGAGCCTCCTGTACGTCACGAAATGGCCTTAGCCTTCCCCTGAGCCCCTAGCCTATCCCCCCATTTCCCTTTGCTCCGGCCGCCATGGCCGGAGGTTACGTCGACGTTGTGCTCCTCTGGACCGCCTTGTGCCGCGTATGGGCTCCCCGTTCCTTCACGAGGCCGATGCGTTGTGTGGTTTCCTCCCGGTTGCCCCGCCTCGCCAGGTTCCACTGATGTCTGAACGCCGCCGCCGCACAACCCGACGCCGACAATGATTCCGGCGAGTGCTCGCTCCAGATCCACCACCGTTGGATGCACCTCGTCGTGGGCGTTCTGTAGAGCGCAACCACGCCTCCAGCCATGGGCCCTAGCAGTTTTCCGACGAGGTCCCGCGCCGCGCCGCCGCGGTTTGGTCGTCGCCGGCGCCAACACCGTTTCAACCTGACCGGTGCGCCCGCGTTGGCATGATTAACCCCTAAATTGCCACTGACGCGTGGGCCCTCATACCCCCCTCTAATTAAACATATTTTTATTAACCCCCAGTGAGACCTACAGGTGGGCCATCCCCTTTAAAAATATCTCTGGGGATAATTAAAACTGTTTAGTTAACTGTGTGAGTATGACACATGGCCCCCCCTGATTATTTGTTTAATTAAAGATGCAATTATAAATTGAGTGCGTGACATGTGGGACCCATTGGTCAGTTTGACCAGTCAAAGGCTCTAGTCTATGACAGGGTGGCCCCACATGTCAGGTTTGACCAGTCAAACTACACTGTTTTGGATAATGCTTATTTATTTAATAAAATAAATTCCAGAATTTCCAAAAATCATTTAAATATTAGAAATTCAATATCTTTTAAACCGTAAGTCAGATTAAAAAACTTTATACATGAAAATTGATTAGAAAAATATAACGAATACAAATACGCTATCCGTATGTCTACCACCCCCTCTAACGTACCGACCATCGACATTCCCCCCCTCTGGGCCGTCTGTCGGTAATTCCCGGTACCGATATGAGTTGCCCGGATCAAAATACTTTGTATATGAAAGTTACTCAGAACGGATCCACGATTACGAATACGTTACTCATACTCCCACCACACCCCTCTAACATGCCAAACGTCGAACCGTTCCCCCCCCCTCCGGACCGTCTGTTCGATGATTTGTCCGGTATTGTTAAAATATCCGGATGAATTTATTCTGAACATGAAATTTGTTCGGAATAGTTCAACTAACCCGGATACACCACCCACACGTGTGTCGGATGTCCACGACACCTCCGGCATGATACCTTCCCCCTTCGGATCATCTGTCCGGTAATCACCCGGAGCCGGTAAAAATTGCCGGTTAAATTCTGTTTCCTCCGCAACGTAAAGCACTGCGTTAGTTCTCCTCTAGCTTACCGTATTGCCATGTATTTTATTTGTGTTGCTATTATTGTTGTGTATTTGTTGTTTCTTCCCCCCTCTTTCTGCCGATAGAGGTTGCGACCGCTGCCGATGTTTCCCCCTTTGTTCGACTACTTCGTCGACGATCGTGTACCTCTACCGTCGAGCTTACAGGCAAGCAGAGCCATTCTCTTCCCCAGATATCGCCTACCTTTCCGTAATTTCTTGCACTAGGCATTGTTACTGCTGCTGCTACGTTACCATCCTATTCAATTGCATAGCCTGATTTTGTCGCCCCTTGATTTACCTTCCTTATCCTATGCTGCCAATTATAATTATGCATTATATTCAGCAGTGAGCCCTGCGCATTGTTAGCTAGGATTAGATAGCGGGCCGTGGCCACTCAGGGGAGTGACGTGGATACAAGAATACATACAACTGCAACAGGTACGGATCAATGCAGACACCCTAGGGAACCTACAACGGCGAGACTCTGCCGAGTCGCTTCGAGTTTGACTTATGAGTGGACGAACTCGTATTTCACTCTCGTCGGCTCAGTAGCGTAGCATCACTGGGATGATACGAGAATATTCCTCTTTAGTTCATTCCGCTGGTGTCTCGGCACCACCGGGGTGATACGAGAATATTCCTCTTTAGTTCATCCCGCTGATGTCTCTGTCGAACCCCTTTAAGTGTGCCATCGAGGGTGATTCCTCCTGGTTTCACTTAATGGTAGGCACTCGAATCAACTGGTGTCCTTAAAGGTAAGAGTCGGGCGACCCAACGGTGCCCGCGAGCGGTATATTGTCGGGAGCGACAGGGAGGGTACGACCGACGTTACTGGCGTGCTTGGCCCCTGCTCGTATCTCGCGAGCGTTACCAAACCACGAAAGTCGAGCTCTACCAAGAGCACACGCGAGACAAGGTAAGGAGACGGTTCACCTTGTTGGTAACCGCAGTGACTTGGTGGGACGACAGGGCAGGCACCGACGTTACTAGTGGTCCTGACTGCTGTCGTTGACCGCGGGTCGGTTAAGTCGAGGCAACGATAACGGTTGTCATGCAGGTTAATTAAAATGCTAAATGGTTCGGCGGATGACTTGAGAGACCCGTTGGTCTGTACGCACTACCTCCACATGGGATAAGGAGTTATGGGCTCCCCTGCGTCGTAGTTTGTCCGAAAGCTCTTCAGACGTCAGCAGTACTGCGGCCTGATCGCCGGGAAGTGGTCTTGTCTTCTTTGCTGCAGCAGGTGTGTTTTGGATTTGGTTTTGCTTCACCGGCCAGACTCGCACCGTGCAGGAGCGTGCAAGGGTGAAGGACCTAGACCCCTTGGCGCATAGGATATAGTCCGGCGGATGGCCTCTCTGCTGAGCCTAGGATGGGATGCGTCGTGTCGGATAGCTTTGGTGGAGCGTTCCCTAACCAGGTTCCCGCCACCCTGGAGATCCGAGCGTGCAGGCTGAACAGTAGTGCACCCTTGCAGGGAGTTTAATCTATTCGAATAGCCGTGTCCACGGTAACAGGACGCTTTATGCTGAAGCTGGATCTTACCACTAGAAACTACTACTATTAAACTGTATGATTCCGGGTTTTCTTCCTCGCAGGGAAGTCGAGGAGGGGAACTCGGAGGCATTATTATTATTAATCATTACAACTTATATTATACAATGTTGCAGCAACTTCTGCTTCATTGTTACTTTATTGCTTTATTTAAACTGTTGGCTGTTTCTCTTCTCATGCCGCAAGACATCGTTGGAAGATGCTAGTCTTCGATAGGCCTAGCTTCTTACCCTTATTCTGATTTCTACCTTGCAGTCCACTATATACAACCTCCCCTTTCCTTTGATACAAATGCATAATGCTTAGTAGCGGACGTAAGACTCGCGGGTATGCTTGATACTCACCTGCTTTATTTTTCCTCTTTTATTGTTTTGCCTGATCGGCCGCTACAGTCGACGTTGGAGCCTTGGAGTTCAGGAGCAGGAGATCCCCGATGCCGACCACCGCAACGTGAAGATCCACGATGCCTTCTACGACATCGAGTCCCCCTTTGACCAGGAGTAGTTTGGAGGTTCCCAGGCAGGAGGCCTTGCCTTTTCGATCGAGTGTTGTTTTTGTGATAGCCTTCTTAAGGAAACCTTGTATCCTTGTGTCTGTACTCAGATACTGTTGCTTCCGCTGACTTGTGCTCTCGAGCTGTTGTATTCGAGCCCTCGTGGCCCCTGGCTTGTATTAAACATCTTGTATTATTTTATTTGTAGAGTTGTGTTGTGATATCTCACCGTGAGTCCCTGATCTCGATCGTGTACCTTGTGTGTATGATTACTGTACACGGTCTGATTTTTGGGGCGTCACACCATGTCCATGAACACCTGGAATGGCACGTAGCCGGCATGGTCGATGCCCGGGATGGTGCGGCGGCCTGCAAGCGAAGGGAGCGAGATCCCGTCAAGTCATAGATATCGCCCTTCCGCAACCGCAAAATGGGGTACGCGCCGCCGCCGCCATGTGTTGTATAATTTTTTTAAATGGGATCCCATTAGTTCCCAATTAATCCACCAAATATTAAGTGGGTCTTTCGCTAGTATCCCACCATGCGACGCTGGGACTGGGTGGATTATGGTGGGACTCCCACCTACAGTCCCACCTGCAGCCTGACTTAATTCACTTCGTTGAAAATGCATTACTCTCGTATTTTGTATGGTAGGATGACTTTTATCTTAATGTCTTCTAGAATTTGTATAAGCAAGATGCTAACCTACGTGTCAATTTTGAAAGAACACAACTATATGAGTTCAACTGCTACTTATAGTATATGAGATAGGATAATCTTTAGAAAGCTTATGAACATATAAAAAATGTGAATAAGCTGCACCCGCTATTAGTCTTTGGCGGCCTAATAAGAGTACGACAATTGGTGAAACTTTTGCACGCTAAATTATTAATTAAAGGCATAGTCAATTGCTCCATTATCAAAAGTTCAGCCTTTTTGCTCTAGATGCATGTTCAACATTAACCAGTCTTTACTGAATATTCTCATATATCAAAACGGTGTTTGAAAAATAGGACAACATAATGTGCCTCTAAGATCTCGCGAGGTATTGTTGAATTATAATTAAACCTTGAGCCCATATAAATAATAACTAGATGATGCCCCGCACGTTGTTGCAGAACTTTTTTGCAAAATATTTCAATGAAAATGTTTGGTTAAATGGAGCATGTATATTTGAAACAATAACTTTTAAAATAATATATGGATTTAATATAAATATCATAATAAATAAAAATTTCCATGCATGCATGTTGCATGTGGGTTTTTATTATGCATAGTGGCATATTGAGGTGGGTCTTTCTCATGCATGTTGGATGAGGTGGCATGCTTGTATGTTGAGAGAAATATGCTAGTGAAGGGTGATGTGGCATGCATGATGAGGTGGAGTGTGTGCATGTTGAGAGAATTGGAAGTAGTGGGGAGCAACTTCTTAAGAATGTAAGATTCCTAGTTAATCTCAAGGCTCATTAAAGGATCATAATATGGTGGCAATCTTAGTACCTTACTGTCAGTAGAGGAGAATTGATAACTCTTTATAAATGGTTCTCTTCTACTTGTTGCTAGAGCTTGAGAAGAGGAATGATACATGCGGTCTCCTCTTATGTTGCCCGCCTCGCCTCGCCCAGTCGCGTGTCATGTTTCATGAATGAGTCGAGCTTAGACCATGTCATGCATACGATTTACTTTTGCAGGCCTAAAGCGAATAATTAATTTAAGATTAATTACAAGTTGCTATGGACACATCACCGATCCAAGACGTTGGATGATGGGATATTGCGCCATGGTCGTGGTGTGGACCTCAGCCCAGGCCCACTCCCTACCCAATGGCCTATATATTGGGAGCATTGACAACCTTAGCCGACACACTATCTTTCTCCTTGCACATAATCGCCACTATCGTTCCTCTTATTGTTGCTGCTTTTGGTTAACTCCATCCTATCGATCGTGTGCGCGACCATTCGAGAGAGAAGGCCTCCGAATCTCCGTCCTTTGAGAATCTGTGCCGAGGAGTAAATTGCAAAAGAAACTAACACTTTTTGGGTTTGTGTCCCCCCAATACTACTTTTTTTACAATGGCCAAGAACTACTTCTTTTGCTTTTTTATTTCCAAAAACTACCACTTTTATTCAACAACGGATTCAGATGATTTAAATAGGTTTATGACAGGCATGACCCACATATCACGGTTTACATGGCATTGATTGTTTGACCGTTTAGTTAACCGTTATGATATGTGGGACCCACATGTCAACTTACAGAAATTCTAGGAAAAATAACCACCCCCCTAATGGGAAAAATACCCCCCCCCCCAATTTTTTTCCTAAACCCCTTCCCACAAAATTAAAATATTCCATCCGAAAAATTTATTATAATCCTTGGGGATATTTTTATTTTTAAAACATTCCGAAAACAAATTTCCTCAGGGAAAACAATATATTCCCCGAATAAGTACCCCACCGCAAAAATTAATTTCCTGAAAAAATATATATTTCCTTCCACAAAAATAAATACCATCCCTCGGAAGAAGTTTGTTACAAAAATTTTCATTTTTTTTCTTTAGAAAACAACATCTTTCCCCTTTTTAAAAAAGTGTCCCCCCCTCTAAAAAGTCAACATTCTATTTTTACTTCTGAAACGGACATGTGAGTTCCACATGCCATAAAGATCAACCAAATGATCAAACAATCAATGCCATGTTAGCCCTGATATGTGTGCCAGTCTATGCGATAGTTTTTGTCCACTATCAAAGTAGAAGTTGCTCTTAGGGAGATAAACCTAAAAAATGATACTCCCTCCGATCCATAATAAGTGTCATTTATTTTGTACAAAGCTAGTATAATTTTTTTAGTAGATAAACGATACTTATTATGGATCGTAGGGAGTAGTTTTTTGCAATTCACTCTGCATCTAGAGAAGGTCGGTATGGTTGTTGGGATGCGCCTTCACCTTCATGACCGCTTGTTGTTCGTCTTTTTCTTACTATTCGACTATTTCATCTACACCGACACTATGGATGATATCGCTGCTCATGGTAAGGATGTTGATGCGACTGTCACCTCCACGGCTCTTTGCTAGCCAACAGAAAGGTATAGGTATGAAAGGTTTTCCCTCTATTTACTGGTTCATGTTCTGGTCATACTTGCTACATAAATGTGCTATCTATGGTTCGTCTCTACTCACATGATTAGATCTTGATGTGAGCTTTATATTGTTTTCGTTATGTTCATAATTTATTCATGGATTAATCTAATAAATAAGCGCTAATATTTCCAAAAGTCTTGCGAACTGGGACCCGAGTAAACTGTGTTCCTTTTTCTTTTCGAACACAGTATAATCATAGACGCTCACAACACGTACGTATACTTATACCTGTTCTGTTTTTACTTTCAATGAAAAAGCAGTCCCAATCCTACCCGTTCGTATAAAACAAAGGATGTAAGTCAATCTGAATGCCCTCTGAAAGCCATCGCGAAGGTCCTCACAAACCGGCTAAAGCCTCTGATACCCCTCCTTGTACATGATACATGGGGACCAAACAAGCGTCATTATTGGTCGATGCATTGCGGAAAAATTCATCTACGCTGCAGACCTTCTCAACACCTGCCATAAACGGAAAGCTCCCACTATGGTCTTCAAACTGGATTTTTGCAAAGCGTTCAACTCTCTCTGTTGGGCTTCTCTCATTTCGATTTTAGAAGCTCGAGGGTCCCCCTAGGCGCCTTGCCTGGATCTGTACTCTTCTCTCCCCAGGAAAAAATTCCATCCTACTCAATGGTGTTCCGGGCAATTGGATTCAATGTAAAACTGGGCTTAGGCAAGGGTACCCTCTATCCCCATACCTCTTCATCATCGTTGCAGAACTACTCCAGCGTATGATTTCAAAGGCATATTCGGAGACCATCCTTTGCCACCCCCTGCACACCAACCTTCCCCCCCACAGTCCTTCAGTATGCCGACGACACCTTGATTACCACTCATGCCTCGGAAATGGGTGCTATTTTTCTTCGCAACATTCTCGATGACTTTGCCCTCGTCACATGGCTCCACCTCAACTTCGAAAAAACAACCTTCATGCCCCTGAATGCGCTAGAGAATGTGGCCGCGAGCATAGCGAACACCTTCGGCTGCCCAATCTCTCCTCCTTCCCACAAATCTACCTTGGCCTTCCGCTATCACACCAATCTCCCATCCTCTTCCTTTGAACCCATAATCCAAAGCTTCCTGAAATACCTCATAGGATGGGCTGCTAAACTAATGTCTAAGGGAGCTCGACTCACGCTTCTCTCCTCCACTCTCGACTCCCTCACTACGTACTTCATGTCGGTCTTCCGCCTTCCCAAAAAAGTAATCAAGCAGCTGTATACCATTCGACGATCCTTTTTTTGGCTGCGGAGGAAAAATGCTTGGGTGCCAGTTGCCTCATCGCTTGGAAAGATAACCGTCAACCTATGGATAAGGGGGGGGGGCTAGGGATAAAAAATCTTCAGCTCCAAAACTACTGCCTCCTCATGAAATTTGCCGCCAAACTCCTCCGAACACCCAACATCCCCTGGGTGCATGGTTCCACCGCCAGTACTCGCTTGACACCAATCACAAACCGTCCTCTACCTCGTTACTGTGGAAAACCGTTCATCACCACCTCCCCTCTCTATGAAATATCACCTTCGTCCTCACTAATAGGGGAGACACTACCTTTTTCTTGCTAAACACCTGGTTGTTTAGCAAACCCCTAGCCTTGGCCTTCCCCCACCTATTCTCCCACGCCACTTCTGAGTCGGTCCATGTATGCCAGATTTTGCAGGATGGTTTACTTGCTACCTTGCGGGATCGCCTAACCCAAGTTGCTATTGTTGAGCTAGATTCTGACTTGTCTTTGCTGCAGGATGTTAGGCCCTGTGATGAGGCGGGCGAACGTTTCCTTGTCCACGACACGACCTTCTCCTCCATGTGTGCTTGCTCGTTGCTCGTGCCAGATTGGGAGGTCGACTGCAATGCAGGCTACATCTGGGGCTCCTCGGTTCCCATCAAGGTAAAGATTTTTTGGCTCGTTGCTTTTCCGTGACAGGTTGAACACCAACGCCAATCTCCGACGCAAGACGATCACTGCTGATGATACTTGTCCCCGCTGCGATCATCATCATGAGGATGCTTCTCACCTCGTCTTGCACTGCCCCGACGCTGCTCAGGTGTGGGCACGCTTGGGGCTCGACGTGCCCACCTCCATAGATGCTATTTGGGAGGTCCGTACTCCGACTAGTCTCGACATCAACATCTGGCCAACAATCGCTCTCACCCTTCTCTAGAAGCTTTGGGACTCGCGTAATGCCTTGGTCTTTAGATGCGAAACACACTCCCAGGTAGATATCATTCACCATGTTATTTTTGAAGTCTCTCTGGACTCATCATTTTAGAGATCACGACTATAAAGATGCCACCATGTCTTGGCGGAATTACATCTTTTCCCGACCCCTGCTCTAATGTAACACTCGTAGACAGTTTGAGTAATATATTCAGGTGGAGACTCTCTCCCCCGGTGATTGTTCAAAAAAAAAGTCAAGTTGTATGTCACATTGCATAGACTGATAGGGCCTTTCATGCTACCTGGGCTTCGTATCTTCGGGATCAACACGGCGCAAGTACCAGAAATCTCAACCTATCTTATTAGGGCTTCCACAATGCATTGTTTCTTAGCTAAGATACAACATCTTTTTTTTTTATTAAATACCATGCCACACAAGCAAAATGCCTATGATTACCTGCTAAAATACAATTATTGAAAGTGCCCGATTGAACTCTCATCACAGCTCCCAACAAAACAGAGAGTTGGCTTCCATCACAAACTGAAGGACCTACCAGCTACTACGTCTCTCCCATAATATAGTAGTATCGTTTTTTTGAACTAGACTAGCTTAAGAAACGTTACTATATTATGTGGGACGGGGTAGCACTTAAGAGCTAGTACGTACATTATACACGTGAATTAGTATGATTTGTTCAGTGTTCCATCAGTAATACGCCGCTCCGCTGGAGTTGAGCAGGCATCTTTCGGGCTCCCGGACAATGTAAATCTCATCCCCGACACCATGATACATATCCTGGTTCCTGTGCCATGTCCACAGAGCGTGCGTCTCATTCTTCACCTGCACCAACAAAATTTATCTCGTCAGCCAAGAGATAGTTAGCTCCAATCTCGTTTGACGGAGCAGCACCGTAGTTACCTCAAGAATGCCGTGGCCGAAGCTGCTCTCCCGGTAGGCGCTGTAGTCAGGCTGGCGGTCCCAGCAGAAGCTGCCGGCGGCGGGGCCGGAGGTGAAGTTGAAGGCGCAGAAGCCGCCCATGAAGGGGTCAGGCGTGGACAGTGGCCTCGGGCAGAGCCCCGGCTCGTCGGCGTGCGTGGTGGCCATCTTCTCGCGGTTGCCGCCGTCGCCCACCGAGATGTGCACGGGGCCGCACGGGTCCAGCGTGTAGTTGAAGACCCTGTTGGAACGCTCGTACGCGTGCACCTGCCAAGATTTCAGTTCAGACGAGTCACCCTCAGCTACTTCCGAGTGTTCGTCAGTCAGTGATCAGAGGGTGTTTACATGGCCGGTGAAGACGACGTCGAGGCCGTGGGAGTAGAGCAGCTCCTCCATGGCCACTCTCATGCACTCTGCCTCCCTGTAGTGCGACTTGTAGGTGCTGTACCACGGCGCGTGCCAGCCGGCGACGAGCCACGGGGTCACCGCTCTGTCCACCTTCTCCAGGTCCTTCTCCAGCCATCTGTACTGCTCCCCTGATTTGCTGTAGTCGGCGTAGGCGGCGAGCATGATGAAATGGATGCCCCCGACGTCGAAGGAGTAGTAGAAGGGGGAGAAGGACTCGCTCTCTTCCGACGGGAACGCGAACCGCGCGCTGTAGGCCGCGAACGTCCTGTTGCCGATCTGCTGCTCGATCTCGTGGTTCCCTTCCACCACCATCATCGGCGTGCTCGACGTCACCGGCTCCATGTACCTCCCCCAGTAATCCCAGCGCGGCTGGTACGTCTCGTGGATGGGCGTCGACTTGGCGAAGGAGCAGGAGTAGCAGTCCGCTCCGGTGCCGTTGGTCAGGTACAGGTTGGCGTAGCTCACGTCGCCGACCAGGAGGATCAGGTCGGGGTCGTTGCTCGCCATGTGCTCCACGGTGGAGGTGGTGTTGTACGTCAGCCCGAGGTCTCCCACCACGGCGATCCTCCCCGGGTAGCTCCGCGGCCCGACGGCCGGCATCGTCCGGAACGCGTGGACGGCGCTCACCGCCCCCGGGATGTCCGGGTCGCCGCACTGGTAGTAGTACTTGGTCGCGGGTTCCAGCCCTGCATTGCAGCAACAGTTTCAGTCCCACTGTCATAAAAACTGCATTTTTATTTTGGGGATTGCTAAACGACTAAGATTTAATAAAGTCTTATATTTTTGGTTTGTGGAGCAGGGGTTCGACGACGACCTTGGAGGCGGACGTGGTGGATGATGCCGGAGGTGTAGTTCTGGAGGCCCTCGAAAGGGTAGAGCTGGCTGTACACGAGCGCGTTGCCGGTGGCCACGCGAACCAAAGAATCGGCGGCGAGGCCGTAGCGCACGACGCTGCCGACCGTAGCGGGGTCCAGCGGCTTGACGGCGCCGCCCATCTGGGACTCCCCTGCGGAAACCAACACCCCAATGCCATAGCCATCTCAGAACTGAATAAGAGCATTACCACAATCCAGTGAATCAGCTTAATTACCTGTGATCCAGGAGACCCAGGCGGAGGTGGGAGCGGCGGAGAGCGCGACGGCGATCTGCTCCGGAGCCCAGCCCGTGACCCGGCGCTGCACCCGGGGGTCCGTGTCCGGCAGGTCCACCGCGTAGCCCCTGTCTTTCCGCAGCGGCACCGTCACCGGCCGAGTCGGGCCGTCCAGCGTCGACGCCGGCTCAGCCACCGCAGCCGCCGCGAGCAGAGCAAGCAGCAGCGACCGCCGCCACATTTCGTTTGATGCGGCCGCTCCCTCTTTCGTCGGGATCAATGGGAGAGCAGTGCGAGGTGAGTGTTGGGCGAAATTGGCATGGAGAGAACTGGGACGATTTCGGAGGAAAGTTTATAGGAATCGAGCAAGAGAAGATTGGGAGTGGGAAAATGGAATTTGGTGCTCTTCTTCCATCTCGATCTGGCAACCGGGTGACGTCCCGTCCTGCCGCCCACTTTGGAACAGCAGGATAAAACACACATTGCAGCAAAAGTGGGCATCTTCCATGGCCCCCGAAGAATATGCCCCGGCCTCCCACCGCCGCCGTCAGAAAGGGGGATCCGTCCACGCGTGCTTGAAAACTTCCCTAACGGCAAGCCCATGTCATCGTCGTCTGTTTTCTGAACTGATGTCCACAAGAGGAAAACAATTTGAGTTAAGAGTATATCGAGAATTGTCTGGTGCAGTACAGTACAATGTTTTCAGTATGTCTATCCATATGGGTGTGTTTGATAGTCTGTACGAAGCGTAATCAGACTCGTGCGATATAAGAATGGCATTGTTGGTAGTTTGATTCACATTCAATTTTTGGTTCGAATGGAATTTAAAGCATCCTTGGACCATACTTGAGGAGGAACGGTTGAATCGACAGTTTTTTTTCGGTCATCTCTGCACGGTGCAAGTCGTGGGCACGAATAGCCGCACGCGAGGAAACGCGTTTAAAGACCCCACTTCTTCATTATTCTATTTGCATTCGAGAAAGGAAACACATTCGAGACACCGCGTCCTTTTCTAAGCGGTGGCATACCACCCATCGCCCTTCTCTTACCGCTCATTCTTCTCTCCTCATTCTTAAACCAGCGCGGCGATCATAAGATATGGATGACGAGCATGGTAGGCGAGTATAGGTGTCAACCACGACCAATCGGACACCGACGACATCACCTCTTCGACACAATGACAACAATCTCTCTATTCATCATAGGTTTCATTAACACTTCCCTTACTAGGCATACACCACACAAGCTTTATCACATCATCTCCTCGGCATCGACATTCGATTCATCGCTCGCCGCCTTATTTGATTTGGGCGTCGATTTGGGGATATCTGATTAGGCTTTCTAGTGGCCCAATCGGTTTGGAGACAATCAGATTTTGCCATGTCGGATTAGCGGTCCTCCTCATCGTTGTGCAGAACGATGATTAGGGTTGCGTATCATGTCGTGTGCTAGATATACCTTCACCATAGCCGATAGCATTTACCATATCTGATTAGCATCTATATTCACCCATGTCACACATGTTGATCACATTTGAAAATCGAGACGTCTAACCCCTCAGGGGGTGGTCGAGCAGGGCAACACCCCAAAGAGGACGAAGAACTATTGCCACTTCCTAAAAGGATTAACCAACCCATTTCTTCGAGTTCATCCTTTTAGTATGTTGGATATATGCTCAAGAGGCAAATAATATGTGATTATTCCAATATATATTTAAACAAGTTCATAACCAGTTTCATACTTTGCTAGAACTGTATTAGTGAAACAATGATACATGTGTGGTATAGAAACAACCAACGTTCCTAGTTAGCCTGTTTCTCAATAACTAGTTCATGGTCAACTGATGATCGTGGTTTCGCGATCATGAAAAATCAAGTCAATTGACTGTGAGGTCACCTCATTAGATAAATGACATGGTGAACATTACCCAACGTAAGTATTGCAACATGATCAAATCATAAAAAGTTCAGTGTTGTAATTAAAGAACGTAGTTGACCGTTCCTTAGAACCGCGAGATGACACATAATTGCTATCTCCTCGGATGCTTTGACCTACATCCATCGCCTCACTGAAATATGGTGGCCATAAAGGTGTATCTTGGGTATTTCGTTGAGATATGTTGAGGAATGTTGATTCAAGAACGGAATTTGTCAATCTATGTAATGGAAAGATACTCAGGGCCCACTCGGTGAGATGACATCCATCAAACTATGCAGCATGTGACTAGGTCACGAGGATGAATATCACGAAACGAGTGAAATAAGATTTGGTGGTAACGAGGTTGAACTAGACATATGATGTCGTTGATCGAATCTCGGACTAATCCAATATCGATGGTAAAGGGAATGGAATACGACGTGATGGTTCAATTGGTTTAATATCCGGAATGCACAGGCGTCATTATGGGCATCCAGGTCCCGCTGATGATCATTGACCGCAGCCTCATCTCGGTCATGACGGGTGTGTTCTGGGACCGTAGGGTAACACACTTAAGGGCTCGATGAATATCGGAGCCTTCTCGGAACTATCGGAGTTACCGGAGAATAAGGGAAGACATATCGGAAATGTTCCATGTTGGTCCAAATGATGTTCGGAGTGAGCCGGAAGGTGTTTCGGATCACGGGGAGATGAATAATATGTTTCATTTATTAATTAAATGAATAATAATTAACAACAGTTTATATATAATTAAAAAGTGCAATGGGCCTACTTTCTGAAAGAAGCCCATTAGGGGAAATAAAAGGAAAAAGGGAAAAAAGAGAGAGAGGGTGGCGCCATGGGCCCTAGGGCCCATGAGGGGTGCGCTGATATGTCTCAAATGTATCGACTTTTCCAAACACTTTTTCTATTGTTTTCGCCTCATTCTTGCATGATTTGAATGAAACTAAGTCGGACTGATGCTGTTTTCAGCAGAGCTATCTGTATGATTTTCTTGTGTGCATGAAAACGAATTTTTAGGTATCCTGGAAAATTCAAAAATAAAATAGAGAAAATCCACGCACCGAGAGGAACCAGATGTCAGAAGAAGGGCCAGAGGGGGGGCACCCTTGGCCAAGGCGGCCAGGCCCCTGGCCGCGCCAGGAGGGCGCCTGGGTGGGTCACACCTCCTCTGGTGCCCTACCTTGGCTCCTATTTTTACCCCAGACGGAGAAACCCCAAAACAGAAGTCATTTTTCCAATTATCGTCGCGGACTGCCGCCACCCTCTGTTCTTATCTGGGAGAGCTAATCTGGAGGCTGCTTTGGCCTCCGGTGAGGGGAAATCATCGCCATCGTCATCACCATCGCCACTCCATCACCCTTCCATGACTTCTCCTATCGTGTGTGAGTAATTCCCTACTTTAGGCAAAGGGGATGGTAGGTATTGGATGAGTTAGATCATGTAATAGTTCATCAGATTGTTGGGGGCATGTTGCCTATCATCTACTATGTTGTTTATCATCTTTGCTACAACTTGTTGCTCTTCATGCTTTTCACTTTGGGCATGAGTGCCATGATCTCAGATATGAACCCTATGTGTTTTCATGAATATATTTGTGTTCTTGATCCTATCTATGAGTTGTATGCACCTTTTATAGTCCGGAACCGGCGATCCCAATGGTGACATCTTGGGACACCAAAGGGGATGGAATATAATTTGAGGATTCCATGTATCCATTGATTGTTAATGCTTTGTTCCGGTGCTCTTTGACATGAGCACCTTAATCTCCATAAGTTCCTTTTGGCCTCGTTTGTAGCGGGATGGTAGGACAAACGATGTTGTGCAAAGTTCTTATTGCAAGCACGCACAACTACCTTGGGATACATGCCTAATGTTAGATATTTGCCTAGATGATCATTACTTTCTGTGTGCCTTGCCCCAAGTAAATTACCTGTTATCTCTCATCCATGAAGCACCCAACCATCCATTCCCCTATCCTATAGTGTTTTAATTCTGCTGGTTACAAGTTACTTTACTTTTGTGGTTTTACTTTCGTTGCTTTGCCACCACTATTTCCGTTTCCATCGTCACTTCCATATCACTGTTACTACTAATATCTCGTTGCCAAGCAAGTATCTTTTAGGTGTGATTGAATTGACAACTCAACTGTTAAATCTTATAAATATTCTTTGGCTCCCCTTGTGTGGAATCAATAAATTGGGTTAACTTACCCGTGAAGACTGTTGCGATCCCCTACACTTGTGGGTCATCAAGACAGTTTTCTGGCGTCGTTGCCGGGAGCATAGCTTTATTAACAAGTCTACTTGAAGTTATTTTGCTTGCTGCGATTTATCCGCTATGGGTAAGAAAGGAGACCCCAAGGTTCCGATTTGACCGTCCACTAAAAGAAAGGGTACTGTTCTCAGTACCAGTGCTACGCTTGATTCACCTTCCATTATGAGTAAGTTTGTTTCACCACCACCACATGCTGCTTCTACTGAGTCTGTTACTATGTCTGATACTTTCGATGATTCTTCTACTACTTTTGATGAGATTGGGTTCATTTAGTCGATTTGTCGAATATCAGATTACTAAGGCTGCAAAACAGTCCAGGATTGAAATTCCCGTTACACGTTATCCTATTTGCTGATCCTTTGGTTACCCAGACTTGAGTGGACTCAAGGAAGGAATTCTTGATGATGATTATATTGAGCTTGATGATGATTTATGTAGGGAACTAACAGAGTGTGTTGAATTTGACCCTCATGTTGTTAAGAAGCTGCTTGAAAAGCACTCTATGAGGAACAAGTTTACTCCTGATCCTAAATTTGCTTCATCTCATGTTTGCATTGAAGATGCTGGTTTTGATTTCTCTGTTGATCTTTCACTTATATCTACAGTTTAAGCTGACCCCGTTTATGGCAAAGAAAATGGCGACGCTATATCACACCTTACTAAACTCACCGAATTGGGTGGCTTATTTACTAATGAGGACAAGAATAGAAATTATTATGTTACTAAGCTGCTTACTTTTTCTTTGAAGGAGGGTGCTAAAGCATGGTATGATGCACTACCATGTGGTTCAATTAAAAGTCCTCAAGAGTTATCTCAATCTTTTGTTGCTAAATGTTTTCCTACTCATATGTAACATGCTTCTTTACAAAGAATTTATAACTTTAAATAGTTGCAGGATGAGCACCTCCCTAAAGCTTGGGGGAGGTATTGCACTTTACTCAAGGCTAGACCGGGACATGGAGTCCCTACGAATGAATTACTTGATATATTTTATGCAGTTCTAACCGATGAATATAGAACCTATCTAGATAGCTTTTCTGGGTGTCTTTTTAGGGAAAGAACACCGGACGATGCTGAAGCACTAACTGGCAAGATAGCCAAGAATCACGATGACTGGTCCGTACCTGAACCACCTCCACCACCGAAGAAGATGGGAATGATCGTCTTGAATCCCGAAGATATGCAAGAAGCCAAGAAATCTATTAAAGAGAGAGGTATTAACACTGAAGATGTGAAGAATCCACCTCCTATTGAAAAACTTTGTGAGCCAACTATTCACCCACCTATGGTAGAGGTACACTCTCTTTTTAATTTTGATGCAGGTGACATCCCTCACGGTAAGTCTCCTGATCAATGCTTAGATGAACTTGATAATTTTATTGTCAAGCAAAGCCACTTCAATGAGAGGATTCAAAGTCAGTTGGATGATAATTCCCTTGCTATAAAAAGTATGCTTGATGTTTTAGGAAGAACTGTTAATGATGTTAAAGGTCTTGTTAAGCATTTTCATATGGTTCAAACTCAGCTTGAAAAAAATTCTAATGTGCAAAAACATTTGCTTGCTAACAATGCCAAACAAGATGATATGCATGCTTATGGGATTAAAACCCGAGGTGGCACACACACCCAAGACCCTCTTTATCCAGAGGGGCATCCTAAGAGAATCGAGCAAGATTCTCAATTGCAGGAAGAAGACGTTGTCAGCTCCCCTAAGAAGAAGAAGAAGAAACATAAGGAAGTTGACAACTCAAATGATCCTATAATTGATGAAGAACCTATTGTTGATCCTAATAGTATATCTACTTCCGATGCCGAAACTGAAGATGGTGCTGAACCTGATAAAGATGATGAGAAGAATGATCCTCCTGAATTACGAGAAGAAGAAGCACCTGATAAACGCAAAAGATATACTAGAGAAGACTTCATTGCAAGGAAGCATGGGAAGTAACGAGAACCATGGGTACAAAAACCGATGCCCTTTCCAAGTAAGTCTCTCAAAACTAAAGAACAAGAGCCCTATAATAAATTTTGTGAATGGATGAAACCTCTTTTTCTTCAAATTCCTTAGACTGATGCTATTAAGTTGCCTCCGTACTCGAGGTATATGAAAGATATTGTGACTAATAAAATAAAAGTTCCAAATGAGGCAATATATACTATGCTTTCTAACTACTCTTTCAGTGGCAAGATTCCTGAGAAGCTTGGTGATCCAGGTATACCCACCATTCCTTGCTCCATAAAGAATAATTATGTCAGAACTGCTTTATGTGATCTTGGTGGATGAGCGAGTGTTATTCCTTTCTATCTTTACAAAAGACTTTGCTTAGATAAACTAATCCCCACAGATATCTCTCTTCAAATGGCTGGTAAGTCCACAACCGTTCCTATTGGTATTTGTGAGTATGTTCCTGTTGAAGTTGCTAATTGCTTGATTCTTACTGATTTTGGCGTGCTTGACATGGCCGAGTATGGGAGCATGTATATTATTCTTGGTAGAACTTTTCTCATAACCGCAGGTGCTATTATTGATTGCAATATAGGAAATGTCAATTTCAATGTTAACGATAAGGAACTGATACGTCCCAAACGTATCTATAATTTCTGCTTGCTCCATGCATGTTTTGTGTGATATTGCTATGTTTTAGATACACTTTCATACACTTTTAATCATATTTGGACTAACCTATTAACTTAGTGCACCCCAGTGCCAGTTCCAAAAATTCTGGGAAAATACAATAAAATATCAGCGCTTCGGAAGCTTCGGGAATCATAGAGGAGGGGCCAGAGGGGACCCACCAGGGGCCCAGGAGCCCTCCTGGCGCGCCATAGGGTGGGGCCTCCTGGACCCCTGGTGCCCCCCCTGGCTGCCCCTTCGCCTATTTATTCTCCGTCACGGGAAACTTCCAAGGAGAGAACCCTGTTTTCACAATATCGCCTCTGTTCCGCCGCCGCCGCGCTTCGAAGATCGGGAGCGCCAGTAGACCTCTTCCCGGCACCCTGCCGGAGGGTGGATTGACCTCCGGGAGCTTCTCCTCCACCATGGACGCTTCTCGGATGATCCGTGAATAGTCTACCTTGGACCATGGGTCCATGATCAGTAGCTATGTGATGTTCTCCTCCCCTCTTTGTTCTTCATGGATTAGACCGTGTGAGCTGCCCTACATGATCAAGGCACATATGTAATTCTTTCTGCTGTTGCTATGCTGAGTTTGCTGGGATCTGATGGATTATGAGACTATGTTCAGATTGTCATTGAGTAATATATTTGGTTCTTATCTTATATATTTTTGTTTTTGAGTAATTCTTGCATGTACTCCGTTGCTGTTTATTTCTTTGGCCAAGTATTAGGTAGTGACTCCAAGAGGGAGCGTTATGCTTAATTGTGGGTTCACGCCCCCTGGTGACTAGCTTGAGTGACAGAAACATGAGTCTAGGGGATGTGCTATTGCCACAAGGGGGAAAACAACGGTGCTTGTAACCGCGGTTTCAAGGATTGTTTAATTTGCGCAAAGTTCTTTTAATGCAGTTGTCTGTTGCTTTGGGTTTACACTTTGGGTGGGGCTCGCAACTTAATACCAGTGAGATGTTCTGGATATATATCTCAAGGTGGATGATTAGTAGTAGATGCAGATGGATTTCGGTCTACTTATTTTGGCGTACCTCCCATGCTTTTGAGCCTCTTCCTTTCTTTGTAGGATAGTTAGCATTGGTTTGTGCCCGTAATCCTATCAATTGCCCAGCTGTGATTTGTTTACCTCACATAACAGTTTTATCGTCTTTTGGGAGAGAGGCATTGCTACGTCTCAAACGTATCTATAATTTCTGCTTGCTCCATGCATGTTTTGTGTGATATTTCTATGATCTAGATACACTTTCATACACTTTTGATCATATTTGGACTAACCTACTAACTCAGTGCACCCTAGTGTCAGTTCCTGTTTTCTGCTGTTTTTCTATTTCAGTTTTTCCCCATATAAAAAATGCTCCAAAAATCCGGGAAAAATCAGATAAAAAATCAGCGTGTCGGAAGACTCCAGAAGCATGAAGGAGGGTCAGGGGGGCACCACCAGGCACCCAGGCGGCCACCAGGCGCGACCAGGGGCTTGGTCGCGCCAGGGGGCGCCTGGGCCCCTGGTGGCTCCCTGGCTGCCCCCCTTCGCCTATTTATTCTCCGTCACGAGGAAACTCCGAAGACAAGACCCTATTTCGCAAATTCTCCTCTGTTCCGCCACCGCCGCGCTTCCAAGATCGGGAGCACCGTCTGGACCTTTCCTAGCACCCTGTCGGAGGGAGGATCGACCTCTCGGAGCTTCTCCTCCACCATGGACGCTTCCCGGATGTGTCGTGAGTAGTATACCTTGGACCACGGGTCCGTGATCAGTAGCTATGTGATGTTCTCTTCCCCTCTTTGTTCTTCATGGTTTAGACCTCGTGAGCTGCCCTACATGATCGAGGCACATATGTAATTCTTTCTGCTTTTGCTATGCTGAGTTTGATGGGATCTGATGGATTATGAGATTATGTTCAGATTGTGATAGAGTAATATAATTGGTTCTTATATTTTGTATTTTTGTTCTGAAGTAATTCTTGCATGTTCTCCGTTGCTATTTATTGCTTTGGCCAAGTGGTTGGTAGTGACTCCAAGAGGGAACGTTATGCTCGATTGTGGGTACATGCCCCCTGATGACACGCTTGAGTGACAGAAACATGAGTCTAGGGGATATGTTTTGGCCACAAGGGGGAAACAACGGTGCTTGTAACCGTGGTTACAAGGATTGTTTACTTTACGCAAAGTTCTTTTTAATGCAGCTGTCTGTTGCTTTGGGTTTACACTTTGGGTGGGGCTCGCAACTTAATACCAGCGAGATGTTCTGGATAGGTATCTCAAGGTGGATGATTAGTAGTAGATGCGGATGGATTTCAGTCTACTTATTTTGGCGTACTGCCCATGCTTTTGAGCCTCTTCCTTTATTTTGTAGCACAGTTCGCATTGCAGTGCGTTTATAATCCTGTCAATTGCCCTTCTGTAATTTGTTTACCTCGCATAGCAGTCTTATCGTCTTTTGGGAGAGAGACATCACTAGTGAACAACACGGGACCCCGGTCCATATTCTCATCACTGTTTACACGCTCATTTACTTTCTAGCTTTTTACTTTCAGTTGCTATCATTATCATTATCCTGTGTTTTTGATCCTTTGTAAACAACAAGACCGGAGAGATTGACAACCTCTCTGAACTTCGTTGGGAGCAAAGTTAATTGTGTTGTGTGGAGGTCCGCGTCAGGTGCGCCGCTGACACCTGCTTATCATCGCCGGAGTCCTACTGGTGGATACTCAACCTCGGTATCTTCACCGAGGGAAACTTGCTGCTACGCTGCATCTTAGTTTCCACATGGGGTAACCAACGAAGGGCGAGAAGCAATCCTCTCTCGCGTATCAAGAGAATTTCTGGCGCCGTTGCCGGGGACTCCGAGTGATAAGATAGGGGAGTTTCCCACTACCTTTTAACTTTACCTTTTAGTCTTTTTAGTTTACCTTTTTGTTTTTATCTTTGTGTCTTATATCAAAATTCACATTTTTTTTTATCTTGCTAGTAGCTTTCAGAATGTCTGGTCCTTTTGCCTTTGTTGAGACAGAAGTTCTGACCTTTAAACAAAAAGGTGGGTAAAGTTTAAAAGATGCTTGGTATAGAATTAATGATTCGTAGAAAAAAGCCACCAAGAAGCAATCCACTAATATCCTGCTTAGAAATTTTTATGTTGGGATTACTCCTTGGAATAGGTTCATACTAGATACTTCTATCAATGGGAATTTCCTAGAAGCCCCAATTTGGGAGTCTCTTAATGTTATTGAAAATCTTGTTGGAAATCTCCCTATTGCTAGCATACAAGAAGATATAACTCTAGATCTCATTATAGAAAAACTTGAAAAGATAGAGTTAGAGATACAAATTATAACTAGGATAAATGAGTTGGATCGCAAGATTCAAGGGAATTTGAATAGGCTTGTTAGCTCCATGCCTAAAATTATTAAAACTTTGGAGACAATCAAATCCCATGATATGGATCCTTCTAGGATCGATAAGATAGAGGAAATCATTAATACTCTTGGAACTACCTTCTCCTCAATGAAACCAAAAAAGGCAGATACTCCGGCAAGAAGGGAACCCATGTTCAACTATGTCCCTAAGGTTCCCCGACCTAAAAACAATCCACCCTTTGCCAAGGAAGTTGAAAATGTGAAAACTTTGGAAGAAATACCTCTATTTGATAAATTTATAAATGAAACTCACATTGATTTTCCGCCTTTTGGTTTTATCCCTAGAAGTATCTTCGTCAGGCCTTTATTTGAAAGACCTCTTAAGACTAGTTGTACAATTTAAGAGCTTTTTGATGATCTTGATGATGGTTCGATTGATACAACTTGATCTTTTGCCTTATGCCTAGCTTAAAGGCGTAAAAGAAAGCGCTTGTTGGGAGGTGATACGTCCAAACGCATCTATGATTTCTGCTTGCTACATGCATGATTTGTGTGACTTTGCCATGTTTTGCTTGAACTTTCATACAATTTTTATTATATTTGGACTAACCTATTAACTCAGTGCACCCAGTTGCCAGTTCTTGTTTTCTGCTGTTTTTCTATTTCGGGTTTTCCGGCCATTAAAAGTGCCAAATAAATCCCGGAAAAATTATATAAAAAATCAGTGACCCGGAAGCTTCCCGAATAACCAAAGATGGAAGGGGGTGGACCCACCAGGCCCCCAGGAGGGTCCCTGGCGCGGTCCCACCCTAGGCCGCGCCAGGAGGCCTCCTGGCTGCCCTGTGGCCCCTCTCGGTGCCCCCTTTGGCCTATATTTAGCCCCCGCGACAGAAACCCCTAATATTGATCTGCTATTCCCATTCTCCTCTCTGTTCCTCCGCCGCCGCCGTTTCAAGATCGGGGCTGCCAGGAGAAGCTGCCCCGGCACCCTGCCGGAAGGAGGAATCCCCTCCGGGAGACCATCCATCACCATGGACGCCTCCCGGATGTGTTGTGAGTAGTCCCCCTTGGACCATGGGTCCATGACCAGTAGATATGTGATGTTCTCCTCCCCTCTTTGTGATTCCACTTTCGAGACCTTGTGAGCTGCCTCACATGATCGAGGCACCTTTGTAATTTCTGTGTTTCTATGCTGAGTTTGCTGGGATCTGATGGATTATGTGATTATGTTCAGATTTTGATGATTAATATATTTGGTTCTCTTTTATATTTATGTTCTTTAGTTAATTCTTGCATGTTCTCTGTTGCCGTATTTTGCTTTGGCCAAGTGATTTGTTGCAACTCCAAGAGGGAGCGTTATGCTTGATTGTGGGTTCAGCCCCCTGATGTCTAGATTGAGTGACAAAAACATGAGACTAGGGGATGTGCTATTGCCACCAGGGATAAAACAACGGTGCTTGTACTTGCGAGTGCAAGGATTGTTTGCTTTACGCATAGTTCTTTTAATGCAGTTGTCTGTTGCAACTTAATACCAGCGAGATTTTCTGGATAGATATCTCAAGGTGGATGATTCGTAGTAGATGCAGATGGATTTCGGTCTACTTACCTTGGTGTACTGCCCATTGCTTTTGAGCCTCTTCCTTTCTTTTATAGCATAGTTAGCATTGCGGTGCATTTATAATCCTGTCAATTGCCCAGCTGTGATTCTTTTACCTCGCTAGCACTTTTATTGTCTTTTGGGAGAGAGACATCACTAGTGAACGTCATGGGACCCCGGTCCATATTTCCACAATTGTTTACACCTTCAATTTATTTCCAGTTCTTACTTTCCATTGCCACTATTATTATCTCTTGCGTTGATCCTTTGTCAACGGCAAGGACGGAGGAATTGACAACTCCTCTGTACTCGTTGGGAGCAAAGTTATTTGATGTGTGTGCAGGTCCAGGTGAAGTAGAAACCTCGGCGCCATTGTTCACTTTACCACCTTCTTGTATCTCTGCGAGTCCTACGGGAGACAAACCCTATCCTCTACAAGATAGGGGAAATTTGCTGCTACGCTACATCTCACCTTCCACTTGGGGTAACCAACAAGAAGCGAGAGAATTATATTCCTTGCTAGCATCAAGCAATTTCTGGCGCCGTTGCCGGGGATTCCAAGGTACAACAAGTATACTGGTCCCGTGAACTCCCTAGCCAGAAAGCAATTTCTAGCGCCGTTGCCGGGGACTCCAGTCTACAAGACAGGGGAGTTGCACACTATCTTTTATCTGTGATTTTTAGTCTTGTTAGTTTATCTTTCAGTTTTTACTTTTGTGTCCCTTATAAAAAATACCAAAAATACATGTTACTTTGCTAGTAGTTACCACTATGGCTGGTCGTTTTGCCTTTGTTGAGGGAGAAGTACTTACCTTTACTCAGAGAGGTGGTGAAAGTCTGAAAGATGCTTGGTATAGAATTAATGATTCTCAAAAGAGGGCCACCAAGAAGCAATCCACTACTGTCCTGCTTAGAAATTTTTATGTTGGGATTACTTCTTGGAATAGGTTTGTCTTAGATACTGATATCAATGGGAACTTTATAGAGGCTCCAGTTTGGGAAGCCCTTAATATTATTGAAAATCTTGTTGGAAGTCTCCCCGTTGCTAGCATTAAGGAGGACATTACTCTAGCTCACATTATGAGAAAACTTGAAAAAATAGAGTTAGAGATGCCAAGTATCGATAAAGTAAATAAGTTGGATCGTAAGATTCAAGGGAATTTGAATAAGCTAGGTAGCTCCATGCAAATAAATTGTCAAAACTATGGAGACTATCAAATCCCTTGATGAGAAGTCTTCTAGGATAGAGAAGATTGAGGAAGTTATTGAAACTCTAGGAACTACTTTTTCCTCAATCAAAACTAGAAAGGATGAAACTCCGGCAATAAAGGAACCCAAGCTCGTTTACGTCCCTAAGGTCCTCGAGCTAAAGCTGACACACCTATTGCCAAGAGAGTTGAAACAGTGAAGACTTTGGAGGAGATACCTATCTTTAATTTTAATGAAACTCCAATTGATTTTCCTCCTTTTTATTTTATCCCTAGAAGCATTTTTATTTGGCCTTTATTTGAGAAACCTCTTAAGACTAGTTGTACTATGGAAGAGCTTTTTTATGATCTTGATGATGGTTCAATTGGTACAACTTGATCTTTTTTGCTTTGTGCCTAGCTGAAAGGCGTAAAAGAAAGCGCTTGTTGGGAGGCAACCCAAGATGTTTTTCTTCTGTTTTAGTGGTCTTAATGATTGTTACTATAGTAGCAACATCATTGTATCTTTATTTTTCATGCTTTTTGCCAAGTATTGCCTCATATGACAAGGGAAGTGAAAGTTGTGACATGCTGTCCAGAAAACAGATTGTGTCCTCGTGACGGGAAAAATCCTAGAAAATTACCAGTTCATGTTTTTGAGCTGAATTAGTTACACAGCGTGCTCTATACAATCAAGGAACTTTTGTATGTTCTGAGTTTTTTGATTTGAGTTGTAGAAGTATCCCTACAAAATTCTTTACTACCTGTTTCTCTGTTTTTTCACAGATTCTGCCACGTTTTTTCTCTCCTAACTTTTGCAAATCTTAAGCTTGCTTTTTCTTTGCAAAAACTTTTTTGCAATCTTGAGAAACAACAACTCTTCAAGAATATCTTTATTTGCAGTAGAGGTAAAATTATTTTAACACGATACTAACCTCTCTAATCAGCTTATGATGAGTTGTGTATGAAGGGAGTTTTGAAGTGTGCGATGGAAGATGATGAAAGAAGATCATGGAGTGTCAAATGCTCAAGCTTGGGGATGCCCCCATGCATCCCAAATAAATATTCAAGGAGACTTCAAGCGTCTAATCTTGGGGATGCCCCCATGCATCCCCTTCTTCATCAAAAATTATCAGCTCGTCCCTCGTTGCACTATATTTTTATCACTTCATGCGTTATGTGCTATGCTTGGAGCGTCTCACTCTTTACTTTTGTTAGGTTTGTTTTTGCTTTGTTTGATGTAGTAACAAGTTAGACCCCAGCTTTATTTTGTGTGAGAGATAAACACACTCCGCTTGAACTAGAACTCCTCATAGGATTTGCATGCCTATTTTCTTAGATGTGAGTTGTTCTTTTTCTTTTCTTAGCTGCTGCTCTGTTTAGTTGAAGTGCTTTAGTTTTCTTCTAGAGCTTTTCTTTTGTCTTAGGTTGAAATTTCTATAGGTTGCATGTTTTATCTTGTTTAGAGAGTTTGCCTGTTGCACTGAGTTTTGTGTCTTGACTAGAAAGTAGGTAGTTGAAGTTGCTATTCTCTTTTGTAAGGCCCGATATGCGGTTCTGTTCCAGATCTAGATGTTTCCATCCAGATCCGGGGATGAAGCACATATCTGTCCCACCGCGACATATGTCAATGCCATATGCCCAGGATTTCCAACATGATATCACAACATTACAACTACAAGGATACAACATCTCATACAATCGGCATACAACTGCCTTAATACAATACATCAGCGGAAGATATATGTCTGAGTACAGACTACAATAAAATGCCTAGTGGCAAAGAGAAAACACACCATTCCCGTAACCACACGGGTCCAGGCTCTCCGCCGGGATCCGCCTAACTAGTCGTCATCGAGCCTCCATGAAGGCGTCCAGAAGAAGAGTCGAGGTGGTAATCAACTGCAGCGGACGATCAGGCAAAACATAAAATGGAAAAGAAAAGAAAGGGGTGAGAATATATCAAAATTCTTGTAACTAACTTCTCACGGGTAAGATGGGGGTAGTGGTGAGGTTGCAGACACACTAGCAATATATGAGTGGCTAACGGTCTAATTTTAGAGTAAGATGAGAACCAAGCATTCGTTGAGGAATCGCCTCCAACAAGTCTTGCTATCAACTACTTACGCAAGCATAACACCTATCCTATCCTTGTCCTCCTCTTCGCATCCCGACGAAGAAGAAGCAGTCAAGGCACACACACGTTGATCAAGTTATTAATTATGATTCAGTTGATGTTGTCTATGAACAAGACGTAGGTCTCAAGTCGTCCATAACCGTGGACACGGCTTCTCGAAAAGATTTAACCCTGCACGGGTGTACCAACTGCCCATTACAAGGCTCCGCACGCACGCCCATCTCTCTTAGTTTGTACCCATCACAGGCAACCATTTTATGACTTAGTTCCGAGAGATCCGAAACGACAGGTCCCTCTAGCTAACAACAAACAAATCCGGGTGGCCCCCGGGGAGTCGACACCCAATCCAAAAGCTGGCCACGCTCTCAGATCAGACTCTTCCATCAGGCTAAGGTCGAGGTAACTGATCCCCTCACATGTGGTCAGCCCCCTAGCTCACCAGTGTGGACCAACAGAGAAACCATGTCTTCGCTGACCCGGGTTATTTTAAAGGATATCTGCTAGGAGCGACACGACAGACATATATGCATGGTTTCAAATGGTAAATCAGCTTGGGCCACCTCTAGAAATGTTTGAAGCTAGATAGGTAAGAAAAGGGGACCCCATAAAATCCCACACGCGGTTAGGCACGCTCAGTCTTAAAACCAATACTCGGAACTCGGATCCTATGTGACTCGAATGGAACAAAGCGTCGGGGCGGGATAGCCTAGACCTTCCATCCTTCGTTGAATATAGTCAACATTATAATAATCATATCATCAACAACAATATAATAATGTGATAGCCCAAATCCAAGGAGTAACAGGATAACAGTTGATAACTTCCTAGCATGCATACTAAGCAGTGTCTGAGCAGCAAGCAATAGTAACATAGCCGAACAAGGTTTGCTGGGATGTGGAGGACATGGCTGTTTGAGTTTATTTGAGAGGCATGAATATAAAGTGGTAGGATCAAGCAATCGATCTATACTACGCCTAGGCGCGAGTGATCTGCAAGTTATAAGCATGATATATGCTCCCCCTTACCTGATGAGAAGACGAAACCAAAGGTGTAGTCGATCGCAAGCTCGCATCATCTCCGAGAGGTACCCGCGGAAGCACACAATAAGGAAAGACTGGAAAAGGCAACCGACGAGCAGCATCTATTACTACGAAGCAATCACGAGCTAGCATCAACAAGAAGGCAACACGAGACAACACACTACGACATCGGATCTATCGTCGAGAGCGGTTACTAACAGGTTAAGTGGAGTACTCGTCACACACGACGATACCGCATTTTTACGATGGTTCAAGTTGTTTAGCTACACAAGATGAGAAAGGTTGTTAACATGGCATCTCACTCAAGCATGGCAAGAGGTGAATCATAAGATAAACTATCTATGCTAGTCAATTTAAGTGAGGCACAACCTAAACATGGCATAACACTAAGTACCCCACGAAAATTAAAAGATTTGGTACTGTTCTGTCCTAAACCATATTTTAGGTTGGTTAAAACAGAAATAAATAGCATAAACACAAATTACATGAAATTCTAATCAAGTTACATATAAAGAACACTCCAAACGGAGTTACGGTTAAAAAGATACAAGCAAAACAAGTTTTGAACACATGCTGTTAACATCAGGGAGCAATATTTAGAGCAATGCATAAACAGGATAATGCATGCAAACATGCTCACAAATGATATGAAAATAAAGTAGACATGGCAGGCATGGCATGGAAAAAGGAATCATGCAAATAGGCATCATGAACAACTATTTATAGCCCAAGAAAAATGCAATAAAACATTACTGGTCTAGGACTTAGTGAAAATCAGGAAAACATGGCAGAAACTGTTATCATCATGCTATATAAACAGGGTTAAAGATATATGCAAAAGTGCAGCAACATGACATAGCAATATATGGGCATGAACTAGAAAAGATGGTGATAAGGTAAAAACAAGAATCAAGGTCATAGGCATAACAGATCAAAAGATATTAAGCATGCAACATGGCATCGGAAAGTTACAGACTTAGCGAAAAACAGAGGTGGCTGTCAAAAACAGTGGCATAACAACTTTGAAGCTAGACATATCTATGACCAGAAATGTAAACATGACAATGCAATACATATAATGGAAGTAGACATGACATAGATCAAAATGACATATTACAATGCTCAATAGGATGCACGGTTAAAAAGATATAGGGCAGCAAAATAGCAACATTATATAAACAGCAACACATGTTATCAGGGTCACCACTTTGGAGCAAGAATTAATATAGCTACAACATGCAAACACGACAAGTAATTGCATAAAACTGAAGTAGACATGATGCTTAACAGTATGCAAAAAGAATTAATGCAATGGGCCTCATGGATGTGTCACAATCATCAATCAAACTTGCAATAAAATAACAGCAAGAACACACTAATAGAAAATAATAGCAGTTAACAGCCTGGTGCCCACTTCAACAGTGATTAACATCATCAAGATGACCTCAAATCAAAATGCTCACAAAAGATGAACTGAAGTACACACAATTCTAAACAATTTTCCTTTTGGGCGCAACTCGATTCGATCTAAGGTTTACTCGCAAATTACATCGCAAAAATGAATCAGCAGCACAATATTACAGACTTTGAAAAATCAGAGGGTCTTGGGAAAAAAATAGGGGGCCTCACCCCTGTTGGGCTCGGCCCAGATCGGCCTGGATATGCGGCTGGGCTGGCGGTTGCAGGGAGGTGGGCCTGGCCGGATGGGCCCGCGGCTGACTGGGCCGGCCCACCACAGCGGGGGCTGCTGGATCGGGACGAGGGCATCCCCGTGCGAGCGCGCGTTGGCCGCCGGTGGCCGCCGGCGAGGACGCGCGATCGGGGCGGCGCAAAGGACGCCGAGGAAGCGGATCTGGTGGAGGTCGGCTGCGAGGAAAGAGGTGGGTGGAGGGACACGTGGCACGATCTGGGACCTCCGTTCCCAGATCGGACAGCTGGAGAGGCGCAGGGGCTAGGGTTTCGAAAAATGGGGGCTGTTGGACGAAAATTTGGAGAAGATCTGGGGGTGTGGCTGCAATTTTTGGCTTAGGGGAAACCCTAGAAAGGGGTGGGGGAGTGGTGGTCTTTATATAGCCCAGGTGCCTGGCAGTTTGCAAAAACATCCCCGGTTTTTCTCTCTCGCGCGCGGTGTTTACGTTTCTGACCGTCGGGGTCCACAGGACCTCCGATTCAGGTAAAACTTCGAACTGCGCGATCAGCGCGTCGAGCCGGCGACGTTCATCTCGCGCTGGAACCGTTCCGAGAACACTTTCGGGTGCGCTATAAAAATATCCCGTTTACTTATTAAATGGGGTTTTAGTTCCGTTGGCTACGGATGGTCTTTTGCTGGTTCTTGCAACGGTGATCGGGTGAAACCCGGTGTGTCGCAAAGGTCGAGTGTCTGGGTGGCAAGGGTCGGTCTCCGTCCGGTACAAGATAAGAGGGGGGAAAATAATCGCCGATCGATAAATCGGGGATGCAAACACCGCAAACAAATCAAACAATTCACACCGATTTTTTTTAATTTTTGTGAAATCTGGGCTGTTACAATACAACACCACTAACAAGGGATCTCGCCCGAGATCCTGGATGATCCGGGGGAGAGGAGGGGAGAGTAAAGAGAGTCGACGTCCTTCAACACCACCAACAAGGGGCTCTGCTCCATGTCGAACGGCGAACCTCCGTCGAGAAAATTTCCTCAGGGAGATGACATCGTCGAAAATACGGAACCGTCAGTGTCAAGAGGAGGAACGACAACGATAACCGGATCAAAGGACTGGCAAAAGGATGGAGCGCAGTGGATGACCCAGATGATACCCGAAATCGGAGAAGCTAAAGGTACTACAGGAATTTCCACCTGAGCTCGGAATCGAGACAATACTTCCCAAACAATGCATTGTAACAATTTCGATACTCCACACACTCGAGATCCTAGAGTTTGAAGGGGATAAGTCGAGAATTAAAACACTTAAGGAACTTGTCCTGACCAGAGCAAGGGTAAGGAGTAAAATATTCCTACTCTCCGATAACTAACTTAGTAACTACAATTTTTTTTTTCTAGACTCGACTTCGGCCAGAAAAGGGATCCTACAGTCGGTCAGGCTTTGAGACCAAGTTGTAAGGCCCGATATGCGGTACTGTTCCAGATCTAGATGTTTCCATCCAGATCCGGGGACGAAGCACATATCGGTCCCACCGCGACATATGACAATGCCATATGCCCCGGATTTCCTACATGATATCACAACATTACAGCTACAAGGATACAACATCTCATACAATCGGCATACAACTGCCTTAATACAATACATCAGCGGAAGATATATGTCTGAGTACAGAATACAATAAAATGCCTAGTGGCAAAGAGAAAACACACCATTCCCGTAACCACACGGGTCCAGGCTCTCTGCCGAGATCCGCCTAACTAGTCGTCGTCGAGTCTCCACGAAGGCGTCCAAAAGAAGAGTTGAGGTGGTAATCAACTACAGCGGCCGATGAGGCAAAAGATATGTAACACCCTCACTTTCAATGAACAGTAATCAGGGTTACTGTTCATCTCTACTGTTCAAAACTTTGTTTGATCAACTTGGAACAGTTCGAATTCAAATTCCACTTTGATATTCTTGAGAGCAATGTGAACCTTGGGCCTTGATCAACATGGAAAAATAACAAAGTTCAACCCCTTCGTTTGAAATCAAATCAAATGCCCAATTGCCGTGGTGGATTATTAAATAATAAAACCAAAGTGCAAAATAAACTTTCTCCAAAAATTGTGAAACCACTTTTATAAAATCTCAAATAATCAGTGGACCATGCCAATATGGTTTTGGGTATTTATCTTGCCACTGAATAAATCAAACAATTCATAACAGTGCTAAAACATGGGCATTTAACACCTTTTTAATAAAACAAAAATGCAAATTTTTTTATAAAAGGACAAAACTTTTTGTGGCACCTCTAATATATACAACATAAACATTGGGGCAAGTTTCACTGTTGACAAAAATCAAAACCTAGCTAAACAAAAATAAACAGAAAAGAAAAAAGCAGAAAACAAATAAAAGCCAAGCCTACCTACCCCTCTCCTCACTGGGCCTCCCCAGCCCAAAACCCCCTGCTCCCCAGGGCCAAACCAGCCCAAGGCCCAACCCCCAACCGTTCCCACCCACCTCCCCTGTTCACGTTGCGTGGCAGAGGATCCATGGCGCCACGGCCGCGGACTTCGCCGTCGCGGCCATCCCCTGGCCAGACGGAGCCTATAAAGCCCCCGGGTCGCCGCCGGACGAGCCCTAGCCCCCCTGGATCGAGCACTCGCGCGCCGCTGCCCTCCATAGCCCTCGCTAGGCTCGCCTCCATGGACACCCGAGCGCCTTCGTAGACGGGCTCGCCGGAGCTCGCGGCGACCTCCCCCCCCGAGACGCACGAGCTTGTCCAGGAGCTCGGCCTCGCTCCTCCACGCCAACCTGCCCCATCGACGAACCCCCCGGAGCTCCTACGGCTGCGAATCGCGCTGCTCCGTCAGCCGGCCGTCGTTGTCTTCCACGGTGAAATTCGTCGCCTGTGTTGCTCTTCGCCACTCGACGGGCCTTCGTGTGCCTCCAGGGTGAGCTGCGCCCCCGAATCCCCCTCTCTACTTCCCGTTTTGGCCACCCCTACCCCGTTCGCCGTGGAGCTTGCTCCGGCCGCCGCCCGTGCTCACTGTTGACGACGTCCTGGGCCATTCCAGTTCGTGCTAGGGCTAGGGATGGACGCAGATTAGCCGTCTCTTTCGAAGGCAACTCGTGGGCGACGTTTTGGCCGCCGGGGCTGGCCGGACTGGCCGCCGCCGCGCTCTGCCCTCGTCGCCGGCGAGCACTGGCTCGAGCCAGTGGGTTGGCTCCCTGGCTAGTGGGCCAGGGCCGATTTAGGTTAGGGGCTAAGCCCCCTATTAAGTTAATCTTCCCCACTAATAAGCCCCCTCCAATTTAATTAAGATAAACCTTCCTGGGGCCACTGACATGTGGTCCCTTGGCCCTTTTAATTTAATTAAAATGATTAGTTAGCCACTGTGCCAATGACACATGGGTCCCACCTGTAAGATAATTAATTAACCAAAATAATTTATTCTGTTAGTATGACATGTGGGTCCACTGGTTTAATTAGATTTAGTTAAAACATTTTTATTAAACAGAGGCTGACCAGTGGGACCCACTAGTCAGGTTTCACTGGTCAACCCCTTGTGGATAATGTTATTTAAAAAATAAAATAAATCTAGAAAATGATTTAAACTTTGAAATTGAATATCTTTTAAACCGTAACTCCGATGAAAATAATTTATATATCAAACTTGATCAGAAAAATACAACGGATACGAATACGCTATCTGTTGGTCTACCACCCCCCTCTAACATACCGAACATCGAACCACCCCCCTCCGGGTCGTCTGTCCGATGATTCGTCCGGTACTGTAAAAGTACCTGGATGAATTTATTCCGAACACGAAAGTTGTTCGGAATAGATCAACTACACAGGATACATCACCCACATGCGTGTCGAATGTCCACGACACCTCCGGCATGGTACCTTCCCCCTCCGGACATCCTGTCCGGTAATCACCCGGAGCTGTCAGTTCATTCCCAGATGAATTTCCGCTCCGAGCTCAGTGCATCATACTACGTTAGAGCACCGTTAACATTTCATCTGTCATGTCATGCATTTGATTTCTATGTTTGCTTTATATTTACTGTTTCTTCCCCCCCTTTATTCTCCGGTAGACCCCGCTGCTGCCGCCGACTACACCGCCGCTGAGTATGACTACCACGTCGATGACCCTACCCCTACCGTCGAGCTTCCAGGCAAGCAGAGCCATTCTCTTCCCCAGATATCGCCTATCATTCCGTACTTTTCTTGCACTAGGCACTGTTACTGCTGCTTCTACGTTACAATCCTATTCAATTGCATAGCCTGTTTTTGTCGCCCCTTGATGTACCTCCTTTATCCTATGCTGCCTATTATATTTAAGCATTATTCAGCAGTGAGCCCTGCGCATTGTTAGATAGGATTAGATAGAGGGCCGTGATCACTCAGGGGAGTGAACGCGGATACAAATATTATACCTGCACAGGTACGGTACAATGCAGACACCGCCTCAGGCCCCCTAGCTCGGCTCTGCCGAGCCACCATCAAGTGTAAGCTGTCAAGGAGTAATCCTTGTACTCCACTTGTTGCTGACTCTGTATAGCCGCTCTAGGTACCTAAGCAACGGCTGTCCTTCAGGTAAGAAGTCGGGCGACCCAACGGTACCCGTGAGAGGTATTGCGACGGGACGACAGGGAGGGTACGACCAGTGTACCGGTGTGCTTGGCCCCTGATCGTTGGCCACGAGAGTTACCAATCCACGAAAGTGGAGCTCTACCAAGAGCACACGCGAGACAAGGTAAGGAGGCGGTTCACCTTGTTTGTAACCGCAGAGACTTGGTGGGACGACAGGGCATGCACCGATGTACTGGTGGTCCTGACTGCTGTCGTTGTCCGCGGGTCAGTTAAGTCGAGGCAACGATAATGGTTGTCCCGCAAATTAATAAAATACTAAATGGTTCGGCGGATGACTTGAGTAGCCTTTTGGATTGTACGCGCTGCCTACACGTGGGATAATGAGTTATGGGCTCCTCTGCTTCATGGTGTCGTCCGAGGACTCTTCAGACGTCAGCAGTACCGCGGGCTGATTGCCGGGAAGTGCGGTGTCTTCTTTGGCTCGAGCTGTGTTGTTTTTGTTACGGCTTCCCGGCCACCCACGCACCGTGCAGGAGTACGTCAGGGTTGGGGTCCAAGGCCCTGCGTACTTAGGATTTAGACCGGCGGATGGCCTCTCTGTTGAGTTTGAAAGATGGGCTGTGGAGTGTCGGATAGCCTCGGTGGAGCGTTCCCTAACAAGGTGCCCGCCACCCTAGAGATCCGTGCGTTGTAGTGTAACAGAAGTGCACCCCTGCAGGGAAGATTGATCTATTCGAATAGCCGTGTCCACGGTAACAGGACGCTTTATGATGAAGCTGGATCTTACCACTACAAACTATTATTATTAAACTGTATGGTTCCGGGTTCTCTTCCTCGCGGGGATGTCGAGGAGGGGATCTCGGAGGCATTGTTAATTATTAAAACTTACTATTATACAATGCTGCGGCAACTTCTGCTGCATTGTTATTTTATGCTTTATATAAACTGTTGGATATTCTCTCCTCATGCTACAAGACTCGTCGGAAGATGCTTGTCTTCGTTAGGCCTAGCTTCTTACCCTTATTCTGATTTCAATTTTACAGTCCACTATATATAGCCTCCCCTTTCCATTTGATACATGCATAATTGCTTAGTAGCGGACGTAAGACTTGCGGGTATGCTAGATACTCACCTTTGCTTTATTTCCCTCTTTTCGCTTTGCCTGATCGGCCGCTGCAGTCGACGTTTGAGCCCAGGAGCAGGAGTACCCCGGAGGCGACTACTACGACGTCGAGTTCCCCGTCGACCAGGAGTAGTTCGGTGCACCCCAGGCAGGAGGCCTCGCCTTTTCGATCTGTATCTTTGATGTGATTTGTGCTAGCCTTCTTAAGGAAAAACTTGACTAACTATGTCTGTACTCAGATATTATGGCTTGTATGACTTATGTATTCGGATCCTCGTGATCCCTGGTATTGCAACATATTTTTTTATCCTTTTGTGTTTAGTGTTGTGCTGTGATATTCTCACCGTGGCACCCTAATCTCAGCCGTGTACCCTGCGTGTATGATTACTGTACAAGGGTTGATTTTGGGGGCGTCACAAGTTGGTATCAGAGCCGACTGCCTGTAGGAAGCCACCCCACCACTACTTGGTCGAAGTTGAGTGTAGACTTTGAAAAACTATTTTTCTAACTTAATATTTGGCTTACGGGCCCACATCGATGTCACTACGTGTGATATCTATGGTATTAGGATCCTTTTCTCCTTACCTATGCTCTGGGACTCTACTCTCTTATCCTTGCTGGTAAGTTTTACAAACTCTGACATTAGGATCACGTTCTCTTGATTCCATCTGGCGTTTTGGTGCTTCCCCCATTGATTGAGTCGTGTCGCAGGAGTTCTACCCCAGGTCCCGGACTGCGGATCCCATTCTCATTCTGGGCAGGCCGCGCGTCCTCTGGCATTAACTCCTGTGGCCAACAGTTTTCTTGCGGCGTGATTGACATAGTGGAATCTATGTCGCGTCGTGTAATCCTTACCGCGGTCTGCGCGCCGCCTAGTGAGTCCTTTTTCCTTAATTTCTATGACGTTACGCTGCCCGATTTTCGATTGACTCCGTGTGTAAATCCTATATATCCGCGCCCCTCTTCGTTGTCGCTTTACTTCAGGCTTGATTCCGGTATCTCGTTAAATTTTCATCGCTGAAATACCCCTGTTAAATTCTAGCAGGATGGCTGGTCATGGTGGTCGTGGTCGTGGTCGTGGCGCCAACGACCCACCTCCGCCGCCGAATTACATGGCCGCGATGATGCAGCAGTTCGAGATGAACCGTCAATTCATGGAGAATGTCATGGCTCAGTTCCCCCAGCCGAATCAGAATGGGCACCACCATCAGCACGCCACCATGACTCTGCACGACTTCACCCGCCTCAACCCCACTATGTTCCGCAACACTGTTCAGCCGTTGGATGCTGATGACTGGCTTCGCGACATCACTCACGAGCTGGAGTCTGCTAATGTCGATCTAGCCGACTATGTGAACTTTGCGTCTTATCATCTGAAAGGCGCCACTGCCCAGTGGTGGAGCACCCACAAGCATTCACTGCCAGTTGGAGAAGTCATCACTTGGGATGAATTTCAGTCTGCCTTCCGCGCTCGCTACATTCCTCAGGGGATCATGGACCGTAAGCAGGAAGAATTCCGCAACCTCACTCAAGGCAACATGACTGTTGAAGCCTATCAGCGCGAGTTCCTCAACCTCTCTCGCTATGCGGAAGAAGAGATCACCACTGATGCTCGCATACATCAGAAGTTCCGTCGTGGGCTCAATGCAGACCTCAGGCTCGCTCTTGCCGTTCATGATTTTGCCAACTTCGCCACCATGGTGAACAAGGCTATCACCGTCGAGACTGCCCAGATGGAGTTCAAGGACACGCAAAAACGTTATCATGACGTTGGCTCATCTTCGGGTGCAACACAGAAGCGTCACATCTGGCTCCCTCACAGCGTGACCCATTCACCTGCCCCTGCTCCAAGGCCGTCTTATGCTACACCCCGTCTGCCTCCGCCACCGCAGATGCCAAGAGCTCTGCCTCCACCAACCAATGCTACACCCCTTCGTCCTCAGGATGGATTATGCTTCACGTGCCGCCAGCCTGGTCATTTTTCTAGAGAGTGCCCCCAGAAACAGAAGAACCTGGTAGTTCACCCTACTGGTCACGGAAATGGTCGTGGCAACAACAGGACCCCCAACTATAACACTTGGTCTGCTGCTCATGCTCGTGGACATGCTTACAACATTAATGTTCAAGAAGCTCAGGAACAACCTGCTACCGTGATGGGTACCCTTCTCGTTAATTCCGCACATGCTACTGTTTTATTTGATTCAGAAGCATCACATTCATTCATGTCGGAAGCATTTGCATTATCGCGTAACATTACATTTGAGAAGATGAACCCACCGATGATTGTTCGCACCCCTGGAGGCCGTTGCCAAACCTCCATGATGGTACACGATGTCACCATTGACGTCGAAGGGATTGTATTCCTTGTGTCCCCCATCATCCTAAAAACCTCCACCATAGACCTCATTCTGGGAATGGATTGGTTGAAAGTTCACGATGCCACACTGTATTGTGGCACCAGTTCTGTCCGACTTTTACACCCCTCCGGCGAGATTGTTAACCACACCACCCGAATTACCCGTGATGCCGAAACGCATATCTTTATGATGAATGCCTTGAATGTCTCACCTCTGGAAGGAATTGAGAACGTTTCGGTCGTTCGTGATTTTCCCGACGTCTTCCCAGAGGAACTACCGGGAATACCCCCGACCAGAGAGGTGGAATTCGTCATCGACTTGAAGCCAGGCACTGTTCCTATTGCCAAGCATCCTTACAAGATGCCTCCACATGAACTCCTTGAACTTAAGGAGGAAATCGACAAGGCACTACAGAAAGGATTCATTCGCCCCAGTTCCTCAGCTTGGGGAGCACCTTCGCTCTTTGTCAAGAAGAGTGATGGCACGAACCGTTTAGTCCAAGATTACCGACCTATCAACCAGGCAACAATACAGAACAAGTATCCGCTTCCTCGGATCAACGATCTGTATGATCAACTCACTGGATCTACGGTGTTCTCGAAACTCGACTTGAGGTTGGGTTACCATCAGATCCGGGTCCGTGAAGAGGACATTCCGAAGACCGCCTTCATAACTCGCTATGGTTCTTATGAGTACACTGTCATGTCCTTTGGCCTAACCAATGCCCCAACCACTTTCTCCCGGTTGATGAACTATATATTCATGGAATATCTCGACAAGTTTGTCGTGGTTTATCTGGATGATATCTTAATATACTCCAAGAATAAAGAGGAGCATGCTGAACATCTTCGCCTTATACTGGAAAAGCTACGAGAACACAAACTCTATGCTAAGTATTCTAAGTGTGAGTTCTGGCTTCCCGAAGTAACCTACCTTGGCAACGTACTTTCCAAGGATGGCATTGCCGTCAACCCAGAACGTATTCAGGCTATCCTGGAACTGACTCCCCCCAAGACTGTCAAGCAAGTCAGAATTTTCCTCGGACTCGCCAGCTATTGCCGTCGTTTCGTCGAGAACTTCTCCAAGATTGCCAAGCCTCTGACCAATCTGCTTCACAAGGGTGTCAAGTTTGGGTGGACTGATAAATGTCAGGAAAGTTTCCAAGCTCTCAAGGACAAGCTCACTTCTCCCCCAGTGCTTGCTCCCCCTGGTACCCGGAAGGACTTCGTGATATATTGCGACGCATCTCGTCAAGGTTTAGGCTGTGTCCTAATGCAAGAGCGCAAAGTGATTGCTTATGGCTCTCGCCAGTTGCGTTCTCATGAAGAGAACTATCCAACACATGATCTCGAGTTGGCAGCGGTAATTTATGCATTGAAGATGTGGCGACATTACCTCGTTGGTAATCGTTGCGAGATCTACACCGACCACCAAAGCATGAAGTACCTGTTTACTCAGCCAGATCTGAATCTCCGCCAACAAAGATGGCTCGAGACAATAGACGATTTCAACATGGATATTCATTACACCCCTGGCAAAGCTAATGTGATGGCCGATGCCTTAAGCCGCAAAGCCTACTGTAGTGAACTTGAAGTTCAAGTACAGCAACCTCTTCTGTATGAAGATCTTCGAAGACTAAACCTCGAGATTGTTCCTCAGGGTCATGTAAATAACCTTGTTGTTGAACCGGACCTCGACAGCACCATCAAGTGGATACAAACATGTGACTCTGATGTCGAGAAGATCAAGAAGTATATCGCTAGAGGAAATCCATCATGCTTCACTGTTGCTGATGATGGTACGTTGTATTTCAAGAACCATTTAGTGGTCCCTAGGTGTAAGCCCAATCTAAACTTGACCCCGCGCGTCATGAAAGAAGCTCATGATACTCCTTTGTCGATTCACCCTGGTAGTACCAAGATGTACCAAGACCTTCGTCAGTGGTACTGGTGGTCTAACATGAAGCAATACATCGCTCGATATGTTGATGAGTGTGATGTTTGCGGTCGCGTGAAAGCAGAACATCAAAGACCTGCTGGAACTCTGCAACTACTTTATATTCCTTAATGGAAGTGGGACAAGATCGAGATGGACTTCGTCACTGGTTTTCCTAGGTCGCAGAAAGGCCACGATGCTATCTTTGTCGTCATCGACCGCTTCTCCAAGGTTGCCCACTTTCTGCCAGTCAAGGAGACGATCTCTGCTAGTCAGTTAGCAGACTTGTATGTTTCTAGAATCGTGTAGCTCCAAGGTATTCCGTTGGAGATCAGTTCCGACCGAGGCAACATTTTCACCTCAAGATTTTGGGATAGTTTCCAAGAAGCTATGGGCACTCACCTGAATTTCAGCATCGCTTATCACCCCCAGTCACAAGGACAAGTCGAATGAGTTAATCAAGTGCTTGAAGATATGCTTCGAGCTTGTGTCATCTCATTCGGTAAGAAATGGGAGGAATCTCTTCCATTTGCTGAATTCTCGTATAACAATAGCTATCAAGCTAGTCTGAAGATGGCCCCCTTTGAAGTCCTTTATGGACGTAAGTGTCGAACCCCTCTGAATTGGTCAGAAACTGAGGAACGAGCACTCGTTGGTCCGGACATTATCCAACATGCTGAAGATCAAGTTCGCGTTATTCGTGAACATCTGAAGGTTGCTCAGTCTCCTCAGAAGAGCAACTACGACCGCAAGCACAAGGAAATGGTCTATCAACCTGGCGAATACGCGTACCTCCGTGTCACTCCCATGCGAGGCACTCACCGCTTTGGGATCAAAGGCAAGTTAGCTCCTCGCTACATTGGGACGTTCCGTATCTTGTCCAGGAGTGGACCAGTGGCATACCGATTGGAAATGCCGCTAAACCTCTCCCAAGTCGACGATGTCTTCCACGTGTCTCAACTCCGACGCTGCTTCAAGGACCCCATCCGCGAAGTGGAACATAATATGATTGAGCGGCAGCAGGACTTGACTTATCAAGAACATCCGAGCCGCATCCTCGATCAGTCTGAACGCCGAACCCGCAACAAGACGACCAAGTTTCTCAAAGTTCAGTGGTCGAATCATTCTGAAGATGAAGCCACCTGGGAACGCGAAGATCGTCTTCGCGATGAATACCCCGATCTTTTCCCCTCTACCACCTAAATTCTCGGGACGAGAATTCTTGTAGTGGGGGAGATTTGTAACACCCTCACTGTCAGTGAACAGTAATCAAGGTTACTGTTCATCTCTACTGTTCAAAACTTTTGTTTGATCAACTTGTAACAGTTCAAATTCAAATTCCACTTTGATATTCTTGAGAGAAATGTGAACCTTGGGCCTTGATCAACATGGAACAATAACAAAGTTCAACCCCTTCATTTGAAATCAAATCAAATGCCCAATTGCCTTGGTGGATTATTAAATAATAAAACCAAAGTGCAAAATAAACTTTCTCCAAAAATTGTGAAACCACTTTTATAAAATCTCAAATAATCAGTGGACCATGCCAATATGGTTTTGGGTATTTATCTTGCCGCTGAATAAATCAAACAATTCATAACAGTGGTAAAACAAGGGCATTTAACACCTTTTTAATAAAACAAAAATGCAAAAGAATTTTTAAAAGGACAAATTTTTTTGTGGCACCTCTAATATATACAACATAAACATTGGGGAAAGTTTCACTGTTGACAAAAATCAAAACCTAGCTAAACAAAAATAAACAGAAAGGAAAAAAGGAGAAAACAAATAAAAGCCAAGCCTACCTACCCCTCTCCTCACTGGGCCTCCCCAGCCCAAAACCCCCTGCTCCCATGGGCCAAACCAGCCCAAGGCCCAACCCCCAACCGTTCCCCCCACCTCCCCTGTTCACGTTGCGTGGCAGAGGATCCATGGCGCCACGGCCGTGGACTTCGCCGTGGCGGCCATCCCCCGGCCAGCTGGAGCCTATAAAGCCCCCGGGTCGCCGCCGGACGAACCCTAGCCCCCTTGGATCGAGCACTCGCACGCCGCTGCCCTCCATAGCCCTCGCTAGGCTCGCCTCCGTGGACACCCGAGCGCCGTCGTGGACGGGCTCGCCGGAGCTCGCGGCCACCTCGCCCCCCGAGACGCACGAGCTTGTCCAGCAGCTCGGCCTCGCTCCTCCATGCCAACCTGCCCCATCGACGAACCCCCCGGAGCTCCTACGGCTGCGAATCGCGCTGCTCCGTCCGCCGGCCGTCGTCGTCTTCCATGGCGAAATTCGTGTGCCTCCAGGGTGAGCTGCACCCCCGAATCCCCCTCTCTACTTCCCGTTTTGGCCACCCTTACCCCGTTCGCCGTGGAGCTTGCTCCGGCCGCCGCCCGTGCTCACTGTTGACGACGTCCTAGGCCGTTCCAATTCGTGCTAGGGCTAGGGATGGACGCAGATTAGCCGTATCTTTCGAAGGCAACTCGTGGGCGACGTTTTGGCCGCCGGGGCTGGCCGGACTGGCCGCCGCCGCGCTCTGCCCTCGTCGCCGGCGAGCACTGGCTCGAGCCAGTGGGTTGGCTCCCTAGCTAGTGGGCCAGGGCCGGTTTAGGTTAGGGGCTAAGCCCCCTATTAAGTTAATCTTCCCCACTAATAAGCCCCCTCCAATTTAATTAAGATAAACCTTCCTGGGGACACTTACATGTGGGCCCTTGGCCCTTTTAATTTAATTAAAATGATTAGTTAGCCACTGTGCCAATGACACATGGGTCCCACCTGTAAGATAATTAATTAACCAAAATAATTTATTCTGTTAGTATGACATGTGGGTCCACTGGTTTAATTAGATTTAGTTAAAAGTTTTTTATTAAACAGAGGCTCACCAGTGGGACCCACTAGTCAGGTTTGAATGGTCAACCCCTTGTGGATAATGTTATTTAAAAAATAAAATAAATCTAGAAAATGATTTAAAATGATTTAAACTTTGAAATTAAATATCTTTTAAACCGTAACTCCGATGAAAATAATTTATATATCAAACTTGATCAGAAAAATACAACGGATATGAATACGCCATCCGTTGGTCTACCACCCCCTCTAACATACCGAACATCGAACCACCCCCGTCCGGGCCGCCTGTCCGATGATTCGTCCGGTACTGTAAAAGTACCCGGATGAATTTATTCCGAACACGAAAGTTGTTCGGAATAGATCACCTACCCCGGATACATCACCCAAACGTGTGTCGGATGTCCACGACACCTCCGGCATGGTGCCTTCCCCCTCCGGACACCCTTTCCGGTAATCACCCGGAGCTGGCAGTTCATTCCCGGATGAATTTCTGCTTCGAGCTAAGTGCATCGTACTACGTTAGAGCACCGTTAACATTTCATCTATCATGTCATGCATTTGATTGCTATGTTTGCTTTATATTTACTGTTTCTTCCCCCCCTTTATTCTCCGGTAGACCCCGCTGCTGCCGTCGACTACACCGCCGCTGAGTACGACTACTACGTCGACGACCCTACCCCTACCGTCGAGCTTCCAGGCAAGCAGAGCCATTCTCTTCCCCAGATATCGCCTATCTTTCCGTACTTTTCTTGCACTAGGAATTGTTACTGCTGCTGCTACGTTACAATCCTATTCAATTGCATAGCCTGTTTTTGTCGCCCATTGATGTACCTCCTTTATCCTATGCTTCCTATTATATTTAAGCATTATTCAGCAGTGAGCCCTGCGCATTGTTAGATATGATTAGATAGAGTCCGTGATCACTCAGGGGAGTGAACACGGATACAAATATTATAACTGCACAGGTACGGTACAATGCAGACACCGGCTCAGGCCCCCTAGCTCGGCTCTGCCGAGCCACCATCAAGTGTGATCTTTCAAGGAGTAATCCTTGTACTCCAGTCGTTGCTGACTTTGTATAGCCGCTATAGGTACCTGAGAAACGGTTGTCCTTCAGGTAAGAAGTCGGGCGACCCAACGGTACCCGCGAGAGGTATTGCGACGGGACGACAGGGAGGGTAGGACCAGTGTACCGGTGTGCTTGGCCCCTGATCGTTGGCCGCGAGAGTTACCAATCCACGAAAGTGGAGCTCTACCAAGAGCACACGTGAGACAAGGTAAGGAGGCGGTTCACCTTGTTGGTAACCGCAGAGACTTGGTGGGACGACAGGGCAGTCACCGATGTACTGGTGGTCCTGACTGCTGTCGTTGTCCGCGGGTCAGTTAAGTCGAGGCAACGATAACGGTTGTCCCGCAAATTAATAAAATACTAAATGGTTTGGCGGATGACTTGAGTAGCCTTTTGGCTTGTACGCGCTGCCTACACGTGGGATAATGAGTTATAGGCTCCTCTGATTCATGGTGTCGTCCGAGGACTCTTCAGACGTCAGCAGTACCGCGGGCTGATTGACGGGAAGTGCGGTGTCTTCTTTGGCTCGAGCTGTGTTGTTTTTTTTACGGCTTCCCGGCCACCCACGCACCGTGCAGGAGTACGTCAGGGTTGGGGTCCACGGTAACAGGACACTTTATGATGAAGCTGGATCTTACCACTACAAACTATTATTATTAAACTGTATGGTTCCGGGTTCTCTTCCTCGTGGGGATGTCGAGGAGGGGATCTCGGAGGCATTGTTAATTATTACAACTTACTATTATACAATGCTGCGGCAACTTCTGCTGCATTGTTATTTTATGCTTTATATAAACTGTTGGCTATTCTCTCCTCATGCTGCAAGACTCGTCGGAAGATGCTAGTCTTTGTTAGGCCTAGCTTCTTACCCTTATTCTGATTTCAATCTTACAGTCCACTATATATAGCCCCCCTTTCCATTTGATACATGCATAATTGCTTACTAGCGGATGTAAGACTCGCGGGTATGCTAGATACTCACCTTTGCTTTATTTCCCTTTTTTCGCTTTGTCTGATCGGCCGCTGCAGTCGACGTTGGAGCCCAGGAGCAGGAGTACCCCGGAGACGACTACTACGACGTCGAGTTCCCCGTCGACCAGGAGTAGTTCGGTGGATCCCAGGTAGGAGGCCTCTCCTTTTCGATCTACTCCCTCCGGTCCAAAATATAAGGTGTATTATTTTTCGTGCAAGTCAACCATTTGAATGTTTGACCAAGATTATAGAATAAAATATCAACATATGGAATACCTAGTAGATAAAATATGTAACTACTTTCCATGATGGATTCAATGATATAAATTTTGGTTTTGTGGATATTGATATATTTTTCTAAAAACTTGGTCAAAGTTGCACTCGTTTGACTTTTGAAAAAACAAATACACCTTATATAAAGGAACGGAGGGATTATATCTCTGATGTGATTTGTGCTAGCCTTCTTAAGGAAAAACTTGACTAACTATGTCTGTACTCAGATATTATGGCTTGTATGACTTATGTATTCGGATCCTCGTGATCCCTGGTATTGTAACATATTTGTTTATCCTTTTGTGTTTAGTGTTGTGCTGTGATATTCTCACCGTGGCACCCTAATCTCAGCCGTGTACCCTGCGTGTATGATTACTCTACACGGGTTGATTTTGGGGGCGTCACAAGATAAAAGGGAAAAGAAAAGAAAGGGGTGAGAATATATCAAAAGTATTGTAACTAACTTCTCACGGGTAAGATGGGGGTAATGGTGAGGTTGCAGATGCACTAGCAATATATGAGTGGCTAACGGTCTAATTTTAGAGTAAGATGAGAACCAAGCATTCGATGAGGAATTGCCTCCAACAAGTCTTGCTATCAACTAATTACGCAAGCATAACACCTATCCTATCCTTGTCCTCCTCTTCGCATCCCGACTAAGAAGAAGCAGTCAAGGCACACACACGTTGATCAAGTTATTAAATATGATTCAGTTGATGTTGTCTATGAACAAGACGTAGGTGACGAGGGGGTGACCCCACGACTCCTATTAATGGGCCTACCCGGTGTCATTGAAGGCCCACGAAGCTACCTCCGGATTCACCTTGGCCCGCTAGATGGCACCAACATTGGGAGTCCTCGACTGACAAGGAAGGTGCAGGGACTTGCCGTACAAGCTAGGGTTAGATTTCCTATAATTGTAGATTGATTCCCCGAGACCTGGTCTACTATATAAAGTCCAGGAGGGGCAACGCATAAAGGAGAGAGACATCGCCTGTAACCCTAGCCTAGAGCGCATCTGCCTTGGCATCCCTTGTAACTTCTCCACGATCAATATATCGAGCAGGAAGTGTATCCTCCTGTTTGCCGACGAGCTTATCGTCCAACCTGTGTCTTCTACAACTAGCCCAGGGTCCCTAACCATGGGACTTTCCGGGGCCGATCCTTGACAATTGGCGCCGACCGTGGGGATTACACAGGTTGGGAAAGCGATCTCGGCGGTCTTACTATCATCAACGCTCGCCAGCTCGAAGATTCAGGCGAGACCCAATCTGTTCGAGTCCCTAGGGTTCATGGCCCACCTCCCGTCCCTGAAGCCAGTCTTCACGGATCTGCAGTCCGGCGTCGATTTGATCTTCGGAGAATACCGGATCTACATCAACCACTGGGGAAGTCTCCGCCTAACCGATGACGTTCAAGCACCTACAACAGCAGCCGAGGCGGACGTCACCTGCACGGCCAACACACCGACCAATAGCAGCCGAGCACTCGGCACCGAGCATCATAGCACTCGCCGTCCCTCGGACAGGCCCCTAGCATGGAAAAACACCGACGCGCAAGCCAGCAGAGGAGCTACCGGAACACCCTCGCAAGTGTTCATGGCGGAAGTCGACGCACCACCACCAGGAATCAACGGGCAAGTTGAAAACCCGAGTGCTCCGCGGGACATGCAGAATACCAGCGGAGCAGCAGGACCCGCCAAGGAAGCCCGGATGGTCGTGCAACTGGGCGATCCAGGAAGCATACCAACGAAAGTCCCAGCGGGACAGGCACCTGGCAACCAAGCAAGTGACCTGCATCCAAGGCAGCCGCTCGGCCCGAGCGCCCAGCCACCAGGAGGCAGACAACAGGCCACAGCCGCCAAGAAAGCCGCACCACCAAAAGAGCAAATCATCTTACCCAAGGAAACCATAGCGATGGTACAGGAAGCAGTCAAATTCGGCAGGATGCTGCCAAGAAACGCCACAAGATACGAACTAAGAGCGTACACTAAATTAGCAGGAGAACAGACGCAACGATGGCGCCAGGCCATGGAAGCGCAGGAAAGAGAATAACTCGAGAGGAAAAGCAGTCGCCGGCAACCTGCCGGAAGCAGTCGCCGCTCCCCTACCCGCGACAGATCAAAAGTCAACAACCTACGGAAATCGGAAAGGGAGAGAGTGATCCGCAAGCTCGACGACGACTTCAAACTAGAAGAGGATGACGGCGACGAGGAGCCCCTCACACCAGCGGAGGCACTCATAAGCGCCCAGGACTACCTATCTCGTGCCCGGACAAGCTCTAAAGGGAAATCAGACCGCTACACCTCAATCGCCCTACAAATAATGAAGGACGCCATCGACAACTCAGCACCCAAAACCCCCAGCACCAGGCGGCAGGCCCGCGAGCGGACACCAGACAGGGAACCTAGCGACCCTGACGACGACGACGATGACAATAACAACGACGACGACGACAGGCGCGGGAACCCAAACAGGGGCAGAAGGCGAGACGACGGCGACGACAGCCGCGCACACCGCAGCACTCGGTGAGACGCACGTGACGACATCACCCAGAGCAGAGTCAACCGCGGCAGGCGGCGACGCGCGGCGCGCGAAGAATACTCCGACGAGGAAGCTTCCGAAGAAGAAGTCGAGCCATGCGGAGCACTATGCTTCACCCGAACCGTACGCGAGTCACGCATGCCAAACGGATTCAAGCTCAACTCGACGACACTAAAGTACAACGGACTTGAAGAACCAGAGGCATGGCTTGAAGACTACTTAACTGCGGTCAAATTCCAGCGCGGAACCAACATCACAGCAATGCAGTACATACAGTTGATGCTCGAGGGCTCCGCGCGGCACTGGCTCAAAAACGTACGGCGCGGGTCCATCAGCTCCTGGAGACAGTTCTGCGCCGCTTTCATCGAGAATTTCAAGTCAACCTACAAACGGCCGGCATCACTCGAGGAGCTGCGAGCGTGCAAGCAAGGAACAAGGGAGACCCTGAGGGCGTACATCCAGCGGTGGACGATCCTCAAAAACTCCGCAGAAGAAATATCAGACGAGAGCGCAATCGACGCTTTCAGAAGAGGCCTACAACGCATTGAGTTCAAGGAGCAGCTGGGGCAAATGAAAGTCGGCACACTCGCAAAACTACTGGAACTAGCCAACAGCTGGGCAGACGGCGAAGATTACGTCCGTAACGAAACTGAAACCTTCGTAGCACGATCAGAGCACGAATACGACTACAACGGAGACAGAGGAGGCGACAGAAGGAGGAAACGACCAAGGCGACAATTCTACGACGACCGAGGACCCGACATGGTCGCTGTCGGCTTCCCAAACGACCGAAACGGGCGGCGACGCGACGACAACAGACAGACAAACAGAGAGAACCAGGAAGACGAGCCTCAATCGCAGAAACGCGAATGGCGGCCAAAGCAACCGCGGGACGGCACACGAGCGCCTAGAACGGCAAAAGAGCAGCTCGACAGCCCATGCACCATACATGGATTCAGAAACGAGCGAGGAGAAATAAGATCATCCCACACCCTCAGGAACTGCAGAAGCTTCAACGAGCTAGCAGAAGAGAAGAACCGCCCCGCGGCCCCTGCAGGGCAACCTCTCGCAAGCATAGCAATCGGGACAGTCGCCCACAACGCGCCACCAGCCCCTCCGTTGCCGACGAGGCAGGTGGCCTCCATCCAAGAGAGACAAAGGACACCGGATGAAGACCAGTACCCAGAAGCTCACGGAAGAATTTATATGATACAAGAAGGAAGGCCCTCCAACCGCCAGCAGAAGCAAGTAACTAGACAAGTCTTCCTGGCGACATCCGCACACCCAGCGGTCCCAGAATGTATGATATGTTTGAATTGAAACATTTTGATCCTTGTTCTTTTTGTGTTCGCCTCGTTGATTCTTCCCTAAAGAAACCTTTGGGGAAGATCGACGATGTTCTTATCATTGTCAATGATAATTATGTTCCCATTGATTTTACTATTATGGAAATAGAGTGTGAACCTTTATGTCCAATTATTTTGGGACGTCCTTTTCTTCGCACCGTTGGTGTTGTTATTGACATGAAAGAGGGGAATATAAATTTTAATTCCCTCTTAAAAAGGGGATGAAACACTTACCTAGTAAGAAGATTAAGTTACCTTTTGAGTCAGTCACACGTTCTAGCTATTCTCTTTCACTTGATAAAAATAGATCTTTTTGCATCCTGCCTAGCTTAAAGGTGTAAAAGAAAGCGCTTATTGGGAGGCAATCCAAGATGTTTTTACTTCTGTTTTTAGTGGTCTTGATGATTGTTACTACTGTAGCAACATCATTGTATCTTTATTTTCAAGCTTTGTGCCAAGTTTGGCCTCCGATTGCAAGAAACTTCAAAAGTTGTGACATGCTGTCCAGAAAACAGATTCTGTCCATGGACGAAAAAATTAGCCTAAAGTCGCTAGATCATCTTTTTGATCTGAATTATTTTGACAGCATGCTCTATACAATTGACTATCGAGCGTCTGTTCTGAGTTTTTTTATTGAGTTGCAGAAATACCACGAAAAAATTATTTACTACTTATTGTTATGTTTTCCACAGATTCTGCCACGTTTTGCATTTCCTTACTTTTGCAAGACTTGCACTAGCTTTTTATTTGCAAAAACTTTTAGGCAATCTTGAGAAACTGTAGCCCTTCAAAAAAAATCTTTATTTCCAGTAGATGCAAATTATTTTATTAAGGATACTAACCCTCTAATCAGCTTATGATGAGTTATGTATGAAGGGAGTTTTCAAGTGTGCGAGGGAACAGGATGAAAGAAGATCCGAGAGTGTCAAACGCTCAAGCTTGGGGATTCCCCCATGCATCCCCAATAAATACTCAAGGAGACTCAAGCGTCTAAGCTTGGGGATCCCCCGTGCATCCCCTTCTCCATCAACAATCATCAGTTCGTCCTCCGTATCACTATATTTTTATCACTTCATGTGTTATGTGCTATGCTTGGAGCGTCTCGCTCTTAGGTTTACTTTTTAGTTTTCTTTAGCTTTTTTTCTGTTCATAACAAATTAGAACCCATCTTACTTTGTGTGGGAGAGAAACACGCTCCACTTCAGACTAGAACACAACATAGGATTTCATGCTTATCTTTCTTTTGTTTTGTGTTTTTTTTATCTTTTCGTAGCTGCTGCCATGTTTAGCTCTTAGTCTTCATGTTTATCTTTTTCAAGAGCTTTAGTTTAGTTTGTTGCTGGAACTCTCTTTAGTTTTCATGTTTATCTTGTTAAGAGAGTTTGTTGTTGCACTGAGTTGTGTCTTGACTTTAAGTAGGTAATTGAGGTTGCTATTCAATTGTAGTAGTAACTTGCAATAGTTTTGAGGTATTGTTGTGAGTAATGTTTGAACTTTTGGTGTCAAGAGCTCTAGCCTATTAGTGATAGGTGTTGTATTTTGGGCAATCCGTGTTTATTTTCAAAAACTACAAAAACTAGTTGAGAACTCTAGCTACTAGATGGATCACTAATCTTTGGAGGGATCGGATATTAGAGTACACTCACGTACCATGAGTTGAGGATGCGAAAGGCTAACCAAACCCCCATACGCTCCTCCTCAGGGTACTTGTCTCTTTGTGAACCTCCCTATTAGATTGAGAGTTACCGATAATAAGTGCATGAGTTCTTCGAACTAATGTAAGTATTGAAAGTTGACACCTCCACCTCATCATATTTGCTAGCATCCAAACCCTTGGCATGATACGCTCTGCCATCATAAATCTCCTTATTTCATTCCTCAAAACAGACACCATTCCTATCTATCAAGGCATTTCCATAGCCTTTCCGAGATATATTGCCATGAAACATCCACCTTCTCATGACTTGATCTTCATGTCATACATATTCCTACTACACTGGCAGAGGCATACATTTGCATACATCATGATAGCTACATCTTCTTTATGTTGAGTACCTTGTAAAGTGTGAATATCTTCTATACTTGTAAAATAGAGTGTTGCCCTTAAGTGAGGAAAATATCCCAAAGAGGACAAATTTAAAAGATCCCAAAGAGGACAAATGAGAGTTAAATAGAAAGAGACATTGAGGCCACCAAAAAATACAAAAAAATAGAAAAAAGAGAAAAGAAAATAAAAAGAGAGAAGGGGCAACACTACTATTCCTTTTGAAATATCCACACTCGTATTCCCTCTATATCTTGTACTCCATAGAGATGATCTTATATGCATATAGCTATGTGGGGACCTTCACACTTGAGCGAGCAAGTTGGACGCACCCCCACTATTTCCATTGGAGATCTTTTCTTAGCTCATATGTGCATCTGTTGCATGGCAATCCCTACTCCTCACATCATATATATCATTTGGCCTTCTCTCGCCTATGATTGTCCTCATTGATGTGAGCCTTTCACACCTTTTTTGTCTTTCTCCTCCACTATATCTCTCTCTTTGTCATCCTAAGTGTCAACTCTCATGCTTACGCTCATCCATTCCATGAGTGCTCAAAATATCGAAAGGGAGTGGATCAAATTGACTTGTACATGGCTAGTGGTCTGGGGACGAGTCAAGATAAGATTCCAAAGAAAAGTGTGAAACTTTAGTAGATTGATTTCTAATCAAATAATTATTTTTTCTCGTATTCGCATCCCCCACTTCTTGCATGAAACACCATCTGGAGAAATTCGAGTCACGGACAGCGAGAGCTCTTTCACCTTTATGTTCTTATGTTGCTTTATTCAATGCTAATATAGACTCTTGCTTGTTATGACTAGAATTGAATTACGTACCTTGATTGCTTTACTTACAAAGTTCTTATATGGTTGTTAGCATGTCACCATATAAATTATGCTTGTTATCATTTACCTACTCGAGGACGAGCATAAATTAAGCTTGGGGATGATGATACGTCCCAAATGTATCTATAATTTCTGCTTGCTCCATGCATGTTTTGTGTGATATTGCTATGTTTTAGATACACTTTCATACACTTTTGATCATATTTGGACTAACCTATTAACTCAGTGCACCCTAGTGCCAGTTCCTGTTTTCTGTAGTTTTTCTATTTTAGTTTTCCCCCCTATTAAAAATGCTCCAAAAATTCTGGGAAAATACAATAAAAAATCAGCGCTTCGGAAGCTTCGGGAATCACCGAGGAGGGGCCAGAGGGGACCCACTAGGGCCCTAGGTTCCCTCCCGGCGCGCCCTAGGGTGGGACCGCCCCAGGGGGACGCCTTGAACCCTGGTGCCCCTGGCTTCCCCCCTTCGCCTATTTATTCTCCGTCACGAGAAACTTCCGAGGAGAGAACCGTTTCTCTCCTCTGTTCCTCCGCCACCACGCTTCCAAGATCGGGAGCGCCAGCAGACCTCTTCCCGGCACCCTGCCGGAGGGAAGATTGACCTCCGAGAACTTCTTGTCCACCATGGACGCTTCCCAGATGCTCCGTGAGTAGTCTACCTTGGACCATGGGTCTATGATCAGTAGCTATGTGATGTTCTCCTCCCCTCTTTGTTCTTCATGGATTAGAACTTGTGAGCTGCCCTACATGATCAAGGCACATATGTAATTCTTTCTGCTGTTGCTATGCTGAGTTTCCTGGGATCTGATGGATTAGAAGACTATGTTCAGATTGTGATTGAGTAATATATTTGGTTCTTATCTTTTATATTTTTTGTTCTTGAGTAATTCTTGCATGTTCACCTTTGCTGTTTATTGCTTTGGCCAAGTAGTAGGTAGTGACTCCAAGAGGGAGTGCTATGCTTTATTGTGGGTTCATGCCCCCTGATGACTAGCTTGAGTGACAGAAACATGCGTCTAGGGGATGTGTTGTTGCCACAAGGGGGAAAACAACAGTGCTTGTAACCGCGGTTGCAAGGATTGTTTACTTTACGCAAAGTTCTTTTAATGCAGTTGTCTGTTGCTTTGGGTTTACACTTTGGGTGGGGCTCGCAACTTAATATCAACGAGATGTTTGGGATAGATATCACTAGGTGGATGATTAGTAGTAGATGCAGATGGATTTCGGTCTACTTATTTTGGCGTACCGCCCATGCTTTTGAGCCTCTTCCTTTCTTTGTAGCATAGTTAGCATTGGTTTGCGCCCGTAATCCTGTCAATTGCTTAGCTGTGATTTGTTTACCTCGCATAGCATTTTTATCGTCTTTTGGGAGAGAGACATCACTAGTGAACATCATGGGACCCCGGTTCATATTTCCATCACTATTTACACGCTCAATTTATTTCTTGCTTTTACTTTTCAGTCGCAATTATCACTATCTATTATTTGTTGCGTTGATTCTTTGTAAACAACAAGGCCGGAGAGATTAACAACCTCTCTGAACTTCGTTGGGAGCAAAGTTACTTGTGTGTGTGTGTGCAGGTCAAGGTAAAGTAAGAAACCTCGATTGTGAACGGTGCATTGTTCATTTTACCACCTTCTTGTCGCTTTCGGAGTCCTACGAGAGACAAACCCTAACCTCTAAGTTAGGGGAAATTTTCTGCTATCCTACATCTCACCTTCCACTTGGGGTAACCAACGAAGGGCGAGAAGCCGTTTTCATCTCTCCCGTATCAGGAACACACGATATATTTTCCGAAGAAAATCGATAAAAGGCATGGCCTTAACTCCATTGAGAATATTGAGACTGTGAAGATTGGTGTGTTGGGAAACACAGTACAAAACAAAAATATTCGTGCCTACAATGCAAGAACACAAGATCATCCAAGAAGATGGCATACAAGGTTTAGGCCATAGCTCACCAACGGATGTAGCGGAAGTAGAGTTGCTGAAGCTTGTTGAAGTATATCTCACTAATCGTCCCACGAACAATCCCTCGATCCGTCCCACGAACAAGTTCTCGAGCAAGTCCATCGAACAACATTTCCGAGGAAGAAGAAGCTCCTCGACGAAGGACCAAAGGTATGATCCCTCTACCAGTATCCAAACGTACCGATGCAGAAATCCAGTAGCGCTCCGCCGTCCAAAGAAGAACGCCACCGAGAGAAACTGGAGAGAGAAGAGCCTAACGGCGTCCGGACTAGAACGATCTAACCCGAAGAGAATTAGAGGCGCGTGGAATTAGCTAGGGAAACCTTGGGATTTTCTAGTGTCATTTTGGGGCTGCCCCTGCCCCCGTATATATAGTGGAAGCCTGCAGTCGCAACTTGGGCGAGGGTTCTCCCCAAAGTCGGGTTTGGACACCACGAGGAGTCCAACACGGATTCCAGTATGAAACATCGCGGACTACGACATCTAGGGGGGAAACGCCAGGGACCCTGGCGTTTTTCCCTGCCTCCAAGGAAAGTTCCTTTTTCACCTTTTGGACCTTCCTACTTGCCCTAGCTTCGGTTTCCGCGTCTTAGAGTGTTCCATAACCCTCCGGATACTTCCATAAGCTCCCCGGAACCTCCCGAAACATTTCTGGAAGTCCCGGAACAATTTCCCGATGTTCCGTAACCTTTCAAACTCCTATCACCAAATGTCTTAGCCATGTACCATTCCCTTTGCTTCGCGATATGTGACAAAGTTAGAGGAGAGAAGTTTGGCACCTATGTGTAATCTAACACCCCCAGTGCCAGTACAGTAATCACTACAGTGATTCCACTGTTAGTGATCATTACTGTTGATAATCAAGCCTTGATCACCTTGATCATAGCTCTGTCAGATTCCAACCCAGATAAAATTTTCAAATTGGGTGAATTATAAAACCTTGCTCCAAGAATTGTGGATGTTTGCCCTCCAACTTGATCATGGTTAAACCAAGTCAACTCCTAGCCATTTGAATAATCACAAGTTAATGATAATTATGGAATCAATGTTGTGGGTTCATAAAAAGTTGTTTTGAAATTTAATATGAAAATGGAATAAAAGTCCAACCAAAATAATGGAATCCATTTATAAAATGCCTAGCAATCTTAGGCCATGATAATATAGCAATGGTTGTCCTATTAAAATAAATTAAAACACAAAAGAAATAAAAATTGCAAAAAACCTAAACTACCGCACAGGGCAAAGGCCCACCCCTGGGCCCAGCCCCGGCCCACTCCTCCTTCCCTCTTGTCTCCTTCCCCCACCTAACCCCCTTCCCCACCCCGACGCGCCAGGGCAGAGGAGGCCACGGGCGCCATGGCCCCCCCTCCTACCTGCTCCCCTCCCCTCACCTCACCTGCCCCCCCTCTCCTCGGGTGGATAAGAGCATCCCAAGCCTCGCGCCCACTGCCCCTCCTCCATTCCCCTCTCCCTCGAGCTCCTCCCTCTCCTTTTTCTTCTGGACCGAGGCCGCCATGGCCGCCGCCGCGTGAGCTCGCGCGCCCACTGAGTTCCCTACCCCCAGCCAGCGTGTCCTGGAGCCCCGCCACCGTCGACCTCGTCTGCCTGCGGAAGGAATTGAGCCCGGAGCCACCACAGCGCCGGAATTTGGACCCGCCCCTCGCCACGGCTGCTGCCCCCGCAGCTTTGATTCGCGCCACGCCGACCCCCTCCGTCCTCCATGAACCCTCCCCGAGCTCTCTGGTGAGCTTGCGCCGCGTTTTCCCCTCCTTCCCCTTCGTTTTGGTCGCCGTAGGGCCGCGTTCCCCGTCGTTCCGCCATTGATGGAGCTTGAGCTCCCGGGGCGCTCGCGCTCGCCGCAGCCCACGCCCGCGGCGCCCCTGCCTACGCCCGGCCCCCCTGGCCATCCCCCCTTGCCGCACACCTGGGGCCGCAACCGCGCCCCTCGCCGTGCCCCCTCACCGTTGCCCTCGTCGCCGGCGGGCATGGTAGAGCAGCCATGGACTAACCCCCCCTTGTAGCGCTAATAACCCCCCCTGGCCACTGACGAATGGGCCCCATGCCCCTAATTTCTGTTAATTTATATAATTGTTAAACTGCAGATGTGCCACTTACAACTGGGCCCCAGTCCTTAAGCTAATCCCTCTGGTTAAGTTAAATTACTATTAGCATATGAGTCACTGACACCTAGGGCCCACCCCTCTGTTAAGTTAATTAAATTGGTTAGTATGCCTTTGTCCCTGTGACATCTGGACCCCACCACTGGTTTAATAATATTAGGAGTTTGTTTATATTAATAGCCTATGACAGTGGGACCCACTGGTCAGGTTTGACCAGTCAACAACACTATTTTGGATAATGCTTATTTATTTAATTAAAGAAAATCCAGAAATTGATTTAAAATGATATAAACTTTAAAATTCAATATCTTTTAAACCATAAGTCAGATTCAAAAACTTTATACATGAAAATTGATCAGAAAAATATAACGAATACAAATACGCTATCCGTATGTCTACCACCCCCCTCTAATGTACCGAACATCGACATTCCCCCCCTCCGGGCTGCCTGTCGATAATTCCCGGTACCGATAAAAATTGCCCGGATCAAAAACTTTTGTATACGAAAGTTACTCGGAACGGATCAACGATTACAGATACGATACCCATATCCTCATCACACCCCTCAAACTTACCGATCATCGAACTGTTCCCCCTCCGGTGGCATTGTCCGATAGATTGCCCGATAACCGTTAAACTGTCCGGTACTGTTAGAGTACCTCGATGAATTTGTTCTGAACATGAAAGTTGTTCGGAATAGATCAACTGACCCGGATACACCACCCACCCGTGTGTCGGATGTCCACGACACCTCCGGCATGATATCTCCCCCCCTCCAGACACCTTGTCCGATAATCACCCGGAGCCGGTAGTTCATCCCCAGATGAATTCCCGCTCCGAGCAACGTGCATTGCACTGCGTTAGAATACCGTTAACATTTCATCTATCATGTCATGCATCTGTTTGTATATGCTTGCTGTGTATTTACTGTTTCTTCCCCCCCTTAATCTCCGGTAGACCCCGCTGCTGCCGTCGACTACACCGCTGCTGAGTACGACTACGTCGTCGACGACCCTACTACTACCCTCGAGCTTGCAGGCAAGCAGAGCCATTCTTTTCCCCAGATATCGCCTATCTTTCCGTACATTTCTTGCACTAGGCATTGTTACTGCTGCTGCTACGATTACAATCCTATTCAATTGCATAGCCTGATTTTTGTCGCCCCTTGATGTACCTTCCTTTAATCCTATGCTGCCTATTATTACTTATGCATTATTCAGCAGTGAACCCTGCGCATTGTTAGCTAGGATTAGATAGCAGGCCGTGATCACTCTGGGAGTGATCGCGGGAACGATATATTACAACTGCAACTGGTACGGATCAATGCAGACACCCTAGGGAACCTACAACGGCGAGACTCTGCCGAGTCGCTTCGAGTTTGGCTTACGAGTGGAATGGACTCGTATTTCACTCTCGTCGGCTCTGTAGCGTAATATCACCGGGATGATACGAGGCTTACCTCTTTAGTTCATTCCGCTGATGTTTCAGTCAAGCCAGCTCAAGTGTACCATCGAGGGTGATTCCTCCTGGTTTCACTTAACGGTAGGGACTCGAACCAACTGGTGTCCTTAAAGGTAAGAAGTCGGGCGACCCAACGGTGCCCGCGAGAGGTATTGCTACGGGACGACAGGGAGGGTACGACCAGTGTACCGGTGTGCTTGGCCCCTGATCGTTGGCCGCGAGAGTTACCAACCCACGAAAGTCGAGCTCCTCCCGGAGCACACGCGAGACAAGGTAAGGAGACGGTTCACCTTGTTGGTAACCGCAGTGACTTGGTGGGACGACGGGGCAGGCACCGATGTACTGGTGGTCCTGGCTGCTGTCGTTGTCCGCGGGTCGGTTAAGTCGAGACAACGATAACGGTTGTCACGCAGGTTAATTAAAATGCTAAATGGTTCAGTGAATGTCTTGAGTTGGCTATATGCCATGTACGCACTACCTACCCGTGGGAACTACGAGTTATGGGCTCCTCCGCTTCTTAGTGTCGTCCGAGGACTCTTCAGATGTCAGCAGTACCGCGGCCTGCGCCGGGAAGTGGTGTTGTCTTATTTGCTCGCGCGGTGGTGTCTTATTTGGATTTGCTTTAACTTCACCGGCCAGCCACGCACCGTGCAGGAGTACGTTCGGGTTGGGGTCCAAGGCCCGGCGTACTTAGGATTTAGACCGGCGGATGGCCTCTCTGTTGAGTTTGAAAGATGGGCTATGAAGTGTCGGATAGCCTCGGTGGAGCGTTCCCTAACAGGGTTCCCGCCACCCTGGAGATCCGTGCCTGTAGCGTAACACAAGTGCACCGCTGCAGGGAAGATTAATCTATCGATAGCCGTGTCCACGGTAACAGGACGCTTTATGCTGAAGCTGGATCCTACCACTAGAAACTATTATTAAACTGTATGGTTCCGGGTTCTCTTCCTCGCGGGGATGTCGAGGAGGTGAACTCGGAGGCATTGTTAATTATTACAACTTATTATTATTCAATGTTGCAGCAACTTCTGCTTCATTGCTACTTTATTGCTTTATATAAACTGTTGGCTTATTCTTACCTCATGCTGCAAGACATCGTCGGGAGATGCTAGTCTTCGATAGGCCTAGCTTCTTACCCTTGCTCTGAATTTCTGTCTTTAGTCCACTACATACAGCCTCTTCATTCCTTTGATACAATGCATAATGCTTAGTAGCGGACGTAAGACTCGCGGGTATACTAGATACTCACCTGCTTTATTTCCTTTACTGTTTTGCCTGATCGGCCGCTGCAGTCGACGTTGGAGTCCAGGAGCAGGAGATCCCCGATGCCCGCTACGACGTCGAGTTCCCCGTTGACCAGGAGTATCTTGGAGGTTCCCAGGAAGGAGGCCTCGCCTTTTCGATCTGTTGTTATTTGTGCTAGCCTTCTTAAGGCAACCTTTTATTCTGGTGTCTGTACTCAGATACTATTGCTTCCGCTGACTTTGTGCTCTCGAGCTGTTGTATTCGAGCCCTCGTGGCCCCTGGCTTGTATTAAACAGCTTGTATTATTTTATTTGTAGAGTTGTGTTGTGATATCTCATCGTGAGTCCCTAATCTCGAACGTGTACCTTGCATGTATGATTACTGTACATGGCTTGATTTTGGGGGCGTCACAAGTTGGTATCAGAGCCGACTGCCTGTAGGAAGCCCCTAACCACTCCTTGGTCGAAGTTGAGTCTAGACTTTGAAAAACGATTTTTCTAACTTAATGTTTGGCTTACGGGCCCACATCGATGTCACTACGTGTGATATCTTTGGTATTAGGATCTTTTTCTCCGTACCTATGCTCTGGGACTCTGCTCTCTTATCCTTGCTGGTAAAGTTTTATAAACGCTGACTTTAGGTTCACGTACCTCCTTCCTCCCGGAGAGCTCTGCATTCTCGATGATCGCCTGATTCCCCTGAAGATCCCGACGATTACTCTCTGATAAATTCCCGAGAACCTGCGTGTTCATCGCCTTTGCAATCCCCTGCCACCGATAAGTCTGTATGGATGGTTACATCCCCCTCTGGAAGTCATAATTCCCTTGTACTTATGCCTCAAATTATCTCGATGCTTCTATCACCCGATGCCTTTGCAATCTTTCTCCTTCTGGTTGAGTGACGATACTCACCTCAGATTCTTTGCGAACCACCCGACCTTTGGTGGATTATTATCTGACTAATCTTACATGGCTTCTTCCATGTGTCGATTGGATTCATCGTGTGAAATACCATCCTTTCCCCTCTATGATTTGTGTTATCATCGACAACCTCCCTTGACTCTCTGCCAATATAACTTGGTCGTGTATATCGTGTTGTGTTTTTCCTTGGGAAAGATATACACCGGGTACTTGTGTATCTTCACCTCTCACTTCCGTTGGTCTGTTTAATCTTTCGTGTGATATAAATTATTTGAGCAGTGATAATTCACCTGCTTATGAAAACACCTCGGTGTATAACCTCGTCAGTAACCCCTTGTTGACATTGTCGATGACATTTCGGTAACCACCGGGACGAGAACTTTGCCAATTGGTCCGCCTCGTATTAACGAGCAGGAAAATGATTCTCAATGTCCACTGCTCCTGGTATCGATGTTGTTGCCGACATAGCTGATAAGTTGTTCTCTGATAATCCTTGCATTGTGATCGCGTAATATGCCACCCATCCAAGTCACAGTTCCACAGGACCGAAACCTGACTCTTGTCATCGACCTTGTGATATTCCGTCCGATATCAGACTCAGTGATTGTGTCTGATGATCAGGGCCCCTTTCCCATCTTCCGTCATCGGCATCGAATGCGTGCCTATCCGCTTAAAACTTCTCATGATGTACTTCCCTGAGGTTAAACTCGGAAGGACTGTGTACCCCATACCCTTGAACAACCCCATTTGATGGATCTTGTATCAATCCGACCCCCTTAAGCTTTACCTCTTAACCTGTTCGTGAGTATGATGAAAACCCCGAAGAAAGGATTACAACTCATCAAGATGCACCGATGTCGTGCCGTGAAGGCCTCAGCGTGAAGGATTAATTTCTTCGAGTAGGACAACAAGAACCAGCAGAATCGTTAGAACGTGAAACCGAAACTTTACCCCTTACACTACTTTTAATTCTCGGGACGAGAATTCTTTGTAGTGGTGGAGAATTGTAACACCCCCAGTACCAGTACAGTAATCACTACAGTGATTCCACTGTTAGTGATCATTACTGTTGATAATCAAGCCTTGATCACCTTGATCATAGCTCTGTCAGATTCCAACCCAGATAAAATTTTCAAATTGGGTGAATTATAAAACCTTGCTCCAAGAATTGTGGATGTTTGCCCTCCAACTTGATCATGGTTAAACCAAGTCAACTCCTAGCCATTTGAATAATCACAAGTTAATGATAATTATGGAATCAATGTTGTGGGTTCATCAAAAGTTGTTTTGAAATTTAATATGAAAATGGAATAAAAGTCCAACCAAAATAATGGAATCCATTTATAAAATGCCTAGCAATCTTAGGCCATGATAATATAGCAATGGTTGTCCTATTAAAAATGGTATAGTAATATAAAGGAATAATATTTAAAAAAATAAAACAATAGTTGGGAATTATTAAATGGCTATGGTAAGTTAAATAAACAAGTGGGAATTTTAATTAAACTAAAAATTGTGAAACCAATTTTATTAAATGCCTAAAAATCAGTAGGTCTTATAAATATTGGAATGTGAATTTATTAAGTTATTTAAATAATGCAATTAAATGATAACAGTAGCAAAACAATACCAAAAAGCCTTTTAAAATAAATAATAATATTCAAATGAATTTAATTAATGCCCAAACTTTTTGGTGGCATCATGTTAAAGTGTAACACTGATATAGGTGAAATTATAACATTTTACAAAATCAAAACCTAGCTAAAATAAATTAAAACACAAAAGAAATAAAAATTGCAAAAAACCTAAACTACCGCACAGGGCAAAGGCCCACCCCTGGGCCCAGCCCCGGCCCACTCCTCCTTCCCTCTTTTCTCCTTCCCCCACCTAACCCCCTTCCCCACCCCGACGCGCCAGGGCAGAGGAGGCCACGGGCGCCATGGCCCCCCCTCCTACCTGCTCCCCATACCTCACCTCACCTGCCCCCCCTCTCCTCGGGTGGATAAGAGCATCCCAAGCCTCGCGCCCACTGCCCCTCCTCCATTCCCCTCTCCCTCGAGCTCCTCCCTCTCCTTTTTCTTCTGGACCGAGGCCGCCATGGCCGCCGCCTCGTGAGCTCGCGCGCCCACTGAGTTCCCTACCCCCAGCCAGCATGTCCTGGAGCCCCGCCACCGTCGACCTCGTCTGCCTGCGGAAGGAATTGAGCCCGGAGCCACCACAGCGCCGGAATTTGGACCCGCCCCTCGCCACGGCCGCTGCCCCCGCAGCTTTGATTCGCGCCAAGCCGACCCCCTCCGTCCTCCATGAACCCTCCCCGAGCTCTCTGGTGAGCTTGCGCCGCGTTTTCCCCTCCTTCCCCTTCGTTGTGGTCGCCGTAGGGCCGCGTTCCCCGTCGGTACGCCATTGATGGAGCTTGAGCTCCCGGGGCGCTCGCGCTCGCCGCAGCCCACGCCCGCGGCGCCCCTGCCTACGCCCGGCCCCCCTGGCCATCCCCCCTTGCCGCGCACCTGGGGCCGCAACCGCGCCCCTCGCCGTGCCCCCTCACCGTTGCCCTCGTCGCCGGCGGGCATGTTAGAGCAGCCATGGACTAACCCCCCCCCCTTATAGCGCTAATAACCCCCCTGGCCACTGACGAATGGGCCCCATGCCCCTAATTTCTGTTAATTTATATAATTGTTAAACTGCAGATGTGCCACTTACAACTGGGCCCCAGTTCTTAAGCTAATCCCTCTGGTTAAGTTAAATTACTATTAGCATATGAGTCACTGACACCTAGGGCCCACCCCTCTGTTAAGTTAATTAAATTGGTTAGTATGCCTTTGTCCCTGTGACATCTGGACCCCACCACTGGTTTAATAATATTAGGAGTTTGTTTATATTAATAGCCTATGACAATGGGACCCACTGGTCAGGTTTGACCAGTCAACAACACTGTTTTGGATAATGCTTATTTATTTAATTAAAGAAAATCCAGAAATTGATTTAAAATGATATAAAACTTTAAAATTCAATATCTTTTAAACCGTAAGTCAGATTCAAAAACTTTATACATGAAAATTGATCAGAAAAATATAATGAATACAAATACGCTATCCGTATGTCTACCACCCCCCTCTAATGTACCGAACATCGACATTCCCCCCCCCTCCGGGCTGCCTGTCGATTATTCCCGGTACCGATAAAAATTGCCCGGATCAAAAACTTTTGTATACGAAAGTTACTCGGAACGGATCAACGATTACAGATACGATACCCATATCCTCATCACACCCCTCAAACTTACCGATCATCGAACTGTTCCCCCTCCGGTGGCATTGTCCGATAGATTGCCCGATAACCGTTAAACTGTCCGGTACTGTTAGAGTACCCGGATGAATTTGTTCTGAACATGAAAGTTGTTCGGAATAGATCAACTGACCCGGATACACCACCCACCCATGTGTCGGATGTCGACGACACCTCCGGCATGATATCTCCCCCCCCTCCAGACACCTTGTCCGATAATCACCCGGAGCCGGTAGTTCATCCCCAGATGAATTCCCGCTCCGAGCAACGTGCATTGCACTGCGTTAGAATACCGTTAACATTTCATCTATCATGTCATGCATCTGTTTGTATATGCTTGCTGTGTATTTACTGTTTCTTCCCCCCCTTAATCTCCGGTAGACCCCGCTGCTGCCGTCGACTACACCGCTGCTGAGTACGACTACGTCGTCGACGACCCTACTACTACCCTCGAGCTTGCAGGCAAGCAGAGCCATTCTCTTCCCCAGATATCGCCTATCTTTCCGTACATTTCTTGCACTAGGCATTGTTACTGCTGCTGCTACGATTACAATCCTATTCAATTGCATAGCCTGATTTTTGTCGCCCCTTGATGTACCTTCCTTTAATCCTATTCTGCCTATTATTACTTATGCATTATTCAGCAGTGAACCCTGCGCATTGTTAGCTAGGATTATATAGCGGGCCGTGATCACTCTGGGAGTGATCGCGGGAACGATATATTACAACTGCAACAGGTACGGATCAATGCAGACACCCTAGGGAACCTACAACGGCGAGACTCTGCCGAGTCGCTTCGAGTTTGGCTTACGAGTGGAATGGACTCGTATTTCACTCTCGTCGGCTCAGTAGTGTAATATCACCAGGATGATACGAGGCTTACCTCTTTAGTTCATTTCGCTGATGTTTCAGTCAAGCCAGCTCAAGTGTACCATCGAGGGTGATTCCTCCTGGTTTCACTTAACGGTAGGGACTCGAACCAACTGGTGTCCTTAAAGGTAAGAAGTCGGGCGACCCAACGGTGCCCGCGAGAGGTATTGCGACGGGACGACAGGGAGGGTACGACCAGTGTACCGGTGTCCTTGGCCCCTGATCGTTGGCCGCGAGAGTTACCAACCCACGAAAGTCGAGCTCCTCCCGGAGCACACGCGAGACAAGGTAAGGAGACGGTTCACCTTGTTGGTAACCGCAGTGACTTGGTGGGACGACGGGGCAGGCACCGATGTACTGGTGGTCCTGGCTGCTGTCGTTGTCCGCGGGTCGGTTAAGTCGAGACAACGATAACGGTTGTCACGCAGGTTAATTAAAATGCTAAATGGTTCAGTGAATGTCTTGAGTTGGCTATATGCCATGTACGCACTACCTACCCGTGGGAACTACGAGTTATGGGCTCCTCCGCTTCTTAGTGTCGTCCGAGGACTCTTCAGACGTCAGCAGTACCGCGGCCTGCGCCGGGAAGTGGTGTTGTCTTATTTGCTCGCGCGGTGGTGTCTTATTTGGATTTGCTTTAACTTCACCGGCCAGCCACGCACCGTGCAGGAGTACGTTCGGGTTGGGGTCCAAGGCCCGGCGTACTTAGGATTTAGACCGGCGGATGGCCTCTCTGTTGAGTTTGAAAGATGGGCTATGAAGTGTCGGATAGCCTCGGTGGAGCGTTCCCTAACAAGGTTCCCGCCACCCTGGAGATCCGTGCGTGTAGCATAACACAAGTGCACCCCTGCAGGGAAGATTAATCTATCGATAGCCGTGTCCAAGGTAACAGGACGCTTTATGCTGAAGCTGGATCCTACCACTAGAAACTATTATTGAACTGTATGGTTCCGGGTTCTCTTCCTCGCGGGGATGTCGAGGAGGTGAACTCGGAGGCATTGTTAATTATTACAACTTATTATTATTCAATGTTGCAGCAACTTCTGCTTCATTGCTACTTTATTGCTTTATATAAACTGTTGGCTGATTCTTACCTCATGCTGCAAGACATCGTCGGGAGATGCTAGTCTTCGATAGGCCTAGCTTCTTACCCTTGCTCTGAATTTCTGTCTTTAGTCCACTACATACAGCCTCTTCATTCCTTTGATACAATGCATAATGCTTAGTAGCGGACGTAAGACTCGTGGGTATACTAGATACTCACCTGCTTTATTTCCTTTACTGTTTTGCCTGATCGGCCGCTGCAGTCGACGTTGGAGTCCAGGAGCAGGAGATCCCCGATGCCCGCTACGACGTCGAGTTCCCCGTTGACCAGGAGTATCTTGGAGGTTCCCAGGCAGGAGGCCTCGCCTTTTCGATCTGTTGTTATTTGTGCTAGCCTTCTTAAGGAAACCTTGTATTCTGTTGTCTATACTCAGATACTATTGCTTCCGCTGACTTTGTGCTCTCGAGCTATTGTATTCGAGCCCTCGTGGCCCCTGGCTTGTATTAAACAGCTTGTATTATTTTATTTGTAGAGTTGTGTTGTGATATCTCATCGTGAGTCCCTAATCTCGAATGTGTACCTTGCGTGTATGATTACTGTACATGGCTTGATTTTGGGGGCGTCACATGTAACATCTTCTTGAACACAAGCCACCCGTTATCCTCATTGCCGTTTGTCTCTGTTCCTCGTTATTGTATTCTGGTATCCCCGTGACTAAATCACAATGCGTCTGGCCAGAATAGAACGGATACCGTCATACCGAGTGGGCCCAAAGTCAATATCTCTTCATCGTGAAGGAGAAAATCCCATTCTTGAACTATCACTGTTACTAGACACACTATCCGATATACCCAGAACTTATTTTACTACTTCCCAGTTAGGGGAGGATTCATCTAAGAACCAAAGCATATCTTCCTGTGTGAAGTAACTCGATATTCTCATGGTCTAAGGAATTATGTATATGATAACAAATCATGATAGACTTATAACGTAGTTACGATGTGATCTCTAAGTATATCATTTAATACTTGGGTCTGTTCAACATCATTGGTCTTCTAACAATATGCCCTCATTGCTACCGACATCCATGTTACAAGAATGATGTCCTTGATTAAGAAAACGTAATCATCAGTTAGCACATGATCTGGTCTTAGAGGCTAAACCAGGAACTCTTGTTGTTTACATTTCCACACATGCAAATGAGTTTTCTTCTTAATCTCATAGTCAGTATCATTGCAATTATAGCATAGTAATATAAACATTAATTATGAACTTGAATATAAATATCAACATACTTTATTATTGCCTCTAGGGCATATATCCAACAGTTTCCCACTTGCACTAGATACAATAATACTAGTTACATAAGTTCTCGCACACCAATGGCTATCTGGTGTTGCTCATGCTTTGCTCGTGGAAGAGGCTTCGTCATCGGATCTGACACATTCAGATCCGTGTGAATCTTGCATACTTTCACATATCCTTTGTCAACGAACTCTCGGATTTTGTGATAATTCAATGTCTTTGGACTTCTGGTGGGACCTTGGTTCTCTAGCTTGCGCCACGGCTCCACTATTGTCACAATAGATCTCCATGGGGTCTTCAGCATTAGGAACCACACCTAGTTCGGTGACGAACTTCTTAATCCAATATCCCTCCTTCGTAGCTTCCGAAGCTGCGATGTACTCCACCTCCGTTGTAGAATCCGCGACCGTATTCTGCTTAGAAGTTTTCTAGCTCACGGCACCCACGTTGAGTGTGAAAACATATCCTGATTGAGATTTGAAGTCATTCGGATCTGTCATGAAGCTTGAATATGTGTAACCCTTTACAACAAGTTCTTCATCACCTCCGAACACCAAAAACATGTTCTTGGTTCTATTCGGATACTTGAAAATATTTTTGACTTCTACCCAGTGTGCATTACTTGGGTTGCTCTGGTATTTGCTACAAACACTCAGAGCATAGGAAACATCCGGTCTTGTACATATCATGGCATACATAAAAGATCCAATTGCCGAAGCATATGGAACTGTACTCATCTCTACCTGCTCATCAGCTGTCTTAGGACACTGACTCTTGCATAGTACCACACCATGTGACATTGGGAGTAGCCCTTTCTTTGAAATCTCCATTCTGAACCTTTTCAGAACCTTGTCTATGTACGTGCTTTGGCTTAGCCCTATCAGGCGACGAGATCTATTTCTATAGATCTTGATGCCCAATATGTAGGCGGCTTCTCCCAAGTCTTTCATCGAAAAACTACTTTTTAATGACTCTTTTATAGTGTTAAGAAATTATTTATCATCTCCAATCAACAATATGTCGTCTACATATAGTATTAGAAAAGATATTGCGCTCCCACTTACTTTCTTGTAAACAAAAGCTTCTTCGCCATTCTGAATGAAGCCAAAACTCTTGACCACTTCATCAAAGCGAAGATTCCAACTCCGTGATGCTTGCTTTAGTCCATAGATAGACATTTTAACTTTGCATACCTTTCCAACGCCGTTTTGACCTGCATCTGCCATATCTCATAATCGAAATATGTAGCAATTGCTAGCAAAATCCGCACAGACTTAAAACTAGAGAGAATGTCTCTTCATAGTCAACTCCTTGCACTTGTTGGAACCCTTTCGCAACAGGCCTAACTTTATGGATAATGACATTACCATCCGCGTTTGTCTTTATTTTGAAAATCCAATTACATTCGATTGGTTTCACACCCTCTGGAGGGATCACCAAGTCCCATACTTGGTTCTCGTACATGGATTACATTTCGGATTTCATGGCTTGTAGCCATTCATTGGAGTTGGGGCTCATCATCGCTTCTTTGTAGTTCACAGGATCATCATCTTCCAAGATGAATACTTCGTTAGCGTACCACTCGGGTAGCTGACGCACTCTGCCTGATCTCCTTGGTTCAGTTACTAGCTTCTCAGAAGTTCCTGCATCACTTGCTGGAGCTACCGGTTCCTTCATTGGAATGACTGCCGGAACAACTTCTGTCATTTCAATCCTTGGTTCCGAAGGTTCGCTAACCTCATCAAGCTGTACTGTCCTCCCACTCACCTCTTTGTTAAGAAATTCTTTCTCAAGAAAAGTTCCTCCTTTAGCAATAAGGACTTTGCCATCGGAAGGGTGGTAGAAATAATAGCCTTCGGTGTCTTTGGCATAACATACAAAGTAGCACTTGTCTGCTTTAGGGTCGAGTTTTTTCGGCTGTAAACGTTTTACATCAGCATCACAACCCCAAATTTTCAGGAACGATATATTGGGTTTGCTCCCATTCCATAACTCGTATGGTGTCTTTTCACAGACTTTGACGGCGCCCTATTTAAAGTAAAAGCAATAGTCTCTAACGCTTAACCCCAAAAAGATAGTGGCATACCTGTTAATGACATCATAGACCTCACCATGTCTAACAAAGTTCGGTTACGCCTCTGAGACACTCCATTCCTTTGTGGAGTTCCAGGTGGCGTTAGCTGTGAAACGATTCCACGCTCTATGAGGTGTTCTCTAAACTCATGACTAAGATATTCACCACCACGATCAGATCGCAGAAATTTGATTTTTTGTCACGATGATTCTCAACTTCGTTCTAAAATTCTTTAAGCTTTTCAAAAGTTTTGGAATTTTGCTTCATTAAGTAAACATAGCCATATCTACTCAAATCGTCAGTAAAAGTTACGAAGTAAAGATATCCACCGCGTACCGGTACACTCATCGGACACGCACATCACTATGTATTATTTCCAATAAGTCTGTCACCCGTTCTACATGACCTGTGAATGGCGTCCGAGTCAGTTTGCCCACCAGACAAGCTTCACATTTATCAAATGATTCGAAATCAAAAGATTGCAAAATCCCATCTTTATGAAGTTTCTTCATGCGTTTGTTTTCGATGTGTCCTGGACGGCAGTTCCACATGTAAGTGGTATTTCATCATTCTTAAGACGTTTAGAGCTTATGTTTAAGACGTCGTTACTACAATCAAGATCTAAATAAAACAACCCATTCTTAATAGGTGCAAAACCATAGAACATATTCTTTAACTAAATAGAGCAACCATTGTTCTCAGACTTAAAACTATAACCGTCGCGGATTAAACATCATAATGTTCATACAAATAGCAGGAATGAAATAAAAATTATCTAGTTCTATGGTAAATCTTGAAGGTAGATGTAGAGTGTATACGCCGACGGCTTTAGCAGAGATCGTAGCTCCATTCCCGACACGCATCGTCACTTCATTCTTTTCCAGCCTACTTATTCTCCTTAGTCCCTGTAATGAATTACAGATGTGAGCAACATCTCCAGTATCAAATACCCATGACTTAGAGTGAGGGCCGGAAATAAAGACATCTATAAAATATATAACTTTTATACCTTCATCGATACAACCAGGCTTCTGTCTATCTGCCAGATAATTCTTGCAGTTCCTCTTCCAGTGACATTTAGCTTTGAAGTAGAAACACTCAATATCCTTATTAGGGCCAGTGCAAGAGGGTTTCTTGGACTTGGCGCCAGGCTTGCCGACGCCCTTACCGTTGGACTTGCCCTTCTTCTTGAAACTGGTGGTCTTGCTAACCACCAACGTGTAATTAGGGTCATCCTGCATGGTAGTCTACGCATTCTTCAGCATTGCAAGTAGTTCATTAACCGACTTATCCATCCTGTTCATCTGAAAGTTCTGAACAAAGCTCTTAAAGCTCGGCGGGAGTGACATGAGGACGATATCTATACCTAGTGATGCTGGAATCGAAAATCCCAGTTGAGTCAACCTTTGCCCAAAGCCCATGATCTTTATCACGTGCTCACTCATAGGTGATCCTTCCTTCCTCTTGCAATTCCATAAGGCATGAGTAACGTCATAACGTTCAGTCCTAGCGTGTTTGGCATACATAGCATCTAAATCTTGAATAATCAAGTGGGGAACGGTATTTTCAAACCTCCCCTGCAACTCTGATTCCATACACGCAGTCATAAGACATTGAACTACGGTGCTATCATCAAGCTTGGTCTAGTGCACATTTTGCTCAGCAACCGTGGCGTCAGGCCACGGTGCTTCTGGGAGAGGTGTTGTCAGGACATAGTCCTTCTTAGCACTCCTGAGTACAATTCTCAGGAACGAAACCAGTCCTCATAGTTGCTTCCATCAACTTTCAATTTCTCTTTTTAATCAACGGACCTAAGTTAAACTAGGGATTGACACATACCATTTTAAATCTACAACATAAACACAAGTTTCACTTAGACAATGTTAATTAATCAAGCTATTAATATTAATAAGTGCTCCCACTCAGATTAACATCTCTCGTAGTTAATACTAAGTGATTCAAGATCCAATCCAGCCGTCCGCCATTGATGTGACATCACTGATGACTTGGGCTGTACCGGTAGGCCAACTTGCCAATCACGCCAAAGGTGATTCTTGTTCATCTTTCGATGGGTGTGTTCCGGTAGCAAACTTTTATCCAAACCGTCAAGACAACCAAGTGTAATGTGCAGTGTGTTCTTAACACACCCGTCTTTTATGCGTCACACCCTGTGCACCCATGTGACAAGACCTGCTCCGGTGTGAAACATAGTATAGATAGTGCTACGGTTGGAAGAACACTAAAAACTTGATATTGTTTTGTGAGAGATCACCCTAATAAAATACGACTACCGCGCATCAAACAAGGGTGCATCAAAGGGATAAACATCACAGGAAGTTCATAAATTTTATGTGATATGGTATAGCCCTTTGTGTCGTGAAGTTGTCGTTGCCTTCATGACTCCGTGGTTGAAGTATCCACCCACCACCTTTTGTCCTTGGCGCCAGGACCTCCTCACGACTTCGGCATGTGTGTCGGGGTCCACCTTCGCATCATTGATCATCACCTTGTATCCATCTATTGCCTTGCCTCAAGCTAATAAACAGTTCTGGCACGCAGGCCATAATTAAGTGACAATCATATGAATCCAGTCATCATGTCGTACCACGGCTCGCAGGTCGCGAAAAAATATTACATCATATAGCATCTCATACAAACACATTGTAAATCTTGAAGGCTATACCACATCACATGCACTCTCTGCAAAAACAAGTTAGATTGCTATCTACACTGGTTATTGCAAGTTTTATTGTGGTTGTTAAGAAGGTTTCCATGGAAAACGTAGAACCCTAAACAAAACAAACACGATACTTCTTTTGTTGATAGTTTAACGTACGATGTGCGTGTCGCAACTAATGCCACAAGCCAAACTTCGTTCAACGCGTGACCCCTGTGTGGATTTGAGTTCATAAAATCCACAAGCCCGTTCATGTAAAATTTTCTATAGCAAGACTAAGATGAGATCCAAGGAATTAGATTTAGTCCATGATGAAGGCAACCAACATACTAAAAGCAGCATAGAGGGATCATGGCAAAACTCAATCCTTGTAGCAAAATCACATCATGTCGTCGAGCAAAGAAAAGATCACATGACAGGGAAGAAAACAAGAAAATCAATGCCTCATATCAACATATGATCTAGACATAAACATGCATCTAATCAAGGATTGCTCTGATATCACTGTTCGCAAATGTAGTAGAAAACAAAAAATTTCATGCCTACGAAGGCAGAACCCAAGATTATCCAAGAAGATGGCATACAAGGTTTAGGCCATAGCTCACCAACGGATGTAGCGGAAGTATATTTGGTGAATCTTGTTGAAGTAGATCCCACGAATCATCCAACGAACAATACCTCGATCTGTCCCACGAACAAGTCCCTCGAGAAAGTCCCTTGAACACGATCTCCGAGGAAGAAGAAGCTCCTCGAAGAAGGACCAAAGTTATGATCCCTCTACCGGTATCCACATGTCCCGATGTAGCAATCTAGCAGCGCTCTGCCATACAGAGAAGAACGCCACCGAGAGAAACTAGAGGGAGAAGAGCCTAGCGGCGTCCGGACTAGAATGATCTAGCCCAAAGAGAATTAGAGGCGCGTGGAATTATCTAGGGAAACATTGGGGCTTTTCTGGTGTCGTTTTGGGGTTGCCCCTACCCCCGTATATATAGGTGGAAGCCTGGGGTCGCAAATTGGGAGACCAAAGTTGTTTTTGGACACTAGGAAGAGTCCAACACGGATTCCAGTACGAAACACCCCGGACTACGGCGTCTAGGGGGGAAACGCCAGGGACCCTGGCGTTTTTCCCGCCCCCCCAAGGAAAGTTCCTTTTTCGCTGACCTACGGCCTTGTGGACCTTCCTACTTGGCCTAGCTTCGGTTTCTGCGTCTTAGAGAGTTCCATAACCCTCCAGATACTTCCATAAGCTCCCGGGAACCTCCTGGAACATTTATGGAAGTCCCGGAAAATTTTCCTAATGTTCCATGACCTTTCAAACACCTATCACCAAATGTCTTATGACCACTCAAGATCATTCATGAATGTTCCAGAATCATCCGAGACCATTTGGTACCACCTAGAACATCTCTATTTCTATTCAGAACAATTCCGGTTCCACCCGAAACAATTTTGGTGCCCTTTCTGTTTTCATCTCCTAGTTCTCTAACAGATTACAACTCGTTAAGTGTGTGACCCAATAGGTTCGGTATTATGCGGACATGACTCGGAACGTCTTCTGGACGTAGGACAACAACCTATTGTCAATAGCCAATAATCAACAGAGGAGCCATGGACACCCATGTTGACTCCCGCACATACACGAAGAAACTTTGAGTGAACCTTTATGTTAGCCATATACCATTCCCTTTGCTTCGCGATATGTGACAAAGTTAGAGGAGAGAAGATTGGCACCTATGTGTAACATCTTCTTGAACACAAGCCACCCATTATCCTCATTGCCGTTTGTCTCTGTTCCTCGTTATTGTATTCTGGTATCCCCGTGACTAAATCACAATGCGTCTGGCCAGAATAGAACGGATACCGTCATACCGAGTGGGCCCAAATTCAATATCTCTTCATCGTGAAGGAGCAAATCCCATTCTTGAACTATCACTGTTACTAGACACACTATCCGATATACCCAGAACATATTTTATTACTTCCCAGTTACGGGAGGATTCATCTAAGAACCAAAGCATATCTTCCTGTGTAAAGTAACTCGATATTCGCATGGTCTAAGGATTACGTAGTTTATAACAAATCATGATAGACTTATAACGTAGTTATGATGTGATATCTAAGTATATCATTTAATACTGGGGTCGGTTCAACATCATTGTTCTGCTAACAATATGCTCTCATTGCTACCGACATCCATGTTACAAGAACGATGTCCATGATTAAGAAAATGTAGTCATCCTTTAGCACATGAGATGGTCTTAGAGGCTAAACCAGGAACTCTTGTTGTTTACATTTCCACACATGCAAATGAGTTTTCTTCTGAATCTCATAGTCAGCGTCATTGCAATTATATCACAGAAATATAAACATTAATTATGAACTTGAATATAAATAATTACATACTTTATTTTTTGAAGCTTTCAAACTGAGGGGTAAGGTACCCCCCATCATTTTATTACCAGGACCACAATATTTACAAATGTACAACAAAAGCTTCAAAAAAACACCCTCTCAGGGTGGAAGGAAATCAATCCATCTAAGTAACTTATCTTTAAATCTAGGCTTAATTCTATAACTAAGTAGAGTTATATCATGAATGAAGCCAGCTCTCCATTTGGCAAAAGATGGTCTGACATGCTTTAAACATTTAGCATTCCTCACCAACCAAATATTCCACCAGGCAGTGAACACCACTTCAGTAAAGAAAGGTTTATTGAAAGACTCCCTGGCCATCTTGGCAATGTGAAACATGTCAGAGCCATTGTTCCAATCAATTTGCAAATATGCCCAGATTCTAGCACTGAAATTGCACTGAAAGAAGAGACGATCTCTGTTTTCCAGGTGCTGTGTGGGGAAAAGAACACACTCATGTCCATCCTGGATATGCCAGTGCCTTCTGATAATCAGGTCTTTGGTATTGAGACGATCCATGATCACCAGCCAGGCAAAAACTTTGGTTTTCAGTATACAACAAGATTTCCAAATACAATTTAAAAGAGGATTTGATTGTATAGGATCATGCACCAAAGTGTAGAACTTCTTGGCAGTATACTAACATTTCTCGTTCAACCTCCATGTCCAGCAGTCCCTAGCTTCCTCAGCACTGTGATTCTGAAGGATCTGTTGAAGTTTAGTGAGCCCCTGGAAAGCCTGAGCAGAGAGTGGTAAGTTGATAAGGTCAGTGAGCTCAACAACATCCCTGGCCTCCTTTACATAAATAAGAGGATCCTTGGAAAAGGAGAAAAGTCTTTGAAACTTTTGGGCTAGAGTAGCATTGGTTTGGTTGATCCAGAAATCATTCCACAACAACACAGAGTCCCCCACACCGAAGTTGATCTGAGAAACAGCCACAAAGCTATCCATGAATTTGGCCACATCTTTCCACCAAAAGGAGCCACAGAGCTCAGTAGCATGGGGCACTCTCTCATGATAATAAGTGTTCCATATAAGAGATACCCAGGGCACATCCTCTTTATTGTAAAACTTGTTAAGATGCTTCATCAAGAGAGCTTGATTCTGTAGTTGCAAATTGAGGATACCCAGACCACCTTTATTCTTGGGTCTGCAAACAAGGTCCCATGCAGCAAGTGATTTTCCTGAATCCTATCCATACTTCCTCCAAAGACATTGTCTCTGGATCCTCTCCAACTGCTTGATGATACCAGCAGGAATGTGCAGAGAGCAAAGGTAGTAGATGGGCATGGAAGATATCACAGAGTTCAATAGCTGAAGCTTTCCCCATGGGTTAAGAAACAAGAGCTGGCAGTAAGTCTCCTCTCCATGCAGTCAACCAAAGGAAGCAAATCCACAATCTTAGGTCTGGTAGTGCCCACGGGCAACCCCAAATATGTGAAGGGAAGCTTCCCCACTTGGCAACCAAAAGCTGTAGCCAATTCAACAATGGAAACCTCATCAAGGAATCATGGAGGATTTATTATAGTTGATATCCAGGCCAGTGGACCGAGATAAACTTTTAAGAGCCCCTTTTAGCCTAAGAACTTGTTGAACCTCAGCAGGCATGATCAAGATTGTGTCATTAGCATATTGCACAATAGGAAAATCAGGGTCATGATAGGGAATAGGCAAACTGAGGTGCCCTCTTCTCAGCAAATCATTAACCATAGATTGCAACAGATCAGCAGCAAGCACAAAAAGGAGAGGGGATAACGGATCACCCTGTCTGACCCCTCTTTTACATTTAAATTGTCTTCCTAGGATGACATTTAATAGAACAGAGGAAGACCCACTATCCAAGAGCTACTGCACCCAGACTCTCCATTTGTGAGGGAAACCTTTGTGCTTTAATATTTCCAAGATTGCCTCATGCTCAATAGAATGAAAAGCTTTCTCAAAATCAATCTTGAGCACCAACAAAGGTCTTTTGGATTGGTGGCATTGATGTAGATATTCCAAAGTCCAAGAAATACAGTCCTGAATGGATCTCTCCTTAATAAATCCATATTGGTTCTTGTGAATGCACCTTCTGATGTCTTTCTGGAACCTGTTGGCAGCCATTTTGGTGAGAAACTTAATACCCACACTAGTAAGAGAGATGGGCCTGAAGTCATTCACAGTTTCAGGAACAACTTTTTTGGGATGAGAGTGATAAAGGAACCATTTAAACCTTCTAGATCAGCATGTCCACTGTGGAAATCCTCAGCCAGCCTGTAGAAGTCAGAGCAAATTATGGACCAGCAAGATTTAAAAAATCTACCATTAAAACCATCAGGTCCAGGGGATTTATCAGGTGGCATGAACTTGATTGTATCATCCATTTCTTTCCTGTCAAAAGGAGCAACCAAAGCCTCCAAGCCATCCACTAGAGCAAGCAGTGCACTTAGATTATAAGCCATGACAATACCTTTGGCCACTCCCATTCTGTTTTTAAAAGCAGACCAAAAAGCATTAACAAGGAAATCATGTGTGGAGGATGGAGTTCCATCAGCTAACTGAAGAGAGGCAATAGAGTTCCTTCTATGTCTCTCAGAGGCCATTTCTTGAAAAAACTTTGAGTTCTCCTCCCCCACTTTAACATATCTTTGGGTGCATCTCTTTTTCCAGTACATATGTTGCCAATGTAGGATGTTTTCAAGATGCAACTTGACAACCTTCCTGAAATTGGATTCAGGCACATACAGCTTCCTGAACTCTTCCAGGCAGTCAAGGATGAAAATGACCCTGTTGCACTTGGAGATGAGCACCTTGAAGTTGGAATTTTTTTTGCCAGTGTTTAAGGACCCTTCTAAGTCTCTTGAACTTGTACACAATTGTAGCCACAGGGTGAGATTTAGGGGATGAAACTTCCCAAGAGGATTTAACACAATCCAGGAACCCAGGCATCTCCACCCAAAAGTTTTCAAATCTGAATAAGTTAGCTCTTGGGATGGAGGTGTTTATGGCCACCACACAAGGTACATGATCAGAAGCAGTCTTAGCCAAAGGCAGCACCTGAGTGGAGGGGTAAGATAAGATCCAATTAGCAGAGGTGAAAAACCAATCCAGCTGCTCCAGCAAAGGGTTCTCCTGCTTGTTAGACCATGTGAATCTCCTGCCTTTGAGGGGAAGATCAAGCAGACCAAGGTAGCCAATTATCTCATTGAAGATGAACATGTCATTAACATCACCTCCAGGAAGATTCCTGTTATCCAGTGATCTAATAAAATTAAAGTCCCCAAGTAAAAGCCAATTAGCATCAAAAGGGATGGACAAGTGATAGAGCCAATCCACAAAAAGATCTCTGTTGTTTCACACAAGGGCCATAGACATTCACCAAAGTCCAAGATTCTGCATTGTGAGAGGAGGTGAAACGGATCACCATCCCAAAACCTTGAGTGTCCACCAACTACCCATAAAAAATAGCTGAATTCCAAATAGTAAGAATTCCACCAGAGGCACCTCTCGAGGGAACCATAGCGAATTGATAAAATCGCCTGGGGCAGAAAGATCTAATAAAATTGTGGTCAATATTCTCACATTTGGTTTCCTGAAGGCAGATAACCACACACTGGCTGTCCTCAATTTTCTCACGCACGGCGCTTTGCCTGGCTGTAGAATTCAGACCACGAACATTCCAACATATCACTTTCCAATCTCTAGTAGTTTTAAAATTCATGGAAACTAAAAGAGAAAGAAAGCAAGATAACTGGAAACATTACAGTTATCGACCAGTTCCCGCAAAAGGGCCAAGGGCCAAAAGAAAGCTACCGAAGAACAATATCACAACTGGCGAATTTAGGGGCTTGCCAAACCCAAAGAGCAGAAAAGGAGCTAAACATCATCATCCTCATGAGGTGCCATTGGAGAAGATGGAGTCACCATAAGCTTCTCCTTCGTGAGCAGAACTGGGTCAATCTGCAGGTCAGCGCCAATGGTCTGAAGGACCTTGATTGGAGTGGGTGGAAACACCGGATCCTCCTCCTGAGCTGGGCCTTGGGCTTGTCCTTCTGCAGATTCCTCAGGCATGTTGGGAATGGGCTTGGTCTTTGGCTTCTTGCGCTTTGGGGCCAAGGGGAGTTCAGCCAAAGTTCCCGCCTTGAAGCCATCACGCTTGATCGTGCTTCTGGTGCAGCGCCTAACAGAAGTGTCAACAACGGGAGTTGTCCTCTTCTTGCGTCGTGGTGTTGCCGCCTTCACCATGAGGGGGCTGGAGAAAGTGATCTCCTTGGGGAGCTCCACCGCAGCCAGGGAGGGGGCAAATGCAGGTGGCCCCTCATCATCAGCAATGTACGATATTGAAAGCTCCAGAGAATTGGCATCAAAAGCCATGCTCCAAGACCTCTTGGAGAAGACCAGTGGAAGAACAGGGAGAAAATCCAGGATCCTAGGGACCTGGAGAGTGCAAATCTCAGGCATCAACCTGGAGAAGGCCCTGCTCCACTGCATCACAGGGGGCAGTTCAGGTCCTGCAGCAATCTTGATCATTCCCACAAATACTTGACGTGGAGGGATAGGGGGTGGGACATAAGGGACGAGCGCTAAGATGGGCTCCTCATCAGCCGGCTGCTGCAGCATTTGTTGCTCATCATCAGGGATATTGACGACCTCCAAAACCGGTTGCTCGAAAGAATCGGAGAGTTCAGGGTGGTCCATCACCATGGATTGCTGGTCTTGATCTAGTGCATCATGCTGCTCCTGCTGCACGTCCAGTTGGTTTTCATATTCACCCTAGACTGCATTCCCCCAACCCGGAGGGTCATTGGGCTCTGGAGCATTGTCAGGTGCTGGTGCAGGGACGTCGTTCCAGCCAAGAGCCGGGTATTGAGGAAGCGCCCAGGGAATATTATCTGGGACAAGCTGCCCAGGCAAAGGATGGGGGTTTCCATTGAGCGATATGGGATCCTCATCCCGTGGCATCTGATTTGCCCAATCCGCGCCCAGGACGTAACAGGCAGCAGTCCAGTTGACCTTGTTTCCTCCCCACTCAGCGTAATCACCAAAAACCACATCCCTTGGCACAAGCTCAGTGGATGGGAAGGATGCATGCACTATCGAGCGAACCAAATATGGATCTTCAGAGTTCCACGAGTGAAATTTACCAAAAGTATTGATGGCTTCTGACAGATTCTTAGTGTTACGATAAGCCAAAGGCACCCCAATGAGCATGATCCAGCGCGTACGGAAATCATCCGCACCACGGAAACCTTCACCTTGGTCATGGTTGTAAAACACACAAATCTGTCTCCTCCAAGGTCAAAGGGAGGATGCTGGGTGAGCGAGTACCTTACAGCAGCATCACGGACTTGAAAAATCCCCACTCCAAGAAACCAGGGTTGCACAGAGCGCACCATGACGCCGTGGTCCTAAAGAAAATCCGCCACTTCCTATCTGGCTTGCCCCAATGCCTCTGGAGGTGGTGGTGGCAAAATCTCTGCCACCATGAAGTCCTCGTGCCGCCGCTCCGGCCTAGCACCCGCAGTGACGAACGTGCGCGGCAGGCGATTGGCCCCTCCATCAATGATTTGATGTCCGGCGGGGAGGAAGCGATGGGGGTCAAGCTCGTAGACCGCCATGGATGAACTCGGGCTGCAGTGGGAGCAAGGTGGAACGCGAGATCGGTGCTAGGCGGCGAAGTTCAAGCGGCAGGTGGGGTTTTCTCCGCAGAGTCGCTTGGGCAGGAGAGGGAACTGGCGCGAGTCCCAATATTAGAGGATGAATCTGGTGTGTACTCAATGGGATGTTGCGTGTGAATAGACCTCCAGAAGCGTCCCTCCTAACATGCTATCGCATCGCAGTCCCGTCGACGGTGGCCCACTCGGTTGCATGCCATGCAGAGCCGCTTGGAAGGGCAGGCCGATGACAAGTGACCCTGAATATTGCAAACAGTGCAAGTCATGATCCGGGCCACCATGTCATCCACCATAGCTTCAAACGCATCCTTGGTAGGCACGTCCTGTACGATAGAGGAGGAAACCTGCACCGTATCTTTTAGTTTCTCCTGTAGGGCAACTCCAGATATGGTTGTGTTCTGCTTGCCCACGAGAGGCGAGACACAAAGGTCTAAAGATGGCAGAAGCGTCCGTTGCACCTTTTCTGGTATGGAATGCCTATCAGTAGCGGAAGATCCGGGATAGGCCACGGAAATCGGGACAGTCCCAAATTGAATCGCCGGAGTTGCCAGAGTCCGATGAACCACCTGAGGAGGCGACGGCGGAGGGCATTCGTCCGGGAGCAAATCATAACCAGCTTCCAGCAAATCTTTACGAGCTTCCGGGTTAACGCGAAAATTATAGCTCTTGCAGGCCTCGTAGTCAAGAATAGTAGAAAAACGTAATGATTTGGACTTAGATGGCCCGACTTTCATCGCCGATTTCTTTGGAGCTGTACGCAATGCATTCATCCCCGCTTGAGCACGTTTCTTAGATGGACTAACCAGAGTCCATTCCTCCTTGCATTATTTCTGCCAGATCTTGAACTCATAGGTCCATTGAGGCCCTCCATAATTCCAAAGATAAAAATAACAGATGAAAAGAGGGCAAACAAATTTACGACGATCGGTAAGGAGGAAACCAATCTTCTTGTTGGCCACCGTGAAGCTGAACACCCGATCACGAAAATGGAACTTTGAGGGCATCACATCTACCACCAGTGATGGATTCAAGAGCTACCGCGGCCGAATCCTCCGTCAGCTTGAAGGAGGTACGACCAAAATCCGCCACCATTGTGAAGTGGCCAGAATTCGAATTCGGATGAACCGTAGAGAAACAATTGCGTCGAACCTCCTCGGCAAACTCCACACCGGGAGCCAGATCCAAACCCATCTGGAGGGATGCATAAATTGCCAGGAGATGGCTATGAATGCAACAAGGAGGAGACGCCGGAGACGATGATCGGAGCCAAACGTCGATGAAGAGGCCAGATCAACGAGGATCTTGGAAGGGGTGACTAGGGTTTAGGGGTGGCAATTACATACTTTATTATTGCCTCTAGGGCATATATCCAACATGGTGATTGGGATTGTCCTCTACATGTGCAACACAAATACAAAACAATTATGGTGGGGACAATGTCCATGAAAATAAAGGTACCATGAATGTTTATAATAAGTAAAACATTTTTCTCGATATACCACTTGTTGGGTAGCAAGACTTGATCAACCTTGCTAACAAACAAGTTTATATGAGTTAAAAGGGGAGCTTGTTATATTTCCAGTTCTTTTAACTTTTATCTTCCTAGTTGTACCAAAGTTTATGTTTTTGAAACTTCATATGTTTAACCACTTTTTAGAGCCTTCTGGAAGTTTTTACAGCTTTCGCTACCTCGGAAAATTCCAATGAAAAATAGTGTGCTATGACAAAACAGCGTGACCCTAAAAATATGCTATTAGCGTGCTATTATCGAGACATTGCACACAGATTCATTTAGCGAGGCATTGCCCAAAACGCTATAGCGTGCTATTAGCGCCACTATAACGCGCTATTTTTTTTCATTGGAAAATTCTCAAAAATGAAGTTGTCAGAAAAATTCCCGAAAAATTATATTAAAATTTTCCACCAAAAAAGAGGCACAGGGGCACCTGGGGCTGACTAGGGGGGGCACCCCTATTCCAGGCGGCCAGGTGGCGTGGCCTGGCCTTTGGCCGCACCACCAGGGAGCTTGGGCCCACCAGGGGCCCTTTCCAAGTACTTCTTCTTCTTCCTCTCTCTCTCTCTTGCCCCAAAAATCACGAGTTTGCTGCTGGAACCCGAGTTCTTGCTGTTCTTGGCTGCGAATTTCGATCTCACTCTACATCCCATCATTTGCATTGAGATTTTGATCATTTTCTCCCTGGTATGTGACTCCTCCACCCCTGCAATTAGAATTTCGATTGGTGGTCTTATTTTTGAGTATTTAGGAGTTCTTGGTGCTGTTCATATGAGCTTGCAAGCATGTTTATAAATTTATTTTTGAAGTTTTGATGCAAGTTTATGCCTTGGGGAAGTGAGTAGAGTAGTTTGCCTCAACTCACTTTGCTTAAATCTTTGTTTTTATAACTTGCCAAAAATTTCAGAAATTAGTTTATTTGGAAAATCTAAGGAATGTCTTGGGACGAAGAGGTCTGAGCCTTGTCGTGGGAAAGTCACGACAGATGTCCGTAGAGTCGGACTTATCATGGGACCTTTGCTGCGAGGAGAATTCGAGGAGAGAGTCGACATAGACACGGGACTCGACGGTTTACCCAGGTTCGGCCCCGTCGATGCGGTAAAGACCTACTCCTGGTTCTTGACTATTGTGGGATCGACTCCTCAATAGGAAGAGCCGATCTTATCAATTATAGTGATGATGTTTCGCAACCTTAGTCTCGTGGAGATCTAGGTTATAGCGCGAGTTGTCTAGTCTTGGCTTGAGGTAAGTCCTCCTCTGGCTCCCGTGGACCTCGACTTATAAAGGTGCCGAGTTCGGGGATTCCTAGAGTCCGACTCCTACACGATGTGGAGTTCTATTCTACTTTACAAGTTTTCTACGTGCCATACAAGGTAATTCGAATTCCTTCTAGGGCGTCAATCTTCACGCTTGGCACGTCAGACTCCTGGTCGGATCTTCTTTGTGGGCCTTTATATGTGAGTCGGCCCAGAGGTTTCTAATGCCGGGTCTATGGGCCAGATCCATCCCCCCGACATTAGCGCCCAGGATTGTTGCGATGCTTTAGTCTTCATAGAAATCTTCTGTATTTTCTTCATTGTCGCCGGCTTCTTATGGATCAAGGGTCGACTTTATGCTTGGTGTCGATTGGGAGTCGGAGTCGTCTCTCTTCAATCCTGTTTTGATTCCTTTATCTCCATGAAGTCGAATCTTCTGGTTGAATCAACTGTCATTTGATGCTTACTAGGACCCGACGTCAATTCTTTTTAGTTTTACATCTCCTTTTACTTGAAGATTTTTTCTTTTGACCTTTGGTCAAAGATCCGGTTTGGTTTTTATGATCACACTGCCTGAAACGCCGGTTGGAGGCATTGATGTTTGTAGTGGGAATCGAGGAGTCTTTCCATAAATTTTATCTACCATGGGTAGTTATCCCATATTATTTATGGCATTTAATGGATCCTCCTCATGAATCACCTGTAAATATCCCTTGGATAGTTTGATCTTTCAAGCGCATCCATCTTCTTCTTCCTCTTCCTGTTTTTTCCCATGGCACCTAAGCTAGAAGCCTCTTCTCCTTTGGAATCCAACGAGCCCGATGCCCATGCAAGTACTCGAGGTTGCAGCCGCGTTCGTGGCCGTGGTAGAGGTAGAGGAAGAAGTGCTCGTGCTGCCTCTCCTTCTGAATCTCCTCCTTCTTCTCCTGAGAGAAGTGAGTTCTTGGTTCATATCCGGATGATTCGACGCTAGATCAAACTTCCTGACTCTTTCACTCAACTCGTGATTGACTCAACGCCTTTGGGTTTTTGGCTCTGATCTGATGGATGTCCTCATGGGCCTGTCTGGGTGACGGTTAGATTTTCTAGCCATGGCACTATGGTTTTTGAGAAGGGTTGGAAAACTTTTCTTCGCTCCAGGAATATTTCAAGAGGATACACCATTGTCTTCAGATTTGATGGTGAAGACACCTTGTCGGCTAGGATCTTTGACTCGGATGGAGACCGAGTATGCTGTTGTGTGGAGAGCTCCAGCGATGAAGAACTCCTTAGTGAAGAAGAAGCTTCAACGGAGGATGAAGCCCACTCTGAAGAAGATGTCTGAAGCTGTAGATGTTTCTTTTTAGTAGAAGTTTGCCGAGTTTGGCTTTTTCTTGTAAGGTTGCCTCCTTTGATGTAAGACCCAGTTGGTTTCATGAATGAAAATTATGAATTTTAATTGAGTCCATGAGTCCATGAGTCAGTTTTATTGCTGACTTTGAATATTTTTCAAGATGTATGAGAGCCAATTGTTTATGATAGTGTATGTATCTATAGCCCCCTGAGTCAATTCAGAATAGTTTAGTATCTGTAATCGACTCATAGGACAGATCGACTTGTAGGCCCCATGAGATGGTGTGGTCACGTTTACGTGCCGTACCGGGTCATCAAAGAAGAATTTGTGTTTATGAAACTTGCTTCGAAGTAGCGTAGCCCCCAAGTGTCGGGTTGTCTTGTCTGCAGCAACCTAGGACTTACAATTTCTTGCATATTTTCAGAAGAATTTTAAGTGTTACTCCCCAAGAGTCGGTGTGCACAGTTGTGTGACGTACCGAGTCTTTATTTGAGAAGAAAACTTGAAGTGTAGTCCCCATGAGTCGGTGTGTGCATCTGTGTGCAGTGCCGAGTCACATAGGTCTATCTTTTTAATCTGCCAAGTCACATAGATATGACACGATGGGTTGTGTTCCCAGCTTTCAAATAGGTCGGCAAAAGCCGGTTCGACGAATGTCGATATATTTATAGGGTGGGTCTATTCTAACAACACCCCTTAAGACCTTATTCTAACAACTAATCCTTATTCTAACAAAAAACCCTCCCACCCCTCCCACATTCCTGGCGCGGCAGCGCCCGCGACCGGCGGCGTCCCAGACCTCTCCCAGCTTCCTGGCGCGGCAGCGCCCCTGATCCGGCGACCCCGACCCCTCCCAGCTTCCTGGCGCGGAAGCGCCTGCGGCCGACGGCGACCCGGCCCCCTACCAGCTTCCTGGCGCGGCAGCGCCCCCCGATCCGGCGACGACCCCGACACCTCCCAGCTTCCTAGCGCGGAAGCGCCCGCGGCCGGCGGCAACCCCCACCACGCAGCACACCCCCACCGGAGGCGGCGCGGAACGACGCAGAGAGCCACTTTGCGGCGCGGATTTGGCGGATCCTTCCACAATTCAGCGCCGCCGCCGCCTGCAGCTCCACCACTGCTTCAATTCTGATCTCCTAGCCTACAAGATCCGCCGCCGTTCAGCAAATCGGGGCGTCCAGCCTCTGTGATGCATGGTCGAGGGAAGCGAACCGCAAGGAGGCCTTCTCCAGCAAACTCGCAGTCGTCGTGGGAGCGAACTGCAATGGCCATATCGCCCATACAGCCTTCTCCAGCGACGATGGCGCAGGTTGAGAAGGCCCATGTGTTCCTGCAACGCAGGTGGGCTGCACGTCAACGACAAGCCAAACTGCAACTACAGAACGACAGGAATGCTTTCAAGAGGAAGGTCGCGCATTCAACTAATGTAAGCAGTCCTACTACGTGATTTCATAATGCAGTGCTCTGTTTGTTTTCAATGCAGTGCGTTCTTGCGTCAAAAATGCGTTCGTGTCTCTCCCCATGGCTTACAATATGTAGTAGTTTGTGAAAATAATGCAGTGCACATTGTTATATGTTGTTGAGCACTTTGTCTTTCGACTGAACTGCATGGGAGTACATTGCATCCAAAAAAATATAGTTTCACACTAATTGAACTGCAAAAGTAACATTGCAGTTTTTGCTTCTTGCATACAGAACAGACATATACTCCCTCCGATCCATAATAAGTGTCGCTCATCTAATGAGCGACACTTATTATGGATCGAAGGGAGTAGTATCTGAAAAAAACAGTGCAGTTCACTATTCTAAAAATAAAAAAAGTACCACTTTGGATTAGATACTAAAGTGCAGTTCGCTGCCTATTCTCCTATGCAGGATAAAGCTGTGCAGAGAAGCCAGAAGATGCAGCGAGTGATTCACGACAATCAGCCCCTGAACTGCGTTGAGAGAGAAGAGTTGGAGATGGCCGCAAAGATAACACCAGAGATACCTAGAGGTTTTTTCAACACGACAAACAGGACTACATACTCAGCGGAGGAAGATGTAGAGGACGAAGATGAAGACGGAATAGAACATAGCAGCCAAGATGAGGAGGACGATGAACTGATATACATGGGGCAGCAAGCGCAACGAGACGACGATGATGACGACGATGAAGAGCAACTCATAACAGTTATGCAGCCAAGGTACACGGACGTTATTGCAACATTTGGTCAGCAGATAAGAGTGGATGATATTGAGCCTCCACAAAACAATGTTGCGCCCCCGGAAACCAATGTTAAACACGAGACGGTTCGGGAGCAACCGCTTCGTCCACACAGAAACAGTGGGATTCCGCCGAGGCCGCCTGCCACACATTAAATGGATCAGCGACCGGATCAGAAAAAGACTCATGCAACAAAGAGAGTACAGTTCTCATCACTTCTGCCTCCCCGAGATCCTCGATTACACAGGTCTGTTGTAACTCCTCCGTGCCCAATAAACATTGGTGAGATGCAAACACCAATGGAGAATAAGCAGTACCTACATGTAAGCTTCCTTGATTTACTGCTGCAGTTCGCTTATGAAAACTTTTTCAGCCTGCGCGTTCTTTCGTTAACAAAAAGAAAATCATTTTCATGTTGCGGTGCAGAACAAGAACTTGCTGCAAGAACTTGTGCCTGCGAAAGGTATGCAGTTCACCTCTTTCGCGGCAGCACACGAGTTCTACAACACATATGCGAGGCATGTAGGATTCGACACACGAAAAAGGGGGACGCACATGAAGAACAACTACATAGTTTGCTCAAGAGAGGGCAACCACCAAGAGACTGTGTCAGATTATGACATGAAGCGAGATAAAACAACGAAAAGAACTGGCTGCAAGGCGAAAATAAGAGTGAAAAAGATCAAGGATGTGTTTGTGATAGCACATGTTGAGCTCATTCACAACCACAAGATGATTGAAAGCCCAGCTATGCTTGAGCACTTGCACTCGCATAAGAGGGATGATCCATTGCTTGATAAACTGGTAAAGGACATGCAGATCGACAACCTGACGCACATGCAAATGATGTCAACCCTGTCGAGAATGTTAGGAGGGCTACAATATATGGGGCGCACTAGCCGTGACTGGGTGAACAAGTACATACATTAAACTAGCTGATATCTCCTCTGCTTGATGCAATTCGCTTGTGCATTTCTGTGTGTTGTTTAATGCTGAGGTATGGTCTGCTTTCAAACTGCAGGAAGTACCAGTTCGAAAAGGACGAAACTAATGACGATGTGAAGAAACTGCTAGATTTGTTTGAGAAGATGCAGGAAATAAATCCAGAGTTCTTCTATGATTACAACAAGATGCCGATAACGGTGTGCAAAACATCTTCTGGGTTAACGCAAGCTGCCGGGGTTCCTATGAAGATTCTGGAGATTGTGTCACATTCGACATGACATACAAGACCAACAAGTTTCACATGCCTCTGGGCGTGTTCTTTGGAGTAAACCACCACCTACAAAGTACAATATTTGCGGTGGCTCTCGTCAGAGACGAAACAATACCATCTTTCGAGTGGGTGTTCCGGACGTTCTTGCGTTGCATGAACAACAAGCGGCCAATCTGCATACTCACACGTAAACTAAAAAAATGCAGTTCAATGCTAGCTTTTTTGTAGTCCGTTTCTTACATCCAAATAACAAAAAACAAAACGGAGAAAAAGCAAAAAAAAAGAGAAATGCAATTCTCTCAAAATAACTGACTGCTTGTTTTAAAAAAAAAACATCCAGATCAATGCCCCTCAATGGATGCAGCGATAAAGAGTACACTAATAGGCACGCTGCACAAGTTGTGCCGTTGGCATATACTGAAGAAATACAAGGATCATCTGTCCTTGCTGTACAAAGCATACGAGACATTCTGGGGTGCGCTCGATCTCGTTCTTATGTTAAGTTGGAGATCGATAGTTCCTGCTTGATTTTTCTTGGCTTTGGTTGGAAATCCTTTGCTCGTCGGTTGAACCTGCGTGATGGTGACACTCTTTATTGCCGTTTTGATGGTAAAGACACTCTTGTTATCCGCGCTTTTGACCCGAGCGGCAACCGCATGGATCCGTACTGGCCGGAGACAGGCAGTGATGGTTCTGACAGGTCAAGGAGTCCTTCGCCTGCGTCTTCCACTGCTTCCTCCTCCGGTGACTCTTCGGGTGATGATAAAGAGCCGTCTTCAACTGCTTCCCCCTCCTGTTCTGAAGAGGATGTCGATGTCAAACCACCAGTCAAGCGGGTGCGCCAGCCGACCTTGTAGAACTGGAGGCGACATCGTCATCTTCGCCGGCAGCTCGGGTGAAGCTGGAGAAGAAGCTGGTGGATCAGGAGAAGAAGCTGGTGGAGTATCGTCTTCGACTGCTCCGCAAAGAAGTCGAGCTTCACCTTTTGTTATGTCATTGGCATCATGAGCCTGCTGCTTCGACTCCTCCTTTGTCTAGGTTAGTTCTCCATGTAACGAGGATTTCCTTCGAGTAATCAGAGCTGCCTTCTATCCAATATACTTTCGAATCTTTTGTACTAAGAATGATCTTCGTGTCCTTGTAATGCGAACTGTGCTTGAGTCTTTGTAAGGGAATCGGTCTTCGAGTCTTTGCAAACGAGAATTGTCTTCGAGTCCTTGGCGATCGAAAGCTGTCGTCAAGTCCATTAGAACTTTGCTTTGTGGGTTCTATCGGGTGCGCGACAGCGCACCCGATGGGAGTAGCCCCCGAGGCTACATTTGAGTCGAAGAGTCGAACATAGGCTGAGATCTGTTTCCTTTGACATTCTTCCATTATTTCCTGTTTTTTATCGGGTGCGCTACAGCGCTCCCGATGGGAGTAGCCCCCGAGTCTTTAGGTGATCGTTGGCGATTGGGTGAAGACTTAAATATTTTTCTGCATCCTACGCTCCGTCCGTATTTCTTCAGAGTACAGGGTGTTCCATCTAGTTGTAGTCGTGTCTTTCCCTTTGATTCCGGACAGCGTTCAACGGGTGACGCTTGTCGATGGGTTTTTGCTTAGTCCCTTTTCAGCTTTGGGCTGCGTGAGCTATGATGATGTCTCTCAGGAGGAGATTTTGCAACCAAGCCCCCGAGTGCTTTTGAGAAAGATCGCGATTGCGACGATAGCGTCTCTTGGGGGGAGTTTTTGTGCTCGAGCCCCCGAGTGCTTTTTTGAGAGATCGCGATTGCGATGATAGCGTCTCTCAGGGGGAGTTTTTGTGCTCGAGCCCCCGAGTGCTTTGGTAAGAGATCGCGATTGCAACGATAGCATCTCTCGGGGGGAGTCTTTGTGCTCGAGCCCCCGAGTTCTTTGGTAAGAGATCACGATTGCGACAATAGCGTCTCTCGGGGGGAGTTTTTGTGATCGAGCCCCCAAGTGCTTTGGTAAGAGATCGCGATTGCGACGATAGCGTCTCTCGGGGGGAGTCTTTGTGCTCGAGCCCCCGAGTGCTTTGGTATGAGATCGCGATTGCGACGATAGCGTCTCTCAGGGGGAGTCTTTGTGCTTGAGCCCCCGAGTGCTTTGTTATGGTAGGATTTGGGCAACATTATTTTATTGCATCGAAGGTTTACATGAGCTGCCAGATGAGCATGAATGGTGGAGACTATGGGTAGAACAGGCGTAGGTTCGCTAGGTTCCATGGATTTCCCACGTCCTCGTCATTCTTTAGGTTCTTCAGTCTATAGGCGCCTCCTCCTATGACTTCTGTGATTATGAACGGTCCTTCCCATTGGGGGGCGAGCTTGTGAACTTTCTCTTGTATGAGCCGTAGGACAAGGTCGCCTTTATTGAAGGTTCTGGTGCGCAGGCGACTGCTTTGGTAAGTGCGCAGTTTGTCCTGGTATCCCTCTGACTTTGCTAGGGCTATGTCCCTTGCTTCGTCTGCTGTGTCTTTGTCATCTTGCAGCGCTTCTTCTGCTTCCTCTTCTTCGTACCCTGAGATCCGGGGTGCCCCAAATTTGAGGTCATGTGGTAGCACCGCCTCCGACCCATACACCATAAAGAAAGGTGTGTACTGGGTTGCAGTATTCGGAGTGGTGCGTAGGCTCCATAGTACGGCAGGGAGTTCTTCTACCCAGTTGCCCGCGGCTTGCTTGAGTGGTGCGAGGAGCCGCTTTTTGAGTCCTCCGCATACTAGGCCGTTTGCTTTCTCCACTTGGTCGTTGGACTGCGGGTGTGCGACTGATGCATAATTGATTTTGATGCCCAGCTCTTCGCAGAGGTTCTGGAGCTCTGCCGCTTTGGGGTTCGTACCGTTACCGTGATGATGTTGTGCGGCTTTCCGAACTTGCAGGTGATTGATTTGATAAGATTTGCTGCCGTGTGGGCTGTAGTGCTGGTAATGGGCGCTGCTTTGATCCACTTGGTGAATTTTTCGACTGCTACTAGCAGGTGGGTTATTCCTCCCTTTGAAGATTTTTTGAGCGGGCCCACCATGTCAATTCTCCAGGTGGCGAACGACCATGAGGGTGGTATGGTCTTGAATTCTGAGGCTGGAGCGTGTGGTCTGCTAGCAAATTTGTGGCAGGCCATGCAACGCCGCATGATGTCCTCCGCGTTCCTCATGGCTGTTGGCCAGTAAAGTCCTGTTCTAAAGGCTTTCGCCACGAGTGCTCGACTGCAGGCATGGTGCCCGCAGGTGCCTTCGTGGATCTCCAATAGTAGGGTCTTGCCGTCTTCCTCGTCTATGCATTTTCGTAGGACCTCGGAAACGCCGCGCTTGTAGAGTTGTCCGTTGATTATTGTGAATGTTTTGGAGCACCGACTAATGCGTTTGGCTTCTGCGACGTCCTGCGGTAGGGTGCCGTCAATTACGAACCTGTGGAGTGGCTCTCTCCAAGATTGGTCCTCTGGTGCGGGTGGCTCTGGCTCCTCGTCTGCGTTGTGGGCTTCTTCATTAACTATTGGGTTTGCGGCTGCCACTTTTGCTTGTTCAACTATGTTATCATCCTCCGTGTCTTCTTCTGGTCCGAGTCCTTTGATTTTTGTGATGGTCTCGTCTACATAGGCCTGAATATTTCCACCGATCCGGTTTCTCATGTGTGATTTCGCCATTCATTGGTGTATTGCTCCTGCGTTGCTTAAGCCGAAGGGCATTTTGGGGTGGCCTGCTTTTCCTGAGTCCGTCGGGTCTACTTGGTGTTTGACCGCGTCACTGTCGATCCTGGAGTCCCGTCCATGCTCTTTTGACTCGCTTCTGCCTGCTAGTGGGAAGGTGCTTTTATCTATCGCCGTGACTGTTTCTATGATTTCTTGCTCGGCTCCGAAGGTGTCAGAGACTTTGTGGAAATTGCGGTCACATTTGTCTGACTTGATGGAGCTCCCGTTGACTGTGATGACGCCCGAGGATCCTGGCATCTTGAGTTTAAGGTAGGCGTAGTGCGGAATCGCCATGAATTGTGCGAACGCTGGACGTCCCAATGTGGCGTGATACTGCGATTGCCAATCAAGTACTTCGAACTCGACGGTGCGTCTGTTGCTGAAGACGACTTCGAGCTCGTTTAATCCAAGGGAAGTAGCTGGTTCTCCTGGGACTACTCCGTATAACACGGTGCTTGATTTCTTCCATACTGATCGAGGGATCAGCATCTTGGGCAGGGTGCTGACGAAGATTATGTTCATGCTGCTGCCTCCGTCCATGAAGATTATGTCCATGTCATACCCTCCGATTTGAGCGTCGATGACCAGGGGCACGTGCCCCGGCCTTGGGACTGCAGGCGGGTGGTCGCTCTGGGAGAATGTGATGCTGCTTTCTGCCTCGTGTAGTTGGTAGACTTCAACTGCGTTAAGATTCTCGGCTGCTCTAGCCTGCAGGGTGTAGGCGTCCTGTTGGGCTTGCGATACCTTGCCTTCTTGGATCGTGTACACCTGTCCTTGAGTGGGTGACTGCTCGGCTCGTTGGGCGCGCTTGGCTTCTTGTTGTTTTTCCTCCTTGAGGCTGTCGGCGAGTTCATTGAACAGGCGGCAGTCTCCCAGAGTGTGGCTCGATCTGATGTTTCCCCAGTTTTCTTAGAAGCAGTGGATCGTGCATGGTCCTTCTAGCTGTTCCCTGACCGTGAGCTTGCTAGATCCAGCGTGTCGTTTCCTCCTTGAGATTCGGAAGAATAGCGCGTGGTCCGCTGGGTGCTCGTGAGCTCGCGGGTCGACTTCGATCCCTGCACTTAGATTCTGGTTACTTATGATATTGGCGAATTCATCTGGCCTTCGATCTGGGTCATAGTATTCGCCGGTCCAAGTCTCGGAGTCGCTGCCCTGGCGGGTGGTGGATGTCCGTGCGGCGGCGGGTCGTCGAGTGGTCGGCGATCGTGCGGCTATATAGTTCGACTCGTCGGGTGGAGTCGCTTCGTAGGATCCTCGCGCCTGCCTTCTGTGTCGTAAATTTCTTCCTTGTTGGCGATGATCTTGGCGATCGCTGATCTCGAGCTCGGAGTCAGTGTCTTGTTGTGCGGCGGGTGCCCGGGTGGAGGTGGGTCGTTGAGTGGCCAGCAGGTCCTCTTCTTCATGTTGTAGTTCGTCGATCGGGGTCTCCGTGTAGAACCCTCGCGCCTTTCTTTTGGGTCGTCGAGTTGTCCTTCGCTGGCGGTGGGCTCAGTTGTCTCCGTAGTATTGGTCTTGGCACGGCTACTGGCCGAGTGATCTTGTCGGTGCGGCAGAGATGTTCTCCGTGATCTTGAGTTCCTCGGGTATATTGCATCTGTTTCTTGCCCTTGAGTTACGGCTTGCTGGAGACGGAACCGCCGAGATCCTAATTCCAACCTGTGTAGTTCCCACAGACGGCGCCAATTGACGGGGATGTACCCCGGAAAATCCCATGGTCAGGGACCCTGGGTTAGTTATGAGAGGCATGGGTTGGATGATAAGCTCGTCGGCTAACAGGAGGATACGTTCCTGCTCGATATTATTGATTGGAGATTGCGATTACAGGGAAGCCGAGGCTAGTGCGCACAAGGCTAGGTTACATATTGTGTATTGCTTGCCCTCGACGTCTCCCCTCCTAGCCCTTGTATACTAGGCTAGGTCTCGGGGAGTCCATCCTGATTAAAGATGAGGTTTCCTAACCATGATCTTGTTCCGTACGGCAAGTTTGCACCTTCCTTATGACTAGCGGACTCCTACGCCGGTGCCACTAGTGGGCCAAGGCTGGGCTCAGGCGGCATCCTTGTGGGCCTTCTGTCTTCTGGTACACTGGGTAGGCTCATCCATAGGAGTCGTGGGGTCACCCCCTCGTCAGCACATATACGCAGTTCAGACTCGCTACTGATTTTCCTTTGAACTTAAAAAATGCAGTTCTCTTTTCGTATGAACAAAAATGAGATGAAAAGTGTGATGTTAAATGCATTTCTCTTCTGTATATAAAAAATGCAGGCGGACATTAAAACTACTACTCAGTTTGGTTTCGAGGTTCAACTATCCAGGATTTACACAAGGGCGGTCTTTGCTGACTTCAAGCAAACGCACTACCGCATCACTGCATTCAGATCGGAGCAGTCCCATGACAACCCAACAAAGTATTTGGTACGCCACTACAACCAGTCCGATGATTTTGACTGGGCAAGACATGAGTTCCAGGTTGTCACCGACGTGACGAATGGTATCTACGAATGCGAATGCAAACTGTGGACACACATAGGTCAGTGAGACGAGGAAAAAAGGCACAAAAAAAGCATAATGAAGTTCACGAGAATAAAAAAACAAAAAAGTACATATTTTTTATGCAGTTCACAAACCCTAAATTATCTGTTACATATTTAATTGAAGTTTGCTCGCACTAACAACCAAAAAAAAATGAATATTTGCTGCAGGGTTGTTCTGCGTACACATCGTTTGCATGTTGGATTAGATGCGGGTGGACAAGATACCTGAGGAGTACATATTAAAGAGGTACACACGGAACGCGCGGCAAAATGCAACTTTTGACCACAGAGACTACAAACAAACTGCTCCAGATGGAAGTTCAATGTTCTTCCGTAGGAGGCTACTTGTAGAAACAACCATGGACCTGTCAAGCAGGGGTGTGAAGTCGGATAGCGGGTTCAACAGAGCGTTATATGGGATGAGAGCACTCATAGAAGAAGTTGACGTGCTGAACGAAGAAGAGGCGGAGAACAACAAGAATGAACGGAGTGAGGAAAAGGAAGATGAACACAAACATGACGCTGATGGTGCAAATCATACTGTGGAAGAAACAATTCTTCCCCCACCTGTATCAAACACAAAAGGGAGAAAGAAGGAGAGCAAGTCAGCAAATAAAAAAGCTGCAGCAAAGGATGTAGGTTCTGAAAAGAAGAACAAGCCTGAGCCAGAGCTAGACAGCGAAGGGAGGCCACTGGGAGTGAGGATGTGCAAATCATGCGAAAAGATTGTGGGGCAAAACTCGAGGACATGCAAGCAGAGGCTAGAAAAAATCAAGGCAAAAAATGCCACCACATATGACCAAGCTAACCAACAAGAAGATTTGACAAAGAGAAGACTGTGCAGCATCTGCAAAAAGAGAGAGAAGCATAATGCAAGAACTTGCCCACAGAGAGAAGAAGCAAAAGATGAAGAAGACGAGGAAGAAGATGATGATGAGGAAGAAGATGACGAAGAAGATGAGGAAGAAGATGATGATGAGGAAGAGGGAAAGGACGAAGAAGAAGATGAAGATGAAGACAGCGAAGGACTAGCGTCAACATCGAAGGGAAAGGGCATTAATAAAATAGAGCACAGGCAAGCATCGCGGCCGCATGGGCGCGTTACAAGGAATAACACGTTCAACACGAAGAAAAGAAATGGAGCGACAAACAATGAAGCAATTGCAGTGCACGCTTTGAGAAGAAGCAGCAGGAACAGGACATAGCTCAGCACACATACATTGTAGCCTGTTTACATACATCAACTTCATCCATTTATGTAGCATATAATAGAGATAACTTGAATTTAGTGGACAACAAAAAAATAGACTTCGAGATATAATGTTGAAGTCCAATTTAATATATATAGCACAAAAAACAGGTATACTTTGTATTCAATGCTCTGCTGGTGCGATTGACGAAAATGAAGTTCTCTCTAGAAAATGAAATGCAGATGAGATATGAGTGTTATTTTAAACATGCAATTCTATTCTGTTTTCAGAACAATAATAGATGATATAAAAATGCAGTTCTCTTATGTGTGCAGAAGCTGGGATGGCAGTGTAATGTTAAAAAAATGCAGTTCTCTACTATTTGCAGAAGCTCATATGGAAAAAAGTAAATAATGTGGTTATGAAAATAAACAATACTCTACATGTAATAGAGACTCGGATTCTTCATGTGTACATTAGAATGCACTTACCGCGAACAATGCAGTGAGCCAGCATGTAACCAGTGCAGTTCGCTTAATATAATTTTTTTAAATGGAGCTCTTGATTAGCGCACACATGCAGTTCTGTGTTCCAAAGAAAAAAATATTTTCCAAATTTTTTTGATTATCAACACTGTAAAGCGTTGAAGGCCCTTTTTTTCGCAATGCAGTGCACTTTGCAAAAAATGTTATATATTATATAGATATTCTGTTAACCAAGTGTGTGTGTGGGGGGGGATCCCCCCACGCCTCCCCCAACCCACCAGCAAAACACATCCTCCAATAAAAATATGTAAGGATAGTTTCCACTGACAAAGATAAAAATTAGATGAAACAACATTATATACTTAGTCAAGCAGAGTTGCTTTCTCCGTTATATTTCATAGATGTACAGAAAAAGGAGAACATCCTAGTGAATATGTTTGACAGATCCCATACATAAAAAAGGAGCGACAAAACTATTTACAATGAAGTTTCTAAAACACATCAAACAGGTCTGTTGTTGTTCTATGCCTCATCCTGCTCATGCGAGTCGGGTTTGGCAGTGAGACCAAGAGACTTGCACATATTTTTTAGCTCCTCAGGAAACTCGCTCGGTAGGACCATGTTGTCAGGGTGGAACAGAATCTGGAACAGGAACTCAGCCTTCCAATCCACGATATCAGCTTCCTGCGATCAAAAAACAGAACAAGATAAAACTAAACAGCAACTGACAAAAAGGTGATACTGCTGCACACAGGAAGAGGAAATATTTGAAGGATTACATTGCGCTTTTCAAACTTCACAACAATGCTTCTGCCGTCATAAAACTGAGCCATCTTCAGAACAAAAAAGCCGCACTCATTGGGGCCCTATGCAGGGGTGCCCAAAAAGCTAGCTTTCTTTGAAACATCGACCCAGTCTACCGACTCCTTCTTATTGTATTCCTTTTCTCCGTAAACCTTCTTCATCAAAGCAGTCATCCTGATCATCTGTTGAAATACGACATAGAAAAATACATGCAACAAGTACACGTCACGAAAACTGTCGTTCAGCTCGTATACATGTGAAACCAAAAATATACAAAGATGAATAAAGCGAACATTTTACCATTTCAGTGCGGTCGTTGTGGTAGTCAGACTTACGCCACCTCGTCGTTTCATCAAACGATCCGCAGTATCTCCTAGTGTCATGGATATTGAGGGTCTCACGGTGCCTGTTCATCGGGTATAAAGAGTAGTGCTGGTCTTTCATCCGTGGTAACAGGATCTGAACTGGTTTTCCACAAAGGTGTTTCTCAGTTTGAGTGGGGGACATGATTAATAGAAAAAAATGACGCAAAAAAAAAGAACAGCGAGATGAAAACAAAAAAATCTGAGAACTTACTAATTTACAATTAAGAAGGTTCTCATCATCGCGAACATATGCTTTGAACTGCCTTGCTGCATCTTCAACATTGAACTTGGTGTGCACAAAGGGCAACACGACGTTTCCGTGTTCATCTCTCTTCGCGTGATCATTCATTTGAAGCACCTACTTAATTCATAAAAAAATGCATTAATGAAGTTCATCTAGGAAAATAAAAAAGGATCTTCTAATGTAAGCAAAACAAAATGCAGTTCACCTGGCAAAAAAGCTAAAAAAGAAAACAATTAAGAACACAACATATTAATGCAGTTCGGTCTGGGATGAGTGAAAAAAAGAGTTACATATGCAGTTCATTAGTAAGTTCCGAGAAAACGACATTTCCTGAGCTTTGAATAACATTATTCAAGCAAGCTATCTTTTTTATTATACAGTGGCAATGCAGTTCGCACCTAAAAGCAACATCTTTGTATTATACGCCGGCAATGCAGTTCACCTACAGCAAGAAAAAAAATAAAAAAGGGGAGGAATGAGAAATACCGTGATAAATAGAGGGGAAAGAAGAACGCGTTCACCAGATCGGTAAACCACATTCATTCGCTGGTCAATCTTACAGTAATTAATGATATGATCCATCAACTCCGAGTCCATGAAACTGCCGTTGTAGAAAGTTAAGAACATGTAGTCAACAGACACAATGTATACTTCAATAGGATTCCTGTACATGTACAACGCGGACCTGCTCAACAAAAACAACACAGTGAGTGGGGATAGGGTTAGGAACACAAATAAAGGCGTTCTTAACACAACAACAAAAAATAAACGACATAGCTACAACTATAAGCAAAGAAGAAAACTATAGATAAAAGGAACTGACTGGCTGTGTTTCTTCCTGAACGCAGGGCTCGACACAAGTTCCAATAGTTTCCTCGCTTCCACTAGAGAGCTGAACCTCGCAGGCTGCAACTTTTGTACCGGCGTTCTATATTTTGATGGCTTCTGCACAACCCTCTTGTTGGATAGAATAACTGCCTCACTTTCATTTTGACGTTCCACAGCTGCACTCCTCGTCCTCTTGCGAACTGGTGGCGGAGTCATAAAGTCCTCATCAGTGCTTTCGGCTTTCGGAGGGCTGACTACCCTCCTGGACCTCTTATTGGGTGCATTCTTCACAGGCTTCGCAGGAGATTGTGCACTCCTCATCCTCTTACACAGAGGTTCCTTTGAATGCTTGACAGGGGGGTCTTCAATAACATAATTCTTAATGGTTGGAGTGTGGACCTGAGTTTCAAACAATGAAATTCCACCTTGGTACGCGCCTTCATCAAAGCATGCGAAAAAATCGTGAATTTCAATAACAAAAAAGGGAATAATGCAACATACTAACAGGCATTGTGTAATGCAGTGCACTTTTCCTATGAAGAAAAAACACATGAAACTAAATGCAGTGCACCTTCATGTACAAAACGATACAAAGCTGCTACGTGCATGCAGTCCATATATAAATGATTACGATGATGATCATATAGTCCTATATTATACTAAAATAATTAACAAAACAAAGTAGGCCTTCCCCCCGTTTCTGTGCCAAATGAAGTTCTCTTAATATAAAAAACGTTGTGCGGACGAAAAAAAAGTAATAACCTTCTTTAAAAATTAAAAGGGATGTCAAGTCCAGACAACAATACGAAGTTGTCAGCCAACTGTAGAGCATTGCCTTCCGGATGTAGCCAATGTGCTCTTTGCCAAACTTAGCAATAGCTTCACCATCCCAGCTCTGCATGAATTGGAACATGAAAAATCCACAATCATGCCTGTAGAAAAAAATTAAACACATTAATAAATGCAGTTCACTCAAGAACGAATTGCTTCTGATACTAGTAAGACCAATGCAGTTCGCTATACCGAACGCTGATGCATTTCTAAATAAAAGTAGGAGAAAATGTGGTACTAATTTAGTAAAGAAGTTCAGCTCGATATACAAAAAGAAACAAATGAACATATAAACAACTTATAACACAATGGTTGTAATGCAGTTCTCTCAAAAGGAAAAAGAAACTAATGACACATGCTTAATGCAGTTCGCTCAAATGGGAGAAATGCTTCTGGGTTCAGTAAAGCAAAGCATAACCGTATGCACACAAAAATATAAAAATAAGAAAAAAGATAGAAGAACAAGTGCGAACCCGTTTCCCTGCTGTGGAACATTGACATGACTCAACACAAAGCCGTCAAGCGTGGGAGGGTTCAACGGCTCATCGCAGCTTGCGCTGCCGTCTTTCCAGACTTTTTTGATGTTCTTAACCATTTTCCTAAATACAATGCTTCCATGTTCACTTTCAGGGCCATTTATTGAGTCAAGAAACTCTAATCGCTTTGCAGACAGGTTCAAAGTGACCAAGCAGTAGTGTCCAATCGCATCCTTCATTGATGCAGGAGGAGGATCAAATGTTGCGAACATAATCTGATTAAAAAATTGAATAGAACAGACCGGATGAGAAGAAAGGAAAAAAAGAAACTACATCTAAAAATGACTGGGAAGAGCAAAATGATGCAATACCAAAATTTTCTTGTCCACACGTTCCTCTGCGCTTGAACAAAACATTTTTTTCAAAGCCCTAATTGTGGAACCGCCGTTCCAAATTGAATTCTGTCAAAAAATACAAAACCAAGAAAGTTAATGTGGCCGCTGAAAATAAGCACAATAAAACATAGGCGAGGGGAGGCGTGTGATATAATTAAAGAAAACACTTACACATGGTTATACGGGACAATCATAGTTTGTGATCCTTTGAACCTCTCAGCTAGCATAGATACACCAATATTTGCAAGACGAGTGCTCAGCGTTCCGTATGACCAAAACGACTCGCCAACATGACCAACAGTAATATCACCAAACTCGTCCTTGAATGCAACTAAATCCCTTCAGGAATATAAGAAAAAATCGCAGCAAAAAGGTAATAAGCTGCATGTACCTTACAAAAATAAAAACAAAAATAAAGCAACCAGATATAAGGACGAAGAGAAAGAACTTATGGTGTTTATGCTCTATTGTCTGACATTGGGGGTTTTTCTATGTTTTTTAGATGAGGAAAGGTTGACTAGAACAAAAAATAATGCAGTTCACTTACCTTCGGTTTCGGAGTCCACATCCTGCACATCCGCGGAGACATCTTCGCTGAGAGTCAACTTACCCAAGCCAGTGATGCCATCGTCCAGAATGATCATGTTCTGCACACTACTTGGCTGTTCCTCTTCAGAGCCGATCAAAACCGTCTCAGATGCAGCTTTGCTTGTCTCAAATGGAACATCGAGATTGGTCCCAGCCAGATTGCCTTGAGGCTGCTCGGTGGCACGAGGGGCAACATGAAAAATCTCGGGAATATTATCGCCAGACAACAAAACAGATGGCGAAGCAACACGATCAATGCCGGCAGCTGTGCCCGAAGCATCAGCTACAACTCTAGCTCCTTCGCTCTCTTCTTCAGTTTCGGCTGTAGCGCAAGGATATCCTTCTCTCTCTCCAGCCTTGTCAGCATCCGCTACATCCTCCCTTCCTTCAGCCTTTTCTGCATTATCAGCAACAACAAAATCCTCCCTTCCTTCTCTTTCTTCTGACTTTTCAGCCTCGGCAGAGCCCTCGCCTGCTTCTCTGAAATCTGCCTTGTCAAACTCTACATTGGCATCACCTCCTTCTTTCGCTTCTACATTGTCTGCCTCTGTAGTGCGCTCCCCTTGGATTTCATCATTTAACACACGGTCTTGATGAATTAAAAAAAACATTAAACAAATGATGCTGATGAAGTTCACTAAGCGAAAAAAGCGAAAAAACCAAAATGCACCACGCGTCAAATAAAATAATAATAATAACATGAATGAAGTTCTCTGTGCTCACCAGACCAGCGTCTCCTTCCATCTCTCTGGACACGTAAGCCTCATCAACCTTGTCAGCGCCACCGTCTGCTTCCTTCCCATGAGTTTCAACAATTGTTTCGCGATCCGAAAAAAACAAAATGCAGTTCTATAAAACGTATTATTTGTAGTTCACTGCTGAAAAAATGCTACTCCTTCTCTGTTACATATTTTTTCAGGAAAATTCAATTCGCTGACGCTGCTGGTGCATGTATAATTCTTTGGTTTTAAACTGCAAAACAATAAACTGTAGTTCACTACCACTGCTTGTGCAGTTGTACTTCTTTGTTGTTAGACACTACGTAAAATAATAAACTGCAGTTCACTGCCGCTGCTTGTCCGCATATGAATCTTTGATTTGAACACTACAGTAACATTAAAATATAATGAAAATATACAGTTGTAAAGGTACAAAAAATTAAAACATTATCTATGACGCCTTCGTCGACAAGATTGTCTCTAGCAGCATCAACAACAGGGGGCTGCTGCCTATCAGACACGATATCTGAGTCAAAAGCATGTTGGTCGTCCGGGTCATTATCAGGCCGCACGTTTGCGTTAGAAGACTCTCCTCCGCACTGCAATAATAAAAAGCATGCAAAAAACAAATGTCAATGGCATATGAAAATAAAAGAATATTAAAACAAAAGAAAATATTGATAAAAAAGCAGTTCACATATGACATGAAAATAAGCATACATCAGCAGGAGCAGCGCGATCAGACAAGGAAGCCCTAACAACATTTTCCCGCAGGTCCATTTCCTTCACAAGTGCCTCAGCTTCCTGCTAATACCTAGCACACTTGATATCCTGGGAATGCTTGAACTGAACAAATCCCGCCCTGACATTCGAAACTGACAAATTAAGGAATTGAAGCTGCCCACAATCAAAGTTGTGAGAAGCATCGATTTCTGCTTCAGAAGGTCCTTTGCCAGGAGTAAACAGTCCAGCAATATTCCTCATCCTAGCGCCAGATGTTGGGAGATCGGAAGTTAAATTGATAACCCTGCCAAGAAGCTCTTCAACCTGAACGAAAATATTGCGGTCATCATGAGCCTCGCCGTGAGAACCTCCAGCAGACCCCCTAGCAACACCATCAACCCGCCTAAGTGGAGAACCCCTAGCAACACCATCAACCCGCTGAATGGGTGAACCCCTATAGCAACACCATCAACCCGCCGAATGGTTGAACCCCTAGCAAGAGGCTCACGGAAGCTGGGATGCAGTTCAGCGGCTGCAGTCCGCTTGTACACAATGTCCCCTATCGCCTTCCACTGAACAAAAAGAAAGCAGTGCACATGTAAGAAAGTAAGAGGTTCACATTTAGCCTGTCGAAAAAACAAAAAAAGAAGATAATACAAAACATAAAGAAACTGAAAATTGTGAACATACATGCAACTTGCCAAACTTGTAGGTATCCAGATGAATCTTTCCCCTTACAATCATGTCGGCGTTGTGAATCTTCTTCAACTCATGATGGGACAGAATTGCAGCACGTGGCGTGCGTGTATGCATAACAGATACATTGCGAGGATTCAAGCTATCGAGGTACATGAACAGAGGCACAATGGTGCAACCCTCAGCATAGTTCTGCTTGCTCCCTTCAGAATTCCACTTGTACACTACAGCCTGCAACTCATCAACAACTAGCTGGCAAAAGTCCATATCAGCCATGGAATCAAAGTTCAGGTTTTCAACCATGGCAGCTACCCTGGACAACCGAGTGGCAGGGCTGGGGCAAAGCAAACTCTGAAAAACAATGAGAAATAAAACCTTCACAACCATATCAACCTTCGCAGGATCCTTAACCAAGTTACGGAGTAGTTCAAGCAGGTCTTTCACATCTATGCTACGAGAGCGGTTAAAACCAAGCTCGTCCTTCAGAGTAGCCAGATAATCATCATGGCCGCTTTCGGCAGGCCTGGGAGCGGTGCGAGTACCCATAGGGAACTCAAAAATGTGATGGAACAACCTCACGATTTATTTCCAGAACCTTGTTTGGCCCACTGTCTAGTTTCATCGTCTCGGGGTTGATCTTTCCCATCAACTTGCACATATGCACACGAGACACATTGTTCTTCACTTTCAGATTGAAGACAATGCCGAAACCTGCTAGCTGAACAAAAATTCTGTGCGGCTCCTTCAACAAATCAACGGCTTTACATACATTTGGAATAGACCGCCGAACAGTCTTTTTAAATCGCCATTCCCCCGTAGCATCGTCTTCGGACTTCTTCCTTATGGTACTCTTGGCAATCTACAAAAAAAGAAATAAAGATGCAGTTCACATTAGCATCTGAATGTTATCTTGAGAATGCAGTTCTCTTATGTAACAAAAATAAAATGAGTTGGCAGTGAGTTGTTAAAAAATGCAGTTCTCTTCTATATAAACAAGATGATATGACAATGTGCTATTAAAATGTAGTTCTCTTCTATTTTTTGTTAAACCAAAATATGGGGGCCCTCCAACCTCCCCTTAAACAAACTCATATACAAAAAATGCAGTTCTCTTCTATATAAAAACAAGATGATATGAGAATGTGGTATTAAAATGCAGTTATCTTCTATTTTTTGTTAAACCATATATGGGGGGGGGGGGGGGGGGTCCCCCCCAACCCCCCAACCTCCCCTTAAAAAAATTCATATACAAAAATGCGGTGCGTTGCATATATACTACATTAAAACCTAGTGTAAAAACTGTTAGGTTTCATTTATACAATGCAGTGCTGTCCGCGAATATAGTATGACTCATAAGACTCGCTGCTGAAACAGCTCAAAAGCTGATGTAGTTCACATCAGTAGCTCGTGTGACAAGGAGATAAATTAAAAGCAGCAATAAAAACATCGGCAAAAAAGAGTGACAAACAGCAAGATACCTTCGCAGCATCAATATCCTCCCCGTCAGAATCCTCCTCACCAGAGTCGGTGTCAAGCATTTCTGCAGCTGCCTTTGAGCTTGCACGCTTGGATGGGCCATCAAAATCAACACCAGAGTAATCGTCGGCACTTGGCCGCTTTCTTTAAACCTCAGCATAGTTGGGCCTCTTTGAGTAATCAACCCGGGGATTGCGCCGTGGAGATATTAAGCCTTCCTCTTCAAAAGTGTTGAGTTTTCTCTTCACAGTATTCTTTGAAGGGACAAACTTAGCAGACTTATTTGAGTCTGCAATCCTCCTTCCTATCTCCTTGCCCTCCTCAAACATTACTTGCTTCGCCTTCTGATCCTGCTTTGCCTTGTGCTCCTTCTCGAAACGATTAGCAAGCGCAATCGCTTTCTGCCTTTTCCTCTCATTGTCGGCTACAATCTGATCGGGCACCATCCAATCCTGAGTCACTGGTTCTGTGCCATCAACAGATTGCGACTGAGTATCGGTAATTTCAGGTACACCGGATGTCCCGTCCCCGACAACATCAGATGAGAAATAACGAATAATCAAATAGTTAACACCCCCACCACCAGACCCACCAGGGCATAAAACTGTAGGTGGAAGAAAGTATGTGTGTGAGAGGAAAAACTAAACTAAATACAACTAATATAAATTGGGCCACACATATGTGGCAAAAAAGACAATGTACATAAATGCAGTGCACTTTTACCAAAAAAATAATATAAAAGATTTATGGAGACACAATAACTTGATGCAGTTCATTAGCCTATGAAAAAGAAAAAAAATTATTGCACTTCATTCCAAGACAATAAAATTAAAAAAATTAACTAGCTGCAGTTCATATCAATTTCACAAACTTGTCTAAAACACATGTAGGTTTGTAAGTAAAATATATAATGAAGTTCTCCCATAAAAAAAAGGAAGGTGCTATAAGATTTTATCACTTCTTCCTGGTGACCAAAAATTTGACACGAGTTGAGATTTTTCTAACAACCTTATGGCGACAGGGGCAAAGGAGACATTGTAAATTACCAGATGGAGCGGCCGCGCTGATTGGTGAGACATCAATGGGTGATGAAGAACCTGTAAAACAAAAAGACAAAAGAATCAGTCTGAAGCGTAGTGACAAAAAGAAATAAAAAAGAACAAATGATATGGGAAAGTAGTTCACATACAATTTCCTCCAAACCTTGGAATGTTCTAGTAGGAGAAGCCATGCTAAATCTGCAAACAACAACGGATAAATAATCAAACCCTAGAAAAGCAAACCGGAGCGCGTACAGATAAAAAAATCCTAGGTGGACATTGCTAGGATTTCAAGGCCACTAATACCACAACCTTCTCTTAAAAACAAACGCATGTTGCGATTCGAGCCTGGAAAACGATAGTTAAAAAAGCAAAAAGAAGTTGGTCGCTCCAAAAACTAACCCTAGAAACAAATTGGGGACGACGATGACGATTTCCGGCGACGAAAATCAACGGACAGGAGAGAATATCTATGGGGCCACTAGATGGTAGGGACTAACCGTGGAACGCTGTGATGAGCGGTGGAACAGCAGGGAAACGGCGCAGCAGACGACGGAGAACGGCGGCGGCTGCGGGCGTCGTCCCTCTCAGCCGCGAGAACGAGCGGGGGTTTTTTCCCTGCAGGGGGGGGTTGGGGGGAGGTGGAGAATGAGGAGGGGACGGGGAGAAGCAGAGGAGGCAGGGGGGTTAATGACTCCCTCCGGGCTCACGAGTCAGCGACGCGTGTTATACATAAATAAAAAAAATACCTTATCGGCCCACAAGTCATATACAGGAATACCTTATCGGCCCACAAGTCATATACAGAAACCAACAACGGCACGATCTATTTTGATGATGCAGTTCGGTTAATGAAAGTGATGCGGTTCTCCTGCAATCTCTTCAGTTGCTTCGTTTAAGATCCGCCCCTGAAAAATACGGGGCCATGATCTCCAGACTGAATCGAATCGTTGCGCGCCCTCTCCTCTGTCCACACGGTTCAAGAAAGCACTAAGGCCACGATCACCACGATCCCAACGGGCGCAACCACGATCGCCCCCACTCCCCGTGCCGGTTGGAGAAGAAGAACGTGGGCTGGGCAGATGTTGCAGCCACTCCCCTTTAAATTTCGGCCTCCCACGCTTGATTGTTCACAAACTACTATGCTTCCCCCACTGTTCCTCCTCATTCCAGCCATGCCATTCAACAAGATCTTCAAAGATGTTGAGGCGCACGGCAAGACAGTGCTCACGGTGGTCTACACCAACGACGTGAGCACCGTGGAGATGTACATCAACGACTACAAGGAAGCTCTGCAGGGCCGCCGCCAGAAGATCGTCGGCATCGATGTCGAGTACACACCTGACAGGAGGGACGCTGCCCTGATTCAGCTCTCAATAGGAAAGGATCACGCGGTGCTCCTTTTTCAGGTATGCGCTACTATGGGCGAGAGATGCATCGCCTTCGACAAGTTCCTCGCCAACTCGAAGTAAGAACTTCTTTTATACTGGTGTAATACATAGTTGCAGGCCTGTGGAAATCTCCTTGACTCTGTATGCAGTTCTTTTTGCCATCTGTATGCGGTTCTGTTTGTCGTCTGTATGCAGGTCTCTAATGAATAACTTGTGGTCCACGTAGGTACGAGTTCGCTGGTTTCAGCATAGACCAGGACAAAGAAAAGCTTTCGCGGAGCAACCTATACGTAACCAACTTCACCGACGTTCAGGAGAACTGGAGGGTGCCTGAAGGAACGAAGGAGCTCGACTCACTTGGCGATGTGTCAGCCGCCATCATCGACGAATACTACGCGGACATGAAGAGCAAGATGACGAACGAAGAGCACAACCACTGGAATGACGTTCTCACCAAGAAGAACATTGAGTAAGCTGTGAAGGATGCCTACGCTACGTTCGAGATATGGAACCGCATCACAACAGTGCAGGACGGCCTCACACGCGCTATAAAGGAGCGGACCAGGAAGCGCCCGAGGGGATCCTGGGGCAAGGGGAGCTGGGGAAAGGGGAGCGCAGGATCACGTTCCACCTCTGGCTGGGCCGAGTGGAACTGATGATGCAGTCCATATGCTGGTAAAACCAAAGGGGTTCATGTCGCGAGTGCTCGAGTTATTTCCTTCTGCATAGGTCAAGAAAAGTTTGCTTTCGTTGTAGTTTGCTTTGGAACAATATTTTCTTGAGTGGTTTAGGTTTGCTTGATGATGTACTTTGCTTGTTATGAGCAAAGAAACCCCTTGGTTTGTATATATGAACAATTTCCAGTTATGAATGTGTTATCGAAGTGGTTTACATACAAAGGTTGATGCAGTCTCTTTTATTAGAACTATAGTTCCGTGTGTGGTCTGCTTGGAAAAATGAAGCTATGTGGGTGCTTCAATTCTGTATATCTCTTCAACTGCTGTTCACTTCTACTCTTGTTCACTCCTAAAAAGCAGTTCACTTATAAAATCTTGTCGAAAAAGAAGGTAACATATCAAGCAGGAAACGCATGCCATTCTCAGCAGAAAAGTGGACAAAAATATTAATATAATGTTTCACTGCCTTTTTCGAAAAGATTGTTTTTGCCGTTCAAACTTACATGATAACTAGATGCCATACAGTATGGCACATTATTACAATGAATTGTTTTCATGCAGCTGCTAAAAAACAACAGAACTGAGCTAAAGAAAATTTAACTTGATTTCCAAACAATTTGCATGCCTATAAAACATAGCCATGACAACATCCCCAGCCTGGAGACCAGATTCCTCCACCAATTCCTTCCAGCCATCTTTGAGAACCAAACAATCATCAGAGCCGACAGAGTACATGACGTCAACATTATGATACCGATTCTTGCTAACAAAGACCATGTTAACACAACTTTCTGAAACCCTGACTAGACCAGAAGGAAATTTCTGCACAACAACAACAAAAAATTATAAAATAAAGTGTAGCACAGGAAATATTCAATAGATGTTGTTGTTTACAATCTTCATAATAAAAACACTATATATAAAAGCAGTTCACTTAAAATACGCAAAAAAATTTAAAAATGCTTCTTCACAATCTAATTCTGCTGAAAGATATATATGAAAGCAGTTCACTAGTGCTGCTCAGAAAAATGTTTCTTCAAAGAATATAAAACCCTGTATATGAAAGAAGTTCACTTAAACTAACACAAAAAAAATTAAAATTACTTTTTCAGAAACTAAATTCTGCTGAAATATTCATAATATAAAGATCTATATGAAAGCAGTTCACTACTACTGCTGCAAAAAAATATGTTTCTTCAGAAACTAACACTACTGCATTAATCAGATGGGGCTGCGCACACACAAACAACGAGCGCTGAATCATACATACCCATGAAGCATCGACATCAACTTGGGTCATTTGGTGGAAGAATGGAGCTCTGAATCCAATGAATGGAGAGTACAGAAGGGATCAGAGAGCGATGTGCCGCTGCTTGTGATTTAGAACAAGACCTTCAGAGAACACGCATGTCTCCAGCATGGGCTCCATCCTTGCCAAGCAGCCGCACGAGCAATCCATTTTACTGATGGGAAGAGGATATGATTGGGGGTGAGGGGGGGGAGAGATCACGGATTTGATGGCAAGACGAGGGTGGGGTTGGGGGAGGGGAGGGGACTATCAGATGGCCTCCGCGGATAAGATAAGATGGGTGGCAATGGACCCAGCTGTATATATACACAGCGGACACCAAGAAAAAAAGATGCAAAATCAGAACCAATGCAGTTCGGAGATATGATCAGATGCAGTGCTATACAGTGATCAAATGCAGCTCACATTAAAGACCATTGCAGCTCGTTGTGCGTGCACATTAAAAAAAATTGCTAACTAACAAATTCGATCTGCCTAGCTCCCTCTTTAATTCGCGCAAACACATAAACAACAACAATTAGAAAATGTGCAACATATCGAGCGTGCATTTGACAAATCGTGGCACAAGTCCAAACGCGTCACGCGCCCGCGGGGGCAGAGTTCTTCGCCTACCGACAGAAATTAGACGAAATAACCAACCAGATGGACAAATTAGCAACTCAATTCGTCGCGGATTAACACAAATAGATTCGCGATCTTAAAAAACACAATAAATTGCGGCGTAATTGATCGTGAACCCGACAAAAACGATGACAGCGCGCTGCTCTCGACCAAGAACAAACACAATTTGGCCATCTACATCGATTCCGGTGATTTTTGTTCGCGAAAATTAGTGTTTTGGCACACAATACATCATCGCGGATCGTCGTGAACGCGAGTAAACAAGCGGAGTCGATCAAACCTAGTTTGATACGCTAGAACACTGATGCAGTTCCCTGCACCCTCGTATGAGGTTCGAAACAGTAGACAGAAGCAGCGCGCGAAGATTTCTCTTGCAGTTCGGGATGTTGTCAGAATAGACCGTTTGTATCGTTGTGCAAGGTCGAGTCGCATGTGCTTGTTCTGGCAGAATCGTTGCATAACCCCTTCTGATAGGTTAGAACCATTATCAGTAATGCCGCTGTGGGGGTAGCCGAATCTGTATATGATCTTTTTCAAGAATTTTAGTGCTGTCGCGGCGTCACATTTGCTGACCGGCTCGGCTTCGACCCATTTGGTGAACTTATCCACTGCTACTAATATGTGAGTGTTTTTGTTGGCTAACCTTTTGAAAGGTCCCACCATATCAAGTCCCCATACACAAAGAGCCAAGTGATAGGTATCATCCTGAGTTCTTGAGCCTGCACGTGAGCTTGTTTTGCATAGCGCTGACATCCATCACATTTCTTGACTATGTCCTCTTCGTCCGCATAAGCTGTGAGCCAGTAGAAGCCATGTCGAAAGGCTTTAGCAACCAGTGAACGAGAGCCGGCATGGTGTCCGCAATCTCCAGAGTGTATTTCGTTAAGGATGGCTCTACCTTCTTCTGGTGAGACACACCTCTGGAAAACATCTGCGGCACTCCGCCGATATAACTCACCATTGATGAGTACAAAGGATTGGCTTCTCCTGACAATTTTTTGGCCAACATCTCATCTTGAGGAAGGATTCCTCGAGTCTTGTAATCCAAGTAAGGTACGACCCATGAAGGTGTAGCATGAATTGCAGCAATTTAAGCCGGCTCTGGATCCGACTCTGCTATGTCTTGCTCTGTTGGTGGTTGTACAGACGGCTTTGTTAGGACATCCAGGAATACGTTTGGAGGGACCGGCTTTCGCTGAGAGCCGAGTCGGGAGAGAGCGTCTGCTGCTTCGTTTTCCCGACGGTCCACGTAATCCACCTGGTATCCAATGAAAAATCCAGCTTGTCTTTGCACCTCTCGTCGATAAGCTGCCATTATGGGATTTTTGGAATCCCATTTTCCTGACACTTGTTGAGAAACGAGATCAGAGTCGCCATAGCATTGGATCCAATTTATGTTCATCTCACGAGCCAGACGTAGTCCATGAAGCAAGGCTTCATATTCTGCTGCATTGTTGGTACAGGTGAACTGCAGTTGTAGAACATAGCAGAATTTCTCCCCTTTAGGTGAGGTAAGAACCACGCCGACTCCTGGCCCTTGGAGCTGCCGGCTTCCATCGAAGTGCATCGTCCAATATTTGGTGACTGGCTTATCCGGAGATGTTTGGATTTCTGTCCAGTCATTGATGAAGTCGGCTAACGCCTGGGACTTGATGGCCGTTCGTGGCTTGTATTTGATGTGATAAGCCCCCAACTCTATGGCCCACTTTGCAATCCTTCCCGTTGATTCCTGATTTTGGATGATATCTGCAAGTGGTGCTGAGCTGGACACAGTTATGGGGTTCTCCTGAAAGTAGTGTTTAAGTTTCTGACTCACCATGAATACACCAAGAACCAATTTCTGCCAGTGAGGATAGCGCTTCTTTGATAGGGTCAAAACCTCACTGACGTAGTAAACTGGCCTTTGCAGGGGGTGTTCTTTGTCGGCTTCCATACGCTCAACAACAACCACAGCGCTGACTGCTCGATTGTTGGCGGCGATATAAAGTAACATATGTTCCTTTGGTTTGGGAGCCGCCAAGATTGGAGCCTTGGATAGTTTCTTCTTCAATGATTCTAGGGCCTGATTGGCTTCGTCATCCCAGACAAATGTTTCTGATTTCTTCAGAAGTCGATACAGGGGGATTGCCTTTTCACCAAGTCGGCTTATGAACCGACTCAGAGCGGCTACGCATCCTGTGAGTCGTTGGACTCCCTTTATTGAGGCCGGCTTCTGAAGAGTCATGACAGCGTTGATTTTTTCTGGGTTTGGCTCGATACCTCTCTCTGATACTATGTATCCAAGGAGCTTACCTGTAGGTACCCCGAAGGTGCATTTGGCCGGGTTTAGCTTCATCTAGTACTTGCGCAGATTTTTGAAGGTTTCCGTCAAGTCACTGATGAGTGAGTCGGCCAAATGGGACTTGATCACTATGTCATCCACATAAGCATGCACGTTGCGCCCAATCTTCTCTTTGAGGCAAGTATGCATTGTTCGCTGGTATGTGGCTCCTGCGTTTTTAAGGCCAAAGGGCATAGAAGTGTAACAGTAGATCCCGAAGGGAGTGATGAAAGCCGTTTTTTCTTGATCTTCAAGGGCCATATTGATCTGGTGATAACCAGAGTAGGCGTCAAGCAAACATAGGATCTCACATCCCGCAGTCAAGTCTATGATCTGATCAATATGAGGCGGCGCGAAGGGATCCTTCGTGCAGGCCTTGTTTAAGTCTGTGTAGTCAATGCACATGCGCCAGGTCCCATTCTTTTTCAAAACGAGGACCGGTTTTACGAGCCATTCTGGATAGAAGACTTCCATGATGAAACCGGCGGCGAGGAGCCGGACTATCTCCTCCCAAATAGCGTTTCTCCTTTCGTCATTGAAACGGCGAAGGAATTGCTTGACCGACTTCAGTTTTGGATCTATATTTAGGTGGTGCTCAGCGAGTTCCCTCGGGACACCTGGCATATGATACGTCCAAAATGCATCACTGTTTTATATAGTAATTCTTCTTATTCATTGATATATTTCATGATATGATGCTATTCTTATGTTGTTTTGGCTTATTTTACACAGTTTGCAACTTTCCGGTGCCGAAGCAGCAGCCGCAGGATTCAGCGGTAAAAAGTGGACGCTGAGTTGCTGAAGAAGAACACCTCCAAATTACCTGAAAATCGACGAAGGCTGTTTTCCATAAGGATCACGAGGACACGCAAAAGAGCAACCAGAGGGGGGCCACAGGGTGCCCAGGCGGCAACCTGGCGCGGCCCCACCCCTGGCCGCGCCGGGAGGGCGCCTGGACCCCCGGGGCCACTCCCGGCTCCCCCCTCTGGCCTATATACCCCTCGTCGTCCAAAAACCCTAAAAAGAGGAGAGTTTCTGGAGTTCCTCCGCCGCTCCGTGGAGGAAACCTACAGAGAAGAAAATCCACCTTTAGCGGGCAGATTCCGCCGGGGAGATCACCTCCTGGAAGGGGAGATCGTCGCCATCGTCATCACCATCGTCACGGCCATCATCGAGATCATCATCAACATCATCCCCATCATCAGCACCATCTCCATCTTCATCCAATCTTATCTCACAATTGCAACTCGCGTTGTAATCCGTACTATCCATCCTCTCTACTCTATCGGTGTTGTTTACTACTTTGTGGTGAATGCTATTGAGTTTTGTTGGAGAAATATTATTGTGTTCAGATTGTTTATTATCTATTTATCCCCACTGATCATGATCTCTTTTATGTCTTTTGAGTAGTTACTTTAGTTCTTGAGGACATGGGAGAAGTCTAGTTGTTAGTAGTCATATGATGTTGAAGTAATATGTGTTGGTTGTTATTTAAGTTGTGTTGTTATTTTCCTAGTGGTATTGTGTGAGTCGAACACTCAACACTTCGCCTTATCAAGGACCTAGGGGAATGCATTGTCTATAAAGAATGCTTACGGTGGGTTGCCGGAGTGACAGAAACCTGAACTCCAGTTTGCACGCTTTTGCACAAGGGAACAATGGATCACCGATCGTATTGCTATGGTTAGGCTTTTGCCTTAATTAGTATCTTGTATTTGCGGATGCTTGCAAGGAGTTTAGTCATAAGAGTACACTTATCTTAGTCTAGATGGTGTACTAGCATAGATCCACCCACTCAACACTTATCAACACAGCACATAGTACCGATACAGAATATGGCGAAAGCACATGACTACCTCTCCCGTGTGTCCTCAAGAACACTTTAGCTTTTAGAAGTTCAGTTGCTAGGCCTCTCCTTTTCTTAGAAAGGATTGGGCCACTCTTTACTATCCAGTATCTTTCACCTTGCTCTTTTTTACTATCCTGTCACCTATACCAAGAAAATCCCTAAAAAGTTATCTTTCAGTGCTTGCAGTTACCTCCGTACCAAAGTCACTTGCTACTACCTTTTGCTCCTCGTTGGGTTCGACACTCTTACTTATCGAAAACACTGCAGTGGATCCCTCTACGTTGAGGGTCATCAAGCTACGTTTTCTGGCGCCGTTGCCGGGGAGTGTAGCGCTATTAGTAAGTGAAGCTGGTAAGGGAGTTTTTATATTTCTGTTTTAGTTTTGTTGTTGCTATTTTTGTCATTATGAACACCCCTACTCTTGGATCGTTGTTCTCGGGGAGCCGCCCCACCGCAAAGGTAGTTACTCCTACCCCTACTGAAATTGTGCCTTATAAGATACCATCTGGTATTATCGATTATGTTCTATCTAATCGCTATGCAGGATACAGGAATCCAGGTGAACACTTGCTATATTTATCACAACTATGTTCATTATTCAAGCTTGCAGGTGTGTCACTGGAGTTCATTATGAAGAAATTATTCTCCGTATCGCTTAGAGACAAAGCTTCAGATTGGTATAAGCTCCTTGATAACTCACATTCTCTTAATTGGGAAGAGATTATGTCTCTCTTTTATACAAAGTTTTACCCTCTTCAAGAAGTTTATCGAGACAGGAATTACATCTATAACTTTAGGTCTCGCGATGGAGAGAGCATCGCTCAAGCTTGGGGGAGACTTAAATCCCTAATGTTCAAATGTCCTATCCATAAGCTCCCCAAAGATATTATACTTACAAATTTTTATGCCATGCTTTCTAGTCAGGATAAGGAAAGGCTGGATACCTCCTCTAGCGGGGTATTTTAGAGAAAGAGCGTTGAAGAAAGATGGGATCTCATCGAAAGGATCCAAAAGAATACTGAAGATTGGGAAATCGATAAAGGTATTGAACCTGCTATAAATTATGAGCATGATTATATTGAGAGCTATGTGAAGACTGATTATTTTAATACCTTTTGCTCTAAGATTGGTCTAGATTCCCATCTTATGATTGATTTTTGTAAGAACTTTGCCTCCCATATTGATTCTTCTAAGATGAAGAAGGATCAGTACCATAAGCCTTTCAAAGAAGTGCCTATTGATATTCACGTTGCTGACCCTATTTTGCCTGGAGTTATATATGAACAACCCCCTTTTCCTTCAAGAATAAGGGAGCACTCTTTTGTGACAGGCATCATAAATAAAGTGAGAGAAGAACAGGCGAACGAGAGGACCAGATCAGAATCGATCCTCAAGTTGCTATGGTTAAAGATTTAGTTACTAATGATGCTTCAGATTTTATTATAAATTTTTGTGTTGTTTCAACTAACATTGTCACAACCAAGAATAAAAGCACAATTTCAGGTACACCAGTTGTATCTGTTAAAATAGGAGATCACAATTATTACGGGCTATGCGATCTGGGATCGAGTGCTAGCGCGATTCCTTATTCGCTTTATCAAGAGATCATGAGTGAGATTTCACCCTGTGAAATCGAAGAGATTGATGTTACTATTCATCTTGAAAACAAAGCTACTATCTCTCCCGTTGGGATTGTGAGAGATGTTGAAGTCCTATGCAGAAAGGTAAAGTATCCTACCAAATTTCTTGTACTTGGTTCAGTACAAGATAGTTTCTGTCCTATTATTTTTGGTAGACCTTTTCTCAGAACTTGTGGAGCTATTATAGATTGCAAGAAAGGTAAAGTTTCTGTTGAATTCAATGGTGAGCCATATGAATTTCACTTTTCTAAGATTTCCAAGAAGCCTCGTGGTACTAAATTACCTAGTGATGATAAAATTATTGAAAGTATTGCTTCTATTGCTATTCCCCCTAATGACCCTTTGCAGCAATACATGGAGGACCACGAGAATAATACTCATATGTAGGAAAGAAATGAAATTGATGAAATCTTCTTGAGACAACCTGCTATCCTGAAGCACAACCTTCCGGTTGAACCTTTAGGAATTCTATCCAAACCAAAAGAAGACCCGGTGTTTGATCTCAAACCTCTTCCCGATACGCTCAAGTATGCTTATTTAGATGAAAAGAAAGTATATCATGTTATTATCAACTCTATCCTTTCAGGATATGAAGAAGAGCGATTATTGGAAGTACTTCGCAAACACCGTGGTGCAATTGGCTATACCCTTGATGACCTTAAGGGAATTAGTCCATCTATCTGTCAACATACTATCAACCTCGAGCCCGATGCTAAACCTGTTGTTGACCATCAACGACGGTTGAACCCAAAGATGATGGATGTTGTCAGGACCGAAATCCTCAAGCTTCTAGCCGCAGGTATTATCTACCCTATAGCCGTTGGTAAGTGGGTAAGTCCAGTTCATTGTGTTCCTAAGAAAGGAGGGACAACTGTAGTCCCTAATGATAAGAATGAACTAATACCTCAGAGAATTATTATTGGATATAGAATGTGTATTGATTACAGGAAGTTGAACAAGGCAACCAGGAAGGACCACCACCCGCTGCCCTTTATTGATCAGATGCTAGAGAGGCTGTCCAAAAACACCCACTTCTACTATCTTGACGGGTACTCTGGCTTCTCTCAAATTCATGTTAACACTGCCGATCAAGAGAAGACCACTTTCACTTGTCCTTATGGTACTTATGCTTATAGACGTATGCCTTTTGGTTTATGCAATGCCCCTGCTACTTTTCAGAGATGTATGTCTGCAATATTTCATGGTTTCTGTGAGGAGATTGTGGAAGTCTTTATGGACGATTTCTCCGTCTATGGAACTTCCTTTGACCACTGTCTCCACAATCTTAATAAAGTTTTGCAGAGATGCGAGGATACAAACTTAGTTCTAAACTGGGAAAAGTGCCACTTCATGGTTAACGAAGGGATCGTGCTTGGCCACAAGATTTCCAAGAGGGGAATTGAAGTGGACAAGGCGAAGATCGAAGCTATCGAAAGGATGCCCTATCCAAGGGACATTAAAGGTATTCGTAGTTTTCTCGGTCATGCTGGTTTCTATAGAAGATTTATTAAAGACTTTTCTAAGACCTCGAGACCCCTCACTAATCTTCTCCAGAAGGATGTTCCTTTTGTATTTGATGAAGATTGTAAGGAGGCTTTCGAAGTTCTTAAGAATGATTTAATAACCGCTCCTATAGTAAAACCTCCTGACTTGAGTTTGCCCTTTGAAATTATGTGCGATGCTAGTGATTTTGCTGTTGGAGCTGTTTTAGGACAAAGAGTTGATAAAAAGTTGAATGTTATTTATTATGCTAGTAAGACCCTTGATAGTGCTCAAAAGAACTATGCTACTATTGATAAGGAATTCTTACCAGTAGTATTTGCTTGTGATAAGTTTAGGCAGTATATTGTTGATTCTAAAGTTATTATTCATACTGACCATGCTGCCATTAAGTATCTTATGATGAAGAAGGATGCCAAACCAAGGCTCATCAGATGGGTACTCCTTCTTCAAGAATTTGATTTGCAGATTGTTGATAGAAAAGGAGCAGACAACCCTATAGCGGACAATCTTTCAAGGATGGAAGATATACCGCATGATCCCATCCTAGTCAACGACAATTTTCCAGACGAAAAACTTGTCGTTGTTAAAGTACAATCTCTTTCCGATCCTTGGTTTGAAGATTACGCTAATTTTATCGTTGCAAAGTATTTGCCTCCAGGTTTAACATTTCAGAAAAGGAAGAAGTTCTTCCATGATTTGAGGCATTACTTTTGGGATGACCCACATCTTTTCAAAGAAGGTCAAGACTGGATCGTGAGAAGATGCATACCGGAACACGAGCAGAAGGACATTCTCAAGCAATGCCACGATAGTCCATACGGAGGACATCACGCCGGTGAGAGGACCACACATAAGGTTCTCCAATGAGGTTTTTATTGGCCTACTCTCTTTAAAGATGCTAGAAATTATGTTTTAGCCTGTGATAAATGTCAGAGAGTTGGGAATATTAGTAGGAGGAATGAGATGCCTATGAATTACTCACTAGTGATTGAGCCTTTTGATTGCTGGGGTTTTGATTTTATGGGTCCTTTTCCTTCTTCGCACAAGTACACTCACATATTAGTTGCTGTTGATTATGTAACCAAGTGGGTTGAAGCAATCCCCACTGAGAGTGCTGATCACAAATCATCTTTGAAAATGCTCAAAGATGTAATTTTCCCTAGGTTTGGTGTACCTAGGTATCTCATGACTGATGGAGGATCACACTTCACGCATGGAGCTTTTAGAAAAGCTCTAGCCAAGTACGATGTCAATCATAGAATTGCGTCACCGTACCATCCTCAAACTAGTGGGCAAGTTGAGCTCACCAATAGAGAGATCAATTTGATCTTGCAAAATACAGTTAACAGAAATAGGAAGGACTGGTCAAGTAAGCTAGGAGATGCTTTGTGGGCGTATAGAACTGCTTACAAAAACCCCATGGGCATGTCTCCTATAAAATGGTCTATGGCAAGGCTTGCCATTTGCCATTAGAGTTAGAACACAAAGCTGTCTGGGCTGTTAGAGAGCTTAATGCTGACCCAAAGTTAGCTGGTGAAAAGATTCTCATGAACTTGACTTCTCTAGATGAGTGGAGAAGTGAAGCTTACGAGAGCGCTAAAATGTTCAAGGAAAAGGTAAAGAAGTGGCATGACAGGAGGATTCTGAAACATAAATTTAATGTTGGTGATAAAGTTTTATTGTTTAGATCCCGTTTCAGGTTTTCTCCACGTAAACTACTTTCCTGGTGGGAAGGGCCATTTCATATCGAAGAAGTCTATCGGTCTGGTGCGATTAAGATTAACAATTTTGAAGGCACCAAACCTCAAGTTGTGAATGGGCAAAGACTCAAGATTACATGGCGGGAGATCCCGTCAATGTTGATGTAAATATAATACGCACAACAACTCATGAAGAACATGTTGCAGTCCTGTTTAAGACACCGACAGAAGCAGAATAAGAAAAAGTATGTATTACGGTAAGGAAACATCGCGAACCGCCATAAAAGTTCCATATTATGAATTTTTGCAAAATTAGGAAAATTCGAGGCCTAAGTGGAGCCGGAGACGAGCTCCAGGGGGCCCAGGCGCCCCCCTGGCGCGCCCTAGCCCCTGGCCGCGCCGGGAGGCCGCCTGGGCACCCAGGACTCTGTCTCCGACCCCACTTTGGCTCATTACCTTCCTTTTGTTGCAGAAATTTTTGCTATATATTTGCCCGGATTGTTCCGGCAACGTATCTCGCGATCTCGTGTGTTTTCTTTTCGATCTGTTTCTTCCAAGAAATCCTTTAGCTAGACCTCGGTGCCATGGCTTCCCCAAGTTCCTCCAAGGACAAGTTCGTCGTCAACGTCATCAACCCTTACCTCGCTGAGGTGAACAAGCACCCCCAGGTCCTTCGTGTGGAGGACGGTGTTCTCCACAAGGAAGATCTGAAGGGACCAGTCATGGAGGGGAGCACCGAGGAGCGGCTGAAGGAGATGGCACATGAGGTCTTCAAGTTCAAGAAGATGGTGGAGCATGGTGTTGAAGCCAACTTCGACATCAGTAACGAGATCGAGGCTTCCCATAGGAAAGAGATGAAGGAGATGTGGTCAAGTTTGTCCTCACTATAAGAAAAAGTTTATCAGCTCCAAGCACAAATCTATGATCTGCACAACCAGAACTGTGAGTATGAACTAAAGTTTCTACGCATGGGTTTAGGTGCTGAGTGCAGGATCCTGGAGACGGGAATGTCCTTCGAGACTGGAGAGGAACTACCATGGAAGCGCTTCGCCAAGGAGTACCTTATTGAGAAGAACAAGGATGATGAGTGAATCTCCTCGGGTAATGGCATCCCCTCAGCTTGTTCCAAGCTTTGGGGAGTGCCCGGTATCTTTATCTTTATCTTAGTCTTTTAGAGTCAAGTAGAGTCGTATCATGTCTAGGGAGTTTATTATATGAAATAGGTGTTTGCATTGAGGTCTATCACTCCGTCTGTGGAGATTGTATCCGTGAGTGTGGAGTCGTCTTTATTGGAATATTAATGAGAAGTCTATTGGTTCCTTCGCTGCACTCGGTATTCTCTTCACGCAATCGGCATCATATGACAATTCTTATGGGGAGTATTGACCTTATATCAGGTATGGCTTTGAAAACTTTATTTAATTTTGGCAAACATAGCTTTGGTCTTGACAACATGCATGTTTTCTCAAGTAGCGACATAGCCAAAACCTTTATCTTATTATGCTTGAAGTGTTATGTTGACAAGGAAGACAACTTGATGTGTTATGCTTACCTTAATGTTTATGCCTTATATGTTTTGCATCTAAATTAGCATCAACTGTCTGTTCTCTCAAAGCCTTTGCTAGCCAAACTCTTTGCCAAGTAGATTTCTGCTTGTGCATCTATACCCCTGAAACCCTTACCTTCCATTTGATTCCACCATACCTTCCTATTCGTGGTATTCCCCTACCACTCCTATAAGTATAGAATTTATGTGTTATCCTTAAATGTTCAAAATCTTCTGTTTTGTGCCTCTTGTATAGCTCATGAGAAAGTAGTAGGTAATTCATGATCTTCTCAAGTTGGACAAGTTTTATCCCGGGATTGCATGTCTAATCTGCAAACCCATAATACGAGGAGGAACTGGCATGGGTGCGCCCAGCTCAAAACATAATATGACAAACAAACCCTCCTTCACGCTTGGTCTATGAGAAATCAGAAACTCTGGCAGTGATAAACAAAGGAGATTAAGGGGATGTGATCGTCCCCACTTGGAGCCGTTCCTCGAAACTTGTCCATCTTGAGAAGTAATTGAGCTATCTATTAGCATTCGTTGACAAACTATGCACCATCCCAAAATCTACTTTTTTATTCTGTTTGATTTAAGGATAGCACATGAGTTTTCCCCTGCTTGCCCTTAACAAGGCCTTTCCTCCACCTTCTTGTTGAGTCAGTTTTCCCACTTCCTTCTTTTTCCTATGAGAACAGACATTTGATGTTGATGAGGATTCATCCATATAGAGCTGCATTAAGTTTTGCCATGCCATATCCTTGTTGACATTATCTTTTGATAAGTAAGTTGTTTGCGAAAGCTTTTGCCTAGCGAGCATCTTCCTTTGTGTTAGCATTTACACTTCATGACTATTAACATGTCCTTTCAAAAGCTTCAAATTGTTTGTAGTTGTCCTTTGGCCAAGGTTATGTTTGCCATAATTTAATGAGTTTCATCAGCCCTACTTTTGATTATAATTGTTATTACTTTCTCATAAGGGCCTTATGAGTTGAGGTTGCTGTTGAGGATGCTTGAGTTTGATGAAGGAACCTTGATTCTTCTTGTCCGTATTTTATTTATCGACACTTCACTCTCTAAAACTTGTGGACAGGTTTACCGAGCTCAGTATTCGCTTGGGGACAAGCGAGGTCTAAGCTTGGGGGAGTTGATACGTCCAAAATGCATCACTGTTTTATATAGTAATTCTTTCTTATTCATTGATATATTTCATGATATGATGCTATTCTTATGTTGTTTTGGCTTATTTTACACAGTTTTCAACTTTCCGGTGCCGAAGCAGCAGACGCAGGATTCAACGGTAAAAAGTTCAGTTGCCCCGGGGCCACTCCCGGCTCCCCCCTCTGGCCTATATACCCCTCGTCGTCCAAAAACCCTAAAAAGAGGAGAGTTTCCGGAGTTCCTCCGCCGCTCCGTGGCGGAAACCTATAGAGAAGAAAAGCCACCTCTGGCGGGCAGATTACGCCGGGGAGATCACCTCCCAAAAGGGGAGATCGTCGCCATCGTCATCACCATCATCACGGGCATCATCGAGATCATCATCAACATCATCCCCATCATCAGCACCATCTCCATCTTCATCCAATCTTATCTCACAATTGCAACTCGCGTTGTAATCTGTAATATCCATCCTCTCTACTCTATCGGTGTTGATTACTACTTTGTGGTGAATGCTATTGAGTTTTGTTGGAGAAATATTATTGTGTTCAGATTGTTTATCATCTATTTATCCCCACTGATCATGATCTCTTTTATGTCTTTTGAGTAGTTACTTTAGTTCTTGAGGACATGGGACAAGTCTAGTTGTTAGTAGTCATATGATGTTGAAGTAATATGTGTTGGTTGTTATTTAAGTTGTGTTGTTATTTTCCTAGTGGTATTGTGTGAGTCGAACACTCAACACCGCCTTATCAAGGACCTAGGGGAATGCATTGTCTATAAAGAATGCTTACGGTGGGTTGCCGGAGTGACAGAAACCTGAACCTCAGTTTGCACGCTTTTTGCACAAGGGAACAATGGATCACCGATCGTATTCCTATGGTTTGGCTTTTTCCTTAATTACTATCTTGTATTTTCGGATGCTTGCAAGGAGTTTAATCATAAGAGTACACTTATCTTAGTCTAGAGGGTGTACTAGCATAGATCCACCCACTCAACACTTATCAACACTGCACATAGTACCGATACAGAATATGGAGAAAGCACATGACTACCTCTCCCGTGTGTCCTCAAGAGCACTTTAGATTTTATAAGTTCAGTTGCTAGGCCTCTCCTTTCTTAGAAAGGATTGGGACACTCTTTACTGTCCAGTATCTTTCACCTTGCTCGTTTTTACTATCCTGTCACCTATACCAAGAAAATCCCTAAAAAATTATCTTTCAGTGCTTGCAGTTACCTCCGTACCAAAGTCACTTGCTACTACCTTCTGCTCCTCGTTAGGTTCGACACTCTTACTTATCAAAAACACTGTAATAGATCCCTCTACGTTGAGGGTCATCAGCATATCAGAGGGTTTCCATGCAAAGATGTCTCGATTCTCACAAAGGAACTCGATGAGCACGCTTTCCTATTTGTTGGATAACTCTGTCCCAATGATGAACTGTTGAGAAGAGTCACCAGGGACAAAGTCAACCTTCTTTGTATCCTGAGCCGGTTGGAACTTGGGGTTGTTTTTAGGAGTCGGTTTCTTCAGAATTGTGGGGTCTGCCGGGTCTACCTTTTCTTGGTATACTGACAAGTCCTCTTTGGCACGTGTCGATTCAGAAAATTTGACGTGCTGTTCGTCGCACTCCACTGCCCTGGACTGACTTCCATCGAATGTGATTGGGACATTAGGACCTGGCATCTTTAGTTTTAGATAGACATAACATGGGCGAGCCAAGAATTTGGCGTAAGCCGGTCGTCCCAAAATGGCGTGATATGGTCTCTCGAGTTTTACCACTTAAAAGGGTATGAGCTCGGAGCGGAAATTCTCAGCGTTTCCGAAAGCCGTCTCCAGGTGAATTTTGCCTATCGGACGTGCCGACTTGCCTGTCACAATTCCGTGGAAAACGGTGTTGGAGGGCTGCAGCTGTTTTTGAGTCAGCCCCATCCCGCGGAAAGTTTCATAGTAAAGGATGTTGATGCTACTTCCTCCGTCCATGAGCACTTTGTCAAGTGTATATCCTCCAATTTGTGGAGAGACTACTAGAGCCCGGGCCCCTGGGTTCTCCACCACCGGGGGGGTGGTCATCTCTTGTCCAAGTGATTGGCTGTTCTGACCAATTAAGCCACCTGGGCCAAGACGGCTCTGCAGTCACAGCCATGGCGGCTCTCCGTTGCAGCTTCCTATCCCTCGTGCAACTGCTGGTGGTGAAAACGTGATATGCTGCACGGTCATGAAGTTGTTTCGGGTTTGCTTTGAATCCAGCGAGCCCTGACTGATTTTTCTGGGCCCCTCCTCCGGGTCCTTGGTGTGTAGGCATTGTGTCGGCTCCTTGGTAGCCAGGATTCTGGTTGTTGCCGTTCTGGCCGGCTCCCCCAACTGACCCGGGAGGTACCTGGTTCCCACATCGTGCAAATTCTTTCATAAAATTGCAATCTTCCCAAGTGTGGTTGGATGGGCGTCCGGGTTTACTATTGGTTGGGCAAGGACTCTTCATGGCTGCTTCAAAGCTGTTTGGGCGAAAATTTCCTTCCGGCTTGCGGTAGTTGTTGCCCCCCTGCTTCTGTCTTTGGGAGCCGACATTTGTGTTGGCTACCAAGTCAGAAGTAGTCTGAGCAAGTCGCCGCTTGGTTTGCTGACTCTGATTCTGGGATGTTTTGCCGCCATTTTTGTTCTTGACGACTTTATCCTGTTGAGGTTTAGTATCTTTGGTTTTGTCAGACTCGGCGTATTTGATATCCGCGTTCATGAGTTCCCCTATATCCTTGACTGTTCTCTTGAGACGACCAAGTTTGTGTACTAGGGGCTCGAACTTGCAGTTCCTTTCCAAGCCAATGACGGTTGTTTGGGCAGTGATAGTGTCCGAGGAATGGATTATTTCTGCCACCCGTCGTGCCCAGCTCAGGGTCGACTCTCCTTTCTTCTGGACACAATGGTCCAAGTCGAAAATTGTGGTAGCTCGCCTACAGGTGCCTTGGAAGTTTTGGATAAATTTCTCCTTGAGATCCGCATAGGAGGTGACAGAATTCTCTGGAAGATTCTTGAACCATGTGTGGGCCGGCCCTTCCAACATCATTGTGAGGTAACGGGCTCAGACTCCTTCGCTGGCTTGTAACATTTCCATGGCTAGGTCATAACTTTCGATCCAAGCCGCCGGGTCCATGTCAGCTATGTATTTCGCGATCTTACGTGGTCCTTTGAAATCTGGTGGCAGGCGTGTGTTTCGTAGAGCCGGCACCAGGCATCGGTTGCCCGCGGATCTGCTGATGGACTCGGTGTCTTGATCTAGGGGTGGAGGTTGGAACATCTGCTCTACCCGTCGTTCGGGGTAGAGGCTGGAGGGTATGTCTTGGATCCTTATCTCCCCCTGCGGGTCCGGTGGTGGTGGAGCTCTGCGCTGGCGATGGCTGCTCGAGCCAGCCGGAGCCGGTGAATCCACTTGCCGGCTCGTACTCCGATACGGGGTCTGATGTAGATATTGGAATCCCTGTGAGTACGGGGCTTGCTGTGTGATTGCGGTTTTGATGTAGATATTGGAATCCCTCGAGTGGCCTGGTCCTCCGGAGTGTTTCCGTGCGCAGGCACGCTGGCGAGGAACCGTGTCGCTGCCACCACATTAGCCATGGGGTTATTGAAATGATCTGGGGGCGTATAGAATCGTTCCTGCCATGGTGATGGGACAGGTTGCCTTGGTGGCGTATACCCTGGGGGAGTCAACTGATGTATATCCTGGAACATTCTCCTGGCCAGGAGATCAGCAGGGATCCAGCTCGCGGGTCCTGCGGGGCTTGCGTTGGCGAGACTTAGTCTCTGGGACTCTATCAACTCCGACTCGTGTCGTAAGCGCCTGGTTTCTTGTGCAAGTTGGGTTTCTCTTTCCACCATCTGTGCGTTCTGGGAGTTAATTTCTCTAAGTATGCTCATTACCTGGGCTTTGAGTCCGTTGACCTTGGTTCTCCAGGCCTCCTGGTTTTCCGTGGTCATTGGTGCGGCTAAGGCTTCGTCTAGGGCGTTTAAGGTATCAGTGAGGGTTTCTGCTCCCGTGAGAACTTCTGGCGGCTCCCTATCTGGATTAGGGGTCGTATTGTGAGTCGTCTTTGTATTCCGACTCTGCGCCGCGCCCTGAGCCGGCTTACTTCCCTGTGCTTCTGTTCCTGCCATGAACACGGTCACGCAGTATGGGGGCTCGTACTGCGTGAAGTCGGGGTCGTATTCTGCTGTTCCCGGGCCGAGTCTATTGCTTCCAGCGGATCGGATGGAGCCAGTGTCCGAAAATCTTGTTTCACTAGGGTGCGAGTTCGCGCCAGACGCTTCTTCTGAGGCGTCGGGTATCAGGGATTCGACAGAGCGCGCCGACTCTGGAGATCCTGCGATGAACCAACGAAGGTGTGCCTTGAGCCAGCATGTCGCCGACTCGAGGTTTCCAGGGGGACTTCAGTATCCGGCTCTGGCTCAGATCCGTCTGTTTTCCCAATGAAGATATGGATAGATCCGATCGGGACCCGATAACCAGATTCGACGGAATAGGCGTCAGGGCCCCAAGTCGAGTCGTTGATGCAAAGTTTTCCACGCCGGCTCCTGGTGATTCGCCCAGCCTCGAATCCTTCCATACCTTGCAGAGCTCCCCCTAAAATTTTAACGCCTGCGAGTGTAGGGCCCATGGTGGGCGCCAACTGTCGTGGGAAAGTCACGGCAGATGTCTGTAGAGTCGGACTTATCATGGGACCTTTGCTGCGAGGCGAATTCGAGGAGAGAGTCGACATAGACATGGGACTCGGCGGTTTACCCAGGTTCGGCCCCGTCGATGCGGTAAAGACCTACTCCTTCTTGACTATTGTGGGATCGACTCCTCAATAGGAAGAGCCGATCTTATTGATTACAGTGATGATGTTTCGCAACCTTAGTCTCGTGGACCTCGTCTTATAAAGGTGTCGAGTCCCTGGATTCCTAGAGTCCGACTCCTACACGATGTGGAGTTCTATTCTACTTTACAAGTTTGCTACGTGCTATACAAGGTATGTCGAATTCCTTCTATGGCTTCAATCTTCACACTTGGCACGTCGGACTCCTGGTCGGTCTTCTTTGTGGGCCTTTATATGTGAGTCGGCCCAGAGGTTTCTAATGCCGGGTCTATGGGCCTGTTCCATCCCCCCGACATTAGCCCCCAGGATTGTTGCAATGCTTTAGTCTTCACAACAATCTTCTTTATTTTCTTCATTGTCGCCGGCTTCTTATGGATCAAGGGCCGACTTTATGCTTGGCGTCGATTGGGAGTCGGAGTCGTCTCTCTTAAATCCTGTTTCGATTCCTTTATCTCCATGAAGTCGAATCTTCTGGTTGAATCAACTATCATTTGATGCTTACTAGGAGCCGACGTCAATTCTTTTTAGTTTTACATCTCCTTTTACTTGAAGATTTTTTATTTTGACCTTTGGTCAAAGATCCGGTTTGGTTTTTATGATCACACTGCCCGAAACACTGGTTGGAGGCATTGATGTTTGTAGTGGGAATCGAGGAGTCTTTCCATAAATGTTATCTACCATGGGTAGTTATCCCATATTATTTATGGCATTTAATGGATCCTTCTCATGAATCACCTATAAATATCCCTTGGATAGTTTGATCTTTCAAGCGCATCCATCTTCTTCTTCCTCTTCCTGTTTTTTCCCATGGCACCTAAGCTAGAAGCCTCTTCTCCTTTGGCATCCAACGAGCCCGATCCCCGTGCAAGTACTCGAGGTCGCGGCCGCGGTCGTGGCTGTGGTAGAGGTCGTGGCCGTGGTAGAGGTAGAGGAAGAAGTGCTCGTGCTGCCTCTCCTTCTGAATCTCCTCCTTCTTCTCCTGAGAGAAGTGAGTTCTTGGTTCATATCCGGACGATTCGACGCTGGATCAAACTTCCTGAGTCTTTCACTCAACTCGTGATTGACTCAACGCCTTTGGGTCTTTGGCTCCGATCTGATGGATGTCCTCATGGGCCTGTCTGGGTGACGGTTAGATTTTCTAGCCATGGAACTATGTTTTTTGAGAAGGGTTGGAAAACTTTTCTTCGCTCCAGGAATATTTCAAGAGGAGACACCATTGTCTTCAGATTTGATGGTGAAGACACCTTGTCGGCTAGGATCTTGGACTCGGATGGAGACCGAGTCTGCTGTTGTGTGGAGAGCTCCAGCGATCAAGAACTCCTTAGTGAAAAAGAAGCTTCAACGGAGGATGAAGCGGACTCTAAAGAAGATGTATGAAGCTGTAGATGTTTCTTTTTAGTAGAAGTTTGCCGAGTTTGGCTTTTGCTTGTAAGGTTGCCTCCTTTGATGTAAGACCCAGTTGGTTTGATGAATGAAAATTATGAATTTTCATTGAGTCCATGAGTCCATGAGTCAGTTTTATTGCTGAGTTTGAATATTTTTCAAGATGTATGAGAGCCAATTGTTTATGATAGTGTATGTATCTGTATCCCCCTGAGTCGATTCAGAATAGTTTAGTATCTGTAATCGACTCATAGGACAGATCGACTTGTAGCCATCATGAGATGGTGTGGTCACGTTTACGTGCCGTACCGGGTCATCAAAGAAGAATTTGTGTTTATGAAACTTGCTTCGAAGTAGTATAGCCCCCAAGTGTCGGTTTGTCTTGCCTGCAGCAACCTGAGACTTACAATTTCTTGCATATTTTCTGAAGAATTTTTTAAGTGTTACTCCCCAAGAGTCGGTGTGCACAGTTGTGTGACGTACTGAGTCTTTATTTGAGAAGAAAACTTGAAGTGTAGTCCCCATGAGTCGGTGTGTCCATCTGTGTGCAGTGCCGAGTCACATAGGTCTATCTTTTTAATCTGCCAAGTCACATAGATATGACACGACGGGTTGTGTTCCCAGCTTTCAAATAGGTCGGCGAGAGCCGGTTCGACGAATGTTGATATATATATATAGCCGTTGCGACCGAACTCGACTTTATATCTGGCGAGAGCCGTTTTCGACCGCAGTCGATTTTATATATGGCGAGAGCCGTTTGCGACCGCAGTCGACTTTATAAATGCAGAAGATGTAATGCAAAAGGTATAATCCCTATGAGTCGGTGTGTGTGTCTTGACACACTGCCGTATCACATATTTTTTTTAAGTTGTACTCCCCCATGAGTCAGTATGAACATCTTTTGTGTCATACCGAGTCACACAGGTTAATACTGAAGGTGCATCTTTTGGATGATATATAAATCGGAAAAATAATGTGATGATGCTAATGTATGCAAAAAGAAAGTATGAAGGCTCATATAGAAGTCGACTCCGGGTTTAACACGCCTTATCTTCTCGTTGAGATAGATTACTGGGTTATCTGTGAATCGGTACTTCTCTGTAAGCAAGCAACATATGATTAGCGTTCCCTATACTTAAGGCTAGGCTTGGTAGGTGTTGCTGTAAGGACCCAAGGTTTTTAGATTAAGCCGGGTACACGAAATCTTATGAGCTTAAGCTATACAGGCCAAGGCGTATTTTTGGCCAATTCATGTATATGCAGGGATTTCTTCGGATAAAAGTCGATGAGTGTCATCGAGCTCCCCTACTGCCCCTGAAAAAGCTTATACATATGTAATTTTTACATATATATGCCGAGTTTTCGGATAAAGAGTCAATGGTTGTCATCGACTCCCCGATTCCCCTGAATAAGAAATATACATGCTCAGTACCAATAGAGGGGTTGATCAAGCCCCCAGGTCTCTGAGATATAATAATGCAAAGAATGCAACGTATGATGCAAAAAATAAATGAAATGAAACAAAAAACGTAAAGAGTCGTCGTCATGGCGAAAGCCGGTGCAACGAAAGTCAAATTAGGTATATGTGGCGAGGGCCAGTGCGACAAAGTCGACTTAGTATATTTTGATGGCGAAAGCCAGCGCGACGAATGTCGGCTTATATATATATATTAGTATGGCAAAATCCAGTGCGACGAATGTCGACTTATCTAAATGTACAACAATTTTCCTTTTCACCTCAAGTGTAATATGGACGAAGTTGTGCGATGTTCCACGGCCTGGGAGTCTCCTCCATGCTTGTGCGTGTGTCTGCCTTCTCGCGTATATCCACTAGGGAGTAGGATCCGTTGTACAGGTTCTTGCTGACCAGAAACGGTCCTTCCCAAGGAGAGGATAACTTGTGCATTCCATCTTTTTTCTGTATGATTCGGAGCACTAAGTCACCTTCCTGGAAAGTCCGACTTTTGATGCGACGGCTATGGTAGCGTCACAGATCTTGTTGGTAGATAGCCGACTAAGCTGCAGTCAAATCTCGTTTTTCATCGAGAATATCCAAGGCATCTTGCCGTGATTTTTCATTTTCGGCTTCTACATAAGCAGTGACTCGTGGTGAGTCGTGACGTATATCACTTGGGAGGACGGCTTCCGCTCCATAGACTAGGAAGAAGGGCGTATAGCCTGTCGACTTGTTGGGAGTCGTCCTGATGCTCCATAGTACTGAGGGTAACTCCTTCTCCCAGCAACCCGGCGTCCTTTTCAAAGGGAGAACGAGTCGGGGTTTAATTCCTCGGAGCAACTCTTGGTTGGCTCTCTCGGCTTGTCCGTTGGACTGTGGGTGTGCCATTGATGCAAGGTCGAGTCGGATGTGCTCATTCTGGCAGAATCGTTGCATAACCCCTTCTGATAGGTTAGAACCATTATCAGTAATGACGCTGTGGGGGTAGCCGAATCTGTATATGATCTTTTTCAAGAATTTTAGTGTTGTCGCGGCGTCACATTTGATAACCTTTGTGCATCTGCAGGTTTGACATGATTTGTGACACACCGTGTGCCACAGTATCCTAAACTCACTTATTATTTTGTCAACTAGTTTAGATATAATGATAAAACTTCTATGATTGAATTCAGATTATATGAGGAAGTTATCACCATGTCTTTGGTAGAATTTTGTGATGTTATAGGTGTGCGGAATGTTGGGAAGACCCACATACCTTCTTAGCCCTACGAACTGAGGGACCTCTTCGCTTCCCTTTGCAGCAAGGATCCGAAGGACGTCCGCCGAGGGAAGATTTCCAGCATTTTTTCCCACATCAGGTATTTTGCATACTTTATTTCTCGAGGGGTGATAGCTCGTGACAACACAAGCAATATTTCGGGTCCGGATATTGCTATCTTGGCAGCCTCCCTCTTAGGAGATAACAAGTATAATGTTGGTGCTTTGATTGCTCGCCGCCTCGTCGCTAATAGCGGCAAGGGGTCTCACTTTGGTGGCATTTATGCCACGCTTATCCTTGAGCGACTGGAGCGCACTATACGTGCTGATGATGCATCTTTTCCATTCTTTAGCTTTGATCTCACTGCTATGAAGAGGCATGAGTTTGTTACTAGGACTTCTGAGTTTGGTAACCTTGTTTATGTTATGAGGTTTGGCGAGATTACTACTCGCGATATCCGTCTACCTGCACCACTTTTTTTTATTATACTAGCAGGAACGGATGGTCCTTCACCGCGATTGAGCTGGACGAGTTCGTTATCCAATATCAGTTGCATAACCCCATGGAGGGGGGTGCTCTCTGTAAGGCCCGATATGCGGTGCTGTTCCTAATCTAGATGTTTCCATCCAGATCCGGGGACGAAGCACATATCGGTCCCACCGTGACATATGACGAAGTCATATTCCCCGGATTTCCAACATGATATCACAACATTACAGATACAAGGATACAACATCTCATACAATCGGCATACAACTGCCTTAAATACAATACAACTACGGAAGATACATGTCTGAGTACAGACTACAATCGAATGCCTAGTGGCAAAAGAAAAATCATCGATCCCATAACCACACGGGTCTAGGCCCTCCGCCGGGATCCTCCTAACTAGTCGTCGTCGAGTCTCCACGTGAAACGTCGATCACCATACCTGTTGTCGATCAAGAACCCTGAAAAGAGTTTGGGGGTAGTATCATGAGTACAGAAGTACTCAGCATCCAACTGTAGTGGTCATCTGACCCAGCAAGGACGTCATCACTCGTCATTCTAGGACAACTAGTAGTTTACGGTAAGGAAGGGGTAAGTGGTGAGGCTGCTGCCGCACTAGCATTTATGAAGTGGCTAACGATCTAGAGAGTAAGATAAGAAGCCAAGCATTCGATGAGGAATCGCCTCCAACAAGTCTTGCTTTCAACTACTACGCAAACATAACACCTATCCTATCCTTGTCCTCCTCTTCGCATCCCGACGAAGAAGAAGCAGTCAAGGCACACACACGTTGATCAAATTATATTAAGATTATCTCAGTTGTTGTTGTCTATGAACAAGGAGTAGGTCTCAAGTCGTCCATAACCGCGGACACGGCTTCTCGAAAAGATTTAACCCTGCAGGGGTGTACCAACTGCCCATTACGAGGCGTCGCATGCTCGCCCATCTCTCTTAGTTGCTACCCATTATAGGCAACCATTTTATGATTTAGTTCCAAGAGATCCGAAACGACAGGTCCCTCTAACTAAAAACGAACAAATCTGGGTGCCCCCCGGGGAGTCGACACCCAATCCAAAAGCTGGCCACGCTCTCGGATCAGACTCTTCTGTATGGCCAAGGTCGGGTTTAGTCTCACCTATATAACAGGCGACTTCCCTAGCTCACCAGTGTGGACCAACAAAGGAACTCTGTCTCTGCTGGTCCGAGTTGTTTTAAAACCACTGGCTGCAGACCAGTTACGCACACGGTTTCAAATGCTAAATCAGCTTGGGCCACCTCTAGAAATGTTTGGAGCTAGGTAGGTAAGAAAAGGGGGCCCCATAAAATCCCACACGCGATTAGGCACGCTCAGTCTTAAAACCAATACCCGGAACTCGGATCCTAGGTGACTCGAATGGAACAAAGCGTCGGGGCGGGATAGCCTAGACCTTCCATCCTTCGTCGAATATAGTCAACATTATAATAATCATATCATCAATAACAAAAATAATAATGTGATATCCCAAACCAAGGAGTAACAGGGTAACATCGTAGCATCCTAAGCATGCATACTAAGCAGGGGCTGATCAATGAGCAATAGTAACATAGCAGTACAAGGTTTGCTGGGAGGGGACATGGCTGTATCGGTTTGAAAGAGGCTGTAAACATGTGGTAGGATCAAACATCGAGCCTAACCTAGACTAGCATGCAAACCGTTGGTTGAAATAGAATGGATCATAAGTAATGTATATTCCTTGCCTGTTGATAAGTCGGGTTCCGAAGGTGTAGCCGATCGCAAGCTCGCATCGTCTCCGAGAGGTACCCGCGGGAGCACACAAGAAGTAAACACTGGAAAGCAATCAACGGTGCACCACTATTACTATGGAGCAACACAAGATCAAGAAGACAACACAAGGCACGACAACGCGATACGGATCTACCGTCGAGAGCGGTTACTAACGGGTTAAGTGGAGTACTCGTCACACACAACGATACCGCACGTTTACGATGGTTCAAGTTGTTTAGCTACAGGTGATCAACCAAAGGTTATTAACATGGCAACGCACCCAAGCATGGCATAGCACACAATAATGGAAAAAGGTTAATCACAAAGTAAACTAGCTATACTACTCAAGTTAAGCGAGGCAACACCCTAAACATGGCATAACACTAAGTGCCTCACGAAAATTAAAGGATTTGGTACTGTTCTGTCCTAGACCATATTTTAGGTTGGTTAACAACAGCAAACAATAGCATAAACACAAATTACACGAAAAACTAATCAAGTTACATATAAAGAACACCTCAAACGGAGTTACGGATCAGAAGATACGAGCAAAACAAGTTACGGGCACAATCTGCCAACATCACGAAGCACACCTTAGAGCAATGCCTAAACAGGTTAATCTATGCAAACATGCTCACAAATGACTTGCAATTAAAGTAGACATGACATGGAAGGCATGGAAAAATAATCATGCAAAGAGGCGTCATAGATCAAAAGATATTAAGCAAACAACATGGCATCGCAAAATAACAGACTTAGTGAAAAACTGAGGTGGCTGTCAAAAACAGCAGCATAGCAACTTTGGAGCTAAATAACTATATGACCAGCAAGCATATCATGGAAATGAAATACATATAATGAAAGTAGACATGATGCTTAACAATATGCAATTGGAATCACTCAAATCCGATAAACGGTCGCGACACACTCGTCGACCGAAGTTGCAACAAAATAACAGTTTTCAGCACAGCAGCACATTAACATCAGGATCACCACTTTGGAGCAAGATTTAATATAGCTAAAGCACCCAAACATGACAAGTTAAAGCATGGAAATGAATTACACATGATGCTTAACGCATAGGAGAAAGAATCAATGCAATAGGCCTCATGGATGTGTCACAATCATCATGCAAAGTTGCAATAAAATAATAACAGCAGCACATAACAGGAAAAGTAGCAGTTTAGCGGCCTGATGCCCTGTTCAGCGCATAATTACACAATCAAGATGAGCTCAAATGCAAATGCTCACAAAATATGAATTAAAGTACACGCAATTCTGAGCAACTTTCGTTTTGGGGGCACGTTCATCGGAGCTACGGATCAAGCGTTATTAACGGTGCAAAATCGAATCAGCAGCAATTTTTTTGGGACTTAGCAAAAATTCCAGCAGGGTTCAACAGAAAAAAAAAGTGAAGCCTCACCCACTGGGCTCGGCGCAAGATGGCGGTGGAAGGGGGCACGCCGGCCTGGCTAGCTGTGGGCCGTGGAGGGCGAGTGGGCCGGGGAGGCGCGGCTGGGCTGGCGGCCCACCTGGCTGCCCAAGCCAGCCCGCAGGGGCGCTAGAGGTCGGCCGGCTCGGGGCTCCTCCCGAGCAGAACCGGCGGCGTTGGAAGGGCTCGCCGGCCGGCGAGGGAGGCGGGCAGGGGCGCGGCGGCGCGGATCCCGGCCGGAGGAGGAGGGCGGCGCCGGATCCTGGCGCTGGACGGCCACCAGGGGCGTGGGCGAGCTCGGCCTTCGGGGCGGCCGCAGCCATGGCCGGCGGCTTCGTGCTGCACTCCGGCGACTGGTGCCCTGCGGGGAAGGAAGCAGAGGGGAGTGAGGGGAGGAGAGGGAAGAGAGGGAAGAGAGGGAGGGAGAGATGGCCGGCTGGCCGTCGGCTGGTCGGAGGCAAGGCGACGGCGGCTCCACGGTTGGGCTCGGCTTGGAGAGAGAGAGGAGAGAGGAGAGGGGTTGACGTGGCGCAACCGGGCGCGTCCGATCGCGCGATCCAACGGCCCGAAAATTCTGGGACCTAGGAGGCAAACTGGGCAAAGTGGAGGGGGGTGGCTGCAATTTTTCCATGGGGGAAAACCCTAGAAGGCCTAGGGGAGTGTGGTGGTATTTATATAGGCAGGTTGGCTGGCCAGTTGACGCAAACGCCCTCGGTACCCCTCTCACGTGTCCGGTGATCGCGTTCGTGACCGCTGGGACTCTGTACGGACTCCGATTCCGACGAAATCTCGAACCACGCGCTCAGCGCGTCGAGCCCGTTGATCGTACCTCACTGCGGTGACATTCCGACAACATTTTTCGGTGCCCCAATAAAATAATCCGTTTATTAAATAAACAGGGTTTTCGTTCTGGTGGCGATGGCTAGACTTGCGCGGTTTTCGTGACGGTGATCGGGTGAAACCCGGTGTCGCAAAGGTCATGTGTCAGGGTGGCAACGGTCGGTCTCCGTCCGGTACGAGAATAGGGGGAGAAAAATAATCGCCGATCGATAAATCGGGGATGCAAACACCGGAAACAAATCAGACAATCAACCAATTCACACCGAAAACAAAATTTTTAATTTTTGTGAAATCTGGGCTGTTACACTCTCGAGGAAGAGGAGCCGGGGGAGATTCCGCCTCCCCAGGAGGAGACTATTGCCCAAGGGGCGAGGGACCTTCTTCTTGGGGCGGGGAACCTTTTTCTTGAGAGGACAACATGACGTCAGTCTACGCGCCCGAGACTTCGTACGACCAGTGGACGTGCCAGTACTACCTCAGAGCCAAAGGAAGCTTCTGGAGCCCTCACTAGCCGAGCCCGACTTAGGAAAAAATCCTAAGCTTGGAGGAGTACGTACCCTTCTCCCCTTTCATTGTATCATCCATGGTGTTCTCTTAAATCTTTTTGAAGTTTTTGTCGGGTTTTTCTATGATCTTCCTTAATTTGCAAAATCAACAAAAAGATTTCTCTATTCGTTTGCTTTCGATTAAACTTTGAAAACCCCAAAAATATTCCCCCTCCGGGAAGAGTTCTCCCCAGCGGAATCTGGCCGCCGGAAAGGTCTTTTCTTCTCTTTAGGTTTTCCACCACGGAGCGGCAGTGGAACTCCCGATCCAACTTCTGTTCTCGGGTTTTTGGGTCACGAGGGACAGATGTGCCAAGGGAGAGCCGACCCCCCCTCCCTGAAGGCCACCTGGCGCGGCCTAGGGGGTGGCAGCGCCACCAGGCCACCTGGGAGCCTGGTGGCCCCCCTCCGGCTCCACTTTTGTATGCCTTCATCATTTCTTCAGAAAACGCTCCCCCGTAAAATTCAGGTCATTTTGAGATGTGCTGATATGCCCACTGAAAGGGCATGTGCCCTTATGTTTGGTTTTGGTAATTGATGACAATCTTTATGGACTAATGGTTCCCTTGAGTTATACTTTAAGGTTTGTCCATAGGAAACGCTTGAAGATCATATGGTGGCTTCAAGGTTGTAGGATGAAGATTTCGTGTTGACCAAGGTGTTCTTCATGGAGCTTTTCAAAGATTGGTCAAGATGATGTGTGCAAGGTCAAGAGGAGCATCACGAAGATATCATATTCTTGGAGCTTGCCGACCATTTGGTGATAATGGTCTTGTGAAGATATGCCTAAAAGAGGCTCACCCATAATGGAGTATGGGGGAGCAATCTACTAGTCTTCATCGAGCCGGCGGGATCAAGGAAGATGTTCCAACTTGAGGCGGGCATGATCGTCATCATCAAGCTCAAGTGGATTATGCGCAAGACAAAGGTTTGACTAGATAGGTGTCTATTTTACCGGTCTCTTGGTGGTAGTTAGGAGACCGGGTCATAGGCTAGGCCGAGTCGTTCGTGGAGAGCTCAAACCTTTGCATCCTTGGCATCATCTTTATTGGTTCTTGTTTGGCTTTTCTCTTTGTGAGTTTTGGAGCTTGTGGTCTTCTTCATGACAAGCTCGTGATCATCGAAAACGGATGTCATATGCATCTTCTCTTATGATTTTTGATGCGGGAGATTTGTCGTGATTAGGAAGCTCTGTTCATTAGCTCTCCATCAAGATTGAGTTTGCCTTAATCGGAGTTCATTTTCAGAAGTTGTGGCAGTTCAGTGTTTGCCTGTTTCATTTGAAGTTCATCTATTTTGTGGCATGAGCCCCCTGGGTCAACCAGGGCGGTAGTACCGCTTGGGTTACGGTAGTACTGTGCCACGGTAGTACCGTGGCTAGTACCACACCCACTACCGTATTACCACTGGATAGGGCGGTAGTGGGCACGGTATTGACCCGCAGTACTACCGCGGGGCGGTAGAACCGCGCCTCGGTAGTACCGTGGCTAGTACCGCACCCACTACTGTATACCTCATGGATAGGGCGGTAGTGGGGCACGGTACTATGCCGCAGTACTACCGTGGGGCGGTAGTACCGCTCCGGTTGCGGTAGTACCGCACCACGGTAGTATCGCTCTCCGAGCGGTAGTACCGTGGTTGGTGGGCTGCTAATGGGTTCCAACGGCTGGATTCGTGGGGGACTAGAAAAGGGGGTCTTCTTCTTCCTTTGTCCCCACCCGTTTTGTGCAAGTTCTTCCCCCCATTGTTGACCTCTTTGATCTTGCTTACTCTCTTCCCCTCCTATGATTCTTGCTCCTTTTTGAGGGAAAAGAGAGAGAGAGGAGGTCTAGATCCACATTCTCCACCAAGCATCTCTCCTATAAGTGAGGGGAACCTTGTGGATCTAGATCTTGGAGTTCTTTGTGTTCTCCTTGTTCTTCCTCTCATATTCCTCCATAGCTTTTGTTTCTTTGGTGGGATTTGAGCACTTCGTGTGCTCTTTCCATTGCATTTGGTGCATCGGCTTGAGTTCTCTCCGAGGATTCTTTGTAGAAGTGAAGTTGAGAAGATAGCTACTCTTGAGTGCATTGGCACTCTAGAGCTTGTATCTCGTGGGTGCGTTGGCACCTAGAGGCTTGTTGTTGCGGAGCTCAATCATTGTGGTGGAAAGCTTCGGGACGCTACGGGAGCCTCCAATTCGGTTGTGGAGATAGCCCCAAGCATTTGTACGGGTTCGGTGACCGCCCCCAAGGGTCGCCATTTGTACGGGTTGGGTTACCGCCCTCAAGTTTCCTAATAGTGGAATCACGCCATCTTGCATTGGTAAGAGCGTGAGGAGAAATAGGGTGGCCCTCGTTGGCTTCGTGTGAGCATTGTGCTCCTCACCCTCTCCAAATAGAGACGTACTTCTCGCAAGAGAAGGAACTTCGGTAAACCATCCTTGTCTCCATCGGCTCCACTTGCGGTTATCTCTACCCTTACTTTGAGCAAGCGTATTACATTGTTTATCTTGTGCTTGCTCATATTATTGTTCATTGCTCGTCCCATAGGTTGTTCTTCTAGTCAACCTATTTTCTTGTGCACCTACTTTGTGATAGCCAAAGTGCTCTTGACATATATCTTGCTATCATGTAGTTGTTTATCTTGCTTAGTATAAGTTGTTGGTGCACATAGTTGAGCCTAGCTTATTTAGGTTTCTTGCTTGGCAAATTAAACGTGAAGTTTTATTCCGCATTTGTTCAAGCCGAATCCGTAATTATTTTAAGCGCCTAGTCACCCCCCCCTCTATGCGACATCCACGTCCTTTCACCCACTCTATATGCACTTTTCCTCGCTGATTCCTGTGTTTACTGTTTCGGCACCAAAAAGTTTTAAACTGTGTAAAACAAGCCAAAAAACTATAAGAACATCATCATAATATGAAATATATCAATGAATAGAGGTAAATTATGATATAAAATAGTGATGCATTTTGGACGTATCGACATATACACAAATCGATTGACTTGTGGGAGTCGAAACAAAAAATAGGACCAAATATTAAAAAACAAATAAGAGGCATCTTCAACAAAACTACATGGACCCTTGCAAAGACATGCCAAGACTTCAAGCATGCTTAAAAGCCACATGCATACTTGGGGTTGGGAGCAAGATGGTTCCTCATGCTCACATAACTTGATCAGGGTTGACAGGTGTGTAACGCGCACACATATGTGCAAATCATTTGACATGTCTGAGTTGAAACCAAATGTACAACCATACATTCGACAAATCAAAGTCTCGGCTTCACCATGGGGATTGAACCGTGCATTGATCGATCAGACATTTTCATATATTTTTTTGGCAAACAAACACTTGCCATAGGTTGTGATACTTATTGACCTCAATAGTTGTCAGAACCCCAACTAGGGTAAGTGCTAGGGTTTGAGTGCCCCTTTGCATCATGTGAAATTTTCAAAAGAAATTCAAAAATGGGGAAAAGAAAAGCCCTAAAGAATTTAATTAAATGGCCAGACAAAATTGCTTCCAAAAATTCCTCTGGTATTTTTGAAAAGTCTTATAAATATGCATGATCACATATAAAGTGAAGTGGGTCCCACTGCATGCTCCAAGATTTGCCAAAAATTCCAAATAGGGCTTGGAAATTAAATTAAACTCCAATTTGAATTTAAATTCAAATTGTTTGAATTTCAAAAATCTCCAAAACTTGTGAGTGGCTAGTTATATATATTACAAGTCCACATAAAAGTTTTGGGCATTTTATAAATTACCTAGGTATTTAATTACTAGGGCAAAACAAATTAACAGAAAAGAAAAATGAAAGAAAAACAAAAGGGGTTTACTGGGCATCTGGCCCAACATAAGCCCCCACGGCCCAGCTGGCCCAGCCAACCACCCAGCCCCCTTGTCGTCTTCCTCAACCAGCTCGGTGGCGAGCTGGGAGGGAGTCGGCGACGCCGCTATGGCCACCGAGGCGCTTCAAGAGCCTCCCCCTCCTCCTAAGCGTGCCACGGAGACGCCCAGAGCCCCGCAGCACTTCTCCCCCTCTCCCTGCTCCCTCTAGCTCTCTCTCTCGCCGGTTTCTCACCGCATCCGAGCGCTCGGTCTCGCCGCGCCGCCGCACTCGCGTGGCCACCGTGCCCCCCGCGGCGAGCCACCGTGTCCAGAAGACCCGCCGCTGTCGCCTTCATCGATCCCCACTCTCAATCGAGCCCGAACGGCCCCGTAGACGACGCCAGTTTCAAGGTCTTGCCGCCGGGCATAGTGCACGCCGGCGAGCGATTCCACCCCGTCCGGCCACCCTTCGGCCTCCCCGTCGGCTCCTTTAGCACCAGGGTGAGCTCCCCGTTCGCCCCAGCCCCTTCGCGCCGCTCTCCGTAGCCTGTAACCCGTGCCCTTCCTCTCCAGTGGCTCCGGCCGCCGCCACGGTTGAAGGCGTCGTGCACTGGAGCGTCCCCAAGAACCCTGTTGGCTCCACTTGATACGGGAGCGCGTGAGGCACACTCCAGTGCCCTCCCCGTAGTCTCCCGTGGCCTGTAGGCAACTCCGGCGAGGCGCCGCCGCGTACACTGCCACCGGCGTCAAGCCGACCACTAGAGCTAACCTAATCACCCCCCTAAGCTAACCCTACACTCACTGACCAGTGGGCCCTAGCTACTAACTAACCACTTTTAGTTTAATCTAACAGGGATTAACCCCCACTGAGACTTACAGGTGGGCCCTTGTTGTCAGCCCCCCCCTATGACATCACCCCTACATCAGCATGATGCAATAGAAGATTTTCCAGAAATAAAACAATTCCAGAGAAATTACAGAAATTGCAGAAAATCATATAAACTTTGGAAATTCATAGAAAATTCATATTAACTCCAAATTTAACATATAATATATGAAAAATGATCAGGAGAAAATAATCCATCCAAATATGCAACTTTCAACTATGTTTGAGTTGAATTTAAAAAATTACCAGTAGCTTTTGCTACTTGATTTAATTGGAATTATTTCAAATTGAAATCAAATGCTATTCCAACTTCAATCATTGAAATGCTAAGATGATCACTTACACTTCAGAAGCACTTCACATACATGATCACATGGATTAAAAAATACAAATACTAGCAAATGCAACCTGGACCAATTTGAAGTACATTTGGAGATTGAATTTGAAATTACTTTTCAAATCAACTTCAATTAACATGTGACCAATGGAACCTAGAACACATCAATACAATTCACATCATATGACCACATAATCATGTGTTTGAGCATTGCATCACATTTACCCTTGATTGCTTTGTTTGCTCGATAGACGTGCAACTGGAATCGGAGGCCACCCCCTTCGTTGAAGAAATCGTTATCGAACCTCCTCAGCAAGGCAAGCAAACCCCCATTGATCATGTCGATAAAATCCCACTTCCCTCTCATGTCTCGCTTATGCATTGTTTAGGATGATCACCATGATAACGTTTCTACCGCATAGTTGAACCCATATCCTTTGCATGACCTATCATCTTGTCACAGTAGTAAGCAAACCACAATCCTAGCAGATGTAGGAGTTGGTTGATATCATGTGGCCCCTGCAACTGTTACTGCTTATTGCATGCTTAGAGTTTACAATGAGGTTGGTTTTGATGTGAGTCGGGATGATAGTGAACATGGTGTTGATGAAAGTGAAACTGTGTTGGTGAATCTACCCTAATACAAGGTGAACGATGAGAGGCTGTGTAGGAGTACACAGTGGGTTGTCTCGTTGAACACCGCCTTAAGTCCGAGTTCTTGTGTGGTGATCCAAGAAGAAGAGTACAACCACACATTGGGCTCACTGACCCCTCTCGACCTAGTACCTCACCCCGTTCGAACCCCAGGAGTCGCATTAGTTCGGAGTTCTGGTAGGGCTGTGGCACGGTCTGCGAAGTGGATGAACGGCTTTTCAAGACCGGCTTGGGACCCTGCACACATCGTTTGAGGCTGTACTGGAACCTCGGCCGGACTTCCATACGGATCCCCGTCAGATAGGCGACTCTCTGGACTAGAACGGAGCTGTGGGCGAAGTGTCGTGGCAACATCCTCTCCGGTACCCGCTTGAAGGGTCCCACTCCCAGGAGGTAACTGATGAGTGTGTGTGTAGCGGTACACCCCTGCAGGGTTAACAAAACTATTCGAATAGCCGCGTCCACGGTTAAGGACTGCTTGGAAAGCTTAGCTTGATTATTAGACAACTTGAACTGGATACTTATAAAACTAACCAAGATAAGCGTGAGTGCTATGGCGTACTTTCTCGTGGGGAAGTCGAGGAAGGCACCATAGTGGTGTAATTGGTTGAAGAGATGTAGTGGACTCGTGTACGCTTCTTACCTCAAGTCTGGTACTCATAGTTCAGGACTAGCCAAGTCAAAGCTGGCACTTCTGCAAGTGAAACCCCACCTTCCTTTACCATGATACATGTGCATGAGTAGTATAGCTCCTACGTAAGTCTTTATGAGTACGAATTTGTACACACGTTTGCTTATTCTATGTTTTAGATGAACCCACCTAACTGATGGTGGCTTCTACCCGAAGCTCGAAGAATGAAGACTCAGACCAAGACCAAGCTAGTGTAGTCCCAGTCAGACGAGTTGTTCCCTCGTGGAGGGCTTGTGTTTAAATAAGGCTTCTTAAGCCATTTGTTAAACTTGTCTGTACTCAGACCTACTTTGCTTCCGCATGATTGATGTAATGTTGGATCACAGACTTGTGATCTCTGTGTGCACTCTGTAAGAGTTACCAATAAAATGTATACTTGTAGAGAATTGTAATGATACCTGCTGTTCATACAAGGCATGTGTGCTGCGTGTATGTTTATAACATGCATGTCTTTGTATGGGTTTTCGAGACCTTAGTTGTGATCTGTCTGGCGGTCTTTTATACACCAAGTGGCCCTTAGATGTGCGCAGCTTGGGGCATCGCGATGCGATTATTCGAGACTCTGTCTCGTGCACACTTTGATGTATGATCGAGCGCACCCTAGACCTCGACTAAGTGATCGGGCTGGAGTAAGTCTATGTAAGAGTTATGAGATAGTCGATAGTATGGTTGAGCCGACTTGTCTGTGAATATGGGAGTTCATCACCCATATCATTAGACTTGTGTGCGGACGATGAGGACCCATCTCAGGTGATCATCCGTCCTGGATGGGATGCCCCTCACGTACGATGCTCTCCGAGAACGTTCTGTGCTTGGCCTTGTCTTCTTAGACAAGTGGGTACGGTTCTCGGCTCTCCATATGACTATGTCGTAGCGGAACTTGCATACGCTAACCCCGGGTCCCTACATACTTGGTATCAGAGCAGGACTGACTGTAGGATTATCAGCCTTGGCCGAAGTCGAGTCTAGCCTTCTATAGTTATATAGTTACTCTGGGTATATAAGGGAACAACGTAAGGCTTCTTTTTTCTCCTTACCCTCATCGATCTGAGTTTTGAGTCACCCTTATCTTTTCTACGGGATGATAGGACTAGGCTCATCTATGTCTGACTATAACATCTCGTTGATTGCCTCCTTATAGCCGTAGGATTGTTGTGGTTGTCCAGAGTCTCTGTGTTTTGAGTTCCTTGAAGAAGTCCTGTCCAATTTCTTCAAGGTTGTTCCATTTTCCATCCCAGTGTAGCCGTTATGCTGTCGGATTTGTTCCGCGTTTCTTTGAGTCATTGCCTTCGCATTATTATCTTTTCCGCCTAAATCATATCCTTTTATCCTTGCCTCCATCGTACAACCTGTTCTGATTGTTGATTTTTATCAAACAGGATGTCAGGTGGAACTCGTAGTGTTGTTCTTCGGAATTGAGACCGTGATCGGAATCGAAATGATGATGAACCTCCACCACCGCCTTCTGCGGCGGAAATCATGATGGAAGCTGAGCGGAATAGACGTGATCAAACACACCTTCTGCAGCTCATCGAGCAGAATACCGCCCACCATCGTAATGTGGTGGTTAGCATTCAGGACTTCATCTTCCTCAAGCCACCGGTATTCCGATGTTCTTCTGAGCCCCTCGAAGCTGATGATTGGCTCCGTTCCATCGACCGTAAGCTTGATACCTCACATGTTGCTCCCGATGACCGAGTTATTTTCGCGGTATACTTCTTGGAAGGTGCTGCTCTTCAGTGGTGGGAGAACTATGTTGCAATGTAGCCAGATGGTCACGTAGTGACTTGGCAAGAGTTATGTGTTGCCTTTCGAGGGTACCACATTCTGGATGAGTTGATGGAGCGCAAAAAGGAAGAGTTCTGCAATCTAAATCAAGGAGAGATGTCCATTCATGGGTATGTGAAGGAATTCAACCGTCTTGCTCGTTATGCCCAAGATGAGATCACCACTGATGCCAGAAAGCAGGCAAGGTTCCGTAAGGGACTTAACCCCATCCTTCGCCATGATATCAACCTCCTTGAGTTTGCCACCTTTGAGGATTTAGTCAACAGATCCTTCAGAGCTGAGCATGGCAATGAAGTTTTCGAGAAATCTCGCAAGCATGCTCTTGAGCTTGCCCCTTCATCCAGTTCACGCCCTCAGAAGCGCATGATCTGGATTCCTAACAGTTTGTTTCCCCAAAACAACCCACTGAGGTCATCCCTTGTGCCGCCTCGTCCACCATCTCCACCAAACAAACCAGCTCCTCGCACTATCTTTGGAGCCTGCTTCAGATGTAGCCAGCCTGGTCACTACTCTCGTGAGTTCCCCGTTAATCAGAATGCTCCACCCCATGCCAAAGGAAACCCCACTGTTCATGCCAAACCCACCCCGAAGGTTCCCACCGCCAAGCCTTTCACTTCCACAAATCTTGTACGTGTGAACCAAATCTCAGCTGAGGAAACTGATAGTACTTCTGACGTCATTCTTGGTACGTTCCCAGTCAATTTTGTTCCCACTTCTGTTCTTTTCGACCCAGGAGCATCTCACTCATTCATGTCGGAGAGTTATGCACTTCGACATGAGATATCCTTTGATGAAATGTTCACCCCAATGATCATTCAAACTCCTGGTTCCAAATGGCAAACTAATAGAGTGTAACACCCTCAGATCCAGTACAGTAATCACTACAGTGATTCCACTATTAGTGATCACTACTGTTGATGATCAAGCCATGATCACCTTTGATCATAGCTCTGTCAATTTCCAACCCAGATAAAATTTTCAAATTGGGTAAATTATAAAACTTTGCTCCAAGAATTGTGGATGCCAGTCAATCAACTTGCTCATGGTTAAACCAACACCACCTTAGTCATTTGCATAATCCCAAGTCAATGATAATCATGAAACCCTTAAGGTTGGGTTATCTAAATTGTCATGGGATTTAAAATGGAAATGGCATCTTAGATAAATCAAAATGATGGAACCTATTAATGTAATGCATAACAATCATTAGGCCATGGTTAGTTTTATGAAAATGGTATAGTAATATTAGGTAATAAAACAATAGCTTGGGAATTAATAAATTGCTAGGGAATTTGAATAAACAAGTGGAAATTTTAAATGAACTAAAAATTGTGAACCCAATTTTATTAAATGTCAAATAATCAGTAGTCTATGTTAAAATAGTTATGGGAATTTATTAAGCTATTTAAATATTGTAAGAAAAGAAAAACAGTAGGAAAAAGGTGGCATTTAACCCTTTTTAAATAAAACTAAAATGTAAAGGATTTTTGTAAATCCCAAAAACTCTTTGTAGCATTTCTATATGATATAACAATAATATTGGGGCATATTACATGTTTAACAAAAATGCGAAAGTTTAGAAAAAGAATACAAACAAAAAAAAAGATAAAAGGGAAAATAAAACTACCCTATCTCACGCCCTGGGCAAGGCCCAACCGCTAGCCCATCCCACCTCCTCCGTCTCCTTCCTCACGCTACTATACCAGGGCGTCAGAGCGACCGAGCCACCCGTCGCCGTCGGACCCCGTCGTCGCGCCGCTACAGTGGATCGGCGGGATTAAAGTACCTCGCCCCGGGAACGCTAACCCTAAGCCTACCCAAATCCCTCACCCCGAGCATCCCCCTCTTCGCCCCCTCGCCGTCGCATTTTCTGTCAGGGCCGGGCCGCCGTGGGAGTCGCGGCCGCTGGCCACCCCACGCCGCCCAAGGATGTCCGGAAGCATCCCCATCGCCATCTTCGTCTCCCCCGTGCACCAGTTCGAGACAGGGCGGCCCGTGTGGTCGACCTCATCCCCGCCGCGGCCGCCGCCGCTATCTTCTTCGAATTCGCGGGCTCCGGCGATGAAGACCCCCCCCCCCCCCCGAGCTTTTCCCTGCGCCCCTCTGTGAGCGTCCTTCCCCCCTATCCCCCTCCCTTCGCCGTCGTCACCATGGGCGCTCCGGCCGCCGGGATGCTCACCATGGTCGCGGTCCGCGCGCGGCACCTTCCCTCCTGCGCACCGTGGCCGCTCCCGCACGCCACTACTGCTCCCGTCGGCCGCCGCGTATCCCGCTGGTCGCCGTGCCTTGAGACCCCCCCCTCTTCCCTTGGCTCCCCCCCCTCGCCGGTGAGTTACGACTCGTCGCCGGCAGGGCGAGGCCTAATTAGGCCGAGGGATTAATCGCCCCCTCCTCTAAACTAAACCACCCCCTGCTGCCACTTACAGGAGGCCCCCCCCTATTAAACTAATACCCCCTCACATTTTATTAAACAAAGAAAATACCCCCATACCCAATGACATGTGGGCCAGCCCACACCTAACCCCCATTGTTTAAGTTAAATAACTGTTAGCTGGGCCAGTGAGTATGGCAGGTGGGCCCAGGTAGTTGAAAAATAGTCATTGGGTTATTAATAATCATATTTAGCACTGGAGTCAATGACATGTGGGCCCTGGCTCAATTTAAATTGTTAAAAATGATTTATTAAAACTGAGAGGCTGACATGTGGGTCCCATATGTCAGCTTTGACCAGTCAAACTGTGATGTGGATAATGTTGTAATAAATATTAAAAAGAAATTCAAAAATTCATTTAAAATGGTTTAAACTTGAAAATTCAATATCTTTTAAACCGTAATTCAGATGAAAATAATTTGTATATCAAAATTGGTCAGAAAAATATAACGAATACGAATACGCTATCCATATGTCTACCACCCCCCTCTAACATACCGAACATCGACATTCCCCCCTTCCGGCCGTCTGTCGAAAATTCCCGGTACCGATAAAAATTGCCCGGATCAAAATACTTTGTATACGAAAGTTACTCAGAACGGATCCACGATTACGAATACGTTACTCATACTCCCACCACACCCCTCTAACACAACGATCATCGACATTCCCCCTCCGGACCGTTTGTCCGATGATTGTCCGATACCGTTAAAGTACCCGGATGAATTTATTCCGAACACGAATGTTGTTCGGAATAGATCAACTAACCCGGATACACCACCCACACATGTGTCGGATGTCCACGACACCTCCGGCATGATATCTCCCCCCTCCGGACACCTTGTCCGATAATCACCCGGAGCCGGTATTTCATCCCCGGATGAATTCCCGCTCCGAGCAACGTGCATCGTACTACGTTAGAACCCCGTTTACAATTCATCTGTTATGTCTTGCATTTGTACTGCTATTATTGTTGTGTATTTATTGTTTCTTCCCCCCCTTAATCTCCGGTAGACCCGGCTGCTACCGTCGACTACATCGCTGCCGAGTACGACTACTTCGTCGACGACCGTACCGCTACTGTCGAGCTTGCAGGCAAGCAGAGCCATTCTCTTCCCCAGATATCGCCTATCTTTCCGTACATTTCTTGCACTAGGCATTGTTACTACTGCTGCTACGATTACAATCCTATTCAATTGCATAGCCTGTTTTTGTCGCCCCTTGATTTACCTCCTTTATCCTATGCTGCCTATTATTATTATGCATTATTCAGCAGTGAGCCCTGCGCATTGTTAGCTAGGATTAGATAGCGGGCCGTGATCACTCTGGGAGTGATCGCGGGAACGATATATTACAACTGCAACAGGTACGAATCAATGCAGACACCCTAGGGAACCTACAACGGCGAGACTCTGCCAAGTCGCTTCGAGTTTGACTTACGAGTGGAATGGACTCATATTTCACTCTCGTCGGCTCAGTAGCGTAGCATCACCGGGATGATATGAGGTTTACCTCTTTAGTTCATTCCGCTGATGTCTCAGTCGAGCCAGCCCAAGTGTACCATCGAGGGTGATTCCTCCTAGTTTCACTTAACGGTAGGGACTCGAACCAACTGGTGTCCTTAAAGGTAAGAAGTCGGGCGACCCAACGGTGCCCGCAAGAGGTATTGCGACGGGACGACAGGGAGGGTACGACCAGTGTACCAGTGTGCTTGGCCCCAGGTCGTTGGCCGCGAGAGTTACCAAACTACGAAAGTCGAGCTCCTCCAGGAGCACACGCGAGGCAAGGTAAGGAGACGGTTCACCTTGTTGGTAACCGTAGTGACTTGGTGGGACGACGAGGCAGGCACCGATGTACTGGTGGTCCTGGTTGTTGTCGTTGTCCGCGGGTCGGTTAAGTCGAGGCAACGATAACGGTTGTCACGCAGGTTAATAAAATGCTAAATGGTTCAGTGAATGTCTTGAGTTGGCTATATTCCATGTACGCACTACCTACCCGTGGGAACTACGAGTTATGGGCTCCTCCGCTTCGTAGTGTCGTCCGAGGACTCTTCAGACGTCAACAGTACTGCGGGCTGATTGCCGGGAAGTGGTGTTGTCTTATTTGCTCGCGCGGTGGTGTCTTATTTGCATTTGCTTCAACTTCACCGGCCAGCCACGCACCGTGCAGGAGTACGTTCGGGTTGGGGTCCAAGGCCCAGCGTACTTAGGATTTAGACCGGCGGATGGCCTCTCTGTTGAGTTTGAAAGATGGGCTATGAAGTGTCGGATAGCCTCGGTGGAGCGTTCCCTGACAAGGTTCCCACCACCCTGGAGATCCGAGCGTGCAGAGGAACACAAGTGCACCCCTGCAGGGAAGATTAATCTATTCGAATAGCCGTGTCCATGGTAACAGGACGCTTTATGCTGAAGCTGGATCTTACCACTAGAAACTATTATTATTAAACTGTATGGTTCCGGGTTCTCTTCCTCGCGGGGATGTCAAGGAGGTGAACTCGGAGGCATTGCTAATTATTACAACTTATTATTATACAATGATGCAGCAACTTCTGCTGCATTGTTACTTTATGCTTTATATAAACTGTTGGCTGATTCTTACCTCATGCTGCAAGACATCGTCGGAAGATGCTAGTCTTCGTTAGGCCTAGCTTCTTACCCTTGCTCTGGATTTCTGTCTTTCAGTCCACTATATACAGCCTCTTCTTTCCGTTGATACAATGCATAATGCTTAGTAGCGGACGTAAGACTCGCGGGTATACTAGATACTCACCTGCTTTATTTCCTTTACTGTTTTGCTTGATCGGCCACTGCAGTGGACGTTGGAGTCCAGGAGCAGGAGATCCCCGATGCCGATCACCTCAACATGAAGATCCCCGATGCCTTCTACGACGTCGAGTTCCCCGTTGACCAGGAGTAGCTTGGAGGTTCCCAGGCAGGAGGCCTCGCCTTTTCGATCGTTGTTGTTTATGTGCTAGCCTTCTTAAGGCAACCTTGTATCCTTGTGTCTGTACTCAGATACTATTTGCTTCCGCTGACTTGTGCTCTCGAGCTGTTGTATTCGAGCCCTCGTGGCCCTTGGCTTGTATTAAACAACTTGTATTATTTTATTTGTAGAGTTGTGTTGTGATATCTCACCGTGAGTCCCTGATCTCGATCGTGTACCTTGCGTGTATGATTACTGTACACGGTCTGATTTTGGGGGCGTTACATAGAGTAAGCGATGGTAATCAAATTTCAATTGAGGGTTTAGTATTCCTTGCTTCTCTTATAGCCCTCAAGACATCAGACGTTGATGTCATCCTAGGCATGGATTGGTTATCAAGACAACATGCTTTTCTTGATTGTAAAGCCAAGTCAGTTAGACTTACACATCCTTCAGGCCAGACAATAGATTACTCCTCACCAAGAACAAGAACCCAGGTGAATTCTTTGAATGTTCTTCCCCTTCCCAACCTTGAAGATCTTCCAGTGGTTCGTGACTTCCAGGATGTCTTTGCTGAAGAGCAGCCGGGAATGCCACCCGACAGATGTGTAGAATTCATTGTAGATCTTGCCCCAGGAACCGCCCCAATTTCCAGACGCCCATACAAAATGGCCCCACGTGAGTTAGCTGAGCTTAAAAACCAACTGGAAGCTTTGTTGGAAAAAGGCTTCATCCGCCCTAGCTCATCGCCATGGGGTTGCCCTGTTCTGTTCGTAACGAAGAAAGATGGAACAGAAAAGATGTGCGTAGACTATCGCCCGCTAAATCTAGCAACGATAAAGAACAAGTACCCACTGCCCAGGATCAATGATCTTTATGATCAACTTGCGGGATCCTCTTTCTTCTCCAAGATGGATTTGAGATTAGGTTATCATCAAATCAAAATCCGAAGCGAGGACATCCCAAAAACGGTTTTACTACTCGTTATGGTCTTTACGAGTACACCGTCATGTCCTTTGGTTTAACCAATGCCCCCGCCACTTTCTCACGCATGATGAATTCGATCTTCATGGAGTACCTAGATAAATTTGTTGTAGTTTATCTTGATGAAATTCTCATCTACTCGAAGAACGAAGAAGAACATGCCGAACACCTAAGGCTGGTATTGATGAAACTTAGAGAGCATCGCCTGTATGCTAAATTCTCCAAGTGTGAATTTTGGCTACCAGAAGTGACCTACTTAGGCCACGTGATTTCTGCAAAAGGCATTGCTGTGAATCCCGAGAGAGTTCAGGCCGTCCTTACCTGGACTCCACCTGAATCGTTTAAGCAAGTTAGGAGTTTTCTTGGCCTAGCCAGCTATTGCCGTCGCTTCGTTGAGAACTTCTCCAAAGTTGCAAAGCCTCTAACTGAGCTCCTCAAGAAAGATAAGAAATTCCAATGGACTCCCAAGTGCGAGGAAAGCTTTCAAGAGCTAAAAAGAAGATTGACTTCTGCACCCGTACTTGCGCCTCCAGACACCAAAAAGAATTTCGAGATCTATTGTGACGCATCACGGCAAGGGTTAGGATGCATACTTCTGCAAGATCGACATGTGGTAGCTTATGCTTCACGCCAGTTGCGTCCACATGAAGAGAACTATCCTACCCATGACCTTGAACTCGCTGCCGTAGTTCATGCCCTAACAACTTGGCGACATTACCTCCTTGGTAATCGTTGCGAGATATTTTCCGACCACCAAAGCCTCAAATATATATTCACCCAGCCAGATCTTAATCTCAGGCAAAGACGCTGGATTGAGTTGATAAAAGATTACGACGTAGGAATTTCTTACACCCCAAGCAAAGCCAATGTCATGGCTGATGCACTAAGTCGTAAGTCGTATTGTAACAACCTCATGTTACAACAGTATCAACCACTTCTTCATGAGGAATTTCGAAAGCTCAATCTCGAGATTGTTCCCCGTGGATCTCTTTTAAACTTGGTGGCGAAACCAACCCTTGAGGATCAAATCATTGTTTCCCAAAGGCGTGCACGAGGTGTTCGCCGGATCAAGGAGAACATTGCTAGCGGAGTTGCTAAATGTTTCTCCACAGATAGTAAAGGAACGGTATTCTTTGGAAATCGTTTAGTAGTACCTAAGAATAGAGATCTAAGGCAACTCATCCTCAAAGAAGCCCATGACACACCCCTCTCGGTTCATCCCGGTAGCACAAAAATGTACCGAGATCTACGCCAGAGATTTTGGTGGACTAGGATGAAGAGAGACATTGCTCGATTTGTTGCTGAATGTGATGTTTGTCGTCGCATTAAGGCAGAACACCAAAGACCTGCTGGTACACTTCAACCTTTGCCTATTCCAGAGTGGAAATGGGACAAAGTCGGTATGGACTTCATCACCGGCTTTTGAAAAATCCAGAAAGGAAATGATGCCATCTTCGTTGTGATAGATAGGCTTTCCAAAGTTGCTCACTTCCTTCCTGTTCGCGAGTCTATAACTGCTAGTCAGTTAGCGGACTTGTACGTGTCTAGAATTGTATCTCTTCACGGTGTTCCTTTGGAAATCAATTCTGATCGTGGTAGTCTTTTCAACTCTAGATTTTGGGGAAGCTTCCAACATGCTATGGGAACTCATCTCTCTTTTAGTACAGCTTTCCATCCTCAGTCTAGCGGTCAAGTCGAAAGGGTTAACCAAATTCTTGAAGACATGCTCAGAGCTTGTGTTATCTCATTCGGAAAGAATTGGGAGAAGTCTCTTCAATTCGCCGAATTTTCTTATAACAATAGTTTTCAATCTAGTCTGAACATGGCTCCTTTTGAACTCCTTTATGGACGACGATGTCGAACACCCCTTAACTGGTCAGAAACCGGTGAAAGACAGTTCTTTGGACCGGATATGATCAAGGAAGCAGAAGAGCAAGTTTAGATTATTCGTGATCAATTGAAAGCAGCCCAGTATCGTCAGAAAAGCTACTATGATCGTCGTCATAGGCAAGAGAGCTACAATCTGGACGAGAAGGCTTACCTTCGGGTTACTCCTCTGAAGGGAACCCAAAGATTCGGTATCAAAGGCAAATTGGCCCCACGTTACATCGGACCTTTCCGCATTCTTGCTAAACGTGGAGAAGTTGCCTACCAACTTGAACTACCCCCGCACCTTTCCCGAGTACATGATGTATTCCATGTGTCACAACTCAGGCGTTGCTTCAAGGACCCCATCCGCGAAGTCGACCATGAAACGCTTGATCTACAAGATGACCTTTCCTATCGAGAATACCCTGTTCGAGTTCTTGATTCAGCAGAGCGTGTCACTCGCCGAAAGAAGATCAAGTTTCTGAAAGTTCAGTGGTCACACCACTCCGAGAAAGAAGCCACGTGGGAAAGAGAAGACCGTCTCAGTGCCGAATACCCCTCCTTCCTCCCGACGACTTCTGAATCTCGGGACGAGATTCTTTTGAGTGGGGGCGAGTTGTCAGAACCCCAACTAGGGTAAGTGCTAGGGTTTGAGTGCCCCTTTGCATCATGTGAAATTTTCAAAAGAAATTCAAAAATGGGGAAAAGAAAAGCCCTAAAGAATTTAATTAAATGGCCAGACAAAAATTGCTTCCAAAAATTCCTCTAGTATTTTTGAAAAGTCTTATAAATATGCATGATCACATATAAAGTGAAGTGGGTCCCACTGCATGCACCAAGATTTGCCAAAAATTCCAAATAGGGCTTGGAAATTAAATTAAACTCCAATTTGAATTTAAATTCAAATTGTTTGAATTTCAAAAATCTCCAAAACTTGTGAGTGGCTAGTTATATATATTACAAGTCCACATAAAAGTTTTGGGAATTTTATAAATTGCCTATGTATTTAATTACTAGGGCAAAACAAATTAACAGAAAAGAAAAATGAAAGAAAAACAAAAGGGGTTTACTGGGCATCTGGCCCAACTTAAGCCCCCACGGCCCAGCTGGCCCAGCCCACCACCCAACCCCCTTGTCGTCTTCCTCAACCAGCTCGGTGGTGAGCTGGGAGGGAGCCGGCGACGCCGCCGTGGCCACCGAGGCGCTTCCAGAGCCTCGTCCTCCTCCTAAGCGTGCCACGGAGACGCCCAGAGCCCCGTAGCACTTCTCCCCCTCTCCCTGCACCCTCTAGCTCTCTCTCTCGCCGGTTCCTCACCGCATCCGAGCGCTCGGTCTCGCCGCGCCGCCGCACTCGCGTGGCCACCGTGCCCCTCGCGGCGAGCCATCGTGTCCAGAAGACCCGCCGCTGTCGCCTTCATCGATCCCCACTCTCAATCGAGCCCAAACGGCCCCGGAGACGACGCCAGTTTCAAGGTCTTGCCGCCGGGCATAGTGGACGCCGGCGAGCGATTCCACCCCGTCCGGCCACCCTTCGGCCTCCCCGTCGGCTCCTTTAGCACCAGGGTGAGCTCTCCGTTCGCCCCAGCCCCTTCGTGCCTCTCGTCGTAGCCCGTAACCCGTGCCCTTCCTCTCCAGTGGCTCCGGCCGCCGCCACGGTTGAAGCCGTCGTGCACTGGAGCGTCCCTAAGACCCCTGTTGGCTCCACTTGATGCGGGAGCGCGCGAGGCACACTCCAGTGCCATCCCCGTAGTCTCCCGTGGCCTGTAGGCAACTCCGGCGAGGCGCCGCCGCGTACACAGCCGCCGGCGTCAAGCCGGCCATTAGAGCTAACCTAATCACCCCCCTAAGCTAACCCTACACCCACTGACCAGTGGGCCCTAGCTACTAACTAACCACTGTTAGTTTAATCTAACAGGGATTAACCCCCACTGAGACTTACAGGTGGGCCCCTGTTGTCAGCCCCCCCTGTGACATCACCCCTACATCAGCATGATGCAATAAAAGATTTTCCAGAAATAAAACAATTCCAGAGAAATTACAGAAATTGCAGAAAATCATATAAACTTTGGAAATTCATAGAAAATTCATATTAACTCTAAATTTAACATATAATATATGGAAAATGATCAGGAGAAAATAATCTATCCAAATATGCAACTTTCAACTATGTTTGAGTTGAATTTAAAAAATTATCAGGAGCTTTTGCTATTTGATTTAATTGGAATTATTTCAAATTGAAATCAAATGCTATTCCAACTTCAATCATTGAAATGCTAAGATGATCACTTACACTTCAGAAGCACTTCACATACATGATCACATGGATTACAAAATACAAATACTAGCAAATGCAACCTGGACCAATTTGAAGTACATTTGGAGTTTGAATTTGAATTTACTTTTCAAATCAACTTCAATTAACATGTGACCAATGGAACCTGGAACACATCAATACAATTCACATCATATGACCACATAATCATGTGTTTGAGCATTGCATCACATTTACCCTTGATTGCTCTGTTTGCTCGATAGACGTGCAACTGGAATCGGAGGCCACCCCCTCCGTTGAAGAAATCGTTATCGAACCTCTTCAGCAAGGCAAGCAAACCCCCATTGATCATGTCGATAAAATCCCACTTCCCTCTCATGTCTCGCTTATGCATTGTTTAGGATGATCACCATGATAACGTTTCTACCACATAGTTGAACCCATATCCTTTGCATGACCTATCATCTTGTCACAGTAGTAAGCAAACCACAATCCTAGCAGATGTAGGAGTTGGTTGATATCATGTGGCCCTTGCAACTGTTACTGCTTATTGCATGCTTAGAGTTTATAATGAGGTTGCTTTTGATGTGAGTCGGGATGATAGTGAACATGGTGTTGATGAAAGTGAAACTGTGTTGGTGAATCTACCCTAATACAAGGTGAACGATGAGAGGCTGTGTAGGAGTACACAGTGGGTTGTCTCATTGAACACCGCCTTAAGTCCGAGTTCTTGTGTGGTGATCCAAGAAGAAGAGTACAACCACACACTGGGCTCACTGACCCCTCTCGACCTAGTATCTCACCCCGTTTGAACCCCAGGAGTCGTATTAGTTCGGAGTTCTGGTAGGGCTGTGGCACGGTCTGCGAAGTGGATGAACGGATTTTCAAGATCGGCTTGGGACCCTGCACACATCGGTTGAGGCTGTACTGGAACCTCGGCCGGACTTCCATACGGATCCCCCTCAGATAGGCGACTCTCTGGACTAGAACGGAGCTGTGGGCGAAGTGTCGTGGCAACATCCTCTCCGGTACCCTCTTGAAGGGTCCCACTCCCAGGAGGTAACTGATGAGTGTGTGTGTAGCGGTACACCCCTGCAGGGTTAACAAAATTATTCGAATAGCCGCGTCCGCGGTTAAGGACTGCTTGGAAAGCTTAGCTTGATTATTAGACAACTTGAACTGGATACTTACAAAACTCACCAAGATAAGCGTGAGTGCTATGGAGTACTTTCTCGTGGGGAAGTCGAGGAAGGCACCATAGTGGTGTAATTGGTTGAAGAGATGTAGTGGACTCGTGTACGCTTCTTACCTCAAGTCTGGTACTCATAGTTCAGGACTAGCCAAGTCAAAGCTGGCACTTCTGCAAGTGAAACCCCACCTTCCTTTACCTTGATACATGTGCATGAGTAGTATAGCTCCTACGCAAGTCTTGCTGAGTACGACTTTGTACTCACGTTTTCTTATTCTATGTTTTAGATGAACCCACCTAACTGATGGTGGCTTCTACCCGAAGCTCGAAGAATGAAGACTCAGACCAAGACCAAGCTTGTGTAGTCCCAGTCAGACGACTGGTTCCCTCGTGGAGGGCTTGTGTTTAAATAAGGCTTCTTAAGCCATTTGTTAAACTTGTCTGTACTCAGACCAACTTTGCTTCAGCATGCTTGATGTAATGTTGGATCACAGACTTGTGATCTCTGTGTGCACTCTGTAAGAGTTACCAATAAAATGTATACTTGTAGAGAATTGCAATGATACCTTCTGTTCATACAAGGCATCTGTGCTGCGTGTATGTTTATAACATGCATGTCTTTGTATGGGTTTTCGAGACCTTAGTTGTGATCTGGCTGGCTGTCTTTTATACACCAAGTTGCCCTTAGATGTGCGCAGCTTGGGGCATCGCGATGCGATTGTTTGAGACTCTGTCTCGTGCACACTTTGATGTATGATCGAGGCCACCCTAGACCCCGACTAAGTGATCGGGCTGGAGTAAGTCTATGTAAGAGTTATGAGATAGTCGATAGTATGGTTGAGGCGACTTGTCTGTGAATATGGGAGTTCATCACCCATATCATTAGACTTGTGTGCGGACGATGAGGACCCATCTCAGATGATCATCCGGCCTGGATGGGATGCCCCTCACGTACGATGCTCTCCGAGAACGTTTTGTGCTTGGCCTTGTCTGCTTAGATAAGTGGGTACGGTTGTCGGCTCTCCATATGACTATGTCGTAGCGGAACTTGCATACGCTAACCCCGGGTCCTGGCAGACTCATAGTACACACACAATAAAAACACTCGACAAATTACACTTATTTTTTACCAACATTCGTGATGGTCCAATTTTTAGATGAAATAACGCAAAGAAAATCGATAGGCTTTCACATCATATTCGTATGTATTGGACCGGTTCCTCGTCTTTCCCTCCTAGATTCCACCCTCCACTGTTTTCATTCCGTCCAACATATTTTAAACCCCACGGTCAATTTTAACACCTCCTTATTTTCTCTAGGGACACCTCCTCCTAAATACCTTCCCCATGACTTCAATCTCACCTGTCCTGCATACTAGTACATAACTTCCCCCCTAGATTTGCCGCCCTAGTATAAGGCGGCGGATCGTTCACCGGCGCAAGAGATGGACGGTACACAACATAAACCGAAACTTGGCAAGCCTTATCAGATGCAAACAGGTCAGAAATTTCTCCCACGCGAAACCCTTTCTGTAATATTAGAAATGTTTTCTTTTGAGGAACTGGTCAAAATTGCCAGAATCGCCAATATTCGACGATTTTAGATTTCACTCTGATTTTTTGTTGATCCTGCGTGATTCCCGGGAAAGAGATTAGCTTTTTTTGTGATTTTGATTCTCCATGCAGCGATTCTTCATAATCGATTCAAAATAACCTGCCCTAGATCGCGGATCTATATCTGTACTTCTCCTTTCTTATTGTACTAACATCCACGCATACTTTTAGATCAACTCTATTTTGTGATTTGTATCAGGGAACAAAGATTGTCGTTGTAACTAGGCAGATAGTGATTCTTTGTTGTTCGGTTGCGGGATTATGCAATTTTAATGATATATGGCCTCATGCATCATTCTGATGCAGAGGCAGGAGTTATCCTCCTTTTCCAACAAAAATAGTGATTACTTAATGATACTAGTGTATCTGAGGAATATTCGTCGACTTACACGTTAGGATTCACATCAATTATGAACTTTCTCGTTAACAATTGGTCTTCTGTGCTCAGGTACTTCCAGTAAATCAACACAAATACACGCTCAACCACTGCCACGTAAAATGCATGCATCGATTTCTATGATGTTGACATGGATGAATATGTGCCTTCATCTTCATCAGCAACAAATATTGTCTATGTTCCATGCCCATTATTGTCCATGGTATAGAATGTAAATTACTTATAGAAATCTTACATATTGGTGATTATTAGGTGATATGCAATACTAATAACCATATACTTATTTTGTTAGGGTAAAACCACAAGAAGAAAGCATCCACGTTTGGATTTTCGGAATAAGCCATCACCATAAAGGACACTAGCATGAGAAAGAGCACTCAGGAAGCATCTGTAAGTAATTTGTTCAGAATTCAAATGTTCTCTGCCGGGTGCGAGCCATCATAGTATAATTCAGTTACATGAACAATAATGATTTCAATGATGATACAAAATGAAACAAGGGCCTAAAAGATGGCATGTACACAATAACTTGTGTCCCAACTACCAGAATTGGAGATTATTGAGGAAAACAGGTCATCGTCCACGTTACTTTCGAGCTGCAGACTCTCTGAATAATACATCCATGTGCTATAAGAGAAGATTTTATCATACAAGGAAAACACAAATGAGGTAAACACAAATTTTCGAAAGGACATGATTGCAGTACTTGATACACTGAAGAAAGAAATTGAAGAGCTCATAAGAAAGCAGCAAGAAGAAATTAAAATTCTCAAGATGGATCAAGAAAGGAAAACCAAAGATTTTGAAAAAAAGAAAAAAGAATTGCAGTCAATGATTTGTAATCTCAAGAGCGAGTTCTCGCAGTCTTCACAAGAGACAGTCTCACAGCCCATCAATTATTGAGGGTGCACTTTTGTCATGATACTTTCTCTTCCATTTTATTTTTCTTGAGTAATATAATCTTGGGATGATACTGTAATATTTAGAAAAGTGTTGTGAAAATTTCAAGTACATATGTATATGTAAGTTGTGATGGCAACATTTAATTAAATTTAAATTTCAGTAATTTAAATTTAAGTTCGTATACAAATTAAAATCGGTGACGATTTTACAGCATCTCAATCATTGATGAGAATTGTGACGGAGATTCGAACCGACACCATATGTTAGGTTGTATGGTAGGCCCATCCGGACCCACCTGTCGGTAGTCACATCAGCAACGTTTGGGCCCACCTGTATGAAGCCACGTTAGCATCATAAATGGCTCATATGTCAGCAACATTGACTAGTCTACATTAACGGTGATCATACTTCCGATGACACCATATCTGGGCCCACATGTAAAGCATACAAGTCGACACCTACCGGGCCCATTTGACAATTTTTTACTTCCCAAAATAGATTATTAGCAACAACATGTCGTTAACAATAACGAACTTTGGATTCGTTTTGGGTATTGTGCACAACGTATTTCCACGTCGTTGAAAAAGGAAATTAAACGAATTTCTTACGACGTCAACAAATATGTGATCTTAGACGACGGACAAAGTGGTACCGTCATTATTTTCATTTTTTACAGCACTTCAGCGATAGGTCGATTGACGGAGGCCATCCGTCATTAGGGTATTACTATTGATGATTTTTTTTCCATGACACAAATGGCCCGTCAAATGATATCATTGATTTTGTAGTGATTGTTGAAGAATATGAGTGACGTGCTAACCGAAGATTTTGATAAGGTGATGGGAACCTTCAGATGGATTCTTTACTGCTTTCATTCTTACCCTACTTCACTTTGGTTGTACTTATTAGAATAGAAACTTTTACACCATTTTTTGTTGGACTGCTCTTCTTGGGAACCCATGCCATATTCTTCTTCTCATGTTCTTGTGCACTAACCTTTTGTAATTTCTTATTTTTTTCAATATGATAATCCGAGTGGGCGCCTCAGTAGTGATTCTTTTTCAAGCAATGACAATTCATTTCTGACCTTGTGCACTCTCAACTCCTTTTTTTAGATTTGGCATCTTGATTTCGAACATTTTCTTGCTCCACTTATTTGCCTTTAGTAGCCAATGTTAATGCTGTAATTAGATTTTTATCATTTAAAATCTGAAGTGGCACACTTACGAGCATCTTTTTTAACACGAACTTGCTTGACCACTTATTTTTTCTTCCTTGAGCTCCGGACCGATTCCTTTTGAGTGAAACTATCTTTGTTATGAGATTATTCATCAAATGTGGACCTTCTTGGAGCTTCATAATCTTGATGAGATGGATCAAAATAAGATGTATAATATGCCCTTGAATTATACCAGTCCCACGATGGATATTGATTTATATAAGCATAGGGAGGTATCCATGATGCTGGTATTGGCGGCTCAAAATAAGGATATGAATATGCTTCATCGAAATTCTCACTTCGCCAATACCAATCCTCAGATTTGTGCCCAGGGGGTGATCTTAACTTCTTTGAATGATTTGGCTGATAAGCATTTTTCTCTTCACTCTCCTTTTGATATGTATCTAATAGTTCAGCGCAGGTAACTTTTGATTTCGTACCCTTGTGCTTACTTTGAACTTTGTCTCCTTTGGTTTTCCTTGCATCGATCTTAGGATTTTCTTGTTGTCCGCAGTGCTTGGTGTCTTCATCGTAACTTTTGTAGAACCTTCGTTTTGAAGAATAGCATCACTGTGATCATGAATAATTTGTGTACTTGAAAGCTTGATCCTATCACCTGCGATTTTTACCTTCTTGTCTTCAAATGGATCGGATTGAAGCAGTCGATGCAAAAAAATTGCTACCAGGACCAATAGGAATAGCATGATCATCCCTTGGTGTTTTAACAAGTTTCAATCGTCCTCTATCAATGGTTGATTTAACTATTTGACGAAACATATCGAAGTCCTCAAAATAATGCTTGAATGAATCATGCAACTTGCAATACATGCGTCCTTGTATTGGTGGCTTAATTTGGTGATCAAGAGTTTGAATATAATTATTCCTTAGCAAAAAATCAAAGATATGATCACACATGTTTGAATTGAAGGTAAACATCTTGTTTTCTAGACGATCTTGGTGCGAGCACGGCTTTGGAAGTAAGCAGAAAACTAGTTCAGATTTGGCATCACCCCATTCGGCTATGCATTGTGTTTCGCACTCTATTTCTGATGACTTTGAGTAAAAAATTATACTACCATCGGTTTTCTCAGAAGATTCAAAGCATGGCTTTATGTTTCTGAAACCAAAACAGTTATAACATATATGTCTCATTTGAGACCAAATGCAAGCCAAGTATGAAATAAGCAAAGCTACCCACGTATATATAAACTTTAAACAAAACAAAGGGAAGAGCTTTGACTGCGATAGTAAATTTTTATCTATCTGTCTGGGACTCTGGGTGGTATAATTTGTTGACCGATATGCTTTGTTACAATTTTATTGCTGACAAGTAAATTACCCTTCTTCATTGGTCTTTCAAGTTTTGTACTAAGAATTTTGCAAATAGTTGCACCAACAATAAAGTTCAGACCAAACCTATAAATAGATAAATTACTTGCTAGACATACCTCTTCATACACATTGGTAGAGCATGACGGGTGTGTGAATTGAATAATAGCTTGCTCCAGTTTTGAATGACTCTCCAACGCTTTATCCTCATATTTTCCTTGATTATGTGCTTCATCACTCGAATGATCTTTATCAAGCGAACTTTGCTTAGCTGCACGCTTGTGTTCTTGATTTTCAACATTAATCAAACTTTGTTTGTCCATATAACTTTGTTCTTGATGCTCATCAATTTCTTTGGAACGGAACTCGTAGGGAAGGAAATAGGTTCCCTCAACTTCAGAAAAATCAAGCACGGTTGTTTTGTGCTTTCCATGCACTTTCTCAATGGTGCTTGACTCTTTGAATTTGATGGATTCGGAACACACACTAGTTGATTCGACTTTCCCAGTCGAAGAACTTTCATTCTTGGAATCATCATTCTTTTCATCAATTATATCAATTGGCAATGCTTCTTTTCTTTGAGCCAATGCTTTTTCTATTTGCTCCAAATGGCGAGCAGCAAAATTATCTTTAAGCTTCTTCTCAATCTCAACCCACTCCGGATAAGATTTCCCCCCAATGCTTTTAGGCTCTTTCGGCATTGAAACTTGAGTATTGCCGAAACTTTGCCGTTGTATAGGGGGTATATAGCATGCAGATGGCGTGGAAGTGGTAATGGCTGCTCTCCCTTCGTTGGTTACCCCAAGTGGAAGGTGAGATGTAGGATACCAGCAAATTTCCCCTATGTAGAGGATAGGTTTTGTCTCTCGTAGGACTCCGACAATGATAAGTAGGTGTCAGCGGCCCACCTGACGCGGACCTTCACACAATACAATTAACTTTGCTCCCAACGAAGTTCAGAGAGGTTTTCAATCTCTACAGTCTTGTTGTTTACAATGGGTCAAACACACAAGGGATAATGATAATTATAGCAACTGAAAGTAAATACTTAAAAAAGTAAATAGCTAGTAAACAATGATGAGAATATGGACCGGGGTCCCGTGATGTTCACTAGTGATGTCTCTCTCCTAAAAGACAATAAAACTGCTATGCGAGGTAAAAAAATTAAAGATGGGCAATTGACAGGATTATAAACGCACCGCAATGCTAACTATGCTACAAAAGAAAGGAAGAGGCTCATAAGCATGGGCAGTACGCTAAAATAAGTAGACCAAAATCCATCTGCATCTACTACTAATCATCCACCTTGAGATATCTATCCAGAACATCTCGCTAGTATTAACTTGCGAGCCCCACCTAAAGTGTAAACCCAAAGCAACAGACAACTACATTAAAAAGAACTTTGCGTAAAGTAAACAATGCTTGCAACCGCGGTTACAAGCATCGTTGTTTTCCCCCTTGTGGCCACATCACATCCCCTAGACTCATGTTTCTGTCACTCAAGCGTGTCATCAGGGGGCATGTTCCCACAATCGAGCATAATGTTCCCTCTTGGAGTTACTACCTACCACTTGTCCAAAGCAATAAACAGCAATGGAGAACATGCAATAATTACTTAGGAACAAAAATATAAGAGATAAAAACCAAATATATTACACTATCACGATCTGAACATAATCTCATAATCCATCAGATCCCATCAAACTCAGCATAGCAACAGCAGAAGAATTACATGTGTGCCTCGATCATGTAGGGCAGCTCACGAGGTCTAAACCATGAAGAATAGAGAGGGAGGAGAACATCACATAGCTACTGATCACGGACCCATGGTCCAAGGTAGACTACTCACGGCACATTCGGGAAGTGTCCATGGTGGAGGAGAATCTATCGGAGGTCGATCCTCCCTCCGGCAGGGTGCCGGGAAGGGTCCTGACGGTGCTCCCGATCTTGGAAGTGCGGCGGCGGCGAAACAGAGGAGAGATTGCGAAATAGGGTTCTGTCTTGGGAAGTTTCCCATGACGGAGAATAAATAGGCGAAGGGGACATCCAGGGGGTACAACAGGGGTCCAGGCACCCCCCTGGTGCGGCCAGCCCCCTGGCCGCGCCAGGTGGCCGCCTGGGCGCCTGGTGGTGGCCCCTTGGCCCTCCTTCGGGCTTCTGGAGTCTTCCGACACGCTGATTTTTTATCTGATTTTTCCCGGATTTTTGGAGCATTATTTAAATGGGCAAAAACTGAAACAGAAAAACAACAGAAAATAGGAAATGGCACTGGGGTGCACTCGAGTTAGTAGGTTAGTACAAATATGATCAAAAGTGTATGAAAGTGTATCTAGATCATAGCAATATCACACATGAACGAGTAGAAATTATCGATACGTTTGAGATGTATAAACATCCCCAAGCTTAATTCCTACTCGTCCTCGAGTAGGTAAATGATAACGGGCATAATTTCTGTGGTGACATGCTAGCAACCATATAAGAACTTTGAAAAGTAAAGCAATCAAGGTATGTGAATCAATTCAAGTCATAATATGCAAGAGTCTATATTAGCATTGAAACAAGCCACAAAAGAACATTAGGTGCAAGAGCTCTCGCTGTCCGTGACTCGAATGTTTCCAAATGGTGTTTGCGTGCAAGAAGGGGGATAGGGAATACGAGAAAAAAGTATTTTTGTTGAGAACTCAATCTACTAAAGTTTCACACTTGGTCTTCTTTCGAATCTTATATTGAATCGTCCCCTGACCACTAGCCAGGTACAAGTCAATTTGATCCACTCCTTTTCGATATTTTGAGCACTCATGCAATGGATGAGCGTAAGCACGAGATATGACACTTAGGATGGCAAAGAGAGAAATATTGTGGAGGAGGAAGACAAAAAGGGTGAGAAAGGCTCACATCAATGAGGACAATCATAGGCGAGAAGGCCAAATGATAGATATGATGTGAGGAGTAGGGATTGCCATGCAACGGATGCACATATGAGCTAAAAATCTCTCCAATGGAACTAGTGGGGGTGCATCTAACTTGCTCGCTCATGAAGACCTAGAGATTTTTTGAGGAGGCTCATCCTTGGAATATGCAAGCCAAGTTATATAGTGTGAAGGTCCCCACATAGCTATATGCATGATCATCTCTATGGAGTACAAGGATAAGAGGGAGTACTAGTGTGGATCTTTCAAAAGGATAGTAGTGTTTCCCCTTTCTCTCTTTTTATTTTATTTTTCTCTTTTTTATCTTTTTTGTATTTTATTGGTGGCCTCAATGTCTCTTTCTATTTAACTCTCATTTGTCCTCTTTGGGATATTTTATTTTGTCCACTTTGGGATCTTTTCCTCACTTAAGGGCAACACTCTAATTTTTACAAGAGGGTATAGAAGATCTTTCACACTTGACAAGGTACTCAAATCATAAAGAAGATGTAGCTATCATGATGTATGCAATTTATGCCGCTGCCAGTGTAGCAGGAACATGTATGACATGAAGATCAAGTCATGAAGAGGTGGATGTTGCATGGCAATATATCTCAGAAAGGCTATGGAGATACCTTGATAGGTAGGTATGGTGGCTGTTTTGAGGAAAGATATACGGAGGTTTATGATGACAGAGCGTATCATGCCAAGTGTTTGGATGTACCGGCGAAGGTGGACGCCAACTCTCGGAGTGAGAAGAAGGCAATGCACGACACATGAGAGGCTAGCAAATATGAGGAGGTGCAAGTGTCAACTTTCAATACTTACATTAGTCCGAAGAACTCATGCACTTATTATCGATAACTCTCAATCTAATAAGGAGGTTCACAAAGAGATAAGTACCCCGAGGAGAAGTGTATGGGGGTTTGGTTATCCTTGCGCATCCTTGACTCATGGTACGTGAGTGTACTCTAATATTCGATCCCTCCAAAGATTAGCGATCCATCTAGTAGCTAGAGTTCTCAACTAGTTTTGTAGGTTTTGAAACTAAACACGGATTTCCCAAAATACGACACCTATCACTAATAGGCTAGAGCTCTTGACACCAAAAGTTCAAACATTACTCACATCAATACCTAAAAACTATTGCAAGTTACTACTAAAATTAAATAGCAACCTCAATTACATACTCTCAAAACAAGACACAACTCAGTGCAACAACCAACTCTCTTAACAAGATAAACATGAAAACTAAAGAGAGTTCCAGCAACAAACTAAACAAAATCCAAGGCTCTTGCTAAAGACAAACTAAGTCTAAAACTAAACATGGCAGTAGCTACGAAAAGATAAAGAACACACAACGGTAAAAAGATAGGCATGAAGAATATTATGATGTGTTCTAGATTTTGAAAGTTGAGCTTGTTGCTCTCCCATACAAAGTAAGACGGGGTCTAACTTGTTATGAACAGAAAGCAAAGCTAAAGAAAACTAAAAATAAAACCTAAGACCGAGACGCTCCAAGCATAGCACATAACACATGAAGTGACAAAAATATAGTGTGACGAAGGACGAACTGATGATTGTTGATGGAGAAGGAGTTGCATGGGGGCATCCCCAAGCTTAGAAGCTTGAGTCTCCTTGAATATTTTTTTGGGATGCATGGGGGCATCCCCAAGCTTGAGCGCTTGATACTCCCGAATCTTCTTTCATCATCTTCCATCGCACACTTGAAAACTACCTTCATACATAACTCATCATAAGATGATTAGAGAGGTTAGTACCCTTAATAAATAATTTTTCCCCACTGTATATAAAGATATTCTTGAAAAGATACTGTTTCTCAAGACTGCCAAAAGGTTTTTGCAAAGAAAAAGCAACCTTAAGGTTTGCAAAAGTTAGGAGAGACAAAAGGTGGCAGAATCTATGAAAAACAGAACAACAGGTAGTCAAGAATTTTTAGGGGTACTTCTGCAACTCAAATAAAATAAACTCAGAACATACGAAAGTTCCGTGATTTCATAGAGCACGTTGTGTAAAAAATTTAGCTCAAAAATATGAACTGGTGATTTGATCCGATTTTTCCCGTCACGAGGACAGAATCTGTTATCTGGACAGCATGACACAACTTTCACTTCCCTTGTCATATGAGGCTATAACTTGGCACAAAGCTTGAAAATAAAGATACAATGATGTTGTTACAGTAGTAACAATCATAAAGACCACTAAAAACAGAAGTAAAAACATCTTGGGTTGCCTCCCAACAAGCGCTTTCTTTTACGCCTTTAAGCTAGGCATAAGGCAAAAGAAGAAACAAGTTTTATCAAGAGAAAGAGAATAGCTATCCCGTGTAACGGACTCAAAAGGTAACTTGATTTTCTTTCTAGGGAAGTGTGATGTCTTCTCGCCCCTCGTTGGTTACCCAAAGTGGAAGGTTGAGATGTATACAGTAGCAAATTTCCCTCAGTGAAGATACCAAGGTTTGTCTCCAGTAGGACTCCAACAACGACAGGAAGGTGACAACTGCGCCAGCAATTAGGCGGTTGACGTGGACCTGAACACACACAACAGATAACATTGCTCCCAACGAGTTCAGAGAGGTTTTCAATCCCTCCGGCCTTGTTGATTACAAAGGATCAAACGTACGGGATAATAATGATAGTGATAGCAACGGAAAAGTAAATAAAGCAGAAAATAAATAGTGGGTGTAAACAGTATTGGAAATATGGACCGGGGTCCCATGATGTTCACTAGTGATGTCTCTCTCCCAAAATACGATAAAATAGCCATGCGAGGTAAAAAAATTACAGCTGGGATATTGACAGGATTATGTGCGCAAACCAATGCTAACTATGTTATAAAGAAAGGAAGAGGCTCAAAAGCATGGGCGGTACGCCAAGACAAGTAGACCGAAATCCATCTGCATCTACCTACTAATCATCCACCTTGAGATATCTATCCAGAACATGTCGCTGGTATTAAGTTGTGAATCCCACCCAAAGTGTAAACTCATAGCAACAGACAACTGCATTAAAGAACTTTGCGTAAAGTAAACAATCCTTGCAACCACAAGTACAAGCACCGTTGTTTTCTCCCTTGTGGCAACATCCCATCCCCTAGACTCATGTTTCTGTCACTCAAGCTAGTCATCGGGGGGCATGAACCCACAATCATGCATAACGCTCCATCTTGGAGTCACTACCTACTACTTAGCCAAAGAAATAAACAGCAATGGAGAACATGCAAGAATTACTCAAGAACATAAATATAAAAGAGGATAATCAAATATATTACTCAATCACAATCTGAACATAGTCTCATAATCCATCAGATCCTAGCAAACTCAGTATAGCAACAGCAGAAAGATTACATATGTGCCTCAATCATGTAGGGCAGCTCACGAGATCTAAACCATGAAGAACAAAGAGGGTAGGAGAACATCACATCGCTACTGATCATGGACCCATGGTCCAAGGGGGACTACTCACGGATCCTCCGGGAAGCATCCATGGTGGTGGAGAAGCTCTCGGAGGTGATTCCTCCCTCCGACAGGGTGCCGGGAAGAGGTCTCCTGGTGCTGCCGAAAGCGCGGCGGAGGCGGAACAGAGGAGAGATCGCGAAAAAGGGTTCTGTCTTCGGGGTTTTCGCGTCACGGAGAATATATGGGCGAAGGGGGCGGCCAGGGGGCACCAGGGGTCCAGGTGGCCCCCCTTGCGCGGCCCCACCCTAGGCCGCGCCGGGAGGGCGCCTGGGGCCCTGGTGGGTCCCCTCTGGCCCCTCCTTGGTGATTCCCGAAGCTTCGGAAGCGCTGATTTTTTATTGGATTTTTCCCGAATTTTTGGAGCACTTTTAATATGGGTGAAACTTGAAATAGAAAAACAGCAGAAAACAGGAACTGGCACTAGGGTGCACCGAGTTAATAGGTTAGTCCAAATATGATCAAAAGTGTATAAAAGTGTATCAATATCATAGCAATATCACACAAAAGAAGCATGGAGCAAGCAGAAATTATAGATACGTTTTGGACGTATCAACATCCCCAAGCTTAATTCCTGCTCGGCCTCGAGTAGGTAAATGATAACAAACATAATTTCTGTGGTGACATGCTACCAACCATATAAGAACTTTTAAGTAAAGCAATCAAGGCATGTAATTCAATTCAAGTCATAACAGGCAAGAGTCTATATTAGTATTGAAACAAGCAACATAAGAACATAAAGGTGCAAGAGCTCTCGCTGTCCGTGACTCGAATGTCTCCAAATGGTGTTTGCGTGCGAGAAAGGGGATAGGGATATACGAGAAAAAAGTATTTTTGTGTTGAGAACTTAATCTACTAAAGTTTCACACTTGGTCTTCTTTGGAATCTTATCTTGACTCATCCGCAGACCACTAGCCAGGTACAAGTCAAAATGATCCACTCCTTTTCGACATTTTGAGCACTCATGCAATGGATGAGCGTAAGCAAGAAAGTTGACACTTAGGATGGCAAAGAGAGAATATGGTGGAGGAGGGAGACAAAAAAGGTGTGAAAGGCTCACATCAATGAGAACAATCATAGGCCAGAGAAAGCCAAATGATAGATATGATGTGAGGAGTAGGGATTGCCATGCAACGGATGCACATATGAGATGAGGTAAGCTCTCCAATGGAAGTAGTGGGGGTGCATCCAACTTGCTTGCTCAAGAAGACCTAGAGCTCATTTGCGGAGGCTCATCATTGGAATATACAAGCCAAGTTCTATAGTGTGAAGGTCCCCACATAGCTATATGCACGAATGATAATCTCTATGGAGTACAAGATATAAGAGGGAGTACGCGTGTGGATCTCTCAAAAAGGAATAGTAGTGTGCCCCCTTCTCTCTTTTTATTTCTTTTTCTCCTTTTTCTTTTTTTTCTTTTTTTGGTGGCCTCAATGGCTATTTCTATTTCTCTCATTTGTCCTCTTTGGGATCTTTTGATTTTTTCCTCTTTGGGATCTTTTCCTCACTTTAGGGGAAACACTCTATATATTACAAAAAGTATAGAAGATCTTTCACACTTTACAAGGTACTCAAATCATAAAGAAAATGAAACTATCATGAAGTATGCAAATGTATGCCTCTGCCAGTGTAGCAGGATATGCAATGATACAAGCGCTTCATGTAGAAATGATTAGGGCAAGGCCTAACTAGCATGCGGCTCATCGATCAAGCAAGTAGCATGTATGACATGAAGATCAAGCCATGAGAAGGTGGATGTTGCATGGCAATGTATCTCGGAAAGGCTATGGAAATGCCTTGATAGGTAGGTATGGTGGCTATTTTGAGGAAGGATATAAGGAGGTTTATGATGACATAGCGTAACGTGCCAAGGGTTTGGATGTACCGACGAAGGTGGATGCCAACTCTCGGAGTGAGAAGAAAGCAATGCACGACACAGGAGAGGCTAGAAAAATATGGGTAGGTGGAAGTGTCAACTTTCGAATACTCACATTAGTCCGAAGAACTCATGCAATTATTATCGGTAACTCTCAATCTAATAAGGAGGTTCACAAAGAGACAAGTACACTGAGGAGGAGTGTATGGGGGTTTGGTTATCCTTGCGCATCCTCAACTCATGGTACGTGAGTGTACTCTAATATTCGATCCCTCCAAAGAGTAGTGATCCATCTAGTAGCTAAAGTTCTCAACTAATTTTGTAAGTTTTGAAAATAAACACGGATTTCCCAATATACAACATCTATCACTAATAGGCTAAAGATCTTGACACCAAAAGTCCAAACATTACTTAAAGCAATACCTCAAAACTATTGCAAGTTACTACTACAATTGAATAGCAACCTCAATTACCTACTTCAAGTCAAGACACAAAACTCAGTGCAACAGTCAAACTCTCTAAACAAGATAAACATGAAAACTCAAGAGAGTTCCAGCAACAAACTAAATAAAAGCTCTTAAAAAGATAAGCATGAAAACTAAGAGCTAAACATGACAGCAGCTATGAAAAAGATAAAGAACACACACAGCAAAGATAAGCATGAAAATCCTATGTTGTGTTCTAGGGTGAAGTGGAGCGTGTTTCTCTCCCACACAAAGAAAGTTGGGTTCTAACTTGTTATGAACAGCAAGCAAAGCGAAAGAAAACTAAAAAGGAAATAAAGAGCAAGACACTCCAAACATAGCACATAACGCATGAAGTGATAAAAATATAGTGGAACGAAAGACGAACTGATAATTGTTGATGGAGAAGGGGATGCACGGGGGGCATCCCCAAGCTTAGACGCTTGAGTCTCCTTGACTATTTCTTGGGGATGCATGGGGGCATCCCAAAGCTTGAGAGTTTGACACTCCTGAATCTTCTTTTATCATCTTCCCTCGCACACTTGAAAACTCCCTTCATACATAACTCATCATAATTTGATTAGCGAGGTTCTTACCCATAATAAAATATATTTTTCTCTACTCGAAATAAGGATATTATTGAAGATCTACTGTTTCTCAAGATTTTCCAAAAAGTTTTTGCAAAGAAAAAACAAGCTTAAGGTTTGCAAAATGAAGAAAAGGCAACAGAATCTGTGAAAAACAGACCAGCAGGTAGTAAAGAATTCTTTAGGGATACTTCTGCAACTCAAATCAAAAAACTCAGAACATACGAAAGTTTCCGTTATTGTATAGAGCACTCTGTGTAAAAATTTCAGCTCAAAAATATGAACTGGGATTTTTCTGTGATTTTTCCAGTCACGGGGACAAAATCTGTTTTCTGGACAGCATGTCACAACTTTTACTTCCTTTGTCATATGAGGCTATAATTGGCACAAAGCTTGGAAAGTAAAGATACAATGATGTTGCTACAGTAGTAACAATCATCAAGACCACTAAGAAAATAAGTAAAAACATCTTGCGTTGCGTCCCAACAAGCGCTTTATTTTACGCCATTAAGCTAGGCATGAAGATCATAAAAGTTGCTCTCATAAAAATAAGGACTTGAAGCAAAAGAGAGCATCAAGAAGAAAATATGAAACAAATTTAAGCCTAACACACTTCCTATGCGTGGGAAACTTGTAAGAAAATAAATCGTGAAAGCACAAAATAACAAGCATAGGAAGATAAAAGAAGAATAACTTCAAAACTTTCAACATGAAGAGAGGTGTTTTTGTAACAAAGTTTCTACAACCAATCTTTCCTCTGACCAGCAGGTAGTAAAGAATTTTTTAGGGATACTTGTGCAACTCAAATAAAAAAACTCAGAACATACGAAAGTTCCGTTATTGTATAGATCACTCTGTGTAAAAATATCAGCTCAAAAATATGAACTGGTATTTTTCTGTGATTTTTCCAGTCACGAGGACAGAATCTGTTTTCTGGACAGCATGTCACAACTTTCACTTCCCTTGTCATATTAGGCTATAATTGGCACAAAGCTTGAAAATTAAAGATACAATGATGTTGCTACAGTAGTAACAATCATCAAGACCACTAATAAAAGAAGTAAAAACATCTTGGGTTGCCTCCCAACAAGCGCTTTATTTTACGCCTTTAAGCTAGGCATGAAGATCATAAAAGTTGCTCCAATAAAAATAAGGATTTGAAGCAAAAGAGAGCATCAAGAAGAAAATATGAAATAAATTTAAGCCTAACACACTTCCTATGCGTGGGAAAATTGTAAGAAAATAAATCATGAAAGCACAAAATAACAAGCATAGGAAGATAAAAGAAGAACAACTTCAAAACTTTCAACATGAAGAGAGTTGTTTTTGTAACAAAGTTTCTACAACCAATCTTTCCTCTGACCAGCAGGTAGTAAAGAATTTTTTAGGGATAGTTATTCAACTCAAATCAAAAAACTCAGAACATACGAAAGTTCCGTTATTGTATAGAGAACTCTGTGTAAAAATTTCAGCTCAAAAATATGAACTGGGATTTTTCTGTGATTTTTCCAGTCACGAGGACAGAATCTATTTTCTGGACAGCATGTCACAACTTTCACTTCCCTTGTCATATGAGGCTATAATTGGCACAAAGCTTGAAAAGTAAAGGTACAATGATGTTGCTACAGTAGTAAAAATCATCAAGACCACTAATAAAAGAAGTAAAAACATCTTGGGTTGCCTCCCAACAAGTGCTTTATTTTACGCCTTTAAGCTAGGCATGAAGATCATAAAAGTTGCTCTCATAAAAATAAGGATTTGAAGCAAAAGAGAGCATCAAGAAGAAAATATGAAACAAATTTAAGCCTAACACAGTTCGTATGCGTGGGAAACTTGTAAGAAAATAAATTGTGAAAGCACAAAATAACAAGCATAGGAAGATAAAAGAAGAACAACTTCAAAACTTTCAACATGAAGAGAGGTGTTTTTGTAACAAAGTTTCTACAACCAATCTTTCCTCTCTCAAAATAATTTTCAGTAGTATCATGAAAAACATCAAGAATATAACTATCACACAAATCATGTTGTTCATTACCTACAAGTACACGTGTATAGTTTTCAACAAGGTCTTTAGGAACATAAGATAAATGCAACCCATCACATTGAGCCTTAATAAGAGCATAATTCTCCGGAATATGATTTGAAGATTTCAAAAGGATAATAGGACAATCAGGTGTGGGTGCAATAGCAAAACTTTCATGCTTAACATGAGGAACTATAGAAAGTTCATTTCCGTAAGCATCATCCATAGTGGCATCACGGCCATAAGCATAGAAGGCATCAACTTCATCAAAAAGGGATATTTCAAAAGAATCCATAGGATCATAACACTCATAAGGTAAGATTCAAAGAGTTACTCTCATTAGAAGGTAGACATGGATGGCTCCATTCTTCTTCCTTTTGTTCGTCACTCTCCTCCTCTTTTTCATCTAATGAGCTTTCAGGTTCAACAATTTCTTCTTCCATAGAGTCCTGCAAAACATTAGTCTCTTCCTTTGGGGGAGAGATTCTCTCAAGATGATCAGTAATATAATAATTTGCATCGTAATTTTCCAAACAATAGTTAAGTATAGCAAGACTATCAGATTTGTAAGGGGCATCATCAATATTTTTAAGAAGAGAAGTAATTTCATTGGCACCCTTATAAGCAAAAAATTCTTCTATTTGCTATGCATCATCAAAATCATAATTTCTCTTAGCATAAGAAGCTAAGGTTTCATCATCATTGTACTAACATTGGAAAGCAAGGTGTTTGTGCCTCATAAAGCAACAAGATTCATCCCTGCAGAAAGATATATTATATATTGAGCACAAGTTTCTAGCATAGTCATACAACTGGTGTATTTGTTTCCATAAGTGTATCCCCTTTTGAGACAAGCGGTGTTCCTTGTACCACTTTTGTTGATCCTCGGTGAATCCTCCATGCCAATAAGATCTGGTTTCAAAGAAGTCAGACATTGCGGCAAGTAAGGAACTAGACATACTATACATTTTTTTATATTTTTGATAAAGGACACGAAGATAAAAACTGAAAGGTAAACTAACAAGACTAAAAAGCAAAGATAAAAGATAGTGTGCAACTCCCCTATCTTGAAGAGTGGAGTCCCCGGCAACGGCGCCAGAAATTAGCTTTGATGGCTTCTCGCCCCTCGTTTGTTACCCAAAGTGGAAGGTTGAGATGTAGACAGCAGCAAATTTCCCTCGGTGAAGATACCAAGGTTTGTCTCCAGTAGGACTCCAACAACGACAGGAAGGTCACCACGGCGCCAGCAATTAGGCGGTTGACGTGGACCTACACACACACAACAGATAAATTTGCTCCCAACGAATTCAGATAGGTAATAATGATAATGATAGCAATGGAAAAGTAAATAAAGCAGAAAATAAATAGTGGGTGTAAACAGTATTGGAAATATGGACCGGGATCCCATGATGTTCACTAGTGATGTCTCTCTCCCAAAAGACGATAAAATAGCCATGCGAGGTAAACAAATTACAGCTGGGCAATTAACAGGATTATGCGCGCAAACCAATGCTAACTATGCTATAAAGAAAGGAAGAGGCTCAAAAGCATGGGCGGTACGCCAAGACAAGTAGACCGAAATCCATCTGCATCTACCTACTAATCATCCACCTTGAGATATCTATCTAGAACATCTCGCTGGTATTACGTTGTGAATCCCACCCAAAGTGTAAACTCAAAGCAACAGACAACTGCATTAAAGAACTTTGCGTAAAGTAAACAATCCTTGCACCCCGCACGTACAAGCACCGTTGTTTTCTCCCTTGTGGCAACAGCACATCCCCTAGACTCATGTTTCTGCCACTCAAGCTAGTCATCGGGGGGCATGAAACCACAATCATGCATAACGCTCCCTCTTGGATTCACTACCTACTACTTGGCCAAAGCAATAAACAGCAACGGAGAACATGCAAGAATTAGTCAAGGACATAAATATAAAAGAGGAGAATCAAATATATTACTCAATCACAATCTGAACATAGTCTCATAATCCATCAGATCCCAGCAAAATCAGCATAGCAACAGCAGAAAGATTACATATGTGCCTCGATCATGTAGGGCATATCACGAGGTCTAAACCATGAAGAACAAAGAGGGGAGGAGAACATCACATAGCTACTGATCATGGACCCATGGTCCAAGGGGGACTACTCACGGATCATCCGGTAAGCATCCATGGTGGTGGAGAAGCTCTCGGAGGTGATTCCTCCCTCCGGCAGAGTGTCGGGAAGAGCTCTCCTGGTGCTCCCAATCTTGGAAGCGCGGCGGCGGCGGAACAAAGGAGAGATCAAGAAAAAGGGTTCTGTCTTTGGGGGTTTCGCGTCACGGAGAATATATGGGCGAAGGGGGGCAGCCAGGGGGGGCACCAGGGGTCCAGGAGGCCCCCTGGCGCGGCCCCACCCTAGGGCGTGCCGGGAGGGCGCCTAGGGCCCTGGTGGGTCCCCTCTGGCCCCTCCTTTGTGATTCCTGAAGCTTCTGAAGCACTGATTTTTTATTGGATTTTTCCCGAATTTTTGGAGCACTTTTAATATGGGGGAAACCTGAAATAGAAAAACAGCAGCCAACAGGAACTGGCACTGGGGTGCACTGAGTTAATAGGTTAGTCCAAATATGATCAAAAGTGTATCAATATCATAGCAATATCACACAAAAGAAGCATGGAGCAAGCAGAAATTATAGATACGTTTTGGACGTATCAAAGTGTTCCATCCTCTTTTTGAGAGGGAATTGAAATTTTATATTCCCCTCTTTCATGTAAATGATAGAACCAACGGTGCGAAGAAAAGGACGTCCCAACATAATTGGACATAAAGGTTCACACTCTATATCCATAATAATGAAATCAACGGGGACATAGTTGTCATTGACAATGATTAGAACATCGTCGATCTTCCCCAAAGGTTTCTTTACGGAAGAGTCGACAAGACAAACACCAAAAGAACAAGAATCAAAAGGTTTCAATTCAAGCATATGATACATTCTTTTGGGCATGAAGGAGGCACTTGCTCCAACGTCACATAAAGCATAGCAAGAGAAGTTATTTAATTTAATTTTGATCACAGGGTCCCAACCATCATCTAGCTTCCTAGGTATGGAGGCTTCTATCCTAAGCTTCTCCTCCCTAGCTTTGATGAGAGAATTTGTGATATGCTCCGTGAAGGCAAGATTCAGTGTGCTAGTGTGGGGGTCTCTAGACATTTTGTGTAGTAAGCTAATAACTTCTGAGAGGGTGCAACTATCAAAATCAATATCACTACTATCAAAGGTGGTAGTAGTGTCATCTAGGATCACTTGTTTGAAACCCTCTATGTTCATAGGAGTTTCTTATTCTACGGTTGAGGTATTAGCATCACCATTAATAGGTCCAATGGGACCAGGAGTGCATTGGGTGCTAATAGTTTCGGTATCATCAACAATTTGAATAGTGGCAACTGTGTGGTGTGTAGGAAGGCTCTTAATTCTACCATCTTCCTTTTTTTATCTAGCCCATCTTTCTTTAATTTTAGCCATCATCCTAATATTTTTATTAATTTGTAATTGTATAGCATTAATAGGAGTGGCCTTGCTCTCCTGAAGGGGAGAGGTTCTAATTTTTAACATCTCAATATCAAGGGCTAAGTTGTCTACCTTCAAACAAAGATTATCTAATTTAGCTAGCTTTTCTTCCACATTCTTGTTGAAGGATTTTTGGGTAGTGATAAAGTCTCTAAGCATGTTTTCTAATTCAGAAGTGGGGTTCTTGTTGCTAGGGTAAGTGTTGTTGTTCCCATAAGTGGATGGAAACGGTCTAGGATTACTAGCAAAGTTTCCCCTATAAGCTTTATTATTAAAGTTGATTCTAGCAATGAAGTTCACATCTACTTGTTCCTGAGCAACCAAAGAATTTAAAGGAACATCATGAGGATCAATAGAGGGTTGCTTGCTAAGTAGAGACATAATTGAATCAACTTTATCATTTAGGGAGGTAATTTCCTCGACAGAATTTACCTTCCTACCTGTTGGAGCGCGTTTGGTGTGCCATTGGGAATAGTTGGTCATCATATCATCGAGGAGTTTTGTGGCAGCACAGAGTGTAGTTGACATAAAGGTTCCTCTCGCGGCGGAATCTAACAGGTTCCGCGAGGTAAAGTTCAAGCCTGCATAAAAAGTCTGGATAACCATCCAGGTAGTCAAACCATGTGTAGGGCATTTCTTAACAAGAGATTTCATACGTTCCCAAGCTTGGGAAACATGTTCATTGTCCAATTGCCTAAAATTCATAATGTTACTCCTCAATTGGACAATATTAGCAGGTGGGTAGTACTTCCCAATAAAATCATCTTTGCACTTATCCCAAGAATCTATGTTATTCCTAGGCAAAGATTGAAACCAGATTTTAGCTCCGTCCCTCAAAGAGAAAGGAAAAAATCTTGAGCTTAACAACATCACCTTCTACTTCTTTATACTTTTGCATATCACATAATTCGACAAAATTATTCAAGTGTAAAGCAGCATCATCTCCAGCACCAGAGAATTGATCTCTCATAACAAGATTCAGTAAAGCAGGTTTAATTTCATAAGAGGTAGCTGAAGTGGCAGGTGTGGCAATAGTAGTGCAGATAAATTCTTTGTTCTTGTGACTGGTGAAGTCACACAACTTGGTGTTTTCAGTGGAACCCATAGTAGCAGCAAGTGTGGCAGATTTTTTTTGTAATTTTCAATATAAAACACAAAGATAAAAATAGAAAGGTAAACTAACAAGACTAAAAAGTAAAGGTAAAACATAGTGGGAAACTCCCCTATTGATACGTCCAAAATGCATCACTATTTTATATTATAATTTAACCCTATTCATTGATATATTCCACTTCAAAGTATTGTTCTTATGTTGTTTTGGCTTCTTTTACACAGTTTGCAACTTTCCGGTGCCGAAGCAGCAGATGCAGAATTCAGCGGTGAAAAGTGGCCATCAAGTTGCTGAATCAGATCAACTCCAAATTTGACGAAATTTGACGTGGATCATTATTTTGGAAATTCACTAGAGGAGACCGAAGATTGATCGGAGGGGACCCACCAGGGCTCCAGAAGGGTCCCTGGCGCGGCCCCCCCTAGGGCGCGCCAAGCACCCTCCTCGATACCTGGTGGCCCACCTCGGTACCCCCTCTGGCCTATATTACCCCCCTGGGGTAAAACCCCTAAAACGAGAGGAGTTTCGGAGTTTCGTCGCTGCCTCGTGGCGGAAACCTACAGAGAAGAAAAAGGCATCTCCGGCGGGCAGATTCTGCCGGGGAGATCACCTCCCGGAAGGGGAGATCATCGCCATCGCCATCGTCATCATCATCGTCACGATCATCATCGATATCATCATCAACATCATCCCCAACATTATCACCATCTCCATCTCCATTCCATCTCATCTCACAATTGCAAGTTGTGTTGTAATCCGTACTATCTATCCTCTCTACTCTGTTGGTGTTGATTACTACTTTGTGGTTAATTCTATTGAGTATTGTTGGAGAAATATCATTGTGTCCAGATTGTTTTCCACCCATCTATCACCTCTGATCATGATCTCTTTTATGTCTTGTGAGTAGTTACTTTAGTTCTTGAGGACATGGGAGAAGTCTAGTTGTTAGTAGTCATACGATGTTGAAGTAATATGTGTTGTTTGATATTTAAGTTGTGTTGTTATTTTCCTAGTGGTGTTGTGTGAGTCGAACACCCAACACTCCGGCAACCCACCATAAGCATCCTCGTGGCGGAAACCTAGGGGAATACATTGTGTACAAAGGATGCTTATGGTGGGTTGCCGGAGTGATAGAAACCTGAACCCAGTTCGCACACTTTTGCACAAGGGAGTTATGGATCCTTGATCGTAATGATGTGGTTAGGCTTATGCCTTAATTACTACCTTGTATTTGCGGATGCTTTCAAGGTGTGTAATCATAAGAGTACACTTATCTTAGTCTAGAAGGTGTACTAGCATTGATTCACCCACCAACACTTATCAACACAATGCATACTACTTGGCGGAATATGGTGAAAGTAACTTGACTATCTCTCACGTGTGTCCTCGAGAACGCTTTAGCCTTTATAAGTTCAGTTGCTAGGCCTATCCTTTTCTCAAAAGGATCGAGCCACTTGTTACTCCTCAGTTACCCTGCTTACTTTGCTTGCTTTTACCTTTTCTATTGCTTAAACCCAAAATCCCTAAATATTTATATTTTAGTGTGTGCAGACCTTTCCTTATCCAGGGTCACTTGTCAATACCTTCTTCTCCTCGTGGGATCGACATCCTTATTTATCGAAAAGCTACAATTGATCCCCTAGATTTGTGGGTCATCAAGAATCGTTTATAAGCACGGTTGACAGGGGAGGCATCCCACTAAACCTATCAACTTCACCGCCATCACCTATCTTATCACTCGGAGTCCCCAGCAACGGCGCCAGAAATTTGCTTGCTGGCGTGGAAGTGGAATGTCTTCTCGCCCTTCGTTGGTTACCCCAAGTGAAGGTGAGATGTAGGATAGAAGAAAATTTCCCCTATGTAGAGGATATGGTTTGTCTCCCGTAGGACTCCGGCAATGAAAAGTAGGTGTAAACGGCGCACCTGACGTGGACCTGCACACAATAAAATTAAATTTTCTCCCAACAAAGTTCAGAGAGGTTGTCAATATCTCCAGTCTTGTTGTTTACAAAGGGTCAAACACACAAGGAATAATGATAATGATAGCAACTAAAAGTAAATACTGAAAAAAGAAATAGCTTGTAAACAATGATGAGAATATGGACCGGGGTCGTGTGATGTCTCTCTCCCAAAAGACGATAAAACTGCTATGCGAGGTAAACACATTACAGATAGGCAATTGACAGGATTATAAACGCATCGCAATTCTAACTATGCTATGAAAAGAAAGGAAGAGGCCCATAAGCATGTGCAGTACGCCAAAATAACTAGACCGAAATCCATCTGCATCTACTACTAATCATCCACCTTGAGATATCTATCCAGAACATCTCGGTGGTATTAAGTTGCGAGCCCCACCCAAAGTGTAAACCCAAAGCAACAGACAACTGCATTAAAAAGAACTTTGCGTAAAGTAAACAATCCTTTCAACCGCGGTTAGAAGCACCTTGTTTTCCCCCTTGTGGCCACGACACATCCCCTAGACTCATGTTTCTGTCACTCAAGTGTGTCATCAGGGGGCATGTACCCACAATCGAGCATAACGTTCCCTCTTGGAGTTACTACCTACCACTTGTCCAAAGCAATAAACAGCAACGGAGAACATGCAAGAATTACTTAGGAACAAAAATATAAGAGATAAAAACCAAATATATTACTCTATTACGAGCTGAACATAATCTCATAATCCATCAGATCCCATCAAACTCAGCATAGCAACAGCAGAAGAATTACATATGTGCCTCGATCATGTGGGGAAGCTCACGAGGTCTAAACCATGAAGAAAAAAGTGGGGAGGAGAACATCACATAGCTACTGATCACGGACCCATGTTCCAAGGTAGACTACTCACGACACATCCGAGAAGCATTCATGGTGGAGGAAAAGCTCCTGGAGGTCAATCCTCCCTCCGGCAGGGTGCCGGGAAGGGTCCTGACGGTGCTCCCGATCTTGGAAGCGCGGCGGAGACGGAACAAGGGAGAGATTGCGAAATAGGGTTCTGTCTTCGGAAGTTTCTCGTGACGGAGAATAAATAGACGAAGGGGGCATCCAGGGGGGGCACCTGGGGTCCAGGCGCCCCCTTGGCGCGGCCAGGCCCCTGGCCGCGCCTGGTGGTGGCCCCCTGGCGCTCCTTCGAGCTTCGGGAAGCTTCCGGCACGCTGATTTTTTATCTGATTTTCCCGGATTTTTGGAGCACTTTTTATATGGGGAAAACTGAAATAAAAAAAACAGCAGAAAACAGGAACTGGCACTTGGGTGCACTGAGTTAGTAGGTTAGTCCAAATATGATCAAAAGTGTATGAAAGTGTATCTACATCATAGCAATATCACACAAAACATGCATGGAACGAGCAGAAATTATCGATACGTTTGAGACGTATCACATGATGCAGAAACAGGTGAAGACATATGCATTGGTGTAGAACTATATTTTTCCTCGCATATTTTATCAATTGGCAATGATTCATCTTTTTGCAAAACTCTAGATTTTATTGCATCATAATTAGGAAACAAACCCTTATCATGTTGTGCAAGACAAAGAGCACTAATCCTTTCATTTTGGGCTAGTCTCTTTTTTAACATAGTCGCAACAACTTCTGGAAGAGATTTCTCCATAGTACTCTCATATTCTTTCGACATTGAGGTGTTTTATATGCCCTATTGTGTAGAGGGTGCTTTATATGCTACAATATTAGATGAAGGCATGTATGCTCCTCCAAATTGTGTAGCAGGATATGCAATGATACTAGCGCGTTATGTAGCAATGATTAGGGCAAGGCCCAACTAGCATGCGGCTCATCGATCAAGCAAGTATCATGTATGACATGAAGATCAAGTCATGAGAAGGTGGATGTTGCATGGCAATGTATCTCGGAAAGGCTATGGAAATGCCTTGTAGGTAGGTATGGTGGCTGTTTTGAGGAAAGATATAAGGAGGCTTATGATGGAAGAGCGTATCGTGCCAAGGGTTTGGATGCACCGGCGAAGTATGCGCCAACTCTCGAGGTGAGAAAGGGCAATGCACGGTACCGAAGAGGCTAGAAAAAGTATAGGTGGGTGGAAGTGTCAACTTTCGAATACTCACATTAGTCTGAAGAACTCATGCACTTATTATCGGTAACTCTCAATCTAATCAGGAGGTTCACAAATAGACAGGTACCCCGAGGAGGAGTGTATGGGGGTTTGGTTATCCTTGCACATCCTCGACTCATGGTACGTGAGTGTACTCTAATATTCGAACCCTCCAGAGGTTAGTGATCCATCTAGTAGCTAGAGTTCTCAACAGGGTTTTTTTGGTTTTCGAAAAACACACGGATTGCCCAAAATACGACATCTATCACTAATAGGCAAGAGCTCTTGACACCATAAGTTCAAACATTACTCTAGTCAATACCTCAAAACTATTGCAAGTTACTACTACAAAGAGAACAACAACTTTAACTACCTACTTTCAGTCAAGACACAGAACTCAGTGCAACAGGCAAACTCTCTAAAAAGATAAAACATGCAACCTATAGAAAGTTCAACCTAAGACAAAAAGAAAAGCTCTAGCTAAACTAAAGCACTACAACTAAACAGAACAGCAGCTAAGAAAAGAAAAAGAACAGCTCACAGCTAAAAGAATAATCATGCAAATCCTATGAGGAGTTCTAGTTCAAGCGGAGCGTGAATATCTCCCACACAAAAGAAAGTAAGCTGGGATCTAACTTGTTACTACAGCAAACAAAGAAAAAGAAAACTAAAAACAAAACCTAAGAGCGAGACGCTCCAAGAAAAGCACATAACGCATGAAGTGATAAAAATATAGTGCAACGAGAGACGAACTGATAATTGTTGATGAAGAAGGGGATGCACGGGGGCATCCCCAAGCTTAGACGCTTGAGTCTCCTTGAATATTTATTGGGGGTGCACATGGGCATCCCCAATCTTGAGCGTTTGACCCTCCTGAATCTTCTTTCATCATCCTCCATCGCGCACTTGAAGACTCCCTTCATACATAACTCATTGTAGGCTGATTAGAAAGGTTAGTACCCTAATAAAATATTTTTTCTCTACTGCAAATAAAGATTTCCAGGAAGAGCTACTGTTTCCCAAGATTTCCATAAGGTTTTTGCAAAGAAAAAAAACAAGCTGAAGGTTTGCAAAAGTGAAGAGAGACAAAACGTGGAAGAATCCGTGAAAAACAGAATAGAAGATAGAAACGAATTTCTTAGGGGTACTTCTTCAACTCAAATAAAAAAACTCAGAACATACGGAAGTTTTGTAATTATATAGAGCACGCTGTGTAAAAAATTCAGCTCAAAAAGATGAACTGGGATTTTTCTCTGATTTTTCTAGTCACGAGGAAAGAATCTTTTTTCTGGACAGCATGTCACAACTTTTACTTCCCTTGCCGTATGAGGCTAAACTTGGCACAAAGCTTGAAAAGTAAAGATACAATGATGTTTCTACAGTAGTAACAATCATCAAGACCACTAAGAACAGAACAAAAGAAAAAATAAAAACCTAAATTCGTTGCGGGCTGCCTCCCGAAAGCGCTTCGTTAGAGCCATTAGCTAGGCTTAAAGCAGAAGATAAAGTCTTTTCAAGAGAATAACTAGCCCGTGTGACGGACTCAAAAGGTAACTTAATCTTTTTCCTAGGGAAATGTTCCATCCCTTTCTTAAGAGGGAATTGGAATTTGATAGTTCCCTCTTTCATGTCAATGATAGCACCAACTATGCGAAGAAAAGATTGTCCCAAAATAATTGGACAAGAGGGCTCACACTCAATTTCCATAATAGTGAAATCAACGGGAACATAATTGTCATTGACAATGATAAGAACATCGTCGATCTTCCCCAAAGGTTTCTTTACGGAAGAATCAACAAGACGAACACCAAAAGAACAAGGATCGAAAGGTTTCAATTCAAGCATATCATACATTCTTTTGGGCATAACAGAGGTACTTGCTCCAACATCACAAAGAGCATAACAAGAGAAGTTATTCAATTTAATTTTTGTCATAGGATCCCAACTATTTTCTAGCTTCCTAGGTATGGAGGCTTCTAGTCTAAGCTTCTCCTCCCTAACTTTGATTAGAGCATTGGTGATATGCTCTGTGAAGGCAAGATTGAGTGTGCTAGTGTGGGGGTCCCTAGACATCTTGTGTAGGAAACCAATAACTTTAGGTAAAGTGCAGTTGTCAAAGTCTAGGTCACTACTATCTATCAATGAGGTAGTGATATCATTTAGGTTCACTTGTTTGAAAGCCTCTATGTTCATAGAGGTTTCTTCATCTATGGTTGAGGTGGTAGCATCACCATTGATAGGTCCAATGGGACTAGGGGTGTGATGGGTGCTAACAGTTTGGACATCCTCAACTACTTGGATAGTAGCTACTGTGTGGTAGGTAGGAAGGCTCTTAATTCTCTCTTCTTCCTCCTTTTCTCTAGCCCATCTCTCTTTGAGTTTAGCAATCATCCTAATATTTTCATTGATTTTTAACTGGATAGCATTAATAGGAGTGACCTTACTCTCCTCAAGAGGAGAGGTTCTAATTTTTAACATCTCAACATCAAGGGCTAAGTGGTCTACCTTCAAACAAAGATTATCTAATTTAGCTAGTTTTTCTTCCACATTCTTGTTGAAGGCTTTTTGGGTAGTGATAAAGTCTCTAAGCAAGGTCTCTAGTTCTGATGTGGAGTTTCTGGTGGTAGGATAAGTGTTGTTCCCATAGTTGTTGGATGGGAAAGGCCTAGGATTGTTGCTACCAAAGTTACTCCTATAAGCATTATTGTTGAAGTTGTTTGTAGATACAAAATTAACATCTACTTTCTCCTGAGCAACCAAAGAATTTAAAGGAACATCTTGAGGATCAATAGAAGGTTGCTTGGTAAGTAGATACATGATAAGGTCAACCTTTTCATTTAAAGAGGAGATCTCCTCGACAGACTTTACCTTCTTACCAGTTGGAGATCTCTCGGTGTGCCATTGCGAGTAGTTCAGCATCATCTCATCAAGTAGCTTTGTGGCAGCACCAAGAGTGGTTGACATAAAAGTTCCTCCCGCGGCCGAACCTAACAGGTTCCGCGAGGTGAAGTTCAAGCCTGCATAAAAAGTCTGGATAACCATCCAGGTAGTCAGTCCATGTGTGGGGCAGTTCTTGACAAGCGTCTTCATACGTTCCCAAGCCTGGGCAACGTGTTCATTATCCAATTGCCTGAAATTCATAATGTTACTCCGTAATTGAATAATTTTAGTAGGGGGATAGTACTTCCCTATAAAAGCGTCTTTGCATTTACTCCAAGAATCGATACTGTTCTTGGGCAAAGATTGTAGCCACTCCTTGGCTCTGCCTCTCAAAGAGAAAGGAAAAAGCTTCAGCTCGACGATGTATCCATCCACTTCCTTGTACTTCTGCATGTCGCAGAGCTCGATAAAGTTGTTTAGGTGCAAGGCAGCATCTTCTCCTGCTCCTGAGAATTGATCTTTCATGACAAGGTTAAGAAGAGCAGGTTTAATCTCATAAGAAGGTGTTGAAGTGGCAGGTGGAGCAATAGGAGTGCAGATAAAGTCACTGTTGTTGTGACTAGTGAAGTCACACAACTTAGTGTTTTCATTGGAACCCATAGTAGCAGCAGGTTGTATTTTTTATTAAGGACACAAAAGTAAAAACTGAAAGGTAAACTAACAAGACTAAAAAGCAAAGGTAAAAGATAGTGTGCAACTCCCCTGTCTTGTAGACTGGAGTCCACGGCAACGGCGCCAGAAAACTTGCTGATGGCAAGAGAGTGTTAATACTCTTCAAGCCTCACTGGTTACCCCAAGTGCAGAGTGAGATATAGTGCAGCGGCAAGTTTTCCCTTCGCAAAGATACCAAGGTTTGTCTCCCGTAGGACTCCGAAGGATACTAGAAGGTGGTAAAGTGAACAATGGCGCCGAGGTTGCTAGCATCACCTGGACCTGCACACAGATACAAATAACTTTGATCCCAACGAGTACAGAGGAGTTGTCAATTCCTCCGGCCTTGCTGTTTACAAAGGATCAACGCAAGAGATAATAATAGTGGCAACTAAAAGTAAAGACTGAAAGTAATAAGGGTGTAAACAGTGATATGAAGATGGACCGGGGTCCCGTGATTTTCACTAGTCATGTCTCTCTCCCAAAAGACGATAAAAGTGCTAGCGAGGTAAACAAATCATAGTTGGGCAATTGACAGGATTATGAAGGCACCGCAATGCTAACTATGCTGCAAAGAAAGGAAGGGCTCAAAAGAAATGGGCAGTACGCCAAGGTAAGTAGACCGAAATCCATCTGCATCTACTACGAATCATCCACCTTGAGATATCTATCCAGAACATCTCGCTGGTATTAAGTTGCGAATGCCACCCAAAGTGTAAACGCAAAGCAACAGACAACTGCATTAAAAGTACTATGCGTAAAGTAAACAATCCTTGCACCCGCAGGTACAAGCACCGTTGTTTTATCCCTGGTGGCAACAGCACATCCCCTAGTCGCATGTTTCTGTCACTCAAGCTAGACATCAAGGGGTTGAACCCACAATCGAGCATAACGCTCTCTCTTGGAGTTACAAATAAAATACTTGGCCAAAGCAAATGCCGCAACGGACAACATGCAAGAATTTACTCAAGAACAAAATATAAAAGAGAAGAACCAAATATATTACTCATCACAATCTGAACATAGTCTCATAATCCATCAAATCCCAACAAACTCAACATAGCACCAGCAGAAATTACATAGATGCCTCGATCATGTGAGGCAGCTCACGAGGACTCGAAAGTGGAAACACAAAAGGGGGAGAGATAGATCACATAGCTACTGGTCACGGACCCATGGTCCAAGGGAAACTACTCACGGTACATACGGGAGGCGTCCATGGATTTGGAGGGTCTCCTGGAGGGGGTAGCTTCTCCCGGCAGGGTGCCGGAGCAGCTTCTCCAGGCAGCCCCGATCTAGAAACGGCGGCGGCGGCGGAACAGAGGCGAGATCTCGAAAAAGGAGTCCGTCTTAGGGGTTTCCACGCTGAGGGGTAAATATAGGCGAAGGGGGCGTCGAGGGGACCCACCAGGCAGCCAGGAGGCCTCCTGGCGCGGCCTAGGGTGGGGCCGCGCCAGGGGCCCTCCTGGCCTCCTGGTGGTGGCCCTCCTCCGCTCCTTTGATGTTTCCGGAAGCTTCTGTTGCGCTGATTTTTTATATATTTTTCCCAGATTTTTTGGAGCACTTTTAATGGCCGGAAAACCTGAAATACAAAAATAGCAGAAAACAGAAACTGGCAACTGGGTGCACTGAGTTAATAGGTTAGTCCAAATAGGTTCAAAAGTGTATGAAAGTTCAAGCAAAACATGCCAAAGTCACACAAAACATGCATGGAACAAGCAGAAATTATATCACATCTTCAACCTCTACTTCCCTGAGTTCGATAAACCTTAGGTCATCCACTTGAGGGAAGTTGGTTCTGTTCTACAAACCTCTGCGCTTGGAGGCCCAACATAGTCTACAAGAATAGAAGCGTGCATAGACATCAAGCTATTTCTGGCACCGTTGCCGGGGAGGTAAGGTTTGAAGGTACTCCCTCTGTCCCATGATATAGTGACATTTTGCAAACTAGCATAGTTTTCAAAACGTTACTATATTATGGGACGGAGGGAGTATATCTTTAGATCTTGCAATTAAATCTTTTTTTTTCTTGTTTTTATTTTCACTAGTTAGGCTTTATGGAAAAGAACAAAAAAATGAGAGAGCTTTATGAGCTCTACCTTGAATTGGGACATGAAGTGTTTGAAGAGAAAATCAAAAAACCTATGGAACTTTATTTGCATACACTTCATGATTGCAATGTTACTAGTATGTCTTCTTTGAATACATTTGATTCTAATGATATGCAAAGTTATAAGCTTGCGGATGCTACGTTTTATGAAGATGATCTTTTTAGCCCCCCAAGTTTTGATGAGGAAACTTATTTTGATGATACTTTTCCTCCTATCTATGATGATTATTGTGATGACACTTATGCTATGAAGCATACTATTTTGCAAGTGGATCATGATAAGAATGATTCATGTGATAGCTATTTTATTGAGTTTGCTCCCACTACTATTGATGATTTTGCTTATGTGGGGAGCAATAAATTTTCTATGCTTGTGGATCATGATAAGAAATTTTTTGTGATACTTATATTGTTCAGTTTATTCATGATCCCACTGAAAAATTATTATTAGAAGGTAACATATGCTTATAGATATTTCAACAATAACAAGTTCCCTCTCTTTATGTTGAAGGTTTTGAAGTTGCACTTGTTTTGCCTTCCTATGCTTATTGCTTTGTGCTTCAATGAATTATTCTATTGCAATATTCCTATGCATAGGAAGCATGTTAGACTTAAATGTGTTTTGTATTTGCTTCTTGATGCTCTCTTTTGTTCTTCAACTCTTATTCTTACGAGAGAATTAATAAAATCTTAAGCCTATCTTTATGGATATAAAGAAAGAGCTCTAGGGAGACAACCCTTGTTATCTTTAGTTTGAGTTTTTACTTCTGTTTTTAGTGATCTTGAAGATTGTTACTACTGTAGCAACATCATTGTATCTTTATTTTCAAGCTTTGTGCCAAGTTATATCCTCATACGACAAGGGAAGTGAAAGTTGTGACATGCTATCCAGAAAACAGATTATGTCCTCTTGACGGGAAAAATCAGATCCAAGTACCAGTTCATCTTTTTGAGCTGAATTGTTTACACGGCGTGCTCTATACAATCACGGAACTTTCGTATGTTCTGAGTTTTTTTATTTGAGTTGCAGAAGTACCCCTAAAAAATTCTTTACTACCTCCTGCTCTGTTTTTCACAGATTCTGCCACGTTTTGTCTCTCCTAACTTTTGCAAGCCTTAAGCTTGCTTTTTATTTGCAAAAACCTTTTGGAAATCTTGAGAAATAGTAGTTCTACAAGAATATCTTTATATCCAGTGGGGAAAAGTTATTTATTAAGGGTACTAACCTCTCTAATCAGCTTATGATGAGTTATGTATGAAGGGAGTTTTCAAGTGTGCGATGGAAGATGATGAAAGAAGATCCAGGAGTGTTGAGCGCTCAAGATTGGGGATGGCCTCATGCATCCCCAATAATTATTCAAGGAGACTCAAGCTTCTAAGCTTGGGGATGCGCCCGTGTATCCCCTTCTCCATCAACAATCATCATTTCGTCCTTCGTCTCACTATATTTTTATCACTTCATGCGTTATGTGCTATGCTTGGAGCGTCTCGCTCTTAGGTTTTATTTTTAGTTTTCTTTAGCTTTGCTTGCTGTTCATAACAAGTTAGATCCCGTCTTACTTTGTGTGGGAGAGAAACACGCTCCACTTTCAAAATATAGAACACATCTTAGCATTCTTCATGCCTATCTTTTTGCTGTTGTGTGTTCTTTATCTTTTCGTAGCTACTGCCATGTCTAGTTTTAGTCTTAGTTTGTCTTTAGTAAGAGCCTTGGATTTTGTTTAGTTTGTAGATGGAACTCTCTTTAGTTTTCATGTTTATCTTGTTAAGAGAGTTGGTTATTGCACTAAGTTATGTCTTGTCTTGAGAGTAGGTAATTGAGGTTGTTATTTAATTTTAGTAGTAACTTGCAATAGTTTTGAGGAATTGATGTGAGTAATGTTTGAACTTTTAGTGTCAAGAGCTCTAGCCTATTAGTGATAGGTGTCGTATTTTGGGCAATCCGTGTTTATTTTCAAAAACCTACAAAACTAGTTGAGAACTCTAGCTACTAGATGGATCGCTAATCTTTGGAGGGATCGAATATTAGAGTACACTCACGTACCATGAGTCGAGGGTGCGCAAGGATAACAAAACCCTCATACACTCCTCCTCGGGGTACTTGTCTCTTTGTGAACCTCCTTATTAGATTGAGAGTTACCGATAATAAGTGCATGAGTTCTTCGGACTAATGTAAGTATTGAAAGTTGACACTTCCACCTCCTCATATTTGGTAACCTCTCCCGTGCCGTGCATTGCCTTCTTCTCACTCCGAGAGTTGGCGTCCACCTTCACCGATACATCCAAACCCTTGGCATGATACGCTCTGTCATCATAAACCTCCTTATATCTTTCCTCAAAACAGCCACCATACCTACCTATCAAGGTATCTCCATAGCCTCAAAACAGCTCACTATCCTTTTGAAATACCCACACTAGTACTCCCTCTTATCCTTGTACTCCATAGAGATGATCATGCATATAGCTATGTGGGGACCTTCACACTATAGAACTTGGTTTGCATATTCCAAGGATGAGCCTCCTCAAAAGAGATCTAGGTCTTCATGAGCGAGCAAGTTAGATGCACCCCCACTAGTTCCATTGGAGAGCTTTTCTTAGCTCATATGTGCATCTGTTGCATGGTAGTCCCTATTCCTCACATCATATCTATCATTTGGCTCTCTCGCCTATGATTGTCCTCATTGATGTGATCCTTTCTCACCCTTTTTATCTTCCTCCTCCATCATATGTCTCTCTTTGCCATCCTAAGTGTCAACTCTCATGCTTACACTCATCCATTGCATGAGTACTCAAAATATCGAAAAGGAGTGGATCAAATTGACTTGTACCTGGCTAGTGGTCTGGGGACGAGTCAACATAAGATTCCAAGGAAGACCAAGTGTGAAACTTTAGTAGATTCAGTTCTCAACCAATATAGTTTTTCTCTCGTATTCCCATAACCCCCTTCTTGCACGCAAGCACCATTTGGAGACATTCAAGTCACGGACAGCTAAGAGCTCTTGCACCTAATGTTCTTATGTTGCTTGTTTCAATGCTAATATAGACACTTGCCTGTTATGACTTGAATTGAATTACATACCTTGATTACTTTAATTTCAAAGTTCTTATATGGTTGTTAGCATGTCACTACAGAAATTATGCTTGTTATCATTTACCTACTCGAGGACGAGCAGAAATTAAGCTTGGGGATGTTGATACGTCCCAAACGTATCTATAATTTTTGCTTGCTCCATGCATGTTTTGTGTGATATTGCTATGCTTTTGATACAATTTCATATCTTTTTATAACATATTTTGGAACTAACCTATTAATGGTTGCAAGAGTGCACAAGTTCTTGTTTTTGTACTTTATGTGTAGGAATTACTTGGATAAAGGAAATATCACAAAAAGGAGACTTGTAGGAGTTGGACTCTAACTCTCCCGCAATCTGTCCCCACCAGACAGGTTTTAAAATCTCCTCGGAATCGCTAGAAGACGGCCTCAAACGGAAAAACTTAAAACTACAAAGTTATTGGGAAAAAAATTCTGGTGGATCTAGACATACAATTTGGCCCAATCGAAGTGAGGATGCTCCCTGGAGCCCCAAAATACCGAAGACGTAATATGGATGACGGGAATCTGAGAGTCTATATAAAGAGAGGAAACCTAGGTCAAAGGGCACCACGAAATTTTCTCCCCCTTGGCAGCCGTATTGAGGGGGAGATCAATCTCCACAGCAGCACCATCTTCAAGGAAGAAGAAGGGGCCAAGAGCCGCTGCCCCCAAGGGCCGTGGCCGCCACCGGCGTGGCTGTGGCCGCCATCTCCTTCACCTCCTGCGGGCCACACCTATCCATCAACATCTATCTCTTTCTCACCATGTTTATGTGTGAGTAGTTTTCCTCGGGGCTGAGGATTATACCAGTAACTATGTGGTCAATTCTCTCTGCCATGCTATGATCTTCGTTGTGATCATAGGCTATGTTAATCTAGGGTGATCCCATGATATTTCCCCTTCCTCTATGAATTGGATTGATGTACTCAGTTGATCTTATCTAGTATAATCCCCGAGACCATGGTGACAGCGGTCTATTGGACATGGGTTAGAAGAATATTTTCATGAGTGATTCCCTCTTTTGTGTGTTGATTGAAGATTGAGAGTCTCTTGGTACTTGTCTTTTACTATCCTTGAGATATGTTGTGGTGATTGTGGTACTCTCTTTGGATGGCCGCGGTAATATTGGGAAATCCATAGATTGAGAACTACGAACTTTGAGGTGTGCTTTTGTAGCCCTACATAATTCTCGTCCTCTCTTGACCACAAAGGAATGACCTCCGAGTACGTCTCCATTGCATGTTTTATGGAAAATATCATGTGATTAGATTATGGTAATGTTGTTGGGAGTTGCCACTAGTGAAAGTATGAAGCCTAGGCCTTGTTTTCCACCATTGCAATACCGTTTGTGCTCACGTTTACTACATGTTTGCTTGCTGCACTTTTTATTGCAGATTTATATTACTTTGTTTTGCCGCACCTATCACCCATATTTTACCATCTCTTCGCCGAACTAGTGCACCTATACAACTCCTAGTTGTATTAGGTGTGTTGGGGACACAAGCGACTTTTTGTATCTTAATTGCAGGGTTGCCTGAGAGAGACCATCTTCAACCTCTACTTCCCTGAGTTCGATAAACCTTAGTTCATCCACTTGAGGGAAATTGTTGTTGTTCTACAAACCTCTGCGCTTGGAGGCCCAACATAGTCTACAAGAATAGAAGCGTGCGTAGACATCAATACGTCCCAAACGTATCGATAATTTATGCTCGCTCCATGCATGTTTTGTGTGATATTGATATGATCCAGATACACATTCATAAACTTTTGATCATATTTGGACTAACCTTTTAACTCGGGGCACCCCAGTGCCAGTTTCTGTTTTCTGCTGTTTTTTTATTTCAGTTTTCCCCCATATAAAAAGTGCTCCAAAAATCCGGGAAAAATCATATAAAACATCAGCATGAAGGAAGCTTCCAGAGTCCTGAAGGAGGGCCGGGGGGCAACACCAGGTGCCTAGGAGGCCACCTGGCGCGGCCAGGCGGGCGCTTGGACTCCTGGTGCCCCCCTGGCTGCCCCCTTCGCCTATTTAATCTCCTTCACGGGAAACTTCCGAAGACAGAACCCTTTTTCGCAATCTCTCCTCTGTTCCACCGCCCCCGCGCTTCCAAGATCGGGAGCACCGTCAGGACCCTTCCCGGCACCCCGGCGGAGGGAGGATCGACCTCCAGGAGCTTCTCCTCCACCATGGACGCTTCCCGGATGTGCCGTGAGTAGTTTCCTTTGTAACATGGGTCCGAGATCAGTATCTATGTGATGTTCTCCTCCCCTCTTTGTTCTTCATGGCTTAGACCTCATGAGCTGCCCTACATGCTTGAGGCACATATGCAATCTTTCTACTTTTGCTATGCTGAGTTTGATGGGATCTGATGGATTATGAGATTATGTTCAGATTGTGATAGAGTAATATAATTGGTTCTTATATTTTGTATTTTTGTTCCGAAGTAATTCTTGCATGTTCTCTGTTGCTGTTTATTGCTTTGGCCATGTGGTAGGTAGTAACTCCAAGAGGGAACGTTATGCTCGATTTTGGGTACATGCCCCCTGATGACACACTTGAGTGACAGAAACATGAGTCTAGGGGATGTGTTGTGTCCACAAGGGGGAAAACAATGGTGCTTGTAGCCACGGTTGCAAGGATTGTTTACTTTACGCAAAGTTCTTTTTAATGAAGTTGTCTGTTGCTTTGGGTTTACACTTTGGGTGGGGCTCGCAACTTAATACCACCGAGATGTTCTGGATAGATATCTCAAGGTGGATGATTAGTAGTAGATGCAGATGGATTTCGGTCTACTCATTTTGGCATACTGCCCATGCTTTTGAGCCTCTTCCTTTCTTTTGTAGCATAGTTAGCATTGCAGTGCGTTTATAATCCTGTCAATTGCCCGTCTGTAAATTGTTTACCTCGCATAGCAGTTTTATCGTCTTTTGGGAGAGAGACATCACTAGTGAACATCACGGGACCCCGGTCCATGTTCTCATCATTGTTTCCATGCTCATTTATTTCCTCACATTTACTTTCAGTTGCTATCATTATCATTATCCCTTGTGTTTGATCCTTTGTAAACAACAAGACCGGAGAGATTGACAACCTCTCTGAACTTCGTTGGGAGGAAAGTTATTTGTGTTGTGTGCAGGTCCACGTCAGTTGCGCCGCTGACACCTACTTATCATTGCCGGAGTCCTACAGGAGACAAACCCTACCCTCTACATAGGGGAAATTTGCTGCTATCCTACATCTCACCTTCCACTTGGGGTAACCAACGAAGGGCGAGAATCCATTATCACTTACACGCCATCAGCCGCCTGGACTCCTCAGGCCACCCTAGGCTACCTACTCTGCCCTATTTATCCATCCTCATCCGAAAACCCTAAAAAGGGAGGAGTTTCGCGAGTTCTGCCGCCGCTCCATGGTGGAAACCTACAGAGAAGAAAAGACATCTCCGACGGGAAGATTTCGCCAGGGAGAACACCTCCCGAAAGGGGAGATCATCGCCATCGTCATCACCATCGTCATGGGCATCATCGAGATCGTCATCAACATCATCCCCAACATCAGCACCATCTCCACCATCATCCTATCTTATCTCACAATTTAAACATGTATTGTAATCAGTACTATCTATCCTCTCTACTCTACCGGTGTGATTACTCCTTTGTGGTGATTTCTATTGAGTTTTGTTGGAGAAATATTGTTATGTCCAGATTGTTTATCATATATTTATTACCACTGATCATGATCTCTTTTATGTCTTGTGAGTAGTTACTTTAGTTCTTGAGGACATGGGAGAAGTCTAGTTGTTAGTAGTCATATGATTTTGAAGTAATATGTGTTGTTTGATATTTAAGTTGTGTTGTTATTTTCCTAGTGGTGTTGCGTGAGTCGAACACTCAACATTTTGCCTTTCTAAGGACCTAGGGGAATGCATTGTGTATAAAGAATGCTTACGGTGGGTTGCTGGAGTGACAGAAACCTGAACCCCAGTTTGCACACTTTTGCACAAGGGAATAATGGATCCTTGATCGTATTCCTATGGTTAGGCTTTTGCCTTCATTTCTACCTTGTATTTGCGGATGCTTGCAAGGGTTTTAATCATAAGAGTGCACTTATCTTAGTATAGATGGTTTACTAGCATAGATCCACCCACTCAACACTTATCAACACAAAACATAGTACCGATACAGAATATGGCGAAAGCACGTGATTATCTCTCCCGTGTGTCCTCAAGAACGTTTAGCCTTTATAAGTTCAATTGCTAGGCTTATCCTTTGCTCAAAAGGATTGGGCCACTTGTTGCTCCTCAGTATCTTTTACTTTGCTTGCTTTTATCTTCTTGTTGCTCATACCGAAAACCCCTAAAAAGCTATCTTTCACAGCCTGCAGTTATTTCTTTACCAAAGTCACTTACCAATACCTTCTGCTCCTCGTTGGGTTCGAAAATCTTATTTATCCAAAACGCTACAATCGATCCCCTACAGTTGAGGGTCATCAAGTACTATTTTCTGGCGTCGTTGGCGGGGAGCGTAGCGCTATTAGTAAGTGAAGTTGGTAAGGAAGCTTTTATATTTCTATTTTTATTTTGTTGTTGCTACTCTTTGTCCGTATGGTCACCTCTACTCTTGGTTCGTTGCTTATGGGGAACCGCCCCGCTACTATGGTGGTCACTCCTACCCCTACTGAAATTGTGCCTTAAAAAATACCAACTGGTATTATCGATTATGTCTTGGCTAATTGTTATGCAGGAGACAGACATCTAGGTGAACAACTGATACGTCCCAAACGTATCGATAATTTCTTCTTGGTCCATGCATGTTTTGTGTGATATTGCTATGATCTATATACACATTCATACACTTTTGATCATATTTGGACTAACCTATTAACGCAGTGCACCCTAGTGCCAGTTTCTATTTTCTACTATTTTTTTGTTCCAGGTTTCCCCCATATTAAAAGGGCTCAAAAAATTCGGGAAAAATCAGATAAAAATCAGCGCATCAGAAGCCTCCAAAACCCCGAAGGAGGGCCGGGGGGCCACCACCAGGTGCCCAGGCGGCCACCTGGCGCAGCCTAGGGCTTGGCCGCGCCAGGGGGCGCCTGGACCCCTGGTGGCCCCCCTGGCTGCCCCTTCGCCTATATATTCCCCGTGACGTGAAACTTCCGAGAAGAGAACCCCTTTTCACGATCTCTCCTCTGTTCCATCGCCGTCGCGCTTCCAAGATCGGGAGCGCCAGCAGACTTCTTCTCGGCACCCTGCCGGAGGGAGGATTGACCTCTGGGAGCTTCCCCTTCACCATGGACGCATCCCGGATGTGTCGTGGGTAGTTTCCTTTGGACCATGGGTCCGTGATCAGTAGCTACATGATGTTCTCCTCCCCTATTTGTTCTTCATAGTTTAGACGTCGTGAGCTGCCCTACATGATCGAGGCACATATATAATCTTTCTGCTGTTGCTTTGCTGAGTTTGATGGGATCTGATGGATTATGAGATTATGTTCAGATTGTGATAGAGTAATATATTTGGTTATTATCTTTTATATTTTTGTTCCTAATTAATTCTTGCATTTTCTCCGTTGTTGTTTATTGCTTTGGCCAAGTAGTAGGTAGTAACTCCAAGATGGAACATTATGCTCGATTGTGGGTTCATGCCCCCTGATGACACGCTTGAGTGACAGAAACATGAGTCTAGGGGATGTGATATTGCCACAAGGTGTAAAACAACGGTGCTTCTAACTGTGGTTGTAAGGATTGTTTACTTTACGCAAAGTTCTTTTTAATGCAGTTGTCTGTTGCTTTGGGTTTACACTTTGGGTGGGGCTCGCAACTTAATACCAGTGAGATGTTCTGGATAGATATCTCAAGGTGGATGATTAGTAGTAGATGTAGTTGGATTTCGGTCTAATTATTTTGGCCTACTGCCCATGCTTTTGAGCCTCTTCCTTTCTTTTGTGGCATAGTTAGCATTCCGGTGCGTTTATAATCCTTTCAATTTCCCATCTGTAATTTGTTTACCTCGCATAGCAGTTTTATCGTCTTTTGGGAGAGAGACATCAGTAGTGAACATCACGGGACCCCGGTCCATATTCTCATCATTGTTTACACGCTCATTTACTTTTCTTCTTTTACTTTCAGTTGCTATCACTATCATTATCCCTTGTGTTTTTTATCCTTTGTAAACAACAAGACCGGAGAGATTGAAAAATTCTCTGAACTTTGTTGGGAGCAAAGATATTTGTGTCTGTGTGTAGGTCCAGGAGAAGCAAGTGATTATCTTCAAACGGCGCATCACTTGCTGAACCACCTACTTATCATTGTCGGAGTCCTACTGGTCGACACTCTCAACCTTGGTATCTTCACCAACGGAAACTTGCCGCTACGCTGCATCTCACCTTCCACTTGGGGTAACCAACGAAGGGTGAGAAGCAATTATCATCTCTCGCGTATCAACACCTGCTATATTTATCACAACTATGTTCATTATTTAAGCTTGCAGCAGTGTCAATGGAGTTCGTCATGAAGAAATTATTCTCCGTATCACTTATAGATAAAGCTTTAGATTGGTATAAGCTCCTCAATAACTCACATTTACTTAATTGGCAAGAGCTTATTACTCCCTTTTATACAAAGTTTTATCCTATTCATGAAATTCATCGAGACAAGAACTACATCTATAACTTTTGGTCTCGTGACGGAGAGAGCATCGCTCAAGCTTGGGGGAGACTGAAGTCCCTAATGTTCAAATGTCCTATTCATGAACTACCCAAAGATATTATACTTGAAAAAATTTATGCCAGGCTTTCTCGTCGCGATAAGGAGATGTTGGATGCCTCCTCTAGTGGGGGTTTTCAAACAAGAAGCGTTGAAGAAAGATGGGATCTCATTGAAAGGATCCATAAGAACACTGAAGACTGGGAAATCGATAAAGGTATTGAACCCGTTATAAATTATGAGCATGATTATATTGAGAGCTATGTGAAAACTGATTACTTTAATACCTTTTGCTCTAAGATTGGTCTTGATTCCCAGCTTATGATTGATTTTTGTAAGAAATTTTGCTCTCATATTGACTCTTCTAAGGAGGAGAAGGATCAGTACCATAAACCTTTTAAAGAATTGCATGTTGCTATTAATGTTGTTGACCCTAATCTGCCTGCAGTTTTATATGAAAAGCCCCCTGTTTCCCGCAAGGATAAGGGAACACTCTTTTGTGACATGCATAATAAATAAAAGTGAGAGAAGAACTGACGAACCTGAGGACCAGATCAAGGTCGATCCTCAAGTTGCAGTGGTTAAAGATCTAGGTACTAATGGTGTTTTAGATTCCAATATAAATTTTTGTGCTGTTTCAACTAACATTGTTACAGCCAAGAATAAGGGACCAATTTCAGGTACGCCATTTGTATCTATTAAAATAGGAGATCACAATTACTACGGGCTCTGCGATTTGGGGTCAAGCGTTAGCGCCATCCCTTATTCACTCTATCAGGAGATCATGGGTGAGATTTCACCCTGTGAACTTGAAGAGGTTGATGTTACTATTTATCTAGAAAACAAAGAAACTATCTCTCCCATTGGAATTGTGAGAGATGTTTAAGTCCTATGTGGAAAGGTAAAGTATCCTACCGACTTTCTAGTACTTGGTTCAGTGCAAGATAGTTTTTTCACTATTATCTTTGGTAGGCCTTTCCTCAAAACTTGTGGAGCTATAATAGATTGCAGAAAAGGTAAAGTCTCTATTGAATTCAATGGTGAGCCATATGAATTTAATTTTTCTAAGTTCTCTAAGCAGTCTCGTGGTACTGATTTACCTAGTGATGATAAAATTATTGAAGATATTGCTTCCATTGCTATTCCTCCTAATGATTCTTTGCAGCAATATATAGAAGACCACGAGAATGATATGCATATGCAAGAAATAAATGAGTTAGAAGAAATATTCACAAGAAAAACTGCTATCCTGAAGCACAACCTTCCGGTTGAACCTTTAGGAATCCTAGCACAACCAAAAGAAGACCCGGTGTTTGACCTCAAACCACTTCCCGATACGCTCAAGTATGCTTATTTAGATGAAAAGAAAATATATCCTATTATTATCAATGCTAACCTTTTAGGATTTGAAGAAGAGCAATTATTGGAGACACTTCACAGACACCGTGGTGCCCTTGGCTATACCCTTGATGACTTTAGGTGATTGGTCCATCGATTTTCCAACATACTATCAATCTCGAGCCCGATGCTAAGCCAGTTGTTGATCATCAACGACGGTTGAACCCAAGGATGAAGGACGTGGTTAGGACTGAAATTCTCACGCTTCTAGCCACAGGTATCATCTATCCTATAGCTGATAGTAGGTGGGTGAGTCCAGTTCATTGTGTTCCTAAGAAATGAGGTATGATTGTTGTTCCTAATGATAAAAATGAACTAATGCCTCAAAGAGTTGTTATTGGATATAGAATGTGTATTGATTACAGGAAGTTTAACAAGGCAACCAGGAAAGACCACTACCCGCTTCCCTTCATCGATCAAATGCTTGAGAGGTTGTCCAAAAACACCCACTTTTGCTATCTTGACGGGTACTCTGGCTTCTCTCAAATTCACGTTAACACTGCCGATCAAGAGAAGACCACTTTCATGTGTTCTTAAGGTACTCATGCTTATAGGTGTATGCCTTTTGGTTTATGCAATGCACCTGCTACTTTTCAGAGATGCATGTCTGCTATTTTTCATGGTTTCTGTGAGTAGATTGTGGAAGTCTTCATGGACGATTTCTCCGTCTATGGAACTTCCTTTGACCACTGTCTCCACAATCTTAATAAAGTTTTGCAGAGATGCGAGGACACAAATTTAGTATATAAAGAATGCTTACGATGGGTGGCCGGAGTGGTCGGTGAGTCGAACACTCAACACTTCGCCTTTCTAAGGACCTAAGGGAATGCATTGTGTATAAAGGATGCTTACGGTGGGTTGCCGGAGTGACAGAAACCAGAACCCCAGTTTGCACACTTTTGCACAAGGGAATAATGGATCCTTGATCGTATTGTTGTGGTTAGGCTTTTGCCTTAATTTCTACCTTGTATTTGTGGATTCTTGCATGGGGTTTAATCATAAGAGTGCACTTATCTTAGTCTAGATGGTGTACTAGCATACATCCACCCACTCAACACTTATCAACACAAAACATAGTACCGATACGGAATATGGCGAAAGCACGTGACTATCTCTCCCGTGTGTCCTCAAGAATACTTTATCCTTTATAAGTTCAGTTGCTAGGCTTATCCTTTGCTCAAAAGGATTGGGCCACTTGTTGCTCCTCAGTATCTTTTACTTTGCTTGCTTTTATCTTCTTGTTGCTTATACCGAAAACCCCTAAAAAGCTATGTTTCAGTGCCTGCAGTTATTTCTTTACCAAAGTCACTTACCAATACCTTCTGATCCTCGTTGGTTTCGACACTCTCATTTATCGGAAACTCTATAATCGATCCCCTACAGTTGAGGGTAATCAGGTGTCCAATGGATGAGAGTTGGAATACATATGGTGCATGTTACTAGTATCATAAGAAGTTGAAGCATGTAAATTATTTTGAATCGGCCCTTGCACATAATTAGATGTATAATTGACAAAACTAGGGTTGGCCGATAGAGTATGCTCATAAGGTGATCTAGCAACAACACATGAATTATTTTCGTCTACATAGGTAAATTGGGAATTCATACTACCTTCGTCGATTGCAGCAACTTGATGATGATCTCTTCGCAGAAAGAATAAGCTGGAGACCGTTCGAAGCTTCGTCCCCAGCAGAGTCACCAAAAAGTGTGTTGACACATGAACACATCACATGTACCCACAACGCTGGGGGTGATGCAGCGCAACTCATCTAGAAGGATATCCAATTGGCAGTGCGATAGGCAAGACAACCGATGGATGCTTTTGAAGATCTGAAACCCCACACTCCCTGGAGGGACCCCAACAGGGAGCACGACCGCTATCGACTACCCTATATCGACCTGATCGCCCCTAGGACCTCGTGGGTCACCACCCTACAAGAAGAAGAACGAACGAAGAACGAGGAAGAAGAAGAACAAGGAAGAAGTAAAAGGTAAAGGTAAAAAGTGACATATTGATTTGTTCGATTGTGTGTTGTTCAATCGGCCATCACCTCTCATCTATATATGAGGCGGTTGGGCTTTCCGTACAAGAAAAGGACTCCAAATCCCGTACAAATCCTTCCAATCCTAACTGTACTCGGGTTACAGGTGGCCCAAGACAGTAGTTCGGTTTTTTTGGGGGTTTGAGGTTGCATACGACCTCAGATGAAAAAACTCAAAAAAAAAATATTGAAGCCCTTGACGAGATAAAGAACTTTTATGTTGAACGTTTTCTTTATTCAAGGCCATATTAAAGGCCGAAATCCTCACTCTTTCCATCAGACATTGGTTGCATGAGTATCTTTCCCAGGACTTCATATTTTGGGACTTTCAGGCCACATATCTATTTCAGATGGAAAAACTCAAAACATGAAAGTTGTAGCCCTTGACGAGACAAAGAACTTTCATGGTGAAGGTTTTTTTATTCGAGGCCACCTTAAAGGCCTAAGTGCTCACGGTTTCCATCAGACATCAAATGTATAAGTGTCTGGCTCCGGGCGTCAGTTTTCTGAATAAGTGTGTGACTCCGGGCGTCAGCAAGGTTTTTCTTACAGGCTATAACTTCTGCTTATGAATGCAGATTGAGATGATCTACATATCAAATTCGATCGCTTTGACAAGGAAAAGACAATTCATGTAGAACACTTTTCCATATGAAGCCATCTTGGAGGCGTAATTGGTTGAATAGTACATTGGATGCTAGAATTTTAGTGCTTCGAACATAGCTTCGGCCCTCGAGATGAAATCGAATAGCGATGGACCAAACTACATAGATGTCAATATCGACAATATATAACTTTGTCATGTAGAACAATTCTTCATTTGAGAACATTTTATATACTCTTATTATTGTGCCAAAAACCGGTGTCCACACAGTGTGACCACTCGGGCTACGAGTATACCGCGCGAAGGGTTTCTGCTTACCACCAGTGCGGGAGCAGGACGACTGAGAGAATTCCCGTTGAAGGTTTCTCTTAGTAGGAAGATCACGAACTGAACCTCGAGCACCCAAGCCCTCCACATTCTTTCCAGTGCCACCACTCTGAGCTGGGCCCGATGTACCACTGCCCGAACCGTCAAAAGAAGCCTTGGTGCGTGTTGGAGATGCTCTGAGCCATTCTCCCCATTGCTTGGATGAATCAATCGGTGGCTCGCAGAGGGCATTGGCATGGACCAGACACCCACACCCAAAGCAAAAAAATCAACCCAAGTCCCCTTCTTAGCATCTGATACGTCCTTAATGCATCACTATTTTATATCGTAATTCATCCTTATTCATTGATATATTTCACATTACGATGATGTTCTTATGTCGTTTTGGCTTATTTTACACAGTTTGCAACTTTCCGGTGCCGAAGCAGCAGACGCAGGATTTAGCGGTAAAAAGTGGACGTTGAGTTGCTGAAGAAGAATACCTCCAAATTACCTGAAAATCGACGGGGGGTGTTTTCCAGAAGAATAACGAAGACTCGCCGAAGAGGGGCCACAGGGCCCCCAGCCGGCCACCTGGCGCGGCCCCACCCCTGGCAGCGCCGGGAGGGCGCCTGGAGCCCTGGGGCCACTCCCGGACCCCCCCCCTCTGGCATATATACTCCTCGTTACATGAAAACCCTAAAAAGGGAAGCTTTTACGGAGTTCCGCCGCCGCTCCGTGGCGGAAACCTATAGAGAAGAAAAGGGCTCTCCGGCGGGCAGATTCCGTCGTGGAGATCACCTCCCGAAAGGGGAGATCATCTCCATCGTCATCACCATCGTCACGGGAATCATCGAGATCATCATCAACATCAACCCCAACATCAGCACCATCTCCGCCACCATTCAATCTCACCTCACAATTTCATCTTGTGTTGTAATCCGTACTATCTATCCTCTCTACTCTACCGGTGTTGATTACTACTTTGTGGTGAATGCTATTGAGTTTTGTTGGAGAAATACCATTATGTACAAATTGTTTATCATATATTTATCACCTCTGATCATGATATCTTTTATGTCTTGTGAGTAGTTACTTTAGTTCTTGAGGACATGGGATAAGTCTAGTTTCTAGTAGTCATATGATGTTGAAGTAATTTGTGTTGTTTGATATTTAAGTTGTGTTGTTATTTTCCTAGTGGTGTTGTGTGAGTCGAACACTCAACACTTCGCCTCCTTAAGGACCTAGGGAAATACATTGTGTATTAAGGATGCTTACGGTGGGTTGCCGGAGTGACAGAAACCTAGACCCCAGTTTGCACACTTTTGCATAAGGGAGTACTGGATCCTTGATCTTATTGTTGTGGTTAGGATTTGCCTTAATTTCTATCTTGTATTTGCGGGTGCTTGCAAGATGTTTAATCATAAGAAAGCACTTATCTTAGTCTAGAAGGTGTGCTAGCATAGATCCACCCACTCAACACTTATCAGCACAACACTTGTTATCGATACGGAGTATGGCGAAAGCACGTGACTACCTCTCCATGTGTCCTCAAGAACGCTTTAGTCTTGATAAGTTCAGTTGCCAGGCTTATCCTTTGCACGAAAAGATTGGGCCACTTGCTACTCCTCAGTGCTATTTAATTTGCTTGCTTTTATCTTATCGTTGCTTATATAGAAAACCCCTAAAAAGTTATCTTTCAGTGCTTGCAGTTATTCCTTGTCCAAAATCACCTATCAATGCCTTTCGCTCCTCGTTGGGTTCGACACTCTTACTTATCGAAAACGCTACAATAGATCCCTTTACGTTGAGGGTCATCAAGCTACGTTTTCTGGCACCGTTGCCGGGGAGCATAGCGCTATTGGTAAGTGAAGCTGGTAAGGAATTTTTATATCGTTGCTTTTATTTTGCTGTTCCTGTTCTTTGTCCGTATGGACAACCTAGCTATTGGATCGCTGCTTATGGGGAAACACCCCGCAACTGTGGTGGTTGTACCTGCCCTACTGAAGTTGTGCCTTATAAAATACCAGTTGGTATTATCGATTGTGTTTTGGCTAATCATTATGCAGGAGACAGACATCCCAGTGAACACCTGCTATATTTATCACAACTATGTTCACTATTTAAGCTTGCAGGTGTATCAAAGGAGTTTGGCATGAAGAAATTATTCTCCGTATCGCTTATAGATAAAGCTTCAAATTGGTATAAGCTTCTCGATAACTCTCATTTGCTAAATTGGCATGAGCTTATGTCTCTCTTTTATACCAAGTTTTATCCTCTTCATGAAATTCATCGAGACAGGAATTATATCTATAACTTTAGGTCTCGTGACGGAGAAAGCATCGCTCAAGCTTGGGGGAGATTGAAATCTCTGATGCTCAAATGTCCTATTCATGAGCTCCCCAAGGAAACTATACTTACAAACTTTTACGCTAGACTTTCTCGTCAGGATAAGGAGATGTTGGATGCCTCCTCTAGTGGGGTATTTCAGACGAAAAGCGTTGAAGAAAGATGGGATCTCCTTGAAAGGATCCAGAATAATACCGAAGATTGGGAAATAGATAAAGGTATTGAACCCACTATAAATTATGAGCATGATTATATAGAGAGCTATGTGAAAACCGATTCCTTTAATTCCTTTTGCTCTAAGATTGGTGTTGATTCCCATCTGATGATTGATTTTTTTAAGGACGTTGCCTCTCACATCGACTCTTTTAAGAAGAAGAAGAGTCAGCATCATAAACCCTTCAAAGAATCATCTATTGATATTCATGTTGCTGACCCTATTGTGCCTGCAGTTATATATGAAAAGCCCCTATTCCCGTAAGAATAAGGGAGCACTCTTTTGTGACAGGCATAATGAAGAAGAGTGAGAGAAGAATTGATGAACCTGAGGACCAGATCAAGGTCGATCCTCGAGTTGCATTGGTTAAGGATCTTATTACTAATGATGCTTTAGATTCCAATATAAATTTTTGTGTTGTTTCCACTAACCTTGTCACAACCAAGAATAAGGGCCCAATTTCAGGTACTCCAGTAGTATCTATTAAAATAGAAGATCATAATTATTATGGGCTATGGGATTTGGGATCGAGTACTAGTGCTATCCCGTATTCACTTTATCAAGAGATCATGGGTGAAATTTCACCTTGTGAACTTGAAGAAGTTAATGTTACTATTCATCTTGCAAACAGAGCAACTATCTCTCCTATCGAAATTGTGAGAGACGTTGAAGTCTTATGCGGAAAGGTAAAGTATCCTACCGACTTTCTAGTAGTTGGTTTAGTAAGGGACAATTTTTGTCCTATTATTTTCGGTAGACCTTTTCTCATAACCTGTGGAGCTATAATAGATTGCAAGAAAGGTAAAGTTTCTGTTGAATTCAATGGTGAGCCATATGAATTTAACTTTTCAAAGTTCTCTAAGCATCCTCGTGGTACTGATTTGCCTAGTAATGATAAGATCATTGAAGATATTGCTTCCATTGCTATTCCCCCTAATGATCCTTTGCAGAAATATATGGAAGACCACGAGAATGATTTGCATATGCAGGAGAGGAATGAGCTGGACGAAATATTCTTAAGACGACCTGCTATCCTAAAGCACAACTTTCCAGTTGAGCCTTTGGGAATTTTGTCGCAACCAAAAGAAGATCCAGTGTTTGATCTTAAACCTCTTCCCGATTCGCTCAAATATGCTTATTTAGATGAAAAGAAAGTATATCCTGTTATTATCAATTCTAACCTTTCAGGGTATGAAGAGGAGTGTCTATTGGAAGTACTTCGCAAACAACAAGGTGCAATTGGCTATACCCTTGATGACCTTAAGGGGATTAGTCCGTCTATTTGTCAACATACCATCAACCTTGAACCTGATGCTAAACCAGTTGTTGATCATCAACGACGGTTGAATCCTAAAATGATGGATATTGTAAGGACTGAGATTCTCAAGCTTCTAGCCGCAGGTATTATCTACCCTATAGCCGATAGTAAGTGGTTAAGCCCGGTTCATTGTGTTCCAAAGAAAGGAGGAATAATTGTGGTTCCTAATGATAAGAATGAACTAATACCTCAGAGAATTATTATTGGATATCGAATGTGTATTGATTATAGGAAGCCGAACAAGGCAACCAGGAAGGACCACTACCCGTTACCGTTCATCAACCAAATGCTTGAAAGGTTATCCAAAAATACTCACTTTTGTTATCTTGATGGTTATTCTGGCTTCTCTCAAATTGATGTTAACACTGCTGATCAAGAGAAGACCACTTTTACTTGTCCCTATGGTACTTATGCTTACAGACGTATGCCTTTTGGTTTATGTAATGCCCCTGCTACTTTTCAAAGGTGTATATCTGCTATCTTTCATGGTTTTTTTGAAGAAATTGTGGAGGTATTCATGGACGATTTCTCCGTCTATGGAACCTCTTTTGACCATTGTCTCCACAACCTTAATAAATTTTTGCAGAGATGTGAGGAGAAAAATCTGGTGCTTAACTGGGAGAAGTGCCACTTTATGGTCACCGAGGGAATTGTTCTTGGCCACAAGATTTCCGAGAGGGGAATTGAGGTGGACAGGGCCAAGATCGAAGCAATTGAAAGGATGCCCTATCCAAGGGACATCAAAGGTATTCGTAGTTTTCTCGGTCATGCTGGTTTCTATAGAAGATTTATTAAAGACTTTTCTAAGACTTCGAGACCCCTCACTAATCTTGTCCAGAAGGACGTTTCTTTTGTTTTCGATGAAGATTGTAAGGAAGCCTTCGAAGTTCTTAAGAAAGCTTTAATAACTGCTCCTATAGTACAACCACCTGATTGGAATTTACCTTTTGAAATTATGTGTGATGCTAGTGATTTTCTGTTGGAGCTGTTTTAGGACAAAGGGTTGATAAGAAGTTGAATGTTATATATTATTCTAGCAAAACCCTTGATAGTGCTGAAAAGAATTATGCTACTACTGAGAAGGAATTCTTAGCAGTAGTGTTTGCTTGTGATAAGTTTAGGCAGTATATTGTTGATTCTAAGATTATTGTTCATACTGACCATGATGCCACTAAGTATCTTATGGAGAAGAAGGATGCCAACCCAAGGCTCATCCGATGGGTACTCCTTCTTCAAGAATTTGATTTGCAGATCGTTGAAAGGAAAGGAGCAGACAATCCGGTGGCAGATAATCTTTCAAGGATGGAAGATATACCGCATGATCCCATTCCAGTCAACGACAGTTTTCCAGACGAACAGTTAGCTGTTGTTAAAGTACAATCTCTCTCCGACCCTTGGTTTGCAGATTATGCTAACTTTATCGTTGCAAAGTTTTTGCCTCCAGGTTTAACATTTCAGCAAAGGAAGAAGTTCTTTCATGATCTGAGGCATTACTTTTGGGATGACCCACATCTTTTCAAAGAAGGTCCAGATGGGATCGTGAGAAGATGCATACCGGAACACGAGCAGAAGGACAATCTCAAACAATGTCACGACAGTCCATATGGAGTACATCATGTTGGTGAGAGGACCGCACATTAGGTTCTTCAATCATGTTTTTATTGTCCTACTCTCTTTAAAGATGCTAGAAATTATTTTTTATCCTGTGATAAGTGTGAGAGAGTTGGTAATATTAGTAGAAGGAATGAGATGCCTATGAATTACTCTCTAGTGATTAAGCCTTTTGATTTCTGGGGTTTTGATTTTATGGGTCCTTTTCCTTCCTCACACAAGTACACTTACATTTTAGTTGTTGTTGATTATGTAACCAAGTGGGTAGAGGCAATCCCCACTGAAATTGCTGATCACAAGACATCTTTGAAAATGCTCAAGGATGTAATTTTTCCTAGGTTTGGAGTACCAAGGTACCTCATGACTGATAGGGGTTCTCACTTTACACATGGATCTTTTAGAAAAGCGTTAGCCAAGTACGATGTCAATCATAGAATTGCTTCACCGTACCACCCTCAAACTAGTGGGGAAGTTGAGCTGACCAATAGAGAGATCAAGTTGATCTTACAGAAAACAGTCAATAGAAATAGAAAGGACTGGTCAAATAAGTTAGGAGATGCCTTGTGGGCGTATAGAACTGCTTACAAAAACCCCATGGGCATGTCTCCCTATAAGATGGTCTATGGCAAAGCTTGCCATCTGCCGTTAGAATTAGAACACAAAGCTTTCTGGGCTATTAGAGAGCTTAATGCTGACCCGAAATTAGCTGGTGAAAAGCTTCTCATGAACTTGACTTCTCTAGATGAGTGGAGAAGTGAAGCTTACGAGAGTGCTAAAATGTTCAACGAAAAGGTAAAGAAGTGGCACGATAGGAGGATTCTGAAACGTGAATTTAATGTTGGTGATAAAGTTTTGTTGTTTAGATCCCGTTTCAGGTTTTCTCCAGGTAAACTACTTTCCAGGTGGGAAGGGCCATTTCATATTGAGGAAGTCTACCGCTAAGGTGCAATCAAGATTAACAATTTCGAAGGCACCAAACCTCAAGTGGTGAATGGGCAAAGACTTAAGCATTACATATCAGGAGATCCTGTCAATGTTAATGTGGATTTGGTATACACAAAATCTCATGAAGAACATGTGAAGCCCTGTTCCAGACACCAGCAGAAGAAGAATAAGGATAGGTATGTATTACGGTAAGGAAACATCGCGAAACCGCCATAAAAGTTCCAGTTTAAGAGTTTTTGCAAAATATAGAAAATTTGAGGCCTAAGTGGAGCCGGAGACCAGCTCTAGGGGGCCCAGGCGCCCCCTGGCACGGCCCCACCCCTGGCCGTACCGGGAGGCCGCCTTGGCACCCCGGAGTCCATCTCCGATTCCACTTTGACCCGTTACCTTCCTTTCTGTGTAGAAATTTTTGCTATATATTTGCCCGGATCGTTCCGGCAACGTATCTCACGATTTCCTGTGTTTTCTTTTCGAGCTGTTTCTGCCAGGACTAAAAGGTGAGTAGTAGAGATGTCTTCTTGTGGCTCGAGCGGAGAGGACTTCTTGGGATGGCGTCTAAGTCAAGTCCAGAAGGATCTTAATCAAGGGAAGCACGTTGATTGGGCTACTGAAGAATAAACTGCCGCAAGACAAGCGGAGATGGAGCGCTCCGTGAGGGAAGAAGTCAAGACTATCACCACACAACAACAAGGAGGCCCAAGAAATCCCATCATGGTGGGTTCTGTCCAACCTCATTATGATCTTTCTCTTAACCTTTCAGGGCCCTCCACTTCACCTAAAGATCAACGTATGCTTTCCACCATCTCCGAGGCCTTCCGCATCACCAACCAACTCTGTGAAGATTTCCGTGTGCTACAAGTACAGGTGAAAGTCTTGGAGTCAGAGAACCGAACCCTTCGCCGTGTCATCAGGGATCTGAAGAAACAACCACAACAGGATGAGGAGTAAATCTCCTCGGGTAATGGCATCCCCTTAGCTTGTTCCAAGCTTGGGGGAGTGCCCGGTATTTTTAATCTTTATGTATGTGTTTTAGAGTCAAGTAGAGTCGTATCATGTCTAGGGAAGTTATTTTATAAAATAGGTGTTTGCTTTGAGGTCTATCGCTCCTTTCTGGAGAGTTATGTATCCGTGACTGTGGAGTCGTCTATGATGGAATATTAATGAGAAGTCTATTGATCTCTTCGCTACACTCTGTATTATCTTCACGCAATCGACCTCATGATGATTCTTATGGGGAGTATTGACCTTATATCAGGTATGGCTTTGAAATCTTTATTTAATCTTGGCAAACATAGCTTTGGTCTATACAACAAGCATGTTATTCTTCTCAAAGTAGCGACATAGCCAAACCCTCTTTGTTATTATGCTTGTAGTGTTATGTTGACAAGGAAGACAACTTGATGTGCTATGCTTGTTTTAATGTTTATGCTTTATATTGCTTTGCATCGAAGTCATCATCAATTGTCTGTTCTCTCAAAGCCTTTGCTAGCCAAACCTCTGTACTAAGCGGAATTCTTCTTGTACATCCATACCCTGAAACCAGTATCTTCCATATCAGTCCACCATACCTTCCTATTCGTGGTATTCTACTACCACTCCTAAATCATAGAATTTTTGTGTTATCCTTAGATGTTCAAAATCTTCTATTTTGTGCCCCTGTTTTAGCTCATGAGGAAGTAATAGTTAATTCATGATCTTCTTAAGTTGGACAAGTTTTATCCCGGGATTGCATGTCTAATCTGCAAACCCCTAATACGAGGAGGAACTGGCATGAGTGCGCCAAGCTCACAAAAGATAATACAACAAGCAAACCCTCCTTCACGCTTTGTTCATGAGAAAGCACAAAACTTTGGCAGTGATAAACAAAGGAGATTGCGGGGATGTGATTGTCCCCGTTTGGGAGCCGTTCCTCGAAACTTGTCCAATCTGAGAAGCAATTGAGTTATCTATTAGCATTCTTTGACAAATCATGCACCTCTCAAAACTTTTTTTCATTCTGTTTGATTTAAGGATAGCACTTGAGTTTTCCCTGCTTGCCTTTAACAAGGCTTTTTCCTTTACTTTTATGTTGAGTCGGTTTTCCCTACTTCCTCCTTCCCCAAAGAGAACAGACACTTGATGCTGACGAAGATTCATCCATATAATGTTGCATTAAAGTTTTTCCATCCCATATCATTGTTGACATTATCTTTTGATAAGTAAGTTGTTTGCAAAAGCATTTTGCCGAGCAAACATCTTCCTTTGTGTTAGCATTTGCACTTCATGACTAATAGCTTGTTCTTTCAAAAAAGTTCCAAATTATCTCTTCAAAATCTAAAGAGAAAGAGCAAAGGTAAAAGCTTTTAGTTGTCCCTTGACCAAAGGACTTGTTTTCCATGATTTGATGAGTTTCCTTAGCCCTAATTTTGATTATAATTGTTATTACTCTTTCATAAGGGCCTTATGAGTTGGAGATTGTTGTTTAGGATGTTTGAGTTTGGTGAAAAGATCATGATGCTTCTTGTCCGTATTTTATTTATCGACACTTCACTCTCTAAACTTGTGGACAGGTTTACCGAGCTCAGTTTTCGCTTGGGGACAAGCGAGGTCTAAGCTTGGGGGAGTTGATACGTCCAAATTGAATCACTATTTTATATCGTAATTCATCCTTATTCATTGATATATTTCATGTTACGATGATGTTCTTATGTTGTTTTGGCCTATTTTACACAGTTTTCAACTTTCCGGTGCCGAAGAAGCAGACGCAGGATTCGGCGGTAAAAACTGGACGCTGAGTTGCTGAAGAAGAATACCTCCAAATTACCTGAAAATCGACGGGGGGTATTTTCCAGGACATTAACAAAGACTCGCCGAAGAGGGGCCAGAGGGGGGCCACAGGAGCCCTAGGCGGCCACCTGGCACGGCCCCACCCCTGGCCGCGTCGGGAGGACGCCTGGAGCCCTAGGGCCACTCCCGGCTCCCCCCCTCTGGCCTATAAACTCCTCGTTACGCGAAAACCCTAGAAAGAGAGGCTTTCATGGAGTTCCGCTGCCGCTCCGTGGCGGAAAGCTACAAAGAAGAAAAGGGCTCTCCGGCGGGCAGATTCCGCCGAGGAGATCACCTCACGGAAGGGGAGATCATCGCCATCGTCATCACCATCGTCACGGGCATCATCGAGATCATCATCAACATCATCCCCAACATCAGCACCATCTCCACCACCATCCAATCTCACCTCACAAGTTCATCTTGTGTTGTAATCCGTACTATCTATCCTCTCTACTCTACCGGTGTTGATTACTACTTTGTGGTGAATACTATTGAGTTTTGTTGGACAAATATCATTATGTCCATATTGTTTATCATATATTTATCACCTCTGATCATGATCTCTTTTATGTCTTGTGAGTAGTTACTTTAGTTCTTGAGGACATGGGAGAAGTCTAGATGTTAGTAGTCATATGATGTTGAAGTAATTTGTGTTGTTTGATATTTAAGTTGTGTTGTTATTTTCCTAGTGGTGTTGTGTGAGTCGAACACTCAACACTTCGCCTTTTTAAGGACCTAGGGGAATACATTGTTTATTAAGAATGCTTACGGTGGGTTGCCGGAGTGACAGAAACCTGAACCCCAGTTTGCACACTTTTACACAAGGGAATACTGGATCCTTGATCTTATTGCTGTGGTTAGGCTTTGCCTTAATTTCTATCTTGTATTTGCGGATTCTTGCAAGATGTTTAATCATAAGAGTGCACTTATCTTAGTCTAGAAGGTGTGCTAGCATAGATCCACCCACTCAACACTTATCAGCACAACACTTGTTATCGATACGGAGTATGGCGAAAGCACGTGACTACCTCTCCATGTGTCCTCGAGAACGCTTTAGTCTTTATAAGCTCAGTTTTCACGCTTATCCTTTGCTCAAAAGGATTGGGCCACTTGCTTCTCCTCAGTACTATTTACTTTGCTTGATTTTATCTTATTGTTGCTTATATCGAAAACCCCTAAAAAGTTATATTTCAGTGCTTGCAGTTATTCCTTGTCCAAAATCACCTATCAATACCTTTCGCTCCTCGTTGGGTTCAACACTCTTTCTTATCGAAAACACTACAATAGATCCCTTTAAGTTGAGGGTCATCAACACTCTCAGGTACGCCCAATCACCAACCTGAAAAGCTACACCACGGTGCCTCTTGTCATAATAGGCCTTCTGCCTTGACTGTGCTTCCTTTAGGTGCTCTCGGACAATCTTCACTTTATCCTCTGCCTCTTGGATCACATCTGGACCGAACAACTGCCTCTCACCTGTCTCGGAGCAGTTCAGAGGTGTCCTGCACTTTCGGCAATACAAGACCTCAAAAGGTGTTGCTTGCAGATTTGCCAGATAGTTGTTGTTGTAAGAAAACTCAGCGTATGGCAAGCATTCCTCCCATTTCATGCCAAAGGAGATGACACATGCTCAAAGCATATCCTCGAGGATTTGGTTCACGCGCTCGATCTGCCCACTAATCTGAGGGTGATAAGCGGTACTGAACAACACTGTCGTACCAATCGCCTTTTGAAAGGCCTGCTAGAACTTAGAGGTAAAAAGGCTGCCTCTATCAGAACTGATCTTCTTGGTAATGCCATGCAAAGATACAACTCTTGCGGTATACAAATCCTCCAACTGAGCTGTTGAAATGGAATCCTTCACTAGAAAGAAGTGGGCAACTTCGGAAAGTTTGTCAATGACGACAAAGATGGCATTGTTCTTCTTCTGCGACAAGGGGAAGCCTGTGATGAAATCCATCTCTATGTGATCCCATTTCCACTCCGGAATCTCAAGTGGCTGAAGTAGCCCTGCAGGCTTCTGGTGTTGTGCCTTCACTCTCCTACACACATCACACTGAGACACGTAATGGGCAACATCCCGCTTCATACGAGTCCACCAAAAGCTTTCCTTGAGATCTTGATACATCTTTGTACTGCCAGGGTGAATAGATAGCTTGGAATCATGGGCCTCCTTCATGATAACCTCTCTGAGATCTCCCTCCTTGGGAACAACAACTCTCTCCTCAAAGAACACAGTGTCGTCATTATGCACTGAAAAGCAACCATACTTGGGAACTGAGGCGGCAATACCCTGTTTGATCTTTTGTATCATTGGGTTGCCAGACTGAGCTGCACGGATCTTCTCATGGATAGTGGGCTCTACCACAAGGTTGGACAGGTAGCCTGCTGGAACTAGCTTGAGATTGAGCCTGCGAAAGGACTCACACAAATCATGGTGGATCTTCTGCACTTGGATATTATTGCAATCGCCCTTGCGGCTCAGCGCATCAGCTATGACATTTGCCTTCCCAGGCGTGTACTGAATATCAACTGTGTACTCAGTAATGGTTTCAAGCCATCTTCTTTGCCTCAAATTCAGATTGGCTGAGTGAACAAGTATTTCAGACTCTTGTGGTCGGTGAACACATCCACCTTCCTCCCTAAGAAGAGGTGTCGCCAAGTGATCAAAGTGTGCACAACTGTTGCAAGCTCCAAGTCGTGCGTGGGATAATTCCTCTCACTCGTCTTCAACTTCCGTGAGGTATAGGCCACAATGTTTCTGCCTTGCATCAAAACTCCACCTAGACCTTGCAATGAGGCATCACAAAACACCTGAAAAGGTGGTGACTCGTCTGGCAGCGTGAGAATTGGAGTTGTGATCAACTTCTTCTTCAGCTCCTCAAAGGCTGACTGGCAAGCCGGTGACCAATGTATCGTTTGCCTTTGCACAACAATTCAGTCATTGGCTTCGCTATTTTGGAGAAATTCTGCACAAACCTCCTGTAATAGCTGGCGAGGCCGAGAAAACTCCTTAGCTGCTTCATATTCTTCGGCGGAGCCCACTCTTGAATAGTGCGGACTCGCTCTGGATCAACCGCAATACCCTCAGCGGAAATGACATGGCCAAGAAAATTGACCTTGTCGAGCCAAAACTCACACTTGGAGAACTTGGCATAGTACCGGTGCTCTCTCGGCTTCTGCAGCACCAGGAGAAGATGTTCCTCATGTTCAGCCTCTGACTTGGAATACACAAGAATGTTGTCGAGGTAGAGGATAACAAACACATCAAGACCTTCTTGGAAAAAATAGTTCATAGCTCTCATGAATGTTGGAGGGGCGTTTGAGAACCCAAAAGTCATGACTGTTGATACGTCTCAAACGTATCTACTTTTCCAAACACTTTTGCTATTGTTTTGCCCTCATTCTTGCATGATTTGGACGAAACTAACCCGGACTAACGCTGTTTTCAGCAGAGCTGCCTGTATGGTTTATTTGTGCGCAGGAAAATGGATTTTTACACGTCCCGGAAAATTCCCAGAAAATTACCTGAAAATCCACGCCCCCGAAGGAGCCAGATGCCAGAAGTGGGACCAGAGGGGAGCCCTGGGGGCCCCAGGCGCCCCCCTGGCGTGGCCAGGGGTGGGGCCGCGCCCTCTGGCTGCCTGGGCTTCTCCCCCCTCCTCTGGTGCCCTACTGAGGCTCCTATTTATCCCCGTGACAAGAAAACCCCAGAACAGAAGTCGTTTTCCCAGTTTCCGTCGCGGAGCCGCCGCCACCCTCTGTTCTTCTTCGGGAGGGCTAATCTGGAGGCTGATTTGGCCTCCGGAGAGGGGAGATCGTCGCCATCGTCATCACCATCGCCACTCCATCCATCCTCCATGACTTCTCTTCATATGTGTGAGTAATTCCCTGCTGTAGGCAAAGGGGATGGTAGGGATTGGATGAGTTTAATCATGTAATAGTTCGTCAGATTGTTGGGGGCATGTTTCCTATCATCTATTTTGGTGTTTGTCATCTTTGCTACAATTCGTTGTTCTTAATTCTTGTCACTTTGGGCCCGAGTGCCATGTTTTCAGATTTGAACCCTATGTGTTTTCATGAATATATTTGTGTTCTAGACCCTATCTATGAGTTGTATGAACCTATTATGGTCCGGAACCGGCGATCCCAAAGGTGACAGCTTGGGACACCAAAGGGGACGGTCCATAATTTGAGGATTCCTTGTATCCATTGAGTTTATTTCTTTGTTCCGGTGCTCTTTGACAGGAGCACCTTAATCTCCATAAGTTCCTTTTGGCCCTGTTCGTAGCGGGATGGTAGGACAAAAGATGTTGTGCAAGTTCTTATTGCAAGCACGCACAACTACCTACGGGATACATGCCTAATGTTTGATATTTTCCTAGATAATTATTGCTTTTCTGTGTGCCTTGCCCCGTGTTAGAATCTATTATATGTTTACTCTCATCCATGCAGCGCCCAACCATCCATCTCCCTAGCCTACAGTGTTTTCAATCCTGCTGGTCGTTAGTTATTACTTTTGTTGTTACAGTTGCTGTTGCTACCATCACTATCTTATTATCGTTACTACTTATCTATTATTTGCAAGCAAGTATATTTCAGGTGAGGTTGAATTGACAACTCAACTTTCAAAGCTTATAAATACTCTTTGGCTCCCCGTGTGTCGAATCAATAAATTGGGTTAACTTACCCGCGAAGACTATCTCGATTCCTTACGCCTGTGGGTCATCAAGCAGCGTTTTCTGGCGCCGTTGCCGGGGAGCATAGCAATATTTACAAGTATCCTGCTTGATGCATATCATCCGCTATGGGTAAGAAAGGAGATCCCAAGGTTCCGATCTTACCATCCCGTACAAGAAAAGGTACTATTCTGAACACTAGTGCTACACTTGATTCACCTTCTGTTATGAGTAAGTTTACTTCACCACCACTACATGATGCTTCTATTGAGTCTGTTACTATATCCGATACTTTTGATGATGCTTCCACTACTCTTGATGATGCTACTTTTCTTGGTCACCATATTGAAACTCGGACTGCTAAGGCTGCAGCAAAATCCAAGACCAAGACCCCTGCTACCTATATTCCTACCTGCAAAACCTTTGGTTACCCGAGCTTAGATGAACTCAGGGAAAGAATCCTTAATGATGATTATGTTACTCTTGATGATGATTTTTGCAGGGAACTCAAAGAGTGTTCGACTCTGACCCTGGTGCTGTTAAAGAGTTGCTCAAAAGGCACGCCATGAAGAACAAAGTTATTCCTGATCCTCAATTTGCCACATCTCCTATATGCATCACTGATCCTGATTATGATTTCTCTGTTGATCTTTCACTTATATCTACAGTCTAGGCTGACCCCTTTTATGGCAGAGAAAATGATGATGCTATAGCACACTTGACCAAACTCGCTGAGTTGAGCGACCTATTCACTACTGATGAGAAGATACGAAACTTCTATGTGGCCAAGCTTTTCCCTTTTTCTTTGAAGGAAGACGCTAAATCATGGTACGATGCACTACCCTATGGTTCCGTTAAAAGTCCTCAGGACTTAGTCAATTTTTTTGTTCATAAATATTTTCCGGCTCATCTGCAACATGCTGCTTTGCAAAGAATCTATAACTTTAAACAATTGCAGGATGAGCAACTCCCTAAAGCTTGGGGGAGGTTTTGTGATTTACTTAAGGTTATGCTGGGACATGGAATCCCCAAGAATGAACTGCTTGATATATTTTACGCTGGTTTAACCGATGAATCCAGAACCTATCTGGATAGTTGTGCTAGTTGTGTTTTCAGGGAAAGAACACCGGACGATGCAGAAGAATTAATGTGCAAAATTTCCAAGAACTATGAAGACTGGTCCGTCCCTGAACCACTTCTACCACCGAAAAAGAGGGGCATGCTTGTTCTGAACCCCGAAGATATGAAAGAAGCAAAGAAGTTTATAAAGGAGAAAGGTATTAAAGCTGAAGACGTGAAGAATTTACCGCCTATTGAGAAGTTGTGTGAGCCTACTACTCACCCTCCCTTGGTAGAGGTACACTCTCTATTAGACTTTACTGAAATTGACATCCCTAAAGGTAAGCCTCCCGACCAATGTTTAGATGAGCTTGATAATTTTATTGTTAAGCAAGACCATTTTAATAGGAAGTTACAAAGTCAGTTGCATGATAATTCTCTTGCTATCCAAAGTTTATGTGATGTTTTAGAAAGAACAGTTAATGATGTTAAATGTCTTGTTAAGCATTTTCATATGGAACAAATGTCTTGCTATCCAAAGTTTATGTGATGTTTTAGAAAGAACAGTTAATGATGTGATGTTATGATATGTTTTTGAACAAATTTCTAATGTGCAAAAAGATTTGCTTGCTAATAATACCAAACAGGACATACAAGCTTATGGAATCAAAACTAGGGGTGGAACACACACCCAGGACCCACTCTATCCTGAGGGGCATCCAAACAGGATCGAGCAAGGTTCTCAAGTACAAGAAGAAGACGAGATTGTTAGCTCTCCGAAGAAGAAAAAGAAACACAAGGAGGCTAACAATCCCGATGATCCTATTACATGTAAAAAGCCAGTTGTTGATCCTAACAGCATATCTACCTCCGATGCTGAAACAGAAGACGGTGCTGAGCCTGAAGAAAAAGACGCGGAGAAGGATGACTCTCCCCAGGTAAGAGAAGAAGAAGCACCCGATAAACGCAAGAGGTACTCTAAAGAAGACTTCATCGCAAGAAGACATGGGAAGGAAAGAGAACCATGGATACAGAAACCCATGCCCTTTCCAGGTAAGTACCTCAAATCTAAAGAAGAAGAGCATTATAATAAATTTTGTGAATGGATGAAACCTATTTTTCTTCAAATTCCTTTGACTGATGCTCTTAAGTTACCTCCTTATTCGAAATATATGAAAGATATTGTCACAAATAAAAGAAAAGTTCCTAATGAGGCAATATCTACTATGCTTGCTAACTACTCTTTCAGTGGCAAGATTTCTAAGAAGCTCGGTGACCCAGGTATACCCACCATTCCTTGCTCCATAAAGAATAATTACGTCTGAACTGCTTTATGTGATCTTGGTGCAGGAGTGAGTGTTATGCCTTTCTCTCTTTACAAGAGGCTTTGTTTAGAGAAACTTATCCCTACAGATATCTCCCTTCAGATGGCTGACAAGTCAACAGCTGTCCCGATAGGTATTTGTGAGGATGTACCCGTTGAAGTTGCTAACTGTTTGATCCTTACAGATTTTGTTGTGCTTGACATTCCCGAGGATGGGAGCATGTCCATTATCCTTGGTAGACCTTTTCTTAACACCGCATGTGCTATTATTGATTGTAATAAAGGAAAGGTCACCTTCAACGTTGATGATAAAGAACACACGGTGTATTTTCCAAAGAAGATCGACAAGAGGCATGGCCTTAACTATATAGAGAATATCGAGACCGTGAAGATTGGAGAATGGGACTGTCCACTACATGTGCACCACAAATACAAAACCATTATGGTGGGGACAATGTCCATTAAAGTGAAGGTGCAATGATCACTTCATAAGAAGGGAGACTTTTTGTTCTATATATCGCCGGTTTGTTGGTAAGACATGATCAACCTTGCTAGTAAGCTTGTTTTATATAGGTAAAAAGTTAAGCTTGTTATGTTTTCATTTGCTTTAGCTTTCATTCTCTTTGTTGTACCAAGTTTTTATGTTTTTGAAGCTTCACAATACTAATCACTGCTTTAAGTTTTCAGAAAGTTTTGCAGCTTTTTGAACTCTGACAAATTTTCAACAGTGAAGTTTTCAGAAAAATTCCAGAAAAATAAAAATAAAAATTTCCATGCCGGGAGTGACCCAGAGGCACCTGTGGCTGACCAGGGGGGGCCACCAGTGGCCCAGGCGGCCAGCTGGCGCGGCCTGCCCCCTAGCCGCGCCCACAGGGCGCCTGGGGCCCACAGGGCAGCCAGCCAGGTATGTCTTCTTCCTCTTCCATCCTCTCTCTCCAAAAACACGAGTTCTGCTCCAGTTCTTGCGTTCTTGCTGTTCTTGGAGGCGATTTTCGATCTCTCTCTACAGCCCACCATTCGAGTTGAAATATTGAGCAAATACTCCCTGGTATGTAACTCCTCCACCCCTCCAAATAGATTTTTGGTTGGTGGCTTCGTTTGTGAGTATTTAGTAGTTCTTGGTGCTGTTTATATGAGCTTGCATGCATGTGTAGAATTTTATTTTCCAAGTTTTGATGCAAGTTTATGCCTTAGGTAAGTGAGTTGAGTAATTTTCCCTAACTCACTTTGTTTAAATCCTTGTTTTTGTAATTTGTCAAAAAATTCAGAAATGAGTTTGCTAGGAAGAGCAAAGGGGTGTCTTGGAAAGAAAAGGACCGAGCGCTCCGATCGACTTACGAGAGCTTCAGCTTCACCCTCGACTGCTAGGATGAGCTACAACGAAGATCATGTGCCCTTAGAGTTGTTGGAGGACACAAATCTAGCACGTGCAATGACTTTCTCGTGCGATGAATTCCTTGAAGCCGCAGTAATCAGGGAGGAGTTTTATAATCATTGTGCTAATCAGGGAGGTTTGATTATAATGTGGGTGCCTTAATTGCTCGACGCCTTGCTACGAACGGTAACAAGGGAGAGTTATTTGGTGGCGTTTACGCCACACTTATCCTAGAGTCTCTTAATGGCACCCCACACCCCGATGATAAGCCTTTTACTTATTTAAGTTTTGATCTGGCTTCTATGAAAAGGCATAAGTTTGTTACCATGAATTCTGAGTTTGGTAACCTTGATTATATCTTACGTTTCGGAGCTACCACGGAACGAAAGATCCGTCTACCTGCACCTCTTTTGTTTGATTTTTCTCGCAGGAACGGATGGTCCTTTGATGTTATCCAGTTCGATGAGTTTGTGGTCCAGCATCAGTTTCATAACCCCATGGAGGGGGTTGTGCCCGACGAGGAGGAGCATGGTGAGTTCCCACCTTTCCAGGGAGAGACCGTCACCCAGTTTAGTGAAGGGTCTTCTTCTGCTTGGAGCGCGGATCCTTCTTCGTGGGAGGATCTGAGGACTTCGGTGTACGCGCCGGAAGCCTCATACGATCCTTGGACTCACCCGTACTACCCTGGAGCAGGAGGCTCCTGGGGACATTAGCCGCTACCAACTTAGGCCAAAAGCCTAAGCTTGGGGGAGTACGTGCCCTTCTCACTTTTCCATTGTATTATCCATTTTATTCGCTTTGATCTTTTCGAAGCTTTTGCCCGTTTTTCTTTCTTTCTTTCTTTGCAAAAACAACAAAAAGATTTTATTTTTTCTTTTGTTTTCTTTTAACCCTTGAAAAACCCAAAAAGATTTCCTTTCTCTCTTTAGTTTGCTTTGTTTTCAGAGATCAGCTCGAGTCCGTGATGGTATTTGATTATATTTCCTAAGTTCGATCGTGCAAGTGACGAGGCAGTAATGACGAAGATCGACGGAAGGGAAGCAACAAGGAAAACCGGTATGAACTCTTCTTGTTTCTACTTTTGTACATATGCATGTACTTATGATCTAGAGACCAGCTTGTAGCGACATACTGCTATGTTTACAATGCTTTCCCAGTGTTCATGCTTTCCTTGTGGCTAGTCTCAAATAGCTAGAGTGCATAATGTGTTGTTCAAATGATTTTCATGCATTGCATTGTTCATGGTTTGCCATACTGGAGTGGTATTTCCCTTCGGAGAATTTTTGGATTGACTTGGCACATGTTCACACATGCTTATGACTAAAAAGTCTACTTTTGCCTTGATGATCTTTTTGTTTCAGAATAGTTATATCACTTTCATGCCCGATTCAATGTTGCTTTGTCGCTCTGCATGATTATGACAGTTATTGCTGTCTAGTTGGTCGCTTCCCAGTCTTTTGCTAGCCTTCGCTCGCACTAAGCGGAATTCTGCTTGTGCTTCCAAACTCCTTTTCAAACCCAGTTGTCCCATTTGAGTCCACCATACCTACCTATATGTGGTATTTACTATAAGGCCCGATATGCGGTACTGTTCCAGGTCTAGGTGTTTCCACCCAGATCCGGGGACGAAGCACATATCGGTCCCACCGCGACATATGACAAAGCGATATGCCCCGGATTTCCAACATGATATCACAACATTACAGATACAAGGATACAACATCTCATACAGTCGGCATACAACTTCCTTAAATACAATACAACAGCGGAAGATACATGTCTGAGTACAGACTACAAGCAAATGCTTAGTGGCAAAGAGAAAAACGTCGATCCCCATAACCACACGGGTCCAGGCCCCCCACCGGGATCCTCCTAACTAGTCGTCGTCGAGTCTCCACGTGAAACGTCGATCACCATACATGTTGTCGATCAAGAACCCTGAAAAGAGTTTGGGGGTAGTATCATGAGTACAGAGGTACTCAGCATCCAACTGTAGTGGTCATCTGACCCAGCAAGGACTTCATCACTCGTCATTCTAGGACAACTAGTAGTTTACGGTAAGGATGGGGTAAGTGGTGAGGTTGCTGCCGCACTAGCATTTATGAAGTGGCTAACGATCTAGAGAGTAAGATAAGAAGCCAAGCATTCGATGAGGAATCACCTCCAACAAGTCTTGCTATCAGCTACTTACGCAAACATAACACCTATCCTATCCTTGTCCTCCTCTTCGCATCCCGACGAAGAAGAAGCAGTCAAGGCACACACACGTTGATCAAGTTATATTAAGATTATCTCAGCTGTTGTTGTCTATGAACAAGGAGTAGGTCTCAAGTCGTCCATAACCGTGGACACGGCTTCTCGAAAAGATTTAACCCGGCAGGGGTGTACCAACTGCCCATTACGAGGCTCCGCACGCACGCCCATCTCTCTCAGTTGGTACCCATGATAGGCAACCATTTTATGATTTAGTCCCAAGAGATCCGGAACGACAGGTCCCTCTAACTAACAACGCACAAATCCGGGTGGCCCCCAGGGAGTCGACACCCAATCCAAAGGCCGGCCACGCTATCGGATCGGACTCTTCCGGCTGGACGAGGTCGGGTTAGCTACCCAAACAGCTGTGGGCAGCCCCCTAGCTTCCAGGTGTGGACCAACAAAGAAACCATGTCTCCGCTGGCCCGAGTTGTTTGAAAATCTGCTGGGAGCTCACCAGTCACACACACGGTTTTCAAATGGTAAAACCAGCTTGGGCCACCTCTAGAAATGTTTGAAGCTAGGTAGTTAAGAAAAGGGGACCCCATAAAATCCCACACGCGGTTAGGCACGCTCAGTCTTAAAACCAATACCCGGAACTCGGGTCCTAGGTGACTCGAATGGAACAAAGCGTCGAGGCGGGATAGCCTAGACCTTCCTTCCTTCGTCGAATATAGTCAACATTATAATAATCATATCATCAACAACAATATAATAATGTGATATCCCAAAGCCAGGAGTAATAGGGTAACATCGTAGCATCCTAAGCATGCATACGAAGCAGGGGCTGAGCAACGAGCAATAGTAACATAGCAGTACATGGTTTGCTGGGAGGGGACATGGCTGTATCGGTTTGAAAGAGGCTGTAAACATGTGGTAGGATCAAACATCGAGCCTAACCTAGACTAGCATGCAAACCGCTGGTTGAAATATAATGGATTATAAGTAATGTATAGTCCTTGCCTGTTGATAAGTCGGGTTCCGAAGGTGTAGTTGATCGCAAGCTCGCATCGTCTCCGAGAGGTACCCGCGAAGCACACAAGACGATAAACACTGGAAAGCAATCAACGAGCAAGCATCTATTACTACGGGGCAACACAAGATCAAGAAGACATCACACGACACGGCAATGCGATACGGATCTATCGTCGAGAATGGTTACTAACAGTTTAAGTGGGGTATCGGTCACACGCGACGAACACCGCACGTTTAGAAAGGTTCAACTTGTTTAGCTACAGGTGATCAACAAAGTTGTTAACATGGCAACTCAAGCAAGCATGGCATACCACATAAACATTACAAGAGGTGAAGCACAAAGTAAACTATCTATGCTAGTCAATTTAAGTGAGGCACAATCCTAAACATGCATAACACTAAGTGCCGCACGAGGATTAAAACATTTGGTACTGTTCTTCCATAAACCATATTTTAGGTTGGTTAACAACATCAAACAATAGCATAAACACAAAGTACACGAAAAACTAATCAAGTTACATATAAAGAACACCCCAAACGGAGTTACGGTTAAAAAGATATAAGCAAAACAAGTTACGGGCACAAACTGCCAACATCACAAAGCACACTTTAGAGCAATGCATAACATGACAGGGAAGGCATGGCAAAAAGAATCATGCAAATAGGCATCATAGATCAAAAGATATTAAGCAAACAACATGGCATTGCAAAGTAACAGACTTAGAGAAAAACAGTGGTGGCTGTTAAAAACAACAGCATAGCAACTTTGGAACTAAATAACTATATGACTAGCAAACATATCATGACAATGCAATACATGTAATGAAAGTAGACATGATGCTTAACAATATGCAATTGGAATCACTCAATTCCGATAAACGGTCGCGACACACTCGTCGACCGAAGTTGCAACAAAATAACAGTTTTCAGCACAGCAGCACATTAACATCAGGATAGCTACTTTGGAGCAAGATTTAAACATGATGCAGCAAGCAACTATGTCATGTGAATGCATGAAACTGAAGTAGAAACAATGCTTAACAGGATGCAAAAGGAATCACTCCATTCCGACGTACGGTTGCGAAGCAACCGTCGCCCGAAGTTTAAAAAAAAAATAACAGCAGCACTTAACAGGAATTTGTAGCAGTTTAACGGCCTAATGCCCACTTGATCACTCAATTACACAATCAAGATGAGCTCAAATGCAAAAACTTTCTACCTACGAATGATAGAGCACGCAAAACTGAGCAACTTTCGTTCTGGGGGCACGTTCATCGGAGCTACGGATCACTCGCAAACTACCGTGCAAAACAGATCACAGCTGCAATTTATCTCAGACTTAGCAAAATCTGAAAAATGAAAAAAACAACAGAGAAAAAAAAGAAGCCGGGCCTCACCCAGTTGGGCTCGGCCCACTGGCCGCTGGAGGCTGGATCTGGCGCGGATGGGTCGTCGGGGCTGGGCTGAGGCTGGTGGGTCGCTGGGCTCGCCGACCCAGCTGGCAGTGGCGGTTGGCCGGATGCCTCGTCCCGATCCAGAGGGATCCGGCGACGGCAGCGGCTGGCTCGCCGGCCGGCGGTGGGAAGCACGGTGCCGGAGGCCATGACGCCATGGGAGGAGGCGGCGGTTGCGGATCCGCCCGGATCCGGTGGCCTCGAGGCGAGACGCGACGGCCGCGAGGCGCAGTGGTCCAGGGGCGGCGCGCCACGTGCTCAGGTTTCCTGCGTCCATGGCGTGGTGGTCACGGCGGCGCCTGCAGGGAGGAGAAGAGGTGAGAGGGAGAGAAGGAGAGGGGAGAGGAGGGGCACAGCGAGGGGAGAGGGGCACGGCGAGACTGCTGCCAGCGGCGGCTCGCCAGAATCGCGGGCGGCTCGTCGGAATCGCGGGCGGCGCGGCCGGGGTTCCACGGGGAGGCGCGGCGGCGCCATAGAGGCATCTCGGCCTGGTTCGGGCCCGGCGGCGGCCGGAGGCAGGCCTGCGCGGCCCGGGCGGCTGGGAGGTGGCTGGAGGCCACGATCTGGCAGTCAGATCCAAGATATGATGGCTGAGAATGCCCGGTGGCTAGGGTTTCGCGAAAACGGGGTCAGATTGGGCAAAAACTGGAAATTTGGAGGGGGGTGGCTGAAAATTTCCATTAGAGTAAACCCTGATTGGGTGGTGGGAGGCTGGTGGTCTTTATATAGGGCTGGTTGGCTGGCCAGTTGACACAAACACCCTCAGTACCCCTCTCGCGCGTCCGGTGATTGCATTCGTGACCGCCGAGACTCCGTACGGACTCCAATTCGGACGAAATCTCGAACCACGCGTTCAGCGCGTCGAGCCCGTCGATCGTACCTCACCGCGGTGACATTCCGACAACATTTTCCGGCGCGCTATAAAAATAACTCGTTTAATTATTAAACGGGGTTTTTCATTCTATTGGCTGCAGCTGGTCTCGTGCGGTTTTCGCGACGGTGATCGGGTGAAACCCGGTGTCGCAAAGGTCGAGTGTCAAGGTGGCAAGGGTCGGTCTCCATCCGATACGAGATAAGAGGGGAAAAATAATTGCCGATCGATAAATTGGGGATGCAAACACCGCAAACAAATCAGACAATCAAACAATTCACGCCGAAAACAAAATTTTTAATTTTTTCAAAATCTGGGCTGTTACATTTTTGCAAAAAAAAGAAAAGAAATATGAGAGTTACACCTCCCCCATACTTGATTATGGAGTGAAATGGACCAAATGCTGCTTATGATAGGTGGAACGATACCCTCCTTCCATCCTTGAGGCAAAATAAAAGGTTCCATAGACCATCGAAGATTTATGGATAAGGGAATATGTGTAAGCAAAAAGCATTATATATGGTCGGCATGGGACATATTGAGAGACCTTTACCGTTCACCGTTGACTGGAAAGTTGCACTTCTCAAAAATATTTTATCTCTGTTTTCAAAACCAAGAGCTCTGGCACATGTTTATTCTTTGCTTCCTTTCACGGGTTTTCAACCTTGCCATCAAAAGCCACGGTTCGAGAGTCTCCCCTTCTTTCTTCAAAGCACCAACTATGAGAGCATAATTGTCATTCTTGGTGTAACATGCATTGTCCCAAAGTATTACATTGTCTTCTGCATGCTTGTGTTATTGCTAGTCTGAAATACTGAGTTCTAGTCACCTTTAAAACTCCGGAGGAGTTTCTGCATTTATGTTTTGCTTCACTCATGGAGGCTAGCGAAATGCCACTCAAGTATGTTCAAGCTATGTGCATTGTGATCCTGTTTTGATTTTCAGTAGCTTATTATTTACTTTTAGTTGTTTGTGACTGATCACATGAAAGAGAATTTCTTCGTGCATTGTCCTTGTAGCATTGTTTCAATACTTGCTAAACTCTTTTCGTAGTACATGCTTATATACATTTGTTGAAGCAAAAGAGTTTGTCAAAGTTTTCTTTGTCGCGTCCAGTTCGTTGAACTGAATTTCTTGAGGACAAGAAATATGCTAATCTTGGGGGAGTTGATACGTCTCAAACGTATCTACTTTTCCAAACACTTTTGCTATTATTTTGCCCTCATTCTTGCATGATTTGGACGAAACTAACCCGGACTAACGCTGTTTTCAGCAGAGCTGCCTGTATGGTTTATTTGTGCGCAGGAAAATGGATTTTTAGACGTCCCAAAAAATTCCCAGAAAATTACCTGAAAATCCACGCACCCGAAGGAGCTAGATGCCAGAAGTGGGACCAGAGGGGAGCCCTGGGGGGCCCAGGCGCCCCCCTGGCGCGACCAGGGGTGGGGCCGCGCCCTCTGGCCGCCTGGGCTGCTCCCCCCTCCTCTGGTGCCCTACCGAGGCTCCTATTTATCCCCGTGACGAGAAAACCCCAGAACAGAAGTCGTTTTCCCAGTTTCCGTCGCGGAGCCGCCGCCACCCTATGTTCTTCTTCGGGATGGCTAATCTGGAGGCTGATTTGGCCTCCGGAGAGGGGAGATCGTTGCCATCGTCATCACCATCGCCACTCCATCCATCCTCCATGACTTCTCTTCATATGTGTGAGTAATTCCCTGCTGTAGGCAAAGGGGATGGTAGGGATTGGATGAGTTTAATCATGTAATAGTTTGTCAGATTGTTGGGGGCATGTTGCCTATCATCTACTTTGGTGTTTATCATCTTTGCTACAATTCGTTGTTCTTAATGCTTGTCACTTTGGGCCCGAGTGCCATGTTTTCAGATCTGAACCCTATGTGTTTTCATGAATATATTTGTGTTCTAGACCCTATCTATGAGTTGTATGCACCTATTATGGTCCGGAGCCGGCGATCCCAAAGGTGTCAGCTTGGGACACCAAAGGGGACGGTCCATAATTTGAGGATTCCTTGTATCCATTGAGTTTATTTCTTTGTTCCGGTGCTCTTTGACAGGAGCACCTTAATCTCCATAAGTTCCTTTTGGCCCTGTTCGTAGCGGGATGGTAGGACAAAAGATGTTGTGCATGTTCTTATTGCAAGCACGCACAACTACCTACGGGATACATGCCTAATATTTGATATTTGCCTAGATGATCATTGCTTTTCTGTGTTCCTTGCCCCGTGTTAGAATATATTATATGTTTACTCTCATCCATGCAGCGCCCAACCATCCATCTCCCTAACCTACAGTGTTTCCAATCCTGCTGGTCGTTAGTTATTACTTTTGTTGTTACTTTTGCTGTTGCTACCATCACTATCTTATTATCGTTACTACTTATCTATTATTTGCAAGCAAGTATATTTCAGGTGCGGTTGAATTGACAACTCAACTGTCAAAGCTTATAAATACTCTTTGGCTCCCCGTGTGTCGAATCATTAAATTGGGTTAACTTACCCGCGAAGACTATCTCGATCCCTTACGCCTGTGGGGCATCAACTGTGAACTCATACAACCCATAACGTGTGATGAACGCGGTCTTAGGAATGTCCTCTTCACGAACACGGATTTGGCGATACCCCATCCTCAAGTCAAGCTTGGAAAACACCTTTGCCCCATTCAACTGTTCTAACAGATCATTGATGCGGGGTAAAGGGTATTTGTTCTTGATGGTCTTCTTGTTAATACCGCGATAGTCCTGGACCAAGCGGCTAGTACCATAATTATTCTGGACAAACAAAGCTGGTGCACCCCAAGGGGAAGTGCTCGCGTGGATAAAACCGTCTGCCTGCAACTCTATCAACTGCTTCTTGAGTTCAATCAACTCCTTCGAACACATCTTGTACGGATGCCGAGAAATCGGCTGAGTACCAAGCTCTAGCTCAATAACGAACTCAATGTCTCGAACTGCGGGAATTCCTGGCAACTCCTCTCGAAAGACGTGTGGAAACTCACAGGCAACTTTGACTTCTTCGAGCAAAGGCGCGACTCCTGCGTTCAGGGTATACAACTGTGCTGCTCCTGCCATTGGGCCACAAGTGTAAAATATTTCTGCGCCTGAATCATGTGTCAACTTCACGGATCTTGAAGGGAAACCAATGTTGGCCTTGTGCTGCACAAGCCAATCCATGCCCAAGATGACATCAATGTCAGAACGCGGAAGCAAGATCAAGGAAGCGGAAAAAAGGAGACCCTGAATCTGGATCTGCACATCATGAAATTTGACAGCTGAACTCAACTTAGAGCACGGGGTAGAGATAGCCATAGGAGATGGCATCATCTCTGACTGCAGATCATGTGCACGTGCAAAGGACATGGAAACGAAGGAGTGAGAAGCTCCGGAATCGAACAACACGGTCGCAGGAACTGAACTAACTAGCAACCTACCAATCACAATCTCTAAAGACTGCTAAGCATCTGTCATCATCACGTTGTTCACCCTAATTGCACGTGGCTGAGCCCTCACCGTCGTAGTTCTCGGAGTAGAGCGAGGTGGGTGCGGTGGGAGCCGAGAAAAGCGCGGATCGGTGAACTTGGGAGAAGTGTGCCCCGGCTCTCCACACTTGTAGCAGATCACGCCTAACCTGGGCTGGGGCTGCGGACTGGGTGGCCTCGCGTGTGGTGGTGTAGAGCGAGGGGCTTGCTGAACTGGGACGGGACGGCGGGCAAAAGTGCGGACAAGTGCCCCCCCCTTGGCTGGAACTGCTGCCTCTGTGGTGGCGCCTCTGTGACCAAAGTCTTTGCCTTCTTGTGGACCATCAATGCGGAGCTGTACTCTCTCTGGAGCTTTCTGTCTGCGTCCCACTCTGCTCTGGCTGACTCCTGGAGGATAGCTGAATTGACGAACTGCGAGAACAGTGTAGGGTTGCACTGGGTGAGCGCATACTTGATATCTGTGCTGAGACCCCACGGAACCTGGCAATCGCTTGGCCTCTATGGAGACCTCCTCAGGAGCGTACCTGGCGAGCCTGACGAAGGCCAGGTTGTACTCCTGGACTGACCTGTCACCCTGTCTCAGAGCCAAGAACTCCTCTCGCTTCCTGTCCATCAAGCCACTCGGAATATGCACTGCTCTGAAGTCTACGACGAAGTCCTCCCAGGTGATCACATCATCGCCCTTGTTGGCCTTGTAGGTATCGTACCAGCTGGTTGCTGCACCCTGAAGCTAGAAGCAGGCGAAGGTGACGTAGTCTGCTGGCCTGACGGTTTTTGCGTTGAAGTGCTTCTTGATCTCTTCTATACAATCGTCTGCTTCCAGCGAGTCTCGGGCCTCTGAGAATCTGGGGGGGTTGATAGCAAGGAACTGCTGCAAAGTTCTGTGTTGTGGTCGATCGTTGCTCTGGGCAGTCTGGTTCTGGAGCATCTGTAAGATCGTAGTTGTGCCATGGGCCACTGCGGCCACAGCCTCCCCAAGGATAGGGTTATCTGGCGGCGGCATGTTCCCTCTCGGCATCCTGTATATAGGAACACTTATGAGAACATGGCAGAAATATCGATGAAACCAGAAGATAAAATAATATTGACAACAAAACTTCCTCACGAGGTATGAGGAAGCCGAAAGTTGAATATCCACCAAGGTTAACCCGGAAAGTCCGAAAGCTAGGTGCTACTTGAATCCCCAAACCAAGATCATATGAATCCAAGATAATAATCTTCTAGCGAGCACACAACAATATATATGAGTGGTTGAAGACCTGAACGTTGAGACATCTTCCCTGAGCGGCCCGCCGAAGCGGTCTCCTAGAGGGGGGAGGAACCACATCCGGAGGATGCCAACCATCCCTGTATAGGAGTTTCACCTGAGGTACGCTGTAAGCGAGGTGGAGCTGTCAACCCCAAGTGGCGGCTCAGTGTTCTCAACGTACGCCAACCCTTCTCGTCGCTAGCAAAAAATTATAGAGGAATCGGAGCCCCAAGTAAACGAGAACCTAGATTTGTTTTGAAAGGATAAGTTGTAGAGAGAAAAACAACGTTTCACTTCCTCACGGAAAAAGGGGTGGGAGGGTGGGGTAAGAAGAAAAAGAAAGAGTTCCTACTCTCTGATTTTTTTCCTAATAACTACAAAATAGTTTCTAAACTCAACTTCGGCCAGTAAGGGGTCCTACAGTCAGTCCTGCTCTGATACCAAGTTGTAAGGCCCCCGATGCGGTACTATCTTGAGTTAGTCGCTTTCACGTCCCACCTGTGATAGAAGCGCATAAGTGGCCACCGACGCACGATACTCGCACTCGTATCACTATCGGATTCTCGACAACAGGTAAATGAAGCATGAACACCTAAGACATAAAAATAAATAAGTCCAGGTCATACACTCGCCGCTGGTATTTATTACATCATCCCAGAGATCATAAGATCCAACGGTACATCATAACATCATGCGGAAGGCACACACGACCGAGTACGGTCAAAATTCAAATGGCCCTAGAGAGGGCTGCACATAAACAAGTCCACCCATGGAACGTCGGAACCCAACTATAGGATCTACTGGACGAAGTCCTCCTCATCGTCCTCCTCCGGTGGCACCTCCCCGAAGTAACGTCCAGTTCTCGGGTCGAGGTAGTAATCAACTGCAGCGGCCGATTAGGCAAAACATAAAAGGGAAAGGAAAAGCAACAGGTGAGAATATATCAATGCAGTATAACTAACTTCTCACGGTAAGGAAAGGTAGTGGTTGAGGTTGCAGCCCCGCTAGCATATATGAGTGGCTAACGAACTACTAGAGTAGGGGAGATCCAAGAACTCGTTGACAACGTGTCGTAAGTCTGCTATCCACCTACTTACGCAAAACATAACAAAATCTTGTCCCCTCTTTCTCGCCCCGGACGAAGAAGAGCAATCAAGGCAACTCACACGTTGGCACCTTTTAAAGCATGATTAAGTTGATGTTATTCTATGAACAAGGAGTAGGTCTCAAGTCGTCCATAACCGCAGACACAGCTTTTCAAAAAGATTTAACCCTGCAGGGGTGTACCAACTTCCCATCATAAACTTCGCATGTTGATGGCAAGAGAGTGTTAATACTCTTCAAGCCCTCGTTGATTACCCCAAGTGTAGGGTGAGATATAGTGCAGCGGCAAGTTTTCCCTTCGCAAAGATACCAAGGTTTGTCTCCTATAGGACTCCGAAGGATACAAGAAGGTGGTAAAGTGAACAATGGCGCCGAGGTTGCTAACTTCACCTGGACCTGCACACAGATACAAATAACTTTGCTCCCAACGAGTACAAAGGAGTTGTCAATTCCTCCGCCCTTGCTGTTTACAAAGGATCAACGCAAGAGATAATGATAGTGGCAACAGAAAGTAAAGACTGAAACTAAATTGAGGGTGTAAACAATGATATGAAGATGGACCAAGGTCACGTGATTTTCACTAGTGATGTCTCTCTCCCAAAAGACGATAAAAGTGCTAGTGAGGTAAACAAATCACAGTTGGGAAATTGACAGGATTATGAAGGCACCGCAATGCTAACTATGCTGCAAAGAAAGGAAGGGCTCAAATGCAATGGGCAGTACGCCAAGGTAAGTAGACCGAAATCCATCTGCATCTACTACGAATCATCCACCTTGAGATATCTATCCAGAACATCTCGCTAGTATTAAGTTGCGAATCCACCCCAAAGTGTAAATCCAAAGCAACAGACAACTGCATTAAAAGAACTTTGCGTAAAGTAAACAATCCTTGCATCCCACGCATAAAAGCACCGTTGTTTTATCCCTGGTGGCAACAGCACATCCCCTAGTCTCATGTTTCTGTCACTCAAGCTAGACATCAAGGGGCTGAACCCACAATCAAGCATAACGCTCCCTCTTGAGTTGCAATAAATCACTTGGCCAAAGTCAAACACGACAACAGAGAACATGCAAGAATTTACTCAAGAACAAAATATAAAAGAGAAGAACCAAATATATTACTCATCACAATCTGAACATAGTCTCATAATCCATCAGATCCCAACAAACTCAGCATAGCAATAGCAGAAAATTACAGAGGTGCCTCGATCATGTGAGGCAGCTCACGAGGTCTCGAAAGTGGAGGCACAAAGAAGGGAGAGATAGATCACATAGCTACTGGTCACGGACCCATGGTCCAAGGGAAACTACTCACGGTACATACGGGAGGCGTCCATGGCTATGGATGGTCTCCCGGAGGGGGTTGCTTCTCCCGGCAGGGTGCCGGAGCAGCTTCTCCAGGCAGCCCCGATCTTGAAACGGCGGCGGCGATACAGAGGCGAGATCGCGAAAGAGGAGTCCCGTCTAGGGGTTTCCACCCTGAGGGGTAAATATAGGCGAAGGGGGGTGTCGAGGGGACCCACCAGGCAGCCAGGAGGCCTCCTGGTGCGGCCTAGGGTGGGGCCGCGCCAGGGACCCTCCTGGCCTCCTGGTGGTGGCCCCCCTCCGCTCCTTTGGTGTTTCCAGAAGCTTCCGTGTCGCTGATTTTTTATCTGATTTTTTCGGATTTTTTGGAGCACTTTTAATGGCCAGAAAACCTGAAATACAAAAACAGCAACTGGCAGCTGGGTGCACTGGGTTAATAGATTAGTCCAAATATACTCAAAAGTTTATGAAAGTTCAAGCAAAACATGGCAAAGTCACACAAAACATGCATGGAGCAAGCAGAAATTATAGATAAGATTGGGACGTATCAACATCCCCAAGCTTAATTCCTGCTCGTCCTCGAGTAAGTAAATGATAACAAGCATAATTTCTGTGGTGACATGCCACACAACCATAAAAGGACTTTTAAGTAAAGCAATCAAAGCATGCAATTCAATTCAAGTCTTAACAAGCAAGAGTCTATATTAGCATTGACACAAGAAACAAAAGAACAAAAGGTGCAACAGCTCTCGCCGTCCGTGACTCGAATGTCTCCAGATGGTGTTTGCGTGCAAGCAGGGGATAGGGAAATACGAGAGAGAAAAAGTAATTGTTGAGAACAACTATCTACTAAAGTTTCACACTTAGTCTCCTTTGGATTCTTATCTTGACTCGTCCCCAGACCACTAGTCAGGTACCAGTCAAACTGATCCAGTCCCTTTCGATATCTTGAGCACTCATGCAATGGATGAGCGTGAGCAAGAAAGTTGACACCTAAAAGGAGAAACAGAAAGAAGGTGGAGGAGGAAGACAAAAAGGTGTGGAAGGCTCACATCAATGAGGACAATCATAGGCGAGAGAAGGCCATATGATAGATATGATGGGAAGAGTAGGGATTGTCTCTAACTTGCTTGCTCAAGAATACCTAGAGCTCGTTTGAGGAGGCTCATCATTGGAATATACAAGCCAAGTTCTATAGTGTGAAGGTCCCCACATAGCTATATGCATGATGATGATCTCTATGGAGTACAAGGGATAGAGGATGAAGTACTAGTGTGGGTCTATCAAAAGGAATAGTAGTGTGCCCCCTTCTCTCTTTTTATTTCTTTTTCTCTTTTCTATTTTTTTGTATTTTTTTGGTGGCCTCAATGGATCTTTCTATTTAACTCTCATTTGTCCTTTTTGGGATCTTTTTATTTTGTTCTCTTTGGGATCTTTTCCTCACTTTAGGGGCAACACTCTATATTTTACAAGAATATAGGAGATCTTTCACACTTTACAAAGGTACTCACATAAAGAAGATATAACTATCATGATGCAAATGTATGACATGAAGATCAAGTCATGAGAAGATGGATGTTGCATGGCAATGTATCTCGGAAAGGCTATGGAAATGCCTTGTAGGTAGCTATGGTGGCTGTTTTGAGGAAAGATATAAGGAGGTTTATGATGACAGAGCGTATCGTGCCAAGGGTTTGGATGCACCGGCGAAGTATGCGCCAACTCTCAAGGTGAGAAAGGGCAATGCACGGTACCGAAGAGGCTAGAAAAGTAAAGGTGGGTGGAAGTGTCAACTTTCGAATACTCACATTAGTCCGAAGAACTCATGCACTTATTATCGGTAACTCTCAATCTAATCAGGAGGTTCACAAAGAGACAAGTACCCCGAGGAGGAGTGTATGGGGGTTTGGTTATCCTTGCGCATCCTCGACTCATGGTACGTGAGTGTACTCTAATATTCGAACCCTCCAGAGGTTAGTGATCCATCTAGTAGCTAGAGTTCTCAACAGGGGTTTTTGGTTTTCGAAAAACATACAGATTGCCCAAAATACGACATCTATCACTATTAGGCTCGAGCTCTTGACACCAAAAGTTCAAACATTACTCTAGTCAAAACCTCAAAACTATTGCAAGTTACTACTACAAAGAGAACAACAACTTCAACTACCTACTTCTAGTCAAGACACAAAACTCAGTGCAACAGGAAAACTCTCTAACAAGATAAAACATGCAACCTATAGAAAGTTCAACCTAAAACAAACGAAAAGCTCTAGAAAAACTAAAGCACTACAACTAAACAGAGCAGCAGCTAAGAAAAGAAAAGAACAACTCACAGCTGAAAGAGTAAGCATGCAAATCCTATGAGGAGTTCTAATTCAAGTGGAGCGTGTATCTCTCCCACACAAAAGAGTAAGTAAGCTGGGATCTAACTTGTTACTACAGCAAACAAAGAAAAAACAAACCTAGAAAAGTAAAGAGCGAGACGCTCCAAGTATAGCACATAACGCATGAAGTGATAAAAATATAGTGCAACGAGAGACGAACTGATAATTGTTGATGAAGAAGGGGATGCACGGGGGCATCCCCAAGCTTAGATGCTTGAGTCTCCTTGAATATTTATTGGGGTGCACATGGGCATCCCCAAGCTTGAGCGTTTGAAACTCCAAGATCTTCTTTCATCATCTTCCATCGCGCACTTGAAAACTCCCTTCATACATAACTCATTGCAGACTGATTAGAGAGGTTAGTACCCTAATAAAATAATTTTTTTCTCCAATGGAAATAAATATAATCTTGAAGAGCTACTGTTTCTCAAGATTGCCAAAAAGTTTTTGCAAAGAAAAAGCAAGCTTAAGGTTTGCAAAAGTAAGGAGAGACAAAACGTGGCAGAATCTGTGAAAAACAGAACAGAAGATAGAAAAGAATTTTTAGGGATACTTCTACAACTCAAATCAAAAAACTCAGAACATATGCAAGTTTCGTAATTGTATAGAGCACTCTGTGTAAAAACTTCAGCTCAAACAGATGAACTGGGATTTTTCTCTGATTTTTCTAGTCACGAGGACATAATCTGTTTTCTGGACAACATGTCACAACTTTCACTTCCCTTGTTGTATGAGGCTATAAAAGGCACAAAGCTTGAAAAGTAAAGTTACAATGATGTTGCTAAAGTAGTAACAATCATCAAGACCACTAAAAACTGAAGAAAATCAAAAAGAAAAACCTAAATTTGTTGCGGGTTGCCTCCTGAAAGCGCTTCTTTAAAGCCATTAGCTAGGCTTAATGCAAAAGATCAAAGTTCTCCAAAATCATCGGAAGGTTCACCAAGGATCTCAAAAGGGTTTTCAATAATCTCATCCTTTTTCTTCCGAGGGAAAAGGTACGTACCTTTTGCTTTACCACGCAAACGTATTTGTCCTTTAGCTATATCAATGAAGCCCTTCATGGCTCAGAGGAAGTCCCTTCCAAGCACTATATTTCCTTGATTGGCCTTCATGATGGAGAAGTCAATCTCCACACTCCTTTTTAGAAACATGACCTGGACATCTTTCAATCTTCCGTGGATCTCAGAAATATCACCATTACAATGTTCATGGAAAGATGGAAATTTGTTCATGCTTGCAAGGTACAAAGAATCATAAATAAAGCTAGGCATTATAGAAACTGTAGATCCAATGTCACAAAAAGCAAGGAAGTTTTGATTAGAGATAGCAATCCTAACAAAAGGTTCCCAGTCATTTTCTATTTCCAAAATCTCCTCTCTAGGAGTATTTGGTTTTTCTACTACTTTTAAGTCTAGAGCATCAAGTTTTTTCTCAATAGTAGCAATTCTATCTATAACAGTATCAAGACCATCATAAACAAAATAACAAGATAAACCATGTATAATTTCAAGAGCTCTAGCTTCATCACACTCTAAAAAGTCTCCTTCAGCTATAAGATCAAGAGAGTGCTTACACCACTTAAAAAGGCCAAAGTAAAAATTTCTAAGCACAATTCTTATAGGTAACCAAGGCATGTTTGCCTTATGTTCTTCAGAAATTCTGTCCCATGCCTTCTTCATATTTTCCCCGTTCCTTTGGTGGAAATCCAAGACCTCGGATTCCCTCATAGTACCAACTCCTAACATACTTGACCACACAAGAAAGGTAACAGGTATTTTTGGTATTTTTTATAAGGGACACAAAAGTAAAAACTGAAAGGTAAACTAACAAGACTAAAAAGCAAAGATAAAAGATAGTGTGCAACTCCCCTATCTTGTAGGCTGGAGTCCCCGGCAACAGCGCCAGAAAACTTGCTGATGGAAAGAGAGTGTTAATACTCTTCAAGCCCTCGTAGATTACCCCAAGTGCAGGGTGAGATATAGTGCAGCGGCAAGTTTTCCCTTGGCAAAGATACCAAGGTTTGTCTCCTGTAGGACTCCAAAGGATACAAGAAGGTGGTAAAGTGAACAATGGCACCGAGGTTGCTAACTTCACCTGGACTTGCACACAGATACAAATAACTATGCTCCTACGAGTACAGAGGAGTTGTCAATTCCTCCGGCCTTGCCGTTTAGAAAGGATCAACGCAAGAGATAATGATAGTGGCAACTGAAAGTAAAGACTGAAAGTAAATTGAGGGTGTAAACAATGATATGAAGATGGACCAAGGTCACGTGATTTTCACTAGTGATGTCTCTCTCCCAAAAGACGATAAAAGTGCTAGCGAGGTAAACAAATCACAGTTGGGAAATTGACAGGATTATGAAGGCACCGCAATGCTAACTATGCTGCAAAGAAAGGAAGGGATCAAAAGCAATGGGTAGTACGCCAAGGTAAGTAGACCGAAATCCATCTTCATCTACTACGAATCATCCACCTTGAGATATCTATCTAGAACATCTTGCTGGTATTAAGTTGTGAATCCCACCCAAAGTGTAAATCCAAAGCAACAGACAACTGCATTAAAAGAACTTTGCGTAAAGTAAACAATCCTTGCATCCCACGCATAAAAGCACCGTTGTTTTATCCCTGGTGGCAACAGCACATCCCCTAGTCTCATGTTTCTGTCACTCAAGCTAGACATCAAGGGGCTGAACCCACAATCAAGCATAACGCTCCCTCTTGAGTTGCAATAAATCACTTGGCCAAAGTCAAACACGACAACAGAGAACATGCAAGAATTTACTCAAGAACAAAATATAAAAGAGAAGAACCAAATATATTACTCATCACAATCTGAACATAGTCTCATAATCCATCAGATCCCAACAAACTCAGCATAGCAACAGCAGAAAATTACAGAGGTGCCTCGATCATGTGAGGCAGCTCACAAGGTCTCGAAAGTGGAGGCACAAAGAAGGGAGAGATAGATCACATAGCTACTGGTCACGGACCCATGGTCCAAGGGAAACTACTCACGGTACATACGGGAGGCGTCCATGGCTATGGATGGTCTCCCGGAGGGGGTTGCTTCTCCCGGCAGGGTGCCAGAGCAGCTTCTCCAGGCAGCCCCGATCTTGAAACTTCGGCGGCGGCGGTACAGAGGCGATATCACAAAAGAGGAGTCCCGTCTATGGGTTTCCACCCCGAGGGGTAAATATAGGCGAAGGGGGGTGTCGAGGGGACCCACCGGGCAGCCAGGAGGCCTCCTGGTGCGTCCTAGGGTGGGGCCGCACCAGGGACCCTCCTTGCCTCCTGGTGGTGGCCCCCCTCCGCTCCTTTGGTGTTTCCGGAAGCTTCCGTGTCGCTGATTTTTTATCTGATTTTTCCAGATTTTTTGGAGCACTTTTAATGGCCGGAAAACCTGAAATACAAAAAATCAAAAAACAGCAACTGGCAGCTGGGTGCACTGGGTTAATAGATTAGTCCAAATATGCTCAAAAGTGTATGAAAGTTCGAGCAAAACATGGCAAAGTCACACAAAACATGCATGGAGCAAGAAAAAATTATAGATACGGTTGGGACGTATCACATGTACGTCCGGTTTCCTCTTGGCTGTGTAAACGCTGAAACTCCGGAACGTCAAAGTCCCTCTAACTAAAAACGCACAATTCTGGGTAGCCCCCGGTGAGTCAACATCCAACTCAAAAGCCGGTCGCGCTCTCGAATCGGTCTCTACCGTATGGACAAGGTCGAGTTTAGCCTCACCTGAACAGCAGGGGACTTCCCTAGCTCACTAGTGTGGACCAACAAGAGGAACTATGTCTCCGCTGGTCCGGGTTGTTTCAAAAACTGCTGGGGTACCAACCAAGCACACACACGTTTGCAAATAGTAAATCACCTCGGGCCACCACTAGAACTGTTTGAAGCTAGGTAGGTAAGACAAGGGGACCCCATAGAATCCCACACACGATTAGGCACGCTCATCAAGAAACACAATACCCGGGACTCGGGACCTAGGTGACTCGAACGGAACAAAACACCTGGCGGGAACAGCCCGGTCTCCCATCCTTCGTCAAATATAAATAAACATCATAATAATAATTATCAACCAATTTCTGGTAATATGATGATATTCGACCAAGTAGAAATGGGTATAAGCAGCAGGTTAAGGGCCTACACATACTAAGCAATGGTTAAGCAAGCAAGGTACATAGCCAAACCAGGTTTTTCTAGGATGTGGGGACATGGCTGTTTGGGTTAAATTGAGAGGCAAAATTATATGGTGGTAGGATCAAGCAACCATTCTAAAAACAGCTAGGCAAGCGAGCTGAAAGCTATAAAGAATGATATATAAACCCCCTTGCCTGGGTAATCAGTCGACGGAGCAGACGTAGAAGGGTCCTCGGACTCGGTGTCGGAAATCTCCACGAAAGTCTCCTCGGCAGTCTCAGGTGCTAACGTAAGGTACCGTCAAGGAAAAGCACACAAGTAAACATCAAGATCAAATGCACAAGCATGGCTGAGATGATCAAGTTTAATTAGACATGGTGTGACCCTATCTAGTCAAATTTAAATGAAGGTGTTGACGACACGTCAAAAAACTCCGTATGCAATTATTATTGTTTTATGGCTTTGGTCATAGCCTTAACTTTGATGTAAGTGACATGGCAACATGACATGGCATGAAATAACAACAACAAGTTAACAATAAGCATCGTGACACAAATCTATCGATTCCGAAGACGGAGAAGTGTCGGTGAATTTGACACCGGGAAGGTCCAATAGAAGAGAAAGATCCCAACCACTTGCATATGAAAATATGCTAGGGGCTGGTTCATGGATGCAAGGATTCAAGATGACATGGAAAAGAGCTTGAAGGATCAAAAGCACAAGATCAACATGCACTGAAGTTGAAACAAAGACAAAGCATTGGAGGGCAAAAGAAATTGAATGGTTATAAGTGCTTGTGTACCATGTCCATTTTTGTGTTGCACAAAACACAAAATGGATATCACCATTGAATTCCTGGGACCTTGTTGCCCCAAAATCATATATGACACGACTCAAGTTGAAATAGTAAAACACAGTTTGCAAATTCAAATGAACTGAAGGGCCTTAATGCAAATTGCCAACACCTCAATATTTTAAGGATCAATTTACAACATGGACCTCACCATGGACTTCAGTGGGAAATTCTACCCCAAATTCATATATGGGATGATATGTTTGAGGTAAAATGCCCAAGTCATTTTAAAACAGATTTGAATTTGAATTCAAATCAACTTTGGAGGGAATACAAAAAAAGAAAAGAAAAAAGAAAAAGGGAGAGACAGCACCATGGGCTCGTCTCAGGCACAACCGGCCCAACTTCTATTCTCCTCTGGACTGCAGTGGGCTCAGCCCACTCGGATTAGGCCGCCTGGTCCACTGACGCGCGGGTCCCAGTTGTCAGCCACTCGTCCCTTGCAAAAATGGGTGCGGAAAATGTCCCCAGCGGGGTTCGAACTCGCGTCTCCCCGTTGCCTCTCGCTGCACGCTACCACTCGGCCACTGAACGGATCTTGACAGGCTACAGGTGCAAAGCAAAAAAAGCAGAGAAACCCCCGGCTAACTGAACTTCAAGCGAAGGCATGAACCCGACCATCACTTGACGTCGACGAGTTTTTCGGCGAGCACTGCATCGTGCAGGGGGCGCCTCCAGCTTGACTGAGATAAGAAGGATGGAGAGGGAACATCCACGATCACGTGGGTGCCCCCGGGGTTGGTCGTGGCCTCGCAAAGGCGACGCCTTGCTGACCGGAAGTTGACGGCGGCGAGCGAAACTGCACGGGCATACCTGCGACCACGGCGGCCGCGACGTGCACCAAGGCGACGCCTTGTCGTCAAACGCGTGCTATGCGTGTTCCTAGAGAAGGGGGGAAGCACGCTCGGTTCACCCATGGCCACGTGACTACTAGGACGCCTGCCGGCGACGACTGGAGGCGGCTCTATAGCTACTGCACGGAGGAAACACTACGGGCCCTTGGGAGGGGAAAGGAGAGGCGTCGTCGCTCACCTAGGAGTGCTTGTAGGCGACCTCGACTTGTGTTGTAGGGGACGTGGACGCACTCGCCGGTGTCTGGGCAGAAGACGACGGCGGCTGTCGATGGTGGCTCGGATCCAAACGCGAAGCAGGGCCCGTCTTGTCCGTTGGGGAAAAGGTCGAGGAGATGTTGAAGAGAACGGAAACGAGGGCACGCTCGACGGCGAGGTCGGGCGATGGTGAATCGCTCGTCGGGCTCACCGACGTCAAGCGGAACAGGGGAAGGCACCTGCGCCCATGGCGGCGGCGGCACGCGAAATTGGAGTGGGGGGGGGTCTAGCTAGCTAGGGTTCCCGGAGCCGGGGCGAGGCCAGGTTATAAAGGGGGATCTCCCCGGCCACGTCGGCGGCTCGGTGTCGCCGTGGCCTCTCCAGCGTGCATGAGATAGAGGTGAGGGGGACCTCGTCCACGATGTAAAGAAGAAGGAGGGGAGTCGTGCGATCCAAGATCGACGGTGGAGAGTCACCTCCACTTACCGGTTCGGAGTCGGGCTTGAGCCCAGGAGGGGGGGAAGAAGGGCCCAGGTGGGCTAGGCTGAACCAGACACTGGGAAAAAAGAAAAAGGAGCACCCCTCTCTCGCCTTTTCTGTTTAATAAAAACAGAGGCACTTGGGGAATTTTCCAGAAATATTTACAAGGAACTAAATCACATAAAAATATGCAAAATGATCCTTGCAATATTCTCCAATTTATAAAATTGGTTTGGACATTTTTAGAGCAACTAAAATGTGGGGCCATTTTTTAAATTCAAACCACATTGAACTATGGCCCACATTTTTAGAATTGGCAAAAATGGAGTAAGAGTTTGAAAACACTTGGGAAGGGAAAAGAAATGGCTATGCCAAGTTTGGGGTCAAGGGGAGCATGCATGCAACATGGAAAAAAAAATCCTCAAACACCCTTCTTGAACCACTTTGTTTGAATTCAAAAGCAAATCAAATGAACTCAAAAATTCTTGGCATTTAAAATCATCACATGAATTTGCAACATCTAGCACCCTGTCAAGTTTGGAAGTCACATGACAAAGCAAAATTACATGATGATTACAAGAATTTCTCTTGGGCTGTTACAGGGATGCACGGGGGCATCCCCAAGCTTAGCCGCTTGAGTCTCCTTGAATATTTCTTTGGGGTGCATGGGGCATCCCCAAGCTTGAGCTTTTGACACACCTGGATCTTCTTTCATTATCTTCCTTTGCACACTTGAAAAACTCACTTCATACGAAACTCATAATAGACTTATTAGAGTGGTTAGTACCCATAATAAAATAAATTTCCTTTGCAGGAAATAAAGATTTTGAACAAGGTCTAATGTTTCTCAAGATTGCCAGAAAGTTTTTGCAAAGAAAAAGCAGGCGCAAGATTTGCAAAACTGGGAAAACGTAGAACATGGCAGAATCTGGGAAAAACAGAACATCAGGTAGTAAATAATTTTTTAGGGGTACTTTCGCAACTCAAATAAAAAAACTCAAAATAGGTGGTAGATTCACAATTGTATAGAGCATACATTCAAAAAATTCAGATAAAAAGATGATCTGGTGATTTTTAAAGTTTTTTTCAATGAAGCAAACAGATTTTTTTTTCTGGACAGCATGTCACAACTTTTGATCAACATGCCGTTGGAGGCTAAAACTTGACACAAAGCTTGAAAATAAAGATATAATGATGTTGCTACAGTAGTAACAAGCATCAATAGCACTAAAACTGAAAGTAAAAAAAATTTGGGTTGCCTCCCAATAAGCGCTTTCTTTTATGCCTTTGAGCTAGGCATGAAGCAAAAAGATCAAGTTTTGTAAATATCAAAAGCATAACTTGCCCGTATAACAGACCCAAAAGGTTACTTAATCTTCTTTCTAGGGAAATGCTCCATGACCTTCTTTAGGGGAAATTGGAATCTTATAGTCCCTTCTTTCATGTCAATGATAGCACCAACGGTGCGAAGAAAAGGTCGTCACAAAATAATTGGACATGAGGGATCACACTCAATGTCCATGACAAGAAAATCAACGGGAACATAATTATCATTGACAAAAATAAGCACATCATCAATCCTTCCTAAAGGTTTCTTTATGGAAGAATCAACAAGACGAACACCAAAAGAACAAGGATCAAAAGGTTTCAATTCAAGCATATCATACATTCTTTTGGATAAAACAGAGGCACTAGCTCCAACATCACATAAAGAAAAGTAAGGAAGGTTATTCAATTTAATCTTGACCATAGGATCCCAAACATATTCTAGTTTTCTAGGAATAGAAACTTCTAGCTTAAGCTTCTCCTCCCTAGATTTGATAAGAGCATTAGTGATATGCTCGACGAAGGCAATGTTAAGTGAACTAGTGTGGGGGTTCTTTGGCCATTCTTTGCAAGAACTCGATGACTTAGGAAAGGCTACAATTATCAAAATCAAGTTCACTACCATTAGTTAAAGTGGTAGTGATGTCATCTAAGCTCATTTCCTCTTTGGTAGTCTCTAATTTCAAGGGGCCTTCTTGTCCTAAAGTTGAGGTTTTAGCATCACCATTGATGGGTCCATTAGGTGGACTAGGGATGTGATGGGTGCTAAAAGTTTTGAGGTCCTCAACAACATGTAAAGTATCAAGTGTGGTGTATGTAGGAAGGTTCTTAACTCTCTCTTACTCTTCTTTCTTTATAGCCCTTCTATCCTTAAGTTTGGCTACCATTCTAATGTTCTCATTTATGTGCATTTGGATAGCATTCATAGGTGTGGTTTTATTCTCCTCAAGGGGATAAGTCCTAATTTTGAGCATCTCTACATCATGAGCAATGTTGTCTACCTTCAAAGAGAGACTATCTAATTTGTCTAATTTCTCTTCTACACTATTGTTGAAGGCTTTTTGGGAAGTAATAAAGTCCTTCAACATGCTCTCTAATTCAGAAGTGGAGTTTTTGGTACTAGGATAAGTTTTTTTGTTCTCATAAGATTTGTTGGAAGGGAACGGTCTAGGATTGTTGCTACCAAAGTTACTCCTATAAGCATTATGTTTGAAGTTGTTCCTAGAAATAAAATCAACATCTATTTTCTCTCTCTCTCTCAACCAAAGAGTTCAAAGGAAAATCATGAGGATCAATAGGAGCTTGCTTAGTGAGTAAAGACATGATCAAGTCAACCTATCATTTTAAGAGGAGATCTCCTCAATAGAGTTTACCTTTCTACCTGTTGGAGATCTTTCGGTGTGCCACTGAGAGTAGTTTTTCATCATATCATCTAATAGCTTTATGGCGACACCAAGTGTGGTTGACATAAAAGTTCCTCCCGTGGCCAAGTCTAACAAATTACGCGAGGTAAAGTTCAATCTTGCATAGAAAGTCTAGATAACTATCCAAGTAGTAAATCCATGACTAGGGCAATTATTAACAAAAGATTTCATGTGTTCCCAAGCTTGGGCAACGTGTTCATTATCCAGTTGCCTAAAATTCATAATATCAACTAGGTAATCTTAGCAGGTGGGTAGTACCTCCCAATAAAAGCACCCTTTCCTTTGTCCCAAGAATCTATGCTATTCCTAGGCAAGGATTGGAGCCACTCCTTAGCTCTTCCTCTCAAAGAGAAGGGGAAAAGCTTAAGTTTAACAATATCACCATCTACTTCCTTATACTTTTGCATATCACAAAGCTCAACAAAATTATTCAAATGCAAAGCATCATCATCTCCAGCACCGGAGAATTGTTCTTTCATAACAAGATTCAACAAAGCAGGTTTAATCTCATAGGAAGTCGCCTCAGTAGCGGGTGCATCAATAGGAGTGCAAATAAAGTCTTTGTTGTTGTGACTAGTAAAGTCACACAACTTGGTGTTTTCAGAGGAACACATAATAACAGCAGCAAGCAAGAACAAAGTAACTTTTTTTGGTGTTTTTTGATAAAAGACTCTAAAGAAAAAACTGAAAATTAAAATAACAAGACTAAAAATGAAAGATAAAAGATAGTGTGCAACTCCCCTATCTTGAAGACTGGAGTCCTCGGCAACGGCGCCAGAAATTTAGCTTGATGGGTGTAGATAACACCTTCTCGTTGATTACCCCAACTAGAAGGTTAGGATGTAATAGTAGCAAATTTCCCTTACACGAGGACTGTAAGGTTTATCAAATCTAGGAGGAATCCAAGGATCAACAAGAATGTGGTGGAGTAGATATCACTCACTCAACCTGGACCTGCAAACAAAAGAAAATAACTTTGCTCCCAAGGAGTCAGAGAGGTTGTCAATCTCTCCGATCTTGCTGTTTACAAAAGATCAAACACAAGGGTGGAAATAATAGTAGTGATTGCAACAGAAGGGAAATCAAAGAAGTAAAGGTGAACGATGTAAACTATGGTGGAAATATGGAACGAGGTCCCATGACTTTCACTAGTGATGTCTCTCTCCCAAAAGACGATAAACAACAATGTTGGGTGAACAAATTACAGCTCGGCAATGACAGGATTATAAACGCACCGCAATGCTAATTATGCTACAAGAAAGCTAGAGGCTCAATCGTATGGTCATTACACCAAAAATAGTAGACCGTTTATCCATCAACATTTACTCACTAATCATCCCCCCTTGAGATATCTGTCCAAAACATCTCGCTGGTATTAAGTTGCGAACCCCAGCCAGACTGTAGGCTCAAAGCAACAGACAACTGCATTAACATCACTCTATGCGTAATGTAAGCAATCCTTGCAACCACAGTTACAAGCACCGTTGTTTTCTCACTGATGGCAACATCACATCCCCTAGTCTCATGTTTATATCACTCAAGATGGACATCGAGGGGCATGAACCCACAATTAAGCACAACGCTCCCTCTTGGAGTTACATTCGACTACTTGGCCAAAGAAACAAACATAACGATCACATAGCTACTGGTCATGGACCCATTGTCCAAGGGGACTACTCACGGCACATCCCGGAGATGATCATGGTGGTGGAGAGGTCTCCGAAGGTCAATCCTCCCTCCGGCAGGGTGCCGAGACAGTTTCTCCTGGCGATCCCGAGATCAGAATCGCTCTGGTGGCGGAACAGTGGACGAAGTCGCGTAACAGGGTTCCTCCCGAGGGTTTTCGGAGCAAGTGTAATAAATAAGCCAAAGGGGGGCTCGAGGGGAGGCTCCACATGACCAGGCGGCCAGGTAGCGTGGCCTCCCCCTGGCTAGGGGGTGGCCCCCTCCGGCTCTCCTTCGGGCATCTGGACTCTTTTGTCGCGCTGATTTTTTTATATGATTTTTCTGGAATTTTCCGAGCACTTTTACTTTTGACATTTTCCTGCAATGCACGGACAACGATAGACAAAAACTGGCACTGAACACTTAGTTAGTGGGTTAGTCCAAATATGTTGTAAACGATATGAAAGTGTAGCAAAACATATACCAATATCACCAATATAAGCATGAAACAAGAAGAAATTATAGATACGTTTGGAACGTATCATTGTTCCCCTAGGTATAGCCGGAGACACACACACCCCCGCAGCTAACCCTAACCCTATCGACAGGCAGTTAAATCGCCTCGCGATCGCCTCCCTGTCGCTCATAAGGTGGGCTACGTGGTGGACCCTCTCCTAATCGGTTGCTAGGAGAGGGGCTCTGTTATTTTTGTTGAAACGCTAATCTTCAATACTATTAAGGTTGAGTTGGTGTTTGTAAGTCATGATTTTTCGTCCTTCACACTTTTGCTAAATAGCCCTTTCCTTCTCTGGATATTAACTCGTCGTCCTCGAAAAAAATGGTTCGAGATGTTCGTTCGTTCGTCAAAGGCAGATGTGACGCCCCCAAAATCAATCCGTGTACAGTAACCATACACGCAGGGTACATGGCTGAGATTAGGGTGCCACGGTGATAATATCACAGCACAACACTAAACACAAAAGGATAAACAAATATATTACAATAGAGCGGGTCACGCGGACCCGAATACATAAGTCATACAAGCCATAATATCTGAGTACAGACATAGTTAGTCAAGTTTTGCCTTAAGAAGGCTAGCACAAATCACATCAGAGCTACAGATCGAAAAGGCGAGGCCTCCTGCCTGGGATCCACCGAACTACTCCTGGTCAACGGGGAACTCGACGTCGTAGTAGGCGCCTCCGGGGTACTCCTTCTCCTGGGCTCCAACGTCGGCTGCAGCGGCCGATCAGGAAAAACAGTAAAGGAAACAAAGCAGGTGAGTATCTAGTATACCCGCGAGTCTTACGTCCGCTACTAAGCATTATGCATTGTATCAACGGAAAGAAGAGGCTGTATATAGTGGACTAAAAGACAGAAATCCAGAACAAGGGTAAGAAGCTAGGCCTATCGAAGACTAGCATCTTCCGACGATGTCTTGCAGCATGAGGTAAGAATCAGCCAACAGTTATATAAAGCATGAAGTAACAATGCAGCAGAAGTTGCTGCAGCATTGTATAATAATAAGTTGTAATGATTAACAATGCCTCCGAGTTCACCTCCTCGACATCCCCGCGAGGAAGAGAACCCGGAACCATACAGTTTAATAATAATAGTTTCTAGTGGTAAGATCCAGCTTCAGCATAAAGCGTCCTGTTACCGTGGACACGGCTATTCGAATAGATTAATCTTCCCTGCAGGGGTGCACTTGTCTTACGCTACACGCACGGATCTCCAGGGTGGCGGGAACCTTGTTAGGGAACGCTCCACCGAGGCTATCCGACACTTCATAGCCCATCTTTCAAACTCAACAGAGAGGTCATCCGCCGGTCTAAATCCTAAGTACGCCGGGCCTTGGACCCCAACCCGAACGTACTCCTGCACGGTGCGTGGCTGGCCGATGAAGTTGAAGCAAATCCAAATAAGACACCACCGCGCGAGCAAATAAGACAACACCACTTCCCGGCGCAGGCCGCGGTACTACTGGCGTCTGAAGAGTCCTCGGACGACACTACGAAGAAGAGGAGCCCATAACTCGTAATTCCCACGGGTAGGTAGTGCGTACATGGCATATAGCCAACTCAAGACATTCACTGAACCATTTAGCATTTTAATTAACCTGCGTGGCAACCGTTGTCGCTGCCTCGACTTAACTGACCCGCGGACAACGACAGCAGCCAGGACCACCAGTACATCGGTGCCTGCCCTGTCGTCCCACCAAGTCTCTGCGGTTACCAACAAGGTGAACCGTCTCCTTACCTTGTCTCGCGTGTGCTCCTGGAGGAGCTCGACTTTCGGGGGTTGGTAACTCTCGCGGCCAATGATCAGGGGCCAAGCACACCGGTACACTGGTCGTACCCTCCCTGTCGTCCCGTCGCAATACCTCTCGCGGGCACCGTTGGGTCGCCCGACTTCTCACCTGAAGGACAATCGCCGTTCAGGACCCTATGGCGGAAAGACAAAGTCAGCCTCGAGTGGAGTACAAGGATTACTCCTTGATAGCTCACACTTGAGGTGACTAGGCATAACCCAGATAGGGGCCTTAGACGGTGTCTGCATGTACCGTACCTGTGCAGTTTATAATTATCGTATCCGCGTTCACTCCCCTGACTGACCACGGCCCGCTATCTAATCCTAGCTAACAATGCGCAGGGCTCACTGCTGAATAATGCACAATAATAATAGGCAGCATAGGATAAAGGAGGTACATCAAGGGGCAAAAAAAAACAGGCTATGCAATTGAATAGGATTGTAACGTAGCAGCAGCAGTAACAATGCCTAGTGCAAGAAATGTACGGAAAGATAGGCGATATCTGGGGAAGAGAATGGCTCTGCTTGCCTGGAAGCTCGACGGTAGTAGTGGGGTCGTCGACGAAGTAGTCGTACTCAGCAGCGGTGTAGTCGACGGCAGCAGCGGGGTCTACCGGAGATTAAGGGGGGAAGAAACAGTAAATACACAGCAAGCATATACAAACAGATGCATGACAAGACGGATGCAATATTAACGGTGTTCTAACGCAGTGCAATGCACGTTGCTCGGAGCAGAAATTCATCTGAGGATGAACTACCGGCTCCGGATGATTACCGGACAGGGTGACCGGAGGGGGAGGGATCAAGCCGGAGGTGTCGTGGGTACCGGACAAACATAAGGGGGTGTATCCGTGCTAGTTGATCTATTCCGAGAAACATTGGTGTTCGGAATAAATTCATCCGGGCACTCTAACAGTACCGAAAAATTTATCGGACAGACGGTCCGGAGGGGGGATGTTCGATGTTCGGTATGTTAGAGTGGGGTGGTAGACATACGGATAGCGTATTCTTATTCATTATATTTTTTTGATCAATTTTCATGTATAAAGTTTTTGAATCCGAGTTACGGTTTAAAAGTTATTGAATTTCAAAGTTTTAAATCATTTAAATGATTTTCTGAATTTCTTTTATTATTTATTCAACATTATCCAGAACATTATCCAAAACAGTGCCTGACATGTGGGACCCACATGTCAGCCTCTGTTTATTTATAAAACATTTTAATAAATCAGAATAGCCTCTGGTCCCACATGTAAGTCACTGGAATTTCTAATTTTAATTTAATTTAACTACTGACATATGGGGCCCAGGTGTCATACACTGCTTATTAACAAAAATCAAATTACTCATTAGGCTGACAAGGGGGCCCATGTGTCATACTAACAGTAGTCTAATTAAGCAACTTTAATTAATTAAAAGGGCTAGGGCCCAGGTGTCAGCGGGTTAGGGTAGGGGTTAGCCGTGGAAGTTAACAGCCACGTCGGCTGTGTCCTCGCCGGCGAGACAGGGGCGCCGGCGGCGGCGTGTGCCCAGTACAGGCGATGGGAGGGGGCGTGAGGGGGCCCGACCGAATGAGGGGAAGGCCGCGCGGCGATCTGTGGTGATGGCGGGTGACAAGGACGACCGGAGCGAGTTCTCACACAACAATGGCGGAGGCGGCATTCGGCTCCAACGGCAGACAACGAACCGCGGCAAAATCGAGCGAGCAAAGTGTCCAAATCGAACGCACGTTCAACTGGGAACACGTCGATGCCGTTGGTGCGGACGATATGGCATAGGGAGCACGGTGTTCACGGCCATGGCAGCGGCCAGAACTCGGCGTGGTGGAGACGGCGAACCAGTGCGCGAAAACGGGAGAGGGGAGAGGGGAATCACAGTGAAGCTCACCAAGAGTGCGCGAAAGGGGGCAGTGGGCTCGAGGAGGTCCTAGGGGCGTCGAATTCGTCGGCGGCGAGGTCGTGACCGTGGCGGAAGGGGATGGACGATTCGCGGCGGCGGCATGTCCAGGCGTCGATTGCGAGCGCGAGGCGACGAAGTTGAGCACGGCCAACCTCCTGGACACACCCGCCTGGACTGCGGTGGCCAATGGCCACGAGCACGCCGGCAGCGCGACCACGCCCGCGCTCGGATTTGGGGGAAAACGGAGCAGAGGACGAGCGAGGGGGGAAAAGTAGTGATGGAGCTCGATCCACAATTCACGGGGGTCCTCCTTATCGTCTCCGGGCCGGCTAGGGGACAGGGGAGCAGGTGAGGAGGGCGGGGGCGGCTTGACAGCGGCGGCCATGGCGGCGGCATGGCGCCAGTGCGGGAGGAGGAAGGAGAGAGAGGATTGGGCCGGGGTGGGCCATTGTCCAGGGGGGAAAAAGGGCTTCTCCCACGGGTTAGGTTAGCTAGGTTGTTTTCTGTTTTTATTTTTCCTTTTTGTTTTCTGTATTTTGTATTTGTTTTACTAACCTAGGTATTTTTGTAAAATATGTTAGGTGCCTCAAAATTAGAATAACAGGATATAGCAGTGCCACAAAAGTTTTTCCAGCAAAAGAAAATCATTAGATATTTATTTTAAATATTAAATGCCCAAAGTAAGGGTTTTAACCTACTGTTTGAATTGTTTGGAATTTTTTGTAACTCAATAAATACCCAAACCCATTTGGATTTGGCCCACTGAATATTTGTGATTTTATAAAAGTAGTTTCCCGATTTTTGGAGAAAGTTTATTTGCACTTGGTTTTATTATTTAATAATCCATCAAAGGCATTTTGAACAAGATTGATTTGAATTCAATTCAAAGGGTATTTAATTTCAGCTTGGAATTGTTTGGATTCAAGTTGACCAAGGTCCATGATCACATGACTTTCAACAAAATCAAAAGAGAAGTTGAATCTGAACTGAACCAAGTTGATCAAACAAAAGTTTTGAACAGTAATGATCAACAGTAATGGTGTTTACTGTTCACTGACAGTGAGAGTGTTACAAATCTCCCCCAATACAAGAATTCTCGTCCCGAGAATTTAAGTGGTAGCGAGGAAAAGATCGGGGTATTCATCGCGAAGGCGATCTTCGCATTCCCAAGTGGCTTCATCTTCAGAATGATTCGACCACTGAACTTTGAGGAACTTGGTTGTCTTGTTGCGGGTTTTGCGTTCAGACTGATCGAGAATGCGGCTCGGATGTTCTTGATAAGTCAAGTCCTGTTGCAGCTCAATCATATCATGTTCCACTTCACGAATAGGGTCTTTGAAGCAGCGTGGGAGTTGCGACACGTGGAAGACATCGTGGACTTGGGAGAGGTTTGACGGCAATTCCAATCGGTATGCTACTGGTCCACTCCGGGAAAGAATACGGAACGGGCCAATGTAGAGAGGAGCCAACTTGCCCTTGATACCGAAGCGATGAGTGCCCCTCATGGGAGTGACACGGAGGTACGCGTATTCACCAGGCTGATACTCCATTTCCCGGTGTTTGCGGTCATAATTGCTCTTCTAACGAGACTGTGCGGCCTTGAGATTTTCTTGCACAATGCGAACTTGTTCTTCAGCTTCTTGGACAATATCCGGTCCGAAGTAGGGTCGTTCCCCAGTTCCTGACCAATTCAGGGGGGTTCGACATTTACGTCCATACAGAACTTCGAAGGGGGCCATCTTTGTAACAGCCCACATGTAATAAGCCACCAAACACTATGTATTTTACTTCCTCTGTTGGACTTGTAACTTGACATGGTGGATGTGTAGGTCACTTCATGTGGTGATCTTAATTGGCATTGGGATTAGAGTCATGTTGGGTTGTTTTCTTTTGCATCCAAAGTGGTTCAAGAAGGACATTGTTGGAATTTTCCTTGTCACATGCTCCCTCCTCTTGACCCCAAACTTGGCCTAGCCATTTCAATTGCTATTGCAAGGATTTTGAAATCCTCAAAGAATTTTTGCCACCACCAAAAACAGTAGCCCTAGTTCAAAGTGATTTTGAATTCAAAAAGGGGCCACATTTTTGTTGTTGCCAAAATTGGTCAAACAAATTTTGAAAAATCTAGAAAAATGCAAGGATTAAGAATTTCAAGCTCATGGAATTTTGAACCTTCTGTTTTTCTCTCAAAAACTCTCCATGGGCTTTTTCTATTTAATTTTAAATAGAAAAGGGTGCTTTTTTACTTTGGGGGATTTTTCATTGCAGGCAAAATTGATCAAATCAATTTTGGATGATCAAGCATCTTTTCAGGGGAATTTAAAAATATTTAAAATATTTTTACCTTTCCCTCATCTTTTCCTATTTCTTTTTCTTCCTTGCTGTTTTTATTTCTTATATGGAAAAGGCCCGTCCTTCTTCCTTTTCCTCTTCTAGCCACTTGGGCCGACCGATTTCAGCCCACCAGGGGCAGCGCCCCGTTTTTTTTTCTTTTTTTTCCTCCCTCTCTCCCAGCCAGCGGGACCCGCCTGTCATCCCCCTCCTCTCACCTTTCTCCCCCTCACGCACATGGCGTGCCCGTGGAGGAGATGATAGAGGCGGGGTGTCCCGAACTTTCGATGAGATGATAACTACGATTTGATGGAGTCGACTTTGACGATCCGACTACAAACGTGCAAAGACGTTGCGCCTTAGCAATCGCTAAATCAATCTCCTGAAGGTTATTGACCACGCCGGAGCACGATCAACCTGACCACGAAGGTCTAGTGCCTGCAAGCAATCGAAGAACAAGCAAGAACTATGATAAAGCAATCTGAATATTGCGAATATGTAGATGAAGTATGAATAAAGTTGGGATTCCGAAAGCGGTCTTGATCTGGTCGTTGGACAAAAACCGAGTACACGAAGATGCAGCAATTAGCTAAGCAGTCTTTTTAACTAAAAGAAATCCAAAGAAAAACCCTAGGGGTTGATCTACTTATATAGGACTAAAGGGTGGAGGCCAAGGGGGTGGAAGGACGTCCCAAGGAGTCCTAAAACTAAACCTAGGTCGTACAAGGCACTTGGGCCCATGTGGAGGTGATGCAACACCTATTGAGTTGGACTTTGATGTGAAGTTATGACATTCTCAAAAATTGGTTGTGTGATGAAACTACTGGATAGCTCAACACATGTTGCTTTTAAATCAGCAAGGTTCTCATGTGGAGGGGAAAGATCCATACCTTTGTCATTACCTTTTTGTGATGATAGATCAGATATTGGAGGAGTGCTTACGACAATTGATGTGGTTATGGTAGTGCTCATAGTGGTTGAAGGAACAACCTTCTCAACTTGTGGTATTTGCACATTCCGCTTGTTCGTCTTCTGGGAAACACGTTTGTCGATTTCCTGTTCAGCTTTACAAGCAAGACGAAACAACCGATCCATAGGATAACACTTTTCATGAATTAGGATATCCTGAATGTCACGGTTTAAACCTTCCCAAAATATGTCCATGAAATATTCTTCACTTTCCTCTAAAAGAGAATGCAAGAATGTAGTTTCTAAAGCATCATAATATTCTGAAACAGTTTTAGTACCTTGTTTTAAATTTTTTAATTTCCTAACCTTGTCACGAGTATAATAAGCGGGAACGAATCTATATCGCATAGCAAGTTTGAGATCATTCCAAGTATTAGGTATATAATCAGGATATAAACTACAATATTCATTCCACCAAATAGAAGCAAAATCTTTGAAAGCACTAATTGCAGTTTTTACTTTCTTATGCTCAAGAAAATTATGGGAAACAAATATATCATTTATTTCAAACTCCCACTCAATGTATAAATCAGGTCTTAGACGTCCATAAAAGTGTGGTATAGAAACAATAACCTGATCATGTGCATGCTTATGTGTGTTTACCTTTTGCAGTGACTGTTGTGTAGTTGTAGGTGGTGGCAAATCTCCAACTATAGTTGCCGCCCAAGAAGATCTAACTGCAGAACCTGCCATGATTAGTAGAAAACAAGAAACAAATCACAAGTATATTTCCCTATGAACTACTAGGATGTGGTGGTAAAACGCTCACAGGATAGCAAATATCAATGTCTTACTAGTTCTTACCATGCAGCAGGTGGTGATCGGCAACCAACGGTGTCAAAGAACTCCAAAGATTAAGTAGAGCGATTGCCAGGTGAACGCACGTATACACGATGTAGAAATATGTGGAGCTTGGAAGGCTTTAATATGGTGGCAAAAATATCAGCAATAATCAATTCAGAGATGCAAAATTGAATTAATGCTCAACGACGATACTGTGCTGGTCCTAGTCTAGACCGGACTAGAGACGCGAGCCTAGAACACTAATGTGGTCACGACGTAGCACAACTAGCAGTAATGAATGATATGAAGTAGCTCTGGATAGCAAGATATAAGTGAAGATCATCAAGAGAGCAAAGATAATGGTGAAAATAGGCTCCAAATCAAGATACACCAATATTCTCGCTACAACTTTCCTCTGAAATATATTTGCTAATTTTTTTGATATTTTTCCTCCAATAGGGCACTGACTTAAGCTTTCCGACCCAATAAGAATCACTCAATTTAGAGTTCGGATGAGGTGTCAAAAAAATTGAGAATTATCCCGAAATCTGACAAAAACTGTGTTCGGAAACTTTAGAGGTCAAAAAGTCCGTCTTAGAAGCCGATCTGGAGTTTCAAATAACACACTAGCTCCTGAACTATTTAGAAGAGGCTCGGAAATATCTTTCATTTGCGTACTCGTGGAGCCAAAATGGACTTCGGATGACAAAGTTATGCCCGTTTTAGTGGACACTGCTCAAAACTGATTCCGACGAGATTTCAAATACGAGTTCAACTAGAGATAGATCCGAAATTTTTCTTCTTTTTTCTCTTTTTTCCTTTTTTCTTTCTTTTTTTCCTTTTTCTTTTTTTCTCTCTTTTTTCAACTCTTTTTCTCTCTTTTTCTATGGTGGATGGTAGAAGTAGGCAGCGGACGGGATGATGGTGCAGCGGCGACGGTGACTAACGTGAACAAAACTCGAAACTCTAAAGGACTAGATACTAAGTCCAGCAACTGAACACGACGATGCAACCGATAATTCAATAAAGCAAAGCACCGAAAAGAAAATTGCGAAGTCTCAAATTGGTTTGGATATGATGATCTAATCCTATTTTTATGGCTTTTTGTGTGGATGATAGGTGATAAAAAAACAGATCTAATATATGGATGTGGAATTCTCACCGAGCAACCTGAAAACTGATACCACTTGATAGAGGCAGGGTGTCCCGACCTTTCGATGAGATGATAACTACGATTTGATGGAGTCGACTTTGACAATCCGACTACAAACGTGCGAAGACGTTGCGCCTTAGCAATCGCTAAATCAATCTCCTGAAGGTTATTGACCACGCCGGAGCACGATCAACCTGACTACGAAGGTCTAGTGCCTGCAAGCAATCGAAGAACAAGCAAGAACTATGATAAAGCAATCTGAATATTGCGAATATGTAGATGAAGTATGAATAAAGTTGGGATTCCGAAAGCGGTCTTGATCTGGTCGTTGGACACAAACCGAGTACACGAAGATGCAGCAATTAGCTAAGCAGTCTTTTTAACTAAAAGAAATCCAAAGAAAAACCCTAGGGGTTGATCTACTTATATAGGACTAAAGGGTGGAGGCCAAGGGGGTGGAAGGACGTCCCAAGGAGTCCTAAAACTAAACCTAGGTCATACAAGGCACTTGGGCCCATGTGGAGGTGATGCAACACCTATTGACTTGGACTTTGATTCGGATTCTGCTGCTGGGTCGCACCGTTTTTGCAATATCTCCACGCTCCGAATGAATTTGAAGGTGAAACCAATTGCGTTGGAAACTAGACGAGATAAGCTATCACCAGAAAAAAGAATCACCCAATTTGGAGTTCGTATGTAGAAACGGCGGCTGTTTGAAGTAGGGTATATCTCTGCAGTCCGAATCTGAGTCCATGACGTGAAAGACTTGGTCTCTATCTTCTCTTGGCCCAAAAGTGACGTGAAATAACTTCTTGTACAGCACACAATCATGCCCCTTTGTATTGACTTCATTTCTTGATCAAATATAGAGGAATTAATGGTCATATCCATGATAATTATGTCCTCATCATCTTCATGCTTGACCATGCTCCAATGCTCATCCTTCTTGTCCATGCTAGGTCCTTCATTTGTCAGCAACAGATATATATCGATGTTAGGCAGCATCATATTCACATGAACATTAGAAACATTACCAAGAAGCGAAAGTACCTGATAATTTAATTGGTGTGCACGATCTCTCGTAATTGGTCCAGTAGGTATATTAGCAGGGGTTGTGGCTGTAACTATGGTAGTCATGTCCTCATCGGGAGAGGCCCTCCTGGAGCCACGTCGCCTCTCCCCCTCTCCTATTTATGCCCCCCTCTCCTTGTCTCCAACCCTAGCATCCTCCCTCGGGCGCCGCCGCCTCCTTCTCCCATATCCTCCTCCCCCCGCGTCCTGTCCGGGGCCGCCATGGATAGGAGGTCCATGGCCTGAGGAATTCCGGCGCGCTCATCTTCGTCTTCGTCTGCGTCTGCGTGAAGGACGCCGGCGACCTCCCTCCCGAGCCCGCACGAGCCGTCGCCCCGCTGTGAGCCTCGCCGATCCCCTCCGCTGTCTCCCTCAAGCGGCCGTTCCGCCGTGTTTTTCCGACCAGTTGTAGCTCCCGTGGGTAGCACGGCGAGGCAAGGTTTGATGAAAAACGGGTTCTGGGTGCTACCGGTTACGACTAGGAGCAAGCTTGGAGTTCCCGGCGAGCCGTGCGAGATGCGAGGGACGCCGGAGTTCCACGCGAGAGGCGACTGCGATGTCTGAATTTTTTCAGACAGCAGAGCAAGCGGCCGTTTTTCTTCAGTTCGCACCTTGTTTGCTTCATTTCTGCGAGGAGGATGGTCACCGTAGCAGATACGGAGGCGATGCAGCGTTGCACCAGTGCGTTGGAGGCCTGGATCGAATCAAAGCTTCGCAAATCTCCCTCCTTTCTTCCATCCACTGCCGCCTGAAGTCGAGTTCGTTCGCGTTTCAGTTTCAGAACCGCCTCACAGTTGGTTTAACTTCAGAGCGAGCAGTCTTTTGTCAGAATTCGAGCAGTGGCCGAGTGGTATGCGCGCCTGGAGTTTGAACCGCGGGGTGCGGGGTTCGATCCCCCCTAGGGTCGATTTAACCAGGTGTTTTTGCTTTTTTTTTGCATGGCCGTGGATCCAGCTGGGCCTGGCCCGTTAGAGCTAGCGCGCCCAGGGGTGGGAAGCAGCAGCTGGGCCTGCTGGCCGAAACCAGCCCAAGATGGCTGGGCTCCCCCCACCTTCCCTTTTCTTTTATTCTTTTTCTTTCTATTTTTTTATTCCATTTAGATTTGAATTCAAATTCAAATTAGATTTCAACCTCCTGTTCTTTTTGATGCCTTCCATATATGTTTTTAGGATAGCTGGAGCTACTGATCACACTGGTGATATGCATGTTTGCAAATGGCCATCTCTAATTTTGGAGCTTGGTCAATTTTGCAATAAGCCCCCTGTAAATTCTTGTTTTGCCAAGGTTGTTCAAATTTCAAAGTTGCCCATGCCATATATGAAATTGGGGTAATTTTGCACAAGGAATTACATGGTGATGATGATTTGTTCATCTGAGCCTTTTTCAAAATTCATGTGGTGTAATTTTGCACTCAGCCCCTGAACTTCAGTTGAATTTGCAACTACCCTTGCAAATTCAAGTAGAGATATATCATATGTGTTTTGGGGTACTTTTCTGCAAGGATTTCAGCAGTGATGTCCTCATGATGTTTTGTGCAACTCTTGAGACAAGGTGTGATCACCTGGTTCAGAAGCATTCAGATCTGTTGTCTGCAGCAATTTCAACTTCAGTGCATTTGAAAATTGTTGATCGTCTGATCTTTTCAATCTTGTTCCATGTCATCTTCTTCTTCAATTCAGACCTAACATATTGTCATATGTAGTGCGGCTGGGTTCCAACTTTTGTTGCACCTTCCTATGTGTCAAGTTCACCGACACTACTCCGTCTCCGGAATCTTTGTTTTACTTTCATATTAATTAAATTCTTGTAATGCTTGTTGTTTATGTCATGTCATCATGTTACTTACACCTAAGTTTAAGGCTTAGACCAGAGCCATTACAATGTAAATAAATGCATATGAAGTTGATGACCTGTCGCCATCACCTTCATTTAAACTTGACTAGACAGGGTCTTATCATGTAAATAAACCTTGAACATGCCATCCTTGTTTGAGTTTGCATCAGTTTCTTACTTGTGTGTTTTCCTTGCTGGTATCTTTATGTTAGCACCCGAGACTGACGAGGAGACTCACGTGGAGCTGTCCGAAACCGAGCCCGAGGGTACCGTGGGTGCTGCTTCGACTACCTTACCAGGCGAGGGGGAGAAACTGTGTCATTACTTTATAACTTCCTGCTCATGCCTAGCTGTAGAACTAGTACGTTGTTGTTTGATCCTATCCACCTTATATGCCATGTTGAAAACCATATAGCCATGATCCCCACATCCCAGCAAACCATTGTACTGCTAAGTTACCGCTGCTCAGCCATTGCTTAGTATGGATAGAAAACTTGCTGCTTGCCCTATATATTTATGGTTGGGATATCATGCTATAAAAGAAGTTGGTTGATATTTATTATTGTTAAATGATATTAAATTATATTCGACGAAAGGTGGAAGGCTGGACTATTCCCGTCTGGTGCTTTGTTCCATTTGAGTCACCTAGGACCCGAGTTCCGGGTATTGTGTTTCTTGACGAGCGTGCCTAATCGTGTGTGGGTTTTTATGGGGCCCCCTTGTCTTACCTACCTAGCTTCGTACAATTCTAGTGGTGGCCCGAGCTGATTTTATTTTTGCCTCGTGTGTGTGTTGGTTGGCGCCCCAGCTGTTTTAGAAACATCCCGGGCCATCGGAGACATAGTTTCTCTGTTGGTCCAAAAACAGGGAGCTATGGGGCTGTTCACATAGTTTGGACAGTTAACCCGACCTCATCCAGACGATAGAGGCCGATTCGAGAGCGTGGCCAGCTCTGGAGTTGGGTGTCGACTCACCGGGGGCCACCCGGAGTTGTGCTATGTTAGTGAGAGGGACTCTGACGTTCCGGAGTTTCAGGCGCTTACCTAGCCAAGTGGAAACCGGGCGTACATGCGACATCTATAATGGACAGTTGGTACACCCCTGTAGGGTAAATCTTTTCGAAAAGCCGTGTCCGCGGTGATGGACTACTTGAGACCTACTCCTTGTTCATAGAATAACATCAATTTTAATCATGAGATAAAACTTGACGAACTGTGTGCATGCCTTGGTTGTCTTTCTTCGTCCAGGGGGACCGAGAGAGAAACGAGGTTGTGTTATGTTTGCGTAAGTAGGTGGATAGCCGACCTACGACACGTTGTCAACGTAACTTCTTGGACCTCATCTTTATTCTGTTAGAACGAGTAGCCACCATATATGCTAGTACGGCTGCAACCTGTCTTTGTCTTTGCCTTTCCTGTAGCGTTAGTTATTCCGTAATGACATGTTCTCACCCCCGTTTACTTTTCTGTCTTTACCGCTTTGCCTGATCGGCCGCTGCAGTGGACTACTACCTCGACCCCAGCGCCGGACGTTACTTCGTGGAGGTGCCCCCGGAGGACGACGACGAGTACGAGTACCTCGACCAGTAGGATCCTATAGTTGGGCTCAGACGTTCCCGTGGGTGGATATTTATGTGTAGCCCTCTCTAGGGAAATTTGCATCTTGACCGTACTCGGTCCCTATTATGCTTCCGCTGGATGTATCGATGAGTTGTACTCAGATGTTGTTGTATTATTAGATAGTGGCATTGTATGTCCTGTTCTATTTATCTATCTATATGTATTTCTATCTTAGAGTTATGCTTATATACCTGTTGTCGAGAATCCGGCAGCGACACGAGTGCGAGTGTCGTGCGCCGGTGGCGTTTGATGCGCTTCTAACTCCGACCGGACGCGAAAGCGACTAGTTAGAGTAAGTACCGCATCAGGGGCCTTACAACTTGGTATTAGAGCAGGACTGACTATAGGACCCTTTAGTGGCCGAAGTTGAGTCTAGAAACTATTTTGGTAGTTATATAGGAAAATTTCGGAGAGTAGGACCTCTTTCTGTTTTCTCCTTACCCCACCCTCCCACCCCTTTTTCCGTGAGGAAGTGAAACGATGTTTTTTCTCTGCAACTTATCCCCTTTCAAAACAATCTAGGTTCACGTTTACATGAGGCTCCGATTCCTCTATAATTTTTTGCTAGCGACGGGATGTGTTGGCGTCTTTGAGACCACTGAGCCGCCACTTGGGGTTGACTGCTCTACCTCGCTTACGGCGTACCCCAGGTGAAACGTCCATACAGGATTGGCGGGCATCCTATGGTAATATGGATGTGGTGTCTTTCCCCTAGGGACGACCGTGATGGCGGGCCGCTTAGGGCAGATGTCTCATTGTCAGGTTCCAACCGCTCGTATATATTGTTGTGTGCTCGCTAGCAGATTATTATCTTGGATTCGGATGATCTTGATTTGGGAATTCCAGTAGCACCTAGCTATCGACTTTCCGGGTTAACCTTGGTGGAATTTCAGCCTTCGGCTTCCTCATACCTCGTGAGGAAGTTTTGTTGTCAAAATTGCTTTAACTTCTGGTTATTTCAATGATTCAATCATGTTCTCATAAGTGTTCCTGTATACAGGATGCCAAGAGCGAACATGCCGCCGCCAGAGAACCCTATCCTTGGGGAGGCTGTAGCCGCAGTGGCTCAGGGCACAGCTGCGATCCTTCAGATGCTGCAGAACCAGGGTGCTCAGAGGAATGATCGTCCACAGTACACCACACTGCAGCAGTTCCTCGCGATCCGCCCCCGCAGGTTCTCCGAGGCTCGAGACCCGCTGGAGGCAGATGACTGGATCGCAGAGATCAAGAAGCACTTCAATGCCAACGCCGTCAGACCCGTCGACTACGTCACCTTCGCCTCCTTCCAGCTTCAGGGTGCCGCAGGCAGTTGGTTCTTGACGTACAAGGCCAACAAGGGTGATGCAGAGATCACGTGGGAGGACTTCGTCAGGGATTTCAGAGCTGCTCATATTCCCAGTGGACTGATCGAGAGGAAGCGCGAGGAGTTCTTAGCTCTGAGGCAGGGGGACAGGTCTGTGCAGGAGTATAACCTGGCCTTCGTCAGGCTCGCCAGGTACGCTCCAGAGGAGGTCTCGACAGAGGCCAAGCGCATTGCCAGGTTCCGCGGTGGTCTTGCCACGGACATCAAGTATGCGCTCACCTTGTCCACGCCAAGCCTGTTCTCAGAGTTCGTCGACCAGGCTATCAGACAGGAGTCAGCTGAGGCAGAGCGTTCCGCAGAGAAGAGGAAGCAGAGAGAGCACAGTTCAGCAGTGATGGTCCACAAGAAGGCCAAGTCCTGGGTTGCAGAGCCACAGTCTCAGCCGCAGCGTCAGCAGTTTCACCAGAGGGGGGCAGTTGTCCGCACTTTTGCCCGCCCTCCCGTCCCAGTGCAGCACGGACCTCGCTCTACTCCACCCTCTGCGAGGCCGCCTGCTCCACAGGGCCAGCCCAGGCCTGAGATCATGTGCTTCAAGTGTGGCAGGCCGGGGCACAAGTCTCCGCAGTGCACCGACCCTCGTTACGCCCGGCTGCCTCTGCCCCCACCTCGCTCTACACCGAGCAACGCGATGGTGCGGGCCCAGCCACGAGCGCTCCGTGTGAACAACGTGACTGTGACAGAGGCACAGCAGTCGTCCGAGATTGTGCTTGGTAGGTTACTTGTTAATTCTGTTCCTGCGACCGTGTTGTTTGATTCTGGAGCTTCCCATTCCTTCGTCTCCCAGAATTTTGCTCACAATCAGGTCCTTGCCTTGGAGGATCTTCCCAGTTTCCTCCCGATTGTGTCACCAGGTGCAAAGTTCACCACTTCTATCCGTGCTCCTTTTGTGACAGTCTCCATTCAGGGATGCAATTTCCCAGCCTCTCTCATCGTTTTGCCAAGTTCAGACATTGATGTCATTCTGGGTATGGATTGGCTTGTGCAGCACAAGGCCAAGATTGATTGACCGTCCAAGACCGTGTTGCAGACGCACGATTCAGGCGCAGAGATTTGGTACAGTTGTGGCTCGACAGCAGGAGCAACACAGTTGTACGCTCTGAACGCTGGAGTTGCTCCATTGATCGAGGAGGTCAGAGTTGTTCGAGAGTTCCCAGATGTCTTCCCAGAGGAGTTACTAGGTATTCCACCCGTGATCGAGCTAGAACCTGGTACACAGCCGATATCTCGGCAGCCTTACAAGATGTGTCCGGAAGAGCTGATTGAGTTGAAGGAGCAGCTGGTGAAGCTTGAGAAGGATGGGCTCATTCGTCCGAGCACTTCCCCTTGGGGTGCCCCGTGTCTTTTTGTGAAGAAGAAAGATGGTACTAGTCGGTTGGTTCAAGACTACCGTGGGATCAACAAGAAGACGATCAAAAACAAGTACCCTTTGCCCAACATCAATGACTTATTCGAGCAATTGCATGGGGCAAAGGTGTTTTCAAAGCTTGATCTAAAGATGGGGTACCACCAGATTCGTGTCCGTGAGGAGGACATTCCCAAGACCGCCTTCCGCACTCGTTATGGACTGTACGAGTTTACGGTCATGACGTTTGGATTTTCAAACGCTCCTCCCACGTTCATGAGGGCCATGAACTATCTGTTCCAAGAATGGCTAGATGTGTTCGTACTCCTCTACCTCGACGACATCCTTGTCTTTTCCAAGTCAGAGGCTGAGCATGAGGAGCATCTCAGATTGGTGTTGCAGAAGTTGAGAGATCACCAGTTTTATGCCAAGTTCTCCAAGTGTGAATTTTGGATCAATAAGGTCAACTTCCTTGGCCATGTAATTTCCTCAGAGGGCATTGCTGTTGACCCAGACAGAGTCCAGACGATTCAGGATGGGACTCCTCCGAAGAATGTCAAGCAGCTGAGGAGTTTTCTCGGACTTGCCAGCTATTGTAGGAAGTTTGTCGAGAATTTCTCCAAGATAGCAAAGCCGATGACGGAGTTGTTGTGCAAGGGAAAGAAGTACAATTGGTCACAGGCTTGCCAAGCAGCTTTTGATGAGTTGAAGCTAAGGCTGACCACGGCTCCGATCCTTACACCGCCAGAAGAGTCACAGCCGTTTCAAGTTTTCTGTGATGCCTCGTTGAATGGCCTTGGCGGAGTGTTGATGCAGGGAAAGAATATTGTGGCCTACACCTCCAGGCAGTTGAAGAAGGCTGAGAGGAATTATCCGACCCACGATCTTGAACTGGCTGCAGTGATTCATGCGTTGGTTACTTGGCGACACCTCCTCCTAGGGAGGAAGGTTGATGTGTTCACCGATCACAAAAGCTTAAAGTACTTGTTCACGCAGCCTAACCTGAACTTGAGGCAAAGGAGATGGCTCGAGACTATTACTGAGTACTCTGTGGATATTCAGTATACGCCTGGCAAGGCGAATGTCATAGCTGATGCATTGAGCCGCAAGGGTGATTGCAACAGTATCCAGGTACAGAAGATACACCCTGATTTGTGTGAGTCCTTTCGAAGGCTCAATCTCGAGCTAGTTCCAGTAGGCTATCTAGCCAACCTTGTGGTAGAGCCCACTATCCGTGAGAAGATTCGTGAAGCTCAGTCTGGCAGCACAATGATTCAGAAAGTCAAGCAGGGTGTTGCCGCCTCAGTTCCGAAGTACGGTTGCTTTTCAGTGCATAAGGATGGCACCGTGATGTTCGAGGAGCGAGTTGTTGTTTCCAAAGAAGGAGGTTTCAGAGAGGTCATTTTGAAAGAAGCCCATGACTCAAAGCTGTCTATCCACCCTGGTAGCACCAAGATGTATCAGGACCTCAAGCAGAGTTTTTGGTGGACTCGTATGAAGCGGGATGTTGCCCGGTTTGTCTCCCAGTGTGATGTGTGCAGGAGAGTGAAAGCACAGCACCAGAAGCCTGCAGGGCTACTTCAGCCAATTGAAGTTCCGGAGTGGAAATGGGATCACATTGAGATGGATTTCATCACAGGTTTTCCTCTGTCGCAGAGGAAGAACAATGCCATCTTTGTTGTCATTGACAATCTCTCCAAAGTTTCCCACTTCTTTCCAGTGAAGGACTCCATTTCAGCAGCTCAGTTGGCGGATTTGTACACCGCAAGAGTTCTATCCTTGCATGGCATTCCCAAGAAGATCAGTTCAGATAGAGGCAGCCTTTTCACCTCTAAGTTCTGGCAGGCCTTTCAAAAGGCGATTGGTACGACGGTGTTGTTCAGTACCGCGTATCACCCTCAGACCAGTGGGCAGGTTGAGCGTGTGAATCAAATTCTCGAGGACATCTTGAGGGCATGTGTGATCTCGTTTGGCATGAAGTGGGAAGAGTGCTTGCCGTATGCTGAGTTCTCTTACAACAACAGCTATCAGACAAGTCTGCAGGCAGCGCCGTTTGAAGTCTTGTATGGTCGCAAGTGCAGGACACCTTTGAACTGGTCCGAGACGGGTGAGAGGCAGCTGTTTGGTCCAGATGTGATACAAGAGGCAGAGGACAAAGTGAAGATTGTCCGGGAGAACCTAAAGGCAGCACAGTCTAGGCAGAAGGCTTATTATGACAGGAAGCACCGTGGTGTTGACTTCAAAGTTGGTGACTTCGCATACCTCAAAGTGTCTCCACTTCGGGGCACTCACCGCTTTGGGATCAAAGGCAAGTTGGCTCCCAGGTTCGTTGGTCCGTTCCGCATCCTCGAGACTCGGGGACCTCTCGCGTTCCGCCTTCAGCTTCCAGACAGCTTGGCTATGGTGCATGATGTGTTCCACCTGTCTCAGCTGAAGAAGTGTTTCAAGCAGCCAGAGCAGGCAGTGGACTTGGGCGAGATCCAGCTCAGTGCGGATCTTTCTTACTCAGAGCGTCCAGTCCGTGTTCTTGATTCGTCTGAGCGCAAGACTCGCAACAAGACCGTCAAGTTCCTCAAGGTGCAGTGGGCACATCACTCGGAGAAGGAGGCAACGTGGGAGCGTGAAGATCATCTCCGTTCTGAGTATCCCGAGCTTTTTCTTGCTTAGATCTCGGGACGAGATCCTATGTTGGTAGGGGAGAGCTGTAACAGCCCACATGTAATAAGCCACCAAACACTATGTATTTTACTTCCTCTGTTGGACTTGTAACTTGGCATGGTGGATGTGTAGGTCACTTCATGTGGTGATCTTAATTGGCATTGGGATTAGAGTCATGTTGGGTTGTTTTCTGTTGCATCCAAAGTGGTTCAAGAAGGACATTGTTGGAATTTTCCTTGTCACATGCTCCCTCCTCTTGACCCCAAACTTGTCCTAGCCATTTCAATTGCTATTGCAAGGATTTTGAAATCCTCAAAGAATTTTTGCCACCACCAAAAACAGTAGCCCTAGTTCAAAGTGATTTTGAATTCAAAAAGGGGCCACATTTTTGTTGTTGCCAATTTTGAAAAATCTAGAAAAATGAAAGGATTAAGAATTTCAAGCTCATGGAATTTTGAACCTTCTGTTTTTCTCTCAAAAACTCTCCAAGGGCTTTTTCTATTTAATTTTAAATAGAAAAGGGTTCTGTTTTACTTTGGGGGATTTTTCATTGCATGCAAAATTGATCAAATCAATTTTGGATGATCAAGCATCTTTTCAGGGGAATCTAAAAATATTTAAAATATTTTTACCTTTCCCTTATCTTTTCCTATTTCTTTTTCTTCCTTGCTGTTTTTATTTCTTATATGGAAAAGGCCCTGTCCTTCTTCCTTTTCCTCTTCTAGCCACTTCGGCCGACCGATTTCAGCCCACCAGGGGCAGCGCCCCGTTTTTTTTTTCTTTTTTTTCCTCCCTCTCTCCCAGCCAGCGGGACCCGCATGTCATCCCCCTCCTCTCACCTTTCTCCCCCTCACGCACATGGCGTGCCCGTGGAGGAGAGGCCCTCCTGGAGCCACGTCGCCTCTCCCCCTCTCCTTGTCTCCAAACCTAGCATCCTCCCTCGGGCGCCGCCGCCTCCTTCTCCCATCTCCTCCTCCCCCCGCGTCCTGTCCGGGGCCGCCATGGATAGGAGGTCCATGGCCTGAGGAATTCCGGCGCGCTCATCTTCGTCTTCGTCTGCCTCTGCGTGAAGGACGCCGGCGACCTCCCTCCCGAGCCCGCACGAGCCGTCGCCCCGCTGTGAGCCTCGCCGATCCCCTCCCCTGCCTCCCGCAAGCGGCCGTTCCGCCGTATTTTTCCGACCAGTTGTAGCTCCCGTGGGTAGGACGGCGAGGTGAGGTTTGATGAAAAACGGGTTCTGGGTGCTACCGGTTACGACTAGGAGCAAGCTTGGAGTTCCCGGCGAGCCGTGCGAGATGCGAGGGACGCCGGAGTTCCACGCGCGCGGCGACTGCGATGTCTGAATTTCTTCAGATAGCAGAGCAAGCGGCCGGTTTTCTTTAGTTCGCGCCTTGTTTGCTTCGTTTCTGCGAGGAGGATGGTCACCATAGCAGATAGGGAGGCGATGCAGCGCTGCACCAGTGCGTTGGAGGCCTGGATCGAATCAAAGCTTCGCAAAGCTCCCTCCTTTCTTCCATCCACTGCCGCCTGAAGTCGAGTTCGTTCGCGTTTCAGTTTCAGAACCGCCTCACAGTTGGTTTAACTTCAGAGCGAGCAGTCTTCTGTCAGAAGTCGAGCAGTGGCCGAGTGGTATGCGCGCCTGGAGTTCGAACCGCGGGGTGCGGGGTTCGATCCCCCCTGGGGTCGATTTAACCAGGAGTTTTTGCTCCTTTTTTTTGCATGGCCGTGGATCCAGCTGGGCCTGGCCCGTTAGAGCTAGCGCGCCCAGGGGCGGGAAGCAGCAGCTGGGCCTACTGGCCAAAACCAGCCCCAGCTGGCTGGGCTCCCCCCCTTTCCCTTTTCTTTTATTCTTTTTCTTTCTGTTTTTTTATTCCATTTAGATTTGAATTCAAATTCAAATTAGATTTCAACCTCCTGTTCTTTTTTATGCCTGCCATATATGTTTTTAGGGTAGCTGGAGCTACTGATCACACTGGTGATATGCATGTTTGCAAATGGCCATCTCTAATTTTGGAGCTTGGTCAATTTTGCAATAAGCGCCCTATAAATTCTTGTTTTGCCAAGGTTGTTCAAATTTCAAAGTTGCCCATGCCATATATGAAATTGGGGTAATTTTGCACAAGGAATTGCATGGTGATGATGATTTTTTCATCTGAGCCTTTTTCAAAATTCATGTGGTGTAATTTTGCACTCAGCCCCTGAACTTCAGTTGAATTTGCAACTGCCCTTGCAAATTCAAGTAGAGACATATCATATGTGTTTTGGGGTACTTTTCTGCAAGGATTTCAGCAGTGATGTCCTCATGATGTTTTGTGCAACTCTTGAGACAAGGTGTAATCACCTGGTTCAGAAGCATTCAGATCTGTTGTCTGCAGCAATTTCAACTTCAGTGCATTTGAAAATTGTTGATCGTCTGATCTTTTCAATCTTGTTCCATGTCATCTTCTTCTTCAATTCAGCCCTAACATATTGTCATATGTAGTGCGGCTGGGTTCCAACTTTTGTTGCACCTTCCTATGTGTCAAGTTCACCGACACTACTCCGTCTCCGGAATCATTGTCTTACTTTCATATTAATTAAATTCTTGTAATGCTTGTTGTTTATGTCATCTCATCATGTTACTTACACCTAAGTTTAAGGCTTAGACCAAAGCCATTACAATGTAAATAAATGCATATGAAGTTGATGACCTGTCGCCATCTCCTTCATTTAAACTTGACTAGACAGGGTCTTATCATGTAAATAAACCTTGAACATGCCATCCTTGTTTGAGTTTGCATCAGTTGCTTACTTGTGTGTTTTCCTTGCCGGTATCTTTACGTTAGCACCCGAGACTGACGAGGAGACTCACGTGGAGCTATCCGACACCGAGCCCGAGGGTACCGTGGGTGCTGCTTCGACTACCTTACCAGGCAAGGGGGAGAAACTGTGTCATTACTTTATAACTTCCTGCTCATGCCTAGCTGTAGAACTAGTACGTTGTTGCTTGATCCTATCCACCTTATATGCCATGTTGAAAACCATATAGCCATGATCCCCACATCCCAGCAAACCATTGTACTGCTAAGTTACCGCTGCTCAGCCATTGCTTAGTCTGGATAGAAAACTTGCTGCTTGCCCTATATATTTATGGTTGGGATATCATGCTATAAAAGAAGTTGGTTGATATTTATTATTGTTAAATGATATTAAATTATATTCGACGAAAGGTGGAAGGCTGGACTATTCCCGTCTGGTGCTTTGTTCCATTTGAGTCACCTAGGACCCGAGTTCCGGGTATTGTGTTTCTTGACGAGCGTGCCTAATCGTGTGTGGGGTTTTATGGGGCCCCCTTGTCTTACCTACCTAGCTTCGTACAATTCTAGTGGTGGCCCGAGCTGATTTTATTTTTGCCTCGTGTGTGTGTTGGTTGGCGCCCCAGCTGTTTTCGAAACAACCCGGGCCATCGGAGACATAGTTTCTCTGTTGGTCCAAAAACAGGGAGCTAGGGGGCTGTTCACATAGTTTGGACAGTTAATCCGACCTCATCCAGACGGTAGAGGCCGATTCGAGAGCGTGGCCATCTCTGGAGTTGGGTGTCGACTCACCGGGGGCCACCCGGAGTTGTGCGTTGTTAGTTAGAGGGACTCTGACGTTCCGGAGTTTCAGGCGCTTACCTAGCCAAGTGGAAACCGGGCGTACATGCGACGTCTATAATGGACAGTTGGTACACCCCTGCAGGGTAAATCTTTTCGAAAAGCCGTGTCCGCGGTTATGGACTACTTGAGACCTACTCCTTGTTCATAGAATAACATCAATTTTAATCATGAGAGAAAACTTGACGAACTGTGTGCGTGCCTTGGTTGTCTTTCTTCGTCCAGGGGGACCGAGAGAGAAACGAGGTTGTGTTATGTTTGCGTAAGTAGGTGGATAGCCGACCTACGACACGTTGTCAACGTAACTTCTTGGACCTCATCTTTAGTCTGTTAGGACAAGTAGCCACCATATATGCTAGTACGGCTGCAACCTGTCTTTGTCTTTGCCTTTCCTGTAGCGTTAGTTATTCCGTAATGACATGTTCTCACCCCCGTTTACTTTTCTGTCTTTACCGCTTTGCCTGATCGGCCGCTGCAGAGGACTACTACCTCGACCCCAGCACCGGACGTTACTTCGTGGAGGTGCCCCCGGAGGACGACGACGAGTACGAGTACCTCGACCAGTAGGATCCTATAGTTGGGCTCAGACGTTCCCGTGGGTGGATATTTATGTGTAGCCCTCTCTAGGGCAATTTGGATCTTGACCGTACTCGGTCCCTATTATGCTTCCGCTTGATGTATCGATGAGTTGTACTCAGATGTTGTTGTATTATTAGACAGTGGCGTTGTATGTCCTGTTCTATTTATCTATCTATATGTATTTCTATCTTACAGTTATGCTTATATACCTGTTGTCGAGAATCCGGCAGCGACACGAGTGCGAGTGTCGTGCGCCGGTGGCGTTTGATGCGCTTCTAACTCCGACCGGACGCGAAAGCGACTAGTTAGAGTTAGTACCGCATCAGGGGCCTTACAATCTTCAAGCTAGCCTGATAGCTATTGTTGTACGAGAATTCCGCGTACGGGAGGGCATCCTCCCATTTCATGCCGAAAGAAAGGACACATGCGCGAAGCATGTCTTCCAGCACTTGATTGACTCGTTCAACTTGGCCTTGCGACTTGGGGTGATAAGCGGTGCTGAGATTCAGACGAGTCCCGAAAGCTTCCATGAAACTATTCCAGTATCGTGAGGTGAAAATTCTGCCACGGTCTGAACTGATCTCCATCGGAATACCGTGGAGTGACACAATTCGGGAGATATACAAGTGTGCTAACTGACTAGCAGTGATCGTCTCCTTGACCGGAAGGAAGTGTGCAATCTTGGAGAATCGGTCGATGACGACAAAGATGGCATCGTTACCTTTCTGTGACTTAGGAAAACCGGTGACGAAGTCCATTTCGACTTTGTCCCACTTCCAATCAGGAGGAGGGAGTGGTCGCAACCAACCAGCAGGTTTCTGATGTCCGGCTTTGACGCGACTGCAAACGTCACATTGAGAAACATAGCGGGCGATGTCTTGCTTCATATAAGGCCACCAGTACCGTTGACGAAGGTCTTTATACATCTTGGTACTGCCAAGGTGGATTGACAAGGGAGAATTATGGGCTTCTTCCATGATATCCGGACCACAGTTAATGAGGGCCGGGCTCACCGGAACTACTAAGCGGCCCTTGAAGTACACAGTATCACCATCATTGGCATCAATGGTACAAGAGGAGGGCTTTCCTTCTGCGATGTCCTGCTTTATCTTCACAATGTCAGGGGCCAGAGATTGTCTACTCTTGATGAGGGCGTCGAGTTTTGACTCGAGAACCAGGTTATTGAAGTAACCTTGAGGAACAATCTCGAGGTTCAACTTGCGAAACTCTTCATACATAAGTGGTTGCTGCACCTGAACCTCAAGTTCAGAACAGTAAGCTTTGCGGCTCAAGGCATCGGCCATCACATTAGCCTTCCCCTGGGTATACGAAATATCCATGTTGAAGTCGGCTATTGTCTCGAGCCATCGTTGTTGACGTAGATTCAGGTCTGGCTGAGTAAACAGGTACTTCAGACTTTGGTGATCGGTGTAGACCTCGCAACGATTACCGACGAGGTAATGTCGCCACAGCTTCAATGCATAAATTACTGCTGCCAATTCGAGAACATGTGTTGGGTATTTGTCTTCGTGAGCACGCAACTGACGAGAGCCATAAGCAATCACCTTGCGCTCTTGCAATAGGACACAGCCTAATCCTTGACGAGATGCGTCACAATATATCACGAAGTCCTTCTGAGTATCGAGGGGAGCGAGCACCGGGGGAGAAGTTAGCTTGTCCTTGAGTGCTTGAAAACTTTCTTGACATTTATCTATCCACTCAAACTTGACGCCTTTGTGAAGCAGATTAGTCAGAGGCCTGGCAATCTTGGAGAAATTCTCGACGAAACGGCGGCAATAGCTAGCGAGCCCGAGGAAACTGCGGACTTGCTTGATGGTCTTGGGAGCAGTCCAGTCAAGAATAGCTTGGATACATTCGGGGGTGACGGCAATGCCATGCTTGGAAATCACATGTCCAAGGTAGGTCACTTCGGAAAGCCAGAACTCACACTTAGAATACTTAGCGTAGAGTTTGTGTTCTCGAAGCTTCTCCAGTATAAGACGAAGATGTTCAGCATGTTCTTCTTCATTCTTGGAATATATCAATATATCATCCAGATAAACCACGACGAACTGGTCGAGGTACTCCATGAAAATATAGTTCATCAATCTGGAGAAGGTGGCTGGAGCATTGGTTAAGCCAAAGGACATGACAGTGTACTCGTATGAACCATAGCTAGTAATGAAGGCAGTCTTCGGAATATCCTCATCACGGACTCGGATTTGGTGATAACCCAACCTCAAGTCGAGTTTAGAAAACACCTTGGATCCTGCAAGTTGATCATACAGATCGTTGATCCGGGGAAGTGGGTATTTGTTCTGGATGGTGGCTTGGTTAATGGGCCGATAATCTTGGACCAATCGGTTTGTCCCATCGCTCTTCTTGACAAAGAGCGAAGGTGCTCCCCAAGCTGAGGAACTGGGGCGAATGAATCCTTTCTGAAGTGCCTTGTCGATTTCCTCCTTAAGTTCAAGGAGTTCATGTGGCGGCATCTTGTAAGGTCACTTGGAAATAGGAACAGTGCCTGGCTTCAAGTCGATGACGAATTCAACTTCTCTGATCGAGGGTATTCCCGGCAGTTCTTCTGGGAAGACGTCGGGAAAATCGCGAACGACTGGAACGTTTTTGTTGCCTTCGAGGGGGGCGGCATTCAAAGCATTCATCATAAATATCTGTTTTTCAGCATTACGGGTAACTCGGGTGGTGTGGTTAACAATCTCGCCAGAGGGGTGAAAAAGTTGGACAGACTTGGTGCCACAATAGAGTGCGGCATCGTGAAATTTCAACCAGTCCATTCCCAGAATGAGGTCTATGGTGGAAGACATCAGGATTATGGGGGAAGCATGGAATTCAATCCCTTCAATTTCAACGATGGTTTCGGGCACAACCTTGGTGGTTCGGCATTGGCCTATCGGGGTGCGAACAACCATCGGGGGGTTCATCTTTTCCAATGCGAAGTTATGCGACAATGCAAATGCTTCCGACATAAATGAATGCGATGCTCCTGTATCAAATAAAATAGTAGCAGGTACGGAATTAACGAGAAGGGTACCCATCACGGTAGCGGGTTGTTGCTGAGCTTCTTCAACATTGACGTGGTTAGCATGTCCACGAGCATAAGCGGCAGACTCAGTATTATAGTTGGGGGTCCTGTTGTTGCCACGACCATTTCCACGGCCAGCAGGGTGAACTACCAGTTGCTTCTGTTTCTGGGGGCACTCTCTAGAAAAATGCCCCGGTTGGCGGCACGTGAAGCATAATCCATCTTGAGGACGAAGGGGTGTAGCATTGGGCGGTGCAGGCAGAGCTCTTGGCATCTGCGATGGCGGAGGCAGATGGGGTGGAGCATAAGACGGCCTTGGAGCAGGGACAGCTGAATGGGTCACACTGGTAGGGAGCCAGATACGACGCTTCTGCGTTGCGCCCGAAGATGAGCCAACATCACGATAACTCTTTAGAGAGTTCTTGTGCTCCACCTGTGCAGTCTCGACGGTGATAGCCTTGTTCACCATGGTGGAGAAGTTGGCGAAATCATGAACGGCAAGAGCGAGCCTGAGGTCTGGGTTGAGGGCACGACGGAACTTCTGCTGCCTGCGAGCATCAGTGGCGATCTCTCCTTCCGCATAACGAGAGAGGTTGAGGAACTCGCGCTGATAGGCTTCAACAGTCATGTCGCCCTGAGTGAGGTTACGGAATTCTTCCGCCTTACGATCCATGATCCCCTGTGGAATGTAGCGGGCGCGGAAGGCAGACTGAAATTCATCCCAAGTGATGACTTCTTCAACTGGCAGGGAACGCTTGTGGGTGCTCCACCACTGAGCAGCGGCGCCTTTCAGATGATAAGACGCAAAGTTCACATAGTCGGCTGGATCGACATTAGCGGACTCCAGCTCGTGAGTGATGTCGCGAAGCCAGTCATCAGCATCCAACGGCTAAACAGTGTTGCGGAACATAGTGGGGTTGAGGCGGGTGAAGTCGTGCAGAGTCACGGTGGCATGCTGATGGTGGTGCCCATTCTGATTCGGCTTTGGGAAGTGAGCCATGATATTCTGCATGAACTGACGGTTCATCTCGAACTGCTGCATCATCGCGGCCATGTAATCCGGCGGCGGAGGTGGGTCGTTGGCAGCACGACCACGACCACGACCACCACGACCAGCCATCCTGCTAGAATTTAACAGGGGTATTTCAGCGATGAAAATTTAACGAGATACCGGAATCAAGCCAGAAGTAAAACGACAACGAAAAGGCGGCGCAGATATATATAGGAGTAGTCATATAAGACATACACATTCACACACAGAGTCAATCGAAAATTGGGAAGCGTAACGTCGTAGAAATTAAGGAAAAAGGACTCACTAGGCGGCGCGCAGACCGTGGTAAGGATTACACGACGCGACATAGATTCCACTATGTCAATCACGCCGCAAGAAAACTTTTGGCCACAGGGGTTAATGCCAGAGAACGCGCGGCCTGCCCAGAATGAGAATGGGATCCGCGGTCCGGGATCTGGGGTATGACTCCTGCGACACGACTCAATCAATGGGGGGAAGCACCAAAAACGCCGGGTGGAATCAAGAGAACGTGATCCTAATGTCAGATTTTGTAAAACTTACCAGCAAGGATAAGAGAGCAGATTCCCAGAGCATAGGTAAGGAGAAAAGGATCCTAATTCCATAGATATCACACGTAGTGACATCGATGTGGGCCCGTAAGCCAAATATTAAGTTAGCAAAATAGTTTTTTCAAAGTCTAGACTCAACATCGACCAAGTAGTGGTGGGGTGGCTTCCTACAGGCAGCCGGCTCTGATACCAACTTGTGACGCCCCCAAAATCAATCCGTGTACAGTAACCATACACGCAGGGTACACGGCTGAGATTAGGGTGCCACGGTGATAATATCACAGCACAACACTAAACACAAAAGGATAAACAAATATATTACAATAGAGGGGGTCACGCGGACCCGAATACATAAGTCATACAAGCCATAATATCTGAGTACAGACATAGTTAGTCAAGTTTTGCCTTAATAAGGCTAGCACAAAGCACATCAGAGATACAGATCGAAAAGGCGAGGCCACCTGCCTGGGATCCACCGAACTACTCCTGGTCAACGGGGAAATCGACGTCGTAGTAGGTGCCTCCGGGGTACTCCTGCTCCTGGGCTCCAACGTCGGCTGCAGCAGCCGATCAGGCAAAACAGTAAAGGAAACAAAGCAGGTGAGTATCTAGTATACCCGCGAGTCTTACGTCCGCTACTAAGCATTATGCATTGTATCAACGGAAAGAAGAGGCTGTATATAGTGGACTAAAAGACAGAAATCCAGAACAAGGGTAAGAAGCTAGGCCTATCGAAGACTAGCATCTTCCGACGATGTCTTGCAGCATGAGGTAAGAATCAGCCAACAGTTATATAAAGCATGAAGTAACAATGCAGCAGAAGTTGCTGCAGCATTGTATAATAATAAGTTGTAATGATTAACAATGCCTCCGAGTTCACCTCCTCGACATCCCCGCGAGGAAGAGAACCCGGAACCATACAGTTTAATAATAATAGTTTCTAGTGGTAAGATCCAGCTTCAGCATAAAGCGTCCTGTTACCGTGGAGACGGCTATTCGAATAGATTAATCTTCCCTGCAGGGTTGCACTTGTGTTACGCTACAGGCACGGATCTCCAGGGTGGCGGGAACCTTGTTAGGGAACGCTCCACCGAGGCTATCCGACACTTCATAGCCCTTCTTTCAAACTCAACAGAGAGGTCATCCGCCGGTCTAAATCCTAAGTACGCCGGGCCTTGGACCCCAACCCGAACGTACTCCTGCACGGTGCGTGGCTGGCCGGTGAAGTTGAAGCAAATCCAAATAAGACACCACCGCGCGAGCAAATAAAACAACACCACTTCCCGGCGCAGGCCGCGGTACTGCTGACGTCTGAAGAGTCCTCGGACGACACTACGAAGCAGAGGAGCCCATAACTCGTAATTCCCACGGGTAGGTAGTGCGTACATGGCATATAGCCAACTCAAGACATTCACTGAACCATTTAGCATTTTAATTAACCTGCGTGGCAACCGTTGTCGCTGCCTCGACTTAACTGACCCGCGGACAACGATAGCAGCCAGGACCACCAGTACATCGGTGCCTGCCCTGTCGTCCCACCAAGTCTCTGCGGTTACCAACAAGGTGAACCGTCTCCTTACCTTGTCTTGCGTGTGCTCCTGGAGGAGCTCGACTTTCGGGGGTTGGTAACTCTCGCGGCCAATGACCAGGGGCCAAGCACACCGGTACACTGGTCGTACCCTCCCTGTCGTCCCGTCGCAATACCTCTCGCGGGCACCGTTGGGTCGCCCGACTTCTCACCTGAAGGACAATCGCCGTTCAGGACCCTATGGCGGCAAGACAAAGTCAACCTCGAGTGGAGTACAAGGATTACTCCTTGATAGCTCACACTTGAGGTGACTAGGCATAACCCAGATAGGGGCCTTAGACGGTGTCTGCATGTACCGTACCTGTGCAGTTTATAATTATCGTATCCGCGTTCACTCCCCTGAGTGACCACGGCCCGCTATCTAATCCTAGCTAACAATGCGCAGGGCTCACTGCTGAATAATGCATAATAATAATAGGCAGCATAGGATAAAGGAGGTACATCAAGGGGCGAAAAAAAAACAGGCTATGCAATTGAATAGGATTGTAACGTAGCAGCAGCAGTAACAATGCCTAGTGCAAGAAATGTACGGAAAGATAGGCGATATTTGGGGGAGATTATGGCTCTGCTTGCCTGGAAGCTCGACGGTAGTAGTGGGGTCGTCGACGAAGTAGTCGTACTCAGCAGCGGTGTAGTCGACGGCAACAGCGGGGTCTACCGGAGATTAAGTCCGGAGGCAGGATGTTCGATGTTCGGTATGTTAGAGGGGGGTGGTAGACATATGGATAGCGTATTCATATTCGTTATATTTTTCTGATCAATTTTCATGTATAAAGTTTTTGAATCCGAGTTACGGTTTAAAAGTTATTGAATTTCAAAGTTTTAAATCATTTAAATGATTTTCTGAATTTCTTTTATTATTTATTCAACATTATCCAGAGCATTATCCAAAACAGTGCCTGACATGTGAGACCCACATGTCAGCCTCTGTTTATTTATAAAACATTTTAATAAATCAAAATAGCCTCTGGGCCCACATGTAAGTCACTGGAATTTCTAATTTTAATTTAATTTAACTACTGACATATGGGGCCTAGGTGTCATACACTGCTTATTAACAAAAATCAAATTACTCATTAGGCTGACATACTAACAGTAGTCTAATTAAGCAACTTTAATTAATTAAAAGGGCTAGGGCCTAGGTGTCAGCGGGTTAGGGTGGGGGTTAGCCGTGGCAGTTAACAGCCACGTCGGTTGTGTCCTCGCCGGCGAGACAGGGGCGCCGGCGGCAGCGTGTGCCCAGTACGGGCGATGGGAGGGGGCGTCAGGGCCCCCGACCGAACGAGGGGAAGGCCACGCGGCGATCTGTGGTGGTGGCGGGTGACAAGGATGACCGGAGCGAGTTCTCACACAATAATGGCGGAGGCGGCGTTCGGCTCCAACGGCAGACAACGAACCGCGGCAAAATCGAGCGAGCAAAGTGTCCAAATCGAACGCACGTTCAACTGGGAACACGTCGGTGTCGTTGGTGCGGATGATATGGCACAGGGAGCACGGTGTTCACGGCCATGGCTGCGGCCGGAACTCGGCGTGGTGGAGACGGCGAACCAGTGCGCGAAAACGGGAGAGGGGAGAGGGGAATCACAGTGAAGCTCACAAAGAGTGCGCGAAAGGGGGCAGTGGGCTCGAGGAGGTCCTGGGGGCGTTGAATTCGTCGGCGGCGAGGTCGTGACCGTGGCGGAAGGGGATGGACGATTCGCGGCGGCGGCGCGTCCAGGCGTCGATTGCGAGTGCGAGGCGACGAAGTTGAGCACGGCCAACCTCCTGGACACACCCGCCTGGACTGCGGTGGCCGATGGCCACGAGCACGCCGGCAGCGCGACCACGGCCGCGCTCGGATTTGGGGGAAAACGGAGCAGAGGACGAGCGAGGGGGGAAAAGTAGTGATGGAGCTCGATCCACAATTCACGGGGGTCCTCCTTATCGTCTCCGGGCCGGCTAGGGGACAGGGGAGCAGGTGAGGAGGGCGGGGCCGGCTTGACAGCGGCGGCCACGGCGGCGGCATGGCGCCAGTGCGGGAGGAGGAAGGAGAGAGAGGAGTGGGCCGGGGTGGGCCATTGTCCAGGGGGGAAAAAGGGCTTCGCCCACGGGTTAGGTTAGCTAGGTTATTTTCTGTTTTTATTTTTCCTTTTTGTTTTCTGTATTTTGTATTTGTTTTACTAACCTAGGTATTTTTGTAAAATATGTTAGGTGCCTCAAAATTAGAATAACAGGATATAGCAGTGCCACAAAAGTTTTTGCAGCAAAATAAAATCATTAGATATTTATTTTAAATATTAAATGCCCAAAGTAAGGGTTTTAACCTACTGTTTGAATTGTTTGGAATTTTCTGTAACTCAATAAATACCCAAACCCACTTGGATTTGGTCCACTGAATATTTGTGATTTTATAAAAGTAGTTTCCCAATTTTTGGAGAAAGTTTCTCCTCATATTTTTCCCTCGTATTTATCGTGCCAATATCTCCCACCATTGTTTTTCTAAATTTGTGTGCGCCGATTTTTTGTCATGTTTTCCGCCAATATATCCTACCACATATTTTCTTTGACTTTTTGCTCGCCCATTTCTTTTCTCATGTTTCCCACTCATTTATCCTACCAATATTTTTCATAATATTTTTTTTATGAATTTCTGAATGCAAATTACTCTCATCTTGATTTATCGCTCATTTATTATGCCAATATATCCTGTGATGTTTTCTTTACTTTTTGTCCGCCAATTTTTCTCGTCATATTTTGTATCTCATTTATGCTGACAATATCTCCCATCATGTTTTCCTGAATTTTTCTTCGTCAATTTTTTCCGTCATCATGTTTTCTCGCTCATTTATTCTATCAGTATCTTCCGTCATGTTTTCTTTCTGAATTGTAGAGTGTTGAATTGTCAAATAATGTTTTCTTGCTCATTTATTCTGCCAATATCTCCCGTCATGTCTTTCTGGATTTTTGAGCGTTTATTTCTATTCTAATGTTTTTTCACTCATTTATCCTACCAATATCTAATCCATGTTTTCCTGAGTGTATTTCCCACTCATTTATCCTGTCAATATCTCCAATCATGTTTTTTAGACTTTTTGCTCGCCAATTTCTCTCGTCATGTTTTCTGATTGTTTCCTCCCTTATTTATCTTGGCAATATCTTTCACCATGATTTATGAATTTACGAGCTTCGATTTATCTTTTAATGTTTTCCGGCTCATTTATCCTGCCAATATCTCCAGCCATGATTTTGAGTTTTTGCTAACCAATTCTTTATGCATGTTTTCCTGCTCATTTATCTTTCTAACTTTTTGCCCACCAATTTCTCTCGTGATGTTTTCCTAACTTTGTACTCGCTAATTTCTTTCATCATTTTTCTCGCTCATTTATCCTTTCAATATCTACCGCTATATTTTTTTGAACTTTCTTTCGTCATGTTTTTAGCTTATTTATCATGCTAATATCTTTCGTCATAGTTTTTCTAACTTTTTGTGCACCAAATTCTTTTGTCGGTCTTTCTTGCTCATTTATCCTTTCTATATCACCCGTCATGTTTCCTTGATAATTATCCAGTTGATTCCTCTCATCATGTTTTCCTAAATTTGCGAGCGCCGATTTCTTTTTTCATGTTTTTCTACTATTTATCCTGTGAATAATTCCTACCCTGTTTCTTGGCTTTATGTGTGCCAGTTTTTCTTGTTATGTTTCCCGCTCATTTATCTTGCCAATATCTCCCACCTTGTTTTCCTAATTTCTTGCCCGCGATTTCTCTTGACATGTTTTCTCGCTCATTTATCCTTTCAGTACCTCCCATCATGTTTTCTCGCTCATGTATCCTGGCAATATCCCCCGCCATGTTTTCTTGACTTTTTTCCGGTGATTTCTCTTGTGATATTATCCGGTCATTTATCTGACCAATATCTCTCATCAAGTTTTTTTGACCTTTTGCCCGCCAATTTTTCTCGTAATGTTTTCCCTTCCATTTATTCTACCAATATCTTTTACCATTTTTTTTGAATTTCTAAGTGCCGATTTCTTTCTTCATGTTTTTTCGCTTATTTACCCTGCCAATATTTTCCACCATGTTTTCCTGAGTTTTTGCGAGCCAATTTTTCTTATCATGTTTTCCCGCTCATTTATCCTGCTAATATCTCCCGCTATATGTTCCTGACTTTTTGCCCACCAATTTCTCTCATCATGTTTTCTTGCTTAGTTATCCTGCCAATATCTCTCTCCATGTTTTCCTGAATTTCTGGGAGCCGATTTCTCTCTTGATGTTTCCCGCTTATTTATCCTACCAATATCTCCCGTCATGTTTTCCTGAATTTTAGAGTGAATTGTGTCGTCATATTTTTTTGCTCATTTATCCTGCCAATATCTCTTGTCATGTTTTCCTGAATTTCTTCGCGACGATTTCTCTCGCCATGTTTTCCTGCTCATTTATCCTTCAAATACATCCTGCCATGTTTTCCTGAATTTTTGAGCGTCTATTTCTCTCATCATGTTTTTTTGCTCATTTATCCTGCCAATATCTCCTGCCTATTTCTCTCATCATGTTTCCACTCATTTATCCTGCCAATATCTACTATGTTGTCATCCTACCACCACATCCAAAAGAGAGTGCTACCCTACCACCGCAAGTTCGCCACCAAAATATTATAGATCGACAACACTTTCAAGCCCTAGCTATCACAAAATGTACATCATCATAGCCATACTAGCACATCTACAACATCCAGTACATCAAGACGTGCTCATAAATCAGAGCCTACAATGCTTTCCGGCATGGAAATAAGCATGAACATCATCAAAGCCACCACACTAGCACATACTAATTCTAACCTATAAGGATGCTAGCCAACTCTCCTAAGGGATGCTCCGCCGATTTCGTCTGCTTTTGGCCATCTGATCTGTCCTTTGACTCAATTGCGCGGTTAGATCTTCACCTCGTGGTAAATCTTGTTTTCACCTCACGTTCATTGCCATATCCAATGACTGGTGGGCTTGTCGCGCACACATATTGGTTGGGTGAGCCGCGCCCATGTGCAAAAGGGTAGCCCAATCCTCTTTCCCCGCGCACAACCGCACAGACCTAGCCTTCAATCCTTTGCCGTCACACCCCTCCCTCCTCCCTCACTTACCGTAGTCGCAGCCCTAGGAGCTATGTCATCCATTCCGATGACATCCACGGCCTCCAGAGGTGCTTATATGCCCCAGATTGCGAGGAAGCCATGGGAGGAGGAGAGACCTCGTCTCGAGGAAACATCAGGAGGAGTTCAACACGGGCGGCGTCAATCAAAGAAAGAGGGGAGGAGCGGATGCCAGCCAGGGAGGCTGCTCGACTCGGCCCAACCATGGAGCTGGAGTTGCGGACTCCTAGCTTGCCTCCTTCCTTCATACGTGTGCGCAACTGCTGCTTCCTCCCTTGCCTCTCTTCTCTAGCATGTGTTGCTGCCACTCCTCCATGGGATTGGCATCTGTTCACGATCTCATGCCATGCCACCACGGCCCTTCGCGTCGCCCTTGTCCTCAGCACCCGGGCCGCTTCCACACAACAAGAGATGGAGATGACTAAAGCTGGAACTGATGGTTGAGGTCGAGTATGCCCCTTTTTCTTTGCGCCTACGTCAGGTACGGTGTTAATTCGTGTTGGTTTTTCCTATTTCTCTCGCTTTATTCCCTTTTGTTATCCCAAGGTTTTCATGTTCTTAAGCAGGTTATTCTGGAATATACATAGTGGATATAAATAGTGTTGCTTAGTCCTTAAAACTTGAAGTGCATAAAGACGATAGTCTGCCAACTTGTGTCTCATCCAAGGTATAAAAAATTGACAACATTGTGGTCCTCACAACTGTTTGATATTGTTGGACTACCTAAACTATTGAAGAAACTGACATCTATTAGGATTTTACCATCTTGAATGTTGTCATTTTAGTTCATGAGACTCTCTGCAAGAGTCGTGGGACTATATATGGAAGATTTCTCATAGAAACAGCAGAAAGAATTCCTGCTCCAGAGCTTGGTGACACCACCGGTTGTGGCGATGTGTTTATAAGAGCAATGCTTTACGGTGAGGTATGTTAAGTTCTTCCTTTTTATTCATGATATTATTTTGTGCCTAAAGATATTAATTGCTAAGAATAGGAAGTAGTGATAGGAACAGAAGAAAGAATTCCCGCTCCAGAGCTTTTTCACAACACCGGTTGTGGCAATGCGTTTATAGGAGCAATGCCTTACAGTGAGGCATATTAATTTCTTCCTTTTTTTATTCATGATATTATTTTTTGCCTAAAGAAAGAAGTTTAATTGCTATGAATAAGCAGTAGTGATATTTCGCTGGCATAAATTCCAGCCATTCATTTTTTTATTTCAAAAAAAAACAGCCATTGAAATTTTACCATTTCTCCCCCCATTTTGATTCAACATATATATTGCTTCCTACAGAGATGAGTTGTTTCACTTTTCTTCCCTAAAAATCATGAAGTATATATTATAAGGTGAGTAGGTGACAATGGCAACCAAAAATAATGAAGCTTTTCAATAGCACCAAAGTTCCACTCCTGTTTCTATTCATTTCGATTCGCTCTGGGAATTTCTAGCTCATTTTTACGTACCTCTAGTTAGTTTTATTCTTCACAACTGAATTAGTAAAATAGCTCGTGAAAAAAATAAGCTAGACTGACAAAATATCCAAACAATTAGAATTAATCCTAAATGTTCTCCCCTAGGTAAAACTGTGATTGCTTTATCTTAGATATCTTGGTTAGCAGCACAACTATTTCCAGAATTTACAGTTCATGATGGATGCAAGTTTTCTTTTGCTCTGCTAATTTCAATATAAATGAATGGAGTTACTATGACTACCATGTTATTGCGTGTATTAGATGTGAGTGATATATGGTCACACTCTGCATCAAATCATGTCTTTCTTCTTCTCTTTTTCCCCGTTTTTATCCTGAACTTTGTTTTGGCACCCCTCTGCCGGCTCACTTATCTTTCCCGTTGTTGTCCTTTAGATCCAGATTCTTCCCATATCTCTTCTGTCATCGCTACTCCATCTCTAGAGTCATCGGGGTATTTTCCTCTTCATGCTTCTTTTCAATAAATCTGTTCTGTTTGTGATGTTCACTGCTTGGTTTGTCTCTTCCCTTTACTATACCTTTGGTGTGTCTCATGTCTCCTGTCTCCTGTCTCTTGTGATGGTGCTTCACTGATTGTTAGTATCCATCTCAATTGCAGCCAAGGTAATTATCGACACACAATGTAAATAAGTGATGGGCCAGTACAGAGAGATGATCCTTGACATGTTAATAGCACAGGTTTGACATTTTCTCTATTTTCCATCTCTTGTTCAAATTTTCGTTCATGAAAGAGCTTCTCATGAGCTGGTTCATCTACGAATGAACTCTTAACTGTAACCGACATGGTTATGTTCTATGTTTGTGCAGAGACAATCACAATATGCACAACAGATAGGAAGGAAGTTTATTTTTCCTGTAAGTATGGATATGCACTTGTGGGTTCAGTTCTTCGTGCCATTCATCATGCGAGTAATTTGTTCCTTACCAGATCTTCCGGCATAAACTATAAAACCAAACAGACTGACTTCGATAGCCTAAATGCTACGTGTATGTTTAGATGCATTTGTACTATGTACAATCGAATATCCAATAGGCCATAGGTTTGTTTTCTTTCGGATTTTTATTCAATTATTTGGTTGGTGCGTATATTTAGTTTGAATTATAATTGATTGTCCCCAGATCTTCCTAATTTTCTATGAGTTGTACGTGACCTGTTCTTTCTATTTTTATTGAGAATATTTTCGTTCTAATATTCAATTTTCTTCCCGAATTAGTGATGATTTCTCTCCTTTCAAATTAACAATTTTTATTTATCTTTGCTGCACCTTTGATTTTAAATTAGCATTCGTTCACTCATAACTATTCACTCATTCAGTTAGTGTACAGATCTAGCGATCATAATTCTATTTTATCTGGTTTATTGGATACCATGTTCTCTGAATCAAGTGAGGTTGTGTCTGAACTTTTTGGCATTCAGTTCTACTCAATCCAGCTGCATTTGGTTCCATCTCTTCTACTCTTGCATGTACAGTCACGTCTTTCTTTCTCTTTACACATTAGATGGATCAGATTTGTAACGATGGTTGTGTGAAGTGATTTTATTTTGATAAACACATAGCTTATAGGTTTTGCTTTCCACTTGGCATGGCGCAAGCGCTTATTTAGGTAGTGCACATTGGAACAGAATTAATATATCCCTTTGCTTTATTTTAATTTTGTTTTACCCTCCTTTTGTGAGTATTCTTTTGCACCAAAGAAAAATTATCTCCCAATGGACTTGCAATTCTGGGTGACTTCCAGTGTAGTGTATTTAAAGTTTTCTCTCTATATTTCAGTCGACAGCACTTTCTACGTGTTTATATTTAACCCGGTACTTAGGTATCATGTGTTCTCAGTTAAGATATATATGTTGTGTTGTAAATGTACAGATAACTTTGGGTCTGAGCTGAGATCTTGCGCCATTTGGCGCAACGGGTAATGCATCTAAACATCATCTCTACCTTCTTTCTAGGAATACAATTTTACCCACATCCTCAAGGGCGCGACAGGTCTCAAAGAAAAATTATCACCCCTTTCACATCTTCATAAGTATAATTAGCATCTAAAAATGCAAAATTTTTCCACGAAAACATGGTTTCAAATGGGACTCTGCGCCATTTGGCGAGAACCTCTTGGTTGTTCTATTCTATGCCAGTCGTGTGTTCTTGTTTTCTTATGTTTAATTCTGTGTTGAACCTTATAATGCTACCGTGCTGGAAAACTAATGTCCTTATTTTTTATTTTGCATCCACCATGTTGGCGGATTCGGAGTGCTCAATGGCATCTCAATTGGGCTTCTGCATCTGAGTCTAAGTTTCAATTCTGTTAGTTTCTATCAGGTAAGCATTGTTCTTTGCTTCTGTTTGAACTTATAAAAAAATGAATAGTCAATTCTGGGTCAAACACCCATTCTGTATCTTGAATGGTAAGAGTTGCTTTGGTTGGGACATGTGGTGTACATAAAATTAGTGTGACTTTAACACATGTACCATGTCACTGCTATGTTCTCATGGAAAATAACATCCTGGGTTCATTCTCAGAAAAAAGAAAATCTTGGGATAAGGATTTCTGTTAAGTTACTGCATGGCGCGCGAGTGTGTTGTCTCACCCTTGCACTACACAAAACTTATGCTAAAAAATGTTCTTTATGTCTAGATGATAAAGCTGGCCATTATTCCCTACACTGTTATGTTGAATACTCTTTTCGTCAGGGAGAAGTTTAGGCTAGTATTTTGATACACTATGTCCAATGTGCAGTATAGTAATTATAATCTGATTGATTTTCTATCTTTAGTGTGCAGTCGCTATATCTAGCTCTCAATTAGTGTGCTTCTTTTTTGTGTTGGAGTAGCACACTATGACTGAAATCCTAATTTGTGTTGGGCTGCTCCTCTGCTTCGTGCCGATCTGATGCGGGAAGCACACCCCACAACCGCAGTCCGGGTTCAGCCTTCACCACCACCAGCATGATCTCATCTTCCTCCATGGATGACCAGGTGAGCCCTGTTCTTTCCCATTCTTTTTATCTCTTCCCTCACAATCTCTCACCTCCTTGCAATGCATCACTTATGTTATTTTTCCCAAGTGTGTTTTATTTCTAATTTTGATCCAGGTACTATTTTTTTCATGTCTCGAAACTAGCTTAACTGCATCTTACACGGGCCATGGAGAGTTTACGGTACTGATGTCATGTCTGCATAGGTGCTAAGCATTGGAGCTTTTCTTTCGGCATGTTACGTCGCTATAATTTGTGCCGGGAGTTAAGAATAAGAGGACATGTGCCGTGAGATGAGATGGAAGGAGAAAGAACTAAATGCATTGCTTCATGGAGATAATGACATGTCCCTTGATTCATCGAGGTATATTTGCCACATTATCTTAAAGAAGCTCTTATTTCTTAGTGTAGTGCTCACTGTATAATTATGTACAGTAGCCTGAAAAATTGGAACAGTGTTGTTTTTTTCATGCTTCATAGTGAGGTTATTAGTGACATTCCTTGCGTGATGCCATAGTCAGAGATGCAAGCAGGAGCCGGTTCCTTGCACGATGCCATAATCAGAGGTGCGGGCACGAGCCGGAGGCTTTGAGAGCATTGATTGGGCTCCCATGGTTATGAACATGTATGGATCAGCAATGGGGATACATTCACTCTATAGAATAAACGCCTGGTGACCACGCCTTCTTCGTCACTGACAAGGACGACCTGTTGGGCGGTGGCGGGCCGTGTGGCGGTCAAGGAGACCGCCTTAGCCTCCGCGCTCCTAGCGTTTGGTGTGCTCGGTGTCATCTCCACCGTCTTCATGTCTGTCCACCGGGTCGGTGGTGAGTACTCCCACGGCGAGACGAATATTTCTCTATATAGGTACTATCTATCCGCCCCGATTGAAAGTTAAAATTGCTTTGTTAGCGAGAGTTGGGTACTGGACTAGGGAACTCAGAAGGGAGGGGTTTCCCCGTGTAGGAGCATGGATCAGTTGATGTCTTTTCAGCCCCTACAACTGTTGTTTGCATTTTGCACCTTTGAGACAACTTAAACTATTCCTTTTAATTGTTGGTCTGAATAAAATCTATAAGCCTGAAATTTTCCATGTCTGGCTGAACTAATTGTGTTTGTTTGTTAATTTTTGGGCCGTTCAGTAGATAGACATTTAAGCCGCTACAAGTAGATATTTTATTATGTAGAACTACTGATATTTAAGCCATTTTGTAGGTCATGCATAATTGTTGATCATAGAAAAGATAGATTTAGGTATATTTGTTTTAATAAATTAGGAGCAAGTGTCCTATTTTTTCACCGTGTAAAAAGTAAACATAACTAATACCAGTTCGTACATGTTACCATATAGTGAAGGGTTTTGTGGTTTTGGACTGGTTATCCATTTTCCCCTTTTTTCTATCATGCCATAATTCGTGTTACCAGATAGTGAAGAATTTTTGTGGTTTTCGGCTTGTTGAACATTTCCCCCCTTTCTCTTTCCATCATGCCATCATTCTTTGCCTCCATATGTTTAGACCATGATTTAGGTGAGAGCGTTGTTATTGTGTTAGGTTGTGTAAACATGGAGACACCATAGCTTTGGGTTTGGTCTGTTTACTAACTGTGGGCTTTGCAATGCATTTAAAAGCAGGTTGTTGATGCCGAACCAGCACATGAGGTTGACTGTACTATCCTTAACTATTACTCCGTTTGTTTCATATTAATTGCGCTGAAAACTGACCATCACAAGCCCTCTATGATCAGTCGACCACCTATATTTCAAAATGGTGAGCACCTCTGTACAGCAAAATGTTTAATGTGAGTCCTCATAATTCACCGTCTTTGTCTGGAATTTTCCTCATTGTGGATCTAACTCTGTATTGTTGAAACCTAGCAAGAAAGATATAGTCCAGATTTGTTATCCACACTAAAATTGTACAAACATCAATTTTCTATCATATCAATATTACAGGTTGTTGCATAGGCATGTGTGCTTCCTCATTTATACCTCAAGTAATTTTGGTTATATTTGTAAAGGTTTTTTCATAGTCCAATATATTCAGTATTCCTGGTGTTGTTTTTGCGAGGGGGCGAGAGAAACATTCGGTATTATGTATTCTGTACATAGCAATATATCGATTTATTGAAATTCTTATTTGTTCCCTTCTTAGTTTTCACTGTAGTTGCCTGTTCTATTTATGAAAATTGTCCTCTAAATTGGGAACATGAAATGCAACATCTGCTTGCTTATTTACCAAAGGATACAAACCTTCTCCCAAGAACATTTTGTTAATGGATCATATGAAGGGGCTTACTGCTCGAGTGTGAATTTCTGGAGGCCGAGCTACACGTAGCCCTTTATTTTGAAAAAATTATAAAACATATTTAAAAGTTCTGAAAAAATCCGAAAAAAAATCTATGAAAACTAATATTTATTCCGTATGAACATGTCAAATTTGGCTTGAAAATATTGTAATATGAAGTCTGCACAAAAAAAACAAAATTTCAGCCCAAAACCAACAACAAAAAGGCTCATTTAAAATCAAATATTTGTCTTTTTTTCATACGCCACATGTGAAATTATAATGGTATGAAAATTTGCACATATGTCATATACATGTGTATATATATTCATAAAAAAATTCAATGTTTTTTGAATAATATAAAATACATTTTATGACTTGTTCAAACTAAAGGGCTACGTGTAGCTCGGTCTACGTTAGCATTATCCGCTTACTGCTCCTAGCTCTGCCCATATGTTGATTCATGGTTGTTTTATTTTCTCAGTATATGCGTCTACTTTTTATCCGTTCAGAAGTAATGCCTCATTTGGCTAGACACACGAAACTAGAGGTATCAACATTTTATTTAGCATCTAGCAGCCTAATGGTTCTCAAGTTTTTTTTTGTGTGTGTATAGCTAAGTTAACTATAGAAAGTTCACTTTGCATCTAACTGGTTTAATTCATGATTTTTCGCTTATGACCAAACTAACCTTTAACCAGCTTAACTACAAGGAAAAAATATCAAATTTAAATTGTGTGCTATGTCTGCAAGAATTTTGATGGCTGCACTATCTCCGAGTTGACCCATGTGTCGACGCTTGAGTCCCATTAACTATTGCCAAAAACTGGAGTAGACTATACCGTTGTGCACCAAGCTTAGATCACCAGGGAACAATAATAGAAATTTATAGCATGAGTCTTAAGAATGTACAATGCAGGTTTTTCAAAATATTTATGTTTTCTCTTTAATATACTTCATGTACTGCATGAAATAGCAGCTCTTGTGGGAAAAAATTACATCGTGCTGGTCACTCCAATTAGCAAATCACTGCATAGTGACTATTACCATCTACACGTTGAGACTAGAGAACAGGTGGTCAACACGGACCAGTTTACTCCATTGTTCTTCTTTCAGATAAAAGGCTAGGCCCGACTTTATAAATAAAGCCATACGGTGAGTCAACCAAACATGTGCTTACAACCACATCAAAAGATAAACGGCGCGCAGGCCACAACCAACACGGCGGGGAGAAGTTCCGAAACGGAAAGTAACAAACCAATAGAGGTCGAACAAGCAATCACTAGAGACAACCAACACCAAAGCAAAATAAGATAGACTAAGGCGCCGACGGGACCGTGGTTGAGGGCATCCGCTGAGCTCGAGGGAGGAGAGGCTTGGCTAGCTCCTTGATGCGGTGGATCACGTCCTTTAGGTCGTCGCCATCGTCGTCTTTACTTAGAGGAATCCAGTTCTGTAACAAGGCAGCCATTTGGAACAAACAGTCAGCAGGACATTTAGGGTATGCATTTTCAACAGTGAACTTATTACGAACGGTCCAAAGGGTCCAACAAGAAGCGGAGAAAACATTCCAAAAAATGTGATGTTTAGTCCCTAACAGGGATCTCGCTAGAGATCTGACATTTGCAAACGAAGTGGGACTCCACGCCACTCCCAACCAGGATCGAATACAACTCCCATAGAATAGAGCCAAATCACAATGAAAGAAAATATGGGCGGTGGATTCCGGAGCCCGGCACAAGCAACAAGCATCAGACACAATACCCTGCCGTTTCAAAATTTGGTCTGAAGCAGGAAGTTTTCAACGAAACACATGCCACAGAAACACCTTGATCTTAGGCGGCACTCTAGCACGCCAAATCGAGGAAAAGTGATTAGTAGGGCGCCCCCCTACACGCTCAGAATAGAGCGACTTGACCGAGAACTTGACCGAAGATGTTAAGGTCTAGGACACCTCGTTCTCCTCATCCGAGAGCGAGGGCAACATAGCAACAAGCCGGTGCAAGTCGGCCAACTCTTTAGGAGAAAGAGTGCGGCGGAGACCCATATCCCAATCTGTCCGCAAGTGCCGCAATCGAGATGTCAGGGTCCGAACAGTAGGAGAAGGGAGTGGGAAACATGGAATCCAGCCTCCCATCGGGGTGCCACCAATCCCGCCAGAACTGCATGGACTTACCATTATAAACAGATAACTTGGAAAAGGAGAGAAAAATATCACGGAATTTGATGATCGATCTCCAGAATTGGGATCCAGAGGGGGGGGGTTCGCCACCAGCGGGGAAGACGAAGGGAAGTACTTCTGTTGAAGAATAGATAACCATAACGGTTTCGAATCGGGGCTCCTCAACGTGGAAGCAATCTTCCACCACCACTTGACCATTAAGCATTCATTCATCACCAAAGTGTTAAGGATACCCAGTCCACCAACCTTCTTCGGCCGACAAATAAGCTTCCAGCGAACCATCATGTATTTGCACTTATTGTTAAACACATTCTAATAAAAATTGCTCCTATGTTTGTCAATTGCCATGTGTGAAATAGCAGGGAACCGGTAGAATCCCATGGAGTACATGGGGAGGGAAGAGAGACATGAGTTGATCATACAGATCTTTGCCGCAGAGGAGTGGTGGCGACCCCTCCAGGGCATGACTCTATTGCCAATTTTGAGAACCACCGGAGCAAGATCTTTAGAAGAGATAAGAGAAGGGGAGATCGGGATACCCAGTTACTTAAGAGGGAAAGATCCAAGAGAGCAGTTCATCATATTAGTGACTCTCCGAGCCTCCATGGCATCACAGCCCATGGGAATAATTTCACTCTTAGAAAAGTTAATCTTCAGACCCGACATGGCCTCAAAACAGAGGAGGAGGAACTTGAGTTTGATCAATCCGAGCTCCGTGTTTTGGATCAAGATAATCGTGTCGTCAGCATATTGCAGGTGAGTAACACCCGAGAGGATCAAGTGCGAGATCACCGGAGAGATGTGGTTGGCCTCGGCCACACGGGAGAGCAAACAAGCTAAGACATCTGCCACAAAGTTAAACAGTAAGGGGAATTAGGGTCTCCTTGACGTAGACCACGACCATTGGGGAAAAACGGAGAAATCTTCCCGTTAACGGACACCGCCGTGTGGCCTCCGCAGACCAGCTGCATGATCCTATGAACATAGGCCCCATCAAAACCTCTAGCCAGCAGCACAAAGCACAGAAACGACCAGCTCACCGAGTTGTACACCTTCTTGAAATCAATCTTGAGGATCACAGCGTTAGACTTGCGACGATTCAGGTCATGCACAATCTCGTGCAAACATAAGATACCTCCAAAATAAAATGACCTTTAAAGAAGACTGACTGAAAATGGGCGATGAGCCTATGAGCGACCGGAGACAGTCGGGAGACAAAAGCTTTAGCAGGGAACTTCGCAATATTATTGATAAGAGCAATCGGGCGAAACTGACGAATAGAATCGACACCTTTCACCTTAGGGATGAGGGAGAGGGTCGTGTAGTTTAGGCGAGATATATCCACCATCCCCAGACAAAACCCTTGAATGATGGCATAAACCAAGAATTTCAGGATCGGCCAAAATTTCTGGAAGAACGCAGCCTCGTCAATCTCCTCACAAGACAGAGGGAGCGAGAGCTCGCGGTTTTCCTCCGCAAAAACCAAAGACGTAGCCTCCCAGAATGACGAAGACATAGAAATCGCACACTCATGCTTGGCCTCCAAGAGGGAAGAATAGACGTGGAGAATGTGATTTTTAATAGCCACCGTGTCTTCCACCATTTATCCCTCAATGTTAAGGCGAGTAATAAGACACCGTCTCCTTCTACCATTGGCAATGGCAAAGAAGAATCCCAAAAGCCGGTCACTTTTAGCATCCACGAAATCCGCCCACGTTGACGCCATAATTCTTCCTCCAACTCATGGAGGTTAAGCAAGGACTCCTCTAGAGCATAACGATGGTCCCACCCAGCCGCATCCAATCTCGAGGAGTCAGCTGGAGTCCAGAGCGGCAATGCGGCCCAGCAGGTCGGCTTTCAAACACTTGTTGTCAGCCGCGTGATTCGCAGCCCAGCCACGGAGGAATTGACGAAGAAGACGAGATCAATATCTCCAGTCATCCAATGGACCAAAGGATGGATGAACCGAAGAGAAAATAGATAGAATTTTATCAGACATGAGAGAAACAAAGCTGTCAATCAACAACCAAGACGAGTCAAAACAAAAAAGAATGAGTAGGTTGAGCCGCAGCTAACTGAGAGAAGAGGAGGAGGGGAGAGTGATCAGAACCAACGCACGGAAGAACGGTAAGATAGTACAGAGGGAAAATCACATCCCATTCCGGCGAAATCAACACACAATAAAGAACCGAACGGATGGGATTGGCTTGATGATTAGTCCAGGTAAACCTGGAACCAACACGGGGTATTTCGCGGAGAGCCTCATTTGCGATAAAGTCATTAAACATCAAGGCATGAATCCAGTAGAAATTAGCAGAACTCTTCTCCGAAGGGTGCCTAAGAAGATTAAAATCGCCACCAATCAGCACCGGCAGATTAGAGACCTCAAGCTTAGCGGCTAGTTCAGCAAGAAACTCAGGAGCCCGCGAGTGAGAGGAAGGACCATAGACAACGATCAGTTCCCAGGATATCCGAGATCTCGGAGATGTAATAAGTTTCACACTAATAAAGTAAGTTCCCAGCGTCACCGATCCAACATCAAAAGAATCCATGTAAGCACACATAAGAATCCCCCCAGCAGAGCCCACTGTCGGTAGCCAGTTCCACGCGAACCGATTAGCACCACAAATAGCATCAAGATTCGAGTTTGAGAAGGAATCACGCTTAGTTTCTTGCAAGCAAAGTAAATCAATAGAATGATGTATAATGAGGTCGCGATGTTGGTCTCGGCACCCCCTAGCGCCGATCCCACGAATATTCCAGAATAGAGCACTCATTTAGAGAGGTTTTTGATGTGGAGGCTTGACCGGCGCACCAGACAAGGGACAACTTTGGACGCACGCAAGGATTTGCCCCGAGATTTGCGCACTGGGCCACTACCCAGGCAAGTTGAGGCATCCAGACCCACAGGAGCTGGAGATGAGACAACAGTGGGGGTTCTCCCCACTGTTGGCTTCGCACGCCTAGGCAAGCCAACTCATTAGCACGGAGAACAGAAAGAACCGCATGGGGAGAACAACCAAGATCACCCACGGCAACACCTGAATCCGACGCGACAGCAAGGAAATGTGAATCAGGGAGATCAGACAAAACTGTGCGAACAGGTGAGATAGAGATAGAACTAGAAGCAGGGGAGGAGGGGTACCTATGGGGGCTTCATTGCGCGCCGCAGCCCTTTGCTTCGCTCGCTGGAGAACAGATAGTCCTGTCCCCACAGCCCGCCTGCTTTTACACGCCGTTGACATGGGAGTTTTGATGGAGCGAGATTGGGACGGTGGGGACGCCTCCGTGCCAGCAGCAGCCTCACCCAGGTCAACTTCAAGGTTGTGACAAATGTCCACACGGGAAGGTTTAGATTGCGTTCCTTATATTGAGAATGTAAAGATTGTTGTCTTTGGACTGGTTGTCCATTTCCCCTTTAACACGATTCTTTGCCACCATATGTTTACACCGTGGTGAGAGTGTTCCTGTTTTATCAAGTTGCGCAAACATAGGATATTTGAGATCTAATTATCTGCGTATAATTTGCAATGAATGATCTGCAACATCATCTTATTGGTGATCTACTATCCAAAGTGAGGGTCTCATTACACTAATCTGTCTCATTTTTGTAATACATATCCTTTTACTTTTTCTTTTTCTTTTTCATATCATGATTTATTATCTAATCGGTGTTCTTATTTGTTGCAGGAAAAGCTGGTGTGGATGGAGTGCAGTCCTCAAAATTTGAGTACAACAGATTCAGTATGTCTACGAGTCTGCTCCCTTTTAGGTTGTTTTTGCTTAATATAGTCCAGTAGTTCATTAATTCTCAGTGTTCTACACAAAGATTTCAGTTATGAAATTTGGTTAGGACGGTTTCGGCTGTTTATTGTAAGAACACTATGTTTATTCATATTAAAGTGTTCAACAATCACTCCATTGTAGCATCAAAGATTTTATCTTTTTACTAGGTCAACTTTGTCTGCTTTTAGTAGTTTTGTTGGCTAAAGTTCTTATGTGATGCAAATAACAATGGTACATGTATCTTCTTGATCAAGTTGTTGACATCGATACCCAGGGAGTGTATTTTTATAAAGTTCTGCTTCGTTCATGTCAACATAATAAAAGATGCTCTTCTTCATTTTGTTCTATTTTTTAGAATTTCTCTTTTTGTAGTAGATTTCATTGCCTAATGGTGTTTCTAAATGGCATTGTGAATAAAATGCACATTTTGAAAGTTCTATTTGAAAATTCTAGCAGAGCGACGTCCCATGAGACTCCCTGCAACTCTACTCAACGCTCATATCCTTCCTCCTCCAGGCCTACCTCGGCGGCAATGCTGCATCTTTCAAGGTCCAACATCTCAAACTCGACCATTTCCAATTCGTCGTCTCTTTCGAAAAGATCTTCTCCTCGCTGCTTGTAGAGGCTCAAATATTCAACAAATCTTTCAAAATCCGGTTACTCCCTCTCCCACTGCCTTAGGAGCCAAAAGCTCTTCCACCACCCTCTATCATCGGCAACAAGCTCAACCATGCCCTTCACTCCTCTCGCCTCAGTTATAACTCACGAACCTTCCTGACCATGAGTTCCAGGGAAACCTTCAACCATGTTCCAAATCATAGCTCCTCTATAGGAAAAATGAGTGCCCAGGCGTCACTAGAACCGACAAAACCGACCTCATGGTCAACTCATACTTGGTCCAAGACGTAGTACTCCTTCGCTTTGGTGGTCTCTGCTGGGAATATGCCCTAGAGGCAAATAAAATATGTTTTATCAAGCATATTCCATTAGTTCATAATACGTTTGATACTATGCTATAACTGTATTAAGCGGAAACATTAATACAGGTGTGGTATACAAACAACCAGGTCCCTAGTCAACCCTAGTATACTAGTCCATTGGGCGATTGATGATCAAGGTTTCCTGATCATGAGACAATGGCGTCTGTTGACAATGGAGTTGTATCATTGGATAATGATATGATGGACATACATTCACCAGAAGTGTTGCGATGTGATCAAGTCACATAGTTCGACATTGCGATAACTATAACGTAGTGACCAGATCCTTTGACCGTAATGACCATACGTAATTGTCATCTATGGGGAGACTTTGATTTGTATCCCACCGCCTGACTGAAATATGCTGGCTATGACGGTGCACTTTGGGTATTCCGAAATACATGGTTGATGAGTATGCAAATAGATCAAAGCGGGATTTGTCCATCCGTGTGATGGATAGGTACTCTGGGCCCACTCGGTGATATTGCATCATAAAGTTTGCAAACATGTGACTAGGTCACGGAGTTGTAATATCACGGGAACGAGTAAACTTGTTTGTTGAACGAACTAGGTATATTGGATACCGATGATTAAACCTCGGACAAGCAAAGTACCATAGGACAAAGGGAACAGGCACACGGTTAACAGATCCAACAACGATTGAAGTTAATTCGATGGAAGCGCAGGGGCTATCAAGGATTGTAACCAGGTCCAATTGATTAGTCATTGATCAATGAGAATTGTCTCGATCATGTCTGCTGTTTCCCGGACCGTAGGGTGTTACACTTAAGGGTACTCGACGCAGTAAGGATTGATTCGGGATCACCGGAGAAATTGGAGAGAACACCGGAATTGTTCCGGTGATGACCGGAATTGTTCCGATGAAGGCCGGAAGTTGTTCCGGGTATTTTGAAAGGTTAAAAATATATTTAATAATGTTTAATTAATGTTTTATTATCTAATTATCTGAATTAAATATTAAAATATATTTAAATATAATTAAAAATGAATTAAAAGGCATATGGGCCTCATAGGGCCCATTAGGGGGAGAGGGAGTCCTCCCTCATGGGCCATGGCGCCATAGACGGGCCCACCCCCTTTATTCATGGCGCACCCCCTTCCCCTTGGGATTAGTCCCACCCCGGAAGTGGAGGGGGGTGGCACCCCTCCTTGGCCTATATAAAGAGGGGTAGAGGTGCCCTTTTATTCATGATATTTTTGAGATAAGTTCTCATCTCTCTCCCTCCTTTCTCCTTCCTCGAGTGGACTCCCCTTGTTTGGAGTCTACACTTGGTTGGGGATTTCTCCACTATACGCACGCCGTCGTGCTACTGGAATCGGGATCCGAATCCATCTTCTTTCCGCTCCTCTACTGGTTCGGAGCCCGGAGGGACGTCGGGTATACTGTATGTGTATAATCCCGCGAGGCACTACACTTGTGGTTCTACTTCATCGTCGTGGTCGTATCGCGAGGTCTTCATCAGCAACGTTCCGACGGGGACGTAATCCCGTCATCGGTCTACAAGGATCGGGTGGCTACAGGAGTCATCGTGGATCTGCGCGGCATCGGGGATTGCCGGTACGACTACACCAACCACGTTCATGCGGGAACGTTTCACGCTTAACGGACTACATACTGGTATGTGATCTATTTCTGTCCGTTACTTGCATCAACATAGCATAGGTCTTGGGTATGGGTCTCGTAGGTTATGAAAAATTTGTGTTTTCTGCCCCGAACCCCAACAGTGGTATCAGAGCAAGGCTATGCGTAGATGTATTGTACGGATAGAACACATCTAGTATGTGGGCATCAATTCTCCAATTGTTACCCTCTCACTTGTTCTCATTTAGCGTTGCGGCAATGTTTGATGAAGCGGCCCCAACCGACCTTACGCGTTTACGCGAGACTGGTTCCACGCTTGACATATGGCTTGTACCATATAATGTGGCTGGGGGGTGTCTGTCTCTCTGCATTAGAGATGCGAAGATGTTTGCAACGGAGGGCCCCGACAGGGGTGTAATAGAGACAATTGCGGGATTGGTGTTGTGGCTTGTTTTCGCAGGATAGAAAGCGGTTCTTTTCTCGAAACCCCTAGCAGCCACGTAAAACTTGCAAAAGATAAAGTAGAAAGGCGTTTTCAACTTTAATTTGCGTGTTGGGGGGAATCATAGCATGTATGATTTATACTGTTGCATCCTGTTTTGCTAATATGTTAGATATACGACGGTAGCATAATAGGATGATCCCTCACTAATCCAACAAAGTGTCCTTCCTTAGTGAAGCACCATCTGGAAAGTTCTTCATTATGGAGGCATCACGTGTCACACGGGTGTCAAACATTTTTACTTTCACAAGAGATGGGTGGAGCAAGCCTAGCATGTCCAGAAACATGGCCTTGCATACGTGGCATATACTCACTAAGGTTATTGTGGCGAGCCTGGCATGTGCAGACATGGTCTCGGGACACAAGAGACCGAAAGGTCGAGCATGAGTCACATGGATGATGTGATTGGCATGATGGCCTACCTTGAACAACATACTGATGGTCGTGTCACACGGGGGAGGTATGTTCTTCAAGGATCGTGTAATCACTTAGAACAAACTATGAGGGATGTTTGTCTGAGTGGGAGTTCCAGAATTGTTTTTTTAGAAACATGAACTCCATATTATGAACTTAATCTTCATGTCTTAGCAAATATCATTGTAGATAACGTCATACCAATGTTTAGAACTATGGCTCTTTTAGTATGATAGAACTTAAGGTAAATGGGTCTTACTTCATTGATGTGTACCAAAACCATTAGAGACATACTCATTAGTAATGACTTGCTAAACAGAATACGAAGAACTGCTAGGAGATACACCTGACAACTCCGTAATCAAGGAAGATGATGATGATTATCGCACTCACCGTCACTTATGAATGACTGTCCAATACACCATAATTCATTCTATGGAATCTGAATTGTGAATGCATGTTAACCAACACGTATGACGTGCTAGGTGAACTTGAAAGAACTTGGTCACAAATCAGAGTAATGGAATATGAGTATATGGACGGGGTTTCTTTCAACTATGGTGGAAGGAACAACCTGCTGAGAAAGTCACTTGGAAAATGTATAAGATACATGGAACACCTTGTGTATAACTTGGACTACTGAATGACTGGTTACTTTGCGATAACTGGGGAGTTGCATCCGCTTCCTCCTAGTTACAAAGACCATGTCTGGACTATGTCATGAAGGAGAATCGTTCACCTGTCATGAGGTCATGGTTAAAGTCAAGAACTTTAAGAGTAGAACCAATGCAGGAATGGTCATTGACGGAGAAGGTATATTTGATATACGAGTTATAAATGTCTTTCCCACGAAACACTAATTGCGGTTGATTAAGTATTCGATGCTTGAACTTACTGCTTGAGAGTGACTTGGAAGGGATGAGGTGACAATGTGTGCTGACGGCAATCAAGATAGTTGATGGTCGACAACACTCTCCCTCTACATCTATCAATTTATTAATATATGAATAAATTTTATGATCGTTTGAATGAGGACTTTATTAGTGTGTCTTGCATCTCGCGAAGACAATTATTCATATTAGTGAGAAACAAGTCAGTTGTTCTCCTTTTATGAATGATATCTCTTATGGTCACATTACGATTATGAATGAGTTATTCTTATATTGATGATAGTTGTTTGATCATTTATAAGAAATATTGTAATTCCAAGAAATATCCAGGCTTAATAATGACACTACAGTTTAAGTCATGAACGGTATGATGATGTCTTAAGATACTTGATCTCTTGACACATACAAACCATGCCTTTTAGGTGAGGTGACTAAAACCTCGCATTCTGGTAAACGGAATGTGTACTGATTGTTGAGTATCATACATTGTGATGTATCGTATGTCAGCATGTGGTGAATTTCATTATTTCGTGAACTTCGTATGTGGACTTAGATGAATATTTGTATTCACTAATGAAACATGAGTCTGAAATAATTTGATATGATCAAAAGGGATTTCAGAGTAAAGATGGATATTAAATTAACAAGAAAGACAAGTCTCTACGATTTGATCAAAGTGACAAATGTTTTGAGTTAGTCTTGGGCATAAAGACTTGTGTGAAAGTTGTTCCACAAATTGCAATGTCTTGAGACACTTCAATATGATTGACGTGCCTGAACATTGTGATCATATTGTATCGAAAAGTGTATGGTCTAAGTTATCTCTTACCAAGTTACGTTATTATTGTTTAGAGTTATTAATTTAATATGCAAACACTCACTTCAGCATAGGGAACCATCTGAGTTCGTGGAAACCAACACTATATATGTCATGGTGTGTTGTGGTTTCTAGGAAGCTTGATTTATGTAAGATAAATTATCTTTGTAGTGTATCCTTAGACAACTATGGATGCATCTTCCACAACTAGAACCAAAAGGAGCAAAACTTGTATTGCTATGTTTGGTGTTTGTCAAGAATTGTTCTTGATAAATGTGGTAATGGAAGAAAAGTGAAAGTTCAACCAAGGTAATTGACCTTGCCTCCAAATGTCAGAGTAGTGCAACGGAATATGTTCTGGAAGCAAAGCTCTACAATAAGAGGAGAAACTAATGATAATGATCATGATCTTCTGATGGGAGCTTTTACTGAGAAAGGTAGGATTCAAGAATATATATTTTCCCCTGGTGCAAAATGATATTCATGATTCACTTGTCATGTTAATGGAACAAGACATTCCTACGAACTACAAAGAAGCGATGGTGGACCTAAGTACGAGATATGACTACGAGTCATGGAATCTTATGTTGAGTTACATTTAAGATTGCTTGAATCTTATCAAGTAAGGAGGTTACTTGATATTCACAATAACTTCAGAGTTATGAGGAATAAATGTGAACATCAAAGGGACGTCAAGATTGGTCTGTCACAAAGATTGTTTCTGACAAATTCAATGGGTTGACTACAGTGTGTAGCAATGCTTGAGTCAAAGGGATATTCACTACTATTGATCCAGGATTGTTATCAATACCGTGACTTCCTCAAATCCTGTATTTGAAGAAGTGTTGTAATTGGTACAACAAGAAGGTTTTGGAAAAACATATGGATACTAGTGTCTCGTAAACTGAATTCTCATTTTGATGGATGATCAAAGGATTTTGGACTTAACCAAAATATCGAGGAAACATGCATTTGCATGAAACTGAGTGGGAGCTATGGGAGTATTATCCTAGACTTATATGTAAATGACATATTTGAGTAGGAGCCATGTGGTTAGTATCCTGAACTTAATATGTGTCTGACATATCTAAGTGGGAGCCATGTGGATCTTATCCTTGTCTTATATGTGGCCGACATATTTGAGTGGGAGCAATATGAGTGTTATCCTATAATTTAATATGTGCATGCCATATTTGAGTGGGAGCATGTTAACATTCTCATATATGGATAACATATTATGAATGGTGCAGTTGGTGTTAATGATTATTGGAATCTTTCATAAATGAAGATGAATAAGTATTAAGCATTGAAGATCTATTAAGATAGATATGTGTTTAATAACATTGAGGCATAATACTTTCCTGGATAAGATTCTGAAGGAGTTCAGAATGGGACAAGTCAAGAAGTGGTCCTTACTTGTATATCCAAGAGAAGTGTTGAGTTAATCTCAGTATAAGAACAATGGTTAATGGTTAATGAAAGAAATGGATGTTTTGGATCCTCTATGCCTTTGTCATAGGTTCTTTCATATAAAACCAGAGTTATGTACTCGACGTAATGTGACCCAAGTTCTTAGTAGTAAGAACATGTTGTGATATGATTTATGAGTAAATCATTGAACAAAGAGTTAAGTTTATCCTTCAGTGTCTGAAGAGAACTGAGGATACATCTCAAATTTGTAAAGGATAGTGGACTTGACCATAAATGTTATGCTGGTTCAAGTTTTGACACTAACCTAGAAAATTAAGATATCATACTAATGAATGCCTAAGGATTGAATCTACATTGATGTGGCTGCTTTAGAAGTAGCAGGAGTTATATTATGGCTTAAGAAGTTCGACTTCTGATTGAGTGAATTACAAGTGTGCATGACTATGGGAAAGTCCGCGTGACCCACCGGATGTCATTGCTATGACACAGCAAACGAAGTCTCACTTCACCGCCAAATATATATACCTCATCATTATAGTGGATAATGAAGGAATGTCAAATTAGGTGACATTATGATTTGCAAAAGGACATATGGTTCTGAATGGTACCCAGACCGTTGATACAACCTCTTCCACGGGCAAGCATGATCAATAAGGAGTTATGATCCAGAGAAAATGCAACTAGATTATTTGTACTCTAGTGCAAGTGGGAGACTGTTGGGAATGTGCCCTAGAGGCAAATAAAATATGTTTTATCGAGCATATTCCATTAGTTCATAATACGTTTGATACTATGCTATAACTGTATTAAGCGAAAACATTAATACATGTGTGGTATACAAACAACCAGGTCCCTAGTCAACCCTAGTATACTAGTCCATTGGGCGATTGATGATCAAGGTTTCCTGATCATGAGAAAATGGTGTCGTATCATTGGATAATGATATGATGGACATAGACCCACCAGAAGTGTTGCGATGTGATCAAGTCACATAGTTCGACATTGCGATAACTATAACGTAATGACCAGATCCTTTGACCGTAATGATCATACGTAATTGTCATCTATGAGGAGACTTTGATTTGTATCCCACCGCCTGACTGAAATATGCTGGCTATAACAGTGAACTTTGGGTATTCCGAAATAGATGGTTGATGAGTATGCAAATAGATCAAAGCGGGATTTGTCCATCCGTGTGACGGATAGGTACTCTGGGCCCACTCGGTGATATTGCATCATAAAGTTTGCAAACGTGTGACTAGGTCACGGAGTTGTAATATCACGGGAACGAATAGACTTGTTTGTTGAGAACGAGGACGAACTAGGTATATTGGATACCGATGATCAAACCTCGGACAAGCAAAGTACCATAGGACAAAGGGAACAGGCACACGGTTAACGGATCCAACAACGATTGAAGTTCATTCGATGGAAGCGCAGGGGCTATCAAGGATTGTAACCAGGTCCAATTGATTAGTCATTGATCAATGAGAATTGTCTCGATCATGTCTGTTGTTTCCCGGACCGTAGGGTGTTACACTTAAGGTTACTCGACGCAGTAAGGATTGATTCGGGATCACCGGAGAAATTGGAGAGAACACCGGAATTGTTCCGGTGATGACCGGAATTGTTCCGATGAAGACCGGAAGTTGTTCCGGGTATTTTGAAAGGTTCAAAATATATTTAATAATGTTTAATCAATGTTTTATTATTTAATTATCTGAATGAAATATTAAAATATATTTAAATATAATTAAAAATGAATTAAAAGGCATATGGGCCTCATAGGGCCCATTAGGGGGAGAGGGAGTCCTCCCCCATGGGCCATGGCGCCATAGAGGGGCACACCCCCTTTATTCATGGCGCACCCCCTTCCCCTTGGGATTAGTCCCCGGAAGTGGAGGGGGGGGGGGTGGCACCCCTCCTTGGCCTATATAAGGAGGGGTAGAGGTGCCCTTTTATTCATGATATTTTTGAGATAAGTTCTCATCTCTCTCTCCCTCCTTTCTCCTTCCTCGAGTGGACTCCCCTTGTTTGGAGTCTACACTTGGTTGGGGATTTCTCCACTATACGCACGCCGTTGTGCTGCTGGAATCGGGATCCGAATCCATCTTGTTTCCGCTGCTCTACTGGTTCGGAGCCCGGAGGGACGTCGGGTATACTGTATGTGTATAATCCCGCGAGGCACTAGACTTGTGGTGCTACTTCATCGTCGTGGTCGTATCGCGAGGTCTTCATCAGCAACGTTCCGACGGGGACTTAATCCAATTATCGGTCTACAAGGATCGGGTGGCTACAGGAGTCATCGTGGATCTGCGCGGCATCGGGGATTGCCGGTACGACTACACCAACCACGTTCATGCGGGAACGTTTCCCGCTTAACGGACTACATACTGGTATGTGATTTATTTCTGTCCGTTACTTGCATCAGCATAGCATAGGTCTATGGTATGGGTCTCGTAGGTTATGAAAATTTTGCGTTTTCTGCCCCGAACCCCAACAGTCTCCAATCCGACATTGAGGTGTCCCACGACACACCTCACAGTTTCTCATTCTTCGCCATGTCCCGTGCGTTGGCGGGCAACATCACATCCTCGTCGCCAATCTGTGTCTTGCACCTATTAGCTTCCCTGACGATCGCCCCTGAGGTCTCCGGTGCTCCTTCATCTATGGTTGCGGAAGCATCGCAACTCCTTGTTCAAAACCAGATGGTGGTGGAGGAGAGGTTGGCGCCTGTGGTGGTGGGTCCGGTGCATGCATGCGCTTCATCCAACGGTGAATCTGACGTAAAATCCCATGCAAAGAAGATCACACTTGTCTAGTTTCACCGTCCGCAACAGGCTACACCGACACGTATTAGCTTTAATAAATTTATTTTCTCATTGTTCCACTGCCTTGTCACCTCCCAACTAAACAATATCAACCACAAACCAAACACATCCATCTGGCTTATTTTTTAGTCTAAGGATTTATGCCCAAATACTACACTCATAAATAGTGCTTTAGACCACCACTTCTCTTTTAAAATGTCGTCCTCCATGCTTAGTACTAATTTGTTCCTAGTGCACATTTACTCTAGTGACGTAAGAAACGAAGCCCTACAGTTCGCGGCTATAGTTTTTGAAATGTTCAAACTTTTCCTGTTTGACTCAATCAATCGCGCGACAGTTTGTGGTCGCACGGGTAGCAGCGGTGACTGGAGAGCCTTTCCCTACGGTGCACCTACCTACCCAACTATCCTCTTGTCACACGTCGTCCATACTTGGACCGCCCCCGTATACACTAAGTTTGAAACATGTTCCAAAAAAAACTCTACTCCGCCACAAGCCCCACACGCTACCCAAAACCTTGATTGCAACCACCTCACACGCGACCAGGCCACTCACCCCGCTCCATGCCTTTCACCAAAAAAACTTGCACCCAAACCTGACCATGACGGCATCCCAGCCTTGACTTGTCTATGCTTCGGGATAATTGTAACAAACAAAACAAGTGTCTTGCTAACGACCCGCCCCCACTCAGCGTAGAAATTTAAACGACGCTCTCTCCTGAGATCGAGCCATGCACGCGGACAACCTCACTAGTGGTCAACCACAATCAAATACAAAACCACCCTGCTCCCGTCTCTATCACCAACTCTACGTTCCCTCACCTCCTCCTATCAAACCCCATTGACGCCAGTAAATTCAGCACGCCACCTGTTATTGATGTAATCATCTCGGACCAGCAACTCACTAGGGCACATTGATCCTATCGTGCAACAGTCCTCTCCACCCCCTTCCCAACCAAATATCCCTCCCCTGGCTATATAACAAGCAATCCATGGCACAACTAATCCACACTGCCTCCCCACCTCCGCCTTTAAAAAATTTAGGATTTCACTATCTCGAAAGTAACCACTTCATCGTCGATTTTCGTCATGTGCTTTTCTTGGAGCGTCTTGCTCTTTATTTTTCAGTTTAGTTTAGTTTAGTTTTATTTTTTTTGCTGGTCATAACAAGTTGGACCCTAGCATGCCTTGCTTGGGAGAGAAACACGCTCCACTTCTCTATCTTTGTGAGTGTTCAGTTTTATTTCTAGTTGTTCCCGTGTTTAGCTCTTGTTTTCCATGTTTAATTCTTTCTAAGAGCTGATAATTAGAATTTATAGACTCTCTTGAGTTTCATGTTTATCCTGTTAAGAGAGTTGGCTTTGTTGTACTAGGTGTGTATCCTACTTTGAGTAGGTAATCAAGGTTGCTAAGTTGAGTTAAGTAGTAACTAGCAATAGTTTTGAGGTGTTGATACAAGTAACGAATGAACTTTTGTGTGTTAAGATCTCAAGCCAATTAGTGATAGGTGACGTATTTTGGCTCAACGTTCTTATTTTCGAAAACTACAAAAATTACTTGAGAACTTTAGCTACTAATAAGATTACTAATCTTTGCGGTATTGTAAAAGAGTACCCTCACTTATCATGAGTCGAGGATGCCCAAACACTCCTCTTAGGGTGCTTGAATCGTTGTGAATCTCCTGACTAGATAGAGAGTTACCGATAATAAGTGATTGAGTTCCTTTTAAAATGTGAGTATTCGATTGTTGGCACTTCCACCATCCTTATATTTTGCTAGCCACCTCGGTACCATGCATTGCCCTTTCTCATGAGAGTCGGTGCAAACTTCGCCGGTGCATCCAAATCCTTGGCATGATACGCTTTGTCATACATAAGCCTCATTATATCTTCCTCAAAACAACCACCATACCTAACTATCATGGCATTTCCATAGCCATTCCGAGATACATTGCCATGCAATATCCATATTTCTCATGACTTGATGCTATTATTCATCGTCATACATGCTTTTTCTTGATCTTAGATCCGCATGATAGTTGGGCTTTGCCCTTACATCTTTTTTCTACATGACGCGCTAGTATTATTTCATATCCTACTATACTGGCAAAGGCATACCTTGCATCCATCATGATATAGTTTCAGTTCTATTATGAGTACCTTGTAAAAGTGTGTTGATCACGTGTTGGATATGTGCCATAGAGGAAAATAATAAAGATATTGTTTATCACATATCTATTTTTAATAATAAGTTTATACTATGCTATAATTATATTAAGCGGAAACTTTGATACATGTGTAGTATAAACAACCATGTACCTAGTTAATCTAAGGTATACTAGTTCATTGTGCAATTGATGATCAAGGTTTTCTGATCATGGAGACACATACGTTCGTTGACAATGAAGTCATGTCATTAGGATAATGATATGATGGACGCACACCCACCTAATGTGTTGCAATGTGATCCAGTCACATTGTTCAACATTGCGGTAACTTAGTAACATAGTGACCCGATCCTTAGACCGTAATGATCATATGTAATTACTATCTTCGAAGGATGCTTTGAGTGTATGAACCGTTACATCGTAATAGGGTAACCATAAAGTGCATCTTGGTTATTCCGAAGTGGATATGTTGAGGAGTATGGATCGATCAGAACGGTATTTGTCCATCAGAGTGACAGATAGGTACTCTGGGCCCACTCGGTGATATTGCATCAAAAATCTTGCAAGCATGTGACTAGGTCACGCAGATGTAATACCACAGACGAGTAAATATGTTTGTTAGTAATGAGGATGAAATAGGTATAGGATACCGATGCTCAAACCTCGGACGAATAAAGTACCATAGAACAAAGGGATCGGGACTCAATGTTAGCGGTTCAAACGATGAAGTTAATCCGATGGAAGCACAGGGGCCATCAAGGATTGTCACCAGATCCCACATGATGATCATTGGTCAGAGAGTGTATCAATCATGTCTGTTGTTTTCGTGAACCGTAGGGTGTCACTCTTGAGGGTAATCGATGCATTAAGGATAGATTCGGGATCATCGCTGAAATAAGAGAGAACACCGGAATTGTTCCGGAGGGTGTCCGAAATAGTTCTGGATATTTTGAATTGTTCAAAATATTGTTTAAATATGTTTTAGTATTTAATTAACAGAATTAAATGTTAAAATATAATTAAAACAATTTAAAATGGATTAAAAGGCACATGGGCCTTAAAAGGCCCATTATGGGAAGGGGAAGGACTCCCCCTTGGGCCATGCGCCAAGGGAGGCCCTCCTCTCCCCCTTGGCTGGCGCACTCCCCCCCTTGTGCGATTAGTCCCACATGGGGGAGGGAGGAAGGTTGGCTCCCCTCCTTAGCCTATATAAGGAGGGGTAGGGTGCCCTCTTTCTTGATCCAATTGAGTTCTTTTTCTCTCTCTTTCTCCTACCTTCGTCGGGCTCCCAATGTTTGGACCTTGCACTAGGTTGGGGGGGGGGGGTTCTCCACCATACACACACTGTCGCGCTGCCGGAATCGGGATCTGAATCCGTCTTTCTTCCACTGCTCGCCTGGTTCGAAGCCCGGGGGAACATCGACTATGCCTTACGCGTGTAATCCTGCGAGATATTGCACGTGCGGTACTCCTTCATCGCCAGAGGACTTAGACACGATCAGGAGGTCATAAGGATCGCGAGTCTACTCCAACCACGTTCGTAGAACGTTTCCTGCTTTCGGTCTTCAAAGGTATGAACATCGATTCCCTACATAACTTACATCCACATAGCATAGGTCTTGGGTTTGGGTGTCGTAGGTAGAAAAATTATTGTTTTTTGTACCGAAGCCCCAACAGTGGTATCATGAGCAAGGCTATGTGTAGATGTATTATACGGTTAGAACACATCTAGGATGTGGGCATAAATTCTCCAATTGTTACCCTCTCACGTGTACTCATTCAGCGTTGCGGCAATGTCCTGATGAAGTGGTCCCGACCGACCTTACGCGTACTCCTACACGAAACTGGTTCCACACTTGACATATGGCTTGTACCATATAAAGTGGCTTTGGGGTGTATGTATCTCTAACATTAGCGACGCGAAGACGTTTGCAACGGAGGACCCCGGAAAGGGAATGACTTGAGTTCCTCGCGCATAGGTGCTTGGTGATTGATCGATCCTTCTTTCTGGTGGCTGAGGCCTCCCTTTTATAGCTCAAGGGGATTTTCACAGTGACCACCACTTTTGACAACCAACTGCGTGGCGAGGCTTATCTTTTACAACTACGTGTGAAGGATGCCCCCACAGATTTCCTTCCGAGAAGCACTGCTAGGCATCGGCCGCCACTCTAGTACAAGCGTACGCGGGCTTTGGAAACGTCCGAGGAATGGAGGGGGATGGAAGCACCGTTGCAGTCTTTGTCCCCCCCTGACCAGTGGGCGGCGCATTAAATGCTGCTTGGATTGGTCTGGACCCTAGTGTGCCACAGGCTGGCTAACGTCATCTCTTGACCGTGCTGATGCGATCGAGATTCTTCCGGTAAGTGTTGTGAGAAATCCTTCTGACTCATATCTTGTGACTTTTCTCCTGAGGCTTCGTTAAATGGGTTGGATCAGCTTCTCGGATCCGAGGGTTGTGCCACCGTTCACCAACACTTGACCTCGGGCCAAGGTTGGTGGGTCGCCTGCCCGGGAGCCAAACTAGGTCTGACTTTCCGGGAAGCTGAACAGGCCCGGGATTTTTTTTAGTCCAGACTTGTATCTGGCTTCGTGTTCCGTTGCCAGGTCGGCAGCGACGTGTGGCGATGAATTTCTGCGCACACCGTCCTTTATGAGGGCCCGAGGAGGCCAAGGGGCGCCACGAAGCCTTGCTCGAGGAGGCATAATGGTGGCATTTACGCCCGACCCCGCGTGAGTCATTATTTAACTTACTGACCAACGAGGAGACTGGGAATTTTCTCCCTTCTTCTCATCGTCATCTTCATCTTTCACCTTTCCTCCATTGCTCGGTGTGCTTCTATGCTCTTGCCAAGGCCCCGGAACTCCGCGCTCACGACCCTGCTGCCTCTGACGAACTGAACCCGTCTATCCAGCGGGGTGGCGGGCCTCGAGGCCGTCGAGGACGCGGGAGGGGAAGTAGGGGTGGACGTGGCATGCATGCTGCTGATGTCGCTGCTGAAACCAGTTCGTCCGCACACCGTGGCAGGGGACTGCAAAGCAGGGGCATATGAAGCAATGGGGAGCGCGGCATCCGGGGCCTCGGGGGCCCTGGAGGTGGGACGCCTGCCATCCTTCGTAGCGCTACCCATGACGAGGTCATGGACTTCGAATTCTTCGTGGAGCACCCTTCTGTTTCTCATAGGTGGCTCCAGCTTCCGAGAACGTTCCGTCAAGCCGTGTCAGAGACGCAGTTCGCGAGCGTGTGGCTTCGGGTGGACGAGTGTCCTGAAGGAGCGGTCCGAGCATCCACTCGCTTCCTGGCCAATGGGAGCCTGCATTTAACGCAGGGGTGGAAGGTCTTCGCCCGCAGCCGCAAACTGTGCCGGGGGGACTTCCTCTTGTTTAAGTATGACAACGTCGACAGCTTGTCGATGAAGATCTACAGCACCACCGGAGATCGCGTGGAGTGTTGTCCAGAGAGCTCGAGCAACGAGGACAATGATTCTCCCGACGAGGAATACGATGCCACTTCCGAATCGGGCGGAGGAGCAGACAGTTCTGAAAGTGGTGGGATTGTCGGTGCCATGGAGGAAGACGACAAGTCAATTCCTCAAAGCTCCAAACTCTAAAGCAGACTGTTAAGAAAGAGGAAGATGAAAGAGTGTGGCAGCCTCAAGGTGTGAGACGTCCTTGACATTATATAACAGGTGAGTAGTCTGTCTCTCAATGGCCTGAAGGATTTATCCAAATTCCAACCATTAGACCAAAATAACATTGAATCACCAGAATTGATCTGAATAGAAACAACAGGTCTGTAAAGATCTGCAAATCTCAAGATGTCCTTCCACCAAAAAGATCCACAGAGCACAGTAGCATGTGGTACATTCCATTGTAGTAGGAATTCCAAATGAGGGAAACCCAAGGGATGTCAGCCTTATTGTGGAACTTATGTAGTTGCTTCAAAAGAAGAGCTTTGTTTTGAAGTTGCTGGTTTATAGTGCCCATGCCTCCTTTCTTCTTAGGTCTACACACGAGATCCCAAGTTGCTAGAGATTTTATTTGGGAATCATAACTACCCCTCCATAGGCATTGCCTCGGAATTCTCTCTAGTTGTTTTAAAATGCCTTGAGGAATGGCCAAAGAGCATAAGTGGTAAATAGGCAGGGAGAAATTACAGCGTTTAGAAGCTGTAATCTAGCCCCTTGGTTTAGCATGGTAGAACTTGTTGTTAGCCTTCTCTCCAACCTATCAACCAGAGGCATGAGGACTTGAATTCTGGGCTTTGTAGTTCCCATAGGCAATCCCAGATATGTAAAATTCATTTGTCCAATGGTGCAATAAAAAAGAGTTGCCAACCTAGTAGCCTCATCATCAGGCACATTGAGAGGCACCATGGAGGACTTGTTAAAGTTAACTTTCAGGCCAGTTGAAGAGTCAAATTTTATTAACATGTCCTTTAGTGCAAGCAACTGATCCTCTTTGGTAGGCACCACCAAGATAGTATCATCAGCATACTAAATGATAGGATAATGTGGATCATGTGAAGGAATGGGCAATGTGAGAACTCCATCAAGAAACATCTTATTGACAATGGATTGAAGGAGGTCAGCAGCCAAAAAAAGCAGAGGTGAGAGAGGATCACCTTGCCTGACCCCTCTCTTACAGTAGAACAACTTCCCAGGTACCCCATTCAGAAGAATTGACGAAGACCCCGAGGATAAGATTTCCTTCACCCAACTAATCCAAGTGGTGTTAAAACCTTTGTGCTGAAGAATCTGCAAAATTACCTCGTGCTCTATGGTGTCAAATGCCTTGGAAAAATCTAACTTGAGAATTAGCAAGGGAAAGTGAGATTGATTACCCTGATGGATATATTCAAAAGGCCAGGATAGAAAATCCTGAATTGATCTGGATTTCAAGAAGCCATATTGATTCAAGTGTATGCATTTGAGAATAACCTGCTGCAATCTATTGGCCAAAAGTTTAGTAAGGAAATTCAGACAAGTGTTGGTCAAAGATATGGGTCTAAAATCATTTAGGCTCTCAGATGGTAGAATTTTGGGAATGAGAGCAACAAGTGATCCATTCAGACACTCAAAATTAAGATTCCCAACAGCAAATTGGTGAATCAGGTCCAAAAAATCACTCTCCACAATATGCCAGCATTTCTTGAGAAAATGAGCATGAAACCCATCAGGTCCAGGGGCTCTGTCAGTAGGAAAATCCTTTAGAACAACATCAATCTCATCCTTGGAGAAGGGGAGAGATAATTCATCAAGACCCATGACAGGTTGGATTAGATTTGAAATATTAAACTCCATGTTGATCCTTTGTGAAACTCCCATTTTTCCCTTGAAATAATTCCATAAGAGGCCAGCCATATGTGTGTGATCAGTAGAGACAGAACCATCAGGTGCAGTCAGGGTAGAAATGGAATTCCTCCTCAATCTTTCAGAAGCCATGGCATGGAAAAATTTGGAATTCTCTTCTCCTACCAAGATTCCTTTCATTGTATACCTTTGCTTCTAGTAAATAGATTGAAGTTTCAAGAGGTGTTTATGGTGCATTTTGACAATCTATCTGAAATTAAATTCAGGTCTAGTCAGGACTCCGATTTCCTCAAGATAATCAAAGGCCAAAACCACTTGGGAACACCTGGCAATAGTCCTCTTTAAAGAAGGCAGCTTGGAAGACCATTTTCTCAGATCATGTCTCAACCTCTTTAATTTCTTGGAAATGGTGTTGGCAGTAGAACCTGAAGCAACAGGTTTTTGCCATGAGGCATTTACACATTCTTGGAGATCTACCTAGTAGTTTTCAAACCTGAAAATATTATTCTTTGGTATAGTGGTGTCAATTGAAACAATACATGGCACATGATCATATCCAGTCTTAGACATAGGAAGAACTACAGTATTAGGGTATAAAGAAATCAAAGAGCTCGAAGTGAAGAACCAATCCAACTGCTCGAGACTTATGTTAGACCATGTATAAGATCAACCTATGAGGGACAACTCAAGAAGACCAAGGTGCCCAATAATCTCATTAAACAAAAAGATGTCATTGAGATTACCACCAGGACGATTCCTGCTCTCCAGGGAACAGATGAAGTTTAAGTCTCCGGAGAATAACCAATTTTCATCATTTGGGATGTGGATGTTATAAAGGCATTGCACAAATTCATCACGCAGTAAACCAGAGCAGGGTCCATAAATAGTAACCATAGTCCAACGTTAAGCATTGTGCACATATGCAAAGGAAACAATTATGCCATATCAAAGATTTTGGACAAGTGTACCACTGAACATCGCTGAATTCCAAGCAACTAGGATTCCACAAGAGGCACCCACAGAGGGTGAGTAGACAAAGTCATCAAAACGCCAAGGGCAGAAATTGCGCAAATCGAAGGGTTGACATTTCGTTTCCTGAAGGCAAACTATAGAGCAGTTACTTTCCTCAATTTTTGCACGAAGATCCCTTTGTCTATCATCAGAGTTTAGACCACGACCATTACAACACCACACACGCCAATTACGATAAGTTGTACTATCCATAAGAAACCAGTTTAAGTGCAGATAAAACCATGTCTACCCAACAGACATGCAACCACATCGAGCACAAGTTCAGGCTAGAAGCAACAAAAGTGGTAAAGTAAAACCAGAAGACCAGACTAACAGGCCTCCCCAAGCCACTAAGATCTAAAACTACACTAATCATGAGGAAGTATTAGTGGGTTTAGTAGACGGGCCAGCCATAAGCTTGTCCGTAGAAAGATGTTCATGGGTGATGGTGATAACCCACAACTGTAGGGGACCGAGATAGTCTTCGCGGGTAAGACAACCCAATTTATAGATTCGACTCAAGGGGAGCCAAAGAATACCCACAAGCTTTAACATTGGAGTTGACAATTCCACCGCACCTGAGATACACTTACTTGCAACAAGGTATTAGTAGTAACTGCGATATGGAAGAGATGGTGGCAACGGAAATAGTGGCGGTGAAACAGCGATAGTAAAAAAGCGAAAGCAAACAACTAGTAACCAGCAGAATTAAAAACACTGTAGGCTAGAAATGGATGGTTGGGCGCTGCATGGATAAGCTACATCATGTATTTAACTTGGGGCAAGGCACACAGAAAAGCAATGATCATCTAGGCATAAATCAAACATTAGCCATGTACCCCATAGGTAGTTGTACGTGCTTGCAATAAGAACTTGCACAACATCTTTTGTCCTACCATCCTGCTATGAACGGGGCCAAAAGGAACTTATTGAGATTAAGGTGCTCCTTTCAAAGAGCACCGGAACAAAGAATTAATAATCAATGGATACACGGAATCCTCAAACTATAGTCCATCCCCTTTGGTGTCCCAAGCTGTCACCTTTGGGATCGCCGGTTCCGGACTATAACAAGTGCATACAACTCATTGATAGGATCAAGAACACAAATATATTCATGAAAACACATAGGGTTCAGATCTGAAAACATGGCACTAAGACCCAAAGTGACAAGCATTAAGAGCAACAAGTTGAAGCAAAGATGATAAACACCAATCTAGATGATAGGCAACATGCCCCCAACAATCTGATAAACTATTACATGATCTAACTCATCCAATCCCTACCATCCCCTTTGCCTACAGCAGGGAATTACTCACACATGGATGGAGAAGTCATGGAGGGAGGATGGAGTGGTGATGATGATGATGATGGCGATGATCTCCCCTCACCGGAGGCCAAAACAGCCTCCAGATTAGCCCTCCCGGAGAAGAACAGAGGGTGACAGTGGCTCCGCGACAAGAATTAGGAAAACAACTTCTGTTCTGGGGTTTTCTCGCCACGGGAATAAATAGGAGTCGAAGTAGGGAACCAGAGGGGGGTGGACCCTCCCAGGCAGCCTCCCGGCGCAGCCATGGTTGGGGTCGCGCCAGCAGGGCGCCTGGGCCCCCCTGGCTGCCCTCTGGCCCGACTTCTGGCACAATGGTCCTTCGAGTGCGTGGATTTTCTGTGATTTTTCCTGGAATTTTCTGAGACACCTAAAAATCCATTTCCCTGCACACAATAAAACCATACAGAGAGCTCTGCTGAAAACATCGTTAGTCCGGGTTAGTTTCGTCCAAACCATGCAAGAATGAGGGAAAAAAAATAGCAGAAGTGTTTGGAAAAGTAGATACGTTTGAGACGTATCAACTCCCCCAATCTTAGAATATTGCTTGTCCTCAAGCAATTCAGTTCAACGAACTGAACGCGACAAAGAAAACTTTGAAAAACTCTTTTGCTTCATTAAATGTATATAAGCATGGACTATGAAAAGAGTCTAGAAGGTATTGAAACAATGCTACAAGTAGAACGCACGAAGCAATCCTTCTTTCATGTGATCAATCTCAAACAACTAAAATTAAATAATATGCTACTGAAAATCAAGACAAGACTACAATGCACATAGCTTAAACATATTAGAGTGGTATCTCGCTAGCCTCCATGAGTGAAGAAAAACATAAATGCAGAAACTCCTCCGGAGTTTTAAAGGAGACTAGAACTAATAACTTCAGAATAAGTAATACCACAATCATGCAGAAGACAATGTAGTACTTTGGGACAATGCACATTACACTCAGAATGACAATTATGCTCTCCTAGTTGGTGCTTTGAAGAAAGAAGGTGGAGACTCTCGAACCGTGGATTTTGATGGCAAGGTTGAAAACCCGTGGCTGGAAGCAAAGACTAAACATGTACTAGAGCTCTTGGTTTTGAAAATCAGAGATAAAAAGTTTTTGGGAGGTGCATGATTCGTCAACGAATGCTAGTAGACAACCCAATCACCTCTTACACTAGACATGTTTCGAGGAATGGCTCCCAAGATGGGGACGATCATATCCCCTTAATCTCCTTTGTTTATCACTACCAAAGTTTTTTGATTTCTCATAAACAAAGCGTGAAGGAGGGTTTGTTGGTTGTGATTATCTTTTGTGAGGTGGGCGCACTCATGCCAGTCCCTCCTCGTATCAGGGGTTTGCAGATTAGACATGCAATCCTAGAATAAATCATGTCTAACATAAGAAGGTCATGAATTACCTACCACTTCCTCATGAGCTAAAGCAGAGGCACAACACATGAGTGTTTTTGAATAATTTCGAGATGTTACAAGAAAGTCTTTGTTAGGATGGACGGTAAATACCACATAGGAAGGTATGGTGGACTCATATGGAATAACTGGTTTCAAGGATTTTGGATGCACAGGAAGAATTCCGCTTAGTGCGATCGAAGGCTAGCAAAAGACTGGGAAGCGACCAACTAGAGAGAAATTACAGTCATAATCATGCAGAGCGACAAAGTAACATTGAATTGGGCATGAAAGTGATATAACTATTCTGAAATTCAAAGATCATCAAGGCATAGCAGACTTTTCAGTCTTAAACATGTGTAAGCATGTGCCAAGTCAATCCAACAATTATCCAAAGAGAAATACCACTTCAGTATGCCAAACCATGAAAAAGGCAATGCTTGTAAATCATTTCAACAACACATTATGTACCCTAGGTATTTGAGATTAGCTACAAAGAAAGCATGAACCACCGGGAAAACATTGTAAAGATAGCACTATGTCGCTACAAGCTGGTCTCTAAATCATAAGTACAAGCATATGTACAAAAGTAGAAACAAAAAGAGTTCATACCGGTTTTCCTTGTTGCATCCCTTTCGTCGATCTTTATCATCACTGCCTTGTCGCTTGCACGATTGAACGTAGGAAAATATAATCAAGTGCAAATGCCATCACGGACTCGAGCTGAACTCTGCAACAAAGAAAACTAAAGAGAGAAAAGAAAAAATTTTGGATTTTTCAAAGGTTAAACGAAAGAAAAAGAAAGAGAAAATCTTTTTGTTGTTTTTGAAAAGAAAGAATCAAAGAAGAACAGGCAAAAACTTCGAAAAGATCAAAATGAACAATCATAAAACGAATAATACAATGGAAAAAATGAGAAGGACACATACTTCCCCAAGCTTAGGATTTTGGCCTAAGTTGGTATCTGCTACTGTGGTCCCCAGGAGCCTCCAGCTCCAGGGTACTGTGTCCAAGGGCCGTACGGGGCTTCAGGTGCATAAACCGAAGTCCTGGGATCCTCCCACGAAGAAGGCTCCGCGCCCCAAGCGGAAGAAGACCCTTCACCCCACTGGGTAACGAGCTCCTCCTCATCATGAACAACCCCCTCCATGGGTTTATGGAACTGCTGCTGGGCCATGAACTCATCAAACTGGATGACGTTGAAGGACAATCCATTCCTGCGAGTAGAATCAAACCAAAAAGGAGCAGGTAGACGGATCTCCCGAATATCGATTAGTCCAAACCTCAGAATATAAATAAGGTTACCAAACTCAGAAGTCCTGGTAACAAACTCATGCCTCTTCATAGCAGCAAGGTCAAAGCTTATAAAAGGAAAAGGCTCATCATCAGGATGCGGGGTGCGCTCAAGAGACTCAAGAATAAGTGTGGCGTAAACGCCACCAAAGAGATCCCCCTTGTTGCCATTAAGGGCAAGTCGGCGAGCAATCAAGGAACCCACATTATATGTAGTTTCCCCTGAGAGGGCATTTGCCAGGATAGCAATATCTGACATCCTGGCTTAATAGGAATGATAGACTACTCATATCAACAAGGTGCACCTTATTTTCCGGGAGCCCAGATCCAAAGAACTCCAAAGTTAAGCGTGCTTGGCTTGGAGCGATTTGAGGATGGGTGACTGACCGGGAAGTTGTTCCCGGGTGCGCATGAGTGAGGACAAAGTGTGTAGGAAAGACTAGTGTTGGTCTGTGGGGACAGTCTAGATCCCGCCAGGCGTACGCCGGGAACCGGTGGGTGTGGCCGGGGCGTTACACAATATCCGGTGCAGAAATGTTGCTCGTGTTGTCACGAGCTAATACCCCTCTAGCAATATAATATGCAAAATATCTGAGCTGGGGAAACAAGATGGTGGAAAATTTGGAACGTTGGATATCCCTTGTATCCTGACTGCAAAGAGAATTGAAGAGCGTTCTCAGCTCGGTGGGCCGAGTGTTCATCTTTGTTGTTCGTCCAACGTTCGGCACGCCTATTATTTCACAAAATCTTTCCAAAGACATGGTAAAAGGATCATTGTAAATTTTAAACTCAATAACACCAGCATCATGGTTATATCCAAAACTGTTAATAAAACAGGAGGTGAGTTTACGGTATTGAGTAACACGGCATGTTGCAAGCCGTGTCAAACCTTCATTAGCACAAAAGTTATCAAACTCCTCCTTAATACCTGTCTCTTCAAGAAAATCGTTTCACGGAAACATCATTGCCCGTGCTGGACTTGTATCTTCCAGCAACTCCAGAGGCACAACATCTTCACTGTAACTCACCCTAGAAGCTGAGGATGAAGTTGCAGCTCTAGTTACTCTATCCGTGTGCTCGGGCTTCTTCTTCCCAAGCCATAATTTTGCTTTTCCAAAGAAACTCATGTAAGGCCCGATATGCGGTACTGTTCCAGATCTAGATGTTTCCATCCAGATCCGGGGACGAAGCACATATCGGTCCCACCGCGACATATGACATAGCCATATGCCCCGGATTTCCAACATGATATCACATCATTACAGATACAAGGATACAACATCTCATACAATCGGCATACAACTGCCTTAAATAAAATACAACAGTGGAAGATATATGTCTGAGTACAGACTACAATCAAATGCCTACTGGCAAAGAGAAAAACATCGATCCCATAACCACACGGGTCCAGGCCCTCCGTCGGGATCCGCCTAACTAGTCGTCGTCGAGTCTCCACGTGAAACGTCGATCACCGTACCTGTTGTCGATCAAGAACCCTGAAAAAGAGTTTGGGGGTAGTATCATGAGTACAGAGGTACTCAGCATCCAACTGTAGTGGTCATCTGACCCAGCAAGGACTTCATCACTCGTCATTCTAGGACAACTAGTAGTTTACGGTAAGGTAGGGGTAAGTGGTGAGGTTGCTGCCGCACTAGCATTTATGAAGTGGCTAACGATCTAGAGAGTAAGGTAAGAAGCCAAGCATTCGATGAGGAATCGCCTCCAACAAGTCTGCTATCCACCTACTACGCAAACATAACACCTATCCTATCCTTGTCCTCCTCTTCGCATCCCGACGAAGAAGAAGCAATCAAGGCACACACACGTTGATCAAGTTATATTAAGATATCTCAGTTGTTGTCTATGAACAAGGAGTAGGTCTCAAGTCGTCCATAACCGTGGACACGGCTTCTCGAAAATATTTAACCCTGCAGGGGTGTACCAACTTCCCATTACAAGGCTTCGCACGCACGCCCATCACTCTCAGTTGCTACCCATCACAGGCAATCATTTTATGATTTAGTTCCAAGAGATCCGAAACGACAGGTCCCTCTAACTAACAACGAACAAATCCGGGTGGCCCCCGGGGAGTCGACACCCAATCCAAAAGCTGGCCACGCTCTCGGATCGGACTCTTCCGTATGACGCGGGTCGGATTGCCGGTTAATCACACATGGGAAACCGGGTCCTAGCTGATCGGGTGGACCAATAGAGAAACCATGTCTCCACTGGCCCAAGTTGTTTTAAAAGATATCTGCTAGGAGCGACCCGACAAGATATATATGCATGTTTTCAAATGGTAAATCAGCTTGGGCCACCTCTAGAAATGTTTGAAGCTAGATAGGTAAGAAAAGGGGACCCCATAAAATCCCACACGCGGTTAGGCACGCTCAGTCTTAAAACCAATACCCGGAACTCGGATCCTAGGTGACTCGAATGGAACAAAGCGTCGAGGCGGGATAGCCTAGACCTTCCATCCTTCGTCGAATATAGCCAACATTAATAATAATCATATCATCAACAACAATATAATAATGTGATATCCCAAACCAAGGAGTAACAGAGTAACATCGTAGCATCCTAAGCATGCATACTAAGCAGGGGCTGAGCAACGAGCAATAGTAAGATAGCAGTACAAGGTTTGTTGGGAGGGGACATGGCTGTATCGGTTTAAAAGAGGCTGTAAACATGTGGTAGGATCAAACATCGAGCCTATCCTAGACTAGCATGAAAAACGCTGATTGAGATAGAATGGATCATAAGTAATGTATAGTCCTTGCCTGTTGATAAGTCGGGTTCCGAAGGTGTAGTTGATCGCAAGCTCGCATCATCTCCGAGAGGTACCCGCGGAAGCACACAAGACGGTAAACACTGGAAAACAATCAACGGTGCACCACTATTACTACGGAGCAATACAAGATCAAAGAGGCAGTACAAGGCACGGCAACGCGATACGGCTCTATCGTCGAGAACGGTTACTAACAGTTTAAGTGGGGTATCGGTCACACACGACGAATACCGCACGTTTACGGTGGTTCAAGTTGCTTAGCTACAGGTGATCAACCACGGTTATTAACATGGCAACTCAAGCAAGCATGGCATAGCACACAGACATGTCAAGAGGTGAAGCACAACATAAACTATCTATGCTAGTCAATTTAAGTGGGGCACGACCTAAACATGGCATAACACTAAGTGCCGCACGACAATTAAAGGATTTGGTACTGTTCTGTCCTAAACCATATTTTAGGTTGGTTAACAACAGCAAACAATAGCATAAACACAAAGTACACGAAAGACTAGTCAAGTTACATATAAATAACACCCCAAACGGAGTTACGGTTAAAAAGATATAAGAAAGACAAGCTATGCACACATGCTGTATAAACAGGGGTAAATCTATATGCAAAAGTGAAGCAACAGGACATAGCAATACATGGGATGAAAGTAGACATGATGCTTAACAATATGCAACTGGAATCACTCAATTCCGATAAACGGTCGCGACACACTCGTCGACCGAAGTTGCAACAAAATAACAGTTTCAGCAACAGCAGCACAATAACATCAGGATCACCACTTTGGAGAAAGATTTAATTCAGCTAAAGCACCCAAACATGGCAAGTTAAAGCATGGAATTGTATTACACATGATGCTTAACACATAGGAGAAAGAATCAATGCAATAGGTCTCATGGATTTGTTACAATCATCATGCAAAGTTGCAATAAAATATTAACAGCAGCACTTAACAGGAAAAAGTAGCAATTTAACGGCCTGATGCCCTGTTTAGCACACAATTACACAATCAAGATGAGCTCAAATGAAAATTCTCACAAAAGATGAATTAAAGTACACCCAATTCTAAACAATTTGTCTTTTGGGCGCGAAGTCATCCGGCTACGGATCGCTTGCTATCGTCAACGCGGAATCGAATCAGCAGCACAAATTAAAAGACTTAACAAAATTTTGAGGTCCTGGACACAATAAAAAAACAGGGGGCTTGGGCTTCTCACCCTGGGCCGAGGCCCGCTGCAGCTGAGGGGAGGCCGGCCTGGGCCAGATCTGGCCTGCTGGGCTGGGTGGGCTCGCCGGCCCACCTGACCTGGCTGGCCCCTGGCGGTTAGGACGAGCACTGGCCGGCTCGGGCTCCTCCCGAGAATGACCAGGGGCGGGTGGCGGCGGCGGCCAACTCCGGCCGGCCACCGGAGCTAGGCGGGGCGTGGTGAGGGCGTACCAGGCGCGAGCGGCGGCGGATCCGGTGCGGGGCTCGCCGGATCTTGCGAGGGGGAGGTCGCCGGCTCGGGAGGCGGCTCCGACCCGAGCTCCTCTCGGGTGGATCCATGGCGCGGCGACCTGCAACAGCGAGGAGGAGGTGAGGCAAATCGGAGGGAGGCGGTGGACGCGAGGGAAGGAGGAGAGGAAAGAGAGAGGGGGGGCTCCCTGCTGCCGGCGGCGGCCAGGCCGGAGGGAGGTGGCGGCTGCGGGCTCCATGGCCAGGGTGGCTCGGTTGGTGAGAGGTGGAAGATAGGTTGGTGGGAGGCGATCTCGGCCGTCAGATCGGGCGATCTGACGGTCCAGATCTGCTGGCTGGAACTGCTGCGAAAAATTGGGATTTTGGGGTAAAACTGGGCAAAGTGGAGGGGGTGGCTGCAAATTTTGTGCTAGGGAAACCATAGAAATGGGTGGGAGTGTGGTGGTCTTTATATAGCCCCGGTGGCTGGCAGTTTGCAAAAACATCCCCGGTTTTTATCTCGTGCGCGCGGTGCTAAAGTTTCTGACCGTCGGGGGTCCGCAGGACCTCCGATCCGGGTAAAACTTCGAACTGCGCGATCGGCGCGTCGAGCCGGAGGCGTTCACCTCGCGCTGGAACCGTTCCGAAAACACTTTCCGGCGCGCTATAAAAATATCCCGTTTAATTATTAAACGGGGTTTTTCGTTCCGTTGGCTGCGGCTGGTCTCGTTCGGTTTTCGCGACGGTGATCGGGTGAAACCCGGTGTCGCAAAGGTCACGTGTCAGGGTGGCAAGGGTCGGTCTCCGTCCAGTACGAGATAAGAGGGGGGAAAATAATTGCCGATCGATAGATCGGGGATGCAAACACCGCAAAAAAATCAGACAATCAAACAATTCACACCGAAAACAAATTTTTTGATTTTTCTGAAAGCTGGGCTGTTACAACTCATTTCTGAAATTTTTTACAATTCAAAAAAACAAGGATTTAAGAAAAATGAGTTGGGGCAAACTACTCTACTCACTTCCCTAAGTCATAAACTTGCATCAAAACTTGGAAAATAAATTTCTACACATGCTTACAAGCTCATAAGAATAGCACCAAGAGCTACTAAATACTCACTAATGAAGCCACCAATCAAATATCTAATTGGAGGGGTGGAGGAGTCACATACCAGGGAGTATTTGCTCAAAATCTCAGCTTGAATGATGGGCTGTAGAGAGAGATCGAAAATCTCCTCCAAGAACAGCTAGAACGCAAGAACAAGTGCAGAACTCGTGTTTTTGGAGAGAGAGAGAGAGAGAGAGAGAGAGAGGCAGAAGAAATACCTGCAGGTGGGGCCTATGGGCCCCAGGCGCCCTGTGGGCTCGACCAGGGGACAGGCCGCGCCAGCTGGCCGCCTGGGCCACTGGTGGCCCCCCTGGTCAGCCCCAGGTGCCTCTGGGTCACTCCCGGCATGGAATTTTTATTTTTATTTTTCTGGATTTTTTCTGAAAACTTCACTGTTGAAAAAATTTCGGAGTTCAAAAAGGTGCAAAACTTTCTGAAAAGTTGGAGCAGCTATTAGAGTTGTGAAGCGTCAAAAATATATAAACTTGGTACAACAAGGAGAATAAAAGTTAAAGCAAGTGAAAACATAACATGCTCTACTTTTTACCTATATAAAACTCTTTTAATAGCAAGGTTGATCAAGCCCTACCACTAAAATAGCAACACATAGAGAAAAAAGTTTTACTTACTATGAAGCGTTCATGGTACCTTCACTTTATTGGATATTGTCCCCACCATAATGGTTTTGTGTTTGTGGTGCACATGTAGAGGACAATCCCATTCACCAATCTTCACGGTCTCGATATTCTCTATGGAGTTGAGGCCATGCCTTTTGTCAGTCTTCTTCGGAAAATACACCGTGTGTTCTTTATCATTCACATTGAAAGTAACCTTTCCTTTATTGCAATCAATAATAGAACCTGCGGTGTTAAGAAAAGGTCCACCAAAAATAATATACATGCTCCCATCCTCGGGCATGTCAAGCACAACAAAATTAGTAAGGATTAAACAATTAGCAACTTCAACGGGAACATCCTCACAAATACCAATGGGAACGGCTGTTGACTTGTCAGCCATCTGAAGAGAGATATCTGTAGGGATTAGTTTCTCTAAACAAAGCCTTTTGTAGAGAGAGAAAGGCATAACACTCACTCCTGCTCCAAGATCACATACGACAGTCTTGACATAATTATTTTTTATGGAGCAAGGAATGGTGGGTATACCTGGATCACCAAGCTTCTCAGGAATCTTGCCACTAAAAGAGTAGTTAGCAAGCATAGTAGATATTGCTTCATTAGGAAATTTTCTTTTATTGGTAACAATATCTTTCATATATCTCGAATAGGGAGGTAACTTAATAGCAACAGTCAAATGAATTTGAAGAAAAAGAGGTTTCATCCACTCACAAAACTTATTGTAATGCTCTTCTTGTTTAGTTTTGAGAGAGTTACCTAGAAAGGGCATGGGTTTCTGTACCCATGGTTCTCTTTCCTTCCCATGTCTTCTTGCGGTAAAGTCTTCTCTAGTGTATTTCATGCGTTTGTCGGGTGCTTCTTGTTCTCGAACTTCGGGTGGATCATTCTTTTCACCATCCTTTTAAGGCTCAGCACCGTCTTCAGTCTCAGCATCGGAGGTATATATAATATTTGGATCATTGGAATTGTTAGCTTCTTTGTGCTTCTTCTTCTTCTTCGGAGAATTAACAATTTCTTCTTCCTGAATTTGAGAATCTTGCTTGATTCTCTTCGGATGCCCTTCTGGATAGAGAGGATCTTGGGTGCTAGTTCCTCCTCGGGTTTTAATCCCGAAGGCTTGTATATCCTGTTTGGCATTGTTAGCAAGCAAATCTTTTTTCACATTAGAAATTTGTTCAAGCTGAGTTTGAACCATATGAAAATGCTTCACAAGACAATTAACATCATTAATTGTTCTACCTAGAACATCAAGAAAACTTTTGATAGCAAGGGAATTATCATGCGACTGACTTTGTATCCTCTCATTAAAGTGACTTCGCTTCATAATAAAATTATCAAGCTCATCTAAACATTGATCAGGAGGCTTACCATGAGGGATGTCACTTGCATTGAAATCTAAAAGAGAATGTACCTATAACATAGGAGGGTGAGTGGTAGGCTCACACAACTTCTCAATAGGGGGTAGATTCTTCACGTCTTCAGTTTAAATACCCTTCTATTTAATAGACTTCTTTGCTTATTGCATATCTTCGGGGCTTAGGACGAGCATGCCCCTCTTTTTTGGTGGTGGAGGCGGTTCAGGGACGGACCAATCTTTGTGGTTCTTGGTAATCTTGCCCATTAATTCTTCTGCATCGTCCGGTGTTCTTTTCCTGAAAACACAACCAACACAACTGTCCAAATAGGATCTGGATTCATCAGTTAGACCTGCATAGAATATATCAATCAATTCGTTCTTAGGGACTCCATGTCCCGGTCTAGCCTGGATCAGAATGCAATACCTCCCCTAAGCTTTAGGGAGGTGCTCATCCTGCAACTGTTTAAAGTTATAAATTCTTTGTAAAGCAGCATGTTGCATATGAGCAGGAAAGTACTTATCAACGAAAGAGTGAGCTAAGTCTTGAGGACTCTTAATGAAACCACATGGTAGTGCATCATACCATGCTTTAGAACCTCCCTTCAAAGAGAAAGGAAGAAGCTTAGTACTCCCTCCATTCCAAAATGTAGTGCGTCCGCGCTTTTCGAGGTTCAACTTTGACCATAAATTTAACCATCGAGACCAACTACGGCGGAAGAAAAATTTATATAATCGAAAACTTCTTTCAAACACGAATTCATTGGTATAATTTTTGCCCCCCGTCGCAATTGGTCTTGTTGGTTAAATTTATGGTCAAAGTTGAAGCACGGAAACCGAGGACGCACTATATTATGGAATGGAGGGAGTAACATAAAAGTTTCGTATCTTTTCATCCATAGTAAACAGGCCACCCAACTCAGTGAGTTTGGTCAGGTGTGCAATAGCATCATCATTTTCTCTGCCATAAAAGGGGTCAGCTTCAACCATAGATATAAGTGAAAGATTGATACGTCCAAAATGTATCTATAATTTCTTCTTGCTCCATGCCTCTTTTGTGTGATATTGCTATGATATTGATGAACTTCCATACACTTTTGATCATATTTGGACCAACCTATTAACTCAGTGCACCCTAGTGCCAATTCCTTTTTTCTGCAGTTTTTCTATTTCAGGTTTCCCCCATATTAAAAATGCTCCAAAAATTCGGGAAAATCCAATAAAAATCAGTGATCAGGAAGCTTTTGGAATCACCGAGGGGGGGGGGGTAGAGGGGACCCACCAGGGCCCAGGCGCCCTCCCGTCGCGCCCTAGGGTGGGGCCGCACCAGGGGGCGGCCTGGACCCCTGGTGGACCCCTGGCTGCCCCCCTTCGCCTATTTATTCCCCGTGACGCAAAAACCCCGAGACAAGAACCCTTTTTCGCGATCTCTCCTCTGTTCCGCCGCCGCGCTTCCAAGATCGGGAGCACCCGAAGACCTCTTCCCGGCACCCTGCCGGAGGGAGGAACCACCTCCGGGAGCTTCTCCACCACCATGGATGCTTCCCGGATGAACCGTGAGTAGTCCACCTTGGACCATGGGTCTATGATCAGTAGCTATGTGATGTTCTCCTCCCTTCTTTGTTCTTCATGCATTAGACCTCGCGAGCTGACCTACATGATCGAGGCACATATGTAATATTTCTACTGTTGCTATGCTGAGTTTGCTGGGATCCGATGGATCATGAGATTATGTTCAGATTGTGTTTGAGTAATATATTTGATTCTCCTTTTTTATATTTATGTTCTTGAGTAATTCTTGCATGTTCTCCGTTGCTGTTTATTGCTTTGGCCAAGTAGTAGGTAGTGACTCCAAGAGGGAGCGTTATGCATGATTGTGGGTTCATGCCCCCCGATGACTAGCTTGAGTGACAGAAACATGAGTCTAGGGGATGTGTTGTTTCTACAAGGGGGAAAACAACGGTGCTTGTACTTGCGGGTGCAAGGATTGTTTACTTTACGCAAAGTTCTTTAATGTAGTTGTCTGTTGCTTTGAGTTTACACTTTGGGTGGGATTCACAACTTAATACCAGCGAGATGTTCTGGATAGATATCTGAAGGTGGATGATTAGTAGGTAGATGCAGATGGATTTCGGTCTACTTGTCTTGGCGTACCGCCCATGCTTTTGAGCCTCTTCCTTTCTTTATAGCATAATTAGCATTGGTTTGCGCACATAATCCTTTTAATTGCCCAGCTGTAATTTTTTTACCTCGCATGGCTATTTTATCGTCTTTTGGGAGAGAGACATCACTAGTGAACATCATAGGACCTCGGTCCATATTTCCAATATTGTTACACCCACTATCAATTTACTACTTATTTAATTTTCTGTTTCTATCGCTATCACTATTATCCCGTGCATTTTATCCTTTGTAAACAACAAGGCCGGAGGAATTGAAAACTCCTCTGTACTCGTTGGGAAGCAAAGCTCTTTGCTATGTATGCAGGTCTAGGTGAAGTAAGCAACCTTGAGTTGTGAACGGCGCCATTGTTCACTTTAACACCTTCTTGTATCTGTTGGAGTCCTACTGGTCGACACTCAACCTTAGCATCTTCGCTAAGGGAAACTTGCTGCTGTCTACATCTCAACCTTCCACTTTGGGTAACCAACGAGGGGCGAGAAGTAAACTCTCGCGACATCAAAGCAATTTCTGGCGCCGTTGCCGGGGACTCCACTCTTCAAGATAGGGGAGTTGCACACAATCTTTTATCTTTGCTTTTTAGTCTTGTTAGTTTACCTTTCAGTTTTTTGCTTTTGCCTTTGTGTCTTATATGAAAAACCACAAAAATAGTTTCTACCTTTTGCCTTTGTCTTGCTTTGCCTAGTGATTCTATCCTCACCATGGGTGCTGAACCACCCAAATATGTAAGGATGGGCATGTTTCACTTGGATCGTCTTCGATCAATTTGTGCTCGCGCTAAAAACCCAACCGACTTGGTTGAGGGAAAATCATTGGATGAGCATGCTCATTATACGCGGCACCGACTATCTCAGAAAGGGAAACACTTGTGGGACCAAATACAAACTTCTTATTACTATGCTGAGTGTTTATGCCAAATTTATGATTTTACTTGCTGCTCTAATATAGATCATAAACACCTTCCTTTCCAATGTTAGTTTAATGACAATGAGATCCTATCTTCTTATTCAAAAGGTGTTTATGACTACTTTGATGTTGAAAAGATTGAAGAGTTTGTTGCTTTTAAAGGTGCTTATGAGATCGCTTCTTTGATTGAAAAGTACCACGATACTATTTACAAATCTGAAAACTTTGCAGTTCTTGCTTATTTCTTCGAGAATTATACTTCCAATTCTTATATTGAGTTTAAAAAAAATAAAATGTTTGCTTCCCTAGAAGACGCTAATGATTGCTTTGATGATGAATCCCATGATTCCAAGGACTCACTTGATACTTCCCTTTCTCATGATTTTGATACTTGCTTTGTTGATGGCCATGATGCCACTATGGATGATGCTTACGAAGATGAACTTGCTATAGTTCCTTATGTTAAGCATGAAATTGTTGCTATTGCACCCACACTTGATTGCCATATTATCCTTTTGAAACCTCCAACTAAGGAGAATTTTTCCCTTATCAAGGCTCAATGTGATGGGTTGCATTTATCTTATGATCCTGAAGACCGTGTTGAAAATTATACACGTGTGCTTGTAGGTCATGCACACCATGATTTATGTGATAGTTATATTCTTGATGTTGTTCATGATACCACTAAAAATTACTTTGAGTGGGGAAAGTTTGGTTGTAGAAACTTCCATGTTGCAAAAACACCTCTCTTCATGTTGAAAGTTTTGAAATTGTTCCTGTTCCACCTTTCTATGCATGTCACTTTGTGATTCTTTGACTTATTTTCTTACAAGATGCCTATGCATAGGAAGTGGATTAGGCTTAAATGTGTTTCATATTTTCTTCTTGATGCTCTCTGTTGCTTCAAGTCCTTATTTTTATGAGAACATCTTTTACAATCTTTATGCCTAGCTAATGGCTTTAAAGAAGCGCTTTCGGGAGGCAGCCCGCAACGAATTTAGGATTTCCTTTTTGTTCTCCTCCTGTTTTTAGTGGTCTTGATGATTGTTACTACTGTAGCAACATCATTGTATCTTTAATTTTCATGCTTTGTGCCATTTATAGCCTCATATGACAAGGGAAGTGAAAGTTGTGACATGCTCTCCAGAAAACAGATTCTGTCCTTGTGACTAGAAAATTCACAGAAAAATCCCAGTTCATCTTTTTGAGCTGAATGTTTTACACAACATGATCTATAAAATTACGAAACTTTCGTATGTTCTGAGTTTTTTGATTTGAGTTGCAGAAGTATCTCTAAAAAATTATTTACTACCTGCTGGTCTGTTTTTCATAGATTTTGTCCTGTTTTCCCTTTTTTCGTTTTGCAAACCTTAAGCTTGCTTTTTCTTTGCAAAAACTTTTGGGAAATCTTGAGAAACAGTATCTCTTCAAGAATATCTTTATTTCCAGTAGAGAAAAATTATTTTATTATGGGTACTAACCTCGCTAATCAGATTATGATGAGTTATGTATGAAGGGAGTTTTCAAGTGTGCGAGGGAAGATGAAAGAAGATTAAGAAGTGCACACATAATCCTGTCAATTGCCCAGCTGTAATTTGTTTACCTCGCATGGCTATTTTATTGTCTTTTGGGAGAGAGACATCACTAGTGAACATCATAGGACCCCGGTCCATATTTCCAATACTGTTACACCCACTATCAATTTACTGCTTATTTACTTTTCTGTTGCTATCACTATCACTATTATCCCATGCCTTTTATCCTTTGTAAACAACAAGGCCCGAGGAATTTAAAACTCCTCTGTACTCGTTGGGAAGCAAAGCTATTTGTTGTGTGTGCAGGTCCAGGTGAAGTAAGCAACCTTGAGTTGTGAACGACGCCATTGTTCACTTTACCACCTTCTTGTATCTATTGGAGTCCTACTGGTCGACACTCAACCTTAGCATCTTCGCTAAGGGAAACTTGCTGCTGTCTACATCTCAACCTTCCACCTTGGGTAACCAACAAGGGGCGAGAAGTAAACTCTCGCGACATCAAAGATCAACAGAGAAATTATAATCAGGATCATTGATGCATATAGGAGATGTAGCAAAAGTAGGATCAGGAGTAAATTTACTCTTCAAGGAGTGCTTTGCTAGAAACTTCCTTATAGCAGGGTCGGAATCAACACATTCATTAAGCTCCGTGCATAAATCATCATCAAGTATAACATAATCTTCCATAAAGAGTTTCTACTTAAGGCCAGCAAAATCATGAGTTTTTCCAATAGGGGTTTTGGTAACAGGAATTTCAACTCCCGAGAATCGGGTAGCAGCAGCAATCTGTTCTCCAATAAAAGAACCAAGTGAACCAGTAGTTTCAAAGGTAGTAGAAGCATCATCAAAAGTATCGGACATAGTACCGGATTTAGTAGAAGCATCCTGTGGTGGAGGTGAAGCAAACTTACTCATAACTGAAGGTGAATCAAGTGTAGCACTAGTGTTCAGAACAGTACCTTTTCTTATACGGGATGGTAAGATCCGGACCTTGGGGTCTTATTTCTTACCCATAGAGGATAAATTGCAGCAGGTAAAATACTTCAGGTAGACTTGAAAATAAAGCTATGCTCCCCGGCAATGGCGCCAGAAAACAGCCTTGATAACCCACAACTGCAGGGGATCGAGATAGTCTTCGCGGGTAAGATAACGCAATTTATAGATTCGACTCAAGGGGAGCCAAAGATTACCCACAAGCTTTAACAGTGGAGTTTTCAATTCCACCGCACCTGAGATACACTTACTTGCAACAAGTTATTAGTAGTAACTGCGATATGAAAGTGATGGTGGCAACGGAAATAGTGGTGGTGAAACAGCGATAGTAAAACAGCGAAAGCAAACAACTAGTAACCAGCAGAATTAAAAACACTGTAGGCTAGGGAGATTGATGGTTGGGCGCTGCATGGATAAGATACATCATGTATTTAACTTGGGGCAAGGCACACAGAAAAGCTATGATCATCAAGGCATAAATCAAAGATTAGGCATGTACCCCATAGGTAGTTGTACGTGCTTGCAATAAGAACTGGCACAACATCTTTTGTCCTACCATCCCGCTACGAACGGGGCCAAAAGGAACTTACGGAGATTAAGGTGCTCCTGTCAAAGAGCACCGGAACAAAGCATTAACAATCAATGGATACACGGAATCCTCAAACTATTGTCCATCCCCTTTGGTGTCCCAAGCTGTCACCTTTGGGATCGCCGGTTCCGGACTATAACAGGTGCATACAACTCATAGATAGGATCAAGAACACAAATATATTCATGCAAACACATAGGGTTCAGATCTGAAAACATGGCACTCGGGCCCAAAGTGACAAGCATTAAGAGCAACAAGTTGAAGCAAAGATGATAAACACCAATCTAGATGATAGGCAACATGCCCCCAACAATCTGATAAACTATTACATGATCTAACTCATCCAATCCCTACCATCCCCTTTGCCTACAGCAGGGAATTACTCACACATGGATGGAGAATTCATGGAGGGAGGATGGAGTGGTGATGATGATGACGATGGCGATGATCTCCCCTCACCGAAGGCCAAAACAGCCTCCAGATTAGCCCTCCCGGAGAAGAACAGAGGGTGGCGGCGGCTCCGCGACGAGAATTGAGAAAACGACTTTTGTTCTGGGGTTTTCTCGCCACGGGAATAAATAGGAGTCGAAGTAGGGCTCCAGAGGGGTGGACCCTCCCAGGCGGCCTCCCGTCGCGGCCATGGTTGAGGTCGCGCCAGCAGGGCGCCTGGGGCCCCCTGGCTGCCCTCTGGCCCCACTTCTGGCACAATGGTCCTTCGGGTGCGTGGATTTTCTGTGATTTTTTCTGGAATTTTCTGAGACACTTAAAAATCCATTTTCCTGCACACAATAAAACCATACAGACAGCTCTACTGAAATCATCGTTAGTCCGGGTTAGTTTCGTCCAAACCATGCAAGAATGAGGGAAAAACAATAGAAAAAGTGTTTGGAAAAGTAGATACATTTGAGACGTATCAGATGCCAAGGGATACACCTAGGTCCTGCATTGCTTTGATCGGTGTAGGAGGTGGCACAACTTCTTCTTCAACATTGGTGTGATCGTTCTCATTAGGGTTGCTAGCTCCAAGAATCTTGGGTTTCTTCGCTCGTGGCCGCCGCAAGGGTGAGGGCCTGATGGGGACATCAGGGACATGCTTAAAGCCTGATTTCTTGGAAGCACTACGTGTCATGCGCCTTGTCGAGAAATCATCCTCAATACAGATTAGGGGGGAAGTTGATCGTGTCACACGCCGGCTCTTTCCTGGGCTGGGCTCCTTAGTGGCAGCAAACACCTGAACATCATCTGAACAATCTACAGAGGCCCGAACTTGGGGTGAATCACAAGGAGCAACAGGAGATTCTGGCTGTTCCAGCAATAGGGGAGCACTTTGGGCCATGCAGTGAGGGGCCAAATTCAGAAGTTCAATCCAGTCTCCTTTGGGTAAAGCCATTGGGGGCAAAGGGAGGTGATACAGACTTGGAGGTACATTCTTGAGTAAAATTTTAGGAAGCAAGTTCCGAAAATACCTCTCCCAAATAATCTAAGGATGTAAAGCAGGTCCAAAAGGAACCGGAGCCATACCCACTTGCAATGGTGCCATTTGAATCAAAGGCTGCTGGTATGGAACAATGGCCCATGCTGCAGCTTCCCTCATAGGTTGTTGCTACACTTGCTATACCTCCTCCTCAATAATTTGAACTTCAGAAGAACTGTTGGTACCAAGGGAGGGATTCAACACCATGGAATTTTGATCTTGAGGTTGCTGATCATCCTGTGTAGGAGGTTCATTCTGGGCCACATCGTCATTGTTCCAAGATGGCCAACCATCCTCCATGGGCTCTGCAGCATCGTCATGTTCACCATTGTTTCCATTGCCTGCTTCTGTTACACTTGAGCTCCATTCCATCCTAGAGCAGGATAAGGTGGCAGAGCCCACAAAGGAGCATGTGGACCAAACTCACTGGGCGATGTGGATTGCCATCCAATGGCATGAAATATTCGTCCAATGGCAGCGCCGCATCAGCAAAATTTGCAGTAAGAATGTAAATCGACGTTGTCCAAGACACAACTAAATCACCCCAAGCATCATACTCTCTGAATACCACATCACGAGGAACTAAAGAATTCTCGGGGAAAGAAGCACAAACCAAAGATCGAACGAGTCTTCTATCAGTATGTTCCCAGGACAAAAATTACCCAACAGTGCCCACGATCTCCGAAAGACAACGAGTGTTACGGTAGTCTAAAGGTACGCTGATGAACATCAACCAGCCAGTCCGATGGCCATGTATGGAACAAAAAACCTCACCTTGATTGTGTGAAATAAATCTAACAAAGGTCTCATCACCTTGCTCATCTAAGCACAGAGCAAATAGAGCATGATGGATGAATGACTCACGAACAATAGGGTTCTGAACTTCAAAAAATCCAACTCCCTGGAACCAAGGTTAAGAAGACTGAATCATCACATGTAGATCTTGTGTGAGGAAAAGCAGGACTTTCTCCCGGCAGATGGCCACCAAGTGCGCCGGTGGTGCTGGCTTGACAATGGCCACAATGTACTACTCATGCCTCTGCGGCGGAGGCTGGGAGGCAGTGTAGAACGTCCTGGGGAAGCGCTTAGGGCCTACATCGATAATATCGGGCCTCGCCGAAAGGAATTACCAAGGATCAAGCTTGAAGTTTGCCATTGGGGAGGCAGTAGGTGGCGAAGCTCGGATATTAGGCTCTCTGGGTTCCGGCACCGGCGGTAGTGGCTGGTGTGAAGCGGTAGCGGCGATGGAGTTTTCTGGTTGCAGGGCGAAACGGGGGTGATATGTATCCTAGGAGAACTTGAAGCGTCGGGTGTGCACAAACCATTGGCGCGAGGCTCGAAAATCTTCGATGGGACTTTGGGCACCCAGATGAAGGTCTCAGTTAATGGACCGTGACAGTCCTTTTTGACATGACCAGTCCTGCAGCATCTACGACACCTAACCCGATTTGTGCATGCAACCGTTGCATGTCCCATGCTAATACAATGTTTTCAATCCCAGAATTTGGCCACCATATCCTCGATCATATCATCAAAACTTTTCAAATTGTGTATAACTTCCTTTGGAGACAGGATTTTACATGGTGATACGCTCTGATCCGAGTCGTAATCCACCAAACCAACATTGGAAACAGGAGAGGCCACAGGTGAATCATGATCCAAAACTATCAAAGGTATCTGTGTTTCCACCGGGGGGCTCGTGGGGCGAATCAGAATCCAGATGGCCCAGGTGGTTGCATGTCAGTCCGGACAAAATTGCAGAATTCAAGGCTGCACGGGATGCCTTGATGAGAGGGGATAAGGAGGAACTACCCCAAGAATCCGGACTGCCCAAAACTTATCTCGTGGAAATAGGAGAGAGTGGTAGGCTACCAAATTTGATCAAAGTTGTGGTGGTCGGCGGCGGCGACGGAGGAGTAGCCGGTGACGGGGTGGTGAGATGCAGATGAACTAGCTCATGTGAGGTGAAGTAATAGCCACCCTCAAGGACAGTTTGGGCATCCAATCCCGTAGGTAGGAACCGATAACCACGACACGCTTCATAGTTCATGAACGTAGAAAAACATAACTTCTTCTTGGAAGACAAGTTTTTGAATGAGGATCTAGCCGGCGGGCGTTGCATTGCAAGAAGAGCCAATTTTTCCCGGCGTTTTTACGGACTAATGAGAGTCCATTCCTCCTCACACTCAGCTTGCCAAAGTTTAAACTCATTTTTTTAATCTGGTCCACCATTGCCCCAGAGATGAAATAAACAATGAAACTTGGGGCAAACAAAAGTTCTTTGATGAAAAATGAAAAACCCACATCTTTTCAAGATAGATGAAAAGAAAAAACCCTATCTTGAAGACGAGAGACTTTGAGCGTAGAACAATAACCTCCAATTGCGGATTCTTGAGCTAGGCTAACCTTGTCTTCATCAAGACAAAAATAATGACACACAAATGAAACCACCAAGATGAAGTCACCAGATCCATCAAGGTGCACCGTGCGCTTAAACAGTCGATGAACTTGGTCAGCCAACTTCATCCTAGGGTCAAAATCTAAACCCAAGGAGATGGAGGCATGAACCTCCATGAGATGGACACACAAGGATGCAGGAGAGGACGCCGAAGGGGCTGCAGGGGACCAAAGGTAATTTCCACGGCTGGAGGTAGAGATCGCCGGCGAGGTGGCAGCTAGGGTTTAGGGGGTAGGAGGGGGTGGGGGTGCCATCTCCGTTGTCTCGTTTATGTCTATTGTTATTTCTGCTTTTGTTAGCCAGCGTACTTCTTTGATTGTCTCTTCCTCTTGTGGTACCTTGACACAATAAAGAAAGGAAAAGAAAAAGAACAAAGAAAGAGAGCAGAGAGTGGAATTTGGTTAAGCAATCGCTGCACACTACCCTCTGATACGCAAAACAACTAGGGTGGGTTGAATCCGGTGGGATTTTTGCGTGCCGGTTCCGTCCCTCCCAGGGAGCATATCGGGTGGTAGGGTTGGTAAAGCATCGTGAAAGTAAAGAGCGCTGGGACACTTGATGATTTCACCCGAGGGTTTCTATGATTTTATTTATAAACATGGACCCGGAGGTCGAACTTTACAAAAGGGGCGTTCCCGAGAAATTGGGCATCCGGTAACTTATGCCCTTACAGGTAGAACTTTCGGAGATGGTACTTCCGAAGGTGCTCGATGTTCCACGAGTTCCTCATGGGGACTCCATCCTTGGTCTCCAGGCGGACGGATCCAGTCCTAGTGACTTGGACTACCCGATAAGGGCATTCCCACTTTGGAGACAACTTGTTTAAACCCCTCCCGGACTGCAGTCGACGGAGAACAAGGTCGCCTTCCTCAAGTTCCCGAGAACGGATGTGGCGGCTATGATAGCGGTGTAGTCCTTGCTGGTAGCGCGCGACGCACATAGCATCTCGGCTATGTACTTCCTCGATAACGACGACATCTCCTTTTCGGAGTTGTTTCTGTTCGGACTCATCATTGGCCTGAACTCGAGGAGATCTGTATGTGAGTTCTGTGGGGACGAACGCATCTGCACCGCAGACGAGAGCGAATGGCGTCTCATTCGTTGCTCGGTTGGGGGTAGTTCAGATTGACCAGAGAACTGCTGGGAGTTCTTCTACCCACCACTTTCCACACTTTTCGAGCCGGTCAAAGGTGCGGGTCCCGAGACCATGAAACACTTCTGCATTGGCTCTCTCTACTTGTCCGTTGCTTCCCGGATAAGCTACTAATGCAAAGCACACATCCATGCCCATTTTCTCGCAGTACTCAAGGAAGGCTTGGCTTGTGAACTAGGTGTCGTTGTCTGTGATTATCCGGTTTGGAACTCTGAAACGACACACCGGGCTTCTGAGGCACTTGATGGCGGACTGTGTCGTGACCTTCCGGGATGGTTCCACTCTAGGCTACTTGGTGAACTTGTCGGTGGCGACGTACATGAACTCATACCCTGCGGTATCACGGGGAAATGGTCCGAGAACGTCCAGTCTCCAGACCGCAAATGACCAAGATAGGGGGATGGACTGGAGTGCTTGTGCTGGTTGATGGACAACTTTGGCGTGGAATTGGTAGGCCTCACAGGTGGTGACGAGTTCCGTGGAATCATTCAGGTCGGTTGGCCAATAGAACCCTTGCCGGAAAGCTTTGCCGACTAATGCTCTGGAGCCGATGTGCGTTCCACATGTCCCTTCATGGATGTCCCGGAGCAACATCTTGCCTTCGTCAGTGTATATGCACAACAACTTCACCCCGTTCGGGCGCTTGCGGTAGAGGCATGTCGTGGGAAAATCACGCCAGATGTTCTCATTGGAGAACTTGAAGTGGGGCCTTAGCTACGAGTGAATACGAGGAGGAAGAGTCGACCGGTGGAGAGTCGACGACGATCTGGGGAGTCCACGCGCGGGGGTGGTCGCTCCTGCTCCAATGTGTATCCATAGACCTGGGGTGAAACTACTAGGGTTAGGGTTCCTAGGGAGTCCACGTGCGGGGGGTGGTCGCTCCTGCTCCATATTATTATTTGCTCAGACCACTTGAGCCATCTGGGGATAGCCGGCTGATGTCACGAGAGTTTACTTCTCGCCCCCCGTTGGTTACCCAAAGTGGAAGGTTGAGATGTAGCGTAGCGGTAATTTCCCTTAGCGAAGATGCTAAGGTTTAGGATCGACCATTAGGACTCCAAAAGATACAAGAAGGTGGTGAAGTGAACAATGGCGCCATTCACAACTCAAAGTTGCTTACTTCACCTGGACCTGCACACACATCAAATAACTTTTCTTCCCAACGAGTACAGAGGAGTTGTCAATTCCTCCGGCCTTGTTGTTTACAAAGGATAAAACACACGGGATAATAATGATAGTAATAGCAACGGAAAAGTAAATAAAGCAGTAAATTGATAGTGAGTGTAACAGTATTGGAAATATGGACCGGGGTCCTATGATGTTCACTAGTGATGTCTCTCTCCCAAAAGACGATAAAATAGCCATGCGAGGTAAACAAATTATAGCTGGGAAATTGACAGGATTATGTGCGAAAACCAATGCTAATTATGCTATAAAGAAAGGAAGAGGCTCAAAAGCATGGGCGGTATGCCAAGACAAGTAGACCGAAATCCATCTGCATCTACCTACTAATCATCCACCTTGAGATATCTATCCAGAACATCTCGCTGGTATTAAGTTGCGAATCCCACCCAAAGTGTAAACTCAAAGCAACAGACAATTGTATTAAAGAACTTTGCGTAAAGTAAACAATCCTTGCCTCCGCAAGTACAAGCACCGTTGTTTCCCCCTTGTGGCAACAGCACATCCCCTAGACTCATTTTTCTGTCACTCAAGCTAGTCATCGGGGGGAAGGAACCCACAATCATGCATAACTTTCCCTCTTGGAGTCACTACCTACTACTTGGACAAAGCAATAAACGACAACGGAGAACATGCACGAATTACTCAAGAACATAAATATAAAAGATGAGAATCAAATATATTACTCAAAATCAATCTGAACATAATCTCATAATCCATCGGATCCCAGCAAACTCAGCATAGCAACATCAGAAATATTACATAAGTGCCTCGATCATGTAGGGAAGCTCACGAGGTCTAATCCATGAAGAACAAAGATGTAACATCCCAAAATTCTCCGAATTTTGGAATGTTAATAAAAATTAAATAGATAATGATTGTTTTCTTGGTGTGTTTGATTTTCTCGGGGATTTAAACTTTCTGGAGTTTATTGAATATTAAAATGAGAGGGAATAAAAGGACTTTCCCTAATATTCATAATTGGTGTTTTGGGAATTTATTATTTTAAAACAAAACCAACAAAATAAAATGAGTGAAGGTAATATGACTCCTTCAACTTATTAAAAGTTTGGAAAAGGTTTTAAATCTTTATTGGAATTCTTTTGAATATTCAAAACATTTTTCAACACATGGCAGTTCGCTGGAGAGGATATAAAAAGACTTATCCCCATTTTTAATTTGTTGAAAAAAAGTTCAAATTAATTTTGGGAGACTTTTAAATTTTACTTTGGAGTTATAAATATTTTATAAAATTATTTTTGGAATTTGTTTATGCTTCGGAAAAGTTTTTAAATCAATTTTCGGAGTTTTCGGTATTTTTAAAATGCCAGAAAAGTATTTAAAATATTTAAAAATAAGTTGCAAAGTTTTTATTTTATTATAATATTTTGGTCAAGCCAAAAATTAAGTTTTATTATTTAAAAATATTGGCGAAGACGGAATTTTAAAATAAATTTCCGTGATTTTTCTAATATTGTTTTGGGCCTAATGGGCCTGCTCTGTTTTTTTTCCGCAGACCGATTTTGTATTTATCTCGGATTTAAAAAAAAGGATTAGGGGCTGGCTATAAATAGCCCCGATTAGGGCTAAATTTATTTTCGCTTAGCGTTTTAGGGTTAGCTCTAAACTAATCCACGGGACCCGCCGCCGCCGACGTCATCGCCGGAATCTCGCCGGAGTTCGCCGGAGTTGCGTTTTTTTCGCCGTTTCGAGGTATTTTCTTCGGAACCGCCGTGTGCCGCCGTCTCCACGCCTCCCGGAGGCCGCACCGCCGCGTAGCCGCCCCGCCCCGCCGCCCGTGGCCGCCGGCCCTCGCCGGAGCTGCTCTCCACGGCCGCGCACACGGCCCACGGCCGCGCCAAGCCACGCGCCCCGTGTGCCCCTGGCCCCGTGCGCCACGCCGCCCCTGGCCGCCCCTCCGCCGCCCCGTGCGTGCTGTGGGAAGAAGAAGATTAGATGGAAAAAAAATTAGAAAACGGTTTGGAAAAAAAAAGAAAAAAAATTCGAAAAAAAATATTTTTTTTCTTTTCTTTTTCAGATCTGGATCCAAACCGACCGGGGACCCGATCACGTTTCTTTTAAATTTTTTATTTATGTATGGGTCCTTTTTACAGTAAAACCCCCCGGTACCCCCGTTTTTCACTCGATACCGTTTTTGCGATTACTTTTTAACCGTAACTCGGAATTGGGCGATTCCAGTTGCGTTGCGACCGTGTAGCAATTTTCTAGCCAGTAGACCTAGTGTTACAGAAGTTTGAAGTTTTTAAATTTGGATCCCAAGCTGATCCAAATTTGGACTTCCGGCAGCCGTAACTTTTTACCGGTGCGCCCGTTTGCGCCGTTTCTTTTTGCGTTGGATCACTCGTTCCATGTACCTTCTGTTTATATCATGTGTGCAAAAAAATTCACAAGTTTATTGATCTGTTTAAATTCAAATTCAATTCCATGTTCCAATTGCAATGACTTGCGTTGTAGTATTCCGTTTCATGTGATTCTTTTTGCATATTGGATCATATGAGACATCTTATCGGCAATATCGACATACCATTCGTATTTCTATGATCTTTACCTTGATGTCGTGATGCCTTGATCATAATCTTGTATCGACAATTCCTTATCCGTTGACTCTCTCGAGTTCACGTTCCACTATCACTTTCGAGCACATCCACACCTTTGCACTTCAAATCTTTTGTTTTGTTACTAAACCTTTGTGATTGTTTTGTTGATCTTATGTTTTGTCCTTGTGGTGTGATAACTTATTGAGTTCTTTCATTGACGATAGATTTCTCGGAGTGTGACGAATAGAGTTGACTGGAACGTGAGAGCGAAGATCTTCATCGAATGTATAAGGCAAGTGATACTTTGACCATACTCATACCCATATTTTCCATATGCATTATGTTAAGATTATTACCCTATTGCATGATAGGTAGTTTATTATTCTGTTGCTGCAAAACCAGTTAGGATAGCCATATGTCTTGACTTGTCTACCGTAGATCAACCTAGCCGTGTTGTTACTTATTTGCTATGCTTTGTAGACGTGGTTGGGTTGTGAGTATTCATGGAGTGCATGCGAGCTATGTTAAATAAACTGTGTAGCAACTTTAATATAATAGAAATCACTTCTGGACGGGCGGGTTGCATCCCGGTAGTTGTGGCTCGGTTGAGGACAGTGTCGGGGTTAAATGCACCCAATGGTTGTTTTGGTGGTGAACCGTGTGCGTCATGGCGAGTACCCTCTGACGCAGTGGGCGCCGTCCAGGCTCAAAAAGATCAGACATGCAATATTACTAGTAGCTTCCGTGTACAGCCACTGGCTATATGGGCTCTGGCTTAGCACGAGTACGTTGTGGGGAACCTGGCCCTGGTAGCTAGCTGATGTAGATGTGTGGTTAGGTGTACCGGCTACCAAAGGGTGGAGGCAACCTCTTCAGAAATTCTTTGTCTCAATCTTCGGGTTGAGTCCAGTGGGGAACGTGTACAACCTCTGCAGAGTGTATAAACTGATCATTGTTAGCCGTGTCCACGGTTACGGACGAACTTTGAGCAACTAGTCAATACTGTTGATGAATGATCTTGACAAATGAACACTTAATAATAATTTTGTTGGGACAAGAGTAGCATGGGTTGCTGTGTGTTTCAGGTAGAACTCAACTTAAAACTTTGACTAGTTTAGTTCAGGAGAAAATTGGCTTTCTGCAAAACTAAACCATAAGCCTTTCCTTTGACTTACCTTGCATGTAGTTGTAGGTCCTTTATATAAACTTTTCCGTGTCACTTGCCGTACAAATCAGATGTACTGACCCGTTGTCGGGCTGTAACCTTCGGTGTTGCAGGTTTTTCAGACGATCAGTAAGGTGCGTTTAGGGGTTGCGAGTCTACACTCAGCATGTTCGCATGTGGCTGTTGATGGACTCCACGTTATTTGCTTTTGCTTCCGCTATATTTATATTGAATAAGCTAGCCCTGAGCTATGCAACTTGTTATTTATTTACTCTAGATCATACGTTGTAATAATGATGCACTTGTACTTTAATGTACATCTATAATACTGTGTGTGCCAGCGAGTTCGATCCAGGGACTGGCACTTGAGCACAGAGACTTCAATTCGGTGTGAATTGGGTCGCTATAGATGGTATCAGAGCAGGCTGTTGACTGTAGGTTCGTGACCCTAGAAAATGGATAGAAAAAGCCATAGGCACAAAATTATTTTATCACTCCTTGACCCCTTACTCTCTCACTAGTATTTCTCATCTATTATTCATCTTCTAAAACTTATCATCTTGTTTTACTATAAATACCCCTCTGAGTTTCTTACCCCTGTAGACAAGACATTTGAGAAGAACATCATCAACCTCGGGGATCAATTGGAGTTATGATTACCGGAACTAGAAGGAATAACCCACGGTGATCAATAAGTTTGACACCGCGAGAGGAACCTTTAAGATCAGCTTAGCTGAGAAGGATGAAGCTTAGATTCAGACCATCACCTTTTAGGTGAAGTTAGGTGAACGAATTTCGCGTAGCATGATGAGATCGTATGTCTTGCACATATGACCTTACTCTAGGTGTTGTTTGTGTGTTTTGACTGTTGTGACTGTATTGTTTGTTGTTATGTGTTACTGTCGAACGTAGGTGTTTTTTCCGCTTCCTTGTTTGAGTGCATATGTCTGGTGTTAGTTTTAGTTGTTGTCTTGTCGTTGTTATAATTTTTCCCTAACCTTTGTCGTATGGGCTTAATAGATGGAGTATGAAGTAGGACTCGCCTTTTCTGGGGCGATGTCGAGACTGAAGGTGGAGCAATGGATTCGTAGTATGGAGGAGCACATGAAGATAAACCAGGTTGCAAGTGAGGACATGGTCCCCTATGCTGTTAAGTACTTGGTAGAAGAGGCTGCTACCTGGTGGAGAATGCACCAAGCGATTGACGAATCACGAAGGAAGATTACTTGGAAGGAGTTCACTAGGATTTTGTTGGGATCCCGCCTTGTCACCCCGACGCAAAGGACGGTAAACCTTAAGAGGCCTCGTGCCTGCAAAATTTTCGAGGAGGTAGGACACTCCTATGAAGGACACCTTGATGGATGTCCCCATTGTGAAGAAATTCACTCAGATGAAGAATGCCCCACTGCACAAGTAACATGTTTTACGTGTGAAGGAAATAATCATTACCCGGCTCAGTGTCAATTTTTCACCATGACACAACAAGTATCGCAACATCAAAAGGAAGGAATGGAGAAAATTATCCAAGAATTCAGGGAAGCACCCGTGAGGAAGAAAAAGAAGGACATTAGCCAAATTGAGTGCTATCGGTGCAGGAACATGGGACACTACAGCAATATGTGTCCAGAATTGAAGGGCAAGGAGAAGTTGTGAACGGGGAAGCAAGGATGCTGACTCGAAGAAGCTTATGTTTGGCAATTGGAGGACAAACGTCGTAGGTGTGCACTAAGTGCACGATGCTACCTTTTTATGTTAGTTGGAGATGCGGATCGATGCATGTTTTGCTATTGATTAACTAGATGTTTTATGTCAGGATTGTTTTGTTAAGTTTTGCTTGTGGCCTTGACCCTGTTATGTCTTGTTTTGAGTGATGTTGTGTGTTGCCCTTTGTGTTTCTTCTATGCGATTAGAATAAGCTTACGTTACCTTATACCCCTTATCTAATTAGTATGCTTCGAGACTGAAGAAGACACATCAACAAGAAGAATAATTGACAAGTGAAAACGATACAAAGATTATTTCAACAACGCGAAACTGAAGCTACCGGCATTGAAGACTTGAAGACCTGGAAGATTAAAAGTTTCTATCGTTAGACCGATTATGTGGGCTGTCATTTCTTGTTTTACTGACAGTTACACATCAAAACTTATATTTTCCAAAACTAGTGTGATGTTTGTATGGGTATACCTCCCTATCTCTCTCTCTACTTTGCTATCTACATTCTATTCCCTCTCACCTCAAACCCTACACTGAGGAAGCTACTACAATGGCTGCTAATGCCAAGACGAGGATAAAGATGGATGAAATTTAATACCGAGTTCAAAGTTAACCCCGTGTGCCAGGATCTTACAACAAGCAAGCACAATCTTGCCGAAGGAGCCGAAGGAAGAACTCTTGAGGAAGTTGAAGTCCACCAGTACACGTTTTATAGCAGGCTACGTAAACCTGAGTGTAGTGAAGAAACGATAGATGTTTGTTTGGCTTGCAGAACCATGGATTTATCTGAACCCAGTTCATGAATAAGAAGGACTTCTGCAATGCTCGTGAGGATGACCGAGTGTTAGATTGCGAGATTCTCTAAACCATATACAAGGTAATGATTTGGGTGCGGAATGGATTGGCCCCATGACGACTACCCTTATTATTCGCTCTTGCTATGCGGGATAGTAAATCTTGAGTGACTTACCTATAGCAGAGAGACGACAATGTTAAACCTGAGCCATAGAATGGTACGATGTGTGACCCTTGTAGGAGATTACCGTTTGTGTTATACGGTGAGTGTAGACCAAGACCGTTTCCTGCAGGTATCCCGTAAAAGTATTCTTGATGACCACCATGAGAAAATCGATAGTTGTTTAGTAGTGGCGTCTGACCTCTCAGCCATGAAGTCTCAGTACTTGGAAGACCACTCGCTTGCTAAGTAATGGAAACCTCAAAGGAGGAATTCGTGAAACCTCAAAGACTGCAGGTAAAACCTGTACGGAGAATTTCATCGATGGATTAAGATACTGGAAGCCCACACTTGTGATGAAGAATTCCATGCCCCCAATGGAGTATGAAGATTATGTGTGAGGAGCTCGCTGAGGGAGCAAGCTTTTGAAGACTAAGTCGCTTTCCTTTTAAGGGTGGTAGCACCCTAGCTCATCGGAGGATCGATGGACTGCTATGAAGACCCGAACCCTAACCTTTCTTTCTAGCCTTCTCGAATCTCGAGGACGAGATTCCTTTTAAGGGTGGTAGTGTGTAACATCCCAAAATTCTCTGAATTTTGGAATGTTAATAAAAATTAAATAGATAATGATTGTTTGCTTGGTGTGTTTGATTTTCTCGGGGATTTAAATCTTTCTGGAGTTTATTGAATATTAAAATGAGAGGGAATAAAAAGACTTTCCCTAATATTCATAATTGGTGTTTTGGGAATTTATTATTTTAAAACAAAACCAACAAAATAAAATGAGAGAAGGTAATATGACTCCTTCAACTTATTAAAAGTTTGGAAAAGGTTTTAAATCTTTATTGGAATTCTTTTGAATATTCAAAACATTTTTCAACACATGGCAGTTCACTGGAGAGGATATAAAAGGACTTATCCCCATTTTTAATTTGTTGAAAAATAGTTCAAAATAATTTTGGGAGACTTTTAAATTTTACTTTGGAGTTATAAATATTTTCTAAAATTATTTTTGGAATTTATTTATGCTTCGGAAAAGTTTTTAAATCAATTTTCGGAGTTTTCGGTATTTTTAAAATGCCAGAAAAGTATTTAAAATATTTAAAAATAAGTTGCAAAGTTTTTATTTTATTTTAATATTTTGGTCAAGCCAAAAATTTAGTTTTATTATTCTAAAAATATTGGCAAAGACGGAATTTTAAAATAAATTTCCGTGATTTTTCTAATATTGTTTTAGGCCTAATGGGCCTGCTCTGTTTTTTTCGCAGACCGATTTTGTATTTATCTCGGATTTAAAAAAAAGGATTAGGGGCTGGCTATAAATAGCCCCGATTAGGGCTAAATTTATTTTCTCTTAGCGTTTTAGGGTTAGCTCTAAACTAATCCGCGGGACCCGCCGCCGACGACGTCATCGCCGGAATCTCGCCAGAGTTCGCCGGAGTTGCGTTTTTTTTCGCCGTTTCGAGGTATTTTCTCCGGAACCGCCGATTGCCGCCGTCTCCACGCCTCCCGGAGGCCGCACCGCCGCCTAGCCGCGCCGCCCCGCCGCCCGTGGCCGTCGGCCCTCGCCGGAGAACTCCGAGCCGGAGCTGCTCTCCACGGCCGCGCCAAGCCACGCGCCCCGTGCGCCACGCCGCCCCTGGCCGCCCCTTCGCCGCGCCGCCTGGCCGCCGGCCGTCGCCGGCGCTCGCCCCAGCCGGCCGGAGCTCCCAGCCGCGCCATGGCTCCCCATGTCCTGTGCCCGTGCGTGCTGTGGGAAGAAGAAGATTAGATGGAAAAAAAATTTAGAAAACGGTTTGGAAAAAAAATAATTTTTTTCTTTTTCCCAGATGTGGATCCAAACCGCCCGGGGACCCGATCGCGTTTTTTGTAAAAATTTTATTTATGTATGGGTCCTTTTTACAGTAAAACCCCCCGGTACCCCCGTTTTTCACTCGATACCGTTTTTGCGATTACTTTTTAACCGTAACTCGGAATTGGGCGATTACAGTTGCGTTGCGACCGTGTAGAAATTTTCTAGCTAGTAGACCTAGTGTTACAGAAGTTTGAAGTTTTTAAATTTGGATCCCAAGCTGATCCAAATTTGGACTTCCGGCAGCCGTAACTTTTTACCGGTGCGCCCGTTTGCGCCATTTCTTTTTGCGTTGGATCACTCGTTCCATGTACCTTCTGTTTATATCATGTGTGCACAAAAATTGACTAGTTTATTGATCTGTTTAAATTCAAATTCAATCCATGTTGCAATTTCTATGACTTGCGTTGTAGTATTCTGTTTCACGTGATTCTTTTCGCATATTGGATCATATGAGACATCTTATCGGCAATATCGACATACCATTCGTATTTCTATGATCTTTACCTTGATGTCGCGATGCCTTGATCATAATCTTGTATCGACAATTCCTTATCCGTTGACTCTCTCGAGTTCACGTTCCACTGATCACTTTCGAGCACATCCACACCTTTGCACTTCAAAGCTTTTGTTTTGTTACTAAAACCTTTGTGATTGTTTTGTTGATCTTATGTTTTGTCCTTGTGGTGTGATTGCTTATTGAGTTCTTTCGTTGACGATAGATTTCTCGGAGTGTGACGAATAGAGTTGACTGGAACGTGAGAGCGAAGATCTTCATCGAATGTATAAGGCAAGTGATACTTTGACCATACTCATACCCATATTTTCTATATGCATTATGTTAAGATTATCACCCTATTGCATGATAGGTAGTTTATTATTCTGTTGCTGCAAAACCAGTTAGGATAGCCATATGTCTTGACTTGTCTACCGTAGATCAACCTAGCCGTGTTGTTACTTATTTGCTATGCTTTGTAGACGTGGTTGGGTTGTGAGTATTCATGGAGTGCATGCGAGTTATGTTAAATAATCTGTGTAGAAACTTTAATATAATAGAAATCACTTCTGGACGGGCGGGTTGCATCCCGGTAGTTGTGGCTCGGTTGAGGACAGTGCCGGGATTAAATGCACCCAATGGTTGTTTTGGTGGTGAACCGGGTGTGTCATGGCGAGTACCCTCTGACGCAGTGGGCGCCGTCCAGGTTCAAAAAGATCAGACATGCAATATTACTAGTAGCTTCCGTGTACAACCACTGGCGACATGGGCTCTGGCTTAGCACGAGTACGTTGTGGGGAACCTGGCCCTGGTAGCTAGCTGATGTAGATGTGTGGTTAGGTGTACCGGCTACCAAAGGGTGGAGGCAACCTCTTCAGAAAGTCTTTGTCTCAATCTTCGGGTTGAGTCCAGTGGGGAACGTGTACAACCTCTGCAGAGTGTATAAACTGATCATGATTAGCCGTGTCCACGGTTACGGACGAACTTTGAGCAACTAGTCAGTACTGTTGATGAATGATCTTGACAGATGAACACTTAATAATAATTTGGTTGGGACGAGAGTAGCATGGGTTGCTGTGTGTTTCAGGTAGAACTCAACTTAAAACTTTGACTAGTTTAGTTCAGGAGAAAATTGGCTTTCTGCAAAACTAAACCATAAGCCTTTCCTTTGACTTACCTTGCATGTATTTGTAGGTCCTTTATATAAACTTTTCCGTGTCACTTGCCGTACAATTCAGATGTACTGACCCGTTGTCGGGCTGTAACCTTCGGTGTTGCAGGTTTTCCAGACGATCAGTAAGGTGCGTTTAGGGGTTGCGAGTCTACACTCAGCATGTTCGCATGTGGCTGTTGATGGACTCCATGTTATTTTCTTTTGCTTCCGCTATATTTATATTGAATAAGCTAGCCCTGAGCTATGCAACTTCTTATTTATTTACTCTGGATCATACGTTGTAATAATGATGCACTTGCACTTTGATATACAGCTATAATACTGTGTGTGCCAGCGAGTTCGATCCAGGGACTGGCACTTGAGCACAGAGACTTCAATTCGGTGTGAATTGGGTCTCTACAAAAGAGGGGAGGAGAACATCACATAGCTACTGATCATAGACCCATGGTACAAGGTGGACTACTCACGGTTCATCCGGGAAGCGTCCATGGTGGTGGAGAAGCTCCCGGAGGTAGTTCCTCCCTCCGGCAGGGTGCCGGGAAGAGGTCTTCTGGTGCTCCTGATCTTGGAAGCGCGGCGGCGGCGGAACAGAGGAGAGATCGCGAAAAAGTATTCCCGTCTCGGGGTTTATGCGTCACGGGGAATAAATAGGCGTAGGGGGGCAGCCAGGGGGCCACCAGGGGTCCAGGCGGCCCCCTAGGGCGGCCCCACCCTGGGGTGCGCCGGGAGGGAGCCTGGGCCCCTGGTGGGTCCCCTCTGGCCCCCCTCGGTGATTCCGGAAGCTTCCTGTATGCTGATTTTTTATTGGATTTCCCCGAATTTTTGGAGCTCTTTTAATATGGGGGAAACCTGAAATAGAAAAACAACAGAAAACAGGAACTGGCACTGGGGTGCACTGAGTTAATAGGTTAGTCCAAATATGATCAAAAGTGTATGGAAATTCATCAATATCATAGCAATATCACACAAAAGAGGCATGGAGCAAGCAGAAATTATAGATATGTTTTGGACGTATCACCGACGCGTGGGAAACCGAGAAGGTTGCTGCACGCTGCGCGCTTTTCCTATCCCTGCGACATTTGTTGTTGGTGAAGACATGATATGAGGCAAGGCAGGTGATTTCCTTGGGTTGTTCTGGGTAGCCACGGTTGTCTGGTGTCCCCTTGAAGTGAATCGGGTTGGTGGAGATGATATGTTGAAGATCGATCTTATCCAGGGTTTCAACGGGACCCCCCTGCTACATTAGTTGTTTGGGGGAAACCGATCAGGGCATGCGTGATGTTGTTTGAGGGATGATCTTCGTCGTCGATCAGGCTGGCATGAGCCGATGCCGGCGCGAGTCCACCGGTCTATTCGACGAAGAGGAGGACCGATACGATGGGGATCTCGTAAACGGGATCCACGTTTGAATCCTTGGCAACTCTGTTGGTGTAGAGCCTGTCGTGTCGCCGTGCGCCCGATTAGTCGGTTGCGGCGACTCTTGCTTCGTGGTGACCTTCCTCCGCGATCTCGACACTCTTGCGCATAGGCCCCACGGTGGGCACCAACTGTCGTGGGAAAATCACGCCAGATGTCCTCTTTGGAGAACTTGAAGTGGGGTCTTAGCTACGAGTGAATACGAGGAGGAAGAGTCAATCGCTGGAAATTCGACGGCGATGAGTCGGCACAAGAGAGACACAGGGATTTACCCAGGTTCGACCCCTCGATGAGTTAAAGGCCTACTCCCTGCCTTTCTTGTATTATATGTGGGAAATCTCGATTACAAGGGCGCTAGAAGTCATTGATGTCTCAAGAACAAGTCTAAGATGATTCGCCCTTAGGACGTCCCAGGACCTCGTCTTATACACACGTCGGGTCCTAGGGTTTTACAATGAGTCCAGCTACAACACGAGATGGAGTCCTATTCTATCTCTTCGGCAGATTTCTTGTCCTCCAAGGTGACATAACTCCGTTCCTTCGTATGTCGGTCTTCATCTTGTAAGTCGGCCGATTCGTAGGCCAAACCTTCTTCTGGGCCTCCTCTTCAATGAGTCGGCCCATAGGACTACTCCCTTTGTCTCGTATATTAAGGTCTTTTTATCATTCCTGCCGGGTCTCTAAATTATCCCCCCAACAAGGCTCTCATCCAGCAAGACGTACATCGATGATTGGCGAGCAACCCTTTTAGCAACTTTTCGGTAACTCGACAGTTCCCCATTCTTCAAATAATCCTGAATGGTATGGGCCTAGTCTGGGTGAGCAGAGCTGACAACAAGGACTTGATGCTTGTCGGGGATGCAGGAAGGCAATTCTCCCGGGAAGTGCCCTCCGCTTTCCACTTTCCGCCTCTTGGTCTTCGGTTGACTGGGATCGAACAAAGGCTTGAGCAGCATCTCGATGAATATCTGATGATACTGAAGTAGTGCTCCTCGCTGGTTACCCCAAGAGTAAGGTGAAGATGTAGTGTAGTAGAAAATTTCCCTTGATGAAGATACCAAGGTTTAATCGACTATTAGGACTCCAAGGACGACAAGAAGGTGGTGAAGTAAGTGACGCTCCGTCTAAATAGAAATCACTTGCTTAACCTGGACCTGCACACGACACAAGTAACTTTGCTCCCAACGACTACAGAGAGCTTGTCAATTTCTCTGGCCTTGCCATTTACAAAGGATCAAACACACGATGGAAACAATGATGGTGATTACAACGAAAGGAAATAAAGCAATAAAGATTTGAGATGTAAACAATGGTTGAAATATGGACCGGGGTCCCATGATGTTCACTAGTGATGTCTCTCTCCCAAAAGACGATAAAATAGCTAAGCTCGATGAACAAATTACAACTGGGAAATTGACAGAATTATAAATGCACCGCAATGCTAACTATGCCACAAGAAAGTTAGAGGCTCAAAAGTATGGGCAGTACACCAAGACAAGTAGACCGTTTATTCATGAGCATCTACTCACTAATCATCCACCTTGATATATCTATCCAGAACATCTCGCTAGTATTAAGTTGCGAGCCCCACCCAAAGTGTAAACCCAAAGCAACATACAACTGCAATAACAAACTATACGTAAGGTAAAAAATCCTTGCAACCGCGGTTACAAGCACCATTGTTTTCTCCCTGGTGGCAACAACACATCCCCTAGTCTCATGTTTTTTTCACTCAAGCTAGACATCGTGGGGCATGAACCCACAATCAAGCATAAACACTCCTTCTTGGAGTTACTATCTACTACTTGTCCAAAGCAATAAAAAGCAATGGAGAACATGCAAGAATTACTCAAGAACAAAATATAAAAGGAGAACCAAATATATAACTCATCACGATCTGAACATAATCTCATAATCCATCGGGTCCTAGCAAACACAGCATAGCAACAGTAGGAAAATTACATCAATGCCTTGATCATGTAGGGAAGCTCATAAGGTCTAAGAATTGAAGCACAAGATTGCACAGAAGACATCACATAGGTACTGGTCATGGACCCATGGTCCAAGGGGGACTACTCATGGCACATCCGGGAAGCCCTCATGGTGGTGGAGAAGCTCCCGGAGGTCAATCCTACCTCCGGCAGGGTGCCGGGACGAGGTCTTCTGGTGCTCCCGATCTCGGGATCGCAGCGGCGGCGGAAAAGAGGGGAAATTCGAGATGCGAGTTCTCCTTTCAGGGTTTCTGCATCGAGGTGGTAATATAGGCCGAAGGGGGGGTCGCCAGGGGAGGGCCCCACCTCCTAGGCGGCCTATGGGCGCGGCCTCCCCGCTGGCCGCGCCAGGTGGCCTCCTGGGAGGGGGTGGCCCCTCTTCGGCTGCCCTTCGGTGTTCTGGAAGCTTCCGTCACGCTGATTTTTTATATATTTTTCTTGGATTTTTTTGGGCACTGTAAATATGGGTGAAAACCTGCAATTCACAGACATCAGCAGATATAAACTGGAACTGGGTGCACTGAGTTAGTAGGTTAGTCCAAATACGTGTAAAAATATATGAAATTGTAGTAAAACACATAGCAAAGTCACCCAAATGATATGGAACAAGCATAAATTATAGATACGCTTGGGACGTATCAACATCCCCAAGCTTAATTCCTGCTCGTCCTTGAGTAGGTAAATGATAACACAGATAATTTCTGTGGTGAGATGCTAACACACATATAAGATGTTCAAAGTAAAGCAAGTAAGATATGCAATTCAAGTCAAGACAATATCAAGCAAGAGTCTATATCTAGTATTGAAACTAGCAAAGTAAGAACTTAAAGGTGCAAGAGCTCTCGCCGTCCGTGACTCGAATATCTCCAAATGGTGTTTGCGTGCAAGAAGTGGGAGATGGTTTTAGAGCATAAAAATACTATATAGTTTAATTGAGAACTCAATCTACTAAAACATCACACTTAGTCTCCTTCGGAATCTTATTTTGACTCGTCCCCAGACCACTAGTCAGGCACAAGTCAAACTGATCATCTCCCTTTCTACTTTGAGCACTCATGCAATGGATGAGCAGGAGAAAGATATGTTGGAATTTAGGATGGAAAAGAGAAAAATGATGGGGAAGGAAGACAAAAAGGTGTGAAAGGCTCACATCAATGAGGAAAATCATAGGTGAGAGAAAGCCAAATGATAGATATGATGTGAGGAGTAAGGATTGCCATGCAACGGATGCACATATGAGCTAAGGTAAGCTGACGGGGATGTCCCCCGGCAAATCCCATGGTCAGGGACCCTGGATTAATCATGAGAGGCATAGGTTGGACGATAGCTCGTCGGCTAACAGGAGGATACGTTCCTGCTCGATGTTATTGATTGGAGATGGCGATTACAGGGGAGCCAGGGCTAGTGTGCACAAGGCTAGGGTTACAGATTGTGTATTGCCTGATCTCGACGTCTCCCCTCCTAGCCTTTATATACTAGGCTAGGTCTCGGGGAGTCCGTCCTGTATTACAGATGAGGTTTCCTAACCATGATCTTGTTCCGTATGGCAAGTTTGCACCTTCCTTGTGACTCGCGGACTCATACGTCGGTTCCACTAGTGGGCCAGGGCTGGGCCCAGGCAGCATCTTTGAGGGCCTTCTGTCTTTGGGTACACCGGGTAGGCTCATCCATAGGAGTCGTGGGGTCACCCCCTCGTCAGTAGCCCCCGAGTTCCTGGGGGACTCGAAGAGGCGCGCAGGGACTCGAAGAGGCGCGCATGGACTCGAGTCCATACTTTCGTCGTTTTTTTATGTATGCACGGTTTAACCGCAGGTCGCTGGCAGTCTGGGGCCATGACAAAACCTGTTTCGAGGGATGCTAAGCTGAAAGGGCCCAAGGAGTCGACGGGTCGAGCCTTGGTGAATTGCACTAGTGGCAAAAACCGCAGTAGCCCAATCAAACCCATGTCCCTCGACATGAGCTTGGAACACTGGTGTCTAGCAAAAGTCATGCCGCTGTAGGTCTTACAGTGATCAATTGCCGCCAGTAAAGTTCGTAGCCTAAGCGCGTCCGCCCGGCTTTTTCTATCATGCAAGCGCATGGACAAGGTTGGGAGTGAAATCGCTCTGCGGCAAGTCCCAGCCCGGCCGATCTGCGCATCGGGGTCTTACCTACACGCTAAGCTTGCGTGGCATCTAGGCACAGTGTATCGTGTTCCATGAATATGTATTTTTTATTGAGGCGCGGAGCCTAGTAGATAATGCACCCACTTGGAATAAACAATCAAGTGAGTTGTTTTAGCGGTCACTCGCGGAGTCTCTCCGAGTGCTCGGGCGAGGAGTAACGTAGAGGGATATTTGCTCGGGAGGTCGTCGAGTGCTTGAGTATATAGAGTTTTGCATAGATTTTTGCGAGTAATCAGTCGAATATTTCTTTTGCTCTCGGGGTGAGGGAGCACCGGATACTCCGGGACCGCTCGATCTGGCGAGTGCAGGTCTGCTCATCTTGCGTCGTGGTGAGGGAGCACCCGAAGCTCTCATGGGTGCGAGTAATCACTCGAGCACATTTTTACTTCTGGGTGAGGGAGCACCCGAAAACTCTCATGGGTGCGAGTAATCACTCGAGCACGTTTTTACTTCTGGGTGAGGGAGCACCCGAAAACTCTCATGGGTGCGAGTAATCACTCGAGCACGTTTTTACTTCAAGGTGAGGGAGCACCCGAAACTCTCGTGGAGATGCTCCCGATGGGAGTAAAAAATTTTGCTCATCGGAAAAAGATTTAAATTTTTTGAAAATCTGAAGCTGGGAAACGTACTCGATACGCCTTGCGACGCTGGCTTGGTTTTTCTGGTGTCTTTGACCATTGTAACCTGCCGAAGGAAATGACTTGGCGCTGTCCCGCCGAGATTTTCACTTCATGTGATTATGGTCCTCTTTTTGCGCGCGTAGTGGGCGGTGTTGTTGCTGCGCCGTTTGGGTTTTCCATATTTTTCGCCTGCCGTGGGATCGTGCCACGTTTACTGGCTGCTGGGATTGAACGGTGCCCCTTCTTGCCTAGCTGGTGGTTAAATACCGAGCGGCTGAGTAAATTTTAGGTTTTACCCAGCCATTGCCTTCTCCCCTCGCTGCTAGATTTCCCCTGTTCTTTTGCCTTCTCTTTCCTCCTGTTGCTGCTTGCTGCGAGATTGATGTCAACACGCTCCCGTGCTGCTCCGAAATCGGCCAAGATGTCGGGCAAGTGGGAGCGCTCGAATTTTGGGGTTGCAGATCTTAGCCCGCTGATTGCCGATGGCTTGGTGGCTGGAGATGCCGTGCGGATTCCAGGGGATGAACCTGTTCCTGCTCCCATGGCCGATGAGCGGGTGTGCTTTCAGGCGTTCTTCCCTCGCGGGTTTGCCCTTCCGATTCACCCTTTTGTTCGCGGTTTGCTGTACACCTATCGGCTTCAGCTGCACAATTTGACTCCCAATGGGATTTTGCACATTGCTTGTTTTATTACCCTTTGTGAGGCTTTCTTGGGGATCTATCCCCATTAGGGGCTCTGGAAGCACCTCTTTTACATAAAGAGGACGAATTCGGAGTACGCTTTAGGGAAGGTGGGTATATCCATTAGGGACTCCAAATCGTACTTTGATTTGGAGATGCTTGACTCCGTCAGTGCTTGGCGGAAAAGTTGGTTCTATCTGAAGGATCAGCACGTTGATGGGAAGCGATTTGGTCTTGATCCCTTTAATTCTGAAGCGCGGGTAGTCAAGCAGGCTTCTTGGTCCCATTCTTTGTCTGCGAAAGAGTCATCTGAAGTGGCTCCATTCTTGCAGAGGATTTCCCTGGTGAAGGACAACTTGACCGGTGGGAAGCTCATCTCTATTTCCATTGGGAGGCGCGTTCAACCGTTGCAGTCTCGAGCCCATCCCATGTGGCAATATGAGGGACTCGGGGACTCGACGAGATGCTCCCGCCAAGAACATGATGTCGATGGCCTCCTGGCCCGGATCCTGTACGTGACCAAATCCTCGAGCGTTTGCGAGATGGGTTTCGTCACTCCGTATTCTTCTGATCACGCGCTGCCGCAGGTTCGCGTTTTTGAGTTTCCCATGTGACTTGAGATGCTTGTTTGACTGCTTGCTGATGATGCTTCTTGATTTTGTAGGATCATGTTCCTGTGTTGTGCAACCCTCCGCAGCTGGAGGATGCCGACATTCGCGAGGAGTCGTATGCTTCCGCTGCTGACGATGCTGCGCCGAGTGCTGGTGCCAGCATGCTTGCGGGTGCCACTGGTGCTGACGAGTCCACGGGGGTCGAGCTGCTGGGGACCGCAGATAGTGAAGAGTCGGTGCCCTTTCGTGTCAAGCGGTCGTGGCCTTCGGGTGCCGAGGGTCTTGACGCGACTAGCGGTGCTGTTCCGCTGTCTGTACCGTCTGCTGAGTCGTCTCCTTCTGTTGTTGGATGCAAATGTCCCAAGCTTGGGAGGTTATTGCGTGTTCGCTCTGCGTGCGGTGGGTAAGCATATGCTTGTCTTTGCTGGGGCTGTTTTTCCTCTGGTCTTTTGTCTGAAGGCTTTTATCTTGTAGTGCTGCGACTGCTTCGGCTGCTTCCTCCACCAGTGCGGCTGCTGTGGACCTGCAGTCGACTGATTCTGGAGCGGCTGCCAAGCATACTGGGGATTCGTCGGCTGCTGTTGTTCAGCCCGTATCGTCGGTGACTCCTGCTTTCCGGCTGCGGGTGTGGTTTCTGTTGTTGCTCCGCCAGTGGCATCAGGTGTTGTTTCTCTTGATGCCGAGCCTGCTGCTCCAGATCGTCCTTACTTGGGTCGTCTTGATCTTCGTGTTGAGGATAAAATCTGCTTATTCGACCGCATAGCTGAGCTGGTAAGTTTGTTTCATGTTTACTTGTGTAGTTTTTGTCATCGGGGGCACTGCAGTGCTCCCGATGGGAGTAGCCCCCGAGGCTGCAAGCAAGTGCTTGCGGTTGCTTGCAGTCTTGCCTTGGCTCTGTTTTTCCTTTGTGTCGTCATTGGGAGCACGACCAGTGCTCCCGATGGGAGTAGCCCCCGAGGCTGCAAGCAAGCGCTTGCGGTTGGTTGTAGTCCTGCTTTGGTTCTGACTTTAATATCTGATTTCTTCGAGTAGCCGGTGTTCCAGCACTGTGAGCGTCTGATGGTCGATGCTGAGTGTTGGCGGCGGGCACACACTTCTTCCCAGGATGCTTTGTCTGCCATGAGTAGTGAGTATTCCTTCCTGTGCTGCCGTGCTTGAACTGCTGGGTCTTCGGTTCTGAGTGCTGTCTTGCGTTTTCAGACCGTTGTCAAACTGCCGAGAAGCAGGCTGAGAAGACGGAAAGGACGGTTTCCAACCTTAAGGCTGCTTTGGCCTCCAAGGAAAAGGAGCTGCACGATCAACACGAGGATGTGCTTGTGCAGGCGGAGGCAGTCGAGTGCGAGCTTCTTCGGGTCTTGGCGAACTCGCTTGTGTGTAAGTCGTTCTTCCGTTGCTGGGTGCTTTGTCTCCTTCCTCCTTTTGTAGTGATTTTTGTTGCTTGGTGCAGCCCCTACGGGTGCGAGTGCATCGGAAGTGGCTGCTTCGGAATCTGGAGTTCTCCGGGGGGCCGTGGATGCCATGTCGGCCACTGTCGATGTTGCCAAGGGGGTCTGTGCCAGGGCTTCTACTCTTGTGGGTCTTGTTCACCAGCACCTCATGCCGGAGGGCGCGGAGGTACCTGCTGGTCTGGACGCTCGTGTTGCTGCATCTGGTAATGGAGGGGATCTCTTGGAAGAGCTAGTTGGGGAGACCGTGGTGAGTGGTATTTCCACGTCCCTTGTTGTTCTTTTGGGGCACGGAGTTGCTATTGACGACTAGCTGGTTGAGACTGTCCCTGCTTATACTGACGAGCAGAGTGCGCGAGCCACTGTTCTGGCTCGTCGACTGCAGGAGGTTGTGGATGGTCAGTATCCCTCCTCTGTAGGCAAGGGGGGTCGTAGCCATGTCGTGTCGTCTGAAAATTTCTGGTTGTAATATGCCTCCTTTGTGGTGGTGGATCTGTGGTGCCTAGATTGAAGTAACTTGTTTGGCCATTCCTGCTGTTGTGTTTGATTGACTTTTTGTTCGCTTTGTGGTAGGCCGCCCCGGGCGTGCTTCGGTCTTGGAGTTCTTTGAAGGAGGACGCTCGCGAGGGCGCGTATGAGTCCGTGTGCTTGAGGCTGAGGGACACTGAGCGGGAGGTTGTTCGCTTGAAGGGGGCTGTAGCAGTCCATCGCTCCAAACGCGAGCGTGTTGAGGCCGCGCTGGATAGTCTTGCTTCGTGGGTGGTAAAGTTGTCTGACCTCCTGCGAGGTGAGTCTTGCTGCTGCTCGATTACTCGACTGCCTTTAGTAGCTTTCCTGTCGTCGTCTTGATTTTGATTCTGTTTTTCGAAGTGCTGTCGGGGCGGTCCTGGGATGAAGAGAAGGCCGTCCAGTCAGAGCTTTCTCGTTTGAATGATCCTGAAGTGCAGGCGAGCAATCCTTTCTGGGTAGCCGGGGCTCGTGCTCGGGCATTTGCTGTGCTTCGTCTTCGAGCTGAGCGAGTGCCGGCTGCTCTGCGGTACTGTCAGCAGGTGCTGGGTAGGATCCATGCTGAGTTTTATCCGCTACAGGTGGTGCCGTCGTCCTTTCAGACGCTTTGCCGCGTATTTTCTCAGCCTGCAGAGCTGTGTCGCGTGATGAATCACCAGATTCATGCTGGAGCCCGCGCTGCCTTGGGTTTGGTCCATAGTCATTGGCCGGGAGATGATATTGCTCAAGTGGTGAGGGGTCCTCCTGGTGGCAGGGATTATCCGATGGATGAGCATTACTCGGCGGTCGACGGGCCTGCGCACCGAGTTGTGGAGAGGGTTTGTGAAGAGAACGATCGCTATCCAGGTGCCCATATTAAAGCGAAGATGGAGCCTGTGGGTTAGATGCTTCCTTCCTTTGTATATGCTTCTTCTTGATGTACTGTAGGCAAAGGGTTTTGCTGCTGTGGCGAGCCCTTGTGTGTCGTGATTGCGAAGAACGCCTCGGGGGGTGACTGCTGAGGCGAGCCCCCGAGTGCCAGTTTTTTTATGTCGCGATTGCGAAGAACGCCTCGGAGGGCGGCTGCTGCGGCGAGCCTCCGAGTGCCAATTTAATTTGTGTCGCGATTGCGAAGAACGCCTCGGGGGGTGGCTGCTGCGGCGAGCCCCCAATTGCCAATTTTATTTATGTCTCGATTGCGAAGTACGCCTCGGGGGGTGGCTGCTGCGGCGAGCCCCCGAGCGCCAATTTTATTTGTGTCGCGATTGTGAAGAACGCCTCGGGGGGGGTGGCTGCTGCGGCGAGCCTCCGAGTGCCAATTTTATTTGTGTCGCGATTGCGAAGAACGCCTCGGGGGGTGGCTGCTGCGGAGAGCCCCGAGTGCCAATTTTATTTGTGTCGCGATTGCGAAGAACGCCTCGGGGGGTGGCTCCTACGGCGAGCTCCCGAGTGCCAATGGATCAATTTTTGGAAAAACATTTTTCAATATTCTTCCTGGTGTTTCTTACATTTAGTAAGAATGGGGGGCGGTCTGATGAGGGCAGCCCCCCTTTATTAAAAACGGTGGCATGGTAGCCTTAAGTGCTAGATGGCTTCTTCTCCGAGTGCTCGGGTCCTTCGGGTGGCGGCTTCTTCTACGGGGGCGCTTCTTCTTCGGGTCCCGTGGTCTCGCTGGCTTGGTGGGCTCCAAAGGCCTTTGATATCTTGTGTAATTCCTTGTCGCAGCGGTCGGACTGGACGAAGCTGTCGCTGATTGTGATGACACCATGAGGGCCTGGCATCTTTAGCTTAAGGTAGGCGTAGTGAGGTACTGCCATGAAGCGGGCGAAGGCCGGTCTTCCGAGGATTGCGTGGTACTGCGATTTCCAGTCGACCACTTCGAAGTCTAGGATTTCCTTGCGGAAGTTTTTCGCCTCACCAAAGACCACTTCCAGGCTTATTTTTCCCAGAGGGTAGACTGCCTTTCCTGGCACAATCCCGTGGAAGGTTGTGCTTGAGGATTTCAGCGCGAAGCTCTGGATTAACATTTCTTCGAGTGTCCTTGTAAATATGATGTTGATCCCGCTGCCGCCGTCCATGAATACTCGTGACATGTCGTAGTTCCCAATTCTGGCCTCGAGCACAAGCACGGCATGTTCTGGTCGAGGAATGGCAGGCGGGTGGTCCTCCCGAGAGAAGGTAATATCTTTCTCTGACCCGCGCAAGTATTCTGGGATAGCGGGGTGTGAGGAGGCTGCGAGGAAGACTTGTCTTGTGACCTGCTTCTGCTGTCTATTTGAAGGCCTACCTTCTTGTATCATGTAAATCCTGCCGTGGGCTTCTGGGTACTGTTCCTCTGCATCTGGTGTCCTGCGCCGTTGCTGGATTGTGGCCACTTGCCTTGCTGGTAGGGGAGGGGCTGGTGGTGCGTCGTGGGCGATGGGCCGACTGCTATTCTCACGAGTGGCTGGGCCACTGTTGTCGTGGATCGTCTTTTTTCCTCCGCCAACTCATTGAAGCTTCTGCAGTTCCTGAGGGTGTGTCCTGATCTGAGATCCCCTCGTTCGTTTCTGAATCCTTGAATCGAGCACGGTCCGTCGAGTTGTTCTTTGGCCGAGCGGTATGTTCTGGTGCTGTCGCGCGGCTGCCTCGTCCTCCAGTCTCGTTTCTGAGCTTGGGGCGTATCTTCGAGGTTGTCTCTGCTGTATTCTGCTATCATCACGATGCATGCCGTCTCTGTCATCTGGGAAGCCGGCGGCGACCATGTCGGGTCCCCTGTCGTCGTAGAAGTTGCGCCTGGGTCGCTTCCTTCGGCGGTCGAGTCCTCTTTCTCCGTTGTGGTAGTCGTAGTCGTGTTTTGAGCGTACGATATGGATTTATGTTTCGTTGCGAACGGCATCCTCGCCGTCCGCCCAGCTGTTGGCGTGCTCCAGCAGCCGTGCGAGTGTTCGGACTTTCATCTGCCCGAGCTGTTCCTTGAATTCGATGCGCTGCAGGCATCGCCTGAACTCGTCGATTGCGCTTTCGTCTGATATGTCTTCTGCTGAATTCTTGAGTATGGTCCACCGCTAGATGTAGGTTTGCAAGGTTTCCCTGGTTCCTTGCTTGCACTCCCGTAGTTCCTCGAGCGATGCCGGTCTCTTGCATGTGGATTTGAAGTTTTCTATGAAGGCTTCACGAAACTTCCTCCATGAGCTGATGGATCCTCGCGGGAGATTCTTCAACCAGTGTCGTGCTGAGCTCTCGAGCATGAGCTGCACATACTGCATTGCCGTGATGTTGGTCCCTCGCTAGAACTTGACTGCTATTAGGTAGTCGTCGATCCACGCCTCTGGCTCCTCGAGTCCATTGTATTTGAGCATTGTGGAGTTCAATTTGAACCCGCTCGGCATTCGCGTCTCGCGTATGGAATGCGTGAAGCATAGTGCTCCGCATGGCTCGATTTCTTCGTCGAAGGCTTCTTCGTCTGAGTACTCTTCGCGTGCTGCGCGTCTTCGTCTGCTGTGGTTGACTTTGTTCTGTGTGATGTCGTCGCGCGCGTCTCATCGACTGCTGCGGCGCCTATTGTCGTTGTCGTCGCTGTCGTGCTTCCTGTTTTTGCCGGAGCGTTTTCGCCCGTCGTCGCTGTTGTCGTCGTCGTCGGGTGAGCTGGGGTCCCTGTCTGGTGTCCTTGCACGGGTCGGTCTCCTTGCACTTGATTTTTTGGGTGCTGAGGCGGCGATGGATTCCTTCATTATCTGTAAGGCTATTGAAGTGTTGCGGTCTGGTCTGTTCTGCCTATTTTTCTGGGCGCGAGATAGGTAGTCTCGGGCGCTTATAAGGGCATCTGCTGGTGTGAGGGGTTCCTCTTTGTCGTCCTCCTCTTCTAGCTTGAAGTCGTCGTCGAGCTTCCGGACCACTCTCTTCTTTTTTGTTCATCGCAGGTTGCTGAATTTTGATTTATTTCGGAGAGGGGAGCCATGATCCGGGGAGTCATCTCTTGGAGGGGGCTTGCGATTGCTTTTCTGCTCGGCGGCCGCTTTTTCTTGCTTCTCCAGCTCTAGGCGCTGTTGTCTCGCTTTCCGAGTTAGCTCGCTTGCCAATTTTTTGTATGCCCTGAGCTCGTCCCTTGTTGCGCTTGCCGGTAGTAACTTCCCATGTTCGACTGCGTCTTTTACCCTGGCCATTGATTCTTTGGACAGGTAGATTCGCTCTTTGGGTGGGTCGTCCACCGCCGCACTCGGGGTTTGTTGCTTACTGCTTGACGGCTTGTCGCTCTTGCGGTTGCTCTGTTCTTGTCCTTGTGGTACTTTCGTTGGTATGCTTCCCACTTCTCCCAGCTTCACGACGATCTTGTTGGTGGTTCCGGGCGCTTTTGTGTTGCCGTATGCTTGGCGAGTGTTCGAGTCGTCGTACTTGCCCTCGCCGTTTGCTGGCGGCGCGTCGACTTCTGCCATAAACACCTGGGATGGTGCCCTGGCTGCCTTGTTGCTCGTCCGTGTGATGCTGTTTTTCCTGGCCGAGGGTCCAGCCGAGTGATCGCGAGCGATGTGGAGCCTTGGTTTGGGTAAGCAGTCGCGACTTGCTTGAAGGGTGGCCGCATGGGTGGCGGCTGCGTCGATTGCTGCTGTAGATGTCGTCGCGGGTGCCCGGGTGTCTTCCGTGAGGCGGAGGGCGCCCCAGTGGTTGATGTAGATCTGATATGCTCCGAAGATCAGGTCGATGCCGGAGCGTAGGTCGGCGAAGACTGGTCGGAGAGTCGCGAGGTGGGCCATAAAACCGAGGGACCCGAACATATCGGATTCCGCCTTGGTCATCGGATCGAGGAGCGCTTGTGAAGTCGTCGCGCCGGTGGGTGTTGAAGATGCTGATGAGGCCGCCGAGATCGCACTCCCAACCTGTGCGGTTCCCACAGACGGCGCCAATTGACGGGGATGTCCCTTGGCAAATCCCATGGTCAGGGACCCTGGGTTAATCATGAGAGGCACAGGTTGGACGATAGCTCGTCGGCAAACAGGAGGATACATTCCTGCTCGATGTTATTGATTAGAGATGGCGATTACAGGGGAGCCAGGGCTAGTGCGCACAAGGCTAGGGTTACAGATTGTGTATTGCCTGATCTCGACGTCTCCCCTCCTAGCCTTTATATACTAGGCTAGGTCTCGGGGAGTCCGTCCTGTATTACATATGAGGTTTCCTAACCATGATCTTGTTCCGTATGGAAAGTTTGCACCTTCCTTGTGACTCGCGGACTCATACGTCGGTGCCACTAGTGGGCCAGGGCTAGGCCCAGGCGGCATCTTTGTGGGCCTTCTGTCTTCGGGTACACCGAGTAGGCTCATCCATAAGAGTCGTGGGGTCACCCCCTCGTCATAAGCTTTCTAGTGGAACTAGTGGGGGTGCATCCAACTTGCTTGCTCATGAAGACCTCGAGCTCTTTTGAGGAGGCTCATCCTTGGAATATGCAAGCCAAGTTCTATAGTGTATGGATCCCCAGATAGTTAGGCATGAATGATAATCTCTATGTAGTACAAATATGACTATGGAGTACGAGTGTGGATCTTTCAAAAGGAATAGTAGTGTTGCCCCCTTCTCTCTTTTTATTTCTTTTTTCTCTTTTTTTGTATTTTTTGGCCTCGTTGGCTCTTTCTATTTATCTCTCATTTGTCCTCTTTGGGATCTTTTAATTTGTTCTCTTTTGCGATATTTTATTTTTTCCTCTTTGGGATCTTTTCCTCACTTAATGGAAACACTCTATATTTTACAAGAATATAAATAAGATCTTCACACTTTACAAGAAGTACTCAACATAAAGAAACTGAAAACTGTCATGATGTATGCAAATGTATGCCTCTGCAAGTGTAGCAGGATATTCAATGATACTAGCGCGTCATGTAGCAATGATAAGGGCAAGGCCCAACTAGCATGCGGCTCTACGATCAAGCAAAAACATGTATGACATGAAGATCAATTCATGAGATGATGGATGTTGCATGGCAATGTATCTTGGAAAGGCTATGGAAATGCCTTGATAGGTAGGTATGGTGGCTGTTTTGAGGAAGATATAAGGAGGTTTATGATGACACAACATATCATGCCAAGGGTTTGGATACACTGGCGAAGTTTGCACCAACTCTAAAGATGAGAAAGGTCAATGCACGGTACCGAAGAGACTAGCAAAATATGGAAGGTGGAAGTGCCAAGAATCGAATACTCGCATTAGTCCGAAGAACTCATGCACTTATTATAGGTAACTCTCTATCTAATCAGGAGGTTCACAAAGAGACAAGTACCCCGAGGAGGAGTGTATGGGGGTTTGGTTATCCTTGCGCATCCTCGACCCATGGTATGTGAGGGTACTCTATATATTCCAACCCCTCTAGAGGTTAGCGATCCATCTAGTAGCTAGAATTCTCAAATAATTTTTGTAGTTTTCGAAAATGAACACGGATTTCCCAAAATAGGAGACCTATCTCTAATAGTCTCAAGATCTTGGCACCAAACGTCCAAACATTACTCAAATCAATACCTCAAAACTATTGCAAGTTACTACTACCCTTATAATAGCAACCTCAATTACCTACTCATGCAAGACACACAACTCAGTGCAACAGACCAACTCTCTAAAAAATATAAGCATGATAACTCAAGATAGTTCCAAAATCACCCTAAATAAAAAGCTCTTAAAAAGACAAGCATGAAAATTAGAGCTAAGCATGATAGCAGCTACGAAAAGATAAAGAACACACAAAAAGATAAACATGCAAACCTATGATGTGTTCTAGGGTGAAGTGGAGCGTGTTTATCTCCCAAACAATGAAGGCTAGGGTCCAACTTGTTATGAACAGCAAACAATAATAAAACAAACTAAAAAGTAAAGAGCGAGATGCTCCAAGCATAGCACATAACACATGAAGAGATAAAAATATAGCATGGAGAAGGACGAACTGATGATTGTTGATAGAGAAGGGCATCCCCAAGCTTAGACACTTGAGTCTCCTTGGATATTTCTTGTGGGAGAACGGGGGCATCCCCAAGCTGGAGCTTTTGACACTCCAAGATCTTCTTTCATCATCTTCCTTCGCATACTTGAAAACTCCCTTCATACGAAACTCATCATAAGCTGATTAGAGTGGTTAGTACCCTTAAATAAATATATTTTCTCCATTGGAAATAAAGATTTTCATGAAGAGATACTGTTTCTCAAGATTGCCAAAAAGTTTTTGCAAAGAAATAATCAAGCTTAAGATTTGCAAGATGGAGAAAACGCAAAATGTGGCAGAATCTGTGAAAAACAGACCAACGGGTAGTAAATAAATTTTTCGGGGTACTTCTGCAACTCAAATCGAAAAACTCAGAACCGATGCTAGAAAGCTAATTGTATAGAGCATACTATCAAAATAATTCAGATCAAAAAGATCATCTGGTGATTTATGATGATTTTTTCCGTCAAGCAGACATAATCTGTTTCTGGACAGCATGATGTTGCTACAGTAGTAACAAACATCAAGACCACTAAAACTGAAAGTAAAAACATTTTGGGTTGCCTCCCAATAAGCGCTTTCTTTTATGCCTTTTAGCTAGGCATGATTGATAACCCACAACTTCAGGGGATCGAGATAGTCTTCGCGGGTAAGAATAACCCAATTTATAGATTCGACTCAAGGGGAGCCAAAGAATACCCACAAGCTTTGACAATGGAGTTGTCAATTCCACCGCACCTGATATACACTTACTTGGAATAGGATATTAAAAATAACTGTGATATGGAAGTGATGATGGCAACGGAAATAGTGGTGGTGAAACAGCGATGGTAAAACAGCGAAAGAAAACAACTAGTAACCAACAGAATTAAAAACACTGTAGGCTAGGGAGATGGATGGTTGGGTGCTGCATGAATAAGATACATCATGTATTTAACTTGGGGAAAGGCACACAGAAAAGCAATGATCATCTAGGCATAAATCAAACATTAGGCATGTACCCCACAGGTAGTTGTACGTGCTTGCAATATGAACTTGCACAACATCTTTTGTCCTACCATCCCGCTACGAACGGGGCCAAAAGGAACTTATGGAGATTAAGGTGCTCCTGTCAAAGAGCACCGGAACAAATCATTAACAATCAATGGATACACGGAATCCTAAAACTATAGTCCATCCCCTTTGGTGTCCCAAGCTGTCACCTTTGGGATTGCCGGTTCCGGACTATAACAGGTGCATACAACTCGTAGATAGGATCAAGAACACAAATATATTCATGCAAACACATAGGGTTCAGATCTGAAAACATGGCACTCGGGCCCAAAGTGACAAGAATTAAGAGCAACAAGTTGAAGCAAAGATGATAAACACCAATCTAGATGATAGGCAACATGCCCCCAACAATCTGATAAACTATTACATGATCTAACTCATCCAATCCCTACCACCCCCCTTGCCTACAGCAGGGAATTACTCACACATGAAAGGAGAAGTCATGGAGGGAGGATGGAGTGGTGATGATGATGACGATGGCGATGATCTCCCCTCACCGGAGGCCAAAACAACCTCCAGATTAGCCCTCCCGGAGAAGAACACAGGGTGGCGGCGGCTCCGCGACAAGAATTGGGAAAACGACTTTTGTTCTGGGTTTTCTCGCCACGGGAATAAATAGGAGTCGAAGTAGGGCACCAGAGGGGGGAGGATCCTCCCAGGCGGCCTCCTGGCGCGGCCAGGGGTGGGGCCGCGCCAGCAGGGTACCGGGGGCCCCCTCGACTGCCCTCTGGCCCCACTTCTGGCACAATGGTCCTTCGGGTGCGTGGATTTTCTGTGATTTTTCCTAGAATTTTCTGAGACACCTAAAAATCCATTTTCCTGCACACAATAAAACCGTACAGACAGCTCTGCTGAAAACATCGTTAGTCCAGGTTAGTTTCTTCCAAATCATGCAAGAATGAGGGAAATACAATAGCAAAAGTGTTTGGAAAAGTAGAGACGTTTGAGATGTATCAACTCCCCCAAGCTTAGCATATTGCTTGTCCTCAAGCAATTCAGTTCAACGAACTGAACGCGACAAAGAAAATTTGACAAACTCTTTTGCTTCATTAGATTTATATAAGCATGTACTATGAAAAGAGTCTAGAAGGTATTGAAACAATGCTATAAGGACAATGCACGAAGCAATCCTTCTTTCATTTGAACAATCACAAACAACTAAAAGTAAATAATATGCTACTGAAAATCAAAGCAAGACTACAATGCACATAGCTTGAACATAGTAGAGTGGTATCTCGCTAGCCTCCATGAGTGAAGCAAAACATAAATGCAGAAACTCCTTCGGAGTTTTAAAGGAGACTAGAACTAAGAACTTTAGAATAAGTAATACCACAATCATGCAGAAGACAATGTAGTACTTTGGGACAATGCACATTACACTCAGAATGACAATTATGCTCTCATAGTTAGTGCTTTGAAGAAAGAAGGTGGAGACTCTCGAACTATGGATTTTTATGGCAAGGTTGAAAACCGGTGGCTGGAAGCAAAGACTAAACATGTACCAGAGCTCTTGGTTTTGAAAACAGAGATAAAAAGTTTTTGGAAGGTGCATGAGTCGTCAACAGATGCTAGTAGACAACCCAATCACCTCTTACGCTAGACATGTTTCGAGGAATGGCTCCCAAGATGGGGAAAATCACATCCCCTTAATCTCCTTTGTTTATCACTACCAAAGTTATCTGATTTCTCATAAACAAAGCGTGAAGGAGGATTTGTTCATTGTGATTATCCTTTTTGAGATGGGCGCACTCATGCCAGTCCCTCCTCGTATTAGGGGTTTGCAGATTAGACATGCAATCCCCGGATAAAACATGTCTAAAATAAGAAGGTCATGAATTACCTACTACTTCCTCATGAGCTAAAGAAGAGGCACAACACAGGAGTGTTTTTGAATAATTTCGAGATGGTACAAGAAAGTCTTCGTTAGGATGGCCGGTAAATACCACATAGGTTGGTATGGTGGACTCATATGGAATAACTGGTTTCAAGGATTTTGGATGCACAAGCAGAATTCCGCTTAGTGCGAGCGAAGGCTAGCAAGAGACTTGGAAGCGACCAACTAGAGAGAAATAACAGTCATAATCATGCAGAGCGACAAAGTAACATTGAATTGACATGAAAGTGATATTACTTATTCTGAAGTTCAAAGATCATCAAGGCATAGCATACTTTTTAGTCTTAAACATGTGTAAGCATGTGCCAAGTCAATCCAAGAATTCTCCAAAGGGAAATACCACCTCAGTATGCCAAACCATGAACAATGCAATGCATGTAAATCATTTCAACAACACATTATGTACCCTAGCTATTTGAGATTAGCCACAAAGAAAGCATGAACAACTAGGAAAGCATTGTAAACATAGCACTATGTCGCTACAAGCTGGTCTCTAAATCATAAGTACAAGCATATGTACAAAAGTAGAAACAAAAAGAGTTCATACCGGTTTTCCTTGTTGCATCCCTTTCGTCGATCTTCGTCATCACTGCCTTGTCGCTTGCACGATTGAACGTAGGGAAATATAATCAAGTGCAAATGCCATTACGGACTCGAGCTGAACTCTACAACAAAGCAAACTAAAGAGAGAAAAGAAATCTTTTTGGATTTTTCAAAGTTTAAACGAAAGAAAAAGAAAGATAAAATCTTTTTGTTGTTATTGCAAAGAAAGAATCAAAGAAGAACAGGCACAAACTTCGAAAAGATCAAAACGAACAATCATAAAACGGATAATACAATGGAAAAAGGAAGAAGGACACGTACTCCCCCAAGCTTAGGCTTTTGGCCTAAGTTGGTATCTGCTAATGTGGTCCCCAGGAGCCTCCAGCTCCAGGGTAGTACTGGTGTGTCCATGGGTCGTACGGGGCTTCAGGTACATAGACCGAAGTCCTGGGGATCCTCCCACGAAGAAGGCTCCGCGCTCCAAGCAGAAGAAGATCCTTCACCCCACTGGGTAACGGGCTCTTCCTCCTCATCATGCACAACCCCCTCCATGGGGTTATGGAACTGCTCTTGGGCCACGAACTCATCGAACTGGATGACGTTGAAGGACCATTTGTTCCTGCGAGTAGAATCAAACCAAAAAGGAGCAGGTAGACGGATCTACGGAATATCGATTAGTCCAAACCTCAGAATATAAATAAGGTTACCAAACTCGGAAGTCCTGGTAACAAAATCATGCTTCTTCATAGCAGCAAGGTCAAAGCTTATAAAAGGAAAAGTCTCATCATCAGGATGTGGGGTGCGCTCAAGAGACTCAAGAATAAGTGGGGTGTAAATGCCACCAAAGAGATCTCCCTTGTTGCCATTAAGGGCAAGTCAGCGAGCAATCAAGGCACCCACATTATATGTAGTTTCCCCTGAGAGGGCATTTGCCAGGATAGCAATATCCGGCGCAGAAATGTTTCTCGTGTTGTCACGAGCTAAAACCCCTCTAGCAATATAATATGCAAAATACCTGAGCTGGGGAAACAAGATGCTGGAAATTTTTGAACGTCGGATATCCCTTGTATCTTGGCTGCAAAGAGAGTTGAAGAGCGTTATTAGCTCGGTGGGCTGAGTGTTCATCTTTACCGTCCGTCCAACGTTCGGCACACCTATTATTTCACAAAATCTTTCCAAAGACATGGTCAAAGGATCATTGTAAATTTTAAACTCAATAAGACCAGCATCATGGTTATATCCAAAACTGTTAATAAAACAGGAGGTGAGTTTACGGTATTGAGTAACACGGCATGTTGCAAGCCGTGTCAAACCTGCATTAGCACAAAGGTTATCAAACTCCTCCTCAATACCTGCCACTTCAAGAAAATCGTTGCACGGAAACATCATTGCCCGTGCTGGACTTGTATCTTCCAGCAACTCCAGGGGCACAACATGTTCATTGTAGCTCACCCTAGCAGCTGAGGATGAAGCTGCAACTCTAGTTACTCTATCAGTGTGCTCGGGCTTCTTCTTCCCAAGCCATCCTTTTTCTTTTCCAAAGAAACTCATTTCTGAATTTTTTGACAATTCACAAAAACAAGGATTTAATAAAAATGAGTTGGGGCAAACTACTCTACTCACTTCCCTAAGTCATAAACTTGCATCACAAGTTGGAAAATAAATTTCTACACATGCTTCCAAGCTCATATGAACAGCACCAAGAGCTACTAAATACTCACTAATGAAGCCACCAATCAAATATCTAATTGGAGGGGTGGAGGAGTCACATACCAGGGAGTATTTGCTCAAAATCTCAGCTCGAATGATGGGCTGTAGGGAGAGATCGAAAATCGCCTCCAAGAACAGCAATAACGCAAGAACAAGTGCAGAACTCATGTTTTCGGAGAGAGAGAGAGAAAGAGAGAGAGAGAGAGAGAGAGAGAGAGAGAGGAAGAAGACTTACCTGGAGATGGGGCATGTGGGCCCCAGGCGCCCTGTGGGCGCGACTAGGGGGCAGGCCGGGCCAGCTGGACGCCTGGGCCACTGGTGCCCCCCTGGTCATCCCCAGGTGCCTCTGGGTCACTCCCGGCATGGAAATTTTTATTTTTTATTTTTCTGGAATTTTTCTGACAACTTCACTGTTCAAAAAATTTCGAGGTTCAAAAAGCTGCAAAACTTTCTGAGAACTTGAAATAGTGGTTAGCTACGTGAAGCTTCAAAAATATAAAACTTTGGACCAGCAAGAAAGATAAAGCTAAAAGAAATGCAAACATAACAGCCTCTACTTTCTACTTATATAAAACTCATTTAATAGCAAGGTTGATCAAGTCCTACTACCAAACTAGCAATACATAGAGCAAAAAGTTTCACTTACTATGAAGCATTCATGGTACCTTCACTTTAATGGATATTGTCCCCACCATAATGATTTTGTATTTGTGGTGCACATGAAGAGGACAATCCCATTCACCAATCTTCATGGTCTCGATATTCTCTATAGAGTTGAGGCCTTGCCTTTTGTCAGTCTTCTTCGGAAAATACACCGTGTGTTCTTTATCATTCACATTAAAAGTAACCTTTCCTTTATTGCAATCAATAATAGCACCTGCGGTGTTAAGAAAAGGTCTACCAAGAATAATAGACATGCTCCCGTCCTCGGGCATGTCAAGCACAACAAAATCAGTAAGGATCAAACAATTAGCAACTTCAACGGGAACATCCTCACAAATACCTATGGGAACGACTGTTGACTTGTCAGCCATCTGAAGAGAGATATCTGTAGGGATTAGTTTTTTTTAAAAGCCTCTTATAAAGAGAGAAATACATAACACTCACTCCTGCTCCAAGATCACATAAAGCAGTCTTGACATAATTATTTTTGATGGAGCAAGGAATGGTGGGTACACCTGGATCACCAAGCTTCTCAGGGATCTTGCCACTAAAAGAGTAGTTAGCAAGCATAGTAGATATTGCTTTATTAGGAACTTTTCTAATATTAGTAACAATATCTTTCATATATCTCGAATAGGGAGGCAACTTAATAGCATCAGTCAAAGGAATTTGAAGAAAAAGAGGTTTCATCCACTCACAAAACTTATTGTATTGCTCTTCTTCTTTAGTTTTGAGAGACTTAGAGCATCTCCAGCCGTTCGCCCCCCCAAGGCGATTTTCGGCGCTATTTTAGCGCCGCTTGGGGGCGCATGGGCGGAGAAAACGGCTTGGGGGCCCCGGCTACCCAGCCGCGGCCCCAAGATACCCCCCAAGTTCGGCCAAATTTCATCAAATATAGTCGAACTTCAGCGAAATTTATAAATGTTCGGTCTAAATTTATTACATAGGTAGGGAATAAAAAAAACTACTAGGTGGCCTCCTTCACTTCTCGCCGCCTCCTGCGGCACCATCGTCGCCGCTCGATGCCGCCGCCACCGACGCCGACGACGCTCGCCGCCCTCCCTTCACGGGTACTCGAGGCGCGGCTCGTTGCCGTCCTGGATGTGGTAGAGGACACTGAGGAGCGTGCGCTCCTCGGGGCTCCACCACAGCATCCGACCGAGGTGGTTCATCGGGCCCGACATCGGTTCCAGCCCTTCGGTGGAGGCGAGCGCCTGGTTGTGGCGCTCCTCGAAGTGTGCCATCCAGCGGGCGAAGTTTCCCGCCGCGTTCGCTGGGTCAGCGAGCTCGGCCTCCATCATTGTGGCCTGGATGGCGAGGATTTCCCGGTCGAACTGAGCGCCTTGAGGCAGCGGTGGCACCGGCACGCCGGCGGCACTGAGCACCCAGCCGCGCGGTATCCTCATGTTCTGCGGGCAGGGGTAGTTCCCCTGGGACAGGAGGATCGCCTCAGCGCTGGTGAGGGAGCGGCGAATGTCGTTCATGTTGCGGTGATCGTGGTCCATGGCGAGCGGATTGCGGCGAGAGGAAAACGAGACAGGCGGCGAGAGGAAGACGAGAGGGGAGGAAAGGAGGAGTAGAGTGTGCGGTGTCCTTCTACGGCAAGCCCACTTTATATAGCAGCGGGGGCGCATGCGGCGGGGACACGCAGAGGACGCGCGTCGCCGATTGGACTACTGTGGAGGCGATTGGACTAGACTCCGACGCCGCATTGATTCCCCTGCGGCGGCGTCAGGAGCGAGGAAGACGAGACAGGCGGCGGCGCGGTCGATGGACCGTAGGGTATCTCGACGCGCCGCATTGATGCTCTCTGCGATGATTGGACTCGTCATCTGCGCCGCATTGATTCGCTGCGGCGGCGGCAGGTGCGGGGAAGCCGAGGCGTGAGGATGACGAAGACGCGTGTTCGCACGCCGACAGGTGGGGCGCGGCGCGAGGCGCGCGCGAAATCGCGCGCGCTTTCCTTTCGTTCGCGCGCTTTCCTTTCATCCGGCGACCCCAAGCGACCCCCAGCGCGACGGGTTTGGCTTGGGATCGTCGGACTCAATTTCGGCCCAATCCGGCACTATTTGGGCTCTTGGGGGCGCGGCTGGGCGATTTTCCTCCACCCGGCACTATTTTCGCCGTCTTGGGGGCGCGGCTGGAGATGCTCTTACCTGGAAAGGGCATGGGTTTCTGTACCCATGGTTCTCTTTCCTTCCCATGTCTTCTTGCGATGAAGTCTTCTCTAATGTATTTCTTGCGTTTGGCGGGTACTTCTTCTTCTCGAACTTCGGGTGGATCATTCTTTTCACCATCCTTCTCAGGCTCAGCACCGTCTTCAGTCTCGGCATCGGAGGTAGATATACTATTTGGATCAATCACAAGCTCTTCACTTGCAATTGGATCATTGGATTTATCAGCTTCTTTGTGCTTCTTTTTCTTCTTCTTCGGAGAACTAACAATTTCTTCTTCCTGCATTTGAGAATCTTGCTCGATTCTCTTCGGATGCCCCTCTGGATAGAGAGGATCTTGAGTGCTAGTTCCTCCTCGGGTTTTAATCCCGAAGGCATGTATATCCTGTTTGGCATTGTTATCAAGCAAATATTTTTGCACATTAGAAATTTGTTCAAGATGAGTTTGAACCATATGAAAATGCTTCACAAGACATTTCACATCATTAACTGTTCTACCTAGAACATCAAGAAAACTTTTGATAGCAAGGGAATTATCATGCAACTGACTTTGTATCCTCTCATTAAAATGACTTTGTTTCATAATAAAATTATCAAGCTCATCTAAACATTGATCAGGAGGCTTACCATGAAGGATGTCACTCCCATTGAAATCTAAAAGAGAGTGTACCTCTACCATCGGATTGTGAGTGGTAGGCTCACACAACTTCTCAATAGGGGGTAGATTCTTCACGTCTTCAGTTTTAATACCCTTCTCTTTCATAGAATTTTTGCTTCTTGCATATCTTCGGGGCTTAGGACGAGCATGCCCCTCTTTTTTGGTGGTGGAGGTGGTTCAGCGACGGACCAATCTTCGTGGTTCTTGGCAATATTGCCCATTAATTCTTCTGCATCGTCCGTTGTTCTTTTCCTGAAAACACAACCAGCACAAGTATCCAAATAGGATCTGGATTCATCAGTTAGACCAGCATAGAATATAGCAATTAATTCGTTCTTAGGGACTCCATGTCCCGGTCTAGCCTGGATCAGACTGCAATACCTCCCCCAAGGTTTAGGGAGGTGCTCATCCTGCAACTAAAGTTATAAATTCTTTGTAAAGCAGCATGTTGCATATGAGCAGGAAAGTACTTATCAACGAAAGATTGAGCTAAGTCTTGAGGACTCTTAATGAAACCACATGGTAGTGCATTATACCATGCTTTAGCACCTCCATTCAAAGAGAAAGGAAGAAGCTTAGTAACATAAAAGTTTTGAATCTTTTCATCCGTAGTAAACAGGCCACCCAACTCAGTGAGTTTGGTCAGGTGTGCAATAGCATCATCATTTTCTCTGCCATAAAAGGGGTCAGCTTCAACCATAGATATAAGTGAAATATCAACAGAGAAATTATAATTAGGATCATTGATGCATATAGGAGATGTAGCAAATTCAGGATCAGGAACGGTCTTGTTCTTCAGGGAGTGTTTTTCGAGAAGCTTCTTAATAGCACCAGGGTCAGAGTCGACAAACTCTGTTAGCTCCCTGCATAAATCCTCATCAAGCATAATATAATCATCCTCAAGGAGTCTCTCCTTGAGTTCACGTAAGTTCCACCAGTAGGGTAGCGAGTAACAGGAATTTCAATTCCAGATTTTTTTGCAGCAACATCGATCTGTTTCTCAAGAGCGTAACCAAGTGAACCAATATCATCAAGAGTAGTAGAAGCATCATCAAAAGTATCGGACATAGTAACGGATTCAATAGAAGCATCATGTGGTGGAGGTGAAGCAAACTTACTCATAACTGAAGGTGAATCAAGTGTAGCACTAGTGTTCAGAACATTACCTTTTCTTTTACGGGATGGTAAGATCGGGACCTTTGGGCCTTCTTTCTTACCCATAGTGGATAAATTGCAGCAGGTAAAATACTTCAGGTAGACTTGTGAATAAAGCTATGCTCCCCGGCAACGGCGCCAGAAAACAGCCTTGATAACCCACAACTGCAGGGGATCAAGATAGTCTTCGCGGGTAAGAATAACCCAATTTATATATTCGACTCAAGGGGAGCCAAAGAATACCCACAAGCTTTGACAATGGAGTTGTCAATTCCACCGCACCTGATATACACTTAATTGCAACAGGATATTAATAATAACTGTGATATGGAAGTGATGATGGCAACGAAAATAGTGGTGGTGAGACAGCGACAGTAAAACAGCGAAAGCAAGCAACTAGTAACCATCAGAATTAAAAACACTGTAGGGTAGGGAGATGGATGGTTGGGTGTTTCATGGATAAGATACATCATGTATTTAACTTGGGGCAAGGCACACAGAAAAGCAATGATCATCTAGGCATAAATCAAACATTAGGCATGTACCCCATAGGTAGTTGTACGTGCTTGCAATAAGAACTTGCACAACATCTTTTGTCCTACCATCCCGCTACGAACGGGGCCAAAAGGAACTTATGGAGATTAAGGTGCTCCTGTCAAAGAGCACCGGAACAAAGCATTAACAATCAATGGATACACGGAATCCTCAAACTATAGTCCATCCCTTTGGTGCCCAAGCTGTCACCTTTGGGATCGCCGGTTCCGGACTATAATATGTGCATACAACTCGTAGATAGTATCAAGAACAAAAATATATTCATGCAAACACATAGGGTTTAGATCTGAAAACATGGCACTCGGGCCCAAAGTGACAAGCATTAAGAGCAACAAGTTGAAGCAAAGATGATAAAAACCAATCTAGATGATAGGCAACATGCCCACAACAATCTGATAAACTATTACATGATCTAACTCATCCAATCCCTACCATCACCTTTGCCTACAGCAGGTAATTACTCACACATGAAAGGAGAAGTCATGGAGGGAGGATGGAGTGGTGATGATGACGATGAAGATGGCGATGATCTCCCCTCACCGGAGGCCAAAACAGCCTGAAAATTAACCCTCCCGGAGAAGAACGGAGGGTGGCGGAGGCTCCGCGGCGAGAATTGGGAAAACGACTTCTGTTCTGGGGTTTTCTCACCACGTGAATAGATAGGAGTCAAATTAGGGCACCAGAGGGGGGAGGACCCTCCCAGGCGGCCTCCTGGTGCGGACAGGGGTGGGGCCGCGCCAGCAGGGCGCCTGGGCCCCCCTGGCGGCCCTCTGGCCCCACTTCTGGCACAATGGTCCTTCGGGTGTGTGGATTTTCTGTGATTTTTCCTGGAATTTTCTAAGACACCTAAAAATCCATTTTCCTGCACACAATAAAACCATTCAGACAGCTCTGCTGAAAACATCGTTAGTACGGGTTAGTTTCGTCCAAATCATGCAAGAATGAGGTCAAAACAATAGCAAAAGTGTTTGGAAAAGTAGATACGTTTGAGACGTATCAATGATGCAAAAAGATCATGTTTTATTAACTCCAAAAGAATAACTTTCCCGTGTAACGGACTCATAAGGTAACTTAATCTTTTTTCGAGGGAAGTGTTCCATTCCCTTTTTGAGGGGGAATCGGAATCTAATAGTCCCTTATATCATGTAAATGATAGCACCAACGGTGCGGAGAAAAGGAAGTCCCAAAATAATTGGACATGAGGGATCACACTCAATGTCCATCACAATAAAATCAATGGGAACATAGTTATCATTGACAACAATAAGAACATCATCAATCCTCCCTAAAGGGTTCTTTACGAAAGAATCAACAAGACGAATACCAAAAGAACATGGATCAAAAGGTTTCAATTCAAGCATATCATCCATTCTTTTGGGGAAAATGGAGGCACTAGCTCCAACATCACGAATGGAAATAAAGCAGTAAAGAGTTGAGATGTAAAGAATGGTGGAAATATGGACCAGGGTCCCGTGATGTTCACTAGTGATGCCTCTCTCCCAAAACATGATAAACCAGCTAAGTTGGGTGAACAAATTAAAGCTAGGCAATTGACCGAATTATAAACGCACCGAAGTGCTAACTATGCCACAAGAAAGTTAGAGGCTCAAAAGTATGGGCAGAACGCGAAGACAAGTAGACCGTTTATTCATCAGCATCCACTCACTAATCATACACCTGGAGATATCTATCCATAACATCTCGCTGGTATTAATTTGCGAGCCCCACCCAAAGTTTAAACCCAAATCAACACACAGCTGCATTAACAAACTATGCATAAGCTAAACAATCCTTGCAACCGCGGTTACAAGCACCGTTGTTTTCTCCCTGGTGGCAACATCACATCCCCTAGCCTCATGTTTCTGTCACTCAAGCTATACATCGGGGGGCATGAACCCACAATCAAGCATAAACGCTCCCTCTTGGAGTTACTATCTACTACTTGTCCAAAGCAATAAAAACAATGGAGAAAATGCAAGAATTACTCAAGAACAAAATATAAAATTAGAACCAAATATATAACTCATCGCGATATGAACATAATCTCATAATCCATCGGATCCCAGCAAACAAAGCATAGCAACGGCAGGAAAATTACATAGGTTCCTTGATCATGGAGGGCAGCTGATGGCACTGAAGTAGTCATCCTTGTTGGTTACCCCAAGTGGAAGGTGTGGATGTAGCAGCAACAAATTTACCTTACAGGAGGACTGTAAGGTTTATTGAATCCATGAGGACTCCAAGGATCGACAAGTAGGTGTCTACTGCTCTGGCGCTGACAGAAGACGTGGAGCTGCACAAAAAGGAAAATAACTTTGCTCACAACGAGTACAAAGAGGTTGTCAATCTCTCCGGCCTTGTCATTTACAAAGGATCAAACACCAGCGGGAAATAGCAATGGTGATAGCAACTAAAAGGAAATAAACTAGTAAATAGAGTGAGGTGTGAACAATGGTGGAAATATGGATCGGAGTCCCATGATGTTCACTAGGGATGTCTCTCTTCCAAAAGACGATAAAATAGCTAAGATGGGTGAAGAAATTACAGCTGGGCAATTGGCAGAATAATAAATGCACCGCAATGCTAATTATGTTGCAAAGAAAGTTAGAGGCTCAAAAGTATGGGCAGTACGCCAAGACAAGTAGACCGAAATCCAACTGCATCTTCTAACTAATCATCCACCTTGAGATATCTATCCAGAACATCTTGCTAGTATTAAGTTGCGAGCCCCACCCAAAGTGTCAACCCTAAGCAACACACAACTGCATTAACAAACTTTGTGCAAGGTAAACAATCCTTGCAACCGCGGTTGCAAGCAATGTTGTTTTATCCTTGGTGGCAACAACACATCCCCTAGTGTCATGTTTCTGTCACTGAAGCTAGTCATTGGGGGGCATGAACCCACAATCAAGCATAATGCTCCCTCTTGGAGTTACTATCTACTACTTGGCCAAAGCAATAAAAAGCAACGGAGAACATGCAAGAATTACTCAAGAACAAAATATATAACTCATCACAATCTGAACATAATCTCATAATCCATTGGATCCCAGCAAACACAACATAGCAACAGCGAAAAGAATTACATAGATGCCTTGATCATGTAGGGAAGCTCACAAGGGCTAAGAATTGAAGCACAAGATTGGAGAGAAGACATCACATAGCTACTGGTCATGGACACTGGTCTAAGGGGGACTACTCACGGCACATCCGGGAAGCGCTCATGGTGGTGGAGAAGCTCCCGGAGGTCAATCCTCCCTCCGACAGAGTGTCGGGAAGAGGTCTTTTGGTTTCCCGATCTTGGAAGCGAGGCGGCGGTGGAACAGAGGTGAAAATCGTGATGCGGGGTTCTCTCTGAGGGTTTCTGTGATGAGGTGTAAATATAGGCTGAAGGGGGACATCAAGGGGTGGCCCCTCCCCTAGGCGCCCTGGTGGCGCGGCCTAGGGTGGGCCATGCCCCTGGCTACCCAGGAGAGGGTGGCCCCCTCTGGCCCTCCTTCGATGATTCTCGAAGCTTCTGTTGTGCTGATTTTGTATATATTTTTGTTGGAATTTTTGGGGCTCTGTAAATATGGGTAAAAACCTACAATTCACAGACATCAGCAGACAGAAACTGGCACTGGGTGCACTGAGTTAGTAGGTTAGTTCAAATATGTGTAAAAAGATATGAAAGTGTAGCAAAACACATAGCAATGTCACCTAAAAGAGCATGGAACAAGCAGAAATTATAGATATGTTTGGGACATATCAACATCCCCAAGCTGATAAGAGTGGTTAGTAGTCATAATAAAATAATTTTTCTCTAATGGAAATAAAGATTTTCATGAAGAGCTAATGTTTCTCATGATTTCCAAAAAGGTTTTGCAAAGAAAAAGCAAGTTCAAGATTTGCAAAACAATGAAAACGCAAAACGTGGCAGAATCTGTGAAAAACAGACCAGCAGGTAGTAAATAATTTTTTGGGGTACTTATGCAATTCAAATCAAAAAACATAGAACGGATGCTTGAAATATAATTGTATAGAGCATGCTGTTAAAAAAATTCAGATAAAAAAGATGATCTGCTAATTTATGGCCAATTTTTCCGCCAAGGAGACAGAATCTGTTTCTGGATAGCATGTCACATCTTTTGAACTTTCTTGCAATCAGAGGCTAAAACTTGGCACAAAGCTTGAAAATAAAGATACAATGATGTTACTATAGTAGTAACAAGCATCAAGACCACTAAAACTGAAAGTAAAAATATCTTGGGTTGCCTCCCAATAAGGGCTTTCTTTTATGCCTTTTAGCTAGGCATGATGCAAAAATATCAAGGTGTAACAATTGAACCATCATCAAGATCATCAAAAGCTCTTCAATAGTAAAACTAGTCTTAAGAGGAGTCTCAAAGAAAGACCTACTAGTAACACTTCTAGGAATAAAAGTAAAGGTAGTAAGACCAATTGGAATTTCATTTCTAATTCTATTCAAGAGAGGTATCTCTTCCAAGGTCTTCACAGTTTCAACACCCCTGGCAATAGGTATGCTTGTTTTGGGTTGAGGATCCTTGGGTACCTAAACAAACTTGGGTTCCTTCTTTTCGGGGGTTTCTACCTTTTTATTCTTGATGGAGGATAGAATGGTTCCTAAAGTTTCAATAATATCCTCAATCTTGTCAATCCTAGAAGGGTCCATATCATGGGATTTAAGGGTCACCAAAGTGGTATAAATTTTGTGCATGGAGCTACCAAGTCTATTTAAATTCCCTTGAATCCTACGATCTACTTCATTTATCTTACCCATGTTTGGCATCTCTAGCTCTATCTTATCAAGTTGACTCATAATGTGAGCTAAAGTAATGTTCTCTTGTGTACTAGCAATAGGGGAATTTCCAAAAAGATTTTCCATAACATTAAGAGCTTCCCAAACTGGGGATTCCAGGAAATTCCCATTGATTGTAGTATCTAAAACAAACCTATTCCAAGAAGTAATACCAACATAAAAAAAATTCTAAGCAAGATGGGGGTGGATTGCTTCTTGATGACTCTACTTTGAGAATCATTAATTCTATACCAAGCATCTTTCATACTTTCTCCACCCCTTTGTTTGTAGGTGAGAATCTCCCCTTCGGATGCAAAACCAAAGGTAAAGGACTTAGACATACTGACTAAACAAAGCAAGGTAACTAATTTTTTGATGTTTTTGGTATAAGACTCTAAAGCAAAAAATAACAAGTAAATGAACAAGACTAAAAAGTAAAGGTAAAAGATAGTGTGCAACTCCCCTATCTTGAAGATTGGAGTCCCCGGCAACGGAGCTAGAAATTATCTCGATGGCGCTGAAGTAGTGTTGCTCGTTGGTTACCCCAAGTGGAAAGTGTGGATGTAGCAGAAGAAAATTTCCCTTACATGAGGACTGTAAGGTTTATCGAATCCAGGAGGACTCCAAGGATCGACAAGTAGGTGTCTGCTAATCTGGCGCTGACAGAAGACGTGGACCTGCACACAAAAGCAAATAACTGTGCTCCCAACGAGTACAGAAAGGTTGACAATCTCTCCGGCCTTGTCGTTTACAAAGGATCAAACGCAAGCGGGAAATAGAAATGGTGATAGCAACTGAAAGGAAATAAATAAGTAAATAGAGTGAGGTGTATACAATGGTTGAAATATGGATCGGGGTCCCATGATGTTCACTAGTGATGTCTCTCTCCCAAAATACGATAAAATAGCTAAGCTGGGTGAACAAATTATAGCTGGGAAATTGACGTAATTATAAATGCACCGCATGACTAGGGAAAAACGAGTCAGGCCTAACGAGAAAAGAGGAAAACACCAGAAGAAGGTGAACCGGCGGAAAAAGTAGGAAGTATAAGAGCTTCGAAACCTTGTGGAAACACACACTCGTTTCTCACGGGAGCACAAACGGATGAAGATGACAGGACCATAGGTCACATGCTCGGACCAATAACCCACACGCTAAACCATGTAAAAGAAGTGGTCGGCGATCTTCAAGAACTCGTCGACGCTGTCATCAGATACGCCGAGTCGGACGAAGGCAAATATGAAGGAATCCAGAACCAAAGTCGAACCAATATTGGAAAGCGAAAATTCGATCGAAACTCGATTGAAGATGCTAACACCGGCTCCCGGAGGCAAGGGAAATTTATAAGACCAGAAAAAGGAATCGTATGTATAATTATGAGAAAGCTCTATAGGAGCCCTGCCCAAAGCACTCTAAACCGGGTCGCCCTGCAAACCACCTGTGGGACCAATGCAATTACATGCTCGCATTCAAGACAATGGAGCAAAGACAATGAGCAGATGAACCCGTCCAGGGAAATTTAGGCCGGTTTCTACATCCAAAGGGCAGCATACCCAAGAGACCTCACACCCACGTATTATGGAGTCGGTCCGGGTCGCCAAACATCAAGGCACTGGTAAAAACAAAACGACAAAGCTCTCCTATGGTAAGTACGAGTTTATCTAGTGAAGCCGGTCATCTAGTGAATAGGCGAGAGCCGGCAACCACGCGTTCATTACAAAAAAGGAACTCACAGAACCGTGGGATAATGCCCAACTCCGTCACTATTGTATCTAAATAGAACAGGAATGCACCTGGACAACTTATTTTAAAAAAACAAGAGTCGAGCACTGCAGGCCGGCTCCTTCTTTCCTTTTTCTTATTATTTTACATTTTTTTGCATTTGCATTATACTCTCGCATTGCATTCTTGCATTACCATCTGGAGTCCTGGAGGGATTGATCACCCCTCTTATTGGAACCAGGCATGTATATCATTGTATTTAGAGACCTTGGGGGCTTGAGGTATTTCGACTTCAGCTTGAAAATTTGGGACTCGGCATATACATGTATCTTGACATATAAATCGCTTTATTTAGGGACCTTGGGGGCTTGGAGTCTCTTGACTCCGTCTTGACAACTGGGGACCCGACATATATATGAAAAATGTCTACTATGGCATTGGCCTGTATAGCTATGGAAAACTCACACTAATATGACCTACGTGGACCATTCTATTTTCAAACATCAACCGACTCTATGAAGATGCCTTTTGAAATTTGATTCTATTACAGGGAACACTAGAAACAATCATGCGATGCCTGCTTACAGAAGTTCTGGCTTACACGCAAGAAAGTTACCAGCATCTCTTTTCCACAAGGATCGAAGCCTTTTTCAGAAGTTGGCTGATCGAGTACTTGTGTTGTTAAAGAATGTTGTGACAGTCACGTGAACGACCGATCTTCTACGAGCCTTTACATTTTTCTGCATGCATAAACATCTTTTACATATTTTTACACCTTTTGGTTGCTTATTTTTCTTGCATACATGAAACATATACATTATCAACTATGCTAATAAGTCGGCACTTGAAAGCCAAAAACTCGCTCTACAATGATTCAGAAAACATACCAATTGTTCATAAACCGACTCATGAGGGCTATGTGTTGATTTTTCTGGATTAGGATTTTTTACGCTACGCCAATGAATAGATGTTTGTGCCTACATGCAAAAATGTGGCCCTAATAATACTATGACAAGTCAGTATCACCGTCTCTCGCGATAAAGGCACGGTAAAAACTAAGCTTGTCAAAGGAATCACTGGTATAAGCCACGCATTTGGCCGACTTCTAATAACAGAGAAGGCCATTTTTCATCAAAAGAAAACCGGCATTATCAAGAAAAGCAAGTTTTCAATGGAAACTAGCATTCATCTTTCAAAAGGACAGAAAAGCAGTTCAAACAGAACTGCGATGGTTCAGGTGCATACCACGGACACAAAATAAGTAGCGCATTTCAAGTGTTCTCAGTCAATGATTTCTAAACTACAAGATATCTAGGGCAAACTTGGATTGCCGCAGCTTCAGTCTAAGCATGTCCTTTTGGCCGGCTTTATCTTCACAGCTGCACTTCAGTACTATCTACAGGAGCCATGAGGTTATCACAACCCTCATATAATTGTACATCAAAGAGATCTTCAATCGCCAAGGCATCATCCTCCTCACCTGAAGAAGGCTTGGTTAAGACATCGGGTTCGCAGTCTTTGACTGAGGAATTACAGAAAAGGCGACCGGCTCGGGAGGAGTAATCTTCCACCTTTTATTGCGCTCGTCATAACCGAGTTCTAACATAGATATATCTATTTATTCATCAATTTTTGTGGCAAACATGCGGGTCTCCTTGATAATCTTGGAGTAGTCCTCAGGAGAGAACTGAGACCCATCAACATTAAGCTCAGGGAAGCCGTCAGCCAACAATTCCGGCTTCATATCTGGATGGTATGATTTGGCGAGCTCTAGGCCACGCATCACCCCCAATCGGCATGCCGAGCGCTTTACCAAATCTACCCAAGCCGGTACAGTTGAGAACAACTGCATCAGGCCGGTTAGTTTGAGTATGAAGGAGGGCCGACCTTGAGTTGCAACAATACTTTTGACGGCTCCTTCACAAAGTTGCTTGATCACTTTATAAAGTAGAGTCAACTTCATACCTGGTGACTCCTGAAGAGTCGGATGCTCCTTGCCTGTTTCAAAGATTGCAAAAGTCAGAAAAAATCATGAGCGTATAAGACCATAAAATTGCACTCGGCTAAAAAACAACTTACCAAAGACGGCGACAGCAAATTGATGAACACTCCTTTTGAGAGTATTCAACCTTTTCTCTATCTCTTGGTATTTGAACATAGCATCATCAACAACTTTACTTAAAGCATTCTGAGCCTCGGCATGGTGCGATTTTAGCGCTTCTAGCTCCTCGGCTTTACTTTTCAATTCATCAAGAAGCCGGTTAATCTCCTCATCAACATGCCGTCATTTTTCAGACTCAACTTTCAATTTCTCTTCTAATTGCCTAGTCATCTGTCCGGCTTCTAAAGCTAATGCCTGCACAAAATGAGAAAAAAGTCCCTGCTTATTACAAGTATATAACCGGGTACTTGAGGTCTACACTATTTCAAAAAAAATTCACAAGTTCCAGGTCGTTGCAGGCAAGACAACCCGGCACTTGGGGGCTACACCAATATAGTTGTCTCATATATGAGATTCAAAAGAGAAGCTACTAACGAATAAAAATACAGTATACATACCTCATATCGCTGCTTCATGCAGACGATCAAGTCACGTTGTTCACCGAGCCGACTCATCGATTGAAGGTATCACTAGTGAGCGCAATAACTATCCAAACGGTTTTTGACCCCTATCGCCTACGGGAATCGGAACCGTGGCCATGCTCTTGATTGCGATAGGGGGGGGGGCTATTCAACAAGATAGCCAAAAATTGTTTCCTATGGATAGTCCGCGCAGACGCACACGATAACTCGAACGTTTGAGATGACCTTTTTATCGCAAACACTTATCCATGAATGTCCATCTGAGATTATTATTCTATGGCATACGTTTAATACAGAAACTATGTTTGTGTTGAGTTATACTATCCCAAACGCTGGTGTGTCAGGAACTGCGTGGGATACCCAAAGCTATTCCATACAGTTTGTATATAGTATACGTTTCTGTTGTTGATACCTACACAAACCTTTGTGCACAAATGCTTGTGTGGTTTCAGAATTAAATCCCAAACGTTCGTTTCGTCCAAATTGTGTGTGCTGTACGCTGAACATTACAAACGGTTGTGTATAAAATATTGTGTGGAATTATAAATAAATCCCCAATGCTCATTTCTTATCGAATGTGTGCGATGTACATAACTATCAGTGACAGACTTATATGCAGAACCTGTGCAATGATCCAAACGCTCGAAGTTTAATTAGCATTGTATTTATCTTAAATACTTTAGGATATTTTTTAATTGTTGATATAAGCATATTCATATATATATATATATATATATTACATAGTATCTTTCATATGTTTGTAATGGTCACCAGGATTTTCATAATTACTGAAATCACAGTAAATTCAACTGCTAGTACCAGCAGATTGTACACCAGGCCGTAATACAGAAACAAACTTTGCAAAGTACAACATCATAGTCGGTAGATAGAAAGATGAATCTCATTTGGGAAACTGTCGAAGCGGAATGCAAAAATTGAGCCTTCGATAATGTTAAAGGACTTTTCAACTTTAGTCCAGTGCATGTGGATGATTGCCCTCCCATCGTTTGCCCTCTTCAGGAAGGATTCAATATTATAGCGGGGTGTTGTACAGAAACCTTTCTTGCCTCGTGACCATACAGGTGGTTTGATAGATATTCATCGGTGAATTGCTTTGAAAAAGACTGAATACAAAGATACGCATAAATATAGTTTTTAGTATGGAAATTGTGTGCGTAGGGGAAAATATGGTTGGAACGTAAATTAGTACCATCCTATAGGAGACTGAAGTCTTCTTCATTGTGCAGACAAAGAGTTTGTTGTCTTTTGTGGCCAGTTTCTTTATCCTTACATTTTTTCTAAGTTTCTTGACTTGATTGATAGTCATGGTCACCTTGTTTCCCCACGTGCAAAATGGGTCGAACGGTGGATCTAGTCCTTTGACAAAGGGAGCTACAAGAAAAATGTGTGAATGCCTAACATGGAAAGTCCAGCTAATTAACTACAACATATTCAAGACAAGGAAAGTCCAGCTAAGTAACTACAACATGCCTAAAAAATATAGGAAATGAATAGGTTTTCATGTGTGAATGATCGCTAATTAACTTGGGTATCACATTGCATGATAACATTATACAGAGTATGGTTTCAATTACTTTAAGTTTTAGATGCAATCCAAACAAAATAATAATTTTCAGATGCAATCGAAAGAGAAAAAATAGATGCAAGGCATGAGCAACGCATGTGGAAAGGGTGATCTGAATACAATTTAACTCTGTGGCATATCTAACTAAACATATGTATCTAGGAAGCTAATAACGACCTACTCGTCGCCGATGGAGAGGGCAATGTGATCCTTCCCATTGGAAGGAAGGAAGTGAGGTTTCCTCGTCATGGCTGCCCTCCACACCGTCGTAGCAGACGACTACCAGACCTGGATTAAAGGAAATCACGCGATGGCGCGTGAGTGCGGTGAGGGTGGCGTCCACAGCAAGTGTATCCTCCAAGATTTGGTGGTCGGACCATACATGATCGATAGAGGAGTAAGAGCATGCACATGAGGAGGGCATACGAGATCTTACTGGAACATGGCGAGCGGCGCGGCTAGCAGGGAGGGGGCGGCCAGCGTACACAGTCTAGGCCACCGCGCGCGGTATACGGAACAGGGGGCGGGGGAAGGGGGGGTTGCACCGTGTAGGCCACCGCGCTAGGTGGAGAAGACCGCCGCACGTGGTATACGGAACATGGGCGGGGCTGCGCCGTGTAGCACTTCGCTGGAGTTTCCTACGCCTTCTAAGCTGCAGCGTGATGTCTACGCACGCTTCTATTCTTGTAGACTATGTTGGGCCTCCAAGCGCAGAGGTTTGTAGGACAGCAGCAATTTCCCTCAAATGGATGACTTAAGGTTTATCGAACTCGGGGAAGTAGAGGTTGAAGATGGTCTCTCTCAAGCAACCCTGCAATTAAGATACAAAAGTCTCTTGTGTCCCCAACACACCTAATACAACTAGGAGTTGTATAGGTGCACTAGTTCGGCGAAGAGATGGAAAAATACGAGTGATAGGTGTGGCAAAGCAAGGTAATATAAATCTATAATAAAAAGTGCAGCAAGAAAACATGTAACAAAAGTGAGTGCAAACGGTGTAACAATGATGGAAACAAGGCCTAGGCTTCATACTTTCACTAGTGGCAACTCCCAACAACATTAACATAGTCTAATCACATGATATTTCCCATAAAACATGCAATGGAGACGTACTCGGAGGTCATTCCTTTGTGGTCAAGAGAGGACGAGAATTGTGTAGGGCTACAAAAGCACACCTCAGAGTTCGTAGTTCTCAATGTATGGATTTCCCAATGTCACCGCGGCCATCCAAAGAGAGTACCACAATCACCACAACATATCTAAAGGATAGTCAAAGACAAGCACCAAGAGACTCTCAATCTTCAATCCACACACAAAAGAGGAAATCACTCATGAGAATATTCTTCTAACCCATGTCCAATAGACCGCTGTCACCTTGGTCTCGGAGATTATACTAGATAAGATCAATTGAGTCCATCAATCCAATACATAGAGGAAGTGGAAATATCATGGGATCACCCTAGATTAACATAGCCTATGATCACAACAAAGATCAGATCATGGGAGAGAGAGAAACCACATAGATCAAGATACAAGCCTTAGCCCTGAGGGGAACTACTCACACATGGACATGATGAGAGAGAGAGAGAGAGTTGTTGATGGAGAGGTGCAGCCCAAAGGAGATGAAGGAGACGGCGACGGCGGCGGCCACGGCCACGGCCACGGCGGTGGCCACGGCCCTTGGGGCAGCGGCCCTTGGCCCCCTTCTTCTTCCTTGGAGATGGTGATGCTGTGGAGATTGATCTCCCCCTAAATACGGCTGCCAAGGGGGAGGAAATTTCGTGGTGCCCTTTGACCTAGGTTTCCTCTTTTTATATAGACTTCCGGATTCCCGTCATCCAGATTAATTCTTCTGTATTTCGGGGTTTCTGGAAGCATGCGAACTCCGATTTTGCCGAATTTTATGTCTAAATCCACAGGAAAAAAATCCTTACAACTTTGTAGTTTTAAGTTTTTCCGTTTGAGGCCGTCTTCTAGCATTTCCGTGGCGATTTTTAAAACCTGTCTGGTGGGAACAGATTTCGGGAAAGTTAGAGTCCAACTCCTACAAGGCTCTTTTTGTGATTTTTCCTTTATCCAAGTAATTCCTACACATAAAGTACAAAAACAAGAACTTGTGCACTTTTGCAACCATTAATAGGTTAGTTCCAAAATATGTTATAAAAATATATGAAAGTGTATCAAAAGCATAGCAATATCACACAAAACATGCATGGAGCAAGCAGAAATTATAGATACGTTTGGGACGTATCAACATCCCCAAGCTTAATTCCTGCTTGTCCTCGAGTAGGTAAATGATAACAACATAATTTCTGTGGTGACATGCTAGCAACCATATAAGAACTTTGAAAAGTAAATCAATCAAGGTTAGAGATTCAATTCAAGTCATAACATGCAAGAGTCTATATTAGCATTGAAACAAGTAACAAAAGAACATTAGGTGCAAGAGCTCTCGCTGTCCGTGACTCGAATGTCTCCAAATGGTGTTTGCGTGCAAGAAAGGGGATAGGGAATACGATAAAAACATTTATTTGTTGAGAACTCAATCTACTAAAGTTTCACACTTGGTCTTTTTCTGGAATCTTATCTTGACTCGTCCCCAGACCACTAGCCAGGTACAAGTCAATTTGATCCACTCCTTTTTCAATATTTTGAGCACTCATGCAATGGATGAGCGTAAGCACGATAGTTGACACTTAGGATGGCAAAGAGAGAAGTACGGAGGAGGAGGAAGACAAAAAAGAATGAGAAAGGCTCACATCAATGAGGACAATCATAGGCAAGAGATGCCAAATGATAGATATGATGTGAGGAGTAGGGATTGCCATGCAACGGATGCACATATGAGCTAGGAAGCTCTCCAATGGAACTAGTAGGGGTGCATCTAACTTGCTCGCTCATCAAGACCTAGAGCTCGTTTGAGGAGGCTCATCCTTGGAATATGCAAGCCAAGTTCTATAGTGTGAAGGTCACCACATAGCTATATGCATAATGATCATCTCTATGGAGTACAAGGATATAAAGGGAGTGCTAGTGCGGATCTCTCAAAAGAATAGTAGTGTTGCCCCTTTCTCTCTTTTTATTTATTTTTATCTTTTTTCTATTTTTTTGTATTTTTTTGTGGCCGCAATGGCTCTTTCTATTTAACTCTCATTTGTCCTCTTTGGGATCTTTTATTGTGTCCACTTTGGGATCTTTTCCTCACTTAAGGGCAACACTCTATTTTACAAGAAGGTAAAGAAGATCTTTCACACTTTACAAGTTACTCGAAATCATAAAGAAAATGTAACTATCATGATGTATGCAATGTATGTCGTTGTCAGTGTAGCAGGAACATGTATGACATGAAGATCAAGTCATGAAGAGGTGGATGTTGCATGGCAATATATCTCGGAAAGGCTATGAAAATGCCTTGATAGGTAGGTATGGTGGCTGTTTTGAGGAAAGATATAAGGAGGCTTATGATGACAGAGCGTATCGTGCCAAGGGTTTGGATGTACCGGCGAAGGTGGACGCCAACTCCCGGAGTGAGAAGAAAGCAATGCACGGCACTGGAGAGGCTAGCAAATATGAGGAGGTGGAAGTGTCAACATTCAATACTTACATTAGTCCGAAGAACTCATGCACTTATTATCGGTAACTCTCAATCTTGTAAGGAGGTTCACAAAGAGACAAGTACCCCGAGGAGGAGTGTATGGGGGTTTGGTTATCCTTGCGCATCCTCGACTCATGGTACGTGAGTGTACTCTAATATCCGATCCCTCCAAAGTTTAGTGATCCATCTAGTAGCTAGAGTTCTCAACTAGTTTTGTAGGTTATGAAAATAAACACGGATTGCCCAAAATACGACACCTATCACTAATAGGCTAGAGCTCTTGACACCAAAAGTTCAAACATTACTCACATCAATACCTCAAAACCATTGCAAGTTACTACTAAAATTAAATAGCAACCTCAATTACCTACTCTCAAGACAAGACGCAACTCAGTGCAACAACCAACTCTCTTAACAAGATAAACATGAAAAATAAAGAGAGTTCCAGCAACAAACTAAACAAAAGCCAAGGCTCTTGCTAAAGACAAACTAAAACTAAAACTAAACATGGCAGTAGCTACGAAAAGATAAAGAACACACAACAGCAAAAAGATAGGCATGAAGAATCCTATGATGTGTTCTAGATTTTGAAAGTGGAGCGTGTTTCTCTCCCACACAAAGTAAAACAGGATCTAACTTGTTATGAACAGAAAGAAAAGCTAAATAAAACTAAAAATAAAACATAAGAGCGAGACGCTCCAAGCATAGCACATAACGCATGAAGTGATAAAAATATAGTGAGACGAAGGACGAAATGATGATTGTTGATGGAGAAGGGGATGCACGGGGGCATCCCCAAGCTTAGACGCTTGAGTCTCCTTGAATATTTATTGGGGATGCATGGGGGCATCCCCAAGCTTGAGCGCTTGAAACTCCCGAATCTTCTTTCATCATCTTCCATCGCACACTTGAAAACTCCCTTCATACATAACTCATCATAAGCTGATTAGAGAGGTTAGTACCCTTAATAAATAATTTTTCCCCACTGGATATAAAGATATTCTTGAAGAGCTACTGTTTGTCAAGATTGCCAAAAAGTTTTTGCAAAGAAAAAGCAAGCTTAAGGTTTGCAAAAGTTAGGAGAGACAAAACGTGGCAGAATCTGTGAAAAACAGAACAGCAGGTAGTAAATAATTTTTTAGGGGTAATTCTGCAACTCAAATCTAAAAACTCGGAACATACGAAAGTTCCGTGATTGTATAGAGCATGCTGTGTAAAAAATTCAGCTCAAAAAGATGAACTGGGATTTTTCTATGATTTTTCCCGTCACGAGGACAGAATCTGTTTTCTGGACAGCATGTCACAACTTTCACTTCCCTTGTCATATGAGGCTATAACTTGGCACAAAGCTTGAAAATAAAGATACAATGATGTTGCTACAGTAGTAACAATGAACAAGACCACTAAAAACAGAAGTAAAAAAAACACAACTAAAGATAACAAGGGTTGTCTCCCTAGAGCTCTTTCTTTATAGCAGTAAAGATAGGCTTAAGATTTTAGTGATGCTCTCGTAGGAATAAGAGTTGAAGAACAAAATAGACCATCAAGAAGAAAATATCAAACACATGTAAGTCTAACATGCTTCCTATGCAAAGGGATCTTGTAGAGAAATAACTCATGGAAGCATAAAGATATTAGCATAGGAAGCCAAAATAAGTGCAACTTCAAAACCTTCAAAATAAAGAGAGGGAACTTGATATTATTGAAATATCTATAAGCATATGTTCCCCTCTCATAATAATTTCCAGTGGGATCATGAATAAACTCAACAATATAAGTATCACATAAAACTTTCTTATCATGATCCATAAGCATAGAAAATTTGTTACTCCCCACATAAGCAAAATCCTTCTCATTAGTAATAGTGGGAGAAAACTCAAGAAAATAACTATCACATGAATCATTCTTATCATGATACACTTGAAAACATTTATTCTTTATAGCATAAGTTTCATCACAATAATCATCATAGATAGGAGTCAAAGTATCATCAAAATAAATTTCCTCATCAAAACTTGGGGGGCTAAAAAGATCATCTTCATAAAACGTAGCATCCCCAAGCTTATAGCTTTGCATATCATTAGGATCAAAGGTATTCAAAGAAGACATACTAATAACATTGCTACTATCATGAGTGTTGTGCAAATAATAAAGCTCCATAGGCTTTTTGATTTTCTCTTCAAACACTTCATCTCCCAACTCAAGGTAGAGCTCATAAAGCTCTCATAATATTTTTGTTGTTTTCCATAAGGCCTAACTAGTGAAAATAAAAACAAGAAACGAAAAGATTTAATTGCAGAATCTAAAGATATACCTTCAAACCTTACTTCCCCAGCAAGGGCGCCAGAAATAGCTTGATGTCTACGCACACTTCTATTCTTGTAGACTATGTTGGGCCTCCAGACGCAGAGGTTTGTAGGACAGCAGCAATTTCCCTCAAGTGGATGACCTAAGGTTTATCTAACTCAGGGAAGTAGAGGTTGAAGATGGTCTCTCTCAAGCAACCCTGCAATTAAGATACAAAAGTCTCTTGTGTCCCCAACACACCTAATACAACTAGGAGTTGTATAGGTGCACTAGTTCGGCGAAGAGATGGAAAAATACGAGTGATAGGTGTGGCAAAGCAAGGTAATATAAATCTATAATAAAAAGTGCAGAAAGCAAACATGTAACAAAAGTGAGTGCAAACGGTGTAACAATGATGGAAACAAGGCCTAGGCTTCATACTTTCACTAGTGGCAACTCCCAACAACATTAACATAGTCTAATCACATGATATTTCCCATAAAACATGCAATGGAGACGTACTCGGAGGTCATTCCTTTGTGGTCAAGAGAGGACGAGAATTGTGTAGGGCTACAAAAGCACACCTCAGAGTTCGTAGTTCTCAATCTATGGATTTCCCAATGTCACCGCGGCCATCCAAAGAGAATACCACAATCACCACAACATATCTAAAGGATAGTCAAAGACAAGCACCAAGAGACTCTCAATCTTCAATCCACACACAAAAGAGGAAATCACTCATGATAATATTCTTCTAACCCATGTCCAATAGACCGTTGTTACCTTGGTCTCGGAGATTATACTAGATAAGATCAATTGAGCACATCAATACAATACATAGAGGAAGGGGAAATATCATGGGATCACCCTAGATTAACATAGCCTATGATCACAACAATGATCACATCATGGGAGAGAGAGAAACCACATAGATCAAGATACAAGCCTTAGCCCCGAGGGGAACTACTCACACATGGACATGATGAGAGAGAGAGAGAGAGTTGTTGATGGAGAGGTGCAGCCCGAAGGAGATGAAGGAGACGGCGACGGCGGCGTCCACGGCCACGGCCCTTGGGGCAGCGGCCCTTGGCCCCCTTCTTCTTCCTTGGAGATGGTGATGCTGTGGAGATTGATCTCCCCCTAAATACGGCTGCCAAGGGGGAGGAAATTTCGTGGTGCCCTTTGACCTAGGTTTCCTCTTTTTATATAGACTTCCGGATTCCCGTCATCCAGATTAATTCTTCTGTATTTCTGTGTTTCTGGAAGCATACGGACTCCGATTGGGCCGAATTTTATGTCTAAATCCACCGGAAAAAACTCCTACAACTTTGTAGTTTTAAGTTTTTCCATTTGAGGCCGTCTTCTAGCGTTTCCGAGGCGATCTTTAAAACCTGTCTGGTGGGAACAGATTTCGGGAAAGTTAGAGTCCAACTCCTACAAGGCTCCTTTTTGTGATTTTTCCTTTATCCAAGTAATTCCTACACATAAAGTACAAAAACAAGAACTTTTGCACTCTTGCAACCATTAATAGGTTAGTTCCAAAATATGTTATAAAAATATATGAAAGTGTATCAAAAGCATAGAAATATCACACAAAACATGCATGGAGCAAGCAGAAATTATAGATACGTTTGGGACGTATCACAGCGCTAGGAGGAGCAGGGGAGGGTTTGAACAAGAAGGGGGGAATGCAGCCTTTGGTGGTGGAAGGAAGGAGGGGGCGGCTTAGATATTCCCGCGGCTGGCGAAAGTTTTTGGTAGGTGGGGAGGATATAGGCGGGAGAAGTGGTATCACAGACGAAACTAGAAATAAATCCGTATGGGAACCTTCGAAATTTGGTGTGAATCATCCTGATTATAGCGAACATCATCCATGGCATTGAATATATTAAGAGAAGCTGTTAATTTGAGAAAACAACTGAATCATCAACAAAGCTCACACTTGTTAAATCGAACCAAATCAGTAGTTAAACAAGGTACTAGACTTAACATAGCTCTTACTCAAGATCTACTGGAATAACAAAAGACCGAAGCCTAATTAAAAAAATACTACTAGTCCAGCTGGTCCAGAGAGGATTCCGAGGCATCAACGTATGCCGCCGCCCTGTTGGCCTCCTGACCGTCGATGAGCTGCTGTTCCAGAGAGGCCTCCGAGGCATCAGCGTATGCAGCCGCCATGTTGGCCCGCTGAACGTCGCTGAGCTGCTGGTCCAGAGAGGCCGCCGTGGCATCGGCGTACGCCGCCGCCCTGTTGGCCCGCTGAACATCGATGAGTTGTTGGTCCAAAGAGGCCGCCGCGGCATCGGCGTATGTCGCCGCCCTGTTGGCCCGCTGGACATTGCTGAGCTGCTGGTCCAGATAGGCCGCCGCGACATCAGCGTATGCCGTCGCCCTGTTGGCCCGCTGAACGTCGATGAGTTTCTGGTCCAGAGAGGCCGCCGCGGCATCAGCGTATGCTGCCGCCTGATGACCCTCAAATGTATGGGATCGATTGCAGTGTTCTCGCGGGTAAGTTAACCCAATTTATTGATTCGACACAAGGGGACACAAAGATTATTTATAAACTTTGACAGTTAGGTTGTCAATTCAACCGCACCTGAAATATGCTTTCTTGCAACAAAGTATTAATAGCAACTATGATATGATAGTGATAATGATAACGGCAAAAGTAAACTAGTAGTAACTAGCAGGATTAAAACACTTTGGCTAGGGAGATGGATGGTTGGGCGCTGCATGAATAAGAATGAACATGTAATAGATTCTAACACGGGGAAAGGCACACAGAAAAGTAATGATCATCTAGGCAAATATCAAACATTAGGCATGTATCCCAAAGGTAGTTGTGCGTGCTTGCAATAAGAACTTGCACAACATCTTTTGTCCTACCATCCCGCTATGAACGGGGCCAAAAGGAACTTATGGAGATTAATGTGCTCCTGTCAAAGAGCACCGGAACAAAGCAATAAACTCAATGGATACATGGAATCCTCAAATTATGGACCATCCCCTTTGGTGTCCCAAGCTGTCACCTTTGCAATCGCCGGTTCCGGACCATAATAGGTGCATACAACTCATAGATAGGATCTCGAACATACATAAACTCATGAAAACATAAGTGGTTCAGATCTGAAAACATGGCACTCGGGCCCAAAGTGACAAGCACTAAGAGCAACAAGTTGTAGCAAAGATGATAAACACCAAAGTAGATGATAGGCAACATGCCCCCAACAATCTGACGAACTATTACATGATCAATCACATCCAATCCCTACCAACCCCTTTGCCTACAGCAGGGAATTACTCACACATGTGAAGGGAAGTCATGGAGGGAGGATGGAGTGGTGATGACGATGACGACGATATCCCCTCTCCGGAGGCCAAATCAGCCTCCAGATTAGCCCTCCCGAGGAAGAGCAGAGGTTGGCGGCGGCTCCGCGACGGGTTCTGGAAAATCGACTTCTGTTTTGGAGTTTCCCCATCACGGGAATAAATAGGAGACGAAGTAGGGCACCAGGGGATGGGGAGTCGCCCAGGCGGCCTCCCGACGCGGCCCCACCCCTGGCCGCGCCCACACGGCGCCTGGGGCCCCCCTGGCTTCCCTCTGGCCCCCTTCTGGCTTCGGGCTCCATCGGATGCGTGGATTTTCTGGTATTTTTCTGGGAAGTTTCTGAGATGTCCAAAAATCCATTTTCCTGCGCACAATAAAACCATACAAGCAGCTCTGCTGAAAACAGCGTCAGTCCGGGTTAGTTTAGCTCAAATCATGCAAGAATGAGGGCAAAACAATAGAAAAAGTGTTTGGAAAAGTAGATACGTTTGAGACGTATCAACTCCCTGATACGTCTCCAACGTATCTACTTTTCCAAACACTTTTGCTATTGTTTTGGCTTCATTCTTGCATGATTTGAACGAAACTAACCCGGACTGACACTGTTTTCAGCAGAGCTACCAGTGTTGTTTTCTTTTGTGCAGGTTTCGGGATATTTAGGTACGCTGGTAAAATCCCAAGAAAATATATAAAAAATCAGCTTTCCGGAAGCTTCCGAGGATCCAAAGGGGGGCCACAGGGCAGCCAGGGGGCAGCCAGGAGGGTGCCTGGCGTGGCCCAGCCCCTGGTCGCGCCACCTGCCCTCCTGGCTGGGTCCCACACCCCCTGGTGACCTACCTTGGCCCCTATTTATTCTCCCGACGCAGAAACCCCAGAACAAAAGTCTATTTTCCAATCTACGTCGTGGAGCCGCCGCAACCCTCTGTTCTTCTCCAGGAGAGCTAATCTGGAGGCTGCTTTGGCCTCCGGTGAGGGGAAATCATCTCCATCTTCATCATCATCGCCTCTCCATCACCCCTCCATGACTTCTCCATCCATGTGTGAGTAATTCCCTGCTGTAGGCAAAGGGGATGGTAGGGATTGGATGAGTTAGATCATGTAATAGTTCAATCAGATTGTTGGGGGCATGTTGCCTATCATCTATTTGGTGTTTCTCATCTCTGTTACAACTTGTTGCTCTTAATGCTTGCCACTTTGGGCCCGAATGCCATGATTTCAGATCTGATCACCCTTTTGTTTCTTGAGTTTGTGGTGTTCTTGATCCTATCTATGAGTTGTATGCACCTATTATAGTCCGGAACCGGCGACCCCAATGGTGCCAGCTTGGGACACCAAAGGGGATGGACTATAATTTGAGGATTCCGTGTATCCATGAAGTGTTAATGCTTTGTTCCGGTGCTCTTTGACAGGAGTACCTTAATCTCCCTAAGTTCCTTTTGGCCCCGTTTGTGTAGCGGGAGGGTAGGATAAAAGATGTTGTGCAAAGTTCTTATTGCAAGCACGTACAACTACCTTGGGATACATGCCTGATGTTTGATATTTGCCTAGATGATCCTTTCGTTTCTGTGAGCCTTGCCCGTGTTAGAATCTATTACATGTTCGTTCCCATCCAAGCAGCGCCCAACCATCCATCTCCCTAGCCTAAAGTGTTTTCTTTCCTGCTAGTTACTAGTTGTTTACTTTTGCTGTTTTACCTTTGCTGTTCCACTACCACTATCATCACTATTATAATCACCACTATTACCACCGTATCACAGTTGCTACTAATACCTTTGTGCAAGCAAGTGTTTATTTCAGGTGCGGTTGAATTGAAAACTCAATTGTCAAAGCCTGTATGTATTCTTTGTGTCCCCAAGTGTCGAATCAATAAATTGGGTTATCTTACCCGCGAAGACTATCTCGATCCCCTACAGTTGAGGGTTATCACTCCCCCAAGCTTAGCCTATTGCTTGTCATCAAGCAATTCAGTTCAACGAACTGGACGCGACAAAGAAAACTTTGACAAACTCTTTTGCTTCATAAGATGTATATAAGCTGGTACTACGAAAAGAGTTTAGCAAGTATCAAACCAATGCTATGAGAACAATGCATGAAGCAATTCTTGTTTCAAGTGATCAATCACAAACAACCAAAAGTAAACAATATGCTGCCGAAAATCAAGAAGATCACAATGCACATAGCCTGAACATATCAGAGTGGTATCTCTCTAGCCTCCATGAGTGAAGCAAAACATAAATGCAGAAACTGCTCCGGAGTCTTAAAGGAGACTAGAACTAAGAATTTCAGACTAGTAATATCACAAGCATGCAGAAGACAATGTAGTACTTTGGGACAATGCATGTTACACTAAGAATGACAATTATGCTCTCAATAGTTGGTGCTTTGAAGAAAGAAGGTGAGACTCTTGAACCGTGGATTTTTTTATGGCAAGATTGAAAACCCGTGAAAGGAAGCAAAGACTAAACATGTGCCAGAGCTCTTGGTTTTGAAAACAGAGATAAATTTCTTTTGAGAAGTGCAACTTTCCAGTCAACGGTGAACGGTAAAGGTCTCTCAATATCTCCCATGCCAACCATATTAATGCTTTTTCTTACACTTTGTTCCCTTATCCATCCATCGTCTGATGGTCTATGGAACCTTTTATTTTGCCTCAAGTATGGAAGGAGGTTTCCATCTATCATTAGCAGCGTTTGGTCCATATCATTTCATCATCAAGTATGGGGGAAGGTGTAACTCTCTCTCTTTTTTTATTGACTAGTGAAAACTTCCGTCAAAATATTTTTGGCATGGTAGATATTGATTTTCCCTCACCGCACCATGAGCTTGTACGGTTACAAAAAGGGAAGTTTTTGAATAAATTTCGAGATGGCACAAGAAAGTCTAAGTTAGGAGTGGCCGGTAAATACCACATATAGGTAGGTATGGTGGACTCAAATGGAATAACTGGGTTGAAAAGGAGTTTGGATACACAAGAAGGATTCCGCTTAGTGCGAGTGAAGGCTAGCAAAAGACTGGTAAGCGACCAACTAGAGAGCAATAATTGTAATAATCATGCAAAGCGACAAAGTAACATTGAATCGGGCATGAAAGTGATATGACTATTCTGAAATAAAAAGGTCATCAAGGTATGATAGACATTTTAGTCATAAACATGTGTGAACATGTGCCAAGTCAATCCAAGAATTCTCCAAAGGGAAATACCACTTGAATATGCCATATCATGAACAATTCAATGCATGCAAATCATTTCAGCAACATATTATGCACTCTAGCTATTTGAGATCAGCCACGAAGAAAGCATGAACACTAGGAAAGCATTGTAAACATAGCACTATGTCGCTACAAGCTAGTCTATAGATCATAAGTACAGGCATATGTACAAAAGTAGAAACAAGAAGAGTTCATACCGATTTTCCTTGTTGCTTCCCTTCCGTCGATCTTCATCATTACTGCCTTTTCACTTGCACGACCGAACGTGGGAAATATATAATCAAATGCCATCACGGACTCGAGCTGAATTCTGAAAACAAAGCAAACTAAAGAGAGAAAGGAAACTTTTTGGGTTTTTCAAAGGTTTAGCAAAAGAAAAAGAAAAGAGAAATCCTTTTGTTGTTTTTTCAAAATACAAGAACAAAGAAGAACGGGCAAAAACTTTGAAAAGATCAAACTGAACAAAATAAAACGGATAATACAATGGAAAGGTGAGAAGGCGTAGTCCCCCAAGCTTAGGATTTTGGCTAAGTTGGTAGCAGCTACTGCCCCCCGGAGCAGGAGTGGTAAGTCAAGGAGTCGTATGAGCCCTCCGGTGCTCCAAGAAGAAGAAGACCCCTCGCCATGCTCGGTGAAGGTCTCTCCCTGGTAAGGTGCGAACTCACTATGCTCCTCCTCGTCGGGCACAACCCCATCCATGGGGTTATGAGGCTGGTAATGAGCCATGAACTCATCGAACTGAATATCGTTGAATGACCATCTGTTCCAGCGAGTTTTATCAAACAAAAGTGGTGCAGGTAGACGGATCTCACGAGTAATGGTCTTTTCAAACCTCAAAATATAATCAAGGTTACCAAACTGGGAAGTCATGGTAACAAACTTATGCATCTTCATAGCAGCAAGACCGAGACTTGCGTATGGAAAGGAATATCATCAGAATGTGGGGTGCGCTCAAGAGACTCAAGGATAAGTGTGGCGTAAACGCCACCATATAAGTCGCCTTTGTTACTGTTCATAACAAGGCACCAAGCAATTAAGGAACCCACATTATAGTCATTCTTATCAGAGAGGGTGTTCGCATAAATAGCGAAATCTGGTGCAGAACCACTGCTCGTGTTTCACGAGCCAACACCCCTCTAGCAACAAAATACGCAAAATATTTGAGGTGTGGAAACGGAATGCTGGAAACCTTCGTACGCCGAATGTCGGTCTCCTCCTGGCAACAAAGGGAGTTGAAGAGGGTCCTCAACTCGGAAGGCTGAGTGGTCATCTTTGCTGTCTGACCAACGTTCGGCACACCTATTATATCACAAAACTGTGCCAAAGACATGGTTACGAGATCATTATAAATTTTGAACTCGACGGTTCCAGCATCATGGTTATAACGAAAACTGTTAACAAAGCAGGAGGTGAGCTTCTTTTATTGTACCACATGGCATGATGCTAGCCGTGTCAAACCTGCATTGGCACAAAGCCCATAGAATTCCTCCTTAATTCCTGCATCTGTAAGAAAATCATCGCATGGATACATCATTGCGCATGTTGGACTTGTGTCTTCCAACAACTCCAGGGGCACATGATCTCCATTGTATCTCACCCTAACAACAGAGGGTGAAGCTGCAGCTCTAGTAACTCGATCGGAGCGCTCGGGCTTCTTCTTCCCAAGACATCCCTTTGCTTTTCCTAGCGAACTCATTTCTGAAATTTTTGGCAATTCACAAAAATAAGGATATAAACGAAGTGAGTTGAGGCAAACTACTCTACTCACTTACCCAAGGCATAAACTTGCATCAAAACTTGGAAAATAAATTTCTACACATGCATGCAAGCTCATCTAAACAGCATCAAGAACTACTAAATACTCAAAAATGAAGCCACCAAACAAAAATCCATTTGGAGGGGTGGAGGAGTTACATACCAGGGAGTATTTTCTCAAAATATCAGCTCAAATGGTTGGTTGTAGAGAGAGATCAAAAATCGCCTCCAAGAACAGCAAGAACGCAAGAAGAAGTGCAGAACTCGTGTTTTTGGAGAGAGAGGAAGGAGGAGGAAGAAGACTTACCTGGAGGTGGGACCTGTGGGCCCCAGGTGCCCTATGGGCGCGGCCAGGGGTTTGGCCGCGCCAGCAGGACGCCTGGGCCACTAGTGGGCCCCCCTGGTCAGACCCAGGTGCCTATGGTTCACTCCTGACATGGAAATTTTTAATATAATTTTTCTGGAATTTTTCTGAAAACTTCACTGTTGAAAAAATTTCGGAGTTCAAAAATCTGCAAAACTTTCTGAAAACTTTAAGCGTGATTAGAATTGGGAAGCTTCAAAAACATGTAAACTTTGTACAACAAGGAGAATAAGAGCTAAGGCAAATGAAAACATAACAAGCTCCACTTTTTACCTATATAAAACATGCCCACTAGCAAGGTTGATCAAGTCTTACCAATGAACCAGTAATATATAGAACAAAAAGTCTCACCTCTTATGAAGTGATCATTTCACCTTCACTTTAATGGACATTGTACCCACCATGATGGTTTTGTATTTGTGGTTCAGGTGCAAAGGACAATCCCATTCTCCAATCTTCACGGTCTCGATATTCTCTATTGAGTTAAGGCAACCAAAATTTAAGAAACAACAACCGGAACTTAAGTTCCGATTGTTGATGTTTTATTCGAATTCGAAAGGACCAGACCCCTTTTGTCGATCTTCTTAGAAAAATACACCGTGTGTTCTTTATCATCTACGTTGAAGGTGACTGATACGTCCCAAACGTATCTATTATTTCTGCTTGCTCCATGCATGTTTTGGCTGACTTTGCCATGATTTGCTTGAACTTTCATACACTTTTGAGCATATTTGGACAAATCTATTAACCCAGTGCACCCAGCTGCCAGTTGTTGTTTTGTGATGTTTTTGTATTTCAGGTTTTCCGGACATTAAAAGTGCTCCAAAAAATCCGGAAAAATCAGATAAAAAATCAGCGACCCGGAAGCTTCCGGAATCACCAAGGCAGCGGAGGGGGGCCACCACAGGGACTCCAGAAGGGTCCCTGGCGCGGCCCCACCCTAGGCCGCGCCAGGGGGCCTCCTGGCTGCCCTGTGGGTCCCCTCGACGCCCCCCTCTTCCTATATTTATCCCTCGGGGTGGAAACCCCTAATATCGATCCCTTTTCCGCGATCTCGCCTTTGTACCGCCGCCGCCACCGTTTCGAGATCGGGGCTGCCTGGAGAAGCTACCCCGGCACCCTTCCGGGAGGAGGAACCCCCTCCGGGAGACCATCCATAGCCATGGACGCCTCCCGGATGTACCGTGAGTAGTCCCTGTTGGACCATGGGTCCGTGACCAGTAGCTATGTGATGTACTTCTCTCCCCTCTTTGTGCTTCCACTTTCGAGACCTCGTGAGCTGCCTCACATGATCGAGGCACTTCTGTAATTTCTGTTGTTGCTATGCTGAGTTTGTTGGAATATGATGGATTATGAGACTATGTTCAAATTGTGATGAGTAATATATTTGGTTCTTATCTTTAATATATTTTTCTTGAGTAAATTCTTGCATGTTCTCCGTTGCAGTATTTTACTTTGGCCAAGTAGTTTGTTGCAACTCCAAGAGGGAGCGTTATGCTTGATTATGGGTTCAGCCCCTTGATGTCTAGCTTGAGTGACAGAAACATGAGACTAGGGGATGTGTTGTTGCCACCAGGGATAAAACAATGGTGCTTGTATCCGCGGGTGCAAGGATTGTTTACTTTACGCAAAGTTCTTTTAATGCAGTCGTCTGTTGCTTTGAGTTTACACTTTGGCTGGGATTCACAACTTAATACTAGCGAGATGTTCTGCATAGATATCTCAAGGTGGATGATTCGTAGTAGATGCAGTTGGATTTCGGTCTACTTACCTTGGCGTACTGCCCATTGGTTTTGAGCCCTTCCTTTCTTTGCAGCATAGTTAGCATTGTGGTGCCTTCATAATTCTGTCAATTTCCCAGCTGTGATTTGTTTACCTCTCTAGCACTTTTATCGTCTTTGGGAGAGAGACATCACTAGTGAAAATCACGGGACCCCGGTCCATCTTCACATTACTGTTTACATCCTTAGTTTACTTTCAGTCTTTACTTTCAGTTTCCACTATTATTATCTCTTGTGTTGATCCTTTGTAAATAGCAAGGCCGGAGGAATTGACAACTCCTCTGTACTCGTTGGGAGCAAAGTTATTTCTGGCTGTGTGCATATCCACGTCAAGCGCCGTGACACCTTCTTGTATTTCTACGAGTCCTACTGGAGACAAACCTTGGTATCTTCACTGAGGGAAATTTGCTGCTACGCTACATCTCACCTTCCACTTTGGGTAACCAACGAGGAGTGAGAGATCCTCACCGTATCAAGCCAATTTCTGGCGTCGGTGCCGGTGACTCCAGTCTACAAGATAGGGGAGTTGCACACTATCTTTTATCCTTGCTTTTTAGTCTTGTTAGTTTACCTTTCAGTTTTTACTTTTGTGTCCCTTATCAAAAATACCAAAAATACCTGCTGCTACTATGGGTTCCAATGAAAACACCAAGTTGTGTGACTTCACCAGTCACAACAACAGTGACTTTATCTGCACTCCTATTACCACACCTGCCACTTCAGCTACCTCTTATGAAATTAAACCTGCTTTGCTAAACCTTCTTATGAGAGATCAATTCTCTGGTGCTGGAGATGATGCTGCTTTACACTTGAATAATTTTGTTGAATTATGTGATATGCAAAAGTATAAAGAAGTAGAAGGTGATGTTGTTAAGCTCAAGCTTTTTCCTTTCTCTTTGAGGGACGGAGCTAAAATCTGGTTTCAATCTTTGCCTAGGAATAGCATAGATTCTTGGGATAAGTGCAAAGATGCTATTATTGGGAAGTACTACCCACCTGCTAAGATTATCCAATTGAGGAGTAACATTATGAATTTCAGGCAATTGGATAATGAACACGTTGCCTAAGCTTGGGAACGCATGAAATCTCTTGTCAAGAACTGCCCCACACATGGACTGACTACCTGGATGGTTATCCAGACTTTTTATGCAGGCTTGAACTTTACCTCGCGGAACCTGTTAGATTCGGCTGCGGGAGGAACTTTTATGTCAACCACACTTGGTGCTTCCACAAAGCTACTTGATGAGATGATGCTAAACTACTCTCAGTGGCACACCGAAAGATCTCCAACTGGTAAGAAGGTAAATTCTATCGAGGAGATCTCCTCTTTAAATGAAAAGGTTGACCTTATCATGTCTGTACTTACCAAGCAATATCCTATTGATCCTCAGAATGTTCCTTTAAATTCTTTGATTGCTCAGGATCAAGTAGATGTGAACTTCATTGCTAGAAACAACTTTAACAATAATTCTTATAGGAGTAACTTTGCTAGTAATCCTAGGTCGTTTCCATCCACTTATGGGAACAACAACACCTACCCTAGCAACAAGAACCCCACCTTTGAACTAGAGAGTATGCTTAGAGACTTTATCACTACCCAAAAAGCCTTCAACAAGAATGTGGAAGAAAAACTAGCTAAATTAGATAATCTTTGTTTGAAGGTAGATAACTTAGCCCTTGATGTTGAGATGTTAAAAATTAAAACCTCTCCCCTTGAGGAGAGTAAGGTCACTCCTATTAATGATATTCAGTTACAAATCAATGAAAATATTAGGATGATGACTAAACTCAAAGAAAGATGGGCTAGAGAAAAAGAGGAAGAGGATAGAATTAAGATCCTTCCTACCTACCACACAGTAGCCACTATCCAAGTAGTTGAGGATGTCCAAACTGTTAGCACCCATCACACCCCTAGTCCCACTGGACCTATCAATGGTGATGCTACCACCTCAACCATAGATGAAGAACCCCCTATGAACATAGAGGCTTTCAAACAAGTGAGCCTAAATGATATCACTACCTCCTTGATAGATAGTAGTGACCTAGACTTTGACAACTGCACTTTACTTGAAGTTATTGGTTTCCTACACAAGATGTCTAGAGACCCCCACACTAGCACACTTAATCTTGCCTTCACAGAGCATATCACTAATGCTCTAATCAAAGTTAGGGAGGAGAAGCTTAGACTAGAAGCCTCCATTCCTAGGAAGGTAGAAGATGGTTGGGATCCTATGATAAAAATCAAATTGAATAACTTCTCTTGTTATGCTCTTTGTGATGTTGGAGCAAGTACCTCAGTTATGCCCAAAAGAATGTATGATATGCTTGAATTGAAACCTTTTGATCCATGTTATTTTGGTGTTCATCTTGTTGATACTTCCGTAAAGAAAACTTTGGGGAAGATCGACGATGTTCTTATCATTGTCAATGACAATTATGTTCCCGTTGATTTCACTATTATGGACATTGAGTGTGAGCCCTCTTGTCCAATTATTTTGGGACGTCCTTTTCTTCGCACAGTTGGTGTTGTTATTGACATGAAAGAGGGGAATATCAAATTCCAATTCACTCTCAAGAAAGGTATGGAACATTTCCCTAGGAAAAATATTAAGTTACCTTTTGAGTGCGTCACACGGGCTAGTTATTCTCTTGAAAAGACTTGATCTTCTGCTTTAAGCCTAGCTAATGGCTCTAAAGAAGCGCTTTCAGGAGGCAGCCCACAACGAATTTAGGTTTTTATTTTTGCTTTTCTTCTGTTTTTAGTGGTATCTTTACTTTTCAAGCTTTGTGCCTTTTATAGCCTCATACGACAAGGGAAGTGAAAGTTGTGACATGCTGTCCAGAAAACAGATTCTGTCCTCGTGACTAGAAAAATCAGAGAAAAATCCCAGTTCATCTTTTTGAGCTGAATTTTTTACACAGAATGCTCTATACAATTACAAAACTTTCGCATGTTCTGAGTTTTTTGATTTGAGTTGCAGAACTATCCCTAAAAATTCGTTTTTACCTGCTGGTCTGTTTTTCACAGATTCTGTCCTGTTTTGCCTTTTCTTCGTTTTGAAAACCTTAAGCTTGCTTTTTATTTGCAAAAACTTTTTGGAAATCTTGAGAAACAGTATCTATTCAAGATTATATTTATTTCCAGTAGAGAAAAAATTATTTTATTATGGGTACTAACCCCTCTAATCAGTCTACAATGAGTTATGTATGAAGGGAGTTTTCAAGTGCGCGATGGAAGATGATGAAAGAAGATCTTGGAGTGTCAAACGCTCAAGCTTGGGGATGCCCATGTGCACCCCAAGAAATATTCAAGGAGACTCAAGCGTCTAAGCTTGGGGATTTGCACTATATTTTTATCACTTCATGTGTTATGTGCTATACTTGAAGCGTCTCACTCTTTACTTTTCTAGGTTTGTTTTTTGCTTTGTTTGCTGTAGTAACATGTTAGACCCCAGATTACTCTTTTGTGTGGGAGAGATACACGCTCCGCTTGAACTAGAACTCCTCATAGGATTTGCATGCTTATTCTTTTAGATGTGAGTTGTTCTTTTTCTTTTATTAGCTGCTGCTCTGTTTAGTTGTAGTGCTTTAGTTTTTCTAGAGCTTTTCTTTTGTTTTAGGTTGAACTTTCTATAGGTTGCATGTTTTATCTTGTTAGAGAGTTTTCCTGTTGCACTGAGTTTTGTGGCTTGAATAGAAGTAGGTAGTTGAAGTTGCTATTCTCTTTGTAGTAGTAACTTGCAATAGTTTTGAGGTATTGACTAGAGTAATGTTTGAACTTTTGGTGTCAAGATCTCGAGCCTATTAGTGATAGATGTCGTATTTTGGGCAATTTGTGTGTTTTTCAAAAACCAAAAACCCCTGTTGAGAACTCTAGCTACTAGATGGATCACTAACCTCTGGAGGGTTCGAATATTAGAGTACACTCACGTACCATGAGTCGAGGATGCGCAAGGATAACCAAACCCCCATACACTCCTCCTCGGGGTACTTGTCTCTTTGTGAACCTCCTGATTAGATTGAGAGTTACCGATAATAAGTGCATGAGTTCTTCGGAGTAATGTGAGTATTCAAAAGTTGACACTTCCACCCGCCTATACTTTTTTTAGCCTCTTCGGTACCGTGCATTGCCCTTTCTCACCTTGAGAGTTGGCGCATACTTCACCGGTGCATCCAAACCCTTGGCACGATACGCTCTGTCATCATAAGCCTCCTTATATCTTTCCTCAAAACAGCCACCATACCTACCTACAAGGCATTCCCATAGCCTTTCCGAGATACATTGCCATGCAACATCCACCTTCTCATGACTTGATCTTCATGTCATACATGCTACTTGCTTGATCGATGAGCCGCATGCTAGTTGGTCCTTGCCCTAATCATTGCTACATGACGCGCTAGTATCATTGCATATCCTGCTATCCTGGTAGAGGCATACATTTGCATCATGATAGTTATATCTTCTTTATGTGAGTACCTTTGTAAAGTGTGAAAGCTGTCCTATATTCTTGTAAAATATAGAGTGTTGCCCCTAAAGTGAGGAAAAGATCCCAAAGAGTACAAAATCAAAAGATCCCAAAGAGGATAAATGAGAGTGAAATAGAAAGAGCCATTGAGGCCACAAAAAAAATAAAAAAAGGGAAAAAGAGAAAAATAAAAATAAAAAGAGAGAAGGGAGCACACTACTATTCCTTTTGAGAGATCCACACTAGTACTTCATCCTCTATCCCTTGTACTCCATAGAGATCATCATCATGCATATAGCTATGTGGGGACCTTCACACCATAGAACTTGGCTTATATATTCCAATGATGAGCCTCCTCAAACGAGCTCTAGGTCTTCTTGAGCAAGCAAGTTAGATGCACCCCCACTAGTTCCCTTGGAGAGATTTTAGCTCACATGTGCATCCGTTGCATGGCAATCCCTACTCCTCACATCATATCTATCATATGGCCTTTCTCTCGCCTATGATTGTCCTCATTGATGTGAGGCTTTCACACCTTTTTTGTCTTCATCCTCCACCTTCTTTCTGTTTCGCCTTTTAGGTGTCAACTTTATTGCTCACGCTCATCCATTGCATGAGTGCTCAAAATATCGAAAGGGATTGGATCAGTTTGACTTGTACCTGGCTAGTGGTCTGGGGACGAGTTAAGATAAGAATCCAAAGGAGACTAAGTGTGAAACTTTAGTAGATAGTTGTTCTCAACAACCTTTTTTCTCTCTTTTTCCCAGTCCCCTACTTGCACGCAAACACCATCTAGAGACATTCGAGTCACGGACAGCGAGAGCTCTTGCACCTTTTGTTCTTTTGTTGCTTGTGTCAATGCTAATATAGACTCTTGCTTGTTAAGACTTGAATTGAATTGCATGCTTTGATTGCTTTACTTAAAAGTCCTTATATGGTTGTGTGGCATGTCACCACAGAAATTATGCTTGTTATCACTTACCTACTCGAGGACGAGCATGAATTAAGCTTGGGGATGTTGATACATTCCAAACGTATCTATAATTTCTGCTTGCTCCATGCATGTTTTGTGTGACTTTGCCATGATTTGCTTGAACTTTCATACACTTTTGAGCATATTTGGACTAATCTATTAACCCAGTGCACCCAGCTGCCAGTTGATGTTTTCTCCTGTTTTTGTATTTTAGGTTTTCTGTCCATTAAAAGTGCTCCAAAAAATCCGGAAAAATCAGATAAAAAATCAGCGACCTGGAAGCTTCCGGAATCACCAAGGCAGCGGAGGGGGGCCACCACAGGGACTCCAGAAGGGTCCCTGGCGCGGCCCCACCCTAGGCCGCGCCAGGGGGCCTCCTGGCTGCCCTGTGGGTCCCCTTGATGCCCCCCTCCGCCTATATTTAGCCATCATGGTGGAAACCCCTAATATCGATCTCTTTTCCGCGATCTCGCCTCTGTACCGTCGCCGCCGCCGTTTCTAGATCGAGGCTGCCTGGAGAAGCTGCCTCGGCACCCTGCCCGGAGGAGGAACCCCCTCCGGGAGACCATCCATAGCCATGGACGCCTCCTGGATGTACCGTGAGTAGTCCCCCTTGGACCATGGGTCCGTGACCAGTAGTTATGTGATGTACTTCTCTCCCCTCTTTCTGCTTCCACTTTCGAGACCTCGTGAGCTGCCTCACATGATCGAGGCACTTCTGTAATTTCTTCTGTTGCTATGCTGAGTTTGTTGGGATCTGACGGATTATGAGACTATGTTCAGATTGTGATGAGTAATATATTTGGTTCTTCTCTTTTATATTTTGTTCTTGAGTAAATTCTTGCATGTTCTCCGTTGCAGTATTTTACTTTGGCCAAGTAGTTTGTTGCAACTCCAAGAGGGAGCGTTATGCTTGATTGTGGGTTCAGCCCCTTGATGTCTAGCTTGAGTGACAGAAACATGAGGCTAGGGGATGTGATGTTGCCACCAGGGATAAAACAACGATGCTTGTATCCGCGGGTGCAAGGATTGTTTACTTTATGCAAAGTTCTTTTAATGCAGTCGTTTGTTGCTTTGAGTTTACACTTTGGGTGGGATTCACAACTTAATACCAGCGAGATGTTCTGGATAGATATCTCAAGGTGGATGATTCGTAGTAGATGAAGTTGGATTTCGGTCTACTTACCTTGGCATACTGCCCATTGCTTTTGAGCCCTTCCTTTCTTTGCAGCATAGTTAGCATTGCGGTGCCTTCATAATTCTGTCAATTGCCCAGCTGTGATTTGTTTACCTCGCTAGCACTTTTATCGTCTTTTGGGAGAGAGACAGCACTAGTGAAAATCATGGGACCCCGGTCCATCTTCACATTACTGTTTACATCCTTAGTTTACTTTCATTCTTTACTTTCAGATGCCACTATTATTATCTCTTGCGTTTATCCTTTGTAAACAGCAAGGCCGGAGGAATTGACAACTCCTCTGTACTCGTTGGGAGCAAAGTTATTTGTTGCTTTGTGCAGGTCCACGTCAAGCGCCGTGACACCTTCTTGTATTTCTGTGAGTCCTACTGGCGACAAACCTTGGTATCTTCACCGAGGGAATTTTCTGCTACGCTACATCTCACCTTTCACTTGGGGTAACCAACGAGGAGTGAGAGATCCTCACCGTATCAATGCCATTTCCTTTATTGCAATCAATAACGGCACATGCGGTGTTAAGAAATGGTCTACTAAGAATAATGGACATGCTCCCATCCTCGGGCATGTCAAGCACAACAAAATCAGTAAGAATTAAACAATTAACAACTTCAACTGGAACGTCCTCACAAATACCTATCAGGACGGCTGTTGATTTGTCAGCCATCTGAAGAGAGATATCTGTAGGGATTAGCTTATGTAAACATGGCCTTTTATAAATAAAAAAGGCATAACACTCACCCCTTCTCTGAGATCACATAAGGCAGTCTTGACATAATTATTTTTTATAGAGCAAGGAATGGTGGGTATACCTGTATCACCAAGCTTCTCAGGAATCTTGCACTGACAGAGTATTTAGCAAGCATAGTAGATATTGCCTCATTAGGAACATTTCTTTTGTTAGTGACAATATCTTTCATGTATTTGGAATAAGGAGGTAACTTGATAGCATCAGTCAAAGGAATTTGCAGAAAAAGAGGTTTCATCCATTCACAAAAATTATTACAATGCTCTTCTTCTTTAGATTTGAGAGACTTACCTGGAAAGGGCATGGGTTTTTGTACCCACGGTTCTCTTTCCTTCCCATGTCTTCTTGCTATGAAGTCTTCCCTTGTGTACTTCTTGCGTTTATCGGGTGCTTCTTCTTCTCGCACCTCAGGAGGATCATTCTTCTCCTTATCATTTTCTTCGGGCTCAGCACCGTCTTCAGTTTCAGCATCAGCGATAGATATGTTGTTTGGATCAACAGCAGGTTCTTCACTCGTAATAGGATCATTAGAGTTCTCAGCTTCCTTGTGTTTCTTCTTCTTTTTCTTCTTAGGAGAGCTAACATTCTCGTCTTCCACTTGCACGTGAGAATCTTGCTCGATCCTCTTCGGGTGCCCCTTAGGATAGAGTGGGTCCTGGCTGTGTGTTCCACCCTTGGTTTTGATGCCATAAGCTTGTATGTCCTGTTTGGCATTGTTAGCAAGCAAATCTTTTTGCACATTAGAAATTTGTTCAAGCTGAATTTGAACCACATGGAAATGCTTAACAAGACATTTAACATCATTAACTGTTCTTTCAAGAACAACAAGTAAACTTTTGATAGCAAGAGAATTATCATGCAACTGACTTTGTATCTTCCTATTAAAATTGTCTTGCTTAATAATAAAATTATCAAGCTCATCTAAGCATTGGTCGGGAGGCTTACCTTTAGGGATGTCACTTTCAGTAAATTCTAATAGAGAGTGTACCTCTACCAAGGGAGGGTGAGTAGGCTCACACAACTTCTCGATAGGCTGTAGATTCTTCACGTCTTCGGCTTTGATGCCCTTCTCCTTAATAGACTTATTTGCTTCTTGCATATCTTCGGGGCTCAGAACAAGCATGACCCTCTTCGTTGGTGGTGGAGGTGGTTCAGGGATGGACCAATCTTCATGGTTCTTGGCAATCTTGCCCATTAATTCTTCAGCATCGGCTGGCATTCTTTCCCTGAAAACACAGCCAGCACAACTATCCAGATAGGACCTGGATTCATCGGTTAGACCAGCATAAAATATATCAAGTAACTCATTCTTTGGGACTTCATGTACTGGTCTAGCCTTGATTAAATCACAATACCTCCCCCAAGATTTAGGGAGGTGCTCATCCTCCAACTGTTTAAAGTTATAGATTCTTTGCAAAGCAGCATGTTGCATATGAGCAGGAAAATATTTATCAATGTAACATCCCAAAATTTTCAAAATTTTGGAATGTTAATAAATAATATAATATTGATTGAATTGTTTTGATTTTTGGATAAATGAAAACTTTTCCCTTGAGTTTTTGTTTAAACCTTTACAAACCATTTAATAAAATTGGATAATCATTTATCCAATAATGAAAATTTTGGTTGTGAACTTTATTCAAAGTTTCAAAGAATGATTTTCTTTCTTTTGTCCTTTTGAAATTTGGTACGAACCACAATTAAATATTTCCAAGTGAGAATAAAATGACTTTCTTAAATTTATTGTGGTCCCATACTCATTCTCGAATTCTTATTTTGGAGTTTATTGGACATTGACGTTTAAGAGATATTTAAATATTTCCAATAATTTAATAAATAAAATGACAGGAGATAATATGACTTCTCCAAAAACAGTATTGGAAAGTTTTAATAATGTCGTTAATGAGTTTTTTTTTCATAAAAATCTATTTCTAAAATTTATTCAGAAAGGGAAATATAGTTTTCCTGGACTCTCTATGTTTTATTTGGCCTATACAATTTTATTTGAGAGTATTTAACCCAGATAATAAAAATATAATTCCTAAGTCAATTGGACTGAGGTCATCTATCTGATTTTTTCCTCTATCTCTCTTTCCTTTTTCTTTATCTTGGGACAAATTTCCACTAAGGCCCATAGCCCGAGCGAGCTGTCTTCTTCCTCTCGTTCGTTCATGTGTATGTGAACACAGAAGCAAATGGCCATGGCAACTGAAGCTCTTCCTCCTTTCCTCCCATCTACTCTTTTGACCGATTCACTTCAGAACCTACACAAAAATTATGGACAAGTTCATGAGGAATTCATTCAGGGAAACAAACACGTGTTTTAATGCTTTTAATTGTCCATAAATTTTTCCACGAATGCCATTAAATCTATTTCCAAAACCTTGCTTTTAATGTTCATTATTTCTCCATGAATGTCATTAACTCCATTTCCAAAACCTCACTGTTAATTGCCCATTATTTCTCCATGAATGCCATTAACTCCATTTCCAAAACCTCACCCACTCTCCTTCTATGGACCTCCCATGACCCTATAAATACCGCCCCTAGGACCCCTTTGAACCACACATCCCCACGCAGAAAGTCCCTCCCCAAAACCCTGTCATTCGTTAGAAATTCATCGTCGGAGTTAGGATACATCCACACTTCCGATGAAGATTGCGTCACCATGGAAGGTACCTATGACATATTTCTTCCTCTAGTTTCTTCTCCGTTGCTTTGCGCACCGTTCTGACATATTTTTCCTCTCGATTGCAAGGCCGGAGCACGCCGTCCGTGTCATCATGCTCTTCATGCGTTCTTATCTACTCCGAGGGAACTTCTTCGCTATCCGAGGGCGAACCTGGAGCTATAACCTTGTCCATCGAGTCGCCCAAATCATCCTCTATCCCGTTCGGCTCTTTATGGACGCCCGCGACCTTTTTCCAAAATTCCGGCGAGATCTCCGGTGAGCCTTTCTCCCCTCTTTGTTCATAATTTTATTTTGTAAAAATCGAATGGGTACAGACCTATCAGAACTCGCCATTTTGCATCCTTTTTATTAATCCCGTAATTCATTTTAACAAAAATAGTCAAACTTCAGAAATTCATATCTTCTATCCCGTAAGTCGGATTTCGACAAATTTTATATCCCCAGATTCCTTGGAAAATGTAGTTTATTATTTTCCAATAATATTCCACTTTTGATAATTTGAAATTTAACTCAAATTTATTTCTATAATTTGAGTATATTTGATATACATCTTATTCTATAATTTATTTGGAATATTTTCTTCATCAAATTTGATCCTTAAAATCAAATCTTTCTGTTTGGACAATTGTCACATTCTTTCCATCATATAAATACACTATTTTGACCTCAAACCTTTGTCTTAGCTTCCCTTTAGTTATATCTCTTTTTTATATAAATTTGGCTACAAAAATTCAATCTTCTCAACAAGATCATCATGATTTCTATCGGATCTTTTTGAATCCAATCCAAGAATCAATTTCTTATGCAAATATTCATATGGAAAAACCAACTGAGTTTGACATACTCTCCATCCAATTGATTTTATAATTAACCTCCAACATATCGAATTTATTTTACAATCCTTGGATATATGATTTCCATCATATTTCCATCCAATCCAACTTGATCCTATCTCAACCTATCCATGCCATAGTAATTAGTTTATTAATTGTAATAACTAAATATTTATGTTGTAATTGTATCTTATTTGGATCTTCACTTTGGATTGAGTTGTGTGTTGAAGTGTTTCTCTTTTACCGTTAGATATATTGTAACGAGATGGAGAGATGACTACGAGTAGAATATTTCATCGTCAGGATCCAGGCAAGTTACTCTTTTGATCATGCTCCACTATTACCTATATTTTTTTATGCATTGTAGTCCAACTTAAATATTATGCATTGATAGGATTATATATTATGCTATGCTATTACACCCAGTAGTTCATTGAGGTAGGTCTGAACCTTATATCATTGTCGCCACCGTGTAGGATTATACTGCTTTTCTAAGTAGACGTGGATTGGGAAGTGATCCATTATGAGGTATGAGTGACTAAGTAGTAAACAGGACCAAGATAATCTTAATGAACCACCTGGGTGGAATGGTTGGGGGCACCCTGGAGGAACCAGTGGATTTTCCTGAGTGACCTGGAGATGGCCAGTAATCACTGCGGAATGCCACCCAGGCTTAAAGGGATCAATCATATTTTTCATAATTAGAAGCTTACGTGTGCAGCCACAAGCTATTATGGGCTCTGGCTTGGTTGATTAGTTGTAGTGACTCTTACTAGGTGGTGCTACGAACGTAGTTATGAGTAGGTGGGATGGGCACCGCCAGAGTGAGGGAAACTCTTCTAAAAGACCATGTCTCGACCTTCCGGTTCTCATACAACATGTAGTGTGACGAACTAAAAAGGAGGCGATCGAGTCTTGTGGGGAAAAGTGCACAAACCTCTGCAGAGTGTACAAACTGATCATGATTAGCCGTGTCCACGGTTACGGACAACTTTGAGCATCTAGAAGTGGGAATGTTGACGGATCTCATCATATTTAATTAATCAATCGGGTTTAATCAACTTTGGGAATAGATTGACTTGGAGAAACCAATTCAATCATGTTATGAGCTTTGTAGTATTGTTATGATAATCTTTGAGTAGGACAAAATCAGCTTTATGCAAGTTGAAACTTAGAGATTTACCACCAGCCAAAATTGCATGTAAGAAGATAGGTTTGTTATATATTTTTTTGGGAGTAACTTGCCATACATTCAAAGTACTGACCCATTTTGGGTTGTAACCTTCGGTGTTGCAGGATTGTATATGACGAGTAAGTGATGCGATGTAGGGTTACGATGTCTACACTCAACTTTGCCGTTGGTGTTGATGGGACTCCACTTATGTATTGTTTGTTTCCGCGGTGTATTCTAGCCCAAAGGCTATAAGGTAATAAATACCTTGTATTTACGTTACTTTTTGACATGTGATTCATGGTATTTCATCGAGTACTGTGTGTGCTAGCATACCGATCCAGGGATAGCACAGAAGCACAGTAGACTTGGTTCCCTTCGGGACCGGGTCGTTACAATCAATGAAAAATTGAACTAAGTCCTGAGGACTCTCAATGGAACCATAGGGTAGTGCATCATACCAAGATTTAGCGTCTCCCTTCAAGGAAAAAGGAAAAATCTTGGCCACATAGAAGTTTCGTATCTTCTCATCAGTAGTAAATAGGTCACCTAACTCGACAAGTTTGGTCAGGTGTGCTATAGCATCATCATTTTCTCTGCCATAAAAAGGGTCAGCCTCGAGTGTAGATATAAGTGAAAGATCAATAGAGAAATCATAATTAGGATCAGTGATGCATATAGGAGATGTGCCAAATTTAGGATTAGGAATATTCTTGTTCTTCATGGAGTGCTTTTTGAGCAACTCCTTAACAGCTCCAGGGTCAGAGTCGTCACACTCTCTGAGTTCCCTACAAAGATCATCATCGAGAATAATATAATCATCATCAAGGATTCTCTCCTTGAGTTCATCCAGGTCTGGGTAACCAAAGTTTTTGCAAGTAGGAATATAGGTAGTAGGTATCTCAGTCTCAGATTCTGCTGCAACCTTAGCAGACTGTGTTTCAATATAGTGACCAAGAAAATTATCATCATCAAGATTAGTGGAAGCATCATCAAAAGTATCGGACATAGTAACAGACTCAGTAGAAGTAGCATGTGGTGGTAGTGGTGAAGCGAACTTACTTATAACGGAAGGTGAATCAAGCGTAGCACTGGTACTCAGAACGGTACCTTTTCTTATAGTGGATGGTAGGATCGGAACCTTGGGGTCCCCTTTCTTACCCATAGTGGATGAAGTGTGGCAGGCAGGATACTTCAAGTAGACTTGTAAATATTTCTATGGTCCCCGGCAACGGCACCAGAAAACAGTACTTGATGACCCTCAACTGTAGGGGATCAATTGGAGTGTTCTCGCGGGTAAGTTAACCCAATTTATTGATTCGACACAAGGCGAAACAAAGAGTATTTATAAGCTTTGACATTTGAGTTGTCAATTCAACTGCACCTGAAATATGCTTGCTTGCAACAAAGTATTAATAAAAACTATGATATGATAGTGATAATGATAACGGCAAAAGTAAACTAGTAGTAACCAGCAGGATTAAAACACTGTAGGCTAGGGAGATGGATGGTTGGGCGTTGCATGAATAAGAATGAACATGTAATGGATTCTAAAACGGGGCAAGGCACACAGAAAAGTAATGATCATCTAGGCAAATATCAAACATTAGGCATGTATCCCAAAGGTAGTTGTGCGTGCTTGCAATAAGAACTTGCACAACATCTTTTGTCCTACCATCCCGCTATGAACGGGGCCAAAAGGAACTTATGGAGATTAAGGTGCTCCTGTCAAAGAGCACCGGAACAAAGAAATAAACTCAATGGATACATGGAATCCTCAAATTATGGACCATACCCTTTGATGTCCCAAGTTGTCACCTTTGGGATCGCCGGTTCCGGACCATAATAGGTGCATACAACTCATAGATAGGATCTCGAATATAAATAAACTCATGAAAACATAAATGGTTCAGATCTGAAAACATGTCACTCGGTCCCAAAGTGACAAGAATTAAGAGCAACAAGTTGTATCAAAGATGATAAACACCAAAGTAGATGATAGGAAACATGCCCCAACAATCTGACGAACTATTACATGATCAATCTCATCCAATCCCTACGATCCCCTTTGCCTACAGCAAGGAATTACTCACACATGTGAAGGGAAGTCATGGAGGGAGGATGGAGTGGTGATGGTGATGACGATGGAGATGATCTCCCCTCTCCGGAGGCCAAATCAGCCTCCAGATTATCCCTCCCGAGGAAGAACGGACGTTGGCGGCGGCTCCGCGACGGGTTCTGGAAAAGCGACTTCTGTTCCGGAGTTTCCCCGTCACGGGAATAAATAAGAGACGAAGTAGGGCACCAGGGGAGGGGGGAGTCGCCCAGGCGGCCTCCTGGCGCGGCCCCACCCCTGGCCGCGCCCATAGGGCGCCTGGGCCCCCCCTGGCTGCCCTCTGGCCCCCCTTCTGGCTTCGGGCTCCTTCGGTGCGTGGATTTTCTGAGATGTCCAAAAATCCATTTTCCTGCGCACAATAAAACCATACAGGCAGCTCTGCTGAAAACAGCATCAGTCTGGATTAGTTTAGCTCAAATCATGCAAGAATGAGGGCAAAACAATAGCAAAAGTGTTTGGAAAAGTAGATACGTTTGAGACGTATCACCTCCCTATTGGCCTCCTAAACGTCGATGAGTTGTTGCAGAGAGGCCTTCGCGGTATCAGCGTATGCCGCCGCCCTGTTGGCGGCTTTCGTCTTTCTTCTATCGGCTACCGCCGCCAAGATGGCGACATAGGCCGCCCTCTTAGCGGCTTCCGTCGCCCTGGCCGCTTCTGTAGCTACGCGTTGGACGGATGCGGTCGGGATGGACAAGACGGGGACGACCGGAGTCCTGCAGTAAAAAATGGTCACCAATCGGGCATGACCGGCCAGCAAGATGGAAATAGACGGTAAATCGGTGATGCTCGGGGCGGTCGGGCTAATGAAGGAATCGGTCACCAAACGATACCTCGCTCAAAACGCGCGCCAGGCCACGCTCAGGGCACCATCGTCGGAACCACCGCCTCCGGCAGGCACCAGGGCGGCGGCAAACCCGGCCCTACAAGCCCTTTGGTAGCGGGTCGACGTCCTATAGACCTAAGCCGACTAATGGGTTGAGGAATGGATTGTGTGCTTGAATCACCGGAGGTGGGGAAATCTAGCTAGATGTGGATTGAGTATAGCTTCGGGCGGAAGGCACTTGCGTTCTCGCATCACAAACACTTCTTCATTGTAAACTGTGTGCATGTACTTTGATAAAAGCCAGCCAATCAGGTTGCGGAACAAGCTCCTCGCGGATCGCGCTAAGATCCAACGACTACCATTCGGCGCTAATGTTAGGAGGCATACCACTTGCCTCCTCGCATCCCAAACGCTTCTTCATTGTAAACTCTGTGCCTGTAATTTGATAAAAGCTAGGCAAGACCGGTGTCTAGCAAAGTCCATGCCGCTGCAGGCCTTACAGGATCGATGCCGCCGGTCCCAGCAAATAGCCTTAACGCGTCCGTTATTGGCTCATCTTTCTTCATGCGAGCGCATGGAAAAGATCGGGAGTGAAGTCGCACTGTGGCAAGTCCCGGCCCGGACGACTGCGCAGCGGGGTCTTACCTACGCGCTAAGCTTGCGCGGCATCTGGGGTATGGCGAGTCGCAGCCCAGGCATCATTTTTTATAGAGGTGCGAAGCCTAATTAGAGATGCACCCACTTGGAATAAACAGATCAAGTGGACTATTAGTAGTCACTCGCGGAACTTTTGCGAGCTCAGGCGAGGAGTCGATAAGAATGCACCCACTCGGAAAGTCATCGAGTGCGTGTGCAGGTTGTCCTCCTGGGTATTAGTCGAGTCTTCTGAGTAGCCACTCGAATGCTTCGTTGTCTTCAGGGTGAGGGAGCACCCGAACTCTGTAGAAGCATTGCTTTTTTAGTGCGAGTGATCACTCGAGCACATTATTGCCTTCTAGGTGAAGGAACACCCGAACTCTGTAGATGCAGTAGTAATTGTTGGCGCGAGTGCTCACTCAAGCACATCTTGTTGGGAAACGTAGTAGAAAACAAAAAAATTCGGCCTACGAATCAAGAACCCAAGATCATCCAAGAAGATTGCATACAAGGTTTTAGGTCATGGCTCGCCAACCGATGTAGCGGAAGTAGAGTTGGTGAAGCTCGTGGACGTAGTGGAAGTAGATCTCGCAAGTTCTCCCACGAACAGTCCCTCGATCAATCCCACGAACAAGTCCCGCGATCTAGTCCCACGGACAAGTCCCATGAACAAGCTCCTCGAAGAAGGGTCGAAGGTACGACCCCTCCATTAGTATCCACACATCCCGTAGCAGCAATCCAGAAGCGCTCCGCCGTCCAGAGATGAACGCCACCGAGAAAACTAGAGGGAGAAAACCCTAACGGATTCCGATCTAGAACAGCGTCTAAACCGGGGTCTAATTGTGGAGCAACGGGGTTTAGAGGAGGGAGGGTGGCGCATAGGCCTTGGGGATTGATTGTGTGTGTCTTCCCCCACCCTTGGCTCACCTTATATAGGTGGCCAAGGGGCCCAGGGCGCAGCTCAAGGAGGTTTGGGAGTCCAACTTGGACTCCCAAGCCTTCCAAACCTACACATACCTTCCCACCGGAAACCTTCCATAATGGTATTTGAAAATCCCACCTGGAGGATCTCCCACCCCTTTTTGGTGCGCCCCCACCACCTGGCCGGCCAGGGCAGCCTAGGTGGCTTGCCCCCCAAGGCCAGGGGCGCAGGTCAGTGGGTGGTACTGCCCGGAACCTTCCGGAACCTTCTAGAAGCTTCCAGGACCTTCCGGGACCTACCGGGACTGTTTCGGGACATTCCGGACACTTTTGGAGCACTTCCAATACCTTCCGGAACCTCTAACGAATGTTCCGGAGCCATATAAATGGGTTTTGGAGCCATCCGGGCAAAGTTTATTATGTCCGGTGAACACAACATATTGTTTAAGCTGTCCACCGATCACCGAAACTATTCCGGTTGATCGTAAACTTTCCCATTACCATTTTCATATGTTCCGGAACCACCTGGGACTACTCCAGAGTGATCCGGACATATCCTTAAATACCCAAAACTACTTTTGGTTCCCTTATGAACTATTTCATAAATCCCCGGAACTACTTCCGGTACCCGTATGAACTATTCTGCTTTGCTTCCACTAAACCTTCTACCATACTAGTATTCTAACAGACTACTGCTCGTTAAGTGTGTGACCCAATAGGTTCGGTATAATGAGGACATGACTCAGAACATCTTCCGGACATAGGTCAACAGCCTTTTGTCAATAGCCAATAATCAACAGCGGAGCCATGGACACCCATGTTGACTCCCGCACATACACGAAGAAACTTCGAGTGAACCATTATGTTTAGTCATGTACCATTCCCTTTGCTTCGCGATATATGACAAAGTTAGAGGAGAGAAGTTTGGCACCCATGTGTAACAACTTTTGAACACAAGCCACTCGTTATCCTCTTTGCTCGTTTGTCCCTTTTCTCGTTATCGTATTCCGGTATCCCCGTGACTGAATCACAATGCGTCTGGCCAGACTATAATGGATACCGTCATACCGAGTGGGCCCGAAGTGAATATCTTCTTCATCGTGAAGGAGCAAATCCCATTCTTGAACTATCACAGTCACTAGCCACACCATCTGACATACCCAGAACTTATTTTACTACTTCCCATTTACGGGAGGATTCATCTAAGAACCAAAGCATGTCTTCCTGTGTGAAGCAACTCGATACTCTCATGGTCTAAGGAATTACGTATATGATAACATTTCATGATATGACTTATAACGTAGTTACGATGTGATCTCTAAGTATATCATTCAATACTGGGGTCGGTTCAACATCATTGTTCTGCTAACAATATGTTCCCACTGCTACTGACATCCTTGTTACAAGAACAATGTCCATGATTAAGAAAACGTAATCATCAGTTAGCACATGAGCTGGTCTTAGAGGCTAAACCAGGAACTCTTGGTGTTTACATTTCCACACATGCAAATGAGTTTTCTTCTGAATCTCACAGTCAGGGTCATTGCAATTATAGCACAGAAATATAAACATTAATTATGAACGTGGAAATATATATATAATAACATTTTATTATTGCCTCTAGGGCATATTTCCAACAGTCTCCCACTTGCACTAGAGTCAATAATATTGTCAGTGCTTGAGCACTTTACACCTATGGCATACCGGTGTAAGAAATGCTTCATTTGTGGTATAGACCTCATCTTCGGATCTGACGTTTCAGGCCCGTTTGTATCTTGCATATCTTCGCGTTTTCACGCTATCATAAAATTCACTAATTTTATCAGTTTAGCTTTGTATATGTTTGAATCATTTGGCAGGACCTTGGTTCCTTTAGAATAAGTCATGAAATCATTCGTCGATGTTCCATGAGATTCAAGCATCTAGGAAACCATACCATGTTCATAAATGAATTTATGATTCAAAATACCCTCCTTGTTACTTCTTTAAGCAACAATATACTTAGCCTTTGTTATAGAATTCGCCACAGTATCTAACTTTAACACAGTTCCTTCATACTGTGCCACCCTTATGTGTGAAACACATAATCCCAATTAAAATCGAAAATCGATCGGAGTAAGTATGAAGACTGAATTGGTGTAACTGTTTACATCAAAATTCAGCTGGTGTAACTTGTTACAACGAGCTCTTCATTATCTCCATTTTCCGAGAAACATATCTTATCTATCATAAGTTTAACTTTTCACTGTTTGTCCAATGATCAACATATTGATCACTTTGGTATCTTGCTCATAACCTTTTGAAGCACTGGACATATCTGGTCGTTTTACATATTATGGTGTACATGATTAATCCAAACACATGGGTGAGTGGAATTCAATTCACGTGTTTTTGCTTATCTGTGTTCATCAATACCGATTTCTGCAAACAACTTTTCACCACGACTTCGGCAAGAACATGTTTCTTGGCATTTCATACTAAACTACTTTAGTATCATGTCAATATGTAGGGTTGGCTTTAGCATGATCAGGCACTTACTATCTTCATAGATCACTATGCTCAATACTAATGCTATATCAGCCCAAGTTCTTCAACTGAAAACTATTTCCAATGAAGTCCTTATTCGTGTCAAGAAATTTATATCATTTCTAATCAACAATATGTCATCTACATAAGGTTTTAGAAATATCATTCAGCTCCCACTTACTTTCTTGAACATTCAAGCATCTTCGTTATTCCTGATGAAAACAAACTCTTTTGGCAATTTCATCACAATGAAAATTCCAACTCCATTATGCTAGCTCCAGTCCATCACTGGATATCCAAGGCTTGCATCTATTTTAGCATCCTTTGAATCGACAAAACATTCCGGTCGTATCACGTATACGTCCTTTGTTATATTTCCATGTAGGAACTTTGTTTTGACGTTCATTCTACCATATCCTATAAATGAGATATGTAGTAATTGCTAGTATAACCCGAACTGACTAAAGCATTTCTACGGTCGACACTATTTCGCCGTAGTCAACCTTTGAACTTGCTAGAAAACAATTTTCCAACGAGTTGAGCTTTATGGATAAAACAATTTCATCCGAATCAATTATAGATCCATATATATATTCTTCAGACTTTTAGTCTTTCCAAGGGTCTACCAAGTTCAAAACTTGACTTACTTCCATGGATACTATCTCGGATTATTTGGCATTTAGCCAAATCCCGGAGTCAGGGCCCATCAACGCTTCTTTGTATATCACAGGTTTATCATTGTCGAACAACAATATCTCGTTTTACATATCATGAATGTTTGTACGATTTTTGTCTAACCTGTGTGGTTCAGCTGCGCACTCCTCTGAAGATTCAATAATCTTTGACTAGTTGCACTGTCCTCCCACTCACTCTTTTGTAAGAAACTATTTTTCTTCAAAACACATTGTTCTTAACAGCAAACAGTTTTGCTTTTGTGTAGTGATAGAGGAATACCAAAACTTTTGGCATAACCTTAACAAAGTAGCACTTATCTGATTTGGGGTTTTGAGTATGTCAAACATATGCCTCATATACCCAAATTTTAAGAAAAGACAACATGGTTTTAACAGTCCATACCACATCTAATATGGTGTCATTTCAACAGATTTGATGATGCTCTTTTCAGTGTAAAAGCCGTAGTCACTAACGCATAACTTTAATAAGTATAATGGCAAATTGATAAACGTCATATTTGATCTTACCGTGTCATACATGGCTTGATTACATCTCTCGAACACTTTACTCATAGTGGTGTTCCGGGAGACGCAAGTTATGACACTTCTTCACAACTCATCAGACGTTCGCTAAACTTGTAACTCAAATATTACTTTCTACAATCTAATTTGCAGAAGCTTTATTTTCTTGTTACAATGAATTTCTATTTCACTCTAAAATTCCTTAAACATTTCAAAGATTTCAGAAGTATGTCTCTATTGAACAGATATCCACATATCTACTTCAACTCATGAGTGAAGATAGGGAATCCACTGCACACAACTACACTTATTGGACTACACACATCATCATGTATGATTACCAATGGTTTAGTTGCCCGTTCATGTATGGCCTATCAACGGTGTTTTAGTCACATTACTTCGAGACAAAGATCGCAAGCGTCAAGTGATTCATAATCATATGAATCAAAAGTCCATCACTTATGGAAATTCTTCATGCATGTTATGTCACTTGTGATAAACGGCAGTGCCACATCTATGTGGTATTTCTATCAGTCTTGCGACGTTTAGCATCAGTGTTATGGATGTTTAGTATTATTATCAAGATTCATAACATACAACCTATTCATAATGGAAGTATGGCCTTTACGTTATTCATAGCTTTGAACAACTCTCTTGCAACAAACATGATTCAAAATGATGTTTTGCAACAAGGCTAAAGTGTAGTAACAATTTACTCAACACTAAAATGAATTATGAAGATAATCATAGAGTCAACACACGGCATAGTAAACCTTTTACCGTGTTCCCAAGCGTGTCAAAACTCATCATTAGCTGGTCATAAAGGCCATAGTATTTCTTGCATCGAGTTGCAACAATATGCAATCGATGTGATATTCCGGTGATCAACAGTTTAATCACAATATACAGAATCCACAATTAACTGCTTAATCATGATTCCCAAGAATTACATCTCTTGACCAACAATGAATTCATCTATAACTCCGTATGACTTTCATTTCTGAACTGGTTATTCCAGTCTTCTTTCATTTTGCCTTTATACGTATCATAGTTCTATTTCCAATGTCACTCCTACTCACAGAAGATCACACATGATCAAGGGTGGCGCAGGCCATGGAATTTCCGGCGTGTAAGTCTTACTAACTCCCTATGGAACTTCCTTTCCCTTAATCCTCATCATCATATGATCATTGTTCTTCTGGATCCCACACTTATCAGTTTTGTTTAGAGCACAGTGAACATTTTCACTAATGCTTACAATCATACATTGTACCAGATATCTTATATCCAACATTAATTGTCTTACTACTGAAAACTATTTTTCAGTTCCATGAATATAACATAACTATCCCAAACTTTTCGAAGTTCGGGTTTCATGGTGGTGAAGACAATGCACTTAGCTGTGGTGGAATTCTAGCATTTTTGGATTATGGACGTAAGTCACATCATCCATAGCATCAGCGGGAGAGCATCAAAAATTTGCGATAGGACATGGTCCTTCTCGGCACTATTGAGGATAGTCCTCACAATACGGTACCAATCGTAAAGTTTTTACCAGATAATACAGTTAATCAAAATCAATTGGGAAGGTGGTAACGCGAGCCATTATTCTACAACGATAATGCAAATACTAAGACTTTGTTCATAATTAAGTTGCACTTGTGATTAATCAATTTAATTACTAAGTGCGCTCCCACTCAGATCAATATCTCTCGTAATTGATGCTGGAGTGATTCAAGATCCAACCCAATCGTCCGCCATTGATGTGACATCACTGATGACTTAGACTAGACCGGTAGGCCAACTTGCCAATCACACCAAAGGTGATTCTTGTTCATCTTTCGATGGGTGTGTTCCGGTAGCAAACTTTTATCCAAACCGTCAAGACAACCAAGTGTAATGCGCTGTGTGTTCTTTTAACACACCCGCCTTTTATACGTCACACACGTGTGCACCCATGTGACATGACCTGCTCCGGTGTGAAACATAGTATAGACGGTGCTACAGTTGGGAGAACACTATCAACTTGATATTGTTTTGCGAGAGATCACCCTAATAAAATACGACTACCGCGCATCAAACAAGGGTGCATCAAAGGGATAAACATCACAGGCAGTTCATAAAATTATGTGATATGATATAGCCCTTTGCTTCGTGAAGTCTTCATTATCTTCACGTCGTCGTGGTTGAAGTCACCGTGTCCACCAACTTTGTCCTTGGTGCCGGGACCAACACCACGGCTTCCGGCATGTGCGTCGGGGTCCACCTCCGCATCGTAGATCATCACCTTGCATCTATCTATTGCTTTGCCTCGAGCTAATAAACAGTTCTGGCACGCAGGCCATAATTAAGTGACAATCATATGACTCCAGTCATCATGCCGTACCACGACACGCAGGTCGCGAATAAATATTACATAACATATAGCATCTCATACAAACACATTGCAAATCTTGAAGGCTATACCACATCACATGCATACTCTGCAAAAGCGAGTTAGATCGCCATCTACACGGGTTGTTGCAACTTTTATCGTGGTTTTTAAGCAGGTTTACAAGGCAAACGAGAAACCCTAGACAAAACAAAAACACGATACTTCTTTTGTTGCTAGTTTAACATACGGGGTGCGTGTAGCAACTAATGCCACAAGCCAAACTTCGTTAAACGCGTGACCCCCGTGTGGATTTGAGTTCATAAAATCCACAAGCCCGTTCATGTAAAATTTTCTATAGCAAGACTAGGATGAGATCCAAGGAATTTGATGTAGTCCATGATCAAGGCAACCAACATACTAAGAGCAGCATAGAGGGATCATGGCAAAACTCAAACCTTGTAGCAAAATCACATCATGCCGTCGAGCAAAGAAAAGATCACATGATAGGGAAGCAAACAAGAAAATCAATGCCTCATATCAACATATGATCTACCTAAACATGCATCTAATCAAGGATCGCTCATGATATCACTGTTGGGAAACGTAGTAGAAAACAAAAAATTTCGGCCTACGAATCAAGAACCCAAGATCATCCAAGAAGATTGCATACAAGGTTTTAGGTCATGGCTCACCAACCGATGTAGCGGAAGTAGAGTTGGTGAAGCTCGTGGACGTAGTGGAAGTAGATCTCGCAAGTTCTCCCACGAACAGTCCCTCGATCAATCCCACGAACAAGTCCCGCGATCTAGTCCCACGGACAAGTCCCATGAACAAGCTCCTCGAAGAAGGGTCGAAGGTACGACCCCTCCATTAGTATCCACACATCCCGTAGCAGCAATCCAGCAGCGCTCCGCCGTCCAGAGATGAACGCCACCGAGAAAACTAGAGGGAGAAAACCCTAACGGATTCCGATCTAGAACAGCGTCTAAACCGGGGTCTAATTGTGAAGCAACGGGGTTTAGAGGAGGGAGGGTGGCGCATAGGCCTTGGGGATTGATTGTGTGTGTCTTCCCCCACCCTTGGCTCACCTTATATAGGTGGCCAAGGGGCCTAGGGCGCAGCTCAAGGAGGTTTGGGAATCCAACTTGGACTCCCAAGCCTTCCAAACCTACACATACCTTCCCACCGGAAACCTTCCATAATGGTATTTGAAAATCCCACCTGGAGGATCTCCCACCCCTTTTTGGTGCGCCCCCACCACCTGGCCGGCCAGGGCAGCCTAGGTGGCTTGCCCCCCAAGGCCAGGGGCGCAGGGCAGTGGGTGGTACTGTCCGGAACCTTCCGGAACCTTCTAGAAGCTTCCAGGACCTACCGGGACTGTTTCGGGACATTCCGGACACTTTTGGAGCACTTCCAATACCTTCCGGAACCTCTAACGAATGTTCCGGAGCCATCTAAATGGGTTTCGGAGCCATCCGGGAAAAGGTTATTATGTCCGGTGAACACAACATATTGTTTAAGCTGTCCACCGATCACCGAAACTATTCCGGTTGATCGTAAACTTTCCCATTACCATTTTCATATGTTCCGGAACCACCTGGGACTACTCCAGAGTGATCCGGACATATCCTTAAATACCCAAAACTACTTTTGGTGCCCTTATGAACTATTTCATAAATCCCCGGAACTACTTCCGGTACCCGTATGAACTATTCTGCTTTGCTTCCACTAAACCTTCTACCATACTAGTATTCTAACAGACTACTGCTCGTTAAGTGTGTGACCCAATAGGTTCGGTATAATGCGGACATGACTCAGAACATCTTCCGGACATAGGTCAACAGCCTTTTGTCAATAGCCAATAATCAATAGCGGAGCCATGGACACCCATGTTGACTCCCGCACATACACGAAGAAACTTCGAGTGAACCATTATGTTTAGTCATGTACCATTCCCTTTGCTTCGCAATATATGACAAAGTTAGAGGAGAGAAGTTTGGCACCCATGTGTAACAACTTTTGAACACAAGCCACTCGTTATCCTCTTTGCTCGTTTGTCCCTTTTCTCGTTATCGTATTCCGGTATCCCCGTGACTGAATCACAATGCGTCTGGCCAGACTATAATGGATACCGTCATACCGAGTGGGCCCGAAGTGAATATCTTCTTCATCGTGAAGGAGCAAATCCCATTCTTGAACTATCACAGTCACTAGCCACACCATCTGACATACCCAGAACTTATTTTACTACTTCCCATTTACGGGAGGATTCATCTAAGAACCAAAGCATGTCTTCCTGTGTGAAGCAACTCGATAATCTCATGGTCTAAGGAATTACGTATATGATAACATTTCATGATATGACTTATAATGTAGTTACGATGTGATCTCTATGTATATCATTCAATACTGGGGTCGGTTCAACATCATTGTTCTGCTAACAATATGTTCCCACTGCTACTGACATCCTTGTTACAAGAACAATGTCCCTGATTAAGAAAACGTAATCATCAGTTAGCACATGAGCTGGTCTTAGAGGCTAAACCAGGAACTCTTGGTGTTTACATTTCCACACATGCAAATGAGTTTTCTTCTGAATCTCACAGTCAGGGTCATTGCAATTATAGCACAGAAATATAAACATTAATTATGAACGTGGAAATATATATATAATAACATTTTATTATTGCCAATAGGGCATATTTCCAACACATCTGAGTAGGGGGAATGGTCACCCACACTCTTTGAAGTTTTGAAAGTTGCTCTGTTTTTAGCAAAGGCGAGGTGCTCCCGATGGGAGTAAAAAAATTGAAAATACGGTCAAAAGATTTAGAAAACGGACCGCTGACAGATAGCAATGACGCGTACTCAGCACGCCTTGCCGAGATTTGACGTTGCCGTGTTGCCTGACAAGTTTGGGTGGCCATGCCTTGTGAATGTACATGACGTGACACAATGCTTCCCGGAAATAACGTACTGTGTGATTATGGTCCTCGTTTTTCGTGCGGGGCGGGCGGTATGGTTACTGCACCGGTTGGGTTTTCCATGTTGCACGGGTATCGTGGGATCGCGCCACGTCTGTGGGGTTCCGAAATCAACGGTGGTTGGGTGCTCCTCGGATTTTGGTTAAATACTGGAGGGCTGGGTGGATTTTAGGTTTTACCCAGCCCTTGCCTTCTTGTTCTTCTTCCTCTGCTTCCTTTACTCTTTTCTTTTTGCCTCTCTACTCTGTGCGGCTGTGCGGCGAGATCCATGTCCAAGCGTCCTCGAAGTGTAGCCCAACAATCAACAAGGATGTCCAGCAGATGGGAGCTGCACACCCCTACGTCTCAAATGTATCTACTTTTCCAAATACTTTTGCTATTGATTTGCCCTCATTCTTGCATGATTTGAATGAAACTAACCCGGACTAACGCTGTTTTCCGCAGAGCTCCCTGTATGGTTTTATTGTGCATAGGAATTGACAACTCTACTGTTAAAGCTTGTGGGTATTCTTTGGCTCCCCTTGAGTCGAATCTATAAATTGGGTTATTCTTACCCCCGAAGACTATCTCGATCCCCTGCAGTTGTGGGTTATCAAGCCTGTTTTCTGGCGCCGTTTCCGGGGAGCATAGCTTTATTCACAAATCTACTTGAAGTATTTTACCTGCTGCAATTTATCCGCTATGGGTAAGAAAGAAGACCCCAAGGTCCCGATCTTAACATCCCATACAAGAGAAGGTATTGTTCTGAACACTAGTGCTACACTTGATCCACCTTCAGTTATGAGTAAGTTTGCTTCACCTTCACCACATGATGCCTCGACTGAATCTGTTACTATGTCTGATACTTTTGATGATGCTTCTACTACTCTTGATGATATTGGTTCACTTAGTCACGCTCTTGAGAAACAGATCGCTGCTGCAAAAAAATCTGGAATTGAAATTCCTGACACTTGCCATCCTTTTGATGGAACTTACACTTATCCCGATTTGAGTAAACTCAAGGAGAGACTCCTTGATGATGATTATATTATACTTGATGATGATTTATGCAGGGAGCTAAGAGAGTTTGACGACTCTGACCCTGATGCTATTAAGAAGCTTCTCGAAAAACACTCCCTGAAGAACAAGACCATTCCTGATCCTAAATTTTCTACGTCTCCTATATGCATCAATGATCCTGATTATAATTTCTCTGTTGATCTTTCACTTATATCTATGGTTGAATATGACCCCTTTTATGGCAGAGAAAATGATGATGCTATTGCACACCTGACCAAACTCACTGAGTTAGGTGGCTTGTTTACTACAGATGAAAAGATACGAAACTTCTATGTTACTAAGCTTATTCCTTTCTCTTTGAAGGAAGGTGCTAAAGCATGGTACGATGCACTACCATGTGGTTCCATTAGGAGTCCTCAAGACTTATCTCTCTCTTTTGCTGATAAGTATTTTCCTGCTCATATGCAACATGCTGCTTTACGAAGAATTTATAACTTTAAACAGGTGCAGGATGAGAACCTCCCTAAAGCTTCGGGGAGGTATTGCAATCTGATCCAGGCTAGACCGGGACATGGAGTCCCTAAGAATGAATTAATTGGTATATTTTATGCTGGTCTAACTGATGAATCTAGATCCTATTTGGACAGTTGTGCTGGTTGTGTTTTCAGGAAAAGAACACCGGACGATGCAGAAGAATTAATGGGAAATATTGCCAAGAACCACGAAGATTGGTTCATCTCTGAACCACCTCCACCACCAAAGAAAAGGTCCATGCTTGTTCTAAGCCCCGAAGATATGCAAAGAAGCAAAGAAGTCTATTAAAGAGAAGGGTATTAAAACTGAAAACGTGAAGAATCTACCCCCCCCCCATTGAGAAGTTGTGTGAGCCTACCACTCACCCTCCTATGGTAGAGGTACACTCTCTTTTAGATTTCAATGCTAGTGACATTCCTCATGGTAAGCCTCCTGCTCAGTGTTTAGATGAGCTTGATAATTTTATTATGAAGCAAAATCACTTTAATGAAAGGATACAAAGTCAGTTGCATGATAATTCCCTTGCTATCAAAAGTTTGCTTGATGTTCTAGGTAGAACAGTTAATGATGCTAAATGTCTTGTGAAGCATTTTCATATGGTTCAAACTTAGCTTGATCAAATTTCTAATGTGCAAAAAGATTTGCTTGCTAATAATGCCAAACAGGATATACAGGCCTTCGGGATTAAAACCCGAGGGGGAACCAGCACTCAAGATCCTCTCTATCCGGAGGGGCATCCTAAGAGGATCGAGAAAGATTGTCAAATATAGGAAGAAGAAATTGTTAGCTCTCCGAAGAAGAAGAAGAAGCACAAAGAAGATGACAATTCCAATGATCCAAATAGTATATCTGCTTCCGATGCTGAGACTGAAGACGGTGCTGAGCCTGAAAAGGATGGTGAAAAGAATGATCCACCCGAAGTTCGAGAAGAAGAAGCACCCGACAAACACAAGAAATACACTAGAGAAGATTTTATCGCAAGAAGACACGGGAAGGAACGAGAACTATGGGTACAGAAACCCATGCCCTTTCCAGGTAAGTCTCTCAAAACTAAATAAGAAGAGCATTACAATAAGTTTTGTGAGTGGATGAAACCTCTTTTTCTTCAAATTCCTTTGACTGATGCTATTAAGTTACCTCCTTATTCGAGATATATGAAAGATATTGTTACTAATAAAAGAAAAGCTCCTAATGAAGAAATATCTACTTTGCTTGCTAACTACTCTTTTAGTGGCAAGATTCCTGAGAAGCTTGGTGATCCAGGTATACCCGCCATTCCTTGTTCCATAAAGAATAATTATGTCAGGACTGCTTTATGTGATCTTGGAGCAGGAGTGAGTGTTATGCCCTTTTCTCTTTACAAGAGACTATGTTTAGAAAAAACTAGTCCCTACAGATATCTCTCTTCAGATGGCTGACAAGTCAACAGCCGTTCCCATAGGTATTTGTGAGGATGTTCCCGTTGAAGTTGCTAATTGTTTAATCCTTACTGATTTTTTTGTACTTGACATGCCCGAGGATGGGAGCATGTCTATTATTCTTGGTAGACCTTTTCTTAACACCGCATGTGCTATTATTGATTTCAATAAAGGAAAGGTTACTTTCAATGTGAATGATAAAGAACACACTGTGTATTTTCCGAAGAAGATTGACAAGAGGCATGGCCTTAACTCAATAGAGAACATCGAGACCGTGAAGATTGGAGAATGGGATTGACCTCTACATGTGCACCACAAATACAAAACCATCATGGTGGGGACAATGTCCATGAAAATAAAGGCGCAATGATCACTTCATGAGAGGTGAGGCTTTTTGCTCTATATATCGCCAGTTTGTTGGTAAGACTTGATCAACCTTGCTGGTAAGCATGTTTTATATAGGTAAAAAGTGGAGCTTGTTATGTTTTCATTTGCCTTAGCTCTTATTCTCCTTGATTTGAAACTTCACAACTCTAATCACTGCTTCAAGTTTTCAGAAAGTTTCGCAGCTTTTTGAACTTCGAAATTTTTTCAACAGTGAAGTTGTCAGAAAAAATCCAGAAAAATTATATTAAAATATTTCATGCCGGGAGTGACCCAGAGGCACCTGGGGCTGACCAGGGGGGCACCGGGGGCCCAGGCGGCCAGCTGGCACGGCCTGGCCCCTGGCCGCGCCCACAGGGCGCTTGGGGCCCACAGGCCCCACCTCCAGGTATGTCTTCTTCCTCCTCCTTCCTCTCTCTCCAAAAACACGATTTCTTCTCCAGTTCTTGCTATTCTTGGAGGCGATTTTCGATCTCTCTCTATAGCCCACCGTTCGAGCTGAGATTTTGAGAAAATACTCCCTGGTATGTAACTCCTTCGCCCCTCCAATTAGATTTTTGATTGGTGGCCTCATTTGTGAGTATTTAGTAACTCTCGGTGTTGTCCATATGAGCTTGCATGCATGTGTAGAAATTTACTTTCCAAGTTTTGATGCAAGTTTATGCCTTAGGTAAGTGAGTAGAGTAGTTTGCCTCAACTCACTTTGTTTAAATCCTTGTTTTTGTGAATTGTCAAAAAATTCAGAAATGAGTTTCTTTGGAAAAGCAAAGGGGTGGCTTGGGGAGAATAAGCCCTAGCGCTCCGATAAAGTCACTAGAGCTGAAGCTTCACCCTCAGCAGTTAGGGTGAGCTACAATGAAGATCATGTGCCCCTTGATCTGTTGGAAGACACAAGTCCAGCATGTGCAATGATGTATATGTGCCATGATTTTCTTACAGCTTCAGGAATTAAGGAGGAATTCTATGGGCTTTGTGCCAATGTAGGTTTGACACGGCTAGTATCATGTCGTGTGGTACAATACAAGAAGCTCACCTCCTGCTTTGTTAACAGTTTTCGTTATAACCATGATGCTGGAAACGTCGAGTTCAAACTTTATAATGATCCCATAACCATGTCTTTGGCACAGTTTTGTGATATAATAGGTGTGCCGAACGTTGGTCAGATAGCTAAGATGACCATGCAGCCTTCCGGGTTGAGGACCCTCTTCAACTCCCTTTGCTGCCAGGAGGAGACCGACATTCAGCGCACGAAGATTTCCAGCATCTTATTTCCACACCTCAGGTATTTTGCGTATTTTTTTGCTAGAGGGGTGTTAGCTCGTGACAACACGAGCAATGGTTCTGCACCAAATTTCGCTATTTATGCGAACACCCTCTCTGATAAGAATGAGTATAATGTGGGTGCCTTGATTGCTCGGCGCCTTGTTATGAACAGTAACAAGGGTGATTTATATGGTGGCGTTTACGCCACACTTATCCTTGACTCTCTTGAGCGCACCCCGCATCCTGATGATGTTCCCTTTTCATACGCGAGTCTCGATCTTGCGGCTATGAAGAGGCATAAGTTTGTTATCATGACTTCTCAGTTTGGTAACCTTGATTATATTTTGAGGTTTGAAAGGAATATTACTCGTGAGATCCGTCTACCTGCACCACTTTTGTTTGATAACACTCGCAGGAACGGATGGTCCTTCAACGAAATTCAGTTTGATGATTTCATGGCTAATTACCAGCCGCATAACCCCATGAAGGGGGTTGTGCCCGATGAGGAGGAGCATGGTGAGTTCCCACCTTTCCAGGGAGAGACCTTCACCGAGCATGGCGAGGGATCTTCTTCCGCTTGGAGCGCAGGGCCTTCCTCATGGAAGGACCCGAGGACTTCGGTGTACGCACCGAAGGGCTCATACGACTCCTGGACTTACCCTTACCGCGGAGCAGGAGGCTCCTGGGGGCAGTAGCTGCTACCAACTTAGGACAAAAGCCTAAGCTTGGGGGAGTACGTTCCCTTCTCACCTTTTCATTGTATTATTCGTTTTTTTATTTTGTTTGCTTTGTTTTTTCGAAGTTTTTGCCCGTTCTTCTTTGTTCTTTTATCTTGCAAAAACAACAAAAAGATTTCTCTTTTCTTTTTCTTTAGTTTAACCTTTGAAAAATCCAAAAATATTTTATTTTCTCTCTTTAGTTTGCTTTGTTGCAGAGTTCAGCTCGAGTCCTTGATGGCATTTACACTTGATTATATCTTCCTATGTTCAATCGTGCAAGTGACAAGGAAGTAATGACGAGGATCGACGAAAGGGATGCAACAATGAAAACCAGTATGAACTCTTTTTGTTTCTACTTTTGTACATATGCTTGTACTTATGATATAGAGACCAGCTTGTAGCGACATAGTGCTATGTTTACAATGCTTTCCCAGTGTTCATGCTTTCTTTGTGGCTAATCCCAAATAGCTAGAGTACATAATGTGTTGTTGAAATGATTTACATGCATTGCATTGTTCATGGTTTGGCATACTGAAGTGGTATTTCCCTTTGGAGAATTCTTGGATTAACTTGGCACATGCTTACACATGTTTGTGACTGAAAAGTCTACTATGCCTTGATGATCTGTGAGTTTCAGAATAGTCATATCATTTTCATGCTCAATTCAATGTTACTTTGTCGCTTTGCATGATTATGACTGTTATTGCTCTCTAGTTTGTCGCTTCTCAGTCTTTTGCTAGCCTTCGCTCGCACTAAGCGGATTTCTGCTTGTGCATCCAAAATCCTTGAAACCAGTTTTTCCATATGAGTCCACCATACCTTCCTATGTGGTATTTACCGGCCATCCTAACGAAGACTTTCTTGTACCATCTCGAAATTATTCAAAAGCACTCCTATGTTGTGCCTCTGTTTTACCTCATGAGGAAGTAGTAGGTAATTAATGACCGTCTTATGTTAGACATGTTTTATTCCGGGATTGCATGTCTCAACTACAAACCCCTAATATGAGGAGGGACTAGCATGAGTGCGCCCAGCTCACAAAAGATAATCACAACCAACAGACCCTCCTTCACGCTTTGTCTATGAGAAATTAGAAAACTTTGGCCGTGATAAACAAAGGAGATTAAGGGGATGTGATCGTCTCCATCTTGGGAGTCGTTCCTCGAAACATGTCTAGCGTAAGAGGCGATTGAGTTATCTACTAGCATTCGTTGACAAAGCATGCACCTCCCAAAACACTTTTTATCTCTGTCTCCAAAACCAAGAACTCTGGTACAAGTTTAGTCTTTGCTTCCATCCACGGGTTTTCAAACCTTTCCATCAAACTCCACGGTTCGAGAGTCTCCACCTTCTTTCTTCAAAGCACCAACTAGGAGAGCATAATTGTCATTCTGAGTGTAATGTGCATTGTCCCAAAGTACTACATTGTCTTCTGCATGATTGTGGTATTACTTATTCTAAAGTTCTTAGTTCTAGTCTCCTTTAAAACTCCGAAGGAGTTTCTGCATTTATGTTTTGCTTCACTCATGGAGGCTAGCGAAATACCACTCTAGTATGTTCAAGCTTTGTGGATTGTAATCTTGTCTTGATTTTTAGTAGCATATTATTTGCTTTTAGTTGTTTGTGATCGATCACTTGAGAGAAGGATTGCTTCGTGCATTGTCCTCATAGTATTGTTTTGATACTTGCTAAATTCTTTTCGTAGTACATGCTTATATACATCTATTGAAGCAAAAGTGTTTGTCAAAGTTTTCTTTGTCGCGTTCAGTTCGTTGTACTGAATTTCTTGAGGACGAGAAATATGCTAAGCTTGGGGGAGTTGATACGTCTCAAACGTATCTACTTTTCCAAACACTTTTGCTATTGATTTGCCCTCATTCTTGCATGATTTGGATGAAACTAACCCAGACTAACGCTGTTTTCCACACAACTTCCTATATGGTTTTATTGTGCGCAGGAAAATGGATTTTTGGACGTCTCGGAAAATTCCCAGAAAAATACCAGAAAATCCACGCACCCGAAGGAGCCAGAAGCCAGAAGTGGGACCAGAGGGCAGCCAAGGGGGCCCCAGGCGCCCCCCTGGCGCGGCCAAGGGTGGGGCCGCGCCCTCTAGCCGCCTGGGGGCCTCCCCCCTCCTCTGGTGCCCTACCGAGGCTCCTATTTATTCCCGTGACGGAGAAACCCTGAAACAGAAGTCGTTTTCCCAATTCACGTCGCGGAGCCGCCGCCACCCTCTGTTCTTCTCTAGATGGGCTAATATGGAGGCTTTTTTGGCCTCCGGAGAGGGGAGATCATCTCCATCGTCATCATCATCTCCACTCCATCCTCCCTCCATGACTTATCCATCCATGTGTGAGTAATTCCCTGTTGTAGGCAAAGGGGATGGTAGGGATTGGATGAGTTAGATCATGTAATAGTTTATCAGATTGTTGGGGGCATGTTGCCTATCATCTAGATTGTTGTTTATCATATTTGCTTCAACTTGTTGCTCTTAATGCTTGTCACTTTGGGCCCGAGTGCCATGATTTAAGATCTGAAACCTATGTGTTTTCATGAATATATTTTTGTTCTTGATCCTATCTATGAGTTGTATGCACCTGTTATAGTCCGGAACCGGCGATCCCAGAGGTGACAGGTTGGGACACCAAGGGGGATGGACTATAATTTGAGGATTCCATGTATCCATTGATTGTTAATGATTTGTTCCGGTGCTCTTTGATAGGAGCACCTTAATCTCCATAAGTTCCTTTTGGCCCCGTTCGTAGAGGGATGATAGGACAAAAGATGTTGTGCAAGTTCTTATTGCAAGCACGTACAACTACCTTTGGGATACATGCCTGATGTTTGATTTATGCCTAGATGATAATTGCTTTTTTTGCCTTGCCCCAAGTTAAATACATGATGTGTCTTATCCATGCAACACCCAACCATCCATCTCCCTAGCCTACAGTGTTTTTAATTCTGCTGGTTACTAGTTGTTTACTTTCGCTGTTTTACTATTACTGTTTCACCACCATTATTACCGTTGCTATCATCACTTCCATATCGCAGTTGCTATTAATTTTTTTTGCAAGTGTATCTCAGGTGCGGTGGAATTGACAAATCCACTGTTAAAGCTTGTGGATATTCTTTGGCTCCCCGTGAGTCGAATCTATAAATTGGGTTATTCTTACCCGCGAAGACTATCTCGATCCCCTGCAGTTGTGGGTTATCACGGACCTAGAGGCGCTGGTGGTAGATGGCGTTGTGGTAGATGGTGCTGCTCGGATTCCCGGGGATGAAGAGGTTCCCGAGCCTCATCCTGACGAACAGGTATGCTTCCAGAGCTTCTTCCCTCGTGGTTTTGCTCTTCCGGTTCATCCTTTTGTGCGGGGATTGCTTTTTGCATATCTTGCATATCAATTGCAACTGCACGATTTGACCCCAAATGGGATACTACATATTGCCTGGTTCATCACGCTCTGTGAGGGCTTCTTAGGGATCTATCCCCATTTGGGGATCTGGAAACGCCTCTTCAATGTGAAGAGGACGAACTCTGAGTACGCCATTGGAGGCGTTGCCATTTCCATTAAGGATAAAAATGCCTACTATGATCTGGAGAAGCTGGATTCTGTCCATACATGGCAGAACAGCTGGTTTTATCTGAAGGACCGGCACGTTGATGGACAACAATTTGGTCTTGCTCCATTCAATCTAGTTGCTGATACGTCCAAAACGTATCTATAATTTCTGCTTGCTCCATGCTTCTTTTCTGTGATATTGCTATGATATTGATGCATTTCCATACACTTTTGATCATATTTGGACTAACCTAATAACTCAGTGCACCCCAGTACTAGTTCCAGTTTTCTGCTGTTTTCGTATTTCAGGTTTTCCCATTAATTAAAGTGCCAGAAAAATTCCGAGGAAAATTTAGGAAAAATCAGCGTACAGGAAGCTTCGTGAAGAGCCCAAGTGGGGCCAGAGGGGATCCAGGGGTGGCCCAGGTGGCCACCTGGCGCGGCCACCCCCTAGGCCGCGCCAGGGGGCGCCTGGGGGCCCTGGCCCACCTCCGGCTGCCCCACTTCGCCTATATATCACTCTCGTCCCGAAACCCTCAAGGACATAACCCTTTTTCGCGATCTCTCCTCTGTTCCGCCGCCGCCGCGCTTCCAAGGTCGGGAGCACCAGGAGCCCTCTTCGCGGCACCCTGCCGGAGGGAGGAACCACCTCCGGGAGCTTCTCCACCACCATGGATGCTTCCCGGATGAACCGTGAGTAGTCCACCCTTGACCATGGGTCCATGATCAGTAGCTATGTGATGTTCTCCTCCCCTATTTTTTCTTCATGGTTTAGACCTCGTGAGCTGCCCTACATGATCGAGGCACATATGTAATCTTTCTGATGTTGCTATGCTGAGTTTGCTGGGATCTGATGGATTATGAGACTATGTTCGGATTGTGTTTGAGTAATATATTTGATTCTCCTCTTTTATATTTATGTTCTTGAGTAATTCTTGCATGTTCTCCGTTATTGTTTATTGCTTTGGCCAAGTAGTAGGTAGTGACTCCAAGAGTGAGCGTTATGCATGATTGTGGGTTCATGCCCCCTGATGACTTGCTTGAGTGACAGAAACATGAGTTTAGGGGATGTGTTGTTGCCACAAGGGAGAAAACAACGGTGCTTGTACTTGCGGGTGCAAGGATTGTTTACTTTACGCAAAATTCTTTAATGCAGTTGTCTGTTGCTTTGAGTTTACGCTTTGGGTGAGATTCGCAACTTAATACCAGCGAGATGTTCTGGATAGATATCTCAAGGTGGATGATTAGTAGGCAGATGCAGATGGATTTCGGTCTACTTTTCTTGGCGTACCGCCCATGCTTTTGATCCTCTTCCTTTCTTTATAACATAGTAAGCATTGGTTTGCCCACATAATCCTGTCAATTGCCTAGTGATACGTCCAAAATGCATCACTAATTTATATCGTAATTCATCCTTATTTATTGATATATTTCACATTACGGTGATGTTCTTATGTTGTTTTGGCTTATTTTACACGGTTTGCAACTTTCCGGTGCCGATGCAGCAGACGTAGGATTCAGCGGTACAAAGTGGACGCTGAGTTGCTGAAGAAGAATACCTTCAAATTACCTGAAAATCGACGGGGGGTATTTTCTAGAAGAATAACGAAGACTCGCCGAAGAGGGGCCAGAGGGTCGCCACAGGGGCCCCAGGCGTACACCTGGCACGGCCCCACCCCTGGCCGTGCCGGGAGGGAGCCTGGAGCCCTGGGTCCACTCCCTGCTCCCCCCTCTGGCCTATATACTCCTCGTTACGCGAAACCCCTAAAAAGAGAAGCTTTCACGAAGTCCCGCCGCCGCTCCGTGGCGGAAACCTATAGAGAAGGAAAGGGCTCTCCGGCTGGCAGATTCCGCCGAGGAGATCACCTCCCAGAAGGGGAGATCATCGCCATCGTCATCACCATCGTCACGGGCATCATCGAGATCATCATCAACATCATCCCCAACGTCAGCACCATCTCCACCACAATCCAATCTCACCTCACAAGTTCATCTTGTGTTGTAATCCGTACTATCTATCCTCTCTACTCTACCGGTGTTGATTACTACGTTGTGGGGAATACTATTGATTTTTGTTGGAGAAATACCATTATGTCCAGATTGTTTATCATATAGTTATCACCTCTGATCATGATCTCTTTTATGTCTTGTGAGTAGTTACTTTAGTTCTTGAGGACATGGGAGAATTCTAGTTGCTAGTCATATGATGTTGAAGTAATTTGTGTTGTTTGATATTTAAGTTGTGTTGTTATTTTCCTAGTGGTGTTGTGTGAGTCGAACACTCAACACTTCGCCTTCTTAAGGACCTAGGGAAATACATTGTGTATTAAGGATGCTTACGGTGGGTTGCCGGAGTGACAGAAACCTGAACCCCAGTTTGCACACTTTTGCACAAGGGAGTACTGGATCCTTGATCTTATTGCTGTGGTTAGGCTTTGCCTTAATTTCTATCTTGTATTTGCGGATGCTTGCAAGATGTTTAATCATAAGAGTGCACTTATCTTAGTCTAGAAGGTGTGCTAGCATAGATCCACCCACTCAACACTTATCAGCACAACACTTGTTATCGATACGGAGTATGGCGAAATCACATGACTACCTCTCCATGTGTCCTCAAAAACGCTTTAGTCTTTATAAGTTCAGTTGCCAGGCTTATCCTTTGCACAAAAGGATTGGGCCACTTGCTGCTCCTCAGTGCTATTTACTTTGCTTGCTTTTATCGTATTGTTGCTTATATCGAAAACCCCTAAAAAGTTATCTTTCAGTGCTTGCAGTTATTCCTTGTCCAAAATCACCTATCAATACCTTTCGCTCCTTGTTGGGTTCGACACTCTTACTTATCGAAAACACTACAATAGATCCCTTTACGTTGAGGGTCATCAAGCTACGTTTTCTAGCACCGTTGCCGGGGAGCATAGCGCTATTGGTAAGTGAAGCTGGTAAGGAATTTTTATATCGTTGCTTTTATTTTGCTGTTGATGTTCTTTGCCGTATGGGTACACGACTGAGATTAGGGTGCCACGGTGATAATATCACAGCACAACACTAAACACAAAAGGATAAACAAATATATTACAATAGAGGGGTCACGCGTACCCGAATACATAAGTCCTACAAGTCATAATATCTGAGTACAGACATAGTTAGTCAAGTTTTGCCTTAAGAAGGCTAGCACAAATCACATCAGAGATACAAAACGAAAAGGCGAGGCCTCCTGCCTGGGATCCACCGAACTACTCCTGGTCAACGGGGAACTCGACGTCGTAGTAGGCGCCTCCGGGGTACTCCTGCTCCTGGGCTCCAACGTCGGCTACAGCAGCCGATCAGGCAAAACAGTAAAGGAAATAAAGCAGGTGAGTATCTAGTATACCCGCGAGTCTTACGTCCGCTACTAAGCATTATGCATTGTATCAACGGAAAGAAGAGGCTGTATATAGTGGACTGAAAGACAGAAATCCAGAGCAAGGGTAAGAAGCTAGGCCTAACGAAGACTAGCATCTTCTGACGATGTCTTGCAGCATGAGGTAAGAATCAGCCAACAGTTTATATAAAACATAAAGTAACAATGCAGCAGAAGTTGCTGCAGAATTGTATAATAATAAGTTGTAATGATTAACAATGCCTCCGAGTTCACCTCCTCGACATCCCCGCGAGGAAGAGAACCCGAAACCATATAGTTTAATAATAATAGTTTCTAGTGGTAAGATCCAGCTTCAGCATAAAGAGTCCTGTTACCGTGGACACGGCTATTCGAATAGATTAATCTTCCCTGCAGGGATGCACTTGTGTTACGCTACACGCACGGATCTCCAGGGTGGCGGGAACCTTGTTAGGGAACGCTCCACCGAGGCTATCCGACACTTCATAGCCCATCTTTCAAACTCAACAGAGAGGTCATCCGCCGGTCTAAATCCTAAGTACGCCGGGCCTTGGACCCCAACCCGAACGTACTCCTGCACGGTGCATGACTGGCCGATGAAGTTGAAGCAAATCCAAATAAGACACCACCGCGCGAGCAAATAAGACAACACCACTTCCCGGCAATCAGCCCGCGGTACTACTGACGTCTGAAGAGTCCTCGGACGACACTAAGAAGCGGAGGAGCCCATAACTCGGAGTTCCCACGGGTAGGTAGTGCGTACATGGCATATAGCCAACTCAAGACATTCACTGAACCATTTAGCATTTTAATTAACCTGCGTGACAACCGTTATCGTTGCCTCGACTTAACCGACCCGCGGACAACGACAGCAGCCAGGACCACCAGTACATCGGTGCCTGCCCTGTCGTCCCACCAAGTCACTGCGGTTACCAACAAGGTGAATCGTCTCCTTACCTTGTCTCGCGTGTGCTCCTGGAGGAGCTCGACTTTCGGGGGTTGGTAACTCTCGCGGCCAACGATCAGGGGCCAAGCACACCGGTACACTGGTCGTACCCTCCCTGTCGTCCCGTCGCAATACCTCTTGTGGGCACCGTTGGGTCGCCCGACTTCTTACCTGAAGGACAATCGTCGTTCAGGACCCTATGGCGGTAAGACAAAGTCAGCCTCGAGTGGAGTACAAGGATTACTCCTTGATAGCTCACACTTGAGGTGACTAGGCATAACCCAGATAGGGGCCTTAGACGGTGTCTGCATTGTACCGTACCTGTGCAGTTATTATATTTGTATCCGCGTTCACTCCCCGGAGTGAGCACGACCCTCTATCTAATCCTAGCTAACAATGCGCAGGGCTCACTGCTGAATAATGCATAACAATAATAATAGGCAGCATAGGATAAAGGAAGGCACATCAAGGGGCGACAAAATCAGGCTATGCAATTGAATAGGATTGTAATCGTAGCAGCAGCAGTAACAATGCCTAGTGCAAGAAAAGTACGGAAAGATAGGCGATATCTGGGGAAGAGAATGGCTCTGCTTGCCTGCAAGCTCGACGGTAGTAGTAGGGTCGTCGACGACGTAGTCGTACTCAGCAGCGGTGTAGTCGACGGCAGCAGCGGGGTCTACCGGAGATTAAGGGGGGAAGAAACAGTAAATACACAATAAGCATATACAAACAGTTGCATGACATGATAGATGAAATGTTAACGGTGTTCTAATGCAGTGCAATGCACATTGCTCGGAACGGAAATTCATCTGAGGATGAACTACCGGCTCCGAATGATTACCGGACAGGGTGTCCGGAGGGGAAGGATCAAGCCGGAGATGTCGTGGTTACCGGAACAACATAAGGGGGGGTGTATCTGTGCTAGTTGATCTATTCCGAGAAACATTCGTGTTCGGAATAAATTCATCCGGGCACTCTAACAGTACCGGACAATTTATCGGGCAGTCGGTCCGGAGGGGGAATGTTCGATGTTCGTTGTGTTAGAGGGGTGTGGTAGACATACGGATAGCGTATTTATATTCGTTATATTTTTCTGATCAATTTTCATGTATAAAGTTTTTGAATCCGAGTTACGGTTTAAAAGTTATTGAATTTCAAAGTTTAAATCAATTTAAATGATTTTCTGGATTTCTTTTAATATTTATTAAACATTATCCAAAACATTATCCACAACATTATCCAAAACAGTGCTGACAAGTGGGACCCACATGTCAGCCTCTGTTATTTATAAAACATTTAATTAAATCAGAAAATGCCTCTGGACCCACCTGTCAGTGACTCAATTTTAATTATTAGATTAACCTAAAACATTAAGTTAATTAATTAGACGGGACCCACCAGTCAGTGACTGCGGTTGCCCAGTCAGCTGTCCCAGTCAGCACAGCTGACTGGTCAACCCAGTCAACTGGGACCAAGGGGCCCACTGGCAGTGACCCAGGGGTGCCCCCAGGTGTGCCACGTCAGGGGGGGCACCGGCGGCGAGACGCCGGCGTGCCCAGCACGGCGGAGGCCACGGGAGGGCGTCGGAAATGGGCTAGGGGGCACCGTTCTCCACGGGGTTTGGTGCATTCGAACTGGAAGGCAGCGCTGCGTCGATTCCAGGCGGTGGCGACGTCGGGGGTGGCCGGAGTGAAGCTCGCCGTCGACAATGGCGGAGGCAGCGCTCGGGTCAAATGGAAGTCAGGGGTACGGGGTGAAATCTAGCGCGCAACTCATCACAACCGAACCTATGCTCTACCAGGAACACAGTGGTGCAGGCGGCGTGAGCTGAAGCTCACTGGAGCGAGCGCACGTCCTTCCTCGGCGGAGACGTGCTTGGCTCCAATGGCGCGGGAGGCTACGGCGAACGGGAGGCCACGGGAAACTAGGAGGGGGTAGAGGAGCTCACGACGGAGGCGTAGGGGAGGGCAGCAAGCTTGGGGGAGGCGCGACGAGGCCGGAATCGACGACGGGAACACGGCGGCCGGAGCGGGGGACGAAGACGAGGGCGAGACGAGGGAGGGCTCCCGGCTCGATTCCTTGCGGGGCTTGATGAAGACGACGACGGTGCAGAGGCTGGACACGGTAGCGTAGGCGGTAGTGGCCGTTGGCCGCGTGCGGCCACGGCCACGGCAACGGCGACGGCGGCGCTCCGGTAATATTTCCCCGACGATGGCGAGAGGAGGAGGAGGAGGGGAATGGGGTGGGGGGCGTGTCCAGGGAGTGTGTGGGGGCGTGCTTATCGCCTCCCCGGTCGTAGGGAGCAGGTGAGGGAGGGGAGGGCTCCAGCGGCGTCCATGGCCACGGCTGCGCCACGGCGTCGAGCAGGTGGCCGACGTGATGGGGGCAGGTGGGAGGTGGAAGACGGGCCGGGGTGGGCTGGCTGAGGTGGGCCTCGCCCCAGGCGAGCTTTAAGCCCCTATTTTATTTTGTTTTGTTTCTGTTTGCTCAAATTCTTTTCTGTAATTGATTTATTAACCCTAGCATTTTTGTAAAATATTATTGGTGTTTGTAAATTAGGTTTACATATTACTGAGGTGCTACAAAAGTTTTTGCAGCAAAAGAAATTCATTAGATATTTATTTTAAATATTAAATGCCCAAAGTAAGGGTTTTAACCTACTATTTGAATTGTTTGGAATTTTCTGTAACTCCAAAAATTACCAAAGTTGGTCCAACATGATTATAATGATTTTAGGCAATTTACAAAAATAGTTTCATGATTTTTGGAACAACTTTATTTGAGCACATTTGTTTTTAATTTTCATTCAAAGTAGTTTCAACTAGGGTATAGTTTCATGATGGGGGAGATGCATTGGGATTAGGGTTTGAAAAGAGCAGAAGCAAAGTTTGATTAGGGACAGGGGATAACAGTGATTAACAAACAGTGATGGTCAACAGTGATGATGATTACTGTTACAGGAACTGAGGGTGTTACAAAATTGTTCTCCGTATCGCTTATAGGATAAAGCTTCAGATTTGTATAAGCGTCTCGATAACTCTCATTTGCTAAATTGGCATGAGCTTATGTCTCTCTTTTATACCAAGTTTTATCCTCTTCATGAAATTCATCGAGACAGGAATTATATCTATAACTTTAGGTCTCGTGACGGAGAAAGCATCTCTCAAGCTTGGGGGAGATTGAAATCTCTAATGCTCAAATGTCATATTCATGAGCTCCCCGAGGAAACTATACTTACAAACTTTTATGCAAGACTTTCTCGTCGGGATAAGGAGATGTTGGATGCCTTCTCTAGTGGGGTATTTCAGACGAAAAGCGTTGCAGAAAGATGGGATCTCCTTGAAAGCATCCAGGAGAATACCGAAGATTGGGAAATAGATAAAGGTATTTAACCCACTATAAATTATGAGCATGATTATATAGAGAGCTATGTGAAAACTGATTCCTTTAATGCCTTTTGCTCTAAGATTGGTCTTGATTCCCATCTGATGATTGATGTTTGTAAGGACTTTGCCTCTCACATCGACTCTTCTAAGAAGAAGAAGAGTCAGCATCATAAACCCTTCAAAGAATCATCTATTGATATTCATGTTGCTGACCCTATTGTGCCTGCAGTTATATATAAAAAGCCCCATTTTCCCGTAAGAATAAGGGAGCACTCTTTTGTGACAAGCATAATGAATAAGAGTGAGAGAAGAATTGATGAACCTGAGGACCAGATCAAGGTCGATCCTCGAGTTGCATTGGTTAAGGATCTTATTACTAATGATGCTTTAGATTCCAATATAAACTTTTGTGTTGTTTCCACTAACCTTGTCACAGCCAAGAATAAGGGCCCAATTTCAGGTACTCCAGTAGTATCTGTTAAAATAGGAGATCATAATTATTATGGGCTATGCGATTTGGGATCGAGTGCTAGTGCTATCCCGTATTCACTTTATCAAGAGATCATGGGTGAAATTTCACCTTGTGAACTTGAAGAAGTTGATGTTACTATTCATCTTGCAAACAGAGCAACTATCTCTCCTATCGGAATTGTGAGAGACGTTGAAGTCTTATGCGGAAACGTAAAGTATCCTACCGACTTTCTAGTACTTGGTTCAGTAAGGGACAATTTTTGTCCTATTATTTTCGGTAGACCTTTTCTCAGAACCTGTGGAGCTATAATAGATTGCAAGAAAGGTAAAGTTTCTGTTGAATTCAATGGTGAGCCATATGAATTTAACTTTTCAAAGTTCTCTAAGCAGCCTCATGGTACTGATTTTCCTAGTAATGATAAGATTATTGAAGATATTGCTTCCATTGCTATTCCCCCTAACGATCCTTTGCAGCAATATATGGAAGACCACGAGAATGATTTGCATATGCAGGAGAGGAATGAGCTGGACGAAATATTCTTAAGACAACCTGCTATCCTAAAGCACAACCTTCCAGTTGAGCCTTTGGGAATTTTGTCGCAACCAAAAGAAGATCCAGTGTTTGATCTTAAACCTCTTCCCGATTCGCTCAAATATGCTTATTTAGATGAAAAGAAAGTATATCCTGTTATTATCAATTCTAACCTTTCAGGGTATGAAGAGGAGCGTCTATTGGAAGTACTTCGCAAACATCGAGGTGCAATTGGCTATACCCTTGATGACCTTAAGGGGATTAGTCCATCTATTTGTCAACATACCATCAACCTTGAACCTGATGCTAAACCAGTTGTTGATCATCAACGACAGTTGAATCCTAAAATGATGGATGTTGTAAGGACTGAGATTCTCAAGCTTCTAGCCGCAGGTATTATCTACCCTATAGCTGATAGTAAGTGGGTAAGCCCGGTTCAATGTGTTCCAAAGAAAGGAGGAACAATTGTGGTTCCTAATGATAAGAATGAACTAATACCTCAAAAATTATTATTGGATATCGAGTGTGTATTGATTACAGGAAGCTGAACAAGGCAACCAGGAAGGACCACTACCCGTTGCCGTTCATCGACCAAATGCTTGAAAGGTTATCCAAAAAATACTCACTTTTGTTATCTTGATGGTTATTCTGGCTTCTCTCAAATTCATGTTAACAATGCTGATCAAGAGAAGACCACTTTTACTTGTCCCTATGGTACTTATGCTTACAGATGTATGCCTTTTGGTTTATGTAATGCCCCTGCTACTTTTCAAAGGTGTATGTCTGCTATCTTTCATGTTTTTGTGAAGAAATTGTGGAGGTATTCATGGACGAGTTCTCCGTCTATGGAACCTCTTTTGACCATTGTCTCCACAACCTTAATAAATTTTTGCAGAGATGTGAGAAGACAAATCTGGTGGTTAACTAGGAGAAGTGCCACTTTATGGTCAACGAGGGAATTGTTCTTGGCCACAAGATTTCTGAGAGGGTAATTGAGGTGGACAGGGCCAAGATCGAATCAATTGAAAGGATGCCCTATCCAAGGGACATCAAAGTTATTTGTAGTTTTCTCGGTCATGTTGGTTTCAATAGAAGATTTATTAAAGAATTTTCTAAGACTTCGAGACCCCTCATTAATCTTCTCCAGAAGGATGTTCCCTTTGTTTTTGATGAAGATTTTAAGGAAGCCTTTGAAGTTCTTAAGAAAGCTTTAATAACTGCTCCTATAGTACAACCACCTGATTGGAATTTACCTTTTGAAATTATGTGTGATGCTAGTGATTTTGCTGTTGGAGCTGTTTTAGGACAAAGGGTTGATAAGAAGCTGAATGTTATATATTATGCTAGCAAAACCCTTGATAGTGCTCAAAAGAATTACGCTACTACTGAGAATGAATTATTGGCAGTAGTGTTTGCTTGTGATAAGTTTAGGCTGTATATTATTGAATCTAAGATTATTGTTCATACTGACCATGCTGCCATTAAGTATCTTATGGAGAAGAAGGATGCCAAACCAAGGCTCATCCGATGGGTACTCCTTCTTCAAGAATTTGATTTGCAGATTGTCGATAGGAAAGGAGCAGACAATCCGGTGGAGGATAATCTTTCAAGGATGGAAGATATACCGCATGATCCCATTCCAGTCAACGACAGTTTTCCAGACGAATAGCTAGCTGTTGTTAAAGTACAATCTCTCCGATCCTTGGTTTGCAGATTATGCTAACTTTATTGTTGCAAAGTTTTTGCCTCCAGGTTTAACATTTCAGCAAAGGAAGAAGTTCTTTCATGATTTGAGGAATTAATTTTGGGATGACCCACATCTTTTCAAAGAAGGTCCAGATGGGATCGTGAGAAGATGCGTACCGGAACACGAACAGAAAAACATTCTCAAACAATTTCATGATAGTCCATATGGAGGACATCATGCTGGTGAGAGGACCGCACATAAGGTTCTTCAATCAGGTTTTTATTGGCCTACTCTCTTTAAAGATGCTAGAAATTATGGTTTATCCTGTGATAAGTGTCAGAGAGTTGGTAATATTAGTAGGAGGAATGAGATGCCTATGAATTACTCTCTAGTGATTGAGCCTTTTGATTGCTGGAGTTTTGATTTTACGGGTCCTTTTCCTTCCTCACACAAGTACACTCACATTCTAGTTGTTGTTGATTATGTAACCAAGTGGGTAGAGGAAGTCCCCACTGAAAGTGCTGATCAAAATACATCTTTGAAAATGCTCAAGGATGTAATTTTTCCTAGGTTTGGAGTACCCAGGTACCTCATGACTGATGGGGGTTCGCACTTTACACATAAAGCTTTTAGAAAATCTTTATCCAAGTACGATGTCAATCATAGAATTTCTTCACCGTACCACCCTCAAACTAGTGGGAAAGTTGAGCTTACCAATAGAGAGATCAAGTTGATCTTACAAAAGACAGTCAATAGAAATAGAAAGGATTGGTCAAATAAGTTAGGAGATGCTTTGTGGGCGTATAGAACTGCTTACAAAAACCCCATGGGCATGTCTCCTTATAAGATGGTTTATGGCAAGGCTTGCCATTTGCCATTAGAATAAGAACACAAATCTTTCTGGGCTATTAGAGAGCTTAATTCTGACCCGAAGTTAGCTGGTGAAAAGAGTCTCATGAACTTGACTTCTCTAGATGAGTGGAGAAGTGAAGCTTACGAGAGCCCTAAAATGTTCAAGGAAAAGGTAAAGAAGTGGCATGATAGGAGGATTCTGAAACGTGAATTTAATGTTGGTGATAAAGTTTTGTTGTTTAGATCCCATTTCAGGTTTTCTCTAGGTAAACTACTTTCCAGGTGGGAAGGGCCATTTCATATTGAGGAAGTCTACCGCTCAGGTGCAATCAAGATTAACAATTTCGAAGGCACCAAACCTCAAGTGGTGAATGGGCAAAGACTTAAGCATTACATAGCAGGAGATCCTGTCAATGTTGATGTGGATTTGGTGTACACAAAGTCTCATGAAGAACATGTTGCAGCCCTGTTTCAGACACCAGCAGAAGCAGAATAAGGAATGGTATGTATTACGGTAAGGAAACATCGCGAAACTGCCATATAAGTTCCAGATTACGAGTTTTTGCAAAATATAGAAAATTTGAGGCCTAAGTGGAGCCGGAGACCAGCTCCAGTGGGCCCAGGCGCCCCCTAGGCGCGGCCCCACCCCTGGTCGCGACGGGAGGCCGCCTGGGCACCCCGGAGCTCGTCTCCCACTCCGCTTTGACCCGTTGCCTTCCTTTCTGTGCAGAAATTTTTGCTATATATTTGCCAGGATCATTCCGGCAACGTATCTCGCGATTTCCTGTGTTTTCTTTTTGAGTTGTTTCTGCCAGGACTAAAAGTTGAGTAGTAGAGATGTCTTCTTGTGGCTCGAGCGGAGAGGACTTCTTGGGATGGCGTCTACGTCAAGTCCAGAAGGATCTTAATCAAGGGAAGCACGTTGATTGGTCTACCGAAGAAGAAGCTGCCGCAAGATAAGCGGAAATGGAGCGCTCCGTGAGAGAGGAAGTCAAGACTATCGCCGCACAACAGCAAGGAGGCCCAAGCAATCCCATCATGGTGGGATTTGTCCAACCTCATTATGATCTTTCTCTTAACCTTTCAGGGCCCTCCACTTCACCTGAAGATCAATGTATGCTTTCCACCATCTCCGAGGCCTACCGCATCACCAACCAACTCTGTGAATATTTCCCTATGCTACAAGTACAGGTGAAGGTCTTGGAGTCAGAGAACCGAACCATTCGTCGTGTCATCAGGGATCTGAAGAAACAACCACAACAAGATGAGGAGTAAATCTCTTTGGGTAATGGCATCCCCTTAGCTTGTTCCAAGCTTGGGGGAGTGCCCGGTATTTTTATCTTTATCTATGTCTTTTAGAGTCAAGTGGAGTCGTATCATGTCTAGGGAAGTTATCTTATAAAATAGGTGTTTGCTTTGAGGTCTATCACTCCTTTTTGGAGAGTTATGTATCCGTGAGTGTGGAGTCGTCTATGATGGAATATTAATGAGAAGTTTATAGATCCCTTCGGTGCACTCGGTATTCTATTCACGCAATCGACCTTATGATGATTCCTATGGGGAGTATTGACCTTATATCAGGTATGGCTTTGAAAACTTTATTTAATCTTGGCAAACATAGCTTTGGTCATAGCAACAAGCATATTATTTTTCTCAAAGTAACGACATAGCCAAACCCTCTTTGCTATTATTCTTTTAGTGTTATGTTGACAAGAAAGACAACATGATGTGATATGCTTGTTTTAATGCTTATGCTTTATATTTATTTGCATCCAAGTCATCATCAATTGTCTGTTCTCTCAAAGCCTTTGTTAGCCAAACCTCTGTACTAAGCGGAATTTTGCTTGTACATCCATACCCTGAAACCAGTATCTTCCATTTGAGTCCACCATACCTTCCTATTCGTGGTATTCCACTACCACTACTAAAGCATAGAATTTTTGTGTTATCCTTAGATGTTCAAAATCTTCTGTTTTGTGCCCCTGTTTTAGCTCATGAGGAAGTAGTAGTTAATTCATGACCTTATTAAGTTGGACAAGTTTTACCTCGGGATTGCATGTCTAATCTGCAAACCCCTAATACGAGGAGGACCTGGCATGAGTGCGCCCAGCTCACAAAAGATAATACAACAAACAAACCCTCCTGCACACTTTGTTCATGAGAAATCAGAAAACTTTGGCAGTGATGAACAAAGGAGATTGCGGATATGTGATCGTCCCCGTTTGGGAGCCGTTCCTCGAAACTTGTCCAATCTGAGAAGTAATTGAGTTATCTATTAGCATTCGTTGCTAAATCATGCACCTCTCAAAACTTGTTTTCATTCTGTTTGATCTAAGGATAGCACTTGAGTTTTCCCTGCTTGCCTTTAGCAAGGCTTTTTCTTCACTTTTGTGTTGAGTCAGTTTTCCCTACTTCCTCCTTTCCCAAAGAGAAAAGACACTTGATGCTAATGAAGATTCATCAATATAATGTTGCATTAAAGTTTTGCCATGCCATATCATTGTTGACATTATCTCTTGATAAGTAAGTTGTTTGCAAAATCGTTTGCCAAGCAAACATCTTCCTTTGTGTTAACATTTGCACTTCATGACTAATAGCTTGTTCTTTCAAAAAAGTTCCAAATTGTCTCTTCAAAATATAAAGAGAAAGAGCAAAGGTAAAAGCTTTTAGTTGTCCCTTGACCAAAGGACTTGTTTGCGATGATTTGATGAGTTTCCTTAGCCCTACTTTTGATTATAATTGTTATTACTCTTTCATAAGGGCTTTATGAGTTGGAGATTGTTGTTTAGGATGTTTGAGTTTGGTGAAAAGATCATGATGCTTCTTGTCCGTATTTTATTTATCGACACTTCACTCTCTAAACTTGTGGACAGGTTTACCGAGCTCAGTTTTCGCTTGGGTACAAGCGAGGTCTAAGCTTGCGGGAGTTGATACGTCCAAAATGCATCACTATTTTATATCGTAATTCATCCTTATTCATTGATATATTTCACATTACGATGATATTCTTATGTTATTTTGTCTTATTTTACACAGTTTGCAACCTTCCGGTGCCGAAGCAGCAGACGCAGGATTCAGCGGTAAAAAGTGGACGCTGAGTTGCTGAAGAAGAATACCTCCAAATTACCTAAAAATCGACGGGGGGTATTTTCCAGAAGAATAACGAAGACTCGCCGAAGAGGGGCCACAAGGGGGCCACAGGGGCCCCAGGAGGCCACCTGGCGCGGCCCCACCCCTGGCCGTGCCGGGAGGGCGCCTGGAGCCCTAGGGCCACTCTCTCCTCGTTACGCGAAAACCATAAAAAGAGAAGCTTTCACGGAGTTCCGTCGCCGCTCCGTGGCGGAAACCTACAGAGAAGAAAAGGGCTCTCCGGCGGGCAGATTCCGCCGAGGATATCACCTCCTAGAAGGGGAGATCATCGCCATCGTCATCACCATCGTCACGGGCATCATCGAGATCATCATCAACATCATCCCCAACATCAGCACCATCTCCACCACCATCCAATCTCACCTCACAAGTTCATCTTGTGTTGTAATCCGTACTATCTATCCTCTCTACTCTACCGGTGTTGATTACTACGTTGTGGTGAATACTATTGAGTTTTGTTGGAGAAATACCATTATGTATAGATTGTTTATCATATATTTGTCACCTCTGATCATGATCTCTTTTATGTCTTGTGAGTAGTTACTTTAGTTCTTGAGGACATGGGAGAAGTCTAGTTGCTAGTAGTCATATGATGTTGAAGTAATTTGTGTTGTTTGATATTTAAGTTGTGTTGTTATTTTCCTAGTGGTGTTGTGTGAGTCGAACACTCAACACTTCGCCTTCTTAAGGACCTAGGGAAATACATTGTGTATTAAGGATGCTTACGGTGGGTTGCCGGAGTGACAGAAACCTGAACCCCAGTTTGCAAACTTTTGCACAAGGGAGTACTGGATCCTTGATCTTATTGCTATGGTTAGGCTTTGCCTTAATTTCTATCTTGTATTTGTGGATGATTGCAAGATGTTTAATCATAAGAGTGCACTTATGTTAGTCGAGAAGGTGTGCTAGCATAGATCCACCCACTCAACACTTATCAGCACAACACTTGTTATCGATACAGAGTATGGCGAAAGCACGTGACTACCTCTCCATGTGTCCTCAAGAACGCTTTAGTCTTTATAACTTCAGTTGCCAGGCTTATCCTTTGCACAAAAGGATTTGGCCACTTGCTGCTCCTCGGTGCTATTTACTTTGCTTGCTTTTATCTTATCGTTGCTTATATCGAAAACCCCTAAAAATTTATCTTTCAGTGCTTGGAGTTATTCCTTGTCCAAAATCACCTATCAATACCTTTCGCTCCTCGTTGGGTTCGACACTCTTACTTATCGAAAACGCTACAATAGATCCCTTTACGTTGAGGGTCATCACCCAGCTGTAATTTGTTTACCTCGCATGGCTATTTTATCGTATTTTGGGAGAGAGACATCACTAGTGAACATCATGGGACCCCGGTCCATATTTCCAATACTGTTTACACCCACTATTTATTTTCTTCTTTATTTACTTTTCTGTTGCTATCACTATCATTTATTATCCCGTGTGTTTGATCCTTTGTAAACAACAAGGCCGGAGGGATTGACAACCTCTTTGAAGTCGTTGGGAGCAAAGTTATCTGTTCTGTGTGTGCAGGTCCACGTCATCCGCTTAATTGCTGGCGCCGTTGTCACCTTCATGTCGTTGTCGGAGTCCTACTGGAGACAAACCTTGGTATCTTCACCGAGGGAAATTTGCTGCTGTCTACATCTCAACCTTCCACTTTGGGTAACCAACGAGGGGCGAGAAGCCATCAAAGCTAATTTCTGGCGCCGTTGCCGGGGACTCTGCTCTTCAAGATAGGGGAGTTGCACGCTATCTTTTATCTTTGGTTTTTAGTCTTGTTAGTTTACCTTTCAGTTTTTGCTTTAGTGTCTTTTATCAAAAAACAAAAAAAAGTTACCTTGCTAGTAGTTGTCATTATGTCTGGTCCTTTTGCCTTTGGTGAAGCAGAAGTGCTCACCTTTAAACAAAGAGGTGGTGAAAGTCCGAAAGATGCCTGGTATAGAAATAATGGTTCTCAAAAAAGGGCCACCAAGAAGCAGTCCACTACTATCCTTCTTAGAAACTTTTATGTTGGAATTACTTCTTGGAATAGGTTTATTCTAGATACTGCTATCAATGGGAATTTCCTAGAAGTCCCAGTTTTGGAATCTCTTAGTATTATGGAAAATCTTGTTGGAAACCCCCTTGTTGCTAGCATTCAAGAGGACATTACCCTAGCTCACATTATGAAAAAACATGAAAAGATAGAGCTAGGGATGCCAATCATTAATAAGATAAGTGAGTTGGATCGTAAGATTCAAGGGAATTTGAATAGACTCGATAGCTCCATGCATAAAATTTTCAAAACCTTGGAGACCATAAAATCCTATGACTTGGATCCTTCTAGGATAGATAAGATTGAGGAAATCATTGACACTCTAGGAACTACTCTCTCCTCAATCAAAACCAAAAAGGTAGAAACTCCGGCGAAGAAGGAACCTAGGTTCGTTTACGTTCCAAAGGCTCCTCGTTTCAAAAATAATCCATCTATTTCCAAAGGGGTTGAAACTTTGAAGACTTTGGAAGAGATACCTCTCTTTAATAGAATAAATGAAACTCCAATTGATCTTCCTCCTTTTGCTTTTTCCCCTAGAAGTATCTTTATTAGGAATTTATTTGAAAGACCTCTTCGGAGTGGTTGTACTATTGAAGAGCTTTTTGATGATCTTGATGATGGTTCAATTGATACAACTTGATCTTTTTTCATAATGCCTAGCTTAAAGGCATAAAAGAAAGCGCTTTCGGAAGGCAGCCCACAACGAATTTAGGTTTTCCTTTTTGTTTTCCTTCTATTTTTAGTGGTCTTGATGATTGTTACTACTGTAGCAACATCATTGTATCTTTACTTTTCAAGATTTGTGCCATTTATAGCCTCATATGACGAGGGAAGTGAAAGTTGTGACATGATGTCCAGAAAACAGATTCTGTCCTCGTGACGGGAAAAATCATAGAAAAATCCCAGTTTATCTTTTTGAGCTGAAATTTTTACACAGCGTGCTCTATACAATCACGGAACTTTCGTATGTTCTGAGTTTTTTATTTGAGTTGCAGAAGTATCCCTAAAAAATTCTTTACTACCTGTTGGTCTGTTTTTCACAGATTCTGTCCTGTTTTGCCTTTTCCTCGTTTTGCAAACCTTAAGCTTGCTTTTTCTTTGCAAAACCTTTTTTCCAATCTTGAGAAACAGTAGCTCTTCAAGAATTTCCTTACTTCTAGTAGAGAAAATATATTTTATTATGGGTACTAACCTCGCTAATCAGATTATGATGAGTTATGTATGAAGGGAGTTTTCAAGTGTGCGAGGGAAGATGATAAAAGAAGATTCAGGAGTGTAAAACGCTCAAGCTTGGGGATGCCCCCATGCATCCCCAAGAAATATTCAAGGAGACTCAAGCATCTAAGCTTGGGGATGCCCCCATGCATCCCCTTCTCCATCAACAATTATCAGTTCGTCTTTGTTCCACTATATTTTTATCACTTCATGCGTTATGTGCTATGTTTGGAGCATCTTGCTCTTTATTTCCTTTTTAGTTTTCTTTAGCATTGCTTGCTGTTCATAACAAGTTAAAACCCATATTTCTTTGGGTGGGAGAGAAACACGCTCCACTTCACCCTAGAACACATCATAGGATTTTTCATGCCTATCTCTTTGCTGTGTGTGTTTTTTATCTTTTTCGTAGCTGCTGTCATGTTTTAGCTCTTAGTTTTCATGCTTATCTTTTTAAGAGATTTTGTTTAGTTTGTTGCTGGAACTCTCTTGACTTTTCATGTTTATCTTGTTAAGAGAGTTTGCCTGTTGCACTGAGTTGTGTGTCTTGACTTGAAGTAGGTAATTGAGGTTGCTATTCGATTGTAGTAGTAACTTGCAATAGTTTTGAGGTATTGCTATGAGTAATGTTTGAACTTTTGGTGTCAAGAGATTTAGCCTATTAGTGATAGATGTCGTATTTTGGGAAATCCGTGTTTATTTTCGAAAACCTACAAAATTAGTGGAGAACTTTAGCGACTAGATGGATCACTAATCTTTGGAGGGATCGAATATTAGAGTACACTCATGTACCATGAGTCGAGGATGCGCAAGGATAACCAAACCCCCATACACTCCTCCTAGGGGTACTTGTCTCTTTGTGAACCTCCTTATTAGATTGAGAGTTACCGATAATAAGTGCATGAGTTCTTCGGACTAATGTGAGTATTCGAAAGTTGACACCTCCACCTTCCCATATGTTTCTAGCCTCTCCTGTGTCGTGCATTGCCTCCTTCTCACTCCGAGAGTTGGCGTACACCTTCGCCGGTACATCCAAATCCTTGGCATGATACGCTCTGTCATCATAAACCTCCTTATATCCTTCCTCAAAACAGCCACCATACCTTCCTATCAAGGCATCTCCATAACCTTTCCGAGATACATTGCCATGCAACATCCACCTTCTCATGACTTGATCTTCATGTCATACATGCTTTTTCTTGATCGATGAGCCGCATGCTAGTTGGGCCTTTCCCTAATCATTGCTACATGACGCGCTAGTATCATTGCATATCCTGCTACACTGGCAGAGGCATACATTTGCATACATCATGATAGTTTCATTTTATTTATGTTGAGTACCTTTGTAAAGTGTGAAAGATCTTCTATACTTCTTATAATATATAGAGTGTTGCCCCTAAAGTGAGGAAAAGATCCCAAAGAGGACAAAATCAAAAGATCCCAAAGAGGACAAAATCAAAAGATCCCAAAGAGGACAAATGAGAGAAATAGAAAGAGCCATTGAGGCCACCAAAAAAATAGAAAAAAAGAGAAAAAGGAGAAAAATAAATTAAAAGAGAGAAGGGGGCACACTAATATTCCTTTTTAGAGATCCACACTCGTACTCCATCTTATTTCAAGTACTCCATAGAGATTATCATTCATGCATATAGCTATGTGGGGACCTTCACACTATAGAACTTGGCTTGTATATTCCATTGACGAGCCTCCTCAAATGAGCTCTAGGTCTTCATGAGCAAGCAAGTTGAATGCACCCCCACTAGTTCCATTGGAGAGCTTACCTTAGCTCATATGTGCATCCGTTGCATGGCAATCCCTACTCCTCACATCATATCTATCATTTCGATTTCTCTCGCCTATGATTGTCCTCGTTGATGTGAGCCTTTCAGACCTTTTTTGTCTTCCTCCCCCATCATTTTTATCTCTTTGCCATCCTAAGTGTCAACTTTCTTGCTTATGCTCATCCATTGCATGAGTGCTCAAAATATCAAAAAGTAGTGGATCATTTTGACTTGTACCTGCCTAGTTGTCTGGGGATGAGTCAAGATGAGATTCCAAATAAGAGCAAGTGTGAAACTTTAGTAGATTATGTTCTCAACAATAAAAACTATGTTTAATCTCTCGTATCTCCCTATCCCCTTTCTTGCACGCAAACACCATTTGGAGACATTCGAGTCACGGACAGCGAGAGCTCTTGCACCTTTATGTTCTTATGTTGCTTGTTTCAATGCTAATATAGACTCTTTCCTGTTATGACTTGAATTGAATTACATGCCTTGATTGCTTTACTTAAAAGTTCTTATATGGTTGGTAGCATGTCACCATAGAAATTATGCTTGTTATCATTAACCTACTCGAGGACGAGCAGGAATTAAGCTTGGGGATGTTGATACGTCCAAAACGTATCTATTATTTCTGCTTGCTCCATGATTCTTTTGTGTGATATTGCTATGATATTGATGCACTTCCATACACTTTTGATCATATTTGGACTAACCTATTAACTCAGTGCACCCTAGTGTCAGTTCCTGTTTTCTGCTGTTTTTGTATTTCAGGTTTTCCCATTACTTAAAGTGCGAGAAAAATTCCGGGAAAATATAGGAAAAATCGGCGTATAGGAAGCTTCTTTGAAGAGCCCAAGTGGGGACAGAGGGGAGCCAGGGGTGGCCTAGGCGGCCACCTGGCGCGACAACCCCCTAGGCCGCGCCAGGGGGGCGCCTGGAGCCCCTGGTCCACCCCTGGCTGCCCCCCTTCGCGTATATATCCCTCTCGTCCCGAAACCCTCGAGGACAGAACCCTTTTTCGCGATCTTTCCTCTGTTCCGCCGCCTCCGCGCTTCCAAGATTGGGAGCACCAGGAGCCCTCTTCCCGGCACCCTGCCGGAGGGAGGAACCACCTCCGGGAGCTTCTCCACCACTATGGATGCTTCCCGGATGAACCGTGAGTAGTCCACCTTGGACCATGGGTCCATGATCAATAGCTATGTGATGTTCTCCTCACCTCTTTGTTCTTTATGGTTTAGACCTCGTGAGCTTCCCTACATGATCGAGGCACATATGTAATCTTTCTGTTGTTGCTATGCTGAGTTTGCTGGTATCTAGTGGATTAGGAGACTATGTTCAGATTGTGTTTCAGTAATATATTTGATTCTCCTCTTTTATATTTATGTTCTTGAGTAATTCTTGCATGTTCTCCGTTGCTATTTATTGCTTTGGCCAAGTAGTAGGTAGTGACTCCAAGAGGGAGCGTTATGCATGATTGTGGGTTCATGCCTCCTGATGACTAGCTTGAGTGACAGAAACATGAGTCTCGGGGATGTGATGTTGCCACAAGGGAGAAAACAACGGTGCTTGTACTTGCGGGTGCAAGGATTGATTACTTTACGCAAAGTTCTTTAATGCAGTTGTTTATTGCTTTGAGTTTACACTTTGGGTGGGATTCGCAACTTAATACAAGCGAGATGTTATGGATAGATATCTCAAGGTGGATGATTAGTAGGTAGATGCATATGGATTTCGGTCTACTTGTCTTGGCGTACAGCCCGTGCTTTTGAGCCTCTTCCTTTCTTTATAGCATAGTTAGCATTGGTTTGCTCACATAATCCTGTCAATTGCCCAGTTGTAATTTTTTACCTCGCATGGCTATTTTATCGTATTTTGGGAGAGAGACATCACTAGTGAATATCATGGGACCCTGGTCCATATTTCTAATACTGTTTACACCCACTATTTTTTTCTGCTTTATTCACTTTTCTGTTGCTATCACTATCATTTATTATCCCGTGCGTTTGATCCTTTGTAAACAACAAGGCCGGAGGGATTGACAACCTCTCTGAACTCGTTGGGAGCAAAGTTATCTGTTGTGTTTGTGCAGGTCCACGTCAATCGCCTAATTGCTGGCGACGTTGTCACCTTCCTGTCGTTGACGGAGTCCTACTAGAGACAAACCGTGGTATCTTCACCGAGCGAAATTTGCTGTTGTCTACATCTCAACCTTCCACTTTGGGTAACCAACGAGGGGCGAGCATCCATCAGTTGCACGAGTGGCTAAGCAATCCTCATGGGCGCATTCTTTGTGTGCTGGTAAGATATCTGTTGTTGAGTCGTTGGTGCGGAAAATTGCTGATTTGAAGAAGGCGTTAACTGGTAGCCAAGTTATCTCTGTGTTCGTGAGGAGGCGCATCCAGCCACTTTAGCATCGGGTGCACCACATGTGGTGGTATACTGGACCCGAGGACCCGACCAGGTGTGCACCCGAGGACTTCTCTGATGGTGACCAAATGCATGAGTACTGGTTTTGAGAGCTCCATTCGTCCGTATGCTGCTGATGTGCCCCTTCCTGAGGTATTTACTCGAGATCCTTGTGATTTGGCTAATATATGTTGGTTATTGATGATGCCCTTTCTTGCAGAATCACTCTTCCCTGCTGAACAATCCGCCATAGCCTGAAGATGCGGAGATACTGGATTAGCCTAATGCAGCCAAAGCTGACCCCGCGCCCGCAGGTGATGGGGGTGCTTCTTGTGCTGATGCTGGCGAGTCCGCGAGTGAGAAACCGTCGTCTGCGGATGACAGTGAAGACTTGAGTCCCTTGAGTATCAAACGCAATCTCTCCTCGACCGCGAGTGAACGGGATACAGAGGGTGGTGGTGGCGAACTACCACCAGTCGCGCCTTATGTTGTGCCTTGCTCGCACCCGGCTGCTCCAAAGAGGCGCAAGTTTGGGGTGCTGCTTCGTCCAGGCGCCGCGCCTGTTGGGTTCCTATTTCTTGTGCTGGGTGATTTTGTTGTTGTTTTGTCTTCCTGTTTTGATGATGTGAAATTTTCAGTACTGTTCCTGTTCCGCCTGCCTCCTCCACAAGTATTGTTGCTGTTGATCTTCGTTCGACTGACTCTGGACTGGCGGCGGGTCAGTCAGCTCCTTCCGCGACTCCTGTAGCTTCGGGTGCAGGGACGACTCCTGCGACTGCTCCATCTGGGGGATCTGCTGCAGCTACTGAAGGCGACTCCCCCCCCCCCCAGACGCAAAACATGTGATTCCTAAAGGGTACTATTTGGAGAGGCGGAGTCTTCCTATTGAGGATAAGGCCAAGTTTTTTGATCACATGGCTGATCAGGTATGGAGTTCTTTGTACTTTTGATCTGTATTGGGGCGCGGCAGTGCTCCCGATGGGAGTAGCCCCCGAGGCTGCGAGAAATCATTTGTGATTGCTTGCAGTCTGAGATTTGACTTTCTTTCTGCTTTCGTTTTGTGCGACATTGGGGGCACGGCAGTGCTCCCGATGGGAGTAGCCCCCGAGGCTGCGAGCAATCACTTGTGGTTGGTTGCAGTATGAGATTTGACTTTCTCCTTTGCGTGGCTCTGATTTCTACATACTTGTTTTATTCCATCCTTTGTTCTGAATGTCCGAGCGTGTGCTGACCGATACTGATCGGCGGCGACGTGCTCATGATGCAACCCAGGGGAGCTTGACCACCATGAGGTGTAAGAATGCTTTCCCCTTTTTTTCTTGTTCAGTTGTTGACTGGTCGCTGATACGTCCAAAACATATCTATAATTTCTGCTCGTTCCATGCATGTTTTGTGTGATATTGCTATGATCTAGATACACTTTCATACATTTTTTATCATAATTGGACTAACCTACTAACTCAGTGCACCCCAGTGCCAGTTCCTGTTTTCTGCTGTTTTTCTATTTCAGTTTTCCCCCATATAAAAAGTGCCAGTAAAATTCGGGAAAATTCAGATAAAAAATCAGCGTGACGGAAGCTTCGAGAAAATCCCGGGAGGGGCCAGAGGGGGGCCAAGGGGGGCCAGGCGGCCACCCGGCGCGGCCCCACCCCTGGCCGCGCCAGGGGGGCGCCTGGGGCCCCTGGCCCACCTCTGGCTGCCCCCTTTCGCCTATATATCCCCCGTCACGGGAAAACTCCAGAAGAAGAACCCTATTCCGCGAACTCGCCTCTGTTCCGCCGCCGCCGCACTTCCAAGATCGGGAGCACCAGAAGACCTCTTCCCGGCACCATGCCGGAGGGAGGATTGACCTCCGGGAGTCTCCACTCCACCATGGATGCTCCCCGGATGTCCCGTGAGTAGTTCTTCTTGGACCATGGGTCCGTGATCAGTAGCTATGTGATGTTCTCCTCCCCTCTTTGATCTTCATTGTTTAGACCTCGTGAGCTTCCCTACATGATCGAGGCACCTTTGTAATATTTCTGCAGTTGCTATGTTGAGTTTGATCGGATCTGATGGATTATGAGATTATGTTCAGATTGTGATAGAGTAATATATTTGGTCTTGATCTTTTATATTTTTGTTCCTAAGTAATTCTTGCATGTTTTCCGTTGCTGTTTATTGCTTAGGCCAAGTAGTAGGTAGTGACTCCAAGAGGGAGCGTTGTGCTAGATTCTGGGTTCATGCCTCCCTGATGACACGCTTGAGTGAAAGAAACATGAGTCTAGGGGATGTGTTGTTGCCACAAGGGGGAAAACAACGGTGCGTGTGACCGCGGTCACAAGGATTGTTTACTTTACGCAAAGTTCTTTTATTGCAGTTGTCTGTTGCTTTGAGTTTACACTTTGGGTGGGGCTCGCAACTTAATACCAGCGAGATGTTCTGGATAGATATCTCAAGGTGGATGATTAGTAGTAGATGCAGATGGATTTCGGTCTACTTACCTAGGCGTACTGCCCGTGCTTTTGAACCTCTTCCTTTCTTTTGTACCATAGTTTGCATTGCGGTGCGTTCATAATCCTGTCAATTGCCTTTCTGTAATTTGTTTACCTCGCATAGCAGTTTTATCTTCTTTTGGGAGAGAGACATCACCAGCGAATATCACGTATCCCGGTCCATATCCTTATAACTGTTTCCAAGCTATCTTTACTTTTCTGCTTTTACTTGCTATCATTATCACTTGTGTTTTACCCTTTGCGAACAACAAGACCGGAGAGATTGACAACCTCTCTGAACTTCGTTGGGAACAATGTTATCTGTGTCTGTGTGCAGGTCCACGTCAGTCGCGCCGCTGAAACCTACTTATCATATCCGGAGTCCTACAGGATACAAACCTTGGTATCCTCACCGAGGGAAACTCACTGCTAAACTGCATCACGCCTTCCACTTTGGGCTCACCAACGAAGGGCGGGAAGCTGTTAAGCAAAGAGAATTTCTGGCGCCGTTGCCGGGGACTCCGAGTGCTAAGATAGGGGAGTTGCACACTACCCTTTACCTTTGTTTTTTAGTCTTGTTAGTTTACCTTTCAGTTTTTATCTCAGTGTCCTTTATGAAAAACCACAAAAATAGTTGCTACCTTTTGCCTTTGTCTTGCTTTGCCTATTTATGATATCCTCACCATGGGTGATGAACCACCCAAATATGGTAGGATGGACATGTTTCACTTGGATCGTCTTTGATCCATTTGTGCTCGCGCTAAAAACCCAACCGACTTGGTTGAGGGAAAATCATTGGATGAGCATGCTCATTATACGCGGCACCACCTATCTCAGAAATGGAAACATTTATGGGATCAAATACATGTTTCTTATTGCCATGCTAAACTTTTGTGCCACATTTATGATTTTACTTGTTGTTCTAATATAGATCATAAACACCTTCCTTTCCAATGTGAGTTTAATGAAAATGAGATCTTATCTTCTTATGCTAAAGGTGTTTATGATTACTTTGATGTTGAAAATATTGAAGAGTTTGTTGCTTTTAAAGGTGCCTATGAGATTGCTTCTTTGATTGAAAAGTATCACGATACTATTTTCGAGTCTGAAAACTTTGCAGTTCTTGCTTTTTGCTTCGAGAATTATACTTCCAATTCTTATATTGAGGATTTTAAAAATAAAATGTTTTCTGCCCAAGAAGAGGCCAATGATTGCCTTGAGGAGGAATCCCATGATTCCGAGGACTCACTTGAAATATCCCTTTCTGAAAATTTTGATACTTGCTTTGTTGATGGCCAAGATGCCACTATGGATGATGCTGACAAAAATGAACTCTCTATAGTTGCTTATGTTAAGCATGAAATATTTTCTATTGCACCCACACTTGATTGTCCTATTATCCTTTTGAAATCTCCAACTCATATTCCGGAGAATTGTGCTCTTATCAAGGCTCAATGTGATGGGCTGCATTTATCTTATAATCCTAAAGACCGTGTTGAAAACTATACACGTGTGCTTGTAGTTCACGAACAACATGATTTATGTGATAGTTATATTCTTGATGATGTTCATGATACTACTGAAAATTACTTTGAGAGAGGAAAGCTTGGTTGTAGAAACTTTCATATTACAAAAACACCTCTCTTTATGATGAAATTTTTGAAGTTGTTCTTGTCCACCTTCCTATGCATGTCACTTTGTGCTTCTTTGATTTATTTTCTTACAAGATGCCTATGCATAGGAAGTGGGTTAGACTTAAATGTGTTTCATATTTGCTTCTTCATGCTTTCTTCTGCTTCAAAGTCTTATTCTTGTGAGAGCATCTTCTATAATCCTTAAGCCTAGCTAATGGCTTTAAAGAAGCGATTTCGGGAGGCAGCCCTCAACGAATTTAGGTTTTTCTTTTTGCTTTTGTTATGTCTTGATGATTGTTACTACTTTAGCAACATCATTGTATCTTTATTTTTCAACTTTGTGCCAAGTTATAGCCTCTTACGGCAAGGGAAGTAAAAGTTGTGACGTGCTGTCCAAAAAACAGATTCTGTCCTCGTGACCAGAAAAATTCCAGAAAACTCCCAGTTCATCTTTTTCAGCTGAATTTTTTACACAGTATGTTGTATACAATTACGAAACTTCCGTATTATCTGAGTTTTTTTATTTCAGTTGCAGAAGTGCCCCTAAAAAATTCTTTACTATCTGCTGTTCTGTTTTTCACAGATTCTGCCACGTTTTGTCTCTCCTAACTTTTGCAAACCTTAAGCTTGCTTTTTCTTTGCAAAAACTTTTTGGCACTCTTGAGAAACAGTATCTCTTCAATAATATCTTTATATCCAGTGGAGAAAAATTATTTATTAAGGGTACTAACCTCTCTAATCAGCTTATGATGAGTTATGTATGAAGGGAGTTTTCAAGTGTGCGATGGAAGATGATGGAAGAAGATCCAGGAGTGTCAAGCGCTCAAGCTTGGGGATGCCCCCATGCAACCCCATTAAATATTCAAGGAGACTCAAGCGTCTAAGCTTGGGGATGCCCCCGTGCATCCCCTTCTCCATCAACAATCATCAGTTTGTCCTTCGTCTCACTATATTTTTATCACTTCATGTGTTATGTGCTATGCTTGGAGCGTCTCGCTCTTAGGTTTTGTTTTTAGTTTTCTTTAGCTTTGCTTGCTGTTCATAACAAGTTAGATCTTTTCTTTCTTTGTGTGGGAGAGAAACACGCTCCACCTTCAAAAACTAGAACACATCATAGGATTTTTCCTGCTTATCTTTTTGTTGTTGTGTGTTCTTTATCTTTTCATAGCTGCTGCCATGTTTAGTTTTAGTCTTAGTTTGTCTTTAGCAAGAGCCGTGGCTTTTGTTTAGTTTGTTGCTGGAACTCTTTTTAGTTTTCATGTTTATCTTGTTAAAGAGAGTTGGTTGTTGCACTGAGTTGTGTCTTGTCTTGAAAGTAGGTAATTGAGGTTGCTATTTAATTCCAGTAGTAACTTGCAATAGTTTTGAGGTATTGATGTGAGTAATGTTTGGACTTTTGGTGTCAAGAGATCTAGCCTATTAGTGATAGGTGTCGTATTTTGGGCAATCCGTGTTTATTTTCAAAACCTACAAAACTAGTTGAGAACTGTAGCTACTAGATAGATCACTACTCTTCTGAGGAGTCGAATATTAGAGTACACTCACGTACCATGAGTCCAAGATGCTCAAGGATAACCAAACCCCCATACACTCCTCCTCGGGGTACTTGTCTCTTTGTGAACCTCCTCATTAGATTGAGAGTTACCGATAATAAGTGCATGAGTTCTTCGGACTAATGTAAGTATTGAGAGTTGACACTTCCACCTTCCCATATTTTTTTAGCCTTTCACGTGCCGTGCATTGCCTTCTTCTCACTCCGAGAGTTGGTGTCCACCTTCGCCGGTACATCCAAACCCTTGGCACGATACGCTCTGTCATCATAAGCCTCCCTTTATCTTTCCTCAAAACAGCCACCATACCTACCTATCAAGGCATTTCCATAGCCTTTCCAAGTTACATTGCCATGCAACTTCCACCTCTTCATGACTTGATCTTCATGTCATACATGTTCCTGCTACACTGGCAGAAGCATACAGTGCAAACTTCATGTTAGTTACATCTTCTTTATGATTATGAGTACCTTGTAAAGTGTGAAAGATTTCTTCTACCTTCTTGTAAAATAGAGTGGTGCCCTTAAGTGAGGAAAAGATCCCAAAGTGGACACATTAAAAGATCCCAAAGAGGACAAATGAGAGTTAAATAGAAAGATCCATTGAGGCCACAAAAAAATACAAAAAAATAGAAAAAGGAGAAAAGGAAATAAAAAGAGAGAAAGGGGCAACACTACTATCCTTTTGAGAGATCCACACTAGTACTCCCTTTATATCCTTGTACTCCATAGAGATGATCTTTTTGCATATAGCTATATTGGAGAGCTTCCTAGCTCGTATGTGCACCGTTGCATGGCAATCCCTACTCCTCACATCATATCTATCATTTGGCATCTCTTGCCTATGATTGTCCTCATTGATGTGAGCCTTTCCCATCCTTTTTGTCTTCCTCCTCCACCATATTTATTTCTTTGCCATCCTAAGTGTTAACTTTCGTGCTTACGCTCATCCATTGCATGAGTGCTCAAAATATCGAAAAGGAGTGGATCAAATTGACTTGTACCTGGCTAGTGGTCTGGGGACGAGTCAAGATAAGATTCCAAAGAACACCAAGTGTGACACTTTAGTAGATTGAGTTATCAACACAAAAATACTTTTTCTCGTATTCGCTATCCTATTTCTTGCACTCAAACACCATTTGGAGACATTCGAGTTACGGACAGCGAGAGCTCTTGCCCCTAATGTTCTTTTGTTACTTGTTTCAATGCTAATATAGACTCTTGCTTGTTATGACTTCAATTGAATCTCTAACCTTGATTGCTTTACTTTTCAAAGTTCTTTTATGGTTGCTAGCATGTCACCACAGAAATTATGCTTGTTATCATTTACCTACTCGAGGACGAGCAGGAATTAAGCTTGGGGATGTTGATACGTCCAAAACGTATCTATAATTTTTGCTCGTTCCATGCATGTTTTGTGTGATATTGCTATGATCTAGATACACTTTCATACATTTTTTATCATAATTGGACTAACCTACTAACTCAGTGCACCCCAGTGCCAGTTCATGTTTTCTGCTGTTTTTCTATTTCAGTTTTCCCCCATATAAAAAGTGCCAGAAAAATTCGGGAAAATTCAGATAAAAAATCAGCGTGACGGAAGCTTCGAGAAAAGCCCGGGAGGGGCCAGAGGGGGGCCAAGGGGGGCCAGGCGGGCACCCGGCGCGGCCCCACCCCTAGCCGCGCCAGGGGGGCGCCTGGGGCCCCTGGCCCACCTCTGGCTGCCCCCTTTCTCCTATATATCCCCCGTCACGGGAAAACTCCAGAAGAAGAACCCTATTCAGCGAACTCGCCTCTGTTCCTCCGCCGCCGCACTTCCAAGATCGGGAGCACCAGAAGACCTCTTCCTGGCACCCTGCCGGAGGGGGATTGACCTCCGGGAGTCTCCACTCCACCATGGATGCTCCCCGGATGTCCCGTGAGTAGTTCTTCTTGGACCATGGGTCCGTGATCAGTAGCTATGTGATGTTCTCCTCCCCTCTTTGATCTTCATTGTTTAGACCTTGTGAGCTGCCCTACATGATCGAGGAACCTTTGTAATATTTCTGCAGTTGCTATGTTGAGTTTGATCGGATCTGATGGATTATGAGATTATTTTCAGATTGTGATAGAGTAATATATTTGGTCTTGATCTTTTATATTTTTGTTCCTAAGTAATTCTTGCATGTTTTCCGTTGCTGTTTATTTCTTAGGCCAAGTAGTAGGTAGTGAATCCAAGAGGGAGCGTTGTGCTAGATTCTAGGTTCATGCCTCCCTGATGACACGCTTGAGTGACAGAAACATGAGTCTAGGGGATGTGTTGTTGCCACAAGGGGGAAAACAACGGTGCGTGTGACCGCGGTCACAAGGATTGTTTACTTTACGCAAAGTTCTTTTATTGCAGTTTTCTGTTGCTTTGAGTTTACACTTTGGGTGGGGCTCGCAACTTAATACCAGCGAGATGTTCTGGATAGATATCTCAAGGTGGTTGATTAGTAGTAGATGCAGATGGATTTCGGTCTACTTACCTAGGCGTACTGCCCGTGCTTTTGAACATCGCGACTTGTCGAGATCTTTAACGGGTGAGGAGGTTGTTCTCTTCCCTTTTGTTGTGGTTCTTATCTTGAGTTTCTGAGCACTGTTATTTCCACTTGATGCAGGCTCCATGGGTGTTGAGGTGGCGGAGGCTGCTGCGACGGACTCGAGCACTCTCCGCGGTGTTGTGGATGTTGTGGCGGGTGCTACTGGAGCCGTGAAGGATGTCTGTGGTCGGGCTTCGACTCTTCTTAAGCTTCTTCATGAACATATGTTTCCGGATGAGGAGAAGAGGCCAGAGGGTCTTGATTTGCAGGTTGCTGCGTTCAGGCCGAATGGCGATTAGTTGGAGGGCTTGTGTGACACCCTGGATTATGAAACTTTCTTTTTTCGAAAACTTTTCTGATTTATTTCTGGATTTTCTATTGGATTTGCTTTTGAGCACCTCGTTGGACTTGAAACTTGAGCATATTTTCTTTCCATGCTCAAGTGGACCTTGAATCCAAGCCTTTCCAATGCCATTCCATTGATCCACCTCATCCAAGCCACCATTTTATTCAAGCCTTATATTCCTTTTTCCATTAAAAGGAATATTCCCATTATTTGAGGTTTGTGAAGCAACCCCTAGTTATATTGCTCCATAAATCCCCAAATAATTCCCACATGTCATTGATGTCATATCTTGGCAAATTCTCCAAAAACATTTCATAGCCCAAGTGGATATTTCCTCTGGAAAAATTCATTTGTCTGTGGGGGCAGAATGGAACTTTGTGAAGGGAGTGCCACTTCTCTTGATCCATTGCTGGTGAAACTTTTTTTGCAATCTCATATGATCATATGACTGATCTCCACCAAATTCCACCACCATTTGATTAGCCAAACTCCCACAATAAATTCCTAAAGTTTGGGTGCAGCAAGGGGGCATTGTGAAGCAAGTGCATGATAGGGGATCCCATTTGCCTTGAAACTTTTTGAGCATGATCCTACCACCAAATAACTCCACAAAACCAAATGGGAGCCAAATCCTATTACCCATGTGAGTGCACCATCATGTTTAAGTTTCTGACCAGTGGGCCTCATTGTGAAGCAAGTGCTAGCTATGTGTGTCCAATGGCTATAAAATTTTACACACGTGTGCACCATGCCAAATAACCAAGCTACACCAATTTGCAGCCAATTCCACCAATCCTATGAGATGCTAGCTTCAACATTGCCTTTCTTGGCCAATTGGACATTTACAAAGGAAGTGCTAGCTAGCTTACTCAAAATGAGATGAAACTTGGTGTACATACTCATCCTAGTGTATGATTGAGATATGAAAAATATCATGCCTAGGGGAGCTATGTACAGGCCATGTCACAGTACAAACACCTTCTACAGCATTGTGCCATTTGCAAATGATGTACCAAGTACATTGATCATTTTGGCCCCAAACTTTCCAGATCACTAGTCCTTCCTACCCTAAGCCCAGGAGACAACTTGGTCCAGTCCAAAACCCCACCATGTGAGTTGTGCTTCTGCTCCAAGTTTGCTGCATCCAACTGTTGATTGAGATAAAGATCAATCTAGAGCCCCTATTGACCATCCATCTGTACCCATGTGATCAGCACTCGAAGGACTCCACTGTAGACACCTTTGGCCACGAAGAATCTTATCCCCAAATTGGTGGCCACGCTCTTGGACGCACACGGCGTGCTCTGGCCGCGCTCCGCGCGTGCCCGACGCGTCCCCATCCAGCCACAGTGTGCCACTGTCGTCTTCTTCTTGTCAAGTCGCGCCGCACGGCTTTTCTCATCTCGCGTGCGCCACGCCACCCCCTCTCGGATCCTCTCGATGCCTCCAGACGCTCGCCAGCTCACGGCCGCCATGGCTGCTCTCCGATGTCTTGACCCGAGCTCGAATCCCTCTCCTCATGTATGAATAGGGCTTGCCCCCGAGCTTGAGTAGCACCAGAAGCCTCCCTAGCCTCTCCTAGCCGCTTCCCCCACTCCAATTCGTCGCCGGCGCCCCGCATTGCTCTCCACGGGCACCACGGTCGCCGCTCCCATCCGGCCAAAATTCCCGCAGCAGAGCTGCTCCCTCTCCACCTAGCCACTCACCTAGCCGTTGCCTGAACCACCCATAGCCGCTCCCTGGACTGCCCTGGGCTTCCCTCACCTCCACTCCCCGCCGGCCCGAGCTCGCCGCCTCACTCCCCACTGTGGTTGCGCCACAAACAGTCGGGCAGCGCTGCCGGCCCTCGCCCGCGGCCCCGTGGCCCCTGCGGTGCGTGGCTCGGCGCGGCGTGTCCGGCCAGCCCGCCGGCGCCCCTCCTTGAGTCGGCCCTCGACGGCGAGGCCGCCGGCGTCGGCCTCCCCTATTCCAGCGTCGCGGGGAACTAGAATAACAGAGGAGGATGGCGAGCTCTGACAGGGTGAGCCCGCTGGTAAGCCGCACGCGCCGCTGACGGCTGGATCCGACCCTGTGAGTGAAGGCGCCTCCCGCGTTATGCGTCTTCCTGCAGGGCAGGCGTACTTCACGCTTCGTCTGAACAGAATACGTTTTCATCATTCGAAAGCGCATTTCCGTCCTGCTTCAGCCCGAAATACGCTTCCACTAAGCCGAAAGCGTATTTCCTTTAAAAAAAACAGCCCCGACACCGTTTCGTGAATATCTCCGCACCCGTAAGTCCAAACGTGGTGATTCTTTTTGCGTTCTTTTCGTATCGAGCTCCTCTTTAGTTTAGAATAGGTTTCATGCCATGTTTTGATGTTTTTATTTTCTAGTCGAGTCAAAGTTGTGTTTGACGTTTTACCCGTTGCTCCATTTGAAATATTTTTGCAGGGTGTTGTCGGTGTCCAAGACAAAGGGTGTTTCACACTCCTCTGGTGAAAGGCAAGCCACAATACCATTTGCAACTTTGCAAAGCTTTGACATGCTGCTAAAATTGTTGTTCGATGATATGCTTATATCGGTGACCGTGATCATGTTGCCATGCTATGATGTATGTTATCATTGCCATCCTCTACTTGAATATGCTCCTGCTATGCTATGTTTTTCCATGTTATATCCATGCTATGCTTTTATTATATCATTGCCATGTTATGTCATGAATCATCGTAACCACAACACACCAACACCATGTTAAGTGCTCATGTCATCTTTATGCTAGTTCATGCTATGCCTAAGTTATGCTTAACTGCATTCATAATGTTGCCATGTGAATAACTTAATCTTTGTAACACGGATAAGTTCACCATCTAAAATGTGTTTGATCATATCTAATACTGTCATGTTAATATGCTATGCATTGTTATGATCTGATACTCATGTTGCACCTGATAATTGTGTTCGCTGTTGGAGATATGCTTCGTGACAAGTTGATCAGGTGCCACCGAACGGGACTTATCCGTGCAGCCACATTTGCCTGTATGGGCAGGCCTTGATTCGGTTTGTCGGTGGGTTCTCTTACGCGTATCACCAAAGTAGGGGAGGCTACACGCGCACGCTGCCCTGATCAGGAAGGTGGCGGTAGTCTTGACAGCCAGTGTTGTTATGAGCTCGGTCCCCGTTGGGACAGTATTTGCCACACGGTGGCCGGTTGCCAAGAGTTTGGCTGCTGTCAAGAGGACACAGGGGCTACCCAAGACGGGATGTCGGTGATGCCATAAGAGGGACACTCGGTATATCGGTCTCGTTGGAGAAGTCCTAGTTCACTCCTGCGGTGCGAGTTCCATGGATCATGTGGGACAAGTACCGGGGTGCTGGATGGAGGAAGAACTCCATAGTGTGGGTAACGTGCACAAACTCTGCAGAGTCACACAAATCTATTCGAATAGCCGCGTCCACGGTAATGGACACAATTCGTACTAGGTCACACCATATGATCAACATGAGTTCGGTGGTAAGTGGATGGTTATTCGATAAGTGGATTGGTTGGGTGGTAACGAGGGACACCTAACCCGTTGAATGGTCGTGCGATGACCCGTTTGGTCATGCGACGACCCGTGGAAGTGGTTTGGTCACGAGGTGACCCGGGGCTTGAGTCTGTAAGGACTCCGAGGTAAGCCACGTGATCATGCGATGATCATGTGGGGTCCATTGTGTGTGCATTAGTCTTAATGTTGATGATATGCTTGATGTACATTTGTTTGCATGATATTGTTGCTCACCTGTTTAATACACTAATATATTTTAACCTGTTGCTATGTTATTGTTTTGCCTTGATGCATGGTTGTTGTGAGCTTGCAAGTACATTCAATGTACTGACCTGGCGTGTTATGCCAGATTTGTAGGCCGTGCTTTGGATGCGTAGGACGACGTTCCCGGTGTTTGCGAGCTAGGAGGTGTCCCAGCCAGTGTCCTTGTGGATTGGAGCTCATCATCCCCATTATTGTTCCGCTGCCGTCGTTATTCCGCTGCTAGAGAGTTATACTGTTTCTTGGTGTAGAGCTGAGGCTAGCCTGAGGAGCAAGCTGTGTCTCCGCTAGCGTTGTAATAGACTTCGTATACTCCTATCTTCGGTAATAGAAATTTGTTCAGTTCTATATCAGGCAGTGCCGTGTTCCAGAAGACCTTATCTCTGGGCTGGTGCACGGGGCGTTCCAGTCCTCTGAGTCGGGGTGCCACAACGCTTGGTATCAGAGCAGGACAGGCTGTAGGACCCGCTAGCCCGCGCGAACGTTAGAAGGACGTTAGATTGACGTTAGAGCTAGAGTATAGCTTGCTTGTGTGATGCTATTGCCTGCTGCATTTGTTTGCTGCATATAGACGGTATGTTTTCGCTAACGATCCGATCTGACGAGTGTAGATGGCGGAATACCCGGTGGGATACACAGGATCCTCGTCCGCGACCAACTTTGACTACCTCCTTGCAGACGTATGGTGGACTCTCTACCCCAGTGGAGAGCTTCCAAGGTACCAAGTTTCCCAGACGCCGATCGGAGGGCAGCTGCTTGAGTACTGTGCCAACGTCTACATGACCGCCACCATCCCCATCGGTGTGCGCTCCTACAACTTCTAGGGTGGACCCGCTTCTACCCCGGATCGTGCCATTCAGCTTGCCGCGATGGCGGGCCTCCTAGGCCTCCGCCACCAGGAAAGTGCGATGCAGCAGAATCGTGCCTTCCATTTTTACCCCACCTTGGGCGCGACTCCGCAGCAAGTAAGGTTTCCTCGCCCTCTGGCGGAAGCCGAAGCAGCGGTGATCACCATGTCCCGCTACATGATCTCCCAGTACGCCCTCATCGTCGAGCTAGTCCGTGATGCAAGGGATGCAAGGAGAGCTCTTGCTGCAGCCTTGTCGTTGTCGACTTCTCCGCCCACTCCCGCGACCCCCGGCAACTAGCCGTCAGATCAGAACGCCTGAGCTTCGCGTAGTTCAGGATGCATGAGTAGTAGTGTTGCATGTTGCTTGTTGCATGTTGATGTGAATAGCAATAAATTGAGATCCTGCGTGTGATCTCAGTGCTTGTTCAGCATTGCATTTCCTGCTTAGTTGGTTCTCGTTATTGGTTCTTTGTGCAGTTTCTTCGGCAGCTGCTAACTCTGTTTTGGCAGGTGTTAGATGACTTGGACGTACCCTTGCTTGTTGTTCTTCGATATTGGCACCACGTCTGGTTCTGAGCTGATTCATCTTCGGCCGTCCGGAGTGGATGCCTGTTTTACATTTCTCTTTCCAACAACCGACCCGTGTTCGGAGCTGCTTTTCGGCCGTCTCGGGTAGTTGTTGAGTTTCTTTTCGCACTGGAGACCATATGCTCTGAGCTATTTTCTCGGCCGTCTTAGGGGACCTCTGCATTCTTTTTATCAACATTGCCTCATGCTCTGAGCTGATTTCGGTCGGCCGTCTTGAGCAGTGTTTGAGCTATTCTAGTACAAGTCCCAGATCAGAGTTGTAAAAACCGTTCTGGTGGCTACTGGGTTATTCGCTGTTTTTCTTTGCAAGGAGTCCAGATGATCATCGACCACCGCTAAAGCTGATGAAGTAGCAAGACGCTTCTCGTTTGCTTTTCGTTCCGTAGTTTTCTTCGTTGGTTCTTCTTTTGGTTCCTTGGTGTCACTTGCTCCACCCCGTTGGGAAGTTGCTCATAACCCCCGCATACCTCGAAGAACCAGTGCAATACCGCAGAGCAGCGTGAAGACACCAAGTCAAGGACCCACACCAGCTTGCCGCAGGAGTATTCAACCCCATATGAGTTATGCCTGAATGAACCGAGTCAGCATTATTCCGGTAGTCGTATGGCCATGAAGATTCCATCGGTGGAAGACCACAAAGAAATGAAGAAAATCAACCAGACATGAATGATGCATACCCGGTCGCATCTCACACATTTTGCGCGAGTGTGAATCATGCGGAAACCATCAGGCCTGCATTTCCTCTGTAACCAGAACAACCTGAAGACTCAGACAGTTAAAGGCAACAATGATGCAAGAAATCAGCAAGTCAGACAGGACTTATACCCAGCTGCGTTGGAAGCAAGTGACTCACGAATGGATGCTACCCAAGCTATCCATTGAGTCATGTCTACATCGACTACGACAGCCGCAGAGATTCATGCAAAGATAAGAAAAGACTGTGACCCACGATCATATGCATCCAAGGCAGGACAAACACCAGCTACAGTCCTATGCAATACAAATTAATTCAGTATATTTCAGAAGGTGGCCAAGACATATCATGAAGCCCAAAGGATCGGAAGAATGTTTCCCCCTCACCAGCCGGCAGTCAGAAGCCCATCAGACACCGTGGTCAGATCTGTCTCCACGTCATTGAGGGAATGCTTCCCGCAGAAGGAACCTCAGTCTTCCATGACAAGGTACCCGGCACAGCCGACACATACAGTGTACCAGCCTTCCTCAGTACGCCATCTGCGTATCTTCTTGGCCAAGGCAGTCAGCCTTCCACCACAAGCCACCGGCAGAAGCTTACGGTGCAAGACACTCGATCGTGCTCGGTACGCCACAGGGATGGACTCCAGCACAAGCCGCTCGATCGTCTACAGTGACTCGCCGCAGAAACTTCCAGCAGAAGGGACCGGTATGTCCACAGTGCAAGAGGAAAACTTCCGTGACAAGACAACCCATCTTCGTCAGTAAGTTAGTAAGAAAGCTTCCCATGCAAGACACCCAGTTTTCTTCAGCAAGCTATCGAGGCAGCTTCCCGTGAACGACACCCCGCCTTCCTCGATACACCACCAGAACAAGCTTCTGAGGTACGGTACCCAACCTTCCCCAGCAAGCTACCCCAAGCTTCGAGGACAAGATACCAGCCTTCCTCGACACGTCATCATACGTGCAACAGTATTGCCAGAAATCCAGCCATGCAGGACAGTGAAGACTTCAGCGTCGGCAGGACCCGCATATGGTTATGGGTATTCTTATCAAGTATGAAAGCTACCCCTATGCGGATACCACCATGCTCGTAATCAAGGAAGAATTATGCACATGAACGACGGTGAAGAACTGTAACTCTCGGGAAACAAGTCAGCAGAAGAGGCGGATACACATCTCAGCCTGGAAGAAAGACTGACAGAGTCATGAAGAAACACCATGAAGAAAGGAAGCAAGCAGCATTGAATCTTGTTCCCGTCATGAAGGTCAGCTCCTCACGATCGACAAGGCCCCGAAGCAGAATAATCTGGAGACCCCGTTCATTGCAACCAAGGTTATCAGGATGAGACAAGAGACAAAAAGGTGATGGTAACCTATCTATCTCAAAGATTGCAGCAGAACAATAAGAAGTTATGCAACAAGGAAAGAACCCTGACCGAAGAAAAGCTAGTACAAGAAAGGTGATTGCCGCAGAGGCAAGACCCAGGACAAACAGACATGGTAGGTGTCAAACCTGGCTGCAATCTGAGCAAGCGTGGCACCTCGCAAGTTGTCAGAGGTATGCAACTCTCGATCCCGACGGGTTAGGCAGAATGAATCGCATGGTCCTCAAGTCAAATTTGCCTCGATCAATTGAAGTCATGTGGACCACCATGGATGTCTACCACAATGAAAGCTCATTCACTATGGGCCAAGGACCGTGTACCGATCCAGTTAGCCTGAGCAGTGACTCAAGTTCGGCATCGTCCGTCTTGCCGAGATACCCCAGTCTGCTTCATTAAAGGTCACCCGCTCAGCTTGGCCTTTGAAATACAAGAACCGGATTGAAGCATATCAGGACTTATCGCCACCGGGAATGAGAAGTCAGTCAGGTAAACCTCAGCATGAGTAAATGTCCAGAATTGTGCTCCGCCCCGAAGCAATGAGCACGGCGGGAAAGCCAAAAGAAATGCAAGGCAACCCCACGTGCCGTCAGTCAAAGTCCCGATAGTAAACATTCTAAGATACCAACTACCGATGAAGGCCAAGCTCTTGTCGAAGAGGCCAAGGCAAAGGATTCACGACCGTACCACGAATAAAGCCCGAGGTACCCCAAACACAGTATGGGTATCGCCAACATTCAGCCTATGACAAGACATCCCATTATCATACAAGTCAGAAGATATGAGGATGCAAAATCAGCAGGAAATGATGTGAGGTATCAAGGAACAACATTCTGTCAGAACTACCGATCGGGTGAAGTAAACCCCCTCAGCAGAGATATATTGGATCCTACCATGGGAACAGTATGCGGTAAAAAGGAAATCCGAGAAGCAACAAGTTTCTGAAGGACGGTAAGTTTGCAATGGTTCCCTGAGCAACCAAATCTCGAGGACGAGATTTTTCTAAGGGGGGTAGGTTTGTGACACCCTGGATTTTGAAACTTTCTTTTTCCGAAAAAATTTCTGATTTATTTCTGGATTTGCTTTTGAACACCTCGTTGGAATTGAAACTTGAGCATATTTTCTTTCCATGCTCAAGTGGCCCTTGAATCCAAGCCTTTCCAATGCCATTCCATTGATCCACCTCATCCAAGCAACCATTTTATTCAAGCCTTATATTCCTTTTTCCATTAAAAGGAATATTCCCATTATTTGAGGTTTGTGAAGCAACCCCTAGTTATATTGCTCCATAAATCCCCAAATAATTCCCACATGTCATTGATGTCATATCTTGCCAAATTCTCCAAAAACATTTCATAGCCCAAGTGGATGTTTCCTCTGGAAAAATTCATTTGTCTGTGGGGGAAGAATGGAACTTTGTGAAGGGAGTGCCACTTCTCTTGATCCATTGCAGGTGAAACTTTTTTTGCAATCTCATATGATCATATGACTGATCTCCACCAAATTCCACCACCATTTGATTAGCCAAACTCCCACAATAAATTCATAAAGTTTGGGTGCAGCAAGGGGGCATTGTGAAGCAAGTGCATGATAGGGGATCCCATTCGCCTTGAAACTTTTTGAGCATGATCCTACCACCAAATAACTCCACAAAACCAAATGGGAGCCAAATCCTATTACCCATGTGAGTGCACCATCATGTTTAAGTTTCTGACCAGTGGGCCTCATTGTGAAGCAAGTGCTAGCTATGTGTGTCCAATGGCTATAAAATTTTACACACGTGTGCACCATGCCAAATAACCAAGCTACACCAATTTGCAGCCAATTCCACCAATCCTATGAGATGCTAGCTTCAACATTGCCTTTCTTGGCCAATTGGACATTTACAAAGGAAGTGCTAGCTAGCTTACTCAAAATGAGATGAAACTTGGTGTACATACTCATCCTAGTGTATGATTGAGATATGAAAAATATCATGCCTAGGGGAGCTATGTACAGGCCATGTCACAGTACAAACACCTTCTACAGCATTGTGCCATTTGCAAATGATGTACCAAGTACATTGATCATTTTGGCCCCAAACTTTCCAGATCACTAGTCCTTCCTACCCTAAGCCCAGGAGACAACTTGGTCCAGTCCAAAACCCCACCATGTGAGTTGTGCTTCTGCTCCAAGTTTGCTGCATCCAACTGTTGATTGAGATAAAGATCAATCTAGAGCCCCTATTGACCATCCATCTGTACCCATGTGATCAGCACTCGAAGGACTCCACTGTAGACACCTTTGGCCACGAAGAATCTTATCCCCAAATTGGTGGCCACGCTCTTGGACGCACACGGCGTGCTCTGGCCGCGCTCCGCGCGTGCCCGACGCGTCCCCATCCAGCCACAGTGTGCCACTGTCGTCTTCTTCTTGTCAAGTCGCGCCGCACGGCTTTTCTCATCTCGCGTGCGCCACGCCACCCCCTCTCGGATCCTCTCGATGCCTCCAGACGCTCGCCAGCTCACGGCCGCCATGGCTGCTCTCCGATGTCTTGACCCGAGCTCGAATCCCTCTCCTCATGTATGAATAGGGCTTGCCCCCGAGCTTGAGTAGCACCAGAAGCCTCCCTAGCCTCTCCTAGCCGCTTCCCCCACTCCAATTCGTCGCCGGCGCCCCGCATTGCTCTCCACGGGCACCACGGTCGCCGCTCCCATCCGGCCAAAATTCCCGCAGCAGAGCTGCTCCCTCTCCACCTAGCCACTCACCTAGCCGTTGCCTGAACCACCCATAGCCGCTCCCTGGACTGCCCTGGGCTTCCCTCACCTCCACTCCCCGCCGGCCCGAGCTCGCCGCCTCACTCCCCACTGTGGTTGCGCCACAAACAGTCGGGCAGCGCTGCCGGCCCTCGCCCGCGGCCCCGTGGCCCCTGCGGTGCGTGGCTCGGCGCGGCGTGTCCGGCCAGCCCGCCGGCGCCCCTCCTTGAGTCGGCCCTCGACGGCGAGGCCGCCGGCGTCGGCCTCCCCTATTCCAGCGTCGCGGGGAACTAGAATAACAGAGGAGGATGGCGAGCTCTGACAGGGTGAGCCCGCTGGTAAGCCGCACGCGCCGCTGACGGCTGGATCCGACCCTGTGAGTGAAGGCGCCTCCCGCGTTATGCGTCTTCCTGCAGGGCAGGCGTACTTCACGCTTCGTCTGAACAGAATACGTTTTCATCATTCGAAAGCGCATTTCCGTCCTGCTTCAGCCCGAAATACGCTTCCACTAAGCCGAAAGCGTATTTCCTTTAAAAAAAACAGCCCCGACACCGTTTCGTGAATATCTCCGCACCCGTAAGTCCAAACGTGGTGATTCTTTTTGCGTTCTTTTCGTATCGAGCTCCTCTTTAGTTTAGAATAGGTTTCATGCCATGTTTTGATGTTTTTATTTTCTAGTCGAGTCAAAGTTGTGTTTGACGTTTTACCCGTTGCTCCATTTGAAATATTTTTGCAGGGTGTTGTCGGTGTCCAAGACAAAGGGTGTTTCACACTCCTCTGGTGAAAGGCAAGCCACAATACCATTTGCAACTTTGCAAAGCTTTGACATGCTGCTAAAATTGTTGTTCGATGATATGCTTATATCGGTGACCGTGATCATGTTGCCATGCTATGATGTATGTTATCATTGCCATCCTCTACTTGAATATGCTCCTGCTATGCTATGTTTTTCCATGTTATATCCATGCTATGCTTTTATTATATCATTGCCATGTTATGTCATGAATCATCGTAACCACAACACACCAACACCATGTTAAGTGCTCATGTCATCTTTATGCTAGTTCATGCTATGCCTAAGTTATGCTTAACTGCATTCATAATGTTGCCATGTGAATAACTTAATCTTTGTAACACGGATAAGTTCACCATCTAAAATGTGTTTGATCATATCTAATACTGTCATGTTAATATGCTATGCATTGTTATGATCTGATACTCATGTTGCACCTGATAATTGTGTTCGCTGTTGGAGATATGCTTCGTGACAAGTTGATCAGGTGCCACCGAACGGGACTTATCCGTGCAGCCACATTTGCCTGTATGGGCAGGCCTTGATTCGGTTTGTCGGTGGGTTCTCTTACGCGTATCACCAAAGTAGGGGAGGCTACACGCGCACGCTGCCCTGATCAGGAAGGTGGCGGTAGTCTTGACAGCCAGTGTTGTTATGAGCTCGGTCCCCGTTGGGACAGTATTTGCCACACGGTGGCCGGTTGCCAAGAGTTTGGCTGCTGTCAAGAGGACACAGGGGCTACCCAAGACGGGATGTCGGTGATGCCATAAGAGGGACACTCGGTATATCGGTCTCGTTGGAGAAGTCCTAGTTCACTCCTGCGGTGCGAGTTCCATGGATCATGTGGGACAAGTACCGGGGTGCTGGATGGAGGAAGAACTCCATAGTGTGGGTAACGTGCACAAACTCTGCAGAGTCACACAAATCTATTCGAATAGCCGCGTCCACGGTAATGGACACAATTCGTACTAGGTCACACCATATGATCAACATGAGTTCGGTGGTAAGTGGATGGTTATTCGATAAGTGGATTGGTTGGGTGGTAACGAGGGACACCTAACCCGTTGAATGGTCGTGCGATGACCCGTTTGGTCATGCGACGACCCGTGGAAGTGGTTTGGTCACGAGGTGACCCGGGGCTTGAGTCTGTAAGGACTCCGAGGTAAGCCACGTGATCATGCGATGATCATGTGGGGTCCATTGTGTGTGCATTAGTCTTAATGTTGATGATATGCTTGATGTACATTTGTTTGCATGATATTGTTGCTCACCTGTTTAATACACTAATATATTTTAACCTGTTGCTATGTTATTGTTTTGCCTTGATGCATGGTTGTTGTGAGCTTGCAAGTACATTCAATGTACTGACCTGGCGTGTTATGCCAGATTTGTAGGCCGTGCTTTGGATGCGTAGGACGACGTTCCCGGTGTTTGCGAGCTAGGAGGTGTCCCAGCCAGTGTCCTTGTGGATTGGAGCTCATCATCCCCATTATTGTTCCGCTGCCGTCGTTATTCCGCTGCTAGAGAGTTATACTGTTTCTTGGTGTAGAGCTGAGGCTAGCCTGAGGAGCAAGCTGTGTCTCCGCTAGCGTTGTAATAGACTTCGTATACTCCTATCTTCGGTAATAGAAATTTGTTCAGTTCTATATCAGGCAGTGCCGTGTTCCAGAAGACCTTATCTCTGGGCTGGTGCACGGGGCGTTCCAGTCCTCTGAGTCGGGGTGCCACAACGCTTGGTATCAGAGCAGGACAGGCTGTAGGACCCGCTAGCCCGCGCGAACGTTAGAAGGACGTTAGATTGACGTTAGAGCTAGAGTATAGCTTGCTTGTGTGATGCTATTGCCTGCTGCATTTGTTTGCTGCATATAGACGGTATGTTTTCGCTAACGATCCGATCTGACGAGTGTAGATGGCGGAATACCCGGTGGGATACACAGGATCCTCGTCCGCGACCAACTTTGACTACCTCCTTGCAGACGTATGGTGGACTCTCTACCCCAGTGGAGAGCTTCCAAGGTACCAAGTTTCCCAGACGCCGATCGGAGGGCAGCTGCTTGAGTACTGTGCCAACGTCTACATGACCGCCACCATCCCCATCGGTGTGCGCTCCTACAACTTCTAGGGTGGACCCGCTTCTACCCCGGATCGTGCCATTCAGCTTGCCGCGATGGCGGGCCTCCTAGGCCTCCGCCACCAGGAAAGTGCGATGCAGCAGAATCGTGCCTTCCATTTTTACCCCACCTTGGGCGCGACTCCGCAGCAAGTAAGGTTTCCTCGCCCTCTGGCGGAAGCCGAAGCAGCGGTGATCACCATGTCCCGCTACATGATCTCCCAGTACGCCCTCATCGTCGAGCTAGTCCGTGATGCAAGGGATGCAAGGAGAGCTCTTGCTGCAGCCTTGTCGTTGTCGACTTCTCCGCCCACTCCCGCGACCCCCGGCAACTAGCCGTCAGATCAGAACGCCTGAGCTTCGCGTAGTTCAGGATGCATGAGTAGTAGTGTTGCATGTTGCTTGTTGCATGTTGATGTGAATAGCAATAAATTGAGATCCTGCGTGTGATCTCAGTGCTTGTTCAGCATTGCATTTCCTGCTTAGTTGGTTCTCGTTATTGGTTCTTTGTGCAGTTTCTTCGGCAGCTGCTAACTCTGTTTTGGCAGGTGTTAGATGACTTGGACGTACCCTTGCTTGTTGTTCTTCGATATTGGCACCACGTCTGGTTCTGAGCTGATTCATCTTCGGCCGTCCGGAGTGGATGCCTGTTTTACATTTCTCTTTCCAACAACCGACCCGTGTTCGGAGCTGCTTTTCGGCCGTCTCGGGTAGTTGTTGAGTTTCTTTTCGCACTGGAGACCATATGCTCTGAGCTATTTTCTCGGCCGTCTTAGGGGACCTCTGCATTCTTTTTATCAACATTGCCTCATGCTCTGAGCTGATTTCGGTCGGCCGTCTTGAGCAGTGTTTGAGCTATTCTAGTACAAGTCCCAGATCAGAGTTGTAAAAACCGTTCTGGTGGCTACTGGGTTATTCGCTGTTTTTCTTTGCAAGGAGTCCAGATGATCATCGACCACCGCTAAAGCTGATGAAGTAGCAAGACGCTTCTCGTTTGCTTTTCGTTCCGTAGTTTTCTTCGTTGGTTCTTCTTTTGGTTCCTTGGTGTCACTTGCTCCACCCCGTTGGGAAGTTGCTCATAACCCCCGCATACCTCGAAGAACCAGTGCAATACCGCAGAGCAGCGTGAAGACACCAAGTCAAGGACCCACACCAGCTTGCCGCAGGAGTATTCAACCCCATATGAGTTATGCCTGAATGAACCGAGTCAGCATTATTCCGGTAGTCGTATGGCCATGAAGATTCCATCGGTGGAAGACCACAAAGAAATGAAGAAAATCAACCAGACATGAATGATGCATACCCGGTCGCATCTCACACATTTTGCGCGAGTGTGAATCATGCGGAAACCATCAGGCCTGCATTTCCTCTGTAACCAGAACAACCTGAAGACTCAGACAGTTAAAGGCAACAATGATGCAAGAAATCAGCAAGTCAGACAGGACTTATACCCAGCTGCGTTGGAAGCAAGTGACTCACGAATGGATGCTACCCAAGCTATCCATTGAGTCATGTCTACATCGACTACGACAGCCGCAGAGATTCATGCAAAGATAAGAAAAGACTGTGACCCACGATCATATGCATCCAAGGCAGGACAAACACCAGCTACAGTCCTATGCAATACAAATTAATTCAGTATATTTCAGAAGGTGGCCAAGACATATCATGAAGCCCAAAGGATCGGAAGAATGTTTCCCCCTCACCAGCCGGCAGTCAGAAGCCCATCAGACACCGTGGTCAGATCTGTCTCCACGTCATTGAGGGAATGCTTCCCGCAGAAGGAACCTCAGTCTTCCATGACAAGGTACCCGGCACAGCCGACACATACAGTGTACCAGCCTTCCTCAGTACGCCATCTGCGTATCTTCTTGGCCAAGGCAGTCAGCCTTCCACCACAAGCCACCGGCAGAAGCTTACGGTGCAAGACACTCGATCGTGCTCGGTACGCCACAGGGATGGACTCCAGCACAAGCCGCTCGATCGTCTACAGTGACTCGCCGCAGAAACTTCCAGCAGAAGGGACCGGTATGTCCACAGTGCAAGAGGAAAACTTCCGTGACAAGACAACCCATCTTCGTCAGTAAGTTAGTAAGAAAGCTTCCCATGCAAGACACCCAGTTTTCTTCAGCAAGCTATCGAGGCAGCTTCCCGTGAACGACACCCCGCCTTCCTCGATACACCACCAGAACAAGCTTCTGAGGTACGGTACCCAACCTTCCCCAGCAAGCTACCCCAAGCTTCGAGGACAAGATACCAGCCTTCCTCGACACGTCATCATACGTGCAACAGTATTGCCAGAAATCCAGCCATGCAGGACAGTGAAGACTTCAGCGTCGGCAGGACCCGCATATGGTTATGGGTATTCTTATCAAGTATGAAAGCTACCCCTATGCGGATACCACCATGCTCGTAATCAAGGAAGAATTATGCACATGAACGACGGTGAAGAACTGTAACTCTCGGGAAACAAGTCAGCAGAAGAGGCGGATACACATCTCAGCCTGGAAGAAAGACTGACAGAGTCATGAAGAAACACCATGAAGAAAGGAAGCAAGCAGCATTGAATCTTGTTCCCGTCATGAAGGTCAGCTCCTCACGATCGACAAGGCCCCGAAGCAGAATAATCTGGAGACCCCGTTCATTGCAACCAAGGTTATCAGGATGAGACAAGAGACAAAAAGGTGATGGTAACCTATCTATCTCAAAGATTGCAGCAGAACAATAAGAAGTTATGCAACAAGGAAAGAACCCTGACCGAAGAAAAGCTAGTACAAGAAAGGTGATTGCCGCAGAGGCAAGACCCAGGACAAACAGACATGGTAGGTGTCAAACCTGGCTGCAATCTGAGCAAGCGTGGCACCTCGCAAGTTGTCAGAGGTATGCAACTCTCGATCCCGACGGGTTAGGCAGAATGAATCGCATGGTCCTCAAGTCAAATTTGCCTCGATCAATTGAAGTCATGTGGACCACCATGGATGTCTACCACAATGAAAGCTCATTCACTATGGGCCAAGGACCGTGTACCGATCCAGTTAGCCTGAGCAGTGACTCAAGTTCGGCATCGTCCGTCTTGCCGAGATACCCCAGTCTGCTTCATTAAAGGTCACCCGCTCAGCTTGGCCTTTGAAATACAAGAACCGGATTGAAGCATATCAGGACTTATCGCCACCGGGAATGAGAAGTCAGTCAGGTAAACCTCAGCATGAGTAAATGTCCAGAATTGTGCTCCGCCCCGAAGCAATGAGCACGGCGGGAAAGCCAAAAGAAATGCAAGGCAACCCCACGTGCCGTCAGTCAAAGTCCCGATAGTAAACATTCTAAGATACCAACTACCGATGAAGGCCAAGCTCTTGTCGAAGAGGCCAAGGCAAAGGATTCACGACCGTACCACGAATAAAGCCCGAGGTACCCCAAACACAGTATGGGTATCGCCAACATTCAGCCTATGACAAGACATCCCATTATCATACAAGTCAGAAGATATGAGGATGCAAAATCAGCAGGAAATGATGTGAGGTATCAAGGAACAACATTCTGTCAGAACTACCGATCGGGTGAAGTAAACCCCCTCAGCAGAGATATATTGGATCCTACCATGGGAACAGTATGCGGTAAAAAGGAAATCCGAGAAGCAACAAGTTTCTGAAGGACGGTAAGTTTGCAATGGTTCCCTGAGCAACCAAATCTCGAGGACGAGATTTTTCTAAGGGGGGTAGGTTTGTGACACCCTGGATTTTGAAACTTTCTTTTTCCGAAAAAATTTCTGATTTATTTCTGGATTTGCTTTTGAACACCTCGTTGGAATTGAAACTTGAGCATATTTTCTTTCCATGCTCAAGTGGCCCTTGAATCCAAGCCTTTCCAATGCCATTCCATTGATCCACCTCATCCAAGCAACCATTTTATTCAAGCCTTATATTCCTTTTTCCATTAAAAGGAATATTCCCATTATTTGAGGTTTGTGAAGCAACCCCTAGTTATATTGCTCCATAAATCCCCAAATAATTCCCACATGTCATTGATGTCATATCTTGCCAAATTCTCCAAAAACATTTCATAGCCCAAGTGGATGTTTCCTCTGGAAAAATTCATTTGTCTGTGGGGGAAGAATGGAACTTTGTGAAGGGAGTGCCACTTCTCTTGATCCATTGCAGGTGAAACTTTTTTTGCAATCTCATATGATCATATGACTGATCTCCACCAAATTCCACCACCATTTGATTAGCCAAACTCCCACAATAAATTCATAAAGTTTGGGTGCAGCAAGGGGGCATTGTGAAGCAAGTGCATGATAGGGGATCCCATTCGCCTTGAAACTTTTTGAGCATGATCCTACCACCAAATAACTCCACAAAACCAAATGGGAGCCAAATCCTATTACCCATGTGAGTGCACCATCATGTTTAAGTTTCTGACCAGTGGGCCTCATTGTGAAGCAAGTGCTAGCTATGTGTGTCCAATGGCTATAAAATTTTACACACGTGTGCACCATGCCAAATAACCAAGCTACACCAATTTGCAGCCAATTCCACCAATCCTATGAGATGCTAGCTTCAACATTGCCTTTCTTGGCCAATTGGACATTTACAAAGGAAGTGCTAGCTAGCTTACTCAAAATGAGATGAAACTTGGTGTACATACTCATCCTAGTGTATGATTGAGATATGAAAAATATCATGCCTAGGGGAGCTATGTACAGGCCATGTCACAGTACAAACACCTTCTACAGCATTGTGCCATTTGCAAAGGATGTACCAAGTACATTGATCATTTTGGCCCCAAACTTTCCAGATCACTAGTCCTTCCTACGCTAAGCCCAGGAGACAACTTGGTCCTATCCAAAACCCCACCATGTGAGTTGTGCTTCTGCTCCAAGTTTGCTCCATCCAACTGTTGATTGAGATCAAGATCAATCCAGAGCCCCTATTGACCATCCAACTGTACCCATGTGATCAGCACTCGAAGGAATCCACTGTAGACACCTTTGGCCACGAAGAATCTTATCCCCAAATTGGTGGCCACGCTCTTGGACGCACACAGCGTGCTCTGGCCGCGCTCCGCGCGTGCCTGACGCGTCCCCATCCAGACACAGTGTGCCCCTGACGTCTTGTTATTGTCAAGTCGCGCCACACGGCTTTGCTCATTTCACATGAACCACGCCACCCCGTCTCGGATCCTCTCGACGCCTTCAGACGCTCGCCAGCTCACGGCCGCCATGGCTGCTCTCCGATGTCGTGACCCGAGCTCGAATCCCTCTCCTCCTGTATAAATAGAGCTTGTCCCCGAGCTTGAGCTGCACCAGCAGCCTCCCTAGCCTTGCCTAGCCACTTCCCCCACTCCAATTCGTCGTCGGTGCCCCGCATTGCTCTCCATGGGCACCACGGCCGCCACTCCCATCCGGCCAAAATTCCCGCAGCAGAGCTGCTCCCTCTCCACCTAGCCACTCACCTAGCCGCCGCGTGAACCACCCATAGCCGCTCCCTGGACCGCCCTGGGTTTCCCTCACCTCCACGCCCCGCCGGCCCGAGCTCGCCGCCCCACTCCCCACTGCGGTCACGCCACAAACAGTGGGGCAGCGCTGCCGGCCCTCCCCCGCGGCCTCGTGGCCCCTGCGGTGCGCGGCTCGGCGCGGCGTGTCCGGCCAGCCCGCCGTCGCCCCTCCTTGCGCCGGCGCTCGTCGGCGAGGCCGCCGGCCTCGGCCTCCCCTGTTACTGCGTCGCGGGGAAGTAGAATAACAGAGGAGGATGGCGAGCTCTGACAGGGCGGGCCCGCTGGTAAGCCGCACGCGCCGCTGACGGCTGGACCCGGCCCTGTGAGTGAAGGCGCCTCCCGCGTTATGCGTCTTCCTGCAGGGAAGGCGTACTTCGCGCTTCGTCTGACCATAATACGTTTTCATCATTCGAAAGAGCATTTCCGTCCTGCTTCAACCCGAAATACGCTTCCACTAAGCCGAAAGCGTATTTCCTTCAAAAAAACAGCCCCGACACCGTTTCGTGAATATCTCCGCACCCGTAAGTCCAAACGCGGTGATTCTTTTTGCGTTGTTTTCGTATCAAGCTCCTCTTCAGTTTGGCATAGGTTTCCGCCACCCAGGCACCCGCCGCGCAACAAGACACCGACTCCGAGCTCAAGATCAGCGATCGCCAAGATCATCGCCAACGAGGAAGAAACCGATGACCCAGAAGACAGGCGCGAGGATTCTACGAAGAGACCCCACTCGACGAGACGAACTATACAGTCACGCGCTCGCCGATCACTCGACGACCCGCCTCCGTGCGGACAGCTGTCGCCCGCCAGAACAGCGACTCTGAGACTCAGACCGGCGAATACTACGACCAAGATCGAAGACCAGACGAATTCGCCAATCTCATAAGGAATCAGAAACTAAGCGAGGGATCGAAATTGACCCGCGAGTCCACGAGCACCCAGCGGATCATGCGTTGTTCTTCCGAATCTCAAGGAAGAAGCGACACCCCGGATCCAGCAAACTCACGGTCAAGGAACAGCTGGAAGGACCCTGCATGGTCCACAGCTTCGAAGACAACTGGGGACACATCAGATCGAGCCATACCCTGGGAGACTGTTGCCTGTTCAACGAGCTCGCCGACAGCCTCAAGGACAAAAAACAACGTCTGTGTTGCGGGCACTCGCGACGGAGACTCGAAGCTCACCTCGACGATCCCTTCAGTGGAAAGATGCAAAATGCAATTTTCGAAAATCTGTGAAAAATTCAGCAAATTCCAACGGCTGGATCACTCCCGCACTGAAGCACTCTCAGAATCTGACGGAACTCCACGCGACTCCAGCAAATAAATTCCTGACATTATCTCGGACATCAACTTGAAGATCCCTCCGGTGAAACCATGCGGGATTCAATCCCCCATAAGAACACAAAATTTCAGAAAATTCCAACGGTTAGATCTCCGTCAGCGGCTCTCGCACTGCAACGCATTTTTGGATCTACGCAAGATCGTGAATTTCCAATCGAGAATTCGGGTTCAATCTTGACCCGCAAGGCTTCTAATCCAACTCGACATGCCATGGATGACTCGTCAAGGTTTCTACATCGACTCGCGCTTCTACAACGACATCACACAACGAGCAATTGAAGGATCCCTCCCGACGCGTCGAGTCCTTCTCGGTCACTCGCCGCGCCGTCGATTCCAAGCACACAAATCATCCTGCGTCGAGCTGCTTTGTATGGGCTCTCCCATACCGAGCTCCAACGCGCAGGAATAGCCGCATCGAGTCCTCTCGTCACTCGCCAGATAAATTCATCGCGACGACTTCGCTGTGCAACTCCGCCGCCTCAACACTCGGGGGCTCGCAGACTCGGGGGCTGAACGTCGCAGTCGCCATCACATCGACTCCGTTTCGCCACGTCGACTGCTCATCTTCGACATCCTCCGCCGCGTCGATCCTACAGCTAAGTTTTCTTCACATCCTTATGCTATGATTCCAAAACCTTTATACATTCTCGATCAGTCGCACACAAACATATGAGGGCTACAAAAGCATTCTTTGGATCATGCTCAGTTTTATATGTTGTTTATTCGCGTTCTTCAAAATAGTGAGGCTGGGTATCAAAAGGCCGCTGTTCTCTCCGGGTTCAACAAGTCTGGCATCGCGTCCCTGTTACCCGGCAGGAGTTTGCTGCTGGAGGGCCTACTCACAAAAAGACACGCTTAAACCGTATATGCAGCTACATTTTCCACCCGACAAAAGTGCAACATCTGCAAATCATGCACCTTACAATTGTTTTGTATATCGCAGAAGTACACCTTAATACAGTTACACCTTTTTCTCCTTCTCACCAGATGCTCGGGGGCTGAGCGCCCTCGTGACGCGGCGACGTCAACCTCTCGTCCACGACTGATCCCTACAACAACTCACGCCTACGACCGAAGACCCGAGTCGAGCACTTCCTTGGATGACAATTACTCGACGACAAAGAAGTCTTGAGTCTATGCTCGACTGCAAGCAGTCAAACATAGCCTCGGGGGCTACTCCCATCGGGAGCGCTGACACGCACCCGACGAGCACTACTCGCGCAGCTGACAAGAACGACGGGGTTAGCTTACAAACAACTTGAGCCTATGCGCGACTGTACGAGTCGCACATAGCCTCGGGGACTACTCCCATCGGGAGCATACTCACGGCATCTTCGATTGTTCATCAGCAAATAATCGACACGCACTATGGCGGCTACTGCAGATTCGAGTCCTTGCGTGACTCTTCGAGTCCCCCAGGCACTCGGGGGCTACTGACGAGGGGATACCCCCACGACTCCTCTCCATGAGGGTACCTGGTGCGTGTCATGGCTGGCGGCCCACCAGGGGCCCACTCGTGGACACCGACATGATGGAATAAAGACGTGAAGCCGAAGACTTGAGGAGCAAGACAAGGATTCCTACTTGTAGTCGACTAGGAATATTGTAAACCCTACCTGGCTATCTATATAAAGCGAGGTAGGGGCACCTCTCTAGACAGCTCACAACTCATCTCAACCCCCACGCATAGAACTAGACAAATCTCTCTCCACAAAAGCCCTCACGGAACCTCTGTACATCATCATCAATACAAGATCAGACAAGCAGCATGTAGGGTTTTCACTCCGGGGGCCTGAAGCTGGGTAAATCGTGCCCCATGTGTCGCTTGTCACCTCCGAATCCTACCAACGTGCAGGCCACGTCGCTCTCTTTCCTCCTATACGAAACCTAGGGTACTTAACCCTAGGATTTGCCGAGGCCGTTCCCTGTCATCGAGTCAAAGTTGTGTTTGACGTTTTACTCGTTGCTCTATTTGAAATATTTTTGCAGGGCGTTGTCGGTGTCCAAGACCGAGGGTGTTTCACACTCCTCTGGTGAAAGGCAAGCCACAATACCCTTTGCACCTTTGCAAAGCTTTGACATGCTGCTAAAATTAGTGTTCGATGATATGCTTATATCGGTGACCGTGATCATGTTGCCATGCTATGATTGATGTTATCATTGCCATGCTCTCCTTGAATATGCTCCTGCTATGCTATGTTTTGCCATGTTATATCCAGCTATGCTTTGATTATATCATTGCCATGTTATGTCATGAATCATCGTAACCACAACACACCAACACCATGTTAAGTGCTCATGTTATCTTTATGCTAGTTCATGATATGCCTAAGTTATGCTTAACTGCAACCATAATGTTGCCATGTGAATAACTTAATCTTTGTAACACGGATAAGTTCACCATCTAAAATGTGTTTGATCATATCTAAAACTGTCATGTTAATATGCTATGCATTGTTATGATCTGATACTCATGTTGCACCTGATACTTGTGTTCGCTGTTGGAGATATGCTTCATGACAAGTTGATCAGGTGCCACCGAACCGGACTTATCCGTGCAGCCACAATTTCCTGTATGGGTGGGCCTTGATTCGGTCTGCCCGTGGGTTCTCTTACACGTATCACCAAAGTAGGGGAGGCTACGTGCACGCGCTTCCCTGATCAGGCAGGCGGCGGTAGTCTTGACATCCAGTGTTGTTATGAGCTCAGTCCCTGTTGGGACAGTATTTTCCACACGGTGGTCGTTTGCCAAGAGTTTGGATGGTATCAAGAAGACACAGGGGCTACCCAAGACGGGATGTCGGTGATGCCGTAAGAGGGACACTCGGTATATCAGTCTCATTGGAGAAGTCCTAGTTCACTCCTGCAGTGCGAGTTCCAAGGATCCTGTGGGACAAGTACCGGGGTGCTGGATGGAGGAAGAACTCCATATTGTGGGTAACGTGCACAAACTCTGCAGAGTCACACAAATCTATTCGAATAGCCGCGTCCACGGTAATGGACACAGTTCATACTAGGTCACGCCATATGATCAACATGAGTTCGGTGGTAAGTTTGTGGTAAGTGGATGGTTATGCGATAAGTGGATCGGTTGGGTGGTAACAAGGGACACCTAACCCGTTGAATGGTCGTGCGATGACCCGTTTGGTCATGCGACAACCCGTGGAAGTGGTTTGGTCACGAGGTGACCTAGTGCTTGAGTCTGTAAGGACTCCGAGGTAAGCCACATGATCATGCGATGATCATGTGGGGTCCATTGTGTGTGAATTAGTCTTAATGCTGATGATATGCTTGATGTACATTTGTTTGCATGATATTGTTGCTCACCTGTTTAATTCACTAATATACTTTAACCTGTTGCCATGTTATTGTTTTGCCTTGATGCATGCTTGTTGTGAGCTTGCAAGTACATTCAATGTACTGACCTGGCGTGTTATGCCAGATTTGCAGGTCGTGCTTTGGATGCGTAGGACGACGTTCCCGGTGTTTGCGAGCTAGGAGGTGTCCCAGCCAGTGTCCTTGTGGATTGGAGCTCATCATCGTCGTTATTGTTCCGTTGCCGTCGTTATTCCGCTGCTAGAGAGTTATGTTGCTGCTTGGTGTAGAGCTGAGGCTAGCCTGAGGAGCAAGCTGTGTCTCCGCTAGCGTTGTAATAGACTTCGTGTACCCCTATCTTCGGTAATAGAAAGTTGTTCAGTTCTATCAAGCAGTGTCGTGTTCCAGAAGACTTGATCTCTGGGCTGGTGCACGGTGCGTTCCGGTCCTCTGAGCCGGGGTGCCACAGCTTGGTCCGTGAAAACGTGGTGAGTGGGCTTGCGACATATTTTTTTGTTCTTCTCGGGCATGGTGTTCCTATTGAGGATTCCATGGTGGATAGCCTGCCTAGTTATACAGACGAACAGAGTAGCCAGGACACTCGGCTTGCCCGTCAGCTGCAGCTGGTTGTGGAGGCTGATATCCGTAATTCTCAAGGTGCGGAGTAGGTGGATTGGAGATTTGTGCTTCTCTTGAGACTTGAATGACTCCTTAGTTTTGTAATGAACCTCCTTTGGAGTGTGGGATATTGGATCTTTTTACCGGTGAAACTGCTTTGTCCTTTTTCAGCTGCTTGTTTTTTTTCCTTTTCCTTTGACTTGTTCTCCTTTGCGGTAGGCCACCCCGGGCGTTTCTCGGGCTTGGAATTTGTTGAAGGAGGATGCTCGCGAGGGTGCCTATGAGTCTTTCTGTTTGAGACTTAGCGACGCGGAACGTGAGATTATCCGCCTAAAGGGTGTTGTTTCCTTGTGCTTTCTGTTGATTCTTTCTTCTTCTAACGAAGTGCTGGCTGGGCGATCTCGTGAGGAGGAGGAGGCCGTGCTGTCGGTGTTGTTGTGGTTGGATGACCCGGTCGTGCAGGCGAACAATCCCTTTTAGATGGATAGGGCGTGTGCTCGATTATTCGTCGTTCTTCGTATACGGATTAATAGGGTGCCGCGAGCTCTTGAGTACTGTTGTAGAGTGTTTGGTGGAATCTTCTCTGAATTTTATCCACTGAGTCATGTTCCATCGTCACTTGAGAAGCTTTGTCGGGTGTTCTCTCAACCTGCGGAGCTTCGTCGCGTAGTGAATCATCAGATTCATGCAGGTGCTCGCTGTGTGTTTGCCTTTGTCCATAGTCATTGGCCATGGGTAGATATTATGCTGGCAGCTCGGGGTCCTCCTGGCGGTCGAGATCAGCCGCTGGATGAGCACTACGCAGTGGTGGACGAGCCTGCGAGTCTAGTTTTGAAGTGGGTGTGCAAAGAAAATGACCGTCTTCTGGGTGCTCTTTGCAAAGTAAAATCGGATCCTGGAGTTTAGACTTTGCTTGGTTTCTGTAAATTCTCCCTTGTGTATCTGTAGTCTTTGTAGGATTTCTTCGCGTGTTGCGATTGTGGCGGAGTCCGTGGGGTTTTGTTGTATTATTTTTCTGAACCGTTGCTATGAATGAAGCCCCCGAGTGTTGGAAAGTTGATTCGCGTGGTCGAATAACGCCTCGGGGAGTGGCTGCTGCGAGCGACCCGAGTGCTAATTTTCAAGTCGCGTGAGCGAATAACGCCTCGGGGGGTGGCTGCTGTGAGCGAGCCCCCGAGTGCGAATTTTAAAGTCGCTTGACAGAATAACGCCCCGGGGGGTGGCTGCTGCGAGCGAGCCCCCAAGTGCCAATTTTCAAGTCGCGTAAGCGAATAATTCCCCGAGGGGTGGCTGCTGCGAGCGAGCCCCTGAGTGCCAATTTTCAAGTCGCGTAAGCGAATAACGCCCCGGGGGGTGGCTGCTGCGAGCGAGCCCCCGAGTGCCAATTTTCAAGTCGCGTAAGATAATAACGCCCCGGGGGTGGCTTCTGCGAGCGGGCCCCCGAGTGCCAATTTTCAAGTGGCGTAAGCGAATAACGCCCCGGGGGTGGCTGCTGCGAGCGAGCCCCCGAGTTCCAATTTTCAAGTCACGTGAGAGAACAACGCCTCGGGGTGGTTTCTGCGAGCGATCCCCCGAGTGCCAATTTTCAAGTCGCGTAAGCACTTTTTTGGAAAAATATTTTCGGTATCTTTCCTATTATTCTTACACGAGGGGGCTGTTGAAGACAGACCTTTATTTGGATCGATGGCTTGATAGCCCTAAGAATGTAAGGTTGTTGCTTGATACGCGAGAGAGGATTGCTTCTCGCCCTTCGTTGGTTACCCCAAGTGGAAGGTAAGATGCAGCGTAGCAGCAAGTTTCCCTCGGTGAAGATACCGAGGTTGAGTATCGACCAGTAGGACTCCGGCGATGATAAGTACGTGTCAGCGGCGCACCTGACGCGGACCTGCACACAACACAATTAACTTTGCTCCCAACGAAGTTCAGAGAGGTTGTCAATCTCTCCGGTCTTGTTGTTTACAAAGGGTCAAAAACACAGGATAATGATAATGATATCAACTGAAAATAAAAAGCAAGAAAGTAAATGAGCATGTAAACAGTGATGAGAATATGGACCGGGGTCCCGTGATGTTCACTAGTGATGTCTCTCTCCCAAAAGACGATAAGACTGCTATGCGACGTAAACAAATAACAGAAGGGCAATTGATAGGATTATAAACACACCGCAATGCTAACTATGCTACAAAAGAAAGGAAGAGGATCAAAAGCATGGCCAGTACGCCAAAATAAGTAGACCAAAATCCATCTGCATCTACTACTAATCATCCACCTTGAGATATTTATCCAGAATATCTCGCTGGTATTAAGTTGCGAGCCCCACCCAAAGTGTAAACCCAAAGCAACAGACAACTGCATTAAAAATAACTTTGTGTAAAGTAAACAATCCTTGTAACCGCGGTTACAAGCACCGTTGTTTTCCCCCTTGTGGCCACAGCACATCCCCTAGACTCATGTTTCTGCCACTCAAGCGTGTCATCAGGGGCATGTACCCACAATCGAGCATAACGTTCCCTCTTGGAGTCACTACCTACCACTTGGCCAAAGCAATAAATAGCAATGGAGAACATGCAAGAATTACTTCGGAACAAAAATACAAAAGATAAGAACCAATTATATTACTCGGTCACAATCAGAACATATTCTCATAATCCATCAGATCCCTTCAAACTCAGCAGAGCAAATGCAGAAAGAATTACATATGTGCCTCGATCATGCAGGGCAGCTCACGAGGTCTAAACCATGAAGAACAAAGAGGGGAGGAGAACATCACATAGCTACTGATCACGGACCCATGGTCCAAGGTAGACTACTCACAGCACATCCGGGAAGCGTCCATGGTGGAGGAGAAGTTCCCGGAGGTCGATCCTCCCTCCGACAGGGTGCTGGGAAGGGTCCTGACGGTGCCCCAAATCTTGGAACCGCGGCGGTGGCGGAACAGAGGAGAATTGGAGAAATAGGGTTCTGTCTTCGGAGTTTCCCCGTGACGGAGAATAAATAGGCGAAGGGGGGCAACCAGGGGCCCAGGCCCCCTCGCCGCGCCAGGTGGACGCCTGGGTGCCTGGTGGTGGCCCCCTGGCCCTTCTTCGGGCTTTTGGAGTCTTCCGACACGCTGATTTTTTATCTGATTTTTGGAGCATTTTTTATATGGGGAAAAACTGAAATAGAAAAACAGTAGAAAACCGGAACTGGCACTGGGGTGCACTGAGTTAGTAGGTTAGTCCAAATATGATCAAAAGTGTATGAAAGTGTATCGAGATCATAGCAATATCACACAAAACATGCATGGAGCGAGCAAAAATTATGGATACGTTTGAGACGTATCACTGCTGAGATAACTTGAGTCCTTGTCGTTTGGTGCCAGCGAGTCTCCTGGTTGTGACTTGACTTCTATGGGAGCGCTTCTTCTTCTTGTGTGGTGACTCTGTGGGTTTGATGTGCTCCAAAGGTTTCTGATATCTTGTGGAATTCTCTGTCGCAGCGATCGGATCTGATGAAGTTGTCGCTGACTGTGATGACTCCTCGTGGGCCTGGCATTTTCAGCTTGAAGTAGGCGTAGTGCAGTACTGCCATGAAGCGTGCGAAGGCTGGTCGATCGAGGATGGCATGGTACTGCGATTTCCAGTAGACCACTTCGAAGTCCAACGTTTCCTTCCGGAAGTTGCTTGTGTTGCCGAAAACCACTTCCAAGCTTATCTTTCCGAGGGGGTAGACTGCTTTGCCGAAAACGTTTTCTTCGGCTGCTGCTGTCGTAACAGTTGTTGCTGCGGGTTCTCGAGCACGATCTGTGAGGCGGAGAGTGCCCCACTGGTTGACGTAGAAGTGGTACCCACCGAAGGTCAGGTTGACGCCAGTGCGCAGGTCAGCGAAGGCTTGTCGCAGGATCGGAAGGTGAGCGATGAAACCAAGGGACCCGAACAGATCGGAGTCTGCTCGAGCCATGGAGTCGTCGAGTGCTGATGGGGTCGTCGACTTGCTGATTGATGAAGGGGCCGACGAGATGATGATTCCAACCTGCGAAGTTCCCACAGACGGCGCCAATTGACCAGGATTAGCCTCGGCAAATCCCATGGTCAGGGACCCTGGGTTAGATCGTAGAGAGGAACAGATTGGCGATACTCGTCGGCTAACAGGAGAACCACTTCCTGCTCGATTGTATTATGCGAGGGGGCGATTACAGTGGAGGTCTAGGCGAGTTCGCTCAAGACCAGAGGTGTCGATTGTAGATTCGATGTCCTGAGGTGTCACCCCTCCCAGCCTTTATATACTAGGCTGGGTCTCGGGGAGTCCATCTCAGGTTACAAGGACGATTTCCTAAACTAGCTTCGGCTTGGACGCCAAGTCTTGACTTCCTTGTTGGTCGAGGACTCCTACGTCGGTGCTTTGAGTGGGCCATCCATGGACCCGTCGAGGCTTCTATCGGGCCTTCCGTCTTTGTACGCACCAGATATCCTCACACGATGGAGTCGTGGGTTCACCCCCTCGGCACAGATGGCCTAAAAATGGCATGGTCAGGTCTAAAGAGCAGCAAACAAAAAGATTAGATCCGAGCTGATTGCAAGCAATCGGCCCGAATCTCGGGGACTTCACCCAGTTGGTGCGCTGACGCGCCCCCACAGGAAGACAAACTTACCGCGGTAGAGTGCTCACTGGTGAGAACTTGGGAAAGGGCTCCAGTATAAAAATTCTTAATTTGGGTGGCAAGGCCACCCAATCGGTGCTGAAGGTGGGCCGAGGACCTGATCCTGGGACCCAGCAGGAGGAGGAGTGGCGGAATCGGAAGAAGGTTGCACCGGCGCATCATCAAGTTCGCCAGTGTACGCCAGCCGAAACCGATCGACCCGCGAGAGCTGGAGGACCGTGGAAGGTAGCTGGGGCACAACAGCGCTGGAAGATTGAGGCACGTCAGTACTAACCTGAGCAGGGATGTGGAAGGCAATTGGGTAGGACACTTGGGGCCTTCAGGAGGAGGAGCAGTCAGGTCGGAGGGGGCAGCAGCGGCGCTCTCCGATCTGGCTGCGGGAGCTACATCTTCAAGAATAGTGGCGCGGACTGGAGAAGTCTCGGGAAAATCAGCACCTGCATCAGTCAAATCCACGAACGACACGTCGGAGTGCATGATCCCGGACTGATCGATCAGAATTGGAGCAGTAGTGGTGGCCGCAGCAGGAGCATCCGATTGCGGGCCAGCGATCGGACCTGTAGCGGCTGCATGGCTCGGAGGAGGAGCAGTCTGATGCGCTTGCTTTGCAGCAGCGACAGCCTTCTGTTTCTTAGTGCGCTCGGCCTTGGAGGTCTCGGCGGCAGCAAGCCTCTTGCGTGACGCCACAGCTACGGAGGAGGTAGCGGAGGTGACGAGGCGCACTGTCGGAGGAGCCCCGGGCACCACAGGAGCAACAGCTCGGACAGCCGTGCATAGCAAAGAGCACAAGTTAAAAAAAGTGATCGGACAAAGTCAGATGAAGCAAGAAGGAACAGAAAGAAATACCCGGCAGCTCGGGGAAGATTAGAAGCAAAATTGTCCATGGTGAAGCATGGGGGAGCAATGTTCAAGGGCGCGGGAGACAGCACATGACCGGATGGCCTAGGATCAGTTGGAGGCGGGGCCTGGCGCTTCAGACCATGAGAGCCCTTTTTCTTGAGGACTTTGGAAGTACCAGGGATATCATCTGTTTGCGGGTGATACGTCCCAAACGTATCTATAATTTCTGCTTGCTCCATGCATGATTTGTGTGACTTTGCCATGTTTTGCTTGAACTTTCATACACTTTTTATCATATTTGGACCACTGTTACAAATATCGGCCGATATTCCGATATATCGGCCGATATATCGCTTATCGGGGTTCCACCGATACAATAAACGCATATCGCTCTAATTTATCGGTCCGGACGATTTATCGGTTGTCAGACCGATTTATCGGCTGTCAGGCCGATTTTCACCGATAAATTACAGGATCCATCTATCTGAAATCGCAAAAAAAAAGTCTCTGCTTCGTCCCCGCGAGCCACAAAACGACACTGGAAAAATCCCCCAAGATAGCGATAAGTTTTGGGTGCTCCAACAGCCGCTCCCGCGATTAACATGTGTGTGTGCGTGTATGTAAGTGTAATATTATTACTTGTACACTAATATAGCATATTTTGAATGCTTTAAACATTTATTTGTCACGTGTGTGTAATATTAATATAGCATATTTTAAATTATTTCCTTTAGGAAAATCCTAGTTTTAAGAAAAACCTTACCGATAAATGGTCGACCGATATAACCGATAAATCGGCCGATAAGCCGATTTATCTCTTATCTTGGTTCGACCGATAAGTTAACGATAAGCGATATATTGAACATTGATTTGGACTAACCTATTAACTCAGTGCACCCATTTGCCAGTTCTTGTTTTCTGCTGTTTTTGTATTTCAGGTTTTCCGGCCATTAAAAGTGCCAAATAAATCCCGGAAAATTATATAAAAAATCAACGACCCGAAAGCTTCCCGAATAACCAAAGATGGAAGGGGGTAGACCCACCAGGGCCCCAGGAGGGTCCCTGGCACGGCCCCACCCTAGGCCGCGCCAGGAGGCCTCCTGGCTGCCCTGTGACCCCTCTCGGTGCCCCCTTTGGCCTATATTTAGCCCCCGCGACAGAAACCCCTAATATCGATCAGCTATTCCCGTTCTCCTCTCTATTCTTCCGTCGCCGCCGTTTCAAGATCGGGGCTGCCAGAAGAAGCTGCCCCGACACCCTGCCGGAAGGAGGAATCCCCTCCGGGAGACCATCCATCACCATGGACGCCTCCCAGATGTCTTGTGAGTAGTCCCCCTTGGACCATGGGTCCATGACCAGTAGCTATGTGATGTTCTCCTCCACTCTTTGTGCTTCCACTTTCGAGACCTCGTGAGTTGCCTCACATGATCGAGGCACCTTTGTAATTTCTATGTTGCTATGCTGAGTTTGCTGGGATCTGATGGATTATGAGATTATGTTCATATTGTGATGAGTAATATATTTGGTTCTCTTTTATATTTATGTTCTTTAGTTAATTCTTGCATGTTCTCCGTTGCCGTATTTTGCTTTAGCCAAGTGATTTGTTGCAACTCCAAGAGGGAGCGTTATGCTTGATTGTGGGTTCAACTCCGTGATGTCTAGCTTGAGTGACAGAAACATGAGACTAGGGGATGTGATGTTGCCACCAGGGATAAAACAACGGTGCTTGTACTTGCGAGTGCAAGGATTGTTTACTTTACGCTTAGTTCTTTTAATGCAGTTTTTGTTGCTTTGAGTTTACACTTTGGGTGGGATTCGAAACTTAATACCAGCGAGATGTTCTGGATAGATATCTCAAGGTGGATGATTCGTAGTAGATGCAGATGGATTTCGGTCTACTTACCTTGGCGTACTGCCCATTGCTTTTGAGCCTCTTCCTTTCTTTTATAGTATAGTTAGCATTGAAGTGCGTTTATAATCCTGTCAATTGCCCAGCTGTGATTTGTTTACCTCGCTAGCACTTTTATCGTCTTTTGGGAGAGAGACATCACTAGTGAACGTCATGGGACCCCGGTCCAAATTTCCACAATTTTTTACACCTTCAATTTATTTTCAGTTCTTACTTTCCATTGCCACTATTATTATCTCTTGCGTTGATCCTTTGTAAATGGAAAGGCCGGAGGAATTGACAACTCCTTTGTACTCGTTGGGAGCAAAGTTATTTGCTGTGTGTACAGGTCCAGGTGAAGTAGCAACCTCGGCGCCATTGTTCACTTTACCACCTTCTTGTATCTATGCGGGTCCTACGGGAGACAAACCCTATCTTCTACAAGATGGGGGGAATTTCCTGCTACGCTGCATCTCACCTTCCACTTGGGGTAACCAACGAGAAGCGAGAGAATTATATTCCTTGCTAGCATCAAGAAATTTCTGGCGCCGTTGCGGGGGATTCCAAGGTACAACAAGTAGACTGGTCCCGTCAACTCCCTAGCCAGAAAGCAATTTCTGGCGCCGTTGCCGGGGACTCCAGTCTACAAGACAAGGGAGTTGCACACTATCTTTTATCTTTGCTTTTTAGACTTGTTAGATTATCTTTTAGTTTTTACTTTTGTGTCCCTTATCAAAAATACCAAAAATACATGTTACCTTTCTTGTGTGGTCAAGTATGTTAGGAGTTGGTACTATGAGCGAATCCGAGGTCTTGGATTTCCATCAAAGGAACGGGGATATATGAAGAAGGCATGGGACAGAATTTTTGAAGCACATAAGGCAAATATGCCTTGGTTACCTATAAGAATTGTCCTTAGAAATATTTACTTTGGCCTTTTAAGTGGTGTAAGCACTCTCTTGATCTTATAGCTGAAGGAGACTTTTTAGAGTGTGATGAAGCTATAGCTCTTGAAATTATACATGGTTTATCTAGTTATTTTGTTTATCATGGTCTCGATACTGTTGTAGACAGAATTGCTACTATCGATAAGAAGCTTGATGCTCTAGACTAAAAAGGAGTAGAAAAGCCAAACCCTCCTAAAGAGGAGATTTTGGAAATAGAAAATGATTGGGAGCCCTTTGTTAGGATTGTTATCTCTAACCAAAACTTCCTTGATTTTTGTGACATAGGATCTACGGTTTCTATAATGCCAAGCTTTATTTATGATTCTTTGTACCTTGCAAGCATGGACAAATTTCCATCTTTCCATGAACATTCTAATGGTGATATTTCTGAGATCCAGGGAAGATTAAAAGATGTCCAAGTCATGTTTCTTAAAAGGAGCATAGAAATTGACTTTGCCATCATGAAGACCAAACGAGGAAATATAGTGCTTGGAAGGGACTTCCTCCGAGCCATGAAAGGCTTCATTGATATAGGTAAAGGACAAATACGCTTGCATGGTAAGGCAAAAGGTACATACCTCTTCCCTCGGAAGAACAAGGATGAGCTTATTGAAAACCCTTTTGAAATTCTTGCTGATTCTGATGATTTTGGATACCTTTGATCTTTTGCCTTATGCCTAGCTCAAAGGCGTAAAAGAAAGCGCTTGTTGGGAGGCAACCCAAGGTGTTTTTCTTATGTTTTTAGTGGTCTTGATGATTTTTAATACTGTAGCAACATCATTGTATCTTTATTTTTCAAGCTTTGTGCCAAGTATTGCCTCATATGACAAGGGAAGTGAAAGTTGCGACATGCTATCCAGAAACAGATTATGTCTTCGTGACCGGAAAAATCATAGAAAATTACCAGTTCATCTTTTTGAGCTGAATTTTTTACACAGGTTCTCTATACAATCACGGAACTTTCGTATGTTCTGAGTTTTTTTATTTGAGTTGCAGAAGTATCCCTAAAAAATTCTTTACTACCTGTTGTTCTGTTTTTCACAGATTCTGCCACGTTTTGTCTCTCCAAACTTTTGCAAATCTTAAGCTTGCTTTTTCTTTGCAAAACCTTTTTGGCAATCTTGATAAACAGTAGCTATTCAAGAATATATTTATTTCCAGTAAGGGAAAAATTATTTTAATAGGGTACTAACCTCTCTAATCAGCTTATGATGAGTTGTGTATGAATGGAGTTTTCAAGTGTGCGATGGAAGATGATGAAAGAAGATCATGGAGTGTCAAACGCTCAAGCTTGGGGATTCCCCCATGTATCCCAAATAAATATTCAAGGAGACTCAAGCGTCTAAGCTTGGGGATGCCCCCGTGCATCCCCTTCTTCATCAACAATTATCAGTTCGTCCCTCGTTGCACTATATTTTTATCACTTCATGAATTATGTGCTATGCTTGGAGCGTCTCGCTCTTTACTTTTCTTAGGTTTGTTTTTGCTTTGTTTGTTGTAGTAACAAGTTAGACCCTAGCTTTCTTTTGTGTGGGAGAGAAACACGCTCCGCTTGAACTAGAACTCCTCATAGGATTTGCATGCTTATTTTCTTAGCTGTGAGTTGTTCTTTTTCTTTTCTTAGCTGCTTCCCTGTTTAGTTGAAGTGATTTAGTTTTATTCTAGAGCTTTTCTTTTGTCTTAGGTTGAAATTTCTATAGGTTGCATGTTTTATCTTGTTTAGAGAGTTTACCTGTTGCACTGAGTTTTGTGTCTTGACTAGAAAGTAGGTAGTTGAAGTTGCTATTCTCTTTGTAGTAGTAACTTGCAATAGTTTTGAGGTATTGATTAGAGTAATATTTGAACTGATGGTGTCAAGATCTTTAGCCTATCAGTGATAGATGTCGTATTTTGGGCAATCCGTGTTTATTTTCGAAAACCAAAACCCCTGTTGAGAACTCTAGCTACTAGATGGATCACTAACCTCTGGAGGGTTCGAATATTAGAGTACACTCACGTACCATGAGTCGAGGATGCGCAAGGATAATAACACCCCCATACACTCCTCCTCGGGGTACTTGTCTCTTTGTTAACCTCCTTATTGGATTGAGAGTTACCGATAATAAGTGCATGAGTTCTTCGGACTAATGTGAGTATTTGAAAGTTGACACTTCCACCTTCCCATATTTTTCTAGCCCTTCATGTGCCGTGCATTTCCTTCTTCTCACTCCGAGAGTTGGCGTCCACCTTCGCCGGTACATCCAAACCCTTGTCATGATATGCTCTGTCATCATAAACCTCCTTATATCTTTCCTCAAAACAGCCACCATACCTTCCTATCAAGGCATTTCCATAGCCTTTCCGAGATACATTGTCATGCAACATCCACCTTCTCATGACTTGATCTTCATGTCATACATTCTACTTTCTTGATCGATGAGCCGCATGCTAGTTGGGCCTTGCCCTAATCATTGCTACATGACGCGCTAGTATCATTGCATATCCTGCTATCCTGGCAGAGGCATGCATTTGCATAATGATAGTTACATTTTCTTTATGTAACTACCCTTGTAAAGTGTGAAAGATCTCCTATATTCTTTTAAAATATAGAGTGTTTCCCCTAAAGTGAGGAAAATATCCCAAAGAGGACAAAATAAAAAGATCCCAAAGAGGAAAATGAGAGAAATAGAAAGAGCCATTGAGGCCACAAAAAAATACAAAAAAATAGAAAAAAGAGAAAAAAAGGAGAGAAGGGGGCACACTACTATTCCTTTTGAGAGATCCACACTAGTACTTCATCCTCTATCCCTTGTACTCCATAGAGATCATCATACATGCATATACCTATGTGGGGACCCTTGACACTATAGAACTTGGCTTGTATATTCCAATGATGAGCCTCCTCAAACGAGCTCTAGGTCTTCTTGAGCAAGCAAGTTGGATGCACCCCCACTAGTTCCCTTGTAGAGCTTTTAGCTCACATGTGCATCCGTTGCATGGCAATCCCTACTCCTCACATCATATCTATCATATGGCCTTCTCTCGCCTATGATTGTCCTCATTGATGTGAGCCTTTCACACATTTTTTGTCTTCCTCCTCCACCTTCTTTCTGTTTCGCCTTTTAGGTGTCAACTTTCTTGCTCACGCTCATCCATTGCATGAGTGCTCAAAATATCGAAAAGGAGTGCATCAGTTTGACTTGTACCTGACTAGTGGTCTGGGGACGAGTCAAGATAAGAATCCAAAGGAGACTAAGTGTGAAACTTTAGTAGATTGAGTTCTCAACAAAAATATTTTTTATCTCGTATTCGCATATCCCCCTTCTTGCACGCAAACACCATTTAGAGACATTCGAGTCACGGACAGCGAGAGCTCTTGCACCCTTTGTTCTTTTATTGCTTGTGTCAATGCTAATATAGACTCTTGCTTGTTAAGACTTGAATTGAATTGCATGCTTTGATTGCTTTACTTAAAAAGTCCTTATATTGTTGTGTGGCATGTCGCCACAGAAATTATGCTTGTTATCATTTCCCTACTCGAGGACGAGCAGAAATTAAGCTTGGGGATGTTGATACGTCCCAAACGTATCTATAATTTCTGCTTGCTCCATGCATGATTTTTTTGACTTTGCCATGTTTTGCTTGAACTTTCATACACTTTTTATCATATTTGGACTAACCTATTAACTCAGTGCACCCAGTTGCCAGTTCCTGTTTTCTGCTGTTTTTGTATTTCAGGTTTTCCGGCCATTTAAAGTGCCAAATAAATCCCGAAAAAATTATATAAAAAATCAGGGACCCGGAAGCTTCCCGGATAACCAAAGATGGAAGGGGTGGACCCACCAGGGCCCCATGAGGGTCCCTGGCGCGGCCCCACCCTAGGTCGCGCCAGGAGGCCTCCTGGATGCCCTGTGGCCCCTCTCGGTGCCCCCTTTGGCCTATATTTAGCCCTCGCGACGGAAACCCATAATATCGATCTGCTATTCCTGTTCTCCTCTCTGTTCCGCCGCCGCCGCCGTTTCTGTAACATCCAAAAATTCTCCGAATTTTGGAATGTTAATAAAATTAAATAGATATTGATTTTTTGCCTGATGTGTTTGATTTTCTCTGGAATTTAAAAAACTTTTCGTGTTGAAATGAATATTAAAGAGAGAGGGAATAAAATGACTTTCCCTAATATTCACCGTTAGTGTTTTGGATTTTATTATTTAAAACAAAACCAACAATACAAAATGAGAGAAGGTAATATGACTCCTTCAACATATTAATGGTTTGGAAAAGGTTTTAAATATTTATTGGAATTCTTTAGATTATTCAAAATATTTTTCAACTCAAGGAAATTGATTTGAGAGGATATAAAAGGACTAATCCCCATTTTCATTTGTTGAAAAATATTTTAAAATATTTTTGGGAGACTTTTTAATTTTATTTTGGAGTTATAAATATTTTCTAAAAATATTTTTGGAATTTATTTATGCTCCGGAAAAGTTTTTAAACCAATTTTCGGACTTTTCGGTATTTTTAAAATGCCCGAAAAGTATTTAAAAATATTTAAAAATAAGTTGCAAAGTTTTTATTTTTATTTAATATTTTGGTCAAGCAAAAAATTCAGTTTTATCATTTTAAAAATATTGGCGAAGACGAAATTTTAAAATACATTTCCGTGATTTTTCTATTATTGTTTTGGGCCTAACGGGCCTGGTCTGTTTTTTTTTCCGCAGACCGATTTTGTATTTATCTCGGATTTAAAAAAAAGATTAGGGGCTGGCTATAAATAGCCCCGATAAGGGCTAAATTTATTTTCGCTTAGCGTTTTTAGGGTTAGACTAATCTAATCTGCGGGACCCGCTGCCGCCGACGTCATCGACGGAGTTCGCCGGAGCATCGCCGGATTTTTCGCCGGAGCATCGTCGGAGTTGCGTTTTCGCGTTTTTTCGAGGTAATTTTTTTTCACCCGCACCGCTGTCGGAGCCGTCGCCGTGCCCTAGCACCACCGCGCGCCACCCCCGGCCGCAGCCGCCGTGCCGCCGCCGCCCGCTGCCCCGCGTGCGCCCGCGCACCCGCGCGCCAGGCCGCCGCCCATGGCCGCTGCGAGCCGGAGCCGCCGAGCTCCATGGCGCCCTGTGCCTGAGCCCGTGCCCGTGAGGAAGGAGAGATAGAAAAAAAACGTTTCGAAAAAAGAACAAAGACGTTTCGATTTTTTTTTCCAGATCTGGATCCAAACCGCCCGGGGACCCGATCGCGTTTTTCGGCAAAAAAGTATTTACATACGGGTCCTTTTTACAGTAGAACCCCCCGGTACCCCCGTTTTTCACCCGAAACCGTTTTCGCGACTACTTTTTAACCGTAACTCGGAATTGGGAGATTCCAGTTGCGTTGCGACCGTGTAGAAATTTTGTAGCCAGTAGACCTAGTGTTACAGAAGTTTGAAGTTTTTAAATTTGGATCCCAAGCTGATCCAAATTTGAACTTTCGGCAGCCGTAACTTTTTACCGGTGCGCCCGTTCGCGCCGTTCCTTTTTGCGTTGGATCACTCGTTCCATGTACTTTCTGTTTATATCTTGTGTACACAAAAATTCACAAGTTTATTGATCTGTTTAAATTCAAATTCAATTCAATTTTTGCACCTGCTACGACCTGTGTTGTAGTGTTCCGTTTCACGTGATTCTTTTTCCATATTGGATCATATGAGACATCTTATCGGCAATATCCACATATCATTTATATTGCTATGATCTTTACCTTGATTTCATACTGCCTTGATCATACTCTTGTTTCGACAACTCTTTATCCGTTGACTCTCTCGAGTTCACGTTCCACCGATCACCTTCGAGCACATCCACACCTTTGTGCTTCAAAACCTTTTGTTTTGTTGCTAAAACTTTAGTGATTGTATTGTTGATCTTATGTTTTGTCCTTGTGGTGCGATTGCTTACTGGGTTCTTTCGTTGACGATAGATTGCTCGTAGTGTGACGAGTAGAGTTGACTGGAACGTGAGAGCGAAGATCTTCATCGAATGTATAAGGCAAGTGATGCTTTGACCATACTCATACCTATATTTTCTATATGCATTATGTTAAGAAATATCACTCTATCGCATGATAGGTAGTTTATTTTACTGTTGCTGCAAAAACCAGTTAGGATAGCCACATGTTTTGACTTGTCTACCGTATCTCAACCTAGCCGTGTTGTTGCTTTATTGCTATGCTTTGTAGACGTGGTTTGAGTTGTGCAAATTCAAGGAGTGCATGTGAGCTATTTAATAACTTGTGTAGCAACTGTTTAATAAATAGAAATCACCTCTGGACGGGCAGGGAGTGCTTCCTGGGGGCTCATTCCTTATCTAAGGTCGAGACCAGGTTGTACCCCTAATGGTTGGTTTGGTGGTCGAGTATAGGTCATGGCGAGTACCCTCTGACACAGTGGGCGTCGTCCAGGCTCAAAAAGATCAGACATACTTGGTGACTAGAAGCTTACATGTACAGCCGCTGGCCATATGGGCTCTGGCTTAGTTGAGTATGATGTAGGAAGCCTCTCCCGTGCAATGCTAGCAGATGTAGATGTGATAGGTGGTACCGGCTTGCCGTTGGGTGTAGGTGACCTCTTCTGAAAGACTTCGTCTCAATCTTCGGGTTGAGTCCAGCGGAGAAAGTGTACTAACCTCTGCAGAGTATAAACTAATCATGATTAGCCGTGTCCCCGGTTATGGACATCCTTGAGCTACTAGACATTACTGTTACTGGAGGATCTTGACAGATGAATCACCATAATAAATTGAGTGGGCAAGATTTTAATAAAGGGTGTGGATTGAGACTGGTGTGCCCAGTTCAATCTTTAGTAGTAAGTTCAACTTAAAATTTTGACTAGTTTAGTTCAGGAGAAAATTGGCTTTCTGCGAAATAAAACCATAAGCCTTTCCTTTGACTTACCTTGCATGTAGTTGTAGGTCCTTTATATAAACTTTTCCGTGTCACTTGCCGTACAAATCAGATGTACTGACCCGTTGTCGGGCTGTACCCTTCGGTGTTGCAGGTTTTTCAGACGATCAGTAAGGTGCGTTTAGGGGTTGCGAGTCTACACTCAGCATGTTCGCATGTGGCTGTTGATGGGACTCCACGTTATTTTCTTTTGCTTCCGCTATATTTATATTGAATAAGCTAGCCTTGAGCTATGCAACTTGTTATTTATTTACTCTGGATCATACGTTGTAATAATGATGCACTTGTACTTTGATATACATCTATAATACTGTGTGTGCCAGCGAGTTCGATCCAGGGACTGGCACTTGAGCACAGAGACTTCAATTCTGTGTGAATTGGGTCGCTACAGATGGTATCAGAGCAGTGTGTTGACTGTAGGTTCGTGACCCTAGAAAATGGATAGAAAAATCCATAGGCACAAAATTATTTTATCACTCCTTGACCCCTTACTCTCTCACTAGTATTTCTCATCTATTATTCATCTTCTAAAACTTCTCATCTTGTTTTACTATAAATACCCCTCTGAGTTGTTTACCCCTGAAGATAAGACATTTGAGAGGTGCATCATCAACCTCGGGGATCAATTGGAGTTATGATTATCGGAACTAGAAGGAATAACCTACGTTGATCAATAAGTTTGACACTGCGAGAGGAACCTTTAAGATCAGCTTAGCTGAGAAGGATGAAGCTTAGAATCATACCACCACCTTTTATGTGAAGTTAGATGAACGGATTTCGCGTAGTATGATGAGATCGTATGTCTTGCACATATGACCTTACCCTATGAGTTGTTTGTGTGTTTTGACTGTTGTGACTGTAGTGTTTGTTGTTATGTGTTACCGTCGAACGTAGGAGTTTTGCCGCTCTCTTGTTTGAGTGCATATGTTTGGTGTTATCCTTAGTTGTTGTCTTGTCGGTGCTATAGTTTTGCCCTAACCTTTGTCGTATGGGCTTAATAGATGGAGTATGAAGTAGGACTCGCATTTTCCGGGGTGATGTCGAGACTAAAGGTGGAGCAATGGATTCGTAGTATGGAGGAGATTTTGGAGCGTAAGAAGGTTGGAAGTGAGGACATGGTCCCCTATGCTGTCAAATACTTTGTAGAAGAGGCTGCTACTTGGTGGGGAATGCACCAAGCGATTGACGAATCACGAAGGAAGATTACTTGGAAGGAGTTCATTAAGATTTTGTTGGGATCCCGCCTTGTCACTCTGATGCAAAGGACGGTAAACCTTAAGAGGATCCGCGCCTGTACAATTTGCGGAGAAACAGGGCACTCCTATGAAGGACACCAAGATGGATGTCCCTATTGTGAAGAAATTCACTCGGGTGAAGAATGCCCCACTGCACAAGTAACATGTTTTACGTGTGAAGGAACTGATCATTACCCCGCTCAGTGTCAATTGTTCATCGTGACACAACAAGTGGTTCAACATCAAAAATAAGGAATGAAGAAAGTTATCCAAGAATTGAAGGAAGCACCCGTGAAGAAGAAAAAAAAGGACATTAGCCACATTCATTGTTTTCAGTGCAGGAACATGAGACACTACCGCGATATGTGTCCAGAATTGAAGGAGAAGGAGAAGTGGTGAACGTGGAAGCAAGGATGCTGACTCGAAGAAGCTTATGTTTTGCAATTGGAGAATAGAATATTCTTGGTGTGCACTAGTGTATGGTGGTATCTTTTAAAGTTAGTTGGAGATGTGTATCGATGCATGTTTTGCTATTGATTAACTAGATGTTTTATGTCATGATTGTTTTGTTAAGTTTTGTCTTGTACCCTGTGACCCTGTTATGTCTTGTTTTGATTGATGTTGTGTGTGGCCCTTTGTGTTTCTTCTATGCGAGTAGAATAAGTTTACGTTTCATTAGACCCTCATCTATTTAGTATGCTTCAAGACTAAAGAAGACACAACAACAACAAGAATAACTTGACGAATGACTAAACGATATGAAGATTGTTTCGACATTTCAAAACTGAAGCTACCGGCATTGAAGACTTGAAGACCTGGAAGATTAAAAGTTTCGATCGTTAAATCGATTATGTGGGCTGTCATTTCTTGTTTTCCTGACAACTACACATCTAAACTTATGTTTCAAAACTAGTGTGATGTTTGTATGGGTATCCATATCTCTCTACCTTCTGTTCCCTCTCACCTCAAACCCTACACTGAAGAAGCTACTACAATGGCTGCTAATGCCAAGACGAGGATAAAGATGGATGCACTTTAATGCTGAGTTCAAAGTTAACCTCTTGTGCCAAGATCTTACGACAAGCAAGCCCAATCTTGCTGAAGGGAGAACTCTGGAGGAAGTTGTAGTCCACCAGTACACGTTTATAGCAGTTTGCGAAAAACCTGAGAGTTGTGAGGAAACGATAGATGTTTGTTTGGCTTGCAGAACCATGGATTTATCTGGACCCAGTTCATGATCAACAGGAATTTCTGTAATGCTTGTGAGGATGGCCGAGTGTTAGATTGCGAGATTCACTAAACCATGTACAAGGTAATGATTTGGGTGCGGAATGGATTGATCACCATGACGACTACTCTTATTATTCGCTCTTGCTATGCGGGATAGTAAATCTTGAGTGACTTACCTATGTTTGAGAGACGACGATGTTAAAGCCTGAACCATAGAATGGTACGATGTGTGACCCCTGTAGGAGTTTACCGTTTGGGTTATACGGTGAGTATGGACCAAGACCATTGGCTGCAGGTATCCCGCAATAATATTCGTGATGACCACCAAGAGATTATCAATAGTTGTTTAGCATTGGCGCCTGACCTGTCAGCCATGAAGTTTCAGTACTTGGAAGACCACTCTCTCGCTAAGGAATGGAAACCTCAAAGGAGGAATTCGTGAAACCTCGAAGACCGAAGGTGAAATCCGTACGAAGAATGTCATCGATGGATTAAGATACTAGAAGCCCACATTTGTGATGAAGAATTCCATGCCCCAACGGAGTAGGAAGATTATGTGTGAGGAGCTCGCCGAGGGAGCAAGCTTTTGAAGACCAAGTCGCTTTCCTTGTAAGGGTGGTAGCACCCTAGCTCATCGGAGGATCGATGGACTGTCATGAAGACCCGAACCCTAACCTTTCTTTCTAGCCTTCTCGAATCTCGAGGACGAGATTCCTTTTAAGGGTGGTAGTGTGTAACATCCCAAAATTCTCCGAATTTTGGAATGTTAATAAAATTAAATAGATATTGATTGTTTGCCTGATGTGTTTGATTTTCTCTGGAATTTAAAAAAACTTTTGGTGTTGAAATGAATATTAAAGAGAGAGGGAATAAAATGACTTTCCCTAATATTCACCGTTGGTGTTTTGGAATTTATTATTTAAAACAAAACCAACAATACAAAATGAGAGAAGGTAATATGACTCCTTCAACATATTAAAAGTTTGGAAAAGGTTTTTAATATTTATTGGAATTCTTTTGATTATTCAAAATATTTTTCCACTCAAGGAAATTCATTTGAGAGGATATAAAAGGACTTATCCCCATTTTAATTTGTTGAAAAATATTTTAAAATATTTTTAGGAGACTTTTTAATTTTATTTTGGAGTTATAAATATTTTATAAAAATATTTTTGGAATTTATTTATGCTCTGGAAAAGTTTTTAAACCAATTTTCGGAGTTTTCGGTATTTTTAAAATGCCAGAAAAGTATTTAAAAATATTAAAAAATAAGTTGCAAAGTTTTTACTTTTATTTAATATTTTGGTCAAGCCAAAAATTCAGTTTTATCATTTTAACAATATTGGCGAAGACGGAATTTTAAAATAAATTTCTGTGATTTTTCTATTATTGTTTTGGGCCTAACGGGCCTGGTCTGTTTTTTTTTCCGCAGACCGATTTTGTATTTATCTCGGATTTAAAAAAGGATTAGGGGCTGGCTATAAATAGCCCCGATTAGGGCTAAATTTATTTTCGCTTAGCGTTTTTAGGGTTAGACTAATCTAATCCGCGGGACCCGCCGCTGCCGACGTCATCGACGAAGTTCGCTGGAGCATCGCCGGATTTTTCGCTGGAGCATCGCCGGAGTTGCGTTTTCGCGTTTTTTCGAGGTAATTTGTTTCGCCCGCACAGCCGCCGGAGGCGTCCCCGTGCCCTAGCACCAACGCGCGCCACCCCCGGCCGCAGCCGCCGCGCCGCCGCCGCTCGCCGGAACGAGCTGGCCGGCCGGAGCGCCGCCGCGCGCCATGGCCCGACCTGGCCGGCCGCTGCCCCGCGTGCGCCCGCGCACCCGCGCGCCCTGCCGCCGCCCCTGGCCGCACTCGGCCGCCTCCGCCCGTCGGCGCTGGCCACGCCAGTCCCCGCCGGCCGCTCCTGGCCGCTGCGAGCCGGAGCCGCCGAGCTCCATGGCGCCCAGTGCCTGAGCCCATGCCCGTGAGGAAGGAGAGATAGAAAAAAAACGTTTCGAGAAAACAAAAAAAAACGTTTCGATTTTTTTTTTCCAGATCTGGATCCAAACCGCCCGGGGACCCAATCGCGTTTTTCGGAAAAAAATTATTTACGTATGGGTCCTTTTTACAGTAGAACCCCCCGGTACCCCCGTTTTTCACCCGAAACCATTTTCGCGACTACTTTTTAACCGTAACTCGGAATTGGGCGATTCAAGTTGCGTTGCGACCGTGTAGAAATTTTCTAGCCAGCAGACCTAGTGTTAAAGAAGTTTGAAGTTTTGAAATTTGGATCCCAAGCTGATCCAAATTTGAACTTCCGGCAGCCGTAACTTTTTACCGGTGCGCCCGTTCGCGCTGTTTCTTTTTGCGTTGGATCACTCGTTCCATGTACTTTATGTTTATATCTTGTTTACACAAAGATTCAAAATTTTATTGATCTGTTTAAATTCAAATTCAATTCAATTTTTGCACCTGCTACGACCTGTGTTGTAGTGTTCCGTTTCACGTGATTCTTTTTGCATATTGGATCATATGAGACATCTTATCGGCAATATCCACATATCATTTAAATTGCTATGATCTTTACCTTGATTTCATAATGCCTTGATCATACTCTTGTTTCGACAACTCTTTATCCGTTGACTCTCTCGAGTTCACGTTCCATCGATCACCTTCGAGCACATCCACACCTTTGCACTTCAAAACCTTTTATTTTGTTACTTAAACTTTAGTGATTGTTTTGTTGATCTTATGTTTTGTCCTTGTGGTGCCATTGCTTACTGGGTTCTTTCGTTGACGATAGATTTCTCGGAGTGTGACGAGTAGAGTTGACAGGAACGTGAGAGCGAAGATCTTCATCGAATGTATAAGGCAAGTGATGCTTTGACCATACTGTAACAGCCCACATGTAATAAGCCACCAAACACTATGTATTTTACTTCCTCTGTTGGACTTGTAACTTGGCATGGTGGATGTGTAGGTCACTTCATGTGGCGATCTTAATTGGCATTGGGATTAGAGTCATGTTGGGTTGTTTTCTTTTGCATCCAAAGTGGTTCAAGAAGGACATTGTTGGAATTTTCCTTGTCACATGCTCCCTCCCCTTGACCCCAAACTTGGCCTAGCCATTTCAATTGCTATTGCAAGGATTTTGAAATCCTCAAAGCATTTTTGCCACCACCAAAAACAGTAGCCCTAGTTCAAAGTGATTTTGAATTCAAAAAGGGGCCACATTTTTGTTGTTGCCAAAATTGGTCAAACCAGTTTTGAAAAATCTAGAAAAATGCAAGGATTAAGAATTTCAAGATCATGGAATTTTGAACCTTCTGTTTTTCTCTCAAAAACTCTACAAGGGCTTTTTCTATTTAATTTTAAATAGAAAAGGGTGATGTTTTACTTTGGGGGATTTTTCATTGCATGCAAAATTGATCAAATCAATTTTGGATGATCAAGCATCTTTGCAGGGGAATTTAAAAATAATTAAAATATTTTTACCTTTCCCTTATCTTTTCCTATTTCTTTTTCTTCATTGCTGTTTTTATTTCTTATATGGAAAAGGCCCTGTCCTTCTTCCTTTTCCTCTTCTAGCCACTTGGGCCGACCGATTTCAGCCCACCAGGGGCAGCGCCCCTTTTTTTTCTTTTTTTTTCCTCCCTCTCGCCCAGCCAGCGGGACCCGCCTGTCATCCCCCTCCTCTCACCTTTCTCCCCCTCACGCACATGGCGTGCCCGTGGAGGAGAGGCCCTCCTGGAGCCACGTCGCCTCTCCCCCTCTCCTATTTATGCCGCCCTCTCCTTGTCTCCAACCCTAGCATCCTCCCTCGGGCGCCGCCGCCTCCTTCTCCCATCTCCTCCTCCCCCCGCGTCCTGTCCGGGGCCGCCATGGACAAGAGGTCCATGGCCTGAGGAATTCCGGCGCGCTCATCTTCGTCTTCGTCTGCGTCTGCGTGAAGGACGCCGGCGACCTCCCTCCCGAGCCCGCACGAGCCGTCGCCCCGCTGTGAGCCTCGCCGATCCCCTCCCCTGTCTCCCGCAAGCGACCGTTCCGCCGTGTTTTTCCGACCAGTTGTAGCTCCCGTGGGTAGCACGGCGAGGCGAGGTTTGATGAAAAACGGGTTCTGGGTGCTACCGGTTACGACTAGGAGCAAGCTTGGAGTTCCCGGCGAGTCGTGCGAGATGCGAGGGACGCCGGAGTTCCCCGCGCGCGGCGACTGCGATGTCTGAATTTCTTCAGACAGCAGAGCAAGCGGCCGGTTTTCTTCAGTTCGCGCCTTGTTTGCTTCGTTTCTGCGAGGAGGATGGTCACCGTAGCAGATACGGAGGCGATGCAGCGCTGCACCAGTGCGTTGGAGGCCTGGATCAAATCAAAGCTTCGCAAAGCTCCCTCCTTTCTTCCATCCACTGCCGCCTGAAGTCGAGTTCGTTCGCGTTTCAGTTTCAGAACCGCCTCATAGTTGGTTTAACTTCAGAGCGAGCAGTCTTCTGTCAGAAGTCGAGCAGTGGCCGAGTGGTATGCGCGCCTGGAGTTCGAACCGCGGGGTGCGGGGTTCGATCCCCCTGGGGTCGATTTAACCAGGAGTTTTTGCTCCTTTTTTTTTGCATGGCCGTGGATCCAGCTGGGCCTGGCCCGTTAGAGCTAGCGCGCCCAGGGGCGGGAAGCAGCAGCTGGGCCTGCTGGCCGAAACCAGCCCAAGCTGGCTGGGCTCCCCCCTTTCCCTTTTCTTTTATTCTTTTTCTTTCTGTTTTTTTATTCCATTTAGATTTGAATTCAAATTCAAATTAGATTTCAACCTACTATTCTTTTTGATGCCTGCCATATATGTTTTTAGGGTAGCTGGAGCTACTGATCACACTGTTGATATGCATGTTTGCAAATGGCCATCTCTAATTTTGGAGCTTGGTCAATTTTGCAATAAGCCCCCTGTAAATTCTTGTTTTGCCAAGGTTGTTCAAATTTCAAAGTTGCCCATGCCATATATGAAATTGGGGTAATTTTGCACAAGGAATTGCATGGTGATGATGATTTGTTCATCTGAGCCTTTTTTAAAATTCATGTGGTGTAATTTTGCACTCAGCCCCTGAACTTCAGTTGAATTTGCAACTGCCCTTGCAAATTCAAGTAGAGACATATCATATGTGTTTTGGGGTACTTTTCTGCAAGGATTTCAGCAGTGATGTCCTCATATGTGTTTGAGTTTGCATCAGTTTCTTACTTGTGTGTTTTCCTTGCCGGTATCTTTACGTTAGCACCCGAGACTGACGAGGAGACTCACGTGGAGCTGTCCGACACCGAGCCCGAGGGTACCGTGGGTGCTGCTTCGACTACCTTACCAGGCAAGGGGGATAAACTGTGTCATTACTATATAACTTCCTGCTCATGCCTAGCTGTAGAACTAGTATGTTGTTGCTTGATCCTATCCACCTTATATGCCATGTTGAAAACCATATAGCCATGATCCCCACATCCCAGCAAACCATTGTACTGCTAAGTTACCGCTGCTCAGCCATTGCTTAGTATGGATAGAAAACTTGCTGCTTGCCCTATATATTTATGGTTGGGATATCATGCTATAAAAGAAGTTGGTTGATATTTATTATTGTTAAATGATATTAAATTATATTCGACGAAAGGTGGAAGGCTGGACTATTCCCGTCTGGTGCTTTGTTCCATTTGAGTCACCTAGGACCCGAGTTCCGGGTATTGTGTTTCTTGACGAGCGTGCCTAATCGTGTGTGGGGTTTTATGGGGGCCCCTTGTCTTACCTACCTAGCTTCGTACAATTCTAGTGGTGGCCCGAGCTGATTTTATTTTTTCCTCGTGTGTGTGTTGGTTGGCGCCCCAGCTGTTTTCGAAACAACCCGGGCCATCGGAGACATAGTTTCTCTGTTGGTCCAAAAACAGGGAGCTAGGGGGTTGTTCACATAGTTTGGACAGTTAACCCGACCTCATCCAGACGGTAGAGGACGATTCGAGAGCGTGGCCAGCTCTGGAGTTGGGTGTCGACTCACCGGGGGCCACCCGGAGTTGTGCATTGTTAGTTAGAGGGACTCTGACGTTCCGGAGTTTCAGGCGCTTACCTAGCCAAGTGGAAACCGGGCGTACATGCGACGTCTATAATGGACAGTTGGTACACCCCTGCAGGGTAAATCTTTTCGAAAAGCCGTGTCCGCGGTTATGGACTACTTGAGACCTACTCCTTGTTCATAGAATAACATCAATTTTAATCATGAGATAAAACTTGACGAACTGTGTGCGTGCCTTGGTTGTCTTTCTTCGTCCAGGGGGACCGAGAGAGAAACGAGGTTGTGTTATGTTTGCGTAAGTAGGTGGATAGCCGACCTACGACACGTTGTCAACGTAACTTCTTGGACCTCATCTTTATTCTGTTAGAACGAGTAGCCACCATATATGCTAGTATGGCTGCAACATGTCTTTGTCTTTGCCTTTCCTGTAGCGTTAGTTATTCCGTAATGACATGTTCTCACCCCCGTTTACTTTTCTGTCTTTACCGCTTTGCCTGATCGGCCGTTGCAGTGGACTACTACCTCGACCCCAGCGCCGGACGTTACTTCGTGGAGGTGCCCCCGGAGGACGACGACGAGTACGAGTACCTCGACCAGTAGGATCCTATAGTTGGGCTCAGACGTTCCCGTGGGTGGATATTTATGTGTAGCCCTCTCTAGGGCAATTTGGATCTTGACCGTACTCGGTCCCTATTATGCTTCCGCTTGATGTATCGATGAGTTGTATTCAGATGTTGTTGTATTATTAGACAGTGGCATTGTATGTCCTGTTCTATTTATCTATCTATATGTATTTCTATCTTAGAGTTATGCTTATATACCTGTTGTCGAGAATCCGGCAGCGACACGAGTGCGAGTGTCGTGCGCCGGTGGCGTTTGATGCGCTTCTAACTCCGACCGGACGCGAAAGCGACTAGTTAGAGTTAGTACCGCATCAGGGGCCTTACACATACTCATACCTATATTTTCTATATGCATTATGTTAAGAAATATCACTCTATCGCATGATAGGTAGTTTATTTTACTGTTGCTGCAAAACCAGTTAGGATAGCCACATGTTTTGACTTGTCTACCGTAGATCAACCTAGCCGTGTTGTTGCTTTATTGCTATGCTTTGTAGACGTGGTTTGGGTTGTGCAAATTCATGGAGTGCATGTGAGCTATTTAATAACTTGTGTAGCAACTGTTTAATAAATAGAAATCACCTCTGGACGGGCAGGGAGTGCTTCCTGGGGGCTCGTTCCTTATCTAAGGTCGAGACCAGGTTGTACCCCTAATGGTTGGTTTGGTGGTCGAGTATACGTCATGGCGAGTACCCTCTAACGCAGTGGGCGCCGTCCAGGCTCAAAAAAATCAGACATACTTGGTGACTAGAAGCTTACATGTACAGCCGCTGGCCATATGGGCTCTGGCTTAGTTGAGTATGATGTAGGAAGCCTCTCCCGTGCAATGCTAGCAGATGTAGATGTGATAGGTGGTACCGGCTTGCCGTTGGGTGTAGGTGACCTCTTCTGAAAGACTTCGTCTCAATCTTCGGGTTGAGTCCAGCGGGGAAAGTGTACTAACCTCTGCAGAGTATAAACTAATCATGATTAGCCGTGTCCCCGGTTATGGACATCCTTGAGCTACTAGACATTACTGTTACTGGAGGATCTTGACAGATGAATCACCATAATAAATTGAGTGGGCAAGATTTTAATAAAGGGTGTGGATTGAGACTGGTGTGCCCAGTTCAATCTTTAGTAGTAAGTTCAACTTAAAATTTTGACTAGTTTAGTTCAGGAGAAAATTGGCTTTCTGCAAAACAAAACCATAAGCCTTTCCTTTGACTTACCTTGCATGTAGTTGTAGGTCCTTTATATAAACTTTTCCGTGTCACTTGCCGTACAAATCAGATGTACTGACCCGTTGTCGGGCTGTAACCTTCGGTGTTGCAGGTTTTTCAGACGATCAGTAAGGTGCGTTTAGGGGTTGCGAGTCTACACTCAGCATGTTCACATGTGGCTGTTGATGGGACTCCACGTTATTTGCTTTTGCTTCCGCTATATTTATATTGAATAAGCTAGCCTTGAGCTATGCAACTTGTTATTTATTTACTCTGGATCATACGTTGTAATAATGATGCACGTGTACTTTGATATACATCTATAATACTGTGTATGCCAGCGAGTTCGATCCAGGGACTGGCACTTGAGCACAGAGACTTCAATTCTGTGTGAATTGGGTTGCTACAGTTTCAGATCGAGGCTGCCAGGAGAAGTTGCCCCGGCACCCGTCCGGAAGGAGGAATCCCCTCCGGGAGACCATCCATCGCCATGGACGCCTCCCGGATGTCTTGTGAGTAGTCCCCCTTGGACCATGGGTCCATGACCAGTAGCTATGTGATGTTCTCCTCCCCTCTTTGTGCTTCCAGTTTTGAGACCTCGTGAGCTGCCTCACATGATCGAGGCACCTTTGTAATTTCTGTGTTGCTATGCTGAGTTTGCTGGGATCTGATGGATTATGAGATTATGTTCAGATTGTGATGAGTAATATATTTGGTTCTCTTTTATATTTATGTTCTTTAGTTAATTCTTGCATGTTCTCCGTTGCAATATTTTGCTTCGGCCAAGTGATTTGTTGCAACTCCAAGAGGGAGTGTTATGCTTGATTGTGGGTTCAGCCCCCTGATGTCTAGCTTGAGTGACAGTAACATGACACTAGGGGATGTGTTGTTGCCACCAGGGATAAAACAACGGTGCTTGTACTTGCGAGTGCAAGGATTGTTTACTTTACGCATAGTTCTTTTAATGCAGTTGTCTGTTGCTTTGAGTTTACACTTTGGGTGGGATTCGCAACTTAATACCAGCGAGATGTTCTGGATAGATATCTCAAGGTGGATGATTCGTAGTAGATGCAAATGGATTTCGGTCTACTTACCTTGGCGTACTGCCCATTGCTTTTGAGCCTCTTCCTTTCTTTTATAGCATAGTTAGCATTGCGGTGCGTTTATAATCCTGTCAATTGCCCAGCTGTGATTTGTTTACCTCGCTAACACTTTTATCGTCTTTTGGGAGAGAGACATCACTAGTGAACGTCATGGGACCCAAGTCCATATTTCCACAATTGTTTACACCTTCAATTTATTTTCAGTTCTTACTTTCCATTGCCACTATTATTATCTCTTGCGTTGATCCTTTGTAAACGGCAAGGCCAGAGGAATTGAAAACTCCTCTGTACTCGTTGGGACCAAAGTTATTTGATGTGTGTGCAGGTCCAGGTGAAGTAGCAACCTCGGCGCCATTGTTCACTTTACCACCTTCTTGTATCTCTGCGAGTCCTACGGGAGACAAACCCTATCCTCTACAAGATAGGGGGAATTTGCTGCTACGCTACATCTCACCTTCCACTTGGGGTAACCAACGAGAAGCGAGAGAATTATATTCCTTGCTAGCATCAGCGGGCGTTTTCCCTCGGCCACCGTTTGCACAGCCGGGCGGGACTCTGCGCCGTAGTCACCAGGAGCATCAGCATCACTACTACTCCATTCGGCCATCGCTACTAGGGAAATAGCTATACATGGAAAGCTTATTAGTGGTGCATATAGAAAGCCATGCGCCACCATCTGTTAGCGGTGGCGCACTGGAAAATAATGCGCCACCCATAAGGTCTTATGGGTGGCGCATTATTTTCCAGTGGGTGGCGCATTATTTTCCAGTGCGCCACCCCTAAGAGTGGGCCAGCCTAGATGATCTTATACGTGGCGCATCTAGCAATATCCGCCACCCCTAAGAACCTTATAGGTGGCGCATATACAGAATGCGCCACCCCTAAGAGCTTAGGGGTGGCGCATTTCACCAATGCGCCACCACTGACTTTATATATGCGCCACTAAATGCCTAGAGCTTCCCTTATCTACTCCACCCCACCTACCACCTCTCATTCACCCCACACAATTCTCAAACTAGATCCACTCTTCTCACCCTAGATCTATTCGGTTTTCTCCTCCTCCCCACCTCATTTCTTCCGTTTATCCATCGATACTTGGCATTACATCTATTTTGTTTCATATTGAAGTAAGTGGACCTCCTCCCAAACTCTTTTGTTCCATTTATGACCCATATACTTGCCTTTATTAGCTTGGGGTTTGTTGTATATGTGAAGCTTGGGTTTGATGTATATGTGAAGCTTGTGGTGGTTTGATGTATATGTGAAGCTTATGGTGGTTTGATGTATATGTGTATCTTGAGTGGCAAATTTTTTGCCGAAATGTCGATTCATTTCCGTTTCGGCAAATTTCTGGCACACTCTCCGCATGCTCCCATGCATTATTAGGGAAGGTCATGCCGAATTTTTCCGACGACGACTGTGATATATAATTGTGTTGCTCTCTCCGTGCACGCAGGTGATCAACCATGGTCCGCGAGATGCTGAGCGATATCATCGTGGCTAGGTGGATGCAATGTGCGACAAACGACATGCTAAGGAATAATAGGTCGGATATAAGATGTCCGTGTCGGAGATGCAAACTGCAGTGCGTGACCGAGCCTGATTCCGGAATATTGCAAAGACACCTGAAGCGTAATGGTTTGATGGATGGCTGCACACGATGGATAAGTGATGAAGCTGGTGAGGAGGAGGACGTCAATGGTGGGGCGCCAGTAAATGAGGAAGGGAAACCAGAAAATAGCGGCGGGCGAGATGACGAAGAGCATCCCATACATGATCATGAAGAAGATGCCGAAGCGGATCATGTAGATCAAGATGCCGGACATTAAGATCAAGATGTCGGACATGATGAGGATTCAAGCTGGGTGCGGGACCCTCATGTTCAAGAGCTGCTTGTCAAAGAGGCGTTGAACGCAAGAGGTGCAGCTAGAGAGAAAGCCAAGATGGTGCAACTCGAGAAAGACGCGATTACGAAGGTGTACGAAGGATGCAACGACGGGGATACCCTCTTGAATGTAACACTTGGGGCTATGGAGATGAAGGCAAAACATAAATGGACCGACGAAAGCTTCGATGATAACATGGCATTCTGGCACGATCGTCTTCCAAAGGGCAACACGTGCCCAACTAGTATCGCTGAGGCCAAGAAAGTCCTTTGCCCTCTCGATCTTCCGCACGTTAAATACCACGTCTGCATAAATGATTGCATGATCTATCGGGGTGAGGACGAAGATAAAACCACATGTTCGGTGTGCGGTGTTAGTCGATACAAGAGAGGGAAGAAAGTTCCTAGAAAAGTGGTATGGTACTTTCCGATCACTCCTCGTCTGCAGAGGTATTTCGTAGATCCCGAGGAAGCAAAGATCATGACCTGGCACGCGGATAGAAAGAATCTAAAAGAGGATGACCCGAACCCGGATCCGGAAAAGGAGGACATGCTGAGGCACCCTTCAGATGGTAGCCAATGGACTGCGTTGGACCTCGAATACCCAGATTTTGGGAAAGAACCAAGGAACCTCAGGATTGGTGTGAGCGCCGATGGAGTCAATCCGTTTGGCGGCCAGAGCAGCACACACAGTACCTGGCCCGTGTTTGTATGCATATACAACCTTCCCCCCTGGAACTGCATGAAGAAAAAGTACATAACAATGTGTATGCTAGTTCAAGGGCCGAAACAACCAGGTACGGACCTCAATCTATATCTGCAGCTGTTGAAAGAGGAGCTAGAAACGTTATGGAAAGACGGAGTCAATACGTGGGACGCCGCGGCAAAAGAATATTTCCCAATGAAAGCCGCGGTGATCACGACGGTGCACGACTATCTCGGATACGGATATTTCTCAAGGCAGGTGGTCCAAGGATTCTGTGCATGCGTTAGGTGCATGGATAATACAACGTACTGCCAGCTACCAAAAGATCCCGGATCTTCAAAAACCGTGTTCCAGGGGTCTCGGAGGTGGCTTCCCAAGAAACACGCGTGGAGAAGACAGGGACATCTGTTCGATGGAAGCGAGGAGCTCCGAGCACCCCCAGCTCGAAGGAGCGGCAAAGAAATCGACAACTTGCTGAAAACTTGGAAAGAGTGCCCCGCGCCGGGAAATAAAAAAAAGAAGACTCAGCCATTGATGAGGGTATGGAAAGCGAGGTCTGTTTTCTGGGATTTGGAATACTGGAGTCTACTCCGCAGTCCTCATAGCCTTGATCTAATGCATATCACAAAGAACGTGTGCGAGAGCTTGTTTGGCACGCTGCTCAACATGCCGGAGAAGACCAAGGACGGGCCAAAAGCAAGGAATGACTTGAAATTTATGGGCATCATGAGGGAACTTCACCCCCCTAGTGACGACGATGATGAGCCGGAGGAGGAAGAGGATACGGAAACGCAAAACTCTCGCAAACGAAAAAGGACGACCAAGAAGAAGACCGGTATTGATCACTGCCCCCCGGCATGCTTCACTCTGTGCGAGGAGGAGATCAAGGGGTTTATCCACTGCCACATAGGAGTAAAATTTCCGAACGGCTACGCGGGGAAGATAAGCAGATACCTAGACGAGGCGAAGCAGCGTTTCAGCGGGATGAAATCTCACGACTGTGCCGTGCTGATGACGCAGATTCTCCCGGTTGCGATGCGAGGGATAATGGACGAGCATGTCCGTAAAACGTTGTTTGGCCTTTGCAACTTTTTTGACGTCATATCCCGGAAGTCGATTTGCGCTACGCAACTCACAAGGCTACAGGAGGAGATCGTGCTCATACTATGCGAGCTTGAGATCTATTTCCCGCCCGCGTTCTTCGACATTATGGTGCATCTGCTGATCCACGTCGTGGAGGATATCGTCCAACTCGGGCCTGCGTTTCTGCGCAGCATGATGCCGTTCGAAAGGATGAATGGACACATCAAAAAATACGTTCGTAACAGGTCCCGTCCAGATGCAAGTATAGCGAAGGGCTTTCTAACCGAAGAGTGCATCTCTTTTTGCACGAATTATCTCAACACCGAGAACCTTGTTGGTCTGACCGTCAACAAGCACTTTGGCAGGACCGATGGGTGTGGTCACCACGAGGGAAGCCGCGCAATGCATGTCAACTTTGACGGTCGAAACATCGACTTTGAAAGAGCAAGCCTAGCCGCGCTACAACACATCCAGCTGGTCGATCCTTGGATAGTAAAGCACAAGGATTTAATCAGGAAGAAGTACAGTGACCAGGGCCTGCAGATAACGGACCGAGATCCACGGCTAATCAAAGAGCACAACTCCGGTTTCATGACTTGGTTCAGGGACGAGCTTCGTGCTAATCCCCCGCGAAGGAACGCTTCCGAGGACGAAAAGATGATATTCACCTTGTCACAGGGTGCCGCACGCAACCTGATGACCTATCAAGAGTATGATATCAACGGCTACACATTTTACACGGAGGAAAAGGACAATAACTGCGATTACCAGAACTCAGGGGTAACGGGGATATTCTACACCGATGACGTCAAGGAAAGATTCTATGGAAGGATCGAGGACATATGGGAGCTCGACTACTATGGAGAGAAGGTGTCGATGTTCCGTGTGAGATGGGCCAAGAGCGTCGTAAAAGAAGACCGGTACTTCACCACCATGGTTATACCCGAAGCCAAATCCAAGTCTGCGGGCGCAAACGTCACCGCGAAAAATGAGCCATGGGTACTGGCTAGCCAAGTGGACCAATGCTTCTTCATTACCGACCCATCAAAGCCGAGCCGCGTTGTAGTGAGGAGAGGCAAAAGAAACATCCGGAATGGATGGAGTCGCCAACGAGCAAGACTTTGACAAGTACGGCGACCCAAAGATGGAGGATGACTACGCCGCTCAGGATACATACACCACAACCCTACCGAAGAAAGGTCTCCTCCCGTTCAAGAGGAAAAGTGAAGGCGTCCCGGGCCTAAATTATTCAACCACGACAAAGAAGGGCAAGAAGAAGATCGTGAGGAAACGATAGCTAGATAGCTAGCTCCAAATTTAAGAAAATCTTTTGTAATTTATGATCACTTTTTGTAGCCATGGATTTAATATGCACTTTGTAATTGATGACCGGAAGCATCAAGCACGCGTGCTACTCCATTGTGTTCAATTTTTTCTAGCTTGTATACGCGATATATAGCTGACAACTATGTTGGATATAAGGAATCACCTTGTCACGCTTATAGAAGCCAGGAGGTGGCCAAACGTTAAAGCTAGCTAGGGTACACCATATGAAACTATAAAATGTCCACCATAGCAATAAAGCATGGCATTTTGCATTGAAGGGCTAGATAGATATTTCGTAGCGATAGACGATAGGCCAAATAATTTAACAAAAAAATTAAAAAACACTTATGGGTGGCGCATCATGCCAAGATGATGCGCCACGCATAAGAAACCACTTGGTGGCGCATCTTGGCATGATGCGCCACCCCTAAACCTTACCCTATCCAACTACCCCTTCCCCTACCCGCACAGTGTGTGTGTGTGTGTAGAATCTGTGTGATGTGTGTGTAGAATCTGTGTGATGTGTGTGTGTGTAGAATCTGTGTGTGTGTGTGTGTGATGTGTGTGTGTGTAGAATCTGTGTGTGTGTGTGTGTGTGTGTGTGTGATGTGTGTGTGGTGCTTCTGCATGCATATCACAAAAAAATAAAAAAAATCTTAGGGGTGGCGCATCTTGCCCAGATGCGCCACCAAGTGGTTTCTTATGCGTGGCGCATCTGGGCAAGATGCGCCACCCCTAAGCCTTAACCTCCATGGCCACCTCCCCTTGCCCGTGCCCAGTACCATTCGATCCCCCCCTCGAGCCCTAGAGCTGTGGAGCCCTAGCCGCCACCGTCGACCACCGGAGGATCCCCCGCCATTGGAGCCGCCCTGCACCCGCCGTTGGAGCCGCCCTGCACCCGCCCTTGGAGCCGCCCCACCACCACCGTTGGAGTCGCCCTGCCCCCGCCGTTCGAGCCGTCGCCGTCGTCCAGCATCCGGCACCCCAGCCATCCATCTCCGACCTCGTCGAGCACGCCTACGGCTCCGGTGAGCGTCTCCTCAATCCCCATCACCCCGGTCTGCTCCCGTGGCCTCCATGGTCGCCATGGACGCGCCTCTGATTCGCACACCATGTATGTTGATTGAGTCCTAACAGTTAGTTTATAAATCGTTTAATTAACTGCAGTTAAAAGACATTAATATTTATGCTAGCTTTAGGTGTAAGAGATTGCAAGAGATAGTCATGGTATAATTGATGGAATATGGCCTCCATTCAGCTTTAGGTGACTGAGAATCAAAGTGTAGTTAGCAATCTCTTGAAGCTGTACACATGAGAAAAAAGGATTAAAAACAAGTGCTAGTAGGTGACTTAAAATAATTGATTTAAAAAAGGAGGCACTCCTACATCAGTTTCAAGTTGGGATTTAGGATTTGTTGTGATTTTTATTATTATAACTAATAAAATCATGTGGGTGTGAATGATGTTGTTAATAAGACATTAACTGCAAGAGACATGCAAGAGCAATATCCTACATATTAAATTGTTGGACAAATAATTTTGAAAGTGTTATGAGTCTTGCAAGAGCTAGGACAGTGGAGCAGCATTGAACATCATGTTACAATTAAAACACTCAAAATTTCTGCACTTTAGTACTAGCCTCCTATATATTGCAAAACACATCACAATATATCATACTCTTTTGTTCTTGTGGAGCATCATGGCTTTGGGGATGGTGACAAAATAAGAAATGAGTTGTGTGAGGAGCATGTGGCATGGCATAGCAGCATAGCAGGGAGGGAGGTTATGTTTATCTCATCGTGTTTGTCCGCTGTTTTAGTCAAGCTCATTTTTTATCCATTTGCAAGTATACAGAATTTGCAATGCATTGTTTACCATATAAAATTTACCTATATATATGTTTCTTGAATATCTACTGTTTGAATATCTATTTTTGTGCATTGTTGTGCCTACATGTAGGCATTTGTTTTGTGCAGGTACAAATTATTATCTCCTTTCTCCCGAAATGTTGATTAACTTCCGTTTCGGTTGAGAATGGGGCACTCTCATGTTAAGAAAAAGAGCAAAGGTCATGCCGAATTTTTCCGTGAATTCGTGCATGACCTTTGCTATTTTTCTTAACATGAGAGTATTTGCATTTATTTATTGTGCTAATTAATTAAGTAGTTGCATTTCTTAATATTGTACTAGTGCAAACATGTCGACCGGAGCCGACGCCGGTCCTTCTTCAGCCGGGAGAAAAAATGAAGCAATTTTGGGAATACTCCCAGGAGGAGGTCGAGGAGCAGAGAGAAGAGGAAGTACCTCCGGGTGAGGAGGAGTATGAGGAGGAGATAGAGTCGGAGTCCGACTCATCGGATGATGACCTAGAGGAGGAGCCCGGTACGACAGACGGCGAGAGGAACATCGGCGAGGATGATGGGACCGGTGGCTCCAACACAGATGGTACCCAGTCGAAGAAGAGGAATCGGAAACCGACCAAGGTCGGCGTCATCAGGCAAGAGTTTACTACTGTGACCGCCGTCGGGATTCCTAAAGAGCCCGAACATTTTTCGGAAGGGTACGGCCGTCAAGTCGCGGCGATCCTCCGCAACACCGTGCCGATCACCACGATTAACCTCAGGAATCGTGAGAATATTCATTATTGTCAGCTTCTAATCAACAAGCTGCACGGACGATACAAGTTTCCGGAGCCGTACGATAACACCAAACTCGGAGGGAACAAAGTAAACATATGGGCCCTCAGGAAGATGAGCAAGGCCTTGTCCAGTTGCAAAACCCGGGTGAAGAGGGCAATTTTTGAAAAGAACAAAACCTGGGAGGAGCTCAAGGATAAAGAGACGTTGATCGACGAAGCTACCTACAACCTTTTCAAGGCTAGGTGTGAGTCCGAGCAAGCCAAGGCCGCGAGTGCAAAGGGCAAGGCCATGCGGTCGCAGGTCATAGGTAACCACCGTCTCGGAGCCGGTGGTTACAAAAGTTCCAAGCCTAAATGGGACAAGGACGATGCCGAGTACGCCGCTGCGGGCATACCTAACCCCTTCCAGCAATACAAAGATGATCCGCAAACCGAATTCTTTGTGAGGGCCCGGAGCTATAAGGACAAAGCAACCTCGAAAATAATTATCGATCCTAAGATTCAAGAGTTTACGACTGCCGTGGTAAGTAGTTTACCACGCGACCTTGTCGATTGAATTCTCGACTGAAGTTCACAATTTCTTAACATTTCACATTCTTTTTGCAGCAAGAAGAAATGAAAATCGCCTCATCGCAGGAGTCGTCGGTTAAGCCGGCCGGCCCGTGGGACAACGCCTTTAACAGGGCGTTGAACAAGGTCAAGAAGGTTGACGACGTGACAGCGAAGCCATCATCAGCCGGCCGTGTGGTCGGCTTTGGTGCGGACCTAAATTGGTCCGAATATTATGAAAAATCGGCGGAGCAGTCCGGTTCGAGGGGGCGCAAGGCGAGAAGGACCGAAGAAGATGCCGCTTATGTTCGTGGACTGGAGGAGAAGGTGAACATGCTTCCGCAGCTTGTCCAGGACGAAGTGGCGAAGACGATGAATGCTCTCCTTCCAGATATGATGCAGTCGCTCGCGAATTGGCAAGCGCGTGGTGGACAAGGGCCCATACCAGTCCCCAGCATGGTCGGAAGCAACTCGGGCACCGCGGCGCCTGCAGTCCCGACTCCGGCCGTAGTGGTGGCTCCCGCACCGACTCCCGGCGTATTGGTGACTCCGGCCGCCAACACTGCGGCGGCGACGCAGGACGTGATGGTAACTCCTCCGGCCACGATCGAGCAACCGGGGCATAACAATAATGCACCCGGCGGCAGCGCAAATAGGGCGACCGACGCCACGGGAGGCAGCGCGCCCTCCGTCTCTTGCATGCCCGCCGTCATCGGCGGGGTCTCTTCACTAGCCGACCTCGACGCCCTCAAGGTAACTATAAGCGTCTGCAACTCAAACGAGGACTTCATCTCCTTGCCTTTTTTAGTGGAATCTCTCTGATGCCGTACATGCATATATATATATATATATATATATATATATATATATATATCTTTCGAAGGAGGACACTCCATGCATTCTATTACAAGTCGTGGACGGCGAGTTGAAGGATGTTGCCAAAGGTAAAATCATTCAACCACAAAATCGAATCATGCACAATATGCCGATGGCACCGGAGATGCATAGGGTTCAAATCTCTCTCGTGATTTCGGGCTACGAGAGAGTTGAACCTCCCATTCAACCCCCCGGATACGATGAGGACGAGCCGGCAATCCTCAATGACTGTTTCAACCAAATATGCCTATGGCCGAAGAGCCAAATTCGTTTAATGACGGGGGAAAGGGGCACCACACCTAGGACAACACCGCTAGTCATCGTGTCGGCGCCACATGATCCCATCGGCGCACAACAAGAAGACGATGATCTTGATGATGATATCAGCGCCGACCAGTTCATCAATACTTTGTATGATGCTGATGACTTATTCATGCCTCCTGCTGAAGGAGCCTATCAGCATGACGAGGAAGCTCGCGGTCCAGCTGATCCTGCGGCGAAGCCTGCTTGCTCCACGCATCTCTTCGCTGCTTCTCAGGACATGTCTCCAGCAGCTTGCGCCTTCACCGAGCCTCAAGCAGATGCCACAAGGAGATCTATTCTCAGTCCGTCCACACTCCATAAGGCGGCCACTGAGAAGATAAAGGTCGGTGACTGCTCAAAATCAGAAAATAAGAAGGGAGGGAAAAGAAAGAAGAGCATCACTTCTAGTAGCCAACCTTCGATGCCGATCCGGGCTCAGGACGGGCCACCAAGACCCAAGGATCTCTCGTTTGAAATCCATGTGGATGGTAGGGCGATGCTACCTAAGGACATGCTGGAACTTGCAACTTCGGATATGCAGAGTCTGCATCATAGAATTATGGCATTAGAGAAGATTCTTCTTCGAGAAGAGAATCCCTCGTACCCGGTTTTCATGGCCAAGGTGCCACTCAACATGGGCTTCATCAACACTATCCCCGCGGATATGATAATCCTGCGATTTTCGGAAATCTTCAATTTGTACCATCTCAAGCGGCTGGACCATAGCCTTATCCGTCTATTCTCGCTCAGCCTTTCTATGAGTATCAGGATAGATAAGACCCCGAGCGTCGCGATATTGGACCCCTTCTACATGCGTGAAAGCATCTTGATGGACGACGGGGACGCGGCTCTCGCGGCGGGGTACATCACAGACTTCATGCTACGTAACGCGGACAAGGATTCATTTCTTATGACCTACTCTCCCAAGTAAGTCATTCGCTCGCCTCCGTAGCATATATGCTTTCTTAGCTTTCCATTGTCCTCTTCCAACATTCCTTTTGGATTGTTTTAATTATGCAGTGAGGATCAAGACTGCGTGCTCATCTGCTTTTCACCACAACACTCGCATGCCGTGTATTTAGACTCGGGGAGTGTGAAGAAGAAAGATTACAAGTATATCATGAGAGTTTTGGATGATGCTCTCGTCGGCTACATAAAAGCCGGAGGCAAGATCATGAAGCACAAGTTCAGGAAAAATCAGCCTGGCGTGAACGTGTTCAACCACGTAACACAGTTCCCGTGCGTCAAGCAGCCGGCTGGCAGTGTGAGGGATGCGTACTACGCCCTTAATCACATGAGGGAGATTGTACAGGAACAACGCAACCTTACGCTGCCAAGTCATCTCAGAGTGTGGGCCGAAAGGAAGGCGGAAATCGCCGATGCAAATCTGAAGGAGGAGTTCTTTCACATCCAAGCGCAGATGGCGACTATCATCCGTCATGAAGTACAAATGAAGGGGGCGATCTTCCACTCCAACATTGCACCATCCAATGGGGAGATAGAAGTCCGCCTAAAGGCCCTGCGTGACACAAGGCCTTTCATGACGAAAGAAGGATGCCGCCCATTCCCCGAGCCGAGTCAGAACAATTGAATGTACTCTTTGTGTAATTTGGATGTAATTTGGATGTACTCTTTGTGTAGTAGATGGTAGTGTCAAATACTCTTGGTGCTCTTTGTGTATAAAGGTCACTGCATATGCATTTTTATGCATATGTGCATGCTTCTCACCATTGATCGACTTGCTTTAAGTTGTTGATAATAATAGATGCTAGATTGCTTTGTTCTCCTTTGGTATGATTCATATGGATGTGACCTCTAAAGCTTTGTTTTGTGCAGGTTGAAGAGCAAACAAGATATGATGACGAAAGTAGCTTTCGGTTTTCAATAATTGTTGGACTCATTGTAATTTTGTGATGGATGTAATCTTGTGAATCTTGTTGGCCTCTAAACCTTTGTAAATCTTTGTAATAAAAATTATAATGCAATTCTTTTGTATCAATAATTGTTGGCCTCATTGTTATATTGTATTTTTCATTTCTGTAATATAATAAAAATATCTGTAATGCTTTTATTCTTTTCTGTAATTCTTTTTTTTTTGTTTTCTGTAATTCTTTAGTGGCGCATTTTTTCAGGATTTAGTGGCGCACTGTGAATGCGCCACCCCTAAGGCCCTTAGGCGTGGCGCATACCAGAATGCGCCACCCCTAAGAGCTTAGAGGTGGCGCATTCTGAGATGCGCCACGCCTAAGGGCCTTAGGGGTGGCGCATCCAGAATGCGCCACCTCTAAGCCCTTATTAGTGGCTTGTAGTTAGTGGCGCATCCCTAATGCGCCACTAAACACAAAAAAAGGGCGCCACTAAAAGGGCATTCCCTAGTAGTGCATGAAGCGTTTGATGGAGGAATCGGACTCACCCGGCCGATTGAAGCCAAGTCCCAAGTTGGCGGTGCGGGCCTCGGTCTCAGGGTCCGACTCCACCACAAGGTCCAAGTCTTCGGTGTCTTCGGCCGCGTGGTCGGGGTGGTAGGTAGAGAGAGCTTTCCCATCTTGCATAGCCCTGGAGCCGGTAAATTCCTGCGAGAGCAATCGATCAGAATCAACCAAAAGAGCAGAGAAAAAGTGAGTGTGGGATCGGAAGCAGGAGCATACCATGGGAGGAGGTCGAAGCCGACTATACACCGTCAACCGAAACTCGAAAGGATCAACCAGCTCGGCATCAGTCAGCAAGCGCATTCGCCGAACAAGGTCTTCTTCATCCATGCGGGAGGTGGAGATCCGAGTGGGATCCAACCTTTTGCTCATGTCACACATCCTGTGGCACCGGCGCTGCAGGGGAAGCACTCGGCGGCAGATCTAGGTGGCAACCAGATCGGCGGGGCGCAATCCTTTGGGCATCAGCTCAGAAATCCGGGCCACTTGGCGGTCCAGATCGGTATCTCCTTCCCCAGGCTTCTCAGACCAGTTGTGCTTGGTCGGAGGCGGCAAAGAGAACGCCGACAGGTTCAAGAGATCGTCTTTGCCCTCGGGCGTTGAAACATAGAAGAACCCCATTTGCCAATCCTTTATGGACTGCGGGGGTTGAGGATGGGGGTATGATCCAGATCGGCGAACATAGATAACGGCGGCTCCGCATTCGACCGTCACCTTGATCTCTTTGTTTTTGTCGGTTGCTGGGTCCGGGGCGTACACTCCATTTCCCTCTCGGAAGGTGCGCAGATAAAAGAGCCGCGACCACATCCAAGAGTGGGCCGCACTCCAAGGTAGCCCTCGCACAGCGTGACGAAGGCCGAGAGCAGCATCACAACATTGGCGCCGAGGTGGTGCGGTTGCAGGCGAAAGAAATCAAGGAAGTTGCGGAAGAACTTGCTCACTGGAAGCCCGAACCCACGTTCGAAGTGCGTGAGGAACACGACGCGCTCTCCGGCGGCGGGAGTAGGCACCAGTTCATCCCCGGGGATTCAAAAATAGATGTCCGCCGGGATCTTGCGCGCGCAGCGGAGGAGGAGAATTTGCATCTCCCGCACATTGGAGCCTTTCCAGGAACCACGTTGGCCGGAGGCGGCGGCAGCGTCCCCCATGGATGTGTCGGAGTCCGTGGTGGGCGAAGACGAAGAATAATATGGAGATGGCGGCGGCGGCGGGCAATGGTGACGGTGACCATTGGCGGTGGCGGTGGCGGTGGTGAGCAGCAAGGAAGTGATTGTCGGGGCAGATCGAGGCCTCGGCGACAGCAGCGGCAGCAACAAGGCGCATGTCGCGGCGGCGGCGGAGGCAGAGGAGGAGAGCGCGAGGAGGAAGTTGAAGTGGGCGGGGGAAAGCCACATCCCCATCCCCCGGGCTATTTAAAGGGCCAAGAGGTGGTGGTGGGATCCGGCGCACCAAGTATGTGGACGGTGTGGCCTCGTGTACCACCAGAGCAACATCAGATCGGAGCACAGAAGATCCGGCGGATGGGACGGGACGGGCGCGCGTGGCTCGAGGTGGAAGTTATTTCACGTCCATCATGGCACGTCGCTCCGCATTCCACGGCGAGTGTGAAGCAGCAAGTTTCGATCAACATTCCAGTCAAAGCAACCGTTGTCAGATCGGCGGAGGGAAAGAAGCAATCGACGAACATTACAAGAGCGATCAGCCGAGCATGCGTTGCAATCGGGTGGTCAAGAAGCATCTGAACTGAACAAGAAATCGGCCAATTGAGAGCAATCAGTCAGAAAAGAAAAACCCATACAAGACTCAAGAGAAATGGGAGGAACCTGTGCAGGCCCCGCTGTCATTTAGTTTGGCGGAACCTCCACAGCATCAGGGGCTACTGTCGTGGGAATGACCCCCGGGTAGGGTCACCCAGGAGAAACATTACTTCAAGTCAAAGATCACCGATCTGATGATCGCCGACTGAATGAGGCCGAGCTATTTTGGGTCGGCCTGAAGATCGCCATTCTGGAAAAGGCCGATCTAATCAAGGCCGACTTGAGGATCACCAATCCAGAACAAGACCAAGCAAGCAAGACAGCTCTAGTGGGCTGAGCTGATTTGGTCGGAGGCGGATTTCTCCAAGAGAGCGCAATCGGCCTCACCTAAGTTCATTCGGCCGAAGAGGAAACAACAACATCTAAGCTAAATCCCAGGTCAGACACCTGGTACAAGCTCATCAATGCGCAATCCCAGAAGATCCGGGCTGTCAAGGGAGTGTTGTCCCCTCTGGCGCCGATCACGCGGACAGGCCAACAAGACAAAGCTCCCAGCTCCTCTGTTCAGTACTCCGTATCACTGTTCAGTACGCAGGGGCACTATTCACTATGCGAGACCTACAAGCCCCACGGTATGGAGAGCCGCAAGTCTACTTCGGGTTATTCGAAGAGCGCACATCATGAGGGTCCCAGCTCATCTGAGGCCGACAGCTGGGTCCTCCCCCATTGTACATTTACCTTTGTACCCCGGGCTCAGCCTATAAGATCCCCGGGTACCCCACCTGCGTGAGGGACGACGACAGAGCACTTATTGCATTTCACCCACCAGAGAGAGAAAGGAGAGAGTTGTGCCGAGAGCCCTCTTCTCTTTCCTCTCATACAACTCAAGGAGCATTCATTGTAGCCAGAGTTATTGCCTATAGCTAGCTCGGCAGGACTAGGGGTGTTATCTCTAAGGAGAGCCCCGAACCTGGGTACATCGCGGTGTCTCACAGTGTTTGTCCCCACTCTCGATTCCGACACCATCGACACCAACCTCGGTTTGTCCCCCTCTTTAGCCATCCCTATGGCATCTGCCGTTACCAAACGACGACACATGGTCCAAGGGGGACTACTCACGACACATCCGGGAAGCGCTGATGGTGGTGGAGAAGCTCCCGGAGATCGATCCTCCCTCCGGTAGGGTGTCGGGACAAGGTCTTCTGGCGGTTCCGATCTCGGGATCGCGATGGCAGCGGAAGAGTGGTGAAATTCGCGATACGGAGTGCCTCCCGAGGATTTACGGAGGTGCTAAATATAGGCCGAAGGGGGGCTCGAGGGGAGGTCCCACCCCTCGGGGCGGCCTCCTGGCGTGGCCTAGGGTGGAGTCGCGCCACCTGGCCGCCACGGAGGGTGGCCCCCCTCCGGCTCGCCTTAGGGCATTTGGAGTCTTCTGGAACGCTGATTCTTTCTACATTTTTTATGGAATTTTCCGAGCACTGTAAATATGGGTATAAACCTGCAATGCACGGATATCAGCAGGCAGAAATTGGCACTGGGTGCACTGAGTTAGTAGATTAGTCCAAATATGTTGAAAAAGGTATGAAAGTGTAGCAAAACACATAGCAATATCACCCATATAAGCATGGAACAAGCAGAAATTATAGATAAGTTTGGGACGTATCACTACTTCTTGTCTGTAAATGTGTGATATGAGATATAATTAAAGACAAGTACATTGAAAACGGATAATTATGAATCAAATACCTTAATTCATTAGCCGGTCGGTGACCTCAGCCACACAACTAGCAGGAACGTTGTGTGGGCGTAGCCAAGCCACGGCGAGTTGGCGATAGAGCAGGGATGATGGAGCAAAGCGTATCACCAACGTGTATTAGTCGTGTATCACCAACGTCTGGATTTTCTGAACCGTGCCTGACATATTTAGCATCCCACACATTATTAGTAATCCTGAACGATTGTGAAGAAGACTAGCGATTCATTGTTTGCAACCGTAGGCTTTCTCACTTATCGTAGTGGACTATCGGTTGGACGAACTGTCAGCCTTGCTTCCGCCCATGAATGGATTTTCAGAAACGTGCCTGATAGATTACACATCCCACACATTTCAGTAACTACCACCGATTGGTAAGAAAGGCTAGTGGTTCCTTCTTTGCAACTATGGGTTTTCTGAATGCTCATAGCGGACGGTTGTTGGAGCAAACATTTTTCCTTGACTCCGCCCACGAAAGGATTTTCGGAAGCGTGGCTGATAGATTACGCATCCCACACATTTCGGTAACTATGAACGGGTGCGTAGAAGGGCTAGCGGTCCATTATTTGCAACCGTGGGTTTTCACCCTCCATATCACGGACAATTGTTTATCCGAACCGTCAGTCGTTCATCGCCCACGAAATAATTTTCAGAAGGGTGGCCGATGGCCTATGTTTCCCAAACGATTCAGTTTTGAGAAATGAGTGTCGTGTTAGCCCCTCTTTTAACTAGTGAGGTGTCTATTGCTTTGAGTTCGTAACTTTAGTTTTGGCTCGCAACTTAATATCAGCGAGATGTTCTGGATTAGATATTTCAAGGTGGATGATTAGTAAGTACATATTGATGAACAAACGGTCTACCTATTTTGGTGTAATGTCCATATGATTGAATCTTGCACTCTTTGCTAGCATAATTAGCATTGCGGTGCGTTCATAATTTCGTCAATTGTCCAGCTGTAATTTGTTCACCCAGCATAGTTTTTATCGTCCTTTGAGTTTTGGAAGAGAGGCAACAGTAATGAGCGTCAGGAAGCCCCGGTCCACATCACCATCGTTTATTTACACCGTTGCGATTTACTGGTTTCCTTTCTTTCCAGTTGCACTTTTATTACCTCTTGCGTTTTACCTTTGTAAACAACAAGGATGGAGAGATTGACAACCACTCTGACTCGTTGGGAGCAAAGTTATTAGTGTCTTGTGTGCATGTCCAGGTCAACACGCCATCAAACAAATATCTAGTGTCGTTGACATCTTCTTGTCGTCTTCGGAATCCTACGGGAGACAAATCTTGGTATCTCACTGAGGGAAATTTGCTATTATCTACATCATAACCTTCCACTTGGGGTAACCAACGAGAAGGTGTTATCTACACTCATCAGCGCCTCCACCTCCTCTTGTTGCAAAGGCAGTCCAATCGCAATGTGCGATGCGACACTCATGCACGACACACATCTCCACGCATATCTTTGCCCTATACTTGAGTGTCAACATCTTGTAGTATGTATCCTTGGTGTGGAACCATGTCGTCTGTTAGAGGAAGATCTTGTATTGGAAGTGGAAGAGGTAGATGAGGGGGTAGCGGCGACACAGACGGGAGGGGTGGTAATGAGGACGAGGCTAGGGTTTCCTTGACGTTCGGTTTATAAATAACCTGATTTGGTCCCTAGGACGGTGAACCAAAGCGGTGCCATGAATGATTCATCACCCTTCTCATTTAAATAGGAGGAGGCACCCTTTGCATCGATGTGTTTTGGCACAGACCCCGCTCACTAGTTCGACGTGGCAGACGCATCCAAGCGTTTTCATATTTGCTTCACATATGAGTTGAATATGAAGGTGTCAATTAGCCTAAAGTATAGATCCGATTTAAGGTGTTCGATTAGATCGTAAAAACAAAAAAAACAAGCAATCATTGGGTCGTCCATCTAATTAAAGTATAAAGAGGGTTTGAAGATTCGAGGTGTACTTGAAAAAACATCGGCTTGCTCGTAGTCATGGCTAGGTGATCTATGAATACAATTATCTATTTATTTATGTTGTTTTTATACTGCCACAACAGATGATGAATTAGGTTAAAATTTTCTAAAAACGAAAAGGAAATACTACATACTCCTAGCTTCGTGGAGTGCATTGTGCATATGCCATCTTCCTTTTTTTCTTTTCATTTTTTTTACTTTCTATGTGAAAAAGGTGGGCTTGCAGTCGCCACTTCTTCTGGTCCTGCTCTGCCACAGCTCACACGATAAGAAACATGCGCGCGAAGCTCCCGGTGCCCATCGCCGGTGCCCCTCCGCCGCCGCGTCCCTTCCTCCCCTCGCGCCGCCGCGAGCTACCCACCCGTCCGCCCTTACCCCAACCACCCCGTGCCCTGCAGAACAGCGAAGGGGGCAGCAGGCCCCTGGGGCGCGCCTGGCCGGCCGTCTCCGCCGCCCTCTTCGGCGCCGGGTTCCTCCTCGGGCCGCTGCTCGACGGCATCCACTCCCGCGTCGGCCTACAGGTCTACGGTAACGGCGCCCTCGACTTGGGCCCCCTCCACACCCACATCCTGGTAAACGGCGGCGTGCCCAGCAAATTGATTCTTCTCTTCAGCGTTCCGCCATGATTTGATCGGGTGTTGTTTGCTCCTGCTTGCCGTGCCCTGCGGGGCGCAGGTGCCGCCCCTGCTCGGAGCGTTCTACGCCACGGTGGGGCTGCTCCAGCTGCTCCTGGACGAGAGGGCGGCCCCCAGATCCAAGGCCACCGGGAGCCCGCGCGACACGGCGACGTCACTAATGTAACTAACATTCCCACCGCCGCCGCAGCCGCCGCCGCAGCGGCGCATCCATCTTCACGACGTGTGCCGTGCGTTTTGACTCGTGGCTGCTGTGACATCCGCAGAGTCCTTGCCCTGTTCATCGAGCTGAGCGCGGAGATGTACAGGGCAGGCGTGCCGAGCAACGTGGAGGCGTACATGCTGTTCGCGGTGGCGGAGTTCGTGTGGCTCTTCCTCGACAGCTCCTGGCTCGGCTTCGCCGTCGCGTGCCTCGTCGGCGTCGCCTGCCCTCTCGCCGAGGTCCCGATCGTCAAGTAACAGCACCACCGCCACTCCGCTCTGTGCAATTTTCACCCAAATGGTTGCTCGGCCCATCGTTTCAGCCGCACTCTAAGCTCCGCTGCTGCTGGTTGCAGATTGTTCGAGTGCTGGAGCTATCCCAATGCCGACGTCCAACTGTTTGGCACGGTAAAGTAGCAACAACCATTGTCAATCTACCGCTAGTGCTCAATTGTTTGGGCTGATGTTTGATGGCAGGGGCTGATGAGCTGGACGACGACGTGCTACTTCGTGTACACGCCTTTCCTGGTGAATCTGGCGAGATTGCTAAAGTCGCGGCTGGCGGGCGATGGCACGGAGGAAAAAGAAGAATGAGCCCCCTCCACCTATGGAGCACAGCATGTGCCTGCATTTGTAGCCGCATGGTCAAACAACAGGCAAAAATGAACCAACACAGGGTTGAGAAACCAATTTGATCAGTTTGCTAGTCGCGGCAATAGGTCAAGGAGGAATGAAAATGTGCATTAACTCTATTTGGAAAGGAATGATATATGCTAACATGGTTTTCATAAGAAGAATAGAAAGGGATTGATGAAAATATATACATTTAGTGTTGTTTTGAAGGATAAGAATCGCTGGTAAAGATAAGGTACTCCGTAGAAGAGATATATGAATCCTATACTACCATATTTCTGCGATGTGGTGGTCCGTAATGTTCGCCTCCGCGTGTCTGCCCCTACTCCCCCACGCACTACATTGGTTGTCGCCGTCCTGCTTTCATCAGGACTCTTCCACCATCCCGCCTTCATCATGGTCGCCTCACGAACGATACCGAGTTGGTCGCTCGCGCCTGACCTCTTGGGCGTCGCCGCTACCTTGGTCGCTCGGGCGTTGACACTGTGTTGGCTGCTCGGCCTCAACCACTCCGCCTCCCGCCGTCCTACTCATGCCAAGCGGCACCCTCTCCACATCGCTCGGATTGATCACCCACGACCCGCACCCGCTCCTTCCGCGTCGCGCAATCTATCTGACGAGTCATTTGCGAGCGCCTTCGTAGGATCCCCTGAAGACTATCCCTGAGTTTGTGCGCCTATCCATCGATCGAGCAACGGTCTATCGTTGTGTTGCCCCTTCGGGTCGCAGTGTCACCGTCCCGTGATTCTCACCTTGGCTGCACCAACCCACGTTATCGTCGGGTCACCCCTTTGGGTCGTAGCACCGCGGTACGCGATCCACACTGCCGTTTTAAGGCCGTCCCCGCGGTTCCACTAACTGACCCGCTATCGTTGTGTCACCCCTTTGGCCCATAGCACCGCGGCACGTGGTCTAAGCCACCTCCCAGAGATCTTTCCTATCATTGCCCTGACACGCGCGCCACCGCGTTGTCACCCCTTCCGTCGTAGCACCGCAGAACGCAATCCGATTTTTCGTCCTCCGCGCATTGATGTCTGCGTGGTATGTGGTGTGCGCTACGCCACCTCCTTCGCCTACTTTGAGCATCGTCGCCATCACTCCATGTGTGATTCCACCCCTATCGCATCGTTGCCGCTCACACGAGCTGCGCCGCATCCACTCCTCCCCGACGCGCCGCTACCGCTCCTCCCAAGTCGCTTCGCCTCCTTGCCACCCCATCGTGGCGCTGTCGCTCACCTGAGCCGTGCCACGACCGCCCACCCCATCTCACCGTCGCCACTCCGGCAAGGAGGTCGGGTGAACCGGTGTGTGGATGCAGGCCTGGCTGCCATGTGCCAGTGTATGCAGAAGGAGCGACGATGGGAGAGGGCGCGGTCCATGGCATGACCAGGCTTGAACGAGCCCTGTCTACGGGTCAAGAGGGGGTCGCCGGGTCGGAGTTGCTGGAGGAGCCGGTGCTGGAGGATCCGGTGCCGGAGGAGCCGGTGCTGCAGATACAGGACGAGGCGTCGGTGGCTGGTACATGGGCTTGGTGCCCCGATAGTTAGGGCTCGGGTGCCACCCTGGAGGTGGAGCGGGCGCAGGAGGTCCGGACGGTGCAGGAGGCGTCCGAGGCCGTGGTGCGGCTGCAAAAGCTTGTGGACGCGATCCATTGGTCTCAATGGTGCGATCCGCCCACTAGAGCATAGAACGGACCTCGACAAAGGTAGGGCGGCCTCATCATGGGAATAAACAAGGACTATTTGTCAAAACGGTCGATGAGGTCGACGAGGAGGATCTTGATGAGTTGCTTGTCGATCGAGCTTGCGGAGGTCGTCGGCGATGGTCTGAAGACGCTGGCAGTAAACGCCAACGGTGGAATCGCCTGGGATGGTGTTGCGAAGCTCCGTGTGGAGGGTGTTGACACGGGCGTCGACGTTGTCCTGGAAGAGATGACAGAGAGCCGCCCAAAGGGTGGCGACACTAGTGGCGGCGCGGAAGACCAGATTGATGATCTCGGTGCTCACCCGCTGGTAGATCCACTGAATCACAGCGAGATCATCTTTAACCCAACGGGGATCCGAGGGACGCGGCGGAACGGTGTTGTCGATGTGAGCCAGAAGTTTGCAGCGGCCGAGATGAACCTCAAAGAGATTACGCCAATGGTAGTAGTTGTGTTTGGGAAGATCTAGTGTGATAGGGATCAATGGAGTAACGTCGGAGATTGTATCGGCAAAATTGATGGTGGGGATGGGTGTAGGAGTAGGTGGTGGTTGGGAGGTGGAGGGTTTGGCTGCAGCAGCGGCGGCCATGGCGGCGCGCCATTCAAAGTAATCGGGCAGCGGCAGCGGTGGTGGGGTGGGTCGTAGGAGCCATGCCCTAGGATCGAACTAATCTGATACCATGTAAAGTTTGATATGATTGCAATAATTATCTTTACAATGAGGGAGTACATGAGTATAAATAGTACAAGGAGAGAGAGGGGGGGCGTAGCCGCAACCCTAACCCTAACTTGCAACACAAGTAATGATAATCTAACACCCAGTAAATGAATGAGGACTTTCTGAGTTTTACCATAATCATCGCCTTCTACTCCAATATTAACCACGCTATTCTTCAGAAATAAAATCACGCTATGTTTTTTAAAATTCTTTCTATTTGTTATCCAGGTTCTAACTTTTTTGGGGCCTGAAATGAAATTGTGGAAAGCTTTAACAAAAATTATACGACTGCTTTTTTATCAAAAAAAAATGTTGTTTTAACATTTCTATTGCACACCGGACACACTTGAGCAGTTCAACTATATTACTATTTAAATTATTGACGCAATAAAAAGTACGTAAAATTTAAACCGCATCGCCGAGTTTTTGTCGTGTCACCATTGAGCTACTGTCGCGGCGCCGTCTTCGAACAAAAAAATTCTCCAACATCATGTACGTTAGCGGACTGATTTTGTCTCGTAAAATATTAGCTAATAAAAACTACCGTAAAAAAATTGCCACCTCGCCGCACCGTTGTCGTACCGCCATCGATCTCCCATCGCGGCATCGTCTTTTAAAAAAAAATGTCTCCAACATCTTGTACGTTTGCGAAATGATTTCCATTCCGTAAAATATTGATGCAATAAAAACTACTGTAAAACTTCCATTTCCACCCCACAGCCATCACGTTGTCGTGCCGCCGCAACATGATATAAACTACTGTGAAATCTTCACTGCCTCGCTGCATCATTGTCGTGTCGCGTCGTTACCGTGTCGCCATCGAGCTATCGTCGTGGAGCCATCTTCAAACAAATAAAAGTCTTCAACATCTTGTACGTCGTTGACGGGATGACTGTGTCATGGAGATGTCAGGGCGGCGACGATCAGCCCTGTGCGACGAGGAGACGGTTGTACGTATGATTTGCAAAATATCCTAAAAGCTCAAATTTAAGTAATCAATAATGACCATTGGATCAAATATATATTGAGCGTCTAAAAAGATCTCCGTGATTTAGGCGTGTAGAGATTGGACGAGTTTCTCAAAATCAAAACTGACATTAGAAACAAATCCCGCATCATTAGTGCTTGCCGTTTCGGCTAACCCAAGGAAAATATCCAGTGCTACCAACCATGTGATGATATGATGCTCCGCAACTGCATGGTACATCAGATATGAAATAAAGGGACAAGATCAAGTCACGGTGCAGGCCCCTTGGAATATTTTCATCTTGCCCCTGAATGTAACATGTATTTGCCAAAATCGCCTCAGAAGATTGTTTTGGACCTAAGCACATGACATTGATCTCAGTCTGAGCTTGCGCTTTTAAATAGAAAAACGAATTAAGTCACCTGAGGTGGGGAACCGATCTTTTCCTTTTTGAGTTCGAAGCAGATCGTATGGAAGAAGATGTACGCGGAACAGACTGCACTTTAGATAAATTATTGGATAACTTGAGGTGTTTTTTTCATAATTTTTAAAGAGAAAGCCCACTCAATTATGTGCCTCCATTCCAGAACCAACAGTCCACATGCTTCGATACCATGGTATCATACCATGCCTTATATCATCAGATATGCACTCGGCTAACCCATGCAAAGGAAAAAAAACAATAATGCTAGATCCAAGGACAACTTCCAGCCGGATTTACGAAGTGCAAGCCAAGATAGTCGTTTCTGACCCGTAAAGTTTACACCGGTATCCATCCTATAAACAACACATCCCACCCATGACCGGTTTTCTTCACCCATATATTCATGTTCCACCTAGAATTGGTTGGAGACAGGTAATATACAAGTGTAAAGTATTACAGGGGTAGCAAAAATCCAGTGTTCCAAGCGCAGCCTAATTGTTCCCCCCCCCCTTGATTTTCACTGGTGGCCCCGTCCTCCTTAACTAACCTTGTTTCTAACCTTCCCGTAATTTCTCTGTAAAAGCCCATGAACCTAGCATTTTTTGCCAAAAAAAACTTTCGATCTATTCATCTTCAATCATGGCAGTACAATGAACATCAGAAATAATAAAAATTACATCCATATTCGTAGACCACCTAGCGACGACTACAAGCATTAAAGCGAGCCGAGGACGCGCCGATGTCATCACCCCTCCATCACCGGAGTCGGGCAAAACTTGTTGTGGTAGACAGTCGGGAAGTCTCCGTGCCGAGGCCCCATAGAACCAGCACACAAGAACAACAACCTTCGTCATTGAAGAGTGACGTAGATCGAAAGGATCCAACCTGACACAAGAACGTAGACAAACTACGAACAGATACAAGCAAATCCACCAAGGACATATCCGCCGAAAACACATCGACACATGCCCAGCGATGATGTTAGACGCTTCACCGGGATAGGAGCTAGGCGGGGAGACGTTTATTCCATCTTCGCGGAGGCGCCACCATCTCGTCTTCCGGAGCAAGACACAAACCCTAAGAAATCTTAAAAGAACAACTAAAATTAGAGCCCTCCCACCGGTAAAAGCCAAGATCCACCACATCACCATGACCCTAAGGCCATCGAAGATGAGGCGGATCGGCGGCAGCGCCGGTGGGAGGTGGCGGCGGCTGGTGCGTGGCTAGGGAAAGGTCCATGAACCTAGCATTACTCAAGGAAAAGATCTCACGTCTGCTACCCTACCCACCTATAGCGCATTGTAACACCCTCAGTGTCTGTAACAGTAATCACTTTGACTGTTGAATACTACTGTTGCTAATAGTGGTTGCTAATCATGCATTGATCAAACTTTGCCTTTGATCATATTCAAACCATGATGGTTGATATTCAAAACCATATGCCTAATGCACCTTGATCACTTGGAATCAAATCAAGTCCAAAACTCCTTTTGATTGATAGTATAAACAATGTGGTAAATGAAAGTTCATCCAAAAATTATGAAACCAACTTTGTAAAATGCCACAAATCAATAGAACCATGTTGGACCAACTTGGGTATTTTTGTGAGCTATGAATTAATCCAAACAATTCCAACAGTAGCCTAAAAATCCCACTTTGAGTATTTATTAATTAAAAGAAATATTAAAAGAATTTATATTGCCCCCAAACTTTTTGTGTCACTGTGGTATAGTGCACCTCAAATTTAGAAATATGTAACATGTTTTACAAAAATGTCCGAGAAACTAAAACAAATACAACAAGCAAAGATAGAAAACAAAAAGAAAAATAAAATACGAAATCCCTAAAAGCCGCCCAGGGCGACAGCCCACCCCGGCCCACCTCCCTCTCCTACCTGCCCCGTCCCCTCCCTCACCTGCTCCGTCGCCGTGGCGAGCTCGCCATGGCCGACGTCTCTCTCGGCCGCCCCCACCTCCACTGTGCCGCGGAGGGGATAAGGCCGAGCCCCAGCCTCCCCTTGGACACCCCCGCCTCCATTTTCCCCTCCTACTCCTCTCGCACGCCTCGGGGGAAAAGCACCCGAGCGCCGCCGTCGCCATTGTCGTGGCCTCGCGTGGCCACTGACCTCGCCTCGCATCGCAGGAATGTCCATCAGGTGTGCCGTCGTCGACTACGTAGGCTACTGCGACTAATCAAGCCAGGAGCCTTTCCACGTCGCGTCGCGCCATCGTTCCCCTCCCTCGCCGCCGACACGTCCGCGAGCAATTCCGGCCAACGTCGACCCTCCCCCGATCCTGCTTAAACGGCTACACCTCCGCGGTAAGCTCCTCTACCTCCCCCAACTGCACGCGTAGCCCCTCGTGCACTGAGTCGGCCGACGCCAATGGAGCCGTGGCTCCGTTGCCGCCGACGTGTTCTTCCCCGCGGCCTAGATCATGCTTTTGGCGCATGGTTCGCGTCACTTTACTTGCCACGTCTCCAAGAACTCGCTCATGTAGCGCATGCCCAACGAAACCCACTACAGCCTCGTCATCGTCACCATACGTAGCATGACCGCCGCCTTCCTCGTCGCCGGCGTGGATTCCGGCCGCCCCGGTCGACGCCACCACCTCTGGACGACGCGCCTTGCGCGCCTGGTTCGAACGCACCGCCCCATGCTCCCCCCCCCCCCGTGCTCTGTGCTGAGCGCGGGCTCAACCTCGCCGGAGTCCAGTCGGCGGCGAGCCTCCCTTGTCGCTGCCAGGCGGGCCCCACTCGTCAGGTGTTTAATTAACACATGATCGCTCACTGACCTACGGGCCCCATCCCCCTCTAATCTCTCTGCTAACTTAAAATTGGGGATAAGCCCCCTGTCACTTACAAGTGGCCCCCTGGCCTTTTAAAATAAATTAATCTGTTGATTAACATATGTGTCTATGACACCTAGACCCCACTTGTAAGAGTTTGAATTAATTAAAATAGAAATTGTTATGTCCCACTGACATGTGGGCCCCCCTCTGATTAATCTCTATTTAATTAAGTTAATAATCAATTATATTAATCTGTCACTGACTGGTGGGACCCACTGGTCAGTATTACTATTTTGGATAATGTCTCTGATTAAATAATAGGAGTAATTCAGAAAATCAATTAAATTGATTTAAAACTTTAAAATTCAATATCTTTTAAACCGTAATTCGGATTCAAAAACTTTATACATCAAAATTGATCAGAAAAATATAACGAATACGCTATCCGTATGTCTGCCACACCCCTCTAACACAACGAACATCGAACTGTCCCCCTTCGGACCGACTGTCCGATGATTGCCCGATACCGATAAACTACCCGGATGAATTTATTCTGAACACGAAAGTTGTTCAAAATGGATCAACTAACATGGATACACCTTTCACATGTTTGTCGGATGTCCACGACACCTCCGGCATGGTACATTCCCCCTCCGAACCCCCTGTCCGATAATCACCCGGAGCTGGCAGTTCATCCCCGGATGAATTCCCGCCCCGAGCATAATACATTGCACTGCGTTAGAACACCGTTAACATTGCATCTGTCATCTGTCATGTCATGCATTTGTTTGTATATGCTTTCTTTGTATTCACTGTCCCCCCCCTTTATTCTTTGGTAGACCCCGCTGCTGTCCACTACACCGCTGCTGGGTACGACTACTTCATCGACGACCCTACTTCTACCGTCGAGCTTCCAGGCAAGCAGAGCCATTCTCTTCCCCAGATATCGCCTACCTTTTCGTACTTTTTTGCACTAGGCATTGTTACTGCTGCTGCTACGTTACAATCTTATTCAATTGCATGGCATGTTTTTGTAGCCCCTTGATGTACCTTCCTTTATCCTATGCTGCCTATATAAATATATATCAAATTCAGAAGTGAGCTCTGCGCATTGTTAGCTAGGATTAGATAGCGGGTCGTGATCACTCAAGGGAGTGACGCGGATACAACTTATTACAACTACACATGTACGGTACAATGTAGACACCGCCTCAGGCCCCCTAGCTCAGTTCTGCCGAGCCACCATCAAGTGTGAGCTATCAAGGAGTAATCCTTGTACTCCACTCGTTGCTGACTCTGTATAGTCGCTCTAGGTACCTGAGCAACGGTTGTCCTTAAGGTAAGAAGTCGGGCGACCCAACGGTGCCCGCGAGTGGTATTGCGACGGGACGACAGGGAGGGTACGACCAGTGTACCGCCGCGAGAGTTACCAAACCACGAAAGTCGAGCTCCTCCAGGAGCACACGCGAGACAAGGTAAGGAGACGGTTCACCTTGTTGGTAACCGGAGAGACTTGGTGGGACGACAGGGCAGGCACCGATGTACTGGTGGCCCTGACTGTTGTCGTTGTCCGCGGGTCAGTTAAGTCGAGGCAACGATAACGTTTGTCCCGCAAGTTAATAAAATGAATAATGGTTCGGTGGATGTCTTGAGTTGGCTATATGCCATGTACGCACTACCTACCCGTGGGAATTACGAGTTATGGGCTCCCCTGCTTTGTAGTCTCGTCCGAGGACTCTTCAGTCGTCAGCAGTACCGCGGCCTGCGCCGGGAAGTGGTGTTGTCCTATTTGCTCGCGCGGTGGTGTCTTATTTTGTTTGATTATGCTTCACCGTCCAGCCACGCACCATGCAGGAGTACGTCGGGGTTGGGGGCCAAGGCCCTGCGTACAGCGTACTTAGGATTTATACCGGCGGATGGCCTCTCTATTGAGTTTGAAAGATGGGCTATGGAGTGTCGGATAGCCTCGGTGGAGCATTCCCTAACAAGGTGTCCGCCACCCTGGAGATCCGTGCGTGTAATGTAACACAAGTGCACCCCTGCAGGGAAGATTAATCTATTCGAATAGCCGTGTCCACGGTAACAGGACGCTTTATGCTGAAGCTGGATCTTACCACTACAAACTATTATTATTAAACTGTATGGTTTCGGGTTTTCTTCCTCGCTGGGATGTCGAGGAAGGGATCTCGGAGGCATTGCTAAGTATTACAACTTACTATTATACAATGCTGCAGCAACTTCTGCTGCATTGTTATTTTACGCATTATATAAACTGTTGGTTATTCTCTCCTCATGCTGCAAGACTCGTCGGAAGATGCTAGTCTTAGATAGGCCTAGCTTCTTATCCTTGCTCTGACTTTCTACCTTGCAGTCCACTACATATAGCCTCCCCTTTCCATTTGATACAATGCATAATTGCTTAGTAGCGGACATAAGACTCGCGGGTATGCTAGATACTCACCTTTGCTTTATTTTCCCCTTTTCGTTTTGCCTGATCGGCCGCTGCAGCCGACGTTGGAGCCCAGGAGCAGGAGTACCCCAGAGGCGACTACTACGACGTCGAGTTCCGCGTCGACCAGGAGTAGTTCGGTGGATCCCAGGCAGAAGGCCTCGCCTTTTCGATCTGTATCGCTGATGTCATTTGTGCTAGCCTTCTTAAGGCAAAACTTGACTAACTATGTCTGTACTCAGATATTCTGGCTTGTATAACTTATGTATTCGGATCCTCATGATCCCTGGCATTTTAACATATTGGTTTATCCTTTGTGTTTAGTGTTGTGCTGTGATATTCTCACAGTGGCACCCTAATCTCAGCCGTGTACCCTGCGTGTATGATTACTGTACACGGATTGATTTTGGGGGCGTCACACGCATGCATTGGATCTTTCATTCTCTCATTGTATGCATGATTGTTTTCACACAGAAAGGACATGCGATACAGAGGAGAGAAGGGAAGGAGCATGGTTGCAAAAGTCTTGGAGCATCTCCAACCGTCCCTCCAACAGGCCCTCCAGGTCGCCTTTTTATCGTCGGGCATAAGTTTTTCGCCCAGTCACGCCCCCAAGACGCCGAATAGCGTTGGCTCGACCCAATTTTTTCCCCGGCAATCCTAGGACGAACCCAACGCATTGGAGGGCACTTGGGGGCTCCGGCGCGACAAAAACGTTGCGTAGGCCACCACTGTCGGGCGAATAAACAATTTCCTCGCCCAGAATCGACCACACGCCCACCTTCCTCCCCATCGACATGCCAACGCCGACGTCGTCCCTCTGCACACAGCCGTTGCTCCGCCACTAGACCCGCCGTAAAAGGGGAGGGTTCGTTGCGCCAGCCTCCTTCCCGCTCTTCGCCAAACTTCCTAGGCCTTCGATCGCATAGGCGAGTACGTCGACAAAAGCTCGCGCCCACCATACACGCCAGGTGTTCGGCCAATTGCCTGCACGGGGATGAACTCCGACGATGAGACGCAGTTCGCGGCACTGATGGAGGAGGAGGCTGATGCCGGCGCCGAGGACGAAGACCACCTCCTGATGCTCGTTGATACGTCCAAAATGTATCGATAATTTATGCTTGCTCCATGCATGTTTTGTGTGATATTGCTATGATCTAGATACACTTTCATACATTTTTTATCATATTTGGACTAACCTATTAACTCAGTGCACCCCAGTGCCAGTTCCTGTTTTCTACTGTTTTTCTATTTCAGTTTTCCCCCATATAAAAAGTGCCAGAAAAATTCGGGAAAATTCAGATAAAAAATCAGCGTGACGGATGCTTCGAGAAGAGCCTGGGAGGGGCCAGAGGGGGGCCAAGGGGGGGCCAGGCGGCCACCTGGCGCGGCCCCACCCCTGGCCGCGCCAGGGGGGCGCCTGGTGTGAGAACCCGAAATTAATTTCCAGACCCTCCTGTGTTTAATTGTCAATCCCAGGATCATTGTTGACAACACAGCAAAATGGTATCATTGCAGAATACATAAAGATTTTACAAGTACCATAATCTACCATAAGGCATACATATAAATTTATTACAATCAGGAAACAGCGGAAAGTAAAATGCGTAGCGACTCCATCTCAGCCACAGGCAGTCGATGTAGTCCACGTGACCTCACTCCTACGGATCGCCATAGTAGTAATCATCACCTTCGTCTTCATGGAACTCTGTTTCAACAAAATTATTGCCATGAGTATATTTCGTACTCAACATGCCTCCAGAGAAAGTCCCTAATAACTATATGAGGCTTCAAAGGAAGGCTGTATGGTTCTTTTTCAGAAAAGCTAATTTTGTTTGAAAAACATAATAGTTTGATAAAGCGGTTTTAGATGAAAACAACATTTTCTCCGTCATAACTTTCAACAAGGTGAGGATCATCGATCCACTCACATCCTTCATAGGTTCCAAGAATAGGGGCAAAGAGGGAATAAGAAAGACAGGTTCCCGTATGTCAAGAAAGATTCATGTGTCGTCCATGACCATGGACACGGCTATTCGAATAGTTTTACACTCTGCAGAGGTTGTACCCTTTACCCACACGACACAATCTCGTCTTGTTGCCACCAGTGGCCGCTGGCGTAGTACACTATGTTGTATACCGGCAGGGAGATTGTGACGAGGTCTTTCATTAGACCCACCCTTACTATGACATGCCCACTAGGTTTCACAAGGTAGTAACCGCAGTTCACAGTCCTTGCCCCCTTTTGTGCCGAGGTTCTCCTCGCAAGGCAGCTGTCCCATCTGCGGTACGGCGATGACCATAATAAGGATGACCTAACTAATTAACCAAGCCAGTGCCCATATAGCATGTGGTTGTACGGTTGTCACAATCTTCAAATCCAAGACTTATTAGGCCTCATGCGGCACGGACGACGGATTGCCCCCTTCACCTCGTGAAGGGCAGCCAATCGCTCCTTCAATCCTTGATCCAGCTGTCGCCCGCGCCAGTATTTAGATGGTAAGTTTCACCCAGAGTAGAAGAGAGTATAGGAAGTCAAAATGGCCAACCGTCCTAGCTTAGCAAGCTCAGTAACAAGTTTCAAGTGTTAATGATCCGAAGATCATTCAGATAAGCACCTATAGAATAATTAGCATGGCTAAGCATTTCTACTCTACTAGATTATTATATAGTTCTACTCAGGTGTCAGGTAAATAGGCGACAAGCGGATCAGGGTAATGTGTCAATCGACACGCTAGCTACGAGATAAAATAGCATGCAATAGTGCTTATAAAATACAATGCAATTTTATAAAACATAGGATAAACATGATCAAAGATGGAGGCATGCCTTCGTTGTTGAGTCCATCTTCGGTAACTTGAATCTGTCCATGTCCAACATCGTCACTCCCTACTCGTCGTACCGATAGCAAATGAAAATAAATAAATACCAAAGAAAAAGTAAATCCAAATAACATTCCAAATAGATCAAGGTTAGATGGATAGCAAGATATGGATCAAGATGGAGATTTCGAATGAGATAGAACGATAGGAAGATAAGTTGAAAGGATTCAATGAATATTAGATTGATATGGCTAAGGAAGGCTCGACGATCAGGACTAACGTTCTAAAAAAACTATGATACTAGCAGCTAGTAGTTCCCAGTACACATCACAATTAACAATAACAAAAACTACCACATAACAAATGTAAGGCATCAACATATGGAATGGAGTCATCCTATGCATTTCAACTACACAATCGCAACATGGCATGAAGAAGATAAAAGTTAACCACAAATAAATATTTAGATATAATCTAAATATCTATAATGGTCAGCATAAAGCATAATCAAACATCAACCATTACAACTATTAGCAACCAATATTGTAGCAACATACAAACCAATGACATGGTAAAAGCTAATTAAACAACTAAATAATAAGAAATGTATCATACAAGGCATGGAACATAAAAACATAAATTGTCTTATCTAGTAACACAAGCATCAAACACAAGAGTGCTCATAAGAAGATACTCAACTAAGACATGCTCTTAATTATAAGGTATTACCCATACCTAAATAATGACTAGCAACAAGACTACCATTACAAGGTTAGAATAACAAAATAAGTTGTTCACGTCAAGCACAAAAGAAACTGACAACTCAACTAACATGGAAGTTAAACTATCCTATGCAGGTAATGAACTACCGCTATCTAACACTCACAATAGTAACACGAGGCAAGTTAAGCATATATAAGCAACACGAGCTATAACACACAGAATAAACTAAAAGACATAAAAGATCACTATCTTGCCATAACATCTAAGCTTAGGTATACGAGAAATGAAATAGTAAAGATAAACTATATACAATGCCAAGCATTAAGATGGTAATCACACGAGATGCTAAACTGTACTATCCATAAAATACAACTCGTATATATGAGATAATTTATTTCATTTCAACCAACATAAAAATCAAGCATGACAATATCACACAACTCCAAAATACTAGTCATGACATGCAAGAACATGAAAGCATGGCATTAGCACACAACACTATCATGCTAGTTATAGCATATAAACACATTGAGAAACCTAATGAGCATGTAGGCATGCAAACAACTAGATCATAACATCAAGGAAACCAACATGTAATATACAAGTATGAATAACAAGATAGCATGCATTTCTATTTAGTACATCCTACACATACAAAGCCATAAGATACTTAACTAGGCATCATACAATACAAATTGGTACATCCATACTATGTATGCTACTTATATAATCATACAACATCATGGAATGATATTTATCTAGCAAGAGAAATTCTACTTATATAAACATGAGATCCAACATGTATATCTACCAAGCAAGGCTAACATAACCATGTACTTATAATACGGACTAGAATTTGTAACACAAAACAAGATACAATCAAAACATGGATTTGACTTTGAGAAAATGCTAACATGGTATGGATATAAATTAGGAAAAATAAACACACATGATAATTGTCAAGATGTAATAACTAAGTTATATGTCACAAACATAAATAAACTATATGTAGCAACAATAATCTAATTAAGTTTGGCACAAATAAACCAACCATGAAATCTTGCATAACAATATTGTATAAAATAAAAAGACCAACTAGACAATAATACGTTATGCAACAAAGAATCACAATGAATTTGTTCTCAAACAAGAATTCATTTTATTTCTAGCATAAAGGAACTATGCAACAACAAATACAAAAATATATAAACATCAACGTAGACATGGCATGATTTAAACCAATAAATCAAACACGTGACATGTGTAAAAAATATGTAAATGAAATCTTAGATATCACCATGCTAAGAAAAATAAAATAATCAAGACATGAAGTATTTCATGATTTGATAAACAAGGCAAAGACTGAAATAATCCTATGGAATTATAAGCATGACAAACATTACTAATTCTATACATGCGCAGCAAAGACTACACGATGCATCTAATATTATCCACATAAAAGAACACATAAACTATATTTAATAGCACAAAACAAATCAAGAACCAATATACAAAATATTAAATATGATATTCGTTCATAAAAAACAATACACAATCATAAACCACAAGTATATGAGATAACACGAATTATCGACCCGAAACATACATACAACTATATTTACAAATTTAAAGAAAGTACAATAATCTAGTAAATAATACATAATTCATAGGATTATGAAATAATTACGAGCGACTCATAGGCATATCATGAACATAAGGAAAATATATTAAACTAACACAAAGTTCATCGATCAATTACACATGATAATAATTCACAAGAATCAACACAAAATACATATCATATTACGATATGATCTACGAAATTATCACACGAAACCACACAAAACTATATTAAAATATATTGTTCTAATAACACGAACGACTAGATAAAATCTATACTAAATTTCTATTAATCAAACAAGCAATCTATCTTCACCAACGGGTCTCTACAATTACATGAAACATTTCATCTATTGAGCATGAGGTCATCCGAGGAACGGAAACTACAGAAAATATACGATGCCATCGGATGGTCACCGATTTGGATGCGCGCGGCCAACTAAAGAAATAGATCAAACTATGATGTCTACGAGATAGGGCAAACTTGTTTGAGTGCAAGTGCAAAAGGAATTCGACGGAAACTCACCGAGCGAGATGAATCGATGCGATGAACAAAGTTGAAGAAGAAACTGTACGCGTAGCTTTGACGCAAGAATACGAGCACCACAGAGCTCCTTTGGAGAAAGTGTAAGAACGAAAATGGAGGAGGAAGAAGAGAGACACGCGAGGTTCACCTCGGTTCCTCCTTTTATAGCCTGTGGGAGGAGATCAAGAGATCAATGCCAACTTATGGCATTTGGTGCACCAGTTTCTACTGCGAGATTAAGGCAATAATACGGAAAGTAAATTGTCTGAATGGGTTCGTTGGTTAATAGGGAGTAACTTTCGTGTTGGTGGAAAGTTGAATTGATGATTGTAATGACCACTAAAGAAGAGGAAGAGATGAAGGCAGCCATGAACACATATGTTCTGTAACGTGTGTTCGTGTGAGGGTGGGAGGAGGAAGACAACGCTTCGCTGGCTCTCTCGCTGGGATGGGCCGGCCCAAGTGAGAAGAGAGAAGAAAAAAATAGATTTAGCCCATTTTGAAGGAAAAATAGAGGAAAGGAGAGGTGGCAAATTGGCTAGTCCAATTCAGTTTGGAGATTAAAAACAAATATGTGGATGCACCTATGGAAGAGAACAATGTTGAGCAATAAAATTTTGCCTAGAGTTTATGAGATAAAACGAATTAGATTTTTCTAAAAGGAAAATCTAAAAGAAAATAAAAGATGAACAAACAATTTTTTTAAATAAAGTTTCAAAAATACAAATGTGCATAATTTAATATGCCAAAGACAAGAAAAGAATATTAGATGAGAAGAGAACAATAAAACTCAAAATTTAATTTAGGTGGGCATTAATTCAAATTAAATTCTCCAAAATTATGAAAACTCAATTTCAGCTTTAAATAATCAAATAAAATAAACGAAATTTTCTAGCCCTATTTTTTGGAAAACTTTTTCTTAAACATTCCGAGCATCGGGATGTTACACTGGGGCCCCTGGCCCACCTCTGGCTGCCCCCTTTCGCCTATTTATCCCCCGTCACGGGAAAACTCCAGAACGAGAACCCTATTCCGCGAACTCGCCTCTGTTCCGCCGGCGTCGCGCTTCCAAGATCGGGTGCACCAGAAGACCTCTTCCCGGCACCCTGTCGGAGGGAGGATTGACCTCCGGGAGTCTCCTCTCCACCATGGATGCTCTCCGGATATCTCGTGAGTAGTTTTCCTTGGACCATGGGTCCGTGATCAGTATCTATGTGATGTTCTCCTCCCCTCTTTGATCTTCATTGTTTAGACCTCGTGAGCTTCCCTACATGATCGAGGCACCTTTGTAATATTTCTGCTATGGCTATGTTGAGTTTGATCGGATCTGATGGATTATGAGATTATGTTCAGATTGTAATAGAGTAATATATTTGGTTCTTATCTCTTGTATTTTTGTTCCTAAGTAATTCTTGCATGCTCCCCGTTGCTGTTTATTGCTTTGGCCAAGTAGTAGGTAGTGACTCCAAGAGGGAGCGTTGTGCTAGATTGTGGGTTCATGCCTCTCCGATGACATGCTTGAGTGACAGAAACATGAGTCTAGGGGATGTGCTGTTGCCACAAGGGGGAAAACAACGGTGCTTGTAACCGCGGTTACAAGGATTGTTTACTTTACGCAAAGTTCTTTTTAATGCAGTTGTCTGTTGCTTTGGGTTTACACTTTGGGTGGGGCTCGCAACTTAATACCAGCGAGATGTTCTGGATAGATATCTCAAGGTGGATGATTAGTAGTAGATGCAGATGGATTTCGGTCTACTTACTTTGGCGTACTGCCCGTGCTTTTGAACCTCTTCCTTTCTTTTGTAGCATAGTTAGCATTGCGGTGCGTTCATAATCCTGTCAATTGCCTTTCTGTAATTTGTTTACCTCGCATAGCAATTTTTATCGTCTTTTGGGAGAGAGACATCACTAGCGAACATCACGTATCCCGGTCCATATCCTCATTATTATTTCCAAGCTATATTTACTTTTCTGCATTTACTTTCAAGTTGCTATCATTATCCCCTTGCGTTTTATCATTTGTGAACAACAAGACCGGAGAGATTGACAACCTCTCTGAACTTCGTTGGGAACAAAGTAATCTGTGTCTGTGTGTAGGTCCGCGGCAGGTGCGCCGCTGACACCTACTTATCATCTCTGGAGTCCTACTGGAGACAAACCTTGGTATCTTTACTGAGGGAAAACTCGCTGTTGTACCGCATCACGCCTTCCACTTGGGGCCTACCAACGAATGGCGAGAAGCCAATCATCAAGAGTAATTTCTGGCGCCGTTGTCGGGGACTCCAAGTGTTAAGATAGGGGAGTTGCACACTACCCTTTACCTTTGTTTTTTAGTCTTGTTAATTTACCTTTCAGTTTTTATCTTTGTGTCTTTTATCAAAAATACCAAAAAAATCTGCCACACTTGCTGCTACTATGGGTTCCATTGAAAACACCAAGTTGTGTGACTTCACTACTCACAACAACCAAGACTTATCTGCACTCCCATTGCCACACCTTCCACTTCAGCTACCTCTTATGAAATTAAACCTGCTTTGCTAAATCTTGTTATGAGAGATCAATTCTCTGGTGCTGGAGATGATGTTGCTTTACACTTGAATAATTTTGTTGAATTATGTGATATGCAAAAGTATAAAGAAGTAGAAGGTGATGTTGTTAAGCTCAAGCTCTTTCCTTTCTCTTTAAGGGGAGATGCTAAAATCCGGTTTCAATCTTTGCCTAGAAATAGCATAGATTCTTGGGATAAGTGCAAAGATGCTTTTATAGGGAAGTACTACCCTCCTGCTAAGATTATCCAATTGAGGAGTAATATTATGAATTTTAAGCAATTGGATAATGAACACGTTGCCCAAGCTTGGGAACAAATGAAATCTCTTGTTAAGAAATGCCCTACACATGGTTTGACTACTTGGATGGTTATCCAGACTTTTTATGCAGGCTTGAACTTTACCTCGCGGAACCTGTTAGATTCGGCCGCGGGAGGAACTTTTATGTCAACTACACTTGGTGCTGCCACAAAGCTTCTCGATGAGATGATGACCAATTATTCCCAATGGCACACCGAACGCGCTCCAACAGGTAGGAAGGTAAACTCTGTCGAGGAAATTACCTCCCTCAATGAAAAAGTTGACTTAATTATGTCTCTACTTACCAAGCAACCCTCTATTGATCCTCATGATATTCCTTTAAATTCTTTGGTTGCTCAAGAACAAGTAGATGTGAACTTTATTGCTAGAAAAAACTTCAACAACAGTGCTTATAGGGGAAATTTTGCTAGCAATCCTAGACCGTTCCCATCCAACTATGGGAACAACAACACTTACCCTAGCAACAAGAACCCCTCTTCTGAATTAGAAAACATGCTTAGAGATTTTATCACTACCCAAAAATCCTTCAATAAAAATGTAGAAGAGAAATTATCTAAAATAGATAATCTCTCCTTGAAGGTAGAAAGCTTAGCCCTTGATATTGAGATGCTTAAAATTAGAACCTCCCCCCTTGAGGAGAATAAGACCACTCCTATTAATGTTATCCAGTTACAAATCAATGAAAGCATTAGGATGATGGCTAAACTCAAAGAAAGGTGGGCTAGAGAAAAAGAGGAAGAGGATAGAATTAAGAGCCTTCCTACACACCACACAGTTGCCACTATCCAAATTGTTGAGTACACTCAAACTATTAGCACCCAATGCACTCCTAGTCCCGTTGTACCTATTAATGGTGATGCTAATACCTCAACCGTAGAAAAATAAACTCCTATGAACATAGAGGGTTTCAAACAAGTGAGCCTAGATGACACTACTACCACCTTTGATAGTAGTGATATTGATTTTGATAGTTGTACCCTCTCAGAAGTTATTAGCTTGTTACACAAAATGTCTAGAGACCCCCACACTAGCACACTTAATCTTGCCTTCACGGAGCATATCACGAATGCTCTTATCAAAGCTAGGGAGGAGAAGCTTAGAGTAGAAGCCTCCTTACCTAGGAAGCTAGATGATGGTTGGGATCCTATGATCAAAATTAAATTGAATAACTTCTCTTGCGATGCTTTATGTGATGTTGGAGCTAGTACCTCCGTTATGCACAAAAGAATATTCGATATGTTTGAATTGAAACCTCTTGAGCCTTGTTCTTTTGGTGTTCGTCTTGTTGATTCTTCCATAAAGAAACCTTTGGGGAAGATCAACGATGTTCTTATCATTGTCAATGACAACTATGTTCGCGTTGATTTTATTGTTATGGATATAGAGTGTGAACCTTTATGTCCAATTATTTTGGGACGTCCTTTTCTTCGCACCGTTGGTGCTGTTATTGACATGAAAGAGGGGAATATAAAATTCCAATTCCCATCCAAAAAGGGGATGGAACACTTCCCTAGAAAGAAAATCAAGTTACCTTTTGAGTCCGTTACACGGGCTAGTTATTCTCTTTCTCTTGATAAAACTTGATTCTTATTTTTTGCATTATGCCTAGCTAATGGCTTTAAAGAAGCGCTTTCGGGAGGCAGCCCGCAACGAATGTAGGTTTTTCTTTTTGCTTTTGTTGTGTCTTGATGATTGTTACTTCTGTAGCAACATCATTGTATCTTTATTTTTCAGCTTTGTGCCAAGTTATAGCCTCTTACGGCAAGTGAAGTAAAAGTTGTGACATGCTGTCCAGAAAACAGATTCTGTCCTCGTGACCAGAAAAATTCCAGAAAAATCCCAGTTCATATTTTTGAGCTGAATTTTTTACACAGTATGATCTATACAATTACGAAACTTCTGTATGTTCTGAGTTTTTTAATTTGAGTTGTAGAAGTGCCCCTAAAAAATTCTTTACTATCTGCTGTTCTGTTTTTCACAGATTCTGCCACGTTTTGTCTCTCCTTACTTTTGCAAATCTTAAGCTTGCTTTTTCTTTGCAAAAACTTTTTGGCACTCTTGAGAAACAGCAGCTCTTCAAGATTATCTTTATATCCAGTGAAGAAAAAATTATTTATTAAGGGTACTAACCTCTCTAATCAGCTTATGATGAGTTATGTATGAAGGGAGTTTTCAAGTGTGCGATGGAAGATGATGAAAGAAGATTCAGGAGTGTCAAGCGCTCAAGCTTGGGGATGCCCCCATGCATCCCCAATAAATATTCAAGGAGACTCAAGCGTCTAAGCTTGGGGATGCCCCCGTGCATCCCCTTCTCCATCAACAATCATAAGTTCGTCCTTTGTCTCACTATATTTTTATCACTTCATGCGTTATGTGCTATGCTTGGAGCGTCTCACTCTTAGGTTTTGTTTTTAGTTTTCTTTAGCTTTCCTTGCTGTTCTTAACAAGTTAGATCCTTTCTTACTTTGTGTGGGAGAGAAACACGCTCCACTTTCAAAATCTAGAACACATCATAGGATTTTTCCTGCCTATCTTTTTGCTGTTGTGTGTTCTTTACCTTTTCATAGCTACTGCCATGTTTAGTTTTAGTTTTAGTTTGTCTTTAGCAAGAGCTTTGGCTTTTGTTTAGTTTGTTGCAGCAACTCTTTTTAGTTTTCATGTTTATCTTGTTAAGAGAGTTGGTTGTTGCACTGGGTTGTGTTTTGTCTTGAAAGTAGGTAATTGAGTTTGCTATTTAATTTTAGTAGTAGCTTGCAATAGTTTTGAGGCATTGTTGTGAGTAATGTTTGGAGTTTTTGGTGTCAAGAGCTCTTTCCTATTAGTGATAGGTGTCGTATTTTGGGCAATCCGTGTTTATTTTCAAAACCTACAAAACTAGTTGAGAACTCTAGCTACTAGATGGATCACTACTCTTCTGAGGAGTCGAATATTAGAGTACACTCACGTACCATGAGTCGAGGATGCGCAAGGATAACCAAACCCCCATACACTCCTCCTCGGGGTACTTGTCTCTTTGTGAACCTCCTCATTAGATTGAGAGTTACCGATAATAAGTGCATGAGTTCTTCGGACTAATGTAAGTATTGAGAGTTGACACTTCCACCTTTCCATATTTTGCTAGCCTTTCCCGTGCCGTGCATTGCCTTCTTCTCACTCCGAGAGTTGGTGTCCACCTTCGCCGGTACATCCAAACCCTTGGCATGCTACGCTCTGTCATCATAAGCCTCCCTTTATCCTTCCTCAAAACAGCCACCATACCTACCTATCAAGGCATTTCCATAGCCTTTCCGAGTTACATTGCCATGCAATTTCCACCTCTTCATAACTTGATCTTCATGTCATACATGTTCCTGCTACACTGGCAGCGACATACATTGCATACTTCATGATAGTTACATCTTCTTTATGTTTTGAGTACCTTATAAAGTGTGAAAGATCTCCTTTACCTTCTTGTAAAATAGAGTGTTGCCCTTAAGTGAGGAAAAGATCCCAAAGTGGACACATTAAAAGATCCCAAAGAGGACAAATGAGAGTTAAATAGAAAGAGCCATTGAGGCCACACAAAAAATACAAAAAAATAGAAAAAAGAGAAAAAATAAATAAAAAAAGAAAGGGGCAACACTACTATCCTTTTGAGAGATCCACACTAGTACTCCCTTTATATCCTTGTACTCCATAGAGATGATCTTTTTTGCATTTAGTTTGGAGAGCTTCCTAGCTCGTATGCGCATCCGTTGCATGGCAATCCCTACTCCTCACATCATATCTATCATTTGGCATCTCTTGCCTATGATTGTCCTCATTGATGTGAGCCTTTCTCATCCTTTTTGCCTTCCTCCTCCACCATATTTCTCTCTTTGTCATCCTAAGTGTCAACTCTCGTGCTTACGCTCATCCATTGCATGAGTGCTCAAAATATCGAAAAGGAGTGGATCAAATTGACTTGTACCTGGCTAGTGGTCTGGGGACGAGTCAAGATAAGATTCCAAAGAGGACCAAGTGTGAAACTTTAGTAGATTAAGTTCTCAACAAAAACACTTTTTCTCGTATTCCCTATCCCCTTTTCTTGCACGCAAACACCATTTGGAGACATTCGAGTCACGGACAGCAAGAGCTCTTGCACCTTTTGTTCTTTTGTTACTTGTTTCAATGCTAATACAGACTCTTGCATGTTATGACTTGAATTGAATCTCTAACCTTGCTTGCTTTACTTTTCAAAGTTCTTTTATGATTGCTAGCATGTCACCACAGAAATTATGCTTGTTATCATTTACCTACTCGAGGACGAGCAGGAATTAAGCTTGGGGATGTTGACACGTCCAAAACGTATCGATAATTTATGCTTGCTCCATGCATGTTTTGTGTGATATTGCTATGATCTAGATACACTTTCATACATTTTTTATCATATTTGGACTAACATATTAACTCAGTGCACCCCAGTGCCAGTTCCTGTTTTCTGCTCTTTTTCTATTTCAGTTTTCCCCCATATAAAAAGTGCCAGAAAAATTCAGATAAAAAATCAGCGTGACAGATGCTTCGAGAAGAGCCCGGGAGGGGCCAGAGGGGGGGCAAGGGGGGGCCAGGCGGCCACCTGGCGCGGCCCCACCCCTGGCCGCGCCAGGGAGGCGCCTGGGGCCCTTGGCCCACCTCTGGCTGCCCCTTTCGCCAATTTATCCCCCGTCACGGGGAAAACTCCAGAACGAGAACCCTATTCCGCGAACTCGCCTCTGTTCCGCCGCCGCCGTGCTTCCAAGATCGGGAGCACCAGAAGACCTCTTCCCGGCACCCTGCCGAAGGGAGGATTGACCTCCGGGAGTCTCCTCTCCACCATGGATGCTCTCCGGATGTCTCGTGAGTAGTTTTCCTTGGACCATGGGTCCGTGATCAGTAGCTATGTGATGTTCTCCTCCCCTCTTTGATCTTCATTGTTTAGACCTCGTGAGCCGCCCTACATGATCGAGGCACCTTTGTAATATTTCTGCTATGGCTATGTTGAGTTTGATCGGATCTGATGGATTATGAGATTATGTTCAGATTGTGATAGAGTAATATATTTGGTTCTTATCTCTTGTATTTTTGTTCCTAAGTAATTCTTGCATGCTCTCCGTTGCTGTTTATTGCTTTGGCCAAGTAGTAGGTAGTGACTCCAAGAGGGAGCGTTGTGCTAGATTGTGGGTTCATGCCTCTCCGATAACATGCTTGAGTGACAGAAACATGAGTCTAGGGGATGTCCTGTTGCCACAAGGGGGAAAATAACGGTGCTTGTAACCGCGGTTACAAGGATTGTTTACTTTACGCAAAGTTCTTTTTAATGCAGTTGTCTGTTGCTTTGGGTTTACACTTTGGGTGGGGCTCGCAACTTAATACCAGCGAGATGTTCTGGATAGATATCTCAAGGTGGATGATTAGTAGTAGATGCAGATGGATTTTGGTCTACTTACTTTGGCGTACTGCCCGTGCTTTTGAACCTCTTCCTTTCTTTTCTAGCATAGTTAGCATTGCGGTGCGTTCATAATCCTGTCAATTGCCTTTCTGTAATTTGTTTACCTCGCATAGCAATTTTTATCGTCTTTTTGGAGAGAGACATCACTAGCGAACATCACGTATCCCGGTCCATATCCTCATTATTATTTCCAAGCTATATTTACTTTTCTGCATTTACTTTCAAGTTGCTATCATTATCTCCTTGCGTTTTATCATTTGTGAACAACAAGACCGGAGAGATTGACAACCTCTCTGAACTTCGTTGGAAACAAAGTTATATGTGTCTGTGTGTAGGTCCGCGTCAGGTGCGCCGCTGACACCTACTTATCATCTCTGGAGTCCTACTGAAGACAAACCTTGGTATCTTTACTGAGGAAAACTCGCTGATGTACCGCATCACGCCTTCCACTTGGGGCCTACCAACGAAGGGCGAGAAGCCAATCATCACTCGTCGATCTGGCCGACCTGTTCACCAAGAATGCGGAGCCACGGCGAGGTGGCTTGAAGCTAGGTCGTCGGAAGGGCAAATAGAGGCATCGATCGAAGGGCTATTGCTTGTTCTACGCCGGTTAATTCGTCGATGCTCCACTGCACGGCAAAAAGGTATTTCGACGCCATTATCGGATGAGCCTAAAGCTCTTCCTCCGGATTGTGGATCCATCCGAAAGTTCGACAACTATTTCGTTTGCAAGAAGGATTACACCGGCACAGTTGGATTTTCCTCACTCCAGAAGTGCACAAAGGCTATGAGGATGCTTGCATACGGAACTCCCGGTGATATACAGGAAGACTATGGACGCAAGCTTAAGTCCACCGCCCTTGAGTGTTTGTACAAGTTCTGGAGGGCAGTGGTGGGAGTGTTTAGAGCACAATATTCGTGATCACCCAATGTTGAAGACACTGCTCAAATTCTAGCGCAGAATGAAGCAAAAGGATTTCCTGGGATGCTTGGAAGCATTGACTGCATGCATTGGGAATGAAAAATTGTCTATTTTCTTGGCAGGGGATGTACAAAGGCGCAAAAGGGCACTGTAGTGTGGTACTTGAGGCAGTTACCACACAAGACCTCTGGACTTAGCACTCCTTTGGCATGCCAGGAACTCACAATGACATCAACGTCCTGCTGCCGTGCTCAAATGTCTTTGCCAAGCTTGTTGAAGGTCAATGGGCGCCACTACAACAAGGGATATTACCTAGCAGATGACATTTATCCTAAATGATCATTATTTGTGAAGACTATCTCAAACCCTGTGCCAGGAGGCAAGCACTCCTATTTTGTCAAGTATCGGGAGGCTTGCTGGAAGGATGTCGAGCGAACATTTGTGTGCTCCAATCTTGATTTGTTGTTGTCCGGTACCCCGCTCTGACCTGGTCAAAATCTCAGATGTGGGAGGTGATGAATTGTTATGTAATCTTGCACAACATGATCATTGAGAACGAGAAAGAGGAGCCAGTGTTTGACACTGACCCATACCTCAACCAAGGTCCTCTTGCAATACCGGTAACATGGACAACCTTCCTCAATATGCGTCAGGAGATTCTACGGAGGCGCAAGGGCAACGCCTAGTTCGGTGTGTTTCAATTTATATTGTTTTTGTAGTGAACTATATGATAAAAATTATTTGTGCCAAAGTGTATATTTGTGTTGAACAATCAAATTTAAGATGAAATTGCATTTTCTACTAAATCTGTGCTGAAGCAGAATGAATTTGAGTCAAATTTGTGTGGACGCGGCTGGGGGACGAACTTGGGGGGCACGACTGGGAATTGGATCGGTCCCGCGGCAAATTTACCGCCAGCAACCCCCAAACACCGCTATTTTACTGCCGAAAATCATCTTGAGGGGGCGGGGGGGGGGGGGGGGGGGGGGGGTGGGCGTGAGATCCATTGGTCAGATTGTCGAGACCAGCCGTCGCCCGGATCAACATGTGTGTATGAAATTTCTACATCTTAAGTAAAAAAGAACATGTTCAGACGCACCAATGTTCACCTTAGGTTTCCTCCCCATCCTCGGCATACTACCACCGCCAATCTAACTGTATGTCGCTAGAATCACAAATCATTAATGGCCACTTGGTGGATTTCATCCAACAATACTGTATCAAAACGATTAGAATTTGTGCCAAAAACAGTCTACTCACTGAAGATTCATACCATACCATACCATAGCAACAACAGAGTTAGATCGATAAAACATGAGCAGAAGCTGTGTCCATATTATTGCCGCATGACAAGTGTGATGCATTTCTGGAGGATGACTACCTCCAAAAATGCAATAAACTTCTTAACATCGGAATGTTACGTAGCCAAGAAAAAGTGGCATTCCAGCAGTGCAAAATATGCACAGTGAAACAAAAAACTGGAAGGGCATGCCGTGTATGCTGCAAACACAGCCCTCGTGATGATTGATGTATAAGTAGGTATAGACGTGAGTGAATTTAGCAGGGCCAGTACATGCACCAATCTGTATAGGTTACTTACAGGCAAAATCATGCGAAAACTGCAAGATTTGTTCAAGAACGGAACAAACACCATGTCACAAGTACCAAATGAGACTCAACACGAAACGGGTACTTGCAATGCAAGTGAAACCAGGATACAATAAAGCGCAATGCCTGCAGATCTGAGATGCCAATTTACCAACCCAATTTAGCAACAACATACGAGCAAATTGCCATATATGATTACTAGTGTGGCCGAAAATAAGAATAGGAATAATCACCATCAAGTTTACTACTGTTCAAAACGGACACAACAGCAACCAGTTTCAACATAGTTAACAGAAAAGCAGACGATGTGATGTCTTAATTTCGTTTTAACAGTTCCTCGTTTCTTTTTTGATGGTACTGGAGACTGCAACAGAATGAGCAACTGGAACATATGTTGCTTACTAAAATTCTTACCTTCTGAAAGACTGAAACTACATGACAGAAAATAGGCGCTAAGAGCCTAAGATAGTAGCACACCGTTGACTCAGATTCCTCACAAAAGCGCCCTGAAAATTCAGGAACCGCTCTTAGGTACTCAAAAATGGAGGCAACATTCGGTCAACATCTCCTAATATGATGGAGGTTACCAAATCCTTGTCTATTGTTGGAACCTAATCGCAACCCTTTAACTGCCTTACCTGGAACACCGTCTTACCTTTGTGCCAGTTTCTTAAACCGTGAGAAGGCTATGTCTAAATACATTTGAATTGCACAGCTAAGATAAAAAGGACTAAAATGAGTTTTAACTCACCGTCATTCCACAGCTAATATCGCCCATAGGTCCTTCCTAAATCGTCACGTCTGTCATGCTGAAACTCGCCATAAGCAGCATGACGCCTTGGAGCAGAATAGTTATCAGTAGCATACGGATATGTGTCCTTTGAATCAATTGGTGGACCAGTAGCAGCATAATGTGAAGTTCTCTGATCAAAATCTGTATACCCAGTTTGGGCGTATAAGGTCTGTTGAGCTTGCTGTTGCCTTTTAAAACTTTGTTCAAGAAATTCATCCCACTTCCTTGCTTGCATACTCCTCGTGACCGACACTCTCTTCATGTGGTTCTCCCTCATTTCTCTAAGTGACTGTATTAGAAAGAAGAATTTCATTAGGAAACACCACAGTCAATTAGCAAGTCAAATAAACATAAAATAGAAAATATTACAAGACAACTGTACTGCAAGGTTGAAACTTGAATAGGCACAGTTATTGGTTATGCTAGTGGGCCCTTTAGAACAAAACCACATTTCTAGCATATGGTCAAAAAACCTACTGCAAATAAAGGATCAATTTATCAGATTACTTTGCACAGGCCACTAACATTTAATCAAATATTTGAGAAGTGAATGGAGATAGAACAGTTATATGTTACAATTTACAAAACAAACAAAAGAAATAAATTATTAGTCCTTGCAAGTATTGTAATTTGTCATGACGTTCAGTAAAGATAACTATCATTCCATAATTTTATGCAAGAAATAAGCAGGCAAAGGATGTCATGAGAAAAAAATATTTTTCCCTAGAAAACAAGGGTGGATATGCCCAGCTTAAGTGTCCTTCCAAAATGCTGGGAAAAGCATATCGAGGCCTCAAATACTCAGTTTGTTCATTTTAACTCTACTTTTTTTTACCAAACCAATTGCTCATCCAAATCAAAGTAGGTAGTTAAACATAAGAAGGCATGTATAGCTAGAATAACCAAGTAAAATTTGGGAGGCATTGATATTTCCAACGAAAAGGCTGGATCCAGTAAGGCATTAAGATAGCAGAACCTAAATTTCAGAGTCATTTGATTAGTATTTAATTGATGATTACATGAAATTACTAAAGACCAAGTTTTATAACAAAATGTGTAAAACGAAGAAAAAGATCTGGAGGAGTCTGTTTCCATATTTGCATAGTTGGGGTAAGGTGGTTTGTTGTGCTACTTACTAAATTTCTAAGACTTTTATGCAATATGGTTATACAAATTTATCTGATACTCATTAAACTTGATAGAACAAGGCTAAGGTGCAGTATTAAAAGTTAAGAATCTTATAATATATGAGAAAAAAATGTATTTATTAACAGAGAGAATTTTCAAGCATTATACTAAACCAACAAGAAGTTTACCTCACGATGCTTAGAGTTCTCTTCATCCTCCTCCTGGTCACAGGCTCTAGCTAATTCCATTGCTTCTCTTTTGAACTCGATTTCAAGCTCTTCCAAATTTTGTGGATAGGAAGGGAGGTCAAACTTAAGGTCTACATGGGGATCTGTTCCATGTCTCTCAGTGCTGCAGTTATTGGGCATATGTGCCATGGCATATTGGTTATTCCCACCATGTGATCTAAGGGGCTCATCAAGATAAGAGGGTCGAAATGGAGATTTTGGATGGACTGGATGGTCTTTTGCTCCGTAGTTGGTATAAGCTTCAGCAAAAGGAAGAACATGCAACATAGATTTTAGTTCCAGGTGACTAAGATAGTTTTGACACCTAAGTAGACTTTACTTAGTTTACTGTTTACTATACGGTGAAAGGAGGAATAACGGCAGATACAATACATGTACTGAAGGCCATCCAACTCAACTCTGTAAAATCTTTCACCGTGGAATTTGTTGTATTCAAGATAATTTGTCTGATCATAACCAGACGGACATCACTATATCGTATGTGAGCACTTACAGCTAGAACTTACCTCTGGCTGCAAAAAGGGCCAGACAAATTATACTGTAGCGCGATGGTAAACAACAAAAAAGGAACCAAAGGCATTTCTTTTGCTTGAGTTGTCTAAAATGTCTGGCTCATAATATTTGCCTGGACAAATCAATTGTAAGATCAGTGTGCTTGAATGCCCTACCTTGTGGAGATCCTTTTGGATACTTGGAAATATCATCACGCAAGCGACCATCTACAGGCCTTTCATTATAGTGACCTTTACTTTGAGAGCGTGACACATTTCTTGGGCTATGGGACCATTGGGAATCAGAATGCCTGGGGCGAACATCGGCGGATTTTCGTACAGGAGATCTAGAACGATCCCGTTTTGGGCTGCTTGAACTATGTTTACCTTTACTTTCCTGGATGAGTTTATGCACAGCATCTACACCTTTGGCTAGCACTAACCTATCTTTCCCACTGACAAACAGGAACTTCTCGTCCATTCTGATTTTACAACCAACGTCCTTCTCAATCTGACTTATTGTCTTCTCAGTGAAAAGATCCCTGACTTGCTTATCTCTTGCTGGGACTCTTTCAAAGAAATCTGCATTTCTCCTATTTGCTCCAAGTGTGGATGGACAACCCTATTAAGAAAGATAAGACGAATATGTAAACTAAAGGACAAGTGTTTAACATTTCTATCATAACAGTAATGGAAAAACATAGAGTATGTCTCAAAACTTCCATTTGACGGACATAGTAAAAACAGTAATAGTTTTGCAAGCAGCTATTTAGAGAATAAATGTGTATAACCAATGCACATACAACATCAGTATGCGAATTAGTGTTGATATGGTTGATCCTGTGCACTGATGTGACTCCGATAAAATATAATATCAAATGGAAGATTGAGGAATGACAAGTCCGGCTTCATCAGAATAAATTAGATGGATGCTACCACCAGTTTGTGTTATGCACCAATTTGTACCATCTATTTATGTTATACTCCCTCTGTCCCAAAATAACTGTCTCTTTAGACAACGTACAAAGTTGAGACAGTTATTTTGGGACGGAGGGAGTACATTGTTGTTAAGATAGTACAATGCTGAGGTAAACACCCACATAAGACAGGCTGGACTGCAACAACTTGAAGTACAGTGGCACTAGGTGATGAAGGGAACCAGTTGAGGGAAGACTGAAGAAAACAGAGACTTTGTTTTATCCCATTGCTATCCATAAAACTGTGACGGTAGTTACAGGGCATTCTTATATACAGATGTTAGCTTCCATACAAGGACTCGATAGCTAAATATTTGCCAATACTGAGTCCATAACTCTTCTAGGCTCTATTCCTAACTGATTCTTGAAGTAGTCTTTCTATTCTTCCTCGATTCCCATGCTTGCAAGCCTGTGTGGCTGCAGACCTGTGCATTTCTGTTGGCACCAGTGTACACAATACGAATGCTATTGATGCACGATTGAATTTGTAATTTTGTATCCATCAGGGCTAAATTTCCTTCCAGACTTTGCAGAAGTACAAGACCAACAGTAGGAAATTAAGTTCAATACTACTCCCTCTGTTCCAAATTAGATGACTTTCATTTGTGTACATGTCTAGATACACATGTGGACAAATGGAAGTCATCTCTTTTTGGAACGGAGGGAGTATCAATTAAGACAAAATGGAGAAGACACCAATTCCCAAAAAAATAGCCGTGGAACTACATTTCAGTAAAACTTTAATAATCATGCTGTAATGCTGTTTCGGTGAAAAAAGGTTGAAGCATATTTTTCTAAAATTAGGTGCTAGCAGTCACAAATGATGAAGCAAGACTGTTGATAAGCTTGGCAGTTATTTGCGGGTGGTGTCAGGAAAGATTATTGTTGTTTAAATTCACTATGTCCAGTAAAAGGGTAACTACAAAGCCAAGCACACTGCACGGAGAAAACAAAGTGCAGTAGTCCATTACGTATTTATCTCAATCAAGTAAACGGAATACATGCTAATTTTAATTTCAGCATACAGTAGTACCTGGGTGAAATGACCTGACTCTCCACATATTTTACAGATCATTTCTTCTTCCTTCCTTTTCTTCCAGTTCCTTTCTGTAGCCTTAGCTTTAGCCTCCCAAACCCTAGCCTCTCTACTAGTGAAGTCAGTAGGGACAGCATTGGGATCCCGGGGCTCATCTTCATCATCTGACTTCTCACAGGTCAGGGGCTTCTTCTCAACATTTACTTTAGGTATCACGCTGTTTGCAGAAGATGCAACTGGACCACTATAGGCTTTCCCATAAACTTCATTGAAAAGTTCATCATCTATCTCAGGACTTGATTCCCTCGCCATTGGCTAAGAAGAGAATATCTACCCAGCCTACAGTTATCATCACAAAAACAGGGAAAAAGGAAAATAAGCTATTCAGCGAAGGCAACTGAAAGTATTTGCAAAGGCACTGAATTTTGCACATCAAAGCTACTACACATTCAGTAAGGTATATTTGCAGCGGATAAATGAGAACATGTTATTGTTGTTCCAACATTTTGTAGAGAGGATTGGCTGGACCTACTTTCACGACCAAGTTATTTGTAATATACTCCCTCCGTTCTGAAATAACTTATTTCAGAACGGAGGGAGTAGTTAGCAAGGCATAACACAAGCAGGGGTAGATCTAGATGGGGTGCCAGTTATGCACACGCACACCCGGAAATTGTGGATGTCAGTGGGGTTTGACTAATCACTGATGAAAACAACCTAATAACTCAAAGCCTAAGAATGGCAGATGGGGTGGAGATGGCGGGAAGACGATGTTGCGATGAGGAAAACGCGCAAGCAGCGATGAGGAGGCAAGTATGAGAGGCAAAGATGTTAGGTGGGGGCAGTAGCTGGTCGTAAGGTATGGCTTAACGGCGGCTGTAGGGCAGGTGGCGATCGCGGGAGGCCTGGATTCACAGCCGGGTTGGGTTGCATTGGCAGGTCGGGGGGATGAAGAGGAAACAAAGATAAAGGAAAGGATGGAGGTTGGGTTCAAATTTCCTTTTTTTAGCTAAAAGGATACTATCTAGTTTTGAGTGTTTTATATGTTTTAAAAAATGCTAAATCCTGATAATCTCTAGAGTTGTCTTCACTGGTGTCAAATTGTTCGTTGTGGTATGATTATGTCTACATCAATGCTATTGTGATAAGAGGAAAACATTATTTAGCGAAGGCAAAATATTAACAGAAGCACTACATTTTGCAAATCGAAGCAACTACAAGCTCAGTAAGGCATCTTTGCAGTAGCAGATAAACGATAAAATGCTATTGTGGTTCCAACATTTTGTAGATTGGATTGGTTGGACCTAATTCCCACCACCTAAGTTGTTTGAAATAATAGTTAGTAAGACGTAGCACGAGAGCAGATTCACAACGAAACACTTTGCTGGGCTCGGTAACATTTTCAGGAGATTGTCGTATACAGTCTAACATCATCTCAGGATCTTTCCGCAGGATGTCCTCAAAAGGACACACATAAAAAAAACGACGTGCTTATCTGAATTACAAACGACAAATGGTACCACCATCATGATTCACATTCCTGGCAAAGAGCGGATCTAGACCGGAACACCCAATATTTGTGTAACCTAGTTTGGGATTAGTAACCACTGGATAGAAAAGCTCATACCTCGACAGCCAATGTCCAGGATTGCGGAGAGGGTGGAGGTCGGAGGCGCGCGAGGATGTGGAAAACGGCGATGGCAGCGGAGGCGCGCGAGGATGCGGAACGTACGGCGATGGCGGCGTCAACGCGCGTCAGAGACGGAGGGGAGGGGTGGACGACGACGGTAAGCTACGGCGCGGCGGCAGCTCTAGGGCACAAGCCGTGATGACTGTAGGAGAGGATTTTAGAGGCGCATTGGAGGAGCTTGGGTTGTGAGAGCGTGAGATGGGCCAGGAGAAGAGCAAAGAAGATAATAAGGCCAGGAAAAAGAGAATTCCTATTTCCCCCTCAAACAAAATCCTACTACAAAATCCTACTCCTTTCGATCCATAAGGGCACTTCCCAACGCTGATATCTTAGCATGTAACCATAAGTATTTTGCTTGTATAACATAATATTTAATTAAAAAAAAGATGAAGATTGTATCTTAGAGCATAGTTAAGAGTGTAGTCCGTTGTTGGCTATAAGAAGATGACATGTCATCTATATCCAAGCTTATAAGCAACTAGTATGATAGTTAGATAAAAACATATACTACTTTATTCATATATGACTCATATATTTGTCTCACAAAGTACCTAAGAACACGTGTTGCAGCTGCTACTAATCTGTAGTCCTTCTCTTGTCTCTTCTCTCCTCCACCTCACCCAAAATATAATATTATAACGCTTACAACCTGCTGACTGTACCTTATTAGACTTGCTCGATACAACCCTTGCACGTGCCCATATGCAAAATGTATGGCTAGACCAATCACATGTATGCATGAAGGTAATTCATTAAATAAGATACAACCTCTCAGAAACAATTCATTGTGGTACTTGTATCTTAAGTTTTTATTGCTCCTATGATATTGTGCTAAGAAACAATGCATTGGAAGAGTACTAATAAGTGAAGCTCATTTTATTATGGATCAGAGGGAGTATTTCTTTTTGGAAAATCAGTGAAACAATCTTTTCATGGTGGACATACTTTTTTCGTACAGTATAAGGTAAAGAAGATGGGTTTAGATGTTGTCGAGCGATTTGATTTTATACTAGCTAATTGTTCTTGTGTTACAATAAAGCCTATATATTTTAGTGATTAAGAGTCAATCATGACTCATATATCACCTATCATATAATGATTACAAAAATTAATTAAATTTAAGAATGAGTAGGAAAATGCAAGATTTTTTTTGTTTGTATATGAATAGAGAAAGATAGAAACGTTTTGATCTAGCTGAGCTTTCATAAGATACTCCCTCCGTATTATAATATAAGACGTTTTTTGACACTTTCATAGTATCAAAAAATGTCTTATATTATGTTACAGAGGTAGTATAATTTAACTTAACTAAGTTAATGCATAACATAATTTTAATAAGATTTGATTGAAATGATACATAACATGGTTTTTAGGTGTATAAGAAAAGAAAAGTATTTAGTTTAGATTATTGCAAACCAAAGAAGGGGCGTGAAGAGAAAAACAACAAGGTAAAAAAGGACGGGAAAGGATACCAAATGATTTATGACTATGTTTTAATAATAAAGTAGGTTTTCCTTACAAACTTTGTAAGGAGCTATTATCAATATTTACTTAAAAAATATACATGTTCTAACTGTAGCACTACCAAAGTTTGCGTGGAGACTTCATTGGTGTGGCTATTTTTCTATCAAGGCTCTCGAAATTATTTGTTTGTGTTGTTTGAGTCAAGAAACACAAAAGGGTGTGTTATCGATGTATGTAGGAGATAGATGGCTTCAATATTTTGTAAGGATTTGGATGTATTTTTCATTTCTATAATAGTGTTTTCTACAATAGTATATGTTACTTAATATATGTCTTTGGCCTTTTTGCAAAAAAAATGCAACGATTCTTGATAGAAGCCTAGAGGCCTCTGCTACACAACCCCTAGTAAGAGTCACGCGTTGTTGGAATCAAATTGTTGCGACAACAAATGATGCGTATAAGTGTTTGGGGTAAAAAAGTGACTCGTTTCTCATATTTCTGTGATGGTGGTTGATCTTTCAAAGGATGCACATGTTGGAATGTGAAGAGTAGGAAATATTTCGGATGGGACAATTGGTCAAGCCATGGAATCGCTCATGTCACACTCTCGTGCTGCCCTTTTCATGCATACATGTGCCTCATGGAGTCTATGGGGTGTTTATTTTCTCTCCAAAAGTATTGATGTTCCTCATCTTCTTTCTTCAAATGTCGCCCACTCTAAAAAATACTAGATGATGCCCCGCAACGTTGTTGCAAAATTTGAATGGTTAATATAAATATCATGATAGAATCAAAATTCCAATGCATGCATGTTTCATGTTAGGTGGGTTTTTATTGCATAATGGCATGTTGAGTGGGCCTTTTCTAATGCATGTTGAATGATGATGTGACATGCTTGCATGTTGAGAGAAATATGTTAGTAAGGGATAGCTATTTAGATATAGAAGATCCCACACAAAAAATGCCTCCGGCTTTGATCTGTCGTTGCCATGTGGTTGACCCTCCTTGTTGCAAGGGTTTTACCTTCTCCTTTTCCATGTCATGGTTGTGGTGACCCTCCTTGTTGCAAGGGTGCCCATTATCGATGCAAGTGAAGAGCATCGGTGCCATGAATCTTGAGTATGTGATGTTGTGAGCATGTGGCAACCGTATTGACATTGTAGGACGATGATGCGAGATGTTGTACCAGCACCCGGTGATTATTGTGAGGGTGTACTGCCTCAATGATAGCTGTTGGTTTCCGGTCGTTATGCATGGCAGATATAAAATTTCCCTATGTGTCAACATTAGTTTTTCTTTGTACACTTTGTTCTCACTCATGAGCACTCTAGGGAATGTGCTACGCAGAAAAATTGTGCTACATGGTCACATCGAAGATCACTGTGAAGAGGCAAGTTAGCGATCATATTACCACTGATGTTTCTTGCACAACGAAAGTAGACAGAGGAGAGCTGGTGAAGCGAGTTGATGCAGATTCCTGCAGTTAGATCATTTTGGGACGTTTCGGAACCTTCTATAACAATTTTGAGACGTTTTGGGCCAATCCAGGCCATATTTAGACGTTCTGGAACCATCTGGATATATTCCAGGACCATCCAGGTTACCACCCGAAAGTTCTCATGACCCATTTTTCATGTCGGGACACCCTGCGGTCATTTCAAAACATTTTTGAATAATCTAGGATACCCCTGGAACCACTCTTAGATGTTCCAGAAACATCTGGGCCATTTCCGAACATTTCCGAACCATCCTAAAATACCCAAAATACTTTTGGGGCCCTCCGAAACATTTTCGATGCACGTCTTCGATTCTCTTCTTTAATTCTAATGATCTAACAGACTACTACCCGTTAAGCGTGTGACCATGTAGGTTCGGTATTACGTGGACATGACCCAGAACACCTTCCGATCAATAATCAATAGTGGGATCTAAATAAACATATTGACTCTCACACAAACTCAAATAAGTTACCGAGTGAACCTTTTGTTAAACATGCACCATTCTTTTTGCTTCACGATATATAACAAAACCTAAGGCGAGCAAATGATATTCCATGTGAAGAAACACTTGATCACAACACATGGTATCCTCTATACCGGTTTGTTCTTTTTACTCATTTTTGCATTTTGATGTCCCCATGACTTAATCACACTATGTATGGTAAAACTATAATTGGTTTCGTAATATCGAGTGGGCACAAAGAAACATCTATTCATCATGAAGGAACAAATCCCATTCTCGAGCTATCTCAGTTACCTAACACACTTTCTGATGCACTTGGAAACTCATTGTTGTTATCACCCAATTATGGGTAGTATTTGACAAGCCCCAAAGTTCTCCATCCGGTGCGAAGTAACTTGATACTTTCATAGTATAAGGAATTGTATATATGATAACAATTACACATAATGACGTATAACGTAGTTACAATGTAATCTTAAGTATATCATTAAGTTAGGTCCACTCGACATGATTGTTATGCTAACAATATGCTCTCATTCTTGTCGACATCCCTATAACATTGACAATGCCTTATGAACTATGATCAAGAAAATCCAATCGTCAAGCAACATGCGACAATCTTAGAGGATAAACTATGAATTATTTTGTTCTTATGTTTGCACACATGTAAATGTGTTTTATGTTGCATGTCATATTCACTGTTATCGAAATTTTTGCATATACACATTAATTACAAACATATAAGTAAATAATAACACTTTATTATTGTCTCTAGGGCATATTTCAAATAGGTTGACCCTTGATCATTAGTCAAACAAGGAGATCGAGATGATGTGGGCACCTGATACATCTCAAACGTATCGACTTTTCCAAACACGTTTGCTATTGTTTTTGCCTTGTTCTTGCATGATTTGAATGGAGCTAGCCCGGACTGACGATGTTTTCAGTAGAGCTGCCTCGATGTCTGGTTTTTGTGCAGGGAAGGTGAAAATTGAAGTATCTCGGAAAATTCACAAAAAAATCCCAAAATTCTTTCATTCCAGAAGACTCCAGCAGCCAGAAGATGGACGAGAGGGGGGCCACCCCTGGACGTGCCACCAGGGCGCCTGGTTTAGTGGGACCTCCCCCGAGGCCCCCCTTTGGCTCTTATCTTTACTCCCGACGAGGAAACCGTGAAACAGAAGCCGATACCCCAGTTTCCGTCGTGGAGCCACCGCCACCTCTGTTCTTCCTCGGCGAGAGCTAATCTGGAGGTTGTTTTGGTCTCCGGTGAGGTGAGGGAAAATCGTCGCCATCGTCATCACCATCACCACTACATGTCTCCCCCATCCATGTGTGAGTAATTCCCTGCTGTCGGCAAACGGGGTGGTAGGGATTGGATGAGATTGATCATGTAATAGTTTGTCAGATTGTTTGGGGCATGTTGCCTATCATCTAGTTTGCTGTTTAGCATCTTTGCTACATCTTGTTGCTCTTCATGCTTGACACTTTGGGTCGGAGTGCCATGATTTCAGATCTGAACCCTTTATGTTTCCATGAATTTATTTGTGTTCTTGATCCTATCTACAAGTTGTATGCACCTGTCATAGTCCGAAACCGGCGATCTCAATGGTGACAACTTGGGACACCAAAGGGAATGGACTATAACTTGAGGATTCCATTTATCCATAGGTTTTTAATGCTTTGTTCCAGTGTTCTTTGACAGGAGCACCTTAATCTCCATAAGTTCCTTTTGGCCCCGTAGCGGGATGGTAGGAAAAAAGATGTTGTGCAAGTTCTTATTGCAAGCATGTACAACTACCCTTGGGATAGATGCCTAATGTTTGATATATGCCTAGATGATCATTACTTTTCTGTGTGCCTTGCCCCATGTTAAATCTGTTACATGTTATGTCATCCATGCAGCACCCAATCATCCATCCCCCAGCCTACAGTGGTTTTAATCCTGCTTGTTACAAGTTTCTTATGTTGTTGTCTTTACTTTCGCTGTTTTGCCACCGCTATTTCCATTGCCATCGCTACTAATAAATTGTTGCCAAGCAAGTATCTTTCAGGTGCGGTTGAATTTTCAACTCAACTATTAAAGCTTATAAATATCCTTTGGCTCTCATTGTTTCGAATATATAAACTGGGTTATTCTTACCCCTCGAAGACTGTTGCGATCCCCTACACTTGTGGGTCATCAAGACTATTTTTTGGTGCCGTTGCCGGCGAGCATAGCTTTATTTACAAGCCTACTTTGGAGTTATTCTGCTTGCTGCAATTTATCCACTATGGATAAGAAAGGAGACCCCAGAGTTCCGATCTTACCATCCACTACAAGAAAAGGTAATGTTCTTAGCACTAGTGATACACTTGATTCACCATCTGTTATAATCAAGTTTGCTTCACCACCACCACCACATGCTGCTTCTACCGAGTCTGGTAATATTTCTGGTACTTTTGATGATGCTTCTACTGCTTTTGATGAGACTAGTGCACTTAGTCACTTTATTGGTCTCAAATTACTAAGGTTGTGAAACAATCTGGAATTGAAATTATTTTTACATGTTATCCAATTACTAGATCCTCTGATTACCCTAATTTGAGTAAATTCAAGGGTCAATGTTTTGATGATGATTATATTGAGTTTGATAGAGAATTTGCAGAGTGTAATAATTCTGCAGATCCTGATGATATTAAGAAGCTACTTGAGAAGCATGCTATGAAGAAAAAGTTTGCTCCTGATCCTGAGTTTTCTACCTCTCCTATTTGCATTAAAGATGTTGATTTTGATTTCTCTGTTGATAGTTCACTTATATCTATGGTTGAGGTTGACCCCTTTTATGACAGATGAAAGGGAAAGTGCCCTCATGTTTGGTTTTGGTAATTGATGACAATCCCTATGGACTAATGGTTTGCTTGAGTTATACTTTAAGGTCTGTCCACAGGCAGTGCTTGAAGATCATATGTTGTCTTCAAGGTTGAAAGGAGAAGATCATGTGATGACCAAGGTGTTATTCATGGAGTTATCCAAAGATTGGTCATGTGAGAGTTGAGCATATTGCAAGCATGTCTTGAAGAATGAGGTTGTGTGAACATTCGTGTTTACCTTCAAGACATTATCTTAATGAGGAGTGTTGGAAAGACTCATGTTTGATCAAGACAAAGTGCGAAGAATGGAATCAAGTTGATCAACACACAAAGTATAGAAGATGTACCTTGTGGGATCATGTGATCTCACGGTATGCTAAGCATTGTCCATTATGCTGTGTGCACTAACCCATGATCCATGCGCGTGGTGTTTCTATGGGGGGTTAGGAATCTTTCCATGGGCTTGCATCAAAAGGAAGATTTTATATAGCCTGAGATAGAGGATGGCATCAAGTGGCGATGGCCATCAAGGTTGTTGTGTGCAAATTAAAGAGGATCATCATGAAGATATCATATGCTTGGAGCTTTCCGACCATTAGGTGATAATGGTCTTGTGAAGATGTGCCTAAAAGAGGCTCACCCATAATGGAGTATGGGGAGCAATCTACTAGTCTACATCGAGTCGGAGCAACCAAGAAAGGTGTTCCAACTTGGGGCGGACATGATCGTCATCATCAAGCTCAAGTGGATTATTGACACGTCTCAAACGTATCGACTTTTCCAAACACTTTTCCTATTGTTTTGACCTCATTCTTGCATGATTTGAATGAATCTAACCCGGACTGACGTTGTTTTCAGCAGAGTTTCCTGTATGGTTTTCTTGTGTGCAGAAAAATGGATTTTTAGGTGCCCCAGAAAATTCTAGTAAAAAATAGAGAAAATCCACGCACCGAGAGGAGCCACATGTCAGGAGAGGGGCCAGAGGGGGGGTTGCCCCTGGCCGCGCCAGGGGGCGCCTGGTGATACATCTCAAACGTATCTACTTTTCCAAACACCTTTGCTATTGTTTTGACATCATTCTTGCATGATTTGAACTAAACTAACCCGGACTGACGTTGTTTTCAACAGAGTTGCCTGTATGGTTTTATTGTGTGCGGGATTATGGATTTTTAGGTACCTCCGAAAATTCCGGGAAAATTCACAGAAAATCCACGCACCATAAGCTTCTGTGTGCCAGAAGTGAGGCCAGAGGTCCCCCAGGCGCCCTGCTGGCGCGACCCCACCCCTGGCCACGCCAGGAGGCCTCTTGGGGGGCTCCCACCTCCTCTGGTGCCCTACCTGGACTCCTATTTATTCCCGTGACGCATAAAACCCAGAACAGAAGTCGTTTTTCTAGTTTCCGTCGCAGAGCCGCCGCCACCCTCTGTTCTTCTTCCGGAGGGCTAATCTGGAGGTTGTTTTGGCCTCCGATGAGGGGAGATCATCGACATCGTCATCATCATCACCACTCCATCCTCCCTCCATAAATTCTCTTCACATGTGTGAGTAATTCCCTGTTGTAGGCAAAGGGGATGGTAGGGATTGGATGAGTTAGATCATGTAATAGTTCATCAGATTGTTGGGGGAATGTTGCCTATCATCTACTTTGGTGTTTATCATCTTTGCTACAACTTGTTGCTCTTAATGCTTGTCACTTTGGGCCCGAGTGCCATGTTTTTAGATCTGAACCACTTGTGTTTTCATGAGTATATTTATGTTCTTGATCCTATCTATGAGTTGTATGCACCTATTATGGTCCGGAACCGGCGATCCCAAAGGTGACAGCTTGGGACACCAAAGGGGATGGACTATAATTTGAGGATTTCATGTATCCATTGAGTTTAATGCTTTGTTCCGGTGCTCTTTGACAGGATCACCTTAATCTTCATAAGTTCCTTTTGGCCCTGTTCGTAGCGGGATGGTAGGACAAAAGATGTTGTGCAAGTTCTTATTGCAAGAACGAACAACTACCTACGGGATATAGTCCTAATGTTTGATATTTACCTAGATGATCCTTGCTTTTATGTGTGCCTTGCCCCGTGTTAAAATCTATTACATGTTCACTCTCATCCAAACAGCGCCCAACCATCCATCTCCCTAGCCTACAATGTTTTAATCCTGCTAGTTACTTGTTGTTACTTTTGTTGTTCTTACTTTCACTGTCGCCACTATGACTATCATATCATTGTTGCTATTAATATCTTGTTGCAAGCAAGTATATTTCAGGTGCGGTTGAATTGAAAACTCAACTGTTAAAGCTTCTAAATATTCTTTGGCTCCCCTTGTGTCGAATCAATAAATTGGGTTATCTTGCCCGCGAAGACTATCTCGATCCCCTACAGTTGAGGGTCATCAAGTATTGTTTTCTAGCGCCGTTGTCGGGGAGCATAGCTTTATTTACAAGTCTACTTGAAGTATTTTTCCTGCTGCACTTTATCCACTATGAGTAAGAAAGGAGAACCCAAGGTTTCGATCTTACCATCCACTACAAGAAAAGGTACCGTTTTGAGCACTAGTGCTATGCTTGATTCACCTTCCGTTATAAGTAAGTTTGCTTCACCACCACCACCACATGCTACTTCTACTGAGTCTGATACTATGTCTGATACTCTTGATGATGCTTCCACTTCTCTTGATGATATTGGTTCACTTGGTTACACTCTTGAAAAACAGATCGCTTCTGCTGCTAAACAATCTGAATTGAAATTCCTGTTACTCGCTACCCTTTGGTGCTACTTATGATTATCCTGACCTGAGTGACCTCAAGAAGAGACTCCTTGAGGATGATTATGTTATTGTTGATGATGATTTATGCAGGGAACTTACATAGTGTCCCAGCTTTGACCCTGGTGCTATTAAGAAGCTGCTTGAAAAGCACTCCATGAAGAACAAGATTACTCCTGATCCTGAATTTTCTACATCTCCTATATGCATCACCGATCCTGATTATGATTTCTCTGTTGATCTTTCAATTATATCTACAATTGAAGCTAACCCCTTTATGGCAGAGAAAATGATGATGCTATAGCACATCTGACCAAACTCACCGAGTTGGGTGGTTAATTTACTACTGATGAGAGGATACAAAAAATTTATGTGGATAAGCTTTTTCCTTTTTCTTTGAAGGAAGACGCTAAAGCATGGTATGATGCACTACCCTATGGTTCCATTAAAAGTCCTAAGGACTTAGCTCAATCTTTTGTTTATAAATACTTTCCTGCTCATATGCAACATGCTGCTTTACAAAGAATTTACAACTTTAAACAGTTGCAGGATGAGCACCTCCCTAAAGCTTGGGGGAGGTATTGCAGTTCAATTAAGGCCAAACCGGGGCATGAAGTCCCTAAGAATGAATTACTTGATATATTTTATGCTGGTCTAACCGATGAATCTAGATCCTATCTGGATAGTTGTTCTGGTTGTGTTTTCAGGGAAAGAACACCAGACGATGCTGAAGAATTAATGGGCAAGATTGCCAATAACCACGAAGATTGGTCCGTTCCTGAACCACCTCCACCACCGAATAAAAGGGGCATGCTTGTACTAAGCCTCGAAGATATGCAAGAAGCAAAGAGTCTATAAAGGAGAAAGGCATTAAAGCTGAAGATGTGAAGAATCTACTTCCTATTGAGAAGTTGTGCGAGCCTACTACTCACCCTCCCTTGGTAGAGGTACACTCTCTTTTAGATTTCAATGAAAGTGACATCCCTAAAGTTAAGCTTCCTGACCAATGTTTAGATGAGCTTGATAATTATATTATTAAGCAAAACCATTTTAATGAGAGGATACAAAGACAGTTGCATGATAATTCCCTTGCTATCAAAAGTTTACTTGATGTTCTAGGTAGAACAGTTAATGATGTTAAATTTCTTGTTAAGCATTTTCATATGGTTCAAACTCAGCTTGAACAAATTTCTAATGTGCAAAAATATTTGCTTGCTAATAATGCCAAACAGGATATACAGGCTTATGGTATAAAGACTAGGGGTGGAACACACACCCAGGACCCTCTCTATCCCGAGGGGCATCCGAAGAGGATCGAGCAAGATTCACAAATGCAGGTAGAAGACGAGATTATTAGCTCTCCAAAGAAAAAGAAGAAGAAGAAACACAAGGAAGCTGATAACTCCAATGATCCTATTACAAATGAAGAAACAGTTGTTGATCCTAACAGCATATCTACCTCCGATGCTGAAACCGAAGACGATGCTGAGCCTGAAAATGATAAGGAGAAGAATGATCCTCCCAAGGTGCGAGAAGAAGAAGCACCAGATAAATGCAAGAAATATACTAGAGAAGACTTCATCGCAAGAAGACACGGGAAGGAAAGAGAACCATGGGTACAGAAACCCATGCCCTTTCCAGGTAAGTCTCTCAAAGCCAAAGAAGAAAAGCACTATAATAAATTTTGTGAATGGATGAAACCTCTTTTTCTTCAAATTCCTTTGACTGATGCTATTAAGTTACCTCCTTATTCCAAATATATGAAAGATATTGTTACTAACAAAAGAAAAGTCCCTAATGAGGCAATATCTACTATGCTTGCTAACTACTCTTTCAGTGGCAAGATTCCTGAGAAGCTTGGTGATCCAAGTATACCCACCATTCCTTGCTCCATAAAGAATAATTATGTCAAAACTTCTTTATGTGATATTGGTGCGGGAGTGAGTGTTATGCCTTTTTCTCTTTACAAGAGGTTATGTTTAGAAAAACTAATCCCTACAGATATCTCTCTCCAGATGGCTGACAAGTCAACAACAGTCCCGATTGGTATTTGTGAGGATGTTCCTGTTGAAGTTGCTAATTGCTTAATTCTTACAGATTTTGTTATGCTTGACATGCCCGAGGATGGGAGCATGTCCATTATTCTAGGTAGACCTTTTCTTAACACCGCAGGTGCTATAATTGATTGCAATAAAGGAAAGGTTACTTTCAACGTTGATGATACAGAACACACGGTGTATTTTCTAAAGAAGATCGAAAAAAGGCATGGCCTTAACTCTATAGAGAATATCGAGACCATGAAGATTGGAGAATGGGATTGCCCTCTACATGTGCATCACAAATATAAAACCATTATGGTGGGGACAATGTCCATTAAAGTAAAGGTGCAATGATCACTTCATAAGAGGTGAGACTTTCTGCTCTATATATCGCCGGTTTGTTGGTAAGACTTGATCAACCTTGCTAGCTAGCATGTTTTATATAGGTAAAAAGTGGAGCTTGTTATGTTTTCATTTGCTTTAGCTTTTGTTCTCCTTGCTGTATCAAATTTTATGTTTTTGAAGCTTCGCATTTCTAACCATTGTTTCAAGTTTTCAGAAAATTTCACAGCCTTTTGAACCTCGAAATTTTTTCAACAGTGATGTTTCAGAAAAATTCCAGAAAAATCAAAATCAAAATTTCCACGTCAAAAGTGACCCAGGGGCACCTGGGGCTGACCAGGGGGGGCACCAGTGGCCCAGGCGGCCAGCTGGCGCGGCCTGCCCCCTGGCCGCGCCCACAGGGCGCTTGGGGCCCACAGGCCAGCTTCCTAGGTACTTCTTCTTCCTCTCTCTCTCCCTCTCTTTCTCTCAAAAAACACGAGTTCTGCACCTGGAATTGCGTTCTTGCTGTTCTTGTAGGCGAATTTCGATCTCTCTCTACAACCCATCATTTGAGATGATATTTTGAGAAAATACTCCCTGGTATGTGACTCCTCCACCCCTCCAATTAGATTTTTGATTGGTGGCTTCATTTGTGAGTATTTAGTGGTTATTGGTGTTGTTATTATGAGCTTGCATGCATATGTAGAAATTTATTTTCCAAGTTTTGATGCAAGTTTATGCCTTAGGTAAGTGAGTAGAATAGTTTTCCTCAACTCACTTTGGTTAAATTCTTGTTTTTGTGAATTGTCAAAAAAATCAGAAATGAGTTTGCTAGGAAAATCAAATGGGTGGCTTGGGAAAAAGAGTCCCGAGTGCTCTGATCGAGTTACTAGAGCTGCAGCTTCACCCTCGGCTACTAGGGTGAGCTATAATGAAGATCATGTGCCCCTAGAGTTGTTGGAAAACACGAGTTTAGCACGCGCAATGACGTATCCGTGCTATGATTTCCTCGAAGCTGCAGGAATTAAGGAGGGATTCTACGACCTTTGCGCCAATGCAGGTTTGACACGGCTAGCAACGTGCCGTGTTTCTCAGTATCAAAAACTCACCTCCTATTTTATTAATAGTTTCAGATATAATCATGATGCTAGTATTATTGAGTTTAAAATTTACAATGATTTTTTGACCATGTCTTTGGCAAGATTTTGTGATATAATAGGTGTGCCGAACGTTGGACAGACGACAAAGATGAACTCTCAGCCCTCCGAGCTGAGAACCGTCTTCAACTCTCTCTGTAGCCAGGAGACGAGGGATATTCATCGTTCGAAGATTTCCAGCATCTTATTCCCTCACCTCAGGTATTTTTGCGTATTTTATTGCTAGAGCGGTGTTAGCTCGTGACAACACGAGCATCTGTTCTGCGACGTATATTGCTATCCTAGCAAATGCCCTCTCAGGGAAGAATGAGTATAATGTGGGTGCCTTAATTGCTCGACGCCTTGTTATGAATGGTAACAAGGGAGATTTATTTGGTGGCGTTTACACCACACTTATCCTTGAGTCTCTTAATGGCACCCCACACCCTGATGATAAGCCTTTTACTTATTTAAGTTTTGATCTTGCTGCTATGAAGAGGCATGAGTTTATTACCAGGACTTCCGAGTTTGGTAACCTTTTTTATATCTTGCATTTTGGATCTTCCACGAAACGCGAGATCCGTCTACTTGCACATTTTTGGTTTGATTATACAGACAGGAGCGGGTGGTCCTTCACCGACACCTAGTTCGACGAGTTCACGATCCAGCAACAGTTCCACAACCCCACGAAGGTGGTTGTGCCCGACGAGGAGGAGCACGGTGAGTTTCCACCTTTCCAGGGGGAGACCATCACGCAGTGTGGTGAAGGTTCTTCCTCTGCTTGGAGCACGGATCCTTCTTCGTGGGAGGATCCGAGGAGTTCAGTGTACGCGCCAGAAGCCTCATGCGACACTTGGACTCACCCGTACCACCCCGGAGCAGGAGGCTCCTGGGGACCGCAATAGATGTTACAAACTTAGGCAAAAGCCTAAGCTTGGGGGAGTACGTGACCTTCTCCATTTTCCATTGTATTATCCGTTTTTTATTTTGTTCGCTTTGATCTTTTTGAAGTTTTTGCCCGTCCTTCTTTGCTCTTAAATTTGCAAAAACAAAAAAAAGATTTCTCTTTTCTTTTTTGCTTTTTTAACCTTTGAAAAACCCAAAAAGATTTCCTTTCTCTCTTTAGTTTGCTTTGTTTTCAGAGTTCAGCTCGAGTCCGTAATGGCATTTGATTATATTTCCCACGTTCGGTCGTGCAAGTGACAAGGCAATAATGACGAAGATCGACGTAAGGGAAGCAACAAGAAAAACCGGTATGAACTATTTTTGTTTCTACTTTTGTACATATGCCTGTACTTATGATCTAGAGACCAGCTTGTAGCGACATAGTGCTATGTTTACAATGCCTTCCCAGTGTTCATGCTTTCTTTGTGGCTGATCTCAAGTAGCTAGAGTGCATAATGTGTTGTTGAAATGATTCACATGCATTGCATTGTTCATGGTTTTGCATATTGAAGTGGTATTTCCCTTCGGAGAATTTTTGGATTGACTTGGCACATGTTCACACATGTTTATGACTAAAAAGTTTGTCATGCCTTGATGATCTTTTTATTTCAGAATAGTTATATCACTTTCATGCCCGATTCAATGCTGCTTTGTGGCTCTGCATGATTATGACCATTATTGCTCTCTAGTTGGTCGCTTCCCAGTATTTTGCTAGCCTTCACTCACACTAAGCGGAATTCTGCTTGTGTATCCAAACTCCTTTTCAAAGCAGTTATTTCACTTGAGTCCACCATACCTTCCTATATATGGTATTTACCGGCCATCCCTAAATTATACTTTCTTGTGCCATCTCGAAACTCATTCAAAAACCTCCCTTTTGTTACCATACAAGCTCATGGTATGGTGAGGGAAAATCGGTATCTACCATGCCAAAAATATTTTGACGAAAGTTTTAACTAGTAAATTTAAAAAGAAAGAGTTACACCTCCCCCATACTTGATGATGAAATGAAATGGACCAAATGCTGCTAATGATAGATGGAACGAGAAAACTTCCTTCCATACGTGAGGCAAAATAAAAGGTACCATAGAACGTCAAATGATGTATGGATAAGGAAACAAAATGTAAGAAAAAAAACATTAACATGGTTGGCATGGGAGATATTGAGAGACCTTTACCGTTCACCGTTGACTGGAAAGTTGCACTTCTCAAAAGAATTTTATCTCTGTTTTCAAAACCAAGAGCTCTGGCACATGTTTAATCTTTACTTCTGTAACACCCTAAGTGTCTGTAACAGTAATCATCATCATTGTTGACCATCACTTTTTGTTAATCACTGTTATCCCCTGTCCTTAATCAAACTTTGCTTCTGCTCTTTTCAAACCATGCTGGTTGGTAATCAAAACCCAAAGCCCAATGCATCTTGCTCATCAAGAAACCAAACCCTAGTTGAAACTGCTTTGAATGAAAATTAAAAAAAAAGTGTTCAAATACAGTTGTTCCATAAATCCTGGAACCACTTTTGTAAATTGCCAAAAATCATTAGAAGCATATTGGACTAACTTTGGTAAATTATAAAGCTTTAGAAAATTGTGAACAATTATAACAGCAGTACCTAAATTCCATTTTAGCAATTTTAAATCTAATTAAAATATTCATTGAATTTTAAAATGAACCAAACTTGTTGTATCAGCTCCTTGTGGTATTGCCCTAATTTAGAAACCACTGGCACCTTTTATAAAAATGTTTTAGCATTTAAATTAATTGTTTCTAGCAGTAACAGAAAACAAAAAGGCAAGGAAATAAATAATAGTAAATAAAAAAAGCAACAAAAGAAAAGGGAGAAAAAAAACCCTAAACCCCGCCACTGGGCGAGGCCCACTCCCCCCCAGCCTGGCCCACCCCGGGCCCCTCCTTCTCCAACTGCCCCCAACCCCTGTCTCTTCTCCACCTGCTCCCTCCCCCACCACGCACGGCATAGGGGCGTCATGGCCCCCTCCTCCACCTGCTCCCCCCTCTCCACCTGCTCCCCCACGCCCTCTGTGGATAAGAAGGCCACACCCCAGGAACCCTAGGTCGAACCCCTAGCCGCCCCCATCTCTGAGCCTCTCTCCAGATCCTCCCCTCCTCAATCCCCTTCTGACCGCCGCGGCTGCGGCCGATTCCGGCCATCGCCGGCGTCTCCGGACGCCATGCTGCCCCCTGCGGAACCCCTCGTGGCGCTGCACCCCTCCTCGCATTGCGTCTGCGTTCCCCCCTGCATCGCGCTCGTGCCTCCCTGCGTGCCCGCCTCGGTCGCGGCCACGCCGGCGCCCGCGTAGACAACGGCTCGCCACTCCGGCCTGCCTCGACCTCCTCTCAACCCAGCCGTCGCCTTGCTGTGAGCGCCCTCCCCCCTTCAAACTCCCTTCCCCTTGCTGCACTCGTCGTTCGACGTGGAGCTTTGCTCCGGCCGCCGCCGCACGTCGCCGTGGCCCCGTGCCACCGCGCCTGCGCTCGTCCTATCCTAGTCGCGCCTGGGCCGCGCTCTGCCCTGTCTCGGCCGTGCTCTGCGCCCCTCCCAGCCAACGCCCCTTGTCACTCACCGTTCGCCGCCGGCGAGCCCGTGCGTGCACGGCTGGGCAATCGTTTGCATAAGCCCCCTAATCCCCATCTAAACTGACCCCTGTTGTTTAACTGTGACTATGACATGTAGGCCCCGCCCCACTTAACTCTCTGTTAAAATAAAATAGTTGTTAGTTTTAAATGTTAGTACGTCCAGTGGCCCCCACCCCTTAATTGATTAAGTTTAAAGAAATTATAAAACAACAGTCAATGACATGTGGGCCAGTGCCTGTTTTATTTTTGTTAAAATGTTTTATAAATAAACAGAGGCTGACATGTGGGTCCCACATGTCAGGCACTGTTGTGGATAATGTTTTGGATAATGTTGGATTTTATTAATAAAAGAAAATCAGAAAATCCTTTTTAAATGATTTAAAAGCTTTGAAAAATCTTATAAAATAAACCGTAACTCAGATCAAAATACTTTATACATAAAAATTGATCAGAAAAATATAACGAATACGAATACGCTATCAATATGTCTATCACATCCCTCTAACACAACGAACATCGAACCATCCCCCTCCAGACCGGTAGTCCAATAAATTGTCCGGTACTGCTAAAGTACCCGGATGAATTTATTTCGAACACGAAAGTTGTTCGGAATAGATCAACTAACCCGGATACACCACCCACACATGTGTCGGATGTCCACGACACTTCCGGCATGATATCCCCCCCTCCGGACACCCTGTCCGGTAATCACTCAGAGATGATAGTTCATCCCCGGATGAATTCCCGCTCCGAGCAACGTGCATTGCACTGCGTTAGAACACCGTTAACATTTCATCTGTCATGTCATGCTTCTGTTTGTATATGCTTGCTTTGTATTTACCGTTTCTACCCCCCTTAATCTCCGGTAGACCCCGCTGCTGCCGTCGACTACACCGCTGCTGAGTACGACTACTTCGTCGACGACCCTACCCCTACCGTCGAGCTTCCAGGCAAGCAGAGCCATTCTCTTCCCCAGATATCGCCTATCTTTCCGTACTTTTCTTGCACTAGGCATTGTTACTGCTGCTGCTACGTTGCTTACCTATTCAATTGCATAACCTGTCATTGTCGCCCCTTGATGTGCCTTCCTTATCCTATGCTGCCTATTACATATATTATATTCAGCAGTGAGCCCTGCGCATTGTTAGCTAGGATTAGATAGCGGGCCGTGATCACTCTGGGGAGTGAACGCGGATACAAATATTATAACTGCACATGTACGGTACAATGCAGACACCGCCTCAGGCCCCTACCTCGGCTCTGCCGAGCCACCATCAAGTGTGAGCTATCAAGGAGTAATCCTTGTACTCCACTCGTTGCTGACTCTGTATAGCCGCTCTAGGTACCTGAGCGACGGTTGTCCTTCAGGTAAGAAGTCGGGCGACCCAACGGTGCCCGCGAGAGGTATTGCGACGGGACGACAGGGAGGGTACGACCAGTGTACCGGTGTGCTTGGCCCCTGATCGTTGGCCGCGAGAGTTACCCAAACCACGAAAGTCGAGCTCCACCAGGAGCACACGCGAGACAAGGTAAGGAGACGGTTCACCTTGTTGGTAACCGCAGTGGCTTGGTGGGACGACAGGGCAGGCACCGATGTACTGGTGGGCCTGGCTGCTGTCGTTGTCCGCGGGTTAGTTAAGTCGAGGCAACAATAACGGTTGTCACACAGGTTAATTAAAATGCTAAATGGTTCAGTGAATGTATTGAGTTGGCTATATGCCATGTACGCACTACCTACCCGTGGGAATTACGAGTTATGGGCTCCTCTGCTTCGTAGTGTCGTCCAAGGACTCTTCAGACGTCAGCAGTACTGCGGGCTGATTGCCGGGAAGTGGTGTTGTCTTATTTGCTTGCGCGGTGGTGTCTTATTTGGATTTGCTTTAACTTCACCGGCCAGCCATGCACCGTGCAGGAGTACGTTCGGGTTGGGGTCCAAGGCCCGGCGTACTTAGGATTTAGACTGGCGGATGGCCTCTTTGTTGAGTTTGAAAGATGGGCTACGAAGTGTCGGATAGCCTCGGTGGAGCGTTCCCTAACAAGGTTCCCGCCACCCTGGAGATCCGTGCGTGTAGTGTAACACAAGTGCACCCCTGCAGGGAAGATTAATCTATTCGAATAGCCGTGTCCACGGTAATAGGACGCTTTATGCTGAAGCTGGATCTTACCACTAGAAACTATTATTATTAAACTGTATGGTTCCGGGTTTTCTTCCTCGCGGGGATGTCGAGGAGGTGAACTCGGAGGCATTGTTAATTATTACAACTTATTATTATACAGTGCCGCAGCAACTTCTGCTGCATTGTTACTTTATGCTTTATATAAACTGTTGGCTGATTCTTACCTCATGCTGCAAGACATCGTCGGAAGATGCTAGTCTTCGTTAGGCCTAGCTTCTTACCCTTGCTCTGATTTCTGTCTTTCAGTCCACTATATACAACCTCTTCTCTCCGTTGATACAATGCATAATGCTTAGTAGCGGACGTTAGACTCGCGGGTATGCTAGATACTCACCTTTGCTTTATTTACCCTTTTTCGCTTTGCCTGATCGGCCGCTGCAGTCGACGTTGGAGCCCAGGAGTAGGAGTAACCCGGAGGCGACTACTACGACGTCGAGTTCCCCGTTGACCAGGAGTAGTTCGGTGGATCCCAGGCAGGAGGCCTCGCCTTTTCGATCTGTATCTCTGATGTGATTTGTGCTAGCCTTCTTAAGGCAAAACTTGACTAACTATGTCTGTACTCAGATATCATGGCTTGTATGACTTATGTATTCGGATCCTCGTGATCCCTGGTATTTTAATATATTTGTTTATCCTTTTGTGTTTAGTGTTGTGCTGTGATATTCTCACCGTGGCACCCTAATCTCAGCCGTGTACCCTGCGTGTATGATTACTGTACACGGATTGATTTTGGGGGCGTCACAACTTCCAACCACGGGTTTTAAACCTTGCCATCAAAAAGCCACGGTTCGAGAGTCTCCCCTTCTTTATTTAAAGCACCAACTATTGTGAGCATAATTTAAAGCACCGTGGCACCAAGTTTTCTTTGTCGCGTCCAGTTCGTTGAACTGAATTGCTTGAGGACAAGCAATATGCTAAGCTTGGGGGAGTTGATACATCTCAAACGTATATACTTTGCCAAACACTTTTGCTATTGTTTTTACCTCATTCTTGCATGATTTGAACTAAACTAACCCGGACTGACGCTGTTTTCAGTAGAGCTGCCTGTATGGTTTTATTGTGTGCAGGATTATGGATTTTTAAGTACCTCAGAAAATTTTGGGAAAATTCATAGAAAATCCACGCACCAGAATCTTCCGTGTGCTAGAAGTTGGGCCAGAGGGGGCCAGAGGGGCCCCAGGCGCCCTGCTGGCGCGACCCCACCCCTGGCCGCGCCAGGTGGCCGCCTGGGGGGCTCCCACCTCCTCTGATGCCCTACCTGGCCTCCTATTTATTCCCGTGACGCGAAAACCCCAGAATAGAAGTCATTTTCCCAGTTTCTGTCGCGGAGCCGCCGCCACCCTCTGTTCTTCTTCGGGAGGGCTAATCTGGAGGCTGTTTTGGCCTCCGGTGAGGGGAGATCATTGCCATCGTCATCATCATCACCACTCAATCCTCCCTCCATGACTTCTCTTCACATGTGTGAGTAATTTCCTGCTGTAGGCAAAGGGGATGGTAGGGATTGGATGAGTTAGATCATGTAATAGTTCGTCAGATTGTTAGGGGCATGTTGCCTATCATCTACTTTGGTATTTATCATCTTTGCTACAACTTGTTGCTCTTAATTCTTGTCACTTTGGGCCCGAGTGCCAAGTTTTCAGATCTGAACCACTTGTGTTTTCATGAGTATATTAATGTTCTTGACCCTATCTATGAGTTGTATGCACCTATTATGGTCCGGAACTGGCGATCCGAAAGGTGACAGCTTGGGACACCAAAGGGGATGGACTATAATTTGAGGATTTCATGTATCCATTGAGTTTAATGCTTTGTTCCGGTGCTCTTTGACAGGAGCACCTTAATCTCCATAAGTTCCTTTTGTCCCCGTTCGTAGTGGGATGGTAGGACAAAAGATGTTGTGCAAGTTCTTATTGCAAGCACGCATAACTACCTACGGTATACATGCCTAATGTTTGATATTTACCTAGATGATCCTTGCTTTTCTATGTGCCTTGTCCCGTGTTAAAATCAATTACATGTTGACTCTCATCCAAGCAGCACTCAACCATCCATCTCCCTAGCCTACAGTGTTTTAATCCTGCTAGTTACTAGTTGTTACTTTTGCTGTTTTTACTTTCGTTGTCGCCACTATCACTATCATATCACTTTTTCTATTAATATCTTGTTTCAAGCAAGTATATTTCAGGTGCGGTTGAATTGACAACTCAACTGTTAAATCTTATAAATATTCCTTGGACCCCCTTGTGCCGAATCAATAAATTGGGTTATCTTTCCCGCGAAGACAATCTCGATCCCCTACAGTTGAGGGTCATCACCTCGGTGGGTCCCACCCCCTTTGGTGCCCTACCTCGACTCCTATTTTTACCCGAGATGGAGAAACCCTCGAATAGAAGTCGTTTTGGCAATTCTCGTCGTGGAGCCGCCGCCACCCTCTTTTCTTCTCCAGGAGAGCTAATCTAGACGTTGTTTTGGCCTCCGGTGAGGGGGAATCATCGCCATCGTCATCAACATCGCCACTCCATCTCTCTTCCATGACTTATCCTTTCATGTGTGAGTAATTCCCTACTGTAGGCAAAGGGGACGGTAGAGATTGGATGAGTTAGATCATGTAATTGTTCATCAGATTGTTGGGGCATGTTGTCTATCATCTACTATGTTGTTTATCATGTTTGCTACTACTTGTTGTGCTTCATGCTTGTCACTTTGGCCCCGAGTGCCATGATTTCAGATATGAACCCTATGTGTTTTCATGAATATATTTGTGTTCTTGATCATATCTATGAGTTGTATGCACCTATTATAGTCCGGAACGGGCGATCCCAATGGTGACAGCTTGGGACACCAAAGGGTATGGGCTATAATTTGAGGATTCCATGCATCCATTGATTGTTAATGCTTTGTTCCAGTGCTCTTTGGCAGGAGCACCTTAATCTCCATAAGTTCCTTTTGGCCCCGTTTGTAGCGGGATGGTAGGAAAAAAGATGTTGTGCAAGTTCTTATTGCAAGCACGTATAACTACCTTGGGATACATGCGTGATGTTTGATATTTGCCTAGATGATCATTACTTTTCCGTGTGCCTTGCCCCAATTAAATTGCATGGTATTTCTCATCCATGCAGCGCCCAACCATCTGTCCCCCTATCCTACAGTGTTTTACTTCTGCTGGTTACAAGTTACTTTACTTTTACCGTTTTTACTTTCATTGCTTTGCAACCATTATATCTGTTGCCACCATCACTTCCATATCACCGTTACTACTATTACCTCGTTGCTAACCAAGTATCTTCCAGGTGAGGTTGAATTGACAACTCAACCGTCAAAGCTTATAAATATTCTTTGGCTCCCCTTGTGTCGAATCAATAAATTGAGTTATTGTGAGGACCCGGAAATAACTTCCAGACCCTCCTGTGTTTAATCATCAACCCCAAGATCATTGTTGATAATACAGCGAAATGGTATCATTGCAGAGTACTTAAATTATTACAAGCATCATAATCTTCCATAAGGCTTACATAATACTAATGTCTCATGACATTTATTACAATCAGAAAAAAACAGCGGAAACTTTATTGCGTAGCGACTCCATCTCAGCCACAGGAAAGTCGATGTAGTCCACGCGACCTCACTCCTCAGGATCATCATAATAGTCGTAGTCTGCGCCTTGATCTTCATATATCTCTGGATTAAAACAAAAGGATTGCCTTGAGTACATTTCGTACTCAACATGCCTCCCGGGGAAGGCCCTAATAACTACATGAGGCTTCAAAGGAAGGCTATATGGTTCATTTGCATAAAGCTAGTTTTGTTTGAAAAGCTATATAGTTGGATAAGCGGTTTTAGACGAAAACAAGAATTTTCCAACACAACATTCATCAAGGTGAGGATCCTCGATCCACTCACATCCTTCATAGGTTCCAAGAATAGGGGCAAAGAGGGAATAAGCAAGACAGGTTCCCGTATGTCAAGAAAGATTCATGTGTCGTCCATGACCGTGGACACGGCTATTCGAATAGTTTTACACTATGCAGAGGTTGTACCCTTTACCCACACGACACAATCTCGTCTTGTTGCCACCAGTGGCCGCTGGCGTAGTAAACTATTTTGTATACCGGCAGGGAGATTGTGACGAGGTTCTCCTCGCAAGGCAGCTATCCCATCTGCGGTACGACGATGACCATAATAAGGATGACCTAACTAATTAACCAAGCCAGTGACCATATAGCATGTGGTTGTACGGTTGTCACAATCTTCAAATCCAAGACTTATTGGGCCTCATGCGGTACGGACGACGGATTGCCCCCTTCACCTCGTGAAGGGCAGCCAATCGCTCCTTGAATCCTTGATCCAGCTGTCGCCCGCGCCAGTATTTAGATGGTAAGTTTCACCCAGAGTAGAAGAGAGTAGAGGAAGTCAAAATGGCCAACCGGCCTAGCTTAGCAAGCTCAGTAACAAGTTTCAAGCGTTAATGATCCGAAGATCATTCAAATAATCACCTATAGAATAATTAGCATGGCTAAGCATTTCTACTCTACTAGATTATTATATAGTTCTACTCAGGTGTCAGGTAAATAGGCGACAAGAGGATCAGGGTAATGTGTCAATGGACACGCTAGCTACGAGATAAAATAGCATGCATATAATGGTTATAAAATACAATGCATTTTTGTAAAACATAGGATAAACATGATCAAAGAGGGAGGCATGCCTTCATTGTCGAGTACCACGTTACCGCCTTCTTCGTAGTTCTCCTCTCCCGTACCGTCACCTCCTACTCGTAGTAACGTTGAAACAAAATAAGTAAACGTGCAACAAAATCCAAATATCAACCACACGAAATAACAATATAGGAAGGATGGATAGGAAGATTGGAATCAATATGGAGATTCAAAGGAGGTAACACGATTGAAGATGGGTAGAGGGATTCAATGAGTCTGGTTGGTTTAGGTCTCTCGTGACTAAGCAAAACTTAGTCACCACAACTAACGTTCTCACCTTCCTAGCTAGATAAACTTAACAATGCCCTTATCTATATACCTCGGGCTATCTATATAAACAATACATATATAACAAACGATATGGTATGAACCTCAGAATAATATTCTAACATAAGCATTTGAACAACACACATAACATGACATGGTAAAATATTTAACCACAAATAAATATTTACATAACGTGTAAATATTTATAATGATTAATAGCATCTAAAAATTGGTATAACACGTCAACATGGCATGAAAATACTTAACCACAAATAAATATTTAGACAAAGTCTAAATATTTATAATGGTTAAAAGCATCAAACGTGAAGCATCAACTATTGCATGCAACAAAAGTAACATAAAACCAATCAAGCTATTCTAAAATCATAAGCTACACCTTCATGTGACAAAAGATACTAATATTGCTAAATCATATTGGCTTAAATCATTTGGCATAAACTAACATAAACGTATAAGAAACAAGGATCCAAATATTCTAGGCATGGCATTGATATTTTATGTGGCATAAAATATTGAGTGACAAACAACAAGATATGTAACAATATAGCTAAGCAACAAGGTAATCTCATATCAAACTAAACTAAAATATGAAAATTCCTATGCATGGCAAAATATCTACTTACACAAATTCGTATGCATATAAAATGCATAAGAACAATACTCAACAACAACGAAAACAACATGCGTCTTCATTTAAATAAAAACAAGACTATTTCTACACATAAATTCTAAATCAATCCTAGAATCAAAACTAAGTTCTAGAGCAACTCTTAGGCACGATTTAAATATGAATAGCACATAGTAAATAGTTTGCATGAAACAAATTGCAGCAACATACAACATATACATCCTAGCAAAACATACACGTACATTTCATAGACAATTTATAAAACTACAACAATTCTATCCCAAATTTCATAAAAAAGCATGCTATGGTTTGGGTTAGGTTTAGGATCACCGGAGGCTTGATGAGGACAGAAAGGATGGAAAAAAACTCGAAGAAACTCGTGCGTACGTCGGTCCGAACAGTGGCATCGGCATGAACTTGGGTGCACGCGGCCAACTTCGACGAATTGAAGAAATAACATGTCTAGGAGGTGGCCAGAGACTAGGGAATCTGATGGGCAAAAGGAATTGGACCGAAGAGCTTACCTATGGCGACGGTAGGAAGAACTAGATGGGGATGTGGTGTTTAGTGCGGGGAAGATTGAGAGTATTGTGAAAGAAATCAGTGGTTGTGAGGTTGGGGCTTTTATAGAGGGGTTCCTGGCGCACAAAAGGACGCGAACGGATCAACAAATAATGCTCTGTGGAGAGAGATCAAGGGTCGTATGTCTCCACTAGGACATTAGTTCATCCGTTTCCCTTTGCGAGATTAAAACCATTAGCCTCAAAATAAATCGTCTGAATGGATTCTTTGGTTAATGGAGAGTAATTCTCGTGTTTAAGTCGCAATGAATCGATCACTAAATTGGAAGAATGAGAGAAGATAAGGATGACAGACATGAACACATATATTTCTCTGTGTAACGTTCTGGGAGAGAAGAGGAAGAAGACGACCGAGCTCGCTCGCTGCCCCACGCCTGGGCTGGCTGGTTGGTGGCTTGCTAGCGCCTGGGCCTTGGGCCGGTTAAGATTTGGACAGAAGAAGGAAAAAAAAAACCATACACAGGCTTGAACGTGACACACACTATGAGGTGCAATGTCCATTGCTATAAAAAAACAAAAAAAAACAAAATGATGGCCACGGTGCATGCATGGATGGAAGAATGTGTTAATGTATGCATGGCAAGATATGCATACTTCTCAATGGCTCAAAGAGAAAAGAGTGATACAGAATTAATATCACAAAATATTAATTAAACGATTTAATCAAAACACGAGAATACGAGTAGAAGAAAATCCCAAATCAAACATTTCAAAAGTTTGAGAAAAAAATCTATGGAAGTAAAATAGACGAAAGATTAAAATAAAATAATTCGAGAGACTAAAATTCATTCAAGAAAATATGGAAATGTTTTAAAATCCCGAAAGAAAAATTCGGGATGTTACAACTCTACCCCACTTAAAAAGGAATCTCGACCCCGAGATTCAGAGCTATGAGAATAGATTTGGAAACTCCTCCTTGAGACCGTCTTCCCGCTCCCAAGTGGCTTCTTTCTCTGTGTGATTGCTCCACTGCACCTTGCAAAGTTTGATCACCTTACTCCTAGTGGTTCGCAACTGCTCATCAAGAATCTTGATAGGATACTCTTCATATGTCAGATCATCCTTGACCTCTATGTTATCCATCGAAGTCTTCAGCACCTCTTCCTCAGGTTTCTTGAAACACTTCTTCAATTGTGACACGTGAAATACATTGTGCACGTTTGACAACTTCTCTGGGAGTGCTAACTGATAAGCTACCTCTCCACGTCGAGCGGTATTCCCAAACGGCCCAATGTATCGTGGTGCTAGCTTACCCTTGATCCCAAAACGACGCATTCCACGTAGTGGAGATACTTTTAGGTACACATCATCTCCTATCCTGAATGATATGTCATGGCGACATTTATCCGAATAGGCCTTCTGTCTAGACTGAGCTGCCTTCAACCTTTCTTGAATCATTTTTACTTGCTTGTCCGCCTCTTCCAATGTGTCAGGACCGAACACCTGATTTTCTCCTACTTCATGCCAATTCAGTGGTGTACGACACTTCTGCCCGTATAAAGCCTCAAATGGAGCCATTTGTATACTTGCTTGATAGCTATTGTTATAAGAAAACTCAGCGTAAGTAAGACTCTTATCCCAACTGCGCTGATAAGTCAAAGCACACGCTCGAAGCATGTCTTCAAGAATTTGGTTCACCCGCTCAGTCTGTCCATCAGTTTGCGGATGATAGGCTGTACTAAAATCCAACTGTGTTCCCAGAACCTCGTGTATTTTCTTCCAAAATCGTGACGTAAACTGAGTACCTCGATCTGACACTATCCTCTTAGGAACTCCATGTGCACAAATGATTCTTGCCATATATAAGTCCGCTAGCTTCTCTCCACTATAGGTCGTCTTTACTGGAATGAAATGAGCTGACTTGGTCAATCTGTCCACTATGACCCAAATAGAATCAAATCCCGAAGATGTCCTCGGAAGGCCCGTGATAAAATCCATTCCAATCTCTTCCCATTTCCACACCGGAATTTTGAGTGGTTGCAGTAGACCTGCAGGTTTCTGATGCTCCGCCTTGACTCTTCGACATACATCACATTGTGAAACATACTCGGCGATTTCTCGCTTCATACTAGACCACCAAAAACTACCCCGGAGATCATTATACATCTTCGTACTTCCAGGATGTATTGAGTAGGCTGACTCATGCGCTTCCTTCATGATCGCATTCTTAATCTCCTTTTGATTTGGCACCAATAAACGATCTCGAAACCATATGCTTCCATTCTCATCTTCTCTGTAGTCAGGTTCTTCACCCAATTTGATTTTCTCTCGAATCTCCTCAATACCAGCGTCATCTTTCTGCGCTTCTCGCACTTGATCTTGAAGAGTAAATTTGACTTCTAACATCTCACCATTTTCTGCAATACTGACATATAGATTCAACTTTCTAATGTCCTCATAGAGTTCCGGCACTCCCTGTTGAATCATCACATTGTTGACATAAACTTTTCTGCTCAACACATCTGCTACAACATTGGCTTTACCAGGGTGGTAATTGATGCAAAGGTTGTAGTCTTTGATTAAATCGAGCCACCTTCTTTGTCTGAGATTTAGGTCTGGCTGTGTGAAAATGTACTTCAAACTCTTATGATCTGAGTATACCTCACATCGGTTCCCAATAAGATAATGCCTCCAAGTTTTCAATGCATGCACTACGACAACTAATTCCAAGTCATGTGTTGGATAGTTAACCTCATGAGGGCGAAGCTGTCTCGATGAATAAGCTATTACTTTGCCTTCTTGCATAAGCACACATCCCAAACCTTGTTGAGAAGCATCACAATAAACCTCAAAATTCTTTTGAATATCAGGCAATATCAAAACTGGACCAGACGTCAACCTCCTCTTGAGTTCTTGGAAACTGATTTCACAAGCATCATACCACTCAAACTTTTTATCCTTCTTTAACAACTGAGTCATAGGCCTTGCGATTCGGGAAAATCCTCTACGAATCGACGGTAATATCCAGCGAGTCCAAGAAAACTACGTATCTCTGACACATTCTTGGGTTGCGTCCAATTGAGTACGGCCTCTACCTTTATTGGGTCCATGGAAACTCCTTCTGCTGAAATAACATGTCCCAAGAAATCCACTTGTTTCAACCAGAATTCACACTTACTGAACTTGGCATAGAGCTGATGAGCTCTTAGCCTTTCCAAAACCACTCGAAGGTGTATCTCATGCTCTTCTTCACTCCGAGAATAGATCAAAACATCATCGATGAACACAACAACAAACTTATCCAGGCAATCCATGAATACACTATTCATAAGATTCATGAAATAGGCTGGTGCATTTGTAATTCCAAATGAAATTACCAAAAACTCATAAAAAGACCATATTGAGTCACAAATGCAGTCTTTGGAACATCTCGTGGGCGAATGTTCAATTGATGGTACCCTGATCTGAGATCTATCTTAGAAAACACACACACTCCCTCTAACTGCTCAAATAAGTCATTAATCCTTGGCAAAGGATACTTATTCTTAATAGTTGCAGCATTCAGAGCTCGGTAATCCACACACATACGCATGCTACCATCTCTCTTCTTCACGAATAGCACTGGTGCGCCCCAAGGTGACGTGCTTGGTCTAATGTAACCCTTCTCTTCTAGCTCCTGAATTTGCTTCTTCAATTCTGCTAGTTCATTTGCCGGCATCTTATAAGGTCTCTTTGCAATAGGAGCAGTTCCTGGTACTAACTCAATAACAAACTCGATGTCACGGTCTGGTGGTAGACCAGGCAATTCATCCGGGAAAACATCTGCATACTCGTTCACAACCCGAACATCCTCCACTAACAACTCCTTCAACTTATTCAACATGGAAACTACCTCGGGATGAGGTTCAACCTTGGCTTGGTAATCCACAATGGCCCCTCCAATGCTAGTTAAGGTCACAGAGGTTCCAGCACAATCTATCAATGCCTTGTGCTCCATTAACCAATCCATACCCAGGATCACATCCAAACCCTTGGAATCTAACATGATAAGGTTTGCTAGAAAGTCCACCCCTTTTATTTGAATAACCACCCCTGGGCATCCCATACTTGCCCTTAAGGTACCCCCAGGTGATTGTATCAACCAATCCCTACTCATATTCTTGGTTGAAAATAGATGTTTTTCAGCAAAGCTTTTCGAAACAAACAAATGGGAAGCTCTAGAATCGAAAAGCACTGAACCATAATGTGAGTTGATTGGAAACATACCAAGAACAACATCTGGTGTCTCTTGACCCTACTCGATGGTGACGTGATTGCCCCTTCCATGTACTGTCTGGCCAGGTGCTCGAGGTGCACTCCCAGGTGTATTGAGTATGCCTCGGCCGCGTCCTGTTGGAGGCATCTTTGCCGCAGAACCCAAGTTGAACTTTACTGGACTAGGACAGTTGTTCTTTTTGGGACAAGCAGCTACAAAGTGACCCTCTTGCCCATAATTGAAACATGCCTTTCCAGCTGTATTAGCATGATTTCCTCCCACTTCAGCTCGTGGGGTCTTATACACATCGCGCTGATATGTGTTTTCATGCCTAGATGTCCTAACAGTTTGCACCTAATAGCCAGGGTGAGATCCACTCTTCTGCCGTGAACTTCCTGCCCCATTATGACCCTGTGGTGCTCTGCGCTTGCGGTGTTCCTCTAGCTCCCTCCTTGAGTTCTCCTGGAGTATAGCCTTGTTGACAAGGGTTTGGAAGGTAGGGAAGTCATGAGAAACTAGCCTATCCTTCAACCCAGGATTCAGCCCCTTCAGAAACTTGGCAGTCTTGTCAGCTTCAATAGGAATGTCCGCCCTTCCATAACGTGCCAGTTGTGTGAAGCGACTCAGATATTCAGACACTATCATCTTTCCTTGGATAAGAGCTCGGAACTCATCCCTCTTCAGCTCCATGATGCCCGTGGGAATGTGTGAAGTGCGGAAGGCTCCTGCAAACTCATTCCATGTGATTGCCTGTGCATCCTCATGTGCTTCACAATAATTTTCCCACCAATCTGCAGCTACACCCTTGAGTTGGTGAGCCGCAAACTTGACACGATCCGCCACAGTGCAGTTGGCCAAATTGAGTGTCTTTAGAATGTCCTTAAGCCAATCATCAGCATCAAGTGGGTCCGATGATCCTTCAAAGGTCGGTGGTTTGGCCCTCATGAACTCAGCAAATCCTGGTTGTGATGCATGACCCTGATTCTGATTCGCAGCATTGGCTGCAAGCTGCTGCAGTATCTGGGTTTGCATCAACAACATTTGTGCAATATTGAGTGGTGGTGGTGGTGGTGGAGCGTCTTCTTATTCAGCGTCAGATTCATGGGCATGTCCTTCCTCAAAGTTCTCTTAAAAATTGGGATTCACGACCACGTCCACGGCCACGACCACGTGCTCCGTGACCACGGCCTCCGCGGTTGGCATCCATCCTGTTGGCCCTTCCAAGTTAGGATAGATAAGAGGGAAATATCTAAGCCATAACCCAACATGCAAAATAAAATAAGCACAAGTAGAATAAATCCAAATAAACTCCAAATAAAGCATTCTTGTAAGAAGTACTGGATACATTAGTAACTATACCACATATTGGCATAGTCTACTACACGCATAGCAAACAAGAAAATAACAACCGTTCACTCACACTATCAGATAACATACTCATGGTTCCTATGGACCAACTACTCGTCGAGGTACCCGTACTGCTCAGGTCCTTCATATGGGTGGGTAGGGGTCGGCGCAAAGTGAAGTTGGAGCGATGCTGATGTGGTCTCATCTGGTGTAGCCGCAATTTCCTCCTCGGAATTAGTCTCCACCTGGGTGTCGTTGACCTTCTCCTCGCGAGTCGGTGGTGCTGGAAGTGCAAGCGGCAATGAAGGTGCAATGGATTGACGTGCAAGGCGACGCTTCTTTGCTTGGAGGCACTGCTTCTTCCGTGTAATCTTCATGCGTGGATGCATCCTCTGTGGTGGCGGAGGCGGAAGATTCACTGGTGGCATCTCCAGGTTGTTACCATCGTCCATTGCGAACGCAGCATTCCTTGCGGCTTCATCAATCATAGTGACGATGATTCCCTTCCCTGCAACTGCTTCAGCGGCCTCCCGTGCTTCATGGGCAGCGAGTAATGAAGTGTTTGCCTCCACTAGTCTCTCCTCAAGTGTCTCTACTCTCCCCTGGTAATACTCCAAGCGACGACGCATCTCCTCCAGCATCGATGAAGTATCAGCGAGGTGGCGCTCTAGCCCAAGGGTAAGTGAAGCCATATGAATGATTGTAGGATCCTCCTCCTCCATGTACTCTCTGTTCTGCTGGATTGGTCCTTCTTTGTTACGGAAAGCAAAGTACCGAAATGGAGAGTTCATCAGCTCATCCTGGTAGTATCCAGCTATGTGTTGCATCGCCTGATGTACAACTCGAATGACAGCATCCACGCCATCCTCTCCCTCGTCATTGTATCGATATCCAGTATCCTCATCCCCACTTGGATATATCACCAACTTGACCCTGAAGCGCTCATCGCCCGAGACAGTGCGGTAGGAGTGGCAAGAAACTTCCGGATCTCTGGTGTAGCCTAAGTAAGTCAGCATATCACGAAACTGACGTCCGAGATGGCCAAAATTCTCAATGCGGCGCGAGGATGATATCACCATCTACATGAATTTGATTAAAAAATCAGTAACTATTTTAACAAGAGAAAGAAAATGAATAAAGCAACGAAATACTAGATTTTTTACATAGATTTTTCAACATAAATCCTAAGGCTTTCTATTGCTAACTAAGGTCACGTGACTAGGTCGAACTTGGCTCTGATACCACTTCTCTGAGGACCCGGAAATAATTTCCAGACCCTCCTGTGTTTAATCATCAACCCCAAGATCATTGTTGATAACACAGCGAAATGGTATCATTGCAGAGTACTTAAATTATTACAAGCATCATAATCTGCCATAAGGCTTACATAATACTAATGTCTCATGACATTTATTACAATCAGAAAAAAACAGCGGAAACTTTATTGCGTAGCGACTCCATCTCAGCCACAGGAAAGTCGATGTAGTCCACGCGACCTCACTCCTCAGGATCATCATAATAGTCGTAGTCTGCGCCTTGATCTTCATATATCTCTGGATTAAAACAAAAGGATTGCCTTGAGTACATTTCATACTCAACATGCCTCCCGGGAAAGGCCCTAATAACTACATGAGGCTTCAAAGGAAGGCTATATGGTTCATTTGCATAAAGCTAGTTTTGTTTGAAAAACTATATAGTTGGATAAGCGGTTTTAGGCGAAAACAAGAATTTTCCAACACAACATTCATCAAGGTGAGGATCCTCGATCCACTCACATCCTTCATAGGTTCCAAGAATAGGGGCAAAGAGGGAATAAGCAAGACAAGTTCCCGTATGTCAAGAAAGATTCATGTGTCGTCCATGACCGTGGACACGGCTATTCGAATAGTTTTACACTATGCAGAGGTTGTACCCTTTACCCACACGACACAATCTCGTCTTGTTGCCACCAGTGGCCGCTGGGTTAGTACACTATTTTGTATACCGGCAGGGAGATTGTGACGAGGTCTTTCATTAGACCCACCCTTACTATGACCTGCCCACTAGGTTTCACAAGGTAGTAACCGCAGTTCACAGTCCTTGCCCCCTTTTGTGCCGAGGTTCTCCTCGCAAGGCAGCTATCCCATCTGCAGTACGGCGATGACCATAATAAGGATGACCTAACTAATTAACCAAGCCAGTGCCCATATAGCATGTGGTTGTACGGTTGTCACAATCTTCAAATCCAAGACTTATTGGGCCTCATGCGGCACGGACGACGGATTGCCCCCTTCACCTCGTGAAGGGCAGCCAATCGCTCCTTGAATCCTTGATCCAGCTGTCGCCCGCGCCAGTATTTAGATGGTAAGTTTCACCCAGAGTAGAAGAGAGTAGAGGAAGTCAAAATGGCCAACCGGCCTAGCTTAGCAAGCTCAGTAACAAGTTTCAAGCGTTAATGATCCGAAGATCATTCAAATAATCACCTATAGAATAATTAGCATGGCTAAGCATTTATACTCTACTAGATTATTATATAGTTCTACTCAGGTGTCAGGTAAATAGGCGACAAGAGGATCAGGGTAATGTGTCAATCGACACGCTAGCTACGAGATAAAATAGCATGCATATAATGGTTATAAAATACAATGCATTTTTGTAAAACATAGGATAAACATGATCAAAGAGGGAGGCATGCCTTCGTTGTTGAGTACCACGTTACCGCCTTCTTCGTAGTTCTCCTCTCCCGTACCGTCACCTCCTACTCGTAGTAACGTTGAAACAAAATAAGTAAACGTGCAACAAAATCCAAATATCAACCACACGAAATAACAATATAGGAAGGATGGATAGGAAGATTGGAATCAATATGGAGATTCAAAGGAGGTAACACGATTGAAGATGGGTAGAGGGATTCAATGAGAATGTTGGGTTTAGGTCTCTCGTGACTAAGCAAAACTTAGTCACCACAACTAACGTTCTCACCTTCCTAGCTAGATAAACTTAACAATGCCCTTATCTATATGCCTCGGGCTATCTATATAAACAATACATATATAACAAACGATATGGTATGAACCTCAGAATAATATTCTAACATAAGCATTTGAACAACACACATAACATGACATGGTAAAATATTTAACCACAAATAAATATTTACATAACGTCTAAATATTTATAATGGTTAATAGCATCTAAAAATTGGTATAACACGTCAGCATGGCATGAAAATATTTAACCACAAATAAATATTTAGACAAAGTCTAAATATTTATAATGGTTAAAAGCATCAAACATGAAGCATCAACTATTGCATGAAACAAAAGTAACATAAAACCAATCAAGCTATTCTAAAATCATAAGCTACAACTTCATGTGACAAAAGATACTAATATTGCTAAACAATATTGGCTTAAATCATTTGGCATAAAATAACATAAACGTATAAGAAACAAGGATCAAAATATTCTAGGCATGGCATTGATATTTTATGTGGCATAAAATATTGAGTGACAAACAACAAGATATGTAACAATATAGGTAAGCAACAAGGTAATCTCATATCAAACTAAACTAAAGTATGAAAATTCCTATGCATGGCAAAATATCTACTTACACAAATACGTATGCATATAAAATGCATAAGAACAATACTCAACAACAACGAAAACAACATGCGTCTTCATTTAAATAAAAGCAAGACTATTTCTACAAATAAATTCTAAATCAATCCTAGAATCAAAACTAAGTTCTAGAGCAACTCTTAGGCACGATTTAAATATGAATAGCACATAGTAAATAGTTTGCATGAAACAAATTGCACCAACATACAACGTATACATCCTAGCAAAACATACACGTACATTTCATAGACAATTTATAAAACTACAACAATTCTATCCCAAATTTCATAAAAAAAAGCATCCTATGGTTTGGGTTAGGTTTAGGATCACCAGAGGCTTGATGAGGACAGAAAGGATGAAAAAAAAAACTCGAAGAAACTCGTGCGTTCGTCGGTCCGAACAGTGGCATCGGCATGAACTTGGGTGCACGCGGCCAACTTCGACGAATTGAAGAAATAACATGTCTAGGAGGTGGCCAGAGACTAGGGAATCTGGTGGGCAAAAGGAATTGGACCGAAGAGCTTACCTATGGCGACGGTAGGAAGAACTAGATGGGGATGTGGTGTTTAGTGCGGGGAAGATTGAGAGTATTGTGAAAGAAATCAGTGGTTGTGTGGTTGGGCTTTTATAGAGGGGTTCATGGCGCACAAAAGGACGCGAACGGATCAACAAATAATGCTCTGTGGAGAGAGATCAAGGGTCGTATGTCTCCACTAGGCCATTAGTTCATCCGTTTCCCTCTGCGAGATTAAAACCATTAACCTCAAAATAAATCGTCTGAATGGATTCTTCGGTTAATGGAGAGTAATTCTCGTGTTTAAGTCACAATGAATCGATCACTAAATTGGAAGAATGAGAGAAGATAAGGATGACAGACATGAACACATATATTTCTCTGTGTAACGTTCTGGGAGAGAAGAGGAAGAAGACGACCGAGCTCGCTCGCTGCCCCGCGCCTGGGCTGGCTGGTTGCTGGCTTGCTAGCGCCTGGGCCTTGGGCCGGTTAAGATTTGGACAGAAGAAGGAAAAAAACATACACAGGCTTGAACGTGACACACACTATGAGGTGCAATGTCCATTCCTATAAAAAATAATAAAAAAACAAAATGATGGCCACGATGCATGCATGGATGGAAGAATGTGTTAATGTATGCATGGCAAGATGTGCATATATACTTCTCAATGGCTCAAAGAGAAAAGAGTGATAGAGAATTAATATCACAAAATATTAATTAAACGATTTAATCAAAACACGAGAATACGAGTAGAAGAAAATCCCAAAACAAACATTTCAAAAGTTTGAGAAAAAAAAATCTATGGAAGTAAAATAGACGAAAGATTAAAATAAAATAATTCGAGAGACTAAAATTCATTCAAGAAAATATGGAAATGTTTTAAAATCCCGAAAGAAAAATTCGGGATGTTACAGTTATCTTACCCATGAAGACTATCGCGATCCCCTACACTTGTGGGTCATCAATTATGCGCAAGACAAATGTTTGACCTTTATAGGTTTCTAGTTTACCGGTCTAATGGTGGTAGTTAGGAGACCGGGTTATAAGCTAGGTCGCATCGTTTGTGGAGAGCTCAAACCTTTGCATGCTTGGCATCATCTTTATCGGTTCTTGTTTGGCTGTTCTGTTTGTGATTTTTAGAGCTTAAGTTAGTATTCATTAAAAACTCTTCTTCATCGAAAACGGATTTCATATACATCTACTTTTATGTTTTCGATGTTGGTGTTTTTGTCGGTTTTTATCTTGTGAAGGTTTCACCTTCTACCTTGTTGGCATTTAAACCTTTCCATGATTTGGAGAATTTCTTTCTTTTTGATCTTGGGTGTTTCTATATGTTAGGACCTTGAGATTTTCCATAGCTTTAAAACAGGCCCAAGATCATCAAAATCGGAGTTCGTATGGAAAAGTTATGCTTGTTTTGGCCGTGCTGTTTTTTGCCTAAGAGGCAGTACTGCCCGGACGAGTGGTAGTACCGCTCGAAAGAGCGGTAGTACCGCTTTCTACTACCACAAATCTTCGATTCCGAGTGGCAGTAGCGCGGTATTTAATATCCGATAGTACCTCTTGAAGAGGGTCTTCTTCCCCATTGTCCCCAACATTCTTGACCTCGTTTTCACCTCCATTGTTGACCTCTTCAAGCTTGAGATCTCTCTATTCCTCCCATTATTCTTGCTCCTTTTTGAGGGAAAAGAGAGAGGAGATCTAGATCTACATTCTCCACCAAGCCATCTCTCCTCTAAGTGAGGGGAACCTTGTGGATCTAGATCTTGGAGTTCTTGGTGTTCTCCTTCTTCCTCTCATATTCCTCCATATCTTTTGCTACTTTGGTGAGATTTGAGAGTAGGGGACTTGAGAATTTCGTGTGCTCTTGCCATTGTAGTTGGTGCATCGGTTTGAGTTCTCTCCGAGGATTCGTTGTAGTAAGTGAAGTTGAGATGATTGTCACTCTTGAGTGCATTGGCACTCTATAGCTTTTACTCTTGAGTGCATTCGCACTCTGGAGGTTGTTCCTCTTGGGTGCGTTGGTACCTAGATGCTTGTTGTTGCGAAGCTCAATCATTGTGGTGTAAAGCTTCGGGACGCTACGGGAGCCTCCAATTTGGTTGTGGAGATAGCCCTGAGCATTTGTATGGGTTCGGTGACCGCCCCAAAGGTCGCCATTTGTACGGGTTCGGTGACCGCCCTCAAGTGTCATATAGTGGAATCACGTCATCTTGCATTGGTGAGAGCGTGAGGAGAAATAGGGTGGCCCTCTTTGGCTTCGTGTGAGCATTGTGTTCCACACCCTCTCCAAACGGAGACGTACTTCTCGCAAGAGAAGGAACTTCGGTAACAAATCCTTGTCTCCATCGGCTCTACTTGAGGTTATCTCTACATTTACTTTGAGCAAGCTTATTACCTTGTTTATCTTGTGCTTGCTCATATTATTGTTGCATTGCTTGTCCCATAGGTTGTTCACCTTGTTGCACATCTATTCAACCTATTTACTTGTGCACCTACTTTGTGATAGACATAGTGCTCTTGTTATATATCTTGCTATCACATAGTTGTTTATCTTGCTTAGTATAAGTTGTTGGTGCACATAGTTGAGCCTAGCTTATTTAGGTTTCTTGCTTGGCAAATTAAACGTTAATTTTTATTCCGCATTTGTTCAAGCCTAAACCTTATTTATTTTAAGCGCCTATTCACCCCCTTTAGGCGACATCCACGTCCTTTCAATTGGTATTAGAGCCTCGTCTTTCATTATCGGGCTTCACCGCCTTGAGAGTGAAGATGTCGACTAGGGGACTGGGATTCATTAACATCTTAGTTTCGATGGCACAAATTTTGATGCTTGGAAAATTCGCATGCTTAATTATTTCCGAGGCATTGACCCGTATATGGAGCGAATTATAGATACGGGTTTTCTCCTCCAAAGGATACTCAAAACCTATCCTTAGAGGATGAGAAAAACTCTTATCTCAATGATCAAGCTTCTAATGTGCTTGTTGATGCTTTAAGTAATGTAGACATTTCTCAACTCATGATGTTTCGGGATGCTCATGAGTTATGCACAAAGATTCAAGATAAATATGGTGTGTCCAAGATTCGTGGGGATGATTGTTCTCCCTCCACCTCCGGTCGCGATGCTTTCTCAACTTCTTCTACTTCACCAACATGTGGTTTTCCACAAGGTAATGAAATGGTGAGTAGTGTGATTCATTGCAATGATGATAGTGAATTTATTGTTGAGAACCCTTTATCACTATCTTATTGTAATACTTCCTTGTTGGACCTTAACACTTCAAGCACCTTAAATATCTTACATGCTTGTGTTGATAGTCCTTGCATATCATGTAGAAATCACTTGAATAAATCTCATGATGATATGCTTGCTATATCTTGTTGCCATGATAAGAATGCCTCTATTTCCACTAGTTATTGTGCTAAAAATGTAGAGGAAAACCAACGGTCCATGCAACAAGATGTGGTCTTGAATGGTGCCTCAAATAATCCTACATCATCATCTCGTGTTACTCATATTTGCCTTATGGCTAAAGAGTTAAAGGTATTTACTACTTTGACACCCATATCGAGTAATGGTGATGATGTAGATAATGTTGAAGAGGGTGATAATATTGCTTCCTTAAAAATTAGGGCCATTTACATTTCCCCTTAATCTTGCCCCGGTCTCAGCTTTACCCCTAAAAAAAACTTGTGCTCAACTTTGCCCCTCTTCCGTCTGGTGTCGTTTTAGAAATACCCTTCTGTACCCTTTCCGTCCAGTCAAATAGCTTTGACCGTGTATGAGACATTTATTGGACGATTTTGCCCCTATGTCTATATTCACTTACACGAGGGACCCACTCATGATAAATAAACTACCTCTCATCCTCTCTCTCTTCTTACACGGGACCCTCTCATCTCTCTCTCTTACCTCCAGCACACCGTCGGCCGCCCTTCTTCTCCACTCCGATGAACGCCCCTGCCTCCCTCCTCCTCCACTCCGGCGAGCGCCCCTGCTCGCCCTTGCCTTCCTCGTCCTCCCGCTGCCCCCCTGGACCCCCCGTGCTCAGCGAGTACCCCGTCGCCTCTCGCCCTCCCGTGCTCCGGCGAGCTCCCCCACCATCCTGGACCCCCCGCGCTCGGCCAGCTCCTCCTCGGACCCTCGTCCTCCCGCGCTCGGCCAACTCCTATGCAGACCATCGTCCTCCCGCGTTCCGGCGAGCTCCCATCGCCTCCCTTGGATCCCTCGCGCTCGTCGAGCTCCGCCGCCACCACTGGACTCCCGTCGCCGCCCCTGGTCTTCCCCAGCTTGGCGCGATCCCCGGTGAGCCCAGCCGTGTAGGCCACCGCCCTGCCCCTCTCCCCCGTTGCTCTCTCCCTCACCTCTCTCTATGTTCAACTGCAGCCGCCATGGAAGCTTCCTCAAGATCGAGTCGTGGCTCCTCTGGTCGTGCCCCTCCCCGTCGGCAACAGATCCGGTGGGATCCGAACCATCCGCACCAGATCCGCTCGTCGGCTTGCCTCCTGTCGTGCTTCCCGTGCCGACAAGTTCTCCCGTCTCCCCTGGACAAGCTCCCCTCCGTGGTGTCGCATCGATCTCTGGCCCGACGAGCCTCCTTACGCGCTCAGCGAGACCCCCCACCGCGCTGGTGCTCACCGTGGTTCAAACAACGTTGATTCAGTGCCATTTTTTTCTTTTTAGCTAATTTGTATTCAGGTTAGCCTAATCTAGATTTGTTTCCTTTTTTAGTTAGTCTAATATGTATCTAGGTTAACGTTGTATGTAATGTAAGCCACTGACATGTGTGGTCTTTTGCTTAATATAATAGTAAGGATGTGTGTGAGAGAGAGAGTAAGGGCATATTTGTCCAAAAAAAGTTACGAACACGATCAAACCCCTTTGACTGGACGGAAACAACATTCAGGGGTATTTTCGTAGCTGCACTAGATGGAAGAGGGGCAAAGTTGAGCACATGTTTTTTAGGGGTAAAGATGAGACTGGGACAAGATTAGGGAAAAATGGAATTGGCCCTAAAAATTAAGGGAGAAATGACTTTTAAAGCTCTTCATAAGAATAAAATTTCTTGTTCGAACTTCATGGAAATCATGTCTATTGCCATTGAGGACAAGAAATACATTGAGGAGTTGGAAGCTCATCTCGAGGAGAATGAGGTCAACATTGAGAAAATGGAAAGCCATGAGCGTGATTACGCTAATGAGATTGCAGAGTTATCTCAAGCTCTTGAGTTTGAACAAACCACCAAGGAATCTCTTGAGAAGACTTTTTCTCTAGAGTTATCTAAAGTAAAGGAATCTCTTGATAGAACTCTTGAGGTGGCTAATGGTATCAAAACTAAAAATGATAAGCTTGAAGTTGCACATGCTAAATTCCTTGAGGATTTTGAGCACCTAAAAAATGGCTCACGGGTCATTAAGGGTGAGCTCATTAAACTCATCGAGTCACATCCTCAACTAAAAGCTTCATCCTTAAAAGAGCTTGCCATGTTGTCTTGTCCTTACGTTATTCTTGATGATGCTTGTGCTACTAACTCTATTTCTTGTGAAGCTTCCATCCTAAAGTAAATGTTGAGCTAAAGGCTCAACTTGAGTTGCTAGCTAGCAAGTATGGGAAATTATAAGAAAATCATGAAAAGCTCTGAAGCTCTCATGAGGATCTTCTAATCTCCCATAATGTGCTAAAGTTAGCTCATGAGGCTAAGGTTTCTAAGTTAGTTCCTTGATAGCTTCTCGCTCCTCGTTGGTTACCCCAAGTGGAAGGTTGAGATGTAGCTAGCAGTAAATTTTCCTTACACGAGGACGGTAAGGTTTATCGAATCCAGGAGGACTCCATGGATCAACAAGTAGGTGTCTGCTGCTCCAACGCTTACAGAAGACGTGGACCTGCGCACAAAAGCAAATAAATTTGCTCACAATGAGTACAGAGAGGTTGTCAATCTCTCCAGCCTTGTCGTTTACAAAGGATCAAACACATGGTGAAAATAGTGATGGTGATTACAACTGAAAGGAAATAAAGAAGTAAATAGTTGTGGTGTAAACAGTGCTGAAATATGGACCGGGGTCCCATGATGTTCACTAGTTATGTCTCTCTCCCAAAAGACGATAAAATAGCTAAGCTGAGTGAACAAATTACAACTGGGAAATTGACATAATTATAAACGCACCGTAATGCTAATTATGCTACAAAGAAATTTAGAGGCTCAAAAGTATGGGCAGTACGCCAAGACAAGTAGACCGTAATCCAACATCTACTCACTAATCATCCACCTTGAGATATATATCTAGAACATCTCGCTGGTATTAAGTTGCGAGCCCCACCCAAAGTGTAAACCCAAAGCAACAGACAACCGCATTAACAAACTTTGCGTAAGGTAAACAATCCTTGCAACCACGGTTACAAGCACCGTTGTTTTCTCCCTGGTGGCAACAACACATCCACTTGTCTCATGTTTCTGTCACTCAAGATAGACATCGGGATGAACCCGCAATCAAGCATGAACGCTCCCTCTTGGAGTTACTATCTACTACTTGGCCAAAGCAATAAAAAGCAACGGGGAACATGTAAGAATTACTCAAGAAAAATATATAAAAGGAGAACCAAATATCCCTCTTGGAGAGAAGACATCACATAGCTACTGCTCATGGACCCATGGTCGAAGGGGGACTACTCATGGTACATCCAAAAAGCGCTAATGGTGCTGGAGAAGCTCCCGGAGGTCAATCCTCCCTCCGACAGGGTGCCGGGAAGAGGTCTTCTGGTTCTCCTGATCTTGGAAGCAAGGCGGCGATACGTCTCAAACGTATCTAGTTTTTCAAACACTTTTGCTATTGTTTTGCCCTCATTCTTGCATGATTTGAGCTAAACTAACCCGGACTGACGCTGTTTTCAGCAGAGCTGTTTGTATGGTTTTATTGTGTGCAGGAAAATGGATTTTTGGACATCTCAGAACATTCCCAGAAAAATACCAAAAAAATCCACGCACCCGAAGGAGCCCGGAGCCAGAAGGGGGGCCAGAGGGCAGCCAGGGGGCCCCAGGCGCCCTGCTGACGCGGCCAGGGGTGGGGTCGCGCCCACAGGCCGCCTGGGCGACTCCCCCTCCCATGGTGTCCTACTTTGAATCCTATTTATTCCCGTGACGGGGAGACTCCGAAACAGAAGTCGATTTTCCAGAACCCGTCGCGGAGCCGCCGCCAACCTCTGTTCTTCCTCGGGAGGGCTAATCTGGAGGCTGATTTGGCCTCCGGAGAGGGGAGATCGTCACCATCGCCATCACTATTACCACTCCATCCTTCCTCCATGAATTCTCTTTACATGTGTGAGTAATTCCCTGATGTAGGCAAAGGGGATGGTAGGGATTGGATGAGATTGATCATGTAATAGTTTGTCAGATTGTTGGGGGCATGTTGCCTATCATCTACTTTGATGTTTATCATCTTTGCTACAACTTGTTGCTCTTAATGCTTGTCACTTTGGGCCCGAGTGCCATGTTTTCAGATCTGAACCACTTGTGTTTTCATGAGTATATTAATGTTCAAGATCCTATCTATGAGTTGTATGCACCTATTATGGCCCGGAACCGGCGATCCCAATGGTGACAGCTTGGGACACCAAAGGGGATGGTCCATAATTTGAGGATTCCATGTATCCATTAAGTTTATTGCTTTGTTCCGGTGCTCTTTGACAGGATCACCTTAATCTCCATAAGTTCCTTTTGGCCCCGTTCGTAGCGGGATGGTAGGACAAAAGATGTTGTGCAAGTTCTTATTGCAAGCACGCATAACTACCTACGGGATACATGCCTAATTTTTGATATTTGCTTAGATGATCATTACTTTTCTGTGTGCCTTGCCCCGTGTTAGAATCTATTACATGTTCATTCTTATACATGCAGCGCCCGACCATCCATCTCCCTAGCCTACAGTTCTTTAATCCTGCTGGTCACTAGTTGTTACTTTTCGCTTTTCACTTTCGCTATCATCACTATTGCTATCATATCACAGTTGCTATTAATATTTTGTTGCAAGCGAGCATATTTCAGGTGCGGTTGAATTGACAACTCAACTGTCAAAGCTTATAATTTTTTTTGTGTCCCCTTGTGTCGAATCAAAAAATTGGGTCAACTTACCCGCGAGAACACTACAATCGATCCCCTATAGTTGAGGGTCATCAAGTACTGTTTTCTGGCGCCGTTGACGGGGACCATAGCAATATTTACAAGTCTAATTGAAGTATCCTGCCTGCCATAGTTCATCCGCTATGCATAAGAAAGGAGACCCCAAGGTTCCGATCCTACCATCCACTACACGAATAGGTACCGTTCTGAGTACCAGTGCTACTGTAACGACCCGATTCACATAGAATTGGAGTCTCTGTGCATTCTGTGCTAGTCCGTGGATCAATAGCTACCACACACAGTACATGATGTACTATCAAGAATAAACCACATGTCATAAATATTACATCGAAGATCCAGTATTACAATTAAGCATACCTGCATAGCTCAAGGCTAGATTACAAAATAGAATACATCGGAAAAACAATAAAGAGCTTCGTGGCGTCCATCAACTCCACCGGCATAGTTGAGTATAGACATCGTAACCCTACAACGCATCACTTACTCTTCGTATAAAATCCTGCAACACCGAAGGTTACAGCCCGACAACGGGTCAGTACATCTGATTTGTACGGCAAGTCACACGAAAAAGGATATAACAGACCTACATCTACATGCAGGATAAGTCAAAGGAAAGCTTATGGTTTTATTTTGCAGAAAGCTGGTTTTTACTTAGTCTACCTAAATCAAATTTTAGTTTATCTTACTACTTAAGGTTGAACTGGGCTACACCAATTACAACCCAAACCCTTTATTAAATCTTTCCCACTCAATTTTTATTAAGGTGAATCAACTGTCAAGATCCTCCAGTAACAGTAATGCCTAGTAGCTCAAGGTTGTCCATAACCGGGGACACGGCTAATCATGATTAGTTTGTACGCTCTGCAGAGGTTTGTACAGTTTACCCACTGGACTCAACCCGAAGATTGAGACGAAGTCTTTCAGAAGAGGTCACCTACACCCAACGGCAAGCCGGTACACCTATCACATCTACATCTGCTAGCTTTGCACGAGAGAGGCTTCCTACAACGTACTCAACTAAGCCAGAGCCCATATGGCCAGCGGCTGTACATGGAAGCTTCTAGTCACCAAGTATGTCTGATCTTTTTGAGCCTGGACGGCGCCCACTTACGTTCAGAGGGTAGATACCATGGCGTTCTTTATACCACCAATACCATCCATTAGGGGTACAACCTGGTCTCGCCTTAGATAAGGTACGAGCCCCCAGGAAGCACTCCCTGCCCGTCCAGAGGTGTATTCTAATTAAGGTTTGCTAGTCAAGTCATTAAATCCTCACACAACTCAATGTAATCTCAAACCAATCCCCGTCTACAAGCATAGCAATATATAACAAACACGAACTAGGGCGACAAAGAATACAGGGTCAGATCATATGGCTATCCTACCAGGTTTGCAACAATAGTAATAGTATAGTAACTCCTACACATGCATAGGGTGATATTCGCTACATGCATAAGTAAAAATATAGGTTGTGAAATGGTCAAAGTATGACTTGCCTTGTACATTCGATGATGTTCTTCGCTCTCACGATCCAGATAACTCTACTCATCACACTCGGAGCAATCTATCGTCAACGAAAGAACTCAAATAAGCAATCATGCCATCAATAAGAATCACAAGAACAATCAATCAAATACAACAAGGTTTAGCAACAAAAATAGCTAGGCTCGATACGGTACAAGTGTCGATGTGCTCGAAGGTGACAGGTGGAAGATAAACTCAAGAGAGTCAATGGATAAAGAATTGTCGATAGAAAAGATTATGATCAAAGACATTATGAACTCATGGTGAAGATCATGACAATGAAATGTGTGTGGGTATAGCCGATAGGATGTTACATGTGATCCAATATGCAAAAAGAATTACGTGAAACAGAATACTACAACACGAGTTATAGCAGGTTGAAGATTGAATTGAATTTAAATTCAAACAGATCAGAGTATTTGGATATGGTGGATAAATGATTTGAATATGGAATCAATCGAATTTGATCAATGGTATAAAAGATATGACCTTCGAAAGGTTTACTTCGAATCTGAATAAATACAAAGTCAAAATGGTTTCAAAAGTTGAGTTGATAGATTTACTGGATGGAGAAGCTCAAAATATAAACTTAGACTTTTGAATCATCTACATCTGACTAATGGTTAGAAGGTATGGCTAAAATAAAACTGAAAACTAATCTGGGAGAAGCATAACTGATCTTCGAATAGTGGAGTTACGACCGAATCCCTACCAAAACATGGTGAAGCTTACCGTATACACAGGAAGGTGCCAGTACAGAACTAGAACATGCTCAGCTTCGGACATCGACGGCGTCGGCTCCGGTGACTTTCCGTTGAACACAAGATGTCTAACGCGTGAGACGCATGGAGGGCACCTCGTGGTACTGTCGGAAGTGACGGCCGGGTTTTAGCTCGACCGCGACAATGGCGTGAGCCCGGTGCTCCCGGTGAACTCCGGGCGCTCTACGATGGCGACGACTCCTTCCGCGGAGCGCACCAACTTGTGACCGCGATGCAATCTGTGAACAACGAGGCGGCCGGCGAAGCTCTGCTGCGAGCCTGTCGTGGAGGTGGGGTGGTCGGCGGCGGCAGCTGGTGAGCGTGCTCCGGCGAGCTCCTGCACGACGGTGGCGACACGACTCCGGCTCCAGTGAGGCGCGGTGGCAGCGCGGCTCCGGTGGACGTCGTCGTCCTAGGCGTAGTGGTACGGCGGCGGCCGAGGTGTCAGCTTGGGAGGCGTCCGGCTGGCGGCGCGGCTCGGGCGTGGCGCTCCGGCTATGTGGCTCGGCCGGCAGGGTGGCCGGCGGCCAAGGGTGATGGCGCGCGGCGGTGCGGCCGGTAGGGCGATGTGGGCCGACATCGCGGGGCGCGGCGGCTGCTCTGGCGACGCGCTGCGCAGCCGCGGTGGCACGGCGCGGGCGGCGGCGGCGTTGGAGGCAGCGCGGTGGCCTGCCGTTGGCTGGTCCTGGCGGCGGCGATGCAGGGCCCGGCGGCTAGGGTTTGAGGTAAAAAAAATTAAAAGAAAAGAAAAAGGAAAACTATATATGGCCCAGAGAAGAAAAAAATGAATCGGGTCCGACTTGGGCTCCAATTGCGCTCGCGGGCGGAAATAAGCTATTGGGCCAGCTGGGCACGGGTTTTTCTTTTTCTTTAAATTCGAAACTTCAAACTATTCTGTACAATCAACCAAATATCAAAAAAATATGAAATAAATTCCTAAATTCATAAAATAATCCAAATAAAATTATGCAATGAAAATATTGACCAAAATACTAAGTAAAAATAATGACATTTTCAAAGACTCTATTTAGTTATAAAATATTTTAGAAATTCACAAAAATCTGAAATAATTATTTAAATAGTTTCCACTTAATTTTTCTGAAGAAGTCATTTTATCTTATCTCATATTATAATTATTTTTCAATGATAAATTATTTAAATAACTCCAATTAAAATCATATTAAAACATTTCCAACATTTTTTTATTTTTTTATTGAAGGAGTCATATTACCTTCTTTTTTTGGTGGATTTGTTTTAAATACTAAATTTCAAAACACCAACGGTGAATATTAGGGAAAGTCATTTTATTCCCTCTCATTTTAATATTCAATAAACTCCAAAAGTTTTAGATCCTAGTGAAAATCAAACGTATCCAGCAAACAATCATTATTATCATTATTTTATTAACATTCCAAAATTTAGAAATTTTTGGGATGTTACAGCTACGCTTGATTCACCTTCCGTTATTAGTAAGTTTGCTTCACCACTTCCACCACATGCTACTTCTACTTAGTCTGTTACTATGTCCGATACTTTTGATGATGCTTCCACTACTGTTGATGATGATAATTTTCTTGGTCACTATATTGAAACTCAAACTGCTAAGGCTGTAGCAGAACCCGTGACCGATACTCCTGCTACCTATACTCCTACTTGAAAAACCTTTGGTTACCCAAACTTAGATTAACTCAAGGAGATACTCCTTGACGATGATTATATTACTCTTGATGATGATCTTTGCAGGGAACCCAGAGAGTTTACTGACTCTGACCCTGATGCTATTAAGAAGATGCTCGAGAAGCACCCCATGAAGAATAAGAGTATTCCTGATCCTAAATTTTCCACATCTCCTATATGCATCACTGATCCTGATTATGATTTCTCTGTTGATCTTTCACTTATATCTACAGTCGAGGCTGACCCTTTTTATGGCAGAGAGAATGATGATGCTATAGCTCACCTGACCAAACTCTCTGAGTTAGGTGACCTATTTACTACTGATGAGAAGATATGGAATTTCTATGTGGCCAAGATTTTTTTCCTTTCTCTTTAAAGGAAGATGCCAAATCCTGGTACGATGCACTACCCTATGGTTCCATTGAGAGTCCTCAGGACTTAGTTCAATTTTTTGTTGATAAATATTTTCCTGCTCATATGCAACATGCTGCTTTGCAAAGAATCTATAATTTTAAACAGTTGCATGATGAGCACATCCCTAAATCTTGGGGGAGGTATTGTGACTTAATTAAGGCTAGACCATGACATGAAGTCCCAAAGAATGAATTACTTGATATATTTTATGCTGGTCTAACCGATGAATCCAGGTCCTATCTGGATAGTTGTGCTAGTTGTGTTTTCAGGGAAAGAACACCGGCCGATGCTGAAGAATTAATGGGCAAGATTGCCAAGAACTATGAAGATTGGTACGTCCCTGAACCACACCCACCACCAAAGAAGAGGGACATGCTTGTTCTGAGCCCCGAAAATATGCAAGAATCAAATAAGTCTATTAAGGAGAAAGGCATCAAAGCCGAAGATGTGAAGAATCTACCGCCTATCGAGAAGTTGTGTGAGCCTACTACTCATCCTCCCTTGGTAGAGGTACAATCTCTATTAGACTTTACTGAAAGTGACATCCCTAAAGGTAAGCCTCCCGACCAATGCTTAGATGAGCTTGATAAATTTATTATTAAGTAAGACAATTTTAATAGGAGGATACAAAGTCAGTTACATGATAATTCTCTTGCTATCAAAAGTTTACTTGGCGTTCTTGAAAGAACGGTTAATGATGTTAAATGTCTTGTTAAGCATTTTCATATGGTTCAAACTCAGCTTGAACAAATTTCTAATGTGCAAAAATATTTGCTTGCTAACAATGCCAAACAGGACATTCAAGCTTATGTCATCAAGACCCGGGGTGGAACACACACCCAGGACCCACTCTATCCTGAGGGGCATCTGAAGAGGATCGAGCAAGATTCTCAAGTGAAAATAGAAGACGAGATTGTTAGCTCTCCTAAGAATAAAAAGAAGAAGAAGAAACACAAGGAAGCTGACAAATCCAATGATCCTATTACAAGTGAAGAACCTGCTGTTGATCCCAACAGCATATCTACCTCCGATGCTGAAACTGAAGACGATGCTGAGACCGAAGAAAATGATAAGGAGAAAAATGATCCCCCCGAGGTGCGAGAAGAAGAAGCACCCGATAAACGCAAGAAGTACACAAGAGAAGACTTCATAGCAAGAAGACATGGGAAGGAAAGAGAACCATGGGTACGAAAACCCATGCCATTTCCAGGCAAGTCTCTCAAATATAAAGAAGAAGAGCATTATAATAAATTTTGTGAATTGATGAAACCTCTTTTTCTTCAAATTCCTTTGGCTGATGCTATTAAGTTACCTCCTTATTCCAAATATATGAAAAATATTGTCACTAACAGAGGAAAAGTCCCTAATGAGGCAATATCTACTATGCTTGCTAACTACTCTTTCAGTGGAAAGATTCCTGAGAAGGTGATCCAGGTATACCCACCATTCCTTGTTCTATAAAAAATAATTATGTGAAGACTGCCTTATGTGATCTCGGAGCAGGAGTGAGTGTTATGCCTTTTTCTATTTATAAAAGGCTATGTTTAGATAAGCTAATCCCTACAGATATCTCTGTTCAGATGGCTGACAAATCAACAGCCGTCCCGTTAGGTATTTTTTAGGATGTTCCAGTTGAAGTTGCTAATTGTTTAATTCTTACTGATTTTGTTGTGCTTGACTTGCCCGAGGATGGGAGCATGCCCATTATTCTTGGTAGACCTTTTCTTAACACCGCAGGTGCCATTATTGATTGCAATAAAGGAAAGGTCACCTTCAACGTAGACGATAAAGAACACACGATGTATTTTCCAAAGAAGATTGACAAAAGGCATGGCCTTAACTCAATAGAGAATATCGAGACCGTGAAGATTGGAGAATGGGATTGTCCTTTACACGTGCACCACAAATACAAAACCATCATGGTGGGGACAATGTCCATTAAAGTAAAGGTGCAATGATCACTTCATAAGAGGTGAGACTTTTTGTTCTATATATCGCCGGTTCGTTGGTAAGACTTGATCAACCTTGCTAGCTAGCATGTTTTATATAGGTAAAAAGTGGAGCTTGTTATATTTTCATTTGCTTTATCTTTTATTCTCCATGCTGTACCAAGTTTATATGTTTTTTTGAAGCTTCACAATTCTAATCACTGCTTCAAGTTTTCAGAAAGTTTCGCAGCTTTTTGAACTCCGGTAAATTTTCAGCAGTGAAGTTTTCAGAAAAATTCTAGAAAAATTAGATTAAAAATTTCCATGCCGGGAGTGACCCAGAGGCACCTGGGGCTGACCAGGGGCGCCACCAGTGGCCCAGGCGGCCAGTGGCGCGACCAGCCCCCTGGCCGCGCCCACAGGGCGCCTGGGGCCCACAGGCCCCACCTTCAGGCGAGTCTTCTTCCTCTCTCTTTCTTTCCTCCCCAAAACTCGAGTTCTGCACCTGTAACTTGCGTTCTTGCTGCTCTCCGTCCAGAATTTCGGTCTCTCTCTACGACCCATCATTTGAGCTGAGATTTTGGGCAAATACTCCCTGGTATGTAAATCCTCCACCCCTCCAAATAGATTTCTGATTGGTGGCTTCATTTGTGAGTATTTAGTAGTTCTTGGTGCTGTTTAGATGAGCTTGCATGCATGTGTAGAAATTTATTTTCCAAGTTTGATGCAAGTTTATGCCTTAGGTAAGTGAGTAGAGTAGTTTTTCTCAACTCACTTTGTTTAAATCCTTGTTTTTGTGAATTGTCAAAAAATTCAGAAATGAGTTTGCTAGGAAAAGCAAAGGGGTGGCTTGGGAAGAAGAAGCCCGAGCGCTCCGATCGAGTCACCAGAGCTGCAGCTTCACCCTCAGCGGTTAGGGTGAGATACAGTGAAGACCATGTGCCCCTGGAGTTGTTGGAAGACACAAGTCCAGCATGCACAATGATGTATCAGTGCAATGATTTTATTACAGCTGCATTAATTAAGGAGGAATTCTATGGGCTTTGTGCCAATGCAGGTTTGAGACGACTAGCATTATGCCGTGTGGTACAATACAAGAAGCTCACCTCCTGCTTCGTTAACAGTTTTTGTTATAACCATGATGCTGGAACCATTGAGTTCACTATAATGATCTCATAACTATGTCTTTGGCACAATTTTGTGAGATAATAGGTGTGCCGAACGCTGGTCAGTCGGAAAAGATGACCACTCAGCCTTCCGAGTTGAGGACCCTCTTCAACTCCCTTTGTTACCAGGAGGAGTCTGACATTTGGCGCACGAAGATTTCCAGCATTCTGTTTCACCACCTCAAGTATTTTGCCTATTTTGTTGCTAGAGGGGTGTTGGTTCGTGACAACACGAGCAATGGTTTTGCACCAGATTTCGCTATTTATGCGAACGCCCTCTCTGATAAGAATAATTATAATGTGGGTGCCTTAATTGCTCGGCGCCTTGTTATGAACAGTAACAAGGGCGATTTATATGGTGGTGTTTACGCTACACTTATCCTTGAGTCTCTTGAGCGCACCCCGCATCCTGATGATGTTCCCTTGTCATACGCAAGTCTCGATCTTGCTGCTATGAAGAGGCATAAGTTTGTTACCATGACTTCCCAGTTTGGTAACCTTGATTATATTTTGAGGTTTGAAAAGACCATTACTCATGAGATCCTTCTACCTGCACCACTTTTGTTTGATAACACTCGCAGGAACGGATGGTCCTTCAACGATATTCAGTTCGATGAGTTCATGTCTCACTACCAGCTGCATAACCCCATGGAGGGGGTTGTGCCCGACGAGGAGGAGCATGGTGAGTTCCCACCTTTCTAGGGAGAGACCTTCACCGAGCATGGCGAGGGGTCTTCTTCCGCTTGGAGCGCAGGACCTTCCTCATGGGAGGATCCAAGGACTTCGGTGTACACACCGGAGGGCTCATACGACTCCTGGAATTACCATTACCCCGAAGCAGGAGGCTCCTGGGGGCAGTAGCTGCTACCAAATTATGCCAAAAGCCTAAGCTTGGGCGAGTACGTGCCCTTCTCCCTTTTCCATTGTATTATCCGTTTTTATTTTGTTTGCTTTGATCTTTTTCAAAGTTTTTGCCTGTTCTTCTTTGTTCTTTTATTTTTCAAAAACAACAAAAAGATTTCTCTTTTGTTTTGTTTTCGTTTAACCTTTGAAAAACCCCAAAAGATTTCCTTTCTCTCTTTAGTTTGCTTTGTTTTCAGAGTTCAGCTCAAGTCCGTGATGGCATTTGATTATATATTTCCCACGTTCAGTTGTGCAAGTGACAAGGTAGTAATGACGAAGATCGACGAAAGGGAAGCAACAAGGAAAACCGGTATGAGCTCTTTTTGTTTCTACTTTTGTACATATGCCTTAACTTATGATCTAGAGACCAGCTTGTAGCGACATAGTGCTATGTTTACAATGCTTTCCCACTGTCCATGATTTCTTTGTGGCTGATCTCAAATAGCTAGGGTGCATAATATGTTGCTGGAATGATTTACATGCATTGCATTGCTCATGGTTTGGCATATTGAAGTGGTATTTCCCTTCGGAGAATTCTTGGATTGACTTGGCACATGTTCACACATGTTTATGACTATAATGTCTATCATGCCTTGATGACCTTTTTATTTCAGAATGGTCATATCACTTTCATGCCCGATTCAAAGTTGCTTTGTCGCTCTGCATGATTATGACAATTATTGCTCTGTAGTTGGTCGCTTCCCAGTCTTTTGCTAGCCTTCACTCGCACCAAGCGGAATTCTGCTTGTGTATCCAAACTCCTTTTCAAACCAGTTATTCCACTTGAGTCCACCATACCTACCTATATGTGGTATTTACCGGCCACTCCTAACTTAGACTTTCTTGTGCCATCTCAAAATTTATTCAAAAACTTCCCTTTTGTAACCGTACAAGCTCATGGTGCGGTGAGGGAAAATCAGTATCTACCATGCCAAAAATATTTTGACGGAATTTTTAACTAGTCAATAAAAAAATGAATGAGAGTTACACCTCCCCCATACTTGATGATGGAATGAAATGGAACAAATGCTGCTAATGATAGGTGGAACGATACCCTCCTTCCATACTTGAGGAAAAATAAAAGGTTCCATAGACCATCAAGGGAATTTTGGATAAGGGAACAAGTGTAAGAAAAAAGCATTAATACGGATGGCATGGGAGATATTGAGAGACCTTTACCGTTCACCATTGACTAGAAAGTTGCACTTCTCAAAAGAATTTTATCTCCGTTTTCAAAACCAAGAGCTTTGGCACATGTTTAGTCTTTGCTTTCTTTCACGGGTTTTCAATCTTTCCATAAAAAATCCACGGTTCGAGAGTCTCACCTTCTTTCTTCAAAGCACCAACTATTGAGAGAATAATTGTCATTCTTAGTGCAACATGCATTGTCCCAAAGTATTACATTGTCTTCTGCATGCTTGTGATATTGCTAGTCTGAAATTCTTAGTTCTAGTCTCCTTTAAAACTCCGGAGGAGTTTCTGCATTTATGTTTTGCTTCACTCATGGAGGATAGTGAGATACCACTCTAGTATGTTCAGGCTATGTGCATTGTGATCTCGCCTTGATTTTCGGCAACATATTATTCAATTTAGGTTGTTTGTGATTGGTCACTTGAAAGAAGGATTGCTTCGTGCATTGTCCTCATAGCATTGTTTTGATACTTTGTAAGAGCAAGTTTTGCCCCCGAAGGTTTTGGAGATTGTTGGAAAAAGTAGTAGTGGAACTAATATGGTTTTCGAGTATAAACAGATACTTAGGTTCCGAAGGAATGGAGTTTGCAAGTGGAAGGTCGAAGGACAACACACTGCAGCGAAGCTGCAATCATCTACCGAAACCTTCGAAGGAAGACGACCCTCAAAAATGTCGTCGGGAAAGAAGACACTCTCGAGTAAAAGCGCAACGAGGAGAAAGCTGAAGCTGGGCGAAGACTAAGTCTTTTAACTAGTTTCTCTTTATTTTCTTGACTCGTAGGAAAAACCATACTATCAAGAGGGGTTTGCTAGTTGAGATCTTTGTTGAAGTGAATTTGCTCTGCTCAACCTAAACCCACAAAAAGCCTACCAAGAGAAAACTTACTGAGTCGAGTGAATAGCTCGAAGGCAAAGTCATCGCACTTCGTGCCTTCGAGAGAGAACTCGTTCGGTAAGTCAGCTTACTTGTTCCTCAAGTAAAGTTGTGCAGTGATTGAAATCCGACCATTGTGGACACGCGTCAAGCGGTTGCATCGGGTCACTTCAGTCATTTACTCATCGGGATCTCCACCTATAAATACCCCGCACCTACCCGCCATTTCGGGTTGGCTGCTCCACTGAAGATTCTAAGAAAGTAGTACTATGAGCATCCCTAGAGAAATCAAGAGAAAACCAAAACCCAAGTCTGAGCTAAGTTGAGCAATTCACAGAGACTTAGGTCGAGATTAGCCGATCTTTTTATCTTGGAGAACTGCAAGTCTCCTAGACGGTTAGGCGTCGCCTGTCAAGCAGTCGAAGAGAAATTTTTGGTGCTGAAGGAAGTTTGTAAAGGTCCCGGAGATGTCCTGAATCATATACCACGAGTGAAAACTGGACAAGCTCGAGGAGTTTGTTGCAGTGGAGAATAGGATGGAGAGAGTTTTTCTCGAGGTGTTCAATCACCAGTCCCTCCAACCAGACATAGCACTTTGCAGAGTGTGAAATGGTTTACCAAACATCGTCGAGTCAGGCTCGTTTTCCTTCTTGTATTTACATTCAGTATTTACTCGTTGCCGGTTTGCCTTTGATGTTTTCCTTCGTTCCCAATCCTTTTGACTTATGCATGTCTTTTGATACTATAATTCTTTTGAGATGCCTGTAGTCCTTCGCAGTTTGCATGAATTCCTTCTAAGTTCCTTAGAATTTTTAGAAGTGATCATTCATCCCCTCCCCCTCTGATCATTCTTGAGCTTTCAATTGGTATCAGAGCTAGGCACTCCCTACGCTCTGCGTATTTTGGTCTAACCACCTGGAGTGTTGACAAGAATGTCGTTTGCAGCTGTTCGCTTGGGCGAACCTATTCCGATCTACAATGGGAAGGACTATCCCTATTGGAAGGACAAAATGAAGAGGAACATCATGGCCATCAACTTTGCCGCTTGGGAAGTTGTCAAGAATGGTGTAAATGTCAAGGACAAGAGTGCTATCACCCCTGAAGAGGCAAAGAAGATGTCACTCGATTCCGAAGTCTGGGTGTTCATCACAAACCATCTGACTCCAGAAAAATATCATGAAGTCAAGAATATTTCTATGGCCAAAGGTGTCTGGGACTATCTCGAGAAGATTGGTGAAGGTGTCTCTACTCAGAAAGATGCTCGTATTGACACCCTCCGAAGCAAATTCTATCGATTCAAGAGGCATGAGGGAGAGAAAGTTAACTCCATATACAGCAGACTCACTGCTATGTCAAATGAACTGATTTCCCTCGGTGCCGAAGACATTACCAGTCGGATTGTTGTTAGAACTTTGCTCCGTTCTCTTGATGATTCCTTCGATCACACTGTGCTGATGATCAAGGAAAGGACTGATTTCAAGGATCTTGTTCCCGCTGATATTCTCGAGAGACTCAACACATTTGAGATGGAAGAAGAAGAAAAAAGAGATGTCAACGGAACTCGAAGAAAATCTCATGCACTCAAGGCCAAAGCTTCACATCACTCCTCTCCTGAAGTCAGTTCTGAATCTGGAGGTGCCTCAGATGACCCCGAGAATATTGGAAAAGATCTAGCACTGATAATGAAAATATTCAACCGCTTCCAGAGAAGGAATTCCTCTTAACCGAAGAAAAACTACTCCTCCAGACATTCATGCAATTCATCACAGCATCAATCATCATCTAGAAACTCTTCAGTGAAAGATAACTGCTGTTACAAGTGCAAGAGCCAGGTCACTTCATTGCTGATTGTCCACTCTGGGAAATTGAGCATATATCCAAGCATTCACACGACAACTCTTCGAGCAAGCCTCACAGATCGAGCAAAAACTATGAGTCGAAGAGATATGATTCAAAGTACAGAAAATACAAGAAAGATGGTTCTGATGATTACAAGAAGAAGAAGTATCACAAACATCGAGAGAGTTCTTCGTCGAAATCACATTCCTCTCGACGCAAGGGTTCTCACCGTGCCAAGCCCTATCTGGGTAAAGAGATGAACTCTGAAGACGAAGCCTCTGGTTCCGAAGCTGAATCAAACTCAAGATCTGGTTCTGGTTCTGGTTCTGAATCTGATGGTGTTGCTGGTCTAGCTTTTGCTTCGAACAAGACTTCAAGTTCATTCTTCACCAACCAAAGCAGAGAAGATGAATCTCCAGCTTACTGCTTCATGGCCAAGGCTAAGGTATCCTCATCTAAGAATTCCTACGATACTTCTGATGGATCTGCTTATCAAAGTAACTCTAGGATAAGTTATGCTAAACTTGCCAAAATTGCTTCCATCCAACAAGATGAGCTAGATTCTCTAAGTGAAACTATTCAAAAATCTGAGACTTTGTTGATCGATGAGATTGAGAAGGGTCAAATTTTGACGAATGAGCATGTTGCTCTGAAAGAAAAGTATGATGAGCTTTCCTCTCGGCATGATCTTCTCTCAGTGGACTACGAGAAGCTAACCTATGAATTCCTTCAAAGGAAAATGGCTCTCGAGAAACTGAGAGAGGCTCATGAAGAGTTGGAGAATGTCAATCTCACGCTCATTGTTGAATAGGGTTCAGAAGCTAAAAATGAATCTACTTCACCTTGCTTGAATTGTTTGGAACGAAGTAAAATTGAGTCTATTTCTGAGAAATCGAAAGGAAAAGAACCTATTGTCATTGATGATGCTAACCCCTCGAACGAGGAAACTGTTACCGAGGAACTCCTCAGGTTGAAAGATCTATTTGATACAGGCATGTTCAAAAGTGTTCAGGGACACCAGTACCTATGTGATATCCTAAAGAAGGCTCTCCTTCATAGGAATCCTCGAAAGGAAGGAGTTGGTTTCGAAAGGAAACTCAATCCTGATGGCACCTACTGGGAACCCGAGCAGTATCCTAAAACCGTCTAGGTTCTGGCGAAAGAAAAGCCCATTGATATTGCTAACCTTTCAGGTTTCAACTACAAAATTGATAAGGCTATTGTCGATGAATCACTTGATTCTGACTACAAGCTTGTCAAAGATCAGGAAGGAAAGGTGGCTGCTGAATTCGTTGGTACTCCTCCGAAGAATGGTTTCTATAAGCGACAGATTTGGGTTCGCAAATCTCTCGTAGAAAAACTGCCCCCTAACCATTCTATGCAGGGAAAATCTTCGGTACCACCGAAACACTACTATTCTCTCGGGGATAGAAATGAACCCTTGGTGCCTGCTTCAAATGTTCCCCAGAAGGAATACTATAGAGTTGATAGAAATTTTTATCGTCATCGTGACAATAACGACAAAATTGCTTTTACATACCAGTACTCTAACCCCTCTCTGAGGAATTATGTCTATGGTGTGCTTGATGGTCCCCCTCGCCAATATGATCCTGTTCGCTATAATACCGCTGCTTCATCTAGCACTTCCAAGCCTTCTCAGTCACCTGCTCGTTTGTGGGTGGTTAAGAAGAACTAATTCTTCTGCAGGTCTATGTCCGGAGACAAAGATTTGTTCACCGAAGAAAAACTTACTGAATCCTCTCAGAGATATATTACCTTCGGTGACAACAAAAAAGGAAAAGTACTTGGTTTGGGTAAGGTTGCTATATCGAAGGATAAGCACATCGACAAAGTTATGCTTGTTCAATCTCTAGGATATAATCTCATGTGTATCTCAAAACTTTGTGATATGGGTTTGCTTGTACTGTTTTCTGCTTCTCGTTGTGTTGTCTTTTCACAGGATGATTATTCCTTCGTGTTCGAAGGATATCGCAAAGGTGATCTTTATATTGTCGATTTCTCTTCGGGACCTGCTGTGTCCACATGCTTAATGGCTAAAGCCACATCTGGTTGGTTATGGCATCGAAGGCTTGGTCACACAGGAATGGAAAATCTTCAGACTCTTATCTCGAAAAAGAATATCGTTGGAATTGATAATGTGAAATTCGATAAAGATCGTCCATGCAGTGCCTGTGAAGCAGGAAAGATTGCCAAGAAACATCACTCAGCAAAAACTATAATGACTACTACTCGTCCTCTGGAATTACTTCATATGGATTTCTTCGGTCCTCAAAACTATGCTAGTCTTGGAGGTAACAAGTATGGTCTGGTTATTGTTGATGATTTCTCTCGATATACTTGGGTTTTATTTCTAGATGACAAGAGCAAGGTTGTTGAAATTTTCAAAACTTTCGCAAAGAGAGCATAGACTGAGGATGAATTATCTCTCAAGCATATCAGAAGTGATAATGGTACAGAATTCAAAAACACTCATATCGAAGAATTTCTTGATGAATATGGCTTTACTCATGAATTCTCGGCTGCTTATACACCGCAACAAAATGGTGAGGTCGAGAGAAAGAATCGAACTCTTATTGAAATGGCCAGAACAATGCTTGCTGAATACAAGCCTCCTATCAGGTTCTGGGCCGAAGCAATTAACACTGCATGTCATATCATCAACAAGGTTTATCTGCACAAATTTCTGAAGAAAACTTCACATGAGCTTATCACTGGTAAAAAGCCGAATGTTTCATATCTCAGGGTTTTTGGTGCTCCATGTTATATCAGAGATATGAATCACAGTTCCAAGTTTACCCCAAAGGCACAGAAAGGTTTTCTCCTAGGTTATGGTTCAAATTCTCACACTTACAGAGTCTACAACTCTCATCTTGGCAAAGTTGTAGAAACTGTAAATGTTCGATTTGATGAAACTAACGGCTCTCAAAAGGAGAAATTACCTCTTAACCTAGATGAACCACCTTTGGATGAAGTCATCAGGTACATGGCTATTGGAGATATTCGGCCTGTCGAAGGGAATGCACATCAAGTCAACAAGGATGATGATGGTCCAATGTTCCCACACATAGCCCGGGGCGCTGGAGATCAACATCCTGAAGTTAATGATGTACAGGTCGAAGGAGAACGCATAAACGAAGAAAATGCTCAACCCGAAGGTCAAGCTGAACCCGAAGGAAATGATCCCGAAGGACAAGCTGAACTGAAGGGCAAGCTGATCCCGAAGAACAACCGGATCCTCAAGCTGTTGAAGGAGCTTTATCTCGTGTTCGAAGGAGAGTGGACGTCGACTCAATACTCGAAGAGATTCGTCTACCAGGTCGTCCTACCACTTGCTCTCGCACTCGTTTAGCTAACTTCTGTGGAAATGTGCTAGAACCGTCAAAATTCGATGAAGCCATGTAGGACTCAGATTGGATGACTGCAATGCTCGAAGAACTTAACCAGTTCGAGATAAATAAAGTCTGGTCCCTTGTCGATAGACCTGATCCCAAGAAGCATAATATCATTGGTACGAAGTGGATTTTCCGCAACAAGCAAGATGAAGATGATATTGTTATAAGGAATAAAGCTCGACTGGTTGCACAAGGTTACACCCAAATCTAAGGTATTGATTTCGGTGAGACTTATGCTCCAGTTGCTCGACTTGAATCCATTCGTGTCATGCTTGCTTTTGCCAATTACAATGGTATACGCTATATCAAATGGATGTCAAAAGTGCATTTCTTAACGGTGAAATCAAAGAAGAAGTATATGTTATGCAGCCACCAGGTTTTGAAGAGCCGAAGAATCCTGATAAGGTGTACAGGTTGCACAAGGCCCTATATGGGTTAAAGCATGCACCTCGTGCTTGGTATGAAACACTGAAGGATTTCCTACTGAAGAAGGGCTTCAAACCAGGAACAACTGACCCGATTCTTTTTACTCGTGCATACAAAAATGATATTTTTGTGTGTCAAATTTATGTCGATGATATTATATTTGGCTGTACTAACCCTGATATCAGCGCAGAATTTTCTCGAATGATGTCGAAGAAGTATGAAATGTCTATGATGGGTGAATTGAAGTTCTTTCTCGTACTTCAAATCCGACAACAGAAGAATGGGACATTTATCTCTGAAGAGAAGTATCTCAGAGATTGCGTGAAGAAGTTTGATCTTGTCAATTGCAAAACTATCACGACTGCAATGCCTAAGAATGTTCACCTAGATGCATATGAGAAGGGTAAACCTTTCGATCAGAAGAAATATCGCTCGATGATCGGTTCGCTTCTTTACCTTTGTGCATCTAGACCTGACATTATGCTATCAGTTTGTATGTGTGCTCGTTTTCAGGAAAATCCAAAAGAATCACATCATATTGCGGTTAAGCGAATTCTTCGATATCTGGCTCATACACCCACGTTGGGACTTTGGTATCCCAAAGGTGCCCAGTTTGATATCGTTGGATATTTTGATTCTGACTGGGCTGGTGATCGAGTTGACAGGAAATCTACCTCAGGCACATGTCATTTTCTCGGTAGATCTCTTGTTTGTTGGGCTTCGAAGAAACATAATTGTGTATCCATTTCTACGGCTGAAGCCGAGTATATTGCTGCCGGTTCATGCTGCACTGAAATTCTGTGGCTCAAGCAAACGCTGAAATATTACGGTATTCTCGTGAAGAAAATTCCATTGCTTTGTGATAACGAGAGTGCTATCAAAATTTCCCATAATCCAGTGCAACACTCTCGAACGAAGCATATTGAATTCGTCATCATTTTCTTCAAGATCACGTTCAGCGAGAAGATATTGTTATCAACCATGTTCGCACCAAAGATCAATTGGCTGATATCTTCACGAAGCCCCTGGATGAGAAAAGGTTCTGTGCACTTAGGTGTGAGTTAAACATATTGGACTCACGCAATGTGCAGTAAGATCATAACTATCGGTACTTTGTATTATATGTTTACTTTCTAGTAGTCGTTTACTTTCGTTGGTTTTTCAGTTATGTTTCTTTTTCATTTTTGTTTTTGTTTTTGTTCGTTTGGTGTTGTCCTATACACTTACCACTCCGAGGTTTCTTATCGTTTGTTTTCTCTCGGATTGATTAAGTATCGGACCCTATTTTCCCTCTATTCTATCCCTACCCCATCTCTGCTTTTCTCTTGTGAACATGTATATTTATACTCGATTAAGATTCCCTTCGAATGTCATTGATTCCGAAGGAGTTTCTATCAAAATTTTATCAATTTTTATACTCGATGTTCGATGAGTTTGGTCTCGGACGTGGATCAACTTTCTTTCGGTTCGTTGGGATTTCCCGCGATTACCGCCACAAAATCCGTCCGTTGAATTCGGAGAGACGCGAGATCCGCGCCGTTGGATCAGATTTGACAGTTATGTCAGACCCCACCTCTATAAATACCGATCCACCCCACCGGCACGGACCTCACATTCCCTCGACTTCGTCTCTCCCATCTCACCCCCGAGCTCTCGCGCGCCGCCGTGCCGACTTCGTCGTCGTCGATGCCCTCCCCGCTTCACTGCCAGAAGGAAGTCGCCGGAGGCTTTCCCGTCGACGAGGATCTTCATCCGCGCCGCCGTAGCCGCCGTACATCACCAAGTTAGGGTATGCATGGCTCTGGACTTGATTCCGATCTCTTCCGTTCATTGAGCCCAGATATGTTCTTGATTTTCTCTTATTTTTATTAGGTCTGTTTGATCCGTTCGGATCGTTGAACTGGGGGGAATCTGTTTCTAGTGTTCTCTGTCGATTTCCCATACGTTCTAGGTAAGGAATCTCTCGAAATTTCTCACTTAGACAAATCTCACAGATTCATATCGATAGATTTAAGTTTGAGAAATTATTTCATACCAGTTCTTCGTTAGATTTGCATCCGATGAAAATCTAGCCTAGCACTTCTATGAAAATTTGCTTCAAGATAAATCCCTCTATATGTTTACCGTGCTCAAAATGATTTTCCTCGAAAGTGCTTGGTACATGTTCACAACTTTCCTATATTTCCCTCGTACCTATCTTTTTCACAGGAAAATGTCTAAGAACGAAGGAAACTTCAGGGAACCCAAGCGTGTTGGAGGCCGTACTAAAATCACCAACAATTCCGAAGGCCTGTCTGAGGATTTGATTATTGAGAAAAATCGGAGAACGCTTGAAGGCTCAGTGGAAGATGCTCGTTCGAGAGAAAACATACTGCAAGAGACTTGACGACTTCAAGCGCTTCGATGGTATGAATACAAGGCTATTATCCCTCGTTGGGAGACACTATTTGCGCTGAAGAGCCCATGGGCTGATGTCAAGACATTGAAGCCCCAATGGACGAAAGCAAATAGACCTCCTCCTCCGCCCAATGCTCATCCATCTACTCTCAAAACTCCTGATGATTTTAAAGAGTTGGTTGCTGCTCGAGCTGCACGAGCAGAAAAACGTAAGATAGCCAAGGCCTAGAAGGCTACTGCTGCTGCTGCTGAGGGCAACGAAGGAGTTTCCAAGGATGTTGGTCCAAGCACCAAGTCGAAGGCTGGTAAGAAATCTGCCAAGCGAAAGAAAAAGGTCGTTGTTGTTTCTCCACCAGAGGCAACTTCTGACGAAGAATAAGCCATCACCGAAGGACAAAACCCTGGCACAGAGGCAGATGTCGAGGACATTCCTCTAAAGAAAAAACCGAGCAAGAAGGGCATCAGGATCCAGGAGCCCGCTGCTGAGGCTCCTCGAGCAACAATTGACATGACTAATTTAGTCATGTATCCACCAATTTCTTCTGCTCCCCCAGTGCCAACTCGCAGACAAAAACCCTCGACCAGGTCCAAGGGAAAGCAATCCCAAGTGGCTGAAGATGATGAAACCCTGATCCAGCGAAAGGAAAGGCTGGCCAAGCAACAGGAACTTGAAGCTCAAGACTTGCTAAAGTCCAAGCTTCTCAATTTCCATAGTCAGCCCGAGGATATGAAGGCAAAGGTTGCTCAATAGTTGGGCATATTGCATCTGGTCAATGAGAGATACAGACGCCAGATCGAAGGTATTCCAGCCCCTAGTGCTCCAAAGGAAAAGGTCGTGGCCCCTAGTGCCACCGAGAAAGTGGTGACTCCCACAGTCACGAAGGCAAAATATGCAGCCCCCAGTGCTGCGAAGAAAGTTGCTGAGGCCACTAGTGCCTCGATGGAGAAAGTTGCGGCCCCAAGTGCCGTTACTAAACCTGTCGTTGCTATAAAGGCCACCAAGGAGGCCGAAAAGAAAGCTAAGGAAGCTCGCCAGAAAACCCAAGCAGCTCAAATCCCTCGTGCTGCTCCGGCACCCGCTGCCCCTGCTGCACCTGCTGTGTCCGGCCCTCGTGCCGATGAAGAGAGCTCCAACGAAGGAGATTCTGCTACCATTGCTGCTTGGGATGCAGCTCAGATCTCAAACGTTCTTTGGCGTATGGCCACCACCCCGAGCAAAGTGACTCCCGAGGATGATGTTCCTCCCGAGATCCAAGAACGGGTAGCTCGCTCCATGATTCGATGGGATGGATATATTACTCAGGATCGTAAGGACAAAGAGCAAGAAATATTTTATTCATGGCAGCTTCGAGAAAAACTGAGGACCTTGAGTCTCGACAGTTTTTCAAGTCCAAGCTTGCTACACTTGCTGAATCCAGAAGGGCTCAGAAGGAAAATATCACAGCTGTCAACGAAAAGGTTCGACAGATAGTGAGTGATGGCTTCTCGTCCTCCTTGGTTAATGATACGTCCAAAACGTATCTATAATTTCTGCTTGCTCCATGCCTCTTTTGTGTGATATTGCTATGGTATTGATGAACTTCCATACACTTTTGATCATATTTGGACTAACCTATTAACTCAGTGCACCCCAGTGCCAGTTACTGTTTTCTGCTGTTTTTCTATTTCAGGTTTCCCCCATATTAAAAGTGCTCCAAAAATTCAGGAAAATCCAATAAAAAATCAGCGTATAAGAAGCTTCGGGAATCACCGAGGGGAGGCCAGAGGGGACCCACCAGGGCCCCAGGCGCCCTCCTGTAACACCCTCTGTTGCTTGTAACAGTAATCATCATCACTATTGACTATCACTGTTGATTAATCACACTTTGCTCCCCTTGACCTTGTTCAAACTTTGGATTGATCTTATTCAAACCATGATGTGAGGTGATCTAACCCAAGTCCTCATGCACCTTGCACCTTGGAACTAAACCCAAACCCTAAAACCCCTTTGGTGGTTAATAAAAACAAAGTGCGTAATAATTCCTTGTCCAAATATTTTGGAACCACTTTTGTTAAATCACCAAAAATCAGTGGACCATGCCCATGTGGTTATGATATTTTATCAAGCCACTGAAAAATCCAAACAAATCAAACAGTAGCAAAAACAGTGGCATTTGTTACCTTTTAAATAAAAAAACAATACTAGAGAATTTATATATGCCCCAAACTTTTTGTAGCACTGATGTGGGGTATAACAATAATTATGGAGCCTAGTACATATTTTACAAAAATGCTAAAGTGTATAAAACAAATACAAAAAGAAAAGACAGAAAACAAAAAGCAAAATAAAATGAAAAGAAACTAAACCTCGCCCTAGTCGAGGCCTACCCGACCCAACCCCCCTTCCCATACCTGCCCTCATCCCATCCCCACCTGCCCCGGCGCCGTGGCGCCACCGCCGTGGTTGGGGCGCCTGCCAGCCGCCCCCACCTCCCCTGTGCCGCTGAGGCGATAAGACCGCCCCAGCCACCCCCTAGACAGCCTCTCCCTCCATTTCCCCTCCTCCTCGCCTCGCACGCCTCGGGTGAAAAATCCACCCGAGCCGCCGTCGCCATGACCGCGCACCGCCGTGGCCACTGACGCCCCCGAGCCCCGAGGAATTGTCCAGCGTGTTCCACGTCGTCGTCTTCGTTGCAGAGCGCAAGAAATCGAGCTCGGAGCCACTACGTCGAGCGCACGGTCAACTTCCCCAACTCCGGCCGCCGCGACGTCGCAGAGGAATTCCGGCGCCGTCAAGCCTCCCCCGCGCACGCTTTTCTTGCCTACAAAACCGCGGTAAGCTCCCGCGCCGTCCCCAAGTCTCCCCTGGTTTTTCCCCTCGCCGTAGACACAATTTCCATTAGGGCAGTAGTACCTCGCCGCCGGCGAGCTCGCCCCCGTACCATGGAGCGCGCGTTTGGCACGCCACGCGCGTCGTTTTGCTCCCCGTGCTCCCCTAGATCGAACGCGCGCACGCACGTATCGAACCATGCCATAAAACTCATCGTCGTCGAAGCCGTCCTCTGCTTCGCCGCTGCGCTCATCGTCGTCGTCAACACGGTGGGTCTCTGGCGACGCCACCGCCACCAATCGATGCGGCGCGCCTAAGTGGTCATGTAGGAACAAACGGCGGGCAAAACCATGCCCTTTGGCGTGCGCTGGCTCGAGTTCGCAGGAGCTCTGTCTCCGGCGAGTCGCCGGTGAAGTTCTGGTGAGGCTGCCAGGTGGCCCCCACGCGTCAGCTTCACTGTTAGTGCTAATGACTTTGCACTAACAGTCACTAACCGGTGGGCCAGCCCCTGTTAATCCCTCGGTTTAAATAAACAGAGACATAACCCCCTCCCAGTCACTGACAGTGGGCCCCTAGCATGTTTAAATAAATAAATAAATCTGTTAGTTAACTCTCTGTGTATGACAACTGGGTCCCACTGAGTTTTTATTTAATAAATTGGTTTTATAAAATGTTGAGTCTATGACCAGTGGGCCCAGAGGATTTTCTGATTTATTAAAATGTTTTATAAATAAACAGAGGCTGACATGTGGGTCCCCCACATGTCAGGCACTGTTGTGGATAATGTTTTGGACAATGTTGGAATTTAATAATAAAATAAATTCAGAAAATCATTTAAATTGATTTAAACTTTGAAATTCAATATCTTTTAAACCGTAACTCAGATTAAAAAACTTTATACATGAAAATTGATCAGAAAAATATAATGAATACGAATACGCTATCCATATTGACGAGGGGGTGACCCCACGACTCCCACTAATGGGCCTACCCGGTGTCATTGAAGGCCCACGGAGCTACCGCCGGATTCACCTTGGCCCGCTAGATGGCACCGACATTGGGAGTCCTCGACTGACAAGGAAGGTGCAGGGACTTGCCGTACAAGCTAGGGTTAGATTTCTTGTAATTATAGATTGATTCCTCGAGAGCTGGTCTACTATAAAAAGGCCAGGAGGGGCAACGCATAGAGGGAGAGACATTGCCTGTAACCCTAGCCTAGAGCGCATCTGCCTTGGCATCCCCTGTAACTTCTCCACAATCAATATATCGAGAAGGAAGTGTATCCTCCTGTTTGCCGACGAGCTTATCGTCCAACCTGTGTCTTCTCCAACTAGCCCAGGGTCCCTGACCATGGGACTTGCCGGGGCCGATCCTCGACAATTGGTGCCGACCGTGGGGACCACACAGGTTGGAATTACGATCTCGGCGGTTCCATCTTCAGTAAATCGCAACTCATGGGCAAGAGCCGGGCTCAACCCACTCGAAGGATTCAATGTCACGGCAGACATCTTCGCTGTCCCAGCAGTCTCGATCGAGTGGCAACCGTATCAGACCCAGTACAGTGGAGGCAACCAAACATGGCGTCAGCAACGAAAGAACCGACGATCCAGAAGAGCCGCAAGGAACCCCTACACAGGAGTCCCACTCGAGGAGGCGCGACGCACAGCAAGAGACCCGCAGGTCTGTCGACGGCCCACCACCACCCGGGCACCCGCCGAGCATAACGATGATGGCTACGAGCCTGACACCAGCAACCAAGAATATCGCCACCAAAGGAGGAATCGACGACCCAGGAGGCGCGCCAGGGAGATCTTCAACGAGGACAAACCCCGCAAGCCGCACGATGCAGTCGAGGAGCCAAGGGCCGTCCGACGCACCGCCATGCGGGCACTCAACGACAGCCAAGACAGCGACTCGGAGACACTGGTCGGCGAATACTACGACCCGGAGCGAAGGCCGGACGAATTCGCCAACCTCATCAAGCATCAGGACACAATTCGAGGAATCGAAACAGACCCTCGATTCTACGAACACCCGGAGGACCACGATCATGTCTTCACAATCTCAAGGAGGAAGAGACACAGCGGATCAAGCAAACTCACGATCAGTGAACAGCTCGCAGGACCCTGCACAATTCACAACTTTAAAGATGAATGGGGGCGCATCAGATCCAACCACACCCTGGGAGAATGCCGCCTGTTCAACGAGCTGGCCGACGACCTCAGGAACGAAAAATGCAAAGGAGTCAAGCGCGCTCGAGAGATCGAGCAATCGCCACCACCAAGCCCCTAGGGGCGCCGCAGCCCGCCGCATGGGCAGGTGCTCATGATACAGGAAAGCAGGGTGCCACAAGCGCGGCGTGACGCCTACACCCTGCAGGCTACAACAACCGAGAACATGAAACCAGTGGAAACCTACCAACTGCACGACGCGGAGACCATCATCACGTTCTCGCAGGATGACCACCCGCCAGCCATACCAAGACCAGGACACGCGCCCCTCGTGCTCGACGCACAAATCGGAGGATATGACATGGATAGGGTTTTCATGGACGGAGGCAGCAGCATGAACATCATCTTCGCAAGCACCCTACATAAAATGCTGACACCTGGAGAAACAACAACATCACTCGGATCAATCAAGATTGAAGTTGTCTTTGGCAACCGACGCAATTTCGCCAAGCACGTCCTCGAGTTCGAGGTGCTCGACTGGCCATCTCAATACCACGCCATATTGGGACGACCAGCATTTGCGCAGTTCATGGCAATACCACACTACGCCTATCTCAAGCTCAAGATGCCAGGCTCAGCAGGAGTCCTCACGGTCAACGGAAGCTTCATCAAGTCAGACCAATGCGATCGCGATTTCCACAAAATCTCCGACACACTAGGATCGGACCAAGAACTGAGAGAAATAGTCATGGTCGTCGACAAGAAACTCTTCCCATTGGCAAGCCGCAGCGAGTCAAAGGAGTATGGTCCTATCTTCAGCATCGACAGCGACACGGTCACGCACCAAGTACACCCGACGGACCCAGGCAAAACAGTCCGCGTGTACGCCCACCTGCCAGAGGAACAAGCGACTGATCTAGTGGCTCTCCTTCGAGACGAGTGGAAGATATTCGCCTGGTGCCCAGCCGACATGCCTGGCATACCATGCGAATTCTCAGAACACGCTCTAAACGTCAAACCAAACACGAAACCAGTGAAGCAAGCTCTGAGACGATTCTCAGAGCCCAAGCATAGGGCAATCGGAGAAGAAGTCAACCGATTGCTCGACGCTCAGTTCATCCGAGAAACCAAGAAGGCCACTTGGATAGCAAACCCAGTGCTCGTACCCAAGAAGGACACGGACGTACTGCGCATGTGCGTCGACTACGGGCCAGTGAACAAGCATTGCCCGAAAGACCACTTTCCCCTGCCAAGGATCGACCAAATAATCGATTCGACTGCGGGATGCGATCTGCTTTCCTTTCTGGACGCATATTCAGGATACAACCAGATCAGGATGAAAGAAGAAGACGAAGAGCACACCTCATTCATCACACCTTACGGTGTATTATGTTACAAGACCATGCCCTTCGGGCTGAAGAACGCAGGTGCCACATACCAGCGGATGATGCAAGCCTGCCTAAAGGAGCAAATCGGGAGGAACGTACAGGTGTACGTAGACGATATCGTCATCAAGACCTACAAAGCAGACACTCTACTCGACGACCTGCGCGAAACCTTCGCAGCACTCAAGAAATACAGGATCAAGCTGAATCCAAAGAAGTGCGCCTTCGGCGTACCGGCCGGGAAACTGCTCGGCTACATGGTCTCCGCCCGAGGAATCGAAGCAAACCCCGAGAAGGTCCAAGCCATTGCCAAGATGCAAGAGCCTACTGACATAAAAGGAGTACAACAGCTAACTGGAAGGCTCGCAGCACTAAGCCGTTTCATCAGCCGGCTAGGGGAACGCACGCTGCCTTTCTACCAACTGCTAAGGAAAAGAGAAAAATTCGAGTGGACAGAGGAAGCCCGCCAAGCGTTCGCGGACCTCAAAAAGACGCTCTCAACCCCACCAGTTCTGGCGGTACCCAGGGACAAAGAGAAACTCTACCTCTACATAGCAGCACGCAGCAGCGTAGTAAGCACGGCACTCGTCGTCGAACACACGGAAGAAGGCAAGGTCCAAAGCATACAGAGGCCAATCTATTACCTCAGCATGCTACTGAACAAGTGCCAGCAACGATATCCACACTACCAGAAGTTACTGCTGGCCGTCATCATAACTGCACGGAAGGTGTCACACTACTTCGATGAGCATCCGATCACCATAGTAAGCAGCGCCCCACTCGCGGACATCCTCAACAACCCAGGAGCAACTGGACGAGTCGCCGAGTGGAACATAGAGCTCAGCCCGCAAGATCTACAGTTCAAGCACCCAACAGCAATCAAAGCCCAAGTACTCCCAGACTTCCTGGTCGAGTGGGCCGAAGTACAAACACCAGGACCCCCGGATCTGTCGAGTTCATGGTCAATGTTCTTCGACGGATCGAAAAGACAACAAGGAGCAGGAGCAGAAGTCGTCCTAATCTCCCCCAAAGGAACGAAGCTGAAGTACATCCTCCAGATAAATTTCAGCCACGCATCCAACAACGAAGCTGAGTACGAGGCGCTCCTCCACGACATGCGCATGGACAAAACATGCGGAGCCACCCGCCTCATCATCTACGGGGACTCCAATCTCGTCGTCCAGCAGGCGATGAGAAATTGCGACGCCCTAGCCGACAACATGGCAGCATATCAGAAACTCTACAACGAACTCGAAGGGAGTTTCGACGACTGCGAACTCAACTACATCACCAGGGCCAACAACACGGAGGCGGACGAGCTCGCAAACATCGGATCGACCCGAGGACCAATACCACCCGGAGTTTTCCTGGAAAGCATCAGCCAAAGGTCCATCAAAACACCGGTGGTGGCACTCGAGACAGCCGAGGATGAAGAGGACGCAACAGACCCAGCGCAAGTGGCATCAGCAAGCCCGTCAGAAGGCACCGGCACCAGCACACCCGACGGCACAACAGCAGACGAGCTCGACGGACCAGCCTGGGCAAAACCATTCCTTCGGTTCATAATCAAGGGAACGCTACCGCAAGACGTGGCCGAAGCACGACGCATCAGCAAAAGCTCCAAAGCGTTCACGGTGATCAACAAACAGTTGTACAAACGCAGCATTGCGCAAATACTTCAAAAGTGCATCGACGAGGAAGACGGCAAAGCCCTACTCCTCGAAATCCACGAGGGCACATGCGGGCACCACACAAGCAGTCGAGTACTCGTGTCCAAGGCATTTCGAGCAGGTTTCTACTGGCCCACAACAATGAAAAACGCAGAGGACATAGTGCGGCGCTGCGTCGCCTGCCAAAAATTCGCTAACAGGCCGCACGCCCCGGCCTCAGAGCTCAAGACCATACCGTTATCCTGGCCATTCGCCACCTGGGGACTCGACATGGTCGGCCCACTCAGGAAATCATCAAAAGGAGGAAGGACACATCTACTGGTCGCAGTCGACAAGTTCACCAAGTGGATCGAAGCAGTGCCAATCACCAGTTCCACCGCCCTCACGGCCGTGAACTTCATCAAGTCAATAATCTTCAGATTCGGAGTGCCACACAACATCATCACAGACAATGGCACAAATTTCACAACTGCCGAATTCCAGAACTTCTGCGAAGAGCTAGGCATTAAAATAAACTACGCGTCAGTCGCGCACCCGCAATCCAACGGCCAGGTGGAGAAAGCAAACAGACTCGTATGCGGAGGACTCAAGAAGCGGCTCCTCGCACCACTCGAGCAGGCCGCCGGAAACTGGGTAGAAGAGCTCCCCGCAGTACTTTGGAGCCTACGGACCACGCCAAATACTGCGACCCAATTTACACCGTTCTTTATGGTTTACGGGGCCGAAGCAGTACTACCACATGACCTCAAGTTCGGAGCACCTCGGGTCACGGGGTACGAAGAAGAGGAAGCAGAAGAAGCACTCCAAGACGACAAAGACACAGTCGACGAAGCAAGAGACGTGGCCCTGTCAAAGTCAGAAGGATACCAGGACAAGCTGCGCACCTACCAAAGCAGTCGCCTTCGAACCAAAACCTTCAACAAAGGGGACCTAGTACTATGACTGATACAAGAGAAGGTCCACAAATTAGCCCCCCAATGGGAAGGCCCATTCATAATATCAGAAGTCATCGGAGGCGGCGCTTACAGGCTGAAGAACCCAAAGACGGACGAAGACGTGGGCAATCCATGGAATGTCGCAAACCTGCGACTGTTCTACCCTTAACATCAATCGGTTGGACATGACCGACAACTCATGTAATCATTCGACCGGAAATAAAGCATATATTGCCCAAACATTACCAGCTTTCAAAGCACTCGGGGGCTTAAGAAGAATCCCCCCGAGCCTTGCTATCGCCTACGCGATCTTACATCAAAAAGCACTCGGGGGCTTAAGAAAAATCCCCCCGAGCCCTGCTATCGCCTACGCGATCTTACATCAAAAAGCACTCGGGGGCTTAAGAAGAATCCCCCCGAGCCCTGCTATCGCCTACGCGATCTTACACCAAAAAGCACTCGGGGGCTTAAGAAGAATCCCCTCGAGCCCTGCTATCGCCTACGCGATCTTACATCAAAAAGAACTCGGGGGCTTAAGAAAAATCCCCCCGAGCCCTGCTATCGCCTACGCGATCTTACATCAAAAAGCACTCGGGGGCTTAAGAAAAATCCCCCCGAGCCCTGCTATCGCCTACGCGATCTTACATCAAAAAGCACTCGGGGGTTTAAGAAGAATCCCCCCGAGCCCTGCTATCGCCTACGCGATCTTACATTAAAAAGCACTCGGGGGCTTAAGAAGAATCCCCCCGAGCCCTGCTATCGCCTACGCGATCTTACATCAAAAAACACTCGGGGGCTTAAGAAAAATCCCCCCGAGCCCTGCTATCGCCTACGCGATCTTACATCAAAAAGCACTCGGGGGCTTAAGAAGAATCGCCCCGAGCCCTGCTATCGCCTACGCGATCTTACACCAAAAAGCACTCGAGGGCTTAAGAAAGATCCCCCCGAGCCCTGCTATCGCCTACGCGATCTTACATCAAAAAGCACTCGGGGCTCAAGAGCAAAATCCCCACGAGAGATGCTATCGCCTAAAACTCGGGGACTCGAGCACAAGAACTCCCCCCAGAGGACGCTATCTTCACCCACGCGACCTCTACATCCGAGCACGCGGGAGCTCGAGGACCATCGCCTCCCGAAGGACCGTTCGCGCAGTCTGAATCTTAAAAAACGCTCAAGCAAAAACACCCGGCCAACCCCATCTGCCGAAAGCAAGGCTCAAAAAACATGGCAACAATTAGATGGAGCACCAAGTACTCTGAAGAAAACTTTGGAGGAAGCACAGGACACAAGCTCATTTAGTCTTCACCCGATCACCAACGATCACCTAAAGACTCGGGGGCTACTCCCATCGGGAGCGCTGCCGGGCACCCGATAAAAGGACAGAAATCAACGGAAGAACGACAAGGGAAACAAATCTAAAGGCTACGCTTGACTCTACAATTCAAACGTAGCCTTGGGGGTTACTCCCATTGGGAGCGCTGTCGCGCACCCGATAGAACCCACATTGCAAAGTTAGGGGGAACTCGAACACAGCTCTCGATCGCCAAGGACTCGAACACAGCTCTCGATCAGGACTTGAACACAGCCCTCGGCCGAGTAAAAGCCCAAAGATAAAATTCTGTTGCAAAAGACTCAAGCACAGTTCACATCACAAGAGTCATTTTCAGTACAAAAGGACTCAACTATATTTGGATAGAAGGCAGCTCCTGTTACCAGAGGAAATCACCCAAGGAATTATGACTTCTACATGTGTGCCCATGAGGGGTAACCGACTCTAGTACAAGAGCATCATCAAAGGAGGAGTCGAAGCAGCAGGCTCATGATGTCAATGACATAACAAAAGGTGAAACTCGACTTATTTGCGGAGTCATTGAAGGCGACGCTCCACCAGCTTCTTCTCCTGCTCCTCTAGCTTCTCCTCCAGCTCCGCCCAAGCTGCCGGCGAAGATGACGCCGCTGCCTCCAGTTCTACAAGGTCGCCTGCCGCGCTCGTTTAACCGGTGGCTTGACATCGAGGTCTTCTTCAGAGCCAGATGGGGAAGCAGTTGAAGACGGCTCACCACCAGCACCAGAAGAGTCCTTGGAGGACGAAGCAGTCGAAGACACAGGCGAAGGACCCCCCGACCTTGCGGAAACGTCGCTGCTTGACTGCTGACCTCGCGGGTCCATGCTGTTGCCGCTCGGATCAAAAGCACGGACGGCAACAGTGCTCTCACCATCAAACCGACAGCAAAGAACATCGCCAATGCGCAGACCCAAACGGCGAGAAAACGAACTCCAACCAGAGCCAAGAAAGACCAAGCGGGAACGGTCAAACTCAAATCGACATAGGAGGGAGCTCGATCGCTCCCCTGATGATGCAGAAGCAAGCCATCCAAACCAAGATCGCCACAACGGCAGAAAAAGAAGGAGGAAGAAGAACGCGAGTGGCATTAAGGCCACGAACGCGCAATAAGAAATCATGCCGCCAAAAGCCCTCCGCAACAGACAAAGAAGGTGGTAGCGGAGTGTCATGTCGACCACCGCGTCCAGAACGAGGAGCACGCCCACATCTACTACGACGGACGCGACCACGGCCGGAGCCTCTCTTTGGAGCCATGGAAAGTTAGAAAAAGGGAAATAGAAGAGGAGACAGATGGAGGAAAGCAAACCAGGACGAAGCCATTTTATAGTGCAAGGAAGCCCCGACGCGGCAAGGCCAAGCGATGCCCGCACTTAAAGCTATGCCGACGCTTTAGAATCCGAGGCCAAAGATGCTCGCCCACGGGGTGCGCTGTTCATACTACCATCAAATCACGCGCATTGGAAACGCGTGCCACGGGAACTTAACCGGCGCTGCTCGCACGCCACTGAGCTCATTATCATGACCGGTCAAGATGAAAAGACGGTTCACTGCCAAGCATCTATAATAATAACCACACAGCGACGTGGTTATCCTGACAGAAAAAAAGTAGCAGAAGACCAACCAACGTCTCGTCACAAGTAAAGCTTATCAGGAACGCCACCGAAACCCAGAAATTTTATCAGATTTTTTTCCATCAAAGAAAAAACTTCTCACTCCCATCGGGAGGAGCCCATCCCGAGAGTCCCCAGGTGCTCACTCATCTGAAGATCAACCAGGTGCTCGAGTGATCACTCGCACGCACTAGAGTTACAGGTGCTCCCTCACCCGTGGACCCACAAGGTGCTCGAGTGATCGCTCGCACTCTTGAGAGTTTCGGGTGCTCCCTCACCTCTGAAAGAAACTCAAAACAGCTTTCGAGTAATTACTCGCAGAAGGATTCCTCGCCTGAGCACTCGAAACAAGCTCCGCGAGTAAGATGAGTGAACAACTCACTTGATGATTTGTTCCAAGTGGGTGAAATGCTATAAGGCTCCGCGCCTCAAAAACACACCTATTCCTGGAACCACGACACACTGTGCCCAGATGCCACGCAAGACTAGCGTGTAGGTAAGACCCTGCTGCGAAGTTCGGCTGGGCTGGGACTTGCCGAAGAGCGATTTCACTCCCAACCTTTCCATGCGCTGCGCATGAAGTATAAAGCTGGGCGGACGCGCCTTAGGCTACGCAACCAACTGGCGGCAATTGAACACCGTAAGACCTGAAGCGGCCGGACTTTTGCTATGCTCCAGTATTCCAAGATCATGTCGAGGGACATGAGTTTGATTGGGCGATCGCGGTATTTGCCACTAGCGCAATTCACTAAGGCTCGATCCGTCGACTCCTTGGGCCCTTTCTGCTTAGCATCCCTCGAAACAGGTTTTGTCATGGCCACCATGCTGCCAGCGACCGCGGGTGTACCGCGCATACAAGCCACGGACGTATGAAGACGAACTCGAGTCCCTGCGCGACTCTTCGAGTCCCCCAGGTACTCGGGGGCTACTGACGAGGGGGTGACCCCACGACTCCCACTAATGGGCCTACCCGATGTCATTGAAGGCCCACGGAGCTACCTCCGGATTCACCTAGGCCCGCTAGATGGCACCGACATTGGGAGTCCTCGACTGACAAGGAAGGTGAAGGGACTTGCCGTACAAGCTAGGGTTAGATTTCCTGTAATTATAGATTGATTCCTCGAGACCTGGTCTACTATAAAAAGGCCAGGAGGGGCAACACATAGAGGGAGAGACATCGCCTGTAACCCTAGCCTAGAGAGCATCTGCCTTGGCATCCCCTGTAACTTCTCCACAATCAATATATCGAGCAGGAAGTGTATCCTCCTGTTTGCCGACGAGCTTATCGTCCAACCTGTGTCTTCTCCAACTAGCCCAGGGTCCCTGACCATGGGACTTGCCAGGGCAGATCCTCGACACATATGACTACCACCTCCTCTAACTTACCGAGCATCGACATTCCCCCTTCGGGCCGTCTGTCGATAATTCTCCGGTGCCGGTAAAAACCTGCCGGATGAATTTACTCTTAACATGAAAGTTGCTCAGAATGAATCAACGATCACGGATACAATATCCACATGTCTGTCAGATGTCTCTAACACTGCAGACATGGAACCTTCCCCTCCGGATCATCTGTCCGGTAATCACCCGGAGCCGGTAGTTCATCCCCAGATGAATATCCGTTCCGAGCAACGTGCATTGCACTGCGTTAGAACACCGTTAGCATTGCATCTGTCATGACATGCATCTGTTTGTATATGCTTGCTTTGTATTTACTGTTTCTCCCCCTTTATTCTTCGGTAGATCCCGAGGCTTCTGTCGACTACACCGCTGCTGAGTACGATTACTACGTCGACGACCCTACTTCTACCGTCGAGCTTCCAGGCAAGCAGAGCCATTCTCTTCCCCAGATATTGCCTATCTTTCCGTACTTTTCTTGCAATAGGAATTGTTACTGCTGCTGCTACGTTACAATCCTATTCAATTGCATAGCCTGTTTATGTCGCCCCTTGATGTACCTTTCTTTACCCTATGCTTCCTATATAAATATATATCATATTCAGCAGTGATCCCTGCGCATTATTAGCTAGGATTATATAGCGGGCCGTGATCACTCAAGGGAGTGACGCGGATACAACTTATTACAACTGCACAGGTACGGTACAATGCAGACACCGCCTCAGGCCCCTACCTCGGCTCTTCCGAGCCACCCTCAAGTGTGAGCTATCGAGGAGTGATCCTTGTACTCCACTCGCTGCTGACTCTGTATAGCCGCTCTAGGTACCTGAGCAACGGTTGTCCTAAAGGTAAGAAGTCGGGCGACCCAACGGTGCCCGTGAGTGGTATTGCGACGGGACGACAGGGAGGGTACGACCAGTGTACCGGTGTGCTTGACCCCTAATCGTTGGCCGCAAGAGTTACCAAACCACGAAAGTCGAGCTACTCCAGGAGCACACGCGAGACAAGGTAAGGAGACGGTTCACCTTGTTGGTAACCGCAGAGACTTGGTGGGACGACAGGGCAGGCACCGATGTACTGGTGGTCCTGGCTGCTGTCGTTGTCCGCGGGTCAGTTAAGTCGAGGCAACGATAACGGTTGTCCCGCAAGTTAATAAAACGACTAATGGTTCCGTGGATGTCTTGAGTTGGCTATATGGCATGTACGCACTACCTACCTGTGGGAATTACGAGTTATGGGCTCCTCTGCTTCGTAGTGTCGTCCGAGGACTCTTCAGACGTCAGCAATACTGCGGGCTGATTGCCGGGAAGTGGTGTTGTCTTATTTGCTCGCGCGGTGGTGTCTTATTTGGATTTGCTTTAACTTCACCGGACAGCCACGCACCGTGCAGGAGTACGTTTGGGTTGGGGTCCAAGGCCCGACGTACTTATGATTTAGACCGGCGGATGGCCTCTCTGTTGAGTTTGAAAGATGGGCTACGAGGTGTCAGATAGCCTCGGTGGAGAGTTCCCTAACAAGGTGCCCGCCACCCTGGAGATCCGTGCGTGTAGTGTAACACAAGTGCACCCCTGCAGGGAAGATTAATCTATTCGAATAGTCATGTCCACGGTAACAGGACGCTTTATGCTGAAGCTGGATCTTACCACTACAAACTATTATTATTAAACTGTATGGTTCCGGGTTTTCTTCCTCGCTGGGATGTCGAGGAGGTGAACTCGGAGGCATTGCTAATTATTACAACTTACTATTATACAATGCTGCAGCAACTTCTGCTGCATTGTTACTTTATGCTTTATATAAACTGTTGGCTATTCTCTCCTCATGCTGCAAGACTCATCAGAAGATGCTAGTCTTCGATAGGCCTAGCTTCTCACCCTTATTCTTATTTCTATCTTGCAGTCCACTATATATAGCCTCCCCTTACATTTGATACAATGCATAATTGCTTAGTAGCGGACGTAAGACTCGCGGGTATGCTAGGTACTCACCTTTGCTTTATTTCCCTTTTTTCGCTTTGCCTGATCGGCCGCTGCAGCCGACGTTGGAGCCCAGGAGCAGGAGTACCCCGGAGGCGACTACTACGACGTCGAGTTCCCCGTTGACCAGGAGTAGTTCGGTGGATCCTAGGAAGGAGGCCTCGCCTTTTCGATCTGTATCTCTGATGTCATTTGTGCTAGCCTTATTAAGGCAAAACTTAACTAACTATGTCTGTACTCAGATATTATGGCTTGTATGACTTATGTATTCGGATCCTCGTGATCCCCGGTATTGTAACATGATTGTTTCTCCTTTTGTGTTTAGTGTTGTGCTGTGATATTCTCACCGTGGCACCCTAATCTCAGCCGTGTACCCTGTGTGTATGATTAGTGTACACGGATTGATTTTGGGGGTGTCACACCTCCCGGCGCGCCCTAGGGTGGGGCCGCGCCAGGGGGCCGCCTGGACCCCTGGTGGCCCCCCTGTCTGCCCCCTTCGCCTATTTATTCATCGTGACGAGAAACCCCCGTGACGGGAACCCTTTTTCGCGATCTCTCCTCTGTTCCGCTGCCGCCGCGCTTCCAAGATCGGGAGCACCAGAAGACCTCTTCCCGGCACCCTTCCGGAGGGAGGAACCACCTCCGGGAGCTTCTCCACCACCATGGATGCTTCCCGGATGAAACGTGAGTAGTCCACCTTGGACCATGGGTCTATGATCAGTAGCTATGTGATGTTCTCCTCCCCTCTTTGTTCTTCATGGATTAGACCTCGTGAGCTGCCCTACATGATCGAGGCATATATGTAATATTTCTACTGTTGCTATGCTGAGTTTGCTGGGATACGATGGATTATGAGATTATGTTCAGATTGTGTTTGAGTAATATATTTGATTCTCCTCTTTTATATTTATGTTCTAAAGTAATTCTTGCATGTTCTCCGTTGGTGTTTATTGCTTTGGCCAAGTAGTAGGTAGTGACTCCAAGAGGGAGAGTTATGCATGATTGTGGGTTCATGCGCCCCGATGACTAGCTTGAGTGACAGAAACATGAGTCTAGGGGATGTGATGTTGCCACAAGGGGGAAAACAATGGTGCTTGTACTTGCGGGGTGCAAGGATTGTTTACTTCACGCAAAGTTCTTTAATGCAGTTGTCTGTTGCTTTGAGTTTACACTTTGGGTGGGATTCGCAGCTTAATACCAGCGAGATGTTCTGGATAGATATCTCAAGGTGGATGATTAGTAGGTAGATGCAGATGGATTTAGGTCTACTTCTCTTGGCGTATCGACCATGCTTTTGAGGCTCTTCCTTTCTTTATAGCATAATTAGCATTGGTTTGCGCACATAATCCTGTCAATTGCCCAGCTGTAATTTGTTTACCTCGCATGGCTATTTTATCGTCTTTTGGGAGAGAGACATCACTAGTGAACATCATGGGACCTCGGTCAATATTTCCAATATTGTTTACACCCACTATCAATTTACTACTTTATTTACTTTTCCTTTGCTATCACTATCATTATTATCCCGTGCGTTTTATCCTTTGTAAACAACAAGGCCGAAGGGATTGACAACCTCTTTGTACTCGTTGGGAGCAAAGTTATCTGTTGTGTGTGCAGGTCCACGCCAACCGCTAATCTCTGGCGCCGTTGTCACCTTCCTATCGTTGTCGGAGTCCTACTGGAGACAAACCTTGGTATCTTCACCGAGGGAAATTTGCTGCTGTCTACATCTCAACCTTCCACTTTGGGTAACCTAGAAGGTTGAGATGTAGACAGCAACAAATTTCCCTCGGTGAAGATACCAAGGTTTGTCTCCAGTAGGACTCCGACAACGACAGGAAGGTGACAACGGGGCCAGCAATTAGGCGGTTGGCGTGGACCTGCGCACACAACATATAACTTTGCTCCCAACGAGTACATAGAGGTTTTCTATCCCTCCGGCCTTGTTTTTTACAAAGGATCAAACGCACGGGATAATAATGATAGCGATAGCAACGGAAAAGGAAATAAACAAGAAAATAAATAGTGGGCATAAACGGTGTTGGAAATATGGACTGGGGTCCCATGATGTTCACTAGTGATGTCTCTCTCCAAAAAGACAATAAAATAGCCATGCGAGGTAAACAAATTACAGCTGGGCAATTGACAAGATTATGTGCGCAAACCAATGCTAACTATGCTATAAAAAAGGAAGAGGCTCAAAAAGCATGGGCGATACGCCAAGACAAATAGACCGAAATCCATCTGCATCTACCTACTAATCATCCACCTTGAGATATCTATCCAGAACATCACGCTGGTATTAAGTTGCGAATCCCACCCAAAGTGTAAACTCAAAACAACAAACAACTGCATTAAAGAACTTTGCGTAAAGTAAATAATCCTTGCACCCGCAAGTACAAGCACCGTTGTTTTCTCCCTTGTGGCAACAACACTTCCCTAGACTCATGTTTCTGTCACTCAAGCTAGTCATCAGGGGGCATGAACCCACAATCATGCATAACGCTCCCTCTTGGAGTCACTACCTACTACTTGGCCAAAGCAATAAACAGCAACGGAGAACATGCAAGAATTACTCAAGAACATAAATATAAAGAGGAGAATCAAACATATTACTCAAACACAATCTGAACATAGTCTCATAATCCATCAGATCCCAGCAAACTCAGCATAGCAACAACAAAAATATTACATATGTGCCTCGATCATGTAGGGAAGCTCACGAGGTCTAAACCATGAAGAAGAAAGAGGGGAGGAGAACATCACATAGCTACTGATCATGGACCCATGGTCCAAGGTGGACTACTCACGGTTCATCCGGGAAGCATCCATGGTGGTGGAGAAGCTCCCGGAGGTGGTTCCTCCCTCCGACAGGGTGCCGGGAAGAGGGCTCCTGGTGCTCCTGATCTTGGAAGCGCGGAGGCGGCGGAACAGAGGAGAGATCGCGAAAAAGGGTTCTGTCCTCGAGGGTTTTGGGACGAGAGGGATATATAGGCGAAGGGGGCAGCCAGAGGTGGACCAGGGGCCCCAGGAGCCCCCCTGGCGCGGCCTAGGGGGTGGCCGCGCCAGGTGGCCGCCTGGGCCACCCCTGGCCCCACTTGGGCTCTTCCCGAAGCTTCCTGTACGCTGATTTTTTGTATATTTTTCTCGGAATTTTTATGGCCCTTTCAGTAATGGGAAAACCTGAAATACAAAAACAGCAGAAAACTGGAACTAACACTGGGGTGCACTGAGTTAATAGGTTAGTCCAAATATGATCAAAATTGTATGGAAGTGCATCAATATCATAGCATTATCACACAAAAGATGCATGGAGCAAGCAGAAATTATAGATACATTTTGGACGTATCAACATCTCCAAGCTTAATTCCTGCTCGTCCTCGAGTAGGTAAATGATAACAAGCATAATTTCTGTGGTGACACGCTACCAACCATATAAGAACTTTTAAGTAAAGCAATCAAGGCATGTAATTCAATTCAATTCATAACAGGAAAGAGTCTATATTAGCATTGAAACAAGCAACATAAGATCATAAAGGTGAAAGAGCTCTCGCTGTCCGTGACTCGAATGTCTCCAAATGGTGTTTGCGTGCAAGAAAGGGGATAGGGATATACGAGAGAGTACAAAATAGTTTTTATTGTTGAGAACTTAATCTACTAAAGTTTCACACTTGGTCTTCTTTGGAATCTTATCTTGACTCATCCCCAGACCACTAGCCAGGTATAAGTCAAAATGATCCACTCCCTTTCGATGTTTTGAGCACTCATGCAATGGATGAGCGTAAGCAAGAAAGTTGAAACTTAGGATGGAAAAGAGAGAAAAATGATGGGGGAGGAAGACAAAAAAGGTGTGAAAGGCTCACATCAATGAGGACAACCATAAGCGAGAGAAAGCCAAATGATAGATATGATGTGAGTAGTAGGGATTGCCATGCAACGGATGCACATATGAGCTAAGGTAAGCTCTCCAATGGAAATAGTGGGGTTGCATCCAACTTGCTCGCTCAAGAAGACCTAGAGCTCATTTGAGGAGGCTCATCATTGGAATATACAAGCCAAGTTCTATAGTGTGAAGGTCCCCACATAGCTATATGCATGAATGATAATCTCTATGGAGTACAAGGTATAAGAGGGAGTACGAGTGTGGATCTATCAAAAAGGAATAGTAGTGTGCCCCCTTCTCTCTTTTTATTTCTTTTTCTCTTTTTTCTATTTTTTTGTATTTTTTTGGTGGCCTCAATGGATCTTTCTATTTAACTCTCATATGTCCTCTTTGGGATATTTTATTTTGTCCACTTTGGGATCTTTTCCTCACTTAAGGGCAACACTCTATTTTACAAGGAGTAGAAGATCTTCACAATTTACAAGGTACTTTACATAAAGAAGATGTAGCTATCATGATGTATGCAATGTATGCCGCTGCCGGTGTAGCAGGAACATGTATGACATGAAGATCAAGTCATGAAGAGGTGGGTGTTGCATGGAAATATATCTTGGAAAGGCTATGGAAATGCCTTTATAGATAGGTATGGTGGCTGTTTTGAGGAAGGATATAAGGAGGTTTATGATGACAGAGCGTATCATGCCAAGGGTTTGGATGTACCAGCGAAGGTGGACGCCAACTCTGGGAGTGAGAAGAGGGCAATGCACGGCACGGAAGAGGCTAGCAAATATGAGGAGGTGGAAGTGTCAACTTTCAATACTTACATTAGTCCAAAGAACTCATGCACTTATTATAGGTAAATCTCAATCTAATAAGGAGGTTCACAAAGAGAAAATTACCCCGAGGAGGAGTGTATGGGGTTTTGGTTATCCTTGCGCATCCTCGACTCATGGTACGTGAGTGTACTCTAATATCTGCTCCCTCCAAAGATTAGACTTCCATCTAGTAGCTAGAGTTCTCAACTAGTTTTTGTAGGTTTTAAAAAATAAACACAGATTTCCCAAAATACAACACCTATCACTAATAGGCTAGAGCTCTTGACACCAAAAGTTCAAACATTACTCATATCAATACCTCAAAACTATTGCAAGTTACTACTACAATTGAATAGCAACCTCAATTACCTACTCCAAGTCAAGACACAAAACTCAGTGCAACAGGCAAACTGTCTAAACAAGATAAACATGAAAACTCAAGAGAGTTCTAGCAACCAACTAAATAAAAGCTCTTAAAAAGATAAGCATGAAAACTAAGAGATAAACATGACAACAACTATGAAAAAGATATAGAACACACACAACAAAGATAAGCATGAAAATACTATGTTGTGTTCTAGGCTGAAGTGGAGTGTGTTTCTCTCCCACACAAAGAAAGCTGGGTTCTAACTTTTTATGAACAGCAAGCAAAGCTAAAGAAAACTAAAAAGGAAATAAAGAGCAAGACGCTCCAAGCATAGCACATAACGCATGAAGTGATAAAAATATAGTGGAACGAAAGACGAACTGATAATTGTTGATGGAGAAGGGGATGCATGGGGGCATCCCCAAGCTTAGACGCTTGAGTCTCCTTGAATATTTATTGGGGATGCATGGGGGAATCCCCAAGCTTGAGCGTTTGACACTCCTGAATCTTCTTTTATCATCTTCCCTCGAACACTTGAAAACTCTCTTCATACATAACTCATCATAATCTGATTAGCGAGGTTAGTACCCATAATAAAATAATTTTTCCCTACTGGAAATAAGGATATTCTTGAAGAGCTACTGTTTCTCAAGGTCGCCAAATTTTTTTTGCAAAGAAAAAGCAAGTTTAAGGTTTGCAAAAGTTAGGAGAGACAAAACGTGGCAGAATCTGTGAAAAACAGACCAGCAGGTGGTAAAGAATTTTTTAGGGATACTTCTGCAACTCAAATAAAAAAACTCAGAACATATGAAAGTTCCGTGATTGTATAGAGAACACCGTGTAAACAATTCAGCTCAAAAAGATGAACTGGGATTTTTCTATGATTTTTCCCGTCACGAGGACAGAATCTGTTTTCTGGACAGCATGTCACAACTTTCACTTCCCATGTCATATGAGGCAATACTTGGCACAAAGCTTGAAAATAAAGATACAATGATGTTGCTACAGTAGTAACAATCATCAAGACCATTAAAAACAGAAGAAAAATATCTTGGGTTGCCTCCCAACAAGCGCTTTCTTTTACGCCTTTAAGCTAGGCATAAAGATTATAAAAGGTGCTCTCATAAGAACAAGAATTTGAAGAAAAAGAGAGCATCAAGAAGCAAATATGAAACACATTTAAGCCTAACCCACTTCCTATGCATCATCTTGTAAGAAAATAAGTCAAAGAAGCACAAAGTGACATGCATAGGAAGGTCGAAAAAGAACAACTTCAAGGTATTTTAGTAATATGGAAGTTTCTACAACCAAACTTCCCTCTCTCAAAATAATTTTGAGTAGTATCATGAACAACATCAAGAATATGACTATCACATAAATCATGTTGTTCATGACCTACAAGAACACGTGTATAGTTTTCAACACGGTCTTTAGGATTATAAGATAAATGCAACCCATCACATTGAGCCTTGATAAGGGAAAAATTCTCCGGAGTTGGAGGTTTCAAAAGGATAATATGGCAATCAAGTGTGAGTGCAATAACAACAATTTCATGCTTAACATAAGGAACTATGGCAAGTTCATCTTCGTAAGCGTCATCCATAGTGGAATCATGGCCATCAACAAAGCAAGTATCAAAATCATCAGAAAGGGGTGCATCAAGTGAGTCCTCGGAATCATAGGATTCCTCTTCATAGCAACCATTAGCCTCTTCTCGGGCAGCAAGCATTCTATTTTTAAATTCCTAAATATAAGCATTGGAAGTATAATTCTCGAAGCAATAAGCAAGAACTGCAAAGTTTTCAGACTTGTGAATAGTATCATAGGTCTTTTCAATCAAAGAAGCAATCTCATAAGCACCCTTAAAAGCAACAAACTCTTCAATCTTTTCAACATCAAAGTAGTCATAAACACCTTTTGCATAAGAAGATAGGATCTCATTGTCATTAAACTGACATTGGAAAGGAAGGTGTTTACGATCTATATTAGAGCAGCAAGTAAAATCATAAATTTGGAATAAACACTCAGCATAGCAATAAGAAGTTTGTATTTGGTCCCATAAGTGTTTCCCTTTCTGAGATAGTCGGTGCCGCGTATAATGAGCATGCTCATCCAATGATTTTCCCTCAACCAAGTCGGTTGGGTTTTTAGCGTGAGAAAAAATTGATCGAAGACGAATCAAGTGAAACATGTCCGTCCTTCCATATTTGGGTGGTTCAGCACCCATGGTGAGGATAGTATCACTAGGAAAAACAAGACGAAGGCAAAATGTAGCAACTATTTTTGTGGTTTTTCATATAAGACACAAAGGCAAAAGAAAAAACTGGAAAGGTAAACTAACAAGACTAAAAAGCAAAGATAAAATATAGTGTGCAACTCCCCTATCTTGAAGAGTGGAGTCCCCGGCAACGGCGCCAGAAATTAGCTTTGATGGCTTCTCGCCCCTCGTTGGTTACCCAAAGTGGAAGGTTGATATGTAGACAACAGCAAATTTCCCTCGGTGAAGATACCACGGTTTGTCTCCAGTAGGACTCCGACAACGACAGGAAGGTGACAACGGCGCTAGCAATTAGGCAATTGACGTGGACCTGCACACACAACAGATAACTTTGCTCCCAACGAGTACAAAGAGGTAGTCAATCCCTCCGGCCTTGTTGTTTACAAAGGATCAAACACACGGGATAATAATGATAGCGATAGCAACGGAAAAGGAAATAAAGAAGAAAATAAATAGTGGGTGTAAACAGTGTTGGAAATATGGACCGGGGTCCCATGATGTTCACTAGTGATGTCTCTCTCCCAAATGACGATAAAATAGCCATGCGAGGTAAACAAATTACAGCTGGGCAATTGACAGGATTATGTGCGCAAACCAATGCTAACTATGCTATAAAGAAAGGAAGAGTCTCAAAAGCATGGGCGGTACGCCAAGACAAGTAGACCGAAATCCATCTGCATCTACCTACTAATCATCCACCTTGAGATATCTATCCGTAACATCTCACTGGTTTTAAGTTGCGAATCCCACCCAAAGTGTAAATTCAAAGCAACAGACAACTGCATTAAAGAACTTTGCGTAAAGTAAACAATCTTTGCACCCGCAAGTACAAGCACCGTTGTTTTCTCCCTTTTGGCAACATCACATCCCCTAGACTCATGTTTCTGTCACTCAAGCTAGTCATCAGGGGGCATGAACCCACAATCATGCATAACGCTCCCTCTTGGAGTCACTACCTACTACTTGTCCAAAGCAATAAACAACAACGGAGAACATGCAAGAATTACTCAAGAACATAAATATAAAAGAGGAGAATCAAATATATTACTCAAACACAATCTGAACATAGTCTCATAATCTATCAGATCCCAGCAAACTCAGCATAGCAACAGCAGAAAGATTACATATGTGCCTCGATCATGTAGGGCAGCTCACGAGGTCTAAACCATGAAGAACAAAGAGGGGAGGATAACATCACATAGCTACTGATCATGGACCCATGGTCCAAGGTGGACTACTCACGGTTCATCCGGGAAGCATCCATGGTGGTGGAGAAGCTCCCAGAGGTGGTTCCTCCCTCCGGCAGGGTGCCGGGACGAGGGATCCTGGTGTTCCCGATCTTGGAAGCGCGGCGGCGGAACAGAGGAGAGATCATGAAAAAGGGTTCTGTCCTCGAGGGTTTTGGGACGAGAGGGATATATAGGCGAAGGGGGGCAGCCAAAGGTGGTTCAGGGGCCCCAGGTGCCCGCTGGCGCGACCTAGGGGGTGGCCGCGCCGGGTGGCCGCCTGGGCCACCCCTGGCTCCCCTCTGGCCCCACTTGGGCTCTTCCCGAAGCTTCCTGTACGCTGATTTATCCTATATTTTCCCGGAATTTTTCTGGCACTTTAAGTAATGGGAAAACCTGAAATACAAAAGCAGCAAAAAACAGGAACTGGCACTGGGGTGCACTGAGTTAATAGGTTAGTCCAAATATGATCAAAAGTGTATAGAAGTGCATCAATATCATAGCATTATCACACAAAAGATGCATGGAGCAAGCAGAAATTATAGATACGTTTTGGACGTATCAGTGAGCGATATGTGCAAGGAGCACAATGCCACCCTCTCCAAGAAACAATCTCGAAAGAGAAAGTCCCCTGGCCCATCCTCTATGCGTGGGAAGCCAAAGATCGAGAAAATATCAAAGAAGAAGAAGTCTGCCGAGGCCGATGCTGCACCAGCTCGACAGGAAACTACAACAACCCCCGCCAAACAACCCACTCCACCCCGTACAAAAACACCACCACCTCGCCAAGCCACCCCCCATCTCGCCAACAAACTCCACCTCCGCGTCAGCCCACTCCATCAAAAGCTCCATCACCTGCCCCTTCACCACCTAGAGAAGTCATTCCCACTACCACCCCTGCTCCAGATGTGACCGAGCGAAATGCTCAGGTCGAGCAAGAACCACCTGCCCCAATTCCATCGGTGTAGAAGGATTATTCCTCTGCCCAAACGCTGAACGAAGGAGAATATGCACACGTGGATGTTACCATAGTTTCATCCCGTCAAGAGGCACCGCCTGCTCCAGAAGAGGCTGCTGCCGAAGAAGAAAGTTCTTCTGACTCCAGTTCATCCGATGGCTCCTCTTCCTCCTTAAGTTCTTCGAACGAAGAAATGCATGATGCTTTTGCACAACTTGATGAAGATCTTGACGCTATGGAGACTGAGGAGGCCGAGCAGAATGAGAATGCCGACGAAGGAAAACCCGTCGATGAGCAGACCGAATAAAATGCTCCTGCAGCCATCCTAGCTCAGGACATCGTAAATGTTCTATCATCTCTTCCCCGACCTGCTGAGACATTTCTTCAAATTCCAGAAAATGAAGCTGAAGTATTTTCGGTCGATGAGCTGCTCCACTCTACTCATCCGAGAGAAATGCTTCCTTTGTTCCACCCCGATGTCCCTCGAGGAGGCCCTATCTTCAAGAGGCGGGAACACAAGCCATTTTTCTTCGGGACCAATCCCTACGAGAAGCCAAGAAATGCATATTCTCTTCGGTTTTGGACCCAAGAGCAACCATCTACTACACTCGCGTGCTTTACAACAAGGCTAGAGTTTTCCAACATCAGTATCTTGATATGCCTTCGGTGTACGCCACATCATGTTTCGAGAATGTTGTCGAAACTATTGATGCTCTTCATGCTCACAAGATGTTTGCTCTCGACTGTGGCTACAATCCAGAGCTCATCAAGCAATTTTATGCCACTCTGTATGTCACTGGTGATCCTGAAGACTCGAAGACTTGGAAATTTGATTATATGATTCAAGGCCAAGTGTTCCACATGACCGTCGATGAATTTCTGGCCATCATCAATTTACCTCATTTCAAAGGATTTGCCTGCTCCAACTCCTGCTGAATACTCCTCGCTGATGAATCCAGATGTCGTAGGAGATCACTACCCAGATGAGTCGAAGCCCAAGCACTTAGTCTTTGAATCCAAGTCTTGGTTCTATATTTTGTCGAGGACTTTGATGCCAATGCTAGATGTGCATGATGATTTTCCCATCCCCAATGATGTGCAACTTGCTCTGATGAAGTTAGTCCATGGTCATCCCTTTGATTTTCAAGACTACTTCATTCGTACGATGGTTTTTTGTGCTGATGATCACAATTCTCACAAGACATATGCACCCTGGCTGATGGCAATCTGCAATTACTCTCGGGACGTGCCATTCCCCGTGTCAATTTACCCCAATATTTTTTCTCCACCAGTAAGGGAAGTATTGCATATTATTGCTCGACCCAACGATCAATATGCTGAGCACACTGGCAGCCGCGCCCATATGACAGAGCGCAATATTCGCTCGAAATTCATTAAGCCAGTGCATCACATGGAAGTATCTCTTCGGTCTCAATAGATGCTTCAACATCATATCGACCAAGATTTCCTGCAGAAACAGAAGATGATGGATGAAATCAACCATCTGCGCAACATCACAATGAACAACAATCAGCTTCTGCGTGAATGCCTTCGTCGGGATTGGAAAGGACTGCGCAAGTTTAATACCCTTCAGCAACTGCAGCGCTGCGGATTCGAAGAATATCCTCCGCATCAGAACAGTCAATGGACCACTGATGATCATGTGGATCGACCAGATTCTACCATTCCATTGCTGTCGAAGAACAGGGACGTGATAAGTGTCGATGATTTCTATCACATCACGGTAAACACCAATTCCTCCGACTCCGACCAAGATGAAGCACCTCGACGCCAAGCGATAGTTTACTCTCCACTCCCTCGAAGCCCCAGGACCGCGCCGGAATCGCCGCGAGAGTCTTCTGGAGATCATCATTCCTTCAGGACGAAGATTACTCCTCCAGGCGTTTGCCCCATTCATTGTCTTTCGACGCGTGCGGAATCTTCTCGACGTCGCCCGCGCCGCTCCAGCGAGTAGGGATTTCTTTCGACTCTATTCTCTCGACTTTTTGTACGTTGTGACAAAAAGGGGGAGATGGAGTGGCATCGAAGAAATTAGTTTGCCATCGGGGTTAAGGGCTTTGCTTTTTGGTCGTTTGAACTTTTGAACTTTGAGTTTCTGAGTAGTTTCAACAAACATTCGATTCATATTCGATATGGTTGTAACTAAATCTAAGTAGGTCTGTGAACTTTTATTTTATCGTAAGATATCTACCTGCTATGCTTGCGTTACTTAACCTTTTGCAGGAAGTTACCTTTCATATAAGTTCACAGGTTATTCGAGGAGATTGCATATTTCTCATTGAATATTATTTGGACTGCAATCTTGCTCGCTAAGATTGTGATGTTTTTCCCTCAACTCATTTATTGACAAATGTGCACTTCATTGACTAGTTAAAACTTCCGTCAAAATATTTTTGGCATGGTAGATACTGATTTTCCCTCACCGCACCATGAGCTTGTACGGTTACAAAAGGGAAGTTTTTGAATAAATTTTGAGATGGCACAAGAAAGTCTAAGTTAGGAGTGGCCGGTAAATACCACATATAGGTAGGTATGGTGGACTCAAGTGGAATAACTGGTTTGAAAAGGAGTTTGGATACACAAGCAGAATTCCGCTTGGTGCGAGTGAAGGCTAGCAAAAGACTGGGAAGCGACCAACTACAGAGCAATAATTGTCATAATCATGCAGAGCGACAAAGCAACATTGAATCGGGCATGAAAGTGATATGACCATTCTGAAATAAAAAGGTCATCAAGGCATGATAGACATTATAGTCATAAACATGTGTGAACATGTGCCAAGTCAATCCAAGAATTCTCCGAAGGGAAATACCACTTCAATATGCCAAACCATGAGCAATGCAATGCATGTAAATCATTCCAGCAACATATTATGCACCCTAGCTATTTGAGATCAGCCACAAAGAAATCATGGACAGTGGGAAAGCATTGTAAACATAGCACTATGTCACTACAAGCACTGATTTATCATCGAAAACTCAAAACTTTCAAATTACTTATCGATGTCTGTTTTGTCAACAATCGTCCAAAAAGGGGGAGATTGTAAGAGCAAGTTTTGCCCCCGTAGGTTTTGGAGATTGTCGGACAAAGAAGTAGTGGAACTAATATTGTTTTCGAGTATAAACATATACTTAGGTTCCGAAAGAATGGAGTTTGCAAGTGGAAGTTCGAAGGACAACACATTGCAGCGAAGCTGCAGTCATCTACCGAAACCTTTGAAGGAAGACGACCCCCAAAAATGTTGTCTAGAAAGAAGACACTATCGAGTAAAAGCGCAACGAGGAGAAAGCTGAAGATGGTCGAAGACTTAGTCTTTTTACTAGTTTCTCTTTATTTTCTTGAGTCGTAGGAAAAACCGTACTATCAAGAGGGGTTTGCTAGTTGAGATCTTTGTCGAAGTGAATTTGCTCTGCTCAACCTAAACCCACAAAAAGCCTACCGAGAGAAAACTTACTGAGTCGAGTGAATAGCTCGAAGGCAAAGTCATCGCACTTCGTGCCTTCGAGAGAGAACTCGTTCGGTAAGTCAGCTTACTTGTTCCTCAAGTAAAGTTGCGCAGTGATTGAAATCCGACCATTGTGGACACGCGTCAAGCAGTTGCATCGGGCCACTTCAGTCATTTCACTCATCGGGATCGCCACCTATAAATACCCCACACCTACCCGCCATTTCGGGTTGGCTGCTCCACTGAATATTCTAAGACAGAAGTACTGTGAGCATCCCAAGAGATATCGAGAGAAAACCAAAACCCAAGTCTGAGCTGAGTTGAGCAATTCACAGAGACTTAGGTCGAGATTAGACGATATTTTTATCTTGGAGAGCTGCAAGTCTCCTAGACGGTTAGGCGTCGCCTGTCAAGCAGTCGAAGAGAAATTGTCGCTGCTGAAGGAAATTTGTAAAGGTCTCGGAGATGTCCTGAATCATCTACCACGAGTGAAAACTGGACAAGCTCGAGGAGTTTGTTGCAGTGGAGAATAGGACGGAGAGAGTTTTGCTCCAGGTGTTCAATCACAAGTCCCCCCAACCAGACGTAGCACTTTGCACAGTGTGAACTGGTTTACCAAATATCGTCGAGTCAGGCTCGTTTACCTTCTTGTATTTACATTCAGTATTTACTCGTTGCCGGTTTTCCTTCGATGTTTTCCTTCGCTCCCAATCCTTTTGACTTATGCATGTCGTTCGATACTGTAATTCCTTCGAGATGCCTGTAGTCCTTCGCAGTTTGCATGAATTCCTTCTAAGTTCCCTAGAATTTTTAGAAGTGATCATTCACCCCCTCCCCCTCTGATAATTCTTGAGCTTTCATACTTGCTAAACTCTTTTTGTAGTACCGGCTTATTTACATCTTATGAAGCAAAAGAGTTTGCCAAAGTTTTCTTTGTCGCGTCCAGTTCGTTGAAAAGAATTGCTTGAGGACAAGCAATAGGGCGAGTTGATACGTCTCAAACGTATCTACTTTTCCAAACACTTTTGCTATTGTTTTGCCCTCATTCTTGCATGATTTGAGCTAAACTAACCCGAACTGACGCTATTTTCAGCAGAGCTTTTTGTATGGTTTTATTTTGTGCAGGAAAATGGATTTTTGGACATCTCAGAAAATTCCCAGAAAAATACCAAAAAAATCCACGCACCCGAAGGAGCCCGGAGCCAGAAGGGGGGCCGAGAGGGCAGCCAGGGGGCCCCAGGCGCCCTGCTGGCGCGGCCAGGGGTGGGGCCGCGCCCACAGGCCGCCTGGGCAACTCCCCCCTCCCCTGGTGCCCTACTTTGACTCCTATTTATTCCCGTGACGGGGTAACTCCGAAACAGAAGTCGCTTTTCCAGAACCCGTCGCGGAGCCGCCGCCAACCTCTGTTTTTCCTCGGGAGGGCTAATCTGGAGGCTGATTTGGCCTCTAAAGAGGGGAGATCGTCGCCATCACCATCACCACTCCATCCTTCCTCCATGACTTCACTTTATCTGTGTGAGTAATTTGCTGCTTTAGGCAAAGGGGATGGTAGGGATTGGATGAGATTGATCATGTAATAGTTCGTCAGATTGTTGGGGGCATGTTGCCTATCATCTACTCTGGTGTTTATCATTTTTGCTACAACTTGATGCTCTTAATGCTTGTCACTTTGGGCCCGAGTGCCATGTTTTCAGATCTGAACCACTTGTGTTTCATGAGTATATTTATGTTCAAGATCCTATGTATGAGTTGTATGCACCTATTATGGCCCAGAACCGATGATCCGAAAGGTGACAGCTTGGGAAACCAAAGGGGATGGTCCATAATTTGAGGATTCCATGTATCCATTGAGTTTATTGCTTTGTTCTGGTGCTCTTTGACAGGAGCACCTTAATCTGCATAAGTTCCTTTTGGCCCCGTTCGTAGCGGGATGGTAGGACAAAAGATGTTGTGCAAGTTCTTATTGCAACCACGCACAACTACCTACAGGATACATGCCTAATGTTTGATATTTGCCTAGATGATCATTACTTTTTTGTGTGCCTTGCTCCGTGTTAGAATCTATTACATGTTCATTCTTATTCATGCAGCGCCCGACCATCCATCTCCCTAGACTACAGTGCTTTAATCCTGCTGGTCACTAGTTGTTACTTTTCGCTGTTTAACTTTCGCTATCATCACTATTGCTATCATATTACAATTGCTATTAATATTTTGTTGCAAGCAAGCATATTTCAGGTGCGGTTGAATTGACAACTCAACTGTCAAAGATTATAAATACTCTTTGTGTCCCCTTGTGTTGAATCAACAAATTGGGTCAACTTACCCACGAGAACACTACAATCGATCCCCTATAGTTGAGGGTCATCAGGAGGCGGCGGAACAGAGGTGAAAATCGTGATGCGGGGTTTCCCCCGAGGGTTTTTGGAATGAGGTGTAAATATAGGCCGAAAGGGGGCACCAGGGGAGGTGGCCCTCGCCCTGGAAACCTCCTGGCATGGCCAGGGGTGGGGCCACGCCACCTGGCCGCCTGGGTGGGGCCTGGCCCCCTCTGGCCCCACTTCAGGCTTCTGGAGTCTTCCAATGCGCAATTTTTTATATATTTTTATTTGAATTTTCGGAGTTCTGTAAATATGGGTAAAACCTGCAATTCACAGACATCAACAGACATAAACTGGCACTGGGTGCACTGAGTTAGTATATTAGTCCAAATATGTGTAAAAATGTATGAAAGTGTAGCAAAACACATAGCAATGTCACCCAAAAGAGCATTGAACAAGCAGAAATTATAGATACATTTGGGACGTATCAACATCCCCAAGCTTAATTCCTGCTCGTCCTCGAGTAGGTAAATGATAGCATAGATAATTTATGTGGCTACATGCTAACACACATATAAGAACTTGAAAGTAAATCAAGTAAGATATGCAAATCAAGCCAAGACAATAACAAGCAAGAGTCTATATCTAGTATTGAAACGAGCAAATTATGAACATAAAGGTGCAAGAGCTCTCGCTTTCCGTGTTTCGAATGTCTCTGAATGGTGTTTGTGTGCAAGAAGTGGGAGATGGGTTTACAACATAAAATATTATATAGTTTAATTGAGAACTCAATCTACTAAAACTTCAAACTTGGTCTCCTTCGGAATCTTATTTTGACTCATCCCCAGACCACTAGTCAGGCACAAGTCAAACTGATCCTCTCCCTTTCGAATTTGAGTACTCATGCAATGGATGAGCGCGAGCAAGATATGTTGGAACTTAGGATGGCAAAGAGAAAAATGATGGGTAAGGAAGACAAAAATGTGTGAAAGGCTCACATCAATGAGGACAATCATAGGCGAGAGAAAGCCAAATGATAGATATGATGTGAGGAGTAGGGATTGCCATGCAATGGATGCACATATGATCTAAGGTAAGCTCTCCAATGGAACTAGTGGGTATGCATCCAACTTGCTTCGTCATGAAGACCTAGAGCTCATTTGAGGAGGCTCATCCTTGGAATATGCAAGCTAAGTTCTATAGTGTAAGGATCCCCACATAGTTATGCATGAATGATATGAATATCTCTATGGAGTACAAATATGACAATGGAGTACGAGTGTGAATCTCTCAAAAGGAATAGTAGTGTTTCCCCCTTCTCTCTTTTTATTTATTTTTTCAAATTTTTTGTATTTTGGTGGCCTCATTGGCTCTTTCTATTTATCTCTCATTTGTCCTCTTTGGGATCTTTTAATTTGTCCTATTTTGGGATCTTTTATTTTGTCCTCTTTGGGATCTTTTCCTCACTTACGGGAAACACTCTATATTTTACAAGGATATAAAAGAAGATCTTCACACTTCAAAGAAGTACTCAACATAAAGAGAAACTGAAAAACTATCATGATGTATGCAAATGTATGCCTCTGCCAGTGTAGCAGGATATGCAATGATACAAGCGCGTCATGTAGCAATGATAAGGGCAAAGCCCAACTAGCATCCGGGTCCTCGATCAAGCAGAAGCATGTATGACATGAAGATCAAGTCATGATATGGAGGATGTTGCATGGCAATGTATCTCGGAAAGGCTATGGAAATGCCTTGATAGGTAGGTATGGTGGCTGTTTTGAGGAAGATATAAGGAGGTTTATGATGATAGAGCATATCATGCCAAGGGTTTGGATGCACCGGTGAAGTTTGCACCAACTCTAAAGATGAGAAAGGGCAATGCACGGTCCCGAAAAGGCTAGCAAAATATGGAAGGTGGAAGTGCCAACAATCGAATACTCGCATTAGTCCGGAAAACTCATTCACTTATTATCGGTAACTCTCTATATAATCAGGAGGTTCACAAAGAGACAAGTACCCCAAGGAGGAGTGTATGGGGGTTTGGTTATCCTTGCGCATCCTCGATCCATGGTACGTGAGGGCACTCTATATATTGCAACCCCTCCAGAGGTTAGCGATCCATCTAGTAGCTAGAGTTCTCAACTAATTTTTTGTAGTTTTTGAAAATAAACACGGATTGCCCCAAATACGGCACCTATCACTAATAGGCTCAAGATATTGGCACCAAAATTCCAAACATTACTCAAATCAACACATCAGAACTATTAGAAGTTACTACTACACTTATAATAGCAACCTCAATTACTTACTCATGCAAGACACACAACTCAGTGCAACAAGCCAACTCTCTAGAAAAGATAAGCATGATGACTCAAGAGAGTTCCAAAAGCAAACAAAATAAAATCTCTTAAAAAGATAAGCATGAAAACTAAGAGCTAAGCATGACAACAACTATGAAAAGATAAAGAACACACAAAAAGATAAGCATGCAAACCTATGTTGTGTTCTAGGGTGGAGTGGAGCGTGTTTCTCTCCCAAACAATGAAGGATAGGGTAGAACTTGTTATGAACAACAAGCAAAACTAAAACAAACTAAAAATTAAAGAGCGAGACGCTCCAAGCATAGCACATAACACATGAAGAGATAAAAATAAAGCATGGAGAAGGACGAACTGAAGATTGTTGATGGAGAATGGGATGCACGGGGGCATCCCCAAGGTTAGACGCTTGAGACTCCTTGGATATTTCTTGGGGGAGCATGGGGGCATCCCCAAGCTTGAGCTTTTGACACTCCCCGATCTTATTTCATCATCTTCCATCGCATACTTGAAAACTCCCTTCATACTAAACTCATCATAAGCTGATTAGAGTGCTTAGTACCCATAATAAAATAATTTTTCTCCACTGTAAATAAATATATTCATGGAGATCTACTGTTTCTTAAGATTTTCAAAAAGTTTTTTGCAAATAAAAGGCAAGGTTAAGATTTGCAAAACGGTGAAAACGCAAAACATGGCAGAATATGTGAAAAACAGACCAGCATGTAGTAAATAAATTTTTCAGGGTATTTATGCAACTCATATCAAAAAACTTAGAACGGATGCCAGAAAGCTAATTGTATAGAGCATAGTGTCAAAAAATTCACATCAAAAAGATGATATGGTAATTTTAAGGAATTTTTTCAATGGAGCAAAAGTTTCTGTTTTCTGGATAGCATGTCACAACTTTTGATCTTTCTTGCAATAGGAGGTTAAAACTTGGCACAAAGCTTGAAAATAAAGATACAATGATGTTTCTACAGTAGTAACAAGCATCAAGACCACTAAAACTTAAAGTAAAAACATTTTGGGTTTCCTCCCAATAAGAGCTTTCTTTTATGCCTTTGAGCTAGGCATGAAGGTTATAAAAGATGCTCACAAGAGAATATGAATTGAAGCAAAAGAGAGCATCAAGAAGCAAATGAAAAACACATTTAAGCCTAACCCACTTCCTATGCATGGGAAACTTGAAAAGAAATAAATCAAGAAATAATTAAGTAACAAGCATAGGAAGGTAAAAGAATAAGAACTTCAAAACTTTCATCATAAAGAGAGGTGTTTTTATAATGTGAAAGTTTATACAACCAAACTTTCCTCTCTCAAAATAATTTTCAGTAGCATCATGAACAACATCAAGAATATAAGTATCACATAAGGCATGTTGTTCATGACCTACAAGCACATGTGTATAATTTTTAACACGGTCTTTAGGAACATAAGATAAATGCAACCCATCACTATGAGCCTTAATAAGAGCAAAGGTCTCTGGAATATGATTTGGAGAATTCAAAAAGATAACAGGACAATCAATTGTGGGTGCAATAGCAACAATTTCATGCTTAACATAAGGAACTATAGCAAGTCCATCTCCGTAAGCATCATCCATAGTAGCATCATGTCCATAAACACAACAAGTATCAAGTTCTTAAGAAAGGGATATTTCAAGTGAGTCCTCGGAATCATAGGATTCCTTATCATAGCAATCATTCACCTCTTCTTGGGAAGCAAGCATTTTATTTTTAAAATCCTCAATATAATCATTGGAAACGTAATTCTCAAATCAATATTGGAGCCTTGCAAAATTTTCAGACTTGTAAATAGTATCATAATACTTTTCAATCAAAGAAGCAATCTCATAAGCACCCTTAAAAGCAACAAAATCGTCAATATTTTCGACATCAAAGTAATCATAAACACCTTTAGCATAAGAAGATAGAATCTCATTTTCATTAAAATCACATTAGACAGGAAGGTGTTTACGATCTATTTTAGAGCAGTGATACATCCCAAACATATCGATAATTTCTGCTTGCTCCATGGATGTTTTATGTGATATTGCTATGATCTAGATACACTTTCATACACTTTTGATCATATTTGGACTAACCTATTAACTCAGTGCACCTGATACGTCCAAAACGTATCTATAATTTCTGCTTGCTCCATGCATGTTTTGTGTGATATTGCTATGATCTAGATACACTTGCATAAACTTTTGATCATATTTGGACTAACCTATTAACTCAGTGCACCACAGTGCCAGTTCCTGTTTTCTGCTGTTTTTCTATTTCAGTTTTCCCCCATATAAAAAGTGCTCCTAAAATTCGGGAAAAATCAGATAAAGAATCAGCGCAGAAGAACCTTCCAGATGAACCTAGGTGGGGCCAGAGGGCCACCACCAGGGGCCCAGGCACCCTGGTGGCGCGCCCCAAGGGCTGGCCGCGCCAGCGGGGCGCCTGGACCCTTGGTGGCCCCCCTGGCTGCCCCCTTCGCCTATATATGCTCCGTGACGAGAAACCCTCAGAAGAAGAACCCTTTTTCGTGATCTCGCCTCTGTTCCGCCGCCGCGCTTCCGAGATCGGGAGCACCAGCAGACCTCTTCCCGACACCCTGCCGGAGGAAGGGCCGACCTCCGGGAGTCTCCTCTCCACCATGGATGCTTCCCGGATGTGCCGTGAGTAGTTTCCTTTGGACCATGGGTCCGTGATCAGTAGCCATGTGATGTTCTCCTCCCCTCTTTGTTCTTCATGGTTTAGACCTCGTGAGCTGCCCTACATGATCGAGGCACTTTTGTTATCTTTCTGCTGTTGCTATGCTGAGTTTGATGGGATCTGATGGATTATGAGATTATGTTCAGATTGTGATTGAGTAATATATTTGGTTCTTATCTCTTATATTTTTTTTTCTTAAGTAATTCTTGCATGTTCTCCGTTGCTGTTTATTGCTTTGGCCAAGTAGTAGGTAGTAACCCCAAGAGGGAACGTTATGCTCGATTGTGGGTTCATGCCCCCTGATGACACACTTGAGTGATAGAAACATGAGTCTAGGGGATGTACTGTTGCCACAAGGGGGAAAACAACGGTGCTTGTAACCGCGGTTGCAAGGATTGTTTACTTTATGCAAAGTGCTTTTTAATGCAGTTGTCTGTTGCTTTGGGTTTACACTTTGGGTGGGGCTCGCAACTTAATACCAGCGAGATGTTCTCGATAGATATCTCAAGGTGGATGATTAGTAGTAGATGCAGTTGGATTTCGGTCTACTTATTTTGGCGTTCTGCCCATGCTTTTGAGCCTCTTCCTTTCTTTTGTAGCATAGTTAGCATTGCGGTGCGTTCATAATCCTGTCAATTGCCCTTCTGTAATTTTTTCACCTCGCATAGCAGTTTTATCGTCTTTTGGGAGAGAGACATCACTAGTGTTATTTTCAGTTGCTATCATTATCTCTTGTGTTTGATCCTTTGTGAACAACAAGACCGGAGAGATTGACAACCTCTCTGAACTTCGTTGGGAACAAAGTTATTTGTGTCTGTGTGCAGGTCTGCGTCAGTTGCGCCGCTGACACCTACTTATCATCTCCGGAGTCCTACTGGAGACAAACCTTGGTATCTTTACTGAGGGAAATTTGCTGCTGTGCTACATCCTACCTTCCACTTGGGGTTTACCAACGAAGGGCGAGAAATCACTATCATCACCTCGCACATCAAGCAAGATTTCTGGCGCCGTTGCCGGGGACTCCGAGTGCTAAGATAGGGGAGTTGCACACTACCCTTTACCTTTGTTTTTTAGTCTTGTTAGTTTACCTTTCAGTTTTTATCTTTGTGTCCTTTATCAAAAATCACAAAAAAAAAATCTGCCACACTTGCTGCTGCTATGGGTTCCACTGAAAACACCAAGTTATGTGACTTCAGTAGTCACAACAACCAAGACTTTATCTGCACCCCATTGCCACACCTGCCACTTCAGCTACCTCTTATGAAATTAAACCTGCCTTGCTAAACCTTGTTATGAGAGATCAATTCTCTGGTGCTGGAGATGATGCTGCTTTACACTTGAACAATTTTGTTGAATTATGTGATATGCAAAAGTATAAAGAAGTAGAAGGTGATATTGTTAAGCTCAAGCTCTTTCCTTTCTCTTTAAGGGGAGAAGCTAAAATCTGGTTTCAATCTTTGCCTAGGAATAGCATAGATTCTTGGGATAAGTGCAAAGATGCTTTTATAGGGAAGTACTACCCACCTGCTAAAATTATCCAATTAAGGAGTAACATTATGAATTTTAAGCAATTGGATAATGAACACATTTCCCAAGCTTGGGACCGAATGAAATTCCCTACACATGGTTTGACTACCTGGATGGTTATCCAGACTTTTTATGCAGGCTTGAACTTTACCTCGCGGAACCTGTTAGATTCGGCCGCGGGAGGAACCTTTATGTCAACTACACTTGGTGCTTCCACGAAGCTTCTCGATGAGCTGCTGGTCAATTATTCCCAATGGCACACTGAACGCACTCCAACAGGTAGGAAGGTAAACTCTGTCGATGAAATTACCTCCCTCAATGAAAAAGTTGACTTAATTATGTCTCTACTTACCAAGCAACCCTCTATTGATCCTCGTGATGTCCCTTTAAATTCTTTGGTTGCCCAAGAACAAGTAGATGTGAACTTTATTGCTAGAAACAACTTCAACAACAATGCTTATAGGGGTAATTTTGCTAACAATCCTAGACCGTTTCCATCCAACTATGGGAACAACAACACCTACCCTAGCAACAACTCCTATAATCCTGCTTAAACGAAAAGAGACCTACCTAGGTATGAGAAATTGGTAGAAATAGATAAAGCCACTAAGAACTATATGCACACCCAGTTTGAACAAAACAAAGCCTTCTCTAAGCAAATAGGTGAGCATACTGCCATTCTGCAAAACATTAGTGAACATCTTGATAGCCTGAACAGTGAGATGTCTAATATCCAGGCTAGACTTACCGCCACCGAAACCCATGTTTCGAATATGTCCCACACCCAATCTACTTTGATAAATCAAATGGAAGACAAACCGGAAGTTATCCCTATGGAATAGGATAGAATTAAGAGCCTTCCTACACACCACACAGTTTCCACTATCCAAATTGTTGAGGACACCCAAACTATTAGCACCCAATGCACTCTTAGTCCCGTTGGACCTATTAATGGTGATGCTAATACCTCAACCGAAGATGAAGAAACTCCTATGACCATAGAGGGTTTCAAACAAGTGAGCCTAGACGACACTACTACCATCTTTGATAGTAGTGATATTGATTTTGATAGTTGCACCCTCTCAGAAGTTATTAGCTTGCTACACAAAATGTCTAGAGACCCCCACACTAGCATACTTAATCTTGCCTTCACGGACCATATCACAAATGCTCTCATCAAAGCTAGGGAGGAGAAGCTTAGAGTAGAAGCCTCCATACCTAGGAAGCTAGATGATGGTTGGGACCGTATGATCAAAATTAAATTAAATAACTTCTCTTGCTACGCTTTATGTGATGTTGGAGCTAGTACCTCCGTTATGCCCAAAAGAATATATGATATGTTTGAATTGAAGCCCTTTGAGCCTTGTTCTTTTGGTGTTCGTCTTGTTGATTCTTCCGTAAAGAAACCTTTGGGGAAGATCGACGATGTTCTTATCATTGTCAATGACAACTATGTTCCCGTTGATTTTATTGTTATGGATATAGAGTGTGAACCTTTGTGTCCAATTATTTTGGGACGTCCTTTTCTTCGCACCGTTGGTGCAGTTATTGACATGAAAGAGGGGAATATAAAATTCCAATTCCCTCTCAAGAAAGGGATGGAACACTTCCCTAGAAATAAAATCAAGTTACCTTTTGAGTCCGTTATTCGGGCTAGTTATTCTCTTTCTCTTGATAAAACTGGATTCTTCTTTTGCATCATGCCTATCTTAAAGGCATAAAAGAAAGCGCTTTTGGGAGGCAGCCCACAACGAATTAGGTTTCTTTTTGCCTTTTTTGTGTCTTTATGTTTGTTACTACTGTAGCAACATCATTGTATCTTTATTTTTCAGCTTTGTGCCAAGTTATAGCCTCTTATGATAAGGGAAGCAAAAGTTGTGACATGTTGTCCAGAAAACAGATTCTGTCCCTTGACATAAAAATTCGAATAAAATCACCAGATCATCTTTTTGATCTGAATTGTTTTTACAGCATGCTCTATACAATTGTGAAACTTTCGTATGTTCTGAGGTTTTTGATTTGAGTTGCAAAAGTGCCCCGAAAAAATTCTCTAGTACCTGCTGTTCTGTTTTTCACAGATTCTGCCACGTTTTCCCTCTCTTCACTTTTGCAAACCTTAAGCTTGCTTTTTCTTTGAAAAAACTTTTTGGAACTCTTGAGAAACAGTATCTCTTCAAGAATATCTTTATATCTAGTGGGGAAAAATTATTTTATTAAGGGTACTAACCTCTCTAATCAGCTTATGATGAGTTATGTATGAAGGGAGTTTTCAAGTGTGCGATGGAAGATGATGAAAGAAGATCCAGGAGTGTCAAGCGCTCAAGCTTGGGGATGCCCCCATGCATCCCCAATAAATATTCAAGGAGAATCAAGCGTCTAAGCTTGGGGATTCCCCCGTGCATCCCCTTCTCCATCAACAATCATCAGTCCGTCCTTCGTCTCACTATATTTTTATCATTTCATGCGTTATGTGCTATGCTTGGAGCGTCTCGCTCTTAGGTTTTATTTTTAGTTTTCTTTAGTTTTGCTTGCTGGTCATAACAAGTTAGACCCCATCTTGCTTTGTGTGGGAGAGAAACACTCTCCAATCTAATCTAGAACACATCATAGGATTTTTCCTGCTTATCTTTTTGCTGTTGTGTGTTCTTTATCTTATCGTAGCTGCTGCCATGTTTAGTTTTAGTCTTAGTTTGTCTTTAGCAAGAGCCTTGGCTTTTGTTTAGTTTGTTGCTAGAACTCTCTTTAGTTTTCATGTCTATCTTGTTAAGAGAGTTGGTTATTTCATTGAGTTGTGTCTTGTCTTGAAAGTAGGTAATTGAGGTTGCTATTTAATTCTAGTAGTAACTTGCAATAGTTTTGAGGTATTGATGTGAGTAATGTCTGAACTTTTGGTGTCAAGAGCTCTAACCTATTAGTGATAGGTGTCGTATTTTGGGCAATCCGTGTGTATTTTCAAAACCTACAAAATCTAGTTGAGAACTCTAAACTACTAGATGGATCACTAATATTTGGAGGGATCGAATATTAGAGTACACTCATGTACCATGAGTCGAGGATGCGCAAGGATAACCAAACCCCCATACACTCCTCCTCGGGGTACTTGTCTCTTTGTGAACCTCCTTATTAGATTGAGAGTTACCGATAATAAGTGCATGAGTTCTTCGGACTAATGTAAGTATTGAAAGTTGACACTTCCACCTTCCCATATTTTGCTAGCCTCTCCCGTGCCGTGCATTACCTTCTTCTCACTCTAAGAGTTGGTGTCCACCTTCGCCGGTACATCCAAACCCTTGGCATGATACACTCTGTCATCATAAGCCTCTTTATATCTTTCCTCAAAACAGCAAACCATACCTACCTATCAAGGCATTTCCATAGCCTTTCCGAGATATATTGCCATGCAACATCCACCTCTTCATGACTTGATCTTCATGTCATACATGTTCCTGCTACACTGGCAGCGACATACATTGCATACATCATGATAGCTACATCTTCTTTATGATTTCGAGTACCTTGTAGAGTGTGAAAGATCTCCTTTACCTTCTTGTAAAATAGGGTGTTGCCCTTAAGTGAGGAAAAGATCCCAAAGTGGACACAATAAAAGATCCCAAAGAGGACAAATGAGAGTTAAATAGAAAGAGCCATTGAGGCCACAAAAAATACAAAAAAAAAGACACAGATAACTGTGATGGCTTAGACCTCGTGAGCTATGAGCTGTGATGGCTTCTCGCCCTTCGTTGGTTACCCCAAGTGGAAGGTTAAGATGTAGCGCAGCAGCAAGTTTCCCTCGGTGACTAAGCATAAGCGAAAACGTGGCTGAGAGTAAGCAATCCCCTTTCCTAGTGGTTGAGTCATGATCAGAAATATTGCGAAAGAAAGTGAAATGTCCTATCGTCGTCCCAATTTGGGTAATCCACGATGTCTCCATTTTATGTATCCATCTTGACTCCTTGTAGACTATGTTGGGCCTCCAAGCGCAGAGGTTTGTAGGACAGCAGCAATTTCCCTCAAGTGGATGACCAAAGGTTTATCAAAATCAGGGAAGTAGAGGTTGAAGATGGTCTCTCTCAAGCAACCCTGCAATTAAGATACAAGAAGTCTCTTGTGTCCCCAACACACCTAATACAACTAGGAGTTGTATAGGTGCACTAGTTCGGCGAAGAGATGATAAAATATGGGTGATAGGTGTGGTAAAACGAAGTAATATAAATCTGTAATAAAAAGTGCAGCAAAGAAACAAGTGGTAAACGTGAGCACAAACGGTATTGTAATGGTGGAAACAAGGCTTAGGCTTCATACTTTCACTAGTGGCAACTCCCAACAACATTAACATAGTCTAATCACATGATATTTCCCATAAAACATGCAATGGAGACGTACTCGGAGGTCATTCCTTTGTGCTCAAGAGAGGACGAGAATTGTGTAGGGCTACAAAAGCACAGCTCAGAGTTCGTTGTTCTCAATCTATGGATTTCCCAATGTCACCGCGGTCATCCAAAGAGAGTACCACAATCACCACAACATATCTAAAGGATAGTCAAAGACAAGCACCAAAAGACTCTCAATCTTCAATCCACACACAAAAGCGGAAATCACTCATGATAATATTCTTCTAACCCATGTCCAATAGACCGCTGTCACCATGGTCTCGGGGATTATACTAGATAGGATCAAGTGAGTACATCAAATCCAATACATAGAAGAAGGGGAAACATCATGGGATCACCCTAGATTAACATAGCCAATGATCACAACAAAGATCACATCATGGGGGAGAGAGAAACCACATAGATCAAGATACAAGCTTTAGCCCCGAGGGGGAACTACTCACACATGGACATGGTGAGTGAGAGAGAGTTGTTGATGGAGAGGTGCAGTCCGGAGAAGATGAAGGAGACGGCGACGGCGGCGGCCACGACCACGGCGGTGGCCACGGCCCTTGGGGGCAGAGGCCCTTGGCCCCTTCTTCTTCCTTGGAGATGGTGCTGCTGTGGAGATTGATATCCCTCTCAAGACGGCTGCCAAGGGGGAGGAATTTTCGTGGTGCCCTTTGACCTAGGTTTCCTCTCTTTATATAGACTCTCGGATTCCCGTCATCCAGATTACGTCTTCTGTATTTCGGGGGTTCTGGGAGCATCCCAACTCCGATTGGGCCGAATTTTATGTCTAAATCCGCTAGAAAAAAATTCCCTACAACTTTGTAGTTATAAGTTTTTCCGTTGGAGGCCGTCTTCTAGCGTTTCCGAGGCGATCTTTAAAACCTGTCTGGTGGGGACAGATTTCGGGAAAGTTAGAGTCCAACTCCTACAAGGCTCCTTTTTTGATTTTTCCTTTATCCAAGTAATTTCTACACATAAAGTACAAAAACAAGAACTTGTGCACACTTGCAACCATTAATAGGTTAGTTCCAAAATATGTTATAAAAAGATATGAAAGTGTATCAAAAGCATAGCAATATCACACAAAACATGCATGGAGCAATAAGAAATTATAGATACGTTTGGGACGTATCAACATCCCCAAGCTTAATTTCTGCTCGCCTCGAGTAGGTAAATGATAAAAAACATAATTTCTGTGGTGACATGCCACACAAACAAAGAATGACTTTTAAGTAAAGCAATCAAAGCATGCAATTCAATTCAAGTCTTAACAAGCAAGAGTCTATATTAGCATTGACACAAGCAACAAAAGAACAAAGGGTGCAAGAGCTCTCACTGTCCGTGACTCGAATGTCTCCAAATGGTGTTTGCGTGCAAGAAAGGGGATAGGGAATACGAGATGAAAAAGTATTTTTGTGTTGAGAACTCAATATACTAAAGTTTCACACTTGGTCTTCTTTGGAATCTTATCTTGACTCAACCCCAGACCACTAGCCAGGCAAAAGTCAATTTGATCCACTCATTTTTCAATATTTTGAGCACTCGTGCAATGGATGAGCGTAAGCACGAGAGTTGACACTTCGGATGGCAAAGAGAGAAGTACGGAGGAGGAGGAGGAGGAAGACAAAAAAGAATGAGAAAGGCTCACATCAATGAGGACAATCATAGGCAAGAGATGCCAAATGATAGATATGATGTGAGGAGTAGGGATTTCCATGCAACGGATGCACATATGAGCTAGGAAGCTCTCCAATGGAACTAGTGGGGGTGCATCTAACTCGCTCGCTCATGAAGACCTATAGCTCGTTTGAGGAGGCTCATCCTTGGAATATGCAAGCCAAGTTCTATAGTGTGAAGGTCCCCACATAGCTATATGCATAATGATCATCTCTATGGAGTACAAGGATATAAAGGGAGTACTAGTGTGTATCTCTCAAAAGGATAGTAGTGTTTCCCCTTTCTCTCTTTTTATTTCTTTTTCTCTTTTTTCTATTTTTTGTATTTTTGTGGCCTCAATGGCTCTTTCTATTTAACTCTCATTTTTCCTTTTTGGGATCTTTTATTGTGTCCACTTTGGGATCTTTTTCTCACTTAAGGGCAACACTCTATTTTACAAGAAGGTAAAGGAGATCTTTCACACTTTACAAGGTACTCAAAATCACAAAGAAGATGTAACTATCATGATGTATGCAATGTATGCGTCTGCCAATGTAGCAGGAACATGTATGACATGAAGATCAAGTCATGAAGAGGTGGATGTTGCATGGCAATATATCTCGGAAAGGCTATGGAAATGCCTTGATAGGTAGGTATGGTGGCTGTTTTGAGGAAAGATATAAGGAGGTTTATGATGATAGAGCGTATCATGCCAAGGGTTTGGATGTACCGGCGAAGGTGGGCGCCAACTCTCGGAGTGAGAAGAAGGCAATGCACGGCACGGGAGAGGCTAGCAAAAATGAGGAGGTGGAAGTGTCAACTTTCAATACTTACATTAGTCCGAAGAACTCATGCACTTATTATCGGTAACTCTCAATCTAATAAGGAGGTTCACAAAGAGACAAGTACCCCGAGGAGGAGTGTATGGGGGTTTGGTTATCCTTGCGCATCCTCGACTCATGGTACGTGAGTGTACTCTAATATTCGACCCCTCAGAAGAGTAGTGATCCATCTAGTAGTTAGAGTTCTCAACTAGTTTTTGTAGGTTTTGAAAATACACACGGATTGCCAAAAACACGACACCTATCACTAATAGGCTAGAGCTCTTGACACCAAAAGTTCAGATATTACTCACATCAATACCTCAAAACTATTGCAAGTTACTACTGAAATTAAATAGCAATCTCAATTCCCTACTCTCATGACAAGACGCAACTCAGTGCAACAACCAACTCTCTTAACAAGATAAACATGAAAAATAAAGAGAGTTCCAGCAACAAACTAAACAAAAGCCAAGGCTCTTGCTAAAGAGAAACTAAAACTAAAACTAAACATGGCAGTAGCTACGAAAAGATAAAGAACACACAACAGCAAAAAGATAGGCATGAAGAATCCTATGATGTGTTCTAGATTTTGAAAGTGGAGCGTGTTTATCTCCCACACAAAGTAAGACAGGATCTAACTTGTTATGAACAGCAAGCAAAGCTAAATAAAACTAAAAGTAAAACCTAAGAGCGAGACGCTCCAAGCATAGCACATAACGCATGAAGTGATAAAAATATAGTGAGACGAAGGACGAACTGATGATTGTTGATGGAGAAGGGGATGCACGGGGGCATCCCCAATCTTAGACGCTTGAGTCTCCTTGAATATTTATTGAGGATGCATGGGTGCATCCCCAAGCTTGAGCGCTTGACACTCCTGGATCTTCTTTCATCATCTTCCATCGCACACTTGAAAACTCACTTCATACACAACTCATCATAAGATGATTAGAGAGGCTAGTACCCTTAATAAATAATTTTTCCACACTGGATATAAAGATATTCTTGAAGAGCTACTGTTTCTCAAGATTGCCAAAAGGTTTTTGCAAAGAAAAAGCAAGCTTAAGGTTTGAAAAAGTTAGGAGAGACAAAATGTGGCAGAATATGTGAAAAACAGAACAGCAGGTAGTAAAGAATTTTTTAAGGGAATTCTGCAACTCAAATCAAAAAACTCAGAACATACGAAAGTTCCGTGATTGTATAGAGAATGCCGTGTAAAACATTTAGCTCAAAAATATGAACTGGGATTTTTCTATGATTTTTCCCATCACGAGGACAGAATCTGTTTTCTGGACAGCATGTCACAACTTTCACTTCCATTGTCATATGAGGCTATAACTTGGCACCAAGCTTGAAAAGTAAAGATACAATGATGTTGCTACAGTAGTAACAATCATCAAGAGCACTAAAAATAGATAGTAATAAAACTCAAAGTAAGATAACAAGGGTTGTCTCCCTAGAGCTCTTTCTTTATAGCCATAAAGATAGGCTTAAGATTTTAGTAATGCTCTCGTAGGAATAAGAGTTGAAGAACAAAATAGAGCATCAAGAAGCAAATACCAAACACATTTAAGTCTAACATGCTTCCTATGCAAAGGGATATTATAGAGGAATAACTCATTGAAGCATAAAGATATTAGCATAGGAAGGCAAAACATGTGCAACTTCAACACTTTCAACATAAAGAGAGGGAACTTGATATTATTGAAATATCTATAAGCATATGTTCCCCTCTCATAATAATTTTCAGTGGGATCATGAATAAACTCAACAATATAAATATCACATAAAAAATTCTTATCATGATCCACAAGCATAGAAAATTTGTTACTCTCCACGTAAGAAAAATCCTTCTCATTAGTAATAGTGGGAGCAAACTCAAGAAAATAGCTATCACATGAATCATTCTTATCATGATACACTTCCAAACATTCATTATTTATAGCATAAGTGTCATCACAATAATCATCATAGATAAGAGGCAAAGAATCATCAAAATAAATTTCCTCATCAAAACTTGGGGGGCTAAAAAGATCATCTTCATCAAACGTAGCATCCCCAAGCTTATAGCTTTGCATATCATTAGCATCAAAAGTATTCAAAGAAGACATGCAAATAACATTAGTACTATCATGAGTGTTGTGCAAATAATAAAGCTGCATAGGATTTTTGATCTCCTCCTCAAACACTTCATGTCCTAACTCAAGATAGAGCTCATAAAGCTCTCTCATAATTTTTTTGTTGTTTTCCATAAAGCCTAACTAGTGAAAATAAAAACAAGAAACATGTCGGGACCCGGGGTTAGCGTATGCAAGTACAGCAAAGACATAGTCATATGGAGAGCCGAGAACCGTACCCACTTGTCTAAGAAGACAAGGCCAAGCACAGAACGTTCTCGGAAAGCATCGTACGTGAGGGGCATCCCATCCAGGCCGGATGATCAACTGAGATGGGTCCTCATCGTCCGCACACAAGTCTAATGATATGGGTGGTGAACTCCCATATTCAAAGACAAGTCGCCTCAACCATACTATCAACTATATCAAAACTCTTACATAGACTTACTCCAGCCCGATCACTTAGTCCGGGTCTAGGGCGGGCTCGATCATACCACAAAGTGTGCACGAGACGGAGTCTCGAACAATCGCATCGCGATGCCCCAAGCTGCGCACATCTAAGGGCCACTTGGTGTATGAAAGACCGCCAGCCAGAACACAACTAAGGTCTCGAAAACCCATACAAAGACATGCATGTTATAAACATACACGCAGCGCACATGCCTTGTATGAACAGCAGGTACCATTGCAATTCTCTACAAAGTGTACAATTTTATTGATAACTCTTATAGAGTGCAAACAGAGATCACAAACATGTGATCCAACATTACAACACAAACGGAAGCAAATTATGTCTGAGTACAGACAAGTTTAACAAATGGCTTAAGAAGCCTTATTTAAACACAAGCCCTCCACGAGGGAACCAGTCGTCTGACTGGGACTAGACTAGTTGGTCTTCAATCGTCCAGCTCGATGAAGAAGCCACCTTCGGGGTCAGTGGCATCATCTAAAACATAGATTAAGCAAACGTGAGTACAAAGTCGTACTCATCAAGACTTAGATAGGAGCTATACTACTCATGCACATGTATCAAGGTAAAGGGAGGTGGGGTTCACTTGCAGAAGTGCCAGCTTTGACTTGGCTAATCCTGAACTACGAGTACCAGACTTTGAGGTAAGAAGCGTACACGAGTCCACTACTTTCTCCAACCAATACACCACTATGGTGCCTTTCTCGACTTCCCCACGAGGAAGCACGCCATAGCACTCACACTTATCTTGGTGTGTTTTAGAAGTATCCGGTTCAAATTGTCTAATAATCAAGCTAAGCTTTCCAAGCAGTCCATAACCGCGGATGCGTCTATTCGAATAGTTTTGTTACCCCTGCAGGGGTGTACCGCTACACACACATGATCATCATTTACCGCCTTTGATCTCGACACCATTCAAGGGGTGCCAGCGAGGATGCTCACCACAACTGTTACCTCATAGCCGATCTAGTCCGAGAAAGCCGCCTACTTGGGTTGGTTACCACTATCGTGAACCCGGCCGGTTTACCGAAGTGGACCCAAGTGATGTGTGCGTGGTGCATAAGCCGGTCTTGGATGAGCCGTTCTCTCACTTAGCATCCAGGTCACAGACCTACCAGAACTCCGAACTATTGCGACATCTGGACATCGAAAGGGATGAGTTAGTAAGTTGAGAGGGGTCAGTGAGCCCAATGTATGGTTGTACTCTTCATCTTGGATCACCACACAAGAACTCGTACTAGGGCGGTGTTCAACGAGACAACCCACCGTGTACTCCTACACAGCCTCTCATCGTTCACCTTGTATTAGGGTCGATTCACCAACACTTTTCTACCATCATCAACATGATCATTCCCATCCCGACTCCCATCACAGTAACAACATGGTATGATACTAAGCATGCAATAAGCAGTAACATTGCAGGGGTTACATGATATCAACCAACTCCTACATTTGCTAGGATTGTGGTTTGCTTACTACTGTGACAAAATGATAGGTCATGCAAAGGAATGGGTTCATCTATGCGGTAGAATCGTAACATGGTGATCATCCTAAACAATGCATAAGCGAGACATGAGAGGGAAGTGGGATTTTATCGACATGATCAATGGGGGTTTGCTTGCCTTGCTGACGAGGTTCGGGTTCGGGGTCTTCAACGAAGGGGGTGACCTCGGGTTCCGGCTCCACGTCTATCAGCAACATGACAATCATAGGATCAACATGATGTACAATGCACAATCACATGAATAAGATTGAAAGGGTGATGTTCATGGTACTGATGTGTTGAGCATTCCATTTAAATGGAGTATATTGCAAATTGAATTGCAAATTCAAACTCCACATTTGAATTCAACATTTACCAAGTTATATGTGACATGGTTTGATCATTTTGAATCATCTTCAAATGTGTATGATATGCCTCTGATGTGTGGTTGAATTGTAGCTTAATTCCATGGTCCAAGTTGCAAGATCAATTGATTTGAATTTGAATTAAATTCAAATAAACCAAATGACATATGCTACTGGTCCCATTTTAAAATCAACTCAAACATAGTTTAAAGTTGCATATTTGGAAAGATAATTTTCTCCTGATCATTTTTCATATATTATTTGTCCAATTTGGAGTTAATATGAATTTTCTATGAATTTCCAAAGTTTGGGGTATTTTCTGGAATTTCTGGAATTCTTTTAATTCAAATAATCTCTGGAAATTCATTTAAATTGATTTATTGCGTCAGCTGACATGTGGGTCCAGGGTGTCCGTGACTGGATTAACTTAACCCGTGGTTTAAATTAATCCAGTGGCTTAATTAATCGACTGGGCCCACTGGTCAGTGACCCAGGGGGTCATTAGCCAGGTGATTAACGGAGGGGGTCTGGCTAACTCGCCGGCGGCTAAACGCCGGCGACTGGAGTCACGACGGCGCTGCTCGATCTTCCTCTCCTGGCCTCCAAACTCTGCGCCGAGACCACCGTTCGAAAGCCCGTGAAGAGCCGCGTCGAAAGGGACCGAAACCAAGCGCTGGGGTGCACCGTACGCTCGCCGGCGTCAAGCTTTGCGGCGTCCTAGCTACGGCCGTGGTCGGGATTCCGTTCCAGGGCACGAAAAGAAGCGGGGTTGGGCTGGTTCGACGAGGAGGAGCACGGGGAACACAACCCACGCTCTGGTTGAGACGAAGGGGCACAGAGGCGACCTCGAGCTCATCCATGGCGGAGGCCGTGCTCGGCTTTCATGGTGGATCCGGCTAGAGGGAGCAATCCAGGGGGAGAAGTGAGGGGTTCCGGCCGTGAACTCACCAGGAACTCAGTAGCGGTGGTGGCGAAGGCTGGGGTGGTTCAACGGCGACGGAATTGACGAAGTCCTTCACGGTGGCCGGCGGCGACGTGGAGATGATTCCGGCGGCTACAGAGCGTCCGAGCTCGATTCCTTCTGCACGAAGACGAAGTCGAGGATGGCAAGGAGGATGGACAACACGACGCAGCTCGGGAACGACGTTGGCCACGCGGGCTTCAAGCTATGGCGACGGCGGCGTCCTGTTCTTCGCGGGGTTCAGCGAGAGAGAGGAGGATAGGCACTGGGGAGGGGGGGAATGGACGCACGGCGTCTCCAGCGTCTCCGTGGCGTCGCTAGAAGGCGCGGGAGGGGCAGGTGGCGTCTGGAGAGACGGCGACGTGCCCAGCTAGCTCGGTGGCATTCCACCGAGCAGCTTGGAGGCGCGGGACGGGGAAGAAGACCCCGCTGCCCCTGTGGGCCGGCTGGGCTGGGGTGGGCCGGCTTCGCCTGGGCGCCAGGTAAGGATTTTCTGATTTCTTTTCTATTTCTCTTTTCTGACATTTGTTCTGTTTAGCTAATTAAAATAGCTAAACATTTTATTAAATGCTGAAATTTTTTATGTGGCCTCATAATAATATAGACTAACCACTTATAAAATTTCAACATTTTTAAAATTCAAATAATTTGAATCTTAAATCAAATAGGGGTATTTCTTTAATTCCAAGGCACTGTTTGAATATTTGAAAAATCTATGAGCATGGGATGGGTCCCACATCACTTGATATGTGATCACACTCATTTATAAGACTTTTCAAAAATCTAACATGAATTTTTGGAAAAGATTTTTATCTGGCCTTTTGAATTAATTCATCTGGGGGGGGGGGGGGGTTCCCTTCTCCCATTTTGATTTTGAATTGATTTCAAAGATTTCTTTTGAAAATTTGACATGATGCAAGGTTACTTTGATCCTAGCACATTACCTAACAGAAGGGTTCTGACAACTCGCCCCCACTCAACAGAATCTCGTTCCGAGATTCAGAAGTCTGCGGGAGGAAGGAGGGGTACTCAGCACTGAGACGGTCTTCTCTTTCCCATGTAGCTTCTCTCTCAGAGTGGTGTGACCATTGCACTTTCAGAAACCTAATCTTCTGACTACGAGTGACACGCTCTGCGGAATCAAGAATACGAACGGGGTATTCTCGATAAGAAAGGTCATCTTGGAGATCAAGCGTTTCATGGTCGACTTCGCGGATGGGGTCCTTGAAGCAACTCCTGAGTTGGGACACATGGAATACATCATGTACTCGGGAGAGGTGCGGAGGTAGTTCAAGTTGGTAGGCAACTTCTCCACGTTTAGCAATAATGCGGAAAGGTCCGATGTAACGTGGGGCCAATTTTCCTTTGATACCGAAACGTTGGGTTCCCTTTAGAGGAGTAACCCGAAGGTAAGCCTTCTCATCCAGATTGTAGCTCTCTTGCCTATGATGAAGATCATAGTAGCTTTTCTGACGAGACTGGGCTGCTTTCAATTGATCACGAACAATGCGAACTTGCTCTTCTGCTTCCTTGATCATATCCGGTCCAAAGAATTTTCTTTCACCGGTTTCTGACCAGTTTAAAGGTGTTCAACATCGTCGTCCATATAGGAGTTCAAAAGGAGCCATGTTCAGACTAGATTGAAAACTATTGTTATAAGCAAATTCGGCAAATGGAAGAGACTTCTCCCAATTCTTTCCGAATGAGATAACGCAAGCTCTGAGCATGTCTTCAAGAATTTGGTTAACCCTTTCGACTTGACCGCTAGACTGAGGATGGAAAGCTGTACTAAAGGAGAGATGAGTTCCCATAGCATTCTGAAAACTTCCCCAAAATCTAGAGGTGAAAAGGCTACCGTGATCAGAATTGATTTCCAAAGGAACACCGTGAAGTGATACAATTCTAGAGATGTACAAGTCTGCTAACTGGCTAGCAGTTATAGACTCGCGAACCGGAAGGAAGTGAGAAAATTTGGAAAGCCTATCTATGACAACGAAGATGGCATTGTTTCCTTTCTGGGTTCTTGGAAAGCCGGTGATGAAGTCCATACCGACTTTGTCCCATTTCCACTCGGGAATAGACAAAGGTTGAAGTGTACCAGCAGGTCTTTGATGTTCTGTCTTAATGCGACGACAAACATCACATTCGGCAACAAATTGAGCAATGTCTCTCTTCATCCTAGTCCACCAAAATCTCTGGCGTAGATCTCGGTACATTTTTGTGCTACCAGGATGAATTGAGAGGGGTGTGTCATGGGCTTCTTTGAGGATGAGTTGCCTTAGTTCCCTATTCTTAGGTACTACCAAACGATTTTCAAAGAATACTGTTCCTTTGCTATCTGTGGAGAAACATTTAGCAACTCCGCTAGCAATGTTCTCCTTGATCCGGCGAACACCTCGTGCACGCCTTTGGGCAACTATGATTTGATCCTCAAGAGTTGGTTTCGCCACCAAGGTAGAAAGATAGCCATGAGGAACAATCTCAAGGTTGAGCTTGCGAAAGTCCTCATGAAGAAGTGGTTGATACTGCTGTAACATGAGGTTGTTACAGTACGACTTACGACTTAGTGCATCAGCCATGACATTGACCTTGCCTGGGGTGTAAGAAATTACTACGTCGTAATCTTTTATCAACTCAATCCAGCGTCTTTGCCTGAGATTAAGATCTGGCTGGGTGAAAATGTATTTGAGGCTTTGGCGGTCGGAATAAATCTCGCAACGGTTACCAAGGAGGTAATGTCGCCAAGTTGTTAGGGCATGAACTACGGGAGCGAGTTCAAGGTCATGGGTAGGATAGTTCTCTTCATGTGGCCGCAACTGGCGTGAAGCATAAGCTACCACATGTCGATCTTGTAGAAGTATGCATCCTAACCCTTGTCGTGATGCGTCACAATAGATTTCGAAATCCTTTTTAGTGTCTGGAGGTGCAAGTACAGGTGCAAAAGTCAATCTTCTTTTTAGCTCTTGAAAGCTTTCCTCGCACTTGGAAGTCCATAGGAATTTCTTATCTTTCTTGAGGAGTTCAGTTAGAGGCTTTGCATCTTTAGAAAAGTTCTCGACGAAGCGACGGCAATAGCTGGCTAGGCCAAGAAAACTTCTAACTTTCTTAACCGATTCAGGTGGAGTCCAGTCAAGGACGGCCTGAACTCTCTCGGGATTCACAGCAATGCCTTTTGCAGAAATCACGTGGCCTAAGTAGGTCACTTCTGGTAGCCAAAATTCACACTTGGAGAATTTAGCATACAGGCGATGCTCTCTAAGTTTCATCAATACCAGCCTTAGGTGTTCGGCATGTTCTTCTTCGTTCTTCGAGTATATAAGGATGTCATCGAGGTAAACCACGACGAACTGGTCCAAATACTCCATGAAGATCGAATTCATCATGCGTGAGAAAGTGGCGGGGGCATTGGTTAAACCAAAGGACATGACGGTGTACTCGTAAAGACCATAACGAGTAGTAAAAGCCGTTTTGGGAATGTCCTCGTTTCGGATTTTGATTTGATGATAACCTAATCTCAAATCCATCTTTGAGAAGACAGAGGATCCTGCAAGTTGATCATAAAGATCATTGATCCTGGGCAATGGGTACTTGTTCTTTATCGTCGCTAAATTTAGCGGGCGATAGTCTACGCACATCCTTTCTGTTCCTTCTTTCTTCGTTACGAACAGAACGGGGCAACCCCATGGTGATGAGCTAGGGCGGATGAAGCCTTTCTCCAACAAAGCTTCCAGTTGGGTTTTAAGCTCAGCTAACTCACGTGGGGCCATTTTGTATGGGCGTCTAGAAATTGTGGCGGTTCCTGGGGCAAGATCCACTATAAACTCTACACATCTGTCGGGTGGCATTCCCGGCAGCTCTTCAGGAAAGACATCCGGGAAGTCACGAACCACCGGAATATCTTCAAGTTCGGGAAGGGGAAGTACATTCAAAGAATGCACTTGGATTCTTGTTCTGGGTGAGGTATAGTTGACGGTTTGGCCTGAAGGGTGGGTGAGTTTCACGGATTTGCCTTTGCAATCCAGGTAGGCATTCTGTCTTGATAGCCAATCCATGCCAAGGATGACATCAATGTGTGAAGACTTGAGGGCTATGAGTGAAGCAAGGAATACTAAACCCTCAATTGCAATCTGATTACCATGGCTCACTCTATTAGTTTGCCATCTTGACCCTGGAGTTTGAATAATCATTGGGGTGGACAATTCAACAAAGGGTAACTCATGACGAAGTGCATAACTTTCCGACATGAATGAATGAGATGCTCCTGGGTCGAAAAGAACGGAAGTAGGAACAAAATTGACTGGGAGCGTACCAAGAATGACGTTAGTGGTGTCGTCAGTCTCTTCGGCGGCAATCTGGTTCACACGTCCACGAGTGGCGGGAGGAGCGGGTTTGGTGGTGTAGACCTTCTGGGGTGGCTTGCCACGACCATTGTTGCTGTTGTTGCCTCCGGCACGTGGTGGAGCATTCTGATGCTGGATCTGGTTCTGGGGACACTCACGAGAGTAGTGGCCTGCCTGACCACACTTGTAACAGGCTCCGAAAACAGTTCGTGGAGCTGGGTTGTTTGGTGGAGCTGGGTGGAAATGGATGGGTGGACGAGGCGCCACATAGGATGGCCTCGGGGGGTTGTTCTGGCGGAACATGCTATTTGGAATCCAGATCTTGCGCTTCGGGGAGCCAGAACTAGATGAACTGTCGTCTCTAGGGTGTTTGCGGAAGTCGTTGGGGGTGTTCATGTCCTCGCCCTTGATGGCCTTGTTGAGAAGGACCTGGAAGGTGGCAAAGTCATGAAGGTTGAGCTCATGACGGAGTCCAGTGTTGAGGCCACGACGGAATCTCTCTTGCTTCTTGGAGTCGGTGGAGACTTCTTCGGTAGCATAACGAGAAAGTCGGTTGAACTCACGACTAAACTCATCAACGGTCCTTCTGCCTTGGGTGAGGTTGCAGAACTCCTCACTCTTGCGGTCCATAAGACCTTTGGGAATGTGGTGCTCACGGAAGGACGTGCAGAACTCCTCCCAAGATGAAGGTGGTCCAACGGGACGCATATTCAGAAAGTTCTCCCACCAAGAGCTAGCTGCACCTTCAAGGTGATAGGTGGCATAGCTGACCTTGTCACCATTTGCAACACGGCCTGCTTGGAGCTTCCTCTCGATGCTGCGAAGCCAGTCATCAGCGTCAAGGGGCTCGGTGGAGTAAGTAAAAACCGGGGGATGAAGTCGGATGAAGTCGTTCAGGGACACCAACTCATTGTGCTGCTGAGTGGTGTTGCGAGAAATGACTTCCAACAGATGGTGAGAGTCTCGGCGGTTCCTCTCGACTTCCATCAGAACCTGTGCCATCGTGGGTGGGGGTGGAAGGTTGCCTTCCTCCTGGTCATTCCCACGACCTTGGTTACGACCAACCTGGCCACGGGTTCCTTGAGACATCCTGAAGGTGAAAACCAAAGTCAAACAGAGTTGATTGGGAGAGTCTAAACAAGGTATTGAAGTACTGGAAGGATTACAGAGCAAAGGAAGTAATCATCTTGACAACATGGTGATAAAGCATACAAGCCATATATTCACAAGCTGTCATACAAACCATACATCGTTTTAGTACAAGCACTAAGCTAATACAGACGTGATGAAGATGATACATCCTTCAGAGGCACTCTGACTTCCTATACATTATTTATCTAAGCCTCTGGAATCTTAGACACCTTGCGTACAATATACTAGGATACTACTACATCATCACTAAGTAAGACCACAGGCGGTCTCACTCATCTCCATCTCCATAGTAGTCCTCATAAAAGTTACCCGCGTATCCCGGTAGCTGGAGGTGACCATCGGAAAACACGGAGGCTTGTGGACCCTGATATCCATTTGGGCAAGGATGGGGCCTAGGTCCAACGTAGGGTGGAAGCAAAGGACCACGGGGTGGAAAAATGCCTCCAATCTCGGGCCAAGCAACTCGAGAAGGCATCTGAGTCGTCACTGGGTAGATCGCATCAAACTCAACTAATCCCACGCTCACAAAGGGTGCCAAAAGTGTCAGTGCTCGATACAGACGAACACGGGTGGCGTGGAGCTCGAAACGGAGAGCGCGTGCATCACGATCTCTGTCACTAGCAAACCTAGCAGTCATCTGAAGTGCGGGATCCTCTGCAAAGTGATCTGAGTAGAGTCCGGTGTAATATCCCTCTTCTCCTGGAAGTGCAGCAGGGATATAGCGGAAAGAAGTCTCTCTCAATAAAGTGTACTCCCCTCTCAGCAGTTTCATACATGAGTATGCAGCATCCTGCACAGCCATGTTCTCGGTAATGCCAATGCCATGTCCAAAATGGATAGGCTGAGTGACTCCAATGTGATGCGGATAGATCCGAACAATGCAGTGGAACTGCGTCTGGTTGAAGTCGTGGAACTGCTCCTCGACGGTGTACTCAGGATACCATCGATATCCCACATAGGACATCATCTCGATCAACGTGGCGGGATGGCCACGCACACCGAGGCACCTGGTCAAACGAAAAATCTGCCGAGGGGGAAGATCTGCCATCTGAAACAGAAAGGAGTTTGCAAATGCATCAGATTATGAGATAAACCTGGAATGGCTCGGACAACATAACGGCTGTAATTGCAAGAAAAAGACAATTTCTTACAACATGGAAACAGCACTTACATACGATGTAATAAATCAGGAAGCATAACCACTCTAACCAACCGATCACAACTTTCCTACGGCTACAAGGAAGCAAACAACGAGATGTTCTAATCAGACAGAGAAGAGCCTAGTCCTATCTTCCCGTAGAATAAGATGAGGGTGACTCGGAACTCAGAACGAAGGGGGTAAGGAGAAAAAAAGAAGCCTTACGTTGTTCCCTTATATACCCAGAGTAACTATATAACTATAGCAAGCTAGACTCGACTTCGGCCAAGGCTACTAGTCCTACAGTCAGTCCTGCTCTGATACCAAGTCTGTCGGGACCCGGGGTTAGCGTATGCAAGTACAGCTAAGACATAGTCATATGGAGAGCCGAGAACCGTACCCATTTGTCTAAGCAGACAAGGCCAAGCACAGAACGTTCTCGGAAAGCATCGTACGTGAGGGGCATCCCATCCAAGCCAGATGATCAACTGAGATGGGTCCTCATCGTCCGCACACAAGTCTAATGATATGGGTGGTGAACTCCCATATTCAAAGACAAGTCGCCTCAACCATACTATCAACTATCTCAAAACTCTTACATAGACTTACTCCAGCCCGATCACTTAGTCGGGGTCTAGGGCGGGCTCGATCATACCACAAAGTGTGCACGAGACGGAGTCTCGAACAATCGCATCGCGATGCCCCAAGCTGCGCACATCTAAGGGCCACTTGGTGTATGAAAGACCGCCAGCCAGAACACAACTAAGGTCTCGAAAACCCATACAAAGACATGCATGTTATAAACATACACGCAGGACACATGCCTTGTATGAACAGCAGGTACCATTGCAATTCTCTACAAAGTGTACAATTTTATTGATAACTCTTATAGAGTGCAAACAGAGATCACAAACATGTGATCCAACATTACAACACAAACGGAAGCAAATTATGTCTGAGTACAGACAAGTTTAACAAATGGCTTAAGAAGCCTTATTTAAACACAAGCCCTCCATGAGGGAACCAGTCGTCTGACTGGGACTAGACTAGTTGGTCTTCAGTCGTCCAGCTCGATGAAGAAGCCACCTTCGGGGTCAGTGGCATCATCTAAAACATAGATTAAGCAAACGTGAGTACAAAGTCGTACTCATCAAGACTTACATAGGAGCTATTCTACTCATGCACATGTATCAAGGTAAAGGGAGGTGGGGTTCACTTGCAGAAGTGCCAGCTTTGAATTGGCTAATCCTGAACTACGAGTACCAGACATTGAGGTAAGAAGCGTACACGAGTCCACTACTTTCTCCAACCAATACACCACTATGGTGCCTTTCTCGACTTCCCCACGAGGAAGCACGCCATAGCACTCACACTTATCTTGGTGTGTTTTAGAAGTATCCGGTTCAAATTGTCTAATAATCAAGCTAAGCTTTCCAAGTAGTCCATAACCGCGGACGCGGCTATTCGAATAGTTTTGTTAACCCTGCAGGGGTGTACCGCTACACACACATGATCATCATTTACCGCCTTTGATCTCGACACCATTCAAGGGGTGCCAGCGAGGATGCTCACCACAACTGTTACCTCATAGCCGATCTAGTCCGAGAAAGCCGCCTACTTGGGTTGGTTACCACTATCGTGAACCCGGCCGGTTTACCGAAGTGGACCCAAGTGATGTGTGCGTGGTGCATAAGCCGGTCTTGGATGAGCCGTTCTCTCACTTAGCATCCAGGCCACAGACCTACCAGAACTCCGAACTATTGCGACATCTGGACATCGAAAGGGATGAGTTAGTAAGTTGAGAGGGGTCAGTGAGCCCAATGTGTGGTTGTACTCTTCATCTTGGATCACCACACAAGAACTCGTACTAGGGCGGTGTTCAACGAGATAACCCACCGTGTACTCCTACACAGCCTCTCATCGTTCACCTTGTATTAGGGTCGATTCACCAACACTTTTCTACCATCATCAACATGATCATTCCCATCCCGACTCCCATCACAGTAACAACATGGTATCATACTAAGCATGCAATAAGCAGTAACATTGCAGGGGTTACATGATATCAACCAACTCCTACATTTGCTAGGATTGTGGTTTGCTTACTACTGTGACAAAATGATAGGTCATGCAAAGGAATGGGTTCATCTATGCGGTAGAATCGTAACATGGTGATCATCCTAAACAATGCATAAGCGAGACATGAGAGGGAAGTGGGATTTTATCGACATGATCAATGGGGGTTTGCTTGCCTTGCTGACGAGGTTCGGGTTCGGCGTCTTCAACGAAGGGGGTGACCTCGGGTTCCGGCTCCACGTCTATCAGCAACATGACAATCATAGGATCAACATGATGTACAATGCACAATCACATGAATAAGATGGAAAGGGTGATGTTCATGATACTGATGTGTTGAGCATTCCATTTAAATGGAGTATATTGCAAATTGAATTGCAAATTCAAACTCCACATTTGAATTCAACATTTACCAAGTTATATGTGACATGGTTTGATCATTTTGAATCATCTTCAAATGTGTATGATATGCCTCTGATGTGTGGTTGAATTGTAGCTTAATTCCATGGTCCAAGTTGCAAGATCAATTGATTTGAATTTGAATTAAATTCAAATAAACCAAATGACATATGCTACTGGTCCCATTTTAAAATCAACTCAAACATAGTTGAAAGTTGCATATTTGGAAAGATAATTTTCTCCTGATCATTTTTCATATATTATTTGTCCAATTTGGAGTTAATATGAATTTTCTATGAATTTCCAAAGTTTGGGGTATTTTCTGGAATTTCTGGAATTCTTTTAATTCAAATAATCTCTGGAAATTCATTTAAATTGATTTATTGCGTCAGCTGACATGTGGGTCCAGGGTGTCCGTGACTGGATTAACTTAACCCATGGTTTAAATTAATCCAGTGGCTTAATTAATCGACTGGGCCCACTGGTCAGTGACCCAGGGGGTCATTAGCCAGGTGATTAACGGAGGGGGTCTGGCTAACTCGCCGGCGACTGGAGTGACGGCGGCGCTGCTCGATCTTCCTCTCCTGGCCTCCAAACTCTGCGCCGAGACCACCGTTCGAAAGCCCGTGAAGAGCCGCGTCGAAAGGGACCGAAACCAAGCGCTGGGGTGCACCGTACGCTCGCCGGCGTCAAGCTTTGCGGCGGCCTAGCTACGGCCGTGGTCGGGATTCCGTTCCAGGGCACGAAAAGAAGCGGGGTTGGGCTGGTTCGACGAGGAGGAGCACGGGGAACACAACGCACGCTCTGGTTGAGACGAAGGGGCACAGAGGCGACCTCGAGCTCATCCATGGCGGAGGCCGTGCTCGGCTTTCATGGTGGATCCGGCTAGAGGGAGCAATCCAGGGGGAGAAGTGAGGGGTTCCGGCCGTGAGCTCACCAGGAACTCAGTAGCGGTGGTGGCGAAGGCTGGGGTGGTTCAACGGCGACGGAATTGACGAAGTCCTTCATGGTGGCCGGCGGCGACGTGGAGATGATTCCGGCGGCTACAAAGCGTCTGAGCTCGATTCCTTCTGCACGAAGACGAAGTCGAGGATGGCGAGGAGGGTGGACAACACGACGCAGCTCGGGAACGACGTTGGCCACGCCGGCTTCAAGCTATGGCGACGGCGGCGTCCTGTTCTTCGCGGGGTTCAGCGAGAGAGAGGAGGATAGGCACTGGGGAGGGGGGGAATGGACGCACGGCGTCTCCAGCGTCTCCGTGGCGTCGCTAGAAGGCGCGGGAGGGGCAGGTGGCGTCTGGAGAGACGGCGATGTGCCCAGCTAGCTCGGTGGCATTCCACCGAGCAGCTTGGAGGCGCGGGACAGGGAAGAAGACCCCGCTGCCCCTGTGGGCCGGCTGGGCTGGGGTGGGTCGGCTTCGCCTGGGCGCCAGGTAAGGATTTTCTGATTTCTTTTCTATTTCTCTTTTCTGACATTTTTTCTGTTTAGCTAATTAAAATAGCTAAACATTTTATTAAATTCTGAAAATTTTTATGTGGACTCATAATAATATAGACTAACCACTTATAAAATTTCAACATTTTTAAAATTCAAATAATTTGAATCTTAAATCAAATAGGGGTATTTCTTTAATTCCAAGGCACTGTTTGAATATTTGAAAAATCTATGAGCATGGGATGGGTCCCACATCACTTGATATGTGATCACACTCATTTATAAGACTTTTCAAAAATCTAACATGAATTTTTGGAAAAGATTTTTATCTGGCCTTTTGAATTAATTCATCTGGGGGGGGGGGTTCCCTTCTCCCATTTTTATTTTGAAATGATTTCAAAGATTTATTTTGAAAATTTGACATGATGCAAGGTTACTTTGATCCTAGTACATTACCTAACAGAGGGTTCTGACAAAACAAAAATAATTAATTGCAAGATCTAAAGATATACCTTCAAGAACTCACCTCCCCGGCAACGGCGCCCGAAATAGCTTGATGTCTACACACGCTTCTATTCTTGTAGACTATGTTGGGCCTCCAAGCGAGAGGTTTGTAGGACAGCAGCAATTTCCCTCAAGTGGATGACCAAAGGTTTATCGAACTCTGGGAAGTAGAGGTTGAAGATGGTCTCTCTCAAGCAACCCTGCAATTAAGATACACGAAGTCTCTTGTGTCCCCAACACACCTAATAAAACTAGGAGTTGTATAGGTGCACTAGTTCGGCGAAGAGATGATAAAATATGGGGGATAGGTGTGGTAAACGAAGTAATATAAATCTGTAATAAAAAGTGCAGCAAAGAAACAAATGGTAAACGTGAGCACAAAGGGTATTGCAATGGTGGAAACAAGGCCTAGGCTTCATACTTTCACTAGTGGAAACTCCCAACAACATTAACATAGTCTAATCAGATGATATTTCCCATAAAACATGCAATGAAGACGTACTCGGAGGTCATTCCTTTGTGGTCAAGAGAGGACGAGAATTGTGTAGGGCTACAAAAGCACACCTCAGAGTTCGTAGTTCTCAATCTATGGATTTCCCAATGTCACCGCGGCCATCCAAAGAGAGTACCACAATCACCACAACATATCTAAAGGATAGTCAAAGACAAGCACCAAAAGACTCTCAATCTTCAATCCACACACAAAAGAGCAAATCACTCATGATAATATTCTTCTAACCATGTCACTAGGGTCTCGGGGATTATACTAGATAGGATCAAGTGAGTACATCAAATCCAATACATAGAAGAAGGGGAAACATCATGGGATCACCCTAGATTAACATAGCCAATGATCACAACAAAGATCACATCATGGGGGAGAGAGAAACCACATAGATCAAGATACAAGCCTTAGCCCCGAGGGGGAACTACTCACACATGGACATGGTGAGTGAGAGAGAGTTGTTGATGGAGAGGTGCAGCCCGGAGAAGAAGAAGGAGACGGCCACGGTGGCGGCGGCGCCCACGACCACGGCGGTGGCCACGGCCCTTGGGGGCAGCGTCCCTTGGCCCCTTCTTCTTCCTTGGAGATGGTGCTGCTGTGAAGATTGATCTCCCCCCTCAAGACGGCTGCCAAGGGGGAGGAATTTTCGGGGTGCCCTTTGACCTAAGTTTCCTCTCTTTATATAGACTCTCGGATTCCCGTCATCCAGATTAGCTCTTCTGTATTTCGGGGTTTCTGGAAGCATCCGAACTCAGATTGGGTCGAATTTTATGTCTAAATCCACCGGAAAAAAATTCCCTACAACATTGTAATTTTAGGTTTTTCCGGTTGAGGTCGTCTTCTAGCGTTTCCGAGGCGATATTTAAAACCTGTCTCGTGGGGACAGATTTCGGGAAAGTTAGAATCCAACTCCTACAAGACTCCTTTTTGTGATTTTTACTTTATCCAAGTAATTCCTACACATAAAGTACAAAAACAAGAATTTGTGCACACTTGCAACCATTAATAGGTTAGTTCCAAAATATGTTATAAAAAGATATGAAAGTGTATCAAAAGCATAGCAATATCACACAAAACATGCATGGAGCAAGCAGAAATTATAGATACGTTTGGGACGTATCATTCACTAGTGATGTCTCTCTCCCAAAAGACGATAAAACTGCTATGTGAGATCATAATCTGAACATAATCTCATCATTCATCAGATCCCTTCAAACTCAGCATTGCAATAACAGAAATATTTAAAAAGTGTCTCGATCATGTAGGACAGCTCACGAGGTCTAAACCATGAAGAACAAAGAGGGGAGGATAACGAGCTACTGATCACGGACCCATGGTTCAAGGAAAACTACTCACGAGACATCCGGGGAGCATCCATGGTGGAGAGGAGACTCCAGGAGGTCGGTCCTCCCTCCAGCAGGGTGCCGTGAAGAGGTCTTCTGGTGCTCCCGATCTCGGAAGCGCGGCGGCGGCGAAACAGAGGCGAGTTTGCGGAATAGGGTTCTGTCTTCGGAGTTTCCCTGTGACGGAGAATAAATATGCGAAGAGGGGCAGCCAGAGGTGGACCAGGGGCCCCAGGCGCCCCCCTGGCGCGGCCAGGGGTGGGGCCGCGCCGGGTGGCCGCCTGGGCCCCCCTAGCTCCCCTCTGGCCCCACTCGGGCTCTTCGCGAAGCTTCCTATACGCTGATTTTTCCTGTATTTTGCTCGGAATTTTTCTAGCACTTTTTATATGGGGGAAAACTGAAATAGAAAAACAGCAGAAAACAAGAACTGGCACTGGGGTGCACTGAGTTAATAGATTAGTCCAAATATGATCAAAAGTGTATGAAAGTGTATCTAGATCATAGCAATATCACACAAAACATGCATGGAGCAAGCAGAAATTATAGATACGTTTTGGACGTATCAAGCTGCCCTACATGATCGAGGCACTTTTGTAATCTTTCTGCTATTGCTATGCTGAGTTTGATGGGATCTGATGGAATATGAGATTATGTTCAGATTGTGATTGAGTAATATATTTGGTTCTTATCTCTTATATTTTTGTTCTTAAGTAATTCTAGCATGTTCTCCGTTGATGTTTATTGCTTTGGCCAAGTAGTAGGTAGTAACCCCAAGAGGGAACGTTATGCTCGATTGTGGGTTCATGCCCCCTGATGACACGCTTGAGTGACAGAAACATGAGTCTAGGGGATGTGTTGTTGCCACAAGGGGGAAAACAACGGTGCTTGTAACCGCGGTTGCAAGGATTGTTTACTTTACGCAAGTGCTTTTTAATGCAGTTGTCTGTTGCTTTGGGTTTACACTTTGGGTGGGGCTCGCAACTTAATACCAGCGAGATGTACTGGATAGATATCTCAAGGTGGATGATTAGTAGTAGATGCAGTTGGATTTCGGTCTACTTATTTTGGTGTTCTGCCCATGCTTTTGAGCCTCTTCCTTTCTTTTGTAGCATAGTTAGCATTGCGGTGCGTTCATAATCCTGCCAATTTCACTTCTGTAATTTGTTCACCTCGCATAGCAGTTTTATCGTCTTTTGGGGGAGAGACATCACTACTGAACTTCACGTATCCCGGTCCATATCTTCATCACTGTTTCCACGCTCATTTACTTTTCTGCTTTTATTTTCAGTTGCTATCATTATCTCTTGTGTTTGATCCTTTGTGAACAACAAGACCGGAGAGATTGACAACCTCTCTGAACTTCGTTGGGAACAAAGTTATTTGTGTCTGTGTGCAAGTCCGCGTCAGTTGCGCCGCTGACACCTACTTATCATCTCCGGAGTCCTACTGGAGACAAACCTTGGTATCTTTACTGAGGGAAATTTGTTGCTGTGCTACATCACACCTTCCACTTGGGGTTTACCAACGAAGGGCGAGAAATCACTATCGTCACCTCGCACATCAGCACCCCAGTGCCAGTTCTTGTTTTCTGCTGTGTTTTTATGTCAGGTTTTTCCATTACGTAAAATGCCTGAAAAATTCCGGAAAAATCAGATCAAAAATCAGCGCTTCAGAAGCTTCCATTGTCCAGAAGAGGGACCGGAGGGGACCCAGCAGGGCCCTAGGTGCCTCCCAGCGCGCCCTAGGGTGGGCCCGCGCTAGGGGGGGGATGGACCCCTGGTGGCCCCCCTGGCTGCCCCCTTCGCCTATATATTCCCCGTCCTCCTAAACCCTGGAAGACAGAACCCCTTTTCGCAATCTCGCCTCTGTTCCACCGCTGCCGCACTTCCAAGATCGGGAGCGCCAGCAGAACTCTTCCGGGCACCCTGCCGGAGGGAGGATTGACCTCCGGGAGCCTCTCCTCCACCATGGACTCTTCCCGGATGATCCGTGAGTAGTCTACCTTGGACCATGAGTCCGTGATCAGTAGTTATGTTATGTTCTCCTCCCCTCTTTGTTCTTCATGGATTAGACCTCATGAGATTCCCTACATGATCAAGGCACATATGTAATTTTCTCCTGTTGCTATGCTGAGTTTTCTGGGATCTGATGGATTATGAGACTATGTTCAGTTTCTGATTGAGTAATATATTTGGTTCTTATCTTTTATATTTTTGTTCTTGAGTAATTCTTGCATGTTCTCCGTTGCTGTTTATTTCTTCGGCCAAGTAGTAAGTAGTAACTCCAAGAGGGAACGTTATGCTCGATTGTGGGTTCATGCCCCCTAATGACTAGCTTGGGTGAAATAAACACGAGTCTAGGGGATGTGCTATTGCCACAAGGGGAAAACAACGGTGCTTGTAACCGCGGTTGCAAGGATTGTTTACTTTACGCAAAGTTCTTTTAATGCAGTTGTCTGTTGCCTTGGGTTTACACTTTGGGTGAGACTCGCAACTTAATACCCAGCGAGATTAGTAGTAGATGCAGTTGGATTTCGGTCTACTTATTTTGGCGTACCGCCCATCCTTCTGAGCCTCGTCCTTTCTTTGTAGCATATTTAGCATTGCGGTGCGTTTTTAATCCTGTCAATTTCCCAGCTGTGATTTGTTTACCTCACATAGAAGTTTTATCGTCTTTTGGGAGAGAGACATCACTAGTGAACATCACGGGACCCGGGTCCATCTTCTCATCACTGTTTACATGATCATTTATTTTCCTACTTTTACTTTCTAGCTGCTATCACCATTATCATTATCCCTTGCGTTTTATCCTTTGTAAACAACAAGGACGGAGAGATTGAAAACCTCTCTGAACTTCGTTGGGAGCAAAGTTACTTGTTGTGTGTGTAGGTCCATGGCAACCGCTAAATTTCTAGCGCCGTTGTCACCTACTTTGCCGATTTTGGAGTCCTACGGGAGACAAACCCTATCCTCTACAAAGGGGAAATTTGCTGCTATCCTACATCTCACCTTCCACTTGGGGTAACCAACGAAGGGCGAGAAGCCATTATCACTTCCACGCCATCAAGCAAATTTCTTGCGCCATTGCCGGGGACTCCAAGTGCCAAGATAGGGAAGTTGTTTAAGGACCGATATGCGGTACTGTTCCAGATCTAGATGTTTCCATCCAGATCCGGGGACGAAGCACATATCGGTCCCACCGCGAAATATGACAAAGTCATATGCCCCGGATTTCCAACATGATATCACAACATTACAGATACAAGGATACAACATCTAATACAATTGGCATACAACTGCCTCAAAAACAATTCAACAGCAGAAGATACATGTCTGGGTATAGACTACAATCAAATGCCTAGTGGCAAAGAGAAAAACATCGATCCCCATAACCACACGGGTCCAGGCTCTCCGCCGGGATCCGCCTAACTAGTCGTCGTCGAGTATCCACGTGAAACGTCGATCACCATACCTGTTGTCGATCAAGAACCCTGAAAAGAGTTTGGGGGTAGTACCATGAGTACAGAAGTACTCAACGTCCAACTGTAGTGGTCAACTGACCCAGCAAGGACTTCATCACTCGTCATTCTAGGACAACTAGTAGCTTACGGTAAGGAAGGGGTAAGTGGTGAGGTTGTTTCCGCACTAGCATTTATGAAGTGGCTAACGATCTAGAGAGTAAGATAAGAAGCCAAGCATTCGATGAGGAATAGCCTCCAACAAGTCTTGCTATCAACTACTTACGCAAACATAACACCTATCCTATCCTTGTCCTCCTCTTCGCATCCCGACGAAGAAGAAGCAGTCAAGGCACACACACGTTGATCGAGTTATATTAAGATTGTATCAGTTGTTGTTGTCTATGAACAAGGAGTAGGTCTCAAGTCGTCCATAACCGTGGACACGGCTTCTCCAAAAGATTTAACCCTGCAGGGGTGTACCAACTTCCCATTACAAAGCTCCGCACGCACGCCCATCTCTCTCAGTTTCTACCCATCACAGGCAACCATTTTATGATTTAGTTCCAAGAGATCCGAAACGACAGGTCCCTCTAGCTAACAACAAGCAAATCCGGGTGGCCACCGGGGAGTCGACACCCAATCCAAAAGCTGGCCACGCTCTCGGATCGGACTCTTCCATCTCAACAGGGTTTGGGTTACCGAGACGCCACACGTGAGGCCTCGGGCCCTCGCCGGTCAAAGGTGGACCAACAGGGAAACCATGTCCTCACTGGTCCGGGTTGGTTTAAAAACTACTGGCAGCTGACCAGGACACACACGGTTTCAAATGGTAAATCAGCTTGGGCCACCACTAGAAATGCTTGAAGCTAGGTAGGTAAGAAAAGGGGACCCCATAAAATCCCACACGCGGTTAGGCACACTCACTCTTAAAACCAAAACCCGGAACTCGGATCCTAGGTGACTCGAATGGAACAAAGCGTCGGGGCGGGATAGCCTAGACCTTCCATACTTTGTCGAATATAGTCAACATTATAATAATCATATCATCAACAACAATATAATAATGTGATATCCCAACCAAGGAGTAACAGGGTAACATCGTAGCATCCTAAGCATGCATACTATCCAGGGGCTGAGCAACGAGCAATAGTAACATAGCAGTACATGGTTTGCTGGGAGGGGACATGGCTGTATCGGTTTGAAAGAGGCTGTAAACATGTGGTAGGATCAAACATCGAACCTATCCTAGACTAGCATGCAAACCGCTGGTTGAAATAGAATGGATCATAAGTAATGTATAGTCCTTGGCTGTTGATAAGTCGGGTTCCGAAGGTGTAGTTGATCGAAAGCTCGCATCGTCTCTGAAGGTACCCGCGGAAGCACACAAGACGATAAACACTGGAAAGAAATCAACGAGCAAGCATCTATTACTACGAGGCAAACACGAGCAAGCATCAACAAGAAGGCAACACGAGACGTCGCACCTACCGTCGAGAGCGGTTACTAACAGGTTAAGTGGAGTACTCGTCACACACGACGATACCGCACATTTGGAAAAGTTCAAGTTGTTTAGCTACAGGTGATCAACAAAGGTTGTTATCATGGAAACTCAAGCAAGCATGACATAGCACACAAACATGTCAAGAGTTGAATCACAAAGTAAACTATCTATGCTAGTCAATTTAAGTGAGGCACAACATAAACACGGCATAACACTAAGTGTCGCACGATGATTAAAACATTTGGTACTGTTCTGTAATAAACATTATTTTAGGTTGGTTAAAAACAGCAAACAATAGCATAAACACAAAGTACACGAAAAACTAATCAAGTTACATATAAGGCACACTCCAAACGGAGTTACGGTTAAAAAGATATAAGCAAAACAAGTTACGGGCACAATCTGCCAACATCAGGAAGCACACTTTAGAGCATTGCATAAACAGGATAATCAATGCAAACAGGCTCACAAATGATATGGAACTAAAGTAGACATGACAGGGAAGGCATGGCAAAAAGAATCATGCAAAAAGGCATCATAAATCAAAAGATATTAAGCATGCAACATGGCATCAGAACGTTACAGACTTAGAGAAAAACAGAGGTAGCTGTCAAAAACAGCAGCATAGCAAGTTTGGAGCTTAAAAACTATATGACCAGCAAGCATATCATGGCAATGAAATACATATAATGGAAGTAGACATGATGCTTAACAATATGCAATTGGAATCACTCAATTCCGATAAACGGTTGCGACGCAACCGTCACCCGAAGTTGCAACAAATTAACAGTTTTCAGAACAACGGCACATTAACATCAAGATCACCACTTTGGCGCAAGATTTAATATAGCTAGAGCACCCAAATATGACAAGTTAAAGCATGTAAATGAAGTACACATGATGCTTAACACATAGGAAAAATAATCAATGCAATAGGCCTCATGGATGTGTCACAATCATCAATCAAAGTTGCAACAAAATAACAACAACAGCACATCACAGCAATTAGTAGCAGTTTAACGGCCTAATGCCCACTTCAAAACAGATTTGCACCATCAAGATGGCCTCAAATCAAAATTCTCACAAAAGATGGATTGAAGTACACACAATTCTAAGCAATTTTCATTTTGGGCGCATCGTGATACGGGCTACAGATTACTCGCAATTTACAGCGCAAAAACAGATCAGCAGCAAATTAAAAGACTTAGCAGAAATTTGATAAAAGGAAAAAAACAGAGGGAAGAAGAAAAAAACAGAGAGGGCTCACCCATGGGCTGGTCCATGAGGCAGGGGAGGCGGACTGGGCCTCAGGGGGCGGCTGGGCCGGACTGGGCCGCGGGGCCCACGTGGAGGCGAGGCCGGCCTGGCTGGGGAGGTGGCCGGCTCGGAATCCACCCGTGCGGGGCAGGCAGGCGGCGGCTGGTGCCGTTGACCTCCGACGAGGCGGCGAGGAGGCGCCGGCGGAAGCAGGGGATGCCGCGGGAGGAGGCGGTGAGGGTGGATCCCGGCGCGGGGTCGCCGGATCCAGGCGGCTGCGGTGGTTGGCGCGGGTTCCGGCCTCGGGGCGGCGCCGAGCTCGCTGGTGAGCGCCATGGCGGGCGGTGGCTGGCCTGCAAGGGAGGAGAGGGAGCGGCCAGATGAGGGAGAGAGGGAAGGGAAGAAGAGGAGCGCGGCGGGGCTGGCTCACCAGCGGGGGCACGCGCGGCGGCGGGCGCTGCCGGAGTTGGAGGCGCCGGCGGTTGCCCACGGGTGGCGGCTGCGTGGAGGAGAGAGAGGGACCTCCAGAGGGCGACGTGGCACGATCTGGGCCATTGGTGCCCAGATCTGACGGTGGAGATCAGATCTGGCTAGGGGTTTTCGGATCTGGGGCTATTTTGGAGCAAATCTGGGAGTTAGGAGGGGGTGGCTGCAAAATTTAGGCTAGGGAAACCCTAGAAAGGGGTGGTAGTGTGGTGGTCTTTATATAGCCCAGGTGGCTGGCAGTTTGCAAAAACATCCCCGGTTTTTCTCTCGCGCGCGCGGTGCTCACGTTTCTGACCGCCGGGGGTCCGCAGTACCTTCGATTCGGGTAAAACTTCGAACTGCGTGACCAGCACGTCGAGCCGGAGGCGTTCACCTAGCGCTGGAACCGTTCCGAGAACACTTTCCGTCGCGCTATAAAAATAACCCGTTTAATTATTAAACGGGGTTTTCGTTCCTTTGGCAACGGCTGGTCTCGTGCGGTTTTCGCGACGGTGATCGGGTGAAACCCGGTGTCGCAAAGGTGGAGTGTCAGGGTGGAAATGGTTGGTCTCCATCCGGTACGAGATAAGAGGGGGAAAATTAATCGCCGATCGATAAATCGGGGATGCAAACACCGCAAACAAATCAGACAATCAAACAATTTACACCGAAAACAAAATTTTTAATTTTTTTGAAATCTGGGCTCTTACAAGTTGCACACTATCTTTTACCTTTGCTTTTTAGTCTTTTTAGTTTACTTTTCAGTTTTTATCTTAGTGTCTTTTATCAAAAAAACACAAAAAAAATGTCTGTCACACTTGCTGCTACTATGGGTTCCACTGAAAACACCAAGTTGTGTGACTTCACTAGTCACAAGAACAATGATTTTATCTGCACTCGTATTGCCACACCTGCCACTTCAGCTACCTCTTATGAAATTAAACCTGCTTTGCTAAACCTTGTTAGGAGAGATAAGTTCTCTGGTGCTGGAGATGATGATGCTTTACACTTAAATAATTTTGTTGAGCTATGTGATATGCAAAAGTATAAAGAAGTAGGAGGTGATGTTGTTAAGCTTAAGCTTTTTCCTTTCTCCTTGAGGGAAGGAGCTAAAATCTGGTTTCAATCTTTGCCTACAAATAGCATAGATTCTTGGGATAAGTACAAAGATGCTTTTATTAGGAAGTATTGCCCACCTGCTAAAGTTATCCAATTAAGGAGCAACATTATGGATTTTAAGCAATTGGATAATTAACACATTGCCCAAGCTTGGGAACGAATGAAGTTTGTTGTTAAGAAATTCCCTACATTTGGTTTGACTACTTGGATGGTTATCCAGACTTTTTATGCAGGCTTCAACTTTACCTCGCGGAACCTGTTAAATTCGGCCGCGGGAGGAACCTTTTTGTCAAAAACACTTGGTGCTGCCACAAAACTTCTCGATGAGATGATGACCAACTATTCCCAATGGCACACCGAACGCGCTCCAACAGGTAGGAAGGTAAACTCCGTCGAGGAGATTACCTCCCTAAATGAAATTTTTGACTTGATTATGTCTCTACTTACCAAGAAACCCTCTATTGATCCTCATGATGTTCCTTTAAATTCTTTGGTTTCTCAGGAACAACTAGATGTGAACTTTATCTCTAGAAACAACTTCAATAATAATGCTTATAGGGGTAATTTTTCTAGCAATCCTAGACCGTTTCCATCCAACTATGGGAACAACAACACTTATCCAAGCAACAAGAGCCCCATCTCTGAATTAGAAAGCATGCTTAAAGACTTTATCACTACTCAAAAAACCTTCAACAAGAGTGTAGAGGAAAGATTAGAAAAATTAGATAATCTCTCTTTGAAGGTAGAAAACTTAGCCATTGATATTGAAATGCTTAAAATTAGAACTTCTGCCCTCGAGGAGAGGAAGGCCACTCCAATTAATGCTATCCAGTTGCAAATTAATGAAAACATTAGGATGATGGCTAAACTTAGAGAAAGATGGGCCAGAGAAAAAGAGGAAGAGGATAGAATTAAGAGCCTTCCTACACACCACACTGTTTCTACTATCCAAATTGTTTAGGACACCCAAACTATTAGCAGCCAACGCACTCCTAGTCCCATTGGACCTATTAATGGTGATGCTAATACCTCAACCACAGAAGAAGAAACTCCTATGAACATAGAGGCTTTCAAACAAGTGAGCCTAGATGACACCACTACCACCTTTGATAGTAGTGACATTGATTTTGATAGTTGCAGTCTCTCATAAGTTATTAGCTTGCTACACAAAATGTCTAGAGACCCCCACACTAGCACACTAAATCTTGCCTTCATGGAGCATATCACTAATGCTCTCATCAAAGCTAGGGAGGAGAAGCTTAGAGTAGAAGCCTCCATACCTAGGAATCTAGAGGATGGTTGGGATACTATGATTAAAATTAAATTTAATAACTTCTCGTGCTATGCTTTATGTGATGTTGGAGCTAGTACCTCCGTTATGCCCAAAAGAATGTATGATATGTTTGAATTGAAACCTTTTAATCCTTGTTCTTTTGGTGTTCGTCTCGTTGATTCTTCTGTAAAGAAACCTTTGGGGAAGATCGACGATGTTCTTATCACTGTAAATGACAATTATGTTCCCGTTGATTTCACTATTATGGATATAAAGTGTGAACCTTTATGTCCAATTATTTTGGGATGTCCTTTTCTTCGCACCGTTGGTGTTGTTATTGACTTGAAAGAGGGGAATATAAATTTCAATTTCCTATTAAAAAGCGGGATGTAACACTTCCCTATAAAGAAGATTAAGTTACCTTTTGAGTCCGTTACACGGGCTAGCTATTCTCTCTATCTTGATAAAACTTGATTCTTCTTTAGCTTTTTTCCTAGCTTAAAGGCATAAAAGAAAGCGCTTTTTGGGAGGCAACCCAAGATGTTTTTACTTCTGTGTTTAGTGGTCTTGATGATTGTTACTACTGTAGCAACATCATTGTATCTTTATTTTCAAGCTTTGTGCCAAGTTCTAGCCTCTTATGCTAAGGGAAGAAAAAGTTGTGACATGCTGTCCAGAAAACAGATTCTGTCTGCTTGACGGAAAAAATCGAAAAAAATCACCAGTTTATATTTTTGAGCTGAAGTTTTTACACACCATGCTCTATACAATTGTGATACTTTCATTTGTTCTGAGTTTTTTTATTTGATTTGCAGAAGTACCCAAAAAATTTATTTACTACCCATTGTTCTGTTTTTCACAGATTCTGCCACGTTTTGCCTTTCCTTACTTTTGCAAATCTTAAGCTTGCTTTTTCTTTGCAAAAAACTTTTTGGAAATCTTGAGAAACAATAGATCTTCAAGAATATCTTTATTTCCAGTGGAGAAAAAATATTTCATTAAGGGTACTAACCTCTGTAATCAGCTTATGATGAGTTATGTATGAAGGAAGTTTTCAAGTGTGTGAGGGAAGATGATGAAAGAAGATCCGGGAGTGTCAAATGCTCAAACTTGGGGATGCCCCCATGCATCCCCAACAAATATTCAAGGAGACTCAAGCGTCTAAGCTTGGGGATGCCCCCGTGCATCCCCTTCTCCATCAACAATTATCAGTTCGTCCTTCGTCTCACTATGTTGTTCTCACTTCATGCGTTATGTGCTATGCTTGGAGCGTCTCGCTCTTAGGTTTACTTTTTAGTTTTCTTTAGCTTTGCTTGCCGTTCATAACAAGTTCGACCCCAGCTTACTTTGTGTGGGAGAGAAACACGCTCCACTTTAAACTAGAACACATCATATGATTTTCGTGCTTATCTTTCTTCTGTTGTGTGTTCTTTATCTTTTCGTATCTACTGCCATGTTTAGCTCTTAGTTTTCATGTTTATATTTTGCAAGAGCTTTAATTTTAGTTTAGTTTAGTTTGTTGCTGGAACTCTCTTTAGTTTTCATGTTTATCTTATTAAGAGAGTTGGTTGTTGCACTGAGTTGTGTCTTGTCTTGGAAGTAGGTAATTGAGGTTGCTATTCAATTGTAGTGTCATAACCCTCTGTTAGGTAATGTGCTAGGATCAAAGTAACCTTGCATCATGTCAAAATTTGAAAAGAAATCTTTGAAATCAACTTCAAAATCAAAATGGGAGAAGGAACCCCCCCAGATGAATTAATTCAAAAGGCCAGATAAAAATCTTCTCCAAAAATTCATGTTAGATTTTTGAAAAGTCTTATAAATGAGTGTGATCACATATCAAGTGATGTGGGACCCATCCCATGCTCATAGATTTTTCAAATATTCAAACAGTGCCTTGGATTTAATGAAAAACCCCTATTTGAGTTAAGATTCAAATTATTTGAATTATAAAAATGTTGAAACTTTATAAGTGGCTAGTCTATATTATTATGAGGCCACATAAAATTTTTCAGCATTTAATAAAATGCCTAGCTATTTATTTTAGCTCAGCAAAACAAATGACAGAAAAGAAAAACAGAAAAGGAAAAAGAAAGCAGAAAAACCTTACCAGACGCCCAGGCGAAGCCGGCCCAAAGGGGCACAGGGGTCTTCTTCCCCACCCCGCGCCTCCAAGCTGCTCGGTGGAATGCCACCGAGCCAGCCTTGGACGACACCTCGACGCCTTCGAGCTTCCAGGCCTCCCCGTGGCCTCTTCTCGCACCTGGACACGTCCTGGAGACGCACCGCTCCACTCCACTCCCTCCACGAGCTCCCTCCCCTCCTCTCTCGCCTGATTCATCGCCGCCCGAGAAGGACGCCGGAGCACCGTCGAGCCCCTGCGTAGCCAACGACAGCGAGGAGCTACGCCAGCCTGTCCATCGTCTTCCTCGTCGTCATCTTCATCGACCTGCAGAAGAAGGCGAGCCCGGAGCCCTCCTAGTCACCTGAATCGAACTCGAGCCGCCGTCGGACCCGCAAGAACTTTCCGACGAATTCGTCATCATCAGGCCGCCGTTCACCTCACCGTCTGCTCTGCTGAGTTCCTGGTGAGCTCACGATCGAAACCCCTAACCTCCCCCCTCGATTTCTTCCTCTGTCACCGTTTTCCATGGTCGCCGGAGTACCGAGCCGCCACGGTCGTCGTCGGCGAGCTTCTGCTAAGCAATCGTCCTCGCCGTCTTGTCCTTCACCTCCGCCGTGGTCTTCTGCTTCGAACGCGCCCAACGTTGGCTTCAATGGTGCTCTACAACGAGTTTCACCCCGAGCCCGTGCCACGGCCGCCGCGGATGGTCGTCGCCCTCCTCGCTCCAGTGCCCGTCGTGAAGCTCTAGTGCACGTGTTTGACTCCTGAGTGTGCCAGCACTCGAACGCGCCCCGAATCAACTCAACCCGTGCACTACAGCGACAACTGCGAACTCGCCGCCGTTCTGTTGCCGCCGGAGTCGTCGCCGCCGTCGATTCCGAGCTCCCCGTGACCCCCTGTTGCTTCCAGACGACGCGGACGACGTTGCTGCACCCGTTGGTGTCCTCCTCGTAGCCTCCCGTGGCCCCTAGCCCATTCCGGCGAGTCGTCGCCGTGACCAGGCCGCCGGCGGGTTAGCCCAACCCCCCCCCCCCCCCCCCCACGTTAATCACCCGCCTAATGACCCCCTCGGTCACTGACCAGTGGGCCCAGTGGCTTAATTAAGCCACTGGATTGAATTAACCCAACGGATTAGTTCACCCAGTCACTGACACCCTGGACCCACATGTCAGCCTGACGCAATAAATCATTTAAATGAATTTCCAGAGATTAATTGAATTAAAGAAATTCCAGAAAATACCCCAAACTTTGGAAATTCATAGAAAATTCATATTAACTCCAAATTGGACAAATAATATATGAAAAATGATCAGGAGAAAATTATCTTTCCCAATATGCAACTTTCAACTATGTTGGAGTTGATTTTAAAATGGGACCAGTAGCATATGTCATTTGGTTTATTTGAAATTAATTCAAATTCAAATCAAATGCTTTTGCAACTTGGACCATGGAATTATGCTACAATTCAACCACACATCAGAGGCATATCATACACATTTGAAGAAGGTTCAAAATGATCAAACAATGCCACATGCAACTTGGTTAAATTTGAATTCAAATTGGAGTTTGAATTTGCAATTCAATTTGCAATATACTCCATTTAAATGGAATTGCCTTACACATCAAAGCATATACATCAAGATTCAAACTTCCATCATGTGTTTGTGCATCGTATTTACTTTGCTACTTTGCTTGTTGTTTGTCGAGTAGAGGTGGAACCGGAGCAGGAGGCTGCCCCTTCGTTGAAGACCCAGAACCCGAACCTCGTCAGCAAGGCAAGCAAAACCCCATTGATCATGTCGATAAAATCCCACTTCCCTCTCATGTCTCGCTTATGCATTGTTTAGGATGATCACCATGATTCGTTTCTACCGCATAGATGAACCAATTCCTTTGCATGACCTATCATTTTGTCACAGTAGTAAGCAAACCACAATCCTAGCGAATGTAGGAGTTGTTTGATATCATGTAACCCCTGCAATGCTACTTCTTATTGCATGCTTAGTATGGTACCATGTTGTTACTGTGATGTGAGTCGGGATGGTAGTGATCATATTGATGTTGGTAGAAAAGTGTTGGTGAATCGACCCTAATACAAGGTGAACGATGAGAGGCTGTGTAGGAGTACACGGTGGGTTGTCTCGTTGAACACCGCCCTAAGTCCGAGTTCTTGTGTGGTGATCCAAGATGAAGAGTACAACCACACATTGGGCTCACTGACCCCTCTCAGCTTACTAACTCATCCCTTTCGATGTCCAGATGTCGCAATAGTTCGGAGTTCTGGTAGGCTTGTGGCCTGGATGCTAAGTGAGAGAACGGCTCATCCGAGACCAGCTTATGCACCACGCACACATCACTTGGGTCCACTTCGGTAAACCGGCCGGGTTCACGATTGTGGTAACCAACCCAAGTAGGCAGCTGTCTCGGACTAGATCGGCTATGAGGTAACAGTTGTGGTGAGCATCCTCGCTGGCACCCCTTGAATGGTGTCGAGATCAAAGGCGGTAAATGATGATCATGTGTGTGTAGCGGTACACCTCTGCAGGGTTAACAAAACTATTCGAGTAGCTGCGTCCGCGGTTATGGACTGCTTGGAAAGCTTAGCTTGATTATTAGACAACTTGAACTGGATACTTCTAAAACATACCAAGATAAGTGTGAGTGCTATGTTGTGCTTCCTCGTGGGGAAGTCGAGGAAGGCACCATAGTGGTGTAATTGGTTGGAGAAAGTAGTGGACTCGTGTACGCTTCTTACCTCAAAGTCTGGTACTCGTAGTTCAGGATTTAGCCAAGTCAAAGCTGGCACTTCTGCAAGTGAACCCCACCTCCCTTTACCTTGATACATGTGCATGAGTAGTATAGCTCCTATGTAAGTCTTGCTGAGTACGACTTTGTACTCATGTTTGCTTAATCTATGTTTTAGATGATGCCACTGACCCCGAAGGTGGCTTCTTCATCGAGATGGACGACTGAAGACCAACTAGTCTAGTCCCAGTCAGACGACTGGTTCCCTCGTGGAGGGCATGTGTTTAAATAAGGCTTCTTAAGCCATTTGTTACACTTGTCTGTACTCACACATAATTTGCTTCCGTTTGTGTTGTAATGTTGGATCACATGTTTGTGATCTCCGTTTGCACTCTATAAGAGTTATCAATAAAATTGTACACTTTGTAGAGAATTGCAATGGTACCTGATGTTCATACAAGGCATGTGTGCTGCGTGTATGTTTATAACATGCATGTCTTTGTATGGGTTTTCGAGACCTTAGTTGTGTTCTGGCTGGCGGTCTTTCATACACCAAGTGGCCCTTAGATGTGCGCAGCTTGGGGCATCGCGATGCGATTGTTCGAGACTCTGTCTCGTGCACACTTTGTGGTATGATCGAGCCCGCCCTAGACCCCGACTAAGTGATCGGGCTGGAGTAAGTCTATGTAAGAGTTTTGAGATAGTCGATAGTATGGTTGAGGCGACTTGTCTTTCAATATGGGAGTTCACCACCCATATCATTAGACTTGTGTGCGAACGATGAGGACCCATCTCAGTTGATCATCTGGCCTGGATGGGATGCCCCTCACGTACGATGCTTTCCGAGAACGTTTTGTGCTTGGCCTTGTCTGCTTAGACAAATGGTTACGGTTCTCGGCTCTCCATATGACTATGTCTTAGCTGTACTTGCATACGCTAACCCCGGGTCCCGACAGACTTGGTATCAGAGCAGGACTGACTGTAGGACTAGTAGCCTTGGCCGTAGTCGAGTCTAGCTTGCTATAGTTATATAGTTACTCTGGGTATATAAGGGAACAACGTAAGGCTTCTTTTTTTCTCCTTACCCCCTTCGTTCTGAGTTCCGAGTCACCCTCATCTTATTCTACGGGAAGATAGGACTACGCTCTTCTCTGTCTGATTAGAACATCTCGTTGTTTGCTTCCTTGTAGCCGTAGGAAAGTTGTGATCGGTTGGTTAGAGTGGTTATGCTTCCTGATTTATTACATCGTATGTAAGTGTTGTTTCCATGTTGTAAGAAATTGTCTTTTTCTTGCAATTACAGCCGTTATGCTGTCCGAGTCATTCCAGGTTTATCTCATAATCTGATGCATTTGCAAACTCCTTTCTGTTTCAGATGGCAGATCTTCCCCCTCGGCAGATTTTTCGTTTGACCAGGTGCCTCGGTGTGCGTGGCCATCCCGCCACGTTGATCGAGATGATGTCCTATGTGGGATATCGATGGTATCCTGAGTACACCGTCGAGGAGCAGTTCCACGACTTCAACCAGACGTAGTTCCACTGCATTGTTCGGATCTATCCGCATCACATTGGAGTCACTCAGCCTATCCATTTTGGACATGGCATTGGCATTACCGAGAACATGGCTGTGCAGGATGCTGCATACTCATGTATGAAACTGCTGAGAGAGGAGCACACTTTGTTGAGAGAGACTTCTTTCCGCTATATCCCTGCTGCACTTCCAGGAGAAGAGGGATATTACACCGGACTCTACTCAGATCACTCTGCAGAGGATCCCGCACTTCAGATGACTGCTAGGTTTGCTAGTGACAGAGATCGTGATGCACGCGCTCTCCGTTTCGAGCTCCACGCCACCCGTGTTTGTCTGTATCGAGCACTGACACTTTTGGCACCCTTTGTGAGCGTGGGATTAGTTGAGTTTGATGCGATCTACCCAGTGACGACTCAGATGCCTTCTCGAGTTGCTTGGCCCGAGATTGGAGGAATTTTTCCACCCCGTGGTCCTTTGCTTCCACCCTACGCTGGACCTAGGCCCCATCCTTGCCCAAATGGATATCAGGGTCCACAAGCCTCCGTGTTTTACGATGGTCACCTCCAGCTACCGGGATACGCGGGTAACTTTTATGAGGACTACTATGGAGATGGAGATGAGTGAGACCGCCTGTGGTCTTACTTAGTGATGATGTAGTAGTATCTTAGTATATTGTATGCAAGGTGTCTAAGTTCCAGAGGCTTAGATAAATAATGTATAGGAAGTCAGAGTGCCTCTGAAGGATGTATCATCTTCATCACGTTTGTATTAGCTTGGTGCTTGTACTAAAACGATGTATGGTTTGTATGACAGCTTGTGAATATATGTCTTGTATGCTTTATCACCATGTTGTCAAGATGATTACTTCCTTTGCTCTGTAATCCTTCCAGTACTTCAATACCTTGTTTAGACTCTCCCAATCAACTCTATTTGACTTTGGTTTTTCACCTTCAGGATGTCTCAAGGAACCCGTGGCCAGGTTGGTCGGAACCAAGGTCGTGGAAATGACCAGGAGGAAGGCAACCTTCCACCCCCACCCACGATGGCTCAGGTTCTGATGGAGGTCGAGAGGAACCGCCGAGACTCTCACCATCTGTTGGAAGTCATTGCACGCAACACCACCGAGCCCCTTGACGCTTCATCCGATTTCATCCCTCGGTTTTCAGTTACTCCACCGAGCCCCTTGACGCCGATGACTGGCTTCGCAGCTTCGAGAGGAAGCTCCAAGCAGGCCGTGTTGCAACTGGTGACAAGGTCAGCTATGCCACCTATCACCTTGAAGGTGCAGCTATCTCTTGGTGGGAGAACTTTCTGAATATGCATCCTATTGGACCGCCTGCATCTTGGGAGGAATTCTGCACGTCCTTCCGCGAGCACCACATTCCCAAGGGTCTTATGGACCGCAAGTGTGAGGAGTTCTGCAACCTCACCCAAGGCAGAAGGACCGTTGACGAGTTTAGTCGTGAGTTCAACCGACTTGCTCGTTATGCTACCGAAGTATTCTCCACCGACTCCAAGAAACAAGAGAGGTTCCGTCGTGGCCTCAACACTGGACTCCGTCGTGAGCTCAATCTTCATGACTTTGCCTCATTCCAGGTCCTTGTCAACAAGGCCATCAAGGCAGAGGACATGAACACCCCCAACGATTTCCGCAAACACCCTAGAGACGACAGTTCATCCAGTTCTGGCTCCCAGAAGCGCAAGATCTGGATCCCAAACAGTATGTTCCGCCAGAACAACCCACTGAGGCCATCCTATGTGGCGCCTCGTCCACCAACCCAGTTCCACCCAGCTCCACCAAACAACCCAGCTCCACGAACTGTTTTCGGAGCCTGTTACAAGTGTGGTCAGGCAGGCCACTATTCTCGTGAGTGTCCCCAGAACCAGATCCAGCATGAGAATGCTCCACCCCGTGCCGGAGGCAACAACAACAACAATGGTCGTGGAAAGCCACCCCAGAAGGTCTACACCGGCAAACCCGCTCCTCCCGCCACTCGTGGACGTGTGAACCAGATCGCCGCCGAAGAGACTAACGACACCACTGACGTCATTCTTGGTACGCTCCCAGTCAATTATGTTCCTACTTCCGTTCTTTTCGACCCAGGAGCATCTCATTCATTCATGTCGGAAAGTTATGCACTTCGTCATGAGTTATCTTTTGTTGAATTGTCCACCCCAATGATTATTCAAACTCCAGGGTCAAGATGGAAAACTAATAGAGTAAGCCATGGTAATCAAATTGCAATTGAGGGTTTAGTATTCCTTGCTTCACTCATATCCCTCAAGTCTTCAGACATTGATGTCATCCTTGGCATGGATTGGCTATCAAGACAGAATGCCTACCTGGATTGCAAAGGCAAATCCTTGAAACTCACCCACCCTTCAAGCAAAACAGTCATCTACACCTCACCCAGAACAAGAACCCAAGTGCATTCTTTGAATGTACTTCCCCTTCCCGAACTTGAAGATATTCCGGTGGTTCGTGACTTCCCGGATGTCTTTCCTGAAGAGATGCCGGGCATGCCACCCGATAGATGTGTAGAGTTTATAGTGGATCTTGCCCCAGGAACCGCACCAATTTCTAGACGCCCATACAAAATGGCCCCACGTGAGTTAGCTGAGCTTAAAACCCAATTGGAAGCTTTGTTGGAGAAAGGCTTCATCCGCCCTAGCTCATCGCCATGGGGTTGCCCCGTTCTGTTCGTAACGAAGAAAGATGGAACAGAAAGGATGTGCGTAGACTATCGCCCGCTAAATTTAGCGACGATAAAGAACAAATACCCACTGCCCAGGATCAATGATCTTTATGATCAACTTGCAGGATCCTCTGTCTTCTCCAAGATGGATTTGAGATTAGGTTATCATCAAATCAAAATCCGAAACGAGGACATTCCCAAAACGGCTTTTACTACTCGTTATGGTCTTTACGAGTACACCGTCATGTCCTTTGGTTTAACCAATGCCCCCGCCACTTTCTCATGCATGATGAATTCGATCTTCATGGAGTATTTGGACCAGTTCGTCGTGGTTTACCTCGATGACATCCTTATATACTCGAAGAACGAAGAAGAACATGCTGAACACTTAAGGCTGGTATTGATGAAACTTAGAGAGCATCGCCTGTATGCTAAATTCTCCAAGTGTAAATTTTTGCTACCAGAAGTGACCTACTTAGGCCACGTGATTTCTGCAAAAGGCATTGCTGTGAATCCCGAGAGAGTTCAGGCCATCCTTGACTGGACTCCACCTGAATCGGTTAAGCAAGTTAGGAGTTTTCTTGGCCTAGCCAGCTATTGCCGTCGCTTCGTCGAGAACTTTTCTAAAGTTGCAAAGCCTCTAACTGAACTCCTCAAGAAAGATAAGAAATTCCTATGGACTCCCAAGTGCGAGGAAAGCTTTCAAGAGCTAAAAGGAATATTGACTTCTGCACCTGTACTTGCACCTCCAGACACCAAAAAGGATTTCGAGATCTATTGTGACGCATCACGGCAAGGGTTAGGATGCATACTTCTGCAAGATCGACATGTGGTAGCTTATGCTTCACGCCAGTTGCGGCCACATGAAGAGAACTATCCTACCCATGACCTTGAACTCGCTGCCGTAGTTCATGCCCTAACAACTTGGCGACATTACCTCCTTGGTAATCGTTGTGAGATTTATTCCGACCACCAAAGCCTCAAATACATTTTCACCCAGCCAGATCTTAATCTCAGGCAAAGACGCTGGATTGAGTTGATAAAAGATTACGACGTAGGAATTTCTTACACCCCAGGCAAAGCCAATGTTATGGCTGATGCACTAAGTCGTAAGTCGTATTGTAACAACCTCATGTTACAACAGTATCAACCACTTCTTCATGAGGACTTTCGCAAGCTCAATCTTGAGATTGTTCCTCATGGCTATCTTTCTACCTTGGTGGCGAAACCAACTCTTGAGGATCAAATCATAGTTGCCCAAAGGCGTGCACGAGGTGTTCGCCGGATCAAGGAGAACATTGCTAGCGGAGTTGCTAGATGTTTCTCCACAGATAGCAAGGGAACGGTATTCTTTGAAAATCGTTTGGTAGTACCTAAGAATAGGGAACTAAGGCAACTCATCCTCAAGGAAGCCCATGACACACCCCTCTCTATTCATCCCGGTAGCACAAAAATGTACCGAGATCTACGCCAGACATTTTGGTGGACTAGGATGATGAGAGACGTTGCTCAATTTGTTGCCGAATGTGATGTTTGTCGTCGCATTAAGGCAGAACATCAAAGACCTGCTCGTACACTTCAACCTTTGTCTATTCCCGAGTGGAAATGGGACAAAGTCGGTATGGATTTCATCACCGGCTTTCCAAAAACCCAGAAAGGAAAAGATGCCATCTTCGTTGTCATAGATAGGCTTTCCAAAGTTGCACACTTCCTTCCGGTTCGCGAGTCTATAACTGCTAGCCAGTTAGCGGACTTGTACATCTCTATAATTGTATCCCTTCATGGTGTTCCTTTGGAGATCAATCCTGATCGTGGTAGCCTTTTCACCTCTAGATTTTGGGGAAGCTTTCAGAATGCTATGGGAACTCATCTGTCCTTTAGTACATCTTTCCATCCTCAGTCTAGCGGTCAAGTCGAAAGGGTTAACCAAATTCTTGAAGACATGCTTAGAGCTTGTGTTATCTCATTCGGAAAGAATTGGGAGAAGTCTCTTCCATTTGCCGAATTTGCTTATAACAATAGTTTTCAATCTAGTCTGAACATGGCTCCTTTTGAACTTCTATATGGACGACGATGTCGAACACCTTTAAACTGGTCAGAAACCGGTGAAAGACAATTCTTTGGACCGGATATGATCAAGGAAGCAGAAGAGCAAGTTCGCATTGTTCGTGATCAATTGAAAGCAGCCCAGTCTCGTCAGAAAAGCTACTATGATCTTCATCATAGGCAAGAGAGCTACAATCTGGATGAGAAGGCTTACCTTTGGGTTACTCCTCTGAAGGGAACCCAACGTTTCGGTATCAAAGGCAAGTTGGCCCCACGTTACATCGGACCTTTCCGCATTATTGCTAAACGTGGAGAAGTTGCCTACCAACTTGAACTACCTCCGCACCTCTCCCGAGTACATGATGTATTCCATGTGTCCCAACTCAGGCGTTGCTTCAAGGACCCTATCCGCGAAGTCGACCATGAAACGCTTGATCTCCAAGATGACCTTTCTTATCGAGAATACCCCATTCGTATTCTTGATTCTGCAGAGCGTGTCACTCGTCGTCAGAAGATTAGGTTTCTGAAAGTGCAATGGTCACACCACTCTGAAAGAGAAGCTACGTGGGAAAGAGAAGACCGTCTCAATGCCGAGTACCACACCTTCCTCCCGCAGACTTCTGAATCTCGGGACGAGATTCTGTTGAGTGGGGGCGAGTTGTCAGAACCCTCTGTTAGGTAATGTGCTAGGATCAAAGTAACCTTGCATCATGTCAAAATTTCAAAAGAAATCTTTGAAATCAACTTCAAAATCAAAATGGGAGAAGGAACCCCCCCCAGATGAATTAATTCAAAAGGCCAGATAAAAATCTTCTCCAAAAATTCATGTTAGATTTTTGAAAAGTCTTATAAATGAGTGTGATCACATATCAAGTGATGTGGGACCCATCCCATGCTCATAGATTTTTCAAATATTCAAACAGTGCCTTGGATTTAATGAAAAACCCCTATTTGAGTTAAGATTCAAATTATTTGAATTTTAAAAATGTTGAAACTTTGTAAGTGGCTAGTCTATATTATTATGAGGCCACATAAATTTTTTTAGCATTTAATAAAATGCCTAGCTATTTATGTTAGCTCAGCAAAACAAATGACAGAAAAGAAAAACAGAAAAGGAAAAAGAAAGCAGAAAAACCTCACCGTCTGCTCTGCTGAGTTCCTGGTGAGCTCACGATCGAAACCCCTAACCTCCCCCCCTCGATTGCTTCCTCTGTCACCGTTTGCCATGGTCGCCGGAGTACCGAGCCGCCACGGTCGTCGTCGGCGAGCTTCTGCTAAGCAATCGTCCTCGCCGTCTTGTCCTTCTCCTCCGCCGTGGTCTTCTGCTTCGAACGCGCCCAACGTTGGCTTCAATGGTGCTCTACAACGAGTTTCACCCCGAGCCCGTGCCACGGCCGCCGCGGATGGTCGTCGCCCTCCTCGCTCCAGTGCCCGTCGTGAAGCTCCAGTGCACGCGTTTGACTCCTGCGTGTGCCAGCACTCGAACGCGCCCCGAATCAACTCAACCCGTGCACTACAGCGACAACTGCGAACTCGCCGCCGTTCTGTTGCCGCCGGAGTCGTCGCCGCCGTCGATTCCGAGCTCCCCGTGACCCCCTGTTGCTTCCAGACGACGCGGACGACGTTGCTGCACCCGTTGGTGTCCTCCCCGTAGCCTCCCGTGGCCCCAAGCCCATTCCGGCGAGTCGCCGCCGTGACCAGGCCGCCGGCGGGTTAGCCCAACCCCCCCCCCCCCCGTTAATCACTCGCCTAATGACCCCCTCGGTCACTGACCAGTGGGCCCAGTGGCTTAATTAAGCCACTGGATTGAATTAACCCAGCGTAGTTCACCCAGTCACTGACACCCTGGACCCACATGTCAGCCTGACGCAATAAATCATTTAAATGAATTTCCAGAGATTAATTGAATTAAAGAAATTCCAGAAAATACTCCAAACTTTGGAAATTCGTAGAAAATTCATATTAACTCCAAATTGGACAAATAATATATGAAAAATGATCAGGAGAAAATTATCTTTCCCAATATGCAACTTTCAACTATGTTGGAGTTGATTTTAAAATGGGACCAGTAGCATATGTCATTTGGTTTATTTGAAATTAATTCAAATTCAAATCAAATGCTTTTGCAACTTGGACCATGGAATTATGCTACAATTCAACCACACATCAGAGGCATATCATACACATTTGAAGAAGGTTCAAAATGATCAAACAATGCCACAGGCAACTTGGTTAAATTTGAATTGAAATTGGAGTTTGAATTTGCAATTCAATTTGCAATATACTCCATTTAAATGGAATTGCCTTACACATCAAAGCATATACATCAAGATTCAAACTTCCATCATGTGTTTGTGCATCGTATTTACTTTGCTACTTTTCTTGTTGTTTGTCGAGTAGAGGTGGAACCGGAGCAGGAGGCTGCCCCCTTCGTTGAAGACCCAGAACCCGAACCTCGTCAGCAAGGCAAGCAAAACCCCATTGATCATGTCGATAAAATCCCACTTCCCTCTCATGTCTCGCTTATGCATTGTTTAGGATGATCACCATGATTCGTTTCTACCGCATAGATGAACCAATTCCTTTGCATGACCTATCATTTTGTCACAGTAGTAAGCAAACCACAATCCTAGAGAATGTAGGAGTTGTTTGATATCATGTAACCCCTGCAATGCTACTGCTTATTGCATGCTTAGTATGGTACCATGTTGTTACTGTGATGTGAGTCGCGATGGTAGTGATCATATTGGTGTTGGTAGAAAAGTGTTGGTGAATCGACCCTAATACAAGGTGAACGATGAGAGGCTGTGTAGGAGTACACGGTGGGTTGTCTCGTTGAACACCGCCCTAAGTCCGAGTTCTTGTGTGGTGATCCAAGATGAAGAGTACAACCACACATTGGGCTCACTGACCCCTCTCAGCTTACTAACTCATCCCTTTCGATGTCCAGATGTCGCAATAGTTCGGAGTTCTGGTAGGCTTGTGGCCTGGATGCTAAGTGAGAGAACGGCTCATCCGAGACCGGCTTATGCACCACGCACACATCACTTGGGTCCACTTCGGTAAACCGGCCGGGTTCACGATTGTGGTAACCAACCCAAGTAGGCAGCTGTCTCGGACTAGATCGGCTATGAGGTAACAGTTGTGGTGAGCATCCTCGCTGGCACCCCTTGAATGGTGTCGAGATCAAAGGCGGTAAATGATGATCATGTGTGTGTAGCGGTACACCGCTGCAGGGTTAACAAAACTATTCGAATAGCCGCGTCCGCGGTTATGGACTGCTTGGAAAGCTTAGCTTGATTATTAGACAACTTGAACTGGATACTTCTAAAACATACCAAGATAAGTGTGAGTGCTATGTCGTGCTTCCTCGTGGGGAAGTCGAGGAAGGCACCATAGTGGTGTAATTGGTTGGAGAAAGTAGTGGACTCGTGTACGCTTCTTACCTCAAAGTCTGGTACTCGTAGTTCAGGATTTAGCCAAGTCAAAGCTGGCACTTCTGCAAGTGAACCCCACCTCCCTTTACCTTGATACATGTGCATGAGTAGTATAGCTCCTATGTAAGTCTTGCTGAGTATGACTTTGTACTCACGTTTGCTTAATCTATGTTTTAGATGATGCCACTGACCCCGAAGGTGGCTTCTTCATCGAGCTGGACGACTGAAGACCAACTAGTCTAGTCCCAGTCAGACGACTGGTTCCCTCGTGGAGGGCATGTGTTTAAATAAGGCTTCTTAAGCCATTTGTTAAACTTGTCTGTACTCAGACATAATTTTATTCCGTTTGTGTTGTAATGTTGGATCACATGTTTGTGATCTCTGTTTGCACTCTATAAGAGTTATCAATAAAATTGTACACTTTGTAGAGAATTGCAATGGTACCTGCTGTTCATACAAGGCATGTGTGTTGCGTGTATGTTTATAACATGCATGTCTTTGTATGGGTTTTTGAGACCTTAGTTGTGTTCTGGCTATCGGTCTTTCATACACCAAGTGGCCCTTAGATGTGCGCAACTTGGGGCATCGCGATGCGATTGTTCGAGACTCCGTCTCGTGCACACTTTGTGGTATGATCGAGCCCGCCCTATACCCCGACTAAGTGATCGGGCTGGAGTAAGTCTATGTAAGAGTTTTGAGATAGTCGATAGTATGGTTGAGGCGACTTGTCTTTGAATATGGGAGTTCACCACCCATATCATTAGACTTGTGTGCGGACGATGAGGACCCATCTCAGTTGATCATCCGGCCTGGATGGGATGCCCCTCACATACGATGCTTTCCGAGAACGTTCTGTTCTTGGCCTTGTCTGCTTAGACAAGTGGGTACGGTTCTCGGCTCTCCATATGACTATGTCTTAGCTGTACTTGCATACGCTAACCCCGGGTCCCGACATGTAGTAGTAACTTGCAATAGTTTTGAGGTATTGTTGTCAGTAATGTTTGAAATTTTGGTGTCAAGAGCTCTAGCCTATTAGTGATAAGTCTCGTATTTTGGTCAATCCGTGTTTATTTTCAAAAACTACAAAAACTAGTTGAGAACTCTAGCTACTATATGGATCACTAATCTTTTGAGGGATCGGATATTAGAGTACACTCACGTACCATGAGTCGAGGATGCGCAAGGATAACCAAACCGCCATACACTCCTCCTCTGGGTAATTGTGTCTTTGCTAACCTCCTCGTTAGATTGAGAGTTGCCGATAATAAGTGCATGAGTTCTTCGGACTAATGTAAGTATTGAAAGTTGACACTTCCACCTCCTCATATTTGCTAGCCTCTTCGGTACCGTGCATTGCCCTCTTCTCACTCTGAGAGTTGGCGTCCACCTCGCCGGTGCATCCAAACCCTTGGCATGATACGCTCTGTCATCATAAACCTCCTTATATCTTTCCTCAAAACAGCCACCATACCTACCTATCAAGGTATTTCCATAGCCTTTCCGAGATATATTGCCACGCAACATCCACCTCTTCATGACTTGATATTCATGTCATACATGTTCCTGCTACACTGGCAGATGCATACATTGCATACATCATGATAGCTACATCTTTTTTATGTTGAGTACCTTGTAAAGTGTGAAAGACCTTCTACATCTTCTTTTAAAATAGAGTGTTGCCCTTAAGTGAGGAAAAGATCCCAAAGTGGACAAAATTAAAAGATCCAAAAGAGGACAAATGAGAGTTAAATAGAAAGAGCCATTGAGGCCACCAAAAAAATACAAAAAATTGAAAAAAAAGAGAAAAAAATAATAAAAAGAGATAAAGGGGCAACACTACTATTCCTTTTGAAAGATCCACACTCGTACTCCCTCTATATCTTTGTACTCCATAGAGATGATCATTTATGCATATAGCTATGTGGGGACCTTCACACTATAGAGCTTGGCTTGCATATTCCAAGGATGATCCTCCTCAAACGAGCTCTAGGTCTTCATGAGAGAGCAAGTTGGATGCACCCCTCTTAGTTCCATCGGAGAGCTTACCTTAACTCATATGTGCATCCGTTGCATGGAAATCCCTACTCCTCACATCATATCTATCATTTGATCATCTCACCTATGATTGTCCTCATTGATGTGAGCTTTTCTCACCCTTTTTGTCTTCCTCCTACACCATATTTCTCTCTTTTCCATCATAAGTGTCAACTCTCGTGCTTACGCTCATCCATTGCATGAGTGTTCAAAATATCGAAAGGGAGTGGACCAAATTGACTTGTACATGGCTAGTGGTCTGGGGACGAGTCAAGATAAGATTCCAAGAAGACTAAGTGTGAAACTTTAGTAGATTGAGTTCTCAACAAAAATAATATTTTTTCTCGTATTCCCATCTCCCACTTCTTGGACGCAAACACCATCTAGAGACATTCGAGTCACGAACAGCGAGAGCTCTTGCACCTTTATGTTCTTATGTTGCTTGTTTCAATGTTAATATAGACTCTAGCCTGTTATGACTTGAATTGAATTACATACCTTGATTGCTTTACTTTAAAAGTTCTTATATGGTTGTTAGCATGCCACCACATAAATTATGCATGTTATCATTTACCTACTCGAGGACGAGCAGGAATTAGGCTTGTGGATGTTAATACATCCCAAACGTATCTATAATTTCTGCTTGCTCCATGCATGTTTTGTGTGATATTGCTATGATCTAGATACACTTGAATACACTTTTGATCATATTTGGACTAACCTATTACCTCATTGCACCCCAGTGCCAGTTCCTGTTTCTACTGTCTTTTTCTTTCAAGTTTTTCCATTACGTAAATGCCAGAAAAATTCCGGAAAAATCAGATAAAAAATCAGCGCTCCGGAAGCTTCTAGAGTCCCGAAGGGGGGCCGGAGGGGACCCACCACGGCCCCAGGTGCCCTCCCGGTGCGCCCTAGGGTGGGGTCGCGCCAGCGGAATGCCTGGACCCCTGGTGGCCCCCCTGGCTGCCCCTTCGTCTATATATTCCCCATCCTCCGAAACCCTCGAAGACAGCCCCTTTTCGCAATCTCGCCTCTGCTCTGCCGCCGCCGCGCTTCCAAGATCGGGAGCGCCAGCAGACCTCTTCCCGGCACCCTGCCGGACGGAGGATTGACCTCCGGGAGCCTCTCCTCGACCATGGACTCTTCCCGGATGATCCTTGAGTAGTCTACCTTGGACCATGGGTCCGTGATCAGTAGCTATGTGATGTTGTCCTCCCCTCTTTGTTCTTCATGGATTAGACCTCGTGAGCTTCCCTACATGATCGAGGCACATATGTAATTTTCTGCTGTTGCTATGCTGAGTTTTCTGGGATCTGATGGATTATGACACTATGTTCAGTTTGTGATTGAGTAATATATTTGGTCCTTATCTTTTATATTTATATTCTTGAGTAATTCTTGCATGTTCTCCGTTGCTGTTTATTTCTTTGGACAAGTAGTAGGTAGTGACTCCAAGAGGGAATGTTATGCTCGATTGTGGGTTCATGCCCCCTGATGACTAGCTTGAGTGACAGAAACATGAGTCTAGGGGATGTGTTGTCGCCACAAGGGGGAAAACAACGGTGCTTGTAACCGCGGTTGCAAGGATTGTTTACTTTACGCAAAGTTCTTTTAATGCAGTTGTCTGTTGCTTTGGGTTTACACTTTGGGTGGGACTCGCAGCTTAATACCAGTGAGATGTTCTGGATAGATATCTCAAGGTGGATGATTAGTAGTAGATGTAGTTGGATTTCGGTCTACTGATTGTGGCGTAACGCCCATGCTTTTGAGCCTCGTCCTTTCTTTGTACCATAGTTAGCATTGTGGTGCGTTTTTAATCCCGTCAATTGCCCAGCTGTGATTTGTTTACCTCGCATAACAGTTTTATCGTCTTTTGGGAGAGAGACATCACTAGTGAACATCACGGGACCTCGGTCCATCTTCTCATCACTGTTTACACGCTCATTTATTTTCCTGCTTTTACTTTCTAGCTGCTATCACCATTATCATTATCCTTTGTAAACAACAAGGCCGAAGAGATTGACAACCTCTCTGAACTTCGTTGGGAGCAAAGTTACTTGTTGTGTGTGCATGTCCACGTCAACCGCTAAATTTCTAGCACCGTTGTCACCTACTTTGCCACTTTTGGAGTCCTACGGGAGACAAACCCTATCCTCTACATAGGGGAAATTTGCTGCTATCCTACATCTCACCTTCCACTTGGGGTAACCACTAAAGGGAGAGAATCCATTATCACTTCCACGCCATCAAGCAGCAAGTAAAATCATAAATATAGCACAAAGATTCAGCATAGCAATAAGAATCTTGTATTTGATCCCATAAGTGTTTCCCTTTCTAGGATAAGCGGTGTCGCGTATAATGAGCGTGCTCATCCAATGATTTTCCCCAAACCAAGTCGGTTGGGTTTTTAGCGCAATCACAAATTGATCGAAGATGATCCAAGTGAAACATGTCCATCCAACCATATTTGGGTGGTTCCACACCCATGGTAAAGATAGCATCAATAGGCAGAGAAAGACAAAGACAAAAGGTAGCAACTATTTTTTTGGTTTTTCATATAAGACACACGAGAAAAGGCAAAAACTGGAAAGTAAACTAACAAGAATAAAACGCAAAGGTAAAATATAGTGTGCAACTCCCCTATCTTGTAGATTGGAGTCCCCGGCAACGGCGCCAGAAATTCTCGTTGGTTACCCCAAGTAGAAGGTTGAGATGTAGCTAGCAGTAAATTTACCTTACACGAGGACGGTAAGGTTTATAGAATCCAGGAGGACTCCAAGGATCAACAAGTAGGTGTCTGCTGCTCTGGCACTTACAGAAGACGTGAACCTACACACAAAAGCAAATAACTTTGCACCCAACGAGTACAAAGAGTCTTTCAATCTCTACGGCCTTGTCATTTACAAAGGATCAAACACACGGTGGAAATAGTGATGGTGATTGCAACTAAAAGGAAATAAAGCAGTAAATAGTTGAGGTGTAAACAGTGGTGAAATATGGACCGGGGTCCCATGATGTTCACTAGTGATGCCTCTCTCCCAAAAGACGATAAAATAGCTAAGTTGGGTGAACAAATTACAGCTGGTCAATTGACATAATTATAAATGCACCGCATGTTAATTATGCAGCAAAGAAAGTTAGAGCCTCAGAAGTATGGGCAGTACGCCAAGACAAGTAGACCATAAGCCAACAACATCTATCCACTAATCATCCACCTTGAGATATCTATCCAGAACATCTCGCCGGTATTAAGTTGCGAGCCCCACCCAAAGTGTAAACCCAAAGCAACAGACAACTGCATTAACAAACTTTTCATAAGGTAAACAATCCTTGCAACCATGGTTAAAAGCACCGTTGTTTTCTCCCTCATGGCAACAACACATCCCCTTGTCTCATGTTTCTATCACTCAAGCTAGACATCGGGGGGCATGAACCCACAATCAAGCATAAACGCTCCCTCTTGGAGTTACTATCTACTACTTGGCCAAAGCAATAAAAATCATCGGAGAACATGAAAGAATTACTCAAGAACAAAATATAAAATGAGAACCAAATATGTAACTCATCACAATCTGAACACAATCTCATAATCCATCGGATTCCAGCAAACACATCATAGCAGCAGTAGGAAAATTACATAGACGCCTTGATCATGTAGGGCAGCTCACAAGGGCTAAGAATTGAAGCATAAGACATCACATATCTACTGGTCTTGGACCCATGGTACAAGGGGGGCTACTCACGACACATCCGGGAAGCGCTCATGGTAGTGGTGAAACTCCCGGAGGTCAATCCTCTCTCCGGCAGGGTGCCGGGAAGAGGTCTTTTGATGCTCCCGATCTTGGAAGCGAGACGACGATGGAACAAAGGTGAAAATCATGATGTGGGGTTTCTCCCGAGGGTTTCTGGAACGGGGTGTAAATATAGGCCGAAGGGGGGCACCGGGGGAGGTGGCCAAGGCCCACGCGCCTTCCTGGCGCGACCAGGGGTGGGGCCGCACCACCTGGCAGCCTGGGTGGGGCCTGCCCCCCCCCCCCCTCTGGCCCCACTTCGGGCTTCTGGAGTCTTCCGATGCGCCAATTTTTTTATATTTTTATTGGAATGTTTGGAGCTCTGAAAATATGGGTAAAAACCTGCAATTCACAAACATCAGCAGACAGAAACTGGCACTGGGTGCACTGAGTTAGTAGGTTAGTCCAAATATGTGTAAAAAGGTATGAAAGTGTAGCAAAACACATAGCAATGTCACCTAAAAGAGCATGGATCAAGCAAAAATTATAGATACGTTTGGGACGTATCATTCCTCATGTGGACATTAACACTACTTCTACTCAATATGCTACATTGCCATGTGCTAGTCGTTGTAATTCATCCACTCATAATGTTGCTACATCTTGTGATGAATTACTTTCCTTGCCTTGTTGCTCTAACAATGAAGATTCTAGTTCCTATAGTACTTGTTTTGTTACTAACCATGTAGAGGAAATCAAAGAGCTCAAGGCCCAAGTCACTACTTTGAATAAAGACTTGGAAAAGGGTCATGAAGGGAAGTCTACACTTGACAAGGTTTTGTGTGGGAAAAAATCCCCTAATGACAGGGGTGGACTTGGATTCAAATCCAACAATAATAAGTCCATGTTAAACAAGAAGAAGGGAAAATCACAAGTCAAGAATTCGGCCAAGATTATTGGCTTCAAGTGCAAGGTTGAAGGGCATCATATTAGATCTTGCCCTTTGAAGAAGAAGCCCCTTAGTGACAAGCAACTAGGGAAGAGACCTCAAGTTCAACCGCAAGGTGAAGAGTGGCCACTTCCAAAGAAGACTCAAGTCAATGATCATCGTGTTGAGAAATCAACTAAGAAGGAAGGAAAGAGTAGATGTTGCTACTTATGTCGTGAGAAGGGTCATCTTGGTTCTTCATGCACTAACGGTACCTTATTCAACCCTATTATAGTTGATGTTGTTTATTCTCTTCGGAAGGATAAGGTTGGCAATGTGTTTGCCAAAAATTTTAGCACTCAAAGTGGTGATAAGAAAAGCACCATTTTGGTTTCCAATCCTATTGTGACTAACATCTTAGGACCCAACTTGGTTGGGGACTAACAAACTCCAACTTGATCAATAGGTGGTGTTGGAGGGCATTGGATACTTGGCTACATTATGAAGAATTAAGGGACCTTCATTAATCACATTGTCTCAAGACAAGTCATTTGGACTATCATGTGTCTATCGTATATCCAATGTGCCTCCTTACGGTAACTTGTACTTAAATTATTTTCATTGAAAGTTACTTGCCCCTTTGCATGTTTTGGTTTTGTACCTTGCATGTGTTTGTATATGTTGTGCTTCCAATCTATGTATCTTGAATAATAAATTTTGTCTATATTGGTTTGCACACCATGTATGTGTGAGTGTTGTGTTGAGCCTATTTTTCATCTTGGTTTTATCTTAGTTGGCTCTTGTGAGAGATGGATCATCCCATTTTGGGGGAGTGATGTGCCTTGTGCACTTCACGATCCTAAAAATGTGTATACATGAGGAATACCACGTAGTATTGATATTGCAAGATTATCTAGTCTCTATGTGGTATGTCGTACTCATGAGAAATTCAAATTCTAAAATGTCCATTAATTATCTCCTTTTGGTATTTGCTTGCCTCTAGTTGTAAATTTTGGGATATCACATTATGGGGGAGTAATATGCTTTGTGCATATTACACACCTATAAGATGTGTACATTTGGGGTTTTGCCACTTAGAGTTGATATTGTAAATTATCTAGTTCCTAGGTGGCATGTTTGCTCCTCAAGTTCCAATTTGCTTATATTGACTTCATTGCTCATCTTATGGACCTTGAGTGTTTGAGATTTTCTTGGTACGGTTTCCCTTCAACATGTACTTGTATTTCCTATGTGGGAACCATTTGCTCCAAGTTATTCTAGTCATTGCTTGCATGATTGGATGCATATTTTAAGCTATCAAGAATCTTTTTGTAAGCATTGTACTCAATTCTTATATTGCATCATGCTTATGATTGTTGTTGTGAAGATGATAATATATATTATTGTTGTCTACCACCAGGAAGTAATTCCAAATACCTTTTGTCCTTAACAATTGTACTTTTATATGTGGTAGAAATTATTGATCATATTTACATTGGCTTATTTATCATTTCCTTATTTCTTGCCAAGATATTGTTGTGATTTTACTTCTCATTGTCTTTCTTTCCACTAGTGGATCATTTGTTTTTGTGATCTTGTCTAGTGTTTATCTAGATATAGTGAAAGTGGTGATCCCATCTTGTGCATCTTGTATTCAAATGAAAATTCTATATAATGCACATCTCTTGGGGGAGCTATCATCTTATGATCTATATCAAGTGCATGTTATTGGAAGGCATATTCTCTTTGGTACTTTGTGCCACCATAAATTTGTCGAGGGCATGGTTTTTTTGGAATTATGCTCTCATTTTGAGAGTTTTATACCTCTTTCTTTGATATCTTTTATTTGGCATCATGCTCTATATCAATTGGTGTGTCAATTGAAACCCCATTCCTTGATGTATCTTTTATTTGGTATACTTCAAGTGACAAGTTTATTTTGGAAACTCATGTTCACTTGGTATCCTTTTCAATTGATTTCCTATTCAATCATGAGTTGATTGGGTTGGGATTCAATTGGTATTTCTTCTCATTTGTTGGTGAGTGTAGCAATTGATCATGTGTTGATTGCTACTTGTCTCCTATCATGTGTTGATTTGGATCTTTGATATAATTAGGACAACCTTATGTTGTGTCACCCTTTGGTGTGCCTTCTTGGTTTACTTGTTTCCTTGTTCAAAGCACCCCAACTATCTCTTGGTACCTTGTTGCTAGTTGTGATGACTTTGATGGTTGTGTGTGTGGATTTCATTTTTATACAATAAGATCATCTTAAGCCATTGGATATGCTTTCAAGCAAAGATCTTATTCGTATATTTATGACTTACATTTGGATATCTTGTTCTCTCCTTTTGTAACCATTTCGTGTGTACATGCTTCTTTGTGGATATAATCTACCTAGAATCTTATACACTTGAGAGAAGTTACATCTAGTGGATATCCTCTTTCTTTCATGTCCACCCTCAATTTTTAGTGATTAATTCTTCGGTGGTTACATGAAAGCATGTGTGTTTGAGTGTGTGTCTTAATTCTATTCATCTTAGTGCACTATTTTGGTGGTGAAGATTGTCGTCCTCATGCTTGTCTTGATGAGCGTATTATTTTCTATCTTCACCATGGGGTTGGCACAAGCCTTGATCTTACTTTGCATCTTATTAAGCTTGTGAACCCATTTGTTGTTTGTGTGTGTGACCTTCTTAATTATGTTGGAAGGACATGTCTAGCACCTTGAGTCTCATTTCTTCAAGACTATGTTGAGGATTATTAATCATCCTTATATTAGTCCTTATCAAGTGCTTTTCCATGACTCACACACATCTTTTTGGCTGAGCCCATTTCTATGTTTATCCCCTTGCTTGTTGCTCAACCATTTGTTTGTTGCAAGTGCTAGACTTTGTCTCATATCCTTGCACACTTGCATTTGTGTTGTGTTGTTGGAATTATTCCCTAGAGGCAATAATAAATTGTATTATTATAATTCCTGGTTCATTATTAATGTTTATATGTCTGTGCTATAACTGCAATGGCTTATGCGGTGGTTTGCCAAGTAGCATGTTAACTGCCTCCGGAGGAAAACCCATATGCAGGTCTGGAGTATAAACACCAAGTGTTCTTAGTCTGCCTCTAGGACTAACCCGTGTGTTATGGATGACATGTTTTCCTGTTCATAGGGCATTGGAAATGCCGGTAACACATGGGATCACATCGTTTCCATGTTATAAGTAAAATCATCTAAAGTTAATATGCATGTGTCCTTCATGACCATAAGAATGTTTCGTAACTTCATACCGGAGGGTGGGTTTTGACACTGTCCCAACACCACCCGTAACATGCGTGGCAATAACGGCTTTGATCACTCACACCTGAAAGTGTGTCAAGGGACTTAACGATTCGAGTTGGGAATTTGCTCCTCTAACGATGGAGAGATACTTCTATGGGCCCTCTCGGTATTACGACATCCAACATCGTCTGGCCAGACACTGTGAATTGATCACAAGGGATACCGGAATACTAAACGACAAAATGGAACAAAACGGTAAGGAGGATGACTTGGTATAATGGTTAATGGTTAATCATGCAGATACCTAATAGATCTCACGTCAGTTTTGTATATTATCGTGAAGCAAATAGGACTGGCATGTTAAGCTTGTGGTTCACTCGAATTTATATTCGTGTAGGTACGGGAACCTTTATGGGTGTCCATGGCTCCGCTATCGGTTATTGTTCCGCGGCAAAGACAGTTTCCGGTTCATGTCCGTATCCTACCGAACCTATGGGGTCACACACTTAAGGGTGGAAGATTTGTTGAGTAGTAGAGTGATAGGAACACGAGTATAACACACCGGAAAAGTTTCCGAGTGATTGAGATTTAATCAGAGAGAAAACCGGAATCGTTTCGGGGACCCGATAAAGTACCGGGAAGAGTTTTAAGAAAACGGGGTAAAACCGGAGGACCGGAAAAGTTCCGAGTTGGTCTAGATATATTTAATATTCATTTATTATATATTTTGAAAAGGTTTTGAAATTAAATTAATGAATTTAATATCAATGGGCCAAGAGAGCCCAAGAGGGGAGGGCGCCTTGGGGGACTGGAAGCTCCCCCCTCCCCCTTGGCGCAACCCTAGGGAGGGGAACCCTAGGGCGCAGCCCCTAGGGTTGCCCCCTCCTCCAAGATGGCTCCCCTCCCCCTCCCACTATAAATAGAGGAGATGGGGCACCCCTTGCAACATAAGTTGTTCTATTTTGCCAAAGGGCTGCCCCCTCTCTCTTTCTCTTGTAGATCCAATCTCCTCCATAGCCCCGAAGGGCTGCTCCTCCCTCCTCTCTACTCCGGAGGTGCCGAGCTCTGGACGGCGGAGCCCTGTCGGATCTTCCACACCGTACGTGTGGATCAACCGTAGAGAGATCGTGCATTCGATCTTTGTTCGAGGGACTCCACGGTGATTAGATCTGTTCGTGGGATTGTTCATCTTCACGCTTCTTCAACTCTCCATCAACATCTTTCGCTGCGAGAGAGTGCATCCATTGAACGGTTGCAAAAAGGTAACAAGATCGATATTCTCATCTGCATCTTCCTAGATCCGTTCTTGGGTTTGGTTTCGTAGTGCCAATTTTTTTTGTTTTCTACTCCGATTCCCAACATGTGTTTCTATCGATTTTGGGGGAGTATTGATCAAAATTTTGTGCACTTTGTATTCTAATACAAAGAGTCTAAATAGTGCAATAATCTTGTGGAACTTCTCTATTTTCTTTAGCACACTCATATGCTCATATCATAATATCTTGTAGTCTTTTGGCCTGTTGGATCTTTTGATTGCCTTCTTTTTTATGCCATTGTTCCATCTCGCCTTTTTGCAATCTTTGAATCCTCAATATAGTTTGTTTTTCCTCCAACCATGTATCTTTGGATATGTGTATTTTATTCCACTCATATCTTGATAAATACACCCTTTTTGGGAGGAACACATGCTATATTGGCCTTCTAAAATTTTCCGCCCATTTTGGCAATAGATACCAATGGGGGAGAAGTTTAGATGGTTTAGTTTTTGAGGTTCATGCTTTGGTTTTTCTCTTAAGCATTTGTCTTCTTGCTCATGCATATTTCCTTTGCATGATTTTCTTCATTCATTATATAAACCCTCTTAATGTGATTGCCATCAATTACCAAAATGGGGAAGATTGAAAGGGAATGTGCCCTCATGTTTGGTTTTGGTAATTGATGAAAATATTTATGGACTAATGGTTTTCTTGAGTTATACTTTAAGGTTTGTCCATAGGCAGTGCTTGAAGATCATATGTTGGCTTCAAGGTTGAAAGGAGAAGATCATGCGGTAACCAAGGTGTTATTCATGGAGTTATCCAAAGATTGGTCATGCGAGAGTTGAGCATATTTCAAGCATGTCTTGAAGAAGGAGGTTGTGTGAACATTCATGTTTACCTTCAAGACATCATCTTAATGAGGAGCGTTGGAAAGACTCATGTTTGATCAAGACAAAGTGCGAAGAATGGAATCAAGTTGATCAACACACAAAGTATAGAAGTGTTGGGGTTCGGGGCAGAAAACACAAATTTTTCATAACCTACGAGACCCATACCCAAGACCTATGCTATGGCGATGCAAGTAACGGACATAAATAGATCACATACCAGTATGTAGTCCGTTAAGCGGGAAACGTTCCCGCATGAACGTGGTTGATGTAGTCGTACCGGCAATCCCCGATGCCGCGCAGATCCACGATGACCCCTGTAGCCACCCGATCCTTGTGGACCGATGACGGGATTACGTCCCCGTCGGAACGTTGTCGATGAAGACCTCGCGATACGGCCACGACGACGAAGTAGCACCACAAGTGTAGTGCCTCGCGGGATTATACACATACAGTATACCCGACGTCCCACCGGGCTCCAAACCAGTAGAGCAGCGCAAAGAAGATGGATTCGGATCCCGATTCCAGCAGCACGACGGCGTGCGTATAGTGGAGAAATCCCCAACCAAGTGTAGACTCCAAACAAGGGGTGTCCACTCGAGGAAGGAGAAAGGAGGGAGAGAGAGATGAGAGAAACTTGTCTCAAATCAATTTGTATGAAGAAAAAAGGGCACCCTACCCCTCCTTATATATGCCAAGGAGGGGTGCCACCCCCCCCCCTCCACTTCTGGGGTGGGACTAATCCCAAGGGAGGGGGGTTTTGGCGCAGCCCTAGGGGGGTGGGCCCCCTCATGGCGCCATGGCCCATGGGGGAGGACTCCCTCTCCCCCTAATGGGCCCTATGAGGCCCATGTGCCTTTTCTTCCAATTTTAATTATATTTAAATACATTTTAATATTTAATTCAGATAATTAAATAATAAAACATATATTAAACATTATTAAATATATTTTGAACCTTTCAAAATACCCGGAACAACTTCCGGCCTTCATTGGAACAATTCCGCTGTTCTCTCCAATTTCTCCGGTGATCTCGAATCAATCCTTACTGCGTCGAATACCCTTAAGTGTAACACCCTACGGTCCGGAAATAGCAGACATGATTGAGACAATTCTCATTGATCAATGACTAATCAATTGGACCTGGTTACAATCCTTGATAGCCCCTGCGCTTCCATCGACTGAACGTCAATCGCTGTTGGATCCGTTAACCGTGTGCCTGTTCCCTTTGTCCTGGGGTACTTTGCTTGTCCGAGGTTTGATCATCGGTATCCACTATACCTAGTTCGTCCTCGTTCTCAACAAACAAGTTTACTCGTTCCCGTGATATTACAACTCCATGACCTAGTCACACGTTTGCAAACTTTATGATGTAACATCACCGAGTGGGCCCAGAGTACCTATCCGTCACACGGATGGACAAATCCCGCTTTGATCTATTTGCATACTCATCAACCATCTATTTCGGAATACCCAAAGTGCACCGTTATGGCCAGAATATTTCAGTCAGGCGGTGGTATACAAATCAAAGTCTCCTCATAGATGACAATTACGTATGATCATTACGGTCTAAGGATCTGGTCACTACGTTATAGTTATCGCAATGTCGAACTATGTGACTTGATCACATCGCAACACTTCTGGTGGGTGTATGTCCATCATATCATTATCCAATGATACGACTCCATTGTCAACAGACGCCATTGTCTCATGATCAGGAAACCTTGATCATCAATCGCCCAATGGACTAGTATACTAGGGTTAACTAGGGACCTGGTTGTTTGTATACCACACCTGTATTAATGTTTCCGCTTAATACAGTTCTAGCATAGTATCAAACGTATTGTGAACTAACGGAATATGCTCGATAAAACATATTTTATTTGCCTCTAGGGCACATTCCCAACAGTCTCCCACTTGCACTAGAGTACAAATAATCTAGTTGCATTTTCTCTAGATCATAACTCCTTATTGATCATGCTTGCCCGTGGAAGAGGTTGTATCAACGGTCTGGGTACCATTTGTAAGGCCCCTGATGCGGTAGTAAGTCTAACTAGTCGCTTTCGCGTCCGGTCGGAGTTAGAAGCGCATCAAACGCCACCGGCGCACGACACTCGCACTCGTGTCGCTGCCGGATTCTCGACAACAGGTATAAACAGCACAACTCTACAAGACAGAAATATATATAGATAGATAAATAGAGCAGGGCATACAACGCCACTGTCTAATAATACAACATCATCTGAGTGCAATTCATCAATACATCAAGCGGAAGCATAATAGGGACCGAGTACGGTCAAGATCCAAATTGCCCTAGAGAGGGCTACACATAAAGATCCACCCACGGGAACGTCTGAACCCAACTATAAGATCCTACTGGTCGAGGTACTCGTACTCGTCGTCATCCTCCGGGGGCACCTCCACGAAGTATCGTCCGGTGCTCGGGTCGAGGTAGTAGTCCACTGCAGCGGCCGATCAGGCAAAGCGGTAAAAACAGAAATGTACACGGGGGTGAGAACATGTCATTACGGAGTAACTAACACTACAGGAAAAGTAAAGTCATAGACAGGTTGCAGCCGTACTAGCTTATATGGTGGCTACTCGTTCTATCAGAATAGAGATGAGATCCAAGAAGTTACGTGGACAACGTGTCATAAGTCAGCTATTCACCTACTTACGCAAACATAACACAACCTCGTTTCTCTCTCGGTCCCCCTGGTCGAAGAAAGACAACCAAGGCACGCACACGGTTTGTCAAGTTTTATAGCATGATTATAATTGATGTTATTCTATGAACAAGGAGTAGGTCTCAAGTCGTCCATAACCGCGGACACGGCTTTTCGAAAAGATTTACCCTGCAGGGGTGTACCAACTGTCCATTATAGACGTCGCATGTACGCCCGGTTTCCACTTGGCTAGGTAAGCGCCTGAAACTCCGGGACGTCAGAGTCCCTCTAACTAACAACGCACACTCCGGGTGGCCCCCGGTGAGTCGACACCCAACTCAAAAGCTGGCCACGCTCTCGAATCGGTCTCTACCGTATGACTCCAGGTTTGGATTACCGGTTAGTTCTCTTATGAGACCGGGTCCTCAGCCGGTCTAGTTGGGCCAGCCAAGAAACTATGTCCTCCTGGCCCTGGTTTGGTTTGGAAACAACTGGGGATTCAACCAGCACACACACATTGTAAATGTAAATCAGCTCGGGCCACCACTATAATGTAAGAAGCTAGGTAGGTAAGACAAGGGGGGGCCCATAAAACCCCACACACGATTAGGCACGCTCGTCAAGAAACACAATACCCGGAACTCGGGTCCTAGGTGACTCAAATGGAACAAAACACCAGACGGGAATAGTCCAGCCTTCCACCTTTTGTTGAATATAAATTAACATCATTTAATAGTGTCAGAACCCTCTGTTAGGTATGTGCTAGGGTTAGCTAGTGCCTTTGCATCATGTCAAAATTTCAAAAAAAAATCTTGGAAATCAAATTCAAAATCAAAATGGGAGAAGGAACACCCCCCAGATGAATTAATTCAAAAGGCCAGATAAAAATCTTTTCCAAAAATTCATGTTAGATTTTTGAAAAGTCTTATAAATGAGTGTGATCACATATCAAGTGATGTGGGACCCACCCCATGCTCATAGATTTTTCAAATATTCAAACAGTACCTTGGAATTAAAGAAATACCCCTTTTTGATTTAAAATTCAAATCATTTGAATTTTAAAAATGTTGAAAGTTTATGAGTGGCTAGTCTATATTATTATGAGGCCACATAAAAGTTTTCAGCATTTAATAAAATGTTTAGCTATTTATTTTAGTCAAACAGAACAAATGTCAGAAGAGAAAACAGAAAGAAAAATAAAAAGGAAAGGGCTCACCTAGAAGCAGCCCGACTTACCCCCCCCCCCCCCCAGCCTCCAACCGGCCCAGCCCAGCCCACCTAGCCCTTGTCGTCTACCTCCACAACGACAAGCAGCTCGGTGGCCGGCATGCCGTGGCCACCGACGCCACCCCGACGAGCTGCCTGCTTCCCCGCCTTCTTCCGCGTGTCCAGGAGAAGCCTCTGGATGTCCTCGTCACTCTCCCTCTCTCGGCGCACTCTCTCAAGCTCCCTGTGCGTTTCCCCCATTTCCCCCAGGAGCAGCCGCCGTTCGTCGACGCAAGAACTCGTAGCCAACGCTGGAGATAGGCGAGGAGACCCTGTCCATCGTGCGCAGCGTCGCCGTTTACCCCAATATGGAGAAGATGGCGTCCTAATCGAGCCCGAGAACGACGCACGCTTCACCGAGAGCTCGCCGGACCCGCAAGCCGCCGTCGTCGATTACTCCGGCCACAGAACTCCTCCGACCACACCACCGCCTCCACTGCAACCGTGGTGAGCTTCTGCTTCACCCCATCTACTACACGACCACCCTCTTGGCCCGTACCGTGTTTTGCCATTAAGGCCGGAGCTCCTCGCCGCCGAGATCCATGGAGACGAACCCCTGTTGCGCAATCCAGCCCGCCTCCTTGTCTGACGTCTTCGCAGTGCTCCAAAGCTTTGATTGCGACCATGTCTGCTTCTGTTGGTGCACCGCAGCGACTTCCACCCCGGACCCGTGCCACAGCCGCCGCCCGAGCACGTCGTCGACGAGCTTCCGGCGACTCCCGAGCCTCCCCGTGTGTGCGGGATGAACTGCGCGTGCATGGGCTCCATTTTGGTGGCCTTGGCTTGCCAAATGGTGGCCTGTGCCGCCGTCTTGCGCAACGCCGCCGCGTCGGTTGGTCGCCGGCGACTAGCCGCCGGCAAGTCTGACGTGGCCGGCGTGATTAGCCCCAAATCCAACCCCCTGGGTCACTTACAGGTGGGCCCAGCCCCCTCTAATCCTCTGTTTGATTAGTCTAACAGGAAAATTAGATGTGAGGCTGACAGCCCTGGCCCACTGGTCAGTTTGACCGGGGTCAAAGCCCCTGCTGACGCCATGCTGGCGCAGTGCTGACGCAGTAAATGTTTTTCCAGTATAAAAAGAATTAAAGTAATTCCAGAAAATCTAGAAAATACCCCAAACTTTGGAAATTCATAGAAAATTCATATTAACTCCAAATTGGACAAATAATATATGAAAAATGATCAGGAGAAAATTATCTTTCCAAATATGCAACTTTCAACTCTGTTTGAGTTGATTTTAAAATGGGACCAGTGGCATATGTCATTTGCTTTATTTGAAATTAATTCAAATTCAAACCAAATGATTTTTCTACTTGGACCATGGAATTATGATACAATTCAATCACACATCAGAGGCATATCTTATACAATTGAAGATAATTCAAAATGATCAAACTATGTCACATACAACTTGGTTAATTTGAATTCAAATGTGGAGTTTGAATTTGCATTTTAAATGCAATATATTCCACTTAAATGAAATTGCCTCACACATCAAAACTTATACTTCAAGTTTCAACATTCATTCATGTGCTTGAGCATTGCATTCATTTGATTGCTACTTCGTGCTTTGTTTGTCGAGTAGAGGTGGAATCGGAGCAAGAGGTCACCCCCTTCGCTGAAGATCCAGAATCCGAACCTCGTCAGCAAGGCAAGCAAACCCCCATTGATCATGTCGATAAAATCCCACTTCCCTCTCATGTCTCGCTTATGCATTGTTTAGGATGATCACCATGCTTCATTTCTACCGCATAGATGAACCCATTCCTTTGCATGACCTATCATTTTGTCACAGTAGTAAGCAAACCACAATCCTAGCAAATGTAGGAGTTGTTTGATATCATGTGGCCCCTGCAAATGTTATCGCTTATTGCATGCTTAGTATGATACCATGTTGTTACTGTGATGTGAGTCGGGATGGGAATGATCATGTTGATGATGGTAGAAAAGTGTTGGTGAATCGACCCTAATACAAGGTGAACGATGAGAGGCTGTGTAGGAGTACACGGTGGGTTGTCTCGTTGAACACCGCCCTAGTACGAGTTCTTGTGTGGTGATCCAAGATGAAGAGTACAACCACACATTGGGCTCACTAACCTCTCTCAACCTATTAACTCATCCCTTTCGATGTCCAGATGTCGCAGTAGTTCGGAGTTCTGGTAGGCTTGTGGCCTGGATGCTAAGTGAGAGAACGGCTCACCCGAGACCGGCTTATGCACCACACACACATCGCTTGGGTCCACTTCGGTAAACCGGCCGGGTTCACGATTGTGGTAACCAACCAAAGTAGGCGGCTTTCTCGGACTAGATCGGCTATGAGGTAACAGTTGTGGTGAGCATCCTCGCCGGCACCCCTTGAATGGTGTCCAGATCAAAGGCGGTAAATGATGATCATGTGTGTGTAGCGGTACACCCTTGCAAGGTTAACAAAACTATTCGAATAGCCGCGTCCGCGGTTATGGACTTCTTGGAAAGCTTAGCTTGATTATTAGATAACTTGAACCGGATACTTCTAAAACACACCAAGATAAGTGTGAGTGCTATGGCATGCTTTCTCGTGGGGAAGTCGAGGAAGGCTCCATAGTGGTGTATTGGTTGGTGAAAGTAGTGGACTCGTTTACGCTTCGTACCTCAAAGTCTGGTACTCGTAGTTCAGGATTAGCCAAGTCAAAGCTGGCATTTCTGCAAGTGAACCCCACCTCCCTTTAGCTTGATACATATTCATGAGTAGTATAGCTCCTATGTAAGTCTTGCTGTGTACTCCTTTGTACTCACGTTTGCTTAATCTATGTTTTAGATGACGCCACTGACCCCGAAGGTGGCTTCTTCATCGAGCTGGACGACTGAAGTTAAGCTAGTCTAGTCCCAGTCAGCAGACTGGTTCCCTCGTGGAGGGCTTTGTGTTTGAATAAGGCTTCTTAAGCCATTTGTTAAACTTGTCTGTACTCAGACATAATTTGCTTCCGCTCTGTGTTGTAATGTTGGATCACATGTATGTGATCTCTGTGTGTACTCTATAAGAGTTATAAATAAAATGTACACTTTGTAGAGAATTGCAATGGTACCTGCTGTTCATACAAGGCATGTGTGCTGCGTGTATGTTATAACATGCATGTCTTTGTATGGGTTTTCGAGACCTTAGTTGTGTTCTGGCTGGCGGTCTTTCATACACCAAGTGGCCCTTAGATGTGCGCAGCTTGGGGCATCGCGATGCGATTGCTCGAGACTCCGTCTCGTGCACACTTTGTGGTATGATCGAGCCCGCCCTAGACCCCGACTAAGTGATCGGGCTGGAGTAAGTCTATGTAAGAGTTTTGAGATAGTCGGTAGTATGGTTGAGGCGACTTGTCTTTGAATATGGGAGTTCACCACCCATATCATTTGACTTGTGTGCGGACGATGAGGACCCATCTCAGTTGATCATCCGGCCTGGATGGGACGCCCCTCACGTACGATGCTTCCGAGAATGTTCAGTGCTTGGCCTTGTCTGCTTAGACAAGTGGGTGCGGTTCTCGGCTCTCCATATGACTATGTCTTAACTGTACTTGCATACGCTAACCCCGGGTCCCGACAAACAGTAATAAATATCAACCAACTTCTTTTATAGCATGATATCCCAACCATAAATATATAGGGTAAGCAGCAAGTTTTGTATCCATGCTAAGCAATGGCTGAGCAGCGGTAACTTAGCAGTACAATGGTTTGCTGGGGATGTGGGGATCATGGCTGTATGGGTTTCAACATGGCATATAAAGTGGATAGGATCAAGCAACAACGTTCTAGTTCTACAGCTAGGCATGAGCAGAAAGTTATAAAGTAATGACACAGTTTCTCCCCCTTGCCTGGTAAGGTAGTCGAAGCAGCACCCAGGGTACCCTCGGGCTCGGTGTCAGACAGCTCCACGTAAGTCTCCTCGTCAGTCTCGGGTGCTAACGTAAGAATACCGGCAAGGAAAACACACAAGTAAGCAACGGATGCAAACTCAAACAAGGATGACATGTTCAGGTTTTATTGATATGGTATGACCCTGTCTAGTCAAATTTAAATGAAGGTGATGACGACAAGTCATCAACTTCATATGCATTTATTTACATTGTAATGACTTTGGTCTAAGCCTTAATTTAGGTGTAAGTGGCATGATAGCATGGCATGATCAACAAAACAATTGCAAGAATTTAAACAACGTGAAAGTAAAACAACGATTCCGGAGACGGAGTAGTGTCAGTGAAATTGACACACAGCAGGTGCAACAACTGTTGGAGATCAGCCACATTTCATATGACAATATGTTAGGGCTGATTTGAGAAAAGATTTGAAGATGACATGGAACTAGATTTGAAAGGATCAGATGAACAACATTTTCAAATGCACTGAAGTTGAAAGTGCTGCAGGCAGAAAGATCTGAATGCTCCTGGATCAGGTGACCACACCTTGATTTCATGAGTTGCACAAAACAACATGAGGACATCCTTATTGGAATCCTTGCAGAAAAACACCCCAAAAGCATATCTGACATGTCCCCATTTGAATTTGCAAGGACAGTTGCAAATTCAACTGAAGTTCAGGGGGGCTGAGTGCAAAATTGCACCACATGCATTTTGAAAAAGGTTCAAAAGATTATATCATCATCACCATGCAACTCCTTGTGAACAATTACCCAAAATCCATATATGGCATGGGCAATTTAAGTTTGATCAAACTTGACTAAAAAATCAAAGACTTACAGGGGGCAAATTGCATAATTGACCAAGCTCCAATTAATAGAGGGGTCAAATGTAAAAATGCACCTCACCATACTGTTCAGTAGCTCAAGCTACCCCAAATTCATATATGGGATGCCCCTGTTTGCAAAGATTGGCCAAAATCAGATTTGAATTTGAATTCAAATTCAAATTTGAATTAACCAGAAAAAGAAAAATAAAAGAAAAAGGAAAAAGGGGAGGACTTGGCCGCATGGGCCAGCCTCGGGCGTTCGGGGCCCAACTTCACTCCACGGTCCAACTGGACCGAGCCCATCCAGCAGCGCGGGAAAAAAAACAAAAAAAAAGGAAGGCCGAGGCCCACTGCTTCTCCACGGCCCAAGCGCACTGCCCCCCCCTCTCTTCTCTGAATCTCGAGCAACACTGAAGAAAGGAGGCGCCTTCTGAACCCGACTACGGCGGCGACTTCCCGTGAAGCTCACGACCAACTCCGGCCACCTCCTGCCACGCCACGCACCAGGATCTCACGGGGGCAGCTTCCTTCACAGCACGGAGCAGTACAAGGTCGCCCTCCCCTACAGGATTCGTCGGAATCATCAAGGATTCAGACGAGCGGCGACGGCTTCTGAAGACGTACACCTGCTGTTCCGGCAAACTTCGGGCGAACCCCGCCTCGCGTACAGGTCTCCTGCGGCGGGGCTATGGTGTTCAGGCTTGAGCCTGATCATCCACCTGCGGATCTACGGAGGAGCTCGACCTGACTCTTCACGACGGCGAGCTGCGGCTTCTCTGAACCTCCCAGCGGCAAATGCCCCTTCAGACAGCAAGCAGCAGCGGCGGCTACGGCTTCTACGCGAGCAAAGGCCTCGCCTTGGCTGCCAAACGCACGCGCTGGACACCTACAGGACACGCGCGCGCACGCCCGGGGCACGCCACGGCCACGGCGACCTCGAGCTGCACGGCGGCGACTACGCGGCGGAGACGAAAGAGGGCGCGCTACACACGGCCACGACGGCGAGCTACACGAGCACTGGGGAAGGAGTAGCTCACCTAGGGCGACGTTGGCGTGCCGAGCGGGCCGGAGACGAAGAAGACGGACGGGGCGACGACGGTGTCAGGGGCGTCCGCGGCGGCCTGACGACGAGGGACCTTCTTGGCGCCTCTTACTGCGAACCTGTTGCACCCGAAGCACCAGCACGCAAGGAAGATGGTCAAAACGACCCCGCGGTCAAGGTATTTGAACAACAGCGGCGGCGCTTACCGGAATTCGTCGCCGGACTGGAGGAACAGGGGAGCAGCGGGAGACTCATGGCGGCGGCGGCGAGCGAAAGGGGAAGGGAGGAATGGAACCCTAGGGTTCCCGCGGCGCGTCCTGCGTGCTCAAATAGGGGAGCTCGCCTCTCCCTGGCCGGAGGGCTCCACTGCCTTGGCCGGACCTGCTGTGTGAGTGGGGAAAGGGGAAAAAGCCCCGCCTCCACGCTGGAAAGGTGAGGAAGAAGGGGCGTACCCCTTCGCCATGGGCCAGGCCGAGGGAACATGGGTCCAGGTGGGCTGGGAGGAAGAAAAAGGGAAAAGAAAACACGAGGCCTGCTGGAAAAACTGCTGGAAAAGAAAAGAAAAAGAGGCAAGGAAAACAGGAGGAAAAATATATTAAATATTTTTAAAAACCTCCTTGCAAGATGCTTGAACACCCAAAATTGGTTGCACCAATTTGGCATGCAGAGAAATCACCCAAAAATTCAAACAACACCATTTCCATTTAAAAATTAAATAGAAAAGGCCTTTGGGGAGTTTTTGAGAGGGAAACAGAAGGTTCAAAATTCCATGACCTTGAAATTCTTAATCCTTGTATTTTCCTAGATTTAACAAAATTCGTTTGACCAATTTTGGCAACAACAAAAATGTGGCCCCCTTTTGAATTCAAATTCACTTTGAACTAGGGCTACTGTTTTTGATGATGGCAAAAATGCTTTGAGGATTTCAAAACCCTTGCTCTAGCAATTGAAATGGCTAGGCCAAAATTGGGATCAAGAAGAGTAAGCATGCAACAAGGAAAATTCCTTCAACCCCTTCTTGAACCATTTTGGATGCAAAAGCAAACAACTCAAAAAGGCTCCAATCCCAATGTCAATGAAGATCATCACATGAAATCACAAAAACCTCCACCATGACAAGTTACAAGTCCAACAGAGGAAGTAAAATTACATGGTGTTTGGTAGCTTATTACATGTGGGCTGTTACAGCTCTCCCCTACCAACACAGGATCTCGTCCCGAGATCTAAGCATGAAAAAGCTCGGGATACTCAGAACGGAGGTGATCTTCACGCTCCCACGTTGCCTCCTTCTCCGAGTGATGTGCCCACTGCACCTTGAGGAACTTGACGGTCTTGTTGCGAGTCTTGCGTTCGTACGAGTCAAGAATACAGACTGGACGCTCTGAGTAGGAAAGGTCTGCACTCAGCTGGATCTCGCCTAAGTCCACTGCCTACTCTGGCTGCTTGAAGCACTTCTTTAGCTGGGACACATGGAACACGTCATGCACCATAGACAGACTCTCTGGAATCTCGAGCCGAAAGGAAAGAGGTCCTCTAGTCTCAAGGATGCGGAAAGGTCCGACAAATCTTGGCGCGAGCTTTCCCTTGATGCCAAAGCGGTGAGTTCTTCTCAATGGAGACACTCTCAGGTACGCCCAATCACCAACCTGAAATGTTACACCACGGTGCCTTTTGTCAAAATAATCCTTCTGCCTAGACTGTGCTGCCTTTAGGTGCTCTCGGACAATCTTCACTCTGTCCTCCGCCTCTTGGATCACATCTGGACCGAACAACTGCCTCTCACCCGTCTTGGACCATTTCAAAGGTGTCCTGCACTTGCGACCATACAAGACTTCAAACGGTGCTGCCTGCATTCTTGCCTGATAGCTGTTGTTGTAAGAGAACTCAGCATACGGTAAGCACTCCTCCCACTTCATGCCAAACGAGATGACACATGCCCGAAGCATGTCCTCGAGGATTTGGTTCACACGCTCAACCTGCCCACTGGTCTGAGGGTGATAAGCGGTACTGAACAACATCGTCGTACCAATCGCCTTTTGGAAGGCCTGCCAGAACTTGGAGGTGAAAAGACTGCCTCGATTAGAACTGATCTTCTTGGGAATGCCATGCAAGGATACAACTCTTGCGGTGTACAAATCCGCCAACTGAGCGGCTGAAATGGAGTCCTTCACTGGAAGGAAGTGGGCAACTTTGGAGAGATTGTCAATGACAACAAAGATGGCATTGTTCTTCTTCTGCGACAGAGGAAAACCTGTGATGAAATCCATCTCAATGTGATCCCATTTCCACTTCGGAATTTCAATTGGCTGAAGTAGCCCTGCAGGCTTCTGATGTTGTTCTTTCACTCTCCTGCACACATCACACTGGGAGACAAAACGGGCAACATCCCGCTTCATACGAGTCCACCAAAAACTCTGCTTGAGGTCCTGATACATCTTGGTGCTACCAGGGTGGATAGACAGCTTTGAGTCATGGGCTTCTTTCAAGATGACCTCTCTGAGACCTCCTTCCTTGGGAACAACAACTCGCTCCTCGAACATCACGGTGTCGTCATTATGCACTGAAAAGCAACCGTACTTCGGAACTGAGGCGGCAATACCCTGTTTGACCTTCTGAATCATTGAGCTGCCAGACTGAGCTTCACGAATCTTGTCACGGATAGTGGGCTCTACCACAAGGTTGGCAAGATAGCCTGCTGGAACTAGCTCGAGATTGAGCCTTCGAAAGGACTCACACAAATCAGGGTGTATCTTCTGTACCTGGACACTGTTGCAATCGCCCTTGCGGCTCAACTCATCGGCTATGACATTCGCCTTGCCCGGCGTATACTGAATATCCACGGAGTACTCAGTAATAGTCTCGAGCCATCTCCTTTGCCTCAAGTTTAGGTTAGGCTGCATGAACAAGTACTTCAAGCTTTTGTGATCGGTGAACACATCAACCTTCCTCCCTAAGAGGAGGTGTCGCCAAGTAACCAACGCATGAATCACTGCAGCCAGCTCCAGATCATGGGTCGGATAATTCCTCTCAGCCTGCTTCAACTGCCTCGAGGTGTAAGCCACAATACTCCTTCCCTGCATCAACACTCCGCCAAGGCCATTCAACGAAGCGTCACAGAAAACCTGAAACGGCTGTGACTCGTCTGGCGGTGTAAGGATCGGAGCTGTGGTCAGCCTTAGCTTCAACTCATCAAAAGCTGCCTGGCAAGCCTGTGACCAATTGTACCTCTTGCCCTTGCACAACAACTCCGTCATCGGCTTTGCTATCTTGGAGAAATTCTCGACAAACTTCCTGCAATAGCTGGCAAGTCCGAGAAAACTCCTCAGCTGGTTGACATTCTTCGGCGGAGTCCAATCCTGAATTGCCCGGACTCTGTCTGGGTCAACGGCAATGCCCTCTGAGGAAATGACATGGCCAAGGAAGTTGACCTTATTGAGCCAAAACTCACACTTGGAGAACTTGGCATAAAACTGGTGATCTCTCAACTTCTGCAACACCAGTCTGAGATGCTCCTCATGCTCAGCCTCTGACTTGGAAAAAACAAGGATGTCATCGAGGTAGAGGAGTACGAACACGTCTAGCCACTCTTGGAACAGATAGTTCATGGCCCTCATGAACGTCGGAGGCGCGTTTGAAAAGCCAAACGTCATGACCATAAACTCGTACAGTCCATAACGAGTGCGGAAGGCTGTCTTGGGAATGTCCTCCTCACGGACACGAATCTGGTGGTACCCCATCTTTAAATCAAGCTTTGAAAACACCTTTGCTCCATGCAACTGCTCAAATAGGTCATTGATGTTGGGCAAAGGGTACTTGTTTTTTATTGTCTTCTTGTTGATGCCACGGTAGTCCTGGACCAACCGGCTAGTACCATCTTTCTTCTTCACAAAAATACACGGGGCACCCCAAGGGGAAGTGCTCGGACGAATGAGCGCATCCTTTTCAAGCTTCACCGGCTGCTCTTTCAACTCAATCAGCTCTTCCGGACACATCTTGTAAGGCTGCCGAGATATCGGCTGTGTACCAGGTTCTAGCTCGATCATGAACTCAATAGCACGGACGGGTGGAATACCTGGCAACTCCTCTGGGAAGACATCTGGTAATTCTCGAACAACTCTGACCTCCTCGATCAATGGAGCAACTCCAGCGTTCAGAGCGTACAACTGTGCTGATCCCACTGCCGAGCGACAAGTGTACCAAACCTCTGCGCCTGAATCGTGCGTCAGCAACATGGTCTTGGACGGACAATCGATCTTGGCCTTGTACTTGACAAGCCAATCCATGCCCAAAATGACATCAATGTCGGAATGGGGCAAGACAATCAGGGGCGAGGAAAAGATGGCACCCTGGATACTGATGTCCACATCTGGAAAAAATACTGATGAGCTGCATCTGGAACCAGGAGTGTGGATTGCAAGCGGCGGATAGAGCAACTCGGACTGAAGGTCACTGGCTGAAGCAAAGGACTGAGATATGAAGGAATGGGAAGCTCCGGAATCGAACAGAACTGACGCTGGAACTGAACATACAAGCAACCTACCAAGCACAATCTCAGACGACTGCTGGGCCTCTGCGACGGTCACGTTGTTCACCCTGACTGCTCGTGGCTGGGCCCGCACCATCGCGTTGCTCGGTGTAGAGCGAGGTGGAGGCGGAGGCAGTCGGGCGAAACGAGGGTCGGTGCACTGCGGAGACTTGTGCCCCGGCTTGCCACACTTGAAGCACGTGATCTCTGGCCTGGGCTGGCCCTGTGGAGCAGGCGGCCTCGCGGAGGGTGGAGTAGAGCGAGGTCCGTGCTGCACTGGGACGGGAGGGCGGGCAAAAGTGCGGACAACTGCCCCCCTCGGCTGAAACTGCTGACGCTGCGGCTGAGACTATGACTCTGTAACCCAGGACTTTGCCTTCTTGTGGACCATCACTACTGAACTGTGCTCTCTCTGCTTTCTCTTCTCTGAGGAACGCTCTGCCGCAGCTGACTCCTGTCTGATAGCCTGGTCGATGAACTCTGAGAACAGGCGTGGCATGGACAAGGTGAGCGCATACTTGATGTTCGTGGCAAGACCACCGCGAAACCTGGCAATGCGCTTGGCCTCTGTCGAGACCTCCTCTGGAGCGTACCTGGCAAGCCTGACGAAGGCCAGGTTATACTCCTGGACAGACCTGTCCCCCTGTCTCAGAGCTAAGAACTCCTCGCGCTTCCTCTCGATCAGTCCACTGGGAATATGAGCAGCTCTGAAATCCCTGACGAAGTCCTCCCAAGTGATCTCTGCATCACCCTTGTTGGCCTTGTACGTCGAGAACCAACTGCCTGCGGCACCCTGAAGCTGGAAGGAGGCGAAGGTGACGTAGTCAACGGGTCTGACGGTGTTGGCATTGAAGTTCTTCTTGATCTCTGCGATCCAGTCATCCGCCTCCAGCGGGTCTCGAGCCTCGGAGAACCTGGGGGGGGCTGATCGCGAGGAACTGCTGCAGTGTGGTGTACTGTGGTCGATCACTCCTCTGGGCACTCTGGTTCTGCAGCATCTGTAGGATCGCAGCTGTGCCCTGAGCCACTGCGGCTACAGCCTCCCCAAGGATAGGGTTCTCTGGCGGCGGCATGTTCGCTCTTGGCATCCTGTATACAGGAACACTTATGAGAACATGGTTGAAACATTGAAGTAACCAGAAGGTAAAGCAATATTGACAACAAAACTTCCTCAGGAGGTATGAGAAAGCCGAAGGTTGAAATTCCACCAAGGTTAACCCGGAAAGTCGATAGCTAGGTGCTACTGGAATCCCCAAACGAAGATCATCCGAATCCAAGATAATAATCTGCTAGCGAGCACACAACAATATATACGAGCGGTTGGAAACCTGACAATGAGACATCTGCCCTGAGCGGCCCGCCATCACGGTCGTCCATAGGGGAAAAGACACCACATCCATATTACCATAGGATGCCCGCCAATCCTGTATGGACGTTTCACCTGGGGTACGCCGTAAGCGAGGTAGAGCAGTCAACCCCAAGTGGCGGCTCAGTGGTCTCAAAGACGCCAACACATCTCGTCGCTAGCAAAAAATTATAGAGGAATCGGAGCCTCATGTAAACGAGAACCTAGATTGTTTTGAAAGGGGATAAGTTGCAGAGATAAAACATCGTTTCACTTCCTCACGGAAAAAGGGGTGGGAGGGTGGGATAAGGAGAAAACAGAAAGAGGTCCTACTCTCCGAATTTTTTTCCTATATAACTACCAAAATAGTTTCTAGACTCAACTTCGACCAGTAAAGGGTCCTACAGTCAGTCCTGCTCTGATACCAAGTTGTAAGGCCCCTGATGCGGTAGTAACTCTAACTAGTCTCTTTCGCGTCCGGTCGTAGTTAGAAGCGCATCAAACGCCACCGGCGCACGACACTCGCACTCGTGTCGCTGCCGGATTCTCGACAACAGGTATAAACAGCACAACTCTACAAGAAAGAAATACATATAGATAGATAAATAGAGCAGGGCATACAATGCCACTGTCTAATAATACAACATCATCTGAGTGCAATTCATCAATACATCAAGCGGAAGCATAATAGGGACCGAGTACGGTCAAGATCCAAATTCCCTAGAGAGGGCTACACATAAAGATCCACCCACGGGAACGTCTGAACCCACCTATAAGATCCTATTGGTCGAGGTACTCGTACTCGTCGTCATCCTCCGGGGGCACCTCCACGAAGTATCGTCCGGTGCTCGGGTCGAGGTAGTAGTCCACTGCAGCGGCCGATGAGGCAAAGCGGTAAAAACAGAAATGTACACGGGGGTAAGAACATGTCATTACGGATTAACTAACACTACAGGAAAAGTAAAGTCATAGACAGGTTGCAGCCGTACTAGCATATATGGTGGCTACTCGTTCTATCAGAATAGAGATGAGATCCAAGAAGTTACATGGACAACGTGTCATAAGTCAGCTATTCACCTACTTACGCAAACATAACACAACCTCGTTTCTCTCTCGGTCCCCCTGGTCGAAGAAAGACAACCAAGGCACGCACACGGTTTGTCAAGTTTTATAGCATGATTATAATTGATGTTATTCTATGAACAAGGAGTAGGTCTCAAGTCGTCCATAACCGCGGACACGGCTTTTCGAAAAGATTTACCCTGCAGGGGTGTACCAACTGTCCATTATAGACGTCGCATGTACGCCCGGTTTCCACTTGGCTAGGTAAGCGCCTGAAACTCCGGGACGTCAGAGTCCCTCTAACTAACAACGCACACTCCGGGTGGCCCCCGGTGAGTCGACACCCAACTCAAAAGCTGGCCACGCTCTCGAATCGGTCTCTACCGTATGACTCCAGGTTTGGATTACCGGTTAGTTCTCTTATGAGACCGGGTCCTCAGCCGGTCTAGTTGGGCCAGCCAAGAAACTATGTCCTCCTGGCCCTGGTTTGGTTTGGAAACAACTGGGGATCCAACCAGCACACACACCTTGCAAATGTAAATCAGCTCGGGCCACCACTAGAATGTAAGGAACTAGGTAGGTAAGACAAGGGGGGCCCCATAAAACCCCACACACGATTAGGCACGCTCGTCAAGAAACACAATACCCGGAACTCGGGTCCTAGGTGACTCAAATGGAACAAAACACCAGACGGGAATAGTCCAGCCTTCCACCTTTTGTCGAATATAAATTAACATCATTTAACAGTAATAAATATCAACCAACTTGTTTTATAGCATGATATCCCAACCATAAATATATAGGGTAAGCAGCAAGTTTTTTATCCATGCTAAGCAATGGTTGAGCAGCGGTAACTTAGCAGTACAATGGTTTGCTGGGATGTGGGGATCATGGCTGTATGGGTTTCAACATGGCATATAAAGTGGATAGGATCAAGCAACAACGTTCTAGTTCTACAGCTAGGCATGAGCAGAAAGTTATAAAGTAATGACACAGTTTCTCCCCCTTGCCTGGTAAGGTAGTCGAAGCAGCACCCAGGGTACCCTCGGGCTCGGTGTCAGACAGCTCCACGTAAGTCTCCTCGTCAGTCTCGGGTGCTAACGTAAGAATACCGGCAAGGAAAACACACAAGTAAGCAACGGATGCAAACTCAAACAAGGATGACATGTTCAGGTTTTATTGATATGGTATGACCCTGTCTAGTCAAATTTAAATGAAGGTGATGACGACAAGTCATCAACTTCATATGCATTTATTTACATTGTAATGACTTTGGTCTAAGCCTTAATTTAGGTGTAAGTGGCATGATAGCATGGCATGATCAACAAAACAATTGCAAGAATTTAAACAACGTGAAAGTAAAACAACGATTCCGGAGACGGAGTAGTGTCAGTGAAATTGACACACAGCAGGTGCAACAACTGTTGGAGATCAGCCACATTTCATATGACAATATGTTAGGGCTGATTTGAGAAAAGATTTGAAGATGACATGGAACTAGATTTGAAAGGATCAGATGAACAACATTTTCAAATGCACTGAAGTTGAAAGTGCTGCAGGCAGAAAGATCTGAATGCTCCTGGATCAGGTGACCACACCTTGATTTCATGAGTTGCACAAAACAACATGAGGACATCCTTATTGGAATCCTTGCAGAAAAACACCCCAAAAGCATATCTGACATGTCCCCATTTGAATTTGCAAGGACAGTTGCAAATTCAACTGAAGTTCAGGGGGGCTGAGTGCAAAATTGCACCACATGCATTTTGAAAAAGGTTCAAAAGATTATATCATCATCACCATGCAACTCCTTGTGAACAATTACCCAAAATCCATATATGGCATGGGCAATTTAAGTTTGATCAAACTTGACTAAAAAATCAAAGACTTACAGGGGGCAAATTGCATAATTGACCAAGCTCCAATTAATAGAGGGGTCAAATGTAAAAATGCACCTCACCATACTGTTCAGTAGCTCAAGCTACCCCAAATTCATATATGGGATGCCCCTGTTTGCAAAGATTGGCCAAAATCAGATTTGAATTTGAATTCAAATTCAAATTTGAATTAACCAGAAAAAGAAAAATAAAAGAAAAAGGAAAAAGGGGAGGACTTGGCCGCATGGGCCAGCCTCGGGCGTTCGGGGCCCAACTTCACTCCACGGTCCAACTGGACCGAGCCCATCCAGCAGCGCGGGAAAAAAAACAAAAAAAAAAGGAAGGCCGAGGCCCACTGCTTCTCCACGGCCCAAGCGCACTGCCCCCCCCTCTCTTCTCTGAATCTCGAGCAACACTGAAGAAAGGAGGCGCCTTCTGAACCCGACGACGGCGGCGACTTCCCGTGAAGCTCACGACCAACTCCGGCCACCTCCTGCCACGCCACGCACCAGGATCTCACGGGGGCAGCTTCCTTCACAGCACGGAGCAGTACAAGGTCGCCCTCCCCTACAGGATTCGTCGGAATCATCAAGGATTCAGACGAGCGGCGACGGCTTCTGAAGACGTACACCTGCTGTTCCGGCAAACTTCGGGCGAACCCCGCCTCGCGTACAGGTCTCCTGCGGCGGGGCTATGGTGTTCAGGCTTGAGCCTGATCATCCACCTGCGGATCTACGGAGGAGCTCGACCTGACTCTTCACGACGGCGAGCTGCGGCTTCTCTGAACCTCCCGGCGGCAAATGCCCCTTCAGACAGCAAGCAGCAGCGGAGGCTACGGCTTCTACGCGAGCAAAGGCCTCGCCTTGGCTGCCAAACGCACGCGCTGGACACCTACAAGACACGCGGGCGCACGCCCGGGGCACGCCACGGCCACGGCGACCTCGAGCTGCACGGCGGCGACTACGCGGCGGAGACGAAAGAGGGCGCGCTACACACGGCCACGACGGCGAGCTACACGAGCACTAGGGAAGGAGTATCTCACCTCGGGTGACGTTGGCGTGCCGAGCGGGCCGGAGACGTAGAAGACGGACGGGGCGACGACGGTGTCAGGGGCGTCCGCGGCGGCCTGACGACGAGGGGCCTTCTTGGCGCCTCTTACTGCGAACCTGTTGCACCCGAAGCACCAGCATGCAAGGAAGATGGTCAAAACGACCCCGCGGTCAAGGAATTTGAACAACAGCGGCGGCGCTTACCGGAATTCGTCGCCGGACTGGAGGAACAGGGGAGCAGCGGGAGACTCATGGCGGCGGCGGCGAGCGAAAGGGGAAGGGAGGAATGGAACCCTAGGGTTCCCGCGGCGCGTCCTGCGTGCTCAAATAGGGGAGCTCGCCTCTCCCTAGCCGGAGGGCTCCACGGCCTTGGCCGGACCTGCTGTGTGAGAGGGGAAAGGGGAAAAAGCCCAGCCTCCATGCTGGAAAGGTGAGGAAGAAGGGGCGTACCCCTTCGCCATGGGCCAGGCCGAGGGAAGATGGGTCCAGGTGGGCTGGGAGGAAGAAAAAGGGAAAAGAAAACACTGAGGCCTGCTGGAAAAACTGCTGGAAAAGAAAAGAAAAAGAGGCAAGGAAAACAGGAGGAAAAATATATTAAATATTTTTAAAAACCTCCTTGCAAGATGCTTGAACACCGAAAATTGGTTGCACCAATTTGGCATGCAGAGAAATCACCCAAAAATTCAAACAGCACCATTTCCATTTAAAAATTAAATAGAAAAGGCCTTTGGGGAGTTTTTGAGAGGGAAATAGAAGGTTCAAAATTCCATGACCTTGAAATTCTTAATCCTGTATTTTCCTAGATTTAACAAAATTGGTTGGCAACAACAAAAATGTGGCCCCTTTTGAATTCAAATTCACTTTGAACTAGGGCTACTGTTTTTTATGATGGCAAAAATGCTTTGAGGATTTCAAAACCCTTGCTCTAGCAATTCAAATGGCTAGGCCAAAATTGGGATCAAGAAGAGTAAGCATGCAACAAGGAAAATTCCTTCAACCCCCTTCTTGAACCATTTTGGATGCAAAAGCAAACAACCCAAAAAGGCTCCAATCCAATGTCAATTAAGATCATCACATGAAATCACAAAAACCTCCACCATGACAAGTTACAAGTCCAACAGAGGAAGTAAAATTACATGGTGTTTGGTAGCTTATTACATGTGGGCTGTTACACCATTCAGAACCGTATGTCCTTTTGCAAATCATAATGTCACCTAATTTTACATTCCTTCATTATCCACTATAATGATGAGGTATATATATTTGGCAATGAAGTGAGACTTCGTTTGCTGTGTCATAGCAATGACATCCGGTGGGTCACGCGGACTTTCCCATAGTCATGCACACTTGAAACTCACTCAATCAGAAGTCGAACTTCTTAAGCCATAATATAACTCATGCTACTTCTAAAGCAGCCACATCAATGTAGATTCAATCCTTAGTGCATTGTATGCAACTTTGATATCTAACCATGTTTCTTTCAACTTAGGCATTCATTAGTATGATATCTCAATTTTCTAGGTTAGTGTCAAAACTTGAACCAGCATAACATTTATGGTCAAGTCCACTATCCTTTACAAATTTGAGATGTATCCTCAGTTCTCTTCAGACACTGAAGGATAAACTTAACTCTTTGTTCAATGATTTACTCATAAATCATATCACAACATGTTCTTACTACTAAGAACTTGGGTCACATTACGTCGAGTACATAACTCTGGTTTTATATGAAAGAACCTGAACAAAGGCATAGAGGATCCAACACATCCATTTCTTTCATTAACCATTAACCATTGTTCTTGTACTGAGATTAACTCAACACTTCTCTTGGATATACAAGTAAGGACCACTTCTTGACTTGTCCCATTCTGAACTCCTTCAGAATCTTATCCAGGAAAGTATTACGACTCAATGTTATTAAACACATATCTATCTTAATAGATCTTCAATGCTTAATACTTATTCATCTTCATTTATGAAAGATTCAAATAATCATTAACACCAACTGCACCATTCATAATATGTTATCCATATATGAGAATGTTATCATGCTCCCACTCAAATATGTCATGCACATATTAAGTTATAGGATAACACTCATATTGCTCCCACTCAAATATGTCGGCCACATAAAAGACAAGGATAACATCCACATGGCTCCCACTTAGATATGTCAGACACATATTAAGTTCAGGATACTAACCACATGGCTCCTACTCAAATATGTCATTTACATATAAGTCTAGGATAATACTCCCATAGTTCCCACTCAAAATATGTCGTCTACATATTAAGTTTTAGGAAACTATTCAGCTCCCACTCAGTTTCATGCAAATGCATGTTTCCTCGATATTTTGGTTAAGTCCAAAATCCTTTGATCATCCATCAAAATGAGAATTCAGTTTACGAGACACTAGTATCCATATGTTTTTCCAAAACCTTCTTGTTGTACCAATTACAACACTTCTTCAAATACAGGATTTGAGGAAGTCACGGTATTAATAACAATCCTGGATCAATCGTAGAGAATGTCCCTTTGACTCAAGCATTGCTACACATTGTAGTCAACCCATTGAATTTGTCAGAAACAATCTTTGTGACAAACCAATGTTGACGTCCCTTTGATGTTCACATTTATTCCTCATAACTCTGAAGTTATTGTGAATATCAAGTAACCTCCTTACTTGATAAGATTCAAGCAATCTTAAATGTAACTCAACATAGGATTTCATGACTCATAGTCATATCTCGTACTTAGGTCCACCATCGCTTCTTTGTAGTTCGTAGGAATGTCGTGTTCCATTAACATGACAAGTGAATCATGAATATCATTTTGCACCAGGGCAAATATATATTCTTGAATCCTACCTTTCTCAGTAAAATCTCCCATCAGAAGATCATGATCATTATCATTAGTTTCTCCTCTTATTGTAGAGCTTTGCTTCCAGAACATATTCCGTTGCACTACTCTGACATTTGGAGGCAAGGTCAATTACCTTGGTTGAACTTTCAATTTTCTTACATTACCACATTTATCAAGAACAATTCTTGACAAACACCAAACATAGCAATTCAAGTTTTGCTCCTTTTGGTTCTAGTTGTGGAAGATGCATCCATAGTTGTCTAAGGATACACTACAAAGATAATTTATCTTACATAAATCAAGCTTCCTAGAAACCACAACACACCATGACATATATAGTGTTGGTTTCCACGAACTCAGATGGTTCCCTATGCTGAAGTGAGTGTTTGCATATTAAATTAATAACTCTAAATAATAACGTAACTTGGTAAGAGATAACTTAGACCATACACTTTTCGATAGAATATGATCACAATGTTCAGGCACGTAAATCATATTGAAGTGTCTCAAGACATTGCAATTTGTGGAACAACTTTCACACAGGTCTTTATGCCCAAGACTAACTCAAAACATTTGTCACTTTGATCAAATCGTAGAGACTTTTCTTTCTTGTTAATTTAATATCCATCTTTACTCTGAGATCCCTTTTGATCATATCAAATTATTTCAGACTCATGTTTCATTAGTGAATACAAATATTCATCTAAGTCCACATACGAAGTTCATGAAATAATGAAATTCACCACATGCTGACATACGATACATCATAATGTATGATACTCAACAATCAGTACACATCCCGGTTACCAGAATGCGAGGTTTTAGTCATCTCACCTAAAAGGCATGGTTTGTATGTGTCAAGAGATCAAGTATCTTAAGACATCATCATACCATTCATGACTTAAACTATAGTGTCATTATTAAGCCTGGATATTTCTTGGCATTACAATATTTCTTATAAATGATCAAACAACTATCATCAATATAAGAATAACTCATTCATAATCGTAATGTGACCATAAGAGATATCATTCATAAAAGGAGAACAACTGACTTGTTTCTCACTAATATGAATAATTGTCTTCGCGAGATGCAAGACACACTAATAAAGTCCTCATTCAAACGATCATAAAATTTATTCATATATTAATCAATTGATAGATGTAGAGGGAGAGTGTTGTCGACCATCAACTATCTTGATTGCCGTCAGCACACATTGTCACCTCATCCCTTCCAAACCACTCTCAAGTAGTAAGTTCAAGCATCGAATACTTAAATCAACTGCAATTAGTGTTTTGTGGGAAAGACATTTATAACTCGTATATCAAATATACCTTCTCCGTCAATGACCATTCCTGCATTGGTTCTACTCTTAAAGTTCTTAACTTTAACCATGACCTCATGACAGGTGAACGATTCTCCTTCATGACATAGTCCAGACATGGTCTTTGTAACTGGGAGGAAGCGGATGCAACTCCCCAGTTATCGCAAAGTAACCAGTCATTCAGTAGTCCAAGTTATACACAAGGTGTTCCATGTAATACATTTTCCAAGTGAATTTCTCAGCAGGTTGTTCCTTCCACCATAGTTGAAAGAAACCCGTCCATATGCTCATATTCCATTACTCTGATTTGTGACCAAGTGCTTTCAAGTTCACCTAGCACGTCATACGTGTTGGTTAACATGCATTCACAATTCAGATTCCATAGAATGAATTATGGTGTATTGGACAGTCATTCATAAGTGACGGTGAGTGCGATACTCATCATCATCTTCCTTGATTACGGAGTTGTCAGGTGTATCTCCTAGCAGTTCTTCGTATTATGTTTAGCAAGTCATTACGAATGAGTATGTCTCTAATGGTTTTGGTACACATCAATGAAGTAAGACCCATTTACCTTAAGTTCTATCATACTAAAAGAGCCATAGTTCTAAACATTGGTATGACGTTTATCTACAATGATATTTGCTAAGACATGAAGATTAAGTTCATAATATGGAGTTCATGTTTCAAAAAAAATTCTGGAACTCCCACTCAGACAAACATCCCTCATAGTTTATTCTAAGTGATTACACGATCCTTGAACACCATACCTCCCCCGATCGTCACGGCCATCAGTATGTTGTTCAAGGTAGGCCATCATGCCAATCACATCATCCATGTGAATCATGCTCGACCTTTCGGTCTCTTGTGTCCCGAGGCCATATCATATACATATGCCAGACTCGCCACCACACCCTAGTGATTTGTTGCTGTGTCATGCAAGGCCATATCATATGCCAGGCTTGCTACACCCACCTCATGTGAACGAAAAAATGTTTGACACACGTGTGACACGTGGTGCCTCCATAATGTAGAACTTTCCAGGTGGTGCTCACTAGGGTAAGGACACTACGTTGGTTTTAGTGAGGGATCATCCTATTATGCTACCGTCGTATATCTAACATATTAGCAAAACAGGATGCAAAATAAATCATACATGCTATGATTCCCCCCGACATGCAAATTAAAGTTGAAAACGCCTTCCTACTTTATCTTTTGCAAGTTTTACGTGGCTGCTAGGGGTTTCGAGAAAAGAACCGCTTTCTATCCTGCGAAAACAAGCCACAACACCAATCCCGCAATTGTCTCTATTACACCCCTGTCGGGGCCCTCCGTTGCAAACATCTTCGCATCGCTAATGCAGAGAGACAGACACCCCCCCAGCCACTTTATATGGTACAAGCCATATGTCAAGCGTGGAACCAGTCTCGCGTAAACGCGTAAGGTCGGTCGGGGGCCGCTTCATCAAACATTGCCGCAATGCTAAATGAGTACACGTGAGAGGGTAACAATTGGAGAATTGATGCCCACATACTAGATGTGTTCTATCCGTACATTACATCTACGCATAGCCTTGCTCATGATACCACTATTGGGGTTCGGGGCAGAAAACACAAATTTTTCATAACCTACGAGACCCATACCCAAGACCTATGCTATGGCGATGCAAGTAACGGACAGAAATAGATCACATACCAGTATGTAGTCCGTTAAGCGGGAAACGTTCCCGCATGAACGTGGTTGATGTAGTCGTACCGGCAATCCCCGATGCCGCGCAGATCCACGATGACTCCTGTAGCCACCCGATCCTTGTGGACCGATGACGGGATTACGTCCCCGTCGGAACGTTGTCGATGAAGACCTCGCGATACGGCCATGACGATGAAGTAGCACCACAAGTGTAGTGCCTCGCGGGATTATACACATACAGTATACCCGACGTCCCTCCGGGCTCCGAACCAGTAGAGCAGCGGAAAGAAGATGGATTCGGATCCCGATTCCAGCAGCACGACGGCGTGCGTATAGTGGAGGAATCCCCAACCAAGTGTAGACTCCAAACAAGGGGAGTCCACTCGAGGAAGGAGAAAGGAGGGAGAGAGAGATGAGAGAAACTTGTCTCAAATCAATTTGTATGAAGAAAAAAGGGCACCCTACCCCTCCTTATATAGGCCAAGGAGGGGTGCCACCCCCCCCCTCCACTTCCGGGGTGGGACTAATCCCAAGGGAGGGGGGTTTTGGCGCAGCCCTAGGGGGGTGGGCCCCCTCATGGCGCCATGGCCCATGGGGGAGGACTCCCTCTCCCCCTAATGGGCCCTATGAGGCCCATGTGCCTTTTCTTCCAATTTTAATTATATTTAAATACATTTTAATATTTAATTCAGATAATTAAATAATAAAACATATATTAAACATTATTAAATATATTTTGAACCTTTCAAAATACCCGGAACAACTTCCGGCCTTCATTGGAACAATTCCGCTGTTCTCTCCAATTTCTCCGGTGATCCCGAATCAATCCTTACTGCGTCGAATACCCTTAAGTGTTACACCCTACGGTCCGGGAAATAGCAGACATGATCGAGACAATTCTCATTGATCAATGACTAATCAATTGGACCTGGTTACAATCCTTGATAGCCCCTGCGCTTCCATCGAATGAACTTCAATCGCTGTTGGATCCGTTAACCGTGTGCCTGTTCCCTTTGTCCTGGGGTACTTTGCTTGTCCGAGGTTTGATCATCGGTATCCACTATACCTAGTTCGTCCTCGTTCTCAACAAACAAGTTTACTCGTTCCCGTGATATTACAACTCCGTGACCTAGTCACACGTTTGCAAACTTTATGATGTAACATCACCGAGTGGGCCCAGAGTACCTATCCGTCACACGGATGGACAAATCCCGCTTTGATCTATTTGCATACTCATCAACCATCTATTTCGGAATACCCAAAGTGCACCGTTATGGCCAGCATATTTCAGTCAGGCGGTGGGATACAAATCAAAGTCTCCTCATAGATGACAATTACGTATGATCATTACGGTCTAAGGATCTGGTCACTACGTTATAGTTATCGCAATGTCGAACTATGTGACTTGATCACATCGCAACACTTCTGGTGGGTGTATGTCCATCATATCATTATCCAATGATACGACTCCATTGTCAACAGACGCCATTGTCTCATGATCAGGAAACCTTGATCATCAATCGCCCAATGGACTAGTATACTAGGGTTAACTAGGGACCTGGTTGTTTGTATACCACACCTGTATTAATGTTTCCGCTTAATACAGTTCTAGCATACTATCAAACGTATTATGAACTAATGGAATATGCTCGATAAAACATATTTTATTTGCCTCTAGGGCACATTCCCAACAAGAAGATGTACCTTGTGGAATCATGTGATCTCACGGTATGGTGAGGATTGTCCTTTATGCTTTGTGTACTAACCCATGATCCATGCGTGTGTTGTTTATATGAGGGGTTAGGAATCTTCCCATGGGCTTGCATCAAAAGGAAGATTTCATATAACCCGGGAGAGAGAATGACATCAAGTGGTGATCGCCATCAAGGTTGTTGTGTGTAAGTTCAAGAGGATCATCATGAAGATATCATGTGCTTGGAGCTTGCCGACCATGGTGATAATGGTCTTTTGAATATATGCCTAAAAGAGGCTCACCCATAATGGAGTATGAGGGAGCAATCTACTAGTCTTCATCAAGCTGGCGCAACCAAGAAAGGTGTTCCAACTTGACGCAGACATGATCGTCATCATCAAGCTCAAGTGGATTATGCGCAAGACAAAGGTTTGACCTTTATAGGTTTGTAGTTTACCAGTCTCATGGTGGTAGTTAGGAGACCGGGTTATAAGCTAGGCCGCATCGTTTGTGGAGAGGTCAAACCTTTGCATCATTGGCGTCATCTTTAGTGGTTCTTGTTTGGATTTACTCGTTGTGAGTTTTGGAGCTTGAGTTCGTATTCATTACAAGCTCTTCTTCATCGGAAAAGGATTTCATATACATCTACTTTTATGTTTTCGATGTGGTGTTTTTGTCGGTTCTTATCTTGTGAAGGTTTCACCTTCTACGTTGTTGGAATTTTAAACTTTCCATGATTTGCAGAATTTCTTTTTATTGATCTTGGGTGGTTCTCTATGTGATGACCTTGAGCTTTTTCATAGCTTTAAAACAAGCCCAAGATCATCAAAATCGTAGTTCGTATGGCAAAGTTATGCTTGTTTTGGCCGTGTTGTTTTTTGTCTGAGAGGTAGTACCGCCCGGACGAGAGATAGTACCGCCCGAGCGGTAGTACCGCCCAGAAGAGCGGTAGTACCACTCCAGCGGTAGTACCGCTTTCTACTACCACAAACCTTCTGTTCCGAGCGGCAGTAGCATGGTATTTAATGTCCAGTAGTACCGCTCCGGGAGTGGTAGTATCGCCCGGGACGCAGAAAACTGCACACAATGGTTGGATTCGTGGGGACCTATAAAAGGGGGTCTTCTTCCCCATTGTCCCCAACGTTCTTGACCTCGTTTTGACCTCCATTGTCGACCTCTTCAAGCTTGAGATCTCTTATTCCTCCCATGATTCTTGCTCCTTTTTTAGGGAAAATAGAGAGGAGATTTAGATCTACACTCTCCACCAAGTCATCTCTCCTCTAAGTGAGGGGAACCTTGTGGATCTAGATCTTGGAGTTCTTGGTGTTCTCCTTGTTCCTCCTCTCATATTCCTCCATATCTTTTGTTGCTTTGGTGGGATTTGAGAGCGGGGAACTTGAGCACTTCGTGTGCTCTTGCCATTGTATTTGGTGCATCGGTTTGAATTCTCTCCGAGGATTCGTTGTAGTAAATGAGGATAGCCCTGAGCATTTGTACGGGTTCGATGACCACCACCAAGGGTCTCCATTTGTACGGGTTCGGTGACCGCCCTCAAGTGTCATATAGTGGAATCACGACATCTTGCATTGGTGAGAGCGTGAGGAGAAATAGGGTGGCCCTCGTTGGCTTCGTGTGAGCATTGTGTTCCACACCCTCTCCAAACGGAGACGTACTTCTCGCAAGAGAAGGAACTTCGTTAGCAAATCATTGTCTCCATCGGCTCCACTTGCGGTTATCTCTACCTTTACTTTGAGCAAGCTTATTACCTTGTTTATCTTGTGCTTGCTCATCTTATTGTTGCATTGCTTGTCCCATAGGTTGTTCACCTTGTTGCACATCTAGTCAACCTATTTACTTGTGCACCTACTTTGTGATAGCCATAGTACTCTTTTTATATATCTTGCTATCACATAGTTGTTTATCTTGCTTAGTATAAGTTGTTGGTGCACATAGTTGAGCCTAGCTTATTTAGGTTTCTTGCTTGGCAAATTAAACGTTAAGTTTTATTCCGCATTTGTTCAAGCCTAAACCATAATTGTTTTAAGCGCCTATTCACCACCCTCCTCTAGGTGACATCCACATCCTTTCAACAGAGTAAATGAAGATGCTATTGCACACCTTACTAAACTCACTGAGTTGGGTGGCTTATTTTCCAATATGGAAAAGATACGAAGCTACTATGTTTCAAAGCTACTTCTTTTTTTCCTTAAAGGAGGGTGCTAAAGCATGGAATGATGGGGTAACCTGTGGTTATATCAAAAGTCCCCATGATTTAGCTCAGTCTTTTGTTGCTAAATATTTTCTTGCTCATATGCAACATGCTGCTTTACAAAGAATTTATAACTTTTAACAGTTGCAGGATGAGTACCTCCCTAAAGCTTGGGGGAGGTATTACTCAAAGCAAGGCCAGGACACAGAGTCCCCAATAATGAACTCCTTGATATATTTTATGGTGGACTAATCGATGAATCTAGATCTTATCTAGATAGTTGTGTTGGTTGTATTTTCAGGGAAAGAACTCTCGACGAGGCCGAAGAATTAATGGGCAAGATAGCCAAGAATCATGATGACTGGTTCATCCCTGAACCACTTCCAACACCCAAGAAGAGGGGTATGCTTGTTTTAAACCCGGAAGATATGCAAGAATCTAAGAAGTCTATCAAAGAGAGAGGTATTAAAACTGAAGACGTGAAGAATCTACCTCCTATTGAAAAATTATGTGAGCCTACCACTCACCCTCCTATGGTAGAGGTACACTCTCTTTTAGATTTCAATGCAAGTGATGTTCCTCATGGTAAGCCTCCTGGTCAATCTTTAAATGAGCTTGATAATTTTATTATGAAGCAAATTCATTTTAATGAGAGGATTAGAAGTCAATTCATGATAATTCTCTTGCTATCAAAAGATTGCTAGATGTTCTAGGAAGAAATGTTCATTATGTTAAAGGGCTTGTTGAGCATTTTCATATGGTTCAAACTCAGCTTGAACAAATTTCTAATGTGAAAAAAGATTTGCTTGCTAACAATTCTTAACAAGTTAATACACAGGCTTATGGCATTAAGAATCTCACCCAGGATCCACTCTACCCAGAGGGACATCAAAAAAGAGTCAAACAAGATTCTCAAATGAAGGAGGAGGGTATTGGTAGCTCTGCAAAGAACAAGAAGAAGAAGAAGAAGAAGAAGAAGAAGAAGAAGAAGAAGAAAAATAATAAGGAAACCGACAATTCCAATGATCCCACAACCAATGAAGAACCTATTGCTGATCCTAATAGCATATCTATTTCTGATGCTGAGCCAGAAGATGGTGCTGAACCTGATAACGATAATGAGAAGAATGATCCACCTAAAGTACAACAAGAAGAAGCACCCGACAAGCGTAAGAATTATACTAAAGAAGACTTTATTGCAAAAAGGAAATAAAAAGAACCTTGTATACAAAAATCAATACCCTTCCAAGGTGAAACGATTGATATGGTCAACTAGAGGGGGTGAATAGGTGACTAACAAATTTAAACTTCATTACCAAGTTTTAGGGTTAAGCGGATAAATAAGTTTCTCTAGATGTGCACTAGATGAACAACCCTATGGTCAAGAAATCTCAAACTCAAATGCTAGGCAACAACTACAATAGCAAGCCAACAAGCATAATAATCTAGTACAAGTAAAGGTGCGGAAAAGGATAAACCACAAGTGATACAGAGATGCAGAGATTTGTTTGACCGAAGTTCACACTCTTTTGAGGGAGTGCTAATATCCGTTGGAGCGGTGCCCAATCCTTGAGAGCGTTACCAAGTACACAACTCACCGTATTCACCTTTTCGAGTCACCCCTAACGTATGAGCCTCGAATCACTCGGGGTTGGTGTCGTGGGAAACTCACGGCAGATGTTCGAAGAGTCGAACTTGACATGGGGCCTTTGCTGCGAGATGGAATTGAGGAGAGAGTCGACATCGACAAGAGACTCGGAGATTTACCCAGGTTTCGACCCCTCTTTGTCTCGAGGTAAAGACCTACTCCTGCTTCTTATTATTGCGGGTATCGACTCCTCGATTGGAAGAGTCGATGAATCGATTACAATAGAGTCGAATCACAACCTTGGTCTCGAGGAGATCTAGGTTATGTTGATAGTGTCTAGTCTTGACTTGGGTTGAATTGAGTCCTCTGGATCCCGTGGACCTCGACTTATAAAGGTCTCGGGTCCTGGGTTTTCGCGAGTCTGACTCCTACACAAAGTGGATTCCTGTTCTACTTTACAAATATACTAAGTGTTATACAAGGTAAGTCGAATTCCTTCTGCGGCTTCGATCTTTACGCCTGGCGCATCTGGCTCGCGGCCGGGTCTTCTTTTGTGGGCCTTTCCATAGATGAGTTGGCCTATAAATCTAATGCCAGGTTATGGGCTTGGTCCACCCCCCGACATTAGCCCCCAAGATTGGTGTGATGCTTAAGTCTTCACAGTAATCTTCTTAATTCCATTGTGATTACCGACTCTTCAATTGGTTAATCCAACTCTTATGCTTCGATGTTTCTAAGGAGTCAGAGCCAATTCTCTCGCTTCGTTTCACCGTCTATCTTTTGAAAATTTCATTTAACTTTTTAGTCAAAGATCTGTTACTGCATTTATGGTCTCTCTGCCCAAAACACCACTGTTGAGGGCATTTATGTCATGGTGAAAATCGAAGAGTCTTTCATAAATGTCACCTACCATGGGTAATCTACCCCTGCCTTTATGACATTGATTGATCATCTCCTTGTGGATATATAAATAGTCATCTGGTAATCCAATCTTCTGAGTGTGCGCATCTTCTTCTTCCTCTTCTCCCTCTGCTACTTTTCTCCATGGCTCCCAAGCTCAACACTCTTGTTCCTTTAGCCGCCGCCGCCCCTGGTTCTAGTGCTGGCTCTCGCGGTGGTCGAGGCCGTGGGCGCGGCCGTGGGAGAGGTTGCGGCAGGGGTAGGGGAAGAGGCGCGCATGCTGCTCAGCAATCTCTATATCTTGAAACTCCATCTTCGTCTCTCGAAAGAAACGAGTTTCTGGTGAAGGTTCATACAATCCGTCGTTGGGTTAATCTTCCTAAATCCTTTGCCAAGATCATGGTGGATTCCAAGCCTCTAGGGTTGTGGCTCCGTTCTGAGAGGTGCCCTCATGGACCCATCTGGGTGGCCACTAGTTTCTCTGGCTAGGATTCCATGTTTCTGGAGAAGGGTTGGAAAATTTTTCTTCGTTCCAGAAATATTTAAAGGCACTATCATCTTTAGATATGATGGTGATGAGACCATGTGGGCCAGGATTTTTGACTCAGATGGTGACCGAGCCGGCTGCTGTATGGAGAGTTCCAGCAGTAGTGATGAAGATTTCTACAACAATGCAGAGGAAGCCCAAGTCTCCTCATCTGATGATGAAGCCGACTCTGAGGACGACCACCGAAGCCATAGTTTTTATCTAGTAGTATTTGTCAACTTTTGTCTTGTTCTCTTTTGATGTAAGACTCACCTTCTAATGAATGCGAATTTTAATTTCCCATCAAATCTGTAAGTCGATTTTATACCTAAATTTGGATAGGATATTTTTGTGCATGAGAGCCGACATTCTTGATGGTATCTATAGCCCCCTGAGTCGATTCGAACTGACTTGTGTCTTTGTCGACTCATAGGATAGGTCGACTTGTAGCCTCCATGATTTGGTATGGTCACCTTGTGTGCCAAACCATGTCATTTTTTGAAGTGATACTCCCCAAGAGTTGGTACGAACATCATTGCGTCGTGCTGAATCTTGAGAAGAATTTTTTTGAAGTGTAGTCCCCATGAGTCGGTATATGCATCTGGTTGCTATGCCGAGTCACATAGGTCTAACTCTCATTTTATCTGAGAAAGAAAAAAATGTTATGTATGGTGGAAAATGAAGTATGTTATGGTATTTGCATGCAAAAAATAAAATTCGAAGGTTCATATAGAAGTCGACTCATGCCTCATCTTCTCGTGTTGAGAGAGATTATTGGTTCAAAAGTCGAAACTTCTCTATAAGCCGACACATATGATTAGAGTTCCCGGTGCCTAGAACCAAACTTGATAGGTGTTGTTGTAAGCCCCTAAGGTTTGGACTAAGTCGGGTTCGCGTTGGTCGTATGAGCTTGAGCTACATGCCAAAATTTAAGGCGTGTTTGGCCATTCATGTATATGCCGAGTTCTCAGATAAGAGTGGATGGATGTCATTGAACTCTCCGATTCCCCTGACTAACCAATATACATGTGGAATTTTACACACACACGCGCACGCGCCCACACACACACACATATATATATATAGTGAAGCTATTCATCACCCAAGGTACAGGATAATTTATTTTTCATCCGAGGTAATTTTACGAACCTTTCATAATTTTTTTTACATTTGTAATACAAATAGTTACATTAATATGGATTCACTTCATAAATTTTGACATAAAAAAACAAAAATATTGATTATAAGATCAAAAAAATTACATTTTATGTATATTTTACACCATCATTTTTAACTTTGTAATTTTATGTAATATAAAATATATTTTACGGCGATTATATTTTTTTACGTTCTCTTTTTACGTATGAAATAAGACAAAATTTATAAAATTTAAAATTATGGTGCATTGATGTCAAAACAGAGAGGGGCGAGGAATAATTATTCCTCACAACACTCAAAAAGTCCCCACGCCCCCACCACGCCGCCGGCCGCCCCCATTCTCCACCCCCCCGCCGCCTGTTCTGGCCACCAGAGCACGCTGCTCTCCTCCCACCCACGGCCACCACCCCCGCCTCTCGTTCTCGGCCATCAGGCGAAGCGCGGCGCCCCGCCATAGCCCATGGGATCCGAGCGCCGCCGGTCGGCCGGGTCGCCTCCTTCCTCCGCGGATCCGAGCGCTGCCGGAGTCGTCCCCGGGCGCCTCCCTTCCTCCACGCCGGCCGCCGGTTGCAGGCCGCACCAGCCCCCCGCCGCCCGCCGGTGGCCACGAATAGCCGCCCCGGCTACACGTGGATGACAGGGCCACCACCTCCCCTCGTCGCTTTGGCGTTGAAGCCAGTGCGCCCCGGTCGACCTGCGCCCCTCCCGTGCCGCTTCGCTGCCTCCCCGTCATCAGATGCCATCGGTCTGAACCAGCACCATCTGATCCAGCCGGCAGCGGCTCGTCAGGATGCTCCGGGCACCACTGCCCCGCAGGAGGTCAGCCCCCGCCAAGCACAGCAGAAGAGGAGGCGTCGGCGCTCCTTCGTCTTCTCACTCTCATGAGCCAGCGGCGGCAGCAGAGCACGGGGTTCCCCGGGGCAGCTCCAAGTACAGGGGCGTCACCCCTGCAAAAGTGCGGCAAGTGGAGGCGCATATGGGCCAGTTCCTCGGCAAGAAGTATGTACTACCATCGTCACACTCTCTTCCTCCCTCCAATCGATCGCTTGAATTTTCCGGTGACAAAATCTCTTTGTTGCATGGCATGGAGGAGCAAGGTACTGGGCGGCTGCGTTTCAGTTTCTTGAATGTTTCTGTTTTTTTAGAGTGGCTAGGGATTGTTGGTAGCCGGGATCTTGGGCTATGGGTTCCCATTTACATGCAAGATATAGGCACTAGTTCTCACCCGATCTTGTGTGAATATAAGAGGCGCAGTCTAGGCTTGGTAGTTATCTAAATTCAGATATGTGTGCGTGCAGTGCAGTAGCAGCTTTTAGGTGGAGTCAAGGCTTGGTTGCAGTCACCTTGCGTAGACAAGGAAGACATATAGGCAGTGTGTGCTACTTGCTACAGAGTTCAGAGTACAAGCCATAAAGATTTCCGGACAAGAGAATATGTTTCTAGGTATGTAAGCAGAAAAAAGACAGATAAACTGGATAGAATAATTGTTCATATTAAGACGGTAGAAAATCGAGATGAAGTATCTGTAACTCTGTAGGTAACTAGTGTGGTTTAATTTTGGTCCTTAAAAGGCCTAGTTAGGGGTTGAGCATAAACAAATATGTGCTAGGTAGCTGGTCGTGGGGAGCATTTTATTTGTTAAGTCATTGACCCAGATGAACTTCAACAAACGGATAAATGATAATGGTCAGATAAATTATTCACTCACCGTGATTTCATTTTCTTTTGAATTTACAGGAACTCCCTCGGAGAGGCACACAGGCCTGTGCTTCGTTGTGCCTCCGACGAGCCACCTCTCCTGCTCTTGGAGTGCACGCTCCTCGGATTTGTAGTGCGGTTCATGTTGTTGTTCAGTTGATGATTTTTGTGGTTTCACTGCAGTGCGCAATCATTCAGTTCCATTGCATTGCAGTGCGCTTTTTAGGAGTGATTTTCAGATGCAATTCACATATTTTGTATGGGATTCTTTTTAGTTTTGTAGTGCGCCATGGTACAGTTAAATTACAAGTGTGCTCCAATGTAGTTCAGAGGGAGATTCTCCCAAAAAATGTTAATTTTAGACGTGAACAAATGTATGGATGTATGTATGAAAAAAAAATACACTGTAAAAGAGAAAGAACATTCCACTTGATGGAAAACAGAGATCATATTTATGATTATTATAGTTATTTATAAATTTATTAACATTGCAGTGCACTTGTTGTATCGATGCAATTTATTGAAAAATGTTGTAGTGCGCTTGGTGTTTCGATGTAATTCATTTATATTTCACTGGACGTTGTTCACTCGCAGGATATGTGGTAAAAACGCTAAAGAAAATCATGCAGTTTACTCTGGTCTGTGCCGTGGTGCACTTCCCCCCGCGCGAACTGCGAAGTTATGATAAATGAATCAAAAACGTGTGCAGTGCTCTTTGTAGAAAAATGTGGTGCGGTCGTTCGGCCAGTGCAGTTCGCTTCGTCGATTTCGATTTCGCAAAAAACATGTGCCTTTCTGTTTGCCAAGAATGCAGTGCGCTTGTCTGTCGGATGCAATCGGGTGCCCCGCGGATGCAGTTCACTCGCCGATTTTTTGTTCCGCGAAAAACACGTGCGTTCTGTCTGGCGATAATGCAGTGCGGTTGCCCCGGCGAATGCAGTTCACGTCGTCGATTCCGGGTCCACGAAGAACGGAGTTCCGCGATTTACTAAAATCGACACAACTTTTAAACCGTAAGGAATTAGAGGATGTGTTTTACATACAAATGGAGAGCCTCGACGATAGCTATCCAATGGCGTATAAATTGCATCAATCGGACGAACAAATCAAACGAATTTAAGCAAAAACTCCCGCTGTCCAAAAGAGGGCAGCAACACCGTTTTTTAAATTACTTCAAAACCGTGTAGAATATGGAAAAGTGTTCAACATATGGATTAATCTACTACTCCAGAAGAATCCAACGGTGTATCATACGTATCGATCGGACAAGCGGTTAAAAAGTTCTACTCTCTACAAGATCCGAAAACGAAAAACAAAGTTGCTGCATTTTTTGCGGCTAGTTTTCTCTCAAATCGGTAGCGAATTAGACAAAGTGTTCTACATATGGATGGAGCGCCTGATCGATATCTTTCCAACGGTATATCATTTGCATCATTCCGACGAACAGTTTAAGAGAAATCGCGAAAATACGCCCGCTGCAAAAGTGGGTCGCCGCACCATTTTCGAAATCCGTGAAGAATCGGGGGAAGTGTTCAACATACGTAAGATGCTCCTTTTCCAAATGAATCCAACAGTGTATCATACACTAAATTCCGACAAACGTTAAAAAGTGATCGCGAAAATACTGCATGAGGTTCGTTTTTACCCGAGCTGCAGTGCTCCGAATTCAGCAGTGCGGTTCTCTTTGTGAAAATACTGCAGTTCGGATAATTGTCAGAATAGTTATTCTGACATCGATGTTAGAATAGACCGCTCCATCCATATATATAGGGTGGGTCTATTCTAACAACACCCCTTAGACCTTATTCTAACAACAACCCATCCCACCCCTCCCAGCTTCTTGGCGCGGCAGCGCCCGATCCGGCGGCGACCCTCGACCCCTTCCATCTTCCTGGCGCGGCAGCGCCCGATCCGGCGGCGACCCCCACCCCTCCCTGCTTCCTGGCGCGGCAGCGCCCCGATCCGGCGGTGACCCCGACCTCTCCCAGCTTCTTGGCGCGACAGCGCCCCCGATCCGGCGGCGACCCCGACCCCTCCCAGCTTCCTGGCGCGGAAGCGCCCGTGGCTGGCGGCGACCCCCACCGCGCAGCGCACCCCCACCGGCGGCGGCGCGGAACGACGCAGAGAGCCACTATGCGGCGCGGATTCGGCGGATTCCGAGGATCCTTCCACAATTCAGCGCCGCCACCGCTTGCAGCTCCACCACTGCCTCAGTTCCGATCTCCTAGCCTGCAAGATCCGTCGCCGTTCAGCAAATCGAGGCATCCAGCCGCGGTGATGCATGTCGAGGGAAGCGAACTGCAAGGAGGCCTTCTCCGGCAAACACGCAGTCGTCGTGGGAGCGAACTGCAATGGTCATATCGCCCATACAGCCTGCTCCAGCGACGATGGCGCAGGTTGAGAAGGTCAATGTGTTCCTGCAACGCAGCTGGGCTGCACGTCGACAACAATACGAACTGCAACTACAGAACAGCAGAGCTGCTTTCAAGAGGAAGGTCACGCCACCAACTAATGTAAGCAGTCCTACTACGTGATTTCATAATGCAGTGCTCTGTTTGTTTGCAATGCAGTGCGTTCTTGCGTCAAAAATTCGTTCATGTCTCTCCCCATGGCTTACAATATGTAGTAGTTTGTGAAAAATAATGCAGTGCACATTGTTATATGTTGTTGAGCACTGTGTCTTTCGACCGAACTACATGGGAGTACATTGCATCCAAAAAAATATAGTTTCACACTAACTGAACTGCAAAAGTAACATTGCGGTTCAGTGCAGTTTTTACTTCTTGCGTACAGAACTAACATATAGTATCTAAAAAAACCCAGTGCAGTTCACTATTCTACAAATAAAAAAAAGTACCACTTTGGATTAGATACTAAAGTGCAGTTCGCTGCCTATTCTCCTATGCAGGATAAAGCTGTGCAGAGAAGCCAGAAGATGCCACGAGTGATTCACGACAATCAGCCCCTGAACTGCGTTGAGAGAGAAGAGTGGGAGATGGCCGCAAAGATAACACCAGAGATACCTAGAGGTTTTTTCAACACGACAAACAGAACTGCATACTCAGCGTAGGAAGATGTAGAGGACGAAGATGAAGACGAAATAGAACATAGCGGCCAAGATGAGGAGGACGATGAACTGATATACATGGGGCAGCAAGCGCAGCGAGACGACGATGATGACGACAATGAAGAGCAACTCATAACAGTTATGCAGCCAAGGTACACGGACGTTATTACAACATTTGGTCAGCAGATAAGAGTGGATGATATTGAGCCTCCACAAAACAATGTTGCGCCTCCGGAAACCAATGTTGAACACGAGCCGGTTCAGGAGAAACCGGTTCGTCGACACAGAAACAGTGGGATTCCACCGATGCCACCTGCCACACATCAAATGGATCAGCGCTCGGATCAGAAAAAGACACATGCAACAAAGAGAGTACAGTTCTCATCACTTCTGCCTCCCAGAGATCCTCGATTACACAGGTCTGTTGTAACTCCTCCATGCCCAATAAACATTGGTGAGATGCAAACACCAATGGAGAATAAGCAGTACACACATGTAAGCTTCCTTGATTTACTGCTGCAGTTCACTTATGAAAACTTTTTCAGCCTGTGCGTTCTTTCGTTAACAAAAATAAAATCATTTTCATGTTGCGGTGCAGAACACGAGCTTGCTGCAAGAACTTGTGCCTGCGAAAGGTATGCAGTTCACCTCTTTCGCGGCAGCACACGAGTTCTACAACACATATGCGAGGCATGCAGGATTCGGCACACGAAAAAGGGGGACGCACATGACGAACAACTACATAGTTTGCTCAAGAGAGGGAAACCACCAAGAGACTGTGTCAGATTATGACAGGAAGCGAGATAAAACAACGAAAAGAAGTGGCTGCAAGGCGAAAATAAGAGTGAAAAAGATACGGGATGTGTTTGTGATAGCACATGTTGATCTCAATCACAACCACAAGATGATTGAAAGCCCAGCTATGCTTCAGCACTTGCACTCGCATAAGAGGGATGATCCATTGCTTGATAAACTGGTAAAGGACATGTAGATCGACAACCTGACGCACACACAAATGATGTCAACCCTGTCGAGAATGTCAGAAGGGCTACAATATATGGGGCGCACTAGCCGTGACTGGGTGAACAAGTACATACATTAAACTAGCTGATATCTCCTCTGCTTGATGCAGTTCTCTTGTGCTTTTCTGTGTGTTCTTTAATGCTGAGGTATGTTCTGCTTTCAAACTGCAGGAAGTACCAGTTCGCAAAGGAGGAAACTGAGGACGATGTGAAGAAACTGCTAGATTTCTTTGAGAAGATGCAGGAAATAAATCCAGAGTTCTTCTATGATTACAACAAAGATGCCGATAACCGTGTGCAAAACATCTTCTGGGCGAACAAAAGCTGTCGGGGTTCCTATGAAGATTTTGGAGATTGTGTCACATTCGACACGACATACAAGACCAACAAGTTTCACATGCCTCTGGACGTGTTCTTTGGAGTAAACCACCACCTACAAAGTACAATATTTGCGGTGGCTCTCGTCAGAGATGAAACAATACCATCTTTCGAGTGGGTGTTCCGGACGTTCTTGCGTTGCATGAACAACAAGCGGCCAATCTGCATACTGACAGGTAAACTAAAAAATGAAGTTCAATGCTAGCTTTTTTGTAGTCCATTTCTTACATCCAAAAAACAAAAAAGAAAACGGAGAAAAAGCAAAAACAGAAAAGAAATGCAGTTCTCTCAAACTAACTGACTGCTTGTTTTCAAAAAAACATGAAGATCAATGCCCCTCAATGGATGCAGCGATAAAGAGTACGCTAATAGGCACGCTGCACAAGTTGTGCCGTTGGCATATACTGAAGAAATACAAGGATCATCTGTCCTTGCTGTACAAAGCATACGAGACATTCAAAGATGAGCTGACATCAGTTCTCAACCATCCATTGATGCCATGGGAGTTTGAACGCGCTTGGCATGACCTCATGGAGAAGTATAACCTGCAGAATGATGAAATTATGAATGCGCTCTGGACAGACCGAGAAGAATGGATATCAGCTTACTACAAGGAGGTGTTCTGTGCACTGATGTAACACTCTCACTATCAGTGAACAGTAATCACCGTCACTGTTGATCATTACTGTTCAAAAATTTTCTTTGATCAACTTGGTTCAGTTCAAATTCAAATTTCCCTTTGATATTGATTGAAAGTAATGTGAACCTTGGACCTTGATCATCATGGATCAACTAAAGTCCAAGCTCAAATCAAATGCCCTTGAATTGAAATCAAATCAAATGCTCAAAATGCCTTTGGTGAAATAAAAAAAAAACAAAGTACAAAATAAACCTTGTCCAAAAATTGTGCTTCCACTTTTATTAAATCAGAAATATTTAGTGGAGCATGTCACACCATTATGTGGATTTTATTAATCTCTAAATTATTTCAAACAATAATAAACAGTAGCCAAAAACCCCCTATTAACCATTTAACATTTAATTCAAATATTAAATGACTTTTAATATTGCCCAAACTTATTGTGGCACTGACCTATGGTGAATACTAAATTATGGGTCACATAAAACAATTTGCAAAAATGCCTAGGTTAGTAAAACAATTGAAAAAGAAAATGAACAGAAAAATAAAACCTAGCCCTAACCTACTGCCAGAACCCACCCTGACATGGCCCATTCCCCCTTCCCCCTGGGCCACCTAGCCCAACAATAGCCCGCAGCCCACCGCCCCCCAACCGTCCCCTACCTCCTGTTCACGCCCCCCCCCCGTGGCACGCATCGGCCATGGCCACCGCGGCCGACGCCGCCGTGTCGGCCATCGAACGACACCCCGGCGACGATATGAGGCCGAGACCCCCCGGTGCCCTAGAACGAACCCTTGCCCCTCCCCTCGACAGATCTCACCCTCCCTCGCGCCCCCCATCGTCGTCTACCTCACGCCCGAGCCCGCCCGTGGCTGCCGTCCCGCGGCCAACGACGACGACAAGCCATCTCGTGTTGTCCAGCCGCTTCCACATCGAGGTCCACGCCAACCTGCCGCCGTCGACGACCCCCGGAGCTCCCACCGCCTGCGAATCGAACCCGCGCCGCCACCACGGCCGCCGTCTCCAGCGACGAATTCCGGCGACCACAACCCTCCCCCGAGCCCATTGCCACCACAACGCGCTCCCCGGTGAGCCCGCGTCCATTTTGCCCCTCCCCCGCTCGATATGGCCCCTCCGTCGTCTTCACCATGGACGTGCTCCGGCCGCCGCTGTCGCGCGTCGTAGTCGTCGCTAGGTTCAGCCCCAGCCCGCGCTGGTGGCACCACTCGGCGCGGCTCGGAATACTCGCTCGAACGTGCCCACCCGTGCCTACTCTCGTCGCCGGAATCGAGCGCGAGCTCGTCGCCGGTCACACTGACCTCGCCGGCGTACTCCCGTGTGACTGCCCGACGGGTCCCACCCGTCAGGGCCATTAGCCCACTAACCCCCCTTTAACCCTCTCTGTTTTAATTAAACAGAGATAAAACCCTCACCCAATGACATGTGGGTCCCAGCCCCACTTAACCCTGTTAGATTAAATTAATTGTTAGAATAAATATGACCCTATGACACATGGGCCCCACTGTTAATTAACTTGATTAAAATATTTTATAAAATTCCAGTGAGTATGACGTGTGGGACCCCTGTTAATTAATCAAATAATTAGATATTATAGCCTATGACATGTGGGTCCTTGTTGTTAGGTTTGACTAGGTCAATATCACTGTTCTGGATAATGTTTATTTAAATATTAAAATAAAATAGAAAATGATTTAAAATATATTTAAACTTAATAAATTAATATCTTTTAAATCGTAAATCGGATGAAAATAATTTATATATCAAAATTTCTCAGAAAAATACAACGAATACGAATACAATATCCGTATGTCAACCACACCCCTCTAACACAACGAACATCGACATTCCCCCCCTCCGGACCGTCTTTCTGGTAATTGCCCGATACCGTTAAACTATTCGGATGAATTTATTCCAAACACGAAAGTTGTTCAGAATAGATAAGCTAACCCGGATACCCCACCCATACGTTTGTCGGGTGTCCACGACACCTCCGGCATGATCCCTTCCCCCTCCGGACACCCTGTCCGGTAATCACCCGGAGCTGGCAGTTCATCCCCGGATGGACTCCCGCTCCGTGCAACGTGCATTGCACTGCGTTAGAACACCGCCAACACTGTGTTTGCCATGTCTTGAATTTGTATTGCTGTTATTGCCGTGTATTTATTGTTTCTTCCCCCTCTCTTATTTTTCGATAGTCTCAACGTCCGATGGCGTTGCCCCTGTGATCGACTACTTCCTCGACGACCGTACCCCTACCGTCGAGCTTCCAGGCAAGCAGAGCCATTTTCCTTCCCCAGATATCGCCTATCTTTCCGTACATTTCTTGCACTAGGCATGGTTACTGCTGCTGCTACGTTGCCTACCTATTCAATTGCATAGCCTGTCATTGTCACCCCTTGATGTACCTTCCTTTAATCCTATGCTTCCTATTATTACTTATGCATTATTCAGTTGTAAAACCTGCGCATTGTTAGTTAGGTTTAGAATAGCGGGCCGTTGTAAGGCCCGATATGCGGTACTGTTCCAAATCTAGATGTTTCCATCCAGATCCGGGGACGAAGCACATATCGGTCCCACCGCGACATATGACATAGCCATATGCCCCGGATTTCCAACATGATATCACAACATTACAGATACAAGGATACAACATCTCATACAATCGGCATACAACTGCCTTAATACAATACAACAGCGGAAGATACATGTCTGGGTACAGACTACAATCAAATGCCTAGTGGAAAAGAGAAAAACATCAATCCCCATAACCACACGGGTCCAGGCCCTCCGCCGGGATCTGCCTAACTAGTCGTCGTCGAGTCTCCACGTGAAACGTCGATCACCATACCTGTTTTCGATCAGAACCCTGAAAAGAGTTTGGGGGTAGTATCATGAGTACAGAAGTACTCAGCATCCAACTGTAGTGGTCAACTGACCCAGCAAGGACTTCATCACTCGTCATTCTAGGAAAACTAGTAGTTTACGGTAAGGAATGGGTAAGTGCTGAGGTTGCTGCCGCACTAGCATTTATGAAGTGGCTAACGATCTAGAGAGTATGATAAGAAGCCAAGCATTCGATGAGGAATCGCCTCCAACAAGTCTGCTATCCACCTACTACGCAAACATAATACCTATCCTATCCTTGTCCTCCTCTTCGCATCCCGATGAAGAAGAAGCAGTCAAGGCACACACACATTGATCAAGTTATATTAAGATTATCTCAGTTATTGTTGTCTATGAACAAGGAGTAGGTCTCAAGTCGTCCATAACCGTGGACACGGCTTCTCGAAAATATTTAACCCTGCAGGGGTGTACCAACTTCCCATTACAAGGCTCCGCACGCACTTCCATCTCTCTTAGTTGCTACCCATCACAAGAAACCATTTTATGATTTAGTTCCAAGAGATCCGAAACGACAGGTCCCTCTAACTAACAATGAAAAAATCCGGGTGGCCCCCGGGGAGTCGACACCCAATCCAAAAGCCGACTACGCTCTCGGATCGGACTCTTCCGTCTCAACAGGGTTTGGGTTACCGAGACGCCTCACGTGAGGCCTCGGGCCCTCGTCGGCCAAAGGTGGACCAACAGTGAAACCATGTCTCCGCTGGTCCGGGTTGTTTAAAAATTGCGAGGGGATCCACCAAGCACACACACGGGGTTTCAAATGGTAAATCAGCTCGGGCCACCACTAGAAATGTTTGAAGCTAGATAGGTAAGAAAAGGGGACCCCATAAAATCCCACACGCGGTTAGGCGCGCTCAGTCTTAAAACCAATACCCGGAACTCGAATCCTAGGTGACTCGAATGGAACAAAGCGTCGGGGCGGGATAGCCTAGACCTTCCATCCTTCGTCGAATATAGTCAACATTATGATAAACATATCATCAACAACAATATAATAATGTGATAGCCCAAACCAAGGAGTAACAGGGTAACATCGTAGCATCCTAAGCATGCATAATAAGCAGGGGCTGAGCAACGAGCAATAGTAACATAGCAGTACAAGGTTTGCTGGGAAGGGACATGGCTGTTTCATGTTTTATGCGCCGCGATCGGAGCTACGGTTAAAAAGTTACGGGTACCGCAAAATCGTATTATAATCTGTCAAAATAAAAACCTAGAAAAAAAAACTCTAACGGGCCAAATCTGCTGCTGACCAGGCCCAACAGGAAAAAAACAGAACTGATAAAATAAAAAAATAAAAAGGGGGGGCAGCCTCACCCATGGGCTACGGCCCAAAGGCTGGAGTGGCCGGCTGGGCCTGGCAAGCCGCGCTAGGGCAGGCCGGCCCAAGTGGGCGCGGTTGGTGGCTGGGCGCTCGGGATCACGCCCGATCCCGCGAGCAGGTGGCGGCGGCGCGACGCCGGCCTCCGGCGAGGGGCGGGGCGGGCTCCGACGAGCGGCAAGGACTCCTGGAGGGCGTGGTGGCCTGGAGGCTGCCGGATCCGCCCGATCCGGTCGCCGGCAAGGGCCATGGGGCGGCGCAGCGAGGTCTCCCGTGCGTGGCTCGAGCTCGGCTCGCCATGGCTGCGGCGGCGGCTGTCGCGGCCGGCGGCGACCTGCGGAGGGAAGGAGAGCGCGAGGTGAGGGAAGAAGAGGGAAGGAGAGGGCGCGAGGGGAGGAGGAGAAGACCAGCGGCGGCGCGGCTCCGGCTAGCCGGCGGCTGCCGGAGCGAGGAGGCGACGGGCGGCGTGGAGGTGGAGCACTGAAGGCGGCCGGAAGCACGTCCAGATCGGGCCCGACGCGGGCCCTGGCGGCGGGATCTCGGCCCTGCGGGGTCCGGATCGGATGGAGCGGCGGCTGGGATGACGTGGCCTTCATCTGGGCCACTGGTTGGCAGATCTGAGGGCTGAAATTGCTTCAGATCTAGGGTTTCGGTGAGAGGAGGATGTGAGGGAAAATTTGGAGCAGATCTAGGGGGGTGGCTGCAAATTTTCACTTAGGGAAACCCTAATTGGGTGTGGGAGGTTGGTGGTCTTTATATAGGCAGGTTGGCTGGCCTTTTTATGCAAATGCCCCCGGTATCCCTCTCGTGCGTCCGGTGATCGCGTTCGTGACCGCCGAGACCCGTACGGACTCCGATTCCGACGAAATCTCAAACCACGCGCTCAGTGCGTCGAGCCCGTTGATCGTACCTCACTGCGGTGACATTCCGAAAACATTTTTCGGCGCCCCATAAAATAATCCGTTTATTAAATAGATGGGGTTTTTCGTTCCGTTGGCTGCGGCTGGTCTCGTGCAGTTTTCACGACGGTGATCGGGCGAAACCCGGTGTCGCAAGGTCGAGTATCAGGGTGGCAAGGGTCGGTTTCCGTCCGATACGAGATAAGAGGGGAAAAATAATCGCCGATCGATAAATCGGGGATGCAAACACCGCAAACAAATCAGTCAATCAAACAATTCACACCAAAAACAATTTTTTTTTTGCGAAAACTGGGCTGTTACAGCCGTGATCACTCTGGGAGTGATCGCGGGAACGTTATATTACAACTGCAACAGGTATTGATCAATGCAGACGCCCTAGGGAACCTACAACGGCGGGACTCTGCCGAGTCGCTTCGAGTTTGACTTACGCGTGGACGAACTCGTATTTCACTCTCGTCGGCTCAGTAGCGTACCATCACTGGGACGATACGAGGGTATTCCTCTTTAGGTCATTCCGCTGGTGTCTCGGCACCACCGGGGTGATACGATAATATTCCTCTTTAGTTCATTCCGCTGATGTCTCTGTTGAACCTCTTCAAGTGTACCATCGAGGGTGATTCCTCCTGGTTCCACTTGATGGTAGGCACTCGAAACACTGGTGTCCTTAAAAGGTAAGGAGTCGGGTGACCCAACGGTGCCCGCGCAGGGTATTTTAGCGGAACGACGGGTCAGGTGTATTCCACCGGTGTGCGGCGGGCCTGGTACTGTTCGTGGCCGACAGATATCCTGTTGTACGAAAGTCGAGCTCTTCAGAGCAAACGCGAGACAAGGTAAGGAGACGGTTCACCTTGTTGGTAGCCGCACGAGTTGGTGGGACGACAGGGCAGGCGGCCACTGGCTCTGGTAATGGGGGTGGACCTGACTACTGTCGTTGTCCGTGGCTCACCTAAATAAGGACAACGATAATGGTTGTTCTGACAGATAATAATTAAAATGCTTAATGGGTCAGGTGGATGACTTGAGTGGGTCGTCGTGCCCTTTACGCACTATCTCCACGTGGGATTACGGTGTGGGCACTCTGCGTTGTAGCCTCGTTAGAGGGCTCTTCAGACGCCAGCTTTACCTCGGGCTGATTGCCGGGCTTGGACCGCTTACTCCGGTGGTGAGAAGTGGGTCTGCTTCACCGGCCAGTCGCGTACCGTGCAGGAGTACAAAGGACAGGGGTCCAAAGTTCCTTTGTACTTAGGATTTAGACCGGCGGATGGCCTCTCTGTTGAGCTCGAAGGATGGACTTCGGCGTATCGGATAGCCTCGGTGGGGCATTCCCTAACAAGGTGTACGCCACCCTGGAGATCCGAGCGTGTAGGGTAACAGTAGTGCAGCCCCTGCAGGGAAGATAATCTATTCGGATAGCTGTGTCCACGGTAACAGGACGCTTTATGCTTAAGCCATACTCTACTACTACAAACTACTACTATTAAACTGTTGGTTCCGGTTTCTCTTCCTCGCAGGGAAGTCGAGGAGGGGATCTCGGAGGCATATATAATTGTTATATAATACAACTTACTATTATACAATGCTGCAACAACTTCTGCTCCATTGTTACTTTATGCTTTATATTGAACTGTTGGATGATTCTCTTCTTGTGCTTCAAGACTCGTCGGAAGATGCTAGTCTTCGTTAGGCCTAGCTTCTTACCCTTATTATGATTTCTATCTTGCAATCCACTATATATAGCCTCCCCTTTCCATTTGATACATGCATAAATGCTTAGTAGCGGACGTAAGACTCGCGGGTATGCTAGATACTCACCCTTGCTTTATTTCCCCCCTTTTTGTTTTGCCTGATCGGCCGTTGCAGTCAACGTTGGAGCCTTGGAATCCAGGAGTAGGAGTTCCCCGACGCCGACCACCGCAACGTGAAGATCCTCGATGCCTTCTACGACGTCGAGTTCCCCTTTGACCAGGAGTAGTTTGGAGGTTCCCAGGCAGGAGGCCTTGCCTTTTCGATCGAGTGTTGATTTTGTGCTAGCCTTCTTAAGGCAACCTTGTATCCTTGTTTCTGTACTCAGATACTATTGCTTCCGCTAACTTTGTGCTCTCGAGCTGTTGTATTCGAGCCCTCGTGGCCCCTGGCTTGTATCAAACAGCTTGTATTATTTTATTTGTAGAGTTGTGTTGTGATATCTCACCGTGAGTCACTGATCTCGATCGTGTACCTTGCGTGTATGATTACTGTACACGGTATGATTTTGGGGGCGTCACAACGGATGACATCAACATTGAGAAATGAAAGCATGAACCGGATCTTGAAGAGAAACTTTGTCAAGGAAAGTCACGACCTACACATATTTGCGTCGCAGGTGGACAGATGCATCCAGACGAGGGAGGGAAACGAGCATGCAGAGACCATGGCTAACGAGGTTTGGTACAAAAAAACTTATTAAGCACATATACGCAGTTCAGACTCGCTACTGATTTTCCTTTGAACTTAAAAAATGCAGTTCGCCTTCCGTATGAACAAAAATGAGATGAAAAGTGTGATGTTAAATGCAGTTCTCTTCTGTATATAAAAAATGCAGGCGGAAATTAAAACTACTACTCAGTTTGGTTTCGAGGTTCAACTATCCAGGATTTACACAAGGGCGGTCTTTGCTGACTTCAAGAAAACGCACTACCGCAACACTGCATTCAGATCGGAGCAGTCCCATGACAACCCAACAAAGTATTTGGTGCGCCACTACAACCAGTCCAATGATTTTGACTGGGCAAGACATGAGTTCCAGGTTGTCGCTGACGTGACGAACGGTATCTACTAATGCGAATGCAAACTTTGGACACACACAGGTTAGTGAGACGAGAAAATAAGGCACAAAAAAGCATAATGAAGTTCACTAGAATAAAAAAACCAAAAAAGTACATATTTTTTATGCAGTTCACAAACCCTAAATTATCTGTTACATATTTAATTGGCACTGACAACCAAAAAAATAAATGAATATTTGCTGCATGGCTGTTCTGCGTACACATCGTTTGCATGTTGGATCAGCTGCGGGTGGACAAGATACCTGAGGAGTACATATTAAAGAGGTACACACGGAACGCGCGGCAAAATGCAACTTTTGACCGCAGAGACTACAAACAAACTGCTCCAGATGGAAGTTCAATGTTCTGCCGTAGGAGCCTACTTGTAGAAAAAACCATGGACCTGTCAAACAGGGGTGTGAAGTCGGATAGCGGGTTCAACAGAGCGTTATATGGGATGAGAGCACTCATAGAAGAAGTTGACGTGATAAACGAAGAAGAGGCGGAGAACAACAAGAATGAACGGAGTGAGGAAAAGGAAGATGAGCACAAACATGACGCTGATGGTGCAGCTCCTACTGTGGAAGAAACAATTCTTCCCCCACCTGTATCAAACACAAAAGGGAGAAAGAAGGAGAGCAAGTCAGCAAATAAAAAAGCTGCAGCAAAGGATGTAGGTTCTGAAAAGAAGAACAAGCCTAAGACAGAGATGGACAGCGAAGGGAGGCCACTGGGAGTGGGGATGTGCAAATCATGCGAAAAGATTGCGGGGCACAACTCGAGGACATGCAAGCAGAGGCTAGAAAAAATCAAGGCCAAAAATTCCACCGCATATGACCAAGCTGACCAACAAGAAGATTTGACAAAGAGAAGACTGTGCAACATCTGCAAAAAGAGAGAGAAGCATAATGCAAGAACTTGCCCACAGAGAGAAGAAGCAAAAGATGAAGAAGATGAGGAAGAAGATGATGATGAGGAAGAAGATGATGAAGAAGATGAGGAAGAAGATGATGATGAGGAAGAGGGAAAGGACGAAGAAGAAGATGAAGATGAAGACAGCGAAAGACCAGCGTCAACATCGAAGGGAAAGGGCATTAAGAAAACAGAGCATATGAAAGCGTCGCGGCTGGGGGCGTTACAAGGAATAACACGTTCAACAAGAAGAAAACAAATGGAGCGACAAACAATGAAGCAATTGAAGTGCACGCTTTGAGAAGAAGCAGCAGGAACAGGACATAGCTCAACACACATACATTGTAGCCTTTTTTACATACATCAACTTCATCCATTTATGTAGCATATAATAGAGATAACTTGAATTTAGTGGACAGCAAAAAATAGACTTCGAGATATAATGTTGAAGTCCAATTTAATATATATAGCACAAAAAACAGGTATATTTTGTATTCAATGCTCTGTTGGTGCGATTGAGGAAAATGAAGTTCTCTCTAGAAAATGAAATGCAGATGAGATAGGAGTGTCATCTTAAACATGCAGTTCTATTCTGTTTTCAGAACAATAATATATGATATAAAAAATTCAGTTCTCTTATGTGTGCAGAAGCTGGGATGACAGTGTAATTTAAAAACAAATGCAGTTCTCTACTATTTGAAGAAGCTCATATGGAGAAAAAAAGTAAATAATGTGGTTATGAAAATAAACAATACTCTACATGTAGTAGAGACTCGGATTCTTTATGTGTACATTGCAGTGCGCTTACCGCGAACAATGCAGTGAGCCAGCATGTAACCATTGCAGTTCGCTTAATATAATTTTTTTTAAAATGGAGCTCTTGATTACCGCACACATGCAGTTCTGTGTTCCAAAGAAAAAACTATTTTCCAAAACTTTTTGATTATCAACACTGTAAAGCGTTGAAGGCCCTCTTTTGCGCAATGCAGTGCACTTTGCAAAAAATGTTATATATTATATAGATATTCTGTTAACCAAGTGTGTGGGGGGGATCCCCCCACCCCCCAACCCACCAGCAAAACACATCCTCCAATAAAAATATGTAAGGATAATTTCCGCTGACAAAGAAAAAATTAGATGAAACTCCATTATATACTTAGTCAAGCAGAGTTGCTTTCTCCGTTATATTACATAGATATACAGAAAAAGGAGAACATCCTAGTGAAAATGTTTAACAGATCCCATACATAAAAAGGAGCGACAAAACTATTTACAATGAAGTTTCTAAAACACATCAAACAAGTTTGCTGTTGTTCTATGCCTCATCCTGCTCCTGCGAGTCAGGTTTGGCAGTGAGACCAAGAGACTTGCACATATTTTTTAGCTCCCCAGGAAACTCGCTCGGTAGGACCATGTTGTCAGGGTGGAACAAAATCTGGAATAGGAACTCAGCCTTCCAATCCACGATATCGGCTTCCTACGATAAAAAAAACAACAAAAAGATAAAACGAAATAGCAACTGACAAAAAAGGTGATACTGCTGCAGACAGGAAGAGGAAATATATGAAGGATTACATTGCGCTTTTCAAACTTCACAACAAAGCTTCTGCCGTCATAAAACTGAGCCATCTTCAGAACAAAAAAGCCGCACTCATTGGGGCCCTGTGCAGGGGTGCCCAAAAAGCTAGCTTTCTTTGAAACATCGACCCAGTCTACCGACTCCTTCTTATTGTATTCCTTTTCTCCGTAAACCTTCTTCATCAAAGCAGTCATCCTGATCATCTGTTGAAATACGACATAGACAAATGAACGCAACAAGTACACGTCTCGAAAACTGTGGTTCAGCTCGTATACATGTGAAACCGAAAATATACAAAGATGAATAAAGCGAACATTTTACCATTTCAGTGTGGTCGCCGTGGTAGTCAGACTTACGCCACCTCGTCGTTTCATCAAACGATCCGCAGTATCTCCTAGTGTCATGGATATCGAGGGTGTCACGGTGCCTGTTCATCGTGTATAAAGAGTAGTGTTGATCTTTCATCCGTGGTAACAGGATCTGAATTGGTTTTCAACAAAGGTGTTTCTTAGTTTGGGTGGGGGACAGGATTACTAGAAAAAAAATGACACAAAAAATAAGAACAGCGAGATGAAAACCAGAAAATATGAGAACTTACTAATTTACAATCAAGAAGGTTCTCATCATCGCGAACATATGCTTTGAACTGCCTTGCTGCATCTTCAACATTGAACTTGGTGTGCACAAACGGCAACACGACGTTTCCGTGTTCATCTCTCTTCGCGTGATCATTCATTTGAAGCACATACTTAATTCATAAAAAAATGCATTAATGCAGTTCGTCTAGGAAAATAAAAAAGGATATTCTAATGTAAGCAAAACAAAATGCAGTTCACCAGGCGAAAAAACAAAAAAAAGAAAACAATTAAGAACACAACATAATAATGCAGTTCGGTCTGGGATGAGTGAAAAAAAGAGTTACATATGCAGTTCATTAATAAGTTCCGAGAAACGACATTTCTTGAGCTTTGAATAAAATTATTCAAACAAGCTATCTATTATTATACAGTGGCAATGCAGTTCGCACCTAAAAGCAACATCTTTGTATTATACGCTGGCAATGCAGTTCACCTACAGCAAGAAAAAAATAAAAAAAAGGGAGGAATGAGAAATACTGTGATAAATAGAGGGGACAGAAGAACGCGTTCATCAGATCGGTAATTCAAATTCATTCGCTGGTCAATCTTCCAATAATTAATGATATGATCCATCAACTCTGAGTCCATGAAACTACCTTTGTAGAAAGTTAAGAACATGTAGTCAACAGACACAGTGTATACTTCGATAGGATTCCTGTACATGAACAGCGCGGACCTGCTCAACAAAAACAACACAGCGAGTGGGGATAGGGTTAGGAACGCAAATAAAGGCGTTCTTAACACAAAAAAATAAATAAACGACATAGCTACAACTATAAGCAAAGAAGAAAACTATCGAAAAAGGAACTGACTGGCTGTGTTTCTTCCTGAACGCAGGGCTCAACACAAGTTCCAATAGTTTCCTCTCTTCCACGAGATAGCTGAACCTCGCAGGCTGCAACTTCTGTATCGGCGTTCTATATTTTGATGGCTTCTGCACAACCCTCTTGTTGGATAGAATAACTGCCTCACTTTCATTTGGGCGTTCCACAGCTGCACTCCTCGTCCTCTTGCGAACTGGTGGCGGAGTCATCAAGTCCTCATCAGTGATTTCGGCATTCGGAGGGCTGACTGCCCTCCTGGACCTCTTACTGGGTGCATTCTTCACAGGCTTCGCAGAAGATTGTGCACTCCTCGTCCTCTTACACACAGGTTCCTTTGCATTCTTGACAGGGGGTTCTTCAATAACATAATTCTTAATGCTTGGAGTGTGGACCTAAGTTTCAAACAATGAAATTCCACCTTGGTACGCGCCTTCATCAAAGCCTGCGAAAAAAATCATAATTTCAATAACAAAAAATGGAATAATGCAACATACTAACAGGCATTGTGTAATGCAGTGCACTTTTCCTATGAAGAAAAACACATGAAACTTAATGCAGTGCACCCTCATGTACAAAACGATACAAAGGTGCTACGTGCATGCAGTCCATATATAAATGATTATGATGATGATCATACAGTCCTATATTCTACAAAAATAATTAACAAAACAAAGTAGGCCTTCCCCCCGTTTCTGTGCCAAATGAAGTTCTCTTAATATAAAAAACGTTGTGCGGACGAAAAAAAAGTAATAACCTTCTTTAAAAATTAAAAGGGATGTCAAGTCCAGACAGCAATACGAAGATGTCAGCCAACTGTAGAGCATTGCCTTCCGGATGTAGCCAATGTGCTCTTGGCCAAACTTAGCGACAACTTCACCATCCCAGCTCTGCATGAATTGGAACATGAAAAATCCACAATCATGCCTGTAGAAAAAAAATAAACGCATTAATAAATGCAGTTCACTCAAGAACGAATTGCTTCTGATACTAGTAAAACCAATGCAGTTCACTATACCAAACGCTGATGCAGTTCTAAATAAAAGTAGGGGAAAATGTGGTACTAATTTAGTAAAGAAGGTAAGCTCGATATAAAAAAAGAAACAAATGAACATAGAAACAACTTATAACACAATGGTTGTAATGCAGTTCTCTCAAAAGGAAAAAGAAACTAATGAAACATTGTTAATGCAGTTCGCTCAAATGGGAGAAATGCTTTTGGGTTCAGTAAAGCAAAGCATAACGCTATGCACACAAAAATATACAAATAAGAAAAAAGATAGAAGAACAAGTGCGAACCCGTTTCCCTGCTGTGGAACATTGACATGACTCAACACAAAGGCGTCAAGCGTGGGAGGGTTCAACGGCTCATCGCAGCTTGCGCTGCCGTCTTTCCAGACTTTTTTGATGTTCTTAAGCATTTTCCTAAATACAATGCTTCCATGTTCACTTTCAGGGCCGTTTATTGAGTCAAGAAACTCAAATCGCTTTGCAGACAGGTTCAAAGTGACCAAGCAGTAGTGGCCAACCGCATCCTTCATTGATGCAGGAGGAGGATCAAATGTTGCGAACATAATCTGATTAAAAATTGAATAAAACAAACCGGATGGGAACAAATGAAAAAAAGAAACTACATCTAAAAATGGCTGGGAAGAGCAAAATGATGCAATACCAAAATTTTCTTGTCCATACGTTCCTCTGCGCTTGAAGAAAACTTCTTTTTCAAAGCCCTATTTGTGGAACCGCGTTCCAAATTGAATTCTGTCAAAAAAATACAAAACCAAGAAAGTTAATGTGGCCGCTGAAAATAAACACAACAAAACATAGGCGAGGGGAGGCGTGTGATATAATTAAAGAAAACACTTACACATAGGTTATACGGGACAATCATAGTTTGTGATCCTTTGAACCTGTCAGCTAGCATAGATACACCGATATTTGCAAGACGAGTGCTTAGCGTTCCGTATGATCAAAACGACTCGCCAACATGACCAACAGTAATATCACAAAACTCGTCCTTGAATGCAACTAAATGCCTTCAGGAATATAAGAAAAAATCGCAGCAAAAAGATAATAAGCTGCATGTACCTTACAAAAATAAAAACAAAAATAAAGCAACCAGATATAAAGGACGAAGAGAAAGAACATACTTCTTCTTTTTATCCCTCCTAGCCCTCGTAGAACATCAAATAACTCGTTGTATCTCCTCAGAAGAGCTGGATCGATACTGGACGAAGTGAAAACAGGTAATTCCTCATCTAAAAAACATAGAAAAAACCCAATGTCAGACAATAGAGCATAAACACCATAAGTTTAGCCAGACTAGAACAAAAAATAATACAGTTCACTTACCTTCGGTTTCGGAGTCCACATCCTGCACATTCGCGGAGACATCTTCCCTGAGAGTGAACTTATCCAAGCAAGTGATGTCATCGTCCTGAATGCTCATGTTCTGCACACTACTTGGCTGTTCCTCTTCAGAGCCGATCAAAACCGTCTCAGCTGCAGCTTTGCTTGTCTCAACTGGAACATCCAGATTGGTCCCAGCCAGATTGCCTTGAGGCTGCTCGGTGGTGCGAGGGGCAACATGAAAAATCTTCGGAATATTATCGCCAGACAACAAAACAGATGGCAAAGCAACACGATCAATTCCGGCAGCTGTGCCCGAAGCATCAGCTACAACCCTTTCTGCATTATCAGCAACAACAGAATCCTCCCTTCCTTCTCTGTCTTCTGCCTTTTCAGCCTCGGCAGAGCCCTCGCCTGCTTCTCTGAAATCTTCCTTGTCAAACTCCACATTGGCATCACCTCCTTCCTCGCTTCTACATTGTCCGCCTCTGTAGTGCGCTCCCCTTGGATTTCAACATTTAACACACGGTCCTGATGAATTAAAACAAAACATTAAACAAATGATGCTGATGTAGTTCACTAAGCGAAAAAAGCGAAAAAACCAAAATGAACCACGCGTCAAATATAAAAAAATAATAACATGAATGAAGTTCTCTGTGCTCACCAGTCCGGCGTCTCCTTCCGTCTCTCTGGACACGTAAGCCTCATCAACCTTGTCAGCGCCACCGTCTGCTTCCTTCCCATGAGTTTCAACAATTGTTTCGCGATCCTAAAAAAACAAAATGCAGTTCTATAAATCATATTATTTGTAGTTCACTGATGAAAAAATGCTACTCCTTCTCTGTTACATATTTTTTCAGGAAAATTCAGTTCGCAGACGCTGCTAGTGCATGTATAATTCTTTGGTTTTTAAACTGCAAAACAATAAACTGCAGTTCACTACCATTGCTTGTGCAGTTGTACTTCTTTGTTTTTAGACACTACGTAAAAGAATAAACTGCAGTTCACTGCCGCTGCTAGTCCGCATATGAATCTTTGATTTGAACACTACTGTAACATTAAAACATAATGAAAATGTAAAGTAGAAAAGGTACAAAAAATTCAAACATTGTCTATGACGCCTTCGTCGACAAGATTGTCTCTAGCAGCATCAACAACAGGGGGCTGCTGCCTATCATACACGATATCTGAGTCAAAAGCATGTTGTTCGTCCGGGTCATTATCGGCCGCGCGTTTGCGTTAGAAGACTCTCCTCCGCACTGCAATAATAAAAAAAGCATGGAAAAAACAATGTCAATGGCATATGAAAATAAAAGAATATTAAAAACAAAAGAAAATATTGATACAAAACAGTTCACATATGACATGAAAAGAAGCATACATCAGCAGCAGCGCGATCAGACAAGGAAGCCCTAACAACATTTTCCCGCCTGTCCATTTCCTTCACAAGTGCCTCAGCTTCCTGCTCATACCTAGCACACTTGACATCCTGGGAATGCTTGAACTAAACAAATGCCGCCCTGACATTCGAAACTGACAAATTAATGAATTGAAGCTGCCTACAATCAAAGTTGTGAGCAGCATCGATTTCTGCTTCAGAAGGTCCTTTGCTAGGAGTAAACAGTCCAGCAATATTCCTCATCCTAGCGCCAGATGTTGGGAGATCGGAAGTTAAATTGATAACCCTGTCAAGAAGCTCGTCAACCTGGACGAAAATATTGCGGTCATCATGAGCCTCGCCGTGAGAACCTCCAGCAGACCCCCTAGCAACACCATCAACCCTCCTAAGTGGAGAACCCCTAGCAACACCATCAACCCGCCGAATAGGTGAACCCCTAGCAACACCATCAACCCGCCGAATGGGTGAACCCCTAGAAAGAGGCTCACGGAAGCTGGGATGCAGTTCAATGGCTGTAGTCCGCTTGTACACAATGTCCCCTATCGCCTTCCACTAAACAAAAAAGAAAGCAGTGCACATGTAAGAAAGTAAGAGGTTCACATTTAGCATGTCGAAAAAACAAAAAAACAAGATAATGAAAAAACATAAAGAAACTAAAAATTGTGAACATACAGGCAACTTGACAAACTTGTAGGTATCCAGATGAATCTTTCCCCTTACAATCATGTCGGCGTTGTGAATCTTCTTCAACTCTTGATGGGACAGAATTGCAGCACGTGGTGTGCGTGTATGCATAACATATACATTGCGAAGATTCAAGCTATCGAGGTACATGAACAGAGGCACAATGGTGCAGCCCTCAGCACAGTTCCGCTTGCTCCCTTCAGAATTCCACTTGTACACTGCAGCCTGCAGCTCATCAACAACTAGCTGGCAAAAGTCCATCTCAGCCATGGAATCAAAGTTCAAGTTTTCAACCATGGCAGCTACCCTGGACAACCGAGTGGCAGGGATGGGGAAAAGCAAACTTTGAAAAACAATGAGAAAGAAAACCTTCACAGCCATATCAACCTTCGGAGGATCCTTAACCAAGTTACGGAGTAGTTCAAGCAGGTCTTTCACATCTATGCTACGAGAGCGATTAAAACCAAGCTCGTCCCTCAGAGTAGCCTGAGAATCATCATGGCCGCTTTCGGCAGGCCTGGGAGCGGTGCGAGTACCCATAGGGAACTCGAAAATGTGATGAACAGCCTCACGATTTATTTCCAGAACCTTGTTTGGCCCACAGTCTAGTTTCATCGTCTCGGGGTTGATCTTTCCCATCAACTTGCACATAAGCACACGAGACACATTCTTCTTCACTTTCAGATTGAAGACAATGCTGAAACCTGCTAGCTGAACCAAAATTCTGTGCGGCTCCTTCAACAAATCAACGGCTTTACATACATTTGGAATAGACAGCCGAATAGTCTTGTTGAATCGCCATTCCCCCGTAGCATCGTCTTCGGACTTCTTCCTTTTGGAACTCTTGGCAATCTACAAAAAAAGAAATAAAGATGCAGTTCACATTAGCATCTGAATGTTATCTTGAGAATGCAGTTCTCTTATGTAACACAAAAAGAAAATGAGTTGGCTGTGAGTTGTTAAAAAATGCAGTTCTCTTCTATATAAACAAGATGATATGACAATGTGCTATTAAAATGCAGTTCTCTTCTATTTTTTGTTAAACCAACATATGGGGGCCCCCCAACCTCCCCTTAAACAAACTTATATACAAAAATGCAGTTCTCTTCTACATATGCGGTGCGTTGCATATATACTACATTAAAACCTAGTGTAAAAACTGCTAGGTTTCATTTATACAATGCAGTGTTGTCCACGAATATAGTACGACTCATAAGACTCGCTGCTGAAACAGCTCAAAAAGCTGATGCAGTTCACATCAGTAGCTCGAGTGACAAGGAGATAAATTAAAAGCAGCAATAAAAAACATTGCCAAAAAAGAGTGACAAACAGCAAGATACCTTCGCAGCATCAATATCCTCCCCGTCAGAATCCTCCTCACCAGAGTCGATGTCAAGCATTTCTATAGCTGCCTTTGAGCGTGCACGCTTGGATGGGCCATCAAAATCAACACCAGAGTAATTGTCAGCACTTGGCCGCTTTCTTTGAACCTCGGCATAATTGGGCCTCTTTGAGTAATCAACCCGAGGACTGCATGTGGAGAGATTAAACCTTCCTCTGCAACAGTGTTGAGTTTTCTCTTCACAGTATTCTTTGAAGGGACAAACTTAGCAGACTTATTTGAGTCTGCAATCCTCCTTCCTATCTCCTTGCTCTCCTCAAACATTACTCGCTTCGCCTTCTGATCCTGCTTCGCCTTGTGCTCCTTCTCGAAACGATTAGCAAGCGCAATCGCTTTCTGCCTTTTCCTCTCGTTGTCGGCTGCAATCTGATCAGGCACCATCCAATCCTGAGTCACTGGTTCTGTGCCATCAACAGATTGTGACTGAGTATCGGTAATTTCAGGTACACCGGATGTCCCGTCCCTGACAACATCGGCTGAGAAATAACGGGTAATCAAATAGTTAACACCCCCACCACCAGACCCACCAGGGCATAAAACTGTAGGTCGAAGAAAGTATGTGTGTGAGAGGAAAAACTAAACTAAATATAGCTAATATAAATTGGGCCACACATATATGGCAAAAAAGGCAATGTACATAAATGCAGTGCACTATTACCAAAAAAATAATATAAAAGATTTATGGAGACACAATAACTTGATGCAGTTCATTATCATATGAAAAAAGAAAAAACTTACTGCACTTCATTCCAAGACAATAAAATTAAAACAATTAGCTAACTGCAGTTCATATCAATTTCACAAACTTGTCTAAAAACACATGTAGGTTTGTAAGTAAAATATAAATGCAGTTCTCCCATAACAAAAAAGGAAGGTGCTATAAGATTTTATCACTTCTTCTTGGTGAGCAAAAAGTTCACACGAGTTGAGATTTTCCTAACGACCTTATAGCGACAGGGGCAAAGGAGACATTGTAAATTACCAGATGGAGCGGCCGCGCTGATTGGTGAGACATCAATGGGTGATGAAGAACCTGTAAAACAAAAAGATAAAATAATCAGCCTGAAGCGTAGTGACAAAAAGAAAAAAAAAAGAACAAATGATATGGGACAGCAGTTCACATAAAATTTCCTCCAAACCTTGGATTTCTTCTAGTAGGAGAAGCCATGCTAAATCTGCAAACAACAACAAATAAATAATCAAACTCTAGAAAAGCAAACCTGAGCGCGTACAGATAAAAAAAACCCTAGGTGGCATTGCTAGGATTTCAAGGCCACTCTTCTCTTAAAAACAAACGCATGTTGCGATTCGAGCCTGGAAAACGATAGTTAAAAAAGCAAAAAGAAGCTGGTCTCTCCAAAAACTAACCCTAGAAACAAATCGGGAACGACGATGACGATTTCCGGCAACGAAAATCGACGGAGAGGGGAGAATATCTATCGAGCCATTAGACGGTAGGGACTAACCGTGGGATGCTGTGATGAGCGGCGGAACACCAGGGCAACGACGCAGCAGACGGCGGCGAACGGCGGCGACTGCGGGCGTCGTCCCTCTCAGCCGCGAGACCGAGCGGGGTTTTTTTCCCTGCGGGGGGGGGGGGGGGGAATGAGGAGGGGACGGAGAGAAGCAGAGGAGGAAGTCCGGGCCCACGAGTCAGCGACGCGCGATATACATAAATAAAAAAATCTACCTTATCGGCCCACAGGTCATATACAGAAACCAACAACGGCTCGATCTATTTTGATGATGCAGTTCGGTTAATGAAAGTGATGCGGTTCGCCTGCAATCTCTTCAGCTGCTTCGTTTAAGAGCCGCCCCCAAAAAATACGGGGCCACGATCTCCAGACTGAATCGAATCGCTGCACGCCCTGCTCCTCTATCCGCATGGTTCAAGAAAGCACTAAGCCCACAATCACCACGATCCCAACGGGCGCAACCACAATCGCCCCCACTCCCCGTGCCGGTTGGAGAAGAAGAACATGGGTTGGGCAGGTGTTGCTGCCACTCCCCTTTAAATTCCGGCGTCCCACGCTTGATTGTTCACAAACTACTACGCTTCCCCCACTGTTCCTCCTCATTCCAGCCATGCCGTTCACCAAGATCTTCAAAGATGTCGAGGCGCACGGCAAGACAGTGCTCACGGTGGTCTACACCAACAACGTGAGCACCGTGGAGATGTACATCAACGACTACAAGGAATCTCTGCAGGGCCGCCGCCAGAAGATCGTCGGCATCGGCGTCGAGTACACACCTGATAGGAGGGACGCCGCCCTGATTCAACTCTCAATAGGCAAGGATCACGCGGTGCTCCTTTTCCAGGTATGCGCTACTATGGGCGAGAGATGCATCACCTTCGACAAGTTCCTCGCCAACTCGAAGTAAGCACTTCGTTTATACTGGTGTAATACATAGTTGCAGGCCTGTGGATATCTCCTTGACTCTGTATGCAGTTCTATTTGCTGTCTGTATGCAGTTCTCTAATGAATAACTTGTGGTCCACGTAGGTACGAGTTCTCTGGTTTCAGCATAGACCAGGACAAAGAAAAGATTTCGCGGAGCAACCTGTACGTATCCAACTTACACCGACGTTCAGGAGAACTGGAGGGTGCCTGAAGGAACAAAGGAGCTCGACTTACTTGGCGATGTGTCAGCCGCCATCATCGACGACTACTACGCGTACATGAAGAGCAAGATGACGAACGAAGAGCACAACCACTGGAATGACGTTCTCACCAAGAAGCACATTGAGTATGCTGCGAAGGATGCCTACGCTGCGTTCGAGATATGGAACCGCATCACAACAGTGCAGGACGGCCTCACACGCGCTATAAAGGAGCGTACCAGGAAGCGCCCGAGGGGATCCTGGGGCAAGGGGAGCTGGGGCAAGGGGAGCGCAGGATCACCTTCAACCTCCGGCTGGGCCGAGTGGAACTGATGATGCAGTCCATATGCTGGTAAAACCAAAGGGGTTCATGTCACGAGTGCTCGAGTTATTTCCTTCTGCATAGGTCAAGAAAAGTTTGCTTTCATTGTAGTTTGCTTTGGAACAATATTTTCTTGAGTGGTTTAGGTTTTCTTGATGATGTACCTTGCTTGTTATGAGCACAGAAACCCCTTGGTTTGTATATATGAACATTTTCGAGTTCTGAATGTGTTATCGAAGTGGTTCACATACAAAGGTTGATGCAGTCCTCTTTTATTAGAATTGTAGTTCCGTGTGTGGTTTGCTTGGAAAAATGAAGCTATGTGGGTGCTTCAATTCTGTATATCTCTTCAACTGTTGTTCACTTCTACTCTTGTTCACTCCTAAAAAGCAGTTCACTTATAAAATCTTGTCGAAAAAGAAGGTAACATATCAAGCAGGAAACGCGTGCCATTCTCAGCAGAAAAGTGGACAAAAATATTAATATAATGTTTCACTGCCTTTTCCGAAAAGATTGTTTTCGCCGTTCAAACTTACATGATAACTAGATGCCACATAGTATGGCACATTATTACAACGAAATGTTTTCACGCAGCTGCTAAAAAACAACAGAACTGAGCTAAAGCAAATTTAACTTGATTTCCAAACAATTTTCATGCCTATAAAATATAGCCATGAAAACATCCACAGCCTGGAGACCAGATTCCTCCACAAATTCCTTCCAGCCATCTTTGAGAACCAAACAATCATCCGAGCCGACAGAGTACATGACATCAACATTATGATACCCATTCTTGCTAACAAAGACCAGGTTAACACAACTTTCTGAAACCCTGACTAGACCAGAAGGAAATTTCTGCATAGCAACAACAAAAAATTATAAGATAAAGTGTAGCACAAGAAATATTCAACAGATGCTGTTGTTTACAATCTTCATAATAAAAAAACTATATATAAAAGCAGTTCACTTAAAATACACAAAAAAATTAAAAAATGCTTCTTCACAATCTAATTCTGCTGAAAGATATACATGAAAGCAGTTCAATAGTGCTGCTCAGAAAAATGTTTCTTCAAAGAATATAAAACCCTGTATATGAAAGCAGTTCACTTAAACTAACACAAAAAAATTAAAAAAAATACTTCTTTCAGAAACTAAATTCTGCTGAAATCTTCATAATATAAAGATCTATATGAAAGCAGTTCACTACTGCTGCTGCAAAAAAATATGTTCCTTCAGAAACTAAACACTACTTCATTAATCAGATGGGGCTGCGCACACACAAACAACAAGCGCTGAATCATACATACCCATGAATCATCGACATCAACTTGGGTCATTTGATGGACGAATGAAGCTCTGAATCCAATGAAAGGAGAGTACAGAAGGGAACAGAGAGCGTTGTGCCGCTGCTTGTGATTCAGAACAAGACCTTCAGAGAACACGCAGGTCTCCAGCATGGGCTCCATCCTTGCCAAGCAGCCGCACGAGCAATCCATTTTACTGATGGGAAGAGGATATGGTTGGGGGGCAAGGGGGGGAGAGATCACGGATCTGATGGTAAGACGAGGGTGGGGTTGGGGGAGGGGAGGGGACTATCAGATGGCCTCCGCGGATAAGATAAGATGGGTCGCAATGGACCCAGCTGTATATATACACAGCGGACACCAATAAAAAAAGATGCAAAATCAGAACCAATGCAGTTCGGAGATATGATCAGATGCACTGCTATATGGTGATCAAATGCAGATCACATTAAAGACCATTGCAGCTCGTTGTGCGTGCACATTAAAAAACAAATTGTTAACTAACAAATTCGATCTGCCTAGTTCCCTCTGCAATTCGCGCAAACACGTAAACAACAACAATTAGAAAATGTGCAACATATCGAGAGTGCATTTGACAAATCGTGGCACAAGTCGAAACGCGTCACGCGCCCGCGGGGGCAGAGTTCTTCGCCTACAGACAGAAATTCGACGAAATAACCAACCAAATGGACGAATTAGCAACTCAATTCGTCGCGGATTAACACAAATAGATTCACGATCTTACAAAACACAATAAATTGCGGCGTAATTGATCGTGAACCCGATAAAAACGATAACAGCGCGCTGCTCTCGAAGAAGAACAGACACAATTCTGCCATCTACATCGATTCCGGTGATTTTTTCACGAAAATTAGTGTTTTAGCACACAATACATCATCGCGGATTATCGTGAACGCGAGTAAACAAGCGGAGTCGATCAAACCTAGTTTGATACGCTAGAACGCTGATGCAGTTCTCTGCAACCTCGTATGAGGTTGGAAATAGTAGACAGAAGCAGTGCGCGTAGCTTTCTCTTGCAGTTCGGGATGTTGTCAGACTAGTTATTCTGACATCGATGTCAAAAAAATTAATAGTTATATATATATATGCCAAGTTCTCAGATAAGAGTCGATGAGTGTCATCCTGCTCCCCAATTCCCCTGAATAAGCAATATACATGCTCAGTACCAATAAAGGGTTGATCAAGCTGTAACAACCCAGACTTCACAAAAATTAAATTTTTTGTTTCAGGTGTGAATTGTTTGATTGTCTGATTTGTTTGCAGTGTTTGCATCCCCAATTTATCGATCGATGATTATTTTCCCCCCTCTTATCTCGTACCGGACGGAAACCGACCCTTGCCACCTTGACACTCGACCTTTGCGACACCAGGTTTCACCCGATCACCGTCGCGAAAACCCACACAAGACCAGCCGCAGCCAACGGAACGAAAAAAACCCCCGTTTAATAATTAAATGGGATATTTTTATAGCATGCTGGAACGTGTTCTCGAAACGGTTCCAGCGTGAGGTGAACGCCGCCGGCTCGACGCGCTGATCGCGCATTTCTAAGTTTTACCCGAATCGGAGGTCCCGCGGATCCCCGGCGGTCAGAAACGTAAACGCCGCGCGCGCGAGAGAAAAACCGGGGATGTTTTTGCAAACTGCCAGCCACCTGGGCTATATAAAGACCACCACTCTCCCACCCCTTTCTAGAGTTTCCCCTAAGCCAAAATTGCAGCCACCCCCTCCAAATTGCTCAGATCTGCCCAATTTATCCCAAAATCCCGAAATTCCTATTTTCCTGCGATCTGGACCATCGGATCGGCCAATCCAACGGCCCAGATGCGCCCTAGCCCTCCACCTACCACCTCTCTTCCTCCTCCATGCCGTGGGCACTCCCGCCGCCGTCGCGCGCTTCTGGCAGGCCGCCGCCGCGCCACCCTCCTCTCTCCCTTCCTTCTCCTTTCCCTCTCCTCCCTCCTCTCCCCTAATCCCTCTCCTCTCCTTCCCCCGCGCAGGTCAGAGGGAGCCCCTCACCTCCGACCGCCTCCGCCGTGGACTCCACGGGAACCGCACCCCTGGAGGTCCTCCCGCGCCGGCATGGGTCGTCGCTGGTCAGGATCCGGCGGATCCGCCACACCCCGCGCCTCCTGGACCCCGTCCACCTCGCCTCGCCTCGCTTCGGTGGCCGGAGCGCCGCCTGCCGTTGCCTGGACGAGGAAGGCACTCGTGCCCGACGCCCGCATGTGTGGCCCCTCGCGTGGGCCGGCCTGCGCCCCCTCCAGCGCGGCCCATGGCGCCTCCAAGTCCAGCAAACGCGGCCCAGCCGCCAGCCGTAGATGGACCGGCCCGATAAGGTCTTTTTTTCTTTTATTTTTCCAATTTTGCTAAGTCTGGAGAAAACTTCTGCTGATTGCCATTTTTCGACTAGATTTGCGAGTAAACCGTAGCTCGGATCGCCTTGCGCCTAAAAGGAAAATTGTTTAGAATTGTGTGTACTTCAGTTTATATTTTGTGAGCATTTTGATTTGAGGCCATCTTGATGTTGTTAATCACTGTTGAAGTGGGCACCAGACTGTTAACTGCTATTATTTGCTGCTAGTGTGCTGCTGCTGTTATTTTATTGCAAGTTTGCTTGATGATTGTGACACATCCATTATGCCTATTGCATTGATTCTTGTTGCATACTATTAAGCATCATGTCTACTTTCATTATATATATTGCATTGTCATGTTTACATTTCTGGTCATAGATATGTTTAGCTCCAAAGTTGCTATCCTGCTGTTTTTGATAGCCACCTCTATTTTTCTCTAAGTCTGTAACTTTCCAATGCCATGTTGCATGCTTAATATCTTTTTATCTGTTATGCCTATGAACTTGATTCTTGTTTGTACCTCATCACCATCATGCCTACTCCATGCTCATATATTTCTATGTCATGTTACTGCACTTTTATATATAGTTTTGCTCCTGTTTATACAACATGAAAATAACACTTTCTGCCATGATTTCCTGATTTTCACTAAGTTCTAGACTAGAGTTTTATTGCATTTTGCATGGGCTATAATTAATTGTTCATGATGCCTTTTTGCATGATTCCTTTTGCTATGTCTTACCTGCCATGTATACTTTAGTTGCATAACATTTTTGAGCATGTTTGCATTCATTATCCTGTTTATGCATTGCTCTAAAGTGTGCTTCCTGATGTTTGGCAGATTGTGTTCCAAACTTGTTTTGCGTGTATCTTTTTAACCATAACTCCATTTGGAGTGTGCTTTATATGTAACTTGATTAGTTTTTCGTGTACTTTGTGTTTATGCTATTGTTTGTTGTTGTTAACCAACCTAAAATATGCTTTAGGATGGAACAGTACCAAATCCTGTAATTGTCGTGGGGTACTTAGTAATATGCCATGTTTAGGTTGTGCCTCACTTAAATTGACTAGCATAGATAGTTTACCTTATGCTTCACCTCTTCCCATGTTTGTGTGCCATGAATTCTTGAGTGAGATGTTGTGTTAACAACCTTGGTCACCTTGAGTAGCTAAACAACTTGAACCATTCTAAATGTGCGGCATCGTCGTGTGTGACGAGTACTCCACTTAACCTGTTAGTAACCGCTCTCGACGATAGATGTGATACCGTAGTGCGTTGTCTCGTGTTGCCTTCTTGTTTATGCTTGCTCGTGATTGCTCTGTAGTAATAGATGCTTACTCGTCGATTGCCTTTTCCAGTGTTTCCTTCTTGTGTGCTTCCGCGGGTACCTCTCGGAGACATTGCGAGCTTGCGATCGACTTCACCTTCGGATCGTCTTCTCATCAGGTAAGGGGGATCATATATCATGCTTATAACTTTCAGCTCACTCGCGCCTAGGTGTAGGATAGAATGATTGCTTGATCCTACCACTTGATATTCATGCCTCTCAAATAAACCCAAACAACCATGTCCTTCACATCCCTGCAAACCTTGTTCGGCTATGTTACTATCGCTCGTTGCTCAGCCACTTCTTAGTATGCATGCTAGGATGTTATCAGCTGTTATCCTGTTACTCCTTGGTTTGGGATATCAAACTCTTATATTTATTGTGGATAATATGATTATTATAGTGTTGACTATATTCGACGAAGGATGGAAGGTCTATGCTATCCCGCCCCGACGCTTTGTTCCATTCGAGTCACCTAGGACCCAAGTTCCAGGTATTGTGTCTCTTGATGAGCGTGCCTAACCGCGTGTGGGATTTTATGGGGTCCCTTTTCTTACCTACCTAGCTTCAAACATTTCTAGTGGTGGCCCAAGCTGATTTACCATTTGAAAATCATGCATATATGTCTGTCGGGTCGCTCCTAGCAGATATCCTTTAAAATAACTTGGGACAACGGAGACATGGTTCCTCTTGTTGGTCCACCCCAGGGAGCTAGGGGGCTGCCCACATGGTTTGGGTAGCTAACCCGACCTCGTCCAGACGGTAGAGGCCAATTCTAGAGCGCGGCCGGCTTTTGAGTTGGATGTCGACTCACCGGGGGCCACCCGGATTTGTTCGTTGTTACTTAGAGGGACCTGTCATTTCGGATCTCTCGGGACTAAATCATAAAATGGCTGCCTATGATGGGTAGAAACTGAGAGAGATGGGTGTGCGTGCGGAGCCTTGTAATGGTAAGTTGGTATACCCCTGCAGGGTTAAATCTTTTCGAGAAGCCGTGTCCACGGTTATGGATGACATGAGACCTAATCCTTGTTCATAGACAACAACAACTGAGATAATCTTAATATAACTTGATCAACGTGTGTGTGCCTTGACTGCTTCTTCTTCGTCGGGATGCGAAGAGGAGGACAAGGATAGGATAGGTGTTATGCTTGCGTAAGTAGTTGATAGCAGACTTGTTGGAGGCGATTCCTCGTCGAATGCTTGGTTCTCATCTTACTCTAAAATAGACCGTTAGCCACTCATATCTTGCTAGTGCGTCTACAACCTCACCACTACCCCCATCTTACCCGTGAGAAGTTAGTTACAAGACTTTTGATATATTCTCACCCCTTTCTTTTCTTTTCCCTTTTATGTTTTGCCTGATCGGCCGCTGCAGTTGATTACTACCTCGACTCTTCTTCTTCTGGACGCCTTCGTGGAGACTCGACGACGACTAGTTAGGCGGATCCCGGCGGAGAGCCGGCCTGGACCCGTGTGGTTACGGGAATGATGTGTTTTACCTTTGCCACTAGGCATTTGATTGTAGTATGTACTTAGACATGTATCTTTCGCTGATGTATTGTATTACGACAGTTGTATGCCGATTGTATGAGATGTTCTATCCCTGTAGCTGTAATGTTGTGATATCATGTTGGAAATCCGGGGCATATGGCTTGTCATATGTTGCGGTGGGACATATATGTGCTTCGTCCCCGGATCTGGATGGAAACATATAGATCTTGAACAGTACCGCATATCGGGCCTTACACAAGCCCCATGTCTCTGAGATATAAAATGTAAAAATATGCAATGTATGATGCAAGATGAAAACATGAACATAATAAAGTAAAAGAGTCGGTATGACAGCTAAATGTGGCGAGAGCCGATGCGATGAAAGTTGACTTTTAAATATTTGGATATGGCGAAGGCCAGTGCGACAATAATGCTCTTGTTCTACTCAAGTATAATATGGACGGAGTTGTGTGATGTTCCACAGTCTGGGAGTCTCCTCCATAGATGAGCGTGATTTTTCCTTCTTGCATATATCAACCAGGTAGTAGGATCCATTGTACAGGTTCTTGCTGATCACAAATGATCCTTACCAAGGAGAGGATAACTTGTGCATTCCATCCTTTTTTTTGTATGAGGCGGAGCACTAAATCACCTTCCTGGAAAGTCCAACTTCTGATGCGACGACTATGATATCGTCGTAGATCTTGTTGGTAGATAGACGACTGAGCTACTGTCAGTTCCCGTTTTTCATCGAGGACGTCCAACGAGTCTTTCCTCGCTTTCTCATTGTCGGCTTCCACATATGCGGTGAATCTTGGTGAGTCGTGACGGATGTCACTTGGGAGAACGGCTTCCGCTCCATAGACCAGGATGAAAGGCGTATAGCCCTTCGACCTTTTAGGAGTCGTCCTAATACTCCAAAATACTGAGGGTAACTCTTCCTCCCAGCAGCCCGACGTCCTTTCCAAGGGGACATAAAGTCAGGGTTTGATACCTCGAAGAAACTCTTGGTTGGATCTGTCGGCTTGTCCATTGGACAGTGGGTGAGCTACCGATGCAAGGTCGAGTCGGATGTGATCGTTCTGGAAGAATCGCTGCATAACCCCTTCTGATAAGTTAGATCCATTATCAGTGATGATGCTGTGGGGATACCCAAATCTGTATATTATCTTTTTCAAGAATTTCAGTGTTGTTGCAACGTCACATTTACTGGCCGGCTCTGACTCAACCCATTTAGTGAACTTATCCATTTCCACTAATAAGTGTGTGTTCTTTTTGTCCAACCTATTGAAAGGTCCCACCATATCAAACCCCCACACTGCAAAGGGCCAAGTGATAGGGATCATCCCAAATTCTTGAGCCGGTACGTGAGCTTTCTTTGCATAACGCTGGCATTCATCGCACTTCTTGACTATATGCTCTGCATCCGCATGTGCTGTGAGACAATAGAAACTGTGTCTGTAGTCTTTAGCTATCAACAAACGAGAGCCGACGCGATGTCCGCAATCTACAGAGTGTATTTCATTGAGGATCTATCTTCCTTCTTATGGTGAGACACATCTCTGAAAACATCTGCGGGGCTTCACCGATGTAACTCACCATTGATGAGTACAAAGGACTTGCTCCTCCTGAAAATCTGCCTAGCCAGTATCTCATTTGAGGGTAGGATTCCCCGGGTCTTGTAATCCAAATAAGGTACGACCCATGAGGGTGTGGCATGTATTGCGGCCACCAGATCCAATTCTGGATCTGGCTCTGCTATGTCTTGCTCTGTTGGTGTTTGCACATACAGCTTTGTCAGGATATCCAGGAATACGTTTTGTGGAACCAGCTTTCGCTGAGAGCCGAGTCGGGACAAAGCATCTGCTGCTTATTTTTGCTTGCGCTCCACATAATCCACCTGGTATCCAACAAAGAAGTCATTTTGTCTTTCCACCTCTCGCCGATAAGCTGCCATGGTGGCGTCTTTGGAATTCCATTTTCCTGACACTTGTTGAGAAGCAAGGTCAGAATCGCCGTAGCATTGGATCCGGCTTATGTTCATCTCACGAGCCAGTCACATCCCATGAGGTAGGGCCTCATATTCTGCTGCGTTGTTGGTGCAAGTGAACTGCAATTGCAAGACATAGCAGAATTTCTCTCCTTTAGGCGAGGTAAGGACCACACTGACTCTTGACCCTTGGAGCTGTCGACTCCCATCAAAGTGCATTGTCCATTACTTAGTAATCGGGTTCTCTGGAGGTTCTTGGATTTCTATCCAGTCATTGATGAAGTCGACCAACGCTTGGGACTTGAAAGCCGTGCGTGGTTCATACTTGATATGATAAGCCCCCAACTCTATAGCGCACTTTGCAATCATCCCTGCGGCTTCCCGGTTCTGGATGATATCTGCAAGTGGTGCTGAGCTGACTACAGTTATGGGGTGCTCCTGGAAATAGTTTTTGAATTTTTGACTCGCCATGAATACACAAGGACCAACTGATGTCTACACACGCTTATATTCTTGTAGACTATGTTGGGCCTCCAAGCGCGGAGGTTTGTAGGACAGTAGCAATTTCCCTCAAGTGGATGACCTAAGATTTATCGAACTCAGGGAAGTAGAGGTTGAAGATGGTATCTCTCAAGCAACCCTGCAATTAAGATACAAGAAGTATCTTGTGTCCCCAACACACCTAATACAACTAGGAGTTGTATAGGTGCACTAGTTCGGCGAAGAGATGGTAAAATACGAGTGATAGGTGTGGCAAAACAAGGTAATATAAATCTGTAATAAAAAGTGTAGCAAGAAAATATGTGACAAAAGTGATCACAAACGGTGTACCAATGGTGTAAACAAGGCCTAGGCTTCATACTTTCACTAGTGGCAACTCCCAACAAAATTAACATAGTCTAATCACATGATATTTCCCATAAAACATGCAATGGAGACGGACTCGGAGGTCAATCCTTTGTGGTCAAGAGAGGACGAGAATTATGTAGGACTACAAAAGCACACCTCAGAGATCGTAGTTCTCAATCTATGGATTTCCCAATGTCATCGTGGCCATCCAAAGAGAGTACCACAATCACCACAACATATCTCAAGGATACTCAAAGACAAGCACCAAGAGAATCTCAATCTTAAATCAACACACAAAAGAGAAAATCACTCATGAAAATATTCTTCTAATCCATGTCCAATAGACCGCTGCCACCTTGGTCTCGGGGATTATACTAGATAAGATCAATTGAGTACATCAATCCAATACATAGAGGAAGGGGAAATATCATGAGATCACCCTAGATTAACATAGCCTATTATCACAATGAAGATCACATCATGCCCGAGAAGGAACTACTCACACATATACATGGTGAGAGAGAGAGAGTTGTTGATGAAGAGGTGCAGCCCGGAGGAGATGAAGGAGACGGCGGCGGCCATGGCGACGCCCACGGCCACGACACTTGGGGGGCAGCGGCCCTTGGCCCCCTTCTTCTTCCTTGGAGATGTTTCTTCTGTGGAGATTGATCTCCCCCTCAAGACGGTTGTCAATGGGGAGGAAATTTTCGCGGTGGTCTTTGACCTAGCTTTCCTCTCTTTATATAGACTCTCGGATTCCCGTCATCCAGATTAGGTCTTCGGTATTTCGGGACTCTAGGGAGCATCCGAACTCCGACTGGAATGAATTTTATGTCTAAATACACCGGAAAATAATTATCTACAACTTTGTAGTTTTATGTTTTTCCGTTTGAGCCCTTCTTCTAGCGTTTCCTAGGTGATTTTTATAACCTGTCTGGTGGGGACAGATTTCGGGAAAGTTAGAGTCCAACTCCTACAAGGCTCCTTTTTGTGATTTTTCCTTTATCCAAATAATTCCTACACATAAAGGACAAAAACAAGAACTTGTGCACTTTTGAAACCATTAATAGGTTAGTTCCAAAATATGTGATAAAAAGATATGAACGTGTAGCAAACATATAGCAATAACACCCAAAACATGCATGGAGCAAGCAGAAATTATAGATACGTTTGGGACGTATCAACATCCCTAAGCTTAATTCCTGCTCGTCCTCGAGTAGGTAAATGGTAACAAGCATAATTTCTGTGGTGAAATTCTAGCAACCATATAAGAACTTTGAAAGTAAAGCAATCAAAATATGTGATTCAATTCAAGTCATAACAGGCAAGAGTCTATATTGTCATTGAAGCAAGAAACGAAAGAACATTAGGTGCAAGAGCTCTTAGCTGTCCGTGACTCGAATGTCTCCAAATGGTGTTTGCGTGCAAGAAGGGGGATATGGGAATACGAGAGAAAAATATATTTTTATTGAGAACTCAATCTACTAAGGTTTTACACTTGGTCTTCTTTGGAATCTTATCTTGACTCGTCCCCAGACCACTAGCCAGATACAAGTCAATTTGATCCACTCCTGTTTGATATTTTGAGCACTCATGCAATGGATGAGCGTAAGCACGAAAGTTGACACTTAGGATGACAAAGAGAGAAATATGGTGGAGGAGGAACACAAAAAGGGTGATAAAGGCTCACATCAATAAGGACAATCATAGGCGAGAGGGACAAATGATAGATATGATGTGAGAAGTAGGGATTGCCATGCAACGGATGCACATATGAGCTAAAAAGCTCTCCAATGGAACTAGTGGGGGTGCATCCAACTTGCTCGCTCATGAAGACCTAGAGCTCGTTTGAGGAGGCTCATCCTTGGAATATGCAAGCCAAGTTCTGTAGTGTGAAGGTCCCCACATAGCTATATGCATAAATGATTATCTCTATGGAGTACAAGGATAAGAGGGAGTGCTAGTGTGGATCTTTCAAAAGGATAGTAGTGTTGCCCCTTTCTCTCTTTTTATTTTTGTTTTTTCATTTTTCTATTTTTTGTATTTTTTTGGTGGCCTCAATGGCTCTTTCTATCTAACTCTCATTTGTCCTCTTTGGGATCTTTTATTTTGTCCACTTTGAGATCTTTTCCTCACTTAAGGCAACACTGTATTTTACAAGAAGGTATAGAAGATATTCACACTTTACAAGGTACTCAAACATAAAGAAAATGTAGCTATCATGATGTATGCAAATGTTTCAATCCTGCTGTTTTTTTACTAGTTGTTTACTTTTGTTGTTTTACTTTTGCTGTTTCATCACCACTATTATCATCACCACTACCACTTCCATACTATCGTTGCTATTAATACCTTTGTGCAAGCGAGTGTTTATTTCAGGTGCGGTTGAATTGACAACTCAATTGTCAAAGCCTGTACGTATTCTTTGGCTCCCCAAGTGTCGAATCAATAAATTGGGTTATCTTGCCCGCGAAGACTATCTCGATCCCCTACAGTTGAGGGTTATCAAGTAATGTTTTCTGGAGCCGTTGCTGGGGAACATAGATTTATTTACAGGTCTATTTGAAGTATCCTACCTGCTGCACGTTATCCACTATGGGTAAGAAAGGAGACTCCAAGGTTCCATCTTACCATCCCGTACAAGACGAGGTACCACTCTTAGCACTAGTGCTAAACTTGATTCACCTTCAGTTATGAGTAAGTTTGATTCACCTAATTTACATGCTACTTCTGCTGAGTCTGGCAATATGTCAGACACTTTTTATGATGCTTCTACTACCTTTGAAACTACTGGTTCACTTGGTTCTTTTATTGAAGAACAAATTGCTGCAGCTGCCCGATTCTCGGGAGTTGAAATTCCTGTTACCAAAACCCCTATTGGAAAACTCATGAATTTACTAGCCTTAAGGAGAAACTCCTTGAGGACGATTATATTATACTTGATGATGATTTATGTAGGGAGCCTAATGAATGTGCTGATTCCGACCCTGCCGCTATAAATAAGTTACTTGCAAAGCACTCCTTGAAGAACAAGTTTACTCCTGATCCTACTTTTGCTACGTCTGCTATATGCATCACTGATCCTGATTATGATTTCTCTGTTGACCTTTCACTTATATCCACAGTTGAAGATGATCCCTTTTATGGCAGAGAAAATGATGATGCTATCGAGCACCTGACCAAACTCACTGAGTTGGGCAGCTTGTTTACCACTGATGAAAGGATCCGGAACTTTTATGTGACCAAGTGTCGAGGATCGGCCCCGGCAAGTCCCATGGTTAGGGACCCTGGGCTAGTCGGAGAAGACACAGGTTGGACGATAAGCTCGTCGGCAAACAGGAGGATACACTTCCTGCTCGATATATTGATTGTGGAGAAGTTTACAGGGGATGCCAAGGCAGATGCGCTCTAGGCTAGGGTTACAGGCGATGTCTCTCTTTATGCGTTGCCCCTCCTGGCCTTTATATAGTAGACCAGGTCTCGGGGAATCAATCTACAATTACGGGAAATCTAACCCTAGCTTGTTCGGCAAGTCCCTGCACCTTCCTTGTCAGTCGAGGACTCCCAATGTCGGTGCCATCTAGCGGGCCAAGGTGAATCCGGCGGTAGCTCCGTGGGCCTTCAATGACACCGGGTAGGCCCATTAGTAGGTGTCGTGGGGTCACCCCCTCGTCAGTAGCCCCCGAGTGCCTGGGGGACTCGAAGAGTCGCGCAGGGACTAAAGTTCGTCTTCATACGTCCGTGGCTTGTATGCGCGGTGTACCCGCGGTTGCTGGCAGCATGGTGGCCATGACAAAACCTGTTTCGAGGGATGCTAAGCAGAAAGGGCCCAAGGAGTCGACGGATCGAGCCTTAGTGAATTGCGCTAGTGGAAAATACCGCGATCGCCCAATCAAACTCATGTCCCTCGACATGAGCTTGGAATACTGGAGCATAGCAAAAGTCCGGCCGCTTCAGGTCTTACGGTGTTCATTTGCCGCCAGTTGGTTGCGTAGACTAAGGCGCGTCCGCCCGGCTTATACTTCATGCGCAGCGCACGGAAAGGTTGGGAGTGAAATCGCTCTTCGGCAAGTCCCAGCCCGGCCGAACTTCGCAGCGGGGTCTTACCTACACGCTAGTCTTGCGTAGCATCTGGGCACAGTGTGTCGTGGTTCCAGGAATAGATGTGTTTTTGAGGCGCGGAGCCTTATAGCATTTCACCCACTTGGAACAAATCATCAAGAGAGATGTTCACTCATCTTACTCGCAGAGCTTGTTTCGAGTGCTCAGGCAAGGAATCCTTCTGCGAGTAATTACTCAAGAGCTGTTCGAGTTTCTTTCAGAGGTGAGGGAGCACCCGAAACTCTCAAGAGTGCGAGTGATCACTCGAGCACCTCGTGGGTCCACAGGTGAGGGAGCACCTGTAACTCTAGTGCGTGCGAGTGATCACTCGAGCACCTGGTTAAGCTTCAGATGAGTGAGCACCTGGGGACTCTCGGGATGGGCTCCTCCCGATGGGAGTGAGAAGTTTTTTCTTTGATGGAAAAAAAATCTGATAAAATTTCTGGGTTTCGCTGGCGTTCCTGATAAGCTTTACTTGTGACGAGACGTTGGTTGGTCTTCTGCTTTTTTTCCCGTCAGGATAACCACGTCGCTGTGTGGTTATTGTCATAGATGCTTGGCAGTGAACCGTCTTTTCATCTTGACCGGTCATGATAATGAGCTCAGTGGCGTGCGAGCAGCGCCGGTTAAGTTCCCGAGGCGCGCGTTTCCAACGCGCGTGATTTGATGGTAGTATGAACATCGCACCCCGTGGGCGAGCATCTTTGGCCTCGGATTCTGAAGCGTCGGCATAGCTTTAAGTGTGGGCATCGCTTGGCCTTGCCGCGTCGGGGCTTCCTTGCACTATAAATTAGCTTCGTCCTGGTTTGCTTTCCTCCATCTATCTCCTCTTCTATTTCCCTTTTTCTATGTTTCCATGGCTCCAAAGCGAGGCTCCGGCCATGGACGCGTCCGTCGTAGTAGAAGTGGACGTGCTCCTCGTTCTGGAAGCGGTGGTCGACATGGCACTCCGCTACCACCTTCTTCGTCTGTTGCGGAGGGCTTTTGGCGGCATGACTTCTTATTGCGCGTTCGTGGCCTTAATGCCACTCGCGTTCTTCTTCCTCCTTCTTTTTCTGCCGTTGTGGCCGATCTTGGTTTGAATGGCTTGCTTCTGCGTCATCAGGGGAGCGATCGAGCTCCCTCCTATGTCGATTTGGAGTTTGACCGTTCCCGCTTGGTCTTTCTTGGCTCTGGTTGGAGTTCGTTTTCTCGCCGTTTGGGTCTGCGCGATGGCGACGTTCTTTGATGTCGGTTTGATGGTGAGAGCACTGTTGTCGTCCGTGCTTTTGATCCGAGCGGCAACAGTATGGACCCGTGAGCTCAGGAGTCAAGCAGCGACGTTTCCGCAAGGTCGGGGGGTCCTTCGCCTGTGTCTTCGACTGCTTCGTCCTCCAGGGACTCTTCTGGTGCTGGTGGTGAGCCGTCTTCAACTGCTTCCCCCTCTGGCTCTGAAGAAGACCTCGATGTCAAGCCACCGGTTAAACGAGCGCGGCACGCGACCTTGTAGAACTGGAGGCGGTGGCGTCATCTTCGCCGGCAGCTTGGGCGGAGCTGGAGAAGAAGCTGGTGGAGCATCGCTTTCAATGGCTCCGCAAATAAGTCGAGTTTCACCTTTTGTTATGTCATTGACATCATGAGCCTGCTACTTCGACTCCTCCTTTGATGGTGCTCTTGTACTAGAGTCGGTTACCCCTCATGGGCACACATGTAGAAGTCATAATTCCTTGGGTGATTCCCTCTTGTAACAGGAGCTGCCTTCTATCCAAATGTAGTTGAGTCCTTTTGTACTTGTGATGTAAACTGTGCTTGAGTCTTTTGCAACAGAATTTTATCTTTGGGATTTTGCTCAGCTGAGAACTGTGTTCGAGTCCTGATCGAGAGCTGTGTTCGAGTCCTTGGCGATCGAGAGTTGTGTTCGAGTTCGCCCGAACTTTGCAATGTGGGTTCTATCGGGTGCGCGACAGCGCTCCCAATGGGAGTAGCCCCCGAGGCTACGTTTGAGTTGTAGAGTCAAGCGTAGCCTTTAGATTTGTTTCCCTTGTCGTTCTTCCGTTGATTTCTGTCCTTTTATCGGGTGCGTGGCAGCGCTCCCGATGGGAGTAGCCCCCGAGTCTTTAGGTGATCATTGGCGATCGGGTGAAGACTAAATGAGCTTGTGTCCTGTGCTTCCTCCAAAGTTTTCTTTAGAGTACTTGGTGCTCCATCTGATTGTTGCCATGCTCGGGGGGATCTTTCTTAAGCCCCCGAGTGCTTTTTGGTGTAAGATCGCGTAGGCGATAACAGGGCTCGAGGGGATTCTTCTTAAGCCCCCGAGTGCTTTTTGATGTAAGATCGCGTAGGCGATAGCAGTGCTCGGGGGGATTCTTCTTAAGCCCCCGAGTGCTTTTTGATGTAAGATCGCGTAGGCGATAGCAGTGCTCGGGGGGATTCTTCTTAAGCCCCCGAGTGCTTTTTGATGTAAGATCGCGTAGGCGATAGCAGTGCTCGGGGGGATTCTTCTTAAGCCCCCGACTGCTTTTTGATGTAAGATCGCGTAGGCGATAGCAGTGCTCGGGGGGATTTTTCTTAAGCCCCCGAGTGCTTTTTGGTGTAAGATCGCGTAGGCGATAACAGGGCTCGGGGGGATTCTTCTTAAGCCCCCGAGTGCTTTTTGATGTAAGATCGCGTAGGCGATAGCAGTGCTCGGGGGGATTTTTCTTAAGCCCTCGAGTGCTTTTGATGTAAGATCGCGTAGGCGATAGCAGGGCTCGGGGGGATTTTTCTTAAGCCCCCGAGTGCATTTTGATGTAAGATCGCGTAGGCGATAGCAGTGCTCGGGGAGATTTTTCTTAAGCCCCCGAGTGCTTTTGATGTAAGATCGCGTAGGCGATAGCAGGGCTCGGGGGGATTTTTCTTAAGCCCCCGAGTGCTTTTTGATGTAAGATCACGTGGGCGATAGCAGGGCTCGGGGGGATTTTTCTTAAGCCCCCGAGTGCTTTTTGATGTAAGATCGCGTAGGCGATAGCAGGGCTTGGGGGGATTTTTCTTAAGCCCCCGAGTGCTTTTGATGTAAGATCGCGTAGGCGATAGCAGGGCTCGGGGGGATTTTTCTTAAGCCCCTGAGTGCTTTTTGATGTAAGATCGCGTAGGCGATAGCAGGTCTCAGGGGGATTTTTCTTAAGCCCCCGAGTGCTTTTTGATGTAAGATCGCGTAGGCGATAGCAGGGCTCGGGGGGATTTTTCTTAAGCCCCCGAGTGCTTTTTGATGTAAGATCGCGTAGGCGATAGCAGGGCTCGGGGGGATTTTTCTTAAGCCCCCGAGTGCTTTTTGATGTAAGATCGCGTAGGCGATAGCAGGGCTCGGGGGGATTTTTCTTAAGCCCCCGAGTGCTTTTTGACGTAAGATCGCATAGGCGATAGCAGGGCTCGGGGGGATTTTTTTAAGCCCCCGAGTGCTTTGAAAGCTGGTAATGTTTGGGCAACATATGCTTTTATTGCGGTCGAATGGTTACATGAGTTGCCGGTCATGTCCAACCGATTGATGTTAAGGGTAGAATAGTCGCAGGTTTGCGACATTCCATGGATTGCCCACATCTTCGTCCGTCTTTGGGTTCTTCAGCCTGTAAGCGCCGCCTCCGATGACTTCTGATATTCTGAATGGGCCTTTCCATTGGGGGGCTAATTTGTGGACCTTCTCTTGTATAAGTCGTAGTACTAGGTTCCCTTTGTTGAAGGTTCTGGTTCGAAGGCGACTGCTTTGGTAGGTGCGCAGCTTGTCCTGGTATCCTTCTGACTTTGACAGGGCCACGTCTCTTGCCTCGTCGATTGTGTCTTTGTCATCTTGGAGTGCTTCTTCTGCTTCCTCTTCTTCGTACCCAGTGACCCGAGGTGCTCCGAACTTGAGGTCATGTGGTAGTATTGCTTCGGCCCCGTGAACCATAAAGAACGGTGTAAATTGGGTCGCAGTATTTGGCGTGGTCCGTAGGCTCCAAAGTACTGCGGGGAGCTCTTCTACCCAGTTTACAGGGGAGATCTTCGGCAAACAGGAGGATACACTTCCTGCTCGATATATTGATTGTGGAGAAGTTTACAGGGGATGCCAAGGCAGATGCGCTCTAGGCTAGGGTTACAGGCGATGTCTCTCTTTATGCGTTGCCCCTCCTGGCCTTTATATAGTAGACCAGGTCTCGGGGAATCAATCTACAATTACGGGAAATCTAACCCTAGCTTGTTCGGCAAGTCCCTGCACCTTCCTTGTCAGTCGAGGACTCCCAATGTCGGTGCCATCTAGCGGGCCAAGGTGAATCTGGCGGTAGCTCCGTGGGCCTTCAATGACACCGGGTAGGCCCATTAGTAGGAGTCGTGGGGTCACCCCCTCGTCACCAAGCTTCTTCCTTTTTCTTGGAAAGGAGATGCTAGAACATGGTATGATGCACTACCATGTGGATCATTTCAAAGTCCTCAAGATATGGCTATATCTTTCGTTGATACGTATTTTCCTGCTCATATGCAACATGCTGCTTTACAAAAAAATTATAACTTTAAATAGTTGCAGGATGAGAATCTCCCTAAAGTTTGGGGGAGGTTTTGTAGTCTGCTCAAGGCTAGACCGGGACATGAGATCCCTAAGAATGAATTACTTGATATATTTTATGCTGGTCTAATCGATGAATCTAGATCCTATCTAGATAGTTGTGCTGGTTGTGTTTTCAGGGAAAGAACACCGGACGGTGCTGAAGAATTCATGGGAAAATTTCCAAGAACCACGAAGATTGGTCCGTCCCTGAACCACCTCCACCACTAAATAATAGGGGCATGCTTGTCCTAAGCCCCAAAGATATGCAAGAAGCAAAGAAGTCTATAAAAGAGAAAGGTATTAAAGCTAAAGACGTGAAGAATCTACCTCCAATTGAAAAGCTGTGTGAGCCTACCACTCACCCACCTATGGTAGAGGTACACTCTCTTCTAGATTTCAATGCAAGTGACATCCCTAAAGGTAAGCCTCCTGACCAATGTTTAGAAGAGCTTGATAATTTTATTATGAAGTAAAGTCACTTCAATGAAAACATACAAGATCAGTTGCATGATAATACTCTTGCTATCAAAAGTATGCTTGATGTTCTAGGAAGAACAATTAATGATGTTAAATGTCTTGTTAAGCATTTTCATATGGTTCAAACTCATCTTGAACAAATTTCTAATGTGCAAAAAGATTTGCTTGCTAACAATGCCAAACAAGACAATTTACAGGCCTATGGTATAAAGACGCGGGGTGGAACACACACCCAGGACCCTCTCTATCCAGAGGGGCGTTCGAAGAGGATCGAGCAAGATACTCAAGTGCAGGAGGAAGAGATTGTCAGCTCTCCAAAGAAGAAGAAGAAAAAGAAACACAAGGAAGCTGACAATTCCAATGATCCTATAGAAGAAGAAGAACACGTGTTGATCCAAACAGCATATCTACCTCCGATGCTGAGACTGAAGACGGTGTTGAACCTCAAAAGGATGCTGAAAAGAATGATCCACCTGAGGTTCGAGAAGAAGAAGCACCTGATAAGCGCAAGAAGTACACTAGAGAAGACTTCATCGCAAGAATACATGGGAAGGAACGAGAACCATGGGTACAAGAATCCATGCCCTTTCCAGGTAAATCTATCAAAACCAAAGAAGAAGAGCACTACAACAAGTTTTGTGATTGGATGAAACATCTTTTTCTTCAGATTCCTTTGACTGATGCTATTAAGTTACCTCCTTACTCTAAATATATGAAAAATATTGTTACTTATAAAAGAAAAGTTCCTAATGAGGCAATATCTACTATGCTTGCTAACTACTCTTTCAGTGGAAAGATCCCTGAGAAGCTCGGTGATCCAGGTATACCCACCATTCCTTGCTCCATAAATAATAATTATGTTAGAACTGCTTTATGTGATCTTGGTGCAGGAGTGAGTGTTATGCCCTTTTCTCTCTACAAAAGGCTTTGTTTAGAGAAACTAATTCTTACAGATATTTCTGTAACATCCCGATGTTCGGAATGTTTATTTTCTTTAGTTATTAAAAGCTTAAATTGAGTTTTCATAATTTTTAAGAATTTAATTTGAACTAATGGCAACTTAAATTAAATTTTAATTTTTATTGTTCTGTTTTCCTTGAAGATTTATTTTTTATCTTTGGCATATTAAATTATGCGCATTTGTATTTTGGATTTTTATTTGATTTTTTTGAGCTTCTATTAATTCCATATATTTTCTTAGATGGAAAATCAATTTATTTCCCGTATCTCAAATTCTTTATGAGTTTCCAATGCTCAATATATATATATATCTCTTTCCTCTCAATTATTTTCTCCACCAATTTTTGTTGAAGCTTTTAGTGACAGTAGGGGCACCCCCCTACTGCCTTTGTATTAAATTAACCACAAGGAGCCAATTACACTGAGAGATGGATTTACAAGGTGGGGAGTTGGGATGGGGGGAGGGGGGTAGAGAGAAGACTAAACTCTAGGGTGTAGTCAGAAAGCTTAAAAAAAGGCTCAAAGGCAGAGAAAAAAATCAGTTATGTAGGGTCCTAGATCCTCTTTATTCCTATGCCTCAGAAGGTCAAAGTCAGTCTTGAATCTTTGGATCCAGGAGTCCAGCGACGGCGCAACACCTCTAAAGTGTTTTTTATTCCTTTCTTTCCACAAGCTCCAGGCCCCAAAAACAAAAACTTCCATGAACATGGGCCTGGTCCATAGCCTCTTCCCTCCATGTATGATCTCAAGTCTGTTCCCAGACAGCGGCCAGTCCATGCCCAATCTGTCCCAACACTGACGGCTGAATGGACATGTGAAGAAGAGATGCTCCACCGTTTCTTCAGGTGGTTTTTTACAAAGGAGACATCTATAATTGTTGTCCTGCAGGGTCATCCCTCGTCGCCTGAGCATGTTTCTGGTGTTCAGCCTATCCGCTAGCAGTAGCTAGGAGAACACCTTCCATTTGTTGGTGCAGCTTGAACGCCACACCCAAACAAATGCCACATCAGCCACTTCCTCCCTAAAGCAGTGTAGGTAGTATTTGCGAGAAGTAAAACCCCCACCCTGCCAGATAGTGTTCCACGCATCTTTGGACCCAGCCGTCATCACAGTGTGCTCAGCAGCTTGCTGTAGACTACGCAGCTCATCCATCGCTTGTGCTGACAGTGGTAGGTGGAAGCTAGCCCCAAGCGAGGGGGCAGTTAACAGACTCTGCACCGAGACATCTTCATCCTTCGCATAGGAGAACAAACGCAAGAAATCCTCTGACAGGGTGTTGGATAGCCAACAGTCTTTCCAGAAGAGAACAATGCTACAATCCCCAATGTCCACCGTCGTGATCGCTCTATAGACTGGAGCAAGTTGGATGACGTCCTTCCACCAAAATGATCCGCATGTGCCTGTAGCATGGGGGATTCCCCTAGCGTAGTGCGCGGACCAAACCAGCTGAACCCAGGGCACGTCTGCCTTGTTATAGAATTTGTGCAGCTGCTTGAGGAGCAAGCCCTGGTTCTGACACCTGAGATCTATGATTCCCAATCCTCCTTTGGATTTTGGACGGCAGACTAGCTCCCATGCAGCAGGCGAATATGGCTTGGAGGTCATGTCTTCCGATTTCTTCCATAGGCAGTGACGTCGCAGCTTTTCTAGATGATCAATCAGTTTCAGCGGCAGCCGAATAGAGCACATAGCGTATATGGACAGGGAAGTGATCACAGATTTCACAAGGGTGAGCTTAGAGCCATAGTCGAGCAGGGAGGCAGCCGTAGACAGTCTCCTCTCCACCGACGCGATCATTGGCATGAAATCTCGGACCGTGGGCTTGCAGGTGCCCATGGGAAACCCTAGGTACGTGAATGGCATGCTCCCCACCTCGCAGCCCTGCAAGGATGGCAGTGGTGTTCGCAGGAACATTGATATGCACAAGAGTGGATTTGGAGAAATTAATTCGCAAACCCATCGTAGTCGTGTAGTCCTGTAGTGTGCGCTTGATCTTCAGGATCTGTTCTTGTTCTGCAGGCAACACCAGGATGGTGTCGTCCGCGTATTGAATCACAGGGTAGTCGCCAGGAGCGTCGATTGGAGGCACTAAATCACCCACCCGCATTTGGTCATTGAACGCCGCCTGCAGCAGACCAGCCGTGAGAACGAACAGTAACGGCGACAGAGGATCACCCTGACGCACACCTCTGCAGCATTTGAATTGGCGCCCAGGTGCTCCATTGAGCAAAATGGACGATTTACCTGAAGAGAAGATGGCTTCCATCCATCCCAGCCATCTGGGACAAAAGCCCATGCATCTCATGATCTCAATCATCGGTTGGTGCTCGATTGTGTCAAATGCTTTGGCGAAGTCGAGTTTCAGAACAACAATTGGTTTGCCAGAGGCCCTGCACTGATGGAGAAATTCAAACGCCCAGCTGAGACAGTCTTGTATAGATCTCCCTTTGAAAAAACCGTACTGATTGGCGTGAACCAGCCCTAAGATGAACTTCTGCAACCTGTCAGCAAGGAGTTTGGTGATGATTTTCAGGCAGCAGTTAAGCAAGGTGATGGGACGGTAATCATTCGGTGTCGCCGGCGACTGAATTTTGGGTATCAGTGTGATAAACCCATAGTTGAGACTCTCAAGATCGAGTCCGCCAGCATGAAAATCATCACAGATTTTGTAGAAGTCGTGCTTGATAATGTGCCAGCATGATTTCAAAAAGCCACCACTGAAGCCATCCGGACTGGGAGCCCTGTCAGCAGGCATACATCTGACAACCTCGTCCATTTCTGCATGAGAGAATGGTACTGACAGAGCCTCCAGCCCTCTACTCTTTTTATGAGACGATTCAGATCAAGCACAATGTCAACAACATTGGACGTGCCCAGCCTCTCCTTGTATGTTTGATAGAGCAACACTTCTTTGCCCATGTGGTCCGACACAACCGACCCATCCGGATTGGCTAAGGTTGCGATGGAGTTTCTGCGATATCTCCCAGTGGCGACACGATGGAAGAATTTGGTGTTGCCGTCGCCAAATTTGAAATATCTGACTGTGCATCGTTTTTTCCAGTAAGCTTTCCTCCTATCTAGCAAGATAAGAAGATGCTTCTTCAGGATCACTCGAAAGTTTTGTTCGGGTATTGATAGCGGACGACGATCCTCCAACAGGTCAAGATCAGCCAGGACATGATTAGAGTTGTCGATCATCATGGCAAGAGGTGAGATCCTTTTACTCCATTTCTTCAGTGCATACCCGAGGCATTTCATTTTTCTGCAGACTAGCGCCCCTGAGTTGGCGGCAAAGTAACGACGCGTCCACACCCGATCTACTGTTTCAAGAAATCCGGGGACAGATATCCAAAAATCCTCAAAACGGAATATTTTGGCTTTGGGGATACTAGTCTGGATGCAGACATAGCATGGCGAATGGTCCGACACCGGTTTGCCAAGTGGCATGACCACGGTGTTTGGATATTTCCAAGCCCAGTCAACAGAGGTAAAGTGCCAGTCGAGTTGAACTAGCAGCAGATCCTGCTGCATATTACTCCAAGAAAACGAACGCCCCTTGATGGGAAGCTCAACAAGAGATTGCGCGCGGATAAAATCATTAAACGTGAGCATATCATTTACATTCCCTCCTGCACGATTTATGTTGTCAGGTGCCCTATAAAAGTTAAAATCGCCCACAAGGAGCCAATCTTCCCCAGTTGGTATGTCGAACTCAAACAACCAGTTAATGAAATCCGCCCTGAGAGGGCCAGAACACGGACCATAAACATTGAGGAGTGACCAAGTATCCCCGGATTGCGTGGAGGTGAAATTCATGGCAGGAGCAAAAGGGTTAATAAATTTAACTGAACTCGAGAACACAGAGCTCATCCAGATCACACAAAGCCCACCAGAGTTACCAATCGAAGGAACAAAGCTAAAACGATCAATTTTTTTTTGGCAACAGAGCTTAATAAAGTTCAGATCAAAAGATTCCTTTTTAGTTTCTTGCAAGCAAACGATCGAGCACCCGGATAGTTCTACTGCATTACTGCTCCACCAAATGAGCTAAGCCCATACTTCTCTTCTATTTAATTTCTTTCTCGTTCTTTTGGGCCTTGGCCCATTGACAATACTTGGTGGCTGAACACATTTTTTTTCTCACGTTCATACCACCCAGAGGACAAGCGATTCATCTCCTTCCTCCACCCACATCTTTACATACAACTCACACCATTAACAAGAAACGCACAGGCACTATCTCCTCTCCTCTAAATTCTCTTAACTCTCAACCGTTTCCATACCTGTGAGTATAAATATGTGTGTTCCGATCTCCTCTATCAATTTCATCATTTTTCCTGCCATCTCCCTTCCTCCTCTGTCCAAGACCTCTCCCTGAACTATTGAACCTTCATGGACGCCGGTGATCGAGCTCGATGACGCAGGCCATCTTCATCCGCATCCTTGCGCCAGAACACTCTACTCTTTGCCGACATTCCATTCAGGAAAGAAGGAACTCGATTTGTTGAACACACGTGAAGAATTTTATATGTACGCATACACTGTTCGTCGAGTTCATCACATCGATTCATCAAACTTGTTGAGTTTTGGCTCAATTCTTTTTGCACATCTATTGAACATCATCCAGTGTATCTTCTAGACATCATATCTTGATCTATTTCTTTAGTTGGCCACGCGCACCCAAATCGGTGACCATCCGATGGAATCGTCATTTTCCCGTAGTTTAGGTTCGTCGGATGACTTCGTGTTAAATATATCAAATGATCCCTATAATCATGGAAACCCATCGGTGAATTTAGATTACTTGTTTGATCAATAGAGATTTAGTGTAGATTTATTTAGTTGTTGTGTTAATTAAAACAATAGATGTTTAATATAGTTTGTATGGTTTCATGTAGATAATTTTGTAGATCATGTAGTAGTGTGATATATCTTTGTATTAGTTCTTGTGAATAATTTTCATGTGTAGTAGTTGATCAATGAATTTTGTGTTAGTATGATGTTTTGCCACATATATGTGATATGCCTAGGAGTTACTCCTAATGATTCTATAATTCTATGAATATTATGTGTTGGACTAAGTTACTAAAAGGTTTTTATTTTTTAATTATAGTTTTGTATGTTGTATCGTGTTATTATCTTATTTATAAATCATATAGTTTGCATGCGTACATTTTTATGAATGTTCGCCATGTTTATAATTTCGTAGGATTATTCTAGGTTTTGCGTTATTTATCAATTCATGGAATACTTAATGTCTCGATTTTTTTACTCACCATGATTATATCTTAGTTTGGTTTACATGTTCATTTTTATGCTTGTCACACGATTGATTTACTAGTTTTAAATCATGCCATGTCTATGATAGATGTTTATATTATTTTTGTATGTGTTGTTCATAGTTCCTTTTAGTTTGCTAGAAGTCAAATAAAATACGTACTTCCTTGTTTGATAGTAATTACATTATGATTCTTTTCCGCATAACATATTATTTTCTAGTTGATCCTCGTATTCTGTACATGATTATTATGCGAGATTTCATGGTTGATTTATTTGTGCCATGCTTAATTAGATTATTATTGCTACATATAGTTTATGCTTGTGACACATAACTTGGTTTATTTTATCCTAATAATTAGTATGTGCGTTTATTTGTCCTAATTTATTTTCATGACATGTTAGCACTTGCTCGAAGTAAAATTCATATCTTGATTGTATCTTGTTGTATCTTACAAATTGCTACTTAGTATTATAAGTGCATGAATATGGTTAGCCTTGCTTGGTACAAATACATATTCGATCTCATCATGTTTATATAAGTATTCTTTCTTTTGCTAGATTAATATCATGTCATGATGTTATATGATTGTATAAGTAGACTACATAGTGTGGGTGTACCAATTTGTATTGTATGATGCCTAGTTGTGTATCTTATGTCTTTGCATGTGTAGGATGTATTGCATAGAAATTCATGTCATCTTGTTATTCCTACTTGTATATTACATATTGATTTTCTTGATGTCATGATCTATTTGCTTACTTTCCTACATGCTTACTTTGCCATGTTAATAATTTTATTCTAGCATGTTAGTGTTGTGTGTTATTGCAATGCTTCCTTGTTTTTACATGTCATATAACCAGTATTATAGAATTGTGTGATATTTTCATGCTTGATGTTTATGTTAGATGATATCATCTAAGTTATATTATTGTTATGACTTGTATTGTATTGGTAGCATTGTGTGATATCTGACATGACCATCATATCCATGCTTAGCATTATATCTTGTTTATCTCATATTTCATTTATGGTATGCCTAAGCCTAGACATCATCTCATGATAGTGATCTTTTATGTATTTTAGTTTGTTCTATGTGCTATAGCTTGTATTGCTTATATATTCTTGACTTAACTCATGTTATAAAGGACATGTCCTAGTTTACTTTTTTCTGATGACAACTTGTATGGTTGATGCTTGCGTTATTAGTTAAGACATATTCATGATTCTATATTCACATGCCTTGTATAACATGTGTCTTATTATTTATTTTTTAAATTAGTTTTTACCATGGTATTGAATTGTATTTTGTCGTATTAATGAGTGCTAATAGTTGATTAGTTGTAATGCTTGATGTCGGATTTCACTTGATGTTAACCATTATAAATACTTGGAAGTATCTAAATATTTATTTGTGATTAATTCTTATTCTTAAACATGCTATGTTCTTGCTTGCGATAGTATGAGGTTGCCTTAGCGTGTATTACCATGTCATTTATAGCTCCATCTTTATTTATTCAATTATATGTTTGGATGCTATTTACCATTATAAATATTTAGATTTTATCTAAATATTTATTTGTGGTTAACTTTTACCCTTTTCATATCATGTTGTGATTGTGTAGTTACAAGGCATAGGGTGGTCCCATTCCATGTGTGTTGAATGTTGATGTCATTGCGTTCTTATATAGTAGTTTCATATATAGTTAATCGAGATGTGTGGTGGGCACTACTAGCTTCTAGTATCATAATTCTTATTAGAACGTCAATATTGATCGCCGAGCCTTCCTTAGCCATATCAATCCAATCCTTTCATATTCACTGGATCATATCAACTTATCTTCCCATCTTTCTATTTTATTCAAAATCTCCATCTTGATCAATATCTTGCTATCCATCCAACCTTAATCTATTTTGGATGTTATTTGTATTTACTTTTTCTTTGGTATTTATTTGTTTTGATTTGCTATCGTTACGACGAGTAGGGACTGACGATGTTGGACATGGACAGATTCAAGTAACCAAAGATGGACTCAACAACGAAGGCATGCCTCCCTCTTTGATCATGTTTATCCTATGTTTTATAAAATTTGCATTGTATTTTATACCACTATTGCATGCTATTTTATCTCGTAGGTAGCGTGTCGATTGACACATTACCCTGATCCGCTTGTCGCCTATTTACTTGACACCTGAGTAGAACTATATAGTAATCTAGTAGAGTAGAAATGCTTAGCCATGCTAATTATTCTATAGCTACTCATCTGAATGATCTGCGGATCATTAACACTTGAAACCTTTTACTGAGCTTGCTAAGCTAGGCCAGTTGGCCATTTTTTACTTCCTCTACTCTCTTCTACTCTGGGTGAAACTTACCATCTAAATACTGGCGTGGGCGACAGCTGGATCAAGGATTGAAGGAGCGATTGGCTGCCCTTCACCAGGTGAAGGGGGCAATCCGTCGTCCATGTCGCATGAGGCCCAATAAGTCTTGGATTTGAAGATTGTGATAACAGTACAACCACATGCTATATGGGCACTGTCTTGGTTAATTAGTTAGTTCATCCTTATTATGGTCATTGCGGTACCGCAGATGCGATAGCTGCCTTGCGAGGAGAACCTCGGCACAAAAGGGGGCAAGGACTGTGAACTGCGGTTAATACCTTGTGAAACCTAGTGGGCATGTCATAGTAAGGGTGGGTCTAATGAAAGACCTCGTCACAATCTCCCTGCCGATATACAACATAGTGTACTATGCCAGCGGCCACTGGTGGCAACAAGTCGAGATTGTGTCGTGTGGGTAAAGGGTACAACCTCTGCAGAGTGTAAAACTATTCGAATAGCCGTTTCCACGGTCATGGACGGCACATGAATCTTTCTTGACATACGGGAACCTGTCTAGCTTATTCCCTCTTTGCCCCTATTCTTGGAACCTATGAAGTATGTGAGTGGATCGAGGATCCTCACCGTGATGAAAGTTGTGTTGGAAAAATTCTTGTTTTCGTCTAAAACCGCTTATCAAACTATTATGCTTTTTGAAACAAAATTAGCTTTTATGCAAAAGAAGCATACAACCTTCCTTTGAAGACTCATTAGTTATTAGGGCCTTTCCCGGGAGGCATTTGTTGAGTACGAAATGTACTCATGGCAATAATTTTGTTGAACAGAGTTCCATGAAGAGGAAGGTGATGATTACGACTACTATGGTGATCCGTAGGAGTGAGGTCACATGGACTACATCGACTGCCTGTGGCTGAGATGGAGTCGCTACGCATTTTTACTTTCCGTTGTTTCCTGATTGTAATAAATTTATATGTATGCCTTATGGCAGATTATGGTAATTGTAAAATATTTATGTATTCTGCAATTATAACATTTCAATGTGTTGTCAACAATGATCCTGGGATTGACAATTAAACACAGGAGGGTCTGGAAATTATTTCCGGGTTCTCACAGAAGTGGTATCAGAGCTGATGTCGACCTAGTCGCGTGACCTTAGTTAGAAATGGAAAGCCTTAAGAACTATTTTTATAAGAAAACTATTTTGGAAAAGAAATATTCTCGTAGTCTTATACTTCACTATTGCTCTTCTTATCTCATCTTATTTGATTGAAGTTTAAACTCTATTTCTCTATCATCTTCTTTATAGTTGTGAAACCTTTTCCCAAACCATGGTTTTGGAAAAATGAAATCTTCACAAGACATGCCAAGAGTTTCAACACAACTTCAACCCTGAAGATCGGAGTAGCTTCATTTTCCCGAGGGAAGACACCTTGAGACCTGAAGAAATCAATAACCACCAACCATGCTTCAATTATCAATGTCAAAGATTGCTTGAAGATTTATTGTGACCTGCCATATAGGATTAGGTTGGTTAACAATCTTGTAGGTGTAGAACTCGTATAGACGCAAAACCGTATTTTGTGTGTGAGTATCATCTGCATATATTTTTTTGGCATTTTCTATGCAGTCATACTAAAATCATATTTTACCAAAACTATGTGCTTTTGAGTTTTATTTTGATAGCTCCATGGCTATCTTGGTGTTTATCTTTCGTTTGTCTTCTGGGGTATCTCCGCCTTCTTTAGGATTATTTTACTTCCCTTATGCTCTTTCCCTCTTTTCTGTAAACCTTGGAGGAAACTTTGAGAGGAATTAAGTTGCAACATTTTTGCTTGGAGGTTTATTACCAATGTGGACCCTGTGGGAAACCTCTTTTAAGGGGGGTAGTAGACGATGATTGGTGTCATGATCGAAGATTTGAAGATCTTCATTCACAAAGAAGAAGAAGATTTGAAGACATTCACTATGCCTACCGCAAACTGCAAGCCGAAGGAAGGATCAATGAGTTTATCTGCACCAAAGCTTGACCTAAAGAAGAGGGGCAATATCTAAGAATGTTCAACAACTCAGAGAAGATATCAGATTACCATTGCCAAGAGCAAAGGTTTATTTACAAGCCTTGATCAAGCCATACCAAATTACGACAAGAGAAATGTCTCCAATCAAGACGCAAAAGATCCTATCACTAAGTTTAGAATTGTTCATGATTCCAGATGTTTCTGAGAGGAACTGTGTCGAAAGTGAAGCTAACCGAAATCCATTCTCTTTAGTCAGCCTAAGTCTCGGGGACGAGATTTATTTTAAGGGGGGTAGATTTGTAACATCCCGATGTTCGGAATGTTTAAGAAAAATATTTTCAAAAAGTAGGGCCAGAAAATTTTGTTTATTTTATTTGGTTATTAAAATCTTAAATTGAGTTTTCATAATTTTGAAGAATTTAATTTGAACTAATGACAACTTAAATTAAATTTTAAATTTTATTGTTCTCTTTTCCTTGAAGATTTATTTTTTATCTTTGGCATATTAAATTATGCGCATTTGTATTTTGGATTTTTATTTGATTTTTTTGACCTTCTATTAATTCCCTATGTTTTCTTAGATGGAAAATCAATTTATTTCCCGTATCTCAAATTCTTTATGAGTTTCCAATGCTCAATATATATATCTCTTTCCTCTCAATTATTTTCTCCATCAAATGAGCTAAGCCCATAGTTCTCTTCTATTTTAATTTCATTCTCGCTCTTTTGGGCCTTGGCCCATTAAAAATACTTGGTGGCTCAACACATTTTTCTTCTCACGGTCATACCACCCACAGCCCAAGCCATTCATCTCCTTCCTCCATCCACCTCTTCACGTACAACTCACACCATTAACAAGAAACGCACACGCACTATCCCCTCTCCTCTATCAATTTCATCATTTTGCCTGCCCTCTCCCTTCCTCTTTCCAAGACCTCTCCCTCAACTTTTGAAGCTTCATGGACGCTGGTGCTCGAGCTCGATGACGCTGGCCATCTTCATCCGCATCCTTGCGCCAGAACACTCTACTCTTTGTCGTCATTCCATTCAGGAAAGAAGGAACTCGATTTGTTGAACACACGTGAAGAATTTTATATGTACGCATACACTGTTCGTCGAGTTCATCACATCGATTCATCAAACTCGATGAGTTTCGGCTCAATTCTTTTTGCATATCTATTGAACATCATCCAGTGTATCTTCTAGACATCATATCTTGATCTATTTCTTTAGTTGACCACGCTCACCCAAATCGGTGACCATCCGATGGCATCGTCATTTTTCCGTAGTTTAGGTTCCTCGAATGACTTCGTGTCAAATATATCAAATGATCCCTATGATCACGGAAACCCATCGGTGAATTTAGATTGCTTGTTTGATCAATAGAGATTTAGTGTAGATTTATTTAGTCGTTCGTGTTAATTAAAACAATAGATTTTTAATATAGTTTGTATGGTTTCATGTAGATAATTTTGTAGATCATGTAGTAGTGTGATATATCTTTGTATTAGTTCTTGTGAATAATTTTCATGTGTAGTAGTTGATCAATGAATTTTGTGTTAGTATGATGTTTTGCCACATGTATGTGATATGCCTAGGAGTTACTCCTAATGATTCTATAATTCTATGAATATTATGTGTTTGACTAAGTTACTAAAAGGTTTTTATTTGTTAATTATAGTTTTGTATGTTGTATCGTGTTGTTATCTTATTTATAAATCATGTAGTTTGGATGCGTACATTTTTATGAATGTTCGCCATGTTTATAATTTCGTAGGATTATTATAGGTTTTGCTTTATTTACCAAATCATGGAATACTTCATGTCTCGATTTTTTTACTCACCATGATTATATCTTAGATTGGTTTACATGTTCATTTTTATGCTTGTCACACGATTGATTTACTAGTTTTAAATCATGCCATGTCTATGATAGATGTTTATATTATTTGTATATGTTCAAAGTTCCTTTTAGTTTGCTAGCAGTCAAATAAAATACGTACTTCCTTGTTTGATAGTAATTACATTATGATTCTTTGCCGCATAACTTATTATTTTCTAGTTGATCCTCATATTCTGTAGATGATTATTATGCGAGATTTCATGGTTGATTTCTTTGTGCCATGCTTAATTAGATTATTATTGCTACATATAGTTTATGCTTGTGACACATAACTTGGTTTATTTTATCCTAATAATTAGTATGTGCGTTTATTTGTCCTAATTTATTTTCATGGCATGTTAGCACTTGCTTGAAGTAAAATTCATATCTTGATTGTATCTTGTTGTATCTTACAAATTTCTACTTAGTATTATAAGTGCATGAATATGGTTAGCCTTGCTTGGTACAAATACATATTCGATCTCATCATGTTTATATAAGTATTCTTTCTTTTGCTAGATTAATATCATGCCATGATGTTATATGATTGTATAAGTAGACTACATAGTGTGGGTGTACCAATTTGTATTGTATGATGCCTAGTTGTGTATCTTATTTCTTTGCATGTGTAGGATGTATTGGATAGAAATGCATACCATCTTGTTATTCCTACTTGTATATTACATATTGATTTTCTTGATGTCATGATCTATTTGCTTACTTTCCTACATGCTTACTATGCTATGTTCATAATTTTATTCTAACATGTTAGTGTTGTGTGTTATTGCAATGCTTCCTTGTTATTATATGTCATATAACCAGTATTATAGAATTGTGTGATATTTTCATGCTTGATGTTTATGTTAGATGATATCATCTAAGTTATATTATTGTTATGACTTGTATTGTATTGGTAGCATTGTGTGATATCTCACATGACCATCACATCCATGCTTAGCATTATATCTTGTTTATCTCATATTTCATTTATGGTATGCCTAAGCCTAGACATCATCTCATGATAGTGATCTTTTATGTCTTTTAGTTTGTTCTATGTGCTATAGCTTCTATTGCTTATATATTCTTGACTTATCTCATGGTAGTATTACAAGTGTTTGTCACATGTTGCAATAGTTCATCTTTTGCTTAGGGCAGATTATCTTTCATGCTAGTACAATTGTTCCTTGATCATATGTTTAATGTGCATAGCTTTCTTTGTTATTCAAACCATGTGTGTGGTAATATTGTGGCTGGTTATTATTTAAGTATTTGATTGTTCCTTATTATAAAGGAGATGTCCTAGTTTACTATTTTCTGATGACAACTTGTATGGTTGATGCTTGCGTTATTAGTTAAGACATATTCATGATTCTATATTCACATGCCTTGTATGACATGTGTCTTATTATTTATTTTTTTAATTAGTTTTTACCATGGTATTGAATTGTATTTTGTCATATTAATGAGTTCTAATAGTTGATTAGTTGTAATGCTTGATGTCGGATTTCACTTGATGTTAACCATTATAAATACTTGGAAGTATCTAAATATCTATTTGTGGTTAATTGTTATTCTTAAACATGCTATGTTCTTGCTTGCGATAGTATGAGGTTGCCTTAGCGTGTATTACCATGTCATGTATAGCACCATCTTTATTTATTCAATTATATGTTTGGCTGCTATTGACCATTATAAATATTTAGATTCTATCTAGATATTTATTTGTGGTTAACTTTTACCTTTTTCATATCATGTTGTGATTGTGTACTTACAATGCATAGGGTGGTCCCATTCCATGTGTGTTGAATGTTGATGTCATTGCATTCTTATATAGTAGTTTCCTATATAGTTAGTCGAGATGTGTGGTGGGAACTACTAGCTCCTAGTATCATAGTTCTTAATAGAACGTCAATATTGATCGCCGAGCCTTCCTTAGCCATATCAATCCAATCCTTGCATATTCACTGGATCATATCAACTTATCTTCCCATCGTTCTATCTTATTCAAAATCTCCATCTTGATCAATATCTTGCTATCCATCCAACCTTAATATATTTTGGATGTTATTTGTATTTAATTTTTCTTTGGTATTTATTTGTTTTCATTTGCTATCGTTACGACGAGTAGGGAGTGACGATGTTGGACATGGAAAAATTCAAGTAACCGAAGATGGACTCAACAACGAATGCATGCCTCCCTCTTTGATCATGTTTATCCTATGTTTTATAAAATTTGCATTGTATTTTATACCACTATTGCATGCTATTTTATCTCGTAGCTAGCGTGTCGATTGACACATTACCCTGATCCGCTTGTCGCCTATTTATTTGACACCTGAGTAGAACTCTATAGTAATCTAGTAGAGTAGAAATGCTTAGCCATGCTAATTATTCTATAGGTACTCATCTGAATGATTTGCGGATCATTAACACTTTAAACTTGTTACTGAGCATGCTAAGCTAGGCCAGTTGGCCATTTTTTACTTCCTCTACTCTCTTCTACTCTGGGTGAAACTTAACATCTAAATACTGGCGCGGGCGACAGCTGGATCAAGGATTGAAGGAGCGATTGGCTTCCCTTCACAAGGTGAAGGGGCAATCGGTCGTCCGTGCCGCATGAGGCCCAATAAGTCTTGGATTTGAAGATTGTGATAACAGTACAACCACATGCTATATGGGCACTAGCTTGGTTAATTAGTTAGTTCATCCTTATTATGGTCATCGCCATACCATAGATGGGATAGCTTCCTTGAGAGGAGAACCTCGGCACAAAAGGGGGCAAGGACTGTGAACTGCGGTTACTACATTGTTAAACCTAGTGGGAATGTCATAGTAAGGGTGGATCTAATGAAAGACCTCGTCACAATCTCCCTGCCGGTATACAACATAGTGTACTACGCCAGCGGCCACTGGTGACAACAAGTCGAGATTGTGTCGTGTGGGTAAAGGGTAGAACCTCTGCATAATGTAAAGCTATTCGAATAGCCGTGTCCACGGTCATGGATGGCACATGAATCTTTCTTGACATACGGGAACCTATCTTGCTTATTCCCTCTTTGCCCCTATTCTTGGAACTTATGAAGTATGTGAGTGGATCGAGGATCCTCACCGTGATGAAAGTTGTGTTGGAAAAATTCTTGTTTTCATCTAAAACCGCTTATCAAACTATTATGCTTTTTGAAACAAAATTAGCTTTTATGCAAAAGAACCATACAACCTTCCTTTAAAGCCTCATGTAGTTATTAGGGCCTTTCCCGGGAGGCATGTTGAGTACGAAATGTACTCATGGCAATAATATTTTTGAACAGAGTTCCATGAAGACGAAGGTGATGATTACGACTACTATGGTGATCCGTAGGAGTGAGGTTACGTGGACTACATCGACTGCCTGTGGCTGAGATGGAGTCACGACGCATTTTTACTTTACGCTGTTTCCTGATTGTAATAAATTTATATGTATGCCTTATGGCAGATTATGGTAATTGTAAAATCTTTATGTATTCTGCAATGATACCATTTCGCTCTGTTGTCAACAATGATCCTGGGATTGAAAATTAAACACAGGAGGGTCCGGAAATTATTTCTGGGTTGTCACAATTTCCCTTCAGATGTCTAACAAGTCAACGGCCGTCCCGATCGGTTGACATGCCCGAGGATGGGAGCATGTCCATTATTCTTGGTAGACCTTTTCTTAACACCGCAGGTGCAATTATTGATTGCAATAAAGGGAAGGTTACCTTCAACGTGAATGACAAAGAACACACACGGTGTATTTTCCAAAGAAGATGGACAAAAGGCATGGCAACTCCATTGAGAATATCGAGACTGTGAAGATTGAAGAATGGGATTGTCCACTACATGTATACCACAAATACAAAACAATTATGGTGGGGACAATGTCCATCAAAGTGAGAATGCAATGATCACTTCATAAGAGGCGAGACTTTCTGCTCTATATATCACCAGTTTGTTGGTAAGACTTGATCAACCTTGCTGACTAGCATGTTTTATATAGGTAAAAAGCTGAGCTTGTTATGTCTTCATTCCCTTCAGCTTTTATTCTCCTTGCTGTACCTAAGTTTTTGTGTCTAAAGCTTCACTTGTTCTAACTTTTTCCCAAGTTCACGAAAGTTTTTGCAGCTTTTTGAACTTTGAAAAATTCCCCACGGTGAAGTTGTCTGGAAAATTCCAGAAAATTCAAAAAAAAATTCCAGGTAAAAAGCCATCGGGGGACACCTAAGGCTGACCAGGGGGGTCCACCCCTGTCCCAGGAGGCCAGGTGGCGCGGCCCAGCCCCTGGCCACGCCACACACCCTCCTGGGGCCCACAGTCAACCCCTGCTGGCAGCTCTTCTTCCACTCTCTCTCTTTCTCCCCAAAAACTCGTGTTCTTGCTCTAGTTTTGTGTTCTTGCTGTTCTTGAGAACGAAAATTCGATCTCCCTCTACAGCCACTCGTTTGAGTTGAAATTTGGAACAAATACTCCTTGGTATGTGACTCCCTCACCCCTCCAATTAGTTTTCTTGTTGGTGGCTTCATTAGTGAGTATTTAGTAGTTCTTGGTGTTGTTTAGTTGAGCTCAAATGTATGTGTAGAATTTTATTTTCCAAAATTTTTTGCTAGTTTGAGCCTTGGTAAAGTAAGTAGAATGTTTTTCCCAAACTAGTTTTGCTTAAACCTCCGTTTTGTGATTTGTCGAAAATTTCAGAAATGATAGGCTAGGAAGATGGCTTGGGAAGAAGAAACCCGAGCGCTCTAGCCGTGTTATGCGGTCCACAGCTTCACCTTCGGCCATGAGGGTGAGCTAAAATGAAGAAATCATACCCTTAGAGTTGTTGGACGCATCACCCGCAAAGGCCATGGCGTTTCCATGCAGAGATTTCATGGAGGATGCTGGCATACAGGAGGAGTTCGACGCCCTGTGTGCCAGAGCAGGTTCGACACGGCTTGTGACGAGCCGTGTGCCACAGTATGAGACGCTCACTGCTATATTTCTTAACAGTTTTAGATTCTATCCTGAAAGTGATGCTGTTGTATTTCAGATTTATGAAAGGTTACTAACCATGCCTATGAGTACCTTTTGTGAAGCTTTAGGTTTTCCCGACAGAGGATAGAAGAGGAGGAAAAATTCTCAAACTGCTGCACTCAAGACCCTTCTCGACTCGTTTTGCAACACTGAAGTGAGGAATACTAACCGTCAGAAGTTCTCCAACATTTTGTTCCCTCATCTCTGGTATTTCGTGTATTATATTGCTAGAGGGGTGTTGGCTCGATACAACACGAGCAACACTTCTTCGCCTGATACTGCTATCATGGCGAACGCCCTCTCAGGGGATCACGAGTATCATGTGGGCACGCTGATTGCTAGACGCCTTGCTGCTAATAGAAACAAGGGGGATCTCTTTGGTGGCGTCTATGCCACACTTCGTTTGCAGTTTCTCAAAGGGGAACCGTGCCCAGATGATACATTTTTTTCCTTTTTTTAGTCTTGATTTGGCTGCCATGAAGAGGCACTTATTTGTTACTAGGGCCTCTGACCGATTTGCACTTGATTATATTTTGCGGTTTGAGGGCGTTGTGTAACGCATCATCCGTCTACCTGCACCACTTGTGTTTTGATTTTTCTCGTAGGAACGGATACCGCTTTTCAGATACCCAGTTTGATGAGATCATTGGGAGATACTAGTTTCACGACCCCACGGAGGGGGTTGCGCCAGATGAGGAGGAGCGCGTAGTGTATCCACCCATCCAGGAGGAGACCGCCGCCCGATGGGACGGAGGGTCTTCCTCTGGTTGGGATGAGGGACCTTCCTCATGGGAGGATCCGAGGACTTTAGTGTACGCACCGGAGAGCTCATACAACCCTTGGACTTACCATTACCCCGGAGCAGGAGGCTCCTCGGGACCGCAGTAGACGAGCCCAACTTAGGCCAAAAGCCTAAGCTTGGGGGAGTACGTACTCTCCTCCCCTTCCATTGTATCTTCCGTTTTGTTTTCTTTTTGATATTTTTGAAGTCTTTGCCTGTTCTTCTTTGTTCTTTTATTTTGCAAAAACAACAAAAGATTTCTCTTTTCTTTATCTTTTATTTAGCCTTTGAAACCCCCCCCCCTCAAAATTTCTTTCTCTCTTTAGTTCTCTTTGTTTTCAGAGTTCAGCTCGAGTCCGTGATGGCATTTGATTATATATTTCCTACGATCGGTCGTGCAAGTGACAAGGCAGTAATGACGAAGATCGACGGAAGGGATGCAACAAGGGAAGCCGGTATGAACTCTTTTTGTTTCTACTTTTGCACATATGCCTGTACTTATGATTAGAGACCAGCTTGTAGCGACATAGTGCTATGTTTACAATGCTTTCCCAGTGGTTCATGCTTTCTTTGTGGTTAGTCTCAAATAGCTAGAGTTCATAATGTGTTGATTGAAATGATTGGCATGCATTGCATTGTTCATGGTTTGGCATACTGAAGTGGTATTTCCCTTCGGAGAATTCTTGGATCGACTTGGTACATGTTCATGCATGTTAAGACTAAAAGTTTGTTCTGCCGTGATGATCTTTTTTACTTCAGAGTGGGTAATATCACTTTCATGCCCGATTCAATGTTGCTTTGTCGCTCTACATGATTATGACAATTACTGCTCTCTCGTTGGTCGCTTCCCACTCTTTTGCTAGCCTTCACTCGCACTAAGTGGAATTCTTCTTGTGTATCCATACTCCTTTTCAACCCAGTTGTTCCATTTGATTCCACCATACCTACCTATATGTGGTATTTACCGGCCACTCCTAACTTAGACTTTCGTGTGCTATCTCAAAATTTATTCAAAATCTTCCCTTTTGCAACCGTACAAGCTCATGGTGCAGTGAGGGAAAATCAGTATCTACCATGCCAAAAATATTTTGACGGAAGTTTTAACTAGTCAATTAAAAAAATATAAGAGTTACACCTCCCCCATACTTGATGATGGAATGAAATGGACCTTAGGCTGCTTATGATAGATGGAACGATACCCTCCTTTCATACTTGAGGAAAAATAAAAGGTTCCGTAGACCATCAAAGGATTTATGGATAAGGGAACATGCGTAAGAAAAAGGCATTAATATGGTTGGCATGGGAGATATTGAGAGACCTTTACCGTTCACCGTTGACTGGAAAGTTGCACTTTCTAAAAGAGTTTTATCTCTGTTTTCAAAACCAAGAGCTCTGGCACATGTTTAGTCTTTGCTTCCTTTCACGGGTTTCCAACCATGCCATCAAAATCCACGGTTCGAGAGTCTCACCTTCTTTCTTCAAAGCACCAACTATTGAGAGCATAATTGTCATTTTTAGTGTAACATGCATTGTCCCAAAGTACCACATTGTCTTCTGCATGATTGTGATATTTCTTACTTTGAGTTCTTAGTTCTAGTCTCCTTTAAAACTCCGGAGGAGTTTCTGCATTTATGTTTTGCTTCACTCATGGAGGCTAGCGAGATACAACTCTAGTATGTTCATGCTATATGCATTCTGATCTTGAATTGATTTTCCGCAGCATATTATTTACTTTTGTTTGTTTGTGACTGATCACATGAAAGAAGGATTGCTTCGTGCATTGTCTTTGTAGCATGGTGTTAAAACTTGCTAAACTCTTTCATAGTACATGCTTATATACATCTAATGAAGCAAAAGATTTTGTCAAAGTTTTCTTTGCCGCGTAAAGTTCGTTGAACTGAATTGCTTGAGGACAAGCAATAGCTAAGCTTGGGGGAGTTGATACGTCTCAAACGTATCTACTTTGCCAAACACTTTTGCTATTGTTTTGGCTTCATTCTTGCATGATTTGGACGAAACTAACCCGGACTGACGCTGTTTTCAGCAGAGCTACCAGTGCTATTTTATATTGTGCAGGTTTCTGGATATTTAGGTACGCTGGAAAAATCATCAAAAATCAAATAAAAAATCAGCGTTCCCGAAGCTTCGATGGTGCCAAAGGGGGGCCACAGGGCAATCAGGGGGCACCCAGAAGGATGTGTGGCGCGGCCCAGCCCCTGGCCGCGCCACCTGCCTCCTGGGTGGGTCCCACACCCCTGGTGCCCTACCTTGGCCCTATTTATTCCCTCGGCGAGGAAACTCTAGAAAAGAAGTCGCTTTTACGATCTACGTCACGGAGCCGCTGCCACCCTCTATTCTTCTCCGGGAGAGCTAATCTGGAGGCTGCTTTGGCCTCCAGTGAGGGGAAATCATCGCCATCATCATCATCATCGCCTCTCCAACACCCCTCCATGACTTCTCCTCTCATGTGTGAATAATTCCCTGTTGTAGGCAAAGGGGATGGTAGGGATTGGATGAGTTAGATCATGTAATAGTTTATCAGATTGTTGGGGGCATGTTTCCTATCATCTACCTGGTGTTTATCATCTCTGTTACAACTTGTTGCTCTTAATGCTTTTCACTTTGGGCCCGAGTGCTATGATTTCAGATCTAATCACCCTTTGTTTTCTTGAGTTTGTTGGTGTTCTTGATCCTATCTATGAGTTGTATGCACCTATTATAGTCCGAAACCGACGATCCCAGTGGTGACAGCTTGGGACACCAAAGGGATGGACTATAATTTGAGGATTCCGTGTATCCATGAAGTGTTAATGCTTTGTTCCGGTGCTCTTTGGCAGGAGTACCTTAATCTCCCTAAGTTCCTTTTGGCCCCGTTCGTAGCGGGAGGGTAGGACAAAAGATGTTGTGCAAAGTTCTTATTGCAAGCACGTACAACTACCTTGGGATACATGCCTGATGTTTGATATTTGCCTAGATGATCCTTTCTTTTTTGTGAGCCTTGCCCGTGTTAGAATATATTACATGTTTGATCTCATCCAAGCAGCTCCCAACCATCCATCTCCCTAGCCTATAGTGTTGCAATCCTGCTGGTTACTAGTTGTCTACTTTTGCTGTTTCATCACCACTATTATCATCACCACTACCACTTCCATACTACCGTTGCTATTAATACCTTTGTGCAAGCGAGTGTTTATTTCAGGTGCGGTTGAATTGACAACTCAATTGTCAAAGCCTGTACGTATTCTTTGGCTCCCCAAGTGGAAAATCAATAAATAGGGTTATCTTGACCGCGTAGACTATCTCGATCCCCTACAGTTTAGGGTTATCATTAATCACATGATATTTCCCATAAAACATGCAATGGAGACGCACTCGTAGGTCAATCCTTTGTGGTCAGGAGAGGACGAGAATTATGTAGGGCTAAAAAAGCACACCTCAGAGATCGTAGTTCTCAATCTATGGATTTCCCAATGTTACCGCGGCCATCCAAAGAGAGTACCAAAATCACCACAACATATCTCAAGGATAGTCAAAGACAAGCACCAAGAGACTCTCAATCTTAAATCAACACACAAAATAGGAAATCACCCATGAAAATATTTTTCTAATCCATGTCCAATAGACCGCTGTCACCTTGGTCTCAGATATTATACTAGATAAGATCAATTGAGTACATCAATCCAATACATAGAGGAAGGGGAAATATCATGAGATCACCCTAGATTAACATAGCCTATGATCACAATGAAGATCACATAATGGGAGAGAGAATTGACCACATAGCTACTCGTATAAACCTTAGCCCCGAGAAGGAAGTACTCACACATATACATGGTGAGAGAGAGAGAGTTGTTGATGAAGAGGTGCAGCCCGGAGGAGATGAAGGAGACGGCGGCGGCGGCGGCCACGGAGGCGGCCACGACGACGCCCACGGCCACGGCCCTTGGCCCCCTTCTTTTTCCATGGAGATGGTGCTTCTGTGGAGATTGATATTCCCCTCAAGATGGCTGCCAAGGGGGAGGAAATTTCGTGGTGGCCTTTGACCTAGCTTTCGTCTCTTTATATAGACTCTCGGATTCCCGTCATCCAGATTTGGTCTTCGGTATTTCGGGGCTTCGGGAAGCATCCAAACTCCGATTGGGCCGAATTTTATGTCTAAATCCACCGGAAAATAATTCTCTACAACTTTGTTGTTTTAAGTTTTTCGTTTGAGCCCGTCTTCTAGCGTGTCCGAGAAGATCTTTAAAACTTGTCTGGTAATTTCGGGAAAGTTAGAGTCCAACTCCTACAAGGCTCCTTTTTGTGATTTTTCCTTTATCCAAATAATTCCTACACATAAAGGACAAAAACAAGAACTTGTGCACTTTTTTAACCATTAATAGGTTAGTTCCAAAATATGTTATAAAAAGATATGAAAGTGTAGCAAACATATAACAATGACACCCAAAACATGCATGGAGCAAGCAGAAATTATAGATACGTTTGGGATGTTTCACCAACTTCTGCCAGTGAGGGTAGCGTTGCTTCGATGAAGTCAAGACCTCAATAACATAATAGACTGGCCTCTTCAAGGGGTGCTCTTTATTGGCTTCCATACGCTTGTAACACCCCGGATGCCACACTACAGTAATCACTTTTACTGTTGCCAAGTCACCATGATTAGGCATGTGATGATCACTCTTGATCATGACTTGTTCAGATTCAATCCGAATAAAAATTCGAACACAATGTGGAAATCAAACTATTAAAGATAATAAATATGAACGTCCATAACCTTGCAAATAAACCCACATGTTGTCATAGAACTTAAATCAATATGTTAGCATTAATAAATTGTCCTGAGAAAATTAAATAAAACTAAGGTATAAAAGTTGCAGGAAAATTTATGGAAAAATATTTATAAAATATCTAATAATCAATGGGTCATGTTAAAATAGGAAAATGAATTTATTAAAATGTGTAGATAATTTAAATAAATAATAATCGTGCTAAGTAACCCCATATAAGCCTTTTAAAATAAATAACCATATTCAAATGATTTTATTTTTATCCTAAACTTTTTCTAGCAGTGTAATATAATGCAATACAAATATTGGTGCAAGTTCCACAATTTGCAAAATCAAATGAAAGCAAAACAAAATAAAACATAACAGAAAGGGAAACAAATAAAGAGAAGATAATGAAAAAGGTTAAAAAACCGCCCAGGGCAGAGCCCCCCACTAGGCCCAACCGGCCCAGCCCATCTCTCCTTCTCCTTCCTCACGTACAGTGTGAGGGAAGGCAGTGGCCATGGCGCACGCGCCGTCCACGCCTCGGATGGCCACGCGCTGACCATCCAGCGGTGCGCCGCGACATATAAGAACCCGAGCTTCATGGTCGAACCCTAGCCCCTCACCTTTTCTCCCCCGCGCATCCCTCTCCTCTCCCGCGGCTCGTCCGAGCGCCGCTGTGGGCACGCCATTGTCACCGGCGCGGCCACCCGCCTCCCCAGTTCGTGCGACCACGTCCAGGGGCTCCCTCGTCGACGACTCGTTCGACTACGTGCATCGGGTCGAGCTCGGACGCCTTGCTGCCTCGCCATCACATCATCTTCTCCGCCACGGTCGTCGCGGCCGTCACATCGATCTCTACCACCGATGCCTCCCTGGCCTCACGAGCTTGTCATCGAGCATCGTGGTCAGCTCCTCTGCCGGTTCCCTCCCTTCCCCAGTAAATTCGTCGTTGTTTAGCCGCCATCCCTGTGCTCGCCGTGTCTGCCATGGATGCGCCCGGCCGAGCCCTGCTCGCCATGGCCGCGACCACCCCGCGTCGGCCGCGCCTTGGCTCCCCTGCACGCGCTCCTCGCGCCACCCGCTGCCACTATGGACGCCACCCTCGTGCTCCTGCACGGCCGTGACTGCATCTGGCCATGGCCGGGCCGTGCACTATGCGTGTGTAACGTGTGTGCGTTGTGTGTGTGGCCGGCTGTGGCACAGCCGTGCGTGCCCAGCCTCGCCATGCTCTGCGGCCCCCCTCGCGCGTTCTTAACCGCGTGCGCCCACTGCCGCCGTGGTCACCGTCTGCTGCTGCTAGCCACGCCATGGCTATGCCCATGTGCATGTACAACGTGAGTGTGTGTGTGCTGCGTACAGCACATGTGTGCAGCGTGTGTGTGAGTTATGTGCGTCCTGGTTGTGTACGTGTGTGCAGTGCGTGTGTGTGTGTGTCAGCGGCCGGCCGAGCCCTGAGCGTGCGCGCGTGGCCACGCCCGCACTTGCCTCCGCTCGGCGCTGCTGCTGGTTTTGCTTCTGCGGCTAATGCCTGCATCTAGTGCAGCTTGTTGTTGCTAGTTGCTACCCCTGAAGCTTATATTGCTGCTACTAAATTCCCCCATTGACAGCCACAAAACAGCAACAGATAAATAGCTAAGCAAAATTTAAATTGAATAAAAATTATATGGACTAGAAGTACACTTAACCAGCTTCAATTTACTCCATTGGACCAACTTTATTTGATGCATGTAATAATTCCTATAAAAATCCCAACTTGCAGATTTTAACAGTTTTTTTAAAATTGCATTAAGTGCCCCTTTCCCGCGAAGTTTTGGACGAGTAAATGAACTCTAGTAAAAATTCCTTCCCTACCAGATTCGAGATTGCAGAGAATAGCTCAAGTTTGATATAGGGCACTAACTCGGCGGATGAGCAGAACACTAAGCTGTAGTCCCTCGAAAACAACTAAGTGTGATTTAGAAACAAGAATCCCAAACTTAGCAAAAATTCAGTGGGTTCCAAAATCAATGTCTATGACAAGTGGGCCCTAACCTTTTTAATTATAAAAATGTTTTATTTAAATATATTAACTCTGAGTCACTGACAGGTGGGCCCTCTATGTCAGTTTGACTAGTCAACATCACTATTGTAGATAATGTTGAATTAATAATAATAAATAATTTCAAGAAAATGATTAAAAGGATTGAATCTTTAAAAAATCAATATCTTTTACTTCGTAGGTCGGATCAAAATAATTTATACATCAAAGTTGATCAGAAAAATATAACGAATACAGATACACTACCCATACCCCCCACACCCCTCTAACATACCGCACACGGGACATTCCCCCTCCGATTGCACTGTCTGGTAATCACCCGGAGCCGGTAAAACTTTTCGGATGAAAATGTTCTGAACATGAAAGTTGTTCAAAGTGGCTCAACGAGCACAGATACACTATCCACATGTCTGTCATATGTCTCTAACACTGCAGACATGGAACCTTCCCCCTCCGGATCATTGGTCCGGTAATCAACCAGCACCGATGAGTTAACCCCCGGATAAATTTCCGCTCCGACTAAAATACTTAGTTCTGCGTTAGAACACCGCCAACACTGCTTTTTCCATGTCTTGAATTTGTATTGCTATTACTGCCGTGTATTTATTGTTTCTCCCCCCCTTCTTGTCCGGTAGACCCGACGACCGCTGCCGATGCCCCTGAGATCGACTACTTCGTCGACGACCCTACCTCTACCAGCGAGCTTCCAGGCAAGAAGAGCCATTCTCTTCCCCAGATATCGCCTATCTTTCCGTACTTTTCTTGCACTAGGCATGGTTACCGCTGCTGCTACGTTTCTTACCTCTTCAATTGCATAGCCTGTCATTGTCGCCCTTTGATGTACCTTCCTTTATCCTATGTTGCCTATAATATATATTATATTTAGAGTGAGCCCTGCGCTTTGTTAGCTATGTTTTGAATAGCGGGCCGTGATCACTCTAGGGAGTGAACGCGATTAAAAATATTATAACTACAACAGGTACGGATCAATGCAGACACCCTAGGGAACCTACAACGCGAGACTCTACCGAGTCGCTTCGAGTTTGACTTACGCGTGGACGGACTCGTATTTCAGTCTCGTCGGCTCAGTAGCGTAGCATCAATGGGATGATACGAGGGTACTCCTCTTTAGTTCATTCCGCTGGTGTCTCGGCACCACCGGGGTGATACGAGAATATTCCTCTTTAGTTCATTCCGCCGATTTCTCTGTCGAACCTCTTCAAGTGTACCATCAAGGGTGATACATCCTGGTTTCACTTGATGGTAGGCACTCGAATCAACTGGTGTCCTTACAGGTAAGGAGTTGGGTGACCCAATGGTGCCCGCGTAGGGTATCTTAGCGGAACGACAGGTCAGGTGTATTCCACCGGTGTGCGGCGGGCCTGGTACTATTCGTGGCCGAGAGGTATCCTGTTGTACGAAAGTCGAGCTCTTCAAAGAGAAAACGCGAGACAAGGTAAGGAGACGGTTCACCTTGTTGGTAACCGCACGAGTTGGTGGGACGTCAGGGCAGGCACCGATGTTACTGGTGGACCTGGCTGCTGTCGTTGTCCGCGACTGACCTAAATAAGGACAACGATAACGGTCGTTCCGACAGAAAAAAAATAAACTGCTTAATGGATTCTTCGGATGACTTGAGTAGCCTTTTGGCTTGTACGCGTTGCCTACACGTGGGATAATAAATTATGGGCTCCTCTGCTTCATAGTCTCGTCTGAGGACTCTTCAGACGTTAGCAGTACTACGGCCTGCGCCGGGAAGTGGTGTTGTCTTCTTCGCTCGAGCGGTGTGTATTTGGATTTGCTTTAACTTCGCCGGCCAGCCTCGCACCGTGTAGGAGTACGTCGGGGTTAGGGTCCAAAGCCCCGCATACATAGGATTTAGTCCGGCGGATGACCTCTCTGTTGAGTTTGAAAGATGGGATGTGGAGTGTTGGATAGCCTCGGTGGAGTGTTCCCTAACAAGGTGCCCGCCACCCTGGAGATCCGTGCGTTGTAGTGTAACAGAAGTGCACCCCTGCAGGGAAGATTAATCTATTCGAATAGCCGTGTCCACGGTAACAGGACGCTTTATGCTGTAGCCAGATCCTACTACTAGAAACTATTACTATTAAACTGTTGGTTCCGGGTTTTCTTCCTCGCTGGGATGTCGAGGAAGGGATCTCGGAGGCATTATTATTATTAATTATTACAACTTACTATTATACAATGCTGCAGCAACTTCTGCTGCATTGTTACTTTATGCTTTATATAAACTGTTGGTTGTTTCTCTTCTCATGCTGCAAGACACGTCAGAAGATGCTAGTCTTCGATAGGCCTAGCTTCTTTACCTTGTTCTGATTTCTACCTTGCAGTCCACTATATACAGCCTTCCCTTTCCATTTGTTACAAATGCATAAATGCTTAGTAGCGGACGTAAGACTCGCGGGTATGCTAGATACTCACCCTTGCTTTATTCCCCCTTTTTGTTTTGCCTGATCGGCCGCTGCAGTCGACGTTGGAGTCCATGAGCAGGAGATCCCCGATGCCGACCACCGCAACATGAAGATCCCCGATGCCTTCTACGACGTCGAGTTCCCCTTTGACCAGGAGTATTTTGGAGGTTCCCAGGCAGGAGGCCTTGCCTTTTCGATCGATTTTTGATTTTGTGCTAGCCTTCTTAAGGCAACCTTGTATCCTTGTGTCTGTACTCATATACTATTGCTTCCGGTGACTTGTTCTCTCGATCTGTTGTATTCGAGCCCTCGTGGCCCCAGCCTTGTATTAAACAACTGGTATTATTTTATTTGTAGAGTTGTGTTATGATATCTCACCGCGAGTCCCTGATCTCGATCGTGTACCTTGCGTGTATGATTACTGTAGACGGTGTGAATTTGGGGGCGTCATAAGTTGGTATCAGAGCCGACTGCCTGTAGGACACCCCCTTCCCACTCTTTGGTCGAAGTCGAGTCTAGTCTTTGCAAAACTACTTTACTAACAGTGTCGTGTGGCTTATCGGCCCACGTCGCAAACTTGGTGGTATTAGGATCCTTTTTCTCCGTACCTTTACTCTGGGATTCTACTCTCTTATCCTTGCTAGTAAGTTTTACTAACTCTAACTTTAGGTTCTCGCACCTCCTTCCTTCCGGAGAGCCGTGCAATCCAGATGATCGCTTACTTCGCCAGAAGATTATGAAGAGTACTCTGGGATAAACTTCCGAGACCCTATGTGTTCATCGCCTTTGCAATCCCCTACCACCGATAAGTCCGTATGGATAATTACATGCACCTCTCGATCTAGAAATCATAATTCCCTTGTACTTAAGCATCGAATTATGCCGACGCTTCTTTGATCCGATGCCTTTGCATTCTTTCGCCTTCTGGTTGAGTGCCGATACTCACCTCAGATTCTTTGCGAACCACCCGACCTTTGGTGGATTATTATCCGACTAATCTTACATGGCTTCTTCCATGTGTCGATTGGATTCATCGTGTGAAATACCATCGTTGCCCTCGATGATTTGTGTTATCATCGACAACCTTCCTTGACTCTCTGCTAATACAAATTAGTCGTGTATATCGTGCTCTACTTTCCTTGGGCAGGATATACACCTAATTCTTGTGTATCATTACATTTTCCTTCATTTGGTCCGTTTGATCGGACAGTCACATTTTCCTTTACATTGGGTTGTTTAACCTTTCTTGCATCATTATAACCTAAGAAATGATAATTTCCCTGCTTATGTAAACACCTCGGTGTACAACCTCGTCAGTAACACCTTATTGCCATTGTTGATGACATTTCGGTAACCACCAAGACGAGAACTCTGCCAATTGGTCCGCCTCGTATTAACGAGCAGGAAATGGTTCTCAATGTCCACTGCTCCAGGTACCGATGTTTTTGCCGACATAGCTCATGAGTTGTTCTCTAAACATCCTTGCATCATGATCACGTAATACGCCACCACTCTAACCCAAAGTTCCACTGGACCGTAAGCTGACTCTTGTAACATACCTTGCGATATTCAATCCGATACCAGACACAGTGCTTATGCCCGATGCTCTGGACCCCCTTCTCATTATCCGTTATCGACGTTGAATGCTTGCATATCCGCCTGAAACTTCTCATGCCTTCCTTTGATTCTCTCGATGTATTCCCCTGAGTTAAACTCGAAAGATACTTTGTAGCCCATTCCCTTGGACCACCCCGGTTGATTAACCTGGTACCGATCCGCCCCCTTAAGTGTTATCTCCTAGCCTATTCGTAAGTACGATGAAACCCCGAAAGAAGGATGACCACTCATCGAGATGCACTGATGCAGAGAAATGAAAACTTCAACGAGAAGGATTAACTTCTTCGAGAAGGACAACAAGCACCAGAAGAATCATTAGAATTCGAAACCGAAAATTTACCCCTTACACTACCTTTAATTCTCGGGACGAGAATTCTTTGTAGTTGGGGAGATTTCTAACACCCCGGATGCCACACTACAGTAATCACTTTTACTGTTGCCAAGTCACCATGATTAGGCATGTGATGATCACTCTTGATCATGACTTGTTCAGATTCAACCTGAATAAAAATTCGAACACAATGTGGAAATCAAACTTATAAAGATAATAAATATGAACGTCCATAACCTTGCAAATAACCCACATGTTGTTATAGAACTTAAATCAATATGTTAGCATTACTAAATTGTCCCGAGAAAATTAAATAAAACTAAGGTATAAAAGTTGCATGGAAATTTATGGAAAAATATTTATAAAAATTCTAATAATCAATGGGTCATGTTAAAATAGGAAACGGAATTTATTAAAATGTGTAGATAATTTAAATAAATAATAATCGTGCTAAGTAACCCCATATAAGCCTTTTAAAATAAATAACCATATTCAAATGATTTTATTTTTATCCCAAACTTTTTCTAGTAGTGTAATATAATGCAATACAAATATTGGTGCAAGTTCCACAATTTGCAAAATCAAATGAAAGAAAAACAAAATAAAACAGAACATAAAGGGAAAAAAATAAAGAGAAGATAATGAAAAGGTTAAAAAACCGCCCAAGGCAGAGCCCCCCACTAGGCCCAACCGGCCGCCCCCCAACCGGCCCAGCCCATCTCTCCTTCTCCTTCCTCACGTACAGTGTGAGGGAAGGCAGTGGCCATGGCGCACGCGCCATCCACGCCTCGGATGGCCTCGCGCCGAACATCCGGCGGTGCGCCACGACATATAAGAACCCCGAGCCTCGTGGTCGAACCCTAGCCCCTCCCCTTTTCTCCCCCGCGCCTCCCTCTCCTCTCCAGCAGCTCGTCCGAGCGCCGCTGTGGGCACGCCATTGTCAGCGGCGCGGCCACCCGCCTCCCCAGTCCGTGCGACCACGTCCAGGGGCTCCCTCGTCGACGACTCGTTCGACTACGTGCATCGGGTCGAGCTCGGACGCCTTGCTACCTCGCCATCGCATCATCTTCTCCGCCACGGTCGCCGCGGCCGTCGCGTCGATCTCTACCACCGGTGCCTCCCTGGCCTCCCGAGCTTGTCATCAAGCATCGTGGTGAGCTCCTCTGCCGGTTCCCTCCCTTCCCCAGTAAATTCGTCGATGTTTAGCCGCCATCCCCGTGCTCGCCGTGTCAGCCATGGATGCGCCCGGGCGAGCCCTGCTCGCCATGTCCGTGACCACCCCGCGTTGGCCACGCCCTGCCTCCCCTGCACGCGCTCCTCGCGCCTCCCTCTGCCACTATGGACGCCACCCTCGTGCTCCTGCACGGCCGTGACTTCATCTGGCTATGGCCGAGCCGTGCACTGTGATTGTGTAATGTGAGTGCGTTGTGTGTGTGGCCGGCCGGCTGTGGCACAGCCGGGCGTGCCCAGCCTCGGCATGCCGTGCGACACCCCCCCCCCCCCCCGCACATTGTTGGCCGCGTGCGCCCACTGCCGCCGTGGTCACCGTCTGCTGCTGCTAGCCACGCCATGCCTATGCCCATGTGCATATACAACGTGAGTGTGTGTGTGCTGCGTACAACACATGTGTGCAACGTGTGTGTGAGTTATGTGCGTCCTGGTTGTGTACGTGTGTGCCGTGCGTGTGTGTGTGTGTCAGCCGCCGGCCGAGCCCTGAGCGTGCGCGCGTGGCCACGCCCACACTTGCCTCCGCTCGGCGCTGCTGCTGGTTTTGCTGCTGCGGCTAATGCTTGCATCTAGTGCTGCTTGTTGTTGCTAGTTGCTACCCCTGAAGCTTATATTGCTGCTACTAAATTCCCCCATTGACAGCCACAAAACAGCAACAGATAAATAGCTAAGCAAAATTTAAATTGAATAAAAATTATATAGATTAGAAGTACACTTAACCAGCTTCAATTTACTCCATTGGACCAACTTCATTTGATGCATGTAATAATTCCTATAAAAAACCCAACTTGCAGATTTTAACGGGTTTTTTAAAATTGCATTAAGTGCCCCTTTTCCCGCGAAGTTTTGGTCGAGTAAATGAACTCTAGTAAAAATTCCTCCCCTACCAGATTCGAGATTGCAGAGAATAGCTCAAGTTTGATATAGGGCACTAACTCGGCGGATGAGCAGAACACTAAGCTGTAGTCCCTCGAAAACAGCTAAGTGTTTATTTAGAAACAAGAATCCCAAACTTTGCAAAAATTCAGTGGGTTCCAAAATCAATGTTTATGACAAGTGGGTCCTAGCCTTTTTAATTATAAAAATGTTTTATTTAAATATATTAACTCTGAGTCACTGACAGGTGGGCCCTCTGTGTCAGTTTGACTAGTCAACATCACTATTGTAGATAATGTTGAATTAATAATAATAAATAATTTCTAGAAAATGATTAAAATGATTGACTCTTTCAAAAATCAATATCTTTTAGTTCGTAGGTCGGATCAAAATAATTTATACATCAAAGTTGATCAGAAAAATATAACGAATATAGATACACTACCCATACCCCCCACACCCCTCTAACATACCGCACACGGGACAACCCCCCTCCGATTGCATTGTCTGGTAATCACCCGGAGCCGGTAAAACTTTCCGGATGAAAATGTTCTGAACATGAAAGTTGTTCAGAATGGATCAACGAGCACGGATACACTATCCACATGTCTGTCAGATGTCTCTAACACTGCAGACATGGAACCTTCCCCCTCCGGATCATTGGTCCAGTAATCAACCAGCACCGATGAGTCAACCCCCGGATAAATTTCCGCTCCGACTAAAATACTTAGTTCTGCGTTAGAACACCGCCAACACTGCTTTTGCCATGTCTTGAATTTGTATTGCTATTACTGTCGTGTATTTTTGTTTCTCCCCCCTTCTTGTCCGGTAGACCCGTCGACCGCTGCCGATGCCCCTAAGATCGACTACTTCGTCGACGACCCTACCTCTACCAGCGAGCTTCCAGGCAAGAAGAGTCATTTTTCTTCCCCAGGTAACGCCTATCTTTCCGTACTTTTCTTGCACTGGGCATGGTTACCGCTGCTGCTACGTTGCTTACCTATTCAATTGCATAGCCTGTCATTGTCGCCCTTTGATGTACCTTCCTTTATCCTATGTTGCCTATAATATATATTATATTGAGCAGTGAGCCCTGCGTTTTGTTAGCTAGGTTTGGAATAGCGGGTCGTGATCAGTCTGGGGAGTGAACGCGATTAAAAATATTATAACTACAATAGGTACGGATCAATGCAGACACCCTAGGGAACCTACAACGGCGAGACTCTGCCGAGTCGCTTCGAGTTTGACTTACGCGTGGACGGACTCGTATTTCAGTCTCATCGGCTCAGTAGCGTAGCATTACTGGGATGAAACGAGGGTATTCCTCTTTAGTTCATTCCGCTGGTGTCTCGGCACCACCGGGGTGATACGAGAATATTCCTCTTTAGTTCATTCCGCTGATGTCTCTTTCGAACCTCTTCAAGTGTACCATCGAGGGTGATTCCTCCTGGTTTCACTTGATGGTAGGCACTCGAATCAACTAGTGTCCTTACAGGTAAGGAGTCGGGTGACCCAACGGTGCCCGTGCAGGGTATCTTAGCGGAACGACAGGTCAGGGGTATTCCACCGGTGTGCGGCGGGCCTAGTACTGTTCGGTGCCGAGAGGTATCCTGTTGTACGAAAGTCAAGCTCTTCAAAGAGCAAACGCGAGACAAGTTAAGGAGACGGTTCATCTTCTTGGTAACCGCACGAGTTGGTGGGACGTCAGGGCAGGCACCGATGTTACTGGTGGACCTGGCTGCTGTCGTTGTCCGCGACTCACCTAAATAAGGACAACGATAAAGGTTGTTCCGACAGAAAATAAATAAACTGCTTAATGGATTCAGCGGATGACTTGAGTAGCCTTTTGGCTTGTACGCGCTGCCTACATGTGGGATAATGAGTTATGGGCTCCTCTGCTTCATAGTCTCGTCCGAGGACTCTTCAGTAGTCAACAGTACCACGGCCTGCGCCGGGAAGTGGTGTTGTCTTCTTCGCTCGAGCGGTGTGTATTTGGATTTGCTTTAACTTCACCGGCCAGCCTCGCACTGTGCAGGAGTACGTCGGGGTTAGGGTCCAAAGCCCCGCGTACATAGGATTTAGTCCGGCGGATGACCTCTCTGTTGACCTTGAAAGATGGGATGTTGTCAGAACCCCAACTAGGGTAAGTGCTAGGGTTTGAGTGCTCCTTTCCATCATGCAAAATTTTCAAAAGAAATTCAAAAATGGGGAAGCAGAAAGCCCTGAGAAATTATTTGAAATGGCCAGATAAAAATATTTTTCCAAAAATCATTTGAATGCTTGGAAAATTCCTAGAAATGTTGCTGATCATTTTAAAAGTGGTTTGGGATCAATCCCATGCACATGGAATTTTCTAATATTCAAAAGGTGCTTTGGAAATTAAATTAAACTCCAATTTGAATTTAAATTCAAATTGTTTGATTTTCAAAAATCACCAAAACTTATGAGTGGCTAGCTATATATGTTATAAGCCCACATAAAAGTTTTCATGATTTTTAAAAATGCTCTGCTATTTTATTTTGGGGCAAAACACACAACAGAAAAGGAAAACAGAAAGAAATAACAGAAGAAAAGGAAAAGAAAAACCCAGCCCAACCCCTACGGCCTCGGGCCCAACTAGACTTCCCCGGCCCAGCCCACGACAGCCTTGTCGTCTTCTTCCCCGCGCTGCCAAGCAGCTCGCTGGAAGGGCAGAACGCGGCGACGACGCCACCACGACGTCTCGCGTATTCCTGGCCACCCAGGCCCCCTCTCCTCGCCAAGAAGCCGCCACGCGCACGCCGCACCTTTCCCCCTTGCCCGTGGTCACCCTCCCCTTTTCCTTCATCGTCTTCTCCGTGAGCACCCGAGAGACTACCGGAGCGCCACCGTGATTCCGCGCGGCCAGAGACGGCCAACGGCCGCGAGAAGTTGTCCCGGAAGGTCGCCGTAGACGCAAGCCACGCCGTGCAGAAGCTGGCCGACCAATTCTGCCCTGAACGGCCGCAAGCCTCGTCGACATCTCGCCGGAGCCGCCGGCTTCCGTCGACGATTCCTTCGTCACCAGGGCACCTTCGACCTCGCTGTCGCCTCCAACACATTCCTGGTGAGCAGGCGCTTCAAATCCCTAACCTTAATCCTCCTGTTGCACCTCCTAGCCACCCCCGCCATGGAAGCCGAAGCTTGGACCCGCCATGGCCGACGAGGTGCAAGCTCCCATGCCTCCCTTCCCTTGCCGAGATGCGCATGGTGCTACTGAGTCCCCCAGGGTCACGATGCCCTAGCCCATGGCCAAAACGCCCCACTGCCACGCGATGTCTGCGATAACCGGACTCCGACCGCCGCGAAATTTGAAGCCGGCGACGTTGAGGACCTCCCCGGCGACGCGCAGCTAGCTTCCAAGAAGCGCACGACCACGGGCTACAATTTGGTAGCCCTAGCGCTGCGTTTGGCTGCCGGAATCGCAGTCCAGTGAGGACGCCGCCGTGTTTTGGCTTCGCCGGCGGCAGCCGACATGGCCGGCCATTAAGGCCTTATTTAGCCTAAGCTAATTACCCCCTAGGGCCACTGACAGGTGGGCCCCCTGGCCCCCTAAACCCCTCTGTTAACTAAACAGAGAGGGATTAGCCCCTCTCCCACTGACAGGGCTGGCCCACTGGCCAGAGCCCCTGTGACGTCACCCCCACGTCATGCTGATGCAATAAACCATTTTCCAGAGAATTAAAATAATCCAGAAAAATCCAGAAAATCTTTTAAACTTTGGAAATTCATAACTAATTCATATGAACTCCAAATTGGACAAATAATATATGAAAAATGATCAGCATAAAATTCTCTATCCAAATATGCAACTTTCAACCATGTTTGAGTTGATTTTAAAATGGAACCAGTAGCTTTTGCTATTTGGCTTAATTGGAATTAATTCAAATTTATTCCAAATGCATTTCTAAATTGAACCAATGCAATGCACATATGATCACTTGTACTTCAGAAGCTTATCCCACACATGATGACATGGTATACAATGATCAAACATTAGCAAATGCAAGTTGACCTAATTTGAATAACATTTGGAGTTTGAATTTGAATTAACTTTTCAAATCAACTTCAATTAACATGTGGCAAATTGAACCTAGATCAAACCAATACCATTCACCTCATGGACAACATAACATGTGTTTGTGCATTCTATTACAATGTTGGCCCCCTTTGTTGATGATTGTTTCCGGTAACAGCTTTGTCGAGACGGTGATCACCCCCGAAGACGAAGACCACCGTTAAGAACCGTGTATCGTCAGCAAGGCAAGAAAACCCCATTGATCATGTCTATAAAATCCCAATTCCCTCTCAGTCTCGCTTATGCATGTTTAGGAGATCACTTTGTATCGATTCTACCGCATAGTTGAACCCATATCCGATGCATGACCTATCATCTTGTCACAGTAGTAAGCAAACCACAATCCTAGCTAACATAGGAGTTGTTTGATATCATGTGGCCCCTGCAACTGTTACAGCTTATTGCATGCTTAGTGTTACAGTGAGGTTACTTTTGATGTGAGTCGGGATGATAGTGAACATGGTGTTGATGAAAGTGAAACTGTGTCGGTGAATCCACCCTAATACAAGGTGAACGATGAGAGGCTGTGTAGGAGTACACAGTGGGTTGTCTCGTTGAACACCGCCTTAAGCATCGAGTTCTTGTATGGTAATCCAAGACAAAGAGTACAACCACACATTGGGCTCACTGACCCCTCTCGGCCTAGTACCTTGATCCGTGTCGACGTCCAGGAGTCACATTAGTTCGGGCTTTCCATTTGACATGTGCATAGAAAAAGAACGAAGGAACTGGTTGCATCATATAGATATGAGGGTGCACCTGTGAGGCAGGAAAACCATCTGCCAGAGATGGCGTCTCGGTCACCTACATTGTTTGAGTCCGTTTCGTTGATCCGGCCGGGCTCTCGAGCGGAGGCAAACTCAGATAGTCGACTCCTGGAATAGACCGGTTGTGAGCGATGTGTCGTGGTGAACATCCTCGCTGTCACCTCTTGAACGGTGGCGAGACCTGGCGGTAACCGATGGTCATGTGTGTGTAGTTTACACCCTTGCAAGGTTAACAAAACTATTCAAATAGCCACGTCCGCGGTTAAGGACTACTTGGAACCTGTACCTGATTATTAGACAACTTGAACTGGATACTTCTAAAATACACCAAGATAAGTGTGAGTGCTATGGTGTGCCTCCTCGTGGGAAGTCGAGGAAGTAACCATAGTGGTGTAATTGGTTGGAGATGTAGTGGACTCGTGTACGCTTCTTACCTCAAGTCTGGTACTCGTAGTTCAGGAATAGCCAAGTCAAAGCTGGCACTTCTGCATGATGAAACCCCACCTCCCTTTACCTTGATACTTGAGCATGAGTAGTATAGATCTGATGTAAGTCTTGCTGAGTACGACTTTGTACTCACGTTTGCTTATTCTATGTTTTAGATGAGAACCCGGACCCCGATGGAGTCATCAACCTGAAGCTCGACGTTGACTAAGTTAGCATAGTCCCAGACAGCAGTCTGGTCCCTCGTGGAAGGGAATGTTTGTTTACAAGGCTTCTCTAAGCCATTTGTTAAACTTGTCTGTACTCAGACCTAATTTGCTTTCGTTGTATGCTGTAATGTTGATCACAGACATGTGATCTTTGTATGCTCTATGTGTATATCAATAAAGAATACTTTGTAGAGTTATGTGATGATACCTGCTGTTCATACTAGGCATGTGTGCTGCGTGTATGTTTATAACATGCATGTCTTAGTATGGGTTTTCGAGACCTTAGTTGTGATCTGGCTGGCGGTCTTTTATACACCAAGTGGCCCTTAGATGTGCGCAGCTTGGGGCATCGCGATGCGATTGCTCGTGACTCTGTCACGTGCACACTTTGTTGTATGATCGAGCCCGCCCTAGACCCCGACTAAGTGATCGGGCTGGAGTAAGTCTATGTAAGAGTTAGGATCCAATCGATAACATGGTTGAGGCGACTTGTCTATGAGTATGGGATTCACCACCCATAAGCATTTAGACTTGTGAGCGAACGATGAGGACCCATCTCAGTTGATCATCCGGCCTGAATGGGATGCCCCTCACGTTCGATGCTTACCGAGAACGTTCTGTGCTTGGCCTTGTCTGCTTAGACAAGTGGGTACGGTTCTCGGCTTTCCATGTGATTGTATCGTGGCTGGAATTACATACGCTAACCCCGGGTCCCGACAGACTTGGTATCAGAGCAGGACTGCCTGTAGGCTTAGCAAACCCTTGGTCGAAGTCGAGTCTAGCATTCTATAGTTATATAGTTACTCTGGGTATAAGGGAACAACGTAAGGCTTCTTTTTCTCCTTATCCTCATCGATCTGAGTTCTGGTTCACCCTTATCTTTTCTACGGGATGATAGGACTAGGCTCATCTATGTCTTATAAAAAAATCTCGCTGAGTGCTTCCTTGTAGCCGTAGAATTGTTGTGGTCGTCTAGAGTCTTCGTGTCTTTGAGTTCCTTGAGGAAGTTTTGTCCAATCTCCTCGAGATCGTCTTGTTTTCCATCCCGGTGTAGCCGTTATGCTGCCGGATTTATCCCGTGTTTCTGTGGATCATTGCCTTCGCATTATAATCCTTTCCGCCTTCATCATGTCTTGTTATCCTTGAATCCATCATTCGACCTGTTCTGATTGTTGATTTTTATCACACAGGATGTCAGGTGGAACTTGTAGTGTTGTTCATCGAAATCGAGACCGTGTTTGGAATCGAAATGATGATGAACCTCTACCACCGCCTTCTGCAGCGGAAATCATGATGGAAGCTGAGAAGAATCAACGTGATCAAACACGCCTTCTGGAGCTCATCGAGCAGAATACCTCACGTCATCGTAATGTGGTTGTGAGCATTCAGGACATCATCCTCCTCAAGCCACCGGTATTCCGATGTTCTTCTGAGCCCCTTGAAGCTGATGATTGGCTCCGTTCCATCGAGCGTAAGCTTGATACTGCACATGTTGCTCCCAATGATTGAGTTGTTTTCGCGGTATACTTCCTGGAAGGTGCTGCTCTTCAATGGTGGGAGAACTATGTTGCTATGCAGCCAGATAGTCACGTAGTGACTTGGCAGGAGTTCTGTGTTGCCTTTCGAGGGTACCACATTCTGGATGAGTTGATGGAGCGCAAGAAGGAAGAGTTCTGCAATTTGACTCAAGGAGAGATGTCCATTCATGAGTATGTGAGAGAGTTCAACCGTCTTGCTCGGTATGCCCAAGATGATATCACCACCGATGCCAGAAAGCAGGCAAGGTTCCGTAAGGGACTTAGCCCCATCCTTCGTCATGATCTCAACCTCATCGAATTTGCCACCTTTGAGGATTTAGTCAACAGATCCTTCAGAGCTGAGCATGGCAATGAAATTTTCGAAGAGTCCCGCAAGCATGCTCTTTCTTCCAGTTCAGCCCCTCAGAAACGCCGAATTTGGATTCCAACCAGAGCCATACCTCAAAACTTTTTGCAGAGACCAACCTCCAATATATGTCATCCACCCCAACACATTATTCCACCCCGAAATGATGGTGTGCAGCTAAGCAATCCCACTCCCAGCAATTCAGACAGGGTATGCTTTAAGTGTGGTCTTCCAGGCCATTACTATCGTCAATGCCCTCCGGTCTTGATGGCACCACGTCATTCTCGAACCAAGCCTCCAAAGAAACCAACCACCAAAGCCTTCCCAGCAAAGCCTTCATCCACAAGTAGTGGTTGTGTGAACCAAATCTCAGTTGAGGAAACCACTGATGCTTCTGACGTCATTCTTGGCACACTCCCAGTCAATCATGTTCCAGCCTCCGTTCTTTTCGATCCAGGAGCTTCTCATTCATTCATGTCGGAGAGTTATGCACTTCGTCATGAGTTTCCTTTTGAAGAAATGTTTTCTCCAATGATCATTCAAACTCCTGGTTCAAAGTGGCAAACTAATAGAGTAAGCCATGGCAATCAAATTGCAATTGAGGGTTTAGTATTCCTTGCTTCTCTTATAGCCCTCAAATCTTCGGACATCGATGTCATCCTAGGAATGGATTGGTTATCAAGGCAGAATGCTTTCCTTGATTGTAAAGCCAAATCAGTCAAACTCACCCATCCTTCAGGCCAGACCATTGACTACACATCACCCAGCTCTAGAATCCAGATGCATACCTTGAATGTGCTTCCACTTCCAGACCTTGAAGATGTTCCGGTGGTTCGTGACTTCCCGGATGTCTTTCCTAAAGAGCTGCCGGGAATGCCACCCGACAGGTGTGTAGAATTCATAGTGGATCTTATACCAGGCACAGCCCCAATTTCCAGACGTCCATATAGAATGTCCCCACATGAGTTAGCTGAGCTAAAAACCCAACTTGATGCTTCTTTGGCAAAAGGCTTCATCCGCCCTAGCTCATCACCATGGGGTTGCCCCGTTCTGTTCGTAAAGAAGAAAGATGGAACAGAAAGGATGTGCGTAGACTATCGTCCGCTAAATCTAGCGACGATATAGAACAAGTACGCACTGCCCAGGATCAATGATCTTTATGATCAACTTGCAGGATCCTCTGTCTTCTCCAAGATGGATTTGAGATTAGGCTATCATCAAATCAAAATCCGAAACGAGGACATTCCCAAAACGGCTTTCACTACTCGTTATGGTCTTTACGAGTATACCGTCATGTCCTTCGGTTTGACCAATGCCCCCGCCACATTCTCGCGCTTAATGAATTCGATCTTCATGGAGTACTTAGATAAATTTGTTGTGGTTTATCTTGATGATATTCTCATCTACTCGAAGAACGAAGAAGAACACGCAGAACATCTTAGGTTGGTATTGATGAAACTTAGAGAGAACCGCCTTTATGCCAAGTTCTCCAAGTGTGAATTTTGGCTACCAGAAGTGACCTACTTAGGCCACGTGATTTCTGCGAAAGGTGTTGCAGTCAATCCCGAGAGAGTTCAGGCCGTCCTTGACTGGACTCCACCTGAATCGGTTAAGCAAGTTAGGAGTTTTCTTGGCTTAGCCAACTATTGCCGTCGCTTCATCGAGAACTTTTCTAAAGTTGCAAAGCCTCTTACTGAACTCCTCAAGAAAGATAAGAAATTCCAATGGACCCCCAAGTGCGAGGAAAGCTTTCAAGAGCTAAAAAGAAGATTGACTTCTGCACCCGTACTTGCACCTCCAGACACCAAAAGGGATTTCGAGATCTATTGTGATGCTTCACGGCAAGGGTTAGGATGCATACTTATGCAAGATCGACATGTGGTAGCTTATGCTTCACGCCAATTGCGGCCACATGAAGAGAACTATCCTACCCATGATCTTGAACTCGCTGCCGTAGTTCATGCCCTGAAGACTTGGCGACATTACCTCCTTGGTAATCGTTGTGAGATCTATTCCGACCACCAAAGCCTCAAATATATTTTCACCCAGCCAGATCTTAATCTCAGGCAAAGACGCTGGATAGAGTTGATAAAAGATTATGACTTAGGAATTTCTTACACCCCAGGCAAGGCCAATTTCATGGCTAATGCACTAAGTCGTAAGTCGTATTGTAACAACCTCATGTTACAACAGTATCAACCACTTCTTCATGAGGAATTTCGAAAACTCAATCTCGAGATTGTTCCTCATGGATCTCTTTTCAATTTGGTGGCGAAACCAACCCTTGAGGATCAAATTATAGTTGCCCAAAGACGTGCACGAGGTGTACGCCGGATCAAGGAGAACATTGCTAGCGGAGTTGCTAAATGTTTCTCCACAGATAGTAAAGGAACGGTATTCTTTGAAAATCGTTTGGTAGTACCTAAGAATAGGGATCTAAGGCAACTCATCCTGAAAGAAGCCCATGACACACCCCTCTCAATTCATCCCGGTAGCACAAAAATGTACCGAGATCTACGCCAGAGATTTTGGTGGACCCGGATGAAGAGAGACATTGCTCGATTTTTTGCTGAATGTGATGTTTGTCGTCGCATTCAGGCAGAACACCAAAGACCTGCTGGCACACTTCAACCTTTGCCTATTCCAGAGTGGAAATGGGACAAAGTCGGTATGGACTTCATCACCGGCTTTCCAAAAACCCAGAAAGGAAATGATGCCATCTTCGTGGTCATTGATAGACTTTCCAAAGTTGCTCACTTCCTTCCCGTTCGTGAGTCTATAACTGCTAGCCAGTTGGCGGACTTGTACGTCTCTAGAATTGTGTCTCTTCACGGTGTTCCTTTGGTGATCAATTCTGATCGTGGTAGCCTTTTCACCTCTAGATTCTGGGGAAGCTTTCAAAATGCTATGGGAACTCATCTATCCTTTTGTACAACTTTCCATCCTCAGTCTAGCGGTCAAGGTTAAAGGGTTAATCAAATCTTGGAAGACATGCTCAGAGCTTGTGTTATCTCATTCGGAAAGAATTGGGAGAAATCTCTTCCTTTCGCCGAATTTGCTTATAACAACAGTTTTCAATCTAGTCTGAACATGGCTCATTTTGAACTCTTCTACGGACGACGATGTCGAACACCCCTAAACTGGTCAGAAACCGGTGAAAGACAACTCTTTGGACCGGATATGATCAAGGAAGCAGAAGAGCAAGTTCGCATTGTTCGTGATCGTTTGAAAGCCGCTCAGTCTCGTCAAAAGAGCTACTATGATCGTCATCATAGAGAGGAGAGCTACAATCTTGATGAGAAGGCTTACCTCCGGGTTACTCCTCTGAAGGGAACCCAAAGATTCGGTATCAAAGGCAAGTTGGCCCCACGTTACATCGTACCTTTCCGCATTCTAGCTAAACGTGAGAAGTTGCCTACCAACTTGAACTACCCCCTCACCTTTTCCGAGTACATGATGTATTCCATGTGTCACAACTCAGGCGTTGCTTCAAGGACCCCATCCGCGAAGTCGACCATGAAACGCTTGATCTCCAAGATGACCTTTCTTATCGAGAGTACCCTATTCGTATTCTTGATTCAGCCGAGCGTGTCACTCGCCGTCAGAAGATCAAGTTCCTTAAAGTTCAATGGTCACATCACTCCGAGAAAGAAGCAACATGGGAAAGAGAAGACCGCCTGCGTGCCGAGTACCCCACCTTCCTCCCGACGACTTCTGAATCTCAGGACGAGATTCTTTTGAGTGGGGGCGAGTTGTCAGAACCCCAACTAGGGTAAGTGCTAGGGTTTGAGTGCCCCTTTGCATCATGCAAAATTTTCAAAAGAAATTAAAAAATGGGGAAGCAGAAAGCCCTGAGAAATTATTTGAAATGGCCAGATAAAAATATTTTTCCAAAAATCATTTGAATGCTTGGAAAATTCCTAGAAATGTTGCTGATCATTTTAAAAGTGGTTTGGGATCAATCCCATGCACATGGAATTTTCTAATATTCAAAAGGTGCTTTGGAAATTAAATTAAACTCCAATTTGAATTTAAATTCAAATTGTTTGATTTTCAAAAATCACCAAAACTTATGAGTGGCTAGCTATATATGTTATAAGCCCACATAAAAGTTTTCATGATTTTTAAAAATGCTCTGCTATTTTATTTTGGGGCAAAACACACAACAGAAAAGGAAAACAGAAAGAAATAACAGAAGAAAAGGAAAAAGAAAAACCCAGCCCAACCCCTACGGCCTCGGGCCCAACTAGACTTCCCCGGCCCAGCCCTCGACAGCCTTGTCGTCTTCTTCCCCGCGCTGCCAAGCAGCTCGCTGGAAAGGCAGACCGCGGCGACGATGCCACCGCGACGTCTCGCGTATTCCTGGCCACCCAGGCCCCCTCTCCTCGCCAAGAAGCCGCCACGCGCACGCCGCACCTTTCCCCCTTGCCCGTGGTCACCCTCCCCTTTTCCTTCATCGTCTTCTCCATGAGCACCCGAGAGACTACCGGAGCGCCGCCGTGATTCCGCGCGGCCAGAGACGGCCAACGGCCGCGAGAAGTTGTCCCGGAAGGTCGCCGTAGACGCAAGCCACGCCGTGCAGAAGCTGGCCGACCAATTCTGCCCTGAACGGCCGCAAGCCTTGTCGACATCTCGCCGGAGCCGCCGGATTCCGTCGACGATTCCGTCGTCACCAGGGCACCTTTGACCTCGATGTCGCCTCCAACACATTCCTGGTGAGAAGGCGCTTCAAAACCCTAAGCTCAATCCTCCTGTTGCACCTCCTAGCCACCCCTGCCATGGAAGCCGAAGCTTGGACCCGCCATGGCCGACGAGGTGCAAGCTCCCATGCCTCCCTTCCCTTGCCGAGATGCGCATGGTGCTACTGAGTCCCCCACGGTCACGATGCCCTAGCCCATGGCCAAAACGCCCCACTGCCACGCGATGTCTGCGATAACCGGACTCCGGCCGCCGCGACAGTTGAAGCCGGCGACGTTGAGGACCTCCCCGGCGACGCGCAGCTAGCTTCCGAGAAGCGCACGACCACGGGCTACAATTTGGCAGCCCTAGCGCTGCGTTTGGCTGCCGGAATCGCAGTCCAGTGAGGACGCCGCCGTGTTTTGGCGTCGCCGGCGGCAGCCGACATGGCCGGCCATTAAGGCCTTATTTAGCCTAAGCTAATTACCCCCTAGGGACACGGACAGGTGGGCCCCCTGGCCCCCTAAACCCCTCTGTTAACTAAACAGAGAGGGATTAGCCCCTCTCCCACTGACAGGGCTGGCCCACTGGCCAGAGCCCCTGTGACATCACACCCACGTCATGCTGATGCAATAAACCATTTTCCAGAGAATTAAAATAATCCAGAAAAATCCAGAAAATCTTTTAAACTTTGAAAATTCATAACTAATTCATATGAACTCCAAATTGGACAAATAATATATGAAAAATGATCAGCATAAAATTATCTATCCAAATATGCAACTTTCAACCATGTTTGAGTTGATTTTAAAATGGAATCAGTAGCTTTTGCTATTTGGCTAAATTGGAATTAATTCAAATTTATTCCAAATGCATTTCTAAATTGAACCAATGCAATGCACATATGATCACTTGTACTTCAGAAGCTTATCCCACACATGATGACATGGTATACAATGATCAAACATTAGCAAATGCAAGTTGACCTAATTTGAATAACATTTGGAGTTTGAATTTGAATTAACTTTTCAAATCCACTTCAATTAACATGTGGCAAATTGAACCTAGATCAAACCAATACCATTCACCTCATGGACAACATAATCATGTGTTGGTGCATTCTATTACAATGTTGGCCCCCTTTGTTGATGATTGTTTCCGGTAACAGCTTTGCCGAGACGGTGATCACCCCCGAAGAAGAAGACCACCGTTAAGAACCGTGTATCGTCAGCAAGGCAAGAAAACCCCATTGATCATGTCTATAAAATCCCAATTCCCTCTCAGTCTCGCTTATGCATGTTTAGGAGATCACTTTGTATCGATTCTACCGCATAGTTGAACCCATATCCGATGCATGACCTATCATCTTGTCACAGTAGTAAGCAAACCACAATCCTAGCTGACATAGGAGTTGTTTGATATCATGTGGCCCCTGCAACTGTTACAGCTTATTGCATGCTTAGTGTTACAGTGAGGTTACTTTTGATGTGAGTCGGGATGATAGTGAACATGGTGTTGATGAAAGTGAAACTGTGTCGGTGAATCCACCCTAATACAAGGTGAACGATGAGAGGCTGTGTAGGAGTACACAGTGGGTTGTCTCGTTGAACACCGCCTTAAGCATCGAGTTCTTCTATGGTAATCCAAGACAAAGAGTACAACCACACATTGGGCTGACTGACCCCTCTCGGCCTAGTACCTTGATCCGTGTCGACGTCCAGGAGTCACATTAGTTCGGGCTTTCCATTTGACATGTGCATAGAAAAAGAACGAAGGAACTGGTTGCATCATATGGATATGTGGGTGCACCTGTGAGGCAGGAAAACCATCTTCCAGAGGTGGCGTCTCGGTCACCTACATTGTTTGAGTCCGTTTCGTTGATCCGGCCGGGCTCTCGAGCGGAGGCAAACTCAGATAGTCGACTCCTGGAATAGACCGGTTGTGAGCGAATTGTCGTGGTGAACATCCTCGCTGTCACCTCTTGAACGGTGGAGAGACCTGGCGGTAACCGATGGTCATGTGTGTGTAGTTTATACCCTTGCAAGGTTAACAAAACTATTCGAATAGCCGCGTCCGCGGTTAAGGACTACTTGGAACCTGTACCTGATTATTAGACAACTTGAACTGGATACTTCTAAAATACACCAAGATAAGTGTGAGTGCTATGGTGTGCCTCCTCGTGGGAAGTCGAGGAAGTAACCATAGTGGTGTAATTGGTTGGAGATGTAGTGGACTCGTGTACGCTTCTTACCTCAAGTCTGGTACTCGTAGTTCAGGAATAGCCAAGTCAAAGCTGGCACTTGTGCATGATGAAACCCCACCTCCCTTTACCTTGATACTTGAGCATGAGTAGTATAGATCTGATGTAAGTCTTGCTGAGTACGACTTTGTACTCACATTTGCTTATTCTATGTTTTAGATGAGAACCCGGACCCCGATGGAGTCATCAACCTGAAGCTCGACGTTGACTAAGTTAGCATAGTCCCAGACAGCAGTCTGGTCCCTCGTGGAAGGGCATGTTTGTTTACAAGGCTTCTCTAAGCCATTTGTTAAACTTGTCTGTACTCAGACCTAATTTGCTTCCGTTGTATGATGTAATGTTGATCACAGACATGTGATCTTTGTATGCTCTATGTGTATATCAAAAAAGATTACTTTGTAGAGTTATGTGATGATACCTGCTGTTCATACTAGGCATGTGTGCTGCGTGTATGTTTATAACATGCATGTCTTAGTATGGGTTTTCGAGACCTTAGTTGTGATCTGGCTGGCGGTCTTTTATACACCAAGTGGCCCTTAGATGTGCGCAGCTTGGGGCATCGCGATGCGATTTCTCGTGACTCTGTCATGTGCACACTTTGTTGTATGATCGAGCCCGCCCTAGACCCCGACTAAGTGATCGGGCTGGAGTAAGTCTATGTAAGAGTTAGGATCCAATCGATAACATGGTTGAGGCGACTTGTCTATGAGTATGGGATTCACCACCCATAAGCATTTAGACTTCTGAGCGAACGATGAGGACCCATCTCAGTTGATCATCCGGCCTGAATGGGATGCCCCTCACGTTCGATGCTTACCGAGAACATTCTGTGCTTGGCCTTGTCTGCTTAGACAAGTGGGTACGGTTCTCGGCTCTCCATGTGATTGTATCGTGACTGGAATTACATACGCTAACCCCGGGTCCCGACAGATGTGGAGTGTCGGATAGCCTCGGTGAAGCGTTCCCTAACAAGGTGCCCGCCACCCTGGAGATCTGTGCGTTGTAGTGTAACAGAAGTGCACCCCTGCAGGGAAGATTAATCTATTCGAATAGCCGTGTCCACGGTAACAGGACGCTTTATGCTGAAGTCAGATCCTACTACTAGAAACTATTACTATTAAACTGTTGGTTCCGGGTTTTCTTGCTCGCTGGGACGTCGAGGAAGGGATCTCGGAGGCATTATTATTATTAATTATTACAACTTACTATTATACAATGCTGCAGCAACTTCTGCTTCATTGTTAGTTTATGATTTATATAAACTGTTGGCTGTTTCTCTTCTCATGATGCAAGACATGTCAGAAGATGCTAGTCTTCGATAGGCCTAGCTTCTTATCCTTGTTCTGATTTCTACCTTGCAGTCCACTATATACAGCCTGCCATTCCATTTGTTACAAATGCATAAATGCTTAGTAGTGGACGTAAGACTCGCGGGTATGCTAGATACTCACCCTTTCTTTATTCCCCCTTTTTGTTTTGGCTGATCGGCCGCTGCAGTCGACGTTGGAGTCCAGGAGAAGGAGATCCCCGATGCCGACCACCGCAACATGAAGATCCCCGATGCCTTCTACGACGTCGAGTTCCCCTTTGACCAGGAGTAGTTTGGAGGTTCCCAGGAAGGAGGCCTTGCCTTCTCGCTCGAGTGTTGATTTTGTGCTAGACTTCTTAAGGAAACCTTGTATCCTTGTGTCTGTACTCAGATACTATTGCTTCCGCTAACTTGTTCTCTCGAGTTGTTGTATTCGAGCCCTCGTGGCCCCTAGCTTGTATTAAACAACTTGTATTATTTTATTTGTAGAGTTGTGTTGTGATATCTCACCGTGAGTCCCTGATCTCGGTCGTGTACCTTGCGTGTTTGATTACTGTACACGGTCTGATTTTGGGGGCGTCACAACGCTCAACTACAACCACATCACTGACTGCTCGGTTGTTGGATGAGATATAGAGTAGCATAGGTTCCTTTGGCTTAGGAGCCGCCAGGATTGGAGCCTGGGATAACTGTTTCTTTAGTGACTCTAGAGCTTGATCATCCTCATCACCCCAAACAAAATTTTCCGACTTCCTCAATTGTCGGTACAGGGGGATTGCCTTTTCTCCAAGTTGGCTTATAAACTGACTTAGGGAAGCCACACATCCGTGAGTCATTGAACTCCCTTCACTGAGGCTGGCTTCTGAAGGGCCGTGATAGCGTTGATTTTCTCCGGGTTTGCCTTAATTCCTCTCTCATATACTATGTATCCGAGGAGGTTTCCTGCGGAGACCCCAAAGGTGCATTTGGCCGGGTTAACTTCATCTGGTACTTGCGCAGATTCTTGAAGGTTTCCTGCAGGTCACCGATGAGTGAGTCAGTCAGCTGCGATTTGACCACTATATCATCCACATAGGCGTGCACTTTGCGCCCAATTTGTTCTATGAGGCAATTATGTACTGTTCAATGATATGTGGCTCCCGCATTCTTCAAGCCGAAAGGCATAGAAGTATAACAGTAAATCCCAAAAGGAGTGATGAAAGCTGTTTTTTCCTGGTCCTCAAGAGCCATTTTGATTTGGTGATAACCAGAATAGGCATCCAAAAAACACAGGGGCTCACATCCTGCGGTCGAGTATATGATCTGGTCAATACGAGGCAACACAAAGGGATCCTTTGGGCAAGCCTTGTTTAGTTTGGTGTAGTCGATACACATATGCCAAGTCTCGTCTTTTTCAAAACGAGGACCGGGTTTGCGAGCCACTCCGGATAAAAAACTTCCATGATGAACCCAGCAGCGAGGAGCCGGGCGATCTCTTCCCCAATGGCGTTTCTCCTTTCATCGTTGAAGCGCGAAGGAATTGCTTGACCGACTTCAGTTTTGGGTCAATATTTAGGTGGTGCTCAGCGAGTTCCCTTGGGACGCCTGGCATGTTAGAAGGTTTCCATGCAAAAATGTCCCGATTCTCACGGAGTAACTTGATGAGCGCGCTTTCCTATTTATCAGATAACCTTGTCACAATGATGAACTGCTGAGAGGCGTCACCAGGGACAAAATCGACTTTCTTTGTGTCCTGAGCTGGTTGGAACTTGGGGAGGTATCGGGAGTCGGTTTCTTTAGGATTGTGGTGTCTGCCGGGTCTACCTTCTCCTGGTATGCTGACAAGCCTTCTTTGGCGCATGCCGACTCGACAAATTTGACGTGTTGTTCATCACATACCGAAGCCCTAGACCGGCTCCCATCTACCGTGATTGGGCCATGAGTACCCGACATCTTGAGCTTCAGGTAGACATATAACGGTCGAGCCATGAACCTAGCATAAGCCGGTCTACCCAAGATGGCATGATACAGGCTCTCTTGAGTTTTACTACCTCAAAGGGTATGATCTCAGAGCGAAAATTTTCAGCATTTCCAAAGGCCGTCTCCAAGTAGATTTTTCCTATAGGGTGATACTAACTCCTTGTTGGTTACCCCAAGTGGAAGGTTAGATGTAGGATAGCGGCAAATTTCCCTTGACAAAGATACCAAGGTTGAGATCGACCAGTAGGACTCCAAAGTCGACAAGTAGGGGGTGAAGTGAACAATGGCGCCGTTCACAACCTCATGTTGCTTACTTCACCTGGACCTGCACACACAACAAGTAATTAACTTTGCTCCCAACGAGTACAGAGAGGTTGTCAATCTTTCCGGACTTTATGTTTACAAAGAATCAACACAATAGATAATAGGTAGTGATAATTGGAAATGGAAAGTAAAAGCAAGAAATAAATTGAGCGTGTAAAAAATGATGAGAATATGGACCGGGGTCCCATGATGTTCACTAGTGATGTCTCTCTCCCAAAAGACAATAAAAATTTCTATGCGAGCTAAACAAATCACAGCTGGGCAATTGACAGGATTACGGGCGCAAACCAATGCTAACTATGCTACAAAGAAAGGAAGAGGCTCAAAAGCATGGGAAGTACGCCAAAATAAGTAGACCTAAATCCATCTTCATCTACTTCTAATCATCCACCTTGAGATATCTATCCAGAACATCTCGCTGGTATTAAGTTGCGAGCCCCACCCAAAGTGTAAACCCAAAGCAACAGAAAACTGCATTAAAAGAACTTTGCATAGAGTAAACAATCCTTGCAACCGCGGTTACAAGCATCGTTGTTTTCCCCCTTGTGGCAACAACACATCCCCTAGACTCATGTTTCTGTCACTCAAGCTAGTCATCAGGGGGCATGAACCCACAATCAAGCATAACGCTCCCTCTTGGATTCACTACCTACTACTTGGCTAAAGAAATAAACAGCAACGGAGAACATGCAAGAATTACTCAAGAACAAAAATATAAAAGATAAGAACTAAGCCGTCAAATCCCAGCAAACTAAGCATAGCAAAAGAAGAAAGAATTACATATGTTTCTTGATCATGTAGGGAAGCTCACAAGGTCTAATCCATGAAGAAAAAAGAGGGGAGCATAACATCACATAACTACTGATCATGGACGCATGGTCCAAGGTGGATTACTCACGGATCATCCGGGAAGCGTCCATGGTGAAGGAGAAGCAACCAGAGGTCAACCCTCCCTCCGGCACGGTGCCGGGAAGAGGTCTGCTGGCGCTCCCGATCTTGGAAGCGCGGCGGTGGTGGAGCAGAGGCGAGGTCGCGAAAAAGGGTTCTCTCTTCGGAAGTTTCCAGTGATGGAGAATACATAGGAGAAGGGGGGCAGCCATGGGGGACACCAGGGGTCCAGGCGCCCCCCTGGCGCGACCTCCCCGTAGGGCGGGCCACCAGGGGGCCTGGTCCCCAGGTGGTGGCCCTCTGGCCCCACTTAGTCTCTTCCGAAAGCTTCCGATTGATGGCGTTGAAGTGGATAATGGCTTCTCGCCCTTCGTTGGTTACCCCAAGTGGAAGGTCAGAATATAGTGTGCAACTTCCCTATCTTGTAGATTGGAGTCCGGCAACAGAGCCAAGAATTTGGCGGTTTATGGGCCCAATCTTTTGTCGCACTCAGAGTCCCCGACAACGGCGCCAGAAATTTTCTTGATGGCGTGGAAGTGGATAATGGTTTCTTGCCCTTCGTTTGTTACCAAAGTGGAAGGTGAGATGGAGGATATCAACAAATTTCCCCTATGTAGAGGGTAGGGTTTGTCTCCCGTAGGACTCCGGAAGTGAGAAGTAGGTGTCAACGGTGCAATTGACATGGACCTCCACACAGATACAAATAACTTCACTCCCAACGAAGTCAGAGAGGTTGTCAATCTCTCCGGCCTTGTTGTTTACAATGAATCAAACGCAAGGGATAAAGGATAATAATAATAGAAACTAGAAAGTAAAGCAAGAAATAAATTTAGCATGTCAACAGTGAAGAGAATATGTACCGCGGTCCCGTGATGTTCACTAGTGATGTCTCTATCCCAAAAGACGATAAAACTGCTATGCGAGGTAAAAAAATCACAGCTGGGCAATTGACAGGATTAAAAACGCACCGCAATGCTAACTATGATACAAAGAAAGGAAGAGGCTCAAAAGCATGGGCGGTACGCCAAAATAAGTAGACCAAAATCCAACTGCATCTACTACTAATCATCCACCTTGAGATATCTATCCAGAATATCTCGGTGGTATTAAGTTGCGAGCCCCACCCAAAGTGTAAACTCAAAACAACAGAGAACTGCATTACAAGAACTTTGCATCAAGTAAACAATCCTTGCAAGCGTGGTTACAAGCACCGTTGTTTTCCCCCTTGTGGAAATATCACATCCCCTAGGCTCATGTTTCTGTCACTCAAGTTAGTCATCAGGGGGCCTGAACCCATAATGGAGCATAACGTTCCCTCTTGGAGTCACTACCTACTACTTGGCCAATACAATAAACAACAACGGAGAACATGCAAGAATTACTCAAGAAAAAATATATAAAAGATAAGAACCGAATATATTACTCAATCACAAACTGAACATAGTCTCATAATCCATTAGATCCCAGCACACTCAGCATAGAAACAGCAAAAATAATTACATATGTGGTTTGATCATGTAGGGAAGCTCACAAGGTCTATTCCCTGAAGAACAAAGAGGGGAGGAGAACATCACGTAGCTACTGATCACGGATTCATGGTCAAGGGTAGACTACTCACGGATCATCCCGGGAAGCGTCCATGGTGAAGGAGAGGCTCCCGGAGTTCAGTCCTCCCTCTGGCAGGGTGCCGGGAAGAGGTGTGATGGCGCTCCCGATCTCGGAATCGCGGTGGTGGCGGAACAGAGGCGCGATCGCGAAAAAGGGTTCTGTCTTCGGAAGAATCCCGTCACGGAGAATAAATAGGCAAAGGGGGCCACCAGGTCTCCAGGCGGCCCCCTGGCGCGGCTTAGCCCTAGGGCGCGCCACCAGGGCGCCTGGACCCTTGGTGGTGGCCCTCTGGCATCACCCAGGTTCTTCCGGAAGCTTCCGTTACGTTGATTTTTTATCAGATTTTTCCTGAATATTTGGAGAACTTTTAATATGGGGGAAACCTGAAATAGAAAAATAGCAGAAAACAGGAACTGGCACTGGGGTGCAATGAGTTAATAAGTTAGTCCAAATATGATCAAAATTGTATGAAAGTGTATCTAGATCATAGCAATATCACACAAAACATGCATGGAGCAAGCAGAAATTATAGATACGTTTGGGTCGTATCAACATCCCTAAGCTTAATTCCTGCTCGTCCTCGAGTAGGTAAATGGTAACAAGCATAATTTATGTGGTGACATGCTAAAAACCATATAAGAACTTTGAAAGTAAAGCAATAGAGGTATGTAATCCAGTTCAAGTCATAACAGGCAAGAGTCTATATTAGCATTGAAACAAGCAACATAAGAACATTAAAGTGCAAGAGCCCTTGCTGTCCGTGACTCGAATGTCTCCAAATGATGTTTGCGTGCAAGAAGTGGAAGATGGTAATACGAGAGAAAATATATATTTGTTGGGAACTCAATCTACTAAAGTTTCACACTTAGTATTCTTTGGAATCTTAACTTGACTCGTCCCGAGACCACTAGCCAGGTACAAGTCAATTTGATCCACTCCCTTTCGATATTTTGAGCACTCATGCAATAGATGAGCGTAAGCACGAGAGTTGACACATAGGATGGCAAAGAGAGAAATATGATGGAGGAGGAAGACAAAAAAGGGTGAGAAAGGCTCACATCAATGAGGAAAATCATAGGCGGGAAGGCCAAATGATAGATATGATGTGAAGAGTTGGGATTACCATGCAACAGATGCACATATGAGCTAAGAAAAGATCTCCAATGGATCTAGTGGGGGTGCATCCAACTTGCACACTCATGAAGACCTAGAGCTTATTTGAGGAAGCTCATCCTTGGAATATGCAAGCCAAGTTCTATAGTGTGAAGGTCCCCACATAGCTATATGCATATATGATCATCTCTATGCAGTAGAAGATAAGAGGGAGTAAGAGTGTGGATCTTTCAAAAGGAATAGTAGTGTTGCCCCTTTCTCTCTTTTTATTTTATTTTTCTCTTTTTTTATCTTTTTTCTCTTTTTTTGGGTAGCCTCAAAGGCTCTTTCTATTTGACTCTCATTTGTCCTATTTGCGATCTTTTAATTTTGTCCTCTTTGGGCTCTTTTCCTCACTTAAGGGCAACACTATATTTTACAAGATGTATAGAAGATCTTCACACTTTACAAGGTACTCAACATCTAGAAGATGTAGCTATCATGATGTATGCAAATGTATGCCTCTGCCAGTGTAGCAGGAACATGTATGACATGAAGATCAAGTCATGAAGAGGTGGAAGTTGCATGGCAATATATCTCAAAAATATTATGGAAATGCCTTGATAGATAGGTATGGTGACTGTTTTGAGGAAAGATATAAGGAGGTTTATGATGACAGAGTGTATCATGCCAAGGGTTTGGATGCACCGGCGAGCTGGACGCCAACTCTCGGAGTGAGAAGAGGGCAATGCACGGTACCGAAGAGGCTATCAAATATGAGGAGGTGGAAGTGTCAACTTTCAATACATACATTAGAACGAAGAGCTCATGCACTTATTATCGGTAACTCTCAATATAATAAGGAGGTTCAAAAAGAGACAAGTACCCCGAGGAGGAGTGTATGGGGGTTTGGTTATACTTGCGCATCCTCGACTCTTGGTACGTGAGTGTTCTCTAATATCCGATCCCTCCAAAGATTAGTGATCCATCTAGTAGCTAGAGTTCTCAACTAGTTTTGTAGTTTTTGAAAATAAACACGGATTGCCAAAAATAAGACACCTATCACCAATAGGCTAGAGCTATTGACAGCAAAAGTTCAAACATTACTCATAACAGTACCTCAAAACTATTGCAAGTTACTACTACAATTGAATAGCAACCTCAATTACCTACTTCAAGACAAGACACAACTCAGTGCAACAACCAACTCTCTTAACAAGATAAACATGAAAACTAAAGAGAGTTCCAGCAACTACTAAACTAAACTAAAGATCTTAAAAAAGATAAACATGAAAACTAAGAGCTAAACATGGCAGTAGCTACGAAAAGATAAAGAACACACAACAGAAGAAAGATAAGCATGAAAAATCCTATGATGTGTTCTAGTTTAAAGTGGAGCGTGTTTCTCTCCCACACAAAGTAAGCTGGGTACTAACTTTTTATGAACTGCAAGAAAAGCTAAACAAAACTAAAAAGTAAACCTAAGAGCGAGATGCTCCAAGCATAGCACATAACACATGAAGTGATAAAAATATAGCGAGACGAAGGACAAACTGATGATTGTTGATGGAGAAGGGGATGCACAGGGGCATCCCCAAGCTTAGACGCTTGAGTCTCCTTGAATATTTATTGGGGATGCATGGGGTAATCCCCAAACTTGAGCGTTTGACACTCCCGGATCTTCTTTCATCATCTTCCCTCACACACTTGAAAAAATCCTTTCATACATAACTCATCATAAGCTGATTAGAGAGGTTAGTACCCTTAATAAAATGATTTTCCTCTACTGGAAATAAATATATTCTTGAAGAGCTACTGTTTCTCAAGATTGCCAAAAAGTTTTTGCAATGAAAAAAGCAAGCTTAAGGTTTGCAAAAGTAAGGAAAGGCAAAACGTGGTAGAATCTGTTTTCTGGACAGCATGTCACAAATTTTGAATTTTTCGGGGTACTTCTGCAACTCAAATAAAAAAACTCAGAACAGACGCTCAAAAGTCAATTGTATGGAGCACGCTTTGAAAACAATTCAGATCAAAAATATGATCTGGTGATTTTAGGATATTTTTTCCGTCCAAGGACAGAATCTGTTTTCTCGACAGCATGTCACACATTTTGAATTTTCTTGCAATCAGAGGCTAACGTTTGCACAAAGCTTGAAAATAAAGATACAATGATGTTGCTACAGTAGTAACAATCATCAAGACCACCAAAAACAGAAGTAAAAACATCTTGGGTTGCCTCCCAACAAGCACTTTCTTTTACGCCTTTAAGCTAGGCATAAAGCAAAAAGATCAAGTTTTATCAAGAGAGAGAGAGATAATAGCTAGCCCATGTAACGGATTCAAAAGGTAACTTAATCCTTTTCCTAGGGAGTTGTTCCATCCCCTTATTAAGATGGAATTGGAATTTTATATTCCCCTCTTTCATGTCAATCACAGCACCAATGGTGCGAAGAAAAGGACGTCCCAAAATCAATGTGACTACTATCAAAGGTGGTAGTGGTGTCATCTAGGCTCACTTGTTTCAAAGCCTCTATGTTCATGGGAGTTTCTTCTTCTATGGTTGAGGTATTAGCATCACCATTAATAGGCCCAATGGGACTAGGAGTGTGTTGGGTGCTAATAGTTTGGGTGTCCTCAACAATTTGGATAGTAGCGACAGTGTGGTGTGTAGGAAGGCTCTTAATTCTATCCTCTTCCACTTTTTCTCTAGCCCATCTTTCTTTAAGTTTAGCCGTCATCCTAATGTTTTCATTAATTTTCAACTAGATAGCATTAATAGGAGTGGCCTTCTCTCCTCGAGGGGAGAGGTTCTCATTTTAAGCATTTCAGTATCTAGGGCTAAGTTGTTGTGACGCCCCCAAAATCAAGTCGTGTACAGTAATCATACACGCAAGGTACACGATCGAGATTAGGGACTCACGGTGAGATATCACAACACAACTCTACAAATAAAATAATTCAAGCTGTTTAATACAAGCCAGGGGCCACGAGGGCTCGAATACAACAGCTCGAAAGCACAAAGTTACCGGAAGCAAAAGTATTTGAGTACAGACACAAGACTACAAGGTTTCCTTAAGAAGGCTATCACAAAAACAACAGATCGAAAAGGCGAGGCCTCATGCCTGGGAACCTCCAAACTACTCCTGGTCAACGGGGAACTCGACGTCGTAGAAGGCATCGGGGATCTCCTGCTCCTAGACTCCAAGGCTCCAACATCGACTCCAGCGGACGATCAGGCAAAACAAAAAGGGGGAAATAAAGCAAGGGTGAGTATCTAGCATACCCGCGAGTCTTACGTCCGCTACTAAGCATTTATGCATTTGTATCAAATGGAAAGGGGAGGCTGTATATAGTGGAATGCAATGTAGAAATCAGAATAAGGATAAGAAACTAGGGCTATCGAAGATTAGCATCTTCTGACGATGTCTTGCAGCACAAGAAGAGAACAGCCAGCAGTTCATATAAAACATAAAGTAACAATGCAGCAGAAGTTGCTGCAGCATTGTATAATAGTAAGTTGTAATAATTAACAATAATAAATGCCTCTGATTTCCCCTCCTCGACTTCCCTCGAGGAAGAAAACCCGGATCTCCAGGGTGGCGGGAACCTTGTCAGGGAACGCTCCACCAAAGCTATCCGACACGACGCAGGCCATCATAGGCTCAACAGAGAGGCCATCCGCCGGACTATATCCTATGCGATCAGGGTCTAGGAACCCTCACCCTTCACAATCCTGCATGGTGTGTGGCTGGCCGGTGAAGCAAACGCAAATCCAAATACACCGTCCGGACGAAGAAGACACCACTTCCCGGCGCAGGCCGCAGTACTGCTGATGTCTGAAGAGCTTTCGGACAAACTACGACGCAGGGGAGCCCATAACTCCTTATCCAACGTGAAGGTAGTGCGTACAGACCAACGGGCCTCTAAAGTCATCTGCCAAACCATTTAGAATTTTAATATTATCTCATAGACAACCGTTACCGCTGTCTGACTAACAACACAACGGACAACGAACAGCAACAAGGACCACCAGTAACGTCGGGGCCTGCCCTGTCGTCCCGTCAAAGCACTCGGTTACCAACAAGGTGGACCGTCTCCTTACCTTGTCTCGCGTGTGCTCTTGGTAGAACTCGACTTTTCGTGGTTTGGTAACTCTCGCGAGATACGAGCAGGGGCCAAACACGCCAGTAATGTCGGTCGTACCCTCCCTGTCGTTCCCGACGCAATACCGCTCGCGGGCACCGTTGGGTCGCCCGAATCTTACCTTTAAGGACACCAGTTGATTCGAGTGCCTACCATCAAGTGAAACCAGGAGGAATCACCCTCGATGGTACACTTAAAGAGGTTTGACAGAGACATCAGCGGAATGAACTAAAGAGGTAAACCTCGTATCATCCCGGTGATGCTACGCTACCGAGCCGACGAGAGTGAAATACGAGTCCATTCCACTCGTAAGTCAAACTCGAAGCGACTCGGCAGAGTCTCGCCGTTGTAGGTTCCCTAGGGCGTCTGCTCTGTACCGTACCTGTGCAGTTGTATATATTTTGTATCCGCGTCACACCCTGAGTGGTCACGGCCCTCTATCTAATCCTAGCTAACAATGCGCAGGGCTCACTGATGAGTATAATATATATTTATAGAAGGCACCATAGGATAAAGGAAGGTACAACAAGGGGCGACAAAAACAGGCAATACGTTAAACTAGACGTGAACTAACGCGGTGCTACACGTTGCAGAGGAAACGGGAATTCAACTGGATGTTTTACCGGATCCGAGCAATTACCGAACAGTGCAACCGGAGGGAGAAGGTTCCATGTCTTTATTGTTAAAGACATCTGAAAGATATGTGGATATTGTATCTGTGCTAGTTGATCCATTCTGAACGACTTTCATGTACAGATTATTTCCATCCGGGTAGTTTTACCGGTACCGGGAATTACCAGCCGGACCCACCGGAGGGGAAATGTTTCATGTTCGGTAAGTTAGAGGGGGTGGTTGGTATATGGATAGCGTATTTGTATTCGTTATATTTTTAATCAATTTTTCATGTATAAACTTTTCGATCCGAGTTACGGTTTAAAAGATATTCAATTTTAAAGTTTAATTCATTTTAAATCATTTTCTGAATTTATTTTATTAAATAATTAAACATTATCCACAACAGTGGAGTTGACTGGTCAAACATGACCAGTGGGTCCCACTGGTCAGCCTCACATGTTATATAAATCATTTTTATTAAATTAAATTAGAGCGAGGGCCCCATGTCATACACTAATATTTATCCAAATTCAATTATTTAATTCAACCTGCCAGTGGGGCCAAGCTGTCATTCACAGAGACACTAATAGCTAAATAAGTAATTAAACTGGCTTAGGGCCCACTTGTCATGGGGCCAGGGGGGTTATCTGCTTGTGTTTAACTCAATAGGGGGTGGTTAGTACTAATACAGGATTAGCCCCTTAATAAAACAGGGGTCGGGGGAGGTTAGCCCACGACTAACCCAGCCGTGGCCTCGCCGGCGGCGAGCAGGGGCCGTTTCTCCGAGTGGCCACGGGCGGCTGGGCACGGGTGTGGTGCCCACGGGTGAGGCGAGGACACGACCAGGGAGCGTCCGGCCACGGCCGAGCGCGGCGACGGAAGCAACTGCACGCGCCCACGGGTGGCCATGGCGGGCGGCGGCCGAAGCTCGGGATCGAACGGGTCAAGCACTAGAGGTCACGGGAGCCCGATCTAGTGGTTGCGTTTGGCTCCAGGTGTGGTGTGGAACTCGACACGGCACACAAGTGGTTCGTGCAGGGACTAGGGGCGCGGTGACGATGACACCCGACGGCGGCATCGGGCTTGGCGTTATTCGGGCATGGCGCTAGAGAGCGCGCGCGAGCAAAACGGGAGAGGGAATCGGCGGGAGAGCTCACATGGGACATGTAGGGAGGGGCAGTGGGCTCGGGGAGGTGCTACCGGCGGCGCACGGGTCGCCGGAGTCCGCGGCGGGCTCCGGAGGGGGAAGGGCCGATTCACGGCGTACATGGCGTTCCGCCGAGGAGTGATGGCTAAAGGCGAGGAAGTCGGCTGCAGGGAAGCTTATGGACATGGTGGCACAACACGTGGAGGTTAGTGGCCACGCCGGCGACGACTGCGCGGCCACGGCGACGACCGAGTTCAGGGCGGCCCAGCCCAGAACGAAGGAGGCGCGAGGAGGGGGGAATGTGGGCTCGATCTAGGGTTCCGAGTGGGGGGGGGCGCGGGCTGGTTCTTATCCCCGCCGGCGACTCGCCGGATGGGTGCCACGGCACGGCCGAACGGCGTGGCCGGCGTGGATGGTGTCCACGGCAGAGGGGGTAAGCAGTACGAGGGGAAGGAGAGGGGTGGGCTGGGGGCTGGTGGTGGGCTTGGCCCAACGGGTGGGCTGTGCCCTGTGCGAAAAATAAGCCTTTTCATTTTCTTTTTTTCTTTTTTTTTGCATTTATTTATTGTTTTATTTGTTTTTCTTTCATTTGAGTTTTGTAAAAATATTTTATATGTTCCATAATTAGTGTTACACTCCATATCAGTGCTACAAAATGTTTGGGGCATTTATAAATTCATTTGTATTTTGTTTTATATAAAAAGGTATTGAAAGCCACTATTTTGCTACTGTTATGAATTGTTTGATTTATTTTGTAGCTTAATAAATTCCCATGCACATATTATTATGACCTACTGATTATTATACATTTTACGAAATTGGTTGCAAGGTTTTTGGTTCTACTTTATTTTTCACCAAGTTTTGGAATTTTAATTGAGTTGAATTTTAACAAGCAATGATCAAGGGTGATCATCACATGCCTAATCACAGTGGCTTGGCGTTAATCAAAAGTGATTACTGTTACAACCAAGGTGATTGCTGTAGAGTGACACCCGGGGTGTTACAGTTGTCTACCATCAAAGAGAGATTATCTAATTTGTTTAATCTTTCCTCTACACTCTTGTTGAATGATTTTTGAGTAGTAATAAAGTCTTTAAGCATGGTTTATAATTCAAAGGTGGGGCTCTTGTTTCTAGGATAAGTGTTGTTGTTCCCATAGTTGGATGGAAACGGTCTAGGATGGCTAGCAAAATTACCCATATAGGAGTAATTATTGAAGTTGTTTCTAGAGATAAAGTTCACATCTACTTGTTCCTAAGCAAGCATAGAATTTAATGGGACATCATGAGGATCAATAGTAGATTGCTTGGTAAGTAGAGACATAATTAAGTCAACTTTTTCATTTAGGGAGGAAATCTCCTCGACAGAGTTTACCTTCCTACTTGTTGGAGCGCCTTCGGTGTGCCATTGGGAATAGTTGGTCATCATCTCATCTAGAAGTTTTGTGGCATCATCAAGTGTTGTTGACATAAATGTTCCTCCCGCGGCCGAATCTAACAGGTTCCGCGAGGTAAAGTTCAAGGCTGGATAAAAAGTCTGGATAACCATCCAAGTAGTCAAACCATGCGTAGGGCATTTCTTAACAAGATATTTTTTTCGTTCCCAATCTTGGGAAACTTGTTCATTATCCAATTGTTTAAAATTCATAAAGTTACTCCTCCATTGGAAAATTTTAGCAGGTGGGTAGTACTTCCCAATAAAAGCATATTTGCACTTATCCTAAGAATTTGTGCTATTCCTAGGCAAAGATTGAAACCAGATTTTAGCTCCTTCCCTCAAAGAGAAAGGAAAAACCTTAAGCTTAACAACATCACCTTCTACTTCTGTATACTTTTGCATATCACATAGCTCAACCAAATTATTTAAGTGTAAAGCAACATCATCTCCAGCACCAGAGAATTGATCTCTCATAACAAGGTTTAGCAAAGCAGGTTTAATTTCATAAGAGGTAGCTGAAGTGACAGGTGTGGCAATAGGAGTGCAGATAAAATCATTGTTTTTGTGACTAGTGAAGTCACACAACTTGTGTTTTCAGTGGAACCCATAGTAGCAGCAAGTGTGACAGACAATATTTTTTGTGATTTTTGATAAAGGACACTAAGATAAAAACTGAAAGGTAAACCAACAAGACTAAAATGCAAAGCTAAAATATAGTGTGCAAATAACCTAACTTGTAGATTGGAGTCTGCCAACAGAGCCAAGAATTTGCGGTTGACGGGACCAATCTTTTATCACACACAGAGTCCTCGGCAACGGCGCAAGAAATTTGCTTGATGGCGTGGAAGTGGATAATGGCTTCTCGCCCTTTGTTGGTTACCCCAAGTGGAAGGTGAGATGTAGGATAGCAAAAACTTTCCCCTCTGTAGAGGATAGGGTTTGTCTCCTATAGGACTCCGGAAGTGAGAAGTAGGTGTCAACGGTGCAATTGACGTGGACCTGCACACACATACAAATAACTTTTCTCCCTGCGAAGTTCAGAGAGGTTGTCAATCTCTCCGGCCTTGTTGTTTACAAAGAATCAAATGCAAGGGATAAATGATAATAATAATAATAATAATAGTAACTAGAAATTAAAGCAGGAAATAAATTGAGCGTGTAAACAGTGATGAGAATATGGACCGGGGTCCCGTGATGTTCAGTAGTGATGTCTCTCTCCCAACAGACGATAAAACTTCTATGCGAGGTAAAAAAATCACAGCTCGTAAATTGGCAGGATTAAAAAAGCACCGCAATGCTAACTATGCTATAAAGAAAGGAAGAGGCTCAAAAGCATGGGCGGTACGCCAAAATAAGTAGACCTAAATCCAACAGCATCTACTACTAATCATCCACCTTGAGATATCTATCCAAAACATCTCACTGGTATTAAGTTGCGAGCCCCACCCAGAGTGTAACCCCAAAACAGCAGACAACTACATTAAAAGAACTTTGCGTAAAGTAAACAATCCTTGCAACCGCGGTTACAAGCACCGTTGTTTTCCCCCTTGTGGCAACAACACATCCCATAGACTCATGTTTCTGTCACTCAAGCTAGTCATCAGGGGGCATGAACCCACAATTGAGAAAAACGTTCCCTCTTGGAGTCACTACCTACAACTTGGCCAATACAATAAACAACAACGGAGAATATGCAAGAATTACTCAAGAACAAATATATAAAAGATAAGAACCAAATATATTACTCAATCAGAAACTGAACATAGTCTCATAATCCATCCGATCCCAGCACACTCAGCATAGAAACAACAGAAATAATTACATATGTGCCTTGATCATGTAGGGCACCTCACAAGGTCTAATCCATGAAGAACAAAGAGGGGAGGAGAACATCACAGAGCTACTGCTCACGGACCCATGGTCCAAGGTAGACTACTCACGGATCATCCGGGAAGCGTCCATGGTGGAAGAGAGGCTCCCAGAGGTCAATCCTCCCTTCGGCAGGGTGCCGTGAAGAGGTCTGCTGGCGCTCCCGATCTTGGAAGTGCGACGACGGTGGAACAATGGCGACATCACGAAAAAGGGTTCTGTCTTTGGAAGAATCCCATCACGGAGAGTAAATAGGCAAAGGGGGGCAGCCAGGGGGGCCACCTGCTGTCCAGGCGCCCCCATAGCGCGGCCTAGCCCTAGGGCGCGCCACCGGGGCGCCTGGAGCCCTTGCTGTGGCCCTCTGGCCCCACCCAGGTTCTTCCGGAAACTTCCATTACGCTGACTTTTTATCTGATTTTTCCTGAATTATTGGAGCACTTTTAATATGGGGGAAACCTGAAATAGAAAAACAACTGAAAACATGAACTGGCACTGGGGGCACCGAGTTAATAAGTTAGTCCAAATATGATCAAAAATGTATGAAAGTGTATCGAGATCATAGCAATATACAAAAAACCATGCATGGAGCAAGCAGAAATTATAGATACGTTTGGGACATATCAACATCCCCAAGCTTAATTCTTGCTCGTCCTTGAGTAGGTAAATGATAACAAGCATAATTTCTGTGGTGACATGCTAACAACCATATAAGAACTTTGCAATTAAAGCAATCAAGGTATTTAATTCAATTCAAGTCATAACAGGCAAGAGTCTATATTAGCATTGAAACAAGCAACATAAGAACATTAAGGTGCAAGAGCTCTTGCTGTCCGTGACTCGAATGTCTCCAAACTGTGTTTGCGCGCAAGAAGTGGGAGATGGGAATACGAGAGAAAATATATATTTGTTGAGAACTCAATCTACTAAAGTTTCACACTTAGTGTTCTTTGGAATCTTATCTTGACTCGTCCCCATACCACTAGCCAGGTACAAGTCAATTTGATCCACTCCCTTCTGATATTTTGAGCACTCATGCAATGGATGAGCGTAAGCACGAGAGTTGACACTTAGGATGGCAAAGAGAGAAATATGGTGGAGGAGGAAGACAAGAAGGGTGAGTAAGGCTCACATCAATGAGGACAATCATAGGCGGGAAGGCCAAATGATAGATATGATGTGAGGAGTAGGGATTGCCATGCAACGGATGCACATATGAGCTAAGAAAAGCTCTCGAATGGAACTACTGGGGGTGCATCCAACTTTCTCGCTCATGAAGACCTAGCACTTATTCGAGGAATCTCATCCTTGGAATATGCAAGACAAGTTCTATAGTGTGAAGGTCCCCACATAGCTATATGAATATATTATCATCTCTATGGAGTACAAGATAAGAGAGAGTACGAGTGTGGATATTTCAAAAGGAATAGTAGTGTTGCCCCTTTCTCTCTTTTTATTTATTTTTCTCTTTTTTCTCTTTTTTTATTTTTTGGGTGGCCTCCATGGCTCTTTGTATTTGACTCTCATTTGTCCTATTTGGGAACTTTTAATTTTGTCCTCTTTGGGATCTTTTCCTCACTTAAGGGCAACACTCTATTTTACAAGAAGTATAGAAGATCTTCACACTTTACAAGGTACTCAACATAAATAAGATGTAGCTATCATGATGTATGCAAATGTATGCATCTGCCAGTCTAGCAGGAACATGTATGACATGAAGATCAAGTCATGAAGAGGTGGAAGTTTCATGGCAATATATCTCGGAAAGGCTATGGAAATGCCTTGATAGGTAGGTATGTTGGCTGTTTTGAGGAAAGATATAAGGAGGTTTATGACGACAGAGCTATCATGCCAAGGGTGTGGATGCACCGGTGAGGTGGACGCCAACTCTCAGAGTGAGAAGAGGGCAATGCACGGTACCGAAGAGGCTAGCAAATATGAGGAGGTGGAAGTGTCAACTTTTAATACTTACATTAGTCCGAAGAACTGATGCACTTATTATCGGTAACTCTCAATCTAATAAGGAGGTTCACAAAGAGACAAGTACCCCGAGGAGGAGTGTATGGGGGTTTTGTTATCCTTGCGCATCCTCGACTCATGGTACTTGAGTGTTCTCTAATATCTAATCCCTCCAAAGAATAGTGATCCATCTAGTAGCTAGAGTTCTCAACTAGTTTTGTAGTTTTTGAAAATAAACACAGATTGCGCAAAATATGGCACCTATCACTAATAGCCTAGAGCTCTTGACACCAAAAGTTCAAACATTACTCACAACAATACCTCAATACTATTGAAAGTTACTACTACAGTTGAATAGCAACCTCAATTATCTACTTCAAGACAAGACACAACTCAGTGCAACAACCAACTCTCTTAACAAGATAAACATGAAAACTAAAGAGAGTTCCAGCAACAACTAAACTAAACTAAAGCTCTTAAAAAAGATAAACATGAAAAATAAGAGCTAAACATGGCAGTAGTTACGAAAAGATAAAGAGCACACAACAGAAGAAAGATAAGCATGAAAAATCCTACGATGTGTTCTAGTTTGAAGTGGAGCGTGTTTCTCTCCCACACAAAGTAAGTTGGGGACTAACTTGTTATGAACAACAAGAAAAGGTAAAGAATACTAAAAAGTAAATCTAAGAGCGAGACGCTCCAAGCATAGCACATAACGCATGAAGTGATAAAAATATAGTGAGACGGAGGACGAAATGATGATTGTTGATGGAGAAGGGGATTGATATGTCCCAAACGTATCTATAATTTCTGCTTGCTCCATGCATGTTTTGTGTGATATTGCTATGTTTTAGATACACTTTCATACACTTTTGATCATATTTGGACTAACCTATTAACTCAGTGCACCCCAGTGCCAGTTTCTGTTTTCTGCTATTTTTGTATTTCAGGTTTTCCCATTATTAAAATTTCTCAGAAAATTCCGGGAAAAATATATAAAAAATCAGCGTTCCAGAAGCTTCCTTACGCCCGAAGAGGGGCCCAACCTGGTGCCTAGGCGGCCAGTGGGCGCGGCCTAGGGGGTGGCCGCGCAGGGAGGCCGCCTAGACTCCTGGTGGCCCCCCTGGCTGCCTTCCCTTGGCCCTTATTTTTACTCGCGTCGCGAAAACCCTCATTCTTGACCCCTTTTTGCCAGAAGCGATTTCGATCTCCGCCGCCATCGCCAACAAGCTTCAGAGGACCAAAATTCCTGTGTCAGCACCCTGCCGGGACGGGGAAGTGCCCCCGGATTCATCTCCATCGACGTTGCTTCCTCCTTCCATGATGCGGGAGTAGTTCCTCCTCGGGGCTGAGGTTTCTACCAGTAGCTATGTGGTCTTCTCTCTCTCCCATGATGTGATCTTGATTGTGATCATAGGCTATGTTAATCTAGGATGATCCCATGATGTTTCCCCTTCTTCTATGTATTGGATTGATGTACTCACTTGTTCTTATCTAGTATAATCCCCGAGACCATGGTGACAGCGGTCTATTGGATATGGGTTAGAAGAATATTTTCATGAGTGATTTCCTCTTTTGTGTGTGGATTGAAGATTGAGAGTCTCTTGGTGCTTGTCTTTGACTATCCTTTAGATATGTTGTGGTGATTGTGGTACTCTCTTTGGATGGCCGCGGTGACATTGGGAAATCCATAGATGGGAACTACGAACTCTGAGGTGTGCTTTTGTAGCCCTACACAATTCTCGTCCTCTCTTGACCACAAAGTAATGACCTCCGAGTACGTCTCCATTGCATGTTTTATGGGAAATATCATGTGATTAGACTATGTTAATGTTGTTGAGAGTTGCCACTAGTGAAAGTATGAAGCCTAGGCCTTGTTTCCACCATTGTTACACCATTTGCGCTCACGTTTACTACTTGTTTTGTTGCTGCACTTTTTATCACAGATTTATAATACCTTTCTTTGCTACACCAATCACCCATATTTTACCATCTCTTCGTCGAACTAGTGCACCTATACAACTCCTAGTTGTATTAGGTGTGTTGGGGACACAAGAGACTTCTTGTATCTTAATTGCAGGGTTGCTTGAGAGAGACCATCTTCAACCTCTACTTCCCTGAGTTCGATAAACCTTAGGTCATCCATTTGAGGGAAATTGCTGTTGTCCTACAAACCTCTGCGCTTGGAGGCCCAACATAGTCTACAAGAATAGAAGCATGCGTAGACATCAAGCTATTTCTGGCGCCGTTGCCGGGGAGGTAAGGTTTGAAGGTATATCTTTAGATCTTGCAATTAAATCTTTTCATTTCTTGGTTTTATTTTCACTAGTTAGGCTTATGGAAAACAAAAAAAATGAGAGAGAGCTCTACCTTGAATTGGGTCATGAAGTGTTTGAAGAGAAAATAAAAAATCCTATGGAAATTTATTTGCATACTCTTCATGATTGCAATGTTACTAGTATGTCTTCTTTGAATACATTTGATGCTAATGATATGCAAAGTTATAAGCTTGGGGATGCTATGTTTTATGAAGATGATCTTTTTAGCCCCCAAGATTTGATGAGGATATTTATTTTGATGATACTTTGCCTCCTATCTATGATGATTATTGTGATGACACTTATGTTATAAAGAATAAATTTTTACAAGTGCATCATGATAAGAATGATTCATGTGATAGCTATTCTGTTGAGTTTGCTCCCACTATTACTAATGAGAAGGATTTTTCTTATGTGGGGAGTAACAAATTTTCTATGCTTGTGGATCATGATAAGAAAGTTTTATGTGATACTTATATTGTTGAGTTTATTCATGATCCCACTGAAAATTATTATGAGAGGGGAACATATGCTCATAGATATTTCAATAATATCAAATTCCCTCTCTTTATGTTGAAAGTTTTGAAGTTGCACTTGTTTTGCCTTCCTATGCTAATATCTTTATGCTTCAATGATTTATTTCTCTACAAGATCCCTTTGCATAGGAAGCATGTTAGACTTAAATGTGTTTGGTATTTGCTTCTTTATGCTCTCTTTTGTGCTTCAATCTTATTCCTATGAGAGCATCACTAAAATCTTAAGCCTATCTTTATGGCTATAAAGAAAGAGCTCTAGGGAGACAACCCTTGTTATCTTTACTTTGAGTTTTTACTTTCTGTTTTTAGTGGTCTTGATGATTGTTACTACTGTAGCAACATCATTGTATCTTTATTTTCAAGCTTTGTGCCAACTTATAGCCTCATATGACAAGGGATGTGAAAGTTGTGACATGTTGTCCAGAAAACAGATTCTGTCCTCGTGACGGGAAAAATCAGATCAAATCACCAGTTCATCATTTTGAGCTGAATTGTTTACACAGCGTGCTCTATACAATCACGGAACTTTTGTATGTTTTGAGTTTTTTGATTTGAGTTGCAGAAGTACCCCTAAAAAATTCTTTACTACCTGCTGTTCTGCTTTTCACAGGTTCTGCCACATTTTGTCTCTCCTAACTTTTGCAAACCTTAAACTTGCTTTTTCTTTGCAAAAACCTTTTGGAAATCTTGAGAAACAGTAGCTCTTCAAGAATATCCTTATATACAGTAGAAGAAAAATTATTTTATTGTGGGTACTAACCTCGCTAATCAGATTATGATGAGTTATGTATGAAGGGAGTTTTCAAGTGTGCTAGGGAATATAATAAAAGAAGATTCAGGAGTGTCAAATGCTCAAGCTTGGGGATGCCCCCATGCATCCCCTTCTCCATCAACAATTATCAGTTCGTCTTTCGTTCCACTATATTTTTATCACTTCATGCGTCATGTGCTATGCTTGGAGCGTCTTTCTCTTTATTTCCCTTTTAGTTTTCTTTAGCTTTGCTTGCTGTTCATAACAAGTTAGAACCCAACTTTCTTTGTGTGGGAGAGACACACGCTCCACTTTCAAAACCTAGAACACATCATAGGATTATTCATGCTTATCTTTGTTGTGTGCGTTCTTTATCTTTTTCATAGCTGCTGTCATGTTTAGCTCTTAGTTTTCATGCTTATCTTTTTAAGAGATTTTTTTTAGCTTGTTGCTGGAACTCTCTTGAGTTTTCATGTTTATCTTGTTTAGAGAGTTTGCTGTTGCACTGAGTTGTGTGTCTTGACTTGAAGTAGGTAATTGAGGTTGCTATTCAATTGTAGTAGTAATTTGCAATAGTTTTGAGGTATTGCTATGAGTAATGTTTGGACTTTTGGTGTCAAGAGCTTTATCCTATTAGTGATAGATGTCGTATTTTGGGCAAACCGTGTTTATTTTCAAAACTTACAAAATTAGTTGAGAACTTTAGCTACTAGATGGATCACTACTCTTTGGAGTGATCGGATATTAGAGTACACAAACGTACCATGAGTAGAGGATGCTCAAGGATAACCAAACCCCCATACACTCCTCCTCGGGGTACTTGTCTTTTTGTGAACCTCCTTATTAGATTGAGAGTTACTGATAATAAGTGCATGAGTTCTTCGGACTAATGTAAGTATTGAAAGTTGACACTTCCACCTTCCCATATTTTTCTAGCCTCTCCTGTGCCGTACATTTCTTTCTTCTCACTCTGAGAGTTGGCGTCCACCTTCGCCGGTACATCCAAAATCCTTGGCACCATACCTACCTATCAAGGCATTTCCATAGCCTTTTCGAGATACATTGCCATGCAACATACATCTTCTCATGACTTGATCTTCATGTCATACATGCTACTTGCTTGATCGATGAGCCCCATGCTAGTTGGGCCTTGCCCTATTCATTGCTACATGACGCGCTAGTATCATTTCATATCCTGCTACACTGGCAGAGGCATACATTTGCATACTTCATGATAGTTTCACTTTCTTTATTATTTGAGTACCTTTGTAAAGTGTGAAAGATCTTCTATACTTCTTGTAATATATAGAGTGTTTCCCCTAAAGTGAGGAAAAGATCCCAAAGAGGACAAAATAAAAAGATCCCAAAGAGTACAAATGAGAGAAATAGAAAGAGCCATTGAGGCCACCAAAAAATACAAAAAAAGAGAAAAATAAATAAAAAGAGAGAAGGGGCACACTACTATTCCTTTTGAGAGATCCACACTCGTTCTCCCTCTTATATACTGTACTCCATAGAGATTATCATTCATGCATATAGCTATGTGGGTACCTTCACACTATAGAACTTGGCTTGTATATTCCAATGATGAGCCTCCTCAAATGAGCTCTAGGTCTTCTTGAGCAAGCAAGTTGGATGCACGCCCCCTAGTTCCATTGGAGAGCTTACCTTAACTCACATGTGCATCCGTTGCATGGCAATCCCTACTCCTCACATCATATCTATCATTTGGCTTTCTCTCGCCTATGATTTTCCTCATTGATGTGATCATTTCACACCCTTTTTGTCTTCCTCCTCCACTATATTCTATCTTTGCCATCCTAAGTGTCAACTTTCTTGCTAACGCTCATCCATTGCATGAGTCCTCAAAATATCGAAAAGGAGTGGATCATTTTGACTTGTACGTGGCTAGTGGTCTGGGGATGAGTCAAGATAAGATTCCAAAGAAGACCAAGTGTGAAGCTTTAGTAGATTGAGTTCTCAACACAAAAATACCTTTTTCTCGTATATCCCTATCCCCTTTCTTGCACGCAAACACCATTTGGAGACATTCGAGTCACGGACAGCGAGAGCTCTTACACCTTTATGTTCTTACGTTGCTTGTTTCAATGCTAAATATAGACTCTTGCCAGTTATGACTTGAATTGAATTGCATGCTTTGATTGCTTTACTTACAAAGTTCTTATATGGTTGTTAGCATGTCACCACAGAAATTATTCTTGTTATCATTTACCTTCTCGAGGACGAGCACGAATTAAGCTTGGGGATGTTGATACGTCCCAAACGTATCTATAGTTTCTTCTTGCTCCATGCATGTTTTGTGTGATATTGCTATGTTTTAGATACACTTTCATACAATTTTGATCATATTTGGACTAACCTATTAACTCAGTGCACCCCAGTGTCAGTTTCTGTTTTCTGTTGTTTTTGTATTTCAGGTTTTCCCATTATTAAAAGTGCTCAGAAAATTTCAGGAAAAATATATAAAAAAGCAGTGTTCCAGAAGCTTTCTTACGCCCGAAGGGGGGCCAGAGGGGCCCCACCTGGTGCCTAGGCGGACAGTGGGCGCCTAGGGGGTGGCCGCGCTGGGAGGCCGCCTAGACTCCTGGTGGCCCCCTGGCTGCACCCCTTGACCCTTATTTTTACTCACGTCACGAAAACCCTGATTCCAGACCCCTTTTCTCCAGAAGCAATTCCGATCTCCGCCGCAGGGTGCCGGCACAGGAAAAATATATAAAAAATCAGCAAGAATGAACCTTCCGGAATCACCGAAGGAGAGCCGGATGGGGCCCACCAGTCATTGAGGTGGCCACCCGGCGCGGCCTAGGGGGTGGCGTCTAGGCGACTGGGACCACCCCCTGTGCCCCCCTTTGGCTCTTATTTATACACGCGTCGCGAAAACACTGATTCCGGAACCCATTTCTCCAGAAGAAATTCCGATCTCCTCCGCCATCGCCAAGAAGCTTTTGGGACCAGAATTCCTGTGTCGGCACCCTGCCGGGACAGGGAAGTGCCTCCGGATTCATCTCCATCGACGTTGCTTCCTCCCTCCATGAAGCGCGAGTAGTTCCTCCTCAGGGCTAAGGTTTCTACCAATAGCTATGTTGTCTTCTCTCTCTCCCATGATGTGATCTTGATTGTGATCATAGGCTATGTTAATCTAGGATGATCCCATGATGTTTCCCCTTCTTCTATGTATTGGATAGATGTACTCACTTGTTCTTATCTAGTATAATCCCCGAGACCATGGTGACAGCGGTCTGTTGGACATGGGTTAGAAGAATATTTTCATGAGTGATTTCCTCTTTTGTGTGTGGATTGAAAATTGAGAGTCTCTTGGTGATTGTCTTTGACTATCCTTTAGATAGGTAGTGGTGATTGTGGTACTCTCTTTGGATGGCCGCGCTGACATTGGGAAATCCATAGATGGGAACTACGAACTCTGAGGTGTGCTTTTGTAGCCGTACACAATTCTCGTCCTCTCTTGACCACAAAGGAATGACCTCCGAGTACGTCTCCATTGCATGTTTTATGGGAAATATCATGTGATCAGACTATTTCAATGTTGTTGAGAGTTGCCACTAGTGAAAGTATGAAGCCTAGGCCTTGTTTCCACCATTGTTACACCGTTTGCGCTCACTTGTTTTCTTGCTGCACTTTTTGTCACAGGTTTATATTACCTTGCTTTGCTACACCTATCTTCCATATTTACCATCTCTTCGCTGAACTAGTGCACCTATACAACTCCTAGTTGTATTAGGTGTGTTGGAGACACGAGAGACTTCTTGTATCTTAATTGAAGGGTTGCTTGAGAGAGACCATCATCGACCTCTACTTCCCTGAGTTCGATAAACCTTAGGTCATCCACTTGAGGGAAATTGCTGCTGTCCTACAAACCTCTACGCTTGGAGGCCCAACATAGTCTACAAGAATAGAAGCTTGCATAGACATCAGGGATGCACGGGGGCATCCCCAAGCTTAGACGCTTGATTTGTTGGGATTCGGAGTAGAAAACAAAAAATTTCCCGGCACTACGAAGACCAAACCCAAGAACGGATCTAGGAAGATGCATACAAGGTTATCGATCTTGTTACCTTCTTGCAACCGTTCAGCGGATGCACTTCTCTCGCAGCGGAATATGTTGATGGAGAGTCGGAGAAGCGTGAAGATGAACACTCCCACGAACAGATCTAATCACCGTGCAGTCCCTCGAACGAAGATCGAACGTACGATCTCTCTATGGTTGATCCACACGTACAGTGTAGATGATCCGGCAGGGCTCCACCGTCCAGAGCTCGGCGCCACCGGAGTAGAGAGGAGGGAGGAGCAGCCCTTCGGGAGGGTGGAGATTGGATCTAATGAGAGGGAGAGAGAGGGGGCAGCCCTTCAGGCAAGAGCAATCTGAATTTTACCTTGAAGGGGTGCCTCCACCTCCTCTATTTATAGGTGGAGGGGGAGGGGAGCCACCTTAGAGGAGGGGGCAGCCCTAGGGGCTGCGCCCTAGGGTTTCCCCTCCCCTAGGGTTGCGCCAAGGAGGGGGGGGGGAGCTTCCTAGAAGCTCCCCCAGGGCGCCTCCCCCCTTAGGGCTCCCTTGGCCCAAGTGCTCCCTCCCCACTTCGGCCTTCCAAGTGAGAGGGAGGCCATTTATATTAAATTCATTAATTTACTTCTGAAACCTTTTCAAAATACATAATAAATGAATATTAAATATATCTAGACCAACTCAAAACTTTTTCGGCCCTCCGGTTTTACCCGGGTTTCTTAAAACTCTTCCCGGTACTTTACCGGGTCCCCGAAACGATTCCGGTTTTCTCATCGATTATAACCCGATCACTCCGAGACTTTCGCGGTGTGATAAATACATGCTCCTATCACTCTAGTACTCTACAGATCATCTACCTTTAAGTGTGTGACCCGATAGGTTCGGTAGGATACGGACATGAACCGAAAACTTATTTTCCCGCGGAACAATAACCGATAGCGGAGCCATGGACACCCATAACGGTTCCCGTACCTACACGAATATAAATTCGAGTGAACCACAAGCTTAATATGCCAGTCCTCTTTGCTTCACGATACTATACAAAACTTGAGGTGAGATATTTTAGGTATCCGCATGATTAACCATTAACCATTATACCAAGTCATCCTCCTTGTTTTGTTCCATTTTTCTCGTTTAGTATTCCGGTATCCCTTGTGATCAATTCATAGTGTCTGGCCAGACGATGTTGGATGCCGTAATACCGAGAGGGCCCACAGAAGTATCTCTCCATCGTTAGAGGAGCAAATTCCCAACTCGAATCGTTAAGTCCCTTGACACACTTTCAGGTGTGAGTGATCAAAGCCGTTATTGCCACGCCTGTTACGGGTGGTGTTGGGACAGTGTCAAAACCCACCCTCCGGTATGAAGTTACGAAACATTCTTATGGTCATGAAGGACACATGCATATTAACTTTAGATGATTTTACTTATAACATGGAAACGATGTGATGTCAAAGTAAATCATACGATTGGGTCGGTTCAGCACCCTTGTTCTGGTAACAATGTGCTCCCATCTGTTACCGGCATTTCCAATGCCCTATGAATAGGAAAACATGTCATCTGTAAGGCCCGATATGCGGTACTGTTACAGATCTAGGTGTGTCCACCTAGATCCGGGGTCGAAGCACATATCGGTCCCACCGCGACATATGACAAAGTCATATGCCCCGGATTTCCAACATGATATCACAACATTACAGATACAAGGATACAACATCTCATACAATCGACATACAACTGCCTCAAATACAATACAACAGCGGAAGGTACATGTCTGAGTACAGAATACAATCAAATGCCTACTGGCAAAGAGAAAAACATCGATCCCATAACCACACGGGTCCAGGCCCTCCGCCAGGATCCGCCTAACTAGTCGTCGTCGAGTCTCCACGTGAAACGTCGATCACCATACCTGTTGTCGATCAAGAACCTTAAAAGAGTTTGGGGGTAGTATCATGAGTACAGAAGTACTCAACATCCAATTTTAGTGGTCAACTGACCCAGCAAGGACTTCATCACTCGTCATTCTAGGACAACTAGTAGTTTACGGTAAGGATGGGGTAAGTGGTGAGGTTGCTGCCGCACTAGAATTTATGAAGTGGCTAACGATCTAGAGAGTAAGATAAGAACCAAGCATTCGATGAGGAATCGCCTCCAACAAGTCTGCTATCCACCTACTACGCAAACATAACACCTATCCTATCCTTTTCCTCCTCTTCGCATCCCGACGAAGAAGAAGCAGTCAAGGCACACACACGTTGATCAAGTTATATTAAGATTATCTCAGTTGTTGTTGTCTATGAACAAGGAGTAGGTCTCAAGTCGTCCATAACCGTGGACACGACTTCTCGAAAAGATTTAACCCTGCAGGGGTGTACCAACTTCCCATTACAAGGCTCCGCACGCACACCCATCTCTCTCAGCTGCTACCCATCACAGGCAACCATTTTATGATTTAGTTCCAAGAGATCAGAAACGACAGGTCCCTCTAGCTAACAACGAACAAATCCGGGTGGCCCCCGGTGAGTCGACACCCAACTCAAAAGCCGGCCGCGCTCTCGAATCGGCCTCTTCCGTCTGGATGAGGTCGGGTTAGTTGCCCAAACAGATGTGGACAACCCGCTAGCTCCCTGGGGTGGACCAACAAGAGAAACCATGTCTCCGCTGGCCCTGGTTATTTGAAAACTACTGGCGTACGACCAGCACACACACGGTTTCAAAAGGTAAAGTCAGCTTGGGCCACCACTAGAAATGCTTGAATCTAGATAGGTAAGAAAAGGGGACCCCATAAAATCCCACACGCGGTTAGGCACGCTCAGTCTTAAAACCAATACCCGGAACTCGGATCCTAGGTGACTCGAATGGAACAAAGCGTCGGGGCGGGATAGCCTAGACCTTCCATCCTTCGTCGAATATAGTCAATATTATAATAATCATATCATCAACAAAAATATAATAATGTGATATCCCAAAACCAAGGAGTAACAGGGTAACATCGTAGCATCCTAAGCATGCATACTAAGCAGGGGCTGAGCAACGAGCAATAGTAACATAGCAGTACCAGGTTTGCTGGGAAGGGACATGGATGTATCAGTTTGAAAGAGGTTGTAAACATGTGGTAGGATCAAACATCGAACCTAACCTATACTATCATGCAAACCGCTGGTTGAAATAGAATGGATCATAAGTAATGTATAGTCCTTGCCTGTTGAAAAGTCGGGTTCCGAAGGTGTAGTTGATCGCAAGCACACAAGACGATAAACACTGGAAAGCAATCAACGAGCAAGCATCTATTACTACGAAGCAAACACGAGCAAGCATCAACAAGAAGCAACACGAGACATCGCACCTACCGTCGAGAGCGGTTACTAACAGGTTAAGTGGAGTACTCGTCACACACGACGATACCGCACATTTACAAGGGTTCAAGTTTTTTAGCTACAGGTGATCAACAAAGTTTGTTAACATGGCAACTCAAGCAAGCATGGCATAGCACACAAACATGTCAAGAGGTGAAGCATACAGGAAACTATCTATGCTAGTCAATTTAAGTGAGGCAAACTCTTAAACATGGCATACCACTAAGTGCCGCACGACAATTAAAACATTTGGTACTGTTCTTTCCTAAACCATATTTTAGGTTGGTTAACAACAGCAAACAATAGCATAAACACAAAGTACACGAAAAACTAATCAAGTTACATATAAAGAACACCCCAAACGGAGTTACGGTTAAAAAGATATAAGCAAAACAAGTTACGGGTACAAACTGCCAACATCACGAAGCACACTTTAGAGCAATGCATAAATAGGTTAATCAATGCAAACATGCTAACAAATGATAAGGAACTAAAGTAGACATGAAATGGAAGGCATGGAAAAAAGAATCATGCAAAAAGGCATCATAGATCAAAAGATATTAAGAAAACAACATGGCATCGCAAAGTAACAGACTTAGAGAAAAAGAGAGGTGGCTGTCAAAAACAGCAGCATAGCAACTTTGGAGCTCAATAACTATATGACCAGAAAGCATATCATGTCAATGAAATACATGGTATGAAATTAGACATGATGCTTAACAATATGCAATTGGAATCACTCAATTCCGATAAACGGTCGCGACACACTCGTCGACCGAAGTTGCAACAAAATAACAGTTTTCAGCACAGCAACACATTAACATCAGGATAGCTACTTTGGAGCAAGATACAATCATGATGCAGCAAGAAATTATGGCATGTGAATGCATGAAACTTAAGTATAAACAATGCTTAACGCAACGCAAAAGGAATCAATCAATTCCGATGAACGGTTGCGAAGCAATCGTCACCCGAAGTTGCAATAAAATAATAACAGCAGCACTTAACAGCAATTTGTAGCAGTTTAACGGCCTGATGCCCACTTTAGCACACAATTACACAATCAAGATGAGCTCAAATGCAAATGCTCACAAATATGAATTGAAGTACACGCAATTCTAAGCAACTTTCATTTTGGGGGCACGTTCATCGGAGCTACGGATTACTCGCAAATTACCGTGCAAAACAGATCACAGCAGCAATTTTCAGGGACTTAGAAAAATTTCAGAGCACAGAGGTAAAGAAAAAGACAGGGCACGGGCCCTCACCCTAGGCCTCGGCCCACTGGCCTGGAGAGGAGGTTGTCCAGCCCGGGCCAGATCTGGCCGGCTGGGCCTCGGAGGCTGGCGGGCCGCGCGCTGGAAGGCCGGCCCAGCTGGGGCACAGCGGTTGGGGTCGGGGGCGCCGGCTCGAGACTCCTTCCCGAGCGGCTGGGGCGGCCGGTGGCCAACTCCGGCGACGCCGCGCGGATGAGCAAGGCGGGGAGGCTCCTCCAGGGGGCGCGCGGCGGCGGCCTTCGTCGCGTGGAGGAGGCCGGGGACGCGAGGACCTCCAGTGGCCGTGAGGCGAGGCGGATCGAGCCCCTGGCTCAAGATCCTTGCGTCCATGGCGGGGCTGGGCGCGGGCTCCTGCCAGCGACGGCCTGCGAGGGGAGGAGAAGAAGGCGAGGTCAGGAGGGAGAGAGGGCGCAGGAGGAGGAGAGGGAGACCTGCAGGGCAGCGGCGGCCGGCAGCGGCCGGAACTCGGCGGCGGCGGCGGCTTGGTGCTTCCCACGGGCTGGAGGAGGCTGCGCGAGGAGAGAGGGAGAGAAGGTGGGCTACGTGGCGCGCCCGTAGCCCTCCGATCGCCCGATCGGACGGCCGGGAGCAGCTGGGCTAGGGTTTGCTGGAAATGGGGCTAAATTGTGTGAAAATGGGTAAAATATCTCAGATATGGGGGCTGGTGGCTGCCTAGGTGCTTAGGGGAAACCCTAAGTGGTGGGGTGGTCTACTTATAGCCCAGGTGGCTGGCAGTTTGCAAAAACATCCCCGGTTTCTCTCTCGCGCGCGCGGTGCTCACGTTTCTGACCGCCGGGGGTCCGCGGTACCTCCGATTCGGGTAAAACTTCGAACTGCGCGATCAGAGAGTCGAGCCGGAGGCGTTCACCTCGCGCTGGAACCGTTCTGGGAACACTTTCCGGCGCGCTATAAAAATATCCCGTTTAGTTATTAAACGGGGTTTTTCGTTCCGTTGGCTGCGGCTAGTCTCGTGCGGTTTTCGCGACGTGATCGGGTGAAACCCGGTGTCGCAAAGGTCGAGTGTCAGGGTGGCAAGGGTCAGTCTCCGTCTGGTACGAGATAAGAGGGGGAAAAATAATCACCGATCAATAAATCGGGGATGCAAACACCGCAAACAAATCAGACAATCAAACAATTCACACCGAAAACAATTTTTTTATTTTTTGTGAAAACTGGGCTGTTACATCATCCATAACACACGGGTTAGTCCTAGAGGCAGACTAAGAACACTTGGTGTTTATACTCCACACCTGCATATGGGTTTTCCTCCGGAGGCAGTTAACATGCTACTTGGAAAACCTCCGCATAAGCCATTTGCAGTTATAGCACAGACATATAAACTTTAATAATGAACCTGGAATTATAATAATACAATTTATTATTGCCTCTAGGGCATAATTCCAAGATGATTCTCCTTGAATATTTATTGGGGATGCATGGGGGCATCCCCAAGCTTGAGCGTTTGACACTCCTGGATCTTCTTTCATCATCTTCCCTCGCATACTTGAAAAACTCCCTTCATACATAACTCATCATAAGCTGATTAGAGAGGTTAGTACCCTTAATAAAATAATTTGCCTCTGCTGGAAATAAAGATTTTCTTGAAGGGCTACTGTTTCTCAAGATTGCCAAAAAGTTTTTTTCAAATAAAAAGCTATCGCAAGTCTTGCAAAAGTAAGAAAAGGAAAAACGTGGCAGAATCTGTGAAAAACAGAACAACAAGTAGTAATTAATTTTTTCAGGGTACAACTCAGAACAGACGCTTGAAAGAAAATTGTATGGAGCATGCTGTCAAAAGAATTCAGATCAAAAAGATGATCTGGTGATTTTAGGCGAATCTTTCCGTCCAAGGACAGAATCTGTTTTCTGGACAGCATGTCACAACTTTTTGAACTTTATTGCAATCAGAGGCTAAACTTGGCACAAAGCTTGCAAATAAAGATACAATGATGTTGCTATAGTAGTAACAATCATCAAGACCACTAAAAACATAAGTAAAAACATCTTGGGTTGCCTCCCAACAAGCGTTTTCTTTTACGCCTTTAAGCTAGGCATAAAGCAAAAAGATCAAGTGTTATCAAGAGAGAGAGAATAGCTAGCCCGTGTAACAGACTCGAAAGGTAACTTAATCTTTTTCCTAGGGAAGTGTTCCATCCCATTTTTAAGAGGGAATTGAAATTTTATATTCCCCTCTTTCATGTCAATAACAGCACCAACGGTGCGAAGAAAAGGACATCCCAAAATAATTGGACATAAAGGTTCACACTCTATGTCCATAATAGTAAAATTAACGGGAACATAATTTTCATTGAAAATGATAAGGACATCGGCGATCTTCCCCAAAGTTTTATTTACGGAATAATCAACGAGACGAACAACAAAAGAACAAGGATCAAATGGTTTCAATTCAAACATATCATACATTCTCTTGGGCATAACGGAGGTACTGGCTCCAACATCACATAAAGCATAGCAAGAGAAGTTATTCAATTTAAATTTAATCAGAGGATCTAAACCATCCTCTAGCTTCCTAGATATGGAGGCTTCTATTCTAAGCTTTTCCTCCCTAGATTTGATGAGATAATTAGTGATATGCTCCGTGAAGGCAAGATTTAGTGTGCTAGTGTGGGGGTCTCTAGACATTTTGTGTAGCAAGCTAATAACTTCTGAGAGCGTGCAACTATCAAAATCAATGTCACTACTATCAAAGGTGGTTGTGTGTGTCATCTAGGCTCACTTGTATGAAAGCCTCTATGTTCATGGGAGTTTCTTCTTCTACGGTTGAGGTATTAGCATCACCATTAATAGGTCCAATGGGACTAGGAGTGTGTTGGGTGCTAATAGTTTGGGTGTCCTCAACAATTTGGATAGTAGCAACAGTGTGGTGTGTAGGAAGGCTCTTAATTCTATCATCTTCCTCTTTTTCTCTAGCCCGTCTTTCTTTAAGTTTAGCCATCATCCTAATGTTTACATTAATTTGCAACTGGATAGCATTAATAGGAGTGGCCTTCCTCTCCTCGAAGGGAGAAATTCTAATTTTAAGCATTTCAATATCTAGGGCTAAGTTGTCTACCTTCAAAGAGAGATTATCTAATTTGTCTAATCTTTCCTCTACACTCTTGTTGAAGGATTTTTTTAGTAGTGATAAAGTCTTTAAGCATGCTTTCTAATTCAGAGGTGGGGCTCTTGTTGCTAGGATAAGTGTTGTTGAGGGGGAAAACAGTAGGGTATTACCCCACTGCAGCTTTTAAATTATTAATAAAACAAGTAAGTACAAAATTCAAATACAAAGGGATTCATAGCTTGAGATAAGCCATGAAAATAAAACTAAGTTACATTGTCAAGCCATTCTTTGAATGGCTCAGCATACTTGGCTTTGATTCTATATCTCAAAAGCTTTATCTCAGAGAAATAGTGTTCCTTCCAGTGCAACATGGAAGGGTTCTTGTTCCTGAAGATTTTGTCATTTCTAACCATCCAGATTTCCCAGGAAGTAGTGATGATGATCTCCATGAAGAAAGGCACCTGAAGCTTCAGTCTGATGTCATCAAAAGCTTCCAGAATAGATGAATTTCTTCTTCTGTTTGGGCAGATAAAGTCCCAGCATTGGGCAGCAAAAGGGCAGCTCCAGAACAGGTGATGCATAGTTTCTTCCACCTGGCAGCCAAGAGTTGCATAGTTGTATGTTTGTAAGGGGAAAGTCTTCCTCCTGAGAAGGTTTCTGGTGTTTAACCTATCATTCAGTAGAAGCCAGAAAAAGACCTTATGTTTAGGTTGACAACTGCTGTTCCAAACCCAATTAAAATGGGGAGGTACCCCTCTATATCCAAGCATGACCTTGTAAGCTTTAGCAGCACTAAAATTATGATTGCCCCATATGTAGGTCCACTGGTCTTTCCTCCCAGCATTGTTCTGATGATAAGTGACACAGAAGGAGTGAATGACAATCAATTCTTGTAATGCTTGAGTGCAGAGACGAAGAAAGAACATGTCCTCAATGTAATCAGTCTCCATGAATTGCTTAACAGTGATTAGCTGATTTCTTGCAAATGAGAAGATGTGAGGCAGCAACTGATAAAGGCATTGGGAACTCCAGAGGTCATACCAAAACAAAGCAGTGGAACCATCACCAATGTTGCATCTGGCCATTGCCTTGAAATTGTCCAGTAAATTCAGATTTGCTTTTCACCAAAAGGATCCCACCATTTGGGTGCCAGGCAGTTGGCCATCAGCATAGTAGGAATCCCAAACTAATTTAACCCAGGGGATATCTTCCTTGTTTAATAGCTTGTGAAGATTCTTGAGAAGCAAAGCTTTGTTTTGGACATTAATGGTAAGAACACCTAGTCCACCATGGATTTTAGGCCTGCAGACTATATCCCAAGACAGAAGAGCGGGTATTTTGTCCTCCATATTAGAACCTCTCCATAAACAGTGTCTCAGGTATCTATTAATTTTCTGATTTATGGTTTCAGGGAGATCTAGGCATGTCATAAAATAAACAGCTAGGGATGAGAGCACTCTCTTGACCATAACTAGTCTTCCAACATAGGTGAGGAAATTGGCAATGCCTGTGAGTCTTCTGGCCACTCTGTTAACAATGGTCATGCAATGCTCCACTTTGGGTTTCTGGATACCCAAAGGGATGCCCAAGTAAGTGATAGGGAAATGTCCTCTTTGGCAGTTCAGAGTACTGATGAAATGCTCTACTCTGTCATCCTCAATGTTTATAGGAATCATATTTGATTTATGGTAGTTAACTTTCAGACCAATAGCACTAGAAAAAGTGTTTAACAGGGCTTTGAGATAAACAAGCTGTCTGGTATCAGCACTCATCACAAGTAAGGTATCATCAGCATACTGAGCAATTGGGAAGTCAGGGCAAGAGTTTAATTGAATTGGGGCAGTGATAAATCTCAGGTGCTGAGCTTTGTTGAGAATGGACTGGAGTAAGTCAGCAGCCAGCACAAACAGAAGAGGAGAGAGAGGATCACCTTGTCTGACACCTCTTTTGCAATAAAACTTTTTACCTGGGACCCCATTCAGAAGAACAGCAGAAGATGCAGAGCTGAATAGCAAATTCATCCAATTTATCCATCTATCACCAAACCCTTTTGCCTTGAGGATTTGGATAATAGCCTGGTGCTCAATTGTATCAAAAGCTTGTGCAAAATCTAGCTTTAGCAGCAAGCTTGGAACATACTGATTAGCATGCACAAGCTGGAGAATGACCTTCTACAGCCTATTAGCCAAGAGCTTAGTAAGAATTTTGAGAGTGGTATTGAGTAGTGAGATAGGTCTAAAATAATTTGGGCAACAAGGATTAGGGACTTTAGGGATCAGGGTGATATAAGAGGAGTTAATGATTTCCAAAGAGACATTGCCAGCATGAAAGGCATGCACTAGAGACATAATATCAAGCCCAATGATATCCCAGCATTTCTTGATAAATTCATTATTAAATCCATCAGGGCGAGGTGATTTTCCATTTGGGAGCTCATCAATCACTTGTTTAACTTCATCATTAGTGAAGGGAGCCTCAAGCTGCTGAAGGAGTGCTTCATTGTTATTTGCTGTTTATAAGTCTTGGAGGTTGAAGTGCATGGAAATTCCATTAGATTTCCCCATCCTACTTTTGAAGTTGTCCCAAAGAATTGCAGCCTTACCCTCATGATCAGAGACCTCATTCTGACTGGAGTCCTGAAGCACAGCAATGAAATTGTTTCTATGGTTTAGGGTAGCGTTGGCATAGAAGAAGTCAGAGCACTCATCTCCTAATTTCACCCAATTGATTTTTCCTCTCTGTCTCCAGTAGATTCTCTGACTGTCAAGCAAATCCAGTAAGTGCTGCTTAAGTAAAACCCTGCAATTCCATTCAAAAGTGGAAAGGCACCTGAAATCCTCAAAGAGGTCAAACCAGAATATGAGCTCATTGATTCTTGTTATTTCAGACTTTAGACAAGGAATATTTTTTGCCCAAAGTTTAAGAGCTCTCCTGACATTATTTAATTTAGCATTAATGCTCTTAGCAGCATCTTGGAAGCCAACTAGAATGCACCAGGCATTGCTCACAATCTCCTTGAACTCCTCTCTCTTCATCCAGTGGTTTTCAAATCTGAAAATTTTGGATTTAGGAATTTTTGAATCAATCTTGATCATACAGGGCTGGTGATCAGAGATTGGTTTAGCCATGGGGAGAGCCACAGAGGAAGGGTGGGTGCTGGTCCAGGAAGCAGAAGTGAAGAACCAGTCCAATTTTTCAAGCAAAGGCCTCTCCTGCATATTACTCCAAGTGAACTGTCTTCCTTTAAGAGGGAGCTCCACCAGCCCCAAGTTGCTAATTACATCATTAAAAAGGAGCATTTCATTCACATCACCCCCAGGCCTGTTTCTATCTTCAGGAGCCCTGATGAAGTTGAACTCACCCATGACAATCCAATCCATGTCATCAGGCATATCAATGTTCCCAAACCATTGAATGAACTCCTCCTTTTCATGTGGAAGACAAGGGCCATAAATATTAGTTAGAATCCAAGTTTGATTGGACAATCTGTTGGTGAACTGGACTGACAGGGAGAACTTGTTTTGAAAGACCATTTCACCATCTAGGATTGAGTCATTCCATGCAGTCAGGATCCCTCCAGATGCACCACTTGAGGGGAGGAAAGCAAATTTAGAAATTTTCTTTGGGAAAAAATTTCTAAGATACTGCAAGTTAAAGTCCTCTCTTTTAGTTTCCTGTAAGCAAACTACAGCACATGCACTTTCTTCAATTTTTTGGTTTATGGCACTCCATTTGTCTTTGGAATTAATCCCTCTCACATTCCAATTTAAGATGCTCCAAGTTCTATTGTTATTCATAATGATAGAGTGAGGCAAAGTTCACAGATATAGGTGCACCACCTATATCAACAGATTTCTCAGAAGAATTTAAGCTTGTGAGTAAACCACAACTCCAAAAGCAACTTGATAAACATCCAGGAACCAGAGTGAACATGAGCACAGGTACACTGTGTTTCAACTGTATAATACAGACTGGGGTCTCAAAGTAGAACATGATTTCTCTGACATGAGCATCCAAAAGAAAAGCTAAACTACTTTCCAAGTCTATCACAGTGGTTGTGCAAATCATGGAGAAGAGTTGGAGCTTGCTTTTTTCCCTTTGGCCTTGGGCACCTTAGCCAAATCCTCCTTTGCCTTCTTCTTAGGTCTCTTGGAAAGCTTGGAGTCCAACTCTTTATCTCCCACCTTACAAAATGAAGCAGATAAGTTTTTGACCACTTTATTATGAAATTCAGGGGGGCTAGCATTACAAGGCAGACAATTGAAATCAGGACAAGGTGGTGCCTTAAACCCAACATTATTTTTTCTGATTCTGTCACTTCTTCTTACCTCAGTGTCAACCAGGGCAGCTTTCCCCCTTCTCTTTTTGGAAATGAGACCATGCTGCTCCTCCATCTGCACTAATGCATTTTGTCCTGAGGCCTCATTTTCTTTGTTGCCCAAGAGCAAGTCATTATCATCCTTCCCTGATGACTTACATGCAAGGGTCTGGGAAACAGGGCAGCAATCAGGGATTTGAAAAATGAAGTGATCCTCCACATCATTTTAAGTTATCATGCTCCATAGAGGTGATTTACGAAGCCTTAATGCATTATCAAACTGCTCTAGAGAAATAAGCAAGTGAACCACAAAATTAAACCAACTTACTGGAACTTTAGCAAGCTGAGCTCCAGCAGAGTCCTGTGGTGCAAAGTGCTGCTTCCAAAGGTCCATACCTTCAGAGGATAAAAAAAAAATTTCAACAAGCCAGAATCAAACTTTGGGGCATTCATGGGATCACTAGAAGTTGCAACACCAAATTTTAGCAAGGTAGCATTGAACAGAGCAAATTCAGATTCCATGGTCAGCCACTAATGTCATCATTGCAGTGAATAGCAGCATTACCAACAGGCAATTTAAGAGCAGATTCAGGTTCCATAGAGCATAAAGTAAAAGGAGGTGGACTCTCAGCAGCAGAAGAGTGAGGAACAGGTAAGGAATTCATACCAGAGGAGCTGGATTGAAATGATGGGGGGGCCACAGGTGAGGTCAAGTCCAACTGAGAATCAGCATGCAGGTAATCAGCAGAAGGAATTGGGGCCAAGACTACATTCAGGAAACCAGCAGGGTCCTAAAAAACCAGGTTCTGGGAAGCAGCCAACTCATCTGCATTGCCAAGATCAACCACATCTCTGTCATCATCAAGATCAATCTCAAAGGGCTCATGATCCTGGAGGTTCAGAACGGGCTCCAGCACCTCCAGGTTCCAATCAAGTTCCTGAGGGGGAGGTAAGTCATTGTTGATCAGCTGCACATCCTCAATATTCACTTGAGGGATCAAACCATGGGGCACAAGTTCCAAATGCTCCTCCTCTTCATCAAGGCCATAGGCCAACTGAATGTTGAGCAAACCAATCCCTCCAGGGACAACAGGTGCAGGCAAGAGGGGCACAAAATCATCTTCATGAGGCATTGGTGCATCCACAGCAAACTGAAAAGAATTCTCTGATGCCATGGAGGTAATGTCACTCTGTCCTTCAACTGGAGCATCTTGAACAATCTCAGGGTGGATAGGAATGTGATTAGCAGCCTGAATCTGAAAAGCCCAGTGAGCATCTTCATCTTCAGCAGCATCTGCTGCAATGGGAGGTGGGTTGTTCATGGCCTGAGCATGAAAACCACGGAAATGCAGGTTGTCCAGAGGCAAAGGGTGTGGATCCACTCCTGGAGGAGGAAAAGGATCCTCATTAGCTGGTCCTCCTCCCAGGAGCTCTTGCTGCAAAACTTCAACAGAAGATGACCAGCCATCTTCCTCAAACCTTTCCCCTTCACTCCAACGGATGCTCTTGGGGATCTCATCTAAATCAGTGACCCTCACCTTAGCAGTGACCCTCACCTAGTCTCTGTCTCTGACATGAGAGAGACGCACATATGCTTCCCCAAAAGCGCATTGCTAGATATCACGATGCTCAAGATGCACCTCCTGCTCCAAGAACTCTTGAACCACTTCACGGACCATGGGGAAAAATACCTCTGCAGGCCGCAGATTGATGGAGACTATCGCCCAATCTTCACTCTTCCGCGAGCGCCTGGGGAGCACCACCCTGCAGACACCATTGCGGCCCGGGACGTGCATGATCTCTTGGCCTTGCGGGACGAATGGCGCGGGGTCGATGGGGATATTCGCCATTGGAGGTGAGCTAGCAGGCTCTGCTGTGGAAGAGGAAGGGGCAGCGCTAGAGCTTATAGAGGAAGGTAACGAAAGGGTAGGTATATGTCTCGCCTGGAAATTAGGAAAAAGATCCTCACAGAGCTCCTTGAAATTAGCACACATTCGGACCGGCTGAGCTGGGCCAAAAGCCATAAACCAATCTGCCACAACACCTGGGTCCCAGGCCTCCTCAGGTGGGCTGGGAAAAGGAGCAAATTGAATGCAGGGGAGAATGCCTGTGAGCTTCGGCTTCGGACAAGCGCGGGCTACGTGACCAAACGCGCCACATGCAAAACATTCTATTTCATTACGACCAGGAGCAAAATTATCTGCGCCACCAGGATTAACCGAGTCATTAACTGCAGGGGGTGCAGTAATACTCATTGAAGATGCTGGAGCAATCACAGGCGCCTCGTTTGAATTTGAAAGCCTCTGAAAGACAGACGGCCTCTGATCACGGTGCTGCGAGCCTTGGCCGGAGCTCCGGTGATCACCGTGGCGGCGACGAACAACAGTCCATTCCGCCTCCTCCTCTTTGTAAAAACTAACTTCCTCTCGGCGCCAGTTAGGGCCACCATCACCCCAAAGGCTAAACACCAATTCAAAATCTTGTGCATAAACACGGCCAGCGTTGTAAACTTCAAACCCCACAGACTTTGACGCAAGTGAGAAAGCAAATGATCTGTCGCGAAGATGCATGACACAAAAACCTTGCAGGTAACCACCAAAGCAAGCATTGGGCACCATGCTAACCGTATGAATGTCCAGACGGAAAGATGCACGGCAGAAAGAAATGACCAACTTCAACTCACGACGGTGAAAACCAGGGGAGAAGACTACAGGGTGCCCAAACTTCGACCTCATATCCGCTTGAAACTTCTTACCTCGAGCAAAATCCAGGAGCGGCGCCATTGTGCTGCTCACAAAGAGAGAGAGAGAATAAGGGAGGGGGTGGCTGCCGGTGCCGGAGTGGCAGCCGGCAGGGCGGTGGACGCCGAGGCCGGAGTGGCCACCGGCGGGTGACTCATCGAGTCGCCTAGGAGGGCCTGTCGCCTAGGAGCCTCCCCCCGAGAGCCTGTCGCGATCCCCCCAGGATAAGTGTTGTTGTTCCCATAGTTGGATGGAAACGGTCTAGGATTGCTCGCAAAATTACCCCTATAAGCATTATTATTGAAGTTGTTTCTAGAGATAAAGTTCACATCTACTTGTTCTTGAGCAACCAGAGAATTTAAAGGAACGTCATGAGGATCAATAGCAGTTTGCATGGTAAGCAGAGAAATAATTAAGTCAACTTTTTCATTTAGGGAGGAAATCTCCTCGATAGAGTTTACCTTCCTACCTGTTGGAGCGCGGTCGGTGTGCCATTGGGAATAGTTGGTCATCATCTCATCTAGAAGTTTTGTGGCATCACCAAGTGTTGTTGACATAAAGGTTCCTCCAGCGGCCGAATCTAACAGGTTCCGCGAGGTAAAGTTCAAGCCTGCATAGAAAGTCTGGATAACCATCCAAGTAGTCAAACCATGTGTAGGGCATTTCTTAGCAAGAGATTTTATTCGTTCCCAAGCTTGGGCAGCGTGTTCATTATCCAATTGTTTAAAATTCATAATTTTACTCCTCAATTGGATAATTTTAGCAGGTGGGTAGTAATTCCCAATAAAAACATCTTTACACTTGTCCCTAGAATCTATGCTATTCCTAGGCAAAGATTGAAACCAGATTTTAGCTCCTTCCCTCAAAGAGAAAGGAAAAAAGATTAATCTTAACAACATCGCCTTCTACTTCTTTATACTTTTGCATATCACATAGCTCAAGAAAATTATTTAAGTGTAAAGAAGCATCATCTCCAGCACCAGATAATTGATCTCTCATAACAAGGTTTACCGAAGCAGGTTTAGTTTCATAAGAGGTAGCTGAAGTGGAAGGTGTGGCAATAAGAGTGCAGATAAAATCATTGTTGTTGTGACTAGTAAAGTCACACAACTTGGTGTTTTCAGTGGAACCCATAGTAGCAGCATGTGTGACACACAATTTTTTTTGCGATTTTTGATAAAGGACACTAAGATAAAAACTGAAAGGTAAACTAACAATACTAAAAAGCAAAGGTAAAATATAGTGTGCAACTCCCCTATCTTGTAGATTGGAGTCCGACAACGAAGCCAAGAATTTGGCGGTTGATGGGACCAATCTTTTGTCGCACTCAGAGTCCCCGGCAACGACGCCATAATTTTTTTTGATGGCGTGGAAGTGGATAATGGATTCTCGCCCTTCGTTGGTTACCCCAAGTGGAAGGTGAGATGTAGGATAGCAGCTAATTTCCCCTATGTAGAGGATAGCGTTGGTCTCCCGTAGGAATCCGGAAGTGAGAAGTAGGTGTCAACGGCGCAATTGACGTGGACCTGCACACAGATACAAATAACTTTGCTCCCAACAAAGTTCAGAGAGGTTGTCAATCTCTCTGGCCTTGTTGTTTACAAAGGATTAAATGCAAGGGATAAATGATAATAATAATAACAACTAGAAATTAAAGCTAGAAATAAATTGAGCGTGTAAATAGTGATGAGAATATGGACCGGGGTCCCGTGATGTTCACTAGTGATGTCTCTCTCCCAAAATACGATAAAACTTCTATGTGAGGTAAACAAATCATAGCTGGGCAATTGACAGGATTAAAAACGCACCGCAATGCTAACCATGCTAGAAATAAAGGAAGAGGCTCAAAAGCATGGGCGGTACGCCAAAATAAGTAGAATGAAATTCAACTACATCTACTACTAATCATCCACCTTGAGATATCTATCCAGAACATCTCGCTGGTATTAAGTTGCGTGCCCCACCCAAAGTGTAAACCCAAAACAACAGACAACTGCATTAAAAGAACTTTGCGTAACGTAAACAATCCTTGCAACCACGGTTACAAGCACCGTTGTTTAACCCCTGGTGGAAACATCACATCCCCTAGACTCATGTTTCTGTCACTCAAGCTAGTCATCAGGGGACATGAACCCACAATCAAGCGTAACGTTCCCTCTTGGAGTCACTACCTACTACTTGGCCAAAGCAATAAACAAAGAAATAAACATCAACAGAGAACATGCAAGAATTACTCAAGAAGTAAAATATAAAAGATAAGAACCAAATATATTACTCAATGAAAAACTGAACATAGTCTCATAATCCATCAGATCCCAGCAAACTTAGCATAGCAACAGCAAAAAGAATTACATATGTGCCTTGATCATGTAGGCCAACTCACAAGGTCTAATCCATGAAGAACAAAGAGGGGAGGAGAACATCACATAGCTACTGATCATGGACCCATGGTCCAAGGTAAAATACTCATGGATCATCCGAGAAGCGTACATGGTGGAGGAGAGGCTCCCGGAGGTCAATCCTCCCTCCAGCAGGGTGCCAGGAAGAGGTCTGTTGGCGCTCCCGATCTTGGAAGCGCGGAGACGGCGGAACAGAGGCAAAGATCGTGAAAAAGGGTTCTGTCTTCGGAAGAATCCCGTCACGGAGAATAAATAGGCGAAGGGGGGCAGCCAGGGGGTCCACCAGGTGTCCAGGCGGCCCCCTGGCATGGCCTAGCCCTAGGGCGCGCCACCAGGGCGCCTGGACCCCTGGTGGTGGCCCTCTGGCCCCACCCAGGTTCTTCCGGAAGGTTATATTACGCTAATTTTTTATCTAATTTTCCCGAATTTTTGGAGCTGTTTTAATATGGGGGAAACCTGAAACAGAAAAACAGCAGAAAAAAGGAACTGGCACTAGGGTGCACTGAGTTATTAAGTTAGTCCAAATATGATCAAAAGTGTATGAAAGTGTATGTAGATCATAGAAATATCACTCAAAACATGCATGGAGCAAGCAGAAATTATAGATACGTTTGGGAGGTATCACCGATGCGCTGTTGTTTTATTTTATTTTCCCGGAATTTTTTGGAGCATTTTTAATACGGGGGAAATCTGAAATAGAAAAACAGCAGAAAACATGAACTGGCACTGGGGTGCATTGAGTTAATAGGTTAGTCCAAATATGATCAAAAGTGTATGAAAGTGTATATAAAACATGGCAATATCGCACAAAACATGCATGGAGCAAGCAGAAATTATAGATACGTTTGGGACGTATCAACATCCCCAAGCTTAATTCCTGCTCGTCCTCAAGTAGGTAAATGATAACAAGCATAATTCTTTGGTGACATGCTAACAACCATATAAGAACTTTGTAAGTAAATCAATCAAGGTATGTAATTCAATTCAAGTCATAACAGGCAAGAGTCTATATTAGAATTGAAACAAGCAACATAAGAACATAAGGGTGCAAGAGCTCTTGCTGTCCGTGGCTCGAATGTCTCCAGATGGTGTTTGCGTGCAAGAAGTGGGATATGGCAATACGAGAAAAAATATGTATTTGTTGAGAACTCAATCTACTAAAGTTTCACGCTTAGTATTCTTTGGAATCTTATCTTGACTCGTGCCCAGACCACTAGCCAGGTACAAGTCAAATCCACTCCCTTTCGATATTTTGAGCACTCATGCAATGAATGAGTGTAAGCACTAGAGTTGACACTTAGGATGGCAAAGAGAGAGATGGTGGAGGAGGAAGACAAAAAGATGGTGTGAAAGGCTCACATCAATGAGGACAATCATAGGAGAGAGAAGGCCAAATGATAGATATGATGTGAGGAGTAGGGATTACCATGCAACGGATGCACATATCAGCTAAGAAAAGCTCTCCAATGGAACTAGTGGGGGTGCATCCAACTTGCTCGCTCAAGAAGACCTAGAGAACATTTGAGGAAGCTCATCCTTGGAATATGCAAGCCAAGTTCTATAGTGTGAAGGTCCCCACATAGCTATATGCATATATGATCATCTCTATTGAGTACAAGATATATGTGGGAGTACGAGTGTGGATCTTTCAAAAGGAATATTAGTGTTTCCCCTTTCTCTATTTTTATTTCTTTTTCTCCTTTTTCTCTTTTTTTGTATTTTTTTGGTGGCCTCAATGGCTCTTTCTATTTAACTCTCATTTGTCCTCTTTGGGATCTTTTAAATTTTTCCTCTTTGGGATCTTTTCCTCACATAAGGGCAACACTCTATTTTACAAGAAGTATAGAAGATCTTTCACACTTTACAAGGTACTCAACATAAAGAAGATGTACCTATCATGGTGTATGCAAATGTATGCCTCTGCCAGTGTAGAAGGAACATGTATGCCATGAAGATCAAGTCACGAGGAGGTGTATGTTGCATGGCAATATATATCAGAAATGCTATGGAAATGCCTTGATAGGTAGGTATGGTGGCTATTTTGAGGAAAGATATAAGGAGGTTTATCACAACAGAGGGTATCATGCCAAGGGTTTGGATGCACTGGCGAGGTGGACGCCAACTCTCAGATTGAGAAGAGGTCAATGCACGGTACCGAAGAGTCTAGCAAATATGAGGAGGTGGAATTGTCAATTTTCAATACTTACATTAGCCCGAAGAACTCATGCACTTATTATCGGTAACTCTCAATCTAATTAGGAGGTTCAAAAAGAGGCAAGTACCCCGAGGAGGAGTGTATGGGGGTTTGGTTATCCTTGCGCATCCTCGACTCGTGATACGTGAGTGTACTCTAATATCCGATCCCTCCAAAGATAATTAGTGATCCATCTAGTAGCTAGAGTTCTCAACTGGTTTTTGTAGTTTTTGAAAATAAACACGGATTGCCCGAAATACGACATCTATCACTAATAGGCTAGAGCTCTTGACACCAAAAGTTCAAACATTACTCACCACAATACCTCAAAACTATTGCAAGTTACTACTACAATTGAATAGCAACCTCAATTACCTACTTAAAGACAAGACACAACTCAGTGCAACAACCAAATCTCTTAACAAGATAAACATGAAAACTAAAGAGAGTTCCAGCAACAACTAAACTAATCTAAAGCTCTTAAAAAAGATAAACATGAAACTAAGAGCTAAACATGGCAGTCGCTACGAAAAGATAAAGAACACACAACAGAAGAAAGATAAGCATGAAAAATCCTATGATGTGTTCTAGTTTAAAGTGCAGCGTGTTTCTCTCCCACACAAAGTAAGCTAGGGACTAACTTGTTATGAACAGCAAGCAAAGCTGAAGAAAACTAAAAAGTAAACCTAAGAGAGAGATGCTCCAAGCATAGCACATAACTCATGAAGTGAGAAAAATATAGTGAGACGGAGGACGAAATGATGATTTTTGTTGGAGAAGGGGATGCACGGGGGCATCCCCAAGCTTAGACGCTTGATTCTCCTTGAAAAATTATTGGGGATGCATGGGGGCATCCCCAAGCTTGAGCGTTTGACACTCCCGGATCTTCTTTCATCATCTTCCCACGCACACTTGAAAAACTCCCTTCATACATGACTCATCATAAGCTGATTATAGAGGTTAGTACCCTTAATAAAATAATTTGCCTCTACTGGAAATTAAGATTTTCTTGAAGGGCTACTGTTTCTTAAGATTGCCAAAAAAAAATTTGCAAAGAAAAATCTAGCGCAAGTCTTGCAAAAGTAAGAAAAGGAAAAACGTGGCAGAATCTGTGACAAACAGAACAACAAGTAGGAATTAATTTTTTCAGGGTACTTCTGTAACTCAAATAAAAAAACTCAGAACAGACGCTTGAAAGAAAATTGTATGGAGCATGCTGTCAAAAGAATTCAGATCAAAAAGATGATCTGGTGATTTTAGGCGAATCTTTCCGTCCAAGGACAGAATCTGTTTTCTGGACAGCATGTCACAACTTTTGAACTTTCTTGCAATCAGAGGCTAAACTTGGCACAAAGCTTGCAAATAAAGATACAATGATGTTGCTACAGTAGTAACAATCATCAAGACCACTAAAAACATAAGTAAAAACATCTTGGGTTGCCTCCCAACAAGCGCTTTCTTTTACGCCTTTAAGCTAGGCAAGAAGCAAAAAGATCAAGTTTTATCAAGTGAAAGAGAACAGCTAGCCCACGTGACTGACTCATGATACGTCCCAAACGTATCTATAATTTCTGCTTGGTCCATGCATGTTTTGTGTGATATTGCTATGCTTTTGATACACTTTCTTACACTTTCGATCATATTTGGACTAACCTATTAACTCAGTGCACCCTAGTGCCAGTTTATTTTTTCTACTATTTTTGTAATTCAGGTTTTCCCATTATTTAAAGTGCCCAACAAATTCTAGGAAAAATATATAAAAAATCAGCAAGAATGAACCTTCCGGAATCACCGAAGGAGAGCCGGAGGGGGCCCACCAGTCATTGAGGTGGCCACCCGGCGCGGCCTAGGGGGTGGCGTCTAGGCGACTGGGACCACCCCCTGTGCCCCCCTTTGGCTCTTATTTATACACGCGTCGCGAAAACACTGATTCCGGAACCCATTTCTCCAGAAGAAATTCCGATCTCCTCCGCCATCGCCAAGAATCTTTTGGGACCAGAATTCCTGTGTCGGCACCCTGCCGGGACAGGGAAGTGCCTCCGGATTCATCTCCATCGACGTTGCTTCCTCCCTCCATGAAGCGCGAGTAGTTCCTCCTCAGGGCTAAGGTTTCTATCAATAGCTATGTGGTCTTCTCTCTCTCCCATGATGTGATCTTCATTTTGATCATAGGCTATGTTAATCTAGGATGATCCCATGATATTTCCCCTTCCTCTATGTATTGGATTGATGTACTCACTTGATCTTATCTAGTATAATCCCCGAGACCATGGTAATAGCGGTCTATTGGACATGGGTTAGAAGAATATTTTAATTAGTGATTTCCTCTTTTGTGAATTGATTGAAGATTTAGAGTCTCTTGGTGCTTGTCTTTGACTATCCTTGAGATATGTTGTGGTAATTGTGGTACTCTCTTTGGATGGCCGCGGTGACATTGGGAGATCCATAGATGAGAACTACGAACTCTGAGTGTGCTTTTGTAGCCCTACATAATTCTCGTCCTCTCTTGATCACAAAGGAATGACCTCCGAGTACGTCTCCAATGCATGTTTTAGTGGAAATATCATGTGATTAGACTATGTTAGTGTTGTTGGGAGTTGCCACTAGTGAAAGTATGAAGCCTAGGCCTTGTTTCCACCATTCCAATACCGTTTTCGCTCATGTTTACTACTTGTTTTCTTGCTGCACTTTTTATTACAGATTTATATTACCTTGCTTTGCCACACCTATCACCCATATTTTTCCATCTCTTCGCCGAACTAGTGCACCTATACAACTCCTAGTTGTATTAGGTGTGTTGGGGACACAAGAGACTTCTTGTATCTTAATTGCAGGGTTGCTTAAGAGAGACCATCTTCAACCTCTACTTCCCTGAGTTCGATAAACCTTAGGTCATCCACTTGAGGGAAATTGCTGCGGTCCTACAAACCTCTGCGCTTGGAGGCCTAACATAGTCTACAAGAATAGAAGCGTTCGTACACATCAACTCAAAAGGTAACTTAATCTTCTTCCTAGGGAAGTGTTCCATCCCCTTTTTGAGAGGGAATTGAAATTTTATATTCCCCTCTGTCATGTCAATAACAACACCAACGGTGCGAAGAAAAGGACGTCCCAAAATAATTGGACATAAAGGTTCACACTCTATATCCATAATTGTAAAATCAACGGGAACATAATTGTTATTGGCAATGATAAGAACATTGTCGATCTTCCCCAATGGTTTCTTTACGGAAGAATCAACAAGGCGAACACCAAAAGAACAAGGATCAAAAGGTTTCAGTTCAAACATATCATACATTCTTTTGGGCATAACGGAGGTACTAGCTCCAACATCACATAATGCATAGCAAGAGAAGTTATTCAATTTAATTTTTATCATAGGATCCCAACCATCTTCTAGCTTCCTAGGTATGGAGGCTTCTACTCTAAGCTTCTCCTCCCTAGATTTAATGAGAGCATTAGTGATATGCTCCGTGAAGGCAAGATTTAGTGTAGTGTGGGGGTCTCTAGACATTTTGTGTAGTAAGCTAATAACTTATGACAGGGTCCAACTATCAAAATCAATGTCACTACTATCAAAGGTGTTAGTGGTGTAATCTAGGCTCACTTGTTTGAAAGCCTCTATGTTCATAGGAGTTTCTTATTCTATGGTTGAGGTAAAAGCACCACCATTAATATGTCCAATGTGACTAGGAGTGTGTTGGGTGCTAAAAGTTTGGGTATACTCAACAACTTGGATAGTAGCAACGGTGTGGTGTGTAGGATGGCTCTTAATTCTATCCTCTTCGTATTTTCTCTATCCCATATTTCCTTAACTTTAGCCATCATCCTAATGTTTTCATTAATTTGCAATTGGATAGCATTAATAGGAGTGTCCTTCCTCTCCTCGAGGGGAGAGGTTCTATTTTTAAGCAGCTCAATATCAAGGTCTAAGTTGTCTACCTTCAAAGAGAGGTTATATAATTTGTCTAATCTATCCTCTACACTCTTGTTGAAGGCTTTTTGGGTAGTGATAAATTCTTTAAGCATGCTTTCTAATTCAGAAGTGGGGTTCTTGTTTCTATGATAAGTGTTCTTGTTCCCATAGTTGGATGGGAACGGTCTAGGATTGCTAGAAAAATTACCCCTATAAGCATTATTATTGAAGTTGTTTCTAGATTCACGTCTACTTGTTATTGAGAAACCATAGATTTTAAAGGAACATCATGAGGATCAATAGGAAATTGCTTGGTAAGTAGAGACATAATCAAGTCAACTTTTTCATTTAGGGAGAAAATCTCCTCGACAGAGTTTACCTTCCTACCTGTTGGAGCTCGTTCGGTGTGCCATTGGGAATAATTGGTCATCATCTCATCTAGGAGTTTTGTGGCAGCACCAAGTGTTGTTGACATAAAGGTTCCTCCCGTGGACGAATCTAACAAGTTCCGCGAGGTAAACATCAAGCCTGCATACAAAGTCTGGATAACCATCCAAGTAGTCAAACCATGTGTAGGGCATTTCTTAACAAGAGATTTCATTCGTTACCAAGCTTGGGCAACGTGTTCATTATCCAATTGCCTAAAATTCATAATGTTACTCCTCAATTGGATAATTTTAGCAGGTGGGTACTACTTCACAATAAAAGCGTCTTTTCACTTATCTCAAGAATCTATACTATTCCTAGGCAAGGATTGAAACCAAATTTTAGCTCCTTCCCTCAAGGAGAAAGGAAAAAACTTAAGCTTAACAATATCACCTTCTACTTCTTTATACTTTTGCATATCACAGAGTTCAACAAAATTATTTAAGTGTAAAGCAGCATCATCTCCAGAATCGGAGAATTGATCTCTCATAACAAGGTTCAGCAAGGCAGGTTTAATTTCATAAGAGGTAGCTGAAGTAGAAGGTGTAGCAATAGGAGTGCAGATAAAATCATTGTTGTTGTGACTAGTGAAGTCACACAACTTGGTGTTTTCAGTGGAACCCATAGTAGCAGCAAGTGTGACAAAAAAAAATTTGTGATTTTTGATAAAGGACACAAAGATAAAAACTGAAGGATAAACTGACAAGACTAAAAAGCAAAGGTAAAAGATAGTGTGAAACTCCCCTATCTTGAATATTGGAGTCCCCGGCAACGGCGCCAGAAATTTTCTTGATACTAACTCCTCGTTTGTTACTGATACGTCCCAAATGTATCTATAATTTCTGGTTGCTCCATGCATGTTTTGTGTGACTTTGCCATGTTTTGCTTGAACTTTCATACAATTTTTATCATATTTGGACTAACCTATTAACTCGGTGCACCCAGTTGCCAGTTTCTGTTTTTCTGTTGTTTTTGTATTTCAGGTTTTCCGGCCATTAAAAGTGCCCAATAAATCCCGGAAAAAATCTATAAAAAATCAGCGTCAGGGAAGCTTCCGGAATAACCAATATATGGCACGAGAGCCACCACCGGGGGCCCAGGAGGGTCCCTGGCACGGCCCCACCCTAGGCCGTGCCAGGAGGCCTCCTGGCTTCCTGGTGGCCCCCCTCGGTGCCCCCCTTCGCCTATATTTACCCCCCATGACGGAAACCCCTAATATCGATCTTCTATTCCCGTTCTCCTCTCTATTCTGCCGCCACCGCCGTTTCAAGATCGGGGCTTCCAGGAGAAGCTACCCCGGCACCCTGCCGGAAGGAGGAATCCCCTCCGGGAGACCATCCATCGCCATGGACGCCTCCCGGATGTGACGTGAGTAGTCCCCCATGGACCATGGGTTCGTGGCCAGTAGCTATGTGATGTACTCCTCCCCTCTTTGTGCTTCCACTTTCGAGACCTCGTGAGTTTCCTCACATGATCGAGGCACTTTTTTAGTTTTCTATGTTGCTATGCTGAGTTTGCTGGGATCTGATGGATTATGAGATTATGTTCAGATTGTGATGAGTACTCTATTTGGTTCCCTTTTATATTTGTGTTCTTTAGTAAATTCTTGCATGTTCTCCGTTGCCGTATTTTACTTTGGCCAAGTAAACTCCAAGAGGGAGCGTTATGCTTGATTGTGGGTTCAGCCCCTTGATATCTAGCTTGAGTGACAGAAACATGAGACTAGGGGATGTGATATTGCCACCAGGGATGAAACAATGTGCTTGTACTTGCGGGTGCAAGGATTGTTTACTTTACGCATGGTTCTTTTAATGCAGTGGTCTGTTGCTTTGAGTTTACACTTTGGGTGGGATTCACAACTTAATACCAGCGAGATGTTCTGGATAGATATCTCAAGGTGGATGATTCGTAGTAGATGTACATGGATTTCGGTCTACTTACCTTGGCGTACAACCCATTTATTTTTAGCCTCTTCCTTTCTTTTGTAGCATAGTTAGCATTGCGGGCGTTTATAATCCTGTCAATTTCCCAGCTGTGATTTTTTTACCTCGCTACCACTTTTATCGTCTTTTGGGAGAGAGACATCACTAGTGAACATCACGGGACACCGATCCATATTCACATCACTGTTTACACTTTCAATTTACTTTCAATTCTTACTTTCAGTTGCCACTATTATTATCTCTTGCTTTGATCCTTTGTAAACAGCAAGGCCGTAGGAATTGACAATTCCTCTGTACTCGTTGGGAGCAAAGTTATTTTCTGTGTGTGCAGATCTAGGTGAAGTTAGCAATCCTTAGATTGTCAACGGCGCCAGTTGTTCACTTTACCACCTTCTTGTATCTCTTGGAGTCCTATTGATTCGATACTCCACCTTAGCATCTTCGCTAAGGGGAATTCGACTGCTACGCTATATCTCAACTTCCACTTGGCGTAACCAACGAGGAGCGAGAGAAGTATCTTCCTTGCTAGCATCAGTTACCCCAAGTGGAAGGTTAGATGTAGGATAGCGGCAAATTTCCCTTGATAAAGATACCAAGGTTGAGACCGACCAGTAGGACTCCAAGGTCAACAAGTAGGTGGTGAAGTGAACAATGGCGCCGTTCACAACCTCAGGTTGCTTACTTCACCTGGACCTGCACACACAACAAGTAACTTTGCTCCCAACGAGTACAGAGAGGTTGTCAAACTCTCCGGCCTTGCTGTTTACAAAGGATCAATGCAATAGATAATAGGTAGTGATAATTGCAACTGGAAAGTAAAAGCAAGAAAAAATTGACCGTGTAAACCATGATGAGAATATGGACCGGGGTCCCATGATTTTCACTAGTGATGTCTCTCCCAAAAGACGATAAAACTGCTATGCAGGGTAAAAAAAATCACAGGTGGGCAATTGACAGGATTATGGGCGCAAACCAAAGCTAACTATGCTACAAAGAAAGGAAGAGGCTCAAAAGCATGGGCAATACGCCAAAATAAGTAGACCGAAATCCATTTGCATCTACTACTAATCATACACCTTGAGATATCTACCCAGAACATCTCGCTGATATTAAGTTGCGAGCCCCACCCAAAGTGTAAACCCAAAGCAACAGACAGCTGCATTAAAAGAACTTTGCATAAAGTAAACAATCCTTGCAACCGCGGTTACAAGCACCGTTGTTTTCCCCCTTGTGGAAACATCACATCCCCTAGACTCATCTTTCTGTCACTCAAGCTAGTCATCAGGGGGCACGAACCCACAATCAAGCAAAACGCTCCCTCTTGGAGTCACTACCTACTACTTGGCCAAATCAATAAACAGCAATGGAGAACATGCAAGAATTACTCAAGAATGAAAATATAAAATATAAGAACCAAATATATTACTCAATCAAAATCTGAACATAGTCTCATAATCCATCAGATCCCAGCATACTCAGCATAGCAACAGCAGAAAGAATTACATATGTGCCTTGATCATGTAGGCCAGCTCACAAGGTCTAATCCATGAGGAACAAAGAGGGGAGGAGAACATCACATAGCTACTGATCATGGACCCATGGTCCAAGGTGGACTACTCACGGATCATCCGGGAAACGTCCATGGTGAAGGAGAAGCTCCTGGAGGTCAATCCTCCCTCCAGCAGGGTGCCGGGAAGAGGTCTGCTGGCGCTCCCGGTCTTGGAAGCGCTGCACCGGCGGAACAAAGGCGAGATCGCGAAAAAGGGTTCTCTCTTTGGAAGTTTCCCATGACGGGGAATATATAGGTGAACGAGGAGCGAGAGAAGTATCTTCCTTGCTAGCATCAAGCAATTTCTGGCACCGTTGCCGGGGACTCCAGCCTACAAGATAGGGGAGTTGCACACTATCTTTTATCTTTTCTTTTTAGTCTTTCTAGTTTACCTTTCAGTTTTTGATTTTGTGTTCCTTATCAAAAATACCAAAAATACCTGCTAATACTATGGGTTCCAATGAAAACACTAAGTTGTGTGACTTCACCAGTCACAGCAATAGTGACTTTATCTGGACTCCTATTGCTCCACCTGCTACTTCAGCACCTTCTTATGAAATTAAACCTGCTTTGCTTAATCTTGTTATGAAAGATCAATTCTCAGGTGCTGGAGAGGATGCTGCCTTGCACTTAAATAATTTTGTTGAGCTTTGTGATATGAAAAAGTACAAGGAAGTAGATGGAGACATCGTCAAGCTGAAGATTTTTCCTTTCTCCTTGAGAGGAAGAGCCAAGGAGTGGCTGCAATCCTTACCTAAGAATAGTATCGATTCTTGGGACAAGTGTAAGGATGCTTTTATTGGGAAGTACTATCCCCCTGCTAGAATTATCCAGTAAAGATGTAACATTATGAATTTTAGGCAATTGGATAATGAATACGTTGCCCAAGCTTGAGAACGAATGAAATCTCTTGTTAAGAACTTCCCTACACATGGTTTGACAACTTGGATGGTTATCCAGACTTTTTATGCAGGCTTAAACTTTACCTCGCTGAATCTGCTAGACTCGGCCGCGGGAGGAACTTTTATGTCAACCACACTTGGTGGTGCCACGAAGCTACTTGATGAGATGATGCTGAACTACTCTCAATGGCACACCGAACAATCTCAATCTGCTCCTTCAACTCTGCAAGTTCATTAGCGGGCATCTTATACGGTCTCTTAGCAATAGGCCCAGTGCCTGGTATTAATTCAATAAGGAACTCAATCTCCCTATCCGGTGGCATACCTGGCAACTCCTCTGAACACATCCGGATAATCCCTCACAACACGCACATCATCCAGGCTACCCCCCTTAAGAGAATTCACCTGAGCGTGCTGATGCTTATACTTGGACACATATCTGATCTACTGCCCATTCGGTGTACGGAGAGTGATGGACCGACTGGCACAATCAATAACACCTTGGTACTTGGCTAGCCAATCCATGGCCAATATAACATCCAAAACTTGTCACTTCAATATAATCAAATCTGTAGGAAAATCATGCTTCCCTATGGCTAGGCTCATCTGATAGCATCCCAAACTAGCTGACATCTCCGCTCTCGGGGAACTTATGAGCATAGATGACTTAAGAACTACGGTAGGCAACTCATGCGTATCCACAAATACCCTCGATATGAATGAATGCGATGCACCATAATCAAAAAGAACAAGTGCGGGTACTGAATTGATAAGGAACTTACCAATCACAACATCAGGCTCATCATAAATCTCTTCCATGTTCACATGGTTCACGTGCCCCTTGTTGAAAGGATTGGGCTTGCTGACTCCAGAATTCCCATTGTTGTCCTTGTTCTCCGGGCACATGTTGGAGTAGTGTCCCATCTTCCTGCACTTGAAACACTGAACTTGACTAAGGTCCTTCTGAGCATTCACCACTTGACGGTTCTGGTTGTAGTTCCCTCCATATCCATTTCCTTTTCCATTGCCATTGCCATTCTTGTGCCCATTGTGATGATTGTGGCCTTTATGGTTGTGGCCATTGCCTCCATGATGGTTATGTCCATTTCCTCCATGATGATGATGTCCATTCCCACCATGATGGTTATGTCCTCCATTCCCATTATAGGAATTGCGTGGCTTCTGATGCGGTCCAGAGTTATACTTGCCACCATTGTTGGTGTTGTACTTCCTCTTGCGGTTCTCAATGGCCTGCTGCTTGCCTTCCAACACAATAGCTTTGTCTATGATCCCCTGGAAGTTAGAAAAGGTAGCCACTGTCAACTGGACTCCCAACTCATCATTTAGCCCCTCCAAGAACTTCTCCTGCCTTGCTGCATCATTCCTGGCATCATCTGGAGCATATCTTGCAAGCTTGTTGAACTCCTCAACATACTCCGCTACTGTGCGGCCTCCTTGGCGCAAGCTGCGGAACTCCTTCTTCAAAGCCACGGTGCCTGCTGAAACATGTGCGGTGCGAAAAGCAGACTGAAACTGCGCCCAAGTGATGGTGTCGATGGGATAAGTCACCAAGTAGTTGTCCCACCATGCAGCGGCAGGACCCTCCAGCAAATGTGAGGCAAACCTCACCCTCTCTGCCTCAGTACAGCCAACTGTCTCCATGTTCCGGCCCACTGAACGAAGCCAGTCATCTGCCACTATGGGTTCAGGAGTGCTAGAGAACCTCTGAGGATTCAACCTCAGGAACCTCGCAAGCGTGTCCACAGGTGGTGGAGGTGGCGGTGGTGGTGCATTGTTGTTGTTGTTGTTGTTCATGTTCTGAGTGAGCAACTGGATCAACTGAGCTTGTCCTTGAAGTAACTGCTGCATGTAAGCTGGAACTTCATTGTTGTTGTTCCCACTCCCCGTGGGATCACGTCTCGGCGGCATCTGCTGGGTAAGAATAGGTAAGTTGTAGACAGAAAGTAGCTAGGGAAATATATCCTACCCCATATGCTTATGATGATCATGGCAGGATTTTTATATACAATACATATATCACCAATCAACCTCACCAAACAATATCACCATAGCATCAAACATATAACAATCATCAACCAATGCAGTCATACGAAAAACCATCACATATCACACCATATAGTTTAAAATATCGATTTGCAACTAAAGACAAGATCCTCAACAAAACCATGAATAATATAAGAGTATATCAAGCAACCTAGTATTGCCATACTGAATAAGTCGACATGGTCAACTACGCTAACACAATAACGATAGTAAACTAGTTGCTGGTGAAGTAATTCCGAACGCTGTCTTTGCTAAACAGCATACGGTATTCGCGCCCGCTAACGCGGTTGCGCCTCTTGGGACTCGGTTCATCTTCTTCTACCGAGGTCTCCACTTCTGGTTCCTCTTCCTGTTCTTCAACTCCATTGGCCTTCATCTTCTCCTTCAGCCTCTTGATCTCCTCTTGCATCTCCATCCTCTCCTTCTTCAGCTTGTTGGTGTCCCTCTTGAGCTTTGTGTTCTTCTGCTGCAACTCAGTGATGGTGTAGAGGTCTGACTGAGTGTCCTTCTCCAGGTTGTGGATGTGCTTCTCTAGGCTCTGGATGAAGTAGGTAGTTGTACCTGGCCAAATGGTCCCAAGCACGTACTTGAACTTCTTTGGCCATATGTTCCCCGATGGAAGGATCTTGGTCATCTTCTCGTACACCGTACCCTTTAGCTGGCCGGCATACCTCTCAACGATGCGTCCAAGAGCCATGTGAGCGGCTATGCGCACACACTGCTCCTTCTCTGGGGCATGCACCTCAAATGACTCCGTGATCACCCTTTCTACCGTCATGCTTCCTAGGAGAAATGTCTTCACTTGCCAGTAGTCATCAGCTCCCCTTGTCTCCACTATGTCCGGCTGAAAGACTGGCACGTAGATGTTCAGGAAATGGAAAAATTCCCCTGAGCTCAGGTCCAAACGCCATGGAGCGGTATGACAAAGTGGTCATCTATAATCAAAAAGAGGAAAGGCAAGATTAGAACAGGTATGAATACGAGATACAGAAGGTAAGTAAGTACAAGACAGAGTGATGTAAAGTAATATTTTCATTCCTATGGCTTTTCTAATCCATTTTCTAGGGTCACGTCCTACAGTCAACACACTGCTCTGATACCATCTGTAACGACCAAATTCACATAGAATTGAAGTCTCTGTGATCAAGTGCCAGTCCCTGGATCGAACTCGCTGGCACACACAGTATCATAGATGTATATCAAAGTACAAGTGCATCATTACTACAACGTATGATCCTGAATAAAATAAATAACAAGTTGCACTCAAGGCTAGCTTATTCAACATAAATATAGCGGAAGCAAAAGCAAATAACGAGGAGTCCCATCAACATCCACAAGAGAACATGCTGAGTGTATACCCGCAACCCTAAACGCACCTTACTGGTCGTCTGAAAAACCTGCAACACCGAAGGTTACAGCCCGACAACGGGTCAGTACATCTGATTTGTACGTCAAGTCACACGGAAAAGGATATAACAGACCTATCGCTACATGCAAGGTAAGTCAAAGGAAAGGCTTATGGTTTTGTTTTGCAGAAAGATGATTTTTCCCAATCTACCTAGTCAAAATTTTAGTTTAACATACTACTTAAGATCGAACTGGGCACACCAGTTCCAATCCACACCCTTTATTAAATCTTGCCCACTCAAATTATTATGGTGATTCATATGTCAAGATCCTCCAGTAACAGTAATGTCTAGTAGCTCAAGGATGTCCATAACCGGGGACACGGATAATCATGATTATTTTATACTCTGCAGAGGTTAGTACACTTTCCCCGCTGGACTCAACCCGAAGATTGAGACGAAGTCTTTCAGAAGAGGTCACCTACACCCAACGGCAATCCGGTACCACCTATCACATCTACATCTGCTAGCTTTGCACGGGAGAGGCTTCCTACATCATACTCAACTAAGCCAAAGCCCATATGGCCAGCGGCTGTACATGGAAGCTCCTAGTCACCAAGTATGTCTGATCTTTCTGAGCCTGGACGGCGCCCACTTACATTCAGAGGGTAGATACCATGACGTATTGTCGACCACCAAAACCAACCGTTAGGGGTACAACCTGGTCTCGCCCTTGGATAAGCCACGAGCCCCCAGGAAGCACTCCCATCCCGTCCAGAGGTGTATTCTAATTAAAAGTTTGCTAGTCAAGTCATTAATTCCTCACATAGCTCAATGAAATCTCAAACCAATCCACATCTACAAGCATAGCAAATATATACAGCAAGCACGTTCTAGGTTGTCTAAGAAAACAGGATAAGATCATGTGCCAACCCTACCAGGTTTGCAGCAATAATAATATAAAACTTCCTACACATGCATAAGGTGATATTTGCTACATGCGTAAGTAAAAAATATAGGTTCTGATATGGTCAATGTATGACTTGCCTTGATCCTGCTCCTGACGATCACAATCCTCACAAAACGAAGCAACACACTCCGGACAATCTATACGAGAAAACATAGCACCAATCAACAAATATACAACACAAACATGCACAAACAGTAATAAACATACAAAGAACAGTAGCAAAACTTTCCTAACATAAGCTAAACTTAAAGTACTCGATGATGACCGACAACGAAAGGGATCGATTGCAGCATTTTCGATAAGTAAGAGTGTCGAACCCAACGAGGAGCAGAAGGTAATAACAAGTGACTTTGGTAAGGAGATAACTGCAAGCACTGTAAGATAACTTTTTAGGGGTTTTTCTTGGTATAAGTGACAGGAAAGTAAAAACGAAAAAAGTAAAAGGTACTGGAGAGTAACGAGTGGCCCAATCCTTTCTTAGCAAAGGAGAGGCCTAACAACTGAACTTATAAAGGCTAAAGTGTTCTTGAGGACACACGGGAGAGGTAGTCATGTGCTTTCGCCATATTCCATATCGGTACTATGTGCTGTGTTGATAAGTGTTGAGTGGGTGGATCTATGCTAGTACACCCTCTAGAATAAGATAAGTGTAATTTTATGATTAAACACCTTACAAGCATCCACAAATACAAGATAGTAATTAAGGCAAAAGCCTAACCATAGCAATACGATCGGTGATCCATTGTTCCCTTGTGCAAAAGCGTGCAAACTGGGGTTTAGGTTTCTGTCACTCCGGCAACCCACCGTAGGCATTCTTTGTACACAATGAATTCCCCTAGTTCCTGTATAAGGCGAAGTGTTGAGTGTTCGACTCACACAACACCACTAGGAAAATAACAACACAACTTAAATATCAACCAACACATATTACTTCAACATCATATGACTACTAACAACTAGACTTCTCCGATGTCCTCAATAACTAAAGTAACTACTCACAAGACATAAAAGAGATCATGATCAGTGGGGATAAATAGATGATAAACAATCTGGACACAATAATATTTCTCCAAAAAAACTCAATAGCATTCACCACAAAGTAGTAATCAACACCGATAGAGTAGAGAGGATAGATAGTATGGATTACAACATGAGTTGCAATTGTGAGATGAAATTGGATGGAGGTGGAGATGGTGCTGATGATGGGGATGATGTTGATGATGATCTCGATGATGCCCGTGACGATGGTGATGACGATGATGACGATCTCCCCTTCTGGGAGGTGATCTCCCCGGCAAAATCTGCCCGCCAGAGATGGCTTTTCTTCTCTGTAGGTTTCCGCCACGGAGCGGCGGCGGAACTCCTAAAACTCTCTCTTTTTAGGGTTTTTGGATGACGAAGAGTATATAGGCCAAAGGGGGGAGCCGGGAGTGGCTCCATGGGTCCAGGCGCCCTCCCGGCGCGGCCAGGGGTGGGGCCGCGCCAGGTGGCCGCCTGGGCACCCTGTGGCCCCCCTCTGGTAGCTCTTTTGCGTGTCTTCGTGATACTTCTGGAAAATAGCCTCTGTCGATTTTCAGGTAATTTGGAGGTATTCTTCTTCAGCAACTCAGCGTCCAATTTTTACCGTTGAATCCTGCGTCTGCTGCTTCGGCACCGAAAAGTTGCAAACTGTGTAAAATAGGCCAAAACAACATAAGAATAGCATCATATCATGAAATATATCAATGAATAAGAAAGAATTACTATATAAAATAGTGATGCATTTTGGACGTATCAACTCCCCCAAGCTTAGACCTCGCTTGTCCCCAAGCGATTACTGAGCTCGGTAAACCTGTCCACAAGTTTAGAGAGTGAAGTGTCGATTAATAAAATACGGACAAGAAGCATCAAGGTTCCTTCATCAAACTCAAGCATCCTCAACAACAACCTCAACTCATAAGGCCCTTATTAGAAAGTAATAACAATTATAATCAAAAGTAGGGCTGAGGAAACTCATCAAATTATGGCAAACATATCCTTGGTCAAAGGACAACTAATAACTTTCACTCTTGCTCTTTCTTTTTAATGAAACACTTTGAAGCTTTTGAAAGAACATGTTATTAGTCATGAAGTGTAAATGCTAACACAAAGGGAAATGCTTGCTTGGCAAAGTCCTTCGCAAACAACTTACTTATCAAAAGATAATGTCAACAAGGATGTGGCATGGCAAAACTTAATGCAGCTCTATATGGATGAATCCTCATCAACATCAAATGGCTGTTCTCTTAGAGAAAAGAAGGAAGTGGGACAACTGACTCAACATGAAGGTGGATGAAAGGCCTTGTTAAGGGAAAGCAGGGAAAACTCATGTGCTATCCTTAAATCAAACAGAATAAAAAAAATAGATTTTGGGGCGGTGCATAGTTTGTCAACGAATGCTAATAGATAACTCAATTACTTCTCAAGATGGACAAGTTTCGAGGAACGGCTCCCAAGTGGTGACGATCACATCCCCTTAATATCCTTTGTTTATCAATGCCAAAGTTTCTGATTTCTCATAGACCAAGCGTGAAGGAGGGTTTGTTTGTTATATTATCTTTCGAGCTGGGCGCACCCATGCCAGTTCCTCCTCATATTTTGGGTTTGCAGATTAGACATGCAATCCCCGGGATAAAACTTGTCCAACTTAAGAAGATCATGAATTACCTACTACTTCCTCATGAGCTAAACAAGAGGCACAAAACAGAAGATTTTGAACATTTAAGGATAACACATAAATTCTATACTTATAGGAGTGGTAGGGGAATACCACAAATAGGAAGGTATGGTGGACTCATATGGAAGGTAATGGTTTCAGGGTATGGATGCACAAGCAGAAATCTACTTGGCAAAGAGGTTGGCTAGCAAAGGCTTTGAGAGAAGAGACAATTGATTCTAATTTAGATGCAAAACATATAAGGCATAAGCATTAAGGTAAGCATAACACATCAAGTTTTCTTCCTTGTCAACAAAACACTTCAAGCATAATAACATAAAGGTTTTGGCTATGTCGCTACTTGAGAAAACATGCATGTTGTCATGACCAAAGCTATGTTTGCCAAAATTAAATAAAGTTTTCAAAGCCATACCTGATATAAGGTCAATACTCCCCATAAGAATCGTCATATGAGGCCGATTGCGCGAAGAGAATACCGAGTAAAGCGAAGGAACTAATAGACTTCTCATTAATATTCCATTATAGACGACTCCACACTCACGGATACAATCTCTCCATAGATGGAGTGATAGACCTCGATGCAAACACCTATTTCATATAATAAACTCCCTAGACATGATACGACTCTACTTGACTCTAAAAGACTAAGATACAGATAAAGATACCGGGCACTCCCCCAAGCATGGAACAAGCTGAGGGGATGCCATTACCCGAGGAGATTTACTCCTCATTCTTGTTCTTCTCAATCAGGTACTCCTTGGCGAAGCGCTTCCATGGTAGCTCCTCTCCAGTCTCGAAGGACATTCCCGTCTCCAAGATCCTGCACTCAGCACCTAAACCCATGCGCAGAAACATTAGTTCATACTCACAGTTCTGGTTGTGCAGATCATAGATTTGTGCTTGGAGCTGATAAACTTTTTCTTCTAGTGCGGACAAACTTGACTACATCTCCTTCATCTCTTTCCTATGGGAAGCCTCGATCTCGTTCCTGATGGCGAAGTTGGCTTCAACACCACACTCCACCATCTTCTTGAACTTGAAGACCTCATGTTCCATCTCCTTCAGCCGCTCCTCGGTGCTCCCCTCCATGACTGGTCCCTTCAGATCTTCCTTGTGGAGAACACCGTCCTCCACACGAAGGACCTGGGGGTGCTTGTTCACCTTAGCGAGGTAAGGGTTGATGACATTGACGACGAACTTGTCCTTGGGGGAACTTGGGGAAGCCATGGCACCTAGGTCTAGCTAAAAGATTCCCTGGCAGAAACAGATTGAAGAGAAAACACACGAAATCGCGAGATACGTTGCCGGAACGATCCGGGCAAATATATAGCAAAAAATTCTACAACAAAAGGAAGGTAACGAGCCAAAGTGGGGTCGGAGACGGGCTCCTGGGTGCCCAGGCGGCCTCTCGGCGCGGCCAGGAGATAGGTCGCGCCAGGGGGGCGCCTGGGCCCCCTGTAGCTCCTCTCAGGCTCCGCTTAGGCTTCGAATTTTCCTTATTTTGCAAAAACTCATAATGTGGAACTTTTATGGCGGTTCACGATGTTTCCTTACCGTAATACATACCTTTTCTTATTCTGCTTCTGTCGGTATCTGAAACAGGGCTGCAACGTGTTCTTCATGAGTTGTTGTGCATATTATATTTACATCAACATTGACGGGATCCCCCGCCATGTAATGCTTGAGTCTTTGCCCATTCACAACTTGAGGCTTGGTGCCTTCAAAATTGTTAATCTTAATTGCACCAGACCCGTAGACTTCTTCGATATGAAATGGCCCTTCCCACCTGGAAAGTAGTTTACCTGGAGAAAACCTGAAACGGGATCTAAACAATAAAACTTTATCACCAACATTAAATTCACGTTTCAGAGTTCTCCTATCATGCCACTTATTTACCTTTTCCTTTAACATTTTAGCGCTCTCGTAAGCTTCACTTCTCCACTCATCTAGAAAATTCAAGTTCATGAGACGCTTTTCACCAGCTAACTTTGGGTCAGCATTAAGCTCTCTAACAGCACAGAAAGCTTTGTGTTCTAACTCTAATGGCAAATGGCAAGCCTTGCCATAGACCATTTTATAGGGGGACATGCCCATGGGGTTTTTGTAAGCAGTTCTATACGCCCACAAAGCATCTCCTAACTTACTTGACCAATCCTTCCTATTTCTGTTAACTGTCTTTTGCAAGATCAACTTTGATAAGGCGAAGTGTTAAGGCGAAGTGTTAAGGCAAGATCAACACTTCGCACAAGGATCTTTCTGAAAACGTCACTGTCACAACCCCAAGTTAGGTATGTGCTAGGATCAAGTGCTCCTTTGTATCATGTAAAAATTCAAAAGAAATTCAAAAATGGGGAAAAGAAAAGCCCTGAGAATTTTATTTCAATTGGCCAGATAAAAATTTCTTCCAAAAATTCCTCTGGTATTTTTGAAAAGTCTTATAAATATGCATGATCACATATAAAGTAAAGTGGGTCCCACTGCATGCACCAAGATTTTTCAAATATTCCAAACAGGGCTTGCAAATTAAATAATACCCCTATTTGAGTAGAAATTCAAATTGTTTGAATTTCAAAAATTCCAAAAACTTGTGAGTGGCTAGTTTTATGCCATGTAAGGTCACATAAAAGTTTTGAGGATTTTACAAAATGCTTTGCTATTTTATCCAGAGCAAAAACAATTTACAGAAAAGGAAAACAGAGAAAAACATAAGAGAAAAGAAAAAGAAAACCGAGCCCACTTACCTGGGCCTCGGGCCCAACTAACTGAAGCGGCCCAGCCCACCTGGCCCTCCCTTGTCTTCTTCCTCCCGGCGACAGAGCAGGCAGCTCGCCGCCGTGGCGAGCATGCCCGCGTCCGCTGAGCCACCTAGGCCTCCCCTAGACTCTTCTAGGCGCCACGGAACACGCCGCGACATCCTCGTCCTTTCCCCTCACTCTCTGGACCTCCTCCCCCTCTCCCCACGCCGTATTCGGCGCCGCCCGTAGCTCGCCGTCGCTGGCCACCTTGAGCCCACGCGGCCAACGGCTCCGTTTAGCCGCACCGCCGTGTCCAGAAGACTCCCCGACGTCGTCTTCTTCTCCGTGCCAGAGGAATCGGCCTCGGGAGCCCGGAGCATGCCGTCCCCTTTGTCTTCTCCCCGCCGGAACCGCAAACTTCCGTCGCCGAATTCGTCACCGTCTCGCTCCCTCCGGCCCCGTCGAGCTCGTTAACGCGTTCAGGGTGAGCTTGCGATCGTTTCCCCTCCCCGTTGCTCTCCTCGTGCCCTGGACGACGAGCTCGTCGATCCAGTAGCTCCGGCGCCGCCACCGTTGAAGACATCGTCGCCGTGGAGCTCCCCCGTGACCCCCTCGTGCTCTACGGGATGCGGGTGTGCACGGGGCACCTCCCAGTGGCCTCCCCGTGCCAAGAAGAGGCCGGGAGCGAGCTCCGGCGATCCCTCCGCCGTGCCCATTGGCACCGGCGGCTAACCGCGGGCCGCCATGGTCATTAGGGCCTAAGCACCGCGCTAATGACCCCCGTTAGCCACTGACAGTGGGGCCCAGGCCACTAACTAACCCCCTGGTTAGTTTAACTAACCGGGTTAATTAACCCCCCCCCCCCCACTGATAGCCCGGACCCAAGCGTCAGCAGCCCCCTGACGTCACCCTGGCGTCAGGCTGACGCAGTAAATCAGTTAAATGGTTTATTTAATTCAGAAAATTCCAAAAAATGCTTTAAACTTTGAAATTCAATAACTAATTCATTTTAACTCCAAATTGGACAAATAATATGTCTAAAATTATCAGAAAAATACAAGGATTATGAATATGCAACTTGCTTCTATGTTTGACCATTTTAAAATGGGTGAACAGTAGCAAACATGCATATGGATCCTTTTCAAATTAAAATTTTGGAGTGATTTTGCAAATGACTTTGGAACACCTTAATTCAAATGGATTCATCCACACATCAGAGGCTTTACCTCACCTTTACAACATCACTTCATGATCAAACTTTTCAAGTGAACTTTCATGCATTCAAATGACTTTGAATTTCATCGATAAATCAAATGGAGTTTGAATTTGCATTTCAAATGCAATATACTCCTTTTAAATGAAATTCTCAACACATCAGTACCATGAACATCACCATTACAATCTTCTTCATGTGATTGTGCATTGTGCATTATGTTGATCCTATGATTGTCATGTTGCTGATAGAAGTGAAGCCGGAACCCGAAGCCACCCCCTTCGTTGAAGACACCGTTATCAAAACCTCGTCAGCAAGGCAAGCAAACCCCCATTGATCATGTCGATAAAATCCCACTTCCCTCTCATGTCTCGCTTATGCATTGTATAGGATGATTACCATGCTACGTTTCTACCGCATAGATGAACCCATTCTTTTGCATGACCTATTATTTGTCACAGTAGTAGGCAAACCACAATCCTAGCAACTGTAGGAGTTGATTGATATCATGTGGCCCCTGCAATTGTTACTGGTTATTGCATGCTTAGGGTAATACAATGTTGATACTGTTATGTGAGTCGGGATGGTAGTGATCATGATGATGATGGTAGAAAGGTGTTGGTGAATCTACCCTAATACAAGGTGAACGATGAGAGGCTGTGTAGGAGTACACAGTGGGTTGTCTCGTTGAACACCGCCCTAAGTCCGAGTTCTTGTGTGGTGATCCAAGATGAAGAGTACAACCACACATTGGGCTCACTGACCCCTCTCAACTTATTAACTCATCCCTTTCGATGTCCAGATGTCGCAATAGTTCGGAGTTCTGGTAGGTTTGTGGCCTGGCTGCTAAGTGAGAGAATGGCTCACCCGAGACCGGCTTATGCACCACGCACACATCACTTGGGTCCATTCGGTAAACCGGCCGGGTTCACGATAGTGGTAGCCAACCCAGGTAGGCGGATTTCTTGGACTAGATAGGCTATGAGGTAACAGTTGTGGTGAGCATCCTCGCCGACACTTCTTGAACGGTGTCGAGTACTAAGGCGGTAACAGATGATCATGTGTGTGTAGCGGTACACCCCTGCAGGGTTAACAAAACTATTCGAATAGCCGCGTCCGCGGTTAAGGACTGCTTGGAAAGCATAGCTTGATTATTAGAAAACTTGAACTGGATACTTATAAAACTCACCAAGATAAGCGTGAGTGCTATGGAGTGATTTCTCGTGGGGAAGTCGAGGAAGGCACCATAGTGGTGTAATTGGTTGGAGAAAGTAGTGGACTCGTGTACGCTTCTTACCTCAAGTCTGGTACTCGTAGTTCAGGACTAGCCAAGTCAAAGTTGGCACTTCTGCAAGTGAAACCCCACCTCCCTTTACCTTGATACATGTGCATGAGTAGTATAGTTCCTACGTAAGTCTTGCTGAGTACGACTTTGTACTCACGTTTGCTTATTCTATGTTTTTGATGAACCCACCTACCTGATGGTGGCTTCTACCCGAAGCTCAAAGATTGAAGACTCAGACCAAGACCAAGCTAGTGTAGTCCCAGTCAGACGACTGGTTCCCTCGTGGAGGGCTTGTTTTTAGATAAGGCTTCTCTAAGCCATTTGTTAAACTTGTCTGTACTCAGACCTACTTTGCTTCCGCATGTTTGATGTAATGTTGGATCACAGAATTGTGATCTCTGTGTGCACTCTGTAAGAGTTATTAATAAAGATGTATACATTGTAGAGAATTGCAATGATACCTGCTGTTCATACTAGATATGTGTGCTGCGTGTATGTTTATAACATGCATGTCTTAGTATGGGTTTTCGAGACCTTAGTTGTGATCTGGCTGGCGGTCTTTTATACACCAAGTGGCCCTTAGATGTGCGCAGCTTCGGGCATCGCGATACGATTGTTCGAGACTCTGTCTCGTGCACATTTTGATGTATGATCGAGCCCACCCTAGACCCCGACTAAGTGATCGGGCTGGAGTAAGTCTATGTATGAGTTATGAGATAGTCGATAGTATGGTTGAGGCGACTTATCTGCGAATATGGGAGTTCATCACCCATATCATTAGATTGTGTGCGGACGATGAGGACCCATCTTAGATGATCATCCGGCCTGAATGGGATGCCCCTCACCTACGATGCTTTCCGAGAATGTTCTGTGCTTGGCCTTGTCTGCTTAGACAAGTGGGTACGGTTCTCGGCTCTCCATACGACTATGTCGTAGCGGGACTTGCATACGCTAACCCCGGGTCCCGACAGTCAAACTTCTGCAAAACTTAGTCTACTGGCTAGAACTTTTCGACACGGTCGCAACGCAACTGGAATCACTTAATTCCGAGCTACGCTTAAAAAGTAACCGCGAAAACGGTACCGGGGTGGCATCGGGGTCCAATCTGCAAAAAGGACCTACTCGTAAATAAAAATTTGTGAAAAACGCGATCGGGTACCTGGCCGACTGTTGACCAGATCTGGCCGCGATTTCCAGCCGGCGGGCGGCGGCGGCAGGAGCACGGCGCCCGGCGCGCGGGGTGGCGGGGCACGGCGGCGGTCGGCGAGCTCGGCGTGGCAGTGGACGGCTCCGGCGGCGGTGCGGATCGGGCGGCGGCGCGGATCGGGTCAGGTGAAACACTAACGCCCGCGGGTCCGCGGGTTTTTATAACCCGCCTCCGGTAAGTTTTTTTTAAACCGAAACAGACACGAAAACGGTTGGGCGCAAAATAAAAACAGGACAGGCCCATTAGGCACAAAATAATATTTTTAATTTCCGTTTTCACCAAAACTTTTAAAATAATAAATTGAATTTTTGTCATTACCAAAATATTCAATAAAAAAAAATTTGCAACTTATTTTTAAATACTTTTAAATACTTTTCCGGCAATTTAAAAATACCAAAAACTCCAAAAAATAATTTTAAAATTGCCCGGAGCATAAATAAATTTCCAAAATATTTTTAGAAATTATTTATAACCACAAAGTAAATTTGAAATGCGTCCAAAAATATTTTAAACTATTTTCCAACAATTTAAAAATGGGGATAAGTCATTTTATATCCTCTCCAGCGAACTGCCATGTGTTGAAAAATGTTTAAAATATTTTAAAACTCCAGAAAAATGCGGAAACAGCATGAGATGCATATGATGATCTATTAACATCCAAATTTAGAAAATTGGGATGTTACATTGTCTCTTTGAGAACCTCCTGATTATATTGAGAGTTACCGATAATAAGTGCATGAGTTCTTTGGACTAATGTGAGTACTCGAAAGTTGACACTTCCACCTACCCATATTTTTCTAGCCTCTCGTGTGCCGTGCATTGCCTCCTTCTCACTCCGAGAGTTGGCACCCACCTTCGTCGGTACATCCAAACCCTTGGCACGATACGCTCTGTCATCATAAACCTCCTTATATCTTTCCTCAAAACAGCCACCATACCTACCTATCAAGGCATTTTCATAGCCTTTCCGAGATACATTGCCATGCAACAACCATTTTCTCATGACTTAATCTTCATGTCATACATGCCACTTGCTTGATCGATACGCCGCATGCTAGTTGGGCATTGCCCTAATCATTGCTACATGAAGCGCTCGTATCATTGCATATCCTTCTATCCTGGCAGAGGCATACATTTGCATCATGATAGTTACATTTTCTTTATGTGAGTACCTTTGTAAAGTGTGAAAGATCTCCTATATTCTTGTAAAATATAGAGTGTTTCGCCTAAAGTGAGGAAAAGATGCCAAAGAGGACAAAATCAAAAGATCCCAAAGAGGAAAAAATCAAAAGATCCCAAAGAGGACAAATGAGAGAAATAGAAAGAGCCATTGAGGCCACCAAAAAATACAAAAAATAGAAAAAGGAGAAAAAGAAAAATAAAAAGAGAGAAGGGGGCACACTACTATTCCTTTTGAGAGATCCACACTAGTAATTCATCCTATATCCCTTGTACTCCATAGAGATTATCATACATGCATATAGCTATGTGGGGACCCTTCACACTATAAAACTTGGCTTGTATATTCCAATGATGAGCCTCCTCAAACGAGCTCTAGGTCTTCTTGAGCAAGCAAGTTGGATGCAACCCCACTAGTTCCCTTGGAGAGCTTTTAGCTCACATGTGCATCCGTTGCATGGCAATCCCTACTCCTCACATCATATCTATCACATGGCCTTCTCTCGCCTATGATTGTCCTCATTGATGTGAGCCTTTCACACCTTTTTTGTCTTCGTCCTCCACCTTCTTTCTGTTTCTCCTTTTAGGTGTCAACTTTCTTGCTCATGCTCATCCATTGCATGAGTGCTCAAAATATTGAAAAGGAGTGGATCAAATTGACTTGTACCTGACTAGTGGTCTGGGGACGAGTCTAGATAAGAATCCAAAGGAGACTAAGTGTGAAACTTTAGTAGATAGTAGTTCTCAACAACTATTTTTATCTCGTATTCCCTATCCCCTTTCTTGCATGCAAACACCATCAGGAGACATTCGAGTCACGGACAGCGAGAGCTCTTGCACCTTTTGTTCTTGTGTTACTTGTGTCAATGATAATATAGACTCTTTCTTGTTAAGACATGAATTGAACTGCATGCTTTGATTGCTTTACTTAAAAAGTCTTTATATGGTTGTGTGTCATGTCACCATTGAAATTATGCTTGTTATCATTTACCTACTCGAGGACGAGCAGGAATTAAGCTTGGGGATGTTGATACGTCTCAAACGTATCTATAATTTCTGCTTGCTCCATGCATTTTTTGTGTGACTTTGCCATGTTTTTCTTGAACTTTCATACACTTTTTATCATATTTGGACTAACCTATTAACTCAGTGCACCCAGTTGCCAGTTCTTGTTTTTCTTCTATTTTTTTATTTCAGGTTTTCCGGCCATTAAATCCCGGAAAAATTATATAAAAAATCAACGTCACGGAAGCTTCCGGAATAACCAAGATATGGCAAGAGAGCCACCACCGGGGGCCCAGGAGGGTCCCTGGCGCGGCCCCACCCTAGGCCACGCGAGGAGGCCTCCTGGCTTCCTCGTGGCCCCCTCGGTGCCCCCTTTCGCCTATATTTACCCTCCGTGACAGGAACCCCTAATATCGATCTGATATTCCCGGTCTCCTCTCTGTTCCGCCGCCACCGCCGTTTCAAGATCGAGGCTGCCAGGAGAAGCTGGCCCGGCACCCTGCCGGAAGGAGGAATCCCCTCCGGGAGACCATCCATCGCCATGGACGCCTCCCGGCTGTGCCGTCAGTAGTCCCCCTTGGACAATGGGTTCGTGACCAGTAGCTATGTGATGTAATCCTCCCCTATTTGTGCTTCCACTTTCCAGACCTCGTGAGCTGCCTCACATGATCGAGGCACTTTTGTAGTTTTCTATGTTGCTATGCTGAGTTTGCTGGGATCTGATGGATTATGAGATTATGTTCAGATTGTGATGAGTAATATAATTGGTTATCTTTTATATTTGTGTTCTTTAGTAAATTGTTGCATTTCTCCGTTGTCGTATTTTACTATGGCCAAGTGATGTGTTGCAACTCCAAGAGGGAGCGTTATGCTTGATTGTGCGTTCAGCCCCTTGATGTCTAGCTTGAGTGACAGAAACATGAGACTAGGGGATGTGTTGTTGCCACTAGGGATAAAACAACGGTGCTTGTACTTGCAGGTGCAAGGATTGTTTACTTTACGCATGGTTCTTTTAATGCAGTTGTCTGATGCTTTGAGTTTATACTTTGGGTGGGATTTGCAACTTAATACCAGTGAGATGTTCTGGATAGATATCTCAAGGTGGATGATTCGTAGTAGATGCAAATGGATTTCGGTCTACTTACCTTGGCGTACTGCCCATTGCTTTTTAGCCTCTTCTTTTCTTTTGTAGCATAGTTAGCATTGTGGTGCGTTTATAATCCTATCAATTGCCCAGCTGTGATTTGTTTACCTCGCTAGCACTTTTATCGTCTTTTGGGAGAGAGACATCACTAGTGAACATCACAGGACCCCGGTCCATATTACCATAATTGTTTACACTTTCAATTTACTTTCAGTTCTTAATTTCAGTTGCCACTATTATTATCTCTTGCGTTGATCCTTTGTAAACAGCATGGCCGGAGGAATTGAAAACTCCTATGTACTCGTTGGGAGCAGAGTTATTTGTTGTGTGTGCAGCTCCAGGTGAAGTTAGCAATCCTTAGATTGTCAACGGCGCCAGTTGTTCACTTTACCACCTTCTTGTATCTCTTGGAGTCCTATTGGTTCGATACTCAACCTTAGCATCTTCGCTAATGGAAATTCTGCTGCTATGCTACATCTCACCTTCCACTTAGGGTAACCAACGAGGAGCGAGAGAAGTATCTTCCTAGCTAGCATCAGTTACCCCAAGTGGAAGGTTAGATGTAGGATAGCGGCAAATTTCCCTTGATAAAGATACCAAGGTTGAGAACGACCCGTAGGACTCCAAGGTCAACAAGTAGGTGGTGAAGTGAACAATGGCTTCGTTCACAACCTCAGGTTGCTTACTGCACCTGGACCTGCACACATAACAAGTAACTTTGCTCCCAACGAGTACAGAGAGGTTGTCAATCTCTCCGTCCTTGCTGTTTACAAAGGACCAACGCAATAGATAATAGGTAGTGATAATTGCAACTGGAAAATAAAAGCAAGAAATAAATTGAGCATGTAAACCATGATGAGAATATGGACCGGGGTCCCATGATGTTCACTAGTGATCTCTCTCTCCCAAAAGACGATAAAAATGCTATGCGAGGTAAAAAAATCACAGGTGGGAAATTGACAGGATTATGGGTGCAAACCAATGCTAACTATGCTACAAAGAAAGGAAGAGGCTCAAAAGCATGGGCAATATGCCAAAATAAGTAGACTGAAATCCATCTGCATCTACTACTAATCATACACCTTGAGATATCTACCCAGAACATCTTGTTGATATTAAGTTGCGAGCCCCACCAAAGTGTAAACCCAAAGCAACAGACGGCTGCATTAAAAGAACTTTGCATAAAGTAAACAATCCTTGCAACCGCGGTTACAAGCGCCGTTGTTTTCCCCCTTGTGGCAACAGCACATCCCCTAGATTCATGTTTCTGTCACTCAAGCTAGTCATCAGGGGGCATGAGCCCACAATCAAGCATAACGCTCCCACTTGGAGTCACTACCTACTACTTGGCCAAATCAATAAACAGCAATGGAGAACATGCAAGAATTACTCAAGAACAAAAATATAAAAGATAAGAACCAAATCTATTACTCAATCACAATATGAACATAGTCTCATAATCCATCAGATCCCAGCAAACTCAGCATAGCAACAATAGAAAGAATTACATATGTGCCTTGACCATGTAGGCCATCTCACAAGGTCTAATCCATGAAGAACAAAGAGGGGAGGTGAACATCACATAGCTACTGATCATGGACCCATGGTCTAAGGTGGACTAGTCACGGATCATCCGGGAAACGTCCATGGTGAAGGAGAAGCTCCTGGAGGTTAATCCTCGCTCCGGCAGGGTGACTGGTAGAGGTCTGCTGGCTCTCCCGGTCTTGGAAGTGCGGCGGCGGCGGAACAGAGCCGAGATCGCGAAAAATGGTTCTCTCTTCGGAAGTTTCCCATGACGGAGAATATATAGGCGAAGGGGGGCCAAGGGGGCCACCAGGGGTCCCAGCGGCCCTCTGGTGCGGCATCCCCCTAGGGCGCGCCACCAAGGCTCCTGGGCCCCTGATGGTGGCCCTCTGGTCCCACTTTGGCTCTTCCGAAAGCTTCCGTTGCGCTCATTTTTATTGTGTTTTCCCAGAATTTTTGGAGCATTTTTAATACAGGGAAATCTGAAATAGAAAACGGCAGAAAACAAGAACTGGCACTGGGGTGCACTGAGTTAATAGGTTAGTCCAAATATGATCAAAAGTGTATGAAAGTGCATGGAGCAAGCGGAAATTATAGATACGTTTGGGACGTATCATCGGGCGTGCCGACTTGCCTGGGACTATTCCATGGAAAACGGTGTTGGAGGGCTGCAGCTGTTTTTGAGTCAATCCCATCCAGCGGAAAGTCTCGTAGTAAAGGATGTTGATTCTTCTTCCTCCGTCTATGAGCACTTTGTCAAGTGTATATTGTCCAATTTGCGAGGAAACTACCAGCGCTAGAGTACCTGGGTTCTCCACTACTGGGGGATGGTCATCCCTTGTCCACGTGATTGGTTGTTCTGACCAATTGAGCCACCTGGGTCAAGTTGGATCTGTGGCCACGGCCATGGCGGCTCTCCGCTGCAGCTTCCTGTCCCGCCGACAACTATTGGTGGTGAAGACATGATATGCTGAGTGGTCTTGAAGTTGTTTCGGGTTTTCTTGGAATCCTGCAAGCCCTAACTGATTTTTCTGCCCTCCTCCTCTGGGTTCTTGGTGTTGAGGTGCTGCGCCGATTCCCTGATGCCCGAAATTTTGGTTGTTGTTGTTCTGGCCGGCTCATCCACCTGACCTGGGAGGTCCTTGGCTTCCGCGTTGTGTGTACTCTTTCATGAAGTTGCACTCTTCCCAAGTTTGATTGGCTGGACGACCAGGTTTACTATGTGTTGGGCAAGGCCTTTTCATGGCTTCTTCAAAGCTGCTTGGGGGCCGAAAGTTCCCTTCTGACTTACGGTAGTTATTGCCCCCTTGCTTCTGCCTTTGGAAGCCGACATTTGCGTTGGCTACCAAGTCAGAAGTTGTCTGATCGAGTCGATGTTTGGTCTGTTGATTCTGGCTCTGGGATCCTTTGCACCCATTCTTTTTATTCTGGGAGGTTTTATCCTTTTCCAAGTCAACATCCTTGGTTTTATCAGACTTATCGTACTTGATAACCGCGTTCATAAGCTCTCCCATGTTATTGACGATTCTCTTCAGTCGGTCATGCTTGTGTACTAAGGGCTCAAACTTGCAGTTCCAATCCAAAACGATCACAGCCGTCTAGGCAGTAATAGTGTACGAGGAATGGACTATCTATGCAACTTGTCGCGCCCAACTGAGGGATGACTCTCCTTCGTTCTGGACACAATGCTCCAAATCGACAATTGTGGTGGCTCGCCGGCAAGTGCATCGGAAATGCTTGATGAATTTTTCTTTGAGATCCGTCCAAGAAGTGATGGAGTTCTCCGGGAGTTTTTTGAACCATGTACGAGCCTCCCTTCCAACATCATCGTGAGGTAACGGGCACAATCCTCTTTGCTGGCTTGCAGCATATCCATGGCGAGGTCATAGCTTTCGATCCAAGTCGTCGAGACCATGTCACCTGTATAGTTTCGGATCTTACGTGGTCCCTTAAAATCTGGGGGCAAGCGTGTGTTCCATAAAGCCGACACCATACACCGGTTACCCACGGATCTGCTGACAAACTCGGTGTTTTTATCTTGTGGGGGAAATTGGGTCACCGGCTCTACACGTCGCTCCAGATTGGGTTGATTAGGTAGATCTAGAATTATCTCCGCTCCTTGAGGGTCGAGGGGCGGTGACACTCCACGCTGGCGATGACTCCTCGAGGCTGAAGGACCCGGCGAGTAAGTCTGCCGGGTCATACTTTGATATGGAGTCCCATGTAAGTATGAGAGTCCCTGTGAGTATTAAGCTTGATGTGTAATTACAGTTTTGAATAAGCCCATAGATTCTCGAGCGGCGTGGTCCCCTGAAGTGTTTCCATGAATCGGTGCATTGGTGAGGAAACGGGTTGCCGCCATGACATTTGCCATGGGGTTATTGAAGTGATGAGGAGGTGTATGGAACCGATCTGGTCGTGGCGGAGGAGTCAGCTGCCTAGGCGGTGTGTAGGAGTCGACTGATGAGGGCTCTGGAACAGCACCCGTCCCCGGAAGTCATAAGGAATCCGGTTTGCGGGTACCTCAGGGCGTGTGTGGGCGAGCCTGAGTCGCTGAGCCTCTATCAGCTTCGACTCTTCCAGAAGGCGCCTGGCTTCTTGAATGAGTCGGGTTTCTCTTTCCGCTATTTTCTCCTTTTCGGAGTTGATTTCCCTCCGTATGCTCGTCACCCGTGCCTTGAGTCTATTGACCCTTGTCCTCCAGGCCTCCTGATTCTCCATGGTCATTGGCATGGCCAAAGCTTCGTCGAGGGAGTTCAAGGCATCAGTGAGGGCTTCTGGCCCCGTTTGGACTTGTTCTGATGAGCGGGCTACCGGCTCCCTATCTGGATTAGGGACTGCGTTGGTAGCCGGTTCTGCACCTTGATTTTGGGTTGCGTTCTGGGCCGCCTGAATCCCCTGTGTCCCAATGTCAGCAATGAACACCATGACGCAATATGAAAGCTCAAAGTGAGGGTAGTCCAGGTGGTATTCTGCCGCACCCGTGCCGAGTCTGTTGCTCCCAACAGATCGGATGGACCTGTCATCTGAGAAGCTTGCTTCACTAGGGTATGAGTCATCATCATTTGTTTCTTCTGAAGCGTCATGCATTGGGGACTCGACAGAGCGTTCCGGCTCTGGAGATCCATCATGTTGGGGCACGCGGTCCGCTACGCTAGCGCTAAATCAAAATTTTCTACCACGCACAACCAAGATCACTGCTACTGGAGATGAAATACATGATTAGGGTTTACCACTAGACGTGCAGTCACGGCTGCGGAAGGATAGTTGGTGATGCGCATCGGCGGCTGCTGCTTGAATCCCTCGAACCGATCCCTCGTACCGATCCCACGAACAGAGTCCCTCGATCCCATCCTGCGAACAGTTCGTCCAAGCGCCGCAGGTGCAGCGCCTCCAAGGGATGCGCACGTACAAGGAGGAGCGCCGGGCGACAGACTGCTAGGTCCGATGGCTCGGCCTGTAGGTGGAGTGGCGGCTAGGGTTTTTTCTGACCTATACCCCTTCGGAGTTCACCCTAGTCCTTATATAGGCGCCCGTGGAATGGTCTCAGCCCTTGAGGCAATCCGGACCCTCCATCCATGTTCCATTCGGATCACATCTGAATAGGCTCCTTTCCTCTTAAGCGCGCGACCCTATAGGTTCACGTACACATGGACACGTCCATAATCACATCTGGTTCGATAGTCGGTAGCGGTTCCTAGCAGAACGTGCCGACTACCATATATGCGTAAAGTCATAAGACGAACCATTACAAAGTGTCATATGCAACATTCCTTTTGCCACACGATATATGTTGTCAAGCGCAAGGAGAGTACTTGTCACCCTTGTGATAGCTTGACCTCTCTTCTCGAAACCGTGATACAGATTCCTGAACCGGGTTAACACTTAACCCATATCGCATGGCCATGCTTTCTGAATCTTATCACTCAAGAGGGCCCAGAGAATATCTCTCCAAAGTGGAGGGGCAAATCCCATCTTGATCAACCATGTCTCGCGGCATGTATCAGGACTCACCCATAATCTACCTTTATAACTACCCAGTTATGGTGTAGCGTTTGATAGTCCCTAAGTGAGTCATTCCTCATCCCGAGAACATGCGAGGACCTCAGGTCTAGGACATGGCATATACATTGTATTGAGACTAACAGATGACAATATCTCGCTGCGTCTCAAAGTGGGTCTCTGTCCAACTCAGTGATCCCATCACTAAGTCCATACTATCGGTAGCATCTCCATGCTCATGACTTGTGAAACATAGTCATCAATCGAATCATATACTAGTCAAGGATATGTGTCCGCATAACCTTATCAACTAGGGACCATTAGAACAATCATCATAGAATATATAGTCTCACAAACAAGTCACATACTTATTGATACATATCAGTGATGATGTTCAAGGACAATACAAATAACTCATGAATACATAAAGAGATAACATCATAACATGATTGCCTCTAGGGCATATCTCCAACACATCAATGAATCCGAAAAAAGCATGCTTGGAGCCGGTATGTCGCCGACTCGAGGTTTCCAGGGAACTTCGGGGTCCGGCTTTGGCTCAGATCCGTCCATCCTACCAATGAAGATGTGAATAGAAACGATCGGAACCCGATATCCAGATTCGAAGGAATCGGCTTCAGGGCCCCAAGTTGAGTCGTCGATGTAGAGCTTTCCACGCCGGCTTCTAGTGATCCGTCCGGCGACGAATCCTTCCATGCCTTGCAGAGCTCCCTCCAGAATCTCAACACCTGCACGCGCAGGCCTCGCGATGGGCACCAACTTTCATGGGAAAGTCATGGCAGATGTTCGAAGATTCAAACTTGACATGGGGCCTTTACGGCGAGATGGAATTGAGGAGAGCGTCGACATGGACAAGAGACTCGGCGATTTACCCAGGTTTCGGACCCTCCTTGTCTTGAGGTAAAAACCTACTCCTGCTTCTTATTATTTCGGGTATCGACTCCTCGATTGGAAGAGTCGACGAATCGATTACAATAGAGTCGAATCACAACCTTAGTCTCGAGGAGATCTAGGTTATGTCGAAAGTGTGTAGTCCTGAATTCGGTTGAATCGAATCCTCTAGATCCCGTGGACCTCGACTTATAAAGGTGTCGGGTCCTGGGTTTTCGCGAGTCCGACTCCTACACGAAGTGGAGTCATATTCTACTTAACAAATATGCTACATGCTATACAAGGTAAAGGTAAGTTTAATTCCTTCTACGACTTCGATCTTCACACCTGGCGCATCCGGCTCATGGCGGGGTCTTCTTTTGTGGGCCTTTCCATAGATGAGTCGGCCCATAAATCTAATGCCGGGTTATGGGCCTGGTCCATCCCCCCGACAGTTGGTCTTGAAGGCGACCACCACACCTTTACAAACTTCCTGGAGCACACCACAAGCACAGAAGCTTCCAGGATGGAAACCTAGCCGCCTATGAGCCAAAGCTCCGAGAGTAACAAGTCAATGGTGCTGAAATCTTGAGGGAACACAAATTGGTTTTGTGGAAGTGTAGATCGGGTGAATCTCCTCCAATCTCCAAAGTACTGGAGTGTTTGGTTGGTTGGGGAATGGAGTATATAAGCTTTTGAGGTTTGGTGGGACGCTTGGGGAAAGATTAGGGTGGAAGGAGGAAGAAGACAGAGTATTTATACCCCTCTCCCTCAGATCTAGCTATTGCTCCCGATTGACCTCGGGCACCCGGAGTAAAGACCCCCGGCACCCGAAGTATTCACGGAGAAAACCCAAAATCCAAACAGGAGACTGGGCAACCGAGGGTCTAGGACCCCGGGCAACCCGAGGCGGTCAGAGAGGATCCCGGGAGGCCGGGCACCCAGGGTCCAAGACCCCGAGCACCCAGGGTGGTCAAAGAAGAGAGCCCAGAGACCGGGGACCCGGGGCTCCATGTCCCTGGGCACCCGTGGTAGCCAGAAAGGATTGGGTCATCTCAAATTCTGACCCCGGAAGCCGACTCAATGAAAGGACCTGAGGTTCCCACTAACCCTAACCACCGTGACCCCTGTTGATAGTGCGACATTTCCTATGACTCAAAAAGTAACCGAAAAAATCTTCTGGGTCCACAGAACGCCGTCTTTTTCCTTTTTGGATAAAGTGGGGCCACTCACGTCCGTAGACTCCACCGAGAACCCAATGTCCTAAGATAAACTAGATAGCTGACATTAGTCCTCGCAGATCATATTGTGATCAATAACAAAACAACAATCAGGGGCAATTGCACTTTCAATCTCCCCTTTTTGGTGCATTGATGACAATACGACTGACACAGGGCAGGATATATATATATAGCAATAAAATATGCTAATGCCATGGCATGTTATTGATCTATAGAGGGGCCCCCTTGAAGTGTGCATATTGAGAAATATGTGACAGAGCCATTCCACACATGCAAGGAGTATCCTCATAAATAAATAACAAAGTGCAACTATATGAATGAGAGTGATGTGTAGTAGTTGCACAAGCTAGTTTGTGACCAAGAAAATAGAGAACGATGCATATGGGCACAAGCTAAAGGTGTGACAGATAAATGAATCTAAGTGAGATGCAATGAAAAAACACATGACAACCATAAAAAACATAAACAAGGCAGTCTCACATAAGATACTAGTAGCACATCTCACGCCAAGGTTCAACACATAAAGTAAGACATAATAAAAACACACCAAGCACAATCAACCTACTAGAACACTTCTCCCCCTTTGGCATCAATACACAAAAAGGGAAAAGCGCGATGCTAATGGAAGATCTAGACCATGGGAGGGGTGTCGTGGGAAATACACGCCAGATGTGCTCATGAGAGAACTTGATTGCAGGGCCTTTTCTACAATTGGATATGAGGAGGAAGAAAATCACAAAGAGAGAGAGAGAGAGACGCGATTTATACAACTTTGGGCCCCGGGAAACATCATCTGGTAAAAACCCTACATGATGTTTGTGGCTAGGTCTTATTAATTCCGCTCACGGGGAGTCACCGGCGTGTCGCCGGCTCTCCTATAATTTCCCCCGGTCTAGATAACCCGGTCCTAATCTCTAATCTAGAGCTTGTTGAATCTCCTAACTTCTACCCTCTTTGGGGTGTCCTACCCCTCCTTATATAGGTGGAAGGGGGAGGCTTACATGTAGAGTCCTAGCCTAATACAAACTAGTCTCATCTTGTATTACAAGTCAAATAACAATCAGAGTCCTACTCTAAAGCTTGTAGTCTTTCGTGCCTTCCAAGTTAAGTGGACTCGTTCCAAGATCGGGACTTCCTTCCTATAGTGGACCCTATTTTAATGTAGCAGACCCCCCTTGCGGATACTGTAGCGGGTGGGTCATGTAGAAGACCCCCCTGCGGGTAATGTAGCAACCGACTCTTGTAGGAGACCTATCGTGGGAAAATCACGCCAGATGTCCTCATAGATAACTTGATTGTGGGACTTAGCTACGAGTGTGTCAAGGAGGGAGAGTCGATCGGTGGAGAGTCAATCGGCGGAGAGTCGATCAGTAGATCGGGACGAGGGAGACACGGGAATTTACTCAGGTTCGCCCCCTCGATGAGGTGAAGCCCTACGCCTGTTTTTCTTATATTATAGGTGGGAGATCTTGATACGTCCTGAATGTATCTATAATTTCTGCTTGCTTCATGCATGTTTTGTGTGATATAGCTATGTTTTAGATACACTTTCATACACTTTTGATGATATTTGGATCAACCTATTTAACTCAGTGCACCCTAGTGACAGTTCATGTTTTCTGCTGTCTTTTTATTTCAGGTTTTTCCATTACGTAAAATGCCAGAAAAATTCTGGAAAAATCTAATAAAAAAATCAGCGCAACAAAAGCTTCCGGAGCCCCGAAGGAGGGCCCGGGGGGCACCCTGTGCCTAGGCGGCCAGGGGACGCGGCCCCACCCTAGGTCGCGCCAGGGGGGCGCCTGCACTCCCTGGTGGCCCCCGGCTACCCCTCTTCTCCTATATATTTCCCTCGCCCCGAAACCTCTGAAGAGAGAACCCTTTTTCGCGATCTTGCCTCTGTTCCACCACCGCCGCGCTTCCAAGATCGGGAGCACCAGAAGACCTCTTCCCGACACCCTGTCGGAGGGAGGATTGACCTCCGGGAGCATCTCCACCACCTTGGACGCTTCCCGGATGATACGTGAGTAGTCCACCTTGGACCATGGGTCCATGATCAGTAGCTATGTCATGTTCTCCTCCCCTCTTTATTCTTCATGGATTAGACCTTGTGAGTTGCCCTACATGATCAAGGCACATATGTAATTCTTTCCGCTGTTGCTATGCTTAGTTTGCTGGGATCTAATGGATTATGAGACTATGTTCAGATTGTGATTGAGTAATATATTTGGTTCTTCTCTTTTATATTTTTGTTCTTGAGTAATTCTTGCATGTTCTCCGTTGTTGTTTATTGCTTTGGCCAAGTAGTAGGTAGTGACTCCAAGAGGGAGTGTTATGCTTGATTGTGGGTTCATGCCCCCTGATGACTAGCTTGAGTGACATAAACATGAGTCTATGGGATGTGTTGTTGCCACAAGGGGGGAAACAACGGTGCTTGTAACTGCGGTTGCAAGGATTGTTTACTTTACGCAAAGTTCTTTTAATGCAGTTGTCTGTTGCTTTGGGTTTACATTTTGGCTAGGGCTCGCAAATTAATACCAGCGAGATGTTCTGGATAGACATCTCAAGGTGGATGATTAGTAGTAGATGCAGATGAATTTTGGTTTACTTATTTTGGTGTACTGCCCATGCTTTTGAGCCTCTTTGACGGGGATCAACCCCGGCAAATCCCAAGGTCAGGGACCCTGGGTTAGTCATAGAGGAGGCACAGGTTGGACGATACTCGTCGGCTAACAGGAGAAGCACTTCCTGCTCGATATTATTGCGTAAGGAGGAGATTAGAGTGGAGGCCAAGGCGAGTTCTCGCAAGGCTAGATGAGTAGATGCGTATTGGATTGCCCCGGACGTCTCCCCTCCCAACTTTTATATACTAGGCTAGGTCTCGGGGAGTCCGTACTAGGTTACAAAGATAGTTTCCTAGTTCTAGTCTTGCCTTCTACACCAAGTTGCGCCTTCCATACTAGTCACGGACTCCTACGTTGGTGCCTGGTTGGGCCAATCGTGGGCTTGTCGTAGCTTCCCAGTGGGCCTTCCATCTTCATACGCACTAGGTAGCCTCATACGCAGGAGTCGTGGGGTTACCCCCTCGTCAGTAGCCCCCGAGTGCTTGGGGGACTCGAAGAGTCGCGCAGGGACTCGAATTCATCTGCGCTTTATTGTCTGTAGGCGCGGCACCGCCGTGGGTCGCTGGCAGTTTCTAGCCATGACAATATCTGTTTCGAGGGATTGCTAAGCTGAAAGGGCCCAAGGAGTCAACTGGTCGAGCCTTGGTGAACTGAGCTAGTGGCAAATACCGCAGTAGCCCAATCAAGCTCACGTCCCTCGACATGAACTTCGAACGACCGGTGTCAAGCAAATTCATGCCGCTGCAGGTCTTATAGGATCAATTGCTGCCAGTCTAAGCAAATAGCCTGAGCGCATCCGCTCGGCTCTTTCTATCATGCGAGCGCATGGAAAATGTCGGGAGTGAAATCGCGGGGTCTTACCTACACGCTAACCTTGCGTGGCATCTAGGTACAGTGTGTCGTAGCCCAGGCATAACTGTTTTTGTAGAGGCACGGAGCCTAGTTAGCGATGGACCCACTTGGAATAGACAATCAAGCGAGCTGTTTAGTCGTCACTCGCGGAGTTTGTAGCGAACTCAGGCGAGGAAAATAGGAAAGCACCCACTAAGAATGTCGTCGAGTGCGCGAGTAAATCATGTTTGTTGAATTGCTGAGTCTTTTTTGCGAGTAATCACTCGAATGCTTTACTTCTTTCGGGGTGAGGGAGCACCCGAACTCTGAGAGTATGTTGTTTCTGTTGGTGCGAGTGATCACTCGAGCACATCTTTGCCTTCTGGGTGAGGGAGCACCCGAACTCGAATTTTTTAGAGTCAAAAAATTTGGACATATAGTTGGCTTTTGGAATCTTTTGGTTTATTTCCAGCTTCTTTTATCTTGATCCGTCCCTCTTGAGATGTCGTGCTGATGTGCATTGTCATGTTGTTTGATGACCTATTGATGATGCTTAATTTTTTGATCCGTCGCGTCTTCTGGTCTATCATGATGATAGTTTGGACATCGTGCTTCCTGTTGCCTGTTGGGTTTCCAAGGCTTGTATGGGAAACAGGCGAGATTTGACGTGTCCTGTAAATAATGCTGACCGTGTGAAGGCATCTTTGCCTTGGAATTCGTAATGCCCGGCCCGTTTGGTCTTTGATGCAATGATGGCGCCGCCTGAGCTTCCGCGTGTTTTTCCTGGTTTGCCCTTGGATTGCGCTATAAATACTTCATCTGGTTGCCCGTCCTTGGCATCCATTCTTCGCATATTTCTCTTCTGCTTCTTGTTCATATGGCTCCCAAGCGTGGTAGTGGTGTAGTTGGGCGAGGTCGTGGCCGCCGTGGTCGTGGTGGCCGCACGCCTCGTTCTTCACGCGGTGGACGTCATGGTACCGCTTCGGTGCCTTCTTCTTATTCCTCCATGGAAGAGGGTTTATGGCGTTATGATTTTCTTTTGCATGTTCTTAGCCGGAATGCTGCCCGGATTCCTCTTCATTTCTTGTTTGCCTCCATTGCTTCTGAGCGTAACTTGAGGGGCTTCTGGCTCCGTCTTCACGGATGCGCTTGTTCTTCTTCTTGGGTGGAGCTGGAGATTGATAGTTCATCCCTGATTTTCCTTTGGTCTGGCTGGAGGGCGTTTTCTCGTCAGTTGAATCTGCGCGGTGGAGATAGCCTTTGCTGTTGTTTTGACGGCGAAGATACTGTTATTATCCGTGCATTTGATGCTGGTGGCAACCGTCCGGATCCATACTGGGAAGAAACAAGCAGCAGCGAGTCCTATGGCTCGAGTGATGGTTCGCCCGCTTCTCCCGTGTCTTCGTCTTCGGCTGGTTCCTCGGCTAATGGTGTTTGCTCTTCTAGTTCTAAGGATGAACTGGACGTCAAGCCGGTCGTCAAGCGGCTGCGTCAGTAGGCGAGGCACCTTGTAGAACTGGAGGACGGCGACCTTCTTCTTCACGGGCTGGGTTGCTACTTTGTCTGTGGTGATGCCTGTCAGTTTGTGGCACCAAAGTGCCAATTATCTCAGCATGAGAACACATGTAGAAGTTGAATGTAGCCCATCTTGTAGTTCCAAAGGTCCTTCTGTAGCGGAAACTATCGTGTCGACTTCTTTGTAATGAAATGATTGTCTTTGTCTCCTTTGTAATGAACATGTCTTCGACTCCTTTTGTAATGAAGATGTCTTCGACTCCTTTGTAATAAACATGTCTTTGACTCCTTTGTAATGAAGATGTCTTCGACTCCTTTGTAATGAAAATGTCTTCGAATCCTTTGTAATGAACATGTCTTCGACTCCTTTGTAATGAAAATGTCTTTGACTCCTTTGTAATGAACATGTATTCAACTCCTTTGTAATGAAGATGTCTTCGACTCCTTTGTAATGAAAATGTCTTCGACTCCTTTGTAATGAAAATGTCTTCTCGGGTGCGCCCCAGCACTCCCGATGGGAGTATCCCCCGAGGCTGCGTTTGATTTGCAGAATCAAGCGTAGGCTTTATGAATTTTTGTCTCACTGTTTTGTAGTTGTTTTTGAATTTTTCCAAGTTTGGATCGGGTGCGCGTCAGCGCTCCCGATGGGAGTAGCCCCCGAGTCTTTAGGTGATCGCTTGCGATCGGGTGAAGACTAAAGAACCATGCGCTTTTCGATGCAGCTTTCTTTGAGGGAGTTCTTGTTTTTGGGCGGGAGTCTTGCGTTCTGGCATTCTGGTCTCCCGACGGTTGTAGATGGTCGCGATTTTTAGCGAGGATGACATCTCTCAGGGGAAATTTTATGCTTGAGCCCCCGAGGCTTTTTAAGTAAAAGTCGCGTGAGCGAAGATAGCGTCTTTCGGGGGGAGTTGAGACTCGATCCCACGAGTGCTTTTAAGTAGAGGTCACGTTTGCGAAGGTAGCGTCTCTCGGGAGGAGTTTAGACTCGAGCCCCCGAGTGCTTTTAAGTAAAGGTCGCGTTTGCGAAGATATCATCTCTCGGGGGGGGGGGGGGGATTTAGACCCGAGCCCCCGAGTGCTTTTAAGTAAAGGTTCGCGTGCGCGAAGATAGCGTCTCTCGGGGGGAGTTTAGACTCGAGCCCCCGAGTGCTTTTAAGTAGAGTCGCGTTTGCGAAGATAGCGTCTCTCGGGGGGAGTTTTATGCTCGAGCCCCCGAGTGCTTTTGAGTAAGATGCTTTGGGCAACATTATTTTATTCCTTTGAATTTTACATGAATTGCCGATCGGTGCTGCTGCCGATGTCTCTGATGATGCCTAGAGGACTATGGGTAGAACAGGCGTAGGTTCACTACGTTCCATGGATTTCCCATGTCCTCATTGGTCTTCGGGTTCTTCAATCTGTATGCTCCTCCTCCTATGACTTATGAGATGATGAACGACCCTTCCCATTGTGGGGAAATTTTGTGCACTTTTTCCTGTATTAGCCATAGCACAAGGTCTCCTTTGTTCAATGTTCTGGTCCGCAGGCAACTGTTTTGATATGTGCGTAATTTGTCCTGGTATCCTTCAGATCTTGTGATAGCTGTGTCCCGAGCTTCGTCTGCTATGTCTTTGTCATTCTGCATCGCTTCTTCTGCCTCTTCCTCTTCGTACCATGAGATTCTGGGGGCTCCAAATTTTAAGTCATGCGGCAGCACTGCTTCTGCCCCGTATACCAAGAAGAAAGGTGTATACTGGGTCGAGCTATTTGGGGTGGTGCGCAGGCTCCATAGTACTGCTGGGTGCTCCTCTACCCAGTTGCATGCGGCTTGTTCGAGTGGTGCTAGGAGTCGCTCCTTTATTCCTCCGCATACTAGGACGTTTGCTTTTTCCACTTGGCCATTGGACTGCGGGTGTGCGACTGATGCGTAGTTGATTTTGATGCCCAGTTCTTGGCAGAAGTTTTGGAACTCTGCTGCTGTGAAATTTGTACCATTGTCTGTGATGATGTTGTGTGGTACCCCAAATCTGAAGATGATTGATTTGATAAAGTTGACTGCCGTGAGGGCTGTTGAGCTGGTGATTGGTACTGCTTCGATCCATTTGGTGAACTAGTCAACTGCGACTAGTAGGTGTGTTCGTCCTCCTTTTGATGATTTCTTGAGTTGGCCCACCATGTCGAGTCCCCATGTGGCAAATGTCCATGATAATGGTATGGTTTTGAGTTCCGATGCTGGGGCATGCGGTCTACTGGCGAACTTTTGGCAGGCGATGCAACGCCGTACGATATCCTCTGCATTTCTCATAGCGGTCGGCCAGTAGAAACCTGCTCGAAAGGCCTTGGCCACGAGTGCACGACTGCTCGCGTGATGTCCACAGGTGCCTTCGTGGATCTCGAGCAGTAGAGCTTTGCCCTCTTCTTCTTCTATGCACTTTTGGAGGACCTGAGAAATGCTGCGCTTGTAGATCTTTCTGTTGATTACTGTGAATCCTTTAGATCGTCGACTGATGCGTCGGGCTTCTGCGACGTCTTGTGGTAGAGTGCCTTCGACTAGGAATCGAAGGAAGGGACTTGCCCAGGCTGGGTCTTCGAGTGCTGCTGGTACTTCGGCTTCGATTGCTTGACTGTTTGTATCGTCCGCTGCGCTCGTTGCTGCCACCTGTGCTGGCTCATTTGTGTCGTCTTCCTCTGCGACTGCCTTGGGTTCAGCTAGCTTTTCTTTTGTTGATCTATGATTTATGCTCTCGAGGAAAACGCCTGGTGTTATTGGTCCTCGAATCGATCCGATGTTCGCGAGTTCGTCGGCTTCTGTATTATTTGCTCTGGGGATGTAGTTGAGTTCACAGCCGTCGAATCCTCCTTCTAACGCGTTATAGAGCTTCTGGTAGGCTGCCATGTTGTCTGCGACTGCGTTACAGTCTCTCATCGCCTGCAGGACGACGAAGTTGGAGTCGCCATAGATCGATAGGCGAGTGGCACCACAAGTTTTTGACATGTGCATGCCATGAATTAGTGCCTCGTATTCTGCTTCGTTGTTGGAGGCATTGCTGAAGTTGATCTGGAGGATGTATTTGAGCTTCCTTCCTTTGGGGGAGACTAGGACGACGCCTGCTCCAGCTCCTTGCTGTCTTTTAGATCCGTCGAAATACATCGTCCATGAGTTGGATAGGTCTGGGGGACCTGGTGTTTGGACTTCTGCCCACTCGACCAGGAAATCTGGGAGTACCTGGGCTTTGATTGATGTCGGGGGTTTTGAACTGTAGGTCTTGTGGGCTGAGCTCCATGTTCCACTCGGAGACTTGACAGGTAGCTCCGGGATTGTTGAGGATGTCCGCGAGTGGTACACTGCTCACGATTGTGATGGAGTGTTCGTCGAAGTAGTGCGATACTTTTCTGGACGTCATGATAATGGCGAGCAGGAGCTTCTGGTAGTGTGGTACCGCTGCTGTGGCTTCGTCAGTAGCGTGCTGAGGTAGTAGATTGGTCTTTGGATGCTCTGGATTTTGCCTTCTTCTGCACGCTCGACGACAAGCACTGTGCTCACAACACTGTTGCGTGCTGCTATGTAGAGATACAACTTTTCCCTTTCCTTAGGCACCGCCAAGATTGGTGGGGTCGAGAGGGTTTTCTTTAAGTCTGCGAATGCATTACTGTCTTCCTCGGTCCACTCGAATTTTTCTCCTTTTCTCAGCAGTTTGTAGAATGGTAAGGTCCTTTCGCCTAACCTGCTGATGAAACGGCTCAATGTTGCGAGCTTTCCTGTGAGTTGTTGTACTCCTCTCATGTTGGTTGGCCTTTGCATCTTGGCGATTGCTTGAAACTTTTCGAGGTTTGCTTCGATTCCTCAGGCAGAGACCATGTATCCGAGGAGTTTTCCGGCTGGGACGCCGAACACGCATTTTTTGGGGTTGAACTTGATGTTGTACTTGTTGAGGGCTGCGAATGTCTCGTGGAGGTCGTCGAGTAGCGTGTTCACGTTGTAGGTTTTGATGACAATGTCGTCTACGTAGACATGGACGTTCCTGCCAATCTGGTCTCTCAAACATGCTTGCATCATCTGCTGGTACGTGGCTCCCGCATTTTTTAGGCCAAAGGGCATTGTTTGGTAGCAGAATACTCCGTAGGGGGTGATGAACGAGGTGTGCTCTTCGTCTTCTTCCTTCATCCTGATATGGTGGTATCCTGAGTATGCTTCTAGGAAGGAGAGGAGGTCGCATCCTGCTGTGGAGTCAATTATTTGATCGATTCTTGGCAGGGGGAAGTGGTCTTTTGGGCAGTGCTTATTGATAGGCCCATAGTCGACGCACGTCCTCAGTACCTCGGTGTCCTTTTTGGGGACTAGGACTGGGTTTGCTATCCAGGTTGCTTTCTTTGTCTCTCGGATGAACTGTGCGTCGAGTAGTCGGTTGACTTCTTCTCCAATTGCTCTGTGGTTGGGTTCTGAGAATCATCGCAGTGCCTGATTTACTGGTTTGGTGTTTGGCTTGATGTGGAGCGTGTGTTCTGCGAATTCTCGTGGCATCCCGGGCATGTCGGCTGGGCACCAGGCGAAAATTTTCCACTCTTCGCGAAGGAAGGTTATGAGGGCGGTTGCTTGCTCTTCTGGAAGGTGGGCATATACGCGGACTGTCTTCTCTGGGTCTGTTGGGTGGACTTGGTGTGTGATTGTGTCGCTGTCGATGCGGAAATCGCGGCCAAATTCTTTTGTCTCGCTTCTATTTGCCAGCGGAAATATGCTTTTGTTCGTCGCCATGGCTATTTCTTTGAGTTGTTGTTGCGCTCCAAATGTGTCAGAGACTTTGTGGAAGTCGTGGTCGCATTGGTCTGATTTGGTGAAGCTTCCCTTGACTATGATGATTCCTGCGGGTCCTGGCATCTTGAGCTTGAGATATGCGTAGTGTGGAACCACCATGAACTGTGCGAACGCTGGTCGCCCGAGTATGGCGTGATACTGCGACTGCCAGTCGAGAACTTCGAACTCTAGCGCTTGCTTTGCGAAGTTGCGCTTGCTGCCAAAGATCACATCAAACTGTATTGTTCCGGTGGAGGTGGCTGCTTCGCCCGAAACTACGCCGTATGTTGTGGTGCCTGACTTCTTCCAAACTGATCGTGGGATTAACATCTTGCGTAGGGTGCCGGCGAAGATTATGTTTAGACTTCTGCCTCCGTCCATGAAGACTTTGTCCATGTCGTATCCTCCAATCTGAGCTTCGAGGACCAAGGGTGCATGCCTAGGCCTTGGGACTGCGGGCGGATGGTCGCTATGTGAGAAAGTGATGCTGGTCTCAGCGCCGCTCAGTTGGTAGGTTTCAGTTATCTTTAGTCCTTCGGCTGCTTCGGCCTGCAAGGCGTAGGCATCTTTCTTTGCTTTCGAGGGTCTTCCTTCTAGGATCATGCAGACTCGTCCCTGGGACGCGGGGTATTGTCTTTCTATATTTGGTGCGGGCGACTGCGCGCTTCTTCGAGTGCGTTTGGCTTCACGCTGCTTCTCCTCCTTGAGGCTGTTGGAGAGTTCGGTGAATAGGCGGAAGTCTCCTAGGGTGTGACTTTCTCTAAGATGTCCCCGACTGTCTTCAAAACAGTGGATCGCGCAAGGTCCTTCCAGTTGCTCTTTGGCTGTGAGTTTGCTGGAGCCGGCGTGCCTTCTTCTCCTTGAGATTTGGAAGGTCTGCGAGGGGTCTTCTACTCGGCTATGGAATCTTGGGTCAAGTTCTATCCCGTCGCTGAGTGATTGGTTCCGGATGAAGTTGATGAATTCATCTGTCCTTCGGTCTGGGTCGTAGTACTCTCCGGTCTGGGTTTCGGAGTCGCTGTCTTGGCGTGTGGTGGGAGTCTGGGCGGCGGCGGGTCGTCGGCTGGTGGGTGAGCTTTCTGTTACACGCCGCGACTCTTCAAGTGGTATCCCCGAGTAGAGTCCTTGTGTTTGCCTTCTGAGTCGTCGAGTTATTTTCCGTCGACGATGGATCTGATGGTCGTCGGGATGCCGGATTTGATTCGGCTGCCGGCTGGATGATCTTGGCGAGACGATTTAGATGCTTGCGGTGAACTTGAATTCCTCGAGCGGGCTAGATCTGGTTCTAGTCCTCGAGTCTTAATCTGCTAAGGGCGGTACCGCCGAGATCGTGATTCCAACCTTTGTAGTTCCCACAGACGGCGCCAATTGACGGGGATCAACCCCGGCAAATCCCATGGCCAGGGACCCTGGGTTAGTGATACGTCCAAAACGTATCTATAATTTCTGCTTGCTCCATGCATGTTTTGTGTCATATTGCTATGATCTAGATACAGTTTCATACACTTTTGATCATATTTGGACTAATCTATTAACTCAGTGCACCCTAGTGCCAGTTCCTGTTTTCAACTGTTTTTCTATTTCAGTTTTCCCCCATATAAAAAGTTCCAGAAAAATTCGGGAAAATTCAGATAAAAAATCAGCGTGACGGAAGCTTCAAGAAGAGCCCGGGAGGGGCCAAAGGGGAGCCAGGGGGCCCAGGCGGCCACCCGGCGCGGCCCCACCCCTGGCCGCGCCAGGGGGGCGCCTGGGGCCCCTGGTCCACCTCTGGCTGCCCCCTTCGCCTATTTATTCTCCGTCACGGGAAAACTCCAGAAGAGGAACCCTATTCCGTGAAATCGCCTCTGTTCCGCCACCGCCGCGCTTCCGAAGATCGGGAGCACCAGAAGACCTCTTCCCGGCACCCTGCCGGAGGAAGGATTGACCTCCGGGAGTCTCCTCTCCACCATGGATGCTCCCCGGATGTCTCGTGAGTAGTTTTCCTTGGACCATGGGTCCGTGATCAGTAGGTATGTGATGTTCTCCTCCCCTCTCTAATCTTCATTGTTTAGACCTCGTGAGCTTCCCTACATTATCGAGGCACCTTTGTAATATTTCTGCTATTGCTATGTTGAGTTTGATAGGATCTGATGGATTATGAGATTATGTTCAGATTTTGATTGAGTAATATATTTGGTTTTGATCTCTTATATTTTTGTTCCTAAGTAATTCTTGCATGTTCTCCGTTGCTGTTTATTGCTTTGGCCAAGTAGTGGGTAGTGACCCCAAGAGGGAGCGTTGTGCTAGATTGTGGGTTCATGCCCCCGATGACACGCTTGAGTGACAGAAACATGAGTCTAGGGGATGTGTCGTTGCCACAAGGGGGAAAACAACGGTGCTTGTAACCGCGGTTACAAGGATTGTTTACTTTACGCAGAGTTCTTTTTAATGCAGTTGTCTGTTGCTTTGGGTTTACACTTTGGGTGGGGCTCGCAACTTAATACCAGCGAGATGTTCTGGATAGATATCTCAAGGTGGATGATTAGTAGTAGATGCAGATGGATTTCGGTCTACTTATTTTGCCGTACTGCCCGTTCTTTTGAACCTCGTCCTTTATTTTGTAGCATAGTTAGCACTGCGGTGCGTTCATAATCCTGTCAATTGCCTTTCTGTAATTTGTTTACCTCGCGTAGCAATTTTATCGTCTTTTGGGAGAGAGACATCACTAGCGAACATCACGTATCCCGGTCCATATCCTTATTATTATTTCCACGCTATCTTTACTTTACCGCTTTTATTTGCTATCATTATCCCTTGCATTTTATCCTTGTGAACAACAAGACCGGAGAGATTGACAACCTCTCTGAACTTCGTTGGGAACAAAGTTATCTGTGTCTGTGTGCAGGTCCGCGTCACTTGCGCCGCTGACACCTACTTATCATCTCTGGAGTCCTGCTGGAGACAAACCTTGGTATCTTCACCGAGGGGAAACTGTTGCTGCACTACATCTCAACCTTCCACTTGGGGTAACCAACGAAGGGCGAGAAGCCATCAGTTAGTCATAGAGAAGGCACAGGTTGGACGATACTGGTCGGCTAAGAGGAGAAGCACTTCCTGCTTGATATTATTGCGTAAGGAGGCGATTACAGTGGAGGCCAAGGCGAGTTCTCGCAAGGCTAGATGAGTAGATGCGCATTGGATTGCCCCGGACGTTTCCACTCCCAGCCTTTATATACTAGGCTAGGTCTCGGGGAGTCCGTACTAGGTTACAAAGATAGTTTCCTAGTTCTAGTCTTGCCTTGGACACCAAGTTGCGCCTTCGATACTAGTCACGGACTCCTACGTCGGCGCCTGGTTGGGCCAATCGTGGGCTTGTCGTCGCTTCCCAGTGGGCCTTCTATCTTCATACGCACTAGGTAGCCTGATACGCAGGAGTCGTGGGGTTACCCCCTCATCACTCTTCCTTTCTTTGTAGCATAGTTAGCATTGGTTTGCGCCCGTAATCCTGTCAATTGCCTAGCTATGATTTGTTTACCTCGCATAGCAGTTTTATCGTCTTTTGGGAGAAAGACATCACTAGTGATCATCCTGGGACCCCGGTCCATATTCCATGTTTACACCCTCAATTTACTTCCTGTTTTACTTTCCAGTTGCAGTTATCACCACTATTATCCCTTGTGTTTGATCCTTTGTAAACAAGAAGGCTGGAGAGATTGACAACCTCTCTGAACTTTGTTGGGAGCAAAGTTACTTGTTTTGTGTGCAGGTCCAGGCGAAGCAAGTGATACGCGCCTCACTTTCCAAAGCACCTACTTGTCGACTTCGGAGTCCTACTGGAGAAATAAACCACGGTATCTTCACTGAGGGAAATTTTTTGCTATCCTACATCTCAGCTTCCACTTGGGGTAACCAATGAAGGGAGAGAAGCCATTATCATCTCTCTCACATCAGATCTCGATTACAAGGGCGCTAGGGTTCGTCGGTGCCTCGAGAACTATGCTAGATTGATTCGCCTCTAGGACATCCCAAGGCCTCGGCTTATATACACGTCGAGTCCTAGGGCTTTACAAGGAAACCGACTATCAATAAGGTAGAGTCCTATTCTATCTCTTTGATGACTTGTCTTGTTCTTCAAGGTAGCTTGGACTACTTACTTCTTGACGCCGATCTTCATCTTGTAGGTCGGTTCGGCTTGCAGGTCGAACCTTTCTTCTAGGCCATCTCTTCGATGAACCGGCCCATAGGCCGACTCTCTCTTCATCTTTGTCACGGAGGCCTTCTTCGCTATTTCTTCCGGGTCTATGAGTTATCCCCCCGACAATAGCCCCCAAGATTCTCATGGGGCCGACTCCAGGGCAATTTTCTTTGAGTGACTTTGTTATCCAGACTAGGCAAATTTTGGAGTCTGTGTTCCTAGCATCCTTAGATCCAGTCAGCGCAGAAGATGTATCACTTTTTGAACAAATCACATCAAAGTGTGAATGCGATCCAAGTCTTGAAGATATCGAGGCATCGCCGTTAAGTCCCATCGTATGGGAAATCGGCGAGTCCCGTGCATTCAAGACTGACGTGAGAATCTTTACTGTCGCCCCGGATGAATCTACTACTTTGCCCCTAGATCAAGCTATTTAAACCAGAGAATTTGTGCAATTCGCATACATGCCTTTGCTGCTCTCGCATCTTTTCCTCTCCTTCCTTCTTCTTCCTCCATGCCTCCCAATATTCTCCTTCGTGAGCCCGAAGAAACAAATCCTAGTGCCAGCCAGGAGTCTAGGGGCCGCAGCCGTAGAGGTCGAGGATGAGGAGGCCACTCCGGACATGGTCGCGGCGGTCGTGGAGGTGTTGCGGCCATCATCCGCCACCCAGCTGTCCATGAGGGAAATCCTGCTCATGACTTCATGCTAAAGATCCGCTCCCATATCTGCAATCATCTCGAGCTTCCCGTCTCCTTTGGTACTACCATGGTGGATCTTGAGCCCCCTGGCTTATTTCTCCGTGTTGATGGATGCCCGTACGGCCCCATTTTGGTGGAGGTAAGTTTTGAGGTAGAAGGATCAATGTTCTTTATAAAAGGGTGGAAAACCTTTGCACGATGGTACAATCTTCAGAAGGGGGATTTCCTCTGCTATAGATTTGACGGGAAATACTCCCTATTGGTGAGGGCTTTCGATAACCATGGTGGTCGCCTGGATTGTTGTGCAGAGAGCGCCAGTGAAGCCGACTAGGAGGAAAAAGATGATTCCTCTGGTTATTCTTCTGCAAATGACAAGATGGAAAAGATCATCACTAGCTCTGGATCCTCCGGCTCTTCTTTCAATGAAGGAGTTCAAGGCCAAGGAGGTGGTGATATCTACTCTAGCTTTGAGCAGGACATCAAGAACGTCAAGCCGATCCCAAGGCGTGCTCGCAAGCAGACTTAGGATTTTCCTTTTTCTGTGATGATGCCTGAGGCTGGATGGAGTATTCCCAATCATCCTAGCATGAGCACACATGTAGAAGTCATAATTTCTTGGGATGTTGGTCTCTCAATTCTTTTGGTGTAATTTTTTTCTTTTTGTACTCCTTTGTGAAATCAATATATTGGGAATCCTTTTGGCTTGAGTCTTGCTACCTTGTCGTCCCTTGCTATGTATAATGGAGTCGAATGATTGAATTTATATTTCGTATAGGAGTCGGATCCATGGACTTTAGCAGATGCACCTTTTATAACAGTGGGTTATGATGATGATGATTTGGAATCTGACCAAGACTTTAGTCATGATGAAGAACTAGATGACTCCTTCGAGGAGGGGGTATTATTCTTCCATCTTCATTTGCTTTATCCTGTGTCTTTCCAAATCACCTAGAATCACACTTTCTATTCTTTCAGCGAGAAGAGCCGGTAAAAAGACGAAGGATTGAGTTTTCCGACTCCGAGGACTTAGATCATCAAGACGAGATGACTTTACTGGGTCGGTCTTCTTCGACTGACGTGAATCTGCCAAAGCCGATCCCAGTCATTGATTTGTCTGACGATGACTCCTCGGATTATCAAGCAGTCAAAGGGTAAATATACCTTATTTTTCTTTTTGCGTTTTTAAACAAATAATACTTTTCTATTTGTTTCAAGGGTGCCAGATAAAGACCAAGTTTTTTCGGGTCCATCAGCAACCAGGACTCATTATGTCTAAGAGAAAAGACTAGAATGTAGTCAAAGATCGACTTCCTTAGAAGAGGAGTCGACCCTCTCTGAGTTGTATGACAGTTTTGTCGGCCACATGGATCGCCAACGGGACTTCCTTGGGTTGATGAAGAGGAAATATGAGGTAGCTTTTTTGTACCATTTTGTGAGTATTGTAGCCCCCATGAATCGGCATAATGATTTAAATTGTTAAGCCGAGTCATAAGAGTGTAACTCCAAACGCCTTTGTATGCAGAGTATAGCCGGTAATTCTGGAGATGTCGTTGCAACTTTGAAGCAACAAATCATCCATCAGGCCTGTCAGCTAAAAGAGGCTGAAAGGAGAATATCCTTGTTGATGGGTCGGCATAAAAACATGGCGATTCAGCTAAAGGTTGTTCAAGACGGCTCTTCCAAGAAAGATGAGTGTATTAAGCAGTTGGATGCCAAGTTAAAACATAGGGATGATAAAGAAGTCACCCTAATTCAGAGCATTACAAGGTTGGTCAATGCCATTTTTGGTAAGCGTCTGCTTATAATTTCAAATTTATTAGAGAAGAGATCCTTCCTTAGTGTGTTCCACTAATGGGCTTGTATGCACCCTTGTTAGGTTCAGTAGAGTCGATAATGACTTAGTCGCCAGCAGACAAGTTAAAGGCGGTTATGAACGTCATCCGAGACCTCCATACTGGTGGGTGTCGGACAATTATATTTGCTTTCGGCTTCCCTGAAATTCCTCAGGCTATATCGAAGATGTTAGAAGAACTTTCGAAGGTGACGGCTTGGATTCAGGCGTCTAAAAGATCTGCTTGCCGTCAAGGGGCCATGAGAGCTCTTGTGTTATGCAAGATATATGACCCTGCCTTTGAGCTGGCTCGGCCAGTGGCGGGCGTGCCGGCGAGAAGAGCTGATGGTCGATTGTTTGAAAGAGAAGATTATCAGCAAGTCATGCAGGTGACCCGTGTGGAGGCGTCTATAATTGCGTATGGAATTAACGTGGAGATTTTTTAGCCTTGTTATGATGAACAGGGCAGGAAGCGTTCTATGCCGGCTCCAAGTCCTGTGAATTTGAAACCAGGTGGTTTCTAGATGCCTCTGGTGGACCGGATGACTCCTTCTGTGGGGGTAGCCCCCAAGCCTGGATTGGGAAAAATTGGCGATTCAAAGGAGTCAGCCCCGGTGACTAGTAAGAGATCCTGCTAGTTATGCATGGGAGAAAACCTGTGTAAAAATGCCTTGTTTGTGGAAGTGGTTTTATGTACATGGAATTTAATGATAGAAAGTAAATAACTCATAGAAGTCAATTGTGCGCGTGACTTGGTCAGTAACCTTTGATCGAATAAGTTCAGGGTCGGTTGGCTTCACGATCGAATGCCTTTGAGTAACTTATGAAAAGGAATTACTGGTCACGGGTGTGCGCGTAGGTCAAACTTCTTTGTATGCCGGCGTCGCGTGACTTATTATGATGTTATGCTTGCTTAGATGCAGGATCACCGTAGCCTCTTAGGAGCCGTTGGAGTAAATCATAAGCCAATACATCATATCATAGGAGTGCGATTGTGCATCAAGCTTACAGGCGATATTTTTCCTTGATAGAATGAACCAGGAAAAAGAAAAAATACTTGCGGAAAATAAAAGGGTAGTAAATTGATCTTATGGAACGGGGGAAGGTAATAAGAAGAGTTGTCTCTTCAGGAGTCGGCTCCATAATTATCGTATAAACGGGGACGGAGGGGAAAGGAGGAGGGGTTGGTATTGCAGATTTCTTACCAAAGGGGCTACATGTAGTAGGGACGGAGCTGCCGATGTTCCATGGTCGGGGCATTTCTTCTCCCGAAGTTTTGGATTTGGATGGCTCTCGTATATCCACCAGATAGTATGATCTGTTGTGTAGGTTTTTTCTTACCACGAAGGGTCCTTCCCATGGTGAAGACAGCTTGTGTATGTTTTCCTTCTTTTGTATGAGACGTCAGACTAATTCTCCTTGTTGGAAGGTACGGCTCTTGATTCTTCGGCTATGGTATCGCCTCAGGTCATCTTGGTAAATTTCCGACTTTGCAGCAGCGATGTCACGTTCTCCATCGAGGAGGAGAAGAGAGTCTTGTCTTTCTTTCTCATTGTCCGCTTCTACGTACGCCATGACTCGAGGCGAGTCGTGCCTTATGTCACTTGGTAGGATCGCCTTGGCTCCGTAGAGGAGGAAGAAAGGTGTGTACCCTGCTGAGCGTTTTGGAGATGTTCGGATGCTCCATAACATAGAGGGAAGCTCGTCTTCCCAGTAACCCGGAGACTGTTGTAATGGAACAAGGAGTCGGGGTTTCATTACTCGGAGGAGTTCCTGGTTTGCGCGTTCGGCTTGTCCATTTGACTGTGGATGTGCTACTGAGGCCAGGTCCAGTCTGATGTGTTCCTATTGGCAGAATCTTTCCATTTCTCCTTCCAACAAATTTCTTCCGTTGTCGGCGATTATGTTGTGCGGGTACCCGAACCGGAAGATGATTTTCTTTAGGAACTTCAACGCCGTCATTGTGTCGCATTTTATAACCGAATCGTCTTCCACCCATTTGGTGAATTTGTCGACTGCCACTAGGAGGTGAGTGTTCTTGTTCTAGGAACACTTGAAAGGGCCCACCATATCCAGCCCCCATATTGCAAAGTGCCAGGTTATCGGGATCATCCGGAGTTCTTGAGCCGGAACGTGGTCCTGTCGAGCATAGCGTTGAGATCCGTCACATTTTGTCACTATCTCCTCTACGTCGGCGTGAGCCATTGGCCAGTAGAAACTATGTCTATAGGATTTGGAAACCATAGAACGAGAGTCGGCGTGATGAATGCAATGGCCCGAGTGTATCTCGTGGAGTATTTCGCGTCCTTCCTGTGGCGAGACATACCGTTGGAAGATGCATGTGGGACTGATTCTCTGTAATTCGTCCTTGTGTATTACAAAGGATTTGCTGCGTCTGATGATTTGTCTGGCCAGAAACTCGTCATCTGGTAGTATTCCTCGTGTCCTGTAATCCAGGTAAGGCATGACCCATTCTGGGGTGGCGTGGAGTGCCGCTACCAGGGCCATTTCCGGGTCTGGAACAACTATTTGTTCTTCGGTTGGGAGTCGTACGGAGGGGTATTCCAAGATATCTAGGAAAACATTGGGGGGCACCGACTTCTGTTGTGATCCCAGTGGAGACAGAGCGTCGTCCGCCTCGTTGAGTTTTCTCTCTATGTGGTCGACCTGGTATCCCATGAATAAACCATCTTGTCGTGATACTTCTCGGCGGTAAGCCGCCATCAACGGGTCTCTGGAGTTCCATGTCCCGGAGACTTGTTGAGCGACTAGATCCGAGTCTCCTAGACAGTGTATCCTGGTTATGTTCATCTCTCGGGCGAGCTAAAGGCCATGTAGCAGTGCTTCGTACTCGGCCACGTTGTTGGTGCAGGGGAAACGTAGCTGGAGAACGTAGCATGATTTTTCCCCCTGAGGAGAAGTAATGACCACCCCGGCCCCGGATCCTTTTAATTGTCGGCTTCCATCGAAGTGCAGGGTCCAGGATTTTGTGGTTGGCTTCTCGGGTGGTATTTGTAGTTCCGTCCAGTCGTTGATTAAGTCGACTAAAGCTTGGCATTTTATAGCCGTGCACGACTCGTATTTTATGTCATAGGCCCCTAATTCTATGGCGCACTTTGATATCGTCCCCGTCGCCTCCCTATTCTGTATGATGTCTCGTAGTGGCGATGAGCTAACGACCGTGATGGAGTGCTCTTGGAAGTAGTGTTTCAGCTTTTGTCTTGAGATGAATACCATCAAGACCAGCTTCTACCAGTGCAGATATGATACGTCCCAAACGTATCAATAATTTCTGCTAGTTCCATGCACTTTTATGTGACATTGCTACATGTTTTGCTACACTTTCATATCATTTTACACATATTTGGACTAACCTACTAACTCAGTGCACCCAGTGCCAGTTTCTTTCTGGTGATGTCTTTAAGTTGCAGGTAATTTGCCCCAATTTTTAGAGCCCCAAAAATTCCAGAAAAATCAGAATAAAAATTAGCAGAAAGGAAGCTTCTGGAACTCCGAAGGAGGGCCAGGTGGCGCGGCCACCTCCCTGGCCGTGCCACCAGGGCGCCTGGGAGCTCTGGCCCACTCCTGGCTGCCCCCTTTGGCCTATATTGCCTCTTCGTCCAGGAAACCCTTGAGGAGAACCCCACATCGCGAAATACCTCTATGTTCCGTCGCCGCCGCGCTTCCAAGATTGGGAGCACCAGAAGACCTCTTCCCGACACCCTGCCAGAGGGAGGATTGACCTCCAGGAGCTTCTCCTTCACCATGGACGTTTCCTGGATGTGCCGTGAGTAGTCTCCCTTGGACCATGGGTCCATGACCAGTAGCTATTTGATGTCTTCTCTCCAATCTTGTTCTTCAATTCTTAGTCCTTGTGAGCTGCCCTACATGATCAAGGCACCTATGTAATTTTCCTGCTGTTGCTATACTGTGTTTGCTGGGATCCAATGGATTATGCGATTATGTTCAGATCGTGATGAGTTATATATTTGGTTTACCTTTTATATTTTGTTCTTGAGTAGTTCTTGCATGTTCTCCGTTTCTTTTTATTGCTTTGGGCAAGTAGTAGATAGTAACTCCAAGAGGGAGCGTTATGCATGATTGTGGGTTCATGCCCCCCCGATGTCTAGCTTAAGTGACAGAAACATGAGACTAGGAGATGTGTTGTTGCCACCAGGGAGAAAACAAAGGTGCTTCTAACCGCGATTGCAAGGATTGTATACCTTACGCATAGATTGTTAATGCAATTGTATGTTGCTTTGAGTTTACACTTTGGGTGGGGCTCGCAACTTAATACTAGCGAGATGTTCTGGATAGATATCTCAAGGTGGATGATTAGTGAGTAGATGAAGATGGATTCCCGTCTACTTGTCTTGGCGTATTACCCATACTTTTGAGCCTCTTACTTTCAAGTAGCATAATTAGCATTGTGGTGTGTTTATAATTCTGTCAATTGCCCAGTTGTAATTTGTTCACCCAGCTTAGTTGTTTTATCGTCTTTTGGGAGAGAGACATCACTAGTGAACATCATGGGACCTCGGTCCATATTTCCACCACTGTTTACACTCCCACTTATTTACTTCTTTTAATTTTAGTTGCTATCATTACCACTACTATTATCCCCTTGCGTTTAATCCTTTGTAAACAACAAGGCCGGAGAGATTGACAGCCTCTCTTTCCTCATTGGGAGAAAATCTATCTGTTGTGTGTTCAGGTCCACGCCAACTAAATCTCTAGCGCCGTTGACACCTACTTGCAGCATTCGGAGTCCTACTGGTTCGATAACCTTGGTATCTTCACCGAGGTAAATTTACTGCTAGCTACATCTCAACCTTCCACTTGGGGTAGCCAATGAGGAGCACTACTTCAGTGCCATCAAGTTAAATTTCGGGCGTCGTTTCCGGGGACTCCAATCTTCAAGTTAGGGGAGTTGCACACTACTATTCCTTTTGAGAGATCCACACTCGTACTCCCTCTTATATCTTATACTCCATAGAGATTATCATACATGCATATAGCTATGTGGGACCTCTACACTATAGAACTTGGCTTGTATATTCCAATGATGAGCCTCCTCAAATGAGCTCTAGGTCTTCTTGAGCAAGCAAGTTGGATGCACCCCCACTAGTTCCATTGGAGAGCTTTCCATGGCTCACATGTGCATCTGTTGCATGGCAGTCCCTACTCCTCACATCATATCTATCATTTGGCCTACTCTCGCCTATGATTTTCCTCATTGATTTGAGCCTTTCACACCTTTTTGTCTTCCTCCTCCATCATTTATCTCTTTTCCATCCTAAGTGTCAACTTTATTGCTTACGCTCATCCATTGCATGAGTGCTCAAAAGTCGAAAGGGTGTGGATCAGTTTGACTTGTACCTGGCTAGTGGTTTGGGGGAGAGTCAAGATAAGATTCCAAAGAAGACCAAGTGTGAAACTTTAGTAGATTGAGTACTCAACAAAAATACGATGTTTTAATCTCTCGTATTCCCATCTCCCACTTCCTGCACGAAACACCATTTGGAGACATTCAAGTCACGGACAGCGAGAGCTCTTGCACCTTTCTGTTCTTATGTTGCTTGTTTCAATGCTAATATAGACTCTTGCTTGTTGTGACTTAAATTGAATTACATGACTTCATTTCTTTACTTAAAAGTTATTTTATGGTTGGTAGCATGTCACCATAGAAATTATGCTTGTTATCATTTACCTACTCGACGACGAGCAGGAATTAAGCTTGGGGATGTTGATACGTCCCAAACGTATCCATAATTTCTGCTTGCTCCATTCATATTTTGGGTGATATTTCTATGCTTTTGATACACTTTCATACACTTTTGATCATATTTAGACTAACCTATTAACTCAGTGCACCCCGGTGCCAATTTCTGTTTTCTGCTGTCTTTTTATTTCATGTTTTTCCATTACTTAAAGTGCCAGAAAAATTCCAGGAAAAATATTTTAAAAATCAGTGAGCCAGAAGCTTCCAGATGCCCGAAGGGGGGCCCACCAGGTGCCCAGGAGGCCAGGGTGGCGGCCTAGGTTGGGGTTGCGCCGGGAGGCCGCCTGGACTCCCTGGTAGCCCCCTGGTTGTCCCCCTTCGCCTATATTTACCTCTCGTCCCGAAACCCTCGAGGATAGAACCCTATTTTTGCGATCTCCCCTCTGTTCCACCACCGCCACGCTTTCAAGATCGGGGCTGCCAGGAGACCCTGTCCCGGCACCCTGCCGAAGGGATGATTGACCTCCGGGAGCTTCTCCACCACCATGGACACTTCCCGAATGAGCCATGAGTATTCCACCTTGTACCATGGGTCCATGATCAGTAGCTATGTGATGTCTTCTCTCCACCTTTGCTCTTCAATGATTAGACCTTGTGAGCTGCCATACATGATCAAGGCACATATGTAATTTTCTTGCTGTTTCTATGCTGAGTTTACTGGGATCTGATGGATTATGAGATTATGTTCAGATTGTGATGAGTAATATATTTGCTTATTCTCCTTTTATATTTATGTTCTTGAGTAATTCTTGCATGTTCTCCGTTGCTGTTTATTTCTTTGGCCAAGTAGTAGGTAGTGACTCCAAGAGGGAGTGTTATGCATGATTGTGGGTTCATGCCCCCCGATGACTAGCTTGAGTGACAGAAACATGAGTCTAGGGGATGTGTTGTTGCCTCAAGGGGGAAAACAACGGTGCTTGTACTTGTGGGTGCAAGGATTTTTTAATTTATGCAAAGTTCTATTAATGTAGTTGTCTATTGCTTTGGGTTTACACTTTGTGTGGGGCTCGCAACTTAATACCAGCGAGATGTTCTGGATAGATATCTCAAGGTGGATGATTAGTGGGTAGATGCAGATGGATTTTGGTCTACTTGTCTTGGCGTACTACCCATGCTTTTGAACCTCTTCCTTTCTTTTGTAGCATAGTTACCATTGCAGTGCGTTCTTAATCCTGTCAATTGCCCAGTTGTAATTTGTTCACCTCGCATAGTTGTTTATCGTCTTTTGGGAGAGAGACATCACTAGTGAACTTCATGGGACCCAGGTCCATATTTCCATCATTGTTTACGCCCTCAATTTACTTCTTGTTTTACTTTCTAGTTGTAGCTATTATCATTATCATTATCTCTTGTGTTTGACCCATTGTAAATAACAAGGCCGGAGGGATTGACAACCCCTTTGAACTCGTTGGGAGCGAAGTTATCTGTTGCTGTGTGCAGGTCCTCTTCAACTCTCGCGCTATCAAAGTAATTTCTAGCGTCGTTGCCTCCTACTTGTAGTCGTCGGATTCCTACTGGAGACAAACCTTGGTATCTTCACTGAGGGAAATTACTGCTATGCTAGATCTCAACCTTCCACTTGGGGTAGACAACGAGGAGCACTACTTCAGTGCCATCATCATCTACTTTGGTGTTTATCATCTTTGCTACATCGTGTTGCTCTTCATGCTTGACACTTTGGGCCCGAGTGCCATGATTTCAGATCTGAACCCTTTATGTTTCCATGAATTTATTTATGTTTTTGATCCTATCTACAAGTTGAATGCACCTGTTATAGTCCGGAACTGGTGATCTCAATGGTGACAGCTTGGGACACCAAAGGGGATGGACTATAACTTGAGGATTCCATGTATCCATAGATTGGTAATTCTTTCTTCCGGTGCTCTTTGACAGGAGCACCTTGATCTCCATAAGTTTGTTTTGGCCCCGTTGGTAGCGGGATGGTAGGACAAAAGATGTTGTGCAAGTTCTTATTGCAAGCATGTACAACTACCCTTGGGATACATGCCTAATGTTTGATATATGCCTAGATGATCATTACTTTTCTGTGTGCCTTGCCCCATGTTAAATCTATTACGTGTTATATCTCATCCATGTAGCGCCCAATCATCCATCCCCCAACCTACAGTGCTTTTAATCCTGCTTGTTACAAGTTGCTTATTTTGCTGTCTTTACTTTTGATGTTTTGCCACCACTATTTTCGTTTCCATCACTACTATTATCACATCGTTGTTACCAATAGATTATTGCCAAGCAAGTATCTTTCAGGTGCGGTTGAATTGAAAACTCAATTGTTAAAGCTTATAAATATTGTTTGGCTCCCCTTGTGTCAAATCTATGAATTGGGTTGTTCTCACCCTCGAAGACTGTTGTGATCCCCTACACTTGTGGGTCATCAACACCTCTCAGTCGTATCCCATCAATCAATGTGACGTGACCAACCCACTACGCCTCGGGTATCATTGCAATCAATGCGATGTCTCAATTGTTTTATGTGGTAAACGTGTGGTGGGAACATGGTAGACAATTGCGGCAATGCGATGCACCGCACGAGGAGTCATTTCGGGTTTTTAGGGGAATAAAGGGGTAGTTTGTGTCGAAGCGAGAGACACTTTCCATATTTTCCACTGCACTCGCTCTTGGCAACCCAATCTCCTCCCACGATGTTATCCATATCAAGCTAACCTGATAATTCAATGGATCCCAAGGTTACCAACTGGTTGCGGAGGCAGTGCAACAAAGGGAAGCACATCAGAAAGGAATCTACGACCTGACAAGGGAAGTGTCAGCAATAAGGGAAAGACCTTTATCCCCTCAGACACAAAATGAAATGGATGTCATCAACAACGAATGCAACGCAGCTCAAGCATTTCTCCAGCGCCGACTATTTGTCCTTGTAGGATCTCGTCTCCTAGCGTTCGGGCTGAAGGTGCGTGAGGGCGAGCATGTATTTTTGTCTCCTTCTTCATGAGGTGTTTTCTCTCTCGGTCCATAAATTCTTTCGGTGGTTTTTATACTTCTATCATCTCTAACCACATCACATCACTCCAAATGGCTTCATGCACATTGCTTGCTTCATCACCTTGTGCGAGGAATTCATGGGGACCTAGCCCCACTTTTGTCTTTGGAGGAGGTACTTACAAGTGAAGTTACAAACCAATGTGGACGAGAACTGTGAGTGAAGTGGCACCTCCATCACGTTGAAAACCGATGGATAATACATCAAGTGCACTCCCCGTGCATCCTAGTTGCCTCCTCGGCCTTCAGTTTGTTAGTCAGAGGCGCCTGCTTGCAGAAGATTACAATCCTGTAACATCCCAAAATTCCCCGAATTTTGGAATGTTAATAAAATTAAATAGATAATGATTGTTTGCTTGATGTGTTTCATTTTCTCTGGGATTTAAAACTTTTTGGAGTTTATTGAATATATAAAAAAAGAGGGAATAAAAGGACTTTCCCTAATATTCATAATTGATGTTTTTGGAATTTATTATTTTAAAAACAAAACAAACAAAACAAAATGAGAGAAGGTAATATGACCCCTTCAACGTATTAAAAGGTTGGAAAATGTTTTAAATCATTATTGGAATTCTTCTGAATATTCAAAATATTTTTCAACTCAAGGAAATTCATTTGAGAGGATATAAAATGATTTATCCCCTTTTTGATAAAGTTGGAAAATATTTAGAATGTTACTTTAAAGTTTTAAAATTTTATTTTGAGTATTATAAATAACTCTAAAATTAATTTAGATATTTTATAATGCTAAGAGAGTTTTCATTTCATTAAAATGATTTATGAAATATTTTAAAAGAGTTGAAAAAGTATTCCAATGGGATATTTTTATTTTACAAAATTATTTATTGTTGGGAAAATTTTAAAATTTATATTTTAATATTTAGAAATTGTTTGTTAATTCTTTTGACTAAATAAAAATATTTAAATAATTTATTGGATTTCATTTGATTTGTGAAAAGGATTTTATATTCAAATAAAGTATTTAGAAAATATTTTATTTTTATTTTTCCTTTTTGGAAAATATCATTTTTGGAAAATATTTTCATTTCATAATTTTCTTTGTATTATTTGATGAATTTAGTAATTTATTTCATATTTTTCGGAGTTACGGTTGATTTGATTTAATTGTTTGAAGTTCGGTTTTTAAAGAAAAAGGAAAAATCCGTAGCCCGGCCTAGTAGCATTTTTCGCTCGCAAGAACAACTAGAGCCCAAATCGTTTTTGTATTTTTTTTAACTGGCTATATATAGATTTTTTCTAGAAAATCTTTTTCCTTTTTATTTTTTTTAACCATAACCCGCGGGCCGTCTCGCCGCCAGAGTCGCGCCGCGCCGCCCTGGCTGCCATCTCGCCGAAGGACGGCCACCGTCGCCGCCTCGCCGCGCCCTCCCGCACCTCGGGCCGCCTTGTCGCGCCGCCCAGCAGCGTCGCCGCCCCACCCCCCCCCCCCCCCTGCGCCAAGTGCTGCCGCCGCTCGGCCGGCAGCCGGCCGGACCGCGCCGCGCCTGCGAGCAACCGTGCCCCGCGCGCCTCCACGTCTCCGTGCTGCCCTGCACCCCACGTCGCCTCCACCGCCTCCTCTCGCCGAAGAGCGCCTCCTCTCGGCGGAAGCCGCCCCCTCGCCGGAGTTCGCGAGTTCGCCGGAGCAAATTCAGGCCAGATCTGGGCCTAGGGACCCGATCGCGTTTTTGGGAAGAATTTTAATTGCGAACAGGTCCTTTTGGCAGAAAACCCCCGTTCTCGCGCCCGCAATATCTCAGCAACCGTAAGTCGGATCGAGGTGAAACTTTTCCTACGCACTCGTGTTGTTCTGTACTTTAGCATGGAATCAATTTTTGCACACTTTTCACACTTTTGAATTTGAGTTTATTTCAAATTCAAATTCAAATTCCGGAGGCCATATCTTGTAAACCGTTGATCCAAATCGAGTGATTTTTTTTGCGTTGGATCACTCGTTCCATGTGCTTTCTGTCTATATCATGTGTACACAAAAATTCGCAAGTTTATTGATCTGTTTAAATTCAAATTCAATTCAATGTTGCAATTGCTATGACCTGCGTTGTAGTATTCCGTTTCACGTGATTCTTTTTGCATATCGGATCACTTGAGACATGTTATCGGTAATATTCACACACTCTTCATGTGGGCATGTTATTCACCTTGAATTCACAAATGTCCATGGGCACAACTCGTTACCGATAGTCTTTATCCGTTGACTCTCTCGAGTTCACGTTCCACTGATCACTTTCGAGCACATCTACACCTCCGCACTTCAAAGCCTTTTGTTTTGTTTCAAAAACCTTTGTGATTGTTTTGTTGATCTTTTGTTTTGTCCTTGTGATGTGATTGCTTATTCGAGTTCATTCGTTTGCGATAGATTTTCTCGGAGTGTGACGAGTAGAGTTGACTGGTACGTGAGAGCGAAGAACTTCATCGAATGGAAAAGGCAAGTTACACTTTGACCATACCTCAACCTATATTTTCTATTATGCATGTAGCAAATTATCACTCTATGCATGTGTAGGATTATATATTAGTTATGATTTAAACCTAGTAGGATAGCCATATGCTCTGACCTTGTATTTCATTGTCGCCCTAGGATCGTGGTTGTTATATACTGCTATTGCTTTGTAGATGGGGATTGGTTGAGTTATCATTGAGCATTGTGAGGAGTAATGACTTGACTAGCAAACTTAAATAGAAATCACCTCTGGACGGGAAGGGTATGCATCCTGGGGCTCGTGCCTGCCCAGGGCTAAATGCTTCCCGAATGGTTGTTTTGGTGGTGAACCGGGTGCGTCATGGCGAGTACCCTCTGACGCAGTGGGCGCCGTCCAGACTCAAAAAGGTCGGACTGACAGTGTGACTAGTAGCTTCCATGTACAACCACTGGCTATATGGGCTCTGGCTTAGATGAGTAAATTGTGGGGAACCTGGCCCTGGTAGCTAGCTGATGTAGATACCGGCTACCAAAGGGTGGAGGCAACCTCTTCTGAAAGACTATGTCTCAATCTTCGGGTTGAGTCCAGTGGGGAAAGTGTACAAACCTCTGCAGAGTGTAAAAACTCATCATGATTAGCCGTGTCCACGGTTACGGACAACTTTGAGCAACTGGGCATTATTGTTGTTGGATGGTCTTGACAGATAATTAATCTTGATAAGAATTTGAGTGGGAACTTTTAATAAAGGGATGGTTGGAATTGGTGTAGCCCGATTCAACCATACTTAGGACTAGCAAGATAAATTAAAATTTGATTAGTTGTAGTATGTGAGGGAAAAATCAGCTTTCAGCAAAACAAAACCATAAGCCTTTCCTTTGACTTACCTTGCATGTAGATGTAGGTTTGTTATATACTTTTTCGTGTGACTTGCCGTACAAATCAGATGTACTGACCCGTTGTCGGGTTGTAACCTTCGGTGTTGCAGGATTGTATACGACGAGTAAGTGATGCGATGTAGGGTTACGATGTCTATACTCAACTTGCCGGTGGAGTTGATGGACGCCACGAAGCTCTTTATTATTTGTCCGCTGTATTATATTTGTCTGCTAGCCTTGAGCTATGCAGGTATGCTATATGGTAATACTGGATCTTCGATGTAATATATATGACATGTGGTTTATTCTTGATATTACATCATGTACTGTGTGTGCTAGCTATTGATCCAGGGACTAGCACAGAATGCACAGAGACTTGGATTCTTAGTGAATCGGGTCGTTACAAATCCTTGGCAGACGACCTGCCACCCAAGGTCGGACCAATCGCGGAGGAGTCTGCTCCCGTCCTACTACAAGACAACACGAGGCGGTTAATGTGCTTCATGTGGAGGATGGTGCAGTCACATCCACCCATCTTGTCAATGCACCTCGAACAACAGGAGGGGCATTGATGGTGAAGCCGCTGGAAAGTGTGCCCCCTCCTGTAGAAGAGCTAGAGAACCAAGACACCATCACCATTGTGCCGGAGGCAACCCTGACACAACCCTTGATGGGTGGAGTCAATTTCGAGGCCGCCCCTGTTGGTAATGTGCCCAAGAGGCAAATAAAATATGTTTTATCGAGCATATTCCATTAGTTCATAATACGTTTGATACTATGCTATAACTGTATTAAGCGGAAACATTAATACAGGTGTGGTATACAAACAACCAGGTCCCTAGTCAACCCTAGTATACTAGTCCATTGGGCGATTGATGATCAAGGTTTCCTGATCATGAGACAATGGCGTCTGTTGACAATGGAGTCGTATCATTGGATAATGATATGATGGGCATACACCCACCAGAAGTGTTGCGATGTGATCAAGTCACATAGTTCGACATTGCGATAACTATAACGTAGTGACCAGATCCTTTGACCGTAATGATCATACGTAATTGTCATCTATGAGGAGACTTTGATTTGTATCCCACCGCCTGACTGGAATATGCTGGCCATAACGGTGCACTTTGGGTATTCCGAAATAGATGGTTGATGAGTATGCAAATAGATCAAAGCGGGATTTGTCCATCCGTGTGACGAATAGGTACTCTGGGCCCACTCGGTGATATTGCATCATAAAGTTTGCAAACGTGTGACTAGGTCACGGAGTTGTAATATCACGGGAACGAGTAAACTTGTTTGTTGAGAACGAGGACAAACTAGGTATAGTGGATACCGATGATCAAACCTCGGACAAGCAAAGTACCCCAGGACAAAGGGAACAGGCACACGGTTAACGGATCCAACAGCGATTGAAGTTCATTCGATGGAAGCGCAGGGGCTATCAAGGATTGTAACCAGGTCCAATTGATTAGTCATTGATCAATGAGAATTGTCTCGATCATGTCTGCTGTTTCCCGGACCGTAGGGTGTTACACTTAAGGGTACTCGACGCAGTAAGGATTGATTCGGGATCACCGGAGAAATTGGAGAGAACACCGGAATTGTTCCGATGAAGGCCGGAAGTTGTTCCGGGTATTTTGAAAGGTTCAAAATATATTTAATATTGTTTAATTAATGTTTTATTATTTAATTATCTGAATTAAATATTAAAATATAATTAAAAATGACTTAAAAGGCATATGGGCCTCATAGGGCCCATTAGGGGGAGAGGGAGTCCTCCCCCATGGGCCATGGCGCCATGAGGGGGCCCACCCCCCTTATAGGTGCGCCACCCCTCCTTGGCCTATGTAAGGAGGGGTAGTGGTGCCCTTTTAATCATCAGATTTTGAGATAAGTTCTCATCTCTCTCTCCCTCCTTTCTCCTTCCTCGAGTGGACTCCCCTTGTTTGGAGTCTACACTTGGTTGGGGATTTCTCCACTATACGCACGCCATCGTGCTGCTGGAATCGGGATCCGAATCCATCTTCTTTCCGCTGCTCTACTGGTTCGGAGTCCGGAGGGACGTCGGGTATAATGTATGTGTATAATCCCGCGAGGCACTACACTTGTGGTGCTACTTCATCGTCGTGGTCGTATCGCGAGGTCTTCATCAGCAACGTTCCGACGGGGATGTAATCCCGTCATCGGTCTACAAGGATCGGGTGTCTATAGGAGTCATCGTGGATCTGCGCGGCATCGGGGATTGCCGGTACGACTACACCAACCACGTTCATGCGGGAACGTTTCCCGCTTAACGTACTACATACTGGTATGTGACCTATCTCTGTCCGTTAATTGCATCGCCATAGCATAGGTCTTGGGTATGGGTCTCGTAGGTTATGAAAATTTTGTGTTTTATGCCCCGAACCCCAACAGTGGTATCAGAGCAAGGCTATGCGTAGATGTATTGTACGGATAGAACACATCTACTATGTGGGCATCAATTCTCCAATTGTTACCCTCTCACGTGTACTCATTTAGCGTTGCGGCAATGTTTGATGAAGCAGCCCCCGACCGACCTTACGCGTTTACGCGAGACTGGTTCCACGCTTGACATATGGCTTGTACCATATAAAGTGGCTGGGGGTGTATGTCTCTCTGCATTAGCGATGCGAAGATGTTTGCAACAGAGGGCCCCGATAGGGGTGTAATAGAGACAATTGCGGGATTGGTGTTGTGGCTTGTTTTCGGAGGATAGAAAGCGGTTCTTTTCTCGAAACCCCTAGCAGCCACGTAAAACTTGCAAAAGATAAAGTAGAAAGGCGTTTTAACTTTAATTTGCATGAAGGGGGATCATAGGTTGTATGATTTACAGTTTTACTTCATGTTTTATGCTAGTATGCTAGATATATAGACGGTAGCACGAAACAGGACCATCTCTCACAATACCAACATTGTGTTCTCCCTTGGTGGGCACCGCCTGGAAGGTTCTCCCATATGGCTTGATGCTCCGTACATACCGGAGTTGTCCTACATATTCAACGGAGTTCGCATGAGGTTGGGTTCGGCAAGCCTGGCATATGCAGATATGGCCTTGCTGAACAGCTAACATCAAGGTTCGATTGGCAGGCTTGACATATGTAGATGCGTGCCTGGAACACAGGAGACAAAAAGGTCGAGCACGAGTCACATGCCTGATGTGATTGGCTTAGAGGCCTACCTGGTTCGCATACTGATGGCCGTGACGATCGGGGGAGGTATGGGGGCTAGGATTGTGTAATCACTTAGTTAAATTGAGAGGTGTTTATCTAAGTGGGAGCTTTCTACAATTTTGAGATCAAATTGAAACTCCACATTATGAACTTAATCTTCATGCCTTAGCAAATATCATTGTAGACAACGTCATACCAATGTTTAGAACTATGGCTCTTTTAGTATGATAGAACTTAAGGTAAATGGGTCTTACTTCATTGATGTGTACCAACACCATTAGAGACATACTCGTTAGTAATGACTTCCTAAACATAATACGAAGAACTGCTAGGAGATACACCTGTTAACTCCGTATTCAAGGAAGATGATGATGAGTATCGTACTCACCGTCACTTATGAATGACTGTCCAATACACCATACTTCATTCTATGAGTCTGAATTGTGAATGCATGTTAACCAACACGTATGACGTGCTAGGTTAAACTTGAAAGCACTAGGTCACAAATCAGAGTAATGGAATATGAGTATATGGACGGGGTTTCTTTCAACTATGGTGGAAGGAACAAACTGCTGAGAAAGTCACTTGGAAAATGTATAAGATACATGGAACACCTTGTGTATAACTTGGACTACTGAATGACTGGTTACTTTGCGATAACTGGGGAGTTGCATCCGCTTCCTCCCAGTTACAAAGACCATGTCTGGACTATGTCATGAAGGAGAATCGTTCACCTGTCATGGGGTCATGGTTAAATTCAAGAACTTTAAGAGTAGAACCAATGCAGGAATGGTCATTGACGGAGAAGGTATATTTGATATACGAGTTATAAATGTCTTTCCCATGAAACACTAATTGCGGTTGATTAAGTATTCGATGCTTGAACTTACTGCTTGAGAGTGACTTAGAAGGGATGAGGTGACAATGTGTGCTGATGGCAATAAAGATAGTTGATGGTCGACAACACTCTCCCTCTATCTATCAATTGATTAATATATGAATAAATTTTATGATCGTTTGAATGAGGACTTTATTAGTGTGTCTTGCATCTCGCGAAGACAATTATTCATATTAGCGAGAAACAAGTCAGTTGTTCTCCTTTTATGAATGATATCTCTTATGGTCACATTACGATTATGAATGAGTTATTCTTATATTGATGATAGTTGTTTGATCATTTATAAGAAATATTGTAATGCCAAGAAATATCCAGGCTTAATAATGACACTACAGTTTAAGTCATGAATGATATGATGATGTCTTAAGATACTTGATCTCTTGACACATAAAAACCATGCATTTTAGGTGAGATGACTAAAACCTCGCATTCTGGTAAACGGAATGTCTACTGATTGTTGAGTATCATACATTGTGATGTATCGTATGTCAGCATGTGGTGAATTTCATTATTTCGTGAACTTCGTATGTGGACTTAGATGAATATTTGTATTCACTAATGAAACATGAGTCTGAAATAATTTGATATGATCAAAAGGGATTTCAGAGTAAAGATGGATATTAAATTAACAAGAAAGACAAGTCTCTACGATTTGATCAAAGTGACAAATGTTTTGAGTTAGTCTTGGGCATAAAGACTTGTGTGAAAGTTGTTCCACAAATTGCAATGTCTTGAGACACTTCAATATGATTGACGTGCCTGAACATTGTGATCATATTCTATCGAAAAGTGTATCGTCTAAGTTATCTCTTACCAAGTTACGTTATTATTGTTTAGAGTTATTAATTTAATATGCAAACACTCACTTCAGCATAGGGAACCATCTGAGTTCGTGGAAACCAACACTATATATGTCATGGTGTGTTATGGTTTCTAGGAAGCTTGATTTATGTAAGATAAATTATCTTTGTAGTGTATCCTTAGACAACTATGGATGCATCTTCCACAACTAGAACCAAAAGGAGCAAAACTTGTATTGCTATGTTTGGTGTTTGTCAAGAATTGTTCTTGATAAATGTGGTAATGGAAGAAAAGTGAAAGTTCAACCAAGGTAATTGACCTTGCCTCCAAATGTCAGAGTAGTGCAACGGAATATGTTCTGGAAGCAAAGCTCTACAATAAGAGGAGAAACTAATGATAAAGATCATGATCTTCTGATGGGGGCTTTTACTGAGAAAGGTAGGATTCAAGAATATATATTTGCCCTTGGTGCAAAATGATATTGATGATTCACTTGCCATGTTAATGGAACAAGACATTCCTATGAACTACAAAGAAGCGATGGTGGACCTAAGTACGAGATATGACTACTAGTCATGAAATCCTATGTTGAGTTACATTTAAGATTGCTTGAATCTTATCAAGTAAGGAGGTTACTTGATATTCACAATAAATTCAAAGTTATGAGGAATAAATGTGAACATCAAAGGGACGTCAAGATTGGTTTGTCACAAAGATTGTTTCTGAAAAATTCAATGGGTTGACTACAATGTGTAGCAATGCTTGAGTCAAAGGGATATTCACTACGATTGATCCTGGATTGTTATCAATAACGTGACTTCCTCAAATCCTGTATTTGAAGAAGTGTTGTAATTGGTACAACAAGAAGGTTTTTGAAAAACATATGGATACTAGTGTCTCGTAAACTGAATTCTCATTTTGATGGATGATCAAAGGATTTTGGACTTAACCAAAATATCGAGGAAACATGCATTTGCATGAAACTGAGTGGGAGCTGAATAGTTTCTTGAAAATTAATATGTAGACGACATATTTTGAGTGGGAGCTATGGGAGTATTATCCTAGACTTATATGTAAATAACATATTTGAGTAGGAGCCATGTGGTTGGTATCCTGAACTTAATATGTGTCTGACATATCTAAGTGGGAGCCATGTGGATGTCATCCTTGTCTTATATGTGGCCGACATATTTGAGTGGGAACAATATGAGTGTCATCCTATAACTTAATATGTGCATGACATATTTGAGTGGGAGCATGATAACATTCTCATATATGGATAACATATTATGAATGGTGCAGTTGGTGTTAATGATTATTTGAATCTTTCATAAATGAAGATGAATAAGTATTAAGCATTGAATATCTATTAAGATAGATATGTGTTTAATAACATTGAGTCGTAATACTTTCCTGGATAAGATTTTGAAGGAGTTCAGAATGGGACAAGTCAAGAAGTGGTCCTTACTTCTATATCCAAGAGAAGTGTTGAGTTAATCTCAGTACAAGAACAATGGTTAATGGTTAATGAAAGAAATGGATGTGTTGGATCCTCTATTCCTTTGTCATAGGTTCTTTCATATAAAACCAGAGTTATGTACTCGACGTAATGTGACCCAAGTTCTTAGTAGTAAGAACATGATGTGATATGATTTATGAGTAAATCATTGAACAAAGAGTTATGTTTATCCTTCAGTGTCTGAAGAGAACTGAGGATACATCTCAAATTTGTAAAGGATAGTGGACTTGACCATAAATGTTATGCTGGTTCAAGTTTTGACACTAACCTAGAAAATTGAGATATCATACTAATGAATGCCTAAGTTGAAAGAAACTTGGTTAGACATCAAAGTTGCATACAATGCACTAAGGATTGAATCTACATTGATGTGGCTGCTTTAGAAGTAGCAGGGGTTATATTATGGCTTAAGAAGTTCGACTTATGATTGAGTGAGTTTCAAGTGTGCATGACTATGGGAAAGTCCGTGTGACCCACCGGATGTTATTGCAATGACACAGCAAACGAAGTCTCACTTCACCGCCAAATATATATACCTCATCATTATAGTGGATAATGAAGGAATGTCAAATTAGGTGACATTATGATTTGCAAGAGGACATACGGTTCTGAATGGTACCCAGACCGTTGATACAACCTCTTCCACGGGCAAGCATGATCAATAAGGAGTTATGATCCAGAGAAAATGCAACTAGATTATTTGTACTCTAGTGCAAGTGGGAGACTGTTGGGAATGTGCCCTAGAGGCAAATAAAATATGTTTTATCGAGCATATTCTATTAGTTCATAATACGTTTGATACTATGCTATAACTGTATTAAGCGGAAACATTAATACAGGTGTGGTATACAAACAACCAGGTCCCTAGTCAACCCTAGTATACTAGTCCATTGGGCGATTGATGATCAAGGTTTCCTGATCATGAGACAATGGCGTCTGTTGACAATGGAGTCGTATCATTGGATAATGATATGATGGGCATACACCCACCAGAAGTGTTGCGATGTGATCAAGTCACATAGTTCGACATTGCGATAACTATAACGTAGTGACCAGATCCTTTGACCGTAATGATCATACGTAATTGTCATCTATGAGGAGACTTTGATTTGTATCCCACCGCCTGACTGGAATATGCTGGCCATAACGGTGCACTTTGGGTATTCCGAAATAGATGGTTGATGAGTATGCAAATAGATCAAAGCGGGATTTGTCCATCCGTGTGACGAATAGGTACTCTGGGCCCACTCGGTGATATTGCATCATAAAGTTTGCAAACGTGTGACTAGGTCACGGAGTTGTAATATCACGGGAACGAGTAAACTTGTTTGTTGAGAACGAGGACAAACTAGGTATAGTGGATACCGATGATCAAACCTCGGACAAGCAAAGTACCCCAGGACAAAGGGAACAGGCACACGGTTAACGGATCCAACAGCGATTGAAGTTCATTCGATGGAAGCGCAGGGGCTATCAAGGATTGTAACCAGGTCCAATTGATTAGTCATTGATCAATGAGAATTGTCTCGATCATGTCTGCTGTTTCCCGGACCGTAGGGTGTTACACTTAAGGGTACTCGACGCAGTAAGGATTGATTCGGGATCACCGGAGAAATTGGAGAGAACACCGGAATTGTTCCGATGAAGGCCGGAAGTTGTTCCGGGTATTTTGAAAGGTTCAAAATATATTTAATATTGTTTAATTAATGTTTTATTATTTAATTATCTGAATTAAATATTAAAATATAATTAAATATAATTAAAAATGAATTAAAAGGCACATGGGCCTCATAGGGCCCATTAGGGGGAGAGGGAGTCCTCCCCCATGGGCCATGGCGCCATGAGGGGGCCCACCCCCCTTATAGGTGCGCCACCCCCTCCCTTGGGATTAGTCCCACCCCGGAAGTGGAGGGGGGTGGCACCCCTCGTTGGCCTATATCAGGAGGGGTAGAGGTGCCCTTTTAATCATCAGATTTTGAGATAAGTTCTCATCTCTCTCTCCCTCCTTTCTCCTTCCTCGAGTGGACTCCCCTTGTTTGGAGTCTACACTTGGTTGGGGATTTCTCCACTATACGCATGCCGTCGTGCTGCTGGAATCGGGATCCGAATCCATCTTCTTTCCGCTGCTCTACTGGTTCGGAGCCCGGAGGGACGTCGGGTATACTGTATGTGTATAATCCCGCGAGGCACTACACTTGTGGTGCTACTTCATCGTCGTGGTCGTATCGCGAGGTCTTCATCAGCAACGTTCCGACGGGGACGTAATCCCGTAATCGGTCTACAACGATCGGGTGGCTACAGGAGTCATCGTGGATCTGCGCGGCATCGGGGATTGCCGGTACGACTACACCAACCACGTTCATGCGAGAACGTTTCCCTCTTAACGGACTACATACTGGTATGTGACCTATCTCTGTCCGTTACTTGCATCGCCATAGCATAGGTCTTGGGTATGGGTCTCGTAGGTTATGAAAAAAATGTGTTTTCTGCCCCGAACCCCAACAGCCCCAAGCGCATATCGAGACGAAGAAGAAAATTATCGGGCTCCTTCTACAGGTGGAGAGGAAACACACAGTCAACCAACATTGGAGGTGTGGGTGACGATGTGTTATACCGGGGGTGTCCCACATAAGGGTTTAGTCGGGCTCTACGGCTCAAGGCTGTAGGTAACTTCCCGTAGCATTGTTCGTAGGTTCAGCAACATTTTTTGGTACTTTCTCCGATCCATATTAATTATCTTCAAATTTTCATAGGAGCGATTACAAATATAGGCCGGTCTAAAAGTCACATAGTCACTCCCTATAACAAAAGTGCTTTGCTATACCTATGTAACCATTAACGTAATGTTAGCTAATTAGGCAGGTGGTTGTAACACTCTCACTGTCAGTGAACAATAATTAGGGTTACTGTTGCTCATTACTGTTCAAAAACTTTTGTTGATCAACTAGTTCAGTTCAAATTCAATTTTCCTTTGATATTGTTGCAAGCAAAGTGAACCATGGGCATTGATCATCACGGATGAAAACAAAGTCCAATCCATAAACATTTGAAATCAAATCAAATGCTCAAAATGCTTTTGATGAAATATTAAAAATAAAGTGGAATATAAACTTTCTCCAAAAATTGTGAAACTACTTTTATAAATTCACAAATATTCAGTGGATCACTTCCATGTGTGGATTGGTATTTATTGTGCTATGGAAAATTCTAAACAAATCAAAACAGTGGCCAAAAACCCTATTTAAATCATTTAATATTTAAATCAAATATTAAAGAACTTTTAAAAGTGCCCAAATCTTTTGTGGCACTAACCCTAGATATAAAAATATTTTTGGTACAACTTAACACATTTTACAAAAATGCCTAGGTGAATAAAATAAGTGCAAACGAAAATAACAGAAAAGAAAAAGAAAAGAAACAATTAAAAATAAAATACCTATACTACGCTGTGGGCAGAACCCACCCCCCCTGTTCCCCATCGAGCCCAGCCAGCACCCCACCCCAGACCCACCTCCCCCTGGAGCCTACACAGAGAGGAGCCCGAACCCCCCCACGGGTCAACGCTCATCTCCCTCTTCCTCCCCGATCCCCTCCCGATCCAGGAGGAGGATCCGGCGACCTCCCCTCCCTCCAGCCTGCCGCCGGCCAGCCCGGCCGCCCGCTGCACCACCCTAGAACCCTCCGGTGACGCTGCACCTCTTCCTCCGACCCGTGGCTGTCTCCTTCCCTCGCGCGGATCGACGAACCCCATCCGCAGCCGCCTCCACTCCCTGGTGCCCGCCTCGCGCCGAAGGCTAGCCGCCATGGCTGCTGGCCATGGCGCCGCCGTGGCCACGCTGGCTTCGGCGCCCCTCCTCGCCGGTCGGCTCGCCACCACCTCCGCGCCGCCTACCCCAGGCCTGGCCCTCCGCCCCAGCCGCGACGCCCAACCCCCTCTGTGAGCCTTGCTCCCCGCCTCGCGGTCGTGCCCACACGGTCCCCCTGGACGTTCCCCGCACGCGCCCTGCCCCGTAGCCGCGATCGACGCGCCCCTCCCTCCATGCACGTGTGCCCGGGGGCATCCTCGTCGTCGCCGGCTTGCTCCGGCCGCGCCTTGGCCATGCCCTGCGCGTCCATGGGCATGTCCGATGTCCTCTGGTCGCGTGCTCGCGCTTCTGCCGCTCATCGCCGTGCCCCCCTCCCCTGCTCACTGGAACGGCCTCGCCACCGTTCCTGTTCGTCGCCGGCGGGCATGGCCAGCCTGAAAGATTAGCCCCAATTACGTGTTAAGTAAAGTAATAACCCCCCATGTGTGTCCATGACAGTGGGCCAGGCCCCTTAATCAATCTGCTGTTATGTTTAGTGGAGATAACCTTTTGAGTCAATGACAAGTGGGGCCCTGCCCCTAATAGAATAAATTAGATTAATTAGAGGCATGTGTGATTGACATGTGGGCCCTGCCTATTTAGGAGTTAATTAATTGGATTAATTATAATATGTGCCTATGACAGTGGGACCCCACTGATTAATTAAATTTAAATAATTAAAATTGTTAAAATGAGTGGCTGACATGTGGAGCCCACATGTCAGCATTGTTATGGATAATGTTGTATTAAATATTAAAAGAATTAATTAAATGATTTAAATGATTTAAAAATGAATAAAACTTGTTAAATCAATATGTTTTAATCCGTGCATCGGATCGAAAAACTTTATACATCAAAACTGATCAGAAAAATATAACGAATACGAATACGCTATCCGTATGCCAACCACATCCCTCTAATACAACGAACACCGACGTTCCCCCCTCCGGGTTGTTTGTCGATAATTCCCGGTACCGATATAAGTTGTCCGGATGAAAAACTTTTGTATACGAAAGTTGCTCAGAACGGATCACCGAGTTCGGATACGATACCCATACCCCCACCACACCCCTCTAACATGACGAACATCGAACCGTCCCCCTCCGGTACCGTCAGTTCGATAATTGTCCGGTACTGATAAAGTATCCGGATGAATTTATTCCGAACACGAATGTTGTTCGGAATAGATCAACTAACCCGGATACACCACCCACACGTGTGTTGGATGCCCACGACACCTCCGGCATGATCCCCCCCTCCGGACACCTTGTCCGATAAATACCCGGAGCTGGCAGTTCATCCACGGATGAATTCCCGCTCCGTGCTACGTGTATCGTACAACGTTAGAGCATCGTTAGCATTTCATATGTCATGTCTTGTATTTGTATTGCTATTATTGCTGTGTATTTATTGTTTCTCCCCCCTCTTTTATTGTCCGGTAGTCTCGACGTCCGCTGCTGATGCCCCTGTGATCGAATACTTCGTCGACGACCCTGCCCCTACCGTCGAGCTTCCAGGCAAGCAGAGCCATTCTCTTCCCCAGATATCGCCTATATTTCCGTACATTTCTTGCACTAGGCATTGTTACTGCTGCTGCTACGATTACAATCCTATTCAACTGCATAGCCTAATTTTTGTCGCCCCTTGATGTGCCTTCCTCTATCCTATGCTGCCTATTATTATTATGCTTTATTCAGCAGTGAGCCGTGCGCATTGTTAGCTAGGATTAGATAGAGGGCCGTGGTCACTCAGGGGAGTGAACGCGGATACAAATATTTTAACTGCACAGGTACGGTACAATGCAGACACCGTCCAAGGCCCCTATCTGGGTTATGCCTAGTCACCTCAAGTGTGAGCTATCAAGGAGTAATCCTTGTACTCCACTCGAGGCTGACTTTGTCTTACCGCCATAGGGTCCTGGACAGCGGTTGTCCTTAAAGGTAAGAAGTCGGGCGACCCAACGGTGCCCTCGAGCGGTATATCGTCGGGAACGACAGGGAGGGTACGGCCGACGTTACTGGCGTGCTTGGCCCCTGCTCGTATCTCACGAGAGTTACCAAACCACGAAAGTCGAGATCTACCAAGAGCACACGCGAGACAAGGTAAGGAGACGGTTCACCTTGTTGGTAACCGCAGTGACTTGGTGGGACGACAGGGCAGGCACCGATGTACTGGTGGTCCTGACTGCTGTCGTTGACCGCGGGTCGGTTAAGTCGAGGCAACGATAACGGTTGTCCCGCAGGTTAATTAAAATGCTAAATGGTTCGGCGGATGTCTTGAGTAGCCTTTTGGCTTGTACGCACTACCTACACGTGGGACGAAGAGTGTGGGCTCCCCTGCATCGTAGTCTCGTTCGAGGGTCTTCAGACGTCAGCAGTACCGCGGGCTGATTGCCGGGAAGTGGTGTTGTCTTCTCTTGCTCGAGCGGTGTATTTGTATTTGCTTTGATTTTGCTTCACCGGCCAGTCACGCACCGTGCAGGAGTACGTTCGGGTTAGGGTCCAAATCCTGGCGTACATAGGATATAGTCCGGCGGATGACCTCTCTGTTGATTGCCGAAGGATGGGCTACTTTGTGTCGGATAGCTTTGGTGGAGCGTTCCCTAACAAGGTTCCCGCCACCCTGGAGATCCGAGCGTCGTAGAGTCACGCCAGTGCACCCCTGCAGGGAAGATTAATCTATCGATAGCCGTGTCCACGGTAACAGGACGCTTTATGCTGAAGCTGGATCTTACCACTAGAAACTATTACTATTAAACTTTATGGTTCCGGGTTTTCTTCCTCGCGGGGATGTCGAGGAGGGGAACTCGGAGGCATTATTATTATTGTTAATCATTACAACTTATATTATACAATGTTGCAGCAACTTCTTCTTCATTGTTATTTTATTGCTTTATATGAACTGTTGGTTGTTTCTCTTCTCATGCTGCAAGACACGTCAGAAGATGCTAGTCTTCGATAGGCCTAGCTTCTTATCCTTATTCTGATTTCTATCTTTCAGTCCACTATATACAGCCTCTTCTTTCCGTTGATACAATTCATAATGCTTAGTAGCGGACGTAAGACTCGCGGGTATACTAGATACTCACCTGCTTTATTTCCTTTACTGTTTTTCCTGATCGGCCGCTGCAGTCGACGTTGGAGCCCAGGAGCAGGAGTACCCCGGAGGCGGATACTACTACGTCGAGACCCCCGCTGACCAGGACCAGGAGTAGTTTCGGAGGCTCCCAGGCAGGAGGCCTTGCCTTTTCGATCTGTATCTCTGATGTTATTTGTGCTAGCCTTCTTAAGGCAAAACTTGACTAACTATGTCTGTACTCAGATATTATGGCTTGTATAACTTATGTATTCGGGTCCGCGTGACCCCCTTTATTGTAACATATTGGTTTATCCTTTTGGGTTTAGTGTTGTGCTGTGATATTCTCATCGTGGCACCCTAATCTCAGTCGTGTACCCTGCGTGTATGATTACTGTACACTGATTGATTTTAGGGGCGTCACAAGTTGGTATCAGAGCTGACTGCCTGTAGGAAGCCCCTAACTACTCCTCGGTCGAAGTTGAGTCTAGACTTTGCAAAACTACTTTGGTAACTTAATGTTTGGCTTACGGGCCCACATCGATGTCACTACGTGTGATATCTATGGTATTAGGATCTTTTTCTCCTTACCTATGCTCTGGGAATCTTCTCTCTTATCCTTGCTGGTAAGTTTTTATTAACCCTAACTTTAGGTTCTCGTACCTCCTTCCTTCCGGAGAGCTCTGCATTCTCGTTGATCGCCTGATTCACGTGAAGATCCCGATGATTACTCTCTGATTAATTTCCGAGAACCTGCGTGTTCATCGCCTTTGCAATCCCCTGCCACCGATAAGTCCGTGTGGATAATTGCATCCACCTCCCGATCTGAAAGTCATAATTCCCTTGTACTTAACCATCGAATTAGTCCGATGCTTCCATCATCTGATGCCTTTGTATTCTTTCTTCTTATGGGTGAGTACCGATACTTACGCCAGACTTTCTGTACACCACCTGACCTTTTGGGTGGATAACTACCTATCGTTCCCTTGTGTCCTAAGTCCATGAGGGATTTCCCCTGATACGAAATGCCTTTGGCGAGCGGTATCATCTGTTCCGTGTCTTCAGCCTTCTGCTTTCAAACTTGTATCTCTTGTTCCTTTTGATTGTCGTATATATTCGAAAAACGTCCCTTTGGGTTGTATCCATGCTTCATCCATCTGTGTGAACCCATGAACTTCTACGGGTCATACCCTACTTGTGTTATGCCAGATAAATTTTTGAACGCTACAAATTCATCGACAACGAGAAGTGAATGAAAGGTTATGCATTGAAGAAGTGGGAGTCGACCCTGAACCTTTGTGTTCATGCCCATGGATACGATGTAGGACTTATCATGAAAGCCTCTCGTAAAGATAATTAACCCCCCTTGGTATAAATTCTTCAGCAACTATGATCCACCATTCTACCTTCGAGTATTACCCCTGGTATCCCGAGGATATCATGCCTTTGCACTGCATCTTAGGAAGTTTGATGAAACAATGTCTATCCCTGTCATAGCCATTTCATAGTTCTGGGTTGTCGTCAACCGGCAACACCGAATACTTTCTCCTCACCATTCCTTTTTCTTGATGTCGCCGTTGTTCGATTGTATTTTCTTGAAACCTTTTGAAATGATGTGTCGTGGTCATCATCAGCATTTTTTCTTCTTCCATGTGCCTATTCATGGTGAGAAATACCATCCTTGCCCTCGACGATTTGTGTTGTCATCGACGACATCCTTTGACTCCCTGCCAATACAAACTTGATCATGTGTTACTTGTTCTGCTTTCCCTTGCGAAAGATATACACCTGATACCGGTGTATCATCACAATTTCATTTCCATTGGTCTGTTTGACCTTTCTTTTAATATCAATTATCTGAGCAGTGATAATTCCCTGCTTATGTAAACAATTCGGTGTACTGCTTTGTCCGTACAACCTGTTACTATTGTTGATGACTTTTCGGTGACCATCGATGGACTAGAACTTTGCCTACTGGTCCGCCTCGTCTTAACGAGCAGGAAAATGGTTCTCTTCGTCCCTCGCCCTTGGCACTGATGTTGTTGCCGACATAGCTAACATGTTGTTCTCTGACTTACCTTGCAACTTGATCGCATTGTTTGTCGCCACCCTTCTTCTCAATGTGGGCCCATAACCCACAGTTCCACAGGATCGAAACCTGACTCTCTTGTACCTTTTTGATCTCGAGGTCATCCCACTTGCTTGACCTCGTATGCAACTCACGAGTCCTCTCCCCGGTGATATTCAGTTTGATAGTTTATCCTCCGTTATCATCGTCGAATGCTTGCATATCCTCTTGAAAACTTCTCATGCTTTCTATTGATTCTCTCGAGGTATCTCCCTGAGGTTAACTCGTGAGATATGTTGTACCCCATTCCCTTGGACAACCTCAGTTGATTGACCTTGTACTGATCCGACCCCCTTGAGTTTACCCTCCTAGCCTATTCGTAAGTACGATGGAGCCCCGATGGAAGGATGTCAACACGTCGAGATGCACCGAGGCAGAGAAATGAAGGCATTAACGAGATGGATTAAATTCATCGAGAAGGACAACAAGACCCAGAAGACTCATTAGAATAAAAAACCGAAACTTTAACCCTACACTACCTTTTAATTCTCGGGACGAGAATTCTTGTAGTGGGGGAGATTTGTAACACTCTCACTGTCAGTGAACAGTAATTAGGGTTACTGTTGATCATTACTGTTCAAAAACTTTTGCTGATCAACTAGTTCAGTTCAAATTCAATTTTCCTTTGATATTGTTGCAAGCAAAGTGAACCATGGGCATTGATCATCATGGATGAAAACAAAGTCCAATCCATAAAAATTTGAAATCAAATCAAATGCTCAAAATGCTTTTGATGAAATATTAAAAATAAAGTGGAATATAAACTTTCTCCAAAAATTGTGAAACTACTTTTATAAATTCACAAATATTCAGTGGATCACTTCCATGTGTGGATTGGTATTTATTGTGCTATGGAAAATTCTAAACAAATCAAAACAGTGGCCAAAAACCCTATTTAAATCATTTAATATTTAAATCAAATATTAAAGGACTTTTAAAAGTGCCCAAATCTTTTGTGGCACTAACCCTAGATATAAAAATATTTTTGGTACAACTTAACACATTTTACAAAAATGCCTAGGTGAATAAAATAAGTGCAAACGAAAATAACAGAAAAGAAAAAGAAAAGAAACAAATAAAAATAAAATACCTATACTACGCTGTGGGCAGAACCCACCCCCCTGTTCCCCATCGGGCCCAGCCAGCACCCCACCCCAGGCCCACCTCCCCCTGGAGCCTACACAGAGAGGAGCCCGAACCCCCCCACGGGTCAACGCTCATCTCCCTCTTCCTCCCCGATCCCCTCCCGATCCAGGAGGAGGATCCGGCGACCTCCCCTCCCTCCAGCCTGCCGCCGGCCAGCCCGGCCGCCCGCTGCACCACCCTAGAACCCCCCCGGTGACGCTGCACCTCTTCCTCCGACCCGTGGCCGTCTCCTTCCCTCGCGCGGATCGACGAACCCTATCCGCAGCCGCCTCCACTCCCTGGTGCCCGCCTCGCGCCGAAGGCTAGCCGCCATGGCTGCTGGCCATGGCGCCGCCGTGGCCACGCTGGCTCCGGCGCCCCTCCTCGCCGGCCGGCTCGCCACCACCTCCGCGCCGCCTACCCCAGGCCTGGCCCTCCACCCCAGCCGCGACGCCCAACCCCCTCAGTGAGCCTTGCTCCCCGCCTCGTGGTCGTGCCCACACGGTCCCCCTGGACGTTCCCCGCACGCGCCCTGCCCCGTAGCCGCGCTCGACGCGCCCCTGCCTCCATGCACGTGTGCCCTGGGGCATCCTCGTCGTCGCCGGCTTGCTCCGGCCGCGCCTTGGCCATGCCCTGCGCGTCCATGGGCATGTCCGATGTCCTCTGGTCGCGTGCTCGCGCTTCTGCCGCTCATCGCCGTGCCCCCCTCCCCTGCTCACTGGAACGGCCTCGCCACCGTTCCTGTTCGTCGCCGGCGGGCATGGCCAGCCTGAAAGATTATCCCCAATTACGTGTTAAGTAAAGAAATAACCCCCCATGTGTGTCCATGACAGTGGGCCAGGCCCCTTAATCAATCTGCTGTTATGTTTAGTGGAGATAACCTTTTGAGTCAATGACAAGTGGGGCCATGCCCCTAATAGAATAAATTAGATTAATTACAGGCCTGTGTGATTGACATGTGGGCCCTGCCTATTTAGGAGTTAATTAATTGGATTAATTATAATATGTGCCTATGACAGTGGGACCCCACTGATTAATTAAATTTAAATAATTAAAATTGTTAAAATGAGTGGCTGACATGTGGAGCCCACATGTCAGCACTGTTATGGATAATGTTGTATTAAATATTAAAAGAATTAATTAAATGATTTAAATGATTTAAAAATGAATAAAACTTGTTAAATCAATATCTTTTAATCCGTGTATCGGATCGAAAAACTTTATACATCAAAATTGATCAGAAAAATATAACGAATACGAATACGCTATCCGTATGCCAACCACACCCCTCTAATACAACGAACACCGACGTTCCCCCCTCCGGGTTGTTTGTCGATAATTCCCGGTACCGATATAAGTTGTCCGGATGAAAAACTTTTGTATACGAAAGTTGCTCAGAACGGATCACCGAGTTCGGATACGATACCCATACCCCCACCACACCCCTCTAACATGCCAAACATCGAACCGTCCCCCTCCGGTACCGTCAGTCCGATAATTGTCCGGTACTGATAAAGTATCCGGATGAATTTATTCCGAACACGAATGTTGTTCGGAATAGATTAACTAACCCGGATACACCACCCACACGTGTGTCGGATGCCCACGACACCTCCGGCATGATCCCCCCCTCCGGACACCCTGTCCGATAAATACCCGGAGCTGGCAGTTCATCCACGGATGAATTCCCGCTCCGTGCTACGTGTATCGTACAACGTTAGAGCATCGTTAGCATTTCATATGTCATTTCTTGTATTTGTATTGCTATTATTGCTGTGTATTTATTGTTTCTCCCCGCTCTTTTATTGTCCGGTAGTCTTGACGTCCGCTGCTGATGCCCCTGTGATCGAATACTTTGTTGACGACCCTGCCCCTACCGTCGAGCTTCCAGGCAAGCAGAGCCATTCTCTTCCCCAGATATCGCCTATCTTTCCGTACATTTCTTGCACTAGGCATTGTTACTGCTGCTGCTACGATTACAATCCTATTCAACTGCATAGCCTAATTTTTGTCGCCCCTTGATGTGCCTTCCTTTATCCTATGCTTCCTATTATTATTATTATGCTTTATTCAGCAGTGAGCCGTGCGCATTGTTAGCTAGGATTAGATAGAGGGTCGTGGTCACTCAGGGGAGTGAACGCGGATACAAATATTTTAACTGCACAGGTACGGTACAATGCAGACACCGTCCAAGGCCCCTATCTGGGTTATGCCTAGTCACCTCAAGTGTGAGCTATCAAGGAGTAATCCTTGTACTCCACTCGAGGCTGACTTTGTCTTACCGCCATAGGGTCCTGGACAGCGGTTGTCCTTAAAGGTAAGAAGTCGGGCGACCCAACGGTGCCCTCGAGCGGTATATCGTCGGGAACGACAGGGAGGGTACGACCGACGTTACTGGCGTGCTTGGCCCCTGCTCGTATCTCACGAGAGTTACCAAACCACGAAAGTCGAGATCTACCAACAGCACACGCGAGACAAGGTAAGGAGACGGTTCACCTTGTTGGTAACCGCAGTGACTTGGTGGGACGACAGGGCAGGCACCGATGTACTGGTGGTCCTGACTGCTGTCGTTGACCGCGGGTCGGTTAAGTCGAGGCAACGATAACGGTTGTCCCGCAGGTTAATTAAAATGCTAAATGGTTCGGCGGATGTCTTGAGTAGCCTTTTGGCTTGTACGCACTACCTACACGTGGGACGAGGAGTGTGGGCTCCCCTGCATCGTAGTCTCGTTCGAGGGTCTTCAGACGTCAGCAGTACCGCGGGCTGATTGCCGGGAAGTGGTGTTGTCTTCTCTTGCTCGAGCGGTGTATTTGTATTTGCTTTGATTTTGCTTCACCGGCCAGTCACGCACCGTGCAGGAGTACGTTCGGGTTAGGGTCCAAAGCCCGGCGTACATAGGATATAGTCCGGCGGATGACCTCTCTGTTGATTGCCGAAGGATGGGCTACTTTGTGTCAGATAGCTTTGGTGGAGCGTTCCCTAACAAGGTTCCCGCCACCCTGGAGATCCGAGCGTCGTAGAGTCACGCCAGTGCACCCCTGCAGGGAAGATTAATCTATCGATAGCCATGTCCACGGTAACAGGACGCTTTATGCTGAAGCTGGATCTTACCACTAGAAACTATTACTATTAAACTGTATGGTTCCGGGTTTTCTTCCTCGCGGGGATGTCGAGGAGGGGAACTCGGAGGCATTATTATTATTGTTAATCATTACAACTTATATTATACAATGTTGCAGCAACTTCTGCTTCATTGTTATTTTATTGCTTTATATGAACTGTTGGCTGTTTCTCTTCTCATGCTGCAAGACACGTCAGAAGATGCTAGTCTTCGATAGGCCTAGCTTCTTATCCTTATTCTGATTTCTATCTTGCAGTCCACTATATACAGCCTCTTCTTTCCGTTGATACAATTCATAATGCTTAGTAGCGGACGTAAGACTCGCGGGTATACTAGATACTCACCTGCTTTATTTCCTTTACTGTTTTGCCTGATCGGCCGCTGCAGTCGACATTGGAGCCCAGGAGCAGGAGTACCCCGGAGGCGGATACTACTACGTCGAGACCCCCGCTGACCAGGACCAGGAGTAGTTTCGGAGGCTCCCAGGCAGGAGGCCTTGCCTTTTCGATCTGTATCTCTGATGTTATTTGTGCTAACCTTCTTAAGGCAAAACTTGACTAACTATGTCTGTACTCAGATATTATGGCTTGTATAACTTATGTATTCGGGTCCGCGTGACCCCCTTTATTGTAACATATTGGTTTATCCTTTTGGGTTTAGTGTTGTGCTGTGATATTCTCACCGTGGCACCCTAATCTCAGTCGTGTACCCTGCGTGTATGATTACTGTACACGGATTGATTTTAGGGGCGTCACAGTGGCAACTTATGATTGTAATTGAGGGAAGGAGGGGCCACCCTTGGGTTCAGGGGGGGCTATTTTATCTGAGGGCAAAGGAAGGCCACGTTAGATTACCTAGGAATTTTTCGTAGGTGTAGCATTTTTTATAACAAAAATACTACACCTACAAAAAATCTGTACCTAATCGGTAATCTACGTAACCTTCCTTTCCCTTCCTTTCCCTTCAGACAAAACAACCCCTTGAACCCAACGACAGATCCTCCTCTTATTCTTTCTCGTCTGACTAATTGCATACATTTACGTTAACTATGACAATGCCCGTGCGCTGCAATGGGGAATAAATATTCTTACATTTACCTACGATTTACCTTCCCACATTAATGTAATTATGTGATAAATATTTATAAAATCTTGTCTGTGATTTACATTAACCCGTAATATACCTTTACACATTAAGGGGTTTCATGACAGATTTTAGGAAGGAGATTTGATGAATTTTAGGAAGGGGATCCGGTAATTTTGGTCGCAATTAATGTTATGTATTACTGCCAGAGGAAGACAGATGAAGGTAGATGAATGAAATGGACGATTAACGAAAGAACATTGCATTCAAGTAGTAGAGATAGAGATTACCGAGAAGATCAGGCCGATGGAATAACAGAACACTTCGTCCAATTTTTATTTTTTCCTTCTGTTGATTTACCTACCATAAAAAATTTCTTTGCAATATTGTGTGATTTATTTCGTTGTAATGCACCTTCCTAAGCAAAATCGGCTTTCGTAGCAACGCACAGACTTACTAAAAAATCGGTGCAAATAACTAAATGCAGGAACCAAAAAATGATGTCTGATGATCGACAGAGAAGGGCCGACGGGTATAGATACGAAGTTCACAGGTGGAGTATTGAGTTAGAGGATGGTAAAAAATACTACGTTATTTTGGCAAGATCTTAATTTTCATGGCATTGTTTGGAAATGCCATTTATTAGGGATTGCACGATGATGTGTTTTAATTTGTATAATTATGATATGTTAAAGATTAATAAGACATTAATTAGCATTTATTAGAAAAGATTGATTAGGGTTAAACATGTGGGAGAAAAATGGACGAAAGTTGGACGGAATATAAGGTGGATGATAGAAAGTTGGACGAAAGATAAAGTAGTAGAGATTGCTACGTAGGTGTAGCAAAGCTAAAGCTCTTCCCTATAAATGGTCAAATCAGCTCGCGACATGGAAATTACTTTGCCAGTTTCATTAGAAAAGAGTTAAATTCCAACAAACCATCTCTAATACCTTAGCTACATGAACACTGACTGAAAATCTAGTGTCTGCTTCTAGTTATCAAAACCTCCATGTCTTTCAAACTTACATTGATCTACCGAGGAAAATTTTCAAAATTTAGCACCAGTCCCCATTGAAACAGGGAGCCTCTCGGCTGGTGTCACCGCCCGGTGGGTTGCACGAGCTGCGAGAAGGCCGCGCGGTTGGTTATGTCTTCGTCCTCCTCCTCAATTACGACGCCAGCGTCGCGCCCCCTGGACGTCGACGACGTCCCGAGCGTCGTTACGCTGGCGGTGCTGCCATAGCTGTTGCTGGGCTCGAGCACCGGCCGCCCGCTCCCGCTCCCGCTCCCGCTCCCCTCTTCTAGGGCCCGCCGTTGCCCGCTGACGCCATCGAACACGTCCTGATGCTGCATCGCGGACTCGAGGTTCCACAGCACGTCGCCCATGGACGGCCGCTCCAGGCCTTGGTCGGCCAGGCACTTCTCCGCCGTCTCGGCGAACTTGACGAGGCACTCTGGCGCGATCTGGTGCTTGATGGTCGGGTCGATGACGTCTGACAGGGTGCCCTTCCGCTGGCAGCTCAGAGCATAGTCGGCGAGGCTGACCTGCTCCCGCGGCAGCGCCGGGTTCAGCGCCGGCCGCGCCATGAGCACCTCGAACAGCACGACGCCGAAGGAGTATACGTCTGACTTGTCCGTCAGCTGCTGCCGCCGGAAGTACTCCGGGTCGAGGTACCCGAAGCTCCCCTTGACCATGGTGCTGACGTGCGCGTTGTTCATCGTCGACGAGCCGGACTTGGAGAGGCCGAAGTCCGAGACCTTGGCCACCCAGTTCTCGTCCACCAGGATGTTGGTAGTCTTAACGTCGCGGTGGATGATGGTGTACTTGGCGCCGGTGTGGAGGTAGTGCAAACCACGGGCGGCGCCGATGCAGATGTCGAGGCGGTGCCGCCACGACAGCGGTGGCTTGCCGCCCTTGTTGTAGAGGTGCTCCCGCAGCGTGCCGTGCTCCATGTAGTCGTAGACGAGGACCATCTCGTTGCTCTCCTCGCAGAAGCCGATGAGGGAGACCAGGTGCCGGTGCCGCAGCTTGGACAGCATCTCGATCTCCGTCTGGAACTCCAGCGCGCCCTGCTCCGACGACGGGTTCGACCGCTTGATGGCCACCTTGGTGCTGCCGTCCACCACGCCCCGGTACACCTTTCCGAACCCACCCACGCCGATCACCAGCGATTCGCTGAAGTTCTTGGTCGCCGCCTTGATCTCCGCGATGGAGAAGTGCCGGCACATGCCCGCCAGGTTCACCGCGATGTGGCCGGACGACTTGCTGCCGCTGGTGTGTGAGTGGTACATGGGCAGCCACCCGGAGGTGTGCGACTCGCTGCCGGTGAGCTCCTTGTTCTTCTTGTTGTGGTACACCACCACGCAGATGGCGGCGACGATCCCGACCGCAGCGGCGGCGCCCGCCGTGCCGCCCATCACCGTGGCCATGTTAGCTTGATCCTTGGACTTCTTGGTTTTGTCCTTGTCACCCCCTACCAGCTCCGCCTCCGCGAGCATCTTGGACGGAAAGGGGTCCGGCGCGGCCAGGTTGCCGGTGCTGTCGTTGACCTTGAAGACCTCGAGGCCGCTGAGGATGGCGTCGTAGAACTGCGGCCTGAGCGCCACCGAGGGGTGCAGGGCCACCCACATGACCTCATCCCCGGTCTCGTCGGCCATGTGCACGGCGAAGTCCTTGTACACCGGGACGCCACGCTCGGACGTCATCTCGATCACGTCGGCGTCCGACTGCGCCGTCTTGTTGTTGATGTAGATGTCAAAGGCCCGCTGGTTGGGCCTGTTGAGCAGGAGCTCGCAGAAGTGGAGGCGGACGACGTAGGTGAAGTTGCCGTCGACCTCCATTGTCCAGGTGAGGTTGTAGTTCTGGTTGACGCGCGGGTCGGAGCCCATGGATCGGGTGCCGAGGTAGACCTCGACGGGGGCGGCGTACTCGGCCGCCTCGCTGGGGTACTTGATGTGGAACCGGGGGCCGGCCGTGTAGCTGACCCCCTGCATGACGCCGAAGACGTAGGGCGTGTCGTCGAACCAGGAGCGAGCGAGGCCCGAGTCGTTGGAGGGCGGGATGTAACCCCCGCCGACGTTGAAGCGGTACATGGTCTGGAAGGAGGAGCCGGCGACGTCGACGGTCTGGTCGGCGAATCCCACCATGGTGGCGGGGTCGTCGAAGATGCCGGGCATGGAGATGAGCTCGAGGCCGTTGATGTAGGCGTAGGTGACGTTCTTCATGGGCGTGGGGGTGAAGGTGACGGCGACGAAGCCGGCGGGCGTGCGCGGGAGCGAGAACTCCCGGACGATGTACGCCTGGGTGAGGGCCTTGGTGGTGACCCAGACGCTGAAGTTGCGGAGGAGGGTGAGGCCGGTGGAGGTGGAGACGGAGAAGCGGAAGTCCTCGGGCGCGATCCCGTTGTAGGAGGACGGGTAGAAGTGGAGGCGGAGCCAGTGCCGGTCCTTGGGGTTCAGCGTGAAGTTGTACACCGTATCCACCGTGAAGACGCGCGCCGTCATGTAGGGGATGGTGGACGGCAGCGACGAGTCCAGCTCGTCCGCCGCCGCCATGATGGACGACTTGCCGGAGTCGCCCAGCCACATGTTGTTGTTGGTGTCCGCCAGCCACTTGCGCCCGTCCGCGTCGAGGCCGTCTGCCGTGGAGCCGCAGTTGAGCAGGATGGAGTCCACCGGGCTGTACACCTTGGCGTTGGCCGCGACCACGGCCCCGCCCACGACGACGACGAGCGCGAGCAGCAATGAGGAGCGGCGAGCCATGTCGATCTAGAGAGGGGCGGGGGAGAGGAGTGAGGTGGGGCGAGAGCGAGACAGAGGCGATCGAGAGGTTAGTGGTGAAAGGGAAGAGAGGGAGTACGTGTTTGACCGCGGGAGAAGGGGAGCTGAAGACGAGTGTGTGGGGAGTGGGAGCATTTGCCGCGGAGCCATGCATGGCTGAACGATGCTGGGGGACACCCGCTTGTTCAGGAAATCCTTTTGCTTTGACGCGCCCCCATTTCCATTTACCTGTCCAAAGACCTCGTCGTAGAATCATGAAATAATTCCAAGAAAATTTTACAGACATAAATATCATCATAACTACATGATACGCTCTCTCTGTTTCAAATTAGATGATTTCTATTTGTTCATATGTGTATCTAAGCATGCACATAAATGAAAGTTATTTAATTTAGAACGAAAGGAGTACAAATAGTGTGAAACGGTGTATCTAGCACGCAAACGTCGTCAAGTTGCACACGACCCTGTGAATTTTTTGTGGAATACTCCATTTTTAAAAGAATATATTTTCAAAGAGTTCTTAGCTATAAGACGGAATGAAATCTTATAATAACAATCTCGTGTCACCATGAATTAGCACATAGATCAGATAACCTTTTCCAAACCCCTTGGCATATTCGTTTCTCATTCCAACTCGAGCAAAACCAAGGCAAGATGACGACACATTGAAGTTGTCATTGGCGGTCGCGGTAATATGAATACGATCCACTAGGAGCATAGCGCCTAGCCTTCGTAGTACGATGTGTTATATATCTGGCATCATCCCTGGATACCACTAGCATCTCGTTTTCACTATGGATTTTACTCATACAGGATCATGTCATATTCTTCATTAATCATGTGCGAAAATTGGTTAGTTTTTGTTAGGAATGGTCTGCTACATTAACTAACAAGACAAATTTTGAACATCACACAACACAATCAACATTGCAGTACATAATTCCATCATATTTCTACAGTACAAGCTTTCAACATCACACAATACCACTGACAACCTAATGATCGGCATCGTTCCTCAAGGCACTACAACCGCCGCCCATGTCGCCCCCCTGCGAGACCACCTCTACCTCGCGCGGCCGATGTCCCAACTCCATGGCCACACCTAAATCGCCTCTACCTCATGTGAACGATATCCCAACACCGCAGTCGCCCCCTCCTTCTCGACGTCGGGGCCATGCGAAACTGACATGTGCGACTGTCGGGAGACCTCGTCGTTGGGAGTGCGAGCGCCGGCTTGGGGTTAGGGGTTTGGACTTGGGGTGTGATTTTGGGGAATGATGAACCGAGGACCTTATGATGCATTCACATAATAATATCAAGGGGTCTTTGGAAAAATCGGCACGGGCGTGTATCATTTGATGACATGGCATTTGATCTGGCAGCTATGGAACTATTTTGTATCAAACTATTACCGCGTCAAGAGTTAAGTGATCACTTTTGTGGATTTTTCAAGTTTATGTATGTATTTGTTAACCCCGCTTAAGTTTATGTACTTACGGTTATATTAACTTTCACTAAAACTTGAACTCAAATTCTGAACGTAACTGTAGAAACAAATACAATACAAGATTTTAATACTCCCTCCGATCCATAATAAGTATCGCTAATCTAGTACAAAGTTTGTACTAGCTTAGTACAAAATAAACAACACTTATTATGGATCGGAGGGAGTAACTTTTTTCAAAAACTATTTTTACTAATCCCGTAAGCTATATTTCGAACATATCAAGGCTTGTGTGAGTTTTTCGTGATTCCACTTGGTCACTTGTTCGAAAAGGGATGATGGTCTTCATGCACGACATATTGGTGTACAATGCTACACTCGAGGATGCTCCAAATTTTGACTTGCAGTTCCATGGATTATATTATGTATTATGCATTGTGTTTTATGTTCCATGGATTATACTTAATAAAATGCTTGACTATATCATTGGAAATTGCTGAATTTGCCACAATCGATTTCCACTTGCAGTTCCTAATTTAGCTTGATCATTTGTTAGTTTGATTGTCAATTCCATATTTGAATGGGTATAACTACATGCATGGTTGGGTTTTGAAAATTCAAGTTGTTTCTACAATTATATGGTTTCAACTAGGTTCTGTGCCATTTGGTGCAACGAGTCATCTAGTAAAATTAAATGAAAAAAAAGAGAGATGAGTATCATATTATGATATTGTATCATAATAAATGCTAAATTAGTATGTGTCTTGCATGTCAATAAATACTAAGAACATCCCTCCCTTCCTAGATATAAGGTGTATACATTTTTTAGAAAAAATCCAAAATATAGGGTGTATTACATTGCATCACTCATCTAGACAAATTTTTTAGATATTTGATCATGTTTTCTTATCTCTTGCAAACCCCTCTATTTTCTCACGTCAATTAGATAGATGTATCCCCGTCCAAACCTAGTGTAATTTTGCCTCAAGGTGTGTTCTTTAATTTCCTTGCCAGAAACTATACACCTTATATCTAGGAATGGATGAGTACTACTTATGATACTATGATATGAAACTATGCATTGTAAAGGTAGTATCATACTAGTATATGATACTCCCCATTGTGACCAGCCTAACATCACCAGCTTTTGATATCATGGTTTATTTATTAGCCTATAGACTCATATTGTCTTGTTATGTGTGATGTTACAGTACCTAGCTATGTTACCACAATCACCTCTCTCCTCATTAAATATGTGCCACATAAGTAAAAAAAATTGATAAGTGTGATGATACTACTGATGTTACTCCCATTATGGGCAGCCTTAGAATTTACTAATCACAATACATTGCCGAATATAAATGTTCACTAATGAATACGAAAGACTATTTTACTATTCTTGGTTTCCCACTCACCCAAGTTCAGTTCAAATAAAATGGTATGAATAGATCAAACACAAGGAAATAGATAATATGATCTGGAAAACATAGACAAAGTTGCAGATGTGGCACATGCCTTCCTTCACTTATTTATTTCGCTTCTAGCTCCTTTCTTAGATAATTTTTTCTAGGTGCCAGATGACCTTCACTTCAACTTGATCACCATCGAATTCTCTTTTTTGAGTTCTAATTTGATGGGGAAACTCTAGACGTTCTTCACTCCTAATTCTACGGCTGCAGTCTAGACAGAATTTCAAATTCTTGTCCTCTTCTTGGCTGTCACAGGTTGTGATTACTCTTAGGTCCACCTGAATGTGGAGTTTGAACTGTCTACGATCAGGAAATGCAATCATGTGTGGTCCCAGTGGAAGAATGCACGTGGAACCACAGGGCAGGGCAAGCTACTGCCTCATTCACGACTGAAGAGATTGACGCTTTTGCTCCCATAGTCAATGGCAATTGCCTTGACGCTACCATACACAGAGCGGCTTCTGGAACCGAGTCTTTGAGGTTCAACCTGACCTCAACATGGGTCTCAACTGCTTCCGGAATCACCAAGTATGTGATCTCCAACTTGCGGCCAAGGCCTCCATAGATGGTTTGTGTGAATTCCTCAACTTCATCAGGCTCAGTAACACTCCAGCCTCGGCAGAAATGACCGCCCCAAGACCCCTCATCATCAGTAGAAGACCCCTCATCAGCTTCTGTGAAAACCAGGTCTTCTGTGAAAACCTCCAAGATGAAGGCACCATAAGCCTGCAGTATCCTATATGGTCCAGTGAGTACCAAATCCATTCCTTCCTACACATGAAAGCATGAGGCCCCGTTTGGATGGCAGTTTCCTGCAGAATACACCTGTAAAAGTTATCCGGACCTTCATTGGTCGTTTTATTTCCGGCTGGAAAGTGTACTGTCACCGACCAAATACACCTATAAATAATACAGGTCTGTAATAATTACAACGTTTCCAACCGCGTCCTAAAGAGGCATAAAGCATGTGCGTAGTAGATATAACATATGGTAGCTAGTAGTATACCTCTTGTACTTCGCCCTCGAGCGCCGAATAGATGACTACACTTTGGTACCAGTCATGGGCATTGATACGGCTGATACTGAAGTTTGCACGAATGGCCAACACTTGCAGCGCACGCAAAACTGACTTAACTTCATCATCGGAATCCTCCGAGGCAAATGAAGCATCATCGCTTCCATAAGAACGGCCGCGCGGAGAAGCACGGATGAGCCGCTCGAGCGCTCCCGACCCGGGGGCGACGACCACCATACCGGCGCCGCCCGCTCCGGGCACGCCGGCCACCCTCTCACCCCCCACCCCCCTGCAGCGTTGGTGCCTGCCTGGTGAGCTGCGCACTGCTGCCGCCCTGCTCCATCATCTGGCCGACGACGCGGGAGGATCTCATGGAGCTCCAGCTAGATCTGGTCAGCTGGAGTCTTCAATGCTCTGCCGCAGCTCCGCGTCGGTGGCCGTGCCGGTGCCCCCGGGAGGCTGCTTTGAAGTGGGGGAATCGAGCCGCAGCTCTGGCTCCCCTCCCCCCTCGGGCAATGGCCTGGCGACACCTGCGCCGGCCTACGGCCGTCGTCTCCCTTCGCCTGCACCGGCCTACCCCCGCGCCTTCAATCCGTCATCTGCGTCCCGCCTGGCCTCCGCCTTCACTCCTCGGCTCAGGCGCCGCAGCTGCGTGCTGCAGTGTCTCCCAGGCGGGCTTCGGGTGATGCGCTGGCGTCCAGTTCCCCGAATTGGGAACTGGTTGTCTCGAGGAGGCGGCGGCGTGCTCTGCCCGTTCCACCTCCGGCGAGGCGTGGTTATGACGGCCACGGCTCAAAGGAGTCCCTGGCCATGGCGGAGGCAAGGAGGGCGCCCTTTTTAAGGCGCTTCAGGGGCTGCTGCCTCCGTTGCCTCACCCCGAACCACCGCGCCTCCGAGTGTAGAGATCCTGTGCGCTGCGCCGACTGCTGGCGTTGGGGGCATCGCTCGCGCTCTAGGGCCTGCCCGGTCCAGCGTGCCAAGCTCCCCCCGCCGCCCCCGCCCCCTCCGGTGTTCCCTCCTCCGCTCCACCAGACCCCTCCCCCAAGTGTTCCGCCCCCTCCCACCGCCGCCCCTCCCGCCCGGTGCTTTGCGTGCGGCGGGATGGCATACCGCCCCGGAGAGGCCTCGCAGCGGCCTGGTGCCGGCGTCACCTTCTCCTTGAGCACCCAGGCCATGGAGGATGCCTCGCGTGCTCTGCGGTCCACGGCTGTCCTCGTCACGCTGTCTGAGGAGCGCTCCGACTTCAACCCCCAGGCGGTGGCCAAGGCCCTCGAGCGTGAGCTAGGCGTCCCCCGGGACCAGTTGCACGTCTCGAAGCACCATCCTGAAGACTTCATTCATCCTGATGGATGTCTCCCGAGAGTCCGGTTCTCCCATGCCCGCCACCGTGACTCCGCCGTCGACGCCGGGTCGGTTCCCTGCCGGGGTGTGTCGCTCTCCCTGGCGCCATGGTCGCCCGGTGCTCGTGGCCACCAGATGGTATGGCGCTACTACTGCCGCCTGGCCGTGGAAGGGATCCCCGTCCAGGCTTGGCGTCGCGACTGCGTCCAGGAAGCCATCGGGTTGTCTTGCTACGTCGACAGGTTGGAGAGGCAGACCACGTCTCTGTCCAACACTTCTTGCGCCTACGCTTGGGTTTGGGCGAGCTCCCCCGATGACATCCCGACGGCCAATGGCTACTCCATCGTTGACCGGCCGGACGACGGCCGTGGCAGGCCGGCGTTGCCGGAAGGCACCCCCAGGCACGAGGGGCTGCAGGGCCCGCAGTTCCCGGTGCTTATCCACTTGGACCAGGTCCTCGACTTCACACCGCTCTCGGACAGGGCTGTGGAGGCGGGTGCGGCCTGGCCGGCGCGCGATCGCTTTCGGTGGGTCAAGGGTATTGAAGATGGCAAGGCTGGCACCGGTCGTCGCCGCTCCTCGGCAGCCCTGGTCCCCCACCCCGTTTCAGGCCTCGTGAAGATGATGAGGGCCCCGACTCCGCGGCCGGTGGGAGCCGTCGCCGTCGCCATTCGCGTCCTGGCGGGCGGAGTGGACTGATGGGATGTCGCTCGGATGGCGATACGCGGGACGGACGCCGTCACTCTGGTGGTCCTCACGGCAGGCGCCGCGACGGTGGGCAGCGGCCTGGCCCTGTTTCCGACCGGAGCCGTAGCCCCGTCTCGGTCGACTCTGGGCGTCGCAGCCGCTCCAGGTCCTGCGACGGCGCCCGCGACGCTCTCGGCCAAGACGAGATCCTCCCTGGGTCGCCGCGCGGATGCCTGCCGTCTCTCGGGGCCGCTGACCTCTCGCCGCCCCCGGCCCTGCTACCGGGCTTGCCGCTGCCAGTTGCCGTCGCCAGCGGCCCCGTCCTGCAGGGGGTTCCCGTGTGCACTGATCTGCTCCAGCCGCTGCCTGACCGCTTCGACGAGCCGGATATGTCCCCCTTCCTCACGGAGGTGGACGCCGTGTGGAGTCAGCTCACGCGCATGGACCCTCAGCTGGTCGAGCTTGATGCGGCGCGGTCCTGGATGGCGGACAACCCCATTGAGACCGGCCTGGTGAACGAGGCTATCTGGCCGGTCTCTGGACCCGCTTCGCCCGTGGCCCCCCACGCCCTGGGCCTGCCTCTCCGAGCTGGAGATGGGCCTCCCTCCTGACGAGCACGCAGGCTCCTTCTCGTCTGCGACCCTCGGCAGGGAGACCCGTGATCCAGCTCACAATTTGCTCCAGATCGTCGCCAGCTTGGACGCTGCCTCCAGCTCCGCTCCGACCGGGGCGGCCCTTGCACGCCACCTGGCCACCAAGCCTTGGCCGGTCTTGGGCTACCTGGTGCCTCCCCCTCTGGAGCCGCTCCTGCCGCCTCCCTTCCTGCCTTTAGAGTGGCCGGTGCCGCCCCATCGCATGGAATCACTCATGGCGCCGGATCAGCTTGCTCTGAAGCTCCGAGGGCTGGAGATTGATGCTGCTACCACCTTCCTGGCCAAGGTTTTTGGGCTGCTGCCGCCTTCGATCATGGGGGCGCCTCCGGCTCTCGCTGTCGAGCAGGCCCCTGTCATGGTCGAGACCCCGCAGCCGGCGCGCCGCCCCACCACCAGGGCCATGGGGATCACGCATGGCATGTCCCAGCAGCAGAAGGCACAAGCTCGTCTCGCCAAGCAGTTCAGCTTCATCGACGAGCCTTCCAAGTACACTCCGCGCATCCGGGACCGCTACGTCGCAAGATTCAAGTCCCCGCTTGGCAAGCTGACTTCCAAGCTAGCTCGCGCGGCGGGCGTCGGCTCAAAGACGAGGTTTGCTTGCAAGAGACCAAGAGAGAAACTATCCCTTCTCCTTTGCTCCGGGACCTGTTGGGGCCTCATTTGCTTGGCTGCTCTATGCTGCCGGCTATGGGTACCAGGGGTGGAGCCCTCATCGCCTGGGATCAGGATTGCTTTGATGTTGATGTGCTTGACACCTCCGCGTTTGCCATCACCATCTGCCTCAAGCCGCGCTCCGGGGAACAGCCATGGATGCTCACGACGGTTTACGGCCCTTCTGATGAGGCCCTTAAATCTGCATTCCTCGCTGATCTAATCCGCATCGCCGCCATTGTCTCAGCCCCGTGGTTGGTTATAGGTGACTTCAACCTCATTTATGAAGCCCGCGATAAAAGCAACTCCAATCTCAATCTTCGCCTCATGGCCAAGTTTCGCGATGCCCTCAACTCTAGCGATCTCAAGGAGCTCCGCCTGGCTGGTGGACGCCGGTTCACTTGGTCCAATGAGCAGGCCAACCCCACCATGGTCAAGCTGGATAGAGCCTTCTACTCCCCTGATTGGGACGTCGCCTTTCCCTCTGCCAGTCTGCTACCGCTCGCGACGGCCATGTCCGATCACTCCCCGCTCATCCTCACCTGCGATTCCCGGGTCCCGCGTCGCAGCCGCTTCCGGTTTGAGTCCTTCTGGCCGCATATGGTGGGGTTCCAGGACGTGGTGGTGGCGGCTTGGAATGCCCCCTGTTGTGCGGGCGACGCGTTTGTCCGGCTCAATGACAAACTCCGCCGCACCGCTAAAGCCCTTCGATACTGGCATAAGACGCACATTGGCGACACTAGGCTGCAACTTATTGCTGCCCAGGATACGGTCCGTCTGCTTGAGCTTGCTCAGGAGTCTAGGGTTCTCGACCCGGACGAGGCGCAGCTCCGCAAGGACCTCAAGTCTCGCATTCTTGGGCTCGCAGTCATCGAGCGGATCCGGGCTAAGAAAAGGGCCAGGGTGAACGATGTTCGCGCTGGCGACGCCAACACGAAGTTCTTCCACATCAAGGCAAATGGTCGGCGGCGGAAAAACCTCATTGCTTCCCTCTCGGCCCCCGGCTGGGTCGCCACGGGCCAGCTCGACAAGGCGCGGGTCGCCCGGGAGTTCTTCCTCCAACTCCAAGGGACCGCCGACCCCGTCGGTCGCACGTTCCTCTGGGAGGAACTGGGACTGCCCTCGGTGGACCTGCGCGAGCTCGAGGCGCCGTTCACGGCCGACGAGATCAAAGCGGCCATCCAAGACCTGCCGGCCGACAAGGCTCCTGGACCCGATGGCTTCACCGGTGGGTTTCTTAGGGCTGCGGTTGACGTCATCCTCCCAGACCTACTTGCCGCCTTCGAGCAACTGTTCAGGATGAATCGCAAGGGGCTGCACCTCCTCAACGCGGCGCATATTGTTCTGCTTGCCAAGAAAGACGGCGCATGCTCCATGGCTGATTTCCGGCCCATCAGCCTGCTGCACTGTATTGGAAAGCTCTTTACGAAGGTGCTGGCCATGCGCTTGGCCAAGCGTATTGGTTCTCTGATCTCGCCCGCCCAGAGCGCGTTCATCAAGGGGAGGTGTATTCATGACAACTTCCTCTTCGTTCAGGGCATGGCCAGGAGACTCCACCGTTCCAAGCGGTCTGCCGTCCTCCTCAAGCTGGACATTGCTAAAGCCTTCGATACCGTCTCCTGGAGATATCTTCTTGACATGCTCCGTGCAAGGGGCTTCGGGTCGCGTTGGCGTGAATGGATTGCCATGCTCCTCTGCACCTCCTCGTCCAGCGTCCTCCTTAATGGCTCGTTTGGGACGACGTTCAGACACCGCCGAGGCCTCAGGCAGGGCGACCCGCTCTCCCCGTTCCTCTTCATCCTCGCCATGGAGCCTCTGCATCGGCTGCTGGCCCTTGCGTCGGAGGAAGGTCTCCTCTCCCCTCTTGGGGCTAGGATGCCCGCGCTCCGCACCTCCATGTATGCTGACGACGTCGCCCTCTTCGTCAAGCCTAGCAGAGGCGACATGGAGGTGGTGCGCAGACTGCTCACCGCCTTTGGCGAGGTGTCCGGCCTGCACGTGAACTTCAGCAAGAGCACGGCCATACCCATCCACTCTGAGCTGTTCGACGTCCATGACGTCCTGGAGCCACTCCATAGCCACGCGAGGTGCATTGCCGTGCAATTTCCTTGGCCTGCCTCTCTCCATCCGCAAGCTTCGCAAGGTTGAGCTGCAACCGCTGCTGGACAAGGCTCTGCGGCGCCTTGCGGCCTGGAAGGCCAAGCTGTTCAATGCGGCGGGTCGCCTTGTTTTGCTCAACTCGGTCCTCACGGGCCTCGCTGTCTATTGGATCTCTGTCTTGCCCCTGCCAGTTTGGGCTCGGCGAGCCATCGACCGCTCCAGGAGGGCCTGGCTGTGGAAGGGCCAGGAGTCCTGCCATGGCGGCCACTGCAAGGTGGCGTGGGGTAGGCTGACTCGCCCCCGCGATCTGGGCGGGCTTGGGATCATGGACCTACGTCGCTTCGAGGCTGCCCTGAGGTTGCGATGGTTGTGGGCCGAGCGCACGGACCGGGCGCGGCCGTGGATCGCCGTGCCACCCCACTTCGGCCCGGAAGACAGGGTCCTCTTCGCCTCCGCGACCTCCGTCACCATAGGCGATGGAAAGGTCGCGTCCTTTTGGTTTGATAGTTGGCTCGCCGATGGGGCGGCCTTCCTCCTCGCGCCCAACGTCTTCCTCCTTTCGAGGAGAAAGAACAGATGTGTCTACGACGCCTTGGCTGGAAGCAAGTGGGTAGCGGACTTGCGTGGTCGGATTACTACGCCCTTGCTGCCGGAATTTGTCAGGCTTTGGGGTCTGATCCGTGCGTCCTCGGGGATCACGTCTGGACCGGACTCCTTCCGCTGGAAGCTCACTGCGAATGGTTCCTACTCCGCCGCGTCGGCCTACCGGCTGCAGTTCCTGGGTTCCACGACCTCCCCTATCATGGGGCTGTCTGGAAGGCCTGGGTGCCCTACAAGTGTAAGTTCTTCGCCTGGCTACTCTCCATTAACCGTCTGCTTACGGCAGACCGTCTCATGGCGCGCCAATGGCCGAACAACTACTTCTGCCCCCTCTGTCGCCGCAACCTGGAGACCGGGCGGCACCTCTTTATTGAGTGTGCCTGGTCGCTTCTCTTCTGGAGAACTGCGGCTTCCATGTTCGGCTGCTCCTCCCTTCACCCGGACTCCTGGGCTTGCTCGTTCCCGCTGGCCGAATGGCTCGTATGCATTGCCGGAACCTCCAAGAGGGAACGCTCCTTGGCCTTGCTCCTCCTCTGGTTCATTTGGAAAGAGCGGAACGCCAGGATCTTCGACGACGTCGACCGCACCGTCCTCGAGGTGCTTCAGGCGGCCAAGGACGAGGCCCTCACCTGGGCTATGGCTGGAGGGAGACATATGATGCTGCGAGAGTAGTGCCTTCAGGCCGTCCTTTTCTTTCCTTCTTTCTTTCTCTTTTCTCTCCCTCTTTGTTTTGGTTCTGCTGACCTTGTCAGCTTTTGTACAGTTGGCGTTCTTTCGCCGTTCTCCTATAAATAAAATCGCAGTTCTCCTGCGTTTCGTCAAAAAAAAAATGAAGCATCATCCTCACCTCCGTCATCATGCTTATCGGATATCATCATCTCCTGCATAATAATGGATAAAATAAGTAAATTTCATTTAATAGAAACGAATGAATTCAGGTGGGTAACCCCAAAGCGTAGTTTTCTTAAAAAGACAAAATAAATCGTTCTAATAAGATATGCCAAAGCGAATCAGCCTGTGGTTGAGTTGGTTGGAGGGATAGTGGTATCTCCAGCCCATCGAAGTTCAAATTCTAAATTTGACATCGGTGCTCGCATTTTCCTGGATTTATTCCAGGCTTCCGGCGATATGCTTTCAGTGGGAGGAGACGTTCCCGTCAAAAACGAGGTGATGACTTCGTTAATTTTAAGATGATGTGCCGGGCTCAGTATTGCGAAGATGCTCATAGGTATAGGGTGTGCGTGTGTGCGTTCATAGGGATGAGTGTATACTCGTGAATGTGAGCGTCAGCGTTGTACTGTGTTCTCTAGAAAAAAAGATATGCGAAAGATGGAGACGTCGATGGGCCTAATCCGACCTCGTCGATGCGAAACTTAGACTTTGATCAAATCTTATATGCGAAATAAAAAGAAACGAAAAGAGTACGTATCAAGTAATAAAAAGATAGATATGTGCCTATCTTGGGCAGTTTCTTTTCTAGCGCGCGCATGGTTTAATCTGGTGCCGCGAGGATTCAAGACCAGCACGACGAGATGATGCAAGAACTCACGACCATGCAACTGCTCGTCGGCAGCCACCGTGCCATCCATAGCGTGGCTGGCGATACCTAGCAGCTAGCGTGGCCGTGCCCGCCGGAGTTCGTGTGTCTCCTCGTCCGCACCTCGTCGGTGGTGCTAGTCGGCTGCCGGAGATTCATCTCGCCGAGCGGAGCAGCCGTGCTGCCGGCCGGAGTTGGGATGAGGTGCCGAGCGCAGCCGCGATGCCGGAGATTAGACGATGCGCCGCCAGAGATTGGACTTTAGAAAAGAAACTGTCGACGATCTGTACGTATCGTATATCTACGAGCTAGTCCAACTGATGGCTGTAGTCTGTAGATAGTCTCCATCTCCACTACTATTAAAAGAACAAACGTAAATTACCCTACATCCACCCAACAAAACGTACACAGGACAACCTGCAACGTCCGATCAAATCAACCAACTAACATCCTACAGCCCACGTTACTTCAATGGTCTGCCTCGAAAATGAGTGGTTCAGATGTAATGTTTTGCCCCCAGGCTGCCCCGCTCAGGTCCAGCCCCGCGAGATAATCCAGGAGAAAGTATCGCTACCTATCAACCAAAACAACAACACCCTGGTGCCGCCGCTGGAATCCGCCGCCGCACCGCTCCTCCCTTCCTTCCCATCCTCCTCGCGTCGTCTCCCCTCCTTGCGCCTGCAATACAGCCCCTCTTTGACACAAGAAAGGACGCCGCCACACCAGTAAAGATTCTGGCGCACGTTCGTCCTCCAGGCACACCTGCCTCTACGTATCTCCACGCCACGCCCTACAGCGGCACTCCCGTGCGAGCGCCCTATCGTCTTATCGCCGGGCCGCGTTTCATACGAGCGCAGGGCCATCACATCGCCGGGCCGCACCCCTAACTGACGTCTTCCCAGCCTGAGGTCACCGCCGCCTTCGCCAACACTTGGATCACACCTCAACGATTTGTAGCAGGTATATACTGTACATATATGCTAATTGGCCGGAGTTAATTACATCATTAGCTTATATGTAAATTATTAATTGAAGTCAGCTTCACCAAACTACAGGAATCCAAAGGCCAATAGCTGATGTAGGAATGTACGACTTGTAGTCTGGCTACTGGCAACTGTTTTGGCTGATGATCTGAATGTGCGCACATGAATGTTATGCACTAGAGCGTCCTTTGTTGTTGCCGTCTAGCTAGCGGCCGCCGCTGGTGCATGTCTGCATTTTTCATTGCGTGCCATCAATTGATTTAAATTTCACTTTATGATGTCAAACACAGACCGCTCGAGTGCTTTTAGATCAAAGCACGACTGAACATTGGGAGATCACTTCTTGCCTGTCGCTTGTGCATGTCTGTATTTACCTTGATTCGTAGATGATACCATTAATTGATTTACATTCACTTACTCGATATCAAGATAAATTTATTAACTCCGCTGAAATTTTTGGCTTATTAAATTTCTTGAATTGCTGAATTTGTTGCCTTATTATAGCAAATAAAATGATGGTGTGTCTTAGAAACTTTAAGTATTACTGGCCCTGTACAAGTATATGAATACTATTGTTTTTCCTCCCTGCCATGCACGGTCATCGCCCCCCGTCCGCGGGTGGTGATCTTTGTGCCTCCAACCGGCACCAGCAGATCCACATATTTGTTATGCTACCTGTAAGTACATGCCTTTCTTTCTTTAATCTTCTCTCTCATAAGCAGTTGTGCACTTCTCAAGTCTGAATAATATTTCTTGTGGTAGGATGAGAGGGCATTGCTTTTGTGAGGGAGGAGCATCAGTTTTAATTAAACATTTTAGCCGGGCATCAGCATTTTTGGGTTGTAGGAAATGATGCAGCGGCGAAAGAAAGAGAGACCACTGAGGAGAGGAGGAGGTGGCTACAGTTTGTAAGAAATTATCTTATGGAGAAAGAAATGCTACATAGGAGATGAGATCGAGAAGGTGCATTGTTTTGAATTATGTAGGTCCTGAACTGGAAGACTTATATTAACCAGAAATCACATGTAAGTTCTGGACCTTTAGTCTTTTATGAATTGGCAGATCTGTAGACTTCTCTGATAATCTTTTGCTACCTATAGTTAAACTAGATGTGGACTACAAGGCTGCCCGCCTTCATTTTGAAAACCTTGGTTCTTAGATATAGGAATCCTATAGTCATCTTACACTTAATCAAGATGAGTGTAATTGTTTAACATAATTTACATCTACATGCTCTTACATCTATTGATCTAATTGTTAGCTTGATATTATCCCTTCTGAAATATTCCCTTTTGAATTGCATGTATATTTCTTAGACTCGTGAGAATAAGCCTTTCGAATCTTTGCTTCGTGCAGAATTTGTGAAGGCTACCCATTACATAAATAAGGGTTTACCGGATCATAAACACCTTAAGTTTCTACACATGGATGTGATTAAGTTTTCTCGAAGGTAATGTATTGTAATCCAAGAGGATATTCTATCTCAGCTTTCCTTGTAAGAACCTATTGGTTATGCTGTAAAGTACGTATTAATGATCCCCGCAAAAAAATTATGTACTACTCATATTAATTGACATGCCATCTGCAGGAAGAGCACGAATGTGCTTGGACTGTTAAACAAGGCAGCAATGTTTATCAAAATAGGCTATCATTTTAGGTACCCAAATGATATTGAAATTGAGTTCTTGTAAGTTTGTTAGCACGCAATTAAATTTCAAGGACTAACGATGCTCTTTAAAAAACAGTTTTAATTTTGTTGCTCAGATTAGTAATCTATACTTAGAAATTTCCTGAGCATTTATTCCAATACTAAGGCAGAGCAAGTCCCTGGATGGCCGAAAATCACATTTTATAGTTTTAGTTTTCCTGCATTTAAAAACACACTACTACTAGCTGCATGGCTACTCTGATGTCAAGGCTGAGGAAGTTCCTTAATTAGCTATCTTTATATTCTTCGGGAATGCAGAATATCATAACTAGAACCTGGAAATGCGATGGTTTTGGGTGGATACAGTAGCTTCGTTGGAGACATGTTCTAGCAAATAACCACTACGTATGTTGCTGAGTTCTTGCAAGGGCTGCCATGTCATGACTTGGACAATTTTGCGCCGGACTGATCCTACTAACCTTAACACGAGATTTGCTTGTCAGAAGGGTGGTAATCTCCATCACTTGCTTACATCTATCAAGCGAATGTCGCCCGGCTAATGGTGTACCTTAAAAATGCATATCGTTGCTGTTATAAACAAAATTTTGTCTGATATTTACATGTGTCTTTTTCTACTTATTGTAATTTTTCAGATTGGTCGGGGTTTCTAATTTGGAGGAGATTTGTTTTAGATTGGCCTTTGTGATTCATAGAATCCAGAATACGTTCTTACACCAGTCGTTACTGGATAAATTATGTGCAATGGCTTTCTTGCTGCTCTTATTCCTAGAGTACTTGCAATTGTATTCTCAGTCGTTCGTCGCTCAATTAGGTGAGGCTAATTTTTTCAATTAACATGAATTGATTCAGTTTGAGGAGAAATGAGTATCCAATTGGCTTATTAAATTTTCTTTCTATCAGATGCAATTACAACAATTATTTCCAGCATGTATTTTCTTTATCTTGTAGTTGGAGCGTGCGTCCAGACTTTTTAAACAATTAAATTGATTGAATTTTTAGCCTAATAATAGTTTCATTAATACCGGCCAACTAAAAGAGGATGTGTGAAGAAACCCATTCGGAAAACACTTGGAGTAACCTTTGTGAACTGCCATGTCTTTCTTGTCTTTACAATTTTTGATGTAGCCGATGATTCAATAGTGGAATGCTAGCATTTCAGGAAAGAAAAACGTGTATTTCTTGTGGTAGCATCAGTTTTAACAAAAAAAAAACTTCAATTTAAACTAGAATATGGCTTGCTAGCTCTTGTAATAGAGTTTGTGTAACAAGTATAAACTCGTAGAAAAGATCTCAACACACTTGCATAACACTTGTTGTTTTTGTCTGGATTCACTAGTAAGCATGCACGTGCAACGCACGTTTGACTATATAAATGTTAATGATCATTGTATTGGATGTTGTATATTTTCATTAAAAAATTAAATAATTTGTTAACTGTAATAACAATCGAGCACACAATATTGAAGCAATACTATCTAATATATATCACGTTTAACATCACTCGGTATATACCATTCTAAATTATTAGAAATATCTTTCAACAAAAAATTATTTGTTTGAAACAAGTGCTCCCATAAGTAGTTTTAGCCATTATTTAGATCATACATATTGTTGTGGGAACCCTATCAAATACAAGGTCCACATCATCGAATATCATCTATTCTCCAAGACATGGGTAAAGTCGGGCAATCCATTTTTAGCAGCAAGGTGGACCATCAGTTCATCTACATGTTTATGCTTCTTTAGATCCTGTGTCGATAAAAAAGAAAGTCTTCCACTATACATGTAATGGGTAGAGTGTCGACCATTTATAAATGGGACAATAATATTCAGAAGAAATTTAAGAGATCATAATCGAAATATATTTTCACATTGGCAACATTTATTTCAGATTGATTTAGCACCCGAGAAATAGATTTAACATGATGGGTGGACATTACTCTACAAATAAAATGAAAAGGAAGCAACAATGAAATCCAAATATCTTTAGAAATTCCAGTGAAAAATGCAACCACCTATTAAAATTTTATAAAAATTGCAAAGCTAGAAAATACCCTTATAAGCAGTGCAATCTCTCGTTCCATGACTAGAAAATAAATCTATGTTATATGATAGGATTGAGGTAATAAATAGCACTACATAGTTTGTTGTAATAAATTGCACATGGCTCAAGACGATCAACGACATACCTAGTTGGTTGTGGTTGGCTCTTTTCAACATAGTAACAGTGTGCTCCAGCCAAATAAATTGTGATATCTCCAAGTTCAATAATTAACTTGAACAACTAATAGAATATATGTGTTCACATCCTAGGAATCAGCAAGGAAATAGGATTTGCAAGCGTTATGCATGAGAAAAACATCAATCATGATAAATAAATCCAGACAAAAACAACAAGTGTTATGCAAGCGTGTTGAGATCTTTTCTACGAGTTTATACTTGTTACACAAACTCTATTACAAGAGCTAGCAAGCCATATTCTAGTTTAAATTGAAGTTTTTTTTTTGTTAAAACTGATGCTACCACAAGAAATACACGTTTTTCTTTCCTAAAATGCTAGCATTCTACTATTGAATCATCGGCTACATAAAAAATTGTATAGACAAGAAAGACATGGCAGTTCACAAAGGTTACTCCAAGTGTTTTCCAAATGGGTTTCTTCACACATCCTTTTTTAGTTGGCCAGTATTAATGAAACTATTATTAGGCTAAAAATTCAATCAATTTAATTGTTTAAGAAGTCTGGACGCACGCTCCAACTACAAGATAAAGAAAATACATGCAGGAGATAATTGTTGTAATTGCATCTGATAGAAAGAAAATTTAATAAGGCAATTGGATACTCATTTCTCCTCAAACTGAATCAATTCATGCTAATTGAAAAAATTAGCCTCACCTAATTGAGCGACGAACGACTGAGAATATAATTGCAAATACTCTAGGAATAAGAGCAGCAAGAAAGCCATTGCACATAATTTATCCAGTAACGACTGGTGTAAGAACGTATTCTGGATTCTATGAATCACAAAGGCCAATCTAAAACAAATCTCCCCCAAATTAGAAACTCCGACCAATCTAAAAAATTACAATAAGTAGGAAAAGACACATGTAAATATCAGACAAAATTTTGTTTATAACAGCAACGATATGCATTTTTAAGGTACACCATTAGCCGGGCGACATTCGCTTGATAGATGTAAGCAAGTGATGGAGATTACCACCCTTCTGACAAGCAAATCTCGTGTTAAGGTTAGTAGGATCAGTCCGGCGCAAAATTGTCCAAGTCATGACATGGCAGCGCTTGCAAGAACTCAGCAACATACGTAGTGGTTGTTTGCTAGAACATGTCTCCAACGAAGCTACTGTATCCACCCAAAACCATCGCATTTCTAGGTTCTACTTTATGATATTCTACATTCCCGAAGAATATAAAGATAGCTAATTAAGGAACTTCCTCAGCCTTGACATCAGAGTAGCCATGCAGCTAGTAGTAGTGTGTTTTTAAATGCAGGAAAACTAAAACTATAAAATGTGATTTTCGGCCATCCAGGGACTTGCTCTGCCTTAGTATTGGAATAAATGCTCAGGAAATTTCTAAGTATAGATTACTAATCTGAGCAACAAAATTAAAACTGTTTTTCAAAGAGCATCGTTAGTCCTTGAAATTTAATTGCGTGCTAACAAACTTACAAGAACTCAATTTCAATATCATTTGGGTACCTAAAATGATAGCCTATTTTGATAAACATTGCTGCCTTGTTTAACAGTCCAAGCACATTCGTGCTCTTCCTGCAGATGGCATGTCAATTAATATCAGTAGTACATATTTTTTTTGCGGGGATCATTAATACGTACTTTACAGCATAACCAACAGGTTCTTACAAGGAAAGCTAAGATAGAATATCCTCTTGGATTACAATACATTACCTTCGAGAAAACTTAATCACATCCATGTGTAGAAACTTAAGGTGTTTATGATCCGGTAAACCCTTATTTATATAATGGGTAGCCTTCACAAATTCTGCACGAAGCAAAGATTCGAAAGGCTTATTCTCACGAGTCTAAGAAATATACATGCAATTCAAAAGGGAATATTTCAGAAGGGATAATATCAAGCTAACAATTAGATCAATAGATGTAAGAGCATGTAGATGTAAATTATGTTAAACAATTACACTCATCTTGATTAAGTGTAAGATGACTATAGGATTCCTATATCTAAGAACCAAGGTTTTCAAAATGAAGGCGGGCAGCCTTGTAGTCCACATCTAGTTTTACTATAGGTAGAAAAAGATTATCAGAGAAGTCTACAGATCTGCCAATTCATAAAAGACTAAAGGTCCAGAACTTACATGTGATTTCTAGTTAATATAAGTCTTGCAGTTCAGGACCTCCAAAATTCAAAACAATGCACCTTCTCGATCTCATCTCCTATGTAGCATTTCTTTCTCCATCAGATAATTTCTTACAAACTGTAGCCACCTCCTCCTCTCCTCAGTGGTCTCTCTTTCTTTCGCCGCTGCATCATTACCTACAACCCAAAAATGCTGATGCCCGGCTAAAATGTTTAATTAAAACTGATGCTCCTCCCTCAGAAAACCAATGCCCTCTCATCCTACCACAAGAAATATTATTCAGACTTGAGAAGTGCACAACTGCTTATGTGAGAGAAGATTAAAGAAAGAAAGGCATGTACTTACAGGTAGCATAACAAATATGTGGATCTGCTGGTGCCGGTTGGAGGCACAAAGATCACCACCCGCGGACGGGGGGCGATGGCCGTGCATGGCAGGGAGGAAAAACAATAGTATTCATATACTTGTACAGGGCCAATAATACCTAAAGTTTCTAAGACACACCATCATTTTATTTTCTATAATAAGGCAAAAACTTCAGCAATTCAAGGAATTTAATAAGCCAAAAATTTCAGCGGAGTTAATAAATTTATCTTGACATCGAGTAAGTGAATGTAAATCAATTAATGGTATCATCTACGAATCAAGGTAAATACAGACATGCACAAACGACAGGCAAGAAGTGATCTCCCAATGTTCAGTCGTGCTTTGATCTAAAAGCACTCGAGCAGTCTGTGTTTGACATCATAAAGTGAAATTTAAATCAATTGATGGCACGCAATGAAAAATGCAGACATGCACCAGCGGCGGCCGCTAGACGGCAGCAACAAAGGACTCTCTAGTGCATAACATTCATGTGCGCACATTCAAATCATCAGCCAAAACAGTTGCCAGTAGCCAGACTACAAGTCGTACATTCCTACATCAGCTATTGGCCTTTGGATTCCTGTAGTTTGGTGAAGTTGACTTCCATTAATAATTTACATATAAGCTAATGATGTAATTAACTTCGGCCAATTAGCATATATGTACAGTATATACCTGCTACAAATCGTTGAGGTGTGATCCAAGTGTTGGCGAAGGTGGCGGTGACCTCAGGCTGGGAAGACGTCAGTTAGGGGTGCGGCCCGACGATGTGATGGCTCTGCGGTCGTATGAAACGCGGCCCGGCGATAAGACGATAGGGCGCTCGCACGGGAGTGCCACTGTAGGGCGTGGCGTGGAGATACGTAGAGGCAGGTGTGCCTGGAGGACGAACGTGCGCCAGAATCTTTACTGGTGCGGCGGCGTCCTTTCTTGTGTCAAAGAGGGGCTGTATTGCAGGCGCAAGGAGGGGAGACGACGCGAGGAGGATGGGAAGGAAGGGAGGAGCGGTGCGGCGGCGGATTCCAGCGGCGGCACCAGTGTGTTGTTGTTTTGGTTGATAGGTAGCGATACTTTCTCCTGGATTATCGCTTGGGGGTAAAACATTACATCTGAACCACTCATTTTCGAGGCAGACCATTGAAGTAACGTGGGCTGTAGGATGTTAGTTGGTTGATTTGATCGGACGTTGCTGGTTGTCCTGTGTACGTTTTGTTGGGTGGATGTAGGGTAATTTACGTTTGTTCTTTTAATAGTAGTGGAGATTTATCATGATTGATGTTTTTCTCATGCATAACGCTTGCAAATCCTATTTCCCTACTGATTCCTAGGATGTGAACACATATATTCTATTAGTTGTTCAAGTTAATTATTGAACTTGGAGATACCACAATTTATTTGGCTGGAGCACACTGCTACTATGTTGAAAAGAGCCAACCAACCAACCAGGTATGTCGTTGATCGTCTAGTGCCATGTGCAATTTATTACAACAAAGTATGTAGTCCTATTTATTACCTCAATCCTATCATATAACATAGATTTTTTTTCTGGTCATGGAACGAGAGATTGCACTGCTTATAAGGGTATTTTGCTAGCTTTGCAATTTTTATAAAATTTTAATAGGTGGTTGCATTTTTCACTAGAATTTCTAAAGATATTTGGATTTCATTGTTGCTTCCTTTTCATTTTATTTGTAGAGTAATGTCCACCCATCATGTTAAATCTATTTCTCGGGTGCTAAATCAATCTGAAATAAATGTTGCCAATGTGAAAATATATTTCGATTATGATCTCTTAAATTTCTTCTGAATATTATTGTCCCATTTATAAATGGTCGACACTCTACCCATTACATGTATAGTGGAAGACTTTCTTTTCGATCGACACAGGATCTAAAGAAGCATAAACATGTAGATGAACTGATGGTCCACCTTGCTGCTAAAAATGGATTGCCCGACTTTACCCATGTCTTGGAGAATAGATGATATTCGATGATGTGGACCTTGTATTTGATAGGGTTCCCACAAGAATATGTATGATCTAAATAATGGCTAAAAATACTTATGGGAGCACTTGTTTCAAACAAATAATTTTTTGTTGAAAGATATTTCTAATAATTTAGAATGGTATATACTGAGTAATGTTAAACGTGATATATATTAGATAGTATTGCTTCAATATTGTGTGCTCGATTGTTATTACATTTAACAAATCATTTAATTTTTTAATGAATATATACAACATCCAATACAATGATCATTAACATTTATATAGTCAAACGTGCGTTGCACGTGCATGCTTACTAGTGAATCCAGACAAAAACAACAAGTGTTATGCAAGTGTGTTGAGATCTTTTCTACGGGTTTATAGTTGTTACACAAACTCTATTACAAGAGCTAGCAAGCCATATTCTAGTTTAAATTGAAGTTTTTTTTTGTTAAAGCTGATGCTACCACAAGAAATACACGTTTTTCTTTCCTGAAATGCTAGCATTCCACTATTGAATCATCGGCTACATCAAAAATTGTATAGACAAGAAAGACATGGCAGTTCACAAAGGTTACTCCAAGTGTTTTCCAAATGGGTTTCTTCACACATCCTCTTTTAGTTGGCCAGTATTAATGAAACTATTATTAGGCTAAAAATTCAATCAATTTAATTCTTTAAGAAGTCTGGACGCACGCTCCAACTACAAGATAAAGAAAATACATTCTGGAAATTATCCATCCGTCCCATAATTTTTTTTCCATTCGATTGGGAGGACGAAACAGTAGAGACACAAAAAGGACGAGGAGAAGCACTAGTTACCAGACGGCGACGAGCCCGACGCCGGAAGGTAAACGTACAGCTGCAGGCGGCAGAGAGGAGAGCAAACCCTAGCGGCTGCGGAGAGGACTAGAGGAGATGCGGCTGTGGACCGATAGGAATGAGATCGTCTGACTTTTATATCCCACAACTATATAATAAGGAAATACGAATTCCCTATAAAACAGTTAGCTGGTTTCTAATTGGATTAGAAAACAGCTGAATTCTGGACCGTCCGATTCTGCCACGAATCTTGGCGCGTGCCTTCTCCCTTTCGTCTTTTCCTTTCATTGATGTTGGCAAGTACTACAAAAAGGACCGACAGACGCCAAAATTGTTGCTACATCTCCACTCGTACCACCACGTCGCCACGCTGCCGCCGCCGCTGATGCCTGATGGCGGACGTCGGTGCGCTGCCGCCGCTGCAGACTCCTCGTGCCGGCGCCGGATCGGAGATTCCTCTAAGTTCTCTACGTGAGCGGAAAGCCGGTGATGGGGAAGATGATCCCGGGGCTGATTTGTCGGAGGTAACTCCTTCCCGTTGGGTAGACGACCTACGGGTTGCGACATATTCGACGGAGGAGGCTGCGGTGATCTTGAAAATCCCAGTCACTGATCCAACATGTGAAGAGCAAAGGCAGGCCGGAGTCGAGGGATCCTCATCGGCGTTGGCGGCGGATTTGGTTATGAGGGTAGGGACGAGACGGTCGACAAAACCATGGTGTGGCCCTTCCCCTCTGGTAACTAGCCGTGAATCTGGTTATCCATCCAAGGCCTCGAGGCACTGGGAAAAAGCTTCCGGTCCTACATCGACTGAAACCACGCCTCCGGCCTGGTTCGAGCACCAGTATGGGAGAAAGGTTAACCCTAGGGCACTTCACCGGCCTGCTATTCGGCTGGGTTGGAAAGGACCCATTCCCCGGTCGCGGATCACGCTGATACGTCTCAAACGTATCTATAATTTCTGCTTGCTCCATGCATGTTCTGTGTGATATTGGTATGATCTAGATACACTTTCATACACTTTTGATCATATTTGTACTAACTTATTAACTTAGTGCACCACAGTGTCAGTTTCTGTTTTCTGCTATTTTTCTATTTCAGGTTTCCCCCATATTAAAAATGCTCCAAAAATTCGGGAAAATCAGATAAAAAATCAGCGCAACGGAAGCTTCCGGAATCACCAAGGTGGGCCAGAGGGTCACCACCAAGGACCCAGGCGGCCACCTGGCGCGTCCTAGGGTCTGGCCGCGCCGGGGGGGTGGAGCGCCTAGACCCCTGGTGCCCCCCTGGCTGCCCCCTTCGCCTATATATTCTCCGTGACGTGAAACCTCAGAAGAAAGAACCCTTTTTCGCGATCTCGCCTCTATTTCGCCGCCGCCGCGCTTCCAAGATCGGGAGAGCAAGCAAACCTCTTCCCTGCACCCTTCCGGAGGGAGTATTGACCTCCGGGAGCTTCCCCTCCACCATGGACGCTTCCTGGATGATTCGTGAGTAGTCTCCCTTGGACCATGTGTTCGTGATCAGTAGCTATGTGATGTTCTCCTCCCCTCTTTGTTCTTCATGGTTTAGACCTCGTGAGCTGCCCTACATGATTGAGGCACATATGTAAGCTTTATGCTGTTGCTATACTGAGTTTGATGGGATCTGATGGATTATGAGATTATGTTCAGATTGTGATAGAGTAATATATTTGGTTCTTATCTTTTATATTTTTGTTCCTAAGTAATTCTTGCATGTTCTACGTTGCTGTTTATTGCTTTGGCCAAGTAGTAGGTAGTGACTCCAAGAGGGAATGTTATGCTCGATTGTGGGTTCATGGCCCCTAATGACACGCTTGAGTGACAGAAACATGAGTCTAGGGGATGTGTTGTTGTCACAAGGGGGAAAACAACGGTGCTTGTAACCGCGTTTGCCAGGATTGTTTACTTTGCGCAAAGTTCTTTTCAATGCAGTTGTCAGAACCCTTTGTTAGGTAATGTGCTAGGATCAAATTCATCTTGCATCATGTTAAAATTTTCAAAAGAAGTCATTGAAATCAAATTCAAAAGAAAAATGGGAGAAGGAACCCCCCAGATGAATTAATTCAAAAGGCCAGATAAAAATCTTCTCCAAAAATTCATGTTTGATTTTTGAAAAGTCTTATAAATGAGTGTGATCACATATCAAGTGATGTGGGACCCACCCCATGCTCATGGATTTTTAAAATATTCAAACAGTGCCTGGAATTAATCAAAAACCCCTATTTGATTTAAAGTTCAAATAATTTGAATTTTAAAAATGTTCAAACTTTACAAGTGGCTAGCCTAGTATATTGTGAAGCCACATAAAAAGTTTCAGCATTTAATAAAATGCCTAGCTATTTATTTAGCACAGCAAAACAAAATTACAGAAAAGAATGGAAAGATTAAACAGACAGAAAATAGAAAAGGGAAAGGAGCCCACTTACCTGGGCCTCCCCGGCTCAACTTACCGTCCTAGCAGCCCAGCCCACCCAGCTTTGTCGTCTACCCCCGGGCACGAGCACACAGCTGCGTGCCCGGCATGCCGACGCCGGCGGGAAGCAGCTAGCCTGCCTGGCCCCTCCCCGAACCGCCTAGAAGCGCCACGACGGCGCCCTGGAGACGCCGTGTCCATTCCCCCTGGGAGCCGTCTCCCCTTCCTCTTCCGCTCCATTCCATCGCCGCCCATGAGCAACCGTGGAACACGCCGCCGTCTTCACGCGGCCACGGTCGACGAGAGGACGCACCGTCAAGTCCATCCGCTCCGCCGTCGTCTACAACCCTATCGTGCAGAAGGAATCGAACCCAGGCGCCCCCACGAGCTCGCTAACTTCGTCGTCTTCGTCTCCGGCCGCCGCGGATCCACCTCGAAATCCGGCAGCTCCAGAGCTTCCCCGCCTCCATCGACTACACAGCTGCACTCCCTGCGTCTGGGTGAGCGTTTCCCCTCAAGCCACGATACCGCTCGCCTCCTCTAGCTCTTTCCGCCATGTTCGACAGAGTACCGAGCCGCCATGGACGACGACGAGGTCGCCCCTGTGCCCTATCGTCTCGTCCAGTGCGCGCATCGTCTTCCTGGTGGTCTTGCGCGTCTAACAAGCCCACCGTTACCTCTCCCCCTGCACTGAGTCGACGACTGCGTCTGGCCAGTGGCTCCGCCGCCGCTAGAGCTCGTCGCTGACGTGGCTACGGTGCCTCCCAGCACCCGTACCTTGGCCCATTCGACGCGCGACGTCAAGAGCTACGTCTCAGTGGTCGCAGCGCTTCGAATGGTGCCCGGAATCACCCTCCCGTGTGTCGCCGCCGTGCTGGAAGGTCACCGACGACTAGCCGCCGGCGAGATGACGTGGACGCGATTAGCTTAAGCTTAATCCCCCCCACGGTGACTACCATGTGGGCCCAGCCACACTAATCCCCCATGTTAAGTTAAATCCAATTCAAATCGTTTTAATTAAACAGTGAGAGGCTGACCAGTGGGTCCCAGCAGTCAGCGGCCCTCTGACGTCATGCTGATGTCGCAGTGATGCAATAATGAATTTCCAGAATAAAAAGAATTCAAGAAATTCCAGAAAAGGCAGAAATTACCCCAAACTTTGGAAATTCATAGAAAATTCACTTTAACTCCAAATTTAACAAATAATATATGAAAAATGATCAGGAGAAAATAAGCTATCCAAATATCCAACTTTTAACCATGTTTGAGTTGATATTTAAAGGGGACCAGTAACATTTTCTATTTGGTTTAAATGGAATTAAATCAATTTCTTTCAAATGCTTTTGCAATTTGAACCATAGCAACATACCACATTATACTTAAACTTCAGAGGCATATCATACACATTTCAAAATGAATTACATTGATCCAACAATAGCATTTGTAACTTGGCTAAATTGAATTCAAATTGGAGTTTTAATTTGCAATTCATTTGCAATATACTCCATTTAAATGGAATTTCCTCACACATCAGAAACATATACATCAAGTTTCAACCTTCAACCATGTGATTGTGCATTGTATTTACTTTGCTACCTTGTTTGTTGTTTGTCGAGTAGAGGTGGAACCGGAACAGGAGGCTGCCCCCTTCGTTGAAGACCCCGAACCCGAACCTCGTCAGCAAGGCAAGCAAACCCCCATTGATCATGTCGATAAAATCCCCATTCCCTCTCATGTCTCGCTTATGCATTGTATAGGATGATTACCATGCTACGTTTCTACCGCATAGATGAACCCATTCCTTTGCATGACCTATCATTTGTCACAGTAGTAAGCAAACCACAATCCTAGGAAATGTAGGAGTTGATTGAAATCATGTGGCCCCTGCAATTGTTACTGCTTATTGCATGCTTAGAGTGATACAATGATGATATTGTTATGTGAGTCGGGATGGTAGTGATCATGTTGATGATGGTGGAAAGGTGTTGGTGAATCTACCCTAATACAAGGTGAACAATGAGAGGTTGTGTAGGAGTACACAGTGGGTTTTCTCGTTGAACACCTCCCTAAGTCCGAGTTCTTGTGTGGTGATCCAAGATGAAGAGTACAACCACACATTGGGCTCACCGACCCCTCTCAACCTATTAACTCATCCCTTTCGATGTCCAGATGTCGCAATAGTTCGGAGTTCTGGTAGGTTTGTGGCCTGGCTGCTAAGTGAGAGAACGACTCACCCGAGACCGGCTTACGCACCACACACACATCATCTGGGTCCACTTCGGTAAACCGGCCGGGTTCACGATAGTGGTAGCCAACCCAGGTAGGCGGCTTTCTTGGACTAGATCGGTTATGAGGAAACAGTTGTGGTGAGCATCCTCGCTGACATCCCTTGAATGGTGTCGAGATCAAAGGAGGTAACTGATGATCATGTGTGTGTAGCGGTACACCCCTGCAGGGTTAACAAAACTATTCGAATAGCCGCGTCCGCGGTTGAGGACTGCTTGGAAAGCTTAGCTTGATTATTAGACAACTTGAACTGGACACTTCTAAAACACACCAAGATAAGTGTGAGTGCTATGGCGTGCTTTCTCATGGGGAAGTCGAGGAAGGCACCATAGTGGTGTAATTGGTTGGAGAAAGTAGTGCACTCGTGTACGCTTCTTACCTCAAGTCTGGTACTCGTAGTTCAGGACTAGCCAAGTCAAAGCTGGCACTTCTGCAAGTGAAACCCCACCTCCCTTTACCTTGATACATGTGCATGAGTAGTATAGCTCCTATGTAAGTCTTGCTGAGTACGACTTTGTACTCACGTTTGCTTATTCTCTGTTTTAGATGAACCCACTGACCCCGAAGGTGGCTTCTTCATCGAGCTCGACGACTGAAGACGAAGCTAGTCTAGTCCCAGTCAGACGACTGGTTCCCTCGTGGAGGGCTTGTGTTTAAATAAGGCTTCTTAAGCCATTTGTTAAACTTGTCTGTACTCAGACATACTTTGCTTCCGCTTGTCTGTTGTAATGTTGGATCACATACTTGTGATCTCTGTGTGCACTCTGTAAGAGTTATCAATAAAATGTATACTTTGTAGAGAATTGCAATGATACCTTCTATTCATACAAGGCATGTGTGTTGCGTGTATGTTTATAACATGCATGTCTCCGTATGGGTTTTCGAGACCTTAGTTGTGATCTGGCTGGCGGTCTTTCATACACCAAGTGGCCCTTAGATGTGCGTAGCTTGGGGCATCGCAATGCGATTGCTCGAGACTCCGTCTCGTGCACACTTTGTGGTATGATTGAGCCCGCCCTAGACCCCGACTAAGTGATCGGGCTGGAGTAAGTCTATGTAAGAGTTATGAGATAGTCGATAGTATGGTTGAGGCGACTTGTCTTTGAATATGGGAGTTCATCACCCATATCATTAGACTTGTGTGCGGACGATGAGGACCCATCTCAGTTGATCATCCGGCCTGGATGGGATGCCCCTCACGTACGATGCTTTCCGAGAACGTTATGTGCTTGGCCTTGTCTGCTTAGACAAGTAGGTACGGTTCTCGGCTCTCCATATGACTATGTCGTAACGGGACTTTCATACGCTAACCCCGGGTCCCGACAGACTTGGTATCAGAACAGGACTGACTATAAGACTAGCAGCCTTGGCTGAAGTCGAGTCTAGCTTGCTATAGTTATATAGTTACTCTGGGTATATAAGGGAACAACGTAAGGCTTCTTTTTTCTCCTTACCCCCTTCGTTCTGAGTTCTGAGTCACCCTCATCTTGTTCTACGGGAAGATAGGACTAGGCTCACCTTCGTCTGATTAGAATATCTCGTTGTTTGCTTCCTTGTAGCCGTAGGAAAGTTGTGTCCGGTTTCCTAGCATTGTTGTAATGCTGATTTCTTACATCGTATTATGTAAGTGCTGTTTCCATGTTGTAAGAAATTGTCTTTTTCTTGCAATTACAGCCGTTATGCTGTCCGAGTCATTCCAGGTTTCTTCATAATCTGATGCATTTGCAAACTCCTTATTTCTGTTTCAGATGGCAGATCTTCCCCCTCGGCAGATTGTTCGTTTGACCAGATGCCTCGGTGTGCGTGTCCATCCCGCCACGTTTATCGAGATGATGTCATATGTGGGATATCGATGGTATCCTGAGTACACAGTTGAGGAGCAGTTCCTTGACTTCAACCAGACCCAGTTCCACTGCATTGTCAGGATCTACCCGCACCACAATGGAGTCACTCAGCCTATCCACTTTGGACATGGCATTGGCATGACTGAGAACATGGCTGTGCAGGATGCTGCATACTCATGTATTACCCTGCTGAGAGAGGAGCACACTATGCTGAGAGAGACCTCGTTCCGCTATATCCCTGCTGCACTTCTAGGAGAAGAGGGGTATTACACCGGACTCTACACAGATCACTCTGCAGAGGATCCAGTACTTCAAATGACTGCTAGGTTTGCTTGTGATCGAGATCGTGATGCACGCGCTCTCCGTTTTGAGCTTCATGCCACCCGTGTTCGTCTGTATCGAGCACTGACACTCTTGGCACCCTTCGTGAGTGTTGGATCAGTCGAGTATGATGCTATCTACCTAGTCAGGACGCAGATGCCTTCTCGAGTTTCTTGGCCCGAGATTGGACGCATTTTTCCACCCCGTGGTCCTCTGCTTCCACCCTACGCTGGACCTAGGCCCCGTCCTTGCCCAAATGGATATCAGGGTCCACAGGACTCCGTGTTTTCCGATGGTCACCTTCAGCTACCGGGATACGCGGGTAACTTTTACGAGGACTACTATGGAGATGGAGATGAGTGAGACCGCCTGTGGTCTTACTTAGTGAGGATGTAGTAGTATCTTAGTATATTGTACGCAAGGTGTCTAAGTTCCAGAGGCTTAGATAAATAATGTATAGGAAGTCAGAGTTCCTCTGAAGGATGTATCATCTTCATCACGTTTGTATTAGCTTGGTGCTTGTACTAAAACGATGTATGGTTTGTATGACAGCTTGTGAATATATGTCTTGTATGCTTTTATCACCATGTTGTCAAGATGATTACCTCCTTTGCTCTGTAATCCTTCTAGTACTTCAATACCTTGATTAGACTCTTCCAATCAACTCTGTTTGACTTTGGTTTTCACCTTCAGGATGTCTCAAAGAACCCGTGGCCAGCTTGGTCGTGCCCAAGGTCGTGGGAATGAACAGGAGGAAGGCAACCTTCCACCCCCACCCACGATGGCTCAGGTTCTGATGGAGGTTGAGAGGAACCACCGAGACTCTCACCATTTGCTGGAGGTCATTTCCCGCAACACCACTCAGCAGCGCAACGAGTTGGTGTCCTTGAACGACTTCATCCGGCTTCATCCCCCGGTTTTCAGTTACTCCACAGAGCCCCTTGACGCCGATGACTGGCTTCGCAGCATCGAGAGGAAGCTCCAGGAAGGCCATGTTGCAGATGGCGACAGGGTCAGCTATGCCACCTATCACCTTGAGGGTGCAGCTAGCTCTTGGTGGGAGAACTTCCTGAACATGCGTCCCGTTGGACCGCCCGCATCTTGGGATGAGTTCTGCACTTCCTTCCGTGAGCACCACATTCCAAAGGGTCTTATGGACCGCAAGCGTGAGGAGTTCTGCAACCTTACCCAAGGCAGAAGGACTGTTGACGAGTTTAGTCGTGAGTTCAACCGACTTGCTCGTTATGCTACTGAAGAAGTCTCCACCGACGCAAAGAAGCAAGAGAGGTTCCGTCGTGGACTCAATTCTGGACTCCGTCGTGAGCTCAACCTGCATGACTTTGCCACCTTCCAGGTTCTTGTCAACAAGGCCATCAAGGCAGAGGACATGAACACCCCCAATGACTTCCGCAAACACCCTAGAGATGATGGATCATCCAGTTCAGGCTCTCAGAAGCGCAAGATCTGGATCCCCAACAGTATGTTCCGCCAGAACAACCCACCAAGGCCATCCTATGTGGCGCCTCGTCTCCCAGCTCAGTCCCACCCCGCTCCACCGAACAACCCAGCTCCACGCACTGTCTTTGGAGCCTGCTACAAGTGTAGTCAGGCAGGCCACTACTTCCGCGAGTGTCCCCAGAACCAGCTCCAGAATCAGAATGCTCCACCCCTTGCCGGAGGCAACAACAATGGTCATGGCAAGCCACCCCAGAAGGTCTACACCACCAAACCTGCTCCTCCCGCCACTCGTGGACGTGTGAATCATATTGCCGCCGAAGAGACTGACGACACCACTGACGTCATTCTTGGTACGCTCCCAGTCAATTATGTTCCTACTTCCGTTCTTTTCGACCCAGGAGCATCTCATTCATTCATGTCGGAAAGTTATGCACTTCGTCATGAGTTATCTTTTGTTGAATTGTCCACCCCAATAATTATTCAAACTCCAGGGTCAAGATGGCAAACTAATAGAGTAATCCATGGTAATCAAATTGCAATTGAGGGTTTAGTATTCCTTGCTTCACTCATAGCCCTCAAGTCTTTAGACATCGATGTAATCCTTGGCATGGATTGGCTATCGAGACAGAATGCCTACCTTGATTGCAAAGGAAAATCAGTGAAACTCACCCACCCTTCAGGCAAGACCGTCAATTACACCTCACCCAGAACAAGAACCCAAGTGCATTCTTTGAATGTGCTTCCCCCTCCCGACCTTGAAGATGTTCCGGTGGTTTGTGACTTCCCGGATGTCTTTCCTGAAGAGCTGCTGGGCATGCCACCCGACAGATATGTAGAGTTTATAGTGGATCTTGTGCCAGGAACCGCACCAATTTCTAGACGCCCATACAAAATGGCCCCACACGAGTTAGCTGAGCTTAAAACCCAACTGGAAGCTTTGTTGGAAAAAGGCTTCATCCGCCCTAGCTCATCGCCATGGGGTTTCCCCGTTCTGTTCGTAACGAAGAAAGATGGAACAGAAAGGATGTGCGTAGACTATCGCCCGCTAAATTTAGCGACGATAAAGAACAAGTACCCACTTCCCAGGATCAATGATCTTTATGATCAACTTGCAGGATCATCTGTCTTCTCCAAGATGGATTTGAGATTAGGTTATCATCAAATCAAGATCCGAAATGAGGATATTCCCAAAACGGCTTTTACTACTCGTTATGGTCTTTACGAGTACACCGTCATGTCCTTTGGTTTAACCAATGCCCCCGCCACTTTCTCACGCATGATGAATTCGATCTTCATGGAGTACCTAGATAAATTTGTTGTAGTTTATCTCGATGACATTCTCATCTACCCGAAGAACGAAGAAGAACATGCCGAACACCTAAGGCTGGTATTGATGAAACTTAGAGAGCATCGCCTGTATGCTAAATTCTCCAAGTGTGAATTTTGGCTAACAGAAGTGACCTACTTAGGCCACGTGATTTCTGCAAAAGGCATTGCTGTGAATCCCGAGAGAGTTTAGGCCGTCCTTGACTGGACTCCACCTGAATCGGTTAAGCAAGTTAGGAGTTTTCTTGGCCTAGCCAGCTATTGTCGTCACTTCGTCGAGAACTTTTCTAAAGTTGCAAAGCCTCTAACTGAACTCCTCAAGAAAGATAAGAAATTCCTATGGACTCCCAAGTGCGAGGAAAGCTTTCAAGAGCTAAAAATAAGATTGACTTCTGCACCCGTACTTGCGCCTCCAGACACCAAAAAGGATTTTGAGATCTATTGTGACGCATCACGGCAAGGGTTAGGATGCATACTTCTGCAAGATCGACATGTGGTAGATTATGCTTCACGCCAGTTGCGGCCACATGAAGAGAACTATCCTACCCATGACCTTGAAATCGCTGCCGTAGTTCATGCCCTAACAACTTGGCGACATTACCTCCTTGGTAATCGTTGTGAGATCTATTCCGACCACCAAAGCCTCAAATACATTTTCACCCAGCCAGATCTTAATCTCAGGCAAAGACGCTGGATTGAGTTGATAAAAGATTACGACGTAGGAATGTCTTACACCCCAGGGAAAGCCAATGTCATGGCTGATGCACTAAGTCGTAAGTCGTATTGTAACAACATCATGTTACAACAGTATCAACCACTTCTTCATGAGGAATTTGGCAAGCTCAATCTTGAGATTGTTCCTCATGGCTATCTTTCTACCTTGGTGGCGAAACCAACTCTTGAGTATCAAAACATAGTTGCCCAGAGGCGTGCACGAGGTGTTCGCCGGATCAAGGAGAACATTGCTAGCGGATTTGCTAACTCTTTCTCCACAGATAGCAAAGGAATGGTATTCTTTGGAAATCGTTTGGTAGTACCTAAGAATAGGGAACTAAGGCAACTCATCCTCAAGGAAGCCCATGACACACCCCTCTCGATTCATCCCGGTAGCACAAAAATGTACCGAGATCTACGCCAGAGATTTTGGTGGACTAGGATGAAGAGATACATTGCTCGATTTGTTGCCGAATGTGATGTTTGTCGTCGCATTAAGGCAGAACATCGGTACACTTCAACCTTTGCCTATTCCAGAGTGGAAATGGGACAAAGTCGGTATGGACTTCATCACCGGCTTTCCAAAAACCCAAAAAGGACATGATGCCATCTTCGTTGTCATAGATAGGCTTTCCAAAGTTACTCACTTCCTTCCAGTTCGCGAGTCTATAACTGCTAGCCAGTTAGCGGACTTGTACGTCTCTAGAATTGTATCCCTTCACGGTGTTCCTTTGGAAGTCAATTCTGATCGTGGTAGCCTTTTCACCTCTAGATTTTGGGGAAGCTTTCAGAATGCTATGGGAACTCATCTCTCCTTTAGTACAGCTTTCCATCCTCAGTCTAGCGGTCAAGTCGAAAGGGTTAACCAAATTCTTGAAGACATGCTCAGAGCTTGTGTTATCTCATTCGGAAAGAATTGGGAGAAATCTCTTCCATTTGCCGAATTTGCTTATAACAATAGTTTTCAATCTAGCCTGAACATGGCTCCTTTTGAACTCCTTTATGGACGACGATGTCGAACACCTTTAAACTGGTCAGAAACCGGTGAAAGACAATTCTTTGGACCGGGTATGATCAAGGAAGCAGAAGAGCAAGTTCGCATTGTTCGTGATCAATTGAAAGCAGCCCAATCTCGTCAGAAGAGCTACTATGATCGTCATCATAGGCAAGAGAGCTACAATCTTGATGAGAAGGCTTACCTTCGGGTTACTCCTCTGAAGGGAACCCAACGTTTCGGTATCAAAGGCAAGTTGGCCCCACGTTACATCGGACCTTTCCGTATTCTTGCTAAACGTGGAGAAGTTGCCTACCAACTTGAACTACCCCCGCACCTTTCCCGAGTACATGATGTATTCCATGTGTCCCAACTCATGCGTTTCTTCAAGGACCCCATCCGCGAAGTCGACCATGAAACGCTTGATCTCCAAGATGACCTTTCTTATCGAGAATACCCCGTTCGTATTCTTGATTTCGCAGAGCGTGTCACTCGTCGTCAGAAGATTAAGTTTCTGAAAGTGCAATGGTCACACCACTCTGAAAGAGAAGCTACAAGGGAAAGAGAAGACCGTCTCCGTGCCGAGTACCCCTCCTTCCTCCCGCAGACTTTTGAATCTCGGGACGAGATTCTGTTGAGTGGGGGCGCGTTGTCAGAACCCTCTGTTAGGTAATGTGCTAGGATCAAAGTCATCTTGCATCTTGTTAAAAATTTCAAAAGAAGTCATTGAAATCAAATCCAAAAGCAAAATGGGAGAAGGAACCCCCCCAGATGAATTAATTCAAAAGGCCAGATAAAAATCTTCTCCAAAAATTCATGTTTGATTTTTGAAAAGTCTTATAAATGAGTGTGATCTCATATCAATTGATGTGGGACCCACCCCATGCTCATGGATTTTTCAAATATTCAAACAGTGCCTGGAATTAATCAAAAACCCCTATTTGATTTAAAGTTCAAATAATTTGAATTTTAAAAATGTTCAAACTTTACAAGTGGCTAGCCTAGTATATTGTGGAGCCACATAAAAAGTTTTAGCATTTAATAAAATGCCTAGCTATTTATTTAGCACAGCAAAAAAAATTTACAGAAAAGAAAGGAAAGATCAAACAGACAGAAAATAGAAAAGGGAAAGGAGCCCACTTACCTGGGCCTCCCCGGCCCAACTTACCGTCCCAGCAGCCCAGCCTTGTCGTCTACCCCCGGGCACGAGCACACAGCTGCGTGTCTGGCATGCCGACGCCGCCGGGCAGCATCTAGCCTGCCTGGCCCCTCCCCGAACCGCCTAGAAGCGCCACGACGGCGCCCTGGAGACGCCGTGTCCATTCCCCCTGGGAGCCGTCTCCCCTTCCTCTTCCGCTCGATTCCATCGCCGCCCGTGAGCAACCGTGGAACACGCCGCCATCTTCACGCGGCCACCGTCGACGAGAGGACGCACCGTCAAGTCCATCCGCTCCGCCGTCGTCTGCAACCCCACCGTGCAGAAGGAATCGAAGCCAGGCGCCCCCACGAGCTCGCTAATTTCATCGTCTTCGTCTCCGCCCTCCGCGGATCAACCTCGAAATCCGGCAGCTCTAGAGCTTCCCCGCCTCCATCGACTACACAGCTGCACTCCCTGCGTATGGGTGAGCGTTTCCCCTCAAGCCACGGCACCGCTCGCCTCCTCTAGCTCTTTCCGCCATGTTCGCCGGAGTACCGAGCCGCCATGGACGACGACGAGGTCGCCCCTGTGCCCTATCGTCTCGTCCAGTGCGCGCATCGTCTTCCTGGTGGTCTTGCGCGTCTAACAAGCCCACCGTTGCCTCTCCCCGTGCACTGAGTTGACGACTGCGTCTGGCCAGTGGCTCCGCTGCCGCTAGAGCTCGTCGCCGACGTGGCTACGGTGCCTCCCAGCACCCGTACCTTGGCCCATTCGACGCGCGACGTCAAGAGCTACGTCTCAGTGGTCGCAGCGCTTCGAATGGTGCCCGGAATCACCCTCCCGTGTGTCGCCGCCGTGCTGGAAGGTCGCCGGCGACTAGCCGCCGGCGAGATGACGTGGACGCGATTAGCTTAAGCTTAATCCCCCCCACGGTGACTGCCATGTGGGCCCAGCCACACTAATCCCCCCCTGTTAAGTTAAATCTAATTCAAATCGTTTTAATTAAACAGTGAGAGGCTGACCAGTGGGTCCCAGCAGTCAGTGGCCCTCTGACGTCATGCTGATGTCACAGTGATGCAATAATGAATTTCCAGAATAAAAAGAATTCAAGAAATTCCAGAAAAGGCAGAAATTACCCCAAACTTTGGAAATTCATAGAAAATTCATTTTAACTCCAAATTTAACAAATAAGATATGAAAAATGACCAGGAGAAAATAAGCTATCCAAATATCCAACTTTCAACCATGTTTGAGTTGATTTTAAAAGGGGACCAGTAACATTTGCTATTTGGTTTAAATGGAATTAAATCAATTTCTTTCAAATGCTTTTGCAATTTGAACCATAGCAACATACCACATTATACTTAAACTTCAGAGGCATATCATACACATTTCAAAATGAATTACATTGATCCAACAATAGCATTTGTAACTTGGCTAAATTGAATTCAAATTGGAGTTTGAATTTGCAATTCATTTGCAATATAATCCATTTAAATGTAATTGCCTCACACATCAGAAACATATACATCAAGTTTCAACCTTCAACCATGTGATTGTGCATTGCATTTACTTTGCTACCTTGTTTGTTGTTTGTCGAGTAGAGGTGGAACCGGAACAGGAGGCTGCCCCCTTCGTTGAAGACCCCGAACCCGAACCTCGTCAGCAAGGCAAGCAAACCCCCATTGATCATGTCGACAAAATCCCAATTTCCTCTCATGTCTCGCTTATGCATGGTATAGGATGATTACCATGCTATGATTCTACCGCATAGATGAACCCATTCCTTTGCATGACCTATCATTTGTCACAGTAGTAAGCAAACCACAATCCTAGCAAATGTAGGAGTTGATTGATATCATGTGGCCCCTACAATTGTTAATACTTATTGCATGCTTAGAGTGATACAATGATGATATTGTTATGTGAGTCGTGATGGTAGTGATCATGTTGATGATGGTGGAAAGGTGTTGGTGAATCTACCCTAATACAAGGTGAACGATGAGAGGCTGTGTAGGAGTACACAGTGGGTTGTCTCGTTGAACACCGCCCTAAGTCCGAGTTCTTGTGTGGTGATCCAAGATGAAGAGTACAACCACACATTGGGCTCACTGACCCCTCTCAACCTATTAACTCATCCCTTTCGATGTCCAGATGTCGCAATACTTCGGAGTTCTGGTAGGTTTGTGGCCTGGCTGCTAAGTGAGAGAACGGCTCACCCGAGACCGGCTTACGCACCACGCACACATCATCTGGGTCCACTTTGCTAAACCGGCCGGGTTCACGATAGTGGTAGCCAACCCAGGTAGGCGGCTTTCTTGGACTAGATCGGCTATGAGGAAATAGTTCTGGTGAGCATCGTCGCTGACATCCCTTGAATGGTGTCGAGATCAAAGGCGGTAACTGATGATCATGTGTGTGTAGCGGTACACCCCTGCAGGGTTAACAAAACTATTCGAATAGCCGCGTCCGCGGTTAAGGACTGCTTGGAAAGCTTAGCTTGATTATTAGACAACTTGAACTGGACACTTCTAAAACACACCAAGATAAGTGTGAGTGCTATGGCGTGCTTTCTCATGGGGAAGTCGAGGAAGGCACCATAGTGGTGTAATTGGTTGGAGAAAGTAGTGCACTCGTGTACGCTTCTTACCTCAAGTATGGTACTCATAGTTCAGGACTAGCCAAGTCAAAGCTGGCACTTCTGCAAGTGAAACCCCACCTCCCTTTACCTTGATACATGTGCATGAGTAGTATAGCTCCTATGTAAGTCTTGCTGAGTACGACTTTGTACTCACGTTTGCTTATTCTATGTTTTAGATGAACCCACTGACCCCGAAGGTGGCTTCTTCATCGAGCTTGACGGCTGAAGACCAAGCTAGTCTAGTCCCAATCAGACGACTGGTTCCTCTGTACTCGTTGGGAGGAAAGATATCTGTTGTGTGTGCAGGTCCAGGTGAAGTTAGCAATCCTTAGATTGTCAACGGCGCCAATTGTTCACTTCACCACCTACTTGTCGATCTTGGAGTCCTACGGGAGACGATCTTTTCAACCTTGGTATCTTTACCAAGGGAAATTTGCCGCTACGCTACATCTCACCTTCCACTTGGGGTAACCAACGAGGGCGAGTATTATCTCGTGCATCAAGCAAATTTCTAGCGCCGTTTCCGGGGACTCCACTCTTCCAAATAGGGGAGTTGCACACTATCTTTTATCTTTGCTTTTTGGTCTTGTTAGTTTACCTTTCAGTTTTTGCTTCAGTGTCCTTTATCAAAAAAAAATTTAGTTATCTTGCTTGCTGCTGCTATGGGTTCTGATGTCTACACACGCTTCTATTCTTGTAGACTATGTTGGGCCTCCAAGCGCAGAGGTTTGTAGGACAGCAGCATTTTCCCTCAAGTGGATGACCTAAGGTTTATCGAACTCAGGGAAGTAGAGGTTGAAGATGGTCTCTCTCAAGCAACCCTGCAATTAAGATATAAGAAGTCTCTTGTGTCCGCAACACACCTAATACAACTAGGAGTTGCATAGGTGCACTAGTTCGGCGAAGAGATGGTAAAATACGAGTGATAGGTGTGGCAAAGCAAGGTAATATAAATCTATAATAAAAAGTGCAGCAAGCAAACATGTGAAAAAAGTGAGCACAAACGGTGTAAAAATGGTGGAAACAAGGCCTAGGCTTCATACTTTCACTAGTGGCAACTCTCAACGACATTAACATAGTCTAATCACATGATATTTCCCATAAAACATGCAATGGAGACGCACTCGGAGGTCATTCCTTTGTGGTCAAGAGAGGATGAGAATTATGTAGGGCTACAAAAGCACACCTCAAAGTTCGTAGTTCTCAATCTATGGATTTCCCAATGTCACAGCGGCCATCCAAAGAGAGTACCACAATCACCACAACATATCTCAAGGATAGTCAAAGACAAGCACCAAGAGACTCTCAATCTTCAATCAACACACAAAATAGTAAATCACTCATGATAATATTCTTCTAACCCATGTCCAATAGACCGCTGTCACCTTGGTCTCGGGGATTATACTAGATAAGATCAATTGAGTACATCAATCCAATACATAGAGGAAGGGGAAATATCATGGGATCACCCTAGATTAACATAGCCTATGATCACAACGAAGATCACATCATGGGAGAGAGAGAATACCACATAGCTACTTGTAGAAACCTCAGCCCCGAGGGAGAACTACTCCCGCTTCATGGAGGGAGGAAGCAACGTCGATGGAGATGAATCCGGGGGCACTTCCCCGTCCCGGCAGGGTGCCGGCACAAGAATTCTGTCCCCCCCCAAAACTTGATGGCGATGGCGGCGGAGATCGGAATTGCTTATCGATAAAAGGGGTCCGGAATCAGGGTTTCCTCCACGGGGTTAAAAATAGGGCCAAAGGGGGCACCAGGGGGGCCACAGGGCAGCCAGGAGGGTGCCCGGCGCGGCCTAGGATGGGGTCACGGCAGGGACCCTTATGGAGTCCCTGTGGTGGCCCTCCCCTCCTTCCTTGGTGATTCCGGAAGCTTTCGGGACGCTCATTTTTTATATAATTTCTCCGGAATTTTTGGAGCACTTTTAATGGCCGGAAAATCTGAAATACAAAAACAGCAGAAAACAGGAACTGGCAACTAGGTGCACTGAGTTAATAGGTTAGTCCAAATATGCTCAAAAGAGTATGAAAGTTCAAGTAAAACATGGCAGAGTCACACAAAACATGCATGGAGCAAGAAGAAATTATAGATACGTTTGGGACGTATCAACATCCCCAAGCTTAATTCCTGCTCGTCCTCAAGTAGGTAAATGATAACAAGCATAATTTCTGTGGTGACATGCCACACAACCATATAAGGATTTTTCAGTAAAGCAATCAAAGCACGCAATTCAATTCAAGTCTTAACAAGAAAGAGTCTATATTAGCATTGACACGAGCAACAAAAGAACAAAAGGTGCAAGAGCTCTCGCTGTCCATGACTCGAATGTCTCTAGATGGTGTTTGCGTGCAAGCAGGGGACTGGGAAAAAAGAGAGAAAAAGGTTGTTGAGAACAACTATCTACTAAAGTTTCACACATGGTCTCCTTTGGATTCTTATCTTGACTCGTCCCTAGACCACTAGCCAGGTACAAGTCAAACTGATCCACTCCCTTTCGATATTTTGAGCACTCATGCAATGGATGAGCGTGAGGAAGAAAGTTGACACCTAAAAGGCGAAACAGAAAGAAGGTGGAGGAGGAAGACAAAAAGGTGTGAAAGGCTCACATCAATGAGGACAATCATAGGCGAGAGAAGGCCATATGATAGATATGATGTGAGGAGTAGGGATTGCCATGCAACGGATGCACATGTGAGCTAAAATCTCTCCAAGGAAACTAGTGGGGGTGCATCTAACTTTCTTGCTCAAGAAGACCTAGAGCTCCTTTGAGGAGGCTCATCATTGGAATATACAAGCCAAGTTCTATAGTGTGAAGGTCCCCACATAGCTATATGCATGATGATGATCTCTATGGAGTACAAGGGATAGAGGATGAAGTACTAGTGTGGATCTCTCAAAAGGAATAGTAGTGTGCCCCCTTCTCTCTTTTTATTTTTCTTTTTCTCTTTTTTCTATTTTTTTTGTATTTTTTGGGTGGCCTCAATGGCTCTTTGGGATCTTTTGGTTTTTTCCTCTTTGGGATCTTTTCCTCACTTTAGGGGAAACACTCTATATTTTACAAGAATATAGTAGATCTTTCACACTTTACAAAGGTAATCACATAAAGAAGATATAACTATCATGATGCAAATGTATGCCTCTGCCAGGATAGCAGGATATGCAATGATACTAGCGCGTCATCTAGCAATGATTAGGGCAAGGCCCAACTAGCATGCGGCTCATCGATCAAGCAAGTAGCATGTATGACATGAGGATCAAGACATGAGAAGGTGGATGTTGCATGTCAATGTATCTCGGAAAGGCTATGGAAATGCCTTGTAGGTAGGTATGGTGGCTGTTTTGAGGAAAGATATAAGGAGGCTTATGATGACAGATCGTATCATGCCAAGGGTTTGGATGCACCGGCGAAGTATGTGCCAACTCTCAAGGTGAGAAAGGGCAATGCACGGTACCGAAGAGGCTAGAAAAAGTATAGGTGGGTGGAAGTGTCAACTTTCGAATACTCACATTAGTCGGAAGAACTCATGCACTTATTCTCGGTAACTCTCAATCTAATCAGGAGGTTCAAAAAGAGACAAGTACCCCGAGGAGGAGTGTATGGGGGTTTGGTTATCCTTGCGCATCCTCGACTCATGGTACGTGAGTGTACTCTAATATTCGAACCCTCCAGAGGTTAATGATCCATCTAGTAGCTAGAGTTCTCAACAGGGATTTTTGGTTTTCGAAAAACACACAGATTGCCCAAAATACGGCATCTATCACTAATAGGCTTGAGCTCTTGACACCAAAAGTTCAAACATTACTCTAGTCAATACCTCAAAACTTTTGCAATTACTACTACAAAGAGGATAGCAACTTCAACTACCTACTTCCTAGTCAAGACACAAAACTCAGTGCAATAGGCGAACTCTCTAACAAGATAAAACATGCAACCTATAGAAAGTTCAACCTGAGACAAAAGAAAATATCTAGAAGAAAACTAAAGCACTACAACTAAACATGGCAGCATCTAAGAAAAGAAAAAGAACAACTCACAGCTAAGGAAATAATCATGCAAATCCTATGAGGAGTTCTAGTTCAAACGGAGCGTGTTTCTCTCCCACACAAAGTAAGACGGGATCTAACTTGTTATGAACAGCAAGCAAAGCTAAAGAAAACTAAAAATAAAACCTAAGAGCGAGACGCTCCAAGCATAGCACATAATGCATGAAGTGATAAAAATATAGTGCAACGAGGGACGAACTGATAATTGTTGATGAAGAAGGGGATGCACGGGGGCACCCCCAAGCTTAGACGCTTGAGTCTCCTTGAATATTTGTTGGGGATGCATGGGGTCATCCCCAAGCTTGAGAGCTTGACACTCCCGAATCTTCTTTTATCATCTTTCATCGCACACTTGAAAACTCCCTTCATACATAACTCATCATAAGCTGATTAGAGAGGTTAGTACCCTTAATAAATAAATAAAATTCCACTGGATATAAAGATATTCTTGAAGAGCTACTGTTTATCAAGATTGCCAAAAAGGTTTTGCAAAGAAAAAGCAAGCTTAAGGTTTGCAAAAGTTAGGAGAGACAAAACGTGGAAGAATCTGTGTAAAACAGAACAGCAGGTGGTAAAGAATTTTGTAGGGGTACTTCTGCAACTCGAATAAAAAAACTCAGAACATACGCTCGAAAGTCAATTGTATGGAGCATGCTTTCAAAAAAATTCAGATCAAAAAGATGATCTGGTGATTTTAGGCTAATTTTTCCGTCCAAGGACATAATCTGTTTTCTGGACAGCATGTCACAACTTTTGAACTTTCTTGCAATCGGAGGCTAGACTTGGCACAAAGATTGAAAATAAAGATACAATGATGTTGCTACAGTAGTAACAATCATCAAGACCACTAAAAACTAAAAGTAAAAAACTCAAACTAAAGATAACAAGGGTTATCTCCCTAGAGCTCTTTCTTTATAGCCATAAAGATAGGCTTAAGATTTTAATGATGCTCTCGTAGGAATAAGGAATAAGAGTTGAAGAACAAAAGAGAGCATCAAGAAGTAAATAGGAAACACATTTAAGTCTAACATGCTTCCTATGCAAAGGGATCTTGTAGAGGAAAAACTCATTGAAGCATAAAGATATTAGCATAGGAAGGCAAAATAAGTGCAACTTCAAAGCCTTCAACATAAAGAGAGGGAACTTGATATTATTGAAATATCTATAAGAATATGTTCCCTTCTCATAATAATTTACAGTAGGATCATGAATAAACTCAACAATATAAGCATCACATAAAGCATTGTTACCATGATCCACATGCAAAAGGGTACTCTTACTCTCCATATAAGCATAATCTTTCTCATTGGTAATAGTGGGAGTAGGACTATCATAAACAACTTGAACACTATAGATTAATTGTGTATTAGGAAGATGGTGTTCAACAAGGGAGTAATTACTGTTGGAGATCGGCGCAGAAAACAAAATTTTTCCTACCTACGAGTCTCGAACCCAAGATCTATGCTATGCTGATGTATGTAACGGAAGGAATCGATGTTCATACCTTTGAAGACAGAAAGAGGGAAACGTTCCTCGAACGTGGTTGGCGTAGACTCTGATCCTACGACCTCCCTGTCGTGTTGAAGAACCTCCGACGATGAAGTAGCACCACACGTGTAGTGCCTCGCGGGATTACACACGTACGGTGCAACCGACGTCCCTCCGGGCTCCGAACCAGAAGAGCAGCGGAAAGAAGATTGATCTGGATCCCGATTCCGGCAGCGCGACAGCGTCCGGATGATGGTTAAACCCCCAACCAGGTGGAAACTCCAAACCAGGGGAGTCCGCTCTAGGTCGAAGAAAGAGAGAGAGAAACTCAATGTTATGTTCAAAAAGGCACCCCACCCCTCCTTATATAGGCCAAGGAGGGGCTCCACCCCCTCCCCTTCCCCCATGTGGGACTAAACCCCCAAGGGGGGGGATGGTGCGGCTAGGAGGGGGATGGGCCCCTCCCTTGGCGCCAAGCCCAAGGGGGGAGGCTCCCCTTTCCCCTCATGGGCCTTTTAAGGCCCAAATACATTTCACCTTTTTAATGAATTATTTAAATGATTTTTAATATTTAATTCTGTCAATTAAATAATAAAACATATTTAAACATTAATATATATTATTTTGAACCTTTCAAAATATCCGGAACAGCTTCCGGCACCTCCCGGTACATTTCCGGTGTTTTCTCTCTTTTCATCGATGATCCCGAATCAATCCTTAATGCATCGATTGCCCTTAAGTGTGACACCCTACGGTCCGGGAAACAGTAGACATGATCGAGACACTCTCTGACCAATGACCATCATGTGGGATCTGGTTACAATCCTTGATGTTCCCCTACGCTTCCATCGAATAAACTTCATCGCTGTTGAACCGTTAACAATATGACTTGATCCCTTTGTGCTTCGGTACTATGTTTGTCCGAGGTATGATCGTCGGTATCCAATACCTAGTTCTTCCTCGTCTCCGACATAACATGTTTACTCGTTTGTGAATATTATATCTCTTGTGACCTATTTACTTGCTTGCAAGCTATTGATGCAACACCACCGAGTGGGCCCAGAGTACCTATCTGTCACTCGGATTGAAAAATCCCGGTCTGATCTATTTCATACTCCTCAACATATCTACTTCGGAATACCCAAGATACACCTTTTCAGTTACCATGTTTCAGTGTAATGGTTAATGCATTCAAAGCATCCTAATAGATAGCAATTATGTATGATCATCACGGTCTAAGGATTCAGTCACTATGTTATTAAGTCATCGCAATGCTGAACTTATGTGACTTGATCACAATGCAATGCTTAAGGTGGGTGTGTGTCCATCACATCATTCTCCTAATGATATGACCTCATTGTCAATAGACTATTATGTTCTCATGATCAGGAAACCTTGATCATTAATTGCCCAATGAGCTAGTATGCCTGAGTTTAACTAGGGACCAGGTTGTTATTTATCACACGTGTATTAATGTTTCCGCTTAATACAGTTCTAGCACAATATATAACGTATTATGAACAAACAGATATGTGACAAATATCTTTATTAATTTGCCTCTAGGGCACATATCCAACGGTCTCCCACTTGCACTAGAGTACAAATTACACTAGTTTACATCAGGTATGTATCTAACACCAATAGTCTCTCGGTGTTGTTCAAACTTGGCTTGTGGAAGAGGTTTAGTCATTGGGTCTGACGGATTCAGATCCGTATGTATTTTGCAAATCCTAGTATGACCATCCTTGACGTAGTCCCGCGTCACATGGAAACGCCGGAGAATATGCTTGGCTGTAGAGTGAGTCCTCGGCTACCTTGCGTTAGCAATGGCACACGTATTGTCGCAATAAATGCTAACAGGGTCAGTGCAACTAGGGAATACGCCAAGCTCGACGACGAACTTCTTCAGCCAATGCGCTTCGTTTGACGCTTCACAAGCGGCAATATACTCCGACTCCATCGTAGATTGGGCGACGACTGATTGCTTGCCGCTCCTCCAGCTAATCGCACCACCATTCAACATAAACACGTATCCCGTCTGGGATTTTGAGTCATCGGGATCAGTACCAAGACTGACATCGACGTAACCTGTTACGGCGAGCTCTTCTTCACATCCTCCATAGACAAGAACCAGATCCTTAGTTCTTCGTAAGTACTTAAGGACGTTCTTCACTGCAATCCAATGATCCATTCCAGGATTACTTTGGAAACGATTAGTCAGACTAACCGCCAGGGCCACATCTGGTCGAGTACACATCATAGCATACATGATAGAACCTATGGCTGAGGCATAGGGCTTTGAGGACATTTCCTCCCTTTCTTTTGCTGTTGCTGGGCATTGAGTCACACTCAATTTACTTCCTTTCATAATGGGCAAGAGGCCTCTCTTGGCGTTATCCATCTTGAACCTCTTCAATATCTTCTCAAGGTAAGTTCTTTGACTCAGTGCTAATAGGCGTCTTGATCTATCTCTATAGATTTTAATGCCTAATATGTATGCAGCTTCACCTAGGTCCTTCATGGAAAATTGTCCATTCAAATATTCCTTTACCCCCTCTAGAAATTTCACATCATTCCTTATCAATAATATGTCATCCACATATAGTACTAGGAATGCCACAGAGCTCCCACTCGCTTTCTTATAAACACAAAATTCTTCTTCATTTTGGACAAATCCAAAAGCTTTGATCACCTCATCAAAACGAAGATTCCAGCTCCGAGATGCTTGCTTCAACCCATAAATGGACCGTTGAAGTTTGCATACCTTACCAGCGTCCATAGGATCAATAAAACCTTTCGGTTGTACCATATACAACTCTTCCTCAATGTTGCCATTTAGGAACGCGGTTTTCACATCCATCTGCCATATTTCATAATCGTAATAGGCAACAATTGCTAGCAATATCCGGATAGACTTTAGCATCGCTATACGAGAGAAAGTCTCTTCGTAGTCAACTCCTTGAATTTTTCGGAAACCTTTTGCGACAAGTCGAGATTTATAGACATATACGTTTCCGTCTGCGTCAGTCTTTTTCTTGAATATCCACTTATTCTCGAAGGCCTTTCGGTCCTCGGGAATATCCACCAAAGTCCATACTTTGTTGGCATACTTGGAGTCTATCTCGGATTTCATGGCTTCTAGCCATTTCTCGGACTCGGGTCCCTCCATTGCTTCTTTGTAGTTCGCAGGTTCGTCAGGTTCATTTAACATGACTGCGTTGACAAATTGCCCATAAAACTGAGTTTTTACTCGGGCTCTTGATGACCTGCGGGGTACAATAGGATCCTCTTCATCTTGATCATGATCATCATGTATGTCACGATCGTTATGAATATCATGATGACCGTTCTCTTCAGCTCCCACTACGGAAGATGGTTCCAGAACAACTTCCATTGCCATTTCTTTCACTTGGAGTGATTGGTCAATCATCTCGTTGAGGTCTATTTTCCTCCCACTCAATTCTTTCGAAAGAAACTCTTTCTCAAGAAAGCATCCAGTCTTGGCGATAAACTTTTCGCCCTCAGACTGATTGTAGAAGGTGTACCCAACGGTTTCCCTTGGATATCCCACATTGATGCACTTATCCTCTTTTGATTCGAGTTTGTCAGGCTGAAGTTTCCTAACATAAGCCTCACAACCCCAAATCTTTAAGTGAGACAACTTGGTTTCTTGCCATGCCATTCCTCAAATGGTGTTGTCTTTACGGATTTGGACGGTGCCCTATTAAGAATGTAAGTGGCAATTTCTAATGCATACCCCCAGAATGACACAGGTAAGTCGGTATGAGACATCATCGATCGTACGCTATCCAATAGAGTTCGATTACGTCGCTCAGAAACACCATTACGCTGAGGTGTTCCTGCCGGCGTAAGTTGTGGTACGATGCCACAAGTCTTAAGATGATCGCCAAACTCGTGACTTAAATACTCGCTTCCTCGATCGGATCGAAGGTGCTTGATTTTCTTCCCGAGTTGATTCTCGACCTCACTCTGAAATTCCTTGAACCTTTCAAAGGTTTCAGACTTATGTTTCATTAAGTAGATATACCCATATCTGCTTAAGTCATCTGTGAAGGTCATGAAGTAACGAACACCATTGCGTGTGGGGACGTTCATAGGTCCACATACATCTGAATGTATGATCCCTAACAAGTCTTCCGCACGCTCAATTGTTCCTTTGAATGGAGTCCTTGTCATCTTGCCCATAAGGCATGGTTCACATGTGTCAAGGGATCCAAAATCCAATGACTCCAGAAGTCCATCATCATGAAGCTTCTTCATGCGCTTTTCACCAATATGATCAAGTCGACAATGCCACATCGTCATGTGTTCTTCGCCACTAGGTTTTAATCTTTTGGCCTCTACGTTATCAATATGAAGTATATCACAAACGAGATTAAGAATGAATAAGCCATTTTTCTTCGGTGCGTGAACATAAAACACATCATCCTTATAAATCGCACAACAAATTGTATCTGACTTAAAAGAATAGTGGTCTCGCTTCAAGCAAGAACCACTAACGATGTTCACACTCAATGCGGGTACATAGTAGCACTTATTCAAAATCAAAACTAATCCCAAAGGGAGACTAAGATGCTTCGTGTCGACCGCCATAACTTCAATCCGGCAGCCGTTTCCCACGCGCATCGTCACTTCATCTTTCATCAAGCGTCGCCTATTCCGTAGCCCCTGAGAGGAGTTAGAAATATGAGCAACAGATCCTGTATCAAATATCCAGGATTTGTTCCCAGCGCTTGTTAAGAAAAGATCAATAACGTGTATATCAAATATACCTTTGTCTCTTCTGACAATCTTGCCAGCCTTCTTATCCTCTAGGTACTTGGGGCAGTTGCGTTTCCAGTGACCATCACCCTTGCAGTAGAAGCACTCAACGCCGGGCTTGGGTCCAGGTTTGGGTGCCTTACGAGGAGTGATAACTGGCTTGTCACCCTTCTTCGGGCTTCCCTTCTCCTTCTTGCCAGACTTCTTGAATTCAACGGTCTTGTTGACCATGAATACAACATGCTCCTTCTTGATCTCAACCTCAGCAGTTTTCAGCATGGCGAACAACTCAGAAGGGGTCTTAGTCATCCCCTACATGTTGTAGTTCAACACAAAGCCTTTGTAGCTAGGGGGCAGCGATTGCAGCACCCTATCAACAGCAAGTTCATCTGGAATCTGACATTCCAGAGCATTCAAGCGTTGAACATAGCCAGACATCTTGACCACGTGCTCACTAACACTGCTATGTTCATCCATCTTTGTTGAGAAGAAAGCTTCAGAAGCCTCATAACCTCCAGCCCTGGCTTGGGGTGCAAAGACGACCTTGAGGTCGGTGATTATCTCATATGCACCCATCCTCTCAAAGCGTTTCTGCAGCTCAGCCTCCATGGAGTAAAGCATTCCACTCTAGACAAGGTTGTAATCATCCGTCTTGGAGAGGTAGACATTCTTCTCATCCTAACTAGCATTTGCTGGTGGTTCGTCACCTAATGCGGCCTCTAGTACGTATGCCATCTTGAGGGGAACGAGGAGAATCCTCAGAGTGCAGAATCAGTTGGTGAAGTTTGACCCATTGGTTTTCAGTTTTTCTTTGTCTAGGAATGACCCTAAGTTGAATGAGGGGCGAGGTGCAGCCATCTACAATGGTTATTTGCAAAACACATATTTAGACTTTGTTCATAATTGGAGTTCAATTTTAATTAATTCTAAAACTCCCATTTAGTTAAACCTCTCTCCAAATTTACTAAGTGATTAAAAATCCTAGTTTGAATGATCGTCCTCGAATATCACACGTCCGACGACACATCTCCCTAGGTAGGCCATCATGCCAATCATATCCGTTATATGAATCATGCTTAACCTTTCGGTCATCCGTATCCCAAGCTCATATCTACATATGTCAAGCCTGCCAGTCGAACCTTAGTGTATGGCTGTTCAGCAAGGCCATATCTGCATATGCTAGGCTTGTCAAACCCAACCTTATGCAATCGCTAATGTATGCATGACACCCGATCGTCACGGCCTGCCTATCATAAGGAGATCCTTCCAGGCGGTGCCCACTAAGGGAGAATACAATCATGGTATTGAGAGAGATTATCCTATCATGCTACCGTCGCATATCTAGCATATTAACAAGACAGGAAGTAAAACTGTAAATCATACAAGCTATGATCCCCCCTTAAATGCAAATTAAAGTTAAAACGCCTTCTACTTTATCTTTTGAAAGTTTTACGTGGATGCAAAGGGGTTTCGAGAGAGAACCGCTTTCTATCCTGCGAAAACAAGCCATAACACCAATCCTGCAATCGTCTCTATTACACCCCTGTCGGGGCCCTCCGTTGCAAACGTCTTCGCGTCGCTAATTTTACTGAGACAGACACCCCCAGCCACTTATATGGTACAAGCCATATGTCAAGCGTGGAACCAGTCTCGCGTAAACGCGTAAGGTCGGTCGGGGCCGCTTTATCAGGACATTGCCGCAACGCTAAACGAGTACACGTCGGAGGGTAACAATTGGAGAATTGATGCCCACATCCTAGATGTGTTCTACCCGTACAATAGATCTACGCATAGCCTTGCTCTGATACCACTGTTGGGGATCGGCGCAGAAAACAAAAAAATTCCTACATACGAGTCCCGAACCCAAGATCTATGCTATGCTGATGTATGTAACGGAAGGAATCAGTATTCATACCTATGAAGACCGAAAGAGGGAAACGTTCCTCGAACGTGGTTGGTGTAGACTCTGATCCTACGACCTCCCTGTCGTGTTGAAGAACCTTCGACGATGAATTAGCACCACACGTGTACTGCCTCGCGGGATTACACACGTACGATGCAACCGACGTCCCTCCAGGCTCTGAACCAGAAGAGCAGCTGAAAGAAGATTGATCCGGATCCCGATTCTGGCAGCTCGACGGCGTCCGGATGATGGTGAAACCCCCAACCAGGTGCAAACGCCAAACCAGGGGAGTCCGCTCTAGGTCGGAGAAAGAGAGAGAGAAACTCAATGTTATGTTGAAAAAGGCACCCCCACCCCTCCTTATATAGGCCAAGGAGGGGCTCCACCCCCTCCCCTTCCCACATGTGTGTCGGGACCCGGGGTTAGCGTATGTAATTCCAGTCATGATACAATCACATGGAGAGCCGAGAACCGTACCCACTTGTCTAAGCAGACAAGGCCAAGCACAGAACGTTCTCGGTAAGCATCGAACGTGAGGGGCATCCCATTCAGGCCGGATGATCAACTGAGATGGGTCCTCAACGTCCGCTCACAAGTCTAAATGCTTATGGGTGATGAATCCCATACTCATAGACAAGTCGCCTCAACCATGTTATCGATTGGATCCTAACTCTTACATAGACTTACTCCAGCCCGATCACTTAGTCGGGGTCTAGGGCGGGCTCGATCATACAACAAAGTGTGCACGTGACAGAGTCATGAGCAATCGCATCGCGATGCCCCAAGCTGCGCGCATCTATGGGCCACTTGGTGTATAAAAGACCGCCAGCCAGATCACAACTAAGGTCTCGAAAACCCATACTAAGACATGCATGTTATAATCATACACGCATCACACATGTCTAGTATGAACAGCAGGTATCATCACATAACTCTACAAGTACTCTTTATTGATATACACATAGAGCATACAAAGATCACATGGATGTGATCAACATTACATCATACAACGGAAGCAAATTAGGTCTGAGTACAGACAAGTTTAACAAATGGCTTAGAGAAGCCTTGTAAACAAACATGCCCTTCCACGAGGGACCAGACTGCTGTCTGGAACTATACTACCAAGGTCAACGTCGAGCTTCAGGTCGATGACTCCATCGGGGTCTGGGTTTCCATCTAAAACATAGAATAAGCAAACGTGAGTACAATGTCGTACTCAGCAAGACTTACATCAGAACTACACTACTCATGCTCAAGTATCAAGGTAAAGGAGGTGGGGTTTCATCATGCAGAAGTGCCAGCTTTGACTTGGCTAGTCCTGAACTACGAGTACCAGACTTGAGGTAAGAAGCGTACACGAGTCCACTACATGTCTCCAAACAATACACCACTATGGTTACTTCCTCGACTTCCCCACGAGGAAGCCCACCATAGCACTCACGCTTATCTTGCGGATTTTAACAGTATCCATTCAAGTTATCTATTGATCAAGTAGAGGTCTCCAAGTAGTCCATAACCGCGGACACGGCTATTCGAATAGTTCATTAACCCTGCAGGGGTGTACATCTTCACACGTGTGTCATCACTTATCGCCTCGTTCTCGTCACCCTTCAAGCGGGTGTCGGACGTGGATGAAACCAAGGCACTAACCTCACATCACCTTCTCTAATCCAGGAGTCGACTACCTGAGTTTGGCACCGCTCGAGAGTCCGGCCGGTTCCACGAAACGGACTCAGATAATGTAAGGGACCGAGACGCCACCTCTGCCAGATGGTTTCACTGCCTCACAAGTCCACCCACATATCTATAAGATGCAACCTTTTCTTCATTCTTTTTCTATGCACATGACAAATGGAAAGCCCGAATCTATTGTGACTCCTGGACCGGATCGGGTACGTAAAGAGGCCAACAGGGTTCCCATAAAACCCTACATGTGGTCATACTCTTTGTCTTGGATCACAAAACAGGAACTCGGGGCCTAGGGCAGTGTTCAACGAGACAACCCACTGTGTACTCCTACACAGCCTCTCATCGTTCACCTTTGCTTAGGGTGGATTCACCAACATGTTAACACCAGCATCACTGTGTTCATTCCATCCCGACTCACAATCATAACATCCTCATTGTATCACTAAGCAGAAAAGCAGTAACAGTTGTAGGGGCCACATGCTCATCATTCAACTCCTAAATCTGTTAGGATTGTGGTTTGCTTAATACGGTGACAAAATGATAGGTCATGCATCGGAATGGGTTCAACTATGCGAAAGAACGTGTCTCGGTGATCTCCTAAACATGCATAAGAGAGACTGAGAGGGAATTAGGATTTTATAGATATGAACAATGGGATTTTGCTTGCCTTGCTGACGATACACGGGGTTTACCGATCTTCTTCATCGTCGGGGGTGATCACCGTCTCGGAGGCACTGTTATCGGCACAATCATCAACAAAGGGGGGGGGGCAACAATGTAATAGAATGCACAAGCACATGTTTATGTTGTCACATGATGTGAAAGGTATTGGTGTGATCTAGGTTCAAATTGCCACATGTTAATTGAAGTTGATTTGAAAAGTTAATTCAAATTCAAACTCCAAATGTTATTCAAATTAGGTCATCTTGCATTTGCTAATGTTTGGTCATTGTAAACCATATGATCATGTGTGTGATATGCTTCTGAAGTTCAGGTGATCATGTTTGCATTGTAATGGTTAAAATTTGAATTGCATTTGAATTAAATTTGAATTAATTCCATTTAAGCCAAATAGCAAAAGCTACTGGTCCCATTTTAAAATCAACTCAAACATGGTTGAAAGTTGCATATTTGGATAGAGAATTTTATGCTGATCATTTTTCATATATTATTTGTCCAATTTGGAGTTCATATGAATTTTCTATGAATTTTCAAAGTTTAACTGATTTTCTGGAATTTTCTGGAATTATTAAATCATTTCGAAAATTCTGGAAAGTCTTTATTGCATCAGCATGATGCAATGCTGACATCAGTGGGGGGCTGACCAGTGGGGTCGACCTGTCAGTGACACAAGGGGTTAACCCCTCTCTGTTTAAACTAAACAGAGGGGTTAGGGGGCCAGGGGGCCCACCTGTCAGTGGCGTGGGGCTGATTAGCTTAGGTTAATTAAGGCCTTAATGGTCTGGGTCGCCGCCGGTGACTGGAAGCTCGCCGGAGCTCGTCGGGTTTGGCCTAGACGGCATGGGGGAGGAATAAAAGAGTACTGGGGCGTAGCCCACAGCCTCGCGCGTCCGTTCAAGCCTTCTGGGGTTCAAGCAGGTGCACTGGAGCTTGCCCTCGACGGCAATGGCGGCGGCCGCTCACTGGTGGAGACGAAGACGGTCTAGGGGGCTCGAGAGGAGGCTTGGAGAGGGGGAATCGACGCGTATGCTCACCCTGATGTTGATGACGTCGACGAGGACGCCGGGGAAACTGCGGAAGGAGAGAAATTTCTCGCCGGAGGGGAACGGCCGTGGCGGGGAAACTCGATGCCGGCATCGTCCTCGGGGCCCCTTGGGTCGAATTAATGGCTCACGGTGACGGTGACGACCTCGGTGAGTCGGAAGGACAAGATGGAGAGGCGTGGGGTGGCCTCTGGCCACCGCGGCGCTCGACGATGCGCTCCGGCCGCTCTCGGGCTCCTGCAGAAACCACCGAGGACGAAGGGGAGAAGAGTCTGGGAAGGGGAAGAATGAAGGGGATGTGCCCACGCATCTCTGCGGAGGGGATAGGGGCGAGGGGAAGCACCTCCGTGGCCAGGGGGGAGGTGGCGGCCATGCAAGGTGCACGGCTCGGCCGTCCCTCCTCCTGGCAGAGGTGGAAGACGGTCCTGCCCCCCCTGGGCTGGGCCTCTTCTGAGCCAAATGGGCCAAGTGGCCAGGAACGGTAAGTGGGGTTTTCCCCTTTAAACTTTTTTTTATATTACTGTAAATAGGTCGGCCCCACTAAATAATTTAGCTAGGCATTTTTAATAAATGTCCAAATAGTTTTTAAAAATCCTAGGTGACCGATAGTTAGCCACATATAGAATTTGGACATTTTTGAAATTCAATAGATTTGAATCTCAATTCAAATAGGGGTTATTTTAATTTTCCAAGACATTGTTTGAATTGTAGAAAATTCCTTGATTGTGGCAATGAACTCAAACCACTTTTAAAATGATCACCATCATTTATAGGAATTTTCCAAATATTCAAATGATTTTTGGAAAAAGATTTTTATCTGGCCAATTGATTTAATTTCTCAGGGCTTTCTGCTTCCCCATTTTTGAATTTCATTTGAATTTTTGCATGATGCAAAGGGATCAAACAATCCTAGCACTTACCCTAGTTGGGGTTCTGACAACTCGCCCCCACTCAAAAGAATCTCGTCCCGAGATTCAGAAGTCGTCGGGAGGAAGGTGGGGTACTCGGGACGGAGGCGGTCTTCTCTTTCCCACGTAGCTTCTTTTTCGGTGTGATGTGACCGTTGCACTTTGAGGAACTTGATCTTCTGACGACGAGTGACACGCTCTGCGGAATCAAGAATACGAACAGGGTACTCTCGATAAGAAAGGTCATCTTGGAGATCAAGCGTTTCATGGTCGACTTCGCGGATGGGGTCCTTGAAGCAACGCCTGAGTTGTGACACATGGAATACATCATGTACTCGGGAAAGGTGAGGGGTAGTTCAAGTTGGTAGGCAACTTCTCCACGTTTAGCGAGAATGCGGAAAGGTCCGATGTAACGTGGGGCCAACTTGCCTTCGATACCGAATCTTTAGGTTCCCTTCAGAGGAGTAACCCGAAGGTAAGCCTTCTCATCAAGTTTGTAGCTCTCCTCTCTATGATGACGATCATAGTAGATCTTTTGACGAGACTGAACGGCTTTCAAACGATCACGAACTATGCGAACTTGCTCTTCTGCTTCCTTGATCATATCCGGTCCAAAGAGTTGTCTTTCGCCGGTTTCTGACCAGTTTATGGGTGTTCGACATCGTCGTCCATAGAGGAATTCAAAAGGAGCCATGTTCAGACTAGATTGATAGCTATTGTTATAAGAAAATTCGGTAAATGGAAGAGATTTCTCCCAATTCTTTCCGAAAGAGATAACATAAGCTCTGAGCATGTCTTCCAAGAATTTGGTTAACCCTTTCAACTTGACCGCTAGATTGAGGATGGAAAGCTGTACTAAAGGATAAATGAGTTCCTATAGCATTCTGAAAGCTTCCCCAGAATCTAGAGGTGAAAAGGCTACCACGATCAGAATTGATCACCAAAGGAACACTGTGAAGAGACACAATCCTAGAGACGTACAAGTCCGCTAACTGACTAGCAGTTATAGACTCGCGAACGGGAAGGAAGTGAGCAACTTTGAAAAGTCGATCAATGACAACGAAGATGGCATCATTTCCTTTCTGGGTTTTTGGAAAGCCGGTGATGAAGTCCATACCGACCTTGTCCCATTTCCACTCGGGAATAGACAATGGTTGAAGAGTACCAGCAGGTCTTTGGTGTTCTGCCTTAATGCGACGACAAACATCACATTCTGCAACAAATCGTGCAATGTCTCTCTTCATCCGGGTCCACCAAAATCTCTGGCGTAGATCTCGGTACAGTTTTGTGCTACCGGGATGAATTGAGAGGGGAGTGTCATGAGCTTCTTTGAGGATGAGTTGCCTTAGATCCCTATTCTTAGGTACTACCAAACGATTTTCAAAGAATACCGTTCCTTTACTATCTGTGGAGAAACATTTAGCAACTCCGCTAGCAATGTTCTCCTTGATCCGGCGTACACCTCGTGCACGTCTTTGGGAAACTTGTCGGGACCCGGGGTTAGCGTATGTAATTCCAGTCACGATACAATCACATGGAGAGCCGAGAACCGTACCCACTTGTCTAAGCAGACAAGGCCAAGCACAGAACGTTCTCGGTAAGCATCGAACGTGAGGGGATCCCATTCAGGCCGGATGATAAACTGAGATGGGTCCTCAACGTCCGCTCACAAGTCTAAATGCTTATGGGTGGTGAATCCCATACTCATAGACAAGTCGCCTCAACCATGTTATCGATTGGATCCTAACTCTTACATAAACTTACTCCAGCCCGATCACCTAGTCGGGGTCTAGGGCGGGCTCGATCATACAACAAAGTGTGCACGTGACAGAGTCACGAACAATCGCATCGCGATTCCCCAAGCTGCGCACATCTAAGGGCCACTTGGTGTATAAAGGACCGACAGCCAGATCACAACTAAGGTCTCGAAAACCCATACTAAGACATGCATGTTATAAACATACACGCATCACACATGTCTAGTATGAACAGCAGGTATCATCACATAACTGTACAAAGTACTCTTTATTGATATACACATAGAGCATACAAAGATCACATGTCTGTCATCACATTACATCATACAACGGAAGCAAATTAGGTCTGAGTACAGACAAGTTTAACAAATGGCTTAGAGAAGCCTTGTAAACAAACATGCCCTTCCACGAGGGACCAGACTGCTGTTTGGGACTATGCTAACTTAGTCAACGTCGAGCTTCAGGTCGGTGACTCCATCGGGGTCCGGGTTCTCATCTAAAACATAGAATAAGCAAACGTGAGTACAATGTCGTAATCAGCAAGACTTACATCAGAACTATACTACTCATGCTCAATGTATCAAGGTAAAGGGAGGTGGGGTTTCATCATGCAGGAGTGCCAGCTTTGACTTGGCTAATCCTGAACTACGAGTACTAGACTTGAGGTAAGAAGCATACACGAGTCCACTACATCTCCAACCAATACACCACTATGGTTACTTCCTCGACTTCCCCACGAGGAGCACACCATAGCACTCACGCTTATCTTGCGAGTTTTATAAGTATCCATTCAAGTTGTCTAATAATCAGGTACAGGTTCCAAGTAGTCCTTAACCACGGACGCGGCTATTCGAATAGTTTTGTTAACCTTGCAAGGGTTTAAACTACACACACATGACCATCGGTTACCGCCAAGTCTCGCCACCGTTCAAGAGGTGACAACGAGGATGTTCACCACGACACTTCGCTCACAACCGGTCTATTCCAGGAGTCGACTATCTGAGTTTGCCTCCACTCGAGAGCCCGGCCGGATCAACGAAACGGACTCAAACAATGCAGGTGACCGAGACGCCACCTCTGGCAGATGGTTTTCCTGCCTCACAGGTGCACCCACATATCTATATGATGCAACCATTTCCTTCGTTCTTTTTCTATGCACATGTCAAATGGAAAGCCCGAACTAATGTGACTCCTGGACGTCGACACAGATCAAGGTACTAGGCCGAGAGGGGTCAGTGAGCCCAATGTGTGGTTGTACTCTTTGTCTTGGATTACCATACAAGAACTCGATGCTTAAGGCGGTGTTCAACGAGACAACCCACTGTGTACTCCTACACAACCTCTCATCGTTGACCTTGTATTAGGGTGGCTTCACCGACACAGTTTCACTTTCATCAACACCATGTTCACTATCATCCCGACTCACATCAAAAGTAACCTCATTGTATCACTAAGCATGCAATAAGAATTAACAGTTGCAGGGGCCACATGATATCAATCAACTCCTATGTCAGCTAGGATTGTGGTTTGCTTACTACTGTGACAAGATGATAGGTCATGCAAAGGATATGGGTTCAACTATGCGGTAGAATCGATACAAGATGATCTCCTAAACATGCATAAGCGAGACTGAGAGGGAATTGGGATTTTATAGACATGATCAATGGGGTTTGCTTGCCTTGCTGACGAGGTTCGATAACGGGGTCTTCAACAAAGGGGGTGGCCTCCGGTTCCAGTTGCACGTCTATCGAGCAAACAATCAAACAACGAATAAATATACTTGCAGTGCTCAAGCACATGATCAATATTGTAATGTGATGTTCATGGTTGCATTGTGTGGGCAATTCTATTTAAAAGGAGTATATTGCATTTGAGTTGCAAATTCAAACTCCATTTGAATTATCGATGAATTTCAAATGCATTTGAATGCATGAAAGTTCATTTGAAAAGTTGATCATGAAGTGATGTGGTATAGTTGAGGTAATGCGTCTGATGTGGGGGTGAAACTATTTAAAAGAAGTGTGTTGCAAAATCATTTGCAAATTCACTCCAAACTTGAATTTGAATTAAATGCATATGGATGTTTGCCACTGTTCACCCAATTTTAATTGGTCAAACATGAAAACAGAGCCCATATTCATAATCCTTGGATTTTTCTGATATTTTTAGACATATTATTTGCTATATTTGGAGTTAGGATGAATTAATTATGATTTTCCAAAGTTTAATCAATTTTCTGTAATTTCTGGAATTTCTTTAAATCATTTAATTTCTGGAAAAATTCTTTATTGCGTCATAATGAGGTGGGGGTGATGTCACAGGGGGGGCTGACAGGTGGGGTCGGGGTGTCAGTGGGAGAGGGGTTAAATCCGTGGTTAATTAATTTAACCAGACGGTTTAAGGGGGCAGGGCCCACCTGTCAGTGACCCAAGGGTCAACTAACAGGGGATTAGCCCCTTAAGCAAATCGGGCCCGCCGGCGGTTAGCCGGCGGTGACTAACCCGTGCGGCGGCGCCCGTTGCGGACGGCGGTTCCGGGCACATCTGGGCACGGGGAAGCTACCAGGGGGTAGCCCGTGCTCGCCCGCTTCGAGCTGTGCCACTGGGGTCTCAAGGGGAGGTCTGGGAGCGCGCCGGCGACGAAGAGCAGCGGCGGCGCAGCTCTGTCTTCGGCGAGATTAGTGGCTAGGGCACGGGGAGCAGAAGGGAGTAGGGCAAAACGACGAGCTGCTCACCCTGAGCGTGAAGAGGAACTCGGGGAAGCCGGAGGAGGCGAGACGGCGGCGTATTTCTCGCCGGAGCTTCACGGCAGCCGGAGAGGAACGGTGACGAAGGCGTTGGCTCCGGAGCTCCCAGGCTCGATTAACTGCACGGCTTGACGAAGACGATGCTGGCGGAGCTTCTGGACAGCTTGCGGCGGCGAGTGGGGCACGTTGGCCGCGAGTTCTACGGCGGCGTGCTCCGGCTGGGCTTCGGGTCCGTGCGAAAACTCGACGAAGAGCGACGGGGAGGAAGCAGCGATGGGGGCAAAAGGTGTGGGGGCTCCTGGCGAGTGTGGTGACGCAAGGAGAAGCCTCGGGGGGGCCTAGAAGGTGCTCGCCGTCGAGGTTGCGGTCGTCGGCCCCCGGCATGCTCGACAGCGAGCTGCTTGGGGTAGACTACAAGCCCCTCGTGGGGTTGGGCCGGGGTTCGGCTAGTTGGGCCTGCGGCCTGGCTGGGGTGGGTTGCTTTGCCCTTTTTCTTTTTCTTTCTGTTTCTCCTTTTCTGTAAATATGTTTTGACCTGAATAAAATAGCAAGGCATTTTATAAAATCATGAAAACTTTTATGTGGGCTTATAACATAAATAGCTAGCCACTCATATGTTTTGGTGACTTTTGAAATTCAAACAATTTGAATTTCAATTCAAATTGGAGTTAAATTTAATTTCCAATGCACCTTTTGAATTTTTGAATATTCCATGGGCATGGGAAAATCCCCAACCACTTTTTCAATGATCAGCATCATTTATAGGAATTTTCCAAACATTCAAATGATTTTTGGAAAAAGATTTTTATCTGGCCATTTGATTTAATTTCTCGCTTTTCTTTTCCCCATTTTTGAATTTCTTTTGGAATTTTTACATGATGCAAAGGGATCAAACAAACCCTAGCACTTACCCTAGTTGGGGTTCTGACACAACTATGATTTGATACTCAAGGGTTGGTTTCGCCACGAAGTTGAAAAGAGATCCACGAGGAACAATCTCGAGATGGAGCTTTCGAAATTCCTCATGAAGAAGTGGTTGATACTGCTGCAACATGAGGTTGTTACAGTACGACTTACGACTTAGTGCATCGGCCATGACATTGGCTTTGTCTGGGGTGTAAGAGATTCCTAAGTCATAATCTTTTATCAACTCTATCCAGCGTCTTTGCCTGTGGTTAAGATCTGGCTGGGTGAAAATATATTTGAGGCTTTGGTGGTCGGAAAAGATCTCACAACGATTACCAAGGAGGTAATGTCGCCAAGTCTTCAGGGCATGAACTACGGCAGTGAGTTCAAGATCATGGGTTGGATAGTTCTCTTCATGTGGCCGCAACTGGTGTGAAGCATAAGCTACCACATGTCTATCTTGTATAAGTATGCATCCTAACCCTTGCCGTGAAGCATCACAAAATATCTCGAAATCCTTTTTGGTGTCTGGAGGTGCAAGTACGGGTGAAGAAGTCAATCTTCTTTTTAGCTCTTGAAAGCTTTCCTCGCCCTTGAAAGTCCATAGGAATTTCTTATCTTTCTTGAGGAGTTCAGTCAGAGGCTTTGCAACTTTAGGAAAGTTCTCGACGAAGCGACGGCAGTAGCTTGCTAAGCCAAGAAAACTCCTAACTTGCTTAACCGATTCAGGTGGAGTCCAGTCAAGGACGGCCTAAACTCTCTCGGGATTGACTGCAACACCTTTCGCAGAAATCACGTGGCCTAAGTAGGTCACTTCTGGTAGCCAAAATTCACACTTGGAGAACTTGGCATAAAGGCAGTGCTCTCTAAGTTTCATCAGTACCAGCCTAAGATGCTCGGCATGTTCTTCTTCGTTCTTCGAGTATATAAGGATGTCATCGAGGTAAACCACGACGAACTTGTCCAAATACTCCATGAAGATCGATTTCATCATGCGTGAAAAAGTAGCAGGGCCATTGGTTAGACCGAAGGACATGACGGTGTACTCATAAATACCATAACGAGTAGTAAAAGCCGTTTTTGGGAATGTCCTCGTTTCGGATTTTGATTTGATGATAACCTAATCTCAAATCCATCTTGGAGAAGACAGAGGATCCTGCAAGTTGATCATAAAGATCATTGATCCTAGGCAATGGATACTTGGTCTTTATCGTCGCTAGATTTAGCGGGCGATAGTCTACGCACATCCTTTCTGTTCCATCTTTCTTCGTTACGAACAGAACGAGGCAACCCCATGGAGATGAGCTAGGGCGGATGAAGCCTTTTTCCAACAACACTTCAAATTGGATTTTTGGCTCAGCTAACTCATGTGGGGCCATTCTATATGGGCGTCTGGAAATTGGGGTTTTGACTGGTATAAGATCAACTATAAATTCTACACACCTGTCGATGACTAGGTTTAAGGGGTTGGATCTCTGGATAACTTTCTAGAGGATGACCAAGGTTTAATAGGGACTACAACAGATATGTCAGAGTAGCAAAGTACCCCAACACATTGTTTAGTGTGGTTGTTCTGGCTAGAAGACATCTAAAGTAGGAGGAAGAACTGCAATTGAATCACTATAGGTTTATAGAACAACACCTACAACAAACTCTAGAGAACTGTCGGGCATGCCACCTAGAAGTTCTTCAAAAAGGACAACCGAAAAGGATAGAAGGATTTTGCAAATGCATCAGATTATGAAGAAACCTGGAATGACTCGGTCAGCATAACGGCTGTAATTGCAAGAGAAATGAAAATTCTCACAACATTTCAACAACACTTACATAGGAAGTCTCAAAATAGGAAGCAAAACGACTCTAGAAGACCGAGCACAACTTTCCTACGGCTACAAGGAAGCAATCAACGAGATGTTCTAGTAAGACATAGATGAGCCTAGTCCTATCATCCCGTAGAAAAGATAAGGGTGACTCAGAACTCAGATCGATGAGGATAAGGAGAAAAAGAAGCCTTACGTTGTTCCCTTATACCCAGAGTAACTATATAAATATAGAATGCTAGACTCGACTTCGACCAAGGGTTTGATAATCCTACAGATAGTCCTGCTCTGATACCAAGTCTGTCGGGACCCGGGGTTAGCGTATGTAATTCCAGTCATGATACAATCACATGGAGAGCCGAGAACCGTACCCACTTGTCTAAGCAGACAAGGCCAAGCACAGAACGTTCTCGGTAAGCATCGAATGTGAGGGGCATCCCATTCAGGTCGGATGATCAACTGAGATGGGTCCTCAACGTCCGCTCACCAGTCTAAATGCTTATGGGTGGTGAATCCCATACTCATAGAAAAGTCGCCTCAACCATGTTATCGATTGGATCCTAACTCTTACATAGACTTACTCCAGCCCGATCACTTAGTCGGGGTCGATCATACAACAAAGTGTGCACGTGACAGAGTCACGAGCAATCGCATCGCGATGCCCCAAGCTGCGCGCATATAAGGTCCACTTGGTGTATAAAAGACCGCCAGCCAGATCACAACTAAGGTCTCGACAACCCATACTAAGACATGCATGTTATAATCATACACGCATCACACATGTCTAGTATGAACAGCAGGTATCATCACATAACTCTACAAGTACTCTTTATTGATATACACATAGAGCATACAAAGATCACATGTATGTGATCAACATTACATCATACAACGGAAGAAAATTAGGTCTCAGTACAGACAAGTTTAACAAATGGCTTAGAGAAGCCTTGTAAACAAACATGCCGTTCCACGAGGGACCAGACTGCTGTCTGGAACTATACTACCAAGGCCATCGGGGTCTGGGTTTCCATCTAAAACATAGAATAAGAAAACGTGAGTACAAAGTCGTACTCATCAAGACTTACATCAGAACTACACTACTCATGCTCAAGTATCAAGGTAAAGGAGGTCGGGCTTCATCATGCAGAAGTGCCAGCTTTGACTTGGCTAGTCCTGAACTACGAGTACCAGACTTGAGGTAAGAAGCGTACACGAGTCCACTACATGTCTCCAAACAATACACCACTATGGTTACTTCCTCGACTTCCCTACGAGGAAGCCCACCATAGCACTGACGCTTATCTTGCGGATTTTATAAGTATCCATTCAAGTTATCTATTGATCAAGTAGAGGTCTCCAAGTAGTCCATAACCGCGGACACGGCTATTCGAATAGTTCATTAAGCCTGCAGGGGTGTACATCTTCACACGCGTGTCATCACTTATCGCCTCGTTCTCGTCACCCTACAAGCGGGTGTCGGACGTGGATGAAACCAAGGCACTAACCTCACATCACCTTCTCTAATCCAGGAGTCGACTACCTGAGTTAGGAACCGCTCGAGAGTTCGGCCGGTTCCACGAAACGGACTCAGATAATGTAAGGGACCGAGACGCCACCTCTGCCAGATGGTTTCACTGCCTCACAAGTCCACCCACATATCTATAAGATGCAACCTTTTCTTCATTCTTTTTCTATGCACATGCCAAATGGAAAGCCCGAATCTATTGTGACTCCTGGACCGGATCGGGTACGTAAAGAGGCCAAACAGGGTTCCCATAAAACCCTACATGTGGTCATACTCTTTGTCTTGGATCACAAAATAGGAACTCGGGGCCTAGGGCAGTGTTCAACGAGACAACCCACTGTGTACTCCTACACAGCCTCTCATCGTTCACCTTTGCTTAGGGTGGATTCACCAACATGTTAACACCAGCATCACTGTGTTCATTCCATCCCGACTCACAATCATAACATCCTCATTGTATCACTAAGCAGGAAAAGCAGTAACAGTTGTAGGGGCCACATGCTCATCATTCAACTCCTAAATTTGCTAGGATTGTGGTTTGCTTAATACGGTGACAAAATGATAGGTCATGCATCGGAATGGGTTCAACTATGCGGAAGAACGTGTCTCGGTGATCTCCTAAACATGCATAAGCGAGACTGAGAGGGAATTAGGATTTTATAGATATGACAAATGGGGTTTTGCTTGCCTTGCTGACGATACACGGGGTTTACCGATCTTCTTCTTCGTCGGGGGTGATCACCGTCTCGGAGGCACTGTTATCGGCGCAATCATCAACAAAGGGGGGGGGGGGTGGAAACAATGTAATAGAATGCACAAGCACATGTTTATGTTGTCACATGATGTGAAAGGTATTGGTGTGATCTAGGTTCAAATTGCCACATGTTAATTGAAGTTGATTTGAAAAGTTAATTCAAATTCAAACTCCAAATGTTATTCAAATTAGGTCATCTTGCATTTGCTAATGTTTGGTCATTGTAAACCATATGATCATGTGTGTGATATGCTTCTGAAGTTCAGGTGATCATGTTTGCATTGTAATGGTTAAAATTTGAATTGCATTTGAATTAAATTTGAATTAATTCCATTTAAGCCAAATAGCAAAAGCTACTGGTCCCATTTTAAAATCAACTCAAACATGGTTGAAAGTTGCATATTTGGATAGAGAATTTTATGCTGATCATTTTTCATATATTATTTGTCCAATTTGGAGTTCATATGAATTTTCTATGAATTTTCAAAGTTTAACTGATTTTCTGGAATTTTCTGGAATTATTAAATCATTTCTAAAATTCTGGAAAGTCTTTATTGCATCAGCATGATGCAATGCTGACATCAGTGGGGGGCTGACCAGTGGGGTCGACCTGTCAGTGACACAAGGGGTTAACCCCTCTCTGTTTAAACTAAACAGAGGGGTTAGGGGGCCAGGGGGCCCACCTGTCAGTGGCGTGGGGCTGATTAGCTTAGGTTAATTAAGGCCTTAATGGTCTGGGTCGCCGCCGGTGACTGGAAGCTCGCCGGAGCTCGTCGGGTTTGTCCTAGAGGGCACGGGGGAGGAAGAAAAGAGTACTGGGGCGTATCCCACAGCCTCGCGCGTCCGTTCAAGCCTTCTGGGGTACAAGCAGGTGCACTGGAGCTTGCCCTCGACGGCAATGGCGACGGCCGTTCACTGGTGGAGACGAAGACGGTCTAGGGGGCTCGGGAGGAGGCTTGGAGAGGGGGAATCGACGTGTATGCTCACCCTGATGTTGATGACGTCGACGAGGACGCCGGGGAAACTGCGGAAGGAGAGCAATTGCTCGCGGAGGGGAACGGCCGTGGCGGGGAAACTCGATGCCGGCGTCGTCCTCGGGGCCCCTTGGGTCGAATTGATAGATCACGGTGACGGAGACGACCTCGGTGAGTCGGAAGGACAAGCTGGAGAGGCGTGGGGTGGCCTCTGGCCACGGCGGCGCTCGATGATGCGCTCCGGCCGCTCTCGGGCTCCTGTAGAAACCACCGAGGACGAAGGGGAGAAGAGCCTGGGAAGGGGAAGAATGAAGGGGAGGTGCCCACGCATCTCTGCGGAGGGGATAGGGGCGAGGGGAAGCACCTCCGTGGCCAGGGGGGAGGTTGCGGCCATGCAAGGTGCACGGCTCGTCCGTCCCTCCTCCTGGCAGAGGTGGAAGACGGTACTGCCGCCCCCCCCCCTTGGCTGGGCCTCTTCTGAGCCAAATGGGCCAAGTGGCCAGGAAAGGTAAGTGGGGTTTTCCCCTTTAAACTTTTTTTATATTACTGTAAATAGGTTGGCCCCACTAAATAATTTAGCTAGGCATTTTTAATAAATGTCCAAATAGTTTTAAAAAATCCTAGGTGACCAGTAGTTAGCCACATATAGAATTTGGACATTTTTGAAATTCAATAGATTTGAATCTCAATTCAAATAGGGGTTATTTTAATTTTCCAAGACATTGTTTGAATTGTAGAAAATTCCTTGAGTGTGGGAATGAACTCAAACCACTTTTAAAATGATCACCATCATTTATAGGAATTTTCCAAATATTCAAATGATTTTTGGAAAAAGATTTTTATTTGGCCAATTGATTTAATTTCTCAGGGCTTTCTGCTTCCCCATTTTTGAATTGCATTTGAATTTTTGCATGATGCAAAGGGATCAAACAATCCTAGCACTTACCCTAGTTGGGGTTCTGACAATGTGGGACTAAACCCCCAAGGGGGGGATGGTGCGGCTAGGAGGGGGATGGGGCCCTCCCTTGCGCCAAGCCCAAGGGGGGAGGCTCCCCTTTCCCCTCATGGGCATTTTAAGGCCCAAATACCTTTTCACCTTTTTAATTAATTATTTAAATCATTTTTAATATTTAATTCTGCCAATTAAATAATAAAACATATTTAAACATTAATATATATTATTTTGAACCTTTCAAAATATCCGGAACAGCTTCCGGCACCTCCTGGTACATTTTTGGTGTTTTCTCTCTTTTCACTGATGATCCCGAATCAATCCTTAATGCATCGATTGCCCTTAAGTGTGACACCCTACGGTCCGGGAAACAGTAGACATGATCGAGACACTCTCTGACCAATGACCATCATGTGGGATCTGGTTACAATCCTTGATGTGCCCCTACGCTTCCATCAAATAAACTTCATCGCTGTTGAACCGTTAACAATATGACTTGATCCCTTTGTGCTTCGGTACTATGTTTGTCCGAGGTATGATTGTCGGTATCCAATACCTAGTTCTTCCTCGTCTCCGACATAACATGTTTACTCGTCTGTGAATATTACATCTGTCGTGACCTAGTCACTTGCTTGCAAGCTATTGATGCAACACAACCGAGTGGGCCCAGAGTACCTATCCGTCACTCGGATTGACAAATCCCGCTCTGATCTATTTCATACTCCTCAACATATCTACTTCGGAATACCCAAGATACACCTTTTCAGTTACCATGTTTCAGTGTAACAGTTAATGCACTCAAAGCATCCTAATAGATAGCAATTATGCATGATCATCACGGTCTAAGGATTCAGTCACTATGTTATTAAGTCATCGCAATGCTGAACTTATGTGACTTGATCACACTGCAATGCTTAAGGTGGGTGTGTGTCCATCACATCATTATCCTAATGATATGACCTCATTGTCAATAGACTATTATGTTCTCATGATCAGGAAACCTTGATCATCAATTGCCCAATGAGCTAGTATGCCTGAGTTTAACTAGGGACCAGGTTGTTATATATCACACGTGTATTAATGTTTCCGCTTAATACAGTTCTATCACAATATATAACGTATTATGAAAAAACAGATATGTGACAAATATCTTTATTAATTTTCCTCTAGGGCACATATCCAACAATTACCTCCATGATTATGACAAGTTTCATAAGGATAATTTCTCCTTATGTCATAGGTACCTTTATAATCACTAAAGATAGGAGTTATAACATCATCATAGTAGATAAGACCATTATCATTGCTAGAAACTATATTTGTAAACATGTTCTCTTTATTCTTACTAGCAAAAGAATTATCAATTACCACATCACTAATGGGTAAAGGACTTGCAATCCTATCATCCCCAAGCTTAGAGCTTTCCATATCATCACTCTCAGAGTTAGTACCAAAAAGATTTTCAAGATCATAAGTAGCATTATCATCATTTTCCCAATCACAAAAAGTAACATGCATATCATAATCAAAATCATCTTCAATAGTGCCTACGGACTTAACATCAGGATAATAATGAATGCAATCAAGCTCACCGTCCTCCAAAAATTTCTGTCCGTTAGTATAAAAATTGATACCCATTCTTCTTCCTTCTTGCTCCTCTTCCTCCTCCTCTTCTTTTTCTTATTTACCTTAGGAGGGAGTGGTTGGAGATGAAGCTTCTCCACATATCCTGGTTTATCATTAGAAACAATAGGGGAAACTTGGGAGAAACTCTCCTTTTTATTAGTAGAGATATTAGAGACATTTTTATACTTTGGTAAAGTTCCCTCCTTTCTAATCTTACTTATGTAATCATTTTCATGGCAATTAACAACACAATATAGATGGCAATTTTGCAAAGTGTTGCTAATTCCTAAGGCATTAACATCTAGCCAAGAAGTCTTTTCTGATAACTCTTCACACATCAAAAACAACATAAGTTCATCATAAAGATCAGAAGTGATCATGTTATCACACAACTGATTAACAGTTATTCTTTGAAAGTTCATGCATTGAAAATTAAAGTGACCCTCTATGCAGCAAAGTTCACAAGTAAAACGATAAAGGTCACACAATTCTCTAGCAATTTCATTTAAATATTCTACCCAAGTGATTGTTCTTTCATGCTTATGTTGCTTACAATACTTCTCTTCTTCAATCATAGGCCTTTCACAAGGTCTATCCACTCCACAAAAATTAACATGCTTATATAAAACTTCATTTTCAGGAATTGGATCATGCATGTTGCAATCATCATGAACAATCTCATTTTCTTTGCAAATCTCTTTAAAAGGTTCATGATGCTTGATCCAATTCTCCTTAGCCATATTAAGATGTGAAGAAAAAGATTTGAGGAAATCAACAAGGAGTTGAGAATCAAGCCCAAACTTAGCACTAAACTTATTAAAACTTGAAGTTTCAACAAAGGACTTAATGCAATCATACTCATAATTTATACCTGACTCTTTACCTTTGTCGATCTCCCAATCTTCAGTATTGCGTTGAATTCTTTCAAGGAGTTCCCATTTAGCATCAATCTTTTCGTTTGTGAAAGAACCCATAGAGGAAGCATTGAGAAAATCTTTATCCTGTCGAGAGAGCCTCGCATAAAAATTAGTAATAATTATATCTTTGGGGAGCCCATGGTCAGGACATTTTAGCATTAAAGTTTTCAGTCTCCCCCAAGCTTGAGATATGCTCTCTCAGTTGTGAGGATAGAAATTATAAATATAATTCCTATTCTCATGAACTTCATGAAGAGGATAAAACTTGGAGTAAAAGAGAGACTGGATCTCTTCCCAATCCTGTAGGTGAGAATCATCTAGTAGCCTATACCATTCCAATGCTTTTCCTTTCAGTGACAAGGCAAACAATTTCTTCATGACTTCACCTCTTGTCAAACCTGAAATCTTAAATAACTCACAAAGTTTTGTAAGTTTCAACAAATGAATACTAGGATTGACTGTCCCATCATAACAATCATTAATAATTATTTCAACTATCCCAAGTGGTATTTTGAACGGGATACATTCAGTAGATGGAGGAGACTTCTCTTCCACGGGTGTGGTAAAGCGGCCTTCCCCAAACAGCGAACTAAGAGTGCAGTTTTCCATAAGCATAACTAGTGAAAAGTAAAAACAAGAAACGAAAAGATTTAATTGCAAGATCTACGCTTACCTCCCCGGCAACGCTTACCTCCCCGGCAACGGCACCAGAAATAGCTTGATGTCTACGCACGCTTCTATTCTTGTAGACTATGTTGGGCCTCCAAGCACAGAGGTTTGTAGGACAGCAGCAATTTCCCTCAAGTGGATGACCTAAGATTTATCGAACTCAGGGAAGTAGAGGTTGAAGATGGTCTCTCTCAAGCAACACTGCAATTAAGATACGAGAAGTCTCTTGTATCCCCAACACACCTAATACAACTAGGAGTTGTATAGGTGCACTAGTTCGGAGAAGAGATGGTAAAATACGAGTGATAGGTGTGTGACGAGGGGGTGACCCCACGACTCCTACGGATAAGCCTACCTGGTGTCCCTGAAGACAGAAGGCCCTTGAAGATACAGCCTCGGCCCGCTAATTGGCACCGACGTAGGAGTCTGCGACTCACAAGGAAGGTGCAAAAACCTGCCGTATGGTTAGGAAAGCTTACCTGTAAACGTAGATGAACTCCCCGAGACCTAGCCCGGTATATAAGGGCTAGGAGGGGCGACACCAGAGGGCAACCAATATCATATGTAAACCTAGCCTTGAGCGCTCCAGCCTTGGCATCCACTGTAATCACATCTCCCCCATCAATAATATCGAGCAGGAGCGTGCCTTCCTGTTTGCCGACGAGCTATCGTCCAACCTGTGTCTCTCATGACTAACCCAGGGTCCCTGACCATGGGATTTGCCGGGGTTGATCCCCGTCAATTGGCGCCGTCTGTGGGAACTACACAGGTTCGGATCACGATCTCGGCGGTCCCGTCTTCAGCAAGCTACAACTCAAGGGCAAGAACCAGATCTAGCCCACTCGAAGGATTCAAGATCACGGCGAACATCTCTGCCACCCCATCAAGACCGCTCGGGCTACAGCTGTGCCAGGACCGATACTACGGTAACGCCAAGTGCAACGTCAGCACCGAAGGAATCGACGACCCAGAAGAACGACGAGGGGCCTTTACGAAGGAATTCCACTCGACGAAACGCGACGCGCAGCGGAGGACTCGAACATCTTTCGACAACCCACCGCTGCCCGGGCACCCGCCGCACATCAAGACGATGACTACGAGATCGAAACCAGCGATCAGCGGAACCATCGCCAAGGAAGAAGGAATCGACGACCCAAAAGGCACACATGGGAGATCTACGGCGAGGCTCCAATGAAAGAGCCACGTCACGCAGCCGCGCAACCGACGACCGCTCGACAACACGCCATCGCACGAACACCTGCCGCCAGCCAGGACAGCGACTCCGAGACACCGGTGGGCGAGTAGTATGACCCAGATCAAAGGCCAGATGAATTCGCCAACCTCATCAAGAACCAAGACATGAGTCGAGGAATCAAAACCGACCCTCGCTTCCACGAACACCCGGAGGATCACGAGAAAATCTTTATAATCTCAAGGAGGAAGAGGCACGCCGGATCTAGCAAACTCACGGCTAGAGAGCAGCTAGCAGGACCCTGCACGATCCACAGCTTCGAGGATGACTGGGGACGTGTCAGGTCAGGCCACACTTTGAGAGACTGTCGCCTGTTCAACGAGCTAGCCGACGACCTCAAGAAGGAGAAGCAGAAAGAAGACAGGCGCAACCGGCGACCCGAACAATCGCCGGCCTCAAGCCCGGAAGGACGTCACAGCCCCCCGCAAGGACAGGTGCTCATGATCCAAGAGGGAAGGGTGCCGCAAACACAACGCGACGCCTACACCCTGCAAGCTAGAGCAGCCGAGAGCACAAACATAGTCGAAGTCTACCATCTACATGATACGGAGACCAGCATCACGTTCTCACAGGAAGACCATCCACCCGCAGTCCCAAGACCGGGGCACGCGCCCCTGGTGCTCGATGCACAAATCGGAGGGTACGACATGGATAGGGTCTTCATGGACGGAGGCAGCAACATGAATATCATCTTCGCCAGCACTCTGCAAAAGATGCTGATCCCACGATCAGTATGGAGAAAATCGAGCACCGAGTTACACGGGGTAGTCCCAGGAGAAGCAGCCACATCCCTCGGAGTCATCGAACTTGAAGTTGTCTTCCGCAACCGACGCAACTTCGCAAAGCACTTCCTCAAGTTCGAGGTACTCGACTGGCAATCGCAGTGCCATGCCATATTGGGACGGCCAGCATTCGCACACTTCATGGCGGTCCCACACTACGCCTACCTCAAGCTCAAGATTCCAGGATCAGCAGGAGTCCTCACGATCAACGGAAGCTTCATCAAATCAGACCAATGCGACCGTGACTTTCACAAAATCTCCGACACATTCGGAGCCGAGCAAGAACTCAGAGAAATAGCCATGGTGAAGGACAAGAGTACCTTCCCATTTGTGATCCGAAGCGAATCTAAGGAGTATGAACGCGACTTCAGCATCGACAGCGACACAGTCACTCACCAAGTGCACCCGACGGACCCGGAAAAAACAGTCCGCGTGTACGCCCACCTACCAGAGGAGAAGGCGACGACCCTCGTCGCTTTCCTTCGAGATGAGTGGGAAATATTCGCCTGGTGCCCAGCTGACATGCCTGGAGTACCACGCGAATTCGCGGAGCACGACCTACGCATCAAACAAAACACGAAGCCGGTGAAGCAAGCTCTGAGATGATTCTCGGAGCCCAAGCGCAGAGCAATCGTAGAGGAAGTCAACTGGTTACTCGACGCCCAGTTCATCCGAGAAACGAAGAAAGCCACCTGGATAGCCAACCCAGTGCTGGTGCCCAAGAAAGACACGACCGTACTGCGCATGTGTGTCGACTACGGACCAGTCAACAAGCATTGCCCGAAGGACCACTTCCCCCTGCCTAGAATCGATCAGATAATCGACTCGACAGCAGGGTGCGATCTACTTTCTTTTCTTGACGCTTACTCAGGATACAACCAGATCAGGATGAAGGAAGAAGACGAAGAGCACACATCGTTCATCACCCCCTATGGCGTATTCTGCTACAGGACCATGCCCTTCAGGCTAAAAATCGCAGGCGCCACATACCAGCGAATGATGCAAGCCTGCCTGAAGGAGCAAATCGGAAGAAACGTGCAAGTCTATGTGGACGACATCGTCATCAAGACCTACAAATCAGCCACACTACTCGACGACCTGCGCGAAACCTTCGCAGCGCTCAACAAATACAGAATCAAACTCAACCCAAAGAAGTGCGCATTCGGCGTACCGACAGGGAAGCTGCTCGGCTATATGGTCTCTGCCCGAGGAATCGAGGCAAATCCTGAGAAAGTCCAAGCCATCTCCCGAATGCAAGAACCAACCGACGTCAAAGGAGTACATCAGCTCACTGGAAAACTCGCAGCCCTAAGCCGCTTCATCAGCAGGCTGGGAGAACGCATGCTGCCTTTCTATCAGCTGCTCAGGAAAGGAGAGAAATTTGAATGGATGGAGGAAGCCCGCCAAGCATTCGCGGACCTGAAAAAGACACTCTCGACCCCACCAATCCTTGCGGTACCCAAGGAACGAGAGAAGCTATACCTCTACGTGGCAGCATGTAACAGTGTAGTAAGCACAGCGCTCGTTGTCGAACGCGCAGAAGAAGGCAAGGTCCAGAGCATCCAGAGACCAATCTACAACCTCAGCATGCTCCTGACCAAATCCCAGCAGCGGTACCCGCATTATCAGAAGCTACTACTAGCCATCATCATGATCTCAAGAAAGGTGTCCCACTACTTCGACGAGCACCCTATCACAATCGTGAGAAGCGCACCACTCGCTGACATACTCAATAACCCTGGAGCGACTGGACGAGTCGCTGAGTGGAACATTGAGCTCAGCCCACGGGACCTGCAGTTCAAGCACCCAACATCCATCAAAGCCCAATTACTCCCAGATTTCCTGGTCGAGTGGACGGAGGTTCAGACACCAGGCCCCCCAGACCTATCAAGTTCATGGTCAATGTTCTTCGATGGATCCAAGAGACAACAAGGGGCCGGGGCAAGAGTTGTGCTCATCTCCCCTAAAGGAACAAAGCTAAAATATGTCCTCCAGATCAACTTCAGTCACGCCTCCAACAACGAAGCAGAATACGAGGCACTCCTCCATGGCATGCGCATGGCCAAAACATGCGGAGCCACTCGCCTCATAATCTACGAGGACTCCAATCTCGTCGTCCAGCAGACGATGAGAAACTGCGACGCAATAGACGACAACATGGCGGCCTACCAGAAGCTCTACAACGCACTCGAAGGAAGTTTCGACGGGTGCGAGCTCCACTACATCACCAGGGCCAACAACACAGAAGCCGACGAACTCGCGAACATCGGTTCGACCCGAGGACCAATACCACCCGGCGTTTTTCTCGAAAGCATCATCCGGAGATCCATCAAGGCACAGGCAGCAGCACCTGAAGTAGTCGTGGACGGCGAGGACGCAACAGACCTGGCGCAGGTGGCAGCAGCAACCCCATCAGAAGGCACAAGCACCAACACACCCGACGGCACAGATCCGACAGAGCTCGAAGGACCTGTCTGGGCACAACCGTTCCTCCGATTCCTAATCGAAGGTACGCTACCGCAAGACGTGGCCGACGCACGACGCATCAGCCGACGATCCAAGGCGTTCACGGTGATCAACAAACAACTATACAGGCGCAGCATCACCCAGATACTCCAAAAGTGCATCGACGAAGAGGATGGCAAAGCCCTGCTGCTCGAAATCCACGAAGGCACCTGCGGGCACCATGCGAGCAGTTGAGTACTCGTGTCAAAAGCATTCCGAGCCGGGTTCTATTGGCCCACAGCCATGAAAAACGTAGAGTAAATCGTGCGACGTTGTGTCGCCTGCCAGAAATTTGCCAACAGGCCACACACTCCCGCCTCAGAGCTCAAGACCATACCGCTATCCTGGCCGTTCGCCACCTGGGCACTCGACATGGTGGGACCACTCAAGAAATCATCAAAGGGCGGAAGGACACACTTGCTCGTCGCAGTCGACAAGTTCACTAAATGGATCGAAGCAGTACCCATCACCAGCTCCACAACCCTCACGGCTGTCAACTTCATCAAATCAATCATCTTCAGGTTCGGCGTGCCACACAACATCATCACGGACAACGGCACGAACTTCACAGCCGCAGAATTCCAGAACTTTTGCGAAGAACTAGGCATCAAAATAAATTATGCATCAGTCGCGCACCCGCAGTCCAAAGGCTAATTGGAAAAAGCAAACGGCCTTGTATGCGGGGGAATCAAGAAGCGGCTCCTCGCACCACTTGAGCAAGCCGCCGGCAACTGGGTAGAAGAACTCCCCGCGGTACTATGGAGCCTACGAACTACACCAAACACCGCAACCCAGTACACACCCTTCTTCATGGTGTACGGGGCAGAGGCAGTCCTACCACATGACCTCAAGTTCGGAGCACCTCGGGTCACCGGATATGAAGAAGAAGAAGCAGAAGAAGCACTACAAGATGACAAAGATACAGCTGACGAAGCAAGAGATACAGCCCTGGCAAAATCAGAGGGGTACCAGGACAAGCTACACACCTACCAAAGCAGTCGCTTGCGCAGTAGAACCTTCAACAAAGGTGACCTAGTCCTACGGCTGATACAAGAGAAGGTCCATAAACTTTCCCCCAATGGGAAGGACCATTCATAGTCTCAGAAGTCATCGGAGGTGGCGCCTACAGGCTGAAGAATCCGAAGACAGACGAGGACGTGGGCAACCCATGGAACGTAGAAAACTTGCGACTGTTCTATCCATAGTCCCCATCGGTCAGACATGACTGGCAACTCATGTAGCCGCTCGACCGCAATAAAATAAATGTTTCCCAAATACTGCCATCTCAAAGCACTCGGAGGCTTAAGCATAAAATCCCCCTGAGATACGCTATTGCCTACGCGATCTTAACCACAACACTCGGGGGCTTAAGCATAAAACCCCCCCGAGAGACGCTATCGCCTATGCGATCTTAACCAAAGCACTCAAGGGCTTAAGAATAAAATCCCCCCGAGAGACGCTATCGCCTACGCGATCTTAACCACAGAACTCGGGGGCTTAAGAATAAAATCCCCCCGAGAGACGCTATCGCCACTCAAGCGATCTTAACCAAAAGCACTCGGGTGCTTAAGAATAAAATCCCCCCGAGAGACGCTATCGCCACTCAAGCGATCTTAACCAAAAGCACTCGGGGGCTTAAGAATAAAATCCCCCCGAGAGACGCTATCACCACTCAAGCGATCCTAAACACAAACACTCGGGGGCTCGAGCACAAAAACTCCCCCCGAGAGACGCTATCGTTGCTCACGCGGCCTCTACATCCAAGCACTCAGGGGCTCGAGTACCAACTCCTCCCGAGAACCGCTCGCGCAGTCTGAAGCTTAAAAAGCCCAAGCTAAAATACCCGGCCAGCCCCACCTGCTGAGATCAAGGCTCGAAATACTTGGCCACAATCAGATGGAGCACCAATTACTCTGAAGAAACTTTAGTGGAAGCACAGGACACAGAATCATTTAGTCTTCATCCGATCGCCAACGATCACCTAAAGACTCGGGGGCTACTCCCATCGGGAGCGCTGTCGCGCACCCGATAAAAGACAGAAACTAACAAAAGAACGACAAGGGAAACAAATCTCAGCCTACGCTCGACCCTCCGACTCAAGCGTAGCCTCGGGGGCTACTCCCATCGGGAGCGTTGTCGCGCACCCGATACAACCCATAGTGCAAGGTTTGGACGGACTCGAGAACAGCTCTCTATCGCAAAGGACTCGAACATAGCTCCTTGTTGAAAAGAACTCGACGACAGTTCCTGATCGCCAAGGACTCGAACACAGTTCTCGGCTGCAGAAGGCCCAAAGATAAATTCCATCGCAAAGGCTCAAGCACAGTTTACACCACAAGGACCATCTTCAGTACAAAAAATTCAAAGTATATTGGATAGAAGGAAGCTCCGATCACTCGAAGGCAATCCTCATTACATCGAGAACCAACCTAGTTACAAAAGACGCAAACAGTCCTACAGCATCAATCACCCAAGGAATTATGACTTCTACATGTGCGCCCATGCTGGGATGATTGGGACTAAGACATCAAGCATCATCACAGACAAAGGAGGAGTCGAAGCAGCAGGCTCATGATGCCAATGACATAACAAAAGGTGCAGCTTGACTTATTTGCAGAGCAGTTGAAGAAGATGCTCCACCAGCTTCTTCTCCTACTCCACTAGCTTCTTCTCCAAGCTCCTCCCGAGTTTCCAGCGAAGATGAGGCCGCCTCCAGTTCTACAAGGTCTCTTGGCGCGCCCGTTTGATCGATGGCTTGACATCGATGTCCTCTTCGGAGCTGATGGAGACAGCACCATCACCTGAGGAGTCGCTAGAAGACGGAGCTCTAGAAGATGCAGGCGTAGGACTCCTCGACCTTGTGGAGCTGTCGCTGCTCGGCTCCTGCCAGTGCGGATCCATGCTGTTTCCGCTCGGATCGAACGCGCGGACAGTGACAGTACTTTCGCCGTCAAAACTACAGCTAAGCATATCGCCATCTCACAGATTCCACCGCCGAGCAAACAAACTCCAACCAGGGCCAAGAAAAATCAAGCGGGAACTACCAACCTCCAAGTCAACATAGGAAGGAGATCGACAGCTCCCTTGAAGATGAAGAAGCAAGCCATCTAAGCCACGTTCAGAGACAATGGCGGAAAAAGCAGAGGGAAGAAGAACGCGATTGGCGCTCTGGCCACGAACGCGTAAAAGAAAATCATAGCTCCAGAAACCCTCCTCCAAGGGAGAGGAGGAAGGCACTGGCGCCGTACCATGGCAACCACCACGGCATGAGCGTTTTGCACGGCCACCACGGCCACGACGAACACGGCTACGGCCAGCACCTCGCCTGGGAACCATGAGAGGAAGAAGAGAAGAAGGAAGAGGCAAAGCAGCAAGCTGAATAGAGGCGAAACACTGTGGAAGCAAAAGGCTTATTTATAGAACATCCACCTCCCAGCACAGAGAAGCCACGAGGACAACAACAATTAATTCAAAAGACCAAACGTCGCAGACGTCTCAGATTCCAAGACCAAGATGCTTTCCCACGGGACGCACTGTGCGTGAGACGCATCAATTCACGCGCGTTTCCAACGCGTGTATCGGAAACTCAACCAACGCCTGCCGCACGCCACAACGGTCATCATTATGGCCGGTCATAAAGAAGTGACGATTCACTGGCGGAGCATCCCTGACAGCCATCAAACAGAGGCATCGTTATCCTGACAAGCGGTGAAGAATACAAACAGACATCAAGGCTCAGAGTTTCCATCTTTCAGATCTTTTTCCCAATGAAGAAAAACATCTTACTCCCATCGGGAGAGCACATCATGAGAGTCCCAGGTGCTCCCTCACCCAAAGGTCAGCAATGTGCACGAGTGATCACTCGCACTCACGAGAGTCTTGGGTGCTCCCTCAACCCGACACGAGACAAACATGCATTCGCCAAGATCATACGGCGCTAAGAGTCCCAGGTGCTCCCTCACCTCAAAAGCCGAAACGGCATTCGAGTGACTACTTGCAAAGAACCCCTCGCCCGAGCACTCGAAACAAGCTCCGCGGGTGAATGAGTGAACAACTCGCTTGATGTTTTGTTCCAAGCGGGTGCAATACTATTAGGCTCCGCGCCTCAAAAGCACACATTCCTGGAACACGATACACTGTGCCCAGATGCCACACAAGATTAGCATGTAGGTAAGACCCCGCTGCGAAGTTCGGCCGGACTGGGACTTGCCGAAGAGCGATTTCACTCCCAACCTTTTCCATGCGCTGTGCATGATAGAAAAAGCCGGGCGGACGCGCCTTAGGCTATGAACATTACTGGCGTCAAATGAACACCGTAAGACCTGAAGAGGCAGGACTTTTGCTCGACACCAGTGTTCCAAGCTCACGTCGAGGGATGTGGGTTTGATTGGGCTACTGCGGTATTCGCCCTAGTGCAATTCACCAAGGCTCGACCAGTCGACTCCTTGGGCCCTTTCAGCTTAGCATCCCTCGAAACATGTTTTGTCATGGCCACCAGACTGCCAGCGACCCGCGGATGTACCGCGCATACAAATAACTGACAAATGGATGTACTCGAGTCCCTGCGCGACTCTTCGAGTCCGCCAGGCACTCGGGGGATACTGACGAGGGGGTGACCCCACGACTCCTACGGATAAGCCTACCTGGTGTCCCTGAAGACAGAAGGCCCATGAAGATAGAGCCTCGGCCCGCTAATTGGCACCGACGTAGGAGTCTGCGACTCACAAGGAAGGTGCAAAAACTTGCCGTACGGAGCAAGCTAGGGTTAGGAAAGCTTACGTGTAAACGTAGATGAACTCCCCGAGACCTAGCCCGGTATATAAAGGCTAGGAGGGGCGACACCAGAGGGCAACCAATATCATATGTAACCCTAGCCTTGAGCGCTCCAGCCTTGGCATCCACTGTAATCACATCTCCCCCATCAATAATATCGAGCAAGAGCGTGCCTTCCTGTTTGCCGACGAGCTATCGTCCAACCTGTGTCTCTCTTGACTAACCCAGGGTCCCTGACCATGGGATTTGCCAGGGTTGATCCCCGTCAGTGTGGCAAAGCAAGGTAATTTAAATCTGCAATAAAAAGTGCAGCAAGAAAACATGTGACAAAAGTGAGCACAAACGGTGTAACAATGGTGGAAACAAGGCCTAGGCTTCATATTTTCACTAGTGGCAACTCTCAACAACATTAACATAGTCTAATCACATGATATTTCCCATAAAACATGCAATGGATACGCACTCGGAGGTCATTCCTTTGTGGTCAAGAGAGGATGAGAATTATGTAGGGCTACAAAAGCACACCTCAAAGTTCGTAGTTCTCAATCTATGGATTTCCCAATGTCACCGCGGCCATCCAAAGAGAGTACCACAATCACCACAACATATCTCAAGGATAGTCAAAGAAAAGCACCAAGTGACTCTCAATCTTCAATCAACAAAAAAAAGAGGAAATCACTCATGATAATATTCTTCTAACCCATGTCCAATAGACCGCTGTCACCTTAGTCTCGGGGATTATACTAGATAAGATCAATTGAGTACATCAATCCAATACATAGAGGAAGGGGAAATATCATGGGATCACCCTAGATTAACATAGCCTATGATCACAACGAAGATCACATCATGGGAGAGAGAGAAGAACACATAGCTACTGGTAGAAGCCTCAGCCCCGAGGGAGAACTACTCCCGCTTCATGGAGGGAGGAAGCAACGTCGATGGAAATGAATCCGGGGGCACTTCCCCTTCCCGTAAGGGTGCCGGCACAGGAATTCTGTCCCCCCCGAAACTTGATGGCGATGGCGGCGGACATCGGAATTACTTATGGAGAAAAGGGGTCCGGAATCAGGGTTTCCTCCGTGGGGGTAAAAATAGGGCCAAAGGGGGACACCAGGGGGGCCATAGGGCAACCAGGAGGGTGCCCGGCGTGGCCGCGCCAGGGACCCTTCTGGAGTCCCTGTGGTGGCCCTCCCCTCCTTCCTTGGTGATTCCGGAAGCTTCCGGAATGCTGATTTTTTATATAATTTTTCCGGATTTTTTGGAGCCCTTTTAATGGCCAGAAAACCTGAAATACAAAAACAACAAAAAACAGGAACTGACAACTGGGTGCACTGAGTTAATAGGTTAGTCCAAATATGCTCAAAAGTGTATGAAAGTTCAATCAAAACATGGCAAAGTCACACAAAACATGCATGGAGCAAGCAGAAATTATAAATACGTTTGGGACGTATCAGGTTCCTCTGAGAACACCAAGTTGTGTGACTTCACTAGTCACAACAACAGTGACTTTATCTGCACTCCTATTGCTGCACCTGCTACTTCAGCACCTTCTTATGAGATTAAACCTGCTTTGCTGAACCTTGTTATGAAATATCAATTCTCTGGTGCTAGAGATGAAGCTGCTTTGCATTTAAATAATTTTATTGAGCTCTCTGATATGCAAAAGTACAAAGAAGTAGATGGTGATATCGTTAAGCTTAAGCTTTTTACTTTTTTCTTGTGGGATGAAGCTAAAATCTTGTTTCAATCCTTGCCTAAGAATAACATAGATTCTTGGGACAAGTGCAAGGATGCTTTTATCGGGAAGTACTATCCCCCTGCTAAGATTATCCAGTTGAGGAGCTTTATTATGAATTTTAAGCAATTGGATAATGAACACGTTTCCCAAGCTTGGGAATGCATGAAATCTCTTGTTAAGAATTTCCCTACGCATGGTTTTACTACTTGGATGGTTATCCAGACTTTTTATGCAGGCTTGAACTTTACCTCGCGGAACTTGTTAGATTCGGCCACGGGAGGAACCTTTATGTCAACTACACTTGGTGCTGCTACAAAACTTCTCGATGAGATGATGACCAACTATTCCCAATGGCACACCGAAAGAGCTCCAACAGGTAGGAAGGTAAACTCTGTCGAGGAGATCTCCTCCCTAAATGAAAAAGTTGACTTGATCATGTCTCTACTTACCAAGCAATCTCCTATTGATCCTCAAAATGTTCATTTAAATTCTTTGATTGCTCAGGATCAAGTAGATGTGAACTTTATCTCTAGAAACAACTTAAACAACAATGCTTATAGGAGTAACTTTGGTAGCAATCCTAGACCGTTTCCCTCCAACAACTATGGGAATAACAACACTTATCCTAGCACCAAAAACTCCACTTCTGAATTAGAGAGTATGCTTAAAAACTTTATCACTACCCAAAAAGCCTTCAACAAGAGTGTTGAGGAAAAACTAGACTAACTAGATACCCTCTCGTGGAAGGTAGACAATTTAGCCCATGAAGTAGAATTGCTTAAAATTAGAACTTCTCCTCTTGAGGAGAGGAAGGTCACTCCTATGAACGCTATTCAAGTCCAAATGAATGAAGACATTAGGATGATGGCTAAACTTAAAGAGAGATGGGCTAGAGAAAAGTAGGAAGAAGATAGAATTAAGAGCCTTCCTACACACCATAGCATTGCTACTATCCAAGTTGTTGAGGATATCCAAACTCTTAGCACCCAATGCACCCCTAGTCCCATAGGACCTATTAATGGTGATGCTATGACCTCAACCGTAGAAGAAAAAATTCCTATGACTATGGAAGCTACCAAACAAGTGAGCCTAAAGGACACAACTACCACTTTACTTGATAGTAGTCACCTTGATTTTGATAATTGCACCCTTTCTGAAGTTATTCGTTTCCTTCACAAGATGTCTAGAGACCCCCACACTAGCACACTTAATCTTGCCTTCACGGAGCATATCACTAATGCTCTCATCAAAGCTAGGGAGGAGAAGCTTAGGGTAGAAGCCTCCATACCTAGAAAGCTATAAGATGGTTGGGATCCTATGATTAAAATTAAGTTGAATAACTTTTCTTGCTTGGCTTTATGTGATGTTGGAGCTAATACCTCTGTTATGCCCAAAAGAATGTATGATATATTTGAGTTGAAACCTTTTGATACTTGTTCTTTTGGTGTTCGTCTTTTCGATTCTTCTGTAAAGAAACCTTTGGGGAAGATAGATGATGTTCTTATCATTGTCAATGACAATTATGTTCCCGTTGATTTTACTATTATGGACATTGAATGTGAACCTTCTTGTCCAATTATTTTGGGACGTCCTTTTCTTCGCACCGTAGGTGCTATTATTGACATGAAAGAAGGGATTATAAAATTCCAATTAACTCTTAAGAAAGGGATGGAACACTTCCCTAGGAAAAATATTAAGTTGCCTTTTGAGTCCGTCACACGAGCTAGTTATTTTCTTGAAAAGACTTGATCTATTTGCATTAAGCCTAGCTAATGGCTTCAAAGAAGCGCTTTCGGGAGGCAGCCCGCAACGAATTTAGGATTTCCTTTTTGTTTTTATTCTGTTTTTAGTGGTCTTGATGATTTTTACTACTGTAGCAACATCATTGTATCTTTACTTTTCAAGCTTTGTGCATTTTATAACCTCATACGACAAGGGAAGTGAAAGTTGTGACATGTTGTCCAGAAAACAGATTCTGTCCTCGTGATTAGAAAAATCAGAGAAACATCCCAGTTCATCTTTTTGAGCTGAATTTTTTACACAGAGTGCTACATACAATTACTAAACTTTCGTATGTTCTGAGTTTTTTGATTTGAGTTGCATAAGTATCCCTAAAAAATTCTTTACTACCTTCTGGTCTGTTTTTCACGGATTTTATCCTGTTTTGCCTTTTCTTCGTTTTGCAAACCTTAAGCTTGCTTTTTCTTTGCAAAAACTTTTTGGCAATCTTGAGAAACAGTAGCTCTTCAAGATTATATTTATTTCCAGTAGAGAAAAATAATTTTATTATGGGTACTAACCTCGCTAATCAGATTATGATGAAAGAGAGTTTTATTATTTTAGTATGAAGAGAGTTTTCAAGTGTGCGAGGGAAGATGATGAAAGAAGATTCAGGAGTGTCAAGCGTTCAAGCTTGGGGATGCCCCCATGCATCCCCAAGAAATATTCAAGGAGACTCAAGCGTGTAAGCTTGGGGATGCCTCCGTGCATCCCCTTCTCCATCGACAATTATCAGTTCGTCTCTTGTTTCACTATATTTTTATCACTTTATGCGTTATGTGCTATTCTTGGAGCGTCTCGCTCTTAGGTTTTGTTTTTAGTTTTATTTAGCTTTACTTGCTGTTCATAACAAGTTAGAACCCATCTTTCTTTGTGCGGGAGAGAAACATGCTCCACTTCCAAAATTTAGAACACAACATAGGACCTTTTCCTGCTTATCTTTGTTGTGTTTGTTCTTTATCTTTTTCGTAGCTGTTGTCATGTTTTGCTCTTAGCTTTCATGCTTATCTTTTTAAGAGCTTTTGTTTATCTTTTTTCTGGAACTCTCTTGAGTTTTCATGTTTATCTTGTCTAGAGAGTTTGCCTGTTGCACTGAGTTTTGTGTCTTGACTTCAAGTAGGTAATTGAGGTTGCTATTCTTTTGTAGTAGTAACCTGCAAAAGTCTTGAGGTATTTTTTGAGTAATGTTTGAACTTTTGGTGTCAAGAGCTTTAACCTATTAGTGATAGATGTCGTATTTTGGGCAATCCGTGTTTATTTTCCAAACCTACAAATTAGTTGAGCACTCTAGCTACTAGATGGATCACTAACCTCTGGAGGGATCGAATATTAGAGTACACTCATGTACCATGAGTCGAGGATGTGCAAGGATAACCAAACCCCCATACACTCCTCCTCGGGGTACTTGTCTCTTTGTGAAACCTCCTTATTAGATTGAGAGTTACCGATAATAAGTCCATGAGTTCTCCGGACTAATGTGAGTATTCGAAAGTTGACACTTCCACCTTCCCATATTTTTCTAGCCTTTCCTGTGCCGTGCATTCCTTTCTTCTCACTCCAAGAGTTGGCGTCCACCTTCGCCGGTACATCCAAACCCTTGGCACGATACACTCCGTCATTAAAAGCCTCCCTATATCCTTCCTAAAAACAGCCACCATACCTACCTTTCAAGGCATTTCCATAGCTTTTCCGAGATACATTGCCATGCAACATCCATCTTCTCATGACTTGATCTTCATGTCATACATGATACTTTCTTGATCGATGAGCCGCATGCTAGTTGGGCCTTGCCCTAATCATTGCTACATGACACGCTAGTATCATTGCATATCCTGCTACACTGGAAGAGGCATACATTTGCATACATCATGATACTCACATTTTCTTTATGATTTGAGTACTTTGTAAAGTGTGAAAGATCTTCTATACTTTTTGTATTATATAGAGTGTTGCCCCTAAAGTGAGGAAAAGATCCCAAAGTGGACAAAATTAAAAGATCCCAAAGAGGACAAATTAAAAGATCCCAAAGAGGACAAATGAGAGTTAAATAGAAAGAGCCATTGAGGCCACCAAAAAAAAGAAAAAAAAAGAAAGAAAAAAAAAGAGAGAAGGGGGCTGATAGCTTCTCGCCCCTCGTTGGTTACCCCAAGTGGAAGGATTGATGTAGCACAACGGCAAGTTTCCCTTAGCGAAGATGCTAAGGTTTAGATTGTCTCCAGTAGGACTCAAGAGATACAAGTAGGTGGTAAAGTGAACAATGGCGCCGTTCACAACCGAGGTTGCTAACTTCACCTGGACCTGCACACAGATACAAATAACTTTGCTCCCAACGAGTACAGAGGAGTTTTCAATTCCTCCGGCCTTGCTGTTTACAAAGGATTAACGCAAGAGATAGTAATGATAGTGATAGCAACGGAAAAGTAAATACTGAAAGTAAATTGGTAGTGTGAACAATAATGTGAAGATGGACCGGGGTCCCGTGATTTTCACTAGTGATGTCTCTCTCCCAAAAGACGATAAAAGTGCTAGCGAGGTAAACAAATCACAGTTGGGAAATTGACAGGATGACGAAGGGACCCCAATGCTAACTATGCTGTAAAGAAAGGAAGGGCTCAAAAGCAATGGGCAGTACGCCAAGGTAAGTAGACCGAAATCCATCTGCATCTACTACGAATCATCTACCTTGAGATATCTATCCAGAACATCTCGCTGGTATTAAGTTGTGAATCCCACCCAAAGTGTAAACTCAAAGCAACAGACAACTGCATTAAAAGAACTTTGCGTAAAGTAAACAATCCTTGCACCCACAAGTACAAGCACCGTTGTTTTATCCCTGGTGGCAACAGCACATCCCCTAGTCTCACGTTTCTGTCACTCAAGCTAGACATCAAGGGGCTGAACCCACAATCGAGCATAACGCTCTCTCTTGGAGTTGCAAATAAAATACTTGGCCAAAGAAAATACCGCAACGGAGAACATGCAAGAATTTACTCAAGAACAAAATATAAAAGAGAAGAACCAAATATATTACTCATCACAATCTGAACATAGTCTCATAATCCATCAGATCCAACAAACTCAGCATAGCAACATCAGAAATTACATAGATGCCTCGATCATGTGAGGCAGCTAACGAGGACTCAAAAGTGGAAGCACAAAAGAGGGAGAGATAGATCACATAGCTACTGGTCACGGACCCATGGTCCAAGGGGAACTACTCACGGTACATACGGGAGGCGTCCATGGCTATGGATGGTCTCCCGGAGGGGGTAGCTTCTCCCGGCAGGGTGCCGGAGCAGCTTCTCCAGGCAGCCCCGATCTTGAAATGGCGGCGGCGGCGGAACAGAGGCGATATCGCGAAAAAGGAGTTATTTTTAGGGGTTCCCCCCCCCGAGGGGTAAATATAGGCGAAGGGGGGCGTCGAGCGGATCCACCAGGCAGCCAGGAGGCCTCCTGGCGCGGCCTAGGGTGGGGCCGCGCAAGGGACCCTCCTGGCTCCCTGGTGGTGGCCCCCTTCGCTGCTTTGGTGTTTATCTGATTTTTTATCTGATTTTCCTGGATTTTTTGGAGCACTTTTAATGCCCGGAAAACCTGAAATACAAAAACAGCAGAAACAACAACTGGCAGCTAGGTGCACTGAGTTAGTAGGTTAGTCCAAATAGGTTCAAAAGTGTATGAAAGTTCAAGCAAAACATGGCAAAGTCACACAAAACATGCATGGAGCAAGCAGAAATTATAGATACGTTTGGGACGTATCAACATCCCCAAGCTTAATTCCTGCTCGTCCTCGAGTAGGTAAATGATAACAAGCATAATTTTTGTGGTGACATGCCACACAACCAAATAAGGACTTTTAAGTAAAGCAATCAAAGCATGCAATTCAATTCAAGTCTTAACAAGAAAGAGTCTATATTAGCATTAACACAAGCAACAAAAGAACAAAAGGTGCAAGAGCTCTTGCTGTCCGTGTCTCGAATGCCTCCAAATGGTGTTTGCGTGCAAGCAAGGGACTGGGAAGAAAGAGAAAAAAGGTTGTTGAGAATAACTATATACTAAAGTTTCACACTTGGTCTCCTTTGGATTCTTATCTGGACTCGTCCCCAGACCACTAGTCAGGTACAAGTCAAACTGATCCACTCACTTTCGATATTTTGAGCACTCATGCAATGGATGAGCGTGAGCAAGAAAGTTGACACCTAAAAGGTGAAACAGAAATAAGGTGGAGGAGGAAGAAAAAAAGGTGTGAAAGGCTCACATCAATGAGGACAATCATAGGCGAAAGAAAGTGATGGCTTCTCGCCCCTTCGTTGGTTTCCCCAAGTGTAAGGTTGAGATGTAGTGCAGCAGCAGTTTTCCCTCGGTGAAGATACCAAGGTTTGTCTCCAGCAGGACTCCAGAGATGATAAGTAGGTGTCAGCGGCGCAACTGACGCGGACATGCACACAGACACAGATAACTTTGTTCCCAACGAAGTTCAGAGAGGTTGTCAATCTCTTCGGTCTTGTTGTTTACAAAGGATAAAACGCAAGGGATAATGATAGAAAATAAAAGCGGTAAAGTAAATGTATAGTGGAAACAGTGATAAGGATATGGACCGGGATACGTGATGTTCGCTAGTGATGTCTCTCTCCCAAAAGACGATAAAATTGCTATGCGAGGTAAACAAATTACAGAAAGGCAATTGACAGGATTATGAACGCACCGCAATGCTAACTATGCTACAAAAGAAAGGAAGAGGTTCAAAAGCACGGGCAGTACGCCAAAATAAGTAGACCGAAATCCATCTGCATCTACTACTAATCATCCACCTTGAGATAGCTCTCCAGAACATCTCGCTGGTATTAAGTTGCGAGCCCCACCCAAAGTGTAAACCCAAAGCAACAGACAACTGCATTAAAAAGAACTTTGCGTAAAGTAAACAATCCTTGCAACCGCGGTTACAAGCACAGCTGTTTTCCCCCTTGTGGCAAAATCACATCCCCTAGACTCATGTTTCTGTCACTCAAGCATGTTATCAGGGAGGCATGAACCCACAATCTAGCACAACGCTCCCTCTTGGAGTCACTAGCTACTACTTGGCCAAAGCAATAAACAACAACGAAGAACATGCAAGAATTACTTAGGAACAAAAATATAAGAGACAAAAACCAAATATATTACTCTATCACAATCTGAACATAATCTCATAATCCATCAGATCCGATCAAACTCAACACAGTAATAGCAGAAATAATAACAAAGGTGCCTCGATCATGTAGGGCAGCTCACGAGGTCTAAACAATGAAGATCAAAGAGGGGAGGAGAACATCACATATCTACTGATCACGGACCCATGGTCCACGCAAAACTACTCACGAGACATCCGGGGAGCATCCATGGTGGAGAGGAGACTGCCGGAGGTCAATCCTCCCTCCGGCAGGGTGCCGGGAAGAGGTCTTCTGGTGCTCCCGATCTTGGAAGCGTGGCGGCGGCGGAACAGAGGCGAGTTCGCGGAATAGGGTTCTCGTTCTGGAGTTTTCCCGTGACGGGGGATAAATAGGCGAAATGGGCAGCCAGAGGTGGGCCAGGGGCCCCAGGCGCCCCCTGGTGCGGCCAGGGGTGGGGCCGCGCCGGGTGGCCGCCTGCCCCCCTGGCTCCCCTCTGGCCCGTCCCGGGCTCTTCTGGAAGCTTCCTGTACGCTGATTTTTTCTGTATTTTTCCCGGAATTTTTCTGGCACTTTTTATATGGGGCAAAACTGAAATAGAAAAACAGCAGAAAACAGGAACTGGCACTGGGGTGCACCGAGTTAATAGGTTAGGCTAAATATGATCAAAAGTGTATGAAAGTGTATCTAGATCATAGCAATATCAGACAAAACATGCATGGAGCAAGCAGAAATTATCGATATGTTTTGGACGTATCAGAAAGCCATATGATAGATATGATGTGAGGAGTAGGATGAGCGTAAGCACGAGAGTTAACACTTAGGATGGAAAAGAGAGAAATATGGTGGAGGAGGAAGACAAAAAGGATGAGAAAGGCTCACATCAATGAGGACAATCATAGGCAAGAGATGCCAAATGATAGATATGATGTGAGGAGTAGGGATTTCCATGCAACGGATGCACATACGAGCTAGGAAGCTCTCCAAACTATATGCAAAAAGATCATCTCTATGGAGTACAAGGATATAAAGGGAGTACTAGTGTGGATCTCTCAAAAGGATAGTAGTGTTGCCCCTTCTCTCTTTTTATTTATTTTTCTCTTTTTTCTATTTTTTTTGTATTTTTTTGGTGGCCTCAACGGCTCTTTCTATTTAACTCTCATTTGTCCTCTTTGGGATCTTTTAATGTGTCCACTTTGGGATATTTTCCTTGTTGGATATGTGCCCTAGAGACAAATTAATAAAGATATTTGTCACATATCCGTTTTGTTCATAATACGTTTTATACTGTGCTATAACTGTATTACTTGGAAATACTAATACAGGTGTAGTATAAAACATGGTCCGTAGTTTAACTTGGGTAAACTATCTCATTGGGCAATTGATTGATCAAGCTTTCCTGATCATGGCGACACTTAAGTCCATTGACAATGAGGTCATATCATTAGGGGAATGATGTGATGGACGGACACCCACCTAAAGTAATGCAATGTGATCGAGTCACATAGTTCAGCGTTGCTATGACTTTGTAACGTATGGCTTAGTCCTTAGACCGCAATGATCATACGTAATTGTCAAAATAATGTTTAATTATATTTAATAATGTTTTAGTATTTAATTATCTGAATTAAATATTAAAATGTATTTAAATTAATTAATTAAATGGAAAAAGGCAGATGGGCCCCTTAGGGCCCATTAGGGGAGGAGGGGGTTTCCCCCCTTGGGCTTGGCGCCAAGGGTGGGGCCCATCCCCCCTATGGCCGGCGCCCTCCCCCCCCCCTTTGGGGGTTTAGTCCCACATGGGGGAGGGAAGAGGGATCACACCCCCCCTTGGCCTATATAAGGAGGGGTAGACCCCCTTTTTCCATCATCTCATTGAGTTCTCTCTCTCTCTTTCTCCATTTCTGGAAGTGGACTCCCCTTGTTAGGAGTCTGCACCAGGATTGGAGTTCTCCACCATAAGGCAGGCCGTCGCTCTGCCGGAGTCGGGATCCGAATCCGTCTTCTTTCTGCTGCTCGCCTGGTTCGGAGCCCGGAGGGAACATCGGTTGCACTGTAAGTGTGTAATCTCTTCGAGGCACTACACCTGTGGTGCTACTTCGTCGCTGGAGGTTTACCGGGAGTCATCCTCGCCGGTGGTGGTCTTCTACACGACAGGGAGGTCGTAGTTCTTAGTCTACGCCAACCACGTTCGCAAGAACGTTTCCCTCTTTCGGTCTTCAAAGGTATGAACACCAATTCCCTCCGTTACCTTACATTGCCATAGCATAGATCTTGGGTTCGGGTACCGTAGGTATGAAAATTTTGTGTTTTCTGCCCCGTATCCCAACAGTGGTATCATGAGCTAGCTATGCGTAGATGTATTGTACGGGTAGAACACATCTAGGATGTGGGCATCGAATCTTCATTCGTTACCCTCCCACGTGTACTCATTTAGCATTGCGGCAATGTTTGATGAAGCGGCCCCCGACCGACCTTACGCGTTTACGCGAGACTGGTTCCACGCTTGATATATGGCTTGTACCATATAAAGTGGCTGGGGGGGTGTCTGTCTCTCTGCATTAGCGATGCGAAGATGTTTGCAACGGAGGGCCCCGACAGGGGTGTAATAGAGACGATTGGGGATCGGTGTTGTGGCATGTTTTCGCAGGATAGAAATCGGTTCTCTCTCTCGAAACCCCTAGCAGCCACGTAAAACTTGCATAAGCTAAAGTAGAAAGACTGTTGACTTTGCTTTGCATGAAGGGGGATCATAGGTTGTATGATTTACAGTTTTACTTCCTGTTTTATGCTAGCATGCTAGATATATCGACGGTAGCACGAAACAGGACCATCTCTCGCTAAAACCAACATAGTGTCCTTACCCTAGTGAGAACCACCTGGAAAGTTCTACATTATGGAGGCATCACGTGTCACACGGATGTCAAACATTTTTTTGTTCACAAGAGGTGGGTGTAGCAAGCCTAGCATGCCCAGAAGCATGGCCTTGTATGACACAGCAACAAATCACATAGGGTGTGGTGGCGAGCCTGGCATGTGCAGACATGGCCTCGGGACACAAGAGACCGAAAGGTCGAGCATGAGTCACATGGATGATGTGATTGGCATGATGGCCTACCTTGAACAACATACTGATGGTCGTGTCTCACGGGGGAGGTATGGTGTTCTAGGATCGTGTAATCACTTAGCAAAATTGAGAGATGTTTTCCTAAGTGGGAGTTTTAGAATTAATTGTAATTGAACTCCACATTATGAACAAAAGTCTAAATATGTATCTTTGTGAATCAACCTTGTAGATGACAGCACCACGCCCCTCGTTCAACTTAGGATCATTCCTAGAGAAAGATAAACTGAAAACTAATGGGTCGAACTTCACCTCCTGGTTCCGCACCCTGAGGATTCTCCTCGTTCCCCTCAAAATGTCCTACGTACTTGAGACTGCATTAGGAGATGCACCAGCAACTACTTCTACTCCGGCTGAGAAGAAAGTCTATCTCATTAAGTCAGATGATTCTTCCCTTGTCAAGAAGGGTATGCTCCATGCCATGGAGGCTGAACTGCAGAAACGGTTCGAGAGCTTCAGTGCTTATGAGATAATCACTGACCTCAAGACCTTCTTTGCACCTCAAGCCAAGGTTGAGAGAAATGAAGTTTGTGAAGCTTTCTTCTCTGCAAAGATGGAAGAGCACACCAGCATGACTGAGCACGTAGTCAAAATGTCTGACCACGTTCAACGCCTAAATGATCTAGAATTTAAGATTCCAGATGAAGTGGCGATTGATAGGGTGTTGCGGTCGCTACCCCCTAGCTATGAGAGTTTTGTGTTGAAGTACAACATGCAAGGAATGGTTGAGACCCTTTCTGAATTGTTCACAATACTCAAAATTGCTGAGATGGAAATCAAGAAGGAGCACAGCTGCACCAAGTACCTAGAAGATAAGAAGGCCGGCAAGGTTGCCGGAAGAGACATGGATATATGTGATATACATGTTATTGATGTTTTCCTGACAAGTGCTCGGAGCAATGTCTGGATATTTGATACCGGATCAGTTGCTCACATCTGCAACTCCCAGGAGGGGATGCAGAATAAACGACTCTTGCGAAAGGATGAAGTGACGATGCGCGTTGGGAACGGTGCCAAGTTTGAAGGTATGTCAATTGGCACGCTTCGTCTTAGTCTCCCTTCGGGATTGATTCTTGTCTTGAATAATTGCTATTATGTACCCGCTTTGAGTATGAACATTGTGAGTGGCTCTTGCTTGATGCGAGACCAGTATTCTTTTAAATCCGAAACAACTGGTTGTTCGATTTATAAGAATAATGTCTTCTATGTTCATGCACCGGTGCGTAATGGTTTATTCTTACTGGATCTCGAATATCATGACTCCCACATCAATAACGTAGAGGCCAAAAGATTAAAGCCTAGTAACGAAGAACACATGACGATGTGGCATTGTCGACTTGGTCATATTGGTATAAAGCGCATGGAGGAACTCCATAAAGATGGACTTCTGGAGTCATTGGATTTTGGATCCCTTGACACATGTGAACCATGCCTAATGGGCAAAATGACAAGGACTCCATTCAATGGGACAATGGAGCGTGCGGTGGACTTATTAGGGATCATACATACGGATGTGTGTGGACCAATGAATGTCACCGCACGCAATGGTTTCCGTTACTTCATGACCTTCACGGATGACTTAAGTAGATACGGGTATATCTATTTAATGAAACACAAGTCTGAAACCTTTGAAAAGTTCAAGGAATTTCAGAGTGAGGTCAAGAATCAACTCGGGAAGAAAATCAAGCACCTTCGATCTGATCGAGGAGGCGAGTATTTAAGTCACGAGTTTGGCACTCATCTGAAGACTTGTGGTATTGTACCACAACTTACGCCAGCTGGAACACCTCAGCGAAACGGTGTGTCCGAGTGACGTAATCGAACACTATTGGATAGTGTACGGTCAATGATGTCTCATACCGACTTACCTACATCATTCTGGGGGTATGAATTAGAAACTGCCGCTTACGTTCTTAATAGGGTACCATCCAAATCCGTGAAGACAACACCGTTTGAAGAATGGTTTGGCAAGAAACCAATGTTGTCTTACCTGAAGATTTGGGATTGTGAGGTTTATGTTAGGAAACTTCAGCCTGACAAACTCGAACCTAAGGCGGAGAAATGCATCTTTGTAGGATATCCAAAGGAAACTGTTGGATACACCTTCTACAACCAATCTGAGGGCAAAACGTTTGTCGCTAAGACTGGACACTTTCTTGAGAAAGAGTTTCTCTCGAAAGAATTGAGTGGGAGGAAAATAGACCTCGATGAAGTGACTGACCAATCACTCCAAATGGAAGAACCGGCAACAGAAATTGTTCTGGAACCTTCTTCCACAGTGGGAGCTGAAGAGAATGGCCAGGAAGACATTCATAACGATCATGACATACATGATGATCATGATGAGAATGAAGAGGAACCTATTTTTCCCCGTAGGTCATCAAGAGTCCGTCAACCTAACGAGTTTTACGGACAGCTTGTGAATGCAATCTCGGCTGATGAGTCGGATGAACCTACGAGTTACAAAGAAGCAATGGAGGGACCCGAGTCCGAGAAATGGCTGGAAGCCATGAAATCCGAAATAGACTCCATGTACACCAACAAAGTTTGGACTTTGGTGGATATTCCCGAGGACCGAAAGGCCGTCGAGAATAAATGGATTTTCAAGAAAAAGACTGACGCAGACGGAAACGTATCTGTCTACAAAGCTCGATTTGTCGCGAAGGGGTTCCGACAAATTCAAGGAGTTGACTACGAGGAGACGTTCTCTCCTGTAGCGATGATAAAGTCTATTCGGATCCTACTAGCAATAGCTGCCTATCATGATTACGAGATATGGCAGATGGATGTGAAAACTGCGTTCCTTAATGGCAACATTGAGGAAGAGTTGTATATGATGCAACCAGAGGGGTTTATCGATCCAAGGAACGCTGGTAAGGTGTGCAAGCTTCAACGGTCCATCTATGGGTTGAAGCAAGCATCTCGGAGCTGGAATCTTCGATTTGATGAGGTCATTAAAGCTTTTGGATTTGTCCAAAACGTCGAAGAGTTCTGCGTCTATAAGAAACTGAGTGGGAGCTCTGTAGCATTCCTTTTGTTATATGTAGATGACATATTACTGATAGGGAACAATAAGAAATTCTTAGAAGGAGTAAAGGAATATCTGAATGGACAATTTTCCATGAAGGACCTAGGTGAAGCTGCGTACATATTAGGGATTAAGATCTATTGAGATAGACCTAATCGACGGTTGGCTTTGAGTCAGAGCACTTATATTGACAAGATTTTGAAAAGGTTCAAAATGGATAACTCCAGGAGAGGTCTCTTGCCAGTTATAAAAGGTGTCAAATTAAGCGTGACTCAATGCCCAACCACAGCAAAAGAGAAGGAGGAAATGTCCTCAAAGCCCTATGCCTCAGCCATAGGTTCTCTCATGTATGCTATGTTATGTACCAGACCGGATTTAGCGCTGGCCATTAGTATGACTAATCGCTACCAGAGTAATCCGGGAATGACTCACTGGACAGCAGTAAAGAATATCCTAAAGTACTTAAGAAGAACAAAGGATCTCTTTCTCGTTTATGGAGGAGTTGATGAGGAGCTCACCGTAAAGGGTTACGTTGACGCAAGCCTCGGCTCAGATCTAGATGACTCGAAATCCCAGACGGGATATGTTTTCATGTTGAACGGTGGCGCAATTAGCTGGAGGAGCAGCAAACAGTCAGTCGTCGCTCAATCTACAATGGAGTCGAAGTATATTGCCGCTTGCGAAGCGTCAAACGAGGCGCTGTGGCTGAAGAAGTTCGTGATCGAGCTTGGCGTCTTTCCCAGCTGCACTGACCCCGTGGGAATCTTCTGCGATAACACGGGTGCCATTGCTAACGCGAAGGAGCCAAGAACTCACTCTACAGCCAAGCACATCCTCCGAAAGTTCCATGTGACGCGAGACTACGTCAGGGATGGACACACTAGGATTCACAAGATACATACGAATCTGAACGCAGCAGACCCGATGAGTAAACCTCTTCCACAGGGCAAGTTTGAAGAACAACGAGAGACCATTGGTGTTAGATACATACCTGATGTAAACTAGTGTAATTTGTACTCTAGTGCAAGTGGGAGACTGTTGGATATGTGCCCTAGAGACAAATTAATAAAGATATTTGTCACATATCCGTTTTGTTCATAATACGTTTTATACTGTGCTATAACTGTATTACTTGGAAATACTAATACAGGTGTAGTATAAAACATGGTCCGTAGTTTAACTCGGGTAAACTATCTCATTGGGCAATTGATTGATCAAGCTTTCCTGATCATGGCGACACTTAAGTCCATTGACAATGAGGTCATATCATTAGGGGAATGATGTGATGGACGGACACCCACCTAAAGTAATGCAATGTGATCGAGTCACATAGTTCAGCGTTGCTATGACTTTGTAACGTATGGCTTAGTCCTTAGACCGCAATGATCATACGTAATTGTCATCTATGAGGAGACTTTGATTTGTATCCCACCGCCTGACTGAAATATGCTGGCTATAACGGTGCACTTTGGGTATTCCGAAATAGATGGTTGATGAGTATGTGAATAGATCAGAGCGGGATTTGTCAGTCCTTGTGGCAGGACAGGTACTCTGGGCCCACTCGGTGATATTGCATCAATAGCTTGCAAGCAAGTGACTAGGTCACAAGAGATGCAATGATCATGGACGAGTAAACTTGTTTGTTGTGAACGAGATGTGAACACGGTATGTGGGATACCGACGATCAAACCTCGGACAAACAAAGTACCGCAGCACAAAGGGATTACGTCGTATCGTTAACGGTTTCCAAAAGCGATCGAAGTTCATTCGATGGAAGCGCAGGGGCTGTCAAGGATTGTAACCAGGTCCAACTGACTAGTCATTGGTCAATGAGAAGAGTCTCGACCATGTCTGCTGTTTCCCGGACCGTTAGGGTGTCACACTTAAGGGGCAATTGATGCTGGGACAGATTCGGGATCATCGGTGAAATAGGAGAAAGCACCGGAATAGTTCCGGGAGAGAACGGAAGTTGTTCCGGATATTTTGAAAGGTTCAAAATAATGTTTAATTATATTTAATAATGTTTTAGTATTTAATTATCTGAATTAAATATTAAAATGTATTTAAATTAATTAATTAAATGGAAAAAAGGCAGATGGGCCCCTTAGGGCCCATTAGGGGAGGAGGGGGTTTCCCCCCTTGGGCTTGGCGCCAAGGGTGGGGCCCATCCCCCCTATGGCCGGCGCCCTCCCCCTCCTTTGGGGGTTTAGTCCCACATGGGGGAGGGAAGAGGGATCACACCCCCCCCCCTTGGCCTATATAAGGAGGGGTAGACCCCCCTTTTTCCATCATCTCATTGAGTTCTCTCTCTCTCTTTCTCCATTTCTGGAAGTGGACTCCCCTTGTTAGGAGTCTGCACCAGGATTGGAGTTCTCCACCATAAGGCAGGCCGTCGCTCTGCCGGAGTCGGGATCCGAATCCGTCTTCTTTCCGCTGCTCGCCTGGTTCGGAGCCCGGAGGGAACATCGGTTGCACTGTACGTGTGTAATCTCTTCGAGGCACTACACCTGTGGTGCTACTTCGTCGCTAGAGGTTTACCGGGAGTCATCCTCGCCGGTGGTGGTCTTCTACACGACAGGGAGGTCGTAGTTCTGAGTCTACGCCAACCACGTTCGCAAGAACGTTTCCCTCTTTCGGTCTTCAAAGGTATGAACACCGATTCCCTCCGTTACCTTACATCGCCATAGCATAGATCTTGGGTTCGGGTACCGTAGGTATGAAAAATTTGTGTTTTCTGCCCCGTATCCCAACATTCCTCACTTAAGGGCAACACTCTATTTTACAAGAAGGTAAAGGAGATCTTTCACACTTTACAAGGTACTCAAAATCATAAAGAAGATGTAACTCTCATGATGTATGCAATGTATGTTGCTGCCAGTGTAGCAGGAACATGTATGACATGAATATCAAGTCATGAAGAAGTGGATGTTGCATGGCAATGTAACTCGGAAAGGCTATGAAAATGCCTTGATAGGTAGGTATGGTGGCTTTTTTGAGGAACGATATAAGGAGGCTTATGATGACAGAGCGTATCATGCCAAGGGTTTGGAAGTACCGGCGAAGGTGGACACCAACTCTGGGAGTGAGAAGAAGGCAATGCACGGCACGGGAAAGGCTAGCAAAATATGGGAAGGTGGAAGTGTCAACTCTCAATACTTACATTAGTCCTAAGAACTCATGCACTTATTATCGGTAACTCTCAATCTAATAAGGAGGTTCACAAAGAGACAAGTACCCCGAGGAGGAGTGTACGGGGGTTTGGTTATCCTTGCGCATCCTCGACTCATGGTACATGAGTGTACTCTAATATTCGACCCCATAGAAGAGTAGTGATCCATCTAGTAGCTAGAGTTCTCAACTAGTTTTGTAGGTTTTGAAAATAAACACGGATTGCCCAAAATACGATACCTATCACTAATAGGCAAGAGCTCTTGACACCAAAAGTCCAAACATTACTCACAACAATACCTCAAAACTATTGCAAGCTACTACTAGAATTAAATCGCAACCTCAATCACCTACTTCTCAAAACAAGACACAACTCAGTGAAACAACCAACTCTCTTTAACAAGATAAACATGAAAACTGAAAAGATTTGCAGCAACAAACTAAACAAAAGCCAAAGCTCTTGCTAAACCCAAACTAAGACTAAAACTAAACATGGCAGTAGCTATGGAAAGATAAAGAACACACAACAACAAAAAGATAGGCAGGAAAAATCCTATGATGTGTTCTAGATTTTGAAAGTGGAGCGTGTCTCTCTCCCACACAAAGTAAGAAAGGATCTAACTTGTTATGAACAGCAAGCAAAGCTAAAGAAAACTAAAAACAAAACCTAAGAGCGAGACGCTCCAAGCATAGCACATAACACATGAAGTTATAAAAATATAGTGAGACGAAGGACGAACCGATGATTGTTTGATGGAGAAGGGGATGCACGGGGGCATCCCCAAGCTTAGACGCTTGAGTCTCCTTGAATATTTATTGGGGATGCATGGGGGCATCCCCAATCTTGAGCGCTTGACACCCCTGGATCTTCTTTCATCATCTTCCATCGCACACTTGAAAACTCCCTTCATACATAACTCATCATAAGCTGATTAGAGAGGTTAGTACCCTTAATAAATAATTTTTCTCCACTGGATATAAAGATATTCTTGAAGAGCTACTGTTTATCAAGAGTGCCAAAAAGTTTTTGCAAAGAAAAAGCAATCTTAAGGTTTGCAAAAGTTAGGAGAGACCAAACGTGGCAGAATCTGTGAAAAACAGAACAACAGATAGTAAATAATTGTTTAGGGGAACTTCTGCAACTCAAATCAAAAAACTCAGAACATACGGAAGTTTTGTAATTGTATAGAGCATACCGTGTAAAAATTTAAGCTCAAAAAGATGAACTGGGATTTTTCTGGAATTTTCTGGTCACGAGGACAGAATCTGTTTTCTGGACAGCATGTCACAACCTTTACTTCCCTTGCCGTAAGAGGCTATAACTTGGCACAAAGTTGAAAAATAAAGAAACAATGATGTTGCTACAGAAGTAAAAATCATCAAGACACAACAAAAGCAAAAAGATAAACCTAAATTCGTTGCAGGCTGCCTCCCGAAAGCGCTTCTTTAAAGCCATTACCTAGGCATAATGAAAAAAGATCAAGTTGTATCAATCGAATCATTATCAAGATCATCAAAAATCTCTTCAATTGTACAACTGGTCTTAAGAGGTCTTTCAAATAAACTCCTAATGAAGATACTTCTAGGAAGAAAACCAAAAGGCGGAAAATCAATGGAAGATTCATTTATAAAATTAGCAAAGAGAGGTATTTCTTCCAAAGTTTTCACGGTTTCAACTTCTTTGGCAATAGGTGGCTTATTTTTAGTTCGGGGAACCTTAGGGACATAATTGAACTTAGGTTCCCTTCTTGCCGAAGTCTCAACCTTTTTTGATTTGATTGAGGAGAAAGTTGTTCCTAAAGTATTGATGATTTCCTCAATCTTATCTATCCTAGAAAGATCCGTATCACGGGATTTGATGACCTCCAAAGTTTTAATAATTTTAAGCATGGAGCTATCAAGCCTATTCAAATTCCCTTGAATCTTGCGATCCAACTCATTTATCCTAGTTATACTTGGTATTTCTAACTCTATCTTTTCAAGTTTCTTCATAATGTGAGATAGAGTTACATCTTCTTGTACGCTAGCAATAGGGAGATTTCCAACAAGATTTTCAATAACATTAAGAGACTCCCAAGTCGGGGCTTCTAGAAAATTCCCATTGATCGCAGTATCTAATATGAACCAATTCCAAGGAGTAATCCCAACATAAAAATTTGTAAGCCGGATAGTAGTGGATTGCTTCTTGGTGGCTTTTCTATGAGAATCATTAATTCTATACCAAGCATCTTTTAAACTTTCTCCACCTTTTTTTAAAGGTGAGAACCTCTGTCTCAACAAAGGCAGAAGGACCAGACATAATGAAAGCTAGCAAGATAAAAAGTTTTTTTGTAAATTTTGATAAAAGACACAAAGATAAAAATTGAAAGATAAACTAACAAGACTAAAAAACAAAGGTAAAGGGTAGTGTGCAACTCCCCTATCTTAACACTTGGAGTCCCCTGCAACGGCGCCAGAAAACTTGCTTGATGGCTTCTCGCCCCTTCGTTGGTTTCCCCAAGTGTAACGTTGAGATGTAGTGCAGCAGCAGTTTTCCCTCGGTGAAGATACCAAGGTTTGTCTCCAGCAGGACTCCAAGATGATAAGTACGTGTCAGCGGCGCAACTGATGCGGACCTGCACACAGACACAGATAACTTTGTTCCCAATGAAGTTCAGAGAGGTTGTCAATCTCTCCGGTCTTGTTGTTTACAAAGGATAAAACGCAAGGGATAATGATAGCAAATAAAAGCGGTAAAGTAAATGTAGAGTGGAAACAGTGATAAGGATATGGACCGGGATACATGATGTTCGCTAGTGATGTCGCTCTCCCAAAAGACGATAAAATTGCTATGCGAGGTAAACAAATTACAGAAAGGCAATTGACAGGATTATGAACGCACCGCAATGCTAACTATGCTACAAAAGAAAGGAAGAGGTTCAAAAGCACGGGCAGTACGCCAAAATAAGTAGACCGAAATCCATCTGCATCTACTACTAATCATCCACCTTGAGATATCTATCCAGAACATCTCGCTGGTATTAAGTTGCGAGCCCACCCAAAGTGTAAACCCAAAGCAACATACAACTGCATTAAAAAGAACTTTGAGTAAAGTAAACAATCCTTGCAACCGCGGTTACAAGCACCGTTGTTTTCCCCCCTTGTGGCAACATCACATCCCCTAGACTCATGTTTCTGTCACTCAAGCATGTCATCAGGGAGGCATGAACCCACAATCTAGCACAACGCTCCCTCTTGGAGTCACTACCTACTACTTGGCCAAAGAAATAAACAGCAACGGAGAACATGCAAGAATTACTTAGGAACAAAAATATAAGAGATAAAAACCAAATATATTACTCTATCACAATCTGAACATAATCTCATAATCCATCAGATCCGATCAAACTCAACACAGCAATAGCAGAAATATTACAAAGGTGCCTCGATCATGTAGGGCAGCTCACGAGGTCTAAACAATGAAGATGAAAGAGGGGAGGAGAACATCACATAGCTACTGATCACGGACCCATGGTCCAAGGAAAACTACTCACGAGACATCCGGGGAGCATCCATGGTGGAGAGGAGACTCCCGGAGGTCAATCCTCCCTCCGGCAGGGTGCCGGGAAGAGGTCTTCTGGTGCTCCCGATCTTGGAAGCGCGGCGGCGGAACAGAGGCGAGTTCGCGGAATAGGGTTCTCGTTCTGGAGTTTTCTCGTGACGGGGGATAAATAGGAGAAAGGGGCAGCCAGAGGTGGGCCAGGAGCCCCAGGCGCCCCGCTGGCGCGGCCAAGGGTGGGGTCGCGCCGGGTGGCCGCCTGGCCTCCCTGGATCCCCTCTGGGCCCTCCCGGGTTCTTCTGGAAGCTTCCTGTACGCTGATTTTTTCTGTATTTTACCCAGAATTTTTCTGGCACTTTTTATATGGGGGAAAACTGAAATAGAAAAACAGCAGAAAACAGGAACTGGCACTGGGGTGCACTGAGTTAATAGGTTAGTACAAATATGATCAAAAGTGTATGAAAGTATATCTAGATCATAGCAATATCACACAAAACATGCATGGAGCAAGCAGAAATTATCGATACGTTTTGGACGTATCAGAAAGCCATATGATAGATATGATGTGAGGAGTAGGGATTGCGATACAACGGATGCACATGTGAGCTAAGGTAAGCTCTTCAATGGAACTAGTGGGGGTGCATCCAACTTGCTTTCTCAAGAAGACCTAGAGCTCATTTGAGGAGGCTCATCATTGGAATATACAAGCCAAGTTCTATAGTATGAAGGTCCCCACATAGCTATATGCATGATGATGATCTCTATGGAGTACATGAGATAGAAGATGAAGTACTAGTGTGGATCTCTCAAAAAGAATAGTAGTATGCCCCCTTCTCTCTTTTTATTTTTCTTTTCTCTTTTTCTATTTTTTTCTATTTTTTTGGTGGCCTCAATGGCTCTTTCTATTTAACTCTCATTTGTCCTCTTTGGGATCTTTTGATTTTGTCCTCTTTGGGATCTTTTGATTTTGTCCTCTTTGGGATCTTTTGATTTTGTCCTCTTTCGGATCTTTTCCTCACTTTAGGGGCAATACTTTATATTTTTCAAGAATATAGGAGATCTTTCACACTTTACAAAGGTACTCACATAAAGAAAATGTAACTATCATGAAGTATGCAAATGTATGCCTCTGCCAGTGTAGCAGGATATGCAATGATACTAGCGCGTCATGTAGCAATGTTTAGGGCAAGGGCCAACTAGCATGCGGCTCATCGATCAAGCAAGTAGCATGCATGACATGAAGATCAAGTCATGAGAAGGTGGATGTTGCATGGAAATGTATCTCGGAAAGGCTATGGAAATGCCTTGTAGGTAGGTATGGTGGCTGTTTTGAGGAAAGATATAAGGAGGCTTATGATGACAAAGCGTATTGTGCCAAGGGTTTGGATGCACCGGCGAAGTATGCGCCAACTCTCGAGGTGAGAAAGGGCAATGCACGGTACCGAAGAGGCTAGAAAAGTATGGGTAGGTGGAAGTGTCAACTTTCGAATACTCACATTAGTCCGAAGAACTCATGCACTTATTATCGGTAACTCTCAATCTAATCAGGAGGTTCACAAAGAGACAGGTACCCCGAGGAGTAGTGTATGGGGGTTTGGTTATCCTTGCGCATCCTCGACTCATGGTACGTGAGTGTACTTTAATATTCGAACCCTCTAGAGGTTTGTGATCCATCTAGTAGCTAGAGTTCTCAACAGGGGTTTTTGGTTTTCGAAAAACACACGGATTGCCCAAAATACGACATCTATCACTAATAGGCAAGAGCTCTTGACACCATAAGTTCAACCATTGTTCTAGTCAATACGTCAAAACTATTGCAAGTTACTATTACAAAGAGAACAGCAACTTTAACTACCTACTTTCAGTCAAGACACAGAACTCAGTGCAACAGGAAAACTCTCTAACAAGATAAAACGTGCAACCTATAGAAAGTTCAACCTAAGACAAAATAAGAGCTCTAGAAAAAAAAACTAAAGCACTACAACTAAAAAGAACAGCAGTTAAGAAAAGAAAAAGAACAGCTCACAGATAAAAGAATAAGCATGCAAATCCTATGAGGAGTTCTAGTTCAAGAGGAGCGTGAATCTCTCCCACAAAAAAGAGTAAGTAAGCTGGGATCTAACTTGTTACTACAGCAAACAAATCTAAAGAAAACTAAAAACGAAACAAAATCTAAGAGAGAGACGCTCCAAGAAAAGCACATAACGCATGAAGTGATAAAAATATAGTGCAACGAGGGACAAACTGATGATTGTTGATGGAGAAGGGGATGCACGGGGGCATCCCCAAGCTTAGACGCTTGAGTCTCCTTGAATATATTTTGTGGATGCATGGGGGCATCCCCAAGCTTGAGCGCTTGACACTCCCGAATCTTCTTTCATCATCTTCCATCGCGCACTTGAAAACTCCCTTCATACATAACTCATTGTAGACTAATTAGAGAGGTTAGTACCCTAATAAAATAATTTTTCCTCTACTGAAAATAAGGATTCCCAGGAAGAGCTACTGTTTCTCAAGATTTCCAAAAAAAATTTGCAAAGAAAAAGCAAGCTTAAGGTTTGCAAAATTATGGAGAGACAAAACGTGGCAGAATCTGTGAAAAACAGAATAGCAGATAGAAACGAATTTTTTAGGGGTACTTCTGCAACTCAAATAAAAAAACTCAGAACATACGGAAGTTTCGTAATTGTATAGAGCACTCTGTGTAAAAATCTAAGATCAAAAATATGAACTGGGATTTTTCTGTAATTTTTCTAGTCACGAGGACAGAATCTGTTTTCTGGACAGCATGTCACAACTTTTACTTCCCTTGCCGTATGAGACTAAACTTGGCACAAAGCTTGAAAAATAAAGATACAATGATGTTGCTACAGTAGTAATAATCATCAAGACCACTAAGAACAGAACAAAAGCAAAAAGAAAAACCTAAATTCGTTGCGGGCTGCCTCTCGAAAGAGCTTCTTTAAAGCCATTAGCTAGGCTTAAAGATTATAGAAGATGCTCTCACAAGAATAAGAATTTTGAAGCAAAAGAGAGCATCAAGAAGCAAATTTGAAACACATTTAAGCCTAACCCACTTCCTATGCATGGGAATCTCGTAAGAAAATAAATCAAAGAAGCACAAAGTGACATGCATAGGAAGGTGGAACAAGAACAACTTCGAAAGTTTCAGTTTAGAGAGAGGTGTTTTTGTCACACGGAAGTTTCTATAACCAAACTTTACTCTCTCAAAGTAATTTTCAGTAGTATCATGAACAACATCAAGAATATAACTATCATATAAATAATATTGTTCATGACCTACAAGCACACGTGTATTGTTGTCAACATGGTTTTTAGGATCATAAGATAAATGCAACCCATCACATTGAGCGTTGATAAGAGGAAAATTCTCCGGAGTTGGAGATTTTAAAAGGATAATAGGACACTCAAGTGTGGGTGCGATAGAAAAAATTTCATGCTTAACATGAGAAACTATAGAAAGTTCATCTCCGTAAGCATCATCCATAGTGGCATCACGTCCATAAGCATAGAAGGCATCAACTTCATCAAAAAGGGATATTTCAAAAGAATACATAGGATCATAATACTCATATAAGGTAAGATTCAAAGAGTTAATCTCATCAGAAGGTAGAAATGGATGGCTCCATTCTTCCTCCTTTTGTTCGTCACTCTCCTCCTCTTTTTCATCCAAGGAGCTTTCAGGTTCATAAATTTCTTCTTCCATAGAGTCCTGCAAATCATTAGTCTCTTCCTTTGGGGGAGAGATTCTCTCAAGATGATCAGTAATGTAATAATTTGCATCGTAATTTTCCAAACAATAGTTAAGTATAGCAAGACTCTCAGATTTTTAAGGGGCATCATCAATATTTTTAAGAAGAGAAGTAATTTCATAGGCACCCTTATAAGCAACAAATTCTTCTATTTCCCCTTCATCATAAAAATCATAGTTTCTCTTAGCATAAGAAGATAAGGTTTCATCATCATTGTACTCACATTGGAAAGCAAGGTGTTTGTGCCTCATAAAGCAACAAGATTCATCCCTGCAGAAAGATATATTATATATTGAGCACAAGTTTCTAGCATACTCATACAACTGATGTATTTGTTTCCATAAGTGTATCCCCTTTTGAGACAAGCGGTGTTCCTTGTACCACTTTTGTTGATCCTCGGTGAATCCTCCATGCCAATAAGATCTGGTTTCAAAGAAGTCAGACATTGATTGGCAAGTAAGGAACTAGACATACTATATTTTGGGTTTTTTGATAAAGGACACAAAGATAAAAACTGAAAGGTAAACTAACAAGACTAAAAAAGCAAAGATAAAAGATAGTGTGCAACTCCCCTATCTTGTAGACTTGAGTCCCCGGCAACGGCGCCAGAAATTTGCTTGATGGCTTCTCGCCCCTCGTTGGTTACCCCAAGTGGAAGGTTTGATGTAGCACAATGGCAAGTTTCCCTTAGCGAAGATGCTAAGGTTTAGATTGTCTCCAGTAGGACTCAAGAGATACAAGTAGGTGGTAAAGTGAACAATGGCGCCGTTCACAACCGAGGTTGCTAACTTCACCTGGACCTGCACACAGATACAAATAACTTTGCTCCCAATGAGTACGGAGGAGTTGTCAATTCCTCCGGCCTTGCTGTTTACAAAGGATTAACGCAAGAGATAATAATGATAGTGATAGCAACGGAAAAGTAAATACTGAAATTAAATTGGTAGTGTGAACAATAATGTGAAGATGGACCGGGGTCCCGTGATTTTCACTAGTGATGTCTCTCTCCCAAAAGACGATAATAGTGCTAGCGAGGTAAACAAATCACAGTTGGGCAATTGACATGATTATGAAGGCACCGCAATGCTAACTATGCTGTAAAGAAAGGAAGGGCTCAAAAGCAACGGGCAGTACGCCAAGGTAAGTAGACCGAAATCCATCTGCATCTACTACGAATCATCCACCTTGAGATATCTATCCAGAACATCTCGCTGGTATTAAGTTGTGAATCCCACCCAAAGTGTAAACTCAAAGCAACAGACAACTGCATTAAAAGCACTTTGCGTAAAGTAAACAATCCTTGCACACGCAAGTACAAGCACCGTTGTTTTATCCCTGGTGGCAACAACACATCCCCTAGTCTCATGTTTCTGTCACTCAAGCTAGACATCAAGGGGCTGAACCCACAATCGAGCATAACGCTCTCTCTTGGAGTTGCAACTAAAATACTTGGCCAAAGAAAATACCGCAACGGAGAACATGAAAGAATTTACTCAAGAACAAAATATAAAAGAGAAGAACCAAATATATTACTCATCCCAATCTGAACATAGTCTCATAATCCATCAGATCCCAACAAACTCAGCATAGCAACAACAGAAATTACATAGATGCCTCGATCATGTGAGGCAGCTCACGAGGACTCGAAAGTGGAAGCACAAAAGAGGGAGAGATAGATCACATAGCTACTGGTCACGAACCCATGGTCCAAGGGGAACTACTCACGGTACATACGGGAGGCATCCATGGCTATGGATGGTCTTCCGGAGGGGGTAGCTTCTCCCGGCAGGGTGCCGGAGCAGCTTCTCCAGGCAGCCCCGATCTTGAAACGGCGGGGGCGGCGGAACAGAGGAGAGATCGCGGAAAAGGAGTTATTTTTAAGGGTTTCCATCCCGAGTGGTAAATATAGGCGAAGGGGGGCGTCGAGGGGACCCACCAGGCAGCCAGGAGGCCTCCTCGCACGACCTAGGGTGGGGCCGCGCCAGGGACCCTCCTGCCTCCCTGGTGGTGGCCCCCCTTCGCTGCTTTGGTGTTTCCGGAAGCTTCCACGACGCTGATTTTTTATCTGATTTTCCTGGATTTTTTGGAGCACTTTTAATGGCCGGAAAACCTGAAATACAAAAACAGCAGAAAACAGCAACTGGCAGCTAGGTGCACTGAGTTAGTAGGTTAGTCCAAATAGGTTCAAAAGTGTATGAAAGTTCAAGAAAAACATGGCAAAGTCACACAAAACATGCATGGAGCAAGCAGAAATTATAGATACGTTTGGGACGTATCAGGGGCACACTACTATTCCTTTTGAGAGATCCACACTCGTACTCCTTCCTTTATCTTGTACTCCATAGAGATTATCATTCATGCATATAGCTATGTGGGGACCGTCACACTATAGAACTTGGCTTGTATATTCCAATGAGGAGCCTCCTCAAATGAGCTCTAGGTCTTCTTGAGCAAGCAAGTTGGATGCGGTTCCATTGGAGAGCTTTTAGCTAATATGTGCATCCGTTGCATGGCAATCCCTACTCCTCACATCATATCTATGATTTGGCTTTCTCTCGCCTATGATTGTCCTCATTGATGTGAGCCTTTCACACCTTTTTTGTCTTCCTCCTCCACCTTATTCTCTCTTTGCCATCCTAAGTGTCAACTTTCTTGCTTACGCTCATCGATTGCATGAGTGCTCAAAATTTTGAAAAGGAGTGGATCATTTTGACTTGTACCTGGCTAGTGATCTGGGGATGAGTCAAGATAAGATTCCAAAGAAGACCAAGTGCGACACTTTAGTAGATTGAGTTCTCAACTTAAAAATATTTTTTCTCGTATATCCCCATCCCATTTCTTGAACGCAAACACCATTTTGAGACATTCGAGTCACGGACAGCGAGAGCTCTTGCACCTTTATGTTCTTATGTTGCTTGTTTGAATACTAGATATAGACTCTTGCCTGTTATGACTTGAATTGAATTGCATGCTTTGATTGCTTTACTTACAAAGTTCTTATATGGTTGTTAGCATGTCACCACAGAAATTATGCTTGTTATCATTTACCTACTCGAGGACGAGCAGGAATTAAGCTTGGGGATGTTGATACATCCAAAACCTATCTATAATTTCTGCTTCCTCCATGCCTCTTTTGTGTGATATTGCTATGATATTGATGAAATTCCATACACTTTTGATCATATTTGGACTAACCTATTAACTCAGTGCACCCTAGTGCCAGTTCCTGTTTTCTGTTGTTTTTGTATTTCAGGTTTCCCCCTTATTAAAAGTACCAGAAAAATTCTGGGAAAAATATAGGAAAAATCAGCGTACCGGTGATAACCCACAACTGCAGGGGATCGAGATAGTCTTCGCGGGTAAGATAACCCAATTTATTGATTCGGCTCAAGGGGAGCCAAAGAATATCCACAAGCTTTAACAGTGGAGTTGTCAGTTGCACAGCACCTGAGATACACTTACTTGCAACAAGATATTAATAGCGACTGCGATAATAGTAGTAGTGACGATAGCAATAGTAATAGTAACAGGAAAAGTAAACAGCTAGTAACCAGCAGAATTGAGACACTGTAGGCTAGGGAGATGGATGGTTGGGCGCTGCATGGATAAGACACATCATGTAATAAGCTTTGGGCAAGGCACACAGAAAAGCAAAGATCATCTAGGCATAAATCAAACATCAGGCATGTATCCCACAGGTAGTTGTATGTGCTTGCAATAAGAACTTGCACAACATCTTTTGTCCTACCATCCCGCTACGAACGGGGCCAAAAGGAACTTATGGAGATTAAGGTGCTCCTGTCAAAGAGCACCGGAACAAAGCATTAAAAATCAAGGGATACATGGAATCCCCAAATTATAGTCCATCCCCTTTGGTGTCCCAAGCTGTCACTTTTGGGATCGCCAGTTCCGGACCATAACAGGTGCAAACAACTCATAGATAAGATCTAGAACACAAATATATTCATGAAAACACATAGGGTTCAGATCTGACATCATGGCACTCGGGCCCAAAGTGACAAGCATTAAGAGCAACAAGTTGAAGCAAAGATGATAAACACCAATCTAGATGATAGGCAACATGCCCCCAACAATCTGATAAACTATGCCATGATATAACTCATCCAATCCCTACCATCCCCTTTGCCTACAACAGGGAATTACTCACACATGGATGGAGAAGTCATGGAGGGAGGATGGAGTGGTGATGGCGATGACGATGGCGATGATATCCCCTCACCGGAGGCCAAAACAGCCTCCAGATTAGCCCTCCCGGAGAAGAACAGAGGGTGGCGGTGGCTCCGCGAAGAGAATTGGGAAAACAACTTCTTTTCTGGGCTTTTCGCGTCACAGGAATAAATAGGAGCATCGGTAGGGCACCAGAGGAGGCGGGAGGCCCCCAGGCGGCCAGAGGGCGCGGCCCCACCCCTGGCCGCGCTAGGGGGAGCCTGGGGCCCCCAGATCTCCCCTCTGGTCCCACTTCTGGCATCTGGCTCCTTCGGGTGCGTGGATTTTCTGGTATTTTTCTGGGAATTTTCTGGGACGTCCAAAAATCCATTTTCCTGCGCACAATAAAACCATATAGACAACTCTGCTGAAAACAGCGTTAGTCCGGGTTAGTTTCGTCCAAATCATGCAAGAATGAGGGCAAAACAATAGCAAAAGTGTTTGGAAAAGTAGTTACGTTTGAGACGTATCAACCCCCCCCCCAAGATTATCATATTGCTTGTCCTCAAGCAATTCAGTACAACGAACTGAACGCGACAAAGAAAACTTTGACAAACTCTTTTGCTTCAATAAATGTATATAAGCCTGTACTACGAAAAGAATTTAGCAAGTATCAAAACAATGCTATGAGGACAATGCACGATGCAATCCTTCTTTCAAGTGATTAATCTCAAACAACTAAAAGCAAATAATATGCTACTGAAATTCAAGACAGGATTACAATGCACAAAGTTTGAACATACTAGAGTGGTATTTCGCTAGCCTCCATGAGTGAAGCAAAACATAAATGCAGAAGCTCCTCTGGAGTTTTAAAGGAGACTAGAACTAAGAACTTCAGAATAAATAATACCACAATCATGCAAAAGACAATGTAATACTTTGGGACAATGCACATTACACTCAGAATGACAATTATGCTCTCCTAGTTGGTTCTTTGAAGAAAGAAGGTGGAGACTCTCGAACTGTGGAGTTTGATGGAAAGGTTGAAAACCCGTGGAAGGAGGCAAAGACTAAACTTGTACCAGAGCTCTTGGTTTTGAAAACAAAGATAAAAAGTGTTTTGGGAGGTGCATGCTTTGTCAACGAATGCTAGAATACAACTCAATCGCCTCTTACACTAGACATGTTTCGAGGAACGGCTCCCAAGATGGAGACGATCACATCCCCTTAGTCTCCTTTGTTTATCACCGTCAAAGTTTTCTGATTTCTCATAGACAAAGCGTGAAGGAGGGTTTGTTGGTTGTGATTATCTTTTGTGAGCTGGGCACACTCATGCCAGTCCCTCCTCGTATTGGGGTTTGCAGATTAGACATGCAATCCCGGAATAAAACATGTCTAACATAAGAAGGTCATGAATTATCTACTACTTCCTCATGATCTAAAACAGAGGAACAAAACAAGAATGCTTTTGAATAATTTTGAGATGGCACAAGAAAGTCTTCGTTAGGATGGTCGATAAATACCACATAGGAAGGTATGGTGGACTCATATGGAAAAACTGGTTTCAAGGATTTTGGATGCACAAGCAGAAATCCGCTTAGTGCGAGCGAAGGATAGCAAAAGACTAGGAAGCGACCAACTAGAGAGCAATAACAGTCATAATCATGCAGAGCGACAAAGTAACATTGAATTAGGCATGAAGATGATACAACTATTTTGAAATTCAAAGATCATCAAGGCATATTAGACTTTTCAGTCATAAACATGTGTAAGCATGTGCCAAGTCAATCCTATAATTCTCCAAAGGGAAATACCACTTCAGTATGCCAAACTATGAACAATGCAATGCATGTAAATCATTTCAACAACACATTATGCACTCTAGCTATTTGGGATTGACCACAAAGGAAGCATGAACAGTGGGCAAGCATTGTAAACATAGCACTATGTCGCTACAAGCTGGTCTCTAATTCATAAGTACAATGTAACGACCCAATTCACATAGAATTGAAGTCTCTGTGCTCAAGTGCCAGTCCCTGGATCGAACTCGCTGGCACACACAGTATCGTAGATGTATATCAAAGTACAAGTGCATCATTATTACATTGTATGATCCAGAATAAAACAAATAACAAGTTGCATAGCTCAAGGCTCGCTTATTCAATATAAATGTAGCGGAAGCAAAAGCAAGTAACGTGGAGTCCCATCAACATCCACAAGCGAACATGCTGAGTGTAGACCCGCAACGCTAAACGCACCTTACTGATCGTCTGAAAAACCTGCAACGCCGAAGGTTACAGCCCGACAACGGGTCGGTACATCTGATTTGTACGGCAAGTGACACGGAAAAAGTATATATAGAGGACCTACATCTACATGCAAGGTAAGTCAAAGGAAAGGCTTATGGTTTTGTTTTGCCGAAAGCCAATTTCTCCTGAAATAAACTAGTCAAAATTTTAAGTTGAATTCTACCTGAAACACACAGCAACCCATGCTAATCTTTCCCACCAAAATTATTATTAAGTATTCATCTGTCAAGATCATTCAACAACAATACTGACTAGTTGCTCAAAGTTCGTCCGTAACCGTGGACACGACTAATCACGATCAGTTTATACGCTCTGCAGAGGTTGTACACGTTCCCCACTGGACTCAACCCGAAGATTGAGACAAAGACTTTCCGAAGAGGTTGCCTCCACCCTTTGGTAGTCGGTACACCTAACACACATCTACATCAGCTAGCTACCAGGGCCAGGTTCCCCACAACGTACTCGTGCTAAGCCAGAGCCCATATAGCCAATGGCTGTACACGGAAGCTACTAGTAATATTGCCTGTCTGATCTTTTTGAGCCTGGACGGCGCCCAATGCGTTCAGAGGGTAGATACCATGTCGCACCTGGTTCACCACCAAAACAACCATTGGGTGCATTTAACCCCGGCACTGTCCTTAGACAAGGCACAGCCACCGGGATGCAACCCGCTCGTCAGAAGTGATTTCTATTTATTATAAAGTTGCTACACAAATTATTAAATAGCTCACATGCACTCCATGAATTCTCACAACCCAAACCACGTCTATAAAGCATAGCAATAAAGTAACAACACGTGCTAGGTTGATCTACAAAAATACAAGTCAAGACATGTGGCTATCCTAACTGGTTTGCAGCAACAGTAAAGTAAACTACCTATCATGCAATAGGGTGATATTCTTAACATAATGCATATAAAAAATATAGGTATGAGTATGTTCAAAGCATCACTTGCCTTCTTCCTGTTCCTGACGGTCACAATCCTCACAAAACGAGGCGACGCACTCAGGACAATCTATACGAACAAACATAGCACCAATCAACATATTTTCAAAACAATTATGCACAAACAATAATAAACATACAAATAACACTAGAAAAACTTGCCTAAAAGAAGCTAAACTTAAATTACTTATCAAAATAAAACCAACGCAAAAAGAAAAATCGCAAACGAGCGCACCGTTAAAAAGATACGGCTACCGGAATTTCAAATTTGGATCTGCTTGGGATTCAAATTTGAAAACTTCAAACTTCTGTAAAACTTAGTCTACTGGCTAGAATTTTTCAACATGGCCGCAACGCAACTGGAATCACTCGATTCGGAGCTATGGTTAAAAAGTACTCGTGACAACGGTACCAGGTGAAATCGGGGTCTATACTGCGAAAAGGACCCAACCGTAAATATAATAACTTAAAAAAGCGATCGGGTCCCTGCGCCAGATCTCGCCTGATCTGGCTGGCGGCGGCGGCGCGGCCAGCAGCCTGGCGGCCACGGCGAGGGGGCGGCGGGGAGGCGCGGGACGGCGGCGGCTTATCGCGGATCGGGCGAAAAACCCTAATCGCCCGCGGGTCCGCGGGTTTTATAACCCGACCCGAATTTTTTTTTAAATCCGAATGAAACACGAATTCGGCCAGGCGAAAAAAAAACTAGAAAAGGCCCATTAGGCCCAAAATAATTTTAGAAAAATCACAGATATTTATTTTTAATTTCCGTCTTCACCAACATTTTTAAAATAATAAAACTGAATTTTTGGCTTTACCAAAATATTAAATAAAAATAAAAACTTTGCAACTTATTTTTAAATATTTTTCCAGCACTTTAAAAATGTCGAAAAACTACGAAAATGATTTAAAACTTTTCCAGAGCATAAATAAATTCCCAAAATATTTTTAGAAATTATTTATAACCCCAAAGTAAATTTAAAAAGTCTCCAAAAATATTTTAAACCATTTTCCAACAATTTAAAAATGGGGATAAGTCCTTTTATATCCTCTTCAGCGAACTGCCATGTGTTGAAAAATGTTTAAAAATATTTTAAAATTCCAGAAAATGCGGAAACAGCATGAGATGCATATGATGATCTATTAACATCCGAATTTAGAAAATTGGGATGTTACATACATGCATATGTACAAAAGTAGAAACAAAAAGAGTTCATGCCAGTTTTCCTTGTTGCGTCCCTTTCGTCGATCTTCGTCATTACTGCCTTGTCACTTGCACGATTGAACGTAGGAAATGTAATCCAATGCCATCACGGACTCGAGCTGAACTCTACAACAAAGCAAACTAAAGAGATAAAAAGAAAATATTTTTGGATTTTTCAAAGGTTAAGCGAAAGAAAAAGAAAAGAGAAATCTTTTTGTTGTTTCTGCAAAATAAAAGAACAAAGAAGAACGGGCAAAAACTTCGAAAAGATCAAAGCAAACAAAAATAAAAACGGATAATACAATGGAAAGGTGAGAAGGAAACATACTCCCCCAAGCTTAGGCTTTTGGCCTAAGTTGGTAGCAGCTACCCCCCCCCCAGGAGCCTCGTGCTCCAGGGTGAGGGTAAGTCCAGGAGTCGTATGAGCACTCCGGTGCGTACACCGAAGCCCTTGGATCCTCCCATGCGGAAGGTCCTGCGCTCCAAGCGGAAGAAGATCCCTCGCCATGCTCGGTGAAGGTCTCTCCCTGGAAAGGTGGGAACTCACCATGCTCCTCCTCGTCAGGCGCAACCCCCTCCATGGGGTTATGCCGCTGGTAATTAGCCAAGAACTCATCGAACTGAATTTCGTTAAGGACCATCCGTTCCTGCGAGTGTTATCAAACAAAAGTGGTGCAGGTAGAAGGATCTCACGAGTAATGGTCCTTTCAAACCTCAAAATATATTCAAGGTTACCAAACTTGTGCCTCTTCATAGCCGCAAGATCAAGACTCGCGTATGAAAAGGGAACATCATCAGGATGTGGGGTGCGCTCAAGAGACTCAAGGATAAGTGTGGCGTAAACCCCACCATATAAATCACCTTTGTTAATGTTCCTAACAAGACACCGAGCAATCAAGGCACCCACATTATACTCATTCATTCCAGAGAGGGCATTCTCATAAATGGCGAAGTCTGGTGCAGAACCGTTGCTCGTGTTGTCGTGAGCTAACACCCCTCTAGCAACAAAATACGCAAAATACCTGAGGTGTGGAAACAAGATGCTGGAAATCTTCGTGCGCCGAATATCTGTCTCCTCCTGGCAGCAAAGGGAGTTGAAGAGGGTCCTCAACCCGGAGGGCTGCATGGTCATCTTAGCTGTCTGACCAACGTTCGGCACACCTATTATATCACAAAACTGTGCCAAAGACATGGTTATGAGATCATTATAAAGTTTGAACTCAACGGTTCTAGCATCATGGTTATAGCAAAAACTGTTGACAAAACAGGAGGTAAGTTTTTTGTATTGTACCACACGACATAAAGCTAGCCGTGTCAAACCTGCATTGGCACAAAGGCCATAAAATTCCTCCTTAATTCCTGCAGCGGTAAGAAAATCATCGCACGGATACATCATTGCGCATGCTGGATTTGTTTCTTCCAACAGCTCCAGGGGCACATGATCTTCATTGTAGCTCACCCTAATTGCTGAGGGTGAAGCTGGAGCTCTAGTGACTCGATCGGAGCGCTCGGGATTCTTCTTCCCAAGCCACCCCTTTTCTTTTCCAAAGAAACTCATTTCTGAAATTTTTTACAATTCACAAAGACAAGGATTTAAACAAAGTGAGTTGAGGCAAACTACTCTACTCACTTACCTAAGGCATAAACTTGCATCAAAACTTGGAAAATAAATTTCTACACAAGCATGCAAGATCATAAGAACAGCACCAAGAGTCACTAAATACTCACTAATGAAGCCACCAATCAAAAATCTAATTGGAGGGGTGAAGGAGTTACGTACCAGGGAGTATTTGCCCAAAATCTCAGCTCAAATGGTGGGTCGTAGAGAGAGATCGAAATTCTGGACGGAGAGCAGCAAGAACGCAAGAACAAAGTGCAGAACTCGTGTTTTTGGAGAGAGAGAAGGGAGGAGGAAGAAGACTTACCTGACTGGATGCCCTGTGGGCCCCAAGCGCCCTGTGGGCGCGGTTAGGGGCCAGGCCGCGCCAGCTGGCCGCCTGGGCCACTGGTGCCCCCCTGGTCAGCCCCAGGTGCCCCTGGGTCACTCCCAGCATGGAAATTTTTAATATATTTTTTCTAGAATTTTTCTGACAACTTCACTGTTGAAATTTTTTTGAAGTTCAAAAAGTTGCGAAACCTTCTGAAAACATGAAGGAGTGATTAGAGTTGTGAAGTTTCAAAAACATATAAACTTGGTACCGCAAGGAGAATAAAATCTAAAGAAAATGAAAACTTAACAAGCTCCACTTTTACCTATATAAAACATGCTTACCAGCAAGGTTGATCAAGTCTTACCAATAAACCGGTGATATATAGAGCAAAAATCCTCACCTCTGATGAAGTGATCATTGCACCTTTACTTTAATGGAAATTGTCCCTACCATGATGGTTTTGTATTTATGGTGCACATGTAAAGGACAATCCCATTCTCCAATCTTCTGTTGGGGTTCGCAGCATAAAACACAAAATTTTCTAACTAGCGTTCCCATAACCCATGATCTAGCTAGCCATATTACCGTAACGGAAATTAGTGCGGAAATAACATACCTCGGGGTGTAGTTCTTAGCACAGGAAACGTTCCCGCAAACGTGGTTGATGTAGCCGATCAAGATTCACAGCCCCTTGGCTGTGTTGAGCACCCGGATGGGTGTAGTGCCACACGTGTAGCACCTCATAGTACTCGCACACGTACGAGACTAGATGACGACCTCCGTTCTCCGATCCAGTGAAGGTGGCGGAAGCAGACCTCCGGACGGAGCTTCTGCAACACGACGGCCTCCGATTCTAGCAGAGAAGCCTCAATTCCACTATAGCCTCACACTAGGGAGCCCACCGTGAAAAAAGACAAGGGAGGGGAGAAGACCGGAGAAAATTGATCTCAATTCGGAGTAATATTTAATTTCTCACGAATTTCTGTGTATTAAATATGTGCACCCTGCCCATCTATATATAGGCAGAGGGGAGGGAGTCAACCCCTCTCCCATAGAAATGTGGGACTAAAGTACCTTTGCTAAGGGGGGTGGCCGGCCAAGGGGGGGAGGGGGCGCACCACTCATGGGCCCTAGGGCCCATGGCACCTCCCCCCTCTTTTCTTTTTTCTTTTTCCCTTTTATTTCCCCTAATGGGCCTTTTTCTTCACTAAGGCCCATTGCACATATTAATTAGAAATAAAATGATTTTAATTATTAATTCAATTAATTAATAACTAAAACATAATATTCCATCTCCCGGTGCTCCGGAACATCTTCCGGTTCACTCCGAATTTGTTTGGTTCAACACGGTACTTCTCCGATGTTGTTTCCTTTATTCTCTCGTTACTCCGATGGTTCCGAAAAGGTCTCCGATTTCATCGATCCCTTAAGTGTGTTACCCTACGGTCCGAGAACACTCCAGTCATGACCGAGATGAGGCTATGGTCAATGATCATCAGCGGGACGTGGATGCCCATAATGACCCCTGTGCATTCCGGATATCAAACACCGATTGGACCTTACGGCGTATAGCATTCCCTTTGTCAGCGATACTGGATTGTTCCGAGATTCGATCAATGACATCCTATGTCTGGTTCAACCTCGTTCTGAACTAATCCTCATTCACTCGTTCCCGTGATATTCATCCCCGTGACCTAGTCACACGCTGCAGCTTTATGGATGGAATCTCACCGAGTGGGCCCCGAGTATCTATCCATTATATGGATTGACAAATCCCGCTCTTGTAACAATACTCCTCAACATATCTCCACAGAATACCCAAGATACAACCGTTATGACCCGCATATTTCAGTCAAGTGGTGGGATGTAAGTCAAAGCATCCGGGAAGATAGCAATTATGCACGTACTCACGGTCAAAGGAATGGTCTATCACGTTCTGTAATTACAACACTGAACCTTCATAAGATTTGATCATGCTGTAATGCTTACTTTGGGTAATGTTCATCATGTCACTTAACCAGTGAGGTGACCTCATAGTCAAGAGACTTAATTGTCCATGATCGCGAAACCACGATCATCATGTTGACCATGAACTAGTTATCGATGTAGAGGCTAACTAGGAACTCAGGGGGTTTCTATACCACACCTGTATCATTGTTTCACTGATACAGTTTTAGCACGGTATGAAACTGGTTATGAACTTGATTAGATATATTGGAATAATCATATATTATTTGCCTCTAGAGCATATATCCAACATTCTCCCACTTGCACTAGAGTGCTAATAATCTAGCCGCATTTTTCCGATCATAATCATCTTATCACATAAGTGTTCATTGATCATGCATGCTCATGGAAGAGGGTTTGTCAACGAACTTCACCAATTCAGATTTGTATGTTTCCTTTGCAACTGGTACAGGTCAAAAGCTCTTTTGACATACCACTCATTATCATATAATGGTTGGATATAAGTTTCGCGGGAGAGTGAGACTATTATTTCACAGTATCCTCCAATGATCTCTTGGTTCAGTCTTTAGAAGACTCATCCTTAGTCATATATATTGGGAAATACACTCAACCAGAAGTCCAATACTTCTAACGCTAAACTTTTATCCATACGTCTACTTTCTTAAGTAGTATTATGTTTGTAGTGCCGTGAATTTTGCTCACATTTCTGTCATGTCTTTGGTGATGTCTCTAATTCCATATAGACCCATAATATGGCTTGCAATTGTAATCTTGCATTACATTCAAGTCTATTATCCTTTCTATATTTTAGAGATTAGTCCTCAGTATTCCTCATATACTGAATGCATGGACTTTATTCAGATTCTGTGTTTTACTCTTAAAGCACATCGGAATCTGTTCTTCTTCCAAGAACTTTTGAGTCATTCTGTTGTTGGATTCACAATGCATGTTATATGGTAGAATCATATGTCAAGAACATATAAGATCACATGTCCAGTACATGGTGCATCTCTATTCTTCCATCAAGACATTGCTTGTGATATTTGGATTTCATCCATTATATAATTTCCAGCCACAAGAACCTGTTTCTTTTCTAGAAGATTATTCCAACCTTCACTTCGTTTCATTATCCGTATCTTAATCTACTCATATAGATTTCAACGTGTAATGTGTTGGTATTTCACATAAAAGAAGATTCTTGCAATCTTGTATTTTATTTGCCTTATGCTCTATATATATCATAATGCACATATGTATATAAGACGGTTCTCTATATACACAATCAATGCATATCCATATCTATACATATGAGATCATTCTTCACACATATCAATGCATATATGTTTGAGACAATGATCATGCTCCCACTCAAATATATCCATCTTATACTCATATATTTCAGCTTTCATCAAGTCATTTTATTGTTTCACTATGTCTCACATAATGACAAAGCTTCCAAAGCTCCCACTCAAAAAATGCCCTCTGCATTCCAAGTTTCCGGGAAGTCTTCAAAACTCCCACTCAGTTTCATGAAACTGCAGGCCCACTCAATATTTTGGTCATCACAAAATCACTTAATCAAATCAAGGTTGAGGGTTCCTGTCTTGAGGTACTATAGTCCATCCTTTTAACGAAATAATCTTCGTCATGCCCATTGCAATTCTCTTTCAAATCGCAAATTTGACTGAGATGCAATTTCAGGCTATGGTCCATCGTAGTGTAAATGAAATATTTTATTGATTAAAACATTCCTACGTTTCCGTAGTCAATCACCATTGAACTTTGGTCATAACCAAATAATGCCTTATGCCCATTACATTATTCTCAATAACTCTCCAGTTTGTTGAGAATATGAAATAACCGATTTATTTCACGGGACGTGAGCCATCCTATATGTAACTCAATATTATTTCATTTCTCCTTGTGTTCTAGGCTACCATCATTCCTTTGTGTCTTCAAGCAATGTTATTCCCTATTTTTTTATTAATAAGACTCATGATTATTGTTCTGTACAGAACGTATTCATGATAACCTTCTAAATTCAACAATGGCTTCAACTCATATACCAAGATCTATCATCTTTGGCATATCCTTCCTTATATAGCGTCATTACAGCGGAACACGCTTCCGTTGCAATACTCTGATATTCTGAAGGCAAGGTCCAATACCCCGGTCAAAGTTTCCATTATCTCCCATTGGATCCGTGTAGAGAGACTTCTTCTCGCATTACCAATCAAGCAACACACATTTTGCTATTCGTGGAGAATATGTAATTTCAATTGCTTGTAGTTTTATTACAAAGAAATTCTTTCTTTTAAGAAACCTTATAACACCGTCAGTTATGGAGCTATCATGTCTCGTTAGATTCAGGATGGTTTCCTATTCATGAAGTGGGTGTTTTAACTTAATGAATTAAACAACCTTATTCGACAATAACTATAGTGGTAGGGGAAAGAACGTTTAGACCATACTACGATATAGTATGACTACGAATGGTTTAAGTAGTCTAGCACTTTCAACTTCCATCGTAGTTTGTGGTACAACTTCCACAAGTCTCCCATTATGTCAATATCAATACTTATCACTTCGGATCGTAGCGTAGTGATATGTATCCTTGTATTCTCACTTCTCACTGTGATTCCTGAATCTAAGTTTTATGATCTCAATTGAATACAACTGTCAATTAATCATATGAAGTCTTTAATGATAACTTACGTGCCCATTTAGTACATCATTTATGTATAATGAATGGCACAAGTTCTACTTTCTAGAACCTTGTCATGGTTATATTTATTGCAGAGGTTCATAGATCGTGTATCTAATCCATCTCATGCAATCAAGTTATGATTTTCATTCGATAATGAACTCACAAGTTAATAGATCATACATTTAATGAATTCATCAGTTATGAAGTCACCTCATGTAATCAAATCTTTGACTTGTTATAATCAAGACAACTTTATCATTAAACATTGAATATTTCTTGACAATAATAGTAGTATTATAAATGCTTTCTATCATATCATAAATCAAGACGTAATCAAAGTATAAGCACACTTTTATTCATAAAGATGGAACAACTGACTTGTCTCATTACATGAATAACTTTGTCTCGCGAGATGCAAAACACACAACTAAGTGTTCATATTGTAATGGTTACATAAGATTTATCTAATACTCTAAGTATCTCCTATGATAGATGTCTCAGTGGAATCCATGCTGGCCATCAACTGACTTGATATCCATCAATCCTCAATTTCACCTCTTCCCGTCCATGCAACGGCAGGTCCTGTTTTCATAAAACAGAATAAGTATCAGATACTCATTTACTGCAAATGTTTTATAAGGTAATAAACATTTATAAAGTATATCAAGTATATACCTTCTCCATCAACAACTTCTCCTTCAATGGGTTCAACCTCCAGGTACTGAAGTCTATCCATGAAGTCAGAGAACTCGAGGCTTTCACCTCTGCCGACATAGCCATGGACATGGTCTGTATAGCTCGGTGGAAGCGAGTGTAACACCGTGTATATCGCAGACTCATGTGTGGTCTCATAGTCAAAATCATCTACGAGGCTCAGATGTATCTCATGCATCTTGGCCAAGTGTGTCTTCAGGCAAGAGCCTTCTTCCATCTTTGTAGAGAGAAACTCACTTTCTAACTCAAATCTGGCAACTCTAAACTGATGCAAGTTTGATGACTTCAACTCATAGATCATATCATATGTATCCAAATCAGCATACTCCTCACGCAAAGGTTGCGTAATGCTGGTTTCTATGATACCCTTAGCTGTGGCATATTTCCTTCGACGATACTGAAAATCAATCGCCGCTTGTGCATCCATGTCGTTTGCTGGAGGGTTTCCCACATGCTTTTTAGTTAAGAATGAAAGGTTGATACTCTTGAGCACGGCTCTAAGGCGCAAGTACCAACTAATGAAGTTTGACCCATTTTCTTTAAGTCTTTCACCATGTAAGAAGGAAACCATTTCAAGGTACTGGGTAATATCCATTTTCTACAAACATAATTGCAAGGAACACAATTAAGACTAGTTCACAACAATGAGTTCATATAATCATATTATAAATGAGCTCGCACTAAAACAATTCATCCCTAGGAAGTTTTAGTGATTACATGATCCAGATTCACTGCCCGACCTCGAATATCACACGGCCGACGGTCAGTTTCAAAGGTAGACAACAACTTGTGCGATCACATTATCTTATATGTACTGTGACTCATGCTCGATCTTTCGATCTCTAGTATGCCGAGGACATATCTGCATATGCTAGGCTCGCCAAATTAACCTCCATGTTATATGCTGCTCAGAAAGGCCATATCTGCATATGCCAGGCTTGCCGAACCCAACCTCATGCGAACTCCATTTAATATGTAGAACAACTCCGGTATGTACGGAGCATCAAGCCATATGGGAGAACCTTCCAGGCGGTGCACACTTCGGTAGAATACTTGTGTTTGGCTTTGTTAAGAGATCATCTTATCACATGCTACCGTCGTGTATCCTATACTAGCAAGTTTTAAGATGTCTGAGCTATGGCAACACTAAGTCGACAGTGTCTCCATTTTAGTTTGTTTTATGATGACGATTACTACTTACTAGTAACACATAGCAAAACTATCACTACACCACAAACAAACGAATGAAAGCCCCCACTTAGAAATACAAGGTTTAGACGGTCTAGTTGTATATTGTAAGTTTTACGTGGCTGCTAGGGCTTTCATAGTTAAACAGGTTTTAATCTACGAGTCAACCACAACGTCAACCATACGATTGTCTCTATTACACCCCGCACGGGGCCCTCCGTTGAAAATGCCACATCCGCTAAAGTAGAGAGATAGACACCCCCCAACCACTTTATACGGTACAAGCTGTATGTCAAGCGTGGAACCAGTCTCGCGTAAGCGTACGCGTAAGGTCGGTCGGGGGCCGCTTCATCAAACAATGCCGCAGATGTGAACAAGTACACGTGGGAGGGTAACAATCATACAATCAACGCCCACATCCCCGATATGTTCTATCCGTACAGTAATACTAAGCATAGACCTAGCTCATGATACCACTTTTGGGGTTCGCAGCAGAAAACACAAATTTTTCTAACTAGCATTCCCATAACCCAAGATCTAGCTAGCCATATTACCGTAACGGAAAGTAGTGCGGAAATAACATACCTCAGGGTGTAGTCCGTAGCTCGGGAAACGTTCCCGCAAACGTGGTTCATGTAGCCGATCAAGGTTCACAGCCCCCTGGCTGTGTTGAGCACCCGGATGGGTGTATTGCCACACGTGTAGCACCTCGTAGTACTCGCACACGTACGAGACTTGATGACGACCTCCGTTCTCCGATCCAGCGAAGGTGGCGGAAGCAGACCTCCGGACGGAGCTTCGGCAGCACGACGGCCTCCGATTCTAGCAGAGAAGCCTCAATTCCACTATAGGCTCACACTAGGGAGCCCACTGTGAAAGAGACAAGGGAGGGGAGAAGACCGGAGAAAACCGATCTCAATTCGGAGTAATATTTAATTTCTCACGAATTTCTATGTATTAAATATGTGCACCCTGTCCATCTATATATAGGCAGAGGGGAGGGAGTCAACCCCTCTCCCTTAGCAATGTGGGACTAAAGTCCCTTTGCTAAGGGGGGTGGCCGGTCAAGGTGGGGGGAGGGGGCGCACCCCTCATGGGCCCTAGGGCCCATGGCGCCTCCCCCCTCTTTTCTTTTTTCTTTTTCCCTTTTATTTCCCCTAATGGGCCTTTTTCTTCACTAAGGCCCATTGCACATATTAATTAGAAATAAAATGATTTTAATTATTAATTCATTTAATTAATTACTAAAACATAATATTCCATCTCCCGGTGCTCCGGAACACCTTCCGGTTCACTCCGAATTTGTTTGGTTCAACACGGTACTTCTTCGATGTTGTTTCCTTTATTCTCTGGTTACTCCGATGGTTCCGAAAAGGTCTCTGATTTCATTGAGCCCTTAAGTGTGTTACCCTACGGTCCGAGAACACTCTAGTCATGACCGAGATGAGGCTATAGTCAATGATCATCAGCGGGACTTGGATGCCCATAATGACCCCTGTGCATTCCGGATATCAAACACCGATTGGACCTTACGCCGTATAGCATTGCCTTTGTCAGCGATACTGGATTGTTCCGAGATTCGATCAATGATATCCTATGTCTGGTTCAACCTCGTTCTGAACTAATCCTCATTCACTCGTTCCCGTGATATTCATCCCCATGACCTAGTCACACGCTGCAGCTTTATGGATGGAATCTCACCGAGTGGGCCCCGAGTATCTATCCATTATATGGATTGACAAATCCCGCTCTTGTAACAATACTCCTCAACATATCTCCACAGAATACCCAAGATACAACCGTTATGACCTGCATATTTCAGTCAAGTGGTGGGATGTAAGTCAAAGCATCCGGGAAGATAGCAATTATGCACGTACTCACGGTCAAAGGAATGGTCTACCACGTTCTGTAATTACAACACTGAACCTTCATAAGATTTGATCATGCTGTAATGCTTACTTTGGGTAATGTTCATCACGTCACTTAACCAGTGAGGTGACCTCATAGTCAAGAGACTTAATTGTCCATGATCGCGAAACCACGATCATCATGTTGACCATGAACTAGTTATCGATGTAGAGGCTAACTAGGAACTCTGGGGGTTTCTATACCACACCTGTATCATTGTTTCACTGATACAGTTCTAGCACGGTATGAAACTGGTTATGAACTTGATTAGATATATTGGAATAATCATATATTATTTGCCTCTAGAGCATATATCCAACATCTTCACGGTCTCGATATTCTCTATAGAGTTGAGGCCATGCTCCTTGTCAATTTTCTTCGTAAAATACACCGTGTGTTCTTTGTCATTCACGTTGAAAGTAACCTTTCCTTTATTGCAATCAATAACTTGGTACAGCAAGGAGAATAATAGACATGCTCCCATCCTCGGGCATGTCAAGCACAACAAAATCAGTAAGGATTAAACAATTAGCAACTTCAACGGGAACATCCTCACAAATACCTATGGGAACGGTTGTTGACTTATCAGCTATCTGAAGAGAGATATTTGTAGGGATTAGTTTTTCTAAACATAATCTCTTGTAAAGATAAAAGGGCATAACACTCACTCCTGCTCCAAGATCACATAAAGCAGTCCTAAAATAATTATTCTTTATGGAACAAGGAATGGTGGGTATACCTGGATCACCAAGCTTCTCAGGAATCTTGCCACTAAAAGAGTAGTTAGCAAGCATAGTAGATATTGCTTCATTAGGAACTTTTCTTTTATTAGTAACAATATCTTTCATATAGGGAGGTAACTTAATAGCATCAGTCAAAGGAATTTGAAGAAAAATAGGTTTCATCCACTCACAAAACTTATTGTAATGCTCTTCTTCTTTGGTTTTGAGAGACTTACCTGGAAATGGCATAGGTTTCTGTACCCATGGTTCTCGTTCCTTCCCATGTCTTCTTGCGATGAAGTCTTCTCTAGTGTATTTCTTGCGTTTGTCGGGTGCTTCCTCTTCTTGAGCCTCGGGTGGATCATTCTTTTCACCATCCTTTTCAGGCTCAGCACCATCTTCTGTCTCAGCATCGGAAATAGATATACTATTTGGATCATTGTAATTGTCAGCTTCTTTGTGTTTTTTATTCTTTGGAGAGCTAAAAATTTCTTCTTCCTTGATTTGAGAATCTTGCTCGATCCTCTTAGGATGCCCCTCCGGGTAGAGAGGATCTTGAGTGCTAGTTCCCCCTCGGGTTTTAATCCCGAAGGCCTGTATATCCTATTTGGCATTATTAGCAAGCAAATATTTTTGCACATTAGAAATTTGATCAAGCTGAGTTTGAACCATATGAAAATGCTTCACAAGACATTTAACATCATTAACTGTTCTACCTAGAATATCAAGCAAACTATTGATAGCAAGGGAATTATCATGCAACTGACTTTGTATCCTCTCATTAAAGTGATTCTGCTTCATAATAAAATTATCAAGCTCATCTAAACATTGGTTAGGAGGCTTACCATGAGGAATGTCACTTGCATTGAAATCTAAAAGAGAGTGTACCTCTACCATAGGAGGGTGAGTGGTAGGATCACACAACTTCTCAATAGGGGGTAGATTCTTCACGTCTTTAGTTTTAATAACCTTCTCTTTAATATACTTCTTAGCTTCTTGCATGTCTTCGGGGCTTAGGACAAGCATGCCCCTCTTCTTTGGTGGTGGAGGTGGTTCAGGGACGGACCAATCTTCGTGGTTTTTGGCATCTTGCCCATTAATTCTTCTGCATCGTCCGGTGTTCTTTTCCTGAAAACACAACCAGCACAACTATCCAAGTAGGATCTAGATTCATCAGTTAGACCAGCATTAAATATATCAATTAATTCATTCTTAGGGACTCCATGTCCCGGTCTAGCCTGGATCATACTGCAATACCTCCCCCAAGCTTTAGGGAGGTTCTCATCCTGCAACTGTTTAAAGTTATAAATTTTTCGTAAAGAAGCATGTTGCATATGAGCAGGAAAATACTTATTAACAAAAGACTGAGCTAAGTCCTGAGGACTCCTAATAGAACCACATGGTATTGCATCGCACCATGCTTTAGCACTTTCCTTCAAAGAGAAAGAAAAAAGCTTAGTAACATAGAAGTTTCGTATCTTCTCATCAGTAGTAAACAAACCACCCAACTCAAGGAGTTTGGTCAGGTGTGCAATAGCATCATCATTTTCTCTGCCATAAAAGGGGTCAGCTTCAACCATAGATATAAGTGAAAGATCAACAGAGAAATTATAATCAGGATCATTGATGCATATAGGGGACGTAGCAAAAGTAGGATCAAGTACGGTCTTGTTCTTCAAAGAATGTTTCTCGAGCAGCTTCTTAATAACATCAGGGTCAGAGTCGTTAAACTCTGTTAGCTCCCTGCATAAATCATCATCAAGTATAATATAATCATCATCAAGGAGTCTCTCCTTGAGTTTACTCGGATTGGGATAAGTCTAAGTTCCATCAAAAGGATAGAAAGTATCGGGAATTTCAATCCCAGATTTCTTGGTAGCAGCAGCAATCTGTTTCTCAAGAGCGTGACTAAGCGAGCCAATATCATCAAGAGTAGTATAAGCATCATCAAAAGTGTCGGACATAGTAACAGATTCAGTAGAAGCATCATGTGGTGGAGGTGAAGCAAACTTACTCATGACTGAAGGTGAATCAAGTGTAGCACTAGTGTTCAGAACATTACCTTTTCTTGTACGGGCTGGTAAGATCGGGACCTTGGGGTATTCTTTCTTACCCATAGCGGATAAATTTCAGCAGGTAAAATACTTCAAGTACACTTGTGAATAAAGCTATGCTCCCCGGCAACGGCGCCAGAAAACAGGCTTAATAACCCACAACTGCAGGGGATCGAGATAGTCTTCGCGGGTAAGATAACCCAATTTATTGATTCGACTCAAGGGGAGCCAAAGAATATCCACAAGCTTTAACAGTGGAGTTGTCAGTTCCACTGCACCTGAGATACACTTACTTGCAACAAGATATTAATAGCGACTGCGATAATAGTAGTAGTGACGATAGCAACAGTAATAGTAACAGCAAAAGTAAACAGCTAGTAACCAGCATAATTGAAACACTGTAGGCTAGGGAGATGGATGGTTGGGCGCTGCATGGATAAGACACATCATGTAATCAGCTTGGGGCAAGGCACACAGAAAAGCAAAGATCATCTAGGCATAAATCAAACATTAGGCATGTATCCCACGGGTAGTTGTACGTACTTGCAATAAGAACTTGCACAACATCTTTTGTCCTACCATCCCGCTATGAACGGGGCCAAAAGGAACTTATGGAGATTAAGGTGCTCCTATCAAAGAGAAGCGGAACAAAGCATTAAAAATCAATGGATACATGGAATCCCCAAATTATAGTCCATCCCCTTTGGTGTCCCAAGCTGTCACTTTTGGGATCGCCAGTTCCGGACCATAACAGGTGCAAACAACTCATAGATAAGATCAAGAACACAAATATATTCATGAAAACACATAGGGTTCAGATCTGAAATCATGGCACTCGGGCCCAAAGTGACAAGCATTAAGAGCAACAAGTTGAAGCAAAGATGATAAACACCAATCTAGATGATAGGCAACATGCCCCCAACAATCTGATAAACTATGACATGATATAACTCATCCAATCCCTACCATCCCCTTTGCCTACAGCAGGGAATTACTCACACATGGATGGAGAAGTCATGGAGGGAGGATGGAGTGGTGATGGCGATGATCTCCCCTCACCGGCGGCCAAAACAGTCTCCAGATTAGCCCTCCCGGAGAAGAACAGAGGGTGGCAGCGGCTCCGCGACAAGAATTGGGAAAACGACTTCTGTTTTTGGGTTTTCGCATCACGGGAAAAAATAGGAGCATCGGTAGGGCACCAGAGGAGGGGGGAGGCCCCCAGGCGGCCAGAGGGCGCGGCCCCACCCCTGGCCGCGCCAGGGGGGCGCCTGGGGCCCCCAGAGGTCCCCTCTGGTCCCACTTCTGGCATCTGGCTCCTTCGGGTGCGTGGATTTTCTGGTATTTTTCTAGGAATTTTCTGGGACGTCCAAAAATCCATTTTCCTGCACACAATAAAACCATACAGACAACTCTGCTGAAAACAACGTTAGTCCGGTTTAGTTTCGTCCAAATCATGCAAGAATGAGGGCAAAACAATAGCAAAAGTGTTTGGAAAAGTAGATACGTTTGAGACATATCAACCCCCCCCCCCCAAGCTTAGCATATTGCTTTTCCTCAAGCAATTCAGTACAACGAACTGAACGCGACAAAGAAAACTTTGACAAACTCTTTTGCTTCGATAAATGTATATAAGCCTGTACTACGAAAAGAATTTAGCAAGTTCAAAACAATGCTATGAGGACAATGCACGAAGGAATCCTTCTTTCAAGTGATCAATCTCAAACAACTAAAAGCAAATAATATGCTACTGAGGGAGGAATCACCTCCGGGAGCTTCTCCATCACCATGGATGCTTCCCGGATGAATCGTGAGTAGTCCACCTTGGACCATGGGTCTATGATCAGTAGCTATGTGATGTTCTCCTCCCCTCTTTGTTCTTCATGGATTAGACCTCGTGAGCTTCCCTACATGATCGAGGCACATATGTAATCTTTTCTGCTATTGCTATGCTGAGTTTGCCGGGATCCGATGGATTATGAGATTATGTTCAGATTTTGATTGAGTTATATATTTGATTCTCCTCTTTTATATTTATGGTCTTGAGTAATTCTTGCATGTTCTCCGTTGTTGTTTATTGCTTTGGCCAAGTGGTAGGTAGTGACTCCAAGAGGGAGCATTATGCATCATTGTGGGTTCATGCCCCCGGATGACTAGCTTGAGTGACAGAAACATGAGTCTAGGGATGTGCTGTTGCCACAAGGGGGAAAACAACGGTGCTTGTACTTGCGGGTGCAAGGATTGTTTACTTTACGCAAAGTTCTTTAATGCATTTGTCTGTTGCTTTGAGTTTACACTTTGGGTGGGATTCGCAACTTAATACCAGCGAGATGTTCTGGATAGATATCTAAAGGTGGATGATTGTTAGGTAGATGCAGATGGATTTCGGTCTAATTGTCTTGGCGTGCGCCCCATGATTTTGAGCCTCTTCCTTTCTTTATAGCATAGTTAGCATTGGTTTGCGCATATAATCCTGTCAATTGCCCAGCTGTAATTTGTTTACCTCGCATGGCTATTTTATCGTCTTTTTGGAGAGAGACATCACTAGTGAACATCATAGGACCCAGGTCCATATTTCCAACACTGTTTAAACCTTCAATTTACTTTCAGTATTTACTTTTCCGTAGCTATCACTATCATTATTATCCCGTGCGTTTTATCCTTTGTAAACAAGAAGGCCGGACGAATTGACAACTCCTCTGTACTCGTTGGGAGAAAAGCTATCTGTTGTGTGTGCAGGTCCAGGTGAAGTTAGCAATCCTTAGATTGTCAACGGCGCCAATTGTTCACTTCACTACCTACTTGTCGATCTTGGAGTCCTACGGGAGACGATCTTTTCAACATTGGTATCTTTACCAAGGGAAATTTGCCGCTACGCTACATCTCACCTTCCACTTGAGGTAACCAACGAGGGTGAGTATTATCTCGTGCATCAATGCCGCAGATACAAGGCGCTCCAATGGTGCAGCCAACTGCTCAAGAAATGACTACCGACACGGTGCAGATCGATGCTGGAGGCACAATGCAGGAACCGAAAAAACTTAAAACTAGGTACTGGAAGTGTGAAGTGGATACCCACGTGACCAAGGATTGCACTGTTGCGCATTATTGCTATATTTGTAATGATTATCAATGCTCGCTGAAAAAGTGTCCCACTTTGAAGCTTCCGAAGCCGACAGTCCTTGTGGCCGGGCAGGGTGATCATGAGACTATGTTCAGCTTGTTCCCGTCAAGTGCGCACAAACCTCATCTGTTTAACAACAGATTACCTACGTCTTTGGTGAGCATCGAGGGAGTGGCGTCTACTGCATCGCGGGTGGAGACACAGGTCGCACGAATATGCCCTAACCCCTCTTGGGTGTGGGAGGCGGTGCCTAATGGGACCGATTCCTTCACTCTCAGTTTCCCGTCCAAGGAAGATTTGTTGCGTATTGATGGACTTGTTCTCGGGATCCCATCTGAAGACACAAGGTTGTTGTTCAGTCAATGGAGACCCGAGGAGGTGGAACTGATCATGGAGTTGCATCAGACATGGGTTCATGTCTCGGGCGTCCCTCCTGACATGAAACATTTTTTGGGACTGTGGGTTGTTGGCACACTTTTTGGCGCTACCATTGATGTGGACTTGCTAGCTCTCCGACGCTGAGGTATTTGTCATATCCTGGCTGGTATGGTCGCGGATGATTGCTTTAAGAATGTTTACTCTCTGGGACCGTATATCAAGACGACTGGTGTCTTGATCCTCAAGGGTTATGCGTTCACCTTCCGTCCAGTGGCCGCGGGATTTACTCCGAACCCATAGTTCATTCCCCTAATTTTGGAGCGAAAAGATAAAGATGACTTTGCAGATAGAGGTCCATAAGGGAGAGATGAGGATGGGCGCAAGGGGAAAAAATCCCCGTCAGCTGAAAACGCGGGTGTTAGTGACATGGCCATTGATTCCAACTCGGGACAAAGCTCGGTCCAGTACACTTCTGTGAACCACTTTCTCCAGGGGATGGATATCATGCTTATCAATCCTAACCCGATGACTCCCAGAGGAAAAGAGCTTGTCAGATAGTTGAAGCAGTCGGGGGGCATGATCAATATGATTGCTGCAAGGATCGCTCCCTTGCCCCCGGCCGCTACCCGTGCAGAAGTTCAATGTGTGTGACGTGCAAAGTGATGAAGTTCATTGCCGTAAGTCACCTGGAAGCTTGTTTGTACCACCATCGACGACTTCTCCTCGCATGGCGTGGAGCACCGTGTCAGGATGCCATTCCAGTCCATGCCGCACCTTGACTGTTGTGGAACCAACGAAGAATCCTAAGTCAATTGCCAGCACAATTGTATGCGGGGCGGAGGGAGGCTGCACCTTCACCTTGACCGGCGCTCATGCTGGTTATAACGTGTGCAGTCCAGGGTCCAAGTCACCTGACCTGCTGGACATACCCAAGTTGTGGGTGAAAGTGCAATCATGCCCTTAATCATATTTTGATGTTGATGACAATATACATATAGAGGACTAATAATGTTTGTCAAGTTTATCTCGGTTTTTAGTCCTTGGTTCGTTGTGATGGTGGATCATAGACCATTGATATTTACAATTGCTCATGAGATGGAACCAATGAATTTGAAGCGTAAGCTTTTTCCGGTTATCTTGAGTATAGGGATCCCCGCACTATTAAGAGGGGATCAGTGGGGGTACTGTTTAAGTCTTGCTCAAACACCTCGCAAAACAAATGAATTCCATGTCACTCACTCATTTTTAAAAAGATTGCTGAATATACACACATCGGACGTCTGATTATCTTTTTTAAGTCTTGAGCTTTCCCCATTGATCTTGTTACTCTTGGAGGTTGGAGACTCCTAGTCAGGTAGGAGTTCTTCGGAGTGGAATCGACCATTGTGATTACCCCTGTTAAGTTTGTGAGGGTTTGGTGACCACCTTTAAGGTCAACCGGTAGTGGTTGGGAATCGCCTTTGTGGTGATATCTCAAGGGGAATAGAGTGAGCCTTCATGGAATTGGTGTGCCTTCGTGGTTTCACCCACTCTCTCCGAACGGTGAGTAGCTTTCCTCAAAGGAAGTGAACATCGGGATACATCGTTGTCTTCGCGTCATTCAGTTATCCCTACTCTTTCCCCTTATTACTTGTGCTACCGTATTATTTGCCTCTCACTTGTTTAAGTATATTGTGCTTATTGTGTATCTTGTCTTAGATAGGTCAACCTTGCAATTGTTAGACACACCTTTATCTTCCGCATTATTGCCTAAAATTTCTAAGTAGTGATAAAATTTGTAATAAGACCTATTCACCCCCCCCCCTCTAGGTCTATCTCGATCCTTTCAATTGGTATCAGAGCCTCGTGCTCTATTCTTGTGGATTAACCGCCCTAGAGCGAGATGACCAAGGACGGCATTCCAAAAATTTCGGGTGCCAATGTGGAGGAGGTCACAATTCCGCGGATGCCACTAGTTCGAAAGCCGAGAGATTGGCTATTGAACGAAGGGCATCCGTACAAGCTGCGATACCTCCTTCCACGGGGCATGTTACTGAGATTGAGGATCCTAAGTTGTTCACCTCCGGCGATATGGAAAAAGCCTTGCAAAAGGCTTTAGACAATCAAAGCAAGGGAATGGAAGCCTCCTTTGCAAGGATGAAGGCTCCGGCATCGGAGTCACAAACGTCAAGTGGCGCGGCCCTTAGGTCCCCACAAGCAACTTTTGTGCACCCCGGTTCCGAAGTTCCCTTGCAAAGAGGTGGTCCCTACCAATGGGACTATCCTGCTCCTAAGCTTGTGAAACCTAAGTGTAACTTCAATGGAAATCTGCCAGTACTAACCGAGAACACTAACTTTTTGGATTGGAAATGTCTTATGGCAGATTATCTTAGGTTTGTTTGTGAACCCATGTGGAACCTCATCGACTCCGGGAAAGGTTATTATCCCGTTGATCCAAACAACCTTACACCAAGTGAAGTATTTGATAGACATCTCAGCCTTGCTGCTATTGGGTTCTTGAAAATAGGAATGGATGAGTTGACACGTGCACCATTTCTTCATATCACAAATTCCAAGGAGATGTGGGATACTCTTCTCATTGCCAACTCTGGCACCGGGTCTCTTCAAATGACAAGATATGAGACCGCCAAGAATGCATTGCACAACCTTCACATGAATAAAGATGAGACGCCCCAACAACTCCATATGCGTCTCAAAGTTCTCTCCTCCCATGTCCAATCATTCACGTGTGAGAAATCCTTGGATGGATATCAAATCACAAATCGTTACCTTGTGGACAAGATGTTGAATGCTCTCATGGTATACTCTCATCAAATGGTGTGGCAATTGAGGCATATGCCCGACTTCTTCAAGATGACACTGGATGATGTGATTGCCACCTTCTTGCAATATGAAGAGCACCTAAAGGAGTCCAAGAGACTACTTGCCACTTATGGTGGTCCATCCTCAAACCTTTCACTCAAGGCTAGGCTCGAGGAGTTTGATGATGATGAGGAAGAAGATGAGTATGAAGATGATGATAACTCCGATGATACTCCCTCATATGATGATATGGCTCTCTTTGTGAAGAGGTTCGCCAAAGGGGACTTCAAGGGAATATTCCAAAAGAAGAAGACAAGGAATTTCTACAACTGTGAGAGACCGGGACACTTTGCGGAGGATTGTCCGTATGAGAAAAGAGAGGAAAAACCTCGATTTCCTCGGAAGGAAGTTGCCAACAAGCTCCCAAACCCTCTCAACAACAAGTTCAAGAAGAAAGCATTGTTGGCACTAGAAGGGTCGGATCCCGAGGATGTTGGTGGTGTGGCCGGAGTTTCTCAAGATACACAAAAGACCTTGAAGCTCCTCAACAAGGAAGGTGAAGTTGTGAACTACAACTACATGAGTGACTACACCGGCAATGCACACAAGTGTCTCATGGCCAACTTGGTTGATGATGACACTCCCTCCTCGGCTAAGATCAAGGTAACTCCTATTGATGAGTCATTCATGTTCTCTTCCGAACCTCATGATGGATTTCATGATGCGGAAAGTGATGATGCACATGCTACTTGTGAAGATTTCTTGTTTGCAAAAGTGAACAAAATGATGAGCTCTCTCAAAGGCAATAATCTCAAAATGTTTCAATTACTTATGGATGTGGTGGGTAAGCAATCCACAACCATTAAGGATCTTGAAATCCTCCTCACCGAGGAAAATGAGAACTATACTCTCCTTGAGCATAAGGTTGACTTTGAGGAAGCTCGAAATGATAACTTGTAAAGGTGTTCACGCATCAAATAACTTAAATGACAAACATGTTACCTCCTTGAAAAAGGCTAATGAAATAAGTAAGGAACTTGCTAATGATATGAGCAAGCTTGTGGAGCTAAACACCTCCCTCTCTAAGGATGTTGAGGTACTCACCATGTCTCTCAAGACAAAATATGAGGAACTCATCACTCTTAAGAAGAATATTGTGGCTCACAAACTTGCTCTTATAAAAACACTTACTAAGATGTCTCCTCCCACCATTGTACATGTTGATTCTTGTGCTACTAACTCTACTCTTGATCAAGCATCTCTCATTAAGGAGAACTTAGCTCTTCATGATCAACTAAGGAAGGGCCTCTCGACTTGTGCCCAAGGCGAGAAAAACCTAAATGATGTACTAAGTCATTGAAAGTGCAATATATCGACCAGAGGGGGGTGAATGGGAGATTTTCAACTTTACTACGAGATTTTATTTTTCTTCAGGACTGAAGCAATCATGAGGCTGAAGAAGTAACCAAAATCATGAAGAAATAAAACTTCACATAATGTAATCATTAGGGCACCTCATCATAATGCAACAGAAATAAATCAATTTAGATAAGCAGAAGTGCTTCAGATGCATAGTATGAAGACAAAGAGCATAGGGAGAGCTGAAGCATAAGAATTCGACATAGCAAATACTGAAGCTTAAGAGGTTGAAGAGATAGCACCAGAGATTGAAGACATTGGTTTGGTAGACCAGTTCAAGTTGCTGTGACAACTCTACGTCTGGTTGGAGAGGCTGAGATTCAACTCAGAAGACATAGTCTTCACCTTGTTCTCCTTGAACTAGAGTCCTCAGACTCCGTCCAATAACTCAGGTGAGTCTTCAAGGTAGACTCCCGAAACCTTCACAGACTCAGTCACTCCGGGAAGTCACAATTTCATCTTGACTTCCTCAGACTGAAGACTTCTACACCGGCTGGAAGATCGCAGTCTTCAAGAGTAAAAAGCTTCGGATCACTCGAACCGACTTCCTCATAAATGCTCAACTACTCAGGCTGGTGGTTTTCCTCACATAGGTTCTTCAGTTTCCTCAGAGGTTGGTTGCTCTCAAATGACAAGTGTCAGTTTTTCTCTCGGAGCAGCCAACCCACAAATGGGGCTGGGGTGGCTATTTATAGCCGCGGAGCAACCCGAGGTGAAAGGACATAAATGCCCATGCATGCAATTACTCTCATGCCCTCGGAAATGACCGTTGCTAGACAAGTTCTAGCCTCTCACCACGCAACACGTGGCACGGTCAAAGTATTCTCTCTCCAGACTCCTCAACCGAAGTTAGTTACCTCAGTGTCCTGAAGAACAATGTCTCAGACACACGAGTACTGAACTTCTACTACAGGAGTTTACTCTCTCTTCAGGAGAACTGCACTCGCAGTCTCCGGACTCCTCAACCGAAGAAAGATTCCTCAGTGTCCTGAAGAACAACGTCTCAGACACCCGAGGACTGAACTTCTACTGCAGGAGATTTCCTCAGGGTTCTTCTTCACGATTTCTAATTGAGCACTTCCTCAGAAATACAGAACTCATTTTCCTCAACCCCTCCAACAGTGCGGTGTTCTCCTACGACTCAAGAAGTATAAAAAAAGTCTTAGCGAAGACTACGCTTCAACTTCGTCTTCAGCGCGAGCATCCTCAGGATCGTCCTCAGCTTCAGCTTCAACCGAATGCTTCAGGATCCTGATTCCTCAGGATTTCGCGCAACTTCATTCTTCAGGAAACGCACCGATTTCTCCAATGTTCCTCAACATTTTGGGGGTCGACATTGGTGGTTAAACACCTCATCAGGGACTGTTCTCCTGTGTATACTCACAAACACATCAGTCCCTTAACCGTTTTGTCATCAAACTCCAAAACCTCAAGGGGAGGGCACTTGATTCACTTACAGTCATCACAAGGAGTCCTTTGCTAAAGAGGGAATTGGGTATGACCCAAGTACGAGTGTGAAAAAGGATGTCACCCTTAGCAAAGAATCAACTCCTCAAAAGGTGATCTTTGTTCGTGGAGGGCACAAGGACAAAGGTAAGAAAAGGGTTGATGAGGTTGGTGTTGGGAATGGGAAGGCCACTAGGGGCAAGCTCATTCCTAACAAGAAGAATGAGAAGATGCCTCCATCCTATGTGCTCCGTAAGGCAAAGGATGGAGAAGTGTTTGCAAAATTCATTGGGGCCCATAATGCTTTCCGTTTCTATACCATTTGGGTTCCAAAGACCCTTGTTACTAACCTTAGAGGTCCCATTGAAAAATGGGCACCTCTAACCAAAGCCTAAACCTATGTGTAGGATGCTCTCTCCGGTGGATTCAAATGGGTGATTGATAGTGGATGCACCAATCATATGACCGGAGAAAGCCGTTTTCTCAAGGACTTCATGGATGCAATTAAACCATATATGAGCATTGTCTTTGGTGGTGGTTCCAAGGGAAAGGTACTTGGATTGGGAAAGGTGGCTATTACAAATGACATGTCGCTTGAAAATTTCATGCTTGTCCAGTCCCTTCAATAAAATTTGCTTTCCGTTCGTCAATTAGCTTCCGTTGGTTATGATACACTATTTGGCCTAACAAGTGGGAAAATCTTTAGGAGGGATACTCTCGAAGTGGCCTTTGTTGGAGAGTTGGATGGCAACCTTTACACGATTGATTTCTCGAAAGAGAGTACTTACCATGCAACTTGTCTAATGGCCAAGGCCGACAAGGGGTGGCTATGGCATCGCCGGCTAGCCCATGTCGGTATGAGAAATCTAAACGATCTCCTAAAGGGTGAACACATCCTCGGACTAACAAACGTGTATTTTGAGAAAGATCGTGTGTGTAGTGCATGCATAGCCGGGAAGCAACATCAAGAAAAGCATACCCCCAAGAATATCGTGTCAACTTCAAGGCCTTTGGAGCTCCTTCATGTGGATCTCTTTGGGCCTCCATCATGGGATAGTCTTGGAGGGAAGAAATATGGTCTTGTCATTGTCGATGACTATTCAAGATACACGTGGGTGTTCTTCCTCAAGTTCAAGGACGAGACGAAGGCCACCTTCATTGATTTTTTCAAGCAAGCCCAAAGGAAATACATCATGGATATCTTGGCAATACGAAGTGACAATGGCTCCGAATTCAAGAACTACACCTTGGAAGAATTCTTGAGTGATGAGGGGATTGAACATCAATATTCCGCACCTTACACCCCTCAACAAAATGGTGTAGCCGAGAGGAAGAACCGCACCCTTGTGGAGATGGCCCGGTCTATGTTGGATGAGTACAAGTCACCATATAGCTTTTGGGCCGAAGCCATCAACACCGCATGTCATGCATCAAACCGGCTCTTTCTTCGCAAGATCTTGATGAAGACCCCCTATGAACTTCTAACCAGTCACAAGCCAAACGTCAAATACTTCCGAGTATTCAGTTGTAAGTGTTTCTTTCTCAATAAGAAAGACCGGTTAGCTAAGTTTCAATCCAAAACAATTGAGGGTATATTTGTTGGGTATGCTCCAAACTCTCACGCCTATAGTGTCTACAACAAATCCACCGGATGTGTTGTGGAAACTTGTGACATATATTTTGATGAATTTAATGGCTCCCATGGGGAGCAAGTTGATCTATGTGATGTAGGCAATAATGAAGATTCTTCTCAAGACATCTTGGCTATGGGCATTGGAGATCCTGTGCCCATTGCTCAAGTTAGTAGAGATGATGAGGTGGGTGATGGGCCAAGTGTTCCACCATCACAAGCACCTCCTCCTACCACTCAAGATCTAATTTCTCATGATGATCCCATTATCCAAGAACAAGAACAAGACCCTCCACAATCCGATGTGGTTGCTCAACCACAATTTGATGATGCGGTTGATCCATGAGATCGTCTTGACCACATTTTCTTTGGAGAAAATGATGCTATTGAAGATGGATCCACCCTTGATGATGAACCAAATGTTGTTCATCAACCCAAATGGGTGGAGCCTATTGAAACTCCAACTTCCATCATGCCATTGGTGGATAGACGTGTTGATGTTGACAAGATCCTCACGGGTTTGGGGCAAGGTATAGTTACTCGTCATCAACTTATGAACTTTTTTGCTCACTTCTCGTTTGTGTCTAGCATTGAACCACTTAGGGTTGAACAAGCTCTTGAGGATGCATATTAGCTCATTGAAATGCAAGATGAGCTCACTAGTTTCACACGGAATGAAGTATGGTCTCTCGTGGAGAGGCCTTCCGGTCAAGATCATAACATCATTGGAACCAAGTGGGTCTTCAAAAACAAGCAAGATGAATATGGTAATATCATTCGAAACAAGGAAAGGCTAGTGGCTCAAGGGTACTCCCAAGTTGAAGGCTTGGATTTTGATGAGACCTTTGCTCCCGTTGCCCGTCTTGAATCTATACGCATGTTTCTTGCTTATGCCGCATTCAATGGATTCCCATTATTTCAAATGGATGTAAAAGTTTTTTTCTTAATGGTCCGCTACAAGAGGATGTGTATGTAGCACAACCACCCGGCTTTTGTGACCCTCATCACAAGGACCAAGTGTACAAACTTCATAAGGCATTATATGGTCTTAAGCAAGCCCCTCGGGCTTGGTATGACCTTCTTAGGAAGTTTTTACTCGAGGAAGGATTTGTGAGGGGTGTCATTGATGCCACTCTTTTTACCAAGAGAACCAATGGTGAATTTCTCATATGCCAAATCTATGTAGATGACATAATATTTGGTTCTCCTAATCCATCTTTGTGCAAGTGGTTCTCAGAACTATGACCAAGAACTTTGAGATGTCCATGATGGGGAGCTTGAAGTATTTCCTTGGATTTCAAATCGAGCAATTTGCCGAAGGAACCTTCATCTCCCAAACAAAGTACATTCAAGACATGCTCGTGAAGTTTGGTATGAAGGATGCCAAGCCATGCAAGACACCCATGCCAACCAAGGGATATCTAGATCAAGACCTTTCTGGTATTCCATTTGATGCTACTCTTTATCGTTCTATGATAGTGTCATTGCATTACCTTTCTGCATCTAGACCGGATATTATGCTTAGCGTAAGAATGTGTGCAAGATATCAAGCCTCTCCTATGGAGAGTCATCATTTGGCGGTTAAGCACATTCTTAGATACCTTGTTCATACTCATTTGTTGGGCCTTTCGTACCCCAAGGAAGCCATGTTTGATCTCTTGGGGTACACCGATGCGGATTGGGCCGGAGACAAGGTGGATCGGAAGTCAACATCCGGTTCATGCCAATTTCTTGGGCGCTCATTGGTAAGTTGGCACTCCAAGAAGCAAAAATGTGTCTCCCTCTCCACTGCCGAAGCCGAGTATGTGGCCGCCGCAAGTTGTGCTACTCAAGTCCTATGGATGAGGCAAACTTTAAAGGATTATGGACTCACCTATAAGAAGGTACACATCTTATGTGACAATGAAAGTGCTATCAAAATTTCCAACAACCTGTGTCAACATCCTCGTAACAAGCATATTGGCATTCTTCATCACTTCATACGGGATCATATTCAAAATGGTGATATTGTTCTTGCACATGTGGGCACCGACAAGCAACTTGCCGATATTTTCAGAAAGCCATTGGATGAAGCAAGGTTTGGGCAACCAAGGGGTGAACTTGGTATCTTGGAACGTTATAGCTTCTCTGCCTAGGGATATCTTGCTCTCATTAATGCACATAGCAAATAACTTGTCTAGATGTAGGCATGTATGTAGGGTGAGAAACTCAATTCATGAGCTCTCAACTCTCTATGTGATGCACAAAAAGAACCAAACATCAACAATCTGCATGCTCACTTCGGTGAATCCATGTGTAGTGGTTAAAGATGAAGTCGTGACTTTGGACCCAAGATACATCTTCGTGGTGTCAAAGCACATACACTCAAATATGGTGGTTTCGGCCACCGCCCTTCCTTTCGGAAGGATTGATTGTTTCTTGTGTGCTTGATTGGTTGGTTATATATATATATACATATCTACTATGACCCTATCAAATATATGATCTTGGTACAATTGTATACCATAAATATTATGACCTTGGTATCCCTATCTGTCCCAGCCAGTTCTCTACCTCACCCAGGCATCGGTCATCCGGTAGACACTGGACGTTCGGTCATCCAGTTTCTCAGTGGATCGGTCCCTGGAGACACCCACTGCCTGGAACTCACACAGCCCGTTCAGCCTCGTCGGAAATTCGGTGTCCGTCGGACGTCCGACCGACCGGACGACCGACCCGCACCGGACGTCCGATACCGTGAAGAGTATATAAACGTAACCGTGTGGAGAGAAGTTATCCTCTCCACTCGGTCCTCACCCATCCGCCGCCTGTGTCACCCCTCTGTCGCTGCCGGCCGCCCTGGTCGGCTCCCGTCCTCCCTCCTCCGGATCTCCGCGCCACGGGTACCCCTCTCCCCGATCTTCCCTTTCATCCCATTAGTTTTTGGAGTGGTACCCGGATTTGTGCCTCACTGCTCGTTCCCCATCTAGGGTTTCGCGATGGTTCGTACGAAGAAATCCGCTCACAAGAGGGCGGGTGGATCCGTCTCCCGGGGTATTGATACATCCAAAACGTATCTATAATTTCTGCTTATTCCATGCCTCTTTTGTGTGATATTGCTATGATATTGATAACTTCCATACACTTTTTATCATATTTGGACTAACCTATTAACTCAGTGCACCCCACTGCCAGTTCCTGTTTTCTGCTGTTTTTGTAATTCAGGTTTTCCCATTAATTAAAGTGCCAGAAAAATTCCGGGAAAAATACAAGAAAAATCAGCGTACGGGAACCTTCAAGAAGAGCCAAAGTGGGACCCGAGGGGGGCCAGGGGTGGCCCAGGCGGCCACCTGGCGCGGCCAGCCCCTAGGTCGCGCCAGGGGGGGCGCCTGGGGCCCCTGGTCCACCTCTGGCTGCCCCCTTCGCCTATTTATTCCCTGTGAAGAGAAAACCTCGGGGACAGAACCCTTTTTCGCGATCTCTCCTCTGTTCCGCCGCCGCCGCGCTTCCAAGATCAGGAGCACAAGGAGACCTCTTCCAGGCACCCTTCCGGAGGGAGGAACCACCTCCGGGAGCTTCTCCACCACCATGGATGCTTCCCGGATGAACCGTGAGTAGTTCACCTTGGACCATGGGTCCATGATCAGTAGCTATGTGATGTTCTCCTCCCCTCTTTGTTCTTCATGGATTAGACCTCGTGAGCTGCCTTACATGATCGAGGCACATATGTAATCTTTCTTCTATTGCTATGTTGAGTTTGCTGGGATCCGATGGATTATGAGACTATGTTCAGATTGTGTTTGAGTAATATATTTGATTCTCCTCTTTTATATTTATGTTCTTGAGTAATTCTTGCATGTTCTTCGTTGCTATTTATTGCTTTGGCCAAGTAGTAGGTAGTGACTCCAAGAGGGAGCGTTATGCATGATTGTGGGTTCATGCCCCCCGATGACTAGCTTGAGTGACAGAAACATGAGTCTAGGGGATGTGCTGTTGCCACAAGGGAGAAAACAACGGTGCTTGTACTTGCGGGTGCAAGGATTGTTTACTTTACGCAAAGTTCTTTAATGTAGATGTCTATTGCTTCGATTTTACACTTTGGGTGGGATTCGCAACTTAATAACAGCGAGATGTTCTGGATAGATATCTCATGGTGGATGATTACTAGGTAGATGCAGATGGATTTTGGTCTACTTGTCTTGGCGTACCGCCCATGCTTTTGAGACTCTTCCTTTCTTTATAGCATAGTTAGCATTGGTTTGCGCACATAATCCTGTCAATTGCCCAGCTGTAATTTGTTTACCTCGCATGGCTATTTTATCGTCTTTTGGGAGAGAAACATCACTAGTGAACATCATGGGACCCCGGTCCATATTTCCAACACTGTTTACACCCACTATTTATTTACTGCTTTATTTACTTTTCTATTGCTATCACTATCATTATTATCCCGTGCGTTTGATCCTTTGTGAACAACAAGGCCGGAGAGATTGACAACCTCTCTAAACTCGTTGGGAGTGTAGTTATCTGTTGTGTGTGCAGGTCCACGTCAACCGCCTAACTGCTGGCGCCGTTGTCACCTTCCTTTCGTTGCTAGAGTCCTGCTGGAGACAAACCTTGGTATCTTCATCGAGGGAAATTGCTGCTATCTACATCTCAACCTTCCACTTTGGATAACCAACGAGGGGGCGAGAACTCGTACCAACAAAACCAATTTCTGGCGCTGTTGCCGGGGACTCCACTCTTCAAGATAGGGGAGTTGCACACTATCTTTTGTCTTTGCTTTTTAGTCTTGTTAGTTTACTTTTCAGTTTTTGCTTTAGTGTCCTTTATCATAAAACAAAAAATAGTTATCTTGCTTTTAGTTATCCTTTCTGTTTAGTCAAGCATGTTAGGATTTGGTGCGTTGAGGGAATCGGAGGTCCTAGATTTCCATCAAAGTGATGGAGAAAATATGAAGAAGGCTTGGGACAGAATTTCTGATACACATAGGAGAATAATGCCTTGGATACCTATAAAAATTGTTCTTAGAAATTTTTACCATGGTCTTTTTAGATGGTGCAAACACTCCCTTGATATCATAGCCGAAGGAGATTTCTTAGATTGTGATGAAGCTAGAGCTCTTGAAATTATACATGGTCTATCTAGTTACTTTGTTTATGATCATAGTTTTGATACTGTTATAGATAGACTTGCTACTATTGAAAAGAGAATGGATGCTCTATACTTGAGAGAAGTAAAGAAACCCAAGCCAAATAAGAAGGATGTTTATGAGATAGATGGTGACTGGGAACCCTTTGTTAGAATTAGCATCTCTAATCAAGACTTCCTTGCTTTCTGTGACATTGGATCCATGGTTTCTACTATGCCAAAAGTTGTTTATGATTCTTTAAAATTTAACATGGACAAATTGTCATCCTATCATGAACATGCTAATGGAGATATTTCTGAGATCCAGGGAAGGATAAAAGATGTACTAGTGACATTCCTTAAAGGGATTGCAATCGTTGATTTCTTCGTCATGAAGCCAAATCAAGGAAACATAGTGCTTGGAAGGGATTTCCTCCGGGCCGTAAAGGGCTTCATTGATATAGTTAAGTGATGGTACGAATTAACGCCCCCTCGTTGGTTACCCAAAGTGGAAGGTTGAGATGTATACAGCAGAAAATTTCCCTCGGTGAAGATACCAAGGTTTGTCTCCAGTAAGACTCTGACAACGACAGGAAGGTGACAACGGCGCCAGAGATTAGCGGTTCGCTTGGACCTGCACACACAACAGATAACTTTGCTCCCAACGAGTACAGAGAGGTTGTCAATCGCTCTGGCCTTGTTGTTTACAAAGGATAAAACGCACGGGATAATAATGATAATGATAGCAACGGAAAAGTAAATAAAGTAGTAAATTGATAGTGGGTGTAAACAGTGGTGAAATATGGACCGGGGTCCTATGATGTTCACTAGTGATGTCTCTCTCCCAAAAGATGATAAAATAGCCATGCGAGGTAAACAAATTACAGCTGGGCAATTGACAGGATTATGTGCGCAAACCAATGCTAATTATGCTATGAAGAAAGGAAGAGGCTCAAAAGCATGGGCGGTACGCCAAGACAAGTAGACCGAAATCCATCTGCATCTACCTACTAATCAGCCACCTTGAGATATCTATCCAGAACATCTCGCTGGTATTAAGTTGCGAATCCCACCCAATGTGTAAACTCAAATCAACAGACAACTGCATTAAAGAACTTTGCGTAAAGTAAAAAATCCTTGCACCCACAAGTACAAGCACCGTTGTTTTCCCCCTTGTGGCAACAACACATCCCCTAGACTCATGTTTCTATCACTCAAGCTAGTCATCAGGGGGCATGAACCCAGAATCATGCATAACGCTCCCTCTTGGAGTCACTACCTACTACTTGTCCAAAGCAATAAACAGCAACGGAGAACATGCAAGAATTACTTTAGAACATAAATATAAAAGAGGAGAATCAAATATATTACTCAAACACAATATGAACATAATCTCATAATCCATCGGATCCCAGCAAACTCAACATAGCAACAACATAAATATTACATATGTGCGTCGATCATGTAGGGTAGCTCACGAGGTCTAATCCATGAAGAACAAAGAGGGGAGGAGAACATCACATAGCTACTGATCATAGACCCATGGTCCAAGGTTGACTACTCACGGTTCATCCAGGAAGCATCCATGGTGGTGGAGAAGCTCCCGGAGGTGGTTCCTCCCTCTAGAAGGGTGTTGCGAAGAGGTCTGCTGGTTCTCTCGATCTTGGAAGCGCGGCGGCGGAGGAACAGAGGAGAGATCGCGAAAAAGGGTTCCCGTCTCGGGGTTTTTGCGTCACGGGGAATAAATAGGCGAAGGGGGGCAGCCAGGGGGGCCACCAGGGGTCCAGGCGGCCCCCTGGCGCGGCCCCACCCTAGGGGGCGCCGGGAGGGCGCCTGGGGCCCTGGTGGGTCCCCTCTGGCCCCCCCCTCAATGATACCCGAAGCTTCCTGTACGCTGATTTTTTATTGGATTTTCCCGAATTTTTGGAGCACTTTTTATATGGGGGAACCTGAAATAGAAAAACAACAGAAAACAGGCACTGTCACTGGGGTGCACTGAGTTAATAGGTTAGTCCAAATATGATCAAAAGTGTATGGAAGTTCATCAATATCATAGCAATATCACACAAAAGAGGTATGGAGCAAGCAGAAATTATAGATACGTTTTGGACGTATCAGTAAGGGACAAATACGCTTACGCGGGAAGGCAAAAGGTATGTACCCCTTTCCTAAAAGAAACAAGGATGAACTTGTTGAGGAACCATTTGAAGCGATTTACAACTCCGATTATTATGATGACCTTTGATTCCTCCTTTTTGCATTAAGCCTAGCTAGTGGCTTTAAAGAAGCGCTTTCGGGTGGAAGCCCGGAACGAATTTAGGTTTTCCTTTTTGTTTTTCTTCTGTTTTTAGTGGTCTTGATGATTGTTACTACTGTATCAACATCATTGTACATTTACTTTTCAAGCTTTGTGCCAATTATAGCCTCGTATGACAAGGAATGTGAAAGTTGTGACATGCTGTCCAAAAAATAGATTATGTCCTTGACGGGAAAAATCACAGAATATTCCCAGTTCATCTTTTTGAGCTGAAATTTTTACACAGCATGCTCTATAAAATCACGGAACTTTCGTACGTTCTGAGTTTTTTGATTTGAGTTGCAGAAGTACCTCTAAAAAATTCTTTACTACCTGCTGGTCTGTTTTTCACAGATTCTGTCCTGTTTTGCCTTTTCTTCATTTTGCAAACCTTGAGCTTTCTTTTTCTTTGCAAAAACTTTTTGGCAATCTTGAGAAACAGTATCTCTTCAAGAATATACTTATTTCCAGTAGAGGAAAAATTATTTTATTATGGGTACTAACCTCGCTAATCAGATTATGATGAGTTATGTATGAAGGGAGTTTTCAAGTGTGCGAGGGACGGTAATGAAAGAAGATTCAGAAGTGTCAAGCGCTCAAGCTTGGGGAGGTCCCCATGCATCCCCAAGAAATATTCAAGGAGACTCAAGCTTCTAAGCTTGGGGATGCCCCCATGCATCCCCTTCTCCAGCAACAATTATCATTTCGTCTTTCGTTCCACTATATTTTTATCACTTCATGCGTTATGTGCTATCCTTGGAGCGTCTCGCCCTTAGGGTTTTTTATTTTTTTTAGATTTTCTTGCTGTTCATAACAAGTTAGAACCCAGCTTTATTTGTGTGGGAGAGAAACACGCTCCACTTCAATCTAGAACACAACATAGGATTTTTTCATGCTTATCTTTGTTGTGTGTGTTCTTTATGTTTTTCATAGCTGTTGTCATGTTTAGCTCTTAGTTTTCATGCTTATCTTTTTAAGAGATTTTGTTTAGTTTGTTGTTGGAACTCTCTTGAGTTTTCATGTTTATCTTGTTTAGAGAGTTTGTCTGTTGCACTGAGTATTGTGTCTTGACTTGGAGTAGGTAATTGAGGTTGCTATTATTTTGTAGTAGTAACTTGCAACAGTTTTGAGGTATTACCTTGAGTAATGTTTGGACTTTTGGTGTCAAGAGCTTTAGCCTATTAGTGATAGATGTCGTATTTTTGGCAATCCGTGTTTATTTTCAAAACTTACAAAATTAGTTGAGAACTTTAGCTACTAGATGGATCACTACTCTTTGGAGGGATCGAATATTAGAGTACACTCACGCACCATGAGTCGAGGATGCGCAAGGATAACCAAACCCCCATAACTCCTCCTCGGGGTACTTGTATCTTTGCGAACCTCCTTATTAAATTGAGATTTACCGATAATAAGTGCATGAGTTCTTCAGACTAATGTGAGTATTCGAAAGTTGACACTTCGACCTTCCCATATATTTCTAGCCTCTACTGTATCGTGCATTGCCTCCTTCTCACTCCGAGAGTTTGCGTCCACCTTCGCCGGTACATCCAAACCCTTGGCATGATACGCTCTGTCATCATAAACCCCCTTATATCCTTCCTCAAAGCAGCCACCATGCCTACCTATCAAGGCATTTCCATAGCCTTTCCGAGATACATTGTCATGCAACATCCACCTTCTCATGACTTGATCTTCATGTCATACATGCTACTTGCTTGATCGATGAGTCGCATGCTAGTTTGGCCTTGCCCTAATCATTGCTACATGACGCGCTAGTATCATTGCATATCCTGCTACACTAGAAGAGGCATACATTTGCAAACTTCATGATAGTTTCATTTTCTTTATGATTTGAGTACCTTTGTAAGGTGTAAAAGATCTTCTATAATCCTTGTAATATATAGAGTGTTGCCCCTAAAGTGAGGAAAAGATCCCAAAGAGGACAAAATAAAAAGATCCCAAAGTGTAAAAAATCAAAAGATCCTAAAGAGGACAAATGAGAGGAATAGAAAGAGCCATTGAGGCCACAAAAAAAATAAAAAAATAAAAAAAGAGAAAAATAAATAAAAAGAGAGAAGGGGGGCACACTACTATTCCTTTTGAGAGATCCACACTCGTACTCCCTCTTATATCTTGTACTCCATAGAGATTATCATTCATGCATATGGCTATGTGGGGACCTCCACACTATAGAACTTGGCTTATATATTCCAATGATGAGCCTCCTCAAATGAGCTCTAGGTCTTCTTGAGCAAGAAAGTTGGATGCACCCCCACTAGTTCCATTGGAGAGCTTACCTTAGCTCATATGCGCATCCGTTGCATGGCAATCCCTAATCCTCACATCATATCTATCATTTGGCTTTCTGTCGCCTATGATTTTCCCCTTTGATGTGAGCCCTTCTCACCTTTTTTTCCTCCTCCTCCACCATATTTCTCTCTTTGCCATCCTAAGTGTCAAATTTCTTGCTTAGGTTCATCCATTGCATGAGTGCTCTAAATATCGAAAAGGAGTGGATCATTTTGACTTGTACCTGGCTAGTAGTCTGGGATGAGTCAAGATAAGATTCCAAAGAGGACCAAGTGTGAAACTTTAGTAGATTGAGTTCTCAACACAAAAATACTTTTTTCTCGTATATCCCTATCCCCTTTCTTGGACGCAAACACCATTTGGAGACATTCGAGTCACGGACAGCGAGAGCTCTTGCACCTTTATGTTCTTATGTTGCTTGTTTCAATGCTAAATATAGACTCTTGCCTGTTATGACTTGAATTGAATTACATGCCTTGATTGTTGTACTTAAAAGTTCTTGTATGGTTGTTAGCATGTCACCACATAAATTATGCTTGTTATCATTTACCTACTTGTGACGCCACCAAAATTAGACCGTGTACAGTAATCATACACGCAAGGTACACGATCGAGATTAGGGACTCATGGTGAGATATCACAACACAACTCTACAAATAAAATAATACAAGCTGTTTAATACAAGCCAGGGGCCACGAAGGCTCGAATACAACAGCTCGAGAGCAGAAAGTTAGAGGAAACAATAGTATCTGAGTACAGACACAAGAATACAAGGATGCCTTAAGAAGGCTAGCACAAATAACAACAGATCGAAAAGGCGAGGCCTCCTTCCTGGGAACCTCCAAACTACTCCTCGTCAACGGGGGACTCGACGTCGTGGAAGGCATCGGGGATCTTCATGTTGCGGTGGTCGGCATCAAGGATCTCCTGCTCCTGGACTCCAAGGCTCCAACGTCGACTGCAGCGGCCGATCAGGCAAAACAAAAAGGGGGAAATAAAGCAAGGGTGAGTATCTAGCATACCCGCGAGTCTTAAGTCCTCTACTAAGCATTTATGCATTTGTATCATATGGAAAGGGGAGTCTGTATATAGTGGACTGCAAGGTAGAAAATCAGAATAAGGGTAAGAAGCTAGGCCTATCAAAGACTAGCATCTTCTGACGTGTCTTGCAGCATGAGAAGAGAAACAGCCAACAGTTCAATAACATGAATGTAATAACAATGCAGCAGAAGTTGCTGCAGCATTGTATAATAGTAAGTTGTAATATTTAATAATAATAATGCCTCCGAGTTCCCTTCCTCGACTCCCTGCGAGGAAGAAGACCCGGAACCATACAGTTTAATAGTAGTAGTTTGTAGTGGTAAGATCCAGCTTGAGCATAAAGCGTCCTGTTACCGTGGACACGGGTATTCGAATAGATTAATCTTCCCTGCAGGGGTGCACTGGCGTGACTCTACGACGCTCGGATCTCCAGGGTGGCGTACACATTGTTAGGGAACACCCCACCGAAGCTATCCGACACAAAGTAGCCCATCCTTCGGCAATCAACAGAGAGGTCATCCACCAAACCATTTAGCATTTTAATTAACCTGCGTGACAACCGGTATCGTTGCCTCGACTTAACTGACCCACAGTCAGGACCACCAGTACATCGGTGCCTGCCCTGTCGTCCCACCAAATCTCTGCGGTTACCAACAAGGTGAACCGACTCCTTACCTTATCTCGTGTGTGCTCTTGGTAGATATCGACTTTCGTGGTTTGGTAACTCTCGCGAGATACGAACAGGGGCCAAGCACGCCAGTAACGTCGGTCGTACCCTCCCTGTCGTTCCCGATGCAATACCGCTCACGGGCACCAATGGGTCACCCGACATCTTACCTTAAGGAAAACCGGGGCTCAGGACCCTAGAGCGGCTATACAGAGTCAGCAACGAGTGGAGGTACAAGTATTACTCCTCGATAGCTCACACTTGATGGTGGCTCGGCAGAGCCGAGCTAGGGGACCTTAGGCGGTGTTTGCATTGTACCGTACCTGTTATAGTTATAATAAATTGTATCTGCGACACTCACCAGAGTGATCACGGCCGGCTATCTAATCCTAGCTAACAATGCGCAGGGCTCACTGTTGAATAAGATATGTATATTTATAGGAAGCATAGGATAGAGGAAGGTACATCAAGGGGCGACAATAACAGGCTATGCAATTGAATAGGATTGTGTCGGGACCCGGGGTTAGCGTATGCAAGTACAGTTAAGACATAGTCATATGGAGAGCCGAGAACCGCACCCACTTGTCTAAGCAGACAAGGCCAAGCACTGAACATTCTCGGAGAGCATCGTACGTGAGGGGCATCCCATCCAGGCCGGATGATCAACTGTAATGGGTCCTCATCGTACACACACAAGTCTACTGATATGGGTGGTGAACTCCCATATTCAAAGACAAGTCGCCTCAACCATACTATCGACTATCTCTAGACTCTTACATAGACTTACTCCAGCCCGATCACTTAGTCGGGGTCTAGGGCGGGCTCGATCATACCACAAAGTGTGCCCGAGACCGAGTCTCGAACAATCGCATCGCGATGCCCCAAGCTGCGCACATCTAAGGGCCACTTGGTGTATGAAAGACCGCCAGCCAGAACACAACTAAGGTCTCGAAAACCCATACAAAGACATGCATGTTATAAACATACACGCAGCACACACGCCTTGTATGAACAGTAGGTACCATTGCAATTCTCTACAAAGTGTACATTTTATTTATAACTCTTATAGAGTACAAACAGAGATCACATACATGTGATCCAACATTACAACACCGAACGGAAGCAAATTATGTCTGAGTACAGACAAGTTTAACAAATGGCTTAAGAAGCCTTATTCAAACACAAAGCCCTCCACGAGGGAACCAGTCTGCTGACTGGGACTAGACTAGCTTAACTTCAGTCGTCCAACTCGATGAAGAAGCCACCTTCGGGGTCAGTGGCGTCATCTAAAACATAGATTAAGCAAACGTGAGTACAAAATCGTACTCAGCAAGACTTACGTAGGAGCTATGCTACTCATGCACATGTATGAAGGTAAAGGGAGGTGGGGTTCACTTGCAGAAATGCCAGCTTTGACTTGGCTAGTCCTGAACTACGAGTACCAGACTTGAGGTAAGAAGCGTACACGAGTCCACTACTTCCACCAACCAATTACACCACTATGATGCCTTCCTCGACTTCCCCACGAGAAAGCACGCCATAGCACTCACACTTATCTTGGTGTGTTTTAGAAGTATCCGGTTCAAGTTATCTAATAATCAAGCTAAGCTTTCCAAGTAGTCCATAACCGCGGACGCGGCTATTCGAATAGTTTTGTTAACCTTGCAAGGGTGTACCGCTACACACACATGACCATCATTTACCGCCTTTGATCTCGACACCATTCAAGGGGTGCCAGCGAGGATGCTCACCACAACTGTTACCTCATAGCCTATCTAGTCCAAGAAAGCCGCCTACTTGGGTTGGCTACCACAATCGTGAACCCGGCCGGTTTACCGAAGTGGACCCAAGCGATGTGTGCGTGGTGCATAAGCCGGTCTCGGATGAGCCGTTCTCTCACTTAGCATCCAGGCCACAAGCCTACCAGAACTCCGAACTACTGCGACATCTGGACATCGAAAGGGATGAGTTAATAAGTCGAGAGGGGTCAGTGAGCCCAATGTGTGGTTGTACTCTTCAACTTGGATCACCACACAAGAACTCGGACTTAGGGCGGTGTTCAACGAGACAACCCACCGTGTACTCCTACACAGCCTCTCATCGTTCACCTAGTATTAGGGTCGATTCACCAACACTTTTCTACCATCAACAACATGATTATTCCCATCCCGACTCACATCACAGTAACAACATGGAAACATACTAAGCATGCAATAAGCAGTAACATTTGCAGGGGCCACATGATATCAAACAACTCCTACAGTTGCTAGGATTGTGGTTTGCTTACTACTGTGACAAAAGATAGGTCATGCAAAGGAATGGGTTCATCTATGCGGTAGAAACGAAGCATGGTGATCATCCTATACAATGCATAAGCGAGACATGAGAGGGAAGTGGGATTTTATCGACATGATCAATGGGGTTTTGCTTGCCTTGCTGACGAGAGTCGGGCTCTGGATCTTCAGCGAAGGGGGTGACCTCTTGCTCCGGTTCAACCTCTACTCGACAAGCAAGTACAATTAGCAATCAATATGAATGCAATGCTCAAGCACATGATAGAATGTTTAAGCTTGAAGTACAAGTTTGATGTGTGAGGCAATTCCATTTAAGTGGAATATATTGCATTTTTAAAATGAAAATTCAAATTCCACATTTGAATTCAACCTTAACCAAGTTATACATGATATAGTTTGATCAATTTGAATTAACTTCAATGTGTACGATATGCCTCTGAAGTGTGGTTGATTTGCAACATAAATTCATGGTCCAAGTGGCAAAATCATTTGGTTTGAATTTGAAATAAATTCAAATAAAGCAAATGATATATGCTACTGATCCCATTTTAAAATCAACTCAAACAGAGTTGAAAGTTGCATAATTGGAAAGATAATTTTCTCCTGATCATTTTTCATATATTATTTGTCCAATTTGGAGTTAATATGAATTAATTATGAATTTCCAAAGTTTGGGTGTTTTCTGGATTTTCTGGATTTCTTTTTAATCATTTTTGGTTTATTGCGTCAGCAGGGGGGTTTGACCAGTCAAACTGACGAGGGGGTCCCACCTGTCTGTGACTTAGTGTTTAAACCCGTGGTTAAAATTAAACCAGTGGCTTAATTAAGCCATTGGGCCCACTGGTCAGTGACACAGGGGTCACTTAACTCGTGATTAGTGGCTAAGCCACCGGCGGCTTGACGCCGGCGACGAGAACCACGGCGGCGACTCGCCGGAATCCGCTACAGGCCACGGGAGAGCACGGGGAGGGCACCATCTTGCTCCTGGAGGTCTTCCGCGTCGTTTGGTGGCATCGGGGGTTCACTGGGTGCCCGCAGTCGACGACGGCGACGACTCCGGCGGAAACAGTACGGCGACGAGGTCGTGGTCGGCGCTACCGTGCACGGATCGGGTTGATTTCACTTGCGTTCGAAAGCTATCGGGCTCAGGAGCCAAACGCGTGCGCTGGACGAGTCGAAGGGGCACAGGGGTGACCTCGAGCTCATCCATGGCGGCGACGAGCTACGGCGTCCATGGTGAAGGCGGCTAGAGACCAAGAGAGAGGGCGCCAGGTTGGGGGAAACGGGCAGGAGCTCACCACGAATTCGATGGCGTGGTCAGCGGGCTCGGGGAGGGTCTGGTGGTGGCGAATCGACGAGGTAGCTCTCCGGCGACCGGCGGCGATTCGGTGAGGCTCGCGTCTCCTCTGGATCAAATCAAGGCGCCGTCTTCTGCGAGGCGATGAAGTCGACGACGATGCACGCACGGGACAAGTTGGCCTGAGCTCTAGGCCATGATGGCCATGTCTTCCACGGTGGCGCGCTCCGGCGGGTCCTCGGACGTTGAAGAAATCGGCGCAGGAGGAGGAGGAAGACGATGAGGAGGGGGGAAATGGACGTGGACGACTCCAGGGCGTCTCCAGGTGTGAAGAGGTGGCGAGGGGGAAGCAGGAGGTGGCCAGGGCTCGTCGGCGGCGTCGGTGGAGTGCTGCATGCATTCCACCGAGCAGCTTCGGGGCGTGGGGAGGAAGACGACAGGGGAGGGTCCAGGTGGGCTGGGCCGGCTGGAGAGGTGGGCTTCGCCCTGGGCAACAGGTAAGTCTTTTCCTTTTATTCTGTTTAATCTTTCCTTTCTGTTTTCTGTTATTTGTTTTGGCTCTGATAAAATACCAAACCATTTTATTAAATGCTGAAACTTTTTATGTGGCCTCATAATAATATAGACTAGCCACTCATAAACTTTCAACATTTTTAAAATTCAAATGATTTGAATTTTAAATCAAATAGGGGGATTTCTTTATTTCCAAGGTACTGTTTGAATATTTGAAAAATCTATGAGCATGGGATGGGTCCCACATCACTTCATATGTGATCACACTCATTTATAAGACTTTTCAAAACTCTAACATGAATTTTTGGAAAATATTTTTATCTGGCCTTTTGAATTAATTCATCTGGGGGGTGTTCCTTCTCCCATTTGGATTTTGAATTGATTTTTGAGGTTTCTTTTTGAAATTTTTGCATGATGCAAAGGTACTAGCTAACCCTAGCACATACCTAACAGAGGGATCTGACAACTCGCCCCCACTCAAAAGAATCTCGTCCCGAGATTCAGAAGTCTGCGGGAGGAAGGTGGGGTACTCGGCACTAAGACGGTCTTCTCTCTCCCACGTAGCTTCTCTTTCGGAGTGGTGTGACCATTGCACTTTCAGAAACCTAATCTTCTGACGACGAGTGACACGCTCTGCTGAATCAAGAATATGAATGGGGTATTCTCGATAAGAAAGGTCATCTTGGAGATCAAGCGTTTCATGGTCGACTTCGCGGATGGGGTCCTTGAAGCAACGCCTGAGTTGGGACACATGGAATACATCGTGTACTCGGGAAAGGTGCGGAGGTAGTTCAAGTTGGTAGGCAACTTCTCCACGTTTAGCAATAATGCGGAAAGGACCGATGTAACGTGGGGCCAATTTGCCTTTGATACCGAAACGTTGGGTTCCCTTCAGAGGAGTAACCCGAAGGTAAGCCTTCTCATCCAGATTGTAGCTCTCTTGCCTATGATGACGATCATAGTAGCTTTTCTGACGAGACTGGGCTGCTTTCAATTGATCACGAATAATACGAACTTGCTCTTCTGCTTCCTTGATCATATCCGGTCCAAAGAATTGTCTTTCACCGGTTTCAGACCAGTTTAAAGGTGTTCGACATCGTCGTCCATAAAGGAGTTCAAATGGAGCCATGTTCAGACTAGATTGAAAACTATTGTTATAAGCAAATTCGGCATATGGAAGAGAATTCTCCCAATTCTTTCCGAATGAGATAACACAAGCTCTGAGCATGTCTTCAAGAATCTGGTTAACCCTTTCGACTTGACCGCTAGACTGAGGATGGAAAGCTGTACTAAAGGAGAGATGAGTTCCCAGAGCACGTTGGAAGCTTCCCCAAAATCTAGAGGTGAAAAGGCTACCGCGATCAGAATTGATTTCCAACGGAACACCGTGAAGTGATACAATTCTGGAGATGTACAAGTCCGCTAACTGACTAGCAGTTATAGACTCGCGAACCGGAAGGAAGTGAGCGACTTTGGAAAGCCTATCTATGACAACGAAGATGGCATTGTTTCCTTTCTGGGTTTTTGGAAAGCCGGTGATGAAGTCCATACCGACTTTGTCCCATTTCCACTCGGGAATAGACAAAGGTTGAAGTGTACCAGCAGGTCTTTGATGTTCTGCCTTAATGCGACGACAAGTATCACATTCGGCAACAAATTGAGCAATGTCTCTCTTCATCCTAGTCCACCAAAATCTCTGGCGTAGATCTCGGTACATTTTCGTGCTACCGGGATGAATTGAGAGGGGTGTGTCATGGGCTTCTTTGAGGATGAGTTGCCTTAGTTCCCTATTCTTAGGTACTACTAAACGATTCCCAAAGAAAACCGTTCCCTTGCTATCTGTGGAGAAACATTTAGCAACTCCGCTAGCAATGTTCTCCTTGATCCGGCGAACACCTCGTGCACGCCTTTGGGCAACTACAATTTGATCCTCAAGAGTTGGTTTCGCCACCAAGGTTGAAAGATAGCCATGAGGGACAATCTCAAGATTGAGTTTGCGAAAGTCCTCATGAAGAAGTGGTTGATACTGCTGTAACATGAGGTTGTTACAGTACGACTTACGACTTAGGGCATCAGCCATGACATTGGCTTTGCCTGGGGTGTAAGAAATTGCTACGTCGTAATCTTTTATCAACTCAATCCAGCGTCTTTGCCTGAGATTAAGATCTGGCTGGGTGAAAATATATTTGAGGCTTTGGTGGTCGGAATAAATCTCACAACGATTACCAAGGAGGTAATGTCGCCAAGTTGTTAGAGCATGAACTACGGCAGCGAGTTCAAGGTCATGGGTAGGATAGTTCTCTTCATGTGGCCGCAACTGGCGTGAAGCATAAGCTACCACATGTCGATCTTGCAGAAGTATGCATCCTAACCCTTGCCGTGATGCATCACAATAGATCTCGAAATCCCTTTTTGTGTCTGGAGGTGCAAGCACGGGTGCGGAAGTTAATCTTCTTTTTAGCTCCTGAAAGCTTTCCTCGCACTTGGGAGTCCATAGGAACTTCTTATCTTTCTTGAGGAGTTCAGTTAGAGGCTTTGCAACTTTAGAAAAGTTCTCGACGAAGCGACGGCAATAGCTGGCTAGGCCAAGAAAACTCCTAACTTGCTTAACCGATTCAGGTGGAGTCCAGTCAAGGACGGCCTGAACTCTCTCGGGATTCACAGCAATGCCTTTTGCAGAAATTACGTGGCCTAAGTAGGTCACTTCTGGTAGCCAGAATTCACACTTGGAGAATTTAGCGTACAGGCGATGCTCTCTAAGTTTCATCAATACCAGCCTTAAGTGTTTGGCATGATTTTCTTCGTTCTCCGAGTAGATGAGAATATCATCAAGATAAACCACAACAAATTTATCTAGGTACTCCATGAAGATCGAATTCATCAAGCGTGAGAATGTGGCGGGGGCATTGGTTAAACCAAAGGACATGACGGTGTACTCGTAAAGACCATAACGAGTAGTGAAAGCCGTTTTGGGAATGTCCTCGTTTCGGATTCGGATCTGATGATAACCTAGTCTTAAATCCATCTTTGAGAAGACGGCGGATCCTGCAAGCTGATCATAAAGATCATTGATCCTGGGCAGTGGGTATTTGTTCTTTATCGTCGCTAAATTTAGCGGGCGATAGTCTACGCACATCCTTTCTGTTCCATCTTTCTTCTTCACGAACAGAACGGGGCAACCCCATGGCGATGAGCTAGGGCGGATGAAGCCTTTTGCCAACGAAGCATCCAGTTGGGTTTTTAGCTCTGCTAACTCATGTGGGGCCATTTTGTATGGGCGTTTGGAAATTGGTGCGGTTCCTGGAACAAGATCCACTATAAACTCTACACATCTGTCGGGTGGCATACCCGGCAGCTCTTCAGGAAAGACATCCGGGAAGTCACGAACCACCGGAATATCTTCAAGTTCGGGAAGGGGAAGTACATTCAAGGAATGCACTTGGGTTCTTGTTCTGGGTGAGGTATAGCTAATGGTTTTGCCTGAAGGGTGGGTGAGTTTCACGGATTTGCCTTTGCAATCCAGATAGGCATTCTGTCTTGATAGCCAATCCATGCCAAGGATGACATCAATGTCTGAAGACTTGAGGGCTATGAGTGAAGCAAGAAATACTAAACCCTCAATTGCTATTTGATTACCATGGCTCACTCTATTAGTTTGCCATCTTGACCCTGGAGTTTGAATAATCATTGGGTTGGACAATTCAACAAAAGGTAACTCATGACGAAGTGCATAACTTTCCGACATGAATGAATGAGATGCTCCTGGGTCGAAAAGAACGGAAGTAGGAACAAAATTGACTGGGAGCGTACCAAGAATGACGTCAGTGGTGTCGTCAGTCTCTTCGGCGGCAATCTGGTTCAGACGTCCACGATTGGCGGGAGGAGCGGGTTTGGCGGTGAAGACCTTCTGGGGTGGCTTGCCACGACCATTGTTGTTGTTGTTGCCTCCGGCACGTGGTGGAACACTCTGGTGTTGGGGCTGGTTCTGGGGACACTCGCGAGAGTAGTGGCCTGCCTGACCACACTTGTAGCAAGCTCCAAAAACGGTGCGTGGAGCTGGGTGGTTTGGTGGAGCTGGGTGGAACTGGGTGGGTGGACGAGGCGCCGAATAGGATGGCCTCGGTGGGTTATTCTGGCGGAACATGCTATTTGGAATCCAGAACTTGCGTTTCTGGGAACCAGAGCTGGATGAACCTTCCTCTCTAGGGTGTTTGCGAAAGTCATTGGGGGTGTTCATGTCCTCTGCCTTGATGGCCTTGTTGACAAGGACCTGAAATGTGGCAAAGTCATGAAGGTTGAGCTCGCGACGGAGTCCACTGTTGAGGCCACGACGGAACCTCTCTTGTTTCTTGGAGTCGGTGGAGACTTCTTCAATTGCATAACGAGCAAGTCGGTTGAACTCACGACTGAACTCGTCAACGGTCCTTCTGCCTTGAGTGAGGTTACAGAACTCCTCACTAAGTAAGACCACAGGAGGTCTCACTCATCTCCATCTCCATAGTAATCTTCATAAAAATTACCCGCGTATCCCGGTAGCTGGAGGTGACCATCGGAAAACACGGAGGCTTGTGGACCCTGATATCCATTTGGGCAAGGATGGGGCCTAGGTCCAGTGTAGGGTGGAAGCAAAGGACCACGGGGTGGAAAAACTCCTCCAATCTCGGGCCAAGCAACTCGAGAAGGCATCTGGGTCCTCACTGGATAGATCGCATCGTACTCCACTGATCCCACGCTCACAAAGGGTGCCAAGAGCGTCAGTGCTCGGTACAGACGAACACGAGTAGCGTGGAGCTCAAAACGGAGAGCACGTGCATCACGGTCTCTGTCACTAGCAAACCTAGCAGTCATCTGAAGTGCTGGATCCTCTGCGGAGTGATCTGAGTAGAGTCCGGTGTAATATCCCTCTTCTCCTGGAAGTGCAGCTGGGATATAGCGGAATGAGGTCTCTCTCAGCAAAGTGTGCTCCTCTCTCAGCAGTGTGATACATGAGTATGCAGCATCCTGCACAGCCATGTTCTCGGTAACGCCGATGCCATGTCCAAAGTGGATAGGCTGGGTGACTCCAACGTGGTGTGGGTAAATCCGCACAATGCAGTGGAACTGTGTCTGGTTGAAGTCGTGGAACTGCTCCTCGATGGTGTACTCAGGGTACCATCGATATCCCACATAGGACATCATCTCGATCAACGTGGCGGGGTGGCCACGCACACCGAGGCACCTGGTCAAACGAACAATCTGCCGAGGGGGAAGATTTGCCATCTGAAACAGAAAGCAAGAGTTTGCAAATGCATCAGATTATATGATGAACCTGGAATGACTCGGACAGCATAACGGCTGTAATTGTAAGAAATGACAATTTCTTTCAATCATGCAAAACAGCACTTACATAATACGATGTAAGAATTCAGCATTATCAAAATGCTAGGAAAACCTGGACACAACTTTCCTACGGCTATAAGGAAGCAATCAACGAGATATGCTAATCAGACAGAGGAGAGCCTAGTCCTATCTTCCCGTAGAGTAAGATGAGGGTGACTCAGAACTCAGAACGAAGGGGGTAAGGAGAAAAAATGAAGCCTTAAGTTGTTCCCTTATATACCCAGAGTAACTATATAACTATAGCAAGCTAGACTCAACTTCGGCCAAGGCTACTAGTCCTACAGTCAGTCCTGCTCTGATACCAAGTCTGTCGGGACCCGGGGTTAGCGTATGCAAGTACAGTTAAGACATAGTCATATGGAGAGCCGAGAACCGCACCCACTTGTCTAAGCAGACAAGGCCAAGCACTGAACATTCTCGGAGAGCATCGTACGTGAGGGGCATCCCATCCAGGCCGGATGATCAACTGTAATGGGTCCTCATCGTACACACACAAGTCTACTGATATGGGTGGTGAACTCCCATATTCAAAGACAAGTCGCCTCAACCATACTATCGACTATCTCTAGACTCTTACATAGACTTACTCCAGCCCGATCACTTAGTCGGGGTCTAGGGCGGGCTCGATCATACCACAAAGTGTGCCCGAGACCGAGTCTCGAACAATCGCATCGCGATGCCCCAAGCTGCGCACATCTAAGGGCCACTTGGTGTATGAAAGACCGCCAGCCAGAACACAACTAAGGTCTCGAAAACCCATACAAAGACATGCATGTTATAAACATACACGCAGCACACACGCCTTGTATGAACAGTAGGTACCATTGCAATTCTCTACAAAGTGTACATTTTATTTATAACTCTTATAGAGTACAAACAGAGATCACATACATGTGATCCAACATTACAACACCGAACGGAAGCAAATTATGTCTGAGTACAGACAAGTTTAACAAATGGCTTAAGAAGCCTTATTCAAACACAAAGCCCTCCACGAGGGAACCAGTCTGCTGACTGGGACTAGACTAGCTTAACTTCAGTCGTCCAACTCGATGAAGAAGCCACCTTCGGGGTCAGTGGCGTCATCTAAAACATAGATTAAGCAAACGTGAGTACAAAATCGTACTCAGCAAGACTTACGTAGGAGCTATGCTACTCATGCACATGTATGAAGGTAAAGGGAGGTGGGGTTCACTTGCAGAAATGCCAGCTTTGACTTGGCTAGTCCTGAACTACGAGTACCAGACTTGAGGTAAGAAGCGTACACGAGTCCACTACTTCCACCAACCAATTACACCACTATGATGCCTTCCTCGACTTCCCCACGAGAAAGCACGCCATAGCACTCACACTTATCTTGGTGTGTTTTAGAAGTATCCGGTTCAAGTTATCTAATAATCAAGCTAAGCTTTCCAAGTAGTCCATAACCGCGGACGCGGCTATTCGAATAGTTTTGTTAACCTTGCAAGGGTGTACCGCTACACACACATGACCATCATTTACCGCCTTTGATCTCGACACCATTCAAGGGGTGCCAGCGAGGATGCTCACCACAACTGTTACCTCATAGCCTATCTAGTCCAAGAAAGCCGCCTACTTGGGTTGGCTACCACAATCGTGAACCCGGCCGGTTTACCGAAGTGGACCCAAGCGATGTGTGCGTGGTGCATAAGCCGGTCTCGGATGAGCCGTTCTCTCACTTAGCATCCAGGCCACAAGCCTACCAGAACTCCGAACTACTGCGACATCTGGACATCGAAAGGGATGAGTTAATAAGTCGAGAGGGGTCAGTGAGCCCAATGTGTGGTTGTACTCTTCAACTTGGATCACCACACAAGAACTCGGACTTAGGGCGGTGTTCAACGAGACAACCCACCGTGTACTCCTACACAGCCTCTCATCGTTCACCTAGTATTAGGGTCGATTCACCAACACTTTTCTACCATCAACAACATGATTATTCCCATCCCGACTCACATCACAGTAACAACATGGAAACATACTAAGCATGCAATAAGCAGTAACATTTGCAGGGGCCACATGATATCAAACAACTCCTACAGTTGCTAGGATTGTGGTTTGCTTACTACTGTGACAAAAGATAGGTCATGCAAAGGAATGGGTTCATCTATGCGGTAGAAACGAAGCATGGTGATCATCCTATACAATGCATAAGCGAGACATGAGAGGGAAGTGGGATTTTATCGACATGATCAATGGGGTTTTGCTTGCCTTGCTGACGAGAGTCGGGCTCTGGATCTTCAGCGAAGGGGGTGACCTCTTGCTCCGGTTCAACCTCTACTCGACAAGCAAGTACAATTAGCAATCAATATGAATGCAATGCTCAAGCACATGATAGAATGTTTAAGCTTGAAGTACAAGTTTGATGTGTGAGGCAATTCCATTTAAGTGGAATATATTGCATTTTTAAAATGCAAATTCAAATTCCACATTTGAATTCAACCTTAACCAAGTTATACATGATATAGTTTGATCAATTTGAATTAACTTCAATGTGTACGATATGCCTCTGAAGTGTGGTTGATTTGCAACATAAATTCATGGTCCAAGTGGCAAAATCATTTGGTTTGAATTTGAAATAAATTCAAATAAAGCAAATGATATATGCTACTGATCCCATTTTAAAATCAACTCAAACAGAGTTGAAAGTTTCATAATTGGAAAGATAATTTTCTCCTGATCATTTTTCATATATTATTTGTCCAATTTGGAGTTAATATGAATTAATTATGAATTTCCAAAGTTTGGGTGTTTTCTGGATTTTCTGGATTTCTTTTTAATCATTTTTGGTTTATTGCGTCAGCAGGGGGGTTTGACCAGTCAAACTGACGAGGGGGTCCCACCTGTCTGTGACTTAGTGTTTAAACCCGTGGTTAAAATTAAACCAGTGGCTTAATTAAGCCATTGGGCCCACTGGTCAGTGACACAGGGGTCACTTAACTCGTGATTAGTGGCTAAGCCACCGGCGGCTTGACGCCGGCGACGAGAACCACGGCGGCGACTCGCCGGAATCCGCTACAGGCCACGGGAGAGCACGGGGAGGGCACCATCTTGCTCCTGGAGGTCTTCCGCGTCGTTTGGTGGCATCGGGGGTTCACTGGGTGCCCGCAGTCGACGACGGCGACGACTCCGGCGGAAACAGTACGGCGACGAGGTCGTGGTCGGCGCTACCGTGCACGGATCGGGTTGATTTCACTTGCGTTCGAAAGCTATCGGGCTCAGGAGCCAAACGCGTGCGCTGGACGAGTCGAAGGGGCACAGGGGTGACCTCGAGCTCATCCATGGCGGCGACGAGCTACGGCGTCCATGGTGAAGGCGGCTAGAGACCAAGAGAGAGGGCGCCAGGTTGGGGGAAACGGGCAGGAGCTCACCACGAATTCGATGGCGTGGTCAGCGGGCTCGGGGAGGGTCTGGTGGTGGCGAATCGACGAGGTAGCTCTCCGGCGACCGGCGGCGATTCGGTGAGGCTCGCGTCTCCTCTGGATCAAATCAAGGCGCCGTCTTCTGCGAGGCGATGAAGTCGACGACGATGCACGCACGGGACAAGTTGGCCTGAGCTCTAGGCCATGATGGCCATGTCTTCCACGGTGGCGCGCTCCGGCGGGTCCTCGGACGTTGAAGAAATCGGCGCAGGAGGAGGAGGAAGACGATGAGGAGGGGGGAAATGGACGTGGACGACTCCAGGGCGTCTCCAGGTGTGAAGAGGTGGCGAGGGGGAAGCAGGAGGTGGCCAGGGCTCGTCGGCGGCGTCGGTGGAGTGCTGCATGCATTCCACCGAGCAGCTTCGGGGCGTGGGGAGGAAGACGACAGGGGAGGGTCCAGGTGGGCTGGGCCGGCTGGAGAGGTGGGCTTCGCCCTGGGCAACAGGTAAGTCTTTTCCTTTTATTCTGTTTAATCTTTCCTTTCTGTTTTCTGTTATTTGTTTTGGCTCTGATAAAATACCAAACCATTTTATTAAATGCTGAAACTTTTTATGTGGCCTCATAATAATATAGACTAGCCACTCATAAACTTTCAACATTTTTAAAATTCAAATGATTTGAATTTTAAATCAAATAGGGGGATTTCTTTATTTCCAAGGTACTGTTTGAATATTTGAAAAATCTATGAGCATGGGATGGGTCCCACATCACTTCATATGTGATCACACTCATTTATAAGACTTTTCAAAACTCTAACATGAATTTTTGGAAAATATTTTTATCTGGCCTTTTGAATTAATTCATCTGGGGGGTGTTCCTTCTCCCATTTGGATTTTGAATTGATTTTTGAGGTTTCTTTTTGAAATTTTTGCATGATGCAAAGGTACTAGCTAACCCTAGCACATACCTAACAGAGGGATCTGACAGATTGTAATCGTAGAAGCAGCAGTAACAATGCCTAGTGCAAGAAATGTACGGAAATATCTGGGGAAGAGAATGGCTCTGCTTTCCTGGAAGCTCGACAGTAGGGGTACGGTCGTCGACGACGTAGTCGATCACAGGGGCATCGGCATCGGTCCTCGGGACTACCGGACAATAAGAGAGGGAGGAGAAACAATAAATACACAGCAATAATAGTAATACAAATTCAATACATGGAAATACGTTATACTAGGGGTGAACTAACACGGTGCTACACGTTGCAGACGAAACGGGAATTTAACCCGCAATTTTACCGGCTTCGGGTGATTATCGACAGACGGCCCGGAGGGGGAAGGTTCTATGTTTGTAGTATCGTGAATATCTGACAAGAATATGGATGGTGTATCTGTGTTAGTTGATCCATTCCGAACAACTTTCATGTTCAGAATAAATTCATCCGGATAGTTATACCGTATTGGGCAATCATCGGACAGACGGTCCGGAGGGGGGTGTCGGTGTTCGTTGGTGCGGTGGGTATGCGGCTAGCATAGATGTATTCGTTATATTTTTGTAATCAACTTTCATGTATAAAGTTATTCCATCGGAGTTACGGATTAAAAGATATTGAATTTCAAAGTTTTAATCAATTTAAACAATTTCTGGATTTTCTTTTAATTATTAAAATAACATTATCCAAAACAGTGGAGGGGTTGACTGGTCAACTGACAGGTGGGGCCAACCTGTAAGGTTGACTGGTCAACTGACCAGTGGGGGCCACATGTCAGCCACACATTTTTACTAAACATTTTTATTTAAATTTAAAAGCAGTGGGGGCCACATGTCATTGGAAGAGAGATAAGTAACAATTTTTTTATCTAACAGGGGGTTAAGTGGGATGGACCCACATGTCATAGGGCCATTCACTTAACAACAAAGTTAATTAGTTCAGATGGTGATGGGGCCCAACAGCCATATGTACAAGGGGGTTACTACTGGTTTAGTTTATTTTAACAGGCAATTATAATAAGCTAATGGCCTTGGGCCCACGCATCAGTGAGGGAGGGGGAGTGCTTAGCCCACGGCTCCAACAGAGCACACCGGCGGCGGGGAACACGACGGCGAGGCGAGCTGGTGGAGCCACGGCGGGCAGGGGCGCGACGATCAACGGGGAGCGGCCGCGCGGGCGTGGCTAGGGGCTAGACGGAGGGGGGCAGCGGTTGCGAGCGACCAGAGTTGAAGCTCTGGCCATGGTGGCCCGGGCGGCTCGGCGGTGGCATGCAGAGGCACGACGAAGAGCAGGGAAGGATGGGCCATGGCGGGTGCAGCCTAGCACACGTGCGGGGGCTGCACAGGGCAGCGGCACGCGGCTTCAGCATGCCGGTGACACGAAGCACTGACCATGGCGGCCGTGCTCGGGGACAGCATCCTACGGGCATGGAACGACAGGGGAAAATGGGGGATTCGGGAAATATCTCATATCAGAGCGCGAGGAGGTGCTCGTGGAGGCCTGTGGCAGTCGGGGTTGCGTGAATCGGGCGGTAGAACACGGCGGGGCAGAACTTGAAGAGGACCCCAATTCGGTCGAAGCAGAGGCGCTCGGCGACGATGGAGAGCTTGAGGCGATAGAGTCGATCGCGGGGAGCTTGATGGACATGCCGGCGCGACACGAGGAGGCCAGTGGCCACGCGAGCTCGCGAGCCGTGGCCATGCCTTCTCGGGCGAGGACGAGCGGAGGGGACAGGAGAGGGAAAAAATACTGCAGGGGGGGGCAGGGGTTATGGCGAGGGCGAGCACAGGGGGCTCGGTCTTATCTCCCTCGATGCCTCGTTCTCGAGCAGCGAGACGAGCCATGGAGGAGGGGCTCGGCGTGCTGTGATGCTGCCGACACAGATGCACGTGATGAACAGGAGAGGGGAGGGAGAAGAGAGAGCCCGGGTGGGCTGGGCTGGGCCTGGATAAGTTGTTATGGGCGAGAAATAAACTTTTTGCTATTTTTCTCACTGCCAGAAAAGTTGTGGTTCTGTATTAAATAATTTGGCTAGCAAATTAATTTTGCTTGGGGTGAAACTTGTTGGTGCACCTATGTTCCACTTTAAAGCAGTGCCACAAAAAGTTTTGGCATTTTTAAAATCCATTTGATATTTGTTTTTGGACTGCAACTTAATAAAAGGGGACTTTGGCTGCTGTAAATAATTGTTTGGATTATTTTAAAGCTTAATAAATGCCCATGCACCTATTTACATAATCTACTGATTATTGTGCATTTTATAAAATTGGTTGCAAAATAATTGGGTGAACTTTATTTTCCACTAATTTTTTGGAAATTCCATTTGGGTTCGAATTCAATCTAGGCATGATCAAGGTTGATCATTATTAGCATAATCCTGATGACTTGGAAATAGATAATGTGATCACTGTAGCGTGACACCCGGGGTGTTACACTACTCGAGGACGAGCAGGAATTAAGCTTGGGGATGTTGATACGTTCAAAATGTATCTATAATTTCTGCTTGTTCCATGCCTCTTTTGTGTGATATTGCGATGATATTGATGAACTTCCATACACTTTTGATCATATTTGGACTAACCTATTAAGTCAGTGCACCCCAGTGCCAGTTCCTGTTTTCTGCTGTTTTTGTATTTCAGGTTTTCCCATTATTTAAAGTGCGAGAAAAATTCCGGGAAAAATATAGGAAAAATCAGCTTACGAGAACCTTCCAGAAGAGCCAAAGTGGGACCCGAGGGGGTCCAGGGGTGGCCCAGGCAGCCACCTAGTGCGGCGACCCCCTAGGCCGCACCAGGGGGGCGCCTGGGGCCCCTGGTCCACCTCTGGCTGCCCCCCTTCGCCTATTTATTCCTCGTGACGAGAAACCCTCGGGGCAGAACCCTTTTTCGCGATCTCTCCTCTGTTCCGCTGCCGCCACGCTTCCAAGATCGGGAGCACCAGGAGACCTCTTCCTGGCACCCTGCCGAAGGGAGGAACCACTTCTGGGAGCTTCTCCACCACCATGGATGCTTCCCGGATGAACCGTGAGTAGTCCACCTTGGACCATGGGTCCATGATCAGTAGCTATGTGATGTTCTCCTCCCCTCTTTGTTCTTCATGGATTAGACCTTGTGAGCTTCCCTACATGATCGAGTGATGACCCTCAACGTAAAGGGAACTATTGTAGCGTTTTTGATAAGTAAGAGTGTCGAACCTAACGAGGAGCGGAAGTTATTGATAGGTGATAGTGGGCAAGGAATAACTGCAAACACTGAAAGGTAACTTTTTAGGGGTTTTTGATATAAGCAACGATAAGACAAAAGCAAGAAAAGTAAATAGCACTGAGGAGTAGCAAGTGGCCCAATCCTTTTGTGCAAAGGATAATCCTAACAACTGAACTTATAAAGACTAAAGCGTTCTTGAGGACACATGGAGAGGTAGTCACGTGCTTTCGCCATACTCCGTTGCGATAACAAGTGTTGTGCTAATAAGTGTTGAGTGGGTGGATCTATGGTAGCACACCTTCTAGACTAAGATAAGTGCACTCTTATGATTAAACATCTTGCAAGCATTCGCAAATAAAAGATAGAAATTAAGGCAAAGCCTAACCACAGCAATAAGATCAAGGGTCCATTACTCCCTTGTGAAAAAGTGTGCAAACTGGGGTTCAGGTTTCTGTCACTCCGGCAACCCACCGTAAGAATTCTTAATACACAATGCATTCCCCTAGGTCCTTAAGAAGGCGAAGTGTTGAGTGTTCGACTCACACAACACCACTAGGAAAATAACAACACAACTTAAATATCAAACAACACAAATTACTTCGACATCATATGACTACTAGCAACTAGACTTCTCCCATGTCCTCAAGAACTAAGGTAACTACTCACAAGACATAAAAGAGATCATGATCAGAGGTGATAAATATATGATAAACAATCTGGACATAATGGTATTTCTCCAAAAAAAATCAATAGCATTCACCACAAAGAAGTAATCAACACCGGTAGAGTAGAGAGGATAGATAGTACGGATTATGTAAGGCCCGATATGCGGTACTGTTCCAGATCTAGGTGTTTCCACCCAGATCCGGGGACGAAGCACATATCGGTCCCACCGGGACATATGAAGAAGTCATATGCCCCGGATTTCCAAGATGATATCACAACATTACAGATACAAGGTTACAACATCTCATACAATTCGGCATACAACTTCCTTAATACAATACAACAGCGGAAGATATGTGTCTGAGTACAGTCTACAATCAAATGCCTACTGGAAAAGAGAAAAACATCGATCCCATAACCACACGGGTCCAGGCCCTCCGCCGGGATCCTCCTAACTAGTCGTCGTCGAGTCTCCACGTGAAACGTCGATCACCATACCTGTTGTCGATCAAGAACCCTGAAAAGAGTTTGGGGGTAGTATCATGAGTACAGAAGTACTTAGCATCCAACTGTAGTGGTCATCTGACCCAACAAGGACTTCATCACTCGTCATTCTAGGACAACTAGTAGTTTACGGTAAGGAAGGGGTAGGTGGTGAGGTTTCGGCCGCACTAGCATTTATGAAGTGGCTAACGATCTAGAGAGTAAGATAAGGAGCCAAGCATTCGATGAGGAATCGCCTCCAACAAGTCTTGCTATCCACCTACTTACGCAAACATAACACCTATCCTATCCTTGTCCTCCTCTTCGCATCCCGACGAAGAAGAAGCATTCAAGGCACACAGACACGTTGATCAAGTTATATTAAGATTATCTCAGTTGTTGTTGTCTATGAACAAGGAGTAGGTCTCAAGTCGTCCATAACCGTGGACACGGCTTCTCGAAAATATTTAACCCTGCAGGGGTGTACCAACTGTCCATTACAAGGCTCCGCACGCACGCCCATCTCTCTCAGTTGCTACCCATCACAGGCAACCATTTTATGATTTAGTTCCAAGAGTTCCGAAACGACAGGTCCCTCTAACTAACAATGAACAAATCCGGGTGGCCCCCGGTGAGTCGACATCCATCTCAGGAGCCAGTCGCTCTCTCGATCTGGTCTCTACCGTCTGTCGCAGGTTTGGATAGCCGGTTAATCACACATGGGAAACCGGGTCCTCAGCCGGACAAAGTGGGCAAGCAAGGGAACTAAGTCCTCACTGGTGCAGGTTGGTTTGTAAACAACTGGCGGCCGACCAGCACACACACGGTTTCAAATGGTAAATCATCTTGGGCCACCACTGGAAATGTTTGAAGCTAGGTAGGTAAGAAAAGGGGACCCCATAAAATCCCACACGCGGTTAGGCACGCTCAGTCTTAAAACCAATACCCGGAACTCGGATCCTAGGTGACTCGAATGGAACAAAGCGTCGGGGCGGGATAGCCTAGACCTTCCATCCTTCGTCGAATATAGTCAACATTATAATAATCATATCATAAACAACAATATATAATGTGATATCCCAAACCAAGGAGTAACAGAGTAACATCGTAGCATCCTAAGCATGCATACTAAGCAGGGGCTCAGCAACGAGCAATAGTAACATAGCAGTACATGGTTTGCTGGGAGGGGACATGGCTGTATCGGTTTAAAAGAGGCTGTAAACATGTGGTAGGATCAAACATCGAGTCTAACCTAGACTAGCATGCAAACCGCTGGTTGAAATAGAATGGATCATAAGTAATGTATAGTCCTTGCATGTTGATAAGTCGGGTTCCGAAGGTGTAGTTGATCGCAAGCTCGCATCGTCTCCGAGAGGTACCCGCGGAAGCACACAAGACGGTAAACACTGGAAAGCAATCAACGAGCAAGCATCTATTACTACGAAGCAAATACGAGCAAACATCGACAAGAAGCAACACGAGACATCGCACCTACCGTCGAGAGCGGTTAGTAACAGGTTAAGTGGAGTACTCGTCACACACGACGATACCGCACGTTTACGGTGGTTCAAGTTGCTTAGCTACAGGTGATCAACAAAGGTTGTTAACATGGAAAAGCACAGAAGCAAGCATGGCATAGCACACAAACATTACAAGAGGTGAAGCATAAATAAACTATCTAATCTAGTCACTTTAAGTGGGGGGTAAAACCTATACATGGCAAACTATTGCGGACCCCACGATAAAATTTGCATTTGGTACTGTTTTTCCCTAAACAATATTTTAGTATTTTTATTAGCAAGCAAGAACAGCATAAACACAATCTACATGCAATTCTAGTCAAGTTACATATAAAAAACATTTTTATCGGAGCAACGGATAAAAAGTTATTGCAATTACAGTTTACAGTGGCAAGCAGTTGTAATTAGCAGGTAAACAACATGTAACCAAAGTCAAACATGGAAACAAGCAACATTTTATTAAACTACACAAAAAACTATGCAACTTTCATATTTAAGTCATCGCGATCGGAGCTACGATTGAAAAGTTATCGCCCTCGCAAAAATAAACTAATACAACTGCAAATTAAAAAGCCTAGGAACATTTTATTAAACTACACAAAAAACTAAGCAACTTTCATATTTAACTCATCGCGATCGGAGCTACGATTGAAAAGTTATCTCCCTCGCAAAAATAAACTAATACAACTTCAAATTAAAAAGCCTAGGAAACAAAAAAAACATTACTGGGCCGAGCCCACTCTGCGCAGGAAAAAAAAGAAAAAAACAGAAGGGGGGCGCTCACCTCTGGGCCGTGGCCCATCTGTCCTGGAGGCCGGCCTGGGCTGGATCTGGCCTTGGAGGCGCCTGGGCCGGCTCAGGTGCTGGGCCGGGAGGGGGCGAGGCCGGCCCAGCCTGGGCGTCAGCGGTTGGAGGCGGCCGCACGGGATCAGGCTCCTCCCGACCCCGGCGCAGCAGGCGGCGGCGGCTTGGTCTCCGAACACCGGAGCGGGGCGGAGCGGCGAGCGGGGAGGCCGGAGGAGGGCGGCGCGGCTTGGATCCGGGTTGCGGCGGCGGCCTGCGCCTGGTCTTGGGGCGGCTCGAGCCGGGCGGCTGCGAGCTCCTCGCTCGGCCATGGCCATGGCGGTGGTTTCCCGTTGGCACCTGCGTGCAGAGAGGAAGAGGGAGGAGGTGAGGCAGAGGAGAAGGGGGAGAAGAGGAGGCGTGGGAGACCTGTGGGGGCACGGCTCCGGCTAGCCGGCGGCGGCTCCGGACAGGCGGCGTAATGGCCTCGGGTCCACGGGTGGCTTGGAGGAGAGAGAAAGGAGATGGATGGGGTTGATGGAGGCTAGGCGCGATCTGGGCCATCGGATCTCCGGATCTGATGGTCCAGAACTCATTGGGCAGAAAATTGAGCAAAATTGGGGGTGTGGCTGCAAATTTTGGCTAGTGAAACCCTAGAAAGGGGTGGGAGTGTGGTGGTCTTTATATAGCCTCGGTGGCTGGCAGTTTGCAAAAACATCCCCGGTTTTTCTCTTGCGCGCGCGGTGCTCACGTTTCTGACCGCCGGGGGTCCGCAGGACTTCCGATTCGGGTAAAACTTCGAACTGCGCGATCAACGCGTCGAGCCAGTGGCGTTCACCTCGCGCTGGAACTGTTCCGAGAACACTTTCCAGCGCGCTATAAAAATATCTTGTTTAATTATTAAACGGGGTTTTTTGTTCCGTTGGCTGCGGCTAGTCTCGTGCGGTTTTCGCGACGGTGATCGGGTGAAACCCGGTGTCGCAAAGGTCGAGTGTCAAGGTGGCAAGGGTCGGTCTCCGTCCGATACGAGATAATAGGGGGAAAATTAATCGTCGATCGATAAATCGGGAATGCAAACACCGCAAACAAATCCGACAATCAAACAATTCACACCGAAAACAAAATTTTAATTTTTTGCAAAAACTGGGCTGTTACAGATTACAACACAAGATGAACTTGTGAGGTGAGATTGGATGATAGTGGAGATGGTGCTGATGTTGTGGATGATGTTGATGATGATCTCGATGATGCCCGTGACGATGGTGATGACGATGGCGATGATCTCCCCTTCCGGGAGGTGATCTCCTCGGTGGAATCTTCCCGCCGGAGAGCCCTTTTCTTCTCTGTAGGTTTCCGCCACGGAGCGGCGGAGGAACTCTTTGATGGCTTCCCTTTTTAGGGTTTTCGTGTAACGAGGAGTATATAGGCCAGAGGAGGGAGCCGGGAGTGGCCCCAGGGCTCCAGGCGCCCTCCCGGCGCGGCCAGGGGTGGGCCCGCGCCAGGTGGCCGCCTGGGGCCCCTGTGGCCCCCCACTGGCCCCTCTTCGGCGAGTCTTCGTTATTCTTCTGGAAAATACCCCCCGTCGATTTTCAGGTAATTCGGAGGTATTCTTCTTCAGCAACTCAGCGTCCACTTTTTACCGCTAAATCCTACGTCTGCTGCTTCGGCACCGGAAAGTTGCAAACTGTGTAAAATAATCCAAAACAACATAAGAACATCATCGTAACATGAAATATATCAATGAATAAGGATGAATTACGATATAAAATAGTGATGCATTTTGGACGTATCAACTCCCCCAAGCTTAGACATCGCTTGTCCCAAAGAGAGAACTGAGCTCGGTAAACCTGTCCACAAGTTTAGAGAGTGAAGTGTCGATAAATAAAATACGGACAAGAAGCATCATGATCTTTTCACCAAACTCAGACATCCTGAACAGCAACCTCCAACTCATAAATCCCTCATGAAAGAGTAATAACAATTATAATCAAAAGTAGGGCTAAGGAAACTCATCAAATCATGGCAAACAAGTCCTTTGGTCAAGGGAAAACTAAAAGCTTTTACCTTTGCTGTTTCTCTTTATATTTTGAAGTGAGGATTTGGAACTTTTTGAAAGAACAAGCTATCAGTCATGAAGTGTAAATGCTAACACAAAGGAAGATATTTGCTTGGCGAACGCTTTTGCAAACAACTTACTTATCAAAAGATAATGTCAACAATGATATGGCATGGAAAAACTTTTAATGCAGAATTATATTGATGAATCTTCATCAGCATCAAGTGTTTGTTCTCTTTGGGAAAGGAGGAAGTAGGGAAAACTAACTCAACATAAAAGTAAAGGAACTAACAGCCTTGTTAAAGGCAAGCAGGGAAAACTCAACTGCTATCCTTAGATCAAACAGAATGAAAACAAGTTTTGAGAGGTGCATGATTTGTCAACGAATGCTAATAGATAACTCAATTGCTTCTCAGATTGGACAAGTTTTGAGGAATGACTCCCAAACGAGGACGATCACATCCCCGTAATCTCCTTTGTTTATCACTGCCAAAGTTTTCTGATTTCTCATGAACAAAGCGTGAAGGAGGGTTGTTGGTTGTGATTATATTTTGTGAGCTGGGCGCACTCATGCCAGTTCCTCCTCGTATTAGGGGTTTTCAGATTAGACATGCAATCCCGGGGTAAAACTTGTCCAACTTAAGAAGGTCGTGAGTTAACTACTACTTCCTCATAAGCTAAAACAGGGGCACAAAACAGAAGATTTTGAACATCCAAGGATAACACAAAAATTCTATGCTTTAGGAGTGGTAGTGGAATACCACGAATAGGAAGGTATAGTGGACTCATCTGGAAGGTACTGGTTTTAGGGTATGGATGTACAAGCAGAATTCCGCTTAGTACAGGGGTTTGGCTAGCAAAGGTTTTGAGAGAACAGAAAATTGATGATGACTTGGACGCAAAGCAATATAAAGCATAAACATTAAAACAAGCATAACACATCAAGTTGTCTTCCTTGTCAACATAACACTACAAGCATAATAAAAAAGAGGGTTTTGGCTATGTCGCTACTTTGAGAAAAATAACATGCTTGTTGTTATGACCAAAGCTATGTTTGCCAAGATTAAATAAAGTTTTCAAAGCCATACCTGATATAAGGTCAATACTCCCCATAAGAATCATCACGAGGTCGATTACGTGAAGAGAATACCGAGTGCAGCGAAGGGATCAATAGACTTCTCATTAATATTCCATCATAGACTACTCCACACTCACGGATACATAACTCTCCAGAAAGGAGTGATAGACCTAAAAGCAAACACCTATTTTATAAGATAACTTCCCTAGACATGATATGACTCTACTTGACTAAAAGACAAAGATAAATATAAAAATACCGGGCACTCCCCCAATCTTGGAACAAGCTAAGGGGATGCCAATACCCGAAGAGATTTACTCCTCATTCTTGTTCTTGTCGGTCACGTACTCCTTGGCGAAGCGCTTCCATGGCAGTTGCTCTCCGGTCTCAAAGGACATTCCCGTCTCCAAGATCCTGCACTCAGCACCCAAACCCATGCGCAGAAACTTTAGTTCATACTCACAGTTCTAGTTCTATAGATCATAGATCTGTGCTTGGAGCCCATAAACTTTTTCTTCTAGTGCGGCCAAACTTGACCACATCTCCTTCATCTCCTTCCTGTGGGAAGCCTCGATCTCGTTCATGATGTTGTTGACACCAGTTTTTGGCACGGCAATAAACATATATAATATTACCTCAATTCCGAAGTGCTCTTCATGAAAAAGTTTGGTATCGTCGATATGAACATCTTTGTAGTTCGAGCCATCGTCATCCAATTCCATCTTGGAGGCCGAAACTATGTTGGAAGCGTTAAGATCCTCGCATTCGAAGTACCATTTTTCCAATTAGGCCTTCAAGATATCATCCAATGGAAAAGTGTTCTACATGGTCTGGCTTGGTCACGTTGAACCGGTCGATTTTGGTTTTTGGATCATCTCAATCCGAGTTCTACAGCAAAAGTTATGGCCATGACAATATATACCTATCAAGAGGGCAAAACTGACGCTCGGAGCCAGACACCTATACAGAGGATGTCTGATGGAAAGCGTGAAGATTTCGGCCCTCAAGATGGCCTCGGATCAAAAAACGTTCAACATGAAAATTCTTGGAAATTTCGAGAGATACAACTTTGATGTTTTGAGTTTTTTCATCCGAGGTAGTTTACAGCCCTGAAACTACCAAAAACCGAACTGCTGTCCTAGGCCCACCTGTAATCCGAGTTCGGTTAAGTTTGGAAAGATTTGGACGAGATTTAGAGTCCTTTTCTTGCACAGAAAGTCCAGCCTCCTCATATATAGATGAGGTGACAGCCGATTGAAACAACACACAATCGAACAAACACAAAACACTTCTATATCTTTTTTCGTATTCATCTATCTATCTCCTTTGTACCTTGCTTCTTGTTCTTCGTTGTTCTTCAGATTTGGGGGCTACGATCTACAAGGCTCCAGGGGCGTTCAGGATGACTTGGAGCAGCAAATTGTCGCCGGGTACTCCGAAGGGGTCCCTCCCGAGTAACCGGGGCTTCTGGTCTCAAAAGCGCCTGCCGGACTGTCTTGCGTATCGCGATTCCGGCAGGCCTCCCGCAGCGTGAGTTGCGGAGTATCTCCCTCGGCGCTGCGGGTACACGTGGACGTGTTCCTGTGTCAACACACTTTTTGGCGACTCCGCTGGGGATCGAAAGCTTTGAACAGTCTTCGGCCTATTCTTGTGTCAGATCCCTCTGTTAGGTATGTGCTAGGGTTAGCTAGTACCTTTGCTTCATGCAAAAGTTTCAAAAAGAAACCTTAAAAATCAAATTCAAAATTCAAATGGGAGAAGGAACACCCCCCAGATGAATTAATTCAAAAGGCCAGATAAAAATATTTTCCAAAAATTCATGTTAGAGTTTTGAAAAGTCTTATAAATGAGTGTGATCACATATCAAGTGATGTGGGACCCACCCCATGCTCATAGATTTTTCAAATTTTCAAACAGTACCTTGGAATTAAAGAAATACCCCTTTTTGATTTAAAAATTCAAATCATTTGAATTTTAAAAATGTTGAAAGTTTATGAGTGGCTAGTTTATATTATTATAAGGCCACATAAAATTTTTCAGCATTTAATAAAATGTTTAGCTATTTTTTTTAGCTAAACAGAACAAATTACAGAAAAACAGAAAGGAAAGATTAAACAGAAATCAGAAAAACCTTACCTGTCGCCTGAGCGAAGCCAGCCCACCCCAGCCCAACCGGCCCACAAGGGCAGGGAGGTCTTCTTCCACCTCCCGCGCTCCCAAGCTGTCGGTGGAATGCCACCGAGCGAGCCGAGGACGACACGTCGCCGCCGTGTGCTTCCAGGCCGCCCCGTGCCCTCTTCTCGCACCTAGAGCCTCCCTGGAGCAAGCCGCATCCATTCCCCCCCTCCTCATCGTCTTCCTCCTCCTCCCGCACCCGATCCGTCGCCGCCCGAAGCCTCACCGGAGCGCACCGCCGTGGACGACGTGGCCACCGTGCCCTAGAGCTCAAGCCAGCAAGTCCATCGTACTCCTCGTCCTCGACTTCGTCTTCAAGCAGAAGGAATCGAGCCCGGAGCCAGTGTAGACGTCGAGTTCTTCCTCGAGCTCCCGCCGGCCGCCGTGGAGCAAGTCGTCGAATCCGCCGCCGTTGAATCACCTCAGCCTGCGCCACCACCTCGACTGCGTTCAGGGTGAGCTTGCGCGTGAGAACCCCCTGTTTTCCCCTTCGTTTGCTCGTCCTAGCCGAATCCACCATGGAAGCCGTAGCTCGTCGCCGCCATGGATGAGCTCGAGGTCGCCCATGTGCCCCTTCGACTCGTCCAGAGCGTGCGTTTAACCCCTGGTCATGCCAGCTTTCGAACGCAAGTGAAATCAGCTCGATCCGTGCTTCCTAGTGTCGACTACGACCTCGTTGCCGTACTGCTGCCGCCGGAGACGTCGCCGTCGTCGTTCCCGACCACCCCGAGGACCCCCGTCGCCTCCAGAGGATGCGCGAGACGCTTCTACGTCGATTGGTGCCCTCCCCGTGCTCTCCCGTGGCCGGAATCGATCTCCCCGTGCAGCGCCGCCGTGGCCAGGTCGCCGGCGACTAGCCGCCGGCAGGCCTGACGTGGCCATGGTGGTTAACCACTAAACCCACCCCCAGAGTCGCTTACAGGTGGGCCCAGCACCCCCCTAATCCCCATGTTGACTTATTCAACACGGGATTAAACCTGTGTCACTGACCAGTGGGACCCCCTAGTCAGTTTGACTGGTCAAACCCCCCTGCTGACGCAATAAATCAAAATTGTTTAAAAAGAATTCCAGAAAATCCAGAAAATAACCCAAACTTTGGAAATTCATAGAAAATTCTTTTTAACTCCAAATTGGACAAATAATATATGAAAAATGATCAGGAGAAAATTATCTTTCCAAATATGCAACTTTCAACTCTGTTTGAGTTGAATTTAAAATGGGACCATTAGCACATGTCATTTGGTTTATTTGAATTTATTTCAAATTCAAATCAATTGAGTTTGCCACTTGGACCATGAATTTATGTTGCAAATCAACCACACTTCAGAGGCATATCATACACATTGAAGTTAATTCAAATTGACCAAACTATTTCATGTATAACTTGGTTAAGGTTGAATTCAAATGTGGATTTGAATTTGCATTTTAAAAATGCAATATATTCCACTTAAATGGAATTGCCTCACACATCAAACTTGTACTTCAAGATTAAACATCCTATCATGTGCTTGAGCATTGCATTCATTTTGATTGTTACTTGTACTTGCTTGTCGAGTAGAGGTTGAACCGGAGCAAGAGGTCACCCCCTTTGCTGAAGATCCAGAGCCCGAATCTCGTCAGCAAGGCAAGCAAAACCCCATTGATCATGTCGATAAAATCCCACTTCCCTCTCATGTCTCGCTTATGCATTGTATAGGATGATCACCATGCTTCGTTTCTACCGCATAGATGAACCCATTCCTTTGCATGACCTATCTTTGGTCACAGTAGTAAGCAAACCACAATCCTAGCAACTGTAGGAGTTGTTTGATATCAAGTGGCCCTTAGATGTGCGCAGCTCGGGGCATCGCGATGCGATTGTTCGAGACTCGGTCTCGGGCACACTTTGTGGTATGATCGAGCCCGCCCTAGACCCCGACTAAGTGATCGGGCTGGAGTAAGTCTATGTAAGAGTTTAGAGATAGTCGATAGTATGGTTGAGGCGACTTGTCTTTGAATATGGGAGTTCATCACCCATATCATTAGACTTGTGTGCGTACGATGAGGACCCATCACAGTTGATCATCCGGCCTGGATGGGATGCCCCTCACGTACGATGCTTTCCGAGAATGTTCAGTGCTTGGCCTTGTCTGCTTAGACAAGTGGGTGCGGTTCTCGGCTCTCCATATGACTATGTCTTAACTGTACTTGCATACGCTAACCCCGGGTCCCGACAGACTTGGTATCAGAGCAGGACTGACTGTAGGACTAGTAGCCTTGGCCGAAGTTGAGTCTAGCTTGCTATAGTTATATAGTTACTCTGGGTATATAAGGGAACAACGTAAGGCTTCATTTTTCTCCTTACCCCCTTCGTTCTGAGTTCTGAGTCACCCTCATCTTGTTCTACGGGAAGACAGGACTAGGCTCTCCTCTGTCTGACTAGAACATCTCGTTGTTTGCTTCCTCATAGCCGTAGGAAAGTTCTGGTCGGTTTATTAGAGTGGTTTTGCTCCCTGTTTCATTACATCGTATGTAAGTGCTGTTTGCATATTGAAAGAAATTGTCATTTCTTACAATTACAGCCGTTATGCTGTCCGAGTCATTCCAGGTTTATCTTATAATCTGATGCATTTGCAAACTCTTGCTTTCTGTTTCAGATGGCAAATCTTCCCCCTCGGCAGATTGTTCGTTTGACCAGGTGCCTCGGTGTGCGTGGCCACCCCGCCACGTTGATCGAGATGATGTCCTACGTGGGATATCGATGGTACCCTGAGTACACCATCGAGGAGCAGTTCCACGACTTCAACCAGACACAGTTCCACTGCATTGTACGGATTTACCCACACCACGTTGGAGTCACCCAGCCTATCCACTTTGGACATGGCATCGGCGTTACCGAGAACATGGCTGTGCAGGATGCTGCATACTCATGTATCACACTGCTGAGAGAGGAGCACACCCTACTGAGAGAGACTTCTTTTCGCTATATCCCAGCTGCACTTCCAGGAGAAGAGGGATATTACACTGGACTCTACTCAGATCACTCTGCAGAGGATCCAGCACTCCAGGTGACTGCTAGGTTTGCTAGTGACAGAGATCGTGATGCACGTGCTCTCCGTTTTGAGCTCCACGCCACCCGTGTTCGTCTGTACCGAGCACTGACGCTCTTGGCACCCTTTGTGAGCGTGGGATCAGTTGAGTATGATGCGATCTATCCAGTGAGGACCCAGATGCCTTCTCGAGTTGCTTGGCCCGAGATTGGAGGAATTTTTCCACCCCGTGGTCCTTTGCTTCCACCCGCCACTGGACCTAGGCCCCATCCTTGCCCAAATGGATATCAGGGTCCACAAGCCTCCGTGTTTTCCGATGGTCACCTCCAGCTACCGGGATATGCGGGTAACTTCTATGAGGATTACTATGGAGATGGAGATGAGTGAGACCGCCTGTGGTCTTACTTAGTGAGGATGTAGTATTATCCTAGTATATTGTAAGCAAGGTGTCTAAGTTCCAGAGGCTTGGATAAATAATGTATAGGAAGTCAGAGTGCCTCTGAAGGATGTATCATCTTCATCACGTTTGTATTAGCTTAGTGCTTGTACTAAAATGATGTATGGTTTGTATGACAGCTTATGAATATATGGCTTGTATGCTTTTATCACCATGCTGTCAAGATGATTACTCCCTTTGCTCTGTAAACCTTCCAGTACTTCAATACCTTGATTAGTCTCTTCAAATCAACTCTGTTTGACTTTGGTTTTTCACCTTCAGGATGTCTCAAGGTACACGTGGCCAGATTGGTCGTAACCAAGGTCGTGGTAACAACCAAGAGGAAGACAACCTTCCACCCCCACCCACGATGGCCCAAGTTCTGATGGAGGTCGAGAGGAACCGCCGTGACTCTCACCACCTGCTGGAAGTCATTGCACGCAACACCACTCAACAGCGCAATGAGCTGGTGTCTCTGAACGACTTCATCCGGCTTCATCCCCCGGTTTTCCGTTACTCCACCGAGCCCCTTGACGCCGATGACTGGCTTCGCAGCATCGAGAGGAAGCTCCAAGCCGGTCGTGTTGCAGATGGCGACAAGGTCAATTATGCCACCTATCACCTTGAAGGTGCAGCAAGCTCTTGGTGGGAGAATTTTCTGAATATGCGCCCCGTTGGACCACCTGCATCTTGGGAGGAGTTTTGCACGTCCTTCCGTGAGCACCACATCCCCAAGGGTCTCATGGACCGCAAACGTGAGGAGTTCTGTAACCTCACTCAAGGCAGAAGAACCGTGGACGAGTTTAGTCGTGAGTTCAACCGACTTGCTCGTTATGCAACTGAAGAAGTTTCCACCGACTCCAAGAAACAAGAGAGGTTCCGTCGTGGCCTCAACAGTGGACTCCGTCGCGAGCTCAACCTTCATGACTTTGCCACTTTCCAGGTTCTTGTCAACAAGGCCATCAAGGCAGAGGACATGAACACCCCCAATGACTTTCGCAAACACCCTAGAGAGGAAGGTTCATCCAATTCTGGCTCTCAGAAGCGTAAGATCTGGATTCCCAATAGCATGTTCCGCCAGAACCACCCACCGAGGCCATCCTATGCGGCGCCTCGTCCACCCACCCAGTTCCACCCAGCTCCACCAAACAACCCAGCTCCACGCACTGTTTTCGGAGCTTGCTATAAGTGTGGTCAGGCAGGCCACTATTCTCGCGAGTGCCCCCAGAACCAAGTCCAGCACCAGAATGCTCCACCACGTGCCGGAGGCAACAACAGCAACAATGGTCGTGGCAAGCCACCCCAGAAGGTCTACACCGCCAAACCCGCTCCTCCCGCCACTCGTGGACGTCTGAACCAGATTGCCGCCGAAGAGACTGACGACACCACTGACGTCATTCTTGGTACGCTCCCAGTCAATTTTGTTCCTACTTCCGTTCTTTTCGACCCAGGAGCATCTCATTCATTCATGTCGGAAAGTTATGCACTTCGTCATGAGTTACCTTTTGTTGAATTGTCCAACCCAATGATTATTCAAACTCCAGGGTCAAGATGGCAAACTAATAGAGTGAGCCATGGTAATCAAATTTCAATTGAGGGTTTAGTATTTCTTGCTTCACTCATAGCCCTCAAGTCTTCAGACATTGATGTCATCCTTGGCATGGATTGGCTATCAAGACAGAATGCCTATCTGGATTGCAAAGGCAAATCCGTGAAACTTACCCACCCTTCAGGCAAAACCATCAACTATACCTCACCCAGAACAAGAAACCAAGTGCATTCCTTGAATGTACTTCCCCTTCCCGAACTTGAAGATATTCCGGTGGTTCGTGACTTCCCGGATGTCTTTCCTGAAGAGCTGCCGGGTATGCCACCCGACAGATGTGTAGAGTTTATAGTGGATCTTGTTCCAGGAACCGCACCAATTTCCAAACGCCCATATAAAATGGCCCCACATGAGTTAGCTGAGCTAAAAACCCAACTTGATGCTTCGTTGGCAAAAGGCTTCATCCGCCCTAGCTCATCGCCATGGGGTTGCCCCGTTCTGTTCGTAAAGAAGAAAGATGGAACAGAAAGGATGTGCGTAGATTATCGCCCGCTAAATTTGGCGACGATAAAGAACAAATACCCACTACCCAGGATCAATGATCTTTATGATCAACTTGCAGGATCCGCCGTCTTCTCAAAGATGGATTTAAGATTAGGTTATCATCAGATCCGAATCCGAAACGAGGACATTCCCAAAACGGCTTTCACTACTCGTTATGGTCTTTACGAGTACACCGTCATGTCCTTTGGTTTAACCAATGCCCCCGCCACATTCTCACGCTTGATGAATTCGATCTTCATGGAGTACCTAGATAAATTTGTTGTGGTTTATCTTGATGATATTCTCATCTACTCGAAGAACGAAAAGGATCATGCCGAACACTTAAGGTTGGTATTGATGAAACTTAGAGAGCATCGCCTGTATGCTAAATTTTCCAAGTGTGAATTCTGGTTACCAGAAGTGACCTACTTAGGCCACGTGATTTCTGCAAAAGGCATTGCTGTGAATCCCGAGAGAGTTCAGGCCGTCCTTGACTGGACTCCACCTGAATCGGTTAAGCAAGTTAGAAGTTTTCTTGGCCTAGCCAGCTATTGCCGTCGCTTCGTCGAGAACTTTTCTAAAGTTGCAAAGCCTCTAACTGAACTCCTCAAGAAAGATAAGAAATTCTTATGGACTCCCAAGTGCGAGGAAAGCTTCCAGGAGCTAAAAAGAAGATTGACTTCCGCACCCGTACTTGCACCTCCAGACACCAAAAGGGATTTCGAGATCTATTGTGACGCATCACGGCAAGGGTTAGGATGCATACTTCTGCAAGATCGACATGTGGTAGCTTATGCTTCACGCCAGTTGCGGCCACATGAAGAGAATTATCCTACCCATGACCTTGAACTCGCTGCCGTAGTTCATGCTCTAACAACTTGGCGACATTACCTCCTTGGTAATCGTTGTGAGATTTATTCCGACCACCAAAGCCTCAAATATATTTTCACCCAGCCAGATCTTAATCTCAGGCAAAGACGCTGGATTGAGTTGATAAAAGATTACGACGTAGCAATTTCTTACACCCCAGGCAAAGCCAATGTCATGGCTGATGCACTAAGTCGTAAGTCATACTGTAACAACCTCATGTTACAGCAGTATCAACCACTTCTTCATGAGGACTTTCGCAAGCTCAACCTTGAAATTGTTCCTCATGGCTATCTTTCTACCTTGGTGGCGAAACCAAATCTTGAGGATCAAATTATAGTTGCCCAAAGGCGTGCACGAGGTGTTCGCCGTATCAAGGAGAACATTGCTAGCGGAGTTGCTAAATGTTTCTCCACAGATAGCAAGGGAACGGTTTTCTTTGGAAATCGTTTGGTAGTACCTAAGAATAAGGAACTAAGGCAACTTATCCTCAAGGAAGCCCATGACACACCCCTCTCAATTCATCCCGGTAGCACAAAAATGTACCGAGATCTACGCCAGAGATTTTGGTGGACTAGGATGAAGAGAGACATTGCTCAATTTGTTGCCGAATGTGATGTTTGTCGTCGCATTAAGGCAGAACATCAAAGACCTGCTGGTACACTTCAACCTTTGTCTATTCCCGAGTGGAAATGGGACAAAGTCGGTATGGACTTCATCACCGGCTTTCCAAGAACCCAAAAAGGAAACAATGCCATCTTCGTTGTCATAGATAGGCTTTCCAAAGTTGCTCACTTCCTTCCGGTTCGCGAGTCTATAACTGCTAGTCAGTTAGCGGACTTGTACATCTCCAGAATTGTATCACTTCACGGTGTTCCGTTGGAAATCAATTCTGATCGCGGTAGCCTTTTCACCTCTAGATTTTGGGGAAGCTTCCAACGTGCTATGGGAACTCATCTCTCCTTTAGTACAGCTTTCCATCCTCAGTCTAGCGGTCAAGTCGAAAGGGTTAACCAAATTCTTGAAGACATGCTCAGAGCTTGTGTTATCTCATTCGGAAAGAATTGGGAGAATTCTCTTCCATATGCCGAATTTGCTTATAACAGTAGTTTTCAATCTAGTCTGAACATGGCTCCTTTTGAACTCCTGTATGGACGACGATGTCGAACACCACTAAACTGGTCTGAAACCGGTGAAAGACAATTCTTTGGACCAGATATGATCAAGGAAGCAGAAGAACAAGTTCGCATTGTTCGTGATCAATTGAAAGCAGCCCAATCTCGTCAGAAAAGCTACTATGATCGTCATCATAGGCAAGAAAGCTACAATCTGGATGAGAAGGCTTACCTTCGGGTTACTCCTCTGAAAGGAACCCAACGTTTCGGTATCAAAGGCAAGTTGGCCCCACGTTACATCGGACCTTTCCGCATTCTAGCTAAACGTGGAGAAGTTGCCTACCAACTTGAACTACCTCCGCACCTCTCCCGAGTACACGATGTATTCCATGTGTCCCAACTCAGGCGTTGCTTCAAGGACCCCATCCGCGAAATCGACCATGAAATGCTTGATCTCCAAGATGACCTTTCTTATCGAGAATACCCCCTTCGTATTCTTGATTCAGCAGAGCGTGTCACTCGTCGTCAGAAGATTAGGTTTCTGAAAGTGCAATGGTCACACCACTCCGAAAGAGAAGCTACGTGGGAAAGAGAAGACCGTCTCCTTACCGAGTATCCCTCCTTCCTCCCACAGACTTCTGAATCTCGGGACGAGATTCTTTTGAGTGGGGGCGAGTTGTCAGATCCCTCTGTTAGGTATGTGCTAGGGTTAGCTAGTACCTTTGCTTCATGCAAAAGTTTCAAAAAGAAACCTTAAAAATCAAATTCAAAATTCAAATGGGAGAAGGAACACCCCCCAGATGAATTAATTCAAAAGGCCAGATAAAAATATTTTCCAAAAATTCATGTTAGAGTTTTGAAAAGTCTTATAAATGAGTGTGATCACATATCAAGTGATGTGGGACCCACCCCATGCTCATAGATTTTTCAAATTTTCAAACAGTACCTTGGAATTAAAGAAATACCCCTTTTTGATTTAAAAATTCAAATCATTTGAATTTTAAAAATGTTGAAAGTTTATGAGTGGCTAGTTTATATTATTATAAGGCCACATAAAAGTTTTCAGCATTTAATAAAATGTTTAGCTATTTTTTTAGCTAAACAGAACAAATTACAGAAAAACAGAAAGGAAAGATTAAACAGAAATCAGAAAAACCTTACCTGTCGCCTGAGCGAAGCCAGCCCACCCCAGCCCAACCGGCCCACAAGGGCAGGGAGGTCTTCTTCCACCTCCCGCGCTCCCAAGCTGCTCGGTGGAATGCCACCGAGCGAGCCGAGGACGACACGTCGCCGCCGTGTGCTTCCAGGCCGCCCCGTGCCCTCTTCTCGCACCTGGAGCCTCCCTGGAGCAAGCCGCATCCATTCCCCCCCTCCTCATCGTCTTCCTCCTCCTCCCGCACCCGATCCGTCGCCGCCCGAAGCCTCACCGGAGCGCACCGCCGTGGACGACGTGGCCACCGTGCCCTAGAGCTCAAGCCAGCAAGTCCATCGTACTCCTCGTCCTCGACTTCGTCTTCAAGCAGAAGGAATCGAGCCCGGAGCCAGTGTAGACGTCGAGTTCTTCCTCGAGCTCCCGCCGGCCGCCGTGGAGCAAGTCGTCGAATCCGCCGCCGTTGAATCACCTCAGCCTGCGCCACCACCTCGACTGCGTTCAGGGTGAGCTTGCGCGTGAGAACCCCCTGTTTTCCCCTTCGTTTGCTCGTCCTAGCCGAATCCACCATGGAAGCCGTAGCTCGTCGCCGCCATGGATGAGCTCGAGGTCGCCCCTGTGCCCCTTCGACTCGTCCAGAGCGTGCGTTTAACCCCTGGTCATGCCAGCTTTCGAACGCAAGTGAAATCAGCTCGATCCGTGCTTCCTAGTGTCGACTACGACCTCGTCGCCGTACTGCTGCCGCCGGAGACGTCGCCGTCGTCGTTCCCGACCACCCCGAGGACCCCCGTCGCCTCCAGAGGATGCGCGAGACGCTTCTACGTCGATTGGTGCCCTCCCCGTGCTCTCCCGTGGCCGGAATCGATCTCCCCGTGCAGCGCCGCCGTGGCCAGGTCGCCGGCGACTAGCCGCCGGCAGGCCTGACGTGGCCATGGTGGTTAACCACTAAACCCACCCCCAGAGTCGCTTACAGGTGGGCCCAGCACCCCCCTAATCCCCCTGTTGACTTATTCAACACGGGATTAAACCTGTGTCACTGACCAGTGGGACCCCCTAGTCAGTTTGACTGGTCAAACCCCCCTGCTGACGCAATAAATCAAAATTGTTTAAAAAGAATTCCAGAAAATCCAGAAAATAACCCAAACTTTGGAAATTCATAGAAAATTCTTTTTAACTCCAAATTGGACAAATAATATATGAAAAATGATCAGGAGAAAATTATCTTTCCAAATATGCAACTTTCAACTCTGTTTGAGTTGAATTTAAAATGGGACCAGTAGCACATGTCATTTGGTTTATTTGAATTTATTTCAAATTCAAATCAATTGAGTTTGCCACTTGGACCATGAATTTATGTTGCAAATCAACCACACTTCAGAGGCATATCATACACATTGAAGTTAATTCAAATTGACCAAACTATTTCATGTATAACTTGGTTAAGGTTGAATTCAAATGTGGATTTGAATTTGCATTTTAAAAATGCAATATATTCCACTTAAATGGAATTGCCTCACACATCAAACTTGTACTTCAAGATTAAACATCCTATCATGTGCTTGAGCATTGCATTCATTTTGATTGTTACTTGTACTTGCTTGTCGAGTAGAGGTTGAACCGGAGCAAGAGGTCACCCCCTTCGCTGAAGATCCAGAGCCCGAATCTCGTCAGCAAGGCAAGCAAAACCCCATTGATCATGTCGATAAAATCCCACTTCCCTCTCATGTCTCGCTTATGCATTGTATAGGATGATCACCATGCTTCGTTTCTACCGCATAGATGAACCCATTCCTTTGCATGACCTATCTTTGGTCACAGTAGTAAGCAAACCACAATCCTAGCAACTGTAGGAGTTGTTTGATATCAAGTGGCCCTTAGATGTGCGCAGCTCGGGGCATCGCGATGCGATTGTTCGAGACTCGGTCTCGGGAACACTTTGTGGTATGATCGAGCCCGCCCTAGACCCCGACTAAGTGATCGGGCTGGAGTAAGTCTATGTAAGAGTTTAGAGATAGTCGATAGTATGGTTGAGGCGACTTGTCTTTGAATATGGGAGTTCATCACCCATATCATTAGACTTGTGTGCGTACGATGAGGACCCATCACAGTTGATCATCCGGCCTGGATGGGATGCCCCTCACGTACGATGCTTTCCGAGAATGTTCAGTGCTTGGCCTTGTCTGCTTAGACAAGTGGGTGCGGTTCTCGGCTCTCCATATGACTATGTCTTAACTGTACTTGCATACGCTAACCCCGGGTCCCGACATCTTGCTACGAGGAAAATCATCATCAAGTTGCTGCAATCTACATTGGTAACATGTATCATCAATCTCCTTGTGTAGATGCAAATAATTCATATGTTGTTGCTAGAGCTCCTAATGAGCATGATGCATCGGCTAGCCCTAGTTTTATCAATAGTAGATCTAATTATGTGCAACAGCCGATTCACAATCTATATGCTTCAAGTTCCAATTTTGGCAACATGCAACATATGTATCTCAACTCTCATGCATCGGTAGCCCCACAAATCTATATGCCGATGAACAACATGTTGAGTTTGGTTACTCAAGTTGAAACACCACATGTAGGAGCTTTCAGTAATATTCAACAAAGTGTTTCACCTTTTTATGCATCGGCAAGTAGCACACAGTATGTTAATTCATCTATGAATACGTCGATGGATAGGGAAATTGGACATACTACAACTAGTTATTTGGCCAATTATCCTCAGTCCTCATATGCTACATCTTATGTTACTAATGTTTCATCTTCATGTGCAATTGGTGGGATTCATAATTCGGCTCCGCACTTTCATAGTGACCATGGCCGCATAACTGAAAATTTAACAGGCGCTCATGTGCCTTCATGTACTAATGCCGCATATGTGTTGGATAGTTTCAAGGGAAAATGTGCAGCTGAGCTCAAAAAGATCAATGCTATTTATTTGAATTTATAATAAAATCCCCATGATCCCGCTGCAATACAAGCTTATGAGGCAAATAGGAAGAGGCTTGAAGAAAAGCGTAAACAATACGGGATCAAGTTTGATCCTTCACGATTTCAGAGCTTCGGCAACACATTGTTGCCGAAAGAAACTGAAAGTATCGGGGGGAAATTTCGGGCTGCACATGATAGCACTGATGAATTCACCATGCCTACTCTTGAGGATTTACCCGCAGAATATCAACAAATCTATGAAGCACTCAAGAAGAAGCGTGAGGAGGAATTTGAGGCGCTCAAAAAGAAGCGTGAAGAGGGATATTTGCAAGAATGCATCAAGCTCTTTCGTCCGAGTAGTAACCATGTTATCCCTTCTTTGATGTTGGGGCAAGATGAAAAGGAAGCTTTGCGAGCGAGTCAGCAAGATAAGATTGACTCGGTTAATATTGTTGAATCGGTTGAAGCCAATACAAATGTTACTACATCTCCTACAGCCGAGTCATACAACATAGGTGGCGAGTCCAATAAGCAGATAAAGGACACCCCAAGTGACGCAATCAAATCTGCAGAAGCTGAACTAAATAATTCACGCGATAACAACTCGGGCATACGTACAGAGTCCAACGAACCTATAGAGGCAAAAGTACTTACCGAGTTACAGAACGCGCATCGAATCACTTATAACTCGGAGATGACAGAGGAAAACTTCATCAACGTGATACCCGATGAGTTCCGGATCAAAGACAAGCGTCCGAGTTACAGTGAAAAACCAATGATGCCCGAGTTACATCTAGATCGGCTGAGGACTCAGAGCAACCGAGTTGCTGATGATTCAGAACTGCTTAGTCCAACTCGGAACGACCGAGTTGCAACTAGCTCGGAATTGCTCGACACAACTCGGAAGCACATACTGAGATGCACACCACTCTCCAAGTTACAGGATTCTATCCGAGCTACAAGCTACTCAGAGACGATTGCCGAGTTACGGGCAACTCAGAAGTATGTGCCAAGTCACATCCAACTCAGAAACAAGCGCCGAGTTGCAGCCAACTCGGAGGAGACACATTATCCAAGTGACTCGGCACAAGATTCAGAAAATAAAGATGAGGCGCCGGAGAGTTATCCAGAGGAGGGGCAAAGTACTGTTCCCATGCTAGCATCACGTTCTCCCGATGTCTTCACAAAGGTATACCTAACAGACAGTTTACTAGAGTTCCAGTTCGGTCAAGATCATATTGTTGATGCACCCGTTAGCAAGATTCTGATTAATTTCGAAAGACCAATTGAGATAAGTAATTTGTTTGCAATAAATAAATTTGTCACTAATAATGCTGGTCAACATATAGTGCCATTCACAGAGGCTAAGAGTGTCATGTTATTGCATCCAAAGTTGTTCCCATCATGTCGGATAAACTTTATATTCATATGGACAGCTTTGTTTATTGCATGCCTGGCTAACATTTTGTCTCAGATGAGACGTATATTATGTAGTTATCTTGGTTGCAGATATATAAAGTCAGGTTCAAAGTCCTTCAAGAGGGCCGATTCAGGAAAATCGAAAGAACAGAACAAAACACCGCTCAGAACTGAGTTGGCGCTACTCGGAACTGAGCTGCTACTTGGAACCGAGTTGGACAGCCAGGCAGTGTTACTCGGAACCGAGTTGTTACTCAGAACTGGGTTGAACATCAAAAAGTCACCATTACTCGGAACCAAGTTGAGTAACATTGAGTCAACGCCACTCGGTTTATTGAATCCACGGCCAGTATTGCAATATCGGATAAGAGATGAGAAGTGTATCCCCAGTACAAGCATATGTGATAACACTGTTGGTACCTCCCTGACTAATCCAATCATCATGGAAGATCACCATAACGAGTTGGCAAGACAAGAACGAATGCATAATTTGTTCCTAGAAAAAATCAGCGATTGTAGCATGCTTAATCAAGCTACACAATCGGTCATCGAAGGACGATTGCAAATTGTCGAAGCACAAGGTGATGGAAAACCGGTTAACAGCAATATTGATCATATGTTAACTCGGTTACAAGATGATTCATCCCGAGATGGACGGGTACACGCTGAAGGAGATGGGGCCAAATTGTTGCACAAAGAAACCATCCGATTAGGCAATCCTGAAGGCGAATGTTCCATTAATGTTACAAAGAATACGCCAAGCACTCGGGGGAAGCAACAAGCAAATCATAAGATCGATGCAATGAGGGTCAAAGAAAGCAAAGGCCAGAATAAGAACAAGGATAAAAAGCCGAAAGTCACTTTCGCGCAGTTATTGGAAAAATATCATAAGATAAGTGAAGAGAAAATTGCTCATTGGCCGAGTGGTTCGAAAGCATCAAGATCACCCCCTAGGCGCAAATCTAAAAGCTGGTATTGGCATGATGATGATTTCAATGCATCGTATTCATATTCTTATTTTGGGAAGCCAATACCAATGTCATGGATACCTCCCTATGCTTATATAAATCCATATCGATCATGGGACAAATGTGATACAAGGGCACACTATTCATCTTATTTTGAATCATCTCATCAAGATTATGCAGCCCCGAGAAGTCCAACGTTTGATAAGCGGTTGCATAAACAAAACTGTTTCACGCAAAAGGAATCGGTCCGGAGCTCAAGAAATGAGGAAGGGGTGGTCAAGAAAGTATATCGTATAAAAAAGGATGGTCGTAAGTGTGCCACTTCACATTTTATTTCAAATAATAAAGAGCCAATTAAATTGTTTGCATTGGCTACTAAAGGCAAAGAGGATGCGCAAGCAAATGATCGAAATCAAGATGTCAAATCTGAAGAGAAGGAGTTGAGAATGCACGAAGTCGGAAAAGAATTGACAGGTGGCGTAGACATGAAAGAGGAGGTAAAGCAGCATTGTAGTTCGAATTACAGGAACCTCCGAGTCACAAGGCAATCCGAGTTACAAAAATCTCCGAGTCACAGAAACTTTCGAGTTGCAAAATCCAAGTCACAGGAACTTCCGAGTCACAGGAACCTCTGAGTTGCAAGCCAGTCCGAGTCACTCGTTACTTGGGCGCGAAAGGAAGTTGAAAAACTGTCTGAGTTACCCGCTACTCGGAATGGGAGACTGTCCGAGTTGCTCGCTACTCGGCAAAGGAGATCGGCCGAATCCTGCGTTACTCGACCACTCGGTTTATCGTATTGGAAAAAAAGGAAATTGCAAAAGCTTAATGCACGGGAACTTGAGGAGAAAAATTTGGCATGGGTTCCTAAGAAAAGTGCTCAAAACAAAAATGATGTGCAAACTTCTGTTGTGACAAATACAACCGTAAAGAAGAAAGAGAAAGCATCTCATGAGAGATTAAGCCGAAGGTTTTCATCTCCAAAAGATAATCTTCGGTCGGCACATCATTTATATTCTTCAACCATGCCATTGATGTTTTCACCATGGAGTTCATCCCCAGGTATGATTGGTTACCCTTCATGGGTTTATGATCCATGGATGCAATACAGTTTCTTACATCATGAGAGGGTATTACCGAATCACCATGCATTTGATTAGTTACATTCTTTTTTGTTTCAAAAAAGCCGAAATATTTGATTTGTTTCATTTGATTATTTCGGTTATATATGCTTTGGTGGATGAATTCTGCATGTCGTTTATGCTAATGGCCAATATTTTTTTCCTATCGTCCTAAGAATACATCTAAACATGGTCGATGTGGTTTTTTGAACATCGTCCTTAGTTTTGTTGGAGATTGAGACAAGGTGTACATTCATTGAAAATATGTTGCATGGACCAATTCATAAGTTGCAGAATTGGTGAGTGAGATTATGCTTTGGCTAGGTATGATATAGCTAATTTGAATCTACGAGAAGCCAACTCATTGTTTTTTTATTGAGCATAACATTGTTATGAACCTTGTCTCATTAGTGCCATGGAGATTATATTTTGGTGGTTTAGTTTGTAGCAACGACCAAGGTTTTGGTATTGCTTTTATATCTCCTTATGGTGCTGTTTTGAAGCCTCATCATGCTTAGAATATTGTTGCACAAACAATCAAAGTTGAATATGTATAGAGCTTTTACTTGCTATCGGTGCACATATATTGAGGCTTATTGTGATTCGTTATTAGTTGTGCATCAAATGTCTATGGATTTCATATGATTTTACAGATCACTTAATGTTTATATTGACAAGTGTCTAGATGCAATTTATACTTTAGATTGTTTCAGCATTACTCATATATCTAGGCCTGACATTTGGAGAGCGAATGAATTGGGGCAACAAGCGTCTGGTTATCATGTTGATAATAGTATGGTTCATATTTTTCAAAAAAACCGATGCCTAGTCTTGCCAATATGGAAGAGGCCGACTCAAAGCTTGCTGCTTCGGCCACTAATGAGAGATCTAGTGCAAGCCGGATGGCTGGTTGGAACAAACATGTCTTTCTTAGTTGCAGGATCCAAGTTGAGAAGATCAGGCAGGTTAAACCATGAAATGCATTCATGAAGACACTTGTGTTATCAAGACAACGAATATTTGAAGAGGTTTGACTCATGAGATAGCCAGTCTGAAGACATGGCCGATATACAACTATCGCCCTAAGAACATGCATGGCCGATGGAGTGTTGACATCGTCCTTAGACCCTATGTGGTACAAATTATTTTTCGGCACGCAAGTTTTGCCGAAAAACAGGGGGGGCATGTGTTGACACCAGTTTTTGGCACGGCAATAAACATATATAATATTACCTCAAATGAAGAAGTGCTCTTCATGAAAAAGTTTGGTATCGTCGATATGAACATCTTTTTAGTTCGATCCATCGTCATCCAATTCCATCTTGGAGGCCGAAACTATGTTGGAAGCGTTAAGATCCTCGCATTCGAAGTACTATTTTTTCAATTAGGCCTTCAAGATATCATCCAATGAAAAAGTTTTCTACATGGTCTGGCTTGGTCTCGTTGAACCGGTCGATTTTGGTTTTTGGATCATCTCAATCCGAGTTCTACAGCAAAAGTTATAGCCATGACAATATATACCTATCAAGAGGGAAAAACTAACGCTCGGAGCCAGACACCTATACAGAGGATGTCTGATGGAAAGCGTGAGGACTTAGGACCTCAAGATGGGCCCGAATCAAAAAACGTCAACATGAAAATTCTTGGAAATTTCGAGGGCTACAACTCTTATGTTTTGAGTTTTTTCATCCGAGGTCGTTTACAGCCCCGAAACTACCAAAAACCGAACTGCTGTCCTAGGCCCACCTGTAATCCGAGTTCGGTTAAGTTTGGAAAGATTTGGATGAGATTTAGAGTCCTTTTCTTGCACGGAAAGTCCAGCCTCCTCATATATAGATGAGGTGATGGCCGATTGAAACAACACACAATCGAACAAACACAAAACACTTCTATATCTTTTTTCGTGTTCATCTATCTATCTCCTTTGTACCTTGCTTCTTGTTCTTCGTTGTTCATCAGATTTGGGGGCTACAATCTACAAGGCTCAAGGGGCGTTCAGGACGACTTGGAGCATCCAATCGTCGCCGGGTACTCCGACGGGGTCCCTCCCGAGTAACCGGGGCGTCTGGTCTCAAAAGCGCCTCCCGGACTGTCTTGCGTATGGCGCTTCCGGCAGGCCTCCCGCAGCGTGAGTTGCGGAGTATCTCCCTCGGTGCTGCGGGTACACGTGGACGTGTTCGTGTGTCAACAGATGTCAAAGTTAGCTTCAACACCACGCTCCACCATCTTCTTGAACTTGAAGACTTCATGTTCCATCTCCTTCAGCCGCTCCTCGGTGCTCCCCTCCTTGACTGGTCCCTTTAGATCCTCCTTGTGGAGGTCACCTTCCTCCACACGAAGGATCTGGGGGTGCTTCTTCAGCTCAGCGAGGTAAGGGTTGATGACGTTGAGGAAGAACTTGTCCTTCTAGGAACTTGGGGAAGCCATGGCACCTAGGTCTAGCTGAAAGTTTTCCTGGCAGAAACAGCTTGAGAAGAAAACACGCGAAATCGCGAGATACGCTGCCGGAACGATCCGGGAAAATATATAGCAAAAATTTCTGCACAGAAAGGAAGGTAACAGGTCAAAGAGGAGTCGAAGACGGGCTCCGGGGTGCCCAGGCGGCCTCCCGGCGCGGCCAGGGGTGGGGCCGCGCCAGGGTGGCGCCTGGGCCCCCTGGAGCTGGTCTCCGGCTCCACTTAGGCCTCAAATTTTCTATATTTTGCAAAAACTCAAAATCTAGAACTTTCAAGACGGTTTCACGATGTTTCCTTACCGTAATACATACCTTTCCTTATTTTGCTTCTGCTGGCGTCTGAAACGGGGCCGCTAATGTTCTTCATGAGATTTTGTGTATACCAAATTCACATCAACATTGACAGGATCTCCTGCTATGTAATGCTTAAGTCTTTGCCCATTCACCACTTGAGGTTTGGTGCCTTCGAAATTGTTAATCTTGATCGCACCCGAGCGGTAGATTTCCTCAATATGAAATGCCCTTCCCACCTGGAAAGTAGTTTACCTGGAGAAAACCTGAACGGGATCTAAACAACAAAACTTTATCACCAACATTAAATTCACGTTTCAAAATCCTCCTATCATGCCACTTCTTTACCTTTTCCTTGAACATTTTAGCGCTCTCGTAAGCTTCACTTCTCCACTCATCTAGAGAAGTCAAGTTCATGAGACGCTTTTCACCAGCTAATTTCGGGTCAGCATTAAGCTCTCTAATAGCCCAGAAAGCTTTGTGTTCTAATTCTAATGGCAAATGGCAAGCCTTGTCATAGACCATCTTATAGGGAGACATGCCCATGGGGTTTTTGTAAGCAGTTCTATACGCCCAAAAAGCATCTCCTAACTTATTTGACCAATCCTTTCTATTTCTATTGATTGTCTTCTGTAAGATCAACTTGATCTCTCTATTGGTGAGCTCAACTTGCCCACTAGTTTGGGGTGGTACGGTGAAGCAATTCTATGATTGACATCATATTTGGCTAAAGCTTTTCTAAAAGTGTGATCAGTCATGAGATACCTGGGTACTCCAAACCTAGGAAAAATTACATCCTTGAGCATTTTCAAAGATGTCTTGTGATCAGCACTTTCAGTGGGGATTGCTTCTACCCACTTGGTTACATAATCAACAACAACTAAAATGTGAGTGTACTTGTGTGAGTAAGGAAAAGGACCCATAAAATCAAAACCCCAGCAATCAAAAGGCTCAATCACTAGAGAGTAATTCATAGGCATCTCATTCCTCCTACTAATATTACCAACTCTCTGACACTTATCACAGGATAAAACATAATTTCTAGCATCCTTAAAGAGAGTAGGCCAATAAAAACCTGATTGAAGAACCTTATGTGCGGTCCTCTCACCAGCATGATGTCCTCCATATGGACTATCGTGACATTGTTTGAGAATGTCCTTCTGTTCGTGTTTCGGTACGCATCTTCTCACGATCCCATCTGGACCTTCTTTGAAAAGATGTGGGTCATCCCAAAAGTAATGCCTCAAATCATGAAAGAACTTCTTCCTTTGCTGAAATGTTAAACCTGGAGGAAAAAACTTTGCAACGATAAAATTAGCATAATCTGCAAACCAAGGATCGGAGACAGATTGTACTTTAACAACAGCTAGTTGTTCGTCTAGGAAACTGTCGTTGACTGGAATGGGATCATGCGGTATATCTTCCATCCTGGAAAGATTATCCGCCACCGGATTGTCTGCTCCTTTCCTATCGACAATCTGCAAATCAAATTCTTGAAGAAGGAGTACCCATTGGATGAGCCTTGGTTTGGCATCCTTCTTCTCCATGAGATATTTAATGGCAGCATGATTAGTATGAAGAATAATCTTAGAATCAACAATATACTGCCTAAACTTATCACAATCAAACACTACTACCAAGAATTAGTTCTCAATAGTAGCATAGTTCTTTTGAGCACTATCAAGGGTTTTGCTAGCATAAGATATAACATTCAACTTCTTATCAACCCTTTTCCCTAAAACAGCTCCAACTGCAAAATCACTAGCATCACACATAATTTCAAAAGGTAAATTCCAATCAAGTGGTTGTACTATAGGAGAAGTTATTAAATCTTTCTTAAGAACTTCGAAGGCTTCCTTACAATCTTCATAAAAAACAAAAGGAACGTCCTTCTGGAGAAGATTAGTGAGGGGTCTCGAAGTCTTAGAAAAGTCTTTAATAAATCTTCTATGGAAACCAGCATGACCAAGAAAACTATGAATACCTTTGATGTCCCGTGGATAGGGCATCCTTTCAATTGCTTTGATCTTGGCTCTGTCCACTTCAAATCCCCTCTCGGAAATCTTGTGGCCAAGAACAATTCCCTCGTTGACCATAAAGTGGCACTTCTCCCAGTTAAGCACCAGATTTATCTCCTCACATCTCTGCAAAACTTTATTAAGGTTGTGGAGACAATGGTCAAAAGAGGTTCCATAGACGGAGAAATCGTCCATGAATACCTCCACAATTTCTTCACAAAAACCATGAAAGATAGCATACATACACCTTTGAAAAGTAGCAGGGGCATTACATAAACCAAAAGGCATACGTCTTTAAGCATAAGTACCATAGGGACAAGTAAAAGTGGTCTTCTCTTGATGAGCAGTGTTAACATGAATTTGAGAGAAGCTAGAATAACCATCTAGATAGCAAAAGTGAGTGTTTTTGGATAACCTTTCAAGCATTTGGTCGATGAACGGCAACGGGTAGTGGTCCTTCCTGGTTGCCTTGTTCAGCCTCCTGTAATCAATACACATTCGATATCCAATAATAATTCTCTGAGGTATTAGTTCATTCTTATCATTAGGAACTACAGTTGTTCCTCCTTTCTTTGGAACACAATGAACTGGGCTTACCCACTTACTATCAGCTATAGGACAGATAATACCTGCGGCTAGAAGCTTGAGAATCTCAGTCCTTACAACATCCATCATTTTCGGATTCAGCCATCGTTGATGATCAACAACTGGTTTACCATAAGGTTCAAGGTTGATGGTATGCTGACAAATAGATGGACTAATCCCCTTAAGGTCATCAAGGGTATAGCCAATTGCACCTCGATGTTTGTGAAGTACTTCCAATAAATGCTCCTCTTCATACCCTGAAAGGTTAGAATTGACAATAACAGGATATACTTTCTTTTCATCTAAATAAGCATATTTGAGCGTATCAGGAAGAGGTTTAAGATCAAGCACTGGATCTTCTTTTGGTTGCGACAAAATTCCCAAAGGCTCAACTGGAAGGTTGTTCTTTAGGATAGTAGGTTGTCTTAGAAATATTTCGACCAGCTCATTTCTCTCCTGCATGTGCAAGTCATTCTCGTGGTCCTCCATATATTGCTGCAAGGGGTCGGTAGGAGGGATAGCAATGGAAGCAATATCTTCTATAATCTTATCATTACTAGGCAAATCAGTACCACAAGGCTTCTTCGAGAACTTAGAAAAATTAAATTCATATGGCTCACCATTGAATTCAACAGAAACTTTACCTTTCTTGCAATCTATTATAGCTCCACAAGTTCTGAGAAAAGGTCTACCGAAAATAATAGGACAAAAATTGTCCCTTACTGAACCAAGTACTAGAAAGTCGGTAGGATACTTTACCTTTCCGCATAAGACTTCAACGTCTCTCACAATTCCAATGGGAGAGATAGTTGCTCTGTTTGCAAGATGAATAGTGACATCAACTTCTTCAAGTTCGCAAGGTGAAATTTCACCCATGATCTCTTGATAAAGTGAATACGGGATAGCACTAGCACTCGATCCCAAATCGCATAACCCATAATAATTATGATCTCCTATTTTGACAGATACTACTGGAGTACCTGAAATTGGGCCCTTTTTCTTGGCTGTGACAAGGTTAGTGGAAACAGCACAAAAATTTATATTGGAATCTAAAGCATCATTAGTAATAAGATCCTTAACTAATGCAACTTGAGGATCGACCTTGATCTGGTCCTCGGGTTCATCGATTCTTCTCTCACTCTTATTCATTATGCCTGTAAAAAAAGAGTGCTCCCTTATTCTTACGGGAAAAGGGGGCTTTTCATATATAACTGCAGGCACAATAGGGTCAGCAACATGAATATCAATAGATGATTCTTTGAAGGGTTTATGATGCTGACTCTTCTTCTTCTTAGAAGAGTCGATATGAGAGGCAAAGTCCTCACAAAAATCAATCATTAGATGGGAATCAAGACCAATATTCGAGCAAAAGGCATTAAAGGAATCAGTTTTCACATAGCTCTCTATATAATCATGCTCATAACTTATAGTAGGTTCAATACCTTTATCTATTTCCCAATCTTCGGTATTCTTCTAGATCCTTTCAAGGAGATCCCATCTTTCTTCAACGCTTTTCGTCTGGAATACCCCACTAGAGGAGGCATCCAACATCTCCTTATCCTGACGAGAAAGTCTAGCATAAAAAATTTGTAAGTATAGTTTCCTTGGGGAGCTCATGAATAGGACATTTGAGTATTAGAGATTTCAATCTACCCCAAGCTTGAGCGATGCTTTCTCCGTCACGACACCTAAAGTTATAGATATAATTCCTGTCTCGATGAATTTCATGAAGAGGATAAAACTTGGTGTAAAAGAGAGACATAAGTTCATGCCAATCAAGCAAATGAGAGTTATCGAGAAGCTTATACCAATATGAAGCTTTATCTATAAGAGATACGGAGAACAATTTCTTCATGACAAACTCCTTTGATACACCTTCAAGCTTAAATAGCGAACATAGTTGTGATAAATATAGTAAGTGTTCACTGGGGTGTCTATCTCCTGCATAACGATTAGCCAAGACACAATCGATAATACCAGCTGGTATTTTATAAGGCATAATTTTAGTAGGGGGAGGTACGACCACCACAGATGTGGGGCGTTTCCCCATAAGCAACGATCCAATAGATAGGTTGTCCATACGGAAAAAGAACAGCAACAGAAAAATAAAAGCAACGATATAAAAATCCTTACCAGCTTCACTTACCAATAGCGCTATGCTCCCCGGCAACGGCGCCAGAAAACGTAGCTTGATGACCCTCAATGTAAAGGGATCTATTGTAGCGTTTTCGATAAGTAAGAGTGTCGAACCCAACAAGGAGCGAAAGGTATTGATAGGTGATAGTGGGCAAGGAATAACTGCAAACACTGAAAGATAACTTTTTTTAGGGGTTTTCGATATAAGAAACGATAAGACAAAAGCAAGCAAAGTAAATAGCACTAAGGAGTACCAAGTGGCCCAATCCTTTTGTGCAAAGGATAAGCCTGACAACTGAACTTATAAAGACTAAAGCGTTCTTGAGGACACATGGAGAGGTAGTCACGTGCTTTCGCCATACTCTGTTTCGATAACAAGTGTTGTGCTGATAAGTGTTGAGTGGGTGGATCTATGCTAGCACACCTTCTAGACTAAGATAAGTGCACTCTTATGATTAAACATCTTGCAAGCATCCGCAAATACAAGATAGAAATTAAGGCAAAGCCTAAACGCAGCAATAAGATCAAGGATCCATTACTCCCTTGTGCAAAAGTGTGCAAACTGGGGTTCAGGTTTCTATCACTCCGGCAACCCACCGTAAGCATTCTTAATACACAATGCATTCCCCTAGGTCCTTAAGAAGGCGAAGTGTTGAGTGTTCGACTGACAGAACACCACTAGGAAAATAACAACACAACTTAAATATCAAGAACACAAATTACTTCAATATCATATGACTACTAGCAACTAGACTTCTCCCATGTCCTCAAGAACTAAAGTAACTACTCACAAGACATAAAAGAGACCATGATCAGAGGTGATAAATATATGATAAACAATCTGGACATAATGGTATTTCTCCAACAAAACTCAATAGCATTCACCACAAAGGAGTAATCCGGTAGAGTAGAGAGGATAGATAGTACGGATTACAACACAAGATGAACTTGTGAGGTGAGATTGGATGATAGTGGAGATGGTGCTGATGTTGGGGATGATGTTGATGATGATCTCGATGATGCCCAAGACGATGGTGATGACGATGCCGATGATCTCCCCTTCCGGGAGTTGATCTCCTTGGCGGAATCTGCCCGCCGAAGAGCCCTTTTCTTATCTGTAGGTTTCCGCCACGGAGAGGCGGCGGAACTCCGTGATGGCTTCCCTTTTTAGGGTTTTCGCGTAACGAGGAGTATATAGGCCAGAGGGGGGAGCCGGGAGTGGTGCCAGGGCTCCAGGCGCCCTCCCGACGCGGCCAGGGGTGGGGCCGCGCTAGGTGGCCGCCTGGGGCCCCTGTGGCCCCCCTCTGGCCCCTCTTAGGCGAGTCTTCGTTATTCTTCTGGAATATACCCCCCTTCGATTTTCAGATAATTTGGAGGTATTCTTCTTCAGCAACTCAGCGTCCACTTTTTACCGCTGAATCCTGCGTCTGCTGCTTCGACACCGGAAAGTTGCAAACTGTGTAAAATAAGCCAAAACAACATAAGAACATCATCGTAACATGAAATATATCAATGAATAAGGATGAATTACGATATAAAATAGTGATGCATTTTGGACGTGTATCATCGAGGCACATATGTAATCTTTCTGTTGTTGCTATGTTGAGTTTGCTGGGATCCGATGGATTATGAGACTATGTTCAGATTGTGTTTGAGTAATATATTTGAATCTCCTCTTTTATATTTATGTTCTTGAGTAATTCTTGCATATTCTCCGTTGTTGTTTATTGCTTTGGCCAACTAGTAGGTAGTGACTCCAAGAGGGAGCGTTATGCATGATTGTGGGTTCATGCCCCCCGATGACTAGCTTGAGTGACAGAAACATGAGTCTAGGGTATGTGGTGTTGCCACAAGGGAGAAAACAACGGTGCTTGTACTTGCGGGTGCAAGGATTGTTTACTTTACTCAAAGCTCTTTAATGCAGTTGTCTGTTGCTTTGAGTTTACACTTTGGGTGGGATTCGCAACTTAATACCAGCGAGATGTTCTGGATAGATATCTCAAGGTGGATGATTAGTAGGTAGATGAAGATGGATTTCGGTCTACTTGTCTTGGCGTACCGCCCATGCTTTTGAGACTCTTCCTTTCTTTATAGGATAGTTAGCATTTGTTTGCGCACATAATCCTGTCAATTCCCAGCTGTAATTTGTTTACCTCGCATGGCTATTTTATCGTGTTTTGGGAGAGAGACATCACTAGTGAACATCATGGGACCCCGGTCCATATTTCCAACACTGTTTACACCCACTATTTATTTACTGCTTTATTCACTTTTCTGTTGCCATCACTATCATTATTGTCCCGTGCGTTTGATCCTTTGTGAACAACAAGGCCGGAGAGATTGACAACCTCTCTGAACTCGTTGGGAGCGAAGTTATCTGTTGTGTGTGCAGGTCCACGTCAACCGCCTAACTGCTGGCGTTGTTGTCACCTTCCTGTCATTGCTGGAGTCCTGCTGGAGACAAACCTTGGTATCTTCACCGAGGGAAATTGCTGCTATCTACATCTCAACCTTCCACTTTGGGTAACCAACGAGGGGGCGAGAACTCGTACCATCAGGATGCCTCTCATGCCTTTTGGTGATTACTCCCTGCTTATCCCGGCCAACATCAGTTTTTCTTATCCGCCGTATGTTTTGACTAGGGGGGTCCGAGGATTCCGATGAACATGGTCGTCCCAAACACCTTGCTCGTCGTGCTACGACTCGTGGGAAGCAGCCCCAACACCCTGAATCATCCGCGGACAGCAACGACACTCATGATGATCCTGACCTCACTTTTGAGGATGAAGTTGACGAGGATTTTGGTGCTGAATTTGAGGAGGATGATCTCATTCCTGCTGCACCTGTTCGCCCGGCAGCGCGTGCCAAATTGAGTTCACGTCGCGCTGCTTGGGGTTCCTCCTCTGATTCGGGTGCTCATGCTGATGATGAGGTGGCCCCTGATGACACTCTACCGGTGGCCCGTGTTCATATCTCTTGTGAACCAGTTGCCACCCATGGACGTCCTGCCTCGGACTATACCAAGTCATCAGCCACTGCCTATCAGAAATTGCGTCGTGATGTCAACTAGTTTGATGCTGAGCAGGATTGTCTGGATACACGTGTTCTCCTCAGTTGTTCTGCACAAAGGTCTGGTCAAGTCTCATGCCTGCATTTGATACTGTGAGGATCTCTCACTCCTCGTTGGTTACCCCAAGTGGAAGGTGAGATGTAGCGTAGCAGCAAATTTCCCCTATGTAGAGGATAGGGTTTGTCTCCCATAGGACTCGTAGAAATACAAGAAGGTGGTAAAGTGAAAAATGGCGTCGTTCACAACCGAGGGTTGCTAACTTCATCTGGACCTGCACACAGATACAAATAACTTTGCTCCCAACGAGTACAGAGGAGTTGTCAATTCCTTCGGCCTTGCTGTTTACAAAGGTACCGCAATGCTAACTATGTTGCAAAGAAAGGAAGGGCTCAAAAGCAATGGGCAGTACGCCAAGGTAAGTAGACCGAAATCCATATGCATCTACTACGAATCATCCACCTTGAGATATCTATCCAGAACATCTCGCTGGTATTAAGTTGTGAATCCCATCCAAAGTGTAAATCCAAAGCAACAGACAATTGCATTAAAAGAACTTTGCGTAAAGTAAACAATCCTTGTACCCGTGGATACCAGCACCGTTGTTTTATTCCTAGTGGCAACAGCACATCCCCTAGTCTCATGTTTCTGTCACTCAAGCTAGACATCAAGGGGATGAACCCACAATCAAGCATAACGCTCCCTCTTGGAGTTGCAACAAAATACTTGGCCAAAGTAAAATACGGCAACGGAGAACATGCAAGAATTTACTCAAGAACAAAATAAAAAAGAGAAGAACCAAATATATTACTCATCACAATCTGAACATAGTCTCATAATCCATCAGATCCCAACAAACTCAGCATAGCAACTGCAGAAAATTACAAAGGTGCCTCGATCATGTGAGGTAGCTCACGAGGTCTCGAAAGTGGAGGCACAAAGAGGGGAGAGGATCATCACATAGCTACTAGTCACGGACCCATGGTCCAAGGGCAACTACTCACGGTTCATACGGGAGGTGTCCATGACTATGGATGGTCTCCCAGAGGGGGTAGCTTCTCCGGGAAGGGTGCCGGAGCAGCTTCTCCGGGAAGGGTGCCGGAGCAGCTTCTCCAGGCAGCCCCAATCTTGAAGCGGCGGCGGCGGCGGTACAGAGGCGAGATCACGGAAAAGAGATCGATATTAGGGTTTTCCACCCCGAGGGCTAAATATAGGCGGAGGGGGTGTCGAGGGGACCCACCAGGAAGCCAGGAGGTCTCCTGGCGTGGCCTAGGTTGGGGCCGCGCCAGGGACCCTCCTGGTCTCCTAGTGCTGGCCCCCCTCCGTTGCCTTGGTTATTCCGGAACCTTCCGGGTCGCTGATTTTTTATCTGATTTTTCCGGATTTTTTGGAGCACTTTTGTGACACCCCCAAAATCAGACCGTGTACAGTAATCATACACACAGGGTACACGACTGAGATTAGGGTGCCACGGTGATAATATCACAGCACAACACTAAACACAAAAGGAAACAAATATGTTACAATAGAGGGGGTCACGCGGACCCAAATACATAAGTCATACAAGCCATAATATCTGAGTATAGAAATAGTTAGTCAAGTTTTGCCTTAAGAAGGCTAGCACAAATCACATCAGAGATACAGATCGAAAAGGCGAGGCCTCCTGCCTGGGATCCACCGAACTACTCTTGGTCAACGGGGAACTCGACGTCGTAGTAGGCGCCTCCGGGGTACTCCTGCTCCTGGGCTCCAACGTCGGCTGCAGCGGCCGATCAGGCAAAACAGTAAAGGAAATAAAGCAGGTGAGTATCTAGTATACCCGCGAGTCTTACGTCCGCTACTAAGCATTATGCATTGTATCAACGGAAAGAAGAGGCTGTATATAGTGGACTGAAAGACAGAAATCCAGAGCAAGGGTAAGAAGCTAGGCCTAACGAAGACTAGCATCTTCCGACGATGTCTTGCAGCATGAGGTAAGAATCAGCCAACAGTTTATATAAAGCATAAAGTAACAATGCAGCAGAAGTTGCTGCAGCATTGTATAATAATAAGTTGTAATAATTAGCAATGCCTCCGAGTTCACCTCCTCGACATCCCCGCAAGGAAGATAACCCGGAACCATACAGTTTAATAATAATAGTTTCTAGTGGTAAGATCCAGCTTCAGCATAAAGCGTCTTGTTACCGTGGACACGGCTATTCGAATAGATTAATCTTCCCTGCAGGGGTGCACTTGTGTTACGCTACACGCACGGATCTCCAGGGTGGCGGGAACCTTATTAGGGAACGCTCCACCGAGGCTATCCGACACTTCATAGCCCATCTTTCAAACTCAACAGAGAGGTCATCCGCCGGACTATATCCTATGTACGTGGGGCTTTGGACCCTAACCCCGACGTACTCCTGCACGGTGCGAGGCTGGCCGGTGAAGTTAAATAAAAGCAAATACAAATCACACTGCCGCGGCAAATAAGACAACACCACTTCCCGGCGCAGGCCGCGGTACTGCTGACGTCTGAAGAGTCCTCGGACGACACTACGAAGAAGAGGAGCCCATAACTCGTAATTCCCACGGGTAGGTAGTGCGTACATGGCATATAGCCAACTCAAGACATTCACTGAACCATTTAGCATTTTAATTAACCTGCGTGACAACCGTTATCGTTGCCTCGACTTAACTGACCCGCGGACAACGACAGCAGCCAGGACCACCAGTACATCGATGCCTGCCCCGTCGTCCCACCAAGTCACTGCGGTTACCAACAAGGTGAACCGTCTCCTTACCTTGTCTCGCGTGTGCTCCGGGAGGAGCTCGACTTTCGTGGTTTGGTAACTCTCGCGGCCAACGAGTAGGGGCCAAGCACACCGGTACACTGGTCGTACCCTCCCTGTCGTCCCGTCGCAATACCTCTCGCAGGCACCGTTGGGTCGCCCGACTTCTCACCTGAAGAACAACCGTTGTTCAGGACCCTAAGGCGGTAACACAAAGTCAGCCTCGAGTGGAGTACAAGGATTACTCCTTGATAGCTCACACTTGAGGTGACTAGGCATAACCCAGATAGGGGCCTTTGACGGTGTCTGCATTGTACCGTACTTGTGCAGTTATAATATTTGTATCCGCGTTCACTCCCCTGAGTGATCACGGCCCTCTATCTAATCCTAGCTAACAATGCGCAGGGCTCACTGCTGAATATCATATATATATATATTATAGGCAGCATAGGATAAGGAAGGCACCTCAAGGGGCGACAAAAAAAACAGGCTATGCAATTGAATAGGATTGTAACGTAGCAGCAGCAGTAACAATGCCTAGTGCAAGAAATGTACGGAAAGATAGGCGATATCTGGGGAAGAGAATGGCTCTGCTTGCCTGCAAGCTCGACGGTAGTAGTAGGGTCGTCGACGACGTAGTCGTACTCAGCAGCGGTGTAGTCGACGGCAGCAGCGGGGTCTACCAGAGATTAAGGGGGGAAGAAACAGTAAATACACAGCAAGCATATACAAACGGATGCATGGCATTACAGATGAAATGTTAACAGTATTCTAACGCAGTGCAATGCACATTGGTCGGAACGGAAATTCATCTGAGGATGAACTACCGGTTCCGGAGGATTACCGGACAGGGTGACCGGAGGGGGAAGGAGCAAGTCGGAGGTGTCGTGGGTACCGGAAAAACATAAGGGGGGTGTATCCGTGCTAGTTGATCTATTCCGAGAAACATTCGTGTTCGGAATAAATTCATCCGGGCACTCTAACAGTACCGGACAATTTATCGGACTGCCGGCCCAGAGGAGGAACGGTTCAATGTTCGTTGTGTTAGAGGGGTGTGATAGGCATACGGATAGCGTATTCGTATTCGTTATATTTTTCTGATCAATTTTCATGTATAAAGTTTTTGAATCCGAGTTACGGTTTAAAAGTTATTGAATTTCAAAGTTTTAAATCATTTAAATGATTTTCTGAATTTCTTTTATTATTTATTAAACATTATCCAGAACATTATCCAAAACATTATCCAAAACAGTGCCTGACATGTGGGACCCACATGTCAGCCTCTGTTTATTTATAAAACATTTTAATAAATCAGTAATGCCTCTGGACCCACATGTCAGTGACTCAAATTATCTAAATTCATTTTAATTATCAATCTGACAGTGGGTCCCAGATGTCATTGACATATGTTTATTATTAATCATTTCATTTAATATAACTAAGGCCTCGGGCCCAGCTGTCATTGGCTCCAGAGCTGATTAATCCCGTTTAATTAAGCTAAATGGCTAGGGGACCCACAAGTCAGTGCCTAAGGGGGGGTTAACTTTTCTGTTAAGTTAAGAAGAGATTAGCCGGGGGGTTAGCGAGTGGGGCCCGTTGTCAGTGGCCCAGGGGTTTGATTAACTGCTAATGGCCCAACTAACAGGGCGGGCCTACATGGCGGTGACACAGGGGGCTCACCGGCGGTCACCGGAGTTCCTCCGGTGAGGCCGTGCGCTCACCATAACACACGGGAGGAGGCGTGGTTGGTGGCGTTCGGAAGAGGGGCTCCTCGCGCGTCGAACGGTGGCTATCCCGTGGCCGGAGGTGGTCGGAGACGACGCCACGGTCGACGACGGCGGAGGTCAGTACACGGACTCGACGGGGACGTCCTTCTAGCGCGTTGGATTGGCCGGGTGCTACTGGTTTCGGTTCATGGGAGCATGCAGTACGCGACGACGCGTATGGCGTGTCAAACGCGAGCTCTACGCCACGGCGGCGAACCCCACCACGGCGGCGAGCTCACGGCTACAATGGCGGGGATGGCAACGGCGAAAATGAGGCCACGGGGGAAATTGGCGATGGTGCAGCAGCTCACCGAGGAGGTGTAGAGGAGGGCAGCGGGCTCGGGGAGGGCTTGGAGCTGCCGGAATTCATCGCGGATCCCGCCGGAGCCGAAGACGAAGGCGGTGAAGTAGCGCTCGATGTGGTGGACTCGGGCTCGATTCCTCGCGGTGGGTGATGTAGTCGACGGCAATGCGGCTCCTGGACAACACGGCGAGGCGGCGTGAGCATGTTGGCCGCGCTTGGCCACGGCAATGGCGATGATGGCCCTCGGCTGCTTTTCCCTGAGGCGTGCGAGAAGAGGAGGAGGGAGAATGGAGGGGGAGATGTCCAGGGGGTGGCTGGGGGCGCCCTTATCGCGTCGGCGTCGGGAGGGAGCAGGTGAAGGCGGGTCCGGGCTGGCAGCGTCGTGGCGACGGTCGCCGCCGTACGGGGCAGGTGGGGGGGTGGTTGGAGGAAGAAGACAACCGTGGGGGTGGGCCTGGGCTAGGTGGGCCGTCGCCCTGGGCGACATTTAGCATTTTCTATTTCTCTTTTCGTTTTGCATTCTGTTGACCTTTATTGCAACAAAAATAATTGCCTCCCTATTTTTGTAAAATGTTTGTGGTGTTTGTAAATTAGTGTTACATATTACTGAGGTGTCACAAAAGATTTCGCAGCAAAATAAAATCATTAGATATTTCTTTTAATTATTAAATTCCCAAAGCAAGGGTTTTAACCTACTGTTTGAATTGTTTGGAATTTTCTATAACTTCAAAAATTACCAAAGTTGGTCCAACATGATTATAATGATTTTAGGCAATTTACAAAAATAGTTTCATGATTTTTGGAACAACTTTATTTGAGCACTTTTGTTTTATTTTTCATTCAAAGAAGTTTCAACTAGGGTTTGGTTTGTTAGATGAGCAAGGTGCATTTGGCTTTGGGTTTTGATCCCAAGGGCTCAAGTACATGGTGCATGGGGTGTTGATCAACCACAGCAAGGTTTGATCATTAGCAACACAAAGTTTTATCAAGGACAAGGGAGATCAATCAGTGATAATCCAACAGTGATGATCAACAGTGATGATGATTACTGTTACAGAAAACTGAGGGTGTTACAAATCTCCCCCACTACAAGAATTCTCGTCCTGAGAATTTAAGTGGTAGCGAGGAAAAGATCGGGGTATTCATCGCGAAGGCGATCTTCGCGTTCCCAAGTGGCTTCATCTTCAGAATGATTCGACCACTGGACCTTGAGGAACTTGACGGTCTTGTTGCGAGTTCGACGCTCAGACTGATCGAGAATGCGGCTTGGATGTTCCTGATAAGTCAAGTCTGGTTGCAGCTCGATCATATCATGCTCCACTTCGCGGATAGGATCCTTGAAGCAGCGACGGAGTTGAGACATTGTGGACTTGGGAGAGGTTCGGCGGCAATTCCAACCGGTATGCCACGGGTCCACTCCTGGAAAGGATACGGAACGGGCCAATGTAGCGAGGAGCCAACTTGCCCTTGATACCGAAGCGATGAGTGCCCCTCATGGGAGTGACACGGAGGTAAGCGTATTCACCAGGTTGATACTCCATTTCACGGTGTTTGCGGTCATAGTTGCTCTTCTGACGAGACTGTGCGGCCTTGAGATTTTCTTGCACAATGCGAACTTGTTCTTCAGCTTCTTGGACAAGATCCGGTCCGAAGTAGGGTCGTTCCCCAGTTCCTGACCAATTCAGGGGGGTTCGACATTTACGTCCGTATAGAACTTCGAAGGGGGCCATCTTCAAGCTAGCCTGATAGCTATTGTTGTACGAGAATTCCGCGTACGGGAGGGCATCCTCCCATTTCATGCCAAAAGAAAGGACACAAGCGCGAAGCATGTCTTCCAGCACTTGATTAACTCGTTCAACTTGGCCTTGCGACTGGGGGTGATAAGCGGTGCTGAGATTCAGACGAGTCCCGAAAGCTTCCATGAAACTATTCCAGTATCGTGAGGTGAAAATGCTGCCGCGGTCTGAACTGATCTCCATCGGAATACCATGAAGTGACACAATTCGGGAGATATACAAGTGTGCTAACTGACTAGCAGTGATAGTCTCCTTGACCGGCAGGAAGTGAGCAATCTTGGAGAATCGGTCGATGACGACAAAGATGGCATCGTTACCTTTCTGTGACTTAGGAAAACCGGTGACGAAGTCCATCTCGACTTTGTCCCACTTCCAATCAGGAGGAGGGAGTGGTCGCAGCCAACCAGCAGGTTTCTGATGTCCGGCCTTGACGCGACTGCAAACGTCACATTGAGAAACATAGCGGGTGATGTCTTGCTTCATGTAAGGCCACCAGTATCGTTGACGAAGGTCTTTGTACATCTTGGTACTGCCAGGGTGGATTGACAAGGGAGAATTATGGGCTTCTTCCATGATATCCGGACCAAAGTTAATGAGGGCCGGGCTCACAGGAACTACTAAGCGGCCCTTGAAGTACACAGGATCACCATCATTGGCATCAATGGTAAAAGAGGAGGGCTTTCCTTCTGCGATGTCCTGCTTGATCTTCACAATGTCAGGGGCCAGAGATTGTCTACTCTTGATGAGGGCGTCGAGTTTTGACTCGAGAACCAGGTTATTGACGTAACCTTGAGGAACAATCTTGAGATTCAACTTGCGAAACTCTTCATACAGAAGTGGTTGCTGCACCTGAACCTCAAGTTCAGATTAGTAAGCTTTGCGGCTCAAGGCATCGGCCATCACATTAGCCTTGCCCGGGGTATACGAAATATCCATGTTGAAGTCGGCTATTGTCTCGAGCCATCGTTGTTGACGAAGATTCAGGTCTGGCTGAGTAAACAGGTACTTCAGACTTTGGTGATTGGTGTAGACCTCGGAACGATTACCGACGAGGTAATGTCTCCACAGCTTCAATGCATAAATTACTGCTGCCAATTCGAGATCATGTGTTGGATATTTGTCTTCGTGAGCACGCAACTGTCGAGAGCCATAAGCAATCACCTTGCGCTCTTGCAATAGGACACAGCCTAATCCTTGACGAGACGCGTCGCAATATATCACGAAGTCCTTCTGAGTATCAGGGGGAGCGAGCACCGGGGGAGAAGTTAGCTTTTCTTTGAGTGCTTGAAAACTTTCTTGACATTTATCTGTCCACTCAAACTTGACGCCTTTGTGAAGCAGATTAGTCAGAGGCCTGGCAATCTTGGAGAAATTCTCGACGAAACGGCGGCAATAGCTAGCGAGCCCGAGAAAACTGCGGACTTGCTTGACGGTCTTGGGAGGAGTCCAGTCAAGAATAGCCTGGATACGTTCTGGGGTGACGGCAATGCCATCCTTGGAAATCACATGTCCAAGGTAGGTTACTTCGGGGAGCCAGAACTCATACTTAGAATACTTAGCGTAGAGTTTGTGTTCTTGAAGCTTCTCCAGTATAAGACGAAGATGTTCAGCATGTTCTTCTTCATTCTTGGAATATATCAATATATCATCCAGATAAACCACGACGAACTGGTCGAGGTACTCCATGAAAATACAATTCATCAATCTGGAGAAGGTGGCTGGAGCATTGGTTAAGCCAAAGGACATGATGGTGTACTCGTATGAACCATAGCGAGTAATGAAGGCAGTCTTCGGAATGTCCTCATCACGGACTCGGATTTGGTGATAACCCAACCTCAAGTCGAGTTTAGAAAACACCTTGGATCCGGCAAGTTGATCATACAGATCGTTGATCCGGGGAAGTGGGTATTTGTTCTCGATGGTGGCTTGGTTAATGGGCCGATAATCTTGGACCAATCGGTTTGTCCCATCGCTCTTCTTGACAAAGAGCGAAGGTGCTCCCCAAGCTGAGGAACTGGGGCGAATGAATCCTTTCTGAAGTGCCTTATCGATTTCCTCCTTAAGTTCAAGGAGTTCATGTGGTGGCATCTTGTAAGGACGCTTGGCAATAGGAACAGTGCCTGGCTTCAAGTCGATGACGAATTCAACTTCTCTGATCGGGGGTATTCCCGGCAGTTCTTCTGGGAAGACGTCGGGAAAATCGCGAACGACCGGAACGTTCTCGATGCCTTTCAAAGGTGACACATTCAAAGCATTCATCATAAAGATCTGTGTTTCAGCATTACGGGTAACTCGGGCGGTGTGGTTAACAATCCTACCGGAGGGGTGAAAAAGCTGGACAGACTTGGTGCCACAATACAGTGCGGCATCATGAAATTTCAACCAATCCATTCCCAGAATGAGGTCTATGATGGAAGACTTCAGGAGGATGGGCGACGCAAAGAATTCAAATCCTTCGATTTCAATGGTGGTGTTTGGCACTATCATGGTGGTTCGGCATTGGCCAATCGGGGTTCGAACAACCATCGGTGGTTTCATCGTTTCGTACTTGAAGTTATGCGAAAATGCAAATGCTTCCGACATGAATAAATGTGATGCTCCTGTATCAAATAAAACAGCAGCAGGTACGGAATTAACGAGAAGGGTACCCATCACGGTAGCGGGTTGTTGCTGAGCTTCTTCAACATTGACGTTGTTAGCATGTCCACGAGCATAAGCAGCAGACCCAGTATTATAGTTAGGGGTCCTGTTGTTGCCACGACCATTTCCACGGCCAGCGGGGTGAACTACCAGTTGCTTCTGTTTCTGGGGGCACTCTCTGGAAAAATGCCCCGGTTGGCGGCACGTGAAGCATAATCCATCCTGAGGACGAAGTGGGGTAGCATTGGGTGGTGCAGGCAGAGCTCTTGGCAATTGCGGTGGCGGAGGCAGACGGGGTGCAGCACAAGACGTCCTTGGAGCAGGGACAGCTGAATGAGTCACACTGGTAGGGAGCCAGATACGACGCTTCTGCGTTGTGCCCGAAGATGAGCCAACGTCACGATAACGCTTCAGAGAGTTCTTGTGCTCCATCTGGGCAGTCTCGACGGTGATAGCCTTGTTCACCATGGTGGCGAAGTTGGCGAAATCGTGAACGGCAAGAGCGAGCCTGAGTTCTGGGTTGAGGCCACGATGGAACTTCTGCTGCCTGTGAGCATCAGTGGTGATCTCTCCTTCCGCATAGCGAGAGAGGTTGAGGAACTCGCGCTGATAGGCTTCAACAGTCATGTCGCCCTGAGTGAGGTTACGAAATTCTTCCGCCTTACGATCCATGATCCCCTGAGGAATGTAGCGGGCGCGGAAGGCAGACTGAAATTCATCCCAAGTGATGACTTCTTCAACTGGCAGGGAACGCTTGTGGGTGCTCCACCACTGAGCAGCGGCGCCTTTCAGATGATAAGACGCAAAGTTCACATAGTCGGCTGGATCGACATTAGCAGACTCCAGCTCGTGAGTGATATCGCGAAGCCAGTCATCAGCATCCAACGGCTGAACAGTGTTGCGGAACATAGTGGGGTTGAGGCGGGTGAATTCGTGCAGAGTCACGGTGGCATGCTGATGGTGGTGCCCATTCTAATTCGGCTGGGGGAACTGAGCCATGATATTCTGCATGAACTGACGGTTCATCTCGAACTGCTGCATCATCGCGGCCATGTAATCCGGCGGCGGACGTGGGTCGTTGGCAGCACGACCATGACCACGACCACCACGACCAGCCATCCTGCTAGAATTTAACAGGGGTATTTCAGAGATGAAAATTTAACGAGATACCGGAATCAAGCCTGAAGTAAAACGACAACGAAAAGGAGGCGTAGATATATATAGGAGTAGTCATATAAGACATACACAATCGCACACAGAGTCAATCGAAAATCGGGCAGCGTAACATCGTAGAAATTAAGGAAAAAGGACTCACTAGGCGGCGCGCAGACCGCGGTAAGGATTACATGACGCGACATAGATTTCACTATGTCAATCACGCCGCAAGAAAACTTTTGGCCACAGGAGTTGATGCCAGATAACGCGCGACCTGCCCAGAATGAGAATGGGATCCGCGGTCCGGGACCTGGGGTACGACTCCTGTGACACGACTCAATCAATGGGGGAAGCACCAAAAATGCCGGGTGGAATCAAGAGAACGTGATCCTAATGTCAGCTTTTCTAAAACTTACCAGCAAGGATAAGAGAGCAGATTCCCAGAGCATAGGTAAGGAGAAAAGGATCCTAATACCATAGATATCACACGTAGTGACATCGATGTGGGCCCATAAGCCAAATATTAAGTTAGCAAAATAGTTTTTCAAAGTCTAGACTCAACTTCGACCAGGTAGTGCTGGGGTGGCTTCCTACAGGCAGTCGGCTCTGATACCAACTTGTGACGCCCCCAAAATCAGACAGTGTACATTAATCATACACACAGGGTACACGACTGAGATTAGGGTGACACGGTGATAATATCACAGCACAACACTAAACACAAAAGGATAAACAAATATGTTACAATAAAGGGGGTCACGCGGACCAGAATACATAAGTCATACAAGCCATAATATCTGAGTACAGACATAGTTAGTCAAGTTTTGCCTTAAGAAGGCTAGCAAAAATCACATCAGAGATACAGATCGAAAAGGCGAGGCCTCCTGCCTGGGATCCACCGAACTACTCCTGGTCAACGGGGAACTCGACGTCATAGTAGGCGCCTCCGGGGTACTCCTGCTCCTGGGCTCCAACGTCGGCTGCAGCGGCCGATCAGGAAAAACAATAAAGGAAATAAAGCAGGTGAGTATCTAGTATACCCGCGAGTATTACGTCCGCTACTAAGCATTATGCATTGTATCAACGGAAAGAAGAGGCTGTATATAGTGGACTGAATGACAAAAATCCAGAGCAAGGGTAAGAAGCTAGACCTAACGAAGACTAGCATCTTCCGACGATGTCTTGCAGCATGAGGTAAGAATCAGCCAACAGTTTATATAAAGCATAAAGTAACAATGCAGCAGAAGTTGCTGCAGCATTGTATAATAATAAGTTGTAATAATTAGCAATGCCTCCGAGTTCACCTCCTCGACATCCCCGCGAGGAAGAGAACCCGGAACCATACAATTTAATAATAATAGTTTCTAGTGGTAAGATCCAGCTTCAGCATAAAGCATCATGTTACCGTGGACACGGCTATTCGAATAGATTAATCTTCCCTGCAGGGGTGCACTTGTGTTACGCTACACGCATGGATCTCCAGGGTGGCGGTTACCTTGTTAGGGAACGCTCCACCGAGGCTATCCGACACTTCATAGCCCATCTTTCAAACTCAACAGAGAGGTCATCCGCCGGACTATATCCTATGTACGCGGGACTTTGGACCCTAACCCCGACGTACTCCTGCACGGTGCGAGGCTGGGCGGTGAAGTTAAATCAAAGCAAATACAAATCACACTGCCGTGGCAAATAAGACAACACCACTTCCCGGCGCAGGCCGCGGTACTGCTGACGTCTAAAGAGTCCTCGGACGACACTACGAAGCAGAGGAGCCCATAACTCGTAATTCCCACGGGTAGGTAGTGCGTACATGGCATATAGCCAACTCAAGACATTCACTGAACCATTTAGCATTTTAATTAACCTGTGTGACAACCGTTATCGTTGCCTCGACTTAACTGACCCGCGGACAACGACAGCAGCCAGGACCACCAGTACATCGGTGCCTGCCCCGTCGTCCCACCAAGTCACTGCGGTTACCAACAAGGTGAACCGTCTCCTTACCTTGTCTCGCGTGTGCTCCGGGAGGAGCTCGACTTTCGTGGTTTGGTAACTCTCGCGGCCAACGAGCAGGGGCCAAGCACACCGGTACACTGGTCGTACCCTCCCTGTCTTCCCGTCGCAATACCTCTCGCGGGCACCGTTGGGTCGCCCGACTTCTCACCTGAAGGACAACCGTTGTTCAGGACCCTAAGGCGGTAAGACAAAGTCAGCCTCGAGTGGAGTACAAGGATTACTCCTTGATAGCTCACACTTGAGGTGACTAGGCATAACCTAGATAGGGGCCTTTGACGGTGTCTGCATTGTACCGTACCTGTGCAGTTATAATATTTGTATCCGCGTTCACTCCCCTGAGTGATCACGGCCCTCTATCTAATCCTAGCTAACAATGCGCAGGGCTTACTTCTGAATATCATATATATATATATATATATATATATATATATTATAGGCAGCATAGGATAAGGAAGGCACATCAAGGGGCGACAAAAAAACAGGCTATGCAATTGAATAGGATTGTAACGTAGCAGCAGCAGTAACAATGCCTAGTGCAAGAAATGTACGGAAAGATAGGCGATATCTGGGGAAGAGAATGGCTCTGCTTGCCTGCAAGCTCGACGGTAGTAGTAGGGTCGTCGGCGACGTAGTCGTACTCAGCAGCGGTGTAGTCGACGGCAGCAGCGGGGTCTACCGGAGATGAAGGGGGGGAAGAAACAGTAAATACACAGCAAGCATATACAAACGGATGCATGACATTACAGACGAAATGTTAACGGTATTCTAACGCAGTGCAATGCACATTTCTCGGAACGGAAATTCATCTAAGGATGAACTACCGGTTCCGGAGGATTACCGGACAGGGTGACCGGAGGGGGAAGGAGCAAGCCGGAGGTGTCGTGGGTACCGGAAAAACATAAGGGGGTGTATCCGTGCTAGTTGATCTATTCCGAGAAACATTCGCGTTCGGAATAAATTCATCCGGGCACTCTAACAGTACCGGACAATTTATCGGACTGCCGGCCCGGAGGGGGAACGGTTCGATGTTCGTTGTGTTAGAGAGGTGTGATAGGCATACGTATGGCATATTCGTCTTCGTTATATTTTTCTGATCAATTTTCATGTATAAAGTTTTTGAATCCGAGTTACGGTTTAAAAGTTATTGAATTTCAAAGTTTTAAATCATTTAAATGATTTTCTGAATTTCTTTTATTATTTATTAAACATTATCCAGAACATTATCCAAAAAATTATCCAAAACAGTGCCTGACATGTGGGACCCACATGTCAGCCTCTGTTTATTTATAAAACATTTTATTAAATCAGTAATGCCTCTGGACCCACATGTCAGTGACTCAATTTATCTAAATTCATTTTAATTATCAATCTGACAGTGGGTCCCAAATGTCATTGACATATGTTTATTATTAATCATTTCATTTAATCTAACTAAGGCCTCGGGCCCAGCTGTCATTGGCTCCAGAGCTGATTAATCCCGTTTAATTAAACTAAATGGCTAGGGGACCCACAAGTCAGTGCCTAGGGGGGGTTAACTTTTCTGTTAAGTTAAGAAGAGATTAGCCGGGGGGTTAGCGAGTGGGGCCCGTTGTCAGTGGCCCAGGGGTTTGATTAACTTCTAATGGCCCAACTGACAGGGCGGTCCTACATGGCGGTGACACAGGGGGCTCGCCGGCGGTCACCGGAGTTGCTCCGGCGAGGCCGTGCGCTCACCATAACACACGGGAGGAGGCGTGGTTGGTGGCGTTATGAAGAGGGGCTCCTCGCGCGTCGAACGGTGGCTATCCCGTGGCCGGAGGTGGTCGGAGACGACGCCACGGTCGACGACGGCGGAGGTCAGTACACGGACTCGACGGGGACGTCCTTCTAGCGCGTTGGATTGGCCGGGTGCTACTGGTTTCGGCTCATGGGAGCATGCAGTATGCGACGACGCGTATGGCGTGCCAAACGCGGGCTCTACGCCACGGCGGCGAACCCCACCACGGCGGCGAGCTCACGGCTACAATGGCGGGGATGGCAACGGCGAAAATGAGGCCACGGGGGAAATTGGCGATGGTGCAGCAGCTCACCGAGGAGGTGTAGAGGAGGGCAGCGGGCTCGGGGAGGGCTTGGAGCTGCCGGAATTCGTCGCGGATCCCGCCGGAGCCGAAGACGAAGGCGGTGAAGTAGCGCTCGATGTGGTGGAGTCGGGCTCGATTCCTCGCGGTGGGTGATGTAGTCGACGGCGATGCGGCTCCTGGACAACACGGCGAGGTGGCGTGAGCACGTTGGCCGCGCTTGGCCACGGCAATGGCGACTACGGCCCTCGGCTGCTTTTCCCCGAGGCGTGCGAGAAGAGGGGGAGGGGGAATGGAGGGGGGATGTCCAGGGGGTGGGTGGGGGCGCCCTTATCGCGTCGGCGTCGGGAGGGAGCAGGTGGAGGCGGGTCCGGGCTGGCAGCATCGTGGCGACGGTCGCCGCCGTACGGGGCAGGTTGGGGGGTGGTTGGAGGAAGAAGACAACCGTGGGGGTGGGCCTGGTCTAGGTGGGCCGCCGCCCTGGGCGACATTTAGCGTTTTCTATTTCTCTTTTCGTTTTGCATTTTGTTGACCTTTATTGCAACAAAAATAATTGCCTCCCTATTTTTGTAAAATGTTTGTGGTGTTTGTAAATTAGTGTTACATATTACTGAGGTGTCACAAAAGATTTTGCAGCAAAATAAAATCATTAGATATTTATTTTAATTATTAAATGCCCAAAGCAAGGGCTTTAACCTACTGTTTGAATTGTTTGGAATTTTCTATAACTTCAAAAATTACCAAAGTTGGTCCAACATGATTATAATGATTGTAGGCAATTTACAAAAATAGTTTCATGATTTTTGGAACAACTTTATTTGAGCACTTTTGTTTTATTTTTCATTCAAAGAAGTTTCAACTAGGGTTTGGTTTGTTAGATGAGCAAGGTGCATTTGGCTTTGGGTTTTGATCCCAAGGGCTCAAGTACATGGTGCATGGGGTGTTGATCAACCACAGCAAGGTTCGATCATTAGCAACACAAAGTTTTCTCAAGGACAAGGGAGATCAATCAGTGATAATCCAACAGTGATGATCAACAGTGATAATCATTACTGTTACAGAAAACTGAGGGTGTTACAACTTTTAATGGCCGGAAAACCTGAAATACAAAAATAGCAGAAAACAGCAACTGGCAACTGGGTGCACTGGGTTAATAGATTAGTCCAAATATGCTCAAAAGTGTATGAAAGTTCAAGAAAATCATGGCAAAGTCACACAAAACAAGCATGGAGCAAGCAGAAATTATAGATATGTTTGGGACGTATCAACATCCTGAAGCTTAATTCCTTCTTGTCCTCGAGTAGGTAAATGATAACAAGCATAATTTCTGTGGTGACATGCCAAACAACCATATAAGAACTTTGTAAGTAAAGAAATCAAAGCATGCAATTCAATTCAAGTCATAACAGGCAAGAGTCTATATTAGCATTGACACAAGCAACAAAAGAACAAAAGGTGCAAGAGCTATCGCTGTCCGTTACTCGAATGTCTCTAGATGGTGTTTGCGTGCAAGCAGGGGACTGGGAAGAAGATAGAAAAAAGTTTGTTGAAAACAACTATCTACTAAAGTTTCACACTTGGTCTCCTTTGGATTCTATGTAGGGGAACGCAACAGAAAACAAAAAATTTCGGTATAGCGAGCACGCCCAGGACCACTATGGAGACGCATACAAGGTTTTGATCTGATCGTTACCGACTCGTAGCGCAGCGGGAAGTAGAGTCGATGAAGATCGTCGGTGCAGATCCCCGCAGCTAGGATTTACAACCTCCCAACCGCGAGAATGTATTCCCTCGTCTGCCCCACGAACAGCGCTCCGGGAGGCGGTCGGACAGTCCCTCGGACGATGTCACGGACAGCCCTTCGGGAGTACCCTCGAAACTCGATCTGTAACTCGGACAGCCCTTCGGGAGGCACACTCGAACTAAGATCGAAACAACGACCTCTCTACCAAGTTGCACACATACGGTGTCAGCTATCCAGCAGGGCTTCGCCGTCCAGAACTAGTTCCTGCCGGAACCCAGACAGCCTTTCGGCTCTACGAAACTCTTTCGTGTGAGGGAGAGAAGAAGCCAGATAATTGCATGGCATGTGTTGAGAACTCAAGTGAGAGCTTGGATCCAGGATATGGGGCTGCCCTCACACCTCTATTTATAGGAAACCCAAGGGGGATTTCTTGGCTCCCAAGTCCTTCTAGAAGGCTTTCCAAACATATCTCAAGTAGTACTTTTTACTATTCATGACACCACTTTTTCGCGTCCGAAAAATCCGAAAATATTTTTGTGGGTCTTAGAATAATTCCAACACCCACTAAAATGATTTTGGGCGCGTTACGAAACAATTCCGGATTAGTGATTTTCATCTGCGAAAAGCAACCTAAGCATTTCCGGCAGCTCCGGAACATTTCCGGCAGCTCCGAAATATTTCCGAAAAAAATATTTTAATCTTTTCTCCAGAAAAATTCCAGAAGTTACCAGAACAATTCTGGCACTCTCCAAAATTACCAGGTGCTCTCCGAAACCTTTTCGGCTTAGTGGTTTACCCCGAAACAACTTTTCGGTTTTCTCTCTCGGAACTTTTCCGCCGTCTCTGAAACCTTTCCGGTGACTTTATCTCAGACTCCCTGTCTAGTATTCAACAGATAGATGACCCTTAAGCGTGTGACCCTGTAGGTTCGATGAAGTATAGACATGACCGGAACACTTTCCGATCAATGATCAATAGCGGAACCGAGGACATCCATATTGATCCCTATACCCATACGAAGAATTATTCGAGTGAACCTTTAGTTGCTGTGTGCTATTCCTGTTGCTTCGCGATATATTACAAATACCCGAGGTGAGACTTATTGGCATCCCCGTGAATCAACAACTTGTCCACTATGCCAGTTACCTCGTTCCTGGTATTGTTCTCTTTTCTCGTTCCCGCGTTCCGGCATCCCTGTGATCAAATCACACTGTGTCTGGCCAGACGATGGTGGATACCGTAACACCGAGAGGGCCCTAAGAATATCTCTCCAACGACGGAGGAGCAAATCCCAATCTCGAGCTACCTAGTTCCTTGTCATACTTTTCTGTGAACCCGCAAGCTGCCGTAATAGCCACCCTTTTACAGATGACGTTTAACAAAACCCCAAAGTTCACGAAGCAAGTACGAAGGAACTCGATACTCTCATGGTCTAAGGAATTATGCAAACGCACAACTTTCTCTGTGTTATTAACCATTAACTTGTGACGAATGTATCTCATAGCATAACATCAATTCGGGTCGATTCAACACAAATGTTCTTCTAACATTGTGCCCTCAAAATTGCCGGCATAGACATGCCCATGATCAGGAAAACAGGATCATCATGCAATACATGAGCCAGTCTTAGAGGCATGACTAGGAATACATTTTACTTTTTATTATACCACACGTGCACATGAGTTTCCCTCCGAGCCTCGTGGATATTGCAGACTCGAGAATCATTGCAGTTATAGCATGGAACATAAACATTCATTACAAACTCGGAGATACAAAATAACTGTTATTACTGCCTCTAGGGCATATCTCCTACAGACTCCCACTTGCACTAGAGTCATATTCCAGTTACATGGCTTCCCTAACACCAATGGCTATCCGGTGCTGCTCATGCTTTGCTCGTGGTAGAGGCTTTGTCATCGGGTCTGACACGTTCAGATCCGTGTGAACTTTGCATACTTTCACTAAACCCGCTTCGACATGATGTCGAATGAGTTTATATTTGCGTTCAATATGTCTTGTCTTATGGTGCGAACTTGGCTCCCTTGCCTGAGCCACGGCGCCACTATTATCACAATAGATCTCCACCGGGTCCAGAGCACTTGGAACCACACCAAGGTCTTCAAGAAATTGCTTGATCCATACCGCCTCTTTGGAGGCTTCTGAAGCAGCAACATATTCCGCCTCTGTCGTAGAATCCGCCACAGTCTTTTGTTTGGAACTTTTCCAATCAACTGCGCCGCCGTTCAATATGAAAACATAGCCTGATTGAGATTTGAAGTCATCTGGGTCAGTCATGAAGCCTGCATCAGTGTAACCACTTACAATGAGCTCTTCATCACCTCCGTACACAAGGAGTAAATCCTTGGTCCGTTTGAGGTACTTAAGAATACCCTTGACTGCGGCCCAGTGTTCCAATCCTGGATCACTTTGGTACCGGCTGCTAACACTTAGCGCATATGAAACGTCCGGTCTTGTACATAGCATGGCATACATAATAGAACCAACTGCCGAGGCATATGGAACATCATTCATTTGTACTCGCTCATCGAGAGTCCGAGGACACTGATTCTTGCAAAGCACTGTGCCAGGTGACATGGGGAGTAGGCCTTTCTTGGAGTTCTCCATGTTGAACCTTTTCAACACCTTGTCAATGTACGTGCTTTGGCTAAGCGCTATCAGGCGTCTTGATCTATCTCTATAGATCCTAATGCCCAATACATATGCCGCTTCGCCTAAGTCTTTCATTGAAAAACTCCTTTTCAATGAGTCTTTTATTTCGCTAAGGAAATTCACATCATTTCCAATCAACAATATGTCATCCACATACAAGATTAGAAATGCTTTTGCGCTCCCACTAAACTTCTTGTAAACACAAGATTCTTTGTCATTCCTGATGAAGCCAAACCGTTTGACTACTTCATCAAAATGAATGTTCCAGCTCCTTGATGCTTGCTTCAGACCATAAATGGCTTTCTGAAGCTTGCATACCTTTTTAGCATCCTTATGAATGACAAAACCTTCTGGCTGTATCATGTATACATCCTCTTTGAGGTTTCCATTTAGGAAAGCCGTTTTGACGTCCATCTGCCATATTTCATAGTCGAAATAAGCAGCAATTGCTAGTAATATCCGTACAGACCTAAGCATAGCTACTGGCGAGAACGTCTCGTCGTAGTCCACTCCTGGAACTTGCGTGAACCCTTTCGCGACAAGTCTAGCTTTGTGGATAGTAATGTTACCATCCGCGTCCGTCTTTCTTTTGAAAATCCATTTACAACCAATGGGCTTTACGCCTTCTGGAAGTTCTTCCAAGTTCCAAACTTGGTTTTCGTACATGGATTCCATCTCGGATTTCATGGCTCTGTGCCATTCCCTTGAGCTGGGCCCCGCCATCGCTTCTTTGTAGTGCGCAGGTTCATCGTCTTCAAGAATGAAGATTTCATCATGAAACCACTCAGGTGGCTGGACAGCCCTACCTGATCTACGCGGTTCAGTTACAACATTGTCTGAAGTTTTTGCATTATATGCGACAACTTCCGGCTCGGTTGTAGGGATAATTTGCGGAATTACTTCCGGTTCTTTAGCCATAGCAACGGTCGCCGAAGATTCACTAATCTCATTAAGTTGTACTGTCCTCCCACTTACTTCTTTGGCGAGAAACTCTTTCTCAAGAAAGACTCCGCTTTTAGCGACAAACACTTTGTGCTCGGAGGGTAGGTAGAAGGAATACCCAATTGTTTCTTTTGGATAACCTACAAAGTTACATTTGTCTGATCTGGGATCGAGTTTGGTTGGTTGTAAACGTTTTACAAGTACCTCACATCCCCAAATTTTAAGGTGCGACAAACTGGGTTTCTTCCCATTCCACATCTCATGTGGTGTCGTTTCAACAGACTTAGACGGTGCTCGGTTTAATGTGTCAGCGGTAGTTTCTAGTGCGTGACCCCAAAAAGATATCGGCAGATCTGTAAGAGACATCATCGACCTTACCATGTCTAACAAGGTTCGGTTACGTCTTTCCGATACTCCATTTCGCTGTGGAGTTCCGGGAGGCGTAAGCTGTGAAACGATTCCACGGTCACTTAGATGTTGGCCAAACTCATGACTAAGGTATTCGCCTCCGCGATCAGACCGCAGAAACTTAATCTTTTTGTCACGATGATTTTCTACCTCATTCTGAAATTCCTTGAACTTTTCAAAGGTTTCTGACTTATGCTTCATCAAGTAGATGTAGCCATACCGACTTAAATCATCAGTAAAAGTCACGAAGTAGAAATACCCACCCTGTGCGGCTGTGCTCATTGGACCACATACATCACTATGTATTATTTCCAATAATTCACCCGCCCGTTCAGGATGACCCTTGAACGGCATCTTGGTCATTTTTCCCATTAGACAAGCTTCACATGTGTCAAATGATTCAAAATCAAAGGACGGTAAAACTCCATCTCTTTGGAGTCTTTGCATGCGTTTCTTTCCGATGTGGCCAAGCCGACAGTGCCACAAATAAGTGGTTGTGGTATCAACCTTCTTAAGGCGTTTAGCATTCATGTTAAAGACATCATTTTCACATTCAAGATTTAGTATGAAAAGGCCCCCAACAATGGGTGCAAATCCATAAAACATATCCTTACAATAAAGTGAACAACCATTGTTCTCAGACTTGTACGAATACCCATCGTGTACTAAACATGATCCAGAGATAATGTTTCTACACAATAGTGGAACAAAATAACATTTATTTAGCTCTAAGATAAATCCTGAAGGGAGACGTAGAGGCATAATGCCGACGGCTTGAGCGGCGATCCCAGCGCCGTTCCCGACGCGCATCATGACTTCATTCTTTGCTAGCTTGCGGACCTTCTGCAGTCCCTGTATCGAGTTGCAAATGTGAGCAACCGATTCGGTATCAAATACCCAAGACTTAGAATTTTCTCTAGCAAGCAAAACATCAATGACATTAACTTGTATAACAATTATACCTTTTCCGGTTTTCCCGGACTTCTTATCGGCCAGATACTTCTTGCAGTTTCTCTTCCAGTGTCCTGTGCCCTTGCAGTAGAAGAACTCAGTTTCATTCTTGGCTCCGCCCTTAGAGTTGCTTTGGGATCCGGTCTTACCGGCACCCTTGCCCTTCTTTGGCTTGCCTTTCTTTTTGAAACTGGCGGTTTTATTCACAAGCAACACTTGCTTGTGATTTTTCCGCAGTCCTTCTTCCACAGTTTTCAGCATGGCAAGCACCTCTTCTGGTGTTTTCTCCATCCCACTCATGTTGTAATTCATGACAAAACGGTTGTAAGACGGGGGGAGTGAAGAAAGCATCATGTCCATCATATGGGATGCTGGAATTGGAAATTCCAGGGTTTTAAGCCTTTCAGCATAGCCAATCATTTTGACTATGTGTTCGCCAACTGAACCACCCTCAGCCATCTTTAAATTCATCAAGATATTCATGATATCAAAACGTTCAGACCTTGCGGTTTCCTTGTACAGAGCATCCAATTCCCGGATCATATCACGGGGTTTATGGAATTCAAAACGTTTTTGGAGCTCTGGACTCATGCAAGCTAGCATGAGGCACTGTACTGCGTTGTGATCATCATCCTGAGTGGCCCAGACATTTTGTTCATCTTCCGAGGCACCTGCCGCCGGTTTAGCTAGAAGAGCTTTTTCAAGCACATAGATTTTCTTAGCGCTCCTGAGGACAATCCTCAGGTTACGGACCCAGTCCGCATAGTTGTTTCCAGTCGCAGCTAACTTTTCTTTCTCTAACAATGGCCCCAAGTTGAAAGCGGTGTTGCGAGCCATTTGATCTACAACGGTAAACACAAGTTTCACTTAGACTTTGTTCATAATGATTTTTGCACTAGTGAATAAACAATTTTATTCTAAAGTGTGCTCCCACTTAAATCAATATCTCTCAAAATTGATTATGAGTGATTCAAGATCCAAATATCAATACAATGCCATAGAATCATCATCTCATGACGAGGATTTTGATTTGGTAGGCCAACTTGCCGATCACATCTCTATGTGACTCTTGTTCATCTTTCGATGCGTGTGTTCCGAGCTCAGGACGATCCTGCCATGAACGTCAAGACAACCAAGTGATCTTGCTGCGAGGTCTGACCTCACCCGCCTTACATTTCTCCAATCGTTCGTACCCATGCATCCATGGCGCACCCCGAGAGTATAGATGTTGTGACGGCGCTACACTTGGGAGAACACTAACTACTTGATATTTTAAGTGAGAGATCACCCTAATAAAAAGCGACTACCGCGCAATCAAGAAGGGTGCAACATAAGGGATAAACATCCCATGCAATTCATAATAGCATGATATGGTATAGCCCCTTCTGACGGAGAAGTCAAGTATTTCTTCGTCTTTGGCATTTGCGTTGGAGTTCACCTTCGCGAAGATTGCCACCACCTTGTCGATGCACCAAATAATATTTCTATCTTTATAGCAAATGAATAAGTGCATTACCTAAGGTTGACACGCAGGTCATTAAAGTGACAATCATATGGCTCCAACCATCATGCCGAATCATGACACGCAGGTCATGTTAATAAATTTACATTATATAGTCATCTCATACATAATCGAATTAATATGAGCTTTGCTATACCACATCACATGCACATCCTGCAAAAACAAGTTAGACGCCTCTAAACCGGTTTATGCAAAAATTTATTTTACGTGGCTTCTAAGGTTTTGACTTAAACCGCAACTACCAACGTTTTATCATCAAGTATGATTATTCAAGTCACTAGATTAACATTGCGGGGTGTATGAAGCACGAGATAATAAAATCTCGAACCCCATACTGAACTTCGTCATACGCGTGATCCCCGTGCAGATCATATCTGCATTGCCCTTTAGTCTGCGAATTTCATCTTTCTTTTGACTATGGCGGAACCCAAAGAACTGATAGCACTTCGTTGATCAATCAGGATCGCGGATTGCCAGAACTTTGTAAAATTCCACCATGCTGTCTCGAGATCAGAAATACGCAAATTCTAGGGAAGCAACAAGAATATCGGGTAACAGATTTCATCTGCCACCCGCATAAATAATTTTCAGCAATAGATCTGATCTACTCCAAAATTATATTATGCAATACCCATACATCTCCATGTATTCTAGATCATAACATGCATCTACGCATAGCACGGCTCTGATACCACTGTAGGGGAACGCAACAGAAAACAAAAAAATTCGGTATAGCGAGCACGCCCAGGACCACTATGGAGACGCATACAAGGTTTTGATCTGATCGTTACCGACTCGTAGCGCAGCGGGAAGTAGAGTCGATGAAGATCGTCGGTGCAGATCCCCGCAGCTAGGATTTACAACCTCCCAACCGCGAGAATGTATTCCCTCGTCTGCCCCACGAACAGCGCTCCGGGAGGCGGTCGGACAGTCCCTCGGACGATGTCACGGACAGCCCTTCGGGAGTACCCTCGAAACTCGATCTGTAACTCGGACAGCCCTTCGGGAGGCACACTCGAACTAAGATCGAAACAACGACCTCTCTACCAAGTTGCACACATACGGTGTCAGCTATCCAGCAGGGCTTCGCCGTCCAGAACTAGTTCCTGCCGGAACCCAGACAGCCTTTCGGCTCTACGAAACTCTTTCGTGTGAGGGAGAGAAGAAGCCAGATAATTGCATGGCATGTGTTGAGAACTCAAGTGAGAGCTTGGATCCAGGATATGGGGCTGCCCTCACACCTCTATTTATAGGAAACCCAAGGGGGATTTCTTGGCTCCCAAGTCCTTCTAGAAGGCTTTCCAAACATATCTCAAGTAGTACTTTTTACTATTCATGACACCACTTTTTCGCGTCCGAAAAATCCGAAAATATTTTTGTGGGTCTTAGAATAATTCCAACACCCACTAAAATGATTTTGGGCGCGTTCCGAAACAATTCCGGATTAGTGATTTTCATCTGCGAAAAGCAACCTAAGCATTTCCGGCAGCTCCGGAACATTTCCGGCAGCTCCGAAATATTTCCGAAAAAAATATTTTAATCTTTTCTCCAGAAAAATTCCAGAAGTTACCAGAACAATTCTGGCACTCTCCAAAATTACCAGGTGCTCTCCGAAACCTTTTCGGCTTAGTGGTTTACCCCGAAACAACTTTTCGGTTTTCTCTCTCGGAACTTTTCCGCCGTCTCCGAAACCTTTCCGGTGACTTTATCTCAGACTCCCTGTCTAGTATTCAACAGATAGATGACCCTTAAGCGTGTGACCCTGTAGGTTCGATGAAGTATAGACATGACCGGAACACTTTCCGATCAATGATCAATAGCGGAACCGAGGACATCCATATTGATCCCTATACCCATACGAAGAATTATTCGAGTGAACCTTTAGTTGTTGTGTGCTATTCCTGTTGCTTCGCGATATATTACAAATACCCGAGGTGAGACTTATTGGCATCCCCGTGAATCAACAACTTGTCCACTATGCCAGTTACCTCGTTCCTGGTATTGTTCTCTTTTCTCGTTCCCGCGTTCCGGCATCCCTGTGATCAAATCACACTGCGTCTGGCCAGACGATGGTGGATACCGTAACACCGAGAGGGCCCTAAGAATATATCTCCAACGACGGAGGAGCAAATCCCAATCTCGAGCTACCTAGTTCCTTGTCATAATTTTCTGTGAACCCGCAAGCTGCCGTAATAGCCACCCTTTTACAGATGACGTTTAACAAAACCCCAAAGTTCACGAAGCAAGTACGAAGGAACTCGATACTCTCATGGTCTAAGGAATTATGCAAACGCACAACTTTCTCTGTGTTATTAACCATTAACTTGTGACGAATGTATCTCATAGCATAACATCAATTCGGGTTGATTCAACACAAATGTTCTTCTAACATTGTGCCCTCAAAATTGCCGGCATAGACATGCCCATGATCAGGAAAACAGGATCATCATGCAATACATGAGCCAGTCTTAGAGGCATGACTAGGAATACATTTTACTTTTTATTATACCACATGTGCACATGAGTTTCCCTCCGAGCCTCGTGGATATTGCAGACTCGAGAATCATTGCAGTTATAGCATGGAACATAAACATTCATTACAAACTCGGAGATACAAAATAACTGTTATTACTTCCTCTCGGGCATATCTCCTACATTCTTATCTTAACTCGGCACCAGACCACTAGCCAGGTACAAGTCAAACTGATCCACTCCCTTTCGATATTTTGATCACTCATGCAATGGATGAGCATGAGCAAGAAAGTTGACACCTAAAAGGCGAAACAGAAAGAAGGTGGAGGAGGAAGACAAAAAAGGTGTGAAAGTCTCACATCAATGAGGACAATCATAGGCGAGAGAAAGCCAAATCATAGATATGATGTACGGAGTAGCGATTGCCATGCAACGGATACACCTGTGAGCTAAAAGCTCTCCAAGGGAACTAGTGGGGGTGCATCTAACTTGCTTGCTCAAGAAGACCTAGAGCTCGTTTGAGGAGGCTCATCATTGGAATATACAAGCCAAGTTCTATAGTGTGAAGGTCCCCACATAGCTATATGCATGAATGATGATCTCTATGGAGTACAAGGGGTAGAGGATGAAGTACTAGTGTGGATCTCTCAAAGTAATAGTAGTGTGCCCCCTTCTCTCTTTTTATTTTTCTTTTTCTCTTTTTTCTATTTTTTTGTATTTTTTGGTGGCCTCAATGGCTCTTTCTATTTAACTCTCATTTGTCCTCTTTGGGATCTTTTGATTTTGTCCTATTTGGGATCTTTTCCTCACTTTAGGGGCAACACTCTATATTTTACAAGAATAAAGGAGATCTTTCACACTTTACAAAGGTAATCACATAAAGAAGATATAACTATCATGATGCAAAGGTATGACATGAGGATCAAGTCATGAAAAGATGGATGTTGCATGGCAATGTATCTCGGAAAGGCTATGGAAATGCCTTGTAGGTAGGTATGGTGGTTGTTTTGAGGAAAGATATAAGGAGGCTTATGATGACAGAGCGTATCGTGCCAAGGGTTTGGATGCACCGGCGAAGTATGCGCCAACTCTCAAGGTGAGAAATGGCAATGCACAGTACCGAAGAGGCTAGAAAAAGTATAGGTGGGTGGAAGTGTCAACTTTCGAATACTCACATTAGTCCGAAGAACTCATGCACTTATTATCGGTAACTCTCAATCTAATCAGGAGGTTCACAAAGAGACAGGTACCCAAAGGAGGAGTGTATGGGGGTTTGGTTATCCTTGAGCATCCTCGACTTATGGTACGTGAGTGTACTCTAATATTCGAACCCTCCAGAGGTTAGTGATCCATCTAGTAGCTAGAGTTCTCAATAGGGGTTTTTGGTTTTCGAAAAACACACGCATTGCCCAAAATACGACATCTATCACTAATAGGCTCGAGCTCTTGACACCAAAAGTTCAAACATTACTCTAGTCAATACCTCAAAACTATTGCAAGTTACTACTACAAAGAGAATAGCAACTTCAACTACCTACTTCTAGTCAAGACACAAAACTCAGTGCAACAGGCAAACTCTCTAACAAGATAAAACATGCAACCTATAGAAAGTTCAACCTAAAACAGAAGAAAATCTCTACAAAACTAAAGCACTACAACTAAATAGAGCAGCAACTAAGAAAAGAAAAAGAACAACTCACAGCTAAAAGAATAAGCATGCAAATCCTATGAGGAGTTCTAGTTCAAGAGGAGTGTGTCTCTCTCCCACACAAAAGAGTAAGCTGGGGTCTAACTTGTTACTACATCAAACAAAGCAAGAAAAAACCTAGAAAAGTAAAGAGCGAGACGCTCCAAGTATAGCGCATAACGCATGAAGTGATAAAAATATAGTGCAACGAGAGACGAACTGATAATTGTTGATGAAGAGGGGGATGCACGGGGGCATCCCCAAGCTTAGACGCTTGAGTATCCTTGAATATTTGTTGGGGTGCACATGGGCATCCCCAAGCTTGAGCGTTTGACACTCCAAGATCTTCTTTCATCATTTTCCATCGTGCACTTGAAAACTCCCTTCATACATAACTCATTGTAATCTGATTAGCGAGGTTAGTACCCATAATAAAATAATTGTTTCTCTACTACAAATAAATATAATCTTGAAGAGCTACTGTTTCTCAAAGATTGCCAAAAGTTTTTTGCAAATAAAAAGCAAGCTTAAGGTTTGCAAAACGAAGAAAAGACAAAACAGGACAGAATCTGTTAAAAACAGACCAGCAGGTAAAAACGAATTTTTTAGGGTTACTTATGCAACTCAAATAAAAAAACTCAGAACATACGCAAGTTTCTTAATTGTATAGAGCACGCTGTGTAAAACATTCAGCTCAAAAATATGAACTGGGATTTGTCCATGATTTTTCTAGTCACGAGGACAGAATCTATTTTCTGGACAGCATGTCACAACTTTCACTTCCCTTGTCGTATGAGGCTATAAAAGGCACAAAGCTTGAAAAATAAAGATACAATGATGTTGCTACAGTAGTAACAATCATCAAGACCACTAAAAAAAGAAGCAAAGCAAAAAAGAAAAACCTAACTTCGTTGAGGGCTGCCTCCCGAAAGCGCTTCTTTAGAGCCATTAGCTAGGCTTAAAGCAGAAGATCAAGTTGTATCCATTGAACCATCATCACGATCATCAAAAAGCTCTTCAATAGTACAACTAGTCTTAATAGGTTTCTCAAATAAAGGACGAATGAAAATGCTTCTTGGAATAAAACCAAAAGGAGGGAAATCAATTGGAGTTTCATTAAAGTTAAAGATAGGTGTCTCCTCCAAAGTTTTCACCGTTTCAACTCTATTGGCAATGGGTGTGTTTGCTTTAGCTCGAGGAACCTTGGGGACGTAAACGAACTTAGATTCCTTCTTTTCCAGAGTTTCATCCTTTTTGGTTTTGATTGAGGAAAAGGTAGTTCCTAGAGTTTCAATAACTTCCTCAATCTTTTCTATCCTAGAAGACTTCTCATCAAGGGATTTGATAGACTCCAAAGTTTTGATAATTTTCTGCATGGAGTTATCTAACCTATTCAAATTCCCTTGAATCTTACGATCCAACTCATTCACCCTATCGATACTTGGCATCTCTAGCTCTATTTCTTCAAGTTTTCTCATAATGTGAGCTAAAGTAATGTCCTCCTTAATACTAATAACTGGGAGACTTCCAACAAGATTTTCAATAACATTAAGGGCTTCCCAAACTGGGGCCTCTATGAAGTTCCCATTTATAGCAGTGTCTAAAAGAAACCTATTCCGAGAAGTGATCCCAACATAAAAGTTTCTAAGCAAGATAGTAGTGGATTGCTTCTTGGTGGCTCTTTTCTAAGAATCATTAATTCTATACCAAGCATCTTTCAAACTTTCATCACCTCTTTGAGTAAAGGTAAGTACTTCTGCCTCAACAAAGGCAAAAGGACCAGCCATAGTGGTAACTACTGACAAGGTAACAGGTATTTTTGGTATTTTGATAAGGGACACAAAAGTAAAAACTCAAACGTAAACTAACAAGACTAAAAATCAAAGATAAAAGATAGTGTGCAACTCCCCTATCTTGTAGACTGGAGTCCCCGGCAACGGCGCCAGAAATTGGCTTGATACAGTGAGGATCTCTCACTCCTCGTTGGTTACCCCAAGTGGAAGGTGAGATGTAGCGTAGCAGCAAATTTCCCCTATGTAGAGGATAGGGTTTGTCTCCCGTAGGACTCGCAGAAATAAAAGAAGGTGGTAAAGTGAACAATGGCGTCGTTCACAACCGAGCTTGCTAACTTCACCTGGACCTGCACACAGATACAGATAACTTTGCTCCCAACGAGTACAGAGGAGTTGTCAATTCCTCCGGCCTTGCTGTTTACAAAGGATTAACGCAAAAGATAATAATGATAGTGATAGAAACTGAAAAGTAAACTAAGGATGTAAACAATGATATGAAGATGGATCGGGGTTCCGTGATTTTCACTAGTGATGTCTCTCTCCCAAAATACGATAAAAGTTCTAGCGAGGTAAACAAATCACAGTTGGGAAATTGACAGGATTATGAAGGCACCGCAATGCTAACTATGCTGCAAAGAAAGGAAGGGCTCGAAAGCAATGGGCAGTACGCCAAGGTAAGTAGACCGAAATCCATCTACATCTACTACGAATCATCCACCTTGAGATATCTATCCAGAGCATCTCGCTGGTATTAAGTTGCGAATCCCACCCAAAGTGTAAATCCAAAGCAACAGACAACTGCATTAAAAGAACTTTGTGTAAAGTAAACAATCCTTGTACCCGCGGATACAAGCACCGTTGTTTTATCCCTGGTGGCAACAGCACATCCCCTAGTCTCATGTTTCTGTCACTCAAGCTAGACATCAAGGGGCTGAACCCACAATCAAGCATAACACTCCCTCTTGGAGTTGCAACAAAATACTTGGCCAAAGTAAAATACGGCAACGAAGAACATGCAAGAATTTACTCAAGAACAAAATATAAAAGAGAAGAACCAAATATATTACTCATCACAATCTGAACATAGTCTCATAATCCATCAGATCCCAACAAACTCAGCATAGCAACGGCAGAAAATTACAAAGGTGCCTCGATCATGTGAGGCAGCTCACGAGGTCTCGAAAGTGGAGGCACAAAGAGGGGAGAGGAGCATCACATAGCTACTGGTCACGGACCAATGTTCCAAGGGAAACTACTCACGATACATACGGGAGGTGTCCATGGCTATGGATGGTCTCCCGGAGGGGGTAGCTTCTCCGAGCAGGGTGCCGGAGCAGCTTCTCCAGGCAGCCCCGATCTTGAAGCGACGGCGGTACAGAGGCGAGATCGCGGAAAAGAGATCGATATTAGGGGTTTCCACCCCGAGAGCTAAATATAGGCGTAGGGGGGTGTCGAGGGGACCCACCAGGCAGCCAGGAGGCCTCCTGGCGCGGCCTAGGGTGGGACCACGCCAAGGACCCTCCTGGTCTCCTGGTGGTGGCCCCCCTCCGCTGCCTTGGTTATTCCGGAAGCTTCCGGGTCGCTGATTTTTTATCTGATTTTTCCGATTTTTTGGAGCACTTTTAATGGTCGGAAAACCTGAAATACAAAACAGCAGAAAACAGCAACTGGCAGCTGGGTGCACTGGGTTAATAGATTAGTCCAAATATGCTCAAAAGTGTATGAAAGTTCAAGAAAATCATGGCAAAGTCACACAAAACATGCATGGAGCAAGCAGAAATTATAGATAAAGTTGGGACGTATCAGCATTCCACTTCAGTTCATTCGGGATAACCCGTCCAAGTTTTCGGGTGTCTGTGCTATCATTGATGCTATGGGTCTTCATGCGCCCTTTGGGTTTCAGTGTGACTGGAACAAGGCAGCAATCCGTCAGTTCTATGCCACGTGCTTCTTCAAGAACAAGACTATTCTGTGTATGACTGGTGAGGGGCGTCTCTCTGCTACATATGCTCAGTTTGTGAAGGCCGTTGGCTTTCGGGCCTCTGGTTTTCGCATCCACTCTGCCAACAAGGAGCACAAGCCCATGACTCACGAGGACTGCATTCGTCTCATCAAGCCGGATCTACAAGGTGATGATGCTTACAAGAAGCTCAATGATGTGTCCATCTGGCTACAGAAGTTTCACTTTCTGTTTCAGAGTGTGCTTCGGACTCTATATCCGAAGTCTGGGGACAAGTCCACTTGTAGCAGCTATGCCATTGATCTGATGTGTCGCATGGAGTCGCACCCCACTGAGCTTATTGATATACCACACTTTATCTGGAATGAGATCCGTCTTGCCAGCATTCAGACTAAATGCAGTTTCCCTCATGCTCCTTTTATCATGGCGCTTATTGAGTCTCGTGCATCATGCCCCATTGAGCTCACTCATCATCACTCCATGTGGACCGTTCCGACCTAAATGTACTATGATGCTCCTGCTCCCATGACCCGCGTTGTTCCGGAGTCTGCTACTGTTGGTGGCACACTCCGGTGCCACACCTCTTAGCAGGCGCACATGCGGAGTATTGCACACTTCTTGGGCAAGGCCCAATCAGCTATGATGAGGGATATCACTTTTAACTCCACCTCCAACCACACTGTTGTCTTTGGGCTCATCTCCTCCAAGAACAAGCTCAAGGACCGTCTCCGTGCTGCTGGTGAGCCCGATGTCAGCGATGAGTGTCTTCCGGAGTCTCCTCCCACTGGACTTGGCTTCGATTTCCCCTCGGTGCCGGAGTGGGCAGACTTCTTTCCGGAGGCCTCGGGTGCTAGTGGCAGTGGCACTCACTAGATCGCGCTTGATGGTCTCGCCCCTTTTTGGTACTTGCTGCCAAAGGGGGAGAGACATATTTATCCCAGTTTTATTTATGTTGTCTAGGAGTTGCGTATGAGACTTATTTGTGTCTGTTTTTTTATTTTAGTGTATGAACTTTGTGTTTGTCTTAGATGTTATGCGAACCATGTGAATCGTTGGTACTATGCATGGTGTTGTCTTATGTCTCTTGGCTTGCAATGTTGGTGTGTCTTTGGTCACATTTGGTATCTTGTGCTTGCAGTTTACATTATCATTGTCATAATCATGTATTGCTAGCTTCAATAAGATGACCTTTGAATGTGTAATATCATGTGATGCGACTACTCTCAACGTGTGCATCTTCCTTAAAGTCAAGAATCCTACATGCACACATTAAGGGGGAGTTCATAATAAAACTTGCTCCCACTAAGGCTAAAATGTGTACATCTTTGGGAGCTATATGTATGTTGTCATCCACTACCAAAAAGGGGGAGATTGAAAGTGCAATCATTCCCTTAATCATATTTTGATGTTCATGACAATATACATATAGAGGACTAATAATGTTTGTCAAGTTTATCTCAGGTTTTAGTCCTCGGTTCGTTGTGATGGTGGATCATAGACCATTGATATTTACAATTGCTCAAGAGATGGAACCAATGAATTTGAAGCGTAAGATTTTTCTAGTTATCTTGAGTATAGGGATCCCCGCATTATTAAGAGGGGATCAGTGGGTGTACTGTTTAAGTCTTTCTCAAACACCTCGCAAAACAAGTGAATTCCATGTCACTCACTCATTTTAACCAAGCTTGCTGAATATACACACATCGGACGTCCAGTCCCTACCGGACATCCAGTAACTGGTGCTCTCGGACGTGCGGTCACCGTCGGACTAAGGGTCCGAGAGGTCAGTGGGCTTTTGCCCCATTTCGTCGAATTTCCGGTCCCTGTCGGACGTCCGGTGGTCGGACGTCCGGTTGGCGTCGGACTAAGGATCCGAGGGGTCAGTGGTGTTTTTCTATGTTTTATCGGATTTCCGGCGCTCATCGGACATCCGTTCATCGAATGTCCGGTGTCCGTCGGACGTCCGGTGCCTGATGAACTTGCTTATGTTCTTCTGCGCATGCAGTGTATCTGTGGGTGTCCGGTGCAAACCGGACGTCCGGTGTGCACGTATCGGGCGTCCGGTCCATACCCGACGTCCGATACTTATGCAGGCAGAATGCTCCAACGGCCATTTCTGGCCTTGGGCTATAAATATGCCCTCTCCACCACTTGAGAGGGCTGACCACTTCATTTGCAAACACCCAAGAACACAAGTGCTCCCTCTCACTATCTCCCTCACCAAATCTCAGATCCCGGAGAGCCCCGTGAGAGTTCTTGACGGATCTTTCACCCCGTGATAGATCCGCCCCCTCCCCATCTTTCAACCAAGGAAAATCGCTTTTTGAGCAAGTTTTGAGCTTTCCCCATTGATCTTGTTACTCTTGGAGGTTGGAGACTCGGGTAGGAGTTCTTCGGAGAGGAATCGACCATTGTGATTACCCCCGTTAAGTTTATGAGGGTTTGGTGACCACCTTTAAGGTCAACCGGTAGTGGTTGGGAATCGCCTTCGTGGTGATATCTCAAGGGGAATAGAGTGAGCCTTCGTGGCATTGGTGTGCCTTCGTGGTTTCACCCACTCTCTCCGAACGATGAGTAGCTTCCCTCCAAGGAAGTGAACATCGGGATACATCGTTGTCTTCGCATCATTCGGTTATCCCTACTCTTTCCCCTTATTACTTGTGCTACCGTATTATTTTCCCCTCACTTTCTTAAGTATATTGTGATTATTGTTTATCTTGTCTTGGCTAGGTCAACCTTGCAATTGTAAGGCACACCTTTATCTTCCGCATTATTGCCTAAAATTGCTAAGTGGTGATAAAAAAATTAATAAGACATATTCACCCACCCTCTAGGTCTATCTCGATCCTTTCAGTGGGAGCACTCGTCTTTGATGGGAGGAGTGACTCATGGCCCTGCTAGGGCTGCGAGCTTCAAGCAGTCTTCCCAGCCGGCGCCAACGCCTCAGGATGCTCTACCGTGGCCGGACCACGCGGATGGGAGGTGTGCGAACGAGTCTTTTTACGGGAGCCAGGACGATGCAGTGGAGGAGGGTAGCGAGGATGCTAGTGTTGTGGTCGAGGGGGTGTCGACACCAACACCACCCCCTCCTGCAGTGCTGCAGCTAGTCGGGGGGGCTTCTTCTTCATCACCAACAACAGACCCCTGGTTGTGGCGCAAGGTGCTGAGCGGGAGGGGCAAGCTCTCAGGCGCAGCTTGCGTCAACCGGTTGCAGCGAGAGGCCAGGACGTTGGAGTGGAAGACGGCAGCGAGGCTGCAAATTCTGTGGTTGAGGGGGTGTCGACACCAACACCATCCCCTCCTGCAGTGCCGTAACTGGTCGGGGGGGCTTCTGCACCAACACCAGCCCCCCTGGCTGTGGCGCAAGGTGCTGAGCGGGAGGAGTAGCCCAGGCCAACTCTCAGGCGCAGCATGCGTCACCCCATAGCAGCGTATGGATCTTCTATGACGGACGAAGATGCGCTATCCAAGGCGATGAGACGCAAGGCAACACTTTTCGAACCTTCACAACTGGGTACGTCGAAAGTTCAACATTCATTTCTTTCCTATTCTTCGTCTAAGATATCTTCAAACTTAGCCAAAGTAGGTGTCAACCTAGGAAAAAATGAAAATTATTTAATTGTCTCGACCAACGCTTTGAAGCATATGGACTATGACCGCTTAAAGGTACATCCAGGTGCATCTAGTAGGTCGGTTAAAACACCGTTAGATGATGAAGAAGTGAATGCCACTATTGATGGACAACTTCTATCGCATCTTGTGGGTGAGGTGACGGAGGTGGGATTGGATGAGGTAGAGCTTGGATCTACTTATGATCTTCAAGCTTCAGGCCGTAAATCCAAAACCGCCAAGGACAAAAAGAACAAAAAAGTGAGAAAGTTTGTGAAACAACAAAAATATCCAATTGTTTCCCAATGAATGGCATCTTCATGAATAGCAGAGGTCTTGGGGACTTGGCTAAGCATTTGAATAATTCTCAATATGTTCGGGATCATAAATTGGATTTTTTGGCTATTTCGGAAACCGGGAGGAGGAATTTTCCAGTGAATGTCCTAGATCGCCTGTCAGGTGCCATGGACTTCATATGGCACACTTGTCGTGGGATAAACACGTCAGATTTTCATAGAGTCGGACTTGATTATGGGGCCTTTGCTACGAGTGTACGAGGAGGAAGAAAATCACATAGAGAGAGAGACGCGATTTATACAGCTTCGGGCCCCGGGAAACATCGTCCGGTAAAAAGCCTACATGTTGTTTGTGGCTAGGTCTTATTCCTGTTCTCACGGAGAGTTGCCGGCATGTCGCCGGCTCTCCTATTGTTGTGTCTAATTGTCCCGGGTTTAGATGACCCGGGACTAGTCTCTAATTTAGAGCCTATTGTGGTCTATTGAGTCTGCTTGAGTCGTCCCGTTTGGGGCGCCCTACCCCTACTTATATAGGTGGAAGGGGGAGGCTTACATGTAGAGTCCTAGTAGGATACAAACTAGTCTCTTATTCTATTACAAGTCGGATATCAATCCGGGTCCTACTCTAAGTCTTGTAGCTTTTCGTATCTTCCAAGTTAGGTGGACTCCATCTTGATTCCTTCGTCCGGCTTTCATCTCTGCGAGCCGGCTCTTGTCATCCGACCGGCTTTGTCTCCAAGCCGGGTCTATCCATGGGATATTCCCCCGACATTAGCTCCCAAGTTTAGCTTGGACGCAATCTTGGCATGGGCTTCGTTTTTTGTTCTGCTTTTCCTTGGCAATGAGATTGTCGTAGAAGAGAACGCTGGGTGCGCGTCCATCTTAAACTTCCAGTATAATGAATAGTTAGGATAAAGACTGGGTCTGGAGACCAAACCATTAAGCCGGCTTGCTCCACTGATTCATGTCAATGAACCCGATATGATTCAATTTTGAGCTCTTCCACGTTTGAGTTCAATGTTGCTTTTTGCTCTTCCGTGTCTTGTCAAAAGGACTCGGGGAAAAACTTACGGGCAATTTTATGTCCATATCACCTGTAGCCCCCAAGCTCCGAGTTTATCATCTCGTGATGACTTGGAGTTTTTTTATATAAAATAGCCTTGCTGGTGTAGCCCCCAAGTGCCGGGTTGTCTTGCCTGCAGCAACCTGGGATATGTACTTGTGAATTTTGCTTCGATGTAGTGTAGCCCCCAAGTGCCGGGTTATCTTGCCTGCAGCAACCTGGGACTTACATTTTCTTGCTTGTTCTCTGAAGTCGGCAAGTATTATACCGGCAATTTTTGTTGAAGCCGGCAAATATTTTCTTGCTGATAAAACCGATGAATGTGAATTTGTTGAATCGAGTAGATATGATATGATGGGTTGTGTTCCCAACTTCCAAATACAGTGACCCTTCGAGTGCTGGAATATGTTTCCTTCAGCAACCCGGAATAATGTGTGCCAACTCTTAAGTCTGTATGACAGCTAATTCGGCGAGAGCCGGTGCGATGAAAGTCGACTTATATATTTTATATGGCGAGAGCCAGTGCGACGAGGGTCGACTTATACATATGGCGATAGCCAGTGCGACGACTGTCGACTTATACATATGGCGAGAGCCAGTACGACAGAAGTCGACTTTATATATGGCGAGAGCCAGTGCGATAGGAGTCGGCTTTATATATGGCGAGAGCCGTTGCGATCGAAGTCGACTTTATATATGGCGAGAGTCGTTGCGACCGAAGTCGACTTTATGTATGGCGAGAGACGTTGCACCGAACTCGACTTTATATATGGCGAGAGCCGTTGCCACCGAAGTCGACTTTATATATGGCGAGAGCCGTTGCGACCGAAGTCAACTTTATATATGGAGAGATCCGTTGCGACCGAAGTCGACTTTATATATGGCGAGAGCCATTGCGACCGAAGTCGACTTGATATTTATGGCGAGAGCCATTGCGACCGAAGTCGACTTTATATATGGCGAGAGCCGTTGCGACCGAAGTCGACTTTATATATGGTGAGAGCCGTTGCGATCGAAGTCGTTTTTAAGAATGCAGAAGATGCAATGCAAAAGGTATAGTCCCCATGAGTCGGTATGATCATCTTTTGTGTCATACCGAGTCACACAGGTTAATGCTCACAGTGCATCTTTTGAATGACATATAAAATGATAAAAGAAAATGTATGCTATGATGCTGATGTATGCAAAAAGAAAGTATGAAGGCTCATATAGAAGTCAACTCTGGATTAAAACATGCCTCATCTTCTCACGTTTGAGATAGATTATTGGGTTATCCAGGAGTCAGAACCTCTCTGTAAGCCGGCTACATATGACTAGCGTTCCCTGTACTTAAGACCAAACTCGGTAGCCGTTGCTGTCAGCCCCCAAGGTTTTTATGCTAAGCCGGGTACACGTAGGTCGTATGAGCTTGAGCTATACAGGCCAAGATTAAGGCGTGGTTTAGCCAGTTCATGTATATGTCGGGATTTCTTCGGATAAGAGTCGATGGATGCCATCGAGCTTCCCTACTTCCCCTGAATAAGCCATACACATGTGGAGTTTTACATATATATATGTCGAGTTCTCATATAAGAGTCGATGAATGTCATCGAGCCCCTCGATTCCCCTGAATAAGCAATATACATGCTCAGTACGAATAGAGGGGTTGATCAAGCCCCAGGTCTCTGAGATATGAGAATGCAGAAGATGCAATGCATCATGACATGTAGTGTATGATGCAAGATGAGAAGAGAGTAAATTCATAGTGCATAAGATGTAACGTATGGAGAAGTTGGCATGACCAGGGTCGGCGTACCTTAGTGTGGCGAAAGCCGGTGTGACAAGAGTCGACTTATATATTTTATGGCGAAAGCCGGCGCGACGAATGTCGACTTTACATATTTATGGCAAAATCCGGTGCGACGAATGTCGACTTTATAGATTTATGGCGAAAGCCGGTGTGACGAATGTCAACTTTATATACTTATGGTGAAAGCCGGTGTTTTGTAATGGTCCTGGATTCATAAAGGAGCCAGAATTTTCGATGAACCGGAATATCATTGTGGAGCTGATATTTTCCAATAAACCGGAACTCGAGAAGCGAGCCGGGATTTTTCCGGTGATCCAGAACTTAATGAAAGAGTCGGAATTTTTCCATCGAACCGGAATTTGGGCCGGGATTTTACCGATGATCCGGTACTCAATGAAAGAGCCGGAATTTTCCAGATGAACCGGAATTTGAGTCGGGATTTTACTATCGAAAACAATGGACCAAAATTTGTGACGGTCAATTATAATCCATCGTTGAAACATAATATATCTCAATCTCCGATGGATCCTATAGGAGGCGTAGCCCCCAAGTCTTGATTCGACTCGAGGAGTCGGCTGGGGACTCCAAGTATCTGGCTTGATGAAGAAACAAGCATTGATCTGATGATGCAGAGAAAACCTGGAAAACCATAGAAGGCAACCGTGGTGAGGTTGTGGCTGAGCTTCATAGGAGTCAGCGGTTGATAGTTCGGCCAATATGCCAAGCCGGCAATAGCGAGAGCCAAGCGGTTGTAAGTCCGACGCATATGTGTCTATTAACCATGATGTTGTAAGACGACGTGTATGTTGACGTCGACTGTGGCGTTGTGAGCCGACATGAAACGAGGCAAACCGGCGTGGCCACAGAAAATGATATATGTCCTGAACCTGCGTGCACAAGATTGCGCAAATAGATAATAAAATTCTTGATAGAATAAATTTATAGAGCAATGGTGTAGGAGAGATATCACCTGATGACTTTCTCAAAAGGTAGTTGTACAATATCCGAAGTGCGGACCGGTGATAAGTTGAGCCGAATTCGCGATTGGAATTCGCGATCTCGCGTAGATCAGAAAACGCGTTGTAGTGCGGGAGTCGGACATGGACTCATCTAATTTGGTGGGTCAGAATTTTTCCGTAGACTCATCTCTTTTGAGAGTCGGAATTTTATAGACTCTTCTCTTCGGAGAGTCGGAATTTTGTAGACTCTTCTCTTCGGAGAGTCGAACAATGATAGCGTGAAGACGGCGGTGTAGAGCCGGCGCCGACGGATAATCCAGCGATGGGCGTCGTGTTTGTAATGGAAGCCGGCGTTGTAAGGCCGTGCGAGTGCGGCTGGCGTACCAGAGGCGGCCGCGGCGCTGAAGTTGAAGTTGAAAACGACGCGCTAGGCACGGGACCCGAATTGGAGCTGTGCGCTGGAATTGACCGACTCAAGCGGAGGAGAGCCGGAGGAGGGAGGCTGACTGGCACGGACCGAAAGCGACATGAAGTTTGCGCGCGTCTCGTACGAGGTCGGCGACATGTACGTGAGCAGCCGGTGTGTAGCTTGATGTGGGACGACCAGCTTCACTGGGTAAGTAGGTGCGGAGGCGGAGAGGCGGCAACGGCCAACAGGCGAAATTCGCCGCAACGGCTCCCTCTTCGGCCTCCCCGAGCACGTCCTCGCGCTTACAGTGAGCCCCCCTTTCGATTCCCCTTGTTCCCGTGTCGCATCTGTCGCCGTGCCCCCCCCATCCGTCGTCGTCGCCCCCGTGTACGGCCGCCATGGCTTGAACTGGATCCTCCCGAGCTTCCCGCTGCACTGGACGCGCACCTCCCTGCAGGTACTCGCCCCGCTGCAGCCTTGCCGCGCGTGAACCCCCTGGCGGTGCCCCGCACGCCCTGGCCGCGCCTGTGGCGGCACCCCGCGCTCGCTCCGCCCGCCGTTGGCCCGCTGCTCGCCGCGCACTTCACGTTTCCACCACAAGCCGGCCGCCCCTCCCGTGCCCTGCGGTTGCACTGTTCCTGCCGGAGCCGCGCCGCCCCGCTGCTCGCCCTGGCCGCGGTTCCCGTCGCCGTCGGCGCCCTTGTCCCGCCGGCATTGTTGTGCTTTGTATTTACTGTTTCTTCCCCCCTTAATCTCCGATAGACCCTGTCGCTGCCGCCGACTACACCGTTGCCGAGTACGACTACTTCGTCAACGACCGTACCCCTACCGTCGAGCTTCCAGGCAAGCAGAGCCATTCTCTTCCCCAGATATCGCCTACCTTTCCGTACATTTCTTGCACTAGGCATTGTTACTGCTTCTGCTACGTTATAATCCTATTCAATTGCATAGCCTGTTTTAGTCGCCCCTTGATGTACCTTCCTTTATCCCATGCTTCCTATTATTACTTATGCATTATTCAGCAGTAAACCCTGCGCATTGTTAGCTAGGTTTAGAATAGCGGGCCGTGATCACTCTAGGGAGTGAACGCGGATTACAATTATTATAACTGCAACAGGTACGGATCAATGCAGACACCCTAGGGAACCTACAATGGCGAGACTCTGCCGAGTCGCTTCGAGTTTGACTTACGAGTGGAATGGACTCGTATTTCACTCTCGTCGGCTCAGTAGCGTATCATCACTGGGATGATACAAGGGTATTCCTCTTTAGTTCATCCCGCTGATGTCTCAGTCGAGCCAGCTCAAGTGTACCATCGAGGGTGATTCCTCCTGGTTTCACTTAATGGTAGGGACTCGAACCAATTGGTGTCCTTAAAGGTAAGAAGTCGGGCGACCCAACGTTGCCCGCGAGTGGTATTGCGACGGGACGACAGGGAGGGCACGACCATTGTACCGGTGTGCTTGGCCCCTGATCGTTGGCCGCGAGAGTTACCAAACCCCGAAAGTCGAGCTCCTCCAGGAGCACACGCGAGACAAGGTAAGGAGACGGTTCACCTTGTTGGTAACAGCAGTGGCTTGGTGGGACGACAGGGCAGGCACCGATGTACTGGTGGTCCTGGCTGCTGTCGTTGTCCGCGGGTCAGTTAAGTCGAGGCAACGATAACGGTTGTCACGCAGGTTAATTAAAATGCTAAATGGTTCGGCGGATGTCTTGAGTTGGCTATATGCCATGTACGCACTACCTACCCGTGGGAATTACGAGTTATCGGCTCCTCTGCTTCGTAGTGTCGTCCGAGGACTCTTCAGACGTCAGAAGTACCGCGGCCTGCGCCGGGAAGTGGTGTTGTCTCATTTGCTCGCGCGGTGGTGTCTTATTTGGATTTGCTTTAACTTCACCAGCCAGCCTCGCACCGTGCAGGAGTACGTCGGGGTTAGGGTCCAAAGCCCCGCGTACATAGGATATAGTCCGGCGGATGACCTCTCTGCTGAGTTTGAAAGATGGGCTACGGAGTGTCGGATAGCCTCGATGGAGCGTTCCCTGACAAGTTTCCCACCACCCTGGAGATCCGTGCTTGTAGTGTAACACAAGTGCACCCCTGCAGGGAAGATTAATCTATTCGGATAGCCGTGTCCACGGTAACAGGACACTTTATGCTGAAGCTGGATCTTACCACTACAAACTATTATTATTAAACTGTATGGTTCCGGGTTTTCTTCCTCGCTGGGATGTCGAGGAGGTGAACTCAGAGGCATTGCTAATTATGATTACAACTTATTATTATACAATGCTGCAGCAACTTCTGCTGCATTGTTACTTTCATTACTGTTATGTTAACTGTTGGCTAATTCTCTCCCCATGCTGCAAGACTCGTCAGAAGATGCTAGTCTTCGATAGGCCTAGCTTCTTACCCTTGCTCTGATTTCTGCCCTTCAGTCCACTATATATAGCCTCCCCTTTCCATTTGATACATGCATAATGCTTAGTAGCGGACGTAAGACTCGCGGGTATTCTAGATACTCACCTGCTTTATTTTCCCCTTTTATTGTTTTGCCTGATCGGCCGCTGCAGTCGATGTTGGAGCCTTGGAGTCCAGGAGCAGGAGATCCCCGATGCCGACCACCACAACGTGAAGACCCCCGATGCCTACTACGACGTCGAGTTCCTCTTTGACCAGGAGTAGTTTGGAGGTTCCCAGGCAGGAGGCCTCGCCTTTTCGATCTATTGTGATTTGTGCTAGCCTTCTTAAGGCAACCTTGTATTCTGGTGTCTGTACTCGGATACCTTTGCTTCCACTAACTTTGTGCTTTCGAGTTGTTGTATTCGAGCCCTCGTGGCCCCTGGCTTGTATTAAACAGCTTGTATTATTTTATTGGTAGAGTTGTGTTGTGATATCTTACCGTGAGTCCCTGATATCGATCGTGCACCTTGCGTGTATGATTACTGTACACGGTCTGATTTTGGGGGCGTCACAAGTTGGTATCAGGGCCGACTGCCTGTACGACACCCCCTTCCAACTCCTTGGTCGAAGTCGAGTCTAGTCTTTGCAAAACTACTTTACTAACAGTGTCGTGTGGCTTATCGGCCCACGTCGCAAACTGGATGGGATTAGGATCCTTTTTCTCCGTACCTTTACTCTGGGTTTCTACTCTCTTATCCTTTCGGGTAATTTTGCTAACTCTGACATTGGGATCTCGTGGACGCATCTACCCGGAGAGCCCTTCACCCAAGATGATCGCTTGCTTCACCTGAAGATTCCGAAGATGACTCTCTGATAAACTCCCGAGAACCTACGTGTTGATCGCCTTTGCAATCCCGTGCTACCGATAAGTCCGTTTGGATGATTGCATCCACCTCCCGATCGGGAAAACACGATTCCCTTGTACTTAAGCATCAAATTATTCCGATGCTTCCATCACCCGATGCCTTTGCATTCTTTCTCCTCCCGATTGAGTGCCGATACTCACATCGGATCCTTTGCGAACCATTCGACCTTTTCGTGGGTTATTATCCGACTAATCTTACGTGGCTTATTCCATGTGTCAATTGGATTCACCGTGTGAAATACCATCCCTGACCCTCGATGATTTTTATTATCGTCGACAATCTCCCTCGACTCCGTGCCAATACAACTTGGTCATGTATATCGTGCTCTGCCTTTTCCTTGGGAAAGACATGCACGTGATACTTGTGTGTCATCACTTTTCCCTTCCATTGGTCTGTATGATCAGACAATCACATTTTTCATTTCCATTGGTCTGTTTAAACTTTCTTGCGATCATTATAACCTAAGCAGTGATAATTCCCCTGCTTATGTAAACACCTCGATGTGTTACCTCGTCAGTAACCCCTTGTTTCCATTGTTGATGACATCATGGTAACCACCGGGACGAGAACTTTGCCAATTGGTCCGCCACGTATTAACGAGCAGGAAAATGGTTCTCAATGTCCACTGCTCCTGGTACCGATATTGTCGCCGACATACCTGACAAGTTGTTCTATGACAATCCTTGTATCGTGATCGCGTAATATGCCACCACTCTAAGCCATAGTTCCACAGGATCGAAACCTAACTCTTGTCATCGACCTTGTGATATTCAGTCCAATATCAGTCTCAATGTTTATTTCTGATGCTCTGGACCCATGTTCATCATCCGTTATCGATGTCGAATGCGTGCCTAACCGCTTAAAACTTCTCATGCGTTCTGTTGTTCTCTCGATGTATTTCCCTGAGTTTAAACTCGAAAGAAACTTTGTACCCCATACCCTTGAGAAACCCCATTTGATTGATCTTGTATCGATCCGACCCCCTTAAGCTTTACCTCTTAACCTGTTCGTGAGTACGATGAAGCCCCGTGGAAAGGATGAAAACTCATCGAGATGCACCGATGCAAAGAGATGAAGACCTCAACATGCATGATTAAATTCTTCGAGTAGGACAACAAGAACCAGAAGATTTGTTAGAAGGAGAAACCGAAACTCTACCCCTCACACTACTTTTAATTCTCGGGACGAGAATTCTTTGTAGTGGTGGAGATTTGTAACACCCTCAGATCCAGTACAGTAATCACTACAGTGATTCCACTGTTAGTGATCATTACTGTTGACGATCAAGACCTGATCCCCTTTGATCATAGCTCTGTCAATTTACAACCCTGATTTAATTTTCAGTTACTTGTGGATTATAATATTGCTCCAAGAAGTTGTGGGTGATTATTAAATCATCTTGCCGTTTACTAAACCAAGTAAACGCCTAGTCTCAACAAGAATCACAAGTCAGTGGAAATTATGAACCCAAGGTGGTGGGGTTATCGAAATTGTTTTGGAAATTAATATGGAAATGGAAATCATAGATCAAACCAAAGTTGTGAAACCTATTAATACAATTGCCTAGCCATCATAGGGCCATGTTAATATAGTAATGGATATTTTATTAAAGTGTTTTAGGAATAATATGAAATAAAAATAAATGCTTGGGAATTATTGAATTGCCATGGTAATTATAATAAAAAAGTTAAATTTTATATGCACTAAAAATTGTGAAACCATTTTTATTAAATACCTAATAATTAGTAGGTCATATAAAAAGATAAATGATATTTTATTAACTATTTAAATAATGCAGATAAATATGAACAGTAGAAAAAATAGCTCCATATAATATTTTGTGCATTGAATAAAATCTAAATGATTTTATTATTGTTCAAATATTTTTCTAGCAGTAGACTAAATTACAACAATATTTTTGGTGTAGTTTTCATATTTTACAAAATTGTATTAGTAGGCAAATAAAATGCAAACTAGATAGAAAAGAAAATAAAAACTAAGAAAATAATAAAAATCCCTAAATCCCGCTGGGGGCGAGGCCCACCCCGGCCGCCCCCTTCCTCTCTCCTCCTTCTCCCTCCCACCAACCCCCCTGCCCCCATCCCCCCGCTGTAGCCATGGACAGGGGGCACGCACGCCATGCCCCCACCTCACCTGCTCCCTTCCCCCTCTCACCTGCCCCCGTCGAGGATAAGGACGCACCACTGCCCCCGGCCCTCTGCTCACTCCTCTCCCCTCCTCTCCCTCACCTCTGCCTCCTCCCCGCAAAAAAATCCCGCGCGGCCGTCGGCGCCACCTCGTCGTCAGCGCAGCCAAGAACCTCCCCGAGCCGTGGCGTGATGTCCGGGAGCCGCGCCATGGACTCCTACTTCTCCCCGCGCAGTCGGACATCGCCGCGAGCCACCGCATCGCCACCCCTGGTGCCTTCTTCCTCCTCGGGCCGCCGGCTTGCCCGGTCAAATTCACCGCAACGGCTCCCTCTTCGGCCTCCCCGAGCACGTCCTCGCGCTTACAGTGAGCCCCCCTTTCGATTCCCCTTGTTCCCGTGTCGCATCTGCCGCCGTGCCCCCCCCTCCGTCGTCGTCGCCCCCGTGTACGGCCGCCATGGCTTGAACTGGCTCCTCCCGAGCTTCCCGCTGCACTGGACGCGCACCTCCCTGCCTTGCCGCGCGTGAACCCCCTGGCGGTTCCCCGCACGCCCTGGTCGCGCCCGTGGCCGCACCCCGCGCTCGCTCCGCCCGTCGTTGGCCCGCTGCTCGCCGCGCACTGCACGTTTCCACCGCAAGTTGGCCGCCCCTCCCATGCCCTGCGGTTGCACTGTTCCTGCCGGAGCCGCGCCGCCCCGCTGCTCGCCCTGGCCGCGGTTCCCGTCGCCGCCGGCGCCCCTTGTCCCGCCGGCGTGCTCCTGGGCCGCCATGAGATAGCTGGGGACTAACCCCCCTCATTAGGCCACTAACCCCCCTTTGTGATTAGAAGTTAAAACAGAGAATAATCCCCACCAGTGAATGACAGATGGGCCCCAGGCCCTTAACTAATTAAAATGGAATTATATTAACATTGAGCCACTTACACATGGGTCCCACTGTCAGTTTAATAATTAAAATGATTTTGCTTTAAATGAGAGTATGACATGTGGGTCCTGGCTCTGTTTTAATTTAATAAAATGAATTAATAGTACTGTGAGGCTGACAGGTGGGTCCCCTCTGTCATTTGACCGGTCAACCGAACTTGTGGATAATGTTGTTATTTAATGAATTAAATAAATTCATAAAATCTTTTAAAATGATTTAAACTTTGAAATTCAATATCTTTTAAACCGTAACTCAGATCAAAAAAATTTATACATCAAAATTGATCAGGAAAATACAAAGAATACGGATACGCTACCCGTACACCCACCAACCCCCTCTAACGTACCGAACATCGAACCGTCCCCCTCCGGCAGCGTCTTTCCGATGATTGCCTGATACCGATAAACTATCCGGATGAATTTATTTCGAACACGAAAGTTGTTCGGAATAGATCAACTAACCCGGATACACCACCCACACATGTGTCGGATGTCCATGACACCTCAGGCATGATATCTCCCCCCTCCGGACACCTTGTCCGATAATCACCCGGAGCTGGCCGTTCATCCCCAGATGAATTTCCATTCTGAGCAACGTGCATTGCACTGCGTTAGAACACCGTTAACATTTTATCTGTCATGCCATGCATCTGTTTGCATTGTTGTGCTTTCTATTTACTATTTCTTCCCCCCTTAATCTCTGATAGACCCCGCCGCTGCCGCCGACTACACCGTTGCCGAGTACGACTACTTCGTCAACGACCGTACCCCTACCGTCGAGCTTCCAAGAAAGAAGAGCCATTCTCTTCCCCAGATATCGCCTACCTTTCCGTACATTTCTTGCACTAGGCATTGTTACTGTTGCTGCTACGTTACAATCCTATTCAATTGCATACCCTGTTTTTGTCGCCCCTTGATGTACCTTCCTTTATCCCATGCTTCCTATTATTACTTATGCATTATTCAGCAGTAAACCCTGCGCATTGTTAGCTAGGTTTAGAATAGCGGGTCGTGATCACTCTGGGGAGTGAACGCGGATTACAATTATTATAACTGCAACAGGTACGGATCAATGCAGACACCCTAGGGAACCTACAATGGCGAGACTCTGCCGAGTCGCTTAGAGTTTGACTTACGAGTGGAATGGACTCGTATTTCACTCTCGTTGGCTCAGTAGCGTAGCATCGCTGGGATGATACGAGGGTATTCCTCTTTAGTTCATCCCGCTGATGTCTTAGTCGAGCCAGCTCAAGTGTACCATCAAGGGTGATTCCTCCTGGTTTCACTTAATGGTAGGGACTCGAACCAACTGGTGTCCTTAAAGGTAAAAAGTCGGGCGACCCAACGGTGCCCGCGAGTGGTATTGCGACGGGACGACAGGGAGGGCACGACCAGTGTACCGGTGTGCTTGGCCCCTGATCGTTGGCCGCGAGAGTTACCAAACCCCGAAAGTCGAGCTCCTCCAGGAGCACACGCGAGACAAGGTAAGGATAAGGTTCACCTTGTTGGTAACCGCAGTGGCTTGGTGGGACGACAGGGCAGGCACCGATGTACTGGTGGTCCTGGTTGCTGTCATTGTCCGCGGGTCAATTAAGTCGAGGCAACGATAACGGTTGTCACGCAGGTTAATTAAAATGCTAAATGGTTCGTCTGATGTCTTGAGTTGGCTATATGCCATGTACGCACTACCTACCCGTGGGAATTACGAGTTATGGGCTCCTCTGCTTCGTAGTGTCGTCCGAGGACTCTTCAGACGTCAGCAGTACCGTGGCCTGCGTCGGGAAGTGGTGTTGTCTTATTTGCTCGCGCGGTGGTGTCTTATTTGGATTTGCTTTAACTTCACCGGCCAGCCTCGCACCGTGCAGGAGTACGTCGGGGTTAGGGTCCAAAGCCCCGCGTACATAGGATATAGTCCGGCGGATGACCTCTCTATTGAGTTTGAAAGATGGGCTACGGAGTGTCGGATAGCCTCGGTGGAGCGTTCCCTGACAAGGTTCCCACCACCCTGGAGATCCGTGCGTGTAGTGTAACACAAGTGCACCCCTGCAGGGAAGATTAATCTATTCGGATAGCCGTGTCCACGGTAACAGGACACTTTATGCTGAAGCTGGATCTTACCACTTCAAACTATTATTATTAAACTGTATGGTTCCGGGTTTTCTTCCTCGCTGGGATGTCGAGGAGGTCAACTCGGAGGCATTGCTAATTATGATTACAACTTATTATTATACAATGTTGCAGCAACTTCTGCTACATTGTTACTTTCATTACTTATATGTTAATTATTGGCTAATTCTCTCCCCATGCTGCAAGACTCGTCGGAAGATGCTAGTCTTCGGTAGGCCTAGCTTCTTACCCTTTCTCTGATTTCTGCCCTGCAGTCCACTATATATAGCCTCCCCTTTCCATTTGATACATGCATAATGCTTAGTAGCGGATGTAAGACTCGCGGGTATGCTAGATACTCACTTGCTTTATTTTCCCCTTTTATTGTTTTGCCTGATCGGCCGCTGCAGTCGACGTTGGAGCCTTGGAGTCCAGGAGCAGGAGATCCCCGATGCCGACCACCACAACATGAAGACCCCCGATGCCTACTACGACGTCGAGTTCCTCTTTGACCAGGAGTAGTTTGGAGGTTCCCAGGCAGGAGGCCTCGCCTTTTCGATCTATTGTGATTTGTGCTAGCCTTCTTAAGGAAACCTTGTATTCTGGTGTCTGTACTCAGATACCTTTGCTTCCGCTAACTTTGTGCTTTCGAGCTATTGTATTCGAGCCCTCGTGGCCCCTGGCTTGTATTAAACAGCTTGTATTATTTTATTGGTAGAGTTGTGTTGTGATATCTTATCGTGAGTCCCTGATATCGATCGGGTACCTTGCGTGTATGATTACTGTACACGGTCTGATTTTGGGGGCGTCACACCCTACCCCTCCTTATATAGGTGGAGGGGGAGGCTTACATGTAGAGTCCTAGTAGGATACAAACTAGTCTCTTATTCTATTACAAGTCGGATATCAATCTGGGTCCTACTCTAAGTCTTGTAGCTTTTCGTATCTTCCAAGTGAGGTGGACTCCGTCTTGATTCCTTCGTCCGGCTTTCATCTCTGCGAGCCGGCTCTTGTCATCCGACCGGCTTTGTCTCCAAGCCGGGTCTAGCCATGGGATATTCCCCCGACAACACTATCCCTCCTCGTGGTAGATCGGGTGGTATTTTACTCGACGTACTTTCAGATTCCATGGAAGTGTTAGCTTATATGACTGGGGAATTTCATATAAAATTCCACATTCGTTACAAAGTTGATGATTTCATATGGAGTCTAGTTGATGTGTATGGTGCCGCTCAGGAGGAGCCTGAGGCTACTTTTCTACGTGAACTGTTGAACCTAGCGAATAATGATCCACATCCTATCCTAATAGGTGGAGATTTTAATTTGCTACGGTTCCCACATGAGAAAAGTAAGGGGAGATTCGATAATCATTGGCCTTTCTTGTTCAATGTTGTCATTGATAGTTTGGACTTGAGAGAGGTACATATGACATGTAGACGATTCACCTGGGCGAATAGTCTACCTGAACCGACATACAAAAAACTGGACCGTGTACTGATGAGCACTGATTGGGAAGGCAAATACACATTAGTAACTGTTGGGATACGGGGCAGAAAACACAAATTTTTCATACCTACGATACTGGAACCCAAGATCTATGCTATGGTGATGTAAAGTAACGGAGGGAATCGGAGTTCATACCTTTGAAGACCGAAAGAGCGAAACGTTCTTGCGAACGTGGCTGGTGTAGACTCAGAACTACGACCTCCCTGTCGTGTTGAAGACCACCAGCTATGAAGACTCCCGGTTGACCTCCATCGATGAAGTAGCACCACAGGTGTAGTGCCTCGAAGAGATTATACACGTACGGTACAATCGATGTTCCCTCCGGGCCCCGAACCCGGCGAGCAGCGGAAGAAAGACAGATTCGGATCCCGACTCCGGCAGAGCGACGACCTGCTATGGTGGAGAACTCCACACTAGGTGTAGCCTCGAAACAAGGGGATTCCACTCACTAGATAGGAGAAGGAGAGGGAGAGAGATTTTTGTTGTGTTGGAAAAAGGGGGGTGTACCCCTCCTTATATAGGCCAAGGGGGCGTGCCATCCTCCTCCCCTTCCCCATGTGGGACTAACCCCAAGGAGGGGAGGTGCGCCGGCCAAGGGAGGGGGATTGTCCCCACCCTTGGCGCAAATCCCAAGGGGGGAAACCCCTCCTCCCTAATGGGCCCATATGGCCCAATAAGCCTTTTTCCACTTTTTAAATTAATTTAAATAGTGGATATAATATTTAATTCCGATAATTAAATAATCAAACATTATTAAATACAATTTATCTTTATTTTGAACAGTTCTGCCCTCCTCCGGAACTATTCCGGTGATTTCTTGTATTTCACCGATGATCCCGAATCTATCCTCATGCATCGATTGCCCATAAGTGTAACACCCTAACGGTCCGGGAAATAGCAGACATGATCGAGACACTCTCATTGATCAATGACTAGTCAGTTGGACCTGGTTACAATCCTTGCCAGCCCATGCGCTTCCATCGAATGAACTTCAATCGCTTTTGGAAACCGTTAACGATACGACGTAATCCCTTTGTGATGCGGTACTTTATTTGTCCGAGGTTTGATCGTCGGTATCCAACATGTCGTGTTCTCTTCTCGTTCACAACGAACAAGTTTACTCGTCCGTGCCTATTGCATCTCCTGTGACCTAGTCACTTGCTTGCAAGCTATTGATGCAATATCACCGAGTGGACCCAGAGTAGTTGTCCATTACATGGACTGACAAATCCCGCTCTGATCTATTAACATACTCATCGACCATCTATTTAGGAATACCCAGAACCTATAGCCAGCATATTTCAGTGACGCGGTGGGATACAAATCAAATTCTCCTCATAGATGACAATTACGTATGATCATTATGGTCGAAGGACTAAGCCATACGTTACAAAGTCATCGCAATGCTGAACTATGTGACCGATCAAATTACAATGCTTTAGGTGGGTGTGCGTCCATCACATCATTCTCCCAATGACATGACCACATTGTTAATGGACTTAAGTGTCGCCATGATCAGGAAAGCTTGATCAATCAATTGCCCAATGAGACAGTTTACCCGAGTTAAACTACGGACTTGTGTTTTATACCACATGTGTATTAGTATTTCCAAGTAATATAGTTATACCACAGTATAAAACGTATTATGAACAAAATGGGTATGTGACAAATATCTTTATTAATTTTCCTCTAGGGAACATATCCAACAGTCTCCCACTTGCACTAGAGTACAAATTACACTAGTTTACATCTGGTATGTATCTAACACCGATAGTCTCGCGGTGTTCCTCAAACTTGCCTTGTGGAAGAGGTTTAGTCATCGGGTCTACTGCCTTCAGATCCGTATGTTTTTTGTGAATCCTAGTGTCCATCCCTGACGTAATCCCGCGTCACATGGAACTTCCGAAGTATGTACTTGGATGTAGAGTGAGTTATTGGTTCCTTCGCGTTAGCAATGGAACTTGTGTTGTCGAATAAGATACCCACGGGGTCAGTGCAGCTGGGAAAGACGCCAAGATCGATCACAAACTTCTTCAGCCACAGCGCTTCATTTGACGCTTCGCAAGCATTAATATACTCTGACTCCATTGAAGATTGGGCGACGACTGGTTGTTTTCCACTCCTCCAGCTAATAGCGCCACCGTTCAACATGAATACATATCCCGTCTAGGACTTCGAGTCATCTAGGTCTGAGCCGAGGCTTGCGTCAACGTAACCCTTTACGGTGAGCTCCTCATCAACTCCCCCATAAACGAGAAAGTGATCCTTTGTTCTTCTCAAGTACTTTAGGATGTTCTTTACTGCGGTCCAATGGGCCATTCCCGGATTACTTTGGTAGCGATTAGTCATACTAATAGCCAGTGCTAAATCCGGCCGAGTACATAACATAGCATACATGAGAGAACCTATGGCTGAGGCATAGGGATTTGAGGACATTTCCTCCTTCTCTTTTGCTGTAGTTGGGCATTGAGTCACACTTAATTTGATACCTTTTATAACTAGCAAGAGGCCTCTCTTGGAGTTATCCATACTAAACCTTTTCAATATCTTATCAATGTAAGTGCTCTGACTCAAAGCCAATAGGCGATTAGGTCTATCTCTATAGATCTTAATCCGTAATATGTACGCTGCTTCACCTAGGTCCTTCATGGAAAATTTTCCATTCATATATTCCTTCACTTCTTCTAAGAATTTTCTATCGTTCCCTATTAGTAATATGCCATCTACATATAACACAAGGAATGCTACAGAGCTCCCACTCAGTTTCTTTTAGACGCAGAACTCTTCGATGTTTTGGAAAAATCCAAAAGCTTTAATGACCTCATCAAATCGAAGATTCCAGCTCTGAGATGCTTGCTTCAACCCATAGATGGACCGTTGAAGATTGCACACCTTACCAGCATTCCTTGGATCAATGAAACCCTCCGGTTGCATCATATACAACTCTTCCTCAATGTTGCCATTAAGGAACGCAATTTTCACGTCCATCTGCCATATCTCGTAATCATGATATGAAACTATTGCTTGTAGGATCCGAATAGACTTTATCATTGCTACACGAGAGAATGTCTCCTCGTAGTCAACTCCTTGAATTTGTCGAAACCCCTTCGCGACAAGTCGAGCTTTATAGAAAGATACGTTTCCGTCTGCGTCAGTATTTTTCTTGAATATCCACTTATTCTCAATGGCCTTGCGGTCCTCGGGAATATCCACCAAAGTCCAAACTTTGTTGGTGTACATGGAGTCTATTTTGGATCTCATGGCTTCTAGCCATTTCTCGGACTCGGGTCCTTCCATTTCTTATTTGTAACTCGTAGGTTCCTCTGACTCAACAACCGAGATTGCATTCACAAGATATCCGTAGAGCTCAGGAGCTTGACGGACTCTTGATGACCTATGTGGCAAAATAGGTTCCTCTTCATTCTCATCATGATCATCATGTATGTCATGATCGTTATGAATGTCGTTCTGGCCATTCTCTTCAGCTCCCACTGTGGAAGAAGGTTCCAGAACAATTTCTGTTGCTGGTTCTTCCATTTGGAGTAATTGGTCAGTCACTTCATCGAGGTCTATTTTCCTCCCACTTAACTCTTTCAAGAGAAACTCTTTCTCAAGAAAGTGTCCAGTCTTGGCGACAAACGTTTTGCCCTCGGACTGATTGTAGAAGGTGTATCCAAAAATTTCCTTTGGATAGCCTACAAACATGCACTTATCCGCCTTTGATTCGAGTTTGTCAGGCTGTAGTTTCCTAACATACACCTCACAACCCCACTCTTCGGGTGAGACAACTTTGGTTTCGTGCCATGCCATTCCTCAAATGGTGTTGTCTTCACGGATTTGGATGGTTCCCTATTAAGAACGTACGCGGCAGTTTCTAACGCATACCCCCAGAATGACACAGGCAAGTCGGTATGAGACATCATCGATCGCACACTATCCAATAGGGTCCGATTAAGTCGTTCGGCTACATCGTTCCTTTGAGGTGTGCCTGCCGGCGTAAGTTGTGGTACAATGCCACAAGACTTCAGATGATCACCAAACTCGTGACTTAAATACTCGCCACCTCGATCGGATCGAAGGTGCTTGCTTTTCTTCCCGAGTTGATTCTCGACCTCATTCTGATATTCCTAGAACCTTTCAAAGGTTTCAGACTTATGCTTCATTAAGTAAATATACCCATATCTACTCAAGTCATCAGTAAAGGTCACGAAGTAACGAAGACCATTGCGTGTGGGGGCGTTCATGGGTCCACATACATCTGTATGTATGATCCCCAAAAGTCATTTGCATGCTCCATTACACCATTGAATGGAGTCCTTGTCATTTTGCCCATGAGGCATGGTTCACATGTATCAAGGAATCCAAAATCCAATGAATCAAGAAGTCCATCCTTATGGAGCTTCTCCATGCGGTTTATACCAATATGACAAAGTCGACAATGCCACATCATCATGGGCTCTTCGCTACTACACTTTAATATTTTGGCCTCTATATTGTTAATGTGACACACGTCACCATTGAGATCAAGTACGAATAAACCACGTTGCTCCGACGCGTGAACATAAAACACTTCATTCTTATAAATCGAACAACCAATTGTATTAGACTTAAAAGAATAGTGGTCTCGCTTCAAGCAAGAGCCACTAACGATGTTCACACTCAATGCGGGTACATAGTAGCATTTATTCAGAATCAAAACTAATCCCGAAGGGAGACTAAGATGCATCGTGCCGACCGCCAGTACTTCAACATGACAGCCATTTCCCACGCGCATCGTCACTTCATCTCTCAGCAAGCGTCTCTTATTCCTTAGTCCCTGAGTGGAATTAGAAATATGAGCGACAGATCCTGTATCAAGTATCCAGGATGTGTTCCCGGCGCTTGTCAAGAAAAGATCAAAAATATGTATATCAAATATACCTTCGTCTCTCTTGGCGACCTTGCCAGCCTTCTTGTCCTTTAGGTACTTGGGGCATTTTCATTTACAGTGACCTACACCGTTGCAGTAGAAGCACTCAACTCCGGCCTTGGGCTTAGGTGCCTTGGGAGGAACGACAACTGACTTGCCATCCTTCTTAGGGCTTCCTTTCTTTCCCTTGTCCCGTCTGCTTGACCTCTTGAATTCAGTGGTCTTGTTGACCATGAATACAACGTTCTCCTTCTTGATATCAACATCAGCACTTTTCAACATGGAGAACAACTCAGAAGGGGTCTTAGTCATCCCCTGCATGTTGTAGTTCAGCACAAAGCCTTTGTAGCTAGGGGGAAGCGACTGCAACACCATATCAACTGCAAGTTCATCTGGAATCTGACATTCTAGAGCATTCAAGCGTTGAACGTAGCCAAACATTTCGACCACGTGCTCACTCACGCTGCTGTGCTCGTCCATCTTAGCCGAGAAGAAGGCTTCATAAGCCTCGTACCTTTCAGCCCTGGCTTGAGGTGCAAATACGGCCTTGAGGTCGGTGATAATCTCATATGCACCCATCCTCTCAAAGCGCTTCTGCAGCTCAGCCTCCATGGAGTAGAGCATGCCACTCTGGACAAGGTTGTAATCATCAGTTTTGGAGAGATAGACATTCTTCTCATCCTGACTGGCATCATCTGTTGGTGCGTCACCTAACGCGCCCTCTAGTATGTATGCCATTTTGAGGGAAACGAGGAGAATCCTCAGGGTACGGAACCAGTTGGTGAAGTTGGACCCATCAGTTTTCAGTTTGTCTTTCTCTAGGAATGAGCCTAAGTTGAACGAGGGGCGTGGTCCTGTCATCTACAATGGTGATTCACAAAGATAAATATTTAGAGTTTTGTTCATAATGTGGAGTTTTCAATTTAATCTTCAAAATTCTAGAAAGCTCCCACTTAGATAAACACCTCTCAATTTAACTAAGTGATTACACAATCCCAGACCCCATACCTCCCTCGGTCGTCACGGCCATCAGTATGCGACCCAGGTAGGCCTCTAAGCCAATCACATCAGGTATGTGACTCGTGCTAGATCTTTCGATCTACTGTGTTCCAGGCCCGCATCTACATACGTCAAGCCTGCCAATCCAACCTTGATGTTAGCTATTCAGCAAGGCCATATCGGCATATGCTAGGCTCGCTGAACCCAACCTCATGTGAACGCCATTTAATATGTGTGACACCCGGTATGTACAGAATGTCGGACATATGGGAGATACTTCCAGGCGGTGCCCACAAGGGGAGAACACAATGTTGGTATTGTGAGATGGTCCTATTTGTGCTACCGTCGTCATATCTAGCATACTAGCATAAACAAGAAGTAAAATTGTAAATCATACAAGCTATGATCCCCCTTCATGCAAAGCAAAGTTAAATGCCTTTCTACTTTAGCTTGTGCAAGTTTTACGTGGCTGCTAGGGGTTTCGAGAGAGAGAACCGATTTCTATCCTGCAAAAAAACATGCCACAACACCGATCCCCAGTCATCTCTATTACACCCCTGATGAGGCCCTCCGTTGCAAACATCTTCGCATCGCTAATGCAGAGAGACAGACACCCCCCCCAGCCACTTATATGGTACAAGCCATATGACAAGCGTGGAACAAGTCTCGCGTAAACGCATAAGGTCGGTCGGGGGGCGCTTCATCAGACATTTTCGCAACGCTAAATGAGTACACGTGGGAGGGTAACGAATGAAGATTCGATGCCCACATCATAGATGTGTTCTACCCGTACAATACATCTACGCATAGCTAGCTCTAATACCACTGTTGGGATACGGGGCAGAAAACTCAAATTTTTCATACCTACGATACCCGAACCCAAGATCTATGCTATGGTGATGTAAAGTAATGGAGGGAATCAGAATTCATACCTTTGAAGACCGAAAGAGGGAAACGTTTTTGCGAACGTGGTTGGTGTAGACTCAGAACAACGACCTCCCTGTCGAGTTGAACACCACCAGCGATGAAGACTCCCGGTTGACCTCCAGCGATGAAGTAGGACCACAGGTGTAGTGCCTCGAAGAGATTATCCATGTACGGTACAATCGATGTTCCCTCGGGGCCCCGAACCAGGCGAGCAGCGAAAGACAGACGGATTCGGATCCCGACTCCGGCAGAGTGACGGCCTGCTATGGTGGAGAACTCCACACTAGGTGTAGCCTCCAAACAAGGGGAGTCCACTCACTAGATAGGAGAAGGAGAGGGAGAGAGATTTTTGTTGTGTTGGAAAAAGGGGGGTGTACCCCTCATATAGGCCAAGGGGGGTGCCATCCTCCTCCCCTTGTGTGACGCCCCCAAAATCAAGCCATGTACAGTAATCATACACGCAAGGTACACGGTCGAGATCAGGGACTCACGGTGAGATATCACAACACAACTCTACAAATAAAATAATACAAGTTGTTTAATACAAGCCAGGGGCCACGAGGGGTCGAATACAATAGCTCGAGAGCACAAAGTTAGCGGAAGCAAAAGTATATGAGTACAGACACAAGAATACAAGGATGCCTTAAGAAGGCTAGCACAAATATCAACAACGATCGAAAAGGTGAGGCCTCCTGCCTAGGAACCTCCAAACTACTCCTGGTCAAAGGGGAACTCGACGTCGTAGAAGGCATCGGGGATCTTCACATTGCGGTGGTCGGCATCGGGGGTCTCCTTCTCCTGGGCTCCAACGTCGACTGCAGCGGCCGATCAGGCAAAACGAAAAGGGGGAAATAAAGCAAGGGTGGGTATCTAGCATACCCGCGAGTCTTACGTCCGCTACTAAGCATTTATGCATTTGTATCAAATGGAAAGGGGAGGCTGTATATGGTGGACTGAGTTGCAGAAATCCAGAATAAGGAAGAGAAGCTAGGCCTAACGAAGACTAGCATCTTCCAACGAGTCTTAAAGCACAAGAAGAGAACATCCAACAGTTCAATAGCATGAATGTAATAACAATGCAGCAGAAGTTGCTGCAGCATTGTATAATAGTAAGTGGTAATTACTAATAATTATATATGCCTCCGAAATCCCCTCCTCGACTTCCCTGCGAGGAAGAGAAATCGGAACCAACAGTTTAATAATAGTACTTTTTAGTAGTAGGCTCTGGCTTCAGCATAGAGCATCCTGTTACCGTGGACACGGCTATTCGAATAGATCAAACTCCCTGCAGGGGTGCACTACTGTTCAGCCTGCACGCTCGGATCTCCAGGGTGGCGTACACCTTGTTAGGGAATGCCCCACTGAGGTTATCCGACACGCCGAGGCCCATCCTACGGCTCATCAGAGAGGTCCCCGCTGGTCTACAGTCCTAAGCGCAAGAGCTTCATGGGCCATCGCCCCTCACACTCCGGGTCATTGTGCGCCAAGTAGATCCAGTGCCTCAGCACGATCCGACCCAACCACAATGCTGAAACTGGACGTCTTTCACAGCTTTCGAACGAGACCACAACGCGGAGGGCCCACACCGTAATCCCACGTGGAGGTAGTGCGTATAGGGCATGTCGACCCACTCAAGTCATCCACCTAAACCGTTAGTCATTTTATTATTTTCTATCGGGACAACCGTTATCGTTGCCCCTTATCTGGATGAGTCGCGGACAACGACAGCAGCCAGGACCACCAGTAACGTCGGTGCCTGCCCCGACGTCCCACCAACTCGTGCGGTTACCAACAAGGTGAACCGTCTCCTTATCTTGTTTCGCGTTTTCTCTTTGAAGAGCTCGACTTTCGTACAATAGGATACCTCTCGGCCACGAATAGTACCAGGCCCTCCGCACACCGGTGGAATAGAGCTGATCTGTCATTCCGCTAAGATACCCTGCGCGGGCACCGTTGGGTCACCCGACTCCTTACCTGTAAGGACACCAGTTGATTCGAGTGCCTACCATCAAGTGAGACTAGGAGGAATCACCCTCGATGGTACACTTGAAGAGGTTCGACCGAGACATCAGCGGAATGAACTAAAGAGGAATATTCTCGTATCACCCCGGTGGTGCCGAGACACCAGTGGAATGAACTAAAGAGGAATACCCTCGTATCATCCTAGTGATGCTACGCTACTGAGCCGACGAGAGTGAAATACGAGTTAGTCCACTCGTAAGTCAAACTCGAAGCGACTCGGCAGAGTCTCGTCGGTGTAGGTTCCCTAGGGCGTCTGCATTGATCCGTACCTGTTGCAGTTATAATATTTTGTAATCCGCGTTCACTCACCAGAGTGATCACGGCCCGCTATTCTAAACCTAGCTAACAATGCGCAGGGTTTACTGCTGAATATAATATATATATTTAATAGGCAGCATAGGATAAAGGAAGGTACATCAAGGGGCGACAAAAATAGGCTATGCAATTGAATAGGATTGTAACGTAGTAGCAGCAGCATATTCCTAGTGCAAGAAATGTACGGAAAAGATAGGCGATATCTGGGGAAGGAAAATGGCTCTGCTTTCCTGGAAGCTCGACGGTAGGGGTACGGTCGTCGACGAAGTAGTCGTACTCGGCAACGGTGTCGGCGGCAGCAACGAGGTCAATCGGAGAATAAAGGGGGGAGAAACAATAAATACACAGCAATAATAGCAATACAATTGTATGACATGGCAGATATAAAGCAACGGGGCTCTAACGCAGTGTTAAGTATTTTAGTTGGAGCGAGAATTTATCCGGGGATGACTCATCGGTACCGGTTGATTACTGGACCAATGATCCGGAGGGGGAAGGTTCCATGTCTGCAGTGTTAGAGACATCTGACAGACAGGTGGATAGTGTATCTGTGCTCGTTGATTCATTCTGAATAACTTTCATGTTCCGAACATTTTCATCCGGAAAGTTTTACCGGTACCGGGTAATTACCGGACAGTGCAATCGGAGAGGGAATGTCCCGTGTTCGGTATGTTAGAGGGGTGTGGTGGGGGTATGGGTAGTGTATCTGTATTCGTGATATTTTTCTGATCAAGTTTCATATATAAAGTTTTTCCATCGGAGTTACGGATAAAAAGATATTGATTTTTAAAGTTTAAATCAATTTAAAACAATTTCTAGATTTTCTTTTAATATTTAAATCAACATTATCCAGAACAATGCTGCCATGTGGGCTCCACATGTCAGCCTCACATTCTAATAATTCATTTTATTAAATCTAAATATCCAGTGGGGTCCCACTTTTCATACACTGAATATTATTATTAAACACTTTAATTAATTAACTAACAGGGGGGCCCACATGTCATTGAGACATGTTTTAACAGATTAAATATTTTAGTGTAATTACTGGTGGGGCCCATCAGTCAATGACTAGTTAGGCAGGTAATTAGATTACTGTCTAATCTAAACAGGGCCTGGCCCACTGGTCAGTGGCACACCCACTGGTTTAACCAGTGCGTGCCCATGCCAGTGACCAGGGGCACGACGACCCTGGCCGGGAGGCGCTCCGGCGAGGGGGGCATGATGTGGCGAGGCGCGGGGGCGCGAGAAAAAGGGGCGTGGCTCGGCGCGGTCGTGCACACGCAGAGGTGCCGCGGGCTTCGGCCATGGCGGCCTAGCTCGAAGACGGCGGCATGACGTCGCGGCTAACAACGACGAGGGGGGTAGGGGCACGGTGAGTGCGACCACTTTCTGCAGGGCACGCATGGGCGACGCATCGCAGGGCGCGAGGTGCGGCCACAAGACGTGCACAGGGCGTGCGGGGGGGCGAGGAGCATAGCTCACGTCCATGGCGTCCACAGGAGGGCACGGTTCGACGGGGAGGGATAGCGGCGGCCAAATCGAAGGGGGAAAAGGGGGAACCGGCGAGGTTGCTCACCAGTGGCGCGATGGCGAGGTTGGGAGGGGCGGAGGAGCTCCACCGTCAATGAATTTCTCGCTGGAATTTCCACGGGTGGCCAAAGCTTCACGTGACGCCGACGTCGTCTGCAGGGCGTCCGGGGTCGATTGAAGGCGCGGGGATACGAGGTCGTCGATGGGGCGCCGGCTAGACACGTCGAGTCAGCAGTCCATCGTCGCTCGCCGCGATGGTTCACCAGAGGGCGACCATGGCGGCTCGGTGAGCACGGGGAGAGGGAGAAGGGCGAGGGAGGGTGAGATCTGAGGGGGTTCTAGGGTTTCCGGGAGGGGGCGGTGGATCGGGGGGAGCTTATCCCCGAAGGGGAGCCGCGGATGCTCGACACCGAGCCATCGGCAGCCATGGATGGAGCACGCACGTCCACGGCGCCATGGTGAGCAGTAGGAGGGAGAAGGAGATGGGGTGGGGTGGGCTGGGCCTGGGTGGGCCTTGGCTGGTGTTGCACATGGCGAGGCTTAGCCATTTTTCTATTTAGGTTTCCTTTTTCATTTTTCTTATTTTCCTTTTTCTGTTTGCTTTTTGTTTGGCAACCAAATGAATTTTATAAAATATGTAACCAATCCCATTATTTGTGTTACACCTAGTTGTGCTGCTACAAAAAAGTGTGGGCTCTAAATAAAATCATTTAGTAATTTATTTAGATAATAAATTATTAAATTGTACTTTTTAAGTTACTATTTGAATTATTTAATTTATTCCACAGCTTAATAAATTCCCAAGGTTGGTTGAACATGGTCCAGTGATTATTGTGCAATTAACAAAATTGGTTGCACAATTTTTAGACAAGTTTTGTTTGCCACATTGTTTTGGAATTTTTAATTGGGTCGAATTTCAATAAGCCACCATCAAGGGTGATCATCACAAGCCTAATCATGGTGACTTGACGCTAATCAAAATTTATTACTGCTACCTGACACTAAGGGTGTTACACCTTTCCCATGTGGGACTAAACCCCAAGGGAGGAGGTGCGTCGGCCAAGGGAGGGGGGATGGGCCCCACCCTTGGCGCAAAGCCCAAGGGGGGAAACCCCCTCCTCCCTAATGGGCCCATATGGCCCAATAAGCCTTTATCCACTTTTTAAATTGATTTAAATATATTTTAATATTTAATTCTGATAATTAAATAATAAAACATTATTAAATACAATTTATCTTTATTTTGAACCTTTCAAAATGTCAGGAACAACTTTCGCTCTCCTCCGGAACTATTCCGGTGATTTCTCCTATTTCACCGATGATCCTGAATCTATCCCCATGCATCGATTGCCCTTAAGTGTAACACCCTAATGGTCCGAGAAACAGCAGACATGATCGAGACACTCTCATTGATCAATGACTAGTCAGTTGGACCTGGTTACAATCCTTGACAGCCCCTGCGCTTCCATCGAATGAACTTCAATCGCTTTTGGAAACCGTTAATGATACAATGTAATCCCTTTGTGCTGCGGTACTTTGTTTTTGTGAGGATTGATCGTCGGTATCCAACATATCGTGTTCACATCTCGTTCACAACAAACAATTTTACTCGACCGTGCCTATTGCATCTCATGTGACCTAGTCACTTGCTTGCAAGCTATTAATGCAATATCACCGAGTGGGCCCAGAGTACCTGTCCATTACTTGGACTGACAAATCCTGCTCTGATCTATTAACATACTCATCCACCATCTATTTCGGAATACCCAAAGTGCACCGTTATAGCCAGCATATTTCAGTCAAGCGGTGGGATACAAATCAAAGTCTCCTCATAGATGACAATTACGTATGATCATTAGGTCGAAGGACTAAGCCATACGTTACAAATTCATCGCAATGTTGAACTATGTGACCGATCACATTACAATGCTTTAGGTGGGTGTGCGTCCATCACATCATTCTCCCAATGACATGACCTCATTGTCAATGGACTTAAGTGTCGCCATGATCAGGAAAGCTTGATCAATCAATTGCCCAATGAGATAGTTTACCCGAGTTAAACTACGGACTTGTTTTTTATACCACACTTGTATTAGTATTTCCAAGTAATACAGTTATAGCATAGTATAAAATGTATTATGAACAAAACGGATATGTGACAAATATCTTTATTAATTTTCCTCTAGGGCACATATCCAACAGTAATAGTACGCGCTCTTGAACGTATTGAGGATTTATCGGATCATGCCCCTCTGCTCTTGTCAACCGGAACATTGAACCCAAACACGCGACACCGCTTTAAATTTGAGCTGGGATGGTTGCTACGTGACGGTTTCGATGATATGGTTAAAAGAGTGTGGTCAGCTCCGGTCCCGGAAACTAGCCCTATTCGAAGATGGAATGCAAAAATCCGTAACTTGCGTAATTATCTTCGTGGATGGGCTAGGCACACAACCGGGATACTAAAGAAAGAGAAGGAATGTTTGTGTACCATAATTGATGAGCTTGACCGCGCGGCAGAAACACGAGTGTTAACCCAGCAAGAGATTGAGCTGAAAAGCCAATCCAATGCGGAGGTGGCACGAATGATGCGGGAAGAACTCAGATGGTACCAAAGATCAAAATCTAATATCATTTTGAAAGGAGATGCGAATACGAAATATTTCTAGAATGTTGCCAATGGCAGACATAGGAAAAAGAGTATTCATGCTTTGAACCAGGATGATGGTATGATTGAGGGTCAGGAACAACTCAATGTTTATATCACGAGCTATTATAAAGGGTTGTTCGGTGCTCCTGCTGAGGATATCTTGTCCATGGATGAGACTAGGACGGAGGACATATCCCAGGTCTCTAGTGAGGAGAATACCCTTTTTAAATTCTCCCTTCACAGAAGAGGAGATTAAAAAGGCGGTTTTCCAAATGGAGCATAATAAGGCTCCTGGGCCAGATGGCTTTCCGGCTGAGTTCTATCAGCACTTTTGGGATGTCCTTAAGACGGACCTTTTTGAGTTGTTCCAATGTTGGCATGTTAGACAACTTGAATTGTTCCGCCTTAACTTCGGGGAAATTGTTTTGTTACCTAAGGTTTTGGAGGCAGAAAGGATACAACAGTATAGACCAATATGCCTCATTTATGTCAGTTTCAAAAATTTCACGAAGGTAGCAATCATTAGATTAAATTCAATGGATGATCATGTGGTTAAACCTACTCAAACAACTTTTATGCAAGGTAGGAATATCCTCGATGGAGTCATGGTTTTACACAAGACCGTTCATGAGATGCACACTCAAAAGCTTAACGGAGTCATTTTCAAAATTGACTTTGAAAAGGCATATGATAAAGTGAAGTGGTCGTTCCTCCAACAAACTCTGAGAATGAAAGGATTTTCAGAGAATTGGTGTGCTTTAATCCATAGCTGTGTTTCGGGAGGAAGTGTTGCCGTTAACGTCAATGATGAAAGCGGACGCTTCTTTCAAACCAAAAAAGGATTAAGGCAAGGTGATCCTTTATCGCCCATATTGTTTAATATTGTGGCTGATATGTTAGCGATCATGATTGAATGCGCCAAGCTAGACGATCAAATTGAGGGTGTAGTACCACATCTAGTAGATGGGGGTTTATCCATCCTTTAATATGCAGAAAACATAATTCTTTTTATGGAACATGATCTAGATAAAGCAGCGAATCTGAAATTAATATTAGCAGCATTCGAGCAGTTATTCGGATTGAAGATTAATTTCCATAAAAGTGAATTGTTTTGTTTTGGCGATGCCCAGGAAGCAGTAGTTCAATATGCCGAGATATTCTGATGCGAGCAAGGTCAGTTTCCTGTTAAGTACCTAGGGATACCCATACATTATAGGAGACTGACTAATGCGGAATGGAAGCACGTTGAAGAACGTTTGCAAAAAAGGCTAACTAGCTGGAAAGGGAAGTTTTATCCTTAGGTGGACGATTGGTACTCATAAATTCAGTTTTAACCAACATGGTACTGTATATGATATCATTCTTTCAGTTGCCTAAAGGGATCTTACATACATTGGATTATTTCCGATCGAGATTCTTTTGGCAAGGGGATAACGAGAAGAAAAAGTATCGACTCACCAGGTGGAATGTCGTTTGTCGTCCGAAGGACCAGGGGGGCTGGGTATTCATTAAGATCAAGAACTTCGCTCACCTTGCCAAGTGGCTATATAAGCTATTGACTTCGGTTGATGTCTGGCAAACGGTCCTTCAGCGAAAATATATTGGCACAAAAGCGTTGTCTCAGGTTGTATGGAAGCCTGGAGACTCACATTTTTTGGCTGGTCTCATGGCGACAAAAAATGATTTTTATCGCTTTGGGGTTTTTAAGATTAAGAACGGGTCGGAGATAAGATTTTGGGAGGATATATGGCTAGGCAATGCTACACTCCGAGATCAATATCCAACCCTCTAAAACATAGTGCGACATAAAGGAGATACGCTGGCCAAGGTCATGCAAAAGTTTCCCCGTAATGTTGCATTCAGGAGAGACTTAATCGGTTCCATACTAGCGTCTTGGAATGCCTTGATTGAACGGTTAGCGGTAATGAAGCTGTCACAAGGTCACGATGAGTTTCGATGGAATCTCAGTAGGAATGGAAAATTATCTGTGAATTCTATGTATAGGGCGCTTGTCCAACCTGAAATACCAGTCGATAATAATAACAAAATATGGAAAATGAAGATACCTCTAAAGATTAAAGTCTTTGCATGGTATCTTCGAAAAGGTGTCATTCTTACAAAAGATAATCTTGTCAAGCGCAACTGGCAAGGGAGTAAGAAATGTCTTTCATGTGCTCCTGACGAGACAATAACACATCTTTTCTTCACTTGTAAGGTTGCACGCTTTATTTGGTCAGCTATCCAAATGACTTCAAACTTATATCAACCCACATCCGTTGTTATTATCTTTGGCAATTCGCTTAACAGGATAGATAATAAGATTAAAACCATTCTTAGGGTCGGAGCGCTCGCCGTCATATGGTCGCTCTGGCTATGTAGGAATGACAAGATCTTTTCTGATAAAAAATTCACTTGTTTGCAGGTCCTGTATCGATGCACGAGTATTGTCCGTTCGTGGTCCATCTTACAACGGGAAGAGTATCGAGACCTTTTATGGAGGCGTGTGTACGACTGGAAGCGGTGGCAAGGGATATTTTTATCCAACATGGGTGACCGCGTGATCTACGATTAGAGCTACCTTGAGCGGCGATAGTTCTTTCATTTGTAACTTGTCGCTTGCTTTTTGTTTTTGTTTTTGTGACTTGCGGTTGTGTGCATCTTAGTTATGCAGAGGCCGGATGTACTTACTTTTATGAAGTAATAAAGCCCTTTATCCAAAAAAGACACCAAAAATGTGTCAACATGGCCCAGGAGCTAGGAACAAAACCTCGAGCAAAATCATTTCTTTCGGACAAAGCCATTAAATGTTGTGATGATCTAATCTCTTGCAGGCAGTGACTAAAAATGGAATTTACACGTGTTGCTTCTCGATAAACAGCCAGGTCACTAACATCGCCAGCCTTTGAATGGGCAGTTGAGGCTCTACCAAAAACAGCTACTAAACCATCGCCAACAATCATCGACCTTCGTGAAGATCTTCTGAGAAAATTGCCGTTCTTGACATGTTTTCAGTCTCAAAGGGGCTGAGGCCAGAGAAGGGTCCGGATGAGAACATGGACGAAGTGCCATCAGATTCATACGTCATCGCGGTATGCCGGACATTAGGACGAGCTGGCGGTGTCGGTATAGATTCCTGGAACTCCGCGGAGCGTTGCACCATCTTAAGTGACTGCACCACCTCACCCATCGTTGGCCTTTGGTTTGCCTCCGGGGAAACACAGGCTGCTGCGATTGTGCACACTCTCACAAAATCATCTTTTGGATACTGTCCACCAAGCTTGGGGTCAGCTAGTTCCTGTAATCTATCTTTGTCTCGAAGAACCGGCCGTGTCTGTTGTCAGTCAAGCAAAAATAACATCATTACACAAGTGTAACATCATATGCACTTTACACTTATTGATAAGCAGATTTATAGATACACATTATGCTGAGGTTTAATGAACTAGCCTGCTCCCAAACTAGCCACAGAAGGCAACTAAGAAACATACCAACAATTTTCAGCGAATAACCATACCCAATGCTAGTCACTCAAGCTAGATACAGAACATAACAGTATCTTTTAGGCTTTCTACCCGTGTGTGTGAGCATTTAGGGAGCGAGAAGCATACATGCAGACAAATAAGAACACTCAACTAGTTACGCGTCATGTTTTGCTTTTCACATGGTGGTGTTTTACTGTTTACCCGTCTTGTTTTGGTCCAACTTCCTTTGACACTCAACTAGTTGGCTGCTCAATAATTACTACAATAACACAGATTCACACTTCGATGTAAGAGAGACTAATGCAAAAATAACTAAAGATGATATAGAATTGAAGGAAATCTAACCCATGTGACTAGATTCTCCTGCCCCGAAGATTGTGACATGTCCACAGGCCTCCTCCCAGTAAGCAGTTCAAGTAGAACAACTCCATAGCTATATACATCACTTTTTACAATTAAGTGCCCTGTCATTGCATACTCTGGTGCTACGTACCTGAAAAAACACGTCGGACATATAAAGCAAAAGCAGAACAGAAATAGATGGATGTAGCTCAAGGTATGACACATTCAGATTACCCAAAAGTTCCCATAACACGAGTTGAAAGATAATTTAAGCGGCCTTCTGGCGCCTGTTTGGCCAAACCAAAATCGGACACTTTAGCATGAAAATCATTCTCAAGCAATATATTAGAAGCTTTGAAATCCCTGTGGATCACAGAAGGCTGTGAATCCTCGTGAAGGTATGCTAATCCCCTGGCAGCATCAAGTGCTATCTTCATTCTAGTGTCCCAATCCAAGGGGCAGTTAGCGCCTAATGAGCCTGGTAAAATGAAAGATGCAATCAGAATCGTGTTTTAAAGATCAGGAAATTAAAATATATTTAAGGTAACAAATTTAACCAAATGAAAGATTAGTTCCAGTTGTCTCTAAATTGGTGACTATGCAGCAATGGTTCAGAAAGAAAAAGTTGGCAAGCCATACCATGAAGCCAAGCTTCTAGGCTTCCATTAGGAACAAGCTCGTAACAAAGAAGGCTCTGTGACAATTCACGGTTGCTATAGTATCCAATGAGTTTCACAAGGTTGCGGTGGTGCAACCTGCTCAGCATCTCCACTTCAACTAGAAACTCCTTATCTCCTTGGTGCCCCCCAGTAGTAAGCTTCTTGATAGCGACAGCAGTGCCATCACTTAGTATCCCCTTGAAGACACGACCAAAACCACCTTCCCCAAGCAAACTTGAATCCTCAAAATTGTTTGTTGCTTCTTTAAGTTCTTCGTATGCAAGGAACCTTGTACTTGTGGGGCGAGGAAGTGATTCAACTGCAGATACTGCATCTGGTGTCCTTTGCTTGGCTGCAGAGAACAACGGATGAGGTTAATACACATTAAATGATTCTGAAAACAAAGATAATATACACTGGTTAAGAAACCAAACATTCAATCATTTGAAATTGACAACAAAGCTGAATGAAATATAGGGAGCTATGGATAAAGTATCTGCTTCTATCCTCATTTATTAATATTCACACGACTACAACCAGAAATACATTGTGGCCTTTCACAGTCCACAAATTCCTTTTCGGAAAAAACAGTCCACAAATACATAAGAAAGATGCATTTCTCTTAACATGACAAGCCATGAAGACCTTAGTTCAAATGTATTGCACTTGCACGAGGGAAATCGAACCTACAAAGTATCCACCCAATGCTATATATTATTAGGCGACTTTTCTGCTTCCACTGCCGTGATCCAATATGCTGTGATTTGATCCAGTAATAGTCACAATTCACAAATGGCTTTGTATAGTCGTCTAGCCAGCATGGTCCTACATATAGGCATATTTTGACACACAAGTCCGGAACTTCTCTAGATAGAGTAAATGCGCCATATGCCTCTAAACTTCCAAATTGCATCTCTAAGTTCTTGAACATGTTTAAGTTGGTTAGGCCCCAAACGTACCATGCAGAACTAGAGTGCTGATACGATAGATTGATTAGTACAACATGACATTTAATTGTTCACCCACACACCAAACTCTTCTAAGATCTTATGACAAGGGCGATCTAAGTTGGTTAGGCCCCAAACGTACCATGCAGAACTAGAGTGCTGATACAATAGATTGATTAGTACAACATGACATTTAATTGTTCACCCACACACCAAACTCTTCTAAGATCTTATGACAAGGGCGATCAGAAGGAGTGATAGTGGCTGCCCTTGCCTGTGCCTGAGAAATGAAAGTAGCAGTGTCTGTGGCTTAGATGTTGAGATCCAGGATAATGTTTGTCCCCCTTAGATGTGCAGGTTAGGAGACTAGAGGCTTATTTGACCCCCTCAAAACAACCATAGGAACCTAGCGTGCATATTATTGAGCATCTGCTCACTTCCTATTAATAAAAAATGGGATGGGCAGGGGTGAATGTTGGGGAAACAGTGAATTCCATGTATCATACAATCATTATTTGAAGGCTGTACCTACTAGTCAGTGGTAGACAATCAACTATGATAGCATGTTTTATTGTACCAGCCTATATATAGCGCGGGTACAAATATCACGGTTGCTGTCCATCAGCAAACCAGACAGACAAAATTAATCTACCATCGACAATACTAATGCTCCAACTGAAGACCAGTGTAGCATCCAAGCAATAGCTTCTAGTATTAGGCGCTATAACTTCACATACAGATCTCGATAAGGGGAAAACTACGCACAAAATAAAAAATATGAACATAGACAATAGTGCAGAATTTGGAGACTTGTTGCATATAGCATGGTTTACATAATATAATCACATCATGTAAAATAAATAGATAAAACTATGTTATTTTCTTAATTATTACTTTTTTGCAAAAAATAAAGGACTAGATAACTCGACGCATACGTGTTTCAACAGGAGGCAGCTTCTTCTTTCCTTTCCTAAATGTGCAGAAGCAAATAAGTAACACAATCACCAGGACACCAATTAGAGCACCAATACATATGCAAATGACAGTAACCAGGCTCAAGTGTCTGCCACTGTTGATATATTCACTCGTTCTTGGTAAGGCAGATGATGTAGAGGGAGATGCCTTAGGTGATATCATGAATGCTGGAGCTGAAAATGAAACAGAAGACAGAAAACTGTTAGGAGAGGAAATTTAATTTTAAATGGGATATAATAATAAGTAAGGCACCATGTAGAAAGTAAAATATCACGAAGCATCATTTCATAGCATGACATTAGCAATCCCAAGATCATCAAAGAAAACAACATAGCTGACTGAAGGACAAAGTTCAGAAATTAAACTGAAGAGCACTTTGGTCAACATGGCAAAAGAAAGGGTACATTGTGCCGATTGAATACCTGTAATCTGAAGATTTTAAACAGAAACAGAAAAATATGTAAAGATTTAAATCAGTGCTTTAAAAAGCAAAGCAATATGTAATCTACATGTCCCTATGTGGCTTCTTGTGTAATGCGGCTTCCCTGGTTTATATGCACGCGGCACGCTTGCTTTCTTTTTCTCTTTCTTTGCATCGAACGAGTTGGGCGTTAAAATTCCATAGCGTGATAGAATTCGAGTATCTACCGCCCATCTACACTATTATAAGTAAATAATGCATCCTTTTCAGCATACTTGGCACTTTTTACAAAATAATGCGCTCCTAGAATTGTATTTTAGATACAAGTGAACAAAACCCTTTACCAACATTGCAAGCAGAAATAATAAGGTGGGAGGGTGAAAGAAATGGGTAGAGTTAACCAAAGTAATTTTGAAAACAATAGATTGGGAAGTGAAAATTTGTAAAGCAAATAGCACAACAATTTTGGTCAAAATTTACATGTTTCTGGAAACATAGGTAGTACTTCCTTGAAGCATCAGTCAAACAGGTTCCTACTTTAACAAGTTGGTAGTTCACAGTTCACACTATGGGCAATTGGACACAACAGGGATCTTGGAGTATCATGAGCTGCAATATTCTTTGATCTCTTGACTAAACAAAACAATACAGACGAAGTTAAAGAAAAATAGTGAAGTGGCATTTCAGTTTTCACTACCTTGACAATAGAAAAGATATATCAGCATCGTAACACATAGAAAAACATCAAGATGACAAAGGATTACCAGGAGCTGGACCCAATGGCCTGAACCATGTTAACTTAATAAGGCTGTAGTCCCCGACCAGCACCGGATTGATCCGAACTGTATGTAAGCTAAGAGAATAATTCATTGCACTAACTTGATTGGACGAGAAGCTATTTCCAGTGTGGGGAGCTATGTCCATTGTCATATTTAGCCCAGAAGTTCCAACAACATAGAAATTTACAATTTCAAATTGAGTAACCCGCAAGTTGAGCTGTGACGCAAGCTCCTCAAGAAATTCGTTGCTCCAATTTGAATTCAAGGAAACATTGTGAAGGAAGAGCTCAACTCTTACTGGGTAAACACAATGGCAGTCCTGGCTCCCTCGTCTTTGTACCATGTTTGGAGCACAACAGCCTATAAAACAGAGAGTAAATTATAAAAGAATTGACCGCTTGACAGAGTATCTAGAGCAAATATCAGGATGTACTACAAGCCATAAATTTGGTCAAACTTTACAAAATTTGACTTAAGACAAACCTAATATGCAAAGTAAAAAGAAACAAAGGGATTATGATTGAAGTCAATGTTATCCATCACCGTTCTTATGAAACTGCTATCAATCCTAAGCTCCATTTCATCAGTCAATGCTAGAATTAGCAAAAGCCAATAGACTAATTTAATTTACATGCCATGTAAGAACTGGTAGGACGATCAGTCATGAGGTGCTATTTCCCCAAATGAGGAGGATGCTGAATTAGATTTCAATACGCAAGCATCTCTTCTATATAATTCAGAGTCAAGTTTGACATAATGAAATCATTTGGAACTAGATTATTTCAGGCTCTAGGAAAACTTACCGTCGTGTGGGGATACTGGGGGCTGCACTAATCCAGAAGGAGCTGCACTAGTATTCGAAGCTGCATCAGGGGGGGTAGCATCTGCATGAGCAGGAACGTCTTCTGCTGAGCGCCTGTTATGCTGCACCGAAGGATCGAACAGGTCCGAGGAATAAAAGGCGAGGTCAGAAGCTCCAGAGATGGAGCTATAACTCGGTGTGGAGATGGGAGGTTGCACAGATGATAGAGCAGATGGTGATGGATATAGCTTGTTTTTCCTATTCTGATGCATTGTAATACTTGTGTCAACTTTAGTTTGGGACACCATGGGCCGAAGTGGACTCCATCCTTGTGAAGGAGACATAGCAAGGGTGTCATCCTTTATGGCTGATGTTTTAGCAATCAAATCGGTCTCATTGATAAATTCCAGAGCCAATATAAGAACCAGGAGATTAAATAAAAGTTTCCTTGGAGCATCTTCAAACAGTCCTGCCAAGAAACAGAGTAACCAGTCAGCACCATTTTAAGACAAGGGTATGTTGCGAATTGCCCAGGGGAAGGTGCAACTAGTTGATACCGACTCATATATCTACTGAATTAGTGTGAAGAAGAAAATACAGAACAGACAAACTTGTGTATATCTTAAAGAGATGATGAATTAAGCACATTGACTACTTATGTTCCATCCAAGGCACGGGTTCATGGCATCAGCCAGCCAATCTAAGCTGTTGAAGCAAGCATTCCAGAATTAGACTCACTCCAGTTACCCAGTAAAGCAAGCAGGGGCAGCGAAGCCCGCGAAGGGCAGTCAGTCCGCCATTCCGACGATTCCCAACCGAGCTCCAGATTGAGCTATGAAACAAACGCAGAAACTAAGATTCTAGCACCGCCGCCAGCCCCGGCACTGAATTGGCCGTCCCACGCACCCTCCCCTCCCTTCCGCCCCCAAAACCTTGCCGTCACCTCAACACGGTACGGAGACGAGGGCGGGCGTCCCTGAGGCGCTAAACCTCAAGCCTCCCCCCTAATTAACCGCGCCACGGCACGAATTCCCAGCAGGTCCCGTCCCTCACTCTCCCTACCGAAGCAAAGCAAGCAAGGAAAACATATGGAGCACGGGGGTCCCGGTTCCGGCGTTCCGACGCAACCTAGGAGTGGGCTCAGATCGAGGGAGGTAGAGGGGGGATGACTGACCTCGGCCGGAGCGCCACGAGGCGTGCCCGGGGCGCGCCATCCCCGGCGCGGCGATCTACTGCGGCGCCGGCGACGTGGGGCCCATGGGACGGCGCCGGGGAGGGAGGGCTAGGTTTTGGGGAGCCGGAGCCGGAGCCGCGCCGCTTTGGGAATTTGTTGTTGCCTCTGTCTTCCCTCCTCCACTCCACCTTTCGCCGTGGTGGCCTCGAGCCGAGCTGCTGCTGATGCGGCTGCGGTGGTTTTCTCGCTTTTTGGCTCGCTCCGCTCCGCTGCCTGCCTGCTTGCTGCTGCTTTTTCCGCCTGCGCGAGCGCGACTTTTCTTTCCGTTGGCCTCGCAGCAGCGTACGCTCCAAGGCGGGCGACGCGACGCCACTGAGCGCAGTCAAATCAAATGCTCCTAGGTCCTAGCTCCGTCCGAGCACTCACTGCCACTGCCAGACGCGAGCGAGAATTAAGAACGTTCCGTGAGTTTGACAGCGCTTACTACTAGACCCGACTGCACTAGTTGCTGCTTAGTTTAGTTTTAGGGGCTGTTTGGTTTGTGACTAAGTTTGCCACACCAGGTTAGTGTTTGGTTCAAGCCTTACCTTAGGCAAGATGTTTTTTGCCACACTAGGGCCCCACATTCCATACACACAAAAAGTGTGGCAAGATTCCCTTAGGCTTGCCAACTTGTGGCTCTCATTTTGAAGAACTAACCTTAGGCAACTTTGGCAAGCAAGTGTGGCATGGCAAGGCTGAAAACCAAACAGCCCCTTAATATCTGCTTATATTATACTAGTACTCCGTATATTCATTAAACAGAACTAGCCTTCAAAAGAAAAACTTACTCCTATTTTGGAGTACTATACACCTCCCAAAGAACCTAACTTGTTGATTAATTAACCATGGGAAATCCATCCTAGCGTAGGTGAAGGAAGGAAAACCAAGCTAGGACACTCTAAACTAATCACCAGGTTAGCTAGGATAAACTAATCAACCCGTCGTCTACTTTAACCCCGGAAAGGACGATGCCCCGTAGGCTACAGTTGTGAACCATTAGATGCGCATCAAATCCGGGTAGACGCAGACGCCTGCGGCCATGTATTTTCTTTTATTTTTCCCTCATGTACGATGTATGTGTGTATGTATGTATCCGTTTTTTATCCTCCGTACCAAACGCTCTACCCCATTTCTACGAGCAACAGCGACAGCCATGAGATGCAGCAGTTGAAACTTGAAAGGATGAGCAACAAGTTGTTTGGCTAATCCTGGACCGTAGCGCTATGATTTGACCGGGGTATACTAATGTTTCTCAACTGCCGGAAGAAGAAATTTTGGATTGTGCTTGACGGTGACTACTTAGATGGCATTGCATTGCACCTCTCCTTTGAAGCACATTTCATGGCGTTCGGCCGGTCCTTGTCCTTAGCTGAATTTGGTCCTCTTTGCCCCTCTTTCTTTTTTTATTTGCGGGACTCTTGGGCTTTCTCTTGACCCGCATTCAAAAGATCAAAAAAAAATCTCAATCTCAAATGCTGAACGTTTGTAGCTAAAGGGGCGGAAGTTAAAAAGAAAGTTGGCAGGATAGATAGTAACTTAATTAAGCTGACATATCAACCAAACTGCTGGCCACTTGTTACTGATGTGATGCCACATTTGACGAGTATCCAACACGTTGGCACACACACACCCTGCACCACCAAACATATCTATGCGCTCACGTAATGTTGTAGAGAGGGAAGTTTCATAGTGATTACAAACACCTTGCTACGGATGGATTACTGAAAGAACAAACTGCGTTAACACGAAATGGGGGAATGTATCAAACCACTTGAGGTACAAACCCCGCACTAACTACCCGATTAAAAGCAAGGCAGCATATTAAGCTAGGAGTATAATTTAGGGTAGCAAAAAAATGTTTTTGGGGTATGAAAAATGGTGTCTCCAACAGATGCTCTATTTGAAGGCAGCATGTTAAGAGTATAATTTAGGGCAAAACAAAAGTTTTTAGGGTATGGAAAATGGTGTCTCCAATAGTTGCTACTACTACTGCCAGTACGTTCGGAACAGAGTCCCTCCGCCGTACGAGAAGCCCCTCCTTCCAGAAGCATCTTCACTTAGCAGAGTGCCAAGAACTCACCGTTTGATAAAGCCTCTAGATCGGTTCAAGCTTGTAACCTTAGGCCCCTCCTCCTTTATAAGGCCAGGCTAGGTGTAGATCGAGATAAATCTTATATCAAGTCATCGGGGTTTTTTTGCGAAAAAAACTTCCGATCTATTCATCTTCAATCATGACAGTACAACAAACATCAAAAATAATAAAAATTACATTCATATTCGTAGACCATCTAGCGACGACTACAAGTACTGAAGCGAGCCGAGGACGCGCCGATGTCATAGCCCCTCCATCACCGGAGCCGGGCAAAACTTGTTGTAGTAAACAGTCGGGAAGTCTCCGTGCTGAGGCCCCATAGAACCAGCACACCAGAACAGCAACCGTCGTCATTGAAGAGTAACGTAGATCGGAAGGATCCAACCTGACACAAAAACGTAGACAAACTACGAACAGATCCAAGCAAATCCACCAAGGACAGACCGCCGGAAACACACCTCCACACGCCCACCGATGATGCTAGATGCATCACCGGGATGGGGGCTAGGTGGGAAGACCTTTATTCCTTCTTCACGGAAGCGCCACCATCTCGTCTTCCGGAGCAAGACACAAACCCTAAAAAATCTTAAAAGAATAACTAAAATTAGAGCCCTCCCACCGGTAAAAGCCAAGATCCATCACATCACCTTGACCCTAAGGCCATCGGAGATGAGAAGGATCGGCGGCGGCGCCGGTGGGAGGCGGCGACGGCTGGTGTGTGGCTAGGGAAAAGGAGGCGGTGACGGCTGGTGCATGGAAGCGGACAGACTAATTGCGGAATATCAAGTCATCGTTCCTAGGAAAAATAAGAAACTTGGTCTACGTACGGATATTTTCATTGAAACGCTTCACAAAACCTACCTATTACGAACGAGGTTGTGTGCAATTCAAGGTAAATGAGCTAGGGTTTAGTGTTAAGCATGACATAGTTTATCCAAACGATTCCATATTGGGCATGGACCCTATATCTGCACTCTAGATGTCAAGTTTTGTTTTATTTTTTTGGCTCATTTAGAGAAAGTAAAAAAATACCTAGAAATCGGGCCTTTACCCAGCTTTAGAACACATTTTTTCACGTCTAGAGTTTCACTTAACAAAAGTGCTCGGATTGATCACCTAACATGTATAATAGTAGAGAAAGCGTTGTTACATCAACAGCACAAACCAAACATCTTCAAATTTGAATTTTATCTCAATTTTGAAATTCTACTCAAATTGGAATATTATTTCAAAAATTCACGCCAAAGTAAAAAATAGAATTACATAAATGTTCATAAGTTTCTTATTCAACAACACATAGTACCAATGCACAAGTTAGAACAAGTTTTCACTTCTGCTTCTTACCACTTGATTTTTCATCTTCTTGCCACTGCTTGTTTTTGCTTCTACAACAGACAATTCACTCAAGCTCTTGGTTTTCTTCACTGTGCTAGATGGGACAGTATGAGTTGGCATCACATCAGTTGGAATAGCTTCAGTTGGCACCACAACATGTAATAGAGTCTCCGTTTGCACCACATCAACTAGAATAGCATCAGCTTGCAGCACAACTTCCAGTATAGGCTCAGTTTACACAACATGAGCTGCAACAGCTTCTGTTTGCGCCATACCATCCATTGGAGCCTCATTTTGCACCTCAACATCCAAGTCTAGATCATTTTGCAGCAAGACATCCAAATTTGGCTTATCTTTCACCATAACATCATCCTGTGGTTCAGGGGTGGGTTCAGTTGGCACCACTATTTCACCAAAACTTCTAAAAAAAATCTACAACCATCGTTCTTGCCTTTTTTTATTTGACCATGCATCTTCAACAACAAGGGATTTACCTGCACGCTTCTTCCTCATAAAAGTAAATAGTGTGGATGATCGCAAGAGTTGGATGGCCTTATGGGACACGAACGCTCCAGGTAAAGCTAAAATCCATATGTGGAGGCTGTTGAAAAATGGGTTGGTTGTGGGTTCTGAACTTCGGCATAGAAGGATTAACCCTGGGGTGTTTTGCCCGGCTTGTGGAAGAGATGAGGACATTGCCCACAGGTTTTGGAACTGCCCACGCTGGATGATGTTTTGGAAGGTCTTGCGCTCAGAATTGCGAACTCAAGTGGCGATCCCATCGATTACGATTTGTTCGCAAAGTGAAATCACTAACTGGTTGTTGGAGTGGTTTGCAAACAATTCGGATGAGGAGAAGGAGGTGACGGTCCAGGGCGTCTATGCTATCTGGTTAGCCGGTAACAATACCAGAGATGGATCACGGATAGAAGGCGCGAATGAGATTGCCATAAGAGTCCAATATTTGATCAAGGAATGGCATGAGGTAAGGAACCGTATTGTGGTGTAAAAAACTCAAGCACAGGCTGTTGTCTGGTCTCCACCTGATGAAGGTTGGATCAAAGTTAATGTTTATGGGGCTATTTCTAGGCAGGGGGTGTGGTGGTGCAGGTTGTATCTTTAGGGACCATTATAATGCCTTCCTGGGAATGGTCTGCTTAAATCTCAAGGGCGTCACTTGTCGGTCCAGTGGGAACTGGGGCACCTTGGGCCGTGCCTTTGGGCCGGGGTGCGCTAGTAGGAATAAGAATTCCCATCATCCTTCAAGAAGCTTCATCCTCAAGAGATAGAGGGCCCCCGGAAGCATGTCGTCAACAGTGGGAATCTCCCCATGAGGAGACCTGTCGCAGAAGACCACGCGCCCAGGAGGCTGCATGCCTGAGCCATCCCGAGGACATACCCCTCTTGAAGACATTTACCTCTCGAAGAGCTAAGACAAAGACCCAGCAAGGTGGATAAGAGTGACATAGCTTCCTTCTCGATGGAGACTCGCCAAGCTTCCTGAAGACCGCTCCTCTTCAAGACGAAGCCAAGTCCAAGGCAACAACCACCAAGGTCGCCTCGTAGTAGAAACCAAAAAAATATTCTAACTAGCGTTGCCGAAAACCAAGATCTATCTAGCCGCATTACTGTAATGGCGAAAGGTATCGGTAACGTACCCTTGATGTAGTCCGTAACGCGTAAAACATTCCCGCAAACATGGTTGATGTAGTCGTACGATCCTTAAGGCCTCCGAGCCGTGTAGATGCCCCGACGATGAGTGCCGCACGTGCAGCACCTCGTAGTACTCACACACATATGGTGCTCGACGACGACCTCTGGACTCCGATCTAGTGAAGCTTGCGGAAGAAGACCCTTCTGGACCAGAATTCCTGCAGCACGACGTTGTAGTGCGGGGGTGTTGTCTCTCACGAAGGTGTAGGAGAAAACGGGAGAGAAAACATCATCTTGAAGGATAAGAGGAGGTTTCCCTTAAGAAAGAACTTTTTTTAACTTACATTAAAAAGTTCACCCCTCCATATTTATATAAAGGACAATGGTGTGAGATAAGGCTCCTCCCTTAGCAATATGGGACTAAACCCATGTGCTAGGGAGGGGTGGCCAGCCAAGGGAGGAGGAGGGCGCCACCCTGGTGGGCCCCAAGGGCCCATGGCGCCTCCCCTTTGCGGGAGGGAGCCTCTCTCTCCTTTCCCCTATTGGGCTTCTTTCTAAAAGAAGGCTCATTGCACTTTCAAATTAAAAGTAAAATATTATCAATTATCAATTCACTTAATTAATAATAAAAAATATTATTTAACTTTATTTCACTTTATTTTCCAAATCAAAATTCGCTTGATTTAGTTGAAGATGGTTCTTGACAATTAATGAAAGAAACTTATTCTTGCGCCTGTGAAACTTAGCTTTTGATTTGTTGAGCTTTATTATTTCTTGCAGAACGCTTTCTTCATGCATATGCTTGAATGGATAGGATTCATTTAGCACTCCTCGGCGTGGTGGGGTGTCAACAAAGTAAAATTATATTAAAAAAATAGACCGAAACAAATCCTACCTTCTTTATGGGGTCAATGATAAGAGCTTTGTCTCCAGACAGTTGTGTGGATGACTCCACTGATGATGCAACATCATAAAGTGCCAAAGTTTCTGAAAAACGAGAATTTTTGAAGTTGGGGAATCTATTTCCATACCTCCATGAGCTTCATACCATACTCTTTCATTTGGAATATAAGAGACTATACCTGACGGGGATGTACCCCGGCAAATCCCATGGTCAGGGACCCTGGGTTAGTCATGAGAGGCACAGGTTGGACGATAGCTCGTCGGCTAATAGGAGGATACGTTCCTGCTCGATATTATTGCTTGGAGATGGCGATTACAGGGAGGCCAAGGCTATTGCGCACAAGGCTAGGGTTACATATTGTGTGTTGTCCCCCTCGACGTCTCCCCTCCTAGCCCTTATATACTAGGCTAGGTCTCGGGGAGTCCGTTCTGAATTACAGATGAGTTTTCATAACCATAATCTTGTACCGTACGGCAGGTTTGCACCTTCCTTATGAGTCGCAGACTCCTACGTCGATGGCTCTAGTGGGCCAAGACTGGACCCAGGAGGCATCTTTGTGGGCCTTCTGTCTTCGGATACGCCGGGTAGGCCCATCCATAGGAGTCGTGGGGTCACCCCCTCGTCAGTAGCCCCCGAGTGCCTGGGGGACTTGAAGAGTCGTGCAGGGACTCAAGTCCTTTCTTGCGTCGTTTTGATGTATGCACGGTTTAACCGCGAGTCGCTGGCAGTCTGGGGGGTCGATGTTTCGAGGGATGCTAAGCTGAAAGGGCCCAAGGAGTCGACTGGTCGAGCCTTGGTGAATTGCGCTAGTGGCAAATACCGTAATAGCCCAATCAAATCATGTCCCTCGACATGAGCTTGGAACACTGGTGTCGAGCAAAAGTCATGCCGCTGCAGGTCTTACAGTGATCAATTGCCGCCAGTAAAGTTCGTAGCCTAGGCGCGTCCGCCCGGCTTTTTCTATCATGCAAGCGCATGGAAAAGGTTGGGAGTGAAATCTCTCTGCGGCAAGTCCCAGTCCGGCCGATCTGCGCAGCGGGGTCTTACCTACACGCTAAGCTTGCGTGGCATCTGGGCACAGTGTATCGTGTTCCAGGAATATGTATTTTATTGAGGCGTGGAGCCTGGTTGATAATGCACCCACTTGGAATAAAAAAAATCAAGCGAGCTGTTTTAGTGGTCGCTCGCGGAGCTTTGTCGAGCGCTCGGGCGAGGAGTAATGTAGAGAAGTACTTGCTCGGGAAGTCTTCGAGTGCTCGGGGTACTTAGAGTTCTGCGAGTAATCATTCGAGTATCGCTTTTCCTCTCGGGGTGAGGGAGCACCCGATACTCTGGGACCATATAATCTGGTGAGTGCAATTCTGCTTTATCTTGCGTCGGGGTGAGGGAGCACCCGAGACTCTCATGGGTGCGAGTAATCAGTCGAGCACGTCTTTTCCTTCTAGGTGAGGGAGCACCCGAAACTCTCATGGGTGCGAGTAATCACTCGAGCACATATTTACTCCTTAGGTGAGGGAGCACCCGAAACTCTCATGGGTGCGAGTAATCACTCAAGCACATATTTACTCCTTAGGTGAGGGAGCACCCGAAACTCTAGTGGAGATGCTCCCGATGGGAGTAAGATCTTTTGCCCAACGGAAAAAGATTTAAAAGGTTAAAGCTCTGAGGCTGGGAAGCGTACTTGATACGCCTTGTTGGGATGTGACGCTGGCTTGGTTTTCTGGCATCTTGACCACCGTAGCCTGTCAAAGGAAATGACTTGGCACTGTCCTGCCGAAATTTGCGCTTCGTGTGATTATGGTCCTCTTTTTGCGCGCGTAGTGGGCGGTGTTGTTACTACGCCGATTGGATTTTCCATGCTTTTTGCCTGCCGTGGGATCGTGCCACATTTACTGGATGCTTGAATTGAACGGTGCCCCTGCTCTCCTGGCTGTTGGTTAAATACCGAGCGGCTGGGTAAGTTTTAAGTTTTACCCGGCCATTGCCTTCCATCTATCGCTTCTGCTTTTCCCCTGTTCTTGAGCCTTCACCTTCCACCTCTTGCTGCTTGCTGCGAAATCTATGACCAAATGCTCCCGTGCTGCTCCGTAGTCGGCCAAGATGTCTGGCAAGTGGGAGCGCTCGACCTTTGGGGTTGCGGATCTCGGTTCGCTGATGGCTGATGGCTTGGTGGTGGGAGATGCCGTGCGGATTCCGGGGGATGAGCCGGTTCCCGCTCCGACGGCATATGAGCGGGTGTGTTTTCTGGCGTTCTTTCCTCGCGGGTTTGCCCTTCCGGTTCACCCTTTTATTCGTGGTTTGCTGTACTCCTATCGGCTTCAGCTGCATAACTTGACTCCCAATGGGATTTTTCACATTGCTTGCTTTATTACCCTTTGTGAGGCTTTCTTGGGGATCTATCCCCATTGGGGGCTCTGTAAGCGCCTCTTTTGCATAAAGAGGACGAACTCTGAGTATGCTGTGGGGCAGGTGGGCATATCCATTAGGGATTCACATTCATACTTTGATTTGGAGATGCTTGACTCCGTCAGTGCTTGGCGGAAAAGTTGGTTCTATCTGAAGGATCAGCACATTGCTGGGCAGCGGTTCGGTCTTGCCCCCTTTAAGCCCGAGGCACGAGTGGTCAAGAAGGCTTCGTGGTCCCATTCTTTGTCTGCGATAGAGTCGTCTGCAGTGGCTCCATTCTTGCAGAGGATTGCTGTATTGATGGACAACTTGGCCGATGGGAATCTCATCTCTGTTTTTATTGGGAGGCGTGTCCAGCCATTGCAGTATCGAGTCCGTCCCATGTGGCAGTATGAGGGAGTCGAGGACTCGACAAGATTTTCTCGCGAGGAGCTTGATGTTGATGGCCTCTTGGCCCGGATCTAGTATGTGACCAAGTGCTCGAGCATTTCGGAGATGGATGTCGTCCGTCCTTATTCTGCTGATCACGCGCTGCCGCAGGTCCGCGGCTTTGAGTTTCTCGCCTGGTTTTAGATGTTTGCTTGATTCTTTGCTGAATATGATATTTGCTTTGTAGGGCCACGTTCCTGTGTTGTGCAACCCTCCGCAGCCGAAGGATGCTGATATTCTTGAAGAGCCAGATGCTTCTGCTGCTGTCGATGCTGCTCCGAGTGTTGATGCCCGCGTGCCTGCGGGTGCCACTGGTGCTGACGAGTCCACGGGGGCCGAGCTACCGGCAACCGGAGATAGTGAGGAATCGGTCCCCTTTCGTGTAAAGAGGTCGCGGCCTTTTAGCGCCGAAGACGCGACGAGTGGTGCTGTTCTGCTGCCTGCGCCATCCGATGATCCGTCTCCTCCTGTGGCTGTCAAAAGGCCCAGATTCGGGAGGTTGCTGCGTACTTGTTGTGCGCGTGGCGGGTAATAATATGCTCGGCTGTTGATGGGGCTGTTTTCCTCTGTTCTTTTGTCTGATGGTGTGTTACTTTGTAGTGCCGCAACTGCTCCGACTGCTTCCTCCACCAGTGCGGCTACTGTCGACCTGCAATCGACTGACTCTGAAGTAGCCGCGAAGCATACTGGAGATTCTTCGGCTGCTGTTGGTCAACTCGTGCCATCGGTGACTCCTGCTGTCTCGGTTGCGGGTGCGATTCCTGCTGCTGCTCCGCCGGTGACGTCTAGTGTTATTGCTTCTGAGGTCAAGCCTGCTACTCCAGGTCATCCTTATTTGGGTCGTCTTGATCTTGCCGTGGAAGATAAAGTCCATTTTTTCGACCGCATAGCTGGGCTGGTGAGTTTGTTTCCTGCTTGTTTGTGTAGTCTTTGTCATCGGGGGCACGGCAGTGCTCCCGTTGGGAGTAGCCCCCGAGGCTGCAAGCAAGCGCTTGCGGTTGGTTGTAGCCTTGCTTTGGTTCTGACTTAATGTTTGATTTCTTCGAATAGCCGGTGTTTCAGCACTATGAGCGGCTGGTTGTCGAGGCTGAGCATTGGCAACAGGCCCACAATTCTGCCCAGGATGCTTTGTCTGCCATGAGTAGTAAGTCTTTTTTCCTGTACTGCTGTGCTTGAGCTGCTGGGTCCTCTTTTCTGAGTGTTGTCTTGGTTCTTAGACCATCGTCAAACTGCCGAGAAGCGGGTCGAGAAGGCGGAAAGAACGATTTCCTACCTCAAGGCTGCTTTATCTTCCAAGGAGAAAGAGTTGCACGACCAACACGAGGAGCTGGTACGCTTGCTTTCTTCGAGGCGGTTCTACGTGGATTATCAGTTATGCTTTCTGCTATGGATCCCTTAGTCATCAGCCCCAGGACCGTGATGTTATCCATCCCTGTAGCGATCACCATTTCAGAAGAGCAAATGGCCCAAGTTCTGGACACTGGTAGCGACCAGGAGAAGCACTCTTCTCATATCGTGATCTCTGAGATTCCCACTGTTGGGGAGGTAGCTACCCATGATAATGCCTACAGTGATGAGATCTGTGAGACGAATGATGTACTAATGGGTGATGCCGCTGAATCTGCTTGTGATCCTAGGTTTCAGAAGATGATTATGAATGAGGTGATGCCTATAGACACGGTACAACTTCGCCGTAGCTCCAGGTCAACTAAGTATGATGGGTTTAAAGCTCCTGCTTTCACTGATAAAAGACTTGCTGTGTCCAAAGTCAAGAAGAGGATGGCTCCATCGGTGGTTACTAAGTCAGCCCCAACTGCTCCTTCTGATGGTCTGCAGATTGCGATCAGTGATAGTTCAGACAGTGCTGATGAAGCTACCCCTCCTCCAACACCCATTCGTACTCTGCAGAAGGTGGGATCCGGTCTCTGTGGCATTCCGCTTGATGAGTTCAGTGCCGAAAAACTGCTTGCTGGGAGCTCGGCTTCCCGCGGTGGTAACATCTAAATCCTTCCATTCCACCTAATAAATGTTGGAACGTCCTGAGCTGGAATATCCGTGGGATTAACTCTGAAGAGAAGCAGCTTGCCGTTCACAACGTCATCGCCTCTAGTGGGTGCTCTATCGTTTGTCTGCAAGAAACTAAACGTGAACACTTCGATTTGAGTTTTGTCAAACTATGTTGTCCCAAAAGTTTTGATAAGTTTGCCTTTATTCCCTCGGTGGGTAATTCTGGGGGTATTTGCACGTTGTGGATGAGTTTGGTTTTTTCTGGGGCACCGGTATTTTCTGAACCTTTTGCGCTGGGAATGAGATTTACCTCGATCCAATCTAACGATACTTGGACGTTAGTTAACGTATATGGGCCGTGTTCTGGTGATGGGCGTAACACTTACACCTCTTGGCTTTTTGACCTGAATATACCTATGGGCAAGGATTGGCTGTTCGTAGGTGATTTTAATTACATTCGATCGCCGGATAACCGTAACAGGGGGGTGGCAGTCCTGCTGACATGATGACGTTCAATGACTTCATTAGTAGTCAGTCCCTAGTTGAGCTGCCCATCAAGGGGAGATCCTACACCTGGAGCAACATGCAGTCTGACCCATTGCTTGAGCAACTTGATTGGTATTTTACGTCAATCGACTGGTCTGCGAAATACCCAAATACAATGGTCATGCCTTTAGGAAAACCACTTTCAGACCATGTGCCTTGTTATGTTAGCATCCAGACGCGCATCCCCCATTCGCAAGTGTTCAGGTTTGAGGAATACTGGCTCTCCCACCCAGGGTTCTTTGAGGTGGTGCAAGCTGTTTGGAACAGACCCTGCTTTGCGAGTAATTCAGCCGCCTTGATCTGTAAAAAGTTTAAAACACTGCGTTATGAGCTTAAAAAATGGAGCAAAAACATCTCTCGACTGTCTACCCTTATTGAGAATTCGAACAAAACACTTGCTGCTTTGGATGCCATTGAGGACAGACGGTGTTTGACGATACCTGAATCTAACTTTCGGTGTATTCTGAAAAAACATTTGCTCTCCCTCCTGAACTACAAGAAACTATACTGGAAAAAACAATGTACAGTACGGTATTTCAAGTTTGGGGATGGCAATACTAAATTCTTTCACCGAGTTGCCACTAAAAGGTATAGGCGCAATTCGGTCGCCTCCCTGCGATTACCTGGTGGCATGACTGTCATGGATCACCCCGGCAAAGAGGCGATTCTCTTTCAGACATATAAGGAGCGTCTTGGTCAATCAGACCCGATCAACATGGTGCTAAATGTCCATAATCTGATTAAAAGTTTTGATGGGTTGGAACAGTTGTCAGTACCGTTCACAGCTGAAGAGATAGATGAAGCCGTTAAAAACTTGCCCTCTGATCGTGCACCTGGCCCGGACGAATTCAGTGGGGGTTTCCTCAAATCTTGTTGGCATCTAATCAAGGAGGATTTCTATCGGTTCTGCTCAGATTTTCATGCGGGAGGGATGGACATTGAGAGTCTCAATGAAGGATTCATCACTCTGATCCCCAAGGTGCTATCTCCAGAAACGGCCAATGATTTTAGACCGATCACTCTCCTCAACTGCTGTCTTAAGCTGGTCACTAAGATCTTGGCAAACAGGTTGCAAAAAATTATCCTTCGCATCATTCACCGAAACCAGTATGGATTTATCCGAGGGAGATCGATTCAGGACTGCCTGGCCTGGGCGTTTGAATACCTCCACCAATGCCAACAATCTGGACGGGAGATCGTGGTTCTAAAATTAGATTTTGCCAAAGCGTTTGACACCATTGAGCATAAACCCATGATTGAGATTATGAGATGCATGGGATTCGATGATAGATGGCTTGGCTGGATGGAACGTCTGTTCTCCTCAGCAAAATCCTCTGTGTTGCTTAATGGTACTCCCGGCAGAAAATTCTCTTGCAAGCGTGGAGTTCGTCAGGGGGACCCCTTGTCACCCCTGATTTTCGTCCTGGCAGTCGATCTGCTACAAGCGGCTATCAATGACCAATATCGTAGTGGCCATATACGTTTGCCCATCCCTATTTTGAATAATGACTACCCGGTTATACAATACGCTGACGACACGATTTTGGTAATGCCAGCTGACCCTCTTCAAGTCGTCAGAATCAAAGGTGTGTTGCAGGACTATGTCACTTCTGTCGGTCTCAGGATCAACTTCCACAAGTCGACACCCGTCCCGATCAATACGCCCGATGCTCTGACTTCTCAGCTGGCCGGTATTCTTGGTTGTTCTGTGGGAGCCATGCCCTTTACTTATCTTGGATTGCCCATGGGAACCACGAGGCCCTCAGTGGCGGACTTTATGCCTTTGGTGTCTTCGGTTGAAAGGAAGTTATCAACGGCGGCCTCATTGCTCGACTACGGTTCGAAGCTCACCCTAGTGAATTCTGTGGTCACGTCCCTGTCGATATACACCATGTGTTCTGTCAAGATCCCAACCGTGGTGATTGAGCACCTGGATAAAATTCGCAGGCACTGTCTCTGGTCCAAAAAATATGAGAATGGGAATTCAAAAATGCTAGCGCCTGTGGCATGGTCAGTGGTGTGTAGACCTAAATCAAAAGGAGGGCTGGGGATGATAGACCTGCGAATCGAAAACCAAGGACTGTTGCTCAAACAATTGCACAAGCTCTACAATAAACACGATGTCCCCTGGGTCGATCTTGCCTGGCATGTCCACTACAACTGTCGGGTTCCTCATACTGTAGAGGCCTGTGGCTCATTCTGGCTCAGATATGTGATGCGGCTGTCCTCTATCTATAGAGCGATCACCACTGTCACGGTTGGGGATGGGTCCACGATACTCTTCTGGAAAGACCACTGGCTGAGTGAAGTGATCTCCGAGTCACACCCCAGGTTGTTCTCTTTTGCGCTTGATGAGGATGTCTCAGTTCAAAGACTCCTGACGGCCTCTACGTTGGGGGAAAATTTCTCGCTACCTCTCTCGATCCAGGCTAGAAGGGAACTCTCACACCTGCAGATCAGTACGGTGGATGTGGAATTGGACAGGGAGGCCCGAGATGAGTGGATAGGAGTGTGGGGGAATAATAGGTTCACATCGCATGACTACTACCTACACTGCTTCAGAGAGGTGCAACCTTTGATCTGGAAATCCAAATGCACTAACAAGTGGAAAGTTTTTGTGTGGTTGCTGCTTGCTGATCGTTTAAACACACGAAACATGTTGAGAAGGAGACATCTGACGCTCCAAAACAATGACTATAGCTGTCTTTTATGTGGGTCTCACCCGGATGAGACAGTTGAACATCTCTTCTTTGAATGCCCTTTTAGCAAAATCTGCTAGGGCAAACGAGGCATTTTTTGGCCAAGAGGAGGAAATAGGTTGGATCTTTTTCATGGTGGGAAAAATCTCTGGACTGGCCCAATGTTCATGGAGGTTTTCGTGGTGGCTGCGTGGAGCATCTGGAAAGAAAGGAACAATAAACATTTCCGTGGAATGCTTCCCTCAGCAGATTCTTGGACTTTGAGATTTAAAACAGATTTCGATATGCTTAGGCACAGGACAGCCGGGAGGCTTGAGCCTTTTATAACCCAACTTGTACTATCCCTAGTGTAGTCTGGTTCTCCCCCTCCACCCAACTCCTTACTTCCCCTCCCCTTTATATTTTCTGCTTCTCCCTCCACTCTTTCCCTCCCTCACCTAACCCCCTCCATCATGTAACTCTCTCATTCTCTTGTAACCCCATTCGTTTATTAATTTAAAGACAGTGGGATTCTACCCCCACTGTCATAAACCCTTCAAAAAAAATGGAGGAATAACTCACTTCCAAGGAATGGTCTCATGAAACCCGAGTTTAGCAAGAAATTTATAAGACTTACAAAAGTCTAATCATTAGACCGGGCACAAAGGATTGGAATGATGCTTCAGTGTTTTTCTACCCTCACGATCATGAAATGAACCTAAATCTCAAGATCCCTGAAATTGAATTGTAGGATTTTTCCAACTTGGAACGCTTGAAAAAGTGGCATTTTCATTGTTTATAGTGCTTATAAGCTAAGCCTACTACATTATTACTAACTAGGCAATAAGGGCGACCACCCAGACCCGAAGAAAAGAAAGGCCAAGAATGGTAATATATACTAATCACTATGATAATATCCATTACATATAATAAAATATTAATACTCTATTTTTTTAAATTACTGAATAACTTTTTTGATTGACATACGCAATTTTGACCATGATTTTTTTACTTATAATATGTCTATATTAATGTCAATACATATGAATAAAAGTATTCCACGAGACAAAATATTGTGATGCCATTTATACAAAGTATGCATATTTTTATTAAAAGTTGTCTCTTGTTGGATACATTTAAATCACAAAAAGGATTAAAGAATGATATCATTGGCTCAGTTTATATTCTATAACTTTTCTATACATATGCTTACTTAGTAATATAATAGAAACCACTATTGTGATATATAATAGAAACCACTATTGTGATATTTATTGGATCATGCTTTTTACAAATATTTACCATAAAAAGTATAAACTAGATGGTGCTCCGCACGTTGCGACGAAAACTTTGTACAAAAATATATAAATATTACTAAAAAATATCTAACACAAAATAAAAATCAAATGTAGTCTAAAGAACACACATTGAGTATAAAAAGCAAAAAATCCTTTCTAATAAAAATGTAAAGGGTGAACATAAAATATATTATGTAATGTAATTTATGATCAATATACATGAATTAATAATACGATAGTACAACATGCATAGAGTAATGTAAAAAACCATGTAATTTATGATATACATGCATGCATGCATGCATGGTCCATTGTTTATGTGGCATGATTGCATGTCTATGAAAAATAGTTAGTGGATTGTATCTATTTATAAATAGAAGATTATGTATTGTAGCAAAATAGTTCTAGCTCAAAGTTTTGTTAGAAAATACATTTTACTATCTTTCTATGATACATCACAAACACAAAACACATCAACTAATATTTAATATCGTTATCATGTGGTTAAATTATGCCAAAAATATACTTACACGACTATATCATGCTAAAAATAAGATCTAGATAAATATACAAATTAGTAAATTTTTTTATTTATATGCTCCAAGTCCAAAATTTCATTGGACCAGGCCTGTTCGAGAGACCACACCACCTGTTTGCGCTGGTCTTCCTACAGATAGAGGAACCCGTACTGGTTAACGATGTTTGCCAATGGCCTGCTGGCTCCCTACAGAATAGTTGTGAGTCCCCGACCCTCGTCGCAGGAGAACAATCGACTGAAATGTATTAGCTATGATAGAGAGAGTGAGAGAGCGAGCGAGAGAGAGATAGGTACCCACGCCGGCTTTAGATGTTCATCGTTGGCCTCTTGGCTCCATGAAGAACCGATATGGGTCCCCGCCGGGCCGCTCCCCACGGCGGAAGACAATTGCTGAAATTTTATTATCTGAGCAAGAGAGAGGGAAGTTCAGACCACGCCACCCTCGTTGGTTGGCGATGTGCGCCGTCGACCTAAAAAATTGGCGAAAGAGAGAGTGACAAACCTTGTTGTTGTTTGTTTGTTTCATCAAGAGGAGGGTGGGGACCACTCGCTGTGATGGGTTTGATGGGGTACTTATAGAGTGCTCGAAGCCGTGTGGATTTTTCTTACCACACAATGTTACTAAGGAGAATATATGGTCGATTACACACCAGAAAAATAAAAAAGATATATAAGATGTGCTCTGCAACTGACCATCTCATTCGCATACAACTAGTAACCTCTTTTAAGTTTCAGGCAGTCTAAAATAAGATGCTAGTAAAGCTACAACTTTATTTTTTTAGACAAAAGGCTTAAGAGTCCGATTTAATTCCAATTAAAGAAGCCATCAGCCGGCTATGATACAACGGGGCTAATACAAGGCGAAAGCTTGAAGAAAAACTAAAATATAACAGGCGAAGCTCACTAATGATAGCAAGCAGAGCACCACCATAGTTGAACCAGGCACAAGCCGCCAGATACCTCGACACTAGCAAGAACAGCGATGCAACAAAGACCAGTAGAACTAAAAATTGAGTGGGCGAAAGGGACCGGATTGGTTGAAGAAAATGTCGACTCAGGTGTCTGCTGACTTGAGCCACTACGAGAGGAGAGATCCCAATCTCCCCTATGCTCAAAATGTGCCACCACACGCGGGAGAAGACATGCAAAGAGCCGCTGAAAGATAGAAGGGGAACCATCACGCCACCACCAAAGCCTCCGTCCCGGAGAGCCGCATAGCACCGCCACCACCAACACTTCTCCATGAGCCCACAACCTCACCCTCCCCTTGAACGACGCCTCCAAGAAGGACAGAGACCAAACAAGGCAAAGGCTTTCACCTGCGGATCTGGGAGATGAGGAGGTGGACAGACAAGGAAACCCGACACACCCTCAGGGGGGATCGGCACCGGATAGTCGCCATCATCGGGGTCGATGCGAAGTCGGCCAAGGGATTTCCCCGTTCCAAGGCATCCATCGCCCCACCCTCTTGTTCCAGATCTGGCGGTCCAAGACAAATAGAAATAGATCGCTGAGGGAGGGCCAAGTCGAGGAAGAGGAGACTGAGTAATCGAGCAGCCGAGGCCGCCTGACCAGCTGATGGGTGCAGATAACACCTCCTCATTGGTTACCCCAAGTGGAAGTTGATGATGCAGATAGCGATAAATTTCCCTCGGTGAAGATACCAAGGTTATCAATCCAGTAGGACTCCAAGAGATACAAGTAGGTGACAACAACGCCAAAATTTTACTTGGTGGTTAGGTTGACGTGGACCTGCACACAAGAACAAATAACTTTGCACCCAATGAGCCAGAGAGGTTGTCAATCTCTCCGGTCTTGTTGCATACAAAGGATCAAAACACAAGGGTGAAAATAATAGTAGTGATTGCAACGGAAAGGAAATGAAAGCAGTAAAGAGTGAACGGTGTAAACTATGATGGAAATATGGTCCGGGATCCCATTAATTTCACTAGTGATGTGTCTCTCTCAAAAGACGGTAAACAGCTGTGTTGGGTGAACAAATTATAGCTGAGAAATTGCAGAATTATAAATGCATCGCAATGCTAATTATATATGCTACAAGAAAGCTAGAGGATCAATCGTATGGGCATTACACCAAGACGAGCAAACCGTTTATTAATCAACATCTACTCACTAATCATCCACCTTGAGATATCTATCCAGAACATCTCGCTGGTTTTTAAGTTGTGAACCCAGCCAAACTGTAGGATCAAAGCAACAGACAACTTCATTAACACTCTATGCGTAATGTAAGAAATCTTTGCAACCGCAGTTACAAGAACCAATGTTTTCTCCCTAGTGGCAACAACACATCCCTTAGTCTCATGTTTCTGTCACTCAAGTTAGACATCGGGGGGCATGAACCCATAATCATGCATAACGCTCCCTCTTGGAGTCATGATCTACTACTTGGCCAAAGCAATAGAAAGCAATGGAGAACATGCAAGAACACTCTAGAACTAAAGCATAAAAGGTAAACCAAATATATTACTCATCACAATTAGAACATAATCTCATAATCCATCGGATCCTAGCAAACACATCATAGCAACACAGAAACTAGTACATAGATGCCTTGATCATGTAGGGAAGCTCACAAGGGCTAAGATTTGAATAACAAAAGTTGAGAGAAGACATGATCTAGCTATTGATCATGGACCCATGGTACAAGGGGACTACTCACAGCACATCCGGGAAGCGTTGATGGTGGTGGAGAAGCTCCCAGAGATCTATCCTCCCTCCGGCAGGGTTCCGGGACAGGTTCGCTTGGCGATCCCGATCTTGAAATCGCGGCGGCGGCGGAACAATGGTGAAAATCGCGTAACGGGGGGCCTGTCGAGGGTTTCTGTATCGAGGGCTAATTATAGGAGAAAGGGGGGGGGGCGAAGGGAGGCCCGACCCGACTAGGCATCCAGGTGGCGCGGCTTCCCCCTGGCCGCGCCGTGTGGTCGCCTGTCCATGGGGTGGGCCCCCTTTGGCTCTCCTTCGGGCTTCCAGAGTCCTCCGTCGCGCTGATTTTCATCGATTTTTTCTGGAATTTTCCGAGCACTTTAATAATTGGTATTTTTCCTGCTATACACTGACAACAGCAGACAGAAACTGGCACTGGGGCACTGAGTTAGTAGGTTAGTCCAAACATGTTGAAAAAGGTATGTATGTGTAGAAAAACATGTAGCAAAGTCACCAATATAAGCATGGAACAAGCAGAAATTATAGATACGTTTGGGACGTATCAACATCCCGAAGCTTAATTCCTGCTCGTCCTCGAGCAGGTAAAGGATAACAAATATAATTTTTGTGGTGAGAGGCTACTGTAACACCCTTAGTGTCTGTAACAGTAATCATCATCACTGTTGACCATCACTGTTTGTTAATCACTGTTATCCCCTGTCTTTAATCAAACTTTGCTTCTGTTCTTTTCAAACCATGCTGGTTGGTAATAAAAACCCAAAGCCCAATGCATCTTTCTCATCAAGAAATCAAACCCTAGTTGAAACTTCTTTGAATGAAAATTAAAACAAAAGTGTTCACCTAAAGTTGTTCCATAAATCCTGGAACCATTTTTGTAAATTGCCTAAAATCATTATAATCATGTTGGACCAACTTTGGTAATTTTTGAAGTTATGGAAAATCCCAAACAATTATAACAGTAGCTTGTAAAGTCCTTTTTAATCCTAAAATATTTAAAAGGAATATCCATTGAGTTTTAAAATGCACCAAACCTTTTTTGCCACCTACATGTGACATACACCTAATTTACAAACCACCAACACATTTAAATAAATGCAGAAGCATTTATTTTAATGGCAGCAGTAAAAAAAGAAATACAGAAAAGAAAAGACAAAGAAAAATGGAAAAACCTAAAAACCCGCCTGTGGGCACAGCCCCCGGGCCCAGCCCCCTCTCTCTCTTCCCCCATCCCTTGTCTTCTTCCCCAACCACCCCCCACCTGCTCCCGTACGGCCGAGCTCGCCGACGACGCTGGCGAGCTGGCCCCGCCTCCACCTGCTCCCTCCCGACGCCGACGGGATAAGGCCACCCCGGTCGACCCCCTGGACAGACCCGCATCCCCATTCCCCTGCTCCTCGCCTCGCACGCCTCGGGGAAAATCCTCCCGAGCCGCCGCCGTTCACTGTCGTGGCCACCCGCGGCCACTCGACGAACTAGCCCAAGCCATCGTGTCCATCACACTCGCCGCCGTCGACCCCGTCTTCCAGTGCAGCCCGTTGCTGCCGGGAGCCACCACAGCACTCGGAATCTTCGTCGTCTTCAAGCTCCAGCCGCCGAGATCGGCGACCGATTCCGGCCGCCTCAACCCCTCCCCGATCCCGCTGCCAACCCCGACGCGTTCGTGGTGAGCACCTCTGTCATCGCCAACTATCCGTAGGTGCTCGATAAGCCCGCAGCCTTTTCCCCCAATTCTCTTGCTCCGGCCGCCGTGGCACATCGTCGTAGCCGTCGACTTGGTCCGTCCCATCCCGCGCTAAGTGCACCAGTAGGACCCTTGTGCTGCGTGCGTTCAATTTGGACCGGTAGTTAGCTCGATTTCGTAGCGTGTCGTAGTTCACCATTGGAGCCTGAGCGGCTGCTCCGCCATTTTTGAAGTAGAGCTCGACCTGGATCGCCCCATCACTCTCCCCCACCCCAGATCGACGCGGGTCACTCTACTCGATCGAATGCAAAAAGAATCGCACAATATGGCCCAGTAAATCGAGCTCCAGCTCGAGTTCGCCGGAGTCCAGTCGCCGGCGCGACTCCGGCGAACTTCCCATTCGCTGCCATGCGGGGCCCCCTGGTCAGATACGTGCTTAGCACTAATCCCCCTCGGATAAGTCACTGACAGTGGCCCCCCCTGGGCTGTTTAATTAAATTAAACTTGATAATTACCTCTGTGACACTGACAACTGGGCCCCAGTTGTAAGTCATTTAGAAATAAATAAAATTATAAAAACTAGTCACTGACATGTGGGCCCAGAGGCATATCTGATTTATTAAAATGTTTTATAAATAACTAGAGGCTGACATGTGGGCCCCACATGTCAGGCACTGTTTTGGATAATGTTTTGGATAATGTTCTGGATAATGTTGAATAAATAATAAAAGAAATTCAGAAAATCATTTAAATGATTTAAAACTTTGAAATTCAATAACTTTTAGACCGTAACTCGGATTCAAAAACTTTATACATGAAAATTGATCAGAAAAATATAACGAATACGAATACGCTATCCGTATGCCTATCACACCCCTCTAACACAACGAACATCGAACCGTTCCCCCTCCGGACCGGCAGTCCGATAAATTGTCCGGTACTGTTAGAGTGCTCGGATGAATTTATTCCGAACACGAATGTTTCTTGGAATAGGTCAACTAGCACGGATACACCTCCCTTATGTTTGTCCGGTAACCACGACACCTCCGGCTTGATCCTTCCCCCTCCGGTCACCCTGTCCGGTAATCATCCGGAGCCGGTAGTTCATCCTCAGATGAATTTCCGTTCCGAGCAACGTGCATTGCACTGCGTTAGAACACCGCTAACATTTCATCTGTCATGTCATGCATCTGTTTGTATATGCTTGCTGTGTATTTACTGTTTCTTCCCCCCCTTAATCTCTAGTAGACCCCGCTGCTGCCGTCGACTACACCGCTGCTGAGTACGACTACTTCATCGACGACCCTACTACTACCGTCGAGCTTCCAGGCAAGCAGAGCCATTCTCTTCCCCAGATATCGCCTATCTTTCCGTACATTTCTTGCACTAGGCATTGTTACTGCTGCTGCTACGTTGCTTACCTATTCAATTGCATAACCTGTCTTTGTCGCCCCTTGACGTGCCTTCCTTATCCTATGCTGCCTATAAATATATATATATGATATTCAGCAGTGAGCCCTGCGCAATCTTAGCTAGGATTAGATAGAGGGCCGTGATCACTCAGGGGAGTGAACGCGGATACAAATATTATAACTGCACAGGTATGGTACAAAGCAGACACCGCCAAAGGCCCCTATCTAGGTTATGCCTAGTCACCTCAAGTGTGAGCCATCAAGGAGTAATCCTTGTACTCCACTCGAGGCTGACTTTGTCTTACCGCCTTAGGGTCATGAACAACGGTTGTCCTTCAGGTAAGAAGTCGGGCGACCCAACGGTGCCCGCGAGAGGTATTGCGACGGGACGACAGGGAGGGTACGACCAGTGTACCGGTGTGCTTGGCCCCTGATCGTTGGCCGCGAGAGTTACCAAACTACGAAAGTCGAGTTCCTCCAGGAGCACACGCGAGACAAGGTAAGGAGACGGTTCACCTTGTTGGTAACCGCAGTGACTTGGTGGGACGACGGGGCAGGCACCGATGTACTGGTGGTCCTGGCTGTTGTCGTTGTCCGCGGGTCAGTTAAGTCGAGGCAACGATAACGGTTGTCTCGCAGGTTAATAAAATGCTAAATGGTTCAGTGAATGTCTTGAGTTGGCTATATGCCATGTACGCACTACCTACCCGTGGGAATTACGAGTTATGGGCTCCTCTGCTTCGTAGTGTCGTCCGAGGACTCTTCAGACGTCAGCAATACCGCGGCCTGCGCCGGGAAGTGGTGTTGTCTTATTTGCCGCGGCAGTGTGATTTGTATTTGCTTTGATTTAACTTCACCGGCCAGCCTCGCACCGTGCAGGAGTACGTCGGGGTTAGGGTCCAAAGCCCCGCGTACATAGGATATAGTCCGGCGGATGACCTCTCTGTTGAGTTTGAAAGATGGGCTATGAAGTGTCGGATAGCCTCGGTGGAGCGTTCCCTAACAAGGTCCCCGCCACCCTGGAGATCCGTGCGTGTAGCGTAACACAAGTGCACCCCTGTAGGGAAGATTAATCTATTCGAATAGCCGTGTCCACGGTAACAGGACGCTTTATGCTGAAGCTGGATCTTACCACTAGAAACTATTATTATTAAACTGTATGGTTCCGGGTTTTCTTCCTCGCGGGGATGTCGAGGAGGTGAACTCGGAGGCATTGCTAATTATTACAGCTTATTATTATACAATCCTGCAACAACTTCTACTGCATTGTTACTTTATGCTTTATATAAACTGTTGGCTGATTCTTACCTCATGCTGCAAGACATCGTCGGAAGATGCTAGTCTTCGTTAGACCTAGCTTCTTACCCTTGCTCTGGATTTCTGTCTTTCAGTCCACTATATACAACCTCTTATTTCCGTTGATACAATGCATAATGCTTAGTAGCGGACGTAAGACTCACGGGTATGCTAGATACTCACCTTTGCTTTATTTCCCCTTTTTCGCTTTGCCTGATCGGTCGCTGCAGCCGACGTTGGAGCCCAGGAGCAGGAGTACCCCGGAGGCGCCTACTACGACGTCGAGTTCCCCGTTGACCAGGAGTAGTTCGGTGGATCCCAGGCAGGAGGCCTCGCCTTTTCGATCTGTATCTCTGATGTGATTTGTGCTAGCCTTCTTAAGGAAAAACTTGACTAACTATGTCTGTACTCAGATATTATGGCTTGTATGACTTATGTATTCAGGTCCGCGTGACCCCCTCTATTGTAACATATTTGTTTATCCTTTTGTGTTTAGTGTTGTGCTGTGATATTATCACCGTGGCACCCTAATCTCAGTCGTGTACCCTGTGTGTATGATTACTGTACACGGATTGATTTTGGGGGCGTCACAGCTACCAACAAAGATTTGAACTTTAAAGTACAACAAGAAAGATATGCAATTCAAGTCAAGACAATAACAAGCAAGAGTCTATATCTAGTATTGACGCTAGCAAAGTAAGAACATAAAGGTGCAAGAGCTCTCGCTGTCCGTGACTCGAATGTCTCCAATCGGTGTTTGCGTGCAAGAAGTGGGAGATGGGTTTAGAGTATATAAATACTTTATAGTAATTGAGAACTCACTCTACTAAAACTTCACACTTGGTCTCCTTTGAAATCTTATTGTGACTCGTTCCCAGACCACTGGCCAGGTACAAGTCAAACTGATCCTCTCCCTTTCAATTTTGAGCACTCATGTAATGAATGAGCCCGAGAAAGATATGTTGGCACTTAGGATGGAAAAATAGAATAATGACGGGGAAGGAAGATAAAAAGGGTGTGAAAGGCTCACATCAGTGAGGACTATCATAGGCGAGAGAAAGCCAAATGATAGATATGATGTGAGGAGTAGGGATTGCCATGCAAAGGATGCACATATGAGCTATGTAAAGTTCTCCAATGGAACTAGTGGGGGTGCATCCAACTTGCTTGCTCAAGAAGACCAAGAGCTCATTTGAGGAGGCTCATCATTGAAATATACAAGCCAAGTTCTATAGTGTAAGGATCTCCACATAGTTATGCATGAATGATATGAAACTCTTTATGTAGAAAAATTACTTTGGAGTACGAGTGTGGATCTTTCAAAAGGAATAGTACAATTGCCCACTTCTCTCCTTTTATTTCTTTTATTATTATTTTTGTGACCTCATTGGCTCTTTCTATTTATCACTCATTTGTCCTCTTTGGGATCTTTTGTTTTGTCCTCTTTTGGATCTTTTCCTCACTTTAAGGGCAACACTCTATATTTACAAGGATGTAGAAGATCACACACTTTATAAGAAGTACTCAACATAAAGAAAACTGGAAAACTATCACGATGTATGAAAATGTATGTCTCTGCCAGTGTAGCATTATATGCCACGATACTAGCGCGTCATGTAGAAATTATAAGGGCAAGGCCCAACTAGAATGCGTCTCCTCGATGAGAAGATGGATGTTTCATGGCAATGTGATGGCACTGAAGTAGTGCTTCTCGTTGGCTACCCAAGTGGAAGGATGAGATGTAGCATAGCAGCAAAATATCCCTTACGCGGTGGTTGTAAGGTTTACCGAATCCAGGAGGACTCTAAGGATCGACAAGTAGGTGGTAGAGCGAGCAACGCGCCGTTTGAATGATATTGCTCCCTTATGCTGGACCTGCACACACCCCAGATAACTTTGCTCCCAACGAGTACAGAGAGGTTGTCAATCTCTCCAGCCTTGTTGTTTACAAAGGATTAAATGCAAGGGTAGATAGTAGTGATAATTGCAACGGAAAGTAAAAACAGGAAATAAAGTGGAGGTGTAAACAGTGGTGGAAATATGGACCGGGGTCCCATGATGTTCACTAGTGACGTCTCTCTCCCAAAAGACATTAAAATAACTAAACTGGGTAAACAAATTACAGATGGGCAATTGACAGAATTATAAACGCACCGCAATGCTAATTATGCTACTGGAAAGCTAGAGGCTCAAAAGTATGGGCAGTACGCCAAGGCAAGTAGACCGAAATCCATCTGCATCTACTCACTAATCATCCACCTTGAGATATCTATCCAGAACATCTCGTTGGCATTAAGTTATGAGCCCCACCCAAAGTGTAAACTCAAACCAACAAACAACTGCATTAACAAACTTTGCATAAGGTAAACAATCCTTGCAACCGAGGTTACAAGCACCATTGTGTTCTCCCTGGTGGCAACATCACATCCCCTAGTCTCATGTTTCTGTCACTCAAGCTAGACATCGGGGGGCATGAACCGACAATCATGCATAAACTCTCCCTCTTGGAGTTACTATCTACTACTTAGCCAAAGCAATAAAAAGCAATGGAGAACATGTAAGAATTACTCAAGAACCAAATATATAACTCATCATGATCTGAACATAATCTCATAATCCATCGGATCCCAGCAAACACAACATATCAACAGCAGGAAAATTACATAGATACCTTGATCATGTAGGGCATCTCACAAGGCCTAAGAGTTGAAGCACAAGATTGGAGAGAAGACATCAGATAGCTACTGGTCATGGACCCATGGTCCAAGGAGGACTACTCATGGCACATCCGGGAAGCGTCCATGATGGTGGAGAAGCTCCCGGAGGTCAATCCTCCCTCCGGCAGGGTGCATGGAAGAAGAGGTCTTCTGGTGCTCCCGATCTTGGAAGTGCGGCGGCGGCGGAACATGGAGGAAATTCGCGATGCGAGGGGTCTCTCTGAGGGTTTTTGGAGCGAGGGGTAAAAATAGGCCAAAGGGGGGCACTAGGGGGTGGCCACACCTCCCAGGTGCCCTGGTGGCGCGGCCACGGAGGGGCCCGCGCTACCTGGCCGCCTGGGTGGGGCTTGGCCCCCCTCGGCACTTCTTCGGTGACTCTCGATGCTTCTATTGCGCTTATTTTTTATATGATTTTTCTGGAATTTTTGAGCTCTGTAAATATGGGTAAAAACCTGCAACTTACAGACATCAGCAGACAAAAACTGGCACTGGGTGCACTAAGTTAGTATGTTAGTCAAAATATGTGTAAAAAGATATAAAAGTGTAGCAAAACACATAGCAATGTCACCTAAAAGAGGATGGAACAAGCAGAAATTATAGTTACGTTTGGGACATATCAACATCCCCAAGCTTAATTCCTGGTCGTCCTCGAGAAGGTAAATGATAACACAGATAATTTATGTGGTGATATGCTAACACACATATAAGAACTTCAAAGTAAAGCAAGTAAGATGTGCAATTCAAGTCAAGATAATAACAAGCAAGAGTCTATATCTAGTATTGAAACTAGCAAAGTACGAACATAAAGGTGCAAGAGCTCTCGCTGTCCGTGACTCAAATGTCTCCAAATGGTGTTTGCATGCAAGAAGTGGGAGATGGGTTTAGAGAATAAAAATACTATATAGTTTAATCGAGAACTCAATCTACTAAAGTTTCACACTTGGTCTCCTTCGCGATCTTATTTTGATCATCCCCAGACTACTAGTCAGGTACAAGTCAAACTGATCGTCTCCCTTTTGACTTTGATCACTCATGCAATGGATGAGTGCGAGTTAGATATGTTGGCACTTAGGATGGCAAAGAGAAAAATGATGGGGAAGGAAGACAAAAAGGGTATGAAAGGCTCACATCACCAAGGACAATCATAGGCGAGAGAAATCCAAATGATAGATATGATGTGAGGAGTAGGGATATCCATGCAACCGATGCACATATGAGCTAAGGTAAGCTCTCCAATGGAACTAGTGGGGGTGCATCCAACTTGCTTGCTCATGAAGACCTAGAGCTCATTTGAGGAGGCTCATCCTTGGAATATGCAAGCCAAGTTCTATAGTGTAAGGGTCCCTACCTAATTATGCATGAATGATAATCTCTATGGAGTACAAATATGACAATGGAGTACGAGTGTGGATCTTTCAAAAGGAATAGTAGTGTTGCCCCATTTTCTCTTTCTTTTCTCTTTTTTCTCTTTTATTTTTATTTTTGTGGCCTCTTTGGTTCTTTCTATTTATCTCTCATTTGTCCTCTTTGGGATCTTTTAATTTGTCCTCTTTGGGATCTTTTTCTCACTTAAGGGCAACACTCTATATTTTACAAGAATATATAAGATCTTCACACTTTACAAGAAGTACTCAACATAAAGAAAATAAAAACTTTCATGATGTATGCAAATGTATGACTCTGCTAGTGTATTGCAGGATATGCAATGATACTAGCGCGTCATGTAGAAATAATAAGGGCAAAGGCCAACTAGCATGGGGCTCCTCGATCAAGCAAAAGGATGGATGACATGAAGATCAAGTCATGAGATGGTGGATGTTGCATGGCAATGTATCTCGGAAAGGCTATGGAAATGCCTTGATAGGTAGGTAGGGTGGCTGTTTTGAGGAAGATATAAGGATGTTTATGATGACAGAGTGTATCATGCCAAGGGTTTGGATGCACCGGAGGAGTATGCACCAACTCTCGATATGATAAAGGGTAATGGACGGTACCGAAGAGGCTAGCAAAATATGGAAGGTGGAAGTGCCAACAATCGAATACTCGCAATGGTCAGAAGAACTCATGCACTTATTATCGGTAACTCTCTGTCTAATCAGGAGGTTCACAAAGAGCGAGTACCCCGAGGGGAAGTGTATGGTGGTTTGGTTATCCTTGTGCATCCTCGATCCATGGTACGTGAGGGTACTCTATATATTCCAACCCCTCCAGAGGTTGGCGATCCATCTAGTAGCTAGAGTTCTCAACTAATTTTTTGTAGTTTTCGAAAATAAGCACGGATTGCCCAAAATACGACACCTATCACTAATAGGCTCAAGCTCTTGGCACCAAAAATTCTAAACATTACTCAAATCAATATCTCAAAAATATTGCATGTTACTACTACACTTGTAATAGCAACTTTAATTACCTACTAATGCAAGACACACAACTCAGTGCAACAAGCTAACTCTCTAAACAAGATAAACATGAAAACTCAACAGAGTTCCTAGAACAACCTAAACAAAATCTGTTAAAAAGATAAGCATGAAGACTAAGAGCTAAGCATGACAATGTAATATCCCAAAATTCTCCGAATTTTGGAATGTTAATAAAATTAAATAGATAATGATTGTTTGATTGATGTGTTCGATTTTCTCTGGGATTTAAAACTTTTGGAGTTTATTGAATATTAAAAAGAAAGGACTTTCCCTAATATTCATAATTGGTGTTTTGAAATTTATTATTTAAAACAAAGCCAACAAAACAAAATGAGAGAAGGTAATATGACTCCTTCAACATATTAAAAGGTTGGAAAATGTTTTAAATCATTATTGGAATTCTTTTGAATATTCAAAACATTTTTCAACTAAAGGAAATTCATTTGAGAGGATATAAAATGACTTATCCCCTTTTAAAAAAGTTGGAAAATATTTAGAATATTACTTTAATGTTTTAAAAATTTATTTTGAGTATTATAAATAAATCTAAAATTAATTTAGGGATTTTATAATGCTAAGAGAGGTTTTATTTCATTAAAATGATTTATTTAGTAGTTTAAAAGAGTTGAAAAAGTAGTCCAATGGGATGTTTTTATTTTACCAAATTATTTATTGAAGTAACAATTTAAAATTTATATTTTATTATTTATAAATGGTTTGTTAATGCTTTTGATCAAATAAAAATATTTTAAATAATTTATTGGATTTTATTTGATTTACGAAAAATATTTTATATTTAAATACAGTATTTAGAAAATGTTTTTATTTTTATTTTCCTTTTTGGAAAATGTATTCATTGCATAATTTTCTTTCTATTATTTGATGAATTTAGAATTTTATTTCATATTTTTCGGAGTTACGGTTGATTTTATTTTATTGTTTGAAGTTTCGTTTTTTTAAATAAAAAGAAAAAAACTCGTAGCCCGGCCCAGTAGTTTTTTCCGCCGCGAGAGTAATTTGAGCCCGACTCGATTTTTTTTCTTTTTCTCTGCCTATTTATAGTTTTCAGAGTTTTCTGTTCTTTTTTTATTTTGTTGTTGTTTTGGAAACCCTAACGCGGGCCCCGCCTCGCCGGATTTGCCGCCGCCGCCGCCGGTTCTTCGCCGGAGCGCGCCGCCGAACACCGCCGGCCACCTCGCCGGCGGAGCGTGCCGCCGCCGCCTGTGCCTGCCGCGCCGCCCGCACGCCTGCGCAGCCCGCCCGCTCGCCGCCGCGCTCCGCGCCGGTGGCCGCCGTCGCGAGTAGCCCACGGCCTCCGCACGCCCATGCCGCCGCCCACGCCCATGCCGCCGCCACGATCCACGGTCGACGGCCGCCCCACGCCGCGCCCCTGTGCCGCGGCGCCGCCTCCACTGACCTCGCCGGAGAAGCCCTCGTCGCCGGAGCTGCCACCCCTCGCCGGAAGCCGCCCCACAGCTCGCCGGAGTTGACCGGCCAGATCTGGTCAAAGCACTCCAGGGACCCGATCGCTTTTTGTAAAGAAGTTTATTTGCAGTTGGGTCCTTTTCTGCAGAAAACCCCCCGTTCTCGCGCCTGCAATATCTCCCAAACCGTAAGTCGGATTGCGGTAATCATTTTTCCCGCGCGCTCGTGTTGTTCTGTAGTTTATCATACAATCAAGTTTTCAAACTTTTGCACACTTTTGAATTCGAATTTATTTCAAATTCAAATTTATATTCAGGTGGCCGTATCTTGTAAACCGTTGATCCAAATCGAGTGATTCTTTTTGCGTTGGATCACTCATTCCATGTACTTCTGTTTATATCATGTGTACAAAAAAATTCACAAGTTTATTGATCTGTTTAAATTCAAATTCAAGTCAATTTTGCACTTGCTATGACCTGTGTTGTAAGTCCCGTTTCACGCGATTCTTTTTGCATATTGGATCATATGAGACATCCTATCGACAATATCTACAGACCATTCATATTGCTATGATCTTTACCATGGTTTCATAATTCCTTGATCATAATCTTGTATGGACAATTATTTATCCGTTGACTCTCTCGAGTTCACTTCCACCGATCACCTTCGAGCACATCGACACCTTTGCACTTCAAAGTCTTTTTGTTTTGTTGCTAAAACCCTTGTGTTTATTTTGTTGTTCTTTTGTTTGCCTTGTGATGTGATTGCTTATTCGAGTCCTTCGTTGCGATAGATTGCTCGGAGTGTGACGAGTAGAGTTGACTGGAACGTGAGAGCGAAGATCTTCATCGAATGTATAAGGCAAGTGATGCTTTGACCATACTCATACCTATATTTTCTATATGCATTATGTTAAGAAATATCACCCTATTACATGATAGGTAGTTTATTTTACTGTTGCTACAAAACCAGTTAGGATAGCCACATGTCTTGACTTGTCTACCGTAGATCAACCTAGCCGTGTTGTTGCTTTATTGCTATGCTTTGTAGACGTGGTTTGGGTTGTGTACATTCATGGAGTGCATGTGAGCTTTTTAATAATTTGTGTAGCAACTTTATCATAAATAGAAATCACCTCTGGACGGGCAGGGAGTGCTTCCTGGGGGCTCGTGCCTTATCTAAGGGCGAGACCAGGTTGTACCCCTAATGGTTGGTTTGGTGGTTGACATTACGTCTTGGTGCTACCCTCTGAACGTAAGTGGCCGCCGTCCAGGCTCAAAAAGATCAGACATAATTGGTGACTAGGAGCTTCCATGTACAACCGCTGGCCATATGGGCTCTGGCTTAGTTGAGTATGATGTAGGAAGCCTCTCCCGTGCAAAGCTAGCAGATGTAGATGTGATAGGTGGTACCGGCTTGCCGTTGGGTGTAGGTGACCTCTTCTGAAAGACTTCGTCTCAATCTTCGGGATGAGTCCAGCGGGGAAAGTGTACTAACCTCTGCAGAGTAAAAACTAATCATGATTAGCCGTGTCCCCGGTTATGGACATCCTTGAGCTACTAGACATTACTGTTACTGGAGGATCTTGACATATGAATCACCATAATAATTTGAGTGGGCAAGATTAAATAAGGGTGTGGTGTTGGAACTGGTGTGCCTAGTTCGTTCTTAAGTAGTAAGTTCAACTTAAAATTTTGACTAGTTTAGTTTAGGAGAAAATTGGCTTTCTTCAAAACAAAACCATAAGCCTTTCCTTTGACTTACCTTTCATGTAGATGTAGGTCCTTTATATAAACTTTTCCGTGTCACTTGCCGTACAAATCATATGTACTGACCCGTTGTCGGGCTGTAACCTTCGGTGTTGCAGGATTGTATTCGACGAGTAAGTGGTACGATGTAGGGTTACAATGTCTATACTCAACTATGTCGGTGGAGTTGATGGACGCCACGAAGCTTTTATTGTTTTCCGCTGTATTTTATTTGTAAGCTAGCCTTGAGCTATGCAGGTATGTTTATTTGTAATACTGGATCTTCAATGTAATATATATATGACATGTGGTTTATTCTTGATATTACATCGTGTACTGTGTGTGCTAGCTATTGATCCAGGGACTAGCACAAAATGCACAGAGACTCCGGTTTGTGAGGAACCGGGTCGTTACAGACAACAGCTATGAAAATGCAAAGAACACACACAAAAAGAAAGATAAGCATGCAAGCCTATGTTGTATTCTAAGGTGGAGTTGATCGTGTTTCTCTCCCAAACAATGTAGGATAGGATCCAACTTGATATGAACAACAAGAAAAACTAAAACTAAATAGAAAGTAAAGAGCAAGATGCTCCAAGTTTAGCACATAACATATGAAGTGATAAAAATATAGCATGTAGAAGGACGAACTGATGATTGTTGATGGAGAAGGGGATGCACAGGGGGCATCCCAAGCTTAGATGCTTGAGTCTCCTTGGATATTTCTTGGGGGTGCATGGGGGCATCCCCAAGCTTGAGCGCTTGATAGTCCCGAGTCTTCTTTCATCATTTTCCTTCACATACTTGAAAACTCCCTTCATACGAAACTCATCATAAAAAGATTAGAGTGGTTAGTACACATGATAAAATAAAATTTTATCCACTGGAAATATAGATTTTCATGAAGAACTACTGTTTATCAAGATTGCCAAAAAGTTTTTGCAAAGAAAAAGCAAGCTTAAGATTTGCACAACGATGAAAACGCAAAACGTTGCAGAATCTGTGAAAAACAGACCAACAAGTAGTATATACTTTTTTCGGGGTACTTCTGCAACTCAAATAAAAAAACTCAGAACAGATGCATGAAAGCTAATTGTATAGAGCATGCTGTCAAAAAAATTCAGATCAAAAAGAAGATCTGGTGATTTTTGGCTATTTTTTCCGTCAAGGGGACAAAATCTGTTTCTGGACAGCATGTCACTACTTTTGAACTTTCTTGCAATCGGAGGCTAAAAATTGGCACAAAGCGTGAAAGTAAAGATACAATTATGTTGCTACAGTAGTAACAAGCATCAAGACCACTAAAAATGAAAGTAAAAACATCTTTTGTTGCCTCCCAATAAGCGCTTTCTTTTATGCCTTTTAGCTAGGGATGAAGAATATAAATGGTGCTCTCATAGGCATAAGAATTTGAAGCAAAAGAGAGCATCAAGAAGCAAATATGAAACACATTTAAGCCTAACCCACTTCCTATGCATGGGGACCTTGTAAATAAATTTATCATGAAATCACAAAGTAACTAGCATAGGAAGGTGGAAGAATAAGAGCTTCGAAACTTTCATCATAAAAAGAGCTGTTTTTGTAATATGAAAGTTTCTACAACCAAACTTTCCTCTCTCAAAATAATTTTCAGTAGCATCATGAAAAAAATAAAGAATATATCTATCACATAAAGCATATTGGTCATGACCTACAAGCACACGTGTATTGTTTACAACATGGTTTTTAGGATCATAAGATAAATGCAACCCATCACATTGAGCCTTAATGATAGCACAATTCTCCGGAATATGAGTTGGAGATTTCAAAAGGATAATAGGTCAATCAAGTGTGGTGAAATAGCAACAATTTCATCCTAAACATAAGGAATTATAGCAAGTTCATCTTCGTAAGCATCATCCACAGTGGCATCATGGCCATCAACAAAGCACATATCAAGTTCTTCAGAAAGGGATATTTAAAGTGAGTCCTTGGAATCATAGGATTACTCATCATAGCAATCATTAGCCTCTTCTTGGGCAGCAAACATTTTGTTTTTAAAATCCTCAATATAATCATTGCAAATATAATTCTCAAGGCAATAAGAAAGGGTTGCAAAGTTTTCAGATTTGTGAATAGTATCATAATAATTTTCAATCAAAGAAGAAATCTCATAAGCACCTTTAAAAGAAACAAACTCTTCAATCTTTTCAACATCAAAGTAATCATAAACACCTTTAGCATAATAAGATAGGATCTTATTTTCATTAAACTCACATTGGAAAGGAAGGTGTTTACGATCTATTTTAGTACAGCAAGTGAAATCATAAATGTGTCACAAAGATTCATCACGGCAATAAGAAACTTGTATTTGATCCCACAAGTGTTTCCCTTTCTGAGATAAGTAGTGCCCCGTATAATGAGCATGCTCATCCAATGATTTCCCCTCAACCAAGTTGGTTTGGTTTTTCGCGCGAGCACAAATTGATCGAAGACAATCCAAGTGGAACATGTCCATCCTACCATATTTGGGTGGTTCCACACCCAAGGTAAAGATAGCATCAATAGGCAGAGAAAAGAAAAGACAAAAAGCAACTAATTTTTTTGGTTTTTCATAAAGACACAAAAGCAAAATAAAAAACTAGAAAGTAAACTTACAAGACTAAAAATCAAAGGTAAAAGATAGTGTGCAACTCCCCTATCTTGAAGAGTGGAGTCCCCGGTAACGGCGCCAAAATTTTAGCTTGATGGCACTAAAGTAGTGCTCCTCGTTGGCTACCCCAAGTAGAAGGTTGAGATGTAGCATAGGAGCAAAATTTCCCTTACGCGCGGTCTGTAAGGTTTATCGAATCCAGTTGGACTCCAAGGATCGACAAGTAGGTTGTGAAGCGAGCAACGCGCCGTTTGAATGATATTTCTCCCTTAACCTGGACCTGCATACACAACAGGTAACTTTGGTCCCAACGAGTACAAAAAGGTTGTCGATCTCTCCGTCCTTGTTGTTTACAAAGGATTAAACACAAGGGTAGATAGTAGTGATAATTTCAATGGAAAGTAAAAGCAGGAAACAAAGTGGAGGTGTAAACAGTGGTGGAAATATGGAACGGGGTCCCATGATGTTCACTAGTGATGTCTCTCTCCCAAAAGATGATAAAACAACTAAACTGGGTAAAGAAATTACAGTTGGTCAATTGACAGAATTATAAACGCACGGCAATGCTAAGTATGCTACTCGAAAGCTAGAGGCTCAAAAGTATGGGCAGTACACGAAGACAAGTAGACCAAAATCCATCTACATCTACTCACTAATCATCCACCTTGAGATATCTATCCAGAACATTTCGCTGGTATTAAGTTGCGAGCCCCACCCAAAGTGTAAACTTAAATCAACAGACAACTTCATTAACAAACTTTGTGTAAGGTAAATAATCCTTGCAACCGCGGTTACAAGCACCGTTGTTTTCTCCCTGGCGGCAACATCACATCCCCTAGTCTCATGTTTCTGTCACTCAAGCTAGACATCGGATGGCATAAATCCACAATCATGCATAAACGCTCCCTCTTGGAGTTAATATCTACTACTTGGCCAAAGCAATAAAAGCAACAGAGAACATGCAAGAATTACTCAAGAACAAAATATAAAAGGTAAACCAAATATATAACTCATCACGATCTGAACATAATCTCATAATCCATCGGATCCCAGCAAACATAGCATATCAACGGCAGGAAAATTACATAGATGCCTCGATCATGTAGGGCAGCTCACAAGGGCTAAGAGTTGAAGCACACGATTGGAGAGAAGACATCACATATCTATTGCTCATGGACCCATGGTCCAAGGAGGACTACTCACGACACATCCGAGAAGCGTCCATGGTGGTGGAGAAGCTCCCGAAGGTCAATCCTCCCTCCGGCAGGGTGCAGGGAAGAGGTATTCTGGTTCTCCCAATCTTGGAAGCGCGACGGCGGAGGAACAAACAGGAAATTCACGATGCGGGGGTCTCTCTGAGGCTTTTTGGAGTGAGGGGTAAAAATAGGCCAGAGGGGGGCACCAGGGGTGGCCCCACCTCCCAGACGCACTAGTGGCGCGACCAGGGAGGGCCCCGCGCCACCTGGCCTCCTGGGTGGGGCCTGGACCCCCTCCGGCACTTCTTCGATGAGTCTCGAAGCTTCTGTCGCGCTGATTTTTTATATGATTTTTGTAGAATTTTTGGAGCTCTGTAAATATGGGTAAAAACCTGCAACTTCCAGACAACAGAAGACAAAAACTGGCACTGGGTGCATTGAGTTAGTTACTTAGTCCAAATATGTGTAAAAAGATACAAAATTGTAGCAAAACACATAACAATGTCACCTAAAAGAGCATGGAACAAGAAGAAATTATAGATATGTTTGGGACGTATCACAATGTATCTCGGAAAGGCTATTGAAATGCCTTGATAGGTAGGTATGGTGGCTGTTTTGAGGAAGGATATAATGAGGCTTATGATGACAGAGCGTATCATACCATGGATTTGGATGCCAAGGATAGGGCATCTTCTCAATTGCCTCGATCTTGGCCTTGTCCACCTCGATTCCTCTTTGGGAAATCTTATGGCCAAGAACAATTCCTTCGGTGACCATGAAGTGGCACTTCTCCTAGTTTAGTACCAAGTTTGTCTCTTTGCATTTCTGCAAAACTTTATTAAGGTTATTGATACAATGGTCAAAAGAGGTTCCATAGACGGAGAAATCGTCCATGAAGACCTCAACAATTTCCTCACAAAAACCATGAAATATATCAGACATAGACCTTTGAAAAGTAGTAGGGGCATTGCATAAACCGAAAGGCATACATCTATAAGCATAAGTACCAAAAGGACAAGTAAAAGTGGTCTTCTCTTGATCAGCAGTGTTAACATGAATTTGAGAGAAGCCAGAATATCCATCAAGATAACAAAAGTGGGTGTTTTTGGATAACCTTTCAAGCATGTGGTCGATGAACGACAACGGGTAGTGGTCCTTCCTCGTTGCCTTGTTCAACTTCTTGTAATCAATACACATTCTATACCCATTAATAATTCTCTGAGGGATTAGTTCATTTTAATCATTAGGAACAACAGTCGTGCCTCCTTTCTGAGGAACGCAATGCATGGGACTTACCCACTTACTATCAGCTATAGGGTAGATAATACCTGCGGCTAGAAGCTTGAGGATCTCGGTCCTCACAACATCCTTCATCTTTGGATTCAACCATCGTTGATGATCAACAACCGGTTTAGCATCGGTTTCGAGATTTATAGTATGTTGACAAATAGATGGACTAATTCCCTTGAGGTCATCAAGGGTGTATCCAATAGAACCTCGGCGTCTACGAAGGGTTTCCAATAATCGCTCTTCCTCATATCCTGAAAGGTTAGAATTTATAATAATAGGATATACTTTCTTTTCATCTAAATAAGTGTACTTGAGCGTATCGGGAAGAGGCTTGAGATCGAACACTAGGTCTTCTTTGGGCTGCGATAAAATTCCTAAAGGTTCAACCGGAAGGTTGTGCTTCAGGATAGCATGTTGTCTTAAGTAGGCTTCATCTAATTCATCCCTTTACTGCATATGCATATCATTCTCGTGGTCCTCCATATATTATTCCAAAGGATCATTAGGAGGAATAGCAATAGAAGCAATATCTTCAATAATGTTATCATTAATAGGAAAATCAGTACCACAAGTTTGTTTGGAGAATTTAGAGAAGTTAAATTAATATGGCTCACCATTGAATTCAACAGAAACTTTCCCTTTCTTGCAATCTATTATATCTCCACAAGTTCTGAGAAAAGGTCTACCGAATATAATAGGACAAAAATTATCTTGCACTGAACCAAGTACAAGAAAGTCGGTAGGATATTTTACCTTTCCGCATAAGACTTCAACATCTCTCACAATTCAGATAGAAGAGATAGTTTCTCTGTTTGCTAGATAAATGGTAACATCAATCTCTTCAAGTTCACAAGGTGAAATCTCACCCATGATCTCCTGATAGAGTGAATAAGGAATAGCACTAGAACTCGATCCAAAATCACATAGCCCATAATAATTACAATCTCCTATTTTAACAGATACCACTAGAGTAACTGAAATTGGGCCTTTATTCTTGGCTGTGACAAGGTTAGTGCAAACAACACAAAAAATTATATTGGAATCTAAAACATCATTAGTAACGAGATCTTTAACCAATGCAACTTGAGGATCGACCTTGATCTGGTCCTCCAGTTCACCAGTTCTTCTCTCACTTTTATTTAATATGACTGTCACAAAAGAATGCTCCCTCATCCTTGCGGGAAAAGGGGGATTTTTATATATAACTGCAGGCAAAATAGGGTCAGCAACATGAATATAATTAGGTAAATCCTTAAAGGGCTTTGATGACGATTCTCTTCCTTTTTAGAGGAATCAATATGAGAGGCAAAGTTTTTGCAAAAATCAATCATATGTTGGAAATCAAGACAACACAAAAGGTACTGAAGTAATCAGTTTCTACATAGTTCTTAATGTAATCATGTTGGATATGTGCCCTAGAGACAAATTAATAAAGATATTTGTCACATATCCGTTTTGTTCATAATACATTTTATACTGTGCTATAACTGTATTACTTGGAAATACTAATACAGGTGTAGTATAAAACATGGTCCGTAGTTTAACTCGGGTAAACTATCTCATTGGGCAATTGATTGATCAAGCTTTCCTGATCATGGCGACACTTAAGTCCCTTGACAATGAGGTCATATCATTAAGGGGAATGATGTGATGGACGTACACCCACCTAAAGTATTGCGAAATAGATGGTTGATGAGTATGTTAATAGATCAGAGCGGGATTTGTCAGTCCTTGTAATAGGACAGGTACTCTGGGCCCACTCGGTGATATTGCATCAACACCTTGCAAGGACGTGACTAGGTCACAAGAGATGCAATGATCATGGACGAGAGAAGTTTTTTGTTGTGAACGATATGTGAACACGGTCTGTAGGATACCGACGATCAAACCTCGGACAAACAAAGTACCGCATCACAAAGGGATTACGTCGTATCGTTAACGGTTTCCAAAAGCGATCGAAGTTCATTAGATGGAAGTGCAGGGGCTGTCAAGGATTGTAACCAGGTGCAACTGACTAGTCATTGGTCAATGAGAAGAGTCTCGACCATGTCTGCTATTTCCCGGACCGTTAGGGTGTTACACTTAAGGGCAATCGATGCATAGGACAGTTACGGGATCAATCGGTGAAATAGGAGGAATCACCGAAATAGTTCCGGAGGAGGACAGAATGGTTTCCGGACATTTTGAATAGTTCAAAATAAAGTTTAATTGTTTTAATAATGTTTTATTATTTAATTATCCGAATTAAATATTTAAAACATATTAAAAATATTAAAAAAATGGGAAAAAGGCTAAATGGGCCCGTGGGGCCCATTAAGCGAGGAGGGGCTCTCCCCCCTTGGATTTGGCGCCAAGGGTGGGGCCCACCACCCGCCTTGGCCGGCGCACTCCCCCCCTTGGGAGTTTAGTCCCACATGGGGGAGGGGAGGAGGATGGCACCCCCTTGGCCTATATAAGGAGGGGTAGACCCCCCTTTTTCCAACACACCAATATCTCCTTCTTCCTCCTTCTCCTTCCCGGAAGTGGACTCCCCTTGTTTGGAGTCTGCACCTGGATTGGAGTTCTCCCACATAAGGCAGGCCGTCGTTCTGCTGGAGTCGGGATCCGTAGCTGTCTTTCTTCCGGTGCTCGCCTGGTTCGGGGCCCGGGAGGAACATCGATTGTACCGTACGTGTATAATCTCTTCGAGGCACTGCACCTGTGGTGCTACTTCGTCGCTGGAAGTTTACCGGGAGTCATCCTCGCCGGTGGTGGTCTTCTACATGAGAGGGAGGTCGTAGTTCCGAGTCTACGCCAGCCACGTTCGCAAGAACGTTTCCCTCTTTCGGTCTTCAAAGGTATGAACACCGATTCCCTCTGTTACTTTACATCGCCATAGCATAGATCTTGGGTTCGGGTACCGTAGGTATGAAAAATTTGTGTTTTCTGCCCCGTATCCCAACAGTGGTATCAGAGCCTATGCGTAGATGTATTGTACGGGTAGAACGCATCTAGGATGTGGGCATCGAATCTTCATTCGTTACCCTCCCACGTGTACTCATTTAGCGTTGCGGCAATGTTTGATGAAGCGGCCCCCGACCGACCTTACGCGTTTACGCGAGACTATTTCTACTCTTGACATATGGCTTGTACCATATAAAGTGGCTGGGGGGTGTCTGTCTCTCTGCATTAGCGATGCGAAAATGTTTGCAACGGAGGGCCCCGACAGGGGTGTAATAGAGACGAATGGGAGACGGTGTTGTGGCATGTTTTTCGCAGGATAGAAACGGTTCTCTCTCTCGAAACCCCTAGCAGCCACGTAAAACTTGCACAAGCTAAAGTAGAAAGGCGTTTAACTTTGCTTTGCATGAAGGGGGATCATAGGTTGTATGATTTACAGTTTTACTTTCTGTTTTATGCTAGTATGCTAGATATATCGACGGTAGCACGAAACAGGACCATCTCTCACAATACCAACATTGTGTTCTCCCTTGGTGGGCACCGCCTGGAAGGTTCTCCCATATGGCTTGATGCTCCGTACATACCGGAGTTGTCCTACATATTCAACGGAGTTCGCATGAGGTTGGGTTCGGCAAGCCTGGCATATGAAGATATGGCCTTGCTGAACAGCTAACATCAAGGTTCGATTGGCAGGCTTGACGTATGTAGATGCGGGCCTGGAACACAGGAGACCGAAAGGTCGAGCACGAGTCACATGCCTGATGTGATTGGCTTAGAGGCCTACCTGGTTCGCATACTGATGGCCGTGACGATCGGGGGAGGTATGGGGGCTGGGATTGTGTAACCACTTAGTTATATTGAGAGGTGTTTATCTAAGTGGGAGCTTTCTAGAATTTTGAGATTAAATTGAAACTCCACATTATGAACAAAAGTCTAAATATGTATTCTTGTGAATCAACCTTGTAGATGGCAGCACCTCGCCCCTCGTTCAACTTAGGATCATTCCTAGAGAAAGATAAGCTAAAACCAGATGGGACAAACTTCACCAACTGGTTCCGCACCCTGAGGATTCTCCTCGTTCCCCTCAAGATGGCATACGTACTAGAGGGCGCGTTAGGTGACGCACCAGCAGATGATGCCAGTCAGGACGAGAAGAATGTCTATCTCTCCAGGACTGATGATTACAACCTTGTCCAGAGTGGCGTGCTTTACTCCATGGAGGCTGAGCTGCAGAAACGCTTTGAGAGGATGGGTGCATATGAGATTATCACCGACCTCAAGGCGGTCTTCGCACCTCAAGCCAGGGCTGAATGGTACGAGGCTTCTGAAACCTTCTTCTCAGCAAAGATGGACGAGCACGACAGCGTGAGTGAGCACGTAGTCAAAATGCCTGGCTACGTTCAGCGCTTGAATGCTCTGGAATGCCAGATTCCAGATGAACTTGCTGTTGATAGGGTGTTGCAGTCGCTTCCCCCTAGCTACAAAGGCTTTGTGCTGAACTACAACATGCAGGGGATGACCAAAACCCCTTCTGAGTTGTTCGCCATGCTGAAGAACGCCGAGGTTGAGATCAAGAAGGAGCACGCCGTCTTCATGGTCAACAAGACCACCGACTTCAAGAAGTCAAGCAGGAGGGAGAAGGCCAAGAGAGGTGGCCCCAAGAGGGATGGCATTTCAGTTGCCGCTCCTCCCAAGGCACCCAAGCCTAAACCCGGAGTGGAGTGCTTCTACTGCAAGGGTGAAGGTCACTGGAAACGCAACTGCCCCAAGTACCTAAAGGACAAGAAGGTTGGCAAGGTCGCCAAGAGAGAAGAAGGTATATTTGATATACATATTGTTGATCTTCTCTTGACAAAAGCCGGGAACACATTCTGGATACTTGATACAGGATCTGTCGCTCATATTTCTAATTCCATTCAGGGACTAAGGAATAGGAGACACTTGCTCAAGGATGAAGTGACGATGCGCGTGGGGAATGGCTGTCAAATTGAAGTCTTGGCGGTCGGCACGAAGCATCTTAGTCTCCCTTCGGGATTGGTTTTAGTTCTGAATAATTGCTGCTATGTACCCGCGTTGAGTGTGAACATCGTTAGTGGCTATTGCTTGAAGCGAGACCGCTATTCTTTTAATTCTGATACAATTGGTTGTTCGATTTATAAGGATGAAATGTTTTATGTTCACGCACCGGAGTTGCATGGTTTATTCGTACTTGATCTCCATGGTGACGTGTGTCACATTAACAATATTGAGGCCAAAAGATTGAAGAATGATGAAGATCATATGAAGATGTGGCATTGCCGACTTGGTCATATTGGTATAAAGCGCATGGAGAAGCTCCATAAGGATGGACTTCTTGAGTCATTGGATTTTGGATCCCTTGATACATGTGAACCATGCCTCATGGGAAAAATGACAAGGACTCCATTCAATGGGATAATGGAGCGTGCGGATGACTTATTGGGGATCATACACACGGATGTATGTGGACCCATGAACGTCCCCACTCGCAATGGTCTTCGTTACTTCGTGACCTTTACTGATGACTTGAGTAGATATGGGTATATTTACTTGATGAAGCACAAGTCTGAAACCTTTGAAAAGTTCAAGGAATTTCAGAATGAGGTCGAAAATCAACTCGGAAAGAAAATCAAGCACCTTCGATCGGATCAAGGTGGCGAGTATTTGAGTCACGAGTTTGGCAATCATCTAAAGTCTTATGGCATAGTACCACAGCTTACGCCGACAGGCACACCTCAGAGAAACGGTGTGGCTGAGCAACGTAATCGAATCCTATTGGATAGCGTACGATCGATGATGTCTCATACTGATTTGCCTGTGTCATTCTGGGGGTATGCATTAGAAACTGCCGCTCATATTCTTAATAGGGCACCATCCAAATCCGTAAAGACAACACCATTTGAAGAATGGCATGGCACGAAACCTAAATTGTCTCACCTGAATATTTGGGGTTGTGAGGCTTATGTTAGGAAACTACAGCCTGACAAACTTGAATCCAAGGCGGATAAGTGCATCTTTGTGGGCTATCCCAAGGAAACTTGTGGATACACCTTCTACAACAAGTCTGACAACAAAACGTTTGTTGCCAAGACGGGACACTTTCTTGAGAAGGAGTTTCTCGCGAAAGAGTTGAGTGGGAGGAAAATAGACCTCGATGAAGTGACTGACCAATCACTCCAATTGGAAGAAACGGCTACGGAAATTTTTCTGGAACCATCTTCCACAGTGGGAGCTGAAGAGAATGGCCAGAACGACATTCATAACGATCATGACATTGATGATGATCATGATGAGAATGAAGAGGAACCTTTTATGCCCCGTAGGTCATCAAGAGTCCGTCAACCTATTGAGTTTTACGGACAGCTTGTGAATGCAATCTCGGCTGATGAGTCGGATGAACCTACAAGTTACAAAGAAGCAATGGAGGGACCCGAGTCCGAGAAATGGCTTGAAGCCATGAAATCCAAAATAGACTCCATGTACACCAACAAAGTATGGACTTTGGTGGATATTCCCGAGGACCGCAAAGCCGTCGAGAATAAATGGATTTTCCAGAAAAAGACTGACGCAGACGGAAACATATCTGTCTGCAAAGCTCGACTTGTCGCGAAGGGGTTCCGACAAATTCAAGGAGTTGACTACGAGGAGACGTTCTCTCCTGTAGCGATGATAAAGTCTATTCGGATCCTACTAGCAATAGCTGCATATCATGATTACGAGATATGGCAGATGGATGTGAAAACTGCATTCCTAAATGGCAACATTGAGGAAGAGTTGTATATGATGCAACCAGAGGGGTTTGTCGATCCAAAGGAACGCTGGTAAGGTGTGCAAGCTTCAACGATCCATCTATGGGTTGAAGCAAGCATCTCGGAGCTGGAATCTTCGATTTGATGAGGTCATTAAAGCTTTTGGATTTGTCCAAAACGTCGAAGAGTTATGCGTCTATAAGAAACTGAGTGGGAGCTCTGTAGCATTCCTTGTGTTATATGTAGATGACATATTACTAATAGGGAACGATAAGAAATTCTTAGAGGAAGTGAAGGAATATATGAATGGACAATTTTCCATGAAGGACCTAGGTGAAGCTGCATACATATTGGGGATTAAGATCTATAGAGATAGACCTAATCGACGGTTGGCCTTGAGTCAGAGCACTTATATTGACAAGATATTGAAAAAGGTTCAGTATGGGTAACTCCAAGAGAGGCCCTCTTGCCAGTTATAAAAGGTGTCAAATTAAGCGTGACTCAATGCCCAACCACAGCAAAAGAGAAGGAGGAGATGTCCTCAAAGCCCTATGCCTCAGCCATAGTTTCTCTCATGTATGCTATGTTATGTACCAGACCGGATTTAGCGCTGGCCATTAGTATGACTAATCGCTACCAGAGTAACCCGGGAATGGCTCACTGGACAGCAGTAAAGAACTTCCTTAAGTGCTTGAGAAGAACCAAGGATCTCTTTCTCGTTTATGGAGGAGTTGATGAGGAGCTCACCGTAAAGGGTTACGTTGACGCAAGCCTCGGCTCAGATCTAGATGACTCGAAATCCCAGACGGGATATGTTTTCATGTTGAACGGTGGCGCAATTAGCTGGAGGAGCGGCAAACAGTCAGTCGTCGCCGAATCTACAATGGAGTCGGAGTATATTGCCGCTTGCGAAGCGTCAAACGAGGCGCTGTGGCTGAAGAAGTTCGTGATCGAGCTTGGCGTCTTTCCCAGCTGCACTGACCCCGTGGGAATTTTCTGCGACAACACGGGTGCCGTTGCTAACGCGAAGGAGCCAAGCACTCACTCTACAGCCAAGCACATCCTCCGAAAGTTCCATGTGAAGCGAGACTACATCAGGGATGGACACACTAGGATTCACAAGATACATACTGATCTGAACGCAGCAGACCCGATGACTAAACCTCTTCCACATGGCAAGTTTGAAGAACACCGAGAGACCATTGGTGTTAGATACATACCTGATGTAAACTAGTGTAATTTGTACTCTAGTGCAAGTGGGAGACTGTTGGATATGTGCCCTAGAGACAAATTAATAAATATATTTTTCACATATCCGTTTTGTTCATAATACGTTTTATACTGTGCTATAACTGTATTACTTGGAAATACTAATACACGTGTAGTATAAAACATGGTCCGTAGTTTAACTCGGGTAAACTATCTCATTGGGAAATTGATTGATCAAGCTTTCCTGATCATGACGACACTTAAGTCCAGTGATAATGAGGTCATATCATTAAGGGGAATGATGTGATGGACGTACACCCACCTAAAGTATTGCAATGTGATCGAGTCACATAGTTCAGCGTTGCTATGACTTTGTAACGTATGGTTTAGTCCTTAGACCGTAATGATCATACGTAATTGTCATCTATGAGGAAACTTTGATTTGTATCCCACCGCCTGACTGAAATATGTTGGCTATAACGGTGCACTTTGGGTATTCCGAAATAGATGGTTGATGAGTATGTTAATAGATCAGAGCGGGATTTGTCAGTCCTTGTAATAGGACAGGTACTCTGGGCCCACTCGGTGATATTGCATCAACACCTTGCAAGGACGTGACTAGGTCACAAGAGATGCAATGATCATGGACGAGAGAAGTTTTTTGTTGTGAACGATATGTGAACACGGTCTGTAGGATACCGACGATCAAACCTCGGACAAACAAAGTATAACTGGTTCAATACCTTTATCAATATCCCAATCTTCAATGTTCTTCTAGACCTTTCAATAATATCCCACCTTTATTCACCGCTTCTGGTGCGGAATACCCCACTAGAGGAGGCATGAAGCATCTCTTTATCTTGACGAGAAAGCCTTGCATAAAAATTTGTAAGAATAATTTCCTTGGGTAGCTCATGATTGGGACATTTGAGCATTAAGGATTTCAATATCCCCCAAGCTTGATCTATGCTTTCTCCGTCACGAGACCAAAAGTTATATATATAGTTCCTCTCTCGATGTATTTCATGAAGAGGATAAAACTTTGCATAAAAGAGAGCCATAAGTTCTTGCCAATTTTGTAAATGAGAGTTATCAATAAGCCTATACCAATCCAAAGCCTTATCTTCTAATGAGAGAGAGAATAGTTTTCTCATGACAAAATCCATCGATTTTCCTACAAGCTTAAATAAGTAGCATAGTTGTGAAAGATATAACAAGTTTTCACCTGGATTTCTATCTCCTGCATATCGATTAGCAATAACACAATCGATAATACCAGTTGGTATTTTGAAGGGCACAATTTCAGTAGGTGGGGGCCCCTTCTCCACCACAATGGTGGGGAGGTTCCCCGCAAGCAAAGCACCGAGAGCAGAGTTGTCCATAGGGACTAAAAGTAACAGTAGCAAAATAAAATCAGCACTTACAATATAAAGTTTCCTTACCAATTTCACTTACCAATAGCCCTACGCTCCCCGGCAACGACGCCAGAAAATGGTCTTGATGACCCACAAGTGTAGGATCTATTGTATCCTTTTTGATAAGTAGGAGTGTTGAACCCAACGAGGAGCAGAAGGTATTGACAAGTAAACTTGAGATAGGAATAAATGCAAGTACTAAAAGGTAACTTTTTATGGGTTTTCTGGTATAAGCAATAAGGAGATAAAAGTAAATAAGGTAAATTTAAATAAGGTGCAGCAAGGTGGCCCAGTACTTTTGTGCAAAGGATAAGCCGAAGGATCTAAACTTATAAAGGCTAAAACGTTCTTGAGGACACACGGGAGAGATAGTGATGTGCTGTCGCCATATTCCGTATCGGTACTATGTTTTGTGTTGATAAGTGTTGTGTGGGTGGACCTATGCTAGTGCACTTTCTAGACTAAGATAAGCACACTCTTATGATTTAACCTCTTGCAAGCATCCACAAATACAAGAGATAAATTAAGGCAAAGCCTAACCATAGCCATATACTCTAGGATCCATCAATCCCTCGTGCTAAAGTGTCCGGACTGGGGTTCAGGTTTCTATCACTTCGGCAACTGATGTGCGAGATGCTGATAATGGTTTCTCGCCCTTCATTGGTTACCCCAAGTTGAAGGTGAGATGTAGGATAGCAGCAAATTTCCCCTATGTAGAGGATAGGGGTTGTCTCCCGTAGGACTCCGGTAATGATAAGTAGGTGTCAACGACGCAATTGACGTGGACATGCACACAATACAAATAACTTTGCCCCAACGAAGTTCAGAGAGGTTGTCAATCTCTCTGGTCTTGTTGTTTACAAAGGATCAAACACAAGGGATAATGATAATGGTGATGGTACAAACTTCACAGCAGCAGAATTTCAGAACTTCTGCCAAGATTTGGGCATCAAAATCAACTACGCGTCAGTCACGCACCCAGAATCTAATGATTAGGTGGAGAAGGCAAATGGGTTAGTGTGCAGAGGAATAATAAAAAGCGGCTCCTCGCACCACTCGAACAAGCTGCAGGCAACTGGGTAGAAGAACTCCCCGCAGTCCTATGGAGCTTGCACACCACCCCCAACGCCTCAACCCAGTACACACCTTTTTTCATGGTATATGGGGCAGAAGCGGTGCTGCCGCACGACGTAAAGTTTGGAGCTCCCCAAATCTCGGGATACGAAGAAGAAGAGGCAAAAGAAGCATTATAGGATGATAAAGACACAGCAGACGAAGCAAGGGACACAACCATAGCAAGGTCAGAAGGATAGCAGGAGAAACTATGCACGTACCAAAGCAGTCGCCTGCGGACCAGAACTTTCCGCAAAGGAGATCTCGTCCGGCGACTGATACAAGAAAAAGTGCACAAACTTTCCACGTAGTGGGAAGGACCCTTCATAATATCGGAGGTCATAGGAGGAGGTGCATACAGGCTGAAGAACCCGAAGACCGACGAAGACGTGGGAAATCCATGGAACGTGGCAAACTTGCGCCTGTTCTACCCATAGTTTACCCATAGGCACTATCCGCAGTATCGGTAGCAGCACCGATCGGCAACTCGTGTAAAACTCGAAGCAATAAAAAGGTGTTGCCCAAATAATACCACTCCAAGCACTAAGGGGCTCGAGCACAAACTCCCCCCGAGAGACGCTATCTTCTCTTATGCGACGCCACTCAAAGCACTCGGGGGCTCGAGCACAAACTCCCCCCGAGAGACGCTATCTTTGCTTATGCGACGCTACTCAAAGCACTCGGAGGCTCGAGCACAAACTCCCCCAGAGAGACGATGTCTTCGCTTATGTGAAGCTACTCAAAGCACTCGGGGGCTCGATCACAAACTCCCCCCGAGAGACGTTATCTTCTCTTACGCGACGCTACTTAAAGCACTCGGGGGCTCGAGCACAAATTTCCCCCGAGAGACGCTATCTTCGCTTACGCGACGTTAATCAAAGCACTCGGGGGGCTCAAGCACAAACTCCCCCCGAGAGACGCTATTTCATTTTACACGACACCACTTAAAATAATTCGGGGCTCGAACACAGACTCCCCCCAAGGAAACACTATTTTCACCTACGGAACCACAGACAAAAAGCCTCAGGGGATCAAGCATTCTCTCGCCCGCACAAGCCCCACTCAAAGTTTTTCCGCAGAAAAGGATAAGGACAAAGAAAATTCTTTTGTCTTCACCTGATCACAAGTGATCACCTAAAGACTCGGGGGCTACTCCCATCGGGAGCGCTGCCGCACATCCGATAAAAACCTGGAGCAATCAAGGAGCTGCAAGAGAAGAGATCACGGTCGAATAAAGCTCATAGTCTACGTCCGACTCCACAAATCGAACGCAGCCTCGGGGCTCCTCTCATCGGGAGCGCTGTCGCGCACCCGATAGTTCTCATTACAAAGGACTCAAAGACATTTCTCATTACAAAGGACTCGAAGACAGTTCTCATTACAAAGGACTTGAGGACAGTTCTCGTTAAAAAGGACTCGAGGACAGTTCCCATTACAAAAGGCTCGAATACCTCAAAGTTACATGTATCAGCACAAAGGCTTTCTCTACACACCAAAGTTTACAAAGGGACTCGAACGGTCGCCATAAGGATTACAGTACCAATCATACCAGAGAACTATGACTTCTACATGTGTTCTCATGCTGAGATAATTGGCACTTTCGGCCCACAACTTGACGAGCATCATCACAGACAAAGTAAAAAACTAAACCTGCAAAGAAGCAAGTCGCTGCCCTCCATTTCTACAAGGTGCCTTGCCTACCGACGCGCCCGCTTGACGAATGGCTTGTCGTCGAGTTCATCCTTAGAAATAGAAGAGCAAGCACCACCGGCCGAGGAGTCAGCCGAAGATGAAGCCACTGGAGAAGCAGACGAAGGATTTTTTGACCCATCAGAGCTGTCGCTGCTCGTTTCCTCCCAGTACGGATCCAGACGATTGGCAGCAGCATCAAACGCACGAACAGAGAGAGTATCTTCGCCATCAAAACGACAACAACGGCTATCCCCGTCACGCAGGTTCAGCCGACGAGAAAACGCTCTCCAGCCAGATCCAAGAAAAATCAGGAATGAATTATCAACTTCCAGCTCCACCCAAGAAGAAGATCGAGCACACCCTTGAAGATGGAGCCAGAGACCCCTCAAATTGAGCTCAAAAACAATGGAGGCAAACGAGAACGGAAGAGGAATACGGGTAGCGGTCCGGCTAAGAACACGCAAAATGAAATCGTAGTGCCAAACACCCTCCTCCACAGAAGAAGAGGAAGGCGCCGACGTAGCCCCACGACGTCCACCGCGTGAAGAACGAGGTGTGCGGCCACCACGGCCGCGACGACCACGACCTCGGCTAGCCACACCACCACCACGCTTGGGCGCCATATGAAGAGGAAGCAGAAGAGAAAGGTGAGAGAAGAATGGATGCCAAGGTAAGGCAAACAATAGGAGGTATTTATAGCGCAACCCGGGGGCAAACCAGGAAAACACGTAGAAGCCCAGGCGGCGTCATCATTAATTCAAAGACCAACACGTTGGGCGTTACAAATTCAAAGACAAGATGCCTTCACACGGTCAGCACTATTTAAAGGACACGTCAAATCACGTGTGTTTCCCATACACGCCTTGGAAATCCAACGGGCAATGACAGCGCGGTATCCAAGTCGTCATTATGACTGGCAGGAGACGCGACAGATCAAAGACCAAGCGTCGTCATCGGTCACCAAAGAGCATTATTACGATGCTTATCACCGCGACATCCCAAGAAGGACGGATCAAGATAAAAACAATTGGAAAAAACAAAGACCGACAAAGACCACCTGTCTCTTGGTGCCAAAATATTATGATTTCCGATCCAAAATCTTTTACTCCCATCGGGAGTACCCTTATTAAACACAGAGCAAGATCTAAAAACAAAAGAGCTTCGGGTGCTCCCTCACCCAGAAGACAAAGGTGTGCTCGAGTGACCACTCGCACCAACAGTTATCACGACATCTACAGAGTTTCGGGGGCTCGCTCACCCAGAAGGCAAACATGTACTCGAGTCACCCCGCGCACTGGCGAAACGATGCACCTCCAGAGTCCGGGTGCTCCCTCACCTTGAAGACAGCAACGCGTTCGAGTAACTACTCGTAGGACTCAACTAATATTCGACGATACAGTCTACTCGCGGACTCGACGACTTTCTGAGTGGGTGCTTTCTTATTTTCCTCGTCCGAGCTCGCAAAAGCTCCGCGAGTGACCACTAAAAGCTCACTTGATTTTTTATTCCAAGTGGGTGCATCTCTAACTAGGCTCCATGCCTCTATAAAAGATGATTCCTGGGCTGCGACTCGCTGTACCCAGATGCCACACAAGCTTAGCGTGTAGGTAGGACCCCGCTGCGCAGTCGGCCGGGCCAGGACTTGCCACAGCGCGACTTCACTCCCGACGTTTTCCATGCGCTCGCATGATAGAAAGATGAGCCGATAACGGACGCGTTAAGGATATTTGCTGGGGTCGGCGGCATCGATCCTATAAGACCTGCAGTGGCATGGACTTTGCTAGACACCGGTTGTTTCCAAGTTCGTGTCGAGGGACACATGCTTGATTGGGCTACTGAGGTATTTGCCACTAGTGTAATTCACCAAGGCTCGACCAGTCGACTACCTTGGGCCCTTTCAGCTTATCATACCTCGGATAAACTTTGTCATGGCTAAATCTGCCAACGACTCACAGCCGCGCTGCGCATATGAAAGCAAAAGATGGTGAATTCGAGTCCCTGTGCGACTCTTCGAGTCCCCCAGGCACTCGGGGGCTATTAACGAGGGGGTGACCCCACGACTCCTGCGTGTAAGGATACCTGGTGCATACGAAGACAAGAGGACCGCTGGAGGTTTCGACAGGCCTACGACTGGCCCACTCTAGGCACCGACGTAGGAGTCTGCGACAAATATGGAAGTCAAGACTTGGCGTTCAAGCCAAGGCTAGAATTAGGAAATCGTCCCTGTAACCTAAGACGGACTCCCCAAGACCCAGCCTAGTATATGAAGGCTGGGAGGGGGGACGCCTCAGGGACATCCAATCTACATTCAACACCCTTGGTCTTGTGCGAACTCGCCTAGACTTCCACTGTAATCGCCCCCTTGCATAATACAATCAAGCAGGAAGTGCTTCTCCTGTTAGCCGACAAGTATCTCCAACCTGTTCCTTCTCCATGATCTAACCCAGGGTCCCTGACCATGGGATTTGCCGAGGCTGATCCTCGTCAGATACGCTTGAATATACTTCCTTCATCTCCTCCTCATGTTGCTTCTTCAGCTCGGTGATGATGTCGGCATTGGCTCCAACACCACGCTCGATCATCAACTTGTACTTGAAAACTTCTTGCTCCACTTCTTCCAACCTGTCCTTGGTGCTCCCCTTCTTGACAGGTCCCTTCATATCTTCTTGGTTAAGGGCACCATCCTCCACCCAAAGGGTTTGTGGATGCCTCTTCACCTCTGCGATGTACGAGTTGATGACGTTGACGAGGAACTTGTCCTTGGGGGAACTTGGGGAAGCCATGACACCTAGGTTTTGCTGAAAGTTTTTCCTAGCAGAACAGATCGAAAAGAGAATGCACGGAATCGTAAGATACAAGCTGGGACAATCCGGGCAAATATATAGCAAAAGTTTCTGCAACAAAAGGAAGGTAACGGGCCAAAGTGGGGTCGGAGACGGACTCCAGAGCTCCCAGGCGGCCAGGTGGCGCTGCTAGGGAGCAGGCCGCGCCATCAGGGCGCCTGGGGCCCTGGGAGCTCTTCTCCGGATCCACTTCGTCTCCGAATGTTCCTAATTTTCCACAAACCCGTAATACATAACTTTTATGGATGTTCGCGAAGTTTTCTTACCTTATTACGTAACTTTTCTTATTCTGCTCCTGCTGGCGTTTGAATCCGGGCTGCAACATGTTCTTCATGAGAGGTTGTGCGTATCGTATCCACATCAACATTGACGGGGGTCTCCCACCAGATAATGTTTCAATCTTTGCCCATTTACAACTTGAGGTTTAGTGCCTTCGAAATTATTAATCTTGATAGCACGGGAGCGGTAGACTTCTTCAATGAAAAGGTCCTTCCCATCTAGAAAGTAATTTACCTGGAGAAAACCTGAAACGAGATCTAAACGACAAAACTTTATCACCCACATTAAACTCACGTTTCAAAATTCTCTTATCATGCCACTTCTTTACCTTTTCCTTAAACATTCTCACGCTCTCATAAGCTTTACTTCTCCACTCATCTAGAGAAGTCAAGTTTATTAGGCGCTTTTCAACAGCGAGTTTTGGGTCAACATTAAGCTCTCTAACAACCCAGAAAGCTTTGTGTTATAATTCTACGGGTAAATGGCAAGCCTTTCCATACACCTTCTTGTAAGGAGACATGTCCATGGGATTTCTATAAGCAGTTCTGTACGCCCATAAGGCATCTCCCAACTTTTTTGGACCAGTCCTTTCTAGAACTGTTCACTGTCTTTTGCAAGATAACCTTGATCTCCCTATTTGCGAGATCAACTTTCCCACTCGTTTGAGGGTGGTAAGGTGAAGCAATACTATGGTTAACATCATACTTTGTTAAAGCTTTCCTAAAAGCACCATGTGTAAAATGCGATCCTCCGTAGGTCATGAGGTACCTTGGCACACCAAACCAAGGAAAGATTACATCTTTGAGCGTTTTCAGAGATGTCTTATGATCAACACTCTCAATGGGGATTGCCTCAACCCACTTGGTTACATAATCAACAGCTACTAGAATGTGAGTGTACTTATGCGAAGGAGGAAAAGGAGCCATAAAATAAAAACCCCAGCAATCAAAAGGTTCAATAACCAGAGAGTAATTTTTTTGATACATAACTAGAGAGTAATTCAGAGGCATCTCATTTCTCCTACTAATGTTACCAACTCTCTGACACTTATAACAAGATAAAACATATTTTCTAGCATCTTTAAAGAGAGTAGGCCAATAAAAACCTGATTGGAGAACCTTGTGTGCGGTCCTCTCACCGGCATGATGTCCTCCATAGGGACTATCGTGACAATCCCTCAAAATATCCTTCTCCTCATGCTCCGGTATGCATCTTCTCACGATCCCGTCTGCACATTCTCTGAAAAGATGTGGGTCATCCCAAAAATAATACCTCAAATCATGGAAGAGCTTCTTCCTTTGCTGGAATGTTAAACCTGGAGGTAAAAACTTGTTGACAATAAAGATAGCATAATCTGCAAACCAGGGGTCAGAAATAGATTGTATCCTCAAAACAACTAATTGTTCATCGGTAAAACTATCATTAACAAGAATAGGATCATGTGGAATGTTTTCTATCCTAGAGAGGTTGTCTGCTACTGGATTGTCCGCTCCTTTCCTGTCAACAATCTGCAAATCAAACTCTTGAAGAAGAAGAACCCCTCTGATAAGCCTAGGTTTGGCATCCTTCTTCTCCATAAGATACTTAATGGTAGCATGGTCAGTATGAATAATGACTTTGGAGTCAACAATGTAAGGTCAAAATTTATCACAAGAAAACACTACTGCTAAAAATTCCTTTTTAGTAGTAGCATAATTCTTCTGAGCACTACCAAGGGTCTTGCTAGCATAATGTATAACATTCAGTTTCTTATCAACCTTTTGTCCTAATATAGCTCCAACAACAAAGTCACTAGCATCACACATAATTTCAAAAGGTAAATTCCAATCAGGCGGTTGTACTATAGGAGCAGTGTCGGGACCCGGGGTTAGCGTATGCAAGTTCCGCTACAACACAATCATATGGAGAGCCGAGAGTCGTACCCACTTGTCTAAGAAGACAAGGCCAAGCACATAACTCTCTCAGAAAGCATCGAACGTGAGGGGCATCCCATCCAGGCCGGATGATCAACTGAGATGGGTCCTCATCGTCTGCACACAAGTCTAAATTATATGGGTGGTGAACTCCCATACTCACAGACAAGTCGCCTCAACCATACTATCGATTGTATTATAACACTTACATAGACTTACTCAAGCTCGATCACTTAGTCGAGGTCTAGGGCGGGCTCGATCATACAACAAAGTGTGCACGTGACAGAGTCATGAGCAATCGCATCGCGATGCCCCAAGATGCCCACATCTAAGGGACACTTGGTGTATAAAAGACCGCCAGCCAGATCACAACTAAGATCTCGAAAACACATACTAAGACATGCATGTTATAATCATACATGCAGCACACAGGTCTAGTATGAATAGCAGGTATCGTTGCAATTCTCTACAAAGTTTACAACTTTATTGATACCTCTTACAGAGTGCACACAGAGATCACGAGACCGTGATCCAACATTACATCAAGCATGGAAGCAAAGTAGGTATGAGTACAGACAAGTTTAACAAATGGCTTAAGAAGCCTTATTTAAACACAAGCCCTCCACGAGGGAACCAGTTTGCTGATCGGGACTACACTAGCTTAGCTTCAGTCGTCGAGCCCCAGGAAGAATCCACCTTCGGGGTCAGTGGGTTCATCTAAAACATAGAATAAGCAAATGTGAGTACAAAGTCGTACTCAGCATGTCTTACGTAGGAACTATACTACTCATGCTCAAGTATCAAGGCAAAGGGAGGTGGGGTTTCAATGCAGAAGTGCCAGCTCTGACTTGGCTAGTCCTGTACTATGAATACTAGACTTGAGGTAAGAAGCGCACACGAGTCCACTATCCAAGTCTCTCAAACAATTACACCACTATGGATCCTTCCTCGACTTCCCACGAGAAAGCACGCCATAGCACTCATGCTTATCTTGGCAAGTTTTATAAGTATCCATTGAAGTTGTCTAATAATCGAGCACAACTTTCCAAGTAGTCCCTTACCGCGGACGCGGCTATTCGAATAGTTTATTAACCCTGCAGGGGTGTACTACTACACACACATGACCATCAGTTACCGCCATGTCTCATCATCATTCAAGGGGTGCCGGCGAGGATGCTCACCACAACTGTTACCTCATAGTCGATCTAGTCCATGAAAGCCGCCTACCTGGGCTGGTTTCCACTATCGTGAACCCGGACGGTTTACCGAAGTGGACCCAGATGATGTGTGCAGGTCCCCAAGCCGGTCTCCGTTGAGCCGTTCTCTCACTTAGCAGGCCGTGCCACAAACCTACCAGAACTCCGAACTATTGCGACATCTGGACAAGAGTTAGTAGGTTGAGAGGGTTCAGTGAGCCCAATGTGTGGTTGTACTCTTTATCTTGGATCACCACACAAGAACTCAGACTTAGGGCGGTGTTCAACGAGACAACCCACTGTGTACTCCTACACAACCTCTCATCGTTCACCTTGTTTAGGGTAGATTCACCAACACATTTCCACCATCATCATCATGATCACTACCATCCCGACTCACAAAAGAGTAACCTCATTGTAACTCTAAGCATGCAATAAGCAGTAACAGTTGCAGGGGCCACATGATATCATTCAACTCCTACATCTGCTAGGATTGTGGTTTGCTTACTACTGTGACAAAATGATAGGTCATGCAAAGGAATGGGTTCATTTATGCGGTAGAAATGTATCATGGTAATCATCCTAAACAATGCATAACGGAGATTGAGAGGGAAGTGGGGTTTTAACTACATTATCAATGGGGGTTTTCTTGCCTTGCTGACGAGGGTCGTACGGTGTATCTTCAACGGAGGGGGTGATCTCGGGTTCCGGCTCCACCTCTAACCAGACAAACATGGCAAACATAGGATCAATATAAATGCAAATGCGCAATCACATGAATAAGATTGTAATGTGATGTTCCTGGTCACCATGTGTTGACAATTCCATTTAAAAGAAGTGGAATGCAAAGTCATTTGCAAATTCACTCCAATTTTGAATTCAAATTAACTCCATATGCACATTTGTCTCTGTTCACCCAATGTAACTTGGTCAAACATGAAAACAAAGTCCATATTCACATTCCTTATATTTTTCTGATAATTTTACATATATTATATGTCCAATTTGGAGTTAGTATGAATTAGTTATTAATTTCCAAAGTTTATTCCTTTTTCTGGATTTTCCTAATTTTCTCTAAAATAGAAAACTAATTATTCCGCCAGCATGACCTCATGCCGACGTCAGGGGGCCTCTGACCAGGGGGTCCCACCTGACAGTTTCTCTTTGTTTAATTAAACAGTCTCTGTTTTAATTTCAATTAACCTAGTGTTAATTAGTGGCATGTCCCCGCTGTCAGTCTCAGTGTGTGTGTGTGTGTGTGTGGGGGGGGGGGGGTTAATTAGTGGCTAATGGTGGCCACGTCAGCAGGGTCGCCGGCGGCATGTCGCCGGCGTGCACGGACACGGTGGCTCAGGCTACCATTTGGTGCGCTGGAGCCACCAAACGACAGCCTGTGCAGACCCGCATCAGATGGAGCACACGGGGCACACCCAGGTGGCCGGAATCCTCGGCGGCGTCAAGTTCCGCGGCGGCAGAAAACTTGCAGCAGACGAGATCGACGACGTGGTTCAAAAGATTGGGCAAGGGCTACCTGGTTAGGTTCCTAGAGCACGAAGGGGCAGGAGGGACATCTCGGTGGGCTTAAACGCGTATAGGCGCGAGCTTGTGGTCGTCCATGGCGGCGACGAAGCTCGGCTTCAATGGTGGATTGCTCTATAGCTAAAAGGGGCACATGGGGATAGTTGGGTAAGCTAGAGGAGCTCACCAGGATCACAATGGAGCAGACGGCGAGGTTGGGGAGGCTGTGGTGGCGGCGCAATTTCGCTGCAACTTCCGACGGCCGACGGTGAAGACAAAGAAGGGGGCGGTGGCTACGGAGCGTATGGGCTCGATTCCTTCTGCATCTTGGCGTAGTCGACGACGCAGAAGCCTTTGGACATGGTGTTGCGGCTCGACGTGCTCACTGGCCGCGTGTGTGCACGACAGCGGGCGGAGGCGTGCTTCGGTTGTCGAGAAACACGGCGAGACAGAGCGAGGAAGAGCTGCGCTGGAGGGGGAAGGTGTCCAGGAAGGTGCAGGGCATCTCCGTGGCAAGTAGTCGTGGCCTGGGAAGCAGCTGCGTGGCCACGGCTCGTCGGCGGCTTCGGTGGAGTGCTGGATGCATTCCACCGAGCACCTTCGGGCGTGGGGAGGAAGAGACAAGCGGGGGAGGCTGGGCTGGGCCGGCTAGCTGGGCCTGGGGCTTAAGTTGGGCTGCTTCCAGGTTTGCTCCCTTTTTCTTATTTCTTTTCTGTTTCTTTTCTGCATTTTTGTTTGCTTTGCCAAATAAGATAGCAAAGTATTTTTATAAATGCTCAAACTTTTTATATGGACTTACATGAACAGGAGCTAGTCATTCCCAAGTTTTGAACATTTTTTAAATTCAAAATATTTGAATTCAAATTCAAATAGGGGTATTTATTTAATTCCAAGGTCCTGTTTGAATATTTGAAAAATCTATGGGCATGGGTTTGAATCCAAATCACTTTATATGTGATTACACTCAATTATGAGACTCTTCAAAAGTGCAAAAGGAATTTTTGGAGCAATTTTTAAAATGGCCATTTGAATTAAATTCATCTGGGGGGTGTTCTCTCTCCCATTTCAATTTCAATTTGAAATTTTTGTCATGATGTAATGTGAGACTTGATCCTTGCACATACCTAACAGAGGGTTCTGACAAGCAGTTATTAAAGCTTTCTTCAGGACTTCGAAGGCTTCCTTCTGGATAATATTAGTGAGGGGCCTCGACGTCTTAGAAAAGTATTTAATAAATATTCTATAGAAACCAGCATGACCGAGAAAACTACGAATACCTTTGATGTCCCTAGGATAGGGCATCTTTTCAATTGCCTCGATCTTGGCCCTGTCCACCTCGATTCCTCTTTCGGAAATCTTGTGGACAAGTACAATTCCTTTGTTGACTATGAAGTGGCACTTCTCCCAGTTGAGTACCAAGTTTGTCTCCTCAGATCTCTGCAAAACTTTATTAAGGTTGTGGATACAATGGTTAAAATAGGTTCCATAGACGAAGAAATCTTCCATGAAGACCTCAACAATTTCCTCACAAAAACCATGAAAGATATCAGACATAGAACTTTGAAAAGTAGAAGGGGCATTGCATAAACCGAAAGGCATACGTCTATAAGCATATGTACCAAAAGGACAAGTAAACGTGGTCTTCTCTTGATCCGCGGTGTTAAAATGAATTTGAGAGAAGCCAGAATATCCATCAAGTAACAAAAGTGGGTGTTTTTGGATAACCTTTCAAGCTTTTGGTCGATGAACGATAACGGGCAGTGGTCCTTCCTCGTTGCCTTTTTCAACTTCCTCTAATCAATACACATTCTATACCCAATAATAATTCTCTGAGGGATTAGTTCATTTTTATCATTAGGAACAACAGTCGTGCCTCTTTTCTTAGGAACGCAATGCATGGGACTTACCCACTTACTATCAGCTATAGGGTAGATAATACCTGTGGCTAGAAGGTTGAGAATCTCTGTCCTCACAACATCCTTCATCTTTGGATTCAACCGTCGTTGACGATCAACAACCGGTTTAGCATCGGGCTCGAGATTGATAGTATGTTGAAAAATAGATGGACTAATTCCCTTGAGGTCATCAAGGGTGTATCCAATAGCACCTCGGTGTCTACGAAGGGTTTCCAATAATCGCCCGTCCTCATATCCTGAAAGGTTAGAATTGATAATAATAGGATATACTTTATTTTCATCTAAATAAGTGTACTTGAGCGTATCGGGAAGAGGCTTGAGATCGAACACTAGGTCTTCTTTGGTCTACGATAAAATTCCTAAAGGTTCAACCGGAAGGTTGTGCTTCAGGATAGCATGTTGTCTTAAGAAGGCTTCATCTAATTCATTCCTTTCCTGCATATGCATATCATTCTCGTGGTTCTCCATATATTATTCTAAAGGATCGTTAGGAGGAATAGCAATAAAGCAATATCTTCGATAAGGTTATCATTACTAGGCAAATCAATACCACGAGTTTGTTTGGAGTATTTAGAGAAGTTAAATTTAATATGGATCACCATTGAATTCAACAGATACTTTCCCTTTCTTGCAATCTATTATATCTCCACAAGTTCTAAGAAAAGGTCTACCGAATATAATACGACAAAAATTACCTTGCACTAGACCAAGTACTAGAAAGTCGGTAGGATATTTTACCTTTCCGCATAAGAATTCAACATCTCTCACAATTCCGATACGAGAGATAGTTTCTCTGTTTGCTAGATAAATGGTAACATGAATATCTTCAAGTTCACAAGGTGAAATCTCACCCATGATCTCCTGATAGAGTGAATAAGGAATAACACTAGCACTCAATCCCAAATCACATAGCCCATAATAATTATAATCTCCTATTTTAACAAATACCACTGGAGTACCTGAAATTGGGCCTTTATTCCTGGCTGTGACAAGGTTAGTGGAAACAACACAAAAATTTATATTGGAATCTAAAACATCATTAGCAACAAGATATTTAACCAATGAACTTGAGGATCGACCTTGATCTGGTCCTCAGGTTCATCAGTTCTTCTCTCACTTTTATTTAATATGCCTGTAAAAAAATAATGCTCCCTCATCCTTGCGGGAAAAGGGGGCTTTTCATATATAACTGCACGCAAAATAGGGTCAGCAACATGAATATCAATAGGTAAATCCTTAAAGGGCTTATGATGCTGATCCTCTTCCTTTTGGAGGAATCAATATGAGAGGCAAAGTTTTGCGAAAATCAATCATAAGTTGGAAATCAAGACCAATCTTAACACAAAAGGTATTGAAGTAATCAGTTTCTACAATCATGCTCATAATTTATAACGGGTTCAATACCTTTATCAATATCTCAATCTTTAGTGTTCTTCTGGATCCTTTCAATAATATCCCACCTTTCTTCGACGCTTCTAGTGCGGAATACCCCACTAGAGGAGGCATGAAGAATCTCTTTCTCTTGACGAGAAAGCCTTGCATAAAAATTTGTAAGAATACTTTCCTTGGGGAGCCCATGATTGGAACATTTGAGCATTAGGGATTTCAATCTCCACCAAGAATGAGCGATGCTTTATCTGTCACGAGACAAAAAGATATATATATATATATATATATATATATATAGTTCCTGTCTCGATGTATTTCATGAAGAGGATACATTTTTTCATAAAATAGTAGCATACGTTCTTGCCAATTTAGTAAATGAGAGTTCTCAAGAAGCCTATACCAATCCAAAGTCTTATCTTTTAATGAGAGAGAGAATAGTTTTCTCATGTGTTACTAGTTCCTCGTTGGTTTCCCAATTGGAAGGTTTGATGTAGTACAACAACAAATTTCCCTTGCCAAAGATGCCAAGGTTTAAGAGTGTCTTCCCGTAGGACTCCGATAACTTCAAGTAGGTGGTTCGACAAGTGATGCGTCGTATGAAAAGAATCACTTGCTTTTCCTGGACATGCACACACAACAAATAACTTTGCTCCCAAAGAGTACAGAGAGGTTGTCAATTTCTCCGGCCTTGCTGTTTACAAAGGATCAACGCAACAGATAATAAGTAGTGATAATTGCTACTGGAAAGTAAAACAGGAAATAAATTGAGCGTGTAAACAGTGATGGAAATATGGACTGGGGTCTCATGATGTTCACTAGTGATGTCTCTCTCCCAAAAGACGATAAAACTGCTATGCGAGGTAAACAAATCACAGCTAGGCAATTGACATGATTACAGGCGCAAACCAATGCTAACTATGCTACAAAGAAAGGAAGAAGCTCAAAAGCATGGGCAGTATGCCAAAATAAGTAGACCGAAATCCAACTGCAACTACTACTAATCATCCACCTTGCGAGCCCCACCCAAAGTGTAAACCCAAAGCAACAGACAAATTCATTAAAAGAACTTTGCGTAAAGTAAACAACCCTTGCAACCGCGGTTACAAGCACCATTGTTTTCCCCTTTGTGGCAACAACACACCCCATAGACTCATGTTTCTGTCACTCAAGCTAGTCATCAGGGGGCATGAACCCACAATCAAGCATAACGCTCCCTCTTGGAGTCACTACCTACTACTTGGCCAAAGCAATAAACATCAACGGAGAACATGCAAGAATTACTCAAGAACAAAAATATAAATGATAAGAACCAAATATATTACTCAATCACAATCTGAACATAGTCTCATAATCCATCAGATCCCATCAAACTCAGCATAGCAAAACCAGAAAGAATTACATATGTGCCTCGATCATGTAGGGCAGCTCACGAGGTCTAAACCATGAAGAACAAAGAGGGGAGGAGAACATCACATAGCTACTGATCACGGACCCATGGTCCAAGGTAGACTACTCACGGATCATCCGGGAAGCGTCCATGGTGGAGGAGAAGCTCTCGGAGGCAATCCTCCCTCTGGTAGGGTGCCGGGAAGAGGTCTGCCGGCGCTCCCGATCTTGGGAGCGCCGCGGCGGAACAGAGGCGAGATCGCGAAAAAGGGTTCTCTCCTCGGAAGTTTCCGGTGACGGAAAATATATAGGCGAAGGGGGCAGCCAGGGGGGCCTCCAAGGGTCCAGGACGCCCCCTGGCGCGGCCTCCTCCTAGGGCACACTGGGAGGGCGCCTAGGCCCTGGTGGGTCCCCTCTGGTCCCTCCTTGGTGATCCCGGAAGCTTCCGATGCACTAATTTTTTTATTGTATTTTCCCAGAATTTTTGGAGCATTTTTAATACGGGGGAAACCGGAAATAGAAAAACAACAGAAAATAGGAACTCACACTTGGGTGCACTGAGTTAATAGGTTAGTCCAAATATGATCAAAAGTGGATGAAAGTGTATCTAAAACATAGCAATATCACACAAAACATGCATGGAGCAAGCAGAAATTATAGATACGTTTGGGATGTATCAATATCCCCAAACTTAATTCTTGCTCGTCCTCTAGTAGGTAAATGATAACAAGCATAATTTCTGTGGTGACATGCTAACAACCTTATAAGAACTTCTAAGTAAAGTAATCAAGGTATGTAATTCAATTCAAGTCATCACAGGCAAGAGTCTATATTAGCATTGAAATAAGCAACATAAGAGCATTTAGGTACATGAGCTCTCATTGTCCGTGACTCGAATGTCTCCAGATGGTGTTTGCATGCAAGAAGTGGGAGCTCATGCAACGGATGCTTCTTTGGAATGTGGGAATACAAGAAAAAATATGTATTTGTTGAGAACTCAATCTACTAAAGTTTCACACTTATTCTTCTTTGGAATCTTATCTTGACTCGTCCCCATACCACTAGCCAGGTATAAGTCAATTTGATCCACTCCCTTTCAATATTTTCAGCACTCATGCAATGGATGAGCGTAAGCACGAGAGTTGACACTTAGGATGGAAAAGAGAGAGATATGGTGGGGGAGGAAGACAAAAAGGGTGTGAAAGGCTCACATCAATGAGGACAATCATAGGCTAGAGAAGGCCAAATGATAGATATGATGTGAGGAGTAGGGATTGCCATGCAACGGATGCACATATGAGCTAAGAAAAGCTCTCCAATGGAACTAGTGGGGGTGCATCCAACTTGCTCGCTCAAGAAGACCTAGAGCTCATTTGAGGAGGCTCATCCTTGGAATATACAAGAAAAGTTCTATAGTGTGAAGGTCCTCACGTAGCTATATGCATATATGATCATCTCTATGGAGTACAAGATATAAGAGGGAGTGCGAGTGTGGATCTTTAAAAAGGAATAATAGTGTTGCCCCCTTCTCTCTTTTTATTCTTTTCTCTTTTTTCTCCTTTTTTGTATTTTTTGGTGGCCTTAATGGCTCTTTCTATTTAACTCTCATTTGTGCTCTTTGAGATCTTTTAAATTTGTCCTCTTTGGGATCTTTTCCTCACTTAAGGGCAACACTCTATTTTACAAGAAGTATAGAAGATCTTTCACACTTTTACAAGGTACTCAACATAAAGAAGATGTAGCTATCATGATGTATGCAAATGTATTCCTCTGCCAGTGTAGCAGGAACATGTATGACATGAAGATCAAGTCATGAGAAGGTGGATGTTGCATGGAAATATATCTCGGAAAGGCTATGGAAATGCCTTGATAGGTAGGTATGGTGGCTGTTTTGAGGAAAGATATAAGGAGGTTTATGATGACAGAGCGTATCATGCCAAAGGTTTGGATGCACCGGCGAAGTGGACGCCAACTCTCGGAGTGAGAAGAGGGCAATGCACGGTACCGAAGAGGATAGCAAATATGAGGAGGTGGAAGTGTCAACTTTCAATACTTACATTAGTCCGAAGAACTCATGCTCTTATTATCGGTAACTCTCAATCTAATAAGGAGGTTGACAAAGAGATAAGTACCCCAAGGAGGAGTGTATGGGGGTTTGATTATCCTTGCGCATGCTCGACTCATGGTACGTGAGTGTAATCTAATATCCGATCCCTCCAAAGATTAGTGATCCATCTAGTAGCTAGAGTTCTCAACTAGTTTTTGTACTTTTTGAAATAAACACGGATTGCCCAAAATACGACACCTATCACTAATAGGCTAGAGCTCTTGACACCAAAAGTGCAAACATTACTCATAACAATACCTCAAAACTATTGCAAGTTACTACTACAATTGAATAGCAACCTCAATTACCTACTTAAAGACAAGACACAACTCAGTGCAACAACCAACTCTCTTAACAAAATAAACATGAAAACTAAAGAGAGTTCCAGCAACAAACTAATCTAAATCTCTTGAAAAAGATAAACATGAAAACTAAGAGCTAAACATGGCAGCAGCTACGAAAAGATAAAGTACACACAACAAAAGAAAGATAAGCATGAAATCATATGATGTGTTCTAGTTTGAAGTGGAGCGTGTTTCTCTCCCACACAAAGTAAGCTGGGTTCTAACTTGTTATGAACAGCAAACAAAGCTAAAGAAAACTAAAAAAGTAAACCTAAGAGAGAGACACTCCAAGCATAGCACGCATGAAGTGATAAAAATATAGTGAGACGGAGGACGAACTGATGATTGTTGATGCAGAAGGGGATGCGCGGGGGCATCCCCAAGCTTAGACACTTGAGTCTCCTTGAATATTTATTGGGGATGCATGGGGGCATCCCCAAGCTTGAGCGTTTGACACTCCCGAATCTTCTTTCATCATCTTCCCTCGCACACTTGAAAACTCCCTTCATATATAACTCATCATAAGATGTTTAGAGAGGTTAGTACCCTTAATAAAATAATTTGCCTCCGCTGAAAATAAAGATTTTCTTGAAGGGCTACTGTTTCTGAAGATTTACAAAAAGTTTTTGCAAAGAAAAAGGTAGCGCAAGCCTTGCATAAGCGAGGAAAGGCAAAACGTGGCAGAATCTGTGAAAAACAGACCAGCATGTAGTAAATAATTTTTTCGGGGTACTTCTGAAACTCAAATAAAAACACTCAGAACAGACGCTCGAAAGCCAACTATATGGAGCACGCTGTCAAAAAAATTCAGATCAAAAAGATGATCTGGTGATTTTAGGATAATTCTTCAGTCCTCCTAGGGCGCGCCGGGAGGGCGCCTGTGGCCCTGGTGGGTCCCCTCTGGCCCCTCCTTGGTGATTCTGGAAGCTTCTGATGCACTGATTTTTTATTGTATTTCCCGGAATATTTGGAGCATTTTTAATATGGGGGAAACCTGAAATAGAAAAACAGCAAAAAACAGGAACTGGCACAGGGGTGCACTGAGTTAATAGGTTAGTCCAAATATGATAAAAAGTGTATGAAAGTCTATCTAAAACATAGCAATATCACACAAAACATGCATGGAGCAAGCAGAAATTACAGATACGTTTGGGACATATCATCATGACAAAATCCATCGATATGCCTGCAAGCTTAAATAAGGAGCATAATTGTGATAGATATAACAAGTGTTCAGCTGGATGTCTATCTCTTTCATATCGATTAGCAATAACACAATCAACAATACCAGTTGGTATTTTGAAGGGCACAATTTCAGTAGGTGGGGGACCCTTCTCCACCACAATGGTGGGGCAGTTCCCCAAAAGCAAAGCACCGAGAGCAGAGTTGTCCATAGGGACTAAAATTAAAAGTAGAAAAATAAAATCAGCACTTACAATATAAAGTTTCTTTACCAATTTCACTTACCAATAGCGCTACGCTCCCCGGCAACGGCGCCAGAAAATGGTCTTGATGACCCACAAGTTTAGGGGATCTATCGTATCCTTTTCGATAAGTAGGAGTGTCGAACCCAACGAGGAGTAGAAGGTATTGACAAGTAAACTTGAGATAGGAATAACTGCAAGTACTAAAAGGTAACTTTTTATGGGTTTTCTGGTATAAGAAATAAGGAGATAAAACTAAATCAGGTAAATTGAAATAAGGTGCAGCAAGGTGGCCCAATACTTTTGTGCAAAGGATAAGCCGAAGGATCTAAACTTATAAAGGCTAAAATGTTCTTGAGGACACACGGGAGAGATAGTCTTGTGCTTTCGCCATATTCTATATCAGTACTATGTTTTGTGTTGATAAGTGTTGTGTGAGTGGACCTATGCTAGTGCACTTTCTAGACTAAGATAAGAACACTCTTATGATTAAAATTCTTGCAAGCATCATCAAATACAAGAGAGAAATTAAGGCAAATCCTAACCATAGCAATAGACTCTAGGATCCATCAATCCCTCGTGCAAAAGTGTGCGAACTGGGGTTCACGTTTCTGTCACTCCGGCAACCAACCATAAGCATACTTTATACACAATGCATTCCCCTAGGTCCTTAAAAGGCGAAGCGTTGTGTAGTCGACGTTCACACAACACCACTAGAAGAATAACACCACAACTTAAATATCAAACAACACATATTACTTCAACATCATTTGACTACTAACAACTAGACTTCTCCCATGTCCTCAAGAACTAAAGGAACTACTCACAAGACATAAAAGAGATCATGATCAATGGGGATAAATATATGATAAACAATCTGGTCATAACAAGAATTCTCCAACAAAACTCAATAGCATTCGCCACAAATAGTAATCAACACCGGTAGAGTAGAGGGGATGGATAGTACAAGTTACAACTTGGATTGCAATGGTGAGATGAGATGGGTTGAAGATGGAGATTGTGCTGACGGTGAGGATGATGATGATGATGATGATATCGATGATGCCCGTGACGATGGTGATGATGATGAGGACGATCTCCCCCTCCGGGAGGAGTTATCCCCAGCGGTATCTTCCCGTCAGAAATGTATTTTCTTCTCTGTAGGTTTCCACCACGGAGCGGCGGTGGAACTCCAGAAAATCTTCTTCTTTCGGGGTTTTTAGGGTACGAGAGTGATATAGGCCAAAGGGGGGCACCTGGAGTGGGCCCCACCTCCTAGGCGGCCAGGTGGCGCGGCTAGGAGGGGGGCCGCGCCACCAGGGCGCCTGAGAACCTTGTAGCCCCCCTCCGGGTGTCCTTCAGCCAGTCTTCGTTATTTCTTCTTAAAGTTGTACCCCATGTTTTTCAGGTCATTTGGAGATGTGCTGATATGGCCACTTGATGTGCACTTTTCCCTGCTGATTCCTGCATCTGCTGTTTTGGCATCGGAAAGTTGCAAACTGTGTCAAACAAGCCAAAACACTATAAGAACATCATCATAATATGAAATAAATCAATGAATAGAGATGAACTATGATATAAAATAGTGATGCATTTTGGACGTATAAGTATCCTAGAGGCTAGCAAAATATGGGTGGTGGAGGTGCCAACAATCGAATACTCGCATTACTCAAAGGAACTCATCCACTTATTACCGTTAAATCTCTTTCTAATCAGAAGATTCAAAAGAGACAAGTACCCCTAGGAGGAGTGTTTGGGGGCTTGGTTATCCTTGCGCAGCCTCGACCCATGGTACGTGAGGGTACTCTATATATTAGAACCCCTCCAGAGGTTAGCGATCCATCTAGTAGCTAGAGTTCTCAACTAATTTTCTTCTGTAGTTTTCGAAAATAAGTAGGGATAGCCCGAAATACGACATCTATCACTAATAGGCCTGAACTCCTGACACACATAAGTCCAAACATTACTAAGTCAATACCCCAAAACTATTGCAAATTACTACTATACTTAAATAACAACCTCAATTACCTACTCAAGTCAAGACACACAATCAGTGCAATAGGCCAACTCTCTAAACAAGATAAGCATTAAACTCAAGAGAGTTCTAGAAGAAACAATTGAAATAAAATCTCTTAAAATGATAATCATGAAAACAAGAGGTAAGCATGACAGCAGCTAGATATAAAACAGAACACTCAACAAAGATAAGCATGAAAACTATGTGTGTTCTAGGTGGAAGTGGAGCGTGTTTCTCTCCCAAACAATGTAGGCTAGGGTCCAACTTGTTATGAACAGGAAATAAAACTAAGTCTAAGAAAAGAAAACTTGAAAATTAAATGCAAGACGCTCCAAGCATAGCACAATATATATGAATTGATAAAAATATAGTGTGGAGAAGGACGAACTGATGATTGTTGATGGAAAAGGGGATACAGGGGCATCCCCAAGCTTAGACGCTTGAGTCTCCTTGAATATTTCTTGGGGGTGCATGGAGCAACCCCAAGATTGATCTTTTGACACTCATGGATCTTCTTTCATCATCTTCTTTCGCACACTTGAAAACTCCCTTCATACGAAACTCATCATAAGATGATTAGAGGTGTTAGTGCCCATAATAGAATAACTTTCCTCTACTGGAAATAAAGATTTTCATGAAGACCTACTGTTTCTCAAGATTGCCAAAAAGTTTATGCAAAGAAAAAGAAAGCTTAAGATTTGAAAAACGGTGAAAACATAAAACAGGACAGAATCTGTGAAGAAGAAACCAGCAGGTAGTAAATAATATTTTCGGGGCACTTCTGCAACTCAAATAAAAAAACCCAGAACAGGTGGTAGCTTCTCAATTGTATAGAGCATACTATCAAAACAATTCAGATAAAAAGATGATCTGGTGATTTTTAAGAATTTTTGCAATGGAGAAAACAAATTCTGTTTTCTGGACAACATGTCACAACTTTTGATACACTTCGACCGGAGGCTAAAAGTTGGCACAAAGCTTGAAAATAAAGATACAATAATGTTGCTATAGTTGTAACAAACATCAAGACCACTAAAAACTGAAAGTAAAAACATTTCGGGTTGCCTCCCAATAATCGCTTTCTTTTATGCTTTTAGCTAGGCATGAAGATTATAAAAGATGCTCACAAGAGAATAAGAATTGAAGCAACATAGAGCATCAAGAAGGAAATGTGAAACACATTTAAGCCTAACCCACTTCCTATGCTTAGGTACATTGTAAATAAATAAATCATGAAAGCAAAAAGTAACAAGCATAGGAAATAAAAACATAAACAACTTCAAAACTTTCATCATAGAGAGAGGTGTTTTTGTAACATGAAAGTTTCTACAACCAAACTTTCCTCTCTCAAAGTAATTTAAGTAGCATCATGAACAAACTCAACAATATAACTATCACATAAAGCATGTTGTTCATTACCAACAAGCACATGTGTATTATTTTCAATACAGTCTTTAGGATCATAAGATAAATGCAACCGATCACAATGATCCTTAATAAGAGAGAAATTCTCCGGAATATGGTTTGGATAATTCAAAAAAGATAATAGGACAATCAAGTATGGGTGCAATAGCAACAATTCCATTCTTAACATCAGGAACTATAGCAAGTTCATCTCCATAAGCATCATCCATAATGGCATCATGGACACAAGTATAGAAGGCATCAACTTCATCAAAAAGAGATATTTCAAAAGAATCAATAGGATCATAACACTCATCAATATAGCATTCATCCTCCTTTGGTAGGCATGGAGGGAAATCATATAAAGTAAGAGTCAAAGAGTTACCCTCATTAGAAGGTAGACATGGATAGCTCCATTCTTCCTCCTTTTTTTTGTCACTCTCCTCCTCTTTTTCATTCAAGAAGCTTTCGGTTTCAACAATTTCTTCATCCATAGAGTCCTGCAAGGCATTAGTCTCTTACTTTGCAGGAGATTTCACTCCATATATTCAGTAATAGAATAATCTTCATTCTAATTTTCAAAGCAATACTTAAGTATAGCATGGCTCTCAAATTTGTAAGGGCATCATCAATATTTTCAAGAAAAGAAGTAATTTCATAGGCACCCTTAAAAGCATCAAATTCCACTATTTGTTCTGCATCATAAAAATCATAATTCCCCTTAGCATAAGAAGCTAAGGTTTCATCATCATTGTACTCATATTGGAAAGCAAGGTGGTTATGCCTCATAAAGCAACAAGATTCATCCCTGCAGAAAGATATATCATATATTGAGCATAGGTTTCTAGCATACTCATACGATTGATGTATTAGTCTCCATAAGTGTATCCCTTTTTGAGACAAGCAGTATTCCTTGTAATATTCTTGTTGACTCTTAATGAGTCCTCCATGCCAATAAGATCTGGTCTCAAAGAAGTTAGACATTGATGACATGTAAGGGACTAGACATACTACTTTTTTGGATTTTTGATATAGGACAAGCAAAGATAAAAACTGTAAAGTAAACTAATAAGACTAAAAAACAAAGATAAAGGGTAGTGTGCAACTCCCTATCTTGTAGACAGGAGTCCCCGGCAACGACGCCAGAAATTTAGCTTGACGGGTGCAGGTAACACCTCCTCGTTGGTTACCCCAAGTGGAAGGTTATGATGCAGATAGCGGTAAATTTACCTCGGCGAAGGTACCAAGGTTATCAATCCAGTAGGACTCCAAGAGATACAAGTAGGTGACAACAGCGCTAGAAATTTACTTGTTGGTTAGGTTGACGTGGAACTGCACACAAGAACAAGTAACTTTGCTCCCAACCAGTCAGAGAGGTTGTCAATCTCTCCGGTCTTGTTGTTTACAAAGGATCAAAACACAAGGGTGGAAATAATAGTAGTGATTACAACAGAAAGGAAATAAAAGCATTAAAGACGATAGTAGTGAGCGGTGTAAACTATGATGGAAATATGGACCGGGGTCCCATGAATTTCACTAGTGATGTCTCTCTCCCAAAAGACGATAAACAACTATGTCGGGTGAACAAATTACAGCTGGGCAATTGAAAGAATTATAGACGCACCGTAGTGCTAATTATGCTACAAGAAAGCTAGAGGCTCAATCGTATGGGCATTACACCAAGACGAGCAGACCGTTTATTCGTCAGTATCTACTCACTAATCATCCACCTTGAGATATCTATCCATAACATCTCGCTGGCATTAAGTTGGGAACCCCAACCAAACTGTAGGATCAAAGCAATAAACAAATGCATTAACACGCTATGCGTAATGTAAGCAATCCTTGCAACCGCAGTTACAAGCACCACTGTTTTCTCCCTGGTGGGAACAACACATCCCCTAGTCTCATGCTTCTGTCACTCAATCTAGACATCGGGGGGCATAAACCCACAGTCATGCATAACGCTCCCTCTTGGAGTCACGATCTACTACTTGGCCAAAGCAATATAAAGCAACGAAGAACATCACTCAAGAACTAAAACATAAAATGGTAAACCAAATATATTACTCATCACAATCTGAAGATAATCTCATAATCCATCGGATCCCAGCAAACACAACATAGCAACACAGAAACGAGTACATAGATGCCTTGATCATGTAGGGCAGCTCAGAAGGGCTAAGAATTGAGGCACAAAAGTGGAGAGAAGACATCATCTAGCTACTAATCATGGACCCATGGTCCAAGGGGGACTACTCACGTGTAAGACCCGATATGCGGTACTATTTCAGATTTTGACGTTTCCGTCCAAACCCGAGGACGAAGCACATATCGGATCCACCGCGACATATGACGAAGCCATATGTCTCAGATTTCAACAATATATCACAACTTTACAACTACAAGGATATAACATCTCATACAAGTCGGCATACAACTGCCTTAATAAGATACAGCAACGGAAGATATTGTCTGAGTACAGACTACAATCAAATGCCTAGTGGCAAAGAGAAAATCATCGATCCCCATAACCACACGGGTCCAGGCTCTCCGCCGGGATCCGCCCAACTAGTCGTCGTCGAGACTCCACGTGAAATGTCCATCACCATACCTGTTGTCGATCAAGAACTCTGAAAAGAGTTTGGGGGTAGTATCATGAGTACAGAAGTACTCAACATCCAACTGTAGTGGTCAACTGACCCAGCAAGGACTTCATCAGTCGTCATTATAGGATAACTAGTAGTTTACGGTAAGGATGGGGCAAGTGGTGGTTGCTTCCGCACTAGCATATATGATGTGGCTCACGAACTAAAGAGTAAGATGAGAGCCAAGCATTCGATGGCCACCACCAGGGGCCTAGGCGGCCACCAGGCGCGGCCAGGGGGGCGCCTGGACCCCTAGTGCCTCCCTAGCTGCCCCCTTCGCCTATTTATTCTCCGTGACCGGGAAACTCCGAAGAAAGAACCCTATTTTGCAATCTCGCCTCGGTTCCGTCGCCGCCTCGCTTCCAAGATCGGGAGCACCATCAGGACCCTTCCCGGCACCCTGCCGGAGGGAGGATCGACCTCCGGGAGCTTCTCCTCCACCATGGACGCTTCCCGGATGTGCCGTGAGTAGTCTACCTTGGACCATGGCTCCGTGATCAGTAGCTATGTGATGTTCTCCTCCCCTCTTTGTTCTTCATGGTTTAGACCTCGTGAGCTGCCCTACATGATCGAGGCACATATGTAATTCTTTCTGCTTTTGCTATGCTGAGTTTGATGGGATCTGATGGATTATGAGATTATGTTCAGATTGTGATAGAGTAATATAATTGGTTCTTATCTTTTGTGTTTTTGTTCCGAAGTAATTCTTGCATGTTCTCCGTTGCTATTTATTGCTTTGGCCAAGTGGTAGGTAGTGACTCCAAGAGGGAACGTTATGCTCGATTGTGGGTACATGCCCCCTGATGACACGGTTGAGTGATAGAAACATGAGTCTAGGGGATGTTGATACGTCCCAAACGTATCTATAATTTCTGCATGCTCCATGCATGTTTTGTGTGACTTTGCCATGATTTGCTTGAACTTTCATACACTTTTGAGCATATTTGGACTAATCTATTAACCCAGCTGCCAGTTGCTGTTTTCTTCTGTTTTTGTATTTTAGGTTTTCCGGCCATTAAAAGTGCTCCAAAAAATCCGGAAAAATCAGATAAAAAATCAGCGACCCGGAAGCTTCCGGACTCACCAAGGCAGCGGAGGGGGGCCACCATAGGGACTCCAGAAGGGTCCCTGGAGCGGCCCCACCCTAGGACGCGCCAGGGGGCCTCCTGGCTGCCCTGTGGGTCCCCTCGACACCCCCTTCGCCTATATTTAGCCCTCGGGGTGGAAACCCCTAATATAGATCTCTTTTCCGTGAACTCGCCTCTGTACCGCCTCCGCCATTTCAAGATCAGGGCTGCCAGGAGAAGCTGCCCCGGCACCCTGCCGGGAGGAGGAACCCCCTCCGGGAGACCATCCATAGCCATGGACGCCTCCCGAATGTGCCGTGAGTAGTCCCCATTGGACCATGGGTCCGTGACCAGTAGCTATGTGATGTACCTCTCCCCTCTTTATGCTTCCACTTTTGAGACCTTGTGAGCTGCCTCACATGATCGAGGCACTTTTGTAATTTCTGCTGTTGCTATGCTGAGTTTGCCAGGATCTGATGGATTATGAGTCTATGTTCAGATTGTGATGAGTAATATATTTAGTTGTTGAGTAAATTCTTGCATGTTCTCCGTTGAAGTATTTTTCTTTGGCCAAGTAGTTTGCTTGCAACTCCAAGAGGGAGCGTTATGCTTGATTGTGGGTTCAGCCCCTTGATGTCTAGCTTGAGTGACAGAAACATGAGACTAGGGGATGTGCTGTTGCCACCAGGGATAAAACAACGGTGCTTGTACCCGCAGGTGCAAGGATTGTTTACTTTACGCAAAGTTCTATTAATGCAGTTGTCTGTTGCTTTGAGTTTACACTTGGGGTGGGATTCGCAACTTAATACCAGCGAGATGTTCTGGATAGATATCTCAAGGTGGATGATTCGTAGTAGATGCAGTTGGATTTCGGTCTACTTACCTTGGCGTACTGCCCATTTCTTTTGAGCCCTTCCTTTCTTTGCAGCATAGTTAGCATTGCGGTGCCTTCATAATTCTGTCAATTGCCCCGCTGTGATTTGTTTACCTCGCTAGCACTTTTATCGTCTTTTGGGAGAGAGACATCAGTATTTAAAATCACGGGACCCCGGTCCATCTTCACATTATTGTTTACACCTTTAGTTTACTTTCAGTCTTTACTTTCAGTTCCAATTTTATCTCTTGTGTTGATCCTTTGTAAACAGCAAGGCCGGAGGAATTGACAACTCCTTTGTACTCGTTGGGAGCAAAGTTATTTGTATCTGTGTGCTGGTCCACGTCAAGCGCCGTGACACCTACTTGTATCTCTTGGAGTCCTACTGGTTCGATACTCAACCTTATCATCTTTGCTAAGGGAAACTTGTTGCTCCACTGCATCTCACCTTCCACTTGGGGTAACCAATGAGGAGAGTTGCCACTCTGTATCAGATGTGCTGTGGCCACAAGAGGGAAAACAACGGTGCTTGTAACCGCGGTTACAAGGATTGTTTACTTTACGCAAATTTCTTTTAATGCAGTTGTCTGTTGCTTTTGGTTTACACTTTGGGTGGGGCTCGCAACTTAATACCAGCGAGATGTTCTGGATAGATATTTCAAGGTGGATGATTAGTAGTAGATGCACATGGATTTCGGTCTACTTATTTTGGCGTACTGCCCATGCTTTTGAGCCTCTTCCTTTCTTTTGTAGCATAGTTAGCATTGCGGTGCGTTTATAATACTGTCAATTGCCCGTCTGTAATTTGTTTACCTCGCATAGCAGTCTTATCGTCTTTTGCGAGAGAGACATCACTTGTGAACATCACGGGACCCCGGTCCATATTCTCATCACTGTTTACGCGCTCTTTTACTTTATTGATTTTTTACTTTCAGTTGCTATCGTTATCATTATCCCGTGTCTTTGATCCGTTGTAAACAACAAGACCAGAGAGATTGACAACATCTCTGAAATTCGTTGGGAGGAAAGTTAATTGTGTTGTGTGCAGGTCCGCGTTAGGTGCACCGCTGACACCTACTTATCATCGCCGGAGTCCTACTGGTCGATACTCAACCTCGGTATCTTCACTGAGGGAAACTTGCTGCTACGCTGCATCTTACCTTCCACTTGGGGTAACCAACAAAGGGCGAGAAGCAATCCTCTCTCTCTTATCAATAGTAAGCAGGGGTTGAGCCACGAGCAATAGTAACATAGATGTACATAGTTTGCTGGGAGGGGACATGGCTGTATCGGTTTAACAGAGGCTGTAAACATGTGGTAGGATCAAACATCGAACCTATCCTAGACTATCATGCAAACCACTGGTTATAATAGAATGGATCATAAATAATTTATAGTCCTTTCCTGTTGGTAAGTCGGGCTCCGAAGGTGTAGTCGATCACAAACTCGCATCGTCTCCGAAAGTATCCGCGGGAGCACACATGAAGTAAACACTATAAAGTGATCAACAAAGATACCACTATCACTACAGAGCAACACAAGCAAGCAATGAACAAACAAGCATGGTCAAGTATGATGCATGTCATTTTAATATCATGGCATGAATATAAGAATAAACAAGGTTAACGAAGCTCAGGTAGCAGGGGTGCAATGCTCCCGACAACCTTCTTATGCATTATGTAGGTGAATTATGGATCCGAAGGATCCTTATGTTATAATTATTATGATGCATGATCATGGCAAGAGAAATGAATAGAACAAGACATGAACAAGAATTGCCCGCACATGAAGATAGAGCTCGAGATGGGGTTCCTTAAATTAAATATATGCAAATGACATGGCATGGTATGATGTACCTAATTAATGCTTTCTATTGCAAGCAAATGAAATAAAGAGCGATACAACGCTACCGGCAACTACAGTCATCGCGGAACTACGGTGATCAAAACACGCGAAGCCAAGTGTAACATGTGTGGGGTTTACGTGCGAAATTACACCATCACCCAATAATGCATGCCCATTTGACAAAATTAACAACACCACCACCTTACTCACATTTTTCTACCCCAAAACAATATATGACATGATATAGTTGGGACAAGGATGCACATTGCACAAGCATTACAAAAAGGGGGCAACTTGGTTCAATTCAACTCATATTTGAATTTAATCCAAAAGGAAAAGGAAGGAAATATCCTCCCTGGGCTCACCTTGTCCTAAGTGGCCCAACAACCTCGCAGGTTTTCCTAAATGGCGCCCATGGTGAAGAAACAGCAACGGGGCCGATCCCATCTCTGCGTGCTAGAGCAAAAACAGAGGCAAAAGAGGGGATTTAATTGTCACAGGGGGAATCAAACACACACCCTCTTGGTTAGAACCACAAGGGCGCTGCCAATGCGCTAGAACAATGTTTCTCAATTTAAATTGAAGCAGATGTAATATAGAGCATCTAGGCGAGGCTAACTGAAACCAAAACGAATCTGAAGAAAAAAAACTCCCTGACGAAACTGAAGGATTCTACGGTACACCGGCGACGGATGGAACAACGCTGCTGCAGAAGAACTAGGCGCGCACGGGGAAGCACTTGGTGCACCGGGGCGCGGCCAAAGGAGGTGGCTTGCATGCACGTGGAGCACGGGAAGGACAACTACACGTTCAGGCATGCACGGGACGCACCAGGAGCTCGGCGACGGTGAAGAACAGCGCATGCAGGCATGGGTGGCCTCGGGAACGATCTGGCTAGATGCTGGGCGCGCGCATGAACACGTCCAAACCACACACAAAACACGGAAGGAGTCGGCGTGGTCTTGGTGACCACGGCTGCTGCGAAAGGCTACTGAACACGAAACAGCGGATGCACGCCGGCGACCTACGACGACTAACGACGGCTACACAACGCGAGAACGTGAGAAGAAGGCAGAGCGGAGCGGCTGCTCACGAAGCTCACAATAGGGATGCTGGGGTCGCCGAACAAGGGCTCGGGGAAGCGGCGGCTCGAAGAAGACGGGGTCGACGGCGACACGGAGGAAGGAAGGGAGGCCGTCGTCAGGAAGAAGACGAAGAAGATGATCGGGGCTCTCCGGCCTCAATCCATGCCGCTAGGGATGCGCTTGAGGAGGAGAAAGAGGCACATCTAAGCCTTCTGCCTATTTTCTGCTTTTACTCATTTAACTAAATGATAGCAAAGAAAAAGGAGAAAAACATAATTGGGAATAATCCTTTTACATAACATGAAAAATGTTTGGGCATTTTTCTGTCATATGGATTATGGCAGAAAATAAATGTGCAAATTTTCATCCCAATGGGAAAAATAAAAATGCAAATTTATATGGAATTTGCTAGTTTTGGGCTCTTACATCATGGCACATCTGGGAAGCACTCATGGTGGTGGAGAAGCTCCCGGAGATCAATCCTCCCTCCGGCAGGGTGTCGGGACAGGTTCGCGGTAGCGACAGAACAGTGGTGAAAATCGCGTAACAGGGGGCATCTCGAGGGTTTATGCATCGAGGGATATATATAGGAGAAAGGGGGGGGGTCCAAGGGGAGGCCCCACCTGACTAGGCGGCCAGGTAGAGCGGCCTCCCCCTGGCCGCGCCGTGTGGCCGCCTGGCCAGGGGGTGGGCCCCCTCCGGCCCTCCTTCGGGCTTCGAGAGTCTTCTGTCATGCTGATTTTTATTGGATTTTTCTGGAATTTTGCGAGCAATTTTATAGTTATTTTGTTTCTGCAATGCACGTACAACAACAGACAGAAACTGGCACTGGGGCAATGAGTTAGTAGGTTAGTCCAAATATGTTGAAAAAAGTATGAAAGTGTAGCAAAACATGCAGCAAAGTAACCAATATAAGCATGGAACAAGAAGAAATTAGAATTACGTTTGGGACATATCACCAACCCGCGGGAGCGATGAGCCTCCAACGCCCCACCACTTCCCACACAGCCGACAGGAACGTGCAACACCTGCGGCACCATCCACCGAACGAGATCGACGCCGCCCACCTCGAATAGAGCCACTACCCTGATATCCGGGTCCCCTGTAGAGATGCAGAGTAGTGGAGCCTCGCCGCCATCGACAGATGCACGACAACACCAGCGAGCACCTCGGGTGGCGGAATGGAAGGGATGAGAGAGCAAGGGGTGGTCCAGATGTGATCCAGGAGGCAGAAGACAAAGTGAAGATAGTCAGAGAGCACCTCAAAGTAGCACAGTCAAAGCAGAAGGCCAACTACGACAAAAGGCACCAAGGTGTAGCTTTCTAGATTGGCGATTGGGCATACCTGAGAGTGTCTCCATTGAGGGGAACTCACCGCTTTGGAATAAAAGGAAAGCTTGCTCCAAGATTTGTCGGCCCCTTCCGTATCCTTGAGACTAGAGGACCTCTCGCCTTTCGTCTTGAGCTTCCGGAGAGTCTATTGATGGTGCACGACGTCTTCCACGTGTCCCGGCTCAAGCAATGTTCCATGCATCCAGAGCAGGCCGTTGACTTGGGCGACATCCAATTGAGTGCTGATCTTTCGTACTCAGAGCATCCAGTCCGTGTCCTTGAGACTTTCGAGCGCAAGACGCGCAACAAGTCTGTCTAGTTCAGGAAGGTGCAACGGTCTCATCATTCTGAGAAAGAGGCTACCTGGGAGCATGAAGATCATCTCCTTTCTGAGTATCTAGAGTTGTTTCAGGCTTAGATCATGGGACGAGATCCTGCGTTCGTTAGGGAGAGTTGTAACAGCCCAAAAGTGATTTTACTATTCATCATGTAATTTTTCTTTCTCCCCTAAGGCTCAAACTTGCCATGGTGTTGTAATATGGTATTCCATGTGGTGATCTTGTGTTGAGTCCATGTTGGAGGCCATTTGAATTTGAATTCAAACCCATCTTTATGGTTAAAGAAGAGTCTTGTGGCATTTTCCCCATGTGCATGTGTGCTCCCCTAAGCTTCAAATCTGGCATAGCCAAATCTCTCTCCCTCCCAAGATTTTCCATGAGTTTGCATTGAATTTTGGCCCTCCAGAGATTTGAGTTGTAGTTCAAATCCCATTTAAATTTAAATCATTGCCCCAGAGTTTACTTGCACCAAATTGGTTCAACCCGATTTTGTAAAATCACAAATAATCTCAGGATTCCAAAACACATTTTATTATGTTTTTCTCCTTTTCTTTTGCTCTGGAAAACTCCAAGAGGGTGACTGTTTTTAATGGATGGTAAAACCCCTGCTTTTCTTTTCTCTACAAAAGGTGAACTTGGCCCAGCCCATCTGGCCTACTTCTCCTCCCCAAAGCCCAACCCAGCGAAGGGGTACGAACTCGATCCTGGGTGCCCGATTTGATCGACGGCTCGGACATAACAGGACAAGACGACCACCTGCTCTGTCACCTCACGGCGTGGACGCCAAGAGAGAGGAGAGGCCAGCGCCGTCCAATTCCGGCCGTCTTCGGCCGTCACATCACTCGTCCCCCCCTATAAGAAGCCCGCATCCCTAGGTTTCCTTCCTCCATACAATTCCGCCTGCCGCCGCCTCCAGGGCCGAGGAGCCCTTCCCCTGTTCCCGTCGGTGAGCAGCCCGATTAGACGCCGTCCTCCCTTGCCGTCGAGCGTGCGCTCGCATACGCCTTCCTGCACCTCATCTCTCCCCTTCCCGACCCGCAGAGCGGATATATGCGCCACAATTCGTCCCCAAGACGTCGCCGCCGCCGCGGGAGCTGTCGTACTCGACGACGACCACCGCGTCTTCTTCCCCTTCTGTGCACGCAAGCTCGCCGCCGACCACCCCTAGGTGAGCCTCGACGAGACCCGTGCCCGTAGCGTGTAGAGGAGTAGTTCGCCGCCGCGTCCACCTCTGTTTCCCCGCCGTGGTCAGTCGCTGCCGTGCAGGTCGTGGCCGCCGTGCCCGTGGCATGCCAGGTTGTGCTCATGCGTGCTCCAGGACGTCTAGAGCGTGCTCATGGATGCCTAGGAGGCACAATTGTGCACTCCAGTGCCCGCCGTGGCCGCATCTGAATCCCTCTGTCAGAGGTTGTCACCGTGATAATCCGGCGAGGCTCACGTCACCGTCGTGAAGCTGTTGTTTACAACTTGATGCAAAATGGAACCGTGGTAGGTCTAGCTAGCCGTAGGAACACTCCGTTGAGTCCCTAGTGCAGCGTAGGTGACGCGAGGGACGTCGCCGTTCACTGTCGTCGACGTCTATCAGTTGTGCAGTTGAGGTTCAGTTAACACGTGTAGTTAGCTCACCTTGGCTGAAACTCCCCTTTGGTTTAGAAACCGAATCGTAGCTTAGTGGTAGAGAGCAGGTTGTGCAGACGACGGGCTCGAGTTCGAGCCCCCGGGGGGACTTTTCTCCACCCTTTTTTTGCAAAGGGCAAGAGGCTGACACTTGGGCCCCGCAGATCAGTGGCCCAGGCTGTCCAGGACGAGTTGGCTGAGCCCACTGGAGCCCAAAGATAGAGGGAATTGGGCCAGAGCGCCCGAGACCAGCCCAAGTGTTGTGCCCTCCTCTTTTCATTTTCTTTTTTTTCCTTTTCGTTTTCTTTTTAAATTTGATTTGAATTCAACTTCAATTCTGTTTCAAGTGCAAGTGCACCCATACCCCAAATTCAAAGTGCCATATATGAATTTGGGGTGGAAAAATTCAATGAACACCCTGGTGACCACCATTTGGTATTTTGAGCAACATAAATTGGCTGATGTGATGGGTGCCCACATGTTTCCCTTTTGTATCTTCTCCTTTGCAAATTCTTTGCACATGCCCAATTGTGATCATGCAATCTTGATTTTGGGAAGCAAGGTGAGGGGTGGTGTTGCTGGTGTTCATGTTGTCACATGGAAATGTGTGCCTTTGGGACGTGGAAGTTCTTGGCAAACACCTCACCTATGTGCAACCTTGTCATATCTTTTGCCCCAAAACTTGTTCCATGATTTTGCATTCATGTTACCTTTCATGTGGATCTTGCTAAGTGGACAACCCCTAACATATTGTCATATGGTAGGGCTGTTTTGCTTCCATCCTTCTTTTCAAATTTGATCTTGTTCGGTGTCAACCTTCTTCGACACTTTTCCGTCTCCGGAATCGATAGTTTACTTTAATGTGTTACGCATTCTTTTATTCCTTCATGCCAACGCCATGTGATAAGTCTCAAACATATCGATAATTTATGCTCGCTCCATGCATGCTTTGTGTGATATCGCTATGATCTAGATACACTTTCATATACTTTTGATCATATTTGGACTAACCTACTAACTCAGTGCACCCCAGTGCCAGTTTCTGTTTTCTGCTGTTTTTCTATTCCAGGTTTCCCCCATATTAAAAGTGCTCAAAACATTCGGGAAAAATCGGATAAAAAATCAGCGTAACAGAGTCTTCTAGAAGCACCCAAGTGGGGCCAGAGGGCGACCACCAGGGGCCCATGCGGCCACCTAGCGCAGCCAGGGGCCTGGCCGCGCCAGAGGGGCGCCAGGACCCCTGGTGGCCCCCTGGCTGCCCCCTTCGCCTATTTATTCCTCGTGGCGGGGAAAATCCGAAGATAGAACTCTATTTCGCAATCTCGCCTCTGTTCCGCCGCCGCCGCGCTTCCAAGATCGGGAGCACTGTCAGGACCCTTCCCGGCACCCTGCCGGAGGGAGGATCGACCTCCAGGAGCTTCTCCTCCACCATGGACGCTTCCCGGATGTACCGTGAGTAGTCTACATTGGACCACGGGTCCGTGATCAGTAGCTATGTGATGTTCTCCTCCCCTCTTTGTTCTTCATGGTTTAGACCTCGTGAGCTACCCTACATGATCGAGGCACATATGTAATTCTTCTGCTGTTCCTATGCTGAGTTTGATTTGATCTGATGGATTATGAGATTATGTTCAGATCGTGATAGAGTAATATATTTGGTTTTGATCTCTTATATTTTTGTTCCAAAGTAATTATTGCATGTTCTCCGTTGCTTTTTATTGCTTTGGCCAAGTGGTGGATAGTAACTCCACGATTAAACGTTATGCTCGATTGTGGGTACATGCCCGCTGATGCCACGCTTGAGTGACAGAAACATGAGTCTAGAGGATGTGCTGTGGCCACAAGGGGGAAAACAACGGTGCTTGTAACCGCGGTTTCAAGGATTGTTTACTTTACACAAAGTTCTTTTAATGCAATTGTCGGTTGCTTTGGGTTTACACTTTGGGTGGGACTCGTAACTTAATACCAGCGAGATGTTCTGGATAGATATCTCAAGGTGGATGATTAGTAGTAGATGCAGATGGATTTCGGTCTACTTATTTTGGCGTACTGCCCATGCTTTTGAGCCTCTTCCTTTCTTTTGTAACATAGTTAGCATTGCGGTGCGTTTATAATCCTGTCAATTGCCCATCTATAATTTTTTTACCTCGCATAACAGTTTTATCGTCTTTTGGGAGAGAGACATCACTAGTGAACATCACGGGATCCCGGTCCATATACTCATCATTGTTTACAAGCCTATTTCCTTTTCAGCATTTATTTTTAGTTGCTACCATTGTCATTATCATTATCCATTGTGCGTTTGACCCTTTGTAAACAACAAGACCGGAGAGATTGAAAACCTCTCTGAACTTTGTTGGGAGCAAAGTTAATTGTATCGTGTGCAGGTCCGCGTCATGTGCGCCGCTGACACCTACTTATCATTGCCGGAGTCCTATGGGAGAAAAACCCTATCCTCTACATAGGGGAAATTTGCTGCTATCCTACATCTCACCTTCCACTTGGTGTAACCAACGAAGGGCGAGAAACCATTACCACTTCCACGCCATCACCATGACATGTAATCCATGTCACTTGCACCTAAACTTAAGGTCCTGACCAAGACCCTTTAACTATAAATTGCATATGGAGCATCGTTGACGTGTCGTCACGAACTTCATTTAAACTTGTCTAGCTAGGGTCACACCATGCTTTTAAACCTGAACATGCTAAATCACATGCTTGTCCATCCTTTGATCCTGATGCTTATTTGTGGTGTTTCTCTTTGCCGGTGCCGTATGTTAGATCATGAGCTTGTCGAGGAGACTTACGTGGAGCCCAAGGACCCTGCTACGTCTGATCCGTCAACTAGCTACCCAGGAAAGGGGGGAAATATATCATTCCTTATAGCTCTCAGCATGCTTGCCTAGCTATATTTAGAACGGTTGTTTGATCCTACCACCATAAATTTGTGCCTCTCAATAAAGCCAAAACAACCATGATGCCCACATCATACCAAACCTTGTTTGGCTATGTAACTTGCTTGCTTAGCCATTGCTTAGTATGTGTAGGACCTTGCCTACTGCTTATACCCATTGTTGCTTTGGTGGAATATCATGCTATTATCAGAAGTTGGTTGATATTTGTTAATAATGATGTTAACTTATACTTGACGAAGGATGGGAGACCGAGCTGTTCCCGCTGGGTGTTTTGTTCCATTCGAGTCAAGTGGGATCTGAGTTTCGGGTATTGTGTATATTGACGGGCGTGCCTAATCGTGTGTGTTATTCGATGGGGTCCCCTTGTTTTACCTACCTAGCTCCAGACGATTCTAGTGGTGGACCGAGCTAATTTACCATTTGAAACTCGTGTGTGTGTCAGGTTTGCGCTCCAGCAGTTTTAAAAAAACTTGGGCCAGCGAGGACATGGCTCCCTTGTTGGTCTGCACTTGTGATCTAGAGAAGTCCCCTGCTGTTTAGGTGAGGCTAAAACCGACCTTGGCTATACGTTAGAGACCGATTCGAGAGCGCGGCCGGCTTTTGAGTTGGCTGTCGACTCACCAGGGGCCACCCGGATTTGTGCGTTGTTAGTTAGAGTGACTCTGGCGTTCCAGAGTTTCAGGCGTTTCCACACACCAAGAGGAAACCGAGCGTACATGCGAAGCCTATGATGGGAAGTTGGTACACCCCTGCAGGGTTAAATCTTTTCGAAAATTCGTGTCCGCGGTTACGGACGACTTGAGACCTAATCCTTGTTCATACAATAACATAAACTTAATCTTAATTAATAATTTTCCCAACGTGTGAGTTGCCTTGATTGCTTTTCTTCGTCCGGAGCGACAAAGAGGGGACAATGTTGTGTTATGTTTTGCGTAAGTAGGTGGATAGAGCCTTATTTATGCGATCATCAACGGATTCTTGGTTCTTTCCTTACTCTAATAGATCGTTAGCCACTCATATATGCTAGCGCGGCTGCAACCTCAACCACTAACCTTCCGTTACCGTGAGAAGTTAGTTATACTGTATTGATATATTCTCACCCCTTGCATCTTTCTTTCACGCTATGTACAAAACGATTGGATCATCAGGCTACTACCTCGACCCTTCTATAGGAAAGAACTTTGTGGAGATCCCGTCGGAGGAGGGCGACGACAATTCGAGCAGTAGAGTTCTTCAGTTGGGTTATCAGCGATCCGCCGGGTGGGCGCCATGTTTATTTCGACCCCTTTGGGCCATTTGCTTCTTGTCTGTACTCGGACGTGCTTGTCTTCCGCTGTGACTGAATGATGTAATGTTGGACCATGTGGTCTCTAGATTATGTAATAATATCTTAGGCACTATATGCCTGGGAACTTATATTATTATCTTATGTTCATGTTTTGTATACCTGTTTTCGAAAATCCTGCAGCGGACGCTTGCCTTGTCCGTGCACGGGTGGCTAGTTATGCGCTTCCATCTTTGAGATCGGCGCGAAAGCGCTAACTTGGAGTTCGTACCGCATCGCGGGCCTTTACAACTTAGTATCAGAGCAGGACCGACCGTAGGAACCTTTACTGGCCGAAGTCGAGTCTAGAAACTATCTTGTAGTTACTAAGGAAAAATCGGAGAGTAGGAACTCTTTCTTTTTCTTCTTACCCCACCCTCCCACCCCCTTTTCTTTGAGGAAGGGAAACGATGTTTTCTCTCTGCAACTCATCTTATTCAACAAGAACTAGGTTCTCGTTTACGTGGGACTCCAATTTCTCTATAATTTTTTGCTAGCAACGAGAAGGGTTGGCGTACGTTGAGAACACTGAACCGCCACTTGGGATGTACAACTATACATCAATCACAGCTTGTTCCAGGTGAAAGTTCTGTACATGGATGGTTGGCATCCTCTGTATGTGGTTCCTCCCCCTACAGGAGACCGCTTCGGCGGGCCACTAAGGGCAGATGTCTCAACGTTCAGTTCTTCAACCACTCGTATATTTGTTGTGTGCTCGATAGCAAATTATTATCTTGGATTCAAATGATCTCGGTTTGGGAATTCAAGTAGCACCTAGCTTTCGTACTTTCCGAGTTAACCTTGGTGGAGATTCAGCTTTCGGCTTCCTCATACCTCGTGAGGAAGTTTTGTTGTCAATATTGTTTTATCTTTTGGTTTCATCAATATTTCTGCGATGTTTCTTATAAGTGTCCATGTCTACAGGATGACGAGAGGAAACATGTCGTCGTTGGAGAACCCTATCCTTGGGGAGGCTTTGCCCGTAGTGCCACAGGGCATGGCTGCAATCATGCAGTTGCTCCAGAACCAGACCGCCCAAAGGAACGATCGACCTCAGCACACGACCTTGGCGTAGTTCCTCGCCATCAACCACCCCCCAGGTTCTCGGAGGACCAAGACGCACTGGAGGCTGATGATTGGCTAGAAGAAATCAAGAAGCACTTTCACGCGAACACCGTCAGGCCAGTCGACTACGTCACCTTCGCCTCCTTCTAGCACCAGGGTGCAGCAGGCAGCTGGTACACTACCTACAAGGCCAACAGAGGCGATGCTGTGATCACTTGGGAGGATTTCGTCAGAGACTTCAGGGCGACGCATATCCCCAGTGGCTTGATGGATAGGAAGCGTGAGGAGTTTCTGGCTTTGAGACAGGATGAGATGTCAGTTCAGGAGTACAACCTGGCCTTCCTCAGGCTTGCTAGGTACGCTCCAGAGGAGTTCTCCACAGAGGCCAAGAGGATTTCTAGGTTCCGCAGGGGTCTCAACACAGATATCAAGTATGCGCTCTCCCAGTGCAACCCACGCTTGTTCTCGGAGTTCATCGATGTAGCGATCCGGCAGGATTCAACCAAAGCAGATCACGATGCCGAAAGGAAGCAACAGAGAGAGTACATCTCAGCAGCGATGGTCCACAAGAAGCCAAAGACCTGGGTCACAGAGGCACCACCACAGAGAAAAAAGTTCCAGCCAAGGGGGGCACTTGTTCATACTTTTTGTTGGGGCTCGGGGCAGAAAACACAATTTTTTTCATAACCTACGAGACCCATACCCAAGACCTATGCTATGCTGATGCATGTAACGGATAGAGACAGGTCACATAGAAGTATGTAGTCCGTTAAGCGGCAAACGTTCCCGCGTGAACGTGGTTGGTGTAGTCGTACCGGCAATCCCCGATGCCGCGCAGCTCCACGATGACTCAGATAGCCACCTGGTCCTTGAGACCGATGACGGGATTACGTCCCTGTCGGAACGTTGTCGGTGAAGACGCCGCGATACGGCCACGACGATGAAGTAGCACCACAAGTGTAGTGCCTCGCGGGATTATACACATACAGTATACCCGATGTCCCTCCGGGCTCCGAACCAGTAGAGCAGCGGAAAGAAGATGGATTCGGATCCCGATTCCAGCAGCACGACCGCGTGCGTATGGTGGAGAAATCCCCAACCTAGTGTAGCCTCCAAACAAGGGGAGTCCGCTCATAGGAGGGAGAGAGGAGGAAGAGAGAGAAGAGAACTTGTCTAAAAAATCATTGAATCAAAAGGGCACCCCTACCCCTCCTTATATAGGCTGAGGAGGGGTGGGAACCTCCATCCCTCCCCGAGGTGGGACTAATACCACCAAGGGGGGGTGGTGCAAGGCCCAGGGGGGAGGCTCCTCCTTCCCCTAATGGGCCCTATGAGGCCCATGTACCTTTTAATTCATTTTTTATAATATTTAATTTTATTTTAATATTTAATTCAGATAATTAAATAATAAAACATTAATTAAACATTATTAAATATATTTTGAACCTTTCAAAATACCCAGAACAAGTTCCGGCCTTCACCGGAACAATTCTGGTGTTCTCTCCTATTTCTCCGGTGATCCCGAATCTATCCTTAATGCGTCGAATACCCTTAAGTGTAACACCCTACGGTACGGGAAACAACAGACATGATCAAGACACTTTCTTGATCAATGACCATCGATCATATCTGGTTACAATCCTAGATGGCCCCTGCGCTTCCATCGAATGAACTTCAATCGATGTTGGATCCTTTAACCGTGTGCCTGTTCTCTTTGTCCTACGGTACTTGGCTTGTCCGAGGTTTGATCGTCGGTATCCAATATACCTAGTTCGTCCTCGTTCTCAAGAAAAAAGTTTACTCGTTCCCGTGATATTACAACTCCGTGACCTAGTCACATGTTTGCGCAAACCTTATGATGCAATATCATCGAGTGGGCCCAGAGTACCTATCCGTCACTCGGATGGAAAAATACCACTTTGATCTATTTGCATACTCATCAACCATCTATTTCGGAATACCCAAAGTGCACCGTTATAGCCAGCATATTTCAGTCAGGCGATGGGATACAAATCAAAGTCTCCTCATAGATGACAATTACGTATGATCATTACAGTCAAAAGATCTGGTCACTACGTTATAGTTATAGCAATGTCGAACTATGTGACTTGATCACATCACAACACTTCTGGTGGGTGTATGTCCATCATATCATTATCCCAATGATACGACTTCATTGTTAACAGACTTATTTGTCTCATGATCAGGAAACCTTGATCATCAATCGACCAATGGACTAGTATACTAGAGTTAACTAGGGACCTGGTTGTTTGTATACCACACGTGTATTAAGGTTTCCTCTTAATACAGTTATAGCATAGTACAAAACGTATTGTGAACTAATGGAATATGCTCCATAAAACATATTTTATTTGCCTCTAGGGCACATTTCCAACAGTCTCCCACTTGCACTAGAGTACAAATAATCTAGCTGCATTTTTCTGTGGATCATAACTCCATATCATCTATATGGTTATAGATCATGCTTGCTTGTGGAAAAGGTTATATCAACGGCCTGAACCATTCAGATCCGTATGTCTTTTGCAAATCATTAATGTCACCTAGTTGGAAATTCCTTCATTATCCATTATAATGATGAGGTATATATATTTGGTGGTGGAGTGAGACTGCGTTCGTTGTGTTTCAGCAATGACGTCCGTTGGATCACGCGGACCTTCACTTAGTCATGCACACTAAAAACTCACTTAGTCAGAAGTCAAACTTCTTAAGCCATAATATAAATCTTGCCACTTCTAAAGTAGCCACATCAATGTAGACTTATTCCTAGTGCATCTTATGCAACTTTGATGTCTAACCATGTTTCTTTCAACTTAGGCATTCATTAGTATGATATCTCAATTTTCTAGGTTAGTGTCAGAACTTGAACCAGCATAACATTTATGGTCAAGTCCACTATACTTTACAAATTTGAGATGTATCCTCAGTTCTCTCCAGATACTGGAGGATAAACTTAACTCTTTGTTCAATGATTTACTCATAAATCATATCACAGCATGTTCTTACTACTAAGAACTTGGGTCACATTACATCGAGTACATAACTCTGGTTTTGTACGAAAGAACCTATGACAAAGGCATAGAGGATCCAGCACACCCGTTTCTTTCATTTAATTAACCATTGTTCTTGTACTGAGATTAACTCGATACTTCTCTTGGATATACAAGTAAGAACTACTTCTTGACTTGTCCCATTCTGAACTCCTTCAAAATCTTATCCAGGAAAGTATTCCGACTCAATGTTTATCAAACACATTAATCTATCTAGATAGATTTTCAATGCTTAATACTTATTCATCTTCATCTATGCAAGATTCAAATAATCATTAATACCAACTACACCATTCCAAATATGTTATCCATATATGAGAATGTTGTCACGCTCCCACTCGAATATGTCATGCACATGTTAAGGTCAGGATAACACTCATATATCTCCCACTCAAAAATTTCAGTTACATATAAGGTAAGGATAACATTCACATAGCTCCTAGCCAGATATGTCAGACACATATAAGACTAGGATAATACTCCCATAGGTCCCGCTCAAAATATGTCATCCACATATTAAGTTTAGAAAACTATTTAGCTCCCACTCAGTTTCATGCAAATGCATGCATGTTTCCTCGATATTTTGGCTAAGTACAAAATCATTTGATCATTCATCAAATCGAGAATTCCTGTCACGAGACACCAGCATCCATATGTTTTCAAAAAACCTTTCTTGTTGTACAATTACAACACTTCTTCAGATGCAGGATTTGAGGAAGTCACGGTATTGATAACCATTTGGATCAATCGTAGTGAATATCCCATTGACTCAAGCATTGCTACATACTGTAGTCAACCTATTGAATTTGTCAGAAACAATCTTTGTGACAAATCAATCTTGATGTCTTCTTTGATATTTACATTTATTCCTTATAAATCCGAAGTTATTGAGAATATCAAGTAACCTCCTTACTCGATAAGATTCAAGCATTCTTAAATGAAACTCAATATAGGATTTCATGACTCATAGTCATATCTCGTACTTAGGTCCACCATCCCTTCTTTGTAGTTCGTAGGTATGTCTTGTTCCATTAACTCAACACGTGAATCATGAATATCATTTTGCACAAGGGGCAAATATGTATTCTTGAATCCTACTTTGCTTAGTAAAAGTTTCCATCGAAACATCATGATCTTTATCATTAGTTCCTCCTCTAATTGTAGAGTTTTGCTTCCGGAACATATTCCGTTGTGCTACTCTGACATTTGGAGGCAAGGTCAATTACCTTGGTTGAAGTTTCATTTTCTTCCATTACCACATTTATCGAAGAAAATTCTTGACACACACCAAACTTAGCAATACAAGATTTGCTCCTTTGGTTCTAGTTATGGAAGATGCATCCATAGTTGACTAAGGATACACTACAAAGATAATTTATTATATAAATCAAGCTTCCTAGAAACCCTGACACACCATAACATATATAGTGTTGGTTTCCACGAACTCAGATGGTTCCCTATACTGAAGTGACTGTTTCCGTATTAAATTAATAACTCTAAACAATAATAGCAAAACTCGGTAGGAGATAACTTAGACCATACACTATTCAAATAGAGTATGATTAAGATATTCAGGCACATCAACAATATTGAAGTGTCCAAACATTGTAATTTGTGAAACAACTTTCACAAGTCTTTATGCCCAAGACTAACTCAAAACATATGTCACTTTGATCAGATCATAGAGACTTGTCTTTCTTGTTAATTTAATATCCATCTTTAATCTGAAATCCCTTTTGATCATATAAAATTATTTCAGACTAATGTTTCATTAGTGAATACACATATTCAGCTAAGTCCACATACGAAGTTTACGAAATGATGAAATTCACTACATGTTGATATACGATACATCATAATGTATGATATTTCAACAATCAGTACACACTCTGTTTTACCAGAACATGAGGTTTTATTCATCTCACCTAAAGAGGCATGGTTTGCATGTGTCAAGAGGTCAAGTATCCCAAGACTTCATCAAACCATTCATGACTTAAACTGTAGTTTCATTATATGTTTGGATAATTTCTTGGCATTAGAATATTTATTATAAATGATCAAACTACTATCATCAATATAAGAATAAATCATTAATAATCGTAATGTGACCATAAAAGATATCATTCATAAAAGGAGAACAACTGGCTTGTTTCTCACTCATATGAATAATTTTCTTTGCAAGATGCAAGACACACTAATAAAGTTCACATTCAAACGATCCTAAATTTATTCATATATTAATCAATTGATAGATGTAGAGGGAGAGTGTTGTCGACCATCAACTATCTTGATTACCGTCAGCACACATTGTCACCTCATCCCTTCCAAGCCACTCCTTAAGCAGTAAGTTCAAGCATCGAATACTTAATCAACCGCAATTAATGTTTTGTGGGGAAAGACATTTATAACTTGTATATCAAATATATTTTATCCTTCAATGACTATTCCTGCATTGGTTCTACTCTTAAAGTTCTTAACTTTAACCATGACCTCACGACAGGTGAACAATTCTCCTTCATGACATAGTCTAGACATGGTCTTTGTAGCTGGAAGGAAGCGGATGCAACTCCCCAACTATCGCAAAGTAACCAGTCATTTAGTAGTCCAAGTTATGCACAAGGTGTTCATGTATCTTATATAGTTTCCAAGTGACTTTCTCAGCAGGTTGTTCCTTCCACCATGGTTGAAAGAAACCCCGTCCATATACTCATATTCCATTACTCTGATTTGTGACCTAGTGCTTTCAAGTTCACCTAGCACGTCATACATGTTGGTTAACATGCATTCACAATTCAGATTCCATAGAATGAAGTATGGTGTATTTGGATAGCCATTCATAAGTGACGATGAGTACGATACTCATCATCATTTTCCTTAATAATGGAGTTATCAGTTGTATCTCCTAGCAGTTCTCGTATTACGTTTAGCAAGTCATTACTAATGAGTATGTCTCTAACGGTGTTGGTACACATCAATGAAGTAAGACCCATTTACCTTAAGTTCTACATCACATTAAAAGAGCCATAGTTTTAAACATTCGGGTATGACATTATCTACATTGATATTTGCTAAGACATGAAGAGTAAGTTCATAATATGGAGTTCATGTTTTACAAAAATTCTGGAACTCCCACTTAGACAAAACATCCCTCATAGTTTATTCTAAGTGATTACATGATCCTTGAGAACTATACCTCCCCCGTGTGACAAGACCATCAGTATATTCTCAAGGTAGCGCATCATGCCAATCACATGATCCATGTGACTCATGCTCGACCTTTCGGTCTCTTGTGTCCCGAGGCCATGTCTGCACATGGCAGGCTCACCACCACACCCTATGTGATTTGTTGCTGTGTCATACAAGGCCATGCTTCTGGGCATGCTAGGCTTGCTACACCCACCTCATTTGAACGTGAATATGTTGGACACCCATGTGACATGTGATGCCTCCATAATGTTGAACTTTCCAGGTGGTGCTCACTAGGGTAAGGACACTATGTTGGTTTAGTGAGGGATCATCCTATAATGCTACCGTCGTATATCTAACACATTTAAAAAATATGATGCAACAATATAAATCATACATGCTATGATTCCCCCCAACATGAAAATTAAAGTTGAAAACGCCTTTCTACTTTATCTTTTGCAAGTTTTACGTGGCTGCTAGGGATTTCGAGAAAAGAACTGTTTCTATCCGACGAAAACAAGCCACAACACCAATCCCACAATTGTATCTATTACACCCTGATGGATTCTCGCCCTTCGTTGGTTACCCCAAGTGGAAGGTTGAGATGTAGCGCAGAAGCAAGTTTCCCTCGGTGAAGATACCAAGGTTTGTCTCTAGTAGGACTCCAGAGATGATAAGTAGGTGTCAGCGGCGCAACTGACGTGGACCTGCACACAGACACATATAACTTTATTCCCAACGAAGTTCAGAGAGGTTGTCAATCTCTCCGGTCTTGTTTCTCACAAAGGGTAAAACACAAGGGATAATGATAGCAATTGAAAGTAAATGCAGAAAAGTAAATATGGCGTGGAAACAGTAATAAGGATATGGAACGGGATACGTGATGTTCACTAGTGATGTCTCTTTCCCGAAATACGATAAAACTCCATGATATTCCGTTGGAGATCAGTTCCGACCGAGGCAGCATTTTCACCTCTAAGTTCTGGGATAGTTTCCAAGAAGCTATGGGCACTCATCTGAATTTCAGCACCGCTTATCACCCCCAGTCGCAAGGACAAGTCGAACGAGTCAACCAAGTGCTTGAAGATATGCTTCGAGCTTTTGTCATCTCATTCGGTAAGAAATGGGAGGAATCTCTTCCATTTGCTGAATTCTCGTACAACAATAGCTATCAGGCTAGTCTGAAGATGGCACCCTTTGAAGTTCTCTATGGACGTAAGTGTCGAACCCCTCTGAATTGGTCAGAAACTGGAGAACGAACCCTCATTGGTCCGGACATTATACAGCACGCCGAAGATTAGGTTCGCGTTTTCCGTGAACACCTGAAAGCTACTCAGTCCTGTCAGAAAAGCAACTATGATCGCAAGCACAAGGAAATGGTCTATCAACCTGGCGAATACGCGTACCTCCGTGTCACTCCCATGAGAGGCACTCACCGCTTCGGAATCAAAGGCAAGTTAGCTCCTCGCTACATTGGCCCGTTCCGTATCCTTTCCAGAAGTGGACCGGTATCGTACCGATTGGAATTGCCGTCAAACCTCTCCCAAGTCCACGATGTATTCCACGTGTCGCAACTCCGACGCTGCTTTAAGGACCCTATTCGCGAAGTGGAACATGATATGATTGAGCTGCAGCAAGACTTGACTTATCAAGAACATCCGAGCTGCATTCTCGATCAGTCTGAACGCAAAACCCGCAACAAGACAACCAAGTTCCTCAAAGTTCAGTGGTCGAATCATTCTGAAGATGAGCCACTTGGGAACGCGAAGATCGTCTTCGTGAGGAATACCCCGATCTTTTCCCCTCTACCGCTTAGATTATCGGGACGAGAATTCTTGTAGTGGGGGAGATTTGTAACACTCTCACTGTCAGTGAACAGTAATCACCATTACTGTTGATCACTACTGTTCAAATTTTTTGTTTGATCAACTTGGTTGAGTTCAAATTCAAGTTCCACTTTGTTATTCTTGAATGCATTGTGATCATGGACCTTGGTCATGATGAATCAAACCAATACCTAGATCAATTCAAATGACCTTTGAATTCAAATCAATTTAAATCATCAAATGCCTTTGGTGGATTATTAAAAACCAAAGTGCAAAATCAACTTACTCCAAAAATTGTGAAACTACTTTTATTAAATCCTAGATATTCAGTGGGTCATGTCCCACCTAGTTGGAGATTTTATTAATCTATAAATATTTCTAAACAAATCAAAACAGTGGATAAAAACCCTGTTTAAATCATTTAATATTTAATAGAAATATTAAATGACTTTAAAAGTGCCCAAATCTTTTGTGGCACTAGCCTATGTTATAACAGTAATTATGGGCAACCTATAACACTTAACAAAAATGCCTAGGGTTGAAAAATTTTACAAAACAGAAATAAAGAAAAGGAAAAATAGGAAATGAAATAGATAAAAGGCAACCTAATCTACCCCGCTCCCCCACTGGGTCCCCGGCCCAGCTAACCACCAGCCCAACCCCGGCCCATCTCTATTTTCCCCTTCCTCTTGCTATAGGGAGGCCGGCCATGGCGTGGCAGCCATCCCATGGCTGCCATGGCCGCCGTGTCGCCCATCCCGGCTTGCCGGCGAGGGGATAAGGCCGACCCGCCCCCGAACCCTGGAAACCCTAGCCACCCCCTGCCCATTCCCCTCCTCCCCCTCGCGCTCCGTCGCCTCACTACGCAGCAACCGGCGCTTGGCCGTCGCCGCGGACCGAGCGCCACCGCGGCCACCGTGCTCCCCGTGGCACCGGAGCTTGTCCTGGAGAACCACCTCGCTCCTCGGTTTCGCCTCGGCCCTCAAGCTCCGACCGAGACGCGCAGCAGCGCCCGATCCAAGCCGTTCACCGTCGCCACGGCCCCCGAACTCCGGCGACAAGTCCATCACCCCCAGAGCTTCCCCGCCTCCCTCGCCATCGCTACAAGCCCCCCCGGTGAGCTTGCGTTCGTTTTTCCCATCGCCGTATTCACTCCCGCTCGTATTCGCGCCGTCCCCGCATCCATCGTCCTCCGGCTGCCGCCTGTGCACTCACCGCCGTCGAGGTGGTCGTCCTCGGCGTCCGCCTCACATACCCGTAGACGCGCGGCCTCGTCCCCACCTGATTCGTTCCCGGGGCTGGCCAAATGGTGGCCGAGGACTGCTTCCGGTGAGCCTCTGCCGTGCCACGGCTGACCGCCGGCGCGCCCCCTTGGTTAATCCTGTGGGTGTCCCACTGACGTCTGGGCCCCACTCTGTTTAGTTAACCACTAATCAGTCCCTAATAGAATTAATATAACTAAGATAAATAACTCTTGGACTGACTTGTGGGCCCCCAGTCATTAGGTTAGTTTAATAGTCTAATTAAAATGTAATTATTAAAATGTGCCTATGACATGTGGGCCCTCTGCCCTGTTTGATTAAATTGAATTAAATTAATTGGCCACTTTCTATGACATGTGGGCCCTCACTGTATTATCTATTTAAAATAAATTGATTATATGTCTGTGTCACTGACATGTGGGTCCCCCATGTCAGTGACACTGTTCCGGATATTTTTTTGGATAATGTTAGATTAAATAATAAAAGAAATTCAGGAAATTGATTTAAAATGATTTAAACTTCAGAAATCAATATCTTTTAAACCGCAAGTCATATTCAAAAACTTTATACATCAAAATTGATCAGAAAAATATAACGAATATGGATACGCTATCCGTATGCCAACCACACCCCTCTAATACAACGAACACCGACATTCCCCCCCTCCGGGCTGTCTGTCGATAATTCCCGGTGCCGGTAAAAACCTGCCGGATGAATTTACTCCGAACACGAAAGTTGTCCGGAATGGTTAGACTAACACGGATACACCCCCGTTATCTTTGTCGGATGTCCACGACACCTCCGGCATGAACCCTTCCCCTCCGGACACCCTGTCCGGTAATCACCCGGAGCCGGTAGTTCATCCCCGGATGAATTCATCTGTCATGTCATGCATATGTTTGTATATTATTGCCGTGTATTTACTGTTTCCTCCCCCCTTAATCTCCGGTAGACCCCGCTGCTACCGTCGACTACACTGCTGCCGGGTACGACTACTTCGTCGACGACCCTGCCCCTACCGTCGACCTTCCAGGCAAGCAGAGCCATTCTCTTCCCCAGATATCGCCTACCTTTCCGTACTTTCTTGCACTAGGCATTGTTACTGCTGCTGCTACAATTACAATCCCATTCAATTGCATAGCCTGATTTTGTCGCCCCTTGATGTACCTTTCTTATCCTATGCTGCCTATTATAATTATGCATATATTCAGCAGTGAACCCTGCGCATTGTTAGCTAGGATTAGATAGCGGGCCGCGACCACTCAGGGGGGTGAACACGGATACAATATATACAACTGCACAGGTACGGAACAAATCAGACACCGCCAAAGGCCCTATCTGGGTTATGCCTAGTCACCTCAAGTGTGAGCTATCAAGGACTAATCCTTGTACTCCACTCGAGGCTGACTTTGTCTTGCCGCCATAGGGTCCTGGACAGCGGTTTTCCTTAAGGTAAGAAGTCGGGCGACCCAACGGTGCCCGCGAGCGGTATATTGTCGGGAACGACAGGGAGGGTACGACCGACGTTACTGGCGTGCTTGGCCCCTGCTCGTATCTCGCGAGAGTTACCAAACCACGCAAAAGTCGAGCTCTACCAAGAGCACACGCGAGACAAGGTAAGGAGATGGTTCACCTTGTCGGTAACCGTGCGCTTTGACGGGACGACAGGGCAGGCCCCGACGTTACTGGTGGGCCTTGTTGTTGTTCGTTGTCCGTTGTGTGTTAGTCAGACAGCGATAACGGTTGTCTGGGAGATAATATTAAAATGCTAAATGGTTCGGCGGATGACTTGAGAGACCCGTTGGTCTGTACGCACTACCTACACGTGGGATTACAGTGTGGGCCCTCCGCGTCGTAGTTCGTCCGAAAGCTCTTCAGACGTCAGCAGTACTGCGGCCTAATCGCCGGGAAGTGGTCTTGTCTTTTTGCAGCAGCAGGTGTATTTGGATTTGCTTTTGCTTCACCGGCCCGACTCGCACCGTGCAGGAGCGTGCAAGGGTGAGGGACCTAGACCCCTTGGCGCATAGGATATAGTCCGGCGGATGGCCTCTCAGCTGAGCCTAGGATGGGCTGCGTCGTGTCGGATAGCCTCGGTGGGGCGTTCCCTAACAAGGTTCACGCCACCCTGGAGATCCGAGCGTGCAGGCTGAACAGTAGTGCACCCCTGCAGGCAGTTTAATCTATTCGAATAGCCGTGTCCACGGTAATGGGACGCTTTATGCTAAACCTGGATCTTACCACTAGAAACTATTACTATTAAACTGTATGGTTCCGGGTTTTCTTCCTCGCAGGGAAGTCGAGGAGGGGAACTCGGAGGCATTGTTATTATTAATCCTTACAACTTATATTATACAATGTTGCAGTAACTTCTGCTTCATTGTTACTTTATTGCTTTATATAAACTGTTGGCTGTTTCTCTTCTCATGCTGCAAGACAACGACGGAAGATGCTAGTCTTTGATAGGCCTAGCTTCTTACCCTTATTCTGATTTCTATCTTGCAGTCCACTATATATACAGCCTCCCCTTTCCATTGATACAATGCATAATGCTTAGTAGCGGACGTAAGACTCGCGGGTATACTAGATACTCACCTGCTTTATTTCCTTTACTGTGTTTTCCTGATCGGCCGCTGCAGTCGACGTTGGAGCCCAGGAGCAGGAGTACTCCGGAGGAGGATACTACTACGTCGAGACCCCCGCTAACCAGGACCAGGAGTAGTTTCGGAGGCTCCCAGGCAGGAGGCCTTGCCTTTTCGATCTGTATCTCTGATGTTATTTGTGCTAGCCTTCTTAAGGCATAACTTGACTAACTATGTCTGTAGTCAGATATTACGGCTTGTATAACTTATATATTCGGGTCCGCGTGACCCCCCTTTATTGTAACATATTGGTTTATCCTTTTGTGTTTAGTGTTGTGCTGTGATATTCTCACCGTGGCACCCTAATCTCAGCCGTGTACCCTGCGTGTATGATTACTGTACACGGATTGATTTTGGGGGCGTCACAAGTTGGTATCAGAGCCGACTGCCTGTAGGAAGCCACCCAACCACTACCTAGTCGATGTTGAGTCTAGACTTTGAAAAACTATTTTTGCTAACTTAATATTTGGCTTACGGGCCCACATCGATGTCACTACGTGTGATATCTATGGTATTAGGATCCTTTTCTCCTTACCTATGCTCTGGGAATCTGCTCTCTTATCCTTGCTGGTAAGTTTTACAAACTCTGACATTAGGATCACGTTCTCTTGATTCCATCCGGTGTTTTGGTGCTTCCCCATTGATTGAGTCGTGTTGCAGGAGTTCTACCCCAGGTCCCGGACCGCGGATCCCATTCTCATTCTGGGCAGGCCGCGCGTCCTATGGAATTAACTCCTGTGGCCAACAGTTTTCTTGCGGCGTGATTGACATAGTGGAATCTATGTCGCGTCGTGTAATCCTTACCGCGGTCTGCGCGCCACCTAGTGTGTCCTTTTTCCTTAATTTCTACGATGTTACGCTGCCCGATTTTCGATTGAATCTATGTGTGGATGTGTATGTCTTATATGACTACTCCTATATATCCGCGCCTCCTCTTTGTTGTCGCTTTATCTATTACTCGTTTCCAGCATCTCGTTAAAATGTTCATCGCTGAAATACCCCTGTTAAATTCTAGCAGGATGGCTGGTCGTGGTGGTCGTGGTCGTGGTGCCAACGATCCACCTCCGCCGCCGGACTACAGTGCCGCGATGATGCAGCAGTTTCAGATGAACCAAGTGTTTATGCAAGGAGTCATAGATCAGCTCCAGAACCAGAATCAGAACGAGAACCAGCACCCGAACCAACCGCCTGTGGTTACTCTGCGGGATTTCATGCGTCTCAATCCCCCTCTCTTCCACCAACCTGAACAGCCGTTGGATGCCGATGATTGGCTTCGTGACATCACTCGTCAGCTGGAGTTCGCTAATGTGAGCGCTGCTGATTATGTCAACTTCGCGTCCTATTTCTTGCGTGGTCCCGCTGCTCAGTGGTGGGACACCTACAAGGGCTCGCTAGCTGAAGGGACTGTCGTCACCTGGAATGACTTCAAGACTGCCTTCCGTGCTCGTTATGTCCCCCAGGCGATTATGAACCGTATGAAGGCCGAGTTCCACAACCTTGTTCAGGGCAACAAAACTGTCGAGGCATACCAGAGGGAATTCCTCCGCCTCTCCCGCTATGCTGCAAGTGACCTTCCGAATGATGCAAGTAGGCAAGAGAAGTTCCGTGATGGACTCAACCCAGATCGCCAGCTTGCACTGGCTTTGCACGTCTTCCCCGACTTCGCCACCATGGTGAACCAGACTATCACTCTTGAGACAGCTCAGCTTAAGTTCGATGGTTCGCCGAAGCGCCCCCGTGATGCTGGCTCATCTTCGGGCACAGAACAGAAGCAACGCGTTTGGCTTCCACACAGTCTTATGCGTCCAACTGCCCCTGCACCAAGGCCGTCGTATGTTGCACCCCGTCTGCCTCCGCCCCCGCCGAGACAGCCGAAGACTGAGACTGCACCTCTCCGTCCTCAAGATGGCCTGTGTTTCATGTGCCGCCAGCCAGGCCATATTTCTAGAGACTGCCCTCAGCGACAGAATCAGCTGGTAGTTCACCCTGCTGGCCGCGGAAATGTTCGTGGCAACAATGGGACCCTCAACTATAATACTGGGTCAAATCCTCATGCTCATGGTCATGCTTACAACATTGATGTTGAAGCATCTCAGGAACAGCCCGCTACTGTGATGGGTACACTCCTCGTTAACACAATACCTGCTACTTTTTTATTTGATACAGGAGCATCACATTCATTTATGTCTGGAGCATTTGCTTCTAAGCATGGCATTTACCACGAAAAGATGCATACCCCCTTAATAGTCCGGACTCCCGGTACGCAGTGTCGTGTCGACATGGTTGCACCTAACCTCACTGTCGAGATCGAAATATTTGAGTTCATGGTTTCTCCACACATTCTGAAAACCTCCACCATCGACCTTATCCTTGGCATGGATTGGCTGAAAACCCACAATGCCGCACTTTATTGTGGCACCAAGGTCATCCAACTTTTTCATCCTTCCGGCGCGATTTTGAGTCATACCTCCATTGTGTCGATGAATGCCGAAGCTCGTATATATGCTCTGAATTCCTTGAATGTCGCACCTCTCGAAGGGATTGAGAAAGTCCCAATCGTTTGTGATTTTACCGACGTATTCCTAGAAGAACTGTCGGGGATACCCCCGATTAGAGAAGTTGAATTTGTCATCGACTTGAAGCCTGGCACCGTCCCTATTGCCAAGCGCCCGTATAAGATGCCACCTCACCACCTCCTTGAATTGAAGGAGATCGACACGGCCCTCGAGAAAGGCTTCGTCCGTCCTAGTTCCTCTGCTTGGGGAGCACCTTCGCTCTTTGTCAAGAAGAGTGATGGTACGAACCGTTTGGTCCAAGATTACCGACCTATCAACCAAGCCACGATACAAAACAAATACCCCCTCCCTCGGATCAATGATCTTTATGATCAACTTGTTGGATCCACGGTGTTTTCAAAACTCGACTTAAGGTTCGGTTACCATCAGATCCGGGTCCGTGATGAGGACATCCCGAAGACCGCATTCATTACTCGCTATGGTTCATACGAGTACACTGTCATGTCATTTGGCTTGACCAATGCACTAGCCACCTTCTCCAGATTGATGAACTATATATTCATGGAATATCTCGACAAGTTTGTCGTGGTTTATCTGGATGATATATTGATTTACTCCAAGACCGATGCAGAACATGCTGAACATCTTCGCCTTATACTGGAAAAGCTTCGAGAACACAAACTCTATGCTAAGTATTCTAAGTGTGAGTTCTGGCTTCCCGAAGTAACCTACCTTGGTCATGTGATTTACAAGGATGGTGTTGCCGTCAACCCTGAACGTATCCAGGCTATTCTTGATTGGACTCCGCCCAGGACTGTCAAGCAAGTCCGAAGTTTCCTCGGCCTTGCCAGCTATTGCAGCCGTTTTGTTGAGAATTTCTCCAAGATTGCCAAGCCTCTGACTAATCTTCTTCACAAAGGCGTCAAGTTTGAGTGGACTGATAAATGTCAAGAAAGTTTTCAAGCTCTGAAGGACAAGCTCACTTCTCCCCCAGTGCTTGCTCCCCCTGATACCCAGAAGGACTTCGTGATTTATTGCGACGCGTCTCGTCAAGGATTAGGCTGTGTCCTAATGCAAGAGCGCAAAGTGATTGCTTATGGCTCTCGTCAGTTGCGTGCTCACGAAGAGAACTATCCAACTCATGATCTTGAATTGGCAGCGGTAATTTATGCATTGAAGATGTGGCGACATTACCTCGTCGGAAATCGTTGCGAGATCTTCACCGACCACCAAAGCCTGAAGTACCTGTTTACGCAACCAGACCTGAATCTCCGCCAACAGAGATGGCTCGAGACAATAGCCGACTACAACATGGGAATTTATTACACCCCTGGCAAAGCTAATGTGGTGGCCGATGCCTTAAGCCGCAAAGCCTATTGTAGTGAACTTGAAGTTCAAGTGCAACAACCACGTATGTATGCAGAACTCCGCAAGCTGAACATCGAAATTGTTCCGCAGGGATATGTGAACTCCCTGGTGGTCCAACCATACCTCGACACCCGCATCAAGATGGTACAACATTATGACTCTGACATTTGGAAGATTAAGCGTCGTGTCGCCAGTGGAGAGCCCTCATTCTTCACTATTGATGCAAATGATGATAATGCGGTGTACTTCAAGGGTCGTTTAGTGGTTCCGATAGCCAAGGCCAACCTGAATTACGCCTCTGATGTCATGAAAGAAGCTCATGATACACCCTTGTCGATTCACCCTGGTAGTACCAAGATGTACCAAGACATTCGTCAGCGGTACTGGTGGTCCAACATGAAACAATACATTGCTCGTTATGTTGATGAGTGTGACGTTTTCCGTCGGGTGAAAGCCGAACATCAGAGACCTGCTGGTACTCTGCAACCACTCTCTATTCCTGAATGGAAATGGGACAAGATTGAAATGGACTTCGTCACCGGATTTCCCCGATCGCAGAGGGGTCATGATGCCATCTTTGTCGTCATCGACCGATTCTCCAAAGTTTCCCACTTTCTGCCAGTCAAGGAGACGATCTCTGCTAGTCAGTTGGCAGACTTGTATGTTTCCAGAATCGTGTCGCTCCACGGTATTCCGTTGGAGATCAGTTCCGACCGAGGCAGCATTTTCACCTCTAAGTTCTGGGATAGTTTCCAAGAAGCTATGGGCACTCATCTGAATTTCAGCACCGCCTATCACCCCCAGTCGCAAGTACAAGTCGAACGAGTCAACCAAGTTCTTGAAGATATGCTTCGAGCTTGTGTCATCTCATTCGGTAAGAAATGGGAGGAATCTCTTCCATTTGTTGAATTCTCGTACAACAATAGCTATCAGGCTAGTCTGAAGATGGCACCCTTTGAAGTTCTCTATGGACGTAAGTGTCGAACCCCTCTGAATTGGTCAGAAACTGGAGAACGAACCCTCATTGGTCCGGACATTATACAGCACGCCGAAGATCAAGTTCGCGTTATCCGTGAACACCTGAAAGATGCTCAGTCCCGTCAGAAAAGCAACTATGATCGCAAGCACAAGGAAATGGTCTATCAACCTGGTGAATACGCGTACCTCCGTGTCACTCCCATGAGAGGCACTCACCGCTTCGGAATCAAAGGAAAGTTAGCTCCTCGCTACATTGGCCCGTTCCGTATCCTTTCCAGAAGTGGACCGGTAGCGTACCGATTGGAATTGCCGTCAAACCTCTCCCAAGTCCACGATGTATTCCATGTGTCGCAACTCTGACGCTGCTTTAAGGACCCTATTCGCGAAGTGGAACATGATATGATTGAGCTGCAGCAAGACTTGACTTATCAAGAACATCCAAGCCGCATTCTCGATCAGTCTGAACGCAAAACCCGCAACAAGACAACCAAGTTCCTGAAAGTTCAGTGGTCAAATCATTCTGAAGATGAAGCCACTTGGGAACGCGAAGATCGTCTTCATGAGGAATACCCCGATCTTTTCCCCTCTACCGCTTAGATTCTCGGGACGAGAATTCTTGTAGTGGGCGAGATTTGTAACACTCTCACTGTCAGTGAACAGTAATCACCATTACTGTTGATCACTACTGTTCAAAAAATTTGTTTGATCAACTTGGTTGAGTTCAAATTCAAGTTCCACTTTGTTATTCTTGAATGCATTGTGATCATGGACCTTGGTCATGATGAATCAAACCAATACCTAGCTCAATTCAAATGACCTTTGAATTGAAATCAATTTAAATCTTGAAATGCCTTTGGTGGATTATTAAAAACCAAAGTGCAAAATCAACTTACTCCAAAAATTGTGAAACTACTTTTATTAAATCCTAGATATTCAGTGGGTCATGTCCCACCTAGTTGGAGATTTTATTAATCTATAAATATTTCTAAACAAATCAAAACAGTGGATAAAAACCCTGTTTAAATCATTTAATATTTAATAGAAATATTAAATGACTTTTAAAAGTGCCCAAATCTTTTGTGGCACTAGCCTATGTTATAACAGTAATTATGGGCAACCTATAACACTTAACAAAAATGCCTAGGGTTGAAAACAATTACAAAACAGAAATAAAGAAAAGGAAAAATAGGAAATGAAATAGATAAAAGGCAACATAATCTACCCCGCTCAACCACTGGGTCCCCGGCCCAGCTAACCACCAGCCCAACCCCGGCCCATCTCTATTTTCCCCTTCCTCTTGCTATAGGGAGGCCGGCCATGGCGTGGCAGCCATCCCACGGCTGCCATGGCCGCCGTGTCGCCCATCCCGGCTTGCCGGCGAGGGGATAAGGCCGACCCGCCCCGAACCCTGGAAACCCTAGCCACCCCATTCCCATTCCCCTCCTCCCCCTCGCGCTCCGTCGCCTCACTACGCAGCAAGAACGCCACCGCGGCCACCGTGCTCCCCGTGCCACCGGAGCTTGTCCTGGAGAACCGCCTCACTCCTCCGTTTCTTCTTGGCCCTCAAGCTCCGACCGAGACGCGCAGCAGCGCCCGATCCAAGCCGTTCACCATCGCCACGGCCCCCGAACTCCGGCGACAAGTCCATCGCCCCCAGAGCTTCCCCGGCTCCCTCGCCACCGCTATAAGCCCCCCCAGTGAGCTTGCGTTCGTTTTGCCCATCGCCGTATTCACTCCCGCTCGTATTCGCGCCGTCCCCACATCCATCGTCCTCCGGCCGCCGCCTGTGCACTCACCGCCGTCGAGGTGGTCGTCCTCGGCGTCCGCCTCGCATACCCGTAGATGCGCGGCCTCCTGCCCACCTGATTCGTGCCCGGGGCTGGCCAAATGGTGGCCGAGGAAGGCTTCCGGTGAGCCTCCGTCGTGCCACGGCTGACCACCGGCGCGCCCCCGTGGTTAATCCTGTGGGTGTCCCACTGACGTGTGGGCCCCACTCGGTTTAGTTAACCACTAATCAGTCCCTAATAGAATTAATATAACTAAGATAAATAACTCCTGGACTGACTTGTGGGCCCCCAGTAATTAGGTTAGTTTAATAGTCTAATTAAAATGTAATTATTAAAATGTGCCTATGACATGTGGGCCCTCTGCCCTGTTTGATTAAATTGAATTAAATTAATTGGCCACTTTCTATGACATGTGGGCCCTCACTGTATTATCTATTTAAAATAAATTGATTATATGTCTGTGTCACTGACATGTGGGTCCCCCATGTCAGTGACACTGTTCCGGATAATGTTTTGGATAATGTTAGATTAAATAATAAAAGAAATTCAGGAAATTGATTTAAAATGATTTAAACTTCAGAAATCAATATCTTTTAAACCGCAAGTGAGATTCAAAAACTTTATACATCAAAATTGATCAGAAAAATATAACGAATACGGATACACTATCTGTATGCCAACCACACCCCTCTAATACAACGAACACCGACATTCTCCCCTCCGGGCTGTCTGTCGATAATTCCCGGTGCCGGTAAAAACCTGCCGGATGAATTTACTCCAAACACGAAAGTTGTCCGGAATGGTTAGAGTAACACGGATACACACCCGTTATCTTTGTCGGATGTCCACGAAACCTCCGTCATGAACCCTTCCCCTCCGGACACCCTGTCCGGTAATCACCCGGAGCCGGTAGTTCATCCCCGGATGAATTCATCTGTCATGTCATGCATATGTTTGTATATTATTGCCGTGTATTTACTGTTTCCTCCCCCCTTAATCTCCGGTAGACCCCGCTGCTACCGCCGACTACACTGCTGCCGGGTACGACTACTTCGTCGACGACCCTGCCCCTACCGTCGAGCTTCCAGGGAAGCAGAGCCATTCTCTTCCCCAGATATCGCCTATCTTTCCGTACTTTCTTGCACTAGGCATTGTTACTGCTACTGCTACGATTACAATCCTATTCAATTGCATAGCCTGATTTTGTCGCCCCTTGATGTACCTTTCTTATCCTATGCTGCCTATTATAATTATGCATATATTCAGCAGTGAACCCTGCGCATTGTTAGCTAGGATTAGATAGCGGGCCGCGACCACTCAGGGGGGTGAACACGGATACAATATATACAACTGCACAGGTACGGAACAAAGCAGACACCGCCAAAGGCCCTATCTGGGTTATGCCTAGTCACCTCAAGTCTGAGCTATCAAGGAGTAATCCTTGTACTCCACTCGAGGCTGACTTTGTCTTGCCGCCATAGGGTCCTGGACAGCGGTTGTCCTTAAGGTAAGAAGTCGGGCGACCCAACGGTGCCCGCGTGCGGTATATTGTCGGGAACGACAGGGAGGGTACGACCGACGTTACTGGCGTGCTTGGCCCCTGCTCGTATCTCGCGAGAGTTACCAAACCACGCAAAAGTCGAGCTCTACCAAGAGCACACGCGAGACAAGGTAAGGAGATGGTTCACCTTGTAGGTAACCGCGCGCTTTGACGGGACGACAGGGCAGGTCCCGATGTTACCGGTGGGCCTTGTTGCTGTTTGTTGTCCGTTGTGTTGTTAGTCAGACAGCGATAACGGTTGTCTGCGAGATAATATTAAAATGCTAAATGGTTCGGCGAATGACTTGAGAGACCCGTTGGTCTGTACGCACTACCTACACGTGGGATTACGGTGTGGGCCCTCTGCGTCGTAGTTCGTCCGAAAGCTCTTCAGACGTCAGCAGTACTGCGGCCTGATCGCCGGGAAGTGGTCTTGTCTTTTTGCTGCAGCAGGTGTATTTGGATTTGCTTTTGCTTCACCGGCCAGACTCGCACCGTGCAGGAGCGTGCAAGGGTGAGGGACCTAGACCCCTTGGCGCATAGGATATAGTCCGGCGGATGGCCTCTCTGCTGAGCCTAGGATGGGCTGCGTCGTGTCGGATAGCCTCGGTGGGGCGTTCCCTAACAAGGTTCACGCCACCCTGGAGATCCGAGCGTGCAGGCTGAACAGTAGTGCACCCCTGCAGGGAGTTTAATCTATTCGAATAGCCGTGTCCACGGTAGCAGGACGCTTTATGCTGAAGCTGGATCTTACCACTAGAAACTATTACTATTAAACTGTATGGTTCCGGGTTTTCTTCCTCGCAGGGAAGTCGAGGAGGGGAACTCAGAGGCATTGTTATTATTAATCCTTACAACTTATATTATACAATGTTGCAGCAACTTCTGCTTCATTGTTACTTTATTGCTTTATATAAACTGTTGGCTGTTTCTCTTCTCATGCTGCAAGACAACGACGGAAGATGCTAGTCTTCGATAGGCCTAGCTTCTTACCCTTATTCTGATTTCTATCTTGCAGTCCACTATATATACAACCTCCCCTTTCCATTGATACAATGCATAATGCTTAGTAGCGGATGTAAGACTCGCGGGTATACTAGATACTCACTTGCTTTATTTCCTTTACTGTTTTGCCTGATCGGCCGTTGCAGTCGACGTTGGAGCCCAGGAGCAGGAGTACCCCGGAGGAGGATACTACTACGTCGAGACCCCCACTGACCATGACCAGGAGTAGTTTCGGAGGCTCCCAGGCAGGAGGCCTTGCCTTTTCGATCTGTATCTCTGATGTTATTTGTGCTAGCCTTCTTAAGGCATAACTTGACTAACTATGTTTGTACTCAGATATTATGGCTTGTATAACTTATATATTCGGGTCCGCGTGACCCCCCTTTATTGTAACATATTGGTTTATCCTTTTGTGTTTAGTGTTGTGCTGTGATATTCTCACCGTGGCACCCTAATCTCAACCGTGTACCCTGCGTGTATGATTACTGTACACGGATTGATTTTGGGGCCGTCACATGTTTCATTAGTGAATACACATATTCATCTAAGTCCACATACGAAGTTTACGAAATGATGAAATTCACTACATGCTGATATACGATACATCATAATGTATGATATTTCAACAATCAGTACACACTCTGTTTTACCAGAACATGAGGTTTTATTCATCTCACCTAAAGAGGCATGGTTTGCATGTGTCAAGAGGTCAAGTATCCCAAGACTTCATCAAACCATTCATGACTTAAACTGTAGTTTCATTATATGTTTGGATAATTTCTTGGAATTAGAATATTTATTATAAATGATCAAACTACTATCATCAATATAAGAATAACTCATTCATAATCGTACTGTGACCATAAAAGATATCATTCATAAAAGGAGAACAACTGGCTTGTTTCTCACTAATATGAATAATTGTCTTTGGAAGATGCAAGACACACTAATAAAGTTCACATTCAAACGATCCTAAATTTATTCATATATTAATATATTGATAGATGTAGAGGGAGAGTGTTGTCGACCATCAACTATCTTGATTACCGTCAGCACACATTGTCACCTCATCCCTTCCAAGCCACTCCTTAAGCAGTAAGTTCAAGCATCGAATACTTAATCAACCGCAATTAGTGTTTTGTGGGGAAAGACATTTATAACTTGTATATCAAATATATTTTATCCGTCAATGATTATTCCTGCATTGGTTCTACTCTTAAAGTTCTTAACTTTAACCATGAACTCACGATAGGTGAACAATTCTCCTTCATGACATAGTCTAGACATGGTATTTGTAGCTGGAAGGAAGCGGACGAAACTCCCCAACTATCGCAAAGTAACCAGTCATTTAGTAGTCCAAGTTATGCACAAGGTGTTCATGTATCTTATACAGTTTCCAAGTGACTTTCTCAGCAGGTTGTTCCTTTCACCATGGTTGAAAGAAACCCCGTCCATATACTCATATTCCATTACTCTGATTTGTGACCTAGTCCTTTCAAGTTCACCTAGCACGTCATACGTGTTGGTTAACATGCATTCACAATTAAGATTCCATAGAATGAAGTATGGTGTATTTGGATAGCCATTCATATGTGACGATGAGTACGATACTCATCATCATTTTCCTTAATAATGGAGTTATTAGTTGTATCTCCTAGCAGTTCTCGTATTACGTTTAGCAATTCATTACTAATGAGTATGTCTCTAACGGTGTTGGTACACATCAATGAAGTAAGACCCATTTACCTTAAGTTCTACATCACATTAAAAGAGCCATAGTTTTAAACATTCGGGTATGACATTATCTACATTGATATTTGCTAAGACATGAAGAGTAAGTTCGTAATATGGAGTTCATGTTTTACAACAATTCTGGAACTCCCACTCAGACAAAACATCCCTCATAGTTTATTCTAAGTGATTACATGATCCTTGAGAACTATACCTCCCCCGTGTGACACGACAATCAGTATATTCTCAAGGTAGGCCATCATGCCAATCACATCATCCATGTGACTCATGCTCGACCTTTCGGTCTCTTGTGTCCCGAGGCCATGTCTGCACATGGCAGGCTCACCACCACACCCTATGTGATTTGTTGCTGTGTCATACAAGGCCATGCTTCTGGGCATGCTAGGCTTGCTACACCCACCTCATTTGAACGTGAATATGTTGGACACCCATGTGACATGTGATGCCTCCATAATGTTGAACTTTCCAGGTGGTGCTCACTAGGGTAAGGACACTATGTTGGTTTAGTGAGGGATCATTCTATAATGCTACCGTCGTATATCTAACACATTAGAAAAATATGATGCAACAATATAAATCATACATGCTATGATCCCCCCCAACATGAAAATTAAAGTTGAAAACGCCTTTCTACTTTATCTTTTGCAATTTTTACGTGGCTGCTAGGGATTTCGAGAAAAGAACCGTTTCTATCCTACGAAAACAAGCCACAACACCAATCCCGCAATTGTATCTATTACACCCTGATGGCTTCTCGCCCTTCGTTGGTTACCCCAAGTGGAAGGTTGAGATGTAGCGCAGAAGCAAGTTTCCCTCGGTGAAGATACCAAGGTTTGTCTCCAGTAGGACTCCAGAGATGATAAGTAGGTGTCAGCGGCGCAACTGACGTGGACCTGCACACAGACACAGATAACTTTGTTCCCAACGAAGTTTAGAGAGGTTGTCAATCTCTCCGGTCTTGTTTCTCACAAAGGGTAAAACACAAGGGATAATGATAGCAATTGAAAGTAAATGCAGAAAAGTAAATATAGCGTGGAAACAGTAATAAGGATATGGAACAGGATACCTGATGTTCACTAGTGATGTCTCTCTCCCAAAATACGATAAAACTGCTATACGAGGTAAACAAATTACAGAAGGGCAATTGACAGGATTATGAACGCACCGCAATGCTAACTATGCTACAAAAGAAAGGAAGAGGTTCAAAAGCACGGGAAGTACGCCAAAATAAGTAGACCGTAATCCAACGTAATCTACTACTAATCATCCACCTTGAGATATCTATCCAGAACATCTCGCTGGTATTAAGTTGCGAGCCCCACCCAAAGTGTAAACCCAAAGCAATAGACAACTGCATTAAAAAGAACTTTGAGTAAAGTAAACAATCCTTGCAACCGCGGTTACAAGCACCGTTGTTTTCCCCCTTGTGGCAACAACACATCCCCTAGACTCATGTTTCTGTCACTCAAGCGTGTCATCGGGGGGCATGAACCCACAATCGAGCACCACGTTCCCTCTTGGAGTCACTACCTACTACTTGGCCAAAGCAATAAACAACAACGAAGAACATGCAAGAATTACTTAGGAACAAAAATATAAGAGATAAAACCAAATATATTAATCTATCACAATCTGAACATAATCTCATAATCCATCAGATCCCATCAAACTCAGCATAGCAACAGCAGAAATATTACAAAAGTGCCTCGATCATGTAGGGCAGCTCGCGAGGTCTAAACCAGGAAGATCAAAGAGGGGAGGAGAACATCACATAGCTACTGATCACGGACCGATGTTCCAAGGAAAATTACTCACGAGACATCCGGGGAGCATCCATGGTGGAGAGGAGACTCCCGGAGGTCAATCCTCCCTTCGGCAGGGTGCCGGGAAAAGGTCTTCTGGTGCTCCCGATCTCGGAAGCGCGGCGGCGGCGGAACAGAGGCGAGTTTGCGACATAGGGTTCTGTCTTCGGAGTTTCCCGGTGACGGAGAATAAATAGGCGAAGGGGGGCAGCCAGAGGTGGACCAGGGGCCCCAGGCACCCCCCTGGCGCGGCCAGGGTTGGGGCCGCGCCGGGTGGCCGCCTGGGCCCCCCTGGCTCCCCTCTGGCCCCACTCGGCTCTTCGCGAAGCTTCCTTCACGCTGATTTTTTATCTGAATTTTCCTGATTTTTTCTGGCACTTTTTATATGGGGGAAAACTGAAATAGAAAAATAGCAGAAAACAGGAACTGGCACTGTGGTGCACTGAGTTAATAGGTTAGTCCAAATATGATCAAAAGTGTATGAAAGTGTATCTAGATCATAGCAATATCACACAAAACATGCGTGGAGCAAGCAGAAATTATAGATACGTTTTGGACGTATCAACATCCCCAAGCTTAATTCCTGCTCGTCCTACGGTAGGTAAATGATAATAGCATAATTTATGTGGTGACATGCTAGCAACCATAAAAGAACTTTTAAAAGTAAAGCAATCAAGGTTAGAAATTCAATTCAAGTCATAACATGCAAGAGTCTATATTAGCATTGAAACAAGTAACAAAAGAACATTTGGTTCAAGAGCTCTCGCTGTCCGTGACTCGAATGTCTCCAAATGGTGTTTGCGTGCAAGAAGGGGGATAGGGAATACGAGAAAAAAATATTTTTGTTGATAACTCAATCTACTAAAGTTTCACATTTGGTCCTCTTTGGAATATTATCTTGACTCGTCCCCAGACCACTAGCCAGGTACAAGTCAATTTGATCCACTCCTTTTCGATATTTTGAGCACTCATGCAATGGATGAGCGTAAGCACGAGAGTTGACACTTAGGATGGCAAAGAGAGAAATATGGTGGAGGAGGAAGACAAAAAGGATGAGAAAGGCTCACATCAATGAGGACAATCAAAGGCAAGAGACGCCAAATGATAGATATGATGTGAGGAGTAGGGATTGCCATGCAACGGATGCACATACGAGCTAAGAAGCTCTCCAATGGAACTAGTGGGGGTGCATCTAACTTGCTCGCTCATGAAGACCTAGAGCTCATTTGAGGAGGCTCATCCTTGGAATATGCAAGCCTAGTTCTATAGTGTGAAGGTCCCCACATAGCTATATGCATGAAGATCATCTCTATCGAGTACAAGGGATAGAGGAAGAAGTACTAGTGTGGATCTCTCAAAAGGATAGTAGTGTTGCCCCTTTCTCTCTTTTTATTTCTTTTTCTCTTTTGTCTCTTTTTTTGTATTTTTTGTGGCCTCAATGGCTCTTTCTATTTAACTCTCATTTGTCGTCTTTGGGATCAATTATTGTGTCCACTTTGGGATCTTTTCCTCACTTAAGGGAAACACTCTATTTTACAAGAAGGTAAAGGAGATCTTTCACACTTTACAAGGTACTCAACATCATAAAGAAGATATAACTATCATGATGTATGCAATGTATGTCGCTGCCAGTGTAGCAGGAACATGTATGACATGAAGATCAAGTCATGAACAGGTGGAAGTTGCATGGCAATATAACTCAGAAAGGCTATGGAAATGCCTTGATAGGTAGGTATGGTGGCTGTTTCGAGGAAAGATATAAGGAGGCTTATGATGACAGAGTGTATCATGTCAAGGGTTTGGATGTACCGGCGAAGGTGGACACCAACTCTCGGAGTGAGAAGAAGGCAATGCACGGCACGATAGAGGCTAGCAAATATGGGAAGGTGGAAGTGTCAACTTTCAATACTTACATTAGTCCGAAGAACTCATGCACTTATTATCGGTAACTCTCAAACTAATAAGGAGGTTCACAAAGATACAAGTACCCCGAGGAGGAGTGTATGGGGGTTTGGTTATCCTTGCGCATCCTCGACTCATGGTACGTGAGTGTACTCTAATATTCGACCCCTCAGAAGAGTAGTGATCCATCTAATAGCTAGAGTTCTCAACTAGTTTTGTAGGTTATGAAAATACACACGGATTGCCCAAAATACGACACCTATCACTAATAGGCTAGAGCTCTTCACACCAAAAGTTCAAACATTACTCACATCAATACCTCAAAACCATTTCAAGTTACTACTAAAATTAAATAGCAACCTCAATTACCTACTTTCAAGACAAGACACAACTCAGTGCAACAACCAACTCTCTTTAACAAGATAAACATGAAAACTAAAAAGAGTTCCAGCAACAAACTAAACAAAAGCCAAGCCTCTTGCTAAAGACAAACTAAGACTAAAACTAAACATGACAATAGCTATGAAAAGATAAAAGAACACACAACAACAAAAAGATAGGCAGGAAAAATCCTATGTTGTGTTCTAAATTTGAAAGTGGAGCGTGTTTCTCTCACACACAAAGTAAGACAGGATCTAACTTGTTATGAACAGCAAGCAAAGCTAAATAAAACTAAAAATAATATCTAAGAGCGAGACGCTCCAAGCATAGCACATAACGCATGAAGTGATAAAAATATAGTGAGACGAAGGACGAACTGATTATTGTTGATGGAGAAGGGGATGCACGGGGGCATCCCCAAGCTTAGACGCTTGAGTCTCCTTGAATATTTATTGGGGATGCATGGGGGCATCCCCATGCTTGAGCGCTTGACACTCCTGGATCTTCTTTCATCATCTTCCATCGCACACTTGAAAACTTCCTTCATACATAACTCATCATAAGCTGATTAGAGAGGTTAGTACCCTTAATAAAATAATTTTTTTCCCACTGGATATAAAGATAAACTTGAAGAGCTACTGTTTCTCAAGATTGCCAAAAAATTTTTGCAAAGAAAAAGCAAGCTTAAGGTTTGCAAAAGTTAGGAGAGACAAAACGTGGCAGAATCTGTGAAAAACAGAACAGAAGATAGTAAAGAATTTTTAGGGGCACTTCTGCAACTCAAATCAAAAAACTCAGAAAATATGGAAGTTTCGTAATTGTATAGAGCATACTGTGTAAAAATTTCAGCTCAAAAAGATGAACTGGGATTTTTCTGGTCACGAGGACAGAATCTGTTTTCTGGACAGCATGTCACAACTTTTACTTCCCTTGCCGTAAGAGGCTATAACTTGGCACAAAGTTGAAAAATAAAGATACAATGATGTTGCTACAGCAGTAAAAATCATCAAGACACAACAAAATCAAAAAGAAAAACCTAAATTTGTTGCGGGCTACCTCCCGAAAGCGCTTTATTTTATGCCTTTAAGTTAGGCATGATGCAAAAAGAAGAATCAAGTGTATCCAAGATCAGAATCATAAAAACCTTCAAATTGATTTTCAATAAGCTCATTCTTATTCTTACTAGGAAAGAGATACTTACCTTTCTCCATACCTCGTAAGAGTATGTGCCTATTACCAATATCAATGAAGCCTTTCATAGCACGGAGGTAGTCTCTTCCGATCACAATGTTACTTTGGTTTGGCTCCATGATGAAGAAATCCATTGGTGGAGTCCTATGAATGAATGCAACTTGGAGTTATTTTAGCTTTCCTTTAACCTCTGAAATATCTCCATTAGAATGCTCATGATAAGATGATAATTTATCCATATCTAGCTTCAAAGAATCATAAACTATTTTTGGCATAGTAGAAACTGTGGATCCAATATCACAAAGAGCAAGGAAGCCTTGGTTAGAGATGATAATCCTAACAAAGGGCTCCCAATCATCACCTATCTCCAACATTTCTTTCTTGTTGGACTTAAGTTCCTCTACTTTACTCAAGTCTAGGGCATCCAGTCTTTTTTCAATAGTGGCAAGTCTATCTATGACAGTATCAACACTACGATCATAAACAAAATAACTAGATAGACTATGAAAAATATCAAGAGCCCTATCTTCATCACACTCTAGAAAATCTCCTTCAACTATAATGTCAAGAGAGTGTTTACACCACTTAAAAAGACCATGGTAAAAATTTCTAAGAACAATTTTTATAGGTATCCAAGGCATAATTCTTTTATGTGCTTCAGAGATTCTATCCCATGCCTTCTTCATATTTTCTCCATCTCTTTGACGGAAATCGAGAACTTCCGATTCCACCAAAGTACCTAGCCCTAACATGTTCATCTAAACAAGGAGGACTACTAACAGCAAGATAAATATTTTTTTGTAATTTTTGATAAAAGACACAAAGATAAAAACTGAAAGATAAATTAACAAGACTAAAAAACAAAGGTAAAGGGTAGTGTGCAACTCCCCTATCTTAGCACTCGGAGTCCCCGGCAACGGCGCCAGAAATTCGCTTGATGGCTTCTCGCCCTTCGTTGGTTACCCCAAGTGGAAGGTTGAGATGTAGCGCTGCAGCAAGTTTCCCTCGGTGAAGATACCAAGGTTTGTCTCCAGTAGGACTCCAGAGATGATAAGTAGGTGTCAGCGGCGCAACTGACGTGGACCTGCACACAGACACAGATAACTTTGTTCCCAACGAAGTTCAGAGAGGTTGTCAATCTCTCCGGTCTTGTTTCTCACAAAGGGTAAAACACAAGGGATAATGATAGCAATTGAAAGTAAATGCAGAAAAGTAAATATAGCGTGGAAACAGTAATAAGGATATGGAACAGGATACGTGATGTTCACTAGTGATGTCTCTCTCCCAAAATACGATAAAACTGCTATACGAGGTAAACAAATTACAGAAGGGCAATTGACAGGATTATGAACGCACCGCAATGCTAACTATGCTACAAAAGAAAGGAAGAGGTTCAAAAGCACGGGAAGTACGCCAAAATAAGTAGAACGTAATCCAACTGCATCTACTACTAATCATCCACCTTGAGATATCTATCCAAAACATCTCGCTGGTATTAAGTTGCGAGCCCCACCCAAAGTGTAAATCCAAAGCAACAGACAACTGCATCAAAAAGAACTTTGCGTAAAGTAAACAATCCTTGCAACCGCGGTTACAAGCACTGTTGTTTTCCCCCTTGTGGCAACAGCACATCCCCTAGACTCATGTTTCTGTCACTCAAGCATGTCATCGGGGGGCATGAACCCAGAATCGAGCACAACGTTCCCTCTTGGAGTCACTACCTACTACTTGGCCAAAGCAATAAACAGCAACGGAGAACATGCAAGAATTACTTAGGAACAAAAATATAAGAGATAAAAACCAAATATATTACTCTATCACAATCTGAACATAATCTCATAATCCATCAGATCCCATCAAACTCATCATAGCAACAACAGAAATATTACAAAAGTGCCTCGATCATGTAGGGCAGCTCACGAGGTCTAAACCATGAAGATCAAAGAGGGGAGGAGAACATCACATAGCTACTGATCACGGACCCATGGTCCAAGGAAAACTACTCACGAGACATCCGGGGAGCATCCATGGGGGAGAGGAGACTCCCAGAGGTCAATCCTCCCTCCGGCAGGGTGCCGGGAAGAGGTCTTCTGGTGCACCCGATCTCGGAAGCGCGGCGGCGGCGGAACAGAGGCGAGTTTGCGAAATAGGGTTCTGTCTTCGGAGTTTCCCCGTGACGGAGAATAAATAGGCGAAGGGGGGCAGCCAGAGGTGGACCAGGGGCCCCAGGGGTGGGTCTGTGCCGGGTGGCCGCCTGGGCCCCCTGGCTCCCCTCTGGCCCCACTCGGGCTCTTCGCGAAGCTTCCTTCATGCTGATTTTTTATCAGAATTTTCCCGAATTTTTCTGGCACTTTTTATATGGGGGAAAACTGAAATAGAAAAACAACAAAAAACAGGAACTGGCACTGGGGTGCACTGAGTTAATAGGTTAGTCCAAATACGATCAAAAGTGTATGAAAGTGTATATAGATAATAGCAATATCACACAAAACATGCTTGGAGCAAGCAGAAATTATAGATACGTTTTGGACGTATCACACCCCTGTCGGGGCCCTCCGTTGCAAACATCTTCGCAAAGCTAATGTTAGAGATACAGACACCCCCAACCACTTATATGGTACAAGCCATATGTCAAGCGTGGAACCAGTCTCGCGTAAACGCGTAAGGTCGGTCGGGGCCGCTTCATCAGGACATTGCTGCAATGCTAAACAAGTACACGTGGGAGGGTAACAATTGGAGAATTGATGCCACATACTAGATGTGTTCTATCCGTACAATACATCTACGCATAGCCTGCCTCTGATACCACTGTTGGGGTTCGGGGCAGAAAACACAAAATTTTCATAACCTACGAGACCCATACCGAAGACCTATGCTATGCTGATGCAAGTAACGGATAGAGATAGGTCACATACCAGTATGTAGTCCGTTAAGTGGGAAACGTTCCCATGTGAACGTGGTTGGTGTAGTCGTACCGACAATCCCCGATGCCGCGCAACTCCACGATGACTCCGATAGCCACCCGGTCCTTGAGACCGATGACGGGATTACGTCCCCGTCCGAACGATGTCGGTGAAGACGCCGCGATACGGCCACGACGATGAAGTAGCACCACAAGTGTAGTGCCTCGCGGGATTATACACATACAGTATACCCGACGTCCCTCCGGGCTCCGAACCAGTAGAGCAGCAGAAAGAAGATGGATTCAGATCCCGATTCCAGCAGCACGACGGCGTGCGTATGGTGGAGAAATCCCCAAACTAGTGCAGCCTCCAAACAAGGGGAGTCCGCTCATAGGAGGGAGAGAGGAGGAAGAGAGAGAAGAGAATTTGTCTCAAAAATCATTGAATCAAAAGGGTACCCCTACCCCTCCTTATATAGGCTGAGGAGGGGTGGGAACCTCCATCCCTCCCTGAGGTGGGACTAATCCCACCAAGGGGGGTGGTGCGTCGGCCAGGGGGGAGTGGGCCCCTCCCTTGGCGCAAGGCCCAAGGGGGGAGGCTGCTCCTTCCCCTAATGGGCCCTATGAGGCCCATGTACCTTTTAATTCATTTTTAATTATATTTTAATATTTAATTCATATAATTAAATAAGAAAACATTAATTAAACATTATTAAATATATTTTGAACCTCTCAAAATACCCAGAACAACTTCCGGCCTTCACCGGAACAATTCCGGTGTTCTCTCCTATTTCTCCGGTGATCCCGAATCTATCCTTAATGCGTCGAATACCTTTAAGTGTAACACCCTACGGTCCAGGAAACAGAAGACATGATCAAGACACTTTATTGATCAATGACCATCGATCAGATCTGGGTACAATCCTAGATGGCCCCTGCGCTTCCATCGAATGAACTACAATCGATGTTGGATCCGTTAACCGTGTGCCTGTTCCCTTTTTCCAACGGTGCTTCGCTTGTCCGAGGTTTGATCGTTGGTATCCAATATACCTAGTTCGTCCTCGTTCTCAACAAAAAAGTTTACTCATTCCTGTGATATTACAACTCCTTGACCTAGTCACATGTTTGCGTAAACCTTATGATGCAATATCACCGAGTGGGACTAGAGTACCTATCCGTCACTCGGATGGACAAATCCCGCTTTGATCTATTTGCATACTCATCAACCATCTACTTCGGAATAACCAAAGTGCACCGTTATAGCCAGCATATTTCAGTCAGGAGGTGGTATACAAATCAAAGTCTCCTCATAGATGAAAATTACGTATGATCATTACGGTCAAAGGATCTGGTCACTACGTTATAGTTATCGCAATGTCGAACTATGTGACTTGATCACATCGCAACACTTCTGGTGGGTGTATGTCCATCATATAATTATCCCAATGATACGACTCCATCGCTAACAGACTTATTTGTGTCATGATCAGGAAACCTTGATCATCAATCGCCCAATGGACTAGTATACTAGAGTTAACTAGGGACCTGGTTGTTTGTATACCACACGTGTATTAAGGTTTCCGCTTAATACAGTTATAGCATAGTATAAATCGTATTATGAACTAATGGAATATGTTCAATAAAACATATTTTATTTGCCTCTAGGGCACATTCCCAACACTTTTTCCCGCCCCCCCGTCCCAGTTCAGCACGTGCCTCGCTCTACACCACCACACGCGAGGCCACCCATGACGTAACTCCAGCCCAAGTCTGGTATCACCTGCTACAAGTGTGGACAGTCGGGGCACATTTCTCCTAAGTGCACTGACCCACGCTTTTCTCAGCTTCCATCGCCCCACCTCGCTCTACTACGAGTAATGCGATGGTGAGGGCCCAGCCACGTGCAATTCGAGTCAACAAAATGATGATGGAAGATGCTCAGATGTCTTTAGAGATTGTTATTGGTAGGTTGCTTGTTAGTTCAGTTCCTGTGACCGTTTTGTTCGATTCCGAAGCTTCTCATTCCTTCATTTCCAACTCCTTTGCACGTGCCCATGATCTTTAGTCAGAGATGTTGACTTTGCCTTTGTCCGTTTGTACTTCGGGCTATAAGTTGAGTTCAGCTGTCAGAGTTCCAAATGTTGAGATCCAGATTCGGGGTGTCGTTTTCTCCTCCTCCTTGTTCTTGCTTCCCCGTTCTGACATCGATGTCATCCTAGGAATGGATTGGCTTGTGCATCACAAGGCCAACATTGATTGTCCGACTAGATCAGTCAAGTTGACACATGAGTCCGGCACATAAGTGATATATTCTGTTGGCACCGGGTTGGCGTATCTCAATGTGCTGAACGCAGGAGTTGCACCTTTGCTTGAGGAAGTCAGTATTGTGTGCGAGTTTCCATACGTCTTCCCATAGGAGTTGCCAGGTATTCCTCTAGTTCGAGCTATTGAGTGAATTATCGAGTTAGAGCCGGGTACACAACCAATTTCTCGGTATCCGTACAAAATGTGTTCAGAGGAATTGATTGAGCTGAAGAAGCAATTGAAAGAGTTGGAGGCAGGCGGTTTTATCCGCGCGAGCACTTCACCTTGGGGTGCACCAGCTTTGTTTGTGAAGAAGAAAGACGGGACTAGCCGCTTGGTCCAGGACTATCGTGCAATCAATAAAAAGACCATCAAGAACAAGTACCCTTTACCACGCATCAATGAACTATTTGAACAGCTTCATGGGGCTAAGGTGTTTTCCAAGCTTGACTTATGGATGGGTTATCACCAGATTCGTGTTCGAGAAGAGGATATCCCAAGACCGCTTTCAGCACACGTTATGGACTATATGAGTTCACAGTCATGACGTTTGGCTTCTCAAACGCCCCTCCAACCTTCATGAGATCCATGAAGTATCTGTTCCAAGAGTGGCTCGATGTCTTTGTAATCCTCTACCTCGACAATATACTTGTGTATTCCAAGTCAGAGGCTGAACATGAGGAACATCTTCGCTTGGTGCTGCAGAAGTTGAGAGAGCACCGGTACTATGCCAAATTCTCCAAGTGTGAGTTTTGTCTCGACAAGGTCAACTTTCTTGGCCATGTCATTTCCGCTGAGGGTATCGCAGTCGACCCAGAGTGAGTCCGCACAATTCAAGAATGGGCCCCACCAAAGAATGTCAAGCAACTAAGGAGTTTTCTCGGCCTCGCCAGCTATTGCAGGCGGTTTGCGCAAAATTTCTCCAAGATCGCAAAGCCGTTGACAGAATTGTTGTGTAAAGGCAAATGATACACTTGGTCACAGGTTTGTCAGTCCACCTTCGAGGAGTTGAAGAGGAAGTTGACCACAGCTCCAATCCTCACACCGCCAGATGAGTCACAACATTTTCAGGTCTTTCGTGATGCCTTAATGAAGGGGCTAGGTAGAGATTTGATGCAAGGCAAGAACATTGTGGCCTATACCTCATGACAGTTGAAGACGAGTTAGAGGAACTATCCCACACATAACTTGAAGCTTGCAGCAGTCGTGCATGGTTTTATCACTTGGTGGCACCTCCTCTTAGGGAGGAAGTTGGATGTGTTCATCGACCACAAGAGTCTGAAGTACTTGTTCACTCAGCCAAATCTGAATTTGAGGCAACGAAGGTGGCTGGAAACCATTACTGAGTACACAGTTGATATTCAGTATACGCCTGGGAAGGCGAATGTCATAGCTGATGCTCTGAGCCGCAAGGGAGATTGCAATAATATCCAGGTGCGGGAGATCCACCCTGATCTGTGTGAGTCCTTTCGGAAGCTCAATCTTGAGCTAGTTCCAGCAGGGTACCTTGCCATCCTCGTGGTAGGGGAAACTATCCATGAGAAGATCCATGAAGCTCAGTATGGCAGCCCGATGATTCAAAAAAAAATCAAGGAAGGTATTGCGGCCTCCGGGCCCAAGTACTGTTGCTTTTTAGTGCATAATGACGACACCGTGTTCTTCGAGGAGAGAGTTGTTGTTCCCAAAGAGGGAGATCTCAGAGAGATCATCATGAAGGAGGCGCATGATTCCAAGTTATCGATTCACCCTGGTAGTACTAACATGTACCAGGACTTAAAGCAGAGCTTTTGGTGGACTCGTATGAAGCGTGATGTTGCCCGCTTCGTATCTCGGTGTGATGTGTGTAGAAGAATGAAGGGAGCACATCATAGGCCTACAGGTTTACTCCAGCCACTTGAGGTTCTGGAGTGGAAATTGGATCACACAGAGATGGATTTCATCACAGGCTTCCCTTTGTCGCAGAAGAAGAACAATGACATCTTTGTCGTCATTGAATTTTTTTCCAAAGTTGCCCACTTCTTTCCAGTGAAGGACTCCATTTCAGCAGCTCAGTTGGCGTATTTGTATACCGCAAGATTTGTGTCTTTGCATGGCATTCCAAAGAAGATCAGCTCTGATAGCGGGAGCCTTTTCACATCCAAGTTCTGGCAGGCCTTGCAAAAGGCGATTGGTACAACAGTGTTGTTCAGTACCGCTTATCACACTCTGAATAGTGGGCAAGTTGAGCGTGTGAATCAAATTCTGGAGGACATGCTTCGAGCATGTGTCATTTCCTTTGGCATAAAATGGGACGAATGTTTGCCTTATGCTGAGTTTTCACACAACAACATCTATCAGGCGAGTCTGCAGGCAGCACCCTTTGAGGTGTTGTCTGGTCAGAAGTGTAGGACACCTTTGAACTGGTGTGAGATAGCAGAAAGCTAATTGTTCGGTCCAGATGTGATCCAGGAGGTAGAAGACAAAGTGAAGATAGTCAGAGATCACCTGAAAGTAGCACAGTCAAGGCAGAAGGCCTACTACGACAAAAGGCACCGAGGTGTAGATTTCCAGATTAGTGATTGGGCATACCCGAGAGTGTCTCCATTGAGGGGAACTCACCTCTTTGGAATAAAAGGAAATCTTGCTCCAAGATTTGTCGGCCCCTTCCGTATCCTTGAGACTAGCGGGCCTCTCGCCTTTCGGCTTGAGCTTCCGGAGAGTCTATCGATGGTGCACGACGTCTTCCACGTGTCCCAGCTCAAGCAATGTTTCAAGCATCCAGAGTAGGTCGTTGACTTGGGTGACATCTAGTTGACTGCTGACCTTTCGTACTCAGAGCGTCCAGTCTGTGTTCTTGAGACTTCTGAGCGTAAGACGCGCAACATGTCTGTCAAGTTCATGAAGGTGCAGTGGTCTCATCATTCTGAGAAAGAGGCTACCTGGGAGCGTGAAGATCATCTCCGTTCCGAGTATCCAGAGTTGTTTCAGGCTTAGATCTCGGGACGAGATCCTGCGTTGGTAGGGGAGAGTTGTATCAGCCCAAAAGTGATTTTACTATTCATCATGTAATTTTGCTTTCTCCCCTAAGGCTCAAACTTGCCATGGTGTTGTAATATGTAATTTTATGTGGTGATTTTGTGTGGAGTCCATGTTGGAGGCCATTTGAATTTGAATTCAAACCCATATTTATGGTTAAAGAAGAGTCTTGTGGCATTTTCCCCATGTGCATGTGTGCTCCCCTAATCTTCAAATCTTGCATAGCCAAATCTCTCTCCCTCCCAAGCTTTTCCATGAGTTTGCATTGAATTTTTGCCCTCCGGAGATTAGAGTTGTAGTTCAAATGCCATTTGAATTTAAATCAATGCCCCAGATTTTACTTGCACCAAATTGGTTCAAACCAATTTTGTAAAATCACAAATAATCTCAGGATTCCAAAACATATTTTATTATGTTTTCTCCTTTTCCCTTTGCTCTGGAAAACTCCAAGAGGGTGACTATTTTTAATGAATGGGAAAACCCCTGCTTTTCTTTTATCTAAAAAGGTGAACTTGGCCCAGCCCAGCTGGCCTTCTTCTCGTCCCCGCAGCCCAGCACAACGAAGGGGTATGGACTCGATCGTGGCCGCCCGATTTGATCGACAGCTCCGACAGAACAGGGCAAGACGGCCACCACATCACTTGTCCCCCCTATAAGAAGCCCGCATCCCTAGGGTTCCTTCCTCCCTTCAATTTCGCCTGCCGCCACCTCCAGGGCCGAGGATCCATTCCCCTGTTCCCGCCGGTAAGCTACCCGATTCATCGCCGTCCTCCCATGCTGACGAGCGTGCGCTCACATACGCCTTCCTGCACTTCATCTCTCCCCTTCCCGACCTATAGAGCGGATATATGCGCCGCAATTCGTCCCCGAGCCGTTGACGCCGCTGCGGGAGCTGTCTTCCTCTACGACGGCCACCATGTTTTCTTCCCCTTCCGTGCACGCGAGCTCGCCGCCGACCACCCCTGGGCGAGGCTCGACGAGACCCGTGCCCATACAGCAAAGAGGAGTAGTTCTCCGCCACGTCGACCTCTGTTTCCCCGCCGTGGTGAGTCGCCGCCGTGCAGGCCATGGCCACCCTGCCCGTGGCGTGTCGAGGTCGTGCGTGTGCGTGTTCCAGGACGTCCAGAGCATGCTCATGGCCGCCAGGGAGGCGTCTTTGTGCACTCCAGTGCCCGCCGTGGCCAGATCTGAATCCCTCTATCAGAGGCTGCCATCGTGATATTCTGGCGAGGCTCATGCCGCTGTCGTGAAGCTGCTATTTACTTCATGATGAAAAATGAAACCGTGGTAGGTCCAACTAGCCTTAGCAACACTTCGCAGAGTCTCTGGTGCAGCGTAGGTGACGCAAGGGACGCCTCCGTTCACTGTCGCCAGTGTCTTTCAGTCGTGCAGTTGAGGTTCTATTAACAGGTGCAGTTAGCTCAATTTGTCTGAAACCCCGCTTTGGTTCAGAAACCCAATCATAGCGCAGTGGTAGAGAGCAGGCTGTGCAGGCGAGGGGCTCGAGTTCGAGTCCCCGCGGGGACTTTTCCCCACCCTTTTTTTGCAAAGGGCAAGAGGCTGACACCTGGGCCCTGCAAGTCAGTGGCCCAGGCTTTCCAGGCCGAGTGGGCTGAGCCCACTGGAGTCCAAAGAGAGAGGGAATTGGGCTAGAGCGCCCGAGACCAGCCCAAGTGGTGTGCCCTCCTCTTTCCTTTTTCTTTTTTTCCTTTCTGTTTTATTTTTCAATTTGATTTGAATTCCAAATCAAATCTATTTCAAGTGCATGTGCACCCATACCCCAAATTCAAAGTGCCATATATGAATTTGGGGTGGAAAAATTCAATGAACACCCTGGTGACCACCATTTTGTGTTTTGAGCAACATAAATTGGGTGATGTGATGGATGCCCACATGTTGCCCTTTTGTATCTTTTCCTTTGCAAATTCTTTGCACATGCCCAATTGTGATCATGCAATCTTGATTTTGGGAAGCAAGGTGAGGGGTGGTGTTGGTGCTGTTCATGTTGTCACATGGACATGTGTGCCTTTGGGAAGTGGAAGTTCTTTGCAAACACCTCACCTATGTGCACCCTTGTCATATCTTTTGCCCCAAAACTTGTTCCATGATTTTTTCATTCATGTGGATCTTGCTAAGTGGACAACCCCTAACATATTGTCATATGGTAGGGCTGTTTTGCTTCCATCCTTCTTTTCAAACTTGATCTTGTTCGGTGTCAACCTTCGTCGACACTTTTCCGTCTTCTGAATCGATAGTTTAATTTAACGTGTTATGCATTCTTTTATTCCTTAATGCCTATGCCATGCCATGTAATCCATGTCACTTGCACCTAAACTTAAGGTCCTGACCAAGACCCTTTAAATATAAATTGCATATGGAGCATCGTTCACATGTCGTCACGAACTTCATTTAAACTTGACTAGCTAGGGTCACACCATGCTTTTAAACCTGAACATGCTAAATCACATGCTTTTCCATCCTTTGATCCCGATGCTTATTTTTCGTGTTTCTGTTTGCCGGTACCGTACGTTAGAGCATGATCTTGCCGAAGGTACTTACATGGAGCTTTCCGACACCGAGCCCGAGGACCCTGCTATGTCTGATCCGTCGACTACCTGATGACACTGGACTAGTGGTCCTCGTTGGCTACCCCAAGTGGAAGGTTGAGATGTAGCGTAGCGTAATTTACCTCAGCAAAGATACGAAGCTTTATCTCCGGTAGGACTCCACCAAGGACAAGTAGGTGACAACGACGCTAGAAATTACTAGCACGAGAGTTGACATGGACCTGCACATAGATACAAGTAACTTTGCTCCCAACGAGTACAGAGAGGTTGTCAATCTCTCCGGCCTTGCTGTTTACAAAGGGTCAAACGCAAGAGATAAAATGTAATTATAACTGCAACTATAAAGTAAAGCAGGAAGTAAATTGAGGGTGTAACCAATGGTGGAAATATGGACTGGGGTTCCATGAAGTTCACTAGTGATGTCTCTCTCCCAAAAGACGATAAACAACTATGCAAGGTGAAAAAATTACAACCGGGCAATTGACAGGATTAAAAACGCACCGCAATGCTAACTATGCTAAAAACAAAGGAAGAGGCTCAAAAGCATGGGAAATACGCCAAGATAAGTAGACCAAAATCCATCTGTATCTACTACTAATTATCCACCTTGAGATATCTATCCAGAACATCTCGCTGGTATTAATTTGCGAGCCCCACCAAAAGTGTAAACCCAAAGCAACAGACAACTGCATTAAAAGAACTTTGCCTAAAGTAAACAATCCTTGCAACTGTGGTTACAAGCACCGTTGTTTTCCCCCTTGTGGCAACACCACATCCCCTAGACTCATGTTTATGTCACTCAAGCTAGTCATCGGGCAGCATGAACCCACAATCATGCATACCGCTCCCTCTTGGAGTTGCTACCTACTACTTCGCCAAAGCAATAAATAGCAACGGAGAACATGCAAGAATTACTCAAGAACAAAAATATAAAAGAGAAGAACGAAATATATTACTCATCACAATCTGAACATCGTCTCAAAGTCCATCAGATCCCAGCAAACTCAACATAGCAACAACAGAAAGAATTACATAAGTGCCTTGATCATGTAGGGCAGCTCACAAGGTCTAATCCATGAAGAACAAAGAGGGGGAGAGGACATCACATAGCTACTGATCATGGACCCGTGGTCCAAGGTGGACTACTGACGGCTCATCCGGGAAGCGTCCATGGTGGCGGAGAAGCTCCTGGAGGTCAATCCTCCCTCTGGAAGGGTGTCGGGAAGAGGTCTTATGGTGCTCCCGATCTTGGAAGCGCGGCGGCGGCGGAACAGAGGCGAGATCACAAAAAATTGTTCTGTCCTCGGGGATTTCGGGACGAGAGAGATATATAGGCGAAGGGGGGCAGCCAGAGGGGCTACCAGGGGTCCAGGCGGCTTCCCAGCGCGGCCCCACCCTAGGTCGCGCCCCCTGGTCGCCTGGGCACCAGGTGGGGCCCCTCTGGGGGCCCCTTAGGGCATATGGAAGCTTCCGGTACGCTGATTTTTTTATATATTTTCCCCAGAATTTTTCTGGCATTTTACGTAATGGGAAAACCTGAAATAAAAAGACAGCAGAAAACAGAAACTGGCACTGGGGTGCACTGAGTTAATAGGTTAGTCCAAATATGATCAAAAGTTTATGGAAGTGTATCAAAAGCATAGCAATATCACCCAAAACATGGATGGAGCAAGCATAAATTATAGATACGTTCAGGCAGTATCAACATCCCCAAGCTTAATTCCCACTCGTCCTCGAGTAGTTAAATGATAACAAGCATAATTTCTGTGGTGACATGCTACCAACCATAAAAGAACTTTTAAGTAAAGCAAGCAAGGCATGTAATTCAATTCAAGTCATAACAGGCAGCCTATATTAGCATTAAAACAAGAAACATAAGAACATAAAGGTGCAAGAGCTCTCGCTGTCCGTGACTCGAATGTCTCCAAATGGTGTTTGTGTGCAAGAAGTGGGGCATGGGAATATGAGAGAGAAAAATATTTATTTGTTGATAACTCAATCTACTAAAGTTTCACACTTAGTCTTCTTTGGAATCTTATCTTGACTCGTCCCCAGAACACTAGCCAGGTACAAGTTAACTTGATCCACTCCCTTTCGATAGTTTGAGCACTCCTGCAATGGATGAGCGTAAGAAAGAGAATTGACACTTAGGATGGCAAAGAGAAAGAGATGGTGGCAGAGGAAGAAAAAAAGGTGTGAAAGTCTCACATCAATGAGGAAAATCATAGGCGAGAGAAACCCAAGTGATAGATATGATGTGAGGAGTAGGGATTTCCATGCAAAGGATGCACATATGAGCTAAGGAAAGCTCTCCAATGGAACTAGTGGGGGTGCATCCAACTTGCTTGCTCTAGAAGACCTAGAGCTCATTTGAGGAGGCTCACTATTGGAGTATAGAAGCCAAGTTCTATAGTGTGAAGGTCCCCACATAGCTATATGCATATATGATCATCTCTATTAAGCACAAGATATAAGAGGGAGTACGAGTGTGATCTCTGAAAAGGAATACTAGTGTTGCCCCTTCTCTCTTTTTATTTTATTTTTCTCTTTTTTTCATTTTTTTGTATTTTTTTGGTGGCCTCAATGGCTCGTTCTATTTAACTCTCAGTTTTCCTCTTTGGGGTCTTTTAAATTTGTCCTCTTTGGGATATTTTCCTCACTTAGGGGGTAACACTCTATTTTACAAGAAGTATAGAAGATCTTTCACACTTTACAAAAGTACTCAGCATAAAGAAGAAGCTATCATGATGTATGCAAATGTATGCCTCTGCCAGTGTAGCAGGAACATGTATGACTTGAAGATCAAGTCACGAGAAGGTGGATGTTGCATGACAATATATCTCGGAAAGGCTATGGAAAATCCTTGATAGGTAGGTATGGTGGCTGTTTTGAGGAAACATATAAGGAGGTTTATGATGACAGAGCATATCATGCCAAGGGTTTGGATGCACCGGCGAGGTAGACGCCAACTCTCGGAATGAGAAGAGGGCAATGCACGGTACCGAAGAGGCTAGAAAATATGAGGAGGTGGAAGTGTCAACTTTCAATACGTACATTAGTCCGAAGAACTCATGCATTTATTATCGGTAACTCTTAATCTAATCAGGAGGTTCACAAAGAGACAAGTACCCCGAGGAGGTGTGTATGGGGGTTTGGTTATCCTTGTGCATCCTAGATTCATGGTACGTGAGTGTACTCTAATATACGATCCCTCCAAAGATTAGTGATCCATCTAGTAGCTAGAGTTCTCAACTAGTTTTTGTAGGTTTTTGAAAATAAACACGGATTGCGCAAAATACGACATCTATCAGTAATAGGCTAGACCTCTTGACACCAAAAGTTCAAACATTACTCACAACAATACCTCAAAACTATTGCAAGTTACTACTACAATTGAATAGCAACCTCAATTACCTACTTTAAGTCAAGACACACAACTTAGTGCAACATGCCAAATCTCTAACAAGATAAACATGAAACCTCAAGAGAGTTCCAGCAACAAACTAAAAAAATCTCTTAAAAAGATAAGCATGAAAACTAAGAGCTAAACATGACAGCAGGTACGAAAATATAAAGAACACACAACAATAGAAAGATAAGCATGAAATTCCTATGATGTGTTCTAGTTTAAAGTGGAGCGTCTTTCTATCCCACACAAAGAAAGCTGGGTTCTAACTTGTTATGAACAACAAACAAATATAAAGAAAACTAAAAAGAAAACTAAAGGGCAAGACGCTCCAATCATAGCACATAACACATGAAGTGATAGAAATATAGTGTAACGAAGGACGAACTGATAATTGTTGATGGAGAAGGGGATGCACGGGGGCATCCCCAAGATTAGACGCTTGAGCCTCCTTGAATATTTCTTGGGGTGCATGGTGGCATACCCAAGCTTGAGCGTTTGACACTCCCGGATCTTCTTTCATCATCTGCCCTCGCACACTTGAAAACTCCCTTCATAAGTAACTCATCATAAGCTGATTAGAGAGGTTAGTACCCAGAATAAAACAATTTTCCTCTACTGGAAATAAAGACTTTCTGGAAGGGATACTGTTTCTCGAGACCGCCAAAAAGTTTTTGCAAAGAAAAAGCTAGCGCAAGACTTGCAAAACTGAGAAAAGGCAAAACGTGGCAGAATCTGTGAAAAGCAGACCAACAGGTAGTAAATAATTTTTTGGGGTACTTCTGCAACTCAAATCAAAAAACTCAGAATAGACGCTCGAAAGCTAATTGTATATAGCATGCTTTCAAGACAATTCAGATCAAATAGTTTATCTGGTGATTTATCGTGAATTTTTCCGTCCAAGGACATAATCTGTTTTTTGGACAACATGTCACAACTTTTGAACTTTCTTGTAATCGGAGGCTAAACTTGGCACAAAACTTGAAAATAAAGATACAATGATGTTGCTACAGTAATAACAATCATCAAGACCACTAAAAACAGAAGGAAAAACATCTTGGGTTGCCTCCCAACAAGCGCTTTCTTTTACGCCTTTGAGCTAGGCACAAAGCAAAAAGAAGAATCAAAGGTCACCGAAATCATCGGAATCATAAAAACCTTCAAATTTATCTTCAACAAGTTCATTCTTCTTTTTCCTAGGGAAAGATGTACGTACCTTTCAATTTACCACGTAAGCGTGTGTGCCCCTTACCAATATCAATGAAGCTCTTCACGGCTCGGAGCAAGTCCCTTCCAAGCACTATGTTACCTTTGTTTGGCTCCATGATGAAGAAATCGACCGTTGCAATCCTTATAAGGAATTCAACTTGGACATCCTTTACCTTTCCCTGGATCTCAGAAATATCTCCATTAGCATGTTCATGATAAGATGGCAAATTGTCCATGTTTAGTTTCAAAGAATCATAAACTATTTTTGGCATTGTAGAAACCATGGATCCAGTATCACAAAAAGCAAGGAAGTCTTGGTTAGAGATGCTAATTCTAACAAAAGGCTCCCAATTATCATCTATCTCCAACATATCTTTCCTATTGGGTTTGGTTTCTCTACTTTTCTCAAGTCTAGAGCATCCATCCTCTTTTCAAGAGTAGCAAGTCTATCTATAACAGTATCAAAACTATGATCATAAACAAAATAACTAGATAGACCATGAATAATATCAAGAGCTCTAGCTTCATCACACTCTAAGAAATCTCCTTCAGCTATAATATCAAGAGAGTGTTTACACCACTTAAAAATACCATGGTAAAAATTTCTAAGCACAATTTTTATAGGTATCCAAGGCATAATCCTCTTATGTGCCTCAGAAGTCATGACCCATGCCTTCTTAATATTTTCTCCATCCCTTTGATGGAAATCTGGAACTTCCGATTCCCTCAAAGCACCAAGTCCTAACATGCTTGACTAAACAAGAAGGACTACTAAAAGCAAGGTAATTTTTTGTGTGGTTTTTGATGAAGGACACAAAGATAAAAACATCAACAGAGAAAATGCAAGAACTAATCAAGAACACAAATATAAAAGAGAATAACCAAATATATTACTCATCACAATCTGAACATAGTCACATAATCCATCAGATCCCAGCAAACTCAACATAGCAACAGTAGAAAGAATTACATATGTGCCATCATCATGTAGGGCATCTCACAAGGTCTAAACCATGAGGAACAAAGAGGGGGAGAGAACATGACATAGCTACTGATCATGGACCCATGGTCCAAGGTAGACTACTCACGGATCATCCGAGAAGCGTTCATGGTGGTGAAGAAGCTCCTGGAGGTAATCCTCCCTCCGGTAGGGTGCCGGGAAGAGGTCTTCTGGCGCTCCCAATCTTGGAAGCGCGGCGAAGGCAGAACTGAGGCGAGATCGCGAAAAGGGTTCTGTCCTCGGGGGTTTCGGAGGACGTTGTAAATATAGGCGAAGGGGGGAAGCCAGGGGGCCTCCAGGGATCCAATTGGCTCCCTGGCGCGGCCCACCCTAGGGCGCGCCTGGAGGGTGCCTAGGGCCCTCGTGGGTCCCAACTGGCCCCCTTCGGGACTCTGGAAGCTTTCGTTGCACTGATTTTTATATATTTTTCCTGGAATTTTTCTGGCATTTTACGCAATGGGAAAACCTGAAATAAAAAGATAACAGAAAACAGAAACTGGCACTAGGGTGCACTGAGTTAATAGGTTAGTCCAAATATGATCAAAAGTGTATGAAAGTGTATAAAAACATAGCGATATTACCAAAAACATGCATGGAGCAAGAAGAAATTATAGATACGTTTGGGACGTATCATGTGCCCCCTCTCTCTTTTTTTCTTTCTTTTTCCTTTTCTCTATTTTTTTTGTATTTTTGTGTGGCCTCAATGGATCTTTCTATTGAACTCTCAATTATCCTCTTTGGGATCTTTTAATTTGTCCTCTTTGGGATCTTTTCCTCACTTTAGGCGCAACACCCTATTTTACAAGGAGTATAGGAGATATTTCACACTTTACAAAAGTACTCAGCATAAAGAAGATGAAGCTATCATGATGTATGCAAATGTATGCCTCTGCCAGTGTAGCAGGAACATGTATGCCATGAAGATCAAGTCATGAGAAGATGGATGTTGAATGGCAATATATCTCGGAAAGGCTATGGAAATGACCTGATAGGTAGGTATGGTGGCTGTTTTGAGGAAGGATATAGGGAGGTTTATGATGACAGAGCGTATCATGCCAAGGGTTTTGATGCACCGGCGAAGTATGCGCCAACTCATGCACTCATGCACTTATTATCGGTAACTTCAATCTAATCAGGAGGTTCACAAAGAGACAAGTACCCCGAGGAGGAGTGTATGGGGGTTTGGTTATCCTTGCGCATCCTCGACTCAAGGTACGTGTGTGTCTCTAATATCCAATCCCTCCAAATATTAGTGATCTATCCAGTAGCTAGAGTTCTCAAGTAGTTTTTGTAGTTTTTCGAAAATAAACACGGATTGCCCAAAATACGATATCTATCACTAATAGGCTAAAGCTCTTGACACCAAAAGTTCAAAAATTACTTAAAACAATACCTCAAAACTATTGCAAGTTACTACTCCAATTGAATTGCAACCTCAATTACCTACTTTAAGTCAAGACACACAACTCAGTGCAACAGGCCAACTCTCTAAACAACATAAACATGAAAACTCAAGAGAGATCCTATGATAAGCATGAAAACTAAGAGCTGAACATGACAACATCTACAAAAAGATAAAGAACAAACAACAAAAGAAAGATAAGCATGAAAATCCTATGATGTGTTCTTGGTTAAAGTGGAGCGTGTTTCTCTCCCACACAAAGAAATCTGGGTTCTAACTTGTTATGAACAATAAACAAAGATAAAGAAAACTAAAAATAAAATAAAGAGCAAAGCGCTCCAAGCATAGCACATAACACATGAAGAGATAAAAATATAGTGGAACGAAGGACGAACTGATAATTGTTGATGGAGAAGGGGATGCACGGGGGCATCCCCAAGCTTAGATGCTTGAGTCTCCTTGGATATTTCTTGGGGTTGCATGGGGGCATCCTCAGGCTTGAGCGTTTGACACTCCCGAATCTTCTTTCATCATCTTCCTTCGCACATTTGAAAACTCCCTTCATACATAACTCATCATAAGCTGATTAGAGAGGTTAGTACCCATAATATTTTTTTCCTCTACTGGAAATAAAGATAATCTTGAAGGGCTACTGTTTCTCAAGACCTCCAAAAAGTTTTTGCAAAGAAAGAGCTGGCGCAAGACTTGCAAAACTGAGAAAAGGCAAAATGTGGCAGAATCTGTGAAAAACAGACCAGTAGGTAGTAAATAATTTTTTGGGGTACTTCTGCAACTCAAAAAAAAATCAGAACAGACTATTGAAAGCTATCTGTTTTCTGGACAACATGTCACAACTTTTGAACTTTCTTGCAATCGGAGGAGAAAATTGAAACAAAGCTTGAAAATATAGATACAATGTTGTTGCTACAGTAGTAACAATCATGAAGACCACTAAAAACAGAAGGAAAAACATTTTGGGTTGCCTCCCAACAAGCGCTTTCTCTTACGCCTTTGAGCTAGGCACAAAGCAAAAAGAAGAATCAAGTTTTATCAAGTGAAAGAGAATAGCTAGCCCGTGTAACGGACTTAAAAGGTAACTTGATTTTCTTTCGAGGGAAGTGTTCCATCCCCTTCTTGAGAGGGAATTGGAATTTTATATTCCCCTCTTACATATCAATGACAACACCAGCGGTGCGAATAAAAGGACGTCGCAAAATAATTGGACATAAGGGTTCACACTCAATGTCCATAATAGTAAAATCAATGGGAACATAATTGTCATCAATGATAAGAACATCGTCAATCTTCCCCAAAGGTTTCTTTACGGAAGAATCAACGAGAGGAACACCAAAAGAACAAGGATCAAAAGGTTTTAATTCAAACATATCATACATTCTTTTGGGCATAACGGAGGTACTAGCTCCAACATCACATAAAACATAGCAAGAGAAGTTATTCTATTTAATTTTGATCGCAGGATCCCAACCATCTTCTAGATTTCTAGGTATGTAGGCTACTACCCTAAGCTTCTCCTCCCTAGCTTTAGTAAGAGCATTAGTGATATGCTCCATGAAGGCAAGATTTAGTGTGCTAGTGTGGGGGTCTCTAGACATTTTGTGTAGTAAACTAATAACTTCAGAAAGGGTATAGCTATCAAAATCAATGTCACTACTATCAAAGGTGGTAGTGGTATCATATAGGCTCACTTGTTTGAAAGCTTCTATGTTCATAGGAGTTTCTTCTTCTACGGTTGAGGTACTAGCATCACCATTAATAGGTCCAATGGTACTAGGAGTGTGTTGGGTGCTAAGAGTTTGGGTATCCTCAACAACTTGGATAGTAGCAAAGGTATGGTGTGTAGGAAGGATCTTAATTCTATCTTCTTCCTCCTTTTCCCTAGCCCATCTTTCAATAAGTTTAGCCATCATCCTAATATTTTCATTAATTTGCATTTGGATAGCATTAATAGGAGTGGCCTTCCTCTCCTCGAGGGGAGAATTTCTAATTTTAAGCATATCGATATCAGGGGCTAAGTTGTCTACCTTCAAAAGGAGATTATCTAATTTATCTAATATTTCCTGTACACTATTGTTGAAGGCTTTTGGGGTAGTGATGAATTCTTTAAGCATGCTTTCTAATTCGGACGGGGGGTTCTTGTTGCTAGGATAAGTGTTGTTGTTCCCATAGTTGTATGGGAATGGTCTAGGATTTCTAGCAAAATTACCCTTTATAAGCAGTATTATTGAAGCATCAATCTTGCCTTCACAGAGCATATCACCAATGCTCTAATCAAAGTTAGGGAGGAGAAGCTTAGACTAGAAGCCTCCATACCTAGGAAGCTAGAAGATGGTTGGGATCCTATGATAAAAATTAAATTGAATAACTTCTCTTGTTATGCTCTTTGTGATGTTGGAGCAAGTACCTCTGTTATGCCCAAAAGAATGTATGATATGCTTGAATTGAAACCTTTTGATCCTCGTTCTTTTGGTGTTCGTCTTGTTGATTCTTCCGTAAAGAAACCTTTGGGGAAGACGACGATGTTCTTATCATTGTCAATGACAATTATGTTCCCGTTGATTTCACTATTATGGACATTGAGTGTGAACCCTCTTGTCAAATTATTTTGGGACGTCCTTTTCTTCGCACAGTTGGTGCTTTCATTGACATGAAAGAGGGAACTATCAAATTCCAATTCCCTCTCAAGAAGGGGATGGAACACTTCCCTCGAAAGAAAATCAAGTTACCTTTTAAGTCCGCCACACGGGCTAGCTATTCTCTTGAAAAGACTTGATCTTCTGCTTTAAGCCTAGCTAATGGCTCTAAGGAAGCGCTTTCGGGAGGCAGCCCGCAACGAATTTAGGTTTTTCTTTTTGCTTTTGTTCTGTTCTTAGTGGTCTTGATGATTGTTACTACTGTAGCAACATCATTGTATCTTTACTTTTCAAGCTTTGTGCCAAGTTTAGCCTCATACGGCAAGGGAAGTAAAAGTTGTGACATGCTGTCCAGAAAACAGATTCTGTCCTCTTGACTAGAAAAATCACAGAAAAATCCCAGTTCATCTTTTTGAGCTGAATTGTTTACACAGCATGCTCTATACAATTACGAAACTTCCGTATGTTCTGAGTTTTTTGATTTGAGTTGCAGAAGTACCCCTAAAAAATTCGTTTCTATCTGCTGTTCTGTTTTTGACAGATTCTGCCACGTTTAGTCTCTCCTTACTTTTGCAAACCTTAAGCTTGCTTTTTCTTTGCAGAAAAAACTTTTTGGCAATCTTGAGAAACAGTAGCTCTTCCTAGAAATCTTTATTTTCAGTAGAGGAAAATTATTTTATTAGGGTACTAAGCTCTCTAATCAGCCTACAATGTGTTATGTATGAAGGGAGTTTTCAAGTGCGCGATGGAGGATGATGAAAGAAGATTTAGGAGTGTCAAACGCTCAAGCTTGGGGATGCCCATGTGCACCCCCAATAAATATTCAAGGAGACTCAAGCGTCTAAGCTTGGGGATGCCCCCGATGCATCCCCTTCTTCATCAACAATCATCAGTTTGTCCCTCGTTGCACTATATTTTTGTCACTTCATGCGTTATGTGCTTTGCTTGGAGCGTCTCGCTCTTTACTTTTCTAGGTTTGTTTTTCTTTCTTTGCAGTAGAAACAAGTTAGACCCCAACTTACTCTTTTGTGTGGGAGAGATTCACGCTCTTCTTGAACTAGAACTCCTCATAGGATTTGCATGCTTATTCTTTTAGCTGTGAGCTGTTATTTTTCTTTTTCTTAGCTGATGTTCTGTTTAGTTGTAGTGCTTTAGTTTTTCTAGAGCTTTTCTTTTGTCTTAGGTTGAACTTTCTATAGGTTGCATGTTTTATCTTGTTAGAAAGTTTGCCTGTTGCACTGAGTTCTGTGTCTTGACTGAAAGTAGGTAGTTAAAGTTGTTGTTCTCTTAGTAGTAGTAACTTGCAATAGTTTTGAGGTATTGACTAGAGTAATGTTTGAACTTATGGTGTCAAGAGCTCTCGCCTATTAGTGATAGATGTCGTATTTTGGGCAATCCGTGTGTTTTTCGAAAACCAAAAAAACCCCTGTTGAGAACTCTAGCTACTAGATGGATCACTAACCTCTGGAGGGTTCGAATATTAGAGTACACTCAAGTACCATGAGTCGACGATGCGCAAGGATAACCAAAACCCCATACCCTCCTCCTCGGGGTACCTGTCTCTTTGTGAACCTCCTGATTAGATTGAGAGTTACCGATAATAAGTGCATGAGTTCTTCGGACTAATGTGAGTATTCGAAAGTTGACACTTCCACCCACCTATACTTTTTCTAGCCTCTTCGGTACCGTGCATTGCCCTTTCTCACCTCGAGAGTTGGCGCATACTTCGCCGGTGCATCTAAACCCTTGGCATGATATGCTCTGTCATCATAAGCCTCCTTTTATCTTTCCTCAAAACAGCCACCGTACCTACCTACAAGGCATTTCCATAGCCTTTCCGAGATACATTGCCATGCAACATCCACCTTCTCATGACTTGATCTTCATGTCATACATTCTACTTGCTTGATCGATGAGCCGCATGCTAGTTGGGCCTTGCCCTAATCATTTCTACATGACGCTCTAGTATCATTGCATATCCTGCTACCCTGGCAGAGGCATACATTTGCATCATGATAGTTACATTTTCTTTATGTGAGTACCTTTGTAAAGTGTGAAAGATCTCCTATATTGTTGTAAAATATAGAGTATTGTCCCTAAAGTGAGGAAAAGATCCCAAAGAGGACAAAATCAAAAGATCCCAAAGAGGACAAATGAGAGTTAAACAGAAAGAGCCATTGAGGCCACCAAAAAATAAAAAAAAAATAAAAAAAGAGAAAAAGAAAAATAAAAAGAGAGAAGGGGGCATACTACTATTCCTTTTGAGAGATCCACACTAGTACTTCATCTTATATCCCTTGTACTCCATAGAGATCATCATCATGCATATAGCTATGTGGGGACCCTTCACACTATAGAACTTGGCTTGTATATTCCAATGATGAGCCTCCTCAAACGAGCTCTAGGTCTTCTTGAGCAAGAAAGTTAGATGCACCCCCACTAATTCCCTTGGAGAGCTTTTAGCTCACATGTGCATCCGTTGTATGGAAATCCCTACTCCTCACATCATATCTATCATATGGCCTTCTCTTACCTATGATTGTCCTCATTGATGTGAGCCTTTCACACCTTTTTGTCTTCCTCCTCCACCTTCTTTCTTTTTCGCCTTTTAGGTCTCAACTTTCTTGCTCACGCTCATCCATTGCATGAGTGCTCAAAATATCTAAAGGGAGTGGATCAGTTTGACTTGTACCTGGCTAGTGGTCTGGGGGCGAGTCCAGCTAAGAATCCAAAGGAGACCAAGTGTGAAACTTTAGTAGATAGTTGTTCTCAACAACCTTTTTTATTTTTCTTCCCAGTCCCTTGCTTGCACGGAAACACCATTTGGAGACATTCGAGTCACGGACAGCAAGAGCTCTTGCACCTTTTGTTCTTTTGTTGCTTGTGTCAATGCTAATATAGACTCTTGCTTGTTAAGACTTGAATTCAATTGCATGCTTTGATTGCTTTACTTAAAAGTCCTTATTTGGTTGTGTGGCATGTCACCACAGAAATTATGCTTGTTATCATTTACCTACTCGAGGACGAGCAGGAATTAAGCTTGGGGATGTTGATACGTCCCAAACGTATCTATAATTTCTGCTTGCTCCATGCATGTTTTGTGTGACTTTGACATGTTTTTCTTGAACTTTCATACACTTTTGAACTTATTTGGACTAACCTATTAACTCAGTGCACCCAGTTGCCAGTTTCTGTTTTCTGCTGTTTTTGTATTTCAGGTTTTCCGGCCATTAAAAGTGCTCCAAAAATTCCGAGAAAAATATATAAAAAATAAGCGCAACAGAAGCTTCCGGAATCACCAAGAGAGGGAAGGGGGGCCACCACCAGGCAGCCAAGAGGGCAGGTGGCGCGGCCCCACCCTGGGCCGCGCCAGGGACCCTCCTGACTGCCTCGTGGGTCCCCTCGATGCCCCCTTCTCCTATATTTACCCCTCGGGGTGGAAACCCCTAATATCGATCTCTTTCTCGCGAACTCCCCTCTGTACCGCCGCCACCGTTTCAAGATCGGGGCTGCTTGGAGAAGCTGCCCCGGCACCCTGCCGGAAGGAGGAATCCCCTCCGGGAGACCATCCATAGCCATGGACGCCTCCCAGATGTACCGTAAGTAGTCCCCCTTGGACCATGGGTCCGTGACCAGTAGCTATGTGATGAATCTCTCCCCCTTTTGTGCTTCCACTTTCGAGTCCTCGTGAGCTGCCTCACATGATCGAGGCATCTATGTAATTTCTGCTGTTGCTATGCTGAGTTTGTTGGGATCTGATGGATTATGAGACTATGTTCAGATTGTGATGAGTAATATATTTGGTTCTTCTCTTTTATATTTTGTTCTTGAGTAAATTCTTTCTTGTTCTCCGTTGCGGTATTTGCTTTGGCCAAGTATTTTATTTGCAACTCCAAGAGAGAGCGTTATGCTCGATTGTGGGTTCAGCCCCTTGATGTCTAGCTTGAGTGACAGAAACATGAGACTAGGGGATGTGCTGTTGCCACCAGGGATAAAACAACGGTGCTTGTACCTACGGGTGCAAGGATTGTTTACTTTATGCAAAGTTCTTTTAATGCAATTGTCTGTTGCTTTGAGTTTATACTTTGGGTGGGATTCGCAACTTAATACCAGCGAGATGTTCTGGATAGATATCTCATGGTGGATGATTCGTAGTAGATGCCGATGGATTTCGGTCTACTTACCTTGGCATACTTCCCATTTCTTTTGATCCCTTCCTTTCTTTGCAGCATAGTTAGCATTGCGGTGCCTTCATAATCCTGTCAATTGCCCAACTGTGATTTGTTTACCTCGCTAGCACTTTTATCGTCTTTTCGGAGAGAGACATCACTAGTGAAAATCACGGGACCCCGGTCCACCTTCACATTATTGTTCACACCCTCAATTTACTTTCAGCTTTTACTTTCCTTTGCACAATTTATCTCTTGCGTTGATCCTTTGTAAACGACAAGGCCGGAGGAATTGACAACTCCTCTGTACTCGTTGGGAGCAAAGTTATTTGTTGCTGTGTGCAGGTCCAAGACAACACCCTAGTCAGGAAGCAATTTCTGGCGACGTTGCCACCTAATTGTATCTCCTGAGTCCTACTGGTTCGATAACCTTGGTATCTTCACCGAGGGAAACTTGCTGCTGCACTGCATCTCAAACCTTCCACTTGGGGTAACCAACGAGGGGCGAGAAGCCATCACTGACGCAGGTCGGATTACTGGGTCACCTCACATGGGGCCGGGTCCTAGCTGATCGGGTGGACCAACAGAGAAACCATGTCTCCACTGGCCCAAGTTGTTTTAAAAGATATCTGCTAGGAGCGACCCGACAAACATATATGCATGGTTTCAAATGGTAAATCAGCTTGGGCCACCTCTAGAAATGTTTGAAGCTAGATAGGTAAGAAAAGGGGACCCCATAAAATCCCACACGCGGTTAGGCACGCTCAGTCTTAAAACCAATACCCGGAACATGGATCCTAAGTGACTCAAATAGAACAAAGCGTCGGGGCGGGATAGCCTTGACGTTCCATCCTTCGTCGAATATAGTCAACATTTATAATAATCATATCATCAACAACAATATAATAATGTGATAGCCCAATCCAAGGAGTAACAGGATAACAGTTGATAACATCCTAGCATGCATACTAAGCAGTGGCTGAGCAGCGAGCAATAGTAACATAGCCGAACAAGGCTTGCTGGAATGTGGAGGACATGGTTGTTTGGGTTTATTTGAGAGGCATGAATATAAAGTGGTAGGATCAAGCAATCGTTCTATCCTACACCTAGGCGCGAGTGAGCTGAAAGTTATAAGCATGATATATGCTCCCCCTTACCTGATGAGAAGACGAAACCGAAGGTGAAGTCGATCGCAAGCTCGCAACGTCTCCGAGAGGTACCCGCGGAAGCACATAAGAAGGAAACACTGGAAAAGGCAATCGACGAGCAAGCATCTATTACTAAGAAGCAATCACGAGCAAGAAATAACAAGAAGGTTGTAGGAGATATGCCCTAGAGGCAATAATAAATGTTATTATTTATCTCCATGTTTGTAATTATGTTTATATTCCATGCTATAACTGCAATGGTTCTCGAGTCTGCAATAACCACGAGGCTCAGAGGAAGACTCATATGCACGTGTGGAATAATAAATGGATAAAATATATATTCCTAGTCTCGCCTCTAAGACTAGCTCAAGTGTTGCATGATGGTTCTGTTTTCCTGATCATGGGCATGACTATGCCGGAAACTTTGAGGGCACAATGTTAGAAGAACATTTGTGTTGAATCGACCCAGATTGATGTTATGCTATGAGATACATTCGTCACCAGTTAATGGATTATAACACAGAGAAAGTTGAGCGTTTGCATAATTCCTTAGACCATGAGAGTATCGAGTTCCTTCGTACTTGCTTCTTGAACTTTGGGGTTTGTTAAACGTCATCTGTAAAAGGGTGGCTATTACGGCGGCTTACGGGTTCACGGAAAAGTATGACAAGGAACTAGGTAGCTCAAGATTGGGATTTGCTCCTCCGTCGATGGAGAGATATTCTTCGGGCCCTCTCGGTGTTACGGTATCCACCATCGTCTGGCCAGACACAGTGTGATTTGATCACAGGGATGCCGGAACGCGGGAACGAGAAAAGAGAACAATACCGGAAACGAGGTAACTGGCATAGTGGACAAGTTGTTGATTCACGGGGATGCCAATAAGTCTCACCTCGGGTATTTGTAACATATCGCGAAGCAACAGGAATAGCACACGGCAACTAAAGGTTCACTCGAATATTCATTCGTATGGGTATAGGGATCAATATGGATGTCCTCGGTTCCGCTATTGATCATTGATCGGAAAGTGTTCCGGTCATGTCTATACTTCATCGAACCTACAGGGTCACACGCTTAAGGGTCATCTATCTGCTGAATTCTAGACAGGGAGTCTGAGAGAAAGTCACCGGAAAGGTTTCGGAGAAAACGGAAAAGTTCCGGAGAGAGAACACCGGAATAGTTTCGGTAAAACCGAAAAGTTGTTTCGGAGTGAACCACTAAGCCGAAAAGGTTTCTGTAAGCACCTGGTACTTCTGGAGGGTGCCAGAATTGTTCTGGTAACTTCTGGAATTTTTTCCGGAGAAAAAAATAAAATATTTTTTTCGGAAATGTTCGGAGCTGCCGGAAATGTTTCGGAGCTGCCGGAAATGCTTAGGTTACTTTTCGCAGATGAAAATCATTGATCCGTAAATTTTTCGGAACGCATCCGAAATTGTTTTAGGGGGTGCTGGAAATGTTCTGGGCCTACAGAAATTTTTTCGGGATTTTCGGACGCGAAAATTTGGTCTCATGAATAGTGGAACACTATTGGGAGAAAATATCTCATGAATAGTGGAAACACTATTGGGAGAAAATATCTCATGAATAGTGTGAAAATATCTGAGGGCATTTTGGTATTTTGCCATCTCTTCTCACTCTATAAATAGAGGTGGAGAGGTGCTCTCCACACACACTCAAGTCTCTCATACAAGTGCCATGCAATTATCTGGCTTCTTCTCTCCCTCCCACGAAATAGTTTCGTAGAGCCGAAAGGCTGTCTGGGTTCCGGCAGGAACTAGTTCTGGACGGCGAAGCCCTGCCGGATAGCTGACACCGTATGTGTGCAACCGCGTAGAGAGGTCGTAGTTTCGATCTTTTGCCCGAGGGGCTGTTCGAGGGTCCTCCCGAAGGGCTGTCCGAGTTACCGTTCGAGTTTCGAGGGGCCTCCCGAAGGGCTGTCCGAGTGACCGTCCGAGGTTCGGGTGCGCCTCTCGAAGGGTTGTCCGTGACACCGTCCGAGGGACTGTCCGACCGCCTCCCGGAGCGCTGTCCGAGGAGCAGACGAGGGACAACATCCTCGCGGTTGGGAGGTTGTAAATCCTAGCTGCGGGGATCTGCACCACCGATCTTCATCGACTCTACTTCCGCTGCGCTACGAGTCGGTAATGATAAGATCAAAACCTTGTATGCATCTCCATAGTGGTCCTGGGCGTGTTCGTAGTGCGGAAATTTTTGTTTTCTGCTGCGTTCCCCAACAGTGGCATCAAGAGCCAGGCTATGCGTAGATGCAGGTCACGATCTAGAATACATAGAGATGTATGGGTATTGCATTATATAATTTTGTAGTAGATGGGATCTATTGCTGAAAATTATTTATGCGGGTACCAGATGAAATCTGTTACCCGATGTTCTTGTTGCTTCCCTGGAATTTGCGTATTTCTAATCTCGATAACTGCATGGTGCAATTTCAAAGTTCTGGCAATCCGCGATCCTGATTGATCAACGAAGTGCTAACAGTTCATTGAATTCCACCATAGTTAAAGAAAGATGGAATTTCGCAGACTAAAGGGCAATGCAGATATGATATGCATGGGGGTCACGCGTATGACGAAGTTCAGTATGGGGTTCGAGATTTTATTATCCCGTGCTTCATACACCCCGCAAAGTTAATCTAGCGACTTGAATAATCATACTTGATGATAAACGTTGGTAGCTACGGTTTTTAGACAAAACCTTAGAAGCCACGTAAATGAAAATCTTGCATAAACCGATTAGAGACGTCTAACTTGGTTTTGCAGAAAGGCATGTGATGTGGTATAGCAATTCTCATGGTTAATTTGATTATGTATGAGATGACTATATAATGTAAATTCATTAACATGACCTGCGAGTCATGATTCGGCATGATGGCTGGAGCCATATGATTGTCACTTTAATGACCTGTGAGTCAACCTTATGTAATGCACTTGTTTTATTAGCTATAGAGATAGCAATATTATCTGGTGCATCGACAAGGTGGTGGAAATTTTTGCGAAGGTGAACACCGACGCGAATGCCGAAGACGAAGAAATACTAGACTTCTCCGTCAGAAAGGGCTATACCATATCATGCTATTATGAATTGCCTGAGATGTTTATCCCTTATGCTGCACCCTTTTGATTGCGCGGTAGTCGCTTTTTATTAGGGTGATCTCTCACTTAAAATATCAAAGTAGTTAGTGTTCACCCAAGTGTAGCACCGTCTGAAATTCGTATCTTTTCGGGGTGCGCCATGTACACATGAGCACGAACGAATCGAGAGGAATGAGGCGGGTGAGGTCAGACCTCGCAGCAAGATCACTTGGTTGTCTTTGACGTTCAGGCAGGAGAGTCCTGAGCTCGGAACACGCCCATCGAAAGATGAACAAGAATCACATAGAGATGTGATCGGCAAGTTGGCCTACCGATTGAAAATCACGTCATCAGTGATGAACCCGTCAATGACGTCGAATTGAAATACGGATCTTGAATCACTCACAATCAATTATGAGAGATATTGATTTGAGTGGGAGCGCACCTTAGAATAAAATTGTTTATTCTCTAGTGCAAATTAATTATGAACATTGTCTAAGTGAAATTTGCATAATAGTTGTAGAATATTGGCTCGCGTTTCCACCTTCCCTATTAAAATTGAATAAATGTTATTTATCTGGTTAAAACTTTACGATTGGTAACGTAATTTGTAGGATTGTCCTCAAGAGTGTCGAGAAGGACTTTGTCCTATTGCATGCTTTTAGTATTCTCCCGCTGATGCTATGGATGATAAGACTCGCGTCCTTCGATCCAAAAGCAAGAATTCCATCAGGGTCAAATGCAATATGCTTGCTTCCATGAAACCCGAGCTTCAAAAGTTTGGGATAGCTATGACACATTCATGGAACTGAAAATTAGTTTCAGATACAAACAAAGGCTAGAAGATATGAGATATCCAAAGCAATGTTCTGTTTGCAAATGTTAGTAAAGTGTTTACTATGCATTAGACTGAAGTAATGAAGGGATCCAGATGAACGCCAGTCATATGATGATGGTGAATAAAACAAACAACTTAAAGATAAAGGACAAGTCAGAAGGGTGTTAGTGAGACTTACACGCCTAGGAAGTCCGGGGCTTACGCCACTCTTAAAGTTGGGTGCTTCATCTGAGAGTAGGAGAAATATTTGAAGTAAAACTGTTGGAAGGATAAAGGCAAAAAGAAAGAAGACTGGAATGTCCAGCTCATGTATGAATGTCATACAAGTTATTGATGTTTGGAAGGCTGGTCAAAAAGAAATTGTTCTTGGAAATTATGATTAAACATGTTAATCACTAATTCTTGGGTATTGTGAGTTGACCACAAAGATACCCGCTTGATTGCATTCTGTTGCGACTCGATGCAAGAACTACTACGGCCTACAAGACTTGCCAGAGTGAGGTTTAGATACGCGCTGGGAACATAGTAAATGTTACTATACCTTCCATCGGTGTATTACCTTTGTATTTATTTTCATAATTCATTTTTGAGTTTTATACACTCTAGCCCATTGCATAAAGTTTGTTGCAAGAAGGTTGTTCATAAGAGAACAATTGTTGTTCGGTGTTATGAATAACATAAGGGCCATGCTTCCATCATGGATGGGATGTATGTTATGAATATTGATGGTAATATGATACATCCCTAACAATGACGCTAAATGTCGAAAGACTAAAAGAGTACCACATATGTGTGCCACTGCATTTGGTCACATTGGAGAAACCCGCATGGAGAAATTCCATAATGATGGATTTTGAAGTCATTTGATTATGAATCATCTGACACTTGCAACTTTCGTCCAAAAAGTGAAGTGACTGAAATACCGTTCACACGCCATAAGGAACGAGCAACAAACTTATTCGTGATCATACATTTTGATGTGTGTAGTCCGATAAATGTTGTTACTAGTAGTGGATTTATCTATCTTCAGAAATGACTCAAGTAGATATATGGATATTTACTTGATGAGACGTAAGTCTGGATCTTTTGAAATCATTCAAAAGGTTTTCAGAATGAAGTAGAAATTATTGTGGCAAGAAAATTATGTTTCTGCAATTAGATTGTGGAAAGGAAAATTTGAGTTACAAGTTTAGTGAATGTCTGATGAGTTGTGAAAAACAGTTTCATAACTTGCACCTCCCGGAACACCACTAAAAGTGGAAAGTCCGAGAAGATGTAATCAAACCATATATGACATGGTAAGATCAAAGATGACATAAATCAATTTGCCATTATCCCTTTTAAAAGTGATGCTTTAGAGACTGCGGCTTTTAACACTGAAAGGAGCGCCATCGGATCTGTTGAAATGATGTCATGGTATGGTACGCCCAACCATGTTATGTATTTTCTTAACATTTGGAATATGGGGCTTGTGTAAAGTTTTTACAAACCTATTCCAAATCAGACAAGAACTACTTTGTAGGTTATCCCAAATTGATGGGTATTCCTCCACACTATGCCGAGGCAAAACGTTTGCCACATAAACCGGTATGATTTTTTGAAGAAAATATTTCTTGCAAAAGGTGAGTGGGAGAACAGTGCAACTCGACGAGATAACAGTATCTTCGTTATCAGGTCAAAGGAAAGAAACCTTGGAAGTAATTCCAGAGTCTCCTACTGTGACTGATACGGAAGCCTCTACATGAGATTTATGGACTTCGGTCGAACTTGCAGCTGAACCACGTAGGCAAAACTCATGCAAACCTCTCAGGTGCGCAAACGAGATATTGTTGTTAAACAACAGTATACCTACGATAATCAAGGAAGCGATGATGGGCCCTGACTCCGGAATTGGCTAGATGCCAACACAATCCGAGATAGTTTCCCTATACATAATTCAAGATTATATCTTGATGGACCATTCGGAAGACTTAGAGTCTAGCGAATATTAATGGAACTATAAACTGATACGGATAAAAATGTTTTATTCAAAAAGCTCGACTTGTTTCTATAACAAATTCAAGGAGTTGACTACCGTGAGATTGTCTCACTGTAGCGATGCTTAAAGTCGGTTCGGGTTATACTAGCAATTAATACATATTTCAATTATGAGATATCATAAATGGATGCCAAAAAGGATTTCCACGAGTTGGAAATACAACCTAGGACTTGTATGTGATACAGTTCAAAGTATTTTGACAATCCAAGAGGATGCTAGGGGTTGTGCAAACTTCAGAGTTCCAGCAATGGACAAAGGAGAGCATAATGGAGTTGGAATCTTTGTTCTGATGAAATAGTTAAAAAGTTTGATTTCATCAGGGATAGCAAAGATGCTTGTGTTTACAAGAAAGTAAGTGGGAGCATGATAATATTTCTAAAACCTTGTGTTCTTGACACATTAGAAATAATATAAATTTCTTGACGCGAATTAAGACTTCATTGAAAATAGTTTTTCGATGAAGTGCTTGGGCTAAGTAGCCTTGATATTAGGCATAATTATCTGCGAGATAGAATTGCCTGATAGGGCTAAGCCAAAATACATATTGACAAGATCCTAAAACAGTTTAGCTTTAAAAACGCCAAGGAGTGATTCTTGCCGAAGTCACATGGAAAGAGTTTTTGCAAGACTCGGTGTCCTAAAACACTGATGAGCAAAATACATGATGGAGATTCCACACACTTTTGTGTTTGGATTAATCATGTATTCCATGGTATGTAAAACAACCAGATATGTCCAGTACTCCAAATTAGTTGCGAGTAATTTACCAAAGTGATCAAGGTATTGATCATAGGACAACAGTGAAAAATGTCATTATTTACTAAAGTGGCGTTGATGACATGTTTTCTCGTGAGCGGAGATTATGAAGAGTTCGTTGTAAACAGTTACATCGATACAGGCTCGCTGTAAGTAATTACATCGATGCAGTCTTCATCAGTACTCCAAGCGATTTTCAAATTAAATTAAGGGTTTTGTATAACAAATATGGTGGCACAGTAAGTTGGAATTGTTCCAAACAGGTTACTGTGGCGAAATTCTATAACAAATGGCTATGTATGTTGCTGCTTAAGAAGCAACAAAGAAGATGTTGAATCATATAGTTCATTCATGAACTTAGTATGGTTCCAAGATGGCTTTGGTCAATGGAACACTATTGAAGATAGTTGCTCCATAGCTCAGTCTGAGGAATCAAGGTTCGACCAGTGATTCACATATATACAAAGCCGAGTCCACACAAAACATGAATTTTGTGAAAGCGTGAAAACGCGAGGATACGCAAAGATACACACGGGCCAGAAGTTGTCAGATCCGTTGGGCAAAGACTGTACCACAAGCGAAGCATAATTTTACACCGGTATGCCATAGGTGTAAAGTATGTGAGCATTGACTTGATTATTGACTCTAGTGCAAGTGGGAGTCTGTAGGAGATATGCCCTAGAGGCAATAATAAATGTTATTATTTATCTCCATGTTTGTAATTATGTTTATATTCCATGCTATAACTGCAATGGTTCTCGAGTCTGCAATAACCACGAGGCTCAGAGGAAGACTCATATGCACGTGTGGAATAATAAATGGATAAAATATATATTCCTAGTCTCGCCTCTAAGACTAGCTCAAGTGTTGCATGATGGTTCTGTTTTCCTGATCATGGGCATGACTATGCCGGAAACTTTGAGGGCACAATGTTAGAAGAACATTTGTGTTGAATCGACCCAGATTGATGTTATGCTATGAGATACATTCGTCACCAGTTAATGGATTATAACACAGAGAAAGTTGAGCGTTTGCATAATTCCTTAGACCATGAGAGTATCGAGTTCCTTCGTACTTGCTTCTTGAACTTTGGGGTTTGTTAAACGTCATCTGTAAAAGGGTGGCTATTACGGCGGCTTACGGGTTCACGGAAAAGTATGACAAGGAACTAGGTAGCTCAAGATTGGGATTTGCTCCTCCGTCGATGGAGAGATATTCTTCGGGCCCTCTCGGTGTTACGGTATCCACCATCGTCTGGCCAGACACAGTGTGATTTGATCACAGGGATGCCGGAACGCGGGAACGAGAAAAGAGAACAATACCGGAAACGAGGTAACTGGCATAGTGGACAAGTTGTTGATTCACGGGGATGCCAATAAGTCTCACCTCGGGTATTTGTAACATATCGCGAAGCAACAGGAATAGCACACGGCAACTAAAGGTTCACTCGAATATTCATTCGTATGGGTATAGGGATCAATATGGATGTCCTCGGTTCCGCTATTGATCATTGATCGGAAAGTGTTCCGGTCATGTCTATACTTCATCGAACCTACAGGGTCACACGCTTAAGGGTCATCTATCTGCTGAATTCTAGACAGGGAGTCTGAGAGAAAGTCACCGGAAAGGTTTCGGAGAAAACGGAAAAGTTCCGGAGAGAGAACACCGGAATAGTTTCGGTAAAACCGAAAAGTTGTTTCGGAGTGAACCACTAAGCCGAAAAGGTTTCTGTAAGCACCTGGTACTTCTGGAGGGTGCCAGAATTGTTCTGGTAACTTCTGGAATTTTTTCCGGAGAAAAAAATAAAATATTTTTTTCGGAAATGTTCGGAGCTGCCGGAAATGTTTCGGAGCTGCCGGAAATGCTTAGGTTACTTTTCGCAGATGAAAATCATTGATCCGTAAATTTTTCGGAACGCATCCGAAATTGTTTTAGGGGGTGCTGGAAATGTTCTGGGCCTACAGAAATTTTTTCGGGATTTTCGGACGCGAAAATTTGGTCTCATGAATAGTGGAACACTATTGGGAGAAAATATCTCATGAATAGTGGAAACACTATTGGGAGAAAATATCTCATGAATAGTGTGAAAATATCTGAGGGCATTTTGGTATTTTGCCATCTCTTCTCACTCTATAAATAGAGGTGGAGAGGTGCTCTCCACACACACTCAAGTCTCTCATACAAGTGCCATGCAATTATCTGGCTTCTTCTCTCCCTCCCACGAAATAGTTTCGTAGAGCCGAAAGGCTGTCTGGGTTCCGGCAGGAACTAGTTCTGGACGGCGAAGCCCTGCCGGATAGCTGACACCGTATGTGTGCAACCGCGTAGAGAGGTCGTAGTTTCGATCTTTTGCCCGAGGGGCTGTTCGAGGGTCCTCCCGAAGGGCTGTCCGAGTTACCGTTCGAGTTTCGAGGGGCCTCCCGAAGGGCTGTCCGAGTGACCGTCCGAGGTTCGGGTGCGCCTCTCGAAGGGTTGTCCGTGACACCGTCCGAGGGACTGTCCGACCGCCTCCCGGAGCGCTGTCCGAGGAGCAGACGAGGGACAACATCCTCGCGGTTGGGAGGTTGTAAATCCTAGCTGCGGGGATCTGCACCACCGATCTTCATCGACTCTACTTCCGCTGCGCTACGAGTCGGTAATGATAAGATCAAAACCTTGTATGCATCTCCATAGTGGTCCTGGGCGTGTTCGTAGTGCGGAAATTTTTGTTTTCTGCTGCGTTCCCCAACAAAGGTAACACGAGACAACGCAATACGATCGCATCTATCGTCGAGAGCGAGTACTAACAGGTTAAGTAAAGTACTCGTGACACACGACGATACCACACGTTTACGATGGTTCAAGTTGTTTAGCTACAGGTTATGAACAAAGGTTGTTAACATGGCATCTAACTCAAGCATGGCATAGCACACAAACATGGCAAGAGGTGAAGAATAAAGGAAACTATCTATGCTAGTCAATTTAAGTGAGGCACAACCTAAACATGGCATTCCACTAAGTGGGACGCGGCTGGGCCACGCGAGGCGAGCCCGCGTTGGGCCGAGGCGCTGGGCCACGACAACGGTTGGATCGGGACTGAACCCGATCCCAGCGAGTGCGGCGGCCGTAGCCGGCGGAGCTCCGGTGAGCCTGGGCAGCGCATGGAGGCGGGGAAGGGCGGATCCGGGAGACGCCAAGTCGGATCTAGTGGTCGGGTTGGTCGCCAACGAGGTCCAGGGCGCGGCGCGTGCGAGCTCAAAGCTCCTGGCGATGGCGAGCTCGACCATTTCTTCCGTGGTGGTTGTGACTTGCGGTCCTGCGGGGAGAGAAGGGAAGGGGATTAGGCCAGGGAGGATAAGGGAGGGATGCGGCGGCGAGGTGACCTGCACGGGGCGGCGGCGGGTCGTCGAAGCTTGGCGGCACGGCGGACGGAGACGAGCGGCGGGGGGGGGGGGGGGAGGGGGGGGGACTCGGCGGCGCGGCTCCACGGGCTTCCAGGCCCGGATCAGGCCCGACGGTGGCGGCGGCTAGGCCCTGCGGGGCCCGGACGAGGTTACTGGCTGGCTGGCTCCGGTGGGGTGACTTGGCCTCGTCTGGAGCCATTGATCTGCAGATCCGAGGGCTAAAAATGCTCTGGATCTAGGGTTTCAGGTTTGGAGGGACTTGGGGCAGAATTTGGGGGAAAACAGGGGGTGGCTGCAAATTTTGGCTAGGGAAACCCTAGAAAGGGTTGGGAGAGTGGTAGTCTTTATATACCCTAGGTGGCTGGAAGTTTGCAAAAACATCCCCGGTTTCTCTCTCGCGCGCGCGATGGTTACGTTTTTGACCGTCGGGGGTCCGCAGGACCTCCGATCCGGGTAAAACTTCGAACTGCACGATCAGCGCGTCGAGCTGGAGGCGTTCACCTCATGCTGGAATTGTTCTGAGAACACTTTCTGGTGCGCTATAAAAATATCACGTTTACTTATTAAACGAGGCTTTTTGTTCCGTTGGCTGCGGCTAGTCTCGTGCGGTTTTTGCGACGGTGATCGGGTGAAACCCGGTGTCGCAAGGTCGTGTGTCAGGGTGGCAAAGGTCGGTCTCCGTCCGGTACGAGATAAGAGGCGGGAAATAATCGCCGATCGATAAATCGGGGATGCAAACACCGCAAACAAATCAGACAATCAAACAATTCACACAGAAAACAAAAATTTTATTTTTTGTGAAATCTGGGCTGTTACAGAAACCTTTTTCGCGATCTCGCCTCTGTTCTTCCACCGCCGTGCTTCCAAGATCGGGAGCGCCAGCAGACCTCTTCCCGGCACCCTTCCGGAGGGAGGATTGACCTCCGGGAGCTTCACCTCCACCATGGACGCTTCCCGGATGATCCGTGAGTAGTATACCTTGGACCTCGGGTCCATGATCAGTAGCTATGTGATGTTCTCCTCCCCTCTTTGTTCTTCCTGGATTATACCTTGTGAGCTTCCCTACAGGATCAAGGAACATATGTAATTATTTCTGCTGTTGCTATGCGAGTTTGCTGGAATCCGATGCATTATGAGAGTATGTTCAGATTGTGATTGACTAATATATTTGGTTCTTATCTTTTATATTTTTGTTCTTTAGTAATTCTTGCATGTTCTTCGTTGTTGTTTATTGCTTTGGCCAAGTAGTAGGTAGCGTTATGCTTGATTGTGGGTTCATGCCCCCTGATGACTAGCTTGAGTGACAGAAACATGAGTCTAGGGGATGTGTTGTTGCCACAAGGGGGAAAACAACGGTGCTTGTAACCGCGGTTGCAAGGATTGTTTACTTTACGCAAAATTCTTTTAATTCAGTTGTCAGTTGCTTTGGGTTTGCACTTTGGGTGGGGCTCGCAACTTAATACCAGCGAGATGTTCTGGATAGATATCTCAAGGTGGATGATTAGTACTAGATGAAGTTGGATTTTGTTCTACTTATTTTGGCATACCGCCCATGCTTTTGAGCCTCTTCCTTTCTTTGTAGCATAGTTAGCATTGGTTTGCGCTCGTAATCCTGTCAATTGCCCAGCTATGATTTGTTTACCTTGCATACCAGTTTTATCGCCTTTTGGGAGAGAGACATCACAAGTGAACATCATGGGACCCCGGTCCATATTTCCATCACTGTTTACATGCTCAATTTATTTCCTGTTATTACTTTGTAGTCGCAATTATCACTACCTATTATCTGTTGCGTTGATCCTTTGTAAACAGCAAGGCTGGAGAGATTGACAACCTCTCTGTACTGATTGGGAGCAAAGTTATTTATTGTGTGTGCAGGTTCAGGCAAAGAAAGTGATTCTTTTCAGACAGTGCATCACTTGCCGAACCACCTACTTGAAGTTATCGGAGTCTGATACGTCCCAAACGTAATGATAATTTCTTCTTGCTCCATGCATGTTTTGTGTGATATTGCTATGATCTAGATACACTTTCATACAATTTTTATCATATATGGACTAACCTATTAACTCAGTGCACCCCAGTGCCAGTTTCTGTTTTCTGTTGTTTTTCTATTTCAGTTTTCCCCCATATAAAAAGTGCTTCAAAAATCCGGGAAAATTCAGATAAATAATCAGCATACCGGAAGCTTCTAGTTCCCGAAGGAGGGCCAGGGGGCACCACCAGGTGCCCAGGTGGCCACCTGGCGCGGCTAGGGGCCTGGTCGTGCCAGGGGGCGCCTGGACCCCTGGTGGCCCCCTGGCTGCCCCCTTCGCCTATTTAATCTCCGTCACGGGAAACCTCTGAAGGCAGAACCCTATTTTGCAAACTCGCCTCTGTTCCGCCGCCGCCATGCTTCCAAGATCGAGAGCACCGTCAGGACCCTTCTCGGCACCCTGCCGGAGGGAGGATCGACCTCCGGGAGCTTCTCCTCCACCATGGACGCCTCCCGGATGTGCCGTGCGTAGTTTCCTTTTGACCATGGGTCCGTGATCAGTAGCTATGTGATGTTCTCCTCCCCTCTTTGTTCTTCATGGTTTAGACCTCGTGAGCTGCCATACATGACCGAGGCACATATGTAATATTTCTGCTTTTTCTTTGCTGAGTTTGATGGGATCTGATGGATTATGAGATTATGTTCTGATTGTGATAGAGTAATATAATTGGTTCTTATATTTTGTATTTTTTGTTCCGAAGTAATTCTTGCATGTTCTCCGTTGCTGTTTATTGCTTTGGCCAAGTGGTAGGTAGTAACTCCAAGAGGGAACGTTATGCTCGATTGTGGGTACATGCCCCCTGATGACACGCTTGAGTGACAAAAACATGAGTCTAGGGGAGTTGCTGTGGCAACAAGGGGGAAAACAACGGTGCTTGTAACCGCGATTGCAAGGATTGTTTACTTTACGGAAAGTTTTTAATGCAGTTGTCTATTGCTTTGGGTTTACACTTTGGGTGGGGCTCACAACTTAATACCAGCGAGATGTTCTGGATAGATATCTTAAGGTGGATGATTAGTAGTAGATGCAGATGAATTTTGGTCTACTTATTTTGGCGTACTGCCCATGCTTTTGAGCCTCTTCCTTTCTTTTGTAGCATAGTTAACATTGCGATGCGTTTATAATCCTGTCAATTGCCCATCTGTAATTTTTTTACCTCGCATAGCAGTTTTATTGTCTTTTGGGAGAGAGACATCACTAGTGAATATCACGGGACCCTGGTCCATATTCTCATCATTGTTTACGCGCTCATTTATTTTCGAGCTTTTACTTTTAGTTGCTATCATTATCATTATCCCTTGTGTTTGATCCTCTGTAAACAACAAGACCGGAGATATTGACAACCTCTCTGAACTTCGTTGGGAGCAAAGTTAATTGTGTTGTGTGTAGGTCCGCGTCAGGTGCGTGATACGTCCCAAACGTATCTATAATTTATGCTTGCTCCATGCATGATTTGTGTGACTTTGCCATGTTTTGCTTGAACTTTCATACACTTTTTATCATATTTGGACTAACCTATTAACTCAGTGCACCCAGTTGCCAGTTCCTGTTTTCTGCTGTTTTGGTATTTCAGGTTTTCCGGCCATTAAAAGTGCCAAATAAATCCCGGAAAAATTATATCAAAAATCGGCGACCCGGAAGCTTCCCGAATCACCAAGGATGGAAGGGGGTGGACCCACCAGGGCCCCAGGAGGGTCCCTAGCGCGACCCCACCCTAGGCCGCGCCAGGAGGCCTCCTGGCTGCCCTGTGGCCCCTCTCGGTACCCCTTTGGCCTATATTTACCCCCCGTGACGGAAACCCCTAATATCGATCTGCTATTCCCGTTCTCCTCTCTATACCGCCGCCACCTCCGTTTCAAGATCGGGGCTGCCAGGAGAAGCTGCCCCGGCACCCTGCCGGAAGGAGGAATCCCCTCCAGGACACCATCCATAGCCATGGACGCCTCCCGGATGTGCCTTGAGTAGTCCGCCTTGGACCATGGGTTCGTGACCAGTAGCTATGAGATGTAACCCTCCCCTCTTTGTGCTTTCACTTTCGAGACCTCGTGAGCTGCCTCACATGATCAAGGCACTTTTGTAATTTTCTGTGTTGCTATGCTGAGTTTGCTGGGATCTGATGGATTATGAGATTATGTTCAGATTGTGATGAGTAGTATATTTGGTTCTCTTTTATATTTGTGTTATTTAGTAAATTCTTGCATCTTCTCCGTTGTCGTATTTTACTTTGTCCAAGTGATTTGTTGCAACTCCAGGAGGGAGCGTTATGCTTGATTGTGGGTTCAGCCCCTTAATGTCTTGCTTGAGTGACAGAAACATGAGACTAGAGGATGTGATGTTGCCACCAGGGATAAAATAACGGTGCTTGTACTTGCGGGTGCAAGGATTGTTTATTTTACGCATAGTTCTTTTAATGCAGTTGTCTGTTGCTTTGAGTTTACTCTTTGGGTGGGATTCACAACTTAATACCAGCGAGATGTTCTGGATAGATATCTCAAGGTGGATGATTCGTAGTAGATGCGGATGGATTTTGGTCTACTTACCTTGGCATAAGCAAGAAAGTTGACACTTAGGATTGCAAAGAGAGAATATGGTGGAGGAGGAAGACAAAAAGGTGTGAAAGGCTCACATCAATGAGGACAATCATAGGCGAGAGAAAGCCAAATGATAGATATGATGTGAGGAGTAGAGATTTCCATGCAACGGATGCACATATGAGCTAAGGTAAGCCCTCCAATTGAAATAGTGGGGGTGCATCCAACTTGCTTGCTCAAGAAGACCTAGAGCTCATTTGAGGAGGCTCATCATTGGAATATACAAGCCAAGTTCTATAGTGTGAAGGGTCCCCACATAGCTATATGCATGTATGATGATCTCTATGGAGTACAAGGGATAGAGGATGAAGTACTAGTGTGGATCTCTCAAAAGGAATAGTAGTGTGCCCATTCTCTCTTTTTTCTCTTTTTTTATTGTTTATTTTTTGGTGGCCTCAATGGTTCTTTCTATTTAACTCTCATTTTTCCTCTTTGGGATCTTCTGATTTTGTCCTCTTTGGGATCTTTTAATTTATCGACTTTGGGATCTTTTCCTGACTTTAGGGGCAACACTCTATATATTACAAAAAGTATAGAAGATCTTTCACACTTTACAAAGTACTGAAATCATAAAGAAGATTTAACTATCATGATGTATGCAAATGTATGCCTTTGCCAGTGTAGCAGGATATTCAATGATACTAGCGCGTCATGTAGCAATGATTAGGGCAAGGCCCCACTAGCATGCGGCTCATCGATCAAGCAAGTAGCATGTATGACATGAAGATCAAGTCATGAGAAGGTGGATGTTGCATGGCAATGTATCTCGGAAAGGCTATGAAAATGCCTTGATAGGTAGGTATGGTGGTCGTTTTGAGGAAGGATATAAGGAGGTTTATGATGACAGAGCGTATCATCCCAAGGGTTTGGATGTACCGGCGAAGGTGGACGCCAACTCTCGGAGTGAGAAGGAGGCAATGCACGGCACAAGAGAGGCTAGAAAAATATTGGAAGGTGGAAGTGTCAACTTTAGAATACTCACATTAGTCCGAAGAACTCATACACCTATTATCGGTAACTCTCAATCTAATAAGGAGGTTCACAAAGAGACAAGTACCCCGAGGAGGAGTATATGGGCGTTTGGTTATCCTTGCGCATCCTCGACTCATGGTACGTGAGTGTACTCCAATATTCGATCCCTCCAAAGAGTAGTGATCCATCTAGTAGATAAAGTTCTCAACAAATTTTGTAAGTTTTGAAAATAAACACGGATTTCCCAAAATACTACATCTATCACTAATAGGCTAAAGCTCTTGACACCAAAAGTCCAAACATTACTCAAGGCAATACCTCAAAACTATTGCAAGTTACTACTAAAATTAAATAGCAACCTCAATTACCTACTTTCAAGACAAGACATAAGTCAGTGCAACAACCAACTCTCTTAACAAGTTACTACTAAAACTAAAGAGAGTTCTAGCAAAAAACTAGACAAAAGCCAAGGCTCTTGCTAAAGACAAACTAAAACTAAAACTAAACATGGCAGTAGCTATGAAAAGATAAAGAACACACAACAGCAAAAAGATAGGCATGAAAAATCCTATGATGTGTTCTAGATTGAAGTGGAGCGTGTTTCTCTCCCACACAAAGAAATCTGGGGTCTAACTTGTTATGAACAGCAAGCAAAGCTAAAGAAAACAAAAAATAAAACCTAAGAGCGAGACGCTCCAAGCATAGCACATAACGCATGAAGTGATAAAAATATAGTGAGACGAAGGACGAACTGATGATTGTTGATGGAGAAGGGGATGCACGGGGGCATCCCCAAGATTAGACACTTGAGTCTCCTTGAATATTTGTTGTGTATGCATTGGCGCATCCACAAGCTTGTGCTCTTGACACTCCGGAATCTTCTTTCATCATCTTCCATCGCACACTTGAAAATTCCCTTCATACATAACTCATCATAAGCTGATTAGAGAGGTTAGTACCCTTAATAAATAATTTTTCCCCTCTGGATATAAAGATATTCTTGAAGAGCTACTGTTTCTCAAGATTGCTAAAAGGTTTTTTCAAAGGAAAAGCAAGCTTAAGGTTTGCAAAAGTTAGCACAGACAAAACGTGGCAGAATCTGTGAAAAACAGAACAGCAGGTAGTAAAGAATTTTTTATGGATACTTCTGCAAGTCAAATCAAGAAACTCAGAACATACGAAAGTTCCTTTATTGTATAGAGCACTCTTTGTAAAAAATTCAGCTAAAAAAGATGAACTGGGATTTTTCTATGATTTTTCCCGTCACGAGGACAGAATCTTTTTTCTGGACAGCATGTCACAACTTTCACTTCCCTTGTCATATGAGGCTATAAATGGCACAGAGCTTGAAGAGTAAAGATACATTGATGTTGCTACAGTAGTAACAATCATCAAGACCACTAAAAACTGAAAGAACAAACTGAAAGTGAAGATAACAAGGGTTGTCTCCCTAGAGCTCTTTCTTTATAGCCATAAAGATAGGCTTAAGATTTTAATGATGCACTCATAGGAATAAGAGTTGAAGAACAAAATAGAGCATCAAGAAGCAAATACCAAACATATTTAAGTCTAACATGCTTCCTATGCAAAGGGATCTTGTAGATAATAACTCATCGAAGCATAAAGATATTAGCATAGGAAGGAAAAAATGTGCAACTTCAAAACCTTCAACATAAAGAGAGGGAAGTTGATATTATTGAAATATCTATGAGAATATGTTACCCTCTCATAATAATTTTCAGTGGGATCATGAATAAACTCTACAATATAAGTATCACATAAAACTTTCTTATTATGATCCACAAGCATAGAAAATTTATTACTCTCCACATAAACAAAATCCTTCTCATTAGTAATAGTGGGAGCAAACTCAACAAAATAGCTATCACATGAATCATTCTTATCATGATGAACTTGTAAAAATTTATTCTTTATAGCATAAGTGTCATCACAATAATCATAATAGATGGGAGGCAATGTATCATCAAAATAAATTTCCTCATCAAAACTTGGGGGGCTAAAAAGATCATCTTCATAAAATGTAGCATCCCCAAGCTTATGACTTTGCATATAATTAGTATCAAAAGTATTCAAAGAAGACATGCAAATAACATTACTACTATCATGAGTGTTATGCAAATAATAAATCTCCATAGGCTTTTTAATCTCCTCCTCAAACACTTCATGTCCTAACTCAAGATATAGCTCATAAAGCTCTCTCATAATTTTTTTCTTGTTTTCCATAAATCCCAACTAGTGAAAATAAAAGCAAGAAACAAAAAGAATTAATTGGAAGATCTAAAGATATACCTTCAACGCTTACCTCCCCGGCAACGGCGCCAGAAATAGCTTGATGTCTACGCACGCTTCTATTCTTGTAGACTATGTTGGGCTTTTTAATCTTTGCAAGATTTGTGTGACTTTACCATGCTTTGCTTGAACTTTCATACAATTTTGATCATATTTGGACTAACCTATTAACTCAGTGCACCCAGTTGCCAGTTCCTGTTTTCTGCTATTTTTGTATTTCAGGTTTTCCGGACATTAAAAGTGCCAACTAAATCCCAGAAAAATATATAAAAAATCACAGACCCGGAAGCTTCCCGAATCACCAAGGAAGGAAGGCGGTGGACCCACCAGGGCCCCAGGCGGGTCCCTGGCGCGGCCGCACCCTAGGTCGCGCCAGGAGGCCTCCTGGCTGCCATGTGGCCCCTCTCGGTGCCCCCTTTGGCCTATATTTACCCCCCATGACGGAAACCCCTAATATCGATCTGATATTCCCGTTCTCCTCTCTGTACCGCCGTCGCCGCCGTTTCAAGATCGGGGCTGCCAGGAGAAGCTGCCCCGGCACCCTTCCGGATCCCCTCCGGGCGACCATCCATCGCCATGGACGCCTCCCGGATGTGCCGTGAGTAGTCCCCCTTGGACCATGGGTCCGTGACCAGTAGCTATGTGATGTATTCCTCCCCTTTTTGTGCTTTCACTTTCGAGAGCTTGTCAGCTGCCTCACATGATCGGGGTACTTTTGTAATTTTCTGTGTTGCTGATGTCTATGCACGCTTCTATTCTTGTAGACTATGTTGGGCCTCCAAGCGCAGAGGTTTGTAGTACAGCAGCAGTTTCCCTCAAGTGGATGACCTAAGGTTTATCGAAGTAGAGGTTAAATATGGTCTCTCTGAAGCAACCCTGCAATTAAGATACAAGAAGTATCTTGTGTCCCCAACACACCTAATACAACTAGGAGTTGTATAGGTGCAGTAGTTTGGCGAATAGATAATAAAATATGGGTGATAGGTGTGGCAAAGCAAGGTAATATAAATCTGTAATAAAAAGTGCAGCAAGCAAACATGTGACAAAAGTGATCACAAACGGTGTAACAATGGTGGAAACAAGGCCTAGGCTTCATACTTTCACTAGTGGCAACGCCCAACAACATTAACATAGTCTAATCACATGATATTTCTCATAAAACATGCAATGGAGACGCAGTCGGAGGTCATTTGTGACGCCCCCAAAATCAAACCATGTACAGTAATCATACACGCAAGGTACACGATCGAGATTATGGACTCACGATGAGATATCACAACACAACTCTACAAATAAAAAAATAATACAAGCTGTTTAATACAAGCCAGGGGCCACGAGGGCTCGAATACAACAGCTCGAGAGCACAAAGTTAGCGGAAGCAAAAGTATCTGAGTACAGACACAAGGTACACATGATCTGCCTTACAAAGGCTAGCACAAATAACCACTACTAGGGAATACCCTTATGGTGGCGCCCTTTTTTTGTGTTTAGTGGCGCATTAGGGATGCGCCACTAACTACAATCCACTAATAAGGGCTTAGAGGTGGCGCATTCTGGATGCGCCACCCCTAAGGCCCTTAGGCGTGGCGCATCTCAGAATGTGCCACCTCTAAGCTCTTAGGGGTAGCGCATTCTGATATGTGCCACGCCTAAGGTTCCCTAGGGGTGGCTCATTCACAGTGCGCCACTAAATCCAGAAAAAATGCGCCACTAAAGAATTACAGAAAACAAAAAAAAAGAATTACAGAAAAGAATAAAAACATTACATATATTTTTATTATATTACAGAAATGAAAAATACAATATAACAATGAGGCCAACAATTATTGATACAAAAGAATTGCATTATAATTCTTATTACAAAGATTTACAAAGGTTTAGAGGCCAACAAGATTCACAAGATTACATCCATCACAAAATTACAATGAGTCCAACAATTATTGAAAACCGAAAGCTACTTTCGTCATCATATCTTGTTTGCTCTTCAACCTGCACAAAACAAAGCTTTAGAGGTCACATCCATATGAATTCATACCAAAGGAGAACAAAGCAATCTAGCATCTATTCTTATCAACAACTTAAAGCAAGTCGATCAATGGAGAGAAGCATGCACATATGCATAAAAATGAATATGCAGTGACCTTTATACACAAAGAGCACCAAGAGTATTTGACACTACCATCTACTACACAAAGAGTACATCCAAATTACATGTAGGGCATATATAACATAAATTGTTCAATTGTTCTGACTCGGCTCAGGGAATGGGCGGCATCCTTCTTTCGTCATGAAAGGACTTGTGTCACGCAGGGCCTTTAGGCGGACTTCTATCTCCCCATTGGATGGTGCAATGTTCGAGTGGAAGATTGACCCCCTCATTTGTACTTCATGACGGATGATAGTCTCCATCTGCGCTTGGATGTGAAATAACTCCTCCTTCAGATTTGCATCGGCGATTCCGCCTTCCTTTCGGCCCACGCTCTGAGATGACTTGACAGCGTAAGGTTGCGTTGTTCCTGTACAATCGCCCTCATGTGATGAAGGGCGTAGTACGCATCCCTCACACTGCCAGCCGGCTGCTTGACGCACGGGAACTGCGTTACGTGGTTGAACACCTTCACGCCAGGGTGATTTTTCCTGAACTTGTGCTTCATGATCTTGCCTTCGGCTTTTATGTAGCCGTCGAAAGCATCATCCAAAACTCTCATGATATACTTGTAATCTTTCTTCTTCACACTCCCCGAGTCAAAATACACGGCATGCGAGTGTTGCGGTGAAAAGCAGATGAGCACGCAGTCTTGATCCTCACTGCATAATTAAACAATCCAAAAGGAATGTTGGAAGAGTACAATGTAAAGCTAAGAAAGCATATATGCTACGGAGGCGAGCGAATGACTTACTTGGGAGAGTAGGTCATAAGAAATGAATCCTTGTCGGTGTTCTGTAGCATGAAGTCTGTGATGTACCCCGCCGCGAGAGCCGCGTCCCCGTCGTCCATCAAGATGCTTTCACGCATGTAGAAGGGGTCCAATATCGCGACACTCGGGGTCTTATCTCTCCTGATACTCATAGAAAGGTTGAGCGAGAATAGACGGATAAGGCTATGGTCCAGCCGCTTGAGATGGTACAAATTGAAGATCTCCGAAAATCGCAGGATTATCATATCCGCGGGGATAGTGTTGATGAAGCCCATGTTGGGTGGCACCTTGGCCATGAAAACCGGGTACGAGGGATTCTCTTCTCGAAGAAGAATCTTCTCTAATGCCATAATACTATGATGCACACTCTGCATATCCGAAGTTGCAAGGTCCAGCATGTCCTTAGGTAGGATCACCCTACCAGCCACATGAATTTCAAACGAGAGATCCTTGGGTCTTGGTGGCCCGTCCTGAGCCCGGATCGGCATCGAAGGTTGGCTACTCGAAGTGATGCTCTTCTTTCTTTTCCGTCCCTTCTTCTTTTCTGATTTTGAGCAGTCACCGGCCTTTATCTTCTCAGTGGCCGCCTTATGGAGTGTGGACGGGCTGAGAATAGATCTCCTTGTGGCATCTGCTTGAGGCTCGGTGAAGGCACAAGCTGCTGGAGACATGTCCTGAGAAGCAGCGAAGAGACGTGTGGAGCAAGCAGGCTTCACCGCAGGATCAGCTGGACCGCGAGCTTCCTCGTCATGCTGATAGGCTCCTTCAGCAGGAGGCATGAATAAGTCATCAGCATCATACAAAGTATTGATGAACTAGTCGGTGCTGATATCATCATCAAGATCGTCGTCGTGTTGTTGTGCGCCGATGGGATCATGTGGCGCCGACACGATGACTAGCGGTGTTGTCCTAGGTGTGGTGCCCCTTTCCCCCGGGGTCATTAAACGCATTTGGCTCTTCGGTCATAGGTATATTTGGTTGAAACAGTCACTGAGGACTGCCGGCTCGTCCTCATCGTATCCGGGGGGTTGAATGGGAGGTTCAACTCTCTCGTAGCCCGAAATTGTCAGAACCCTCTGTTAGGTAATGTGCTAGGATCAAGTAACCTTGCATCATGTCAAATTTTCAAAGGAAATCAACTTCAAAATCCAAATGGGAGAAGGAACACCCCCCAGATGAATTAAGTCAAAAGGCCAGATAAAAATCTTCTCCAAAAATTCATGTTAGATTTTTGAAAAGTCTTATAAATGAGTGTGATCACATATCAAGTGATGTGGGACCCATCCCATGCTCATAGATTTTTCAAATAATCAAACACTGCCTTGGAATTAAAGAAATACCCATTTTTGATTTAAGATTCAAATTATTTGAATTTTAAAAATGTTGAAATTTTATAAGTGGTTAGTATTTATTATTATGAGGCCACATAAAAATTTTCAGCATTTAATAAAATGTTTAGCTATTTATTTTGGCTAAACAGAACAAATGTCAGAAAAGAAAAATAGAAAAGAAATCAGAAAACCTTACCTGGCGCCGACGCGAAGCAGGCCCACCCCAGCCCAGCCGGCCCACAGGGGCAGGGGCGTCTTCTTCCCCCTCCCGCGCCTCCAAGCTGCTCGGTGGAATGCCACCGAGCTAGCGGGGGACGACACGTCGCCGTCGAGGAGCTTCCAGGCCTCCCCGTGGCCTCTTCTCGCACCTGGAGACTCCCCGCAGCCTCCGCCGTCCATTCCCCCCCTCCCCAGTGCCTATCCTCCTCTCTCTCGCTGAGCTCCGAGAAGAACAGGACGCCGCCGTCGCCATAGCTTGAAGCCTGCGTGGCCAACGACGTCCCCGAGCTGCGCCGTGCTGTCCATCCTCCTCGCCATCCTCGACTTCGACTCCGTGCAGAAGGAATCGAGCTCGGACGCTCTGTAGCCGCCGGAATCTTCTCCACGTTGCCGCCGGACCCGCAAGCCAACTCCGGCGAATTCGTCGTCGTTGGAGCCTCTCCGTCTCCACCGCCTGCGCCGTTGCGTTCACCACCTCCTGGTGAGCAGAACCCCTAATCTTGCGGCCCCTCAATCCCCCCCCTAGACGATTCCGCCATGGACGCAGGAGCTCGTCGCCGCCATGGTCGTCGTCCTCCTCGCTCCCGTGCTCATCGTGAACCCCCTGTAAGGCCCCCGATGCGGTACTAACTCTAACTAGTCGCTTTCGCGTCCGGTCGGAGTTAGAAGCGCATCAAACGCCACCGACGCACGACACTCGCACTCGTGTCGCTGCCGGATTCTCGACAACAGGTATAAAAACACAACTCTACAAGAAAGGAAATACATATATAGATATAGAGCTGGGCGTACAACGCCACTGTCTAGAATATAACATTCTCATGAATACATCTCATCAGTACATCAACCGGAAGCAAAGTCGGACCGGGTACGGTCAAGACACAAATTGCCCTAGAGAGGGCTACATATAAATCCACCCACGGGAACGTCTGAGCCCAACTAAGGATCCTACTGGTCGGAGTAGTCATACTCGTCGTCATCCTCTGGGAGCACCTCCACGAAGTATCGTCCAGTGCTGGGGTCGAGGTAGTAGTCCACTGCAGCGCCGATCAGGCAAAGCGGTAAAAGCGGAAAAGTAAACGGGGGTGAGAACATAACATTACGGAATAACTAACGCTACAGGCAAGGTAAAGGTATAGACAGTTTGCAGCCGTACTAGCATATATGGTGGCTACACGTTCTATCAGAATAAAGATGAGATCCAAGAAATTACGTCGACAACGTGTCGTAAGTCAGCTATCCACCTACTTACGCAAACATAACACATCCTCGTTTCCCTCTCGGTCCCCCTGGACGAAGAAAGACAACCAAGGTACGCACACGGTTTGTCAAGTTTTATAGCATGATTTTCCTTGATGTTATTCTATGAACAAGGAGTAGGTCTCAAGTAGTCCATAACCGCGGACACGGCTTTTCGAAAAGATTTACCCTGCAGGGGTGTACCAACTGTCCATTATAGACGTCGCATGTACGCCCGGTTTTCACTTGGCTAGGTAAGCGGCTGAAACTCCGGAACGTCAGAGTCCCTCTAACTAACAACACACAATTCCGGGTGGCCCCCGGTGAGTCGACACCCAACTCAAAAGCTGGCCACGCTCTCGAATCGGTCTCTACCGTCAGGCTAAGGTCGGTGAGTCACACCTGAATATTCAGGGGACCCCTAGCTCGCCAAGTGTGGACCAACGGGAGAAACCACGTCTCCGCTGGCCCGGGTTGTTTCGAAAACAGCTGGGGTACCAACCAACACACACACAGTTGCAAATGTAAAACAGCTCGGGCCACCACTGGAATTGTACGAAGCTAGGTAGGTAAGACAAGGGGGGCCCCATAAAACCCCACACACGATTAGGCACGCTCGTCAAGAAACACAATACCCGGAACTCGGGTCCTAGGTGACCTAAATGGAACAAAGCACCAGACGGGAATAGTCCAGCCTTCCACCTTTCGTCGAATATAAATTAACATCATTTAACAATAATAAATATCAACCAACTTCTTTTATAACATGATATCCCAACCAAAAATATATAAGGTAAGCAGCAAGTTTTCTATCTATACTAAGCAATGGCTGAGCAGCGGTAACTTAGCAGAACAATGGTTTGCTGGGATGTGGGGATCATGGCTGTATGGGTTTAAACATGGCATATAATGTAGATAGGATCAAGCAATAACGTTCTAGATCTACAGCTAGGCATGAGCAGAAAGTTATAAAGTAATGACATAGATCTCCCCCTTGCCTGGTAAGGTAGTCGAAGCAGCACTCACGGTACCCTCGGGCTCGGTGTCGGACAGCTCCACGTAAGTCTCCTCGGCGGTATCAGGTGCTAACGTAAGGTACCGGCAGGAAAAGGCACAAAAGTAAGCAACTGAAGCAACGCAAACAAGGATGGCATGCTCAAGTTTTATTTACATGGTATGACCCTGTCTAGTCAAGTTTAATGAAGGTGATGACGACAAGTCATCACTTCCATATGCAATTTATTTACATTGTAATGGCTTTGGTCTGAGCCTTAACTTAGGTGTAGATAGCATGATAGCATGACATGAATAACAAAGCATTACAGGAATTTAAATAACATGAAAGTAAAACAATGATTCCGGAGACGGAGTAGTGTCGGTGAAATTGACACTTAGGAAGGTGCAACAACTGTTGAAGGTCAGCCACATAGCATATGACAATATGTTAAGGTTGACTTGAAGAAAAGATGGCAGGGAACTGCATTGACAAGATCAGATGAGCAACATTTCAAATGCACTGAAGTTGGAATGTTGCATGCAGACAGACCTGAAAGCTTCTGGACCAGGTGATCACACCTTGTCTCAAAAGTTGCTCAACACAACAAGAAAACATCACTACTGAACTCCTTGCAGAAAAACACCCCAAAAACATATATGATATGCCTCCATTTGAATTTGCAAAGGCAGTTGTAAATTCAGCTGAAGTTCAGGGGGCTGAGTGCAAAATTTGCACACCATGAATTTTGAAAAAGGTTCAGTTGATGAAAACATTATCACCATGCAACTCCTTGTGCAAAACTACCCAAAAATCATATATGACATGGGTAATTTTAAACTTGAACCAATTACCAAAATAAAGAAAAGCAAAAAGGGGTTTATTTGCAAAATGACACAACTCCAATTTTTAGAAGGGGTCAGATGCAAAAATTACTATCACCACTGTGTTCAGTAGCTCAATTTACCCCAAATGCATATATGGGATGCCACTGTTGACAACTTGGACAAAAACAGATTTGAATTTGAAATTCAAATCCCAATTGAATTTAAAACAGAAAAAGAAAAGAATAACTAAAAAAGAAAGAAAAGGGAGTCCAGCCCACTTGGGCTGGCTTCAACCAGCAGCCCACTGCTGCTGCTCCCCGCTGCGCTAAAGCAATTGGGCCGAGCCCAGTAGGTGCCACGGCCAGCTCCAAATGAGCAAAAAAAAATGGGTTAATCGAACCCAGGGGGATTCGAACCCCGCACCACGCGCTGCAGCACCAAGTGCTCTACCACTCGGCCATTGAACGAGTTGTGACAGGGAACAGAGCGAGCTGAACATAAACCAGCTATGGTGCTGCAACTTAGAACTGAACTGAACTTGGGTTCAGTCGACTGTCGATGGGCAGCGAGGTGAGATCTTGCTCCCGTTGGAGTCGATCCAGGACCCCAGTACACGGCGGCTGCACTGCATCTCCTCGTGCATCTACGGTGGTCTGCATCTCGCGAAAAGGAGCAGGTTGGGCGTGGTCTGAAACAAGAAAAGAAGTGGCTTTCCACTGACAGACGAAGGTTCAGGCGGCTGCTCCCTCGCGCGACGACTTCCGGCGTCGATGCCATCTTCTGCAGGGCACCACGGCTCCACTGCTCGCTGCTCGTCGAAGTTGGATGTGCCGCGAACCCATTTCACAGCTAAGGAGACCTCGCCGCGCTACGAAACGGAGCTACGCCTCGACGGAAAAATCATGGCGGAATCGGGTCTGAAGAAACAGGGGAGGGAGAACGAGCTCACAGCGGGGAAGAAAGGTTTGCACGGGCTCGGGGAGGTCGCCGGACGCTTGCTGTCGGCGTCGTGGACGAGGACGGGGACGAAGCAGCGCGGAGCTCAGGCCATGGACCTCCTGTCCATGGCGGAATCGAGCCGGATTGCAGAGAAGGGGAATGGGAGAGGCGGCGGCTTCCGAGGGGGAAGAAGGCTAGGGTTTGGAGAGGAGGGTCTGGCGCATATAAAGGAGAGGGGGAAGGCGACGTGGACGCAGGAGGTCCTCTCCTCCACGGCGCCATGTGCGTTCAGGGGAAAAAGCTGAAGAGAGGAGGGGGATGACAGGAGGGGCCCGCGCGGCAGTGAGAGAGAGACGAAGGGAAAAAAGAAAAAGGGAGCGGGCGCTCCAGGTGGGCTGAGTCCAGGCGGCCCAGCTGGGCTGGAGGAGAGAGGAAAGAAGAAACAGGCCCTTTTCCAAAAGAAAAAGAGCAGCAGAGAGAAATAAAAGAAAAAGAAAAAGATTAGAGGTCAGAAAAATATTCCAAATATTTTTATAAATCCCCTAAAAAGATGTTTGATCATCCAAAATTGGTTTGATCATTTTTGCATGCAGTGAAAAATCTCCACAAGCAAAACAGTACCTTTTTCTATTTAAAATTAAATAGAAAAGGACTTGGAGAGTTTTTGAGAGAAAAATAGGAGGTTCAAAATTTCATGAGTTTGAAATTTCTAATCCTTGCATTTTTCTAGATTTTTCAAAAGTGGTTTGACCAATTTTGGCAACAACAAAAATGTGGCCCTGTTTTTGAATTCAAAACACTTTGAACTAGGGCTACTGTTTTTGTTGGTGGCAAAAATGCCTTGAGGATTTTAAAACCCTTGCCATATGAAATGAAATGGCTAGGCCAAGTTTGGGATCAAGAGGAGTGAGCATGTGGCAAGGAAAATTCCATGACTGCCCCTCTTGAACCACTTTGGATGCAAAAGAAACCAACCCAACATGACTCCAATCTCAATGCCAATTTAAATCACCACATGGAATGACATAAACCTCCACCATGCCAAGTTACAAGTCCAACAGAGAAAGTAAAATACATGGTGTTTGCACTTATTACATGTGGGCTGTTACAGCTCTCCCCCACCAACACAGGATCTCGTCCCGAGATCTAAGCAAGAAAAAGCTTGGGATACTCGGAACGGAGATGATCTTCACGCTCCCACGTTGCTTCCTTCTGCGAGTGATGTGCCCATTGCACCTTGAGGAACTTGATGGTCTTGTTGCGAGTCTTGCGCTCGGACGAGTCAAGAACACGGACTGGACATTCTGAGTAAGAAAGATCCGCACTGAGCTGGATCTCTCCCAAGTCCACTGCCTGCTCTGGCTGCTTGAAACACTTCTTCAACTGAGACAGGTGAAACACATCATGCACCATAGCCAAGCTGTCTGGAAGCTCGAGGCGGAACGCAAGAGGTCCCCGAGTCTCAAGAATGCGGAACGGACCAACCAACCTGGGAGCCAACTTGCCTTTGATCCCAAAGCGGTGAGTGCCTCGAAGTGGAGACACTTTGAGGTATGCGAAGTCACCTACTTTGAAGTCAACACCACGGTGCATCTTGTCATAATAGGCCTTCTGCCTAGACTGTGCTGCCTTTAGGTTCTCTCGGACAATCTTCACTGTGTCCTCTGCCTCTTGGATCACATCTGGACCGAACAGCTGCCTCTCGCCTGTCTCGGACCAGTTCAAAGGTGTCCTGCACTTGCGACCATACAACACTTCAAACGGCGCTGCTTGCAGACTTGCTTGATAACTGTTGTTGTACGAGAACTCAGCATATGGCAAGCATTCTTCCCACTTCATGCCAAACGAGATGACACATGCCCTCAACATGTCCTCAAGAATTTGATTCACACTCTCAACCTGCCCACTGGTCTGAGGGTGATAAGCGGTACTGAACAACACTGTCGTACCAATGGCCTTTTGGAAAGCCTGCCAGAACTTGGAGGTGAAAAGACTGCCTCGATCAGAACTGATCTTCTTGGGGATGCCATGCAAAGATACAACTCGTGCGGTGTACAAATCCGCCAACTGAGCTGCTGAAATGGAGTCCTTCATTGGAAAGAAGTGGGCAACTTTGGAGAGATTGTCAATGACAACAAAGATGGCATTGTTCTTCTTCTGCGACAGAGGAAACCCGGTGATGAAATCCATCTCAATGTGATCCCATTTCCACTCTGGAATTTCAATTGGCTGAAGTAGCCCTGCAAGCTTCTGATGCTGTGCCTTGACTCTCCTGCACACATCACACTGGGAGACAAAACGGGCAACATCCCGCTTCATACGAGTCCACCAAAAGCTCTGCTTGAGGTCCTGATACATCTTGGTGCTACCAGGGTGGATAGACAGCTTTGAGTCATGGGCTTCTTTCAATATGACCTCTCTGAGGCCTCCTTCCTTGGGAACAACAACTCTCTCCTCGAACATCACGGTGCCGTCATTGTGCACTGAAAAGCAACCGTACTTCGGAACTGAGGCGGCAACACCCTGCTTGACTTTCTGAATCATCAAGCTACCAGACTGAGCTTCACGAATCTTGTCACGGATAGTGGGTTCTACCACAAGGTTGGCTAGATATCCTGCTGGAACTAGCTCAAGATTGAGCCTTCGAAAGGCCTCACATAAATCTGGGTGTATCTTCTGCACCTGGACACTGTTGCAATCACCCTTGCGGCTCAATGCATCAGCTATGACATTCGCCTTGCCAGGCGTATACGGAATATCCACGGAGTACTCAGTAATAGTCTCGAGCCACCTCCTTTGCCTCAAGTTCAGGTTAGGCTGGGTGAACAAGTACTTTAAGCTTTTGTGATCAGTGAACACATCAACCTTCCTCCCTAGGAGGAGGTGTCGCCAAATAACCAACGCATGAATCACTGCAGCCAGCTCAAGATCAGGGGTCGGATAGTTCCTCTCAGCCTGCTTCAACTGTCTGGAGGTGTACGCCACAATACTCTTTCCCTGCATCAATACTCCGCCCAGGCCATTCAACGAGGCATCACAGAACACTTGAAACGGCTGTGACTCATCCGGCGGCGTAAGGATCAGAGCTGTGGTCAGCCTTATCTTCAACTCATCAAAAGCTGCCTGGCAAGCCTGTGACCAAACGTACTTCTTTCCCTTGCACAACAGCTCAGTCATCGGCTTTGCTAACTTGGAGAAATTCTCGACAAACTTCCTGCAATAGCTGGCAAGTCCGAGAAAGCTCCTCAACTGCTTGACATTCTTCGGCGGAGTCCAATCTTGAATCGTCCGGACTCTGTCTGGGTCAACAGCAATGCCCTCTGAGGAAATGACATGGCCAAGAAAGTTGACCTTGTTCATCCAGAATTCACACTTGGAGAACTTGGCATAAAACTGGTGATCTCTCAACTTCTGCAACACCAATCTGAGATGCTCCTCGTGCTCAGCCTCTGACTTGGAAAAGACAAGGATGTCGTCGAGGTAGAGGAGTACGAACACGTCTAGCCACTCTTGGAAGAGATAGTTCATGGCCCTCATGAACGTTGGAGGTGCGTTTGAAAAGCCAAACGTCGTGACCGTAAACTCGTACAGTCCATAACGAGTGCGGAAGGCTGTCTTCGGAATGTCCTCCTCACGGACACGGATCTGGTGGTACCCCATCTTTAGATCAAGCTTTGAAAACACTTTTGCTCCATGCAATTGCTCAAACAAGTCATTGATGTTGGGCAAAGGGTATTTGTTTTTGATCGTCTTCTTGTTGATACCACGGTAGTCTTGAACCAACCGGCTAGTACCATCTTTCTTCTTGACAAAAAGACACGGGGCACCCCAAGGGGAAGTGCTCGGACGAACGAGCCCATCCTTCTCAAGCTTCACCAACTGCTCTTTCAACTCCACCAGCTCTTCCGGACACATCTTGTACGGCTGCCGAGATATCGGCTGTGTACCAGGTTCTAGCTCGATCACGAACTCAATAGCACGCACGGGTGGAATACCTGGCAACTCCTCTGGAAAGACATCTGGGAACTCTCGAACAACTCTGACCTCTTCGATCAATGGAGCAACTCTAGCGTTCAGAGCGTACAACTGCGCTGATCCTGCTGTCGAGCTACAAGTGTACCAAATCTCTGCGCCTGCATCGTGCGTCAGCAACACGGTCTTGGACGGACAATCGATCTTGGCCTTGTACTTGACAAGCCAATCCATGCCCAAGATGACATCAATGTCGGAACTTGGAAGCAAGATCAAAGATGCTGAGAAAGGAAGACCCTGGATATGAATCTGCACGTCAGGAACTCTGACAGCTGAGCTCATCTTGGAACCTGGGGAAGAAATGGCCAAAGGTGAAGGCATCACCTCTGACTGGAAGTCAAATCTCTGAGCAAAGGACTTGGATATGAAGGAATGGGAAGCTCCGGAATCAAACAAAACTGTCGCTGGAACTGAACACACAAGTAACCTACCAAGCATAATCTCAGACGACTGCTGAGCCTCTGCCACAGTCACGTTGTTCACCCTGAGCGCTCGTGGCTGGGCCCGCACCATCGCGTTGCTTGGTGTAGAGCGAGGTGGGGGTGGAGGCAGCCTGGCGTAACGAGGGTCGGTGCACTGCGGAGACTTGTGGCCCGACTTGCCACACTTGAAGCACGTGATCTCTGGCCTAGGCTGGCCCTGTGGAGCAGGCGGCCTCGCGTAGGGTGGAGTAGAGCGAGGTCCGTGCTGCACTGGGACGGGAGGGCGGGCAAAAGTGCGGACAACTGCCCCCCTCGGCTGGAACTGCTGGCGCTGCGGCTGAGGCTGTGGCTCTGCAACCCAGAACTTGGCCTTCTTGTGGATCATCACCGCTGAACTGTGCTCTCTCTGCTTCCTCTTCTCTGCGGAACGCTCTGCCTCAGCTGACTCCTGTCTGATAGCCTGGTCGACGAACTCTGAGAACTGGCTCGGCGTGGACAAGGTGAGCGCATACTTGATGTCCGTGGCAAGACCACCGCGGAACCTGGCAATGCGCTTGGTCTCTGACGAGACCTCCTCTGGAGCGTACCTGGCAAGCCTGACGAAGGCCAGGTTATATTCCTGCACAGACCTGTCCCCCTGCCTCAGAGCTAAGAACTCCTCGCGCTTCCTCTCGATCAGTCCACTGGGAATATGAGCAGCTCTGAAATCCTTGACGAAGTCATGCTACGTGATCTCTGCATCACCCTTGTTCTCCTTGTACGTCGAGAACCAACTGCCTGCAGCACCCTGGAGCTGGAAGGAGGCGAAGGTGACGTAGTCGACGGGTCTGACGGTGTTGGCCTTGAAGTGCTTCTTGATCTCTGCAATCCAGTCATCCGCCTCCAGCGGGTCTCGAGCCTCGGAGAACCTGGGGGGGCTGATCGCAAGAAACTGCTACAGTGTGGTGTACTGTGGACGATCATTCCTCTGGGCACCCTGGTTCTGCAGCATCTGAAGGATCGCAGCTGTGCCCTGAGCCACTGCAGCTACAGCCTCCCCAAGGATAGGGTTCTCTGGCGGCGGCATGTTCGCTCTTGGCATCCTGTATACAGGTACACTTATGAGAACATGAACGAATCATTGAAGTAACCAGAGTTAAAGCAAAATTGACAACAAAACTTCCTCATGAGGTATGAGAAAGCCGAAGGCTGAAATTCCACCAAGGTTAACCCGAAAAGTCGATAACTAGGTGCTACTGGAATTCCCAAACCAAGAACATCCAAGTCCAATATAATAATGTGCTAGCGAGCACACAACAATATATACGAGCGGTTGGAAACCTGCACAATGAGACATCTGTCCTGAGCGGCCCGCCATCACGGTCGTCCATAGGGGAAAGAGACCACATCCATATTACCATAGGATGCCCGCCAATCCTGTATGGACGGTTCACCTGGGGTACGCCGTAAGCGAGGTGGAGCAGTCAACCCCAAGTGGCGGCTCAGTGGTCTCAAAGACGCTAACACATCTCGTCGCTAGCAAAACATTATAGAGGAATCAGAGTCTCATGTAAACGAGATCCTAGATTTTTTTGAAAGGGGATAAGTTGCAGAGACAAAACATCGTTTCACTTCCTCACGGAAAAAGGGGTGGGAGGGTGGTATAAGGAGAAAACAGAAAGAGGTCCTACTCTCCGAAATTTTTCCTATATAACTACCAAAATAGTTGCTAGACTCAACTTCGGCCAGTAAAGGGTCCTACAGTCAGTCCTGCTCTGATACCAAGTTGTAAGGCCCCCGATGCGGTACTAACTCTAACTAGTCGCTTTCGCGTCCGGTCGGAGTTAGAAGCGCATCAAACGCCACCGACGCACGACACTCGCACTCGTGTCGCTGCCGGATTCTCGACAACAGGTATAAAAACACAACTCTACAAGAAAGGAAATACATATATAGATATAGAGCTGGGCGTACAACGCCACTGTCTAGAATATAACATTCTCATGAATACATCTCATCAGTACATCAAGCGGAAGCAAAGTCGGACCGGGTATGGTCAAGACACAAATTGCCCTAGAGAGGGCTACATATAAATCCACCCACGGGAACGTTTGAGCCCAACTAAGGATCCTACTGGTCGGAGTAGTCGTACTCGTCGTCATCCTCCGGGAGCACCTCCACGAAGTATCGTCCAGTGCTGGGGTCGAGGTAGTAGTCCACTGCAGCGGCCGATCAGGCAAAGCGGTAAAAGCGGAAAAGTAAACGGGGGTGAGAACATAACATTACGGAATAACTAACGCTATAGGCAAGGTAAAGGTATAGACAGTTTGCAGCCGTACTAGCATATATGGTGGCTACACGTTCTATCAGAATAAAGATGAGATCCAAGAAATTACGTCGACAACGTGTCGTAAGTCAGCTATCCACCTACTTACGCAAACATAACACATCCTCGTTTCCCTCTCGGTCCCCCTGGACGAAGAAAGACAACCAAGGTACGCACACGGTTTGTCAAGTTTTATAGCATGATTTTCCTTGATGTTATTCTATGAACAAGGAGTAGGTCTCAAGTAGTCCATAACCGCGGACACGGCTTTTCGAAAAGATTTACCCTGCAGGGGGTACCAACTGTCCATTATAGACGTCGCATGTACGCCCGGTTTTCACTTGGCTAGGTAAGCGCCTGAAACTCCGGAACGTCAGAGTCCCTCTAACTAACAACACACAATTCCGGGTGGCCCCCGGTGAGTCGACACCCAACTCAAAAGCTGGCCACGCTCTCGAATCGGTCTCTACCGTCAGGCTAAGGTCGGTGAGTCACACCTGAATATTCAGGGCATCCCTAGCTCGCCAAGTGTGGACCAACGGGAGAAACCACGTCTCCGCTGGCCCGGGTTGTTTCGAAAACACCTGGGGTACCAACCAACACACACACAGTTGCAAATGTAAAACAGCTCGGGCCACCACTGGAATTGTATGAAGCTAGGTAGGTAAGACAAGGGGGGCCCCATAAAACCCCACACACGATTAGGCACGCTCGTCAAGAAACACAATACCCGGAACTCGGGTCCTAGGTGACTTAAATGGAACAAAGCACCAGACGGGAATAGTCCAGCCTTCCACCTTTCGTCGAATATAAATTAACATCATTTAACAATAATAAATATCAACCAACTTCTTTTATAACATGATATCCCAACCAAAAATATATAAGGTAAGCAGCAAGTTTTCTATCTATACTAAGCAATGGCTGAGCAGCGGTAACTTAGCAGAACAATGGTTTGCTGGGATGTGGGGATCATGGCTGTATGGGTTTAAACATGGCATATAATGTAGATAGGATCAAGCAATAACGTTCTAGATCTACAGCTAGGCATGAGCAGAAAGTTATAAAGTAATGACACAGATCTCCCCCTTGCCTGGTAAGGTAGTCGAAGCAGCACTCACGGTACCCTCGGGCTCGGTGTCGGACAGCTCCACGTAAGTCTCCTCGGCGGTATCAGGTGCTAACGTAAGGTACCGGCAAGAAAAGGCACACAAGTAAGCAACTGAAGCAACGCAAACAAGGATGGCATGCTCAAGTTTTATTTACATGGTATGACCCTGTCTAGTCAAGTTTAATGAAGGTGATGACGACAAGTCATCACTTCCATATGCAATTTATTTACATTATAATGGCTTTGGTCTGAGCCTTAACTTAGGTGTAGATAGCATGATAGCATGACATGAACAACAAAGCATTACAGGAATTTAAATAACATGAAAGTAAAACAATGATTCCGGAGACGGAGTAGTGTCGGTGAAATTGACACTTAGGAAGGTGCAACAACTGTTGAAGGTCAGCCACATAGCATATGACAATATGTTAAGGCTGACTTGAAGAAAAGATGGCAGGTAACTGCCTTGACAAGATCAGATGAGCAACATTTCAAATGCACTGAAGTTGGAATGTTGCATGCAGACAGACCTGAAAGCTTCTAGACCAGGTGATCACACCTTGTCTCAAAAGTTGCTCTACACAACAAGAAAACATCACTACTGAACTCCTTGCAGAAAAACACCCCAAAAACATATATGATATGCCTCCATTTGAATTTGCAAAGGCAGTTGTAAATTCAGCTGAAGTTCAGGGGGCTGAGTGCAAAATTTGCACACCATGAATTTTGAAAAAGGTTCAGTTGATGAAAACATTATCACCATGCAACTCCTTGTGCAAAACTACCCAAAAATCATATATGACATGGGTAATTTTAAACTTGAACCAATTACCAAAATAAAGAAAAGCAAAAAGGGGTTTATTTGCAAAATGACACAACTCCAATTTTTAGAAGGGGTCAGAGTCAAAAATGACTATCACCACTGTGTTCAGTAGCTCAATTTACCACAAATGCATATATGGGATGCCACTGTTGACAACTTGGACAAAAACAGATTTGAATTTGAAATTCAAATCCAAATTGAATTTAAAACAGAAAAAGAAAAGAATAACTAAAAAAAAAGAAAAGGGAGTCCAGCCCACTTGGGCTGGCTTCAACCAGCAGCCCACTGCTGCTGCTCCCCGCTGCGCTAAAGCAATTGGGCCGAGCCCAGTAGGTGCCACGGCCAGCTCCAAATGAGCAAAAAAAAATGGGTTAATCGAACCCAGGGGGATTCGAACCCCGCACCGCGCGCTGCAGCACCAAGTGCTCTACCACTCGGCCATCGAACGAGTTGTGACAGGGAACAGAGCGCGCTGAACATAAACCAGCTACGGGGCTGCAACTTAGAACTGAACTGAACTTGGGTTCAGTCGACTGTCGATGGGCAGCGAGGTGGGATCTTGCTCCCGTTGGAGTCGATCCAGGACCCCAGTACACGGCGGCTGCACTGCATCTCCTCGTGCATCTACGGTGGTCTGCATCTCGCGAAAAGGAGCAGGTTGGGCGTGGTCTGAAACAAGAAAAGAAGTGGCTTTCCACTGACAGACGAAGGTTCAGGCGGCTGCTCCCTCGCGCGACGACTTCCGGCGTCGATGCCATCTTCTGCAGGGCACCACGGCTCCACTGCTCACTGCTGGTCGGAGTTGGATGTGCCGCGAACACATTTCACTGCTAAGGAGACCTCGCCGCGCTACGAAACGGAGCTACGCCTCGACGGAAAAATCATGGCGGAATCGGGTCTGAAGAAACAGGGGAGGGAGAACGAGCTCACAGCGGGGAAGAAAGGTTCGCACGGGCTCGGGGAGGTCGCCGGACGCTTGCTGTCGGCGTCATGGACGAGGACGGGGACGAAGCAGCGCGGAGCTCAGGCCATGGACCTCCTGTCCATGGCGGAATCGAGCCGGATTGCAGAGAAGGGGAACGGGAGAGGCGGCGGCTTCCGAGGGGGAAGAAGGCTAGGTTTTGGAGAGGAGGGTCTGGCGCATATAAAGGAGAGGGGGGAGGCGACGTGGACGCAGGAGGTCCTCTCCTCCACGGCGCCATGTGCGTGCAGGGGAAAAAGCTGAAGAGAGGAGGGGGATGATAGGCGGGGCCCGCGCGGCAGTGAGAGAGAGACGAAGGGAAAAAAGAAAAAGGGAGCGGGCGCCCCAGGTGGGCTGAGTCCAGGCGGCCCAGCTGGGCTGGAGGAGAGAAGAAAGAAGAAACAGGCCCTTTTCCAAAAGAAAAAGAGCAGCAGAGAGAAATAAAAGAAAAAGAAAAAGATTAGAGGTCAGAAAAATATTCCAAATATTTTTATAAATCCCCTAAAAAGATGTTTGATCATCCAAAATTGGTTTGATCAATTTTGCATGCAGTGAAAAATCTCCACAAGCAAAACAGTACCTTTTTCTATTTAAAATTAAATAGAAAAGGACTTGGAGAGTTTTTGAGAGAAAAATAGGAGGTTCAAAATTTCATGAGTTTGAAATTTGTAATCCTTGCATTTTTTCTAGATTTTTCAAAAGTGGTTTGACCAATTTTGGCAACAACAAAAATGTGGCCCTGTTTTTGAATTCAAAACACTTTGAACTAGGGCTACTGTTTTTGTTGGTGGCAAAAATGCCTTGAGGATTTAAAAACCCTTGCCATATGAAATGAAATGGCTAGGCCAAGTTTGGGATCAAGAGGAGTGAGCATGTGGCAAGAAAATTCCATGACTGCCCCTCTTGAACCACTTTGGATGCAAAAGAAACCAACCCAACATGACTCCAATCTCAATGCGAATTTAAATCACCACATGGAATGACATAAACCTCCACCATGCCAAGTTACAAGTCCAACAGAGAAAGTAAAATACATGGTGTTTGCACTTATTACATGTGGGCTGTTACACCCCCAGTGTGTGCGTTTGGCTCCTGAACTTGCCAGCGTTCGAACGCGCACAGAATCGCCTCAAATCTTGCACTACAACGTCGACTACGACCTCGCCGTGGTTCTGTTGCCGCCGGAGTCGTCGCCGGCGTCGCTTCCGACCACCCCGTGACCCCCTGTTGCCTCCAGAAGACGCGGACGACCTCCAGGAGCAAGCCGGTGCCCTCCGTTTCCCCTCCCGTGGCCGGATTCGTGTTCCCGTGCTGCGCCGCCGTGGCCAGGCCGCCGGCGTGTCAGCCCTAACCCCCCCTGTTAAGCACCCAGTTAATGACCCCTGGGTCACTGACCAGTGGGCCCAGTGGCTTAATTAAGCCACTGGATTAATTTAACCCACGGGTTAAGTTAACCCAGTCACTGACACCCTGGACCCACATGTCAGCTGACCCAATAAATCATTTTATGAATTTCCAGAAAATCAAAATGAATTAAAGAATTCCAGAAATTCCAAAAAATACCCCAAACTTTGGAAATTCATAGAAAATTCATATTAACTCCAAATTGGACAAATAATATATGAAAAATGATCAGGAGAAAATTATATTTCCAAATATGCAACTTTCAACTCTGTTTGAGTTGAATTTAAAATGTGATCAGTAGCATTTGCTATTTGATTTAAATGGAATTAAATCAAATTCAAATCAAATAATTTTGCAACTTGAACCATGGCAACATTCTACATTTCAATCACACATCAGAGGCATATCATACACATTTGAAGTTGTTTCAAAATGATCAAACTATACCACATACAACTTGGTTAATGTTGAATTCAAATGTGGAGTTTGAATTTGCATTTCAAATGCAATATACCCCACTTAAATGGAATTGCCTCACACATCAAAACTTATACTTCAAGTTTCAACATTCATTCATGTGCTTGAGCATTGCATTCATATTGATTGCTACTTCGTGCTTTGTTTGTCGAGTAGAGGTGGAACCGGAGCAAGAGGTTGCAACCTTCGTTGAAGACCCCGAACCCGAACCTCGTCAGCAAGGCAAGCAAACCCCCATTGATCATGTCGATAAAATCCCACTTCCCTCTCATGTCTCGCTTATGCATTGTTTAGGATGATCACCATGATTATTTTCTACCGCATAGATGAACCCATTCCTTTGCATGACCTATCATTTTGTCACAGTAGTAAGCAAACCACAATCCTAGCAAATGTAGGAGTTGTTTGATATCATGTGGCCCCTGCAAATGTTACTGCTTATTGCATGCTTAGTATGATACCATGTTGTTACTGTGATGTGAATCGGGATGGGAATGATCATGTTGATGTTGGTAGAAAAGTGTTGGTGAATCGACCCTAATACAAGGTGAATGATGAGAGGCTGTGTAGGAGTACACAGTGGGTTGTCTCGTTGAACACCGCCCTAGTATGAGTTCTTGTGTGGTGATCCAAGATGAAGAGTACAACCACACATTGGGCTCACTGACCCCTCTCAACTTACTAACTCATGCCTTTCGATGTCCAGATGTCGCAATAGTTCGGAGTTCTGGTAGGTCTGTGGCCTGGATGCTAAGTGAGAGAACGGCTCATCCGAGACCGGCTTATGCACCACGCACAGATCACTTGGGTCCACTTCGGTAAACCGGCCGGGTTCACGATTGTGGTAACCAACCCAAGTAGGCGGCTTTCTCGGACTAGATCGGCTATGAGGTAACAGTTGTGGTGAGCATCCTCGCTGGCACCCCTTGAATGGTGTCGAGATCAAAGGCGGTAAATGATGATCATGTGTGTGTAGCGGTACACCCTTGCAAGGTTAACAAAACTATTCGAATAGCCGCGTCCGCGGTTATGGACTTCTTGGAAAGCTTAGCTTGATTATTAGATAACTTGAACCGGATACTTCTAAAACACACCAAGATAAGTGTGAGTTCTATGGCGTGCTTCCTCGTGGGGAAGTCGAGGAAGGCACCATAGTGGTGTATTGGTTGGAGAAAGTAGTGGACTCGTGTACGCTTCTTACCTCAAAGTCTGGTATTCGTAGTTCAGGATTAGCCAAGTCAAAGCTGGCACTTCTGCAAATGAACCCCACCTCCCTTTACCTTGATACATGTGCATGAGTAGTATAGCCCCTATGTAAGTCTTGCTGAGTACGACTTTGTACTCACGTTTGCTTAATCTATGTTTTAGATGATGCCACTAACCCCGAAGGTGGCTTCTTCATCGAGCTGGACGACTGAAGACCAACTAGTCTAGTCCCAGTCAGACGACTAGTTCCCTCGTGGAGGGCTTTGTGTTTAAATAAGGCTTCTTAAGCCATTTGTTAAACTTGTCTGTACTCGGACATAATTTTCTTCCGCTTGTAATGTAATGTTGGATCACATGCATGTGATCTCTGTGTGCACTCTATAAGAGTTATAAATAAAATGTACACTTTGTAGAGAATTGCAATGGTACCTGCTGTTCATACAAGGCATGTGTGCTGCGTGTATGTTTATATCATGCATGTCTTTGTATGGGTTTTCGAGACCTTAGTTGTGTTCTGGCTGGCGGTTTTTCATACACCAAGTGGCCCTTAGATGTGCGCAGCTTGGGGCATCGCGATGCGATTGCTCGAGACTCCGTCTCGTGCACACTTTGTGGTATGATCGAGCCCGCCCTAGACCCCGACTAAGTGATCGGGCTGGAGTAAGTCTATGTAAGAGTTATGAGATAGTCGATAGTATGGTTGAGGCGACTTGTCTTTGAATATGGGAGTTCACCACCCATATCATTAGACTTGTGTGCGGACGACGAGGACCCATCTCAGTTGATCATCCGGCCTGGATGGGATGCCCCTCACGTACGATGCTTTCCGAGAACGTTCTGTGCTTGGCCTTGTCTGCTTAGACAAGTGGGTACGGTTCTCGGCTCTCCATATGACTATGCCTTAACTGGACTTGCATACGCTAACCCCGGGTCCCGACAGACTTGGTATCAGAGCAGGACTGACTGTAGGACTAGTAGCCTTGGCCGAAGTCGAGTCTAGCCTTCTATAGTTATATAGTTACTCTGGGTATATAAGGGAACAACGTAAGGCTTCTTTTTTCTCCTTACCCCCTTCGTTCTGAGTTCTGAGTCACCCTCATCTTGTTCTACGGGAAGATATGACTAGGCTCTCCTCTGTCTGATTAGAACATCTCGTTGTTTGCTTCCTCATAGCCGTAGGAAAGTTGTGATCGGTTTTTAATAGTGGTTATGCTCCCTGTTTTATTACATCGTATGTAAGTGCTGTTTCTATGTTGTAAGAAATTGTCTTTTTCTTGCAATTACAGCCGTTATGCTATCCGAGTCATTCCAGGTTTATCTCATAATCTGATGCATTTGCAAACTCCTTTTTGTTTCAGATGGCAGATCTTCCCCCTCGGCAGATTGTTCGTTTGACCAGGTGCCTCGGTGTGCGTGGCCATCCCGCCACGTTGATCGAGATGATGTCCTATGTGGGATATCGATGGTACCCTGAGTACACCATCGAGGAGCAGTTTCACGACTTCAACCAGACGCAGTTCCACTGCATTGTCCGGATCTATCCGCACCACGTTGGAGTCACTCAGCCTATCCACTTTGGACATGGCATTGGCGTTACCGAGAACATGGCTGTGCAGGATGCTGCATACTCATGTATGACACTGCTGAGAGAGGAGCACACTTTGCTGAGAGAGACTTCTTTCCGCTATATCCCTGCTGCACTTCCAGGAGAAGAGGGATATTACACCGGACTCTACTCAGATCACTCTGCAGAGGATCCAGCACTCCAGGTGACTGCTAGGTTTGCTAGTGACAGAGATCGTGATGCACGTGCTCTCCGTTTTGAGCTCCACGCCACCCGTGTTCGTCTGTATCGAGCACTGACACTATTGGCACCCTTTGTGAGCGTGGGATCAGTTGAGCATGATGCGATCTATCCAGTGAGGACCCAGATGCCTTCTCGAGTTGCTTGGCCCGAGATTGGAGGAATTTTTCCACCCCGTGGTCCTTTGCTTCCACCCTACACTGGACCTAGGCCCCATCCTTGCCCAAATGGATATCAAGGTCCACAAGCCTTCGTGTTTTCCGATGGTCACCTCCAGCTACCGGGATACGCGGGTAACTTTTACGAGGACTACTATGGAGATGGAGATGAGTGAGACCGCCTGTGGTCTTACTTAGTGATGATGTAGTAGTATCTTAGTATATTGTATGCAAGGGTCTAAGTTCCAGAGGCTTAGATAAATAATGTATAGGAAGTCAGAGTGCCTCTGAAGGATGTATCATCTTCATCACGTTTGTATTAGCTTAGTGCTTGTACTAAAACGATGTATGGTTTGTATGACAACTTGTGAATTTATGGCTTGTATGCTTTATCACCATGTTGTCAAGATGATTACTTCCTTTGCTCTGTAATCCTTCCAGTACTTCAATACCTTGTTAGACTCTCCAAATCAACTCTGTTTGACTTTGGTTTTCACCTTCAGGATGTCTCAAGGAACCCGTGGCCAGGTTGGTCGTAACCAAGGTCGTGGGAATGACCAGGAGGAAGGCAACCTTCCACCCCCACCCACGATGGCACAAGTTCTGATGGAAGTTGAGAGGAACCGCCGTGACTCTCACCACCTACTGGAAGTCATCGCACGCAACACCACTCAGCAGCGCAATGAGCTGGTGTCCCTGAACGACTTCATCCGGCTTCATCCCCCTGTTTTCAGTTACTCCACCGAGCCCCTTGACGCCGATGACTGGCTTCGCAGCATCGAGAGGAAGCTCCAAGCAGGCCGTGTTGCAACTGGTGACAAGGTCAGCTATGCCACCTATCACCTTGAAGGTGCAGCTAGTTCGTGGTGGGAGAACTTTCTGAATATGCGCCCCGTTGGACCACCTGCATCTTGGGAGGAATTCTGCACGTCCTTCCGTGAGCACCACATTCCCAGGGGTCTTATGGACCGCAAGCGTGAGGAGTTCTGCAACCTCACTCAAGGCAGAAGGACCGTTGATGAGTTTAGTCGTGAGTTCAACCGACTTGCTCGTTATGCAACTAAAGAAGTCTCCACCGACTCCAAGAAACAAGAGAGGTTCCGTCGTGGCCTCAACACCGGACTTCGTCGTGAGCTCAATCTTCATGACTTTGCCACATTCCAGGTCCTTGTCAACAAGGCCATCAAGGCCGAGGACATGAACACCCCCAACGACTTTCGCAAACACCCCAGAGATGATGGTTCATCCAGTTCTGGCTCCCAGAAGCGCAAGATCTGGATCCCAAACAGCATGTTCCGCCAGAACAACCCCCCGAGGCCATCCTATGTGGCGCCTCGTCCACCCACCCAGTTCCACCCAGCTCCACCAAACAACCCAGCTCCACGCACTGTTTTCGGAGCCTGTTACAAGTGTGGTCAGGAAGGCCACTATTCTCGTGAGTGTCCCCAGAACCAGCTCCAGCACCAGCATGCTCCACCACGTGCCGGAGGCAACAACAACAACAACAATGGTCGTGGCAAGCCACCCCAGAAGGTCTACACCGCCAAACCAGCTCCTCCCGCCACTCGTGGACGTGTGAACCAGATTGCCGCCGAAGAGACTGACGACACCACTGACGTCATTCTTGGTACGCTCCCAGTCAATTTTTGTTCCTACTTCCGTTCTTTTCGACCCAGGAGCATCTCATTCATTCATGTCGGAAAGTTATGCACTTCGTCATGAGTTACCCTTTGTTGAATTGTCCACCCCGATGATTATTCAAACTCCAGGGTCAAGATGGCAAACTAATAGAGTAAGCCATGGTAATCAGATTGCAATTGAGGGTTTAGTATTCCTTGCTTCACTCATAGCCCTCAAGTCTTCAGATATTGATGTCATCCTTGGCATGGATTGGCTATCAAGACAGAATGCCTACCTGGATTGCAAAGGCAAATCCGTGAAACTCACCCACCCTTCAGGCAAAACAGTCAACTATACCTCACCCAGAACAAGAACCCAAGTGCATTCCTTGAATGTACTTCCCCTTCCCGAACTTGAAGATATTCCGGTGGTTCGTGACTTCCCGGATGTCTTTCCTGAAGAGCTGCCGGGAATGCCACCCGACAGATGTGTAGAGTTTATAGTGGATCTTGCACCAGGAACCGCACCAATTTCTAGACGCCCATACAAAATGGCCCCACGTGAGTTAGCTGAGCTTAAAACCCAACTGGAAGCTTTGTTGGAGAAAGGCTTCATCCGCCCTAGCTCATCGCCATGGGGTTGCCCCGTTCTGTTCGTAACGAAGAAAGATGGAACAGAAAGGATGTGCGTAGACTATCGCCCGCTAAATTTAGCGACGATAAAGAACAAGTACCCTTTGCCCAGGATCAATGATCTTTATGATCAACTTGTAGGATCCTCCTTCTTCTCCAAGATGGATTTGAGATTAGGTTATCATCAAATCAAGATCCGAAACGAGGACATTCCCAAAACGGCTTTTACTACTCGTTATGGTCTTTACGAGTACACCGCCATGTCCTTTGGTTTAACCAATGCCCCCTCCACTTTCTCACGCATGATGAACTCGATCTTGATGGAGTATTTGGACCAGTTCGTCGTGGTTTACCTCGATGACATTCTCATCTACTCGAAGAACGAAGAAGAACATGCCGAACACCTAAGGCTGGTATTGATGAAATTTAGAGAGCATCTCCTGTATGCTAAATTCTCCAAGTGTGAATTCTGGCTACCAGAAGTGACCTACTTAGGCCACGTGATTTCTGCAAAAGGCATTGCTGTGAATCCCGAGAGAGTTCAGGCCGTCCTTGACTGGACTCCACCTGAATCGGTTAAGCAAGTTAGGAGTTTTCTTGGCCTAGCCAGCTATTGCCGTCGCTTCGTCGAGAACTTTTCTAAAGTTGCAAAGCCTCTAACTGAACTCCTCAAGAAAGACAAGAAATTCCTATGGACTCCCAAGTGCGAGGAAAGCTTTCAGGAGCTAAAAAGAAGATTGACTTCTGCACCTGTACTTGCACCTCCAGACACCAAAAAGGATTTCGAGATCTATTGTGATGCGTCACGGCAAGGGTTAGGATGCATACTTCTGCAAGATCGACATGTGGTAGCTTATGCTTCACGCCAGTTGCGGCCACATGAAGAGAACTATCCTACCCATGACCTTGAACTCGCTGTCGCAGTTCATGCCCTAACAACTTGGCGACATTACCTCCTTGGTAACCGTTGCGAGATCTATTCCGACCACCAAAGCCTCAAATACATTTTCACCCAGCCAAATCTTAATCTCAGGCAAAGACGCTGGATTGAGTTGATAAAAGATTACGACGTAGTAATTTCTTACACCCCAGGCAAGGCCAATGTCATGGCTGATGCACTAAGTCGTAAGTCGTATTGTAACAACCTCATGTTACAACAGTATCAACCACTTCTTCATGAGGACTTTCGCAAGCTCAATCTTGAAATTGTTCCTCATGGCTATCTTTCTACCCTGGTGGCGAAACCAACTCTTGAGGATCAAATTATAGTTGCCCAAAGGCGTGCACGAGGTCTTCGCCGGATCAAGGAGAACATTGCTAGCGGAGTTGCTAAATGTTTCTCCACAGATAGCAAAGGAACGGTATTCTTTGAAAATCGTTTGGTAGTACCTAAGAATAAGGAACTAAGGCAACTCATCCTCAAAGAAGCCCATGACACACCCCTCTCAATTCATCCCGGTAGCACAAAAATGTACCGAGATCTACGCCAGAGATTTTGGTGGACTAGGATGAAGAGAGACATTGCTCAATTTGTTGCCGAATGTGATGTTTGTCGTCGCATTATGGCAGAACATCAAAGACCTGCTGGTACACTTCAACCTTTGTCTATTCCCGAGTGGAAATGGGAAAAATTCGGTATGGACTTCATCACCGGCTTTCCAAGAACCCAGAAAGGAAACAATGCCATCTTCGTTGTCATAGATAGGCTTTCCAAAGTTGCTCACTTCCTTCCGGTTCGCGAGTCTATAACTACTAGCCAGTTAGCAGACTTGTACATCTCTAGAATTGTATCCCTTCATGGTGTTCCTTTGGAAATCAATTCTGATCGTGGTAGCCTTTTTACCTCTAGATTTTGGGGAAGCTTTCAGAATGCTATGGGAACTCATCTCTCCTTTAGTACAGCTTTCCATCCTCAGTCTAGCGGTCAAGTCGAAAGGGTTAACCAAATTCTTGAAGACATGCTCAGAGCTTGTGTTATCTCATTCGGAAAGAATTGGGAGAAGTCTCTTCCATTTTCTGAATTTGCTTATAACAATAGTTTTCAATCTAGTCTGAACATGGCTCCTTTTGAACTCCTTTATGGACGACGATGTCGAACACCTTTAAACTGGTCAGAAACCGGTGAAAGACAATTCTTTGGACCGGATATGATCAAGGAAGCAGAAGAGCAAGTTCGCATTGTTCGTGATCAATTGAAAGCAGCCCAGTCTCGTCAGAAAAGCTACTATGATCGTCATCATAGGCAAGAGAGCTACAATCTGGATGAGAAGGCTTCCCTTCGGTTTACTCCTCTGAAGGGAACCCAACGTTTCGGTATCAAAGGCAAATTGGCCCCACGTTACATCGGACCTTTCCGCATTATTGCTAAACGTGGAGAAGTTGCCTACCAACTTGAACTACCCCCGCACCTTTCCCGAGTACACGATGTATTCCATGTGTCCCAACTCAGGCGTTGCTTCAAGGACCCCATCCGCGAAGTCGACCATGAAACGCTTGATCTCCAAGATGACCTTTTTATCGAGAATACCCCGTTCATATTCTTGATTCTGCAGAGCGTGTCACTCGTCGTCAGAAGATTAGGTTTCTGAAAGTGCAATGGTCACACCACTCTGAAAGAGAAGCTACGTGGGAAAGAGAAGACCGTCTCATTGCCGAGTACCCCTCCTTCCTCCCGCATACTTCTGAATCTCGGGACGAGATTCTGTTGAGTGGGGGCGAGTTGTCAGAACCCTCTGTTAGGTAATGTGCTAGGATCAAGTAACCTTGCATCATGTCAAATTTTCAAAGGAAATCAACTTCAAAATCCAAATGGGAGAAGGAACACCCCCCAGATGAATTAAGTCAAAAGGCCAGATAAAAATCTTCTCCAAAAATTCATGTTAGATTTTTGAAAAGTCTTATAAATGAGTGTGATCACATATCAAGTGATGTGGGACCCATCCCATGCTCATAGATTTTTCAAATAATCAAACACTGCCTTGGAATTAAAGAAATACCCCTTTTTGATTTAAGATTCAAATTATTTGAATTTTAAAAATGTTGAAATTTTATAAGTGGTTAGTATTTATTATTATGAGGCCACATAAAAAATTTCAGCATTTAATAAAAAATTTAGCTATTTATTTTGGCTAAACAGAACAAATGTCAGAAAAGAAAAATAGAAAAGAAATCAGAAAACCTTACCTGGCGCCCAGGCGAAGCAGGCCCACCCCAGCCCTGCCGGCCCACAGGGGCAGGGGCGTCTTCTTCCCCCTCCCGCGCCTCCAAGCTGCTCGGTGGAATGCCACCGAGCTAGCTGGGGACGACACGTCGCCGTCGAGGAGCTTCCAGGCCTCCCCGTGGCCTCTTCTCGCTCCTGGAGACTCCCCGCAGCCTCCGCAGTCCATTCCCCCCCTCCCCAGTGCCTATCCTCCTCTCTCTCGTTGAGCTCCGAGAAGAACAGGACGCCGCCATCGCCATAGTTTGAAGCCCGCGTGGCCAACGACGTCCCCGAGCTGCGCCGTGCTGTCCATCCTCCTCGCCATCCTCGACTTCGACTCCGTGCAGAAGGAATCGAGCTCGGACGCTCTGTAGCTGCCGGAATCTTCTCCACGTTGCCGCCGGACCCGCAAGTCAACTCCGGCGAATTCGTCGTCGTTGGAGCCTCTCCGTCTCCACCGCCTGCGCCGTTGCGTTCACCACCTCCTGGTGAGCAGAACCCCTAATCTTGCGGCCCCTCAATCCCCCCCTAGACGATTCCGCCATGGACGCAGGAGCTCGTCGCCACCATGGTCGTCGTCCTCCTCGCTCCCGTGCTCATCGTGAACCCCCAGTGCGTGCGTTTGGCTCCTGAACTTGCCAGCGTTCGAACACACCCAGAATCGCCTCAAATCTTGCACTACAACGTCGACTACGACCTCACCGTGGTTCTGTTGCCGCCGGAGTCGTCGCCGTCGTCGCTTCCGACCACCCCGTGACCCCCTGTTGCCTCCAGAAGACGCGGACGACCTCCAAGAGCAAGCCTGTGCCCTCCGTTTCCCCTCCCGTGGCCGGATTCGTGTTCCCGTGCTGCGCCGCCGTGGCCAGGCCGCCGGCGTTTAGCCGCCGGCGTGTCAGCCCTAACCCCCCCTGTTAAGCACCCAGTTAATGACCCCTGGGTCACTGACCAGTGGGCCCAGTGGCTTAATTAAGCCACTGGATTAATTTAACCCACGGGTTAAGTTAACCCAGTCAATGACACCCTGGACCCACATGTTAGCTGACGCAATAAATCATTTTATGAATTTCCAGAAAATCAAAGTGTATTAAAGAATTCCAGAAATTCCAGAAAATACCCCAAACTTTGGAAATTCATAGAAAATTCATATTAACTCCAAATTGGACAAATAATATATGAAAAATGATCAGGAGAAAATTATCTTTCCAAATATGCAACTTTCAACTCTGTTTGAGTTGAATTTAAAATGTGATCAGTAGCATTTGCTATTTGATTTAAATGGAATTAAATCAAATTCAAATCAAATAATTTTGCAACTTGAACCATGGCAACATGCTACATTTCAATCACACATCAGAGGCATATCATACACATTTGAAGTTGTTTCAAAATGATCAAACTATACCACATACAACTTGGTTAATGTTGAATTCAAATGTGGAGTTTGAATTTGCATTTCAAATGCAATATACCCCACTTAAATAGAATTGCCTCACAAATCAAAACTTATACTTCAAGTTTCAACATTCATTCATGTGCTTGAGCATTGCATTCATATTGATTGCTACTTCGTGCTTTGTTTGTCGAGTAGAGGTGGAACCGGAGCAAGAGGTTGCAACCTTCGTTGAAGACCCCGAACCCGAACCTCGTCAGCAAGGCAAGCAAACCCCCATTGATCATGTCGATAAAATCCCACTTCCCTCTCATGTCTCGCTTATGCATTGTTTAGGATGATCACCATGATTCTTTTCTACCGCATAGATGAACCCATTCCTTTGCATGACCTATCATTTTGTCACAGTAGTAAGCAAACCACAATCCTAGCAAATGTAGGAGTTGTTTGATATCATGTGGCCCCTGCAAATGTTACTGCTTATTGCATGCTTAGGATGATACCATGTTGTTACTGTGATGTGAATCGGGATGGGAATGATCATGTTGATGTTGGTAGAAAAGTGTTGGTGAATCGACCCTAATACAAGGTGAACGATGAGAGGCTGTGTAGGAGTACACAGTGGGTTGTCTCGTTGAACACCGCCCTAGTACGAGTTCTTGTGTGGTGATCCAAGATGAAGAGTACAACCACACATTGGGCTCACTGGCCCCTCTCAACTTACTAACTCATGCCTTTCGATGTCCAGATGTCGCAATAGTTCGGAGTTCTGGTAGGTCTGTGGCCTGGATGCTAAGTGAGAGAACGGCTCATCCGAGACCGGCTTATGCACCACGCACAGATCACTTGGGTCCACTTCGGTAAACCGGCCGGGTTCACGATTGTGGTAACCAACCCAAGTAGGCGGCTTTCTCGGACTAGATCGGCTATGAGGTAACAGTTGTGGTGAGCATCCTCGCTGGCACCACTTGAATGGTGTCGAGATCAAAGGCGGTAAATGATGATCATGTGTGTGTAGCGGTACACCCTTGCAAGGTTAACAAAACTATTCGAATAGCCGCGTCCGCGGTTATGGACTGCTTGGAAAGCTTAGCTTGATTATTAGATAACTTGAACCAGATACTTCTAAAACACACCAAGATAAGTGTGAGTTCTATGGCGTGCTTCCTCGTGGGGAAGTCGAGGAAGGCACCATAGTGGTGTATTGGTTGGAGAAAGTAGTGGACTCGTGTACGCTTCTTACCTCAAAGTCTGGTATTCGTAGTTCAGGATTAGCCAAGTCAAAGCTGGCACTTCTGCAAATGAACCCCACCTCCCTTTACCTTGATACATGTGCATGAGTAGTATTGCTCCTATGTAAGTCTTGCTGAGTACGACTTTGTACTCACGTTTGCTTAATCTATGTTTTAGATGATGCCACTGACCCCGAAGGTGGCTTCTTCATCGAGATGGACGACTGAAGACCAACTAGTCTAGTCCCAGTCAGACGACTGGTTCCCTCGTGGAGGGCTTTGTGTTTAAATAAGGCTTCTTAAGCCATTTGTTAAACTTGTCTGTACTCAGACATAATTTGCTTCCGCTTGTAATGTAATTTTGGATCACATGTATGTGATCTCTGTGTGCACTCTATAAGAGTTATAAATAAAATGTACACTTTGTAGGGAATTGCAATGGTACTTGCTGTTCATACAAGGCATGTGTGTTGCGTGTATGTTTATATCATGCATGTCTTTGTATGGGTTTTCGAGACCTTAGTTGTGTTCTGGCTGGCGGTCTTTCATACACCAAGTGGCCCTTAGATGTGCGCAGCTTGGGGCATCGCGATGCGATTGCTCAAGACTCCGTCTCGTGCACACTTTGTGGTATGATCGAGCCCGCCCTAGACCCCGACTACGTGATCGGGCTGGAGTAAGTCTATGTAAGAGTTATGAGATAGTCGATAGTATGGTTGAGGCGACTTGTCTTTGAATATGGGAGTTCACCACCCATATCATTAGACTTGTGTGCGGACGATGAGGACCCATCTCAGTTGATCATCCGGCCTGGATGGGATGCCCCTCACGTACGATGCTTTCCGAGAACGTTCTGTGCTTGGCCTTGTCTTCTTAGACAAGTGGGTACGGTTCTCGGCTCTCCATATGACTATGCCTTAACTGGACTTGCATACGCTAACCCCGGGTCCCGACAGAAATCACGAGAGAGATTTGAACCCTATGCATCTCCGGTACCATCGGCATATTGTGCATGATTCGATTTTGTGGTTGAATGATTTTACCTTTGGCAACATCCTTCAACTCGCCGTCCACGACTTGTAATAGAATGCATGGAGTGTCCTCCTGCGAAAGAGATATATATATATATATGCATGTACGGCATCAGAGAGATTCCACTAAAAAAGGCAAAGAGATGAAGTCCTCGTTTGAGTTGCAGACTCTTATAGTAACCTTGAGGGCGTCGAGGTCGGCTAGTGAAGAGACCCCGCCGATGACGGCGGGCATGCAAGAGACGGAGGGCGTGCTGCCTCCCGTGGCGTCGGTCGCCCTATTTGCGCTGCCGCCGGGTGCATTATTGTTATGCCCCGGTTGCTCGATCGTGGCTGGAGGAGTTACCATCACGTCCGGCGTCGCCGCCGCGGTGTTGGCGGCCGGAGTCACCAATACGCCGGGAGTCGGTGCGGGAGCCACCACTACGGCGGGAGTCGGGACTGCAGGCGCCGCGGTGCCCGAGTTGCTACCGACCATGCTGGGGACTGGTATGGGCCCTTGTCCACCACACGCTAGCCAATTCGTGAGCGACTGCATCATATCTGGAAGGAGAGCGTTCATCATCTTCGCCACTTCATCCTGGACAAGCTGCGGAAGCATGTTCACCTTCTCCTCCAGTCCACGAACATAAGTGGCATCTTCTTCGGTCCTTCTCGCCTTGCGCCCCCTCGAACCGGACTGCTCCGCCGATTTTCCATAATATTCGGACCAATTTAGGTCCGCACCAAAGCCGACCACACGGCCGGCTGACGATGGCTTCGTCGTCACGTCGTCAACCTTCTTGACCTTGTTCAACGCCCTATTAAATGCGTTGTCCCACGGGCCGGCCGGCTTAACCGACGACTCCTGCGATGAGGCGATTTTCATTTCCGCTTGCTGCAAAAAGAATGTGAAACGTTAAGAAATTGTGAACTTCACTCGAGAATTCAATCAACAAGGTCGCGTGGTAAACTACTTACCACGGCAGTCGTAAACTCCTGAATCTTAGGATCGATAATTATTTTCGAGGTTGCTTTTTCCTTATAGCTCCGGGCCCTCACAAAGAATTCGGTCTCCGGATCATCTTTGTATTGCTGGAAGGGGTTAGGTATGCCCGCAGCGGTGTACTCGGCATCCTCCTTGTCCCATTTAGGCTTGGAACTTTTGTAACCACCAACTCCGAGACGGTGGTTACCTATGACCTGCGACCGCATGGCCTTGGCCTTTGCACTCGCGGCCTTGGCTTGCTCGGACTCACACCTAGCCTTGAAAAGGTTGTAGGTAGCTTCGTCGATCAACGACTCTTTCTTCTTGAGCTCCTCCCAGGTTTTGTTCTTTTCAAAAATTGCCCTCTTCACCCGGGTTTTCCAACTGGACAAGGCCTTGCTCATCTTCCTGAGGGCCCATGTGTTTACTTTGTTCCGTCTGAGTTTGGTGTTATCGTACGACTCCGGAAACTTGTATCGTCCGTGCAGCTTGTTGATAAGAAGCTGAAAATAATGAATATTCTCACGACTCCTGAGGTTAATCGTGGTGATCGGCACGGTGTTGCGGAGGATCGCCGCGACTTGACGGCCGTACCCTTACGAAGAACGTTCGGGCTCTTTAGGAGTCCCGACAGCGGTCCCAACACTAAACTCTTGCCTGATGACGCCGACCTTGGTCGGTTTCCGATTCCTCTTCTTCGACTGGGTACCATCTGTGTAGGAGCCACCGGTCCCATCATCCTCGCCGATGTTCCTCTCGCCGTCTGTCGTACCGGCCTCCTCCTCCAAGTCAGCATTCGATGAGTCGGACTCCGACTCTATCTCCTCCTCATACTCCTCCTCGCCTGGAGGTACTTCCTCTTCTCTCTGCTCCTCGACCTCCTCCTGAGAGTATTCCAAAAATTGCTTCCTTTTTTCTCCCGGCTGAGAAGAAGGACCGGCGTCGGATCTGGTCGACATGTTTGCACTAGTACAATATTAAGAAATGCAACTACTTAATTAATTAGCACAATAAATAAATGCAAATACTCTCATGTTAAGAAAAATAGCAAAGGTCATGCACGAATTCATGGAGAAATTCGGCATGACCTTTTCTCTTTTTCTTAACATGAGAGTGCCCCATTCTCAACCGAAACGGAAGTTAATCAATATTTCGGGAGAAAGGGGATAATAATTTGTACCTGCACAAAACAAATGCCTACATGTAGGCACAACAATGCACAAAAATAGATATTCAAACAGTAGATATTCTAGAAACATATACTTGCAAATGGATAAAAAATGAGCTTGACTAAAACAGCGGACAAACATGATGAAATAAACATGATGAGATCATGTAACAATGGCACATCAAAATATAAAACTATCGAAGAACAGATTCTACACTTGCTAGTTTCATCATTATGTTCATAAGAACAAATGGCAGCAAGCAACAAAAATGTTTAATTCCCAACAGGAAGCCGACCAATTTTACTTCAAAAAATAGAGCACCATCTAACTATCTCTCTGTTTTGGAGAGCACCATTGCATAACCAGCACATATATTTCAAAAGAGATGGAGTAACATCTCTGCTTAGTTTTGATTAGATATAGTATTATTTGTTTAGTTTGTACTTCTGCACTTAATAATCCTATCTGCTAGTAATTACGTAGAGGTGTTGTGCTATACGGACAGAGATCCAGTGACATGCCCATGGCATGTCACCGGTGAACAGTATCGTAACATGCGGCCATGCATCAACCCTTCAAACGCTATCCAACGGCCAACAACCATCCACAATAAAATATTATTAATTGTCTCACATGTAAATCTGTCACTGTTTGTTATTTGTACGTAAACGGAGGCACGACTTCATAAAAAACGGAGGCATGACTATATGAAAAACGGAGGCACTTCGACATGCAAAACGGAGGCACGAACTCATATAAAATGGAGGCACGACCTCATACAAAACAGAGGCACGCCTTCTTATAAAACGGAGGCACGACCTCATACAAAACGGAGGCACGATCTCATATAAAACCGAGGCACGACCTCATACAAAGTGTTGCGGGATGAACTGAGTGGTCGATGTAGAACATAGGAGGGGTGGATGAACTGAGTGCTGCGGGAGCAGGGGAGGGGGAGTACCTGGCTGGACGGCGGCAATGGCTCGAACGGCGGCGGCTGGGCGCGGGGCGGCTCCGGTGGCGCGGGTCTGCTCCAGTGGCGTGGGGCGGCTCCGGTGTCGAGGTGGATGGGGGCGTGGGGGCGGCTCCGGTGGCAGCTCCGGTGGCGGCGAGGGCAGTGGGCGGAGAGGGGGGCTCGATCGACGGGGGGCGGCTCCGATGGCGGTCGACGGCGAGGACAGTGTGCTGGGAGAGATGGTGGGGAATGGGTGTGGGCACGGGCAAGGGAAGGGGGTGATGGAGCAGTTAAGGCTTAGGGGTGGCGCATTTTGCCGAAATGCGCCACGCATAAGGTTTCTTATGCGTGGCGCATTTCGGCAAAATGCGCCACGCATAAGAAACCTCTGGGTGGCACATATCAGCTAGATGCGCCGCGCATAAGAGAACTTAGTGGCACATCTGGGCAATATGCGCCACCCCTAAGCGTTTTTTAATTTTTTTGTTCAATTATTTTTTAATTAAACATGCCTTGTCACATTATGAATGAATATTTCCATGTCTTCTTTTTGGAGTATAATATGCCTTGTCACCTAGTTGTTATAATATGCCTTGTCACATTCCTTGTCACATTATGACATGTTTATTTTTAAATTAAACATGTCTTGTCACATGCCTTGTCACATTATGAATGAACTTAGTGTCGTAACGATTATGATGAAAACACAGACCCCTGATGGTTATAATATGTAGGTGGAGTCATGAAGTGGATGCAAACAAGGAAAATATTTAACAAAATACTAGGTGCATACACAAAGCAGAAACACCAACAAACAACAGCAAAGTGCATATTAAATCCATGCATACACAAAGTGATCATGAATTACAAAATATTTTTCTTAAATTTGGAGGTAGCTATCTAGCTATCGTTTCCTCACAATATTATTCTTGCCCTTCTTTGTCGTGGTTGAATAATTTAGGCCCGGGACGCCTTCACTTTTCCTCTTGAACGGGAAGAGACCTTTCTTCGGTAGGGTTGTGGTGTATGTATCCTGATCGGCGTAGTCATCCTCCATCTTCGGGTCGCTGTACTTGTCAAAGTCTTTCTCGTTGGCGACTCCATCCATTCCGTTGATGTTTCTTTTGCCTCTCCTCACTACAACGCGGCTCGGCTTTGATGGGTCGGTAATGAAGAAGCATTGGTCCACTTGGCTAGCCAGAACCCATGGCTCATTTTTCGCGGTGACGTTTGCGCCCGCAGACTTGGATTTGGCTTCGGGTATAACCATGGTGGTGAAGTACCGGTCTTCTTTTACAACGCTCTTGTCCCATCTCACACGGAACATCGGCACCTTCTCTCCACAGTAGTCGAGCTCCCATATGTCCTCGATCCTTCCATAGAATCTTTCCTTGACGTCATCGGTGTAGAATATCCCCGTTACCCCTGAGTTCTGGTAATTGTAGTTATTGTCCTTTTCCTCCGTGTAAAATGTGTAGCCGTTGATATCATACGCTTGATAGGTCATCAGGCTGCGTGCGGCACCCTGTGACAAGGTGAATATCATCTTTTCGTCCTCGGAAGCGTTCCTTCGCGGAGATTAGCATGAAGCTCGTCCCTAAACCAAGTCATGAAACCGGAGTTGTGCTCTTTGATTAGCCGTGGATCTCGGTCCGTTATCTGCAGGCCCTGGCCACTGTACTTCTTCCTGATTAAATCCTTGTGCTTTACTCTCCAAGGATCGACCAGCTGGATGTGTTGTAGCGCGACTAGGCTTGCTCTTTCAAAGTCGATGTCTCGACCGTCAAAGTTGACATGCATTGCGCGGCTTCCCTCGTGGTGACCACACCCATCGGTCCTGCCAAAGTGCTTGTTGACGGCCAGACCAACAGGGTTCTCGGTGTTGAGATAATTCGTGCAAAAAGAGATGCACTCTTCGGTTAGAAAGCCCTTCGCTATGCTTGCATCTGGACGGGACCTGTTACGAACGTATTTTTTGATGTGTCCAGTCATCCTTTCGAACGGCATCATGCTGCGCAGAAACGCAGGCCCGAGTTGGACGATATCCTCCACGACGTGGATCAGCAGATGCACCATAATGTCGAAGAACGCGGGCGGGAAATAGAACTCAAGCTCGCATAGTATGAGCACGATCTCCTCCTGTAGCCTTTTGAGTTGCGTAGCGCAAATCGACTTCCGGGAGATGACGTCAAAAAAGTTGCAAAGGCCAAACAAAGTTTTACGGACGTGCTCGTCCATTATCCCTCGCATCGCAACCGGGAGAATCTGCGTCATCAGCACGGCACAGTCGTGAGATTTCATCCCGCTGAAACGCTGCTTCGCCTCGTCTAGGTATCTGGTTATCTTCCCCGCGTAGCCGTTCGGAAATTTTACTCCTATGAGGCAGTGGATAAACCGCTTGATCTCCTCCTCGCACAGAGTGAAGCATGTCGGGGGGGGGGGGGCAGTGATCAATACCTGTCTTCTTCTTGGTCGTCCTTTTTCGTTTGCGAGAGTTTTTCGTTTCCGTATCCTCTTCCTCCTCCGGCTCATCATCGTCGTCACTAGGGGGGTGAAGTTCCCTCCTGATGCCCATAAATTTCAAGTCATTCCTTGCTTTTGGCCCATCCTTGGTCTTCTCCGGCATGTTGAGCAGCGTGCCAAACAAGCTCTCGCACACGTTCTTTGTGATATGCATTACATCAAGGCTATGAGGACTGCGGAGTAGACTCCAGTATTCCAAATCCCAGAAAACAGACCTCGCTTTCCATACCCTCATCAACGGCTGAGTCTTCTTTTTTTTCTTTCCCGGCGCGGGGCACTCTTTCCAAGTTTTCAGCAAGTTGTCGATTTCTTTGCCTCTCCTTCGAGCTGGGGGTGCTCGGAGCTCCTCGCTTCCATCGAACAGATGTCCCTGTTTTCTCCACGCGTGTTTCTTGGGAAGCCACCTCCGAGACCCCTGGAACACGGTTTTTGAAGATCCGGGATCTTTTGGTAGCTGGCGGTACGTTGTATTATCCATGCACCTAACGCATGCACAGAATCCTTGGACCACCTGCCCTGAGAAATATCCGTATCCGAGATAGTCGTGCACCGTCGTGATCACCGCAGCTTTCATTGAGAAATATTCTTTTGCCGCGGCGTCCCACGTATTGACTCCGTCTTTCCATAACGTTTCTAGCTCCTCTTTCAACAGTTGCAGATATAGATTGAGGTCCGTACCTGGTTGTTTCGGCCCTTGAACTAGCATACACATTGTTATGTACTTTTTCTTCATGCACTTCCAGGGGGGAAGGTTGTATATGCATACAAACACGGTCCAGGTACTGTGTGTGCTGCTCTGGCCGCCAAACGGATTGACTCCATCGGCGCTCACACCAATCCTAAGGTTCCTTGGTTCTTTCCCAAAATCTGGGTATCCAAGGTCCATTGGCTACCATCTGAAGGGTGCCTTAGCATGTCCTCCTTTTCTGGATCCGGGTTCGGGTCATCCTCTTTAAGCTTCTTTCTCTCCGCGTGCCAGGCCATGAGCTTCGCTTCCTCGGGATCTATGAATTACCTCTGCAGACGAGGAGTGATCGGAAAGTACCATACCACTTTTATAGGAACTTTCTTCCCTCTCTTGTATCGACTAACACCGCACACCGAACATGTGGTTTTATCTTCATCCTCACCCCGATAGATCATGCAATCATTTATGCAGACGTGGTATTTAACGTGCGGAAGATCGAGAGGGCAAAGGACTTTCTTGGCCTCAGCGATACTAGTTGGGCACGTGTTGCCCTTCGGAAGACGAGCGTGCCAGAATGCCATGTTATCATCGAAGCTTTCGCCGTTCCATTTGTGTTTTGCCTTCATCTCCATAGCCCCAAGTGTTACATTCAAGCAGGTATCCCCGTCGTTGCATCCTTCGTACAACTTCGTAATCGCGTCTTTCTAGAGTTGCGCCATCTTGGCTTTCTCTCTAGCTGCACCTCTTGCGTTCAACGCCTCTTTGACAAGCAGCTCTTGAACATGAGGGTCCCGCACCCAGCTTGAATCCTCATCATGTCCGACATCTTGATCTTCATGTCCGGCATCTTGATCTACATGATCCGCTTCAGCATCTTCTTCATGATCATGTACATGATGCTCTTCGTCTTCTCGCCCGCCGCTGTTTTCTGGTTTCCCTTCCTCATTTACTGGCGCCCCACCATTGACGTCCTCCTCCTCACCAGCTTCATCACTTATCCATCGTGTGTAGCCATCCATCAAACCATTACGCTTCAGGTGTCTTTGCAATATTCCGGAATCAGGCTCGGTCACGCACTGCAGTTTGCATCTCCGACACGGACATCTTATATCCGACCTATTATTCCTTAGCATGTTGTTTGTCGCACACTGCATCCACCTAGCCACGGTGATATCGCTCAGCCTCTCGCGGACCATGGTCGATCACCTGCGTGCACGAAGAGAGCAACAAAATTATATATCGCAGTCGTCGCCGGAAAAATTCGGCATGACCTTCCCTAATAATGCATGGGAGCATGCGGAGAGTGCGCCAGAAATTTGCCGAAACGGAAATGAATTGACATTTCGGCAAAACATTGGCCACTCAAGATACACATATACATCAAACCACCATAAGCTTCACATATACATCAAACCACCACAAGCTTCACATATACATCAAACCCAAGCTTCACATATACAACAAACCCCAAGCTAATAAAGGCAAGTATATGGGTCATAAATGGAAGAAAAGAGTTTGGGAGGAGGTCTACTTACTTCAATATGAAACAAAATAGATGTAATGCCAAGTATCGATGGATAAATGGAAGAAATGAGGTGGGGAGGAGGAGAAAACCGAATAGATCTAGGGTTTGAAGAGTGGATCTAGTTTGAGAATTGTGTGATGAGAATGAGAGGTGGTAGGTGGCGTGGAGTAGATAAGGGCAGCTCTAGGCATTTAGTGGCGCATATAGAAAGTCAGTGGTGGCGCATTGGTGGAATGTGCCACCCCTAAGCTCTTATGGGTGGCGCATTAGAGAAATGCGCCACCCCTAAGGACCTTATGGGTGGCGCATTTACAGAATGCGCCACCCTTAAGCTCTTAGGGGTGGCGCATTCTGTAAATGCGCCACCCATAGGGTCCTTAGGGGTGGTGCATATTGCTAGATGCGCCACGTATAAGATCATCCAGGCTGGCCCACTCTTAGGGGTGGCGCACTGGAAAATAATGCGGCACCCATATGGGTGGCGCATTATTTTCCAGTGCGCCACCCCTAATAGATGGTGGCGCATAGCTTTCTATATGCGCCACTAATAAGCTTTCCATGTATAGCTATTTCCCTATTAGTGAACAACCGATCGAAAAGGCGAGGCCTCCTGCCTGGGAACCTCCAAACTGCTCCTGGTCAACGGGGAACTCGACGTTGTAGAAGGCATCGGGGATCTTCATGTTGCGGTGGTCGACATCGGGGACCTCCCGCTCCTGGACTCCAAGGCTCCAACGTCAACTGCAGCGGCCGATCAGGAAAAACAAAAAAAAGGGGAAAAGCAAGGGTGAGTATCTAGCATACCCGCGAGTCTTACGTCCGCTACTAAGCATTATGCATTTGTATCAATGGAAAGGGGAGGTTGTATATAGTGGACTGCAAGGTAGAAATCAGAACAAGGATAAGAAGCTAGGCCTAGCAAAGACTAGCATCTTCTGACGATGTCTTGCAGCATGAGAAGAGAATCAGCCAACAGTTCATATAAGACATAAAGTAAAAATGAAGCAGAAGTTGCTGCAACATTGTATAATATAAGTTGTAATGATTAATAATAATAATGCCTCCGAGTTCCCCTCCTCGACTCCCCTGCGAGGAAGAAAACCCGGAACCATACAGTTTAATAGTAGTAGTTTGTAGTGGTAAGATCCAGCTTCAGCATAAAGCGTCCTGTTACCGTGGACACGGCTATGCGAATAGATTAAACTCCCTGCAGGGGTGCACTACTGTTCAGCCTGCACGCTCGGATCCCCACCGAGGATATCCGACACATCGCAGCCCATCCTAGGCTCAGGAGAGAGGCCATCCGCCGGACTATATCCTATGCGTCAAGGGGTCTAGGTCCCTCACCCTTGCACGCTCCTGCACGGTACGAGACTGGCCGGTGAAGCAAAAACAAATCCAAAACACACCTGCTGCAGCAAAGAAGACAAGACCGCTTCCTAGCTATCAGCCCGTGGTACTGCTGACGTCTGAAGAGCTTTCGGACCAACTACGACGCAGGGGAGCCCATAACTCCTTATCCCACGTGAAGGTAGTGCGTACAGACCAACGGGTCTCTCAAGTCATCCTCCGAACCATTTAGCATTTTAATTAACCTGCGTGACAACCGTTATCGTTGCCTCGACTTAACTGACCCGCGGTCAACGACAGCAGTCAGGACCACCAGTACATCGGTACCTGCCCTGTCGTCCCACCAAGTATCTGCGGTTACCAACAAGGTGAACCGTCTCCTTACCTTGTCTCGCGTGTGCTCTTGGTAGAGCTCGAATTTCGTGGTTTGGTAACTCTCGCGAGATACGAGTAGGGGCCAAGCACGCCAGTAACGTCGGTCGTACCCTCCCTGTCGTTCCCGACGCAATACCGCTCGCGGGCACCGTTGGGTCGCCCGACTTCTTACCTTTAAGGACAACCATTGCTCAGGTATCTAGAGCGGCTATGCAGAGTCAGCAACGAGTGGAGTACGAGGATTACTCCTCGATAGCTTCACTTGATGTGGCTCGGCAGAGCCGAGATAGGGGGCCTTAGGCAGTGTCTGCATTGTACCGTACCTTTTGCAGTTATAATAAGACGTATATGCGTCACTCCCCTGAGTGGTCACGGCCCTGCTATCTAATCCTAGCTAACAATGCGCAGGGCTCACTACTGAATAATGCATAAATATGATATGCAGCATAGGATAAAGGAGGTACATCAAGGGGCGACAAAATCAGGCTATGCAACTGAATATGATTGTAATCGTAGCAGCAGCAGTAACAATGCCTAGTGCAAGAAAGTACGGAAAGGTAGGCGATATCTGGGGAGGAGAATGGCTCTGCTTGCCTGGAAGCTCGACGGTTGTAGGGGTACGGTCGTCGACAAAGTAGTCGATCACAGGGACATCGGCAGCGGACGTCGAGACTACCGGACTATAAGAGAGGGGGAAGAAACAATAAATACACAACAATAATAGCAATTCAAAGGTATGACACAGCAGATATAAAGCAACGGGGCTCTAACGCAGTGCAATGTGTTATGCTCGGAGTGGGAATTCATCCGGGGATGAAATACCGGCTCCGTGGTAATTACCGGACAGGGTGTTCGGAGGGGGAAATGTACCATGCTGGAGGTGTCGTGGACATCTGACAAGCATATGGATGGTGTATCCGTGTTAATTGATCCATTCCGAACAACTTTCATGTTCAGAATAAATTCATCCGGATAGTTGTACGGTATCGGGCAATAACCGGACAAATGATCCGAAGGGGGAAGGTCTCGGGTTCGGTATGTTAGAGGGGTGCGGTGGGTATGCGGGTAGCGTATCCGGGTTCGTTGTATTTTTCTGATCAAATTTCATGTATAAAGTTTTTTCATCGGACTTACGAATTAAAAGATATTGATTTTCTAAGTTATAATCATTTTAAAACAATTTCTGGAATTTATTTTTATTAATAATTCTAACATTATCCACAGAGGGGTTGACTGGTCAAACTTGACCAGTGGGTCCCACTCGTCAGCCTCATAGTTAATAAAACCATTTTAATAATTTAAATAAAAGTGGGGTCCCACATGTCAGTGACTCATTTTAATAATCCATTTAAATTAAACTAATAATCTAGTGGGACCCAACTATCATTCACATATGTGCTAATTCAAACAGTTTAAGTAAGTTAAGGGCATGGGGCCCATCTGTCATACTTAGGGAGGGGCTTATCTGCTAACAGTTTTTATTAGCTCTAATACAAATGGCCTTGGGCCCACAGTCATTGAGGGGGGGGTTATTAACGAGGGTTAATACTAAATGGGGGGTTATCCCCTAATTAAACTGGATCGACCCCACTGGAAGAGGCACTAGCCACCTCACAGCACGGCACGACGCGTCACGGCACGCCGGCCATGGCCGTGGCCGGAGCGTGAGGGGGCTTCCAGTCGCGGCAGGCCGAGCGGGTTGCGGAGGGAACACCGCGAGCCGCGCAGAGCAGCGGTGTGTATAGCCACAAGCACACGGCGCGGGGCGCGCGACCGTGGAGAGCTCGGTGAGGGCCATCGATGGAAGTTACAGGGGGGAACGACGACGAGCGTGCTCGCGACTTCGGGCGCCACTTTGGGCGCCGTTTGTTCCAGCGGGCCAGGGAACTGCGCCGCGTTCAACCATGCCACTAGCGCGTGCCGACGCGGTGTACGGCGGCGGCCACGACGAAAAATGGCGGCGGCCGGAGCGTGGCCATGTGGTGACGGCGAATTAGTGTACAAGAACGAGTGAGTCCATGGGGAAAACGTTCGGAGGCTCACATTGAGCGTGTAGTGGAGGCCGTCGGCTCGGGGAAGCTCAGGGCGAGGCAAATCGCCGGCAATGGCGAGGCGGAGGGGGAGGCCCGATTGGCATGCAGCAGCGCGTCTCATCGACGGCTGAGTGCGTGCGGCGATGAGGAAGAGCTCGGCGCAGCTCCTAGACATGCTGGCCTGAGCCCGTGACGATGGTGGCCACGTGAGCTCGTCGGAGCGCGCCCATGGTGGCTCGGACGTGGGTTGGGAAGACGCTGGGAGGGGGGATAGAAGAGCTAGCTCGATCTAGGGTTTAGAAAGGGGGAAACACGGGGTGGCTCGGGGCCCTCTCATCCCGGCGGCGACCGTGGGATGACGGCCACGGCGGCATGGCACGACTCGGCCGCGCGATGCCTGCCACGCCGTGGCTGTCCTCTCGCACTGTAGAGAGGAAGGGGAAAGCCACGGTGGGCTGAGCATGGCCCAGGGGGTGGGCCTCGCCCAGGTCGACAGTTAACTCTTTTCAATTTGTTTTGTTTTTTTCTTTGTATTTTATTTTGTTTAGCCAGTATATGAATTTTATAAAATGTGCAAACTATTCCTAAATTAATGTCACAACATATAATAGTGCCCCAAAAGGTTTGGGTGCAAAAGAAATTCATTTAGAGTTTCTTTTGAATATGCAATGGATATTTGGGACGGTATTGGCACTGGTTTAAATTGTTTCTTATATTAAACCATTTTAATAAATATCCAATGTTGATTTATCATGGTCCAGTGATTTTTAGACATTTAACAAAATTGGTTCCATAATTTTTGGACACAGTTTTATTTATCACATAATTTTTAATATCAACCAAAAGGGATTTTGGATTTGTTTTGATTCCAAGTGATCAAGCAAGACTAATAACAGTGATTAGCAACAGTAATAGTCATTAGTCAAAGTGATTACTGTTACAGACACTGAGGGTGTTACAAATCTCCCCCACTACAAAGAATTCTCGTCCCGAGAATTAAAAGGTAGTGTAAGGGTTAGAGTTTCGGTTTTGTATTCTAACGAATCTTCTGGTGCTTGTTGTCCTTCTCGAAGAAGTTAATCCTTCCTGTTGAAGTCTTCATTTCTCTGCATCAGTGCATCTCGACGCGTTGTTATCCTTTCTTCGGGGTCTTCATCGTACTTACGATCAAGCTAGGAGGAAAATTCAAGGGGGTCGGATGGGTACCTGGTTAATCAACCGAGGTTGGCCAAGGGAATGGTGTAAAAAGTATCTTCTGAGTTTAACTCAGGGGAATATATCGAGAGAAACCAAAGAAGGCATGAGAAGTTTTCAAGCGGATATGCAAGCATTCGACGATGATAACGGGGGATAAAAAAAAGGGGCCAGAGCGTCAGGTAGAGGACTCGTGAGTTGCATACGAGGTCAAGGAAGAGGAATAATCTCGAGAACAGAAAGGTACAAGAGAGTCAGGTTTCGATCCTATGGAACTGTGGGTTATGGGCCCACATTGAATAAGAAGGGCGGTGACAAACAAGGTGATCAAGTTGAGAGGTAAATCAGAGGACAACTTGGTAGCTATGTCGGCAACAACATCAGTGCCAAGGGCGAGGGACGGAGAAAACCATTTTCCTGCTCGTTAAGATGAGGCGGACCAATTGGCAAAGTTCTCGTCCATCGGTGGTCACCGAAAAGTCATCAACAATAGTAACAGGGGGTACGAACAAGGTAGTACGCCAAAGTTCTTACATAAGCAGGGAATTATCACTGCTCTGATAAGACACATTACAAGAAAGGTTAAACAGACCAATGAAAGGGCAGTTATGATTATCCGATTAATCAGACCAATGGAAGGGAAGATGTGATTATCCGATTAATCAGACCAATGAAAGGGAAAATGTAATGATACACAAGTATCACGTGCATATTTTTCCCAAGAGAAAGCAGAACAAGATATATACGACCAAGTTTGTATTGGCAGGGAGTCAAAGGAGGTTGTCGATGTTAACAAAAATCATCGAGGGGCAAGGATGGTATTTCTCACCATGAATAGGAAAATGGAAGAAGCAAAAATGCTGATGATGACCACGACACTTTATGTCGAGAGGTTTCAAGAGAATGCAATCGAATAGAAACATCACCAAACAAAAGGGGTGGTGGAACAAAAGGTAAGCGGTGGTCTCGGTTGACGACAACCCAGAACCTGTGGAATGGAAATATCGATGAGAAGTATCGCACCAGCAAGAATTCATGAGTGGTGGTGTAATGGCCCAATATGTCGAGATACCAGAGGGGTAATACTCAAAGGTAGAATGGAAGATCATAGGTGCAGCAGAATTCATACCAAGGGGATAATTATCTTTACGAGAAGCTTTCATGGCAAGTTCTACATCGTATCCATGGGCATGAACACGAGTTCAAGGTTGACTCCCACTTCTTCAATGCAATACCTCGCAATTCACTTCTCGATTTCGATGAAGTTGTCGTGTAGAAATTTTATCTGGCGTAACACCAGTAGAGTATGACCCGTATAAAGTTTGGGTTCATACAGATTAGGAGAAGCATAGGGTTAACCCATCGGGGCGTTTTGAAACCCATACAACAAATATCATAAGCGAGGGATACAATTTCGAAAGTAGAAGGCTGACGACACAGAGCAGAAGATACCATTTGCCACAGGCATTTAATATCAGGGGAAAATCATCAATGATTTAGGACACAAGGGGACGACAGGTAGTAATCCACCAAAAGGTCAGGCGGGTACAGAGAGTCTGTGGCGAGTATCGGTACTCAACCATAAGAAGAAGGAATGCCAAAGCATTGGAGATAGAAGCATCAGAATAATTCGATGCATAAATACAAAGGAATTATGACTTCCATATCGACGTATCAGATTCAGATACATCGATTAAACACGAATAAGTTGAATAGAAGCTTGACAGTTAATCAATTAAGGTTTGATTTACCGAGAACCAGCTCATGTCCGGAATGAAGTCCGAGCCGAAAGAATGGATTTATAGGGATCAACTGATAATTGCGTGCATTCGCGCAGACAATGATTCAACAGATTGGAATAGCAATGCCAAGGGAGGGCATCGAAGACCACAAGACAAACGGGATTAATCATAGTACAAGCAGGTAAGAAGAACCTCCAAAGCAGTTGGATGCCGAGGATTGTCGCGAGATCGAATAGTATTTCAAAGTATTTTGGGAATCACAGACAACTTAGGATGAACGGATCCTCGATAAATGTGAGGAATTATCCGCAGGGTGAAAAGAAGTTGCAAGGCAATAGGCCCAAAGGATTTCTGAAAAAACGGAAAGTAATTTGATGCATCTCGTGAACACAAGAGCAACTGGGATTGAATAGATGAATGAAAGGTGTACGTGGTTATACATACGGACTTATCAGTGGCAGGGAATTGTCAAGGGGTCGGCACAAATGGTCTAGGGAATTTTATCGAAGAGTAATCTTCGGAATCTTCCTGTGAAGCAAGCGATCATCTGTAACGAGGGGCTCTCCGGGAGTAAGTAGTCACGAGAACCTAATGTCAGAGTTAGCAAAATCTTTAAACCGAAAGAGAAGAGAGATCAGAGTCCCAGAGTAAAGGTACAGAGTAAAAGATCCTAATACCACCCAGTTTGCGATGTGGGCCGATAAGCCACACGACACTGTTAGTAAAGTAGTTTTGCAACGACTAGACTCGACTTCGACCAATGAGTTGGAAGGGGGTTACCTACAGGCAGTCGGCTCTGATACCAACTTGTGACGCCCCCAAAATCAGACCGTGTACAGTAATCATACATGCAAGGTACACGATCGAGATTAGGGACTCACGGTGAGATATCACAACACAACTCTAAAAATAAAAAAATAATACAAGTTGTTTAATACAAGCCAGGGGCCACGAGGGCTCGAATACAACAGCTCGAGAGCACAAAGTTAGCGGAAGCAAAAGTATCTGAGTACAGACACAAGGTACACATGATCTGCCTTAAGAAGGCTAGCACAAATAACAACCGGTCGAAAAGGCGAGGCCTCCTGCCTAGGAACCTCCAAACTGCTCCTGGTCAACGGGGAACTCGACGTTGTAGAAGGCATCGGGGATCTTCATGTTGCGGTGGTCGACATCGGGGACCTCCCGCTCCTCGACTCCAAGGCTCCAACGTCGACTGCAGCGGCCGATCAGGAAAAAAAAAGGGGAAAAGCAAGGGTGAGTATCTAGCATACCCGCGAGTCTTACGTCCGCTACTAAGCATTATGCATTTGTATCAATGGAAAGGGGAGGCTGTATATAGTGGACTGCAAGGTAGAAATCAGAACAAGGATAAGAAGCTAGGCCTATCGAAGACTAGCATCTTCTGACGATGTATTGCAGCATGAGAAGAGAATCAGCCAACAGTTCATATAAGGCATAAAGTAACAATGAAGCAGAAGTTGCTGCAACATTGTATAATATAAGTTGTAATGATTAATAATAATAATGCCTCCGAGTTCCCCTGCTTGACTCCCCTGCGAGGAAGAAAACCCGGAACCATACAGTTTAATAGTAGTAGTTTGTAGTGGTAAGATCCAGCTTCAGCATAAAGCGTCCTGTTACCGTGGACACGGCTATTCGAATAGACTAAACTCCCTGCAGGGGTGCACTACTGTTCAGCCTGCACGCTCGGATCTCCAGGGTGGCGTGAACCTTGTTAGGGAATTCCCCACCGAGGCTATCCGACACATCGCAGCCCATCCTAGGCTCAGGAGAGAGGCCATCCGTCGGACTATATCCTATGCGCCAAGGGGTCTAGGTCCCTCACCCTTGCACGCTCCTGCACGGTACGAGACTGGCCGGTGAAGCAAAAACAAATCCAAAACACACCTGCTGCAGCAAAGAAGACAAGACCGCTTCCCGGCTATCAGCCCGTGGTACTGCTGACGTCTGAAGAGCTTTCGGACAAACTAGGACGTAGGGGAGCCCATAACTCCTTATCCACGTGAAGGTAGTGCGTACAGACCAACGGGTCTCTCAAGTCATCCGCCGAACCATTTAGCATTTTAATTAACCTGCGTGACAAGTGTTATCGTTGCCTCGACTTAACTGACCCGCGGTGAACGACAGCAGTCAGGACCACCAGTACATTGGTGTCTGCCCTGTCGTCCCACCAAGTCTCTGCGGTTACCAACAAGGTGAACGTCTCCTTACGTTGTCTCGCGTGTGCTCTTGGTAGAGCTCGACTTTCGCGGTTTGGTAACTCTCGCGAGATACGAGCAGGGGCCAAGCACGCCAGTAACGTCGGTCGTACCCTCCCTGTCGTTCCCGACGCAATACCGCTCACGGGCACCGTTGGGTCGCCCAACTTCTTACCTTTAAGGCCAACCGTTGGTCAGGTACGTAGAGTGGCTATGCAGATTCAGCAATGAGTGGAGTACGAGGATTACTCCTCGATAGCTTCACTTGATGTGGCTCGGCAGAGCCGAGCTAGGGGGCCTTAGGCGGTTTCTGCATTGTACCGTACCTGTTGCAGTTATAATAAGACGTATCCGCGTCACTCCCCTGAGTGGTCACGGCCCTGCTATCTAATCCTAGCTAACAATGCGCAGGGCTCACTACTGAATAATGCATAAATATAATAGGCAGCATAGGATAAAGGAAGTACATCAAGGGGCGACAAAATCAGGCTATGAAACTGAATAGGATTGTAATCGTAGTAGTAGCAGTAACAATGCCTAGTGCAAGAAAGTACGGAAAGGTAGGCGATATCTGGGGAAGAGAATGGCTCTGCTTGCCTGAAAGCTCGACGGTTGTAGGGATACGGTCATCGACGAAGTAGTCGATCACAGGGACATCGGCAGCGGACGTCGAGACTACCGGACAATAAGAGAGGGGGAAGAAACAATAAATACACAACAATAATAGAAATACAAAGGTATGACACAATAGATACAAAGCAACGGGGCTCTAACGCAGTGCAATGTGTTATGCTCAGAGTGGGAATTCATCCGGGGATGAAATACCGGCTCCGGGGTAATTACCGGACAGGGTGTTCGGAGGGGGAAAGGTACCATGCCGGAGGTGTCGTGGACATCTGACAGGAAAATGGATGGTGTATCCGTGTCAGTTGATCCATTCCGAACAACTTTCATGTTCAAAATAAATTCATCCGGATAGTTATATGGTATCGGGCAATAACCGGACAGACGATCCGAAGGGGCAAGGTCTCGGGTTCGGTATGTTAGAGGGGTGCGGTGGGTATGCGGGTAGCGTATCCGGGTTCGTTGTATTTTTCTGATCAATTTTCATGTATAAAGTTTTTTCATCGGACTTACGGATTAAAAGATATTGATTTTCTAAGTTTTAATCATTTTAAAACAATTTCTGGAATTTTATTTTATTAATAATTCTAACATTATCCACAGTCCACTGGTCAGCCTCACAGTTAATAAAACCATTTTAATAATTTAAATAAAAGTGGGGTCCCACATGTCAGTGGCTCATTTAAATAATCCATTTAAATTAAACTAATAATCTAGTGGGACCCAACTGTTATTCACAAATGTGCTAATTCAAACAGTTTAATTAAGTTAAGGGCATGGGGCCCATCTGTCATACTCAGGGAGGGGCTTATCTACTAACAGTTTTTATTAGCTCTAATACAAATGGCCTTGGTCCCACAGCCAGTGAGGGGGGGGGGATTATTAACGAGGGTTAATACTAAATGGGGGGTTATCCCCTAATTAAACTGGGTCGGACCCACTGGCAGTGGCACTAGCCACCTCACAGCACGGCACGGCGCGTCACGGCACGCCGGCCATGGCCGTGGCCGGAGCGTGAGGGGGCTTCCAGTCGCGGCAGGCCGAGCGGGTTGCGGAGGGAGCACTGCGAGCCGTGCAGGGCAGCGGTGCGTACAACCACAAGCACACGGCGCGGTGCGCGCGACCATGGAGAGCTCGGTGAGGGCCATCGATGGCAGTTACAGGGGGGAACGACGACGAGCATGCTCGCGACTCCGGGCGCCACTTTGGGCGCCGTTTGTTGCAGCGGGACCAGGGAACTGCGCCGCGTCCAACCATTCCACTAGCGCGCGCTGAGGCGGTCAAGGGCGGCGGCCACGACGACAAACGGCTGCGGCCGGAGCGTGGCCAGGTGGTGACGGCGAATTAGTGTACAAGAACGAGTGAGTCCATGGGTAAAACGTTCGGAGGCTCACATTGAGCGCGTAGTGGAGGCCTTCGGCTCGGGGAAGCTCAGGGCGAGGCGAATCGCCGGCAATGGCGAGGCGGAGGGGGCGGCCCGATTGGCATGCAGCAGCGTGTCTCATCGACGACTGAGTGCGTGTGGCGATGAGGAAGAGCTCGACGCAGCTCCTAGACACGCTGGCCTGAGCCCGTGACGACGGTGGCCACGTGAGCTCGTCGGAGTGCGCCCATGGCGGCTCGGACGTGGGTGGGGAAGACGCTGAGAGGGGGGATAGAAGACCTAGCTCAATCTAGGGTTTAGAAAGGGGGAAACACGGGGTGGCTCGGGGCCCTCTTATCCCGGCGGCGACCGTGGGTTGTTGGCTACGGCGGCATGGCACGGCTCGGCCCTGCGATGCCTGCCACGCCATTGCTGTCCTCCCGCACTGTAGAGAGGAAGGGGAAAGCCACGGTGGGCTGGGCCTTGCCCAGGGGGTGGGCCTCGCCCAGGTCGACAGTTAGCCCTTTTCAATTTGTTTTGTTTTGTTTTTTTATTTTGTTTATATTTTTTTTTGTTTAGCCAGTATATGAATTTTATAAAATGTGCCAACTATTCCTAAATTAATGTCACAACATATAACAGTGCCACAAAAGGTTTGGGTGCAAAAGAAATTCACTTAGAGTTTCTTTTGAATATGCAATGGATATTTGGGACGGTATTGGCACTGGTTTAAATTGTTTGTTATATTAAATCATTTTAATAAATATCCAATGTTGATTTATCATGGTCCAGTGATTTTTAGACATTTAACAAAATTGGTTCCATAATTTTTGGACACAGTTTTATTGCATAATTTTTAATATCAACCAAAAGGGATTTTGGATTTGTTTTGATTCCAAGTGATCAAGCAAGACTAGTAACAGTGATTAGCAACAGTAATAGTCGTTAGTCAAAGTGATTACTGTTACAGCTACTGAGGGTGTTACATCATTCCTTTGTGGTCAAGAGAGGACGAGAATTATGTAGGGCTACAAAAGCACACCTCAAAGTTCGTAGTTCTCGATCTATAGATTTCCCAATGGCACCACGGCCATCCAAAGAGAGTACCACAATCACCACAACATATCTCAAGGATAGTCAAAGACAAGCACCAAGAGACTCTCAATCTTACATCAACACACAAAAGAGGAAATCACTCATGAAAATATTCTTCTAACCCATGTCCAATATACCGCTGTCATCTTGGTCTCGGGGATTATACTAGATAGGATCAAGTGAGTACATCAAATCCAATACATAGAAGAAGGGAAAAATCATGGGATCACAATAGATTAACATAGCCAATGATCACAACAAAGATCACATCATGAGAGAGAGAGAACCACATAGATCAAAATACAAGCCTTAGCCCCGAGGAGGAACTACTCACACATGGACATAGTGAGAGAGAGAGAGAGAGAGAGTTTTTGATGGAGAGGTGCAACCCGGAGAAGATAAAGGAGATGGCGGCGGCAGCGGACACGGCGGTGGCCACGGCCCTTGGGGGCTGCGGCCCTTGGCCCCCTTCTTCTTCCTTGGAGATGGTTCTGCTGTGGAGATTGATCTCCCCATCAAGACGGCTTCCAAGGGGGAGGAAATTCGTGGTGGCATTTGACCTAGGTTTCCTCTCTTTATATAGACTCTCGGAATACCGTCATCCAGATTACGTCTTCTGTATTTTGGGGTTTCTGGAAGCATCCGAACTCCGATTGGGCCGAATTTTATTTCTAAATCCACCAGAAAAAAAATTCCCTACAAATTTGTAGTTTTAAGTTTTTCCGTTTGAGGCTGTCCTCTAGCGTTTCCGGGGCGATCTTTAAAACCTGTCTGGTGGGAACAGATTTCGGGAGAGTTAGAGTCCAACTCCTACAAGGCTCCTTTTTGTGATTTTTCCTTTATCCAAGTAATTCCTATATATAAACTACAAAAACAAGAACTTGTGCACTCTTGAAACCATTAATAGGTTAGTTTCAAAATATGTTATAAAATATATGAATGTGTATCAAAAGCATAGCAATATCACACAAAACATGCATCGAGCAATCAGAAATTATAGATACGTTTGGCACGTATCAGTTGCTATGCTCAGTTTACTGGGATCTGATGCATTATGAGATTTCAGATTGTGATGAGTAGTATATTTGGTTCTCTTTTATATTTGTGTTCTTTATTAAATTCTTGTATGTTCTCCGTTGCAGTATTTTACTTTGGCCAAGTGATTTGTTGTAACTCCAAGAGGGAGCGGTATGCTTGATTGTGGGTTCAGCCCCTTGATGTCTAGCTTGAGTGATAGAAATATGAGACTAGGGGATGTGTTGTTGCCACCAGGGATAAAACAACGGTGCTTGTACTTTCGGGTGCAAGGATTGTTTACTTTACGCATAGTTCTTTTAATGCAGTTGTCTGTAGCTTTGAGTTTACACTTTGGGTGAGATTCACAACTTAATACCAGCGAGATGTTCTGGATAGATATCTCAAGGCGGATGATTCGTAGTAGATGCAGATGGATTTCGGTCTACTTACCTTGGCGTACATCCCATTGCTTTTGAGCCTCTTCCTTTCTTTTGTAGCATAGTTAGCATTGCGGTGCGTTTATAATCCTGTCAATTGCCCAACTGTGATTTGTTTACCTCGCTAGCACTTTTATCGTATTTTTGGAGAGAGACATCACTAGTGAACATCACGGGACCCCGGTCCATATTCACACCATTGTTTACACTTTCATTTCTTACTTTCATTTGCACTATTATCTCTTGTGTTGATCCTTTGTAAACAGCAAGGCCGGAAGAATTGACAATTCCTATGTACTCGTTGGGAGCAAAGTTAATTGTTTCTGTGTGAAGGTCCTTACGACAGCCAAATTTCTGGCGCCGTTGTCACCTTTTTGTATTTCTGTGAGTCCTACTGGAGACAAACCTTGGTATCTTCACCGAGGGAAATTTGCTGCTACGCTACACCTCACCTTCCACTTGGGGTAACCAACAAGGAGTGAGAGAACATTCCTCACCGTATCAGTGCACTGCTGACACCAACTAATCATTGCCGGAGTCCTATGGGAGGCAAACTCTATCCTCTACATAGGGGAAATTTGCTGCTATCCTACATCTCACCTTCCGCTCGGCGTAACCAACGAAGGGCGAGAAGCCATTATCACTTCCTCTCCATCAAGAAATTTTTTGGCGCTTTTGCCGGGGACTTCGAGTGATAAGATAGGGGAGTTGCCCACTACCTTTTACCTTTACTTTTTAGTCTTGTTAGTTTACCTTTCTGTTTTTATCTTTGTGTCTTATATCAAAAATTACAAAAAAATCTGCCACACTTGCTGCTACTATGGGTTCCACTGAAAACACCAAGTTGTCTGACTTCACCAGTCACGACAACAAAGACTTTATCAGCACTCCTATTGCCACACCTGCCACTTCAGCTACCTCTTATGAAATTAAACCTACTTTGCTAAACCTTGTTATGAGAGATCAATTCTCTGGTGCTGGAGATGATGCTGCTTTACACTTGAATAATTTTGCTGAATTATGTGATATGCAAAAGTATAAAGAATTAGAAGGGGATGTTGTTAAGCTCAAGCTTTTTCCTTTCTCTTTGAGGGACGGAACTAAAATCTGGTTTCAATCTTTGCCTAGGAATATCATAGATTCTTGGGATAAGTGCAAAGATGCTTTTATTGGGAAGTATTACCCACCTGCTAAAATTATCCAATTAAGGAGTAACATTATGAATTTTAGGCAATTGGATAATGAACACATTGCCTAAGCTTGGGAACGTATAAAATCTCTTGTTAAGAAATGCCCTACACATGGTTTGACTACCTGGATGGTTATCCAGACTTTTTATGCAGGCTTGAACTTTACCTCGCGGAACCTGTTAGATTCGGCCGCGGGAGGAACCTTTATGTCAACTACACTTGGTGCTTCCACAAAGCTTCTCGATGAGATGATGACCAACTATTCCCAATGGCACACCGAACGCGCTCCAATAGGTAGGAAGGCAAATTCTGTCGAGGAAATTACCTCCCTAAATGAAAAAGTTTACCTGATTATGTCTCTACTTACCAAGCAACCCTCTATTGATCTTCATGATGTTCCTTTAAATTCTTTGGTTTCTCAGGAACAAGTAGATGTAAACTTCATTGCTAGAAACAACTTTAATAATAATGCTTATAGGGTCAACTTTGCTAGTAATCCTAGACCGTTTCCATCCAACTATGGGAACGACAACACTTACCCTAGCAACAAGAACCCCACTTCTGAATTAGAAAGCATGCTTAGAGAATTTATCACTACCCAGAAAACCTTCAACAAGAATATACAAGAAAAGTTAGCTAAATTAGATAATCTTTGATTGAAGGTAGACAGCTTAGCCCTTGATGTTGAGATGTTAAAAATTAGAACCTCTCCCCTTGAGGAGAGCAAGGCCACTCCTATTAATGCTATCCAATTAAAAATTAATGAAAATATTAAGATGATGGCTAAACTTAAAGAAAGATGGGCTAGAGAAAAAGAGGAAGAGGATAGAATTAAGAGCCTTCCTACACACCACACAGTTGCCACTATCCAAATTGTTGAGGACACTGAAACTATTAGCACCCAATGCACTCCTGGCCCCATTGGACCTATTAATGGTGATGCTAATACCTCAACCTTAGAAGAAGAAACTCCTATGAACATAGAGGGTTTCAAACAAGTGAGCCTAGATGACACTACTACCTCCTTTGATAGTAGTGATGTTGATTTTCATAGTTGCACCCTCTCAGAAGTTATTAGCTTACTACACAAAATGTCTAGAGACCCCCACACTAGCACACTCAATCTTGCCTTCACGGAGCATATCACAAATGCTCTCATCAAAGCTAGGGAGGAGAAGATTAGGATAGAAGCCTCCATACCTAGGAAGCTAGATGATGGTTGGGACCCTATGATAAAAAATAAATTAAATAACTTCTCTTGCTATGCTTTATGTGACGTTGGAGCTAGTACCTCCATCATGCCCATAAGAATGTATGATATGTTTGAATTGAAACCTTTTGATTCTTGTTCTTTTGGTGTTCATCTTGTCGATTATTCCGTAAAGAAACAATTGCGGAAGATCGAAGATGTTCTTATCATTGTCAATGACAACTATGTTCCCGTTGATTTCATTATTATAGATATAGAGTGTGAACCTTTATGTCCAATTATTTTGGGACGTCCTTTTCTCCGCACCGTTGTTGCTATCATCGACATGATAGAGGGGAATATAAAATTTCAATTCCCTCTCAAAAAGGGAATGGAACACTTCCCTAGAAAGAAAATCAAGTCACCTTTTGAGTCCGTTACACGGGCTAGTTATTCTCTCTCTCTCTTGATAAAACTTGATTCTTCTTTTGCCTTATGCCTAGCTTAAAGGCGTAAAAGAAAGCGCTTGTTGGGAGGCAAACCAAGATGTTTTTACTTCTGTTTTTAGTGGTCTTGATGATTTTTACTACTATAGCAACATCATTGTATCTTTATTTTCAAGATTTGTGCCAAGTTATAGCCTCATACGACAAGGGAAGCGAAAATTGTGACGTGCTGTCCAGAAAACAGATTTTGTCTTCGTTACAGGAAAAATTGGATCAAATCACCATTTCATATTTTTGAGCTTAGTTTTTTACACGGCGTACTCTATAAAATCGCGGAACTTTCGTATGTTTTGAGTTTTTTGATTTGAGTTCCGTAAGTACCCCTAAAAAATTCTTTACTATGTGATGTTCTGTTTTTCATAGATTCTGCCACATTTTGTCTCTCCTTACTTTTGCAAACCTTAAGCTTGCTTTTTATTTGCAAAAACCTTTTGGAAATCTTGAGGAACAGTAGCTCTTCAAGAATATCCTTATATACAGTGGGGAAAAATTATTTTATTAAGGGTACTAACCTCTCTAATCAGCTTATGATGAGTTATGTATGAAGGGAGTTTTCAAGTGTGTGAGGGAAGATGATGAAAGAAGATCCAGGAGTGTCAAGCGCTCAATCTTGGGGATGCCCCCATGCATCGCCAACAAATATTCAAGGAGACTCAAGCATCTAAGCTTGGGGATGCCCCTGTGCATCCCCTTCTCCATCAACAATCATCAGTCCGTCCTTCGTCTCACTATATTTTTATCACTTCATGTGTTATGTGCTATGCTTGGAGCGTCTCGCTCTTAGGTTTTATTTTTAGTTTTACTTAGATTTTCTTGCTGTTCATAACAAGTTAGACCCCGTCTTACTTTGTGTGGGAGAGAAACACGCTCCACTTTCAAAATCTAGATACCATCATAGGATTCTTCATGCCTATCTTTTTGCTGTTGTGTGTTCTTTATCTTTTCGTAGCAACTGTCATGTTTAGTTTTAGTCTTAGTTTGTGTTTAGCAAGAGCCTCAGATTTTTATTAGTTTGTTGCCGGAAATCTCTTTAGTTTTCATGTTTATCTTGTTCAGAGAGTTGGTTGTTGCACTGAGTTGTGTCTTGTCTTGAAAGTAGGTAATTGAGGTTGCTATTTAATTTTAGTAGTAACTTGCAATAGTTTTGACGTATTGATGTGAGTAATGTTTGAACTTTTGGTGTCAAGAGCTCTAGCCTATTAGTGATAGGTGTCGTATTTTGGGCAATCCGTGTTTATTTTCAAAACCTACAAAACTAGTTGATAACTCGAGCTACTAGATGGATCGCTTATCTTTGGAGGGATCAAATATTAGAGTACACTCACGTACCATGATTTCAGGATGCGCAAGGATAACCAAACCCCCATACACTCCTCCTCGGGGTACTTGTCTCTTTGTGAATCTTCTTATTAGATTGAGAGTTACCGATAATAACTGCATGATTCTTCGGACTAATGTAAGTATTGAAAGTTGACACTTCCACCTCCTCATATTTGCTAGCCTCTCCTGTAGCGTGCATTGCCTTCTTCTCACTCCGAGAGTTGGAGTCCACCTTCGCCGGTACATCCAAACCCTTGGCATGATACGCTCCGTCATCATAAACCTCCTTATATCTTTCCTCAAAAAAGCCACCATACCTACCTATCAAGTCATTTCCATGGCCTTTCCGAGATATATTGCCATGCAACATCCACCTCTTCATGACTTGATCTTCATGTCATACATGTTCCTGCTACACTGGCAGCGACATACATTGCATACATCATGATAGCTACATCTTCTTTATGATTTGAGTACCTTGTAAAGTGTGAAAGATCTTCTATACCCTCTTGTAAATTAGAGTGTTGTCCTTAAGTGAGGAAAAGATCCCAAAGTGGACAAATAAAATATCCCAAAGAGGACAAATGAGAGTTAAATAGAAAGAGCCATTGAGGCAACCAAAATAATAAAAAAAATAGAAAAAATAATAAAATAGATAAAAAGAGAAAAAGGGGCAACACTACCACCTTTTGAAAGATCCACACTAGTACTCTCTCTTATCCTTGTACTCCATAGAGATGATCATACATGCATATAGCTATGTGGGGACCTTCACACTATAGAACTTGGCTTGCATATTCCAAGTATGAGCCTCCTCAAAAGAGCTCTAGGTCTTCATGAGCGAACAAGTTAGATGCACCCCCACTAGTTCCATTGGAGAGCTTTTTAGCTCATATGTGCATCCGTTTCATGGCAATCCCTACTCCTCACATCATATTTATCATTTGGCCTTCTCGCCTATGATTGTCCTTATTGATGTGAGCCTTTCTCACCTTTTTGTCTTCCTCCTCCACCATATTTCTCTCTTTGCCATCCTAAGTGTCAACTCTCGTGCTTACGCTCATCCATTGCATGAGTGCTCAAAATATCGAAAGGGAGTGGATCAAATGGACTTGTACCTGGCTAGTGGTCTGGGGACGAGTCAAGATAAGATTCCAAAGAAGACCAAGTGTGAAACTTTAGTAGATTGAGTTCTCAACAAAAAAACTTTTTTTCTCGTATTCCCTATCCCTCTTCTTGCACGCAAAGACCATTTGGAGACATTCGAGTCACAGAAATAGAGAGCTCTTGCACCTAATGTTCTTCGTTGCTTGTTTCAATCCTAATATAGACTCTTGCATGTTATGACTTGAATTGAATCACATACCTTGATTGCTTTACTTTTCAAAGTTCTTATATGGTTGCTAGCATGTCACCACAGAAATTATGCTTGTGATCATTTACCTACTCGAGGACGATCAGGAATTAAGCTTGGGGATGTTGATACGTCCCAAACGTATCGATAATTTCTTCTTGCTCCATGCATGTTTTCTGTGATATTGCTATGATCTAGATACACTTTTGATTGTATTTGAACTAACCTATTAACTCAGTGCACCCCAGTGACAGCTTCTGTTTCTGCTGTTTTTCTATTTTAGTTTCCCCCCATATAAAAAGTGCTCCAAAAATCCGGGAAAAATCAGATAAAAATTAGTGTACCGGAAGCTTCCAGTGCCCCGAAGGAGGGCCAGGGGGCCACCACCAGGTGCCCAGACAGCCACCAGGCGCGGTCAGGGGCCTGGCCGCGCCAGGGGGGCGCCTGGACCCCTGGTGGCCCCCGTGGCTGCCCCCCTTCGCCTATTTAATCTCCGTCACGGGAAACCTCCGAAGACAAAACCCTATTTTGAAAACTCGCTTCTGTTCCGCCGCCGCCGCGCTTCCAAGATCGGGAGCACCATCAGGACCCTTACCGGCACCCTGTCAGAGGGAGGATCGACCTTCGGGAGCTTCTCGTCCACCATGGACGCTTCCCGGATGTGTTGTGAGTAGTTTCCTTTGGACCATGGATCCTTGATCAATATCTATGTGATGTTCTCCTCCCCTCTTTGTTCTTCATGGTTTAGACCTCGTGAGTTGCCCTACATGATCGAGGCACATATGTAATCTTTCTGCTTTTTCTATGCTGAGTTTCATGGGATCTGATGGATTATGAGTATATGTTCAGATTGTGATAGCATAATATAATTGGTTCTTATATTTTGTATTTTTGTTCCAAAGTAATTCTTGCATGTTTTCCGTTGTTGTTTATTGCTTTGGCAAAGTGGTAGGTAGTAACTCCAAGAGGGAACGTTATGCTCGATTGTGGGTACATGCCCCCTGATGACACGCTTGAGTGACAGAAACATGAGTCTAGGGGATGTGATGTGGACACAAGGGGGAAAACAACGGTGCTTGTAACCGCGGTTGCAAGGATTGTTTACTTTACGCAAATTTATTTTTAATGCAGTTGTCTGTTGCTTTGGGTTTACACTTTGGGTGGGGCTCGCAACTTAATACTAGCGAGATGTTCTGGATAGATATCTCAAGGTGGATGCTTAGTAGTTGATGCAGATGGATTTCGGTCTACTTATTTTGGCGTACTACCCATGCTTTTGATCCACTTCCTTTCTTTTGTAGCATAGTTAGCATTGCGGTGCATATATAATCCTGTCAATTTCCCATCTGTAATTTGTTTACCTCGCATAGCAGTTTTATCGTCTTTTGGGAGAGAGACATCACCGGTGAACATTAGGGGACCCCGGTCCATAGTCTCATCGTTGTTTACGTGCTCATTTATTTTCTAGCTTTTACTTTCAGTTGCTATCGTTATCATTATCCCTTCTGTTTGATCCTTTGTAAACAACAAGACCGGAGAGATTGACAACCTCTCTGAACTTCGTTGAGAGAAAAGTTGATTGTGTTGTGTGCAGGTCCATGTCAGGTGCGCCGCTGACACCTACTTATCATTTCCTGAGTCCTACGGGAGACAAACCCTATCCTCTACATAGGGGAAATTTTCTGCTATCCTACATCTCACCTTCCACTTGGGGTAATCAACGAAGGGCGAGAAGACATTATCACTTCCACGCCATCAGAATCCTACGGGAAGAATCTCTAAACCTTGGCATCTTTGCCAAGGGAAATTTTCTTCTATACTACATCAAACCTTCGACTTGGGGTAACCAACGAGGAACTAGTATCAAGAAGCTCCCAGAGGTCAATCCTCCCTCCGGCTGGGTGCCGAGAAGAGGTCTTCTGGTGCTCCCGATCTTGGAAGCACGGCGACGGTGGAACAGAGGCGAGATCGCGAAAAAGGGTTCTGTCCTCGGGGCTTTCGGGACGAGAGAGATATATACGCGAAGGGGGCAGCCAGGGGGCCCACCAGTGGTCCATGCGGCCTCCCGGTGTGGCCCCACCCTAGTCTGCGCCCCCTGGCCGCCTGGGCACCAGGTGGGTCCCCTCTGGCCCCCCTTCGGGCATCTGGAAGCTTCCGATACGCTGATTTTTTATATATTTTCCCGGAATTTTTCTGGCATTTTACGTAATGGGAAAACCTGAAATAAAAACACAGCAGAAAATAGAAACTGGCACTAGGGTGCACTGAGTTAATATGTTAGTCCAAATATGGTCAAAGTGTTTGAAAGTGTATCCAAAGCATATCAATATCACCCAAAACATGCATGGAGCAAGCGGAAATTATAGATATGTTTGGGACGTATGACTACCTACTCAGGCAAGGGGGAAAATATATCTTTCCTTAAAGCTCTCAGCTTGGTTGTCTAGCTATATTTAGAACGGTAGTTTGATCCTACCACCATAAATTTGTGCCTCTCAATAAACCCAAAACAGCCATGATCCCCACATCCTAGCAAACCTTGTTTGGCTATGTAACTTGCTTGCTTAACCATAGCTTAGTATGTGTAGGACCTTGGATGCTGCTTATACCCATTGCTGCTTCGGTGGAATATCATCCAATTATCAGAAGTTGGTTGATATTTGTTAATACTGATGTTAACTTATACTTGACGAAGGTTAGGAGGTTGGGATATTCCCGCCGGGTGTTTTGTTCCATTCAAGTCAACTAGGATCCGAGTTCCGGGTATTTTGTTTCTTGACGGGCGTGCCTAATCGTGTGTGGGATTCTATGGGGTCCCCTTGTCTTGCCTACCTAGCTCCAAACAATTCTAGTGGTGGTCCGAGCTGATTTACCATTTAAAACCCGTGTGTGTGTTTTTTTTTCACTCTAGCAGTTTTAAAACAACTTGGGCCAGCGGGGACATGGCTCCCTTGTTGGTCCGCACTGGTGAGCTAGGAAAGTTCCCTGCTATTCAGGTGAGGCTAAACCCAACCTTGTCCAGACGATAGAGACCGATTCGAGAGCGCGACCGGCTTTTGAGTTTGATGTCGACTCACTGGGGGCCACCCGGATTTGTGCATTGTTGGTTAGAGGGACTCTGATGTTCCGGAGTTTCAGGCGTCTCAACACGCCAAGCGGAAACCGGGCTTACATGTGAATCCTATGATGGGCAGTTGGTACACCCCTGCAGGGTTAAATCTTTTCGAAAATCTGTGTCTATGGTTACGGACGACTTGAGGCCTACTCCTTGTTTATAGAATAACTTCAACTTAATATTAATTAATAATTTTCCCAACATGTGAGTTGCCTTAATTGCTTTTCTTCGTCCGAAGTGGCAAAGAGGGGACAAGGTTGTGTTACGTTTTGCGTAAGTAGGTGAATAGAGCCTTATGGATGCGATCATCAACGGATTATTGGTTCTTTCCTTCTCTAATAGATCGTTAGCCACTCATATATGCTAGTGTGGCTGCAACATCAACCACTACCCTTTCGTTACCGTGAGAAGTTAGTTATACTGTATTGATATATTCTCACCCCTTGAATCTTTCTTTCACGCTATGTAAAAAATGATTGGATCATCAGGCTACTACCTCGACCCGACTACAGGAAAGTACTTCGTGGAGATCCCGGTGGAGGAGGGCGACGACGACTTCGAGCAGTAGAGTTCTTCAGTTGGGTTATCAGCGATCCGCCGGGTGGGCGCCATGTTTATTTCGAGCCCCTTTGGGCCATTTGTTTCTTGTCCGTACTCGGACGTGCTTGTCTTCCGTTGTGACTGAATGATGTAATGTTGGACCATGTGGTCTCTGGATGATGAAATAATATCTTAGGCAATGTATGCCTGGGAACTTATATTATTAGCTTATGTTCATGTTTTATATACCTGTTGTCGAAAATCCTGCAGCAGACGCTTTCCTTGTCCGTGCGCACGTGGCTAGTTATGCGCTTCCATCTTTGAGATCGGCGTGAAGTCGCTAACTTGGAGATGGTACCGCATCGCGGGCCTTTACAACTTGGTATCAGAGAAGAGCCGACCATAGGAACCTTTACTGGCCAAAGGCGAGTCCAGAAACTATTTTGTAGTTACTAAGGAAAAATCAAAGAGTAGGAACTCTTTATTTTTCTTCTTACCCCACCCTCCCACCCCTTTTTCCGTGAGTATGTGAAAAGATGTTTTCTCTCTGCAACTCATCTTATTCAACAAGAACTAGGTTCTAGTTTACGTGGGACTCCGATTTCTCTATACTTTTTTGCTAGCGACGAGAAAGGTTGGCGTACGTTGAGAACACTGAGCCGCCACTTGGGATTTACAGCTCTACATCAATCACGACTTGTTCCAGGTGAAACTTCTGTATAGGGATGGTTGGCATCCTCTGGATGTGGTTCCTCCCCCTACAGTAGACCGCTTTGTCAGGCCGATCAGAGCAGATGTCTCAACGTTCAGGTCTTCAACCACTCGTATATTCTGTTGTGTGCTCGCTAGCAAATTATTACCTTGGATTCGGATGATCTCAGTTTTGGAATTCAAGTAGCACCTAGCTTTCGGACTTTCTGGGTTAACCTTGGTGGAGATTCAGCTTTCGGCTTCCACATAACTCGTGAGTAAGTTTTGTTGTCAATATTGTTTTATCTTTTGGTTTCATCAATATTTCTGCGATGTTTCTCAGTGTCCCTGTCTACAGGATGACAAGAGGAAACATGCCGCCTTCGGAGAACCCTATCCTTGGGGGGCTACGTTGTGTTCTAGGGTGGAGTGGAGCGTGTTTCTCTCCCAAACAATGATGGCTAGGGTCCTACTTGTTATGAACAACAAGAAAAACTAAAACAAACTAAAAAATAAAGAGCGAGACGCTCAAGCATAGCACATAACAAATGAAGTGATAAAAATATAGCATGGAGAAGGACGAACTAATGATTGTTGATGGAGAGGGGATGCACGGGGGCTTCAACAAGCTTAGATGCTTGATTCTCCTTGGATATTTCTTGGGTTGCATGGGGGTATCCCCAAGCTTGAGCTTTTTACACTCCCGGATCTTCTTTCATCATCTTCCTTCGCATACTTGAAAACTCCCTTCATCCGAAACTCATCATAAGCTGATTAGAGTGGTTAGTAACCGTAAATAAATTTCCTCTACTGGAAATAAATATTTTCATGAAGGGCTATTGTTTCTCAAGATTACCAAAAAGATTTTGCAAAGAAAAAGCAAGCTTAAGATTTGCAAAACGGAGAAAACGCAAAACGTGGCAGAATCAGTGAAAAATAGACCAGCAGGTAGTAAATAATTTTTTCAGCGCACTTCTGCAACTCAAATCAAAAAAATCAGATCACGCTAGAAAGCCAATTGTATAGAGCATACTGTCAAAAAAATTCAGATCAAAAATATGATCTGGTGATTTTGGGTGATTTTTTCCATCAAGCAAACAAAATCTATTTCTGGACAACATGACACAACTTTTGATCTTTCTTGCAATCGGAGGCTAAAACTTGACACAAAGCTTGAAAATAAAGATACAATGATGTTTCTACAGTAGTAACAATCATCACGACCACTAAAACAGAAAGAAAAAACATTTTGGGTTGCCTCCCAATAAGCGCTTTCTTTTATGCCTTTGAGCTAGGCATGATGCAAAAAAGATCAAGTTTTGTCAACTTCAAATGAATAACTTTCCTGTGTAATGGACTCATAAGGTAACTTAATCTTATTTCGAGGGAAGTGTTCCATTCCCTTTTGAGGGGTAATTGGAATCTAATAGTTCCTTCTTTCATATCAATGATAGCACCAACAGGGCGGAGAAAAGGACGTCCCAAAGTATTTGGACATGAGGGATCACACTCAATGTCCATGACAAGAAAATCAACGGGAACATAATTATCATTGAAAACAATAAGAACATCATCAATCCTTCCTAAAGGTTTGTTTATGGAAGAATCCACAAGACGAACACCAAAACAACAAGGATCAAAAGGTTTCAATTCAAGCATATCATACATTCTTTTGCGTAAAACGGAGGCACTAGCTCTAACATCACATAAAGCAAAGCAAGAAAAAAATCATTTTGATTTTGACCATAGAATCCCAACCATATTCTAGTTTTCTAGGAATTAAAACCTCTAGCTTAAGTTTCTCCTCCCTAGCTTTCATAAGAGCATTGGTAATATGCTCGGTGAAGGCAATGTTGAGTGAACTAGTGTGGGGGTCTTTGGCCATTCTTTGCAAAAAAGTGATAACTTCAAAAAGACTACAATTATCAAAATCAAGCTCTTTAAAGAAGAATTCTATAAGAAAAAAAAATTCAATTACCCCAAGTGTTTTCCTTACAAGGGGATAGGGAATAGAACCACTTCTTTGGTTTTCCACGGAGGAAAAAATCAAAGAATGTTAGCTTGAATTGGTCACTATCCATCCTAGGAGCTTTTTATTCATCACACACCCTCTCATAATTTTCCAAATGATAGATAACGTCCTCTCCTTTTTCATAAAATTGATCTCTTAAATCATATTTGAGGAACGGTCTACTAATAGGGGTGCAAACATAAAAGCTATCATGACAAACAAAATCGCAAAGCTTGAAATCATTAGAGGCGTCCAAACTAGGGGTTCCGTGCTTAGGGAAAAATTTCATGCTAGTGGAACCCATAGTAATAAGCAAGGGCAAAGTAAATAATTTTTTTGTGGTTTTTGTTATAAGACTCTAAAGAAAAAACTAGAAAGTAAAGTAACAAGACTAATAAGCAAAGGTAAAAGATAGTGTGCAACTCCCCTATCTTGAAGATTGGCGTCCCCGGCAACGGCGCCAAAAATTATGCTTGATGGCACTGAATTAGTGCTCCTCGTTGGCTACCCCAAGTGGAAGGTTGAGAAGTAGACAGCAACAAATTTCCCTCGGTGAAGATACCAAGGTTTTGTCTCCAGTAGGACTCCAAGTTCTACAAGTAGGTTGCAACAACGTCAGAATTACTCCTAGCTAGGGAGTTGTCGTGGACCTGCACACAACAACAAATAAGTTTGCTCCCAACGAGTTTAGAGAGGTTTTCAATCTCTCTGGTATTGTTTTTGACAAAGGATCAAACACAAGCGGGAAATAGTAGTGGTGATTGCAACGAAAAGGAAATAAAATTAGTACAGAGTGGAGGTGTAAAAAATGATGGAAATATGGACCGGGGTCCCATGATGTTCACTAGTGTTGTCTCTCTCCCAAAATACGATAAAACAACTAAGTTGGGTGAACAAATTACAGCTGGGCAATTGATAGAATTATAAACGCACTGCAATGCTAATTATTCTACAAGAAAGTTAGAGGCTCAATCGTATGGGAAGCAAGCCAAGACAAGTATACCGTTTATTCATCAGCATCTACTCACTAATCATCCACCTTGAGATATCTATCCATAACATCTCGCAGGTATTAAGTTGCGAGCCCCACCCAAAGTGTAGACCCAAAGCAATAGACAACTGCATTAACAAACTTTGCGTAAGGTAAACAATCCTTGCAACCGCGGTTACAAGCACCGTTGTTTTCTCCCTGGTGGAAACAACACATCCTCTAGTCTCATTTTTCTTTCACTCAAGCCAGACATCGGGGGGCATGAACCCACAATCAAGCATAACGCTCCCTCTTGGAGTTACTATCTACTACTTGTCCAGAGCAATAAAAATCAATGGAGAACATGCAAGAATTACTCAAGAACAAAATAAAAGGAGAACCAAATATATAACTCATCACGATCTGAACATAATCTCATAATCCATCGGATCCCAGCAAACACAACATAGCAACAGTAGAAAGATTACATAGGTGCCTTGATCATATAGGGGAGGTCACAAGGATTACAAATTGAAGCACAAGACTGGAGAGAAGATATCACATAGCTACTGGTCATGGACCCATGGTCCAAGGGGGACTACTCACGGCACATCCGGGAAGCTCTCATGGTGGTCGAGAAGCTCCCGGAGATCAATCCTCCCTCCGGCAGGGTGCCAGGACAAGTTCTTCTAGAGATCCCGATCTCGGGATCGCGGCGGCGGCGGAACAGAGGTGAATTTCGCGTTGCGAGGTCTATTTTCAGGGTTTTTGTACCGATTACTAAATATAGGCGGAAGGAGGGGCTGAGGGGAGGGCCCACCCCTCCAAGCGGCCTCCTGGCGTGGCCAGGGGTGGGGCCACGCCCACTGGACTCCTGGGAGGGGGGTGGCCCCCCTCCGGCTCCCCTTTAGTTTTCTGGAGTCTTCCGGAATGCTGATTTTCTATATTTTTTCTTGGAACTTTTTATGCACTGTAAATATGGGCATAAACCAGCAATTCACAGACACCAGCAGACAGAAACTGGCATTAGGTGCACTGAGTTAGTAGGTTAGTGCAAATATGTGTAAGAGGTGTGAAATTGTAGCAAAACACATAGCAATGTCACCCACATGAGCATGGAACAAGAAAAAATTATAGATATGTTTGGGACGTATCTGTAAGCAACTCAGTGCACCCAGTGCCAGTTTCGGTTTTCTCCTATCTTTTTATTTCAGGTTTTCCCATTACGTAAAATGCCAGAAAAATTCCGGAAAAAATATATAAGAAATCAGCGTATCGGAAGCTTCTAGAGTCCCGAAAGGGGGCCAAAGGGGACCCGCCAGGGGTCCAGGCGCCCTGTGGGCGCGGCCTAGGGTGGGGCCACGCCAGGGGGCCGACTGGACACCTGGTGCCCCCCTGGCTGCCCCCCTTCGCCATATTTACCTCGTCCTCCGAAACCCCCGAGGAAAAACCTTTTCAGGATCTCGCCTTTGTTCCGCCGCCGCCGCACTTCCAAGATCGGGAGCGTTAGAAGACCTCTTCCCGGCACCCTGACGGAGGGAGGATTGACCTCCGGGAGCTTCTCCACCACCATGGACGCTTCCCGGATGATCCGTGAGTAGTCCACCTTGGACCATGGGTCCATGATCAGTAGCTTTGTGTTGTTCTCTCCCCCTCTTTGTTCTTCATGGATTAGACCTTTTGAGCTGCCCTAAATGATCAAGGCACATATGTAATTATTTATGTTGTTTCTATGTTGAGTTTGCTGGGATCTGATGGATTATGAGACTATGTTCAGATTGCGATGAGTAATATATGGTTCTTCTCTTTTATATTTTTTTTCTTGAGTAATTCTTGAATGTTCTCTGTTGCTGTTTATTGCTTTGGTCAAGTAGTAGGTAGTAACTCCAAGAGGGAGAATTATGCATGATTGTGGGTTCATGCCCCTCGATGAATAGCTTGAGTGCCAGAAACATGAGTCTAGGGGATGTGATGTTTCCACAACAGGTAAAACAACGATGCTTGTAACCGTGGTTGCAAGGATTGTTTACTTTACGGAAAGTTCTTTGGGTGGGGCTTGCAACTTTATACCAGCGAGATGTTCTGGATATATATCTCAAGGTGGATGATTAGTAGTAGATGACTATGGATTTCGTTCTACTTATCATGGCGTACTGCCCAATCTTTTGAGCCTCTTCCTTTCTTTTGTGGCATAGTTAGCATTGGTTTGCGTCCGTAATCCTGTGAATTGCTGATACGTCACAAACGTATCTATAACTTCTGTGATATTGCTATGTTTTCGATACACTTTCATATACTTTTGTTCATATTTGGACTAACCTATTAACTCAGTGCACCCCAGTGCCAGTTTACGGCAAAAATATATAAAAATCAGCGTTCTAGAAGAGTCCTCCAGCCAGAGGATGGGGTCAAGGGGTGTCCCACATCCCCCAGGCGCCCTCCTGGAGCGGCCTAGGTTGGGGCCGCGCCGGGAGGCCGCCTGGACTCCTGGTGTCCCCCCGGTGCCCCCTTTGTCTCTTATTTATATTCCCGTCGCGAAAACCCAGATTCCAGACCCCTTTTCTCCAGAAGAAATTCCGATCTCCGCCGCCATCGCCAACAAGCTTCTGGGGACCAGAATTCTTGTGTCGGTACCCTGCCGGGATGGGGAAGTGCCCCGGATTCATCCCCATCGTCGTTTCTTCCTCCCTCCATTATGCGGGAGTAGTTCCTCCTCGGGACTGAGGTTTCTACAGTAACTATGTGGTCAATTCTGTCTCCCATGATGTGATCTTCGTTGTGATCATAGGCTATGTTAATCTAGGGTGATCCCATGATATTTCCCCTTCCTCTATGTATTGGATTGATGTACTCACTTGATCATATCTAGTATAATTCCCGAGACCATGGTGACAGCGGTCTATTGGACATGGGTTAAAATAATATTTTCATGAGTGATTTCCTCTTTTGTGAATTGATTGAAGATTGAGAGTCTCTTGGTGCTTGTCTTTGACTATTCTTGAGATATGTTTTGGTGAGTGTGGTACTCTCTTTGGATGGCTGCGGTGACATTGGGAAATCCATAGATGAGAACTATGAACTCTGAGGTGTGCTTTTGTAGCCCTACATAATTCTCGTCCTCTCTTGATCACAAAGGAATGAACTCCGGTTACGTCTTCAATGCATGTTTTAGTGGAATTATCATGTCATTAGACTATGTTAATGTGGTTGGGAGTTGCCACTAGTGAAATTATGAAGCCTAGGCCTTGTTTCCACCATTGCAATATCGTTTGCGCTCACGTTTACTACGTGTTTGCTTGCTACACAATTTATTACAGATTTATATTACCTTTCTTTGCCACACCTATCACCCATATTTTACCATATCTTCGCCGAACTAGTGCACATATACAACTCCTAGTTGTATTAGGTGTGTTGGGGACACAAGAGACTTCTTGTATCTTACTTGCAGGGTTGCTTGAGAGAGACCATCTTCAACCTCTACTTCCCTGAGTTTGATAAACCTTAGGTCATCCACTTCAGGTAAATTGCTGTTGTCCAACAAACCTCTACGCTTGGAGGCCCAACATAGTATACAAGAATAGAAGCGTTCTTAGACATCAATTGCCCAGCTGTAATTTGTTTGCCTTGCATAGCTTTTTATCGTCTTTTGGGAGAGATACATCACTAGTGAACTTCATGGGACCCCGGTCCATATTTCCACCACTGTTTACACCCTCAATTTACTTCTTGTTTTACTTTCTAGTTGCAATTATCATTACCTTTTATCTCTTGAGTTTGACACTTTCTAAACAACAAGGCCGAACATATTGACAACCTCTCTGTACTTGTTGGGAGCAATGTTATCTGTTGTCGTGTGCAGGTCCACGTCAACTCGTGCTAGTAATTTCTACAGCCGTTGTCACCTACTTGTCGTTGTCGGAGTCCTACTGGAGACATAAACCTTGGTATATTCACTGAGCGAAACTTGCTGCTGTGCTACATCTCAACCTTCCACTTTGGGTAACCAACGAAGGGCGAGAAGCCATCAAAGCAATTTCTGGCGCTGTTGCCGGGGACTCCACTCTTCAAGATAGGGGAGTTTCATGATATCTTTTATTGCTTTTTAGTCTTGTTAGTTTAACTTTCAGTTTTTGCTTTAGTGTCCTTTATCAAAAATCACAAAAAAATTGCTTGTCCTACTTGCTGCTACTATGGGTATCACTGAAAACACTAAGTTGTGTGACTTCACTAGTCACAACAACAATGATTTTATCTGCACTCCTATTGCTACACCTGCTACTTCAGCAGCCTCTTATGAAACTAAACCTGCTTTGCTGAACCTTGTTATGAGAGATCAATTCTCCGGTGCTGGAGATGATGCTGCTTTACACTTAAATAATTTTTTTGAGCTTTGCGATATGCAAAAGTATAAAGAATTAGAAGGTGATATTGTTAAGCTTAAGCTTTTTTGCTTTCTCCTTGAGGGAAGGAGCTAAAATTTTGTTTTAATCCTTGCCTAGGAATAGCATAGATTCTTGGGATAATTGCAAGGATGCTTTTATTGGGAAGTACTACCCACCTTCTAAGATTATCCAATTGAGGAGTAATATTATGAATTTTAAGAAATTGGATAATGAACATGTTTCCCAAGCTTGGGAACTTATGAAATCTCTTGTTAAGAAATGCCCTACACATGGTTTGACTACTTGGATGGTTATCCAGACTTTTTATGCATGCTTGAACTTTACCTTGCGGAACCTGTTATATTCGGCCGCGGGAGGAACCTTTATGTCAACAACACTTGGTGCTGCCACAAAATCCTAGATGAGATGATGACCAACTATTCCCAATGGCACACCGAATGAGCTCCAACATGTAGGAAGGTAAACTCTGTCGAGGATATTTCCTGCCTAAATGAAAAAGTTGACTTGATCATTTCTTTACTTACCAAGAAAGCTCCTATTGATCCTCATGATGTTCCTTTAAATTTCTTGGTTGCTCAAGAACAAGTAGATGTGAAATTTATCTCTAGAAACAACTTCAACAACAATGCTTATAGGAGTAACTTTGGTAGCAATCCTAGACCGTTCCCATCCAACAACTACGGGAACAACAACACTTATCCTAGCACCAAGAACTCCACTTCTTAATTAGAGAGCATGCTTAAGGAATTTAAAACTACCGAGAAAGCCTTCAATAAGAGTATAGAGGAAAAAATAGACAAATTAGATAATCTCTCCTTGAAGGTAGACAACTTAGCCCTTGATGTTGAGATGCTTAAAATTAGAACTTCTCCCCTCAAGTAGAGGAATACCACTCATATTGATGTTATTCAAGTGCAAATTAATGAAAAATTTAGAATGATGGCCAAACTTAAAGAAAGATGGGCTAGAGAAAAGGAGGAAGAAGATAGAATTAAGAGCCTTCCTACCCACCATACCGTTGCTACTATCCAAGTTGTTGAGGACACCCAAAGTTTTAGCACCCAACACACTCCTAGTCCCATTGGAACTATTAATGGTGATGCTAATACCTCAACGGTAGAAGAAGAAGCTCCTATGAACATAGAAGATTTCAAACAAGTGAGCCTAGATGACACCACTACCACCTTTGATAGTAGTGACATTGATTTTGATAGTTGCACCCTTTCAGAAGTTATTAGCTTACTACACAAAATGTCTAGAGACCCCCACACAAGCACATTAAATCTTGCCTTCACGGAGCATATCACCAATGCTCTCATTAAATCTAGGGAGGAGAAGCTTAGGGCAGAAGCCTCCATACCTAGAAATCTAGAATATGGTTGGGATCCTATGATCAAAATTATATTGAATAGCTTCTCTTGCTATGCTTTATGTGATGTTGGAGCAGGTACCTCCGTTATGCCCAAAAGAATGTATGATATGTTTGAATTAAAACCTTTTGATCCTTGTTCTTTTTGTGTTCGTCTCGTCAATTCTTTCGTAAACAAACCTTTGGGGAAGATTGACGATGTTCTTATCATTGTCAATGACAATTATGTTTCCGTTGATTTTACTATTATGGACATTGAGTGTGAACCCTTATGTCCAATTATTTTGGGACGCCCTTTTCTTCGCACCGTTGGTGCTGTCATTGACATGAAAGAGGGGAATATAAAATTCCAATTCCCTCTCAAGAAGGGGATGGAACACTTCCCCAGAAATAAAATCAAGTTACCTTTTGATTCCGTTACACGGGCTAGCTATTCTCTTTCACTTGATAAAACTTGATTCTTCTTTTTTCTTTGTGCCTAGCTCAAAGGCTTAAAAGAAAGTGCTTGTTGGGAGGCAACCCAAGATGTTTTCGCTTCTATTTTTAGTGGTCCTGATGATTGTTACTACTGTATCAACATCATTGTATCTTTATTTTCAAGATTTTTGCCAAGTTTAGACGCCGATTGCAAGAAAGTTCAAAAGTTATGACATGTTGTCCAGAAAACAGATTCTGTCCTTGGACGAAAAAAATCACGATAAATCACCAGATCATCTTTTTGATCTGAATTGTTTGACAACGTGCTCTATATAATTATCTTTCGAGCGTCTATTTTGAGTTTTATGATTTGAGTTGCAGAAGTACCCCAAAAAAATTATTTACTACCTGCTAGTCTGTTTTTCACAAACTCTCCCACGTTTTGCCTTTCCTCAGATTTTCAAGTCTTGCGCTAGCTTTTTCTTTTGCATTTTTTTGGTAGTCTTGAGAAACAGTAGAACTTCAAGAAAAACTATATTTATAGTAGAGGCAAATTGTTTTATTATAGGTTCTAACCTCTCTAATCAGCTTATGATGAGTTATGTATGAAAGGAGTTTTTAATTGTGCGAAGGAATATGATGAAAGAAGATCCAGGAGTGTCAAACACACAACTTGGGGATACCCCCATGCACCCCCCAACAAATATTCAAGGAGACTCAAGCGTCTAAGCTTGGGGATGCCCCCGTGCATCCCCTTCTCCATAAAAAATTATCAGTTCGTCCTTCGTTACACTATATTTTTATCACTTCATGCGTTATGTGATATGCTTGGAGCGTCTTGCTCTTTACTTTTTACTTTTCCTTATCTTTGCTAGTTGTTCATAACAAGTTAGAACCCGACTTTTTTATGTGGCAGAGAAACACGCTCCACTTAAACTAGAACACATCATATGATTTACATGCTTATCTTTCTTTTGTTGTGTGTTTTTATCTTTTCGTAGCTGCTGTCATGTTTAGCTCTTAGTTTTCATGTTTATCATTTTTAGATCTGTTTTTTAGTTTGTTGCTGGAACTCTCTAGAGTTTTCATGTTTATCTTGTTTAGAGAGTTGGCTTGTTGCACTGAGTTGTGTGTCTTGACTTGAAGTAGGTAATTGAGGTTGCTATTCAATTGTAGTAGTAACTTGCAATAGTTTTGAGGTATTGTTGTGAGTATGTTGGAACTTTTGGTGTCAAGAGCTTTAGCCTACTAGTGATAGATGTCGTATTTTGGGCAATCCTGTTTATTTTTTAAAAACTACAAAACTAGTTGAGAACTCTAGCTACTAGATGGATCACTATCTTTGGAGGGATCGAATATTAGAGTACACACACGTACCATGAGTCGAGGATGTGCAAGGATAAACAAACCCCTATACACTCCTCCTCGGGGTACTTGTCTCTTTATGAACCTCCTGATTAGATTGGGAGTTACCAATAATAAGTGCATGAGTTATTCGGACTAATGTAAGTATTTGAAATTTGACACTTCCACCTTCCCATATTTTCTAGCCTCTTCGGTACCGTGCATTGCCCTCTTCCCACTCCGAGAGTTGGCGTCTACCTCGCCGGTGCATCCAAACCCTTGGAGTGATACGCTCTGTCATCATAAACCTCCTTATATCCTTCCTCAAAACAGCCATTATACATACCTATCAAGGCTTTCTCTCGCCTATGATTGTCCTCATTGATGTGAGCCTTTCACACCTTTTTTGTCTTCCTCCTCCACCATCTCTCTCTTGCTTACGCTCGTCCATTGCATGAGTGCTCAAAATATTGAAAGGGAGTGGATCAGTTTGACTTGTACCTGGTTAGTGGTCTGGGGACGAGTCAAGATAAGATTCCAAAGAAGACTAAGTGTGAAACTTTAGTAGATTGAGTTCTCAACAAAATAATTTTTTTCTCTCTCTCTCTCGTATTCCCATCCACCACTTTTTGCACGCAAACACCATTTGGAGACATTCGAGTCACGGACAGCGAGGGCTCTTGCACCTTTATTTTCTTATGTTGCTTGTTTCAATGCTAATATAGAGTCTTTCCTGCTATGACTTGAACTGAATTACATGCCTTACTTTCTTTACTTGAAAGTCCTTTTCTGGTTGGTAGCATGTCACCAAGAAATTATGCTTGTTATCATTTACCTACTCGAGGACGAGCAGGAATTAAGCTTGGGGATGTTGATACGTTCCAAACGTATCTACAATTTCTGCTTGCCACATGCATGTTTTGGGTGATATTGCTATGCTTTTGATACACTTTCATACACTTTTGATCGTATTGGGACTAACCTATTAACTCACTGCACCCCAGTGCCAGTTTTTGTTTTCTGCTGTCTTTTTATTTTAGGTTTTCCTATTACGTAAAATGCCAGAAAAATTCCGAGAAAAATAAATAAAAAATCAGCGTACCGGAAGCTTCGATAGTCCCGAAGGGCGACCAGAGGGGACCCACCAGGGGTCCAGGCGCCTTGTGGGCGCGGCCTAGGGTGGGTCTGCGCCAGGGGGCTGCCTGGACACCTGGTGGCCCCCTGGCTTCCCCCCTTCGCCTATATTTACCTCGTCCTCCAAAACCCCTGAGGACATAACCTTTTTTCGCGATCTCGCCACTGTTCTGCCGCTGCCGCAGTTCCAAGATCGGGAGCGTCAAAAGACCTCTTCCCGGCACCCTTCTGGAGGGAGGATTGACCTCCGGGAGCTTCTCCCCCACCATGGACGCTTCCCTAATGATCCGTGAGTAGTACACCTTGGACCATGGGTCCATGATCAGTAGCTATGTGATGTTATCTCCCCCTCTTTGTTCTTCATGGATTAGACCTTGTGAGCTGCCCTACATGATCAAGGCACATATGTAATTCTTTCTGCTGTTGCTATGTTGAGTTTGCTAGGATCTGATGGATTATGAGACTATGTTCAGATTGTGATGAGTAATATATTTGGTTCTTCTCTTTTATATTTTTGTTCTTGAATAATTCTTGCATGTTCTTCGTTGCTGTTTATTGCTTTGGCCAAGTAGTAGGTAGTAACTCCAAGAGGGAGCGTTATGCATGAATGTGGGTTCATGCCCCCCGATGACTAGCTTGAGTGACAGAAACATGATTCTAGGGGATGTGTTGTCGCCACAAGGGGGGAAACAACGGTGCTTGTAACTACGGTTGCAAGGATTGCTTACTTTACGGAAAGTTCTTTTAATGCAGTTGTCTGTTGCTTTGGGTTTACACTTTGGGTGGGGCTCGCAACTTAATTCCAGCTAGATGTTCTAGATAGATATCTCAAGGTGGATGATTAGTAGTAGATGAAAATGGATTTGCGTCTACTTATCTTGGTGTACTGCCCATGCTTTTGATCCTCTTCCTTAAGTGGAAGGTTGTGATGTAGATAGCACCAAATTTCCCTCAGTAAAGATACCAAGGTTTATGTCTCCAATAGGATTCCAAGCTCGACAAGAAGGTGGTGAAACGAGCAACGCGCCGTCTAAAAGATATTACTCGTTGAACCTGGACCTACACACAAGACAAAAATAACTTTGCTCTCAATGAGTTCACAGAGGTTGTCAATCTCTCCGGCCTTGCTGTTTACAATGGATCAAAACACATGGGAATAATTGTGCAGCTGAAAGGAAATAAAAGTAGTAAATAGGAACAGTGTAAACCATGATGAGAATATGGACCAGGGTCCCATGGCTTTCACTAGCGATGTCTCTCCCAAAAGACGATAACAACTATGTTGGGTGAACAAATTACAGTTCGGCAATTGACAGAATTATAAACACACTACAATGATAATTATGCTACTAGAAACTAAAGAGGCTCAATCGTATGGGAATTACACCAAAACAAGTAGACCGTTTATCAATCAGCATCTTTTCAATAATCATCCACCTTCAGATATCTATCCAGAACATCTCGCAGATATTAAGTTGCGAACCCCAGCCAAATTGTAGGCTCAAAGCAACGGAGAATTGACTTAACACTCTATGCGTAATGTAAGCAATCTTTGCAACCACAGTAAAAAGCACCGCTGTTTTCTCCCTGGTGACAACAACACATCCCCTAGTCTCATATTTCTGTCACTCAAGCTAGACAACGGGGGGCATGAACCCACAATCAAGCATGACGCTCCCTCTTGGAGTTGCAATCTAATACTTGGCCAAAGTAAAAAAACACAACGGTGAACATGCAAGAATACTCAAGAACAAAAATATAAAGGTAAACCAAATATATTACTCATCACAAACGGAACATAGGATAGAAAACATGAACTAATACAAAGGTGCATTGATCATGATAGGCAGCTCACAAGGTCTAAATATTGAAGCACAAGATGGGAGAGAAGACATCACATAATTGTTGGTCATGGACACATGGTCCAAGGGGGGCTACTCACGGCATATCCCGATGGAGATCATGGTGATGGAGAGGCCTCCGGAGGTCAATCCTCCCTCCGGAAGGGTGCCGGGACAGGTTCTTCGGGCGATCCCGAGATCTAAATTGCTTCGGCGGCGGAACAGTGGACGAAATCACATAACGGGGATCTCCTCGAGGGTTTATGTCTCGAGGGATAAATACATGCCGAAGGAGGACCTGAGGGGTGGCCCCCTAGCCCAGGCGGACAAAGGGTGCGGCCACCCCTTGGTCGCGCCAGCAGGGCTCCTGGCTGGGGGTTGGCCCCCTTCGGGCTTCTGGAGTCTTCCTTCGTGGATAATTTTTTTGGTATTTTTTCTGGAATTTTCTGAGCACTTTTATTTTTGACATTTTTCTGCAATGCACGGACAATAACAGACAGAAAATGTCACTGGGCACTGGAATTAGTAGGTTAGTCCAAAATATGTTGTAAATGTTATGAAAGTGCATCAAAACATATACCAATATCACCAAAATAAGCATGGAGAAAGAAAAAAAAGTATAGATACGTTTGGGACGTATCACTCCAACCTACACCAACTCCTCGGGCGCCGCCAACTCAACCTCCGACACCTCCCCGCCATTACCAAGGAAGATAGGACGGGAACCTGCAAGAGGAAGGGGCACATCTGGCTTCATGAATAGCTCGTCCATCACCTCCAGAATGGCATGACCTCGATGCCAGCCTCATCCAATCCTCTACCCTAGTGTACCGCCACATCGGATCCCGATGGCTCTGCAAGGGAGCTATTTTCCGGCTAAGGAAATATCGGGCCACCATCGTCGTTGTCAAGACAGCCTCACGGCAAGCACAAACTTTGCTAAGCACTGCCTCAACTTCCGGACCTTGCGCCTCCGACCTCTTCCAGCGGGGGCGTTTCTCTGCAGCTGTTGAAGGCACCTCGAAGAAGGGACTGACAAGTCCTGGAGCCACAAGGATCTAGCGGGAGCAGAATCCGTCACTCAGCCTCTTGAGTGCGGTCTACCGAATGAAGTCACCAGAGGCCCCTTCATACATCCTGAAGGACACACAACCAGAGTAGTGCTCCCCAGCCATTGACCTCAAGGAGTAGAAGTTCCTAAAGAGGGCCACTGATGGCCTCACTTTGAGGTATGGTTCGCACAGATAAGAGAAGATAGAGAGGAGTACAACGGAGTTTGGCTGCAAGTGGAGCACCTAAATCCGGTTCTGCTCCAAGATGGTGATGAAGAAGGATGGTGTGGGCGAAGAGTGGGCAGAGATTGGAGGCACTGGTGGACCCCGACGCACCAGCCGGGTAGTTCTCAATGACCACGTTCTCATTATGTCCTGTGGCCACCATGGAACTCAGGGCATCAACATCTTGCTGAGAGGTCAGGTGGGATGTCGGCAAGGAAAGCGCCGCTTCCTCCTCAATCTTGCCCCCATTCTTGCTCCCCTTCTTGGAAACGCCCCTCTTGCCCATCGATCCTGATCGGAAGAAGCATGAGGATAAAGAGTCATTGGAAGGATGTCGATATGAAGAAGGCATGTCGGGACCCGGGGTTAGCGTATACAAGTCCCTCTACAACATAGTCATATGGAGATCCGAGAACCGTACCCACTTGTCTAAGAAGACAAGGCCAAGCACAAAACGTTTTCGGAAAGCATCGTACGTGAGGGGCATCCCATCCAGGCTGGATGATCAACTGAGATGGGTCCTCATCGTCCTCACACAAGTCTAAATGATATGGGTGATGAACTCCCATATTCACAGACAAGTCGCCTCAACCATACTATCGACTATCTCATAGCTCTTACATAGACTTACTCCAGCCCGATCACTTATTCGGGGTCTAGGGCGGGCTCGATCATACCACAAAGTGTGCACGAGACAAAGTCTCGATCAATCGCATCGCGATGCCCCAAGATGCGCACATCTAAGGGCCACTTGGTGTATAAAAGACCGCCAGCCAGATCACAACTAAGGTCTCGAAAACCCATACAAAGACATGCATGTTATAAACATACACGCAGCACACATGCCGTGTATGAATAGCAGGTATCATTGCACTTCTCTACAAAGTATACATTTTATTCATAACTCTCACAGAGTGCACACAGAGATCACAAGCATGTGATCCAACATTACAACATTCAACGGAAGCAGAGTAGGTCTGAGTACAGACAAACTTAACAAATGGCTTAAGAAGCCTTATTTATAAACAAGCCCTTCACGAGGGAACCAGTCGTCTGACTGGGACTACACTAGCTTGGTCTTTAGTCGTCGAGCTCGATGAAGAATCCACCTTCGGGGTCAGTGGGTTCATCTAAAACATAGAATAAGCAAACGTGAGTACAAAGTCGTACTTAGCAAGACTTACGTAGGAACTATACTACTCATGCACATGTATCAAGGTAAAGGGAGGTGGGGTTCAATTGCAGAAGTGCCAGCTTTGACTTGTCTAGTCCTAAACTACGAGTACCAGACTTGAGGTAAGAATCGTACACGAGTCCACTACATCTCTTCAACCAATTACACCACTATGGTGCCTTCCTCGACTTCCCCACGAGAAAGCACACCATAGCACTCACGCTTATTTTGGCAAGTTTTATAAGTATCCAATTCAAGTTGTCTAATAATCAAGCTAAGCTTTCCAAGCAGTCCCTTACCGCGGACGCGGCTATTCGAATAGTTTTGTTAACCCTGCAGGGGTGTACCGCTACACACACGTGTCATCAGTTACCGCCTTTTGCGTGTCACCGTTCAAGAGATGACAGCAAGGATGCCACCACAACTGTTACCTCGTAGCCGATCTAGTCCAAGAAAGCCGCCTACCTGGGTTGGCTACCACTATCGTGAACCCGGCCGGTTTACCGAAGTGGACCCAGATGATGTGTGCGTGGTGCATAAGCCGGTCTCGGCTGAGCCGTTCTCTCACTTAGCAGCCAGGCCACAAACCTACCAGAACTCCGAACTACTGCGACATCTGGACATCGAAAGGGATGAGTTAGTAGGTTGAGAGGGGTCAGTGAGCCCAATGTGTGGTTGTACTCTTCATCTTGGATCACCACAAAAGAACTCGGACTTAGGGCAGTGTTCAACGAGACAACCCACTGTGTACTCCTACACAGCCTCTCATCGTTCACCTTGTATTAGGGTAGATTCACCAACACATTTCCACCATCATCATCATGATCACTACCATCCCGACTCACATAACAGTATCGACATTGTATCACTCTAAGCATGCAATAAGCAGTAACATTTGCAGGGGCCACATGATATCATCCTACTCATACATTTGCTAGGATTGTGGTTTGCTTACTACTGTGACAAATGATAGGTCATGCAAAGGAATGGGTTCATCTATGCGGTAGAAACGTAGCATGGTAATCATCCTATACAATGCATAAGCGAGACATGAGAGGGAAGTGGGATTTTATCGACATGATCAATGGGGGTTTGCTTGCCTTGCTGACGAGGTTCAGGTTCAGGGTCTTCAACGAAGGGGGCTGCCTCCTGTTCCGGTTCCACTTCTATCGACAAACAACAATCAAGGGGGGCAACATAAGAACAATGCTCAAACACATGGTTGAAGGTTGAAACTTGATTTGCATGCTTCTGATGTGTGAGGCAATTCCATTTAAATGGAGTATATTGCAAATGAAATTGCAAATTCAAACTCCAATTTGAATTCAATTTAGCCAAGTTACAAATGCTATTGTTTGATCAATGTAATTCATCTTGAAATGTGTATGATATGCCTCTGATGTTCATTTGAAATGTGGCATGTTGCTAAGGTTCAAATTCCAAAAGCATTTGAATTTAATTTGATTAAATTCCAATTAAACCAAATAGCAAATGCTACTGGTACCATTTTAAATTCAACTCAAACATAGTTGAAAGTTGTATATTTGGATAGATTATTTTCTCCTGATCATTTTTCATATATTATATGTTAAATTTGGAGTTAATATGAATTTTCTATGAATTTCCAAAGTTTAAGCCTTTTTTTGGAATTTCTGGAATTGTTTTAAATTGAAAAAGCATTACTGCGTCACTGTGATGTCATGCTGGCGTCAGGGGGGTTCTGACCAGGGGGGTCCCACTAGTCAGTGACTCTGGGTTAAATCCCGGTTTAGTTTAAACTAACAGTGGCTTAATTAACCCACTGGGGCCCAGTGTCAGTGAGTGTTAGGGAGTGGTTAGTGGCTAACCACGCCGGCCACGTGGATCTCACCGGCGGCAAGTCGCCGGCGACCACCCGACGCGGCGGCGACGCACGGGACGGCGGCTCCGGCCACCATTTGGTGCGCTGAGGCCACCAAACAGAAGCCCGAGCATGCGCGCATCACCCAGAGCACAACAACGTCACCGGGGGGCACCGGAGTGATGTCGGCGTCAAGTTTTGCGGCGGCGGCGCCACTGGCTTGAGGTGAACCTCGCCACAGAGCATCATTTGGAGCGGGGACAGGTGCATTCAGAGTAGTGGAGCACGGGGAATGCGATGGACAAGATGGCGTCGACGCTTGCTCAACGGAGACTCGCCGTCGACGAGCACGGCGGCGCTGCACCTCGGCCATCATGGCAGAACACGGAGGAGAAAGGGATTTGGGGCGCAAGCAAGGGATTTCGGACCGGAAGCTCACCGGGAGTTCAACGGCGGTGACGGCTTGAGATGGGAGGGCTTGACGGCGAGGCAATCGTCGTCGATCTCCTTCGGCTCCGGCGGCGGCCCGAGCTCAAATTCGTCGGCTATGGAGGCGCCCTGCTGGCCATCTTCTGCAAATCGACGTAGCGCTCGAAGGGGAACACGGGGGAAAGCTCAGTGAAGGCCCTCGTCGTCGTTGGCTGCGTGTGCTCGGCGTCGCGCTCCGGTGAAGCTTCGGTTCGTCTTCGAATCCGGCGAGAGAGGAGGGGAAGCTGGCCTTTGAGAGGGGGAGATGGATCAGGACGCAGATGGGCGCCTTCGTGGCGTGATAAGGATGCCTGGGAGGCCTCCAGGCAGGATGGTGGCGTGGCGGCTGCGGCATGCTCGCCGCCGAGGAGCTTGCCGTCGTTGGGCAAGACGACAAGGAGTCCAGGTGGGCTTGGGCCAGGGGGGTGATGAGTTGGGCCGAAATGGCCAGGTGAGTTTCTTTTATTTATTTCTTTCTGTTTTCTTTTCTGTATTTTTGTTTTGCTGTGCTAAATAAATAGCTAGGCATTTTATTAAATGCTAAAACTTTTTATATGGCTTAACAATATAATAGGCTAGTCATTTGAATTTTAAATCAAATAGGGGTTTTTGATTAATTCCAAGGTCCTGTTTGAATATTTGAAAAATCCATGAGTATGGGGTGGGTCCCACATCACTTCATATGTGATCACACTCATTTATAAGACTTTTCAAAAATCAAACATGAATTTTTGGAGAAGATTTATTTCTGGCCTTTTGAATTAATTCATCTAGGGGGGTTCCTTCTCCCATTTGAGTTTGAATTTGATTTCAATTGATTTCTTTTGAAATTTTTAACATGATGCAAAGTGACTTGCGAACCCTAGCACATACCTAACTTGGGGTTGTGACAAGGCAAGAGACAGGGAGGACATAGGTTTGACTGTCGCCTCACGCGCAGTCCCCCTTTTATGGCAATGAGAGCAGTTGCCAAGGCTTCATGGGCACCGCAGGACCATGTCCCACCTCAACCTCGCCATACACCGCTCCACTTGTGCCCAAAACTAGGATGGACGCGCTGTGCTCCCTTCCCGAAGCCAGATCTGTCTACTCTGCGCGCCCAGGGGATATTGTCGGGCCACCCAGAATCGGGGTACCTTGGGCTGTGATGCTGGGCCTGAGCAAAGATAAGAAGGGCAGACTTTCCCCTCTTTAGTAAGCGTCTGCCTCATGAAGACCACGGCCTCCCTCAAGACACCTTCCGTGAAGCCCTGCACCTGCCTATGCTTCGGGAGCCCCCTGAAGGGGATCTCATCTCCCAAAGCAAGTATCCCGGCTCCCAAAGCACTCCCCTCCAAGATGAGGGCAGCACCTAAGGCAATAACCACCTTATCCCCTCCTTTGTCAGGGGTAGGTAGCTTTTGTCAGGAAAAAGGACAAGTTTGTCCCCGCAACGATGGCCCATGTGGAATCCATTGCCCTAGATGAGGATGAAGAGGACCAAGGCTAGAGTAGATAAGTGTTAGCCAGGGCATGGTAGAAGGGGTCGGTCATTCCTTAGCCCCCAATATTTTAAGCTCACCGTGATCATCTCCACCTGAGCAACCCCAGACATGCAGGAGAAGTTTTTTACACCACCAAGATGGCCCGAACCTTGTTAGCTCCTTGTTCCCCTTGTGTGTAGGCTTGCTTGATTTGACCGCAGATCGGACCATCTTTGTCGTCAACATCGAGATTGTGAAGCTAAGCCCCCCTGTGTTCGAACTAAGGTTTTGGGGGATTACCTTCCAAACAAACATCTACGACAATATAGAATCAAGAAGAAGGCAGATGGTTCAATTGATAGTTATAAAACACGTATGTTTGCAAAGGGGTTCAAATAACGATATGGCATAGATTATAAGGATACCTTCAGTCCAGTTGTTAAGACTGCTACTACATGACTCTTTCTAGAAATTGCAGTTTCTAGAGGATGAAGTCTTTATGAGGCACCACCAGGTTATGAGGATGGGAAACCACCCAACTTCGTTTGCAAACTTGATAAATTACTTTATGGTTCAAAACAAGCACCCAGAGCATGGTGCTCCAAGTTAAGCTCTTAGTTGAAGCAACTTGGTTTTGTTAAATCTCAAGCTGACACTTATTTGTTTGTTTACAATAAGGGCCCAAATATTATGTTTGTCCTTATATATGTTGATGACATTATAGTTGAAAGCTCTTCATAGTGTGCTACCGATACGTTGTTGTGACGCCCCCAAAATCAGACCGTGTACAGTAATCATACACACAGGGTACACGACTGAGATTAGGGTGCCACGGTGATAATATCACAGCACAACACTAAACACAAAAGGATAAACAAATATTTTACAATAGAGGGGGTCACGCGGACCCGAATACATAAGTCATACAAGCCATAATATCTAAGTACAGACATAGTTAGTCAAGTTTTGCCTTAAGAAGGCTAGCACAAATCACATCAGAGATACAGATCGAAAAGGCGAGGCCTCCTGCCTGGGATCCACCGAACTACTCCTGGTCGACGGGGAACTCGACGTCGTAGTAGGCGCCTCCGGGGTACTCCTGCTCATGGGCTCCAACGTCGGCTGCAGCGGCCGATCAGGCAAAACAGTAAAGGAAATAAAGCAGGTGAGTATCTAGTATACTCGCGAGTCTTACGTCCGCTACTAAGCATTATGCATTGTATCAACGGAAAGAAGAGGCTGTATATAGTGGACTGAAAGACAGAAATCCAGAGCAAGGGTAAGAAGCTAGGCCTAACGAAGACTAGCATCTTCCGACGATGTCTTGCAGCATGAGGTAAGAATCAGCCAACAGTTTATATAAATCATAAAGTAACAATGCAGCAGAAGTTGCTGCAGCATTGTATAATAATAAGTTGTAAGAATTAGCAATGCCTCCGAGTTCACCTCCTCGACATCCCCGCGAGGAAGAAAACCCGGAACCATACAGTTTAATAATAATAGTTTTTAGTGGTAAGATCCAGCTTCAGCATAAAGCGTCCTGTTACCGTGGACACGGCTATTCGAATAGATTACTCTTCCCTGCAGGGGTGCACTTGTGTTACGCTACATGCACGGATCTCCAAGGTGGCGGGAACTTTGTTAGGGAACGCTCCACCGAGGCTATCCGACACTTCATAGCCCATCTTTCAAACTCAACAGAGAGGTCATCCGCCGGTCTAAATCCTAAGTACGACGGGCCTTGGACCCCAACCCGAACGTACTCATGCACGGTGCGTGGTTGGCCGGTGAAGTTGAAGCAAATCCAAATAAGACACCACCGCGCGAGCAAATAAGACAACACCACTTCCCGGCGCAGGCCGCGGTACTGCTGACGTCTGAAGAGTCCTCGGACGACACTACGAAGCAGAGGAGCCCAGAACTCGTAGTTCCCAAGGGTAGGTAGTGCGTACATGGCATATAGCCAACTCAAGACATTTTAGCATTTTAATTAACCTGCGTGACAACCGTTATCGTTGCCTCGACTTAACTGACCCGCGGACAACGACAACAGCCAGGACCACCAGTACATCGGTGCCTGCCATGTCGTCCCACCAAGTCACTGCGGTTACCAACAAGGTCAACTTTCGTAGTTTGGTAACTCTCGCGGGCAACGATCAAGGGCCAAGCACACCGATACACTGGTCGTACCCTCCCTGTCGTCCCGTCGCAATACCTCTCGCGGGCACCGTTGGGTCGCCCGACTTCTTACCTGAAGGACAATCACCGTTCAGGACCCTCTGGCGGTAAGACGAAGTCAGCCTCGAGTGGAGTACCAGGATTACGCCTGGATAGCTCACACTTGAGGTGACTAGGCATAACCCAGATAGGGGCCTTTGACGATGTCTGCTTTGTACCGTACCTGTACAGTTATAATATTTGTATCCGCGTTCACTCCCCTGAGTGATCACGGCCCTCTATCCAATCCTAGCTAACAATGCGCAGGGCTCACTGCTGAATAATGCATAATAATAATAATAGGCAGCATAGGATAAAGGAAGGCACATCAAGGGGCGACAAAATCAGGCTATGCAGTTGAATAGGATTGTAATCGTAGCAGCAGCAGTAACAATGCCTAGTGCAAGAAATGTACGGAAAGATAGGCGATATCTGGGGAAGAGAATGGCTCTGCTTGCCTGCAAGCTCGACGGTAGTAGTAGGGTCGTCGACGACGTAGTCGTACGCAGCAGCGGTGTAGTCGACGGCAGCAGCAGGGTCTACCGAAGATTAAGGGGGGAAGAAGCAGTAAATACAAAGCAAGCATATACAAACATATGCATGACATGATAGATGAAATGTTAACGGTGTTCTAACGCAGTGCAATGCAATATGCTCGGAGCGGGAATTCATCTGGGGATGAACTACCGGCTCCGGGTGTTTACCGGACAGGGTGTCCGGAGGGGGAAGGATCAAGCCGGAGGTGTCGTGGTTACCGGAACAACATAAGGGGGGTGTATCCGTGCTAGTTGATCTATTCCGAGAAACATTCGTGTTCGGAATAAATTCATCCGGGCACTCTAACAGTACCGGACAATTTATCGGACAATCGGTCCGGAGGGGGAATGTTCGATGTTCGTTGTGTTAGAGGGGTGTGGTAGACATACGGATAGCGTATTTGTATTCGTTATATTTTTCTGATCAATTTTCATGTATAAAGTTTTTGAATCCGAGTTACGGTTTAAAAGTTATTGAATTTCAACGTTTAAATCAATTTAAATGATTTTCTGGATTTCTTTTATTATTTATTCAACATTATCCAGAACATTATCCAAAACATTATCCAGAACAGTGCTGACATGTGGGACCCACATGTCAGCCTCTGTTATTTATAAAACATTTAATTAAATCAGAAAATGCCTCTCGACCCACCTGTCAGCCACTGGAATTTCTTATTAAATCTTTTAAATAATAAACTGACAAAGGGGGCCTAGGTGTCATTGACACCAGTGCTAATCAAACTTGTTTAATTAAGTTAAATGGCCAGGGCCCACTGTCAGTGAGACATAAGGGTTTTCAACTTTAATTTAAAATGAGGGGTTATTAGCAGGAGTGGGGCCCGGCTGTCAGTTACTCATTAGCCTCTAACAGAGAACCCAACAGGCGGGGCCCAAGGGGCAGCCTCACGGGAGGCTAGCCGGCGGCAGAACGCCGGCGAGGTTGATGCTGCCCTCGCTGTGGTGCACGGGAGGAGGCGCGGCGGGTACCACTCGACGCGGACGACCACGGGGAGGAGTTTTGTGGCGGTGCGGTGGCTTGGGGTGGACAGGTATGAGCTCGAGCTCAACAATGGCAGAGGGGGTTCTCGGGCTCCAATGGCACTTTGGTACAGGCGAGGAAATCGAACGCTCTACGGGGTGGGATCGAACCTATGGTTCATGGGGAGCACGCGGGTGTCATTGGCGTGAGCTGGGACGGTCCAGGCCGACGGCTACGACGACGAACCACGGCGGCCGGAGCGAGCTCAAAGGGGGAAACAACTACGGCGCTATCGGGACTCAACGGGCGGTTGGGGGTGGTGAGGGTGCTCACCACGAACGCGTCGGGGTTGGCAGCGGGCTCGACGGAGGTGCGAGGTGGCCGGAATCGACGTTGAGGTTGCAGCGGCCGGAGTAGAGGAAGAAGACGCGGGCGACACCTGCGGTGCTCCCCGGGCTCGATTAGCCGTTGTAGTCAACGAAGACGACGAAGGCGCAGCCGCTGGACACCACCTCGGGGCGAACCGTGCCCGTTGGCCACGTCTGGCCACGACAATGGCGACGGCGGCGCTCGGGAAATTTTCCCCGACGATGGCGAGAGGAGGAGGAGGGGAATGGAGGTGCGGGGTTGTCCAGGGGGTCGACCGGGGTGTGCTTATCGCGTCCGCGGCGGAAGGGAGTAGGTGAAGGGCGGGGCCGGCCTGGCAGCGACGTGCCCACGGCGGGCTGCCGTACGGGAGCAGGTGGGGGTGGTTGGGGAAGAAGACAACCGTGGGGGGGGTGGGCCTGGGCTAGGTGGGCCGTCGCCCTGGGCGACATTTAGCGTTTTCTATTTCTCTTTTCGTTTTGCATTCTGTTGACCTTTAGTGCAACAAAAATAATTGCCTCCCTATTTTTATAAAATGTTTGTGGTGTTTGTAAATTAGTGTTACATATTACTGAGGTGTCACAAAAGATTTTGCAGAAAAATAAAATCATTAGATATTTCTTTTAATTATTAAATGCCCAAAGCAAGGGTTTTAACCTACTGTTTGAATTGTTTGGGATTTTCTATAACTTCAAAAATTACCAAAGTTGGTCCAACATGATTATAATGATTTTAGGCAATTTAAAAAAATAGTTTCATGATTTTTGGAACAACTTTATTTCAGCACTTTTGTTTTATTTTTCATTCAAAGAAGTTTCAACTAGGGTTTGGTTTGTTAGATGAGCAAGGTGCATTTGGCTTTGGGACTTGATCCCAAGGGCTCAAGTACATGGTGCATGGGGTGTTGATCAACCACAGCAAGGTTTGATCATTAGCAACACAAAGTTTTATCAAGGATCAGGAGATCAATCAGTGATAATCCAACAGTGATGATCAACAGTGATGATGATTACTGTTACAGAAAACTGAGGGTGTTACAGTTGTTGTGTGACTTGAGTTCAGAATTTTCCTTAAAGGATCTTGTAGATCTACAATTCTTTCTAGGTATTGAAGTCAAGAAAATTCAAAATGGGGTAGTACTAAATCAAGAGAAGTATGCTAAGAAGCTTGTAGCTGACATGGGGATGAAAGATTATAAACCTTCAGCCACACCATTGTCATCTTCAGAGAAGTTTTCAACACATGAGGGTGAATCACTCAACGAAGAGGACAATACAAAATATAGAAGTGTTGTTGGTACTCTCAAATATTTGACTTTGATACATGCAAATATTTCATTGGCAGTGAATAAGGTTTGCCAATATTTACATGCATCCACCTCTAATCATTGGACAACTATCAAGTGGATTGTTCGCTCTGTCAAGCATACTAGCAAGTTGGATCTTAAACTTTGAAAGTCTGACTATACTCTAGTGAGTGCTTTCTGTAATGCTGATTGGGCTGGATGTAGTAATGAGAGAAAATCCACTAGAGGTTTTGCATTCTTCTTTGGCTCTAATCTTATTTCTTGGACTGCTAGAAAGCAAGAAACAATGTCACGGTCAAGTACAGAAGCTGAATACAAATCTTTGGCTAATGCTACCCCTGAACTTATTTGGTTGGAGTACTTACTTGATGAGCTGGGAATAAAACAACAACGATACTCCATGTTTTGTGGTGTAACATTTTTGATGCTACATATTTATCTGCTAATGTAGTTTTTCATGCTAGAACAAAGCACATTGAGATAAATTTGCACTTTGCGCGAGAAATAGTTGCAGAGAAGAAACTGAAGATACGGTTTATCTATTATATATTTAAACACGATAGAAAAACAAAGGGATGATATTCATCAATATAAAATTCATATATTCAACGGATCAGATTTATGTAATAAAAATTCAGGACACATAAATAAAATGATCGACCAGTTGTTGGATCCGGATGGAAGTTGCTTGGTATCCTACTACGATTCCTTGCGGCAATCCACGTCCACAAACGGAAAGAGAACCTCCAAAAAAAGATAGTTCAAGAGACCTAATAAACAGTATCCTACACGGACACACTTGCCTAGGTATTAATTAAGAACGTGACTACGCGATGGCGCCGCATATTGGTTTAATCGTGCGGCGGGTGATAGTTTGCATGCATGTACTCTCTGGTATATAAGAAAAGTGCTATCTTTTATTCCTTTAAAATTTTAAAAAAATTTACCTCCTAAACCATTTTAATCCAATTGACGAACTGTTCGTACCATTATTTTTCTCTCGATGAGATCTTCGAAACTAGATCCCATGTCAATATGTTTTGACAAACTATTTTTTTTCCATCGGTAGTTGCCATATTACTATTACCTACTTACCTAATGATTATCCTAATGGTTTCCAGATTATATTAACTTGGTTGTCAAAGTCACTACACATTAATATAAAATTCTAACAACTGAAAACACTGAATGTGAAAACCATGTATTACAAAATTGGCAATTTAAAACTCTAAAATCTAGCAACCAGGTATTACAATTCTAACAACTGAAAACAGTGAATGTGGCAACCAAGTATTACAAAAACTTATAAATGAAAACTCTAAAATGTGGCAACCAGGTATTAAAATTCTAACAATTGTAAACACTAAAGGTGACTAGCAAGTATTACAAAAACTGGTAACTAAAAACTCTAAAATGTGGCAACCAGATATTATAAGTCTAACAACTGTAAACACTAAATGTGACAACCAAGTATTACAAAAACTAATACCTAAAAACTCAAATTTTGTTGATTTTTAGCACCTCATTGCAACAACAAAAATATTAAAACAAAATTGCATATCATATTTTCCATCAATTGGTGCCAGCAAATTTGATCATCGGGTAGTAGAATTTTCGCTATTGATTGCAACAAAATTTGAAGCCCATCATCGTCAATCATACTTCATCATTTTTTATTGTAGCAAAAAAAATGAGTGTCGATGGTATCTTTTCCCGTTGCAACTAAAAAAATGAAGCGCCATTATCAACGTTGTGCTTAGCGCTAGAAAAAATTGATGTAGCACTAAAATATATCTAGATGCATCCCGAGCAACACGTAGTATGGATGACCATAATAGTATTTTTATGGTATGCTCTCTAATGGATGTACTTAGCACTAAACACATCTAGATACATCCATTTTAGCAAATAAATCTAACGCACATGCGGAGGCGCTAAGTAGTTTTGCAAAATTGGTATAATCTGGCAACTATATGAATAATTTATTAGGTAAGTAACTAACAATAATGTGGCAAGTACTGATGAAAACAAAAAGTTTTCAAAACATATTAACATGAAATCTAATTTCGAAGATCTCGCCGCGACTTGCGAAAAAACTAACGGTACAAACGGATCATTAATTGAGTCAACAGTTTAAAAGATACAAAAATTACAAAGTTCAAATTTGAAGAAGCTAATACACGACAGAGGCTAGCGTTGTGGGTCGTCGTTGTGTATCTTTTCCCATTAATTAACGAGTCTGTCATCAACATGTAGAAAATCAGATCACGTCCATCCCGATCTCTCAAAAAAAGATCACGCCATCCAAGCCAACAAGTAGTATCTCCAATTTATCACGTATATGAACAAACAAATAGTTTGTCCTTTGTGCGACACAACGCACGTACGAATGCAGCGAGGCCAACCCGTAAATAGAAACACAAAAGTAACACATCAAAATCAAACTCAAGAATATGGCACTAGCTAGACATATACCCCTAAAAAAACTGGACATATTATCAATTTGAGCTAAACCAAGAGTCTGCTTGACTGATCAGGAGATGATAAAAGGTTATTAGCGATATTGTTCATTAAAATAACAATTGTAAAAACAACTCTATTATAGGTGATTAAAAAATAATACTAGATATATATGTAAACTTAAAAAAAAATTTAGATTACCAGATTATTACTGCTCTACATGAATGGTTAGCCATCTTACAAAAGAACAATAAAGTACCAATTATTTTTCATTTTATGAAAATAGCTATGGAATAAATATAAAATCTACAACACAAATAAACATGCAATCTGATTACCGCTTTATTAAAATGTAAATCGATGAAAAAGAATATGGAAAGAAAAGTTAAGATATGTCGACTTAGAAATAGTTACTTCCTAGGTTATAGTCGTATCCACCCGATGATGATCTTCTTATCCTTGTCCTTACATGAATGCCAATGACACAATGAGATTTTTCTTATCATTTAGTTATAAGTAATTACTTCACAAACATCCGAAAATAGAAAATAAATGATTGTGAAGGAATATAGCAACTGATGAACTTAAGTATAAGAGAAGAAGAAAGCAACATCAATACGTAATTATATGGTTTGCACTCCAGGATGTTGATCTTGGTACCATTAGTCATATATTGCCACACACGAATGCGGAATGCATACAACGATAGAAAATTGAAAAGTAAAATTCCAGCAAAATCCCGAACATTGTATTTAAGAAATGATATTTCTACAATTTAAATGATATATAAATGCTAATTGATGTGCCAAGACCATTGTTTCCCCTACAGTTAAACTATTTGTTGAGATATATAATTACAACACAGGTGTGCATATTAGAGAATGGTCTAGAAAAGGTTAAAAGAAGGAATTCGTTATGAGTATGTAAATAATCATTTTAATCATGCTAATAATATGACTCAATGCAAAAGAACATGTGCGCCATAAAAAAAAGTTATGATGAGCACGAATGAGAAAATTTTAGCAACTTCCAGAAAATTCATTGATTACACTGGTATTCAAATCCATAATGATGGCAAAGCAGTGGTGACAAGGGAGTTAGTTATGATGATATGCCATCAAATCATACATATGGATGTATGATTTTGCACCAACGAATGACACATTTGATTTTCGCCGGTGACAAATAAGATAATAAAATTGATAACAATGTTATTACATATGTCATCAGTGTTTTCAATTTCTTAAAAAACTATTAAAAATATAATGGTGCAAGGACAATGTTTAGGAATGATAAGTGGCAGAATAGGGAAATTTAGAAACCACATCTATATTTCACCAATAACTTCATACAAATAGTGATATTTGTACTAAAGTTCAATGGGACCTAAACTCCGATCATGTTTTCGAAAGGTGCACATTTTCTAAAGACGAATCAAATGGCCCAATACATTTAGATATTTTTGAGATACATATTAAGTCTAGCCGCGCAAATGCGCCGGTCACGCTTGCTAGTACCTTCAAAGGATCAAGTTGTGGATGGATTTACCAAAGCATTGTGAGTAAAAGCTTTTGAAGAGTTCAAGGGTAATCTTAACTTAGGAAAGTTTAGATTACGAGAGGGTGTTAGACCAAATATCTCTTTCATGTTGTAATCCAATACTGTCATTAGTTCTTTCCAGTGTAAACCTCAGATTCCTAAACCGACTCGCAGTCATTGAGTAGTTTGTAATCGACACAGCCTGGCTATCAGCCTAATATAAATACGGTAAGTATAGGGAGTGAACGTTCGCTCTAGGGCATGGCAATTCCGAACGATTTGTATGACAACTGCAGTACAAACGCATGGCAATTCAGAGCACACGATTGCCATAAAAACACTGAATTGCCATGCGTTTGTACTGCAGTTGTCATGCGTTTGTACTGTGAGTTACAATAAAAACGTTCGCTGTAAATTAGCATCCTATAAATATAGTTGAGCGTCTTGCCTGTTTGGTAAGTCGAGACATCAAATATTTCAAGAAGCAGCTTGTGCCATGAGCCTTGGACTCGATCTGAGAGCTTCTGGCGGTTTCTTTGGAGCAACATCATGACATTCCTTACCCGCATTGCCGGAGATCTGAAAATTGCTCTTTTTGATGTTCCTGAATCTTTCTCTTGCGTTCCCTTTACCAGAACACCTTGTTTTATTCCGAGCTTGGAATTTGAACTTCGTCGAGCTTCTTTCTTGTAAACAAATTGATCAGCTCTGAACTTGGCCAGAATTTTCTTTGTCTTCACCATCATAGAGGAAAGTTATCCCTTCGTCAAACACATCCACCTGAGTTTTTATGGCTTGAGTGAACCCTGCTTAAATCGAGTATTTTTCTGTTAGAAAAAATCAACTTAGTTTCATTTAGTTAAGACATAAAATATAATTATCTATATTGTATCTTTTTTGATAAAAATAGCTAGCTGCTGCTTTTCATTGACAAAGGGGAGCCATACAAACAGTTACTAAAGACTACAACTACGAATAACTAGGGACTAAACGACTGACTAAGGAGGAATACACGGAAACTATGGCGGCTAAAAAAAACTGCTCATCGGTGCAAGGCCAGCGAGTAGCTAGCACCTGGCCTTGTCAATGATCTTGTTGGCGACATGCGTCTCTGTGCATGATTTGCCCTCAAAAATTCTGGCGTTCCTTTCCTTCCAAAGGCACCACACGACCAACAGGCAGGATCATGCCAAGTGGGTCTGAAGCGGTTTGGTAGGGATACAGTTTGGCGCCAGAATCGGTCCCAGAGGAGACCACCAGTGTTCCTGGGGATGGATGAGAAAGGCAGGATCGGCCCACAGACCATCCAAGAAGAGCGGCCGTCTTGGACCCAGAGAAAAACAGGGCCCAAAGTGGTAGCGTATATAGTAATAACTATTCTACTATCAATTACACAATAAAATATCAATATTTTATCTGATAAAATTAAAGCATTGATGACTTTTCTATTAAAAAACACACAACTTTGACCATGATTTTTTACCTTTAATATGTCTACAATTAATATCTATACATATAAAAAAAGTATTCGACAAGACAAATTGATGCGATGCAATTTATAAATCTCAATACAAGCACTTAAGAAGCATGTTTAATTATGTGCAATACATTTCTATTTCATAAACTAACAAGGGGCTTCTATATAACAAGCACATTTTTGTAAGTTCATATCAAATACTAAAATTTACATATGGAAACATATTAGAATGCACACAGTTTTATATTTATCGATGATTACTTTAAGGATTGGTGTTTCAATATAAAGTATAAAGTACGTATGCAAATTTTTGTCAAAAAATTTATGTTGCTAGACAAATTTGACCACAAAAAATAATTAAAGTATGATGTCATTGGCTCAGTTTGTGTTCTAAAACTTTCTATACATATGCTTACTTAAACGCATACTAGAAACCACGATTGTGATAATTACTGGACCATACTCTATGCTGTTCTTTATCATAAATAGGATAAAGTATGTATTATAGAAATAATAATTCTAGCTCAAAAAAAATTTACACAATAAATTTTACTATCTTTCTATTATATTCAGTACAAACACACAACTCCAACTAATATGTATTAACATTGCCATGTTTTGTTAAAATATGCCAACAAAGAAAAATTATTTTTGAAAGAATCATGCTAAAAACAAGATCTGGATAATAAGTATAAAAAATTAGTAAAAATGTATTTATTTTGGTTTGCTAGGACCCAAAATTTTATATAGTAAACATGTCTAGAAGAGAGCTTTACTCCTATAGAACACACCATCATATTTATGAGCAAAATAATATTTCTATCTTCTTTCTAATAAAATGATGTGATGGTCAGAGAGGGGAACTTTTATTTTATTTTCCTATTGAGGGTAATTTATTTTCTTTCGTACTCTGATCGTGCATTAGCAGAACTTTTACGTGAAAATGAAAAAAATTCAAAAACAATTAGGCCACCAACACATTAACTTTATTTTCCAAATCAAAATTCGTGTGATTCAGTTGAAGATAGTTTTTGACAATCATTGAAAGAAACTTACTCTTGCACCTGTGAAACTTGGCGTTCAATTTTTCTGAGTTTTACAGATTCTTACAGAACAATTTCTTCATGCATCTGCTTGAATGCATAGCATTCATTTAGCACTCATCCGGGGGGAGGGCGTTTCAACAAAGTTAACTTATATTAAGAAAATTAGACTAAAATAAAGCCTACTTTCTTTATGGAGTCAATGGTAAGAGCTTTATCTACAATCAGTTGTTTAGATGACTCTCAGATGATGCAGCATCATAAAGTGCCAAAGTTTCTTGAAAATCAAGAATTCTTAAAGTTGGGGTATCATTTGATTTCCATAGCTCCATGAGATTCATCACATACACTTTCATCTGGATATATAAAGAGAATATAATAATGAGTTATTTTGTGTGGGACAAACTGTCAAAGATCATATTTGGCAGCATTGCGTTCTGGAAGTATATAACACTAAAAAGGCCATACATGCAGTGTACCCTTTGAACCCATCTCCTCTTTCACCTTCTTTACGAATTTATTACCTTCTTATTTTTTACAACTGGGCATTTCATTATAAAATGGAAATACACCGAGTTTGAGAACAACAAAGGGAGAAAAGGGAATTTATTACCTTCTTATATCTCTCCTCTTTCACCTCACGGAGTAGCTCTATCGTACGCATCAGTCTGTTCTCCATTGCTCTCTTTCCAATGGCTCCCTCTCCCTCACCATGCTCCTCCCAAACCGAACCCAGATATTTTAGCTTGTCATTGAAGTTTGAACCCAAAACTTTGCAGAGAGATCGCGGCTCCTCAATGGTACCCTCCATTCTGGTAGAATAGATCGATAATGAGAGATGCAATGATTTTCTAATACCGAGAAAATTGAACAATGAGCAGAAATTGAAGGACCCGGAAATGTTTATAAGATTTACAAAATGGAAGAAACCTGATGTCGTACACCGTTGTGAAGCAATACTGCAGAAACTAACCCAAGCTGAATAATGGTGCACAATTCATCAAAATCCTTTCATTGATGCAAATGAGCAAGACACTTTAGTTTGGAAACTAACCCCTACATGTGTATGCTTCTACAGGAGTGCTTACAAGCATTGCTTCAAGAACCTTGCTCTCCCACAGAATCAGCAACCTAGGGTTGTTTCTCAACAAGTTATTTCTCTGCTCAATTAGGTTTGGAAAGGCAAAGAGATGGTTCCTCATGTCCAGACCTTTGCATGGATACTTCTTTGTAAGGCTCTCCCCACGGGTAAGAGATCTAGTAAGTTTTCAAAACATATAGACCAACATTGCTCTGTGTGTGGGGGTCTTCAAGATGAGATGCACATGTTCTTTCTTTGTCCATTCCATAAAGCTTGCAATCCTTGGTTCATTAAAATAGAGTTGATTGTTGTTGTTCACCACTTTGTTCCTTACATGATTGAATTTTTAATTTATTTTGGCCACCCACAGATAAAATACTACAAATTTGTATACTTTTTTTGGTGCCTTTGGAAAGCTAGAAATGATACTCATTTCTCCATGAAAATTTTGAATCCTACCCAAGTGTTTGTTGTCTTTAACGCTATTTTGCAGGGAAGTAAAGTAGATGGAAGGATTCCTCATGCAGACCACTCTCAATTGTGTGAAGATCAAGTACAACACTGTCTCCCTACTACACAAGTACCCTCTTTACTTGCAGGTTTCTCCATATTTTGCGATGACGCATGGAAGTTGATGAAAATGCTGAACAAGCTCCTGGTACGATCGGGATTTATATCCAGGTTGATAATAACCAACACTTCAAGCAGCTGCATATTGCTGCCAAGTTCCCACCTACAGTCTCTCCTCTTCAGGTTGAAGCTCTTGCTCTTTTTTAGCTACGAAACTTGTTGTCTTTATTCAGATTCAAGAGCTTCATTACTTCATAGATTGCAGTGTCTTAGCAAAAGCGACTTCTACCAATATCTTATCTGCTCCAAGCCATTGGGAAATCAGGCCACAGTTGGCGTCCATCTAGGCATCCTCTTATTTTCAAGCTGGCAGGGTCAACCATATCTCTAGCAGTTTGAATGTTAAATCTCATCATTTAGCTAGGCTAGCTACAACGATTAACTGCTCTCAAATGCCTTTGTGAGGTAGTTGGTCTTTGTCTAGGCAGATATATCCTCTTTGATCTTTGTGTGACTCCTTTCACGCTTCTGTCTATAAAATGTTGCTAATCTTAATAATATATGTTTGTACAAAATAATAATAATAATAATAATAATAATAATAATAATAATAATAATAATAATAATAATAACGGAGCCCGCTGCTGGTCGCGTGTCCGTCCCTGACCCTCGTCGCATCTATCCGGTCACCACTGTTCGTTGCCGGCCTCCTGGATCCCTGCAGAACATATGTGAATTCCGGACCCTCGCTGTAGAAAAACAATCGAGGGAAGTGTATTAGCTGTGACAAAGAGAGAGAGGTACCCGTGATGGTCACCGTTGTTCGTCGTCGGTCTCCTGTTCCCTGCAGAACAGCTTTTGAGTCCCCGACGCTCGCTGCACAAGAACGATCGACGAAAGTGTATTAGCTATGACAGAGAGAGATCAAGAGAGAGAGAGAAAGAGGTACCCCCTGTAGTCGCCGATGTTTGCCGGCGACTTCCTGGCTCCCTGCAAAACCAGTGTGGCTCCCCGACGACCCGACTCCCGCTGAAAAAGAAAATCATCGGAGTTTTATTGGAGAGAGAGAGGGAACGAGAGACCACGCCACCCTTACTGGTCGCCGATGTGCTTTGCCATCGCCGACCTCAAAAATTGGCGGAAGAAAGAGGGGGCAAACTTTGCTGTTGTTTGTTTGTTTCGCCGGGAGAAGAGTGGGGACCACTCGCCGCGATGGGTAGGGAGGGGGTACTTATAGAGGTGCCCAAAGCCATGCGTAATTCGCTTACTGCACAGTGTTATGTTACTAAGGAGAAGATACAACCGATTACACACACGAGAGAAAGGAAAGGTACAGAAGATATGCTCTCCAACTAACTATCCCATTCCCATACAACCCTTAACCTCTTTCAGTTTCAGGAGGTCAGAATAATTTAGTAAAGCTACAACTTTATTTAAGGAAAGCAATTATCCATACTGAGTTACAACGGAAATGCAACAAGATTTCATGTTTAATGTAAAAAATAACTAGTACTAGCACTTAAGAACTTACCGAATGTGCGAGCGTGATTGTAACACCCCCAGTGTCATGCTACATTAATTGCTTTTCTTAATAACAAATCCCCGTGATTAACCATGCCTTAATCATTGTTAGTTTAACTCGCCATTCAAAATCCCCTTTTGATGGAATTAAAAAAAGTGCAAATAAAACTTAATCCAAAATTTTTTCAACCAATTTTATAAAATGTCTAATAATCAGTAGGTCTTGTTAATTATGAAATGGGATTTATTGGAATATCTAAATAAATTAAACAAATAAAAACAGTAGCCAACAACCAATATTTCATTCATTTAAATACAACCAGAGGGCTAAAAGATTTTATGAAATGCCCAAACTTTTTGTAGCCTTATAATAATGTGCAACAATGATATTGGAGCTTGTTTTTGATGTGCGAGGTCATGATAGTGATTTCTCGCCCTTCGTTGGTAAACTCCAACTGGAAGGTGTGATGTAGCACAACAGCAAATTTCCCTCAGTAAAGATACCAAGGTTTGTCTCCAGTAGGACTCCGGAGATAATAAGTAGGTGTCAGCGGCGCAACTGACGCGGACCTGCACACAGACCCAAATAACTTTGTTCCCAACGAAGTTCAGAGAGGTTGTCAATCTCTCTGGTCTTGTTGTTCACAAAGGATCAAACACAAGGGATAATGATAGCAACTGAAAGTAAAAGCAGAAAAGTAAATGAGCGTGGAAATAGTAATGAGGATATGGACCGGGATACGTGATGTTCACTAGTGATGTCTCTCTCCCAAAAGACGATAAAACTGCTATGCGAGGTGAACAAATTACAGAAGGGCAATTGACAGGATTATGAACGCACCGCAATGCTAACTATGCTACAAAAGAAAGGAAGGGGCTCAAAAGCACGGGCAGTACGCCAAAATAAGTAGACCAAAATCCAACTTCATCTACTACTAATCATCCACCTTGAGATATCTATCCAGAACATCTCGCTGGTATTAAGTTGCGAGCCCCACCCAAAGTGTAAACCCAAAGAAACAAACAACTGCATTAAAAAGCACTTTGCATAAAGTAAACAATCCTTGCAACCGCGGTTACAAGCACCGTTGTTTTCCCCCTTGTGGCAACAGCACATCCCCTAGACTCATGTTTCTGTCACTCAAGCGTGTCATCGGGGGGCATGAACCCTCAATCGAGCAAAACATTCCCTCTTGGGGTTACTACCTACTACTTGGACAAAGCAATAAACAGCAACGTAGAACATGCAAGAATTACTTAGGAACAAAAATATAAGAGATAAGAACCAAATATATTACTCAATCACAATCTGAACATAATCTCATAATCCATCAGATCCCATCAAACTCAGCATAGCAACAGCAGAAAGATTACAAAAGTGCCTCGATCATGTAGGGAAGATCACGAGGTCTAAACCATGAAGAACAAAGAGGGGAGGAGAACATCACATAGCTACTGATCACGGACCCATGGTCCAAGGAAAACTACTCACGAGACATCCGGGAAGCATCCATGGTGGAGAGGAGACTCCCGGAGGTCGGCCCTCCCTCCGGCAGGGTGCCGGGAAGAGGTCTTATGGTGCTCCCGATCTCGGAAGCGCGACGGCGGCGGAACAGAGGAGAGATCGCGAAAAAGGGTTATGTCCTCGGAAGTTTCCCGTGACGGAGAATATATAGGCGAAGGGGGGCAGCCAGGGGGGCCACCAGGGGTCCAGGCGCCCCCCTGGCGCGGCTAGGCCCTAGGGTGCGCCACCAGGGCGCCTGGGCCCCTAGTGGTGGCCCTCTGGCCCCACCCAGGTTCTTCCGGAAGGTTCCTCTGCGCTTATTTTTTTATCTGAATTTTCCCGAATTTTTGGAGCACTTTTTATATGGGGGAAAACTGAAATAGAAAAACAGCAGAAAACAGGAACTGGCACTGTGGTGCACTGAGTTAATAGGTTAGTACAAATATGATCAAAAGTGTATGAATGTGTATCTAGATCATAGCAATATCACACAAAACATGCATGGAGCAAGCAGAAATTATAGATACGTTTTGGACGTATCAACATCCCCAAGCTTAATTCCTTCTCGTCCTTGAGTAGGTAAATGATAACGGCATAATTTCTGTGGTGACATGCTAGCAACCATATAAGAACTTTAAAAAGTAAAGCAATCAAGGTTAGAGATTCAATTCAAGTCATAACATGCAAGAGTCTATATTAGCATTGAAACAAGTAACAAAAGAACATTAGGTGCAAGAGCTCTCGCTGGCCGTGACTCGAATGTCTCCAAATGGTGTTTGCGTGCAAGAAGGGGGATAGGGAATACGAGAAAACATTTATTTGTTGAGAACTCAATCTACTAAAGTTTCACACTTGGTCTCTTTCTGGAATCTTATCTTGACTCGTCCCCAGACCACTAGCCAGGTACAAGTCAATTTGATCCACCCCTTTTTCAATATTTTGAGCACTCATGCAATGGATGAGAGTAAGAACGAGAGTTGACACTTAGGATGGCAAAGAGAGGAGTACGGAGGAGGAAGACAAAAAAGGATGAGAAAGGCTCACATCAATGAGGACAATCATAGGAAAGAGATGCCAAATGATAGATATGATGTGAGGAGTAGGGATTGCCATGCAACGGATGCACATACGAGCTAAGAAGCTCTCCAATGGAACTAGTGGGGGTGCATCTAATGTCACAACCCCAAGTTAGGTATGTGCTAGGATCAAGTGCTACCTTGCATCATGTGAAAAATTCAAAAAGAAAATCAAAACTGGGGAAAAGAAAAGCCCTGAGAAATTAAATCAAAAGGCCAGATAAAAATCTTCTCCAAAAATTCATGTTAGATTTTTGAAAAGTCTTATAAATGAGTGTGATCACATATCAAGTGATGTGGGACCCACCCCATGCTCATAGATTTTTCAAATATTCAAATAGTGCCTTGGAATAAAAGAAATACCCCTATTTGATTTAAAATTAAAATGTTTTGAATTTTAAAAATGTTGAAACTTTATAAGTGGCTAGTCTATATTTTTATGAAGCCACATAAATTTTTTCAGCATTTAATAAAATGCCTAGCTAATTATTTTAGCACAGCAAAACAAATGTCAGAAAAGAAAAACAGAAAAGAAACAGAAAAGCTTACCTGTTGCCCAGGGGCGAGGCCACCTTCCCAGCCGGCCCAGCCCACCACGGGGCTCCCCTGTCGTCTTCCCGGGCACGAGCACACAGCTGCGTGCCCGGCATGCCGCAGTCGTCGCGGTGGCGGCCTCCCAGCCGCGCCCCTGCCTCCTTCTCGACGCCACGCACGCCAGGAGAACCCCCCCACGTCTCACTTCCCCCTCCTCGCCCTCTGGTTCGTCCTCCCCGCGCGAGTTCGTCGACGCCCGAAGAACCCCGCAGAGCACCACCGTGATTCCACGCGGCCAGAGACGCCCACCAGCCGCGAGAAGCTGCCCAAGAAGGTCGCCATAGACGCAAGCCTCACCATGCAGAAGATGGCCGGCCAATTTTGTCTCTAGCAGTCGCAAGCTTCGTCGACATCTCGCCGGAGCCGCCGGATTCCGTTGACGATTCCGTCGTCACCAGGGCACCTTCGACCTCGCCGTCACCTCCAACGCTATCCTGGTGAGCAGGCGCTTCAAAACCCTAACCCCACTCCTCCTGTTGCACCTCCTAGCCTTGGCCGCCATGGGATCCGAGCACAGTTGCCGCCATGGACGACCTGGAGCTCGCTCCTGTGTGCCTTCGTCCTCCCCAGCGTTTCCATGTTACTGCTGGAGTCCCCAGAAGCCAAACGCGCTACCCCACGACTGGATTCGTGCACCGTAGCACCTTTCGCGTCGTCACCGTGCCTCAGACTGCCGCCGGGAAGCTCATCTCCGTCTCCCTGGACCTCCCCGTGGTTGCCTGCAAGCACGAGGAGACGCGCGCACGCCTGGGCTGCCCTCTGGTAGTCTTGGCGAGCGATTTGGTGGCCGGGAGCACCCTCCCCGTGCAGCGCCGCCGCACTGGTGGCCACCGGCGGCTAGCCGCCGGCAGCCGCCCACGTGTCCACTTAATTAGGGGCTAACCCCCCTGTTAGTTGACCCCAGGTCAATGACAGGTGGGGCCCCCAGGCCCTAAACCCCCTCTGTTTATTTTTAAACAGAGGGATTGAGCTCTGTGTCACTGACCACTGGACCCCACCAGTCAGACCCCTGCTGATGTCATGCTTGCATCAGTATGACGCAGTAATTGAATTTCCAGAATAAATTGAATTAAAGAAATTCCAGAAAATCCAGAAAATAGCTCAAACTTTGGAAATTCATAGAAAATTCATATTAACTCCAAATTGGACAAATAATATATGAAAAATGATCAGGAGAAAATTATCTTTCCAAATATGCAATTTTCAACTATGTTGGAGTTGATTTTAAAATGGGACCAGTAGCATATGTCATTTGGTTTATTTGAATTTAATTCAAATTCAAATCAATTGATTTTGCAACTTGGACCATGGAATTATGCTACATTTCATCTACACTTCAGAAGCTTATCACACACATGTTTAATTGGATTACAAAATACAAATGCTAGCAAATGCAACTTGGACCAATTTAAATACATTTGGAGTTTGAATTTGAATTCACTTTCAAATCAACTTCAATTAACTTGTTGCAATTGAAACCTAGATCACATCAATGCAATTCACATCATTTTACAACATAATCATGTGCTTGAGCATTGCAACTTATTTATGCTTTGTTTATATTGTTTGCTCGGATAGAAGTGGATCCGGAGCTCGAGATCACCCCCTTCGTTGAAGACTCCGTTATCGAAACCTCGTCAGCAAGGCAAGCAAACCCCCATTGATCATGTCTATAAAATCCCACTTCCCTCTCATGTTTCGCTTATGCATTGTTTAGGATGATCACCATGATAACGTTTCTATCGCATAGTTGAACCCATATCCTTTGCATGACCTATCATCTTGTCACAGTAGTAAGCAAACCACAATCCTAGCAGATGTAGGAGTTGGTTGATATCATGTGGCCCCTGCAACTGTTACTGCTTATTGCATGCTTAGTGGTACAATGAGGTTGCTTATGATGTGAGTCGGGATGATGATAAACATGGTGTTGATGAAAGTGAAATGTGTTGGTGAATCTACCCTAATACAAGGTGAACGATGAGAGGCTGTGTAGGAGTACACAGTGGGTTGTCTCGTTGAACACCACCTTAAGTCCGAGTTCTTGTGTGGTGATCCAAGAAGAAGAGTACAACCACACATTGGGCTCACTGACCCCTCTCGACCTAGTACCTCACCCCGTTTGAACCCCAGAAGTCGCAGTAGTTCGGAGTTCTGGTAGGGCTGTGGCACGGTCTGGGAAGTGGGTGAACGGCTTTTCAAGACCGGCTTGGGACCCTGCACACATCGTTTGAGGCTGTACTGGAACCTCGGTCGGACTTCCATACGGATCCCCCTCAGATAGGCGACTCTCTGGACTAGAACGGAGCTGTGGGCGAAGTGTCGTGGCAACATCCTCGCCGGTACCCGCTTGAAGGGTCCCACTCCCAGGCGGTAACTGATGAGTGTGTGTGTGTAGCGGTACACCCCTGCAGGGTTAACAAAAACTATTCGAATAGCCGCATCCGCGGTTAAGGACTGCTTGGAAAGTTGTGCTCGATTATTAGACAACTTGAACTGGATACTTCTAAAACACGCAAGATAAGCGTGAGTGCTATGGTGTGCTTCTCGTGGGGAAGTCGAGGAAGTAACCATAGTGGTGTAATTGGTTGAAGAGATGTAGTGGACTCGTGTACGCTTCTTACCTCAAGTCTGGTACTCGTAGTTCAGGATTAGCCAAGTCAAAGCTGGCACTTCTGCAAGTGAAACCCCACCTCCCTTTACCTTGATACATATGCAAGAGTAGTATAGCTCCTATGTAAGTCTTGCTGAGTACGATTTTGTACTCACGTTTGCTTAATCTATGTTTTAGATGAACCCACCGACCCCGATGGTGACTTTTTACCTGAAGCTCGAAGAATGAAGACTCAGACCAAGACCAAGCTAGTGTAGTCCCAGTCAGACGACTGGTTCCCTCGTGGAGGGCTTGTTTTTAGATAAGGCTTCTCTAAGCCATTTTTTAAACTTGTCTGTACTCAGACCTACTTTGCTTCCGCATGCTTGTTGTAATGTTGGATCACATGCTTGTGATCTCTGTGTGCACTCTGTAAGAGTTATTTAATAAAAATATATACTTTGTAGAGAATTGCAATGATACCTGCTGTTCATACAAGGCATGTGTGCTGCGTGTATGTTTATAACATGCATGTCTTTGTATGGGTTTTCGAGACCTTAGTTGTGATCTGGCTGGCGGTCTTTTATACACCAAGTGACCCTTAGATGTGCGCAGCTTGGGGCATCGCGATGCGATTGTTCGAGACTCTGTCTCGTGCACACTTTGATGTATGATCGAGCCCGCCCTAGACCCCGACTAAGTGATCGGGCTGGAGTAAGTCTATGTAAGGGTTATAATACAATCGATAGTATGGTTGAGGCGACTTGTCTATGAGTATGGGAGTTCATCACCCATATCATTTAGACTTGTGTGCGGACGATGAGGACCCATTTCAGTCGATCATCCGGCCTGGATGGGATGCCCCTCACGTTCGATGCTTTCCGAGAACGTTCTGTGCTTGGCCTTGTCTGCTTAGACAAGTGGGTACGGTTCTCGGCTCTCCATATGATTGTGTTGTAGCGAGGCTTGCATACGCTAACCCCGGGTCCCGACATCTAACTTGCTCGCTCATTAAGACCTAGAGCTCGTTTTAGGAGGCTCATCCTTGGAATATGCAAGCCAAGTTCTATAGTGTGAAGGTGCCCACATAGCTATATGCATAAAGATCATCTCTATGGAGTACAAGGATATAAAGGGAGTACTAGTGTGGATCTCTCAAAAGGATAGTAGTGTTGCCCCTTTCTCTCTTTTTATTTCTTTTTCTCTTTTTTCTATTTTTTTGTATTTTTTTGTGGCCTCAATGGCTTTTTCTATGTAACTCTCATTTGTCCTCTTTGGGATCTTTATTGTGTCCACTTTGGGATCTTTTCCTCACTTAAGGGCAACACTCTATTTTACAAGAAGGTAAAGGAGATCTTTCACACTTTACAAGGTACTCAAAATCATAAAGAAGATGTAACTATCATGATGTATGCAATGTATGTCGCTGCCAGAGTAGCAGGAACATGTATGACATGAAGATCAAGTCATGAAGAGGTGGATGTTGCATGGCAATATATCTCGGAAAGGCTATGGAAAAGCCTTGATAGGTAGGTATGGTGGCTGTTTTGAGGAAAGATATAAGGAGGTTTATGATGACAGAGCGTATCATGCCAAGGGTTTGGATGTACCAGCGAAGGTGGACACCAACTCTCGGAGTGAGAAGAAGGCAATGCATGGCACGGGAGAGGCTAAAAAAATATGGGAAGGTGGAAGTGTAAACTTTCAATACTTACATTAGTCCGAAGAACTCATGCACTTATTATCGGTAACTCTCAAACTAATAAGGAGGTTCACAAAGAGACAAGTACCCCGAGGAGGAGTGTATGGGGGTTTGGTTATCCTTGCGCATCCTCGACTCATGGTACGTGAGTGTACTCTAATATTCGATCCCTCCAAAGATTAGTGATCCATCTAGTAGCTAGAGTTCTCAATAGTTTTGTAGGTTTTGAAAATACACACAGATTGCCCAAAATACGACACCTATCACTAATAGGCTAGAGCTCTTGACACCAAAAGTTCAAACATTACTCACATCAATACCTCAAAACTATTGCAAGTTACTACTAGAATTAAATAGCAACCTCAATTACCTACTTTCAAGAAAAGGCACTACTCAGTGCAACAACCAACTCTCTTTAACAAGATAAACATGAAAACTAAAAAGAGTTCCAGCAACAAACTAAGAAAAAGCCAAGGCTCTTGCTAAAGACAAACTAAGACTAAAACTAAACATGGCAGCAGCTACGAAAAGATAAAGAACACACAACAGCAAAAAGATAAGCAGGAAAAATCCTATGATGTGTTCTAGATTTTGAAAGTGGAGCGTGTTTCTCTCCCACACAAAGTAAGACGGGGTCTAACTTGTTATGATCAGCAAGCAAAACTAAAGAAAACTAAAAATAAAACCTAAGAGCGAGACGCGCCAAGCATAGCACATAACGCATGAAGTGATAAAAATATAGTGAGACGAAGGACGAACTGATGATTGTTGATGGAGAAGGGGATGCACGGGGGCATGCCCAAGCTTAGACGCTTGAGTCTCCTTGAATATTTGTTGGGGATGCATGGGGGCATCCCCAAGCTTGAGCTCTTGACACTCTTGGATCTTCTTTCATCATCTTCCATCGCACACTTGAAAACTCCCTTCATACATAACTCATCATAAGCTGATTAGAGAGGTTAGTACCCTTAATAAAATATTTTTTTCCCCACTGGATATAAAGATATTCTTGAAGAGCTACTGTTTCTCAAGAGTGCCAAAAAGTTTTTGCAAAGAAAAAGCAAGCTTAAGGTTTGCAAAAGTTAGGAGACACAAAACGTGGCAGAATCTGTGAAAAACAGACCAGCAGGTAGTAAAGAATTTTTTAGGGGCACTTCTGAAACTCAAATCAAAAAACGCAGAACATACGAAAGTTCCACAATTGTATAGAGCATGCTTTCAAAAAAATTAAGATAAAAAAGATGATCTGGTGATTTGATTCGAATTTTTCTGTCAAGGGACAGAATCTGTTTTCTGGACAGCATGTCACAACTTTTGATTCCCTTATCATAAGAGGCTATAACTTGGCAGAAAGCTGAAAAATAAAGATACAATGATGTTGCTACAGTAGTAACAATCATCAAGACCACTAAGAACAGAACAAAAGCAAAAATAAAAACCTAAATTCGTTGCGGGCTGCCTCCCGAAAGCGCTTCTTTAGAGCCATTAGCTAGGCTTAAAGATTATGAAAGATGCTCACAAGAGAATAAGAATTGAAGCAAAAGAGAGCATCAAGAAGCAAATATGAAACACATTTAAGCCTAACCCACTTCCTATGCATAGGCATCTTGTAAGAAAATAAATCAAAGAAGCACAAAGTGACATGCATAGGAAGGTACAACAAGAACAACTTCAAAACTTTCAACATGAAGAGCGGTGTTTTTGTTACATGGAAGTTTCTACAACCAAACTTTCCTCTCTCAAAGTAATTTTCAGTAGCATCATGAACAACATCAAGAATATAACTATCATATAAATCATGTTGTTCATGACCTACAAGCACACGTGTATTGTTTTCAACATGGTTTTTAGGATGATAAGTTAGATGCAACCCATCACATTGGGCCTTGATAAGAGCAAAATTCTCCGGAATAGTTGGAGATTTCAAAAGGATAATAGGGCAATCAAGTGTGGGTGCAACAACAATAATTTCAAGCTTAACATAACGAACTATAGCAAGTTCATCTTCGTAGGCATCATCCATAGTGGCATCATGGCCATCAACAAAGCAAGTATCAAAATCATCAGAAAGGGAAGTATCAAATGAGTCCTCGGAATCATAAGATTCCTCTTCATAGCAATCATTAGCCTCTTCTTGGGCAGCAAGCATTCTATTTTTAAAATCCTCAATATAAGCATTGGAAGTATAATTCTCAAAGCAATAAGCAAGAACAGCAAAGTTTTCAGACTTGTGAATAGTATCGTAATACTTTTTAATCAAAGAAGCAATCTCATAAGCACCTTTAAAAGCAACAAACTCTTCAATCTTTTCAACATCAAAGTAATCATAAACACCTTTGGCATAAGAAGATAGGATCTCATTTTCATTAAAATCACATTGGAAAGGAAGGTGTTTACGCTCTATATTAGAGCAGCAAGTAAAATCATAAATGTGGCATAAACACTCAGCATAGCAATAAGAAACTTGTATTTGATCCCATAAGTTTTTCCCTTTCTGAGATAGGCGGTGCCTCGTATAATGAGCATGCTCATCCAATGATTTTCCCTCAACCAAGTCGGTTGGGTTTTTAGCGCGAGCACAAATTGATCGAAGACGATCCAAGTGAAACATGTGCATCCTACCATATTTGGGTGGTTCCACACGCATGGTGAAGATAGCATCAGTAGGTATTTTTGGTATTTTTGGTAAGGGACACAAAAGTAAAAACTGAAAGGTAAACTAACAAGACTAAAAAACAAAGGTAAAGGGTAGTGTGCAACTCCCCTATCTTAGCACTCGGAGTCCCCGGCAACGGCGCCAGAAATTTGGCTTGATGTGGGAGGTGATGATAGTGATTTCTCGCCCTTCGTTGGTAAACCCCAAGTGGAAGGCGTGATGTAGCACAGCAACAAATTTCCCTCAGTAAAGATACCAAGGTTTGTCTCTAGTAGGACTCCGGAGATGATAAGTAGGTGTCAGCGGCGCAACTAACGCGGACCTGCACACAGACACAAATAACTTTGTTCCCAACGAAGTACAGAGAGGTTGTCAAACTCTCCGGCTTGTGTTCACAAAGGATCAAACACAAGGGATAATGATAGCAACTGAAAGTAAAAGCAGAAAAGTAAATGAGCGTGGAAACAGTAAAGAGGATATGGACCGGGATACGTGATGTTCACTAGTGATGTCTCTCTCCCAAAAGACGATAAAACTGCTATGCGAGGTGAACAAACTACAGAAGGGCAATTGACAGGATTATGAACGCACCGCAATGCTAACTATGCTACAAAAGAAAGGAAGGGGCTCAAAAGCACGGGCAGTACGCCAAAATAAGTAGACCAAAATCCAACTTCATCTACTACTAATCATCCACCTTGAGATATCTATCCAGAACATCTCGCTGGTATTAAGTTGCGAGCCCCACCCAAAGTGTAAACCCAAAGAAACAAACAACTGCATTAAAAAGCACTTTGCATAAAGTAAACAATCCTTGCAACCGCGGTTACAAGCACCGTTGTTTTCCCCCTTGTGGCAACAGCACATCCCCTAGACTCATGTTTCTGTCACTCAAGCGTGTCATCGGGGGGCATGAACCCACAATCGAGAAAAACGTTCTCTCTTGGGGTTACTACCTACTACTTGGCCAAATCAATAAACAACAACGAAGAACATGCAAGCATTACTTAGGAACAAAAATATAAGAGATAAGAACCAAATATATTACTCAATCACAATCTGAACATAACCTCATAATCCATCAGATCCCATCAAACTCAGCATAGCAACAACAGAAAAAGATTACAAAAGTGCCTCGATCATGTAGGGCAGCTCACGAGGTCTAAACCATGAAGAACAAAGAGGGGAGGAGAACATCACATAGCTACTGATCACGGACCCATGGTCCAAGGAAAACTACTCACGAGACATCCGGGAAGCATCCATGGTGGAGAGGAGACTCCCGGAGGTCGGCCCTCCCTCCGGCAGGGTGCCGGGAAGAGGACTTCTAGTGCTCCCGATCTCGGAAGCGCGGCGGCAGCGGAATAGAGGAGAGATCGCGAGAAAGGGTTCTGTCCTCGGAAGTTTCCCGTCACGGAGAATATATAGGCGAAGGGGGGCAGCCAGGGGGGCCACCAGGTGTCCAGGCGCCCCCCTGGCGCGGCCAGGCCCTAGGGCGCGCCACCAAGGCGCCTGGGCCCCTGGTGTTGGCCCTCTGGCCCCACCCAGGATCTTCCGGAAGGTTCCTCTGCGCTGATTTTTGTCTGGATTTTCCCGAATTTTTGGAGCACTTTTTATCTGGGGGAAAACTGAAATAGAAAAACAACAGAAAACAGGAACTGGCACTGTGGTGCACTGAGTTAATAGGTTAGTCCAAATATGATCAAAATTGTATGATAGTGTATCTAGATCATAGCAATATCACACAAAACATGCATGGAGCAAGCAGAAATTATAGATACGTTTTGGACGTATCAGTTTTGCATTTAAGAAAAATCAAATGATGAATTTTTTAGCCGATTCGCCGCCTCCGGCCCGCCCCGAGCTCGCCTCCGGCCTCCCCTCGGTGAACTGTGTCGATTCCCCCTTCCCCCATCTCAGTTCGCTCGCTGTAGGCCGTCGTAGCCGTCGCGCCGGGCTCGCCGAGCTCTGGCCGCCGTGCGTTGTCGCCGCTGCCACTAGCTCTGGCTGTCCCAGCCCCTGCCACTTGTACCATTGAATTTATGGCGAACGGCTCGTACGATTTGGGCCTCCGCTGCTCTGATTTGGTCACCGAAGCACATCGCCGTTGGGCCTCGTCGTGCTACCTATAGTCGCCTCCGTGCGAGCCATTGCCGTTGAACACGGCCTCCCCTGGCCACGCCCCTCGCCGCCCCCTGTGCAGCATCCGTGCCCCCTCGTTGTGCCCCCCCACGCCCTCGCCGGAACGATGAGCCCCCGAGCCCCTCGCCGCCGGTGATCCCATGCAGCTCGTCCGTGGGCAACAACCCCCCCCACTAACCCCTGTTACAAACAGGGTAAACTACCCCCGCCCCCACAAACCCCTGTTACAAACAGGTTAAACTACCCCCCTGCTAATGCCTATGACCAATGGGGCCTAGCCCCTAATTAACCGCCTGACCAAATTAACTGGATAAATAAAACGGTTAAATAACTTTGAGTCTATGAAATGTGGGCCCTTCCCATTAGAATAACCACTGGATTAAAATAACTGTTAAATTTAAATGTCTCTATGACATGTAGGCCCCACTTCTGTTCAAACTTAATTAAGTGGATTATATAAAATGAGAGATTGACAGGTAGGACCCCGCTGGTCAGTTTGACTAGTCAAAGGAATCAGCCTATGAAAGAGTGGCCCCACATGTCAGTACTGTTTGGGTAATGTTTAGATTTAATAATAAAAGAAAAATCAGAAATTCCTTTAAATGCTTTAAAACTTTGACAATCAATATCTTTTAAACCGTAAGTCCGATGGAAAACTTTATACATGGAAATTGATCAGAAAAATATAACGGATACGGATACGCTACTCATACCCCCACCACAACCCTCTAGCATACCGCACACGAGACATTCACCCTCCGATTGCACTATCCGGTGATCGCCCGGAGCCGGTAAAATTGCCGGTTGAATTCCCGTTTCGTCTGCAACTTGTAGCACCGCATTATCTCACCCTAACACTGTGTTTGCTATGTCTTGTATTTGTATTGCTATTATTGCCGTGTATTTACTGTTTCTTCCCCCCGCTCTTATTGTCCAGTGGTCCTGATGACCGTTGCCGATGCCCCTGTGATCGACTACGTCATCGACGACCGTACCCCTACCGTCGGGCTTCCAAGCAAGCAAAGCCATTTTCCTTCCCCAGATATCACCTATCTTTTTCCGTACATTTCTTGCACTAGGCATTGTTACTGCTGCTGCTACGTTACAATCCTATTCTATTGCATACCCTGTCATTGTCGCCCCTTGATGTACCTTCCTTTATCCTATGTTGCCTATTATATATATATATGATATTCAGCAGTGAGCCCTGCGCTTTGTTAGTCAACTAGGATTAGCTAGCGGGCCGTGATCACTCTGGGAGTGAACGTGGGAACAAAATATATATAACTTCACATGTACGGTACAATCCAGACACCGCCTAAGGCCCCTACCTCGGCTCTGGAAAGCCACATCAAGTGTGTGCTATCGAGGAGTAATGCTCATACTCCACTCGTTGTTGACTCTGTATAGACGCCCTAGGGTCCTAAACCATGGTTGACCTTAAAGGTAAGAGTCATGCGACCCAACGGTGCCTGCGAGACGTATTGTGTCGTGAACGACAGGGATGGTACGACCGACGTTATTGGCGTGCTTGGACCCAGCTCGTATCTCGCGAGATTTACGAAACCACGAAAAGTCGAGCTCTACCAAGAGCACACACGAGACAAGGTAAGGAGACGGTTCACCTTGTTGGTAACCACGTGCTTTGACGGGACGACAGGGCAGGCCCCGACGTACTGGTGGTCCTTGTTAATGTTCGTTGTCCGTTGTGTGAATTAGTTGGGAAACGATAACGGTTGTCCGCGAGCTAATAATAAAATGACTAATGGTTCGGTGGATGACTTGAGAGGCCTGTTGGTATGTACGCACTACCTTCACATGGGATAAGGAGTTATGGGCTCCCATGCGTCGTAGTTCATTCGAAAGCTCTTTAGACGTCAGCAGTACCGCAGCCTGATTGCCGGGAAGTGGTGTGTATTCTTCGTCCGAACAGTGTATTTGGATTTTCTTTTGCTTCACCGGCCATACTCACACCGTGAAGTAGCGTGGAAGGGTGAAGGACCTAAGCCCCTGAGCGCATAGGATATAGTCCGGCGGATGACGTCTCTGCTGAGCCTAGGATGGATTTCGGCATGTCGGATAGCTTTGGTGGAGCGTTCCCTAACAAGGTGCCCGCCACCCTAGAGATCCGAGCGTGCAGGATGAACAGTAGTGCACCCCTGCAGGGAGTTTAATCTATTCGAATAATTGTGTCCACGATAACATGACGCTTTATGCTGAAGTCGGATCCTACTACTACAAACTACTACTATTAAACTGTTGGTTCCGGGTTTTCTTCCTCGCAGGAAAGTCAAGGAGGGGAACTCGGAGGCATTTATAATTTGTTAATTATTACAACTTACTATTATACAATGCTGCAGCAACTTCTGATGCATTGTTACTTTATGCTTTATATGAACCGTTGGTTGTTCTCTTCTTGTGTTGCAAGACTCGTCGGAAGATGCTAGTCTTCGATAGGTCTAGCTTATCATCCTTATTCTGATTTCTACCATGCAGTCCACTATATACAGCCTCCCCTTACCATTTGATACAAATGCATAAATGCTTAGTAGCGGACGTAAGACTCGCGGGTATGCTAGATACTCACCTTTGCTTTATTTCCCCCCTTTGTTTTATATACCTGACCGGTTTCTGCCATCAAACATTGGAGCCTTGGAGTACAGGAGCAGAAGATCCCCGATGCCGACCGCCGTAACATGAAGATCCCCGATGCCTTCTACGATGTCGAGTTCCCCGTTGACCAGGAGTAGTTTGGGGGTTCCTAGGAAGGAGGCCTCGCCTTTTCGATCGTTGTTGTTTTTGTGCTAGCCTTATTAAGGTAGATCATGTGTACCTTGTGTCTGTACTCAGATACTATTGCTTCCGCTAACTTTGTGCTCTCGAGCTGTTGTATTAGAGCCCTCGTGGCCCTTGGCTTGTATTAAACATCTTGTATTTTTTATTTGTAGAGTTTTGTTGTGATATCTTACCGTGAGTCCCTGATCTCGATCGTGTACCTTGCGTGTATGATTACTGTACACGACTTGATTTTGGGGGCGTCACAAGTTGGTATCAGAGCCGACTGCCTGTAGGACACCCCCTTTCCAACTCCTTGGTCGAAGTCGAGTCTAGTCTTTGTAAAAATACTTTATTAACAATGTAGTGTGGCTTATCAGCCCACGTCGCAAACTGGATGGTATTAGGATCTTTTACTCCGTACATTTACTCTGGGACTCTAATCTCTCATCTATTTCGGGTTAAAGAATTTGCTAACTCTAACTCTAGGTTCTCGTGACTGCTTCCTCTCGGAGAGCCCTTATCACAGAAGATGACCTGATTCACCAGAAGATGCCGAAGATACTCTCCGATGAATTGTCGAGACCCTATGTGCCCATCGCCCTTGCAACCTCCTGCCACCGATAAGTGTGTATGGATAATTACCTATACTTTCCGACCATCTGTTCAATCCTAGTTTCTCTTGTTGTTGCAAATTACATCAAAATACTCTTCGATGTTTTGAGATCCTTCTTGTCTGTTGCCTTGCAGGTTCTGTTCACAATGCAAATAATTCCTCACGCTTATCGAGGATCCTTTCGTCCCAGTTGTTCATGTGATTCTGAAATATTTTGTAATATTATCTAACTCCCGTGAATCCATCTGCATCCTTCCGCTTTTGGAGATTCTTCTTACCTGCTTGCATTATGGTTAATTACATATGTGTGAGTATTCTTCATTGACACCCCTGTCATTGTCGTCCTGATCTTGTTGAATCATTATGTGTGCAGGAGCACACAATCACCAGTTGATCCCTATGAATTCAATCTTTCGGATCAGACGTCATTCCGGACATGAGATGGATATCGGTAAATCAAACCTTGATTGATTGTCCGTCGAGTTTCATTCAAATTACTTGTCTTTTCAATCGGAACATCTGCTTCCGATCCTTCATTCTGGAAATCATAATTCCTTTGAAATTACGCATTGAAATATTCAGATGCTTCTATCTCCGATGTCTTTGCATTATCTCTTCTTGTGGTTGAGTACCGATACTCACACCAGTCTCTCTGTACCCCCACCTAACCTTTTGGTGGATTACTACCTACCATCCCCTTATGCCCTAAGTCATTCATGAATTTTCCCTGATATCAGATGCCTCCCGCTAATGGTATCATCTACTTCATGTCGTTAGCCTTCTTGTTTCGAACTTGTATCCTTTACTCATGTTGTTGGTTGTAAAGATTCGTAAAATGTCCCGTTGGGTTGTATCTATGTTTTAGCCATCTGTGTGAATCCCGGAAACTTCTGCGGGTCATACTCTACTGGTGTTACGCTAGATGAATTTCCTACTCTACAACTTCATCGAAAGCGAGAAGTGATTGAAATGTTGTGCATTAAAGAAGTGGCAGTCGACCTTGAACCTTTGTGTTCATGCCCATGGATACTATGTATAACTTATCATGAAAGCTTCTTGTAATGATAGTTAACCACCTTGGTATAAATTCTTCTACACCTATGATCCACCATTCTACCTTCGTGTATTACCCCTGGTATCTCGAGGATATCATGCCTTTGCACTACATCTTATGAATTGTGATGAAACAATGCCTATCCCTGTCATAGCCATTTAATGGTTCTGGGTTGTCGTCAACCGGGAACATCGAATACTTTTGCTTCACCATTCCTTTTGCTTGGTGTCACCGTTGTTCGATTGTATTTTCTTTAAACCTTTTGACATGATGTGTCGTGGTCATCATCGACATTTTGACTTCTCCCAAGTGTTACTTGGATGCATCGTGAGAAATACCATCCTTGCCCCTCGATGATTTGTGTTATCATCGACAACCTTCTTTGACCCCCACCCCCGCCCATATAAACTTGGTCATATATATCTTACTCTGCTTTCCCTTGGGAAAGATATACACGTGATACTTGTGTATCATTAAATTTTCCCTTCCATTGGTCTGATTAATCGGATAATCACATCTTCCATTTCATTGGTCTATTTAACCTTTCTTGTAATGTGTCTTGTCTGAGCAGTGAAAATTCCCTGCTTATGTAAACACTTCGGTGTACTACTCTCTCCATACCACATGTTACTATTGTTGATAACATATTGATAACCATCGATGGACGATAACTTTGCCTACTGGTCCGCCTCGTCTTAACGAGTAGGAAAACGGTCCTCTTTGTCCCTCGCCCTTGGTACCGACATTGTTGCCGACATAGCTGACAAGTTGTTCTCTGACTTACATTGCAACTTGATCACATTGTCTGTCACCACCCTTCTTGTTCAATGTGGGCCCATAACCCACAGTTCCATAGGATCGAAACCTGACTCTCTTGTACCTTTCTGTTCTCGAGGTTATTCCTCTTGCTTGACCTCGTATGCAACTCACGAGTCCTCTACCTTGTGATATTCAGTTCGATATCACACTTCACACTCAGTGCTTATGCCTGATGCCCTGGACCCCTTTTCATCCTCCGTTATCATCGTCGAATGCTTGCATATCCCCTTGAAAACTTCTCATGCCTTATTTTGTTTCTCTCGATGTATCTCCATGAGTTTAACTCGTGAGATACTTTGTACACCATTCCCTTGGAAATCCTCGGTTGATTAACCTTGTACCGGTCCAACACCCTTAAAATTTTCTCCTAGCCTATTCGTAAGTGCGATGAAGCCCCGAAGGAAGGATGACAATTCGACGAGATGCACTGATGCAGGCCAAACGAAGACATCAACGAAATGGATCAACCTTTTCGTGAAGGGATCAAGAACAACAAGAATCATTAGAATACGAAACCAAAACTTTACCCCTCACCCTACCTCTTAAATATCGGGACGAGATTTCTTGTAGTGGGGGAGATTTGTAACACCCCCAGTGTCATGCTACGTTAATCGCTTTTGTTAATAGCAAATCCCAGTGATTAACTATGCCTTAATCATCGTTGGTTCAACTCACCATTCAAAATCCCCTTTTGATGGAATTAAAAACAAAAGTGGAAATAAAACTTAATCCAAAAAAAATTCAACCAATTTTATAAAATGTCTAATAATCAGTAGGTCTTGTTAATAATGAAATGGGATTTATTGCAATGTCTAAATAAATTAAACAAATAAAAACAGTAGCCAACAACCAATATTTCATTCATTTAAATACAACCAGAGGGATAAAAGATTTTATTAAATGCCCAAACTTTTGTAGCCTTATAATAATGTGCAACAATGATATTGGAGCTTGTTTTGCATTTAACAAAAATCAAATGATGAATTAGCAAAATAGAAATAGAAAGCAAAAGAGAAAGAAACAGAAAAATGCAAGAAAATCTATCTAACGCTCTGGGCAGAGAGCACCCACTGGGCCAGGCCCTCTCCCACCTCCCCTTCTCCTTCCCCTTTTCACCCATGGCGTGGAGGCCATCCAGGTCGACCACACCACGCCATGGCGCCGTGGCGGCTATCCGACGGTCGCCGCCGAGGATAAGCCCCAGAGACCCCGCGTGCTAATGGCGTGGAAGTGGTAATGGCTTCTCGCCCTTCGTTGGTTACCCCAAGTGGAAGGTGAGATGTAGGATAGAAGCAAATTTCCCTCGGCGAAGATACCGAGGTTACCAATCCAATAGGACTCTGATAATGATAAGTAGGTGGTGAAGTGAACAATGGCGTCGTTCACAACCTCAGGGTTGCTTAATTCACCTAGACCTGCACACAGACACAAATAACTTTGCTCCCAACGAAGTTCAGAGAGGTTGTCAATCTCTGCGGTCTTGATGTTTACAAAGGATCAAACACAAGATATAATGATAATGATAGCAATTGAAATTAAATGCGAGAAAATAAATGAGCTTGTAAATAGTGATGATAATATGGACCGGGGTCCCGTGATGTTCATTAGTGATGTATCTCTCCCAAAAGACGATAAAATTGCTATGCGAGGTAAACAAATTACAGATGGATAATTGAAAGGATTATAAACGCACCGCAATGCTAACTATTCTACAAAAGAAAGGAAGAGGCTCATAAGCATGGGCAGTACGCCAAAATAAGTAGGCCAAAATCCATCTACATCTATTACTAATCATCCACCTTGAGATATCTATCCAGAACATCTCGATGGTATTAAGTTGCGAGCCCCACCCAAACTGTAAACCCAAAGCAACAGACAACTGCATTAAAAAGAACTTTGTGTAAACTAAACAATCCATGCAACCACGGTTACAAGCACCATTGTTTTCCCCCATGTGGCCACAGCACATCCCCTAGACTCATGTTTCTGTCACTCAAGCATGTCATCAGGGGGCATGTACCCACAATCGAGCATAACATTCCCTCTTGGAGTTACTACCTACCACTTGGCCAAAGCAATAAAAAGCAACGGAGAACATGTAAGAATTACTTAGGAACAAAAATATAAGAGATAAAAACCAAATATATTACTCTATCACGATCTAAACATAATCTCATAATCCATCAGATCCCATCAAACTCAGCATAGCAACAGCAGAAGAATTACATATGTGCCTCGATCGTGTAGGGCAGCTCACGAGGTCTAAACCATGAAGAACAAAGAGGGGAGGAGAACATCACATAGCTACTGGTCACGGACCCATGGTCCAAGGTAGACTACTCAAGGCACATCCGGGAAGCATCCATGGTGGAGGAGAAGCTCCCGGAGGTCGATCCTCCCTCCGACTGGGTGCCCGGAAGGGTCCTGACGGTGCTCCCGGTCTTGGAAGCGCGGCGGCGGCGGAACAGAGGAGAGATTGCGAAATAGGGTTCTGTCTTCAGAGTTTCCCCGTGATGGAGAATAAATAGGCGAAGGGGGGCAGCCAGGGGGGCACAAGGAGTCCAGGCGCCCCCCCTGGCGCGGCCAGGCCCCTAGTCGCGCCAGGTGTCCGCCTGGGCCCCTGGTAGTGGCCCTCTGGCCCCACTTTGGGGTTCTGGAGGCTTTCGACACGCTAATTTTTTATCTGATTTTTCCCGGATTTTTGGAGCAATTTTATATGGGAAAAAACTGAAATAGAAAAATAGCAGAAAACAGGAACTGGCACTTGGGTGCACTGAGTTAGTAGGTTAGTCCAAATATGATTAAAAGTGTATGAAAGTGTATCTAGATCATAACAATATCACACAAAACATGCATGGAGCAAGAAGAAATTATCGATACGTTTGAGACGTATCACACGCCTCTGGAACCCTAGCCATTCCCCCCCCCCGCTACCTCCCTCGTGTCGCCGCCCACCTTCTAGGGCCCACTCGACTCGAAGCCGTGGCCGCGCCGGCGAGCTTGCGTTCCCACCGGCCACCCTCTGCCGTTCTGCCGTGTCTAGGGGGTTTCCAACGCTTGTCCACGACTCCCCGTCCAGTCATTCATCGCTGGAGGCAACTGGACGTCATGAACCCTACCGCCTTCTTCCTCCTTCTCGCCATGGCCGTGACGCACGTCGCCGCGGATTTTCCGACTCCGGCCCGCCCCACCCTCGCCCGAGCTCGCCACCAGCCTCCCCTCAGTGAGCTGCACCTATTCCCCCTTTCCCTCCTCTCGGTTCGCTCATTGTAGGTCGCCGTAGCCGTCGCGCCGGGCTCGCCGAGCTCCGGCCGCCGTGCGTTGTCGCCGCTGCCGCTAGCTCTGGCTGTCCCAGCGCCTGCGACTTGTACCATTGAATACGTCCCAAACGTATCTATAATTTCTTCTTGCTCCATGCTTGTTTTGTGTGATATTTCTGTGATCTAGATACACTTTCATACACTTTCGATCATATTTGGACTAACTTATTAACTCAGTGCACCACAGTGCCGATTCCTGTTTTCTTCTTTTTTTCTATTCCAAGTTTCCCCCATATTAAAAATGCTCCAAAAATTTGGGACAATCGGATAAAAATCAGCGCTACGGAACCTTACGGAATCACCAAAGTGGGGCCAGAGGGCCACCACCAGGGACCCAGGCGGCCACCTGGCGCGATCTAGGGTCTGGCCGCGCAGGGGGGGGGGGGGCGCCTGGACCCCTCGTAGCCCCCCTTGCTTCCCCCATTCGCCTATTTATTCTCCGTGTCACGAAACCCCCGAAGACAGAACCCTTTTTCTCGATCTCTCCTCTGTTCCGCCGCCGCCGCGCTTCCAAGATCGGGAGCGCCAGCAGACTTCTTCCAGGCACCCTACCGGAGGGAGGATCGACCTCCGGGAGCTTCCCCTCCACCATGGACGCTTCCCGGAAGTGTCTTGAGTAGTTTCTCCTAGACCATGGGTCCGTGATCAGTAGCTATGTGATGTTCTCCTCCCCTCTTTGTTCTTCATGGTTTAGTCCTCGTGAGGTGCCCTACATGATCGAGGCACATATGTAATTTTCTGTTGTTTCTATGCTGAGTTTGCTGGGATCTGATGGATTATGAGATTATGTTCAGATTGTGATTGAGTAATATATTTGGTTTTTATCTCTTATATTTTTGTTCCTAAGTAATTCTTTCATGTTCTCCATTGCTATTTATTGCTTTGGCCAAGTAGTAGGTAGTGACTCCAAGAGGGAACGTTATGCTCGATTGTGGGTTCATGCCCCCCGATGACACGCTTGAGTGACAGAAATGTGAGTCTAGGGGATGTGCTGTTTCCACAAAGGGGAAAAGAATGGTGCTTGTCACCGCGGTTGCAAGGATTGTTTACACTATGCAAAGTGCTTTTTAATGCAGTTTTCTATTGCCTTGGGTTTACACTTTGGGTGGGGCTCGCAACTTAATACCAGCGAGATGTTCTAGATAGATATCTCAAGGTGGATGATTAGTAGTAGATGCAGTTGGATTTCGGTCTACTTATTTTGGCGTACTGCCCATGCTTTTGAGCCTCGTCCTTTCTTTGTAGCATAGTTAGCATTGCGGTGCTTTCTTAATCCTGTCAATTTCCCAGTTGTAATTTGTTTACCAAGCATAGTAGTTTTATCGTCTTTTGGGACATAGAGACATCACTAGTGAACATCACGGGACCCCGGTCCATATTCTCATTACTGTTTACACGCTCATTTATTTTCCTCTTTTACTTTCTAGCTGCTATAATTATCATTATCCCTTGCATTTGATCCTTTGTGAACAACAAGGCCGGAGAGGTTGACAACCTCTCTGTACTCTTTGGGAAGCAAAGTTATTTGTGTTGTGTGCAGGTCCACGTCAGTTGCGCCGCTGACACCTACTTATCATCTCCGGAGTCCTACTGGAGAAAAACCTTGGTATCTTCACCGAGGGAAATTTTCCGCTAAAGTACATCTCACCTTCCACTTGGGGTAACCAACGAGGAGAGATATCAGCAGAGCACATAACGCATGAGGTGATAAAAATATAGTAAGACGAAGGCCGAACTGATGATTCTTGATGGAGAAGGGGATGCTCGGGGGCATCCCCAAGCTTAGACGCTTGAGTCTCTTTGGATATTTATTGGGGATGCATGGGGGCATCCCCAAGCTTGAGCGTTTGACACTCCCGGATCTTCTTTCAACATCTTCCCTCGCACACTTGTAAACTCCCTTCATACATAACTCATCATAAGCTGATTAGAGAGGTTAGTACCCTTAATAAAATAATTTTTCTCCACTGGAAATAAAGATATTCTTGAAGAGCTAATTTTTCTCAAGATTTCCAAAAAGTTTTTGCAAATAAAAAGCAAGATTAAGGTTTGCAAAAGTAAGGAGAGGCAAAACATGGCAGAATCTGTGTGAAAACAGAACAACAGGTAGTAAATAAATTTGTCAGGGTACTTCTGCAACTCAAATCAAAAAACTCAGAACATATGAAAGTTTCAAAATTGTATAGAGCATGTTGTGTAAAGAATTTCAGCTCAAAAAGATGAACCGGTGATTTGTTTTGATTTTTTCCGTCAAGCAGACAAAATCTGTTTTCTGGACAGCATGTCACAACTTTTGCTTCCCTTATCATAAGAGGCTAAACTTGGCAAAATCTTGAAAATAAAGATACAATGATGTTGCTATAGTAGTAACAATCATCAAGACCACTAAAAACAGAAGTAAAAACATCTTGGGTTGCCTCCCAACAAGCGCTTTCTTTTACGCCTTTAAGCTAGGCATAAAGCAAAAGAAGAATCAATTTTTATCAAGAGAGAGAGAGAGAGAATAGCTAGCCTGTGTAACAGACTCAAAAGGTAACTTGATTTTCTTTCTAGGGAAGTGTTACACTCCCTTTTTGAGAGGGAATTGAAATTTATATTCCCTATTTCATGTCAATAACAACACCAACGGTGCGAAGAAAGGCACGTCCCAAAATAATTGGACATAAAGGTTCACACTCTATATCCATAATAATAAAATCGACGGGAACATAATTGTCATTGACAATGATAAGAACATCGTCGATCTTCCCCAAAGGTTTCTTTACGAAAGAATCAACGAGACGAACACCAAAAGAACAAGTATCAAAAGGCTTCAATTCAAACATGTCATACATTCTTTTGGGCATAACGGAGGTACTAGCTCCAACATCACATAAACCATAGCAAGAGAAGTTATTCAATTTAAATTTTATCATAGGGTCCCAACTATTATCTAGCTTCCTAGGTATGGAGGCTTCTATTCTAAGCTTCTCCTCAGTAGCTTTGATGAGAGCATTAGTGATATGCTCTGTGAAGTCAAGATTTAGTGTGCTAGTGTGGGGTTTCTAGACATTTTGTGTAGCAAGCTAATAACTTCTGAAAGGGTACAACTATCAAAATCAATATCACTACTATCAAAGGTGGTAGTTGTGTCATTTAGGCTCACTTGTTTGAAACCCTCTATGTTCATAGGAGTTTCTTCTTCTACGGTTGAGGTATTAGCATCACCATTAATAGGTCCAATGGGACTAGGAGTGTGTTGGGTGCTAATAGTTTGGGTGTCCTCAACAATTTGGATAGTAGCAACTGTGTGGTGTGTAGGAAGGCTCCTAATCCTATCCTCTTCCTCTTTTACTCTAGCCCATGTTTCTTTAAGTTTAGCCATCATCATAATATTTTCATCTATAATTGGATAGCATCAATAGGAGTGGCCTTCCTCTCCTCAAGGGGAGAGGTTCTAATTTTAAGCATCTCAACATAAAGGGCTAAGCTATCTAACTTCAAAGAGAGATTATCTAATTTACCTAATTTCTCTTCTACATTCTTGTTGAAGGCTTTTTGGGTAGTGATAAAGTCTCTAAGCATGCTTTCTAGTTCAGAAGTGGGGTTCTTGTTACTAGGATAAGTGTTGTTCTTCCCATAGTTGGATGGAAACGGTCTAGGATTGCTAGCAAAATTGCCCCTATAAGCATTGTTGTTGAAGTTGTTTATAGCAATGAAGTTCACATCTACTTGTTCCTTAGCAACCAAAGAATATAAAGGAACATCATGAGGATCAATAGAGGGTTGCTTGGTAAGTAGAGACATAATCAGATCAACTTTTTCATTTAGGGAGGTAATCTCCTTGATAGATTTTACCTTCCTACCTATTGGAGCGCGTTCGGTGTGCCATTGGGAATATTTGGTCATCATCTCATCTAGGAGTTTCGTGGTAGCACCAAGTGTGGTTAACATAAAGGTTCCTCCCGTGGCCGAATCTAACAGGTTCCGCGAGGTAAAGTTCAAGCCTGCATAAAAAGTCTGGATAACCATCCAAGTAGTCAAACCATGTGTAGGTCTTAACAAGAGATTTCATTCATTCCCAAGCTTGGGCAACGTGTTCCTTATCCAGTTCCTTAAAATTCATAATTTTACTCCTCAATTGGATAATTTTAGCAGGTGGGTAGTACTTCCCATAAATGCATCTTCGCACTTATCCCAAGAATCTATGCTATTCCTAGGCAAAGATTGAAACCAGATTTTAGCTTCTCCCCTTAAAGAGAAAGGAAAAAATCTTGAGCTTAACAACATCACCTTCTACTTCTTTATACTTTTGCATATCACATAGCTCAACAAAATTATTCAAGTGTAAAGCAGCATGATACGTCCAAAACGTATCTATAATTTATGCTTGCTCCATGCATGTTTTGTGTGATATTGCTATGATCTAGATACACTTTCATACACTTTTGATCATATTTGGACTAACCTATTAACTCAGTGCACCCCAGTGCCAGTTCCTGTTTTCTGCTGTTTTTCTATTTCAGTTTTCCCCCATATAAAAGTGCCAGAAAAATTCGGGAAAATTCAGATAAAAAAATCAGCGTGAAGGACGCTTCGCGAAGAGCCCGAGTGGGGCCAGAGGGGAGCCAGGGGGGCCCAGGCGACCACCCGGCACGGCCCCACCCCAGGCCGCGCCAGGGGGGCGTCTGGGGCCTCTGGTCCACCTCTGGCTGCCCCCTTCGCCTATTTATTCTCCGTCACGGGGAAACTCCGAAGACAACCCTATTTCGCAAACTGGCCTCTATAGCGCCGCCGCCGCGCTTCCGAGATCGGGAGCACCAGAAGACCTCTTCCCGGCACCCTGCCGGAGGGAGGATTGACCTCCGGGAGTCTCCTCTCCACCATGGATGCTCCCCGGATGTCTCGTGAGTAGTTTTCCTTGGACCATGGGTCCGTGATCAGTAGCTATGTGATGTTCTCCTCCCCTCTTTGATATTCATGGTTTAGACCTCGTGAGCTGCCCTACATGATCGAGGCACTTTTGTAATATTTCTGCTGTTGCTATGCTGAGTTTGATGGGATCTGATGGATTATGAGATTATGTTCAGATTGTGATAGAGTAATATATTTGGTTTTTATCTCTTATATTTTTGTTCCTAAGTAATTCTTGCATGTTCTCCGTTGTTGTTTATTTCTTTGGCCAAGTAGTAGGTAGTGACTCCAAGAGGGAACGTTGTGCTCGATTGTGGGTTCATGCCCCCCGATGACACGCTTGAGTGACAGAAACATGAGTCTAGGGGATGTGCTGTTTCCACAAGGGGGAAAACAACGGTGCTTGTAACCGCGGTTGCAAGGATTTTTTACTTTACGCAAAGTTCTTTTTAATGCAGTTGTCTGTTGCTTTGGGTTTACACTTTGGGTGGGGCTCGCAACTTAATACCAGCGAGATGTTCTGGATAGATATCTCAAGGTGGATGATTAGTAGTAGATGTAGTTGGATTACGGTCTACTTATTTTGGCGTACTGCCCGTGCTTTTGAACCTCTTCCTTTATTTTGTAGCATAGTTAGCATTGCGGTGCGTTTATAATCCTGTCAATTGCCCTTATGTAATTTGGTTACCTCGCATAGCAGTTTTATCGTCTTTTGGGAGAGAGACATCACTAGTGAACATCACGTATCCCGGTCCATATCCTTATTACTGTTTCCACGCTTTATTTAATTTTCTGCATTTACTTTCAATTGCTATCATTATCCCTTGTGTTTTACCCTTTGTGAACAACAAGACCGGAGAGATTGACAACCTCTCTGAACTTCGTTGGGAACAAAGTTATCTGTGTCTGTGTGCAGGTCCACGTTAGTTGCGCCGCTGGCACCTACTTATCATCTCTGGAGTCCTACTGGAGACAAACCTTGGTATCTTCACCGAGGGAAACTTGCTGCTGCGCTACATCTTAACCTTCCACTTGGGGTAACCAACGAAGGGCGAGAAGTCATCACAATATCATCTCCAGCACAAGAGAATTGGTCTCTCATAACAAGGTTTAGCAAAGCAGGTTTAATTTCATAAGAGGTAGCTGAAGTGGCAGGTGTGGCAATAGGAGTGCAGTTAAAGTCTTTGTTGTTGTGACTAGTGAAGTCACACAACTTGGTGTTTTCAGTGGAACCCATAGCAGCAGCAAGTGTGGCAGATTTTTTTGTGATTTTTGATATAGGACACAATGATAAAAACTGAAAGGTAAACTAACAAGACTAAAAAGCAAAGGTAAAAGATAGTGTGCAACTCCCCTATCTTACCACTCGGAGTCCCCATCAACGGCGCCAGAAATTTTCTTGATGCTCTATCCTCGTTTGTTACCCCAAGTGGAAGGTTAGATATAATGTAGCGGAAAATTTCCCTCGGTGAAGTTACCGAGGTTTTAAGATTGTCTCCCGTAGGACTCGGATAATTATAAGTAGGCGGTTTGGCAAGTGAGGAGCCGAATCACTTGCTTCGCCTGGACCTGCACACGACACAAATAACTTTGCTTCCCAACGAGTACAGAGAGGTTGTCAATCTCCCCGGCCTCGCTGTTCACAAAGGATCAACGCAACAGATAAAAGGTAATAATGATAACAGCTAGAAAGTAAAAGCAGGAAAATAAAAGAGCGTGTAAACAGTGATGAGAATATGGACCGGGGTTCCGTGATGTTCACTAGTGATGTCTCTCTCCCAAAAGACAATAAAACTGCTATGCGAGGTAAACAAATCATAGTTGGGCAATTGACAGGATTAAAAACGCACCGCAATGCTAAATATGCTACAAAGAAAGGACGAGGCTCAAAAGCATGGGCGGTACGCCAAAATAAGTAGAACGAATTCCAAATGTATGTACTACTAATCATCCACCTTGAGATATTTATCCAGAACATCTCGCTGGTATTAAGTTGCGAGCCCCACCCAAAGTGTAAACCCAAAGCAACAGACAACTGCATTAAAGAGAACCTTGCGTAAAGTAAATAATCCTTGCAACCACGGTTACAAGCACCGTTGTTTTCCCCCTTTTGGCAACAACACATCCCCTAGACTCATGTTTCTGTGACTCACGCATGTCACCAGGGGGCATGAACCCACAATCGAGCATAATGTTCCCTCTTGGAGTCACTACCTACTACTTGGCCAAAGCAATAAACAGAAGCGGTGAACAAGCAAGAATTACAAAGGAAAAAAATATAAAAGATAAGAACCAAATATATTACTCAATCACAAACTGAACATAGTCTCATAATCCATCCGATCCCAGAAAACTCAGCATAGCAACAGCAGAAAATTACATATGTTCCTCGATCATGTAGGTAAGCTCACGAGGTCTAAACCATGAAGAACAAAGAGGGGAGGAGAACATCACATAGCTACTGATCACGGACCCATGGTCCAAGGGAAACTACTCACGGATCATCCGGGAAGCGTACATGGTGGAGGGGAAGCTCCCAGAGGTCAATCCTCCCTCCGTCAAGGTGCCGGGAAGAGGTCTGCTGGCGCTCCCGATCTTGGAAGCGCGAGGCGGCGGAACAGAGGCGAGATCGCGAAAAAGGGTTCTGTCTTCGGAGGTTTCGCGTCACGGCGAATATATTGGCAAAGGGGCATCCAGGGGGGCCACCAGGGTTCCAGGCGCCCCCTGGTGCGGCCAAGCCCTAGGCCGCGCCAGGTGGCTGCCTGGGGCCCTAGTGGGTCCCCTCTGGTCCTCCTTCAGGACTCCGGAAGCTTCTGTTGCGCTGATTTTTATCTATTTTTCCCGAATTTTTGGAGCACTTTTAATATGGGGGAAACCTGAAATAGAAAATCAGCAGAAAACAGGAATTGGCATTGTGGCGCACTGAGTTAATAAGTTAGTCCAAATATGATAAAAAGTGTATGAAAGTGTATCTAGATCATAGCAATATCACACAAAACATGCATGGAGTAAGAAGAAATTATAGATACGTTTGGGACGTGTCAGCCCATCCCCCCGCCCTTGCCGGAACGGCTCGCCCCCAGGCCCCTCGCCGCCGGCGAGCCCGTGTAGCTCGGCCATGGGCAACAATCCCCCCCCCACTAACCCCTATTACAAACAGGTTAAACTAACCTCCCCGTGCTAATGCCTATGACCAGTGGGGCCTAGCCCCAAATTAACCCTTGACCAAATTACCTGGACAAATAAAACTGTTAATTAACTTTGAGTCTATGACATGTGGGCCATACCCATTAGAATAACCACTGGATTAAAATAACTGTTAAATTTAAATGTCTCTATGACATGTAGGCCCCACTATTGTTCAGACTTAATTAAGTGGATTATATATAATGAGAGATTGACAGGTGGGACCCCTCTGGTCAGTTTGACCAGTCAAAAGCATCAGCCTATGACAGAGTGGCCCCACATGTCAGTATTGTTTTGGATAATGTTTGGATTTAATAATAAAAGAAAATTCAGAAATTCCTTTAAATGCTTTAAAACTTTGAAAATCAATATCTTTTAAACCATAGGTCAGATGGAAAACCTTTATACATGGAAATTGATCAGAAAAATGTAACGAATACGCATACGCTATTCATACCCCCACCACACCCCTTTAGAATACCGCACACGAAACATTCCACCTCCGATTGCACTATCCGGTAATCGCCCGGAGCCGGTAAAATTGATGGTTGAATTCACGTTTCGCCTCCAACGTGTAGCACCGCATTAGCTCAACCCTAACACTGTGTTTGCCATGTCTTGTATTTGTATTGCTATTATTGCCATGTATTTATTGTTTCTTCCCCCCTCTCTGATTGTCCGGTGGTCCCGACGACCGCTGCTGATGCCCCTGTGATCGACTACGTCGTCGACGACCGTACCCCTACCATCGTGCTTCCAAGCAAGAAGAGCCATTTTCCTTACCCAGATATCACCTATATTTTCCGTACATTTCTTGCACTAGGCATTGTTACTGCTGCTTCTACTTTACCATCCTATTCTATTGCATAGCCTGTCATTGTCACCCCTTGATGTACCTTCCTTTATCCTATGCTGCCTATTAAATATATATATGATATTCAGCACTGAGCCCTGCGCTTTGTTAGTCAACTAGGATTAGCTAGCGGGCCGTGATCACTCGGGGAGTGAACGCGGGAATAAAATATATATAACTGTACAGGTACGGTACAATGCAGACACCGCCTAAGGCCCCTACCTCGGCTCTGCCGAGCCACATCAAGTGTGTGCTATCGAGGAGTAATCCTCGTACTCCACTCGTTGCTGACTCTGTATAGCCGCCCTAGGGTCCTGAACCATGGTTGTCCTTAAAGGTAAGATTCTGGCGACCCAACGGTGCCCGCGAGCGGTATTACGTCGGAAACGACAGGGAGGGTACGACCGACGTTACTGGCGTGCTTGGCCCCTTCTCGTATCTCGTGAGAGTTACCAAACCACGAAAATTCAAGCTCTACCAAGAGCATACGCGAGACAAGGTAAGGATACGGTTCACCTTGTTGGTAACCGCGTGCTTTGATGGGACGACAGGGCAGGCCCCGACGTACTGGTGGTCCTTGTTGTTGTTCATTGTCCGTTGTGTGAATTAGTCGGGAAACGATAACGGTTGTCCGCGAGCTAATAATAAAATGACTAATGGTTCGGTGGATGACTTGAGAGGCCCGTTGGTCTATACGCACTACCTTCACGTGGGATAAGGAGTTATGTGCTCCCCTGCGTTGTAGTTCATTTGAAAGCTCTTCAGACGTCAGCAGTATCGCGGCCTGATTGCCGGGGAGTGGTGTGTCTTCTTCGTCCGGACGGTGTATTTGGATTTTCTTTTGCTTCACTGGCCAGACTCGCACTGTGGAGGAGCGTGGAAGGGTGAGGGACCTAGACCCCTGAGCGCATAGGATATAGTCCGGCGGATGACCTCTCTGCTGAGCCTAGGATGGATTATGCCGTGTCGGATAGCTTTGGTGGAGCGTTCCCTAACAAGGTGCCCGCCACCCTGTAGATCCGAGCGTGTAGGTTGAACAGTAGTGCACCCCTGCAGGGAGTTTAATCTATTCGAATAGTCGTGTCCACGGTAATAGCACACTTTATGCTGAAGCCGGATCCTACTACTACAAACTACTACTATTAAACTGTTGGTTCCGGGTTTTCTTCCTCGTAGGGAAGTCGAGGAGGGGAACACGGAGGCATTTATAAATTGTTAATTAATATAGCTTACTATTATACAATGTTGCAGCAACTTCTGTTGCATTGTTACTTTATGCTTTATATGAACTGTTGGCTGCTCTCTTCTTGTGCTACAAGACTCGTCGGAAGAAGATACTCTTCGATAGTCCTAGCTTCTCATCCTTATTCTGATTTCTACCGTATAGTCCACTATATACAGCCTCCCCATACCATTTGATACAAATGCTTACTAGCGTACGTAAGACTCGCGGGTATGCTAGATACTCACCTTTTCTTTATTTCCCCCCTTTGTTTTATATACCCGACCGGCTGTTGCAATCAGACGTTGCAGCCTTGGAGTCCAGGAGCAGGATATCCCCGATGCCGACCACCGCAACATGAAGATCCCCGATGCCTTCTACGACGTCGAGTTCCCCATTGACCAGGAGTAGTTTGGAGGTTCCTAATACGTCCCAAACGTATCTATAATTTCTTCTTGCTCCATGCATGTTCTGTGTGATATTGCTATGATCTAGATACACTTTCATACACTTTTGATAATATTTGGACTAACTTATTAACTCAGCGCACCACAGTGCTAGTTTCTTTTTTCTGCTGTTTTTCTATTCCAGGTTTCCCCCATATTAAAAATACTTCAAAAATTTAGGAAAATCGGATAAAAAACAGCTTGAAGGAACCTTCCGGCAACACCATGGTGGGGCCACAGGGCCACCACCAGGGACCCAGGCGGCAACCTGGCGCAACCTAGGGTATGGCCGCGCCGGGGGGTGCCAGGGCCCCTGGTGGCCCTCCTGGCTGCGCCCCTTCGCCTATATATTCTCCGTGACGGGATTCTTTTGAGGATAGAACCCTTTTTCGCGATCTCGCCTCTGTTCCACCGCCGCCACACTTCCAAGATCGGGAGCGCCAAGAGACCTCTTCTCGGCACCCTGCCGGAGGGAGGATTGACCCCTAGGAGCATCCCCTCCACCATGGACGCTTCCCGAATGTGCCGTGAGTAGTTTCCCTTGGACCATGGGTCCGTGATCAGTAGCTATGTGATGTTCTCCTCCCCTATTTATTCTTCATGGTTTATACCTCGTGAGATGGCCTACATGATCGAGACACATATGTAATTTTCTGCTGTTGCTATGCTGAGTTTGCTGGGATCTGATGGATTACGAGATTATGTTCAGATTTTGATTGAGTAATATATTTGGTTCTTATCTTTTGTATTTTTGTTCCTAAGTAATTCTTGCATGTTGTCCGTTGTTGTTTATTTCTTTGGCCAAGTAGTAGGTAGTGTCTCCCGATGACACGCTTGAGTGATAGAAACATGAGTCTAGGGGATGTGTTGTTGCCACAAGGGGGAAAACAACGGTGCTTGTAACCGTGGTTCCAAGGAGTGTTTACTTTACGCAAAGTGTCTTTTAATGCAGTTGTCTGTTGCTTTGGGTTTACACTTTGGGTGGGGCTCGCAACTTAATACCAGCGAGATGTTCTGGATAGATATCTCAAGGTGGATAATTAGTAGTAGATGCAGTTGGATTTTGTTCTACTTATTTTTGCGTACTTCCCATGCTTTTGAACCTCGTCCTTTCTTCGTAGCATAGTTAGCATTGCGTTGCCTTTTTAATCCTGTCAATTGACCAGCTGTAATTTTTTTACCTCGCATAGAAGTTATATTGTATTTTGGGAAAGAGACATCACTAGTGAACATCACGGGACCCCGGTCCATACTCTCATCATTGTTTACACGCTCATTTATTTTCCTGCTTTTACTTTTTAGCTGCAATCATTATCATTATTATCTGTTGCATTGATCCTTTGTGAACAACAAGGCCGGAGTAATTGACAACCTCTTTGTACTCATTGGGAAGAAAAGTTATTTGTGTTGTGTGCAGGTCCACGTCAGTTGCGCCAATGACACCTACTTATCATCTCCGGAGTCCTACTGGAGACAAACCTTGGTATCTTCACCGTGGGAAATTTTCCGCTATCTTACATCTCACCTTCCACTTGGGGAAAACAACGCTGCTTGTAACCGTGGTTGCAAGGATTGTTTACTTTACGCAAAGTGTCTTTTAATGCAGTTGTCTGTTGCTTTGGGTTTACACTTTCGGTGGGGCTCGCAACTTAATACCAGCGAGATGTTCTGGATAGATATCTCAAGGTGGATAATTAGTAGTAGATGTTGTTGGATTTCGGTCTACTTATTTTGGCGTACTGCCCATGCTTCTGAGCCTCGTCCTTTCTTTGTAGCATTGCGGTGCGTTTTTAATACTGTCTATTGCCCGGCTGTAATGTGTTTACCTCGCATAGCAGTTTTATCATCTTTTGGGAGAGAGACATCACTAGTGAACATCACGGGACCCCGGTCCATATTCTCATCAGTGTTTACACGCTCATTTATTTTCCTGCTTTTACTTTCTAGATGCTATCATTATCATTATTATCTGTTTCGTTGATCCTTTGTGAACAACAAGGCCGGACAGATTGACAACCTCTCTCTACTCATTGGGAAGAAAAGTTATTTGTGTTGTGTGCAGGTCCACGTCAGTTGCACCGTTGACACCTACTTATCATCTCTGGAGTCCTACTGGAGACAAACCTTGGTATCTTTACCGAGGGAAATTTGCCGCTATCCTACATCTCACCTTCCACTTGGGGTAACCAACGAGGAGAGAGTATCAAGCAAATTTTTGGCGCCGTTGCCGGGGACTCTTAGTGCTAAGGTAGGGGAGTTGCCCACTACCTTTTACCTTTGCGTGTTAGTCTTGTTACTTTATCTTTCAGTTTTTATCTTTGTGTCTTATATCAAAAATTATAAAAAAAGATCTGCCACACTTGCTACTACTATGGGTTCCACTGAAAACACCAAGTTGTGTGACTTCACTAGTCACAACAACAAAGACTTTATCTGCACTCCTATTGAAACACCTGCCACTTCAGCTACCTCTTATGAAATTAAACCTACTTTGTTAAACCTTGTTATGAGAGATCAGTTCTCTGGTGCTGGAGATGATGCTGCTTTACACTTGAATAATTTTGTTGAGTTATGTGATATGCAAAAGTATAAATAAGTAGAAGGTGATGTTTTAAAGCTCAAGGTTTTTCCTTTCTCTTTAAGGGAAGGAGCTAAAATTTGGTTTCAACCTTTGCCTAGTAATAGAATAGATTCTTGGGATAAGTGCAAAGATGCTTTTATTGGGAAGTATTACCCACCTGCTAAAATTATCCAATTGAGGAGTAACCTTATGAATTTTAAGTAATTGGATAATGAACACGTTTCCCAAGCTTGGGAATGTATGAAATCTCTTGTTAAGAAATTCCCTACACATGGTTTGACTACTTGGATGGTTATCCAGACTTTTTATGCAGGCTTGAACTTTACCTCGTGGAACCTGTTAGATTCGGCCGTGATAGGAACCTTTATGTCAAGTACACTTGGTGCTGCCACAAAACTTCTCGATGAGACGATGACCAACTATTCCCAATGGCACACCGAACGCGCTCCAACAGGTAGGAAGGTAAAATCTGTTGAGGAGATTACCTCCCTAAATGAAAAAGTTGACTTGATTATGTCTCTACTTACCAAGCAACCCTCTATTGATCCTCATGATGTTCCTCTAAATTGTTTGGTTGCTCAGGAACAAGTAGATATGAACTTTATTGCTAGAAACAACTGCAACAACAATGCTTATAGGGGCAGTTTTGCTAGTAATCCTAGACCGTTTCCATCCAACTATGGGAAAAACAACACCTATCCTAGCAACAAGAACCCCACTTCTGAACTAGAAAACATGCTTAGAGACTTTATCACTACCCAAAAACTTTCAACAAGAATGTAGAAGAGAAATTAGCTAAGTTAGATAATCTCTCTTTCAAGGTAGATAGCTTAGCCCTTGATGTTGAGATGCTAAAAATTAGAACCTCTCCCCTTGAGGAGAGGAAGGCCACTCCTATTAATGCTATCCAATTACAAATTAATTAAAATATTAGGATGATGGATAAACTTAAAGAAAGATGGCTTAGAGAAAAAGAGGAAGAGGATAGAATTAAGAGCCTTCCGACACACCACACAGTTGCTACTATCCAAATTGTTGAGGACACCCAAACTATTAGCACCCAAAACACTCCTATTCCCATTGGACCTATTAATGGTGATGCTATTACCTCAACGGTAGAAGAAGAAGCTCCTATGAACATAGAGGGTTTCAAACATGTGAGCCTAGATGACACTACTAACACCTTTGATGGTAGTGATACTGAATTTCATAGTTGCACCCTCTCAGAAGTTATTAGCTTGCTACACAAAATGTCTAGAGACCCCCACACTAGCACACTTAATCTTGCCTTCACGGAGCATTTCACAAATGCTCTCATGAATGCTAGAGAGGAGAAGCTTAGAATAAGCCTCCATATCTAGGAAGCTAGATGATCGTTGGGACCCTATGATAAAAATTAAATTGAATAACTTCTCTTGCTATGCTTTATGTGATGTTGGAGCTAGTACCTCTGTCATGCCCAAAAGAATGTATGACATGTTTGAATTGAAACCTTTTGATTCTTGTTCTTTTGGTGTTCGTCTCGTTGACTCTTCCGTAAAGAAACCTTTGGGGAAGCTCGACGATGTTCTTATCATTTTCAATGAAAATTATGTTCCCGTTGATTTTATTATTATGGATATAGAGTGTGAACCCTTATGTCCAATTATTTTGGGACGTCCTTTTCTTCGCACCGTTGGTGTTGCTATTGACATGAAAGAGGGGAATATAAAATTTCAATTCCCTCTCAAAAAGGGGATGGAACACTTCCCTAGAAATAAAATCAAGTTACCTTTTGAGTCCGTTACACGGGCTAGCTATTCTCTTTCTCTTGATAAAACTTGATTGTTCTTTTGCCTTATGCCTAGCTTAAAGGCGTAAAAGAAAGCGCTTGTTGGGAGGCAACCCAAGATGTTTTTACTTCTGTTTTTAGTGGTCTTGATGATTGTTACTACTATAGAAACATCATTGTATCTTCATTTTCAAGCTTTGTGCCAAGTTATAGCTTCTTATGATAAGGGAAGCGAAAGTTGTGACATGTTGTCCAGAAAACAGATTCTGTCTGCTTGACGGAAAACATCGAAACAAATCACCAGTTCATATTTTTGAGCTGAATTTTTTACACAACATGATATATACAATTGTGAAACTTTCGTATATTCTGAGTTTTTTTATTTGAGTTGCAGAAGTACCCCAAAAAAATTATTTACTACATGCTGTTCTGTTTTTCGCTGATTCTGCTACGTTTTGCCTTTCCTTTTGCAAACCTTAAGCTTGCTTTTTATTTTCAAAACTTTTGGGAATATTGAGAAACAGTATCTCTTCAAGACTATCTTTATTTCCAGTGGGTAAAAATTATTTTATTTAGGGTACTAACTTCTCTAATCAGCTTATGATGAGTTATGTATGAAGGGAGTTTTCAAGTGTGCGAGGGAAGATGATGAAAGAAGATCCGGGAGTGCAAACGCTCAAGCTTGGGGATGCCCCCATGCATCCCCAATAATTATTCAAGGAGACTAAAGCGTCTAAGCTTGGGGATACCCCTGTGCACCCCCTTCTCCATCAACAATCATCAGTTCGTCCTTCGTCTCACTATATTTTTATCACTTCATGCGTTATGTGCTATGCTTGGAGCGTCTCGCTCTTAGGTTTACTTTTTTTTCTTTAGCTTTGCTTGCTGTTCATAACAAGTTAGACCTCAGCGTACTTTGTGTGGGAGAGAAACACGATCCACTTCAATCTAGAACACATCATAGGATTTTTCATGCCATGTTTAGTTTTAGTTTGTCTTTAGCAAGAGCCTTGGCTTTTGTTTACTTTGTTGCTGGAACTCTCTTTAGTCTTCATGTTTATCTTGTTAAGAGGGTTGGTTGTTGCACTGAGTCGTGTCTTGTCTTGAAAGTAGGTAATTGAGGTTGCTATTTAATTTTATTAGTACTCCCTCTGATCCATAATAAGTGTCGCTCATTTTGTACTAAGCTAGTATAAAATTTATACTAGATGAGCGACACTTATTATGGATCGGAGGGAGTAACTTGCAATAGTTTTGAGGTATTGTTGTGAGTAATGTCTGAAATTTTGGTGTCAAGATCTCTATCCTATTAGTGATAGGTGTCGTATTTTGGGAGATCCGTGTTTATTTTCAAAAACCTACGAAACTAGTTGAGAATTGTAGCTACTAGATTGATCACTAACTTTTGAGGATCGGATATTAGAGTACACTCACGTACCATGAGCCGAGGATGCGCAAGGATAACCAAACCCCCATACATCCTCCTCGGGTGCTTTTATCTTTGTGAACCTCCTCATTAGATTGAGAGTTACCGATAATAAGTGCATGAGTTCTTCGGACTAATGTAAGTATTGAAAGTTGACACTTCCACCTCCTCATATTTTCTAGCCTCTTCCGTACCATGCATTGCCCTCTTCTCACTCTGAGAGTTGGCGTCCACCTTCCGGTGCATCCAAACCCTTGGCATGATACGATTTTTAATCATAAACCTACTTATATCTTTCCTCAAAACAGCCACCATACCTACCTATCAAGGCATTTCCATAGCCTTTCCGAGATATATTGCCATGAAACATCCACCTCTTCATGACTTGATATTTATGTCATACATGTTCCTGCTACACTGGTAGAGGCATATATTGCATACATCATGATAGCTACATGTTCTTTATGTTTGAGTACCTTGTAAACTGTGAAGATCTTCTATACCTTCTTGTAAAATAGATTGTTTCCCTTAAGTGAGGAAAAGATCCCAAAGTGGAAAAAATAAAAGATACCAAAGAGGACAAATGAGAGTTAAATAGAAAGAGCCATTGAGGCCACCAAAAAATACAAAAAAAGAGAAAAGAAAAATAAAAGAGAGAAAGGGGCAACACTACTATTCTTTTGAAAGATCCACACTAGTACTCTCTCTTATCCTTGTACTCCATAGAGATGATCAGTTATGCATATAGCTATGTGGGGACCTTCACACTATAGAACTTGGCTTGCATATTCCAAGGATGAGCCTCCTCAAACGAGCTCTAGGTCTTTATGAGCGAGCAAGTTGGATGCACCCCCACTAGTTACATTGGAGAGATTTTCTTAGCTCATATGTGCATCCGTTGCATGGAAATCCCTACTCCTCACATCAGATCTATCATTTGGATTTCTCGACTATGATTGTCCTCATTGATGTGAGCCTTTCTCACCCTTTTTGTCTTCCTCCTCCACCATATTTTTCACTGCCATCCTAAGTGTCAACTCTCATGCTTACGCTCATCCATTGCATGAGTGATCAAAATATCAAAATGGAGTGGATAAAATTTACTTGTACCTGGCTAGTGGTCTGGGGATGAGTCAAGATAAGATTCCAAAGAAGACCAAGTGTGAAACTTTAGTAGATTGAGTTCTCAACAAAAATACTTTTTTCTCTCGTATTCCCATATCCCCCTTCTTGCACGCAAACACCATTTGGAGACCTTCGAGTCACGGACAGCGATAGCTCTTGCACCTAATGTTCTTTCGTTGCTTATTTCAATGCTAATATAGACTCTTGCATGTTATGACTTGAATTGAATCACATACCTTGATTGCTTTACTTTTCAAAGTTCTTATATGGTTGCTACCATTTATCTACTCGAGGATGAACATAAATTAAGCTTGGGGATGTTGATACGTCCCAAACGTATCTATAATTTCTTCTTGCTCCATGCAAGTTTTGTGTGATATTGCTATGATTTAGATACACTTTCATACACTTTTGATCATATTTGGACTAACTTATTAACTCAGTGCACCGTAGTACCAATTTATGTTTTCTGCTGTTTTTCTATTCCAGGTTTCCCCCATATTAAAAATGCTCCAAAAATTCGGGGAAAATCGGAAAAAAAAATCAGCGTGAAGGAACCTTCCGGAAACACCTAGGTGGGTCCACAAGGCCACCACCAGGGACCCCGGCGGCCACCTGGCGCGGTTTAGGGACTGGCCACGCCGGGGGGCGCCTGGGGCCCTGGTGGCCCCCCTGGTTGCCCCCCTTCTCCTATATATTCTCTTTGACGAGATTCTTCCGAGGACAGAACACTTTTTCGCGATCTCGCCTCTGTTCCGCCGCCGTCGCGCTTCCAAGATCGGGAGCGCCAGCAGGCCTCTTCCCAGCACCCTGCCGGAGGAGGATTGACCGACGAGAGCTTCCCCTCCACCATGGACGCTTCCCAGATGTGTCGTGAGTAGTTTCCCTTGGACCATGGGTCTGTGATCAGTAGCTATGTGATGTTCTCTTCCTCTCTTTGTTCTTCATGGTTTAGACCTCGTGAGCTACCCTACATGATCGAGGCACATATGTAATTTTCTGTTGTTTCTATGCTGCGTTTGCTGGGATCTGATGGATTATGAGACTATGTTTAGTTTGTGATTGAGCAATATATTTGGTTCTTATCTTTTATATTTTTGTTCCTAAGTAATTCTTGCATGTTCTCCGTTCCGGTTTATTGCCTTGGTCAAGTAGTAGGTAGTGAATCCAAGAGGGAACGTTATGCTCGATTGTGGGTTCATGCCCCCTGATGACACGCTTGAGTGGAAGAAACATGAGTCTAGGGGATGTGCTGTTGCCACAAGGGGGAAAACAATGGTGCTTGTAACCATGTTTGCAAGGATTGTTTACTTTACGCAAGGTGCTTTTTAATGCAGTTGTCTGTTGCTTTGGGTTTACACTTTGGGTGGGGCTCGCAACTTAATACCAGCGAGATGTTCTGGATAGATATCTCAAGGTGGATAATTAGTAGTAGATGCAGTTGGATTTTGTTCTACTTATTTTTGCGTACTTCCCATGCTTTTGAACCTCGTCCTTTCTTTGTAGCATAGTTAGCATTGCGTTGCCTTTTTAATCCTGTCAATTGACCAGCTGTAATTTTTTTACCTCGCATAGAAGTTTAATTGTATTTTGGGAAAGAGACATCACTAGTGAACATCACGGGACCCCGGTCCATACTCTCATCATTGTTTACACACTCATTTATTTTCCTGCTTTTACTTTTTAGCTGCAATCATTATCATTATTATCTGTTGCGTTGATCCTTTGTGAGCAACAAGGCCGGAGTAATGGACAACCTCTTTGTACTCGTTGGGAAGAAAAGTTATTTGTGTTGTGTGCAGGTCCACGTCAGTTGCGCCAATGACACCTACTTATCATCTCCGGAGTCCTACTGGAGACAAACCTTGGTATCTTCACCGAGGGAAATTTGCCGCTATCTTACATCTCACCTTCCACTTGGGGTAACCAACGAGGAGAGAGTATCATTTCCGAGGCATGAGGCCTCGCCTTTTCGATCGTTGTTGTTTTTGTGCTAGCCTTCTTAAGGCAGATTATGTGTACCTTGTGTCTATACTCAGATACTATTGCTTCCGCTAACTTTATGTTGTCAAGTTTTTGTATTCGAGCCCTCGTGGCCTTTGGCTTGTATTAAAAAGCTTGTATTATTTTTATTTGTAGAGTTGTGTTGTGATATCTTACCGTGAGTCCCTAATCTCGATCGTGTACCTTTCATGTATGATTATTGTACACGGCTTGATTTTGGGGGTGTCACAAGTTGGTATCAGAGCCGACTGCCTGTAGGACACCCCCTTTCCAACTGCTTGGTCGAAGTCGGGTCTAGTCTTTGCAAAACTACTTTAAATTTAGTTGCTAGGAGATCTTCATGTTGCTAGGATATTCTAATACCATCCAGTTTGCGACATGGGCCGAAAGTTTTCCTGGCAGTAACAGACCGAGAAAGTAAAAGCGGTTGTGGAAGAATTCTAGCAACATGAAGATCTCCTAGCCATATTCGTTGGTGACTTGTTTGCCTCCCTATGCATTCATAGCCACCCATGGATCTAAAATGCAACTAAAAAATACATATGGATTTCTCGAAAAAAAGAAAAAAAAAGACATATGTATTTATAACACTAGTACACTACACACTAGCTCATAAATCATGTGTTTTCTATTTGCATGCTGCATAATAAATGAACTATTGCAAGTTGACTGCACCCGACCAATATATCACTGATTAAAGACCTTTTTATTGTTAGCGTTCTAACTAGAGTCCATCATTGAAATATTTATATATAAACTCGGAAGAGAAGTGAACCGAACGTGATTCTCGAATCCGGCTGTGTTGAAAGCCTTCAAAAGCCTCTTTGACTCATGGGGGTTTTAAAACAGGGAGTAGGAAAAAATGCAAAATTGAAGTGATGTGTCCACTTGTTTAGTAAAACACTAGAATATAGATCAAATGGTGTTTGATGCTATCGAAAGGATTTGGAAATAGATGTGTGAGTTGATGGAAATTTCATCCAATAAATAATGCAAAGCCATCCTTAAAAAATTACCCCTTTAAAGGATGTTGAAGTATCTGCCCACTTGGGACATTCGTATGCATCTCATGTAGCTCACTACTAGGAAACATATTATCAGTGTCAGGCGCATAACGCTCATCATTGGCGGGTGAGAAAGTATAGTGTGCCTGCCATTGACCTTCCTTCACTGGTAATAGGTCATCAATGGCGAGCAGGGCACCTGCCACTGCTATAGTTTGTATCAGTGGTGGGACAATTTTTATCTCCGCTACTAGTTGTGTTTGCCAGGTCAAGAGAGAAAAAACTTGTTGTGGGAACGTTTTTGGTTACCATGGTAGTCCTTTTAAGTTTAACACATTAATTACATCGATAAAAACTTATTACATTGATCTATCATTACAAGCATTCATTTGATTTATACTTCATGACTAGTTAAAGATAATATAATATCTCAGTTGAAACATAGAGATAAACCTATCTTCAATTTAAACGTTACACTCCTTTAGTATTCGTCTCCACCCATTAATGAGGATGAATCCATCTGGTAGGGCAGCAGTCGAGCGTGTCTCTGTGAAAATGATATTGCTATAAAAAATAAGTTTCATCTCACCAGAGTCATTCATCATCTTGGAAAGAACTAATATTGTTAGCTTATTTTTCAAGAACACAAAAATATCATAGTATGCCACCAACAATAATTAAGGCATAAATTGACGATGTTTCCTCATACTACCCCTTGTATGACCAAAGGATTGCTAAATTGAGTTTAGTGATATCTTACAATAGTTTTTGAGGTGTTGATGGAAGTAATTTTTGAACTTTTGTGTCATTGAGATCAAGCCTATTAGTTATAGGTGTCTTACTTTTTAAAACTACAAAAAGATTAGTCGAGAACTCTAGCTACTAAGTGGATCACTAATCTTTGCGGGGTTGTAAAAAAGTACCCTCACATTAAGTGAAAGAAAATTGACAAAACGGAAATTAATCGACGTATTGCCAAAACATTGGCACTCATATTTAAATGACATCACAAGTTCAACAAATAATGTTAGTACATGACAATCACACTCGCACTCCCTGTCTCAGCACCGCCCTGGCTACCTAGCGGCGGTTTTGCCCTACCTGGCGGTGGTGCCGTCCCTACCCTAGAGAGACCCTCCGTACTCTGGATGCGACTTCCCTGCCACAACGGCGGAGATACCACTCCCCGACGTTGACGATGCCCCACGACATGGGTTGGGTGAGTATCTAGCTAGGAAAATAAAAATGGAACTATGCTAGGGTGTACCAACGTGCATGAGGTGACAACTGATGATGACGGAGGTGTGTGCGGTGACAATGGATCAAGTCGGTGCTTCATTATGATAAGGAGAAGGGGATTTGGAGAATTGGGTGTTTTGGGCAGTGGCAGGCATTTCCTTGGGCCCATCACAACTTGTTTATGTATTTTTTCATGCATTTACTATTATGTTCTTTTAAGGGTAGATTTTTTTTCACATAGTTAATTATGTGGTGTTCAAGTTACATCATAATTACAATCGTGTAAAACTATTGTCATTTTTGGTTGGTTTCTAATTTAAGCACTAAATGACTTTCTAGTCATTAAATTGAGCACAATGCTCTTAATTTTAAAAAACTTGGAAATGAGCTATGAAAATTATGAAACTTGGTATGGTATCATTTTATGATCGTCATAGGATGTGATAAAAATTTGAGAGAGTAATAGGAAAAATCTGATGCACTAACTGTACAAACTAAAGAGTCTCTCTTGAAATATTGAGACTTCAAACAAAATTTATTCCTTTCACGGATAATTCATTTGTCTACTACATCAACGGCGTCGACAGTTTGCTTGATGGAGACAAGGTTGACGTGGACCTGCACACAGCAACAAATAACTTTGCTCCCAACGAGTTCAAAGAGGTTGTCAATCTCTCTGGCCTTGTCGTTTGCAACGGATCAAACGCACGGTGGAAATAGTGATGGTGATTGCAACTAAAAAGGAAATAAAGTAGTAAAGAGTTGAGGTGTAAGAAAATATAGACCATGGTCCCATGATGTTCACTAGTGATGTCTCTCTCCCAAAAGAAGATAAAACAACTAAGTCGGGTGAACAAATTACAGCTGGGCAATTGACAGAATTATAAACGCACCGCAATGCTAATTATGCCACAAGAAAGTTAGAGGCTCAAAAGTATGGGCAGTACGCCATAACAATTAGACCGTTTATTCATCAGCATCTACTTAATAATCATCCACCTTGAGATATCTATCCAGAACATCTCACAGGTATTAAGTTGCGAGCCCCATCAAAAGTGTAAACCCAAAGCAATAAACAACTGCATTAACAAAATTTGCGTAAGTTAAACAATCCTTGCAACCGTGGTTACAAGCATCGTTGTTTTATCCCTGGTGGCAACAGCACATCCCCTAGTCTCATGTTTCCGTCACTCAAGCTAGACATCGGGCGGCATGAACCCACAATCAAGCATAAATACTCCCTCTTGGAGTTACTATCTACTACTTGGCCAAACCAATAAAAAGAAACGGAGAACATGCAATAATTACTCAAGAAAAAAAATATAAAAGGAGAACCAAATTTATAAATCATCACGATCTGAACATAATCTCATAATCCATCGGATCCCAGCAAACGCAACATAGCAACAGTAGGAAAATTACATAAGTGCCTTGATCATGTAGGGCAGCTCACAAGGGCTAAGAATTGAAGAAAAACATTGGAGAGAAGACATCACATAGCTACTGGTCATGGACCCATGGTCCAAGGGGGACTACTCACGACACATCCAGGAAGCGCTTATGGTGGTGGAGAAGCTCCCGGAGATCAATCCTCCCTCCAACAGAGTGCCGGGATGAGGTCTTCTGGTGATCCCGATCTCGGGATCGCGGCGGCGGCGGAACAGAGGTGAAAATCTCAATGCGGGGTCTCTTTTCAGGGTTTCTGCATCTAGGAGGTAATATATGCCGAAGGGGGGCACAAGGGGGGGCCCTACCTCTCAGACAGCCTCTACGCGCGGCCCCACCCTTGGCCGCTGATGTCTACACACGCTTCTATTCTTGTATACTATGTTGGTCCTCCAAGCGCAGAGGTTTTTGGAACAGCAGCAATTTCCCTCAAGTGGGTGACTGATGGCGGTGAAGTTAATAGGTTTAGTTGGGTTGCCTCCCCTGTTAACCGCGCCAATAAACAATTCTTGATAACCCACAAGTCTAGGGGATCAATTGTAGCTTTTCGATAAATAAGGATGTCGATCCCACGAGGAGCAGAAGGTGTTGATAAGTGACACTGGATAAGGAAAGGGTTGCACACACCGAAAGGTAAATATTTATGGGTTTTTGGTTTAAGCGACAGAAAGATAAAAGACAGGCAAAGTAAACAGGGTAACTGAGGAGTAGCAAGTGGCCCAATCCTTTCACAAGGATAATCCTAGGAACTAAACTTATAAAAGCTAAAACGTTCTTGAGAACACACGGGAGAGATAGCCAAGTTACTTTCACCATACTCCGCCAAGTAATATGTATTGTGTTGATAAGTTTTGGTGGGTGGATCAATGCTAGTACACCTTCTAGACTAAGATAAGTGTACTCTTATGATTACACACCTTGCAAGCATCCGCAAATACAAGGTAGTAATTAAGGCATAAGCCTAACCACAGCATTACGATCAAGGATCCATAACTCCCTTGTGCAAAAGTTTGCGAACTGGGGTTCAGGTTTCTGTCACTCCGGCAACCCACCATAAGCATCCTTTGTGCACAATGTATTCCGCTAGGCCCATGAAAGGTGAAGTGTTAAGTGTTCGACTCACATAACACCACTAGAGAAATAACAACACAACTTAAGTATCAAACAACACATAATACTTCAACATCATATGACTACTAACAACTAGACTTCTCCCATGTTCTCAAGAACTAAAGTAACTACTCACAAGACATGAAAGAGATCATGATCAGAGGTGATAGATGGGTGGCAAACAATCTGGACACAATGATAATTCTCCAACAAAACTGAATAGCATTCACCACAAAGTAGTAATCAACACCAACACAGTAGAGAGGATAGATAGTATGGATTACAACACAAGTTGCAATTGTGAGATGAGATGGGATGGAGATGGAGATGGTGCTGATGTTGGGGATGATGTGTATGATGATCTCGATGATGCCCGTGACGATGATGATGATGATGGCGACGATCTCCTCTTCCGGGAGGTGATCTCCCCAGCGGAATCTGCCCGCCGGAGATGGCATTTCTCCTCTATAGGTTTCCGCCCCGTCGAAAAACGGCGGCGAAACACGGAAACTCTTCTCTATTTAGGGTTTCTAGCCCGGGGGTCTTATAGGCGAGAGGGGGCACCGAGGGGGCCACCAGGCATCCAGGAGGGTGCCTGGCGCGGCCAGGAGGGGGGCCGCGCCAGGCACCCTTCTGGCTGCCTGGTGGGTCCCCTCACCTCCATCCTCGGTGATCCCCAGTCATTCTTCATAAAAATACTCCCCGTAAATTTTCATCGCATTTGGACTTGATCTGATTCAGCAACTTGATGTCCCCTTTTCACCGCTGAATTCTGGTTCTGCTGCTTCGACACCAGAAAGTTCTAAACTGTGTAAAATAAGCCAAAAAAACATAAGAACAATACATTAAAGTGGAATATATCAATGAATATGATGAAATTACAATATAAAATAGTGATGCATTTTGGACGTATCAACTCCCCCAAGCTTAGACCTCGCTTGTCCCCAAGCGATTGCTGAGCTCGGTAAACCTGTCCACAAGTTTAGAGAGTGAAGCGATGATAATAGAATACGAACAAGAAGAATCAAGATTTCTCACCAAACTGAAGCATCCTTAATAGCAACCTCAACTCATAAGGTCCTTATGAGGAAGTAGTAACAATTATAACAAAGTAGGACCTGGAAAACTCATCAAATCATGGCAAACATAGCCTTGGTCAAGGAGGAACTAATAACTTTTACTTTTTTTCTTTCACTTATAATGGAACCAGTTGAAGCTTTGGAAAGAACATGTTATCAGTCAAGAAGTGCACATGTTAACACAAAGGAAGATGTTTATTAAGCATAAGCTTTTGCAAACAACTCACTTATCAAAAGATAATGTCAACAAAGATGTAACATGCTAACTTTCAATGCAGCTTTTTATGAAAGAATCTTCATTAACATCAAGTGTATGTTCTCTCTCAAGAAGGAAGGAAGTAGGAAGGATTGACTCAGCACAAAATAAAGGATAAACCCGTGCAAAAGGGTAAGCAGGGAAAACTCATGTGCCATCTCTAGATCAAACAGAATAAAAAAAGACTTTTGGGAGGTGCATGATCCGTCAACGACTGCTGATGGATAACTCACTCACTTCATGATTTGGACAAGTTTCGAGGAACGGCTCTCATGTGGGGACGATCACATCCCCTTAAATTCCTTTGTTTATCACTCATAAATGGGCGAAGGAACTTGTGTGTTAGTATTTATCTTTTACGAGCTGGGCACTCATGCCAGTCCCTTCTTGTATTAGGGGTTTGCAGATTAGGCATGCAATCCAAAGATAAAACTTGTCCAAATTAAGAAGATCATGGGTTACCCACCACTTCCTCATGAGCTGAATCAGTGGCACAAAACAGAAGATTTTGAACATCTAGAGATAGCACATAAATTATATACTTTAGGAGTGGTAGTGTAATACCACAAATAGGAAGGTATGGTGGACTCAAGTGGAAGATGTTGGTTTCAGGGTATGGAAGTACAAGCAGAATTCCGCTTGGTACAGAGTTTTGGCTAGCAAGGCTTTGAGAGACCAGACAATTGATGACAACTTAGATGCAAGCAATACAAAGCATAAACATTAAAACTAGCATGAAACATCAAGTTGTCTTCCTTGTCAACATAACACTTTAGGCATAATAACACAAAGGTTTTGGCTATGTTGCTACTTTGAGAAAAACATGCTTGTTGTTATGACCAAAGCTGTACTTGCCAAGATTTAAATAAAGTTTTCGAAGACATACCTGATATAAGGTCAATACTCCCCATAAGAATCAGCTCATAATGTCGATTGCGTGAAGAGAATACCGAGTGCAGCGAAGAAACCAATAGACTTCTCATTAATATTCCTTCATAGACGACTCCACACTCACGGATACAAAGATCTCCACAAAAGGAGTGATAGACCTCAAAGCAACACCTATTTCATAAAGTAATTTCCCTAGACATGATACGACTCTACTTGACTCCTAAAGACAAAGATAAAGATAAAGATACCGGCACTCCCCCAAGCTTGGAACAAGCTAAGGGGATGCCATTACCCGAGGAGTTTTACTCCTCATTCTTGTTCTTGTTGATCACGTACTCCTTGGCGAAGCGCTTCCATGGCAGCTGTTCTCCAGTCTCGAAGGACATTCCCGTCTCCAAGATCCTGCACTCAGCACCTAAACCCATGCGCAAAAACTTTAGTTCATACTCACAGTTCTGGTTCTGTAGATCATAGATCTGTGCTTGGAGCCCATAAACTTTTTCTTCTAGTGCGGCCAGACTTGACCACATCTCCTTCATCTCCTTCTTGTGGGAAGCCTCGATCTCGTTCATGATGTTGAAGTTAGCTTCAACACCACGCTCCACCATCTTCTTGAACTTGAAGACCTCATGTCTCATCTCCTTCAGCTGCTCCTCGGTGCTCCCCTCCTTGACTGGTCCTTTCAGATCTTCCTTGTGGAGAACACCGTCCTCCACATGAAGGGCCTGGGGGTGCTTCCTCACCTCTGCGAGGTAAGGGTTGATGACGTTGACGACGAACTTGTCCTTGGGGGAACTTGGGGAAGCCATGGCACCTAAATCTGCTAAAAGTTTTCCTGGCAGAAACAGACCGAGAAAGAAATCACACGAAATCGCGAGATACGGTGCCGGGACTATCCGGGAAAATATATAGAAAAAAATCTGCAACAGAAGGAAGGTTTTAAGCCTAGGTGGAGTCGGAGTCGGAGTCCAGGGCACCCAGGAGGGTTCTTGGCGCGGCCAGGAGGGGGGCCGCGCCAGGAGGCCTCCTGGGCCCGCTAGAGCTCCTCTCCGGCTCCACTCGAGCTTGGAATTTTCCTAATTTTTCAAAAACTTTGAAAAGTAAACTTTTATTGACGTTCGCGATGTTTTCTTACCATAATTCATACCTTTTCTTATTCTGGTCCTTCCGGTGTCTGAAACTGGATTGCAACATGCTCTTCATGATTTCTTGTATATATCATGTTTGCATCCACATTGATTGGATCACCTGCCATATAATGTTTGAGCCTTTGTCCATTCACAACATGAGGTTTGGTGCCTTCAAAATTATTGATCTTGATTGCACCAGACCGATATACTTCTTCGATATGAAAATGTCCTTCCCATCTGGAAAGTAGTTTACCTGGAGAAAACCTGAAACGAGAGCTAAACCAAAAAACTTTATCACCAACATTAAATTCACGTTTCAGAATTCTTTTATCGTGCCACTTCTTTACCTTTTCCTTGAACATTTTAGCGCTGTCGTAAGCTTCACTCCTCCACTCATCCAGAGAAGTCAAGTTCATGAGACGCTTTTCACCAGCTAACTTTGGGTCAGCATTTAGCTCTCTGACGGCCCAGAAATCCTTGTGATCTAACTCTAATGGTAAATGGCAAGCCTTGCCATAGACCATTTTATACGGAGACATGCCCATGGGGTTTTTGTAAGCAGTTCTATACGCCCACAAAGCATCTCCTAAATTATTTGACCAGTCCTTTCTAGAACTGTTTACTGTCTTCTGTAAGATTAACTTGATCTCCCTATTGGTGAGCTCAACTTGGCCCCTAGTTTGAGGGTGGTACGATGATGCAATTCTATGATTGACATCGTACTTGGCTAGAGTTTTCCTAAAAGCTCCATGCGTGAAGTGTGACCCTCCATCTGTCTTGAGGTACCTTGGTACTCCAAACCTAGGAAAAATTACATCCTTGAGCATTTTCAAAGATGTCTTGTGATCAGCACTCTCAGTGGGGATTGCTTCTACCCACTTGGTTACATAATCAACAACAACTAAGATGTGTGTATACTTGTGTGAAGGAGGAAAAGGACCCATAAAATCAAAACCCCAGCAATCGAAAGGTTCGATCACTAGTGATTAATTCATAGGCATCTCATTTCTCCTGCTAATGTTACCAACTCTCTGACACTTATCACAAGATAGAACGTACCTTCGGGCGTCCTTAAAAAGAGTAGGCCAATAAAACCTGATTGTAAAACTTTATGTGCGGTCCTTTCACTGGCATGATGTCCTCCATAGGGACTATCATGAAATTGTCGAAGAATGTCCTGCTGCTCGTGCTCCGGTATACACCTTCTTACGATCCCGTCCGCACCTTCTTTGAAAAGATGTGGATCATCCCAAAAGTAGTGCCTCAAATCCGTGAAGAATTTCTTCCTCTGCTGAAATGTAAAACCTGGAGGAAAAAACTTTGCAACGATAAAATTAGCATAATCTGCAAACCAAGGGTCGAAATGAGATTGTACTTTTACAACAGGAAGTTGTTCATCTGGGAAACTGTCGTTGACTGGAATAGGATCGTGCAGGATATCTGCCATCCTTGAAAGATTATCCACCACCGGATTGTCTTCTCCTTTTCTATCGACAATCTGCAAATCAAATTCTTGAAGAAGGAGTACCCATCTAATAAGTCTTGGTTTGGCGTCCTTTTTCTGCATAAGATACTTAATGGCCGCATGGTCAGTATGAATAATAACTTTAGAATCAACAATATACTGCCTAAACTTATCACAAGCAAACACTACTGCCAAGAATTCCTTCTCGGTAGTATCATAATTCTTTTGAGCACTATCAAGTGTCTTGCTGGCATAATGGATGACATTCAACTTCTTGTCAACCCTTTGTCCTAAAACAGCTCCAACAGCAAAATAACTAGCATCACACATAATTTCAAAGGGAAAATTCCAGTCAGGTGGTTGTACTATAGGAGAGGTTATCAAGGCTTTCTTAAGAACTTCAAAAGCTTCCTTACAATCTTCATCAAATACAAAAGGAGAATCCTTCTGGAGAAGATTGGTAAGGGGTCTCGAGGTCTTAGAAAAGTCCTTGATAAATCGTCTATAGAAACCAGCATGACCTAGAAAACTACGAATACCTTTGATGTCCCTTGGATAGGGCATCCTTTCAATAGCTTCAATCTTTGCCTTGTCCACTTCAATTCCCCTTTCAGAAATCTTATGTCCAAGAACTATCCCTTCGTTAACCATGAAATGGCACTTCTCCCAATTGAGCACCAAATTCGTTTCTTCACATCTCTGTAAAACTTTATTGAGATTGTGGAGACAGTGGTCAAAGGAGTTTCCATAGACGGAAAAGTCGTCCATGAAAACTTCTACAATCTCCTCACAGAAACCATGAAATATTGCAGACATACACCTCTGAAAAGTAGCAGGTGCATTACACAAACTAAAAGGCATACACCTATAAGCATAAGTACCGTAAGGACACGTAAAGGTGGTCTTCTCTTGATCCGCGGTGTTAACGTGAATCTGGGAGAAGCCAGAATACCCATAAAGATAGCAGAAGTGGGTGCTTTTAGACAGCCGCTCGATCATTTGATCAATAAAGGGCAGAGGATAGTGGTCCTTCCTGGTGGCCTTGTTAAACTTCCTGAAATCAATACACATTCTATATCCAATAATAGTCCTCTGAGGTATTAGTTCATTTTATCATTAGGAACAACGGTCATACCTCCTTTCTTAGGAACACAATGAACGGGACTTACCCACTTACTATCAGCTATAGGATAGATGATACCTGCAGCTAGAAGTTTGAGAACCTCCGTCCTAACCACGTCCTTCATCTTTGGGTTCAACTGTCGTTGATGATCAACAACTGGTTTAGCATCGGGCTCAAGATTGATAGTATGTTGGCAAATGGATGGACTAATACCCTTGAGGTCATCAAGAGTATAGCCAATAGCACCTCGGTGTCTGCGGAGTGTCTCCAATAATCGCCCTTCTTCATACCCTGAAAGGTTAGAATTGATAATAACAGGATATACTTTCTTTTCATCTAAATAAGCATACATGAGCGTATCGGGTAGTGGTTTTAGATCAAACACCGGGTCTTCTTTTGGTTGTGAGAGGATTCCTAAAGGTTCAACTGGGAGGTTGTGCTTCAGGATAGGAGTTTGTCTTAAAAATATGTCTTCTAGTTCATTCCTCTCCTGCATATGTATGTCATTCTCGTGGTCTTCCATAAATTGCTGCAAAGTATCATCAGGAGGAATTGCAATAGACGCAATTTCTTCAATAATTTTGTCATTACTTGACAAGTCAGTACCACGAGGCTTCTTAGAAATCTTAGAAAAATTAAATTCATACGGCTCACCGTTGAATTCAACAGAAACTTTACCTTTCTTGCAATCTATTATAGCTCCGCAAGTGCTGAGGAAGGGCCTACCAAAGATAATAGGGCAAAAACTATCTTGCACTGAACCGAGTACAAGAAAGTCAGTAGGATATTTTACCTTCCCGCAGAATACTTCAACGTCTCTTACAATCCAAACTGGAGAGATTGTTTGTTTATTTGCAAGATGAATCGTGACATCAATGTCCTCGATCTCACACGGCTGAATCTCGTACATGATCTCTTGATAAAGTGTGAAGGGAATAGAGCTGACGCTAGATCCCAAATAAAATAGCCCATAGTAATTATGATCTCCTATTTTGACAGATACAACTGGTGTACCTGAAATTGGGCCTTTGTTCTTGGCTGTGACAATGTTAGTGGAAACAGCACAAAAACTAATAGTGGATTCTTCAATATCACTGGTTACGAGATCCTTGACCATTGCAACTTGAGGCTTGACCTTGATCATGTCCTCAGGTTCGTCAGTGGTCCTTCCGTTTTTGTTTAGAATACCTGTAAAAAAAGAGTGCTCCTTTATCCTTGAGGGATAAGGAGGTTGTTCATACAAAACTGCAGGTAAAAAAGGATCAGTAACATTAATCTCAATAGGTGACTCCTTGAAAGGTTTATGATGTTGACTCTCCTTCTTCTTAGAAGAATCAATATGAGAAGAAAAGTCCTTGAAAAAGTCAACCATTAGCTGGGAATCAAGACCAATTTTAGAGCAAAAGGTATTAAAGTAATCAGTCTTCACATAAATCTCAATGTAGTCATGCTCATAGTTTATAGCGGGTTCAATACCTTTATCAATTTCCCAGTCTTCAGTGTTCTTCTAGATCCTTTATATAAGATCCCATTTTTCTTCCATACTTTTGGTCTGGAATACCCCGCTAGAGGAGGCATCCAACATCTCCCTGTCCTGACGAGAAAGCCTGGCATAAAAATTTGTAAGTATAATTTCCTTGGGGAGCTCATGGTTTGGGAATTTGAGCATCAGGGACTTAAGTCTCCCCCAAGCTTGAGCGATGCTTTCTCCGTCGCAAGACCAAAATTTGTAGATGTAGTTCCTATCTTGGTGAATTTCACGAAGATGATAAAACTTTGCATAAAAGAGAGACATAAGCTCTGGCCGTTCAAGCAGATCAGAGTTATCGAGTAGCTTATACCAATCTGAAGCTTTATCTTTGAGTGATATGGAGAATAGTTTCTTCATGACGAACTCCATTGTTACACCTGCAAGCTTAAATAAAGAACATAATTGTGATAAATATAGCAGGTCTTCTCCCAGATGTCCTTCTCCTCTATAACGATTAGCCAAGACATAATCAATAATACCAGATGGAATTTTATAGGGCACAAATTCAGTAGGGGTAGGAGTGACCACCACAGTCGTGGGGCGGCTCCTTACCAGCAACGAACCAACAGTAGAAGAGTCCATAAGGACTGAAGGTAACAACAGAAAATAAAGGTTTCCTTACCGGCTTCACTTACCAATAGCGCTACACTCCCCGGCAACGGCGCCAGAAAAGCTCGTTGATGGCGGTGAAGTTAATAGGTTTAGTTGGGTTGCCTCCCCTGTTAACCGCGCCAATAAACGATTCTTGATGACCCACAAGTCTAGGGGATCAATTGTAGCTTTTCGATAAATAAGGATGTCGATCCCACGAGGAGCAGAAGGTGTTGATAAGTGACACTGGATAAGGAAAGGGCTGCACACACCGAAACGTAAATATTTAGGGGTTTTTGGTTTAAGTGACAGAAAGATAAAAGAAAGGCAAAGTAAACAGGGTAACTGAGGAGTAGCAAGTGGCCCAATCCTTTCAGAAGGATAAGCCTAGGAACTAAACTTATAAAATCTAAAACGTTCTTGAGAACACACAGGAGAGATAGCCAAGTTACTTTCACCATATTCCGCCAAGTAATATGTATTGTGTTGATAAGTGTTGGTGGGTGGATCAATGCTAGTACACCTTCTAGACTAAGATAAGTGTCCTCTTATGATTACGCACCTTGCAAGCATCCTCCAATACAAGGTAGTAATTAAGGCATAAGCCTAACCACAGCATTACGATCAAGGATCCATAACTCCCTTGTGCAAAAGTGTGCGAACTCGGGTTCAGGTTTCTGTCACTCTGGCAACCCACCATAAGCATCCTTTGTGCACAATGTATTCCTCTAGGCCCATGAAAGGTGAAGTGTTAAGTGTTCGACTCACATAACACCACTGGAGAAATAACAATACAACTTAAGTATCAAACAACCCATAATACTTCAACATCATATGACTACTAACAACTAGACTTCTCCCATGTTCTCAAGAACTAAAGTAACTACTCACAAGACATAAAAGAGATCATGATCAGAGGTGATAGATGGGTGGAAAAAAATCTGGACACAATGATAATTCTCCAACAAAACTCAATAGCATTCACCAAAAAGTAGTAATCAACACCAACACAGTAGAGAGGATAGATAGTACGGATTACAACACAAGTTGCAATTGTGAGATGAGATGGGATGGAGATGGAGATGGTGCTGATGTTGGGGATGATGTTGATGATGATTTCGATAATGCCCGTGACGATGATGATGATGATGGCGACGATCTCCCCTTCCGGGAGGTGATCTCCCCGGCGGAATCTGCCCGCCGGAGATGGCTTTTCTCCTCTGTAGGTTTCCGCCCCGTGGCGGCGGCGAAGCACGAAAACTCTTCTCTATTTAGGGTTTCTACCACGGGGGGTCTTATAGGCGAGAAGGGGCACCGAGGTGGGCCACCAGGCATCCAGGAGGGTGACTGGCGCGGCCAAGAGGGGGCCCGCGCCAGGCACCCTTCTGGCTGCCTGGTGGGTCCCCTCACCTCCATCCTCGGTGATCCCCAGTCATTCTTCATAAAAATACTCCCCGTAAATTTTCATCGCATTTGGACTTGATCTGATTAAGCAACTTGATGTCCACTTTTCACCACTGAATTCTGGTTCTGCTGCTTCGGCACCGGAAAGTTGTAAACTGTGTAAAATAAGCCAAAACAACATAAGAACAATACTTTAAAGTGGAATATATCAATGAATAGGATGAAATTACAATATCAAATAGTGATGCATTTTGGACGTATCAGTGACCTAAGGTTTATCAATCTCAGGGAAGTAGAGGTTGAAGATGGTCTCTCTCAAGCAACCCTGCAATTAAGATACAAGAAGTCTCTTGTGTCCCCAACACACCTAATACAACTAGGATTTGTATAGGTGCACTAGTTCGGCGAAGAGATGATAAAATATGGGTGATAGGTGTGGCAAAGCAAGGTAATATAAATCTGTAATAAAAAGTGCAGCAAGCAAACATGTGACAAAAGTGGGCATAAACGGTGTAACAATGGTGGAAACAAGGCTTAGGCTTCATACTTTCACTAGTGGCAACTCCCAACAACATTAACATAGTATAATCACATGATATTTCCCATAAAACATGCAATGGAGACGCACTCGGAGGTCAATCCTTTGTGGTCGAGTGAGGACGAGAATCATGTAGGGCTACAAAAGCACACCTCAGAGTTCGTAGTTCTCAATCTATGGATTTCCCAATGTCACCGCGGCCATCCAAAGAGAGCACCACAATCACCACAACATATCTCACGGATAGTCAAAGACAAGCACCAAGAGACTCTCAATCTTCAATCAACACACAAAAAGGAAATCACTCATGAAAATATTCTTCTAACCCATGTCCAATAGACCGCTGTCACCTTGGTCTCGGGGATTATACTAGATAAGATCAAGTGAGTACATCGATCCAATACATAGAGGAAGGGGAAATATCATGGGATCACCCTAGATTAACATAGCCTATGATCACAACGAAGATCACATCATGGGAGAGAGAGAACACATAGCTACTGGTAGAAACCTCAACCCCGAGGAGGGACTACTCCCGCATCATGGAGGGAGGAAGCAACGTCGATGGAGATGAATACGGGGGCACTTCCCCGTCCCGGTAGGGTGCCGGCACAGGAATTCCTGTCCCCAGAAGCTTGTCGGCAATGGCGGCGGAGATCGGAATTGCTTCTAGTAAAAAGGGGTCTGGAATTAGGGTTTTTGCGACGGGTGTATAAATAGGAGCCAAAGGGGGCACCGGGAGTCCACCAGTCTCCCACGAGGCCTCCCAGCGCTGCCAAGCCCTAGGACGCGCGGGGTGGCCTCCTGGGCACCAGGTGGGGCCCCTCTGGCCCTTCTTCGGTGAATCGGGAAGCTTTTGGAATGCTGATTTTTATCATATTTTTCCCAAATTTTTGGAGCACTTTTTATATGGGGGAAAACTTTAATAGAAAAACAACAGAAAACAGAAACTGGCACTGGGGTGCACTGAGTTAATAGGTTAGTCCAAATATGATCAAAAGTGTATGAAAGTGTATCTAGATCATAGCAATATCACATAAAACATGCATGGAGCAAGCAGAAATTATAGATACGTTTGGGACGTATCAACATCCCCAAGCTTAATTCCTGCTCGTCCTCGAGTAGGTAAATGATAACAGGCATGATTTCTGTGGTGACATGCTAGAAACCATATAAGGACTTTGAAAAGTAAAGAAATCAAGGTATGGGATTCAAGTCAAGTCATAACATGCAACAGTCTATATTAGCATTGAAACAAGTAACAAAAGAACATTAGGTGCAAGAGCTCTCGCTGTCTGTGACTCGAATGTCTCCAAATGGTGTTTGCGTGCAAGAAGGGGGATATGGGAATAAAAGAGAAAAAATATTTTTGTTGATAACTCAATCTACTAAAGTTTCACACTTGGTCTTCTTTGGAATCTTATATTGACTCGTCCCCAGACCACTAGCTAGGTACAAGTAAATTTGATCCACTCCTTTTCGATATTTTGAGCACTCATGCAATGGATGAGTGTAAGCACGAGATTTGACAATTAGGATGGCAAAGAGAGAAATATGGTGGAGGAGGAAGACAAAAATTATGAGAAGGGCTCACATCAATGAGGACAATCATAGGCGAGAGGGCCAAATGATAGATATGATGTGAGGAGTAGGGATTGCCATGCAAAGGATGCACATATGAGCTAAGAAAAGCTCTCCAATGGAACTAGTGGGGGTGCATCTAACTTGCTTGCTCATGAAGACCTAGAGCTCTTTTGAGGAGGCTCATCCTTGGAATATGCAAGCCAAGTTCTATAGTGTGAAGGTCCCCACATAGCTATATGCATGTATGATCATATCTATGGACTACAAGGATAAGAGGGAGTACTTGTGTGGATCTTTCAAAAGGATAGTAGTGTTGCCCCTTTCCCTCTTTTTATTTCTTTTCTCTTTTTCCATTTTTTTTTATTTTTTGGTGGCCTCAATGGCTCTTTCTACTTAACTCTCATTTGTCCTCTTTGGGATCTTTTATTTTTTCCACTTTGGGATCTTTTCCTCACTTAAGGGCAACACTCTAATTTTCAAGAGGGTATAGAAGATCTTTCACACTTTAGAAGGTACTCAAATCATAAAGAATATGTAGCTATCATGATGTATGAAATGTATGCCGCTGCCAGTGTAGCAGGAACATGTATGACATGAAGATCAAGTCATGAAGAGGTGGATTGTAACACCCCGGGTATCATGCTACAGTAACCCAATAGTAATCACTGTTGTTGGAACAGTAATCCTTTTGCTACAGTCAAATCACTGTTGCTAATTTCACTTTGATCACCTTTGCATTGATCCTTTCAATAATCATGTTGGGTGATATTCAAAAGCAATGTGATCGTGGACCTTGTTCATCATGAATCAATAAAAAGTCCAACCCTTTTCATTTGAATTCAAATCAAATCTTGAAATGCCTTGGGTGCAATATTAAAACCTAGGTGACAATTAAATATTGTCCAAAAATTGTGAAACCACTTTTATAAAATCACTAATAATCAGTGGGCCATGTCCACGTGATTGTGGTTATTTGTTATGCCTCAAAAAAATCCAAACAATTCTTTATGGCAGCAGGACAGCACCAATTGCCATTTGCAAATTCCAAACAATTATTAAAAGAGTTCATTAAAGCCCAATTCTTTTTGTGGCACTCTTGTATGATGCAGTACTAATTGTAGCGCATGCATTGTATTTTATAAAAATGCCTAGGCTATTAAAATAATTACAAACAAAAATAATATAAAGAAAAAAAAGAAAAAGAAAAAACACTAAACTAAAAATCGCCCTGGCAAACCTTTCCCCCTCCCCTCAGCCCACCCGGCCCAACCCCACTGCCCCCCAACCCCAGCCCACATGGCCTCCCCCTAGACCTAGCCCGAGTCGGCTCCTCCCCCCATCTCCTCTCTCGCTCGGCTCCACTCTCCCTCCCGACCCCCCCTCGATCCCGATCTCCACCGGCCGATTCCGGCGGCCGCCGGTGGCCCTGTCGCCGCATTGCCCGACCCCAGAATCTCCTCGCGCCGCCGCTGCTCCCCCTGTGAGCCCCCTTCGTTTCCCCTCCTCCCTTGGCCGTTTTGGCCGCCGCATGCGCCACCCCGTTCAAGCCGACGCCGCCGCTGTAGCTCCTCCCCGCCGTGGCTGCGGCCACCCCAGCCTCGCCCCCACCATGGTCGCGCCCAGGAACCCCCTAGCTCGCGCCCCGCCGTGCTCTAGCGGCGCATCGCGCCCTCCCCTAGCTGCACCATGTGCGCCCTACCCCCTGGCCGCCTCCGCCTCCCCCTGGCCACGACCATGGCCTACCGGCTGGCCTTGCCGCCCGTGGTCACCGCGTATTGTTGATGCCGCTGCTCTGCTAGAGTTGTTACCGCTGCTACTCTGCTGCCCTAGCTGCTGCTAATTGCTGCTGCTGCTCCTCCATTAACAGCTCCTAAAACCACACCAGAGAATGTCCAAAATGGTGGAAATTGATAGATCCGGGAAATAGATATACTAATGTTCATTTTGTTCCATTGGCTCAACTTCAAATTATGTATAGATTGGTCACAGAAAATCTTGCAAAAGGCTACTTTGTTTTAAAACAGAAATTCTTAGATTTAGCATTTTTTTTGCTAAGTCAGGAACAATAACTTAACCACTTCTTGAGCCCAAAAATTTATGTTATTGAATTTTATAAATAATGCAAAAGACATGGGCTTGTTGTACACATAACGAGCTTCGATTTTCGCCATTGGACTAAGTCCATTCGATGCACGGATTAATTCCTACCAAATTCGCAAAAGGCAGATTTATGTTAAACCGAAAAACGGAGTAGGTATCTGTCAGGCCTTCTGAGGGCATGGCATGATAGTGCACATGATATAGCGCAAAACCCGTGTTGGATGCATCTTCATCTGGGCTACAGATCAACGACAATCATAGCATGAACTTTGCATCTTTTAACAATTTCGAGAGTTAACGTCGGGCATCACTTTTCCGACAACGTTTTAATTGAGTAGATGAGCTCTAACCTAAATACCATCTGTAACAGATACGAGATCACTAGCAACAAATGACAATTGATGTTGGGCACTAATTCATCGGAGGAGTAGAACCAAAACCGTAGCCTTCCGAAAACTGCTAATTCATGTTTAATACAAAAATTCCTGGCCCCCACCTTGACCCTGTTGACTCATCAACCTTGACTGGTCAACTGTTGACTATGCCCCACTGGCCCCACATGTCAGTGGTGCTGTTCTGGATAATCTTTTGGATAATGTTGATTTTAATAATAAAAGAAATTCCAAAAATCATTTAAATATTAGAAATTCAATATCTTTTAAACCGTAACTCGGATCGAAAAACTTTATACATCAAAATTGATTAGAAAAATATAACGAATACGAATACGCTATCCGTATGTCTACCTCACCCCCCTAACACATCGATCATCGACATTTCCCCCCTTCGGGCTGTCTGTCGATAATTCCCTGTGCCGGTAAAAACCTGCCGGATGAATTTATTCTGAACACGAAAGTTGTTCGGAATATTTCAACTAGCACGGTTAGACCATCCACATGTCTGTCAGATGTCTCTAACACTGCAGACATGGAACCTTCCCCTCCAGATCATCGGTCCGGTAATCAACCAGAGCTGGCAGTTCATCCCCGGATAAATTCTTGCTCCGAGCAAATAACCGAACACTGCGTTAGAGCCCCGTTGCTTTATATCTTCTATGTCATATTTTTGTATTGCTATTATCGCTGTGTATTTATTGTTTCTCCCCCCTTTATTCTCCGATAGACCCCGACGATGTCGTCGACTACACCGCTGCTGAGTACGACTACATCGTCGACGACCGTACCCCTACTACTGAGCTTCCAGGCAAGCAGAGCAATTTTCCTTCCCCAGATATCACCTACCTTTCCGTACTTTTCTTGCACTAGGCATGGTTACTGCTGCTGCTACGTTACAATCCTATTCAATTGCATAGCATGTTTTTGTCGCCCCTTGATGTACCTTCCTTTATCCTATGCTACCTTGTAAATATATATAATATTCAGCAGTAAACCCTGCGCATTGTTAGTTAGGATTAGATAGCGGGCCGTGATCACTCTGGTGAGTGAAAGCGGATTACAAATATTATAACTGCAACAGGTACGGATCAATGCAGACGCCCTAGGGAACCTACAACGGCGAGACTCTGCCGAGTCGCTTCGAGTTTGACTTACTAGTGGACGGACTCGTATTTCACTCTCGTCGACTCACTAGCGTAGCATCACTGGGATGATACGAGGGTATTCCTGTTTAGTTCATTCCGCTGGTGTCTCGGCACCACCGGGGTGATACGAGAATATTCCTCTTTAGTTTATTCCGCTGATGTCTCTGTCGAACCTCTTCAAGTGTACCATCGAGGGTGATTCCTCCTGGTTTCACTTGATGGTAGGCACTCAAATCAACTGGTGTCCTTACAGGTAAGGAGTCGGGTGACCCAACGGTGCCCGCGCAGAGTATCTTAGTGGAACGACAGGTCAGGTATATTCCACCGGTGTGCGGCGGGCCTGGTACTGTTCGTGGCCGAAGGATTTCCTGTTATACGAAAGTTGAGTTCTTCGGAGCAAACGCGAGACAAGGTAAGGAGACGGTTCACCTTGTTGGTAACCGCACGAGTTGGTGGGACGACAGGGCAGGCACCGACGTTACTGGTGGTCCTGACTGCTGTCGTTGTCCGTGACTCATTCAATAAGGGGCAACGATAACGGTTGTCTCGGCACAAAATTAATAAAATGCTTAACGGGTTCGGCGGATGACTTGAGTAGCCTTTTGGCTTGTACGCACTACCTATACGTGGGATTACGCGTTTGGGCGCCTCCGCAATGTAGCCTCGTTCGAAAGCTCTGAAAGACGTCCAGTTCAGCATTGCGGCAGGGACGGATCGCGCTGCGGCGTTGGAATTCACCCTCCTCGCAACGACCCGGAGAGCGAGGGGTGATAGGCCCATGACCCCCTTGCACTTAGGGCTGTAGACCGGCGGGGACCTCTCTGATGAGTCGTAGGATGGACTGCGTTGTGTCGGATAGCCTCGGTGGGGTGCTCCCTAACCAGGTGTACGCCACCCTGGAGATCCGAGCGTGTAGTGTCACACTAGTGCACCCCTGCAGGGAAGATTAATCTATCGATAGCCGTGTCCATGGTAACAGGACGCTTTATGCTGAAGCCAGATCCTACCACTACAAACTACTACTATTAAACTGTTGGTTCCGGGTTTTCTCCCTCGCGGGGATGTCGAGGAAGGGAACTCGGAGGCATTGTTAATTATGATTACAACTTATTATTATACAATGCTGCAGCAACTTCTGCTGCATTGTTACTTTCATTACTGTTATATTAAACTGTTGGCTGATTCTTACCTCATGCTGCAAGACTCGTCGAAAGATGCTAGTCTTCGATAGTCCTAGCTTCTCTTCCTTGCTCTGAACTTTCTACCTTGCAGTCCACTATATTCAGCCTCCCCTTTCCATTTGATACAAATGCATAAATGCTTAGTAGCGGACGTAAGACCCGCGGGTATGCTAGATACTCACCTGCTTTATTTTCCCCCTTTTTGTTTTGCCTGATCGGCCGCTGCAGTCGACGTTGGAGCCCAGGAGCAGGAGATCCCCGATGTCGACCACCGCAACGTGAAGATCCCCGATGCCTTCTACGACGTCGAGTTCCCCTTTGACCAGGAGTAGTTTGGAGGTTCCCAGGCAGGAGGCCTCGCCTTTTCGATCGTTGTTGATATTTGTGCTAGCCTTCTTAAGGCAACCTTTTATCCTTGTGTCTGTACTCAGATACTATTGCTTCCGCTGACTTTGTGCTCTCGAGTTGTTGTATTCGAGCCCTCGTGGCCCCTGACTTGTATTAAACAGCTTGTATTATTTTTTATTTGTAGAGTTGTGTTGTGATATCTCACTGTGAGTCCCTGATCTCGGTCGTGTACCTTGCGTGTATGATTACTGTACACGGTTTGATTTTGGGGGCGTCACAAGTTGGTATCAGAGCCGACTGCCTGTAGGACACCCCATCCAACTCCTTGGTCGAAGTGGAGTCTAGTATTTGCAAAACTACTTGCTAACTTAATGTTTGGCTTACGGGCCCACATCGATGTCACTACATGTGATATCTATGGTATTAGGATCCTTTTCTCCTTACCTATGCTCTGGGACTCTGCTCTCTTATCCTTGCTGGTAAAGTTTTACTAACTCCGACTTAGGTTCACGTACCTCCTTCCTCCCGGAGACCTCTGCATTCGCAATGATCGCCTGATTCACCTGAAGATTCCGACGATTACTCTCCGATGAATTCCCAAGATCCTACGTGTTCATCGCCTTTGCAATCCCATGCCACCGATAAGTCTGTGTGGATAATTGCATCCACCTCCTGATCTGGGAATCGCAATTTCCTTGTACTTAAGCATCAAGTTATTCCGGTGCTTCTGTTACCCGATGCCTTGGCATCGGATCCTTTGCGAACCATCCGACCTTTTGGTGGATTACTATCCGACTATTCTTACATGGCTTATTCCATATGTCAATTGGATTCATCGTGTGAAATACCCTCCATGCCCCTCGATGATTTGTGTTATCGTCGACAACCTCCCTTGTCTCTGTGCCAATACAACTTGATCATATATATCGTGCTCTGCTTTCCCTTGGGAAGGTTATACACGTGATACTTGTGTATCATCACTTTTCCCGTCCATTGGTCTGTTGGTCAGACAATGACATTTACCTTTCCGTTGGTCTGTTTGATCAGACAACCATGTTTTACCTTCCACTGGTCTGATTAATCTTTCGTGTGATATAAATTATCTGAGCAGTGATAATTCCCCTGCATATGTAAACACATCGGTGTGCAACCTCGTCAGTAGCACCTTGTTGCCATTGTTGATGACATTTCTGTAACCACCGGGACGAGAACTTTGCCAATTGGTCCGCCTCGTATTAACGAGCAGGAAAATGGTTCTCAATGTCCACTGCTCCTGGTACCGATGTTGTTGCCGACATAGCTGACAAGCTGTTCTCTGAGAAACCTTGCATCGCAATCGCATGGAATGTCGCCCCCCTTCTTATTCAATGTGGCCCCATAACCCACAGTTCCACAGGATCGAAACCTGACTCTTGTCACCTGCTTTGTGATGTTCATTCGGTATCAGACTCAATGCTTATGCCTGATGCTCTAGACCTCTTTTCATCATCTGTTATCGGCATCGAATGCATGCATATCCGCCTGAGACTTCTCATGCGTTCTTTTATTATCTCGATGTACTACGCATACCCCGGTAATCCGTCATGACCCTCGGATGCATCCCCGTTGGCCTAATGGCTCCTAACATCACCCTCGGAGTTGAAGGAGTTGGGCTCCTTGCTACCCCCACCCACATAGTCTCAAGTCGGCCACCATCAACCTTGTTTTGGTGATGGTTTGGTTGCAAACCACACGGCTGCAATCTATTGACACACTAGAGTTGTTCAACTTTTCACCCTTCGATGAGATGGTGAACTCTACCATGACCTCTAAAAACACAGTCGAGTTCGTTAAGGTTCGGTGGTCAAATCATGTTGAATATGAAGCCACTCCTGAACGTGAAGTTCGCCTTCGCGAAAAATACGGAAAAAATTTCTACCACTCAAATTCTCGGGACGAGAATTCTTGTAGTGGGGGATATTTGTAACACCCCGGGTGTCACGCTACAGTAACCCAACAGTAATCATTGTTGTTGGAACATTAATCCTTTTTCTACAGTCAAATCACCGTTGCTAATTTCACTTTGATCACCTTTGCATTGATCCTTTCAATAATCATGTTGGGTGATATTCAAAAGCAATGTGATCGTGGACCTTGTTCATCATGAATCAATAAAAAGTCCAACCGTTTTCATTTGTATTCAAATCAAATCTTGAAATGCCTTGGATGCAATATTAAAACCTAGGTGACAATTAAATATTTTCCAAAAATTGTGAAACCACTTTTTTAAAATCACTAATAATCAGTGGGCCATGTCCAAGTGATTGTGGTTATTTGTTATGCCTCAAAAAAATCCAAACAATTCTTTATGGCAGAAGGACAGAACCAATTGCCATTTGCAAATTCCAAACAATTATTAAAAGAGTTTAATAAAGCCCAATTTTTTTGTGGCACTCTTGTATGATGCAGTACTAATTGTAGCGCATGCATTGTATTTTATAAAAATGCCTAGCCTATTAAAATAATTACAAACAAAAATAATATAAAGAAAAAAAAGAAAAAGAAAAAAAAACTAAACTAAAAATCGCCCTGGCAAACCTTTCCCCCTCCCCTCAGCCCACCCGGCCCAACCCCACTGCCCCCCCACCCCGGCCCACCTGGCCTCCCCCTAGACCTAGCCCGAGTCGGCTCCTCCCCCCATCACCTCTCTCGCTCGGCTCCACTCTCCCTCCCGACCCCCCTCGATCCCGATCTCCACCGGCCGATTCCGGCGGCCGCCGGTGGCCCTGTCGCCGCACTGACGCACCCCGGAATCTCCTCGCGCCGCCGCTACTCTCCCTGTGAGCCCCCTTCGTTTCCCCTCCTCCCTTGGCCGTTTTGGCCGCCGCATGCGCCTCCCCGTTCAAGCCGACGCCGCCGCTGTAGCTCCTCCCCGCCGTGGCTGCAGCCACCCCATCCTCGCCCCCACCATGGTCGCACCCAGGAACCCCCTAGCTCGCGCCCCGCCGTGCTCTAGCGGCGCATCGCACCCTCCCCTAGCTGCGCCATGCGCGCCCTACCCCCTGGCCGCCTCCGCCTCCCCCTGGCCACGACCATGGCCTACCGCTGGCCTTGCCGCCCGTGGTCACCGCGTATTGTTGATGCCGCTGCTCTGCTAGAGTTGTTACCGCTGCTACTCTGCTGCCCTAGCTGCTGCTAATTGCTGCTGCTCGTGCTCCATTAACAGCTCCTAAAACCACACCAGAGAATGTCCAAAATGGTGCAAATTGATAGATCCGGGAAATAGATATACTAATGTTCATTTTGTTCCATTGGCTCAACTTCAAATTATGTATAGATTGGTCACAGAAAATCTTGCAAAAGGCTACTTTGTGTTAAAACAGAAATTCTTAGGTTTAGCATTTTTTTGCTAAGTCAGGAACAATACCTTAACCACTTCTTGAGCCCAAAAATTTATGTTATTGACTTTTATAAATAATGCAAAAGACATGGGCTTGTTGTACACATAACGAGCTTCGATTTTCGCCATTGTACCAAGTCCATTTGATGCACGGATTAATTCCTACCAAATTCGCAAAAGGCAGATTTATGTTAAACCGCAAAACGGAGTAGACCCGATGGCCAATTTGGCGTTGTGGATGAACTTGCTGTATGTATCTGTCAGGCCTTCTGAGGGCATGGCATGATAGTGCACATGACATAGCGCAAAACCCGTGTTGGATGCATCTTCATCTGGGCTACAGATCAACGACAATCATCGCATGAACTTTGCATCTTTTAACAATTTCCAGAGTTAAGTCGGGCATCACTTTTCCGACAACGTTTTAATTGAGTAGATGAGCTCTAACCTAAATACCATCTGTACCAGATACGAGATCACTAGCAACAAATGACAATTGATGTTGGGCACTAATTAATCGGAGGAGTAGAACCAAAACCGTAGCCTTCCGAAAACTGCTAATTCATGTTTAAGACAAAAATTCCCAGACTTAGCCAAATTCCAGAGAAATCCAGAAATGAGCCGATGACACCTGGTCCCCACCTTGACCCTGTTGACTCATCAATCTTGACTGGTCAACTGTTGACTATGCCCCACTGGCCCCACATGTCAGTGGTGCTGTTCTGGATAATCTTTTGGATAATGTTGATTTTAATAATAAAAGAAATTCCAGAAATTCCAAAAATCATTTAAATATTAGAAATTCAATATCTTTTAAACCGTAACTCGGATCGAAAAACTTTATACATCAAAATTGATCAGAAAAATATAACGAATACGAATACGCTATTCGTATGTCTACCTCACCCCCCTAACACACCGATCATCGACATTTCCCCCCTTCGGGCTGTCTGTCGATAATTCCCAGTGCCGGTAAAAACCTGCCGGATGAATTTATTCTGAACACGAAAGTTGTTCGGAATATTTCAACTAGCACGGTTACACCATCCACATGTCTGTCAGATGTCTCTAACACTGCAGACATGGAACATTCCCCTCCGGATCATCGGTCCGGTAATCAACCGGAGCTGGCAGTTCATCCCCGGATAAATTCTTGCTCCGAGCAAATCACTGAACACTGCGTTAGAGCCCCGTTGCTTTATATCTGCTATGTCATATTTTTGTATTGCTATTATCGCTGTGTATTTATTGTTTCTCCCCCCTTTATTCTCCGATAGATCCCGACGTTGTCGTCGACTACACCGCTGCTGAGTACGACTACATCGTCGACGACCGTACCCCTACTACTGAGCTTCCAGGCAAGCAGAGCCATTTTCCTTCCCCAGATATCACCTACCTTTCCGTACTTTTCTTGCACTAGGCATGGTTACTGCTTCTGCTATGTTACAATCCTATTCAATTGCATAGCATGTTTTTGTCGCCCCTTGATGTACCTTCCTTTATCCTATGCTGCCTTGTAAATATATATAATATTCAGCAATAAACCCTGCGCATTGTTAGCTAGGATTAGATAGCGGGCCGTGATCACTCTGGTGAGTGAAAGCGGATTACAAATATTATAACTGCAACAGGTACGGATCAATGCAGACGCCCTAGGGAACCTACAACGGCGAGACTCTGCCGAGTCGCTTCGAGTTTGACTTACTAGTGGACGGACTCGTATTTCACTCTCGTCGACTCAGTAGCGTAGCATCACTGGGATGATACGAGGGTATTCCTCTTTAGTTCATTCCGCTGGTGTCTCGGCACCACCGGGGTGATACGAGTATATTCCTCTTTAGTTTATTCCGCTGATGTCTCTGTCGAACCTCTTCAAGTGTACCATTGAGGGTGATTCCTCCTGGTTTCACTTGATGGTAGTCACTCAAATCAACTGGTGTCCTTACAGGTAAGGAGTCGGGTGACCCAACGGTGCCCGCGCAGAGTATCTTAGTGGAACGACAGGTCAGGTATATTCCACCGGTGTGCGGCGGGCCTGGTACTGTTCGTGGCCAAAGGATTTCCTGTTGTACGAAAGTTGAGTTCTTCGGAGCAAACGCGAGACAAGGTAAGGAGACGGTTCACCTTGTTGGTAACCGCACGAGTTGGTGGGACGACAGGGCAGGCACCGACGTTATTGGTGGTCCTGACTGCTGTCGTTGTCCGCGACTCATTCAATAAGGGGCAACGATAACGGTTGTCTCGGCACAAAATTAATAAAATGCTTAACGGGTTCGGCGGATGACTTGAGTAGCCTTTTGGCTTGTACGCACTACCTATACGTGGGATTACGCGTTTGGGCGCCTCCGCAATGTAGCCTCGTTCGAAAGCTCTGAAAGATGTCCAGTTCAGCATTGCGGCAGGGACGGATCGCGCTGCGGCGTTGGAATTCACCCTCCTCGCAACGACCCGGAGAGCGAGGGGTGATAGGCCCATGACCCCCTTGCACTTAGGGCTGTAGACCGGCGGGGACCTCTCTTATGAGTCGTAGGATGGACTGCATTGTGTCGGATAGCCTCGGTGGGGTGCTCCCTAACCAGGTGTACGCCACCCTGGAGATCCGAGCGTGTAGTGTCACACTAGTGCACCCTGCAGGGAAGATTAATCTATCGATAGTCGTGTCCACGGTAACAGGACGCTTTATGCTCAAGCCAGATCCTACCACTACAAACTACTACTATTAAACTGTTGGTTCCGGGTTTTCTCCCTCGCGGGGATGTCGAGGAAGGGAACTCGGAGGCATTGTTAATTATGATTACAACTTATTATTATACAATGCTGCAGCAACTTCTGCTGCATTGTTACTTTCATTACTGTTATATTAAACTGTTGGCTGATTCTTACCTCATGCTGCAAGACTCGTCGGAAGATGCTAGTCTTCGATAGGCCTAGCTTCTCTTCCTTGCTCTGAACTTTCTACCTTGCAGTCCACTATATTCAGCCTCCCCTTTCCATTTGATACAAATGCATAAATGCTTAGTAGCGGACGTAAGACTCGCGGGTATGCTAGATACTCACCTGCTTTATTTCCCCCCTTTTTGTTTTTCCTGATCGGCCGCCGCAGTCGACGTTGGAGCCCAGGATTAGGAGATCCCCGATGTCGATCACCGCAACGTGAAGATCCCCGATGCCTTCTACGCCGTCGAGTTCCCCTTTGACCAGGAGTAGTTTGGAGGTTCCCAGGCAGGAGGCCTCGCCTTTTCGATCGTTGTTGATATTTGTGCTAGCCTTCTTAAGGCAACCTTTTATCCTTGTGTTTGTACTCGGATACTATTGCTTCCGCTGACTTTGTGCTCTCGAGTTGTTGTATTCGAGCCCTCGTGGCCCCTGGCTTGTATTAAACAGCTTGTATTATTTTTTATTTGTAGAGTTGTGTTGTGATATCTCACCGTGAGTCCCTGATCTCGATCGTGTACCTTGTGTGTATGATTACTGTACACGGTTTGATTTTGGGGGCGTCACATGGATGTTGCATGGCAATATATCTCGGAAAGGCTATGGAAATGCCTTGATAGGTAGGTATGGTAGCTGTTTTGAGGAAAGATATAGGGAGGTTTATGATGAGAGAGCGTATCATGCCAAGGGTTTGGATGCCCCGGCGAAGGTGGACGCCATCTCTCGGAGTGAGAAGGAGGAAATGCACGGCACAGCAGAGGCTAGAAAATATGAGGAGGTGGAAGTGTCAACTTTCAATACTTTCATTAGTCCGAAGAACTCATGCACTTATTATCGGTAACTCTCAATCTAATGAGGAGGTTCACAAAGATACAAGCACCCCGAGGAGGATGTATGGGGGTTTGGTTATCCTTGCGCATCCTCGACTCATGGTACGTGAGTGTACTCTAATATCCGACCCCTCAGAAGAGTAGTGATCCATCTAGTAGCTAGAGTTCTCAACTAGTTTTGTAAGTTTTGAAAATAAACACGGATTTCAGAAAGTACGAAACCTCTCACTAATAGGCTAGAGCTCTTGACACCAAAAGTTCAAACATTACTCACATCAATACCTCAAAACTATTGCAAGTTACTACTACCTCCGATCCATATTAATGGGCACACACTTAGTACAACTTTGTACTAGAGTTCTACTAAGTGTGTGCCCACTAATATGGGTCGGAGGGAGTACTAAAATTAAATAGCAACCTCAACTACCTACTCTCAAAACAAGACACAACTCAATGCAACAACCAACTCTCTTAACAAGATAAACATGAAAACTAAAGAGAGTTCCAGAAAAAAAAACTAAACAAAATTCAAGGCTCTTGCTAAAGAGAAACTAAGACTAAAACTAAACATGGCAGTAGCTACGAAAAGATAAAGAACACACAACAGTAAAAAGATAGGCATGAAGAGTCCTATGATGTGTTCTAGATTTTGAAAGTGGAGCATGTTTCTCTCCCACATAAAGTAAGACGGCGTCTAACTTTTCATGAACAGCAAGAAAATCTAAATAAAACTAAAAATAAAACCTAAGAGCGAGACGCTCCAAGCATAGCACATAACACATGAAGTGATAAAAATATAGTGAGACGAAGGACGAACTGATGATTGCTGACGGAGAAGGGGATGCATGGGGGCATCCCCAAGCTTAGACGCTTGAGTCTCCTTGAATATTTGATGGGGATTCATGGGGGCATCCCCAAAATTGAGCGCTTGACACTCCCGAATCTTCTTTCATCATCTTCCGTCGCACACTTGAAAACTCCCTTCATACATAACTCATCATAAGCTGATTAGAGAGGTTAGTACCCTTAATAAATAATTTTTCCCCACTGGATATAAAGATATTCTTGAAGATCTACTGTTTCTCAATATTTCCAAAAGGTTTTTGCAAAGAAAAAGCAAGCTTAAGGTTTGCAAAAGTTAGGAGAGACAAAACTTGGCAGAATTTGTGAAAAAATATAACAGCAGATAATAAAGAATTTTTTAGGGGTACTTCTGCAACTCAAATCAAAAAACTCAGATCATACGAAAGTTTCGTGATTGTATAGAGCATGCTGTGTAAAAAATTCAGCTCAAAAATATGAACTTGTGATTTGATCTGATTTTTCCCGTCACGAGGACAGAATCTGTTTTCTGGACAGCATGTCACAACTTTCACTTCCCTTGTCGTATGAGGCTATAACTTGGCACAAAGCTTGAAAATAAAGATAGAATGATGTTGCTACAGTAGTAACAATCATCAAGACCACTAAAAACAGAAAGTAAAAAACTCAAAGTAAAGATAACAAGGGTTGTCTCCCTAGAGCTATTTCTTTATAGCCATAAAGATAGGCTTAAGATTTTAGTGATGCTCTCGTAGGAATAAGAGTTGAAGAACAAAAGAGAGCATCAAGAAGCAAATATCAAACACATTTAAGTCTAACATGATTCCTATCCAAATGGATCTTGTAGTGAAACAACTTATTGAAGCATAAAGATATTAGCATAGGAAGCCAAAATAAGTGCAACTTCAAAACCTTCAACATAAAGAGAGAGAACTTGACATTATTGAAATATCTATACGAATATGTTCCCCTCTCATAATATTTTTCAGTGGGATCATGAATAAACTCAACAATATAAGTATCACATAAAAAATCATGATCCACAAGCATAGAAAATTTGTTACTCTCTACATAAGAAAAATCCTTCTCATTAGTAATAGTGGGAGAAAACTCAAGAAAATAGCTATCACATGAATCATTCTGATCATGAGCCTTTTCTGAAATAATTAGACTGGTTTTTCACTTCTAGTTCTTGGGTCTCTGTTTACCCAAACACAATTGTCCTTCCCATGGCCAAGACCTCATCTGATCATGTGCCTTGTATTGTGTCCATTGACACAGATATCCCAAAGAGTAATCTTTTCAGGTTTGAAAACTTTTGGGCTGAGCTACCTGGGTTCATGGATTGTGTGCAGAATTCTTGGAATGCTCCTGTTATGGCTCCTTCTGCTGCCACCACTCTGTCAAAGAAATTTAAAAGGCTCAGATATGCTCTTAAAAAGTGGTCCTCCAATACGGCATCTCTTAAAAAAGTCATTCTCAAATGCTCACAAGTGGTGCTAGATTTTGATTCTTTGGAGGAATTTAGACCCCTAACAAGGCCTGAGTTCAACTTCAGACAAATTGTGAAATCTCACCATGAGCATCTTCTCAGATTACAGTTTTTATATTGGAGGCAAAGGTGTACTATCAGAGAATTTAAAGTGGGAGAGGAGAATTCAAAATTCTTTCATGCCATGGCTTCTGAAAGAATGAGGAAGAATTCCATTTCTTCATTACATGATCCTGATGGGGCTATTCTCACTGATCATGAGCAGATGGCCAACTTGCTGTGGAGTTCTTACAGAGAGAGAATGGGGGTTTCTCAAGGTATCCAAATGGAGTTTAATCTCCCTGAATTAATTGACCATGTGGAGGGGTTACAGGATTTGACCTCTCCTTTCACTCAGTCTGAGATTAATGAGGTTCTCAAAAATCTCCCTGTAGATAGAGCTCCTGGGCCTGATGGTTTCAATGGTTTATTCCTTAATAAATGTTGGCCCATCATTCAATCTGACTTTATGAGTATGATTTCTCAGTTTGCTGATGGTAATATCAAGTTGGAATGTCTCAATGGTTCTTTAATTACCTTGATTCCAAAAATGCTAGCTCCTGTTTGCCCTAATGATTTTAGGCCTATATCTTTGACCAACACCTGTCTGAAATTTCTCACAAAGTTACTTGCTAATAGACTTCAGAAGGTTATTCTTCAGTGTATTCACTTGAATCAATATGGCTTCCTTCAGTCAAGATCTATTCAAGACTACTTAGCATCGGCTTTTGAGTACATCCACCAATGCAAACAGTCTAAAAAGCCATTACTAATTCTGAAATTAGATTTTGCAAAAGATTTTGACACCATTGAGCATGAGGCTATCCTTCAGGTTCTGGAACACAAGAGGTTTTTTCAAAAATGGATCAGTTGGATTAGAGAGATTTTAGGCTCTAGATCTTCATCCATCCTTTTGAATGGAGTGCATGGTAAACAGTTCTATTGCAAAAGAGGGATTAGACAAGGAGATCCTTTGACTCCTTTTTTGTTTGTATTGGTTGCTCATCTTCTACAGTCAGTAGTTAATAACATGCTCCATGATCAAGTCTTGACACTGCCTATTCCTTCTCATGATCCAAATTACCCCATCATTCAGTATGCTGATGATACTATAATGGTAATCCATGCTGATGAATCTCAGCTTTTGGCTATCAAGGATATGCTCATTAGGTTCCATGCTTCCACTGGTCTCAAAGTCAATTTCAATAAATCTTCTTTAATCCCCCTGAATGTTGATGAGGCTATGACTGCTTACTTAGCTGAAATTTTTGAGTACTCCATTGGACAAATGCCCTTCACTTACCTTGGTTTACCACTAGGTACTACCAGGACTAAAATTCAGGATCTTATGCCTTTGGTAGACAGGGTAGAAAGAAGACTCTCTGCTAGTTCTGCTATGTTGAACCAAGGGGCCAGGCTACAGTTACTCAATTCAGTCCTATCCTCCATGCCTATTTATTACCTTTGTAGTCTTGAAATCCCTCAGGGCATCTTCAAACAGCTAGAGAGAATTCAGAGACAATGCCTCTAGAGAGGAAATTATGATACTCCAAGGCAATCTCTTGCTTCTTGGGAGCTTGTTTGCAGGCCTAAGAAGAAAGTGGGCTGGGTATCACCAACTTGCAAGTGCAAAACAAAGCTCTACTTCTGAAGCATTTGCATAAGTTTTATAATAAGGTAATGTTCCTTGGGTTTCCCTTATTTGGAACACTTATTACTTTGGCAATGTCCCCCATGCAACTATGCTACATGGATCCTTTTGGTGGAGGGATGTTTTCAAACTAAATGACTTATATAGACCAGTGGTCTCTGTCATGGTCAATGCTGGGGATTCTGATCTTTTTTTGTCCGATGGGTGGCGCATCAATGGCTCATGTAGACCACTGAGGGATAGATTGCCTCACCTTTTCTCTTTTGTGAAAGATGACAAACTATTTGTTAATGACTTTCTGAGCCTGGAGGATGAAGATCTTTTGTTTTACTTGCCACTCTCACAACAAGCTGCAGCTGAGTATTTCATTCTCAAGGACTGGCTTTTTGATCTCCAGAGAGATCCTCAAGCTGCTGATTCTTGGCACTGGCCTGGTAAGCATGGATATACTGCCAACGGATTCTACAATCTTATGCATTCTCATATGCCAACTGATCAATCTTGTGCCTAAATCTGGAGGAGTAAGTGTACCATGAAGATCAAAGCTTTTGGTTGGCTCCTGATGTTTGACAGATTAAATACTAAAGATCTACTTGTCAGGAGACACTGGAGATCACCCACTGAGGAAAATTTTTGTGTGATTTGTCATTCACATGTTCTGGAAGACAGATTGCATCTGTTCTTCTCTTGCAACTTTAGCTGCAGAGTTTGGAACTACCTACAAATTACATGGTGGGCCACTGGATCGTTGCATTCCTGTTTGCAACAGGACAGAGATTCATTTGGTCAGCCTTTCTTCATGGAGGTCATGCTTACAGCAGCTTGCTGTATTTGGATAGTCAGAAATGGGAAGACCTTCAGGAATGAAAGACCCTCTTTTCATTCCTGGAGAAGGCACTTTGTGCATGATATCACCTTGATTTCACATAGATTGCAGGGAGATCCTAAAACTAGATTGATTTCTTGGATTAATTCCTTGCACTAGTATAGGTAGGTTTAGATTACTTCCTTTCCTTTCTTTTCATGCTTTGTTTTATTCTTGTAATATTCTTTGAGAACTCTTGGTTCTCCCATGCAATAAAATACTGTGGAGCTCATGCTTCACAGTCTTAAAATTCAAAAAAAACATTCATTCTTTATAGCATAAGTGTCATCACAATAATCATCATAGATAGGAGGCAAAGTATCATCAAAATAAATTTCCTCATCAAAACTTGGGGGGCTAAAAAGATCAACTTCATGGAACGTAGCATCCCCAAGCTTATAACTTTGCATATCATTAACATCATAGGTATTCAAAGAAGACATACCAATAAGATTGCTACTATCATGAGTGTTGTGCAAATAATAAAGCTCCATAGGCTTTTTGATTTTTTTCTTCAAACAATTCATGTCCCTACTCAAGGTAGAGCTCATAAAGCTCTCTCATTATATTTTTGTAGTTTTCCATAAGCATAACTAGTGAAAATAAAAAACAAGAAACGAAAAGATTTAATTGCAAGATCTAAAGATATAACATCAACGCTTACCTCCCCGGCAACGGCACCATAAATATCTTGATGTCTACGCACGCTTCTATTCTTGTAGACTATGTTGGGCCTCCAAGCGCAGAGGTTTGTAGGACAGCAGTAATTTCCCTCAAGTGGGTGACCTAAGGTTTATCGAACTCAGGGAAGTAGAGGTTGAAGATGGTCTCTCTCAAGAAACCCTGCAATTAAGATACAAGAAGTCTCTTGTGTCCCCAACACACCTAATACAACTAGGAGTTGTATAGCTGCACTAGTTCGGCGAAGAGATGATAACATATGGGTGATAGGTGTGGCAAAGCAAGGTAATATAAATCTGTAATAAAAAGTGCAGCAAGCAAACATGTGACAAAAGTGGGCACAAATGGTGTAACAATGGTGTAAACAAGGCCTAGGCTTCATACTTTCACTAGTCTAACCACATGATATTTCCCATAAAACATGCAATGGAGACGCACTCAGAGGTCAATCCTTTGTGGTTGAGAGAGGACGAGAATTATGTAGGGCTACAAAAGCACACCTCAGAGTTCGTAGTTCTCAATCTATGGATTTCCTAATGTCACCGCGGCCATCCAAAGAGAGTACCACAATCACCACAACATATCTCAAGGATAGTCAAAGACAAGCACCAAGAGACTCTCAATATTCAATCAACACACAAAAAGGAAATCACTCATGAAAATATTATTCTAACCCATGTCCAATAGACCGATGTCACCTTGGTCTCAGGGATTATACAAGATAAGATCAAGTGAGTACATCAATCCAATACATAGAGGAAGGGGAAATATCATGGGATCACCCTAGATTAACATAGCCTATGATCACAACGAAGATCACATCATGGGAGAGAGAGAAGAACACATATCTACTGGTAGAAACCTCAGCCCCGAGGAGGGACTACTCCCGCATCATGGAGGGAGGAAGCAACGTCGATGGAGATGAATCCGGGGGCACTTGATACGTCTCAAACCTATCGATAATTTATGCTTGCTCCATGCACGTTTTGTGTGATATTGCTATGATCTAGATACACTTTCATACACTTTTGATCATATTTGGACTAGCCTACTAACTCAGTGCACCCCAGTTCCAGTTCCTGTTTTCTGCTGTTTTTCTATTCCAGGTTTCCTCCATATTAAAAATGCTCCAAAAATTCAAAAAAATCGTATAAAAAATCAGCATAACAGAGTCTTCCAGAATCACCCAAGTGGGGCTAGAGGGCCACCACCAGGGGCCCAGGGGGCGCTTGGACCCCTGGATGCCCCCCTTCGCCTATTTATTCTCCGTGACGGGGAAACTCAGAAGACATAACCCTATTTTGCAATCTCGCCTCTGTTCCGCCGCCGCCGCGCTTCCAAGATCTGGAGCATTGTCAGGACCCTTCCCGGGACCCTGCCGGAGGGAGGATCAACCTCCGGGAGCTTCTCCTCCACCATGGACGCTTCCCGGATGTGATGTGAGTAGTCTACCTTGGACCACGGGTCCGTGATCAGTAGTTATGTGATGTTCTCCTCCCCTCTTTGTTCTTCATGGTTTAGACCTCGTGAGCTGCCCTACATGATCGAGGAACATATGTCATTCTTTCTACTTTTTCTATGCCGAGTTTGATGCGGTCTGATGGATTATGAGATTATGTTCAGATTGTGATAGAGTAATATAATTGGTTCTTATCTTTTGTATTTTTGTTCCGAAGTAATTCTTGCATTTTATCCGTTGCTATTTATTGCTTTGGCCAAGTGGTAGGTAGTGACTCCAAGAGGGAACGTTATGCTCGATTTTGGGTACATGCCCCATGATGACACGCTTGAGTGACAGAAACATGAGTCTAGGGGATGTGTTGTGGCCACAAGGGCGAAAACAACGGTGCTTGTAACCGCGGTTACAAGGATTTTTTACTTTACGCAAAGTTCTTTTAATGCAGTTGTCTATTGCTTTGGGTTTACACTTTGGGTGGGGCTCGCAACTTAATACCAGCGATATGTTCTGGATAGATATCTCAAGGTGGATGATTAGTAGTAGATGCCGATGGATTTCGGTCTACTTATTTTGGTGTACTGCCCATGCTTTTGAGACTCTTCCTTTCTTTTGTAGCATAGTTAGCATTGCGGTGCGTTCTATAATCCTTCCAATTGCCCGTCTGTAAAAAATTTACCACGCATAGAAGTCTTATCGTCGTTTGAGAGAGAGACATCACGAGTGAACATCACGGGACCCCGGTCCATATTCTCATCACTATTTACGCGCTCTTTTACTTTATTGCTTTTTACTTTAAGTTGCTATCATTATCATTATCATGTGTCTTTGATCCTTTGTAAACAACAACACCGGAGAGATTGACAACCTCTCTGAACTTCGTTTGGAGCAAAGTTAATTGTGTCGTGTGCAGGTCCGCATCAAGTGCGCCGCCGACACCTACTTATCATCGCCGGAGTCCTACTGGTCGATACTCAACCTCGGTATCTTCACCGAGGGAAACTTGGTGCTAGGATGCATCTTACCTTCCACTTGGGGTAACCAACGAAGGGCGAGAAGCAATCCTCTCTCGCGTATCAGCACTTCCCCGTCCAGGCAGGATGCCGGCACAGGAATTCTGGTCCCCCGAAGCTTGTCGGCGATGGCGGCGGAGATCGGAATTGCTTCTGGAGAAAAGGGGTCTGGAATCAGGGTTTTTGCGATGGGTGTATAAATAGGAGCCAAAGGGGGCACCGGGGCGGCCACCAGTCGCCCACGAGGCCTCCCGGCGCGGCCAAGCCCTAGACCGCGTGGGGTGGCCGCCTGGGCACCAGGTGGGGCCCCTCTGGCCCTTCTTCGGTGAATCCGGAAGCTTCCGGAACGCTGATTTTTTATCTGATTTTCCCGAATTTTTGGAGCACATTTTATATGGGGGAAAACTGAAATAGAAAAATAGCAGAAAACAGAAACTGGCACTAGGGTGCACTGAGTTAATAGGTTAGTCCAAATATGATCAAAAGTGTATGAAAGTGTATCTAGATCATAGCAATATCACACAAAACATGCATGGAGCAAGCAGAAATTATAGATACGTTTGGTACGTATCAGCCGCGCCTAGTGGCCACCTAGGAGGGGTGGCCCCTCTCCGGTCGCCCTTCTATCTTCTGGAAGCTTCCGTTGATTTTTATATATTTTTCTTAGAATTTATTGGGCACTGTAAGTATGGGTAAAAACATGTAATTCACAGACATAAGCAGAAAGAAACTAGCACTGGTTGCACTGATTTAGTAGGTTAGTCCAAATATGTGTGAAAAGGTATGAAAGTGTAGCAAAACACATAGAAATATCACCCAAAAGAGCATGGAACAAGCAGAAATTATAGATACATTTGGGACGTATCAACTGGGAGTACTAAATCTTCACTTACAGAAAATTTCTTCAGATGAAATTCATACATAAGCTCATTAATCATCACAAGCTGCCATGTGTGCAATTGATTTGGCAATCATATTATGTTGATGGTATCATTCATAGTGGACCTGTGGGATATTTTTGTGGAAAAGCATTTGAAATTATATGGCAGAATTTAAATCCATGGCCATTGGTAGAGTGGTCAAAGGGGATAACATCATGGTATGGGAAGACGACTGGGGATATGGAAGTACTTAAACTAGATTTCTTGAGATCTTATCATACAAAAACAGCCCAGGATAAGCTTACAACAGTTTTGGCAAAACTAAGATTTGGATCAACATTTCAACCTTCCACTTTCATAGATTGCATCTAACAATTACAGGAACTAAATACTGAAGTGGAGGGACTTCAATTTTCCACTGGACATGATTCATGGACCTACGAATGGAGTACCAAGGGTTTCTCATCATCTAAGTTATATCAGTCCATCCATCCTAAAGAAATTTGTCCACGGATTTTCAAGAAAATCTGGAGAAGTGCAACCATACTTAAATGCAATATATTCTCCAGGCTTCTGATATATGACAGAATTAATACAAGAAACTTGCTGCATAAAAATTCTTTCCATATGCCATCATAAAATTGTGTACTATCTACATGCATCAATGAAGACACAACATTGCACCTTTTTTGCGATGCATATTTTCCCTTCAATGATGGGATGTCATTGCTTCTAATAGGATGAGTGATATTTCTTGCATGGATCAAGTTCATCTCACACAGATATGTTTGCCTAAAGGAATTGCAACAGAGATCATCATCATGGGTTGTTGGCACATATGAATGCAAAGAAATAACTGTATTTTCAAAGGAACCACACCATCTTTATCATCATGGAAGAGAGCAGTAAAGGGTGATCTTCTTCTATTAGATCACAAAATCAAGAATACATACCAGAACATTCGCAGTCACTGGATTGATAGTAATTTGAATGACATCCATTCGTAAGTTTTTGAAACCAAGACCTTTTGTTTTTTAGTATCCATGATAGTTCATAAAACTGGCATTGGTTGAGTTTTACCTCACCACATTGTATTGTACATTATATTATCAATATATTTGATGTAGAATGATTGTTCTGTAGTCTTGGACTCAAAAAATGTGAAATAATCTCCATAGTATATATCTGACTTAAATTGAAAGACTTTCGCATGTCATGGCAGAATGCTCGACAGCTGAAGGACGATCGCTAGGATCACAAGCCAAGAACAAGTTTGTGGGTTGTAAGGTCAATGGCCACGCGCTTGAACTACCGATCTTTTTTATGATTTTATAGACCAATCTTATCGTGACTCCTTTACTATGCAGAAGGCAATGCATTTCTATGACGCTAAGTTCAAGCGCGAGCAATCACTCGGATCTTAGAACAAGAATATACAAGGTTAGCATGTTGATTAGACCATCCATGACTTTTTTTTCTCAAACCATGTAGCTAGGAGGACTCCATGTATTGTACAGTATCATCATCTAGAGTTCAATTGGAACTTCCTACATAAATTTATACCACATTGCAGCCTTATAGTAATAGATTGAATCACCAAACAGAGAAACAAGTATTGGCGCGAAGAGTGCCTTCTGCACACCCTAAAATTTATTTCTCCTAAAGGAACTACACTCCCAATGTAACTAATGGGATCAGCTAATGCAAATCTTTAAGGTAATAAAAAAGATCATGCAAGAGCAATACACACATATGTTTTATGTCAGTATAAAACTAGAAAAAGGAATTTAAAAAATACAGCAACATATGCATATATATTTATTTTATTCATGAACATATATATGCCGAGGTTGAAGGTGCGGGGCTATTTTTTTATTAATAGGTATGAATGATTTTATATTGTCTTACATAGCTAACCAACGAACATAACTAGAGAATACTATATTAGCATGGTAGGAGCATATCTTGACACGATATTGCACAATGCAACTACAATATTAACAAGGGAGTTGTAATAGATTATAATGTTAGATTATAATTTTAATGGGATTATTTCTAAATTGTTTGTAAAAGAACCCCACAAATTGATAATAAGAAGAGGAAAAAGGAAAATCTAGCTATACAAATCAACTAACTCTATATAGATTGGCATGACATGTGGACATCACAATCCTCTGCTTTTCTATTATCACATACAAATTTTTTTACCTAAAACTTTATAGACAGAGTAAATAAAATTCAATAGACTCCGATTTAATTTCTTCACGATACAAACGTTGGATCCAGTACTTTTATTCTATCCGATATTTCGGGGATAATTATCACATAAGCTTTCTATATTAAGTAGAAACTATTTTGGGGATACACGCATGCAGCAGGAATTGGTTGCAATATATTTCAATGATTTTCAATTGCCTAACAAATAAATATTTAGATTAATAACACATGAACCAAAATTAAAAACGCTTATGACTTATTATATTATATTATGTATATATGTAAATTATTTACTGAATGTAAGTACAATAATAGAATTACAAAATTCCATACATGGTTGCATGTTGTGATGGGGGTCTAGGTCACATGCTGAGGTGAGCCTTATCCCAACCATAATTGTATAATGATATGGCATATTTTCTTGTTGAGATAAATAAGTTACTGAAGATCACTCTCAATAGTCTGTAGAAGATGATGAAAAATAGTTTTTTGTATTGTGTACTTTGGCGATATGTCTATTTCGTACATACGTGTCAGTGTTACAATGGATATAAAGACACTCTAGCACGCAAATGCGCCGGTAACACCTCTAGTTTTATAAAAAAACAAATGAGTTCTAAAAAATGAAATTGTCATTGTGCCATTATATGACCCCTCTATGTTGTGGTAAATTTTTTTGAGAGTTATAGGGAAAAAACACCGATTCACTTCATGTACAAACTGAATACTCTCTCATGAAGTAATATACATGAGGAGGGGGTCTAAGGGCCCGCCATTATTAATATATCTAATTGTGGCCGGTGCACCATAGTGTCCTCGAGTGACACATCTGCCTACCACGTTTAACTTGTGCACTGAAAACATGTGGTGTGGCCACTTTGGCGCCTACAGATGGTACTTTTTCATCAATGGCGGCCCTTCTTTAGTGTTAGTCATTGGTGTCTGGGTAAAGTAGTAGTGATGTGTTTTTGGATGTGCTCGTCAATGATTTTTGACCACCTGCAAGACGAATAGGGTTGCATATCACCTTTGCGCAAGTATTCAAATAGTTATCGTCCCAACGAAGAATGACGGAGAGTTTTTACGACTGACATTTTGGTCATTGTGACGCCCCTAAAATCAATCCATGTACAGTAATCATACACGCAGGGTACACAGCTCAGATTAGGGTGCCACAATGAGAATATCAAAGGACAACACTAAACACAAAAGGATAAACCAATAAGTTACAAGATAAGGGGTCGCACAGACCCGAATACATAAGTTATACAAACCATAATATCTGAGTACAGACATAGTTAGTCAAGTTTTGTCTTAAGAAGGCTAGCACAAATAACATCAGAGATACAGATCGAAAAGGCAAGGCCTCCTTCCTGGGAGCCTCCGAAACTACTCCTGGTCCTGGTCAGCGGGGGTCTCGACGTAGTAGTATCCGCCTCCGGAGTACTCCTGCTCCTGGGCTCGAACATCGACTGTAGCGGCCGATCAGGCAAAACAAAAAGGGGGAAATAAATCAAGGGTGAGTATCTAGCATACCCGTGAGTCTTGCTTCCACTACTAAGCATTTATGCATTTGTATCAAATGGAAAGGGGAGGCTGTATATAGTGGACTACAAGGTAGAAATCAGAATAAGGGTAAGAAACTAGGCCTATCGAAGACTAGCATCTTCTGACGTGTCTTGCAGCACAAGAAGAGAATAGCCAGCAGTTTATATAAAGCATAAAGTAACAATGAAGCAGAAGTTGCTGCAGCATTGTATACTAGTAAGTTGTAATTATATAACAATAATAATGCCTCCGAGTTCCCTTCCTCGACTTCCCTGCGAGCAAGAAGACCCGGAACCATACAGTTTAATAGAATTAGTACTTTCTAGTGGTAAGATCCGGCTTCAGCATAAAGCGTCATGTTACCGTGGACACGGCTATTCGAATAGATTAAACTCCCTGCAGGGGTGCACTACTGTTCAGCCTTCACGTTCGGATCTCCAGGGTGGCGGGCACCTAGTTAAGGAACGCTCCACCAAAGCTATCCGACACGCTGCAACCCATCCTAGGCTCAACAAATAGGCCATCCGCCGGACTATATCCTATGCGATCAGGGGTCTAGGAACCCTCACCCTTCACGCTCCTGCATGGTGCGTGGCTGGCCGGTGAAGCAAAAGCAAATCCAAATACACACCGCTCGAGCGAAGAAGACACCACTTCCCGGCGCAGGCCGCGGTACTGCTGACGTCTGAAGAGCTTTCGGACAAACTACGACGCAGGGGAGCCCATAACTCCTTATCCCACGTGAAGGTAATGCGTATAGACCAACGGGCCTCTCAATTCATCCATCGAACCATTTAGCATTTTAATATTACCTCGCAGACAACCGTTATCGTTGTCTGTCTAACAACACAACGGACAATGAATAACAACAAGGTCCACCAGTAACGTCGGGGCCTGCCGTGTCGTCCCGTCAAAGCGCGCGGTTACCAACAAGGTGAACCGTATCCTTACCTTGTCTCGCGTGTGCTCTTGGTAGAGCTCGACTTTGCGTGGTTTGGTAACTCTCGCGAGATACAAGCAGGGGCCAAGAAGCCAGTAACATCGGTCGTACCCTCCCTGTCGTTCCCAACGCAATACCGCTCGCGGGCACCGTTGGGTCGCCCGACTCTTACCTTAAAGTACACCAGTTGATTCGAGTGCCTACAATTAAGTGAAACCATGAGGTATCATCCTCGATGGTACACTTAAAGAGGTTCGACAGAGAAATCAGCAGAATGAACTAAAGAGGTAAACCTCGTATCATCCCGGTGATGCTACGCTACTGAGCCGACGAGAGCGAAATACGAGTCCATCCAGTCGTAAGTCAAACTCGAAGCGACTCGGCAGAGTCTCGCCGTTGTAGGTTCCCTAGGGCGTCTGCATTGATCCGTACCTGTTGTAGTTATAATATTTGTATCCGCGTCACTCCCCTGAGTGGTCACGACCCGCTATCTAATCCTAGCTAACAATGCGCAGGGCTCACTTCTGAATATAATATATATTTATAGCAGGCCGCATGGGATAAAGGAAGGTACAACAAGGGGCGACAAAAAAATAGGCTAGGTAATAGAATAGGATCGTAACGTAGCAGCAGCAGTAACAATGTGTAACACCCTCAGATGCTTGTAACAGTAATCATCATCACTGTTCACTATCAATGTTTGCTAATCACTGTTATCCCCTGTCCCTAATCAAACTTTGCTTCTGCTCTTTTCAAACCATGCTGGTTGGTAATCAAAACACAAAGCCCAATGCATTTTGCTCATCATGAAACCAACCCTAGTTGAAACTACCTCAAATGGAAATTAAAACAAAAGTGCTCAAATAAAGTTGTTCCAAAAATCATGGAACTATTTTTGTAAATTGCCTAAAATCATTAAAATGATGTTGGACCAACTTTGGTAATTTTTGGAGTCACAGAAAATTCTAAACAATTCTAACAGTAGGTTAAAACCCTAACTTTGGACATTTAATATTTAAAATAAATACCTAATGATTTTATTTTGCTTCAAAACTTTTTGTGGCACTGACATATAATGTTATACTAATTTTGGGATACCTAACCCTTTTTACAAAAATGCAAAAGGCACTAAAGTAAAACACAAACCACAGGACAGTACACAAAAACCAGAAAATGGAGAAAACACAATAACTCGCCTGGGGCGAGGCCCACCGCAGCCCAGCCCAACCCCCCCCCCTTGTCTTCTTCCTCCAACCACCCCCCCCCCCCCACCTGCCCCGTACGACGCCCGCCGTGGCCACGCCGCTGCCAGCCGGCCCCGCCCTCCAACTGCTCCCTGCCGCCGCTGTCGCGATAAGGATGACGCCCTCGACCCCCTGGACACCCCCGCACCTCCATTCCCCTCCTCCTCCTCTCGCCATCGTCGGGGAATGAATCACCCGAGCGCAGCCTCGCCGCCGTGGTGAACCGCCGCGGCCAACAGACTCCCCGAGCCCCGAAGACCTGTCCAGCGTGCTCCTCGTCGACGTCCTCGTCTCCGAGCGCAGGGAATCGAACCGTGGAGCCCGGCAGCGACGACTACGCCACCGTTCCCCTCCGGCGCCGCCGCGACATCGCTGTCGAATTCCCGCGTCGTCAAGCCTCCCCGAGCCCACTGCCTCCCACTACGTGCTCACGGTGAGTGTGGCCACCACCTCCAACTCCCCGATTCGCATCCCTCTCGCCGTAGCTCGTGTCGCCATTAGAGCCGTGGCCGCCTCGCCGCCGCCGAGCTTTTCCCCGCGGCCTAGAGCGCGCATTTGACGCGCTAGGCGTGTCACTCTGCGTGTGCTGCTCCTAGGAGCCGAATGGTATAGCGCGTGCCCCAGTCCCGCGGTAGAAACGTCGTCGTCGTCCCCTCGTGCTCACGGGCCGCCGCCTGACCTTGTCGCCGTCGTCACTCCGGTGACCACCCGGCCAAGCCACTGCTTCCAGACGCCTCCCCGTTGTCTCCCCGTTCGTTTGGGACTAACCGCGCTCTCCCCCGTGCCCTGTATCGACGACGCCGTCAACCTCGTCGCCGGCGAGTCGCGGGTGGGGTTCCGGTGAGGCTGACCGGTGGGACCCCGGTGTCAGCTAGTTAATTAGAGCTTAATCCAAAACCCTAACCCACTGACAGTGGGCCTGCCCGCTTAATTCCCCCGGTAAAAATTTAAACTAAGATATAAACCCCCCTTAGTCACTTACTTGTGGGTCCCCTAGCCATTTAGTTTAATTATACCTGTTTAATCAGCTCTGGAGTCTATGACACCTCGGCCCCACCTGTCATTTTGTTTATTAAAAAGGTTTATTAAAAATCCAGAGACTGACATGTGGGTTCCACATGTCAGCACTGTTCTGGATAATGTTGTGGATAATGTTTTGGATAATGTTTAAATAAATAATAAAAGAAATCCAGAAAATCATTTAAATTGGTTTAAACTTTGAAATTCAATAACTTTGAAACCGTAACTCGGATTCAAAAACTTTATACATGAAAGTTGATCAGAAAAATACTACGAATACGAATACGCTATCCGTATGTCTAACACACCCCTCTAACACCACGAACATCGAACATTCCCCCTCCGGACCGTCTGTCCGATAAATTGTCCGGTACTGTTAGAGTGCCCGGATGAATTTATTCCGAACACGAAAGTTGTTCGGAATGGATCAAATAGCACGGATACACCCCCCCTTATGTTGTTCCGATAACCACGACACCTTCGGCTTGATCCTTCCCCTTCCGGACCCCCTGTCCGGTAATCGCCCGGAGCCGGTAGTTCATCCTCAGATGAATTCCCGCTCCGAGCATATTGCATTGCACTACGTTAGAACCCCGTTTACATTTCATCTATTATGTCTTGCATTTGTATTGCTATTATTGTTGTGTATTTATTGTTTCTCCCCCCCCCTTTTAATCTCCGGTAGACCCCGCTGCTGCCGTCGACTACACCGCTGCTGAGTACGACTACGTCGTCGACGACCCTACAACTACCGTCGAGCTTGCAGGCAAGCAGATCCATTCTCTTCCCCAGATATCGCATATCTTTCCGTACATTTCTTGCACTAGGCATTGATACTGCTGCTGCTACGATTACAATCCTATTCAATTGCATAGCCTGTTTTTTTTGTCGCCCCTTGATGTACTTTCCTTTAATCCTATGCTGCCTATTATTACTTATGCATTATTCAGCAGTGAACCCTGCGCATTGTTATCTAGGATTAGATAGAGGGCCGTGGTCACTCAGGGGAGTGAACGCGGATATAAATATTATAACTGCACACGTACGGTAAAATGCAGACTCCGTCTAAGGCCCCTATCTGGGTTATGCCTAGTCACCTCAAGTGTGAGCTATCAAGGAGTAATCCTTGTACTCCACTCGAGGCTGACTTTGTCTTACCGCCATAGGGTCCTGGAAACGGTTGTCCTAAAGGTAAGAAGTCGGGCGACCCAACGGTGCCCGCGAGAGGTATTGCGACGGGACGACAGGGAGGGCACGACCAGTGTACCGGTGTGCTTGGCCCATGGTCGTTGGCCGCGAGAGTTACCAACCCACGAAAGTCGAGCTCCTCCCGGAGCACACGCGAGACAAGGTAAGGAGACGGTTCACCTTGTGGGTAACCGCAGTGACTTGTTGGGACGACAGGGCAGGCACCGATGTACTGGTGGTCCTGGCTGCTGTCGTTGTCCGCGGGTCGGTTAAGACGAGGCGACGATAACGGTTGTCACGCAGGTTAATTAAAATACTAAATGGTTCAGTGAATGTCTTCATTTGGCTATATGCCATGTACGCACTATCTACTCGTGGGAACTACGAGTTATGGGTTCCTCCGCTTCTTAGTGTCGTCCGAGGACTCTTCAGACGTCAGCAGTACCGCGGGCTGATTGCCGGGAAGTGCGCTGTCTTCTTGGCTCGAGCTGTGTTGTTTTTGTTACGGCTTCCCGGCCACCCACGCACCGTGCAGGAGTACGTCAGGGTTGGGGTCCAAGGCCCTGAGTACTTAGGATTTAGACCGGCGGATGGCCTCTCTGTTGAGTTTGAAAGATGGGCTATGAAGTGTCGGATAGCCTCGGTGGAGCGTTCCCTAACAAGGTTCCCGCCACCCTGGAGATCCGTGCGTGTAGCGAAACACAAGTGCACCCCTGAAGGGAAGAATTGATCTATCGATAGCCATGTCCACGGTAACAGGACGCTTTATGCTGAAGCTGGATCTTACCACTAGAAACTATTATTATTAAACTGTATGGTTCCGGGTTCTTTTCCTCGCGGGGATGTCGAGGAGGTGAACTCGGAGGCATTGTTAATTATTACAACTTACTATTATTCAATGTTGCAGCAACTTCTGCTTCATTGCTACTTTACTGTTTTATATAAACTGTTGGTTGATTCTTATCTCATGTTGCAAGACACCGTCGGAAGATGCTAGTCTTCGTTAGGCCTAGTTTCTTACCCTTGCTCTGAATTTCTGTCTTCAGTCCACTATATACAGCCTCTTCATTCCGTTGATACAATGCATAATGCTTAGTAGCGGACGTAAGACTCGCGGGTATACTAGATACTCACCTGCTTTATTTCCTTTACTGTTTTGCCTGATCGGCCGCTGCAGCCGACGTTGGAGTCCAGGAGCAGGAGTACCCCGGAGGCGCCTACTACGACGTCGAGTTCCCCGTTGACCAGGAGTAGTACTGTGGATCCCAGGCAGGAGGCCTCGCCTTTTCGTTCTGTATCTCTGATGTGATTTGTGCTAGCCTTCTTAAGGCAAAACTTGACTAACTATGTCTGTACTCAGATATTATGGCTTGTATGACTTATATTTCCGGGTCCGCGTGACCCCCTCTATTGTAATATATTTGTTTATCCTTTTGTGTTTAGCGTTGTGCTGTGATATTATCACCGTGGCACCCTAATCTCAGTCGTGTACCCTGTGTGTATGATTACTGTACACGGTCTGATTTTGGGGGCGTCACAAGTTGGTATCAGAGCCGACTGCCTGTAGGAAGCCACCCCACCACTACCTGGTCGAAGTTGAGTCTAGACTTTGAAAAAAAAAATATTTTGCTAACTTAATATTTGGCTTACGGGCCCACATCGATGTCACTACGTGTGACATCTATGGTAATAGGATCCTTTTCTCCTGACCTATGCTCTGGGAATCTACTCTCTTATCCTTGCTGGTAAGTTTTACAAAAGCTGACATTAGGATCACGTTCTCTTGATTCCACCCGGCGTTTTTTTTTTCTGGTGCATCCCCCCATTGATTGAGTCGTGTTGCAGGCGTCGTACGCCAGATCCCAGACCGCGGATCCCATTCTCATTCTGGGCAGGCCGCGCGTTCTCTGGCATCAACTCCTGTGACCAACAGTTTTCTTGCGGCGTGATTGACATAGTGGAATCTATGTCGCGTCGTGTAATCCTTACCGCGGTCTGCGCGCCGCCTAGAGAGTCCTTTTTCCTTAATTTCTACGATTTTACGCTGCCCGATTTTCGGTTGATTCTATGTGTGGATGTGTATGTCTTATATGACTACTCCTATATATCCGCGCCTCCTCCTTGTTGTCGCTTTACCTCTTACTCGTTTCCGGTATTTTCGTTAAGTTGTTCATCCCTGAAATACCCCTGTTAATTCTAGCAGGATGGCTGGTCGTGGTGGTCGTGGTCGTGGTCGTGCTACCAACGACCCACCTCCGCCGCCGGATTACATGGCCGCGATGATGCAGCAGTTCGAGATGAATCGTCAGTTCATGCAGAATATCATGGCTCAGTTCGCCCAGCCGAATCAGAATGGGCACCACCATCAGCATGCCACCGTGACTCTGCACGACTTCACCCGCCTCAACCCCACTATGTTCCGCAACATTGTTCAGCCGCTGGATGCTGATGACTGGCTTCGCGACATCACTCACGAGCTGGAGTCTGCTAATGTCGATCCAGTCGACTATGTGAACTTTGCGTCTTACCATCTGAAAGGCGCCGCTGCTCAGTGGTGGAGCACCCACAAGCGTTCCCTGCCAGTTGAAGAAGTCATCACTTGGGATGAATTTCAGTCTGCTTTCCGCGCCCGCTACATTCCTCAGGGGATCATGGATCGTAAGGCGGAAGAATTTCGTAACCTCACTCAGGGCGATATGACTGTTGAAGCCTATCAGCGCGAGTTCCTCAACCTCTCTCGCTATGCGGAGGGAGAGATCACCACTGATGCTCGCAGGCAGCAGAAGTTCCGTCGTGGCCTCAACCCAGAACTCAGGCTCGCTCTTGCCGTTCATGATTTCGCCAACTTCGCCACCATGGTGAACAAGGCTATCACCGTCGAGACTGCCCAGATGGAGCACAAGAACTCTCTGAAGCGTTATCGTGACGTTGGCTCATCTTCGGGCGCAACGCAGAAGCGTCGTATCTGGCTCCCTACCAGTGTGACTCATTCAGCTGTCCCTGCTCCAAAGCCGTCTTATGCAGCACCCCGTCTGCCTCCGCCACCGCAGATGCCAAGAGCTCTGCCTGCACCACCCAATGCTACACCCCTTCGTCCTCAGGATGGATTATGCTTCACGTGCCGCCAACCAGGGAATTTTTCTAGAGAGTGCCCCCAGAAACAGAAGCAACTGGTAGTTCACCCCGCTGGTCGTGGAAATGGCCGTGGCAACAACAGGACCCCCAACTATAATACTGGGTCTGCTGCTCATGCTCGCGGACATGCTTACAACATCAATGTTGAAGAAGCTCAGCAACAACCCGCTACCGTGATGGGTACCCTTCTCGTTAATTCGGCACCTGCTACTGTTTTATTTGATACAGGAGCATCGCATTCATTCATGTCGGAAGCATTTGCATTATCGCGTAACATTACGTTTGAGAAGATGAACCCACCGATGATGTTTCGCACACCTGGAGGCCGTTGCCAAACCTCCATGATGGTACACGATGTCACCATTGACGTCGAAGGGATTATATTCCTTGTGTCCCCCATCATCCTAAAAACCTCCACCATAGACCTCATCCTGGGAATGGATTGGTTGAAAGTTCACGATGCCGCACTGTACTGTGGCACCAGCTCTGTCCGTCTTTTCCACCCCTCCGGCGGGATTGTTAACCACACCACCCGAGTTTCCCGTGATGCCGAAACACATATATTTATGGTGAATGCTTTGAATGCCGCCCCCCTCGAAGGCATCGAGACCGTTCCAGTCGTTCGCGATTTTCCCGACGTCTTCCCAGAAGAACTGCCGGGAATACCCCCGATCCGAGAAGTGGAATTCGTCATCGACTTGAAGCCAGGCACTGTCCCTATTGCCAAGCGTCCTTACAAGATGCCGCCACATGAACTCCTTGAACTTAAGGAGGAAATCGACAAGGCACTTCAGAAAGGATTCATTCGCCCCAGTTCCTCAGCTTGGGGAGCACCTTCGCTCTTTGTCAAGAAGAGCGATGGGACAAACCGATTGGTCCAATATTATCGGCCTATTAACCAAGCCACCATCCAGAACAAATACCCACTTCCCCGGATCAATGATCTGTATGATCAACTTGCCGGATCTAAGGTGTTTTCTAAACTCGAATTGAGGTTGGGTTATCACCAAATCCGGGTCCGTGATGAGGATATTCCGAAGACTGCCTTCATTACTCGCTATGGTTCATACGAGTACACCGTCATGTCCTTTGGCTTAACCAATGCTCCAGCCACCTTCTCCAGATTGATGAATTATATTTTCATGGAGTACCTCGACCAGTTCGTCGTGGTTTATCTGGATGATATATTGATATATTCCAAGAATGAAGAATAACATGCTGGACATCTTCGTCTTATACTGGAGAAGCTACGAGAACACAAACTCTACGCTAAGTTTTCTAAGTGTGAGTTCTGGCTTCCCGAATTAACCTACCTTGGACATGTGATTTCCAAGGATGGCATTGCCGTCACCCCAGAACGTGTCCAGGCTATTCTTACTGGACTCCTCCCAAGACCATCAAGCAAGTCCGCAGTTTCCTCGGGCTCGCTAGCTATTGCCGCCGTTTTGTCGAGAATTTCTCCAAGATTGCCAGGCCTCTGACTAATCTACTTCACAAAGGCGTCAAGTTTGAGTGGACAGATAAATGTCAAGAAAGTTTTCAAGCCCTCAAGGACAAGCTAACTTCTCCCCCGGTGCTTGCTCCCCCTGATACTCAGAAGGACTTCGTGATATATTGCGACGCGTCTCGTCAAGGATTAGGCTGTGTCCTATTACAAGAGCGCAAGGTGATCGCTTATGGCTCTCGTCAGTTGCGTGCTCACGAAGACAAATATCCAACACATGATCTCGAATTGGCAGCAGTAATTTATGCATTGAAGCTGTGGCGACATTACCTCGTTGGTAATCGTTGCGAGATCTACACCGACCACCAAAGCCTGAAATACTTGTTTACTCAGCCCGACCTGAATCTCCGCCAACAGAGATGGCTCGAGACAATAGCCGATTTTAACATGGATATTCATTACACCCCTGGCAAAGCTAATGTGATGGTTGATGCCCTGAGCCGTAAAGCTTACTGTAGTGAACTTGAGGTGCAGCTAGAACAACCACCTCTGTATGAAGATTTTCAAAAGTTGAACCTCGAGATTGTTCCTCAAGGTTGTGCAAATAACCTGGTCATTGAACCGGATCTCGTCAAATCCGTCAAGTGTATACAGTTCTATGATGATTTCGTACACAAGATTAAGCGCGATATCGCCAATGGGAGACCCTCACCCTTCACCCTTGATAGTAATGGTGCGGCGTTCTACCAGAACCATTTAGTGGTTACTCACAGCAAGGGCAGGCATGAGAACCTGGATATGACCCCGAAGGTCATGAAAGCGGCTCACGATACCCCGTTGTCCATTCATCCTGGAAGCACCAAGATGTACCAAGACATTCGTCAGCAATTCTGGTGGCCCAACATGAAGCAAGACATTGCCCGATATGTTTCTGAATGTGACGTTTGTCGTCGCGTCAAGGGGGAACATCAAAAACCCTCTGGAAAACTACAACCACCTGAAATCCCTGTATGGAAGTGGGACAAAGTTCAGATGGACTTCGTCACCGGTTTTCCCCGATCCCAGAAAGGTAACGATGCTATCTTTGTCGTCATCGACCGGTTCTCCAAGGTTGCTCACTTTATACCAGTCAAGGAGAAGATCACGGCGGCTCAGTTAGCGGAATTGTATATCGCCCAAATCGTGTCGCTCCACGGTATTCCGTTGGAGATCAGTTCAGATCGCAGCAGCCTTTTCACCTCCAGATATTGGCGGAGTTTCCAAGAAGCTCTGGGACTACTCTGCATCTCAGCACAGCTTATCACCCCCAGTGACAGGGCCAAGTCGAACGCGTCAATCAAATACTTGAAGATATGCTTCGAGCTTGTGTCATCTCCTTCGGCAAGAAATGGGAGGAATCTCTTCCATTTGCTGAATTCTCGTACAACAATAGCTACCACGCTAGTCTGAAGATGGCACCCTATGAAGTTCTCTATGGGCGTAAGTGTCGGACCCCTCTGAGTTGGTCAGAAACTGGGGAACGTGCACTCATTGGCCCGGATATTATTCAGCAAGCTGAAGACCAAGTTCACGTCATCCGTGAACATTTGAAGGCCGCTCAGTCTCGTCAGAAGAGCAACTATGACCGCAAACACCGTGAAATGGAGTATCAACCTGGTGAATACGCATACCTCCGTGTCACTCCCATGAGGGGCACTCATCGCTTCGGTATCAAGGGCAAGTTGGCTCCTCGCTACATTGGCCCGTTCTGTATCCTTTCCAGGAGTGGACCCGTGGCATACCGGTTGAAATTGCCGCCGAACCTCTCCCAAGTCCACGATATCTTCCATGTGTCGCAACTCCGTCGCTGCTTCAAGGATCCTATCCGCGAAGTGGAGCCTGATATGATCGAGCTGCAACAAGACTTGACTTATCGAGAACATCCGAGCCGCATTCTCGATCAGTATGAACGCCGAACCCGCAACAAGACCGTCAAGTTCCTCAAGGTTCAGTGGTCGAATCACTCTGAAGATGAAGCCACGTGGGAACGCGAAGATCGCCTTCGCGATGAATACCCCGATCTTTTCCTCACTACCACTTAAATTCTCGGGACGAGAATTCTTGTAGTGGGGGAGATTTGTAACACCCTCAGATGCTTGTAACAGTAATCTTCATCACTGTTGACTATCACTGTTTGCTAATCACTGTTATCCCCTGTCCCTAATCAAACTTTGCTTCTGCTCTTTTCAAACCATGCTGGTTGGTAATCAAAACACAAAGCCCAATGCATTTTGCTCATCATGAAACCAACCCTAGTTGAAACTACCTCAAATGGAAATTAAAACAAAAGTGCTCAAATAAAGTTGTTCCAAAAATCATGGAACTAATTTTGCAAATTGCCTAAAATCATTAAAATGATGTTGGACCAACTTTGGTAATTTTTGGAGTCACAGAAAATTCTAAACAATTCTAACAGTAGGTTAAAACCCTAACTTTGGACATTTAATATTTAAAATAAATACCTAATGATTTTATTTTGCTTCAAAACTTTTTGTGGCACTGACATATAATGTTATACTAATTTTGGGACACCTAACCCTTTTTACAAAAATGCAAAAGGCACTAAAGTAAAATACAAACCACAGGACAGTACACAAAAACCAGAAAATGGAGAAAACACAATAACTCGCCTGGGGCGAGGCCCACCGCAGCCCAGCCCAACCCCCCCCTTGTCTTCTTCCTCCAACCACCCCCCCCACCTGCCCCGTACGACGCCCGCCGTGGCCACGCCACTGCCAGCCGGCCCCGCCCTCCAACTGCTCCCTGCCGCCGCTGTCGCGATAAGGATGACGCCCTCGACCCCCTGGACACCCCCGCACCTCCATTCCCCTCCTCCTCCTCTCGCCATCGTCGGGGAATGAATCACCCGAGCGCAGCCTCGCCGCCGTGGTGAACCACCGCGGCCAACAGACTCCCCGAGCCCCGAAGACCTGTCCAGCGTGCTCCTCGTCGACGTCCTCGTCTCCGAGCGCAGGGAATCGAACCGTGGAGCCCGGCAGCGACGACTACGCCACCGTTCCCCTCCGGCGCCGCCGCGACATCGCTGTCGAATTCCCGCGTCGTCAAGCCTCCCCGAGCCCACTGCCTCCCACTACGTGCTCACGGTGAGTGTGGCCACCACCTCCAACTCCCCGATTCCCATCCCTCTCGCCGTAGCTCGTGTCGCCATTAGAGCCGTGGCCACCTCGCCGCCGCCGAGCTTTTCCCCGCGGCCTAGAGCGCGCATTTGACGCGCTAGGCGTGTCACTCTGCGTGCGCTGCTCCTAGGAGCCGAATGGTATAGCGCGTGCCCCAGTCCCGCGGTAGAAACGTCGTCGTCGTCCCCTCGTGCTCACGGGCCGCCGCCTGACCTTGTCGCCGTCGTCACTCCGGTGACCACCCGGCCAAGCCACTGCTTCCAGACGCCTCCCCGTTGTCTCCCCGTTCGTTTGGGACTAACCGCGCTCTCCCCCGTGCCCTGTATCGACGACGCCGTCAACCTCGTCGCCGGCGAGTCACCGGTGGGGTTCCGGTGAGGCTGACCGGTGGGACCCCGGTGTCAGCTAGTTAATTAGAGCTTAATCCAAAACCCTAACCCACTGACAGTGGGCCTGCCCCCTTAATTCCCCCGGTAAAAATTTAAACTAAGATATAAACCCCCCTTAGTCACTGACTTGTGGGTCCCCTAGCCATTTAGTTTAATTATACCTGTTTAATCAGCTCTGGAGTCTATGACACCTCGGCCCCACCTGTCATTTTGTTTATTAAAAAGGTTTATTAAAAATCCAGAGACTGACATGTGGGTTCCACATGTCAGCACTGTTCTGGATAATGTTGTGATGTTTTGGATAATGTTTAAATAAATAATAAAAGAAATCCAGAAAATCATTTAAATTGGTTTAAACTTTGAAATTCAATAACTTTTAAACCGTAACTCGGATTCAAAAACTTTATACATGAAAGTTGATCAGAAAAATACTACGAATACGAATACGCTATCTGTATGTCTAACACACTCCTCTAACACCACGAACATCGAACATTCCCCCTCCGGACCGTCTGTCCGATAAATTGTCCGGTACTGTTAGAGTGCCCGGATGAATTTATTCCGAACACGAAAGTTGTTCGGAATGGATCAAATAGCACGGATACACCCCCCTTATGTTGTTCCAATAACCACGACACCTCCGGCTTGATCCTTCCCCCTCCGGACCCCCTGTTCGGTAATCGCCCGGAGCCGGTAGTTCATCCTCAGATGAATTCCCGCTCCGAGCATATTGCATTGCACTACGTTAGAACCCTGTTTACATTTCATCTATTATGTCTTGCATTTGTATTGCTATTATTGTTGTGTATTTATTGTTTCTCCCCCCCCTTTTAATCTCCGGTAGACCCCGCTGCTGCCGTCGACTACACCGCTGCTGAGTACGACTACGTCGTCGACGACCCTACTACTACCATCGAGCTTGCAGGCAAGCAGAGCCATTCTCTTCCCCAGATATCGCCTATCTTTCCGTACATTTATTGCACTAGGCATTGATACTGCTGCTGCTACGATTACAATCCTATTCAATTGCATAGCCTGTTTTTTTTGTCGCCCCTTGATGTACTTTCCTTTAATCCTATGCTGCCTATTATTACTTATGCATTATTCAGCAGTGAACCCTGCGCATTGTTATCTAGGATTAGATAGAGGGCCGTGGTCACTCAGGGGAGTGAACGCAGATATAAATATTATAACTGCACACGTACGGTAAAATGCAGACTCCGTCTAAGGCCCCTATCTGGGTTATGCCTAGTCACCTCAAGTGTGAGCTATCAAGGAGTAATCCTTGTACTCCACTCGAGGCTGACTTTGTCTTACCGCCATAGGGTCCTGGAAACGGTTGTCCTAAAGGTAAGAAGTCGGGCGACCCAACGGTGCCCGCGAGAGGTATTGCGACGGGACGACAGGGAGGGCACGACCAGTGTACCGGTGTGCTTGGCCCATGGTCGTTGGCCGCGAGAGTTACCAACCCACGAAAGTCGAGCTCCTCCCGGAGCACACGCGAGACAAGGTAAGGAGACGGTTCACCTTGTTGGTAACCGCAGTGACTTGGTGGGACGACAGGGCAGGCACCGATGTACTGGTGGTCCTGGCTGCTGTCGTTGTCCGCGGGTCGGTTAAGACGAGGCAACGATAACGGTTGTCACGCAGGTTAATTAAAATACTAAATGGTTCAGTGAATGTCTTGAGTTGGCTATATGCCATGTACGCACTACCTACCCGTGGGAACTACGAGTTATGGGCTCCTTCGCTTCTTAGTGTCGTCCGAGGACTCTTCAGACGTCAGCAGTACCGCGGGCTGATTGCCGGGAAGTGCGCTGTCTTCTTGGCTCGAGCTGTGTTGTTTTTGTTACGGCTTCCAGGCCACCCACGCACCGTGCAGGAGTACGTCAGGGTTGGGGTCCAAGGCCCTGAGTACTTAGGATTTAGACCGGCGGATGGCCTCTCTGTTGAGTTTGAAAGATGGGCTATGAAGTGTCGGATAGCCTCGGTGGAGCATTCCCTAACAAGGTTCCCGCCACCCTGGAGATCCGTGCGTGTAGCGTAACACAAGTGCACCCCTGCAGGGAAGAATTGATCTATCGATAGCCGTGTCCACGGTAACAGGACGCTTTATGATGAAGCTGGATCTTACCACTAGAAACTATTATTATTAAACTGTATGGTTCCGGGTTCTTTTCCTCGCGGGGATGTCGAGGAGGTGAACTCGGAGGCATTGTTAATTATTACACCTTATTATTATTCAATGTTGCAGCAACTTCTGCTTCATTGCTACTTTACTGTTTTATATAAACTGTTGGCTGATTCTTATCTCATGCTGCAAGACACCGTCGGAAGATGCTAGTCTTCGTTAGGCCTAGTTTCTTACCCTTGCTCCGAATTTCTGTCTTCAGTCCACTATATACAGCCTCTTCATTCCGTTGATACAATGCATAATGCTTAGTAGCGGACGTAAGACTCGCGGGTATACTAGATACTCACCTTCTTTATTTCCTTTACTGTTTTGCCTGATCGGCCGCTGCAGCCGACGTTGGAGTCCAGGAGCAGGAGTACCCCGGAGGCGCCTACTACGACGTCGAGTTCCCCGTTGACCAGGAGTAGTACTGTGGATCCCAGGCAGGAGGCCTCGCCTTTTCGTTCTGTATCTCTGATGTGATTTGTGCTAGCCTTCTTAAGGCAAAACTTGACTAACTATGTCTGTACTCAGATATTATGGCTTGTATGACTTATATTTCCGGGTCCGCGTGACCCCCTCTATTGTAATATATTTGTTTATCCTTTTGTGTTTAGCGTTGTGCTGTGATATTATCACCGTGGCACCCTAATCTCAGTCGTGTACCCTGTGTGTATGATTACTATACACGGTCTGATTTTTGGGGCGTCACACAATGCCTAGTACAAGAAAGTACGGAAAAGATAGGCGATATCTGGGGAAGAGAATGGCTATGTTTACCTGGTAGCTCGACGGTAGGGGTAGGGTCATCGACGAAGTAGTCGTACCCGACAGTGGTGTAGTCAGCGGCAGCAGCGGGGTCTACCAGAGATTAAGTTGGGAAGAAACAGTAAATATAAAGCAAGCATAACAAAGAGATGCATGACAAGACATATACATTGATATCGGGGTTCTAACGCAGTACAAAGTATTTTGCTCGGAGCGGGAATTCATCCGGGGATGAAATACCGGCTCCGGGTGATTATCGACAGACGGCCCGGAGGGGGGATGTCGATGTTCATTGTGTTAGAGGGGTGTGGTTGGTATATATATATATAGCGTATCCATATTATTTATGTTTTTCTGATCAATTTTCATGTATAAAGTTTTTGAATCTGACTTACGGTTTAAAAGATATTCAATTTCTGAAGTTTAAATCATTTTAAATCATTTTCTGGATTTCTTTTATTATTTAATTATCCATAATCTTATCCAGAATAGTAATATGACAAGGGGGACCCACATGTCATACACAGATTGTTTATAATCCAATTTAATTAACTTAATAATCTAGTGGGACCCAACTGTCATGGACACACACACTTAACCATTCTATTTTAACTTAACAGAGAGTTAAGTTGATGGGGGCCACCTGTAAGTCTCTGGGGGGGTCTTATAATTTAAAAGTTTTAATTTAGATTAACCCCTGGCCTTGGGCCCACGTTCCAGTGACATAGGAGGGATCAAGTTAGCACTAACCACCGCCACGTGATTAATGTTCCTGCCGGCGGCGAGGTGCAAGGCGGCGCTACAGGCAACGGCGGGACAAGCGGAGAGCACCAACGTGCTGCCCTCGCTCGTGCGCATCCAGGGGAGGCCACAGGAGGCCATGGGGTGGCTGAAGACGACGCCAGTGAGGACCAACCACAGCGGCTGGCATACGACACAAATGGCAACTGGTGACCATTACGAAAACCAGCGCTATGCTTGGATGAAATGAACGCAAAGCTTCTCGGGAGCGTGTTGGTGCTACTAGCATGACCTGAGGCACACGGGGGCAAGCACACAGACATCCCTGGCGGCGCCGAGCTTGGCCCCCATGGCAACGATGACTAGAGCGAAAGGGGAGGCTCAAGGACGATTGGCGACGAAAGAGAGGCTCACCAAGAACCTGCAGGTGTGCTTAATTCGCTCGGGGAAGGTACGGGGCAGCCAAAATTTAAGAAGTTCGCCGGCGGGTCCGACGAGGAAAACGAAGATGATGCTCTTGATTCGCATGGTCCCGGCTCGAATCCTCCGGCTAGTAGTCGTAGACGACGACGCGACTACTGGACACGACGGCGAGGAGCGGGGAGGCCGCTGACCACGGTGGTTGCAGCGGCGCGGCCACTGGCGAGGTCGTGAGGAGAGCGGTGGCGCGAGGTAGGTAGCGGGGGAAAGAGGGCATCCTCGGGTTAGGGTTGGGGGGCCGGGGCTTGGGGGTTCTTATTCCCACCGGGGGCTCGCCGGATGGCCTCCACGGCACGCCGATCGTGGGATTCCCTCCACGCACGGAAGGAAGAATACAGCAGGGTGTGGGCTGGGCCGGGGTGGTGGGCTGAGGGTGTGGTTCACCGGTTCCACCGACGTCACCCTTAGATAGAGGCCCTGGGCGTGGAATAGTCTTTTTTATTTTCTTTTATTTACTGTCTTTTCCTTTCTGTTTTATTTTGTTTTGCCTATCATTTGAATTTTGAAAATTGTGAAACACGTCCCACAATTAGTATTGTAAATTGCTAGAGTTCCACAAAAAGATTGGTGGGTTTATAAATTCTTTTGCATTTGTTTGGAATTTACAAATTGCAAATGGTGTTGTTTTGCTGCTGGTATGATTTGTTTGCATTTTTACATAGCTTGATAAACTACCACAACCATACTAGCATCACTACAGGAATTCACCTATTTGCCGTCTACCTCGGCGGACGGCAAACACCTATATGGTGGACGGCAAAGTCCGTTGCCGTCTGCCCCCGCACGGCAAAGCACCCGTCAGCCATTTCTTCGGCAAAGAGGTGCTTTGCCATCTGCAGGAAATCGACGGACGGCAAACTCCTTTGCCGTGCGCATTTGTGCAAGCAGACGGCAGAGCGGGCGTGACGGCGAACCTTTGCCAGCCGGATCCGTCAGGCCGTTAACGGCGGGGTTTGCCGTCTACTGGCAGACGGCAAAACAGTATGACGTCATCCGGCAGGTCCATGATGTCACTCCCACCCCCCCCCCCCCACCGTCATATGTTTGCCCGTCCTGCAGCAGACGGCATAGTCTCCCAACTTTGTCGTCTGCCTTGCCAGAGGCAGACGGCATAATGACCAAATGGTCACCCAGCTGTTGCCAGATTGCACAGCTAGGCGCCACGTGTTCTCTTTGCCAACTGCAGGCAGACGGAAAAGGCAGCACCTCCCCGCTGTTCTCCTAATACACTTCTCGACAACAAGCCGAGAGGTTGTGTATTCGGAGAACAACAGGGAGGCGCTGACGAAATACCGCGTCGGATCGGGACCAAAGCATGGGAAACCGACCCAATCTACATACATACTCGGGCTGTCCATGGATAACGTTGGACAATTCAAAAGAATCACTAATATAAATATGCAAATTAATGCATATTTATAATTGTAACCCTTTCGAACGGGAGACGCATACTGGTTACGCGACTGACCTAGCTAGTGTCATCGGCACGAAGGCCGGAACAGAGCAAAAGGAAGGGGGGAGGAGGATATAGGACTTTTTTTACTCACCCTCGAACGCAGGGGAGGTCGTCGATCACGAGACCCTCGACGGCGGTGCTCGAGGTGAAGGGGAAACAACTGCACATTAAAATTCAGAAAATCAACACAAACACTAGTACCGGTAATTAAGCTAAGATCTTTTTCTTTTCTTTCTTTTTCTTCTTATTCTTATTCTTCTTCTTCATTTTCTTCTTTTTATTTTTCTTCTTGTTTTATTCCTTATTCTTCGATCTTCTCTTTCTTTTTCTTCTTCTCTTTCTTTCTCTTCCTCTATTAAATTTATTTTCCCTATTCTTCTTTCTCCTCTTTTCTTCCTATTCTTCTTATGTTTCCTATTTTTCTTCTACTTCTTCTTTGTCCTCTTCTTCTTCTTCTTTTCTTCTTCTATTTATTTTCCTTCTTCTATTTCTTTTCCTTCTAACTATAACTAATTAAAACTAAATCTAACTACTTAAAACAGAAATCAAATCCTAACTAATTATGCTAACCTACAATCTTACTAACTACAAATACTAGCACTAATATTACATTAACTGAAAAAATTCAAAAAATTCTAACACCAACACATAAATACTAACACCTAAGACATAATTACTAACTAGTAACATTGCAATTGAATTAACAGAACAAAAAAAATCCTAATAAACAGTAAACCTAACTATAATCCTAATCCTAACAAATCCTAAACATTAACCATAATACTAACAAATCATAAAAAGTAACTATAATACTAACTATAAACCTAACAAATCCTAAACACTAACAAAAACTAAATCCTAAACACTAACAGATCTAAATTTGTCAATAAGAAAACAGAGGAGAGGGGGTGCTCACCAGTGGGGAGGAGTCGGCTTCGGGATGGAGGAGGGGTGCGGCGGCGGCGTGCTGGAGGGTGACAGCGGCGTCGGGCTGGAGGGCGGCGGCGGCGTGCTGGAGGGCGACGGCGGAAGGGGTGGAGAGGGAGGAGAGGGAGCGGCGGGGAGGAGGGAGGGAAGGGGGATGGCACGAACGGCGGGGAGGGGGGCGTCACGACCAACGGCGGGGAGGGGGGCACGAACGGTGGCGGCGGGACGGTGAGGCTAGAGTGGAGAGGGAGGTGGAGAGAGTGGAGAGAGTGGGGCGCGAGGGGAACGTGGGGTTAACGGTTCACTTTTTTGCCGTCTACCGCCAGACGGAAAAGGCCTTTGCCGTCTGCCGGCAGACGGCAAAAAAGTGAACCGTTAACCCTAGACCGCGGAGTGCCCCAGTGGGCCCCACAATTTTATGTGCCGTCTTCCTTTCTCCTCTTTGCCGTCTACTTTATATAAGGCGGACGACAAAACGTCTCATTACCGTCTGCTGTCGCGAGGCAGACGGCAAATAACCAATTTACCGTCTGCTTGATCTTTGTCGTCTGATATTAGGGAAGCTGACGGCAAATAACCCCTTTGCCGTCTGCCCCGATGAAAAGCAGACGGCAAAGAGTCTGACACATGGCAAACTAGTGAATTCCAGTAGTGCATGGTCCAGTGATTATTAGTGATTTTACAAAAGTGGTTGTATAATTTTTGGACAAAGTTTTAATTGTCCCATGATTTTTTATATTAACCAAACGGAATTTTTGGAATGTGATCAAAAGCAAAGATGATCAAGGAAATTATCAAGCACACTGATTTAACTGTAGCAAGGTGATTACTTTTCCATCAACAATGATTACTGTTACAAGACCTGAGGGTGTTACAAATCTCCCCCACTACAAGAATTCTCGTCCCGAGAATCTAAGTGGTAGAGGGGAAAAGATCGGGGTATTCTTCACGAAGACGATCTTCGCGTTCCTGATACGTCCAAAACGTATCTATAATTTTTACTTGCTCCATGCCTCTTTTGTGTGATATTGCTATGATATTGATGAACTTCCATACACTTTTGATCGTATTTGTACTAACCTATTAACTCAGTGCGCCCCAGTGCCAGTTCTTGTTTTCTGCTGTTTTTCTATTTCAAGTTTCCCCCTTATTAAAAGTACCAGAAAAATTCCGGGAAAAATGTAGGAAAAATCAGCGTACCGGAAGCTTCGCGAAGATCCCAGGAGGGGAGCCAGGGGGTAGGCGGCCAGAGGGCGCGGCAAGGCCCCTGGCCGCGCCTGGAGCCCCTGGCCCACCTCTGGCTGCCCCCTTTCGCCTATTTATTCCCCGTGACGAGAAACCCTCGGGGACGAAACCCTTTTTCGCGATTTCTCCTCTGTTCCGCCGCCGCAGCGCTTCCAATATCGGGAGCACACGAAGACCTCTTCCAGGCACCCTGCCGGAGGGAGGAATCACCTCCGGGAGCTTCTCCACCATCATGGAAGCTTCCCGGACGAACCGTGAGTATTGCACCTTGGACCATGGGTCCATGATCGGTACCTATGTGATGTTATCCTCCCCTCTTTGTTCTTCATGGTTTAGACCTCGTGAGCTGCCCTACATGATCGAGGCACATATGTAATCTTTCTGCTGTTGCTATGCTGAGTTTGCTGGGATCTGATGGATTATGATATTATGTTTAGATTGTGATTGAGTTATATATTTGATTCTCTTATTTTATATTTATGTTCTTGAGTAACTCTTGCATGTTATCCGTTGCTGTTTATTGCTTTGGCCAAGTAGTAGGTAGTGACTCGAAGAGGGAGCGTTATGCATGATTGTGGGTTCATGCCCCCCGATGACTAGCTTGAGTGACAGAAACATGAGTCTAGGGGATGTGTTGTTGCCACAAGGGGGAAAACAACGGTGCTTGTACTTGCGGGTGCAAGGATTGTTTATTTTACGCAAAGTTCTTTAATGCAGTTGTCCTTTGCTTTGAGTTTACACTTTGGGTGAGATTTGCAACTTAATACCAGCGAGATGTTCTGGATAGATATCTCAAGGTGGATGATTAGTAAGTAGATGCAGATGGATTTCAGTCTACTTGTCTTGGCGTATCGCCCTTGCTTTTGAACCTCTTCCTTTCTGTTTTGCATAATTAGCATTGTTTTGCGCACATAATCCTATCAATTGCCCAGCTGTGATTTGTTTACCTTGCATTGCTATTTTATCTTCTTTTGGGAGAGAGACATCACTAGTGAACATCATAGGACCCCTGTCCATATTACCACCACTGTTTACACTATCAATTTACTTTCAGTATTTACTTTTCCGTTGCTATCACTATCTATCATTATTATCCAGAGTGTTTTATCCTTTGTAAACAACAAGGCCGGAGGAATTGACAACTCCTCTGTACTCGTTGGGAGCAAAGCTATCTGTGTGTGTGCAGGTCCAGGAGAAGCAAGTGGACGGCGCCTCACTTTTTGAACCACCTACTTGTCGACCTTGGAGTCCTACGGGAAACAATCTTAAAACCTCGGTCTATTCACCAAGGGAAACTTGCCGTTACGCTACATCTCACTTTCCACTTGGGGTAACCAACGAGGGTGAGAAGCTATCTCGTGTATCAAGCAAATTTCTGGCGCCGTTGCCGGGGACTCCACTCTTCAAGATAGGGGAGTTGCACACTATCTTTTATCTTTTCTTTTTAGTCTTGTTAGTTTACCTTTCAGTTTTTGCTTTAGTGTCTTTTATCAAAAATCAAAAAATAGTTATCTTGCTTGCTGCTGCTATGGGTTCCTCTGAGAACACCAAGTTGTGTGACTTCACTAGTCACAACAACAGTGACTTTATCTGCACTCCTATTGCTACACCTGCTACTTCAGCACCTTCTTATGAGATTAAACCTGCTTTGCTGAACCTTGTTATGAAAGATCAATTCTCTGGTGCTAGAGATGGCGTTGCTTTGCATTTAAATAATTTTATTGAGCTTTGTGATATGCAAAAGTACAAGGAGGTAGATGGTGATATTGTTAAGCTTAATCTTTTTCCTTTCTCCTTGAGGGATGAAGCTAAAATATGGTTTCAATCCTTGCCTAAGAATAGCATAGACTCTTGTGATAAGTGCAAGGATGCTTTTATCGGGAAGTACTACCCCCCTGCTAAGATTATCCAATTGAGGAGCTTTATTATGAATTTTAAACAATTGGATAATGAACACGTTGCCCAAGCTTGGGAACGCATGAAATCTCTTGTTAAGAATTGCCCTACGCATGGTTTGACTACTTGGATGGTTATCCAGACTTTTTATGCAGGCTTGAACTTTACCTCGCGGAACTTGTTAGATTCGGCCGCGGGAGGAACCTTTATGTCAACTACACTTGGTGCTGCCACAAAACTTCTCGATGAGATGATGATCAACTATTCCCAATGGCACGCCGAAAGAGCCCCAACAGGTAGGAATGTAAACTCTGTCGAGGAGATCTCCTCCCTAAATGAAAAGGTTGACTTGATCATGTCTTTACTTACCAAGCAATCTCCTATTGATCCTCAAAATGTTCCTTTAAATTCTTTGATTGCTCAGGATCAAGTAGATGTGAACTTTATCTCTAGAAACAACTTCAACAACAATGCTTATAGGAGTAACTTTGGTAGCAATCCTAGACCGTTCCCCTCCAACAACTATGGGAACAACAACACTTATCCTAGCACCAAAAACTCCACCTCTGAATTAGAAAGTATGCTTAAAGACTTTATCACTACCCAAAAAACCTTCAACAAGAGTGTAGAGGAAAAACTAGACAAACTAGATGCCCTCTCGTCGAAGGTAGACAATTTAGCCCATGAAATAGAATTGCTTAAAATTTGAACTTCTCCCCTTGAGGAGAGGAAGGTCACTCCTATGAATGTTATCCAATTGCAAATTAATGAAAACATTAGGATGATGGCTAAACTCAAAGAGAGATGGTCTAGATAAAAGGAGGAACAAGATAGAATTAAGAGCCTTCCTACACACCATACTGTTGCTACTATCCAAGTGGTTGAGGATATCCAAACTTTTAGCACCCAATGCACCCCTAGTCCTATAGGACCTATTAATGGTGATGCTATAACCTCAACCGTAGAAGAAGAAATTCCTATGACTATAGAAGCTACCAAACAAGTGAGCCTAAAGGACACCACTACCACTTTACTTGATAGTAGTGACCTTGATTTTGATAATTTCACTCTTTCTGAAGTTATTCGTTTCCTTCACAAGATGGCTAGAGACCCCCACACCAACACACTTAATCTTGCCTTCACGGAGCATATCACTAATGCTCTCATCAAATCTAAGGAGGAGAAGCTTAGGGTAGAAGCCTCCTTACCTAGAAAGCTAGAAGATGGTTGGGATCCTATGATTAAAATTAAGTTGAATAACTTTTCTTGCTTTGCTTTATGTGATCTTGGAGCTAGTACCTCTGTTATGCCTAAAAGAATGTATGATATATTTGAGTTGAAACCTTTTGATGCTTGTTCTTTTGGTGTTCGTCTCGTCGATTCTTCCGTAAAGAAACCTTTGGGGAAGATAGATGATGTTCTTATCATTGTCAATGACAACTATGTTCCCGTTGATTTTACTATTATGGACATTGAATGTGAACCTTCTTGTCCAATTATTTTGGGACGTCCTTTTCTTCGCACCATAGGTGATGTTATTGATAAGAAAGAAGGGATTATAAAATTCCAATTCCCTCTCAAGAAACCGATGGAACACTTCCCTAGGAAAAATATTAAGTTGCCTTTTGCGTCTGTCACACGGGCTAGTTATTTTCTTGAAAAGACTTGATCTTTTTGCATTAAGCCTAGATAATGGCTTCAAAGAAGCGCTTTCGGGAGGCAGCCCGCAACGAATTTAGGATTTCCTTTTTGTTTTTATTCTGTTTTTAGTGGTCTTGATGATTGTTACTACTGTAGCAACATCATTGTATCTTTAATTTTCAAGCTTTGTGCCTTTTATAGCCTCATACGACGAGGGAAGTGAAAGTTGTGACATGCTGTCCAGAAAACAGATTCTTTCCCCGTGACTAGAAAAATCAGCGAAAAATCTCAGTACATATTTTTGAGCTGAATTTTTTGCACAGCGTGGTCTATACAATTACGAAACTTTCGTATGTTCTGAGTTTTTTTATTTGAGTTGCAGAAGTACCCCTAAAAAATTCTTTACTACCTGCTGGTCTGTTTTTCACAGATTCTGTCCTGTTTTGCCTTTTCTTCGTTTTGCAAACCTTAAGCTTGATTTTTCTTTGCAAATTTTTTTTGCCGATCTTGAGAAAAAGTAGCTCTTCAAGGTTATCCAGTAGAGAAAAAATTATTTTATTATGGGTACAAACCTCGCTAATCAGATTATGATGAGTTATGTATGAAGGGAGTTTTCAAGTGTGCGAGGGAAGATGATGAAAGAAGATTAAGAAGTGTCAAGCGTTCAAGCTTGGGGATACCCCCATGCATCCCCAAGAAATATTCAAGGATACTCAAGCATCTAAGCTTGTGGATGCCCCCGTGCATCCCCTTCTCCATCGACAATTATCAGTTCGTCTCTCGTTTCACTATATTTTTATCACTTCATGCGTTATGTGCTATTCTTGGAGCGTCTCGCTCTGAGGTTTTGTTTTTAGTTTCATTTAGCTTTTCTTTTTGTTCATAACAAGTTAGAATACAACTTTCTTTGTGTGGGAGAGAAACACGCTCCACTTCCAAAATTTAGAACACAACATAGGACTTTTTCCTGGTTATCTTTGATGTGTTTGTTCCTTATCTTTCCGTAGCTGCTGTCATGCTTTACTCTTAGCTTTCATGTTTATCTTTTAAAAGAGCTTTTGTTTAGTTTATAGCTGGAACTCTCTTGAGTTTTCATGTTTATTTTGTTTAGAGAGTTTTCCTGTTGCACTGAGTTTTGTGTCTTGACTTGAAGTAGGTAATTCAGGTTGCTATTCTTTTTGTAGTAGTAACTTGCAAAGTTTTGAGGTGTTGTCTTCAGTAATGTTTGGACTTTTTGTGTCAAGAGCTTTATCCTATTAGTGATTGATGTCGTATTTTGGGCAATCCGTGTTTATTTTCAAAAAGCTACAAAATAGTTGAGAACTTTAGCTACTAGTTGGATAACTACTCTTCTGAGGGGTCGAATATTAGAGTACACTCATGTACCATGAGTTGAGGATGCGCAAGGATAACCAAACCCCCATACACTCCTCCTCGAGGTACTTGTCTCTTTGTGAACCTACTTATTTGTAAGGGAAAATATGCTACACTAGCATTATGAGGTTGGCTAACGATCTAGAGAGTAAGATAAGAAGCCAAGCATTCGATGAGGAATCGCCTCCAACAAGTCTTGCTATCAACTACTTACGCAATTATAACACCTATCCTATCCTTGTCGTCCTCTTCGCATCCCGACGAAGAGGAAGCAGTCAAGGCACACTCACACATTGATCAAGTTATATTAAGATTATCTTAGATGTTGTTGTCTATGAACAAGGAGTAGGTCTCAAGTCGTGCATAACCGTGGACACGGCTTCTCGAAAAGATTTAACCCTGCAGGGGTGTACCAACTGCCCATTACAAGGCTCCGCACACACGCCCATCTCTCTCAGTTGCTACCCATTATAGGCAACCATTTTATGATTTAGTTCCAAGATATCCAAAACGATAGGTCCCTCTAACTAACAACGAACAAATCCGGGTGGCCCCCGGTGAGTCGACACCCAACTCAAAAGCCGGCCGCCCTCTCGAATCGGTCTCTACCGTATGACTCGGGTTTGGATAGCCGGTTAATCACACATGGGAAACCGGGTCCTCAGCCGGACAAGGTGGACCAACAAGGAAACCATGTCCCTGCTGGCCCAGGTTGGTTTGAAAACTACTGGCGGCCGACCAGCACACACACGGTTTCAAATGGTAAATCAGCTTGGGCCACCACTAGAAAAGTTTGAAGCTAGGTAGGTAAGAAAAGGGGACCCCATAAAATCCCACACGCGGTTAGGCACGCTCAGTCTTAAAACCAATACCCGGAACTCGGGTCCTAGGTGACTCGAATGGAACAAAGCGTCGGGGCTGGATAGCCTAGACCTTCCATCCTTCGACGAATATAGTCAACATTATAATAATCATATCATCAACAACAATATAATAATGTGATAGCCCAAACCAAGGAGAAACAGGGTAACATCGTAGCATCCTAAGCATGCATACTAAGCAGGGGCTAAGCAACGAGCAATAGTAACATAGCAGTACATGGTTTGCTTGGAGGGGACATGGTTGTATCGGTTTGAAAGAGGTTGTAAACATCTGGTAGGATCAAACATCGAACCTATCCTATACTAGCATGCAAACCGCTGGTTGAAATAGAATGGATCATAAGTAATGCATAGTCCTTTCCTGTTGATAAGTCCGGTTCCGATGGTGTAGTTGATCGCAAGCTCGCATCGTCTCCGAGAGGTACCCGCGGAAGCACACAAGACGTTAAACACTGGAAAGCAATCAACGAGCAAGAACTATATTACTACGAAGCAAACACGAGCAAGCATCAACAAGAAGGCAACACGAGACATCGAACCTACCGTCGAGAGCGGTTACTAACAGGTTAAGTGGAGTACTCGTCACGCACGACGATACCGCACATTTGGAAAGGTTCAAGTTGTTCAGCTACAGGTGATCAACAAAGGTTGTTAACATGGCATCTCACTCAGGCATGGCATAGCACACAAACATGTCAAGAGGTGAAGCATAAGGTAAACTGTCTATGCTAGTCAAGTTAAGTGAGGCACAACCGTAAACATGGCATATCACTAAGTGCCCCCACGACAATTTAAGTAATTGGTACTGTTCTTCCCTAAACCATATTTTAGGCTGGTTAACAGCAGCAAACAATAGCATAAACACAAAGTACACGAAAAACTAATCAAGTTACATATAAAGAACACCCCAGACGGAGTTACGGTTATTAAGATACAAGCAAAATAAGTTTGGAACACAATCTGCCAACATCAGGAAGCACACTTTAGAGCAATGCATAAACAGGATAATGAGTGCACACATGCTAAAAAATGATATGCAACTAAAGTAGACATGGCAGGGAAGGCATGGCAAAAGGAATCATGCAAATAGGCATCATGAACAACTAGTTATAGCCCATGCAAAATGCAATAAAACATTACTGGTCTAGGACTTAGTGAAAATCAGAGAAACATGGCAGAAACTGTTATTTTTATGCTGTACAAACAGGAGAAAAACTATATGCAAAACTTTAGCAACATGACATAGCAATATATGAGCATGGAGTAGGCATGATGATGATCGGGTACAAACAAGAATCAAGGTAATAGGAATCACAGATCAAAAGATATTAAGCATGCAACATGGCATCAGGACGTTACAGACTTAGTGACAAACAGAGGTGGTTGTCAAAAACAGTGGCATAGCAACTTTGGAGCTCAATAACTAGATGACCAGCAAGTATATCATGACAATGCAATACATGTAATGGAAGTAGACATGATACTTAACAGTATGCAAAAAGAATCAATGCAATATGCCTCATGGATGTGTCACAATCATCAATCAAACTTGCAATAAAATACTATCAGCAACACTTAACAGGAACTAACAACAGTTAACAGTCTGATGCCCACTTCAACAGATATTTGGACCATCAAGATGGCCTCAAATCAAAATGCTCACAAAAGATGAACTGAAGTACACACAATTCTAAGCAATTTTCCTTTTGGGCGCAATGCGGTCCGAGCTACGGTTTACTCGCAAATCTACTCATAAAATAGCATCAGCAACAAAAATGTACAGACTTTGTGAAATATATAATAGACAGGGAAAAAATAAAATAACAAAAAAAGAAAATAAAAAGAAAAGAGGCCTCACCCCTTGGGCTTCGGCCCAAGTTGGCCTGGAGTCGGCCTGGCGGATCCGGGCTAGCGTCCTGGGCCTGGAGGCGCCTGGGCTGGACTGGGCCGCGGGGCCCACGTGGAGGCGCGGCCGGCCTGGCAGGGGAGGTGGCCGGCTCGGGCTCCTCCCATGCGGGGCAGGCAGGCGGCGGCTGCCATGGCCGTGGTGGCGCCGGAGGCCACATCAGCGAGGTCCCGGCAAGGCGAGGCGGCAGCGGGCGTCACCGGCGACTGACGCGCTGGCCGGCTCCGACGGAACGAGCGGCGGCGAGGGGATCCGAGGCCGGGCGACCACGACCTTCAAGTTCAAGGCGCATCCCATGGCGGTGGCGCTCCTCATGGCGTCCATGGAGGCTAGCGGGAGGCTCTGGCGATGGGCGTCGTTCTCTGCGACGGGGAGAGGAGAAGGTCAGGGGCAAGAGGAGGAGAGGGAAAGAAGGAGAAAAGGGCACGGCGCAGGAGAGGAGAGGGGCGGCCGGCGGCGTCCTGGCCGGCTGGCCGGAGGCGCGCGGCGGCGCGGCGGTCCGCTCGGGAGAGAAAAGAGGAGGTTGGTGGCTAGGTGGCGACGTGGCGCGATCTGGGCCGCCGGTTGCCCAGATCGGAGGTCTGAGTGGAGTTTGGATCTAGGGTTTCGGATTTTGGGGATAAAACTGCGAAAATGGGGCAATTTTTGGTGCAAAGTGGAGGGGTGGCTGCAATTTTGTGGCTAGGGAAACCCTAGAAAGAGGTGGGAGTGTGGTGGTATTTATATAGCCCAGGTGGTTGGCAGTTTGCAAAAACATCCCTGGTTTTTTCTCTCGCGCGCGCGGCGTTTACGTTTCTGACCGCCGGGGGTCCGCCAGACCTCCGATTCGGGTAAAACTTCAAACTGCACGATCAGCGCGTCGAGCCGGCGGCGTTCACCTCGCGCTGGAACCGTTCCGAGAACACTTTCCGGCGCGCTATAAAAATAATCCGTTTAATTATTAAACGGGGTTTTTGTTCTGTTGGATGCGGCTGGTCTCGTGCGGTTTTCACGACGGTGATCGGGTGAAACCCGGTGTCGCAAAGGTCGAGTGTCAGGGTGGAAAGGGTCGGTCTCCGTCCGGTACGAGATAAGAGGGGGGTAAATAATCGTCGATCGATAAATCAGGGATGCAAACACCACAAACAAATCAGACAATCAACCAATTCACACCGATAAAAAAAATTCTACTTTTTTTGAAATCTGGGTTGTTACAATACAACACCACCAACAAGGGATCTTGTCCCGAGATCCAGGACGATCTGGGGGATAGGGGAAGGGGAGAGAAAAGAGAGTCGACAATTCTTCAACACCACCAACAAGGGACTCTGCTCCATGTCGATGTCGAGCTTCCGTCGAGAAACTTTCCGCAGAGAGACGACATCGCCGGAATAACGAAAACGTCAGTAACAAGAGGGAGAACGATCGCGAAAACCAGTTCAAGGGATAGTGATTTTCGATGCAAGTCGTAAAAACACCAGGAAAAAGGATGGATGGCAATGTATGACCCAGATGATACCCAAAATCAGAGAAGCTAAAGGTACTACAGGAATTCCCAAACCTGAGATCGGAATTGAGACAATACACTGCAAGGAAGGCATTGTAACGGTTCCTATACTCCACACACTCGAGATCCTAGCGTTTGAGGAGGATAAGACGAGAATAAAAAACTTAATACACTTGTCCTGACCAGAGCAAAGGTAAGGAGTAAAAAGATCCTACTCTCCGACAACCAACTTAGTAACTACAAAATAGTTTTTGTCTAGACTCGACTTCGGCCAGAGAAGGGATCCTACGGTCGGTAAGGCTCTGATACCAAGTTGTAAGGCCCGATATGCGGTACTATTCCAGATCCAGATGTTTCAATCCAGATCCGGGGACGAAGCACATATCGGTCCCCCCGCGACAGATGACATAGCCATATGCCCCGGATTTCCAACATGATATCACAACATTACAGATACAATGATACAACATCTCATACAATCGGCATACAACTGCCTTAATACAATACAACAACGGAAGATACATGTCTGAGTACAGACTACAATCAAATGCCTACTGGCAAAGAGAAAAACATCGATCCCCATAACCACACGGGTCCAGGCCCTCCGCCGGGATCTGCCTAACTAGTCGTCGTCGAGTCTCCACATGAAACATCGATCACCGTACCTGTTGTCGATCAAGAACCCTGAAAAGATTTTGGGGGTAGTATCATGAGTACAGAAGTACTCAGCATCCAACTGTAGTGGTCAACTGACCCAGCAAGGACTTCATCACTCGTCATTCTAGGACAACTAGTAGTTTACGGTAAGGATGGGGTAAGTGGTGAGGTTTCTGCCTCACTAGCATTATGAAGTGGCTAACGATCTAGAGAGTAAGATAAGAAGCCAAGCATTCGATGAGGAATCGCCTCCAACAAGTCTTGCTATCAACTACTTACGCAATTATAACACCTATCCTATCCTTGTCCTCCTCTTCGCATCCCGACGAAGAGGAAGCAGTCAAGGCACACTCACACATTGATCAAGTTATATTAAGATTATCTTAGCTGTTGTTGTCTATGAACAAGGAGTAGGTCTTAAGTCGTCCATAACCGTGGACACGGTTTCTCGAAAAGATTTAACCCTGCAGGGGTGTACCAACTGCCCATTACAAGGCTCCGCACACACGCCCATCTCTCTCAGTTGCTACCCATTATAGGCAACCATTTTATGATTTAGTTCCAAGATATCCAAAACGATAGGTCCCTCTAACTAACAACGAACAAATCTGGGTGGCCCCCGGTGAGTCGACACCCAACTCAAAAGCCGGCCGCACTCTCGAATCGGTCTCTACCGTATGACCCGAGTTTGGATAGCCGGTTAATCACACATGGGAAACCGGGACCTCAACCGGACAAGGTGTACCAACAAGGAAACCATGTCCCTGTCGGCCCAGGTTGGTTTGAAAACTACTGGCGGCCGACCAGCACACACACGGTTTCAAATGGTAAATCAGCTTGGGCCACCACTAGAAATGTTTGAAGCTAGGTAGGTAAGAAAAGGGGACCCCATAAAATCCCACACGCGGTTAGGCATGCTCAGTCTTAAAACCAATACCCGGAACTCGGGTCCTAGGTGACTTGAATGGACCAAAGCGTCGGGGCGGGATAGCCTAGACCTTCCATCCTTTGTCGAATATAGTCGACATTATAATAATCATATCATCAACAACAATATAATAATGTGATAGCCCAAACCAAGGAGAAACAGGGTAACATCGTAGCATCCTAAGCATGCATACTAAGCAGGGGCTAAGCAACGAGCAATAGTAACATAGCAGTACATGGTTTGCTTGGAGGGGACATGGTTGTATCGGTTTGAAAGAGGTTGTAAACATCTGGTAGGATCAAACATCGAACCTATCCTATACTAGCATGCAAACCGCTGGTTGAAATAGAATGGATCATAAGTAATGCATAGTCCTTTCCTGTTGATAAGTCCGGTTCCGATGGTGTAGTTGATCGCAAGCTCGCATCGTCTCCGAGAGGTACCCGCGGAAGCACACAAGACGTTAAACACTGGAAAGCAATCAACGAGCAAGAACTATATTACTACGAAGCAAACACGAGCAAGCATCAACAAGAAGGCAACACGAGACATCGAACCTACCGTCGAGAGCGGTTACTAACAGGTTAAGTGGAGTACTCGTCACGCACGACGATACCGCACATTTGGAAAGGTTCAAGTTGTTCAGCTACAGGTGATCAACAAAGGTTGTTAACATGGCATCTCACTCAGGCATGGCATAGCACACAAACATGTCAAGAGGTGAAGCATAAGGTAAACTGTCTATGCTAGTCAAGTTAAGTGAGGCACAACCGTAAACATGGCATATCACTAAGTGCCCCCACGACAATTTAAGTAATTGGTACTGTTCTTCCCTAAACCATATTTTAGGCTGGTTAACAGCAGCAAACAATAGCATAAACACAAAGTACACGAAAAACTAATCAAGTTACATATAAAGAACACCCCAGACGGAGTTACGGTTATTAAGATACAAGCAAAATAAGTTTGGAACACAATCTGCCAACATCAGGAAGCACACTTTAGAGCAATGCATAAACAGGATAATGAGTGCACACATGCTCAAAAATGATATGCAACTAAAGTAGACATGGCAGGGAAGGCATGGCAAAAGGAATCATGCAAATAGGCATCATGAACAACTAGTTATAGCCCATGCAAAATGCAATAAAACATTACTGGTCTAGGACTTAGTGAAAATCAGAGAAACATGGCAGAAACTGTTATTTTTATGCTGTACAAACAGGAGAAAAACATGGCAGACCTTCCATCCTTTGTCGAATATAGTCGACATTATAATAATCATATCATCAACAACAATATAATAATGTGATAACCCAAACTAAGGAGAAACAGGGTAACATCGTAGCATCCTAAGCATGCATACCAAGCAGGGGCTGAGCAACGAGCAATAGTAACATAGCAGTACATGGTTTGATGGGAGGGGACATGGATGTATCGGTTTGAAAGAGGCTGTAAACATGTGGTAGGATCAAACATTGAACCTATCCTATACTAGCATGCAAACCGCTGGTTGAAATAGAATGGATCATAAGTAATGCATAGTCCTTGCATGTAGATAAGTCGGGTTCCGAAGGTGTAGTTCATCGCAAGCTGGCATCGTCTCCGAGAGGTACCCGCGGAAGCACACAAGACGGTAAACACTGGAAAGCAATCAACGAGCAAGCACTCTATTACTTCTAAGAAAACACGAGCAAGCATCAACAAGAAGGCAACACGAGACATCGCACCTACCGTCGAGAGCGGTTACTAACAGGTTAAGTGGAGTACTCGTCACACACGACGATACCGCACATTTGGAAAGGTTCAAGTGGTTTAGCTAGAGGTGATCAACAAAGGTTGTTAACAAGGCATCTCACTCAAGCATGGCATAGCACACAAACATGTCAAGAGGTGAAGCATAAGGTAAACTATGTATGCTAGTCAATTTAAGTGAGGCACAACCGTAAACATGGCATATCACTAAGTGCCCCACTACAATTTAAGTAATTGGTAATGTTCTGCCCTCAACCATATTTTAGTTGGTTAACAACAGAAAACGATAGCATAAACACAAAGTACACGAAAAACTAATCAAGTTACATATAAAGAACACACCAAACGGAGTTACGGTTAAAAAGATACAAGCAAAACAAGTTTGGAACACAATCTGCCAACATCAGGAAGCACACTTTATAGAAATGCATAAAAAGGATAATGAGTGCAAACATGCTCACAAATGATATGCAACTAAAGTAGACATGGCAGGGAAGGCATGGAAAAAGGAATCATGCAAATAGGCATCATGAACAACTAGTTATAGCCCATGCAAAATGCCATAAAACATTACTGGTCTAAGACTTTGTGAAAATCAGATAAACATGGCAGAGACTGTTATTTTTATGTTGTAAAAACAGGAGAAAAACTATATGCAAAAGTGTAGCAACATGACATAGCAATATATGAGCATGAAGTAGGCATGATGATGATCAGGTACAAACAAGAATCAAGGTAATAGGCATCACAGATCAAAAGATATTAAGCATGCAACAAGGCATCGGGACGTTACAGACTTAGTGACAAACAGAGATGGCTGTCAAAAACAGTGACATAGCAACTTTGGAGCTCAATAACTATATGACCAGCAAGCATATCATGACAATGCAATACATGTAATGCAAGTAGACATGATTCTTAACAGTATGCAAAAATAATCAATGCAATATGCCTCATGGATGTGTCACAATCAGCAATCAAACTTGCAATAAAATACTATCAGCAGCACTTAAAAGGAACTAACAGAAGTTAACAGTATGATGCCCATTTCAACAGATATTTGCACCATCAAGATGGCCTCAAATAAAAATGCTCACAAAATATGAACTGAAGTACACACAAGTCTAAGCAATTTTCCTTTTGGGCGCAACGCGATCCGAGCTACGGTTTACTCGCAAATCTACTCGCAAAATAGCATCAGCAACAAAAATATACAGACTTAGTGAAATATATAACAGAAAGGGAAAAAATAAAATAACAAAAAAAGAATAGAGGCCTCACCCCTTGGGCTTCGGCCCAAGTTGGCCTGGAGGCGGCTTGGCGGATCTGGGCTGGCGGCCTGGGCCTAGAGGCGCCTGGGCTGGAATGGGTCGCGGGGCCCACGTGGAGGCGAGGCCGGCCTGGCAGGGGAGGTGGCCAGCTCGGGCTCCTCCCATGCGGGGCAGGCAGGCGGCGGCGGCTGCCGTGGCCGTGGTGGCGCCGGAGGCCACACCGGCGAGGTCTCGGCGAGGCGAGGCGGCAGCGGGCGTCACCGGCGACTGGCGCGTTGGCCGGCTCCGATGGAATGAGTGGCGACGAGGGGATCCGAGGTTGGGCGACCGCAACCTTTGAGTTCAGGGCGGATCCCATGGAGGTGGCGCTCCTCATGGCGTCCACGGCGGCTGGCGGGAGGCTCCGTCGACGGGCGTCGTTCTCTGCGAGGGGGAGAGGAGAGGTCAGGGGCAAGAGGAGGAGAGGGAAAGGAGGAGAAGAGGGCACGGCGCAGGAGAGGAGAGGGGCAGCCGGCTGCGTCCTGGCCGGCTGGCCGGAGGCGTGCGGCGGCGCGGAGGTCCGCTCGGGAGAGAGAAGAGGAGGTTGGTGGCTAGGTGGCGACGTGGAGCGATCTGGGCCGTCGGTTGCCCAGATCAGAGGGCTGAGAGGAGTTTGGATCTAGGGTTTCTGATTTTTGGGATAAAACTGCGAAAATGGGGCAATTTTTGGGGCAAAGTGGAGGGGGTAGCTGCAATTTTGTGGCTAGGGAAACCCTAGAAAGAAGTCGGAGTGTGGTGGTCTATATATAGCCCAAGTGGCTGGCAGTTTGCAAAAACATCCCCGGTTTTTTCTCTCGCGCGCGCGGCGTTTACGTTTCTGACCGCCGGGGGTCCGCAGGACCTCCGATTCGGGTAAAACTACGAACTACGCGATCAGCGCGTCGAGCCGGCGGCGTTCACCTCGCGGTGGAACCATTCCGAGAACACTTTCCGGCGCACTATAAAAATAACTCGTTTAATTATTAAACGGGGTTTTTGTTCCGTTGGTTGCGGCTGGTCTCGTTCGGTTTTCACGACGGTGATCGGGTGAAACCCGGTGTCGCAAAGTTCGAGTGTCAGGGTGGCAAGGGTCAGTCTCCATCCTGTACGAGATAAGAGGGGGGGAAATAATCATCGATCGATAAATCGGGGATGCAAACACCGCAAACAAATCAGACGATCAAACAATTCACACCGAAAAGAAAAAATTTAATTTTTGTGAAATCTGGGTTGTTACATTATTAGATTGAGAGTTACCGATAGTAAGTGCATGAGTTCTTCGTACTAATGTGAGTATTCGAAAGTTGAAACTTCCACCTTCCCATATTTTGCTAGCCTTCCTTGTGTCGTGCATTGCTTTCTTCTCACTCCGAGAGTTAGCATCCGCTTTCGCCGGTACATCCAAACCCTTGGCACGATACGCTCTGTCATCATAAGCCTCCTTATATCCTTCCTCAAAACAGCCACCATACCTACCTATCAAGGCATTTCCATAGCCTTTCCGAGATAAATTGCCATGCAACATCCATCTTCTCATGACTTGATCTTCATGTCATACTTTCTACTTGCTTGATCAATGAACCGCATGCTAGTTGGGCCTTCCCCTAATCATTGCTACATGACGCGCTAGTATCATTGCATATCCATCTACACTGGCAAAGGCATACATTTGCATACATCATGATATTTACATTTTCTTTATGATTTGAGTACTTTGTAAAGTGTGAAAGATCTTCTATACTTTTTGTAATATATATAGTGTTGCCCCTAAGTGAGGAAAAGATCCCAAAGTGGACAAAATTAAAAGATCCCAAAGTGGACAAATTAAAAGATCCCAAAGTGGAAAAATGAGAGTTAAATAGAAAGAGCCATTGAGGCCACCAAAAAATACAAAAAAATAAGAAATAAAAAGAGAGAAGGGGGCACACTACTATTCTTTTTGAGAAGATCCACACTCGTACTCCATCTTATATCTTGTACTCCATAGAGATTATCATTCATGCATATAACTATGTGGGGACCTTCACACTATAGAACTTGGCTTGTATATTCCAATGATGAGCCTCCTCAAATGATCTCTAGGTCTTCTTGAGCAAGGAAGTAGGATGCACCCCACTAGTTCCATTGGAGAGCTTAACTTAGCTCATATGTGCATCTGTTGCATGACAATCCCTACTCCTCACATCATATCTATCATTTGGCTTTCTCTCGCCTATGATTGTCCTCATTGATGTGAGCCTTTCACACCTTTTTTGTCTTCCTCCTCCACCTTATTCTCTCTTTTCCATCCTAAGTGTCAACTTTCTTTCTTACGCTCATACATTGCATGAGTGCTCAAAATGTCGAAAAGGAGTGGATCATTTTGACTTGTACATGGCAAGTGGTCTGGCGATTAGTCAAGATAAGATTCCAAAGAAGACCAAGTGTGACACTTTAGTAGATTGAGTTCTCAATCTTAGAAATACTTTTTCTCGTATATCCCTATCCCTTTCTTGCACGTAAACACCATTTGGAGACATTAGAGTAACGGACAGCGAGAGCTCTTGCACCTTTATGTTCTTATGTTGCTTGTTTCAATACTAGATATAGACTCTTGCTTGTTATGACTTGAATTGAATTGCATGCTTTGATTGCTTTACTTAAAAAGTTCTTATATGATTGTTAGCATGTCACCACAGAAATTATGCTTGTTATCATTTACCTACTCGAGGACGAGCAGGAATTAAGCTTTGGGATGTTGATATGTCCAAAATGTATCTATAATTTATGCTTGCTCCATGCCTCTTTTGTGTGATATTGCTATGATATTTATGAACTTCCATACACTTTTGATCATATTTGGACTAACCTATTAACTCAGTGCACCCCAGTGCTAGTTCATGTTTTCTGTTGTTTTTCTATTTCAGGTTTCCCCCTTATTAAAATTACCAGAACAATTCCGGGAAAAATATAGGAAAGTCAGCGTACCGGAAGCTTCGCGAAGATCCCAGGAGGGGCCAGAGGGGAGCCAGGGGGCCAGGCGGCTAGAGGGCGCGGCCAGGCCCCTGTCCATGCCAGGGGGCGCTTGGAGCCCCTGGCCCACCTCTGGCTGCCCCCTTTCTCCTATTTATTCCCCGTGACGAGAAACCCTCGGGGATGAAACCCTTTTTCAAGATCTCTCCTCTGTTCCGCCACCGCCGCGCTTCCAAGATCGGAAGCACCAGAAGACCTCCTCCCGGCACCCTGCCGGAGGGAGGAATCACCTCCGGGAGCTTCTCCACCACGATGGATGCTTCCCGGACGAACCGTGAGTACTCCACCTTGAACCATGGGTCCATGATCAGTAGCTATGTGATGTTCTCCTCCCCTCTTTGTTCTTCATGGTTTACACCTCGTGAGCTTCCCTACATGATCGAGGCACATATGTAATCTTTGTGTTGTTGCTATGCTAGGTTTGCTGGGATCCGATGGATTATGACATTATTTTCAGATTGTGATTGACTTATATATTTGATTCTCTTCTTTTATATTTATGTTCTTGAGTAACTCTTGCATGTTCTCCATTGCTGTTTATTGCTTTGGCCAAGTAGTAGGTAGTGACTCCAAGAGGGAGCGTTATGCATGATTGTGGGTTCATGCCCCCCGATGACTAGCTTGAGTGACAAAAACATGAGTCTAGGGGATGTGATGTTGCCACAAGGGGAAAACAACGGTGCTTGTACTTGCGGGTGCAAGGATTGTTTACTTTACGCAAAGTTCTTTAATGCAGTTGTCCGTTGCTTTGAGTTTACACTTTGGGTGGGATTCGCAACTTAATACCAGCAAGATGTTCTGGATAGATATCTCAAGGTGGATGATTAGTAGGTAGATGCAGATGGATTTCGGTCTACTTGTCTTGGCGTACCGCCCGTGCTTTTGAGCCTCTTCCTTTCTGTTTTTCATAATTAGCATTGGTTTGCGCACATAATCTTGTCAATTGCCCAGCTGTGATTTGTTTACCTCGCATGGCTATTTTATCGTCTTTTGGGAGAGAGACATCACTAGTGAACATCATAGGACCCCGGTCCATATTACCACCACTGTTTACACTATCAATTTACTTTCAGTATTTACCTTTCTGTTGCTATCACTATTTATCATTATTATCCCGTGCGTTTTATCCTTTGTAACCAACAAGGCCGGAGGAATTGAAAACTCCTTGATGTCTACGCACGCTTCTATTCTTGTAGACTATGTTGGGCCTCCAAGCGCAGAGGTTTGTAGGACAGCAGCAATTTTCCTCAAGTGGATGACCTAAGGTTTATCGAACTCAGGGAAGTAGAGGTTGAAGATGGTATCTCTCAAGCAACCCTGCAATTAAGATTCAAGAAGTCTCTTGTGTCCCCAACACACCTCATACAACTAGGTGTTGTATAGGTGCACTAGTTCGGCGAAGAGATGGTAAAATATGGGTGATAGGTGCGGCAAAACAAAGTAATATAAATCTGTAATAAAAAGTGCAGCAAGCAAACAAGTGGTAAACGTGAGCACAAACGGTATTGCAATGGTGGAAACAAGGCCTAGGATTCGTACTTTCACTAGTGGCAACTATCAACGACATTAACATAGTCTAATCACATCATATTTCCCATAAAACATGCAATGGAGACGCACTCAGAGGTCATTCCTTTGTGGTCAAGAGAGGAAGAGAATTATGTAGGGCTACAAAAGCACACCTCAAAGTTCGTAGTCCCCAATCTATGGATTTCCCAATGTCACCGCGGCCATCCAAAGAGAGTACTACAATCACCACAACATATCTCAAGGATAGTCAAACACAAGCACCAAGAGACTCTCAATCTTAAATAAACACACAAAAGAGGAAATCACTCATGAAAATATTATTCTAATCCATGTCCAATAGACCGTTGTCACCTTGGTCTCGGGGATTATACTAGATAAGGACAAGTGAGTACATCAATCCAATACATAGAGGAAGGGGAAACATCATGGGATCACCCTAGATTAACATAGCCTATGATCACAACGAAGATCACATCATGGGAGAGAGAGAAGAACACATAGCTACTGGTAGAAACCTCAGCCCCGAGGGAGAACTACTCCCGCTTCATGGAGGGAGGAAGAAACGACGATGGAGATGAATCCGGGGGCACTTCCCCGTCCCGGCAGGGTGCCGGCACAGGAATTCTGGTCCCCTGAAGCTTGTCGGCGATGGCGGAGGAGATCGGAATTTCTTCTGGAGAAAAGGGTTCCGGAATTAGGGTTTTTACGACGCGAGTATAAATAAGGCCCAAAGGGGGCACCGAGGGGGCCACAGGGCAGCCAGGAGGGCAGGTGGCGCGGCCTAGGGTGGGGCCACGCCAGGCACCCTCCGGGGCCCCTGGTGGTGGCCCTCCTGCCGTGTCTTGGTTATTCCGGAAGCTTCCGGAGCGCTGATATTTTATATAATTTTTCTGGGATTTATTGGGCACTTTAATTATTGGAAAACCCTAAAATACAAAAACAGCAGAAAACAGGAACTGGCAACTGCGTGCACTGAGTTAATAGGTTAGTCCAAATATGATCAAAAGTGTATGAAAGTTCAAGCAAAACATGGCAAAGTCACACAAATCATGCATGGAGCAAGCAGAATTTATAGATACGTTTGGGATGTATCAACATCCCCAAGATTAATTACTGCTCTTCCTCGAGTAGCTAAATGATAACAAACATAATTTCTGTGGTGACATGCTAGCAACCATATAAGAACTTTGAAAGTAAAGCAATCAAGATATGTGATTCAATTCAAGTCATAACATGCAAGAGTCTATATTAGCATTGAAACAAGCAACAAAAGAACATTAGGTGCAAGAGCTCTTAGATGTCCGTGACTCGAATGTATCCAAATGGTGTTTGCGTGCAAGAAACGGGATAGGGAATACGAGATAAAAAAATAGTTGTTCAGAACCACTATCTACTAAAGTTTCACACTTGGTCTTCTTTAGAATCTTATCTTGACTCATCCCCAGACCACTAGTCAGGTACAAGTCAAAATGATCCACTCATTTTCGACCTTTTGAGCACTCATGCAATGGATGAGCGTAAGCAAGAAAGTTGACACCTAAAAGGCGAAACAGAAAGAAGGTGGAGGAGGAAGACAAAAAAGGTGTGAAAGTCTCACATCAAAGAGGACAATCATAGGCGAGAGAAGGCCATATGATAGATATGATGTGAGGAGTAGGGATTACCATGCAACGGATGCACATGTGAGCTAAAAGCTCTCCAAGAGAACTAGTGGGGGTGCATCTAACTTTCTTGCTCATGAAGACCTAGAGCTCTTTTGAGGAGCCTCATCATTGGAATATACAAGCCAAGTTCTATAGTGTGAAGGGTCCCCACATAGCTATATGCATGTATGATAATCTCTATGGAGTACAAGGGATAGAGGATGAAGTACTAGTGTGGATCTCTCAAAAAGGAATAGTACTGTGCCCCCTTCTCTCTTTTTATTTTTATTTTTCTCTTTTTTCTATTTTTTTTATTTTTTGGTGGCCTCAATGGCTCTTTCTATTTAACTCTCATTTGTCCTCTTTGGGATCTTTTGATTTTGTCCTCTTTGGGATATTTTCCTCACTTTAGGGGCAACACTCTATATTTTACAAGAATATAGGAGATCTTTCACACTTTACAAAGGTACACACATAAAGAAGATGTAACTATCATGATGCAAATGTATGCCTCTGCCAGGGTAGCAGGATATGCAATGATACTAGCGCGTCATGTAGCAATGATTAGGGCAAGTCCCAACTAGCATGCGGCTCATCGATCAAGCAAGTAGCATGTATGACATGAAGATCAAGTCATGAGAAGGTGGATGTTGCATGGCAATGTATCTCGAAAAGGCTATGGAAATGCCTTGATAGGTAGGTATGGTGGATGTTTTGACGAAAGATATAAGGAGGTTTATGATGATAGAGCGTATCATGCCAAGGGTTTGGATGCACCGGAAAAGTATGCGCCAACTCTCGAGATGAGAAAGGGCAATGCACGGTACCGAAAAGGCTAGAAAAAGTATAGGTGGGTGCAAGTGTCAACTTTCGAATACTCACATTAGTCCAAAGAACTCATGCACTTATTATCGGTAACTCTCAATCTAATAAGGAGGTTCAAAAAGAGACAACTACCCCGAGGAGGAGTGTATGGGGGTTTGGTTATCCTTGCGCATTCTCGACTCATGGTACGTGAGTGTACTCTAATATTCGATCCCTCCAAAGATTAGCGATCCATCTAGTAGCTAGAGTTCTCAACTAGTTTTGTTGGTTTTTGAAAATAAACACGGATTGCCCAAAATACGACACCTATCACTAATAGGATAGAGCTCTTGACACCAAAAGTTCAAACATTACTCACATCAATACCTCAAAACTATTGCATGTTACTACTAAAATTAAATAGCAACCTCAATTACCTACTTTCAAGACAAGACATAACTCAGTGCAACAACCAACTCTCTTAACAAGATAAACGTGAAAAATAAAGAGAGTTCCAGCAACAAACTAAAAAAAAATCCAAGGCTCTTGCTAAAGACAAACTAAAACTAAAACTAAACATGGCAGTAGCTACAAAAAGATAAAGAACACACAACAGCAAAAAGATAGGCATGAAGAATCCTATGATGTGTTCTAGATTTTAAAAGTTGAGCGTGGTTCTCCCCACACAAATTAAGACGGGATCTAACTTGTTATGAACAGAAAGAAAAGATAAAGAAACTAAAAATAAAACCTAAGAGCGAGACGCTCCAAGCATAGCACATAACGCATGAAGTGATAAAAATATAGTGAGAGGAAGGACGGACTGATGATTGTTCATGGAGAAGGGGATGCACGGGGGCATCCCCAAGCTTAGACGCTTGAGTCTCCTTGAATATTTCTTGGGGGTGCATGGGGGCATCCCCAAGCTTGAGCGCTTGACCCTCCTGGATCTTCTTTCATCATCTTCCCTCGCACACTTGAAAACTCCCTTCATACATAACTAATCATAATCTGATTAGCGAGGTTAGTACCCATAATACCATAATTTTTCCCTTACTGGAAATAAAGATATTCTTGAAGATCTACGGTTTCTCAAGATTGCCAAAAAGTTTTTGCAAATAAAAAGCAAGCTTAAGGTTTGCAAAACGAAGAAAGGGCAAAACAGGACAGAATCTGTGAAAAACAGACCAGCAGGTAGTAAATAATTTTTTAGGGATACTTCTGCAACTCAAATCAAAAAACTCAGAACATACGAAAGTTCCGTAATTGTATAGAGCACGCCGTGTAAAATTTCGGCTCAAAAATATGAACTGGGATTTTTCTGTGATTTTTCTAGTCATGAGGACAGAATCTGTTTTCTGAAAAGCATGTCACAACTTTCACTTCCCTTGTCATATGAGGCTATAATTGGCACAAAGCTTGAAAAGTAAAGATACAATGATGTTTCTACAGTAGTAACAATCATCAAGACCACTAAAAACTGAAAGTAAAAAACTCAAAGTAAATATAACAAGGGTTGTCTCCCTAGAGCTCTTTCTTTATAGCCATAAAGATAGGCTTAAGATTTTAGTGATGCTCTCATAGGAATAAGAGTTGAAGAACAAAATAGACAATCTAGAAGCAAATACCAAACACATTTAACTCTAACATGCTTCCTATGCAAAGGGATCTTATAGAGGAATAACTCATTGAAGCATAAAGATATTAGCATAGGAAGGCAAAACAAGTGCAACTTGAAAACTTTCAACATAAACAGAGGGAATTTCATATTATTGAAATATCTATGATCATATGTTCCCCTCTCATAATAATTTTCAGTGGGATCATGAATAAACTCAACAATATAAGTATCACATAAAACTTTCTTAAAATGATCCACAAGCATAGAAAATTTGTTACTCCCCACATAAGCAAAATCCTTCTCATTAGTAATAGTGGGAGCAAACTCAACAAAATAGCTATCACATGAATCATTTTTATCATGATGCACTTGTAAAAATTTATTTTTTATAGCATAAGTGTCATCACAATAATCATCATAGATGGGAGGCAAAGTGTCATCAAAATAAATTTCCTCATCAAAACTTGGGGGGCTAAAAAGATCATCTTCATAAAACGTAGCATCCCCAAGCTTATAGCTTTGCATATCATTAGCATCAAAAGTATTCAAAGAAGACATGCTAATAACATTACTACTATCATGAGTGTTGTTCAAATAATAAAGCTCCATAGGCTTTTTTATCTCCTCCTCAAACACTTCATGTCCTAACTCAAGATAGATCTCATAAAGCTCTCTCATAAAATTTTTTGTTGTTTTCCATAAAGCCTAACTAGTGAAAATAAAAACAAGAAACAAAAAGAATTAATTGCAAGATCTAAAGATATACCTTAAAACCTTACCTCCCCGGCAACGGCTCCAGAAATAGCTTGATGTCTACGCACGCTTCTATTCTTGTAGACTATGTTGAGCCTCCTCCAAGCGCAGAGGTTTGTAGGACAGCAGCAATTTCCCTCAAGTGGATGACCTATGGTTTATCGAACTCAGGTAAGTAGAGGTTTAAGATGGTCTCTCTCAAGCAACCCTGCAATTAAGATACAAGAAGTCTCTTGTGTCCCCCAACACACCTAATACAACTAGGCGTTGTATAGGTGCACTAGATCGGCGAAGAGATGGTAAAATATGGGTGATAGGTGCGGCAAAACAAAGTAATATAAATCTGTAATAAAAAGTGCAGCAAGCAAACAAGTGGTAAACGTGAGCACAAACGGTATTGCAATGGTGGAAACAAGGCCTAGGCTTCATACTTTCAATAGTGGAAACTCTCAACAACATTAACATAGTCTAATCACATGATATTTCCCATAAAACATGCAATGGAGACGCACTCGGAGGTCGTTCCTTTGTGTTCAAGAGAGGACGAGAATTATGTAGGGCTACAAAAGCACACCTCAAAGTTCGTAGTTCTCAATCTATGGATTTCCCAATGTCACCGCGGCCATCCAAAGAGAGTACTACAATCACCACAACATATCTCAAGGATAGTCAAAGACAAGCACCAAGAGACTCTCAATCTTAAATCAACACACAAAAGATGAAATCACTCATGAAAATATTCTTCTAATCCATGTCCAATAGACCGCTGTAACCTTGGTCTCGGGGATTATACTAGATAAGGACAAGTGAGTACATCAATGCAATACATAGAGGAAGGTGAAACATCATAGGATCACCCTAGATTAACATAGCCTATGATCACAAAGAAGATCACATAATGGGAGAGAGAGAGAAGAACACATACCTACTGGTAGAAACCTCAGCCCTGAGGGAGAACTACTCCCGCTTCATGGAGGGAGGAAGCAACGTCGATGGATATGAATCCGGGGGCACTTCCCCGTCCCGGCATGGTGCTGGCACAAGAATTCTGGTCCCCCGAAGCTTGTCGGCGATGGCGGCTGAGATCAGAATTGCTTCTAGAGAAAAGTGGTCCGGAATCAGGGTTTTTGCGGCGCGAGTATAAATAAGGGCCAAAGGGGGCACCGAGGGGGGGCACAGGGCAGACAGGAGGGCAGGTGGGGCCGCGCGAGGCACCCTCCTGGGCCCCTAGTGGTGGCCCTCCTTCCATGTCTTGGTTATTCCGGAAGCTTCCGGAGCGATGATATTTTATATAATTTTTCCGGGGTTTATTGGGAACTTTAATTATTGGAAAAACCTGAAATACAAAAACAGCAGAAAACAGGAACTGGCAACTGGGTGCACTGAGTTAATAGGTTAGTCCAAATATGATCAAAAGTGTATGAAAGTTCAAGAAAAACATGGCAAAGTCACACAAATCATGCATGGAGCAAGCATAAATTATAGATACGTTTGGGACGTATCACTCCTCTGTACTCGTTGGGAGCAAAGCTATCTGTGTGTGTGTAGGTCCAGGAGAAGCAAGTGGACGGCGCCTCACTTGCCGAACCACCTACTTGTCGACCTTGGAGTCCTACGGGAGACAATCTTAAAACTTCAGTGTCTTCACCGAGGGAAACTTGCCGTTACACTACATCTCACATTCCACTTGGTGTAACCAACGAGGGCGAGAACTTATCTCGTGTATCAGTTCCCAAGTGGCTTCATCTTCAGAATGATTCGACCACTGAACTTTGAGGAACTTGGTTTTCTTGTTGTGTGTTTTGTGTTCAGACTGGTCGAGAATGCGGCTCGGATGTTCTTGATAAGTCAAGTCCTGTTGCAATTCAATCAGATCATGTTCCACTTCACGAATAGGGTCGTTGAAGCAGCGTCGGAGTTGCGACACGTGGAAGACATCGTGGACTTGGGAGAGGTTTGACCGCAACTCCAATCGGTAAGCCACCGGTCCACTCTTGGAAAGGATACGGAACGGTCCAATGTAGCGAGGAGCCAACTTGCCTTTGATCCTGAAACGGTGAGTGCCTCTCATGGGAGTGACATGAAGGTAAGCTTGTTCGCTGGGTTGATAGATCATTTCCTTGTGCTTGCGGTCATAGCTTCTCTTCTGGCGGGACTGATCAAATTTCAAGTGTTCACGAATAACGCGAACCTGATCTTAGGCATGCTGAATAATGTCTGGACCAATTAGGGTTTGTTCCCCAGTTTCTGACCAATTCAGAGGGGTTCGACACTTACGTCCATAAAGAACATCAAAGTGTGCCATCTGCAGACTAGCCTGATAGCTATTGTTGTACGAGAATTCAGCAAATGGAAGAGATTCCTCCCATTTCTTACCGAATGAGATGACACAAGCTCGAAGCATATCTTCAAGCACTTGGTTGAATCATTCGACTTGTCCTTGCGACTGGGGGTGATAAGCGGTGCTGAATTTCAGATGAGTGCCCATAGCTTCCTGGAAACTATCCCAGAACTTCGAGGTGAAAATTCTTCCACGATCTGAACTGATCTCCAACGGAATACCGTGGAGGGACACAATTCTGTTAACATACAAGTCTGTTAACTGACTAGCAGAGATCGTCTCCTTTACTGGCAGAAAGTGGGCAACCTTGGAGAAGCGGTAGATGACAAAAAAAGATAGAATGATGACCCTTCTGTGATCGGGGAAATCCGGTGACGAAGTCCATTTCGATCTTTTCCCATTTCCATTCAGGAATAGAGAGTGGTTGCAGAGTTCCAGCATGTCTATGATGTTCTGCTTTGACGCGACGGCAAACGTCACAATCATCAACATAACGAGCAATGTCTTTCTTCATGCCAGGCCACCAGTACCGACAACGAAGGTCTTGGTACATCTTGGTGCTACCTGGGTGGATCGACAACGGGGTATCATGAGCTTCTTTCATAACATACGGAGTCAAGTTTAGATTTCCCTTGCTAGTAACCACTAAATGATTCTTGAAGTACAACGCTTGATCATCAGCAAACCTGTAGTCTGAGGGCTTTCCTGTGGCGAGATATCGCCTCATCTTTTTGACATCCGAGTCAGCTTTTTGAATGAACTTGATGTCTTTGTCGAGGTCTACTTCAACAACAAGGGAATTCACATATCCCTGTGGAACAATCTCAAGGTTCAACTTGCGAAGCTCTTCATACAGACGTGGCTGCTCTACTTGAACTTCCAGTTCACTACAATAGGCTTTGCGGCTCAGGGCATCAGCCATCACATTAGCTTTGCCAGGGATGTAAGAAATTCCCATGTTGTAGTCGGCTATTGTCTCGAGCCATCTCTGTTGGCGGAGCTTCAGGTCTGGTTGAGTAAACAGGTACTTCAGTCTTTGGTGGTCGGTGTAGATCTCACAACGATTACCAACGAGGTAATGTCGCCACAGCTTTAATGCATAAATTACCGCTGCCAATTCGAGATCATGTGTTGGATAGTTTTCTTCGTGAGCACGCAACTGACGAGAGCCATAACAATCACTTTGCACTCTTGCATTAGGACATAGCCTAATCCTTGACGAGACGCGTCGCAATATATCACAAAGTCCTTCTGAGTATCCGGGGGAGCAAGCACTGGGGGAGAAGTGAGCTTGTCCTTCAGAGCTTGAAAACTTTCTTGACATTTATCAGTCCACTGAAACTTGACGCATTTGTGAAGCAGATTAGTCAGAGGCTTGGAAATCTTGGAGAAGTTCTCGACGAAACAGCGGCAATAGCTGGCAAGGCCGAGGAAACTTCGGACTTGCTTGACAGTCCTGGGTGGAGTCCAGTCAAGAATAGCCTGGATGCGTTATGGGTTGTCGGCAAGGCCATCCTTGGAAATCACATGACCAAGGTAAGTTACTTTGGGAAGCCAGAACTCGCACTTAGAGTACTTAGCATAGAGTTTGTGTTCTCGAAGCTTTTCCAGTATAAGACGAAGGTGTTCAGCATGTTCTTCTTCATTCTTGGAGTATATTAACATATCGTCCCGACAAACCACGACAAACTTGTCGAGCTATTCCATGAATATATAGTTCATCAATCGGGAAAAGGTGGTTGGGGCATTCGTCAAGCCAAAGGACATGACGGTGTACTCGTATGAACCATAGCGAGTAATGAAGGCGGTCTTCGGAATGTCCTCTTCACGGACTCGGATTTGGTGATAACCCAACCTCAAGTCGAGTTTAGAAAACACCTTGGATCCAGCAAGTTGATCATACAGATCATTTATCCGAGGAAGTGGGCACTTGTTCGATATCGTGGCCTGGTTGATAGGTCAATAATCCTATACCAAACAGTTCGTTCCATCACTCTTCTTGACAAAGAGCGAAGGTGCTCCCCAAGCAGAGGAACTAGGACGGATGAAGCCTTTGTCGAGTGTTGTGTCGATCTCCTTCTTTAGTTCAAGGAGGTGGTGAGGTGGCATCTTATAGGGACGCTTGGCAATAGGGACGGTGCCAGGCTTCAAGTCGATGACGAATTCAACCTCTCTAATCGGGGGTATTCCCGGCAGTTCTTCTGGGAAGACGTCGAGAAAATCGCGAACGACTGGGACTTGCTCAATTCCTTCAAGAGGAGAGACGTTCAAAGCATTCATCATATAGATACGTGTTTCAGCATCATGGGTAATTCGGGTGGTGTGGTTAACAATCTCACCGAAGGGGTGAAAAAGTTGGACAGACTTGGTACTACAATACAGTGCGGCATCGTGGACTTTCAACCAATCCATTCCCAGAATGAGGTCCATGGTGGAAGACTTCAAAATAATGGGGGACGCATGGAATACAACTTCTTTGATTTCAACGGTGGTATTGGGCACCATCATGGTGGTTCGGCATTGGCCTATCGGGGTGCGAACAACCATCGGGGTGTTCATCTTTCCAAGCGTAAAGTTATGCGACAATGCAAATGCTTCCGACATGAATGAATGCGATGCTCCTGTATCAAATAAAACAGTAGCAGGTATTGAGTTAACGAGGAGAGTACCCATCACGGTAGCGGGCTGTGCCTGAGATTCTTCAACATCAATGTGGTTAGCATGACCACGAGTGTGAGCAGAAGACCCAGTGTTATAGTTGGGGGTCCTGTTGTTGCCACGACCATTTCCGCGGCCAGCAGGGTGAACTACCAGTTGATTCTGTCGATGAGGACAGTCTCTGGAGAAGTGACCTGGGAGGTGACACTTGAAACACAGTCCATCTTGAGGACGGAGGGGTGCAGTCTCAGTCTTTGGCTGTCTCGGCGGGGGCGGAGGTAGACGCGGTGCGGGGGAAGGCGGACAATACACGTTGTGCGGAATCCAGACACGTTGCTTCTGTGCTATGCCCGAAGATGAGACAGCGTCACGGGGGCGCTTCGGCGAACCCCTGAACTTAGACTGAGCAGTCTCAAGAGTGATAGTCTGGTTCACCATAGTAGCAAAGTCGGGGATGACATGCAGGGCCAGAGCAAGCTGAAGATCTAAGTTGAGTCCATCACGGAACTTCTCTTGCCTACTTGCATCATTTGCGAGGTCACTTGCAGCATAGCGGGAGAGGCGGAGGAATTCCCTCTGATATGCCTCGACAATTTTGTTGCCCTGAACGAGGTTGCGGAACTCGTCCTTCAGACGGTTCATAACCCCCTGGGGGACATAACAAGCACGGAAGGCAGTCCTGAATTCATTCCAAGTGACGATAGTCCCTTCAGCTAGCGAGCTCTTATGGGTGTCCCACCATTGAGCAGTGGGGCCACGCAAAAAATAGGTCGTGAAGGTGACATAATCAGTAGCGTGCACCCTAGCGAACTCCAGCTGACGAGTGATGTCACGAAGCCAATCATCGGCATCCAGCGACTGTTCAGGTTGGTGGAAGATAAGGGGATTGAGACCCATGAAATCCCGCAGAGTAACCACAGGATTTTGGTTCTGGTGTTGGTTCTGGTTCTGGTTCTGGAGCTGATCTATGACTCCTTGCATAAACACTTGGATCATCTAAAACTGTTGCATCATCGCGGCCATGTAGTCCGGCGGCGGAGGTGGATCGTTGGCACCACAACCATGACCACGACCACCACGACCAGCCATCCTGCTAGAATTTAACAGGGGTATTTCAGCGATGAAAATTTAACGAGATGCCAGAAACGAGTATGAGGTAATGCGACAACGAAGAGGAGGCGCGGATATATAGGAGTAGTCATACAAGACATACACATAGACACATAGAGTCAACCGAAAATCGGGCAGCGTAACGTCATAGAAATTAAGGAAAAAGGACACACTAGGCGGCGCGCAGACCGCGGTAAGGAATACAGGACGCGACATAGCTTCCGTTGTGTCAATCACGCCGCAAGAAAACTGTTGGCCACATGAGTTTGTGCCAGAGAACGCGCGGCCTGCCCTGAATGAGAAAGTGAATCCGCGGTCCGGGACCTGGGTCAGAACTCCTGCGACACAACTCAATCAAGGGGTAGCACCAGAATGCCGGGTTGAATCAAGAGAATGTGATCCTAATGTCAGATTTTGTAAAACTTACCAGCAAGGATAAGAGAGCAGAGTCCCAGAGCATAGGTACGAAGAAAAGGATCCTAGTACCATAAATATCACGACGGGGTGATATCAATGTGGGCCCGTAAGCCAAACATTATGCTAGCAAAATAGTTTTTCAAAGTCTAGACTCAACTTCGACTAGGTAGTGGTTGGTGTGGCTTCCTACAGGCAGCCGGCTCTGATACCAACTTGTAACGCCCCTAAAATCAATCTGTGTACAATAATCATACACGCAGGGTACACGGCTGAGATTAGGGTGCCACGGTGAGAATATCACAGCACAACACTAAACACAAAAGGATAAACCAATAAGTTACAAGATAAGGGGTCGCACGGACCCGAATACATCAGTTATACAAACCATAATATCTGAGTACAGATATAGTTAGTCAAGTTTTGACTTAAGAAGGCTAGCAAAAATAACATAAGAGATACAGATCGAAAAGGCAAGGCGTCCTTCCTGGGAGTCTCTGAAACTACTCCTGGTCCTGGTCAGCGGGGGTCTCGACGTAGTAGTATCCGCCTCCGGGGTACTCCTGCTCCTGGGATCTAACGTCGACTGCAGTGGACGATCAGGCAAAACAGTAAAGGAAATAAAGCAGGTGAGTATCTAGTATACCCGCGAGTCTTACGTCCGCTACTAAGCATTATGCATTGTATCAAATGGAAAGGGGAGGTTGTATATAGTGGACTTCAAGGTAGAAATCAGAATAAGGGTAAGAAGCTAGGTCTATCAAAGACTAGCATCTTCTGACGTGTCTTGCAGCACAAGAAGAGAACAGCCAACAGTTTATATAAAGCATAAAGTAATAATGAAGCAGAAGTTGCTGCAGCATTGTATAATAGTAAGTTGAAATTATATAACAATAATAATGCCTCTGAGTTCCTTCCTCGACTTCCCTTCGAGGAAGAAGACCCGGAACCATACAGTTTAATAGAAGTAGTAGTTTCTAATGGTAAGATCCGGCTTCAGCATAAAGCGTCATGTTACCATGGACACGGCTATTCGAATAGATTAAACTCCCTGCAGGGGTGCACTACTGTTCAGCCTGCATGTTCGGATCTCCAGGGTGGCGAGCACCTTTTTAGGGAACGCTCCACCAAAACTATCCAACACGCCGCAGCCCATCCTAGGCTCAACAGAGAGGCCATCCGTCGAACTATAACCTATGCGATCAGGGGTCTAGTAACCCTCACCCTTCACGCTCCTGCACGGTGTGTGGATGGCCGGTGAAGCAAAAGCAAGTCCAAATGCACACCGCTCAAGCGAAGAAGACACCACTTCCCGGCGCAGGCCGCGGTACTGCTGACGTCTGAAGAGTTTTCGGACAAACTACGACGCAGGGGAGCCCATAACTCCTTATCCCACGTGAAGGTAATGCGCACAGACCAACGGGCCTCTCAAGTCATCCACTGAACCATTTAGCATTTTAATATTATCTCGCAGACAACCGTTATCGATGTCTGAGTAACAACACAACGGACAACAAACAACAACAAGGTCCACCAGTAACGTCGGGGCATGTCCTATCGTCCCGTCAAAGCGCGCGGTTACCAACAAGGTGAACCGTATCCTTACCTTGTCTCGCGTGTGCTCTTGGTAGAGCTCGACTTTGCGTGGTTTGGTAACTCTCGCGAGATAGGAGCAGGGGCCAAGCACGCTAGTAACATCGGCCGTACCCTCCCTGTCGTTCTCGACGCAATACCGCTGGCGGGAACCGTTGGGTCGCCCGACTCTTACCTTAAAGGACACCATTTGATTCTAGTGCCTACCATTAAATGAAACCAGGAGGTATCACCCTCCATGGTACACTTAAAGAGGTTCGACAGAGACATCAGCGGAATGAACTAAAGAGGTAAACCTCGTATCATCCCGGTGATGCTACGCTACTGAGCCGATGAGAGTGAAATACGAGTCCATCCACTCGTAAGTCAAACTCGAAGCGACTCGGCAGAGTCTCGCCGTTGTAGGTTCCCTAGGGCGTCTGCATTGATCTGTACCTGTTGTAGTTATAATATTTGTATCAGCGTCACTCCCCTGAGTGGTCACGGCCCGCTATCTAATCCTAGCTAACAATGCACGGGGCTCACTGTTGAATATAATATATATTTATAGCAGGCCTCATGGTATAAAGGAAGGTACGACAAGGGGCGACAAAAAACAGGCTATGTAATAGAATAGGATCGTAACGTAGCAGCAGCAGTAACAATGCCTAGTGCAAGAAAGTACGGAAAAAAGATAGGCGATGTCTGGGGAAGAGAATGGCTCTGCTTGCCTGGTAGCTCGGCGGTAGGGGTAGGGTCGTCGACGAAGTAGTCGTACCTGGTAGCGGTGCAGTCAGCGGCAACAGCGGGGTCTATCGAAGATTAAGGGGGGGGAGAAACAGTAAATATAAAGCAAGCATAACAAATAGATGCATGACAAGACATATACATTGATATTGGGGTTCTAACGCGGTACAAAGTATTTGCTCGGAGTGGGAATTCATCCGGGGATGAAATACCGGCTCCGGGTGATTATCGATAGACGGCCCGAATGGGGGGATGTCGATGTTCATTGTGTTAGAGGGGTGTGGTTGGTATATGGATAGTGTATCTGTATTCGTTATATTTTTCTGATCAATTTTCATGTATAAAGTTTTTGAATCTCACTTACGGTTTAAAAGATATTCAATTTCTGAAGTTTAAATCATTTTAAATCATTTTCTGGATTTTTTTTATTTAATTAGACATTATCCACAATCTTATCCAGAACAGTAATATGATAAGGGGTAACTTAATAATCTACTGCGACCCAGCTGTCATGGACACACACACCTAACCATTCTATTTTTACTTAACAGAGAGTTATGTTGATGGGGGCCACCTGTAAGTCTCTGGGGGGTCTTATAATTTAACAATTTTAATTTAGATTAACCCCTGGCCTTGGGCCCACGTTCTAGTGACACGGGGGGGGATCAAGTTAGCACTAACCAATGCCACGTGATTACTGTTCCTGCCGGCGGCGAGGTGCACGGCGGGCGCTCTACCGGGGCGGCGCTACGGGCAACGGTGGGACAAGCCGAGGGCACCAGCGTGCTGATCTCGCTCGCGCGCATCCAGGGGAGGCCACGGGAGGCCGTGGGGTGGCCGGAGACGACGCCGGTGAGGACCAACCGTGGCGGCCGGCGGCCGGCACAAATGACAACTGGTGACCGTTACGAAAACCAGCGCTATGCTTGGATGAAACGACCCAAAGCTTCCCAGGAGCGTGTTGGTGCTAGTGGCATGAGCTGAGGCACACGGGGGCAAGAACACGGACATCCGTGGCGGCGCCCAGCTCGGCCCCCATGGCAATGATGACTAGAGCGAAATGGGAGGCTCGAGGACGGTTGGCGACGAACGAGAGGCTCAGCAGGAACCTGCAGATGTGCTTAATTCCCTTGGGGAAGGTACGGGGCAGACGGAATTTGAGAAGTTCGTCGGCGGGTCCGACGAGGAAGACGAAGACGATGCGCTCGATTCGCAAGGTCCCGGCTCGAATCCTCCGGCTAGTAGGCGTAGACGACGCCGCGACTACTCGACACGACGGCGAGGAGCGGGGAGGCCGCTGGCCACGGTGGTTGTGGTGGCGCGGCCACTGGAACGACCAGTGGGCGAGGCCGTGAGGAGAGCGGCGACACGAGGGAGGTAGCGGGGGAAAGAGGGCGTCCTCGGGTTAGGGTTGGGGGTGCCGGAGCTTGGGGGTTCTTATTCCCACCGGGGGCTCACCGGATGGCCGCCACGGCACGCCGGCCGGCCGTGGGTTTCCCTCCATGCAAGGGAGGAAGAAGACAACGGGGTGTGGGCTGGGCAGGGGTGGTGGGTTGAGGGGGTTTGTGCCCTGGGCGTGGAATGGCCTTTTATTTTCTTTTATTTACTGTCTTTTCCTTTCTGTTTTATTTTGTTTTGCCTATCATTCGAATTTGGCAAATTGTGAAACTTGTCCCACAATTAGTATTGTAAATTTCTAGAGTGCCACAAAAAGATTGGGGGTTTTTATAAATTCTTTTGCATTTGTTTGGAGTTTACAAATTGCAAATAGTGTTCTTTTGCTGTTGGTATGATTTGTTTGTATTTTTACATAGCTTGATAAATTACCACAACCATACTAGCATGGTCTAGTGATTATTAGTGATTTTACAAAAGTGGTTGTATAATTTTTGGACAAAGTTTAATTGTCCCATGATTTTTTATATTAACCAAAAGGCATTTTTGGAATGTGATCAAAAGCAAAGATGATCAAGGCAATGATCAAGCACAGTGATTTAACTGTAGCAAGGTGATTACTGTTCCATCAACAGTGATTACTGTTACAAGACCTGAGGGTGTTATAGTCACACACAAGTTGTCACCAGTCTTGTGTGAAGTAACCGTTTATAAATCTGCAGAAAATATTATTGGTGCTTGTAGCAAATATATCAGTGATGTAAGATAACTGACAACTTTATTGAGAGGACCGGCATAAAAGTAATAATTAGAAAGGAAATAACTGAAAGTAGATTCTTGTTGCGTGTAATAGAGAAGTTAGGCGCAGAGAAACTTTGGTTCATAGTCTACATAAAGTGTGCTACTGCGATGGTAATACCAGTTACCTTGTATTGTAATTTTAGTTTATAGATTATTTGTCCTACAAGAATATCCCTCTTAAGTTGTAGAAATCATCAATGCAAAATTTCGTTCTCCTCTATAGTCATGCTTCAACGTTGACATAGCATGGTTGTTTGTGGAACTAAGGTTATAAGACCGGATCAAGTCATTAGATTCCATGGTTCAACGTTTTCTCATATTGTCTTTGATCCTCATAGATATCAACAGTTGTCACCTAGAGATCACAGATTCACTACAATATGTGTTCACTGCGTAAGTCTTTTTTTCATGTTCCCCTTCCCTTACATTAGACATTGCATATTACATGCACCACAGATAAATAACTTACCTCTCCTAACCCTTCTTAGCGACACCATCCCCACTTACCTCTCCTAACCAAAACGAACGATCCCACTCGTCTCGTCTCTCCTCACGAATGATCACCTCGAGTCCTGTCCACGTCTCTCTCTCTGTCTCACTCTCTCTCTCTTTCTCTCTCTCTCTCTCTCTCTTCCACACCTATATCTAACTCGATCTCCGGCTGCCACCCATTAATTAACAAGGACAACGCCGCTCCCAATGTCGTCATGTAGGGGGCCAACTGCAGGCCGGCGGTGGGGCTATCCTATGTCAACGTCGCCGCAGCCTTCGGCGCCTTCGGGGAGGTGGATGGGGTCGGCGCCCCCGACGACAGTGCCGCGTGCGTCATCGTCTGCTTCCGCGACCCCGCCGCCGCGGGGGCTGTGATGGCCGCGCTTCACGACTGCCATGCGCTCGCCTCTCCGTCCTTGTTTGCTTCTTGTGGCGACGAAGAGAACCTGGGGTTCTAGTTGTTGCTCGCTTGATCTGGGAGGGATAGATATGTAATTTGGGTGGTTTTTTATGCTTGTCCAAAAATGCTTAAACGACATATATTCCGGAACGAAGGGAGTATTTTCTTAATTTGTGTTGAAATTTGGTTTATTTGTTGATTCCGAAAAATTAAATTCATGATTTCTTTTTAATTTCTTCTTAGTTTTATGAAATTCATGAATATTTTTCAAACACCTTTTTAGTATAAATAAATGAATGAACCTTTTGTGAGTTAGTGCTCCAAAAATAAATTATGATCCATTGCATACACTTTTCTGAACACATCATTTGTTTGACTCGGTTGCATATTTTATTTTAACATGCAATTTTTCCGTCCTTCATCCACTCGTACGATTGCATATCCATCCTCAATTCAGTTGCAAGTTCATTTTTAACACGTATCTCTACTATCGACACATAACTTGATCCAACTTAGTTGCATGTATATTTTCGACACGTAACTAGCCTGACCCAGTTGCATTTCAGTTTTTGACATGCAACTTGCATAACCCCTATGCATTTTATATATTCCGTTGCATGCTCACCATCGGCATGCAACATGATCCTACCTAGTCAGCTGCATGTCCATCCTTAACAGATAACTTAACTAGAGTGGTTACATATCTATCATGAACACACAAATCGCACCGATCAAGGTGTATGTCCACCGTCGATACATAACTTGCTCAGCTCCTATCCACTCGTTCGACCCACTTGCATGTCCACCCTTCACATACAACTTGTTCGAACCCTATCCACTTGCTTGCCCAGGTGCATGTCCACCCCCCCCCCCCCTCGACGTGCAAGTTGACCCTACCTAGCCCAACTGCATGTCCACCTTGACACGTAACTTAACCCAACTCAATTGCATGTCTACCTTCGACATGCAACTCACACAAAAAAGTTGCATGTTCACCCTTGACACACAACTTGCCCGCCCCTACCCAGTACCATGTCCAACCTTGACATGCAAATTGCCCGACCAAGTTATATGTCTTCCTTCTTCACGAAAATTTCCTACCCTTGTCCGATTTGCATGTTCATGCTCGACACGTATCTCGCTCGATCTAGTTGCATGTCCATCATCTACACACAACTTTCACCGACCTGATCAAGTTGCATGTCCCTCCTCACGACGTGACTCGCCCCAACCCAGTTGCATGTCCATCCTTGACCTGAAACTCAACCGACCCAATTGTATGTACACACTCGAAATGCAACTCACCCCACCCAATTGCATGTCCAACTTTGACCTGAAACTCAAACGACTCGGTTGCCTGTCTATTCTCGACACGCAAATCACCCTCACCTGGTTGCATGTCCACCCTTGACCTGAAACTCAAAAGATCCAGTAGTATGTCCAACATTGATACACAATTTACCTCGACCCAGTTGCATGTTTACCTTCAACACGCAACTTGCCTGGTCCAATTGCATGAACATCATCGATAGGCAACTTTCCCAACCCCTACCCACTAGCCCTACGCAGTTTCATATGCACCCTTGACAGGTAATTTGCCCAACCTAGTTACATGTTCATCCTTGACAAGCAACTTGCCAACCAGACCGAATTTCATCTCTATCCTTGACAAGCAACTAGGTCGGGCAAATTACCTGTCAACGGCGGATCGCGGCAACGGAGGAACATAGGACAAGAAACCCCATAAAAAGACCCTCATCACGAAATTCTCCTATGTTCCGCCGTTGCCGCGATCCCGAGATCGGGATCGCCAGAAGACCTCGTCCCGGCACCCTGTCGGAGGGAGGATTGATCTCCGGGAGCTTCTCCACCACCATGAGCGCTTCCCGGATGTGTCGTGAGTAGTCCCCCTTGGACCATGGGTCCATGAATAGTAGTTATGTGATGTCTTATCTCCAATCTTGTGCTTCAATTCTTAGCCCTTGTGAGTTGCCCTACATGATCAGGGCACCTATGTAATCTTTCTGTTGTTGCTATGCTGTGTTTGCTGGGATCCGATGGATTATAAGACTATGTTCATATCATGATGAGTTATATATTTGGTTCTCCTTTTATATTTTGTTCTTGAGTAATTCTTGCATGTTCTCCATTGCTTTTTTATTGCTTTGGACAAATAGTAGATATTAACTCCAAGAGGGAGTGTTATGATTGCTTGTGGGTTCATGCCCCCCGATGTCTGGCTTGAGTGACAGAAACATGAGACTAGGGGATGTGATGTTGCCACCTGGGAGAAAACAATGGTGCTTGTAACCGCGGTTGCAAGGATTGTTTACCTTACGCAAAGTTTGTTAATGCAGTTGTCTGCTGCTTTGGGTTTACACTTTGGGTGGGGCTCGCAACTTAATACCAGCAAGATGTTTTGGATAGATATCTCAAGGTGGATGATTAGTGAGTAGATGCTGATGAATAAACGGTCTACTTGTCTTGGCTATTGCCCATACTTTTGAGCCTCTAACTTTCTTGTGGTACGTTTATAATTCTGTCAATTTCCTAGCTGTAATTTGTTCATCCAGCTTAGTTTTTTATCATCTTTTGGGAGAGATACATCACTAGTGAACATCATGGGAACCCCTTCCATATTTCCATAATATTGTACACCTCAAGTCTTTACTGCTTTATTTTCCTTTCAGTTGCAATCACTATCACTATTTGCACCGTGTGTTTGATCCTTTGTAAACGACAGGGCCGGAGAGATTGACAACCTCTCTGAAGTCGTTGGGAGCAAAGTTATTTGTTTTTTTGTGCATGTCCACGTCTTCTGTCAGCGCCAGAGCAGCATACACCTTCTTGTTGATCCTCGGAGTCCTACTGGAGACATGAACTCTATCCTCTACGTTAGGAGAAATTTGCTGCTAGCTACATCTCAACCTTCCACTTGGGGTAACCAACGAGGGGCGAGAAGAAGAAAATCTCTTGCGCCATCAATACACAACTCGCCCCGCCCTGATTCAATTGCATGTTCACCTTTGACACGCAACTCGCGTCCCTCAGTAGCATGTCCACCCTTAACCTGAAACTCGACCGACCCTGTTTCATGTCCACCATCAACATGTAACTCGTTCCAACTCTCCATCCTTGATCCAAAACTCAACCATCTAAGTCGTATGTCTATCCTCGATACGCAAGTCACCCTGACCCATTGCACGTTCATCCTTGATCACAAAGTCAACGAACCCAGTTGCATGCCATTTTTGACACACAACTTCCATAGACCAAGTTACATGTTGCACTTGCACAAGAAAAATATATTAAGACAATACATTCCTGAGAGAAAATGGTTTTTAAACAAATATTTTTCAAAAAAGAAAAGCAGCATACAGTTGCACATCCAATATCTTACATGCATCTCAATTAAACATAACCCGCCTACAAGAGCACATGCCACTCATACTATGCAATTACAATGGATACAAAGAGCAGGAGAGCATGTGGTTCAACATGTATTTGTAAAATGTTTTCTTTTATTTTCCTTTTTTATAATTACAAAATTTCTTTCCTTTTTAAATAGTTTTTCTTATGATTCTAATTTTTTTGGTTCTTCAATTTACTTTAAAATGTTAATTGTGTATTTTTCATAAATGTTCACCATGTTTTACAAATGTACATTGTGTACTTAATTTTTTTTCATCTTATTTACAAAAATGTTCAACTCGTTTTAAGAAATATTAATAATGCTTTTATGAAATATTCATGGCATATTTTTTTTAATTCAACATGATTAAAAATATGTTCACCACATTTATACAACTTTCATCATGTATTTATACAACTTTCATAAATAATTTATAAAATTTTAAATCATGTATTTTAAACAAACAATCATCTTGTTCTATAAAATGTTTACCATGTATTTTAAAATGGTTTCTTATGTTTTTCAAAAAAATAGTTACCATGTATCTTAAAAATGTAATTGAAAAATGCTTGTCGGGCATTTTTCATCGTGTATTGTAAAAATATTTTAACACTTTTTAGAAAGAATGCAAACACTTATTAATATTGCATGGAAATTTATATATGCATATACATGAACATTATTCTTCATGCAACAAAGGACAATATTTTTACATTTTTCTATTAAATGGGATATACACAAAACTTAAAATGGTTATTTTTTCACGCGGATGCGTTTTTTTTTGCTCTCGTGTCTACACACACATGATGACCCACAAGTGTAGGGAATGGCAACAGTTTTCGTGGGTAAGAATAACTCAATTTATTGATCCGACACAAGGGAAGCCAAAGAATATTTATAAGCTTTAACAGTTGAGTTGTCAATTCCATCACCCCTGAAAGATACTTGCTTGGCAACAGTTTGTTAGTAGTAACGGTGTGATGGAAGTGATGGTGGCAACGGATATAGTAGTGTCAAAGCAACGAAAATAAACAACAAAAGTAAAGTAACTTGTAACCAGCAAGATTAAAACAATGTAAGTTAGGGGTATGGATGGTTGGGCGCTGCATAGATAAGAGATAACATGTAATTAACATGGGGCAAGGGACACAGAAAAGTAATGATCATCTAGGAAAATATTAAACATTAGGCATGTATCCCAAGATAGTTGTGCATGCTTGCAATAAGAACTTTGCACATCATCTTTTTTCCTACCATCCCGCTACCAACGGGGCCAAAAATAACTTATGGAGATTAAGGTGCTCCTGTCAAAGAGCACCGGAACAAAGTATTAACAATCAATGGATACATGGAATCCTCAAATTATAGTCCATCCCCTTTGGTGTCTGATACGTCTCAAACGTATCTATAATTTTTGCTTGTTCCATGCACTTTTAGGTGACATTGCTAGGTGTTTTGCTACACTTTCATACCTTTTTACACATATTTGGACTAACCTACTAACTCAGTGCACCCAGTGAAAATTTCTGTCTGCTGATGTCTGTGAATTACAGGTTTTTAACAATATTTACATAGCTCCAAAAATTCCAACAAAAATATTAAACAAATAATGCAACAGAAGCTTCACGAATCACCGAAGGGGGCCAGAGGGGAGCTAGGCCCCACTGATACGTATCAAACGTATCTACTTTTCCAAAAACTTTTGCTATTGTTTTGGCCTCATTCTTGCATGATTTGAACGAAACTAACCCGGACTGACGTTGTTTTTAGCAAAGATGTTGTATGGTTTTCTTGTGTGCAGGAATATGGATTTTTAGGTACCTCAGAAAATTCCCAGAAAAAATACAGAAAATCCACGCACCCGAAGGAGTCCTGGGCCAGCAGATGGGCCAGAGGGGATCTAGGGGACCCCCAGGCGCTCTGCTGGCGCGGTCTCCCCCCTGGCCGCGCCGAGAGGCCGCCTGTATGGGTCCCACCCACTCTGGTGACCTACCTTGGCCCCTATTTTTACCCGTCACGAGAAAACCCCGGAACAGAAGTCGTTTTCCCAATTCTCGTCGCGGAGCCGTCGCCACCCTCTGTTCTTCTCCGGGAGGGCTAATTTGGAGGTTGTTTTGGCCTCCGGTGAGAGGAGATCATCGCCATTTTGATCACCATCGCCACTCCATCATCCCTCCATGACTTCTCCTTTCATGTGTGAGTAATTCCTTGCTGTAGGCAAAGGGGATGGTAGGGATTGGATGAGTTAGATCATGTAATAGTTCATCAGATTGTTGGGGGCATGTTTCCTATCATCTACTTTGGTGTTTATCATCTTTGCTACAACTTGTTGCTCTTAATGCTTGTCACTTTCGGCCCGAGTGCCATGTTTTCAGATCTGAACTACTTGTGTTTTCATGAGTTTATTTGTGTTATTGATCCTATCAATGAGACAGCTTGGTACACCAAAGGGGATGGACTATAATTTGAGGATTTCATGTATCCATTGAGTGTTAATGCTTTTTTCCGGTGCTCTTTGACATGAGCATCTTAATCTCCATAAGTTCCTTTTTGCCCCATTCATAGAGGGATGGTAGGACAAAAGATGTTGTGCAAAGTTCTTATTGCAAGCACGCACAACTACCTTGGGATGCATGCCTAATGTTTGATATTGCCTAGATGATCCTCGCTTTTCTATGTGCCTTATCCCGTGTTAGAATCTATTACATGTTCACTCTCATCCAAGGAGCGCCCAACCATCCATCTCCCTAGCCTACAGTGTTTCAATCCTGCTGGTTACTAGTTGTTTACTTTTTGTTGTTTTACTTTCGTTGTTTCACCGCCACTATTTCCGTTGACACCATCACTTCCATATCACCGTTGCTACTAATAATTCGTTGCAAGCAAGTGTATTTCAAGTGCGATTGAATTGACAACTCAACTGTTAAAGCTTGTGAGTATCCTTGGCTCCCCTTGTGTCGAATCTATAAATTGGGTTATTCTTACCCGCGAAGACTATCTCGATCCCCTACACTTGTGGGTCATCAAGAACTATTTTCTGGCGCCATTGCCAGGAGCATAGATTTATTTACAAGTCTACTTGAAGTATTCTGCCTAGTGCACTTTATCCACTATGGGTAAGAAAGGAGACCCCAAAGTTCCGATCTTACCATCGCGTACAAGAAAAGGTATTGTTCTGAGCACTAGTGCTACACTTTATTCACCTTCAGTTATAAGTAAGTTTGCTTCACCACCACCACATGCTACTTCTGCCGAGTCTGGTAATATGCCCGACATTGTTGATGATGCTAATACTACCCTTGATGATATTGGTTCACTCTGTTGCTTTCTTGAGACACAGATCGATGTTGCTGCCAAACAATCTGGAATTGAAATTCATGTTACTCGCTACCCTATTTGTGTAACTTATTTTTATCCAGACCTGAGTGGCCTCAAGGAGAGACTCCTTGAGGATGATTATATTGTGCTTGATGATGATTTATGTAGGGAACTCGGAGATTGTGATGACTCTGATCCCGATACTGTGAAGAAGTTGCTTGCAAAGTATTCTATGAAGAACAAGTTTGCTCCTGATCTTGAATTTGCTACATCTCCTATATGCATCAATGATCCTGTTTTTTATTTCTCTGTTGATCTTTCACTTATATCGGTAGAAAATGATGATGCTATTGCACACCTGACCAAACTCACTGAGTTGGGTGGCTTGTTTACTACCGATGAAAAGATACAAAACTGTTATGTGACTAAGCTTCTTCCTTTCTCTTTGAAGGAGGGTGCTAAAGCATGGTATGATACACTACCATGTGGTTCCATTAACAGTCCTCAAGACTTGGCTCAATCTTTTGTTGATAAGTACTTTCCTGCTCACATGCAACATGCTGCTTTACAAAGAATTTATAACTTTAAACAGTTGTAGGATGAGCACCTCCCTAAAGCTTGGGGGAGGTATTGCACTTTGATCAAGGCTAGACCGGGACATGGAGTTCCTAAGAATGAATTACTTCATATATTTTATGCTGGTCTAACCGATGAATCTAGATCCTATTTGGATAGCTGTGCTGGTTGTGTTTTCAGGGAAAGAACACCGGACGATGTTGAAGAACTAATGGGCAAGAATGCCAAGAACCACGAAGATTGGTCCATCCCTGAACCACCTACACCACCAAAGAAGAGGGGCATGCTTGTACTAATCCCCGAATATATGCAAGAAGCAAATAAGTCTATAAAATAGAAGGTATTAAAGTTGAAGACGTGAAGAATCTACCTCCTATTGAGAAGTTGTGTGAGCCCACTACTGATGGCTTCTCGCCCTTCGTTGGTTACCCCAAGTGGAAGGTTAAGATGTAGCGCAGCAACAAGTTTCCCTCGGTGAAGATACCAAGGTTTGTCTCCAGTAGGACTCCAGAGATGATAAGTAGGTGTCAGCGGCGCAACTGACGTGGACCTGCACACAGACACAGATAACTTTGTTCCCAATGAAGTTTAGAGAGGTTGTCAATCTCTCCGGTCTTGTTGTTCACAAAGGGTAAAACACAAGGGATAATGATAGCAATTGAAAGTAAATGCAAGAAAGTAAATATAGTGTGGAAACAGTAATAAGGATATGGACCGGGATACGTGATGTTCACTAGTGATGTCTCTCTCCCAAAAGACGATAAAACTTCTATGCGAGGTAAACAAATTACAAAAGGGCAATTGACAGGATTATGAACGCACCGCAATGCTAACTATGCTACAAAAGAAAGGAAGAGGTTCAAAAGCACAGGCAGTACGCCAAAATAAGTAGACCGTAATCCAACTGCATCTACTACTAATCATCCACCTTGAGATATCTATCCAGAACATCTCTCCAGTATTAAGTTGCGAGCCCCACCCAAAGTGTAAACCCAAAGCAACAAACAACTACATTAAAAAGAACTTTGCGTAAAGTAAACAATCCTTGCAACCGCAGTTACAAGCACCGTTGTTTTCCCCCTTGTGGAAACAGCACATCCCCTAGACTCATGTTTCTGTCACTCAAGCGTGTCATCGGGGGGCATGAACCCACAATCGAGAACAACGTTCCCTCTTGGAGTCACTACCTACTACTTGGCCAAAGCAATAAACACCAACGGAGAACATGCAAGAATTACTTAGGAACAAAAATATAAGAGATAAAAACCAAATATATTACTCTATCAAAATCTGAACATAATCTCATAATCCATAAGATCCCATCAAACTCAGCATAGCAACAGCACAAATATTACAAAAGTGCCTCGATCATGTAGGGAAGCTCACGAGGTCTAAACCATGAAGATCAAAGAGGGGAGGAGAACATCACATAGCTACTGATCACGGACCCATGGTCCAAGGAAAACTACTCACAAGACATCCGGGGAGCATCCATGGTGGAGAGGAGACTCCCGGAGGTCAATCCTCCCTTCGGCAGGGTGCCGGAAGAGGTCTTCTGGTGCTCCCGATCTCGGAAGCGCGGCGGCGGCGGAGCAGAGGCGAGTTTGCGAAATAGGGTTCTGTCTTCGGAGTTTCCCCGTGACGAAGAATAAATAGGCGAAGGGGGCAGCCAGAGGTGGACCAGGGGCCCCAGGCGCCCCCCAGGCGCGGCCAGGGGTGGGGCCGCGCCGGGTGGCCGCCTGGGCCCCCCTGGCTCCCCTCTGGCCCCACTCAGGCTCTTCGCGAAGCTTCCTTCACGCTGATTTTTTATCTGAATTTTCCCGAATTTTTCTGGCACTTTTTATATGGGGGCAAACTGAAATAGAAAAACAGCAGAAAACAGGAACTGGCACTGGGGTGCACTGAGTTAATAGGTTAGTCCAAATATGATCAAAAGTGTATGAAAGTGTATCTAGATCATAGCAATATCACACAAAACATGCATGGAGCAAGCAAAAATTATAGATACGTTTTGGACGTATCAACATCCCCAAGCTTAATTCCTGCTCGTCCTCGAGTAGGTAAATGGTAACAGCATAATTTCTGTGGTGACATGCTAGCAACCATAAAAGAACTTTGAAAAGTAAATCAATCAAGGTTATAGATTCAATTCAAGTCATAACATGCAAGAGTCTATATTAGCATTGAAACAAGTAACAAAAGAACATTAGGTGCAAGAGCTCTCGCTGTCCGTGACTCGAATGTCTCCAAATGGTGTTTGCATGCAAGAAGAGGGATAGGGAATACGAGAAAAAAGTATTTTTGTTGAGAACTCAATCTACTAAAGTTTCACAATTGGTCCTCGTTGGAATCTTATCTTGACTCGTCCCCAGACCACTAGCCAGGAACATGTCAATTTGATCCACTCCTTTTCGATATTTTGAGCACTCATGCAATGGATGAGCGTAAGCACGAGAGTTGACACTTTGGATGGCAAAGAGAGAAATATGGTGGAGGAGGAAGACAAAAAGGATGAGAAAGGCTCACATCAATGAGGACAATCATAGGCAAGAGATGCCAAATGATAAATATGATGTGAGGAGTAGGGATTGCCATGCAACGGATGCACATACGAGCTAGGAAGCTCTCCAATGGAACTAGTGGGGGTGCATCTAACTTGCTCGCTCATGAAGACCTAGAGCTCCTTTGAGGAGGCTCATCCTTGGAATATGCAAGCCAAGTTCTATAGTGTGAAGGTCCCCACATAGCTATATGGATGAAGATCATCTCTATGGAGTACAAGGGATAGAGAAAGAAGTACTAGTGTGGATCTCTCAAAATGATAGTAGTGTTGCCCCTTTCTCTCTTTTTATTTCTTTTTTTATCTTTTTTCTATTTTTTTGTATTTTTGTGTGGCCTCAATGGCTCTTTCTATTTAAGTCTCATTTGTCCTCTTTGGGATCTTTTATTGTGTCCACTTTGGGATCTTTTCCTCACTTAAGGGCAACACTCTATTTTAGAAGAAGGTAAAGGAGATCTTTCACACTTTACAAGGTACTCAAAATCATAAAGAAGATGTAACTATCATGATGTATGCAATGTATGTCGCTGCCAGTGTAGCAGGAACATGTACGACATGAAGATCAAGTCATGAAGAGGTGGATGTTGCATGGCAATATAACTCGGAAAGGCTATGGAAATGCCTTGATAGGTAGGTATGGTGGCTGTTTTGAGGAAAGATATAAGGAGGTTTATGATGACAGAGCGTATCATGCCAAGGGTTTGGATGTACCGGCGAAGGTGGACACCAACTCTCGGAGTGAGAAGAAGGCAATGCACGGCACGGGAAAGGCTAGCAAAATATGGGAAGGTGGAAGTGTCAACTTTCAATACTTACATTAGTCCGAAGAACTCATGCACTTATTATCGGTAACTCTCAATCTAATAAGGAGGTTGACAAAGAGACAAGTACCCCGAGGAGGAGTGTATGGGGGTTTGGTTATCCTTGCGCATCCTCCACTCATGGTACGTGAGTGTTCTCTGATATTCGATCCCTCCAAAGATTAGTGATCCATCTAGTAGCTAGAGTTATCAACTGGTTTTGTAGGTTTTGAAAATACACACGGATTGCCCAAAATACGACACCTATCACTAATAGGCTAGAGCTCTTGACACCAAAAGTTCAAACATTACTCACATAAATACCTCAAAACCATTGCAAGTTACTACGAAAATTAAATAGCAACCTCAATTACGTACTTTCAAGACAAGACACAACTCAGTGCAACAACCAACTCTCTTTAACAAGATAAACATGAAAACTAAAAATAGTTCCAGCAACAAACTAAACAAAAGCCAAGGCTCTTGCTAAAGACAAACTAAGACTAAAACTAAACATGGTAGTAGCTATGAAAAGATAAAGAACACAAAACAGCAAAAAGATAAGCAGGAAAAATCCTATGATGTGTTCTAAATTTTGAAAGTGGAGCGTGTTTCTCTCCCACACAAAGTAAGACGGGATCTAACTTTTTGTGAACAGCAAGCAAAGCTAAAGAAAACTAAAAACAAAACCTAAGAGCGAGACGCTCCAAGCATAGCACATAACGCATGAAGTGATAAAAATATAGTGAAACGAAGGACGAACTGATGATTGTTGATGGAGAAGGGGATGCACGGGGGCATCCCCAAGCTTAGACGCTTGAGTCTCCTTGAATATTTATTGGGGATGCATCGGGGCATCCCCAAGCTTGAGCGCTTGACACTCCTGGATCTTCTTTCATCATCTTCCATCGCACACTTGAAAACTCCATACATAACTCATCATAAGCTGATTAGAGAGGTTAGTACCCTTAATAAATAAAAAAAATTCCACTGGATATAAAGATATTCTTGAAGAGATACTGCTTCTCAAGAGTGCCAAAAAGTTTTTTCAAAGAAAAAGCAAGCTTAAGGTTTGCAAAAGTTAGGAGAGACAAAACGTGGCAGAATCTGTGAAAAACAGAACAGAAGATAGTAAAGAATTTTTTTGGGGTACTTCTCCAACTCAAATCAAAAAACTCAGAACATACGGAAGTTTCGTAATTGTATAGAGCATACTGTGTAAACATTTCAGCTCAAAAAGATGAACTGGGATTTTTCTGGAATTTTTCTGGTCACGAGGACAGAATCTGTTTTCTGGACATCATGTCACAACTTTTACTTCCCTTGCCGTAAGAGGCTATAACTTGGCACAAAGCTGAAAAATAAAGATACAATGATGTTGCTACAGTAGTAACAATCATCAAGACTCAACAAAAGATAAATAGAAAAACCTAAATTCGTTGCGGGCTGCCTCCCGAAAGCGCTTCTTTAAAGCCATTAGCTAGGCTTAAAGATTATAAAAGATGCTCACGTAAGAATAAGGATTTGAAGCAAAAGAGAGCATCAAGAAGAAAACATGAAACACATTTAATCCTAACCCATTTCCTATGCATGGGAACCTTGTAAAGAAATAAATCATGAAAGCACAAAGTAACAAGCATAGGAAGGTGCAAGAAGAACAACTTAAAAACTTTCAACATGAAGAGAGGTGTTTTTGTAACATGGAAGTTTCGACAACCAAACTTTCCTCTCTCAAAATAATTTTCAATAGCATCATGAACAACATCAAGAATATAACTATCACATAAATCATGTTGTTCATGACCTACAATCACATGTGTATAGTTTTCAACATTGTCTTTAGGATGATAAGATAGATGCAACCCATCACATTGAGCCTTGATAAGAGCAAAATTCTCCGGAATAGTTGGAGATTTCAAAAGGATAATAGGACAATCAAGTGTGGGTGCAATAGCAACAATTTCATGCTTAACATAAGGAACTTTAGAGAGTTCATTTTTTTCAGCATCATCCATAGTGGCATCACGGCCATAAGAATAGAAGGCATCAACTTCATCAAAAAGGGATATTTCAAAAGAATCCATAGGATCATAGCACTCATATAAGGTAATATTCAAAGAGTTACTCTCATTAGAAGGTAGACATGGATGGCTCCATTCTTCCTCCTTTTGTTCGTCACTCTCCTTCTCTTTTTCATCCAAGGAGCTTTCAGTTTCAGCAATTTCTTCTTCCATAGAGTCCTGCAAAACATTAGTCTCTTCCTTTGGGGGAGAGATTCTCTCAAGATGATCAGTAATATAATAATTTGCATCATAATTTTCCAAACAATAGTTAAGTATAGCAAGACTCTCAGATTTGTAAGGGGCGTCATCAATATTTTCAAGAAAAGAAGTAATTTCATAGGCACCCTTAAAAGCAACAAATTCTTCTATTTGTTCTGCATCATAAAAATCATAATTTACCTTAGCATAAGAAGCTAAGGTTTCATCCTCATTGTACTCACATTGGAAAGCAAGGTGTTTGTGCCTCATAAAGCAACAAGATTCATCCCTTCAGAAAGATATATTTTATATTGAGCACAAGTTTTTAGCATACTCATACGATTGATGTATGAGTCTCCATAAGTGTATCCCTTTTTGAGACAAGCGGTATTCCTTGTAATATTCTTGTTGATCCTCGGTGAATCCTCCATGCCAATAAGATCTAGTTTCAAAGAAGTTAGACATTGATTGGCAAGTAAGGAACTAGACATACTATATATATTTTTTGATTTTTGATAAAGGACACAAAGATAAAAAAAACTGAAAGGTAAACTAACAAGACTAAAAAAACAAAGGTAAAGGGTAGTGTGCAACTCCCCTATCTTAGCACTCGGAATCCCCGGCAACGGCGCCAGAAATTCGCTTGATGGCTTCTCGCCCTTCGTTGGTTACCCCAAGTGGAAGGTTAAGATGTAGCGCAGCAGCAAGTTTCCCTCGGTGAAGATACCAAGGTTTGTCTCCAGTAGGACTCCAGAGATGATAAGTAGGTGTCAGCGGCGCAACTGACGTGGACCTGCACACAGACACAGATAACTTTGTTCCCAACGAAGTTCAAAGAGGTTGTCAATCTCTCCGGTCTTGTTGTTCACAAAGGGTAAAACACAAGGGATAATGATAGCAATTGAAAGTGAATGCAGGAAAGTAAATATAGTGTGGAAACAGTAATAAGGATATGGACCGGGATACGTGATGTTCACTAGTGATGTCTCTCTCCCAAAAGACGATAAAACTGCTATGCGAGGTAAACAAATTACAGAAGGGAAATTGACAGGATTATGAACGCACCGCAATGCTAACTATGCTACAAAAGAAAGGAAGAGGTTCAAAAGCACGGGCAGTACGCCAAAATAAATAGACCGTAATCCAACTGCATCTACTACTAATCATCCACCTTAGGATATCTATCCAGAACATCTCGCTGGTATTAAGTTGCGAGCCCCACCGAAAGTGTAAACCCAAAGCAACAGACAACTGCATTAAAAAGAACTTTGCGTAAAGTAAACAATCCTTGCAACCGCGGTTACAAGCACCGTTGTTTTCCCCCTTGTGGCAACAGCACATCCCCTAGACTCATGTTTCTGTCACTCAAGCGTGTCATCGGGGGGCATGAACCCACAATCGAGCACAACGTTCCCTCTTGGAGTCACTACCTACTACTTGGCCAAACCAATAAACACCAACGGAGAACATGCAAGAATTACTTAGGAACAAAAATATAAGAGATAAAAACCAAATATATTATTCTATCACAATCTGAACATAATGTCATAATCCATCAGATCCCATCAAACTCAGCATAGCAACAACAGAAATATTAAAAAAGTGCCTCGATCATGTAGGGCAGCTCACGAGGTCTAAACCATGAAGATCAAAGAGGGGAGGAGAACATCACATAGCTACTGATCACGGACCCACGGTCAAAGGAAAACTACTCACGAGACATCTGGGGAGCATCCATGGTGGAGAGGAGACTCCCGGAGGTCAATCCTCCCTCCGGAAGGGTGCCGGGAAGAGGTCTTCTGGTGCTCCCGATCTAGGAAGCGCGACGGCGGCGGAACAGAGGCGAGTTTGCGAAATAGGGTTATGTCTTCGGAGTTTCCCCGTGACGGAGAATAAATAGGCGAAGGGGGGCAGCCAGAGGTGGACCAGGGGCCCCAGGCGCCCCCCTGGCGCGGCCAGGGGTGGGGCCGCGCCGGGTGGCCGCCTGGGCCCCCCTGGCTCCCCTCTGGCCCCACTCGGGCTCTTCGCGAAGCTTCCTTCACGCTAATTTTTTATCTGAATTTTCCCGAATTTTTCTGGCACTTTTTATGTGGGGGAAAACTGAAATAGAAAAACAGCAGAAAACAGGAACTGGCACTGGGGTGCACTGAGTTAATAGCTTAGTCCAAATATGATCAAAAGTGTATGAATGTGTATCTAGATCATAGCAATATCACACAAAACATGCATGGAGCAAGCAGAAACTATAGATACGTATTGGACGTATCAACTACTCACCCTCCTATGGTAGAGGTACACTCTCTTTTAGATTTCAATGAAAGTGACATCCCTCAAGGTAAGCCTCCTGATCAATGTTTAGATGAGCTTGATAATTTTATTATGCAGCAAAGTCACTTTAACGAGAGGATACAAAGTCAGTTACATGATAATTACCTTGATATCAAAAGTTTGCTTGATGTTTTAAGCAGAACTGTTCATGATGTTATATGTCTTATGAAGCATTTTCATATGGTTCAAACTCAGCTTGAACAAATTTCTAATGTGCAAAAAGATTTGCTTTCTAACAATGCCAAACAATATGATTTACAGGCCTATTGTATAAAGACTCGGGGTGGAACACGCACCCAGGACCCTCTCTATCTAGAGGGGCATCCGAAGAGAATCGAGCAAGATTCTCAAGTGCAGGAAGAAGAAATTGTTAGCTCTCCGAAGAAGAAGAAGAATAAGAAGAAGAAACACAAGGAAGATGACAATTCCAATGATCGTATTGCAAGCGAAGAGCCTATTGTTGATCCAAATAATATATCTACCTCCGATGCTGAGATTGAAGATGGCGCTGAGCCCGATAAAGATAATGAGAAGAAACATCCACCTGAAGTACAAGAAGAAGAAGCACCCGACAATCACAAGAAGTACACTAGAGAAGACTTCATCGCAAGAAGACATGGGAAGTAAAGAGAACCATGGGTACAAAAACCCATGCCCTTTCCAGGTAAGTCTCTCAAAACCAAAGAAGAAGAGCACTACAATAAATTTTGTCAGTGGATGAACCTCTTTTTCTTCAAATTCCCTTGACTGATGCTATTAAGTTACCTCCTTGCTCGAGATATATGAAAGATATTGTTACTAACAAAAGAAAAATCCCTAATGAGGCAATATCTACTACGCTTGCTAACTACTCTTTCAGTGGTAAGATTCTTGAGAAGCTTGGTGGTCCAGGTATACCCACCATGCCTTGCTCCATAAAGAATAATTATGTCAGAACTGTTTTATGTGATCTTGGTGCAGGAGTGAGTGTTATGTCTTTCTCTCTTTACAATATGCTCTATTTATATAAACTAATCCCTACAGATATCTCTCTCCAAATGGCTGACAAGTCAACAGTCATTCTGATTGGTATTTGTGAAGATGTTCCTGTTGAAGTTTCTAATTACTTAATCCTTACTGATTTGGTTGTGCTTGACATGCCCGAGGATGGGAGCATGTCTATTATTCTTGGTAGACCCTTTCTTAACACCGCAGGTGCTATCATTGATTGCAATAAAGGAAAGGTTACCTTCAACGTGAATGATAAGGAACACAAGGTGTATTTTCCGAAGAAAATCGACAAAAGGCATGGCCTTAACTCTATAGAGAATATCGAGACCGTGAAGATTGGAGATTGGGATTTCCCTCTACATGTGCACCACAAATACAAAATCATTATGGTGGGGACAATGTCCATTAAAATAAAGGTACAATGATCACTTTATAAGAGGTGAGACTTTCTGCTCTATATATCACCGGTTTGTTGGTAAGACTTGATCAACCTTGCTAGCTAGCAAGTTTTACATGGGTAAAAAGTGGAGCTTGTTATGTTTTCATTTCCTTTAGCTTTTGTTCTCCTTGTTGTAGCAAAGTTTTATGTTTTTGAAGCTTAACATGTCTAACCACTGTTTCAAGTTTCCCGGAAGTTTTGCAGATTTTTGGAACTTTGAAAAAATTTCAACAGTGAACTTGTCAGAAAAATTCCGCAAAATAAAAATCAAATTTTCTACAGAAAAAGGTACCCAGAGGCACCTGGGGCTGACCAGGGGGCACCCCTGGTCCAAGCGGCCAGGTGGCGCGGCCTGGCCCCTGGCCGCGCTTACAGGGCGCCTGGGCCCCCCAGGCCCGCCACCCAGGTAACTCTCAGCCCACCGAGCTCAGGACTCTCTTCAACTCTCTTTGCAGCCAGGACACAAAGGATATCCAATGTTCGAAGATTTCCAGCATCTTGTTTCCCCATCTCAGGTATTTCGCATATTTTATTGCTAGAAGGGTGTTACCTCGTGAAAACACGAGCAATAGTTCTGTGTTGGATACTGCTATCCTGGCGAACGCCCTCTCAGGGGAGAGTAAGTATAATTTGGGTGCCTTGATTGCTCGCCGCCTTGTTGTTAATGAAACAAGGGAGATCTCTTCGATGGCGTTTATGCCACACTTATTCTTGAGTCTTTTGGGTGCACCGCACATTCTGATGATGAGACTTTTTCTTTTGTGAGCTTTGACCTTGCTGCCATGAAGAGGCATGAGTTTGTTACCAGGACTTCAGAGTTTGGTAAACTTAATTATATTTTGAGGTTTGGACTGGCCACTATTCGGGAGATCCGTCTACCTGCACCTCTTTTGTTTGATTATACCCGCATGAACGGATGGTCCTTCAACGTTATCCAGTTCGATGAGTTCGTGGCCCAGCAGCAGTTTCATAACCCCATGGAGGGGGTTGTGCCCGATGAGGAGGAGCACGTGGAGTTTCCACCTTTCCAGGGTGAGCCTGTTACCCAGTGGGGTGAAGGGTCTTCTTCTGCTTGGAGCGTGGAGCCTTCTTCGTGGAAGGATCCCCGGACTTCGGTCTACGCACCTGAAGCCACGTATGACCAGTGGACGCACCAATACTACCCCGGAGCTAGAGGCTCCTGGGGACCGCGGTAGCCGATCCCAACTTAAGCTAAAAGCCTAAGCTTGGGAGAGTACGTGCCCTTCTCCCCTTTCCATTATACTTTCCATTTTATGTTGTCCGCTTCAATCTTTTCAAAGTTTTTGCCTGTTCTTATTTGCTCTCTCTTAATTTTCAAAAAACAACAAAAAGATTTCCCCTTTCTTTTGCTTTCGTTTAACCTTTGAAAAACCCAAAAATATTTCCTTTCTCTCTTTAGTTTGCTTTGTTTGCAGAGTTCATCTCGAGTCCGTGATGGCATTTGCACTTGATTATATTTTCCTACGTTCGATCGCGCAAGTGACAAGGAAGTAATGACGAAGATTGACAGAAGGGATGCAACAAGGAAAGCCAGTATGAACTCTTTTTGTTTCAAATTTTGTACATATGCCTGTAATTATGATCTAGAGACCAGCTTGTAGCGACATAGTGCTATGTTTACAATGCTTTCCCAGTGGTTCATGATTTCTTTGTGGCTAGTCTCAAATAGCTAGAGTGCATAATGTGTTGTTAAATTGATTTACATGCATTGCATTGTTCATGCTCTGGCATATTGAAGTGGTATTTCCCTTTGGAGAATTATTGGATTGACTTGGCACATGCTTACACATGTTTATGACTAAAAAGTCTATCATGCCTTGATGATCTTTTTATTTCAGAATAGTTATATCACGTTCATGCCTGATTCAATGTTGCTTTGTCACTCTGCATGATTATGACCGTTATTGCTATCTAGTTGGTCGCTTCCTACTCTTTTGCTAGCCTTCGCTTGCACTAAGCGGAATTCTTCTTGTGCATCCAAAATCCTTTCAAACCAGTCATTCCACATGAGTCCACCATACCTTCCTATTTTTGGTATTTAGTTGCCATCCCTAACGAAGAATTTCATGTACCATCTCAAAATTCATTCAAAAGTCTCCTTTTTGTAACCATACAAGCTCATGGTGCGGTTAGGGAAAATCAGTATCTTACATGCCAAAAATGTTTTACTCCTTGACAAAGTTTTAACTAGTCAAACTTATGAGGCAGAGGCCGGTCTGGAGAATGCCTAGTTCTTACTTGTTTCACAATTTATAAAAAATTAGACTTCCCCCATACTTGATGATGGAATGAAATGGGTCAAATGGTGCTAATGATAGATGGAACGAGAACTTTCCTTCCATACTTGAGGCAAAATAAAAGGCACCATAGACCGTCAAATAATAGATGGATAAGGGAACATAAGTTCAAGCAAAAAAAAGCATGGGAACCGCCATTAATGTGGTTGGTATGGGAGATATTGAGAAACCTTTACCATCTATCGTTGACTGGAAAGTTGAACTTCTCAAAAAGAAATTTATCTCTGATTTAAAGTTGTGAGCTCTGGTAAATGTTTAGTCTTTGCTTCCAGCCACGGGTTGTCAACCATGTCATCAAAAGCCACAGTACGAGAGTCTCCACCTTCTTTCTTCAAAACACCAACTATTGAGAACAAAATTGTCATTCTGAGTGTAATGTGCATTGTACCAAAGTACCACATTGTCTTCTGCATAATTGTGATATTACTTGTTCTGAAATTCTTAGTTCTAATCTCCTTTAAAACTCCGAAGGAGTTTCTCCATTTATTTTTTGCTTCACTCATGGAGGCTAGCGAGATACCACTCTAGTATGTTCAAGCTATGTGCATTGTGATTCTGTATTGATTTTCAGTAGCATATTATTTACTCTTGGTTGTTTGTGATTGATCACATGAAAGAAGGATTGCTTCGTGCATTGTCCTTGTAGCATTGTTCCAATACTTCCGAAAATATTTTGTAGTACATGCTTATATACATCTAATGAAGCGAAAGAGTTTGTCAAAGTTTTATTTATCGCGTCCAGTTCATTGAACTGAATTGCTTGAGGACAAGCAATATGCTAAGCTTGGGGAGTTGATACGTCTCAAACGTATCTACTTTTCCAAACACTTTTGCTATTGTTTTGGCCTCATTCTTGCATGATTTGAACGAAACTAAGCCGGACTGACGTTGCTTTCAGCAGAGTTGCTTGTATGGTTTTCTTGTGTGCAGGAATATGGATTTTTAGGTACCTCGGAAAATTCCCAGAAAATTACAGAAAATCCACGCACCCGAAGGAGTCTTGGGCCAGCAGATGGCCCAGAGGGGAGCCAGGGGAACCCCAGGCGCCCTGCTGGCGCGAAAGATTACAGAAAATCCATGCACCCGAAGGAGTCCTGGGCCAGCAGATGGGCCAGAGGGGAGCCAGGAGGACCCCAGGCGCCCTGCTGGCGCGGCCTCCCCTCTGGCCGTGCCGGGAGGCCGCCTGGGTGGGTCCCACCCCTCTGTTGACCTACCTTGGCCCCTATTTTTACCCTCGTGAGAAAACCCCAGAACAGAAGTTGTTTTCCCAATTCTCGTCACAGAGCTGCCGCCACCCTCTATTTTTTCTCCGGGAGGGCTAATTTTGAGGCTGTTTTGGCCCGCGGTGAGGGGAGATCATCTCCATCGTCATCACCATCGCCACTCCATCATCCCTCCATGACTTCTCCTTTCATGTGTGAGTAATTCCCTGCTGTAGGCAAAGGGGATGGTAGGAATTGGATGAGTTAGATCATGTAATAGTTCGTCAGATTGTTGGGGGCATGTTGCTTATCATCTACTTTGGTGTTTATCATCTTTTCTACAACTTTTTGTTCTTAATGCTCGTCACTTTGGGCCCGAGTGCCATGTTTTCAGATCGGAACTACTTGTATTTTCATGAGTTTATTTGTGTTCTTGATCCTACCTATGAGTTGTATGCACCTATTATAGTCCGGAATCGGCGACCCCAATGGTGACAGCTTGGGACACCAAAGGGGATGGACTATAATTTGAGGATTCCAAGTATCCATTGAGTGTTAATGCTTTGTTCCGGTGCTCTTTGAAACGAGCACCTTAATCTCCATAAGTTCCTTTCGGGGCCGTTCGTAGCGGGATGGTAGGACAAAAGATGTTGTGCAAAGTTCTTATTGCAAGTATGCACAACTACCTTGGGATGCATGCCTAATGTTTGATATTTCCTAGATGATCCTTGCTTTTCTGTGTGCCTCTCCCCGTGTTAGAATATATTACATGTTCACTCTCATCCAAGCAGCGCCCAACCATCCATCTCCCTAGCCTACAGTGTTTCAATCCTCTGGTTACTAGTTGTTTACTTTTGTTGTTTTACTTTCGCTGTTTCACCGCCACTATTTCCGTTGCCACCATCACTTCCATATCACCATTGCTACTAATACATCGTTGTAAGCATGTGTATTTCAGGTGCGGTTGAATTGACAAATCAACTGTTAAAGCTTGTGAGTTGATACGTCTGAAACTTATTGATAATTTATGCTCGCTCCATGCATGTTTTGTGTGATATTGCTATGATCTAGATACACTTTCATACATTTTTTATCATATTTTTACTAACCTACTAACTCAGTGCACCCCAGTGCCAGTTCCTGTTTTCTGCTGTTTTTCTATTTCAGTTTTTCCCCATATAAAAAGTGCTCCAAAAATCCGGGAAAATCAGATAAAAAATCAGTGTGTCGGAAGCCTCCAGAACCCTGAAGGAGGGCTAGGGGGCCACCACCAGGTGCCCAGTCGGCTACCTGGCGCGGCCAGGGGCCTGGCCGTGCCAGGGGGGCGCCTGGACCCCTGGTGGCCCCCCTGGATGCCCCCCTTCGCCTATTTATTCTCTGCCACAGGAAACTTCCGAAGACAGAACCCTATTTTGCAATCTCTCCTCTGTTCCGCCGCCGTCGCACCGTCAGGACCCTTCTCAGCACCCTGCCGGAGGGAGGATCGACCTCCGGGAGCTTCTCCTGCACCATTGACGCTTCCCGGATGTGCCGTGAGTAGTCTACCTTGGACCATGGGTCTGTGATCAGTAGCTATGTGATTTTCAACTCCTCTCTTTGTTCTTCATGGTTTAGACCTCGTGAGCTGCCCTACATGATCGAGGCACATATGTAATTCTTCTGTTGTTGCTATGCTGAGTTTGATGGGATTTGATGGATTATGAGATTATGTTCAGATCGTGATAGAGTAATATATTTGGTTTTTAACTCTTATATTTTTGTTCCTAAATAATTCTTGCATGTTCTCCGTTGCTGTTTATTGCTTTGGCCAAGTGGTAGGTAGTAACTCCAAGAGGGAATGTTATGATCGATTGGGGGTACATGCCCCCTAATGACACACTTGAGTGATAGAAACATGAGTCTAGGGGATTTGTTGTGGCCACAAGGGGGAAAACAACGGTGCTTGTAACCGTGGTTGCAAGGATTGTTTACTTTCCGCAAAGTTCTTTTTAATGCAGTTGTCTGTTGCTTTGGGTTTACACTTTGGGTGGGGCTCGCAATGTAATACCAGCGAGATGTTCTGGATAGATATCTCAAGGTGGATGATTAGTAGTAGATGCAGATGGATTTCGGTCTACTTATTTTGGCGTACTGCCCATGCTTATGAGCCTCTTCCTTTCTTTTCTAGCATAGCTAGCATTGCGGTGCGTTTATAATCCTGTCAATTTCCCATCTGTAATTTGTTTACCTCGCATAGCAGTTTTATCGTCTTTTTGGGGAGAGACATCACTAGTGAACATCACGGGACCGCGGTCCATATTCTCATCACTGTTTACAAGCTCATTTATTTTCTCGTATTTACTTTCAGTTGCTATCATTATCATTATCTCTTGTGTTTGCTCCTTTGTAAACAACAAGAACGGAGAGATTGAAAACCTCTCTGAACTTTGTTGGGAGCAAAGTTAATTGTGTTGTGTGAAGGTTCGCGTCAGGTGCGCCGCTGACACCTACTTATCATCCCCGGAGTCCTACAGGAGACAAACCCTATCCTCTACATAGGGGAAATTTGCTGATATCCTACATCTCACCTTCCACTTGGGGTAACCAACGAAGGGCGAGAAGCCATTACCACTTCCACGCCATCATGAGTATCCTTTGGCTCCCCTTGTGTCAACTCTATAAATTGGGTTATTCTTACCCACGAAGACTATCTCGATCCCCTACACTTGCAGGTCATCACCCACCCAGGCGACCACCTGGCGTGGCCCCCTCCTAGTCGTGCCACCAGTGCGCCTGGGGGGATGGGCCACCCCCTGGTGCCCCCCTTCGGCCTATATTTACATCTCGTCACGGAAACCCCCAGAGAGAACCCCACATCGCGATTTTCACCTTTGTTCCATCGCTGCCTTGCTTCCAAGATCGGGAGCACCAGAAGACCTCTTCCCGGCACCCTGCAGGAGGGAGGATTGACCTCCGGGAGCTTCTCTTCCACCATGAGCGCTTCCCAGATGTGTCGTGAGTATTCCTCCTTGGAGCATGGGTCCATGACCATTAGCTATGTGATGTCTTCCCTCCAATCTTGTGCTTCAATTCTTAGCCCTTGTGAGCTGCCCTACATGATCAAGGCAACTAAGTTCATTTATGTACCCAAGGTTCCTCAACCCAAAACAAGTATATCTATTGCCAGGGGCGTGGAAACTGTGAAGGCCTTGGAAGAGATACCTCTCTTGAATAGAATCAGAAATGAAATTCCAATTGGCCTTACTACCTTTGATTTTATTCCTAGATGTGTTACCAGTAGGCCTTTATTTTAAAGTCCTGTTAAGACTAGTTGTACTACTGAAGAGCTTTTTGATGATCTTGATGATGGTTCAATTGTTACAACTTGATCTTTTTGCATCATGCCTAGCTAAAATGCATAAAATAAAGCGCTTATTGGGAGGCAACCCAAAATATTTTTACTTTTAGTTTTAGTGGTCTTGATGCTTGTTAGTACAGTAGCAACATCATTGTATCTTTATTTTCAAGCTGTGTGCCAAGTTTTAGCCTCCGATTGCAAGAAAGTTCAAAAGTTGTGACATGTTGTCCAGAAACAGATTTTGTCTGCTTGACGGAAAAAATGGTCATCAGTCTCCAGATCATCTTTTCGATATGAATTTTTTTGAAAGTATGCTCTATACAATTAGCTTTCACGCGTCTGTTTTGAATTTTTTTTATTTGAATTGTAGAAGTACCCCAAAAAATTTATTTACTACCCGCTGGTCTTATTTTCATAGATTCTTCCACGTTTTGCGTTTTCATCGTTTTGCAAATCTTAAGCTTGCTTTTTATTTGCAAAAAGTTTTTGGAAATCATGAAAAACAGTAGCTCTTCATGAAAATCTTTATTTCCAGTGGAGACAAATTATTTTATTATGGGTACTAACCACTCTAATCATCTTATGATGAGTTTCATATGAAGGGAGTTTTCAAGTATGCGATGGAAGATGATGAAAGAAGATCCGGGAGTGTCAAATGCTCAAGCTTGGGGATGCCCCCATGCACCCCCAAGAAATCCTATATACCTCATTAATTGATCCCCACTAATTATATTATCTTAACATGCACACCTCATCAAAGGCCCACCACAATATGCATGAGAACAAGTTCTTCATTATTAGTTGATCTCATGCACACATCCATTTAATGACACATGCCACCTCACTCATCATGCATGTTTTTTCCATTATATTAGATTGCTCTTAACATGCACACATGCCACATCATAAAAGACCTACCATAATATGCATGAGAACAAGTTCTTCATTATTAGTTGATCTCATGCACACATATATTTATATAGTGACACATGCCACCTCAATCAACATGCATGCATGATATTTTCCATTATATTACATTACTAATATTTAATAAATATCTGTAACTACACAATAATAAACTACAATACAAAAATGTATTTTTATTATTTTTAGTTTATATACTATTAATTCAACTATTCATGTTTAATGCAATCAATCATTCAAAATATATCGCAACTGATTCCCGCAGCAACACGTGGGGTATCATCTAGTGTTCAAGGAGACTCAAGCGTCTAAGCTTGGGGATTCCCCCGTGCATCCCCTTATCCATCAACATTCATCAGTTCGTCCTTCTCCATGCTATATTTTTAACTCTTCATGTGTTATGTGCTAAACTTGGAGCGTCTCGTTCTTTACTTTTTAGTTTGTTTTAGTTTTGTTTGTTGTTAATAACAAGTCGGACCCTAGCCTTCATTGTTTGGGAGAGAAACACGCTCCACTTCACCCTAGAACACAACATAGGCTTGCATGCTTATCTTTCTTTTTGTGTGTGTTCTTTATCTTTTCATAGCTATTGTCATGCTTTGCTCTTAGTCTTCATGCTTATCTTTTTAAGAGATTTTATTTAGGTTGATTTTGAAACTCTCTTAAGTTTTCATGCTTATCTTGTTTAGAGAGTTGGCTTGTTGCACTGAGTTGTGTGTCTTGCATGAGTAGGTAATTGAGATTGCTATTATAAGTGTAGTAGTAACTTGCAATAGTTTTGAGGTATTGATTTGAGTAATGTTTGGACTTTTGGTTCTAAGAGCTTGAGCCTATTAGTGTTAGGTGTCTTATTTTGGGAAATCTGTGTTTATTTTCAAAAATACAAAAAAAAAGTTGAGAACTCTAGCTACTAGATGGATCGCTAACCTCTGGAGGGGTTGGAATATATAGAGTACCCTCACATACCATGGGTCGAGGATGCTCAAGGATAAACAAACCCCCATACACTGCTCCTCGGGGTACATGTATCTTTTTGAACCTCCTGATTAAATAGAGAGGTACAAATAATAAGTGCATGAGTTCTTCGGACTAATGCGAGTATTCGATTGTTGGCACTTCCACCTTCCATATTTTGCTAGCCTCTTCGGTACCGTGCATTGCCCTTTCTCATCTTGAGAGTTGGTGCATACTTCGCCGGTGCATCCAAACCCTTGGCATGATACGCTCTGTCATCATAAAGCTCCTTATATCTTCCTCAAAACAGCCACCATACCTACCTATCAAGGCATTTCCATAGCCTTTCAGAGATACATTGCCATGCAACATCCACCATCTCATGACTTGATCTTCATGTCATATATGCTTTTGCTTGATCGAGGAGCCGCATGATAATTGGGCCTTGCCCTTATCATTGATGCATGACGCGCTAGTATCATTGCATATCCTACTACACTAGTAGAGGCATACATTTGCATACAACATTATACTTTTTCAGTTTTCTTTATGTTGAGTACTTCTTGTAAAGTGTGAAGATCTTCTTTATATTCTTGTAAAATATAGAGTGCTTCCCTTAAGTGAGGAAAAGATCCCAAAGAGGACAAAATAAAAGATCCCAAAGAGGGCAAATGAGAGACAAATAGAAAGAGCCAATGAGGCCACAAAAATATAAAAAAATAGAAAATAGAAAATAGAAAAGAGAAAGAAAAAAAGAGATTAAAAAAAGAGAGAAGGGGGCAACACTACTTCTCCTTTTGAAAGATCAACACTCGTACTCCATTGTCATATTTGTACTCCATAGATATTATCATTCATGCATAACTATGTGAGGATCCTTACACTATAGAACTTGGCTTGCATATTCCAAGGATTAGCCTCCTCAAATGAGCTCTAGGTCTTGATGAGCAAGCAAGTTGGATGCACCCCCACTAGTTCCATTGGAGAGCTTACCTTAGCTCTATGTGCATCTGTTGCATGGAAATCCCTACTCCTCACATCATATCTATTATTTTGCTTTCTCTCGCCTATGATTGTCCTCATTGATGTGAGCCTTTCACACCTTTTTGTTTTCCTTCCCCATCATTTTTCTCTTTGCCATCCTAAGTGCCAACATATCTTGCGCGCTCTCATCCATTGCATGAGTAATCAAAGTCAAAAGGCAGATGATCAGTTTGACTTGTGCCTGACTAATGGTTTGGGGACGGGTTAAAATAAGATTCCGAAGGAGACTAAGTGTGAAGTTTTAGTAGATTGAGTTATCCATTAAACTATATAACATTTTTATGCTCCAAACCCATCTCCCACTTCTTGCACGCAAACACCATTTGGAGACATTCGAGTCACAGACAGAGAGAGCTCTTGCACCTTTATGTTCATGCTTTGCTAGTTTTAATGCTAGATATAGACTCTTGCTTGTTATTGTCTAGACTTGAATTTCATATATTACATGCTTTACTTTGAAGTTCTTATATGTGCGTTAGCATGTCACCACAGAAATAATCTGTGTTAACATTTACCTAGTCGAGGACGACCAGGAATTAAGCTTGGGGATGTTGATACGTCCCAAACGTATCTATAATTTTTGCGTGTTCCATGCTCTTTTAGGTGACATTGGTAGGTGTTTTAATACACTTTCATACATTTTTACACATATTTAGACTAACCTACCAACTCAGTGCACCTAGTGCCAGTTTTTCTCTGCTGATGTTTGTGAATTGCAGGTTTTTACCCATATTTACAGAGCTCCAAAAAAATCCAACAAAAAAAATATAAAAAATCAGCGCAACAGAAGCTTCCCGAACCACCGGAGGGGGCCAGAGGGGATCCAGGCGGCTGATACGTCCCAAACGTATCGATAATTTCTGCTCGTTCCATGCATGTTTTCTGTGATATTTCTATGACCTAGATACACTTTTCATCGTATTTGGACTAACCTATTAACTCAGTGCACCCCAATGCCAGTTTCTGTTTTCTGCTGTTTTTCTATTTCAGTTTTCCCCCATATAAAAGTGCTCCAAAAATCCGGGAAAAATCAGATAAAAAATCAGCGTACCGGAAGCTTCCAGTGCCCCGAAGTAGGGCCAGGGGGCCACCACCATGTGCCCAGGCGGCCACCTGGCGCGGCCAGGGGCCTGGCCGCGCCAGGGGGCGTCTAGACCCCTGGTGGCCCCCCTGGCTACCGCCTTCGCCTAGTTAATCTCTTTCACGGGAAACCTCTGAAGACAGAACCCGATTTCGCAAACTCGCCTCTGTTCCGCCGCCGCCGCGCTTCCAAGATCGGGAGCACCGTCAGGACCCTTCCCGGCACCCTGCCGGAGGGAGGATCGACCTCCGAGAGCTTCTCCTCCACCATGGACACTTCCCGGATGTGCCGTGTAGTTTCCTTTGGACCATGGGTCCGTGATCAGTAGCTATGTGATGTTCTCCTCTCCTCTTTGTTCTTCATGGTTTAGACCTCGTGAGCTGCCCTACATGATCGAGGCACATATGTAATATTTCTGCTTTTGCTATGCTGAGTTTGATGGGATCTGATGGATAATGAGATTATGTTCAGATTGTGATAGAGTAATATAATCGGTTATTATCTTTTGTATTTTTGTTCCGAAGTAATTCTAGCATGTTCTCCGTTATTGTTTATTTCTTTGGCCAAGTGGTAGGTAGTAACTCCAAGAGGGAACGTTTTGCTCGATTGTGGGTACATGCCCCCTGATGACACGCTTGAGTGACAGAAACATGAGTCTAGGGGATGTGATGTGGCCAGAAGGGGGAAACAATGGTGCTTGTAACCGCGGTTGCAAGTATTGATTACTTTACTCAAAGTTATTTTTATTGCAGTTGTCTGTTGCTTTGGGTTTACACTTTGGGTGGGGCTCGCAACTTAATACCAACGAGATGTTCTGGATAGATATCTCAAGGAGGATGATTAGTAGTAGATGCAGATGGATTTCGTTCTACTTATTTTGGCGTACCTCCCATGCTTTTGAGCCTCTTCCTTTCTTTTGTAGCATAGTTAGCATTGCGGTGCGTTTATAATCCTATCAATTGCCCATCTGTAATTTGTTTACCTCGCATAGCAGTTTTATCGTATTTTGGGAGAGAGACATCACTAGTGAACATCACGGGACCCCGGTCCATATTCTCATCATTGTTTACAAGCTTATTTCCTTTTCAGTATTTACTTTCAGTTGCTATCATTATCATTATCCCTTGTGTTTGATCCTTTGTAAACAACAAGACCGGAGAGGTTGCTAACCTCTCTGAACTTCGTTGGGAGCAAAGTTAATTGTGTTGTGTGCAGATCTGCGCCAGGTGCGCCGCTGACACCTACTTATCATTGCCGGAGTCCTACGGAGACAAACCATATCCTCTACATAGGGGAAATTTTCTGCTATCCTACATCTCATCTTCCACTTGGGGTAACCAACGAAGGGAGAGAAGCCATTATCACTTCCACGCCATCAAGCAAATTTCTGGTGCCGTTGCCGGGGACTCCGAGTGATAAGATAGGGGAGTTTCCCACTATCTTTTACCTTTACTTTTTAGTCTGTTTAGTTTACCTTTATGTTTTTATCTTTGTGTCTTATATCAAAAATTGCAAAAAAAAATCTGCCACACTTTCTGCTACTATGGGTTCCACTGAAAACACCAAGTTGTGTGACTTCACCAGTCACAACAACAAAGACTTTATCTACACTCCTATTGCCACACCCGCCACTTCAGCTACCTCTTATGAAATTAAACCTGCTTTGCTAAACCTTGTTATGAGAGATCAATTCTCTGGTGTTGGAGATGATGTTGCTTTACACTTGAATAATTTTGTTGAATTATGTGATATGCAAAAGTATAAAGAAGTAGTAAGTGATGTTGTTAAGCTCAAGCTTTTTCCTTTCTCTTTGAGGGACGGAGCTAAAATCTGGTTTCAATCTTTGCCTAGGAATAGCATAGATTCTTGGGATAAGTGCAAAGATGCTTTTATTGGGAAGTATTACCCACCTGCTAAAATTATCCAATTGAGGAGTAACATTATGATTTTTAGGCAATTGGATAATGAACACGTTGCCCAAGCTTGGGAACGTGTGAAATCTCTTGTTAAGAAATGCCCTACACATGGTTTTACTACCTGGATGGTTATCCAGACTTTTTACGCAGGCTTGAACTTTACCTCGCGGAACCTGTTAGATTCGGCCGCGGGAGGAACCTTTATGTCAACTACACTTGGTGCTGCCACAAAGCTTCTCAATGTGATGATGACCAACTATTCCCAATGGCACACCGAACGCGCTCCAACAGGTAGGAAGGTAAATCATGTTGAGGAAATTACCTCCCTAAATGAAAAAGTTGACTTACTTATGTCTCTACTTACCAAGCAACCCTCTATTGATCCTCATAATGTTCCTTTAAATTCTTTGGTTGCTTAGGAACAAGTAGATGTGAACTTCATTGCTAGAAACAACTTTAATAATAATGCTTATAGGGGGAAACTTTGCTAGTAATCCTAGACCGTTTCCATCCAATTATGGGAAAAACAACACTTACCCTAGCAACAAGAACCCCACTTCTGAATTAGAAAGCATGCTTAGAGACTTTATCACTACCCAAAAATCCTTCAACAAGAATGTATAAGAAAAATTAGCTAAATTAGATAATCTTTGTTTGAAGGTAGACAGCTTAACCCTTGATGTTGAGATGTTGAAAATTAGAACCTCTCCCCTTGAGGAGAGCAAGGCCACTCCTATTAATGCTATCCAATTACAAATTAATGAAAATATTAGGATGATGGCTAAACTTAAAGAAAGATGGGCTAGAGAAAAGGAGGAAGAGGATAGAATTAAGAGCCTTCCTACACACCACACAGTTGCCACTATCCAAATTGTTGAGGACACTGAGACTATTAGCACCCAATGCACTCCTGGTCCCATTGGACCAATTAATGGTGATGCTAATACCTCAACCGTAGAAGAAGAAACTCCTATGAACATAGAGGGTTTCAAACAAGTGAGCCTAGATGACACTACTACCACCTTTGATAGTAGTGATATTGATTTTGATAGTTGAACCCTCTCAGAAGTAATTAGCTTACTACACAAAATATCTAGAGACCCCCACACTAGCACACTCAATCTTGCCTTCACGGAGCATATCACAAATTGTTTCATCAAAGCTAGGGAGGAGAAGATTAGGATAGAAGCCTCCATACCTAAGAAGCTAGATGATGGTTGGGACCCTATGATCAAAATCAAATTAAATAACTTCTCTTTCTATGCTTTATGTGACGTTGGAGCTAGTACCTCCGTCATGCCCAAAAGAATGTATGATATGTTTGAATTGAAACCTTTTGATTCTTGTTCTTTTGGTGTTAGTCTTGTCGATTCTTCCGTAAAGAAACCTTTGGGGAAGATCGACGATGTTCTTATCATTGTCAATGACAACTATGTTCCCGTTGATTTCATTATTATGTATGTAGAGTGTGAACCTTTATGTCCAATTATTTTGGGACGTCCTTTTCTCCGCACCGTTGGTGCCATCATTAACATGAAAGAGGGGAATATAAAATTTCAATTCCCTCTCAAAAAGGGGATGGAACACTTCCCTAGAAAGAAAATCAAGTTACCTTTTGAGTCCGTTACACGGGCTAGCTATTCTCTTTCTCTTGATAAAACTTGATTCTTCTTTTGCCTTATGCCTAGCTTAAAGGCGTAAAAGAAAGCCCTTTTTGGGAGGCAACCCAAGATGTTTTTACTTATGTGTTTAGTGGTCTTGATGATTTTTACTACTATATAAACATCATTCTATCTTTATTTTCAAGCTTTGTGCCAGGTTATAGCCTCATATGACAAGTGAAGCGAAAGTTGTAACATGTTGTCCAGAAAACAGATTTTGTCTTCGTGACGAGAAAAATCGTATCAAATCACCAGTTCATCTTTTTGAGCTAATTTTTTTACACAGCGTAATCTATACAATCGCGGAACTTTCATATGTTCTGAGTTTTTTCATTTGAGTTGCAGAAGTACCCCTAAAAAATTCTTTACTACATGTTGTTCTGTTTTTCACAGATTCTGCCACGTTATGTCTCTCCTTACTTTTGCAAACCTTAAGCTTGCTTTTCCTTTGGAAAAACCTTTTGGCAATCTTGAGAAACAGTAGCTCTTCAAGAATATCTTTATATACAGTGGGGAAAATTTATTTTATTAAGGGTACTAACCTCTCTAATCAGCTTATGATGAGTTATGTATGAAGGGAGTTTTCAAGTGTGCGATGGAAGATGATGAAAGAACATTCGGGAGTGTCAAGCGCTCAAGCTTGGGGATGCCCCCATGCATCCCCAACAAATATTAAAGGAGACTCAAGCGTCTAAGCTTGGGGATGCCTCCGTGCATCCCCTTCTCCATCAACAATAATCAGTTCGTCCTTCGTCTCACTATATTTTTATCACTTCATGCGTTATGTGCTATGCTTGGATCGTCTCACTCTTAGGTTTTATTTTTAGTTTTCTTTAGCTTTGCTTGCTGTTCATAACAAGTTAGAACCTATCTTACTTTGTGTGGGAGAGAAACACACTTGATGGCTTCTCGCCCCTCGTTGTTTACCCAAAGTGGAAGGTTGAGATGTAGTCAGCAGCAAATTTCCCTCGGTGAAGATACCAAGGTTTGTCTCCAGTAGGACTCCATCAACGACAGGAAGGTGACAACGGTGCCAGCAATTAGGAGGTTGACGTCGACCTGCACACACAACAGATAGCTTTTCTCCCAGTGAGTTCAGAGAGGTTGTCAATCCCTTCGGCCTTGTTGTTTACAAAGGATTAAACGCACGGGATAACAATGATAGTGATAGCAACGGAAAGGTAAATAAAGCAGAAAATAAATAGTGGGTGTAAACAGTGAAATATGGACCGGGATCCAACGATGTTCACTAGTGATGTCTCTCTCCCAAAAGACGATAAATTAGCCATGCGAGATAAACAAATTACAGCTCGGCAACCGACAGGATTATGTGCGCAAACCAATGCTAACTATGCTATAAAGAAAGGAAGAGGCTCAAAAGCATGGGCGATACGCCAAGACAAGTAGACCGAAATCCATCTACTTCTACCTACTAATCATCCACCTTGAGATATATATCCAGAACATCTCGCTGGTATTAAGTTGCGAATCCCACTCAAAGCAACAGACAACTGCATTAAAGAACTTTGCGTAAATTAAACAATCCTTACACCCGCAAGTACAAGCACCGTTGTTTTCTCCCTTGTGGCAACAACACATCCCCTAGACTCATGTTTCTGTCACTCAAGCTAGTCATCAGGGGGCATGAAACCACAATCATGCATATGCTCCCTCTTGGAGTCACTACCTACTACTTGGCGAAAGCAATAAACAGCAACGGAAAACATGCAAGAATTACTCAAGAACATAAATATAAAAGAGGAGAATCAAATATATTACTCAAACACAATCTGAACATAGTCTCATAATCCATCGGATCCCAGCAAACTCAGCATAGAAACAGCAGAAAGATTACATATGTGCCTCAATCATGTAGGGCAGCTCACGAGGTCTAAACCATGAAGAACAAAGAGGGGAGGAGAACATCACATAGCTACTGATCATAGACCCATGGTCCAAGGTGGACTGCTCACGGTTCATCCTGGAAGCATCCATGGTGGTGGAGAAGCTCCCGGAGTGGTTCCTCCCTCCGGCAGGGTGCCGGGAAGAGGTCTCCAGGTGCTCCCGATCTTGTAAGCGCGGCGGCGGAGGAACAGAGAAGAGATCGCGAAAAGGGATTTTGTCCCCAAGGGTTTCTCGTCATGGGGAATAAATAGGCGAAGGGGGTAGCCAGAGGTGGACCAGAAGCCCCAGGCGCCCCCCCCTGGCGCGGCCTAGGGGTGGCCACGCCAGGTGGCCGCCTGGGACACCCCTGGCTCCGCTCTGGCCCCACTAGGGCTCTTCTGGAAGGTTCCCGTACGCTGATTTTTCCTATATTTTTCCCGGAATTTTTCCGACACTTTCAATAATGGGAAAACTTGAAATACAAAAACAGCAAAAACAGGAACTCGCTCTGGGGTGCACTGAGTTAATAGGTTGGTCGAAATATGATCAAAAGTGTATGGAAGTGCATCAATATCATAGCAATATCACACAAAAGAAGCATGGAGCAAGCAGAAATTATAGATACGTTTTGGACGTATCAACATCCCCAAGCTTAATTCCTGCTCCTCCTCGAGTAGGTAAATGATAACAAGCATAATTTCTATGGTGACATGCTACCAACCATATAAGAACTTATAAGTAAAGCAATCAAGGCATGTAATTCAATTCAAGTCATAACAGGCAAGAGTCTATATCAGCATTGAAACAAGCAACATAAGAACATAAAGGTGCAAGAGCTCTCGCTGTCCGTGACTCGAATGTCTCCAAATGGTGTTTGCGTGCAAGAAAGGGAATAGGGATATAAGAGAAAAAAAGGTATTTTTGTGTTGAGAACTCAATCTACTAAAGTTTCACACTTGGTCTTCTTTGGAATCATATCTTGACTCATCCCTATACCACTAGCCAGGTATAAGTCAAAATGATCAACTCCCGTTCGATATTTTGAGCACTCATGCAATGGATGAGCGTAAGCAAGAAAGTTGGCACTTAGGATGGCAAAGAGAGAAAAATGATGGAGGAGGAAGATAAAAAAGTTGTGAAAGGCTCACATCAATGAGGACAATCATAGGCGAGAGAAAGCCAAATGATAGATATGATGTGAGGAGTAGGGATTGCCATGCAACGGATGCACATATGAGCTAAGGTAAGCTCTCCAATGGAACTAGTGGGGGTGCATCCAACTTGCTTGCTCAAGAAGACCTCGAGCTCATTTGAGGAGGCTCATCATTGGAATATACAAGCCAAGTTCTATAGAGTGAAGGTCCCCACATAGCTATATGCATGAATGATAATCTCTATGGAGTACAAGATATAAGATGGAGTGCGAGTGTGGATCTCTCAAAAGGAATAGTAGTGTCCCCCTTCTCTCTCTTTTATTTCTTTTTCTCTTTTTTCTATTTTCTTGTATTTTTTGTGGCCTCAATGGCTCTTTCTATTTCTCTCATTTGTCCTCTTTGGGATCTTTTGATTTTGTCCTCTTTGGGATCTTTTCCTCACCTTAGGGTCAACACTCTATATTTTACAAGAAGTATGGAAGATCTTTCACACTTTACAAGGTACTCAAATCATAAAGAAAATGAAACTATCATGAAGTATGCAAATGAATGCCTCTGCGAGTGTAGCAGGATATGCAATGATACTAGCGCGTCATGTAGCAATTATTAGGGCAAGGCCCAACTAGCATGCGGCCCATCGATCAAGCAAGTAGCATGTATGACAATAAGATCAAGTCATGAGAAGGTGGTAGTTGCATGGCAATGTATCTCGGAAAGGCTATGGAAATGCCTCGATAGGTGGTATGGTGGCTGTTTTGAGGAAGGATATAAGGGGGTTTATGATGACAGAGCGTATCGTGCCAAGGGTTTGGATGTACCGGCGAAGGTGGATGCCAACTCTCGGATTGAGAAGGAGGCAATGCACGGCACAGGAGAGGCTAGAAAAATATGGGTAGGTGGAAGTGTCAACTTTCAAATACTCACATTAGTCCAAAGAACTCATGCACTTTTTATCGGTAACTCTCAATCTAATAAGGAGGTTCAAAAAGAGACAAGTACCCCGAGGAGGAGTGTATGGGGGTTTGGTTATCCTTGCACATCCTTGACTCATGGTACGTGAGTGTACTCTAATATTCGACCCCTCCAAAGAGTAGTGATCCATCTAGTAGCTAAAGTTCTCAACTAATTTTGTAAGTTTTGAAAATAAACACGGATTTCCCAAAATATGACATCTATCACTACTAGGATAAATCTCTTGACACCAAAAGTCCTAACATTACTCATGGCAATACCTCAAAACTATTGCAAGTTACTACTACAATTGAATAGCAACCTCAATTACCTACTTCAAGTCAAGACACAAAACTTAGTGAAACAGGCAAACTCTCTAAACAAGATAAACATGAAAACTCAAGAGAGTTCTAGCAAAAAACTAAACAAAAGCTCTTAAAAATGTAAGCATGAAAACTAAGAGCTAAACATGACAGCAACTACGAAAAAGATAAAGAACACACACAGCAAAGATAAGCATGAAAAATCCTATGTTGTGTTCTAGGGTGAAGTGGAGCGTGTTTCTCTCCCACACAAAGAAAGCTGGGTTCTAACTTGTTATGAACAGCAAGCGAAGCTCAAGAAAACTAAAAAGGAAATAAAGAGCAAGACGCTCCAAGCATAGCACATAACGCATGAAGTGATAAAAATATAGTGGAACGAAAGACGAACTAATAATTGTTGATGGATAAGGGGATGCATGGGGGCATCCCCAAGCTTAGACGCTTGAGTCTCCTCGAATATTTATTGGGGGTGCACGGGGGCATCCCCAAGCTTGAGCGTTTGACCCTCCTGAATCTTCTTTCATCATCTTCTCTCGCACACTTGAAAACTCCCTTCATACATAACTCACCATAATCTGATTAGCGTGGTTAGTACCCATAATAAAATATATTTTTCTCTAATCGAAATAAGGATATTCTTGAAGAGCTACCGTTTATAAAGATTGCCAAAAAGTTTTTAAAAAGAATAATCAAGCTTAAGGTTTGCAAAATAAAGAAAAGGCAAAACAGGACAGAGTGTGTGAAAAAACAGACCATCAGGTAGTAAAGAATTTTTTAGGGATACTTCTGCAACTCAAATCAAAAAACTCAGAACATATGAAAGTTCTGTGATTGTATAGATCACGTTGTGTAAAAAATTCAGCTCAAGAAGATGAACTAGGAATATTGTGTGATTTTTCCCGTCACAAGGACAGAATCTGTTTTCTGGACAGCATGTCACAACTTTCACTTCCCTTGTCATATGAGGCTATAATTGGCACAAAGCTTGAAAAGTAAAGATACAATGATGTTGCTACAGTAGTAACAATCATCAAGACCACTAAAAACAGAAGAAAAACAAAAAGGAAAACCTAAATTCGTTGCGGACTGCCTCCCGAAAGCGCTTCTTTAAAGCCATTAGCTAGGCTTAATGCAAAAAGAAAATCAAGTTGTATCAATTGAACCATCATCAAGATCATCAAAAATCTCTTCAATAGTACAACCACTCTTAAGAGGACTTTCAAATAAAGGCCTAATAAAGATACTTCTAGGGATAAAAGCAAAAGGCGGAAGATCAATTGGAGTTTCATTTATTCTATTAAAGAGAGGTATATCTTCCAAAGTCTTCACAGTTTCAACCCCTTTGGCAATAGATGGGTTATTTTTGAAACGAGGAGCCTTTGGAACGTAAATGAACCTAGGTTCCTTCTTTGCTGGAGTTTCTACCTTTTTGGTTTTGATCGAGGAGAGAGTAGTTACTAGAGTGTCAATGATTTCCTCAATCTTATCTATCCTAGAAGGATCCAAGTCATGGGATGTGATGGTCTTCAAGGTTTTGAAAATTTTATGCATGGAGCTATCGAGTCTATTCAAATTCCCTTGAATCTTACGATCCAACTCACTTATCTTATTAATGCTTGGCATCTCTAGCTCTATCTTTTCAAGTTTTTTCATAATGTGAGCTACGGTAATGTCCTCTTGAATGCTAGCAACAGGGGGGTTTCCAACAAGATTTTCCATAATACTAAGAGCTTCCCAAACTGGGACTTCTAGGAAATTCCCATTGATAGCAGTATCTAGAATAAAACTATTCCAAGAAGTAATTCCAACATAAAAGTTTCTAAGCAGGATAGTAGTGGATTGCTTCTTGGTGGCCCTTTTTTAGAATCATTAATTCTATACCAGGCATCTTTCAGACTTTCACCACCTCTTTGTTTAAAGGTGAGCACTTCTGCTTCACCAAAGGCAAAAGGACCAGACATAATGACAACTACTAGCAAGGTAACTATTTTTTTATTTTTGATAAAGGACACTAAAGCAAAAACTGAAAGGTAAACTAACAAGACTAAAAAGCAAAGATAAAAGATAGTGTGCAACTCCCCTATCTTGAAGAGCGGAGTCCCCGACAACGGCGCCAGAAATTAGCTTTGATGGCTTCTCGCCCCTCGTTGGTTACCCAAAGTGGAAGGTTGAGATGTAGTCAGCAGCAAATTTCCCTCGGTGAAGATACCAAGGTTTGTCTCAAGTAGGACTCCAGCAACGACAGGAAGGTGACAACGGCGCCAGAAATTAGGCGGTTGACGTGGACATGCACGCACAACAGATAGCTTTGCTCCCAACAAGTTCAGAGAGGTTGTCAATCCCTCCGGCCTTGTTTTTTACAAAGGATTAAACGCACGGGATAATAATGATAGTGATAGCAACGGAAAGGTAAATAAAGCAGAAAATAAATAGTGGGTGTAAACAGTGTTAGAAATATGGACCGGTATCGAATGGTGTTCACTAGTGATGTCTCTCTCCCAAAAGATGATAAATTAGCCATGTGAGGTAAACAAATTACAGCTGGGCAATTGACAGGATTATGTGCGCAAACCAATGCTAAATATGTTATAAAAGGAGGAAGAGGCTCAAAAGCATGGGCGGTACGCCAAGACAAGTAGACCAAAATCCATCTGCATCTACCTACTAATCATACACCTTGAGTTATCTATCCAGAACATCTCTCTGGTATTAAGTTGTGAATCCCACCCAAAGTGTAAACAAAAAGCAACAAACAACTGCATTAAAGAACTTTGCGTACAGTAAACAATACTTGCACCCGCATGTACAAGCAACGTTGTTTTCTCCCTTGTGGCAACAGCACATCCCCTAGACTCATGTTTCTGTCACTCAAGCTAGTCATCAGGGGGCATGAACCCACAATCATGCATAACGCTCCCTCTTGGAGTCACTACCTACTACTTGGCCAAAGCAATAAACAGCAACAGAGAACATGCAAGAATTACTCAAGAACATAAATATAAAAGAGGAGAATCAAATATATTACTCAAACACAATATGAACATAGTCTCATAATCTATCGGATCCCAGCAAACTCAGCATAGAAATAGCAGAAAGATTACATATGTGCCCCAATCATGTAGGGCAGCTCACGAGGTCTAAACCATGAAGAACAAAGAGGGGAGGATAACATCACATAGCTACTGATCATAGACCCATGGTCCAAGGTGGACTACTCACGGTTTATCCGGGAAGCATCCATGGTGGTGGTGAAGCTCCCGGAGGTGGTTCCTCCCTCCGAAAGGGTGCCGGGAAGAGATCTCCTGGTGCTCCTGATCTTGGAAGCGTGGCGACGGCGGAACAGAGGAGAGATCGCGAAAAAGGGTTTTTTCCGAGGGTTTCTCCTCACGGGGAATAAATAGGCGAAGGGGGGCAGTCAGAGGTGGACCAGGGGCCCCAGGCGCCCCCTGGTGCGGCCTAGGGGTTGGTCGTGCCAGGTGGCCGCCTGGGCCACCCCTGGCTCCCCTCTTGCCCCACTACGGCTCTTCTGGAAGGTTCCCGTACGCTGATTTTTCCTATGTTTTTTCCGGAATTTTTCTGGCACTTGAAATAATGGGAAAACCTGAAATACAAAAACAACAGAAAACAGGAACTGGCACTGGCGTGCACTGAGTTAATAGGTTAGTCCAAATATGATCAAAAGTGTATGAAAGTGCATCAATATCATAGCAATATCACACAGAAGAAGCATGGAGCAAGCAGAAATTATATATACGTTTTGGACGTATCAACGCTCCACTTTCAAAATCTAGAACACATCATAGGATTCTTTATGCCTATCTCTTTACTGTTGTGTGTTCTTTATCTTTTTGTAGGTACTGCCATGTTTAGTTTTAGTTTTAGTTCGTCTTTAGCAAGAGTCTTGGATTTTTTTTAGTTTGTTGCTGGAACTCTCTTTAGTTTTCATGTTTATCTTGTTAAGAGAGTTAGTTGTTGCACTGAGTTGTGTCTTGTCTTGAAAGTACGTGATCGAGGTTGCTATTTAATTTTAGTAGTAACTTGCAATAGTTTTGAGGTACTGATGTGAGTAATGTTTGAACTTGTGGGGTCAAGAGCTCTAGCCTATTAGTGATAGGTGTCGTATTTTGGGAAATCCGTGTTTATTTTCAAAACCTACAAAACTACTTGAGAACTCTAGCTACTAGATGGATCGCTAATCTTTTGAGGGATCGAATATTAGAGTGAACTCACATACCATGAGTCGAGGATGCGCAAGGATAACCAAACCCCCATACACTCCTCCTCGGGGTACTTGTCTCTTTGTGAACCTCCTTATTAGATTGAGAGTTACCGATAATAAGTGCATAGTTCTTCGGACTAATGTAACTATTGAAAGTTGACACTTCCACCTCCTCATATTTGCTAGCCTCTCGTGTGTCGTGCATTGCCCTCTTCTCACTCCGAGAGTTGGCGTCCACCTTCACCGGTACATCCAAACCCTTAGCATGATACGCTCTGTCATCATAAACCTCCTTATATCTTTCCTCAAAACAGCCAACATACCTGCCTATCAAGGCATTTCCATAGCCTTTCCGAGATATATTGCCATGCAACTTCCACCTCTTCATGACTTGATCTTCATGTCATACATGTTCCTGCTACACTGGCAGCGGCATACATTGCATACATCATGATAGCTACATCTTCTTTATGATTTGAGTACCTTTTAAACTGTGAAAGATCTTATATACCCTATTGTAAATTAGAGTGTTGCCCTTAAGTGAGGAAAAGATCCCAAAGTGGACAAAATAAAAGATCCCAAAGAGGAAAAATGAGAGTTAAATAGAAAGAGCCATTGAGGCCACCAAAAAAATAGAAAAAATAAAAAATGAAATAAAAAGAGAGAAAGGGGCAACACTACTATCCTTTTGAAAGATCCACACTAGTACTCCCTCTTATCCTTGCACTCCATAGAGATGATCATTCATGCATATAGCTATGTGGGAACCTTCACACTATAGAACTTGGCTTGCATATTCCAAGGATGAGCCTCCTCAAAAGAGCTCTAGGTCTTCATGAGCGAGCAAGTTAGATGCACCCCCACTAGTTCCATTGGAGAGCTTTTCAGCTCATATGTGCATCCGTTGCATGGCAATCCCTACTCACATCATATCTATCATTTGGCCTTCTCGACTGTCGAGACCCAGGGTTTGCGTATGTAATTCCTGTTACAACACAATCATATGGAGAGCCGAGAGCCGTACCCACTTGTCTAAGTGATGGTACGATTTCTCGCCCCTCGTTGGTTACCCAAAGTGGAAGGTTGAGATGTAGATAGCGGCAATTTCCCTTAGCGAAGATGCTAAGGTTTAGGATCGACCAGTACTACTCCAACAGATACAATAAGTTGGTGAGGTGAACAATGGCCCCGTTTATCCCCGAGGTTGCTAACTTCACATGGACCTGCACACACAACAAATAACGTTGCTTCCCAACGAGTACAAAGGAGTTGTCAATTCCTCCGGCCTTGTTGTTTACAAAGGATAAAACGCACGGGATAATAATGATAGTGATAGCGACGGAAAAGTAAATAAAGCAGTAAATTGATAGTTGGTGTAAACACTGTTGGAAATATGGACCGGGGTCCTATGATGTTCACTAGTGATGTCTCTCTCCCAAAAGACGATAAAATAGCCATGCGAGATAAACAAATTACATCTGGTAAATTGACAGGATTATGTGCGCAAACCAATGCTAATTATGCTACAAAGAAAGGAAGAGGCTCAAAAGCATGGGCGGTACGCCAAGACAAGTAGACCGAAATCCATCTGCATCTACCTACTAATCATCCACCTTGAGATATCTATCCAGAACATCTCGCTGGTATTAAGTTGTGAATCCCACCCAAAGTGTAAACTCAAAGCAACGGACAAACTGCATTAAAGAACTTTGTGTAAAGTAAACAATCCTTGCACACGCAAGTACAAGCACCATTGTTTTCCCCCTTGTGGCAACAGCACATCCCCTAGACTCATGTTTCTGCCACTCAAGCTAGTCATCGGGGGACATGAACCCACAATCATGCATAACGCTCCCTCTTGGAGTCACTACCTACTACTTGGCCAAAGCAATAAACAGCAACGGAGAACATGCAAGAATTACTCTAGAACATAAATATAAAAGAGGAGAATCAAATATATTACTCAAACAGAATCTAAACATAATCTCATAATCCATCGGATCCCAGCAAACTCAGCATAGCAACAGCAGAAATATTACATATGTGCCTCGATCATGTAGGGCAGCTCACGAGGTCTAATCCATGAAGAACAAAGAGGGGAGGAGAACATCACATAGCTACTGATCATAGACCCATGGTCCAAGGTGGACTACTCACGGTTCATCCGGGAAGCGTCCATGGTGGTGGAGAAGCTCCCGGAGGTGGTTCCTCCCTCCGGCAGGGTGCCGAGAAGAGGTCTTCTGGTGCTCCCTGTAAGGCCCCTGATGCGGTACTAACTCTAACTAGTCGCTTTCGCGTCCGGTAGGAGTTAGAAGCGCATCAAACGCCACCGGCGCACGACACTCGCACTCGTGTCGCTGCCGGATTCTCAACAACAGGTATATCAGCACAACTCTACAAGATAGAAATACATATAGATATATATATAGAGCAGGGCATACAACGCCACTGTCTAATAATACAACATCATCTGGGTACAACTCATCAATACATCAAGCGGAAGCATAAATAGGGACCGAGTACGGTCAAGATCCAAATTGCCCTAGAGAGGGCTACACATAATATCCACCCACGGGAACGTCTGAACCCAACTATAAGATCCTACTGGTCGAGGTACTCGTACTCGTCGTTGTCCTCCGGGGGCACCTCCACGAAGTAACGTCCGGTGCTCGGGTCGAGGTAGTAGTCCACTGCAGCGGCCGATCAGGCAAAGCGATAAAGACAGAAATGTAAACGGGGGTGAGAACATGTCATTACGGAATAACTAACGTTGCAGGAAAAGTAAAGACATGGACAGGTTGCAGTCGTACTAGCATATATGGTGGCTACTCGTTCTAACAGGATAGAGAAGAGATCCAAGAGGTTACGTTGACAACGTGTCATAAGTCGGCTATCCACCTACTTACGCAAACATAACATAACCTCGTTTCTCTCTCGGTCCCCCTGGACGAAGAAAGACAACCAAGGCACGCACACGGTTTGTCAAGTTTTATAGCCTGATTATAGTTGATGTTATTCTATGAACAAGGAGTAGGTCTCAAGTCGTCCTTAACCGCGGACACAGCTTTTCGAAAAGATTTACCCTGCAGGGGTGTACCAACTGTCCATTATAGACGTTGCATGTACGCCCGGTTTCCACTTGGCTAGGTAAGCGCCTGAAACTCCGGGACGTCAGAGTCCCTCTAACTAACAACGCACAACTCCGGGTGGCCCCCGGTGAGTCGACACCCAACTCTAGAGTTGGCCACGCTCTCGAATCGGCCTCTACCGTCTGGACGAGGTCGGGTTAGTTACCCAAACTATGTGGGCACCCCCTAGCTTCCAGGTGTGGACCAACAGAAAACTATGCCCCGCTGGCCCGAGTTATTTTAAATAAAAACAGCTGGGGCGCCAACCAACACACACACGAGCAAAGTAAAACCAGCTTGGGCCACCACTAGAATTGTACGAAGCTAGGTAGGTAAGACAAGGGGGCCCCATAAAACCCCACACACGATTAGGCATGCTCGTCAAGAAACACAATACCCGGAACTCGGGTCCTAGGTGACTCAAATGGAACAAAGCACTAGACGGGATAGTCCAGCCTTCCACCTTTCGTCGAATATAATTTAACATCATTTAACAATAATAAATATCAACCAACTTCTTATGTAGCATGATATCCCAACCATAAATATATAAAGTAAGCAGCAAGTTTTCTATCCATACTAAGCAATGGCTGAGCAGCGGTAACTTAGCAGTACAATGGTTTGCTGGGATGTGGGGATCATGGCTGTATGGGTTTTTAACATGGCATATAAGGTAGATAGGATCAAGCAACAACGTTCTAGGTCTACAGCTTGGCATGAGCAGAAAGTTATAAAGTAATGACACAGTTTCTCCCCCTTGCCTGGTAAGGTAGTCGAAGCAGCACCCACGGTACCCTCGGGCTCGGTGTCGGACAGCTCCACGTAAGTCTCCTCGTCAGTCTCGGGTGCTAACGTAAAGATACCGGCAAGGAAAACACACAAGTAAGCAACTGATGCAACTTCAAACAAGAATGGCATGCTCAAGTTTTATTGACATGGTATGACCCTGTCTAGTCAAGTTTAAATGAAGGTGATGATGACAAGTCATCACTTTCACATGCATTTTATTTACATTGTAATGGCTTTGGTCTAAGCCCTAATTTAGCTGTAAGTAGCATGATAGCATGACATGATCAACAAAGCATTATAAGAATTTAGATAACATGAAAGTAAAACAATGATTCCGGAGACGGAGTAGTGTCGGTGAACTTGACACAAGGAAGGTGCAACAAAGGTTGGAACCTAGCCACATTACATATGACAATACGTTAGGGCTGAATTGAAGAAGAAGATGACATGGAACAAGATTGACAAGATCAGATAATCAACATTTCAAATACACTGAAGTTGAAATGTTGCAGGCCGATGAATGGAAAGCTCCTGGATCAGGTGATCACACCTTGACCTCATGAGTTGCACAAAACAGCATGAAAACTTCACCATTGAAATCCTTGCAGAAAAGCACCCCAGAATCATATATAATATGACCCCATTTGCATAAGCAAAAGACAATTGCAAGATCAACTGAAGTTTAGGGGCTATGTGCAAAGTTGCACCTCAAGCATTTTGAAAAGGCTCAGATGAACAAATCATCATCACCATGCAATTCCTTGTGCAAAAATTACCCAAATTCCATATATGGCATGGGCAACTTTGAAATTTGATCAAATTTGGCAAGATCAAGAATTTACAGGGGGCATTTTGTAAAATTGGCCAAGCTCCAATTAATAGAGGGGCCAAATACAAAAATGCACCCCACCATGCTAACCAGTAGCTCAAGCTACCCCAAAATGATATATGGCATGCATCTAGATGAACAGGAGGTTGAAAACTAGTTTGAATTTTGAATTCAAATTTAATTGGACCCAAAACAGAAAAGAAAAATCAATTAAAATAAAAAGAAAAGGGGAAAAGGGGGGAGCCCAGTCCATCCTGGGCTGGCTTCGGCCAGCAGGCCCAGCTACTGCTTCCCGCCCCTGGGCGCGCGAGCTCGAACGGGCCCGGCCCAACGTGGAACCACGGCCACGCGAAAAGAGCAAAAAATCCTGGGTAAATCGACCCCAGGAGGGATCGAACCCCGCACCCCACGGTTCCAACTCCAAGAGCGCTACCACTCGGCCACTACTCGACACTTGACAGAACACAGCTCGCACTGAAGCTAAACTAACAGTGAGGCGATTGCTGAAACTGAAACACGACTGCATCTCGAGTTCAGGCGGCAGCAGACTTGAAAAGGAGGGGGCTTTGCGATGCTTAGGTTCGATCCAGGACTCCAAGCATCGGCGCAGCGCTGCATCGCCCCGTACCTGCACGGCGCTCGTCCTCCTTGCGGAATCAAAAGAATAACAAGGGCGCGACCTGCAGGAAAAACGGCTGCTTGCTCTGTCTGACTAAAGAAATTCAGTCATCGCAGCCGCCGCGCGCGTGAAACTCCGGCGTCCCTCGCATCTCGCACGGTTCACCGGGGACTCAACGCTCGCTCCTAGCCGCACCCGGGAGCAACCAGAACCCGTTTTTCTAATAACCTTGCCTCGCCGCGCTGCCTACGTGAACTACATCGGATCGGAAAACACGACAGCAATGGCCGCTCGCGTGAGACAGAGGAAGGAACGGCGAGTGCTCACAGCGGGGCGGCGGTTCGGGCGAGCTCGGGAGGGAGGTCGCCGGCGCCCTTGACGAAGACGCAGACGAAGACGAAGACGAGTCGCGCCGGAATTCTTCAGGCCATGGACCCCCTGTTCATGGCGGCTTCGGACAAGACGCGGAGGGAGGAGGAGATGGGAGAATGAGGCGGCGGCGCCCGAGGGGAAGGATGCTAGGGTTGGGAGAAAGGAGAGGGGCAGATATAGGAGAGGGGGAGAGGGAGACGTGGCTCCAGGAGGGCCTCTCCTCCACGGGCACGCCATGTGCGTGAGGGGGAGAAAAGGTGAGAGGAGGGGGATGACAAGCGGGCCCCGCTGGCTGAGAGAGGGGGAGGAAAAGAAAAAAAAATGGAGCGCTGCCCCTGCTGGGCTGAAATCGGTCGTCCCAAGTGGGCTGGAAGAGGGAAGAGGGGAGGACAAGGCCCTTGTCCATATAAAATGAGCAGCAGGGAAGAAAAAGAAAAAGGAAAAGATAGGGGGAAGGGAAAAATATTTTAAATATTTTTAAATTCCCCTGAAAAGATGCTTGATCACCCAAAATTGATTTGATCAATTTTGCATGCAGTGAAAAATCACCCAAAGTAAAACAGCACCATTTTCTATTTAAAATTAAATAGAAAAATCCTTTGGGGAGTTTTTGAGGAGAAAAAAGAAGGTTCAAAATTTCATGAGCTTGAAATTCTTAATCCTTGCATTTTTCTAGATTTTTCAAAATTGGTTTGACCAATTTTGGCAACAAAAAAAATGTGGCCCCTTTTTGAATTCAAATTCACTTTGAACTAGGGCTACTGTTGTAGATGATGGAAAAAATGCTTTGAGGATTTTAAAACCCTTGCAATAGCAATTGAAATGGCTAGGCCAAGTTTGGGGTCAAGAGGAGTGAGCATGCAACAAGGAAAAATCCTTCAATCCCCTTCTTGAACCATTTTGGATGCAAAAGCAAACAACCCAAAAAGGCTCCAATCTCCAAGCCAATTAAGATCATCACATGAAATGACATACACATCCACCATGACAAGTTACAAGTCCAACAGAAGAAGTAAAATACATAGTGTTTGGTAGCTTATTACATGTGGGTTGTTACACTCCCGATCTTGGAAGCGAAGCGGCGGCGGAACAGAGGAGAGATCGTGAAAAAAGTTTCCCGTCACGGGGGTTTCTCGTCACGAGGAATAAATAGGCGAAGGGGGACATCCAGGGGGGCCACCAGGGGTCCAGGCGTCCCCCTGGTGCGGCCCCACCATAGGGCGCGCCGGGAGGGCGCCTGGGCCCTGGTGGGTCCCCTCTGCACCCCCCCCCCTCGGTGATTCCTGAATCTTCTTCTATGCTAATTTTTTATTGGATTTTTCCCGAATTTTTGGAGCACTTTTAATATGGGGGAAACCTGAAATATAAAAACGGCAGAAAACAGGAACTGGCACTGGGGTGCACTGAGTTAATAGGTTAGTCCAAATATGATCAAAAGTGTATGGAAGTTCATCAATATCATGGAAATATCACACAAAAGAGGCATGGAGCAAGCAGAAATTATAGATACATTTTGGACGTATCAACATCCCCAAGCTTAATTCCTGCTCGTCCTCGAGTAGGTAAATGATAAAAAGCATAATTTCTGTGGTGACATGCTAACAACCATATAAGAACTTTTAAGTAAAGCAATCAAGGCATGTAATTCAATTCAAGTCATAACAGGCAAGTGTCTATATTTAGCATTGAAACAAGCAACATAAGAACATAAAGGTGCAAGAGCTCTCGCTGTACGTGACTCGAATGTCTACAAATGGTGTTTGCGTGCAAGAAAGGGGATAGGGATAGACGAGAGAAAAAGTATTTTTCTGTTGAGAACTCAATCTACTAAAGTTTCACACTTGGTCTTCTTTGGAATCTTATCTTGACTCATCCCTGGACCACTAGCCAGGTACAAGTCAAAATGATCCACTCCTTTTCGAAATTTTGAGCACTCATGCAATGGATGAGCGTAAGCAAGAAAGTTGACACTTAGGATGGCAAAGAGATAATATGGTGGAGGAGGAAGATAAAAAAGGGTGTGAAAGGCTCACATCAATGAGGACAATCATAGGCGAGAGAAAGCCAAATGATAGATATGATGTGAGGAGTAGGGATTGCCATGCAACGGATGCGCATATGAGCTAAGGTAATCTCTCCAATGGCACTAGTGGGGGTGCATCCAACTTGCTTGCTCAAGAAGACCTAGAGCTCATTTGAGGAGGCTCATCATTGGAATATACAAGCCAAATTCTATAGTGTGAAGGTCCCCACATAGCTATATGCATAAATGATAATCTCTATGGAGTACAAGATATAAGAGGGAGTATGAGTGTGGATATCTCAAAAGGAATAGTAGTGTGCCCCTTCTCTATTTTTATTTCTTTTTCTCTTTTTTTGTATTTTTTTGGTGGCCTCAATGGTTGTTTCTATTTCTCTCATTTGTCCTATTTGGGATCTTTTAATTTGTCCTCTTTGGGATCTTTTAATTTGTCCACTTTGGGATCTTTTACTCACATTAGGGGTAACACTCTATATATTACTAAAAGTATAGAAGATCTTTCAGACTTTACAAAATACTCAAATCATAAAGAAGATGTAACTATCATGATGTATGAAAATATATGCCTGTGCCAGTGTAGCAGGATATGCAATGATACTAGCGCGTCATGTAGCAATGATTAGGGAAAATCCCAACTAGCATGCGGCTCATTGATCAAGAAAGTAGCATGTATGACATTAAGATCAAGTCATGAGAGGATGGATGTTGCATGGCAATATATCTCGGAAAGGCTATGGAAATGCCTTGGTAGGTAGGTATGGTGGCTGTTTTGAGGAAGGATATAAGGAGGTTTATGAGGACAGAGCGTATCATGCCAAGGGTTTGGATGTACCGGCGAAGGTGGAGGCCAACTCTCGGAGTGAGAAGAAAGCAATGCACGACACAGGAGAGGCTAGAAAAATATGGGAAGGTGGAAGTGTCAACTTTAGAATACTCACATTAGTCCGAAGAACTCATGCACTTATTATCGGTAACTCTCAATCTAATAAGGAGGTTCTCAAAGAGACAAGTACCCTGAGGAGGAGTGTATGGGGGTTTGGTTATCCTTGCGCATCCTCGACTCATGGTACGTGAGTGTACTCTAATATTCGACCCCTCCAAAGAGTAGTGATCCATCTAGTAGCTAAAGTTCTCAACTAATTTTGTAAGTTTTGAAAATAAACACGGATTGCCCAAAATACGACATCTATCACTAATAGGCTAAAGCTCTTGACACCAAAAGTCCAAACATTACTCATGGCAATACCTCAAAACTATTGCAAGTTACTACTACAATTGAATAGCAACCTCAATTACCTACTTCAAGTCAAGACACAAAACTCAGTGCAACAGGAAAACTCTCTAAACAAGATAAACATGAAAACTCAAGAGAGTTCTAGCAAAAAACTAAACAAAAGCTCTTACAAATATAAGCATGAAAACTAAGAGCTAAACATGACAGCAGCTACGAAAAATATAAAGAACACACACAACAAAGATAAGCATGAAAAATCCTATGTTGTGTTCTAGATTTTGAAAGTGGAGCGCGTTTCTCTCCCACACAAAGAAAGCTGGGTTCTAACTTGTTATGAAAAGCAAGCAAAGCTAAAGAAAACTAAAAATAAAACCTAAGAGCGAGACGCTCCAAGCATAGCACATAACGCATGAAGTGATAAAAATATAGTGAAACGAGAGACGAACTGATAATTATTGATGGAGAAGGGGATGCACGGGGGCATCCCCAAGCTTAGACGCTTGAGTCTCCTTGAATATTTCTTGGGGATGCATGGGGGCATCCCCAAGCTTGAGCGCTTGACACTCCTGAATCTTCTTTCATCATCTTCCCTCGCACACTTGAAAACTCCCTTCATACATAACTCATCATAATCTGATTAGCGAGGTGAGTACCCATAATAAAATATTTTTTCTATACTGGAAATAATGATATTCTTGAAGAGCTACTGTTTCTCAAGATTTACAAAAAGTTTTTGCAAAGAAAAAGCAAGCTTAAGGTTTGCAAAACGAAGAAATGGCAAAACAGGACAGAATCTGTGAAAAACAGACCATCAGGTAGTAAAGAATTTTTTAGGGATACTTCTGCAACTCAAACCAAAAAACTCAGAACATACGAAAGTTCCGTAATTCTATATAGCACGCTGTGTAAAAATTTCAGCTCAAAAAGATGAACTGGGATTTTTCTGTGATTTTTCTAATCACGAGGACAGAATCTGTTTTCTGGACAGCATGTCACAACTTTCACTTCCCTTGTCATATGAGGCTATAAATGGGACAAAGCTTGAAAATTAAAGATACAATGATGTTGCTACAGTAGTAACAATCATCAAGACCACTAAAAACGGAAGAAGAACAAACGAAATCCTAAATTCGTTGTGGGCTGCCTCCCGAAAGCGCTTCTTTAAAGCCATTAGCTAGGCTTAATGCAAATAGAAGGAATCAAAGATCATCATAATAATCGGAGTTGTAAATCGATTCAAATGGTCCCAAACAAGTTCATCCTTGTTTATTTTAGGAATGGGGTATATAACTTTTGCTTTCTCGCGTAGGCGTATTTGTCCCTTACCTATATCAATGAAGCCCTTTACGGCCCGGAGGAAATCCCTTCCAAGCACTATGTTTCCTTGATTTTGCTTCATGAAGAAGAAGTCAACCATTGCAATCCCTTTAAGTAATGTCACTGGTACGTCTTTTATCCTTCCCTGGATCTCAGAAATATCTCCATTAGCATGTTCATGATAGGATGAAAAAATTTCCATGTTAAATTTTAAAGAATCATAAACAACTTTTGGCATAGTAGAAACCATGGATCCAATGTCACAGAAGGCAAGGAAGTCTTGGTTAGAGATGCTAATTATAACAAAGGATTCCCGGTCACCATCTATCTCGTAAACATCTTTCTTATTTGGCTGGGGTTTCTTTACTTTCCTCAAGTCTAGAGCATCCAATCTCTTTTAAATAGTAGCAAGTCTATCTATAACAGTATAAAAACTATGATCATAAACAAAGTAACTAGATAGACCATGTATAATTTCAAGAGCTCTAGCTTCATCACAAGCTAAGAAATCCCCTTCGTCTATAATATCAAGAGAGTGTTTGCACCATCTAAAAAGTCCATGGTAAAAATTTCTAAGCACAATTTTTATAGGTATCCAAGGCATAATTCTCCTATGTGCATCAAAAATTCTGTCCCATGCTTTCTTCATATTCTCTCCATCCCTCTGATGGAAATATAAGACTTCCGATTCCGTCAAGGCACCAAATCCTAACATGCTTGACTAGACAGAAAGGAAAACTAAAAGCAAGATAACTATTTTTTTCGATAAAGGACACTAAAGAAAAAACTGAAAGGTAAACTAACGAGACTAAAAAGCAAAGGTAAAAGATAGTGTGCAACTCCCCTATCTTGAAGAGTGGAGTCCCCGTCAACGGCGCTAGAAATTTCTTTTGATGGTACGATTTCTCGCCCCCTCGTTGGTTACCCAAAGTGGAAGGTTGAGATGTAGATAGCGGCAATTAACCTTAGCGAAGATGCTAATGTTTAGGATCGACCAGTAGGACTCCAACAGATACAAGAAGGTGGTGAAGTGAACAATGGCGCCGTTTACAACCGAGGTTGCTAACTTCACCTGGACCTACACACACAACAAATAACTTTCCTTCCCAATGAGTACAGAGGAGTTGTCAATTCCTCCGGCCTTGTTGTTTACAAAGGATAAAACGCACGGGATAATAATGATAGTGGTAGCGACGGAAAAGTAAATAAAGCAGTAAATTGATAGTGGGTGTAAACAATGTTCAAAATATGGACCGGGGTCCTGTGATGTTCACTAGTGATGTATGTCTCCCAAAAGAAGATAAAATAGCCATGCGAGGTAAACAAATTACAGCTGGGCAATTGACAGGATTATGTGCGCAAACCAATGCTAATTATGCTACGAAGAAAGGAAGAGGCTCAAAAGCATGGGCGGTACGCCAAGACAAGTAGACCGAAATCCATCTGCAGCTACCTACTAATCATCCACCTTGAGATATCTATCCAGAACATCTCGCTGGTATTAAGTTGTGAATCCCACCCAAAGTGTAAACTCAAAGCAACGGACAACTGCATTAAAGAACTTTGCGTAAAGTAAGCAATCCTTGCACCCGCAAGTACAAGCACCGTTGTTTTCCCCCTTGTGGCAACAGCACATCCCCTAGACTCATGTTTCTGTCACTCAAGCTAGTCATCGGGGGGCATGAACCCACAATCATGCATAACGCTCCCTCTTGGAGTCACTACCTACTACTTGGCCAAAGCAATAAACAGCAATGGAGAACATGCAAGAATTACTCTAGAACTTAAATATAAAATAGGAGAATCAAATATATTACTCAAACACAATCTGAACATAATCTCATAATCCATCGGATCCCAGCAAACTCAGCATAGCAACAGCAGAAATATTACATATGTGCCTCGATCATGTAGGGCAGCTCACGATTTCTAATCCATGAAGAACAAAGAGGGGAGGAGAACATCACATAGCTACTGATCATAGACCCATAGTCCAAGGTGGACTACTCATGGTTCATCCGGGAAGCATCCATGGTGGTGGAGAAGCTCCCGGAGGTGGTTCCTCCCTCCGGCAGGGTGCCGGGAAGAGGTCTTGTGGTGCTCCCGATCTTGGAAGCGCGGCGGCGGCGGAACAGAGGAGAGATCGCGAAAAAGGGTTCCGTCACGAGGGTTTCTCGTCACGAGGAATAAATAGGCGAAGGGGGGCAACCAGGGGGGCCACCAGGGGTCCAGGCGGCCCCCTGGCGCGGCCCCACCCTAGGGCGCACCGGGAGGGCGCCTGGGGCCCTGGTGGGTCCCCTCTGCCCCCCCCCCCCCTCGGTGATTCCCGAATCTTCTTCTACACTAATTTTTTTATTGGATTTTTCCCGAATTTTTGTTGCACTTTTAATATGGGGGAAACCTGAAATAGAAAAACAGCAGAAAACAGGAACTGGCACTGGGGTGCACTGAGTTAATAGGTTAGTCCAAATATGATCAAAAGTCCATGGAAGTTCATCAATATCATAGCAATATCACACAAAAGAGGCATGGAGCAAGCAGAAATTATAGATACGTTTTGGACGTATCACTAAGCAGACAAGGCCAAGCACAGAACACTCTCGGAAAGCATCGAACGTGAGGGGCATCCCATCCAGGCCGGATGATCAACTGAGATGGGTCCTCATCATCCGCTCACAAGTCTAAATGATTATGGGTGGTGAAATCCCATACCCATAGACAAGTTGCCTCAACCACATTGTCGATTGAATTATAACACTTACATAAACAGACTCCAGCCCGATCACTTAGTCGGGGTCTCGAGCGGGCTCGATCATACCACAAAGTGTGCCACGTGACAGAGTCACGAGCAATCGCATCGCGATGCCCTGATGTCTACGCACGCTTCTATTCTTGTAGATTATGTTGGGCCTCCAAGCGCAGAGGTTTGTAGGACAGCAGCAATTTCCCTCAAGTGGATGACCTAAGGTTTATCGAACTCAGGGAAGTAGAGGTGTAAGATGGTCTCTCTCAAGCAACCCTGCAATTAAGATACAAAAATTCTCTTGTGTCCCCAACACACCTAATACAACTAGGAGTTGTATAGGTGTAAGGCCCAAGATGCGGTACTGTTCCAGATCTAGATGTTTCCATCCAGATCCGGGGACGAAGCACATATCGGTCCCACCGCGACATATGACATAGCCATATGCCCCGAATTTCGAACATGATATCACAATATTACAGATACAAGGATACAACATCTCATACAATCGGCATACAACTGTCTTAATACAATACAACAGCGGAAGATACATGTCTGAGTACAGACTACAGTCAAATACCTATGGGCAAAGAGAAAAACATCGATCCCCATAACCACACGGGTCCAGGCCCTCCGCCGGGATCCGCCTAACTAGTCGTCGTCGAGTCTCCACGTGAAAAGTCGATCAACATACCTGTTGTCAATCAACAACCCTGAAAAGAGTTTGGGGTAGTATCATGAGTACAGAAGTACTCAGCATCCAACTGTCGTGGTAATCTGACCCAGCAAGGACTTCATCACTCATCATTCTAGGACAACTAGTAGTTTACAGTAAGGATGGGGTAAGTGGTGAGGTTGTTGCCGCACTAGCATTGATGAAGTGGCTAACGATCTAGAGAGTAAGATAAGAAGCCAAGCATTCGATGAGGAATCGCCTCCAACAAGTCTGCTATCAGCTACTTACGCAAGCATAACACCTATCCTGTCCTTGTCCTCCTCTTCGCATCCCGACGAAGAAGAAGCAGTCAAGGCACACACACGATGATCAAGTTATATTAAGATTATCTCAGTTGTTGTTGTCTATGAACAAGGAGTAGGCCCCAAGTCGTCCATAATCGTGGACACGGCTTCTCGAAAAGATTTAACCCTGCAGGGGTGTACCAACTGCCCATTACAAGGCTCCGCACGCACGCCCATCTCTCTCAGTTGCTACCCATGATAGGCAACCATTTTATGATTTAGTCCCAAGAGATCTGAAACGACAGGTCCCTCTAGCTAACAACGAACAAATTAGAGTGGCCCCCGGGGAGTCGACAACCAATCCAAAAGTTGGCCACGCTCTCGGATCGGACTCTTCCGTCTCAACAGGGTTTGGGTTACCGAGACGCCTCACGTGAGGCCTCGGGCCCTCGCCGGTCAAAGGTGGACCAACAGGGAAACCATGTCCCCACTGGTCCGGGTTGGTTTAAAGAATATCTGTCGGGAGCTACCCGACAGACACACACACGGTTTTCAAATGGTAAATCAGCTTGGGCCACCACTAGAAATGTTTGAAGCTAGGTAGGTAAGAAAAGGGGACCCCATAAAATTCCACACGCGGTTAGGCACGCTCAGTCTTAAAACCAATACCCGGAACTCGGATCCTAGGTGACTTGAATGGAACAAAGCGTCGGGCCGGGATAGCCTAGACCTTCCATCCTTCGTCGAATATAGTCAACATTTATAATAATCCTATCATCAACAACAATATAATAATGTGATAGCCCAAACCAAAAGTAACAGGGGTTAACATCGTAGAATCCTAAGCATGCATACTAAGCAGGGGCTGAGCAACAAGCAATAGTAACATAGCAGTACAAGGTTTGCTGGGAGGGAACATGGCTGTATCGGTTTGAAAGAGGCTGTAAACATGTGGTAGGGTCAAACATCGAACCTATCGTAGACTAGCATGAAAACCGCTGGTTGAAATAGAATGGATCATAAGTAATGTATAGTCCTTGCCTGTTGATAAGTCGGATTCCGAAGGTGTAGTCGATTGCAATCTCGCAACGTCTCCGAGAGTAACCGCGGGAGCACACAAGACGGTAAACACTGGAAAGCAATCAACGAGCAAGCATCTATTACTACGAAGCACACACGAGCAAGCATCAACAAGAATGCAACACGAGACATCGCACCTACCATCGAGAGCGGTTACTAATAGGTTAAGTGGAGTACTCGTCACACACGACGATACCGCACGTTTACAAGGGTTCAAGTTGTTTAGCTACACAAGATGAGCAAAGGTTTTTAACATGGCATCTCAACCAAGCATGGCATAGCACACAAACATTACAAGAGGTGAAGCATAAAGAAAACTATCTATGCTAGTCAATTTAAGTGAGGCACAACCTAAACATGGCATACCACTAAGCGTCGCACGATAATTAAAAGGTTTGGTACTGTTCTGTCCTAAACCATATTTTAGGTTGGTTAAAAACAAAAAACAATAGCATAAACACAAAGTACACGAAAAACTAATCAAGTTACATATAAAGAACACTCCAAACGGAGTTACGGTTAAAAAGATACAAGCAAAACAAGTTTGGAACACAATCTGCCAACATCAGGAAGCACAATTTAGAGCAATGTATAAACAGGATAATGAATGCAAACATGATCACAAATGGTATGCAACTAAAGTAGACATGACAGGGAAGGCATGGCAAAAGGAATCATGCAAAAAGGCATCACGAACAACTAGTTATAGCCCATGCAAAATGCAATAAAACATTACTGGTCTAGGACTTAGTGAAAATCAAGAAAACATGGCAGAAACTGTTATTTTTATGTTGTACAAACAGCTGCAAAACTCTATGTAGATGTGCAGCAACATGACATAGCAATATATGAGCATGAACTAGACATGATGATGATCAGGTACAAACAAGAATCAAGGTCATAGGCATAACAGATCAAAAGATATTAAGCATACAACATGGCATCGGAACGTTACAGACTTAGAGAAAAAAAGAGGTGGCTGTCAAAAACTCGGGATAGCAACTTTGGAGCTCAATAACTATATGACCAGCAAGCATATCATGACAATGCAATACATATAATGGAAGTAGACATGATTCTTAACAATATGCAATTGGAATCACTCCATTCCGACGTACGGGATCGACGCAACCGTCGCCCGAAGTTTCAACAAATTAACAGTTTCAGACAGATTCACGGCAGTTTAACAGTTTAACGATATGGTGCCCTGTTTGACCAATAATTACCCAAACAAGATGACCTCGGATCAAGATGCTCATAAAATATGGATTAAAGAGCACAGAGAGCACAACAATACAAAAAAAAGATTCACTCCGTTCCGACCTACGAGTCAACGGGAAATCGCGTTGCAAGAGAGGTATTGAAACAGAAATTCTGGGACTTAGGATTTTACAGGGGGTGGCCGAGCTCGGGATGCACGGGTTCCTGGCGGGCTGGAAGTGGCTTCCGGCGGCCGTGGAGGGATGGAGAGGGCACGGGGCGGCTTGGGATGGCCGGGGTCCGCGGAGGAGAGGCCGGGGCAGCCGGATCCGGCCCGGATCTCGCCGGTGGAGGGCGAGCTCGAGCTCAAGCTCGGCTAGCCATGGCCATGGCGGGCTGCTGCAAGGAAGAATAAGAGGGAGGTGAGAGAGGAAGGAAGGAGGAGAAAGGAGAGGAGAAGGAGAGGAAGAAGGGGGCGGCCGGGGCGCGCGACAGCGGGCGCCGGAGTGCGGCGGCGCGGCGACGACCTCGCCAGAGCATAGGCGCGCGCAAGGACGGTCGCTCGGGATCCGGGCCTGGGGCGGGCCGCGGCGGCGGAGCAGCGGGCCCTGCGGGGCCCAGGCGGCGGAGGCTGGCGGCTGGAGCTCCGGGGCGACGACGTGGCGCGCCATGAGCCCTCCGTTGGCCGGATTTGACAGCCAGGATCAGATCTGGCTAGGGTTTGGCTAGAATTTCAGATCTGGAAGGGCTTGGGGGAGTTTTGGGGCAAATGTGAGGGGGTGGCCGCAATTTTGTGGCTAGAGAAACCCTACAAAGGGGTGGAAGTATGGTGGTCTTTATATAGCCCAGGTGGCTGGCAGTTTGCAAAAACATCCCCGGTTTTCTCTCGCGCGCGCGGTGTTTACGTTTCTGACCGCCGGGGGTCCGCACGACCTCCGATTTGGGTAAAAATTCGAACTACGCGATCAGCGCGTCGAGCCGGCGGCTTTCACGTCGCGTTGGAACTGTTCCGAGAACACTTTTCGGCGTGCTATAAAAATAACTCGTTTAATTATTAAACGGGGTTTTCGTTCCGTTGGCTGCGGCTGGTCTCGTGCGGTTTTCGCGACGGTGATCGGGTGAAACCCGGTGTCGCAAAGGTCGAGTGTCAGGGTGGCAAGGCCCGGTCTCCGTCCGGTACGAGATAAGAGGGGGGAAATAATCGTCGATTGATAAATCGAGGATGCAAACACCGCAAACAATTCAGACAATCAAACAATTCACACCGAAAACAAAAATTTTAATTTTTGTGAAAACTGGGCTGTTACAATAGGTGCACTAGTTCGGCGAAGAGATGGTAAAATATGGGTGATAGGTGTGGCAAAACAAAGTAATATAAATCTGTAATAAAAAGTGCAGCAAGCAAACAAGTGGTAAACGTGAGCACAAACGGTATTGCAATGGTGGAAACAAGGCCTAGGCATCATACTTTCACTAGTGGCAACTCCCAACAACATTAACATAGTCTAATCACATGATATTTCCCATAAAACATGCAATGGAGACGTACTCGGAGGTCATTCCTTTGTGGTCAAGAGAGGACGAGAATTGTGTAGGTCTACAAAAGCTTCCACCATGGTCTCGGGGATTATACTAGATAAGATCAATTGAGTACATCAATCCAATACATAGAAGAAGGGGAAACATCATGGGATCATCCTAGATTAACATAGCCAATGATCACAACAAATATCACATCATGGGAGAGAGAGAAACCAGATGGATCAAGATACAAGCCTTAGCCCCGAGGGGGAACTACTCACACATGGACATGGTGAGAGAGAGAGAGAGTTGTTGATGGATAGGTGCAGCCCGGAGAAGATGAAGGAGACGGCGACGGCGGCGCCCACGTCGGCGGCGGCGCCCACGACCACGGCGGTGGCCACGACCCTTGGGGGCAGCGGCCCTTGGCCCCTTCTTCTTCCTTGGAGATGGTGCTGCTGTGGAGATTGATCTCTCCCTCAAGACGGCTGCCAAGGGGGAGGAATTTTCGTGGTGCCCTTTGACCTAGGTTTCCTCTCTTTATATAGACTCTCGGATTCCCGTCATCCAGATTACGTCTTCGGTATTTCTGGGTTTCTGGAAGCATCCGAACCCCGATTGGGCTGAATTTTATGTCTAAATCTACAAGAAAAAAATTCCCTAAAACTTTGTAGTTTTAAGTTTTTCCGTTCGAGGCCGTCTTCTAGCGTTTCCGAGACGATCTTTAAAACCTGTCTGGTGGGGATAGATTTCGGGAGAGTTAGAGTCCAACTCCTACAATGCTCCTTTTGTGATTTTTCCTTTATCCAAGTAATTCCTACACATAAAGTATAAAAACAAGAGCTTGTGCACTCTTGCAACCATTAATAGGTTAGTTCCAAAATATGTTATAAAATATATGAAAGTATATCAAAAGCATAGCAATATCACACAAAACATGCATGGAGCAAGCAGAAATTATAGATACGTTTGGCACGTATCAACATCCCCAAGCTTAATTCCTTCTCGTCCTCGAGCAGGTAAATGATAACAAGCATAATTTCTGTGGTGACATGCTACCAACCTTATAAGAACTCTTAAGTAAAGCCATCAAGGCATGTAATTCAATTGAAGTCATAACAGGCAAGAGTCTATATTAGCATTGAAACAAGCAACATAAGAACATAAAGGTGCAAGAGCTCTCTCTGTCCATGACTCGAATGTCTCCAAATGGTGTTTGCGTGCAAGAAAGGGATAGGGATATACGAGAGATTAAAACATAGTTTTTATTGTTGAGAACTTAATCTACTAAAGTTTCACACTTGGTCTTCTTTGGAATCTTATCTTGACTCATCCCCAGACCACTAGCCAGGTACAAGTCAAAATGATCCACTCATTTTTGACATTTTGAGCACTCATGCAATGGATGAGCGTGAGCAATAAATTTGACACCTAAAAGGTGAAACAAAAAGAAGGTGGAGGAGGAAGACAAAAAGGTGTGAAAGGCTCACATCAATGAGGACAATCATAGGCGAGAGAAGGCCTTATGATAGATATGATGTGAGGAGTAGGGATTGCCATGCAACGGATGCACATGTGAGCTAAAAGCTCTCCAAGGGAACTAGTGGGGATACATCCAACTTGCTTGCTCAATAAGACCTAGAGCTCGTTTGAGGAGGCTCATCACTGGAATATACAAGCCAAGTTCTATAGTGAAGATCCCCACATAGCTATATGCATGTATGATCATCTCTATGGAGTACAAGGATAAGAGGGAGTACTAGTGTGGATCTTTCAAAAGGATAGTAGTGTTGCCCCTTTCTCTATTTTTATTTTTCTCTTTTTCTATTTTTTTGTATTTTTTTGGTGGCCTCAATGGCTCTTTTTATTTAACTCTCATTTGTCCTCTTTGAGATCTTTTGATTTTGTCCTCTTTTGGATGTTTTCCTCACTTTAGGGGCAACACTCTATATTTTACAAGAATATAGGAGATCTTTCACACTTTACAAGGGTACTCACATAAAGAAGATATAACTATCATGATGCAAATGTATGCCTCTGCCAGGATAGCAGGATATGCAATGATACTAGCGCGTCATGTAGCAATGATTAGGGAAAGGCCCAACTAGCAGGCGGCTCATCGATCAAGCAAGTAGCATGTATGATACGAGGATCAAGTCATGAGAAGGTGGATGTTGCACGGCAATGTATCTCGGAAAGGCTATGGAAATGCCTTGATAGGTAGGTATGGTGGCTGTTTTGAGGAAGGATATAATGAGGTTTATGATGACAGAGCGTATCATGCCAAGGGTTTGGATGTACCGGCGAAGGTGGACGCCAACTCACGGAGTGATAAGAAGGAAATGCACGGCACAGGAAAGGCTAGCAAATATGAGGAGGTGGAAGTGTCAACTTTCAATACTTACATTAGTCCGAAGAACTCATGCACTTATTATCGATAACTCTCAATCTAATAAGGAGGTTCACAAAGAGACAAGTACCCCGAGGAGGAGTGTATGGGCGTTTGGTTATCCTTGCGCATCCTCGACTCATGGTACGTGAGTGTACTCTAATATCGGATCCCTCCAAAGATTAGTGATCCATCTAGTAGCTAGAGTTCTCAACTAGTTTTGTAGGTTTTTGAAAATAGACACGGATTTCCCAAAATACGACACCTATCACTAATAGGCTAGAGCTCTTGACACCAAAAGTTCAAACACTACTCACATCAATACCTCAAAACTATTGCAAGTTACTACTAAAATTAAATAGCAACCTCAATTACCTACTCTCAAGACAAGACGCAACTCAGTGCAATAACCAACTCTCTTAACAAGATAAACATGAAAACCAAAGAGAGTTACAGCAATAAACTAAACAAAAGCCAAGGCTCTTGCTAAAGACAAACTAAGAATAAAACTAAACATGGCAGTAGCTATGAAAAGATAAAGAACACACAGCAGCAAAAGATAGGCATGAAGAATGCTATTATGTGTTCTAGATTTTGAATGTGGAGCGTGTTTCTCTCCCACACAAAGTAAGACGGGATCTAACTTGTTATGAACAGCAAGCAAAGCTAATGAAAACTAAAAATTAAAGAGCGAGACGCTCCAAGCATAGCACATAACGCATGAAGTGATAAAAATATAGTGCAACGAGGGACGAACTGATAATTGTTGATGAAGAAGGGGATGCACGGGGGCATCCCCAAGCTTAGACGCTTGAGTCTCCTTGAATATTTACTGGAGATGCATGGGGGCATACCCAAGCTTGAGCGCTTGACAGTCCCGGATCTTCTTTCATCATCTTCCATCGCACACTTGAAAAGTCCCTTCATATATAACTCATCATAAGCTGATTAGAGAGGTTAGTACCCTTAATAAAATAAATTTTACCCATTGGATATAAAGATATTCTTGAAGAGCTACTGTTTCTCAATATTTCCAAAAGGTTTTTGCAAAGAAAAAGCAAGCTTAAGGTTTGCAAAAGTTAGGAGAGACAAAACGTGGCAGAATCTGTGAAAAACAGAACAGCAAGTAGTAAAGAATTTTTAGAGGTACTTCTGCAACTCAGAACATACGAAGGTTCCGTGATTGTATAGAGCACGCTGTGTAGAAAATTCAGCTCAAAATGATGAACTGGTGATTTGATCTGATTTTTCCCGTCACGAGGACAGAATCTGTTTTCTGGACAGCATGTCACAACTTTCACTTCCCTTGTCATATGAGGCTATAACTTGGCACAAAGCTTGAAAATAAAGATACAATGATGTTGCTACAGTAGTAACAATCATCAAGACCACTAAAAACAGAAGGAAAATATAAAGTAAAGCCTAAATTCGTTGTGGGCTGTCTCCCGAAAGCGCTTCTTTAAAGCCATTAGCTAGGCTTAAGATTTTAATGATGCTCTCGCAGGAATAAGAGTTGAAGAACAAAAGAGAGCATCAAGAAGCAAATACGAAACACATTTAAGCCTAACATGTTTCCTATGCATAGGAATATTGCAATAGAATAATTCATTCAAGCACAAAGCAATAAGCATAGGAAGGCAAAACAAGTGCACATAAAGAGAGGGAACTTGATATTATTGAAATATCTATAAGCATATGTTCCCCTCTGATAATGATTTTCAGTGGGATCATGAATAAACTCAACAATATAAGTATCACATAAAACTTTCTTATCATGGTCCACAAGTATAGAAAATTTGTTACTCCCCACATAAGAAAAACCCTTCTCACTAGTAATAGTGGGAGCAAACTCAAGAAAATAGCTATCACATGAATCATTCTTATCATGATACACTTGCAAACATTTATTCTTTATAGCATAAGTGTCATCACAATAATCATCATAGATAGGAGGCAAAGTATCAACAAAATAAATTTCCTCATCAAAATTTGGGGGGCTAAAAAGATCATCTTCATCAAACGTAGCATCCCCAAGCTTATAGCTTTGCATATCATTAGCATCAAAAGTATTCAAAGAAGACATGCTAATAACATTACTACTATCATGAGTGTTGTGCAAATAATAAAGTTCCATAGGCTTTTTGATCTCCTCCTCAAACACTTCATGTCCTAACTCAAGATAGAGCTCATAAAGCTCTCTCATAATTTTGTTGTTGTTTTCCATAAAGCCTAACTAGTGAAAATAAAAACAAGAAACAGAAAGAATTAATTGCAAGATCTAAAGATATACCTTCAAGCACTCACCTCCCCGGCAACGGCGCCAGAAATAGCTTGATGTCTACGCACGCTTCTATTCTTGTAGACTATGTTGGGCCTCCAAGCGCAGAGGTTTGTAGGACAGCAGCAATTTCCCTCAAGTGAATGACCTAAGGTTTATCGAACTCAGGGAAGTAGAGGTTGAAGATGGTCTCTCTCAAGCACCCTGCAATTAAGATACAAAAAGTCTTTTGTGTCCCCAACACACCTAATACAACTAGGAGTTGATTAGGTGCACTAGTTTGGCGAAGAGATGGTAAAATATGGGTGATAGGTGTGGCAAAACAAAGTAATATAAATCTGTAATAAAAAGTGCAGCAAGCAAACAAGTGGTAAACGTGAGCACAAACGGTATTGCAATGGTGGAAACAAGGCCTAGGCTTCATACTTTCACTAGTGGCAACTCCCAACAACATTAACATAGTCTAATCACATGATATTTCCCATAAAAAATGCAATGGAGACGTACTCGGAGGTCATTCCTTTGTGGTCAAGAGAGGACGAGAATTGTGTAGGGCTACAAAAGCACACCTCGAAGTTCGTATTTCTCAATCTATGGATTTCTCAATGTCACCGCGGCCATCCAAAGAGAGTACCACAATCACCAAAACATATCTAAAGGATAGTCAAATACAAGCACCAAAAGACTCTCAATCTTCAATCCACACACAAAAGAGGAAATCACTCATGAAAATATTCTTCTAATCCATGTGTAATAGACCAGCTGTCACCATGGTCTCGGTGATTATACTAGATAAGATCAATTGAGTACATCAATCCAATACATAGAAGAAGGGGAAACATCATGGGATCACCCTAGATTAACATAGCCAATGATCACAACAAAGATCACATCATGGGAGAGAGAGAAACCACATAGATCATGATACAAGCCTTAGGCCCGAGGGGGAACTACTCACACATGGACATGGTGAGAGAGAGAGAGTTGTTGATGGAGAGGTGCAGCCCGGAGAAGATGAAGGAGACGGCGACGGCGGCGGCCACGGCGGCGGCGGCGCCCACGACCACGGCGGTGGCCACGACCCTTGGGGGCAGCGGCCCTTGGCCCCTTCTTCTTCCTTGGAGATGGTGCTGCTGTGGAGATTGATCTCCCCCTCAAGACGGCTGCCAAGGGGGAGGAATTTTCGTGGTGCCCTTTGACCTAGGTTTCCTCTCTTTATATAGGCTCTCGGATTCCCGTCATCCAGATTACGTATTCTGTATTTCTGGGTTTCTGTAAGCATCCAAACTCTGATTGGGCCGAATTTTATGTCTAAATCCACCGGAAAAAAATCCCTACAACTTTGTAATTTTAAGTTTTTCCGTTTGAGGCCGTCTTCTAGCGTTTCCGAGGCGATCTTTAAAACCTGTCTGGTGGGGATAGATTTCGGGAGAGTTAGAGTCCAACTCCTACAAGGCTCCTTTTTGTGATTTTTCCTTTATCCAAGTAATTCCTACACATAAAGTATAAAAACAAGAACTTGTGCACTCTTGCAACCATTAATAGGTTAGTTCCAAAATATATTATAAAAATATATGAAAGTATATCAAAAGCATAGCAATAGCACACAAAACATGCATGGAGCAAGCAGAAATTATAGATACGTTTGGCACGTATCATGCAAAGGATGGGTTCAACTAGCGGTAGAACGGTAACATGGGAATCACCTAATCATGCATAAGAGAACAAGAGGGAAATGGGTTTATATAGACATGATCAATGGGGTTTGCTTGCCTTATTGACGGTCACGAGGTGTCACTCTTCTGGGCAGTCGGAAACTACGTCCGGTGATGATTCTATCGAGAAGAGGCAAACACCGAGACAACAAAGTATAAACATCACATTGCAATGCACAATCAAGATGTAAAATATAGCATGGCATGGTACTAATGTGGGGTATGTTCATGTTTCAACATGTTAATTGAAGTATTTTTGGAAAAGAATTCCAAATTCAAACTCCAAATGATTATTCAAAAATGTCCATATTGAATTTGTTACTGTTTGTTCATTGTACACTATTTTGTCATGCATGAAAGTTGCATATTTGGATTCCTTGCATTTTTCTGATAATTTTTTCATATATTATTTGTTTGATTTGGATTTATGGTTTAAAGTTATTCAATTTACAAGATTTAATCATTTTCTGGAATTTTCTATTAAATAAATTTTTTGATTTATTGCGCAAACATGACGCAAGGGTGACGTCAGGGGGGCTGACATGTGGGGCCTACATGTCAGTGGCCCATTTTTTAAGTTTCTGTTTAAATTAACTAAACAGTGGATTAGAGGGGGGGCTGGCCCCACCTGTCATTGACCCTGGGTCAAATGACTAGGGGATTAGCCCCCTAATTAACCCAGCCGGCCGGCGGAGGGTCACCGGAGTTGGACCCCCGGCCACGGGAAGGCACGGGGAGGGCACCAACCGGGCCCTCTCGCACGCGCGCGTCAAGGGGAGGGGATGGGGTGGCCAAAAGGTGGTCAGGAGCGCGCCGACGAGCAGGCCCGCGGCGGCCGGGCTCTGCCTCGACGGGAAAGACGACGACGGACACGGAATTGAGCACGGGTTCGAGGGGGAGTGAGCGCACGCTCACCGTGGATATACCAGTGTGGACGACGGGACCGGAGGTGCAGCGGAGGCCTCGCAATTCCTCGCCGGAGAGCTTCGGCCGCGGCGGAGGAATTCGATGCTAGCGTCGTTGCGGGAGGACCTCGGCTTCAATTGACTTTCCGGGGTGATGAGGATGAAGGCGGCGCGCGTCTTGGAAAACTTGGTGCGACGGTGATACGTCCAAAACGTATTTATAATTTCTGCTTGCTCCATGCATGTTTTGTGTGATATTGCTATGATCTACATACACTTTCATACACTTTTGATCATATTTGGACTAACCTATTAACTCAGTGCACCACAGTGCCAGTTCTGTTTTCTGCTGTTTTTCTATTTCAGTTTTCCCCCATATAAAAAGTGCCAGAAAAATTCGGGAAAATTCAGATAAACAATCAGCGTGGAGGAAGCTTCGCGAAGAGCCCGGGAGGGGCCAGAGGGGAGCCAGGGGGCCCAGGCGGCCACCCGGCGCGGCCCCACCCCTGGCCGCGCCAGGGGGGCGCCTGGGGCCCCTGTTCCACCTCTGGCTGCCCCCTTCGCCTATTTATTCTCCGGCACGGGAAAACTCCAAAAGACGAACCCTATTCCGCGAACTCGCCTCTGTTCCGCCGCCGCCGCGCTTCCGAAGATCGGGAGCACCAGAAGACCTCTTCACGGCACCCTGCCGGAGGGAGGATTGACCTCCGGGAGTCTCCTCTCCACCATGGATGCTCCCCGGATGTCTCGTGAGTAGTTTTCCTTGGACCATGGGTCCGTGATCAGTAGCTATGTGATGTTCTCCTCCCCTCTTTGATCTTCATTGTTTAGACCTCGTGAGCTTCCCTACATGATCGAGGCACCTTTGTAATATTTCTGCTATTGCTATGTTGAGTTTGATAGGATCTGATGGATTATGAGATTATGTTCAGATTGTGATAGAGTAATATATTTGGTTTTTATCTCTTATATTTTTGTTCCTAAGTAATTCTTGCACGTTCTCCGTTGTTGTTTATTGCTTTGGCCAAGTAGTAGGTAGCTACTCCAAGAGGGAGCGTTGTTCTAGATTGTGGGTTCATGCCCCCCCCGATGACATGCTTGAGTGACAGAAACATGAGTCTAGGGGGTGTGATGTCGCCACAAGGGGGGAAACAACGGTGCTTGTGATCGCGGTCACAAGGATTGTTTACTTTACGCAAAGTTCTTTTTATTGCAGTTGTCTGTTGCTTTGGGTTTACACTTTGGGTGGGGCTCGCAACTTAATACCAGCGAGATGTTATGGATAGATATCTCAAGGTGGATGATTAGTAGTAGATGCAGATGGATTTCGGTCTACTTATTTTGGCGTACTGCCCGTGCTTTTGAACCTCGTCCTTTCTTTTGTAGCATAGTTAGCATTGCGGTGCGTTCATAATCTTGTCAATTGCCTTTCTGTAATATGTTTACCTCGCATAGCAATTTTATCGTCTTTTGGGAGAGAGACATCACTAGCGAACATCAAGTATCCCGGTCCATATCCTCATTACTGTTTCCACGCTATATTACTGCTTTTACTTCATATCATTATCCCTTGCATTTTATCCTTGTGAACAACAAGACCGGAGAGATTGACAACCTCTCTGAACTTCGTTGGGAACAAAGTTATCTGTGTCTGTGTGCAGGTCCGCGTCAGTTGCGCCGCTGGCACCTACTTATCATCTCTGGAGTCCTGCTGGAGACAAACCTTGGTATCTTCACCGAGGGAAAACTGCTGCTGCACTACATCTCAACCTTCCACTTGGGGTAACCAACGAAGGGGGAGAGAAGCCATCAAGCAAAGTTTTCTGGTGCCGTTGCCGGGGACTCCTAGTGCTAAGATAGGGGAGTTGCACACTACCCTTTACCTTTGTTTTTTCGTCTTGTTAGTTTATCTTTCAGTTTTTATCTTTGTGTCTTTTATCAAAAACTACAAAAAAATCTGCCACACTTGTTGCCACTATGGGTTCCACTGAAAACACCAAGTTGTGTGACTTCACTAGTCACAACAACCAAGACTTTATCTGCACTCCCATTGCCACACCTGCCACTTCAGCTACCTCTTATGAAATTAAACCTGCTTTGCTAAACCTTGTTATGAGAGATCAATTCTCTGGTGCTGGAGATGATGTTGCTTTACACTTGAATACTTTTGTTGAATTATGTGATATGCAAAAGTATAAAGAAGTAGAAGGTGATGTTGTTAATCTCAAGCTCTTTCCTTTCTCTTTAAGGGGAGATGCTAAAATATGGTTTCAATCTTTGCCTAGAAATAGCATAGATTCTTGGGATAAGTGGAAAGATGCTTTTATAGGGAAGTACTACCCTCCTGCTAAGATTATCCAATTGAGGAGTAATATTATGAATTTTAAGCAATTGGATAATGAACACGTTGCCCAAGCTTGGGAACGAATGAAATATCTTGTTAAGAAATTCCCTACACATGGTTTGACTACTTGGATGGTTATCCAGACTTTTTATGCAGGCTTGAACTTTACCTCGCGGAACCTGCTAGATTCGGCCGCGGGAGGAACCTTTATGTCAACTACACTTGGTGCTGCCACGAAGCTTCTCGATGAAATGATGACCAATTATTCCCAATGGCACACCGAACGCGCTCCAACAGGTAGGAAGGTAAATTATGTCGAGGAAATTGCCTCCCTCAATGAAAAAGTTGACTTGATTATGTCTCTACTTACCAAGCAACCCTCTATTAATCCTCATGATGTTCCTTTAAATTCTTTGGTTGCTCAAGAACAAGTAGATGTGAACTTTATTGCTAGAAACAACTTCAACGACAATGCTTATAGGGGAAATTTTGCTAGCAATCCTAGACCGTTCCCATCCAACTATGGGAACAACAACACTTACCCTAGCAGCAAGAACCCCTCTTCTGAATTGGAAAGCATGCTTAGAGACTTTATCACTACCCAAAAAGCCTTCAACAAAAATGTAGAAGAGAAATTAGCTAAAATAGATAATCTCTCTTTGAAGGTAGAAAGCTTAGCCCTTGATATTGAGATGCTTAAAATTAGAACCTCTCCCCTTGAGGAGAGTAAGGCCACTCCTATTAATGCTATCCAGTTACAAATCAATAAAAATATTAGGATGATGGCTAAACTCAAAGAAAGATGGGTTAGAGAAAAAGAGGAAGAGGATAGAATTAAGAGCCTTCCTACACATCACACAGTTGCCACTATCCAAATTGTTGAGGACACTCAAACTATTAGCACCCAATGCACCCCTAGTCCCGTTGGACCTATTAATGGTGATGCTAATACCTCAACCGTAGAGAAAGAAACTCCTATGAACATAGAGGGTTTCAAACAAGTGAGCCTAGATGACACTACTACCACCTTTGATAGTAGTGATATTGATTTTGATAGTTGCACCCTCTCAGAAGTTATCAGTTTGCTACACAAAATGTCTAGAGACCCCCACACTAGCACACTTAATCTTGCCTTCATAGAGCATATCACAAATGCTCTTATCAAAGCTAGGGAGGAGAAGCTTAGAGTAGAAGCCTCCATACCTAGGAAGCTAGATGATGGTTGGGACCCTATGATCAAAATTAAATTAAATAACTTCTCTTGCTATGCTTTATGTGATGTTGGAGCTAGTACCTCCGTTATGCCCAAAAGAATATTTGATATGTTTGAATTGAAGCCTTTTGAGCCTTGTTCTTTTGGTGTTCGTCTTGTTGATTCTTCCATAAAGAAACCTTTGGGGAAGATCGACGATGTTCTTATCATTGTCAATGACAACTATGTTCCCGTTGATTTTATTGTTATGGATATAGAGTGTGAACCTTTATGTCCAATTATTTTGGGACGTCATTTTCTTCGCACCGTTGGTGCGGTTATTGACATGAAAGAGGGGAATATTAAGTTCCAATTTCCATTCAAAAAGGCGATGGAACACTTCCCTAGAAATAAAATCAATTTACCTTTTGAGTCCGTTACACGGGCTAGTTATTCTCTTTCTCTTGATAAAACTTGATTCTTCTTTTGCATCATGCCTAGCTAATGGCTTTAAAGAAACGCTTTCGGGAGGCAGCCCACAACGAATTTAGGTTTTTCTTTTTGCTTTTGTTGTGTATTAATGATTTTTACTTCTGTAGCAACATCATTGTATCTTTATTTTTCAGCTTTGTGCCAAGCTATAGCCTCTTACGGCAAGGGAAGTAAAAGTTGTGACATGCTGTCCAGAAAACAGATTCTGTCCTCGTGACCAGAAAATTTCCAGAAAAATCCCAGTTCATCTTTTTGAGCTGAACTTTTTACACAGTATGCTCTATAAAATTACGAAACTTCCGTATGTTCTGAGTTTTTTTATTTGAGTTGCAGAAGTGCCCCTAAAAAATTATGTACTATCTGTTGTTCTGTTTTCACAGATTCTGCCACGTTTTGTCTCTCCTTACTTTTGCAAACCTTAAGCTTGCTTTTTCTTTGCAAAAACTTTTTGGCACTCTTGAGAAAAATTAGCTCTTCAAGAATATATTTATATCCAGTGGAGAAAAAAATTATTTATTAAGGGTACTAACCTCTCTAATCAGCTTATGATGAGTTGTGTATGAAGGGAGTTTTCAAGTGTGCGTTGGAAGATGATGAAAGAAGATCTAGGAGTGTCAAGCGCTCAAGCTTGGGGATGCCCCCATGCATCCCCAATAAATATTCAAGGAGACTCAAGCGTCTAAGCTTGGGGATGCCCCCGTGCATCCCCTTCTCCATCGACAATCATCAGTTTGTCCTTCGTCTCACTATATTTTTATCACTTCATGCGTTATGTGTTATGCTTGGAGCATCTCGCTCTTAGGTTTTATTTTTAGTTTTCTTTAGCTTTGCTTGCTCTTCATAACAAGTTAGATCCCATCTTACTTTGTGTGCGAGAGAAACACGCTCCACTTTCAAAATTTAGAACACATCATAGGATTTTTCCTGCTTATCTTTTTGCTGTTGTGTGTTCTTTATCTTTTCATAGCTACTGCCATGTTTAGTTTTAGTCTTAGTTTGTATTTAGCAAGAGCTTTGGATTTTGTTTAGTTTTTTGCTGGAACTCTTTTTAGTTTTCATGTTTATCTTGTTAAAGAGAGTTGGTTGTTGCACTGAGTTGTGTCTTGTTTTGAGAAGTAGGTAATTGAGGTTGCTATTTAATTTTAGTAGTAGCTTGCAATAGTTTTGAGGTATTGATGTGAGTAATGTTTGAAATTTTTGTGTCAAGAGCTCTAGCCTATTAGTGATAGGTGTCGTATTTTGGGCAATCCGTGTTTATTTTCAAAAACCTACAAAACTAGTTGATAACTCTAGCTACTAGATGGATCACTACTCTTCTGAGGACTCGAATATCAGAGAACACTCACGTACCATGAGTCGAGGATGCGCAAGGATAACCAAACCCCCATAACTCCTCCTCGGGGTACTTGTCTCTTTGTGAACCTCCTTACTACATTGAGAGTTACCAATAATAAGTGCATGAGTTCTTCGGACTAATGTAACTATTGAAAGTTGACACTTCCACCTTCCCATATTTTGCTAGCCTTTCCCGTGCCATGCATTGCCTTCTTCTCACTCTGAGAGTTGGTGTCCACCTTCGCCGGTACATCCAAACCCTTGGCATGATACGCTCTGTCATCATAAGCCTCCCTTTATCTTTCCTCAAAACAGCCACCATACCTACCTATCAAGGCATTTCCATTGCCTTTCCGAGTTACATTGCCATGCAACTTCCACCTCTTCATGACTTGATCTTCATGTCATACATGTTCCTGCTACACTGGCAGCGACATACATTGCATACATCATGTTAGTTACATCTTCTTTATGATTTTGAGTACCTTGTAAAGTGTGAAAGATCTCCTTTACCTTCTTGTAAAATAGAGTGTTGCCCTTAAGTGAGGAAAAGATCCCAAAGTGGACACAATAAAAGATCCCAAAGAGGACAAATGAGAGTTAAATAGAAAGAGCCATTGAGGCCACACAAAAAATACAAAAAATATAAAAAAGAGAAAAAAGAAATAAAAAGAGAGAAAGGGGAAACACTACTATCCTTTTGAGAGATCCACACTAGTACTCCCTTTAAATCCTTGTACTCCATAGAGATGATATTTATGCATATAGTTTGGAGAGCTTCTTAGCTCGTATGTGCATCCGTTGCATGGCAATCCCTACTCCTCACATCATATCTATCATTTGGCATCTCTTGTCTATGATTGTCCTCATTGATGTGAGCCTTTCTCATCCTTTTAGTCTTCCTCCTCCGTACTTCTCTCTTTGCCATCCTAAGTGTCAACTTTCGTGCTTACGCTCATCCATTGCATGAGTGCTCAAAATATCGAAAAGGAGTGGATCAAATTGACTTGTACCTGGCTAGTGGTCTGGGGACGAGTCAAGATAAGATTCCAAAGAAGACCAAGTGTGAAACTTTAGTAGATTGAGTTCTCAACAAAAATACTTTTTCTCGTATTCCCAGTCCCCCTTCTTGCACGCAAACACCATTTGGAGACATTCGAGTCACGGACAGCGAGAGCTCTTGCACCTAATGTTCTTTTGTTACTTGTTTCAGTACTAATATAGACTCTTGCATGTTATGACTTGAATTGAATCTCTAACCTTGATTGGTTTACTTTTGAAAGTTCTTTTATGGTTGCTAGCATGTCACCACAGAAATTATGTTGTTATCATTTACCTACTCGAGGACGAGTAGGAATTAAGCTTGGGGATGTCGATACGTCCAAAACGTATCTATAATTTCTGCTTGCTCCATGCATGTTTTGTGTGATATTGCTATGATCTAGATACACTTTCATACACTTTTGATCATATTTGGACTAACCTATTAACTCAGTGCACCCCAGTGTCAGTTCCTGTTTTCTGCTGTTTTTCTATTTCAGTTTCCCCCCATATAAAAAGTGCCAGAAAAATTCGGGAAAATTCAGATAAAAAATCAGCGTGGAGAAAGCTTCGCGAAGAGCCCGGGAGGGGCCAGAGGGGAGCCAGGGGGCCAGGCGGCCACCCGGCGCGGCCCCACCCCTGGCCGCGCCAGGGGGGGCCTGGTCCATCTCTGGCTTCCCCCCTTCGCCTATTTATTCTCCGTCACGGGAAAACTCCAAAAGACGAACCCTATTCAGCGAACTCGCCTCTGTTCCGCCGCTGTTGCGCTTCCGAAGATCGGGAGCACCAGAAGACCTCTTCCCGGCACCCTGCCGGAGGGAGGATTGACCTCCGGGAGTCTCCTCTCCACCATGGATGCTCCCCGGATGTCTCGTGAGTAGTTTTCCTTGGACCATGGGTCCGTGATCAGTAGCTATGTGATGTTCTCCTCCCCTCTTTGATCTTCATTGTTTAGACCTCGTGAGCTGCCCTACATGATCGAGGCACCTTTGTAATATTTCTGCTATTGCTATGTTGAGTTTGATAGGATCTGATGGATTATGAGATTATGTTCAGATTGTGATAGAGTAATATATTTGGTTTTTATCTCTTATATTTTTGTTCCTAAGTAATTCTTGCATGTTCTCCGTTGTTGTTTATTGCTTTGGCCAAGTAGTAGGTAGTGACTCCAAGAGGGAGCGTTGTGCTAGATTGCAGGTTCATGCCCCCCCCCCCCCCCCCGATGACATGCTTGAGTGACAGACACATGAGTCTAGGGGGTGTGTTGTTGCCACAAGGGGGAAAACAACGGTGCTTGTGACCGCGGTCACAAGGATTGTTTACTGTACGCAAAATTCTTTTTATTGCAGTTGTCTGTTGCTTTGGGTTTACACTTTGGGTGGGGCTCGCAACTTAATACCAGCGAGATGTTCTGGATAGATATCTCAAGGTGGATGATTAGTAGTAGATGCAGATAGATTTCGGTCTACTTATTTTGGCGTACTGCCCGTTCTTTTGAACCTCGTCCTTTCTTTTGTAGCATAGTTAGCATTGCGGTGCGTTCATAATCCTGTCAATTGCCTTTCTGTAATCTGTTTACCTCGCATAGCAATTTTATCGTCTTTTGGGAGAGAGACATCACTAGCGAACATCACGTATCCCGGTCCATATCTTCATTACTGTTTCTATGCTATATTACTGCTTTTACTTGCTATCATTATCCCTTGCATTTTATCCTTGTGAACAACAAGACCGGAGAGATTGACAACCTCTCTGAACTTCGTTGGGAACAAAGTTATCTGTGTCTGTGTGCAGGTCCGCGTCAGTTGCGCCGCTGGCACCTACTTATCATCTCTGGAGTCCTGCTGGAGACAAACCTTGGTATCTTCACCGAGGGAAAACTGTTGCTGCACTACATCTCAACCTTCCACTTGGGGTAACCAACGAAGGGGGCGAGAAGCCATCAGACGGGTGAAGGCCAGTGGCCGCGGTGGCGCGTGCCGAGGAACTCGAAGCGCTCGGGATCTCACGGGTTTGCGCCGGAGGGAGAGGAGAAGAGGTCCAGGGGAGGGGGGAAAGGAGGAGGGCAAGCACGGGGCGTCTCCACTGCGCGGATAGGGTCGAGGGGGGCAAGCAGGAGGTGGCCAGTGGCGTCGGCATGGTCGCCACGCAGCGGCCTGCCTGCCTGTCCCGGGGAAGAAGACGTCCCTGCCCTTGGGCTGGGCCGCTTCGGCTAGTCAGGCCCAGGTAAGTGGGCTTTGCCCCTTTTATTCTTTTTCTTTTTTTCTACTTCTGTTTTTATTTGTTTTATTTTGCATAAAAAGCAAAAAATATATAAAATTCCAAATTAGTTTATATGGACTTAGGTAACAAATACCTAGCCGCTCCCACCATTTTGGAATTTTTGAAATTCAATTCATTTGAATTTCAATTCAAATAGCATTTAAATTTAATTTCCAAGCCTCTGTTTGAATTTTTGAAAATTCCTTGAGCATGTGGTTGGAACCACAACACTTGAAATGTGATCATGCATATTTGTAGGGATTTTTAAAATCATCAGAAGAATTTTGGAAAAGATTTTTCTCTGGCCTTTTATTTAATTTATTTTTGAGGCTTTTCCAAATCCCCAATTCTTGAACCATAGAATTTAAATATGATGCCAATTATTCTAGGAATAAATATCACATACCAAACTAGGGTTGTGACAACTCGCCCCCACTTAAAAGAATCTCGTGCCGAGATTCAGAAGTCGTCGGGAAGAGGGTGGGGTACTCGACTCGAAGATGATCTTCTCGTTCCCAGGTGGCTTCTTTCTCAGAATGATTGGACTACTGCACTTTGAGGAACTGGATCTTCTAATGTCGGGTGGTACGCTCAGCTTCATCGAGGATACGGACAGGATACTCTCGATAAGACAGGTTTTCTTGGAGATCAAGCATTTCGTGGTCTACTTCACGGATGGGATCCTTGAAGCAACGCCTGAGTTGAGATACGTGGAAGACATCGTGAACCTGAGAAAGATGCGGGGGTAGTTCAAGTTGGTAGGCAACTTCTCCACGTTTAGCGAGAATGCGAAAGGGACCGATGTAACGTGGGGCCAATTTGCCTTTGATACCGAAGCGATGGGTTCCCTTCAGAGGAGTAACCCGGAGGTAAGCCTTCTCGTCCAGCTCGTAGTTTTCTGGCCTATGATGACGATCATAGTAGCTTTTCTGACGAGACTGGGTTGTTTTCAATTGCTCACGAACAATGCGAACCTTCTCTTCTACTTCCTGGATCATATCCGGTCCAAAGAATTGTCTTTCACCGGCTTCTGGCCAGTTCAATGGTGTTCTACATTTTCGTCCATAGAGAAATTCAAAGGGTGTCATGCCCAGACTAGATTGGAAGCTGTTGTTATAAGATAACTCGGCGAATGGAAGAGATATCTCCCAACTCTTTCCAAATGAGATAACACAGGCTCTGAGCATGTCTTCGACAACTTGATTGACTCTTTCTACTAGACTGGGGATGAAAGGCGGTGCTAAAGGAGATATGGGTTCCCATAGCATTTTGAAAACTTCCCCAAAATCGAGAGGTGAAAAGACTTCCACGGCCTGAATTGATTTCCAAAGGAACACCATGGAGAGAGACGATCCGGGAGACATATAAATCCGCTAACTGAATAGCAGTTATACTTTCGCAAACAGGAAGGAAATGAGCAACTTTGGAAAGACGGTCAATGATCACGAAGATGGCATTGTTTCCATTTTGAGACTTTGGAAAGCCAGTGATGAAATACATACTGACTTTATCCCATTTCCACTCAGGGATAGGCAAAGGTTGAAGAGTACCAATAGGTATTTGGTGCTCTGCTTTAATGCGATGACAAACATCACATTCAGCAACAAATTGAGCGATTTCACGCTTCATACCGGTCCACCAAAATCTCTGGCATAGATCTCGGTACATTTTCGTACTACCGGGATGAATCGAGAGAGGTGTGTCATGAGCTTCCTGAAGGATCATCTGTTTTAGGTTTTGGTTTTCTGGCACTACAAAATGATTCTCAAAGAATATCGTTCCTTGATCATTTACAGAGAAGCATTTAGCACTTTCGCTAGCAAGGTTCTCTTTGATCTCTTGGATACCACTATCATGTTTCTGGGAAGCTACGATTTGATCCTCAAGAGTTGGTTTCACTATCAAGGTGGAAAGGAATCCTTGAGGAACTATCTCAAGATTAAGCTTTTGAAATTCCTCATAGAGAAGTGGTTGATACTATTGTAACATGAGGTTGTTACAATACGACTTACGACTTAGTGCATCAGCCATGACATTGGATTTGCTTGGGGTGTAAGAGATACTTAAGTCATAATCTTTTATCAACTCTATCCAGCGTCTTTGCCTGAGGTTAAGATCTGGCTGGGTGAATATGTATTTGAGGCTTTGGTGATCGGTATAGATTTCACAACGATTACCAAGGAGGTAATGTCGCCAAGTCTTCAGGGCATGAACTACGGCAGCGAGTTCAAGATCATGGGTAGGATAGTTCTGTTCATGTGGACGCAACTGGCGTGAAGCGTATGCTACCACATGTCGATCTTGCATAAGTATGCATCCTAACCCTTGCCATGAAGCGTCACAATAGATTTCGAAATCCTTTTTGGTGTCTGGAGGCGCAAGTACGGGTGCAGAAGTCAATCTTCTTTTTAGCTCTTGAAAGCTTTGCTCGCACTTGGGGGTCCATTCGAATTTCTTATCTTTCTTGAGGAGTTCAGTTAGAGGCTTTGCAACTTTGGAGAAGTTCTCAACAAAGCGGCGACAATAGCTTGCTAGGCCAAGAAAAATCCTAACTTGCTTAACCGATTCAGGTGGAGTCCAGTCAAGGACGGCCTGAACTCTCTCGGGATTGACAGCAATGCCTTTTGCAGAAATCACGTGGCCTAGGTAGGTCACTTCTGGTAACCAGAATTCACACTTGGAGAATTTGGCATATAGGCGATGCTCTCGAAGTTTCATCAATACCAGCCTTAGATGCTCAGCATGTTCTTCGAGTATATAAGGATATCATCGAGGTAAACCACAACGAACTTGTCCAAATACTCCATGAAGATCGAATTCATTAAGAGCGAAAAAGTGACTGGGGCATTGGTTAAACCGAAGGACATGACGGTGTACTCATAAAGACCATAACGAGTAGTGAAAGCCGTTTTGGGAATGTCCTCGTTTCTGATTTTGATTTGATGATAACCTAATCTCAAATCCATTTTGGAGAAGACAGAGGATCCAACAAGTTGATCATAAAGATCATTGATCCTGGGCAGTGGATACTTGTTCTTTATCGTCGCTAGATTTAGCGGGAGATAGTCTACACACATCCTTTCTGTTCCATCTTTCTTCGTTACGAACAGAACGGGGCTACCCCATGGCGATGAGCTAGGGCGTATGAAGCCTTTTGCCAACGAAGCTTCAAGTTGGATTTTAAGCTCAGCTAACTCATGTGGGGCCATTCTATATGGGCGTCTGGAAATTGGGGCAGTTCCTGGGATAAGATCTACAATGAATTCTACACATCTATCAGGAGGCATTCCTGGCAGCTCTTCTGGAAAGACATCCGGAAAGTCGCAAACTATCGGAATATCTTCAAGGTTAGGAAGGGGATGTTCATTCAACGAATATAGCTGGGTTTCTTAACCTTGAGATGCGAAATGGACTATCTTGCCGGAAGGATGAGTGAGTTGGACTGATTTAGTGGCACAATCAATCTTAGCACGGTGTTTAGACAACCAATACATACCTAAGATGATATCGATATCTGAAGATTTGAGGGCTATGAGAGAAGCAAGGAATACAACATCCTCAACAGCAATTTCATTGTCATGACTTACCCTACTGGTACGCCATGTGGATCCTGGAGTTTTAATCATGAAAGAGGTAGGCAACTCCTTGAATGAAATGTCATGCAGGAGTGCGAACTTTTCAGAAAAAAGGAATGAGAGGCTCCAGAATCAAATAGAACAGAAGCAGGTTTGGAGTTAACAGCAAGTGTACCGAGTACAACCTTCGTATCCTCTTGGGCTTCTGTGATGGTGGCATGGTTCACACTTCCGTATTCAACAATAGCGGACTTGGCTTTGGAAGACTTTGGTGGTTTGGCATTGGCTTTATGTTTTGGACGAGGAGGAACATTCTCATGCAATGAACACTGTCGTGCAATGTGGCCAGGATTACCACACTTGTAGTACACTCGGGTGTTAGGTTGTGGGGTTTGTATGGCATGCTCTCTACTGTATTTTTGGGTTTTCTTGCTTTGTGGAGATTGTCTTGAAATCAAGTGTGAAGGGATGGCACTAGTTGGGATCCAAATTCGTCGTTTCTGAGAACCTGAACTAGAAGAGGAAGCAAGATCACGATCACGCTTGCGAGACTCTTCAAAGACCTCATTTCCATGCTCGGCTCTGAATGATCTATTGACTAAATCCTCGAAGTTGACAAATTCAAGGAGATTGAGATCATGACGAAGGATAGGGCTAAGTCCCTTGCGGAACCTTGCCTTCTTCTTAGCATCGATTGAAATCTTCTCAGGGGCATAACGAGAAAGTCAATTGAACTCAGTCCTATACTGATGAACGGTCATATTTCCCTAAGATAGATTGCAGAACTCTTCCCTCTTTCTTTCCATCATCTCATCCAGAATGTGGTACCCTTGGAAGGCATCACGGAACTCCTGCCAAGTCACTACGTGACCATCAGGCTGCATTGCCACAAAACTCTCCCACCATTCACCAGCAGCACCTTCCAGAAAGTATGCCGCAAACATCACACGATCATTTGGAGAAACATGCGTCTTCTCAAGCTTATGCTCGATGGAATGGAGCCAATCATCGGCATCAAGGGGCTCAGATTAACATCGGAAAACTGACGGGTTCAAGAGGATGAAATCCTGGATGGATATTAGCGCATCTCGCTGAAGAGAATTATTCTTCTCAATGAGCTCCAAAACGCGTGTTTGATCACGATGATTTCGCTCAGCCTCCATCATAATTTCCGCCGCTGAAAGCGGTGGAGGGGGATCATCACCACCACTTTGATTACCGTGACCAGATTCAACACATCTAGTCCCACCTAACATTCTGTGTGATAAAAATCAACAATCAGAGTAGGATTTATGATGGAATCAAAGCAAAGATGACATAATTTAAGAGCGGACAAGATTGTAATGCAAAAGCATTGGAATCACTGGAAACACGGGACAAATCGGACAGCATAACGGCTGTACCGGGGTGAAAAAATGAATCAATCTGCAAGAATGATCAGAACCTTCTCAAACGGCTTCATGGAATGGTGACTCTAGATGATCAAAACATTCCTACAGCTACTGAGAATAAAACAACGAGATGTTCTAGTATAGACATAGAAGAGCCTAGTCCTATCTTCCCGTAGAAAAGATGACAGTGACTCAGAACTCAGATTGATGAGGGTAAGGAGAAAAATGAAGCCTTACGTTGTTTCCTTATACCCAAAGTTACTATATAACTATAGAATGCTAGACTCAACTTCGGCCAAGGTTTAGTAATCCTGCAGGCGGTCCTGCTCTGATACCAAGTCTGTCGGGACCCGGGGTCTGCGTACGTAATTCCTGTTACAACACAATCATATGGAGAGCCGAGAGCCGCACCCACTTGTCTAAGCAGACAAGGCCAAGCACAGAACACTCTTGGAAAGCATCGAACGTGAGGGTCATCCCATCCAGGCTGGATGATCAACTGAGATGGGTCCTCATCGTCCGCTCACAAGTCTAAATGATTATGGGTGGTGAAATCCCATACTCATAGACAAGTCACCTCAACCACATTACCGATTGAATTATAACACTTACATAAACAGACTCCAACCCGATCACTTAGTCGGGGTCTTGGGCGGGCTCGATCATACCACAAAGTGTGCCACGTGACAGAGTCACGAGCAATCGCATCGTGATGCCCCAAGCTGCGCACATCTAAGGGACACTTGGTGTATGAAAGACCGCCGGCAAGAAATCAACTAAGCTATCGAATCTCACACTAAGACATGCACGTTATAATCATACATGCAGCATACATGTCTAGTATAAACAGCAGGTAACACAACATGAACTCTACAAACTCATAGTTTTATTGCATCTGCTAAATAGAGCAGATATAGTAGTGTTACAAGCAGACATCACATAACTGTGACCCAACATTACATCATACAACAACGGAAGCAAATTATGTCTTAGTAAAAACAAGGTTAACAAATGGCTTAAGAAGCCTTTAAGAAAACACAACGACCCTTCAGAGGGACCAGGCTGTTGTCTGGGACTACATTACTTCGTCGGCGTCGAGATTGAGGGGGAGGCCACCATCAGGTTCAGTGGTCTCGTCTCTAAAACATAGATTAAGAAAACGTGAGTACAAAGTCGTACTCAGCAAGACTTACAGCAGAACTATACTACTTATGCTCAGGTATCAAGGTAAAGGCAAGTGGGGTTGTAATGCAGAAAGCTTTGACTTGGCTATCATGTACTACGACTGCATATAGTTTAGATGAGAAGCGCACTCGAGCCCATCTAATCTTGATCACCACGTCAATACACCACCATGGATTCTTCCTCGACTTCCCCACGAGGAAGCAACCCAAAGCACTCACACTTATCTTGAAGATTTTTAGAGTATCCATTTGAGTTGTCTAATAATCAAGTAAAGGTCTCCAAGTAGTCCATAACCGCGGACACGGCTATTCGAATAGATCATTAACCCTACAGGGGTGTACTTCTTCACATACGTAGCTACCACTTACCGCCTAGAACTCGTCACCTTCAAGCGGTGTCGGCGAGGATAGTACCACGACACTTACCTCACGGATCCAACTCTAGTCCAGGGGATCGCCTATCTGAGTATGTACCCCAATCGGGAATCCGGATGGGCTTTCCGTTCAGGACCCAGACGATGTATGGACGGTCCGACAAGCCCACCTCGACGGATGGTACTGCGCTTGCCTAAAACCGTGCTACAATATGAAATCAAATCGAAGAAATAATAACCCATGCGAATCCTGGACCATAGTCGGGTGAGTTAATAGGTCGAGAGGGGTCAATGAGCCCAACATGTGGTAGTAATCTGTGTCTTGGATCACAACACAAGAACTCGGGGCCTAGGGCAGTGTAAATGAGACAACCCACTGTGTACTCCTACACAGCCTCTCATTGTTCACTTTTGTTAGGATGACTTCACCAACACATTGCCATTACATTGCATTGTTCTCTACCATCCCGATACATCACCCAAATGGATCATCTTCATTGCATACAACTCTAGCATAGCATAACATGGATGAAGGGCCACATGATGAACACAAACAATCTTGTATCTACTAGGTTGAGGTTTGCTTAATACTATGGCAGCAATGATAGGTCATGCAAAGGATGGGTTCAACTAGCGGTAGAACAGTAACATGTGAATCACCTAATCATGCATAAGAGAACAAGAGGTAAATGGGTTTATATAGACATGATCAATGGGGTTTGCTTTCCTTGTTGACGATCACGAGGTGTCACTCTTCAGGGCAGTCGGAAACTACGTCCGGTGATGAATCTATCGAGAAGAGGCAAACACCGAGACAACAAAGTATAAACATCACATTGCAATGCACAATCAAGATGTAAAATATAGCATGGCATGGTACTGATGTGGGGTATGTTCATGTTTCTACATGTTAATTGAAGTATATTTGGAAAAAATCCAAATTCAAACTCCAAATGATTATTCAAAAATGTCCATATTGCATTTGTTACTGTTTGTTCATTGTAAACTATTTTGTCATGCATGAAAGTTGCATATTTGGATTCCTTGCATTTTTCTGATAATTTTTATATGTTATTTGTTTGATTTGGATTTATGGTTTAAAAGTTATTCAATTTACAAGATTTAATCATTTTCTGGAATTTTCTATTAAATAAAGAATTTTATTTATTGCGCAAACATGACGCAAGGCTGACGTCAGGGGGGCCTACATGTCAGTGGCCCATTTTTAAGTTTGTGTTTAAATTAACTAAACAGTGGATTAGAAGGGGGCTGGCCCCACCTGTCATTAACCCTGGGTCAAATGACCAGAGGATTAGCCCCCTAATTAACCCAGCCGGCCGGCGGCGGCCATTGGGCACAGCGGAGGGTCGCCGGAGTTGGCCCCCCGGCCACGGGAAGGCACGGGGAGGGCACCAACCTGGCCCTCTCGCGTGCGCGCGTCAAGGGGAGGGGATGGGGTGACCAAAAGGTGGTCGGGAGCGCGCCGACGAGAAGGCCCGCGGCGGCCGGGCTCTGCCTCGACGGGAAAGACGGCGACGGGCACGGAATTGAGCACGGGTTGGAGGGGGAGTGAGCGCACGCTCACCGTGGATGCAGCAGTGTGGACGACGGGATCGGAGGGGCAGCTAAGGCGTCGCAATTCCTCGCCGGAGAGCTTCGGCCGCCGCGGAGGAATTCAATGCTAGCGTAGTTGCGGGAGGACCTCGGCTTCAATTGACTTTCCAGGGTGACGAGGACGAAGGCGGTGCGCGTCTTGGAAAACTTGGTGCGACGGGTGAAGGCCAGTGGCCGCGATGACGCGAGCCGACGAACTCGGGGCACTCGGGATCTCACGGGTTTGCGCCGGAGGGAGAGGAGAAGAGGTCCAGGGGAGGGGGAAAGGAGGCGGGCAAGCACGGGGCGTCTCCACGGCGCGAATAGGGTCGAGGGGGGCAAGCAGGAGGTGGCCAGCGGCGTCGGCATTGTCGCCACGCAGCGGCATGTCTGCCTGTCCTGGGGAAGAAGACGTCCCTACCCTTGGGCTGGGCCGCTTCGGCTAGTCAGGCCCAGGTAAGTGGGCTTTGCCCCTTTTTATTCTTTTTCTTTTTTTTGCTTATGTTTTTATTTGTTTTATTTTGCATAAAAATCAAAAAATAAAATAAAATTCCAAATTAGTTTATATGGACTTAGGTAACAAATACCTAGCCACTCCCACCATTTTGGAATTTTTGAAATTCAAATAGCATTTAAATTTAATTTCCAAGCTTCTGTTTGAATTTTTGAAAATTCCTTGAGCATGTGGTTGGACCCACAACACTTGAAATGTGATCATGCACATATAGGGATTTTAAAAATCATCAGAAGAATTTTGGAAAAAGATTTTTCTCTGGCCTTTTATTTAATTTCTTTTTTATTTTTTTCCAAATCCCCAATTCTTAAACCATAGAATTTAAACATGATGCCACTTATTCTAGGAATAAAAATGACATACCAAACTAGGGTTGTGACATCGACTATGATTGTCCTCATTGCAATGAGCCTTTCTCACCTTTTTGTCTTCCTCCTGCACCATATTTCTCTCTTTGCCATCCTAAGTGTCAACTCTCGTGCTTACGCTCATGCATTGCATGAGTGCTCAAAATATCGAAAGGGAGTGGATCAAATTGACTTGTACATGGCTAGTGGTCTAGGGACGAGTCAAGATAAGATTCCAAAAAAGACCAAGTGTGAAACTTTAGTAGATTGAGTTCTCAAAAACATATTCTTTTTTCTCGTATTCCTTATCCCTCTTCTTGCACGCAAACACCATTTGGAGACATTCGAGTCACGGACAGCGAGAGCTCTTGCACCTAATGTTCCTTCGTTGCTTGTTTCAATGCTAATATAGACTCTTGCATGTTATGACTTGAGTTTAATCACATACTTTGATTACTTTACTTTTCAAAGTTCTTATATGGTTGCTAGCATGTCACCACAGAAATTATGCTTGTTATCATTTACCTACTCGAGGGCGAGCATGAATTAAGCTTGGGTATGTTGATACGTCCCAAACGTATCGATAATTTCTGCTCGTTACATGCTTGTTTTGTGTGATATTGCTATGATCTAGATACACTTTCATACACTTTTGATCATATTTGGACTAACCTATTAACTTAGTGCACCCCAGTGCCAGTTTCTGTTTTCTGCTGTTTTTCTATTTCCGTTTTCCCCCATATAAAAAGTGCTCAAAAATCCGGGGAAAATCAGATAAAATATCAGCATACCAGAAGCTTCCAGTGCCCCGAAGGAGGGCCAAGGGGCCACCACCAGGTGCCCAGGCGGCCACCTGGCGCGGCCAGGGGCCTGGCCGCGCCAGGGGGCGCCTGGAACCCTGGTGGGCCCCCTGGCTACCCCCTTCTCCTATTTAATCTCCATCACGGGAAACCTCTGAAGACAGAACTCGATTTTGCAAACTCGCCTCTGTTCCGCCACCGACGCCGCGCTTCCAAGATCGGAAGCACCATTAGGACCCTTCCCGGCACCCTGCCGGAGGGAGGATCGACCTTCGGGAGCTTCTCCTCCACCATGGACGCTTCCCGGATGTGCCGTGAGTAGTTTCCTTTGGACCATGGGTCCGTGATCAGTAGCTATGTGATGTTCTCCTCCCCTCTTTGTTCTTCATGGTTTAGACCTCGTGAGCTGTCCTACATGATCGAGGCACATATGTAATCTTTCTGCTTTTGTATGCTAAGTTTGATGGGATCTGATGGATTATGAGATTATGTTCAGATTGTTATAGAGTAATGTAATTGGTTCTTATCTTTTGTATTTTTGTTCCGAAGTAATTCTTGCATTTTCTCCGTTACTGTTTATTGCTTTGGCCAAGTGGTAGGTAGTAACTCCAAGAGGGAACGTTATGCTCGATTGTGGGTACATGCCCCCTGATGACACGCTTGAGTGACAGAAACATGAGTCTAGGGGATGTGTTGTGGCCACAAGGGGGCAAACAACGGTGCTTGTAACCGCGGTTGCAAGGATTGTTTACTTTAAGCAAAGTTCTTTTTAGTGCAGTTGTCTGTTGCTATGGGTTTACACTTTCGGTGGGGCTCGCAACTTAATACCAGCGAGATGTTTCGGATAGATATCTCAAGGTGGATGATTAGTAGTAGATGCAGATGGATTTCGGTCTACTTATTTTGGCGTACTGCCCATGCTTTTGAGCCTCTTACTTTCTTTTGTAGCATAGTTAGCATTGCGGTGCGTTTATAATCCTGTCAATTGCCCATCTGTAAATTTTTTACCTCGCATAGCAGTTTTATCGTCTTTTGGGAGAGAGACATCACTAGTGAACATCACGGGACCCCGGTCTATATTCTCATCATTGTTTACAAGCTTATTTCCTTTTCAATATTTACTTTCAGTTGCTATCATTATCATCATCCCTTGTGTTTGATCCTTTGTAAACAACAAGACCGGAGAGATTGACAACCTCTCTGAACTTCGTTGGGAGCAAAGTTAATTGTGTTGTGTGCAAGTCCGCGTCAGGTGCGCCGCTGACACCTACTTATCATTGTCGGAGTCCTACGGGAGACAAACCCTATCCTCTACATAGGGGAAATTTGATGCTATCCTACATCTCACCTTCCACTTGGGGTAACCAACGAAGGGCGATAAGTCATTATCACTTCCACGCCTTCAGCGGCCACCTGGCGCGTCCCCCTCCTGGCCACGCCACAAGGTCGCTTGGGGGGAGGGGCCACCCCCTGGTTCCCCCCTTCAGCCTAAATTTACATCCCGTCACGGATACCCTCAGAGAGAACCCCGCATCGCGATTTTCACCTCTGTTCCCCCGCCGCCTCGCTTCCAAGATCGGGAGCACCAGAAGACCTCTTCCCGGCACCCTGCCGGAGGGAGGATTGACCTTTGGGAGCTTCTCCACCACCATGAGCGCTTCCCGGATGTGCCGTGAGTAGTCCTCCTTGGACCCTGGGTCCATGACCAGTAGCTATGTGATGTCTTCCCTCCAATCTTGTGTTCAATTCTTAGCCCTTGTGAGCTTCCCTACATGATCAAGGAATCTTTGTAATTCTTTCTGCTGTTGCTATGATGTGTTTGCTGGGATCCGATGGATTATGAGATTATGTTCAGATTGTGATGACTTATATATTTCGTTCTCCTTATATATATTTTTCTTGAGTAATTCTTGCATGTTCTCCGTTGCTTTTTATTGCTTTGGCCAAGTAGTAGATAGTAACTCCAAGAGGGAGCGTTTATGCTTGATAGTGGGTTCATGAACCCCCGATGTCTAGCTGGAGTGACAAAAACATGAGACTAGGGGATGTGTTGTTGCCACCAGGGAGAAAACAGCGGTGCATGTAACCGCGGTTGCAAGGATTGTTTACTTACGCATAGTTCGTTAATGCAATTGTCTGTTGCTTTGGGTTTACACTTTGGGTGGGGCTCGCAACTTAATACCAGCGAGATGTTCTGGATAGATATCTCAAGGTGGATGATTAGTGAGTAGATGCAGTTGGATTTCGGTCTACTTGTCTTGGCGTACTGCTGATGGTACAATTCCTCGCCCCCTCGTTGGTTACCCAAAGTGGAAGGTTAAGATGTAGATAGCAGCAATTTCCCTCGGTGAAGATACCAAGGTTCGTTTACAACAGGACTCCAGCAATGATAAGTAGGTGGTTCGGCAAGTGATGCGTCGTTTGAAAAGAATCACTTGCTTCTCCTGGACCTGCACACACAACAAATAACTTTGCTCCCAACGAGTTCAGAGAGGTTGTCAATCCCTCCGGCCTTGTTGTTTACAAAGGGTCAAACGCAAGGGATAATAGTGATAGCGATAGCAACGAAAAAGTAAATAAAGCATTAAATAAATAATGGGTGTAAACAGTATTGGAAATATGGACCTGGGTCCTATGATGTTCACTAGTGATGTCTCTCTCCCAAAAGATGATAAAATAGGCATGCTGATGGCTTCTCGCCCTTCGTTGGTTACCCCAAGTGGAAGGTTTGAGATGTAGTGCAGCAGCAGTTTTCCCTCGGTGAAGATACCAAGGTTTGTCTCCAGTAGGACTCCAGAGATGATAAGTAGGTGTCAGCGGCGCAACTGACGCGGACCTGCACACAGACACAGATAACTTTGTTCCCAACGAAGTTCAGAGAGGTTGTCAATCTCTCCGGTCTTGTTGTTCACAAAGGATAAAACGCAAGGGATAATGATCGCAAGTAAAGCAGTAAAGTAAATATAGCGTGGAAACAATGATAAGGATATGGACCGGGATACGTGATGTTCACTAGTGATGTCTCTCTCCCAAAAGACGATAAAACTGCTATGCGAGGTAAACAAATTACAGAAGGGCAATTGACAGGATTATGAACGCACCGCAATGCTAACTATGCTACAAAAGAAAGGAAGAGTCTCAAAAGCACGGGCAGTACGCCAAAATAAGTAGACCGAAATCCATCTGCATCTACTACTAATCATCCACCTTGAGAAATCTATCCAGAACATCTCGCTGGTATTAAGTTGCGAGCCCCACCCAAAGTGTAAACCCAAAGCAACAGACAACTGCATTAAAAAGAACTTTGCGTAAAGTAAACAATCCTTGTAACCGCGGTTACAAGCACCGTTGTTTTCCCCCTTGTGGCAACAGCACATCCCCTAGACTCATGTTTCTGTCACTCAAGCATGTCATCAGGGAGGCATGAACCCACAATCTAGCACAACGTTCCCTCTTGGAGTCACTACCTACTACTTGGCCAAAGCAATAAACAGCAACGGAGAACATGCAAGAATTACTTAGGAACAAAAATATAAGAGATAAAAACCAAATATATTACTCTATCACAATCTAAACATAATCTCATAATCCATCAGATCCCTCCAAACTCAGCATAGCAACAGCAGAAATATTACAAAGGTGCCTCGATCATGTAGGGCAGCTCACGAGGTCTAAACAATGAAGATCAAAGAGGGGAGGAGAACATCACATAGCTACTGATCACGGACCCATGGTCCAAGGAAAACTACTCACGAGACATCCGGGGAGCATCCATGGTGGAGAGGAGACTCCCGGAGGTCAATCCTCCCTCCGGCGGGGTGCCGGGAAGAGGTCTTCTGGTGCTCCCGATCTCGGAAGCCCGGCGGCGGCGGAACAGAGGCGAGTTCGCGGAATAGGGTTCTTCTTCTGGAGTTTTCCCGTGACGGAGAATAAATAGGCGAAGGGGGGCAGCCAGAGGTGGACCAGGGGCCCCAGGCGCCCCCCTGGCGCGGCCAGGGGTGGGGCCGCGCCGGGTGGCCGCCTGGGCCCCCCTGGCTCCCCTCTGGCCCCTCCCGGGCTCTTCTCGAAGCTTCCTGTACGCTGATTTTTCCTGTATTTTTCCCAGAATTTTTCTGTCACTTTTTATATTGGGGAAAACTGAAATAGAAAAACAACAGAAAACAGGAACTGGCACTGGGGTGCACTGAGTTAATAGGTTAGCCCAAATATGATCAAAAGTGTATGAAAGTGTATCTAGATCATAGCAATATGACACAAAACATGCATGGAGCAAGCAGAAATTATAGATGCGTTTTGGACGTATCACATGCGAGGTAAACAAATTACAGTTGGGCAATTGACAGGATTATGTGCGCAAACCAATGCTAACTATGCTATAAAGAAAGGAAGAGGCTCAAAAGCATGGGTTGTACGCCAAGACAAGTAGACTGAAATCCATCTGCATCTACCTACTAATCATCCACCTTGAGATATCTATCCAGAACATCTCGCTGGTATTAAGTTGTGAATCCCACCCAAAGTGTAAACTCAAAGCAACAGACAACTGCATTAAAGAACTTTGCGTAAAGTAAACAATCCTTGCACCCGCAAGTACAAGCACCGTTGTTTTCTCCCTTGTGGCAACAGCACATCCCCTAGACTCATGTTTCTGTCACTCAAGCTAGTCATCAGAGGGCATGAACCCACAATCATGCATAACGCTCCCTCTTGGAGTCACTACCTACTACTTGGCGAAAGCAATAAGCAGCAACGGTGAACATGCAAGAATTACTCAAAAACGTAAATAAAAAAGAGGAGAATCAAATATATTACTCAAACACAATCTGAACATAGTCTCATAATTCATCGGATCCCAGCAAACTCAGCATAGCAACAGCAGAAAGATTACATATGTGCCTCGATCATGTAGGGCCGCTCACGAGGTCTAAACCATGAAGAACAAAGAGGGGAGGAGAACATCACATAGCTACTGATCATAGACCCATGGTCCAAGGTGGACTACTCACGGTTCATCCGGGAAGCATCCATGGTGGTGGAGAAGCTCCCGGAGGTGGTTCCTCCCTCCGGCAGGGTGCCAGGAAGAGGTCTCCTGGTGCTCCCGATCTTGGAAGCGCGGCGGAGGCGGAACGTAGGAGAGATCGCGAAAAAGGGTTCTGTCCCCGAGGGTTTCTCGTCACGGGGAATAAATAGGCGAAGGGGGCAGCCAAAGGTGGACCAGGGGGCCCAGGCTCCCCTCTGGCCCCACTAGGGCTCTTCTGGAAGGTTCCCGTATGCTGATTTTTCCTATATTTTTCCCGGAAATATTCTGATACTTTAAATAATGGGAAAACCTGAAATACAAAAACAGCAGAAAACAGGAACTGGCACTGGGGTGCGCTGAGTTAATAGGTTAGTCCAAATATGATCAAAAGTGTATGGAAGTGCATCAATATCATAGCAATATCACACAAAAGAAGCATGGAGCAAGCAGAAATTATAGATACGTTTTGGACGTATCAACATCCCCAAGCTTAATTCCTGATCGTCCTCGAGTAGGTAAATGATAACAAGCATAATTTATGTGGTGACATGCTACCAACCATATAAGAACTTTTAAGTAAAGCAATCAAGGCATGTAATTCAATTCAAGTCATAACAGGCAAGAGTCTATATTAGCATTGAAACAAGCAACATAAGAACATAAAGGTGCAAGATCTCTCGCTGTCTGTGACTCGAATGTCTCCAAATGGTGTTTGCGTGCAAGAAAGGGGATAGGGATATACGAGAAAAAAGTATTTTTGTGTTGAGAACTCAATCTACTAAAGTTTCACACTTGGTCTTCTTTGGAATCCTATCTTGACTCATCCCCAGACCACTAGCCAGGTACAAGTCAAAATGATCCACTCCCGTTCGATATTTTGAGCACTCATGCAATGGATGAGTGTAAGCAAGAAAGTTGACACTTAGGATGGAAAAGAGAGAAAAATGATGGAGGAAGACAAAAAAGGTGTGAAAGGCTCACATCAATGAGGACAATCATAGGCGAGAGAAAGCCAAATGATAGATATGATGTGAGGAGTAGGGATTGCCATGCAACGGATGAACATATGAGCTAAGGTAAGCTCTCCAATGGAACTAGTGGGGGTTCATCCAACTTTCTTGCTCAAGAAGACCTAGAGCTCATTTGAGGAGGCTCATCATTGGAATATACAAGCCAAGTTCTATAGTGTGAAGGTCCCCACATAGCTATATGCATGAATGATAATATCTATGGAGTACAAGATATAAGATGGAGTACGAGTGTGGATCTCGCAAGTAAAAGCACCGTTGTTTTCCCCCTTGTGTCAACAGCACATCCCCTAGACTCATGTTTCTGTCACTCAAGCTAGTCATCGGGGGGCATGAACCCACAATCATGCATAACGCTTCCTCTTGTAATCACTACCTACTACTTGGCCAAAGCAATAAACAGCAACGGAGAACATGCAAGAATTACTCAAGAACATAAATATAAAAGAGGAGAATCAAATATATTACTCAAACACAATCTGAACATAGTCTCATAATCCATCGGATCCCAGCAAACTCAACATAGCAACAGCAGAAAGATTACATATGTGCCTCGATCATGTAGGGCAGCTCACGAGTCTAATCCATGAAGAACAAAGAGGGGAGGAGAACATCACATAGCTACTGATCATAGACCCATGGTCCAAGGTGGAATACTCACGGTTCATCCGGGAAGCATACATGGTGGTGGAGAAGCTCCTGGAGGTGGTTCCTCCCTCCGGTAGGGTGCCGGGAAGAGGTCTCCTGGTGCTCCCGATCTTGGAAGCGCGGCGGCGGCGGAACAGAGGAGAGATCGCGAAAAAGGGTTCTTCTTTCTGGGGTTTCGTGTCACGGAGAATATATGGGCGAAGGAGGGCAGCCAGGGGGCCACCAAGGGTCTATGCGGCCCCCTGGCGCGGCCCCACCCTAGGGCGCGCCGGGAGGGCGCCTGGGGCCCTGGTGGGTCCCCTCTGGGCCCTCCTTGGTGATTCCCAAAGTTTCCGAAGCGCTGATTTTTTATTGGATTTTCCCGAATTTTTGGAGCACTTTTAATATGGGGGAAACCTGAAATAGAAAAACAGCAGAAAACAGGAACTGACACTAGGGTGCACTGAGTTAGTAGGTTAGTCCAAATATGATCAAAAGTATATGGAAGTTCATCAATATCATAGCAATATCACACAAAAGAGGCATGGAGCAAGCAGAAATTATAGATACGTTTTGGACGTAGCAACATCCCCAAGCTTAATTCCTGCTCGTCCTCGAGTAGGTAAATGATATAAGCATAATTTCTGTGGTGACATGCTAACAACCATAAAAGAACTATTAATTAAAGCAATCAAGACATGTAATTAAATTCAAGTCATAATAGGCAAGAGTCTATATTTAGTATTGAAACAAGCAACATAAGAACATAAAGGTGCAAGAGCTCTCGCTGTCCGTGACTCGAATGTCTCCAAATGGTGTTTGCATGCAAGAAAGGGGATAGGGATATACGAGAAAAAAGCATTTTTGTGTTGAGAACTCAATCTACTAAAGTTTCACACTTGGTCTTCTTTGGAATCTTATCTTGACTCATCCCCATACCACTAGCCAGGTACAAGTCAAAATGATCCACTCCTTTTCGACATTTTGAGCACTCATGCAATGGATGAGTGTAAGCAAGAAAGTTGACACTTAGGATGGCAAAGAGAGAATATGGTGGAGGAGGAAGAAAAAAAGGGTGTGAAAGGCTCACATCAATGAGGACAATTATAGGCGAGAGAAAGCCAAATGATAGATATGATGTGAGGAGTAGGGATTGCCATGCAACGGATGCACATATGAGCTAAGGTAAGCTCTTCAATGGAACAAGTGGGGGTGCATCCAACTTGCTTGCTCAAGAAGACCTAGAGCTCATTTGAGGAGGCTCCTTATTGGAATATACAAGCCAAGTTCTATAGTGTGAAGGTCCCCACATAGCTATATGCATAAATGATAATCTCCATGGAGTACAAGATATAAGAGGGAGTACGAGTGTGGATCTCTCAAAAGGAATAGTAGTGTGGCCCCTTCTCTATTTTTATTTCTTTTTCTCTCTTTTTTGTATTTTTTTGGTGGCCTCAATGGCTCTTTCTATTTCTCTCATTTGTCCTATTTGGGATCTTTTAATTTGTCCTCTTTGGGATCTTTTAATTTGTCCACTTTGGGATCTTTTCCTCACATTAGGGGCAACACTCTATATATTACAAAAAGTATAGAAGATCTTTCACACTTTACAAAGTACTCAAATCATAAAGAAGATGTAACTATCATGAAGTATGCAAATGTATGCCTCTGCCAGTGTAGCAGGATATGCAATGATACTAGCGTGTCATGTAGCAATGATTAGGGCAAGGCCAAACTAGCATGCGACTCATCGATCAAGCAAGTAGCATGTATGACATGAATATCAAGTCATGAGAAGGTGGATGTTGCATGGCAATGTATCTCGGAAAGGCTATGGAAATGCCTTGATAGGTAGGTATGGTGGCTGTTTTGAGGAAGGATATAAGGAGGTTTATGATGACAGAGCGTATCATGCCAAGGGTTTGGATGTACCGGCGAAGGTGGACGCCAACTCTCGGAGTGAGAAGAAAGCAATGCATGGCACAGGAGAGGCTAGAAAATTTTGGGAAGGTGGAAGTGTCAACTTTCGAATACTCACATTAGTCCAAAGAACTCATGCACTTATTATCGGTAACTATCAATCTAATAAGGAGGTTTCACAAAGAGACAAGTACCCCGAGGAGGAGTGTATGGGGGTTTGGTTATCCTTGCGCATCCTCGACTCATGGTACGTGAGTGTACTCTAATATTCGATCCCTCCAAAGAGTAGTGATCCATCTAGTAGCTAAAGTTCTCAACTAATTTTGTAAGTTTTGAAAATAAACATGGATTGCCCAAAATACGACATCTATCACTAATAGGCTAAAGCTCTTGACACCAAAATTTCAAACATTCTTCAAAACAATACCTCAAAACCATTGCAAGTTACTACTACAATTGAATAGCAACCTCAATTACCTACTTCAAGTCAAGACACAAAACTCAGTGCAACAGGCAAACTCTCTAAACAAGATAAACATGAAAACTAAAGAGAGTTCCAGCAAGAAACTAAACAAAATCTCTTTAAAAAGATAAACATGAAAACTAAGAGCTAAACAAAGCAGTAGCTATGAAAAAGATAAAGAACACACACACCAAAGATAAGCATGAAGAATCCTATGTTGTGTTCTAGATTTTGAAAGTGGAGCGTGTTTCTCTCCCACACAAAGAAAGTTGGGTTATAACTTGTTATGAACATAAATCAAAGCTAATGAAAACTAAAAATAAAACCTAAGAGCGAGACGCTCCAAGCATAGCACATAACACATGAAGTGATAAAAATATAGTGAAACGAAAGACGAACTGATAATTGTTGATGGAGAAGGGGATGCACGGGGGCATCCCCAAGCTTAGACGCTTGAGTCTCCTTGAATATTTCTTGGGGATACATGGGGCATCCCCAAGCTTGAGCGCTTGACACTCCTGAATCTTCTTTCATCGTCTTCCCTCGCACACTTGAAAACTCCCTTCATACATAACTCATCATAATCTGATTAGCGAGGTTAGTACCCATAATAAAATATTTTTTCCTCTATTGGAAATAATGATATTCTTGAAGAGCTACTGTTTCTCAAGATTTCCAAAAAGTTTTTGCAAAGAAAAAGCAAGCTTAAGGTTTGCAAAACGAAGAAGAGGCAAAATAGGACAGAATCTGTGAAAAACAGACCAGCAGGTAGTAAAGAATTTTTTAGAGATACTTCTGCAACTCAAATCAAAAAACTCAGAACATATGAAAGTTTCGTAATTGTATAGAGCAAGCTGTGTAAAAGTTTCAGCTCACAAAGATGAACTGGGATTTTTCTGTGATTTTTCCCGTCACGAGGACAGAATCTGTTTTCTGGACAGCATGTCACAACTTTCACTTCCCTTGTCATATGAGGCTATAATTGGCACAAAGCTTGAAAAGTAAAATACAATGATGTTACTAAAGTAGTAACAATCATCAAAGCCACTAAAAACAGAAGAAAAACAAAAATGAAAACCTAAATTCGTTGAGGGCTGCCTCCCGAAAGCGCTTCTTTAAAGCCATTAGCTAGGCTTAATGCAATAGATCAAGTATTTTCAAGAAAATAACTAAGCCCGTGTGACGGACTCAAAAGGCAACTTAATATTTTTCCTAGGGAAGTGTTCCATCCCTTTCTTGAGAGGGAATTGGAATTTGATAATTCCTTTTTCATATCAATAACAGCACCCACGGTGCGAAGAAAAGGACGTCCCAAAATAATTGGACAAGAAGGTTCACATTCAATGTCCATAATAGTAAAATCAACGGGAACATAATTGTCATTGACAATGATAAGAACATCATCGATCGTCCCCCAAGGTTTCTTTACGGAAGAGTCAACAAGACGAACACCAAAAGAACAAGGATCAAAAGGTTTCAATTCAAATATATCATACATTCTTTTGGGCATAACGGAGGTACTAGCTCCAACATCACATAAAGCATAGCAAGAAAAGTTATTCAACTTAATTTTAATCATATGATCTCAACCATCTTCTATCTTTCTAGGTATGGAGGCTTCTACCCTAAGCTTCTCCTCCCTATCTTTAATGAGAGCATTAGTGATATGCTCCGTGAAGGCAAGATTAAGTGTGCTAGTGTGGGGGTCTCTAGACATCTTGTGAAGGAAACGAATAACTTCAGAAAGGGTACAATTATCAAAATCAAGGTCACTACTATCAATTAAAGTGGTAGTGGTGTACTTTAGGCTCACTTGTCTGGTAGCTTCTATAGTCATAGGAGTTTCTTCTTCTATGGTTGAGGTCATAGCATCATCATTAATAGGTCCTCTGGGACTAGGGGTGCATTGGGTGCTAAGAATTTGGATATCCTCAACCACTTGGATAGTAGCAATGGTATGGTGTGTAGGAAGGCTCTTAATTCTATCTTCTTCCTCCTTTTCTCTAGCCCATCTCTCTTTAAGTTTAGCCATCATCCTAATGTTTTCATTAATTTGTACTCCCTCCGTTCCACAATAGATGACTTCCAAATAGATGTATCTAGACTATATTTAGTTTAAGATACATCTATTTGTAAATCATCTAATATGGAACGGAGGGAGTACTTGAATAGCGTTCATAGGAGTAAACTTCCTCTCCTCAAGATGAGAAGTTCTAATTTTAAGCAATTATACTTCATGGGCTAAATTGTCTACCTTCGACAAGAGATTATCTAATTTGTCTAGTTTTTCCTCTACACTCTTGTTGAAGGCTTTTTGGGTAATTATGAAGTCTTTAAGCATGCTCTCTAATTCAGAAGTGGAGTTCTTGGTGCTAGGATAAGTGTTGTTGTTCCCATAGTTGTTGGAGGGGAACGGTCTAGGATTGCTACCAAAATTACTCCTATAAGCATTTTTGTTGAAGTTGTTTCTAGAGATAAAGTTCACATCTACTTGATCTTGAGCAATCAAAGAATTTAAAGGAACATCATGAGGATCAATAGGAGATTGCTTGGTAAGTAGAGATATAATCAAGTCAACTTTTCATTTAGGGAGGAGATCTCCTCGACAGAGTTTACCTTCCTACCTGTTGGAGCTCTTTTGGTGTGCCATTGGGAATAGTTGGTCATCATCTCATCGAGTAGTTTTGTGGCAGCACCAAGTGTTTTTGACATAAAGGTTCCTCCCGCGGCCGAATCAAGCAAGTTCCGCGAGGTAAAGTTCAAGCCTGCATAAAAAGTTTGGATAACCATCCAGGTAGTCAAACCATGCATAGGACAATTCTTAACAAGAGATTTCATGCGTTCCCAAGCTTGGGCAACGTGTTCATTATCCAATTGCTTAAAATTCATAATATTACTCCTCAATTGGATAATCTTAGCAGGGGGTAGTACTTACCAATAAAATCATCCTTGCACTTATCCCAAGAATCTATGCTATTCCTAGGCAAGGATTGAAACCAGATTTTAGCTCCTCCTCTCAAGAAGAAAGGAAAAAATCTTAAGCTTAACAATATCACCATCTATTTCTTTGTACTTTTGCATATCACAGAGCTCAATAAAATTATTTAAGTGCAAAGCAGCAGCATCTCCAGCACCGGAGAATTGATCTTTCATAACAAGGTTCAGCAAAGCAGGTTTAATCTCATAAGAAGGTGCTGAAGTGGCAGGTGTAGCAATAGGAGTGCAGATAAAGTCACTATTGTTATGACTAGTGAAGTCACACAACTTGGTGTTCTCGGAGGAAACCATAGCAGCAGCAAGCAAGATAACTATTTTTTTTATTTTTGATAAAGGACACTAAAGCAAAAACTAAAAAGTAAACTAACAAGACTAAAAAGCAAAGATAAAAGATAGTGTGCAACTCCCCTATCTTAAAGAGTGAAGTCCCCGGCAACGGCGCCAGAAATTGCTTTTGATGGTACGATTTCTCACTGCCTCGTTGGTTACCCAAAGTAGAAGGTTGAGATCTAGATAGCGGCAATTTCCCTTGGTGAAGATACCAAGGTTGAGGATCGACCAGTAGGACTCCAAGATCGACAAGTAGGTGGCAAAGTGAACAATGGCGCCGTTTACAACCGAGGTTGCTAACTTCACCTGGACCTGCACACACAACAAGTAACTTTGCTCCCAATGAGTACAGAGGAGTTTTCAATTCCTCCGGCCTTGTTGTTTACAAAGGATCAAACGCACGGGATAATAATGGTAGTGATAGCAATGGAAAAGTAAATAAAGCAGTAAATAAATAGTGGGTGTAAACAGTGTTGGAAATATGGACCGGGATCCTATGATGTTCACTAGTGATGTCTCTCTCCCAAAAGACGATAAGATAGCCATGCGAGGTAAACAAATTACATTGGGCAATTGGCAGGATTATGTGCGCAAACCAATGCTAACTATGCTATAAAGAAAGGAAGAGGCTCAAAATCATGGGCAGTACGCCAAGACAAGTAGACCGAAATCCATATGCATCTACCTACTAATCATCCACCTTGAGATATCTATCCAGAACATCTCGATGGTATTAAGTTGCGAATCCCACCCAAAGTGTAAACTCAAAGCAACAGACAACTGCATTAAAGAACTTTGCGTAAAGTAAACAATCCTTGCACCCGCAAGTACAAGCACCGTTGTTTTCCCCCTTGTGGCAACAACACATCCCCTAGACTCATGTTTCCGTCACTCAAGCTAGTCATCGGGGGGCATGAACCCACAATCATGCATAACGCTCCCTCTTGGAGTCACTACCTACTACTTGGCCAAATCAATAAACAACAACGGAGAACATGCAAGAATTACTCAATAACATAAATATAAAAGAGGAGAATCAAATATATTACTCAAACACAATCTGAACATAGTCTCATAATCCATCAGATCCCAGCAAACTCAACATAGCAACAGCAGAAAGATTACATATGTGCCTCGATCATGTAGGGCAGCTCACGAGGTCTAATCCATGAAGAGCAAAGAGGGGAGGAGAACATCACATAGCTACTGATCATAGACCCATTGTCCAAGGTGGACTACTCACGGTTCATCCGGGAAGCATCCATGGTGGTGAGAAGCTCCCGGAGGTGGTTCCTCCCTCCGGCAGGGTGCCGGGAAGAGGTCTCCTGGTGCTCCCGATCTTGGAAGCGCGGCGGCGGCGGAACAGAGGAGAGATCGCAAAAAAGGGTTCTTCTTTCTGGGGTTTCGCGTCACGGAGAATATATGGGCGAAGGGGGCCACCAGGTGTCCAGGCGGCCCCCTGGCGCAGCCCCACCCTAGGGCGCGCCGGGAGGGCGCCTGGGGCCCTGGTGGGTCCCCTCTGGCCCCTCCTTGGTGATTCCCGAAGCTTCCGAAGCGCTGATTTTTTATTGGATTTTCCCGAATTTTTGGAGCACTTTTAATATGGGGAAAACCTGAAACAGAAAAACAGCAGAATACAGGAACTGACACTGGGGTGCACTGAGTTAATAGGTTAGTCCAAATATGATCAAAAGTGTATGGAAGTTCATCAATATCATAGCAATATCACAAAAACGAGGCATGGAGCAAGCATAAATTATAGATACGTTTTGGACGTATCAACTGCCCATACTTTTGAGCCTCTAACTTTCTTTGCAGCATAATTTGCATTGCGGTGCGTTTATAATTCTGTCAATTGCCCAGCTGTAATTTGTTTACCCAGTTTAGTTGTTTTATTGTCATTTGGGAGAGAGACATCACTAGTGAACATCATGGGACCTCGGTCCATATTTCCACCACTTTTTACACCACAACCATTTACTGTTTTATTTCTTTTCAGTTGCAATCACCACGATTTCCACCCTTGCTTTGATCCTTGTAAACAACAAGACCGGAGAGATTGAAAACCTCTCTGTACTCATTGGGAGCAAAGTATTTGTTTCGGTGTGCAGGTCCACCTCAACCTCATCTCCATTCGGCAACTTAATCGCTGGCGCTGTTGACACCTACTTGCATAATTCAGAGTCCGCTGGAGACATAAACCATGTTATCTTCACCGAGGGAAACTTGCTGCTAGCTAGGCTACATCTCAACCTTCCACTTGGGGTAACCAACGAGGGGCGAGAAGCCATCAGTGTCCAAGTTGTCACCATTGGGATCACCGGTTCCGGACTATAATAGGTGCATACAACTCATAGATAGGATCAAGAACACAAATATATTCATGAAAACATAAAGGGTTCAGATCTGAAATCATGACACTCGGGACCAAAGTGACAAGCATGAGGAGCAAGAAGTAGTAGAAAAGATGATAAACACCATAGTAGATTATAGGCAGCATGCCCCCAACAATCTGACGAACTATTACATGATTTAACTCATCCAATCCCTACCGTCCCCTTCGACTACAGCAGGGAATTACTCGCACATGAAAGGGGGAGACATGGAAAAGTGATGGAGTGGCGATGTTGATGACAACGGCGATGATTTCCCCCTCACCAGAGGCCAAAACAGCCTCCAGATTAGCTCTCCCGGAGAAGAACAGAGGTGGCGGCGGCTCCGCAACGAGAATTGGGATATCGACTTCTGTTCTGGGATTTTCTCGTCACGGGTAAAAATAGGAGTCAAAGTAGGGCACCAGGGGAGGTGTCCCCCCTCCAGGCGGCCTCCTGGCGCGGCTAGGGGCTAGGCCGCGCCACCTGGCCGCCTGGGCCAGGGGTGGCCCCCTATGGCCCATCTTCTGGCTCCAGGGGCCCTCCGGTTGCGTGGATTTCCTGTATTTTTTCCTGGATTTTTCTGAGGTACCTAAAATTCCCTTTTCCTGCACGTGAGATAACCATACAGGAAGCTCTGCTGAAAACAGCGTTAGTCCGGGTTAGTTTCATTCACATCATGCAAGAATGAGGCCAAAACAATAGCAAAAGTGTTTGGAAAAGTCGATACGTTTAAGATGTAACAACTCCCCCAAGCTTAGCATATTGCTCGTCCTCAAGCAATTCAGTTCAACGAACTGAACGCGACACAGAAAACTTTGACAAACTCTTTTGCTTCATTAGATATATATAACCATGTACTACGAACAGGTCGAGCAAGTATTGGAACAATGCTACAAAGACAATGCACAAAGCAATCCTTCATTCTTTATGAAAAGCTCTCAAACAACTAAGAGTAAATAATATGCAACTGACAATCATGACAAGATCACAATGCACATGACTTGAACATAGTAAAGTGGTATCTCGCTTGCCTCCATGAGTGAAGCAAAACATAAATGTAGAAGCACCTTCGGAGTTTCAAAGGAGACTAGAAATTAATATTCAGAATGAGCAATATCACAATCATGCAGAAGACAATGTGGTACTTTGGGACAATGCACATTACACTCAGAATGACAATTATGCTCTCAAAATAGTTGGTGCTTTGGAAGAGGAAGGTGGAGACTCTCGAACCGTGGCTTTTGATGACAAGGTTGAAAACCCGTGGCTGGAAACAAAGACTAAACAAATACCAGAGCTAGTGGTTTTGAAAACAGAGATAAAGTGCTTTTGGGGAGTGTAACTTTCCAGTCAACGGTAATGGTAAAGGTTTTCAATATATTCCATACCAACCATATTAATGGCGGTCCCATGCTTTTTGTGGTATGCCTACACTAGTGTTCCCTGACCATCAATCATGGACGGTCTATGGCCAGCAATGATTGCATGGTGCCCTTCACCCTGCCTCAAGTATGGAAGGGAAGATTGTAAATCTTCTTCCACCAATCATCGGCAGTCTTTGGCCAACATAGTTCCATTTCATTCCGTCATCAAGTATGGACGGGAAAGTGCAAGTTTTTATAAATTGTGAAACAAGTGGGAATTGGGCATTCTCCAGACCGGCCTCTGCCTCATAAATTTGACTGGATTAAACTTTGTCAAGGAGTAAAACATTTTTAGCATGGAAGATATTGATTGCCCCTAACGCTCCATGAGCTTGTACGGATACAAAAAGAGGAGTGCATTTGAATAGTTTTGAGATGGTACAAGAAAGTCTTCGTTAGGATGGCCGGTAAATACCATATATAGGAAGGTATGGTGGACTCATATGGCGTAACTGGTTTCAAGGATTTTGGATGCACAAGCAGTCAGTCCGCTTAGTACAAGTGAAGGCTAGCAAAAGACGGGGAAGCAACCAACTAGAGAGCAGTAACGGTAATAATCATGCAGAGCGACAAAGTAACATTGAATCGGGCATGAAAGTGATATGACTACTCTGAAATAAAAAGGTCATCAAGGCTTGATAGACTTCTAGTCATAAACATGTGTAAGCATGTGCCAAGTCAATCCAAAAATTCTCCGAAGGGAAATACCACTTCAATATGCCAAACCATGAACAATGCAATGCATGCAAATCATTTTAATAGCACATTATGCACTCCAGCTATTTGAGACTAGTCACAAAGAAAGCATGAACTACTGGAAAAGCATTGCAAACATAGCAATATGTCGCTACAAGCTGGTCTATAGATCATAAGTACAGGCATATGTACAAAAGTAGAAATAAATAGAGTTCATGTCGGCTTTCCTTGTTGCATCCTTTCAGTTGATCTTCATCACTATTGCCTTGTCAATTGCACGATCGAACGTTGAAAGATATAATCAAGTGCAACTGCAACCATGGACGCGAGCTGAACTCTACAAACAAAGCAAACTAAAGAGAGAAAATGAAATCTTTTTGTGTTTTTCAAAGGTTAACCGAAAGCAATAGAAAGGGGAAATCTTTTTGTTGTTTTTGCAATTTAAGAAAGATCAAAGAAGAACATGCAAAAACTCTAAAAAGACTAAAGAGAACACCATGGATGATACAATGAAAGGGGAGAACGGTACGTACTCCCCCAAGCTTAAGGCTATTGGCCTAAGTTGAGCTCGACTACTGCAGGCCCCAGGATCTCCCTCCGGCTCCGGAATAGTTGTAGCTCCATGGATTGTACTAGTCAGCTAGTGCGGAGAATGACATCCTGCCATCCTCCAAGGTGGAAGGCTCCGCGCTCCAAGAGTAAGACCCCTCGCCCCATCGGGCAACGAGTTCCTCCTATGGAGGCGGAATCTTCTCTGACTCCTCTTCCTCAGGAGCAACCCCCTCCATGGGGTTATGGAACTGCTGCTGAACCATGAACTCGTCCAGCTAAGTCAAAGTGAAGGACCATCTGTTCCTGCTAGTAAAATCAAACAAAAGTGGTGCAGGTATACGGATCTCACTAGTAGTGGTTTCTCCGAAATTCATCACATAAACAAGGTTATCAAAATCAGAAGTCCTAGTAACAAATTCATGCCTCTTCATAGCATTAAGATCAAAGCGGGAAAATGGAAAGGGTGATCATCTGCACGTACATCTCAGTGAATATGCTCACCAATATGCGTGGCATAAATGTCACCATATTGAGGGCCCTTTTCATCATTGGTGACAAGGCGGCGAGCAATCAAAGCATCGATGTTATATGTATCACTCCCCTCGAGGGCGGCCGCCAAGATAGATATATCCGAGTTGTAATGTTGCTCGTGTTACCATGAGCTAACACGCCTCGAGCGATATAATATGTGAAATACCTGATGTGGGGGAACAAGATGCTAGAAATCTTCCCCCGATGAATCTCTCTTTGGTTCTCGTTGCAGAGAGAGTTTAAGAGGGCTTTCCGCTCGGAGGGCTGTGACTTCATCCTGCTCGTCTTCCCAATATTCCGCACACCTAAAACTTGACAAAATTCTGCCAATGACATGGTCAAAACTTCATCATATATTCTAAATTCAACAATAGAAGTTGTATCATTGAATCTAAACCAGTTGACAAAATAATATGTGAGTTTGGGATACTGTGGCACTTGATGTGTCACAAGACGCGTCAAACCTGCAGATGGACAAAGGTTATCGAATTCATCCTTTATACATGTCATCGTGAGAAATTCCGAACACGGGTACGTCATGGCATGCACCGAGTCGGTCTCGTAGAGCAACCCCGGAGCACAATATCATCATTGTAGCTCACCCTCGCCCTCGAGGGTGATGCTGCAGCTCTAGTCACTATGTCTGTGGTCTCGGGTTTCTTTCCTCCAAGCCATCCTCTAGCTCTTCCACACATACCTGGAAAGGGGCCCTGGTGGCACGGCCAGGGGCCAGACCGCGCCACCTGGTCGCCTGGTCCAGGGGTGGACCCCCCTGGCTAGCCCCAAGTGCCTCCAAGTCAGATTTTTCTAACAACTTCATTTTTGAAAGAAAAAAAATCGAAGTAGTGAAAGCTGCAAAACCTCCAGAAAGCTCGAAACAGTGGTTAAGCTTATGAAGTTTCAAAAACATAAAACTTTGGTACAGCAAGGAGAATGAAAGCAAAAGAAAATGAAAACATAACAAGCTTCCATTTTTACTTATATAAAACAAGTTTGTTAGTAAGGTTGATCAAGTCTTACTACCAAGCAAGTTGTATATAAAGCAAAAAGTTTCACTTCTTGTAAAGCATTCATGGTACCTTTATTTTAACGAACATTGTCCCCAGCATAATAGTTTTGAATTTGTGGTGCACATGTAGAGGACAATCCCAACCTCCAATCTTCACGGTTTCAATATTCTCAATAGAATTAAGGCCATGCCTTTTATCAATCTTCTTCGGAAAATATATCGTGTGTTCCTTGTCATTAACATTGAAGGTAACCTTTCCTTTATTGCAATCAATAATAGCACCTGCGGTGTTAAGAAAAGGCCTTCCAGGAATAATAGACATGCTCCCAACCTCAGGCATGTCTAGCACAACAAAAACAGTAAGGATCAAGCAATTAGAACCTTCAACGGGAACATCGTCACAAATACCAATAGGAACGGTTGTTGACTTGTCAGCCATTTGGAAAGAGATACTTGTAGGGATTAGTTTGTCTAAACAAAGTCTTTTATAAAGGGAAAAGGCATAACACTCACTCCTGCACCAAGGTCACATAAAGCAATTCTGACATAGTTATTCTTTATGGAGCAAGGAATGGTGGGTATACCTGGATCACCAAGCTTCTCAGGAATCTTGCCACTGAAAGAATAATTAGCAAGCATAGTAGATATTGCCTCATTAGGAACTTTTATTTTATTAGTAACAATATCTTTCATATACCTCGAATATGGAGACAACTTAATAACATCAGTCAAAGGAATTTGAAGAAAAATAGGTTTCATCCATTCACAAAATTTATTGTGGTGCTCTTCTTCTTTAGTTTTGAGAGACTTACCTCGGAAGGGCATTGATTTTTGTACCCATGGTTCTTTTTCCTTCCCATGTTTTCTTGCAATGAAGTATTCTGTAGTATATGTTTTGCGCTTATCAGGTGCTTCTTCTTCTTGTACTTCAGGAGGATCATTCTTTTCATTATCTTTATCAGGTTTAGCACCATCTTCAGTCTCAACATCAGAAGTAGATATACTATTAGGATCAACAATAGGTTCTTCATAAATTACGGGATCATTTGAGTTGTCAGCTTCCTTGTGTTTCTTCTTCTTTTTCTTCTTCTTCTTCTTCTTCTTCGGGGAGCTGACATCGTCTTGTTCCTGCATTTGAGAATCTTGCTCGACTCTTTTTGGATGCCCCTCTGGATAGAGAGGGTCTTGAGTGTGTGTCCCACCTCAGGTCTTAATACCATAAGCATGTATGTCATCTTTTTGGCATTGTTAGCAAGCAAATATTTTTGCACATTGGAAATTTGTTCAAGCTGAGTTTGAACCATATGAAAATGCTTAACAAGACCTTTAACATCATTAACAGTTCTACTTAAAACATCAAGCAAACTTTTGATAGCAAGAGAATTATCATGCAACTGACTTTGAATCCTCTCATTAAAATGACTTTGCTTAACAATAAAATTATCAAGCTCATATAAACATTGATCAGGAGGCTTACCATGAGGGATGTCACTTGCATTGAAATCTAAAAGAGAGTGTACCTCTACCATAGGAGGGTGAGTGGTAGGCTCACAAAGTTTTTCAATAGGAGGTAGATTGTTCACATCTTCATCTTTAATACCTCTCTCTTTAATAGACTTCTTAGATTCTTGCATATCTTCGGGGTTCAAGACGAGCATTCCCCTCTTCTTTGGTGGTGAGGTGGTTCCGGAACGGACCAATCATCATGATTCTTGGCTATCTTGCCCATTAGTTCCTCAGCATCATCCCGTGTCCGTTTCCTGAGAACACATCCAGCACAACTATCCAGACCATTATAAAATATATCAAGCAATTCATTCTTAGGGACTCCATGTCCCGGTCTAGCCTTGAGTAGAGTGCAATACCTCCCCCAAGCTTTAGGGAGGTTCTCATCCTGCAACTGTTTAAAGTTATAAATTCTTTGTAAAGCAGCATGTTGCATATGAGCAGGAAAATATTTAGTAACAAAAGATTGAGCTAAATCTTGAGGACTTTTGATTTAATCACATGGTAGTGCATCATACCATGCTTTAGCACCTTCCTTCAATGAAAAAGGAAGTAACTTAGTAACATAATATTTATCTTCTTGTCCTTATTAGTAAATAAGCCACCCAACTCAGTGAGTTTAGTAAGGTGTGCAATAGCATCGTCATTTTCTCTGCCATAAAAGGGGTCAACTTCAACTGTAGATATAAGTGAAAGATCAACAGAGAATTCAAAATCAACATCTTTAATGCAAATAGGAGATGTAGCAAATTCAGGATCATGAGAAAACTTGTTCTTCATAGAATGCTTTTCAAGCAGCTTCTTCACTGCTTCGGGGCCTGCAGAATCATTACACTCTGCAAGTTCCCTACATAATTCATCATCAAGCTCAATATAATCATCATCAAGAATTCTTTCCTTGAGTCCACTCAAGTCTGAGTAACCAGAGGATCTACCAATAGGGTAACGTGTAACAGAAATTTCAATTCTAGACTGTTTTGCAGCCTTAGCAATCTAAGACTCAATAAAGTAGCCAAGTGAACCAGTCTCATCAAAAGTAGTAGAAGCATCATCAAAATTTCAGACATAGTAACAGACTCAGTAGAAGCAACATGTGGTGGTGGTGAAGCAAACTTGCTCATAATGGAAGGTGAATCAAGGGTAGCACTAGTGCTAAGAACAGTACCTTTTCTTGTAGTGGATGGTAAAATCGGAACCTTGGGGTCTCCTTTTTTACCCATAGAAGATAAATCACAGCAAGCAAAATAACTTCAAGTAGACTTGTAAATAAAGCTACGCTACCTGGCAACGACTCCAGAAAATAGTCTTGGTGACCCAAAAGTGTAGGGGATCGCAACAGCCTTCGCGGGTAAGAATAACCCAATTTATTGATTTGACACAAGGGGAGCCAAAGAATATTTATAAGCTTTAACAGTTGAGTTGTCAATTCAAATGCACCTGGAAGATACTTGCTTAGCAACAATTTGTTTGTAGTAACTGTGTGATGGAAGTGATGGTGGCAACAGATATAGTAGTGGCAAAGCAACGAAAGTAAAACAACAAAAGTAAAGTAACTTGTAACCATCATGATTAAAACACTATAGGCTAGGGGACTGGATGGTCGGGCGCTGCATTAATGAGAGATAATATGTAATTAACACAGGGCAAGGCACATAGAAAAGTAATGATCATCTAGGCAAATATCAAACATTAGGCATGTATCCCAAGGTAGTTGTGCGTGCTTACAATAAAAACTTTGCACAATATCTTTTGTCCTACCGTCCCGCTACCAACGAGGCCAAAAGGAACTTATGGAAATTAAGGCGCTCCTGTCAAAGAGCACCAGAATAACGCATTAACAATCAATGGATACATGGAATCCTCAAATTATAGTCCATCCCCTTTGGTGTCTCAAACTATCACCATTGTGATTGCCGGTTCCGGACTATAATAGGTGCATACAACTCATATATAGGATGAAGAACACAAATATATTCATGAAAACATAAAGGGTTCAGATCTGAAATCATGCCACTCGGGCCCAAAGTGACAAGCATGAGGAGCAAAAAGTAGTATCAAAAATGATAAACACCATAGTAGATGATAGGCAACATGCCCCCCAACAATCTGACGAACTATTACATGATTTAACTCATCCAATCCCTACCACCCCCTTCGCATACAGCAGGGAATTACTCACACATGAAAGGGGGAGATATGGAAGGGTGATGGAGTGGATATGATGACGACGACGGCGATGATTTCCCCTCACCGGAGGCCAAAACAGCCTCCAGATTAGCTCTCCCGGAGAAGAACTGAGGTGGCGGCGGCTCCGCGATGAGAATTGGGATACCGACTTTTGTTCTGGGATTTTCTCGTCGCGGATAAAAATAGGAGTCAAAGTAGGGCACCAGGGGAGGTGTCCCCCCTCCAGGTGGCCTCCTAGCGCGGCCAGGGGCTAGGCCGCGCCACCTGGCCGCCTGGGCCAAGGGTGTCCCCACTCTAGCCCATCTTCTGGCTCCAAGGCCCTCCGGTTGCGTGGATTTTCTGTATTTTTTCCTGAATTTTTCTGAGGTACCTAAAATTCCCTTTTCCTACACATGAGAAAACCATACAAGCAGCTCTGCTGAAAACAACGTTAGTCCGGGTTAGTTTCATTCAAATCATGCAAGAATGAGGCCAGAACAATAGCAAAAGTGTTTAGAAAAGTCGATATGTTTAAGACGTATCAACACATATGTATCTTCTATTCCTAGGGTTTACGAGGGCCTTATTTTACCTTTTTAATGTATAATTATGACTTTTGGTATAAAAAAATTGCTTCCCTATTTGCGTCCTTCCTCCATCGCTGAGGACTTAGCGACCCAAACGGACACATGGCGGATATTTGGTCCGCCGGGCCAATCCAAACGGATAAAAAGCGGACTAAAATCTGGTTTAGTTGGGTCGCGCCTTTGGATATGCCATAACATCCTTGTCGTCACAGGTGGCATAGTCATTGTCCGTGGAAGTTTAAATTAGTGCGGCGAGGGGCTCACAAAAATGTCATGCTATAATGTGATGACCAAACTCATCATCTTGAGACTGGTCATGATCGTTGTGACTTGATGGGCAACATGACAAAGGGAGGCTAAAAAAACACCGTATTAGAGGTGATGACCAATTTTATCACCTTGAAACTGATTACGCTCATGGGAAATTGGTGGATAAGTGACAACCATCGATGATGATGATTAATAAAAGAAGTGACAACATGGATTAGACCACTAAATGCTTTTTCTGCCATGCATGGACATGCTTTTTTAGGGGGGTGTACAAGGACATGCTTACTAGTGTTAACAATAAAATTACTCAATCTTTTTTTTGAATCATATGGCAAAACGGCTACATTATATTATGCTAATAAAAGGAAAATCAGAAAGATGAAGCAAACGGATCAGGTGTGCGGGTGGGAGTTTCAAATATGGTGTATGTGTTTGTTTTAAAAATAAACTCTGTCCATAAAATATTAAAATAAAGTAAAAGGCAAACCACAGATAGATTTGCGCAGCATGTTTCGCTCCACAATGCAAAGGATCCCAACGATGACCGCTCATCTTCCATTCCATTATCGGTAAACTTGGCTATTATCAACGAACGGACCAAATTAAAGATCTCTTTAGCCCCAACTTGACCGGAGGATGAACGCCATTTTCGTTGTGGTTTCATGCATGCAGCGAGCCCCCGCCACCCATGTTACGTATTTACCCCCCTCCCTCCTCCGTGCAGACCAACCCCAACCCTCCTCGTCGGCCACCGTCCCATCCTCTCCAATATAGAGGCACGCCGTACGTCGGCACTGGACACCACCGACTAATAATAAAACTAAATAAGCCATGGGGAGATCATCCTCAACCCACGCGTTCGTCATCCTCGTCGTCGTCGCCGTCGTCGCGGCCTCGGCTGCGGCCCAGGAGGCGGAGGTGGCCAATGTCTGCAAGGGCACCCCGTACGCGGACGTGTGCAGCGCCACGGCCGGGAAGCTGGCGGGGCACTACACCAGCGTGGACCCGCTGACGGTGCTGAGCATGCAGGTGGACGCCTTCGACAAGCGCACGGTGGCGGCGCGGCTCAAAGTGAAAGAGATGTCCCTCCTTGCGACCCCCAACGCCAAGAAGGCACTCCAGGTGTGCGACACCCTCTACGTGGACGTGATTGATAACCTCGGCGCGGCACGCCGGGCCATCGGCTTCAAGGACGCCACCACAGTCCGCGCCATGATGGGCATGGCGGCACAGGACATGCAGTACTGCGACGAGGAGTTCAGGCAGGTCGGTGAGAAAAACCCCATGGACCACTTCGACCAGTCGCTCCTCAAGATATCTGAGAACTGCCGCGCCCTCTCCAACATGATCTGATCTCATCTTATATCATCTCATCATCTCGCCTCGTCGGATCGGACACGCGCGTAGACCATCCATCCATTCATCCACCTCACCATAATTTGCACTACTATCGTTAACGTTCCACACATTGTTGAATTCACATGTTTTTCTTTCCTTTATTTCTTTCTGTTCAACACATCTTGTGTACTGCTGAGATGTGTTAATTACCCGATCTTGGGAAGGGGAGGCGAATTGATATCCGTTCTTGAATCACAATTTTCATCTGTTATGTTCCTGCATCAGTGAGTCTTTTTTGCCTTTACAGTTTAAAGGGTTGTTATGTTCCTGAATCGCAATTTCTTGTTGTTATGTTCCTCACCTCTAGCTTTAACTCGCGGAGAGCATCATCAACATGCTCTTTTTTCTTTTCGAATTGAGAAGCCTCCCGCTCCTGATTTCACTAAAAAATCAAACCGATCAAACAACAAAATGTAACCAACATTTTTACTATATATCACTAAAAGGACCTTAATTTAAAACGAACGACATATCAGGGGCAAGATGGAGCGAATGAATTCATTCCTCAAGAGAGGATAGCACGAGCGAACGTCTCTGTTTACCGGAAAATATTCCTCCCAACGAGCCTGATAGGAATTTTGGGCAAAAAAACAAAAAAATAATAAAACATAAAGAATCCTTAAGTAGGAAATAATATACATCCATCTTAATTACCTATAAAATAACTAAAATTGAAGATGAATGCATGAAAAATTGGATGAGGCCTAGTTAGCTGATTGTTTTTGTAAGATTTGGCATCAACAAAATTGTCGTGTAAAAATAATAATGCAAAATAAGTTGTAAAAAATACCATATTTTGAGATTGAAAATATTGTACAATTTCCATTAGAATATATAAAATACTAATAAAAAATGTCATGTAATTAAAGAGGATGCAATTATAAAAATGTCATCATTTGAAGAAGAAACAAACCTAATTTTGCCATGAAAACAAGTAACAAAAATTTGTCTATAATTACCATGATATGAAAAAAAGTGTGTCTATAAATTTCCATGGACACATGGTAAAAAATGCGATTCATACTAAAAGAAGCAAAAGTTGCCATGTTAGGACAAAATAATTTTTTCATAGTGTATATAAATATAATTACCATGCTTTAACTATTTTTTGCCATGATGTAAAATACAAAATCGCCATGCTACTTATTAAATTTTGCCATGGACTGTTAGTAAAAATGTCCATGGCCTAAATATTTGAATCGCCATGCTATTGCCATTTTTTAATAGAAAAATTTCCATGGCATATAAAATAAATTGTCATGCTACCTACAAAAAACTTGTCATGGTCATTTTAAAAAATTGTAATGGTTTAAATATTAAAATTGCTATGATACCTATAATAGAACTATTATTATGTAAATGGTAGAAAATTGTCGAGTTGAAAAAAATTACCATGTTATGTAGATATATATTTTGTAAAAAGCTGGCATGTCTCGACTTTATGTTCCGAGATTCGGTTGTAAGAGTGGTTATATTTGATTTGGTTTAACTATTAAGAAAGAACCGCGATATCCACCGCACATGTAGGTGAAGTGCATGGCAACTCCGAATGTATTTGTTTTTTTAGAAGAACCAAATGTATTTGGTGGCAACTTTAGTGCGCGAGGATTGCCACTTTAGTGCGCAATGATAGCAACTTTCACGCTCAAGTTCGTTTTAACATAAAAATTACCGTTTTTCGCTGAAATTTACCATCCCCACATGCTTAAATTATTGTTAATGATGGTGGCCGGCCGACCGGCCAAAGCCTATGCGCCGGTCGGTCCAGGCTCACTTCTCTTCACTTTTCCACTTTTGTTGCATCTCGCACATGATAAATGTTGCAACCGTAGTATAAAATGTTACTATCTGTACTATTGTTATACTAATATTATTATATTGATCTATGTTATTTTTTGCTAAACGGATGTATTTAATAGTATTTTAGTGCTAAGCGCATTCATTTGGTAGCATAATATAAAAATGTTACTAATGATTTTTGCTACAACAAAAAAGATGAAGTGTGATCGGTGATGATGGGTCCCGAATTTTGTTGCAACCATTATAAAAAAAGCTACAAGCATAGATTAAATTTGCTGCCACGAATTGATGGTAAATATGGTACATAATTTTTTATCAGATTTTTTGTTGCAACAGTAATTTTTTTGAAAAAAAGCATACAATTTATTGCATCATGTACCAAAAAAGTTGCAACCGATAGTAAAAATGCTACCATCAGCGATTTAAAATTTGTTACCACAATTTTTTTTCTGCAAAAAACATCAAAAATAAAAATGTTGCATCCGTGTACCAAAAAAGTTGCGAAAGTACCGCAAATGTTGCAAATGTACCGCAAATGTTGCAGTCATCCGAAGGGGTACGCGCAAATCTGGACCGTTAATCACGGAGATCAGACGGCCCGGGCTTGCGAACTGGATCGCCGGTCAGCCGGCGCAGAGCACTGGCCATAACAAACGTGTGAACAAGTATGCTTCTACCCACACGTATGATAGTTATGTAATGGGCTAGATAAATCCGCGCCATGCAACAAGAAAATGGGCCTCTACACTAAAAACAAATAGGCCTCTACCCTAAAAAAACAAATGGGCCTCTAAAGAAACGGGAAAAATGGGGGCACCGGCAAACGAAAAAGGAGAGAGAGAGAGAGAGAGAAAACGAGAGAATATCTCGATCGTGGTGTGAGCTTTAACTCCCTTTCGCAGCGGCCGCTAGGGTTTCTCCTCTCCCTCTTTTCTCCCCTCCTCTCGCGCTCCCCCTGCCGTCGCCTAGCTAGGGTTTTTGCCTCCCCGCCGCCAACGCCACCGCCGAGCGCGAGAGAGAGAGACCAGAGCGACTACCCCAGTCATGTCGGTGCGTCCGAGCGACCGGGCCGACGCGCGGCGGAACCGCTACAAGGTGACGGTGGACGCCGACGAGGGGCGGCGGCGGCGCGAGGACAACATGGTGGAGATCCGCAAGAGCCGCCGCGAGGAGAGCCTCCTCAAGAAGCGACGCGAGGGGCTCCAGGCCCAGGTTCCCATCCCCGCCGCTGGCGTCGAGAAGAAGGTGAAGATACTCTACACTTCTCCCCTACCCCTTTCCCAGTCTACCCTCCCGAGTTTCCTGTTCCAGTTCTTCTGGAGTCTGAATCCTAGTTTGTTTCTACTGTGAATTGTGCGCGAGGTTCCAGATGAGCTACGCATTTGCTCCGTATGCAGTAGATTGGTGTAATAACTGTTCTAGTGCGTAGTTATGCTCAAGAGATGGTAGTGAACGCAAGCATTTCAACTTGTCTGTGGGTAGTAATTCTTCTGATGATACTGATTGTTCACTCTTGACTTGTGGGGGTTAGAGTATCTCCTTCAATGGCTTCGTCTAGAGGTCAGATTAGTTGGTGCTTCGGTTAAATATACGGGTTGTGACTTATAGGCACGCCTGCCGACACCAGTCTTGTGACTTGTGACCTCGCTGCCCTTCTCTGTTATTGGTTACTGGGGACACATATTTAGGCGTTTGTCTTGCACTTCTCGTGGTTAATTTAATCAGTTATCCAAGCTTGATTTGATTTGGGTGCTCCCATATTTTCTGAAACTACCTTTGTTTAGAGCACTGTGCTGTTTGCAGGCCTTTTATGGCTTTGATACATTAAACTGAGCATTTTAGCTTTCTGTTTGAATTTTGTAGCTTGAAAGCTTACCTGCTATGGTTGGTGGGGTTTATTCGGAGGATAACAACCTGCAGCTTGAAGCAACAACACAATTCCGCAAGTTGCTTTCTATTGGTACTAACTTCTCAGTTGTTTTGTAAAACTAATCTTTATATCACCCAGTGAGTGGACATTAACTGACGTTGTTACTTGTATTAATCAGAAAGGAGCCCCCCGATTGAAGAAGTTATCCAATCAGGTGTTGTTCCACGATTCGTGCAGTTTCTTACTAGGGAGGATTTTCCCCAACTCCAGGTGTGTGTCAATGGAATTTAGTCTCATAATCTGCTAGTCAGGGTGGACCAACTAAACTTCTTACCCTGGTGTTCTTGATTAACTTTTGCAGTTTGAAGCAGCGTGGGCACTCACAAACATTGCGTCTGGCACATCAGAGAATACAAAGGTTGTCATTGATCATGGGGCAGTTCCAATATTTGTGAAGCTTCTCGCATCTTGTAGTGATGATGTTCGTGAGCAGGTATTTGATCACTTACTTGGCTACTGTTTTTGTATTGTCCTGATTGTTAGTGTATTTTGGACTCATTAATTTTGTTACCTCTTGAAAATAATTTCAAGGCTGTCTGGGCATTGGGCAATGTTGCTGGTGACTCTCCAAAGTGTCGCGACCTTGTTCTTGCAAATGGCGCATTGATGCCTCTGCTAGCACAGTTGAACGAGCATGCTAAGCTCTCCATGTTAAGGAATGCGACCTGGACTTTATCAAATTTCTGCAGAGGAAAGCCACAGCCAGCATTTGATCAGGTTTTGTACATTGTTGCATTTTTATTTTCTTGTGGTTAGTACATAACAGAAGTTACTTGACATATTCTTTATTTGTTACCATAGACTAAGCCTGCTCTGCCAGCACTTGGGCGGCTTATTCATTCCAATGACGAGGAAGTTTTAACTGATGCATGCTGGGCTCTTTCCTACCTCTCTGATGGCACAAATGACAAAATTCAATCTGTGATTGATGCTGGTGTCTGTCCCCGGCTTGTGGAGCTTCTCCTGTATGTGACAACCATGCAATACAACCTTCTGTTATACAATTCTGTATCTTCTTATTATCGACACTCATTTCTGTTCTTTCAATGTTGTTTACAACATGAAGCCATCCATCACCTTCAGTGCTTATACCTGCACTGCGAACTGTTGGAAATATTGTCACAGGAGATGACTCTCAGACTCAGGTAACTCTTTCATTTTCGTTTTGTTCTTTAGATTCAATACATTGTGCACCAATAAATTATTGTGACTTTTTAGCTCATTTTTTATTAGAGTATGGTTATTTGGATATATTATAACCACCACGTTTGCTGTCGTACATCAAATGTGTCAAGTGTCTACCAAATATGAAGAGTGTATCTTTGCTTTTTTACTGTACAATTTCTTCTGATAGTTTGGTTGCTCACTATGCTACCCTGTTGGCCCAACAATTGACTGTCCTGCCTAATTTGTATCTCAAGTAATGTAAAATATCCATCAAGGTTTAATCAGTCTGCTTTGTGATTACTAATTGCACTAATAAATAATTGCTTGTTCACTTGCATGGGAATTTACCCTTCATATCTGTAATTACTGGCTTCCAAGCTTGTATACTCTGTTTGTTCATTTTTGCCGTGTTATTCAGCTTACCTTCTATTCTACAGTGCATCATTGATCATCAAGCTCTTGGGTGTCTCCTAAGTCTGTTGACACAAAATCACAAGAAAAGCATCAAGAAAGAGGCCTGCTGGACTGTTTCAAATATTACTGCTGGTAACCAAAATCAGATACAGGTATGAGTTCTGCATCTGTTCACATTTTTTCTTCTCATGTTAGATTAAGAATGATGTTTGTTTGTTTTAACTGTATATGTTGTGGTGCATATATGTTAGATTGTGCTTTTCTCATTGTGGTTAGTAGGAAATATTGGAAGTAGTGTTATGTGGTGGTACAAAGGCCTCAATTATGCCGGTGTCAGTAACATGCCTAAGAACTAAGAAGCCACAAGCCTTTCTCAGCTTTTGTTCAACTATATGTAAATGTCGGTCTTTATTCAGTAGAATTGGTGGCTGACTAAAACTGGTCTATCCTTTTTTGGAATATATTTGTCAGCATTATGACCCTATTTGCCCAGTTGGGCTGCCAATGTACCTGATAATCTCAACATAATGAGTTTGTTAGCATTGTCGAACTGAAGTACCTCTGTTTGGAATACTTGACATGGTTTTAGTCAAAATTTGAACTAAAACCATGTCAACTATTTCCGAACGGAGGGAGTATTAGGCATCTGTTGTACCACTCTTTCTGAAGAGGATCCATGTATTAGACATCAAGCTTGTTGATTATATTATGTCTTAAAGGTTAATCATTGATAACACACCTCGCTATGCTGGCTTCTTAGGCTGTGATTAATGCTGGAATTATCGGTCCTTTGGTACATCTGCTGCAAACGGCAGAGTTTGATATCAAGAAGGAGGCTGCGTGGGCCATGTCGAATGCTACCTCGGGTGGTTCCCCTGACCAAATCAAGTATGTTCTGATTCGCGGCTATCCAGCTTATATGCAAATACTGCAGTTGCTTTTGTTTTGAGTTCTCCCGCTGCTGATGTTGTATGTGTTGTCTAAACAGGTATTTGGTTAATGAGGGCTGCATCAGGCCACTGTGTGACCTCCTCCTTTGCCCAGATCCAAGAATTGTTACAGTTTGCTTGGAGGGTCTTGAGAACATTCTCAAAGTTGGAGAAACTGATAAGGGTGCGTCTGGTGAGGCGAATGTCTATGCGCAGATGATTGATGAAGCAGAAGGCCTGGAAAAGATTGAGAACCTGCAGAGCCATGACAACAATGAAATCTATGAAAAGGCTGTGAAGATTCTGGAGGCTTACTGGATGGAGGATGATGATGATGCGATGGGAGCAACTATGGAAGCTCCCACAGGTGCTGCTTTTGACTTCGGTCAAGGTGGCAACCCTGATCTGAACTTGGGCTGAATACAGGTCAGTTCTCTTAAAATGTAACCATCTTTGTGTTTAGGGTTGTCTCTCTTCATCGCTTGATATGCTAGCATGAATCAGCTTCTGACAAGCAATAATTTGAAATTCCTTTTGCAGATTTGACCGATGGTGGTGGCAATGCCCTGTCGCTGCAGTTGTCGCCATTTCATCTAGTCGGTGTGTGGGGTAATGGTTGTGGTGGTCCAATAAGCTGAAGATTTCAAGAAAGCAACTGGTCCTGGGTATCAAATATCGCAGCGTTTGTAAGAGGATTATAATCGTCGAAACTCAAGGAGTCTGGGTTTTTTTATCAGGCTACTACTATGTAGGGGTTGCATCTTTAGTATGGTGTGCGGTATTTTTGCTACTGTATAGCCTGAGTCAAGCTTCTGCAACTCTGCGAGGCATTTAGGGGACAATTCCTGAATTGTTTGGGTCTGGGGTTCTTCGGGAATGAACTGAGTTGCAGTTTGTCCGAACATGTCAGTGTCAGCTATCACTTAATTATATCTGTGTCTTTGTTGAGTTTTGTCGTATGCTAAATTTTCCTTTGCATGATAGAATCTGGGTACGGACATGGTGGAATTTTCCTTTGCATGATAGAATCTGGGTACGGACATGGTGATTACAGAGTTGGTAGGCCAAATGAAGACCATAGTAACGAATTAAAACATGATTAAGGTCCTTGTACAAATTGACATTTCGTTTGCCCTCAAGCAAATTGGTTACATTTCAGCAAATAATAATCCGAGTGCAATATCACAAATCAGCAAGCAATTGTGTAAAACGAAAATGGCGTGCATAATCTGCACTGCACTTTTAAGACCATTCATTGTCTCACGCATTCAAACAGCGGCGGACTCCTTGGTGATGTACCACGCGTCGCTGGACTGCACTTGGCAAGCGGCCGCCGTGATCTCCGGCGCCGGATGTGGGTGTGGTGGGTAGGACACCGGAGGCTGCAGGTGGTGTTGCTGGACGGCTGGGTACGGTGCACCGCTGGGGTACGGGGCGCTGGCGGGGTGCGGGGCGTAGTGGCCGCCGCCGCCGCCGTGCTGCCCCAGCAGCTTCTGCGTGTGCACTGCGGTGACGTAGACGACGAAGCCGACAACGACGGTGATGAGGCCCAGTATCCCCGCCGCCGCGAACATCCCCGGCCGCACCCGGTGGCACACCTGCCTTGGCTTCCGCCAGTCGCTGACGTGCCCGGACTCCACCCCGATCCCGATCATCAGCAGCACCTCCGCCAGCCCGAAGCAGATCCTGCACCCAGACCAATCAATGTAAATCGTGCCCAATGCACCACAAGGGCGTGCCATGTTTATATCTGAAATGCATGGCTGTGCTTGAACCGGTTTCCATACCACGTGACGAAGAAGAGGCAGCAGGTTTGCCAGGTGAGGGTGTTGGTGGCGGAGGAGACGCGGGGGTGGTCCTCGGCGACGGCGAGGCCAGCCGCGGCCGACTCCGGCGCGGCGACGGCGAGCAGCATGTAGGCGTGCACGGCGAACATGGCGACGGCCAGCAGCAGGAAGGCGGCGATGGAGAAGGCGAGGGCCGACCGGCCGCTGGCGTTGTAGAAGCACACCTCCACCTGCGCCCCGGTCCCGGCCACGGTCATCAGGTAGTTGGACACCTGCGGCGACCCACCCAAAGCCAGCCAGCGTCAGCACGAGCTCGCTAGCAGCAGCACAGCCGCGTACGTGTCGGTCGCCGGTGCACATGACATGACATGACGTACCTCGGAGCGCGCGCCCTCGGCGGCGAGGCAGAGGATGAAGCTGACGAGGCCGCAGAGCACGGAGAGCGCGACGAGGGCGACGGCGATCTGGCTGCCGGACCGCCCCGCCCGGCGCTCCTGGGCCTTGCGGAGGGACAGGTCGTCGTGCGTCACGGCCGGCCGCATTGTGGAAAATCAAATCCTCACTTGCTGCTGCTTCAATCAGTACCGACCTCACTCCTCGCAGCTAGCTTAGCTAGGCTTCCCCTTTCCACCACGGCCGGATACGATCTTGCTTGCCCTGTCACGTATGGTATATATGCCGGCGAGAGAGAGATTGCAGAATATGTGGTTGCGTTGGTGGGAGAGGAAGGAATTGTGGGGTTGCTGGGTGGGGTTAGGAACTTGGGAGACGCTGCACGCGAGGAATCCATGGATGCATGGCATGGGAGCGTGAGGGGTGAGAGAGAAGAGAGGATCGGGGTTTCTTGCGCCGTGCCGCGGTGGAGACATTCCGATTCGTTTTCGGGCGCCTTTTCTTTCTTTATTTTTCACCACCGAGACCGAGGGCAGCTTCTTTGCGCTGCTCTGGGTAATTCGTCGAGGTGCCTTTTAAGGAAAGCGACGCGCGGCATCTACGCTTTGTAGCGCCAACGAGGCAACCCAGAGAAGAAGAGATATGGGGTAGTTTCTTTTGACGAGGACAAACACAAGGTCCACGTTGCCATGGTCACCACCGCACCGGTGGTGAATCGGCTTTGCACTTGCTACCGACCCGCACTTGTGTGGAGATAAATAATTTTCTTTTAAACGGAACCAAGAGATTACCGTTTTATATTAGATAAAGCAATGATAATACGACTCGGGATATAATTCAACATCATCCGATATACACACCCAAAACAAGATCAATGCACATAACTACTACCAAGAGATGGAGCTGTGTCCAACGATCCGTGGATTTTAAGATGACGCATTCACAAAGTAACAACATCACGTACCGCCGATGTCCGATCCAAAAGGATCATGATTTTCACCTCAAGCAATCCATAGGAGGAGAGAAGAGGACGATACCTTCAGTAAGGAAACAACGTCCATGGATGTCTCCACCACCAGTCTGGCTCCAGCCACACATACATTGCACCCTGACCCGCACTCTTTGCCTCCATGACCATGAGGGGTCGCCGACCACTGACCACCACGTTGTCCACACGACCATCTCGGCCAACCCACACTAGAGTCGTGAGCTCCACACACGAGCATCACGTCTCCCACCACCAGGGTCGCCGCCCCAACCTCCCCTCCCTCGTCTCCATAACGCCCAAGCACCGCCAACCAAAGAAGGGGCAAAAGGCATCACCGGAGACCAGGGCATTCGCCACGACCGATGTGGAAACTCAAGATGTTGGTGACGAGAAGGCCAGGAAGCTTCTTCCTCCCTGCCTAAGTTGCCCCTACCGCCTCCGCTCTGCTCGCCGGATCGAGCCATCAGACGAGCAGTGGAGGGAGAAGGGGTCACGGTCTCATCCCAAGATTTGGTCGGGTCAGATCAGGACAGAGGAGACCCCACCCCCATCGCGCTTCCGCCTCCACCTACCACTGCAAGGGCGACCGACTGCGACCCAAACTGTCCACAACCCATGTCATCAGTGTGTAGATCAGGCCACCACCGGACTGCGAATCAAGCTAGCACCGCGCTCGAAGACCGCCACCACACCAGGTGCGCCCCGCCGACCATCCGTCGCCTCGTCGCGCCAATGCTCCATTAGAGCATCTCTAGCAGATCCCTTATCCCGTGGGCCTTTAAAGCCGGGATAAAGGGCGCGAAAAGCGTGTTTTGAGGGTTGATTTTGGCTGCGGTCGAACACACCCCGCAAAGTGAAGCGGTAAAAAAGAATAGCCAAAACCAACCCTCAAAACACATGTTTTTTTCACCATTTTGACACATATGTGTCATATGATATACATATATGAAATCAATATAAAGTAAAATATCAACAGTGTTAAATGTATTATACGACAATCATTCAAATTATCACAAAAATAGTTCAAATTACAACAAATAATCCAATACAATATTTGATTACGAATAGAACAATGATACAAATCACACATAAATGAAATCAAATGGAATATTTTACTGCCCATGCAACTGCCAAATGTTCTCAATGAGCTCGCGCTGAAGCCGGGTGTGGGTGCTCGAGTATTAAATCTCTCCGTATGTCTAAAGGAATGCTTCAATGCAGTCAGGGTTTCTAACTGGCTTCACACGACTACCAACGTTTTCGTAGAAGAGATCCAAGTCCAAGTCCCTCCCATCTTTAATGATCATCCCGTTAAGAATGACACATCATACCATTATGTTACTGAGGGTTTTGTTGTCCTAAAAACAAGAAGAACTACTAGCAATGACAACGTAGCTTGCATAACACCGAAGGCTCTCTCAATATCATTTTGACATGCCTCTTGCGCCTTGCAAATACAGCTTGCTACCTATTGGCGCGATTTGAGACGACCTTAACAAATGTATGCCAAGTAGGATAAATACAGTCGGCAAGATAGTACCCCATTGTGAGTTAAATACACCGGAGGTGCTAAAACTTGTCTCGAGTGATCACTTTGGTGTTAAAAGTTGCAAAATACATAAAAATGATGTTCTAACTTGTCATTAGGTGCAAATACAGTGGTAAAAGACGTATGCGACCATATACTCTGCTTGCATGGTATGACAACGTGGCGATGGCCCACATGTCAGTGACTAAAAATAAATAAATTGCAGGTTAATTCGAGTATTCTATTTTTTTACACTTAACCCCATGAATTTTATTTTTATTAAATACCAACACTAGTCAATGAACCAGCGAATTGGCTCAAAAAATTGCGTCGCATGGCATCTGAACCGGGGTCACGCGGGTTGCGTTCAGACAACACGACCGCTGGACCAACGGCAGCTTCTTGGTCGTTACTGATCCAAAACATTTATATCCATGTAGAGTTAAACGGTCTGCAAAGCCCATTTACCTTGTTAATTAAAAAAAATCATAAATAATTAAAAAAATCCTAACCGTGTTTCGCAAATAATATACATATAAATAATAAATAAATTGCAACTAATCAAATGTACAAATATTAACTCATATATTCCCTCAAAATCCATATAATATAAATAAGTAAATGCACAAAAATTAACTCATATATTCCCTCAAAATTCATATAATATAAATAAGTAAATGCACAAATACTAACTCATATATTCCATAAAAATCCAGATAGTATAAATAAGTAAATTCACAAATATTAAATTATTAAATGTAAAACCCATATAATTAACGTTTTAATGCAAAAAAATAAACTAAAAATATAAGTAAATAATTAAATGGATAGTTAATTAATTTTATACTTCCTCCGTTCTAAAATAACTGTCTTAGCATTAATATAATTTTGTACTAAAGCTAGTACAAGTTTGAGACAATTATTTTGGAATGGAGGAAGTATGACGTAAATGTAATTATAAATGATATAAACTTCATATCAAATAAATATAACCATTTACATGATAATTTAAAGATTATATGGATTTCATATTTATTATATTTATTAAATGGAAATTTGTATTTAAATTTCTAAAGAAATTGAGAGGGTAAATGGGTCTTGTAGTCCGTTTAATTATGTAAGGATTTAAAACTGTAGTATGATAGTTGGCCAACTAAGTTTATGTGGCCTACTGGTCAGGTTGCTGCGTGTCGTACTAAGGTATACAGTTTCAATTCCCCGTTGGAATTTTTTTGAGGCTTTCATCTCTACTGATGAGTGGGTCCCATCAGATATTTGATTATTGACCTAGTGGTAGTGGTATTTACTTAAAATAAAATGCAGGGTGTTAGGTGTAAAAAATAGAATACTTGAATTAATCAGCAATTTATCTATTTTTAGTCACTGACATGTGGGCCATTGCCACGTTGGCATGCCATGCAAGTAGAGTATACGGTTGCATATGTCTTTTACCACCGTATTTGTACCTAATGACAAGTTAGAGTATCACTTTCATGTATTTTGCAAGTTTTAATACCAAACTGATCGTGCGGGACAAGTTTTAGCACCTCCAACGTATTTAACTCCCCCTTTGTGTAGGGATGCCCATTCATCATGTAGTTGCAAGAAGGATCATCACCACTAGCAAGCCTAGAAAACAGATAAGATCGATGCAACACATTGATGTCACTGACGGTTCCCGATAAACCAAAGAAGCAATGCTAAATCCATAAATCCTCGGATGCAACGACCTCTTGCACAATTGTTGCATCACGACTCTTGTCACAATACTGCTCGTGCCATGCCTTTGGACAGTTTTTCCAAGTCCAATGCATGCAGTCAATACTTCCTAGCATGCTCGTCCAACATATTCGTGTCTTCCTCATTGGGTGCTCAAAGATAACCATGATAATTTTAGGTTACCTCACTTTTTTATTTTCTATGTGATAATTTTTTTATGAATATACATATGTAATTGCTACCATTGTTTTATGTTTAGTCATGGGTGATGTCTTCACTGTCTCTACTCAATGTTATTTTCATCTCGTATTATCTCTTTGATATGTTTTAAGGTAATAAATTAATAAAACAAAATAACTCTCATTTTTTGATTTGTCATCAAATTTTCTTAGATTTTTTTACTCTAAACAAAATTTTTTCAAAAAAGAATTTATAATTAAATTATGTTATATTACATAATTTTTCTCATATTTTAAAACATTAAATTATTTGTTAATAGTTTCCACAGCAAAGCGCGGGGTATCATCTAGTTGAGTACGAATTGGAGTACTTGTCTTGTACTTCAAGTGTTTGAGTTGGGCTTCGTCTCTTGTTCCGTTGTGGGATCAGTCTTCATGCGCACCAGGTAGAGCCATTGTGGGGACCCACAGGGTATGCCCACGTGATACAGAGTGGCAACTCTCCTCGTTGGTTACCCCAAGTGGAAGGTGAGATGCAGTGTAGCAGCAAGTTTTCCTTAGCAAAGATGCTAAGGTTGAGTATCGAACCAGTAGGACTTCAAGAGATAAAAGTAGGTGTCACGGCGCTTGACGTGGACCTGCACACAGATACAAATAACTTCGCTCCCAACGAGTACAGAGGAGTTGTCAATTCCTCCGGCCTTGCTGTTTACAAAGGATCAACGCAAGAGATAAAAGTGGAACTGAAAATAAAGACTGAAAGTAAACTAAAGGTGTAAACAATAATGTGAAGATGGACCGGGGTCCCGTGATTTTCACTAGTGATGTCTCTCTCCCAAAAGACGATAAAAGTTCTAGCGAGGTAAACAAATCACAGCTGGGCAATTGACAGAATTATGAAGGCACCGCAATGCTAACTATGTTGCAAAGAAAGGAAGGGCTCAAAAGCAATGGGCAATACGACCAAGGTAAGTAGACCAAAATCCAACTGCATCTACTACGAATCATCCACCTTGAGATATCTATCCAGAACATCTCGCTGGTATTAACTTGCGAATCCCACCCAAAGTGTAAACTCAAAGCAACAGACAACTGCATTAAAAGAACTTTGCGTAAAGTAAACAATCCTTGCACCCGCGGGTACAAGCACCGTTGTTTTATCCCTGGTGGCAACAACACATCTGCTAGTCTCATGTTTCTGTCACTCAAGCTAGACATCAAGGGGCTGAACCCACAATCAAGCATAACGCTCCCTCTTGGAGTTGCAACAAATCACTTGGCCAAAGTAAAATACTACAACGGAGAACATGCAATAATTTACTCAAGAACAAAATATAAAGAGAAGAACCAAATATATTACTCATCACAATCTGAACATAATCTCATAATCCATCAGATCCTAGCAAACTCAGCATAGCAACAACATAAATTACAAAAGTGCCTCGATCATGTGAGACAGCTCACGAGGTCTCGAAAGTGGAAGCATAAAGAGGGGAGAGGTACATCACATAGCTACTGGTCACGGACCCATGGTCCAAGGGGGACTACTCACGGCACATCCGGGAGGCGTCCATGGCGATGGATGGTCTCCCGGAGGGGGTTCCTCCTCCCTGCAGGGTGCCGGGGCAGCTTCTCCAGGCAGCCCCGATCTTGAAACGGCGGCGGCGGCGGTATAGAGGCGAGTTCGCAGAAAAGAGATCGATATTAGGGGTTTCCACCCCGAGGGCTAAATATAGGCGGAGGGGGTGTCGAGGGGACCCACAGGGCAGCTAGGAGCCCCCTGGCACGGCCTAGGGTGGGGCCGCGCCAGGGACCCTTCTGGAGTCCCTGTGGTGGCCCCCCTTCGCTGCCTTGGTGATTCCGGAAGCTTCCGGGTCGCTGATTTTTTATCTGATTTTTCCGGATTTTTTGGAGCACTTTTAATGGTCGGAAAACCTGAAATACAAAAACAGCAAAAAACAACAACTGGCAGCTGAGTGCACTTGGTTAATAGATTAGTCTAAATATGCTCAAAAGTGTATGGAAGTTCAAGCAAATCATGGCAAAGTCACAAAAAACATGCATGGAGCAAGCATAAATTATAGATACGTTTGGCACGTATCAACATCCCCAAGCTTAATTCCTGCTCGTCCTCGAGTAGGTAAATGATAAAAAGCATAATTTCTGTGGTGACATGCCACACAACCATATAAGGACTTTTAAGTAAAGCAATTAAAGCATGCAATTCAATTCAAGTCTTAACAAGCAAGAGTCTATATTAGCATTGACACAAGCAACAAAAGAACAAAAGTTGCAAGAGCTCTCGCTGTCCGTGACTCGAATGTCTCCAGATGGTGTCTGCGTGCAAGCAGGGGACTGGGAAAAAAGAGAGAAAAAAGTTGTTGAGAACAACTATCTACTAAAGTTTCACACTTGGTCTCCTTTGGATTCTTATCTTGACTCGTCCCCAGACCACTAGCCAGGTACAAGTCAAACTGATCCACTCCCTTTCGATATTTTGAGCACTCATGCAATGGATGAGCGTGAGCAAGAAAGTTGACACCTAAAAGGCGAAACAGAAATGAGGTGGAGGAGGAAGACAAAAAGGTGTGAAAGGCTCACATCAATGAGGACAATCATAGGCGAGAGAAGGCCATATGATAGATATGATGTGAGGAGTAGGGATTGCCATGCAACGAATGCACATGTGAGCTAAAAGCTCTCCAAGGGAAATAGTGGGGGTGCATCTAACTTGCTTGCTCAAGAAGACCTAGAGCTCGTTTGAGGAGGCTCATCACTGGAATATACAAGCCAAGTTCTATAGTGTGAAGGTCCCCACATAGCTATATGCATGATGACGATCTCTATGGAGTACAAGGGATAGAGGATGAAGTACTAGTGTGGATCTCTCAAAAGGAATAGTAGTGTGCCCCCTTCTCTCTTTTTATTTTTCTTTTTCTCTTTTTTCTATTTTTTGTATTTTTTTGGTGGCCTCAATGGCTCTTTCTATTTAACTCTCATTTGTCCTCTTTGGGATCTTTTGATTTTGTCCTCTTTGGGATCTTTTCCTCACTTTAGGTGCAACACTCTATATTTTACAAGAATATAGGAGATCTTTCACCCTTTACAAAAGTACTCACATAAATAAGATATAACTATCATGATGCAAATGTATGCCTCTGCCAGGATAGCAGGATATGCAATGATACTAGAGCGTCATGTAGCAATGATTAGGGCAAGGGCCAACTAGCATGCGGCTCATCGATCAAGCAATTAGAATGTATGACATGAAGATCAAGTCATGAGAAGGTGGATGTTGCATGGCAATGTATCTCGGAAAGGCTATGGAAATGCCTTGTAGGTAGGTATGGTGGCTGTTTTGAGGAAAGATATAAGGAGGCTTATGATGACAGAGCGTATCGTGCCAAGGGTTTGGATGCACCGGCGAAGTATGCGCAAACTCTCAAGGTGAGAAAGGGCAATGCATGGTACCTAAGAGGCTAGAAAAAGTATAGGTGGGTGGAAGTGTCAACTTTCGAATACTCACATTAGTCCGAAGAACTCATGCACTTATTATCGGTAACTCTCAATATAATCAGGAGGTTCACAAAGAGAAAAGTACCCCGAGGAGGAGTGTATGGGGGTTTGGTTATCCTTGCGCATCCTCTACTCATGGTACGTGAGTGTACTCTAATATTCGAACCCTCCAGAGGTTAGTGATCCATCTAGTAGCTAGAGTTCTCAACAGGGGTTTTTGGTTTTCGAAAATCACACGGATTGCCCAAAATACGACATCTATCACTAATAGGCTCGAGCTCTTGACACCAAAAGTTCAAACATTACTCTAGTCAATACCTCAAAACTACTGCAAGTTACTACTACAAAGAGAATAGCAACTTCAACTACCTACTTCTAGTCAAGACACAAAACTTAGTGCAACAGGCAAACTCTCTAACAAGATAAAACATGCAACCTATATAAAGTTCAACCTAAAACAAAAGAAAAGCTCTAGAAAAACTAAAGCACTACAACTAAACAGAGAAGCAACTAAGAAAAGAAAAAGAACAACTCACAGCTAAAAGAATAAACATGCAAATCCTATGAGGAGTTCTAGTTCAAGCGGAGCGTGTAATTCTCCCACACAAAAGAGTAAGCTGGGGTCTAACTTGTTACTACAGCAAACAAAGCAAAAACAAACCTAGAAAAGTAAAAAGCGAGACGCTCCAAGCATAGCACATAACGCATGAAGTGATAAAAATATAGTGCAACGAGGGGCGAACTGATAATTGTTGATGAAGAAGGGGATGCACGGGGGCATCCCCAAGCTTAGACGCTTGAGTCTCCTTGAATATTTATTGGGGGTGCACATGGGCATCCCCAAGCTTGAGCGTTTGACACTCCAAGATCTTCTTTCATCATCTTCCATCGCGCACTTGAAAACTCCCTTCATACATAACTCATTGTAGACTGATTAGAGAGGTTAGTGCCTTACTAAAATAATTTTTTCTCTACTGGAAATAAAGATAATCTTGAATATATACTGTTTTTCAAGAGTGCCAAAAGGTTTTTGCAAAGAAAAAGCAAGCTTAAGGTTTGCAAAACGAAGAAAAGGCAAAACAGGACAGAACCTGTGAAAAACAGACCAGCAGGTAGAAACGGATTTTTGAGGGATACTTCTGCAACTCAAATAAAAAAAACTCAGAACATACGAAAGTTTCATAATTGTATATAGCACGCTGTGTAAAAATTTCATCTCAAAAGGATGAACTGGGATTTTTTTCTGATTTTTCTAGTCACGAGGACAGAATCTGTTTTCTGGACAGCATGTCACAACTTTCACTTCTCTTGTCGTATGAGGCTATAAAAGGCACAAATCTTGAAAAGTAAAGATATAAAGATGTTGCTATAGTAGTAACAATCATCAAGACCACTAAAAACAGAAGAAAAACAAAAAAGGAAATCCTAAATTCGTTGCGGGCTGCCTCCCGAAAGCTCTTCTTTAAAGCCATTAGCTAGGTTTAATGCAAAAAGATCAAGTCTTTTCAAAAGAATAACTAGCCCGTGTGACAGACTCAAAAGGTAACTTAATCTTTTTCCTAGGGAAATGTTCGATCCCTTTCTTGAGAGGGAATTGGAATTTGACATTCCACTCTTTCATGTCAATAACAACACCAACTGTGCGAAGAAAAGGACGTCCCAAAATAATTGGACAAGAAGGTTCACATGCAATGTCCATAATAGTAAAATCAACGGGAACATAATTGTCATTGAAAATGATAAGAACATCATGTATCTTCCCCAAAGGTTTCTTTACGGAAGAATCGACGAGACGAACACCAAAAGAACAAGCATCAAAAGGTTTCAACTCAAGTATATCATACATTCTTTTGGGCATAACGGAGGTACTAGCTCCAACATCACATAAAGCATAGCAAGAAAAGTTATTCAATTTGATTTTTATCATAGGGTCCCAACCATCTTCTAGCTTCCTAGGTATGAAGGCTTCTAGTCTAAGCTTCTCCTCCCTAACTTTGATTAGAGCATTAGTGATATGCTCTGTGAAGGCAAGATTAAGTGTGCTAGTGTGGGGGTCTCTAGACATCTTGTGTAGGAAACCAATAACTTCAGGTAAAGTGCAGTTGTCAAAGTCTAGGTCACTACTATCTATCAAGGAGGTAGTGATATCATTTAGGCTCACTTGTTTGAAAGCCTCTATGTTCATAGAGGTTTCTTCATCTATGGTTGAGGTGGTAGCATCACCATTGGTAGGTCCAGTGGGACTAGGGGTGTGATGGGTGCTAACAGTTTGGACATCCTCAACTACTTGGATAGTGGCTACTGTGTGGTAGGTAGGAAGGCTCTTAATTTTTTCTTCTTCCTCCTTTTCTCTGGCCCATCTCTCTTTAAGTTTTCCCAACATCCTAATGTTTTCATTAATTTGAACTTGGATGGCATTCATAGGAGTGGTCTTCCTCTCCTCGGGGGGAGAAGTTCTAATCTTTAGCATCTCTACATCATGGGCTATGTTGTCTACCTTCGAAGAGAGGATATCTAATTTATCTAATTTCTCTTCCACACTCTTGTTGAAGGCTTTTTGGGTAGTGATAAAGTCTTTGAGCAAGGTCTCTAGTTCAAAGGTGGAGTTTTTGGTGCTAGGATAAGTGTTTTTGTTCCCATAGTTGTTGGATGGGAAAGGCCTAGGATTGTTGCTACCAAAATTAATCCTATAAGCATTATTGTTGAAGTTGTTTCTAGAGACAAAGTTCACATCTACTTGCTCTTGAGCAACCAAAGAATTTAAAGGAACATCCTGAGGATCAATAGGAGCTTGCTTGGTAAGTAGAGACATGATAAGGTCAACCTTTTCATTTAGAGAGGAGATCTCCTCGACAGAATTTACCTTCTTACTAGTTGGAGATCTTTCGGTGTGCCACTGAGAGTAGTTCAGCATCATATCATCAAGTAGCTTTGTGGCAGCACCAAGTGTGGTTGACATAAAAGATCCTCCCGCGGCCGAATCTAACAGGTTCCGCGAGGTGAAGTTCAAGCCTGCATAAAAAGTCTGGATAACCATCCAGGTAGTCAGTCCATGTGTGGGGCAGTTCTTGACAAGCGTCTTCATACGTTCCCATGCCTGGGCAACGTGTTCATTATCCAATTGCCTGAAATTCATAATGTTATGTAACACTCTCACTGTCAGTGAACAGTAATCACCATTACTGTTGATCATTACTGTTCAAAACTTTTGTTTGATCAACTTGGTTCAGTTCAAATTCAACTTCTCTTTTGATATTGTTGAAAGTCATGTGATTATGGACCTTGGTCAACTTGAATCCAAACAATTCCAAGCTCAAATTAAATACCCTTTGAATTGAATTCAAATCAATCTAGTTCAAAATGCCTTTGGTGGATTATTAAATAATAAAACCAAAGTGCAAAATAAACTTTCTCCAAAAATTGTGAAACTACTTTTATAAAATCACAAATATTCAGTGGACCAAATCCAAATGGGTTTGGGTATTTAATAAGTTATAGAAAAGTCCAAACGATTCAAACAGTAGGTTAAAACCCTTAATTTGGGCATTTAATATTTAAAAGAAATATCTAATGATTTTCTTTTGCTGCAAAAACTTTTGTGGCACTGCTATATAATGATATACTAATTTTGAGGCACCTAACACATTTTACAAAAATGCCTAAGCTAGGAAAACAATTACCAAAAGAAAATACAGAAAAGAAAAGAGAGATAAAATAATAAAACCTAGTCTACCCCCCATGGGCGAAGCCCACCCCAACCTCCCCTTCCCCCTGTACCGAATCCAGCCCAACAAGCCCAGCCCACCCCAGTCGTCCTCTCCACTGCTCACGCCCTTGCGTGGAGGGCATCCCACGGTGCCTTGCCCGGCGAGTTCGCCGTGGCGGCAATCCGCAACACGCCGGCGGGGATAAGATCCCGAGGCCGCCCCGTGCTGCCCCTGCCCGTGCCCTAACCCTAGCGTGCCTCCCAGCCCAGATCTCGCGCAGAACCGACCCCCCAGTCGTCTTCTACCTCGGTTCGTAGCCCGCCATGTCCCTGCCGCCGCGCACATGCGGCCACTCAACGTCCCTGACCCCGCCAACGTGTCCATTCGCCGCCCCTGCCTCGTCTTCGTCTTCCCCGGCAAGGAATCGACCCCGGGCGCCCCGAGCGAGACGCCACCTCGCCGCTCCCCTCCTCTGCACCGCCGCTCCTCCACGTCAAATTTCGGCCGGCTGCTGCTACAAAGCCCTCGCCGAGCCGCCGTGTGCTCCTTCGGTGAGCTTCCCCACGTTTTCCCCCTCTCTCTGCCCCCTCCTCGCCGCGTCGCCGCGGGCCACCGTGGCCACCATGGCCACGGGCTCGAGCTCGTCGAGCTCGGCCGGCCGCGCGCCCGAGCCCCCTCCCGTCCTGGCCGCGTTCCCCCTTGCGTGCGCACGCCCATGCGTGGCCACGGCCCCCACTGCCTCGCCCCTCATCGTAGATGGCCGAGACGGCCGCTGCCGTGCCGCCGGTGGCACTGGTTGGTTAACCAGTGTGCTAATACCCCATTAGCACCTAAACTAACCCCCCTCACACCCACTTACAGGTGGGGCCATACCCCCTAATCTAAATGCTAATTAAATTAACCAGACAAAGCCCCCTAATGTGACTGACAGGTGGGGCCACTGCCTATTAAAAATAAAAGAAAACTGTTGGATTAATTTATGTCAATGTCACATGGGCCCCATCTGTAAGTCCTTTTGATTTATTAATTTTTTTTGCTGTTGAGGGTATGACATGTGGGTCCAGGGATATTTAAAATTAAATAAAATATTTTATAAATAAACAGAGGCTGACATGTGGGTCCCACATGTCAAGCACTGTTTTGGATAATGTTCTGGATAATGTTGAATAAATAATAAAAGAAATTCAGAAAATCATTTAAATAATTTAAAACTTTGAAATTCAATAACTTCTAAACCGTAACGCAGATTCAAAAACTTTATACATGAAAATTGATCAGAAAAATATAACGAATACGAATACGCTATCCGTATGTCTATCATACCCCTCTAACACAACGAACATCAAACCGTCCCCCTTCGGACCGTCTGTCCGATAAACTGTCCGGTACTGTTAGAGTGCCCGGATGAATTTATTTCGAACACGAAAGTTGTTCGGAATAGATCAACTAACCCGGATACACCACCCACACATGTGTCGGATGTCCACGACACCTCCGGCATGATATCTCCCCCCCTCCGGACACCTTGTCCGATAATCACCCGGAGCTGGCCGTTCATCCCCGGATAAATTCCCGCTCCGAGCAACGTGCATTGCACTGCGTTAGAACACCGTTAACATTTCATCTGTCATGTCATGCATCTGTTTGTATATGCTTGCTGTGTATTTACTGTTTCTTCCCCCCTTAATCTCCGGTAGACCCCGCTGCTGCCGTTGACTACACCGCTGCTGAGTACGACTACTTCGTCGACGACCCTACTACTACCGTCGAGCTTCCAGGCAAGCAGAGCCATTCTCTTCCCCAAATATCGCCTATCTTTCCGTACTTTCTTGCACTAGGCATTGTTACTGCTGCTGCTACGTTGCTTACCTATTCAATTGCATAACCTGTCATTGTCGCCCCTTGATGTGCCTTCCTTTATCCTATGTTGCCTATTATTATTATTATGCATTATTCAGCAGTGAGCCCTGCGCATTGTTAGCTAGGATTAGATAGAGGGCCGTGATCACTCCGGGGAGTGAACGCGGATATAATTATTATAACTGCACAGGTACGGTACAATGCAGACACCGCCTGAGGCCCCCTAGCTCGGCTCTGCCGAGCAACCATCAAGTGTGAGCTATCAAGGAGTAATCCTTGTACCCCACTCGTTGCTGACTCTGTATAGCCGCTCTAGGTACCTGAGAAACGGTTGTCCTTCAGGTAAGAAGTCGGGCGACCCAACGGTGCCCGCGAGAGGTATTGCGACGGGACGACAGGGAGGGTACGACCAGTGTACCGGTGTGCTTGGCCCCTGATCGTTGGCCGCGAGAGTTACCAAACCACGAAAGTCGAGCTCCTTCAGGAGCACACACGAGACAAGGTAAGGAGACGGTTCACCTTGTTGGTTACCGCAGTGACTTGGTGGGACGACGGGGCAGGCACCGATGTACTGGTGGTCCTGGCTGCTGTCGTTGTCCGCGGGTCAGTTAAGTCGAGGCAACGATAACGGTTGTCACGCAGGTTAATTAAAATGCTAAATAGTTCAGTGAATCTCTTGAGTTGGCTATATGCCATGTACGCACTACCTACCCGTGGGAATTACGAGTTTATGGGATCCTCTGCTTCATAGTGTCGTCCGAGGACTCTTCAGACGTCAGCAGTACCGCGGCCTGCGCCGGGAAGTGGTGTTGTCTTATTTGCCGCGGCAGTGTGACTTGTATTTGCTTTGATTTAACTTCACCGGCCAGCCTCGCACCGTGCAGGAGTACGTCGGGGTTAGGGTCCAAAGCCCCGCGTACATAGGATATAGTCCGGCGGATGACCTCTCTGTTGAGTTTGAAAGATGGGCTACGGAGTGTCGGATAGCTTCGGTGGAGCGTTCCCTAACAAGGTTCCCGCCACCCTGGAGATCCGTGCGTGTAGCGTAACCCAAGTGCACCCCTGCAGGGAAGATTAATCTATTCGAATAGCCATGTCCACGGTAACAGGATGCTTTATGCTGAAGCTGGATCTTACCACTACAAACTATTACTATTAAACTGTATGGTTCCGGGTTTTCTTCCTCGCGGGGATGTCGAGGAGGTGAACTCGGAGGCATTGCTAATCATTACAACTTATTATTATACAATGCTGCAGCAACTTCTGCTGCATTGTTACTTTATGCTTTATATAAACTGTTGGCTGATTCTTACCTCATGCTGCAAGAAATCGTCGGAAGATGCTAGTCTTCGATAGGCCTAGCTTCTTACCCTTGCTCTGGATTTCTGTCTTTCAGTCCACTATATACAGCCTCTTCTTTCCGTTGATACAATGCATAATGCTTAGTAGCGGACGTAAGACTCGCGGGTATGCTAGATACTCACCTTTGCTTTATTTCCCCTTTTTCGCTTTGCCTGATCGGCCGCTGCAGCCGACGTTGGAGCCCAGGAGAAGGAGTACCCCGGAGGCTCCTACTACGACGTCGAGTTCCCCGTTGACCAGGAGTAGTTCGGTGGATCCCAGGCAGGAGGCCTCGCCTTTTCGATCTGTATCTCTGATGTGATTTGTGCTAGCCTTCTTAAGGCAAAACTTGACTAACTATGTCTGTATTCAGATATTATGGCTTGTATTACTTTTGTATTCGGATCCTCTTGATCCCTGGTATTGTAACATATTTGTTTATCCTTTTGTGTTTAGTGTTGTGCTGTGATATTCTCACCGTGGCACCCTAATCTCAGCCGGGTACCCTGTGTGTATGATTACTGTACACGGGTTGATTTTGGGGGCGTCACAAGTTGGTATCAGAGCCGACTGCCTGTAGGAAGCCACCCCACCACTACTTGGTCGACGTTGAGTCTAGACTTTGAAAACTATTTTGCTAACTTAATATTTGGCTTACGGGCCCACATCGATGTCACTACGTGTGATATCTATGGTATTAGGATCCTTTTCTCCTTACCTATGCTCTGGGACTCTGCTCTCTTATCCTTGCTGGTAAGTTTTAAAAACTCTGACATTAGGATCACGTTCTCTTGATTCCACCCGACGTTTTTTGTGCTTCCCCATTGATTGAGTCGTGTCGCAGGAGTTCTACCCCAGGTCCCGGACCGCGGATCCCATTCTCATTCTGGGCAGGCCGCGCGTCCTCTGGCATTAACTCCTGTGGCCAACAGTTTTCTTGCGGCGTGATTGACATAGTGGAATCTATGTCGCGTCGTGTAATCCTTACCGCGGTCTGCGCGCCGCCTAGTGAGTCCTTTTTTCTTAATTTCTACGACGTTACGCTGCCCGATTTTCGATTGACTCTGTGTGTGAATGTGTATGTATTATATGACTATTCCTATATATATCCGCGCCTCCTCTTCGTTGTCGCTTTACTTCAGGCTTGATTCCGGTATCTCATTAAATTTTCATCGCTGAAATACCCCTGTTAAATTCTAGCAGGATGGCTGGTCGTGGTGGTCGTGGTCGTGGACGTGGTCGTGCTGCCAACGACCCACCTCCGCCGCCAGATTACATGGCCGGGATGATGCAACAGTTCGAGCTGAACCGTCAGTTCATGGAGAATGTCATGGCTCAGTTCCCCCAGCCGAATCAGAATGGGCACCACCATCAGCACGCCACCGTGACTCTGCACGACTTCACCCGCCTCAACCCCACTATGTTCCGCAACACTGTTCAGCCGTTGGATGCTGATGACTGGCTTCGCGACATCACGCACGAGCTGGAGTCTGCTAATGTCGATCCAGCCGACTATGTGAACTTTTCGTCTTATCACCTGAAAGGCGCCGCTGCTCAGTGGTGGAGCACCCACAAGCGTTCACTGCCAGTTGGAGAAGTCATCACTTGGGATGAATTTCAGTCTGCCTTTCGCGCCCGCTACATTCCTCAGGGGATCATGGATCGTAAGGCGGAAGAATTCCGCAACCTCACTCAGGGCGACATGACTGTTGAAGCCTATCAGCGCGAGTTACTCAACCTCTCTCGCTATGCGGAAGAAGAGATCACCACTGATGCTCGCAGGCAGCAGAAGTTCCGTCGTGGCCTCAATCCAGACCTTAGGCTCGCTCTTGCCGTTCATGAATTCGCCAACTTCGCCACCATGGTGAACAAGGCTATCACCGTCGAGACTGCCCAGATGGAGCACAAGAACTCTCTGAAGCGTTATCGTGACGTTGGCTCATCTTCGGGCGCAACGCAGAAGCGTCGTGTCTGGCTCCCTACCAGTGTGACCCATTCAGCTGTCCCTGCTCCAAGGCCGTCTTATGCTGCACCCCGTCTGACTACGCCATCGCAGATGCCAAGAGCTCTGCCTGCACCACCCAATGCTACCCCCCTTCGTCCTCAGGATGGATTATGCTTCACGTGCCTCCAACCTGGGCATTTTTCCATGGAGTGCCCCCAGAAACAAAAGCAACTGGTAGTTCACCCCGCTGGCCGCGGAAATGGTCGTGGCAACAACAGGACCCCAACTATAATACTGGGTCTGCTGCTTATGCTCGTGGACATGCTAACAACGTCAATGTTGAAGAAGCTCAGCAACAACCCGCTACCGTGATGGGTACCCTTCTCGTTAATTCTTTACCTGCTACTGTTTTATTTGATACAGGAGCATCGCATTCATTCATGTCGGAAGCATTTGCATTTTCGCATAACTTCAAGTACGAAACGATGAAACCCCCGATGGTTTTTTGCACCCCGATAGGCCAATGCCGAACCACCATGCTTGTGCCAAACACCACCATTGAAATCGAAGGAGTTGAATTCTTTGCGTCGCCCATCCTCCTGAAGTCTTCCACCATAGACATCATTCTGGGAATGGATTGGTTGAAATTTCACGATGCCGCACTGTATTGTGGCACCAAGTCTGTCCAACTTTTTCACCCCTCCGGCGAGATTGTTAACCACACCACCCGAGTTACCCGTAATGCTGAAACACAGATCTTTATGATGAATGCTTTGAATATCTCACCTCTGGAAGGAATTGAGAACGTTCCGATCGTTCGCGATTTTCCCGATGTCTTCCCCGAAGAACTGCCGGGAATACCCCCGATCAGAGAAGTTGAATTCGTCATCGACTTGAAGCCAGGCACTGTTCCTATTGCCAAGCGTCCTTACAAGATGCCGCCACATGAACTCCTTGAACTTAAGGAGGAAATCGACAAGGCACTTCAGAAAGGATTCATTCGCCCCAGTTCCTGAGCTTGGGGAGCACCTTCGCTTTTTGTCAAGAAGAGCGATGGGACAAACCGATTGGTCCAAGATTATCGGCCCATTAACCAAGCCACCATCCAGAACAAATACCCACTTCCCCGGATCAACGATCTGTATGATCAACTTGCCGGATCCAAGGTGTTTTCTAAACTCGACTTGAGGTTGGGTTATCACCAAATCCGAGTCCGTGATGAGGACATTCCGAAGACTGCCTTCATCACTCGCTATGGTTCATACGAGTACACTGTCATGTCCTTTGGCTTAACCAATGCTCCAGCCACCTTCTCCAGATTGATGAATTATATTTTCATGGAGTACCTCGACCAGTTCGTCGTGGTTTATCTGGATGATATATTGATATATTCCAAGAATGAAGAGGAACATGCTGAACATCTTCGTCTTATACTGGAGAAGCTTCGAGAACACAAACTCTACGCTAAGTATACTAAGTGTGAGTTCTGGCTTCCCGAATTAACCTACCTTGGACATGTGATTTCCAAGGATGGCATTGCCGTCACCCCAGAACGTATCCAGGCTATTCTTGACTGGACTCCTCCCAAGACCGTCAAGCAAGTCCGCAGTTTCCTCGGGCTCGCTAGCTATTGCCGCCGTTTCGTCGAGAATTTCTCCAAGATTGCCAGGCCTCTGACTAATCTTCTTCACAAAGGCGTCAAGTTTGAGTGGACAGACAAATGTCAAGAAAGTTTCCAAGCGCTCAAGGACAAGCTAACTTCTCCCCCGGTGCTCGCTCCCCCTGATACTCAGAAGGACTTCGTGATATATTGCGACGCGTCTCGTCAAGGATTAGGCTGTGTCCTAATGCAAGAGCGCAAAGTGATTGCTTATGGCTCTCGTCAGTTGCGTTCTCACGAAGATAAGTATCCAACGCATGATCTCGAATTGGCAGCAGTAATTTATGCATTGAAGCTGTGGCGACATTACCTCGTTGGTAATCGTTGCGAGATCTACACCGACCACCAAAGCCTGAAGTACTTGTTTACTCAGCCCGACCTGAATCTCCGCCAACAAAGATGGCTCGAGACAATAGCCGATTTTAACATGGATATTCATTACACCCCTGGCAAAGCTAACGTGACGGCCGATGCCTTGAGCCGCAAAGCTTACTGTTCTGAACTTGAGGTTCAGGTGCAGTAACCACTTCTGTACGAAGAGTTTCGCAAGTTGAACCTCGAGATTGTTCCTGAAGGTTATGTAAATAACCTGGTTATCGAACCGGATCTCGTCAAATCCGTCAAGGGTATACAGTTTTATAATGATTTCGTACACAAGATTAAGCGCGATATCGCAAATGGAAGACCCTCACCCTTTACTATTAATAGCGAAGGTGTGGTGTTCTACCAGAAACGTTTAGTGGTTACTCACAGCAAGGGCAGGCATGAGAACCTGGATATGACCCCGAAGGTCATGAAAGCGGCTCACGATACCCCGTTGTCCATTCATCCTGGAAGCACCAAGATGTACCAAGACATTCGTCCGCAGTTCTGGTGGCCTAACATGAAGCAAGACATTGCCCAGTATGTTTCTCAATGTGACGTTTGCCGTCGCATCAAGGCAGAACATCAAAGACCTGCTGGAACTCTACAACCACTCTCTATTCCTGAATGGAAGTGGGACAAGATCGAAATGGACTTCGTCACCGGTTTTCCCCGATCACAGAAGGGTCATGATGCCATCTTTGTCGTCATCGACCGATTCTCCAAGGTTGCCCACTTTCTGCCAGTCAAGGAGACGATCTCTGCTAGTCAGTTAGCAGACTTGTATGTTTCCAGAATTGTGTCCCTCCATGGTATTCCGCTGGAGATCAGTTCTGACCGTGGCAGCATTTTCACCTCAAGATTCTGGGATAGTTTCCAAGAAGCTATGGGAACTCACCTAAATTTCAGCACCGCTTATCACCCCCAATCGCAAGGACAGGTCGAATGAGTCAACCCAGTGCTTGAAGATATGCTTCGAGCTTGTGTCATCTCATTCGGTAAGAAATGGGAGGAATCTCTTCCATTTGCTGAATTCTCGTACAACAATAGCTATCAGGCTAGTCTGAAGATGGCACCCTTTGAAGTTTTCTATGGACGTAAGTGTCGAACCCCTCTGAATTGGTCAGAAACTGGAGATCGAACTCTCATTGGTCCGAACATTATTCAGCATGCCGAAGATCAGGTTCGCGTTATCCGTGAACACCTGAAAGCTTCTCAGTCCCTTCAGAAGAGAAACTATGATCGCAAGCACAAGGAAATGGAGTATCAACCTGGTGAATACGCGTACCTTCGTGTCACTCCCATGAGAGGCACTCATCGTTTCGGAATCAAAGGCAAGTTGGCTCCTCGATACATTGGCCCGTTCCGTATCCTTTCCAGGAGTGGAACCGTGGCATACCGGTTGGAATTACCGCCGAACCTCTCCCAAGTCCACGATGTCTTCCACGTGTCGCAACTCCGTCGCTGCTTCAAGGACCCTATTCGCGAAGTGGAGCATGATATGATTGAGCTGCAGCAAGACTTGACTTATCAAGAACGTCCGAGCCGCATTCTTGATCAGTCTGAACGTCAAACCCGCAACAAGACCGTCAAGTTCCTCAAGGTTCAGTGGTCGAATCATTCTGAAGATGAACCACTTGGGAACGCGAAGATCGCCTTCGCGATGAATACCCCGATCTTTTACTCGCTACCACTTAAATTCTCGGGACGAGAATTCTTGTAGTGGGGGAGATTTGTAACACTCTCACTGTCAGTGAACAGTAATCACCATTACTGTTGATCATTACTGTTCAAAACTTTTGTTTGATCAACTTGGTTCAGTTCAAATTCAACTTCTCTTTTGATATTGTTGAAAGTCATGTGATCATGGACCTTGGTCAACTTGAATCCAAACAATTCCAAGCTCAAATTAAATACCCTTTGAATTGAATTCAAATCAATCTAGTTCAAAATGCCTTTGGTGGATTATTAAATAATAAAACCAAAGTGAAAAATAAACTTTCTCCAAAAATTGTGAAACTACTTTTATAAAATCACAAATATTCAGTGGACCAAATCCAAATGGGTTTGGGTATTTAATAAGTTATAGAAAATTCCAAACAATTCAAACAGTAGGTTAAAACCCTTACTTTGGGCATTTAATATTTAAAAGAAATATCTAATGATTTTCTTTTGCTGCAAAAACTTTTGTGGCACTGCTATATAATGATATACTAATTTTGAGGCACCTAACACATTTTACAAAAATGCCTAAGCTAGGAAAACAATTACCCAAAGAAAATACAGAAAAGAAAAGAGAGATAAAATAATAAAACCTAGTCTACCCCCCATGGGCGAAGCCCACCCCAACCTCCCCTTCCCCCTGGACCGAATCCAGCCCAACAAGCCCAGCCCACCCCGGTTGTCCTCTCCACTACTCACGCCCTTGCGTGGAGGGAATCCCACGGTGCCGTGCCCGGCGAGCTCGCCGTGGCGGCAATCCGGCGACACGCCGGCGGGGATAAGATCTCGAGGCCGCCCCGTGCCGCCCCTGCCCGTGCCCTAACCCTAGCATGCCTCCCAGCCCAGATCTCGCGCAGAACCGACCCCCCCAGTCGTCTTCTACCTCGGGCCGGAGCCCGCCGTGTCCGTGCCGCCACGCACACGCGGCCACTCAACGTCCCTGACCCCGCCAACATGTCCATTTGCCGCCCCTGCCTCCTCTTCGTCTTCCCCGGCAAGGAATCGACCCCGGGCGCCCCGAGAGAGACACCACCTCGCCGCTCCCCTCCTCTTCACCGCCGCTCCTCCACGTCAAATTTCGGCAGGCTGCTGCTACAAAGCCCTCGCCGAGCCGCCGTGTGCTCCTTCAGTGAGCTTCCCCACGTTTTCCCCCCTCTCTCTGCCCCCTCCTCGCCGCGTCGCCGCGGGCCACCGTGGCCACCATGGCCACGGGCTCGAGCTCGTCGAGCTCGGCCGGCCGCGCGCCCGAGCCCCCTCCCGTCCTGGCCGCGTTCCCCCTTGCGTGCGCACGCCCACGCATGGCCACGGCCCCCCACTGCCTCTCCCCTCGTCGGATGTAACAGCCCAGTTTTCAGAAAAATCAAAAATTTTGTTTTCGGAGTGAATTGTTGATTGTCTGATTTGTTTGCGGTGTTTGCATCCCCGATTTATTGATCGGCGATTATTTTTCCCCCTCTTATCTTGTGTCGGATGGAGACCGACATTTGCCACCCTGACACTCGACCTTTGCGACACCGGGTTTCACCCGATCGCCGTCGCGAAAACCGCACGAGACCAGCCGCAGCCAACGGAACGAAAACCCCGTTTAATAATTAAACGGGTTATTTTTATAGCGCGCCGGAAAGTGTTTTCGGAACGGTTCCAGCGCGAGGTGAACACCTCCGGCTCGACGCACTGATCGCACAGTTTGAAGTTTTACCCGAATCGGAGGTACTGCGGACCCACGGCTGTCAGGAACGCGATCACCGAACGTGCGAGAGAGGTACCGGGGGCATTTGCGTAAACAGACCAGCCAACCCTGCCCTATATATAGACCGCCACACTCCCCTAGGCCTTCTAGGGTTTCCCCCATGGAAAAATTGCAGCCACACCCCTGTTTTATCTCAGATCTGCCCAAAAATCTCTCCACCAGCCGAAACCCTAGCCCAGACCCTCGATCTGGACCGTTAGATCCAGATCGGAGCGCTCCCAGTGCACCACGTAGCCCCTCCAGCCTCTCCCAGCAGTTCGGGCCCCGCCGGGCCCTCCTCACGCCACCGTGGCCCGCTAGGGCGTCGATCCGGGCCGCGCTTCCCACGGACCTCCATGGCCGCTGCCGGAGCAGCCGCCGCCGGCGACAATGGCTGCCTCGCCGCACCTCCACCTCGCGCCTCTCTTCTACCTCCCTCCCTTCCTTCTCCTCCCTCTCTCATCCTGCTGACCTCCCTCCTTCTCCTCTGCCGGAGCTGGAAGCCGATGCGCCGTCGCGCGCCATGAACACGACCGCCCGCCATGGATGGCCAGCCCGGTCTCGAGCCGACCCCGCACCCCACTGTAGCGTCGTCTCGTCGCCGGATCCGGCGCCCCTCGAGCCTCCTCCGCCAGATCCCGGCCGCCACGACCTCCGTGTCCCTCTCCACCTCGCCGGCGAGCGGCATCGGCGCCGCCACGGCCACGGCTGGCCCGAGCTGCGAACGCGCCGCCTGTTGGGCAACCGGCCAGGTGGGCCAATGCCCAGCAGGACGCCAGCCGTCCCACGCGCCACGCGGCCCAGCCATCCGAGCTGGCCCAGGCCGCCTCCTCTGCTCCAGTGGGCCGAGCCCACTAGTGGGTGAGGGCCCGTCCTCGCAGTTTTTTTTCCTGGTGACTGGAATTTTTGCTAAGTCAGGGAATTTTGCTGCTGATTCGATTTTGCAACGTTAATAGCGATCAAACCGTAGCTCCGATGAATGTGCCCCCAAAACGAAAGTTGCTCAGAATTGTGTGTACTTTAATTCATCTTTTGTGAGCATTTGCATTTGAGCTCATCTTGATTGTGTAATTGTGTGCTGAACAGGGCATCAGGCCGTTAAACTGCTAATTTTCCTGTTATGTGCTGCTGTTATTATTTTGTTGCAACTTTGCATGATGATTGTAACAAATCCATGAGGCCTATTGCATTGATTCTTTCTCCTATGTGTTAAGCATCATGTGTACTTCAATTACATGCTTTATTTTGCCATGTTTGGGTGCTTTAGCTATATTAAATCTTGCTCCAAAGTAGCTATCCTGATGTTATTGTGCTGCTGTTGTTGAAACTGTTATTTCGTTGCAACTTCGGGTGACGATTGCTTCACAACCGTTTATCGGAATTGAGTGATTCCAATTGCATATTGTTAAGCATCATGTCTACTTTCATCACATGTATTGCATCTTCATCTTATGCTTACTGGTCATATAGTTATTTAGCTCCAAAGTTGCTATGCTGCTGTTTTTGACAGCCACCTCTGTTTTTCTCTAAGTCTGTTACTTTACGATGCCATGTTGTTTGCTTAATATCTTTTGATCTGTGATGCCTTTTTGCATGATTCTTTTTTCCATGCCTTCCATGTCATGTATATTTTAATTCCATATCATTTGTGATCATGTTTGCATTCATTATCCTGTTTATGCATTGCTCTGAAGTGTGCTTCGTAATGTTCGCAGTTTGTGCCCGTAACTTGTTTTGCTTGTATCTTTTTAACCGTAACTCCGTTTGGGGTGTTCTTTATATGTAACTTGATTAGTTTTTCGTCTACTTTGTGTTTATGCTATTGTTTGCTGTTGTTAACCAACCTAAAATATGGTTTAGGGCAGAACAGTACCGAATCCTTTAATTGTCGTGCGGCACTTAGTGTTATGCCATGTTTAGGTTGTGCCTCACTTAAATTGACTAGCATAGATAGTTTACTTTGTGCTTCACCTCTTGAAATGTTTGTGTTCTATGCCATGCTTGCTTGAGTTGCCATGTTAATAACCGTTGTTTGATCACCTGTAGCTAAGCAACTTGAACCACCGTAAGCGTGCGGTATTCGTCGTGTGTGACGAGTACTCCACTTAAATTGTTAGTAACCGCTCTCGACGGTAGGTGCGATGTATCGTGTTGCCTTCTTGTTGATGCTTGCTCGTGTTTGCTCCGTAGTAATAGTGATGCACCGTTGATTGCTTTCCAGTGTTTACCTCTTGTGTGCTCCCGCGGGTACCTCTCGGAGACGATGCGAGCTTGCGATCGACTACACCTTCGGAACCCGACTTATCAACAGGAAAGGACTATACATTACTTATGATCCATTCTATTTCAACCAGCGGTTTGCATGCTAGTCTAGGTTAGGTTCGATGTTTGATCCTGCCACATGTTTACAGCCTCTTTTAAACCGATACAGCCATGTCCCCTCCCAGCAAACCTTGCACTGCTATGTTACTTTTGCTCGTTGCTCAGCCCCTGCTTAGTATGCATGCTTAGGATGCTACGATGTTACCTGTTACTCCTGGGTTTGGGATATCACATTTTTATATTGTTGTTGATGATATGATTATTATAATGTTGACTATATTCGACGAAGGATGGAAGGTCTAGGCTATCCCGCCCCGACGCTTTGTTCCATTCGAGTCACCTAGGATCCGAGTTCCGGGTATTGGTTTTAAGACTGAGCGTGCCTAACCGCGTGTGGGATTTTATGGGGTCCCCTTTTCTTACCTATCTAGCTTCAAACGTTTCTAGTGGTGGCCCAAGCTGATTTACCATTTGAAAACCGTGTGTGTGTTTGTTGGGTCGCTCCTGGCAGATATTATTTTAAACAACTTGGGCCAGTGGAGACATGGTTTCTCTTGTTGGTCCACCCCAGGGAGCTGGGGGGTTGTCCACATCTGTTTGGGCAACCTATCCGACTTCGTCCAGACGGTAGAGGCCGATTCGAGAGCGCGACCGGCTTTTGAGTTGGATGTCGACTCACCGGGGGCCACCCGGATTTGTTCGTTGTTAGCTAGAGGGACTTGTCGTTTCGGATCTCTTGGAACTAAATCATAAAATGGTTGCCTGTGATGGGTAGCAACTGAGAGAGATGGGCGTGCGTGCGGAGCCTCGTAATGGGCAGTTGGTACACCCCTGCAGGGTTAAATCTTTTCGAGAAGCCGTGTCCACGGTTATGGACGACTTGAGACCTACTCCTTGTTCATAGACAACAACAACTGAGATAATCTTAATACAACTTGATCAATGTGTGTGTGTGCCTTGACTGCTTCTTCTTCGTCGGGATGCGAAGAGGAGGACAAGGATATGATAGGTGTTATGATTGCGTAAGTAGTTGATAGCAAGACTTGTTGGAGGCGATTCCTCATCGAATGCTTGGCTTCTTATCTTACTCTTTAGATCGTTAGCCACTTCATAAATGCTAGTGCGGCAGCAACCTCACCACTTACCCCTTCCTTACCGTAAACTACTAGTTTTCCTAGAATGACGAGTGATGAAGTCCTTGCTGGGTCAGATGACCACTACAGTTGGATGCTGAGTACCTCTGTACTCATGATACTACCCACAAACTCTTTTCAGGGTTCTTGATCGACAACAGGTACGGTGATCGACGTTTCACGTGGAGACTCGACGACGACTAGTTAGGCGGATCCCGACGGAGGGCCTGGACCCGTGTGGTTATGGGATCGATGTTTTTCTCTTTGCCACTAGGCATTTGATTGTAGTCTGTACTCGGACATGTATCTTCCGCTGTTGTATTGTATTTGAGGCAGTTGTATGGCGACTTGTATGAGATGTTGTATCCTTGTATCTGTAATGTTGTGATATCATGTTGGAAATCCGGGGCATATGGCTTTGTCATATGTCGCGGTGGGACCGATATGTGCTTCGTCCCCGGATCTGGGTGGAAACACCTAGATCTGGAACAGTACCGCATATCAGGCCTTACACTTAGTAACTACAAAATAGTTTTTGTCTAGACTCGACTTCGGCCAGAGAGGGGATCCTACGGTCGGTAAGGCTCTGATACCAATAACAGTTTCAGCAACAGCAGCACAATAACATCAGGATAGCTACTTTGGAGCAAGATTTAATACAGCTAAAGCACCCAAACATGGCAAGTTAAAGCATGGAATGGAAGTACACATGATGCTTAAAACATAGGAGAAAGAATCAATGCAATAGGCCTCATGGATATGTTACAATCATTATGCAAAGTTGCAACAAAATAATAACAGCAGCACATAACAGGAAAATTAGCAGTTTAACGGTCTGATGCCCTGTTCAGCACACAATTACACAATCAAGATGAGCTCAAATGCAAATGCTCACAAAAGATGAATTAAAGTACACACAATTCTGAGCAACTTTCGTTTTGGGGGCACATTCATCGGAGCTACGGTTTGATCGCTATTAACGTTGCAAAATCGAATCAGCAGCAAAATTCCCTGACTTAGCAAAAATTCCAGTCACCAGGAAAAAAAACTGCGAGGACGGGCCCTCACCCACTAGTGGGCTCGGCCCACTGGAGCAGAGGAGGCGGCCTGGGCCAGCTCAGGTGGCTGGGCCGCGTGGCGCGTGGGACAGTTGGGGTCCTGCTGGGCCTTGGCCCACCTGGCCGGTTGCCCAACCGGCGGCGCGTTCGCAGCTCGGGCCAGTCGTGGCCGTGGCGGCGCCGATGCCGCTCGCCGGCGAGGTGGAGAGGGCCACGGAGGTCGTGGCGGCCGGGATCTGGCGGAGGAGGCTCGAGGGGCGCCGGATCCGGCGACGAGACGACGCGACAGTGGGGTGCGGGGTCGGCTCGAGACCGGGCTGGCCATCCATGGCGGGCGGTGGTGTTCATGGCGCGCGGCGGCGCACCGGCTTCCAGCTGCGGCAGAGGAGGAGGAGGGAGGTCTGCAGGAGGAGAGAGGGAGGAGAAGGAAGGGAGGGAGGTAGAAGAGAGGCGCGAGGAGGAGGTGCGGCGAGGCAGCCATTGTCGCCGGCGGCGGCTGCTCCGGCAGCGGCCATGGAGGTCCGTGGGAGGCGGGGGCCGGATCGACGCCCTAGCGGGCCGCGACGGCGTGAGGAGGGCCCGGCGGGGCCCGAACTGCTGGGAGAGGCTGGAGGGGCTACGTGGCGCACTGGGAGCGCTCCGATCTGGATCTAACGGTCCAAATCGAGGGTCTGGGCTAGGGTTTCGGCTGGTGGAGGGATTTTTGGGCAGATCTGAGATAAAACAGGGGTGTGGCTGCAATTTTTCCATGGGGGAAACCCTAGAAGGCCTAGGGGAGTGTGGTGGTCTATATATAGGGCAGGGTTGGCTGGTCTGTTTACGCAAATGTCGCCGGTACCCCTCTCGCGCGTCCGGTGATCGCGTTCCTGACAGCCGGGGGTCCGCAGTACCTCCGATTCGGGTAACACTTCGAACTGTGCGATCAGTGCGTCGAGCCGGAGGCGTTCACCTCGCGCTGGAACCGTTCCGAAAACACTTTCCGGCGCGCTATAAAAATAACCCGTTTAATTATTAAACGGGGTTTTCGTTCCGTTGGCTGCGGCTGGTCTTGTGCGGTTTTTGCGACGGTGATCGGATGAAACCCGGTGTCACAAAGGTTGAGTGTCAGGGTGGCGAAGGTCGGTCTCCGTCCGATACGAGATAAGAGGGGGAAAAATAATTGCCGATCGATAAATCGGGGATGCAAACACCGCAAACAAATCAGACAATCAACAATTCACTCCGAAAACAAAATTTTTGATTTTTCTGAAAACTGGGCTGTTATATCGGAGATGGCCGAGACGGCCGCTGCCGTGCCGCCGGCGGCACTGGTTGGTTAACCAGTGTGCTAATACCCCATTAGCACCTAAACTAACCCCCCCTCACACCCACTTACAGGTGGGGCCATACCCCCTAATCTAAATGCTAATTAAATTAACCAGACAAAGCCCCCTAATGTGAATGACAGGTGGGGCCACTGCCTATTAAAAATAAAATAAAACTGTTGGATTAACTTATGTCAATGTCACATGGGCCCCATCTGTAAGTCCTTTTGATTTATTAAAATAAATTGCTGTTGAGGGTATGACATGTGGGTCCAGGGATATTTAAAATTAAATAAAATGTTTTATAAATAAACAGAGGCTGACATGTGGGTCCCACATGTCAGGCACTGTTTTGGATAATGTTCTGGATAATGTTGAATAAATAATGAAAGAAATTCAGAAAATCATTTAAATAATTTAAAACTTTGAAATTCAATAACTTCTAAACCGTAACTCAGATTCAAAAACTTTATACATGAAAATTGATCAGAAAAATATAACGAATACGAATATGCTATCCGTATGTCTACCACACCCCTCTGACACAACGAACATCGAACTGTCCCCCTTCGGACCGTCTGTCCGATAAATTGTCCGGTACTGTTAGAGTGCCCGGATGAATTTATTTCGAACACGAAAGTTGTTCGGAATAGATCAACTAACCCGGATACACCACCCACACATGTGTCGGATGTCCACGACACCTTCGGCATGATATCTCCCCCCTCCGGACACCTTGTCCGATAATCACCCGGAGCTGGCCATTCATCCCCGGATTAATTCCCGCTCCGAGCAACGTGCATTGCACTGCGTTAGAACACCGTTAACATTTCATCTGTCATGTCATGCATCTGTTTGTATATGCTTGCTGTGTATTTACTGTTTCTTCCCCCCTTAATCTCCGGTAGACCCCGCTGCTGTCGTTGACTACACCGCTGCTGAGTACAACTACTTTCTCGACGACCCTACTACTACCGTCGAGCTTCCAGGCAAGCAGAGCCATTCTCTTCCCCGGATATCGCCTATCTTTCCGTACTTTCTTGCACTAGGCATTGTTACTGATGCTGCTACATTGCTTACCTATTCAATTGCATAACCTGTCATTGTCGCCCCTTGATGTGCCTTCCTTTATCCTATGCTTCCTATTATTATTATTATGCATTATTCAGCAGTGAGCCCTGCGCATTGTTAGCTAGGATTAGATAGAGGGCCGTGATCACTCCGGGGAGTGAACGCGGATACAATTATTATAACTGCACAGGTACGGTACAATGCAGACACCGCCTGAGGCCCCCTAGCTCGGCTCTGCCGAGCCACCATCAAGTGTGAGCTATCAAGGAGTAATCCTTGTACTCCACTCGTTGCTGACTCTGTATAGACGCTCTAGGTACCCGAGCAACGGTTGTCCTTCAGGTAAGAAGTCGGGCGACCCAACGCTGCCCGCGAGAGGTATTGCGACGGGACGACAGGGAGGGTACGACTAGTGTACCGGTGTGCTTGGCCCCTGATCGTTGGCCGCGAGAGTTACCAAACCAAGAAAGTAGAGCTCCTTCAGGAGCACATGCGAGACAAGGTAAGGAGACGGTTCACCTTGTTGGTAACCGCAGTGACTTGGTGGGACGACGGGGAAGGCACCGATGTACTGGTGGTCCTGGCTGCTGTCGTTGTCCGCGGGTCAATTAAGTCGAGGCAACGATAACGGTTGTCACGCAGGTTAATTAAAATTCTAAATGGTTCAGTGAATGTCTTGAGTTGGCTATATGCCATGTATGCAGTACCTACCCATGGGAATTACAAGTTTATGGGCTCCTCTGCTTCATAGTGTCGTCCGAGGACTCTTCAGACGTCAGCAGTACCGCGGCCTGCGCCGGGAAGTGGTGTTGTCTTATTTGCCGCGACAGTGTGACTTGTATTTGCTTTGATTTAACTTCACCGGCCAGCCTCGCACCGTGCAGGAGTACGTCGGGGTTAGGGTCCAAAGCCCCGCGTACATAGGATATAGTCCGGCGGATGACCTCTCTGTTGAGTTTGAAAGATGGGCTACGGAGTGTCGGATAGCCTCGGTGGAGCGTTCCCTAACAAGGTTCCCGCCACCCTGGAGATCCGTGCGTGTAGCGTAACCCAAGTGCACCCAAGGAGCAAGAGTACCCCGGAGGCGCCTACTACGACGTCGAGTTCCCCGTTGACCAGGAGTAGTTCGGTGGATCCCAGGCAGGAGGCCTCGCCTTTTCGATCTGTATCTCTGATGTGATTTGTGCTAGCCTTCTTAAGGCAAAACTTGACTAACTATGTCTGTACTCAGATATTATGGCTTGTATGACTTATGTATTCGGATCCTCGTGATCCCTAGTATTGTAACATATTTGTTTATCCTTTTGTGTTTAGTGTTGTGCTGTGATATTCTCACCGTGGCACCCTAATCTCAGCCGGGTACCCTGTGTGTATGATTACTGTACACGGGTTGATTTTGGGGGCGTCACATGTTACTCCTCAATTGAATAATTTTAGCAGGGGGATAGTACTTCCCTATAAAAGCATATTTGTATTTACTCCAAGAATCGATACTGTTCTTGGGTAAGGATTGCAGCCACTCCTTGGCTCTTCTTCTCAAAGAGAAAGTAAAAAGCTTCAGCTTGACGATGGCTCCATCCACTTCCTTGTCCTTTTGCATATCACAGAGCTCTATAAAATTGTTTAAGTGCAATGCAGCGTCCTCTCCAGCACCTGAGAATTGATCTTTCATAACAAGATTAAGCACAGCAGGTTTAATTTCACTATTGTTGTGACTAGTGAAGTCACACAACTTGGTGTTTTCATTGGAACCCATAGTAGCAGCAGGTATTTTTGGTATTTTTTATAAGGGACACAAAAGTAAAAACTGAAAGGTAAACTAACAAGACTAAAAAGCAAAGATAAAAGATAGTATGCAACTCCCCTATCTTGTAGACTGGAGTCCCCGGCAACGGCGCTAGAAATTCGCTTGATACAGAGTGGCAACTCTCCTCGTTGGTTACCCCAAGTGGAAGGTGAGATGCAGTGTAGCAACAAGTTTCCCTTAGCAAAGATGCTAAGGTTGAGTATCGAACCAGTAGGACTCCAAGAGATACAAGTAGGTGTCACGACGCTTGACGTGGACCTGCACACAGATACAAATAACTTCGCTCCCAACGAGTACAGAGGACTTGTCAATTCCTCCGGCCTTGTTGTTTACAAAGGATCAACGCAAGAGATAAAAGTGGAACTGAAAGTAAAGACTGAAAGTAAACTAAAGGTGTAAACAATAATGTGAAGATGGACCGGGGTCCCGTGATTTTCACTAGCGATGTCTCTCTCCCAAAAGACGATAAAAGTGCTAGCGAGGTAAAAAAATCACAGCTGGGCTATTGACAGAATTATGAAGGCACCGCAATGCTAACTATGCTGCAAAGAAAGGAAGGGCTCAAAAGCAATGGGCAATACGCCAAGGTAAGTAGACCGAAATCCAACTGCATCTACTACGAATCATCCACCTTGAGATATCTATCCAGAACATCTCGCTGGTATTAAGTTGCGAATCCCACCCAAAGTGTAAACTCAAAGCAGCAGACAACTGCATTAAAAGAACTTTGCGTAATATAAACAATCCTTGCACCCGCGGGTACAAGCACCGTTGTTTTATCCCTGGTGGCAACATCACATCCCCTAGTCTCATGTTTCTGTCACTCAAGCTAGACATCAAGGGGCTGAACCCACAATCAAGCATAACGCTCCCTCTTGGAGTTGCAACAAATCACTTGGCAAAAGTAAAATACTACAACTGAGAACATGCAAGAATTTACTCAAGAACAAAATATAAAGAGAAGAACCAAATATATTACTCATCATAATCTGAACATGATCTCATAATCCATCAGATCCTAGAAAACTCAGCATAGCAACAGCAGAAATTACAAAAGTGCCTCGATCATGTGAGACAGCTCACGAGGTCTCGAAAGTGGAAGCATAAAGAGGGGAAAGGTACATCACATAGCTACTGGTCACAGACCCATGGTCCAAGGGGGACTACTCACGGCACATCCGGGAGGCGTCCATGGCTATGGATGGTCTCCCGGAGGGGGTTCCTCCTCCCGGCAGGGTGTTGGGGCAGCTTCTCTAGGCAGCCCCGATCTTGAAACGGCGGCGGCGGCGATACAGAGGCGAGTTCGCGGAAAAGAGATCGATATTAGGGGTTTCCACCCCGAGGGCTAAATATAGGCGGAGGGGGTGTCGAGGGGACCCACAGGGAAGCCAGGAGGCCCCCTGGCGCGTCCTAGGGTGGGGCCGCGCCAGGGACCCTTCTGGAGTCCCTGTGGTGGGCCCCCTCTGCTGCCTTGGTGATTCCGGAAGCTTCCGCGTCACTGATTTTTTATCTGATTTTTCTGGATTTTTGGAGCACTTTTAATGCCCGGAAAACCTTGAAATACAAAAACAGCAGAAGATAGCAACTGGCAGCTGGGTGCACTGGGTTAATAGATTAGTCCAAATATGCTCAAAAGTGTATGAAAGTTCAAGCAAATCATGGCAAAGTCACACAAAACATGCATGGAGCAAGCAGAAATTATAGATACGTTTGGGACGTATCACCACGTTAGTAGCCCCCGAGTGCCTTGGTAACTCGAAGCGCCAGCCAAGGACTCACAGTCGAAACATCACGTGGTGCACTTTATCATAGGAGCCTTTGGTCGGAAGTGCATCGAACCAGCGCCGCTCTTATGGTAATTTTGTGTGTGGGGATATATTACATAAAGGCCCTAAAACATGTGTGTGATCGGTCCAGTTAATTTCTCTAGGGAAAATACCTCATTGGTCTCTTCAAGCTCGATTCCCCGAACTCGAACCTGGAACAGGCCGGGCAAGCTCGACTCAGACCGCAGAGGTCTTCTGAGTCGAACTTCCAGCAATGGAAAGGGAACCCAACGCGTCCGTCAAGATTTTTCATCATACCGTGGGTATGGATTTCTTGAGGAAAGTCGCAGCTGAGGCGAGTCCTAGCTCGGTCGACGGATCAATGGGGTCTTCCTTTCACGTCGTAGACGTGGCAACCAGGGTGTTGTTGCAGCCTGGGATAATGAATGAGGCGAGCGCCATAAAGTAGTTGTTGACCCGATCAACTCTATTGAGGACCATGGTTCATTTGGTTATGAGCCATGGGACCACCAATATTTCGAGTGACAACGCACTAGAGGACATTTGAGGCAGGACTCGAAATGTCACCGAGTACTTAAGCTTGTGAAGATAATCGGATCAACTCTGATGATGATCCTTATGATGTTTTTCTTTATAGGCGGCCGAGGTAGCCGCAAGTATGCTACCGATGGGAGTGTTTGGATGAAATATAGAAAGTGGAGTTTAGCAGTCGCCAACTTGGAAGTGCATCGAGTCGACTTGTACTGCGGCGTCTGATACGTCCAAAATGCATCACTATTTTATATAGTAATTCTTTCTTATTCATTGATATATTTCATGTTATGATGCTATTCTTATGTTGTTTTGGCTTGTTTTACACAGTTTGCAACTTTCCGATGCCGAAGCAGCAGACGCATGATTCAGCGGTGAAAGTGGACGCTGAGTTGCTGAAACAAAAGACCTCAAAATCACCTGAAAATCGACGGAGCTCATTTTCTAGAAGAATGATGGGGACACACAAAACGGAGACCAGAGGGGGGCCACCAGGTGCCCAGGCGCCCCCCTGGCGCGGCCCCACCCCTGGCCGCGCCGGGTGGCCGCCTGGACCCCTGGGCCCACCCCAAGCTCCCCCCTCTGACCTATTTATCCCTCGTCGTCCGAAAAACCCTAAAAATGGAGGAGTTTCACGAGTTCAGCCGCCGCTCCGTGGCGGAAACCAACAGAAGAGAAAAGACATCTCCGGCGGGCATATTCCGCCGGGGAGAACACCTCCCGGTAGGGGAGATCATCGCCATTGTCATCACCATCGTCATGGGCATCATCGAGATCATCATCATCCCCAACATCAGCACCATCTCCACCATCATCCAATCTCATCTCACAAGTTCAACTTGTGTTGTAATCCGTACTATCTATCCTCCCTACTCTACCGGTGTTGATTGCTACCGTGTGATGAATGCAATTGAGTTTTGTTGGAGAAATATCATTGTGTCCAGATTGTTTATCATCTATTTATCCACACTGATCATGATCTCTTTTATGTCTTGTGAGTAGTTACTTTAGTTATTGAGGACATGGGAGCAATCTAGTTGTTAGTAGTCATATGATGCTGAAGTAATATGGGTTGTTTGATATTTAAGTTGTGTTGTTATTTTCCTAGTGGTGTTGTGTGAGTCGAACACTCAACACTTCGCCTCATTAAGGACCTAGGGGAATGCATTGTGTATCAAGAATGCTTACGGTGGATTGTCGGAGTGACAGAAACCTGAACCCCAGTTCGCACGCTTTTGCACAAGGGAACAATGGATCATCGATCGTATTGCTATGGTTAGGCTTTTGCATTAATTACTATCTTGTATTTGCGGATGCTTGCAAGATGTTTAATCATAAGAGTGCACTTATCTTAGTCTAGAAGGTGCACTAGCATAGATCCACCCACTCAACACTTATAAACACATCACATAGTACCGATGCGAAATATGGCGAAAGTACGTGATTATTTCTCCCGTGTGTCCTCAAGAACGTTTTAGCCTTTATAAGTTCAGTTGCTAGGCCTATCCTTTGCTCAAAAGGATTGGGCCACTTTTTACTCCTCGGTGCCTTTCACTTTACTCGCCTTTACTTCTTTGTTTCTTATATCGAAAACCCCTAAAAAACTATATTTCAGTTCCTGGAGCCATTTGTTTACCAAAGTCACTTACCAATACCTTATGCTCCCCATTGGGTTCGACACTCTTATTTATCGAAAACGCTACCAAGGAGATCCTACAGTTGAGGTCATTAAGTACTGTTTTTTGGCGCCGTTGCTGGGGAGCGTAGCGCTATTAGTAAGTGAAGTTGGTAAGGAAGTTTTTATATTTCTGTTTTTATTTTTCTGTTGCTACTTTTTGTCCTTATGCACACCTCTACTCTTGGTTCGTTGTTTATGGGGAAACGCCCCACAACTGTGGTAGTCACTCCCACCCCTACTGAAACTGTGCCTTACAAAATACCGTCTGGTATTATCAATTATGTCTTAGCTAATCGCTATGCAGGAGACAGACATCCAGGTGAACACTTGCTATATTTATCACAACTATGTTCATTATTTAAGCTTGCAGGTGTGTCAATGGAGTTCATCATGAAGAAATTATTCTCCATATCACTTTTAGATAAAGCTTCAGATTGGTATAAGCTCCTCGATAACTCACACCCGCTTAATTGGCAAGAGCTTATGTCTCTCTTTTATACAAAGTTTTATCCTCTTCATGAAATTCATCGAGACAGGAATTACATCTATAACTTTTGGTCTCGTGACGGAGAGAGCATCGCTCAAGCTTGGGGGAGACTGAAGTCCCTAATGTTCAAATGTCCTATCCATGAACTCCCCAAAGATATTATAATTACAAATTTTTATGCCAAACTTTCTCGTCAGGATAAGGAGATGTTGGATGCCTCCTCTAGCGGGGTATTCCAAACAATAAGCGTTGAAGAAAAGTGGGATCTCATTGAGAGGATCCAGAAAAACACTGAAGACTAGGAAATCGACAAAGGTATTGAACCCGCTATAAATTATGAGCATGATTACATTGAGAGCTATGCGAAAACTGATTACTTTAATACCTTTTGTTCTAAGATTGGTTTTTATTCCCAGCTTATGATTGATTTTTGTAAGAACTTTGCCTCTCACATTGACTCTTCTAAGGAGGAGAAGGATCAGTATCATAAACCCTTTAAAGAATTACCTGTTGATATAAATGTTGATGACCCTATTCTGCCTGCAGTTTTTTATGAAAAGCCCCCTTTTCCTACAAGGATGAGAGAGAACTCTTTTGTGACAGGCATAATAAATAAAAGTGTGAAACGAATTGATGAACCTGAGGACCTGATCAAGGTCGATCCTCACGTTGTGGTGGTTAAAGATTTAGTTACTAATGATGTTTCAGATTCCATTATAAATTTTTGTGCTGTTTCAACTAACATTGTCACAGCCAAGAATAAAAACCCAATTTCAGGTACACCAGTTGTATCTGTTAAAATAGGAGATCACAATTATTATGGGCTATGCGATTTGGGATCAAGTGCTAGTGCTATTTCTTATTCACTTTATCAAGAGATCATGGGTGAGATTTCACCCTGTGAACTTGAAGAGATTGATGTTACTATTTATCTAGCAAACAAAGAAACTATCTCTCCCATTGGAATTATGAGAGATGTTGAAGTCCTATGTGGAAAGGTAAAGTATCCTACCGAATTTCTCGTACTTGGTTCAGTGCAAGATAGTTTTTGCCCTATTCTCTTTGGTAGACCTTACCTCAGCACTTGTGGTGCTATAATAGATTGCAAAAAGGTAAAATTTCTGTTGAATTCAATGGTGAGCCATATGAATTGAACTTTTCTAAGTTCTCCAAGCAGCCTCGTGGTACTAATTTACCTAGTGATGATAAAATTATTGAAAATATTTCTTCTATTGCTAATCCTCCTAATGATCCTTTGCAACAATATATTGAAGACCACGAGAATGATATGCATATGCAGGAGAGAAATGAGTTAGATGAAATATTCACAAGACAAACTGCTATCTTGAAGCACAACCTTCCGGTTGAACCTTTAGGAATCCTAGCACAACCAAAAGAAGACCCAGAAGAGCGGTTATTGGAGACACTTCGCAGACACCATGGTGCCTTGGGCTATACCCTTGATGACCTTAAGGGGATTAGTCCATCGATTTTACAACACACTATCAATCTCGAGCCCGATGTTAAGCCAGTTGTTCATCATCAACGACGGATGAACCCAAGGATGAAGGACGTGGTTAGGACTGAAATTCTCAAGCTTCTAGCCGTAGGTATCATCTATCCTATAGCTGATAGTAGGTGGGTAAGTCTAGTTCATTGTGTTCCTAAGAAAGGAGGTATGACTGTTGTTTCTAATGATAAAAATGAACTAATACCTCAAAGAGTTGTTATTGGATATGGAATGTGTATTGATTACAGGAAGTTGAATAAGGCAACCAGGAAGGACCACTACCCGCTGCCCTTTATTGATCAGATGCTTGAGAGGTTGTCTAAAAACACCTACTTTTGCTATCTTGACGGGTACTCTGGCTTCTCTCAAATTCATGTAAACACTGCCGATCAAGAGTAGACCACTTTCACGTGTCCTTACGGTACTTATGCTTACAGGTGTATGCCTTTTGGTTTATGCAATGCACCAGCTACTTTTCAGAGATGCATGTCTGCTATTTTTCATGGTTTCCGTGAGGAGATTGTGGAAGTCTTCATGGACGATTTCTCCGTCTATGGAACTTCCTTTGACCACTGTCTCCACAATCTTAATAAAGTTTTACAGAGATGCGAAGACACAAATTTAGTTTTAAATTGGGAGAAGTGCCACTTCATGGTTAACGAAGGGATCGTTCTTGGTCACAAGATTCCTGAGAGGGGAATTGAAGTGGACAAGGCGAAGATTGAAGCTATTGAAAGGATGCCCTATCCAAGGGACATTAAAGGTATTCGTAGTTTTCTCGGTCATGCTGGTTTCTATAGAAGATTTATTAAAGACTTTTCTAAGACTTCGAGACCCCTCAGTAATCTTCGCCAGAAGGATGTTCCTTTTTTATTTGATGAAGATTCTAAGGAGGCTTTTGAAGTTCTTAAGAAAGCTTTGATAACCGCTCCTATAGTACAACCACCTGATTGGAAATTGCCCTTTGAAATTATGTGTGATGCTAGTGATTTTGCTGTTGGATCTTTTTTAGGACAAAGGGTTGATAAGAAATTGAATGTTATACATTATGCTAGCAAAACCCTTGATAGTGCTCAAAAGAATTATGCTACTACTAAGAAGGAATTCTTAGCAGTAGTGTTTGCCTGTGATAAATTTAGACCTTATATTGTTGATTCTAAGGTTATTATTCATACTGACCATGCTAATCTTCAGTACCTTATGGCAAAGAAGGATGCCAAACCAAGACTCATCCGGTGGGTACTCCTTCTTCAAGAGTTTGATTTACAGATTGTTGATAGGAAAGGAGCAGATAATCCGGTGGCGGACAATCTTTCAAGGATGGAAGATATACCGCACGACCCCATCCCATTGAACTATAGTTTTCCAGACGAACAGCTTGCCGTTGTAAAAGTACAATCTCTTTCTGATCCTTGGTTTGCAGATTATGCTAATTTTATCATTGCAAAGTATTTGCCTCCAGGTTTAACATTTCAGCAAAGGAAGAAGTTCTGCCATGATTTGAGGCACTACTTTTGGGATGACCCTCATATTTTCAAAGAAGGTCTAGACGGGATCGTGAGAAGATGCATACTGGAGCACGAGCAGAAGGACATTCTCAGACAATGTCACGATAGTCCCTATGGAGGACATCATGCCGGTGAGAGGACTGCACATAAGGTTCTTCAATCAGGTTTTTATTGGCCTACTCTCTTTAAAGATGCTAGAAATTATGTTTTACCTTGTGATAAGTGTCAGAGAGTTGGTAATATTAGTAGGAGGAATGAGATGCCTATGAATTACTCTCTAGTGATTGAGCCTTTTGATTGCTGGGGTTTTAATTTTATGGGTCCTCTTCCTCCCTCACACAAGTACACTCACATTTTAGTGGCTGTTGATTATGTAACCAAGTGGGTTGAAGCAATCCCCACGGAGAGTGCTGATCACAAAACATCTTTGAAAATGCTCAAAGATGTAATTTTCCCTAGGTTTGGTGTACCTAGGTACCTCATGACTGATGGAGGATCACACTTCACGCATGGAGCTTTTAGAAAAACTTTAGCCAAATACGATGTCAATCATAGAATTGCTTCACCGTACCATCCTCAAACTAGTGGACAAGTTGATCTCACCAATAGAGAGATAAAGTTGATCTTACAAAAGACAGTCAATAGTTCTAGAAAGGACTGGTCGAAGAAGTTAGGAGATGCTTTGTGAGCGTATAGAACTTCTTACAAAAATCCCATGGGCATGTCTCCCTATAAGATGGTCTATGGCAAGCAAGGCTTGCCATTTTACATTAGAGTTGGAACACAAATATTTCTGGGCTGTTAGAGAGATTAATGCTGACCCAAAGTTAGCTGGTGAAAAGCATCTCATGAACTTGACTTCTCTAGATGAGTGGAGAAGTGAAGATTACGAGAGTGCTAAAATGTTTAAGGAAAAGGTAAAGAAGTGGCATGATAGAAGGATTCTAAAACATGAATTTAATGTTGGTGATAAAGTTTTGTTGTTTAGATTTCGTTTCAGGTTTTCTCCAGGTAAACTACTTTCCAGATGGGAAGGGCCGTTTCATATCGAAGAAGTATACCGCTCCGGTGCAATCAAGATTAATAATTTTGATGGCACCAAACCTCAAGTTGTGAATGAGAAAAGACTGAAGCATTACATGGCGGGAGACCCCGTCAATGTAGATGTAAATTTAATAAACACAACAACTCACGAAGAATACGTTGCGGCCCGATTTCAGACACCAGCAGAAGCAGAATAAGAAAAGGTGTTGAAAGCAGGATCTTGGAGACTGAAGCTTCTCATGAGACGGGAGAACCTCTTCCATAGAAGTGCTTCACCAAGGACTACGTGATCAACAGGAACATGCATGAGGATTAAATCTCCTCGGGTAATGGCATCCCCTTAGCTTGATCCAAGCTCGAGGGAGTGCCCAGTATCTTTATCTTTATCTTATTCTTTTAGAGTCAAGTAGAGTCGTATCATGTCTAGGGAAGTTATTATATGAAATAGGTGTTTGCATTGAGGTCTATCACTCCTTCTGTGGAGAGTCTGTATCCATGAGTGTGGAGTCGTCCATGATGGAATATTAATGAGAAGCCTATTGGTTCCTTCGCTGCACTCAATATTCTCTTCACGCAATCGACCTTATATGATGATTCTTATGGGGAGTATTGACCTTATATCAGGTATGGCTTTGAAAACTTTCTTTAAATTTTGGCAAACATAGATTTGGTCAAGACAACATGCATGTTTTCTCAAGTAGAGACATAGCCAAAACCTTTATATTGTTATGCTTGAAGTGTTATGTTTACAAGGAAGACAACTTGATGTGCCATGCTTACCTTAATAATTATGCTTTATATGTTTTGCATCTAAGTTAACATCAATTGTCTGTTCTCTCAAAGCCTTTGCTAGCCAAACTATTTGCCAAGCAAATTTCTGCTTGTGCATCCATACCCTGAAACCAATATCTTCCATTAGAGTCCACCTTACCTTCCTATTTGTGGTATTCCCCTACCACTTCTAAAAGTATAGAATTTATGTGTTATCCTTAAATGTTCAAAATCTTCTGTTTTGTGCCTCTTGTTTAGCTCATGAGGAAGTAGTAGGTAATTCATGATCTTCTTAAGTTTGACAAGTTTTACCCCGGGATTGCATGTCTAATCTGCAAACCCATAATACGAGGAGGAACTGGCATGAGTGCGCCCAACTCGAAAGATAATACAACAAAAAAACCTCCTTCACGCTTGGTCTATGAGAAATCAAAAACTTTGGCAGTGATAAACAAAGGATATTAAGGGGATGTGATCGTCCCCACTTGGGAGCCGTTCCTCAAAACTTGTCCATCTTGAGAAGTAATTGACCTATCTATTAGCATTCGTTGACAAACTACACACCTCCCAAAATTTGTTTTCATTCTGTTTGATTTAAGGATAGCACATGAGTTTTCCCTACTTGCCTGTAACAAGGCTTTTCTTTTACTTTTATGTTGAGTCAGTTTTCCCACTTCCTTCCTTCCTTAAAGAGAACAAACACTTGATGTTGATGAGGATTCATTCACATAATGCTGCATTAAGTTTTGCCATGCTACATCATCATTGACATTATCTTTAGATAAGTAAGTTGCTTGCGAAAGCGTTTTCCAAGCAAGCATCTTCCTTTGTGTTAACATTTTCACTTCATGACTAATAACATGTTATTTCAAAAGCTTCAAATTCTTTCATTATAATTAGAAAGAGAAAAAGTAAAAGTTTCTAGTTGTCCTTTGACCGAGGATATGTTTGCCATAATTTGATGAGTTTTCTCAGTCCTACTTCTGATTATAATTGTTATTACTTTCTCATAAGGACCTTATGAGTTGAGGTTGCTGTTGAGGATGCTTGAGTTTGGTGAAGGAATCATGATGCTTCTTGTCCGTAATCTATTTATCGACACTTCACTTTCTAAACTTGTGGACAAGTTTACCGAGCTCAGTATTCTCTTGGGGACAAGAGAGGTCTAAGCTTGGGGGAGTTGATACGTCCAAAATGCATCACTGTTTTGGCTTGTTTTACACACTTTGCAACTTTCCGATGCCGAAGCAGCTGACGCAGGATTCAGCGGTGAAAGTGGACGCTGAGTTGCTGAAATAGAAGACCTCGAAATCACCTGAAAATCGACGGAGGTCATTTTCCAGAAGAATGACGGGGACACGCAAAACAGAGACCAGAGGGGGGCCACCAGGTTCCCAGGCGCCCCCTGGCGCGACCCCACCCCTGGCCGCGTCGGGTGGCCGCCTGGACCCCTGGGGGCACCCCAGGCTCCCCCCTCTGGCCTATTTATCCCCCGTCGTCCGAAAAACCTAAAAAGGGAGGATTTTCGCGAGTTCCGCCGCCGCTCCTTGGCGGAAACCAACACAGGAGAAAAGACATCTCCGACAGGCAGATTCCGCCGGGAAGAACACCTCCCGGAAGGGGAGATCATCGCCATCATCATCACCATCGTCACGGGCATCATCGAGATCATCATCAACATCATCCCCAACATCAGCACCATCTCCACCATCATCCCATCTCATCTCACAAGTTCAACTTGTGTTGTAATCCGTACTATCTATCCTCCCTACTCTACCGGTGTTGATTGCTACCGTGTGATGAATGCTATTGAGTTTTGTTGGAGAAATATCATTGTGTCCAGATTGTTTATCATCTATTTATCCCCACTGATCATGATCACTTTAATGTCTTTTGAGTAGTTACTTTAGTTCTTAAGGACATGGGAGTAGTCTAGTTGTTAGTAGTCATATGATGCTGAAGTAATATGTGTTGTTTGATATTTAAGTTGTGTTGTTATTTTCCTAGTGGTGTTGTGTGAGTCGAACACTCAACACTTCGCCTTATTAAGGACCTAGGGGAATGCATTGTGTATAAATAATGCTTACGATGGGTTGCTGGAGTGACAGAAACCTGAACCCCAGTTCGCACGCTTTTGCACAAGGGAACAATGGATCATCGATCGCATTGCTATGGTTAGGCTTTTGCCTTAATTACTATCTTGTATTTGCGGATGCTTGCAAGATGTTTAATCATAAGAGTACACTTATCTTAGTCTAGAAAGTGCACTAGCATAGATCCACCCACTCAACACTTATCAACACAGCACATAGTACCGATGCGGAATATGGCGAAAGCACGTGACTATTTCTCCAATGTGTCCTCAAGAACATTTTAGCCTTTATAAGTTCAGTTGCTAGGCCTATCCTTTGCTCAAAAGGATTGGGCCTATTTTTACTCCTCGGTGCCTTTCACTTTACTCGCTTTTACCTTTTTGTTGCTTATATCGAAAACCCCTAAAAATCTATCTTTCAGTTCTGTGTGCGGGTCTTGGTAAAGAAGCAACCTCGGTTGTGAACGGCGCCATTGTTCACTTTACCACCTACTTGTCGCCGTTTGGAGTCCTCCTGGTTCGATCTCAACCTTGGTATCTTTGCCAAGGGAAATTTGCCGCTACACTACATCTCAACCTTCCACTTGGGGTAACCAATGAAGGGCGAGAGCTATTACCTCCTCGCTAGCATCAAGCAATTTCTGGCGCTATTTCCGGGGACTCCACTCTACAAGATAGGGGAGTTTCACACTATCTTTTATCTTTGATTTTTAGTCTTGTTAGTTTACCTTTCAATTTTTATCTTAGTGTCCCTTATCGAAAACACCAAAAAATTAGTTACCTTGCTAGTAGTTGTCATTATGTTTGGTCCTTTTGCCTTTGGCGAGGCAGAAGTGCTCACCTTTAAACAAAGAGGTGGTGAAAGTCTAAAAGATGCTTGCTATAGAATTAATGATTCTAAAAAAAGAGCCACCAAGAAGAAATCCACTACTATTCTGCTTAGAAACTTTTATGTTGGAATTACTTCTTGGAATAGGTTTATTCTAGATACAACTATCAATCGGAATTTCCTAGAATTCCCAGTTTGGGAAGCTCTTAATGTTATGGAAAATCTTGTTGGAAATCTCCATGTTGCTAGCATTCAAGAGGGCATTATTCTGGCTCACATTATGAGAAAACTTGAAAAGATAGAGCTAGAAATTCCAAGCATCAATAAGATAAATGAGTTAGATCGTAGGATTCAAGGGAATTTGAATAGACTTGATAGCTCCATGCATAAAATTATCAAAACTTTGGAGGTCATCAAATCCCATGATTTGGATCCTTCTGGGATAGATAAGATTGAGAAAATCATTGACACTTTAGGAACTACTTTCTCCTAAATCAAAAGAAAAAAATTAGAAACTCCGACAAAGAAGGAACCTAAGTTCGTTTACGTCCCTAAGGTTCCTCGACCCAAAAACAAACCACTTATTGCCAAGGGAGTTGAAACTGTGAAGATTTTGGAAGAGTATCTTGGACAGAATTAGAAATCAAACTCCAATTGATCTTCAACCTTTTGCTTTTATCCCTAGAAGTATCTTGATACGTCCCAAACGTATCTATAACTTCTGCTTGCTCCATGCATGTTTTGTGTGACTTTGCCATGATTTGCTTGAACTTTCATACACTTTTGAGCATATTTGGACTAATCTATTAACCCAGTGCACCCAGCTGCAAGTTGTTGTTTTCTGCTGTTTTTGTATTTCAGGTTTTCCGGCCATTAAAAGTGCTCCAAAAAATCCAGGAAAATCAGATAAAAAATCAGCGCGACAGAAGCTTCCGGAATAATCAAGATATGGCAGGAGGGCCACCACCGGGAGCCCAGGAGGGTCCTTGGCGCGGCCCCACCCTAGGCCGCGCCAGGAGGCCTCCTGGCTTCCTGGTGGCCCCTCTCGGTGCCCCCCTTCGCCTATATTTACCCCCTGGGGTGGAAACCCCTAAGACGGGACTCCTCTTTCGCGATCTCGCCTCTGTACCGCCGCCACCGCCGTTTCTAGATCGGGGCTGCCTGGAGAAGCTGCTCCGGCACCCTGCCGGGAGAAGCTACTCCCTCTGGGATACCATCCATAGCCATGGACGCCTCCCGTATGTACCGTGAGTAGTTTTCCTTGGACCATGGGTCCGTGACCAGTAGCTTTGTGATCTATCTCTCCCTTCTTTGTGCCTCCACTTTCGAGACCTCGTGAGCTGCCTCACATGATCGAGGCACCTTTGTGATTTTCTGTCGTTGCTATGCTGAGTTTGTTGGGATCTGATGGATTATGAGACTATGTTCACATTGTGATGACTAATATATTTAGTTCTTCTCTTTTATATTTTGTTCTTGAGTAAATTCTTGCATGTTCTCCGTTGCCGTATTTTACTTTGGCCAAGTATTTTGTTGCAACTCCAAGAGGGAGCGTTATGCTTGATTGTGGGTTCAGCCCCTTGATGTCTAGCTTGAGTGACAGAAACATGAGACTAGGGGATGTGTTGTTGCCACCATGGATAAAACAACGGTTCTTGTATCCGCCGATGCAAGGATTGTGTCAGATCCCTCTGTTAGGTATGTGCTAGGGTTAGCTAGTACCTTTGCATCATGCAAAAATTTCAAAAAGAAACCTCAAAAATCAATTCAAAATCCAAATGGGAGAAGGAACACCCCCCAGATGAATTAATTCAAAAGGCCAGATAAAAATATTTTCCAAAAATTCATGTTAGAGTTTTGAAAAGTCTTATAAATGAGTGTGATCACATATGAAGTGATGTGGGACCCATCCCATGCTCATAGATTTTTCAAATATTCAAACAGTACCTTGGAAATAAAGAAATCCCCCTATTTGATTTAAAATTCAAATCATTTGAATTTTAAAAATGTTGAAAGTTTATGAGTGGCTAGTCTATATTATTATGAGGCCACATAAAAAGTTTCAGCATTTAATAAAATGGTTTGGTATTTTATCAGAGCCAAAACAAATAACAGAAAACAGAAAGGAAAGATTAAACAGAATAAAAGGAAAAGACTTACCTGTTGCCCAGGGCGAAGCCCACCTCTCCAGCCGGCCCAGCCCACCTGGACCCTCCCCTGTCGTCTTCCTCCCCACGCCCCGAAGCTGCTCGGTGGAATGCATGCAGCACTCCACCGACGCCGCCGACGAGCCCTGGCCACCTCCTGCTTCCCCCTCGCCACCTCTTCACACCTGGAGACGCCCTGGAGTCGTCCACGTCCATTTCCCCCCTCCTCATCGTCTTCCTCCTCCTCCTGCGCCGATTTCTTCAACGTCCGAGGACCCGCCGGAGCGCGCCACCGTGGAAGACATGGCCATCATGGCCTAGAGCTCAGGCCAACTTGTCCCGTGCGTGCATCGTCGTCGACTTCATCGCCTCGCAGAAGACGGCGCCTTGATTTGATCCAGAGGAGACGCGAGCCTCACCGAATCGCCGCCGGTCGCCGGAGAGCTACCTCGTCGATTCGCCACCACCAGACCCTCCCCGAGCCCGCTGACCACGCCATCGAATTCGTGGTGAGCTCCTGCCCGTTTCCCCCAACCTGGCGCCCTCTCTCTTGGTCTCTAGCCGCCTTCACCATGGACGCCGTAGCTCGTCGCCGCCATGGATGAGCTCGAGGTCACCCCTGTGCCCCTTCGACTCGTCCAGCGCACGCGTTTGGCTCCTGAGCCCGATAGCTTTCGAACGCAAGTGAAATCAACCCGATCCGTGCACGGTAGCGCCGACCACGACCTCGTCGCCGTACTGTTTCCGCCGGAGTCGTCGCCGTCGTCGACTGCGGGCACCCAGTGAACCCCCGATGCCACCAAACGACGCGGAAGACCTCCAGGAGCAAGATGGTGCCCTCCCCGTGCTCTCCCGTGGCCTGTAGCGGATTCCGGCGAGTCGCCGCCGTGGTTCTCGTCGCCGGCGTCAAGCCGCCGGTGGCTTAGCCACTAATCACGAGTTAAGTGACCCCTGTGTCACTGACCAGTGGGCCCAATGGCTTAATTAAGCCACTGGTTTAATTTTAACCACGGGTTTAAACACTAAGTCACAGACAGGTGGGACCCCCTCGTCAGTTTGACTGGTCAAACCCCCCTGCTGACGCAATAAACCAAAAATGATTAAAAAGAAATCCAGAAAATCCAGAAAACACCCAAACTTTGGAAATTCATAATTAATTCATATTAACTCCAAATTGGACAAATAATATATGAAAAATGATCAGGAGAAAATTATCTTTCCAATTATGCAACTTTCAACTCTGTTTGAGTTGATTTTAAAATGGGATCAGTAGCATATATCATTTGCTTTATTTGAATTTATTTCAAATTCAAACCAAATGATTTTGCCACTTGGACCATGAATTTATGTTGCAAATCAACCACACTTCAGAGGCATATCGTACACATTGAAGTTAATTCAAATTGATCAAACTATATCATGTATAACTTGGTTAAGGTTGAATTCAAATGTGGAATTTGAATTTGCATTTTAAAAATGCAATATATTCCACTTAAATGGAATTGCCTCACACATCAAACTTGTACTTCAAGCTTAAACATTCTATCATGTGCTTGAGCATTGCATTCATATTGATTGCTAATTGTACTTGCTTGTCGAGTAGAGGTTGAACCGGAGCAAGAGGTCACCCCCTTCGCTGAAGATCCAGAGCCCGACTCTCGTCAGCAAGGCAAGCAAAACCCCATTGATCATGTCGATAAAATCCCACTTCCCTCTCATGTCTCGCTTATGCATTGTATAGGATGATCACCATGCTTCGTTTCTACCGCATAGATGAACCCATTCCTTTGCATGACCTATCTTTTGTCACAGTAGTAAGCAAACCACAATCCTAGCAACTGTAGGAGTTGTTTGATATCATGTGGCCCCTGCAAATGTTACTGCTTATTGCATGCTTAGTATGTTTCCATGTTGTTACTGTGATGTGAGTCGGGATGGGAATAATCATGTTGTTGATGGTAGAAAAGTGTTGGTGAATCGACCCTAATACTAGGTGAACGATGAGAGGCTGTGTAGGAGTACACGGTGGGTTGTCTCGTTGAACACCGCCCTAAGTCCGAGTTCTTGTGTGGTGATCCAAGTTGAAGAGTACAACCACACATTGGGCTCACTGACCCCTCTCGACTTATTAACTCATCCCTTTCGATGTCCAGATGTCGCAGTAGTTCGGAGTTCTGGTAGGCTTGTGGCCTGGATGCTAAGTGAGAGAACGGCTCATCCGAGACCGGCTTATGCACCACGCACACATCGCTTGGGTCCACTTCGGTAAACCGGCCGGGTTCACGATTGTGGTAGCCAACCCAAGTAGGCGGCTTTCTTGGACTAGATAGGCTATGAGGTAACAGTTGTGGTGAGCATCCTCGCTGGCACCCCTTGAATGGTGTCGAGATCAAAGGCGGTAAATGATGGTCATGTGTGTGTAGCGGTACACCCTTGCAAGGTTAACAAAACTATTCGAATAGCCGCGTCCGCGGTTATGGACTACTTGGAAAGCTTAGCTTGATTATTAGATAACTTGAACCGGATACTTCTAAAACACACCAAGATAAGTGTGAGTGCTATGGCGTGCTTTCTCGTGGGGAAGTCGAGGAAGGCATCATAGTGGTGTAATTGGTTGGTGGAAGTAGTGGACTCGTGTACGCTTCTTACCTCAAGTCTGGTACTCGTAGTTCAGGACTAGCCAAGTCAAAGCTGGCATTTCTGCAAGTGAACCCCACCTCCCTTTACCTTCATACATGTGCATGAGTAGCATAGCTCCTACGTAAGTCTTGCTGAGTACGATTTTGTACTCACGTTTGCTTAATCTATGTTTTAGATGACGCCACTGACCCCGAAGGTGGCTTCTTCATCGAGTTGGACGACTGAAGTTAAGCTAGTCTAGTCCCAGTCAGCAGACTGGTTCCCTCGTGGAGGGCTTTGTGTTTGAATAAGGCTTCTTAAGCCATTTGTTAAACTTGTCTGTACTCAGACATAATTTGCTTCCGTTCGGTGTTGTAATGTTGGATCACATGTATGTGATCTCTGTTTGTACTCTATAAGAGTTATAAATAAAATGTACACTTTGTAGAGAATTGCAATGGTACCTACTGTTCATACAAGGCGTGTGTGCTGCGTGTATGTTTATAACATGCATGTCTTTGTATGGGTTTTCGAGACCTTAGTTGTGTTCTGGCTGGCGGTCTTTCATACACCAAGTGGCCCTTAGATGTGCGCAGCTTGGGGCATCGCGATGCGATTGTTCGAGACTCGGTCTCGGGCACACTTTGTGGTATGATCGAGCCCGCCCTAGACCCCGACTAAGTGATCGGGCTGGAGTAAGTCTATGTAAGAGTCTAGAGATAGTCGATAGTATGGTTGAGGCGACTTGTCTTTGAATATGGGAGTTCACCACCCATATCAGTAGACTTGTGTGTGTACGATGAGGACCCATTACAGTTGATCATCCGGCCTGGATGGGATGCCCCTCACGTACGATGCTCTCCGAGAATGTTCAGTGCTTGGCCTTGTCTGCTTAGACAAGTGGGTGCGGTTCTCGGCTCTCCATATGACTATGTCTTAACTGTACTTGCATACGCTAACCCCGGGTCCCGACAGACTTGGTATCAGAGCAGGACTGACTGTAGGACTAGTAGCCTTGGCCGAAGTTGAGTCTAGCTTGCTATAGTTATATAGTTACTCTGGGTATATAAGGGAACAACGTAAGGCTTCATTTTTTCTCCTTACCCCCTTCGTTCTGAGTTCTGAGTCACCCTCATCTTACTCTACGGGAAGATAGGACTAGGCTCTCCTCTGTCTGATTAGCATATCTCGTTGATTGCTTCCTTATAGCCGTAGGAAAGTTGTGTCCAGGTTTTCCTAGCATTTTGATAATGCTGAATTCTTACATCGTATTATGTAAGTGTTGTTTTGCATGATTGAAAGAAATTGTCATTTCTTACAATTACAGCCGTTATGCTGTCCGAGTCATTCCAGGTTCATCATATAATCTGATGCATTTGCAAACTCTTGCTTTCTGTTTCAGATGGCAAATCTTCCCCCTCGGCAGATTGTTCGTTTGACCAGGTGCCTCGGTGTGCGTGGCCACCCCGCCACGTTGATCGAGATGATGTCCTACGTGGGATATCGATGGTACCCTGAGTACACCATCGAGGAGCAGTTCCACGACTTCAACCAGACACAGTTCCACTGCATTGTGCGGATTTACCCACACCACGTTGGAGTCACCCAGCCTATCCACTTTGGACATGGCATCGGCGTTACCGAGAACATGGCTGTGCAGGATGCTGCATACTCATGTATCACACTGCTGAGAGAGGAGCACACTTTGCTGAGAGAGACCTCATTCCGCTATATCCCAGCTGCACTTCCAGGAGAAGAGGGATATTACACCGGACTCTACTCAGATCACTCCGCAGAGGATCCAGCACTTCAGATGACTGCTAGGTTTGCTAGTGACAGAGACCGTGATGCACGTGCTCTCCGTTTTGAGCTCCACGCTACTCGTGTTCGTCTGTACCGAGCACTGACGCTCTTGGCACCCTTTGTGAGCGTGGGATCAGTGGAGTACGATGCGATCTATCCAGTGAGGACCCAGATGCCTTCTCGAGTTGCTTGGCCCGAGATTGGAGGAGTTTTTCCACCCCGTGGTCCTTTGCTTCCACCCTACACTGGACCTAGGCCCCATCCTTGCCCAAATGGATATCAGGGTCCACAAGCCTCCGTGTTTTCCGATGGTCACCTCCAGCTACCGGGATACGCGGGTAATTTTTATGAAGATTACTATGGAGATGGAGATGAGTGAGACCTCCTGTGGTCTTACTTAGTGAGGAGTTCTGTAACCTCACTCAAGGCAGAAGGACCGTTGACGAGTTCAGTCGTGAGTTCAACCGACTTGCTCGTTATGCAATTGAAGAAGTCTCCACCGACTCCAAGAAACAAGAGAGGTTCCGTCGTGGCCTCAACAGTGGACTCCGTCGCGAGCTCAACCTTCATGACTTTGCCACATTTCAGGTCCTTGTCAACAAGGCCATCAAGGCAGAGGACATGAACACCCCCAATGACTTTCGCAAACACCCTAGAGAGGAAGGTTCATCCAGCTCTGGTTCCCAGAAACGCAAGATCTGGATCCCAAATAGCATGTTCCGCCAGAATAACCCACCGAGGCCATCCTATTCGGCGCCTCGTCCCCCCACCCAGTTCCACCCAGCTCCACCAAACCACCCAGCTCCACGCACCGTTTTTGGAGCTTGCTACAAGTGTGGTCAGGCAGGCCACTACTCTCGCGAGTGTCCCCAGAACCAGCCCCAACACCAGAGTGTTCCACCACGTGCCGGAGGCAACAACAACAACAATGGTCGTGGCAAGCCACCCCAGAAGGTCTTCACCGCCAAACCCGCTCCTCCCGCCAATCGTGGACGTCTGAACCATATTGCCGCCGAAGAGACTGACGACACCACTGACGTCATTCTTGGTACGCTCCCAGTCAATTTTGTTCCTACTTCCGTTCTTTTCGACCCAGGAGCATCTCATTCATTCATGTCGGAAAGTTATGCACTTCGTCATGAGTTACCTTTTGTTGAATTGTCCAACCCAATGATTATTCAAACTCCACGGTCAAGATGGCAAACTAATAGAGTGAGCCATGGTAATCAAATAGCAATTGAGGGTTTAGTATTTCTTGCTTCACTCATAGCCCTCAAGTCTTCAGACATTGATGTCATCCTTGGCATGGATTGGCTATCAAGACAGAATGCCTATCTGGATTGCAAAGGCAAATCCGTGAAACTCACCCACCCTTCAGGCAAAACCATTAGCTATACCTCACCCAGAACAAGAACCCAAGTGCATTCCTTGAATGTACTTCCCCTTCCCGAACTTGAAGATATTCCGGTGGTTCGTGACTTCCCGGATGTCTTTCCTGAAGAGCTGCCGGGTATGCCACCCGACAGATGTGTAGAGTTTATAGTGGATCTTGTTCCAGGAACCGCACCAATTTCCAAACGCCCATACAAAATGGCCCCACATGAGTTAGCAGAGCTAAAAACCCAACTGGATGCTTCGTTGGCAAAAGGCTTCATCCGCCCTAGCTCATCGCCATGGGGTTGCCCCGTTCTGTTCGTGAAGAAGAAAGATGGAACAGAAAGGATGTGCGTAGACTATCGCCCGCTAAATTTAGCGACGATAAAGAACAAATACCCACTGCCCAGGATCAATGATCTTTATGATCAGCTTGCAGGATCCGCCGTCTTCTCAAAGATGGATTTAAGACTAGGTTATCATCAGATCCGAATCCGAAACGAGGACATTCCCAAAACGGCTTTCACTACTCGTTATGGTCTTTACGAGTACACCGTCATGTCCTTTGGTTTAACCAATGCCCCCGCCACATTCTCACGCTTGATGAATTCGATCTTCATGGAGTACCTAGATAAATTTGTTGTGGTTTATCTTGATGATATTCTCATCTACTCGGAGAACGAAGAAAATCATGCCAAACACTTAAGGCTGGTATTGATGAAACTTAGAGAGCATCGCCTGTACGCTAAATTCTCCAAGTGTGAATTCTGGCTACCAGAAGTGACCTACTTAGGCCACGTAATTTCTGCAAAAGGCATTGCTGTGAATCCCGAGAGAGTTCAGGCCGTCCTTGACTGGACTCCACCTGAATCGGTTAAGCAAGTTAGGAGTTTTCTTGGCCTAGCCAGCTATTGCCGTCGCTTCGTCGAGAACTTTTCTAAAGTTGCAAAGCCTCTAACTGAACTCCTCAAGAAAGATAAGAAGTTCCTATGGACTCCCAAGTGCGAGGAAAGCTTTCAGGAGCTAAAAAGAAGATTAACTTCCGCACCCGTGCTTGCACCTCCAGACACAAAAAGGGATTTCGAGATCTATTGTGATGCATCACGGCAAGGGTTAGGATGCATACTTCTGCAAGATCGACATGTGGTAGCTTATGCTTCACGCCAGTTGCGGCCACATGAAGAGAACTATCCTACCCATGACCTTGAACTCGCTGCCGTAGTTCATGCTCTAACAACTTGGCGACATTACCTCCTTGGTAATCGTTGTGAGATTTATTCCGACCACCAAAGCCTCAAATATATTTTCACCCAGCCAGATCTTAATCTCAGGCAAAGACGCTGGATTGAGTTGATAAAAGATTACGACGTAGCAATTTCTTACACCCCAGGCAAAGCCAATGTCATGGCTGATGCCCTAAGTCGTAAGTCGTACTGTAACAACCTCATGTTACAGCAGTATCAACCACTTCTTCATGAGGACTTTCGCAAACTCAATCTTGAGATTGTCCCTCATGGCTATCTTTCAACCTTGGTGGCGAAACCAACTCTTGAGGATCAAATTGTAGTTGCCCAAAGGCGTGCACGAGGTGTTCGCCGGATCAAGGAGAACATTGCTAGCGGAGTTGCTAAATGTTTCTCCACAGATAGCAAGGGAACGGTTTTCTTTGGGAATCGTTTAGTAGTACCTAAGAATAGGGAACTAAGGCAACTCATCCTCAAAGAAGCCCATGACACACCCCTCTCAATTCATCCCGGTAGCACGAAAATGTACCGAGATCTACGCCAGAGATTTTGGTGGACTAGGATGAAGAGAGACATTGCTCAATTTGTTGCCGAATGTGATACTTGTCGTCGCATTAAGGCAGAACATCAAAGACCTGCTGGTACACTTCAACCTTTGTCTATTCCCGAGTGGAAATGGGACAAAGTCGGTATGGACTTCATCACCGGCTTTCCAAAAACCCAGAAAGGAAACAATGCCATCTTCGTTGTCATAGATAGGCTTTCCAAAGTCGCTCACTTCCTTCCGGTTCGCGAGTCTATAACTGCTAGTCAGTTAGCGGACTTGTACATCTCCAGAATTGTATCACTTCACGGTGTTCCGTTGGAAATCAATTCTGATCGCGGTAGCCTTTTCACCTCTAGATTTTGGGGAAGCTTCCAACGTGCTCTGGGAACTCATCTCTCCTTTAGTACAGCTTTCCATCCTCAGTCTAGCGGTCAAGTCGAAAGGGTTAACCAGATTCTTGAAGACATGCTCAGAGCTTGTGTTATCTCATTCGGAAAGAATTGGGAGAATTCTCTTCCATATGCCGAATTTGCTTATAACAATAGTTTTCAATCTAGTCTGAACATGGCTCCATTTGAACTCCTTTATGGACGACGATGTCGAACACCTTTAAACTGGTCTGAAACCGGTGAAAGACAATTCTTTGGACCGGATATGATCAAGGAAGCAGAAGAGCAAGTTCGTATTATTCGTGATCAATTGAAAGCAGCCCAGTCTCGTCAGAAAAGCTACTATGATCGTCATCATAGGCAAGAGAGCTACAATCTGGATGAGAAGGCTTACCTTCGGGTTACTCCTCTGAAGGGAACCCAACGTTTCGGTATCAAAGGCAAATTGGCCCCACGTTACATCGGTCCTTTCCGCATTATTGCTAAACGTGGAGAAGTTGCCTACCAACTTGAACTACCTCCGCACCTTTCCCGAGTACACGATGTATTCCATGTGTCCCAACTCAGGCGTTGCTTCAAGGACCCCATCCGCGAAGTCGACCATGAAACGCTTGATCTCCAAGATGACCTTTCTTATCGAGAATACCCCATTCATATTCTTGATTCAGCAGAGCGTGTCACTCGTCGTCAGAAGATTAGGTTTCTGAAAGTGCAATGGTCACACCACTCCGAAAGAGAAGCTACGTGGGAGAGAGAAGACCGTCTTAGTGCCGAGTACCCCACCTTCCTCCCGCAGACTTCTGAATCTCGGGACGAGATTCTTTTGAGTGGGGGCGAGTTGTCAGATCCCTCTGTTAGGTATGTGCTAGGGTTAGCTAGTACCTTTGCATCATGCAAAAATTTCAAAAAGAAACCTCAAAAATCAATTCAAAATCCAAATGGGAGAAGGAACACCCCCCAGATGAATTAATTCAAAAGGCCAGATAAAAATATTTTCCAAAAATTCATGTTAGAGTTTTGAAAAGTCTTATAAATGAGTGTGATCACATATGAAGTGATGTGGGACCCATCCCATGCTCATAGATTTTTCAAATATTCAAACAGTACCTTGGAAATAAAGAAATCCCCCTATTTGATTTAAAATTCAAATCATTTGAATTTTAAAAATGTTGAAAGTTTATGAGTGGCTAGTCTATATTATTATGAGGCCACATAAAAAGTTTCAGCATTTAATAAAATGGTTTGGTATTTTATCAGAGCCAAAACAAATAACAGAAAACAGAAAGGAAAGATTAAACAGAATAAAAGGAAAAGACTTACCTGTTGCCCAGGGCGAAGCCCACCTCTCCAGCCGGCCCAGCCCACCTGGACCCTCCCCTGTCGTCTTCCTCCCCACGCCCCGAAGCTGCTCGGTGGAATGCATGCAGCACTCCACCGACGCCGCCGACGAGCCCTGGCCACCTCCTGCTTCCCCCTCGCCACCTCTTCACACCTGGAGACGCCCTGGAGTCGTCCACGTCCATTTCCCCCCTCCTCATCGTCTTCCTCCTCCTCCTGCGCCGATTTCTTCAACGTCCGAGGACCCGCCGGAGCGCGCCACCGTGGAAGACATGGCCATCATGGCCTAGAGCTCAGGCCAACTTGTCCCGTGCGTGCATCGTCGTCGACTTCATCGCCTCGCAGAAGACGGCGCCTTGATTTGATCCAGAGGAGACGCGAGCCTCACCGAATCGCCGCCGGTCGCCGGAGAGCTACCTCGTCGATTCGCCACCACCAGACCCTCCCCGAGCCCGCTGACCACGCCATCGAATTCGTGGTGAGCTCCTGCCCGTTTCCCCCAACCTGGCGCCCTCTCTCTTGGTCTCTAGCCGCCTTCACCATGGACGCCGTAGCTCGTCGCCGCCATGGATGAGCTCGAGGTCACCCCTGTGCCCCTTCGACTCGTCCAGCGCACGCGTTTGGCTCCTGAGCCCGATAGCTTTCGAACGCAAGTGAAATCAACCCGATCCGTGCACGGTAGCGCCGACCACGACCTCGTCGCCGTACTGTTTCCGCCGGAGTCGTCGCCGTCGTCGACTGCGGGCACCCAGTGAACCCCCGATGCCACCAAACGACGCGGAAGACCTCCAGGAGCAAGATGGTGCCCTCCCCGTGCTCTCCCGTGGCCTGTAGCGGATTCCGGCGAGTCGCCGCCGTGGTTCTCGTCGCCGGCGTCAAGCCGCCGGTGGCTTAGCCACTAATCACGAGTTAAGTGACCCCTGTGTCACTGACCAATGGGCCCAATGGCTTAATTAAGCCACTGGTTTAATTTTAACCACGGGTTTAAACACTAAGTCACAGACAGGTGGGACCCCCTCGTCAGTTTGACTGGTCAAACCCCCCTGCTGACGCAATAAACCAAAAATGATTAAAAAGAAATCCAGAAAATCCAGAAAACACCCAAACTTTGGAAATTCATAATTAATTCATATTAACTCCAAATTGGACAAATAATATATGAAAAATGATCAGGAGAAAATTATCTTTCCAATTATGCAACTTTCAACTCTGTTTGAGTTGATTTTAAAATGGGATCAGTAGCATATATCATTTGCTTTATTTGAATTTATTTCAAATTCAAACCAAATGATTTTGCCACTTGGACCATGAATTTATGTTGCAAATCAACCACACTTCAGAGGCATATCGTACACATTGAAGTTAATTCAAATTGATCAAACTATATCATGTATAACTTGGTTAAGGTTGAATTCAAATGTGGAATTTGAATTTGCATTTTAAAAATGCAATATATTCCACTTAAATGGAATTGCCTCACACATCAAACTTGTACTTCAAGCTTAAACATTCTATCATGTGCTTGAGCATTGCATTCATATTGATTGCTAATTGTACTTGCTTGTCGAGTAGAGGTTGAACCGGAGCAAGAGGTCACCCCCTTCGCTGAAGATCCAGAGCCCGACTCTCGTCAGCAAGGCAAGCAAAACCCCATTGATCATGTCGATAAAATCCCACTTCCCTCTCATGTCTCGCTTATGCATTGTATAGGATGATCACCATGCTTCGTTTCTACCGCATAGATGAACCCATTCCTTTGCATGACCTATCTTTTGTCACAGTAGTAAGCAAACCACAATCCTAGCAACTGTAGGAGTTGTTTGATATCATGTGGCCCCTGCAAATGTTACTGCTTATTGCATGCTTAGTATGTTTCCATGTTGTTACTGTGATGTGAGTCGGGATGGGAATAATCATGTTGTTGATGGTAGAAAAGTGTTGGTGAATCGACCCTAATACTAGGTGAACGATGAGAGGCTGTGTAGGAGTACACGGTGGGTTGTCTCGTTGAACACCGCCCTAAGTCCGAGTTCTTGTGTGGTGATCCAAGTTGAAGAGTACAACCACACATTGGGCTCACTGACCCCTCTCGACTTATTAACTCATCCCTTTCGATGTCCAGATGTCGCAGTAGTTCGGAGTTCTGGTAGGCTTGTGGCCTGGATGCTAAGTGAGAGAACGGCTCATCCGAGACCGGCTTATGCACCACGCACACATCGCTTGGGTCCACTTCGGTAAACCGGCCGGGTTCACGATTGTGGTAGCCAACCCAAGTAGGCGGCTTTCTTGGACTAGATAGGCTATGAGGTAACAGTTGTGGTGAGCATCCTCGCTGGCACCCCTTGAATGGTGTCGAGATCAAAGGCGGTAAATGATGGTCATGTGTGTGTAGCGGTACACCCTTGCAAGGTTAACAAAACTATTCGAATAGCCGCGTCCGCGGTTATGGACTACTTGGAAAGCTTAGCTTGATTATTAGATAACTTGAACCGGATACTTCTAAAACACACCAAGATAAGTGTGAGTGCTATGGCGTGCTTTCTCGTGGGGAAGTCGAGGAAGGCATCATAGTGGTGTAATTGGTTGGTGGAAGTAGTGGACTCGTGTACGCTTCTTACCTCAAGTCTGGTACTCGTAGTTCAGGACTAGCCAAGTCAAAGCTGGCATTTCTGCAAGTGAACCCCACCTCCCTTTACCTTCATACATGTGCATGAGTAGCATAGCTCCTACGTAAGTCTTGCTGAGTACGATTTTGTACTCACGTTTGCTTAATCTATGTTTTAGATGACGCCACTGACCCCGAAGGTGGCTTCTTCATCGAGTTGGACGACTGAAGTTAAGCTAGTCTAGTCCCAGTCAGCAGACTGGTTCCCTCGTGGAGGGCTTTGTGTTTGAATAAGGCTTCTTAAGCCATTTGTTAAACTTGTCTGTACTCAGACATAATTTGCTTCCGTTCGGTGTTGTAATGTTGGATCACATGTATGTGATCTCTGTTTGTACTCTATAAGAGTTATAAATAAAATGTACACTTTGTAGAGAATTGCAATGGTACCTACTGTTCATACAAGGCGTGTGTGCTGCGTGTATGTTTATAACATGCATGTCTTTGTATGGGTTTTCGAGACCTTAGTTGTGTTCTGGCTGGCGGTCTTTCATACACCAAGTGGCCCTTAGATGTGCGCAGCTTGGGGCATCGCGATGCGATTGTTCGAGACTCGGTCTCGGGCACACTTTGTGGTATGATCGAGCCCGCCCTAGACCCCGACTAAGTGATCGGGCTGGAGTAAGTCTATGTAAGAGTCTAGAGATAGTCGATAGTATGGTTGAGGCGACTTGTCTTTGAATATGGGAGTTCACCACCCATATCAGTAGACTTGTGTGTGTACGATGAGGACCCATTACAGTTGATCATCCGGCCTGGATGGGATGCCCCTCACGTACGATGCTCTCCGAGAATGTTCAGTGCTTGGCCTTGTCTGCTTAGACAAGTGGGTGCGGTTCTCGGCTCTCCATATGACTATGTCTTAACTGTACTTGCATACGCTAACCCCGGGTCCCGACAGACTGTTTACTTTACGCAAAGTTCTTTTAATGCAGTTGTCTGTTGCTTTGGATTTACACTTTGGCTGGGATTCGCAACTTAATACCAGCGAGATGTTCTGTATAGATATCTCAAGGTGGATGATACGTAGTAGATGCAGATGGATTTCGGTCTACTTACCTTGGCGTACTGCCTATTGCTTTTGAGCCCTTCCTTTCTTTGCAGCATAGTTAGCATTGCGGTGCCTTCATAATCCTGTCAATTGCCCAACTGTGATTTGTTTACCTCGCTAGCACTTTTATCGTCTTTTGGGAGAGAGACATCACTAGTGAAAATCACGGGACCCCGGTCCATCTTCATATCATTGTTTACGATTTCAATTTACTTTTCAGTTGCTATCACTATCATTATCTTTTGCATTAATCCTTTTTAAACAGCAAGGCCGGAGGAATTGACAACTCCTCTGTACTCGTTGGGAGCAAAGTTATCTGTATCTGTGTGCAGGTCGAGGTGAAGTAGCAACCTCGGCGCCATTGTTCACTTTACCACCTTCTTGTATCTCTGCAAGTCCTACGGGATACAAACCCTATCCTCTACATAGGGAAAATTTGCTGCTACGCTACATCTCACCTTCCACTTGGGGTAACCAACGAGGAGTGAGAGATCCTCACCGTATCATATCTTCATTAGACCTTTATTTGAAAGACCTCTTAAAACTAGTTGTACAATTGAAGAGATTTTTGATGATCTTGATGATGGTTCAATTGATACAACTTGATCTTTTTGCTTCGTGCCTAGATCAAAGGCGTAAAAGAAAGCGCTTGTTGGGAGGCATCCCAATGTGTTTTTCTTTCTGTTTTTAGTGGTCTTGATAATTTTTACTACATCATTGTATCTTTATTTTCAAGCTTTGTGCCAAGTTTAGCCTCTGATTGCAAGAAAGTTCAAAAGTTGTGACGTGTTGTCCAGAAAACAGATTCTGTCCCTTGATGGAAATATCCGGCTAAAATCACCAGGTCATATTTTTTATCTGATTTTTTTGAAATCATGCTCTATACAATTATATTTCGTGCATCTGTTCTAATTTTTTGATTTGAGTTGCAGAAGTATCCCAAAAAAATTATTTACTACCTGCTGGTCAGTTTTTCACAGATTCTGCCATGCTTTGCATTTTGCCAGTTTTGCAAATCTTGCGCTAGTTTTTTATTTGCAAAAACTTTTTGGGAATCTTTAGAAACAGTAGCTCTTCAAAAATATCTTTATTTCCAGTAGAGGGATTTTTTTTATTATGGGTACTAACCACTCTAATCAGCTTATGATGAGTTATGTATGAAGGGAGTTTTCAAGTGTGCGAAGGAAGATGATGAAAGAAGATCCGGGAGTGTCAAAGGATCAAGCTTGGGGATGCCCCCAATGCATCCCCAAGAAATATCCAAGGAGATTCAAGCATCTAAGCTTGGGGATGCCCCCGTGCATCCCCTTCTCCATCAACAATTATCAGTTCGTCCTTCGTTCCACTATATTTTTATCACTTCATGCGTTATGTGCTATGCTTGGAGATTCTTGCTCTTTACTTTTTAATTTTCTTTAGTTTTGTTTGCTTTTCATAACAAGTTAGAACCCAAATTTATTTGTGTGGGATAGAAACACGCTCCACTTCAATCTAGAACACATCATAGGATTTTCATGCTTATCTTTCTTTTTGTGTGTGTTCTTTATCTTTTCGTAGCTGCTGTCATGCTTAGCTCGTAGTTTTCATGCTTTTCTTTTCAAGAGATTTTGTTTAGGTTTTTGCTGGAACTCTCTTGAGTCTTCATGTTTATCTTGTTTAGAGATTTGGCCTGTTGCACTGAGTTGTGTGTCTTGACTTAAAGTAGGTAATTGAGGTTGCTATTCCATTGTAGTAGTAATTTGCAATAGTTTTGAGGCATTGTTTTGAGTTATGTTTGAACTTTTGGTGCCAAGAGCTTTAGCCTATTAGTGATAGATGTCGTATTTTGGGCAATACGAGTTTATTTTCGAAAAACTACAAAAACTAGTTGAGAACTCTAGGTACTAGATGGATCACTAATCTTTGGAGGGATCGGGTACTAGAGTACACTCACGTACCATGAGTCGAGGATGCGCAAGGATAACCAAACCCCCATACGCTCCTCCTCGGGGTACTTGTCTCTTTGTGAACTTCCTGATTAGATTGAGACTTACCGATAATAAGTGCATGAGTTCTTCAGACTAATGTAAGTATTCGATTGTTGACACTTCCACCACCCATATTTTTCTAGCCTCTTTAATACCGTGCATTGCCCTTTCTCACCTTGAGAGTTGACGCATACTTCGCCAGTGCATCCAAACCCTTGGCATGATACGCTCTGTCATCATAAACCTCCTTATATATTTCCTCAAAATAGCCACCATACCTAGCTACAAGGCATTTCCATAGCCTTTCCAAGATACATTGGCATGCAACATCCGCCTTCTCATGACTTGACCTTCATGTCATACATGCTTTTGCTTGATCGATGACCCGCGTGCTAGTTTGGCCTTGCCCTAATAATTGCTACATGACGCGCTAGTATCATTGCATATCCTGTTACACTGGCAAAGGCATACATTTGCATACATCATGATAGCTTCATCTTATTTGTGTTGAGTAATTTTTTAAAGTGTGAAAGATCTTCTATACTTCTTGTATTATATAGAGTGTTGCCCCTAAAGTGAGGAAAAGATCTCAAAGAGGACAAATTAAAAGATCCCAAAGAGGACAAATGAGAGTTAAATATAAAGAGCCATTGAGACCAAAAGAAATAGAAAAAATACAAAAAAGAGAAAAATGAAATAAAAAGAGAGAAGGGGGCAACACTACTATTCCTTTTGAGAGATCCACATTCGTACTCCCTCCTATATCTTGTACTCCATAGAGATCATCATACATGCATATAGCTATGTGGGGACCCTTACACTATAGAACTTGCCTTGTATATTCCAATGATGAGCCTCCTCAAATGAGCACTAGGTCTTCTTGAGCAAGCAAGTTTGATGCACCCCCACTAGTTCCATTGGAGAGATTTCCATAGCTCACATGTGCATCCGTTGCATGGCAATCCCTACTCCTCACATCATATCAATCATTTGGCTTTCTCTCACCTATGATTGTCCTAAAATATGTGAGCCTTTCACACCTTTTTGTCTTCCTCCTCAATCATTTCTCTCTTTACCATCCTAAGTGTCAACTTTATTGCTGACAATCATCCATCGCATGAGTGCTCAAAAATTCGAAAAGGAGTGGATCAATTTGACTTGTACCTGGCTAGTGGTCTGGGGATGAGTCAAGATAAGATTCCAAAGAACACCAAGTGTGAAACTTTAGTAGATTGAGTTCTCAACCAAAATAAATAGTATGCTTTTTTTCTCTAAACCCATCTCCCACTTCTTGCACGCAAACACCATTTGGAGACATTCGAGTCATGGACAGCGAGAGCTCTTGCACCTTTATGTTCTTATGTTTCTTGTTTCAATGCTAATATAGACTCTTGATTGTTAATTATGACTTGAATTTAATTACATGCCTTGCTTGCCTTAATTAAAATTTATTTTATGGTTGTTAGCATGTCACCAAAGAAATTATGCCTCTTATCATTTACCTACTCGAGGATGAGCAGGAATTAAGCTTGGGGATTTTGATACATCCCAAACGTATCTATAATTTCTGCTTGCTTCATGCATGTTTTGGGTGATATTGCTATGCTTTCGATGCACTTTCATACACTTTTGATCATATTTGGACTAACCTATTAACTCAGTGCACCACAGTGCAAGTTTCTGTTTGCTGCTGTTTTTGTATTTCAGGTTTTCCCACTACTTAAAGTGCCCAAAAATTCCGGGAAAAATATATAAAAAATCAGAGAGACGGAACCTTCCAGAGCCCCGAAGTAGGTCTAGAGGGGGGCCACCAGGGGTTCAGGCGCACTGGGGGCGCGACCCCTCTGTTGGCCGCGCCGGGTGGCCGCCTGGACACCCGGGGCCACCCCCCTGACCCCCCCCCTTCAGCCTATATTTACCTCTTGTATCGAAATCCTCGAGGACAGAACCCTTTTTCGGGATCTCCCCTCTGTTCCGCCGCCGCCGCGCTTCCAAGATCGAGGCTGCCAGGAGACCCTGTCCAGGCACCCTGCCGGAGGGAGGATTGACCTTCGGGAGCTTCTCCACCACCATGGACGCTTCCCGGATGAGCCGTGAGTAGTCCACCTAGGACCATGGGTCCATGATCAGTATCTATGTGATTTCTTCTCTCCATCTTTGTTCTTCAATGTTTAGAACTTGTGAGCTGCCCTACATGATCAAGGCACAAATGTAATTTTCCTGCTGTTGCTATGTTGAGTTTGCTGGGGTCTGATGGATTATGAGATTATGTTTAGATTGTGATGAGTAATATATTTGGTTCTTCTCCTTTAATATTTATGTTATTGAGTAATTCTTGCATGTTCTCCGTTGTTTTTTATTACTTTGGCCAAGTGATTGATCATAACTCCAAGAGAGAGCGTTATGCATGATTGTGGGTTCATACCCCCCCCAATGACTAGCTTGAGTGACAGAAACATGAGTCTAGGGGATGTGTTGTTGCCACAAGGGGGAAAATAACGGTGGTTGTACTTGCGGGTGCTAGGATTGTTTACTTTACGCAAAGTTCTTTTAATGCAATTGTCTGTTGCTTTGGGTTTACACTTTGGGTGGGGCTCGCAACCTAATACCAGCGAGATCTTCTGGATAGATATCTCAAGGTGGATGATTAGTGAGTAGATGCAGATGGATTTAGGTCTACTTGTCTTGGCGTACTGCCTATGATTTTGAGCCTCTTCCTTTATTTTGTAGCATAGTTAGCATTGCGGTGCGTTTTTAATCCTGTCAATTGCCCAGCTATAATTTGTTCACCTTGCATAGTTGTTTATCATCTTTTGGGAGAGAAGTTCATGGGACCCCGGTCCATATTTCCACCACTGTTTACACCCTCAATTTACTTCCTGTTTTACTTTCATTGCATTTATCACTACTATCTACCCTTGCATTTTATCCTTTGTAAACAACAAGGCCGGAGAGATTGACAACCTCTCTGTACTCGTTGGGAGCAAAGCTATCTGTTGTGTGTGCAGGTCCTAGTAAAGTAAGCAACATAGATTGTGAACGGCTCCATTGATCACTTTACCACATAGTTGTCGTCGTTGGAGTCCTCCTGGTTCGATCTCAACCTTGATATCTTTGCCAAGGGAAATTTGCGGCTACGCTACATCTCAACCTTCCACTTGGGGTAACCAACGAAGGGCGAGAGCTATTACCTCCTCACTAGCATCAACCACTGTTTTACTCGTAGTGGCAACAACACATCCCTTAGTCTTATGTTTATGGAACTCAAGCTAGACATCCGAGGGCAAGAACCCACAATCGAGCATAACGCTCCCTCTTGGAGTTGCAATCTACTACTTGGCCAAAGCAACAAACGCAACGGGGAACATGAAAGAGTACTCAAGAACTAAAATATAAAGGTAAACCAATTATATTACTCATCACAAATTGAACATAATTTCATAATCCATCGGATCCCAGCAAACACAACATAGCAAAGAAGGAATTAATACATAGGTGCCTTGATCATGATAGGCAACTCACAAGGGCTAAACATTGAAGCACAAGATTGGATAGAAGACATCATATAGCTACTGATCATGAACACATGGTCCAAGGGGGACTACTCACGGCGCATCCCGGAGGCGATCATGGTGATGGAGAAGCCTCCGGAGATCAGTCCTCGCTCCGGCAACATGTCGGGATAGGTTCTTCTGGCGATCCCGAGATCGGAATCGCCACAGCGGTGGAATAGATGAAATCGCGTGACGGGGGGATCTCTATAGGTTTTTGGGACGAGGTCTAAATATATGCCAAAGGGGAGCCTGAGGGGTGCCCCCCTAGCCCAGGCAGCCAGGTGGCGCGGCCACCCCCTGGACGCACCAGGGAGGCACCTGGCCAGGGGGTTCACCCCTCGGGGGGCCCTTCGGGCTTCTGGAGTCTTCCATTGAGGATATTTTCAGGATTTTTTCTGGATTTTTCTGAGACCTTTTATTTTTCACCTTTTTCTGCGATGCACGGATAAAAACAGTCAGAAACTGGCACTGGGCACTGGATTATTACATTACTCCAAAATATGTTGTAAATAATATGGAAGTGCATCAAAACATATATCAATATCACCAAACGAAGCATGGAGCAAGAAAAAATTATAGATACGTTTGGGATGTATCAACGTGGTATGATCACGACAAATCCCATGGTTAGGATACCTATGGTTTCGTAAAGGGAGAACATGGCGTGCTGGTAGATTCGGATAGCTAACAAGCAACACATGAGACACAATTTACCCACCTTTAGATCTTCGGAGGGGTAACCTTACATGCTTCTTGTTTGTTCTTGTATTGATGTAGAGCTACAGGGTTGCCACGATGGCTATGGCAGAGAGATGCAATCTCTACTTGCATGTGTCTTTGGGGGTTCCCCTGCGTAGCTTCATATAGATAGCCAGCTGGGGTTTACATGAGTCCTCATTGAGTAAGAATTGGAGTCCTTGTCTTGTGCTTCAAGTGTTCCAGTTGGGCTTCGTTGCTTGCTCCACCATGGGCCATGGTGGGGACATGTAAGGTATGCCCACGTAAACGTAGGTGCCTCTGTGAAGCAATCTTGCATCCGCAGCTCGATCCTGATATGGCAGTCGTGAGGGATGCAAAGGCGACCGACCTTCAATCCTCGTTGTCTCTTCCTCTTCCTATCATCGAGTTCCTTCATAGCGAGAACCACCACCACCATTTGTCATCGGTGGTTCTCGAGCAACGTCTCTATGTCCGAGTCATCGAACGAGGATGAATCCTCGATCAAAAATTCATCACAAGGGCTCAAATCCATCTACAAATCGCAAGGAAACTCATATGAACGGAAATCATCCGCATACCATAATTTAATTGAAAAAATAAACACTCACCACGGATCCAGGGTGGCGGAGACGCGTTGGCGACCGAAAGTAGTCGATCCGAGGAGGGGATGAGTCGATGGTAGCGCGTCCAGGGTGGTGGTGTATCCGGGGCTGCGATGACTCGGTGGCAGCCGGAGTGGAAATCGGGAGGAGGTCGGAATCGAGGACGATGGGTAGGCGGCAACGGTGGCGATCGGGAGCGAAAAGGTGGAGGGGAACACACACATGCTAAAATGTCCCCTGCGCCAACATTTTTCTCTTGAAACACGGCACCGTCGGGACAGATGCAGAACATGCGTTTTCACGGATTGAGTTTTTTTTCGCTCCCCTCAATTTTTTAAAGGTTGGACGTGGATAATATTTCTCTTCGGGTCACTTTTTTCGCGTAGAACTATATTGGCAACTATTTTGCAGTTCAACACGATATATGGGGTGTGCTAGAGATGCTCTTAGCGCGCATAAGAGCCGTCACACCCCGAGACAGTGTTGCATCTCGATCCAGAGAGCTCGTCCCGCGTAGAGACAACCGAAAGGGAGATGCTGCCTTCAAGATTGTTGTGTGGTAGTATCCACACTGCATTAACAAAAAAAATACTTGAGTGGTAGAATCATTGAAAAAGTCCCCGTAATTTCATCGCAGAAATATGTACGTGATGATGGCAGGGGACACCTTGTTGTGCATTGATCTCGAACAAAAAATGAGGTATTTTCTATTAGACCACATCTCGTTTTAAACGATTATATATTTCTGATGTGTGTTAACTTTCCTTTGTTCTTGTAGGATAAGTGCTCAAACCAGAAGAACACCTGTCCTCAGGTAAAATTCCATGGCTATTTTGCATATTGCTTTGCTCCTGGTATGTTTTTATTGACTCACACGACTAATCTCAAAATTGAAGGATCCAATCCACACTCTAATGTCTCAACAAGTATGTTTTAAAAACTTATTTGTTTTAGTAAAGACTTATTTTAGACCCTAAACTCGTAGAGGTTCGGTGATTTGAACCACGAAGTCGAATCCTTGTCGTTCACATCCTAAATTATAGAATCCTGGTCTGAATCAAACCATGTACGTGTTTGCAGCACCAGGAAATAGAGGATCGCGGTCAATATGATTGGCTAGATGTTAGAACGAATTGGGTCGGCCCATTAGCGTAACTCACTCTATTCTGTAATTTTATTTTAAATCACTTCATTTTTTTAGTTTTTTTACTTTACTTTTATTTTTATGCATAAAAAATAAAAAATTGCATTAACTTTTAAAATATGTTTGCACCCCAAAATATTAAAATTTTAAATAGTCACACTCAAAATTTTAAAATTCTAAGAAATGTCCTCACAAAATGTTTGCTCTCCTTGGAATATTTTGTTTTTATTCTTTTTTGCATCACCTTTAAATGATGTTTGCACTAAAATTAGAATATAAATTTAATATATGTTTCTACTTACAAAATATATTAAATCCGTTAAAGCATTTTAAATAGTTCACATTTTTAAAATGCGTTAATATTCGCGCACTTAAACGAATTAAATTGTTCACACATAAAAAAATTCATTTTGATTTTATTTTCAATATAACTATTTTTATGTGTGGACCATTTTTGGAATGCGTTAACTTCTTTAAAAATTACCAATCAATTTTTAAATTTATAAAACAAATCCAAAGCAGAACGAGCCCGCAAGCGACTACACTAACATTCCCGAACACTTTAGCACTTTTTTAAGTGCAAACAAATTTTTAAATGTATTTTAACACAACTTTATGCGCAAACATTTTTTTAAATCACATTCATTTTAAAATTTTAATGCAAAAAATCAATAAAAAAATAAAGAGAATTAACTGATAGAGCGATTTTTTCAAAAAAAGGTTGAAATAAAATATAGTAAAATTAAACAAAAAAACGACAAAACAAAACAAGAAAAAGAAAAAGAAAAAATAGAGTAGAGTGAGTACGCGAGGAACTATGCTAATGGGTCGTCCCAAGCCTGCCAACCCGACCGTGATTCTCTATTTTTGTGTTCATCAAACATGTTCGATTTACTGCTTTTATCAAGATTTAATAGACGAGGGTTCAAATCGCCTAATCCTACGAGTTCATGGTTTACAATAAAGTTTTCTCTTTGTTTTACTGCTTTAATCTAGTAAATTCTTGCCCTATGTTAGTTTTGCTTTTTATTATGCACACAATTGTCTTAATCGTATCATTCTTATTATGAGAAGAGAATTCCTTATCTGGCCCATTTTTCAATCCCGCTTCATTTTTTGGCCTAATTTTTTCCTCTTCCTTTTTTGACACTTCAATTTTATTTTGTTCCTTATGTGATTTTTTATCAGTCTTTATTCATAATTGTATTAAGTTTGACGTAAAAAGACCATTTTATCACTAGTCTAGTATGTGACTTGATTATTTTACATGCATGAAAACAATCTGGTCACATAGTACACTACGGGTAGAATGATATTTTTGTAATAGACTTAACACTATTCCTAGCCAAAACTGACGAAAGTGTCAAATAGGGATAAAATGAAGTTTAAGTATCAAACAAAGAAGAAACAAATTTATAGGCCAAAAAGGGAAGCAGATTTTAAGGAAGGGTCAAATAAAGAATTATCTTATGAAGTTTAAGTATCAAAAAAGGAAGAAAAAAAGTTTTAGGCCAAAAATGAAAGATGATTTTAAGGAAGCTTATTTCGCCCATTTTGGAAACCCACTTTCTGATGACCCACAAGTGTAGAGGATCATAGCAGTCTTCGCGGGTAAGAATAACCCAATTTATAGATTTGACACAAGAGAGCCAAATGGATATTTAAGAGTTTTGACAGTTGAGTTGTCAATTCAACCGCACCTAAAAGATACTTTCTTGACAACAATTTATTAGTATCAACGGTGTGATGATAGTATCGGTGGCAACAGAAATAGTGGTGGCAAAAGAACGAAAGTAAAGACAGCAAAATAAAGCAACCAGTAACAAGCAGGATTAAAACACTGTAGGCCGAGGGATGGATGATTGAGCGTTGTATGGATGAGATATAACACGTAATAGATTTAACACGGGGCAAGGCTCACAAAAAAGTAATGATCATCTAGGCATATATCAAACATTAGGCATGTATCCTAAAGGTAGTTGTGCGTACTTACCATAAGAACTTGCACAACATATTTTGTCCTACCATCCCGCTACCAACGGGGCCAAAAGAAACTTATGGAGATTAAGGTGCTCCTGTCAAAGAGCACTGGGACAAAGCATTAATAATCTACGGATACATGTGATCCTCAAGTTATAATCCATCCCCTTTGGTGTCCCAAGCTCTCACTATTGAGATCGCCGGTTCCGGACTATAACAGGCGCATACAACTTATAGATAGGATCAACACCACAAATATACTAATGAAAATAAATAGTGTTCAGATCTTAAATCATGGCAGTCGGGCCCAAAGTACCAAGCATGAAGAGCAACAAGGTGCAACAAAGATGATAAACACCATAGTAGATGATAGGCAACATGCCCCCAACAATCTGTCGAACTATTGCACGATCAATCTCATTCAATCCCTACCCTCCCCTTTTCCTACAGCAGGGAATTACTCACAAATGGATGGGGGAAATATGAAGGGATGATGCAGTGGCGATGGTGATGACGATGTCGACGATTTCCTTCACCGGGGACCAAAACAGCCTCCAGATTAGCTCTCCCTAAGGAAGAATAGAGGTGGCGGCGGCCCCGCGACGGAAACTAGGATGATGGCTTTTGTTTCAGGGATTCCTCGTCGGGAGTAAAAATACCAGCCGAAGGGGTACCTGGGGGGAGGTCTATCTAGACCAGGCGCCCTGGTGGCACGACCAGAGGGGTAGTCGCGCCACCTGGCTGCCTGTGCCAGGGGTGGACCCCCTCATGTCCATCTTCTGGCTTCCGGAGTCTTTTGGAGCGTGGAATTTTGGGGAATTTTCTGGGAATTTTCTGAGATACTTCAATTTTCCCTTTTCCTACACAAAAACCAGACATACATGCAACTCTGTTGAAAATAGCGTTAGTCCGGGTTAGTTCCATTCAAATCATGCAAGAATGAGGTCAAAATAATATCAAAAGTGTTTGGAAAAGTTGATACGTTTGAGACGTATCACTTCCCTTTTTGGCCTAAAAAACTTTTCTCTTCCTCTTTTGACACTTAAATTTTGTTTTGTTCCTTATGTGGCATTTTTTACAGTTTTTATTCATAATGGTGTTAAGTTTGACATAAAAAGACCATTTTATCACTAGTTTAGTATGTGACCAGATTATTTACATGCATGTAAACAATCTGGTCACATAGTACACTAGGGGTAAAATGTCTTTTTATGATGGAGTTAACGCTATTCCTAGCCAAAACGAACGAAAGTGTCAAATAGGGAACAAAATAAAGTTTAAGTGTCAAGAAAGGAAGAAACAATTTTTAGGCCAAAAAGGGAAGCATATTTTAAGGACTCGCCAAATAAGAAATTTTGTCATCATAAAAAGACAATTTTACCCCTAGTGTAGTATGTGACCGGATTATTCACATGCATGTAAATAAGCTGTTCAAATACTAAACTAGTGATAAAATGGTCTTTTTTATGTCAAACTTAACACCGTTATGAATATAAATTGATAAAAGTGCCACATAAGAAACAAAATAAAATTGAAGTGTCAAAAGAGGAAGAGAAAAGTTTTTAGGCCAAAAAGGGAAGCAGGTTTTAAAAATGGGCCAAATAAGGAATTTTCTCCTAATATGAGTGTATGTCAAATCCTACCCATTTAGGAACCCCTTGTGGTGGAAGGAGAAGGGCAATGCTCTACTCAAGTGGACCCATCAACTCCTCAAGATCAACAAGGAAACCAAGAACAAGATGAAGGTCCTCCTTCAACCGAACAAGATCACGGTTAAGATCAACCTAATGATGGTTATGGTGCACCAAATGATGACCAAGATCACGTTCATGACCAAGGGCATGCTCAAGATGATGAGCAAGCTCATGGTGAGGATCAACCTTCTGAAGTAGAAGTTCTCCTTCCACATATGACTTTTGTACACGTTCTTATATGTCTTGTGCTCCTATTTGTCTCTGCTTAGGTCTATCCCGTTCGGGCGGAGGTGGCCTGTAAGTGCATCAAGTGCCTTCCCCTTTAGGTGTTGGAGTTTGATGACAAAACGGTTAAGGGACTGATGTGTTTGTGAGTATACACAGGAGAACAGTCCCTGATGTGGTGTTTAACCACCAATGTTGACCCCCCAAAATGTTGAGGAACATTGAAGAAAACGGTGCGTCTCCTGAAGAATGAAGTCGCGCGAAATCCTGAGGAAACAGGATCCTGAAGCGTTCGATTGAAGATGAAGCTGAAGACGATCCTGAGGACGCTTGCGCTGAAGACGAAGTTGAAGCGTAGTCTTCGCTAAGACTTTTTATACTTCTTGAGTCATAGGAAAACACCGCACTGTTGGAGGGGTTGAAGAAAACAAGTTCTGAAGGTCTGAGGAAGTGCTCAGTTAGGAATCCTGAAGAAAAACCCTGAGAGAAATCTCCTGCAGTAGAAGTTCAGTCCCTCGGGTGTCTGAGACGTTGTTCTTCAGGACACTGAGGAATCTATCTTCGGTTGAGGAGTCTGGAGACTGCGAGCGCAATTCTCCTGAAGAGAGAGTTATCTCCTGCAGTAGAAGTTCAGTCCTCATGTGTCTGAGACGTTGTTCTTCAGGACACTGAGGTAACTAACTTCGGTTGAGGAGTCTGGAGAGAGAATACTTTGACCGTGCCACGTGTTGCGTGGTGAGAGGCTAGAACCTGTCTAGCAACGGTCATTTCTGAGGGCATGATAGTAATTGCATGCATGGGCATTTATGTCCTTTCACCTCAGGTTGCTCCGCGGCTATAAATAGCCACCCCCAGCCCCATTTGTGGGTTGGCTGCTCCGAGAGAAAAACTGACACTTGTCATTTGAGAGCAACCCACCTCTGAGGAAACTGAAGAACCTATGTGAGGTAAACCACCAGCCTGAGTAGTTGAGCATTTCTGAGGAAGTCGGTTCGAGTGATCCAAAGATTTTTACTCTTGAAGACTGTAATCTTCCAGCTGGTGTAGAAGTCTTCAGTCTGAGGAAGTCAAGATGCAATTGTGACTTCCCGGAGTGACTGAGTCTGTAAAGGTTTCGGAAGTCTACCTTGAAGACTCACCTGAGTTATTGGACGGAGTCTGAGGACTTTAGTTCAAGGAGAACAAGGTGAAGACTATGTCTTCTGAGTTGAATCTCAGCCTCTCCAACCAGACATAGAGTTGTCACAGCAACTTGAACTGGTCTACCAAACCATTGTCTTCAATCTCTGGTGATATCTCTTCAATCTCTTAAGCCTCAGTATTATGTCTTCAGTACCTATGTTGACTGCTTGTGCTTCAGCTCTCCCTCTGCTATTAGTCTTCATACTATGCATTTGAAGCACTTCTGCTTATCTGAATTGATTCATTTCTGTTGCATTATGATGAGCTGCCCTAATGATTACATTATGTGAAGTTTTATTTCTTCATCATTTTGGTTACTTCTTCAGCCTCATGATTGCTTCAGTCCTGAAGAAAATCAAAATCTGGTAGCAAAATTGAAAATCTCCCATTCACCCCCCCTCTGGTCGATATATTGCACTTTCAATTGGTATCAGAGCAAGGTACTCCCTTGTTCTGTGTGATTCGGTTTAACCACCTGGAGTTTTAGTTATGTCGACCTCAGGTACAATGAGTGTTGCCTCAAACTGCCCCATCTTCGACGGAACAGACTATCCATACTGGAAGAACAAGATGAGGATGCATCTTGAAGCCATTGACAAGGATCTGTGGGACATTGTTGATCAAGGCATTCCTGAAGCAAATCTGATGACTGCTCCCGAAGTTGTCAAGAAAAATTGGCAGCTTGATGCAAAAGCTCGAAGCATCATTGGTGGTCATCTCAATAAGGCTCAGTTCAACCTTATCAGTGGCCTGGATACTGCAAAGAATATATGGACAAGACTGTCTAAAGTTAATGAAGGAGTCTCAGCTCAACGAGACTCACGAGTTGATACACTCTGCAGTCTCTTCAATCGGTTCAAGAGGCTGGATAATGAGCACGTGCAACAAACCTTTGACAGACTCACTGACATATCCAATGAACTTCAAGCTCTTGGTGCTGCTGATATCACAGATCATGAAGTTGTGAAGAAACTGCTGAGGTCACTGGATGACTCATTTGAGTTCCTATCACTGATGATTCAAGAAAGGCCTGACTTCAAGACTCTGGATCCAGCAGACATTCTCGAGCGCCTCAATGCTCATGAACTGAAGCTCTCTAAAAAACGAGACTTATACAGCCCCACGCCTAAGGTCCGCGCGCTAAAAGCTAGAGCACGAAGAGTGTCCTCTGATGAAGAGTCTGAGGCTGATACTGATAATCCTGAGACTCTCAGCCGTGAACTTGCTCTCCTTACCAGAAAGTTTCAAAGGTTCACGAAGAAGAATCGCTTCAGAAATTCCTCAAGATCGTCCTCAAGAAAAAGCAAAGATGATGATTCTGTCGAAGCTAGAAAGAGAGTTTGCCACAAGTGCAAGAAACCTGGGCATTACATCGCTGAGAGTCCTCTATGGGAAAAGAAAGCTAAACTGAAGAAGAAGAAGAAAGGGAAAGATGAAAGTTCTGATGAAAAGACAAAGAAGAAATCCTCAAGATCCTCAAGGTCTACTGGATACAGGAATAGCAGTTCCCGTAAGGCTCGCGCTTATCTCGGGAAAGAATTGGACTCGGAAGAATCTGGTTCCAACCCTGATGCTGAGGAAGAAGAATCTGAAGAATCTGAGGGTGTGGCTGGTTTGGCTCTTGCCACGACACTAGTCTCAAAGTCAATCTTCAGCACTGAGGAATCTGGTCCATCACATGATGATGATGAAGCTGAAGACACAACTCCTTCCTTCTGCTTCATGGCCAAGTCCTCCAAGGTATCTTCTTACTCATCATCAGATGAACCCTCTGATGAAGAACCTGATGAAAACTATGCTAAACTTGCATCTAAGCAACAACGTGCACTTGAAAAGACTCAGATCTCATTAAACAAAAGTGATGATATGTTGGTTGAGGAAATGACGAAGACTCAAAAGTTGACTGATGAATCAAAAAATCTTCAGTCAAAGTTTGATGACTTGTTCAATCGGCATGAGGCACTCCTTACTGATCATGAAAAGTTGTCTCATGAGTTCCTCATGAGGAAACAAGAACTTGAACATGTAAGGATGTCTCGCGACGATCTGAGGAAAGAAAATGACTCACTCCTCTCCCAACAGATCATCATGCCACAAGAAGGATTCAATCCTCCCTGTTTAAAATGCATTGAACGTGATCAAATCATCTCTGTGCCTAGTTCCTCAATGTCTTCAGACTCTGTTATTTCTATTACTTCTATGGTATCTAACCCCTCATCTGAGGATACCATAGACATTTTTGAAGAAAATGCTAGGTTGAAGAGTCTACTGGAAACAGGCATGTTCAAGAGTCTGAAAGGACATCAGACTCTCTGTGACATTCTCAAGAAACAGATCCTCAACAGAAACCCGAGGAAAGAAGGCATCACATTCACTCGGAGACTCAATCCTGATGGGTCTTACTGGAAACCTGAACAATATCCTGAGACCATTTGGGTTCGAGCAATGATGCCTCCTTCTGATCCCTATACCTTATCTGGTTATGATGTTGTTTCTTCAGACGTGATGACTGATTCGTTTGACTCAAACTATAAACTGTTTAAGAATGGTAATGGTGAGGTATTTGCCAGATACATCGGAACTAACTGTAGGAACGGTCCTCCAGTCAAACAGATCTCGGTGCCAAAGGACCTCATCACTAACCTTCCTGTGAATGCAGATGCAAATGAGCTGAGGATATCATCTGAGGACGATACCTCAAAAGGAAATGATTATAATCATGTATCTGCTAACCATTTTGTTCACAGGGAAGCTCCTCATAAGAATGCTTACTCATTTGTTTATCCTGATGCTGTCATCTCACACCCCATTAGGTCTCATCATCCTCATCAATCCTCATGTGCCTCAAGACCACCCATAAAGATGTGGGTGGTTAAGAACTAATCATTCTTACAGGGACATGTCCTGAGGCAATTACAATTTCTGCAGATTATATGCCCAGGACAACAACAAATGAGTCAGTTGAAGGATAATTATATTGTTTGATTTCATAGAATCAATCCTGAGGAACATCCTGAGGAATTAATTCTGAGGAATCTTAAACTCCTCAAACTGAGACTGGCTCATAACTTGCTGTATGAGATACTAATTCATTTGCAGGGAAAGACTGGATGGGTGATGGATAGTGGATGCACAAATCACATGACTGGTGACAGAAGTCTTCTCATGGAATCATCACTAAGTCCTTCTTCAAAGAAAACCATCACCTTCGCTGATAAAGGTAAAAGTAAGGTATTGGGTCTCGGCAGAGTGGCTATCTCACGAGACCAACACATTGATAAAGTCATGCTTGTTGAATCTCTTGGATACAACTTGATGTCTGTATCTATGCTGTGTGATCTTGATCTCGCTGTTCTCTTCGGAAAACTTGGTTGTATTGTCTTCATGATTAGCGATAAATCCATTGTCTTCAGTGGGGTTAGGAAAGGTGACCTGTATATTGTAGATTTCTCTGAAGGTCCTCAGGTTGCTACATGCCTCTTGGCACGAGCCTCAGAGTGCTAGCTATGGCATCGAAGACTCGGCCACGCTGGAATGAGAAATCTTCAGAAGCTGGTACTGAAGAAACATGTCCTCGGGATTGAGGAAATCAGATTCTCAAAGGACCGGCTCTGTGGTGCCTGCGAAGCTTGAAAGATGACCAAGGCCAACCACCCAGCGAAGACCATCATGACTACCACGAGACCACTGGAATTGCTTCACATGCATCTATTTGGTCCTCCAAAGTATTCGAGCTTTGGAGGTAACTTGTATGGTCTTGTTATTGTTGATGACTTCTCACGATACACTTGGGTGCATTTTCTTCTTTATAAGTCAGAAACTCCAGCAATCCTCAAGCGCTTCGCCCTGCGAGTCATGAACAACTACAACCTGAAGATCAAGCACATTCGAAGCGACAACGGCACTGAGTTCAAGAACTTCGGTGTGGAATAATTCCTCGATGACTTGGGAATTACTCATGAATTCTCTGCGCCATACACTCCTCAGCAAAATGGCGTTGTTGAGAGGAAGAATCGAACCCTCATCGAGATGGCTCGCACGATGCTGGCTGAGTACAATACTCCACTCAAGTGGTGGGCTGAAGCAATCAACACTGCCTATCACATCGTCAATCGAGTGTATCTTCACAAGTTCTTCAATAAAACATCATACGAGTTAATGGTCGGTAAGAAACCCAATGTAAGTTACTTCAAAGTATCCGGTGCACCTTGCTGGATACGTGATCCTCATCACGAGTCCAAATTTGCACCCAAAGCATGTGAGGGTTTCATGCTTGGTTATGGTATCAACTCACACACCTACAGAGTCTTCAACATTAGTCATTACAAAATTGTTGAAACTGTAGACGTGCGTTTTGATGAGTCTGATGGCTCCCAAAGAGAGCACCTGCCACATGATTTAGGTGAAGCACCACCTAAAGAACAGATCAAGATGATGGGTGCTGGTGACATCATTCATGTGGATCATCCTGAAGAAATCCACATACCTCCTGCTCCTGAAGATCACCCAAATCCTGAAGCGAATAATCCTGATGACGATCCTGATCCTGAGGCACCTGATACGCCTGAAGCTCCTGAAGCACCTGAAGTTGATGCAAACGAATCTGACAGCTGTGACGAAGATGCGCCTCAAGATCATCCTCCTCGACTTCCTCGTGTGGCCAATGAAGTTCAAGTGGACAAAATCCTCGCTGACATCAACCTACCTGGTCCTCTTACTCGTGCAAGAGCTAATCGCATAGCTAACTTTTGTGGGCATTTCTCGTTTGTATCAATTTCAGAGCCCACCAAAGTCACCGAGGCATTCTGAGAAGCGGAAGGGATTCAGGAAATGCAAGACGAACTTCTTCAGTTTAAACTGAATGATGTTTGGGAACTAGTCAAATGTCCTGATCCTCGAGTTCACAATGTCATCGGCACGAAGTGGATCTACCGCAACAAACTTGATGAAGATGGACAAGTCATCAGAAACAAAGCTCGTCTTGTAGCTCAAGGATATACTCAAGTCGAGGGGATCGACTTCGGTGAAACCTTCGCTCATGTAGCTAGACTTGAGTCCATTCGCATTATGCTTGCATTCGCTAATCATCATAATATCAAGTTATATCAAATGGATGTGAAAAGTGCCTTCCTCAATGGTAATATCGAGGAAGAAGTATATGTTGCTCAACCTCCAGGTTTTGAAGACGCCAAGAAGCCTGATATGGTGTACAGATTGAAGAAAGCCCTCTATGGATTGAAGCAAGCCCCTCGAGCTTGGTATTACACACTAAGGGACTTCCTCATCATCAAGGGCTTCAAATCTGGTTCCCTCGACCCAACTCTTTTCACAAAACGATATGATGATGCATTATTCATATGTCAAATTTATGTTGATGACATAATATTTGGATGCACTAACAAGAAATACAGTGAAGAATTTGCATTCTTAATGAGTGAACAGTATCAGATGTCGATGATGGGGGAGCTGAAGTTCTTCTTAGGACTCCAAATTCGTCAACAACGCAACGGCATCTTCATCTCTCAGGAGAAGTACCTCAAGGAGTGCCTGAGGAAATTCGGAATGCAAGACTGCAAGGGCATCAAGACACCGATGCCTACAAACGGACAACTTGGCCCTGATGAAAATGGCAAGGACTACGATCAAAAGGTATACCGCTCCATGATAGGTTCTCTGCTATATCTATGTGCATCCATGCCTGATATAATGTTGAGCGTTTGCATGTGTGCCCGATTCCAAGCGGCACCAAAGGAATCGCATCACCAAGCGGTGAAACGAATTCTTCGATATTTGGCTCACACCCCGTCGCTAGGCCTATGGTATCCAAAAGGCACACAGCTGGATCTCGTCGGGTACTCAGACTCAGATTATGCTGGAGATCGAGTGGATCGGAAGTCTACCTCAGGAACATGTCACTTCCTCGGACGTTCTCTTGTGTGCTGGTCATCGAAGAAACAGAACTGTGTCTCCCTCTCCACCGCTGAAGCTGAATACATTGTTGCGGGTGCAAGCTGCTCACAGCTTCTTTGGATGAAGCAAACCCTGAAGGACTACGGCATCAACCTGAAGAAAGTACCACTCCTATGTGACAATGAGAGCGCCATCAAGATCTCTCAGAATCCGGTACAGCACTCAAGGACGAAGCATATTGAGATACGGTATCACTTTCTTCGGGATCATGTTTTGAAGGAAGATATCGTCATCAGCCACGTGAAGACGGAAGACCAACTTGCTGATATATTCACTAAGCCTTTGGATGAAAAGCGATTTAGCACTCTGAGGTGTGAGCTAAATATCTTAGATTCCTCAAACATCCAGTGAATGGACACACATCCTAACGCTTAAACAATATTGAAAAATTCTGATGCACAACACACGATGCGTCGTACTCCTCAAATCATGAGGAACTACCTTGCTAAGTTTGAAGAAATCAACGTGGAAATTGACTCAAGATCCATACGACAATTGTATGGTATCAAGTGTCTCATTCCCTATAAGGTGGGTAGCGCCACCGCCCAAAACACCTCAGGATTTGGTGTTCCTCAACTTCCTCAGGATTTGATGTCATTGATCTTCCTCAGGATTCGAAGTCTTCGTTACTGATGATTATCGTGTTTGTCCTCAACAGCGTTCATCTATAGTTATTGATCTTCAGTTTTTGCTTCTTCAACTTGGTGAACGTGATCGGACCCGTCCCTCTGTGCTCACTTATCTAATCTGTCTATCTCATATGCGTTCATCCGGAAATGATATATTCCTCAGGCTGAGACCTTAAGTCATCATCATCAGCTTGAGACCATTTTTCTTCGTCTTCAGCCCTTGTCCTCAAGGTCCTCAAATCACGGATTTTCTGTTACAACTGTCCTCAATTTGTTGCGATTTTACCGCACGTCGTAATTATCCACCATCACGATATCCACTGAGGATCCCAACAATCAGGGGCTATCTCGTCCACAAATTTCGCAACCTCCTCCGCTTCCACCCCTCTATAAATAGCCCTCTACCCCCCCCCCCGGTCATTTACCCCCCAACGCCTCCCTCACTCTTGCGCCGTCGCCCTTGAGCTCCTCAAGCTCGAGCGCTAACATCACCGGAGTTCGCCGACGCCGGGGACGAAGACTCATTATTCCTCAGCATACGTCTCAAGTCTGGTATGCTTATTCCTCTGTACTGTTATGTCCTCACGCCAGTTCATCCTCAACTGTACTGCTAGCTTTCTGAGACCTGTACCTATGCCTCATTCCTTTATTTTCCTCAGCCTATTCCTCATGAACGCATATAACCGTACCCCACTTCCCTCGCGACTTAATTCTGTCACAGGTACATGTCTGTTGAGGAATCGTATGGTTCTCATAGTCTCACTTCATTTGCAGCTCAACTCGAACGTACAATTCCTCAGTCTCCTCAGCTGAAGAAAATGGCTCCTCGACGTAAGCTCACTGATACCGCAAAAGACATGCCCCCGAAACTATATGAGAAGCTGAAGACTCCCGAACGAGAAACCGCTGATGAACGTAAGAAACGGGTACAGAAGATCACGAGTGAATGGGCCAAACGTTGGGTGGCCTATCAATGGCTTAATCCTCAGCATGAGGAAATGTTTGCAGTAAATCCGCCACTGAAGACCTTGGGTATCAAGGCTCGACCTCCACCAGCTCTTGGAATCATTCCTGATCCCACAACAATGCGCACTCCTGAAGACTTTCCTGCGGCATATGAGCAGTACCTCAAGCGCTCTCGCAGCCATGTCAAGAATCTGGTCCGTGACTTGACTGCTTCAGTACAGCTTCCGCCTCAAGATCAGTCTCAACCCAGACAACAACCACCGCCTCAGCACCGCAAAAAGGCTCCTGGCATGAAACCTTCTCAGAAGACCTCAGCTCAACCTCAAGTTGTTGGCTCCTCATGTCAACGCACCGATGGTGCTGCTCCCTTCTCAAGGATACGCACTGATGAATCTGGTGCACCTGAGGCCTCCACCACAATGCCTCAGCCTCAGCTGAAGACCAAAACTGTTCTTCAACGCGGCCCTCGCCCCTCACCAAAGAAAACTGCTATGCGTGGCGCCATTCCTCATACCCCTCAATCCTCTGATGATGAAGATGAATTTGAGGATTTGGCCGGCTTCGTCGCCACTGAAGCTGACAAGATTGAATATGTGCGTGCTGCAGCCAGACGCAAAGCTGAAGCAACGGGTTCAGAAATCCCGCTTCTCCTTGATCCCAAGAAGATCTTGGAGTTTATTGAAATTTGGTCTGTCAAGCCTGACACTCCGCTTGATGATTTGGACATCCCTAAAGACATCAAGTTCTATGTTCAACAGTTCCTCATAAATGAGATTCATCAACGTGATCTTCAGAAACAGTTGAAGGCCAAACTGAAGAAAGTCCACAGTGACTTCAAGAAGAAACCTATCACTGAAGTTACTCCTCAGGAGTTTACTGAGCATCAATGTGAAGTTCAACGTCTCAACATTGAGTTCGCTGCCAATCGTGCTTATATTGGTCAATCCAAGGAACGGATCTCACAACAGATGACCAAGTTGATGAAGCTTCAACAGCCTGCTTCCTCAGTACCCACTGATGCCTCTGCCAAAAGCCTCAAGCGCACGCCTGAAGCACAACCCTCCACTCCACCTGCTGCAAAGAAGCATGCTGTTGAGGACCCCATTGATGCTACACCACTTTCCTCAGCTCCTCCTACAACACAGCCCGCTGATACCACCATTCATATCACTGCTGCCTCAACTCCACATCAAAATCCTCAGCGCAGCTTAATAGTCTTCACTCCACCGTCCCCACCACCACCAGTTATCACTGAGGTTGAAGACATGGACGTTGATATTATGGATGATGGAACTCCTCGCATTCATGATGAGGACTATGGGCTGACAAACTCACCCACTCATACTGTCTTCTCACCTGAACCTCACTCCAACACCGTGACCGAGGTGGTTCCTGACACTTCTCTGCAGTCTGAAGCCTCTGTTGGTGCATCGTCCTCAGCGTCTGATGCTGATGATCCCGAAGCCTCTAGTGCTCCAACAAATTCTGCTGCTAATACTGATGCTGCAGCAAACACCACCACTGATACTGATGCAGCTGACACTACAACTGCTGATCCTCAGCCAGACCCACCTACTGCTGAAACTGAAGCTGAAGCCGACCAAAGCACAACTGCCCCTCCTGAAGCAGAAACCAGTACAAATGCTGAAGCCTCAAAGAATAGCTCTGAAGACAAACAGGCCACATCACCTCGTCTCCCCAAGGACATCAACACATCTGTGCCTGATGCATCTGCAGCGACTCCGCCTCAGCCTCAAGCTCCTCTTCAGATTGAAGTGCCTCAAGCGCCTTCCCCACCTCAAGGCCCAGTTCAAGCTCAGTCCTTGTGTCCGAAGCAGAAGCGACCATTCTTCCGTGACCTTGAAGCTGATGATACTCCAAGCTTTGATGCTACTGATTTCTTCAACGCCATGAGTTTCTTTCAAGAGGGGATTCAAAATCCGTATCCCTCTGCTCCACCTCGAAAGCTTCTGAGGTTCTGGACTGCCACTCAGAAGAACTACTATGCTTCAGTGCTCTACAAGCAAAACAAATTGTTTCCTCACAAGCACATCCCTCTGATGGATATGGAAGCCCTTCCTTGCTTCAACAATGTGCTTCAGGATCTGCATCATGCCAAGCTGCTTCAGTTCTGCTCTGAATTCATACACTGGAATGAAGAGCTTGTGCTTCAGTTTTATGCCACGTTGTATGTTTCAGGAAATCCTCTGGATATCAACACCTGGGTCCTCGAGTGGATGACTGAGCATCATCACTACACCATCACTGTTCCTGAAGCAATTGACATTCTTGAGTTGCCTCAGTGCACTTCCCCTGCTGCCTGCTCCTATGGGTCTCAAATACTTCGAAATGACCTGATGAACATGCTCATGAAGCCTCAGGCCCCTGAAGCCCTAGCTCGCACAAAGTTTCCAGTCTCTGAGCTTCAGTATCTGCCGAGTACAATGTATCGGATTCTGGCGAAGACCTTCTGCCCCATCAAAGGCTATGAATCCACTGTTGAAGAAGTCATTGGTGTCATGAAGAACATACTTCACAACCTCTGCATGTCTGGGCCAATCAATGTTCCTGACTTCTTCTTCAGAACTCTAATTGATGCTGCATAGAATCCTCATATCCTGAAGCCATACGCGCCTTGGATCATGAAGCTAATCCGAGCAGTGACTGGAATTGATTTCCAACCTGATCATCCGAATCACATGACTTATCTGCCTCCTGTCGAAGTGCTTCAGCATACTATTGCTTCAAATGACAAAGGCAAAGGCATCTTCTATGAAGAAGTTCTCCCGACCAATTCCCTCGGTGGAAATATTCGTCATCCTCAGTCTCGCACAACTGATGAAACAAGAACTCATGCCTCAACTGAGGATACAACTCAGGCTCGAGTGATGACTGATCGAGAGCTTCTGATTAGTCTTCATCAGAAAGTTGATAGAAATCATGACTGGGTAAAGCGTCAGTTTTCTGAGATTCTCAGCTATATGGCTCACACGCATTCTTCTGTGAAGAAAGTGCATCAGTATGCTCATCATACATATCAACATCTTGATGCCCTGATGAGAGAAGTAATCACCTCTGAAGATCTTGCCAAGTTGGAGCTTCAACAGCCTCCGATTCCTGCCATCAGACCCCCACGGCAATTCAGACGCTGCACAACTCCTCCTCCGGCAATGGATTCTTATTCTTCAAACCAGGAGATGACTGTTGAAGAAGCTGAAGACACTGCTGGATGTCCTCACACTGCAACGGATTGCCTCAGGCGTGACTCATCTCTGCCTTGAAGCAACTTCAAAGGGGCGTTAGCTTCAGTTTTTTTCCTTTTTTTGTTCATTTTATGACAAAGGGGGAGAAATCTGTTAGTCTTCAAGCGGGTTTTAGTTATGGGGTTCTTCAGTTACAACTCTCGTTCTTCAGATTTTTTGTAACGAGTTGTAAACTGTAATTTTGGTGTTTGCCTGATACTATTCCTCAGTTACCACATGCTATTTCCTCAAGTTTATCATATATGCATGTGATTGTCTCTGCAAACACCTCTCTCAGTGCGTTGTTTAATTTCCTCAAACACTTCATAACATGCACTGCTTCAGAAATGCCTGGATATAGGGGGAGCTCCTCATATACCTCAAAATGCTTTAGATTTTAAACATTCTTCAACTTATATGCATATCCCCAGAGGGAGCTTCACTATATTCAACTTAATGTTAAAAATGTTCTTCAAAATATATTTTCTTCAAACTCATAATTCTATCCCCGTTGAAGCTTAACCTGATTGTCATCAAATCACCAAAAAGGGGGAGATTGTAAGTGCATCAAGTGCCTTCCCCTTTAGGTGTTGGAGTTTGATGACAAAACGGTTAAGGGACTGATGTGTTTGTGAGTATACACAGGAGAACAGTCCCTGATGAGGTGTTTAACCACCAATGTTGACCCCCCAAAATGTTGAGGAACATTGAAGAAAACGGTGCGTCTCCTGAAGAATGAAGTCGCGCGAAATCCTGAGGAAACAGGATCCTGAAGCGTTCGATTGAAGCTAAAGCTGAAGACGATCCTGAGGACGCTTGCGCTGAAGACGAAGTTGAAGCGTAGTCTTCGCTAAGACTTTTTATACTTCTTGAGTCATAGGAAAACACCGCACTGTTGGAGGGGTTGAAGAAAACGAGTTCTGAAGGTCTGAGGAAGTGCTCAGTTAGGAATCCTGAAGAAAAACCCTTAGAGAAATCTCCTGCAGTAGAAGTTCAGTTCCTCGGGTGTCTGAGACGTTGTTCTTCAGGACACTGAGGAATCTATCTTCGGTTGAGGAGTCTGGAGACTGCGAGCGCAGTTCTCCTGAAGAGAGAGTTATCTCCTGCAGTAGAAGTTCAGTCCTCATTTGTCTGAGACGTTGTTCTTCAGGACACTGAGGTAACTAACTTCGGTTGAGGAGTCTGGAGAGAGAATACTTTGACCGTGCCACGTGTTGCGTGGTGAGAGGCTAGAACCTGTCTAGCAACGGTCATTTCCGAGGGCATGATAGTAATTGCATGCATGGGCATTTATGTCCTTTCACCTCAGGTTGCTCCACGGCTATAAATAGCCACCCCCAGCCCCATTTGTGGGTTGGCTGCTCCGAGAGAAAAACTGACACTTGTCATTTGAGAGCAACCCACCTCTGAGGAAACTAAAGAACCTATGTGAGGTAAACCACTAGCCTGAGTAGTTGAGCATTTCTGAGGAAGTCGGTTCGAGTGATCCGAAGCTTTTTACTCTTGAAGACTGTAATCTTCCAGCCGGTGTAGAAGTCTTCAGTCTGAGGAAGTCAAGATGCAATTGTGACTTCCCGGAGTGACTGAGTCTGTAAAGGTTTCAGGAGTCTACCTTGAAGACTCACCTGAGTTATTGGACGGAGTCTGAGGACTTTAGTTCAAGGAGAACAAGGTGAAGACTATGTCTTCTGAGTTGAATCTCAGCCTCTCCAACCAGACGTAGAGTTGTCACAGCAACTTGAACTGGTCTACCAAACCATTGTCTTCAATCTCTGGTGATATCTCTTCAATCTCTTAAGCCTCAGTATTATGTCTTCAGTACCTATGTTGACTGCTTGTGCTTCATCTCTCCCTCTGCTATTAGTCTTCATACTATGCATCTGAAGCACTTCTGCTTATCTGAATTGATTCATTTCTGTTGCATTATGATGAGCTGCCCTAATGATTACATTCTGTGAAGTTTTATTTCTTCATGATTTTGGTTACTTCTTCAGCCTCATGATTGCTTCAGTCCTGAAGAAAATCAAAATCTGGTAGCAAAATTGAAAATCTCCCATTCACCCCCCCCCCCCTCTGGTCTATATATTGCACTTTCATGGCCTGACGGGGATCAACCCCGGCAAATCCCATGGTCAGGGACCCTGGGTTAGTCATAGAGATAGGCACAGGTTGAACGATACTCCTCGGCTAACATGAGAAGCTCTTCCTGCTCGATATTATTACGTGAGGGGCGATTAAAATGAAGGCCATGGCGAGTTCTCGCAAGGCTAGATGAGTAGATGCGTATTGAGTTGTTCTGGACGTCTCCCCTCCCAGCCTTTATATATTAGGCTAGGTCGCAGGGAGTCCGTACTAGGTTACAGAGATGGTTTCCTAGTTCTAGTATTTGCCTTGTACTCCAAGTTGCACCTTCCATGTTGGTCGCGGACTCCTACGTCGGTGCCTGGTTGGGCCAATCGTGGGCTTGTCGTAGCTTCCCAGCGGGCCTTCTGTCTTCATACGCACCAGGTAGCCTTATATGCAGGAGTCATGGGGTCACCCCCTCGTCAGTAGCCCCCGAGTGCCCGGGGGACTCGAAGAGTCGCGCAGGGACTCGAATTCATCTGCGCTTTTATTGTTTGTAAGCGTGGCATCGCCACGGGTCGCTGGCAGTTTTGAGCCATGACAATATCTGTTTCGAGGGATTGCTAAGCTGAAAGGGCCCAAGGAGTCGACTGGTCGAGCCTTGGTGAATTGTGCTAGTGACAAATACCACAGTAGCCCAATCAAGCTCACGTCCCTCGACATGTACTTGGAACGACTGGTGTCAAGCAAAGTCATGCCGCTGCAGGTCTTATAGGATCAATTGCTGCCAGTCTAAGCACATAGCCTGAGCGCGTCCGCTCGGCTCTTTCTATCATGCGAGCGCATGGAAAAGGTCGCGAGTGAAATCGCTCTGCGGAAAGTCCCGGCCCGGCCGTTTGCGCAGCGGGGTCTTACCTACACGCTAAGCTTGCGTGGTATCTGGGTACAGTGTGTCGTAGCCCAGGCATAATTGTTTTTGTAGAGGCGCGGAGCCTGGTTAGCGATGCACCCACTTGGAATAAACAATCAAGTGAGTTGTTTTAGCAGTCACTCGCGGAGTTTTGTAATGAACTCAGGCGAGGAAAATAAGAATGCACCCACTCGGAATGTCGTCGAGTGCGCGAGTAAGTCATGTTTGTTGAATTGTTGAGTCCTTTTGCGAGTATTTACTCGAATGCTTTACTGCTTTAGGGGTGAGGGAGCACCCAAACTCTGAGAGTATGTTGTTTCTGTTGGTGCGAGTGATCACTCGAGCACATCTTTGCCTTCTGGGTGAGGGAGCACCCGAACTCCAATCAAGGTACTCCCGATGGGAGTAAGAATTTTTTAGAAAATTTGGACGTATAGCTGGCTTTTGGAATCTTTTGGCCAAATGTTTTTATCTTGATCCGTCCCTCTTCAGATGTTGTGCTGACATGCATTGTACTGCTGCTTGATGACCTATAATGATGATTGATATTTTTATCCATCACGTCTTCTGGACCGTCATGATGATGGTTTGGATGTCGTGCAGCCTGTTGCCTGTTGGGTTTCCGAGGCTTGTATGAGAAACAGGCGAGATTTGACGCGTCCTGTAAGTAATGCTGACCGTGTGAAGGCATCTTCGCCTTGGAATTCGTAACGCCCGGCCCAGCGGTCTTTGATGCAATGATGACGTCACCTGAGCTTCCGCGTGCTTTTCCTGGTTTGCCCTTGGGTTGCGCTATAAATACTTCCTGTGGATGCCCGTCATTGGCATCCGTTCTTCGCATCTTTCTGTTCTTCTTCTTCTTCTTCATATGGCGCCAAAGCTTGGTAGAGGTGTGGCTGGGCGAGGTCGTTGTCGTCGTGGCCGTGGTGGCCGCACGCCTCATCCTTCACGAGGTGGACGCCATGGTACCGCATTGGTGCCTTCTTCTTCTTCCTCCATGGAGGAGGGTTTTTGGCGCCATGACTTTGTTTTGGGTGTTCTTAACCAGAACGCTGCCCGAATTCCTCTTCCTCTCTCGTTTGCCTCCATTGCTTCTGAGCTTAACTTGAGGGGCTTCTGGTTCCGTCTTCACGGATGTGCTCGTTCTTCTTATTGGGTGGAGCTAGAGACTGATAGTTCATCCTTGATTTTCCTTGGGACTGGCTGGAGGGCGTTTTCTCATCAGTTGAATTGTGGGGAAACAAGCAGCGATGATTCCGCTGGCTCGAGTGGTGGTTCGCCTGCTTCTCCTTTGTCTTCGTCTTTGGCTGATCCCTCAGGCGATGGTGTTTGCTCTTCTAGTTCTAAGGAAGAACTGGACGTCAAACCGGTCGTCAAGCGGCTGCGTCAGTAGGCGAGGCACCTTGTAGAACTGGAGGACGGCGATCTTCTTCTTCACCGGTTGAGTTGCTACTTTGTCTGTGGTGATGCCCGTCGGGTTGTGGTACGAAAGTGCCAATTATCTCAGCATGATCACACATGTAGAGGTTGAATGTAGCCCGTCTTGTAGTTCCACAGGTCCTTCTGTAGCGACAACTGTCGTTTCGACTTCTTCGACTCCTTTGTAATGATATGAGTGTCTTCGACTCCTTTGTAATGAAATGAATGTCTTCGACTCCTTTGTAATGATATGAGTGTCTTTGACTCCTTTGTAATGATATGAGTGTCTTTGACTCCTTTGTAATGATATGAGTGTCTTCGACTCCTTTGTAATGATATGAGTGTCTTCGACTCCTTTGTAATGAAAATGTCTTCTCGGGTGCGCGCCAGCGCTCTCGATGGGAGTAGCCCCCGAGACTGCATTTGATTTGCAGAATCAAGTGCAGGCTTTATGAATTTTTGTCTCACTGGTTTGTATCTGTTTTTTGAATTTTTTTTTTCCAACTTTGGATCGGATGCGCGCCAGCGCTCCCGATGGGAGTAGCCCCCGAGTCATTACGTGATCGCTTGCGATCAAGTGAAGACTAAAGAACCGCGCGCTTTTAGATGCAACTTTCTTTGCTGGAGCTTTTTGGTTTTTGGCGAGACTCTTGCGTTTTGGCCTCCCGATGGTTGTAGGTAAGGTCACTTTTTTAGCGAGGATAGCGTCTCTCGGGGGAGTTTTAGGCTCGAGCCCCTGAGTGCTTTTAAGTAAAGGTCGCGTTTGCGAAGATAGCGTCTCTCGAGGGGAGTTCTAGGCTCGATCCCCCGAGTTCTTGTGAATAAAGGTCGCGTTTGCGAAGATAGCGTCTCTCGGGGGGAGTTCTAGGCTCGAGCCCCCCCCCCCCCCCCCGAGTTCTTTTAAGTAAAGGTCGCGTTTGCGAAGATAGCGTCTCTCGAGGGGAGTTCTAGGCTCGAGCCCCCGAGTGCTTGTAAGTAAAATTCGCGTTTGCGAAGATAGCGTCTCTCGGGGGGAGTTCTGGGCTCGAGCCCCCGAGTGCTTGTAAGTAAAAGTCGCGTTTGCGAAGATAGCGTCTCTCGGGGGGAGTTCTAGGCTCGAGCCCCCGAGTGCTTTTGAGTAAGATGCTTTGGGAAGAATTATTTTATTCCTTCGAGTTTTACATGAGTTGTCGATCGGTGCAGCTGCCGATGTCTCTGATAATGCCTAGGGGACTATGGGTAGAATAGGCGTAGGTTCGCTACGTTCCATGGATTTCCCACGTCCTCATTGGTCTTCGGGTTCTTCAATCTGTATGCTCCTCCTCCTATGACTTCCGAGATGGTGAACGGTCCTTCCCATTGTGGGGCAAGTTTGTGCACTTTTTCCTATATTAGCCGTAGCACAAGGTCTCCTTTGTTGAACGATCTGGTCCGCTGGCGACTGCTTTGATATGTGCGCAACTTGTCCTGGTATCCTTCAGATCTTGTGATGGTTGTATCTCGTGCTTCATCTGCTATGTCTTTGTCGTTCTGCAGTGCTTCTTCTGCCTCTTCTTCTTCGTACCCTGAGATTCTGGGTGCTCCAAATTTTAAGTCGTGCGGCAGCACTGCTTCTGCCCCGTATACCAAGAAAAAGGTGTATACTGGGTCGAGCTGTTTGGGGTAGTGCGCAGGCTCCATATAACTGCGGGGAGCTCCTCTATCCAGTTGCCTGCGGCTTGTTCGAGTGGTGCTAGGAGTCGCTTCTTTATTCCTCCGCAGAAGCTTTCTCCACTTGGCCATTGGACTACGGGTGTGCGACTGATGTGTAGTTTATTTTGATGCCCAGCTCCTGGCAAAAGTTTTGGAACTCTGCTGCTGTGAAGTTTGTACCATTCTCTGTGATGATGTTGTGTGGTACTCCGAATCTGAAGATGGTTGATTTGATAAAGTTGACTGCCGTGAGGGATGTTGAGCTGGTGATTGGTACTACTTCGATCCATTTGGTGAACTTGTCTACTGCGACTAGTAGGTGTGTTCGTCCTCCTTTTGATGATTTCTTGAGTGGGCCTACCATGTCGAGTCCCCATGTGGCAAATGGCCATGATAATGGTATGGTTTTGAGTTCTGATGCTGGGGCGTGCGGCCTGCTGGCGAATTTTTTGCAGGCGATGCAACGCCGTACGATGTCCTCTGCATTTCTCAGAGCGGTCGGCCAGTAGAAACCTGCCTGAAAGGCTTTTTCCACGAGTGCTCGGTTGCTGGCATGATGCCCGCAGGTGCCTTCGTGAATCTCTAGTAGTAGGGCTTTGCCGTCTTCTTCGTCTATGCACTTTTGGAGGACCTGAGAGATGCTGCTCTTGTAGATCTTTCTGTTGATTACCGTGAATGCTTTAGATCGTCGACTGATGTGTCGGGCTTCTGCAACGTCTTGTGGTAGAGTGCCTTCGACTAGGAATCGAAGGAAAGGTCTTGCCTAGGCCGGGTCTTCGGGTGCTGCTGGTAGTTCTACTTCGACTGCTTGACTGTTTGTATCATCATCTGCGCTCGTTGCTGCAACCTGTGCTGGATCATTAGTGTCGTCTTCTTCTGCGACTACTTTGGGCTCCGCTAGCTTTGCTTTTATTGATCTCTGATTGATGCTCTCGAGGAAAACACCTGGTGGTATTGGTCCTCGAGTCTATCCGATGTTGGCGAGTTCGTCGGCTTCTGTAATATTTGCTCTGGGGATGTAGTTGAGTTCACAGCCGTCGAATCCTCCCTCTAGTGCGTTATAGATCTTCTGGTAGGCTGCCATGTTGTCTGCGACTACGTTACCGTCTCTCATCACCAGCTGGACGACGAGGTTGGAGTCGCCATAGATCGAGAGGCGAGTGGCACCGCAAGTTTTTTCCATGCGCATGCCATGAATTAGTGCCTCGTATTCTGCTTCGTTGTTGGAGGCGTTGCTGAAGTTGATCTGGAGGATGTATTTGAGATTCGTTCCTTTGGGGGATACTAGGACAACGCCTGCTCCGGCTCCTTTTTGTCTTTTCGATCCGTCGAAGTACATCGTCCAAGAGTTGGATAGGTCTGGGGGACCCGTTGTTTGGACTTCTGCCCACTCGACCAGAAAATCTGGGAGTACTTGGGTTTGATTGTTGTCGGGTATTTGAACTGCAGGTCTTGCGGGCTGAGCTCCATGTTCCACTCGGCGACTCGACCGGTCGCTCCGGGATTGTTGAGGATGTCCGCGAGTGGTGCGCTGCTCACGATTGTGATGGGGTGTTGATCGAAGTAGTGCGATACTTTCCTGGAGGTCATGATAATGGCGAGCAGGAGCTTCTAGTAGTGTGAGTACCGCTGCTGTGGCTTCGTGAGTAGCGTGTTGAGGTAGTAAATTGGTCTTTGGATGCTCTGGATTTTGCCTTCTTCTACACGCTCGACGACGAGCACTGTGCTCACGACGCTGCTGCGTGCTGCTATGTAGAGATACAGCTTTTCCCTCTCTTTAGGCACCGCCAAGATTGGTGGGGTTGAGAGGGTCTTCTTTAAGTCTGCGAATGCATTGCTGGCTTCCTCGGTCCACTCGAATTTTTCTCCTTTTCTCAGCAGTTTGTAGAACGGTAAGGTCCTTTCGCCTAATCTGCTGATGAAGCGGCTCAATGTTGCGACCTTTCCTGTGAGCTGTTGTACTCCTCTAATGTTGGTTGGCCTTTGCATCTTGGCGATTTCTTGAACCTTTTCGGGGTTTGCTTCGATTCCTCGGGCAAAGACCATGTATCCGAGTAATTTTCCAGCTGGGACGCCGAACAGACATTTTTTGGGGTTGAGCTTGATCGTGTACTTGTTGAGGGCCGCGAATGTCTCGCGGAGGTCGTCGAGTAGCGTGCTGGCGCTATAGGTTTTGATGACGATGTCGTCTACGTAAACTTGGGCGTTCCTGCCAATCTGATCCCTCAAACATGCTTGCATCATCCGCTGGTACGTGGCTCCCGCGTTTTTTAGGCCGAAGGGCATTGTTTGGTAGCAGAATACTCCGTAGGGGGTGATGAACAAGGTGTGCTCTTCGTATTCTTCCTTCATCCTGATCTGATTGTATCCTAAGTATGCGTCGAGGAAAGAGAGGAGGTCGCATCCTGCCGTGGAGTCGATTATCTGATCGATTCTTGGCAGGGGGAAGTGGTCTTTTGGGCAGTGCTTGTTGATAGGCCCATAGTCGACGCACATCCTCAGTACTTCGGTGTCCTTTTTAGGGACTAGGACTGGGTTTGCTACCCATGTTGCTTTCTTCGTCTCTCGGATGAACTGTGCGTCGAGTAGTCGGTTGACTTCTTCTCCGATTGCTCTGCGCTTGGGCTCTGAGAATCATCGCAACGCCTGCTTTACTGGCTTGGTGTTTGGCTTGATGTGGAGTGCGTGCTCTGCAAATTCTCGTGGTACCCCGGGCATGTCGGCTGGGCACCAGGCGAAAAATTTCCACTCTTCGCGAAGGAAAGTTATGAGGGCGGTTGCTTGCTCTTCTGGAAGGTGGGCATATACGCGGACTGTCTTTTCTGGGTCTGTTGGGTGTACTTGGTGTGTGATCGTATCGCTGTCGATGCTGAAATCGCGGCCGAATTCTTTTGTCTCACTTCGGTTTGCCAGCGGGAATATGCTTTTGTCCGTCACCATGGCTATTTCTTTCAGATGTTGTTGGGCTCCGAACGTGTCGGACACTTTGTGGAAGTCACGGTCGCACTGGTCTGATTTGGTGAAGCTTCCCTTGACTGTGATGATTCCTGCGGGTCCTGGCATCTTGAGCTTGAGATATGCGTAGTGTGGAACTTCCATGAACTGTGCAAACGCTGGTCTCCCGAGTATGGCATGATACTGCGACTGCCAGTCGAGCACTTTGAACTCGAGCGCTTGCTTTGCGAAGTTGCGCTTGCTGCCAAAGATCACATCAAGTTGTATTGTTCTGATGGAGGTGGCTACTTCGCCAGGAACTACACTGTATATTGTGGTGCCTGACTTCTTCCAAACTGATCGTGGGATTAACATCTTGCGTAGTGTGCTGGCGAAGATTATGTTTAGACTGTTGCCTCCGTCCATGAAGACTCTGCCCATGTCGTAACCTCCGATCTGTGCTTCAAGGAGCAAGGGTGCGTGCCCAGGCCTCGGGACTGTGGGCGGATGGTCGCTCTGTGAGAAAGTGATGCTGATCTCGGCGCCGCTCAGTTGTTAGGTTTCAGTTATCTTTAGGTCTTCGGCTGCTTCAACCTGCAAGGTGTAGGCATCTTGCTTTGCTTTCGGAGGTCTTCTGTAAGGCCCGATATGCGGTACTGTTCCAGATCTAAATGTTTCCATCCAGATCCGGGGACGAAGAACATATCGGTCCCACCGCGACATATGACGAAGTCATATGCCCCGGATTTCCAACATGATATCACAACATTACAGATACAAGGATACAACATCTCATACAATCGGCATACAACTGCCTTAATACAATACAACAGCGGAAGATACATGTCTGAGTACAGACTACAATCAAATTCCTAGCGGCAAAAGAAAAACATCGATCCCATAACCACACGGGTCCATGCCCCCCGCCGGGATCCGCCTAACTAGTCGTCATCGAGTCTCCACGTGAAATGTCGGTCACCATACCTGTTGTCGATCAAGAACCCTGAAAAGAGTTTGGGGGTAGTATCATGAGTACATAAGTACTCAGCATCGAACTGTAGTGGTCATCTGACCCAGCAAGGACTTCATCACTCGTCATTCTAGGACAACTAGTAGTTTACGGTAAGGATGGGGTAAGTGGTGAGGTTGCTGCCGCACTAGCATTTTTGAAGTGGCTAACAGTCTAGAGAGTAAGGTAAGAAGCCAAGCATTCGATGAGGAATCACCTCCAACAAGTCTTGCTATCAACTACTACGCAATCATAACACCTATCCTATTCTTGTCCTCCTCTTCGCATCCCGACGAAGAAGAAGCAGTCAAGGCACACACACGTTGATCAAGTTATATTAAGATTATCTCAGTTGTTGTTGTCTATGAACAAGGAGTAGGTCTCAAGTCGTCCATAACCGTGGACACGGCTTCTCGAAAAGATTTAACCCTGCAGGGGTGTACCAACTGCCCATTACAAGGCTCCGCACGCACGCCCATCTCTCTCAGTTGCTACCCATGATAGGCAACCATTTTATGATTTAGTCCCAAGAGATCCGGAACGACAGGTCCCTCTAACTAACAACGCACAAATCCGGGTGGCCCCCGGTGAGTCGACATCCAACTCAAAAGTCGGTCGCGCTCTCGAATCGGCCTCTACCGTCTGGACGAGGTCGGGTTAGCTACCCAAAAAGATGTGGGCAGCCCCCTAGCTTCCAGGTTTGGACCAACAAAAAAACTATGTCTCCGCTGGCCCGAGTTGTTTGAAAATTTGCGAGGTCGACACTCGCACACACACGTTTTGCAAAAGGTAAAACCAGCTTGGGCCACCACTAGAAATGTTTGAAGCTAGATAGGTAAGAAGAGGGGACCCCATAAAATCTCACACGCGGTTAGGCACGCTCAGCCTTAAAACCAATACCCGGAACTCAGATCCTAGGTGACTCAAATGGAACAAAGCGTCGGGGCGGGATAGCCTAGACCTTCCATCCTTCGTCGAATATAGCCAACTTTATAATAATCATATCATCAACAACAATAATAATAAGGTGATATCTCAAACCAAGGAGTAACAAGGTAACATCGTAGCATCCTAAGCATGCATACTAAGAAGGGGCTGAGCAACGAGCAATAGTAACATAGCAGTACAAGGTTTGCTGGGAAGGGACATAGCTGTATCGGTTTGAAAGAGGTTGTAAACATGTGGTAGGATCAAACATCGAACCTAACCTAGACTAGCATGCAAACCGCTGGTTGAAATAGAATGGATCATAAGTAATGCATAGTCCTTGCCTGTTGATAAGTCGGGTTCCGAAGGTGTAGCCGATCGCAAGCTCGCATCGTCTCCGAGAGGTACCCGCGGAAGCACACAAGACGATAAACACTGGAAAGCAATCAACGAGCAAGCACTCTATTACTACGGGGCAACAGAAGATCAACAAGACATCACACGACACGGTAACGTGATACAGATCTATCGTCGAGAACGGTTACTAACAGTTTAAGTGGGGTATCGGTCACACACGACGAATACCGCACGTTTACGGTGGTTCAAGTTGCTTAGCTACATGTGATCAATCAACGGTTATTAACATGGCAACTCAAGCAATCATGGCATAACACTCAAACATGTCAAGAGGTGAAGCACAAAGTAAACTATCTATGCTAGTCAATTTAAGTGAGGCACAACCTAAACATGGCATAACACTAAGTGTCGCACGATGATTAAATGATTTGGTACTGTTCTGTACTAAACCATATTTTAGGTTGGTTAACAACAGCAAACAATAGCATAAACACAAAGTACACGAAAAACTAATCAAGTTACATATAAAGAACACCCCAAACGGAGTTACGGTTAAAAAGATACAAGCAAAACAAGTTACGGGCACAATCTGCCAACATTAGGAAGCACACTTTAGAGCAATGCATAAATAGGTTAATGAATGCAAACATGCTCACAAATGATATGAAACTAAAGTAGACATGGCATGTAAGGCATGGCAAAAAGAATCATGCAAATAGGCATCATAGATCAAATGATATTAAGCAGGCAACATGGCATCGGAACGTTACAGACTTAGAGAAAAACAGAGGTGGCTGTCAAAAACATCAGCATAGCAACTTTGGAGCTGAACAACTATATGACCAGCAAGCATATCATCACAATGCAATACATGTAATGAAAGTAGACATGATGCTTAACAATATGCAATTGGAATCACTCAATTCCGATAAACGGTCGCGACACACTCGTCGACCGAAGTTGCAACAAAATATAAACAGCAGCACCTAACAGCAGGGTAGCTACTTTGGTGCAAGATACAACCATGATGCAGCAAGAAATTATGGCATGTGAATGCATGAAACTGAAGTAGAAACAATGCTTAACGCAACGCAAAAGGAATCACTCAATTCCGACGTACGGTTGCGAAGTTTCAATAAAGCAACAATTTCAGCAAGTTTAACAGCAGCAGTTGCAATTAACGATCTGATGCCCTGTTTAGCTCACAATTACGCAATCAAGATGACCTCAAATGCAAATGCTCACAAAAGATGAATGAAAGTGCACATGAAACTAAGCAGCTTTCATTTTGGGGGCACGTTCATCGGAGCTACGGATCAACGGGAATTAACGTTGCAAATAGACATCAGCAGCAAAATACATAAAGACTTAGAAAAATAACAGGGTGCTAGGAAAAAAATTAACAGATGTAAAAATAAAAAAAGGGGGCGGCCTGGCTCAGCGAGCTCGCCGGAGCAACGGCGGCGCGGTGGCTGGAGGAAACGGGCGGTCGAGGGCTTCCAAGCCCAGATCGGCCCGAGCGGCGGCCCGGCGGGACCCGGATCCGGCTGGAGGTGGGAGGGGGCTACGTGGCGCATCTGGAGCCTCAGATCTTCAGATCTGACGGCCAGAAATGCCCAGGGGCTAGGGTTTCGGATTTGGAGGCCTATGGGGCAGAATTTGGAGCAACTCTAGGGGGGTGGCTGCAATTTTGTGGCTAGGGAAACCCTAGAAAGAGGTGGGAGTGTGGTGGTCTTTATATAGCCCCGGTGGCTGGCAGTTTGCAAAAACATCCCCGGTTTTCTCTCGCGCACGCGGTGCTCACGTTTCTGACCGCCTGGGGGTCCGCAGTACCTCCGATTCGGGTAAAACATCAAACTGCGCGATCAGCGCGTCGAGCCGGCGGCGTTCACCTCGCGTTGGAACCGTTCCGAGAACACTTTTCCGGCGCGCTATAAAAATAACCCATTTAATTATTAAATGGGGTTTTTCGTTCCGTTGGCTGCGGCTGGTCTCGTGCGGTTTTCGCGACGGTGATCGGGTGAAACCCCGTGTCGAAAAGGTCGAGTGTCAGGGTGGCAAGGGTCGGTCTTCGTCCGGTACGAGATAAGAGGGGGAAAAATAATCGCCGATCGATAAATCGGGGATGCAAACACCGCAAACAAATCAGACAATCAAACAATTCACACCGAAAACAAAATTTTTATTTTTTTTGTGAAATCTGGGCTGTTACATCTTCCTTCTTGGATCATGCAGACTCGTCCCTGGGACGCGGGGTATTGCTCTTCTGTAGTTGGTGCGGGCGACTGCGCGCTTCTTCGAGTGTGTTTCGCTTCGCGCTCCTCCTCGAGGTTGTTGGAGAGTTCGGCGAATAGGCGGCAATCTCCTAGTGTGTGGCTTGCTCTGAGATGTCGTCGACTGTCTTCAAAACAGTGGATCGCGCAAGGTCCTTCCAGTTGCTCTTTGGCTGGGATTTTGCTAGAGCCGGCATGCCTTCTTCTCCTCGATATTTGGAAGATCTGCGAGTGGTCTTCCGCTCGGCTATGGAATCTTGGGTCAATTTCTATCCCGTCGCTGAGTGATTGGCTTCGGATGAAGTTGGCAAATTCGTCTGGCCTTTTATCTGGGTCGTAGTACTCTCCAGTCTGGGTTTCGGAGTCGTTGTCTTGGCGTGTGGTGGGAGTCCGGGCGGCGGCGGGTCGTCGACTGGTGGGCAAGTCTTCGGTAACGCTCTGCGACTCGTCGAGTAGGGTTCTTGAGTAGAGTCCTCGTGCTTGTCTTCTGGATCGTCGAGTTCTTTTCCGTCGGCGATGGATCTGACAGTCGTCGAGGTGCTAGACTTGGCTCGGCTGCAGGCTAGATGGTCTTGACGAGATGATGGAGATGCTTGTGGTGATCTTGAATTCCTCGAGCAAGCTAGATCTGGTTCTAGTCCTCGAGTCTTGATCTTCTGAGGGCGGGACCGTCGAGATCGTGATTCCAACCTGTGTAGTTCCCACAGACGGCGCCAATTGACGGGGATCAACCCCGGCAAATCCCATGGTCAGGAACCCTGTGTTAGTCATGGAGATAGGCACAGGTTGGACGATACTCGTCGGCTAACAGGAGAAGCTCTTCCTGCTCGATATTATTACGTGAGGGGGCGATTACAATGGAGGCCAAGGCGAGTTCTCGCAAGGCTAGATGAGTAGATGCATATTGAGTTGTTCTGGACGTCTCCCCTCCCAGCCTTTATATATTAGTCTAGGTCGCAGGGAGTCCGTACTAGGTTACAAAGATGGTTTCCTAGTTCTAGTCTTTGCCTTGTACGCCAAGTTGCACCTTCCATGTTGGTCGCGGACTCCTACGTCGGTGCCTGGTTGGGCCAATCGTGGGCTTGTCGTAACTTCCCAGCGAGCCTTCTGTCTTCATACGCACCAGGTAGCCTTATATGCAGGAGTCGTGGGGTGACCCCCTCGTCGTGGCCCTTCCCATCACCCAAGAAGCATTCCCGGAAGTCGAAGGAGACTACCAATGAGGTGACTTAACTGTCAGGGCTGACCATGTGTTAGAGTTCGACCATTCGCAAGACAAAGGTTGGCAAGCCCGTTGGCAAGATGACTGCTTTAGAGTTCCAATGCTTTAGGGTTCAGGACCCGTATCACCATCCTCGTGCACACGGATGGACTTCTGTACAACTCAACAGTATGGATTGTGGCAGATATTTTCAGAAAGTTCAAGAATAAGGTCGTTCCTATGTGGGCCATTGACTTTGATCACCTGAGGAACCCAGACAACATCGACTATTTGTAGGAGGATCTTGCAGTGTGTGAGGAGTTAGGTCTCATCAAGCTCATGGACATCCGGTGTCCTTTTGATCCCCAGATTGTTACTAAGTGGTATGCCACTATCCATTTTGGGACTGATAAGCAGAGGAACATCACTTGGATGACGCATGACACGTGTATGCCTGCTCTGTGGGTTGACTTTTGTGCCGCCTTGGGCTACCATGAGGAGGGTCTCATTACGCACTTTGGTTTCCACCCTCATGAGAATCCTACTACTTCCTGTACTGAAAATCAGGCCTCTCTACATCAGAGACGTGGCATTGTTGGTGAGTCAAAGGAAACGAAGCCTCTATTTCACATTATGCATCACATCTACAGGAATGTGTTGATCCCCAAGGTTGGGAACCAGGACATGATATATCACTACATGATGCTCTCAGAACGGCAAGGGCATACCCTTGGATGTGCCAAATGTTCTATGGAACAAGATGTTCAACTACATGATCAACAAGGCAGCCCCCTCCCTTGGGCCCTACATCATGAAGTTCCTAAATGCCTATTGGCTAAGCACTACCCTAGTGAGGTCCTTAGTGACCCAAACATTCTCATTGCTCGTGATAGGAAGAAGTCGAAGAAGAAGAACCACCTTGCCCCACATTTTGAGAACAAGGAGAAGGGCAGGATGGAGACCCAATATGCTACATCTAGTAATTCTGACTTTGAGCCCCCGGAGGCTGACAAGTCTACGTGGGCTATGCTAAAGTCAAAGGTTCACAAGAACATTTGTCTCCAGACTGACATTCATCATCGCCTATATGAGGCCCATAAGAATGAGAAGGTTGCACGATGCCGCCAGATTCAGATTATGATGCCTTTATCTCTCGATGTTCATTGTGGGTCTGAGAAGAGCATCACTCCTGAGGTGAGTGTATTTCAGAATTACTCTCGCTCGACTGACATTGATGATATGCCACTACCAACAGATGATGATGATGATATTGCTCCAGAGACCCATGCTGCCAGAGATCTAGTCTGAGCATGATACTTCTGATGATGAGGAGGACGACGAGTCCGAGGATGGGGAGGCCACTGAGGATGATGACGAGTGATCCATGGGTCGCTAGCATCGATCTTTTCCTTTATTGGTGCCTTGATGCCAAAGGGGGAGAGGGTATCTATTAGGTCACGGGATTTGCATGAGTGGAGTCACAAGCTCGTATTCTTGAGCTATTTGTTGTTGCTTTTTGATGGGTGTAGATAGAACATCCTTGTTGGTTACCCAAAGTGGAAGGTTATGATATAGATAAAAGCAAATTTCCCTTAGCGAAGATATCAAGGTTTATGTCTCCCGTAGGATTTCGGAGACGACAAGAAGGTGGCAAACCACAGCGCCATAAATTATTCTGGTGCGTAAGTTGACCTGGACCTGCACACAATACACAAGTAACTTTTCTCCCAACGAGTCAGGAAGGTTGTAAATCCCTCTGACCTTGTTATTTACAAAGTATTAAATGCAAGAGGTAATAAAAAGGTGCAACTAAAAATAAGAAAAAACACTAAATTGCGGCGGTGTAAATATATGATTAGGATATGGATCGGGGTGTCATGGAGCTCACTAGTGAAGTCTCTCTCCCAAAAGACGATGAAAACTATGTTGGGTGAACAAATAGAAAGTCACCAAAAAAGCATGGAACAAGAAAAATTATAGATATGTTTGAGACGTATCAGCATCCCCCTGCTTAATTCTTGCTCGTCCTCAAGTAGGTAAATGATATAACCAAGATAATTTTTCTGGTGACATGCTATCAACACAAGAAGAACATTAAGTACATCAATCAAGACATATAAATGAAGACAAATTAATAACAAGCAAGAGTCTATATCTATTATTGAAACTAGTAAATCAAGACCATAAATGTGAAAGAGCTCTTGCTGTCTGTGACTTGAATGTCTCCAATTGGTGTTCCCGTGCAGAGTGGGGAAGGTTTAGAGCATAAAAATACTTATTAGTTGTTGACAACTCAATCTACTAACTCCCACACATGGTCTCTTTAGAATCTAATTATGACTCGTCCCCAGACCGTCGGCCAGGTACAAGACAATCTAATCAACTCTCTTTTGACTTTGAGCAACTCATGCAATGAATGAGCGCAAGCAAGATGAATTTGCACTTCGAATGGAGAATAGAATAAATGATGGGGATAGGAAGTCAAAAAGTGAGAAAGGATCACATCAATGAGGACAATCATAGGTGAGAGAAAGTCGAATGATAGATATGATATGAGGAGTAGGGATTGCCAAGCATCAGATGCACATAGAGCTATGATTATATGAAAGCTCTCCAATGGAACTAGTGGGGGTGCATCCAACTTGCTTGCTCGCGAAGACCTAGAACTCTTTTTGAGGAGGCTCATCATTAGACTATACAAGCCAATTTCTATAATGTAAAGCTCCCACATAGTTATTCATGAGTGATATGAAAACTCTCTATGAAGTATAAGTGCTACTTTCAAGTACAAGTGTGGATCTTTAGGAAGAGGAATAATAGTGTTGCCCCCCTCTCATTTTTGTGTGGCCTCTATGGATCTTTCTTTTATATCTCTCATTTGTCCTCTTTTGAGATCTTTTCATGTGTACTCTTTGGGATATTTTAATTTTTACTCTTTTGGATCTTTTCCTCACTGTAAGGGCAACACTCTATATAAAGATGAACATGATCAACACACTTTTATAAGGTACTCATAATAAAACTGGAACTATATCACGATGTATGCAATGTATGCATCTGCCAGTGTAGCAGGATATGCAATGATACTAGCGCGACATGTAGCAAAAATATGCAAGAGAAAAGCACAACTACCATGCGGCTTTATGATCAAGAAAAGGCAATATGATGATGAAGAATAACATCAAGTCATGAAAGATGGATGTTGCATGGCAATGTATCTCGAAATCGGTATGGAAATGCACGGTACCAAATAGGCTAAAAAAATATAAGGATGGTGGATGTGCCAAAAATCAAATACTTGCATTAGTCAAAAGTACTCATCCACTTATTATCGATATTCCTCAATGTACTCAAGAGAATCACAAAAGAGTCAATCACCCTAAGTGGATTGTATGGGGGTTTGGTTATCCTTGCGCATCCTCGACCCATGATACGTGAGGGTACTCTTTTACAACCCCGCAAAGATTAATGATACACTTAGTAGCTAGAGTTCACAAGTATTTTTTAGTTTTGGAAAATAAGCACGTTTAGCCAAAATACGACACCTATCACAAACAGGCTTGAGATCAGTCACGCAAAAGTTCAAACATTAATTGCAAACAATACCTAAAAACTATTGCGATCTAGATTACCTACTCAAAGCAAGATACACACCTAGTGCAACAAAGCCAACTCTCTAAACAAGATAAGCATGAAACTCAAGAGAGTTCTTGAAAATATAATCACAACTCTTAAAAAAGAAATAAGCACGAAAAACAAGAACTAAACATGGAATCATCTAGAAACAAAAAGTGAACACTCAAAATATAGAAGTGAAAACATGAGCAATCTAGGGAAAAGTGGAGCGTGTCTCTCTCCAAAATAGTCATGCCAGGACCCAACTTGTTACAACCAGCAAATAAAACTAAACTAAACTAAACTGGAAACTAAAGAGCAAGACACTCCAAGCAAATCACATAACATGTGAAGCAATAAAAATATAGAGCTAGGAAGGACGAACTAATAATTATTGTTGATGAAGGGGATGCATGGGGGCATCCCCAAGCTTAGATGCTTGAGTCTCCTTGAATATTTATTGGCCGTACCCGGGGCATCCCCAAGCTTAAGATTTTGGTACTCCTTGACCTTCTTTCATCATCTCCATTCGTAACGCTTGAAAACTTCTTTCACACGAAACTTCTCATAAACTAATTAGAGCGATTAGTGCCAAATAATAAAGTTTCACTTGGGTACTATTGATACACATTGTAACACTCAAATTAAACATTAGCTACTATTCCCCAACTTTGTTTAAGGTTCTTTCCCCAAAAAAACATGAACAAAGTTCACAAAAGAAGCAATTACAAGGCAAAAATCTGAGAAAACAGGACAATTTGTGAAACTTGCATAGAAGGAGGAACTTCTGTAGCTCAAATAAAAGAACTTGAAACTATTGAAAGATTGACAATTTTATAGAGATTGTTGTGTAAAAATTTCAAATAAAAAATATGATCTGGTGATTTTTTTATTTTCTGCACTGAATCATACAAATTTTGTTTTCTGGCAGCAAGTCACAACTTTTGTCTTCCTCAACATTAGAGGCGAAACCTTGGCGCAAAACTTGAAAAAAGGTACAATGGAGTTTCTACAGTAGTAAAAAACTTCAAGACACGCTAAAACAAAAAGAGCAAACTGAAAGTAAAAACATTTTGGGTTGCATCCCAATAAGCGCTTTCATTAATGCCTTTGATCTAGGCATGAAGCACAAGATCAAGTCTTATCAAAATCGAAAGCATAGCTAGCCCGTATAACGGACTCAAAAGGTAACTTCATCTTATTTCTTGGGAAATGTTCCATACACTTCTTGAGGAGAAATTGGAATCTTACAATCCCTTCTTTCATGTCAATGATAGCACCAACAGTGCGAAGAAAAGATCTCCCCAAAATAATTGGACATGATGGGTCACACTCAATGTCCATAACAAGAAAAATCAACGGGAAAATAATTATCATTGACCACAATAAGCACATCATCTATTCTTCCTATAGGTTTCTTACGGGAAGAATCGACAAGTCGAACACCCAAAGAGCAAGAATCCATAGGTTTCAAATCAAGCATATCATAAAGTTTTTTTGGCATAACGGATGCACTAGCTCCAAGATCACATAAAGCATTACACACAAAATCATTCATCTTAATCTTAATAGTAGGATCCCAACCATATTCTAATTTCCTAGGGATAGAAACTTCTAATCTAAGCTTTTCTTCCCTAGCCTTGATAAGAGCATTAGTGATATGCTCGGTGAAAGCCATATTTAGTGTACTAGGGTGGGGACCTTTAGCCATACTTTGAAGGAATTTGATAACTTAGGAGAGATTGCAATTGTCAAAGTTGAGATCACTACCTTCAAGTAAAGTGGGCGTGCTATTATATAAAACCATTTTATTCTCTAGCCCACTTTCTACATTCTTTCCGATATTAACTTTGACACTCTCCGAGATAGTAAGGCTCTTTTGTTCTAAAGTTGAGGCATCAACATTCCCATTGAAAGGTCCATTGCTAGGACTAGGGGTGTGATGGGGGTTGAAAGTTTTAAGGTCCTCAATAACATGTATGGTGGAAAGGGTGGTGTTCACGGATATGTTTTTGGCTCTTTCTTCTTCCTCACTTTCTCTAGCCCATCTAGCCTTTAGTTGGGATAGCATTCTGATGTTTTCATCTATAGTAACTTGGACGGAATTTAAAGCCTTGGGTGAGGTTCTAATCTTAAGCATGTCAACATCATGAGCATTGTTGTCAACCTTTAAAGAAAGACTATCTAACTTTTCTAGTTTCTCCTATACATTTTTATTGAAAGCTTTTTGAGAAGTGATAAACTCCTGAAGCACACTCTCAAGTTCAAACGTAGAAATTTTAGTGTTAGGATAAGCATTGCCATAGGAATTCCCATAGGAGTTGTTGTTGGAAGGGAAAGACCTAGGATTGTTGTTCCCAACGTTACTCCTATAAGCATTGTTATTAAAGTTGTTCCTAGAAATAAAATTAATATTTATTTGCTCTTTCTCTTGAGCAACTAAAGAATTCAAAGGAACATCATGAGGATCAATAGGCACTTTCTTAGTAATCATAGACATTATCATATCAACTTTCTCATTTAAAGAAGAGATCTCCTCAACAAAATTTACCTTCTTACCAGTTGGAGATCGTTCTGTGTGCCATTGAGAATAATTTGCCATCATATCATCTAATAATTTTGTAGCAGCACCAAGAGTAATGGTCATAAAAGTTCCTACCGCCGCTGAATCTCACAAGTTTCGCGAGGTAAAGTTCAATCCTGCATAGAAAGTTTGGATGACCATCCAAGTAGTTAGTCCATGAGTGGGAAATTTTTTGACAAGAGATTTCATTGTTTCCCAAGCTTGAGCAACATGTTCATTATCAATTTTTCTAAAGTTCATAATTTACTCCTTAACTGAATAATCTTAGCAGGGGGATAGTACTTCCCAATAAAAGCATCCTTACACTTATCCCAAGAATCTATGCTCTTCTAGGTAAGGACTAAAGCCACTCTTTAGCTCTTCCTCTCAAGGAGAAAGGAAAAAAGCTTGAGATTAACAGTGTCACCATATAATTCCTTGTACTTTTGCATATCAGAAAGTTAAACAAAGTTATTCAAATGCAAAGCAACATCCTCTCCTACTCCAAAAAAATGCTCTTTCATGATAAGATGGAGCAAACATGTTTAATCTCATAAGAAACTACCGAGGTGGCAGGTGGAGCAATAGAAGTACATAAGTCACTATTTTTGTGACTTGTAAAGTCACAAAGCTTGATATTCTTAGAAGAACCATGCTAGCAGCAGCAAAACAAACAAACTAAAAACAGGAAGCAAAATAGAAACTAGACAAGACCTTTTTTGGAATTTTTTTTATAAAGAACAAGCAAACGAAAAGTACAGATTGAAAGGTAAACTAACAAGACTAAAAGCAAAGGTAAAAGGTAGTGTGCAATCATACCCTTATGTGACGCCCCCAAAATCAAGCCGTGTACAGTAATCATACATGCAAGGTACACGATCGAGATCAGGGACTCACGGTAAGATATCACAACACAACTCTACAAATAAAAATAATAAAGTGTTTAATACAAGCCAGGGGCCACGAGGGCTCGAATACAACAGCTCGAGAGCACAAAGTTAGCGGAAGCAATATTATCTGAGTACAAACACAAGGTACACATGGTTTGCCTTAAGAAGACTAGCGCAAAAACAACAACAATCGAAAAGGCAAGGCCTCCTGCCTGGGAACCTCCAAACTACTCCTGGTCAACGGGGAACTCGACGTCGTAGCAAGCACAGGGGATCTTCTGCTCTTGGACTCCAAGGCTCCAAAGTCTGATCGCAGCAACCGGTCGGGTATATAAAACAAGGGGGGGTAAAGCAAAGGTGAGTATCTAGCATACCCGCGAGTCTTACGTCCGCTACTAAGCATTTATGCATTTGTATCAAATGGAATGGAGAGGCTATATATTGTGGACTGAATTGCAGAAATTCAGAATAAGGATGAGAAGCTAGGCTTATCGAAGACTAGCATATTCCAACGAGTTTTGCAGCATGAGAAGAGAATAGCCAACAGTTCATATAAAGCATAAAGTAACAATGCAGCAGAAGGTTGTAGCATTGTATAATAGTATTAAGAATTTTATTATTTTCTGTCGGGACAACCATTATCGTTGCCCCTATCTGGGTGAGTCGCGGACAACGACAGCAGACAGGTCCACCCCATAACCGGAGCCGGTGGCCGCCTGCCTTGTCATCCCACCAACTCGTGCGGTTACCAACAAGGTGAACCGTCTCCTTACCTTATCTCGCTTGTGCTCTTTGAAGAGCCCGACTTTCGTACAACAGGGAATCTCATGGCCAACGAGCAAGGACCAGGCCCACAATAGTATCTGCATGTCCTGTCGTCCCGATACAATACATGTGCGGGCACCGTTGGGTCACCCGACTCCTTACATTTAAAGACACCATTTGTTTCAGGTGCCTACCATCAAGTGAAACCAGGAGGAATCACCCTCGATGGTACACTTGAAGAGGTTCGACCGAGACATCAGCGGAATGAACTAAAGAGGAATATCCTCGTATCATCCCGGTGGTGCTACGCTACCGAGCCGGCGACGAGAGTGAAATACGAGTCCATCCACTCGTAAGTCAAAGTTGAAGCGACTCGGAGAGTCTCACCATTGTAGGTTCCCTTGGGCGTCTGCTCTGTATCGTACCTGTGGCAGTTATAATAATTTATATCCGCGTTCACTCCCCAGAGCGAACACGGTCCGCTATCTAATCCTAGTTGACTAACAATGCGTAGGGTCAACTGCTGAATATTATATATATATTTATAAGGCAGCATAGGACAAGGAAAGGTACATCAAGGGGCGACAATGACAGGCTATGCAATGAATAGGAATATAACGTAATAGCAGCAGCAATGCCTAGTACAAGAAATGTGCGGAAAAGATAGGCGATATTTGGGGAAGGAAAATGGCCCTGCTTGCCTGGAAGCTCGACAGTAGGGGTACGGTCGTCGACGAAGTAGTCGTACTCGGCGACAGTGTCGTCGGCGGCAGTGTCGAGGTCTATCGGAGAATAAAAGGGGGGACAGTAAATACAATGCACACAATGCAAACACAGAATAAGGACATGTCAATTGAATTGTACACGATGTTCTAACGCAGTGTTAAGTATTTTAGGCGGAGCGGAAATTTATCCAGGGATGACTCATCGGTACCGGTTGATTACCGGACAGATGATCCGGAGGGGGAAGGTTCCATGTCTACAGTGTTAGAGACATCTGACAGACATGTGGATAGTGTATTTGTGCTCGTAGATCTATTCTGAACAACTTTCATATACATAATATTTTCATCCGGAAAGTTTTACTGGCCCCGGTCGTCTAACAGACAGATGAACCAGAGGAGAAATGTTCCACGTTCGGTATGTTAGAGTGGTGTGGTGGGTATACGGGTAGCATATTCGGATTCGTGGCATTTTTCTAAGCAACTTTGATATATAAATTATTTTCACCGGAGTTACGTTTAAAAGATATTGAATTTCTAATATTTAAATGCTTTTATAGAATTACTGGATTTTCTTTTATTATTAAAGCAGCATTATCCACAATAGTGCCACTGACAAGGGGTCCCACATGTCATAGGCAGAGACATTAAATTCATTTTAATTCATTAAACAGACCAAAGGGGTCCACATGTCATTTAGTGATTATTTATTAAAAAAAATTATTTGATTAAGCAATAGGCGGGGCCTAGGTGTCGTAGACACATGTGCAATTAACAGTTTTATTTAATTTAACAATGGACTAGGGCCCATCTGTCATTGACTTAGGGGAGGGGGTTATCTTGATTTTAATTAATCAACAGCTAATTAACAGGGCATTGGGCCCACTAGTCATAGGTTCTAAGAGGGATGTTAGGCTTAACTAACAGGGGATTAGTGGGGGTGTTGCCCACGGCAAACTGCACGTGCCCGCCGGCGACGAACGGGACGACGGCGAGGTGAGCCTGGCCAAGGGGGCGAGGGCACGGCGGCCGATGAAGCGGCTAGCGGAGGGGCGCGGCCGCGCGTGAGCTAGCATGCACGCAAGGGGGCAAGCAGCACCGCAGCTGCTGCGACAAGCGGCCTGGGAGCTTAAGCTCCGGCCATGGCGGCCGAGCACGGAGGCGGGGCTACGGAGACCAAATCAACGGGGGTTTGGGTGGATTCGAAGGCGGAGCTCACAGGGATCCCATAGGGAGGGGCAGCGGGCTCGGGGGAGTGTCGCAGACGATGAATCACGGTGGAGTTCGCCGGCGGCCGTGGCGTAGGGAGTTGACAATGGCATCGGTTGTGGTGCTCCACGCGCTCGGTCCAGTGCTGCAGGTGACGAAGACGACCGTCGTGCAGCTGCTAGACAACCTCCCGATCTCCGGGGAGGTCAGTGGCCACGCGAACGGCGACAGCACGGCGACGTCGTCTCGGTGCGGCTGGAACCGTTTCGGGGGGGCGATGGGGAGAAGGGCGTGGGGAGATCTAGGGTTCGAGGGGTGCGGAGGTGATCTTATCCTCACCACGGTGTACTATAGCGGCGGGAGGACGTGGCTTGGTCCGGCGGCGACCGTGGCCGCGTCGGTTGCCATAGATGAACAGGGAGGAGGGAGGAAGGAGGTCGTGAGGGTGGCTGGGCCGGATGGGTAGTCGCCCCGGGCGAAGATTAGTCCTTTTGTTTTTATATCCTTTTTTGTTTTCTTTTCTTTCTGTTATTCATGTTTCTATTTTATTTATCACCATTAGGTTTTTTTGTAAAATATGTAACATGTTCTAAAATTGCTGTTACACTTTATAGCAAGGCTACAAAAAATTTGATGCATAAATAAACTCATTTGGATTTTATATAAATCTTAAATGGCTAAATGGGATTGTTTCTAATGTTGTTTGTATTTACTAAAAATAGTTAAACACCTTTAAAATTATTACTTGCAATCATGCCATGGCCTACTGATTATTAGTAAGTTTTAGAAATATTTTCCACAATTTTTAGTGCAACATTATTTTTCACTTTTATTTGAAAATTTATCTGGGTTTGAATTTGAATGAGCCATGATCAAGGGTGATTATCACATGCCTAATCATGGTGACTTGGCGTTAATCACAAGTGATTACTGTAGTGTGATACCCGGGGCGTAACACCTTGTCCCATGTTTCTGTCACTCAAGCTGGACATCATGTAACAGCCCAGATTTCACAAAAATTAAAAATTTTGTTTTCGGTGTGAATTGTTTGATTGTCTGATTTGTTTGCGGTGTTTGCATCCCCGATTTATCGATCGGAGATTATTTTTCCCCCTCTTATCTCGTACCGGACGGAGACCGACCCTTGCCACCATGACACTCGACCTTTGCGACACCCGGTTTCACCCGATCACCGTCGTGAAAACCGCATGAGACCAGCCGCAGCCAACGGAACGAAAAACACCGTTTAATAATTAAACGGGATATTTTTATAGCGCGCCGGAAAGTGTTCTTGGAACTGTTCCAACGCGAGTTGAACGCCGCCGGCTCGACGCGCTGATCCCGCAGTTCGAAGTTTTACCCGAATCGGAGGTCCTGCGGACCCTCGGCGGTCAGAAACGTGAACACCGCGCGCGCGAGAGAAAAACCGGGATGTCTTTGCAAACTGGCAGCCACCTGAGCTATATAAAGACCACCACTCTCCCACCCCTTTCTAGGAATTCCCTAAGCCAAAATTGCAACCACACCCCCAGATCTGCTCGGAATTTTCGTTCAAAAGCCCCCATTTTTCGAAACCCTAGCCCCTAGCCCCTGCCCATCTCCATCCGTCAGATCTGGGAACAGAGGTCCCAGATCGTGCCACGTTTCCCTCAACCCATCTCTCTCCTCACGCGTGTGCTTCCCGTGGAGGCCGAATCACCGCCGCGGGCTCACTGAGCCGCCGCCGCGCGCCCTCGGCCGCCGCCGGCAGGAGCCGCCGCGTCTGGGCTCCTCTCCCTCTCTCCCTTCACCGCGCCTCCCCTTTAGCCTTCTCCCCCTCACCTCTCCTCCCTCTCCCTCTGCAGGCTCGTCGCGTCGCCGCTCCGCCATGGATGAAGCCGGCGACCCGAGCCGCCGCGCCATGGCCTCCCGTCCAAGCTCCTCGTGCCGCCGTCTTCCTCCCCGTGCCGGTGGCCGCCGCCCCCTCTAGATCCGGTCTCCCAGGCCGTCTCGGCCCCTCCAGCGCCCCACTCCGCCCAGTCGGGCTCGCCGGAGTCACCGGCAGCCGGCCGCTGCCTCGCCGGAATCCCGATCGGGAATGGGAGGATCTGGCCGCCTCCACCGTCGCCTGGGCCGGCCTGCCCAGGGCGGCCCACCAACACCAACGCCAGCCAGGTCGGCCAACCCCACTCTCCAGCGGCCAGTTGGGCCCATCCCAGCAAGGTCTTATTATTATTTTTCTTTTCTTTTTCCAATTTCGGTTAAGCCTGGAGAATTATTGTGTTGATCTGTTTTTGCAACGTAGATTGTGATCAAACCGTAGCCCGGATCGCGTTGCGTCCAAAAGGAAAATTGTTTAGAATTATGTGTACTTCAATCCATCTTTTGTGAGAATTTTGATTTGAGGCCATCTTGATGTTGTTAATCTCTATTGAAGTGGGCATCAGGTTGTTAACTGCTACTAATTTCTGTCATGTGTTGCTGCTGTTATTTTATTGCAAGTTTGATTGATGATTGTGTCACATCCATGATGCCTATTGCATTGATTCTTGTTGCATACTATTAAGCATCGTGTCTACTTCCATTATATGTATTGAATTTTCATGTTTATGTTCTTGGTCATATTTATGTTTAGCTTCAAAGTTGCTATGCCACTGTTTTTGACAGCCACCTCTGTTTTTCACTAAGTCTGTAACTTTCCAATGCCATGTTGCATGCTTAATATCTTTTGATCTGTTATGCCTATGACCTTGATTCTTGTTTGTACCTGATCACCATCATGCCTAATTCATGCCCATGTATTTCTATGTCATGTTGCTACACATTTACATATAGTTTTTTCCCTGATTATACAGCATGAAAATAACAGTTTCTGCCATGTTTTCCTGATTTTCACTAAGTCCTAGACCAGTAATGTTTTATTGCTTTTTGCTTGGGCTATAATTAGTTGCCCATGATCTCTTTTTGCATGATTCCTTTTTCCATGCCATGCCTGCCATGTCTAATTTAGTTGCATATCATTTTTATTCATGTTTGTAACTTTTTGCTTGTTTATTTGTTGCGATCTTGGCAGATTGCACCCGTAACTTGTTTTGCTTATATCTTTTTAACCGTAACTCCGTTTGGGGTGTTCTTTATATGTAACTTGATTAGAATTTCATGTACTTTGTGTTTATGCTATTGTTTTCTGCTGTTAACCAACCTAAAATATGGTTTAGGGAAGATCAGTACCAAATGCTTTAATTGTCATGGGGTACTTAGTGTTATGCCATGTTTAGGTGGTGCCTCACTTAAATTGACTAGCATAGATAGTTTAACTTATGCTTCACGTCTTGCCATGTTTGTGTGCTATACCATGCTTGAGTGACATGCCATGTTAACAACCTTTGCTCACCTTGTGTAGCTAAACAACTTGAACCTTTCTAAATGTGCGGTATCGTCGTGTGTGACGAGTACTCCACTTAACCTGTTAGTAACCGCTCTCGACGGTAGATGCGATGTCTCGTGTTTCCTTATTGTTGATGCTTGCTCGTGTTTGCTTCGTAGTAATATATGCTTGCTCGTTGATTGCTTTCCAGTGTTTACCGTCTTGTGTGCTTTCGCGGGTACCTTCAGAGACGATGCGAGCTTGCAATCTACTACACCTTCGGAACCCCACTTATCAACAGGCAAGGACTATACATTGCTTATGATCCATTCTATTTCAACCAGCGGTTTGCATGATAGTCTAGGATAGGTTCGATGTTTGATCCTATCACATGTTTACAACCTCTTTTAAACCGATACAGCCATGTCCCGTCCCAGCAAACCATGTACTGCTATGTTACTATTGCTCGTTGCTCAGCCCCTGCTTAATATGCATGCTTAGGATGCTACGATGTTACCCTGTTACTCCTTGGTTTGGGCAATCACATTATTATATTGTTGTTGATGATATGATTATTATAACGTTGACTATATTTGACGAAGGATGGAAGGTCTAGGCTATCCCGCCCCGACGTTTTGTTCCATTTGAGTCACCTAGGATCCGAGTTCCGGGTATTGGTTTTAAGACTGAGCGTGCCTAACCGCGTGTGGGATTTTATGGGGTCCCCTTTTCTTACCTACCTAGCTTCAAAAATTTCTAGTGGTGGCCCAAGCTGATTTACCATTTGAAAACCATGCATATATGTCTGTCGGGTAGCTCCTGGCAGATATTCTTTAAAACAACCTGGGCCAGCGGGAACATGGTTTACTTGTTGGTCCAACCTGTTCAGCTGAGGACCCGGCCTCATGTGAGAATTACCGGCAATCCAAACCTGCGACAGATGGTAGAGACCAGATCGAGAGCGCGGCCGGCTCCTGAGCTGGATGTCGACTCACCGGGGGCCACCCGGATTTGTTCATTGTTAGTTAGAGGGACATGTCGTTTCGGATCTCTCGGGACTAAATCATAAAATGGTTGCCTGTGATGGGTAGCAACTGAGAGAGATGGGCGTGCGTGCGGAGCCTTGTAATGGGCAGTTGGTACACCCCTGCAGGGTTAAATCTTTTCGAGAAGTCGTGTCCACGGTTATGGACGACTTGAGACCTACTCCTTGTTCATAGACAACAACAACTGAGATAATCGTAATATAACTTGATCAATGTGTGTGTGCCTTGAATGCTTCTTCTTCGTCGGGATGCGAAGAGGAGGACAAGGATAGGATAGGTGTTATGCTTGCGTAAGTAGGTGGATAACAGACTTGTTGGAGGTGATTCCTCATCGAATGATTGGCTTCTTACCTTACTCTCTAGATCGTTAGCCAATTCATAAATGCTAGTACGGCAGCAACCTCGCCACTTACCCCATCCTTACCGTAAACTACTAGTTGTCCTAGAATGACGAGTGATGAAGTCCTTGTTGGGTCAGTTGACCACTACAGTTGGATGCTGAGTACTTCTGTACTCATGATACTACCCCCAAACTCTTTTCAGGGTTCTTGATCGACAACAGGTACGGTGATCGACGTTTCACGTGGAGACTCGACGACGACTAGTTAGGCGGATCCCGGCGGAGGGCCTGGACCCGTGTGGTTATGGGGATCGATGATTTTCTCTTTGCCACTAGGCAATTGATTGTAGTCTGTACGCAGACATGTATCTTCCGTTGTTGTATTGTATTAAGGCAGTTGGATGCCGATTGTATGAGATGTTGTATCCATGTAGCTGTAATGTTGTGATATCATGTTGGAAATCCGGGGCATATGGCGTTGTCATATGTCGCGGTGGGACCGATATGTGCTTCGTCCCCGGATCTGGATGGAAACATCTAGATCTGGAACAATACCGCATATTGGGCCTTACACATCAGGAGCTATGAACCCACTATCTAGCATAACGCTCCCTCTTGGAGTCACAATCTACTACCTGGCCAAAGCAATAAGTTACGATGGAGAACATGCAAGAACACTCAAGCACACAATATAAAAGATATGAAAATATATTGCTTTCACAATCTGAACATAATCTCATAATCCACCGGATTCCGACAAACACGACATAACAACACAGAAACTATAACATATATGCCTTGATCATGATAGGCAGTTCACAAGGACTAAACATTGAAGCACAAGATTGGAGAGAATACATCAACTAGCTTCATGTCATGAACCCTGGGTCCAAGGAGGAACTACTCACGAAACATCTCGGAGGCAATCATGGTGATGGAGGAGCCTCCGGAGATCATTCCTCCCTCCGCTAGGGTGCAGGGATAGGAACTTTTGTTGATCCTGATCTCAAGATCGCGATGGCGGCGAAACTGTGACGGAAACGTGAAAAAGGAGTCATCTCTCGGGGTTTTCCGAACGAAAGGAATAAATAGATCCAAAGTCGGGCACTAGAGGTGGGCCCACCTGGCCAGGCGGCCAGGGGGCGCTGCCATCGCCTAGCCGCGCCAGATGGACGCCTAGCCAAGGGGTGGCTCCCTTGGCCCTCCTTCAGGCATCTGGAAGCTTCCTTCATAAAATATTTTTTGAAATTTTCTGGCAATATTGATTTTTCACCCTTTTCTCTAATGCACGAACAATAATAGATAGAAACTGACACTAGGCACTAGGTTAATAGGTTACTCCCAAATGTGTTGTAAAAGGATATGAAAGTCACCAAAACAAGCATGGAACAAGCAAAAATTATAGATACGTTTGAGACGTATCAACAAAGAGAACAAGATTCATAGATGCTGACTTAGAAGAGAGAACTCACCGGTTCGGCTCGCAAGAGTGACGAAGCTTCAAGCCTCTCACGATTTCAGGAACGATGAGCTCATGGTCGGTCGTCTCCGGATATGGATACCCGCAGGAGCTTTGGTTCTCTGTGCGCGAGGAAGAAGAAGAAGAAAGACGAAGTGGCTCGACGACTGATGAAAAGTGCCCCCGTGCGGGGTTAGGTCCTATTATATATGCTTGGCAACGAAGACCAAGGCGCGGCTAGTGGGATTCTCAACCGAATGTCTTCTCAATTCCCGCATCATTAAGATGGCGCATTGGATAGAACATGGCTACAATGGATGGAACAGTTAGTGCGGTGCGTAATCGGTGAGATACAAGATCCGCCGCAATAAATGCAAAAGATATACAACATAGAAGTCGGCTCTGGAAAAAATTCGGATAACCTAACGACTGGTTTAAGCCGGCATGCACATTGAACAGATGTGATTCATAAGAAGATTGTCATGAAGCAAGCATCATGCCAATCTGGGGGGCTAATGTCGGGAGGATGATCCAGGACCAGACCCAACAATCCATATGAGGGCACCACAAGGGCTCAAGGTTCAGATATGAGCCTGGGACGGCTCTTTCAGCACAAGGCCTAGAAGGGACTCGGCTTTCACAGACAAGAAGAACAACTACGCGTTATAGGAGGAGTCAATCTAGCTTGAAAGAGAAGAAGAGCATGAGGAATTAGTTTAGGACTCCGCTCTCGTACATAAGTCGAATTATTTGTAAACCCTAGGACCCGATGTCCTAAGTGACTTTTGTTATAAAAAAAACGGTTCAAGCAAAAAAACAATCCGATTTAGTGCAACCTGCCCTAAACTCCAAAAAGATAGATGAAAAACAGTACCAATTCGTTAACCTAACCCATTATGCAATTAACTCCAAAGGTAATGATTGCGTTGTGCACAACAGGGCATTAAGCACATGCTCTAAACCGGCGGCAACAGCCGCCGTCAGCGTAGGGTGTTAGGATGTCAGCTGTCCATACCGCTAACCACTCTCCCACGGACACAGTAGCTCTACCGACTCTGGCACTCTGCTCATCCCTCTCATCCTTGCTGCTACCTGCACTTTGTGGAGCGACTGACTGGACTCGTGTCATTTGGTGCGAGGCTGGCCCGACGCATTACCAGGCAGTAGTAGGAGTGCTAGACAGCACATCAGTACCAGTCAGGCAAAAGTAATTTGTATCTGCAAGCCTGGTTGGTGCTTGCTCTCGTGCGTTTATTAGGGTTCGTTGGACTCGGGTTTTCTCTGCTCTTTTATTCTAGTGGAATTCCCAGAATGCTCCGAGCTCCAATCGGTTGCTGAAATCTCTCTCTCTCTCTCGGGTTTAAGGTAGAATCTCTTTTCCCCTTCATGTTTTTCTTTTTCAAAAGCGTTCTTTCTTTTCTTGTTCTGTGCTTGATTCTTGGCATCTGTTCGGTTCTCCACTTGTGTTCAGTCAGCTTGGGTCAAATTTCGGTTTACTCTTCAGTGGATGATGCTTCACTCCCCCCTCCTGGAAATGTTCTTCTGTTTCTTGTCCATTTTTCTCTCTCCCTTTCTGGCACCATTTGGCTGAGGGGGTTGGTGCGTTTCGTGCAGGCTCTAGATCTGATAAGCTGGATGGGGGCTTTGGTGTTAATCCCAGTTCGGGAGTTATTTCTCCTGTTTGGTTTCTTGTTATCTTATAAAATTTCAAAAGTTCTTCCTCTCCTTCTCTTACCGTAGCAAGTGTGCCGTAAATCCCGGGAGGCTATCACCATCACCTTCTTTTGGAGTTGCCAACAGATTTTTATTTATATTATCTTTTAAATTTCTGTTTGGAAAATATTAAGTTGTGATCCCAATTCCTATAAAGACAGTTAGTAACTCGATTGCTGGTAATATTTGTGCTGTTAGCTCACTAACTTGTCCTTTCAGCAGAGAGAAGAAGAAATTGTCCTGAGACGTTAAGATGGAGAGTGCTGACATTGAAGCTGGCACGGTAGTCACAGATTCTGATAGTTCAAGAAGGCCACAAGATGACACTGCGACATCAATCCCAAACAGCGGAGGTTTAGAAGGTTCAAGCCAGAGGGCCACAAAGACCACACGGTTCAAAGACGACGATGAGGTTGTCGAGATTGCCCTTGACATACGACATGATTCAGTGTCAATCCAAGATGTCAGGCCAGTTGACGACAGTGGCTCAGCACACAGCGGTGGATTCGACAGCCAGTCACTGGTGTCACCATCCTCATCAAGGGGTGGCAAGCTATCGTCGAAATTTAGGCAGGTGACTAACGGGCTAAAGCTGAAGAATCCGAGCAAGAAGGTGCCACAGACGCCTGCACCAAAGACCGTGAGGAAGAGATATGACCGAAGCAAGAGTACTGCTGCAGTGGCACTCAAAGGCTTGCAGTTTGTCACTGCGAAAGTTGGTAATGACGGCTGGACTGCTGTGGAGAAACGATTCAATCACCTACAGGTTGATGGCATGCTACTCCGTTCAAGATTTGGGAAATGCATTGGTAACTTAAACAGTTTCCCTGAATATAGACAACTATTTAAAAGAATGGTAATTCAAATGTGGCTTTTGATTGTGCAGGGATGGAAGGGTCTGATGAGTTTGCAGTGCAAATGTTTGATTCATTAGCGAGGAAGAGAGGGATAGTAAAGGAAACGCTGACTAAGGAGGAGCTGAAAGATTTCTGGGAGCAACTGAGTGATCAGGGTTTTGACAACCGTCTCCAAACGTTCTTTGACATGTCAGTAGTTTGTGCTAAATAATTTACTCGTTTTGTCACGGTCCCGTTCTTAGTCAGTGCCTGTGAATAGCTTGTCCAACACCGTTTGAGATGGTTTGGGCATATCCAGCGTAGGCCCCCTGAAGCGCCTGTGCATAGCGGGCTGTTAAGGCGTGCTGATAATGTCAAGAGAGGTCGAGGGAGATCAAACTTGACTTGGGACGAGTCCGTAAGGAGAGATCTAAAGGATTGGGTTATCACTAAAGATCTAGCTCTGGGCAGGGGTGTGTGGAATTAGCTATCCACGTGCCAGAACCATGACTTGGTTCGATATCTTTTGGATTTCAGCTCTAGCCTACCCCAACTTGTTTGGGATTGACAGGCTTTGTTGTTGTTGTTGTTTGTCACGTTTCTGTTCTTGATAGATGCATTCTGTGGGATTAATTGATCCAATTTCACTTCAAAATAGTGAACACCATTTATTGCGATTTTGAAGTAAAACTATCGCAACAACTTATGTTTAGTTATGATTTCGGATCGGTCCTCTATCATCATAGGTTGTGTTTTCCTTTTATTCCAGACTGCTCTTACAAAGGTTTTGATGTACAGTTTGTGGAATGTATGCATTTTGTTATCGACAGGCTGAGTGTCAACTCCTTCTGGTTGTATTGCCTTGATGTGACTTATTGATTCAGTGAAAACTCCCTTTATCTATAAATTTTTATTTTTATTTTTTTGGTCGTTTATTATAGCACTTTAACATGCATTGACCTCTTTGTTCAGGGTTGACAAAAATGCTGATGGAAGAATCACCTCAGAGGAGGTTAAGGAGGTTAGTTAGAAGACCCCAAACTGAAAGATCTAGTCTTAATGTCCTCATGGTGTAAATTTGAAGCATTAAGCAAATGATAACATGTTTTCACAGATTATTGCCCTTAGTGCATCAGCAAATAAACTTTCCAAGATCAAAGAGCGAGCTGATGAGTACACAGCACTTATTATGGAAGAGCTTGACCCTAATAACTTGGGCTACATAGAGGTATGTCCAATCAAATAACAGTTGAGGATTGCGGTGCAGTTGTTTTCCCTAACCACTCTAAACGTTAACAGCTCGAGGACTTGGAGGCACTCTTACTGCAGTCACCATCTGAAGCTGTTGCAAGATCAACGACCACCCATAGCTCGAAACTTAGCAAAGCTCTTAGCATGAAGCTCGCACCTAGCAAAGACACGACTCCACTTCGCCACTACTGGCAGGAGTTTTTGTACTTTGTTGAGGAAAACTGGAAACGCATATGGGTCGTGACTCTCTGGCTCTCAATCTGCATCATTCTTTTCATTTGGAAGTTTATCCAGTATCGTAACCGAGCTGTATTTCACATCATGGGCTACTGTGTGGCCACTGCAAAGGGTGCCGCAGAGACTCTGAAATTCAATATGGCCCTGGTCCTTCTTCCTGTCTGCCGAAATACAATCACATGGATTCGATCAAAGACACAGATTGGAGCTGTTGTACCCTTCAATGACAACATAAACTTCCATAAGGTAATGTTAATACTACTATGTACCTGTTCTTATGTGCCCTCTGGATCTGATATCATATAGTGAGAATGTGAGATGTGGTAAGAGCACATTTACTATCAAAGAACAAATTAGAACCCCAGTGTCTCATATGAGCTTGAAATGACACTGATGAAACGATTTGGCAAGTCACACATTTGCCTTACATACAACCTCGAAAGAGTTGAAGGGAATTTTGCTCTTACAATCCTTTCGAACCAAATAGGACCCTTTCCTATACAACAACCGAGATAACTTTGTCCAGTTTGTTTTTCCACCTTTTCTTGCGTGTACATATCTAAAAAAAATTGTATTAATTTATGCAGTATGAAATGTACTGTCTCTTGCAAATTAAAAAGAGTGAATTCCACTTTTTACCCAGTGTTTGTGATTTTGTGACAGGGTTTACCTCGTTTAATTTTTTCTGCCACATTTTACCCTTAGTTTGTGACAATATGTCAGGCTTTACTCTATTTATGCATTTGGACCCCGTTCTGACAGTCCAGACCCACCCCTCATACCGACGTGGATGGTGACTCTGCTGCCAACTCGGACGGTTTTCTTCTCTCCTAGCAGGAGAAGAAAACCGAAACGATCCACTATAGACCGAACTCCCCTCTCTCACTGAATCGATTCCAACTCCTCTCTGGCTCACTCACTGAATCGGGTCAGCTTGGCTGGGAGTGAATAAAACTAATGCAGAAATTGTCTCAGTTGGCAGCTGAGTCCACCGTCTCACCGTCCACGTCGATCTGATTGGTGGTTCGGGACTATCAGAGCAAGGGCAAATGGATAAATGGGGTAAAGCCCGACATATTGTCACAAATTGAGGGTAAAATATGGCAGAAAAAATTATATGGGGTAAACCCTGTCACAAAATCACAAACACAGGGTAAAAAGTGGAATTCACTCAATTAAAAACCTAGCCTCTAATCCTCTCAAACGCCTCTAATTGCTCCTGCCTTGCTTTGTGCTGATTGGGTTTGCCCTGCCACACCTAATGTTATTACATATTTCTTCATGACCTCGAAAGAGGGGTACCAATCCTGGCCATAGTATGGTTTGTATACACAATTTCTTATCAACGAGCTAATGAAATAATCTGTTGATGATGTGTGATAGATAATTTAGCACTGAGTAAACTGTGACCATCATAGCTAAGATATAGTTGATGTTACATGATCCTCCGTACAATATTTTATTGTGCAGGTAATAGCAGCAGGTGTTGCAGTTGGTGTTGCTCTACATGCAGGTGCTCATCTGACATGTGATTTTCCTCTCTTGCTCCATGCAAGTGATGCAAAATATGAACCAATGAAACCTTTCTTTGGGGACAAAAGACCACCAAACTACTGGTGGTTTGTAAAAGGAACTGCAGGGTGGACAGGTATTGTCATGGTAGTGCTCATGTCAATAGCTTTTGTATTAGCCCAGCCATGGTTCCGGCGTAACAAGCTCAAGGACACTAATCCACTCAAGAAGATGACTGGTTTCAATGCCTTTTGGTTTACACACCACCTATTTGTTATTGTGTATGCACTGCTCATCGTCCATGGAACAAGTTTGTATCTAACCAAGGAGTGGTACAAGAAATCGGTAAAATCCTATATACCCTAATCCCACTAAAATTGATATGGTCAATATTGATACTCATTGATAGTTCTTACTGTTATCAGACATGGATGTACATCGCCTATCCTGTCTTCTTATATTCATGTGAGCGTATTGTTCGGTTATTTAGGAGCCATGATGCAGTAAAGATTCAGAAGGTACCACCATTAAGCAATCCCTTTCATATAGTTATTCCTTGATTGTCTTTTTGACCTTAAACAATCTGACAAAGACTTACTTTTCTTGTAAATGTAGCGCGTCTTATTAAGTACCAAGCCGTTTAATACGGGAGATGTATTATGAACAGATAACAAGCCTTAATTATTGAAAAATCGGAATTCATTCTTTCTTAGCCTTTAATTTTTGTGTTCTCAACAGGTTGCGGTATATCCTGGGAGTGTGTTGGCTCTTTATATGTCCAAGCCACCTGGTTTTAGATACCGGAGTGGGCAGTATATCTTCATAAATTGCCGTGCTGTATCTCCATATGAATGGTGCCTACTTTACACACTTTGAGAAACAGTTGCGTTAATATTGTTATGAAATCAACAGATGAATAATAGTTCAGGAAATGTTTTCCATCACAGGCATCCATTTTCCATTACATCGGCACCAGGAGATAATTACCTCAGTGTCCACATTCGCACAAGGGGTGATTGGACTTCTCGGCTTAGGACGGTCTTTTCTGAGGTAAATCAACTTCTTTTGGCCTTTGGTTTGTCCAGTGATCACATCCTATTGGAAGTTTGTCTAAGGAACTGATAATACCTTAAATGTAAACCAGGCGTGTCGGCCTCCAACTGAAGGGGAAAGTGGACTCCTTAGAGCTGACCTCTCCACGGGAATCACTGACAGCAACGCAAGGTGAGGAAGTTCTTCAGTTGTTTCAAAAATGTACTTATTACCCCGCAATATATGTCAAACTCCTGTCTGATCCTAAACTTTGTTTGACATGTACAAGATTCCCTAAACTTTTGATTGATGGACCATATGGTGCTCCAGCACAAGATTACCGGGAATATGATGTGCTACTTCTCATTGGACTTGGCATTGGAGCGACCCCTTTGATCAGCATTGTGAAGGATGTGCTTAACCACATCCAGCGTGGGGGATCGGTTGGTGGAACAGAGCCGGAGGGCACCACTGGTAAGGCAAAGAAGAGACCATTCATGACGAAGAGGGTCTACTTCTACTGGGTCACAAGAGAGGAGGGCTCCTTTGAATGGTTCAGAGGTGTGATGAACGAGGTGGCTGAGAAGGACAAGGATGGAGTGATCGAGCTCCACAACCACTGCTCTAGTGTGTATCAAGAGGGCGATGCTCGTTCTGCACTCATTGTCATGCTCCAGGAACTCCAACATGCAAAGAAGGGGGTTGATATCTTGTCCGGAACCAGTGTCAAGACTCACTTTGCCAGGCCTAATTGGCGAAGCGTCTTCAAGCGTGTCGCGGTCAACCATGAGAATCAACGCATCGGTCTGTTTTTCTTCCATTCCCACATCTGGGTACTACAATTGTGGGTAGTTACCATCCTCGTCTGCTAACCTTTAATTTTGTTTCAGGGGTTTTCTATTGCGGTGAGCCTGTTCTCGTGCCGCAGCTGCGGCAGTTGTCAGCAGACTTCACCCACAAGACAAACACAAAGTTTGAGTTTCACAAGGAGAACTTCTAGTAGTGTAACTAGTAGTAGTGTAACTTATACAAGAACCTGTCTATGCTATGCTTCATCAGGTGAATTATATGGATTGTATTGTTATTATTTTATGAATGTAGAAATATAAAATCGGAGTAGTTTTGCTTAGTCCTGTTTACCTCTTTGTAACCTACATTTGCTTTTGCAAATTGATGGTCATGCCTAATATGGTTGTACACTGTTCTGATATGCCAAATCGCCGTACATTTGCCACAACTTATATTTCCTCTGTCCCCATCGAATGCTCAAATCATTTTTCTTCATCTCCACCGGCGGGCACAACTGCCAAGCATTACGTGTGCGTCAGCTGGGTGCATATGCACCCGATATAAGCAGTAATAAAATTTATAACATAGTAAAAAAATTGAAAGTTGTTGAATATTTTACTAACATGCACAGTTTTGTGATGAAATTCAATGTTTCAATGGAAGCCGTTTTTCTTTTCTTTTTTCTCAGGCCTCCAGGAATGTTTTTTCAATGAAATTTATGCTGACATAGCGTTGACGTCCAACAACAAAGTCCCTCACCCGAGCGCAGTACCCTGGTTTAGAGCGATCTTTCGCGGCAAGGTCCTCTAAACTAGGCTCCCAATAACATTCAACAATGTTTTGTCTCGAAAGAGTTCGGATGTCTTTGAAATCTTTTTCCTACTCCCTCCGATCCATAATAAGTGTCGCTCATCTAGTACAAAGTTTGTGCTAGCTTAGTACAAAATGTGCGACACTTATTATGGACTTATTATGGATCGGAGGGAGTACATTTTTCACCCAAATGTATATGCACCCAACTGCAGAAACTTCATGTCCCTCTTACAGCTGTGTTACTCTTCCATTTTGTACAGATCACAAGATTTTTGACAGATTTTCAAAAGCATCCAGAAACCTCTACTTTCACCCAAAAAAACGAGCACCAATTTACTTGTTCACTCCACACAAATACTGAACTAGTGCAATGTTGTGGATTCTGCAGAAAGGTTTGTACAAATATAGAAACAATAGAGCAAGTCATAGCAACATCCAGAAAACAAAAGCGTCACACACAGTATCCTCCCAAATCAGTTATACAGACCAGTTACGACTTCTATCGACCATACTACACGGAATCAACAAGGCATACTTCAGCTTCAGCAAACCCGTAGGAGCTGAAGTGCTTCACCTTGAACTTCCACTCACCCTTAGCCGCGTCAAACGAGATGAACTCTACGCCCTGCTCCTCAGCTTTCTTCACCAGCATCTCCTTGTACTTGTCTACCCTTGGACCCTCCGTATACTGTTCGCCTGTCTTCCTGTTAACACACTTGATGTTCAAGAGAGTCACAACAGCAGCTTTGTTCAGGCCCTCACCAACCGGGGGCTTCTCATTATCGTCCTTGTACACAATCACTTCACGGTTATTGAATTCCACAATCGACTCCAGATCAAGTCCCGTCACATCAGTTTCTCCCAAGAATTTTATGCTGCCATAGTCTTGACGTCCAACAACAAAGTCTCTCACCCGACTGCAGTACCCTGGTTCAGCACGTTCTTTCGCGGCAAGCTCCTCTAAACTAGGCTCCGTGAAGTAATCTGCCCGGGAGAGCTTAGGCATGAGCTTCCCAACAAAAGAACCATTCACATGAACCTCAGGTGATGCATGGTGGTGATCCTCACGGTAGATGACATTTTCCACCGAACCAGACGGAGTCAGTGACATGGCAGCATTGCTGCGCTCTTTCCCAACCAAAGCATCGCTATGTTTGTCAAGATCAGTTGAATCTCTCAGTACCGATTGCCTGTCAACCGCACTACGTGAACGCCATTGATCAGTTGGGCGGATTATCAGACTCCTCGGGTTCTCTCTAGGGATGAAAAAGGCATCCGCTTTTGGTGTTGCAAGAGTTTCTTCATCATCAGCAAAGAACGGAACCTTTCCATCAGATGTCTGATTATATTTTCGTGGCAGAAGTTTTATCCTTCTCTGCGACAAATGCCTAGGAACCACCATGGATAATGTTCTGCTTGGAAGAGGCTTCTCAGCAACCTGCAGGGCAGTAAAATGATTTAACCTCAGTGGTACAAACTGCTAACAAATACCGGCCTTGCCTATCTCTACTGCCATTCGAATCTAGAAAAATTACTGCAAATACTAAAAGATAGTTAAAACTAACCGGCAAACTTGATATTCCATACTGAATAGAGGGTGAGGATCCACCATTCCCAATGGACATCTGAGGCATTGCTGGAAGTGTCCCGAAGGGATTCGAAACAAGTGTCGGCTGCATAACCATATTGGACTGGTTGGTGGTTCTGCATCAAATATGCAACAGGACATTACAAATTTACAAGTTAAGAGAAAAATTATTCGTTCAAGTTAAAAAGTAAATTCCACATGGAGAGTAAGCAATAACAGGTGTTGCCTAATACTCATTTGTGAGGTTAAGTTATGAACTAAGTCAAAAGAACGTGTTTCCACTGTAGAGACAAACAAATGCACGGTAGTTCAAACTTAAAAGTTACTCCCTCCGTCTCATAATATAAGATTTTTTGCAAGCTAAACTAACTTGCAAAAAGATCTAACATTGTGGGACAGAGGGAGTATCAGATAAAAGCTGAAAGAACCATTTAGTCTGTTCTATCTACAAACTACACAACACATCTCCACATTATATACAGTATTATTGATCACATTATCGTGTAGCATCACTCATCAATAAAGAAAAAAAATACTTGTGACAAATAATGGAAAGAGTCGTACTGCTGTCCAAATGGAGCCAGATTCATCGTGTTGGAAACACCAGAGAATCCACCTGTAGAAGCTTCAGTACCCATGCAGGCAGGCATAAACCCAAAAAAATGTTAAAACAAAATCATTAATGAAAAATAAGCACTGACAGCATGCTTGGTTGGCAGTCAAAATTTGGCAATGCAACATTTTGGCATGCCAACGTTTGAAACTTGCCACAAATTTGCAAGTTTTGATAGGTGGGCAAGATAAGTTGGCCAATTTTATTTTATTTTTGGCTTGCCTACATATTGGCTGACAACTTTTGGCACCAAACCAAGCAGCATCTGAATGATAAGGAGAGAAAAAACTAACCTGGTTGAGTCTGAGGTTGGAATGAGAATAAGCTTGGGGTCTGAAGAGGGGCAGATTGTTGAAATGTTGACTAAAATATAAGGAGTGAAGATCAACGCATTATTTGTGAAGCAAAAAATACAGAAAAACAATGTTGAGGGTTACATGACAGGAATAATAGTATGATTAGTACAACAATGTATGACCAACAATAATCTAGCCCAAATATGATAAATGCAAAGGAATAGGATGCTTACTGTTGGAAAAGGTGAAGATGTGTTGCTAAACAGCCCTCCAGTCATTCCATGGTTAGGTGTGCTGAATATATTAGTGGAGAAAGCTGGAGTGCTTGATGGCTGGCTAAACGACTGGCTAAATGGCTGTTGCACAAGTGCAGGGGAAGACTGAAACAGCCCAGCTGATTGAGTGTTATTACTAATGGATAAGCCAGTATTGAAAGGATTTGGGGTTGTCGATGGCGTGCTGAATAATGAAGGAGTGGTATTTGCAAATAGAGATGGTGAAGTATTTGCTGAAAATGCAGAACTGCTCGTTTGTCCAAATGGGCTAACTGTGGGCGACGAAAATGGGTTTGAAGTGGCACCAAAACCACCTGTGGAGGGCTTAGCAAATGGATTTGCCGGTGGATTTGTTTGAAAACTTGGCGACGGAGTTGGAAAGCTGTTTGCCACTGGAGTTACAGAAGAGTTTGGTCCACCTTTGTCTCCACGCTGGTAATCTTCCCACCTCAACTCTTCATGACTCTTCTCTTTGTATGCAGGCATGGCTGATATGGAACTTAGTTTTGCAGCAGGCTGAGTACCACTTGTAGCACTGTCAGGATCTGGTGTCTGCACATAAGGCTGTACTCTGGTTCCTCCAGATTGATTTCCGAATGGAGCTTGCCCAAATGCTGGTGCTGCTGTCTGCGAGCCAAATGGAGAAGTTTGTGCTCCAAAAGGCGAAGGATTTGTTCCGAACGGAGTGCTACCGGTTGCCGATGCTGTTTGTCCAAAAGAAGGCGAAGAACCAAAACTAAAAGCACTTGCCGATGTGCCAAATCCAGGCGTGCTTGAAGCTCCGAAAGCAGGAGCACTATTCGCACCAAATGCTGTGGTTCCTGAAGACCCAAAACCAGGAGTTGTGTTTGAACCAAAGGGTGTGGAGCCAAATGCTGGGGTGCTGGAAGCACCAAACAGGGATGTTGGTGTTGAGCCAAATGCTGGGGTAGTTGTGGCACCAAAGGCTGGCGTTGTCGTGGTACCAAAGGCTGGCGTAGTTGTGGCGCCAAAAGTGCTATTGCCAAATGTTGACTGTGTTTGCTGGAATGTGCTGCCAAAAGGACTAGACTGGCTAGGAGATGATCCAAAACCACCAAAACTTGGCTTTTGTCCAAACAAAGATCCTGAAAAATTTGCAGAGTAGAGGGCATTATATCACACACCACAAAAGTTGTAGGTTGAAAGTAAAAAATTATATAAACTAAAACAGTTTTAGTGGAGCAAATATGAAATGTGATATTAAACTTAAACATCGCATAAAAGGCGAATAAATGCTGCCAAAACAAACATAGCTGCTAAAATGACCAGTGTTGTTTCTCATAGAAGCATGTTTGAATGAAAATAGTAACTAGTGTCGTAGTAATGCACCACTGTTAATACTACCTATGGAGTATAATACAGAAGACATCATATATCTATATCTATTATCTATTACCACTATATAGTGTTGAAATAACTTTGAATAACAGCTGTTGGATGAAGCCGATCCAACGGTTGAGATGTGGCAAATCCGAGTAGTCTTGGCCGTTGGATATTCTCTCCATCACATTAGATTTTGCCATGTGTACCAATCCAGAAGGTTCCACACTTCTACTTATACACAAACCTGGAAACAATGACACTTCTCCTTCGTTCTAGACTCTTCCATACTTCAGAATAATAACCATTCATGTTCGTTCTATCATTTACGTTTTACAATTTGCACATAACACATACACTTCTCATTTGTTCTAGACACTTCTATAGTTTAGTTCTAGAACGAATAATTGATATTTATTTCTATTTTGTTCTGTTTTGATTCAAAGCTAATACAACATCTTTCCAAAATCCAACTTTCCTTGCAAATGGAATAATCAACTGTTTTTATGTATTTCACACATAGTCATCTTCCTAAAGTCCATTTTATTTGTGTGTGATTCTAACTGTATGCTTATAATGCTTATTATAACTTACTAGTACATGTATAGTGTTTGAAATGCATATATTTAATAGTGGCTAACTGTGTGAAAGGCAATCTTGTAATGTGGTTCGTACAAATATGCTCATAAAATGTATATGATGAGGAGAATTAGGGAACTCCATTGATAATTTTCAGACAACTTGAAACCCACTTTAGCTCATGCATACCTGCATGCAGTTTAACTACTGCAGGTTTTTCCTTATGATGATGCTATCGAAAAAATAAAAGCTACTCCCTCCGTTCCTTTATATAAGGTGTATTTGTTTTTTCAAAAGTCAAACGAGTTTAACTTTGACCGAGTTTGTAGAAAAATCTATCAATATTCCAAAACCAAATTTTATATCATTTAATTCATCATGACAAGTAGTTTCATATTTTATCTACTACTCCCTCCGTCCCGGTTTATTAGGCCCCAAAGTGGTATACGCATGTCCCTTTTTATAAGGCCTTGTATTGGGAAATTGCATGCATGCATCCTCTTCATTGGTTGCATGAAGAGTTATTGTTGCTAGTCCCATTGCTAAGAAATAAATACATTGCATGCATATATTTTTTCATTGGTTGTATGGAAGAGCTAGCATATGAGAGAGTGCATTGGGAATGGAATGAAGTGATTAATGTGAGAAAATTACTTTGTGCCTTGGTCTAAGAGAAATGGTCTTGAGGCCTAATAAACCGGGACGGAGGGAGTAGGTATTAGATATGTTGATATTTTGTTCTACAATCTTGGTCAACATTCAAATGGTTGACTTGCACGGAAAACAATAAACCTTATATTCTGGACCGGAGGGAGTATTAGGTTTTCATAGTCCTTCAAATCATACAAATCTGCCTTTCTGTAGATGATGTTTTCATGAAACTATACATTTAGCTATATTTCAATCCTTTAAGCTGGAAAGTATCTGCTCGAAGCATTACATTAATTAGATTTTTATAAATACGACTGGCTGTGATGTTCAGAAGGATTGTTGTATACTTCCATATATTTGACTTGCTGTTTAAGCAAGTTGATTTAAATCTAGAGGATTTATAGGTGTGTGTGACAAGCGGGTAGTTAGGGATGGCATTTGATATGGGTGGCTATTGCCTTCACGAGTTGGGACTTTATAGAAAGGGGTGCCTGCACGGTAGTATAACTTCGATCTGCTTATGGTTACCGTTTTAAAATGACATGACTTAATTACAGAGCAGCGTTAGGAGCAAGTTTCAGAAGAAGAAAAAGAGATTTGCATGCAGATGTCTCCACAAGTGGGCAATTAGGATTGGCACTTGATACAAATGGCTTACAAGAGCATCTACAAAGCGACGCTTAGACACTGCCGCCAGGATTTTTGTTTGATCCTCGTACATGGGCAGTTGCGAGGTAGACTCTCGGTCTCGTCTATGGCATCGACACAAAAAATGGAATCGGAGCATGCGGCATGAAAACAGGAGGTGGACGAGCGCTAGGATTTAGCGTCTTCTGTTAGCACCTTGCGTCGGAGGCAGGAGTGTGTGGCTTCATTTTCTTAATTTTGGGTGTTTATTTTTTGTATTTTATCTGTTTAAGCACCTACTTAAGCATTGAGCAATTTAGATCATAGTAGCCGGGAACGCGGGTCGATGCCGCGTCCCGTGTCCCGGGTTCATCGACCCCAATCGAGGGCGGGGTCGATAGGATTCGATGGCCGGTACGCGTTCCAATGAAGATCGGTCGTTGCAGGTACAATGAATGGAAAAACACATCGTGGCTATAACAGTAACGGAGATAACGGAGAAACTTAAGGCCAGAAAGGTCATACAGTAACTGCACTCCTCTAATACCGAATGGATTGCTCTTGCCTTAGCGATATTGTAATCTTTCCTAGAGTTTTTTTGCTTTCCATATACGATTCTTGTGGGATCATACTGATCGACCCGGGCTCATCGTCCACGATTTAACAGGATCGCGTCCCCGCCGTCCAACAGACGTTCTAGAGATGTATACCCCAACCGATCCCTAGTTTTGGCCACCGGCGATTCTCGACCCTCGTTCCCATCCCTCGACCCGCTCAAACCGGAAACTTGGCAACTATGATTTAGATAGCCTAATTACTTTGCTTCCTTGATTCAGGACTGTATAGGAAGGGGTGCTTACCCTGTAGTATTACAACGTCGATCTGCATCTTATTACCGTTTTAAAATGACGTGGCTTATTACCAAGCAGCATTAGGAGCCAGATTAGACTAACCAGAGATAGGGGAATTTTCTACCTTTGGAACTACCAGCAAGAATTATGATTTTCAATAGTTGGACATAGAAATCCTAAAGTAAGTCATCAAACTGCAGAGCCAGATAACACCACCTAAAAGGTTTGCTTCAGCAGAGCTCTGTTCTAAACGAGATATAATTGTGATAGATTTCAGCAAGGTTAGCAATGAAAAGCTGCGCATGTGCATGGCAAGTAAAAGATCCAGTAATGAACCAAACAATGAATAATAAAATGTGTTCAAAATGGTAGTAGAAGATAAATGTCGAGATTGCGAGCAGAGCACAAACCGCTGCCAAAACTGGAGGATGTGGCTCCCGCGCCAAACGCAGGGGCTGGCGACGCACCAAAGGCTGGCGTGGAGCTCCCGAACGGAGAGGACGACGGGGTGCCGAACGCCGGCGTGGATGGCTGGCCAAAGCCACCAGTTGGCGCGGCGCCGAACGCCGGGGTGGGCGCAGCCCCGAACGCCGGCGCGGATGGCTGTCCAAACGCGCCGGCGGTGGAGGAGGTGGCGCCGAAAGGCGACGTGGCCCCGGTCTGCGCCCCGAAGGCGGTGGTCGGGCTGCCGAAGGGATTGTTGGTGGGGGTGCTGGTCTGGCCGAACCCCGATTGACCCCCGAAGGGGTTGCTGGAGGTCTGCCCGAAAGCGCTGGTGGACGACTGCCCAAACGGATTGGGATTGGTAGAGCCGAACATGGCTGCTCGATTGTGGCGGCGGCGGCGGCGGAGGAGGAGGAGGAGGAGATTGGGGTCGACGGCGGCGTGTTTCTTCCTCCTCTGTCGGTAGTCCTCTCGATCTCACCGGACGGGCCGAGCAAAATAGGGCTAGTCGCGTAACTTCTACGAGCAAAGCCCCGGACCTTATTAATTGGGCCAGGCCAAGATTGTTGGCTGGGTTTGTTGTTTAGGACTCTCTATTTTGCGGATATACAATGGGCTTTGGCCTGTAAGTTTGCACTCAATATATATATATTTCCCCACAAAAACAAACCCTGATATGGGACACCAAGTTTAGGTGGAATAAAGTTTTATTTTCTTTCAAAAAAATTAAATAGTACTACTGTTCCTAAAAAAAATAGTACTCCTTTAACGCACCCGTATGGATTAATTTTGATGGGTTGAAAGCGCTATGTATCGCATGCTGAGCGCTTCCTCGGTATTTAATTTTTATTTTATTTTTGAGTACATGTTTTCGATGTTTGAATGATTTTTTTTTCAATTTCACGCGTTTTTTCTTACATTTTGATGATTTTTTTATTTTACACTACAAAAATGCACGAGGAAGCACATATTTACTTTCGCGAGAGGCACACCCCGTGCCTTTAAAAGAAAAGAAAAATGTTTCCTTGGCACGATCGTGCCTCTCATGGAGGCACATGTTTGCTTCCACGGGAGGCATGTATCGTGCCTCTAAAAAAAGGGAAAATATGTTCTATTTTTTCCCGATAAGCATGATCATGCCTCTCGTGGAAGCAAATGTTTGCTTCCGCGGGAGGCACACCATGTGCCTCTAAAAGTGGGAAAACATGTTTTTTAAGACACGATCGTGCCTCTGGTAGAGGTGCGGGTTTGCTTTTGCGAGAGGCACGCCCTGTGTCTTTACAAAAGGAAAAAATTAACAAGTGTTCTTTTTTTCAGAGGGTCACAGTTTGCTTTCGCGAGAGGCTTGACTCGTGCCTCTAAAAAAGAAAATATAATGTGTTTTCCTTTTTTCAGAGAGGCACGATTGTGCCTCCCGTTGAGGCACATATTTATTTTCACGAGAGACATACCTCGTGTCTTTAAAAAAGGAAAAAATAAACCTCTAGATAACGACAAGTGGTGCTCGGATAGGGTGTTACTTGTCGACTTCGAAAGAGTTGGAGGTGTTCTCTGCAAGGAGTACTCATTAATTAGTGTTTTCAGCCATAGTGTGGAAAATTTCGATCCCGACAACGCTTTTAGAGTATTCCTTGGGAGATTTTTCAAACACTCGCTCCTGATTGAAGATGTTTGGCACCATCGTAATATGATGATTGTGAGTAACTGTTCATTGTGCGGTGGTTACTTGTACCATGTCTCAATGTGTTTTGGTCACTTTTGGATTGATTTGATCGAACATATGAGCATCAATCATGAACCAAGTGTCAAGCGGTGGTTGTTTGAGATGCATGATATTGTTGAAGATGGTCACACTGTGAGAAATATAGACAACACGTAGGGAGGCCTATCATGAATCCATTTTCAGAGCCCTCGAGCTACTAGTCATTCTCTCCATATTTTGGATATACTAAGGTTGCAGCTGTTAGGCCTCTGTGACACATTCCTACCCTATGGCTATCCCCTCCAAATGGTATGGCAAAAATCAATGTTAATAGTGCAATTTATGGTAATGAAAGAGAAGTGGTAGGAGTTATGTGCATATATCAGGACCGAAAGCATCTTGGAGCTTAAGAAGTTGTTATTCTCGGCTTTACTAATACAAGTATACTCAAGGCTTTAGCATGTAGAGAAGCATTGGCCCTAGCGGAAGATCTTTATCTTCGAAGAATTCATGTTGGTTCTCACTGCAAGTTCGTCGTCGATGACATCTTAGGTGGTTCTTTGGGAAGGCATGGAGTGATGGGGTGATCTTGAGAAGATTCAAGGGTGGTCGTCAAGCATTACATATACTAGATTAATCGTACGCCAATGGCGTAGGGGACCATGTCACTCCCGTTGTTATTTGGGACAACTGCATTTTTACCCTTAGTGAAACCTACCCACCGGTTTTGCCCTTACTTTTCGGCTCTGCTCAGTTTTGTTCTTAGATTTTTTTCTAAGCTCGTTTGAATGCCTTTTGACCGTTTGACTAATACTCTAAGAATTCATAAGAAATTCATATAAACTGAGAAAAATGCAAATAAGATATCGAAATGTTCAGAAAAAACATTGCCTTTATGTGCATGTCATTTGCACTCAGGGAAAAGTACCTTTTGAACTACGTGAGGTTATTAATGTTATTAAACATAAAAAGGTACAAACAACATTTTTTCATGAAATATGACATAAAAATGTAGGTGATGTTTCTGAACATTTGAATATCTTTTTTTGCATTTTTCTGAGTTCATATGAACTTGTAATGGATTTTCAAAGTAATGGTCAAAGTTTTTGAAAATTCATAATAAGTTCATATGAACTCGGGAAAAAAATGCAAATAGGATATTCAAATGTTCAGAAACCATCAGCTACATTTGTATGCCTTTTTATTCATGAAAGAAAAAGTTGTTCTATCTTTTATGTGGACTACATTTCAATTTGTAATTTCTATTTACTCGCTCAAATGAGGCAACATTAGGTGGACTCCATTTCAATTATTTGTTCCTCATCTTCTTCTCTCAACCTCCTCTGCCACCGCATTAGATAAGCAGCATTAGGTTTAGAGCCCGTTGGCCATGCCCTTAGTGCGAGACATAACAAAATGCAACCCACGGTTTCAGGCTTTCATTTCATGCGACCTGGCCCACAATAATGGGATTGATTAGAGCATCTCTAGCCGCGCCCCCAAAAGGCCCTCCACACGGCGTTATTTGCGTCGGATAGAGGAAAATCGCCCAACCACGCCCCCAAAAGCCCAAATAGCGCCGGATTGGGCCAAAATTGAGTCCGGCGATCCCAAGCCAAACCCGTCGCGTTGGGGTCACTTGGGATCGCCGGATGAAAGAAAAGCGCGCGAAAGGAAGGAAAGCGCGCGCGATTTCGCGCGCGCCTCGCGCCGCGACCCACCTGTCGGCGTGTGAACATGCGTCGTCGTCATCCTCTCGCATCGGCTTCCCCGCACCTACCGCCGCCGCAGCGAATCAATGAGGTGCCGGTGACGAGTCCAGTCGTCGCAGAGAGCATCAATGCGGCGCCGGTGACGAGTCCAATCGGCGCAGAGAGCATCAATGTGGCGCGTCGAGATACCCAACGGTCCGTCGACCGCGCCGCCGCGTGTCCCGCCGTCTGTTCGCGTTCTTCCCCCGCTATAAAAAGGGGCTCGCCGGGGCGCTCTAGCCGCGCATTCTCTTCTCGAGCTCTCCTCTCTTTCTCGCCTTCTCTTCTTGAGCTCTCCTCTCGATCGCCATGGCCGACGACAACCTCGCCCGCAACGGCTTCAGGAGCCGCAACCTGTCGCAGATGAAGGCGCTTCTCCTCGTGCAGGCCCGCTACCCATGCCCGCCGGACACCAGGCTACCCCACGGGTGGGTGCTCTCCGCCGGCGGGGTGTCGGTGCCTCCAGTGCCTCTGGTGGGCTCCGGCGTGTTTCGCCGGGAGGTGGACGCCGTCCGCGCTACGATGACGGCGGCAGAGCGCGCCGACCCCGACAACGCGCCCAACAACACGCCGTCCTGGGAGGTGTACTTCGCCGCCCGGCGAGCCCAGGCCGTCGCCTCCATCAACGGCCTGACGCCGGTGGTTGGGCGCAACAACCGCGACGGGCGCCTCCGGTGGTGGAGCACGCAGGGTCGTACGCTCGAGTACGTGATGCAGTACATCGAGAACGGCAACACGCCGCGTCTCGAGTACCCACCGCTGGGCTACGGGGCCGCGGTGACGGCCCACCGCTCCTACAGTCGCGCCACGCCGCTGTGGGCGACGCTGCCGCGCGACAACGGTGGCTCTTCTTCCTCCTCCGGCGGGCGACCTTCGCGCTCCACCGGCACCGGCTCCCATTCATCGGGGTCGGCATTCTCGCCGACGCAGTTCTTCACCCCGGTGAAAACCGAGGTGAAGCTGGAGGTGAAGAAGGAGCCCACCCCGGCGCCTTCCGGTCGCCTCAGCCGCGGCGTCACCATCGGCACCCCATCGGCGCAGCCAAAGCGTCGTGGCTTCCTGGGCTCCATGCTCGGGAAGAAGAAGGGCAAGGAAGTCGCCCCGCCTCCGCCTCCACCGACGGCCGACGACGACGACGAGGAGCTCGACGCCTAGACGACGTGGGCGAGGACTCATTACCTCGTCGAGCAGATGCGCCTCCAGCAGGAGGCGTGGGACCTCGCCGAGGCAAAGAAGCGCGCCGAGGCGGCGAAGAAGAAGGCGTCACGCGGCGCGGGCAGCAGCAACCGCAGCAAGTGGGCGCCTCCACCGCCGTCATTCATTGTGCTGGACGCCACAGACGAGGGAGGAGGAGGAGGAGGTGCCGCTGCGGGTGCGCAGGAGAAGGGGGCCGCTTGGCGGCGGGACCTGTGGCGCGCAGGCCGGCATCAAGCCGGAGCTGTAACGACCCAATTCACACATAATTGAAGTCTCTGTGCTCAAGTGCCAGTCCCTGGATCGAACTCGCTGGCACACACAGTATTATAGGTGTATATCAAAGTACAAGTGCATCATTATTACAACGTATGATCCAGAGTAAAAAGAATAACAAGTTGCATAGCTCAAGGCTAGCTTATTCAATATAAATATAGCGGAAGCAAAAACAAATAACGTGGAGTCCCATCAACAGCCACATGCGAGCATGCTGAGTGTAGACTCGCAACCCCTAAACGCACCTTACTGATCGTCTGAAAAACCTGCAACACCGAAGGTTACAGCCCGACAACGGGTCAGTACATCTGATTTGTACGGCAAGTGACACGGAAAAAGTTTATATAACGGACCTACAACTACATGCAAGGTAAGTCAAAGGAAAGGCTTATGGTTTAGTTTTGCAGAAAGCCAATTTTCTCCTGAACTAAACTAGTCAAAGTTTTAAGTTGAGTTCTACCTGAAACACATAGCAACCCATGCTACTCTTGTCCCAACTAAATTATTATTAAGTGTTCATCTGTCAAGATCATTCATCAACAGTACTGACTAGTTGCTCAAAGTTCGTCCGTAACCGTGGACACGGCTAATCATGATCAGTTTATACACTCTGCAGAGATTGTACACGTTCCCCACTGGACTCAACCCGAAGATTGAGACAAAGACTTTCTGAAGAGGTTGCCTCCACCCTTTGGTAGCCGGTACACCTAACCACACATCTACATCAGCTAGCTACCAGGGCCAGGTTCCCCACAACGTACTCGTGCTAAGCCAGAGCCCATATAGCCAGTGGCTGTACACGGAAGCTACTAGTAATATTGCATGTCTGATCTTTTTGAGCCTGGACGGCGCCCACTGCGTCAGAGGGTACTCGCCATGACGCACCCGGTTCACCACCAAAACAACCATTGGGTGCATTTAACCCCGGCACTGTCCTCAACCGAGCCACAACTACCGGGATGCAACCCGCCCGTCCAGAAGTGATTTCTATTATTATAAAGTTGCTACACAGTTTATTTAATAGCTCACATGCGCTCCATGAATTCTCACAACCCAAACCACGTCTACAAAGCATAGCAAAATAAGTAACAACACGGCTAGGTTGATCTACGGTAGACAAGTCAAGACATATGGCTATCCTAACTGGTTTTGCAGCAACAGAATAATAAACTACCTATCATGCAATAGGGTGATAATCTTAACATAATGCATATAGAAAATATAGGTATGAGTATGGTCAAAGTATCACTTGCCTTATACATTCGATGAAGATCTTCGCTCTCACGTTCCCGTCAACTCTACTCGCCACACTCCGAGCAATCTATCGTCAACGAAAGAACTCAATAAGCAATCACACCACAAAGAGACAAACAAAAGATCAACAAAACAATCACTAAGGTTTTAGCAACAAACAAAAGGTTTGGAAGTGCAACGGTGTGGATGTGCTCGAAGGTGATCGGTGGAACGTGAACTCGAGAGAGTCAACGGATAAAGAGTTGTCGACACAAGAGTATGATCAAGGCATTATGAAATCAAGGTAAAGATCATAGCAGTATGAATGGTATGTCGATATTGCCGATAAGATGTCTCATATGATCCAATATGCAAAAAGAATCACGTGAAACGGAATACTACAACACAGGTCATAGCGGGTGCAAAGTTGAATTGAATTTGAATTTGAACAGATCAATAAACTTGTGAATTTTCATGTACACATGATATAAACAGAAGGTACATGGAACGAGTGATCCAACACAAAAAGAAACGGCGCAAACGGGCGCACCGGTAAAAAATTACGGCTGCCGGAAGTCCAAATTTGGATCAGCTTGGGATCCAAATTTAAAAACTTCAAACTTCTGTAAAACTAGGTCTACTGGCTATAGAATTTCTACACGGTCGCAACGCAACTGGAATCGCCCAATTCCGAGTTACGGTTAAAAAGTAGTCGCAAAAACGGTATCGGGTGAAAAACGGGGGTACCGGGGGTTCTACTGTAAAAAGGACCCGTACATAAATAAAAAATTTACAAAAAACGCGATCGGGTCCCCAGGCTGTTGGATCCAGATCTGGAAAAAAGAAATCGAAACGTTTTTTCTAACTTTTTTTTCCAACTCATCTTCTTCCACGCACGCGGGCACGCACAGGGCCATGGAACCAGGCCATGGCGCGGCTCGGCGTGGGGCTCCGGCTCCGGCCGGCGAGGTGGCCGGCGGCCAGCGGGCGCGGCCGGCGCGGCGGAGGGCCGGCGGGGCGCGCGGCAGGGGGCGGCGCAAGGCGCGGCCAGGGGCGCGCGGGCGGCCCGGCGCGGCCATGGCGCGCCGCGGCGGCGGCGGCAGGCGGCGGGGACGGCGCGGCTAGGGGCGGCGCAGTACTCCGGCGAGGCGCGGGGTCGGGCGCAGGCGGCGGCGGATCGCAAATTACCTCGGAAAAAAACGCGAAAAACGTAGCTCCGGCGATGCTCCGGCGAAACTCCGGCAATGACGTCGGCGGCGGCGGGTCCCGCGGATTAGTTTAGAGCTAACCCTAAAACGCTAAGCGAAAATAATTTAGCCTAATCGGGACTATTTATGGTCTGCCCCTAATCCTAATTTTTTTTAAATCCGAGATAAAAACAAAATCGTTCTGTGGGAAAAAAACAGAACAGGCCCATTAGGCCCAAAACAAAATTAGAAAAATCACGGAAATTTACTTTAAAATTCCGTCTTCGCCAATATTTTTAAAATAATAAAAATGAATTTTTGGCTTGACCAAAATATTAAATAAAAATAAAAACTTTGCAACTTATTTTTAAATATTTTTAAATAGTTTTCTGGCATTTTAAAAATACCGAAAACTCCGAATATTGATTTAAAAACTTTTCCAGAGCATAAATAAATTCGAAAAATAATTTTAGAAAATATTTATAACTCCAAAGTAAAATTAAAAAGTCTCCCAAAAATATTTTAAACTATTTTCCAACGATTTAAAAATGGGGATAAGTCCTTTTATATCCTCTCCAGCGAACTGCCATGTGTTGAAAAATGTTTTGAATATTCAAAAGAATTCTAATAAATATTTAAAACTTTTTCCAAACTTTTAATAAGTTGAAGGAGTCATATTACCTTCTCTCATTTTGTTTTGTTGGTTTTGTTTTAAAATAATAAATTCCGAGAACACCAATTATGAATATTAGGGAAAGTCATTTTATTCCCTCTCTTTTAATATTCAATAAACTCCAAAAGTTTTAAATCTCAGAGAAAATCAAAAACATCAATCAAACAATCATTATCTATTTAATTTTATTAACATTCCAAAATTCGGAGAATTTTGAGATGTTACAGGAGCTAAAGGATGGCGGCGACGACGACGATGGCGTCGCCGGCGGCACTGCTGGAGGAGGCGCCCAGGAGACGTCCATGGACGCCCTCTACGTCTTCTTGTTGCAGTAGTAGACTAGTTTTTCTTTTTTTCCGTCGTTTATGTAAAATATGCTCGAATTTTAATAAAATCGGTCGAAGTTGATCTAATTTACTTGATTTGACCCAAATTTATTTAGAATTGGTCAAAATTTGACCGAACTTGGGGATATCTTAGGACCGCGGCTGGGTAGCCGGCCCCCCAAGCCACTATCGCAGCTCGAATGACCCCAAGCGGCGCTAAAATAGCGCCGAAAATCGCCTTGGGGCGAACGGCTCGAGATGCTATTAGCTTTGAGTAGACGTCCATACATTTCTTCGGTTGTCCCGTTGATCCGACCGGGACCGAGACAGCGGTGGGTTGCCGACCAAATTCTAACCCTGACCTCCAACAACCACGACTCCACACCACACGTAGTACCACCATTGCCATTAGGCTCCACACAATCCGCTCTAACCCATCGATGAACGCCACACGGAGATAGCCAGTGGCTTCAGATTTCTTTGATGTCGTCGTTGCCTGCAGATTAGACGAGAATTATACTACGATGTGATTAATTAATCAGTTGTCATCTTCAACAGCCGACCGTCCGAAAAACAAAACAGCTGACCTCGACGCTAATTAAACATGCCGGCCTCATTGCAATTAAGCAGACAAAGGCGCGAAACGATCGTCGACTGATCTAAGAGAAATGGACCGGTCTCTCTCCATCCAAATGGCACTTTCTTGGACTTGCAATCCAAGGATGGATGGATTACTTCGGCCTGCTGCTCGGGTTAGTTAGGGTTTCAAAATTCTTACGAAAAAGACAGAGGATTAGGATAGGATAGAACTTTGTGTTGTAGTCGGAGCGTGTACTGCGTAGAGCACACAGGTCACAGCACGTCTGGGAAGCATGCATTTTGGAATGGCCGCGCCGGTCGACCGGCACTACTTTTGCGCCACTCAGACGCGGATCGTCTGATCTTCGACGATTTAACGGTTCAGATTCGCGCGTACCCTTTCGTTTTTTACTGCAACATTTGCGGTACCTTTGCAATATTTACGGTACTTTCGCAACTTTTTTTTTACACGGATGCAACATTTTTTTTGATGTTTTTGCAGCAAATTTTTTTTATGGTTAATCACTTTATAACTTTTTCGTTGTAGCAAAAACTCTTAATGGTAGTAGAAAAATACGCAACGGTGGAAGCAAAAATTTAAACGATTGCAACATTATGCGTAACAAAAGTAAACAACGGTGGTAGCAAAAAACATAGAACGGTTGTAGCAGAAAAGTAACGGTTGCAACAAAATTCATCGTCGCCGCCGTCGAGGTCGTAGCTCCGCAGTAGTGATGTAGCAAAAATCTTGGCCGGTAGTAGCAAAAACATAAAACGGTAGAAACAAAATGGTTCACTGGTTGCAACATTACATACTCAGATATTCCCCCTGTACATTATGTGTTGTACCAAAAACACCAGTTTTGTTGCTTTGTAGCAAAAGTATGATATGGTTGTAGCAAAAAAAAATTGGTCGATGTGCACGGAGCTGCTCATGGCCATGGCCGGCGACTTGGGGACACGGGGAGGTGCGGGCTCGCCGGAGGAGGACTGGGGTGGGCGCGGCTGGTCGGGGAGGTGCCGGATCTGGGCAGAGGAAGGACGTCGGCGAGGTCCCGGAGGCACGACGGCGAGCTCCTCGAGCTTCACGCGGGCGGCATCCATGACACGGGCAGGGACTCGCGGCGGCGGCGCACGACGGCGGAACGCAGACAACGGCGACTGCGATGCACGACGGCGAAACGCAGCGGCGGCGGCTTGCGTTGGCTCGCGGTAGCTCGCAACGGCCTCCGCGCGCGGAATGCAGGCGACCGGCGGAACCCATTTGGCCGGTCGGCCGGGTGGGAACTTTACCTTTTGGAATCGCAGATATTTTTTGAGAAGCTGGCGCAAGTAATTGAGAGTGTAAGTCAGTTTCGCCCTTGATCGTTTTGACATGCTGCAATGACTATACTTATAATAGTACAAATTACTTACAATGGCAGGGTGTTCATGTCATTATTAGTTTTAAACTTTTGTTTAAGGAGGAACGACACGACAGGCTCCGTCTCTGCTCCGGCGAGTCGCCAAAATCTGGGCATCCACTACGTCCCATTTTAATACTACTGACAAGACCAGCGGCTCCTCACATCCGTAGATTGCTCGTCTCACTCTATCAGCGTCGTCTCCCTCATCGTCTGTTTTACAAAAAAATAATACTAATAATTTGTTTAGTGTTCTTGCGTGGCAAGAAGCGCCCGTTCCGCGGCCTGGTGCTCATCACGATCGATCACCGGTGTTGGGTTAACGAGCGAGCTGGCAGCAATAAACAACGGTTTGACCCCACCCCGTTGAAGGCGCTAGCTAGGTTATTCTTCCGAGTTCAAGCCGTTGAAAAGGGAAGTTGAGGCATTGTGATCTTCTATATACTCTACTCCATAGTTGAACTAGCCCGGCCCTCGTTTGAATTGGACGGGGCTTGCCTGCGCCCTGGTCGTGCGACCATCGGTGCGGCCTTGCACATCGAACGGCTCCGCGTCTCTGAGTCTCTGCCTCCTGCACCTTCTTAAATCTGCCTTCGTCTTACAAAAATATATTCAGAAATACAGCTACGTCCGCCATATCGTATACAGTATACGTATACTGATTCCAAAAAAAATAGGATACAATCTCATAGCGCGGGAACACATCCACACAATGTATATAGCTGCGACAAAGCTCATCTATCGCTAATGCAAACAGAAAAAATTAGGTGACTGCGATCGATCTACGGCTACCACATCAATTAGCACTGCTCAACCGGGTTAAAGCACAGGCGATTTTTCTTCTCCTAATGAACAACGTCTCCCATTCCTGATGGATTCTTTAAGGAGTAGTTATGGAGAATCACAGGTAATTTCGTCTAGGTCAAGGCTAGCTGTGAGTCTGTGACACCGATGCGCAGAGCAGCGAGATTCGTCGACGGCTTGGGGCTGCTGGCCGGAACGGGAGCACGGCGAGAGGACTCACAGTCACAGGGACGGGATGAGACTGAAGGCTGGAGGAACCGGAGCGCGGCAGCCGCTGGAGGTCTTGCCGGGCGGCTCAGCTTCCGCTGCTCCGAGAGGAATGGATACGGATGGACGGGCCTGTATTTCTGTTTTTTTTTGGAAAAAAATATCAGAGTTAAAAGATGCGGGAGGCAGAGGCGTAGAGCCGTTCGATGTGCAGGCCGCACGGATGGTTGCATGACGCGGGCACAGGCAAGCCCCATCCGTTTGAATTTGAATATATGAGTTTTCATTCCAGGTTAAGAATTACCTAAACAGTTTAAGAGCATTTTTAGGCGATCTCTCAAAACCAATTAACTACTTAAACTTTTTTTATTTTGAACAGGTAAATCAAACCTAGGCGAACCTTTATCCTTTTCAACTTCTATAAAAATGTTTACTACTCGCTTCGGCTGTGGCATATATTTACTCGACCAGTGCCATTTCTCGGGATAATAGTTCTTTCTTCGCAACTATCACTCTACCCCGCTCGACCACATCAACATTTACGCGACCTCCTTGCCTTCATCAACGTCTGTGCACCACCCCAGACCCGTAGAACCCGTCGCTCCTCCACCACACATCGAGTCAGTCATCCCCATCGTTCCGCCGAAGTCGGTCTACTTGTCACCTCTGTTGTCGGATTCGACGCTGGTGCCATCGAGATTTGTCGAAAACTGGATTGCGCAGCCACCCTGATCACTTTGTGCCGACTCACGTCATGTCTTCCTCCTATCGTCGCTTGCAACTCGCTCGTCGTCTAACGACAAACACATCCACGTCTCTCGATCGGTCGTGCTCCGCGCTCGTCCAAGAACATGTTGGGGAGCCTATGTCGATCATCAAGTGAGACGACTGTGGCTAGAGCTAGGCTAATGGTGCACTAAATCTCGAAGGCTAAATAAATAACATTTTCCAGATGAGTTTTCTACAAGTGTGAAATGTACAAAGTGAGTGAAATTTTGTGTGGCTGTTCTTCTGTTTAAAGCAATGTATGCTCATTGTTTTCTTATTGTTGTGTAGAAGGGTTGTAACTTTTGTTTAAAAAAAAGAATAATTGATCTATTGACCAAGAGAGGTGTATTGAATGTTCACACACTAATTACTAGAGATGAAATAACAGAGAGAATGTTGTTCAAGTTTAAGGAGGCAAAAAAGAAACAATTTGCAAGCTAGAAAAGTCAATTGAGAAGAGCAAACACGTTGGCCATGAACATAAGAAGATGTAGAAAGTATTGATTTGACTTCAAGGGAAAGTCAAGAAAATTATGTTTATGTTAAAACGTGTAAAAAATTAGATCAGTTCTTCTAGTGAGAAACTAATAAAGTATGTGCCTAAGATATCATTTAATGAAGAAATTGCATAGTAAGAGTTAACTCGGTTTTCTAAAAATAATTGAATTTGTGTTAAATTAATTGACTCCTCGTATATAACGATTTAAGGTATAAGAGATCACTAAATAATAAGGGATCGGCTGGAGATACTCTAACCCGATAATGCATCGTGAATTATGCATCATGGATTCTCTAGTGATGCTAAGAGGGTCATCTCGAGACCTATGGTTTGAGAGGCCATGCAAGGGTGAGGACCCATAGATGCTGGCTCAGATCTCTGGACAGTCGAACTAGATGAGTTCGTCGCCCTTCATAATCGATTCAGACACCTAGTGGAGGGCATCAATGAGTCAATCGCATGATCGTGAAGCGTTGCACTGGCGTACACACACTCTTCCCGAGGTGGGAATTCATGTTGGGTGGCATGTAGATTAGGAAATCTAGTGTGCCACCCATTTTTGATTCTTTGCTTGGATGGAATCATGGACTTGTGGATACTAAACTATGATGGCATGTGTTGTTACGCTGCCTATTTTTTCAATATAAGGATGGAAATTTGAGGAAATTTTACATTTCAATTGCATGGAACATACCCTCATTTTTTTGCATGGAACATGAAAGCTACACAATAAAAAAATGTCTGAAATTTGAAAGTTAAGGGCAGCGAATAAATTTTATGGATTAACATGCTACTTGTTCTTGTGAGGATAATACCATAAAACATATAGCTTCAGTTGTAACATTCCACTAAATTCAAACATTGTCACCCTAGTCCACTTTATCAAATTAATGAGAGATATGCTTTTGAAATTTATAAAGGTATAGTGTGTCAAAATGGATATGCATATGCATGGTAGTGGAAATACAGTTTTGCTAATAGCATACACAAAGGATGCTATTTTGTTGATTATCCAAAAGGTATGGTATCTCTAGTGTTATCAATTATCATCAATGGAGCGAGACTTACCAGAAAATATCAATCCCTCAAAAAGAGGTATCCATTAACTGTAATAGGTCATTTATATCCTCTCAGTCTCACTTATGTTCCCGATTAGCTTTTCTGCACAAGTTAGCTATGTGCTCTATATGGTTAATATTGTCAAATTTCACATGATATTAAGTTGATTAGATATAATTAAATACCTATGTAATGGAAATTTTCAGCAAATTGAAATCAATCACATGTTGCTAGTTGAATATAGATATAAACTTATAACGGTGTGCAGTAGCTGTGCATGATTAATTGTGGATAAGATGAAATATACGTCAATTACCTAATGTGTCATATATCGCAATCGAAAAAGAGCAGAGACCGCCTCGCTTGTGAACTAGACGGTTTCAGCTTTCTAGGGACATGTGAGTGAGCACATCAACATTGTACCGTGGAAAATCGATCATCGGTGAGTGATGGAGGATAATTGTGCCTGACACCAACGATGTCGGTTGCTCTCATATAGGCACTGTTTATGTCAGTGGCAAGAGACCAGTCATGAGATTTTTTTTAAGGGGAGACCGAGGGTATAGAAACAAACATGTTTACAGGGATTAAGATATACATTCTTCTTCTTAGCGCTATCATCAAATCACCATGCATGATTTGATATTCCTTACTCGTGTGATGCGGTGACGATGAAGCATGATTTGATGGACAAGAGGAGAAGGATGGAAGAGGAGAGGGGTGTCACGAGAGATAGAAGAAGTGAGCCTGCCTTGCTCATGGATCTTGTTGCACGCGACATGCAAGAGAGAGGTCGCGACGACCATAATGGGGGAGAAGAAGAGGCATGCTAAGGTACAATGAGAGGATGGAAGAAGAGGAGACTCGCATGGCTGGCGAAGCCCGTAAGGCCCAACGATTGGAGAAGCAAACGATCAACCAGAAACCATCGATGTTGCTACCGGAGTAGAAGTCCATAGTACTTATGGTTTAGATTGTGTCCTAGTCGTTATTGAAGTGCATCGGGCGGCTAGAAACGCCTAGGTGACATAATTAGATGGCCCAGAACATTAAGGGCGGGACATGTGAGTGGGCACATCAACATTACACCCTCAACAACTCGATTACCGGTGAATCTGATGGAGGATAATTGTGTCTGGCATCAGCAATGTCTGTTGCTCTCATCTATGCACTGTTTATGGCAGTGGTACGAGATTAACAAATTTGCAAGGGGAGGCCGAGGGTATAGAAACACACATGTTTACGGGGGATCGAACCTACGTTATTCTTCTCGGTGTCATCGCCAAATCACCATACATAACTTGATATTCCTTACTCATGTGTTGGGGCGATGATGAAGCATAATTTGGTGGATGGGAGGAGAAGGCTGGAAGAGGAGAGAGGTTTTGCGTGAGACAGAAGAAGTGAGTCAGCACTGCTAATGAATCTTGTCGCACGCAACGGGCAAGAGGAAGGGTGTGCGATGTTGCGAAGACCATAATGGGGGAGGAGAATAGTTACGCTAAGGAACAACGAGGGGATGGAAGAAGAGGAGACTCGCTTGGTTGGTGAAGCCTGCAAGGCCCAGCGATTGGAAAATAGCTCAATCAACCCAAAACCATTGATATTGCTATTGAAATAGTAGCCCATAACACTTATGGTTTAGATTGTGGCCTATTTGGTATTAAAGTGCATCAGACGACTAGAAAACGTCCAGATGACAGAATCAGACAAACAAGAACATGAAAGAGCTCCCGAAATGCACAGCTAGGTTGGCTCCAGTTTCCACACACACGCGCGCGTGCGCGCACACACAGACCTATAAGTATAACCCTAAACTATTCTTTGTAGATGTAACATCAATATTGATAAAAATAAACTGGGTTTACTGATGCACACAAACTCTACTATCCATTAACGACTATTTGGGATCTAACTCGCCCCTGATCTGTATCGTGTTGGCAACATCATTGGAGTGGACCTGTACTTTCTTAATCTGTTGGCCAGGCTCGAACGTGGAGGTTGTCTTTGCCAATGTGATGTCCTCAAACTTCGTTGTCTTGCAAAGTTTCTTGAACTCGATACCTACAAGGGTCTCATCGGCTATATTTGATTGTACTGGTTCAATCTCATGTGGTCATTTATAGTTTCTAACAACATCGATGATTCCTTTAGGGTCCTGCATATTCAGCTTGAGGCAAGCATAATTGGGGTAATTGGGAATTGCTATGAATTTTTCATAGGTTGGTCGACCAAGTAAAGTGTGATAGTCACTTTTGAAGGATACCACTTCGAAGAAAAGTGTTTCAAGACAGTAACTGTTATGTGTGCCGAACACACCCTAAACCCTAAACCCTAAACACCACGTCGAGGGTGACCTGGCCCAGTGGGCAGGCATGCTTGCCGGGAACGATACCATGAAAGTTGGTCTTGGTCGACGTAAGGCGCAAGAGCGGGATGCCCATCTTCCATTGTCTTCATGTATAACAAATTGACACTGTTGTCATCATCCATAAAGCCTTGTTTGAATGACAGAGAAACTAAGTGGAGCACCAAAACTAATTTCTTTAAATGAGGAAAGAGGTTTGGATGTTCAGACCAATCGAAAGAGATGACTGAAGTGGATCAATCGAAACATCCATGGGAGTGTTGACATTGTTGCTCCTCTACTCGTCCAATTCGCCTCCTTGTCCTCGAGCGATGGCGCATGTGCTCTTCTGCTCCTCTGGTCTATTCATCGCGTTCGTGTTTGACGCAAAATGTTTACTAAAAAAGACGATCGAGATGAAAAATGAAAAGCGAGATACATAGCAGCCTAATTTGTTTCGTTTGCGTCTGTTTAGATCGGTGTGGACCAAAAATATGGTCCAATGCAAAGACAAAAATAGAAAATTATCCGTTTTGATGTTCGTTTGAACCCATTTGTAATTTGAATTTGGGTTGGGATTACGTTTCTATGGCCACGACGCGGATGAATGTGGCTTCTTATCCTTCCTTGACCCGCCAGTGAGTGGCACATAGATTATTCTTCTTTTGTGTCTTCGTCTTTATCATCCAAACTTCATCCTTTTTAAGCAAACAAAAGATGAATATATCCCGGTTTAACCATTCGAACAAATAAAATGCGCGAATCAACCTGTGTTTGAGTTGGTTAGGTGGATGGTTGTATCCCCAATTCACCAGAGTTCAAATTTCAGATTTGACAATGGTGCTCGCATTTTTCTGGATTTATTCCAGGGCTTACGGTGATGCGCTTTCAGTGGGACGAGACGTTCCCGTCGAAGATGAGGTGATGACTTCGTTAATCTCAAGATGATGTATCGACCCAGTATTGCATTGTATACAGTTGTACCGTGTTTATAAAAAAAACCGAACAAGCCCTCGTTTGGATCACCGTGTTGAAAAAACATTTCACAGGTGTTTTTTCTTTCTTTTTGCGGGCGGAAAAACAGGTGGTTATAGTTTGCCCAAATGCCCCACGAACCCACGTACTCCCGTCGTTACATATACACCGTGCCCGCTAAACCCCTCCACCATTCATCTCCTTCGTCAGCCTCGTCTCGCCCCCCCCCCCCCCCCACACAGCTTCGTCGCAAGCAAAAACACGCCGCCACTCCCCAGTGGCGTCCGCCGAAAATGCAGGGCCACGCCAACGACGAGAGCGGCCTCGCCACGGCGCCGTCCAGCCCCACAGACGGTGACGGTGACGGTGACGAAGACGGCGGCGGCATCCATTACTTCTTCAGCGCTCCGGCTAGCCCCGTGCACTACATCCTCCGGTCCCCGCCAGCGTCCACCGCGTCTGTCCACTACGCTCCCTCCACGGATGGGGACTTCTGCGCGGCCTCCGGCGACTTCGAGTTCGCCGCGCGCCACCGCAGCGCCGGCGGCGCGGGCGGCGCCACCAACATGAGCTCCGCCGAGGAGCTCTTCCTCTCCGGCCGCATCCGCGTCGGCTGCCTCTCCCCCATACGCCAAGAAACGGATTGCGGGGAGCAACAGAGGGAGGACGGCGACGACGAGAGCGGCGTCGAAGGCCGCTCGCCGCGGCCTCGCCGGACCAGGTCGGCTTCGCCACCCCGGAGCCCGCGGCTTGCCAAGAGCGCGGAGCCCTCCGAGTCCTTCGCATCAGCGTCGTCGTCCTCCTCCTCTTCCTCTGCAAAGGCCATGCGGCGGAGGATATCGCTGCGGGACCTCCTCGGCCGCACCTGCAGCGACCCCTCGATGAGGCCTCCCCCGGCTCCTATGGCCGCCGACGCCGAGAGGTCGGGGTCCTGGCTGCCGTTCATATGGCCGTCGCGGACCAAGAAGACCCTGCCCTGCCCGGCGCCGCAGCCTGCTCGCCGCTCGGTTTCGTCTGTCAGGGCAGGACCGGCCGGCGGGGGGCGCGACGAGGCGCCGCGGCGGCGCACAACGTCGCTGCCGTACCGGCAAGGCCTGGTTCTTGGATGCCTCGGCTTAGGAGCCCGGGGCTACGGGCTGGCAAAGTCCATGCACCCGCTCTACACGCGGTGATCACGCCTCATCTTCATCTGGTAAAGTGGCGTGGAAATGCTATTTTGATTATTTGATGGAAGGATAAATGGTTAGGAATGCGCAACATTTTGCTGAATTTAACTGTCCACTGTTCGTTGTGTTTCGCGTGATATGTTTTCTCTACTCCTCCTGTCCAAATGTAAAGCACATTTTATGTTGTTATACTACTCCCTCTATATCGGTGCATTAGTCATATTATAAAAACCAAATATTTTCAAAATACCTAGGGGCGGATTATTAACTTTTACCTCGTTTTTTGTTTTTTGACATAAATAAGAAAACGTGGGACGCATATGTTTTAAATGACTTTAAACAACCTTTGGCCTTTTCGCCTTGTGCACGATCTAAGAAGTTTTCTTCTAAATGCCTTTTTTTTAACACGGAGAGGGACCAGAAGGTCCCCGAAGCTGCTTTCATTAACAAAATTTACAGCTTTAGGATTAATATTATTCAGGTTGTCGTGATCCTGTGAAATGCATCCTTATTTTCCTTTTTCATTAGTAGTCGATCTTTTCTTTACTTTTGTTTTCCGTTGGTTTTGCTTTCTTAGTATTATTATCATTTTAAGAAAAAGATGAATTTTATTGACTTAAAATGAAACATAAATATATACAAATACAGCAAGCACATATTTTGATATCTCCATAGCTAAGATACCGATGCATACACCTAACTAAACGCATCGACAAATAGGAAAATTATATAAAATCAAACTTACGCCTTAGCAAGGAAAAAAAACTCAAGCAATCAAAACAACGATCAACGAACTACAACAACAATCATTAGTTGCACCAACCATCTCTTGACATCACAAGAACGACAAGGTTCTTCACCGACAACTTTTTCAGGAAAGGAACGAGAATTAAGCACCACCGTCATCGGATCCAATTCATCAAATGCTAGATTCTAGGGTTTTGTCCTCAAGAACAAGCCCGAGCATATCCAAGCAATGTCTTTAAAAGGTCACAACGCAAAAAACATCATCATTGTCAGGTATATCCAACTCAAGAAGTACCACCGAATTGAAGTTCAATGATCCCTGCAGCTACAACCTTGGACTACAAATCCCATTCTCACCAGTCCACCACCATACCCTTTGCATCAAGCCACATTCATAGACTGAACTGCACTGTCGTAGGCAAAGTGATTCTCCTGAGTGCCGCCAAACCCAGAGTGGAACCTTCCGGTTGCATCTCGCAATCTCGTCAGTACGAAACGCTGATCAATGTCACTACGCTCAAATTTAAGGAGAAATCTTTTCAAATTAAAGAGCAAACGAAGACGTATGCCAATTCGATCGGATGTGACCACTAGTGAGAAATGGAGCAACCGGCCCCAAGCCTCACTAGAAATCGCCATCGAGAGTACCGCATGCGCCACCATCCAGCACGACCCCTGTCATGCGGGACTGACGATCGCGCCATCGCATGGCAGCAGGGGATCCCCGAACAGCACGACAAGCAACGAAGGTTTGGCCGCACAATGTCGGGAGGGAGCACCAAAGGAATGAAGGGGCAATGCCCCCGATGGACCCTGATTAAGGTAGGGTGGTGAAGGGACGTGTGATGCCGGCAAGGTCAAGACCCCAAAGCTGGAGCGGGCTTCGCAAGCGGTTCCACTAATAACAGCGAGACGGGGAAGAGGGGAAGCAAGTGGAGGCGGCGGGTGGGGTGCCCGCTTGAGTTGCCCACATGAGACGACGCAGGGACCACGATCCCTTTTGGGGGGCTCTCGGTAGTGGTTCTCAGGGCATCTCCAACGCTGACCGCTCGCTAAAGTCGTAGCTTCGAACTCCGTGCATGTTCAATGCCGGAGACACGCGTCGATTGAGAGCTAGGCGCGACGGTCGAGAAACCCACTCCGATGCCCCGCATTCAGGTTGGCATTCAACTGATTCCCTCCCGTCTTGCTATTAAACGTGGGCCCGAACTACAGTGTCACGCTCCTCCCATTCTTCATCCATTCTACACATTCGCTATGACGGAAAGCTCTAGATCCGTGTGAGAGAACCTGTCATCGGAGCAGAAGCACGAGTTGGCCCGCTTGGCTAGGAACTGGCAGGCCTGGCGTGCGCGCCGCATAGAGGTCGTCTTGCCGCTAAGCTCGCCTAAGTTGAGCGAGGACAAGACGATGATGGAGGAGGCGTCAAATGTCGAGATCGTGCCCTTGCGAATGCCGATTCATGGCAGCATCGCCATGGAGCAGGGGTAGGGCCACTTCAAGACCGCCATGGCGGAGGAGCAGTCGGCACTAACGCTACTTTCAGATGGAGGGCCAGAGGTACAACATGAACCTCCTCAAGTAGCACCGGAAAGCGAAGAGCCAAATCTACGGTGACATGGCGAGCGTGGCAACCTTGGCGGCGAAGATCCTAAACTTTATCGAGAAACAATGAGTGCTCTACGAGTCCGCTCACCGCGATCGCGTCAGCTACAACATACCCTGCCGGAGTCATGACAGGTGATCGCGGATGGCAACGTAGGCAACTCGGTCTCGTGGACGTCGGCATGTCAACATCGACCGCGGAACTCACTTCCACCGACGACGCCCAGGCGCCGAATGGCGGCTAAGAGGAAGATTAGATTTCGAACGCTTCTATGCCTAGCCGTCGTGTTCTAGTGTCAATTATGGAAGCTTCTTTGTCGAGGATCCGGACGTTAACCTAGGCGCCGGTGTGGTTTTAGACTAGGTTAACGTCTGATTTTTATGAAATAATCCGGTTTGCATAAAATGAGCCCGGTTTATGTAAATCATACTCAAATTTGACTGAATTCTGTCTAAATTTATGTGAATTGAATTCCGTCTAAATTTATGTGAATTGACCGATTTTTTGTTGAATTGTTGGTGAACTTTTGCGACTAGAGTTGAATGATTGGGTTCCACGTCAGTGTCCACAAATTGATCCCTTTCTATCCGCGGACGAATGCGGCGTTTGTTTTAAGAATCAGCATTTGAAATGTCGTTCTTCTTTTGGTACGAGAGCGGCATCATTTTTCAATTTTACATCACGAGAGTGGTAACATTTCTGTTAGGATTTAATTAATTCTCTTAATTAAAGGGATAATCCTCCCTATTTAATATCTCGTATGGTTGTGTTGGCAACCATCGTGACTCTTCCTCACACCCCTGCGAACAGACACATCTCTTCGTTCGCGTATGTTCCCTTGTATATATACTGTGATCATCAATGGAATAACACAGAGTTGATTCATTTGCTTTCTACTCGCAATACGTTATCAACATGCTCGTAACCGAGAGAGCATCTGGCCGTGCGTGCGCTACTTCCGTGGCCGCGCGTTCCCGGCCGCCTGCGCCGCCGGACTCGCGCTCGGCCTCCGCGCCGTGCCCCGCGACGGCGCCACGACCTCCGCACCGCGCCGCGCTTGCTCAGCAGTTGTGCCACTCACCGGCGCGCTTTGGTGGCCTCTGCGCCGCTCGCCTCCATGCCTCGGTGGCCTCGCGCTCCGCATCCTGGAGGCCGTGGATGTTCCTGACCGCCTCCACAGCCTCGCGTGTCGCTCGCGCCAGCGCCCGTATGCTCGGCCGCCGCTTTCCGCACTAACCACGACCTCCGCCGGCCGCGCCCTCGCGCGTGCCTGCCCCGCGCCCGACCTCCGCTCCGCGGCCTGGTCTCCGCACCACGCACCGCCGCGCTCCGGTGGCCTTAGCGCCCCGCCCTGGTGGCTGCGCTCCGCACTCCGCCCAGCCGTCCAATGCCGCGCCGGCCGATCCGACAGCGCCAGGCAGCGCCATGCCTTGGCCGCCCTCGCGCGCGCCTGCCCTGCATCCGGCCTTGCCCAGATGCCGCCTGGCCGCACCGCGCGCCTGCGCTCCATCCGGCTGCGACCCGCTTGTGACCGCCCTCCGCGCCGCGTCCTAGCCTTCGCGCCTGCCCGCCCAGCCGTCCACGGCCGCGCCACGGCCTCCGCGCCGCTGGCCGCGCCCCTCATGGTGGAGGCCTTTCTACCAGCGATGGTCGTATACTCGCATGATGTAGCCCAAGCCGACGCCCAGCGGTGCACAAGCCCTTGCGGCCATGGTGGTGTTCACGGGAGAATCCCAATAGTAACCGCTCATGAGAGATAAAGAATCTTATCTCTTCGCAAGTTTACATTTTAGTCCTTGCGGCTTTACCTATTTTTTAATAGGTCAAAAATTAATTCTAACGGTGATTTTATTCTTGTTCTAGAATATTAATTCCGGTACATATATTCAGTATCGTTTTCTGTTGAGTACTGGTGTACTTCAGATCTTAAATTGATGTATCTATTTCCATGTTAAACACATGTCGAGATTAATACATCTATTTGTAATTAAGATTTTTAATTTCTTGCAAATACAGATGCAAAATTTAAAGTGTTTTCTTCAAATTGATGTTGGGATCACATGGTAGTCATATGGATCTACTACCTACGCAGATTATCGATGACTACTGATAAAGCCTATATTTTGTCGTCTCGACATTATAATTGCTTTACAAAGTGCTCTCCCACACATTTTACTAAGTCACGACATAAGGCATTAGGAGTGAGTATCTATTGATTTCATCAGATTATACTTCCTAATGCTGCGGGATTTACTCCATTTTGGAGATTATCTTCAAGGTGTCATCCTTAGCAATTTGAGATTCACACTAATAATTTCAAGATACCTTTTTGAAATCTATTAATTTTGCAACATTAAGATGTATTTATATTACGCAATTTATAATATAAATAAATTACCGTTTTTCACCGGAGATGATATGTTCTATGTGTTTACCACATTGCCATTTTTCATCAACATGTCTTAGCAGTCGAGATTGATTTCTCCCGCACAACAGACTTGTAATTTTTTTACAATTACATCTCCCTCATTATATTAGAAAAAAACACACTAGGTAATGAGTTTGATCTACTGCCCATGTGCAGACTATCACTCTTACGGAGAGGCCTACGTTTTTTCAATCTCGAAAAACGATTACCTCCAACATGTTTTTCTTTATATTTAATTTGTGACATACACAAGGTAATAGAACCATGCGCATCTACTGACATTGTCAGATTATGTAGCCTATTACTATAAGATCTATATGATCTTCAACGTGTTATGTTTCCACAATTGAGGTTAAGCATTTTCAAGTTATACACTTGAGTCAAATTTTTGCATTCTTATTACAAAACCATGATGGTTTTTAATTTACTTATGGTAAATTAATTATCTCTGGTTTGCCCCTATAAGTTATCGAGGGCTAACAATTTGAGGCAATTGTCCTCAATGGACACAACTTACTTAAGCGGGTCATGGACATCAAGATCAGTCTTGCATCTCATGGGATAGCGCGTGCAATCCAAGCCACGCCACCGGAACGCAAAGGACCTCAAGGTTCATGGTTTGAAACTCACTTCAAACCCTCAACTTGACACAATCAAACTGTCACGAGACCCTGTGAGCATGGAGAGCATGATGGTTGAATGCATCAACCGACATGTTTGAAGACTATACATTTAGTCCCTTAGTCTCCTTAGTGATCTATTTATTTATGTCCATTTATGATGTTCTAATAAGAACATGATTATTGTTGTCATTATATATTGTATACACAATATATTATATCAGCACTTTGATACAAATACATTTGTATGTATTCTATATATATGATAGAAATTTTCATACTGGAAATCTTCAAATCTATATATAGATTTCTACGGGGGTCAATCTAATGAAAGATGATATGTGCCTTGTGGACATATGCACCACAAGCTCTATATTCGAGAAATATAATGTTTCCACTCTTGTTAAGAGGTCAGGAAATATTCAAACAATCGCTGCACGCGATGATGTAATTATTGACTTGGGTCATAATTATTATCCCTATGGGTACTCGAGTGTTATCAAAGATGCTCTATTGTGTCTGCATGTAACTCATACCCTACTACTATAGAGATATCCGTCAAAATAGTTTCCATAGAGAAACTTATGATGACAACAAAGAGAAAATCTTCTCTTCACCATACACGGATATGGCAAGTCCATTGTCTTCTTATCATCAAGATTGTACTACACATACTACAAAACCCGTAGCATATGTTGCATACATGATAGCTTCCAAAATGTCTTTCACATGACAACTTGACATACTCGTCTTGGTCATTTCGACATTGGATTGAAACAGAAACTATCGGCAATTTTATTGATCATGACTAAAATGATGCTACATTCTAACATATTTGGATTTTATGTGCATTACACATGCAATGCAAGGAAGCTAACTTTAAGGCGCATGCACCTTAAAGTCTATGCTGAACCACTCAAACTCCTTGAATTCATCAAGTCGAGGTAAGTGGCTCTTTCCAACCACTGACTAGACCATTCAGGTATTCCATGGTTCTAAAAGACACATCTACACGATGTATCACGTGTGCATTTAGCCACACTAAACCATTGGCTCATTATCCTGAACATTGATTTCAAGCAAATAGAATGGACAATGTCACAAAATTCTTCTTGTGTGCCTTTAATATGGCCCTAGAATTGAATTTTAGCACTTTGTCCTATGTGTCTAGACTCAATATGATTTGGTAGAATCCTTTATCCAAATAATTAAGCTCATTGCATGCTCTTTACTTTAAAATTGCAACTTACCAACTTTACGTTGGAGTTATGCAGTTTTACACGCTCATGACAAACTGCATAATATTATTCCCCTTTATCTTTGATACGTGGAAATCTCTCTAGCATTTCCCATCTGCGATAATTCGGTTATACATCGATATCACCACTCCGGCATACATCATTGGCCCCTCAATATATACGTGGGATCTATGTGAGGAATAACTGTATTTCCATCAATACCTCAAGCCCCTCTCACGGGGAGTTATTCTAGGCCAGTATGCTGCTACACCGAGGAATATTTCCAGGCATTAGGGGGAGAATTCAAGTACCATGCATAATGCCAGGAAATTATTGGAATGTTCAACACATTCCTACCTCAAATCCACGTACTCAAAGATCTGAACCATGCGTTCAGAAGATTTGCAATACATTGCAAATAACCTGCCAAATTCATTTACTGAATATAAAGGTGTCACACAATCCTACAATCCTGCAAAAATATGCCTGAAAGAGTGAAGGTACCAACAAAAATCACTCCACTCCCCGTTCAAAGCAACAGGGGGAGAAGCATGGCAAAAGTACATCAGGATTCAGCTTCTCGCAAGCAAGGATATTAAGGCCATTGAATCAGTAAATGCAAGTCAACTTCACGTTGATAGACACCTAATGGGTAGTATACACCCAGTGGATGGGAAACCTCCACCAACCCAGGTCATAGTGCACACAATGACCGGGACATCGGAATACCCGACTCAACCGCATTGGGAAACCGCCAGCAGTCATCATGGGTAACGATATTTCCATCAACTATATATAAACATATATATTCTGGAGAAACATTTAACCGGAAGTCTACAATTGTCGACATACATTTCTCAATTAGACTGCAAAAACCTTTCAAATGATTCATGTCTAAAGACCATGGCCATGGCAAAGTGTGAACAACACTCAGACTGAACTCAAGCAAAAGGATGCAATCCTAGGTAGAAATAATCTTGCTCAATACAGGGAAGGTATTCACAAAGCAATACCTACACCCGATTTCTTCTGAAAAAAGAATGAAAACACCGAGGTGGTGAAACGTCGAGCAAGTATTGTAGCACAAGGATTTACGCAGATACCCAACTAATCTCCAGAGGTGGAATCTCTTTCCGATAACTTATATCAGTTGGCAGTATAAAATCATCTATCTATGCAGTTGATAGATGTAGTGATCACATATCCATGTGGTTCACTAGATTCAGACATATATGATTGACTTCCGATGGAATCTCAATTCTGAATCGAATTACAAAATGCAACATACATTGTGTAAAAATCAGTAAGTCACCATATGACTTATTGTTGTCGGTACATATGGTTCAACCGACGTAGTGAGTTCCCTATACACAAGGATTACTCCTACAATGATGATTATCCATGTTTGTGTGTCATACATAGTGACTACTCCTGCAATGACTACACATGTAATTATCAAAATGATGGAGTTTAATATGAAGGATTTGGGTAAAACCAAAATACCGCTCGTTACTACAACTTGTGCACCTTCATTCATTCATTGTGGTATACTATATTGCCTATATCCAAAAAAAATGGAGAAATTCAATATGGACAAATCCTATCCATCAAAAACTCCTATGGTGGTTCGCTCTCTAGACGTAGAGAAAGATCCGTTCAGACCGAGGGATGATGGAGAAGAGATTTTGAAACCTGAAGTTCCATATCTCAGTGCTATTGGAGCGCTTATGTATCTTGCAAATTGCACAAGACCAGATCTTGCTTTTGCAGTGAATCTACTTGCTAGACACAACACAACACCTACCAAGCGCCATTGGTCAGGTGTGAAGAATGTCTTTCGATATCTCCAAAGCACTAAGGATCTTGAACTGTTTTTTCCAGTTCCAGAGAAATCTGGACTCCAATATGATTGGATACACTGACGCTGGCTATCTATCTAACCCCCATAATGCCAGATCACAAACCGGCTTTGTGTTTCTTCATGATGGGACTGCTATATCATGGAAGTCTTCGAAACAGACTTTGGTAGCAAAGTCCACAAATCATTCTGAGATAATTGCATTATATGAAGCATCACGTGAATGTGTTTGGCTTCGCAGAATGATGAACCACATACAACAGTCGTGTGGAATTGGTTCTATCGAATCACCAACTATTATCTATAAAGATAATGTTGCTTGTGTTGCCCGGATGTAAACAGGTTACCTAACAATCAATATCACTATATTGCTCATCTTGCAAATCAAATCATACAACAAACTCATACGTTTGTTCACAAAGTCTCTACCAACTTCGACATCCAGAAAATGTCTCTAGAATTGGTATTCGACGACTTTGAGATATGCAAGAATCAGGGGGAGTATTTTCCTGAATTACTCCTGTTCAATGCATCATATTATACTCTTTTTCCCTTTATGAGTTTACTTCACAGGTTCTCATCAAGGTTTTTAATGAGGTAATATCAACACAAGATCATATGTCATACTTTCTGTTTTCCCCACCGGGGTTTTTAAGAAAGTATATACGACATATTTATTGTCCTTTTAATTCTATGAGTTTTCCTTATATCGAGTTAAAACAGACAATAAGCTTTATATGTTGCGTCATTTTCTCCTTATTTTCCCACTGGGTTTGAAGAAGTTTTGGCAACATATCAAACACTATACTCCTCATATTTTTCCCACAGGGTTTTTGGAGGAGATTATTCCATGGATGATTGATTGCAAGCACAAGGAAGGATTAGGGGGAGTATTAGGATTTAATTAATTCTCTTAATTAAAGGGATAATCCTCCCTATGTAATATCTCGTATGGTTGTGTTGGCAACCATCGCGACTCTTCCTCACACCCCTGCGAACAGACACATCTCTTCGTTCGCGTATGTTCCCTTGTATATATATTGTGATCATCAATGGAATAACACAGAGTTGATTCATTTGCTTTCTACTCGCGATAATTTCTGTCAAGTTGGTGTCGGCAGGGGCTTGTTGATCAATTTTGCTCTAAGAAGAAAGGAATGATTCACATCTAGTCTAGTTAATCTGTCGCAAGTTGATTTTCTTGGCTTCAGGAGTGAGCCTGTCTGCTGAAGGCGACATGCTGTTTGGTGGAAACTGGAACGGTGAAAAATACTAAGAACGCTGCAAATTTCAGGTCGTAATTACTTGATTAGATCTTTTTTTAACTTGATTAGTTCACACATTTGGTATTGTGCTAACTGAGCTTGGAGGAATTTAAACTAATGATCCAACAGCCAACGAAAGACTCTCTGTAATTCACCGCCATTAGGTTAGCTTGCCACCTACGAACTCCACACTAGACCAAGCTCACTATCATGTCTACACAATCACATGCTCAGAAGTTGACGAACCTGAGACCTAAACCATAAGCCCTTCAAATGAAACGCTCTCGCCACACAGAACATAAATCTGGCAGTTTGCTCGATACGGTAGAAGTTCACATGGTCAACGTTTTGGATGGTTTACCTGTTTGATCAAGGGATATTGTCTCCACAAAGGCATTCAACTTGCAAGTAGTCTGTACTGCATTGCAGGATTCATCAGAAATCATTAAGGTGCACATGGGATCATCAGACGCAATTGTAAACTTCCAGGGTCCAAATCCATGTGATGGTAACATAAAGCTTTTGTTTACTTTGCTTAGAAGCAGCAAAGGCAATAAGCTCAGCTGCAAGGGGGACACACACTTGCCCTCATACAGCTACATAGATTAGGTTAACGTGTCCTAATAAAGTTGACCATGAGTAACAGATTGCTGGGGCGAGTGAAGTAACATTTCAACAGATCTTAAAGCGACAAACACATTGTCAATTCCAAGCATGCTTGATCTCCTAAACAGCTGAATTCTACAGGAACATGTAGTTGTACTTGTCGTTCGCCAGCTTGCATAGCCCGTTGAATGCCACGCCATCTACAAGATAAACATTGGTTGGGAGATCAATGATGTTCTGAAAAGGGATAAGTAGTGCTGATCACAAACAAACATGTTGACTCAAGAAAAAAGAGGGCCAAATAGAATTATTCCTGGTTCTGTCGGAAGTGCAGAATAAAAATAACTACAAAAGGCTGAAATGCGCTTGTTAATGAAGATTTCTTGGCGAGCTGTCACGAAGAAATGATTCGCTTGTGAGCTAATAAGTAAATAATCCTACTTATTCAGAATGATTGCTTGTAAGCTACTATAGGTTCTCCCATGATAGACAATGTTTGGTGCCATTCTGACATCAATCCACAGATGATGGTCAATCATGATAATAAATAATGCACCATTTCAAGGATGAAGCTAAGTTTTTTTTTGAGGTGAAAGGATGAAGCTAAGTTAACTGGAGCATCTGAAGAAATTAACTAGACGGATACTCTATTCTACCCAATAACTTAAGTCAGTTTTGGATTTACAGTTTTGGTTGTTCCAGAAAACAGCTTCTAAATTCAGATAGACACGAGCAGTCACCTGGGTTTCTCCTATGCTCTCAAACAAAATTATATTTTAATGAGAAATGTATTAATATATGTTGAAGTAAACGAAGAATAACAAAGCCAAACGGTAAGTAGCAAAATGTTTCAGGAACAAAGCAGACTCATAGAGTGCTGACAACTTATGCTTCAAATTCGTTCACCTTCTCCTGACTGATCTAAGGTAGTAATAGAACAATAGATACAGCTCCTCTTATGTCTATGGACTATGGAGTTAAAAGGAAACAATTTTGAAAGTTGAAATCATTGCAGCAATAGGAGTTAACCAACAGTCGCATTGATAGTAATGAAGTGCAAAGAAGGACACAATAATCCAAGGGCATCAAATCTCACCAAAGTTTTCACCAAAATCAGTCCAAGATTCAGCACGGATGGACAGGTTGCTGTCAGCGATCCCAATAACCTCCATGTAGTGTGGTGGTTCAGGGGCACCGACAGCACCTTTCACGGTCAGCTGATGCCCATCAGTGGACAGCCCGCCAAGAGCTCCACCATCAATGTGTTGGACTTGAACCACTGTGCGCACTCGTCGCCCAACAAACGTCTTCAGAGACTCTCCATTGACAAATGGTGAAGGAGCTGAAGTGTCCATCTCTGCAAGGTATGGCATCAAACTTATCGACTCAATTCAGCATTATCATCAGATAGCATGGAGAACAAGTAAATTGTCACGTCTCGTAGTCAGTCATATTGCCCCAGCAGTGTAGCATTGCTGGATACTTCAGACTTATACTAAATTCGTGGTACTGATAAGGGATACCCATGCTACACAGTGTCGGCCAACGTAATTTTTTCAGGGATGAGCTAGATACAACGATACATGCTGATTAACCAAACAGTTTGGCGGCTACATCGTAAATCCTAGCAGAACCACTACGGTAGCTACTATAGTTCATGGCAGCGACAGCATTCACAACTTCTGCTAGTATCATAATCTGCTCATATATAGCTGACAAAAATGACATCTCTAAATCACATGCTTGTTCATAGACCTACATTTCAGTGGTTTCCGACCAGGGGCATATGCAAATCAGATCCCTACACTACCGTGGATCGATCTCGCGCTCTATGTAGAACAATAACACTCAATCGTATCCATCAACTGATGGATGTATTAACTAGTTGATGCCAGAAACAAATCCGATAAAGGAATGAGAGTTGCGACTTGCGACGGAATAAAGGAAGCGATTTAGATTCCGTATGCGGATTCAATTGCTCACAGCAAGAGAGGACCGGAATAACCTAGATGCGACTGGTATTCAATCCGAGCAAGCCGCGCTGGGCTTCCATGCCGCAGCAGACCCGTGGAGAACGGGAGGAAGGAGGAGGAGAGGAGGGTTCGAGGGCGTACCCGGCTTGGTGAGAGCAGTCGGCGGCGAGTTCGGCGGCGCTGAAGGCTTGGCGGCGGCTTCGGGAATTGGGGTTTGGGGGAAGGAAGGGGCGGGGCAGGGGAGTGGAATGGGCTGTTTGGATGCCGCCCGCACACCAGCGGACCAGCCATATGAGAGCACGCCAATTATTTGGCGGGCGATTTTGCCGCCGGGAGCTCGGCGGGGGCGCGAAAATTGGAGGATGACAAGCAGTTCGTACAGATCCAAAAAATTGCTTCCATCCAAACAAACGTTTTTTTTTTCACCTACAAAAATGTTTCTCCATTTTACAAATCAAGAGATTTTATTTTTATTTTTCATATGAAGAGATTTTTATTTTATTTTTTAGTTTCTAATTCGCTACCCAGCCAAGCTTACTGCAGTTATAGAGTGTTTTTATGGATAGGTATTAAAGAGAACAACTCTAACAAGTGTATGTGCTTGAAAGCTTGAAAAGACATTTGCAGTTCTAAAATATAATAAAATTCCAGAAAAGAAGGGGGCCTAGGCATTAGAAATCTTCAAGTTGTCAATCAAAGCCGCATTCTCTCTGCTGCCTGGAGACATACCAACGACCCCACTTCACATCTCAACATGGTCCTCAAGTCCAAGTACTTTCATGACTTTGCCATTTAGAATGCTACACCCAACTATCCAAAATCTATTTTTTGAGCTTCTATCCTTAAAATCTCTCCTAAACTAAAAGCTCACTCTTTTTATCATCTTACTAATGGTAACATAATGGCTTCGTTTACTTACCCTGCTATTGTTAAAGACATGTGGATTCAAAATCAAAAAGTCTGGGATGTGCCCCTCATTCGAAGTCTCATTCAAGAACCTCTTGCTACAGACAACATTCAAACTCGGATTATTGATAATGAATGTGAGGACATTCTCTGGTGGGACCTATCCCTAACGGTGTTTCCTCCTCAGAATCCACTTAAAAATTGTAGTGCAAGACATCCATGCTGACCCCAAGCAGACCCCTCACTCTGTTCCTTCTCAAGTCAAAGATCTCCCAACCTTGTATACAAAGAAAAGCGCATGTCAAGACTTTTGCATGGAGACTTATCACAAGAACTATCCCTACTGGCCTTCGCGCTTCTCGGTACTCTACTCATATCTCTGAATTTTGTTGCAGACGTGGTCAGTCTGAGCATGAATTTCATCTTCTTTTTTTTACTTGCTCTTTTGCCAAACTGATTGGTTTTCCAACCCTTGGAATATTAGATCTGACAATCTGACTCAAAATGGTACTTCCATGCACATTGTCCTCTCTCACGTGCTAAAGTTGAACCACCCAGCTGCTTCTTTGATAAACATTTGAAATTTCTTATGGTGCATTTGGAAAGCCAAAAATGATACCCTTTTTGAAAGGACAGATGCTCTGCCTCACTTTGTCTACATTGCAATTCAAGCTTGAAATGATCAATATGGTCAAATAGAGGGGGCTGAATAGGTGACTAGCAAATTTAAACTTAATTACAAAAATTTAAGGTTAAGCAGATAAATAAGTTTCTCTAATTATGAACTAGATGAACAACCCTAGGTGGCAAGCAAGCTTAAACTCAAATGTCGGGCAACAAATACAATAGCAAGCCAACAAACATATGAAGTTAGTACAATTAAGTGCGAAAAGGACTAACCACAAGTGACAAGGGAGACATGATGATTTTTCTACCGAAGTTCACACCCTTTTGAGGGAGTGCTAAATTCTGTTGGAGTGGTGATGAAGCCAAGGATTTGAGAGCGCGCTACCACAAACGTAGCTCACTGTATCATCTGTTTCAAGGCACCCCCAATGGATGAGCCTCGATTCACTCAAGGTTAGTCTTGAAGGCGATCACCACACCTTTACAAACTTCTCAGAGCACACCACAAGCAAGGAAGCTTCCAGAACGAACACTTAGTCACCTATGAGCCAGACTCCAAGAATAACAAGTCAACGATGAATAAATCTTGCTGGGAAGACAAATCGGTTTGGTAGAAGTGTGGACCGGGTCTTGCTCTCTCAAATCCCAAAAGATCAACAAGTTTGGGTGGAGGATATGAGAGGAATGAGCAATATGGTGTTCTAGCAATGGAGGCTCAAGCTAGGTGGACGAAGGGTTTTGCTTAGAGGAGGAAGAAGGGCTATATATAGTCCGGGGGGTAGGTGGGAGAATCTGACCGTTGGACCCAGTGCGCACGGGGTACTCGGGGAGGAACGCCCTACCCCGTGGGCACGGAGGTCCCCCTTGTTACTATTAGTAGCAAGGAGTTTTGCAATAAGCAAACCCACATGATACTCGTGCTTCCCTGAGAGGGCGTTCGCCATGATAGAAGTATCAGGCGTGGAAGTGTTGCTCGTGTTGTCTCGAGCCAACACTCCTCTAGCAATATAATAGGCGAAATACCTGAGGTGAGGGAACATAATGTTGGAAATCTTCTGACGGTTGGATGCCCTCACTTCAGTGTTACAGAACGAGTCGAGGAGGGTGTTGAGTGCAACAGTTTGGACATTTTTCCTCTTCCTCTTCTCAACCAGGCCTGGAAAACCTAAGCTTCACAAAATGTACTCATAGGCATGGTCAGCAATTTTTCATAGAGTCGAAACACCACAGTATCATTATCAGGATAAAACCTGAAACTGTTAACAAAAATAGCGGTGAGTGTCTCGTACTGTGGTACACGGCTTGTAACAAGCCGTGTCAAACCTGCATTGGCACACAGAGCATAGAACTCTTCTTGTATGCCGGCATCCTCCATGAAATCTTCGCATGGAAATGCCATAGCTCTCGCGGGTGACGCGTCCAACATCTCCATGGGTATGATATCTTCATTATAGCTCACCCTTGTGGTTGAAGGTGAAGCTGCGGAACGCGTAACACGGCTAGAGTGCTCGGGCTTCTTCTTCCCAAGCCACTTTCCTAGCCTCTCCATTTCTGAAATTTTTAACAATTCACAAAAACGAAGATTTAAGCAAAACTAGTTTGGGCAAAACATTCTACTTACTTAACCAAGGCTCAAACTAGCAACAAAACTTGAAAAATAAAATTCTACACAAACTTTTAAGCTCAACTAAACAGCACCAAGAACCACTAAATACTCACTAATGAAGCCACCAACTAGAAAACTAATTGGAGGGGTGAGGGATTCACATACCAGAGAGTATTTGTTCCAAATTTCAGCTGAAATGAGTGGTTGTAAAAGGAGATCGAAGTTCCATGCTCAAGAACAGCAAGAACACGAAACCAGAGCAAGAACACGAGTTTTTGGGGTGAGAGAGAGAGTGGAAGAAGAAATGCCAGCAGGGGGTACCTGTGGCCCCAGGAGGGTGGGTGGCGCGGCCAGGAGCTGGGCCGCGCCACCTGGCCTCCTAGGCCAGGGGTGGGCCCCCCTGGTCAGCCTCAGGTACTCCCCGATGGATTTTTTTTTCCTGGAAACTTTGAATATAATTTTTTTGGAATTTTCTGGGCAACTTCACTGTAGAGAAATTTTCAAAGTTCAAAAAGCTGCAAAAAAATTCGTGAACTTGAGGCAAAAGTTAGAATAGGTGAAGCTTTAAAGACAAAAACTTTGGTACAACAAGGAGAATAAAAGCTAAAGGAAATGAAAATATAACAAGCTCAACTTTTTACATATATAAAACTTGCTAGTTAGCAAGGTTGATCAAGTCTTACCAACATACCGGTGATATATAACGCAGAAAGTCTCGCCTCTTATGAAGTGATCACTGCACTCTCACTTTAATGGACATTGTCCCCACCATAATTGTTTTGTATTTGTGGTATACATGTAGTGGACAATCCCATTCTCCGATCTTCACGGTCTCGATATTCTCAATGGAGTTAAGGCCATGCCTTTTGTCGATTTTCTTCGGAAAATACACCGTGTGTTCTTTGTCATTTACGTTGAAGGTAACCTTCCCTTTATTGAATCAATAACGGCACCTGCGGTGTTAAGAAAAGGTCTACCAAGGATAATGGACATGCTCCCATCCTCGGGCATGTCAAGCACAACAAAATCAGTAAGTATTAAGCAATTGACAACTTCAACAGGAACATTCTCACAAATACCGATCGGGACGGCCGTGGACTTGTCGGCCATCTGAAGAGAGATATCTGTAGGAATTAGTTTCTCTAAACAAAACCTTTTGTAGAGAGAGAAGGGCATAACGCTCACTCCTGCACCAAGATCACATAGGGCAGTTCTAACATAATTATTCTTTATGGAGCAAGGAATGGTGGGTATACCTGGATCACCGAGCTTCTCAGGAATCTTGCCACTGAAAGAGTAGTTAGCAAGCATAGTAGATATTGCCTCATTAGGGACTTTTCTTTTATTAGTAACAATATCTTTCATATATTTTGAGTAAGGAGGTAGTTTAATAGCATCAGTCAAAGGAATTTGAAGAAAAAGAGGTTCCATCCACTCACAAAACTTGTTGTAGTGCTCTTCTTCTTTGGATTTGACGGACTTGCTTGGGAAAGGCATGGGTTTCTGTACCCATGGTTCTCGTTCCTTCCCGTGTCTCCTTGCAAGGAAGTCTTCTCTAGTATACTTCTTGCGCTTATCGGGTGCTTCTTCTTCACGAACCTCGGGTGGATCATTCTTTTCAGTATATTTTTCAGGTTCAGCACCGTCTTCAGTCTCAGCATCGGATGTAGATATGTTTTTTGGATCCACAACTTGTTCTTCTTCTTCTATAGGATCATTGGAATTGTCAGCTTCCTTGTGTTTCTTTTTCTTCTTCTTCTTCTTTGGGGAGCTAACAATTTCTTTTTCCTGCACTTGAGAATCTTGCTCAATCCTCTTTGGATGCCCCTCTGGATAGAGAGGGTCCTGGGTGTGTGTGCCACCCCGGGTCTTTATACCGTAAGCTTGTAAATTGTCCTGTTTGGCATTATTAGCAAGCAAATCTTTTTGCACACTAGAAATTTGTTCAAGCTGAGTTTGAACCATATGAAAATGCTTCACAAGACATTTAACATCATTAACTGTTCTACCTAGAACATCAAGCAAACTTTTGATAGTAAAAGTATTATCATGCAACTGACCTTGTACCTTCTCATTGAAGTGATTCTGCTTCATAATAAAATTATCAAGCTCATCTAAACATTGGTCAGGAGGTTTACCTTTAGGGATGTCACTTGCATTGAAATCTAAAAGAGAGTGTACCTCTACCATAGGTGGGTGAGTGGTAAGCTCACACAACTTCTCAATTGGAGGTAGATTCTTCACGTCGTTAGCTTTAATACCTTTCTCTCTTATGGACTTCTTTGCTTCTTGCATATCTTCCGGGCTTAGGACTAGCATGCCCCTCTTCTTTGGTGGTGGAGGTGGTTCGGGCACGGACCAATCTTCATGGTTTTTGGAAATTTTGCCCATCAATTCTTCCGCATCGTCCGGTGTCCTTTGCCTAAAAACACAACCAACACAACTATCTAGGTAGGATTTAGACTCATCGGTTAGACCAGCATAAAATATATCAAGCAATTCATTCTTAGGGATCTCATGTCCCGGTCTAGCCTTCAACAAACTGCAAAATCTCCCCCAAGCTTTAGGGAGATGTTCATCCTGCAACTGTTTAAAGTTATAAATTCTTTGTAAAGCAGCATGTTGCATATGAGCAGGAAAATACTTATCAACGAAAGATATAGCCATATCTTGAGGACTCTGAATGGAACCACATGGTAGTGCATCGTACCATGCTCTAGCATCTCCTTTCAAGGAAAAAGGAAGAAGCTTGGTCACATAAAAGTTCCGGATCCTTTCATCTGTGGTAAACAAGCCGCCTAACTCAGTGAGTTTGGTCAGGTGCCCGATAGCATCATCATTTTCTCTGCCATAAAAGGGACCAGCTTCAACTATGGATATAAGTGAAAGGTCAACAGAGAAATCATAAGCAGGATCAGTGATGAGTATAGGAGACGTAGCAAAAGTAGGATCAGGAGTAAACTTGTTCTTCAGGGAGTGCTTTGCTAGCAACTTCTTTATAGTAGCAGGGTCGGCATTAGCACATTCATTAAGCTCCCTGCATAAATCATCATCAAGTATAACATAATCGTCCTCAAGGAGTTTCTCCTTAAGGCCAGTAAGGTTATGAAATTTTCCAATAGGTGTTTGGGTAGCAGGAATTTCAACACCCGAGAATCGGGCAGCAGCAATTTGTTCTTCAATAAAAGAACCTAGTGAACCTGTAGTCTCAAAGATAGTAGAGGCATCATCAAAAGTATCTGACATATTTTCAGACTCAGCAGAAGTAGCATGTAACTGAGGTGAATCAAATTGGCTCATAACCGAAGGTGAATCAAGTTTAGCACTAGTACTAAGAGCAGTACCTCGTCTCGTACGGGATGGTAAGATCGGAACCTTGGGGTCTCCTTTCTTACCCATAGTGGATAATGTGCAACAGGTAGGATACTTCGAGTAGACCTGTAAATAAAGCTATGGTCCCCGGCAACGGCGCCAGAAAACAGTACTTGATAACCCTCAACTGTAGGGGATCGAGATAGTCTTCGCGGGCAAGATAACCCAATTTATTGATTCGACACTTGGGGACACAAAGAATACGTACAGGCTTTGACAATTGAGTTGTCAATTCCACACCCGAAATAAACACTTGCTTGCACAAAGGTATTAGTAGCAACTGTGATATGGTGGTGGTAGTAGTGATGATAATAGTGGTGATAGTGGTAGTGGAACGGCAAAGGTAAAACGACAAAAGTAAACAACTAGTAACCAGCAGAAGGAAAACACTGTAGGCTAGGGAGATAGATGGTTGGGCGCTTCTTGGATGAGAACGAACATGTAACAGATTCTAACTTGGGCAAGGCTCACAGAAAAGAAAGGATCATCTAAGCAAATATCAAACATCAGGCATGTATCCCAATGTAGTTGTACGTGCTTGCAATAAGAACTTTGCACAATGTCTTTTGTCCTACCCTCCCGCTACAAACGGGGCCAAAAGGATCTTAGGGAGATTAAGGTACTCCTGTCAAAGAGCACAGGAACAAAGCATTAACACTTCATGGATACACGGAATCCTCAAATTATAGTCCACCCCCTTTGGTGTCCCAAGCTGTTAGCATTGGGATCGCCGGTTCCGGGCTATAATAGGTGCATACAACTCATAGATAGGGTCAAGAACACCACAAACTCAAGAAACAAAAGGGTGACCAGATCTGAAATCATGGCACTCGGGCCCAAAGTGACAAGCATTAAGAGCAACAAGTTGTAACAGAGATGATAAACACCAAGTAGATGATAGGCAACATGCCCCCAACAATCTGATTGAACTATTACATGATCTAACTCATCCAATCCCTACCATCCCCTTTGCCTACAGCAAGGAATTACTCACACATGAGAGAGGAAGTCATGGAGGGGTGATGGAGAGGCGATGATGATGACGATGGCGATGATTTCCCCCTCACCGAAGGCCAATTCAGCCTCCAGATTAGCTCTCCAAGGAAGAACAGAGGGTTGCGGCGGCTCCGCGACGTAGATGGGAAAAGCGACTTCTGTTTCGAGGTTTCTGCGTCGGGAGAATAAATAGGGGCCAAGGTAGGTCACCAGGGGGTGTGGGACCCATCCAGGAGGGCAGGTGGCGCGGCCAGGGGCTGGGCCGCGCCAGGCACCCTCCTGGCTGCCCCCTGGCTACCCTGTGGCCCCCCTTTGGATCTTCGGAAGCTTCCGGAACGCTGATTTTTTTATATAATTTTTTGGGATTTTTCCAGCGTACCTAAATATCCAGAAACCTGCACAAAAGAAAACAACACTGGTAGCTCTGCTGAAAACAACGTCAGTCCGGGTTAATTTCATTCAAATCATGCAAGAATGAAGTCAAAACAATAGCAAAAGTGTTTGGAAAAGTAGATACGTTTGAGACGTATCACTCGGACACGGGCGTAGTGTCCCTGCTTTGTGTCCCTGCTTTGTCGAAGTGTCTTGTTGGATATGTGCCCTAGAGGCAAATAATAAAGATATAGTTTTGTCACATATTTGTTTGTTCATAATAAGTTTTATACCATGATATAACTGTATTAAGCGAAAACATTAATACACGTGTAGTATACAAACAATCAGGTCCCTAGTTAACTCTAGTATACTAGTTCATTGTGCAATTGATGATCAAGGTTTCATGACCATGGAGGCACATACGGCGGTTGATAATGAAGTCATGTTATTATGAGAATGATATGATGGATGCACACCCAAATCAAAGTATTACGATGTGATTCAGTCACATAGTTCAACATTGCGATAACTCGATAACGTAGTAACCCGATCCTTAAACCGTAAAGATCATATGTTATCACTATCTCCTGAGGATGTTTAGATTGCATCAACCGTTACACCATAACGGGGTAACCATAAAGGTGCAACTCAGTTACTCCAAAGGGATATGTAGAGGAGTACGGATCAGAGCGGAATTTGTCCATCTAAGTGACGGATAGGTACTCTGGGCCCACTCGGTGATGTTGCATCATACATCTTGCAAGCATGTGGCTAGGTCAAGGAGTTGTAATACCACATGACGAGTAAATATGTTTGTGAGTAACAAGGATGAACTCGATCAAACCTCGGACAAACAAAGTACCGAAGAGACAAAGGGATTCAGACTCAACATTAAAGGTTCAGACGATGAAGTTAATTCGTGGAAGCACATGGGCCATCATGGACTGTAACCAAGTCCCTCTTATTGGTCATTGATCAGAGAGTATCTCGATCATGTCTGGAGTTGGTCCGAACCATAGGGTGTCACGCTTAAGGGTATTCGATGCATTTATGATAGATTCGGGATCACCGGAGAAAAGAGAAAACTCTGAAATTGTTCCGGAGGTAATCAAAAATAGTTTTGGAAGTTCTGAATTGTTCAAAAAGTTATTTAAATATCTTTTAGTATTTAATTAATGAAATAAATAAAAAATGCACATGGGCCTCAAGTGTCCCATTAGGGGAAAGGGGAGCCTTCCCCCTTGGGCCATGCGCCATGGGAGAGGGGTCCCCCCCTTGGTCGGCGCACCCCTCCCCCTTGTGGGTTTAGTCCCACATGGGAAGGGGAGGGGTTTTTGCACCTCCACTTGTCCTATATAAGGATGGGAGGGTTGCCCCTTTTGAAGCATCTGAATTTGAGACATTTCTCAAATCTCTCTCTCTTTCTCCTACCTTGGTAGGGTTCCCTTTGTTTGGAGCTTATACTGGGTTGGGGGTTTCTCCACCATACGCACGCCATCGCACTGCCGGAATCGGGATCCGAATCCATCATCTTTCGCTGCTTGCCTGGTTTGGAGCCCCCGGGGACATCGCTTACACTGTACGCGCGTGAGACTACGAGGTGCTGCACGTGCGGTACTCCTTCATCCCCGGGGAGGTCTTCAGCACGACCAAGAGGTCGTAAGGATCGCAAGTCTACGCCATCCACGTTCGTAGAACGTTTCCCGCTTTCGGTCTTCAAAGGTATGAACACCGATTCCCTCCGTTACTTACATCAACATAGTATAGGTCCTTGGGTTTGGGTGTCGCAAGTAGAAAATTATCGTTTTCTGTACCGAAGCCCCAACATGTCTCTGCTTTCTGTTGTATCTGTACTTCTGCTTTGCAACTGAACGACATAAGTTGTTGTGAATTCGTTTGGGAAACTAGTGAGTGACTGAAACTTCAAGAGTCTGAATTCATGTGGTCAAAAGTTGGTATGAATTCGTTTGGTGAATGGATGTGAGTGACTTCTGATTAGTCTAACGATATTATGCGGATAAACTCAACTCTAACGGATGTGATTAATATAACAATATTCTAATGATTTTTATAGGGTGATCTGAAGTCTTAAACGAACCGGTGAAGAGATGGTGAGCCTGCCCGTCATGTCCCATCTCACATGGATTATAACTGTATGAGCTCTTGCTGAACTCTTGTATGTGCCTCGGCGAATGATGTTTTGAAGGCTTAAACTGTTTTTTCCAGATTTCCTTCCAGATGTTGTGAAGGCTTAAATTGTTCTTGCATGTGCTCTTGCTTGTTTTTTGAATGAACTTGATCACGAATTCTGTGCATCAAGTTGATTGTTTGTTTGTTCCCTTAGGTCGATACATGAACTAACGAGTTGACACAATGAATGATCAATGCAAGCTAGTGCTCGACTGAATGATTATTTGTTTTATTTTGTGCGAATGCTTTGGCTGGGCGCTCTTGTTGTAAAACTCCCTGTAGTTGCTTCCACTGTTGGCTGGTCGTTCTTGTTGTAAAGATTCGATTTTTGAAAACCCCGTGTACCAAACCCTTTGTACCAAACATTTGTATTGTGAGAGGGATGGAGATTTTAAGGATTGGGTGAAAGGAGGGGATTCAACAAATCCTCTCAAATCTCCTTCCCCTTGGTGGCTTGAAAAACACCTCTACCGAACAAAGCCTAAAGAAAAAACCTAGTTCAAGTGTTAGCTGTGCGTACTAAATGTCAGTAGGTCATGAGTTTGATACCCAAAATCGCTTTATTTTCCAGTTATTTGTGAATTGTTATAGGGTGGAAAATTATGTTAGAGGCTTTAAAAAAAGATAAAAAAGATTAGTTTAAACAAAATCCACGCCACACGCCGCGTCTCTGCTGTTGAATCGTTGACAATGGACCTTGTGCCACGTTGGCCAATCCAGTCAGTAACGTGGCCCTAGAGAAGGCTATTTTGCAACATATTTAGACAAAGAGCTAAAATATTGTATTGATAATTGATACGACAATAGATTTAACATTAAACTAATATTTTATGTTATTGTAGGTATAATTAAATCTGAATAAAATCACATGGAAACACAATCATAAGGAAATACGATCGATGGTCCAGAACCATTAAACATTGCCAATGAACCACATCAAACAATTTGATCTTACGTAGTTGCGACTAATAATCAGATGTAACTCAAAACTACGGATGCGCTTAAGTCATCATTTAGGATAATTAATAGCATACCTTTTGGCGTGATATGTGTAAGGCCCGATATGCGGTACTGTTCCAGATCTAGGTGTTTCCACCCAGATCCGGGGACGAAGCACATATCGGTCCCACCGCGACATATGACAAAGCCATATGCCCCGGATTTCAACATGATATCACAACATTACAGATACAAGGATACAACATCGCATACAATCGGCACACAACTGCCTCAGATACAATACAACAGCGGAAGATACATGTCTGAGTACAGACTACAAGCAAATGCCTAGTGGCAAAGAGAAAAAAATCGATCCCATAACCACACGGGTCCAGGCCCTCCGCCGGGATCCGCCTAACTAGTCGTCGTCGAGTCTCCACGTGAAACGTCGATCACCATACCTGTTGTCGATCAAGAACCCTGAAAAGAGTTTGGGGGTAGTATCATGAGTACAGAGGTACTCAGCATCCAACTGTAGTGGTCATCTGACCCAGCAAGGACTTCATCACTCGTCATTCTAGGACAACTAGTAGTTTACGGTAAGGATGGGGTAAGTGGTGAGGTTGCTGCCGCACTAGCATTTATGAAGGGGCTAACGATCTAGAGAGTAAGATAAGAAGCCAAGCATTCGATGAGGAATCGCCTCCAACAAGTCTTGCTATCAACTACTACGCAAACATAACACCTATCCTATCCTTGTCCTCCTCTTCGTATCCCGACGAAGAAGAAGCAGTCAAGGCACACGCACACGTTGATCCAGTTGTATTAAGATTATCTCAGTTGTTGTTGTCTATGAACAAGGAGTAGGTCTCAAGTCGTCCATAAACGTGGACACGGCTTCTCGAAAAGATCTAACCCTGCAGGGGTGTACCAACTGCCCATTACAAGGCTCCGCACGCACGCCCATCTCTCTCAGTTGCTACCCATGATAGGCAACCATTTTATGATTTAGTCCCAAGAGATCCAGAACGACAGGTCCCTCTAACTAACAACGCACAAATCCGGGTGGCCCCCGGTGAGTCGACATCCAACTCAAAAGCCGGCCGCGCTATCGAGTCGGCCTCTACCGTCTGGACGACGTCGGGTTAGCTACCTAAACAGATGTGGGCAGCCCCCTAGCTTCCAGGTGGGGACCAACAAAGGAACTAAGTCTCCGCTGGCCCGAGTCGTTTTAAATAATATCTGCCAGGAGCTACCCGACAGACACACACACGGTTTTCAAATGGTAAAATCAGCTTGGGCCACCACTAGAAATGTTTGAAGCTAGGTAGGTAAGAAAAGGGGACCCCATAAAATCCCACACGCGGTTAGGCACGCTCAGTCTTAAAACCAATACCCGGAACTCGGGTCCTAGGTGACTCGAATGGAACAAAGCGTCGGGGCGGGATAGCCTAGACCTTCCATCCTTCGTCGAATATAGTCAACATATATAATAATCATATCATCAACAAAATATAATAATGTGATATCCCACCCAAAGAGTAACAGGGTAACATCGTAGCATCCTAAGCATGCATACTAGGCAGGGGCTGAGCAACGAGCAATAGTAACATATCAGTACATGGTTTGCTGGGAGGGGACATGGCTGTATCGGTTTGAAAGAGGTTGTAAACATATGGTAGGATCAAACATCGAACCTAACCTATACTAGCATGCAAACCGCTGGTTGAAATAGAATGGATCATAAGTAATGTATAGTCCTTGCCTGTTGAGAAGTCGGGTTCCGAAGGTGTAGTCGATCGCAAACTCGCATCGTCTCCGAAGCTACCCGCGGAAGCACACAAGACGATAAACACTGGAAAACAATCAACGAGCAAGCACTCTATTACTACGGGGCTACACAAGATCAAGAAGACATCACACGACACGGCAACGCGATACGGATCTATCATTGAGAACGGTTACTAACAATTTAAGTGGGGTATCGGTCACACACGACGAATACCGCACGTTTACGGTGGTTCAAGTTGCTTAGCTACAGGTGACCAACCAACGGTTATTAACATGGCAACTCAAGCAAGCATGGCATAGCACACAAACATGTCAAGAGGTGAAGCACAAAGTAAACTATCTATGCTAGTCAATTTAAGTGAGGCACAACCTAAACATGGCATCCAGTAAGTGCCGCACGATGATTAAAGGATTTGGTACTGTTTTGTCCTAAACCATATTTTAGTTTGGTTAACAACAACAAACAATAGCATAAACACAAAGTACACGAAAAACTAATCAAGTTACATATAAAGAACACCCCAAACGGAGTTACGGTTAAAAAGATATAAGCAAAACAAGTTACGGGCACAAACTGCCAACATCAGGAAGCACACTTTAGAGCAATGCACAAACATGACAATGAATGCAAACATGCTCACAAATGACTTGCAATTAAAGTAGACATGGCAGAGAAGGCATGGCAAAAGAATCATGCAAAAAGGCATCACAGATCAAAAGATATTAAGCAAACAACATGGCATCGTAAAGTAACAGACTTAGAGAAAAATAGAGGTGGCTGTAAAAAACAGCAGCATAGCAACTTTGGAGCTAAATAACTATATGACCAGCAATCATATCATGGCAATGCAATACATGTAATGAAAGCAGACATGATGCTTAACAATATGCAATTGGAATCACTCAAATCCGATAAACGGTCGCGACACACTCGTCGACCGAAGTTGCAACAAAATAACAGTTTCAGCAACAGCAGCTCAATAACATCAGGATCACCACTTTGGAGCAAGATTTAATACAGCTAAAGCACCCAAACATGGCAAGTTAAAGCATGGAATTGAAGTACACATGATGCTTAACACAATGGAAAAAGAATCAATGCAATAGGCCTCATGGATTTGTTACAATCATCATGCAAAGTTGCAACAAAATAATAACAACAGCACATAACAGGAAAATGTAGCAGTTTAACGGCCTGATGCCCTGTTCAGCACACAATTACACAATCAAGATGAGCTCAAATGCAAATGCTCACAAAAGATGAATTAAAGTACACGCAATTCTGAGCAACTTTCGTTTTGGGGGCACGTTCATCGGAGCTACCGTTTAATCGCTATCATCGTTGCAAAATTGAAACAGCAGCAGTAATTCCAGGGACTTAGCAGAAATTACAGTTCTCAGGAAAAAAAAAACGTGTTCGAGCTGAATCTCACCATGGGACGGTTTTGGCCCATCTGGCCTGGCTGGTGGACGAGAGGCGGCTGGGCCGCTGGGGCCTGCTTGGGTCGGCCGGCCCACGGGGGGCAGCGAGCGGGCGCGGGGAGGCCGAGCGGCTCCTCCCGAACCGGCCATGGCGGCGGCGCCAGTTGCCAGCCGTGGCGGCTCCGGTGGCCACGCCGGCGAGGGGCGAGGCGCTAGGGGGCGGTGACGGCCATGGGAGGGGTGGCGGCTGCGGATCTGCGAGATCCCGGCGGGTGGAGGCTGGCTTGCAGCAGGGGCGGTGGCGCGACCCCGATGCCGTCCATGGCCATGGCGGCGCTGGGAGCGGCTTCCCGCCGGCGGTCGCCTGTGAGGAGAGAAGCGGGGGATGAGAGGAAGGGGAGGGTGAGGAGGCACGGGAGAGGTGGTGACCCGGGACGGTGGCGGCCGGCGGTGCGCTCGCCGGAGTGCGCGGCACACGTCGGCGTGAGGAGCTCGGGCGGAGGCGGCTCCGCGGCCCAGATCCGGCCCGACGGCGGCTGCGCGGGCCCGGCGCGGCCCGGACGGCCGGAGGTTGGTGGAGGAGCTGGCTGGATTCGGTTGGGCAGATCTGGGCCGTCAGATCCCAGATCTGACGGTCTGGATCTGATGGGGGCTAGGGTTTCGGCTGGTGGAGGGCTATTGGGCAGATTTGGGGACTTTTAGAGGGGGGTGGCTGCTAATTTTCATTAGGGTAAACCCTGATTGGGTGGTGGGAGGCTGGTGGTCTTTATATAGGGCTGGTTGGCTGGACAGTTGACGCAAGCGCCCTCGGTACCCCTCTCGCGCGTCCGGTGATCGCGTTCGTGACCGCCGAGACTCCGTACGGACTCCGATTCCGACGAAATCTCGAACCACGCGCTCAGCGCGTCGAGCCCGTCGATCGTACCTCACTGCGGTGACATTCTGACAACATTTTTCGGCGCCCCATAAAATAATCCGTTTATTAAATAAACGGGGTTTTTCGTTCCGTTGGCTGCGGCTGGTCTCGTGCGGTTTCGCGACGGTGATCGGGCGAAACCCGGTGTCGCAAAGGTCGAGTGTCAGGGTGGCAAGGGTCGGCCTCCGTCCGATACGAGATAAGAGGGGTAAAATAATCGCCGATCGATAAATCGGGGATGCAAACACCGCAAACGATCAGCCAATCAAACAATTCACACCGAAAACAAAAAATTTAATTTTTTGTGAAAACTGGGCTGTTACAATATGATCGTAGAAGGGTTTGTCGTTCGCTCGATGCTATACGTTCCATCTGGTCGTAGCGTGGGAATTATCCGCCGAGTACATAATCGTTTGATGAAGGTAGCTAGAGACATTCGATTGTTTTCATATGCGCACCCGCAAGAAACTTGTCATTTGCAACACGGACTCTACAACATTTTGATCATTGCTATAATCATAGGTGACTCAAAGCCACATATACGCGTAAGTTATCATTTAGGCTAATTAATACCATACCTTTTGGCATGACGTGATCGTAGCAGGGTTTATCGTTAGGACGATGCTATGTTTCATCTGGTCAGAGTGTGGGAATTATCCACCACCTGCATAGCCTTTCGACGAAGGTAGCTAGATCCGTTCGATCGTTCTCATATGCGCATCCGCAAGACAACCATCCTTTGCGGCAGGGTTCTGTTGCGTTCAGATCATGGCTACATGACCTTTGTTGCAAAGACACGAAGCATTTTTTATAGCGATCTGTCTATTTTTCACGTGAGTGCTAGTTTTTGCAATAAGACTAGTGTTGCGGTTGGCTTTGTACAACAGAAGTTTTGTTGCGACCTCTTGCAATCTCTTCTTGGATTTTTTTTCCTTCAATTGTTTTCCATGTTGTGCTCAACCCTCTCAATGGAAACCCTGCTGCAATTTTTTCCAAATTATTTTTGATTCATGGATGTCTATCATCATTGCAACAAGATTTTTGTTCCAAAGCTTCATTGCAAGAGGACTTTTGTTGTAAATCTTCATTGCAACAGAATTGTAATTGGGAGCGTTGATGGATGGCATAGAGATAAAATGTATAATATAAATCAAATTACAAATCTTTGTTGCAAAAATTTATCGGTTTAGGGTCGTACTCGTTAGTAGTGTGGGGTTGAAAGAGCTTTTAATTGGAGAAGGGTATGCACAACGATGTACACTTAGGACATCTCTAACGCAGACCCTCAAATTAACCGTAGAGGTTCATACTAGGTTGTTCGAATTAGTTTCCTATACCGCTATATAGTGTAGGAATAAATTTGAATATCGACTGTTGAATGAAGCCGATTTAACGGTTGAGATGTGGCAAATCTGAGTAATATTGGCCGTTGGATACGCTCTCCATCACACTAAGATTTTGCCATGTGTATTAACTTAGAAAGTTCCACACTTCTGCTTATGCACAAACCTGAAAACAAAGACATTTCTTTTTAGTTCTAGATTCTTCTATACTTCACTTCTTCAAGTGTTTCTCTATCAAAAAATAACTATTTATGTTTGTTCTATCATTTACATTTTATAATATGCACATAACACGTATACTTCTCATTTGTTATAGACATTTCCATAGTTAAATTCTTTCATGTGTTTTTCTTTGAGAAGAATCGATATCTATTTTTATTTTATGTTGTTATGTTTTGGTTCAAAGCTAATGCAACATTTTTTCAAAGCCCAACTTTTTTTCAAATGGAATACTCAACTATTTTCATGTATTTCACATGAGATTTATGTAGTATATACCACACAGTCACCAAATATTATATCGTTACATTTTGATTTTCAATGAGATGGGTGATGACCTTAAATTTTATTTGTATGTGATTTCAAATAATTTCCCCGCGTATTATAATGTGGTATGTTCATATCCGGTTATACTTTAATCTCACGTGCCTTGCACGTATATCTTACTAGTACCATCTGTGAGAAAATATGACATGGATGAAAGAGAAAAGGAAAAACAATCACGTCTAACGATCTTAGAGCATCTTCAATGGCTGATGTATAATAGCATCTAAAAAAATGCTTGATGTAAGTTATACATCCCAAAAACTAGGTGTTTACATTACCAGGAATATCAAATACGCAACTCCAACAAATGATATATTATAGGGAACGAGTTATCCAACGGGTGACCGTGAGACATTCTCCACCGAAAAAAGCATAGGGCCCACATATCATTGTTTTTTATGAATCTATTTAAACATTAATAAATAGTAATTATATTAATTAATTTTTTGTAACAATGATTTATTTATTTTTTTAAATAAATTTGAAAATGGACGTTGGACATGGTCGTGACGGGAGTTCGCGGGAGCTCTCGGTTTTCACCGCTATCAATGACGGTGAAGGCCGGGACGATCGGCTCTGACTGGTAGAAGGTGGCGCATGGCGAGCAGGAGGAAGGCTGCCATCGTGGCCGGTGAGCTCGGGAGCGGTGCTGGGGAGAAGGGACTCGGGTCCTCGATGACGGGGATGAGTAGGAAGGACTGGGGCGGCGCGGCGCTGGGGAGAAGGGACTCGGGTCCTCGACGGCGGGGATGAGTAGGAAGAGTGGGGCGGGGCGGCGCTGGGGAGGAGGGAGGCCGTATCGTGCAGCTCGATCGTTGACGGCGAGAAGAAGGAGGGGGTGGTGTTAGGGAGAAGTTGGGGGGGGGGGTTAGGGGGTGGTGCTGGGGAGGAGTAGGAGGAGTGGGGCGGGGCGACGCTAGGGAGGAGGAAGGCCGGGGCATGCAACTCGGTCGTTGACGGAGGGGAGAAGGAGAGTGTGGCGATAGGGAGGGGTGCCGTTGGGGAAGAGGAGGAAGGCAGTGGTGGTTGGCGAAGGCCGAAGGTGAGAAGGGAGGCAGACAGGCAGCAACGTATGACGTACAAAGTAGATTAGAGCCTGGTGGAGTAGCGATGTGGCGCGCGCGTGAAAGTTCACACGACAATTGAGATTTCGCGGGTTCACGTTTTTGGGCATGGGATCCGGTGATGCATATTTACATCACGAGTACCTTATTTTAAAAAGCGATGCATTTTTTGTAAAATGGTATAGAACAGCTATTGGGGTTCATTTTTATCCGTTTTTACATAAAAACGACGATAATATAATATTGTTTTAATATAATACTAGGAAAATTGCCCGTGCGTTGCAACGGGATAGACAACCCTCCTTAGGTGGTTGGATGCGACGTTCAACATCAACAATGTCGATCGATCATTTGTTGTGCATTTATTGGTATGCATCAATTAAGGTTTTGAACTAATAAAGATTGAGATGTCACTAAATTGAAGAAAGTTGATTGTCTCATAGTTCGTTAGTTTTTCTATATTTATCCAATCGTGTTGAACCTTGCAACCGAAATAATTATATTTTGTGCTAATCAAAATGTCCATATATTGTAACGGAAGATAAAAAGAATACTAATGCATACACAACCGCAATACACAATGCCAAATAGAACGTTGGTTTAGTTCTTTGCTAGACTCAAAGGATGTTAAAGAAAACCCCACAAAAAAGAATGTATACTTAATTAAGAGAAAAGGCAAAAGGTAAAATGAAACATAATATATTTCACGCATCCACCATCCCTGCCGTAGCGTGCGGTCTTATACATTCATGTAATTATGTAAAGCACCTTGCATGGCTAAGGTTGATACTATGTTGGATCAATCGAATTTGAAGCTAGACAATGATATAGGACATTATGTCACGGGCAATACCTAAGGACCATCTACTAAAATAGTCTATTTCTACTTTCCTCTAACTGTTTTATTTTGGGTAAGTTCTTACGTGGTAAAATCACATATCGCAACCATTGTCTTTTAAGAAACTTTGTTTATAGTAATGATTGCATGTGATCGTCTGGGAATTTTCCGAAGCACACATGACATGGGATGGGGGAGATAAGTAGAAATGCCAAACTTGGTACTAATATATCTTCAGGTTAAACCTAGATTTGGTAAACTATGGATGATCAAATAGGATGTTGTCTGTTCATCAAAAGCACTCTGCGTAGTTAAAGTTGACACTATACTGGACCTATTGAACCTTTTACTAAAATAGTCTATTTATACTTTCCTCTTATTTTTTTAGGTAAGTTCATGCATGGTGAAATCGCAATCATTGGCTTTTGGGAAAAGATATGTTACGTCGCGGCACCAACGCGTTCCGGTGCGGCGGTTCGCAGCGATCCGCGCCTGTCGATCGTACAGTCAAAAGACGTGCGCGTTCGATACCTCGCCTAAAATTAATTCCAAGAAATTTTTCCCGAACGGTGTTGTTTGTACAGTTCTCCATTCCCCTTCTTCCTCCACCTCGGACTCACCGGATTCGGAGAAGGGCGCAGCCGGCTACTCACTCTTGGATCCCTCTGCTCCCGGCGTGTAGGCAACCCCGGTGAATTTTTTCGTCGATCTCTACCTCCCGTAGTAGTAGTTTCCTAGGGGGGGGGGTCGGTGCCTCGGTGGTTAAGCGGACGAGGCGGCAATTCGCAAATCGATGCCATGGGGACGGATGTATGGAGCGGCAGAGGGTTGCAGGGTTTCGCAGTCGATGTGAAGTGTCTGCGCTGGTGGTGGCGAGACGAGGGTATTGCTTCTTCTTTCTTGGAGGGACGCAAGGCTGACGCTGGCCCTGTTATTCGCTCAATCTGCAGCGGCAGCGACGAGTAGGGGTGCGTTCTGTACGGGGTGGAGGGACGCAACGCCGGCGTGGAAAGTGGAGCATGGGATCGTGGCACCTTCTACAAGGAGAACTGGGAGAATATGGGGTCGGGAGATTGAGGAGACGACGATGATGTTCATGGGCAGGGTGTGGTTCTCCGTCATAGGCCAACGACGTACTTGACGAGAGGCACGTCCATGGCCTGGCTACTTTTCCTAGCTAATAGCCTATCATGTTTTTGGTATTCAACATCCGCTGCTAGTTTCCTACTTTTGTCATGGCACTGTATGCATTCATTTTTGTATTAATAGTTTCGGAAACATTTGTGCTTGTGTGGTACTGCTTGGTGTTGATTCAGATTAGCAGTAGATTTCAGAACATGTGATTTTTGTGGGGTGCTGCAACCAATCCATTAAGGTTTAGCAATAGTTTCAGAAAGATTTTTGGTATTTTTGTGGCACTGTATGTTGTTGATTTAGAGTAGATTCAGAACATGTTTATTTTTTGTGACATTGAATGCAGTTTGATCCAAAGATGGCAAAGAGATTTCAGAACATGTGTTTTGTATCAAAACTTTTGCAAATGATTTTTTGCCAGTTTTTTTGCTGATGAGACGACTCAAATACGTATTTTTCTTTTTCTTTTTGTTGAATCACACAGTAATTCTTCAGCCGGAGAGCATAATTGTTTCTTTCATCACTTAGTGATTTTAGTGCACAGGGCAATTTTAAATTGATAATCGAAGTGCGATAGTGTGATATATATCTAATGGATTTCCTCTTTGGTATAGATCCACTCCATCCTCACAACACTACTTATAATTGTTCTGCATATTATTGTACAATTTGACCATATTAACCATTGAGTGGTTGCCATATTATCCTAGCACAGTTGCCATACTTATCACACAATTTTTTTTCTTCTCCTCTCATGTTGTCCCCCCCCTTTGTGTTTTATCAATGAACAGGGGGTTTCGTAACTCCCAAGAAAGAAGAAAAGCAGACTGGATCCGTGTGGAAGTGGAAAACGTCTAGCCAACAAGGTGCGTGTTACTAAATTTATTAATATATTTTGTTGTTGACATAGTCACCAAATATCCATGGCACCACATCCATCTTTCACATGTTTTTTATCAAAAAATTTATTAATTGTAGATCAAACATTTTTTGTCGTTTTTCCAGTAGTTCTTGCCAAAATCCTACTCCCTCCGACCCAAGTTGTACTAAGTGTGTGCCCATTAATATGGATTGGAGGTAGTACAACATATCACCATATTTTATTGTGCATAGTTACCAATTTTTCACCCTCAGTTACCACATTCCATTCTATTTTTTTTCACAAAGTTGTCGATTAATTTCCTAGCCACCACAACGCCACGCCTTCCTTTATTTTGTTTTTAGTTTACTGAATTTTTGGTCCTACTCACATTGTCTCCACTCTTATCATCAACATTGGTGTGTGATCACTTGAAGTCCCTAGTATCCCCTCCTGCTGCCGACTGATATAGCAGATTGTGTATTTGAGACTCACTATCTTATGCAGCCTAGTGGCATGCACAACATGCAAAAAAGCAGAAACGTCAAGTTTGCACCAAAATCAACATTGAGAAATAAAGTACATATGTTATTCTCGCACACCATTTCATTTTAGCCACATTTTCTTTTGGCAATTTGTGACTAGGAGGGGTTAGAAGGGAAACAAATAACCCTTCGCAACTAGGGATTTTTTAGAAAACAAAGAACCACCTTTTCTGTTTAGAACGTGATGGGCAATCTTAAAGCAGAAACTAGAGTACTTTTGGGTAAACACATGACAATTAAAAGGAGATGTACCGTTTGCATTTAGGTGTTGTTTTTCTGCCAAAATCAGTGCAAATACACACTACTTTTTATGCAAGTAGGCACATATTTTTGGATTACTAGGGCATTTTATCTAACAAACTAGTAGAATGCAATTTTTTTTTCTTAAATCAGAAGCATCGTGGCAGGTAGGCACACATTTTTCTGGTGACTAGGGCATTTTTTATCCGGCAAACTAATAGAATGCAAACGCTTTTCTTAAATCTGGAACATCATGGCAAGTAGGGACACATTTTTCTGGAACTAGGGCAATTTATCTAGCAACCGAGTAGATTGCAAAATCAAATCTTAAATCTCGAACATTATGGCAAGTAGGCACAAATTTTTCTGGTCACTAGGGCATTTTTTATCCGGTAAACTAATAGAAATGCAAACCTTTTTTCTTAAATCTAGAACATCATGGCAAGTAGGCACACATTTTTCTGTAACTAGGGCAATTTTATCTGGCAACCGAGTAGATTGCAAAATCAAATCTTAAATCTCGAACATTATGGCAAGTAGGCACACGTTTTTCTGGTCAGTAGGGCAATTTTTATCTGGCAAATGAGTAGAAAAAATAAATCTTAAATCAGGAACATCATGGTAAGTAGGTTCAAATTATTCTGTTAACATTTCCGCAAAACAAAAATTATTCTGATAACTAAGGCAATTTTATCTGACAAACGAGTAGATTGCAAAAACAAATCTTAAATCTGGAACATTATGGCAAGTAGGCATACATATTCTGGTAACTAGGGCAGTTTTTATCTGGCAAACGAGTAGATTGCAAAAACAAATCTTAAATCTGGAACATCATGGTAAGTAGGTTCAAATTATTTCGGTAACTAGGCATTTTTTATGTGAACTAATACATATAGTGCTAACTAGGGATTTTTTATATCTGAAAACTTGATTGGAAGTAGATAACCACAACACAGAATTAATTATTTTTATGTGAACTAATACATATAGTGCTAAATAGGGAATTTTTATATCTGAAAACTTGATTGAAAGTAGATAACCACAACACATAATTAGTTATGTTACATATTGAAGCCTTTCTCAAACAACATAGCAACCAGACCAACAACTAGGGGGAGGAGGTGTAATGGAAAGTGCAAGCAGCACACACAACATGTGTCATGGGCACCAACACTGCCAGCAGTCGGGAACTAAGACTCTATTTATGTGAAAGTTGTTTTTTTTGCCTATTTTGTAACCCTATAAAATATATAAAATGTTTTTGTGAAATAAAAACATATCAACTAACGTGAGTTTTCCTTGTTTTGTGTTGGACAGATAGAAAACTACAAACTACATCAGCCAGTCTAAAGGAGTATTTTTTTGCCCATTTAGTAAGCAAAAACCTTTTGAAGCATCTTTGTGGCTATTTTTAACCCATGGTCACCAAATACCATGTAGTACGCCTTAGAGTTTATTTGCGGAAAGTGGATGCCCATGCAGTCAACAAACACCATGATTCCTGGAACTCATGTTGTAAGGGATATGTGAATGTTGTAAGGGATATGTGATATGGCATACTGTGTAGAATTGCTTTTGATTAGATTTTCCTTTTGATCTCTATGATCAGGCCATGACTTGTTGGGAGCATAGGTCTTTTATTTGTTGTTTCTGTAGGAGATCTTATGTTTTTGGTTGTTTCTGTTATCATAACGCGTTGGTTCAATAGGTAGCTTTTTTTGGGTCCAAAACAGTGCTATTGGACGCCCGCTGCAGAAAAGATGATTAGCAGGAGTAAAACGTATCCTTGGTTTTTTTAAATCGCACACATGACATGATAAATGACATGATAAGTAGAAATGACTTGGTGACACTCTAGTTTATGCATATTTGATTTTCTCGTCATTCGGAAATTGATTTTTTCCGTCTCGTCTCATCATCGTATGATGTACGTGTACCCACTCTCCAGTTTATGCATTTTTTGCATTTTTTTCTGAATGAATTTTCCTTGTCATTGGATTGATTTTTTCATCTTGTCTTACGTGTACCACTCCAGTTTGTGCGTATTTTTTGCTGTGCATCAGCATGAAAAGAGTGCCACCTTTTCCTTCCTTTAAATTGCATTCTTCCCAGTAATCAATTTTAATTAACGCCAATTTTTCTTTTTTTTTTCAGGGGTAACGCCACTTTTTCCTTATTATTTTGGATCCAGCCCATAACGCATTTTTCCTTTATTGCATCATCCCACAGGTCCAACATTTCCTTCCTTTCTTGAATCCAGCCCACAATCTTTTCACTTCCTTTGTTGCACGCTGTGTACAAATCTTAGGCGTATATAAATTGGTTGGGTTTAAGCTAAAGAAGCAATGTGGTACTATAAAATCGCAAGGCGTAGTGTAGTTGGTCAGGCACGAGTCGTCGTTGGAGACATGCTGAGTTCGAGTCTCAACCTAGCCCAGGTGAGGCCCATGAACGTGCATAGTGGGGTGTGTGTGTGTGGCAGCCATCCGGTGCAGCCCATCAACAAACGAAGCTGGAGCGGGCTGGCTGGACAAGTGGACAGACTGTTTTTATCAGAAAAAAACGAAACGTTTTTACCCAGCAAAACGTTTTCTACTCCAATTTCGGACTGCGGGTTTATTTCCTAAAAAGTAAAGGGTGTTTTTGCAAAACTATTAAAACGGAAGGAAAAACTTACCTCCCTTTATTATTAGGGATAGATAGATAGATAATACGTTATCTTTTGGAGATACGGAGTGCCGCGCAAAGCGGCGGACGCGAGAGTTCAAATCCGCCGCATGAGAGTTAACTTTCCGCTTGCCGTCGTCTAGATGTCGTCTTCCGATTCCGCCACCTTCCCTCAGTTTCTAGACTCGTCGCCAGCCTTCCAGCGCGCACCCGAGCCCGCCCGCTTCTTACATAAGCCTCGCTGCCGTGCCCATCGCATCCATATCCATCCATCCAGACGATCCAATCCAAATCCAGAAAAACAACAACAGGAGAGCGAAGCGAAGCTCGACTGAACCAGTCGGTCAAGCAAGATGGCGCACTTGCGCGTGGTGCACCGAGACGAGGAAGGGCACAAGGTGGCGGAGAAGGTCCCCATCCCGGAGACGAGGCGCCCGGACACGGCCAAGCACTTCGAGCGCAAGTTCGAGGAGAAGGGCCTGCACCGGTTCGAGCGGCACCCGGCCAACGGGCCCCGCGGCATCGGCGCTCCTCCGCCCAAGTCCGGCCGCGGCGGCAAGTACACCTGGGAGGGCCCCGACGGGCTCGTCGAAAGCGAGCTCGAGCCTCTGCCCGCCGCCATCGACCGCGGCGACCCCAACTACGAGGAGGAGGAGGGGCAAGGGGAGCAGGACGAGGTGGCCAAGGAGGTGGTCGTCGGGGAGGTCGAGGTGGCCAAGCTGGCCGAGGCCAGGGCCGGGGTCGCCAGGATCGACGTCGCGCCGCCGCTCCTTCAGGACCAGCAGCAGCAGTAGGTGCTGATCCACGGCGTTCCTGCGTGGCAGTCTGAGACGAATGTGTTGGGTGTGTTGATCTTTTTCTTTTCTTTTTAAAGCTGGGTGTGTTGATCTTTGTCTGTGCTTACCTTGTACAACAATCAATAATCAAGCGTGGAACGAGATCTAATTAATCTCTGATGTGCCTCTGATTTCAGTCACAAAATTCCCTGTAAATTACGTTCCGTGACGATAGTTTTCCTCGCAGTCCCACAATCTGCACCACAGGCCACAGGTTGAAACGGCTCTCTTGCGCTGACTTATCAGCTTAGATCGCCGGAGCTCCACCTTGTCGTGTCTGAGGATCTGTGTTAGGGTCTGGAAGGGCCAGGGGTACAAGAGTTCTGAGGGCGAAGGAAACCCATTTTCTCTAAGTAAATGTTGGGTTTAGGCCCCGCATGAAATCCCGGAACAGTTTTTTTTTTGAAGCCCGGAACAGTTTTACTACAACCGTACACAATTACCTCTGTATATTACGATGTATATATTACGAGCTTTGCTACACACATGCGGCTTTTACGGACACTTACGGGGCTTCTTAGTGTTTGGCTGGAATTTTAATTGGGCTAATGAAAGGAAATGGGCCCCACCGGAGTTGAAGATAATTAAAGGAATGCCCAATAAAACCCATGGATGTCCGCGAGTAGCATTTTTTGGTACTCCCTCCATACCAGTGCATAAGGCACAATACGAAAACCAGGTATTCTCAACTAAAATAGTATATTACTATTAGTGGAGACATAGGCACACAGGCCTTTACGGGGTATTACGGGCTAATTAAGGAAGCAAATGACTGTAATTGAATCACGTTGGCCAGTCCGTGATTCTTATTATCCCAACTAAAATATAACAGCATAATTCCGTGAAAATGAGTCCGTGCGTGTAGTATTATCCCAACTAAAATACAACAGCATATATCCCACCTGTAGGTTCGTGGAGTCCCTCCCGTAGCTTATTAGGTTGCCACGTCTTATCTTAGCTCTGCTATAAATATTTTAGCTTTGTGTTTGGTTCATTGTTATAACTAGGAAAATTGCTCAATATATAAATGTCATGTAAATTGTTATAGCTTTGTGAAGTTTAATTTGGAAGCAAAGTAAATCCTAAGAAAAAGCTGAATTCCTGCTCAATATATAAATGCCATGTAAATTGTTTGCTTTTATCATGTTTTTCAGCTGATGTTTCGCTAGTTAAACCGATCTTTTACTTATTTCCCTACTAATTTCAGCTGACATTTCACCATCGATCTTTACAAAAATAATACTTCCTCCGATCCAAATTAATTGACATACACTTAGTACAATTTTATACTAAAGGTATACTAAGTGTGCATCAATTAATATGGATCGAAGGGAGTAGTAGAATGATCATGCATAAAAGTGATAGAAGAACAGGGGAGGAAATACGTTTTATTTTGTCGTCGATAATGTTATAAAACTTCATTGGGAATTTTAATTTGGAAGCAAAGTAATTCCTAAAAAAACGAATTCTTGCTCAATATAAAAAGGAAACGATTGCAATCAGCCGGTTGATTTAACGCTGGCATCCGCCACTCCCTCTGTTTGACATGTGACCCCTGTGGACCCACGCCCAACAACCAAGCCTTATCCTTCTGACTCTCCCGAAGCATCTCCTCTCCTTTTTTCCATGTTTCTCTCGGTTCATCGGTGAGCTTCGAGAGCGCACCTCTCTCGCCGTCATCTCCTTCCCTCGATCCGTTGTTGCATGCTGACGGTCGACAGCACTGCAAACCAATCCCCTGTTGCGAAGACGACACCTCTTGCAAGCTGGTCCCCCAACCTTTATATCTGTTCCTCTCTGCGTAACATGGTTCTTCACTGGGGGCGGATGCTGCAACGCCGGCGGCGGCGAAGCCGATGTCGACACCCACAAGATCTCGTCGGTGTTGCAAGGAGGCGCTCGCAGCAGCGACTGATGTTGCAATCAGCGGGGCGCCATAGCTCTGGAGAGTTGCTGGAGGTCAGGTTGCCGTGAGCTCCACCGTGCCATGGATTTTCTACCTCATCTTTAATTTGCAACATAAACCTTGTTGCAATAAGGTTTAGCAACATAGATCTTGTTGCAATGAGATTTTATTGAGGAAATGCAAACGACAATGACATGATTTTTTTTACAACAAGAGCTCTGCTGCAAAGATCTTTTGCAACAAGGGCTACGTTGCAAAGATTCAACAAACACTTCGCAACAAAGGCTTTGTTGCAAAGACCTTTTGCAACAAAAGCTCTGTTGCAAATAGGGATCTAAAAAAGGAAATAGGAATTTACAACGAGTCTTGATGTTAAACCGTTGAATCTCACCCAATCTGACGGCAAGGAAGCTGGCGGATCTTTACAGAATATCCGTCAGTTGACACGTAGCGTCCCTCATATAAAATTGTCATGTAAATTGTTAGCTTTTGTCATGTTTTTCGGTTGACGTTTCACAGTTAAACCGATCTCTTATTTCCGAACTAATTTCAGATGCGTTCTAGTGGTACAACGTTCCTTTGCAACATATATACATGCCAGTCCATGAGCTGTTCTAGTGGTACTACGTTCCTTTGCCAGCATAGTGATGTAAGAGCAACTTCAACTGCGCGATCCAAATGAAACACTGATTTGTCTGTCTTTTGTCCATTTGGATCGTGAAACGGACCGATGTTCGCCGTCTGCTGATCGCTCCGTCCAATGGTGCCGATACGACGCATTTTGGCCAGCTTGGTCTGACTAACCTGACCCGTCTGTCTGCGTTCCAGGCGCTTTCAGCGGTGGTTGTGTTTTTAGTCTCACCTCGACCGCCGAGGGACGCCCGCAGGTGTTAATAAGGACAGATAGAAGTGGACTATTGTTGAAATAATATAGTTAGATTATATTTAATTGATGTGATGTGTATGTTTTAAACTATCACATCAATTAAACTAACATTGCTATATTATTTTTAATAAGCATAAACATAAAAATAATAGCAATGTTAGTTTAGACCGTTCACGTATGAACTATATTTTGATGATATACATGTGTTAACATGAAACCTTTTATTTCATGTATAACACCAATATACAACTCACCAAATCACGCGTCTCTTCTAACTTTGCTACTAGACAACTCATCTAAACTGGTCAACCTTATAAATACCCACGGGCGTCCCTCGATGGCCAAGGTAAGACTAAAAATTGAGGACACAGTCACTGATGAGAGCGCCTCGGACGCAGACAAGCAGGCCAGGTTGGTCAAATGCCGTGAAAAAGGCACAGACAGGCGGGCCAGGGGAGGACACCGAGCTTGTCCGCGGCGACCCAAATGGGCCGCATTTTTGAGCCCAAATTGGGTCGCGGCAAATAGAAAAAACAGACATTGGTCCGTTTGCGTCATCCCATTGGCTCGTTTTTTTGCCCGCCTCGACCCAAACACTCATCGACAAATCAACAATGGACATTTGGATCGCCCCATTGAAATTGCTCTAATATCTTTAGTCATCCAATGATGTAACGTCTTTTCTTAATCATGCATGCATGAGCATGGCAACCACATCGACCTCACACACAAATTCTTCCTTCTGCATGCATCGCAACCACATTAGCCCCACAAATCATCCTTTAATTGCCCATGTATGCCTCAACAATTTCCTTAATTAGAATGCGTGGTCTGTTCTCACCTGTCAATTGATTTTTTTTGTAAATACAGTACAACGCAGGCTTTCACATACACGCACAATCTACCCCTATGAGCACCTTTACAATACTGAGCCGATATATTATATCGGGATTAACAAATATCCTTCTCGTCTTTGACGGGAACGTCTTCTCCCATTAAAAGCACATCACTGAAAAGTCTGAAATATATTCGGAAAAAATGCGAGAACAAATATCAAATTAATTTTCTATTTGATACATAACAAATTCAAACATGTATATAATTTGGAAAAATTGTGTGTACGGTAGGCGATGTGGGACTATTTAAGCCTCAACAAAAAATTTCTTGAAAAATTGTTTTCCACTTTTTTTTGAAAGGAAAAAATGTTTTCCATTGAGGAGACAAGGACGTAGTGACGTACATAAATTTGTCTTTTTTTTAGGTTTGTACATAAATTTGTCTTTTTTTTTGAGAAAACACACCCTACTTTATTCATTCACCAAAACATGTTGCAAGATACAAGACGGATCATGGGGTTGGAGTAACCACATGTGCCGCCCACACGAGAGACTTAAAGAAAACTTAACAATGTTATGAGCATCTAAATTAAACTTCCTACTTTCGAACATAAAATCACAAGAAATAAAACTTGACGACCTCATCCGTATCTCCGTGATTATCGATTTGTAGCGGTTTCCAGTATTGTCGTGGATGTCCTGGACCACCGTCTTGCAGTCACTCGAGATCACCACCTTCTGCAGTCCCAAATCAAGCGCTAGAGCAAGGCCTTCTTTGCACGCCAAGGCCTCCGAAGTCGCTGGATCAGTCATCCCTCGTATAACAAGAGCGGAGGATCCCAAATAATCACCATTGTTGGTTCGGCAAATTGCAGATACAGCACCAGAAGAGCCATCCAAGGTGTGGCCACCGTCAACCTTGATTTTGAAACTTCCGTCAGATGGTGTACTCCACCCACATCCCGCTTGTGGGGCAGCCCTCCTTGAGATGTTCACATGCGATACCAGGGCTTTCCTGTCCAAGTTATTCAGCTCTGCTATGAGCCTAGAAACAAAATCATGTGTAGCCCATGGAGTTTGGTAAATGTCCTCATGTATCGCTTTTCTACGAGCCGTCCATACTGCCCATAAGGTAATCACCAACCTTGTAAACTGTGTTCTTTGCAGCTTCTCGTGGAGGCTAAAAATCCATAGTTTTGCTGATGGTTCTTGCGTTTCTGACATCACTTCGATCAGCTCTTCTCCGGCTAGTGACCAGACGCACCTAGCCATGGAACATTTAATCAACGAATGCTTCCAAGAGTCCACCACCCCACATAAAATACAACAGTCCGACTGAGACATATTTCTATGTTTTCTAACATCCTCGGAAGGTAGAGAATGTCGAGCCAGTCTCCACAAGAACGTCTTGATCTTGGAAGGAATTTGCATACCCCATAGAGCAGTCCATTCCGCCTCATCCTCCAGTCCGCGCGAGTGATTCTCCCTTCCAGACAGTAGAGCTTCCCGTTGGGATTTTACATCATGCAGCAATCTGTAGCAAGACCGAACTGAGAAGGAACCCTTCTTGTCATAGTGCCAGCACCAAGAATCTTCCACTTGAGCAGTACATAAAGGAATCCCTGAAATTGTTCGGGCGTCAACCGGCAGAAAGTTCTGTAATAGCACGTCTTGCTTCCATGTCGACTCCGTACTATTAATCAAGTCAGCAACTAGGGTCGGTCCATTTGCATTGATCCTTGCCATAGGTGTCATATGGTAGTCTCTGGGAATCCAATTGTCTACCCAAATTTGCGTGTTCTGTCCATCTCCAATCGATCTCCGTAGACCCAGTTTTAATGCGTCCCTACCTTCGATGATGGATCTCCATATATGACTCGGATGGCTCCCAATTGTTGCTTCCAATATTGTAGTCTCCGGGAAGTAGACTGCTTTCACTAACCGAGCACATAAGGAGTGTGGTGAGGTCAATATTCTCCAAGATTGCCGTGCTAGCAAAGCTATGTTGAACAACTCCATATCTCTAAAACCCAAGCCGCCAGATCGTTTTGGTTCTGTCATTGATTTCCAGGAAACCCAATGTGGCTTCCTTTTTCCCTCTTTGCTGCCCCAGAAAAATTGCCTAATGATTTTATCAAGGTGTTCACAAAGTCCCCTTGGTAACTTGAAACAGGACATCGAGTAAACCGGGACAGCTTGGGCGACTTATTTTATGAGGATCTCCTTCCCTGCCGCAGAAATTGTTTGATCAATATATCCTTTGACCTTTCCCCAGACACTGTCCTTCAGGTATTTGAAAGTGTTAATCTGGGAGGAACCCATATCAGACGGCATCCCTAGATACTTTTCATTCAATGTTTCCCTCTGCACATTTAGAATATCCTTCACCTCATCCTTCATGCTCTGAGGGCAACCTTTGCTAAAGAAAACGGATGACTTTGCAAGATTTACTCTCTGTCCCGAAGCTTGACAATAAGAATTCAACAAGTTTGACACCTCAGTTTCCCCTTCACCGTTTGCCTTGAAAAACAACAGGCTATCATCTGCAAACAAAAGATGGTTAATTGGTGGAGCCGAAGGTGCCACCATGAGTCCACTTAGCTGCGATGATTGATCTCTGTTTTTGAGGAGGCCTGAAAGGCCCTCTGCTGCTAACAAGAAAAGGTAGGGAAAAATTGGGTCTCCCTGCCGAATACCCCTCGAGGGTTTAAAGTCCTCTAATTTCTTTCCATTGAAGAGGACCGAGAAAGAAACAGATTTAACCATGGACATAACTTTGTTCACCCAAATCTCTGAAAAGCCCAGCTTCAACATTACTGCCTCCAAATAAACCCACTCCACACGGTCGTAAGCCTTCATCATATCAAGTTTGAGAGCACAATGACGATGCTTCAAGGACTTGTTCCTCTTCATAAAGTGGAGACATTCATAGGAAACTATAATATTGTCGGTTATCTGCCGCCCGGGGACAAAGGCAGATTGTTCCTGGGAAATTATCTCTGGGAGGATAATTTTTAACCTATTAGAGACCACCTTGGAGGCAATTTTGTATAAAACATTACACAAGCTAATAGGTCTAAACTGAGAAAGAAGGATAGGGTTCTTGACTTTTGGAATGAGCACGAGGAAGGTATTGTTGATACACTCCGCTGACTCCTCGCCCCTAACAATTAGAAGGACTGTTTTGACCACCTCCTCTTCGCAAACATCCCAATGTTTCTGGAAAAACTGGGCTGGGAACCCATCAGGACCCGGCGCCTTCAATGGCGCCATTTGAAAAAGTGCAGATTTTATTTATTCCGCGGAATAGTCCGCCAACAGGTTAGCATTCATCTCTGCTGTCACCTTTCTTGGGATCGCATCCAGCACCTCATGCATATTAGAAACACCTTCCGAAGCAAAAAGGTTGGAGTAAAACTGGGTAGTCATTGTCTCCAATTCATCAATATCACTTATAGTATCACCCTCGGAATTTTGGAGGGCCTTTATCAAGTTCTTCCTCCTCCTCATCGTCGCTCTGAGATGAAAGTACTTTGTGTTTTTATCTCCATGCACCAGCCATTGGACCCTCGATCTCTGCCTCCATAATATTTCCTCCCTATGGTAAAGCTCCACCAAAACTTCCACAATTTTTAGCTCCCTCGGGGAAGGCCCCGTTCGACCTGGAACACTTTTTAGGATTGATAGTTCATGCTTCAACTTTCTGATTTCTGCTCGTACGTTCCCAAAGGTGGTCCGATCCCAGTGTGACAGATTATCCGACAGACTCTTCAATTTGTCCTTCAGAGCTGCGACGGAACCATCACAAGCTGCCGCATTCCAATCACATGAAATAACGTTTTTCAGATTTGGTTGTTCTTCCCAGCAAGACTCATATCTGAACAGCTTCGGCCCTCTGGTGACTTGCGCTGCATCATACAGATTCAAAAGAATAGGCACATGATCAGAAGCTGCTGCCAACAAGTGTTCTAGAGTAGCTTCCGGGAATAGAGAAACCCAAGTTGGGTCTGAAACTGCTCTGTCAAGACGAACGCGAGTGAAGGAACCCCCTGCCACTCGTTTTTCAAAAGTCCACGGGCTGCCCTTGAAACCCAGGTCGGCTAGACCAGACACATCTAAAGCATCTCGAAAGCCATCAATCTGTCCCTGGCTTCGCAGTCCAATTCCTTCATATTCTGTGCGTGATAACACCTCGTTAAAGTCACCAATTACCACCCAAGGTAGACCCGAAACAGCAGCTAGGGACTGAAGGGCTTCCCAAGTTTTGTACCTGTCCGGAATCTGCGCTTCTCTATAGACACATGTCAGTCTCCACCCCGAAGGCCCTAGGCCAAGAATACGTGAGTCAATGAAATATTTCGATGAGTTATCCACTTCTAGATTCAGATCATCATTCCAGTATATAACTAAACCACCACTTCGTCCCGAACTTCCAACAGCAAAAGAACGAGCATAACCGAAAGTGTTAGCCAACATCTCAGCACGTGCTTTGGGAATTTGTGTTTCAACTAAACAAAGCACTGCCGGGGCATATTTGCTCGCAAGTAAACGAGCTTCTCGAACTGTCGCAGGGTTGCCCAGCCCCCGACAGTTCCAGCATAGGGCACTCATTGCATCCGGCGGTCTTCCTGTCTTCCTCGAAGGAAGCCGCCGATATCTCCATTTGTTGCACCACGTCATCTGACTCAGAAAACTCTCCATCCACCCTAAGCTTCTTTTTATTGACATTTTTCTGGGGAGTGAGAGATGGATCGGTAATAGCAGAGGGGTCAGAAGGGCCCTCAAACTTATCCACCATCATAGCTACAGTTCTATTCTCTTGCACCGACACAAAGGCTTGATTCTTATCACTTGATCTGTCACCACTAGACGGGTCAGCATTGTCTGCTATAGAACCATCGGCCAACCTCTTTCCCAATGGATTTTCCGAAACCCTTTGATCATGGTTATCTTTATCTGCTGGATCCTCCATAGCGAACTGATCATCAAGGTTCTGGAATATGGCATTATGTCTCCAGCTGGTTAGATGCTCCTGTCCCAGCCGGCCTCTGCCCCTACCGAAGGCAAAAAGATCACCCCGGCCTCTTCCAACAGCGCCACTACCTCGTCCAGAGCCATCCATTGTGTCACGGCTGTTATCGTTTCTTGGTTCTCTCCAGTTTCTTCCTCTTCCACGGCCACCGTCCGCGAGTATGAAATTACCCCACTCCATCTTGCTAGAATCATGCATGCCATCGCCACACTCCTCATGCCAATGTCCCATTAGACCGCATACACCGCAGAAAACCGGGAACTTTTCATATTTTACTTGGTACCAATCTCTCTTCTTGTCCTTTGTCATAGACACAAATCTGGCTATCTTCTTGCCCACCTTCATGTTCACCTTGACTCTGACGTATTCTCCTACAATGCCTGCAGGTAATTTGAGCTGAACTTCAAGAACTTCCCCAATGGGACGACATATCCCTTTGACTATACTTTCATGAATAAAATTATCTGGTAGCTTGTGTATTTGAGCCCATATTGCAATTTTATCCAGTACTATGGACTTAGGATTGGTGAAGCCATCGTATTCCTCTATCAGAAGAGCTTTGTCCCTAAAAAACCAAGGTCCCTGACCTAGTGCTTTGTTCCAATCCGCCAGGCAGCCGAATTGCACTGTAAACAAGTTGTCATCGACTCTTCTCCAGATCACATCCTTCGCAGGGGCCCAAGCTGATCTCATGTCTGCGAAAAGAGCGCTCGGACTGAAGCTACGATCAGTAAGAACGCGTGCTATGTCCAGCCACTTCACCGCTTCCGGCGGTTCTTTGACTTCCTCCTCCCAAACAAACCCTCCTCTGCTTCCTCGTCAAGGTTCAGGCTGCCCAGAAGATTTTCTAGCGGAACAGACGATGAGGACGAACCCTTCTCCATGATCTAACCCTTGGGCAGATCGATCTATCAGCGGAAAACCTGGGAACCAGGGAGAGAGAGAAGACCCTAGCGTCAGGGGCCTGAGGAAACAACGCCGATCGCTTCTTCGGAGGACTGCTCGCGGTGGATGAAGATACCCGTGTCGATCAGAGATCGCCGGGGAAGGAAAACCCTAGGTCTCGGCAACTTAGGGGAAGGAAAACCCTTCAAAAAATCGTTGTTTAGCCATCTGACGGCGGGGTCCTTAACTAGTTGCTTTCGTTGAAACAACATCCCTCCTTGTACATAAATTTGTCGGACGAACGTTTTCTTCACCTCTCGTAGATGGGCCGGCCCACTGGCAGGGTGTTGCGGATGTGGCCCAGGTGGTAAGCCAGAGAATTGTTGACGATCACAACGGACGAACGAACGAAATATTGACTGTGACAAAGTTTATTTTCTTTCGCTGGAGACAATAGATTGCAGGTTGATTACCCAAAAAATAAGGGTCTTTTTTTAAAAATATACTAAAAACGGATTAAGAAAACCAGATTTGTTGCCCGGTTCTGAGTTTTGACCTATCATTTTTCTCAGGTTCTAAGTCTAGTTTTAGTCAGTTGGTTTCCTGGTTGAGTAGATGAAAATCATGCGGACGAAATAGTACCTGCGTGCTTTGATCCTTATGTTCAGGTAGTATGTGCATCAGGCAACTTATAAAATAGAGAAGACAAATAAAGAACGTGCAAACTCTTTCAAAAGGTTTCAAATGTCGGTCAAAAGGAAGCATAATCTGAATACTACACTAGGCATATGTGCAAAAAAAAAACAAACAGAAAATAAGTCGAAGCAGCGGGTATTTTTTCTTTTATATAAACTGCAATCTAGATCAAGACATAGTCATCGTTCTCCAAAATATATCTGGCTTCATGGATCTGTTACATTTTCCTAATTTTCCAATTGGCATTTCAATCCTTTTTTGTCATTGGTAGAATCAATTAAGATAGTAGATCCTTCACCGGCTTCTCCATGGACCAACATCTTGGAGATATTTGTCATTATGTTCTTTTCTATCCACCTTTTTATCGGCCTTGCACCATACAACTGTGAAAAGCATAGTAGTGTATGTCAATAAGATAGGGAAATTGAACCCATTTGAAAAGACAAGCTAGATTGTATGATTACTTTGAAAAGGAGAAGTACTTACCGGGTTGTGTGATTCTGACAAAATGACATCTAACACGTCATCACTTAGAACAAGAGATATGCCCTTGCCAGCTACTCTAGCAAGGACACTCTTTATTTGGATATTCACGATCTCTTTCAGTTGATGGTGTGAAAGCGGCTCAAACACTACAATCTCACTTAATCTATTGAGAAATTCAGGCTTGAAGCATTTTTCAACATGAAATATATTTTATGGTGATTATATTTTTTTACATTATCTTTTTACTTATGAAATAAGATCAAATTTACGAAATGTAAAATTACGGTGTATTAATGTCAAATCAGAGGGGGGTGAAGAATAACTATTCCTCACCTAGGGTAACGAATAGTCTATATATATATATACATACATACATACAGCCGGTCTATTCTGACATCGTTGTCAGAATAACTATTCTGACAACATTCTGAACTACATCGTATCGCAAAGAGAACCGCATTGCTGAATTCGAAGCACTGCAGTTCGGGTAAAAACGAACCGCATGCACCGTTTTCACAATAACTTTTTAACCGTTGGTTGGAATTGAGCGTATGATACACCGTTGGATTCCTATGGAAAAGGAGCATCTTCCGTATGTTGAACACTTCGCCCGATTCTTCACGGATTAAGAGTTGTTTCAAAAATAGTGCGGCGACCCACTTTCACAGCGGGCGTATTTTCGCGATTTCTCTTAAACCGTTCATCGGAATGATGCAAATGATATACCGTTGGAAAGATATCGATCAGGCGCTCCATCCATATGTATAACGCTTTGTATAATTCGCTACGGATTTGAGAGAAATCTAGCCGCAAAAAACGCAGCAACTCTGTTTTTCGTTTTCGGATATTGTAGAGAGCAGAACTTTTTAACCGCTTGTCCGACCGATGCGTATGATACACCATTGGATTCGTATGGAGTATTAGATTAATCCATATGTTGAACACTTTTCCATATTCCACACGGTTTTGAAGTAATTTGAAAAAGGTGTTGCTGCCCTTTTTTGGACAACGGATTTTTTTGCTGAAATTTGTTTGATTCGTTCGTCCAATTGATGCAACTGATACACCATTGGATAGCTATTGTCGAGGCGCTCCATTTGTATGTAAAACACATCCTCTAATTCCTTACGGTTTAGAAGTTGTGTCGATTATCGCTAGACAGAACGCACGTGTTTTTCGCGGAACAAAAAAATCGGCTAGTGAACTTAATCCGCGGGGCACCCGATTGCATCCGACACACAAGCGCACTGCATTATCGCAAAACAGAATTGCACGTGTTTTTCGCGGATCCGAAATCGGGGAAGCGAACTGCATCATTCAGAGACCGGTTGCATTTATCGACAGAGAGAACTGCACTTATTTTTTAAAACTTTCAACATAATTTTTTTATCAACGAGCGTGCACCGCAAGGACGAGGCGAGTGAACTGCATTTGATTGTCTGAACAGAGCTTCGCAGTTCGTTTCGTAAAAGTGAACCACGGGGCAAAAATGAATTGAACTGCGTGACTTTATTTATTTTATTTGCAACATACTTAATATCCATGAATTTCATTACACGAGTTACCGAACTGCTTTAGACAAAAAAAGTACAACATCAAACATGTGAGCGAATTGCATGATTGTTCTCTTCAATTTTGTTTTTTTAACGAGAGTGAATTGCAGAGGCAAGGGGCCAAGTGAACCACAAAATTATACAAAAAATAAACCATCCCATAAAACGAACTGCAATATGTGTATATTTTTTGACAGAAATAATGCACAATGCACTATTATCTCTTTTTTACTTATCTTCACCACAACAAAGAGTAAAACGAACCGAAGAACCACGCCATATACTTTCAAGTGCATCCAAAATAAAAAAGAACGGCACTGGAAAGTGCACTGCACGCGCGAGGTCATTGTGCATTGTCTTGGCATCTGCAGATGATCAGATCGAACAACCCGTCAGAAGCCGCAAGATCTGGGCATCTCGCCGGAGACGGCCGGACGGAGGGAAAGAAAAGAAGCAGTTTTTTTGTGAACAATACCTGGTAGAGGGCGTCGCTCTGGAGCAGGCTCTTGTGTCCGACCTCGGAGTGGCGGGTCTTCTGCTCGCCGCCGGCGCTGGCGGCCGCGGCGGCGCCGTTGGCAGCCTGGTCCTTGGGCACCGCGGCCGTGGTGTTGGCTGTCGTGGTCGCTATTGTTACAAGCAAGGAAGGAGACGGGATCTGGGTTTGCTGGTTGGCCAGTGGTGGTTGGGTGGGTGGGTGATTGGATTGAGGCGAGCTTGCCGGGAAGAGACTCAACGTGCGGGTTATATAGCGGTGGCTGGCGGGGGCCGATGGCGATGGCGAGAGGCATGTGAGGGAGGGAGGAGGTGGAACCGTCGTGTGGTGGAGGCCCAGGACGGGTGTCGGCGACACGCAACGCACGGGGCGGTGGGTAGGAACACGGCTTTGGGAGGGAGTTGGTGAGTCCGGCGGCGCTGAGACTGAGATTCCACTGGTGCGGAGCGGAGCGGAGACCCGGCGAGGACGGACGAAGGGGGTCGGGTTGGTGGGAGAGGGACGTGGGGGGGAAGGAGGGGAGCCACTGTGTTGGAGGTGGGTGGTGGACGGATCCACCACACCGAAGGCCTTGGCGTCCGGATCCGGGCTCACCGAGGCTTGGGGGCGGCCGACTGGCTCGAGGCGTCCACGGCAGGCGGCTGACAGGAGGCCTTCGGTTGATGCGGATCAGGGGGCGAGGTGAGGTTCGATCTCAGGGGAGGAAAACTAGGGGTGGGGTGGGGCACGGGGCAGTGGAGGCGGTGCACGGGCGCGAGGGAAGGATGTAGTGTGGCGGCTCGCCGGGGGGGGGGGGCATGGGAGGAGTTGGGCGTGTGTTTTATTCCGGTGGGTGGGATGTCTACGGGGTGCTCCGCGCTAGAAACTGGGCTAAGAGGGGTGTTGGCAGAATAAGAATGATGTTGTTAGAATAAGGTCTTAAGGGGTGTTGTTAGAATAGACCCACCTATATATATAGGGTTAGACTATTCATCACCCAGGGTGAGAAATTCTTATTCCTCACCCCAACCCATATATATATATATATAGATATATATATAGGGTTAGACTATTCATCACCTAGGGTGAGAAATTCTTATTCCTCACCCCAACCCATTTTCCACGGCCACAAGTACAGAACGTAAGAAACAAAGGCACTGAAGGTAAAATTACAGCGTGAAAAAGAAAATGATCCCCACTACGTAAAGCAAAAGACATTTTTACTGCACGCTTGTAGAAAGTACATAAATCAAATGAAGTTGCTGTAATTTTATGGAATGAGTAGTAGGGGATTTTTTTTACGGATGGCACGTTCCTATGCGATCTTATATTGCAGGTACTACCATATACAATAAGGTGTGCCAGCCGCCAACGAGATTTTTGTACGAGCAAGCAATGTAAAACATGAACATTATCCTTTTTAACAGAAAACATTTCACAATTACATTGAGAGTTTAACTATCAGATGTACTACAAATTCTTGCAATCCTTGTACAACTCACTAAATAAGCAAAGAAGTGGTAAAATAACTAAATCATCAAAGACTTAGACCGTGTGTCATCTCATGAGTGATGTTGTGCAGAGAACATGCTTATTTCTTCCCAAATAGCATAATATCCAGGCTTACAGAACCTTTCTAGAGAACTGGTCAATTGTACTAAGCAACTAAATTTCTGATCACTTTATCTATTCACAATATCATGTACATTATCGCCCCGAAGCACAGCACCATCCAGTGCCACAAGGGCCCTGGGATTGGGTAACAATCTGCAACACAATTACAAACACACTTACAAGACCAAATCCTCAAGTCAATAAACAAGGGTGAATTTCACTTCCCCAAAAAGATCTTGCTTCAATGTCTCAGCATAAGTTTCTATTACCACTCTCTCTGTTCTAGAACCTGATGCAGAATAGCAAACACCATCTAGTTTCTCATGGATTTCCATAATTTCCATACACAATAGCAAGCAGAGGTATGCATTTCTTGCAGACACATGCTCTTTGTACCTACGATGACACAAAATATTCTATAAGACATATCCCAAAAGTATATACAGGAAAAGGAAGGAGAGAAGAACTTACAAGAAAAAAAGTATGTACAACCAAAGGGAACACATAACATGATAATCATCTTCTTCATATGTTTTACTTCGTAATTCATTTTCTTGGGCAGTATCTATTTTTCTTATCGTTGTGACCAGCAAGCAAATTTATTATTTCAGTATACTTGTACATCAATAGAATAGAAAATTGACCAGGAAGTTAATGATGAAAAAAGTCTTGCACTCAACAATTGGACTAAATTGACTTAAGTGCTAAAAAACAGAACTATATGACCTATGTAACACCATGTGCAAGCTAATACCAAGCTGCCGTTTAGAATTTTGTCACATTTTAAAATGGAGTCAAGAAAATCATAGCTTAAAAATAAACTACAATATTGTCTTATCGAAAAAATAATAAAGCATATACTGTATTTAACTAAGATAACATTTAAGTAAGAAGCATGGACCACCTATAGACACATATCCTAGAGTCATGAGCAATTTGGTGCATATCAGCAAGTGTGGATGCGATCATCATTGCGACATTAATAAGGAGAATTATTAAGCACAAGGTAACGGGGTATGTTGCTAGATAAATAACAAGGTCATTACGTTTTCTCTAACTCGTCCAACTGCATACCATGGCCCGCCAAATAAATATAGCCTGTAACTAGAGTTTTGGCAGTAATGGCTCGCTGACAGCTACCTGATAACAGAATCAAAATGCTCAATAGCAGACTAATTAGGCAACTGATGGAAAATTATGCAGATGAATCAATAAAAATGTAAGTAAATAAATGTGGCAGTTGTCAAAAGGTGAAAGTAGACAAATTAGTCATATTTTAATGGATTGCTCTGAAAGACAAGAAAACATGTTCAAGAAGGTCAAAATCAATGCCTCACAGCGGGTAAGAAAGCAAAAATATGTTGATATAGTTACATGTAGAATCAATGACTGGGAAACATACATAGATTTATGTTTTGTTTCAAGAATGTGCAAAAACAGTGTTAACTTGGTAAGCTACAGTAGAAAGTAGAAACTCGATAAATAGGATTCTTGTTTTGGCAGTAAATGATTGGTACATAACTATATATTCTATTTTGGTAGCAACGATTGCCTCACAGGGTCAGTAGAAAAAAATCCATTCTACGATGTATCAGAAACTATGCCTTGGCCACTAGCACAATGTAAGCCGAATATTTTTTACTTTTACATGAAAAGCGGCATAGCTAGTGACAGGTTAGTTAGCATCAACAAAATAATATAACCAAGGCACGTTAGCCAATGTTGTATTGCAGGAAGAGGATGTTTAGAAAACCAACCTTTAACACACAAGTGCTTGTAAGTGGACCTGACCTCCGAAACAAGTTGAATGTATTTCTGAAGGAAATAGAAAAGGCTGAATGGAGGAAAATTCCATTAGAAATTACATACGTAATAATTATGAGACAACTGCACAGATACTAAGCCCATAATATGCATCAGTTGGAAGGATTTACTTTGACGACCGAAATCTGATGCATAAATTGAATTTCTGAGAGAAGCAACTACAGATTCTAGGTTTCGGACAACACGAATTAAAACTGGGCTAAAAAATATCAAATGAAAAAAGTAATACAATCTGAACTGATGGATTTAAGCTTGGGTTACCTTAGGGCACATCAAGCTACAACACGAACACAATTAACAATGGTTTATCAATTGTTTGTAAAAACAAAAGCTACAATAAATCAGTAAGAATCGAAGTGGACCGAACTATAGAAAATACAAGTTATCATATATGTTTTATGAACTGAAATATAAGAAGATAAGAGTTATATGTATCGAGAAGACGAGAACTCATCTATGAAGGCCAATTCAAATGGGAAAAATCCATTATAATCCTCCTGATTCTGCACCAACAAACCTGAGATACTTCTGAACTCAGTACTAGCTATAATCTTTTCTTCGTCTTCTCTGAGATAAATTGTACTCTTCAAGCTAATATAAATCCCTAAATCTGCAGTACATGAACCAAATTATCTTGCAACCACCATTTTATTGCCTAATTCTAATAGAACAACCGAGAGACCTGTAATCTACATAGATCTAATAGTGCTTACACTGATTATCTCATATTGCTTAATCTAATAATTACCATTTGATAGACCACGACAGACAGAAAATGCAGCATATGGGTAGGCTAAATTGAGGAGTCAATAACACAAGTGCTGCACCTAAGGAGTCATTGGGCACAAAAGTGTTTTCAGATTTATGGAAGGTTGGAGATTAGTAGAGGACTGGAAGCAGCCGTAGGTTAGATCCATAGAGATTCTGTTCTCGTTTTCAGATCAAAGAGAAGCTCTTCTTGATTTGTCCCCAACATCTAATCTACTATCTCGCAGACCAGATTACGACCGCCATGCAAATTTTTAGTTTAGTCTTCGCTGATATGAGAAGACAGGGCACATTGTCAAATCCGGCGAAGGTCGTACTAAACTTTGTGCATCCAAATTGAAACGAGTAAAACTTCAGGTACCTAGCAAAGGGATACAACAATACACGTCAAATTTGAGAAAGGCTACAACCTAGCACCATGGCAGCCAGCCATTCTATGCCAAATTTCCTCAATGGATAGGGAAAGTAAGATTATGGATTGGAAGAGGACGGGAGGAGAAATACAGGGGCATAAATCCTGGCAATAAACCAACATGTTCAGATCTCACCCATCATCATATCCTGCGAGATGGAGCAGCGCCGCCGTAGCCGGTGTAGAGTGCGGCTGTGTTGCTCGACATCGAGGAACTCGGAGACCTCACCACACCACCGAGGCCACCGACTGCCACCGAGAAGCACACTGCTGAACCTGCACCGCCATCACTAACCACCGCGCTGCTGAATACCTAGGGACCGTCGAACATTACGTCGTCCCAATTACCCAGCGACCAACATCGCGCCGCCGTTCGCCATTGATAGTCCCGAAACCGTTCGCAGTAGATTAGGAAAAGGTCGGGGAGGTGGGTGGGTTCCAGTCAATGGATAAAGAGGATAAAACATAATATTACCACACCGCTGATGTTTTTCTAGAAGACCACAACGCCGATATAATTTTACAACGTGGTGGGACTTTTTTTTCCAATGCTGATGGCTTTGGTTGGTCGACTCAAGTCTTGGTCGCTAGATCGATTAGGGTGAAGAATAACTTATTCTTCACCCTGGGTTTTAAATAGACTTTCTATATATATATATATATGTATATATATATATTATATACAACCGGTCTATTCTGCTAATATTAGCAGAATAACTATTCTGCTAATATTAGCAGAATAACTATTCTGCCAACACTTTAGAACTGCATCGTATCGCAGAGAGAACTGCACTGCTGAATTCGGAGCACTGCATCTCGGGTAAAACAGAACCGCATACACCGTTTTCGCTTGAACTTTTTAACCGTTTGTCAGAATTGAGCGTATGATACACCGTTGAATTCGTATTGAAATGGAACATCTTCCGTATGTCGAACACTTTTTCTAAATCCCCACGGATTAAGAGAAGTTTCGAAAACGGTGCGGCGACATACTTTTGCAGCAGGCGTATTTTCGCGATTTCTCTTAAACCGTTCGTCCGAGTGACGCGTATGAAAAACCTTTGGAAAGATATTGATCAGGCGCTCCATCCATATGTATATCACTTTCTCTAATTCCTCGCGGGTTGAGAGTAATTTCAGATCAAAAAAACGCAGCAACTCTGTTTTTGGTTTTCGGATCTCGTAGAGAGTCAAACTTTTTAACCATTTGTGGAAACGATGCGTATGATACACCGTTGGATTCGTATGGAGTAGGAGCATCTCCGACATGTTGAATATTTTTTCAGATTCTTCACGGTTTTGAAGAATTTCGAAAACGGTGGCGGTTCCCTCTTGTGCACAGCGGGCGTATTTGCGTAATTTTTTTGACTCGTTCGTCCGATCGATTCAATTGTTACACGTTTGGATAGGTATCGTCGAGGCGCTCGATTTTCATGTATAACTTTATCTCTAACTCCTTATGGTTTAAAAGTAGCGTTGATTTTACTAAAACGCGGACTCACTTTTTTCACGGAACAAAAAATCGGCGAGTGAACTGCATTGGTTTGCATTCGACGGACAAGCGCACTGCATTATCGCCAAACAGAACACACGTGTTTTTCGCGGACCTGAAATCGACGAGGTGAACTGCATTCGCCGGGCAACCGCACTGCATCCGACAGGGCAACCGCACTGCATTATCTGTAAAACGAAAATGCACGTGTTTTTCTCTGATCCGGAATCGGCGTAGCAAACTACATCCGGAGGGCAACCGCGCTGCATTATCTGTAAAACAAAAATGCACGTGTTTTTCTCTGATCCGGAATCGACGTAGAGAACTACATCCGGAGGGCAACCGCACCGCATTTGTCGACATAGAGCACTGCACGCGTTTTTTATCTTGTTATTTATCAAAATGTCACAGTTTGTTTCGCAAAAAGTGTACCATGGGATCAACCGAAGTGAACTGCAGTGTTTTTTTTAACATTTATATACAACGAACCGCGAATGAACCGCATGCAGTGCACTTTATTGTACGGGGCAACCGCACTCAAAATGAGGCTATTACGAACTGAATTTTTTATTTTAAATTTCATTAAAATATATACTCATGTATTACTTTTTTTGTATTCTCTAAACATTTTTCGCACTTGAAATAAGTGTACTGCATCACATTATTTTGAACACAGATATTTTTATACTATAGAGTGTACTGCATTAATATATTTTTGCAGTATTTTAAACACACAAAAATCCAACCGCACTGCATTATTTTGAACACAAAGATTTTTACACTACAAAGTGTATTGCATCAATATTCTTTTGCGGTATCTTTGAACACATAAAATCCAACCGCACTGCAATTCCAAAAAACGCAGAAAACTGCAAATCGCACTGAGGAGGTTCTACTTTTTGCCTTGTTCATGCCGCTCCTGACTTGACATGGGGAGGACGCCCGGGGATGGTGAATTGCGGATTCGGCATCGGGGCATCCACGGGAGGAGGGCCACATGGCGGAACCATCGCCGGAAAGCCGCAGGAGGACAACGGCAAGGAGGATCCGGTGGTTGTATAGGGGGGGTGGCGCTGATCTGGCGATGTGGGGACGGCGTCTTGTGCGTGCACGTCGAGGAGGCCCTCACAACGCGAGGCATGTCCTGGCTGCAGTGACATGGAGCGCGACCTGGGCGGCCTTGGGCGAGCGTGGGAGAGCGCGGCTGAGCGAGTAGCCAGCCCGGGCGGCGCGCATGGGCAAACCCGGCCTTAACGCACAAGCACCCCATGCGGCCCAGGATCTCCGGCGAGGGTGGAGGCCCGTCCCCGTGGTAACTCGCCCAGCAGCTGGATCCGCGCCTAGGGAGGCCACCACGGCTGCTAGAAGATAGCCGACGGGGAGGGAGGCCTCCGTTGTAGCTTGAAGATGGCCGACGGCTCAATCCGCGCCGGGGTGGGGTGGGGGGGTGGCTCGATCCACGCCAGTGTGGTGTGGGGCGGGGCGGCTCGATCCGCGCTGGGGTGGGGTGGGGCGGCTGCTGGAGATGAATGGGGGGAAGGAGGCAGCGCGCCGGTGTGGGGGAAAAGGCGGCGCCACGGGGAGGGGGGGAGGGGGCTGGTGGTGGCGGCGCGGAAGAAGGTGGACGGGGGTGGGGGATAATTTTTGCAGGGGCAATTGCCTCTTCGTGCGTGGCTAGTGGGGAGAAAGAGGTGGGGAGTGGGTCGGCCCAGTTTTTTTCAATCCGTGCGGTGCGGCTCGGTCGTATGGGTTAGCTGTGAGTTGTTAGAATAAGGTGGGTGTTGTTAGAATAAGGTCTTAAGGAGTGTTGTTAGAATAGACCCACGTGTGTGTGTGTGTGTGTGTGTGTTAAGAGCAAGCATGAAGGACCGACTCTTATTCACTACTAGAGAAATAGCTATACATGGAAACCTTATTAGTGGCACATTTTATATGTAATGCGCCACTATGTTGTAAGGGGTGGCGCACTGGTAAAAAATGCGCCACCCATAAGCTCTTATAGGTGGCGCATTTAAAAAAATGCGCCACCCCTAAGAGTGGGCCAGGCCTGGATCCCCTTATACGTGGTGCATTTGGAGAAATGCGCCACCCCTAAGAACCTTATAGGTGGCGCATTCTGGAAATGCGCCACCCATAAGCTCTTAGGGGTGGTGCATCTTGTATATGCGCCACTACTAAGCAAAAACTATGAGGGAAAATTCCCAAATACACCCCCCCCATGGACCGCCTTTTCAATTTGAGAAAAAAGAAAATGATATAAATGTTAAAAAAATAAAAGAAAATAAGTTTCCCATATGATATGTGGTCTAGTTGTTAGGAAAATTTACAAATATGAACTTCGACTTTTTTTGCAAAATCTCTCGAGAATTTTGTAAAATGGGCATAACTTTTGCATACGACCTCCGATGAAAAAGTTTTTTATATGAAAAATCATCTACTCGAAAAGTTATATCCAAATTCAATCGGGTGTAACCCGTTGAACATTTTTAGAATCCTCAAAAACCTAACAGATACAAAGTTACGGGCATTTGAAGATCTGGAGACAAAAAAAATAAAAAAAATTATGAACTTAGTAGTGGCGCATTTTGTATGAAATGCGCCACTAGTAACAGAAAAAAATTGAATTTTTTTTAAAATATTTTTTAATTTTTTAATTCAAAATAGGCTAGAGGACCGATCGGGAAGTTTCAAAAAAATATTGAAAATTTTAGGTAGTAACATTAAAAAAATTAAAATTTTATTTTCAATTTTTTTTAAAAAAGTTCAAAATATGCTAATGGTACCATCGAGAAAGTTTCAAAAAAATATTGAATTTTTTTAGCACAACCATGAACATCAACATGGTTCAATAGGATTTATATGATAGATATATCAACAAGTGCCTGCTAGGTGAGCTGGAGTGGGAGTTGAATAGAACCGAGAAGTTAAGCGTGCTGGGGTTGGAATAGTGCTAGGATGGGTGACCCTTGGGGAAGATTAAGCATAGTGACCGAGCATTAAGCAAACTACCCTGAGAATAAGAAAAAAAATAAAAAAAAAATAAGAAAATCGTTTTCCAGATCCAGATTCAAAATTTAAAATTTTAAAAAATTTAATAGTGGCGCATTTTCAGAATGAGCCACCCCTAAGGGCTTATGAGTGGCACATTTCGAAATGCGCCACACATAAGAGTTTTAGGGGTGGCGCATTTCAAATGCGCCACTATTAAGGCCTTATTAGTGGCTTGTCCTTAGTGGCGCATTTGAAATGCGCCACTAAAGGAAAAAAAAGGACGCCACTGTAAGGCCCTTTCCTAGTAGTGATTGTGGACGGATCCATGTTCTTGATCTCTTGTAATTGTATGAGTCGGTTGAGCTGCCGTCGTACTGGTTTGCCTTTTGGGAGCTTTCCTCAACTAAGCGTCTGTAATCTTGCATGAAGTAGCACTGATCCCAGGTATGATTAGCAGGGCGGCCAAGTTTAGAGTGCTTTGGGAAAGTTTCTTGCATGGCTTTCTCGCAGTCCCGGTACCTTACTTCTTGCTGTGGTGGCTGTTCGTAGCTCTGGGAATAGTTGCTACTGTGTTTTTGCACGTTGCGCCTGCGCTTTTTATTGTGCGTCCGACTTTGGCTTGGGATTCCCCCATATCTGGCTTCATTGGACTCGGCATAGCTGACGACAGCATCCACGAGTCCCCTCAGGTCTTCGACAACTTCCTTTATGCGGTTTAGTGCATTGGTTATAGGTGTAAGCCGGTGGCCTATTGACTCCTGGGGGCTATTGTGCTGTAATTGTTGTGAGAGCCGGTCTTGAGCTTCTACGAGATTTTGATGTTCCCAAACTATCTCTTTTTGCAGCCTCGTGGATTTTTCCTGGTATTCCTTTAGTTCCTGGTCAGAGTCGGTTCTGTTTCGGCTCAGTCGCTGCCACACGTTGGTGGTTCGTGTGTCTGAGTCATCTGATGGATTCTGGACGTCATCGGCTTTGTATTTTTCATGAGCCGGGCTCCTATCTTCTGAAGAGTGTTGCCGTCTACGGGTGTCTGTCGTGTAGACGGCTCCTTCCCGAGGGGATTTGAGGTAGGGAAAATCTGGATTGTACTCCTTTGGGTCAGATCCGAGTCCACCTTTTTTAACAAATCGAATCGACCTGGTATCTTCATACTGATCTTCTTCTTGGTATGAGTCGGCATCAGAAAGTTTTTCCATGTCGCCGTGGGTTGGGGTTTCAACGGCGTGTTCCGACTCTGGGGACCCGCCAATAAACCCTATGAAGGCATGGTGAAGATTGGCGTTTGGCCGGCTCATACCTTGTGAGTTGCTTATTTGCTGATAGGCGACTCCTGTGTTTTTTAGGCCGTAGGGCATGGCGGAATGCCGGCTCGAGGTTTCCATGAAAACTTCAGGATTCGTCTCTGGCTCGGATCTGTTCGTTTGGCCGATGAAGATGTGAATAGACCCGATCGGGATCCGATATCCGGATTCGACGAAATCGGCTTCAGGATCCCGAGTTGAGTCGTCCATGGAGATCTTTCCGCGTCGGCTTCTGGTGATCCGTCCAGCGATGAATCCCTTCAGGCCTTGCAGAGCTCCGTCCAGAATCTGAACGGCTTCAAGCGCAGGTCCCATGGTGGGCGCCAACTGTTGTGGGAAAGTCACGGCAGATGTCCGAAGAGTCGAACTTAACACGGGACCTTTGCTGCGAGGTGGATAGAAGGAGAGAGTCGACATGGACAAGAGACTCGCCGATTTACCCAGGTTTCAGCCCCTCTTTGTCTCGAGGTAAAATCCTACTCCTACTTCTTATTATTATGAGTTCCGACTCCTCGAATAGAAGAGTCTGTGGATCGATTACAAGTAAGCCGGATCGCAACCTTAGTCTCGAGGAGATCTAGGTTACGCCAAAAGTGTCTAGTCCTATCTTGGATTGAGAATATTCTGACTCTGGATCCCGTGGACCTCGGCTTATAAAGGTGCCGGGTCCCGGGGTTCCGCGAGTCCGACTCCGACACAAGGTGGAGTCCTATTCTACTTTACAAATATGCTATGTGCTATACAAGGTATGTAGAATTCCTTCTACGGCTTCGATCTTCTCGCTTGACGCAAACAGTCCGTGGCCGGGTTTTCTTTTGTGGGCCTTCCTTAGGCGAGTCGGCCTACGGATCCTAATGCCAGGTTATGGGATTGGTCCATCCCCCTATAGGGACCCCGGTCCATATTTCCACCACTGTTTACACCCTCAATTTACTTCCTGTTTTACTTTCTAGTTGCAATTATCATTATCATTATCTCTTGCGTTTGACCCTTTGTAAACGACAAGGCCGAAGAGATTGACAACCTTTCTGTACTTGTTGGGAGCAAATTTATCTGTTGTGTGTGCAGGTCCAGGTAGTTAAGCAACCTTGAGTTGTGAACGGCGCCATTGTTCACTTGACCACCTACTTGTCGTCATTGGAGTCCTACAGGTTCGATATCAACCTTGGTATCTTTTCCAAGGGAAATTACCACTCCGCTACATCTCAACCTTCCACTTGGGGTAGCCAAGGAGTTACTTGATATAAATCAAGTAATTTCTGGCGCCGTTGTCGGGGACTACTCTCTTCAAGATAGGGGACACACTATTTTTTACCTTTGCTTTCAAGTCTTGTTAGTTTTCTTTTCAGTTTTTGCTTTTGCTCTTGTGTATTTATTAAAACCCCAAAAAATATTTGCTACCTTTTGTCTTTGTCTTTGTCCACCCACTGATGCTATCTTTACCATGGTGTGGAACCACCCAAATATGGTAGGTTGGACATGTTTCACTTGGATCGTCTTCGATCAATTTGTGCTCGTGCTAAAAACCTAACTGACTTGGTTGCAGGGAAAATCATTGGATGAGCATGCTCATTATACGCGGCACCGCCTATTTCAGAAAGGGAAACACATATGGGATCAAATATAAGTTTTTTGTTGCTATGCTGAGTGTTTATGCCACATTTATGAATTTCTTGATGTTCTAATATAGATCGTAAACACCTTCCTTTCCAATGAGAGTTTAATGAAAATAAGATCCTATCATCTTATGCTAAAGGTGTTTATGAATACTTTGATGCTAAAGGTGCTTATGAGATTGCTTCTTTGATTGAAAAGTATTATGATAGTATTCACAAGTACGAAAACTTGAAGTTCTTGCTTATTTCTTTGAGAATTATGTTTGCAATGATTATATTTAGGATTTTAAAAACAAAAATTTTGCTGCCCAAGAAGAGGCTAATGATTGCTATGATGAGGAATCCTATGATTCCAAGAACTCACTTGATACATCCCTTTCTGAAAATCTTGATACTTGCTTTGTTGATGGCCATGATGCCAATATGGATTATGCTTGCGAAGATGAACTTGCTATAGTTCCTTATGCTAAGCATGAAATTGTTGCTATTGCACCCACACTTGGTTGTCCTATTACCTTTTGAAATATTTGACTCATATTCCGGAGAACTATGCTCTTATTGAAGCTCGAAGTGATGGGTTCTTGTGTTCCTCAAAACCGTGTTGAAAACTATACACGTGTGCTTGTAGGTCATGAACAACATGATTTATTTTATAGTTATATCGTTGAGTTTGTTCATGATGCTACTGAAAATTACTTTGAGAGAGGAAATCTTGGTTCTAGAAACTTCCATGTTACAAAAACACCTCTGTTCATGATGAAAGTTTTGAAGTTGTTCTTGTTCCACCTTCCTATGCATGTCACTTTGTGCTTCTTTGATTTATTTTCTTACAAGATGCCTATGCACAGGAAGTGGGTTAGGCTTAAATGTGTTTCATATTTTCTTCTTGATGCTCTCTTTTGCTTCAAAATTCTTATTCTTGTGAGAGCATATTCTATAATCTTCATGCCTAGTTAAAAGGCATAAAAGAAAGTGATTGTTGAAGGCAACCCAATTTGTTTTTCCGTCTGTTTTTAGTGGTCTTGATGATTGTTACTACCGTAGCAACATCATTGTATCTTTATTTTCAAGCTTTGTGCCAAGTTCAAAAGTTGTGACGTGTTGTCCAGAAACATATTCTGTCCTTGGACGAAAAAATTCGGATAAAATCACAAGATCATATTTTTGATCTGAAATATTTTGACAGCATTCTCTGTACAATTATCTTTCGTGCGTCTGTTCTGAGTTTTTTAATTTGAGTTGCAGAAGTACCCCAAAAGAATTATTTACTACCTTCTCGTCTGTTTTTCACAAATTCTGCCCCATTTTGCCTTTTCCCAGTTTTGCAAGTCTTGTGCTAGTTTTTTATTTGCAAAAACTTTTGGAGAATCTTGAGAAGTAGTAGATCTTCAAGAATATATTTATTTCTAGTGGAGGCAAATTATTTTATTATGGTTGCTAACCTCTCTAATCAGCTTATGATGAGTTATGTATGAAGGGAGTTTTCAAGTGTGCGAAGGAAGATGATGAAAGAAGATCCGGGAGTGTCAAAAACTCAAGCTTGGGGATGCCCCCATGCATCCCCAAGGAATATCCAAGGAGACTCAAGCATCTAAGCTTAGGGGGGACCCCGTGCATCCCCTTCTCCATCAACACTTAGCATTTCGTCCTTCGTTCCACTATATTTTTATCACTTCATGCGTTATGTGCTATGCTTGAAGTGTCTTTCTCTTTACTTTTTAGTTTTCTTTAGCTTTGTTTTCTGTTTATAACAAGTTAGAACCCAACTTTCTTTGTGTGGGAGAGAAACACGCTCTACTTCAACCTAGAACACATCATAGGATTTTCATGCTTATCTTTCTTTGTTGTGTGTGTTCTTTATCTTTTCGTAGCGGCTATAATGCTTAGCTCTTAGTTTTCATGCTTATCTTTTTAAGAGATTTTGTTTACTTTGTTGCTGGAACTCTCTTGAGTTTTCATGTTTATCTTGTTTAGAGAGTTGTCATGTTGCACTGAGTTGTGTGTCTTGATTTTAAGTAGGTAATTGAGGTTGCTATTCAATTGTAGTAGTAATTTGCAATAGTTTGATGTATTGTTGTGAGTAATGTTTGAACTTTTGGTGTCAAGAGCTTTAGCCTATTAGTGATAGATGTCGTATTTTGGGAAATCCGTGTTTATTTTCAAAAACTACAAAAAACTAGTTGAGAACTCTAGCTACTAGACGGATCACTAATCTTTGGAGGGATCGGATATTAGAGTACACTCACTTACCATGAGTCGAGGATGCGCAAGGATAACCAAACCCCCATACACTCCTCCTCGGGGTACTTGTCTCTTTGTGAACCTCCTGGATAGATTGAGAGTTACCAATAATAAGTGCATGAGTTCTTCGGACTAATGTAAGTATTCGAAAGTTGACACTTCCACCTTATCATATTTTGCTATCCTCCTCGGTACTGTGCATTGCCCTTTTCTCATCTCGAGAGTTGGCGCATACTTCACCGGTGCATCCAAACCCTTGGAATGATATGGTATGTCGTCATAAACCTCCTTATATCTATAATGCTCCGGTCACACACCAGTTCTCGGCCGTTACGCCTGGCGGGATCCAGACTGTCCCCACAGACCACCACTAGTCTTTTCCTGCGCACTTTGTCCTCACTCATGCGCACCCGGGAACAACTTCCCGGTCGGGGTCACCCATCCTCAAATCGCTCCAAGACAAGCATGCTTAACTTTGGAGTTCTTTTGATTTGGGATCCCAAAAAAGAAGGTGCACCTTGTTGATATGAGTAGTCTTTCATTCCTACTAAGCCAGAATGTCACACACATACCCACTCAAAGGAATCGACACCCTCGTAGGCCCATAGGAACGTTCCCTCTCGGCACACGTCTGTGCGTCCAGTGCCGACACATGGCCCACCCATGCTCGCGCACTGACATGCACACGCCCGTGTAACCGCGAGGGTCGGCTCTGATACCATTTGTAACGCCCCCGGTCACACACCGGTTCTCGGCCGTTACGCCTGGCGGGATCTAGACTGTCCCCATAGGCCACCACTAGTCTTTCCTGCGCACTTTGTCCTGACTCGTGTGCACCCGGGAACAACTTCCTGGTCGGTCACCCATCCTCAAATCGCTCCAAGCCAAGCACGCTTAACTTTGGAGTTCTTTGGATCTGGGCTCCTGGAAAAGAAGGTGCACCTTGTTGATATGAGTAGTCTTTCATTCCTACTAAGCCAGAATGTCACAATATTCTTCCTCAAAATAGCCACCATACCTACCTATCAAGACTTTTCCATAGCCTTTCCGAGATATATTGCCATACAACATCCATCTTCTCATGACTTGATCTTCATGTCATACATGTTCCTGCTACACTGGTAGAGGCATACATTTGCATACATCATGATAGGTTCATCTTCTTTATGACACGTACTTTTGTAAAGTGTGAAAGATCTTCTATACTCCTTGTAATATAGAGTGTTGCCCCTAAAGTGAGGAAAAGATCCCAAAGAAGATAAATGAAAAGATCCCAAAGAGGACAAATGAGAGATAAATAGAAAGAGCCATTGAGGCCACACAAAATAAAAAAACAGAAAAAGAGAAAAATAAAATAAAATAAGAGAAGGGGACACACTACTATTCCTTTTGAGAGATCCACACTCGTAGTCCCTCTTGTATCTTGTACTCCATAGAGATGATCATATATGCATATAGCTATGTGGGGACCTTTACACTATAGAACTTGGCTTGAATATTCCAATGATGAGCCTCCTCAAATGAGCTCTAGGTCTTCTTGAGCAAGCAAGTTGGTTGCACCCCCACTAGTTCCATTGGAGAGCTTTCCATAGCTCATATGTGCATCCATTGCATGGCAATCCCTACTCCTCACATCATATCTATCATTTGGATTTCTCTCGCCTATGATTTTCCTCATTGATGTGAGCCTTTCACAACTTTTTTGTCTTCCTCCTCCACCATCTCTCTCTTTGCCATCCTAAGTGTCAACTTTCTTGCTTACGCTCATCCATTGCATGAGTGCACAAAAAGTCGAAAGGGAGTGGATAATTTTGACTTGTACCTGGCTAGTGGTATCGGGATAAGTCAAGATAAGATTCCAAAAAGACCAAGTGTGAAACTTTAGTAGATTGAGTTCTCAACCAAAATAAATAGTATGCTTTTTTGCTCTAAACCCATCTCCCACTTCTTGCACGCAAACACCATTTGGAGGCATTCGAGTCACGACAGCGAGAGCTCTTGCACCTTTATGTTCTTATGTTGCTTGTTTCAATGATAATATAGACTCTTGCTATTTTTTGAGATAAAATATAGACTCTTGCTTGTTATGACTTGGATTGAATTCCATGCCTTGCTTGTCGTACTTAAAAGTTCCTATATGATTGGTGATACGCGAAAGATGATAATTTCTTCTCTCCCTTCGTTGGTTACCCCAAGTGGAAGGTGAGATGCAGCGTAGCGGCAAGTTTCCCCTGGTGAAGATACCAAGGTTGAGATCGACCAGTAGGACTCCGACAATGATAAGTAGGTGGCAAGGAAACAATGGCACCGTTTTATACAAAAGTTGTCTCCTTGACCTGGACCTGCACACAGACACAAATAACTTTGCTCCCAACGAAGTTCAGAGAGGTTTTCAGCCTCTCCGATCTTGTTGTTTACAGAGGATCAAAACACAAGGGATAATGATAATGATAGCAACTGAAAGTATAAGCAGAAAAGTAAATGAGCGTGTAAACAGTGATGCGAATATGGACTGGGGTCCCGTGATGTTCACTAGTGATGTATCTCTCCCAAAAGACGATAAAACTGCTATGCGAGGTAAACAAATTACAGAAGGGCAATTGAAAGGATTATAATGCACCGCAATGCTAATTATGCTACAAAAGAAAGGAAGAGGCTCAAAAGCATGGGCAACACGCCAAAATAAGTAGACCGAAATCCATCTGCATCTACTACTAATCATCCACCTTGAGATATCTATCCAGAACATCTCGCTGGTATTAAGTTGCGAGCCCCACCCAAAGTGTAAACCCAAAGCAAGAGACAACTGCATTAAAAAGAACTTTGCATAAAGTAAACAATCCTTGCAACCGCAGTTACAAGCACCGTTGTTTTCCCCCTTGTGGTAACAGCACATCCCCTAGACTCATGTTTCTGTCACTCAAGCGTGTCATCAGGGGGCATGAACCCACAATCGAGCATAAAGTTCCCTCTTGGAGTTACTACCTACTACTTGGCCAAAGCAATAAACAACAACGGAGAACAAGAAAGAATTACTTAGGAACAAAAATATAAAAGATAAGAACCAAATATATTACTCTATCACAATCTGAACATAATATCATAATCCATCAGATCCCATCAAACTCAGTATAGCAACAGCAGAAAGATTACATATGTGCATCGATCAGGTAGGGAAGCTCACGAGGTCTAACCCATGAAGAACAAAGAGGGGAGGAGAACATCACATAGCTACTGATCACGGACCCATGGTCCAAAGGAAACTACTCACGGCACATCCAGGAAGCGTCCATGGTGGAGGGGAAGCTCCCGGAGGTCGATCCTCCCTCCGGCAGGGTGCCGAGAAGGAGTCTGCTGGTGCTCTCGATCTTGGAAGCGCGGCGGTGGCGGAATAGAGGCGAGATCGCGAAAAAGGGTTCTCTCCTCGGAATTTTCACGTCACGAGAGTTATATAGGCGAAGGGGGGCAGCCAGGGGGGCCACCAGGGGTCCAAGCGCCCCCTTGGCGCGGCCAAGCCCTAGGCTGCGCCAGGTGTCCGCCTGGGGCCCTGGTGGGTCCCACCTGGTCCCCCTTCAGGACTCCAGAAGGTTCCTTCACGCTGATTTTTTATCTGTTTTTCCCTAATTTTTGGAGCACTTTTAATATGGGGGAAAACTGAAATAGAAAAACAGCAGAAAACAGAAACTGGCACTGGGTGCACTGAGTTAATAGGTTATTCCAAATATGATCAATAGTGTATGAAAGTATATCTAGATCATAGCAATATCACAAAAACATGCATGGAGCAAGCAGAAATTATCGATACGTTTGGGACGTATCAACATCCCCAAGCTTAATTCCTTCTCATCCTCGAGTAGGTAAATGATAACAAGCATAATTTCTATGGTGACATGATAGCAACCATATAAAAACTCTGAAAAGTAAAGCAATCAAGGTATTGATTCAATTCAAGTCATAATATGCGAGGGTTTATATTAGCATTGAAACAAGTAACAAAAGAACATTACGTGCAAGATCTCTCTCTGTCCGTGACTCGAATTTCTCCAAATGGTGTTTGCGTGCAAGAAGAGGGATAAGGAATACGAGAAAAAAGTATTTTTGTTGAGAAATCAATCTACTAAAGTTTCACACTTGGCCTTCTTTGGAATCTTATCTTGACGCGTCCCCAGACCACTAGCCAGGTACAAGTCAATCTGATCCACCCCTTTTCGATATTGTTAGCACTCATGTAATGGATGAGCGTAAGCACGAAAGTTGACACTTGGGATGGGAAAGAGAGAAATATGGTGGAGGAGGAAGACAAAAAAGGTGAGAAAGGCTCACATCAATGAGGACAATCATAGGCGAGAAGGCCAAACGATAGATATGATGTGAGGAGTAGGGATTGCCATGCAACGGGTGCACATATGAGCTAAGAAAAGTTCTCCAATGGAACTAGTGGGGGTGCATCTAACTTGCTCGCTCATGAAGACCTAGAGCTCTTTTGAGGAGGCTCATCCTTGGAATATGCAAGCCAAGTTCTATAGTGTGAAGGTCCCCACATAGCTATATGCATGAATGATCATCTCTATGGAGTACAAGGATAAGCGGGATTACTAGTGTGGATCTTTCAAAAGGATAGTAGTGTTGCCCCTTTCTCTGTTTTTCTTCTTCTTTTTCTCCTTTTTCTATTTTTTTGCATTTTTTGGTGGCCTCAATGGCTCTTTCTATTTAACTCTCATTTGTCCTCTTTGGGATCTTTTATTTTGTCCACTTTGGGATCTTTTCCTCACTTAAGGGCAACACTCTAATTCACAAGAGGGAATAGAAGATCTTTCACACTTTACAAGTTACTCAAATCATAAAGAAGATGTAGCTATCATGATATATGCAATGTATGCCGCTGCCTGTGTAGCAGGAACATGTATGACATGAAGATCAAGTCATGAAGAGGTGGATGTTGCATGGCAATATATCTCGGAAAGGATATGGAAGTGCCTTGATAGGTAGGTATGGTGGCTGTTTTGAGGAAAGATATAGGGAGGTTTATGATGACAGAGTGTATCAAGCCAAGGGTTTGGATGTACCGCCAAAGGTGGACGCCAACTCTTGGAGTGAGAAGAAGGAAACGCACAGCATAGGAGAGGCTAGCAAATTTGAGGAGGTGGAAGTGTCAACTTTCAATACTTACATTAGTCCGAAGAACTCATGCACTTATTATCGGTAGCTCTCAATCTAATAAGGAGGTTCACAAAGAGACAAGTACCCTGAGGAGGAGTGTATGGGGGTTTGGTTATCCTTGCGCATCCTCGACTCATGGTACGTGGGTGTACTCTAATATTCGATCCCTCCAAAGATTATCGATCCATCTAGTAGCTGGAGTTCTCAACTAGTTTTGTAGGTTTTTGAAAATAAACATAGATTGCCCAAAATACAACACCTATCACTAATAGGCTAGAGCTGTTGACACCAAAAGTTCAAACATTACTCACATCAATACTTCAAAACTATTGCAAGTTACTACTAAAGTTAAATAGCAACCTCAATTACCTACTTTCAAGACAAGACACAACTCAGTGCAACAACGAACTCTCTTAAGAAGATTAAAATGAAAACTAAAGAGAGTTCCAGCAACAAACTATACAAAAGCCAAGTCTCTTGCTAAAGACAAACTAAGACTAAAACTAAACTTGGCAGTTGCTACGAAAAGATAAAGAAGACACAACAGTGAAAAGATAGGCATGCAAAATCCTATGATGTGTTCTAGATTGGAGTGGAGCGTGTTTCTCTCCCACACAAAGTAAGATGGGGTCTAACTTGTTATGAACAGCAATAAAAGCTAAAGAAAACTAAAAATAAAACCTAAGAGCGGGACGCTCCAAGCATAGCACATAACGCATGAAGTGATAAAAATATAGTGAGACGAAGGACGAATTGATGATTGTTGATGGAGAAGGGGATGCACGGGGGCATCCCCAAGCTTAGACGCTTGAGTCTCCTTGAATATTTATTGGGGATGCATGGGGGCATCCCCAAGCTTTACCGCTTGACACTCCTGGATCTTCTTTCATCATCTTCCATCGCACACTTGAAAACTCCCTTCATACATAACTCATCACAAGCTGATTAGAGAGGTTATTACCCTTAATAAAATAATTTTTCCCCACTGGATATAAAGATATTCTTGCAGAGATACTGTTTCTCAAGATTTCCAAAAGGTTTTTGCAAAGAAAAAACAAGCTTAAGGTTTTCAAAAGTAAGGAGAGACAAAACGTGGCAGAATCTGTGAAAAATAGAACAACATGTAGTAAAGATTTTTTTAGGGGTACTTCTGCAACTCAAATATAAAAAACTCAGCACATTCGAAAGTTCCGCAATTGTATAGAGCACATTGTGTAAAATATTCAGCTCAAAAATATGAACTGGTGATTTGATCCGATTTTTTCCGTCACGAAGACAGAATATGTTTTCTGGACTACATTTCACAACTTTTGCTTCCCTTGTCATATGAGGCTATAACTTCGCACAAAGCTTGAAAATAGAGATACAATGATGTTGCTACAGTAGTAACAATCATCAAGACCACTAAAAACAGAAGTAAAAATATCTTGGGTTGCATCCCAACAAGCGCTTGCTTTTACTCCTTTAAGCTGGGTATAAGGCAAAAGATCAAGTCGTATCAATCGAATCATCATCAAGATCATCAAAAAGCTCTTCAATTTTAGAACTAGTCTTAAGAGGTCTTTCAAATAAAGGCCTAATGAAGATACTTCTAGGGATAAAACCAAAAGGCGGAAAATCAATGGGAGTTTCATTTATAAATTTATCAAAAAGAGGTATTTCTTCCAAAGTTTTCACGGTTTCAACTTCCTTGGCAATGGGTGGATTAGTTTTGGGTCGGGGACCCTTAGGGTCATAATTGAACTTAGGTTCCTTCCTGGCCGGAGTCTCTACCTTTTTTGGTTTAATTGAGGAGAAAGTAGTTCCTAGAGTATTAATGATTTCCTCGATCTTATCAATCCTAGAAGGATCCATATCATGGAATTTGAATGTCTCCAAAGTTTTAATAATTTTAAGCATGGAGCTATCAAGCCTATTCAAATTCCCTTGAATCTTGCGATCCAACTCATTTATCCTAGTTAGACTTGGTATTTCTAACTCTATCTTTTCAAGTTTTTTCATAATGTGAGCTAGAGTTATATCTTCTTGTATGCTAGCAATAGGGAGATTTCCAATAAGATTTTCAATAACATTAAGAGACTCCCAAATTGGGGCTTCTAGGAAATTCCCATTGATAGTAGTATCTAATATGAACCTATTCCAAGGTGTAATCCCAACATAAAAATTTCTAAGCAGGATAGTAGTGGATTGCTTCTTGGTGGCTCTTTTTTGAGAATCCTTAATTCTATAACAAGCATCTTTTAAACTTTCACCACCTTTTTGTTTAAAGGTGAGGACCTATGTCTCAACAAAGGAAAAAGGACCAGACATACTGACAGCTACTAGCAAGATAAATAATTGTTTTGTGATTTTTGATATAAGACACAAAGATAAAATCGAAAGGTAAACTAACAAGACTAAAAAGAAAAGGTAAAAGGTAGTGGTCAACTCCCCTATCTTATCACTCGGAGTCCCCGGCAACGGAGCCAGAAATTTTCTTGATACGCGAGAGATGATAATTGCTTCTCGTCCTTCGTTGGTTACCCCAAGTGGAAGGTGAGATGCAGCGTAGCGGCAAGTTTCCCTGGGTGAATATAGCAAGGTTGAGATCGACCATTAGGACTCCGACAATGATAAGTAGGTGGCAAGGAAACAATGGCATCGTTTTAGATAAAAGTTGTCTCCTTGACCTGGACCTGCACACAGACACAAATAAATTTGCTCCCAACGAAGTTCAGAGAGGTTGTCAATCTCTCCGGTCTTGTTGTTTAAAAAGGATAAAAACACAAGGGATAATGATAGTGATAGCAACTAAAAGTATAAGCAGAAAAGTAAATGAGCATGTAAATAGTGATGAGAACATGGACCGGGGTCCTGTGATGTTCACTAGTGACGTCTCTCTCCCAAAAGACGATAAAACTGCTATCCGAGGTAAACAAATTACAGAAGGGAAATTGACAGGATTATAAACGCATCGCAATTCTAACTATGCTACAAAATAAAGGAAGAGGCTCAAAAGCATGGGCAGTACGACAAAATAAGTAGACCGAAATCCATCTGCATCTACTACTAATCATCCACCTTGAGATATCTATCCAGAACATCTCGCTAGTATTAAGTTGCGAGCCCCACCCAAAGTGTAAACCCAAAGCAACAGACAACTTCATTAAAAAGCACTTTGCCTAAAGTAAACAATCCTTGCAATCGCGGTTACAAGCACCGTTGTTTTCCCCCTTGTGGCAATAACACATCCCCTAGACTCATGTTTCTGTCACTCAAGCGTGTCATCAGGGGGCATGAACCCACAATCGAGCATAACGTTCCCTCTTGGAGTTACTACCTAATACTTGGCCAAAGCAATAAACAGCAACGGAGAACATGCAAGAATTACTTAGGAACAAAAATATAAAAGATAAGAACCAAATATATTACTCTATCACGATCTGAACATAATCTCATAATCCATCAGATCCCATCAAACTCAGCATAGCAACAGCAAAAAGATTACATATGTGCCTCGATCATGTAGGGCAGCTCACGAGGTCTAAACCATGAAGAACAAAGAAGGGAAGAGAACATCACATAGCTACTGATCACGGACCCATGGTCCAAAGGAAACTACTCACGGCACATCCGGGAAGCGTCCATGGTAGAGGGGAAGCTCTCAGAGGTCGATCCTCCCTCCGGCAGGGTGCCGGGAAGGAGTCTGCTGGTGCTCCCGATCTTGGAAGTGAGGCGGCGGCGGAACAGAGGCGAGATCGCGAAAAAGTGTTCTCTCCTCGGAAGTTTCATGTCACGGGAGATATATAGGCGAAGGGGGCAGACAGTGGGGCCACCTGGGGTCCAGGCGCCCCCCTGGCGCGGCCAAGCCCTAGGCCGCGCCAGGTAGCCGCTTGGGGCCCTGGTGGTTCCCACCTAGTCCCCCTTTGGGACTCCAGAAGGTTCCTTCATGCTGATTTTTTATCTGATTTTTCCCAAATTTTTGGAGCGCTTTTAATATGGGGAAAACTGAAATACAAAAATAGCAGAAAATAGAAACTGGCACTGGGGTGCACTGATTTAATAGGTTTGTCCAAATATGATCAAAAGTGTATGAAAGTGTATCTATGCCATAGCAATATCACACAAAACATGCATGGAGCAAGCAGAAATTATCGATACGTGTGTGACATATGAGTTGGTAGCATGTCACCACAAAAATTATGCTTGTTATCATTTACCTACTCGAGGACGAGCAGGAATTAAGATTGGGGATGTTGATACGTCCCAAACGGATCTATAATTTATTCTTGCTCCATGGATGTGTTGGGTGATATTGCTATGCTTCTGATGCACTTTCATACACTTTTGATCATATTTGGACTAACCTATTAACTCAGTGCACCCCAGTGCCAGTTCCTATTTTTTGCTGTTTTTGTATTTCAGGTTTTCCCATTACTTAAACTGCCCAAAAAATTCCGGGGAATATATATAAAAAATCAGTGCGAAGGAACCTTCGAGAGCCCCGAAGTAGGGACAGAGGGGGCCCACCAGGGGTCCAGGCGCCCTAGTGGCCGCGACGGGTGGCCGCCTGGGCTCCCGGGGCCACCCCCTGGCCCCCCTTCGGTCTATATTTACCCCGACTTCTGAAACCCTCGAGGAGAGAACCCTTTTTGCGATTTCTCCTCTATTCCGCCGCCGCCCGGCTTCCAAGATCAGGAGCACCTGAACACCTCTTCCCGGCACCCTGCCGGAGGGAGGCTTGACCTCCGGGAGCTTATCCACCACCATGGACGCTTCCCGGATGAGCCGTGAGTAGTCCACCTTGGACCATGGGTCCATGATCAGTAGCTATGTGATGTCTTCTCTCCACCTTTTCTCTTCATTGGTTAGACCTTGTGAGCTGCCCTACATGATCAAGGCACATACCTAATTCTTTCTGGTGTTGCTATGTTGAGTTTGCTGGGATCTGATGGATTATGAGATTATGTTCAGATTGTGATAAGTAATATATTTGGTTCTTCTCCTTTTATATTTTTGTTCTTGAGTAATTCTTGCATGTTCTCCGTTGTTGTTTATTTTCAAATGGATTTCGGTCTACTTGTCTTGGCGTATTGCCCATGCTTTTGAGCCTCTTCCTTTCTTGTAGAATAATTAACATTGCAGTGCGTTTTTAATCCTTTCAATTGACCAGCTGTAATTTATTTACATTGCATAGTTGTTTATCGTATTTTGGGAGTGAGACATCACTAGTGAACTTCATGGGACCCCGGACCATATTTCCACCACTGTTTATGCCCTCAATTTACTTCATGTTTTACTTTCTAGTTGCAGTTATCATTATCATTATCTCTTGCATTTGATCCTTTGTAAACGACAAGGCCGGAGAGATTGACAAAATCTCTGTACTCGTTGGGAGCAAATTTATCTGTTGTGTGTGTAGGTCCAGGTAAAGTAAGAAAACTTGAGTTGTGAAAGACGCCATTGTTCACTTTACCACGTACTTCTCGTCGTTGGAGTCCTACGTGTTCGATCTCAACCTTGGTATCTTTGCCAAGGGAAATTACCACTCCGCTACATCTCAACCTTCCACTTGGGGTAGCCAACGAGTTAATTGATAGCAATCAGCTACCCCAAGTGGAAGGTTGAGATGCAGCGGAGTGATAATTTCCCTTGGCAAAGATACCAAGGTTGAGATCGAACCTGTAGGACTCCAACGACGACAAGTAGATGGTAAAGTGAACAATGGCGCCGTTCACAACTCAAGGTTGCTTACTTTACATGGACCTGCACACACAACAGATAAATTTGCTCCCAACAAGTACAGAGAGGTTGTCAATCTCTCCGGCCTTGTCGTTTACAAAGGGTCAAAGGCAAGAGATAATGATAATGATAACTGCAGCTAGAAAGTAAAACAGGAAGTAAATTGAGGGTCTAAATAGTGGTGGAAATATGGACCGGGGTCCCATGAAGTTCACTAGTGATGTCTCTCTCTCAAAAGACGATAAACAGCTATGTACGGTAAACAACTTACATATGGGCAATTGATATCATAAAAACGCACCGCAATGCTAACTATGCTACAAAAGAAAGGAAGAGGCTCAAAATCATGGGCAGTACGCCAAGACAAGTAGATAGAAATCCATTTGCATCTACACACTAATCATCCACTTTGAGATATCTATCCAGAACATCTCGCTGGTATTAAGTTGCGAGCCCCAACCAAAGCGTAAACCCAAAGAAACAGACAACTGCATTAAAAGAACTTTACGTAAAGAAAACAATCCTTGCAACTGCGGTTACAAGCACCGTTGTTTTCCACCTTGTGGAAACAAAACATCCCCTAGACTCATGTTTCTGTCACTCAAGCTAGTCATCAGGGGGCATGAACCCACAATCATGCATAACGCTCCCTCTTGGTATTGCTACCTACTACTTGGCCAAAGCAAATAAACAGCAACGGTGAACATGCAAGATTTATTCAAGAACATAAATATAAAAGAAGAAGAAGCAAATATATTACTCATCACAATCTGAACATAATCTCATAATCCATCAGATCCCAGCAAACTCAACATAGAAATAGCAGAACGAATTACATACGTGACTTGATCATGTAGGGAAGATCACACGGTCTAATCAATGAAGAGCAAAGGTGGAGAGAAGACATCACATAGCTACTGATCATGGACCCATGGTCCAAGGTGGACTACTCATGGCTCATCCGGGAAGCGTCCATGGTGGTGGAGAAGCTCCCAGAGGTCAATCCTCCCTCCGGCAGGGTGCCGGGAAGAGGTCTTCTTGTGCTGCCGATCTTGGAAGCGCGACAGCGGCGGAACAGAGGCAAAATCGCGAAAAAGGGTTCTCTCCTCGCGGGTTTCAGGACTAGAGGGATATATAGGCGAAGGGGGGCATCCAAGGGGCCACCAGGTAGTGCATGCGGCCTCTCGGCGCGGCCCCACCCTAGGCCGCGCCCCCTGGCTGCCTAGACTCCTGGTGGGCCCCCCTGGCCCCCCTTCGGGAGTCTGGAAGCTTCCGGGTCACTGATTTTTTATATATTTTTCCCGCAATTTTTTTGGCACTTTAAGTAATGGGAAAACCTGAAATATAAAAACAGCAGAAAACTTAAACTGGCACTGGGGTTGACGAGGGGGTGACCCCACGACTCCGGCATGTGAGGCTACCTGGTGCGTATGAAGACAGAAGGCCCGCTGGGAAGCCACGGCAGGCCCACGACTGGCCCGACCAGGCACTGACGTAGGAGTCCGCGACTAGTATGGAAGGTACAACTTGGCGTACAAGGCAAGACTAGAACTAGGAAACTATCTTTGTAACCTAGTACGGACTCCCCGAGACCTAGCCTAGTATATAAAGGCTGGGAGGGGAGACGTCCAGATCAATCCAATACACATCTACTCATCTAGCCTTGCGAGAACTCGCCTTGGCCTCCTCTGTAATCGCCTCCTCGCGCAATAATATCGAGAAGGAAGTGCTTCTCCTGTTAGCTGACGAGTATCGTCCAACCTGTGCCTTCTCTTTGACTAACCCAGGGTCCCTGACCATGGGATTTGTCAGGGATGATCCCCGTCAATTGGCGTCGTCTGAGGGAACCACACAGGTTGGAATCACGATCTCGGCAGTCCCTACCTCATCAGATCAAGACTCGAGGACTAGACCAGATCTAGCCCGCTCGAGGAATTCAAGATCACCACAAGCATCTCCACCGTCTCGTCAAAATCACCTAGCCTGCAGCCGAATAGTGTCCGGCACCTCGACGACCATTAGATCCATGGCCAGCGGAAGAGAACCCGACGACTCAAAAGGCAAACGCGAGGACTCTACTCGGGGATGATACGTCCAAAACGCATCTATAATTTCTGCTTGCTCCATGCATGTTTTGTGTGATATTGCTATGATCTAGATACACTTTCATACATTTTTGATCATATTTGGACTAACCTATTAACTCAGTGCACCCCAGTGCTAGTTCCTGTTTTCTGCTGTTTTTCTATTTCAGTTTTCCCCCATATAAAAAGTGCCAGAAAAATTCGGGAAAATTCAGATAAAAAATCAGCGTGACGGAAGCTTCGAGAAGAGCCCGGGAGGGGCTAGAGGGGGCCCCAGGCGGCCACCCGGCGCGGCCCCACCCCTGGCCGCGCCTGGGGCCCCTGGTCCACCTCTGGCTGCCCCCCTTCGCCTATTTAATCTACGTCACGGGAAAACTCCAGAAGCAGAACCCTATTCCGCGAACTCGCCTCTGTTCCGCCGCCGCCGCGCTTCCAAGATCGGGAGCACCAGAAGACCTCTTCCCGGCACCCTGCCGGAGGGAGGATTCACCTCCGGGAGTCTCCTCTCCACCATGGATGCTCCCCGGATGTCTTGTGAGTAGTTTTCCTTGGACCATGGGTCCGTGATCAGTAGCTATGTGATGTTCTCCTCCCCTCTTTGATCTTCATTGTTTAGACCTCGTGAGCTGCCCTACATGATCGAGGCACCTTTGTAATATTTCTGTTGTTGCTATGCTGAGTTTGGAGGGATCTGATGGATTATGAGATTATGTTCAGATTGTGATAGAGTAATATATTTGGTTTTTATCTCTTATATTTTTGTTCCTAAGTAATTCTTGCATGTTCTCCGTTGTTGTTTATTTCTTTGGCCAAGTAGTAGGTAGTGACTCCAAGAGGGAGCGTTGTGCTAGATTGTGGGTTCATGCCTCCCCGATGACACACTTAAGTGACAGAAACATGAGTCTAGGGGATGTGCTGTTGTCACAAGGGGGAAAACAACGGTGCTTGTGACCGCGGTCACAAGGATTGTTTACTTTACGCAAAGTTCTTTTTATTGCAGTTGTCTGTTGATTTGGGTTTACACTTTGGGTGGGGCTCGCAACTTAATACCAGCGAGATGTTCTGGATAGATATCTCAAGGTGGATGATTAGTAGTAGATGCAGATGGATTTCGGTCTAATTATTTTGGCGTACTGCCCGTGCTTTTGAACCTCTTCCTTTCTTTTGTAGCATAGTTAGCTTTGCGGTGCGTTCATAATCCTGTCAATTGCCCTTCTGTAATTTGTTTACCTCGCATAGCAGTTTTCTCGTCTTTTGGGAGAGAGACATCACTAGTGAACATCACGTATCCCGGTCCATATCCTCATTACTGTTTCCAAGCTATATTTACTTTTCTGCATTTACTTTCAAGTTGCTATCATTATCCCTTGCGTTTTATCATTTGTGAACAACAAGACCGGAGAGATTGACAACCTCCCTGAACTTTGTTGGGAACATATCTGTGTCTGTGTGCAGGTCCACGCCAGTTGCGCCGCTGACACCTACTTATCATCTCTAGAGTCCTACTGGAGACAAACCTTGGTATCTTCACCGAGGGAAAGCTCGCTGCTGTACTGCATCACGCCTTCCACTTGGGGCTCACCAAGGAAGGGCGAGAAGCCAATAAGCAAGAGTATTTCTGGCGCCGTTGCCGGGGACTCCAAGTGGTAAGATAGGGGAGTTGCACACTACCCTTTACCTTTGTTTTTTTAGTCTTGTTAGTTTACCTTTTGGTTTTTATCTCAGTGTCCTTTATGAAAAACCACAAAAATAGTTGCTACCTTTTGCCTTTGTCTTGCTTTGCCTATTTATGCTATCCTCACCATGGGTGATGAACCTCCCAAATATGGTAGGATGGACATGTTTCACTTGGATCGTCTTCGATCAATTTGTGCTCGCGCTATAAACCCAACCAACTTGGTTGAGGGAAAATCATTGGATGAGCATGCTCATTATACGCGGCACCACCTATCTCAGAAAGGGAAACACTTATGGGATCAAATACATGTTTCTTATTGCCATGCTAAACTTTTGTGTCACATTTATGATTTTACTTGCTGTTCTAATATAGATCATAAACACCTCCCTTTCCAATGTGAGTTTAATGAAAATGAGATCTTATCTTCTTATGCTAAAGGTGTTTATGATTACTTTGATGTTGAAAAGATTGAAGAGTTTGTTGCTTTTAAAGGTGCCTATGAGATTGCTTCTTTGATTGAAAAGTATCACGATACTATTTTCGAGTCTGAAAACTTTGCAGTTCTTGCTTATTGCTTCGAGAATTATACTTCCAATTCTTATATTGAGGATTTTAAAAATAGAATGCTTGCTGCCCAAGAAGAGGCTAATGATTGCTATGAAGAGGAATCTTATGATTCCGAGGACTCACTTGAAATATCCCTTTCTGAAAATTTTGATACTTGCTTTGTTGATGGCCAAGATGCCACTATGGATTATGCTTGCGAAGATGAACTTGCTATAGTTCCTTACGTCAAGCATGAAATTTTTGCTATTGCACCCACACTTGATGTCCCTATTATCCTTTTCAAATCTCCAATTCCGGAGAATTTTGCTCTTATCAAAGCTCAATGTGATGGGTTGCATTTATCTGATGATCCAAAAAACCGTGTTGAAAACAATACACGTGTGCTTGTAGGTCATGAACAACATGATTTATGTGATAGTTATATTCTTGATGTTGTTCATGATGCTACAGAAAATTACTTTGAGAGAAGAAAGTTTGGTTGTAGAAACTTCCATGTTGCAAAAACACCTCTCTTCATGTTGAAAGTTTTGAAGTTGCTCTTGTTCCACCTTCCTATGCATGTCACTTTGTGCTTCTTTGATTTATTTTCTTACGAGATGCCTATGCATAGGAAGTGGGTTAGTCTTAAATGTGTTTCATATTTTCTTCTTGATGCTCTCTTTTGTTTCAAAATTCTTATTCTTGTGAGAGCATCTTCTATAATCTTTTTTCCTAGCTTAAAGGCATAAAAGAAAGCGCTTTCGGGAGGCAGCCCGCAACAAATTTAGGTGTTTTATTTTTTCTTTTGTTGTGTCTTGATGATTGTTACTGCTGTAGCAACATCATTGTATCTTTATTTTTCAACTTTGTGCCAAGTTATAGCCTCTTACGGCAAGGGAAGTAAAAGTTGTGACATGCTGTCCAGAAAACAGATTCTGTCCTCGTGACCAGAAAAATTCCAGAAAAATCCCAGTTCATCTTTTTGAGCTGAAATTTTTATACAGTATGCTCTATACAGTTACGAAACTTCCCTATGTTCTGAGTTTTTTTATTTGAGTTGCAGAAGTGGCCCTAAGAAATTCTTTACTATCTGATGTTCTGTTTTTCACAGATTCTGCCACGTTTTGTCTCTCCTAACTTTTTCAGACCTTAAGCTTGCCTTTTCTTTGCAAAAACTTTTTGGCACTCTTGAGAAACAGTAGCTCTTCAAGAATATCTTTATATCCAGTGGGTAAAAAATTATTTATTAAGGGTACTAACCTCTCAAATCAGCTTATGATGAGTTATCTATGAAGGGAGTTTTCAAGTGTGCGTTGGAAGATGATGAAAGAAGATCCAGGAGTGTCAAGCGCTCAATCTTGGGGATGCCCCCATGCATCCCCAATAAATATTCAAGGATACTCAAGCGTCTAAGCTTGGGTATGCCCCCGTGCATCCCCTTCTCCATCAACAAATCATCAGTTCGTCCTTCGTCTCACTATATTTTTATCACTTCATACGTTATGTGCTATGCTTGGAGCGTCTCGCTCTTAGATTTTGTTTTTAGTTTTATTTAGCTTTGCTTGCTGTTCATAAAAAGTTAGATCCCGTCTTACTTTGTGTGGGAGAGAAACACGCTCCACTTTCAAAATCTAGAACACATCATAGGATTCTTCTTGCCTATCTTTTTGCTGTTGTGTGTTCTTTATCTTTTCATAGCTACTGCCATGTTTAGTTTTAGTCTTAGTTTGTCTTTAGCAAGAGCCTTGGCTTTTGTTTAGTTTGTTGCTGGAACTCTTTTTAGTTTTCATGTTTATCTTGTTAAAGAGAGGTTGTTGTTGCACTGAGTTGTGTTTTGTCTTGAAAGTAGGTAATTGAGGTTGCTATTTAATTTTAGTAGTAGCTTGCAATAGTTTTGAGGTATTGTTGTGAGTAATGTTTGGACTTTTGGTGTCAAGAGCTCTAGCCTATTAGTGATAGGTGTCGTATTTTGGGCAATCCGTGTTTATTTTCAAAACCTACAAAACTAGTTGAGAACTCTAGCTACTAGATAGATCACTACTCTTCTGAGAAGTCGAATATCAGAGAACACTCACGTACCATGAGTCGAGGATGCGCAAGGATAACCAAACCCCCATACACTCCTCCTCGGGGTACTTGTCTCTTTGTGAACCTCCTTATTAGATTGAGAGTTACCGATAATAAGTGCATGAGTTCTTCGGACTAATGTAAGTATTGAGAGTTGACACTTCCACCTTCCCATATTTTGCTAGCCTTTCCCGTGCCGTGCATTGCCTTCTTCTCACTCCGAGAGTTGGTGTCCACCTTCGCCGGTACATCCAAACCCTTAGCATGATACGCTCTGTCATCATAATCCTCCCTTTATCTTTCCTCAAAACAGCCACCATACCTACCTATCAAGGCATTTTCATAGCCTTTCCGAGTTACATTGCCATGCAACATCCACCTCTTCATGACTTGATATTCATGTCATACATGTTCCTGCTACACTGGCAGCGACATACCTTGCATACATCATGATAGTTATATCTTCTTTATGTTTTGAGTACCTTGTAAAGTGTGAAAGATCTCCTTTACCTTCTTGTAAAATAGAGTGTTGCCCTTAAATGAGGAAAATATCCCAAAGTGGACACAATAAAAGATCCCAAAGAGGACAAATGAGAGTTAAATAGAAAGAGCCATTGAGGCCACCAAAAAATACAAAAAAAGAGAGAAGGGGGCACACTACTTTCCTTTTGAGAGATCCAGACTAGTACTCCCTTTATATCCTTGTACTCCATAGAGATGATCTTTATGCATATAGCTATGTGGGGACCTTCACACTATAGAACTTGGCTTGCATATTCCAAGGATGAGCCTCCTCAAACGAGCTCTAGGTCTTCATGAGCGAGCAAGTTAGATGCACCCCCACTAGTTCCATTGGAGAGCTTCTTAGATCGTATGTGCATCCGTTGCATGGCAATCCCTACTCCTCACATCATATCTATCATTTGGCATCTCTTGCTAATGATTGTCCTCATTGATGTGAGCCTTTCTCATCCTTTTTGTCTTCCTCCTCCACCATATTTCTCTCTTTGCCATCCTAAGTGTTAACTCTCGTGCTTACGCTCATCCATTGCATGAGTGCTCGAAATATCGAAAAGGAGTGGATCAAATTGACTTGTACCTGGCTAGTGGTCTGGGGACGAGTCAAGATAAGATTCCAAAGAGGACCAAGTGTGAAACTTTAGTAGATTGAGTTCTCAATGAAAATACTTTTTTCTCTCGTATTCCCTATCCCCTTTCTTGCACGCAAACACCATTTGGAGACATTCGAGTCACGGACAGCGAGAGCTCTTGCACCTTTTTTTCTTTTGTTACTTATTTCAATGCTAATATAGACTCTTGCATGTTATGACTTGAATTGAATCTCTAACCTTGATTGCTTTACTTTTCAAAGTTCTTTTATGGTTGCTAGCATGTCACCACAGAAATTATGCTTGTTATCATTTACCTACTCGAGGACGAGCAGGAATTAAGCTTGGGGATGTTGATACGTCCAAAACGTATCTATAATTTCTGCTTGCTCCATGCATGTTTTGTGTCATATTGCTATGATCTAGATACACTTTCATACATTTTTGATCATATTTGGACTAACCTATTAACTCAGTGCACCCCAGTGCTAGTTCATGTTTTCTGCTGTTTTTCTATTTCAGTTTTCCCCCAAATAAAAAGTGCCAGAAAAATTCGGGAAAATTCAGAGAAAAAATCAGCGTGACTGAAGCTTCGAGAAGAGCCTGGGAGGGGCCAAAGGGGGGCCCAGGAGGCCACCCGGCGCATCCCCACCCCTGGCCGCGCCAGGGGGGCGCCTGGGGCCCCTGGTCCACCTCTGGCTGCCCCCTTCGCCTATTTAATCTACGTCACGGGAAAACTCCAGAAGCAGAACCCTATTCCGCGAACTCGCCTCTGTTCCGCTGCCGCCGCACTTCCAAGATCGGGAGCACCAGAAGACCTCTTCTCGGCACCCTGCCGGATGGAGGATTGACCTCCGGGAGTATCCTCTCCACCATGGATGCTCCCTGGATGTCTTGTGAGTAGTTTTCCTTGGACCATGGGTCCGTGATCAGTAGCTATGTGATGTTCTCCTCCCCTCTTTGATGTTCATTGTTCAGACCTCGTGAGCTGCCCTACATGATCGAGGCACCTTTGTAATATTTCTGTTGTTGCTATGCTGAGTTTGGAGGGATCTGATGGATTATGAGATTATGTTCAGATTGTGATAGAGTAATATATTTGGTTTTTATCTCTTATATTTTTGTTCCTAAGTAATTCTTGCATGTTCTCCGTTGCTGTTTATTTCTTTGGCCAAGTAGTAGGTAGTGACTCCAAGAGGTTGCGTTGTGCTAGATTGTGGGTTCATGCCTCCCCGATGACACGCTTGAGTGACAGAAACATGAGTCTAGGGGATGTGTTTTTGCCACAAGGGGGAAAATAACGGTGCTTGTGACCGCAGTCACAAGGATTGTTTACTTTACGCAAAGTTCTTTTTATTGCAGTTGTCTGTTGCTTTGGGTTTACACTTTGGGTGGGGCTCGCAACTTAATACCAACGAGATGTTCTGGATAGATATCTCAAGGTGGATGATTAGTAGTAGATGCAGATGGATTTCGGTCTACTTATTTTGGCGTACTTCCCGTGCTTTAGAACCTCTTCCTTTCTTTTGTAGCATAGTTAGCATTGCGGTGCGTTCATAATCCTGTCAATTTCCCTTCTGTAATTTGTTTATCTCGCATAGCAGTTTTATCGTCTTTTGGGAGAGAGACATCACTAGTGAACATCACGTATCCCGGTCCATATCCTTATTACTATTTCCAAGCTATATTTACTTTTCTGCAATAACTTTCAAGTTGCTATCATTATCCCTTGCGTTTTATCATTTGTGAACAACAAGACCGGAGAGATTGACAACCTCTCTGAACTTAGTTGGGAACAAAGTTATCTGTCTATGTGCAGGTCCATGTCAGTCGCACCGCTGACACCTACTTATCATCTCTGGAGTCCTACTGGAGACAAACCTTGGTATCTTCACCGAGGGAAAGCTCGCTGCTGTACTGCATCACGCCTTCCACTTGGGGCTCACCAACGAAGGGCGAGAAGCCAATAAGCAGGGGACACCACTCGATGAGTCGCGGCGCGTAACAGAAGGCTCGCCCACCAGACGACGACCCGCCGCCGCCCGGACTCCCACCACACGCCAAGACAGCGACTCCGAAACCCAGACCGGAGAGTACTACGACCCGAATCGAAGGCCAGATGAATTCGCCAACTTCATCTGGAACCAATCACTCAGCGACGGGATAGAACTTGACCCAAGATTCCACAGCCGAGAAGAAGACCCCTCACAGATCTTCCAAATCTCAAGGAGAAGAAGGCATGCCGGCTCCAGCAAACTCACAGCTAAAGGGCAACTGGAAGGACCTTGCGCGATCCACTGTTTTGAAGACAGTCGGGGACATCTCAGATTTAGCCACACCCTAGGAGATTGTCGCCTATTCACCGAATTCTCCAACAGCCTCAAGGAGGAGAAGCAGCGTCAAGCCAAGCGCACTCGAAAAAGCGCGCAGTCCCCAGCACCAAGCACAGAAGGGCAATACCCCACGTCCCATGGAAGAATCTGCATGATCCAAGAAGGAACACCTTCGAAAGCAAAATAAGATGCCTACACCTTGCAGGCCGAAGCAGCCGAAGGCCTAAAGATAAATGAAACCTACCAACTGAGCGACGCTGAGACCAGCATCACCTTCTCAGAGAGCGACCACCCGCCCACAGTACCGAGGCCTGGGCATGCACCCCTGGTCCTCGAAGCCCAGATCGGAGGATACGACATGGACAGAGTCTTCATGGATGGAGACAGCAGTCTAAACATAGTCTTTGCCAGCACCCTATCCCAAAATCAGACCGTGTACAGTAATCACACACACAGGGTACACGACTGAGATTAGGGTGCCACGGTGATAATATCACAGCACAACACTAAACACAAAAGGATAAACAAATATGTTACAATAGAGGGGGTCACGCGGACCCGAATACATAAGTCATACAAGCCATAATATCTGAGTACAGACATAGTTAGTCAAGTTTTGCCTTAAGAAGGCTAGCACAAATCACATCAGAGATACAGATCGAAAAGGCGAGGCCTCCTGCCTGGGATCCACCGAACTACTCCTGGTCAACGGGGAACTCGACGTCGTAGTAGGCGCCTCCGGGGTACTCCTTCTCCTGGGCTCCAACGTCGGCTGCAGCGGCCGATCAGGCAAAACAGTAAAGTAAATAAAGCAGGTGAGTATCTAGTATACCCGCGAGTCTTACGTCCTCTACTAAGCATTATGCATTGTATCAACGGAAAGAAGAGGCTATATATAGTGGACTGAAAGACAGAAATCCAGAGCAAGGGTAAGAAGCTAGGCCTAACGAAGACTAGCATCTTCCGACGATGTCTTGCAGCATGAGGTAAGAATCAGCCAACAGTTTATATAAAGCATGAAGTAACAATGCAGCAGAAGTTGCTGCAACATTGTATAATAATAAGTTGTAATAATAATTAACAATTCCTCCGAGTTCACCTCCTCGACATCCCCGTGAGGAAGAAAACCCGGAACCATACAGTTTAATAATAATAGTTTCTAGTGGTAAGATCCAGCTTCAGCATAAAGCGTCCTGTTACCGTGGACACGACTATTCGAATAGATTAATCTTCCCTGCAGGGGTGCACTTGTGTTACGCTACACGCACGGATCTCCAGGGTGGCGGGAACCTTGTTAGGGAACGCTCCACCGAGGCTATCCGACACTTCATAGCCCATCTTTCAAACTCAACAGAGAGGCCATCCGACGGTCTAAATCCTAAGTACGCCGGGCCTTGGACCCCAACCCGAACGTACTCCTGCACGGTGCGTGGCTGGCCGGTGAAGTTAAAGCAAATCCAAATAAGACACCACCGCGCGAGCAAATAAGACAACACCACTTCCCGGCGCAGGCCGCGGTACTGCTGACGTCTGAAGAGTCCTCGGAGTTCACTAAGAAGCGGAGGAGCCCATAACTCGTAGTTCCCACGGGTAGGTAGTGCGTACATGGCATATAGCCAACTCAAGACATTCACTGAACCATTTAGCATTTTAATTAACCTGCGTGACAACCGTTATCGTTGCCTCGACTTAACTGACCCGCGGACAACGACAGCAGCCAGGACCACCAGTACATCGGTGCCTGCCCCGTCGTCCCACCAAGTCACTGCGGTTACCAACAAGGTGAACCGTCTCCTTACCTTGTCTCGCGTGTGCTCCTGGGGGAGCTCGACTTTCGTAGTTTGGTAACTCTCGCGGCCAACGATCAGGGGCCAAGCACACCGGTACACTGGTCGTACCCTCCCTGTCGTCCCGTCGCAATACCTCTCGCGGGCACCGTTGGGTCGCCCGACTTCTTACCTTTAAGGACAATCGTCGTTCAGGACCCTATGGCGGTAAGACAAAGTCAGCCTCGAGTGGAGTACAAGGATTACTCCTTGATAGCTCACACTTGAGGTGACTAGGCATAACCCAGATAGGGGCCTTAGACGGTGTCTGCATTGTACCGTACCTGTGCAGTTATAATATTTCTATCCGCGTTCACTCCCCTGAGTGATCACGGCCCTCTATCTAATCCTGGCTAAGAATGCGCAGGGCTCACTGCTGAATAATGCATAATAATAATAATAATAGGCAGCATAGGATAAAGGAAGGCACATCAAGGGGCGACAAAAATCAGGCTATGTAGTTGAATAGGATTGTAATCGTAGCAGCAGCAGTAACAATGCCTAGTGCAAGAAATGTACGGAAAGATAGGCGATATCCGGGGAAGAGAATGGCTCTGCTTGCCTGGAAGCTCGACAGTAGTAGTAGGGTCGTCGACGTAGTAGTCGTACTCAGCAACGGTGTAGTCGACGGCAGCAGCGGGGTCTACCGGAGATTAAGGGGGGAAGAAACAGTAAATACACAGCAAGCATATACAAACGGATGCATGACATGACAGATGAAATGTTAACGGTATTCTAACGCAGTGCAACGCACATTTCTCGGAACGGAAATTCATCTGGGGATGAACTACCGGTTCCGGAGGATTACCGGACAGGGTGTCCGGAGGGGGAAGGATCAAGCCGGAGGTGTCGTGGGTACCGGACAAACATAAGAGGGGTGTATCCATGCTAGTTGATCTATTCCGAGAAACATTCGTGTTCGGAATAAATTCATCCGGTCACTCTAACAGTACCGGACAATTTATCGGACTGCCGGCCCGGAGGGGGAACAGTTCGATGTTTGTTGTGTTAGAGGGGTGTGATAGGCATACGGATAGCGTATTCGTATTCGTTATATTTTTCTGATCAATTTTCATGTATAAAGTTTTTGAATCCGAGTTACGGTTTAAAAGTTATTGAATTTCAAAGTTTTAAATCATTTAAATGATTTTCTGAATTTCTTTTATTATTTATTAAACATTATCCAGAACATTATCCAAAACATTATCCAGAACAGTGCTGACATGTGGGACCCACATGTCAGCCTCTGTTATTTGTAAAACATTTAATTAAATCAGAAAATGCCTCTGGACCCACATGTCAGTGACTCAATTTAATTATTAGATTAATCTAAATCATTAAGTTAATTATTTAAAGGGGACCCACCTGTTAGTGACTGGGGTTGCCCAGTCAGCACAGTTGACTGGTCAACCCAGTCAACTGGGACCAAGGGGTCCACTGGCAGTGACCCAGGGGTTGCCCCCAGGTGTGCCACGTCAGGGGGGCACCGGCGGCGAGACGCCGGCGTGCCCAGCACGGCGGAGGCCACGGGAGGGCGTCGGAAATGGGCTAGGGGGCACCGTTCGTCACGGGGTTAGATGCATTCGAACGGGAAGACAGCGCCGCGTCGATTCCAGGTGGTGGCGACGTCGGGGGTGGCCGGAAAATGTGCCGGCGACGAGGTCAGGCGGCGGTGGCGCACGGTTGAAGTGGTCGACGACAAAAGCGGGCACGGGAGGGGCCTTGCGTAGGTGTGTTATAGAGCTACGGCTCTGTGGCGTCGACTGGTAGCCGTGGCAGTGGCGGGGGCAGACGGAGTCGAGCGCTAGGTAGTTGCTGGCGGAACCGACGTCGGGCTCCCATGGCAGAACCCAAACGATGGTGAATTGGAGCGAACTGGCGGGCGGGTTCGAGCCTACGGTGCACGGGGAGTACAACGGTGCCAAAAGCGCGCGCTAGGACGGACTACATCGACGACTACGACGACGAGCCACGGCGGCCGGAGCGAGCTCAAAGGGGGAAAAGACTACGGCGCTATCGGGACTCAACGGCCAGTTGGCGACGAACGGGGAGCTCACCAGGAGCACGACGGAGGTGGCAGCGGGCTCGATGCGGGCTTGTTGTGGCCGGAATTCGTCGCGGATCCCGCCGGAGCCGAAGACGAAGGTGGTGAAGTAGCGCTCGATGTGGTGGACTCGGGCTCGATTCCTCGCGGTGGGTGAGGTAGTCGACGGTGACGCGGCTCCTGGACAACACGGCGAGGCGGCGTGAGCACGTTGGCCGCGCTTGGCCACGGCAATGGCGACGACGGCCGTCGGATGTTTTCCCCGAGGCGTGAGAGAAGAGGAGGAGGGGAAGGGGAGGGGGAGGATGTCCAGGAGGGAGGGGGCGTCGCCCTTATCGCGTCGGCGCCGAGAGGGAGCAGGTGGAGGCGGGGTCGGCCTGGCAGCGGCGTGCCCACGGCGGGCTGCCGTACGGGAGCAGGTGGGGGTGGTTGGGGAAGAAGACAACCGTGGGGGGTGGGCCTGGGCTAGGTGGGCCGTCGCCTCGAGCGAGCTTTAAGCCCTTTTTAATTTTGTTTTGTTTTCCTGTTTGCTCTATTTCTTTTCTGTAATTGATTTATTAACTCTAGCATTTTTGTAAAATGTTATTGGTGTTTGGAAATTAGGGTTACATATTACTGAGGTGCCACAAAAGGTTTTGCAGCAAAAGAAATTCATTAGATATTTATTTTAAATATTAAATGCCCAAAGTAAGGGTTTTAACCTACTGTTTGAATTGTTTGGAATTTTCTATAACTTCAAAAATTACCAAAGTTGGTCCAACATGATTATAATGATTTTAGGCAATTTACAAAAATAGTTTCATGATTTTTGGAACAACTTTATTTGAGCACTTTTGTTTTATTTTTCATTCAAAGAAGTTTCAACTAGGGTTTGGTTTGTTAGATGAGCAAGGTGCATTTGGCTTTGGGTTTTGATCCCAAGGGCTCAAGTACATGGTGCATGGGGTGTTGATCAACCACAGCATGGTTTGATCATTAGCAACACAAAGTTTTATCAAGGACAAGGGAGATCAATCAGTGATAATCCAACAGTGATGATCAACAGTGATGATGATTACTGTTACAGAAAACTGAGGGTGTTACACCTATGCAAGATGTTAATCCCATGATCAGTCTGGAAGAAGTCAGGCACAACAATACATGGTGTAGTCCCAGGTGAAGCAGCCGCCTCCATCGGAACCATCGAGCTTGATGTAATCTTCGGCAGCAAGCGCAACTTCGCAAAGCAAGTCCTCGAGTTCGAAGTGCTCGACTGGCATTCACAGTACCACGCCATACTCGGGCGACCAGCGTTCGCACAATTCATGGTGATCCCACACTATGCATATCTCAATCTCAAAATGCTGGGACCTGCAGGAATCATCACAGTCAAGGGAAGCTTAACCCATCTCAGACCAGTGCGACCGCGACTTCCACAAAGTCTCTGACACATTTGGAGCCCAACAACAGCTCAAAGAAATAGCCATGGTGACGGATAAAAGCATATTTCCGCTGGCAAGCCGAAGCGAGACAAAAGAATTCGGCCGCGACTTCAGCATCGCCAGTGACAAAATCACACACCAAGTCCACCCAACAGACCCAGAGAAGACGGTTCGCGTATATGCCCACCTTCCAGAAGAGCAAGCAACCGCCCTCATAACCTTCCTTCGCGAAGAGTGGAAAATTTTCTCCTGGTGCCCAGCCGACATGCCCGGGATACCACGAGAATTTGCAGAACACGCGCTCCACATCAAGCCAAACACCAAACCAGTAAAGCAGGCACTGCGATGATTCTCAGAACCCAAGCGCAGAGCAATCGGCGAAGAAGTCAACCGACTACTCGACGCACAGTTCATCCGAGAGGCGAAGAAAGCAACCTGGATAGCAAACCCGGTCCTAATCCCTAAAAAGGACACCGAAGTACTGAGGATGTGCGTCGACTATGGGCCTATCAACAAGCACTGCCCAAAAGATCACTTCCCCCTGCCAAGAATCGATCAAGTAATCGACTCCACAGCGGGATGCGACCTCCTCTCCTTCCTCGAGGCATACTCAGGATACAATCAGATCAGGATGAAGGAAGAAGACGAAGAGAACACCTCGTTCATCACCCCCTACGGAGTATTCTTCTACCAAACAATGACCTTTGGCCTAAAAATGCGGGAGCCACATACCAGTGGATGATGCAAGCATGCTTGAGAGACCAGATTGGCAGGAACATCCAGGTCTATGTAGACGACATTTTCATCAAAACTTACAGCTCAAACACGCTACTCGACGACCTCCGCGAGACATTCGCGGCCCTCAACAAGTACAGGATCAAGATCAACCCGAAAAAATGCGTGTTCGGCGTCCCAGCCAGAAAATTACTCGGGTACATGGTATCTGCCCGAGGAATCGAAGCAAACCCCGAAAAGGTTCAAGCAATCGCCAAGATGCAAAGGCCAACCAACATCAGAGGAATACAACAGCTCACAGGAAAGCTCGCAGCATTGAGCTACTTCATCAGTAGGTTAGGCGAAAGGACCTTACCGTTCTACAAACTGCTGAGAAAAGGAGAAAAATTTGAGTGGACCAAGGAAGCCAACAATGCATTCGCAGACCTAAAGAAGACCCTCTCGACCCCAGCAATCTTGGCGGTGCCTAAATAAAGGGAAAAGTTGTATCTCTACATAGCAGCATGCAGTAGTGTCGTGAGCACGGTGCTTGTCGTCGAGCGCGCAGAAGAAGGCAAAATCCAGATCATCCAAAGACCAATTTACTACCTCAGCACGCTACTCACGAAGCCACAGCAGCGGTACCCACACTACCAGAAGCTCCTGCTCGCCATTATCATGACCTCCAGGAAAGTATCGCACTACTTCGACGAACATTCCATCATAATCGTGAGCAGTGCACCACTCGCGGACATCCTCAACAATCCCGGAGAAACCGGTCGAGTCGCCGAGTGGAACATGGAGATCAGCCCGCGAGACCTGCAGTTCAAACACCCGACACCAATCAAAGCCCAAGTACTCCCAGACTTCCTGGTCGAGTGGGCAGAAATCCAAATAGCAGGTCCCCCAGAACTATCCAACTCATGGACGATGTATTACGAAGGATCTAAAAGACAGCAAGGAGCCGGAGCAGGCGTCATCCTAGTCTCCCCCAAAGGAACAAATCTCAAATACATCCTCTAAATCAACTTCAGCAACGCCTCCAACAACGAAGCAGAATACGAGGCACTAATTCACGGGATGCGCATGGAAAAAACTTATGGTGCCACTCGCCTCTCGATCTATGGCGACTCCAACCTCATCATCCAGCAGGCGATGAGAGACTGTAACACAGTCGCAGACAACATGGCAGCCTACCAGAAGCTCTATAACACACTAGAGGGAGGATTCGACGGCTGTAACTCAACTACATCCCCAGAGCAAATAATACAGAAGTCGACGAACTCGCGAACATCGGATCGACTCGAGGACCAATACCACCAGGCGTTTTCCTCGAGAGCATCAACCAGAAATAAATAAAAGCAAAGCCAGCGGAACCCAAGATAGTCGCAGAGGAAGACGACACAAATGAGCCAGCACAGGTGGCAACAATGACCGCAGATCATGGCACAAACAACCAAGCAATCGAAGTCGAAGAACCAGCATCACTCGAAGACCCGGCCAGGGCAAGACCCTTCCTTCGATTCCTAGTCGAAGGCACCCTACCACAAGACGTCGCAGAAGCCCGACGCATCAGTCGACGATCTAAAGCATTCACAGTAATCAACAGAAAGCTCTACAAGTGCAGCATTTCCCAGGTCCTCCAAAAGTGTATAGACGAAGAAGACGGCAAAGCCCTACTACTCGATATTCACGAAGGTACCTTCGGGCATCACGCCAGCAGTCAAGCACTCGTGGCAAAAGCCTTACGGGCAGGATTCTACTGGACGACCGCCATGAGAAATGCAGAGGACATCGTACGGCGTTGCATCGCCTGCCAAAAATTCGCCAGCAGGCCACACGCCCCAGCATCGGAACTCAAAACCATACCGTTGTCATGGCCATTCGCCACATGGGGACTCGACATGGTAGGCCCACTCAAGAAATCCTCAAAAGGAGGAAGAATACACCTACTGGTCGCAGTCGACAAGTTCACCAAATGGATTGAGGCAGTACCAATCACCTGCTCAACAGCCCTCACGGCAGTCAACTTCATCAAATCAATCATCTCCAGATTCGGAGTACCACACACCATCATCACAGATAATTGCACAAACTTCAAAGCAGCAGAATTACAAAACTTCTGCCACGAGCTAGGCATCAAAATCAACTACGCATCAGTCGCACACCCGCAGTCCAACGGCCAAGTAGAGAAAGCTAACGGTCTAGTATGCGGACGAATAAAAAACGACTCCTCGCACCACTAGAACAAGCCGCAGGAAATTGGATAGAGGAACTTCCCGCAGTACTATGGAGCCTGCGCACCACCCCAAACATCTCAACCCAGTATACACCATTTTTCTTGGTATACGGGGCAGAAGCAGTACTGCCGCACGACTTAAAATTTGGAGCACCCAGAATCTCAAGGTACGAAGAGGAAGAGGCGGAAGAAGCGCTGCAGAATGACAAAGACATAGCAGACGAAGCACGGGACATAGCCATCACAAGATCTGAAGGATACCATGACAAATTACGCACATATCAAAGCAGTTGCCTGCGGACCAGAACGTTCAACAAAGGAGACCTCGTGCTATGGCTGATACAGGAAAAAGTACACAAACTTGCCCCATAATGGGAAGGGCCGTTCATCATCTCGGAATTCATAGGAGGAGGAGCATATAGATTTTAGAACCCGAAGACCAATGAGGACGTGGGAAATCCCTGGAACGTAGCGAACCTACACCTGTTCTACCCATAGTCCTCTAGGCATTGTCAGAAACATCGGCAGCAGCACCGATCGGCAAGTCATATAAAATTCGAAGGAATAAAACAATGTTGCCCAAAGCACCTTACTCAAAAGCACTCGGGGGCTCGAGCATAAAACTCCCCCCGAGAGATGCTATCTTCGCTCATGTGACCTTTACTTAAAATCACTCGGGGGCTCGAGCATAAACTCCCCCCGAGAGACGCTATCTTCGCTCACGCGACCTTTACTTAAAAGCACTCGGGGGCTTGAGCATAAAAATCCCTCCGAGATACGCTATCTTCGCTCATGCAACCTTTACTTAAAAGCAATCGAGAGCTCGAGCATAAAAATCCCCCCGAGAGACGCTATCCTCGCTAAAAAACGCGACCTTGTGTACAGCCATCGGGATCCCAGAACGCAAGACTCCCGCCAAAAACAAAAGTCCCGGCAAAGAAAGTCGCATCAAAAAGTGCATGATTCTTTAGTCTTCACCCGTTCGCAAGCGATCACCTAAAGACTCGGGGGCTACTCCCATCGGTAGCGCTGGCGCGCACCCGATCCAAACTTGGAAAAATTCAAAAACAGCTACAAACCAGTGAGACAAAAATTCATAAAGCCTACGCTTGATTCTACAAATCAAACGCAGCCTCGGGGGCTGCTCCCATCGGGAGCGCTGGCGCGCACCCGCGAAGACAATTTCATTACAAAGGAGTGGAAGACAATTTCATTACAAAGGAGTCGAAGACAATTTCATTACAAAGGAGTCGAAGACAATTTCATTACAAAGGAGTCAAAGACAGTCATTTCATGACAAAGAAGTCAAAACGACAGTTTCTACTACAGAAGGACCCGCGGAACTACAAGATGGGCTATATTCAACTTCTACATGTGTGCTCATGCTGAGATAATTGGCACTTTCGTGCCACAACCTGACGGGCATCACCACAGACAAAGTAGCAACCCAGCCGGTGAAGAAGAAGGTCGTCGTCCTACAGTTCTACAAGGTGCCTCGCCTACCAACGCAACCGCTTGACGACCGGTTTGACGTCCAGTTCATCCTCAGAACTAGAAGAGCAAACAACATCGGCCAAGGAATCATACGAAGACACGGGAGAAGCTGGCGAACCACCACTCGAGCCATTGGAATCACCGCTGCTTGTTTCCTCCTAGTATGGATCCATACGGTTGCCACCGGCATCAAATGCACGGATAATAACAGTATCTTCACCGTCAAAACGGCAGCAAAGGCTATCTCCGCCGCGTAGATTCAACTGACAAGAAAATTCCCTCCAGCCAGAACCAAGGAAAATCAAGGATGAATTATCAACTTCCAACTCCACCCAAGAAGAAGAACAAGCGCATCCGTGAAGACGGAGCCAGAAGCCCCTCAAGTTACGCTCAGAAGCTATGGAGGCAAACGAGAATGGAAGAGGAATCCGGGCAGCATTCCGGCTAAGAACACGTCAAAGAAAATCATAGCGCCAAAAACCCTCTTCCATGGAGGAAGAAGAAGAAGGCACCGACGTGGTACCATGACATCCACCACGTGAAGAACGAGGTGTGCGGCCACCACGACCTCGCCCAGCCACACCACCACCACCCTTGGGCGCCATATGAAGAAGAAGCAGAAGAGAAAGATGCGAAGAATGAATGCCCAGAACAGGCAAACCAAAGGAGGTATTTATAACACAATCCAAGGGCAAACCTGGAAAACACGAAGAAGCCCAGGCGGCACCATCATTGATTCAAAGACTAAGCGCGCCGGGCGTTACGGTTTCCAAGACAAGATGCTTTCACACAGTCAGCATTATTTAAAAGACGCGTCAAATCTCGCCTGTTTCCTGATACGTCCAAAATGTATCTATAACTTCTGCTTGCTCCATGCATGTTTTGTGTGATATTGCTATGATCTAGATACACTTTCATACACTTTTGATCATATTTGGACTAACCTATTAACTCAGTGCACCCCAGTGCCAGTTCCTGTTTTCTGTTGTTTTTCTATTTCAGTTTTCCCCCATATAAAAAGTGCCAGAAAAATTCCGGGAAAAATACAGGAAAAATCAGCGTACAGGAAGCTTCGCGAAGATCCCGAGTGGGGACAGAGGGGAGCCAGGGGGGCCCAGGCGGCCACCCGGCGCGGCCCCACCCCTGGCCGCGCCAGGGGGGCGCCTGGGGGCCCTGGTCCACCTCTGGCTGCCCCCTTCGCCTATTTATTCTCCGTCACGGGGAAACTCCGAAGACAGAAACCTATTTCGCAAACTCTCCTTTGTTCCGCCGCCAACGCGCTTCCGAGATCGGGAGCACCAGAAGACCTCTTCCCGGCACCCTGCCGGAGGGAGGGCCGACCTCCGGGAGTCTCCTCTCCACCATGGATGCTCCCCGGATGTCTCGTGAGTAGTTTTCCTTGGACCATGGGTCCGTGATCAGTAGCTATGTGTTGTTCTCCTCCCCTCTTTGTTCTTCATGGTTTAGACCTCGTGAGCTGCCCTACATGATCGAGGCACTTTTTTAATCTTTCTGCTATTGCTATGCTGAGTTTGATGGGATCTGATGGATTATGAGATTATGTTCAGATTGTGATAGAGTAATATATTTGGTTTTTATCTCTTATATTTTTGTTCCTAAGTAATTCTTGCATGTTCTCCGTTGCTGTTTATTGATTTGGCCAAGTAGTAGGTAGTGACTCCAAGAGGGAACGTTATGCTCGATTGTGGGTTCATGCCCCCCGATGACACGCTTGAGTGACAGAAACATGAGTCTAGGGGATGTGTTTTTGCCACAAGGGGGAAAACAACGGTTCTTGTAACCGCGGTTGCAAGGATTGTTTACTTTACGCAGAGTTCTTTTTAATGCAGTTGTCTATTGCTTTGAGTTTACGCTTTGGGTGGGGCTCGCAACTTAATACCAGCGAGATGTTCTGGATAGATATCTCAAGGTGGATGATTAGTAGTAGATGCAGTTGGATTACAGTCTACTTATTTTGGCGTACTTCCCGTGCTTTTGAGCCTCTTCCTTTCTTTTGTAACATAGTTAGCATTGCGGTGCGTTCATAATCCTGTCAATTGCCCTTCTGTAATCTGTTTACCTCGCATAGCAGTTTTATCGTCTTTTGGGAGAGAGACATCACTAGTGAACATCACGTATCCCGGTCCATATCCTTATTATTGTTTCCACACTATATTTACTTTTCTTCTTTTTACTTTCAATTGCAATCATTATCCCTTGTGTTTTACCCTTTGTGAACAACAAGACCTGAGAGATTGACAACCTCTCTGAACTTCGTTGGGAACAAAGTTATCTGTGTCTGTGTGCAGGTCCGCGTGAGTTGCGCCGCTGAAACCTACTTATCATATCCGGAGTCCTACGGGAGACAAACCTTGGTATCTTCACCGAGGGAAACTTGCTGCTGCGCTACATCTCAAACCTTCCACTTGGGGTAACCAACGAATGGCGAGAAGCCATCAAGCAAATTTCTGGCGCCGTTGCCGGGGACTCCGGGTGCTAAGATAGGGGAGTTGCACACTACCCTTTACCTTTGTTTTTTTTAGTCTTGTTAGTTTATCTTTCATTTTTTATCTTTGTGTCTTTTATCAAAAATTACAAAAAAATCTACCACACTTGCTTCTACTATGGGTTCCACTGAAAACATCAAGTTGTGTGACTTCACTAGTCAAAACAACCAAGACTTTATCTGCACTCCCATTTCCACACTTGCCACTTCAGCTACCTCTTATGAAATTAAACCTGCTTTGCTAAACCTTGTTATGAGAGATCAATTCTCTGGTGCTGGAGATGATGCTGCTTTACACTTGAATAATTTTGTTGAACTATGTGATATGCAAAAGTATAAAGAAGTAGAAGGTGATGTTGTTAAGCTCAAGCTCTTTCCTTTCTCTTTAAGGGGAGACGCTAAAATCTGGTTTCAATCTTTGCCTAGAAATAGCATAGATTCTTGGGATAAGTGCAAAGATGCTTTTATAGGGAAGTACTACCCACCTGCTAAAATTATCCAATTGAGGAGTAACATTATGAATTTTAAGCAATTGGATAATAAACACGTTTCCCAAGCTTGGGAATGAATGAAATCTCTTGTTAAGAAATGCCCTACACATGGTTTGACTACCTGGATGGTTATCTAGACTTTTTATGCAGGCTTGAACTTTACCTCGCGGAACCTGTTAGATTCGGCCGCGGGAGGAACCTTTATGTCAACTACACTTGGTGTTGCCACGAAGCTTCTCGATGAGATGATGACCAATTATTCCCAATGGCACACCGAACGCACTCCAACAGGTAGGAAGGTAAATTCTGTCGAGGAAATTACCCCGCTCAATGAAAAAGTTGATTTAATTATGTCTCTACTTACCAAGCAACCCTCTATTGATCCTCATGATGTCCCTTTAAATTCTTTGGTTGCCCAAGAACAAGTAGATGTGAACTTTATTGCTAGAAACAATTTCAACAACAATGCTTATAGGGGTAATTTTGCTAGCAATCCTAGACCGTTCCCATCCAACTATGGGAACATCAATACCTACCCTAGCAACAAAAAACCCTTATCTGAATTAGAAAGCATGCTTAGAGACTTTATCACTATCCAAAAATCCTTCAACAAAAATGTAGAGGAGAAATTAGCTAAAATAGATAATCTCTCTTTGAAGGTAGAATGCTTAGCCCTTGATATTGAGATGCTTAAAATTAGAACCTCACCCCTTGAGGAGAATAAGGCCACTCCTATTAATGCTATCCAATTACAAATGAATGAAAATATTAGGATGATGGCTAAACTTAAAGAAAGATGGGCTAGAAAAAAAGAGGAAGAGGATAGAATTAAGAGCCTTCCTACACACCACACAGTTTCCACTATCCAAATTGTTGAGGACACTCAAACTATTAGCACCCAATGCACTCCTAGTCCCGTTGGACCTATTAATGGTGATGCTAATACCTCAACCGAAGACGAAGAAACTCCTATGAACATAGAGGGTTTCAAACAAGTGAGCCTAGATGACACTACTACCACCTTTGATAGTAGTGATATTTATTTTGATAGTTGCACCCTCTCAGAAGTTATTATCTTGCTACACAAAATGTCTAGAGACCCCCACACTAGCACACTTAATATTGCCTTCAAGGAGCATATCAAAAATGCTCTCATCAAAGCTAGGGAGGAGAAGCTTAGAGTAGAAGCCTCCATACCTAGGAAGCTAGATGGTGGTTGGGACCCTATGATCAAAATTAAATTAAATAACTTCTCTTGCTATGCTTTATGTGATGTTGGAGCTAGTACCTCCGTTATGCCCAAAAGAATATTTGATATGTTTGAATTGAAGCCTTTTGAGCCTTGTGCTTTTGGTGTTCGTCTTGTTGATTCTTCCGTAAAGAAACCTTTGGGGAAGATCGACGATGTTCTTATCATTGTCAATGACAACTATGTTCCCGTTGATTTTATTGTTATGGATATAGAGTGTGAACCTTTGTGTCCAATTATTTTGGGTCGTCCTTTTCTTCGCACCGTTGGTGCGGTTATTGAAGGGGAATATAAAATTCCAATTCCCATTAAAAAAGGGGATGGAACACTTCCCTAGAAATAAAATCAAGTTACCTTTTGAGTCCGTTACACGGGCTAGTTATTCTCTTTCTCTTGATAAAACTTGATTCTTCTTTTTGCATCATGCCTAACTAAAAGGCATAAAAGAAAGCGCTTTCGGGAGGCAGCCCGCAACGAATTTAGGTTTTTCTTTTTGATTTTTGTGTGTCTTGATGTTTGTTACTACTGTAGAAACATCATTGTATCTTTATTTTTCAACTTTGTGCCAAGTTATAGCCTCTTAGGCAAGGGAAGTAAACGTTGTGACATGCTGTCCAGAAAACAGATTCTGTCCTCGTGACCAGAAAAATTCCAGAAAAATCCCAGTTCATCTTTTTGAGCTGAAATTTTTACACCGTATGCTCTATAAAATTATGAAACTTCCGTATGTTCCGAGTGTTTTTATTTGAGTTGCAGAAGTACCCCTAAGAAATTCTTTACTATCTGCTGTTCTGTTTTTCACAGATTCTGCCACGTTTTGTCTCTCCTAACTTTTGCAAACCTTAAGCTTGCTTTTTCTTTGCAAAAACTTTTTGGCACTCTTGAGAAACAGTAGATCTTCAAGAATATCTTTATATCCAGTGGGGAAAAATTATTTATTAAGGGTACTAACCTCTCTAGTCAGCTTATGATGAGTTATGTATGAAGGGAGTTTTCAAGTGTGCGATGGAAGATGATGAAATAAGATCCAGGAGTGTCAAGCGCTCAAGCTTGGGGATGCCCCCATGCATCCCCAACAAATATTCAAGGAGACTCAAGTGTCTAAGCTTGGGGATGCCCCCGTGCATCCCCTTCTCCATCAACAATCATCAGTTCGTCCTTCGTCTCACTATATTTTTATCACTTCATGCGTTATGTGCTATGCTTGGAGCGTCACGCTCTTAGGTTTTGTTTTTAGTTTTCTTTATCTTTGCTTGCTGATCATAACAAGTTAGATCCCGTCTTATTTTGTGTGGGAGAGAAACACGCTCCACTTTCAAATTTAGAACACATCATAGGATTTTTCCTGCTTATCTTTTTCCTGTTGTGTGTTCTTTATCTTTTCATAGCTACTGCCATGTTTAGTTTTAGTCTTAGTATGTCTTTAGCAAGAGCCTTGGCTTTTGTTTAGTTTTTTGCTGGAACTCTTTTTAGTTTACATGTTTATCTTGTTAAGGAGATTTGGTTGTTGCACTGAGTTGTGTCTTGTCTTGAAAGTAGGTAATTGAGGTTGCTATTTAATTTTAGTAGTAACTTGCAATAGTTTTGAGGTATTGATGTGAGTAATGCTTGAACTTTTGGTGTCAAGAGCTCTAGCCTATTAGTGATAGGTGTCGTATTTTGGGCAATCCGTGTTTATTTTCAAAACCTACAAAACTAGTTGAGAACTCTAGCTACTAGATGGATCACTAATCTTTGGAGGGATCGAATATTAGAGTACACTCACGTACCATGAGTCGAGGATGCGCAAGGATAACCAAACCCCCATACACTCCTCCTCGGGGTACTTGTCTCTTTGTGAACCTCCTTATTAGATTGAGAGTTACCGATAATAAGTGCATGAGTTCTTCTGACTAATGTAAGTATTGAAAGTTGACACTTCCACCTTCCCATATTTTGCTAGCCTCTCCCGTGTCGTGCATTGCCTTCTTCTCTCTCCGAGAGTTGGTGTCCACCTTCGCCTGTGCATCCAAACCCTTGGCATGATACGCTCTGTCATCATGAGCCTCCTTATATCTTTCCTCAAAACAGCAACCATACCTACCTATCAAGACATTTCCATAGCCTTTCCGAGTTATATTGTCATGCAACATCCACCTCTTCATGACTTGATCTTCATGTCATACATGTTCCTGCTACACTGGCAGCGACATACATTGCATACATCATGATAGTTACATCTTCTTTATGATTTTGAGTACCTTGTAAAGTGTGAAAGATCTCCTTTACCTTCTTGTAAAATAGAGTGTTGACCTTAAGTGAGGAAAAGATCCCAAAGTGGACACAATAAAAGATCCCAAAGTGGACACAATAAAAGATCCCAAAGAGGACAAATGAGAGTTCAATAGAAAGAGCCATTGAGGCCACAAAAAAATAGAAAAAAATAGAAAAAAGGAAAAAAAGAAAAAAAAGAGAGAAAGGGGCAACACTACTATCCTTTTGAGAGATCCACACTAGTACTCCCTTTATATCCTTGTACTCCATAGAGATGATCATTATGCATATAGCTATGTGGGGACCTTCACGCTATAGAAATTGGCTTGCATATTCCAAGGATGAGCCTCCTCAAACGAGCTCTAGGTCTTCATGAGCGAGCAAGTTAGATGCACCCCCACTAGTTCCATTGGAGAGCTTCTTAGCTCGTATGTGCATCCGTTGCATGGAAATCCCTACTCCTCACATCATATCTATCATTTGGCATCTCTTGCCTATGATTGTCCTCATTGATGTGAGCCTTTCTCATCCTTTTTTGTCTTCCTCCTCCATACTTCTCTCTTTGCCATCCTAAGTGTCAACTCTCGTGCTTACGCTCATCCATTGCATGAGTGCTCAAAATATCGAAAAGGAGTGGATCAAATTGACTTGTACCTGGCTAGTGGTCTGGGGACGAGTCAAGATAAGATTCCAAAGAGGACCAAGTGTGAAACTTTAGTATATTGAGTTCTCAACACAAAAATATTTTTTTCTCGTATTCCCTATCCCCCTTCTTGCACGCAAACACCATTTGGAGACATTCGAGTCACGGACAACGAGAGCTCTTGCACCTAATGTTATTTTGTTACTTGTTTCAATGCTAATATAGACTATTGCATGTTATGACTTGAATTGAATCTCTAACCTTGATTGCTTTACTTTTCAAAGTTATTTTATGGTTGCTAGCATGTCACCACAGAAATTATGCTATTATCATTTACCTACTCGAGGACGAGTAGGAATTAAGCTTGGGGATGTTGATACGTCCAAAACGTATCTATAATTTCTGCTTGCTCCATGCATGTTTTGTGTGATATTGCTATGATCTAGATACACTTTCATACACTTTTGATCATATTTGGACTAACCTATTAACTCAGTGCACCCCAGTGTCAGTTCCTGTTTTCTACTGTTTTTCTATTTCAGTTTTTCCCCATATAAAAAGTGCGAGAAAAATTCCGGAAAAAATACAGGAAAAATCAATGTACCGGAAGCTTCGCGAAGAGCCCGACTGGGGCTAGAGGGGAGCCAGGGGGGCCCAGGCGGCCACCCGGCGCGGCCCCACCCCTGGCCGCGCCAGGGGGGGGGCGCCTGGGGCCCCTGGTCCACCTCTGGCTGCCCCCTTCGCCTATTTATTCTCCGTCACGGGGAAACTCCGAAGACAGAACCCTATTTCGCAAACTCTTCTCTGTTCCGCCGCCGCCGCGCTTCCGAGATCGGGAGCACCAGAAGACCTCTTCCCGGCACCCTGCCGGAGGGAGGGCCGACCTCCGGGAGTCTCCTCTCCACCATGGATGCTCCCCGGATGTCTCGTGAGTAGTTTTCCTTGGACCATGGGTCCGTGATCAGTAGCTATGTGATGTTCTCCTCCTCTCTTTGTTCTTCATGGTTTAGACCTCGTGAGCTGCCCTACATGATCGAGGCACTTTTGTAATCTTTCTGCTATTGCTATGCTGAGTTTGATGGGATCTGATGGATTATGAGATCATGTTCAGATTGTGATAGAGTAATATATTTGGTTTTTATCTCTTATATTTTTGTTCCTAAGTAATTCTTGCATGTTCTCTGTTGCTGTTTATTGCCTTGGACAAGTAGTAGGTAGTGACTCCAAGAGGGAACGTTATGCTCGATTGTGGGTTCATGCCCCCCGATGACACGCTTGAGTGACAGAAACATGAGTCTAGGGGATGTGTTGTTGCCACAAGGGGGAAAACAACGGTGCTTGTAACTGCGGTTGCAAGGATTGTTTACTTTATGCAGAGTTCTTTTTATGCAGTTGGCTGTTGCTTTGGGTTTACACTTTGAGTGGGGCTCGCAACTTAATACCAGCGAGATGTTCTGGATAGATATCTCAAGGTGGATGACTAGTAGTAGATGCAGTTGGATTACGGTCTACTTATTTTGGCCTACTGCCCGTGCTTTTGAGCCTCTTCCTTTCTTTTGTAGCATAGTTAGCATTGCGGCGTGTTTGTAATCCTGTCAATTGCCCTTCTGTAATTTGTTTACCTCGCATAGCAGTTTTATTGTCTTTTGGGAGAGAGACATCACTAGTGAACATCACGTATCCCGGTCCATATCCTTATTACTGTTTCCACGCTATATTTACTTTTCTGCTTTTTACTTTCAATTGCTATCATTATCCCTTGTGTTTTACCCTTTGTGAACAACAAGACCGGAGAGATTGACAACCTCTCTGAACTTCGTTGGGAACAAAGTTATCTGTGTCTGTGTGCAGGTCCGCGTTAGTTGCGCCGCTGACACCTACTTATCATATCCGGAGTCCTACGGGAGACAAACCTTGGTATCTTCACCGAGGGAAACTTGCTGTTGCGCTACATCTCAAACCTTCCACTTGGGGTAACCAACGAAGGGCGAGAAGCCATCATTTCCCATACAAGCCTTGGAAATCCAACAGGCACCAGGCAGCACGGCACCCAAGTCATCATCATGACTAGCTAGAAGACGAGACGGCTCGAAGGCTATCTTAGGTCATCAAAAATCATGCCAATGCTTATCAAAGCATCATATCAAGAAAGGAAGGATCAGGATACAAGGGAAAGGCAAACGACAACAAAAGCTACTTATCTCTTGGGGAAAATTTTATGATTCCAAAAAACTATTACTCCCATCGGGAGTACCTTTATTCGAGTTCGGGTGCTCCCTCACCCAGAAGGCAAAGATGTGCTCGAGTGATCACTCGCATCAGCAAGAAACAATATACTCTCGGAGTTCGGGTGCTCACTCACCCCGAAGACAGTAAAGCATTCGAGTGACTACTCGCACAAAGACTTAGCGATTCAACAACATGACTTACCGCGCACTCGACGACATTCCGAGTGGGTGCTTTCTTCTTTTCCTCGCCTTAGTTCATTACAAACTCCGCGAGTGACAGCTAAACAGCCCACTTGATTATTTATTCCAAGTGGGTGCATCGCTAAACAGGCTCTGTGCCTCTACAAAAGCAATTATGCCTGGACTACGACACATTGTACCCAGATGCCACGCAAGCTTAGCGTGTAGGTAAGACCCCGCTGCGCAGAACGGCCGGGCCAGGACTTGCCGCAGAGCGATTTCACTCCCGATCTTTTCCATGCGCTCGCATGATAGAAAGAGCCGAGTAGACGCGCTCAGGCTATGTTCTTAGACTAGCAGCAATTGATCCTTTAAGACCTGCAGCGGCATGACTTTGCTTGACACCGGTCGTTCAAGTTCATGTCGAGGGACGTGGGCTTGATTGGGCTACTGCGGTATTTTCCACTAGCGCAATTCACTAAGGCTCGACCAGTCGACTCCTTGGGCCCTTTCAGCTTAGCAATCACTCAAAACAGATATTGTCATGGCTCAAAACTGCCAGCGACCCACGGCGATGCCGCGCCTACAAACGATAAAGGATGAACGATTTCAAGTCCCTGCGCGACTCTTCGAGTCCCCCAGGAACTCGGGGGCTTCTAACGAGGGGGTGACCCCACGAATCCTGCATGTGAGGCTACATGGTGCGTATGAAGACAGAAGGCCCGCTGGGAAGCCACGGCAGGCCCACGACTGGCCCGAACAGGCACCAACGTAGGAGTCCGCGACTAGTATGGAAGATACAACTTGGCGTACAAGGAAAGACTAGAACTATGAAACTATCTTTGTAACCTAGTACGGAGTCCCCGAGACCTAGCCTAGTATATAAAGGATGGGAGGGGAGACGTCCAGATCAATCCAATACACATCTACTCATCTAGCCTTGCGAGAACTCGCCTTGGCCTCCTCTGTAATCGCCTCCTCACGCAATAATATCGAGCAGGAAGTGCTTCTCCTGTTAGCCGACGAGTATCGTCCAACCTGTGCCTTCTCTAGGACTAACCCAGGGTCCCTGACCATGGGATTTGCCGGGGCTGATCCCCGTCAGGGGTGCACTGAGTTAATAGGCTAGTTCAAATATGATCAAAAGTGTATGGGATTAAACCTCCTTTGCTCAATCTAGTCATGAAAGAACAATTTTCGTGAGTAGGAATTATGTGATATGCAAAAGTACAAAGAAGTAGATGGTGACATTGTTAAACTTAAGCTTTTTTCCTTTTTCCTTGAGAGGAAGATATAAGGAATGGTTACAGTCCTTACCTAGGAATAACATAGATTCTTGGGATAAATGTAAGGACGCCATTATTTAGAAGTATTATACCCCTGCTAAAATTATTCAATTAAGGAGTAATATTATGAACTTTAGACATAATGAACATGTTGCTCAAGCTTGGGAAAGAATGAAATCTCTTGTTTAGAATTGTCCCACTCATGGACTACCTACTAGGATGGATATCCCAACTTTTATGTAGGATTTCACTTTGCCTCGCGGAATTTGTCAGGTTCGGCCGCGGGAGGAACCTTTATGTCCATAACACTTCATGCAGCTACAAAACTATTAGATGATATCATGACAAATTACTCTCAATTGCACACCGAACGGTCTCCAACAGGTAAGAAGGTAAACTCTCTTCAAGATATCTCCTCTCTAAATGAAAAGGTTGATATGATTATGTCTAAGCTTACTAAGAAAGTGCATAATTATCCTCGTGATGTTCTCAAGGAAAAGAGCAAGTTGATGTTAATTTTATTTCTAGGAACAACTTTAATAACAATGCTTATAGGAGTAATTTTGGTAACAACAATCCTAGGCCTTTTCCATGAAAACAACTCCTATGGTTATACTCCTATGATTAGGGAATACCTAGTCATGAAATGATTTTAGAAATAGAGAAGGCCACTAAGGATTACATGCATACTAAATATGAGCAGAATAAGGTCTTCTCTAGACAGTTAGATGAACATTCTTCTGTCTTGAAAATATTAGCAAACAACTTGAGGGCTTGAATAGTGAGATCTCTAATCTGCAAACTAGAGTCACTACCATTAAAACTTATCTATAATATGTCTCATACTCAGGATACCTTGATAAATCAAATGGCGGTCAAACCCGAAGTTGTTTCCTCGCTAGAAGAGAGAGGCAAGAGCCTTCCCACACACACTACATTTGTTACCATACACGTTATTGATGATTTAAAAAACTTTCAGCGCCCATCACACCCCTATTCCTAGCAATGGACCTCTCAATGGGAATGTTGAAACCTCAATTGTAGGACAAGAGAGTCCTACTAATTCGGAGGATGTCAAAGAAAATAGAGTAAAAGATGTGATACAAAATAGAATGGTATTAGATAATAGCACACTCACTTTAATTAATGGTAGTGAGCTTAACTTTGACGATTGCAATCTCTCTGAAGTTATCCAATTCCTCCAAAATATGGCCAAAGTTGCCCACACTAGTTCACTAAATATGGCTTTCACTGAGCATATCACTAATGCTCTTATCAAGGCTTGGAAAGAAAAACTTAGATTAGAGGTTTCTATCCCTAGAAAATTTCAAGATGGACGGGATCCTATGGTTAAATTTGATGATTTTGTGTGACATGCTTTATGTGGTCTTGGAGCTAGTGCCTTAGTTATGCCAAAGAGACTTTATGATATGCCTGAATTAAAATCTATTGATCCTTGCTCTTTGGGTGTTTGACTTGTTGACCCTTCTATTAAGAAAACTATAGGAATAATAGATGATGTGCTTATTGTGGTCAATGATAATTATCTTCCTGTTGATTTCTTTGCCATGGACATTGAATGTGATCCTCCATGTCTAATTATTTTTGGAAGACCTTTTCTCCGCACCGTTGGTGCTATCATTGAGATTAAAGAATGGATTATAAGATTCCAATTTCCACTCAAGAAGGGCATGGAAAATTTCCATAGAAAGAATATGAAGTTACCTTTTGAGTCCATTATACGGTCTAGCTATGCTTTTGATTTTGATAAAACTTGATCTTGTGCTTCTTGCCTGGCTAAAAGGCGTAAAAGAAAACGCTTATTGGGAGGCAACCCAAAATGTTTTTACTTTCAGTTTAAGTGTGTCTTGGTGATTGTAACTACTGTAGCAACATCATTGTATCTTTATTTTTAAGCTTTGTGCCAAGTTTTAGCCTCTGATGATGGGGAAGACAAAAGTTGTGACATGATGTACAGAAAACAAATTATGTTTGCTTTATTGCAAAAATCTTTAAAAATCACCAAATCATCTTTTTTACCTCAAATTTTTACACAACATGCCTTCATTAATTTTGAGTATTCCGATTTGAGCTACAATAGTGCCTTCAATAATTCGAGTTTTGCAGACTGTTCCGTTTTCCCAGATTTCTGCCTTGTAATTGCATTTTCTTCTTTTGGGCACTTTGTTCATGGTTTTCTGTGGGGGAAGACCTTAAACAAGTTTGGGGAACAGTAGCTAATGTTTAATTTGAGTGTTCCACTATGTTCCAATAGTACCCAAGTGAAACTTTATTATTTATTGGCACTAACTTCTCTAATCCGTTTATGAGAAGTTTTGTGTGAAGGAAGTTTTCAAGCATTACGAAGGGCGATGATAAAAGAAGATTCAGTAGTGCCAAAAGATGAAATTCTGGGAAAATGTTTTCAGATAAAATAATGCATAAGGACAGAAGGAGCCCCGGAAGGGGGCACCTGGCGACTAGGCAACTAGGTGGCGCGGACACCCCCTCGCCGCCAGGGTGGTGGCCCCCACCCCTGGGGTCCCTATTTCGTGTATATACTCCCTCGGACCAAGAAACAAAGAGGAGGAGATCATATCGGGTGTTTGCCACCGCTGTGAGGCAGAAACCAGCAGAAAAAAGAAGACCAGTCCGGTAGCCAGATTCTACCGGGGAAAGTTCTCCCAGAGAGGGAGATCGACACCATCATCATCATCATCATCATCATCATCATCATCACAGGCATCATCGAGATCATCATCACCATCTTCACCAACATCAGCACCATCTCCATCTCCATCCCATCTCACTTTACCATTGCAATTAGGGTTGTATCTTATACAATTCATGCTCGTTACTTTACCGGTGTTGATTACTACTTTGTGGTTGACCCTATTGAGTTTTGTTAGAAAATTATTGGTGTAATCAGATTGTTAATCACATATTTATAACCATTGATCATGATCTCTTCTATGTCTTGTGAGTAGTTCTTTTAGTTCTTGAGGGCATGGGAGAAGTCTTGTTGCAAGAAGTCGTATGATGTTGAAGTAATATATGATGGTTTGATATTTAAGTTGTGGTGTCATTCTTCTAGTGGTGCTATGTGAATGTCGACTACATAGAACTTCACCTTTTAAGGGCCTAGGGTAAGGCATTGTGTGTTAAGGATGCTTACGATGGGTTCTTGGAGTGACAGAAACCTGAACTCCAGTTTGCGTACTTTTGCACAAGGGAGTGTAGGATCCTAAAGTTTATGGCTATAGTTAGGTTTACCTTAATGCGGATGCTTGCAAGAGGTTTAATCGCAAGAGTGCACTTGTCTTAGTCTAGGCGGTGTGCTAGCATCGATTCACCCACACAACACTTACTAACACAATGGATATTATTTGGCTGAATATGGTGAAAGTAACTTGAGTGTCTCTCTCGTCTGTCCTCAGGAGCGTTTTAGTCTTCATAAGTAAAAAACCTTCGGCTTGTCTTTTTTTGTTCAAAATGATTGGGCCACTTGCTGCATTTTATTGTTCTTTACTTTACTTGTTTCTTTATTTCCTTGCCAACTATTACAAAAACCCATAAAAAGTTACCTTGCAGTATTTGTAGTTGTTCTTTGCTCAAATTAACTTGTCTTTACCTACTACTCCTTATTGAGATCAACGCTCCAATTTATCAAAAAATCTACGATAGATCGCCTACACTTGTGGGTCATCAACAACTCGCTTGACCTGTACCTGCAGACAAGACACGACTAACTTTGCTCCCAACGAGTAAGAGGGGTTGTCAATCCCTCCGCCTTGCTGTTTACAAAGGGTTAAACGCAAGATGAAAGTAAAAGTGCAATTGAAAAGAAAGGAAAATATTAAATTTCAACGGTGTAAATATATGGTGTGGATATGGACCGTGGCGTCATGGCGCTCACTAGTAATGTCTTTCTCCCAAAAGACGATGAACACTTACGCTGGGTGAACAAGTTACACCTAGGCAATTGACATAATTATGAACGCACTGTAATGTTAATTATGCTAGCAAAGAGTGCAACGTTCAATCATGTGGGCATTACACAAAGACGAGTAAACCATTTATTCATCAGCGTCTACTTACTAATAATCCACCTTGAGATATCTATCTAGAACATCTCGCTGGTATTAAGTTGTGAGACACAACTAATGTTACAAACTCAAAGCAACAGACGATTGCTTTAACACTCTATGCGTAATGTAAGGAAACCTTGTGACACGCAGCCACAAGTGCCACTGTTTTACCCCTAATGGCAACAACACATTCCCTAGTCCCATGTTTCTGTCACTCAACCTAGACATCAGGAGGCGTGAACCCACTATCTAACATAACTCTCCCTTTTGGAATAACAAGCTACTACTTAGACAAAGTAATAATCTACAATGGAGAACATGAGAGAACACTCAAGAACACAAATATAAAGAGATCAAAATATATTACTTCCACAATCTGAACATAATCTCATAATCCATCGGATCCCAGCAAACACGGCATAACAACACAAAGACTATAACATATGTGCCTTGATCATGGTAGGGAACTCACAAGGTGTAACATCCCAATTTTCTAAATTCGGATGTTAATAGATCATCATATGCATCTCATGCTGCTTCCGCATTTTTCTGGAGTTTTAAAATATTTTTAAACATTTTTCAACACATGGAAGTTCGCTGGAGAGGATATAAAAGGACTTATCCCCATTTTTAATTTGTTGGAAAATAGTTTAAAATATTTTTTGGGAGACTTTTTAATTTTACTTTAGAGTTATAAATATTTTCTAAAATTATTTTTGGAATTTATTTATGCTCTGGAAAAGTTTTTAAATCAATTTTCGGAGTTTTTGGTATTTTTAAAATGCCAGAAAAGTATTTAAAAATATTTAAAAATAAATTGAAAAGTTTTTATTTTATTTTATTATTTTGGTCAAGCCAATAATTCAATTTTATTATATTAAAAATATTGGCGAAGACGGAATTTTAAAATAAATTTCCGTGATTTTTCTAATATTGTTTTGTGCCTAATGGGCCTGGTCTGGTTTTTTTTCCCGCAGACCGATTTTGTATTTATCTCGGAAAAAAAAGGATTAGGGGCTGGCTATAAATAGCCCCGATTAGGGCTAAATTATTTTCGCTTAGCGGTTTTAGGGTTAGCTCTAATCTAATCCGCGGGACCCGCCGCCGCCGACGTCATCGCCGGAATTTCGCCGGAGCATCGCCGGAGTTGCGTTTTCGCGTTTTTTCGAGGTATTTTTTCGTGTGCCGCCGTGTGCCGCCGTCCCCACCTCGCCGGAGTAGCCGCACCGCCTACTCGCCGCCCCGCCGCCTGCTCGCCGCCGCCACGGCCGGCCGGCCGCCGCCCGTGCGCCATGGCCGCCGCGCCCGCAGCCGTGCACCCGTGCGCCATGGCCGCCGCGCCCGCAGCCGTGCACCCGTGCGCCCCTGGCCCCGTGCTCCACACCGCCACTGGCCGCGGCTGGCCGCCCTGCCGCACCGCCTGGCCGCCGGCCCTCGTCGGCGCTCGCCCCAGCCGGCCGGAGCTTCAAGCCGCGCCAGGCCATGGCCTCCCTGTGCTGTGTCCCGCGCGTGGAAGAAGAGGATGAGATTAGAAAAAAAAAGAAAAAAAAACGTTTCGAAAAGAAAAATTCCCAGATCTGGATCCAAACCACCCGGGGACCCGATCGCGTTTTTCGTAAAAGTTTTATTTACGTACTGGCCCTTTTTGCAGTAGAACCCCCCGGTACCCTCGTTTTTCACCCGATACCGTTTTCGTGACTACTTTTTAACCGTCGCTCAGAATCGAGTGATTCCAGTTGCGTTGCGACCGCGTAGAAATTTTCTAGCCAGTAGACCTAGTGTTACAGAAGTTTGAGGTTTTTAAATTTGGATCCCAAGCTGATCCAAATTTGAACTTCCGGCAGCCGTAACTTTTTAACGGTGCGCCCGTTTGCGCCGTTTCTTTTTGCGTTAGTTTTATTTGACAAGTACTTTAGGTTTAGATACTGTTAGGCAAGTTTTTCTACTGTTCTTTGAATGTTTATTATTGTTTGAGCATATTTGTATTGAACATATGATTGATTGGCGCTATGTTTGCTCGTATAGATTGTCCGGAGTGTGCCGCCTCGTATTGTGAGGATTGTGACCGTCAGGACCAGCAAGATGGCAAGTGATGCTTTGACCATACTCATACCTATATTTTCTATATGCATTATGTTAAGAAATATCACCCTATTGCATGATAGGTAGTTTATTTTACTGTTGCTGCAAAACCAGTTAGGATAGCCACATGTCTTGACTTGTCTACCGTAGATTAACCTAGCCGTGTTGTTGCTTTATCGCTATGCTTTGTAGACGAGGTTTGGGTTGTGAGAATTCATGGAGTGCATGTGAGCTATTTCTAATAAGCTGTGTAGCAACTTTATATAAATAGAAATCACTTCTGGACGGGCGGGTTGCATCCCGGTAGTTGTGCCTTGTCTAAGGACAGTGCCGGGGTTAAATGCACCCAATGGTTGTTTTGGTGGTGAACCGGGTGCGTCATGGCGAGTACCCTCTGACGCAGTGGGCGCCGTCCAGGCTCAAAAAGATCAGACATGCAATATTACTAGTAGCTTCCGTGTACAACCACTGGCTATATGGGCTCTGGCTTAGCACGAGTACGTTGTGGGGAACCTGGCCCTGGTAGCTAGCTGATGTAGATGTGTTGTTAGGTGTACCGGCTACCAAAGGGTGGAGGCAACGTCTTCAGAAAGTCTTCGTCTCAATCTTCGGGTTGAGTCCAGTGGGGAACGTGTACAACCTCTGCAGAGTGTATAAACTGATCATGATTAGCCGTGTCCACGGTTACGGACGAACTTTGAGCAACTAGTCAGTACTGTTGATGAATGATCCATACAGATGAACACTTAATAATAATTTGGTTGGGACAAGAGTAGCATGGGTTGCTGTGTGTTTCAGGTAGAATTCAACTTAAAACTTTGACTAGTTTAGTTCAGGAGAAAATTGGCTTTCTGCAAAACTAAACCATAAGCCTTTCCTTTGACTTACCTTGCATGTAGTTGTAGGTCCTTTATATAAACCTTTTTCGTGTCACTTGCCGTACAAATCAGATGTACTGACCCGTTGTCGGGCTGTAACCTTCGGTGTTGCAGGTTTTTCAGACGACCAGTAAGGTGCGTTTAGGGGTTGCGAGTCTACACTCAGCATGTTCGCATGTGGCTGTTGATGGACTCCACGTTGTTTGCTTTTGCTTCCGCTATATTTATATTGAATAAGCTAGCCTTGAGCTATGCAACTTGTTATTTATTTACTCTGGATCATACGTTGTAATAATGATGCACTTGTACTTTGATATACATCTATAATACTGTGTGTGCCAGCGAGTTCGATCCAGGGACTGGCACTTGAGCACAGAGACTTCAATTCTGTGTGAATTGGGTCGCTACAGATGGTATCAGAGCAGTGTGTTGACTGTAGGACGTGACCCTAGAAAATGGAGTAGAAAAGCCATAGAAATCAAAATATTACTTTATATCACTCTGTCTTGTACTTACTTACCTCCTCTATCTCGTATTCATACCTATTCTAATCTTGCCTTACCTCTCTTTGATTATAGATGACCACTATTTCATACCGTGCTATGGCGTTTGGACCTGAGCTCAGGGGGATTTGCCACTTCCTGAACATCTACGCGCCAGTCTTTCAACCGGACATCATGGAGACAAGGGGAGCTGATGACTACTGGCAAGTGGAGACTTTCATCCTTGGAAGCATGGAGAATGAAGAACGGGTGATTACGGAGTCCTTCGAGGTGCATGCCCAGGAGAAGGAGTGGTGTGTGCGCATGGCCGCTCACATAGCTCTTGGATGCATTGTGGAGACGTATTCCGCCCGACTAAAGGGTACGGTGTACGCTGAGATGGCCAAGGTTCTCCCATCAGGGAACATAATACCAAAGAGGTTCAGGTATGTGCCTGGGGCCATTTGGACAGGTACAACCAACTACATCATCCAAAGCCTGGAGAAGCACATTCATTGCCTGGAGAAGTGCACTCAGTCAGACCTCTACACCATTACTGAGTTGCAGCAGAGGAACACCAGGCTCAAGAGGGACAACAACAAGCTGAAGAAGGAAAAGTTGGAGATGCAAGCAGAGATGAAAAGGCTGAAGGAGAAGATGAAGGCCAATGGAATTGAAGAACCAGAAGAGGAGCCAGAAGTAGACACCTCGGCAGAAGAAAGGGAGCCGAGTCCCAAAAGGCGCAACTGCATCAGCGGGCGCGATTACCGCATGCTGTTTAGCAAAGACAGCATTAAGAATTACTACGTCGAGAATTAGTGCTCTACCGTTATCGTGTTAGCGTATTTGAACATGTCGACTTATTCGGTGTGGCAATACTAGGTTGCTTGATATACTCTTATGTTATTCGTGATTGTGTTGAGGATCTTATATTACTCGTGGTTGTTATGAGGATATTATATCAGTTATAAAAGATATTTTAAACTATATGGTGTGATATGTGATGGTTTTCCGTATGAGTGCATTGGTTGATGATTGTTATATGTTTGATGCTATGGTGATATTGATTGGTGAAGTTGATTGGTGATATATGTACTGTATATATAATGCTTGCCATGATCATCATATGCATATGGGTAGGAGTATATTTCCCTAGCTACTTCTGTCTAAATCTTACCTATTCTTACCCAACAGATGCCGCCGAGACGTGATCCCACGGGGAGTGAGAACAACAACAATGGAGTGCCAGCTTACATGCAGCAGCTACTTCAAGGACAAGCTCAGCTGATCCAGTTGCTCACTCAGAACATGGGCAACAACAACAATGCGCCACCACCACCACCGGTGGACACGCTTGCAAGGTTCCTGAGGTTGAATCCTCAGAGGTTCTCTAACACTCCTGCGCCCATAGTGGCGGATGAATGGCTTCGTTCAGTGGGCCGGAATATGGAGACTGTTGGCTGCACTGAGGCAGAGAGAGTGAGGTTTGCCTCACATTTGCTGGAGGGTCCTGCCGCTGCTTGGTGGGAAAACTACTTGCTGACGTACCCATCGACACCATCACTTGGGCGCAGTTCCAGTCTGCTTTTCGCGCTGCACATGTTTCAACAGGCGCCATGAGCTTGAAGAAGAAGGAGTTTCGCAGTTTGCGTCAGGGAGGCCGTTCAGTGGCCGAGTATGTTGAGGTGTTCAACAAGCTTGCTAGATATGCTCCAGATGATGTCAGGAATGATGCTGCAAGGCAGGAGAAGTTCTTGGAGGGGCTGAATGATGAGTTGGGAGTCCAGCTGATAGTGGATACTTTTGCTAACTGCCAGGCGCTCATCGACAAAGCTATTGTGTTGGAAGGTAAGCAGCAAGCCATTGAGAACCGCAAGAGGAAGTACAACAACAACAATGGTGGCAAGTATAACTCTGGACCGCAGCGGAAGCCACACAATTATTATGGTGGCAATGGACGACATAACCATGGACATAACCACAATGGTGGGAATGGCCATGTTCACAGTGGAGGACACAACCATCATGGTGGAAATGGTCACAACCATAATGGCCACAACCACCACAATGGTAACAAGCATGGAAATGGCAATGGCAATGGCAATGGAAGGAACAATGGGAGAATCAATGGAGCCAATGGAGGCAATGGAAACAACCGTCAGATCGGTCAGGCACCAAAGGACTTGAGCCACATCCAGTGCTTCAGGTGCAAGAACATGGGACACTATGCCACAGACTGCCCAGAGTCCAATGGGAATGGAGTCACCAAACCCAATCCTTTCAAGGGGCATGTGAACCATGTCAATGTGGAGGAGATCTATGATGAGCCTGATGCTGTGATTGGTAAGTTCTTTATCAATTCAGTACCCGCACTTGTTCTTTTTAATTCTGGTGCATCACATTCTTTCATATCAAGGGTATTTGTGGATAAGTATCAGTTACCTACCGTAGTTCTTAAGTCATCTATGCTCATAAGTTCACAGGGAGCGGAGATGTCAGCTAGTTTGGGATGCTATCGGTTGAGCCTAGCCATTGGGAAGCATGTTTTTCCTACAGATTTGATTGTGTTGAAGTCAGAAGGTTTGTATATTATTTTGGGCATGGATTGGTTAGACAAGTACCAAGGTGTTATTGATTGTGCCAGTCGGTCTATCACTCTCAGTACACCGGGTGGACAGAAGATCAGATATGTGTCCAAGTATAAGCATCAGCACGCCCAGGTGAATTCTCTTAAGGGGGGTAGCCTGGATGATGTGCGTGTTGTGAGGGAGTATCCGGATGTGTTTCCGGAGGAGTTGCCAGGTATGCCACCGGATAGGGAGATTGAGTTCCTTATTGATTTAATACCAGGCACTGGGCCTATTGCTAAGAGACCGTATAGGATGCCCGCTAATGAACTTGCAGAGTTGAAGGAACAGATCAGAGAGTTGCAAGAAAAGGGTTTCATTCGCCCAAGCTCGTCACCTTGGGGATCTCCAGTGTTATTTGTTGAGAAGAAGGATGGAACCCAGAGGATGTGTGTTGATTACCGTTCTCTGAATGATGTTACTATCAAGAACAAGTATCCTTTACCTGTGATTAATGATCTATTTGACCAGTTGGAGGGAGCTTGTGTATTCTCTAAGATTGATCTTCGTTCTGGTTATCATCAAGTGAAGATTCGGGAGAAGGATATTCCGAAGACTGCTTTTACTACAAGGTATGGGTTGTATGAGTATACTGTTATGTCATTTGGATTGACTAATGCTCCTGCATACTTCATGAATATGATGAACAAGGTGTTTATGGAGTTCTTGGATAAATTCGTTGTGGTGTTCATTGATGATATATTGGTGTATTCCAAGAATGAGCAAGAGCATGTGGCACATTTGCGTTTGGTATTGGAGAAGCTCAGGGAGCACAAGTTGTATGCCAAGTTCAGCAAGTGTGAGTTTTGGTTGAAGGAGGTCGGATTCCTTGGACATGTTGTGTCAGGTGAAGGAGTAGCTGTGGACCCATCCAAGGTTTCAACAGTTACAGAGTGGGAGACACCCGCGTCAGGTCGAGACATTCGCAGTTTCTTGGGTCTTGCAGGATATTATAGGAGGTTCATTGAGAATTTCTCCAAGCTTGCAAAACCAATGACTGAGCTGTTGAAGAAAGAGAATAAGTTTGTTTGGAGTGAGGCATGTGAAGCCAGCTTTCAGGAATTGAAGAAACGGTTAGTAACTGCACTTGTTTTATGTTTGCCTGATATACATAAGGATTTCCAAGTATATTGTGATGCATCTCGTCGAGGACTTGGTTGTGTTTTGATGCAAGGAGGTAGAGTTGTTGCTTATGCTTCACGTCATCTTAAGAACCATAAGCAGAACTATCCTACACATGATTTGGAGTTAGCCGCAGTTGTTCTTGCATTGAAAACATGGAGGCAATATCTTGTTGGTAATCATTGTGATGTTTTTACTGATCATAAGAGTTTGAAATATATTTTTACTCAGAAGGATTTGAATCTCAGGCAGAGTAGATGGCTGGAGCTTATTAAGGATTATGATTTGAATGTGCAGTATCATCCTGGTAAAGCGAATGTGGTTGCTGATGCATTGAGCCGTAAGAGTCATATCAATGTTGCTAATGTTGAGGATATGCCACGTGAGTTATGTGAGCATTTCAAGAATCTCAGGTTGGAGATAGTTCCTAAGGGATATGTGGCAACATTGGAAGTGAAGCCGAATCTTTTGGAAAGGATCAGAGAATCTCAGAAGGGTGATGCAGAAATTGATGAGATAAAAGTGAATATGACCAAGGGAAAAGCAGAGGGTTTCCGTGAGGATGAGCATGGAGCCATTTGGTTTGAGAAGCGCATTTGTGTACCGCAAGATGCAGAGATCAGGAAGTTGATTCTTCAGGAGGCACATGATTCACCTTATTCTATTCACCCCGGGAATACCAAGATGTATTTGGACTTGAGGGAGAGATTTTGGTGGCCTAGCCTGAAGCGAGAGATAGCTCAGTTTATTGCTTTGTGTGATGTTTGCCAGAGAGTCAAAGCTGAGCATCAGAAGACAGCAGGATTGTTGCAAGCTTTGCCTATACCAGATTGGAAGTGGGATCAGATAGGTATGGACTTTATTACTGGTTTACCCAGGACTCGGTCAGGATATGATTCTATTTGGATGATTGTTGATCGTCTGACCAAGGTTGCTCACTTCATTCCAGTAAAGACAACTTATAACAGTGCCAAGCTAGCCAAGATTTATATGTCCAGGATCGTGTGTTTGCATGGAGTTCCAAGCAAGGTTGTGTCTGATAGAGGTACTCAGTTTACTTCGAAGTTTTGGCGTCAGTTGCATGAGACCTTGGGCACCAGGATGGAGTTCAGTACAGCGTTCCATCCTCAGACAGATGGGAAGACCGAGAGAGTCAATCAGATCTTGGAGGATATGTTGAGAGCTTGTGCGTTGGATTATGGTTCGAGTTGGGATGACAACTTACCGTATGCTGAGTTCTCATATAACAACAGTTACCAGGCTAGTCTTCAAATGGCACCATTTGAGTTACTGTATGGCAGGAAGTGCAGGACTCCGTTGATGTGGGATGAGGTAGGAGAGCATCAGTTGTTTGGACTAGACCTGATCAGAGATGCCGAGGAGAAGGTCAAGCTGATCCGTGATAGACTGAAGATAGCACAGTCCAGCCAGAAGAGTTATGCAGATGCTAAGCGCAAGGATGTAACCTATGAGGTTGGAGACCGTGCGTATCTCAGAGTTTCACCAATTCGCGGAATCAAGAGGTTTGGAATCAAAGGCAAGTTAGCACCACGTTTTGTGGGGCCTTACAAGATCTTGGTGCGCAGAGGATAGGTAGCTTATCAGTTGGAGTTGCCAGAAGCTTTGTCAGGAGTTCTGATGTATTTCACGTATCCCAGCTGAAGAAGTGTCATGCAGAGATGGCAGATATTCCTTTGAGAGATACCGTGCCACTTGAGGCAATTCAGTTGGAGAGTGACCTAACTTATGAGGAGAGACCTGTGAAGATTCTGGAGACTGCCGAAAGACTTACCCGCACCAAGACGATCAGACTATGCAAGGTTTAGTGGGATCATCATACCGAAGAGGAAGCAACTTGGGAGCGTGAAGAAGATCTGAAGCAAGACCACCCGCATCTCTTTGCTAGCCAGTTCGAATCTCGAGGGCGAGATTCATCTTAAGGGGGGTAGGTTTGTAACATCCCAATTTTCTAAATTTGGATGTTAATAGATCATCATATGCATCTCATGCTGCTTCCGCATTTTTCTGGAGTTTTAAAATATTTTTAAACATTTTTCAACACATGGCAGTTCGCTGGAGAGGATATAAAAGGACTTATCCCCATTTTTTAATTTGTTGGAAAATAGTTTAAAATATTTTTTGGGAGACTTTTTAATTTTACTTTGGAGTTATAAATATTTTCTAAAATTATTTTTGGAATTTATTTATGCTCTGGAAAAGTTTTTAAATCAATTTTCGGAGTTTTTGGTATTTTTAATATGCCAGAAAAGTATTTAAAAATATTTAAAAATAAGTTGCAAATTTTTTATTTTATTTTATTATTTTGGTCAAGCCAAAAATTCAATTTTATTATTTTAAAAATATCGGCGAAGACGGAATTTTAAAATAAATTTCCGTGATTTTTCTAATATTGTTTTGGGCCTAATAGGCCTGGTCTGTTTTTTTTCCCGCAGACCGATTTTGTATTTATCTCGGAAAAAAAGAGGATTAGGGGCTGGCTATAAATAGCCCCGATTAGGGCTAAATTATTTTTGCTTAGCGTTTTTAGGGTTAGCTCTAATCTAATCCGCGGGACCCGCCGCCGCCGACGTCATCGCCGAAATTTCGCCGGAGCATCGCGGAGTTGCGTTTTCGCGTTTTTTCGAGGTATTTTTTCGCGTGCCGCCGTCCCCACCTCGCCGGAGTAGCCGCGCGGCCCCGCCGCCTGCTCACCGCCTCCACGGCCGGCCGGCCGCTGCGCCCGCAGCCGTGCGCCCGTGCGCCCCTGGCCCCGTGCGCCACGCCGCCCCTGGCCGCGGCTGGCCGCCCCGCCGCGCCGCCTGGCCGCCGGCCCTCGCCGGCGCTCGCCCCAGCCGGCCGGAGCTTCAAGTCGCGCCAGGCCATGGCCTCCCTGTGCTATGTCCCGCGCGTGGAAGAAGAGGATGAGATTAGAAAAAAAATAAAAAAAACGTTTCGACAAAAATATTTCCCAGATCTGGATCCAAACTGCCCGGGGACCCGATCTCGTTTTTTGTAAAAGTTTTATTTACGTACGGGCCCTTTTTGCAGTAGAACCCCCCCGGTACCCCCGTTTTTCACCCGATACCGTTTTCGTGACTACTTTTTAACCGTAGCTCGGAATCGAGTGATTCCAGTTGCGTTGCGACCGCGTAGAAATTTTATAGCCAGTAGACCTAGTGTTACAGAAGTTTGAGGTTTTTCAATTTGGATCCCAAGATGATCCAAATTTGAACTTCCGGCAGCCGTAACTTTTTAACGGTGCGCCCGTTTGCGCCGTTTCTTTTTGCGTTAGTTTTATTTGACAAGTACTTTAGGTTTAGCTACTGTTAGGCAAGTTTTTCTACTGTTCTTTGAATGTTTATTATTGTTTTAGCATATTTGTATTGAACATATGATTGATTGGCGCTATGTTTGCTCGTATAGATTGTCCGGAGTGTGCCGCCTCGTATTGTGAGGATTGTGACCGTCAGGACCAGCAAGATGGCAAGTGATGCTTTGACCATACTCATACCTATATTTTCTATATGCATTATGTTAAGAAATATCACCCTATTGCATGATAGGTAGTTTATTTTACTGTTGCTGCAAAACCAGTTAGGATAGCCACATGTCTTGACTTGTCTACCGTAGATTAACCTAGCCGTGTTGTTGCTTTATCGCTATGCTTTGTAGACGAGGTTTGGGTTGTGAGAATTCATGGAGTGCATGTGAGCTATTTCTAATAAGCTGTGTAGCAACTTTATATAAATAGAAATCACTTCTGGACGGGCGGGTTGCATCCCGGTAGTTGTGCCTTGTCTAAGGACAGTGCCGGGGTTAAATGCACCCAATGGTTGTTTTGGTGGTGAACCGGGTGCGTCATGGCGAGTACCCTCTGACGCAGTGGGCGCCGTCCAGGCTCAAAAAGATCAGACATGCAATATTACTAGTAGCTTCCGTGTACAACCACTGGCTATATGGGCTCTGGCTTAGCACGAGTACGTTGTGGGGAACCTGGCCCTGGTAGCTAGCTGATGTAGATGTGTTGTTAGGTGTACCGGCTACCAAAGGGTGGAGGCAACGTCTTCAGAAAGTCTTCGTCTCAATCTTCGGGTTGAGTCCAGTGGGGAACGTGTACAACCTCTGCAGAGTGTATAAACTGATCATGATTAGCCGTGTCCACGGTTACGGACGAACTTTGAGCAACTAGTCAGTACTGTTGATGAATGATCCATACAGATGAACACTTAATAATAATTTGGTTGGGACAAGAGTAGCATGGGTTGCTGTGTGTTTCAGGTAGAATTCAACTTAAAACTTTGACTAGTTTAGTTCAGGAGAAAATTGGCTTTCTGCAAAACTAAACCATAAGCCTTTCCTTTGACTTACCTTGCATGTAGTTGTAGGTCCTTTATATAAACCTTTTTCGTGTCACTTGCCGTACAAATCAGATGTACTGACCCGTTGTCGGGCTGTAACCTTCGGTGTTGTAGGTTTTTCAGACGATCAGTAAGGTGCGGTTAGGGGTTGCGAGTCTACACTCAGCATGTTCGCATGTGGCTGTTGATGGACTCCATGTTGTTTGCTTTTGCTTCCGCTATATTTATATTGAATAAGCTAGCCTTGAGCTATGCAACTTGTTATTTATTTACTCTGGATCATACGTTGTAATAATGATGCACTTGTACTTTGATATACATCTATAATACTGTGTGAGCCAGCGAGTTTGATCCAGGGACTGGCACTTGAGCACAGAGACTTCAATTCTGTGTGAATTGGGTCGCTACACAAGGACTAGACATTGAAGCACAAGATTGGGGAGAATACATCAACTAGATTATTGCAATGAACCCTAGGTCCAAGGAGGAACTACTGACGAAGCATCTTGGAGGCCAACATGGTGATGGAGGGGCCTTCGGAGACCAATCCTCTTTCCGGTAGAGTGTCGGGACTGGAACTTCTGTTGATCCCGATCTCGGGATTGCGATGGCGGCGGAACAGTGGCGGAAACATGAAAAAGGTGTTCTCTCTCAGGATTCTCTGAACATGAGGAATAAATAGAGCCAAAGTAGTGCACCCGGTGTGAGCCCACCTGGCCAGGAAACCAGGGGCACGGCCAGCCCTAGGCTTCCCTTCGGGCTTCTAGAGTCTTCCTTCATAAAAGATTTTCCGGAATTTTTTGGCAATATTAATTTTTCACCTTTTTCTACTATGCACGGATAATAATAGACAGAAACTGGCACTGGACACTCGGTCAATAGGTTACTCCCAAATATGTTCTAAATGATATGAAAGTGCATCAAAACATATAAAGGAAGTCACCAAAACAAGCATGGAACAAGCAAAATTATAGATATGTTTGAGACGTATCCCTCTGTATCTTCACCTTTATATTTAATCTTTTTATGTTTGAGTCAGGTGTCATATCATGTTATGTACGTTATTATATAAGATATTTGTTTTCATTAAGGTCTTTCCTCCTTCATGAGTGAGTCTTCTATCCGTGGGTGTGCAGTTGTCTATGATGAATTATTAATGAGAAGCTTTATATTTGCTTTGCTGCACTTGGTATTCTTTCCACGCAATCAACCTTATATGATGATCTTATGGGGAGTATTGATCGTATAACAAGTATTGCCTTTAAAACTTTATTGAATCTTGTCAATCATGGCGTGGAAGTGGATAATGGATTCTCGCCCGTCGTTTGTTACCCCAAGTGGAAGGTGAGATGTAGGATAGCAGCAAATTTACCCTATGTAGAGGATAGGGTTTGTCTCCCGTAGGATTCCGGAAGTGAGAAGTAGGTGTCAACGGAGCAATTGACGTGGACCTGCACACAATAAAAATAACTTTGCTCCAACGAAGTTCAGAGAGGTTGTCAATCTCTCCGGCCTTGTTGTTTACAAAGGATCAAACGCAAGGGATAAAGGATAATAGCAACTATAAAGTAAAAGCAGAAAATAAATTGAGCGTGTAAACAGTGATGAGAATATGGACCGGGGTCCCGTGATGTTCACCAGTGATGTCTCTCTCCCAAAACACGATAAAACTGCTATGCGAGGTAAACAAATCACAGCTGGGCAATTGACAGGATTAAAAATGCACCGCAATGCTATTTATGCTACAAAGAAAGGAAGAGGCTCAAAAGCATGGGCGGTACGCCAAAATAAGTAGACCGAAATCCAACTGCATCTACTACTAATCATCCACCTTGAGATATCTATCCAGAACATCTCGCTGGTATTAAGTTGAGAGCCCCATCCAAAGTGTAAACCCAAAGCAACAGACATCTGCATTAAAAAGAACTTTGCGTAAAGTAAAATATCCTTGCAAACGTGGTTACAAGCACCGTTGTTTTCCCCCTTGTGGCAACAGCACATCCCCTAGACTCATGTTTCTGTCACTCAAGCGTGTCATCGGGGGCATGAACCCACAATCAAGCATAACGTTCCCTCTTGGAGTCACTACCTACTACTTGGCCAAAGCAATAAACAGCAGAATTACTTAGGAACAAAAATATAAAAGATAAGAACCAAATATATTACTCTATCACAAACTGAACATAGTCTCATAATCCATCAGATCACAGCAAACTCAGCATAGCAACAGCAGAAAGAATTACATATGTGCCTCGATCATGTAGGGCATCTCACGAGGTCTAATCCATGAAGAACAAAGAGGGGAGGAGAACATCACATAGCTACTGATCACGGACCCGTGGTCCAAGGTAGACTACTCACGAATCATCTCGGAAGCGTCCATGGTGGAGGAGAAGCTCCCGGAGGTTAATCCTCCCTCTAGCGGGGTCCGGGAAGAGGTCTCCTGGCGCTCCCGATCTTGGAAGCGCGGCGGCGGCGGAACAGAGGCGAGATCGCGAAAAAGGGTTATGTCTTCGGAAGAATCCCGTCACGGAGAATATATAGGCGAAGGTGGCAGCCATGGGGGCCACCAGGGGTCTAGGCGCCCCCTGGCGCGGTCAGACCCTAGGACGCGCCACCAGGGCGCCTGGGCCCCTGGTGGTGGCTCTCTGGCCCCACCCAGGTGTTTCCGGAAGGTTCTTCTGTGCTGATTTTTTATCTGTTTTTTGAGCACTTTTAATATGGGGGAAACCTGAAATAGAAAAACAGTAAAAAACTGGAACTAGCACTGGGTGCACTGAGTTAGTAAGTTAGTCCAAATATGATCAAAATTGTATGAAAGTGTATCTAGATCATAGCAATATCACACAAAACATGCATGGAGCAAGTAGCAATTATAGATACGATTGGGACGTATCATCATCCCAAAGCTTAATTCCTGCTCGTCCTCGAGTAGGTAAATGATAACAAGCATAATTTCTGTGGTGACATGCTAACAACCATATAGGAACTTTGAAAGTAAAGCAATCAAGGTATGTAAGTCAATTCAAGTCATAACGGGTAAGAGCCTATATTAGCATTGAAACAAGCAACATAAGAACATAAAGGTGCAAGAGCTCTCGATGTCCGTGACTCGAATGTCTCCAGATGGTGTTTTCGTGCAAGAAGGGGGATATGGGAATACGAGAGAAAAAATATATTTGTTGAGAACTCAATCTACTAAAGTTTCACACTTGGTCTTCTTTGGAATCTTATCTTGACTCGTCTCCAGACCTCTAGCCAGGTACAAGTCACTTTGATCCACTCCTTTTCGATATTTTGAGCACGCGTGCAATGGATGAGCGTAAGCACGAGAGTTGACACTTAGGATGGAAAAGAGAGAGATATGGTGGAGGAGGAAGACAAAAAGGGTGTGAAAGGCTCACATCAATGAGGAAAATCATAGGCGAGAGAAGGCCAAATGATAGATATGATGTGAGGACTAGAGATTGCCATGCAACGGATGCACATATGAGCTAAGAAAAGCTCTCCAATGGAACTAGTGGGGGTGCATCAAACTTGCTCGCTCATGAAGACCTAGAGCTTATTTAAGGAGGCTCATCCTTGGAATATGCAAGCCAAGTTCTATAGTGTGAAGGGTCCCCACATAGTTATATGCATAAATGATCATCTCTATGGAGTATAAGGTATAAGAGGGAGTACGAGTGTGGATCTTTCAAAGAAATAGTAGTGTTGCCCATTTCTCTCTTTTTATTTCTTTTTTTCTCTTTTTTATATTTTTTGTATTTTCTGGTGGCCTCAATGGCTCTTTGTATTTAACTCTCATTTGTCCTCCTTGGGATCTTTTAAATTTGTCCTCTTTGGGATCTTTTCCTCACTTAAGGGCAACACTCTATTTTACAAGAAGGTATAGAAGATCGTCACACTTTTCAAGGTACTCGACATAAATAAGATGTAGCTATCATGATGTATGAAAATGTATGCCTCTACCAGTGTAGCAGGAACATGTATGACATGAAGATCAAGTCATGAGAAGGTGGATGTTGCATGGCAATATATCTCGAAAAGGCTATGGAAACGCCTTGATAGGTAGGTATGTTGGCTGTTTTGAGGAAAGATATAGGGAGGTTTATGATGACAGAGCGTATCATGCCAAGGGTTTGGATGCACCCGCGAAGGTGGACGCCAACTCTCGGAGTGATAAGAGGGCAATGCACGGCACCGAAGAGGCTAGCAAATATGAGGAGGTGGAAGTGTCAACTTTCAATACTTACATTAGTCTGAAGAACTCATGCACTTATTATCGGTAACTCTCAATCTAATAAGGAGGTTCACAAATAAACAAGTACCCCAAGGAGGAGTGTCTGGGGGTTTGTTTATCCTTGCGCATCCTCGACTCATGGTACGTGAGTGTACTCTAATATCCGATCCCTCCAAAGATTACTGATCCATCTAGTAGCTGGAGTTCTCAACCAGTTTTGGTAGGTTTTGAAAATAAGCACAGATTGCCCAAAATACGACACCTATCACTAATAGGCTAGAGCTCTTGACACAAAAAGTTCAAACATTACTCACAACAATACCTCAAAACTATTGCAGGTTACTACTACAATTGAATAGCAACCTCAATTACCTACTTCAAGACAAGACACAACTCAGTGCAACAACCAACTCTCTTAACAAGATAAACATGAAAACTAAAGAGAGTTCCAGCAACAAACTAAACAAAAGCTAAAGCTCTTACTAAAGACAAAGACTAAAACTAAAACTAAACATGGAAGCAGCTACGAAAAGATAAAGAACACAAAACAGAGAAAGATAAGAAGGAAAATCCTATGATGTGTGCTAGATTGAAGTGGAGCGTGTATCTATCCCACACAAAGTAAGATGGGTTCTAACTTGTTATGAACAGCAAACAAAGCTAAATAAAACTAAAAATGAAACCTAAGAGCGAGATGCTCCAAGCATAGCACATAACGCATGAAGTGATAAGAATATAGTGAGGCGGAGGACGAACTGATGATTGTTGATGTAGAAGGGGATGTACGGGGGAATCCCCAAGCTTAGACGCTTGAGTCTCCTTGAATATTTATTGGGGATGCATGGGGGCATCCCCAAGATTGAGCGTTTTACACTCCCGGATCTTCTTTCATCATCTTCCCTCGCACACTTGAAAACTCCCTTCATACATAACTCATCATAAGCTGATTAGAGAGGTCAGTACCCTTAATAAAATATTTTTTCTCCACTAGAAATAAAGATATTATTGAAGAGCTAATGTTTCTCAAGATTTCCAAAAAAATTGCAAAGAAAAAGCAAGCTTAAGGTTTGCAAAAGTAAGGAAAGGCAAAACGTGGCAGAATCTGTGAAAAACAGAACAGCAGGTAGTAAAGAATTTTTGGGGGTACTTCTGCTACTTAAATCAAAAAAACTCAGAACAGACGGTCGAAAGACAATTGTATAGAGCACGCTGTCAAAACAATTCAGATCAAAAAGATGATCTGGTGATTTGTCATGAATTTTTCCGTCCAAGGACAGAATCTGTTTTCTGGACAGTATGTCACAACTTTTGAACTTTCTTGCAATCGGAGGCTAAACTTGGCACAAAGCTTGAAAATAAAGATACAATGATGTTGCTATAGTAGTAACAATCATCAAGACCACTAAGAACAGAAATAAAAACATCTTGGGTTGCCTCCCAACAAGCGCTTTCTTTTACGCCTTTAAGCTAGGCATAAAGCAAAAAAGAAGTATCAAAGGTCTCCGAGATCATCGGAATCATAAAAACCTTCAAATTTATTTTAAATAAGTTCATTCTTCTTTTTCATAGGGAAAAGGTACTTACCTTTCGCCTTACCACGCAAGCGTATGTGTCTGTTACCAATATCGATGAAGCCTTTCATAGCTCGGAGGAAGTCCCTTCCAAGAACGATATTACTTTGGTTTGGCTCCATGATGAATAAATCCATCGTTGCAACCCTTTTAAGGAATGTAACTTGGACTTCTTTCACTTTTCCCTTAATATCTGAAATATCTCCATTAGCATGTTCATGATAAGATGACAAATTATCCATATTTAGTTTCAAAGAATAATAAACTATTTTTGGCATTGTAGAAACCATGGATCCAATTTCACAAAAAGCAAGGAAGTCTTGGTTAGAGATGCTAATCCTAACAAAAGGCTCCCAATCATCATCTATCTCCAACATTTCTTTCTTGTTGGACTTAAGTTCCTCTACTTTTCTCAAGTCTCGAGCATCCATACTCTTTTCAATAGTGGCAAGTCTATCTATAATAGTACCAAAACTACGATGATAAACAAAATAACTAGATAGACCATGCAAAATATCAAGAGCTCTAGCTTCATTACACTCTAAAAAGTCACCTTCAACCATAATATCTAGAGAGTGTTTGCACCACATAAAAATGCCATGGTAAAAATTTCTAAGTACAATTTTTTGTAGGTATCCAAGGCATAATTCTTGTATGTGCTTCAGAAATTCTGTCCCATGCCTTCTTCATATTCTCTCCATCCCTTTCATGGAAATATCTATCATTTCTGCTTGCTCCATGCATGTTTTGGGTGATATTTCTATGCTTTTGATACACTTTCATACACTTTTGATCATATTTGGACTAACCTATTAACTCAGTGCACCACAGTGCCCGTTTCTGTTTTCTGCTGTTTTTGTATTTCGGGTTTTCCCATTAGTTAAATTGCAAGAAAAATTCTGGGAAAAATATATAAAAAATCAACGCTCCAGAAGCTTCCTTACGCCCGAAGGAGAGCCGGAGGGGGGGCCATCAGTCATCGAGGAGGCCACCCGGCGCGGCCTAGGGGTAGGCCGCGCCGACTACCCGCCTGGGCGACTGGGACCTCCCCTGGTGGCCCCCCTTGGCCCCTATTTTTACCCCCACGGAGGAAACCCTTTTCTCCAGAAGCAATTCCGATCTCCGCCGCCATCGCCACCAAGTTTCGGGGGACCAGAATTCCTGTGTCGGCACCCTGCAGGGACGGGGAAGTGCCCCCGGATTCATCTCCATCGACGTTGCTTCCTCCCTCCATGATGCGGGAGTAGTTCCTCCTCAGGGCTGAGGTTTCTACCAGTAGCTATGTGGTCTTCTCTCTCTCCCATGATGTGATCTTCATTGTGATCATAGGCTATATTAATCTAGGATGATCCCATGATGTTTCCCCTTCTTCTATGTATTGGATTGATGTACTCACTTGATCTTATCTAGTGTAATCCCCGAGACCATGGTGACAACGGTCTATTGGACATGGGTTAGAAGAATATTTTCATGAGTGATTTCCTCTTTTTTGTGTGGATTGAAGATTGAGAGTCTCTTGGTGCTTGTCTTTGACTATCCTTTAGATATGTTGTGGTGATTGTGGTACTCTCTGTGGATGGCCGCGGTGACATTGGGAAATCCATAGATGGGAACTACGAACTCTGAGGTGTGCTTTTGTAACCCTACACAATTCTCGTCCTCTCTTGACCACAAAGGAATGACCTCCGAGTACGTCTCCATTGCATGTTTTATGGGAAATATCATGTGATTAGACTATGTTAATGTTGTTGGGAGTTTCCACTAGTGAAAGTATGAAGCCTAGGCCTTGTTTCCACCATTGCAATACCGTTTGTGCTCACTTTTGTCGCTTGCTACCTTGCTGTTTTTATTTATTCAGATTTACATTACCTTGCTTTGCCACCCATATCACCCATATTTTACCATCTCTTCGCCGAACTAGTGAACCTATACAATTTGCCAATGTATTAGGTGTGTTGGGGACACAAGAGACTTCTTGTATCTTAATTACAGGGTTGCTTGAGAGAGACCATCTTCAACCTCTACTTCCCTGAGTTTGATAAACCTTAGGTCATCCACTTGAGGGAAATTGCTGCTGTCCTACAAACCTCTGCGCTTGGAGGCCCAACATAGTCTACAAGAATAGAAGTGTGCGTAGACATCAAGCTATTGCTGGCGCCGTTGTCGGGGAAGTAAGTGTTTGAAGGTATATCTTTAGATCTTGCAATTAAATCTTTTTGTTTCTTGTTTTTAGTTTCACTAGTTAGGTTTATGGAAAACCGCACTCTTAGTTCGTTGCTTGGGGAAGGCCGCTTTACCACACCCGTGGTAGAGAATTCTCCTCCACCTACTAAATGTATCCCGTTCCAAATACCACTTGGGATAATTGAAATAATTAGGAATGATTGTTATGATCGAACAGTCAATCCTAGTATTCATTTTTTAAAACTTACAGAACTTTGTGAGTTATTCAAGATTTCAGGTTTGACAGATGCAGTCATGAGGAAATTATATTCCTTGTCACTGAAAGGAAACGCATTGGAATGGTATAGGTTACTATATGATTCTCACCTGCTGGATTGGGAAGAGATCCAGTCTCTCTTTTACTCCAAGTTTTATCCTCTTCATGAAGTCCATGAGAATAGGAATTATGTTTATAATTTCTATCCTCATGACGGAGAGAGCATAGCTCAAGCTTGGGGGAGACTGAAAACTTTAATGCTAAAATGTCCTAACCATGGGCTCCCCAAAGATATCATTATTACTAATTTTTTTGCAAGGTTCTCTCGACAGGATAAAGACTTTCTCGATGCTTCCTCTATGGGTTCTTTCACAAACGAAAAGATTGATGCTAAATGGGAAGTCCTTGAAAGAATTCAACGCAACAATGAAGATTGGGAGATCGACAAAGGTAAAGAGTCAGGTATAAATTATGAGTATGATTGCATTAAGTCCTTTGTGGAAACTGCAAGTTTTAATAAGTTTAGTGCTATGTTTGGGCATGATTCTCAACTCCTTGTTGATTTCCTCAAATCTTTTGCTTGACATCTTAATATTCCTAAGGAGGATTGGATCGAGCATCATGAACCTTTTAAAGAGATTTGCAAAGAAAATGAAATTGTTCATGATGATTGCAACATGCATGATCCAATTCCTGAAAATGAAGTTTTATATAAGCATGTTAATTTTTGTGGAGTGGATAGACCTTGTGAAAGGCCTATGATTGAAGAAGAGAAGTATTGCAGGCAACATAAGCATGAAAGAACAATCACTTGGGTTAAAGATTTAAATAAAATCGCTAGATAATAGTGTGACCTTTATCCTTTTACTTGTGAACTTTGTTGTATAGAGTGTCACATTAATTTTCAATGCATGAACTTTCAAAACATAACTGTTAACCAGTTGTGTGAGAACATGATCACCCCTGATCTTTATGATGAACTTATGTTGTTTTTGATGTGTGAAGAGTTATCAGAAAAGACTTCTTGGCTAGATGTTAATGCATTAGGAATAAACAACACTTTGCAAAATAGCCATCTCTATTGTGTTGTTAATTTCCATGAAAATGATTACATAAGTAAGATTAGAAAGGAGGGAACTTTACCAAAGTATAAAAATGTCTCTTATATTTCTACTAATAAAAAGGAGAGTTTCTCCCAAGTTTCCCCTATTGTTTCTAATGATAAACTAGGATATGTGGAGAAACTTCATCTCCAACCACTCCCTCCTAAGGTGAAGAAGAAGAAAAAGAAGAGGAGGAGGAAGAGGAGCAAGAAGGAGGAAGAATGGGTATCAACCTGGCCTGAGCATATTCCTCCCATCAACTTTTATCCTAATGGTTGTAAGTTTAAAGAAGAAGGTGTAGTTTATTGCCTTAATTATCATCTTGATGATACGTTCGTAGGTACTATTGAATATGATTTTGATTATGATATGCGTGTTACTTATTGTGATTGGGAAGATGATGATAATGCTACTTATGATCTTGAAAATATTTTTGGTGCCAACTCTGAAAATGATGTTATGGAAAGCTCTAAGCTTGGGGATGATAGGATTGCAAGTCCTTTACCCATTAGTGATGTGGTAATTGATAATTCTTTTGCTAGTAAGAATAAAGACAACATGTTTACAAATATAGTTGCTAGCAATGATAATGCTCTTCCCTACTATGATGATGTTATAACTCCTATCTATAGTGATTGTAAAGGTACTTATGACATAAGGAGAAATTATCCTTATGAAACTTGTCATAATCATGGAGGGAATTACTCCCTTGCTGAACACCATCTTCCCAATAAACAATTAATCTATAGTGTTCAAGTTGTTTATGATAGTCCTACTCCCACTATTACCAATGAGAAAGATTATGCTTATGTGGAGAGTAAGAGTACCTTTTTGGATGTGGGTCATGGTAACAATGCTTTATGTGATACTTATATTTTTGAGTTTATTCATGATCCCACTGAAAATTATTATGAGAAGGGAACATATGCTTATAGATATTTCAATAATATCAAGTTCCCTCTCTTTATGTTGAAGGTTTTGAAGCTGCGCTTGTTTTGCCTTCCTATGCTTATTGCTTTGTGCTTCAATGAATTATTCTATTGCAATATTCCTATGCATAGGAAGCATGTTAGGATTAAATGTGTTTGGTATTTTCTTCTTGATGCTCTCTTTTTTTCTTCAACTCTTATTCCTACGAGAGCATCATTAAAGACTTAAGCCTATCTTTATGGCTATAAAGAAAGAGCTCTAGGGAGACAACCCTTGTTATTTGTACTTTCAGTTTGTTCTTTCAGTTTTTAGTGGTCTTGATGTTTGTTACTACTATAGCAACATCACTGTATCTTTATTTTTCAGCTTTGTGCCAAGTTTAGCCTCTGATTGCAAGAAATTTCAAAAGTTGTGACATGTTGTCTAGAAAAAGGATTATGTCCTTGGACATAAAAATTCGAATAAAATCACCAGATCATCTTTTCGATCTGAATTTTTTTGACAGCATGCTCTATACAATTGGCTTTCGAGTGTCCGTTCTGATTTTTTTATTTGAGTTGCAGAAGTGCCCCAAAAAAATTATTTACTACCTGCTGGTCTATTTTTCATAAATTCTGCCCTGTTTTGCCTTTTCTTCATTTTGCAAACCTTAAGCTTCCTTTTTCTTTGCAAAAACTTTTTGGCAATCTTGAGAAACAGTATCTCTTCAAGAATATCTTTGTTTCCAGTAGAGAAAAAATATTTTATTATGGGTACTAACCTCTCTAATCAGATTATGATGAGTTATGTATGAAGGGAGTTTTCAAGTGTGCGAGGGAAGATGATAAAAGAAGATTCAGGAGGGTCAAACGCTCAAGCTTGGGGATGCCCCCGTGCACCCTCAAGAAATATCCAAGAAGACTCAAGCATCTAAGCTTGGGGATGCCCCCATGCATCCCCTTCTCCATCAACAATTATCAGTTCGTCCTTCGTTCCACTATATTTTTATCACTTCATGCGTTATGTGCTATGCTTGGAGCGTCTTGCTCTTTATTCCTTTTTAGTTTTTCTTTAGCTTTGCTTGCTGTTCATAACAAGTTGGATCCTAGCCTTCATTGTTTGGGAGAGAAACACGCTCCACTCCACTGTAGAACACAACATAGGCTTGCATGCTTATCTTCTTGTGTGTGTTCTTTATCTTTTCATAGCTGCTGTCATGCTTAGCTCTTAGTTTTTATGCTTATCTTTTTAAGAGATTTTATTTAGGTTGTTGCTTCTATAACTCTCTTGAGTTATCATGCTTATCTTGTTAAGAGAGTTGGCTTCTGTCGCACTGGTTGATATGTCTATGATAAAAATGCTATGTGCATAATGTTGCTTAGTAGTTCATGTTTTCTGATGGTTAGTCTCAAATAGTTGGGGGTTCTTAATGTGTTATTGACATACCAACATGATTTTTTTGCCTATGATGTGGTATAGTTTAGTGATATCTTCCTCCAAGAATTTATTTTGATTGACTTGGAATATGCTCATGCATATTTGAGATTGTAAAGAAATTCTATCAGGCCTTGATGATATTTAATTTCTGAGTAGTGATATAACTTCCATGCCCTATTCAATGTTGCTTTGTCGCTTTGCATGATTATGGCTGTCATTGCTCTCTTAGTTGGTCGCTCCCAGTCTTTTGCTAGCCTTCACCTGTACTAAGCGGACTGACTGCTTGTGCATCCAAAATCCTCGAAACCAGTTATGCCATATGAGTCCACCATACCTTCCTATATATGGTATTTACTTGCCATTCCTAACGAAGACTTTCATGTGCCATCTCAAAATTATTCAAAAGCACTTCTCTTTTGTGCCTCTGTTTTAGCTCATGAGGAAGTAGTAGGTAATTCATGATCTTCTTATGTTGGACAAGTTTTACCCCGGGATTGCATGTCTAATTTTCAAACCCCTAATACGACGAGGGACTGGCATGAGTGCGCCCAGCTCACAAAAGATAATAGCAACAAACAAACCCTCCTTTACGCTTTGTTCATGAGAAATCGGAAAACTTTGGCAGTGATAAACAAAGGAGATTAAGGGGATGTGATCGTCCCCGCGTGGGAGCCATTCCTCGAAACTTGTCCAGCATAAGAAGTAATTGGGTTATCTACTAGCATTCGTTGATGAATTATGCACCTCCCAAAAGTTTTTTTATCTCTGTTTTCAAAACCACGAGCTCTGGTAGTTGTTTAGTGTTTGCTTCCAGCCACGGGTTTTCAACCTTGCCATCAAAAGCCACGGTTCGAGAGTCTCCACCTTCTGTCTTCAAAGCACCAACTATTGAGAGCATGATTGTCATTCTGAGTGTAATGTGCATTGTCCCAAAGTACCATTGTCTTATGCATGATTGTGATATCGCTTATTCTGAAATCATTGTATCTAGTCGTCACTTAAACTTCGGAGGTGCTCCTGCATTTATGTTTTGCTTCACTAAAGGGGGCAAGCGAGGTATCACTTTTTCATGTTTGCACACCATGCTCACTACAAATCTATTGGGTGTTTCAGTATCATATTGTAAACTTTTAGTTCTTTGTGTTATTCTCATGAGGCAACTTAATTACTAAAGATTCATTATCTCAATAAGAATTTGCATGTGATTTTGAAAGACTCTTTGGTAGCATGTCACCACAGAAATTATGCTTGTTATCGAGGACGAGCAGGAATTAAGCTTGGGGATGTTGATACGTCCCAAACGTATCTATAATTTCTGCTTGGTCCATGCATGTTTTGGGTGATATTTCTATGCTTTTGATGCACTTTCATACACTTTTGATCATATTTGGACTAACCTATTAACTCAGTACACCATAGTGCCAGTTTCTGTTTTCTGATGTTTTTGTATTTCAGGTTTTCCCATTACTTAAATTGCCAGAAAAATTCCGGGAAAATATATAAAAAATCAGTGCTCCAGAAGCTTCCTTACGCCCGAAGGAGAGCTGGAGGGGGGCCACCAGTCACCGAGGCGGCCACCCGGCGCGGCCTAGGGGTAGGCCGCGCCGACTACCCGCCTGGGCGACTGGAACCTCCCCTGGTGGCCCCCGTTGGCCCCTATTTTTACCCCCGCGGAGTAAACCCTTTTCTCCAGAAGCAATTCCGATCTCCGCCGCCATCGCCACCAAGTTTCGGGGGACCAGAATTCCTGTGTCGGCACCCTGCCGGGACGGGGATGTGCCCCCGGATTCATCTCCGTCGACGTTTCTTCCTCCCTCCATGATGCGGGAGTAGTTCCTCCTCGGGGCTGAGGTTTCTACCAGTAGCTATGTGTTATGCTCTCTCTCCCATGATGTGATCTTCATTGTGATCATAGGCTATATTAATCTAGGATGATCCCATGATGTTTCCCCTTCTTCTATGTATTGGATTGATGTACTCACTTGATCTTATCTAGTATAATCCCCGAGACCATGGTGACAGCGGTCTATTGGACATGGGTTATAAGAATATTTTCATGAGTGATTTCCTCTTTTGTGTGTGGATTGAAGATTGAGAGTCTCTTGGTGCTTGTCTTTGACTGTCCTTTAGATATGTTGTGGTGATTGTGGTACTATCTGTGGATGGCCGCGGTGACATTGGGAAATCCATAGATGGGAACTGCGAACTCTGAGGTGTGCTTTTGTAACCCTACACAATTCTCCGCCTCTCTTGACCACAAAGGAATGACCTCCGAGTACGTCTCCATTGCATGTTTTATGGGAAATATCATGTGATTAGACTATGTTAATGTTGTTGGGAGTTTCCACTAGTGAAAGTATGAAGCCTAGGCCTTGTTTCCACCATTGCAATACCGTTTGTTCTCACTTTTGTCGCTTGCTACCTTGCTATTTTTATTTATTCAGATTTACATTACCTTGCTTTGCCACCCATATCACCCATATTTTACCATCTCTTCGCCGAACTAGTGCACCTATACAATTTTCCATTGTATTAGGTGTGTTGGGGACACAAGAGACTTCTTGTATCTTAATTGCAGGGTTGCTTGAGAGAGACCATCTTCAACCTCTACTTCCCTGAGTTTGATAAACCTTAGGTCATCCACTTGAGGGAAATTGCAGCATGGCCGGTACGCCAAAATAATTAGACCGAAATCCAACTGCATCTACTACTAATCATCCACTTGAGATATCTATCCAGAACATCTCGCTGGTATTAAGTTGGGAGCGCCACCCAAAGTGTAAACTCAAAGCAACAGAAAACTGCATTAAAAAGAACTTTGCGTAAAGTAAACAATCCTTGCAACCGCGGTTACAAGCACTGTTGTTTTCCCCCCTTGTGGCAACAGCACATCCACTAGACTCATGTTTCTGTCACTCAAGCCTGTCATCGGGGGGCATGAACCCACAATCGAGCATAACGTTCCCTCTTGCGATCACTACACACTACTTGCCCAAAGCAATAAATAGCAACGGAGAACATGCAAGAATTACATAGGAACAAAAATATAAAAGATAAGAACCAAATATATTACTCTATCACAAACCGAACATAGTCTCATAATCCATCAGATCCCAGCAAACTCAGCATAGCAACAACAGAAAGAATTACATATGTGCCTCGATCATGTAGGGAAGCTGACGAGGTCTAATCCATAAAGAACAAAGAGGGGAGGAGAACATCACATAGCTACTGATCACGGACCCATGGTCCAAGGTAGACTACTCACGGATCATCCCGGAAGCGTCCATGGTGGAGGGGAAGCTCCCGGAGGTCAATCCTCCCTCCGGCAGGGTGTCGGGAAGAGTTCTGCTGGCGCTCCCGATCTTGGAAGCGTGGCGGCGGCGGGACGGAGGCGAGATCGCGAAAAAGGGTTCTGTCTTCGGAAGAATCCCGTCACGGAGAATATATAGGCAAAGGGGGTAGCCAGGGGGCAACAGGGGTCTAACCGCCCCCCTAGTGCGGCGAGGCCCTAGGGCGCGCCACCAGGGCGCCTGGGCCCCTGGTGGTGGCCCTCTGGCCCCACCCAGGTGCTTCCGGAAGGTTCTTCTGTGCTGTTTTTTTATCTGTTTTTTCCTAAATTTTTGGAGAAATTTTAATATGGCAGAAACCTGAAAAAGAAAAATAGCGGAAAATAGGAACTGGCACTGGGGTGCACTGAGTTAATAAGTTAGTAAAAATATGATCAAAAGTGTATGAAAGTGTATCTAGATCATAACAATATCACACAAAACATGAATGGAGCAAGAAGAAATTGTAGATACGTTTGGGACGTATCAGGCAAACATAACATTGGTCATAGAAACAATTATTAGTGTAGTACAAAGAGGAGTAATTCATGCCTCCTTGCTTCTTTATTTTCTCTTGTTAGCCTTCTTGAGTTCTTTTTGTTCTTATGCTTAAAATGTTATGCTAACAAGATATTGCATGTAAAATCTGAATGCTTAGATTTTATATTTGTTTGCATCTCTCAACACTATTTGTTTGCTTTCAAAACCTTTGCTAGCCAAACTCTGTACTAAGCGGGAATGTTGCTCGTGTATCCATACTTGCAAGCCAGCATCTTCCAAGAGAGTCCACCTTACATTCCTATATGTGGTATTTCACCGCCACACCAACATTGCATTACTCAAGTGCTATCTTTAAACCTTGAAAATAGTATTGTTCCTTACTTTCTGCCTCTGTTTTAGCTCATGAGGAAGTGGTTGATAATTTATAATCTTATCGTTTTGTACAAGCTTTATCTTTTGACTTGCATGTCGAATGTACAAGTCCTTAACACGTGACGAACTGGCATGAGTGTGCCCAGCTCACAAAATATAATAGCAACAAACAGACTCCTTTACACTTTGTTCCTAAGAAATCAGTCAAACTTTGATAGTGACAAACAAAGGAGATAAAAGGGTTGTGATCGTTCCTATTTGGTATCCGTTCTTTGAGGCTTGCCCAACATTAGAAGTATTGAATGATCTATTAGTATTTGTTGACAAAACATGCACCGCCTAAAGCTTATGTTCCTAACCTTATTGTTTTCAAATTTTAAAAGCTCTACACATGAGTTTTCCCTGGTTCCCTCTGCGAATGGCTTATCCTCTACTTTGATGGTTAGTCATGTTGTATCATCGCTGACATTACCATTAAGGTAAACAAGTTGGAAGTTGGGCTCTGCCAAACTAAACATCCTTCTTTGTGTTGGTGTTTTCATTTTCTGTCTATGAATATGCTCTTGAAAACCTCCAAACCATTATCATGGATCTGCTACAAATACTATTAGAAGAATAAGATTAAAAGTTTCTAGTTGTTCTTTGACCAAGAACGTGTTTGCCATGGTTCAATGATATTTCACTTTGCCTTTCATTGGTTTATAATCAAGTTATTACTTGTTCATGGGAAACCTTATGACAGAAGGTTGGTGTTTTGAATGATTTGGTTTAGTTGAGTAAATGTGATGCTTCTTGTTTGTATTCTTCATTATCAGCGCTTCACTCCCTAAACTTGTGACCATGTTTACCGAGTTCATTTTTCGCTTGGGGAAAAGCAGAGTCTAAGCTTGGGGAGTTGATACGTCCAATTTGCATCACTATTTTGTATCATAATTCACCTCTATTCATTGATATATTTCACGTTATGATGCATCTGTCGTGCGTCCAATTTGCATTACTATTTTCTTATCGTATTCACCTCTATCCATTGATATATTTCAGATTATGATGCATCGCTCATGAAGTTTTGCCCTATTTTTCACAGTTTACAGTTTTCCGGATCCCAGACAGTTGAGTCAGGAAACAGCCGGAGAAACACACATCAAGGGGCATACATCCACAATTCCAAACAAGATGAAATTCAGAGAAAAGTATGTTTGGAAGAAATGATGCAGGAAGTTAGAAGGGGTCCCGGAGGGGGCCACCTTGCGCCCAAATGACCACCCCGCTGATACGTCCAAAACGTATCTATAATTTCTGCTTGCTCCATGCATGTTTTGTGTGATATTGCTATAATCTAGATACACTTTCATACATTTTCGATCATATTTGGACTAACTTATTAACTCAGTGCACCCCAGTGCCAGTTCCTGTTTTCTTCTGTTTTTCTATTTCAGTTTTCCCCCATATAAAAAGTGCCAGAAAAATTCGGGAAAATTCAGATAAGAAAATCAGCGTGACGGAAGCTTCGAGTAGAGCCCGGGAGGGGACAGAGGGGAGCCAGGGGGGCCCAGGCGGCCACCCGGCGCGGCCCCACCCCTGGCCGCGCCAGGGGGGCGCCTGGGGCCCCTGGCCCACCTCTGGCTGCCCCCCTTCGCCTATTTATTCTCCGTCACGGGAAAACTCCAGAAGCAGAACCCTATTCCGCGAACTCGCCTCTGTTCCGCCGCCGCGCTTCCGAAGATCGGGAGCACCAGAAGACCTCTTCCCGGCACCCTGCCGGAGGGAGGATTGACCTCCGGGAGTCTCCTCTCCACCATGGATGCTCCCTGGATGTCTCGTGAGTAGTTTTCCTTGGACCATGGGTCCGTGATCACTAGCTATGTGATGTTCTCCTCCCCTCTTTGATCTTCATTGTTTAGACCTCGTGAACTGCCCTACATGATCGAGGCACCTTTGTAATATTTCTGCTATTGCTATGTTGAGTTTGATAGGATCTGATGGATTATGAGACTATGTTCAGATTGTGATAGAGTAATATATTTGGTTTTTATCTCTTATATTTTTGTTCCTAAGTAATTCTTGCATGTTCTCCGTTATTGTTTATTGCTTTGGCCAAGTAGTAGGTAGTGACTCCAAGAGGGAGCGTTGTGCTAGATTGTGGGTTCAAGCCCCCCCCCCCCCGATGACATGCTTGAGTGACAGAAACATGAGTCTAGGGGGTGTGCTGTTGCCACAAGGGGTAAAACAACGGTGCTTGTGACCGCGGTCACAAGGATTTTTTACTTTACGCAAAGTTCTTTTTATTGCAGTTGTCTGTTGCTTTGGGTTTACACTTTGGGTGGTGCTCGCAACTTAATACCAGCGAGATGTTCTGGATAGATATCTCAAGGTGGATGATTAGTAGTAGATGCAGATGGATTTCGGTCTACTTATTTTGGTGTACTACCCGTGCTTTTGAACCCCTTCCTTTCTTTTGTAGCATAGTTAGCATTGCGGTGCGTTCATAATCCTGTCAATTGCCTTTCTGTAATTTGTTTACCTCGCATAGCAATTTTATCGTCCTTTGGGAGAGAGACATCACTAGCGAACATCACGTATCCCAGTCCACATACTCATTACTGTTTCCATGCTTTATTTATTTTACCGCTTTTACTTGCTATCATTATCCCTTGTTTTTATCCTTGTGAACAACAATACCGGAGAGATTGACAACCTCTCTGAACTTCGTTGGGAACAAAGTTATCTGTGTCTGTGTGCAGGTCCGCGTCAGTTGCTCCGCTGGCACCTACTTATCATCTCTGGAGTCCTGCTGGAGACAAACCTTGGTATCTTCACCGAGGGAAAACTGTTGGTATGGGGGAGGTGTAACTCTCATATTTTTTGCCTCAAGGATGGAAGGAGGGTATCGTTCCACCTATCATAGGCAGCATTTGGTCCATTTCACTCCATCATCAAGTATGGGGGAGGTGTAACTCTCATATTTTTTTTTCTTTTTCTGTTTTGACTAGTTAAAACTTCCGTCAAAATATTTTTGGCATGAAAGATACTGATTTCCCCTCACCGTACCATGAGCTTGTACGGTTACAAAAAGGGAAACTTTTGAATAAATTTCGACATGGCACAAGAAAGTCTAAGTTAGGAGTGGCCGGTAAATACCACATATAGGTAGGTATGGTGGACTCAAATGGAACAACTAGGTTTGAAAAGGAGTTTGGAAGCACAAGCAGAAATCCGCTTGGTGCGAGCGAAGGCTAGCAAAAGACTGGGAAGCGACCAACTAGAGAGCAATAACTGTCATAATCATGCAGAGCGACAAAGCAACATTGAATCGGGCATGAAAGTGATATAACTATTCTGAAACAAAAAGATCATCAAGGCAAAAGTAGACTTTTTAGTCATAAGCATGTGTGAACATGTGCCAAGTCAATCCAAAAATCCTCCGAAGGGAAATACCACTTCAGTATGCCAAACCATGAACAATGCAATGCATCTAAATCATTTCAACAACACATTATGTACTCTAGATATTTGAGACTGGCCACAAGGAAAGCATGAACACTGGGAAAGCATTGTAAACATAGCACTAAATCGCTACAAGCTGGTCTCTAGATCATAAGTACAGGCATATGTACAAAAGTAGAAACAAGAAGAGTTCATACCGGTTTTCCTTGTTGCTTCCCTTTCGTCGACCTTCGTCATTACTGCCTTGTCACTTGCACGATCGAACATAGGAAATATAATCAAATGCCATGTCGGGACCCGGGGTTAGCGTATGCAAGCCTCGCTACAACACAATCATATGGAGAGCCGAGAACCGTACCCACTTGTCTAAGCAGACAAGGCCAAGCACAGAACGTTCTCGGAAAGCATCGAACGTGAGGGGCATCCCATCCAGGCTGGATGATCAACTGAAATGGGTCCTCATCGTACGCACACAAGTCTAAATGATATGGGTGATGAACTCCCATACTCATAGACAAGTCGCCTCAACCATACTATCGATTGTATTATAACCCTTACATAGACTTACTCCAGCCCGATCACTTAGTCGGGGTCTAGGGCGGGCTCGATCATATATCAAAGTGTGCCCGAGACAAAGTCTCGAACAATCGCATCGCGATGCCCCAAGCTGCGCACATCTAAGGGCCACTTGGTGTATAAAAGACCGCCAGCCAGATCAGAACTAAGGTCTCGAAAACCCATACAAAGACATGCATGTTATAAACATACACGCAGCACACATGCCTTGTATGAACAACAGGTATCATTGCAATTCTCTACAAAGTATACATCTTTATTAATAACTCTTACAGAGTGCACACAGAGATCACAAGCATGTGATCCAACATTACAACAGACAAGCGGAAGCAAAGTAGGTCTGAGTACAGACAAGTTTAACAAATGGCTTAGAGAAGCCTTATCTAAAAACAAGCCCTCCACGAGGGAACCAGTCGTCTGACTGGGACTACACTAGCTTGGTCTTGGTCTGAGTCTTCATTCTTCGAGCTTCGGGTATAAGCCACCATCGGGGTCGGTGGTTCATCTAAAACATAGATTAAGCAAACGTGAGTACAAAATCGTACTCAGCAAGACTTACATAGGAGCTATACTACTCATGCACATGTATCAAGGTAAAGGGAGGTGGGGTTTCACTTGCAGAAGTGCCAGCTTTGACTTGGCTAATCCTAAACTACGAGTACCAGACTTGAGGTAAGAAGCGTACACGAGTCCACTACATCTCTTCAACCAATTACACCACTATGGTTACATCCCACTTCCCCACGAGAAGCACACCATAGCACTAACGCTTATCTTGCGAGTTTTAGAAGTATCCAATTCAAGTTGTCTAATAATCGAGCACAGCTCTCCAAGCAGTCCTTAACCGCGGACGCGGCTATTCGAATAGTTTTGTTAACCTTGCAAGGGTGTACCGCTACACACACGTGTCATCAGTTACCGCCTTTTGCATGTCACCGTTCAAGAGGTGACAGCGAGGATGCCACCACAACACTTCGCCCACAGCTCCGTTCTAGTCCAGAGAGTCGCCTATCTGAGGGGGATCCGTATGGAAGTCCGGCCGAGGTTCCAGTACAGCCTCAAACGATGTGTGCAGGGTCCCAAGCCGGTCTTGAAAAGCCGTTCATCCACTTCGCAGACCGTGCCACAGCCCTACCAGAACTCCGAACTACTGCGACTCTTGGGGTTCGAACGGGGTGAGGTACTAGGATGAGAGGGGTCAGTGAGCCAAATGTGTGGTTGTACTCTTCTTCTTGGATCACCACACAAGAACTCGGACTTAAGGCAGTGTTCAACGAGACAACCCACTGTGTAGTCCTACACAGCCTCTCATCGTTCACCTTGTATTAGGGTAGATTCACCAACACATTTCACTTTCATCAACACCATGTTTATCAACATCCCGACTCACATCATAAGCAACCTCATTGTACCACTAAGCATGCAATAAGCAGTAACAGTTGCAGGGGTCACATGATATCAACCAACTCCTACATCTGCTAGGATTGTGGTTTGCTTACTACTGTGACAAGATGATAGGTCATGCAAAGGATATGGGTTCAACTATGCGGTAGAAACGTTATCATGGTGATCATCCTAAACAATGCATAAGCGAGACATGAGAAGGAAGTGGGATTTTATCGACATGATCAATGGGGGTTTGCTTGCCTTGCTGACGAGGTTTCGATAACGGTGTCTTCAACGAAGGGGGTGGCCTCGAGTTCCGGCTCCACTTCTATCAGCAACATGACAATCATAGGATCAACATAATGTACAATGCACAATCACATGTATAAGATTGAAATGGTGATGTTCAAGGTACTGATGTGTTGAGCATTCCATTTAAAAGGAGTATATTGCATTTCAATGCAAATTCAAACTCCAGTTGATTTATCGATGAATTTCAAATGCATTTGAATGCATGAAAGTTCATTTGAAAATGTTGATCATGAAGTGATGCGGTAAATTTGAAGTAATGTTTCTGATGTGTGGATGAATTCATTCAAAATAAGTGTGTTGCAAAGTCAATTGCAAAATCACCCCAAATTTGAATTTGAAAAGGATCCATATGCATGTTTGCTACTGTTCACCCATTTTAAAATGGTCAAACATGAAAACAAATTGCATATTCATAATCCTTGTATTTTTCTGATAATTCTAGACATATTATTTGCTATATTTGGAGTTAGGAAGAATTAATTTTGATTTTCCAAAGTTTGTCCTATTTTCTGGAATTTCTCTGTTTTAAAAAAAGTCTTTTAAATTCTGGAAAAGATTTATTGCATCAGCCTGAGGTCAGCATGAAGCAAGGGGGGGGGCTGACAACAGGGGCCCACCTGTCTGTCTCTGTGGGGTTAATCCCCTGTTAGTTTAGCACTAACAGTGTGATTAGGGGGCTGGGGCCCAGGGGTCAATGGGGGTTAGGGGTGATTAGGGGTGGGTTAGCTCCTAAGTGCCCGGCGGTTAGCCGCCGGTGACCTCGGGCACGGCGGCGCTCTCGACGGACTGCGATTTAGGGCACGGGGGGGGGGGGGGGGGGGGGGTTCTGGAGGCACGGGCGCGTAGCTCGTGAGCTTCCGCACGCGTTGGAGTAGGAGGGGGCCAAGGGAGGGCTCTGTGGCGACGGCTACGACGACGGAGGCGGCGGCCGGAGAGGGAGCACTACGGCGATGGCGAAGGAGGCCACGGGGAGGGGCACTGGACATGGAAAAATGGCGAGGAGCTCACCCCGAATCGAGCAGAGGAGACGGCGGGGTCGGAGGAAGTGCGCCGGCGACGAATTTGGAGAAGTCCGTTGCGGCGGCCGGCGGTGATCTCGCGAAGCAGGTGTCGTACTCGGGGCTCCCTGGCTCGATTCCGTGCGGGAGATGACGAAGACGACGACGGCGGATGCACTGGACAGCTCAGCGCGGCGAGGGGGGCACGGTGGCCACGTCTGGGCGTCGCCGCGCTCCGGCTGTGCTTCGGGGGTGCTCGGTTTTTCGTCGCCGGAGGGGAAGAGAGGGGCTGGGAGAGAGCTGGGGGTGCGGGGGGGGGGGGGGGCTTCTGCGCGATGCGACACGCAAGAGAGAAGGAGGGAGAGGCCTAGAAGGGCCAGGGCGTCGCCGTGGCGTCGTCGACGCGCTCTGCCTCTCCAGCGAGGTGCTTGGAGGGGCGGAGAGGAAGAAGACAACGGAGAAGGCTGCTGGGCCGTCTGCTGGGCCTCGCCCTGGGCGAGAGGTAAGCTTTCCCTACCCTTTTCTTTTTATTTAATTCTGTTCTATTTGTTCTGCCTAGAAAAAAAAATACCTAGGCATTTTATTAAATGCCCCAAATTTTTATGTGGCCTCATAAAATAGAGAGCTAGCCACTCATAACTTTTGGGCATTTTTGAAATTCAAATAATTTGAATTTCAAGTCAAATAGGGTTTTATTTAATTTCCAAAGCCACTGTTTGAATATTAGAAAATCCCATGAGCATGGGATTGCTCCCAAACCATTTTTAAAATGATCAGCACCATTTATAGGAATTTTCCAAATACTCAATTGATTTTTGGAAAAAGATTTTTATCTGGCCATTTGATTGAAATTCTCAGGGCTTTTCTTTTCCCCATTTTTGATTTTCTTTTTGAGTTTTTCACATGATGCAAAGTAGCACTTGATCCTAGCACATACCTAACTTGGGGTTGTGACATGCCATCACGGACTCGAGCTGAACTCTGAAAACAAAGCAAACTAAAGAGAGAAAGGAAATCTTTTTGGGTTTTTGAAAGGTTAAAAGAAAGCAAAAGAAAAGAGAAAATCTTTTTGTTGTTTTTGAAAAGTAAGAAAGAAGAACGGGAAAAAGCTTCGAAAAGATCAAAGCGAAAAGAATGGATAATACAATGGAAAAGTGAGAAGGGCACGTACTCCCGCAAGCTTAGGCTTTTGGCCTAAATTGGTAGTAGCTAATGTCCCCAGGAGCCTCCTGCTCCAGGGTAGTACGGGTGAGTCCAAGGATCGTATGAGGCTTCCGGCGCGTACACCGAAGTCCTCGGATCCTCCCACGCAGAAGGATCCGCGCTCCAAGCAGAGGAAGACCCTTCACCAAAATGGGTGATGGTCTCTCCCTGGAAAGGTGGGAACTCACCATGCTCCTCCTCGTCGGGCACAACCCCCTCCATGGGGTTATGAAACTGACGCTGAACCACAAACTCATCGAACTGGATAACATCAAAGGACCATCCGTTCCTGCGAGAAAAATCAAACAAAAGAGGTGCAGGTAGACGGATCATGCGTTCCGTGGTGGCTCCGAAACGCAAGATATAATCAAGGTTACCAAACTCGGAAGTCATGGTAACAAACTTATGCCTTTTCATAGCAGCAAGATCAAAACTTAAATAAGTAAAAGGCTTATCATCGGGGTGTGGGGTGTCGTTAAGAGACTCTAGGATAAGTGTGGCGTAAACGCCACCAAATAAGTCTCCCTTGTTACTGTTCATAGCAAGGCGTCGAGCAATTAAGGCACCCACATTATAATCTATCCTTCCCGAAAGGGCGGTTGCCAGGATAGCAATATCCGGCGCAGATATGTTGCTCGTGTTGTCACGAGCTAACACCCCTCTAGCAATATAATACGCAAAATACCTGAGGTGTGGAAATAAGATGTTGGAGATCTTTGACCGATGAATATCCCTCGTATCCATGCTACAGAGCGAGTTGAAGACGGTTCTCAGCTCGGAGGGCTAAGAGCTCATCTTCGCCGTCAGTCCCACGTTCGGCACACCTATTATTTCACAGAACCTTTCCAAAGGCATGGTCAAAAGATCATTGTAAATTTTAAACTCAACAAAACCAGCATCAAGGTTGTATCTAAAACTGTTAATGACACAGGAGGTGAGTTTTTGATACTTGGTAACACGGCACGTTGCGAGCCGCGTCAAACCTGCATTAGCACAAAGACTATAGAACTCCTCCCTAATTCCTGCAGCTTCAAGGAATTCATCGCACGGGAAAGTCATCGCACGTGCTGGATTTGTGTCCTCAAACAACTCTAAGGGCACATGATCTTCGTTGTAGCTCACCCTAGCAGTCGAGGGTGAAGCTGCAGCTCTTGTAACTCGATCGGAGCGCTCGGGCCTTTTCTTCCCAAGCCACCCCTTTGCTCTTCCTAGCAAACTCATTTCTGAAATTTTTAACAAATTACAAAAACAAGGATTAAAAAAAGTGAGTTAAGGAAAACTACTCAACTCACTTCCCTAAGGCATAAACTTGCATCAAAACTTTGAAAATAAAATTCTACACATGCATGCAAGCTCATATAAACAGCACCAAGAGCTACTAAATACTCAAAAATGAAGCAACCAATCAAAAATCTAATTGGAGGGGTGAAGGAGTTACATACCAGGGAGTATTTGCTCAAAATTTCAGCTTGAATGGTGGGCCGTAGAGAGAGATCGAAAATCGCCTCCAAGAACAGCAAGAACGCAAGAACCAAATGCAGAACTCGTGTTTTTGGAGAGAGGGGAAGGAGGAGGAAGAAGACATACCTGGAAGTGGGGCCTGTGGGCCCCAGGCGCCTTGTGGGCGCGGCCAGGGGGCAGGCCGCGCCAGCTGGCCGCCTGGGCCACTGGTGGCTCCCTCTGGTCAGCCCCAGGTGCCTCTGGGTCACTCCCGGCATGGAAATTTTTATTCTTATTTTTCTGGAATTTTTCTGAAAACTTCACTGTTGAAAATTTCTCGGAGTTCAAAAAGCTGCAAAACTTTCCGAAAACTTAAAGCGGTGATTAGTATTGTGAAGCTTCAAAAACATATAAATTTGGTACAGCAAAGATAATGAAAGCTAAAGCAAATGAAAATATAACAAGCTTTAACTTTTTACCTATATAAAACAAGCTCACTAGCAAGGTTGATCAAGTCTTACCAACAAATCGGCGATATATAGAACAAAAAGTCTCCCCTCTTATGAAGTGATCATTGCACCTTCACTTTAATGGACATTGTCCCCACCATGATGGTTTTGTATTTGTGGTGCACATGTAGTGGACAGTCCCATTCTCCAATCTTCACGGTCTCGATATTCTCTATAGAGTTAAGGCCATGCCTCTTGTCGATCTTCTTTGGAAAATACACCGTGTGTTCTTTATCATCAACGTGGAAAGTGACCTTTCCTTTATTGCAATCAATGATAGCACCTGCGGTGTTAGGAAAAGGTCTACCAAGAATAATGGACATGCTCCCTTCCTCGGGCATGTCAAGCACAACAAAATCTGTAAGGATCAAAAAGTTAGCAACTTCAACGGGTACATCCTCACAAATACCTATTGGTACAGTTGTTGATTTGTCAGCCATCTAAAGGGAGATATCTGTAGGGATTACTTTCTCTAAACAAAGCCTTTTGTAAAGAGAGAAAGGCATAACACTCACTCCTACACCAAGATCACATAAAGCAGTTCTGGCGTAATTATTCTTTATGGAGCAAGGAATGGTGGGTATACCTGGGTCACCGAGCTTCTTAGGAACCTTGCCACTGAAAGAGTAGTTAGCAAGCATAGTAGATATTGCCTCATTAGGAACTTTTCTTTTATTAGTAACAATATCTGGAAAGGGCATGGGTTTTTGTATCCATGGTTCTCTTTCCTTCCCATGTCTTCTTGCGATGAAGTCTTCTTTAGAGTACCTCTTGCATTTATCGGGTGCTTCTTATTCTCTTACCTTGGGAGAATCATCCTTCTCTACGTCCTTTTCTTCAGACTCGGCACCGTCTTCTGTTTCAGCATCGGAGGTAGATATGCTGTTAGGATCAACATCTGGCTTTTCACTTGTAATAGGATCATCGGGATTGTCTGCCTCCTTGTGTTTCTTCTTCTTCTTTTTCTTCTTTGGAGAGCTAACAATCTCGTCTTCTTCTTGTACTTGAGAATCTTGTTCGATCCTCTTTGGATGCCCCTCAGGATAGAGTGGGTCCTGGGTATGTGTTCCACCCCTAGTTTTAATTCCTTAAGCTTGTATGTCCTGTTTGGCATTATTAGCAAGCAAATCTTTTTGCACATTAGAAATTTTTTCAAGCTGAGTTTGAACCATATGAAAATGCTTAACAAGACATTTAACATCATTAACTGTTCTTTCTAAAACATCACATAAACTTTTGATAGCAAGAGAATTATCATGCAACCGACTTTGTAATCTCCTATTAAAATGGTCTTTCTTAACAATAAAATTATCAAGCTCATCTAAACATTGGTCGGGAGGCTTACCTTTAGGGATGTCACTTTCAGTAAAGTCTAATAGAGAGTGTACCTCTACCAAGGGAGGGTGAGTAGTAGGCTCGCACAACTTCTCAATAGGCGGTATATTCTTCATGTCTTTGGCTTTAATACCTTTATCTTTTATAGACTTCTTTGCTTCTTGCATACCTTCGGGGTTCAGAACAAGCATGCCCCTTTTTTTTGGTGGTAGAAGTGGCTCAGGAACGGACCAATCTTCATGGTTCTTGGCGATTTTGCACATTAATTCTTCTGCATCGTCCAGTGTTCTTTCCCTGAAAACACAACTAGCACAACTATACAGATAGGATCTAGATTCATCTGTTAAACCAGCGTAAAATATATCAAGCAGTTCATTCTTGGGGATTCCATGTCTCGGCATAACCTTAAGTAAATCACAAAACCTCCCCCAAGCTTTAGGGAGTTGCTCATCCTGCAATTTTTTAAAGTTATAGATTCGTTGCAAAGCATCATGTTGCAGATGAGCTGGGAAATACTTATCAACAAAAAATTTGACTAAGTCTTGAGGACTTTTAATGGAACCATAAGGTAGTGCATCGTACCATGATTTAGCGTCTTCCTTCAAAGAAAAAGGGAAAAGATTGGCCACATAGAAGTTTCGTATCTTCTCATCAGTAGTGAATAGGTTGCTTAACTCAGAGAGTTTGGTCAAGTGTGCTATAGCATCATCATTTTCTCTGCCATAAAAGGGATCAGCCTCGACTGTAGATATAAGTGAAAGATCAACAGAGAAATCATAATCAGGATCAGTGATGCATATAGGAGATGTGGCAAATTGAGGATTAGGAATAACTTTGTTCTTCATGGCATGCCTTTTGAGCAACTCTTTAACAGCACCAGGGTCAGAGTCGACACACTCTCTGAGTTCCCTGCAAAAATCATCATCAAGAGTAACATCATCGTCATCAAGGATTCTCTCCTTGAGTTCATCTAAGCTCGGGTAACCAAAGGTTTTGCAGGTAGGAATATAGGTAGTAGGGGTCTCGGTCTTGGATTTTGCTGCAGCCTTAGCAGTCTGAGTTTCAATATAGTGACCAAGAAAAGTAGCATCATAAAGAGTAGTGGAAGCATCATCAAAAGTATCGGACATAGTGACAGACTCAATAGAGGCATCATGTAGTGGTGGTGAAGTAAACTTACTCATAACAGAAGGTGAATCAAGTGTAGCACTAGTGTTCAGAACGGTACCTTTTCTTGTTCGGGATGGTAAGATCGGAACCTTGGGGTCTCCTTTCTTACCCATAGCGGATGATATGCAGCAGGAAGGATACTTCAAGTAGACTTGTAAATATTGCTATGCTCCCCGGCAACGGCGCCAGAAAACGCTGCTTGATCCCCACAGGCGTAAGGGATCGAGATAGTCTTCACGGGTAAGTTAACCCAATTTATTGATTCGACACACGGGGAGCCAAAGAGTATTTATAAGCTTTAACAGTTGAGTTGTCAATTCAACCGCACCTGAAATATACTTTCTTGCAACGATAGATAAGTAGTAACGATAATATGATAGTGATAGTGGCAACAGCAAAAGTAAACAGCAAAAGTAACAACTAATGACCAGCAGGATTGAAAACACTGTAGGCTAGGGAGATGGATGGTTGGGCGCTGCATGGATGAGAGTAAACATATAATAGATTCTAACACGGGGCAAGGCACACAGAAAAGCAATGATCATCTAGGCAAATATCAAACATTAGGCATGTATCCCGTAGGTAGTTGTGCGTGCTTGCAATAAGAACTTGCACAACATCTTTTCTCCTACCATCCCGCTAGGAACGGGGCCAAAGGGAACTTATGGAGATTAAGGTACTCCTGTCAAAGAGCACCGGAACAAATCAATAAACTCAATGGATACATGGAATCCTCAAATTATGGACCATCCCCTTTGGTGTCCCAAGCTGTCACCTTTGGGATCGCCGGTTCCGGACCATAATAGGTGCATACAACTCATACATAGGATCTAGAACACAAATATATTCATGAAAACACATAGGGTTCAGATCTGAAAACATGGCACTCGGGCCCAAAGTGACAAGCATTAAGAACAACAAATTGTAGCAAAGATGATAAACACCAAAGTAGATGATAGGCAACATGTGTAATGCCCCTGATGCGGTACTAACTCTAACTAGTCGCTTTCGCGTCCGGTCGGAGTTAGAAGCGCATCAAACGCCACCGGCGCACGACACTCGCACTCGTGTCGCTACCGGATTCTCGACAACAGGTATATAAGGCATAACTCTACAAGAATAGAAATACATATAGATATATAAATAGAACAGGGCATACAACGCCACTGTTCAAAAATACAACATCATCATGAGTACGTCTCATCAATACATCAAGCGGAAGCATAATAGGGACCGAGTACGGTCACGATCCAAATTTCCCTAGAGAGGGCTACACATAAATATCCACCCACGGGAACGTCTGAACCCAACTATAAGATCCTACTGGTCGAGATACTCGTACTCGTCGTCATCCTCCGGGGGCACCTCCACGAAGTAACGTCCGGTGCTGGGGTCGAGGTAGTAGTCCACTGCGGCGGCCGATCAGGCAAAGCGGTAAAGACAAAAATGTAAACGGGGGTGAGAACTTGTCATTACGGAATAACTAACGCTGCTGGAAAGGTAAAGACATAGACAGGTTGCAGCTGTACTAGCATATATGGTGGCTACTCGTTCTATCAGAATAGAGATGAGATCCAAGAGGTTACGATGACAACGTGTCATAGGTCGGCTATTCACCTACTTACGCAGACATAACACAACCTCGTTTTCCCTCTCGGTCCCCCTGGACGAAGAAAGACAACCAAGGCACGCACACGGTTTGTCAAGTTTTATAGCATGATTATAATTGATGTTATTCTATGAACAGGACGTAGGCTCAAGGTTGTCCATAACCGCGCACACGGCTTTTCGAAAAGATTTACCCTGCAGGGGTGTACCAACTGTCCATTATAGACGTCGCATATACGCCCGGTTTCCACTTGGCTAGGTAAGCGCCTGAAACTCCGGAACGTCAGAGTCCCTCTAACTAACAACGCACAACTCCGGGTGGCCCCCGGGGAGTCGACACCCAACCCTCAAGCTGGCCACGCTCTCGGATCAGACTCTTCCGTATGACGCAGGTCGGATTACCGGTTAGTTCTCTTATGAGACCGGGTCCTAGCTGATCAGGTGGACCAACAGAGAACTATGCTCCACTGGCCCGGTTTGTTTGTAAACAGCTGGGGTACCAACCAACACACACACGAAGCAAAAGTAAATCAGCTCGGGCCACCACTAGAATTTTACGAAGCTAGGTAGGAGGACAGGGGGCCCCATAAAACCCCACACACGATTAGGCACGCTCGATCAAAGAACCAATACCCGGAACTCGGGTCCTAGGTGACTCAAATGGAACAAAGCACCAGACGGGATAGTCTAGCCTTCCACCTTTAGTCGAATATAAGTTATCATCATTTAACAATAATAAATATCAACCAACTTCTTTTATAGCATGATATCCCAGCCATAAATATATAGGTAAGCAGCAAGTTTCCTATCCATACTAAGCAATGGCTGAGCAGCGGTATCTTAGCAGTACAATGGTTTGCTGGGATGTGGGGATCATGGCTGTATGGGTTTAAACATGGCATATAAGGTAGATAGGATCAAGCAACAACGTTTTAGTTCTACAGCTAGGCATGAGCAGAAAGTTATAAAGTAATGACACAGATCTCCCCCTTGCCTGGTAAGGTAGTCGAAGTAGCACTCACGATACCCTCGGGCTCGGTGTCGGAAAACTCCACGTAAGTCTCCTCGTCAGTCTCGGGTGCTAACGTAGGATACCGGCAAGGAAAACACACAAGTAAGCAACTGATGCAACTCAAACAAGTATGGCATGTTCAAGTTTTGGTTACATGATGTGACCCCGTCTAGTCAAGTTTAACTGAAGGTGATGACGACAAGTCATCACTTTCATATGCACTTTATTTACATTGTAATGGCTTTGGTCTGAGCCTTAATTTAGGTGTAATTAGCATGATAGCATGACATGATCAACAAAGCATTACAATAATTCAAATAACAAGAAAGTAAAACAATGATTCCGGAGATGGAGTAGTGTCGGTGAACTTGACACAAGGAAGGTGCAGCAAAGGTTGGAGCCCAGCCACATTACATATGACAATATGTTAGGGGCTGAATTGAGAAGAAGGATGAAATGAAACAAGATTGAAAAGATCAGATAATCAACATCTCAAATGCACTGAAGTTGAAATGTTGCAAGAAGAAAGATCTGAAAGTCTCTGAACCAGGGGATCACACCCTGATTTCATGAGTTGCACAAAACATCATGAAAACATCACTGCTGGAATCTTTGCAGAAAAACACCCCAAAAACATATATGATATGTCTCTACTTGAATTTGCAAGGGCAGTTGCAAACTCAACTGAAGTTCAGGGGGCTGGGTGCAAAATTGCACCACATGAATTTTGAAATGGGCTCAAATAACCAAGTCATCATCCCCATGCAATTCCTTGTGCAAAATTACCCAAATTCCATATATGGCATGAGTAATTTTGAAATTAAAACAAACTTGGCAAGAACAGGAATTTACAGGGGGCTTTTTGCAAAATTGACCAAGCTCCCATTCATAGAGGGGCCAATTGCAAGATTGCATATCACCATTGTGATCAGTATCTCAAGCTACCCTAAAAACATATATGGCAAGCCCCTGTTTGAAAAGGTGGTCAAAACCATATTTGAACTTGAACTCAAATTCAAATTTGAATTTAAACAGAAAAAGGAAAAGAAATAAAAAAGAAAAACCCAGAGGACTTGGCCACACGGACCAGTCTCGGGTGCTCGACCCAGCTCCTGCTCCATAGCCCAAGCGGGCAGAGCCCACTCGGCTAAAGCAACAAAAAAAAGAAAAAGGGCTGAGCCATAGGCTGGGCGGCCCACTGCCACGCTCTCCACGGCCCAGCGGAAAAAACAAAACGAAAACGAAACAAAAAAAAGGGGGTGGGGCTTGCGCCGGCTGGGACTCGATCCCACGACGCGCCCTTCACACGGCGTCCCCCTTGCCACTACGCCACTCGGCTGATCTTGACAGAAGAGGGGCAACAGACAAGATGAATAAACACTGCGCCTTAACTGAACTGCAAGACGACATCTGACAGACGCCGGAGACAGGGGATCTCGGCGGCCCTCACGACGGCTACGGGGCGGCGCTGGCTCAACTAAACCCAGGGGCCTCTAGCCGGCAACTCCACGGACATGTCGCACGCCGGGATCTGGCCGGAGGTCACACGACGGCAGTGCTAGCTTCGACTGAAGACGACCTGGATCGACGTTCTCTGAACCTGACGGAGCAGGTCGAGTCCGGAGGCAAACTGCGGTGAGGCTAGCTTCACCTATGGCGCGACAGCAGGTACACGGAGGGGCTCGGCGCGCAGAGGGGACTCCCATCTTCATCCTCACGCATGGACCCCGCCGACGAAGCAGAGACGGCGACGTCAACGTAGTCTGAACTACACGGCGGTCGCTGTCTGAAAAAGTTCAGACTGGCGCTCCCTCTAGCTACGGCACGCGCAAAGGAAATGCCTTGGCTGCCAGGGACGTGCTCTCGGCACACGCAACGCATGTCTACACTTGTACAAAACACTCCAGGCCACGGCGACACCCGCAAGCTTGGTGGTGATGCTCGCCGTGGGCAGAGGCGCTGAACACGCGACGCGGCAAGACGGCGGCTCTAAGAAGGGGGGATAAGTCCCAGCTCACCTAGGGTGTATCGAGGTCGACCTGGAAACAACGGCAGAGGCGGCTAGCTCGCTGAGGCCGACGCTGGGGAAGACGATCTCCCGGCGGGAGGAAGACGGCGGCAGGGAAGAAGACGGCTCCTAGCTCCGGCCTGCGGGAGAAAACGGAGCACTGAGGGTTCAAGGATCACAGACATGAAAACAAGGGAACCCACGGATCTCCACGACGCCGAATTCCGGCGACTCACCGGAGAAACAGGGGAGCTCTGCTCCTTCCATGGCGGCGGCGGCGGGCGAAATTGAGGAGGGGAACGGGGCAGCTAGGGTTCCCGAGAGGGGGCGGAGCCCTTGCTTTAAAGGGGGAAGGAGGAGAGGCTGGCGGGAGGGCTCCACGCCGAGCTCCTCTCGTCCTGGTCTGACGACGGGAAAAGGAGGGGGAAAGGAGAGGAGGACGACGCTGACTTGCGGGCCCGGGCGGTCAGCGGGGAGAAGGAAAAAAAAGAAAAGAAGAGAGCGCCTCCCTGCTGGGCTGGATTCGGGCGGCCCAAGTGGCTGGAGAAGAGAGAAGGGGGGATCAAAGCCCTTGTCCAATTAAATGACCAGCAGAGGGGAAAGAAAAGAAAAGAAAAAAAATAAAGGGCAATCAAGATATACCACACATATTTTTAAAATACCCCTTAAAACAAACTTGGACACCCAAAATTGATTTGATCCATTTTGCATGCAGGGAAACATCACCCAAAGTAAAACAACACCATTTCCTATATAAAATTAAATAGAAAAGGCCTTTGGGGAGTTTTTGAGAGAAAAACAGAAGGTTCAAAAATTCCATGAGCTTGAAATTCTTAATCCTTGCATTTTTCTAGATTTTTCAAAATTGGTTTGACCAATTTTGGCAACAACAAAAAAATGTGGCCCCTTTTTGAATTCAAATTCACTTTGAACTAGGGCTACTGTTTTTGGTGGTGGCAAAATGCTTTGAGGATTTTTAAAACCCTTGCAATAGCAATTGAAATGGCTAGGCCAAGTTTGGGGTCAAGAGGAGTGAGCATGTGACAAGGAAAATTCCCTCAATGTCCTCCTTGAACCACTTTGGATGCAAAAGCAATCAACCCAAAAAGGCTCCAATCCCAATGCCAATTAAGATCACCACATGAAGTGACATACACATCCACTATGCCAAGTTACAAGTCCATCAGAGGAAGTAAAATACATAGTGTTTGGTGGCTTATTACATGTGGGCTGTTACAGCTCTCCCCTACCAACACAGGATCTCGTCCCGAGATCTAAGCAAGAAAAAGCTCGGGATACTCAGAACGAAGACGATCTTCACGCTCCCACGTTGCCTCCTTCTCCGAGTGATGTGCCCACTGCACCTTGAGGAACTTGACGGTCTTGTTGCGAGTCTTGCGCTCGGATGAGTCAAGAACACGGACTGGACGCTCCGAGTAAGAAAGATCCGGACTGAGCTGGATCGCCCAAGTCCACTGCCTGCTCTGGCTGCTTGAAACACTTCTTCAACTGAGACAGGTGGAGCACATCATGCACCATATCCAAGCTGTCTAGAAGCTCAAGGCGGAACGCGAGAGGTCCCCGAGTCTCGAGGATGCGGAACGGACCAACGAACCTGGGAGCCAACTTGCCTTTGATCCCAAAGCGGTGAGTGCCCCGGAGTGGAGACACTTTGAGGTATGCGAAGTCACCCACTTTGAAGTCAACACCACGGTGCTTCTTGTCATAATAGGCCTTCTGCCTAGACTGGGCAGCCTTGAGATGCTCCCTGATGATCCTGACCTTGTCTTCTGCCTCCTGGATCACGTCTGGACCGAACAATTGCCTCTCACCTGTCTCGGACCAGTTCAAAGGTGTCCTGCACTTCCTGCCATACAAGATCTCAAAGGGAGCTGCTTGCAGACTTGCCTGATAGCTGTTGTTGTAGGAAAACTCAGCGTACGGAAAACACTCTTCCCACTTCATGCCAAATGAGATCACACATGCCCTCAACATGTCCTCGATAATCTGGTTCACACGCTCAACCTGCCCACTGGTCTGAGGGTGATACGCGGTACTGAAGAGAATCTTTGTACCCAATGCCTCTTGAAAGGCCTTCCAGAAGTTTGATGTGAAGATGCTTCCACGATCAGAACTTATCTGCTTGGGGATGCCGTGCAACGAAACAATTCTTGCGGTGTACAGCTCTGCCAACTGGCTAGCTGAGACAGTCTCCTTAACAGGCAGAAAATGGGCAACCTTTGACAAGTTATCAATGACAACAAAGATAGCATTTTTTCCCTTCTGAGACCTCGGAAAACCTGCGACAAAGTCCATCTCTATGTGGTCCCATTTCCACTCCGGGATTTCAATTGGCTGAAGTAGCCCTGCAGGCTTCTGGTGCTGTGCTTTCACTCTCTTGCACACATCACACTGAGAGACAAAACGGGCAACATCCCGCTTCTTACGAGTCCACCAAAAACTCTGCTTGAGGTCCTGATACATCTTGGTGCCACCAGGGTGGATAGACAGCTTTGAGTCATGGGCTTCTTTCAAAATGACCTCTCTGAGACCTCCTTCTTTGGGAACAACAACTCTCTCCTCGAACATCACGGTGTCGTCATTATGCACTGAAAAGCAACCGTACTTCGGAATTGAGGCGGCAACACCCTGCTTGACTTTCTGAATCATCAAGCTACCCGACTGAGCTTCACGAATCTTCTCACGGATAGTGGGCTCTACCACAAGGTTGGCTAGATAGCCTGCTAGAACTAGCTCAAGATTGAGCCTTCGAAAGGACTCACACAAATCAGGGTGTATCTTCTTCATCTGGACACTGTTGCAATCACCCTTGCGGCTCAACGCATCGGCTATGACATTCGCCTTGCCAGGCGTATACTGAATATCCACGGAGTACTCAGTAATAGTCTCGAGCCACCTCCTTTGCCTCAAGTTCAGGTTAGGCTGCGTGAACAAGTACTTTAAGCTTTTGTGATCAGTGAATACATCAACCTTCCTCCTTAGGAGGAGGTGTCGCCAAGTAACCAACGCATGAATCACTGCAGCCAGCTCAAGATCGTGGGTCGGTTAGTTCCTCTCAGCCTGCTTCAACTGTCTCGAGGTGTAAGACACAATATTCTTTCCCTGCATCAACACTCCGCCAAGGCCATTCAACGAGGTGTCACAGAAAACTTGAAACGGCTGTGACTCGTCTGGCGGTGTAAGGATCGGAGCTGTGGTCAGCCTTAGCTTCAACTCGTCAAAAGCTGCCTGGCAAGCCTGTGACCAAAGGTACTTCTTGCCCTTGCACAACAACTCCGTCATCGGCTTTGCTATCTTGGATAAATTCTCGACAAACTTCCTGCAATAGCTGGCAAGTCCGAGAAAACTCCTCAGCTGCTTGACATTTCTCGGCGGAGTCCAATCTTGAATCGTCCGGACTCTGTCTGGGTCAACGGCAATGCCCTCTGAGGAAATGACATGGCCAAGGAAGTTGACCTTATTCATCCAGAACTCACACTTGGAGAACTTGGCATAAAACTGGTGATCTCTCAACTTCTGCAACACCAATCTGAGATGCTCCTCATGCTCAGCCTCTGACTTGGAAAAGACAAGGATGTCGTCGAGGTAGAGGAGTACGAACACATCTAGCCATTCTTGGAACATATAGTTCATGGCCCTCATGAACGTCGGAGGTGCGTTAGAAAAGCCAAACGTCATGAACGTAAACTCGTACAGTCCATAACGAGTGCGGAAGGCTGTCTTGGGAATGTCCTCCTCACGGACACGAATCTGGTGGTACCCCATCTTTAAATCAAGCTTTGAAAACACCTTTGCTCCATGCAACTGCTCAAATAGGTCATTGATGTTGGGCAAAGGGTACTTGTTTTTGATCGTCTTCTTGTTGATACCACGGTAGTCTTGAACCAACCGACTAGTACCATCTTTCTTCTTCACAAAAAGACACGGGGCACCCCAAGGGGAAGTGCTCGGACGAATGAGCCCATCCTTCTCAAGTTTCACCAGCTGCTCTTTCAACTCAACCAGCTCTTCCGGACACATCTTGTAAGGCTGCCGAGATATCGGCTGTGTACCCGGTTCTAGGTTGATCACGAACTCAATAGCACGCACGGGTGGAATACCTGGCAACTCCTCTGGAAAGAAATCTGGAAACTCTCGAACAACTCTGACCTCCTCGATCAATGGAGCAACTCCAGCGTTCCGAGCATACAACTGAGCTGAACTCACTGTCGAGCGACAACTGTACCAAATCTCTGCGCCTGAATCGTGCGTCAGCAACACGGTCTTCGATGGACAATCAATCTTGGCCTTGTACTTGACAAGCCAATCCATGCCCAAAATGACATCAATGTCGGAACGGGGCAAGACAACCAGGGACGCCGAAAAGATAGCACCCTGAATACTGATCTCCACCTCTGGAACTGTCCATGAAGAAGTGAACTTTGACCCAGGTGTGACAACTGAGAGCTTGCTCGGAAGCTGGTCACGTGGGAGATCTACTTTCGAAGCAAAGGACTGGGATATGAAGGAATGGGAAGCTCCGGAATCAAACAAAACTGTCGCTGGAACTGAACACACAAGTAACCTACCAAGCACAATCTCGGACGACTGCTGAGCCTCTGCAACAGTCACGTTGTTCACCCGGAGCGCTCGTGGCTGGGCCCGCACCATCGCGTTGCTCGGTGTAGAGCGAGGTGGGGGCGGAGGCAGCCGGGCGTAACGAGGGTCGGTGCACTGTGGAGACTTGTGGCCTGGCTTGCCACACTTGAAGCACGTGATCTCTGGCTTGGGCTGGCCCTGTGGAGCAGGCGGCCTCGCGGAGGGTGGAGTAGAGCGAGGTCCGTGCTGCACTGGGACGGGAGGGCGGGCAAAAGTGCGGACAACTGCCCCCCTCTGCTGGAACTGCTGACGCTGCGGCTGAGACTGTGGCTCTGCAACCCAGGACTTGGCCTTCTTGTGGACCATCACTGCTGAACTGTGCTCTCTCTGCTTCCTCTTCTCTGCGGAACGCTCTGCCTCAGCTGACTCCTGTCTGATAGCCTGGTCGACGAACTCTGAGAACAGGCTTGGCGTGGAAAAGGTGAGCGCATACTTGATGTCCATGGCAAGACCACCGTGGAACCTGGCAATGCGCTTGGCCTCTGACGAGACCTCCTCTGGAGCGTACCTGGCAAGCCTGACGAAGGCCAGGTTATACTCCTGCACAGACCTGTCCCCCTGCCTCAGAGCTAAGAACTCCTCGCGCTTCCTCTCGATCAGACCACTGGGAATATGAGCAGCTCTGAAATCCCTGACGAAGTCCTCCCATGTGATCTCTGCATCACCCTTGTTGGCCTTGTACGTCGAGAACCAACTGCCCGCGGCGCCCTGAAGCTGGAAGGAGGCGAAGGTGACGTAGTCGACGGGTCTGACGGTGTTGGCATTGAAGTGCTTCTTGATCACTGCGATCCAGTCATCCGTCTCCAGCGGGTCTCGAGCCTCGGAGAACCTGGGGGGGCTGATCGCGAGGAACTGCTGCAGTGTGGTGTACTGTGGACGATCATTCCTCTGAGCACCCTGGTTCTGCAGCATCTGAAGGATCGCAGCTGTGCCCTGAGCCACTGCGGCTACAGCCTCTCCAAGGGTAGGGTTCTCTGGCGGCGGCATGTTCGCTCTTGGCATCCTGTATACAGGAACATGGTTCCGGGTCCTCTTCCTCGCGGGGATGTCGAGGAGGTGAACTCGGAGGCATTGTAAATTATTACAACTTATTATTATTCAATGTCGCAGCAACTTCTGCTTCATTGCTGCTTTTTTTTTGCCTTATATAAACTGTTGGCTGATTCTTACCTCATGCTGCAAGACTTCGTCGGAAGATGCTAGTCTTCGATAGGCCTAGCTTCTTACCCTTGCTCTGAATTTCTGTCTTCCGTCCACTATATACAGCCTCTTCATTCTGTTGATACAATGCATAATGCTTAGTAGCGGACGTAAGACTCGCGGGTATGCTAGATACTCACCTGCTTTATTTCCTTTACTGTTTTGCCTGATCGGCCGCTGCAGCCGATGTTGGAGCTCAGGAGCAGGAGTACCCCGGAGGTGCCTACTACGACGTTGAGTTCCCCGTTGACCAGGAGTAGTACTGTGGATCCCAGGCAGGAGGCCTCGCCTTTTCATTCTGTATCTCTGATGTGATTTGTGCTAGCCTTCTTAAGGCAAAACTTGACTAACTACGTCTGTACTCAGATATTATGGCTTGTATGACATATATATTCGGGTCCTCGTGACCCCCCTCTATTGTAATATATTTGTTTATTCTTTTGTGTTTAGTGTTGTGCTGTGATATTATCACCGTGGCACCCTAATCTCAGTCGTGTACCCTGGGTGTATGATTACTGTACACGGTCTGATTTTGGGGGCGTCACAAGTTGGTATCAGAGCCGACTGCCTGTAGGAAGCCACCCCACCACTACCTGGTCGAAGTTGAGTCTAGACTTTGAAAAACTATTTTTCTAACTTAATATTTGGCTTACGGGCCCACATCGATGTCACTACGTGTGATATCTATGGTATTAGGATCCTTTTCTCCTTACCTATGCTCTGGGAATCTACTCTCTTATCCTTGCTGGTAAGTTTTACAAAAGCTGACATTAGGATCACGTTCTCTTGATTACACCCGGCGTTTTTCTGGTGCATCCCCCATTGATTGAGTCGTGTTGCAGGCGTCGTACGCCAGATCCCAGACCGCGGATCCCATTCTCATTCTGGGCAGGCCGCGCGTTCTGTGGCATCAACTCCTGTGACCAACAGTTTTCTTGCGGCGTGATTGACATAGTGGAATCTATGTCGCGTCGTGTAATCCTTACCGCGGTCTGCGCGCCGTCTAGAGAGTCCTTTTTCCTTAATTTCTACGACGTTACGCTGCCCGATTTTCGGTTGATTCTATGTGTGGATGTGTATGTCTTATATGACTACTCCTATATATCCGCGCCTCTTCCTTGTTGTCGCTTTACCTCTTACTCGTTTCCGGTATTTTCGTTAAGTTGTTCATCGCTGAAATACCCCTGTTAAATTCTAGCAGGATGGCTGGTCGTGGTGGTCGTGGTCGTGGTCGTGCTGCCAACGACCCACCTCCGCCGCCGGATTACATGGCCGCGATGATGCAGCAGTTCGAGATGAACCGTCAGTTCATGCAGAATATCATGGCTCAGTTCCCCCAGCCGAATCAGAATGGGCACCACCATCAGCATGCCACCGTGACTCTGCACGACTTCACCCGCCTCAACCCCACTATGTTCCGCAACACTGTTCAGCCGCTGGATGCTGATGACTGGCTTCGCGACATCACTCACGAGCTGGAGTCTGCTAATGTCGATCCAGCCGACTATGTGAACTTTGCGTCTTATCATCTGAAAGGCGCCGCTGCTCAGTGGTGGAGCACCCACAAGCGTTCCCTGCCAGTCGAAGAAGTCATCACTTGGGATGAATTTCAGTCTGCTTTCCGCGCCCGCTACATTCCTCAGGGGATCATGGATCGTAAGGCGGAGGAATTCCGTAACCTCACTCAGGGCGACATGACTGTTGAAGCCTATCAGCGCGAGTTCCTCAACCTCTCTCGCTATGCGGAAGGAGAGATCGCCACTGATGCTCGTAGGCAGCAGAAGTTCCGTCGTGGCCTCAACCCAGAACTCAGGCTCGCTCTTGCCGTTCATGATTTCGCCAACTTCGCCACCATGGTGAACAAGGCTATCACCGTCGAGACTGCCCAGATGGAGCACAAGACCTCTCTAAAGCGTTATCGTGACGTTGGCTCATCTTCGGGCGCAACGCAGAAGCGTCGTATCTGGCTCCCTACCAGTTTGACCCACTCAGCAGCCCCTGCTCCAAGGCCGTCTTATGCTGCACCCCGTCTGCCTCCGCCACCGCAGATGCCAAGAGCTCTGCCTGCACCACCCAATGCACCACCCCTTCGTCCTCAGGATGGATTGTGCTTCACGTGCCGCCAACCTGGGCATTATTCTCGAGAGTGTCCCCTGAAACAGAAGCAACTGGTAGTTCACCCCGCTGGCCGTGGAAATGGTCGTGGCAACAACCGGACCCCCAACTATAATACTGGGTCTGTTGCTCATACTCGTGGTCACGCGAACAACATCAGTGTTGATGAAGCTCAACAACAACCCGCTGCCGTGATGGGTACCCTTCTCGTTAATTCCGTACCTGCTACTGTTTTATTCGATACAGGAGCATCGCATTCATTCTTGTCGGAAGCATTTGCATTGTCGCATAATTTTACGCTTGAGGATATGAACCCACCGATGGTTGTCCGCACCCCGATAGGCCATGCCCACACCTCCAAGATAGTGCCCGGAACCATTGTTGAAATTGAAGGGATTGATTTCCGTGCTTCCCCCCATCGTTCTGAAGTCTTCCACCATAGACCTCATTCTGGGAATGGATTGGTTGAAGTTCCACGATGCCGCACTTTATTGTGGCACCAAGTCTGTCCAGCTTTTTCATCCCTCCGGTGGGATTGTTAACCACACCGCCCGAGTGACCCGTAATGCTGAAACACAGATCTTTATGATGAATGCTTTGAATGTCTCACCTTTGAAAGACATCGAGAACGTTCCGGTCGTTCGCGATTTTCCCAACGTCTTCCTAGAAGAACTGCCGGGAATACCCCCGATCAGAGAAGTTGAATTCGTCATCGACTTGAAGCCGGGCACTGTTCCTATTGCCAAGCGTCCTTACAAGATGCCGCCACATGAACTCCTTGAACTTAAGGAGGAAATCGACAAGGCACTTCAGAAAGGATTCATTCGCCCCAGTTCCTCAGCTTGGGGAGCACCTTCGCTCTTTGTCAAGAAGAGCGATGGGACAAACCGACTGGTCCAAGATTATCGGCCCATTAACCAAGCCACCATCCAGAACAAATACCCACTTCCCCGGATCAACGACCTGTATGATCAACTTGCCGGATCTAAGGTGTTTTCTAAACTCGACTTGAGGTTGGGTTATCACCAAATCCGAGTCCGTGATGAGGACATTCCGAAGACTGCCTTCATTACTCGTTATGGTTCATACGAGTACACTGTCATGTCCTTTGGCTTAACCAATGCTCCAGCCACCTTCTCCAGACTGATGAATTATATTTTCATGGAGTACCTCGACCAGTTCGTCGTGGTTTATCTGGATGATATCTTGATATATTCCAAGAATGAAGAAGAACATGCTGAACATCTTCGTCTTATACTGGAGAAGCTTCGAGAACACAAACTCTACGCTAAGTTTTCTAAGTGTGAGTTCTGGCTTCCCGAAGTAACCTACCTTGGACATGTGATTTCCAAGGATGGCATTGCCGTCACCCCAGAAGGTATCCAGGCTATTCTTGACTGGACTCCTCCCAAGACCGTCAAGCAGGTCCGCAGTTTTCTCGGGCTCGCTAGTTATTGCCGCCGTTTCGTCGAGAATTTTTCCAAGATTGCCAGGCCTCTGACTAATCTGCTTCACAAAGGCGTCAAGTTTGAGTGGACAGATAAATGTCAAGAAAGTTTTCAAGCCCTCAAGGACAAGCTAACTTCTCCCCCGGTGCTCGCTCCCCCTGATACTCAGAAGGACTTCGTGATATATTGCGACGCGTCCCGTCAAGGATTAGGCTGTGTCCTATTGCAAGAGCGCAAAGTGATTGCTTATGGCTCTCGTCAGTTGCGTGCTCACGAAGACAAATATCCAACACATGATCTCGAATTGGCAGCAGTAATTTATGCATTGAAGCTGTGGCGACATTACCTCGTTGGTAATCGTTGCGAGATCTACACCGACCACCAAAGCCTGAAGTACTTGTTTACTCAGCCCGACCTGAATCTCCGCCAACAAAGATGGCTCGAGACAATAGCCGATTTTAATATGGGTATTCATTACACCCCTGGCAAAGCTAATGTGATGGCTGATGCCCTGAGCCGTAAAGCTTACTGTAGTGAACTTGAGGTGCAGTTAGAACAACCAACTCTGTATGAAGATTTTCAGAAGTTGAACCTCGAGATTGTTCCTCAAGGTTGTGCAAATAACCTGGTCATTGAACCGGATCTCGTCAAATCCGTCAAGTGTATACAGTTCTATGATGATTTCGTACACAAGATTAAGCGCGATATCGCCAATGGGAGACCCTCACCCTTCACCCTTGATAGTAATGGTGCGGCGTTCTACCAGAACCGTTTAGTGGTTACTCATAGCAAGGGCAGGCATGAGAACCTGGATATGACCCCGAAGGTCATGAAAGCGGCTCACGATACCCTGTTGTCCATTCATCCTGGAAGCACCAAGATGTACCAAGACATTCGTCAGCAATTCTGGTGGCCCAACATGAAGCAAGACATTGCCCGATATGTTTCTGAATGTGACGTTTGTCGTCGCGTCAAGGGGGAACATCAAAAACCCTCTGGAAAACTACAACCACCTGAAATCCCTGTATGGAAGTGGGACAAAGTTCAGATGGACTTCGTCACCGGTTTTCCCCGATCCCAGAAAGGTAACGATGCTATCTTTGTCGTCATCGACCGGTTCTCCAAGGTTGCTCACTTTATACCAATCAAGGAGAAGATCACGGCGGCTCAGTTAGCGGAGTTGTATATCGCCCAAATCGTGTCGCTCCATGGTATTCCGTTGGAGATCAGTTCAGATCGTGGCAGCCTTTTCACCTCAAGATATTGGCGGAGTTTCCAAGAAGCTCTGGGGACTACTCTGCATCTCAGCACCGCTTATCACCCCCAGTCACAGGGCCAAGTCGAACGCGTCAATCAAATACTTGAAGATATGCTTCGAGCTTGTGTCATCTCCTTCGGCAAGAAATGGGAGGAATCTCTTCCATTTGCTGAATTCTCGTACAACAATAGCTATCACGCTAGTCTGAAGATGGCACCCTATGAAGTTCTCTATGGACGTAAGTGTCGGACCCCTCTGAGTTGGTCAGAAACTGGGGAACGTGCACTCATTGGCCCGGATATTATTCAGCAAGCTGAAGACCAAGTTCACGTCATCCGTGAACATTTGAAGGCCGCTCAGTCCCGCCAGAAGAGCAACTATGACCGCAAACACCGTGAAATGGAGTATCAACCTGGTGAATACGCTTACCTTCGTGTCACTCCCATGAGGGGCACTCATCGCTTCGGTATCAAGGGCAAGTTGGCTCCTCGCTACATTGGCCCGTTCCGTATCCTTTCCAGGAGTGGACCCGTGGCATACCGGTTGGAATTGCCGCCGAACCTCTCCCAAGTCCACGATGTCTTCCACGTGTCGCAACTCCGTCGCTGCTTCAAGGATCCTATCCGCGAAGTGGAGCATGATATGATCGAGCTGCAACAAGACTTAACTTATCGAGAACATCCGAGCCGCATTCTCGATCAGTCTGAACGCCGAACCCGCAACAAGACCGTCAAGTTCCTCAAGGTTCAGTGGTCGAATCATTCTGAAGATGAGGCCACTTGGGAACGCGAAGATCGCCTTCGCGATGAATACCCCGATCTTTTCCTCGCTACCACTTAAATTCTCGGGACGAGAATTCTTGTAGTGGGGGAGATTTGTAACACCCTCAGATGCCTGTAACAGTAATCATCATCACTGTTGACTATCACTGTTTGTTAATCCCTGTTATTCCCTGACCTTAATCAAACTTTGCTTCTGCTCCATCCAAACCATGCTGGTTGGTAATCAAAACACAAAGCCCAATGCATTTTTCTCATCATGAAACCAAACCCTAGTTGAAACTACCTCAAATGGAAATTAAAACAAAAGTGCTCAAATAAAGTTGTTCCAAAAATCATGGAACTATTTTTGTAAATTGCCTAAAATCATTACAATCATGTGGGACCAACTTTGATAATTTTTGGAGTTGCAGAAAATTGCAAACAATTCAAACAGTAGGTTACAACCCCTACTTTGGGCATTTAATATCTAAAAGAAATATCCAATGAATTTATTTTGCTGCAAAACTTTTTGTGACACCTCAGTAATATATAAACCTAATTTACAAACACCAATAATATTGTTCAAAAATGCTAGGGTTGACAAATCAATTACAGAAAGTAATTTGAATTAGCAGAAAACCAGAAAATGGGAAAAACGCAATAACCCGCCTGGGGCGAGGCCACCTCAGCCCAGCCCACCCCGGCCCGTCTTCCACCTCCCACCTGCCCCCATCACGTCCGCCACCTGCTCGACGCCGTGGCGCCGCCGTGGCCACGGGCGTCCCTGGAGCCCTCCCCTCCCTCACCTGCTCCCTCCCGCCATGGACCCGATAAGGCCAACCCCCGCAGCCCCCTGGACAACTCCCCCACCCCATTCCCCTCCTCCTCCTCTCGCCGACGTCGGGGAAAGCTTTCCCGAGCGCCACCGTCGCCATGGCAGTGAGCTCACGCGGCCAGTGAGCTCGCGACGCCACCCCGCCGTGTCCAGCGTGTCTCTCGTTGTCGTCCTCGTCTCCGAGCGGAAGGAATCGAGGCGGGAGCCCCCACCCCGAGCCCACGGTCATCTTCCCCAACTCCGGCCGCCGCGACGTCGTGGAGGAAATCCGGCGCCACCCCGACGCCACCGAGGCCGCTCTCTGCACCGTTACGTTCCTGGTGAGCTCCTGCGCCTCCCCCAACTCCCCGACGAGCCGTTTGTGCCCTGTAGCCCACCCCGCCATTAGGGCAGAAGCGCCTCGCCGCCGGCGAGCTCTCCACCGTGTCCTGGAGCACGCTTTTGGCGCACGGTACGCGTCACGCGGGTGCCCGCGCCCCCCTCGTTCGAATGCGCTAAGCCACACCTCTCGCAGCACCGTAGGTCGTCGTCGTCGTCGTCGTCTTCACCCGGAGGTTTCCGCCGTCACCGTCGATGTCGCGCTCCGCTCCGGCCACCCCCGACACCCCCACTACCTCAAATCGAACGCGCAGGTCGCCAGGAACCCGTAGCCACCAGCGGCGCTCCAAACCGTGCCCGGATTCGAGCTCGGGCTCGGCCTCGCCGGAGTCCAGCCGCCGGCGAGCTCCTACGGTGGCTGCCATGTGGGCCCGCTGGATTAGCCCCTAATCCCCACTGACAGTGGACCCCCCCCCGGATATTTACCCTGTTAGGTTAACTGAGTAGATTAACAGGAAATAATACCCCTCCCAGTCGCTGACAGGTGGGTCCCCTCTAAATAATTAACTAAATGATTTAGGTTAATCCAATTAATTAAGAACTAGTCACTGACATGTGGGTCCAGAGGCATTTTTCCAATTTAATTATATGTTTTATAAATAACAGAGGCTGACATGTGGGTCCCACATGTCAACACTGTTCTGGATAAGGTTGTGGATAATGTTTTGGATAATGCAAAATAAATAATAAAAGAAATTCAGAAAATCATTTAAATTGATTTAAACTTTGAAATTCAATAACTTTTAAACCGTAACTCGGATTCAACAACTTTATACATGAAAATTGATCAGAAAAATATAACGAATACGAATACGCTATCCGTATGTCTACCACACCCCTCTAACACAACAAACATCGAACATTCCCCCTCTGGACCGTCTGTCCGATAAATTGTCCGGTACTGTTAGAGTGCCCGGCTGAATTTATTCCGAACACGAAAGTTGTCCGGAATGGATCAACTAGCACGGATACACCCCCCTTATGTTGTTTCGGTAACCACGACACCTCCGGCTTGATCTTTCCCCCTCCGGACACCCTGTCCGGTAATCACCCGGAGCCGGTAGTTCATCCTCAGACGAATTCCCGCTCCGAGCCTATTCCATTGCACTGCGTTAGAACAACGTTAGCTTTTCATCTGTCATGTCTTGCATATGTTTGTATATTATTGTTGTGTATTTATTGTTTCTTCCCCCTTTAATCTCCGGTAGACCCCGCTGCTGCCGTCGACTGCACCGCTGCTGAGTACGACTACGTCGTCGACGACCCTACTACTACCGTCGAGCTTGCAGGCAAGCAGAGCCATTCTCTTCCCCAGATATCGCCTATCTTTCCGTACATTTCTTGCACTAGGCATTGTTACTGCTGCTGCTACGATTACAATCCTATTCAACTGCATAGCTTGAATTTTGTCGCCCCTTGATGTGCCTTCCTCTATCCTATGCTGCCTATTAATTTTATTATGCATTATTCAGCAGTGAGCCCTGCGCATTGTTAGCCAGGATTAGATAGAGGGCCGTGATCACTCAGGGGAGTGAACACGGATATAAATAATATAACTGCACAGGTACGGTACAATGCAGACTCCGTCTAAGGCCCCTATCTGGGTTATGCCTAGTCACCTCAAGTGTGAGCTATCAAGGAGTAATCCTTGTACTCCACTCGAGGCTGACTTTGTCTTACCGCCATAGGGTCCTGGAAACGGTTGTCCTTCAGGTAAGAAGTCGGGCGACCCAACGGTGCCTGCGAGAGGTATTGCGACGGGACGACAGGGAGGGCACGACCAGTGTACCGGTGTGCTTGGCCTCTGATCGTTGGCTGCGAGAGTTACCAACCCACGAAAGTCGAGCTCCTCCAGGACCACACGCGAGACAAGGTAAGGAGACGGTTCACCTTGTTGGTAACCGCAGTGACTTGGTGGGACGACGGGGCAGGCACCGATGTACTGGTGGTCCTGGCTGCTGTCGTTGTCCGCGGGTCGGTTAAGTCGAGGCAACGATAAGGATTGTCACGCAGGTTAATTAAAATGCTAAATGGTTCAGTGAATGTCTTTAGTTGGCTATATGCCATGTACGCACTACCTACCCGTGGGAACTACGAGTTATGGGCTCCTCCGCTTCTTAGTGTCGTCCGAGGACTCTTCAAACGTCAGCAGTACCGCGGGCTTATTGCCGGGAAGTGGTGTTGTCTTATTTGCCGCGGCGTGTGATTTGTATATTGCTTTGATTTAACTTCATCGGCCAGTCACGCACCGTGCAGGAGTACGTCGGGGTTAGGGTCCAAAGCCCCGCGTACATAGGATATAGTCCGGCGGATGACCTCTCTGTTGAGTTTGAAAGATGGGCTATGAAGTGTCGGATAGCCTCGGTGGAGCGTTCCCTGACAAGGTTCCCGTCACCCTGGAGATCCGTGCGTGTAGCGTAACACAAGTGCACCCCTGCAGGGAAGAATTGATCTATCGATAGCCGTGTCCACGGTAACAGGACGCTTTATGCTGAAGCTGGATCCTACCACTAGAAACTATTATTAAACTGTATGGTTCTGGGTCCTCTTCCTCGCGGGGATGTCGAGGAGGTGAACTCGGAGGCATTGTAAATTATTACAACTTATTATTATTCAATGTCGCAGCAACTTCTGCTTCATTGCTGCTTTTTTTTTGCCTTATATAAACTGTTGGCTGATTCTTACCTCATGCTGCAAGACTTCGTCGGAAGATGCTAGTCTTCGATAGGCCTAGCTTCTTACCCTTGCTCTGAATTTCTGTCTTCCGTCCACTATATACAGCCTCTTCATTCTGTTGATACAATGCATAATGCTTAGTAGCGGACGTAAGACTCGCGGGTATGCTAGATACTCACCTGCTTTATTTCCTTTACTGTTTTGCCTGATCGGCCGCTGCAGCCGACGTTGGAGCTCAGGAGCAGGAGTACCCCGGAGGTGCCTACTACGACGTTGAGTTCCCCGTTGACCAGGAGTAGTACTGTGGATCCCAGGCAGGAGGCCTCGCCTTTTCATTCTGTATCTCTGATGTGATTTGTGCTAGCCTTCTTAAGGCAAAACTTGACTAACTACGTCTGTACTCAGATATTATGGCTTGTATGACATATATATTCGGGTCCGCGTGACCCCCCTCTATTGTAATATATTTGTTTATCCTTTTGTGTTTAGTGTTGTGCTGTGATATTATCACCGTGGCACCCTAATCTCAGTCGTGTACCCTGTGTGTATGATTACTGTACACGGTCTGATTTTGGGGGCGTCACAATGATCGAATCATTGAAGTAACCAGAAGATAAAGCAATATTGACAACAAAACTTCCTCACGAGGTATGAGAAAGTCGAAGGCTGAAATTCCACCAAGGTTAACCCGGAAAGTCGATAGCTAGGTGCTACTGGAATTCCCAAACCAAGATCATCCGAATCCAAGATAATAATCTGCTAGCGAGCACACAACAATATATACGAGCGGTTGGAAACCTGAACAATGAGACATCTGCCCTTAGAGGCCCGCCATCACGGTCGTCCATAGGGGAAAGACACCACATCCATATTACCATAGGATGCCCGCCAATCCTGTATGGACGGTTCACCTGGGGTACGCCGTAAGCGAGGTAGAGCAGTCAACCCCAAGTGGCGGCTCAGTGGTCTCAAAGACGCCAACACATCTCGTCGCTAGCAAAAAATTATAGAGGAATCGGAGCCTCATGTAAACGAGAACCTAGATTGTTTTGAAAAGGGATAAGTTGCAGAGACAAAACCTCGTTTCACTTCCTCACGGAAAAAGGGATGGGAGGGTGGGATAAGGAGAAAACAGAAAGAGGTCCTACTCTCCGAATTTTTTTCCTATATAACTACCAAAATAGTTTCTAGACTCAACTTTGGCCAGTAAAGGGTCCTATAGTCAGTCCTGCTCTGATCCAAGTTGTAATGCCCCTGATGCGGTACTAACTCTAACTAGTCGCTTTCGCGTCCGGTCGGAGTTAGAAGCGCATCAAACGCCACCGGTGCACGACACTCGCACTCGTGTCGCTACCGGATTCTCGACAACAGGTATATAAGGCATAACTCTACAAGAATAGAAATACATATAGATATATAAATAGAACAGGGCATACAATGCCACTGTTCAAAAATACAACATCATCATGAGTACGTCTCATCAATACATCAAGCGGAAGCATAATAGGGACCGAGTACGGTCAAGATCCAAATTGCCCTAGAGAGGGCTACACATAAATATCCACCCACGGGAACGTTTGAACCCAACTATAAGATCCTACTGGTCGAGATACTCGTACTCGTCGTCATCCTCCGGGGGCACCTCCACGAAGTAACGTCCGGTGCTGGGGTCGAGGTAGTAGTCCACTGCGGCGACCGATCAGGCAAAGCGGTAAAGACAAAAATGTAAACGGGGGTGAGAACATGTCATTACGGAATAACTAACGCTGCTGGAAAGGTAAAGACATAGACAGGTTGCAGCCGTACTAGCATATATGGTGGCTACTCGTTCTATCAGAATAGAGATGAGATCCAAGAGGTTACGATGACAACGTGTCATAGGTCGGCTATTCACCTACTTACGCAGACATAACACAACCTCGTTTTCCCTCTCGGTCCCCCTGGACGAAGAAAGACAACCAAGGCACGCACACGGTTTGTCAAGTTTTATAGCATGATTATAATTGATGTTATTCTATGAACAGGACGTAGGCTCAAGGTTGTCCATAACCGCGCACACGGCTTTTCGAAAAGATTTACCCTGCAGGGGTGTACCAACTGTCCATTATAGACGTCGCATATACGCCCGGTTTCCACTTGGCTAGGTAAGCGCCTGAAACTCCGGAACGTCAGAGTCCCTCTAACTAACAACGCACAACTCCGGGTGGCCCCCGGGGAGTCGACACCCAACCCTCAAGCTGGCCACGCTCTCAGATCAGACTCTTCCGTATGACGCAGGTCGGATTACCGGTTAGTTCTCTTATGAGACCGGGTCCTAGCTGATCAGGTGGACCAACAGAGAACTATGCTCCACTGGCCCAGTTTGTTTGTAAACAGCTGGGGTACCAACCAACACACACACGAAGCAAAAGTAAATCAGCTCGGGCCACCACTAGAATTGTACGAAGCTAGGTAGGAGGACAAGGGGGCCCCATAAAACCCCACACACGATTAGGCACGCTCGATCAAAGAACCAATACCTGGAACTCGGGTCCTAGGTGACTCAAATGGAACAAAGCACCATACAGGATAGTCTAGCCTTCCACCTTTAGTCGAATATAAGTTATCATCATTTAACAATAATAAATATCAACCAACTTCTTTTATAGCATGATATCCCAGCCATAAATATATAGGTAAGAAGCAAGTTTCCTATCCATACTAAGCAATGGCTGAGCAGCGGTATCTTAGCAGTACAATGGTTTGCTGGGATGTGGGGATCATGGCTGTATGGGTTTAAACATGGCATATAAGGTAGATAGGATCAAGCAACAACGTTTTAGTTCTAAAGCTAGGCATGAGCAGAAAGTTATAAAGTAATGACACATATCTCCCCCTTGCCTGGTAAGGTAGTCGAAGTAGCACCCACGGTACCCTCGGGCTCGGTGTCGGACAGCTCCACGTAAGTCTCCTCGTCAGTCTCGGGTGCTAACGTAGGATACCGGCAAGGAAAACACACAAGTAAGCAACTGATGCAACTCAAACAAGTATGGCATGTTCAAGTTTTGGTTACATGATGTGACCCCGTCTAGTCAAGTTTAAATGAAGGTGATGACGACAAGTCATCACTTTCATATGCACTTTATTTACATTGTAATGGCTTTGGTCTGAGCCTTAATTTAGGTTTAAGTAGCATGATAGCATGACATGATCAACAAAGCACTACAATAATTCAAATAACAGGAAAGTAAAACAATGATTCCGGAGATGGAGTAGTGTCGGTGAACTTGACACAAGGAAGGTGCAGCAAAGGTTGGAGCCCAGCCACGTTACATATGACAATATGTTAAGGGCTGAATTGAGCAGAAGGATGAAATGAAACAAGATTGAAAAGATCAGATAATCAACATCTCAAATGCACTGAAGTTGAAATGTTGCAAGCAGAAAGATCTGAAAGTCTCTGAACCAGGGAATCACACCCTGATTTCATGAGTTGCACAAAACATCATGAAAACATCACTGCTGAAATCTTTGCAGAAAAACACCCCAAAAACATATATGATATGTCTCTCCTTGAATTTGCAAGGGCAGTTGCAAACTCAACTGAAGTTCAGGGGGCTGGGTGCAAAATTGCACCACATGAATTTTGAAATGGGCTCAAATGACCAAGTCATCATCACCATGCAATTCCTTGTGCAAAATTACCCAAATTCCATATATGGCATGAGTAATTTTGAAATTGAAACAAACTTGGCAAGAACAGGAATTTACAGGGGGCTTTTTGCAAAATTGACCAAGCTCCCATTCATAGAAGGGCCAATTGCAAGATTGCATATCACCATTGTGATCAGTAGCTCAAGCTACCCTAAAAACATATATGGCAAGCCCCTGTTTGAAAAGGTGGTCAAAACCAGATTTGAACTTGAACTCAAATTCAAATTTGAATTTAAACAGAAAAAGGAAAAGAAGTAAAAAAGAAAAACCCAGAGGACTTGGCCACACGGGCCAGTCTCGGGTGCTCGGCCAAGCTCCTGCTCCACAGCCAAAGTGGGCAGAGCCCACTCGGCTAAAGCAACAAAAAAAAGAAAAAGGGGCCGAGCCCATAGGCTGGGCGGCCCACTACCACGCTCTCCACGGTCGAGCGGAAAAAACAAAACAAAAACGAAACAAAAAAAAACGGGGGGGGGGGGCTTGCGCCGGCTGGGACTCGATCCCACGACGCGCCCTTCACACGGCGTCCCCCTTGCCACTACGCCACTCGGCTGATCTTGACAGAAGAGGGGCAACAGACAAGATGAATAAACACTGCGCCTTAACTGAACTGCAAGACGACATCTGACAGACGCCGGAGACAGGGGATCTCGGCGGCCCTCACGACGGCTACGGGGCGGCGCTGGCTCAACTAAACCCAGGGGCCTCTAGCCGGCAACTCCACGGACATGTCGCACGCCGGGATCTGGCCGAAGGTCACACAGCGGCAGTGCTAGTTTCGACTGAAGACGACCCGGATCGACGTTCTCTGAACCTGACGGAGCAGGTCGAGTCCGGAGGCAAACTGCGGTGAGGCTAGCTTCACCTATGGCGCGACAGCAGGTACACGGAGGGGCTCGGCGCGCAGAGGGGACTCCCATCTTCATCCTCACGCACGGACCCCGCCGACGAAGCAGAGACGGCGACGTCAACGTAGTCTGAACTACACGGCGGTCGCTGTCTGAAAAAGTTCAGACTGGCGCTCCCTCTAGCTACGGCATGCGCAAAGGACATGCCTTGGCTTCCAAGGACGTGCTCTCGGCAAACGCGGCGCATGTCTGCACTTGTACAGAACACGCCAGGCCACGGCGACACCCGCAAGCTTGGTGGTGACGCTCTCCGTGGGCAGAGGCGCTGAACACGCGACGCGGCAAGACGACGGCTCTAAGAAGGGGGGAGAAGTCCCAGCTCACCTAGGGTGTGTCGAGGTTGACCTGGAAACAACGGCAGAGGCGGCTAGCTCGCTGAGGCCGACGCTGGGGAAGACGATGTTCCGGTGGGAGGAAGACGGCGGCAGGGAAGAAGACGGCTCCTAGCTCCGGCCTGCGGGAGAAAACGGAGCACTGAGGGTTCAAGGATCACAGACACGAAAACACGGGCACCCACAGATCGCCAAGACGCCGAATTCCGGCGACTCACCGGAGAAACAGGGGAGCTCTGCTCCTTCCATGGCGGCGGCGGCGGGCGAAATTGAGGAGGGGAACGGGGCAGCTAGGGTTCCCGAGAGGGGGCGGAGCCCTTGCTTTAAAGGGGGAAGGAGGAGAGGCTGGCGGGAGGGATCCACGCCGAGCTACTCTCGTCCTGGTCTGACGACGGGAAAAGGAGGGGGAAAGGAGAGGAGGACGACGCTGACTTGCGGGCCCGGGCGGTCAGCGGGGAGAAGGAAAAAAAAGAAAAGAAGAGAGCGCCTCCCTGCTAGGCTGGATTCGGGCGGCCCAAGTGGCTGGAGAAGAGAGAAGGGGGGGATCAAAGCCCTTGTCCAATTAAATGACCAGCAGAGGGGAAACAAAAGAAAATAAAAATAAATAAAGGGCAATCAAAATATACCACAAATATTTTTAAAATACCCCTTAAAACAAACTTGGACACCCAAAATTGATTTGATCCATTTTGCATGCAGGGAAACATCACCCAAAGTAAAACAACACCATTTCCTATTTAAAATTAAATAGAAAAGGCCTTTGGGGAGTTTTTGAGAGAAAAACAGAAGTTTCAAAAATTCCATGAGCTTGAAATTCTTAATCCTTGCATTTTTCTAGATTTTTCAAAATTGGTTTGACCAATTTTGGCAACAACAAAAAAATGTGGCCCCTTTTTGAATTCAAATTCACTTTGAACTAGGGCCACTGTTTTTGGTGGTGGCAAAATGCTTTCAGGATTTTTAAAACCCTTGCAATAGCAATTGAAATTGCTAGGCCAAGTTTGGGGTCAAGAGGAGTGAGCATGTGACAAGGAAAATTCCCTCAATGTCCTCCTTGAACCACTTTGGATGCAAAAGAAATCAACCCAAAAAGGCTCCAATCCCAATGCCAATTAAGATCACCACATGAAGTGACATACACATCCACTATGCCAAGTTACAAGTCCATCAAAGGAAGTAAAATTCATAGTGTTTGGTGGCTTATTACATGTGGGCTGTTACAACATGCCCCCAACAATCTGACGAACTATTACATGATTAAACTCATCCAATCCCTACCATCCCCTTTGCCTATAGTAGGGAATTACTCACACATATGAAGAGAAGTCATGGAGGATGGATGGAGTGGTGATGGCGATGGCGATGGCGACGATCTCCCCTCTCCGGAGGCCAAATCAGCCTCCAGATTAGCCCTCCCGAAGAAGAACAGAGGGTGGCGGCGGCTCCGCGACGGAAACTTGGAAAACGACTTCTGTTCTGGGGTTTTCTCATCACGGGGATAAATAGGAGTCTCGGTAGGGCACCAGAGGAGGGGGGAGCAGCCCAGGCGGCCAGAGGGCGCGGCCCCACCCCTGGCCGCGCCAGGGGGGCGCCTGGGGCCCCCAGGACTCCCCTCTGGTCCCACTTCTGGCATCTGGCTCCTTCGGGTGCGTGGATTTTCTGGTATTTTTCTGGGAATTTTCTGGGGCGTCTAAAAATCCATTTTCCTGCGCACAAATAAACAATACAGGCAGCTCTGCTGAAAACAGCGTTAGTCCGGGTTAGTTTCGTCCAAATCATGCAAGAATGAGGGCAAAACAATAGCAAAAGTGTTTGGAAAAGTAGATACGTTTGAGAAGTATCACCGCAGCACGCCGCTGTGGGCGACGCTCCCGCGTGACGGCGAGGGGGCGACATCATCATCGTCCGGCGGCTCGGCGGCGCGCTCCACCGGCTCCCATTCCTCGGGGCCGGCCTACTCCTCGCCACAGCTCGCCCCGGTGAAGACCGAGGTGAAAACTGAGGTCAATACCGAGCCGGGGACGCCGCTTCGGCGCCGGACGCGCGCTGGCGGCGTCGTCATCAGCGGCCCATCCTCAGTCGCGCCGAGGCTTCCTGTCTCGCTTCGGCGGCAAGTCAAAGAAGGAGAAGGTGGCCGTCCCGCCTCCGCCGACCGCCGATGAGGATGAGGAGGAGGAGTACGACGCCGGCCTCGCGTGGGCGCGGAAGGACTACCTCCTCGGCCAGATGGAGGCGCAACAGAGTGCCTGCGACCTCGTCGAGGCGAAGTAGCTCGCCGAGAAGGCGGGGATCCGGCCGGCGGCGCGGGGGAGGGCAGCAGCAAGAGGAAGGGAGGCAGAAGCAGCCGCAACAAGTGGGCACCACCGACGCCGCCTGCTCCGGAGTTCGTCGTGCTGGACGGCACCGACGACGATGAGCAGCCGCAGCCGGTGCGGAGGAGGAAGGGGCCGCTCGGCGGCGGCACTTGAAGTGCACAGGCCGCCGTGAAGCGCGAGCCCAAGGACGACGACGACGGGGCCGCTGGCGGTCCGGAGGCACTGGAGGAGGCGGCGGGGAGCTCAACCTCGAGCAGATGTACTCTTTTTTTGCTTGTCAGTAGTTTTTTTTAGTTTTTTAGTTGTTACTATGTAAAATTAGACCAAATATTATTAATTGGGCCGAATTTCGTTCAATTTTCCTTGTTTTAGACAAATTCGAGCCGAACTTGAAGAGACGCTATGGGGCCGCGGCTGGGGAGCCCCCCCCCCCAAGCGTTTTCTCCGCCCGGGCTCCCCCCAAGCGGCGCTAAAATAGCGTCGAAAATCAGCTTGAGGGGCCAAACGGCTGGAGATGCTCTTAGCCCGGGGCCAGTTCTACAAGTTCAGGGACCATACTAGGGTTGTATTTGCAACTTACGGGATCGTATTCGATAGGTTTCAGAGTTTAGGGACTGTTTTGGACCTCGCCAGCAAGTTTTGAGATGATTGATACATTTTACTCCCTTTTTACTTTTTTTTACGGAACCTCGTCAGAGGGCGGGGAGTTCCCGCATTTCAAGAAAGAAGAAGTAGAGTTGGTCCAGTTAATAAGGGAAACCGGACCGAAAAACCAAACAAGGCACAGTTAATTAGGGGAAACCGACAAAAAACCACACACACCCAACTAAAAATCATGGAACATCGTCCGAGCCAGATACAAGAGTCCCTAGGTCCAAGACCACAAGAACCAACTTATACCCAGCTAAGCCGAACTCCACGACCTCAAGAGCACTCTCGCAACAAGAAGAGTATCCACCCCTAAATTGAGGAAGACATGGATCAATCATTAACCATTACCAACTCGCAAAGAGCCTGGTTCGCCGTCGGCGTGACCAGTTTCTTACCCAGCCGCAGGTAAGGCTGAATCTTCTCTTGCACATCTTCTTCGCTGCCTTTCTTTGGGATCTTGTCCTTTGGTAAATCTCTGAAGGACTCAGCCAACCAATTCTCAGCGCGCTTGGCAGGTGGGATGTTGCAATTTTTATTCTTCATATCCAAACGCCAGCTACGCCTGCCGCTACAAGTGGAGACCCCATCAATGTGCACATGAATCGGTGCGTCGAGCAAGGACTACGGGGCGGTGCAACTGAAGCTGCTCAAAAATCCATCCAGCAAGGTGGAAGAAGCCGGACCACACGACATGCCAGTGTTGCCAAGCGAGATGTCGGGCTTAGTCACCTGCAGACCGTGAGGATCAACTGGAGCTATCAACTCCAAAGAGGAAACCAAGGGGATCACCTCTTCAATTGAGCAAACAGGCAAGAACTTCTCGGTCAGCTCCATGTCGTTGCAAGATGCCACGTTCTCATCAGCCTTAACATGATCCTCCGTGCCTTGAAAAATCATTTTGGGCGAGACAAAATCTGAGTCAGGGGGATCATCTGTAGCCTGCACCATCACACCCAACTCAGACAAGCAACCGAGCGCCGTGGCCGCATTGGCACTAATACCACCATCCACCTCGAGAGGCTCAGACTCCTCAAATCCACCCGGCACTATGGAATCGGCGAGGGTGGGCTTGTCACAAAGAGCTTCCAACATCTCACACATGCTCGAGACCTGATCAGTCCAGCCCTGCACAGCGGTGACTAAGTGGTGAAGGGGCAGGAACACCTCCTCTAGACGAGCAGCAAATGCGGCTTGCAGCTCAGAGCTCAGCACCTCCGCCTGAGTAGCAATGAGAGGCTATAGAAGCCTCAAATCAATAGCAGGCACGACAGGATCAACCGCAGAAACATCTGGTCCAGCAGTCGAATGTGCAACCACCGATGCCCACGAGCGTTGAGGTTGATGAGGAGGTCCTAGAAGTGGGTGGCTGCAGGGGCGAGAAACTTGGCCGCTAGGCATGTCCCTCGAACGACTAGGAGGCCCTGGAGGCAGGCGGAGGCGTGGAGGTCGACCAGCAGGATGGTGTGCCTCGTAGTCTCGCTCACGATGACCAGAGAGGCGGCATCTTAGGCACCTAAAATCCCCTTTGCGGTCAGCGACGAAGTGGTCCGACTACAAGCATCGGAAGCAAAGGCCGAAGGTCCTCCATTTGAAGGCAGGGGAGGGCCCGGACTCCTTCCTGGAAGGCGTACCAGGTGCCTTCTCCAGCCTCCGGTGGCGTCGTTCTCCAACCTCCTCCCAACCCCGCAATGGATCCACGACGGGTTCAGCAACAATCCGGCGACGTGGGGTTGGGACGGAGCTCGGCAGGGGGAGGCGGCAGGAGGGCATCGGGACACCCAGGGGAAGGGGATACGGGAGCCTCGTCTCCTCCAACGGCGGCAGCCAACGACAGGACCTTCTTCGGCTCGAGCTTTCCTCCAATGGCTGCAGCAGACGCCGGATCCGGATCTGGATCGAGGTTTGGGCTGGGAGCAAGAGGTGGGGCGGGGTCTATGGTGGCTGGGGAGGAGAGAGCGATGGCCATGAGAGGGGGAGGGGGGTTGGGGAGGGAAGGCGCGGGGGGATCTACGCAGCCGCGGCCGGGGCGGCGGCGGCGGCGCAGACCGTGTCGCGGGAGCGCATGGAGTGGGTTTAGTGAACCGCAAAGGGCTTGGCGTAAAACAATTTAAGTAAAGTCTACTTCATGGAAGGAACGAGCGCCCGTGCACAGGCGGGCAACGTCCAACCAAAAAAATATCAAACGATTCAAGATCACATCCAAGCTTCTAAGAGCATCTCCAGCCGCGCCCCAAGAGGCCCCCGCGAAAATAGCGCTGGGTGGAGGAAAATCGCCCAGCCGCGCCCCCAAGAGCCCAAATAGCGCCAGATTGGGCCAAAATTGAGTCCGGCGATACCAAGCCAAACCCGTCGCGCTGGGGGTCGCTTGGGGTCGCCGGATGAAAGGAAAGCGCGCGAACGGAAGGAAAGCGCGCGCGATTTAGCGAGCGCCTCGCGCCGCGCCCCACCTGTCGGCGTGTGAACACGCGTCGTCGTCATCCTCTCGCCTCGGCTTCCCCGCACCTGCCGCCGCCGCAGCGAATCAATGCGGCGCAGGTGACGAGTCCAATCGTCGCAGAGAGCATCAATGCGGCGCGTCGAGATACCCAACGGTCCGTCGACCGCGCCGCCGCCTGTTTCGTCTTCCTCGCTCCTGACGCCGCTGCAGGGGAATCAATGCGGCGTCGGAGTCTAGTCCAATCGCCGTTGCAGTAGTCCAATCGGCGACGCGCGTCCGCCGCGTGCGCCCCCGCTGCTATATAAAGCGGGCTCGCCGTAGAAGGACACCGCGCGCTCTACTCCTCCTTTCATCCCCTCTCGTCTTCCTCTCGCCGCCTGTCTCGTCTTCCTCTCGCCGCAATCCGATCGCCATGGACCACGATCACCGCAACATGAACGGCATCCGCCACTCCCTCACCCAAGCTGAGGCGATCCTCCTGTCCCAGGGGAACTACCCCTGCCCGCCGAACATGAGGATACCGCGCGGCTGGGTGCTCAGTGTCGCCGGTGTGCCGGTGCCGCCGCTGCCTCAAGGCGCTCAGTTCGACCGGGAAGTCCTCGCCATCCGCGCCACAATGACGGAGGCCGAGCTCGCTGACCCAGCGAACGCGGCGGGCAACTTTGCCCGCTGGATGGCGCACTTCGAGGAGCGCCGCAACCAGGCGCTCGCCTCCACCGAAGTGCTGGAACCGGTGTCAGGCCCGATGAACCGCCTCGACCGGATGCTGTGGTGGAGCCCCGAGGAGCGCACGCTGATGACGGGAAAATGGGGCGGAAATAAATAATACTAACGCGTCCACTTCATAGAGACAGATAGTATAATTTAATTGCATAAATGCATATCATAAAAGAGAGATCAAACATTGCAGGTACTTTATTTCCAGAACTCTTACATATACATAAAAGAACTGTTAATTACATCTCTGGAGAGAAAACCCCTGATTAAGAATTCCAACATAGCTATTACATGGCATTACAACTTATGAGCATTACAAAATGAGAAATAAAAGAAGACTACAAAATATAAAAAGAAAAGTCTTCCTCCTCGCTAGTGTCATCTTCGGCGTGGTTGGGGGCCTTGAATTTGTCTATGCTAACATATGGGTAGCATAATATACATGATTTGATTCATTCATATCATATGGCATTTGATGTTCATATATATAGCACGTGGATGATTTGGCTATTTATGCCTAACTCATTAACCATCTGATATTTTAGTAATAAGAAGTGGTTTTCATACAAAGATTTATTTAATGGTTTACTAGCCAATTTAGTGAGCATACGTGCAATATAGGGGATAACTCTTTTTATGAGTTAATTTGATCATGCATGTGATTTCTATATGGATGCATGAAAAGGGGAAATATTTGGTTCACTTTGTAGCAATGTATATAACATTGCATCAAGCCCACATATGAAGAGGCTATATGGAATTTTATGATGAGATATTCAGTTGCACCTTGGTATGTTTAGTGCAAGTGACATAGGCTATGATCCTATTTATCTTTGTTGTTGTCAACGCATGCACCTATCTATTTGATAGTTCTGTATATGTTATCATCTGTAGTTTGGAGTATTTGCCTTATATTTGGCACCATAGTTTATACTCATAAGTTGTTGGGGTAATTCCGTATTTGACCATAGTTTATACTCTTAAGGTATTGGAGTATTTTCCATTCTTCACCATAGTTTACACTCATAAGGTATTGGAGTAATTTTATTATACTGAACCATAGTTTATACTCTTAAGGTATTGGAGTATTTTCTATATTTGATCATAGTTTATACTCTTAAGATATTGGAGTATATTATACTTTACCGTAGTTTATACGTGCTCTTAAGGTGTTGGAGTAGTTTTGATATTTGACCGTAGTTTATACTCTTAAGGTTTTGGAGTAGTTTTGATATTTTACCATAGTTTATACTCTTAAGGTGTTTGAGTAATCTTGATATTTGACCGTAGTTTATACTCTTAAGGCTTTGGAGTATATTTTGTATATATGACCGTAGTTTATACTCTTAAGGTCTTGGAGTATTTTATATATTTGACCATAGTTTATACTCAACCTGGCCATTGCTCGGGCCGGGACTGACAAAGCCCGACGCAGAAAAAGCTAGGCCCGAGCCCGGCCCGGCCCGGCCAACAATCTGTAGAAACCGGGCCCGAGCCCGACAAAGCCCGGCTCGGCCCGACAAGCCCGGCCCGATCCTTCGTTATTTCGCGTTTTCTGCAGGCCCGAGCCCGGCCCGACTAGTGTGTTTGGCCCGAAATTAAGGCTCGAGCCCGGCCCGACATGTAAGCCCGGCCTGGCCCGGCCCGGGATTTTCGGGCCGGGCTGCATCGGGCCGGCCGGGCCGGGCTGCCCATGGCCAGGCTTAGTTTATACTCTTAAGGTATTGGAGTATTTTGATATTTGACCATAGTTTATACTCTTAAGGTATTGGAGTATTTTATATATTTGACCATTGTTTATACTCTTAAGGTATTGGAGTATTTTATATATTTTACTGACCATAGTTTATACTCTTAAGGTATTGGAGTATTTTCCATTCTTGACCATTGTTTATACTCTTAAGGTATTGGAGTAATATTTTGAATATTTTACCATAGTTTATACTCTTAAGGTTTTGGAGTATATTTTGTATTATATGAATATTTTTAATGGTTAATAAACTAGTTTAGCAAGCACGTGTGCAATATATGGTATAGCTCATTTTGTGAGCCAAGGTTATTATGCATGTGATTTCTATATGCATGAATGGAATGGATAAAATATCTTGTTGAACTTTGTAGCAACGTATATGGCATTGCTTTAAGCCAATATGGGCAGCCCATAATATATATAGAGGTCAAGGATGCACTACGTTATATTCAGTGCAAATAACATAGGCTATGATCCTAGTTATCATTTAATTATGTATATGCACACACCTATATGAGAGGAACGCATGGTTTGATTTTAATCTATATGGGAGATTTTCTTATGACACGAGAATTCAATACTTAGATGCAATTGTATATCTTAACTCATGTTTAGTTTATATATGCCTACACCTATATGTAGTGCATGACACGATCATAACCGCATGGGATTAATGGCGTAATATGATTTCAACTAGTTTTATATGAGAAAGTAGTGATTATATGAGCATGTTTTAATGCAGTTTCACTTCACTCATATTATGGCTAGCGTCGTGTAGCAATATGTTTCTCCTTTATTTGTACTATCACTATCATAGCATAGAATGTATTCTTGTAGTGTATCCAAACAAGAGTATGTATCAGTTTATATGTTACATGAGCATGATGTAGATTATCAACACAGTTTAATTATATGAGACTAAACAATGGAGTAATTATCTTACATGAGTATTGGATTGCCATGTTTATTTTGTATGTCGGGAGTGCGATTTAATGAGCACTTCTTTCTTCGTTTATTTACTTTTTATCGGTTCAAGCCACTAGTTTTCCTGACACGAAATATATGCGCTCTTTAATTCGTGTTAATATGATCAAACTAGAGGATGATTTAATGAGATGTGTATATTTGGAACGGCTTGATTTGTGTAGATATAACCAAACAAACCATGTGTTATTTCATTTAATCTCATCTTCATACCACGGCTAGCATCACCTAGTGCAGCAATATCTCATGTATGTGGAGCCTAAACAATAATCTCGCATGGAGCAAATATGTCCTAATTTCTATCAGGTAGGCCTTTATGAGATTACAACATGGTGAGGTTTTTTCTACCTCTATTCTTGATTTGTATCAACATGGAAGATCACGATGAGACCAACCAACATAATATATTTGATTATTTGTATTATTCTTGCGTTGTATCAACATGGGAGATTGCCATGAGACCAATCAGGATAACATTCATTCTTTTTATATTCTTGATTTGTATCAACATGGAAGATCACCATGAGACCAATGAAGATAACATTCATTCTTGAATTGTATCAACATGGGAAATCACCATGAGACCAATGAAGACAACACATATTTTTATGTTATGTTCTTGAGTTGTATCAACATGGAAGATTACCATGATACCAATCAAGATAACATGCATTTTTTTATATTCTTGAGTTGTATCAACATGGAAGATCACCATGAGACCAATCAAGACAGCATATATTAATTCTATTCTTGAGTTGTATCAACATGGAAGATCACCATGAGACCAATCAAGACAACATATTTAGTTCTATTCTTGAGTTGTATCAACATGGCAAATTACCATGAGACCAATCAAGACAATATATTTTAATTCTATTCTTGAGTTGTATCAACATGGCAAAATTACCATGAGACAAATCAAGCAAGATGATTATGAAAATATATAGAGATGAACTTCTTGGTTTATATAACAATGCCCAACAAACAAGCAAGGAGATTAGGAGAGGTACATGATTCTCACCTTGTTTACCTACTTGAAGATCCTGACCGGATGTTAGTCAGGCTCCTGGCCGACCGGCTATCTTGCAACAGCAACAACAATTTAGAGCATGTGTGTGAGAGAGCGGCAGCGAGGCGCCAGAGAAGAAAATGAGCCGGGGGAGAGAGCAGCCGCCGAGCGAATGGATGGGCAGTATTTATAGGGGAGGAGCAGCGAACCTGAGGCGCGTGCTCACGTCCAGCCTCGTTCGCGGGATCGTGTGAGTCGTGGGGTGTGGGCTGCTTCTCTGATCGTGTGAGTCGTGTGGGGTATGGGCTACTTTTCTTTTGTTTCTGCTTTCCTTAATCACTAATTAATCCACGGTAGTTTGACTCCAGATTCATCCACCTAGTACATGAATAACTAATATGGACCAAAACTTATTTGCTATTTCAGTTATCGGGTGTGGGCAAGAAGCACCCGCGCATGCACGACCCATCATCATGCATCGTAACATATTTTAATGGGCTAGGCCTTAATGTCTCAAGGCTTAGTGTGATAGTGTGCATGTCATTATTTTTGCATGCAACTTCGTTTTTTTTTTGAGCGGGAAAGAAACTTTATTCCACTAAAACAGAAATTACAGGTATAGTAGCCTGGTCATGTGGATGAATCAACCACAGATGCCTACCCGAGTTCAGAAACGATGCAAATTTAACTAAACTATGAGCTTCTCTATTCAAAGATCTACTTTCAAAAATAAAACTGCAAGAATTAAAAGGTTGCATTCTGGTCCAGATTTCCTTGATGATCATGCCATGCTTTCCATCCGAGCCATTACGGATGTCATCAACAATCCCCTTAGAGTCACAAGCGATCACAATATCAGACAACAATAGATCCGTGGCCAAACTGAGTGCCTCCCAACAGGCTATGGCCTCCAAACATGCGGGATCCGTCACACCATCTACCACCAACACTGAAGATCCTCCGTACACACCATCATGACTCCTGCATACCACAGCTGCCGCACCTTTGTTCTCTTCCACATTTACTCCTCCATCCACGTGAATCTTGTGCGCCCCCACCGGGGGAGGAATCCAACGATATCTAACAGGGACCTTCACTTGAAGCTGTGATTTTATGTGGATTTCTCCCAACTCAGAAATAAACTTCTTCACAAATTCGTGTATACCAAACGGACTTTGGCAAATCCCCTCATGAATGAGCTTCCTACGAGCATGCCAGATAGCCCAGAGCGTAACAGAAATATTGGTCATCTCCACATGCGATAATGACTCCATCATCGAAAAAAGCCATTTCTTTGCGTTCCGTTGCTGATTTTCCACCAGATTATCAAGCACATCATCTCCTGCAAGAGCCCATACACATCTGGAATCACTGCACTCAATCAAACTATGCTTCCACGAGTCCGGCATACCACACAATTGGCACGCATCCGAGGCCGCCATATTCCTCCTGTTCCGGACATCTTCTGTGGGGATAGAATGTTTACCAAGACTCCACAAAAAATGTCGAATTTTCCCAGGCACTTGCGTTCTCCATAAGGTCTTCCACCCTTTAGCTTCATTTGACGGGTCAGATGCCGATGAACGCCCAGTATGAAGATCATCTCTACCTTGTCTGATAGCCTGCATCATGCGGTAGCAACTTTTAACTGAAAACTGCCAATTTTGTTCAAAGTGCCAGGCCCATCTGTCCTCCTCCTGAGATGTACACAATGGGATCCCTTTAATATAACCAATATCTGCTGCAATGAAATTCTGTTCTAAAATATCATGGCGCCAGGATGCGCTTGTGTTATCAATCATATCCGAAACCACGGTCGGAGCATGTGCATTTATGCGCACTGTGGGACGCATATTTGAATCCCTCGGGATCCAGTTTTGCTCCCAGATCAGATTATTTCTCCCATCTCCAATTCGGCGGATTAATCCATGTTTCAAGACTTCCTTTCCTTCACACAACGAACGCCATACAAGTGAAGGGTGGGCTCCCATCTGCGAGGCTAAGAAATCCGTCCCTGGAAAATACACAGCCTTAAGGATCTTTGAACACAATGTTTCCTGGTTCATAAGGATCCTCTCCGCTTGTTTTTCTAGCAAGGAAAGATTAAACAACTCAAAATCTTTGAATCCCAATCCTCCAAGATATTTTGACTGAGTCATGTCCCTCCATGAAACCCACGCCGGTTTCCTTTTACCATCTTTGCTCCCCCACCAAAACTGTCGAACTATCTTGTTCAGTTCTTCCAGAAGTCCCCTTGGGAGTTTAAATACTGACATAGAGTAAACAGGAACCGACTGCGCTATTGACTTGATCAAAACTTCTTTGCCTGCCGACGCAAACAATCTTTCAAGCCATCCTTTCACCTTACCACTCAACCTTTCTTTCAAGTATTTAAAAGCATCATTCTTTGAAGATCCCACGTCAGAAGGGAGACCTAGATACTTCTCATTTAGTGTCTCGTTTGGCACCTTAAGAATGGCTTTAACTTCCCCTCTAGTTGACTCAGGACAGCCTTTACTAAAGAAGATAGTAGACTTTGCAGGGTTGATACGCTGCCCCGAAGCTTGACAATAGACATTCAGTAGGTTTGACACCCGGGTAGCCCCTTCATTAGTTGCCTTGAAGAACAGCAGGCTGTCATCTGCAAAGAGAAGATGGTTTACCGGTGGTGCCAAGGACGCCACTTGTAAGCCATTACTTTGAGACAACTGAGAACTATGTTTTAAGAGGCACGAAAGGCCCTCTGCTGCCATAAGGAACAAATAAGGGGAGATGGGATCTCTCTGCCGAATACCCCTGGAGGGTTTAAACTCTTCAAGAATTCTTCCGTTGAACAAAACTGAATACGAGACAGTGCACACCAAGCTCATTATCAAAGAAACCCACTTCACAGAAAAGCCCATCTTAAGCATGATGGCTTTGAGATAATCCCACTCCACGCGATCATAAGTCTTCATCATATCTAACTTGAGAGCAGCATGGCGGTGCTTGATCGCCTTATTACGCTTCATAAAGTGGAGGCACTCATAAGCAACAATTATGTTATCCGTGATCATCCTTCCAGGAACAAAAGCTAATTGTTCGTCAGAGATGATATCCGGAAGCACCACTTTTAGCCTATTAGAAACAACCTTGGATGCAATTTTGTATAGCACATTGCATAAACTTATGGGTCTAAACTGAGACAGGAGGGATGGATTTTTAACTTTGGGAATAAGTACCAAGACTGTTTTATTTATACTCTCAAGATTTTCACCTCCTTCGAGGATATTCAGGACTACCTTGGTAACTTCCTCGCCGCACACCGCCCAGTGTTTCTGAAAAAAATGTGTCGGGAAACCATCCGGACCTGGAGCTTTCGAGGGAATCATTTGAAAAAGAGCTCGCTTGATTTCCTCACTAGAATAAGGGGCGTCCAAAGATGCCCGCATTTCATCTGTTACTTTAACCGGGACCATGTCCAGGACGTCCTCCATCCTGTGCGTTCCGCCGGCCATGAACAAGTTGCTATAAAATTCTGTCGCCATTGATGCCAGGACGGCCTCATCCTCCTCAACCTGCCCATCCTCCTTCTGCAACTTTCTGATAAGATTTTTCCTCCGTCTGATTGGAGCACGGATTTGGAAAAACTTTGTATTCCTATCCCCTTCCTTCAGTCATTCAACACGAGAACGTTTTCTGTACAGAATTTCCTCTCACTTGTACAGCTCGATCAGTCTCTCATTGATCTTTCTCTCCCTATATGACGGACCTGAGCAACCCGACACCTTTAGGAGAATCTCCAGTTCGTGTTTAAGCGTACGGATTTCAGATTTCACGTGTCCAAACGTATTTCTATCCCAGTTTGAAAGGTCCTCCGCCAAGGAATGCAATTTGTCCTTCATCTGGACCACCGATATCGCCGTGTCTTTGTTAGCCCATTCTCTTGCAATAAAATCCGCTAGTTCCGGGTGTCTATCCCACATCTGTTCATAACGAAATTGGCGCGGCCGGGGTACTGCCTCACCCAAGAGGTTGAGGATGATCGGGCCATGATCAGAACATGCTGCCCAAATATTCTCCACACGTTGGTTAGGGAACAGGGCCATCCAATTTGGGTCTGCCACAGCCCTGTCCAGACGGATCCTAGCAAAAGAACCTCCCGCCACCTTCTTCTCAAAAGTCCATGCCAGCCCGGTAGAACCGAGATCAAGCAAACCACACACATCCAACGCATCTCTAAAGCCATCCATTTGTGTCTGCGAGCGAGGATTGACGCCCGCATGTTCGTGCTGGTACAGAACTTCATTGAAATCCCCTAATGCTAACCACGGTAGACCGGAGTCACCTGCTATAGATTTAAGGGTATCCCAAGTTTTATAGCGATTATAAATCTGAGCTTCGCCGTATACAAACGTGACCCTCATGTCAACAGGGCCAAGTCATTTGAGAGTTGAGTCTACATGATAGCGAGAAAATCCCATAACTTCCAATTCCACTTCATCACTCCAAAATATAGCAATGCCCCCACTTCTCCCCAAACTGCTGACTGCATATGAATTGTTGAAACCCAGACTTCCTGCTAGAGCTTCGGCGCGTTCGCTTGCGATTTGAGTTTCCAGCAAACATAACACCGTTGGGGTAAATTTAGCTGTGAGTTCTCGCGCTTCTCAAACTGTCTCGGGATTACCCAAACCGCGACAGTTCCAACTTATGAGATTCATTGCTCCCGGCGGTCACCCTCGAGGGGTGCCGCCGATATATTCCTAAATGGGTTATTTGGGTCCTCAACATCCATTGTTTCTTCACCTTGTCCCTGCTTCTTCTTCTTATCATTCTTCTGCGGTGTAAGTGACGGGTCAGACTCGCTTCCCCCACCAAATTTTTCCACAAGTTGTAGAACAGATGCATTTTTATCCACCGCTTCATGCTCTGTCGCATTCATCGTAGGCACATTCGGATCCTCCACAGAATCCTCAGCGAGTCTTTTGGTTCTTTGCACCTCCTCGTCATCAACAACTGAATCAAATTTTCCTCTCAGATCAGTACCTGGAGGGGGAGGGGGGTGTTCTTGTCCTTGGAAAACAGCATTAAAACGCCATGGAAGCATTCCTCCTGCTCCCTCTCTGCCACGGCCCCTTCCATAACTAGCATCACGACCTCTTCCTCCTCCTCTGCAAAGGGGTCCATCCTTGTCCTCTCACCCAGAGTTTCCTCTACCTCTCCCTCTTCCACCGGCAAATCTTTCTTCCAACACAAAAGGCCCCCATTCAAAGGTGGCTGTGTCGTGCTCCCCAGTGCCACATTCTTTGTGTTAGTGCCCTAGGAGACCGCAATGATAGCAAAAAGTATGCAGCTTTTCGTATTGAACTTGATACCAGCTCTTCTTGAGGTCTTTGGTGATTGATACAAACCTCACCAGCTTCTTCTTCACATTGATCTTAGCCCTAACCCGGACATATTCTCCCGTATACCCAGCCGGTAGTGTTGTTTGAACTTCAACGATTTCTCCCAGTGATCTGCACATGCCTTTTATTATTCTTTCATGGAGGAAGTTATCGGGCAAGCGAAGAACACGAGCCCAAACCCAGATCTTATCCAGAACCACTGACGAGGGGGTGACCCCACGACTCCTACGGATGAGCCTACCTGGTGTCCATGAAGGCAGAAGGCCCATGAAGATACGGCCTCGGCCCGCTAGTTGGCACCGACGTTGGAGTCCTCGACTCACAAGGAAGGTGCGAAGACCTTCCGTACGGAGCAAGCTAGGGTTAGGAAAGTTTACCTGAACGCGTAGATGAACTCCCCGAGACCTAGCCCGGTATACAAGGGCTAGGAGGGGCGAAACCAAACATATCCAATCTCACCTGTAACCCTAGCCTTGAGCGCTCTAGCCTTGACCTCCACTGTAATCGCATCTTCCCAATCAATAATATCGAGAAGGAGCGAGCCTCCCTGTTTGCCGACGAGCTATCGTCCAACCTATGCCTCTCATGACTAACCCAGGGTCCCTGACCATGGGATTTGCCGGGGTTGATCCCCGTCAATTGGCGCCGTCTGTGGGAACTACGCAGGTTGGGATCACGATCTCGGCGGTCCCGTCTTCAGCAAGCCACAACTCAAGGGCAAGATCAAGACCTAGCCCATTCGAAGGATTCAAGATCACGGCGGACATCTCCGCCACCCCATCAAGATCACTCGAGCTACAGTCCTGCCAGGACCGATACTACGGTAACGGCCAAGCACAGCGCCAGCGCCGAAGGACTCGAAGACCCAGAAGAACGGCGAGGGGCCTCTACGAAGGAATCCCACTCGACGAACTGCGACGCGCGGCGGAGGACTCGCAAATCTTCCGACAACCCACCACCGCCCGGGCACCCGCCGCACATCAAGACGATGACTACGAGATCGAATCCAGCGATCAGTAGAACCACCGCCAAGGCAGAAGGAATCAACGACCCAAAAGGCGCGCATGGGATAACTACGGCGGGGCCCCAATGAACGAGCCACATCACGCAGTCGCGCAACCGACGACCACTCGACGACACAACGCCGCACGAGCATCTGCCGTCAACCAAGACAGCGACTCCGAGACACCTGTTGGCGAGTAATACGACCCAGATCGAAGGCCGGATGAATTCGCCAACCTCATCAAGAACCAAGACATGAGTCGAGGAATCGAAATCGATCCTCGCTTCCACGTGCACCCGGAGGATCACGAGCAGATCTTCAGAATCTCAAGAAGGAAGAGGCATGCCGGATCTAGCAAACTCACGGCCAGAGAGCAGCTAGCAGGACCCTGCACGATCCACAGCTTCGAGGATGAATGGGGACGCGTCAGGTCAGGTCACACTTTGAGAGACTGCCGCCTGTTCAACGAGCTAGCCGACGACCTCAAGAAGGAGAAGCAGAAAGAAGACAGACGCAACCAACGACCCGAGCAATCGCCGACCTCAAACCCGGAAGGACGTCACAGCCCGTCGCAAGCACAGGTTCTCATGATACAAGAAGGAAGGGTACCGCAAGCACAACGCGACGCCCAAACCCTGCAGGCCAGAGCAGCGGAGAGCATAAACATAGTTGAAGTGTACCGATTGCATCGCACAAAGGCCAGCATCATGTTCTCACAGGACGACCATCCACCCGCAGTCCCAAGACCGGGGCATGCACCCCTAGTGCTCGATGCACAAATCGGAGGATACGATATGGACCGGGTCTTCATGGACGGAGGCAGCAGCATGAACATCATCTTCGCCAACACCCTGCAAAAGATGCTGATCCCACGATAGTATGGAGAAAATAAAGCACCGAGTTGCACGGGGTAGTCCCTGGAGAAGCAGCCACATCCCTCGGAGTCATCGAACTCGAAGTCGTCTTTGGCAACCGACGTAACTTCGCAAAGCACGTCCTCGAGTTCGAGGTACTCGACTAGCAATCGCAGTATCACGCCATACTGGGACGGCCAGCATTCGCGCAATTCATGGCGGTCCCACACTACGTCTACCTCAAGCTCAAGATGCCAGGATCATCAGGAGTCCTCACGATCAACGGAAGCTTCATCAAATCGGATCAATGTGATCGTGACTTCCATAGAATCCCCGACACATTCGGAGCCAAACAAGAACTCAGAGAAATAGCCATGATACGGACAGGAGTACCTTCCCATTGGTGAACCGAAGCGAATCCAGGGAGTACGGACGCGACTTCAGCATCGACAGCGACACAGTCACTCATCAAGTGCACCCGACGGACCCGGAAAAAACAGTCTGCGTGTACGCCCACCTACCAGAGGAGCAGGCGGCGGCTCTCGTCGCTTTCCTTCGAGAGGAGTGGGAAATATTCGCCTGGTGCCCAGCCGACATGCCTGGGATACCACGCGAATTCGTGGAACACGCCCTACGCATCAAGCCAAACACGAGGCCAGTGAAGCAAGCGCTGAGACGATTCTCGGAACCCAAGCGCAGACCAATCGGAGAGGAAGTCAACCGGTTACTCGATGCTCAGTTCATCCTAGAAACGAAGAAAGCCACCTGGATAGCCAACCCAGTGCTGGTACCCAAGAAAGACACGACCGTGTTGCGCATGTGTGTCGGCTATGGACCAGTCAACAAACATTGCCCGAAGGATCACTTCCCCCTGCCTAGAATCGATCAGATAATCGACTCAACAGCAGGGTGCGATCTACTCTCCTTTCTTGACGCTTACTCAGGATACAACCAGATCAGGATGAAGGAAGAAGACGAAGAGCACACATCGTTCATCAACCCCTATGGAGTATTCTTCTACAGAACCAAGCCCTTCGGGCTCAAAAACGCAGGCGCCACTTACCAACGAATGATGCAGGCCTGCCTGAAGGAGCAAATCGGAAGAAACGTACAAGTCTACGTAGAAGACATCATCATCAATACCTACAAAGCAGCCACACTACTCGACGACCTGCGCGAAACCTTCGCGGCGCTCAACAAATACAGAATCAAACTCAACCCAAAGAAGTGCACATTCGGCGTATCGGCGGGAAAGCTGCTTGGCTATATGGTCTCTGCCCGAAGAATCAAAGCAAATCCTGAGAAAGTCCAAGCCATCACCCGCATGCAAGAACCAATCGACGTCAAAGGAGTACAATAGCTCACTAGAAAGCTTGCAGCCCTAAGCCGCTTCATCAGCAGGCTGGGAGAACGCACGCTGCCTTTCTATCAGCTGCTCAGGAAAGGAGAGAAATTCGAGTGGACGGAGGAATCCCGCCAAGCATTCGCGGACCTGAAAAAGACACTCTCAACCCCACCAATCTTGGCGGTACCCAAGGAACGAGAGAAGCTATACCTCTACGTGGCAGCACGCAGCAGTGTAGTAAGCACAGCGCTCGTCGTCGAACGCACAGAAGAAGGCAAGGTCCAGAGCATCCAGAGACCAATCTACTACCTCAGCATGCTCCTGGCCAAATCCCAGCAGTGGTACCCGCACTATCAGAAGCTACTATTGGCCATTGTCATGACCTCAAGAAAGGTGTCCCAATACTTCGACGAGCACCCTATCAGAATCGTGAGCAGCGCACCACTCGCTGACATACTCAACAACCCTGGAGCAACCGGGCGAGTCGCCGAGTGGAACATTGAGCTCAGCCCACGGGACCTGCAGTTCAAGCACCCAACAGCCATCAAATCCCAAGTACTCCCAGATTTCCTGGTTGAGTGGACGGAGGTTCAAACACCAGGCCCCCCAGACCTATCAAGCTCATGGTCAATGTTCTTCGATGGGTCCAAGAGACAACAAGGAGCTGGGGCAGGAGTTGTACTTATCTCCCCCAAAGGAACAAAGCTGAAATACGTCCTCCAGATCAACTTCAGTCACGCCTCCAACAACGAAGCAGAATACGAGGCACTCCTCCATGGCATGCGCATGGCCAAAACATGCGGAGCCACTCGCCTCATAATTTACGGGGACTCCAATCTCGTCGTCAAGCAGACAATGAGAAACTGCAACGCAATAGCCGACAACATGGCGGCCTACCAAAATCTCTACAACGAACTCGAAGGAAATTTCGACCGTTGCGAGCTCAACTACATCACCAGGGACAACAACACAAAAGCTGACGAGCTCGCGAACATCGGTTCGACCAGGGCGCTTGTACCACCCGGCGTTTTTCTCGAAAGCATCAACCGGAGGTCCATCAAGGTGTAGGCAGCAACATCTGAAGCAGTCGTGGAAGGTGAAGACGCAACAGAAATAGCGCAGGTGGCAGCAGCAACCCTATCAGAAGGCACAAGCACCAGCACATCCGACAGCACAACCCCGACAAAGTTCGAAGGACCTGTCTGGACAAAACCGTTCCTCCGATTCTTAATCAAAGGCACGCTACCACAAGACGTGGCCGAAGCACGACGCATCAGCCGATGATCCAAGGCATTCACGGTGATCAACAGACAACTATATAAGCGCAGCATCACCCAGATACTCCAAAGGTGCATTGACGAAGAGGACGCCAAAGCCCTCTTGCTCGAAATCACGAAGGCACCTGCAGACACCACGCGAGCAGTCGAGTGCTCGTGTCCAAAGCATTCCGAGCTGGGTTCTACTGGCCCACAGCCATGAAAAACGCAGAGGAAATCGTACGACGTTGCGTCGCCTGTCAAAAATTCGCCAACAGGGCACACGCTCCCGCATCAGAGCTCAAGACCATACCACTATCCTGGCCGTTCGCCACCTAGGGACTCGACATGGTGGGCCCACTAAAGAAATCATCAAAGGGCGGAAGGACACACCTGCTCGTCGCAGTCGACAAATTCACCAAGTGGATCGAAGCAGTGCCCATCACCAGCTCTACAACTCTCACGGCTGTCAACTTCATCAAGTCGATCATCTTCAGATTCGGAGTGCCACATAACATCATTACGGACAACGGCACGAACTTCACGGCCGTAGAATTTCAGAACTTCTGCGAAGAACTGGGCATCAAAATAAATTATGCATCAGTCGCACACCCGCAGTCCAACGGCCAGGTGGAAAAAGCAAACGGCCTTGTCTTTTGGGGAATCAAGAAACGGCTCCTCGCACCACTCGAGCAAGCCGCCAGCAACTGGGTAGAAGAACTCCCCACGGTCTTGTGGAGCCTACGAACCACATCAAACACTGCGACCCAATACACACCCTTCTTCATGGTGTACGGGGCAGAGGCAGTCCTACCACATGACCTCAAGTTCGGAGCACCCCGGGTCACCGGATACGAGGAAGAAGAAGCAGAAGAAGCACTGCAAGACGACAAAGATACGGCTGACGAAGCAAGAGACGCAGCCCTGACAAAATCAGAAGGGTACCAAGACAAACTACGTACCTACCAAAGCAGTCGACTGCGCACTAGAACCTTCAACAAAGGTGACCTAGTCCTACGACTAATGCAAGAGAAGGTCCACAAACTTGCCCCCCAATGGGAAGGACCATTCATAATCTCAGAAGTCATCGGAGGCGGCGCCTACAGGCTGAAAACCCCAAAGACAGACGAGGACGTGGGCAACCCATGGAACGTAGCAAACTTGCGACTGTTCTATCCATAGCCCCTACCGTTCGGACATGACTGGCAATTCATGTAAATCACTTGACCGCAATAAAATAAGTGTTACCCAAATACTGCCATCTCAAAGCACTCGGGGGCTGAAGAGGAAACTCCCCCCCCCGAGCAATTGCTATCGCACACGCGATCTTAATCGAAGCACTCGGGGGCTTAAGAGCAAAACTCCCCCCCCCCCGAGCAACTCTATCGCCTATGCGATCTTAATCGAATCACTTGGGGGCTTAAGAGCAAAACTCCCCCCCCCCCCGAGCAACTCTATCGCCTAAGCGATCTTAAGCGAAGCACTCGGGGGCTTAAGAGCAAAACTCCCCCCCCCCCGAGCAACTCTATCGCCTACGCGATCTTAATCGAAGCACTCGGGGGCTTAAGAGCAAAACTCCTCCCCCCCCGAGCAACTCTATTGCCTACGCGATCTTAATCGAAACACTCGGGGGCTTAAGAGAAAAACTCCCCCCCGAGCAACTCTATCGCCTACGCGATCTTAATCGAAGCACTCGGGGGCTTGAGAAGCAAAATCCCCCCGAGCAACGCTATCGCCTACGCGATCTTCTTCATGAAGCACTCGAGGTCTCGAGCACAAAACGCACCCGAGAGGCGACTATCAACACTCCCATGGCATCCAAGCACTTTTGAAGAAACTTTGGAGGAAGCACAAGCTCATTTAATCTTCACCTGATCGCCAACGATCACCTAAAGACTCGGGGGCTACTCCCATCGGGAGCGCTGCCGCGCACCCGATAAAAGACAACAAAGGAAACAAAATTTTATCCTACGCCTGACCCTTCGACTCAAGCGTAGCCTCGGGGGCTACTCCCATCGGGAGCGCTGTCGCGCACCCGATAGAACCCACAGTACCAAGTATAGGATGGACCCGAAGACCCCAGTCGCAAAAGACTCGAACACTCTCTGTTCCAAAAGGATTCGAAGACAGCTCCCGATGGTCAAGACACAGTTTTCGGTGGCATAAAGGCTCAAATATAAATTCCATTACAAAGGATAAAGCACAGTTTACATCACAGATATCATCTTCAGTACAAAAAGGACTCAACTACATTTGGATAGAAGGCAGCTCCTGTTACAAAAGGAAATCACCCAAGGAATTATGACTTCTACATGTGTGCCCATGAGGGGTAATCGATTCTAGTACAAGAGCATCATCACAGACAAAGTAGGAGTGGAAGCAGCAGGCTCATGATGTCAATGACATAACAAAAGGCGAAGCTCGACTTATTTGCGGAGCCATTGGAGACGTTGTTCCACCAGCTTCTTCTCCTGCTCCTCTAGCTTATTCCCCAGCTCCACCCAAGCTGCCGGCGAAGATGACGTTGTTGCCTCCAGTTCTACAAGGTCGCCTGCCGCGCTCGTTTAATCGGTGGATTGACATCGAGGTCTTCTTCAGAGGCAGAGGAAGAAGCAGTTGAATACGGCTCACCACCACCACCAGAAGAGTCCCTGGAGGAATAAGCAGTCGAAGACGCCAGCGATGGACTCCTCGACTTTGTGGAGCTGTCACTGCTCGACTCCTGCCCACGCGGATCCATGCTATTGCCACTCGGATCGAATGCGCGGACAATGACAATGCTCTCACCATCAAAGCGACAGCTGAGCATATCACCATCCCGCAAATTCAACCGCCGAGCAAACAAACTCCAACCAGAGCCAAGAAAAATCAAGCGAGAGTTATCAACCTCCAAGTCAACATAAGAAGGAGATCGACAGCTCCCTTGAAGGTGCAGAAGCAAGCCATCCAAGCCACGTTCAGAGACAATGGCAGAAAAAGCAAAGGGAAGAAGGATGCGATTGGCACTTTGGCCACGAACACGCAAAATAAAATCATAGCGCCAGAATCTCTCCTCCAAGGGAGAGGAGGAAGGCACTGGCGCCGCACCATGGCGACCACCATGGCATGAGCGTGGTGTGCGGCCACCACGGCCACGACGAACACGGCCACGGCCAACGCCTCGCCTGGGAACCATGAGCGGAAGAAGAGATGAAGAAAGAGGTGAAGCAGCAAGTTGGATAGAGGCGTGGAAGAGAAAGGCCTATTTATAGAAACAATTATCATCAAAGCACAGAGAAGCCAAAACGACAGCAGCAATTAATTCAAATACCAATTGTCCCAGTCGTCTCGGACTCCAAGACGAAGATGCTTTCTCACGGGACGCACTGTACGCAAGACGCGTCAAATCGCGCGCGTTTCCAACGAGCGTATGGGAAACTCAACCGGCGCCTGCCGCACGCCACATCGGCCATTATTATGACCGGTCCAGAAGATGTGACGGTTCAATGGCAGAGCATCCCTGACAGCCATCAAACAGAGACATCACTACCCCTGACAAGCAGCAAAGAAAAACCAAACAGACACCAAGAATCTGATATTCCATCTTTCAGATCTTTTCCCCAAGGAAGGAAAACATCTTACTCCCATCGGGAGCGTACATCATAAGAGTCCCGGGTGCTCCCTCACCTAAAGGTTAGCCACGTGCTCGAGTGAAACACTCGCACTTATGAGAGTCTCGGGTGCTCCTTCAACCCGACGTAAGACAAACAAACATTCGCCAAGACCATGCGGCGCTAAGAGTCTCGGGTGCTCCCTCACCTGAAGAGCCGAAACGGCATTCGAGTGATTACTCGCGAAAAACCCCCCGACTGAGCACTCGAAAACAAAGCTCCTTGGGTGAATGAGTGAACAACTCGCTTGATGTTTTGTTCCAAGCGGGTGCAATGCTATAAGGCACCGCGCCTCAAAAACACACATTCCTGGAACACGATACACTGTGCCCAGATGCCACGCAAGATTAGCGTGTAGGTAAGACCCCGCTGCGAAGTACGGCCGGGCTAGGACTTGCCGAAGAGCGATTTCACTCCCAACCTTTCCCATGCGCAGAGCATGATAGAAAAGCCGGGCGGACACGCCTTAGGCTACACACATTACTGGCGGCAAATGAACACCGTAAGACCTGAAGCGGCCAGACTTTTGCTCGACACCAGTGTTCCAAGCTCACGTCGAGGGACGTGGGTTTGATTGGGCTACTGTGGTATTTGTCCTAGTGCAATTCACCAAGGCTCGACCCGTCGACTCCTTGGGCCCTTTCAGCTTAGCATCCCTCGAAACAGGTTTTGTCATGGCCACCAGACTGCCAGCGACCCACGGATGAACCGTGCATATCAATGAACGACAAATGAATGTACTCGAGTCCCTCCGCGACTCTTCGAGTCCCCCAGGCACTCGGGGGCTACTGACGAGGGGGTGACCCCACGACTCCTACGGATGAGCCTACCTGGTGTCCATGAAGGCAGAAGGCCCATGAAGATACGGCCTCGGCCCGCTAGTTGGCACCGACGTAGGAGTCCTCGACTCACAAGGAAGGTGCGAAGACCTGCACTACGGAGCAAGCTAGGGTTAGGAAAGTTTACCTGAACACGTAAATGAACTCCCCGAGACCTAGCCCGGTATATAAGGGCTAGGAGGGGCGACACCAAAGATATCCAATCTCACCTGTAACCCTAGCCTTGAGCGCTCTAGCCTTGGCCTCCACTGTAATCGCATCTTCCCAATCAATAATATCGAGCAGGAGCGAGCCTCCCTGTTTGCCGACGAGCTATCGTCCAACCTGTGCCTCTCATGACTAGTGTGGTGCATGCAACTTCGTGCTATCCCATGTACGTAGCCATTTGTAATGGGCTAGCTAGATGGACCCCACAGATATTTGGGCTATGAATTGGACAATTAGTTCTTAATCTTGCCGCTTAATTAATCATTACATGCATGACACATGCATGTACCACGTGTCTGCACCATGCATGCGTACAACGTACATAGCCAATTTATACAAGCGAGCTAGCCCAGCTACATTATAATTATACATGATAAATATTCTTCCGTCAATACTTATATGATAGCTTCATATTTTGTATATATATCGCCGTGTATCATATTCTTTTACATGTATAGACGCTAATATTTCATGAGCAATTATAGGGTAAATGTGATGTAATATTGTGCTCATGGTAGCGTTGTCTATAAAACTTTAAATTTGTGTCGACATCAAAAAAATTTAGTTGATGATGATGGTGTATGTATATAAAGGTCAATAGGTCATACATCCTCTAATTTATACACCGATATTAACTCATCTCCTTCTCTTTATTTTAAGGTCTGCAATTTCATATCGAGTGGCAAATAAAATCACCATAGTTATTTACACTGCATTTTAATTTGGCCAAAATTAGTGTCAACACATGCTCCTCAATGTCCTCTACCACATCCAGGACGGCAACGAGCCGCGCCTCGAGTACCCGTGAAGGGATGGCGGCGAGCGTCGTCGGCGTCGGTGGCGGCGGCGTCGAGCGGCGACGACGGTGCCGCAGGAGGCGACGACCTAGTAGTTTTTTTATTTCCTACCTATGTAATAAATTTAGACCGCACATTTATAAATTTCGCTGAAGTTCGACTATATTTGATGAAATTTGGCCGAACTTGGGGGTATCTTGGGGCCACGGCTGGGTAGCCGAGGCCCCCAAGCCGTTTTCGCCGCCTAGGCGCCCTCAAGCGGCACTAAAATAGCGCCGAAAATCGCCTTGGGGGGGGGGGGCGAACGGCTGGAGATGCTCTAAGTTGCTATGTGGCAATGAGGCTTTTTGTACCTATCTTTCTACTTTCTATAAAAATCTGGTACGCCATTGGCGTACCCTTAGAAAAACATCCAAGCGGTCCGGTTGAAACTTGTGTAGGCTACCAAACGCTTTCAAGTGTATATGCACATTTTGCGGAAAAAAAGGATAAGATTTCACATGCGTTGAGTTGTGGTGATGCAGCTAGCGCGTTTTCTAAAGGAAGAAATACATGAAACGCGCGGTTAGAAAGTTGTCTCTTGTTCGTTTCTTTGTTGGAAAGGCAGAGGGGAAGACAGCCGGGTAATCACGAAAGTCCTATTGTGATCCCGGGCTCATGTGATCCTGTATGAAGAGTAAAATCACCTCTCCTCTGTTCCGAATAGTAAACTAACGGTACTTTCCATATGAGCGGCAAGCTTACCTTTCATACAAACGATTCTGAAGTTCTTGTAGTAGTATAAATATACAGGGTCAAGGAAGAGAGAGCGTACATCAAAGTACGTATTGTATTGGCAACTAAAACCAACCATGGCCTGGTCGTCATGGCTCGATGGTATCATCAGGAGAGGGACCACGGAAAGCGCGGGCTCCTCTGGCGGTCACCGCATGGAACTGTCGGCCGGTGGAGCGATCTGCGTCGGAGCATTGGCAGCTCTGTGCTGCGCGTGCTGGAAGCAATACCGCCACAGCACGTGCCTGCGCACCTACGGCCGGGACATGACGGCCTTGGCGGGCAAGGCCGACCCTGTTATTGGGCGCGACGATGAGATTGACCGCGTCATCCGCATCCTCTGTCGCCGGACCAAGAACTGCGCCGCGCTCGTCGGCCCTGCCGGGGTAGGCAAGACGGGCATCGCCGAGGGCCTCGCCTAGCGCATCGTCGCGGGGAAGGTCCCGTCCAAGCTCGCCGGAGCGCGCCTCATTGAGCTCAACCTCCGGGCGATGGTGGCAGGAACAATGTTGGTCGGCGAGTTTGAGGAGCGTATGACGGCCTTTATCAACAAGGTGGAGGCTGCGCACGGCAAGGTGATCCTCTTCATCGACGAGATGCACATGCTTCTCGGCGCCGGAACGGCCACAGGCACCACCATGGACGCGGCCAACATGCTGAAGCCAGCTTTGGCTCGTGGCCGTATCCGATGTCTGGGCGCCACTACTGACGAGGAGTATAGCACGTATGTGGAGAAGGATTCTGCACTCGAGCGGCGGTTCCACAAGGTGCAAGTTAAGGATCCGACCACGCATTCCACCATTGCCATCCTCCAGGGGCTTAAACCCCGGTACCAAAAGCATTACAACTTGGTGCTACCATTGATGCTGCCGTGCACCTCGCTGACCGCTATATCGCAGGTGATTATGGTTAAATTTTACTACACTTGTTTCAAGACGAAATTTGCCTGCGAGACACGTTGTGATATCATTGTTGTGTATGTGTGTAGGTCGTCGGTTTCCTGATAAAGCAATTGATCTCATCGACAAGGCTCGCGCGACAATGGAGCTAGGAAGAGAAAACCCAGTTGTTGCCCCAAATCATGTTGCACAGGTAGGCATGACTGTCACTTCTATTATTTCAACAGAATGTGCTTGTCATGTACTACATATGTCTGAATTACGTTCTTTATTTGAAGGTTGTGAGCGGATGGACTGGAATTCCAATTACTACGCTTGATCAAGAAGAGAGTCTCAAGTTAATCAAGTTAGCTGATAGATTGCGGGAGCGAGTAGTTGGGCAAAATAAGGCCGTCAATTTAGTTACAGAAGCAGTGTTGCGTTCCAGGGTTGACCTTCATCAGACTGATCAACCGATAGGCTCCTTCCTCTTTTTGGGCTCGACGGGTGTTGGAAAAACAGAGCTTGCAAAAGCCCTTGCCGAACAACTATTTGGAAGTGAGAAGATGATGCTTCGATTTGATATGTCTGAGTATGTTAGCTCCGAATCCGTGCTACGCCTCATTGGAGCACCCCCAAGGTTTCATTTAATATTTACATACACCTTTTTTACAAGCTTATAGTGTTATATAACAATATTCATCTTTACTTATATGAATGTTTCTTTCATAACATCATAAAGCTATCGTGGTTATGAAGATGGTGGACAACTGACCGAGAAAGTTAGGAGGTGTCCATATAGTGTTATCCTTTTTGATGAGGTGGAGAAGGCATATCCTTCGGTGTTGGATGTTTTCCTTCAGCTCCTTGATGATGGTGTGTTGACGGATGGTAAAGGGCGTAATGTAGACTTCAAGAATACAATTATCATTATGACTTCCAACGTCGGAGCTGAGCACCTAAATGTAGAAAAGGTTGAAGAAAATACAACGGCTGCTGCACGGAACCTTCTCATGAAACAGGTAACAGTTCACTCAGAGTTTTGTAAGCAACTGACCATTGTTTTATTATAATATATTTATTTATTTTGTAAGCAGCTTATCATTAGTTATTCTTCACCCCCCTCTGATTTGACATTAATACACCGTAATTTTACATTTCGTAAATTTGATCTTATTTCATAAGTAAAAAGAGAATGTAAAAAAATATAATCACCATAAAATATATTTCATGTTACGTAAGATTAAAAACGTAAAAATAATGGGGTAAAATATACATAAAATGTAAATTTTTTGATCTTATGAGCTATATTTTTGTTTTTTATGTCAAAATTTATGTAGTGAATCCATATTAATGTAACTATTTGTATTACAAATGTAATTTTTTTATGAAAGGTTCGTAAAATTACCTCGGGTGAAGAATAAATTATTCTGTACCATGGGTGATGAATAGCTTCACTCCCTATATATATATATATACTGCTGAATTCGAAGTACTGCAGCTCGGGTAAAACAGAACCGCATGCACCGTTTTCGCTACTTTTTAATTGGTTGTAGGAATTGAGTGCATGATACGCCGTTGGATTTTTATTGAAATGGAGCATCTTCCGTATGTTGAACACTTGTCCAGATTCCTCACGGATTAAGAGCAGTTTTGAAAACGGTGCGGCGACATACTTTTGTAGCGGGCGTATTTTCGCGATTTCTCTTAAAGCGTTCATCGGAATGATGCAAATGATATACCGTTGGAAAGATACCGATCAGGCGCTCTATCCATATGCAGAACACTTTGTCTAATTTCTCACGGTTTTGGAGGAATTTGAAATTGAAAAAAACGCAGCCACTCTGTTTTTGGTTTTCGGATCTCGTAGAGAGTCAAACTTTTTAACCATTTGTCGAAACGATGCGTATGATTCACCGTTGGATTCGTATGGAGTAGGAGCATCTTCGACATGTTGAACACTTTTCGATATTCTGCACTGTTTTAAAGCAATTTAGAAAACGGTGGCGCTGCCCTCTTGTGGAAAGTGGGCGTTTTTGCATAAAAAATTTCGATTTGTTCGTCCGATCGATGCAATTGATACACGGTTGGATAGCTCTCGTCGAGGCGCTCCATTTTCATGTATATCTTTCTCTCTAACTCGTTACTGTTTAAAAGTACCGTTGATTTTACTAAAACGCGGACTCACTTTTTTCGCGGAACAAAAAATCGGCGAGTGAACTGCATTGGTTTGCATCCGATAGTCAAGCGCACTGCATTATCGCAAAACAGAGCGCACGTGTTCTTCGTGGACCCGAAATCGATCAAGTGAACTGCATTCGTCGGGGAACCGCACCGCATCCCACGGTGCAGGCGCACTGCATTATCGCCAAACAGAATTGCACGTGTTTTTCGCGGATTCGAAACCGGGGAAGCGAACTGCATCCTTCAGAGACCGGTTGCATTTATTCGACAGAGAGAACTGTTCTTATTTTTTTAACTGTCAACATAATTTTTTATGAACGAACGTGCACCGCAAGGACGAGGCGAGTGAACTACATTTATTTTTCTTCAAATTACATCTATTTTTTTGTCAACATACAAAAAATGTTGATGAAGTGAGCTGCATTATTATTTTTTCTACATCGGTATCATGCGCTACAGATTACACAAAACGGAAGTATTGCACTGCAATATTTTGTATGTGGAGCAAAGCATTATGGGTGAACTGCACATCGAAAGTAAAAATTAAACAACTACATTTTTAATTTTTAACAATCAAGCGCACTGCAAATGCTTCTGCAATTTTACTTGTTTTGAAACACACGACATTGAGTGGGATGAATGCAGTACACATCGACACAAGCGAACCATAATACGAGCGAAAGAGAACTGGAATTTTTTATTATTTTTACATAACCATTTTTGAAACACATGAACTGTAGGGATGTAGGTGAGAGGAAAGGACTGGAAATGTCCTGGTCGTCAGGTGGGAACTGCATGTCGTCGCCGCCCGCACTGCATGGCGCACGACAAACATCATCATTCCTCCACACTGCAGTGAAGACCCAAAGCAGCCACAACAAAGGGCAAGGTGAACTGTAGGGATGGCTGGATCTCCACATATTATTCTGACCGGGAGAACTGCACCGCACCATGCATAAAAACCATGATTAATTTCAATGGATTTGAGAGGGCCGTCTTGCTTGAACCAGCAGTAGGTGAGCTAACAAAAAGCTTCCGTAACTTCATCCTAGCAATCCACTAGTTCTTCCTTTGTTGGCCGCCTGAACAGAAAGAGTGATGTACTCATCAAATCATGTATACTAGCAGGTATTGCCGTGAGGAGATGAACGGGGAACTCACCAAATCATGTATAGTAGCAGGGAATTTTCACTGGGCTTCTTGTAGAGAAGCTGCAATGTCAATAAACCATGTAACCGCAAGGTCTATAGATTCAGACTATCAGTTACAACGTGTGTATCGCACTTTGGTTTTCTTTTTTCTCCAAAAAAACAAAGTGTATCGGCAGTAGAACCTAGGAAGAAGTACTTGGGGAGGTGAGCAAGTGCCTCCAAAAAAGCCTTGTGTCGCTCATACAGTACTCGCGCTTGCCCCCACAGCACATATGCGACAACGGTCGACCACTACCGCTGCCATCCTATGTTGGTCGCCTGTAAGGCCCGATATGCGGTACTGTTCCAGATCTAGATGTTTCCATCCAGATCCGGGGACGAAGCACATATCGGTCCCACCGCGACATATGACGAAGTCATATGCCCCGGATTTCCAACATGATATCACAACATTACAGATACAAGGATACAACATCTCATACAATCGGCATACGACTGCCTCAAATACAATACAACAGAGGAAGATACATGCCTGAGTACAGACTACAATCAAATGCCTAATGGCAAAGAGAATAACATCGATCCCCATAACCACACGGGTCCAGGCCCTCCGCCGGGATCCGCCTAACTAGTCGTCGTCGAGTCTCCACGTGAAACGTCGGTCACCATACCTGTTGTCGATCAAGAACCCTGAAAAGAGCTTGGGGGTAGTATCATGAGTACAGAAGTACTCAGCATCCAACTGTAGTGGTCATCTGACCCAGCAAGAACTTCATCACTCGTCATTCTAGGACAACTAGTAGTTTACGATAAGGATGGGTTAAGTTGTGAGGTTGCTACCGCACTAGCATTTATGAAGTGGCTAACGATCTAGAGAGTAAGATAAGATGCCAAGCATTCGATGAGGAATCGCCTCCAACAAGTCTCCTATCAACTACTTACACAAACATAACACCTATCATATCCTTGTCCTCCTCTTCGCATCCCGACGAAGAAGAAGCAGTCAAGGCACACACACACGTTGATCAAGCTATATTAAGATTATCTCAGTTGTAGTTGTCTATGAACAAGGAGTAGTTCTCAAGTCGTCCATAACCATGGACACAGCTTCTCGAAAAGATTTAACCCTGCAGGGGTGTACCAACTGCCCATTACGAGGCGTCGCATGCTCGCCCATCTCTCTCAGTTGCTACCCGTTAGAGGCAACCAATTTATGATTTAGTTCCGAGAGATCCGAAACGACAGATCCCTCTATCTAACAACACACAAATCCGGGTGGCCCCCGGGGAGTCGACACCCAATCCAAAAGCCGGCCACGCTCTCGGATCGGACTCTTCCGTACGGCTAAGGTCGGGAAATCACACCTGACATCAGGGGACCCCTAGCTCACCAAGTGTGGACCAACAGAGGAACTTTGTCTCCGCTGGCCCGAGTTGTTTGAAAACTACTGGCAGCTGACCAGCACACACATGGTTTCAAATGGTAAATCAGCCGTGGCCACCACTACAAATGTTTGAAGCTAGCTAAGGGACCCCATAGCATCCCACACATGATTAGGCACGCTCAGTCTTAAAACCAATACCCAAAACTCGGATCCTAGGTGACTCGAATGGAACAAAGCGTCGGGGCGGGATAGCCTAGACCTTCCATCGTTCGTCAAATATATTCAACATTATAATAATCATATCATCCACAACAATATAATAATGTGATATCCCAAAACCAAGGAGTAACATAGGTAACATCGTAGCATCCTAAGCATTCATACTAAGCAGGGGCTGAGCAACGAGCAATAGTAACATAGCAGTACATGGTTTGGTGGGAGGGGACATGGCTGTGTCGGTTTGAAAGAGGCTGTAAACATGTGGTAGGATCAAACATCGAACCTAACCTAGAGTAGCATGCAAACCGCTGGTTGAAATAGAATGGATCATAAGTAATGTATAGTCCTTGCCTGTTGATAAGTCAGATTCCGAAGGTGTAGTTGATCGCAAGCTCGCATCGTCTTCGAAGGGTACCCGCGAAAGCACACAAGAGGGTAAACACTGGAAATCAATCAACGAGCAAGCACTCTATTACTACGAGGCAAACACGAGCAAGCATCAACAAGATGGCAACACGAGACATCGCACCTACCGTCGAGAGAGGTTACTAACAGGTTAAGTGGAGTACTCGCCACACACGGCGATACCGCACATTTAGAAAGGTTCAAGTTGTTTAGCTACAGGTGATCAACAAAAGTTGTTAACATGGCATCTCACTCAAGCACGGCATAGCACATAAACATGACAAGAGGTGAAGCATAAGATAAACTATCTATCCTAGTAAATTTAAGTGAGGCACAACCTAAACATGGCATACACTAAGTGCCGCACGACAATTAAAGGATTTGGTATTGTTCTGCCCTAAACCATATTTTAGGTTGGTTAACAACAGCAAACAATAGCATAAACACAAAGTACACGAAAAACTAATCAAATTACATATAAGGCACACTCCAAACGGAGTTACGGTTAAAAGGATACAAGCAAAACAAGTTTGGAACACAATCTGCCAACATCACGAAGCACACTTTAGAGCAATGCATAAACCGGATAATCAATGCAAACATGCTCAAAAATGATATGGAACTAAATTAGACATGATAGGGAAGGCATGGCAAAAAGAATCATGCAAATAGGCATCATAGATCAAAAGATATTAAGCATGCAACATGGCATCGGAACGTTACAGACTTAGAGAAAAACAGAGGTGGTTGACAGAAACAACATGATAGCAACTTTGTACCTCAATAACTATATGACCAGCAAGCATATCATGACAATGCAATACATATAATGGAAGTAGACATGATGCTTAACAATATGCAATTGGATTCACTCAATTCCGATAAACGGTTGCGACGGAACCGTCACCCGAAGTTGCAACAAATTAACAGTTTTCAGCACAGCAGCTCATTAACATCAGGATCACCACTTTGGAGCAAGATTTAATATAGCTAAAGCACCCAAACATGACAAGTTAAAGCATGGAAATGAAGTACACATGATGCTTAACACATAGGAAAAAGAATCAATGTAATATGCCTCATGGATGTGTCACAATCATCATGCAAAGTTGCAATAAAATGACATCAGCAGCACTTGACAGAATTTAGTAGCAGTTAACGGCCTGATGCCCACTTCAACACAGAATTACATATTCAAGATGACCTCAAAATAAATAACTTTCTAAAGATGAACTCTAGAGCACACAAAGCATAACCAAGGAAAAAAAGAATCACTTCGTTCCGACCTACGAGTCAACGGGAAATCACATTAGAAAACGGGATCAGCAGCATATTTTATAAGGACTTGAAAAAATTCACAGGGGGTAACTAAAAAAAATAAGCGGGCCTCACCCCACATGGGCTCGGCCCATGGCGGCTGGAGAGGGGCTGGCGGCCTGGCTTGGCGCTGGGCCACGCTGGGTTGGCCAGCCCACTGGCGCTGGAGGCCCAGCCGGTGGCGGTTGGGGAGGCCGCTGGATCGGGCACCTCCCGATCCTGGCGAGGCAGGCGGCGGCGTCGCCGGACTCGTTGCCGGCGAGCAGTGAGGAGGCGTTTAGGGCGGTGCCAGCTTGGCGGGGGCGGCGGATCCGGCTGCTGCCGGGGGTCAGTGGCGGCGCGGGCGAGCTCCCGTGGTGCAGCGGCCGCTGCTCGGGCTCGAGCCGATGCGGCTCGGCGGCCAGGGCGTGTCGTCCTGCTGCATGGGAAGAGAGGAAGCCGAGGTGAGGGGAGGGAGAGGAAAGAAGAGGAGGAGGGGCGCGGCGCAGGGGCTCCTCACCGGAGCGTGGTCGGCGCGGCGGCGCAGCCGGATCGGGCGGTGCGGCGGTTGTCCACGGGTGGAGGAAGAAGAGAGAGAAGGTGGGAGGCTAGGCGCTGACATGGCGGCCTCTGGGCCGTTGGATCGCCATATCTGATGGTCCAAAACGCTTGGGGAATTTTCCAGATCTAAGCTAGGGTTTGGAGAAAATGGGGTATTTTTGGGTCAAAGTGCAGGGGGTGGCTGCAATTTTATGGCTAGGAAAACCCTAGAAAGGGGTGGGAGTGTAGTGGTCTTTATATAGCCCCGGTGACTGGCAGTTTGCAAAAACATCCCGGTTTTTCTCTCGCGCGTGCGGTGCTCACATTTCTGACAGCCGGGGGTCCGAAGTACCTCCGATTCGGATAAAACTTCGAACTGCGCAATCAACGTGTCGAGCCAGCGGCGTTCACCTAGCGTTAGAACTGTTCAGATAACACTTTTCGGCGCGCTATAAAAATAATTCGTTTAATTATTAAACGAGGGTTTTTCGTTCCGTTGGCTGCGGCTGGCATCATGCGGTTTTCGCGACGGTGATCGGGTGAAACCCGGTGTCGCAAAGTCGAGTGTCAGGGTGGCAAGGGTCGGTCTTCGTCCGATACGAGATAAGAGGGGGAAAAATAATCACCGATCGATAAATCGGGGACGCAAACACCGCAAACAAATTAGACGATCAAACAATTTACACCGAAAACAAATTTTTTAATTTTTTATGAAATCTGAGCTGTTACATCGCCGCCTCGAGTTTGCCCAGGGGTTCTTACCGCTCCGAAACGACGGTCTCTTCCTCATGCCGCGACACCACATTGGTGGTCGTCAGATGTACGGTCACGAGAATGCCACCACACGCATCCACGACGGGTACGGCCACGACAAAGAGGAGCAGGCACGGTATGGCGAGAACTGCACATTGGAATAAATGTGTTAGGGAAAACTGAATAGAATCCATATTAGAACTAGACTAAAGTGGGATGCGCACTGTAACATAAGTAAATTAGATGAATGTGCACTTCCTTGGAGAAGACCGTAGGGTAGTGATCGAGGTCTTTCTCCAGCAGCATGTAATCGAACAATTCAGTGTCGGCTGCAGTCAGAAAATTCACCGTTGTTTCCTCAACAACACGTACAGAGTACAACTGCAGAATCACCAAAAAAACTGCGAACCACATTAAAACAGAATGTGAACTACAACACTCTGAACCGCAAACTTCAGAAATCATTTCCCCCATTTTTTGTGTTTAAAAGAGAACCACACAAAAACTAAAAGTAGAAAGTGAACTTCAACGCTTTGAACATCATTTCCCCTTTTTTTTTGTTTTAAAAGCGAACCACACATAAACAGAAAGTGAACTACAGCGCTCTGAACCGCAAAATTCAGAGAAAAATTGTAGTAAATCCAACGGCAAATTGCAAGCTTGCGCTGCACGGTGTGCCCGCGTACTACATATCAATGATGTGCGCATTCATCCTCCTCATGTACAACATACTGCATGCACGCGCAAACCGGGTTGCATGTCGATAGTGTTGGAGACGACCTGGGAGATCTCTCTAGCCCTGAACTCCCCCCATGGAACAAAAGCGCACGGCTTAGCACCACACCCAACCCACAACCCAGGACGAGATCTGACGGTAACTGGAGAAATTTTGCAAAGAGCTTGGAGAGGTTCACCTTGCTAGGGAACAGTTTCTGATTAGATCAATGATACATGGTGTTTCACCCTGTATGATTTGTGAAACGGGTAAAATATGATGAACGATCTCCGTGTGTACACACTACAAGTGAAGATGGTATGGGGGTTTCTTCGTGTGCCACTGTTGTCCATGTAGATGGGTAATATAGAGGACCAAAGCTGCCCCAAAATGCGCAATCACAAAAATCATAAAAACAGTTAATGGACTGCTTATCAAAGCAATTATAATTTGTTCAAAATTATATCGGAGTCAAGCAAAATCACTACATGCACGCTGAACTGAATTGACTCCCGCACTACATGTCACTAGCAGACTAGCGGATCATTGCTTGCAGTATACTAAGTAATGGCGATGTTCTGAACGAACTCGAAGAAAGGTTTGGTGTTGGTGACTTACCTGGAGGTGCTTGAGGACGCAGTGGTGGATGAATTCTAAGGTGTAGTTGAAGTAGTCGTAGCGCGTGTGCTTGGCGTGCGCCGCCATGTCCATCTTGTCCGGCGACCGGCCGTACCTGACGGTGCCGTTGCCCGGCTCGCTCACCGTCACCCACACCGTCATGGCCGTGCCCGTCTGGTCGCCCAGCGTGATGTGCACCTGTAGTAGTACAACGGATCACCCGAATAACAAGATGAGAAATCGTTCTTCCCTGACGACCCAAGAACCTATTGCTGCAGATCGGGGGAAGAAGCAGAGATATTGACCTGCTATGGGGCATTGTATCCCGGCGGCACGCGGAAGACGTCGGCGTCGAACGACATGTCGCCGGTGGCCTCCAGTTTGCGCCGGTACGCGCTGGACACGCCGGCGTTGGCCGTGGTCGCCGCTGCCACGGCGAGGACCACGGCGAGCACAAGGAGCGCCAGGCGACGGCGAGTCCCCATGCTGCTCTGCGCTTTGCACGTCGCGTCCACCCCTCTCTTCCCCTGTTTCTTCTCACGAGTAGAGGCACGACCGTGGCGGCCAATGAAGCACACAGAAGGGGGGCGTCCAGTGCAGCACGCAGACGGGCTCGCAGTCATGTGGGGCGCTCGAAGCAAAGCACGATAGCACACAGTGACCAGGGAAGTCACGACGGCCACCTAGCTAGCGCACGACGGCGGCCAGGATGGTGGGAGGCCGAGGACTTATGAACGAGGCGGCGCAAGGCCGGAGTGAGCAGGAGGGCAGCCACGGCGGAGCGAGGCGTCGTTGATGCACCGCCGCGGATTCTTGATGGGGGCAGCGAAGAGCAGGGGGGCCGGTGGGCGGGGAGGCCGGGGCGGCGTCGATCCTGTGGTCACCGGTTCTGCTCCGGCTGCGACCGACTGGATCCGGCGATGACCAGTTGCTCCGGGCCGCCGCTGGCTAGATCCACGGGCGGCTGCTTGTGATATGGGGGCATCTAGTCGGGGCAAGGCCGGTGTTGGGCGGTGTCTCGCTGGGCCGGGTGGATCGGAGAGAGCCGCCATGAGGGTGTGGGTGCACCAAGCAGGCCAGGGGCAGCGGAGATCCCCGAATGACGGCTCTTTCGACCAACCGTAGCGGCGCCGGCAAGCACGGAGGATGGTGGTGGCGGGGCATCGGGGGTGCTCTAGGAGTGCGGCTGTGCGGGGACGAGGAGTATGCGTGTGGGCGCTCCGCGCAAGAATGCGGGCAGAGGAGTGGCCGCGCCGTTGCCTGGGCGGTCTGTGCTAGAACGTAGGTTAAATGGGGGTGTTGGCAGAATAAGAGGTAGTGTTGTTAAAATAAGGTCTATATATATAAATCTCTTATTCTAACAACACCTTCCGCCCCGTCCGTAGCTACAAACTACCCGGTGAAAACAACCGACGAAGAAAAAAAAACCTCACTCCTCTCCCCAACCCCACCCATCACGATTTCCCTCCCTCAACCGCTGCATCCTTTCCCCCCGCTCGACTCCGCCTCCTACCCCCCCGCCGGCGCGCCTCATCCTCTCCCTCGGCGTCGCCTCCTTCCCCCGCACCTTGAGCACCGGATCCGGCCGCCTCCTCCTACCTCCTCCCTCCTCCCCCGTCAATCCGCGGATCTCCCCCGCCCTGACCATCTCCATCAGCCTCCCCGCACCCACACCGGCGCGGATCGAGACGCCACATCCCCACCCACCGCGGCCTCCCTCCCCCGCCCGGCCATCTTCCAGCAGCCGCGGTGGCTTCCTTGCCCCGCCCCGGCCCCCAGCGCGCTTCGCCGTCGACTATAAGCCACGGCGGCCTGGCCACCTACCACTGTGACCGCGCGACACCTTCGCCGCCTGACCTGGCTGCACCGGCTCAGGCCGTCGCGGGATCTACCCCGTCTCCGACCTCCCGCGCGTGGACGGAGTCAGATCCGGCGGGATCCCACACGAGCTCGCGTGTTGTCGCCTCCGTGCAGCTCGGGTTCAGTTCATGCAGCCTGGGGGCGTAGGATACCACTCATCACCGCGACTTACGTCCAGTTGTTCCCCGGCCGCCGCCGACAACACTACCAGTCCCCTCATCCCCCTTGCAGCTCGGCTAGCGCCCCCATGCAGCTCGGCTAGCGCCCCCGTGCAGCTCGGATGTTTTTCCTGTGCGGCCGTCAGGCCGCAACCCGTTCCCCCCACGGTGGTCAGAGGGATCTTTGTGGCGATTTTTTTCCAGAAAATTCTTCTTTGCTGTGATTTGCATTTGGTGATTACTAGTCTGCTCAATGTGGTCTCATATGACGTTCATTTGTGATTGTGGTGCGACTTATTTTGGGAAGAAAGAAAAAATATAAATAAATCCATACAGCAAGTCCACTTCTTTTTCCTCACCCTTGCAGTGCACTTTTATTTCAATGTTGTTACTGCAGTTCGGCTGCATGTGGACCGTGGTTCACTTGGCGTAATTGCCAATGTGGCAAGTGAGAGGATTTTACAAGAAAAAGTGATAAAAAATAACAAATTATGCAGTTCACTTGTGTGCTTGTTCATTATGTTTAAAAAAGAAAGAAAGAGTAATGCAGTTCATTTCGGTTTGCTCCGCGGTTTCCTTTTCGCGAAGAGAACTACAAAGTTCCGGATAAAAGCAACAAAAAGGCGTGCAGTTCTTTCTACTGTCCAATGCAATCGGCTGCCCCGGCGGATGCAGTTCAATTCACTGATTTCAGATCCGCGAAAAGCACGTGAATTTTTATTTTCCCATCATGCAGTGCACTTACCTGTCGGATGCGGTGCGGTTTCCGGCGAATGCAGTTCACGTCGTCGATTCTGGGTCCGCGAAGAACGGAGTTCCGCGATTTACTAGAATCAACATTGCTCTTAAACCGTAAGGAATGAGAGGATGTGTTCTACATGAAAATGGAGCGCCTCAACGATACCTATCCAATGGTGTATCAATTCATCGATCGGACGAACGAATCAAAAAAAATTACGCGAAAACGTCTGCTGCCCAAACGAGGGCAGCACACCGTTTTCCAAATTCCTTCAAAACAATGAAGAATCTCGAAAAGTGTTCAACATGTCGAAGATGCTCCTACTCCATACGAATCCAACGGAGTATCACACGCATCGATCGGACAAGTGGTTAAAAAGTTCTACTCTCTACAAGATCCGAAAATGAAAAACAGAGTTGCTGCGTTTTTTTCCGCCTAGATTTCTCTCAAATCTGTAGCGAATTAGACAAAGTGTTCTACATATGGATGGAACACCTGATCGATATCTTTCCAAAGGTATATCATTTGCATCATTCCGATGAACTGTTTAAGTGAAATCGCGAAAAAACTGCAGTTGTGAAAGTGGGTCGTCGCACCATTTTCGAAACTTCTCTTAATCCGTGGAGAATCGGGGGAAGTGTTCAACATACGGAAGATGATCCTTTTCCATACGAATCCAACGGTGTATCGTACGCTCAATTCTGACCAACGGTTAAAAATTTATCGCGAAAACGGTACATGCAGTTCTGTTTTACCCGAACTGCAGTGCTCCGAATTCAGCAGTGCGGTTCCATTTGCGAAAATACAGCAGTTTGGAATGTTGACAGAATATATATATGTGTGTTCGGGTAATTGAGCCGGTCTATTCTAACATCGATGTCAGAATAACTATTTTGACAACATTCCGAACTGCATCGTATCGCAAAAGAGAACCACACTGCTAAATTCGGAGCACTGCAGTTCGGGTAAAAACGAACCACATACACCGTTTTCGCGATAACTTTTTAACCGTTGGTCGTAATTGAGCGTATGATACACCGTTGGATTCGTATGGAAAAGGAGCATCTTTCGTATGTTGAACACTTCCTTTGATTCTTCACGGATTAAGAGCAGTTTCAAAAAGGGTGTGGCGACCCACTTTCACAACGGGCGTATTTTCGCGATTTATCTTAAACCGTTCATCACAATGATGATGATATACCTTTGAAAAGATATCGATCAGGCGCTCCATCCAAATGTAGAACACTTTGTCTAATTCGCTACGAATTTGAGAGAAATCTAGCCGCAAAAAAAACACAACAACTCTCTTTTTCGTTTTCGGATCTTATAGAGAGTAAAACTTTTTAACCGCTTGCCCGATCGATGCGTATGATACACCGTTGGATTCGTATGGAGTAGTAGATTAATCCATATGTTGAACATTTTTCCATATTCCACGCGGTTTTGAAGTAATTTGAAAAACGATGTTGTTGCCCTCTTTTGGACAGCGGGAGTTTTTGCTTCAATTCGTTTGATTCGTTCGTCCGATTGATGCAATTGATACACCATTGGATAGCTATCGTCGAGGCGCTCCATTTGTATGTAAAACACATCCTCTAATTCCTTACGGTTTAAAAGTTGTGTCGATTTTAGTAAATCGCGGAACTCCGTTCTTCGCGGACCCGGAATCGACGAGGTGAACTGCATTGGCCGGGCAACCGCACTGCATTATCGCCAGACAGAACACACGTGTTTTTCGCGGAACAAAAAATCGGCGAGTGAACTGCATCTGCGGGGCACCCGATTGCATCCGACAGACAAGCGCACTGCATTATCGCAAAACAGAATTGCACGTGTTTTTCGCGGATCCGAAATCGGGGAACCGAGCTGCGTTTGATTGCACCGCAAGGACGAGGCGAGTGAACTGCATTTGATTGTCTAAACAGAGCTTTGCAGTTCGTTTCGTAAAAGTGAACCACGGGGCAAAAACGAATTGAACTGTGTGACTTTATTTATTTTATTCGCAACATACTTAATATCCATGAATTTCATTACACGAGTTACCGAACTGCTTTAGACAAAAAAAACGTACAACATCAAACATGTGAGCGAATTGCATGATTATTTTCTTCAATTTGTTTTTTTAACGAGAGTGAATTGCAGAGGCAAGGGGGCAAGTGAAGCACAAAATTATACAAAAAATAAACCAGCCCATAAAACGAACTGCAATATGTGTATATTTTTTGACAGAAATAATGCACAATGCACTATTATCTCTTTTTTACTTATCTTCACCACAACAAAGAGTAAAACGAACCGAAGAACCACACCATATACTTTCAAGTGCATCCAAAATAAAAAAGAACGGCACTGCAAAGTGCACTGCACGCGCGAGGTCATTGTGCATTGTCTGGGCATCTGCAGATGATCAGATCGAACAACCCGTGAGAAGCCGCAAGATCTGGGCATCTCGCCGGAGACGGCCGGACGAAGGGAAAGAAAAGAAGAAGTTTTTGTTGTGAACAGTACCTGGTAGAGGGCGTCGCTCTGGAGCAGGCTCTTGTGTCCGACCTCGGAGTGGCACGTATTCTTCTCGCCGCCGGCGCTGGCGGCCGCAGCGGCGCCGTTGGCGGCCTGGTCCTTGGGCACCGCGGCCGTGGTCGCCATTGTTACAAGCAAGGAAGGAGACAGGATCTGGGTTTGCTGGTTGTCCAGTGGTGGTTGGCTGGGTGGGTGATTGGATTGAGGCGAGCTTGCCGGGAAGAGACTCAACGCGCGGGTTATATAGCGGTGGCTGGCGGGGGCCGATGGCGATGGCGAGAGGCATGTGAGGGAGGGAGGGGGTGGAACCGTCATGTGGTGGAGGCCCGGGCCGGGGTGGCGGCGACACGCAGCGCACGGGGCAGTGGGTAGGAGCACGGCTTTGGGAGGGAGTTGGTGAGTCCGGCGGCGCTGAGACTGGGATTCCACTGGTGCGGAGCGGAGCGGAGACCCGGCGAGGACAGACGGAGGGGGTCGGGTTGGTGGGAGAGGGACGTGGGGGGAGGAGGGGAGCCACCGTGTTGGAGGCGGGTGGTGGCCGGATCCACCGCACCGAAGACCTTGGCGTCCGGATCCGGGCTCACCGAGGCTTGGGGGCGGCCCGCTGGCTCGAGGCGGCCACGGCAGGCGGCTGACAGGAGGCCTTCGGTTGATGCGGATCAGGGGGCGAGGTGAGGTTCAATCCCAGGGGAGGAAAACTAGCGGTGGGGTGGGGCATGGGGCAGTGGAGGCGGTGCAAGGGCGCGAGGGAAGGATGTGGTGTGGCGGCTCGCCAGGGGGGCATGGGAGGAGTTGGGCGTGCGTTTTATTCCGGTGGGTGGGATGTCTACGGGGCGCTCCGCGCTAGAAACTGGGCTAAGAGGGGTGTTGGCATAATCAGAATGATGTTGTTAGAATAAGGTCTTAATGGGTGTTGTTAGAATAGACCCACCCTATATATATATATATACAAACAGTCTATTCTGACATCAATGTCAGAATAACTATTCTGACAACATTCCGCACTGCAGTATTTTCGCAAAGAGAACCGCAATGCTGAATTCGGAGCACTGCAGTTCGGGTAAAACAGAACCGCATGCACCGTTTTCGTGATATCTTTTTATCCGTTTGTCAGAATTGAGCGTATGACACACTGTTGGATTCGTATGGAAAAGGATCATCTTCCATATGTTGCACACTTTCCCCGATTCTTCACGGATTAAGAGAAGTTTCGAAAATGGTGCGGCGACCCACTTTCACAGCTGCGGTGTTTTCGCGATTTCTCTTAAACCGTTCATTGGAATGATGCAAATGATATACCGTTGGAAAGATATCGATCAGGCTCTCCATCCATATGTAGAACACTTTGTCTAATTCGCTACGGATTTGAGAGAAATCTAGCCGCAAAAAAACGCAGCAACTCTGTTTTTCGTTTTCGGATCTTGTAGAGAGTAGAACTTTTTAACCGCTTGTCCTATCGATGCGTATGATACACCGTTGGATTTGTATGGAGTAATAGATTAATCCATATGTTGAACACTTTTTCTGATTCCCCACGGTTTTAAAGTAATTTGAGAAACGGTGTTGCTGCCCTCTTTTGGACCGCGGGAGTTTTCGTGTAAATTCGTTTGATTCGTTCGTCCAATTGATGCAATTGATACACCAACGGATAGCTATCGTCGAGGCGCTCCATTTGTATGTAGAACACATCCTCTAATTCCTTACGGTTTAAAAGTTGTGTCGATTTTAGTAAATCGCGGAACTCCATTCTTCGCGGACCCGGAATCGACGAGGTGAACTGCATTGGCCGGGCGGCCGCACTGCATTATCGCCAGACAGAACGCACGTGTTTTTCGCTGAACAAAAAAATCGGCGAGTGAACTGCATCCGCGGGGCACCCGGTTGCATCTGACAGACAAGCGCACTGCATTATCGCAAAACAGAATTGCACGTGTTTTTCACGGATCCGAAATCGGGGAAGCGAACTGCATGTGATTGCATCCGACGTCCAACCGCACTGCATTATCGGCAAACAAAAATTGACATTTTTTCGTGGATCTAAAATCGTTGAAGCGAACTGCATCGATCGGACACCCACACCGCATTTGTCGACATAGAGAACTGCAAATGTTTTTGTACTCATTGATCGAAAAAGGCGTAATTCGCTTTTAAGGGTAGAACCGCATTGCATGCGATAGAAAACCGCACTGCATCAAACAAGTGAACTATACTTTTTTTCTCCAACTTTTTTTGTCAAGAAGAGTGAACCGTAGAAACGAGCATAAGCCAATAACATCGTTCCCAAATGCGAGCCGCATCATTGTTATTACACTGAAGCGAACCACATTTTTTTACAACCACGGGTTAGGCACAAGTGAACCGCATAAACACTGAAGCCTGAAACATACAACGCTAAATTTTAAGATAAAATTAAATTTTTTCACTGCAGTTTATGATCACACAAAAAATTCCAAACCGCACTGGAACTATGGAATGTGTACTACAAAATGAACCACCCTGGGTGTGGTAATCTACGCACATCGGTGAGTTTGAGAAGGAAAACAGCGGGCGAGAAGCCGGGGCGCCGATCCGTTGCGCGGCGGACTGCTCCTGGTTGCGGTTCGATCCGAGCAGTAGAGGTCCGCCCCGCCTACCCCACGTCCGTGGCGGCCGCTGGTCCCATGGTTGCTGTCGGGGTCCACGAGCTTTGGAGGCGGACGGCTAGCCAGGGGGCGCCGGAGCTTGGGTGGCGCGAGGTGGTGGAGCAGAGGGACATGGTGGGCGTCGAGGATGGCGCCCATCCGATGACGGGCGGCGCACGGGCCGCGGCTGAGCGGGATCCGGAGACGGGCGGCTGGGATGGCGCCCATCCGGCGACGGGAGGCTGGGATGGCGCCCATCCGGCGACGTGCGGTGCACGGGCCGCGGCTGAGCGGGATCTGGCGACGGCTTACCGGGCGTGGAGGCGCGCAAGGGCTGGATTCGTTGTCGGTGCGGGATCCGGCCACCGGATTCGTTGCCGGTGCGGGATCCGGCCAACAGTGGCGCGCGGGAGGGAGGGAGGTAGGGCGGCGCTGGCGTGGGGTGGGGGGAGGTGGGCCGCGAGATGGAGGGAGGGAGGTGGGGCGGCGGCGGCGTGGGAGTTGGGGGAGGCGACGCTCAGAAGAAGGTGGGATGGCGCTGATGTGGGGATCGGGGGAAGGTGGCATTCGTGGGGGATGGGTTAGGTAGGAGGATGGGTAGGTGGGCTGGTGGGCTGCCTTTTTTATCGCGCATGGTTCGGTTCGAGTCTGTTTTCGTAACTGAGATTGTTGGAGAATAAGAAATTTGATGTTAGAATAAGGTGTTAAGGGGTGTTGTTAGAATAGACCTATATATATATATATATATCATTCTCGTGGTCCTCCATATATTCTGCAAAGGATCATTAGGAGGAATAGCAATGGGAGCAATATCTTCAATAATTTTATCATTACTAGACAAATCAGTACCACGAGGTTGCTTAGAGAACTTAGAAAAGTTAAATTCATATGGCTCACCATTGAATTCAACAGAAATTTTACCTTTCTTGCAATCTATTATAGCTCCACAAGTGCTGTGAAAAGGCCTACCAAACATAATAGGCCAAAAACTATCTTGCACTGAACCAAGTACTAGAAAGTCGGTAGGATACTTTACCTTTCCACATAGGACTTCAACATCTCTCACAATTCCAATGGGAGAGATAGTTTCTTTGTTTGCTAGACAAATAGTAACATCAACCTCTTCAAGTTCATAGGGTGAAGTCTCACCCATGATCTCCTAATAGAGTGAATAAGGACTGGCGCTAGCACTCGATCCCAAATCACATAGCCCATAATAATTATGATCTCCTATTTTAACACATACAACTGGTGTACCTGAAATTGGGCATTTATTCTTAGCTGTAACAATGTTAGTGGAAACAACACAAAAATCTATATTGGAATATAAAACATCATTAGTAACTAGTTCTTTAACCACTACAACTTGAGGATCGACTTTGATCTGGTCCTCAGGCTCGTCAGTTCTTCTCTTCTCTCACTTTTATTTATTATGCCTGTCACAAAATAGTGCTACCTCATCCTTGCGGGAAAAGGGGGCTTTTCATATATTACCGCAGGTAGAATAGGGTCAGCAACATTAATATCAACAAGTAATTCTTTAAAGGGTTTATGGTACTGATCCTTATTCTTCTTAGAAGAGTCAATATGAGAGGCAAAGTCCTTACAAAAATCAATCATTAGCTGGGAATCAAGACCAATTTTAGATCAAAAGGTACTAAAGTAATCAGTTTTCACATAGCTCTCAATATAATCATGCTCATAATTTATAATGGATTCAATACCTTTATCAATTTCTCAGCCTTCAGTGTTCTTTTGAATCCTTTCAATGAGATCCCATCTCTCTTCAACGCTTGTTGTTTGAAATACCCCACTAGAGGAGGCACCCAACATCTCCTTATCCTGACGAGAAAGCCTGGCGTAAAAAAATTTAAGTATAATATCCTTGGGGAGCTCATGAATAGGACATTTGAGCATTAGGGACTTCAATTTCCCCCAAGCTTGAGCGATGCTTTCTCCGTTACGAGATCAAAAATTATAGATATAGATCTTGTCTCGATGAATTTCATGAAGAGGATAAAACTTTGTATAAAAGAGAGACATAAGCTCTTGCCAATTAAGCAAATGTGAGTTATCGAGGAGCTTATACCAATCTGAAGCTTTATCTATATGTGATACGGAGAATAATTTCCTCATGAAAAACTCCATTGATACACCTGCAAGCTTAGATAATGAACATAGTTGTGAATAATATAGCAAGTGTTCACCTGGATGTTTATCTCCTACATAACGATTAGTCAAGACATAATCGATAATACCAGTTGGTATTTTATTAGGCACAATTTCAATAGGGTAGGAGTAACCACCACAGTAGCGGGGCGTTTCCCCAAAAGCAACGAACCAAGAGTAGAGTTGTCCATAAGGACAGAAAGTAGCAACAGAAAAACAGAAGTATAAAAACTTTCTTACCAGCTTCACTTGCCAATAGTGCTACACTCCCCGGCAATGGCGCCAGAAAACAGTACTTGATGACCCTCAACTGTAGGGGATCTATTGTAGCGTTTTCGATAAGTAAGAGTGTCGAACTAACGAGCAGCAGAAGGTATTGATAAGTGACTTTGGACAAGGAATAAATGCAAGAAATAAAAGATAACTTTTTAGGGGTTTTCGATATAAGCAACGAGAAGGTAAAAACAAGCAAAGTAAAAGGTACTGAGGAGAAATAAGTGGCCCGATCCTTTTGAACAAAGGATAAGCCTAGCAACTGAACTTATAAAGACTAAAGCGTTCTCAAGGACACACGGGAGAGGTAGTCACGTGCTTTCGCCATATTCTGTATCGGTATTATGTTTTGTGTTGATAAGTGTTGAGTGGGTGGACCTATGCTAGTAAACCTTATAGACTAAGATAAGTGCACTCTTATGATTAAACACCTTGCAAGCATCCGCAAATACTAGGTAGATATTTAGGACAAAGCCTAACCACAGCAATAAGATCAAGGATCCATTATTCCCTTGTGCAAAAGTGTGCAAACTGGGGTTCAGGATTCTGTCACTCCGACAACCCACCATAATCATTCTTTATACACAATGCATTCCCCTAGGTCCTTAACAAGGCGAAGTGTTATGCGTTCGACTCACACAACACCACTAGGAAAATAATAACACAACTTAAATATCAAACAACACATATTACTTCAACATTATATGACTACTAACAACTAGACTTCTTCCATGTCCTCAAGAACTAAAGTAACTACTCACAAGACATAAAAGAGATCATGATCAGTGGTGATAAATATATGATAAACAATCTGGACATAAAAATATTTCTCCAACAAAACTCAATAGCATTCACCACAAAGGAGTAATCAACACCGGTAGAGAGGATAGATAGTACGGATTACAACACAAGATGCAATTGTGAGATGAGATAGGATGAAGATGGAGATGGTGCTGATGTAGGGGATGATGTTGATGATGATCTCGATGATGCCCGTGACGATCGTGATGACGATGGCGATGATCTCCCCTTCGAGAGGTGTTCTCCCCGACGGAATCTTCCCACCGGAGATGTATTTTCTTCTTTGTAGGTTTCAGCCAAGGAGCGGCGGTGGAACTTGCGAAAACTCCTCTCTTGTTAGGGTTTTTGGATGACGGGGAATATATATGCCAAAGGGGGTAGCCCGGAGTGGCCCCAAGGTTCCAGGCGACCTCCCGGCGCGCCCCTGGTGGGGACCGCGCCAGGGGGGCGCCTGGGCACCTGGTGGCCCCCCTCTGGCTCCTTTTTGGCGAAGCTTCGTTATTCTTCAGATAAATATCCTCCGTCGATTTTCAGCGCATTTGGAGATATTCTGTTTCAGCAACTCAGTGTCCACTTTTCTCCGCTAAATCATGCGTCTGCTGTTTCGGCACCGGAAAGTTGCAAACTGTGTAAAACAAGCCAAAACAACATAAGAACAACATCATAACATGAAATAAATCAATCAATAGGGTTGAATTACGTTATAAAATAGTGATGCATTTTGGACGTATGAGGTGGCGAGCGACAATGGTGGCGAGCGACAATGGTGGCGAGCTACAACGGTGGGAAGCTACGGCGTCGATGCCGACAGCAAGCTTCAAAGACATGCGTGGCGACGGTGGCGAGCTGTCGAACAACGGCAAGCTACGACGTAGAGAGTGACGACGACAGTTCGCCGTAGCAAGTGACGATGAAAACAAGCTTTGGCGAGCTACGACGTCGGCATGCCATGGCGACATCGGCGAGCTATAACGATGATGACGGCGAGCTGCATTGAGCGACGATGACCATTGAGACAAGCTGTTGTAATGGTAGCGAGCTGCGTGTGTGATGCGCGAGAGATGATAATGGCCTCTCGCCCTTTGTTGGTTACCCCAAGTGTAAGGTGAGATGTAGGATAGCAGCAAATTTCCCCTAACGTAGAGGATAGGGCTTGTCTCCCGTAGGAATCCGAAAGCGACAAGTAGGTGGTTCGACAAGTGATGCGCCGTCTGAAAAAATCACTTGCTTCACTTGGACTTGCACACGACACAAATAACTTTTCTCCCAACGAAGTTCAGAGAGGTTGTCAATCTCTCCGCTCTTGTTGTTTATGAAGGATCAAATGCAAGGGATAAAGGATAATAGTGATAGCTACTGGAAAGTAAAAGCAGGAAATAAATTGAGCGTGGAAACATTTATGAGGATATGGACCGGGGTCCCACGATATTCACTAGTGATTTCTCTCTCCCAAAAGAAGATAAAACTGTTATGCGAGGTAAACAAATCACATCTGGGAAATTGACACGATTAAAAATGCACCGCAATGCTAACTATGCTACAAAGAAAGGAAGAGGCTCAAAAGCATGGGCGGTACGCTAAAATAAGTAGATCAAAATCCAACAACATCTACTACTAATCATCCACCTTGAGATATCTATCCAGAACATCTCGCTGTTATTAAGTTGCGAGCCCCACCCAAAGTGTAAACCCAAAGTAACAAACAACTGCATTAAAAGAACTTTGCGTAAAGTAAACAATTCTTGCAACCGCGGTTACTAGCACCGTTGTTTTCCCACTTGTGGCAACAACTCATCCCCTAGACTCATGTTTCTGTCACTCAAGCTAGTCATCAAGGGGCATGAACCCACAATCGAGCATAACGTTCCCTCTTGGAGTCACTACCTACTACTTGGCCAAAGCAATAAACAGCAAAGGAGAACATGCAAGAATTACTCAAGAACAAAAATATAAAAGATAAGAACCAAATATATTACTCTATCACAAACTAAACATAGTCTCATAATCCATCAGATCCCAGCAAACTCAGCATAGCAATAACATAATGAATTACATATGTGCCTTGATCATGTAGGGCAGCTCACAAGGTCTAATCCATGACGAACAAAGAGGGGAGGGGAACATCACATAGCTAATGTTCATGGACCCATGGTCCAAGGTAGACTACTCACAGATCATTCGGCAAGCGTCCATGGTGGAGGAGAAGCTCCCGGAGGTCAATCCTCCCTCCGACAGGGTGCCGGGAAGAGGTCTGCTGGCGCTCCAGATCTTGGAAGCGCGGCGGCGGCGGAACCGAGGCGAGATCGCGAAAAAGGGTTCTGTCTTCAAAAGTTTCTCGTCACGAAGAATATATAGGGGAAGGGGGGCAGCCAGGGGGGCACCAGGGGTCCAAGCGGCCCCTGGCGCGGCGCCACCCAAGGGCGCACCGGGACGGTGCCTGGTGGTGGCCCTATGGCCCCACTTTGGCTCTTCCGGAAGCTTCCGGTACGCTGATTTTTGATTGGATTTTTCCTGATTTTTTGGAGCACTTTTAATATGGGGCAAACCTGAAATAGAAAAATAGTAGAAAACAGGAACTGGCACTGGGGTGCACTGAGTTAATACGTTAGTCCAAATATGATCAAAAGTGTATGAAAGTGTATCTAGATCATAACAATATCACACAAAACATGCATGGAGCTAGAAGAAATTATAGATACGTTTGGGACGTATCAGCGTGCATGGAAAAGCTAGAGCTGCGTGCATGGATTCGTTCGGGCTGGAGGAAATTTTCCATCGAACGTATTTCGTTCGGTTCAACTCACTTTCTGATCAAACGTTTTTCGTTCGGGGGACGTGTTGCCGACCTGACGTTCGGTGAATATCGCCGTCCTAAAATAATCTCTGCCAGACAACACCGTTCGGATGCTCTCCGGAGTCCGGATGTGGCCAAGGATGGTGTGCGTCTTCAGCATGTCGGAATCAGAATTGAATCGAAAGTAAAGATATGGATCATATTAGAAAATTTTCTACATGTGTCTTTGAGCTCACGGATCTTTATGCATGGAAATTTATCTTAATTTGTTGAAAGTCAACCAGGTAGTTTTATCTGCTTTTATGCAATGAAAACTAATCAAGTTTCCTTTTGGCCTTGCCAATTCTTATTTTTGATAAATGATGTTTGCTCAATATAGTCTCTTTTTAGGGCTATATAAATATGAGCCACCAAGCTTCATTGCCAAGTTGATGCCTCGAGAAGGCTCGAGTAGGGTGAAAGATCAATTTAGGCTTTAGTTTTAATCGTGTCAACGAAAGAAGGAAAGGAAGAGAAGCCAAGTCAATAAAGAGAGAAGATTCAAGCCTAGTGAAAGTGCATTTACTCCTAAATGGTGTTTTGCTATTATGAAAATGTGGTTAGTGGGACTAATGACGGGTGCTAAAGATTTATCGCAAGTCATTTGTCTCGTGGAGGGTTAGTAATTTTGGAGGATGATTGACCCCGCTAGAAAAAGATAAAAGGCGTGGTTTTCCCGTGACTCGAAGGATTATTTTTGGTTTGATTTGATTCGTAGGATCACCGCACTATTAAGAGGGGTCAACGAGGTTAGTGCATGTGTGGAACCACATTTTTCATGTCACCAAGTCTCCCACAAACCTCTCCCGAAGGTGTGAATTTTATATGTGCCAAGTAGGGCTTCTCGGTGAGGTGTTCAGGAAAGTTTCTGACCACCCCGTGTGCACGGGGTACTCCGGAACCTACGCCTTAGCCTATGCGCACGGGATCTCTGACCCCCCGTGCGCACAGGGTACCATGCACCCTACTGAGTAGCCCGTGCGCACGGGGTCTCTGACCCCCGTGCGCACGGGGTGGCTGGCTCCTCTCTGAGTAGCCCATGCACACAGGGCTCCAACGGTTAGATCCTGCCCCCTCATCCCTTGGAATATAAAAGGTCCCCTTCTTCCACCTCCAACCCTAACTTCTCCCTCCTTGCTTGAGCTCCATTGCTAGACCTTCATTTTGCTCATTCCTCTCAAGTCCTCCACCCAAACATGTTGCTCTTTTGGGATTTGAGAGATCAAGCCCGATCTACGCTTCCAGCAAACCGATTTGTGTTCCCCGCAAGATTTCTTCACCGTTAACTTTATTACTCTTGGAGCTTTGGCTCCTAGGCGGGTAGGTGTCCGTCCGGAAGCTTCCTTGCTTGTGGTGTGCTCCGAGAAGTTTGTAAAGGTGTGATGGTCGCCTTCAAGACCAACCCCTAATGAATCGACGCTCATCCGTTGGGGGTGACTTGGAAATGGAGAATACGGTGAGCTACATTGTTGGTAGCGCTCTCAAGGATTGCACACCGCTCCAACAGAGATTAGCACTCCCTCAAAAGAGTGTGAACTTCAGTCAACCAAATCTTCGCGTCTCCTTGTCACTTGTGGTTTATCCTTTCCGCAATTTTACAGTACTAGCTTCTTATGCTTATTGTCTTGCTATTGTAGTTGTTGCCTAGCATTTGAGTTTAGCTTGCTTGCCACATATGGTTATTCATCTAGAGCACATCTAGAGAATGTTATATATCCGCTTAACCCTAAAAGTTGCTAATTAAAGTTAAATTTGTTAGTCACCTATTCACCCCCTCTAGTTGACTATATCGATCCTTTCAATTGGTATCAGAGCTAGGGCTCTTATTAAGGGCTTTACCGCCTAAGAGGATATGGCCGACTTAGGGAATCGAGGCGAAAACCTTCCCGTGGATGGGGAAGCACTTTGTGCACTTGGTGCACCCGTTGCTAACCCATCCACCCCACCAATGCCACAAAATACCATCCCTCTCCAAGAGAGGGGAGGAGCTAGCTCTAGCGCCTCCAACTCGCTCACCTTGACCGTATTTGCTAAATTCCCAGAGTCCTTCAGAAGCTCCATGGAAAATTTGATCAAAGACTTGGCAGGGAAAGAAGTTGACAAGAAATTTTCTTCACTCTCGCAAACTCCCTCTACCTCATCAACATTCTATCCAAACACCACTTTTAATGTTTATAGAGTAAAGGAGACACCCAAACACCCCTCACCCAACCCTGCACAATTATACAATGTTGCTACTCCTTCAAATGCTCGTGCTCATGTTGCTATGCCACATATTAATCATGTTGGTGACTGATACGTCCCAAACGTATCTATAATTTCTGCTTGCTCCATGCATGTTTTGTGTGATTTTGCCATGTTTTTCTTGAACTTTCATACACTTTTAAACCTATTTGGACTAACCTATTAACTCAGTGCACCCAGTTGCCAGTTTCTGTTTTCTGCTGTTTGTTTTTATTTCAGGTTTTCCGGCCATTAAAAGTGCTCCAAAAATTCCGGGAAAAATATATAAAAAATCAGCGCAACAGAAGCTTCCGGAATCACCAAGAGAGGGAAGGGGGGCCACCACCATGCAGCCAGGGGGGAAGGTGGCGCGGCCCCACCCTGGGCCGCGACAGGGACCCTCCTGACTGCCTCGTTGGTCCCCTCGATGCCCCCCTTCGCCTATATATACCCCTCGGGGTGGAAACCCCTAATATCGATCTCTTTCTCGCGAACTCCCCTCTGTACCGCCGCCGCCGCCGTTTCAAGATCGGGGCTGCCTGGAAAAGCTGCCCCGGCACCCTGCCGGAAGGAGGAACCCCCTCCGGAAGACCATCCATAGCCATGGACGCCTCCCGGATATGCCGTGAGTAGTCCCCCTTGGACCATGGATCCGTGACCAGTAGCTATGTGATGAATCTCTCCCCCTTTTCTGCTTCCACTTTTGAGTCCTCGTGAGCTGCCTCACATGATCGAGGCATCTATGTAATTTCTGCTGTTGCTATGCTGAGTTTGTTGGGATCTGATGGATTACGAGACTATGTTCAGATTGTGATGAGTAATATATTTGGTTCTTCTCTTTTATATTTTTTTTCTTGAGTAAATTCTTGCATGTTCTCCGTTGCGGTATTTGCTTTGGCCAAGTATTTTATTTACAACTCCAAGAGAGAGCGTGATGCTCGATTGTGGGTTCAGCCCCTTGATGTCTAGCTTGAGTGACAGAAACATGAGACTAGGGGGTGTGCTGTTGCCACCAGGGATAAAACAACGGTGCTTGTACCTGCGGGTGCAAGGATTGTTTACTTTACGCAAAGTTTTTTTAATGCAGTTGTCTGTTGCTTTGAGTTTACACTTTGGGTGGGATTCGCAACTTAATACCAGCGAGATGTTCTGGATAGATATCTCAAGGTGGATGATTCGTAGTAGATGCAGATGGATTTCAGTCTACTTACCTTGGCGTACTGCCCATTGCTTTTGAGCCCTTCCTTTCTTTGCATCATAGTTAGCATTGCGGTGCCTTCATAATCCTGTCAATTGCCCAACTGTGATTTGTTTACCTCGCTAGCACTTTTATCGTCTTTTGGGAGAGAGACGTCACTAGTGAAAATCACGGGACCCCGGTCCATCTTCACATTATTGTTCACACCCTCAATTTACTTTCAGCTTTTACTTTCCTTTGCACCTTTTATCTCTTGCGTTGATCCTTTGTAAACAACAAGGTCGGCGGAATTGACAACTCCTCTGTACTCGTTGGGAGCAAAGTTATTTGTTGCTGTGTGCAGGTCCACGACAACACCCTAGTCAGGAAGCAATTTCTGGCGACGTTGCCACCTACTTGTATCTCCTGAGTCCTACTGGTTCGATAACCTTGGTATCTTCACCGAGGGAAACTTGCTGCTGCACGAGAAGCCATCAAGAAAATTTCTGGCGCCGTTGCCGGGGACTCCAGTCTACAAGATAGGGGAGTTGCACACTATCTTTTATCTTTGCTTTTTAGTCTTGTTAGTTTACCTTTCAGTTTTTACTTTTGTGTCCCTTATCAAAAATACCAAAAATACATGTTACCTTGCTTGCTGATGCTATCTTTACCATGGGTGTTGAACCACCCAAATATGGTAGGATGGACATGTTTCACTTGGCTCGTCTTCGATCAATTTTTTGTCGCGCTAAAAACCCAACCGACTTGGTTGAGGGAGAATCATTGGATGAGCATGCTCATTACACGCGACACCGCTGATACGTCCAAAACGTATCTATAATTTCTGCTTGCTCCATGCATGTTTTGTGTGATATTGCTATGATCTAGATAAACTTTCATACACTTTTGATCATATTTGGACTAACCTATTAACTCAGTGCACCACAGTGCCAGTTCCTGTTTTCTTCTGTTTTTCTATTTCAGTTTTCCCCCATATAAAAAGTGCTCCAAAAATTCGGGAAAAATCAGATAAAAAATCAACGCAGAATAACCTTTCGGAAGAACCCGAGTGGGGCCAGAGGGCCACCACCAGGGGCCCAGGCGCCCTGGTGGCGTGCCCCAGGGTCTGGCCGCGCCAGGGGGCGCTTGGACCCCTGGTGGCCCCCCTGGCTGCCCCCTTCGCCTATATATTCTCCGTGACAAGAAACCCTCGGGGGCAGAACCCTTTTTCGCGATCTCGCCTCTGTTCCGCCGTCGCCGCACTTCCGAGATCGGGAGCACCAGCAGACCTCTTCCCGGCACCCTGCCGGAGGGAGGGCCGACCTCCGGGAGTCTCCTCTCCACCATGGATGCTTCCCGGATGTATCGTGAGTAGTTTCCTTTGTACCATGGGTCCGTGATCAGTAGCTATGTGATGTTCTCCTCCCCTCTTTGTTCTTCATGGGTTAGACCTCGTGAGCTGCCCTACATGATCGAGGCACTTTTGTAATATTTCTGCTGTTGCTATGCTGAGTTTGATGGGATCTGATGGATTATGAGATTATGTTCCGATTGGGATTGAGTAATATATTTGGTTCTTATCTCTTATATTTTTGTTCTTAAGTAATTCTTGCATGTTCTCCATTGCTGTTTATTGCTTTGGCCAAGTAGTAGGTAGTAACCCCAAGAGGGAACGTTATGCTCGATTGTGGGTTCATGCCCCCTGATGACACGCTTGAGTGACAGAAACATGAGTCTAGGGGATGTGCTGTTGCCACAAGGGGGAAAACAACGGTGCTTGTAACCGCGGTTGCAAGGATTGTTTACTTTACACAAAGTGCTTTTTAATGCAGTTGTCTGTTGCTTTGGGTTTACAACTTTGGGTGGGGCTCGCAACTTAATACCAGCGAGATGTTCTGGATAGATATCTCAAGGTGCATGATTAGTAGTAGATGCAGTTGGATTTCGGTCTACTTATTTTGGCCTTCTGCCCATGCTTTTGAGCCTCTTCCTTTCTTTTGTAGCATAGTTAGTATTGCGGTGCGTTCATAATCCTGTCAATTGCCCTTCTGTAATTTGTTCACCTCGCATAGCAGTTTTATCGTCTTTTGGGAGAGAGACATCAGTAGTGAACATCACGTATCCCGGTCCATATCTTCATTACTGTTTCCACGCTCATTTACTTTTCTTCTTTTACTTTCAGTTGCTATCATTATCCCTTGTGTTTGATCCTTTGTGAACAACAAGACCGGAGAGATTGACAACCTCTCTGAACTTCGTTGGAAACAAAGTTATTTGTGTCTGTGTGCAGGTCCGCGTCAGTTACGCCGCTGACACCTACTTATCATCTCCGGAGTCCTACTGGAGACAAACCTTGGTATCTTTACTGAGGGAAATTTGCTTCTGTGCTACATCACACCTTCCACTTGGGGTTTACCAACGAAGGGCGAGAAATCACTATCATCACCTCGCACATCAAGCGAAATTTCTGGCGCCGTTGCCGGGGACTCCGAGTGCTAAGATAGGGGGGTTGCACACTACCATTTACCTTTGTTTTTTTAGTCTTGTTAGTTTACCTTTCAGTTTTTATCTTTGTGTCTTATATCAAAAATCACAAAAAAAATCTGCCACACTTACTGCTGCTATGGGTTCCACTGAAAACACCAAGTTGTGTGACTTCACTAGTCACAACAACCAAGTCTTTATCTGCACCCCCATTGCCAGACCTTCCACTTCAGCTACCTCTTATGAAATTAAACCTGCCTTGCTAAACCTTGTTATGAGAGATCAATTCTCTGGTGCTGGAGATGATGCTGCTTTACACTTGAACAATTTTGTGGAATTATGTGATATGCAAAAGTATAACGAAGTAGAAGGTGATATTGTTAAACTCAAGCTCTTTCCTTTCTCTTTAAGGGGAGAAGCTAAAATCTGGTTTCAATCTTTGCCTAGGAATAGCATAGATTCTTGGGATAAGTGCAAAGATGCTTTTATAGGGAAGTACTACCCACCTGCTAAAATTATCCAATTAAGGAGTAACATTATGAATTTTAAGCAATTGGATAATGAACACGTTGCCCAAGCTTGGGAACGAATGAAATCTCTTGTTAAGAAATGCCCTACACATGGTTTGACTACCTGGATGGTTATCCAGACTTTTTATGCAGGCTTGAACTTTACCTCGCGGAACCTGTTAGATTCGGACGTGGGAGGAACCTTTATGTCAACTACACTTGGTGCTGCCTTCAATCTTCTCGATAAGATGATGACCAATTATTCCCAATGGCACACCGAACGCGCTCCAACAGGTAGGAAGGTAAACTCTGAGGAAATTACCTCCCTCAATGAAAAACTTGACTTAATTATGTCTCTACTTACCAAGCAACCCTCTATTGATCCTCGTGATGTCCCTTTAAATTCTTTGGTTGCCCAAGAACAAGTAGATGTGAACTTTATTGCTAGAAAAAACTTCAACAACAATGCTTATAGGGGTAATTTCGCTAGCAATCCTAGACCGTTTCCATCCAACTATGGGAACAACAACACCTACCGTAGCAACAAGAACCCCTCTTCTGAATTGGAAAACATGCTTAGAGATTTTATTACTACCCAAAAAGCCTTCAATAAAAATGTAGAGGATAAATTAGCTAAATTAGATAATCTCTCTTTGAAGGTAGAAAGCTTAGTCCTTGATATTGAGATGCTTAAAATTAGAACCTCTCCCCTTGAGGAGAATAAGGCCACTCCTATTAATGCTATCCAATTGCAAATTAATGAAAATATTAGGATGATGGCTAAACTTAAAGAAAGGTGGGCTAGAGAAAAAGAGGAAGAGGATAGAATTAAGAGCCTTCCTACACACCACACAGTTGCCACTATCCAAATTGTCGAGGACACCCAAACTATTAGCACCCAATGCACTCCTAGTCCCGTTGGACCTATTATTGGTGATGCTAATACCTCAACCGAAGATGAAGAAACTCCTATGAACATAGAGGGTTTCAAACAAGTGAGCCTAGACGACACTACTACCAGCTTTGATAGTAGTGATATTGATTTTGATAGTTGCACCCTCTCAGAAGTTATTAGCTTGCTACACAAAATGTCTAGAGACCCCCACACTAGCACACTTAATCTTGCCTTCACGGAGCATATCACAGATGCTCTCATCAAAGCTAGGGAGGAGAAGCTTAGAGTATAAGCCTCCATACCTAGGAAGCTAGATGATGGTTGGGAACCTATGATCAAAATTAAATTAAATAACTTCTCTTGCTATGCTTTATGTGATGTTGGAGCTAGTACCTCCGTTATGCCCAAAAGAATAAATGATATGTTTGAATTGAAGCCCTTTGAGCCTTGTTCTTTTGGTGTTCGTCTTGTTGATTCTTCCGTAAAGAAACCTTTTGGGAAGATTGACGATGTTCTTATCATTTTCAATGACAACTATGTTCCCATTGATTTTATTGTTATGGATATAGAGTGTGAACCTTTGTGTCCAATTATTTTGGGACGTCCTTTTCTTCGCATCGTTGGTGCGGTTATTGACATGAAAGAGGGGAATATAAAATTCCAATTCCCTCTCAAGAAAGGGATGGAACACTTCCCTAGAAAGAAAATCAAGTTACCTTTTGAGTCTGTTACACGGGCTAGTTATTCTCTTTCTCTTGATAAAACTTGATTCTTCTTTTGCATCATGCCTAGCTCAAAGGCATAAAAGAAAGCGCTTTTGGGAGGCATCCCACAACGAATTAGGTTTCTTTTTTGCCTTTGTTGTGTCTTGATGTTTGTTACTACTGTAGCAACATCATTGTATCTTTATTTTTTAGCTTTGTGCCAAGTTATAGCCTCTTATGATAAGGGAAGCAAAAGTTGTGACATGTTGTCCAGAAAACAGATTCTGTCCCTGGACAGAAAAATTCGAATGAAATCACCAGATCATCTTTTTGATCTGAATTGCTTTGAAAGCATGCTCTATACAATTGTGAAACTTTCGTATGTTCTGAGTTTTTTTATTTGAGTTGCAGAAGTGCCCCGAAAAAATTCTCTATTACCTGCTGTTCTGTTTTTCACAGATTCTGCCACGTTTTGCCTCTCTTCACTTTTGCAAACCTTAAGCTTGCTTTTTCTTTGCAATTTTTTTTTGGCACTCTTGAGAAACAGTAGATCTTCAAGAATATCTTTATATCCAGTGGGGAAAAATTATTTTATTAAGGGTACTAACCTCTCTAATCAGCTTATGATGAGTTATGTATGAAGGGAGTTTTCAAGTGTGCGATGGAAGATGATGAAAGAAGATCCAGGAGTGTCAAGCGCTCAAGCTTGGGGATGCCCCCATGCATCCCGAATAAATATTCAAGGAGACTCAAGCGTCTAAGCTTGGGGATGCCCCCGTGCATCCCCTTCTCCATCAACAAATCATCAGTTCGTCCTTCGTCTCACTATATTTTTATCACTTCATGCGTTATGTGCTATGCTTAGAGCGTCTCGCTCTTAGGTTTTATTTTTAGTTTTCTTTAGTTTTGCTTGCTGGTCATAACAAGTTAGACCCCATCTTACTTTGTGTGGGAGAGAAACACGCTCCACTCCAATCTAGAACACATCATAGGATTTTTCCTGCTTATCTTTTTGCTGTTGTGTGTTCTTTATCTTTTCGTAGCTGCTGCCATGTTTAGTTTTAGTCTTAGTTTGTCTTTAGCAAGAGCCTTGGCTTTTGTTTAGTTTGTTGCTGGAACTCTTTTTAGTTTTCATGTTTATCTTGTTAAAGAGAGTTAGTTGTTGCACTGAGTAGTGTCTTGTCTTGAAAGTAGGTAATTGAGGTTGCTATTTAATTCTAGTAGTAACTTGCAATGGTTTTGAAGTATTGATGTGAGTAATGTCTGAACTTTTGGTGTCAAGAGCTTTAGCCTATTAGTGATAGGTGTCGTATTTTGGGCAATCCATGTGTATTTTCAAAACCTACAAAACTAGTTGAGAACTCTAGCTACTAGATGGATCACTAATCTTTGGAGGGGTCGAATATTAGAGTACACTCACGTACCATGAGTTGAGGATGCGCAAGGATAACCAAACCCCCATACACTCCTCCTCGGGGTACTTGTCTCTTTCTGAACCTCCTTATTAGATTGAGAGTTACAGATAATAAGTGCATGAGTTCTTCGGATTAATGTAAGTATTGAAAGTTGACACTTCCACCTTCCCATATTTTGCTAGCCTCTCCCGTGCCATGCATTGCCTTCTTCTCACTCCGAGAGTTGCTGTCCACCTTCGCCGGTACATCCAAACCCTTGGCATGATACGCTCTGTCATCATAAGCGTCCTTATATCTTTCCTCAAAATAGCCACCATACCTACCTATCAAGGCATTTCCATAGCATTTCCGAGATATATTGCCATGCAGCATCCACCTCTTCATGACTTGTTCTTCATGTCATACATGTTCGTGCTACACTGGCAGCGACATACATTGCATACATCATGATAGCTACATCTTCTTTATGATTTTGAGTACCTTGTAAAGTGTGAAAGATCTCCTTTACCTTCTTGTAAAATAGAGTGTTGCCCTTAAGTGAGGAAAAGATCCCAAAGTGGACACAATAAAAGATCCCAAAGAGGACAAATGAGAGTTAAATAGAAAGAGCCATTGAGGACACACAAAAAATACAAAAAAATAGAAAAAAGAGAAAAAATAAATAAAAAGAGAGAAAGGGGCAACACTACTATCCTTTTGAGAGATCCACACTAGTACTCCCTCTATATCCTTGTACTCCATAGAGATGATCATTATGCATATAGCTATGTGGGGACCTTCACACTATAGAACTTGGCTTGCATATTCCAAGGATGAGCCTCCTCAAACGAGCTCTAGGTCTTCATGAGCGAGCAAGTTAGATGCACCCCCACTAGTTCCATTGGAGAGCTTCCAAGCTCATATGTGCATCCGTTGCATGGAAATCCCTACTCCTCAGATCATATCTATCATTTGGCATCTCTTGCCTATGATTGTCCTCATTGATGTGAGCCTGTCTCATTCTTTTTGTCTTCCTACTCCTCCTCCGTACTTCTCTCTTTGCCATCCTAAGTGTCAACTCTCGTTCTTACGCTCATCCATTGCATGAGTGCTCAAAATATTGAAAAAGGAGTGGATCAAATTGACTTGTACCTGGCTAGTGGTCTGGGGACGAGTCAAGATAAGATTCCAGAAAAAGACCAAGTGTGAAACTTTAGTAGATTGAGTTCTCAACAAATAAATATTTTTCTCGTATTCCCTATCCCCCCTTCTTGCACGAAAACACCATTTGGAGACATTCGAGTCACGGACAGCGAGAGCTCTTGCACCTAATGTTCTTTTGTTACTTATTTCAATGCTAATATAGACTCTTGCATGTTATGACTTGAATTGAATCTCTAACCTTGATTGCTTTACTTTTCAAAGTTCTTATATGGTTGCTAGCATGTCACCACAGAAATTATGCTGTTATCATTTACCTACTCGAGGACGAGTAGGAATTAAGCTTGGGGATGTTGATACGTCCAAAACGTATCTATAATTTCTGCTTGCTCCATGCATGTTTTGTGTGATATTGCTATGATCTAGATACACTTTCATACACTTTTGATCATATTTTGACTAACCTATTAACTCAGTGCACCACAGTGCCAGTTCCTGTTTTCTGTTATTTTTCTATTTCAGTTTTCCCCCATATAAAAAGTGCTCCAAAAATTCGGGAAAAATCAGATAAAAAATCAGCGCAGAAGAACCTTCCGGAAGAACCTGAGTGGGGCCAGAGGGCCACCACCAGGGGCCCAGGCGCCCTGGTGGCGCGCCCCAGGGTCTGGCCGTGCCAGGGGGGCGCCTGGACCCCTGGTGGCCCCCCTGGCTGCCCCCCTTCGCCTATATATTCTCCGTGACGAGAAACCCTCGGGGACATAACCCTTTTTCGCGATCTCGCCTCTATTCCGCCGCCGCCGCGCTTCCGAGATAGGGAGCACCAGCAGACCTCTTCCCGGCACCTTGCTGGAGGGAGGGCCGACCTCCGGGAGTCTCCTCTCCACCATGGATGCTTCTCGGATGTATCGTGAGTAGTTTCCTTTGGACCACGGGTCCGTGATCAGTAGCTATGTGATGTTCTCCTCCCCTCTTTGTTCTTCATGGGTTAGACCTCGTGAGCTGCCCTACATGATCGAGGCACTTTTGTAATCTTTCTGTTGTTGCTATGCTGAGTTTGATGGGATCTGATGGATTATGAGATTATGTTCAGATTGTGATTGAGTAATATATTTGGTTCTTATCTCTTATATTTTTGTTCTTAAGTGATTTTTGCATGTTCTTCATTGCTGTTTATTGCTCTGGCCAAGTAGTAGGTAGTAACCCCAAGAGGGAACGTTATGCTCGATTGTGGGTTCATGCCCCCTGATGACACGCTTGAGTGACAACAACATGAGTCTAGGGGATGTGCTGTTGCCACAAGGGCGAAAACAACGGTGCTTATAACCGCGGTTGCAAGGATTGTTTACTTTATGCAAAGTGATTTTTAATGCAGTTGTCTGTTGCTTTGGGTTTACACTTTGGGTGGGGCTCGCAACTTAATACCAGCGAGATGTTCTGGATAGATATCTCAAGGTGGATGATTAGTAGTAGATGCAGTTGGATTTCGGTCTACTTATTTTGGCGTTCTGCCCATCCTTTTGAGCCTCTTCCTTTCTTTTGTAGCATAGTTAGCATTGCGGTGCGTTCATAATCCTGTCAATTGCCCTTCTGTAATTTGTTCACCTCGCATAACAGTTTATCGTCTTTTGGGAGAGAGACATCACTAGTGAACATCACGTATCCCGGTCCATATCTTCATTACTGTTTCCACGCTCATTTACTTTTCTTCTTTTACTTTCAGTTGCTATCATTATCCCTTGTGTTTGATCCTTTGTGAACAACAAGACCGGAGAGATTGACAACCTTTCTGAACTTCGTTGGGAACAAAGTTATTTGTGTCTGTGTGCAGGTCCGCGTCAGTTGCGCCGCTGACACCTACTTATCATCTCCGGAGTCCTACTGGAGACAAACCTTGGTATCTTTACTGAGGGAAATTTGCTTCTGTGCTACATCACACCTTCCACTTGGGGTTTACCAACGAAGGGCGAGAAATCACTATCATCACCTCGCACATCAACCGCCTATCTCAGAAAGGGAAACACTTATGGGATCAAATACAAGTTTCTTATTGCTATGCTGAATCTTTGTGCCAGATTTATGATTTTACTTGCTGCTCTAATATAGAGCGTAAACACCTTCCTTTCCAATGTGAGTTTAATGAAAATGAGATCCTATCTTCTTATGCCAAAGGTGTTTATGATTACTTTGATGTTGAAAAGATTGAAGAGTTTGTTGCTTTTAAAGGTGCTTATGAGATTGCTTCTTTGATTGAAAAGTATTACGATTCTATTCACAAGTCCGAAAACTTTGATGTACTTGCTTATTGCTTTGAGAATTATACTTCCAATACTTATATTGAGGATTTTAAAAATAGAATGCTTGCTGCCCGAGAAGAGGCTAATGATTGCTATGATGAGGAGTCCTATGATTCCGAGGACTCACTTGATACTTCCTTTTTTATGATTTTGATACTTGCTTTGTTGATGGCCATGATGCCACTATGGATGATGCTTACAAAGATGAACTTGCTATAGTTCCTTATGTTAAGCATGAAATTGTTGCAATTGCACCCACACTTTATTGCCCTATTATCCTTTTGAAATCTCCAACTATTGCGGAAAATTTTGCTCTTATCAAGGCTCAATGTGATGGGTTGCATCTATCTTATGATCCTAAAAACCGTGTTGAAAACAATACACGTGTGCTAGTAGGCTATGAACAACATGATTTATGTTATATTCTTGATGTTGCTCATGATGCTACTGAAAATTACTTTGAGAGAGGAAAGTTTGGTTCTAGAAACCTTCATGTTACAAAAACACCTCTCTTCATGTTGAAAGTTTTGAAGTTGTTCTTTTTCCACCTTCCTATGCATGTAACTTTGTGCTTCTTTGATTTATTTTCTTACAAGTTTCCCATGCATAGGAAGTGGGTTAGGCTTAAATGTGTTTCACATTTGCTTCTTGATGCTCTCTTTTTCTTCAATTCTTATTCTCTTGTGAGCATCTTTCGTAATCTTTAAGCCTAACTAATGGCTCGAAAGAAGCGCTTTCGGGAGGCAGCCCGCAACGAATTTAGGTTTTTCTTTTGTTCTGTTCTTAGTGGTCTTGATGATTGTTACTACTGTATCAACATCATTGTATCTTTACTTTTCAAGCTTTGTGCCAAGTTTAGCCTCAGATTGCAAGAAAGGTCAAAAGTTGGTGCTTGCTGTCCAGAAACAGAATCTGTCTGCTTGACGGAAAAATTCTCAATAAATCACCAGATCATCTTTTTGATCTGAATTTTTTTGACAGTATGCTCCATACAATTACCTTTCAGGCTTCTGTTCAAAGTTTTTTGATTTAAGTTGCAGAAGTACATCGAAAAGATTCTCCTTTCTCTGCTGTTCTGTTTTTCTCAGCTTCTGCCCCGGTTTTTCTTTTCGCAGTTTTGCAATCCTTAAGCTTGCTTTTTCTTTGCAAACTTTTTTGGGCAGGCAAGAGAAACAGTAGCTCTTCCTGGAAATATTTATTTGCAGTAGAGGAAAATTGTTTTATTGGGGTACTAACCTCTCTAATCAGCCTGCAATGAGTTATGTATGAAGGGAGTTTTCAAGTGCGCGATGGAAGGGGATGAAAGAAGATTCAGGAGTGTCAAACGCTCAAGCTTGGGGATGCCCCAATGCATCCCCTTCTTCATCCACAATCATCAATTTGTCCCTCGTTGCACTATATTTTTATCACTTCATGCGTTATGTGCTTTGCTTGGAGCGTCTCGCTCTTTACTTTTCTAGGTTTGTTTTGCTTTCTTTGTTGTAGTAACAAGTTAGACCCCAACTTAATCTTTTGTGTGGGAGAGATTCACACTCCTCTTGAACTAGAACTCCTCATAGGATTTTCATGCTTATTCTTTTATCTGTGAGCTGTTCTTTTTCTTTTCTTAGCTGCTGCTCTGTTTAGTTGTAGTGCTTTAGTTTTTCTAGAGCTTTTCTTTTGTCTTAGGTTGAACTTTCTATAGGTTGCATGTTTTTTCTTGTTAGAGAGTTTGCCTGTTGCACTGAGTTCTGTGTCTTGACTGAAAGTAGGTAGTTAAAGTTGCCATTCTCTTTGTAGTAGTAACTTGCAATAGTTTTGAGGTATTGACTAGAGTAATGTTTGAACTTATGGTGTCAAGAGCTCTTGCCTATTAGTGATAGATGTCGTATTTTGGGCAATCCGTGTGTTTTCCGAAAACCAAAAAACCCCTGTTGAGAACTCTAGCTACTAGATGGATTACTAACCTCTCGAGGGTTCGAATATTAGAGTACACTCACGTACCATGAGTCGAGGATGCGCAAGGATAACCAAACCCCCATACACTCCTCCTCGGGGTATCTGTCTCTTTGTGAACCTCCTGATTAGATTGAGAGTTACCGATAATAAGTGCATGAGTTGTTCGGACTAATGTGAGTATTCGAAAGTTGACACTTCCACCCACCTATACTTTTTCTAGCCTCTTCGGTACTGTGCATTGCCCTTTCTCACCTCGAGAGTTGGCGCATACTTCGCCGGTGCATCCAAACCCTTGGCATGATACGCTCTGTCATCATAAGCCTCCTTATATCTTTCCTCAAAACAACCACCATACCTACCTACAAGGCATTTCCATAGCCTTTCCGAGATACATTTCCATGCAACATCCACCTTCTCATGACATGATCTTCATGTCATACATGCTACTTGCTTGATCGATGAGCCGCATGCTAGTTGGGCATTTCCCTAATCATTGCTACATGACGCGTTAGTATCATTGCATAGCCTGCTACCCTGGCAGAGGCATACATTTGCATCATGATAGTGATGTGCGAGGTGATGACAGTGATTTCTCGCCCTTCGTTGGTAAACCCCAAGTGGAAGGTGTGATGTAGCACAGAAGCAAATTTCCCTCAGTAAAGATACCAAGGTTTGTCTCCAGTAGGACTCCGGAGATGACAAGTAGGTGTCAGCGGCGCAACTGACGCGAACCTGCACACAGACACAAATAACTTTGTTCCCAACGAAGTTCAGAGAGGTTGTCAATCCCTCCGGTCTTGTTGTTCACAAAGGATCAAACACAAGGGATAATGATAGCAACTAAAAGTAAAAGCAGAAAAGTAAATGTGCGTGGAAACAGTAATGAGGATATGGACCAGGATACGTGATGTTCACTAGTGATGTCTCTCCCCCAAAAGACGATAAAACTGCTATGCGAGGTGAACAAATTACAGAAGGGCAATTGACAGGATTATGAACGCACCGCAATGCTAACTATGCTACAAAAGAAAGGAAGAGGCTCAAAAGCATGGGCAGAACGCCAAAACAGGTAGACCGAAATCCAGCTGCATCTACTACTAATCATCCACCTTGAGATATCTATCCAGAACATCTCGCTTGTATTAAGTTGCGAGCCCCACCCAAAGTGTAAACCCAAAGCAACAGACAACTGTATTAAAAAGCACTTTGCATAAAGTAAACAATCCTTGCAACCGCGGTTACAAGCACCGTTATTTTCCCCCTTGTGGCAACAGCACATCCCCTAGACTCATGTTTCTGCCACTCAAGCGTGTCATCAGGGGGCATGAACCCACAATCGAGCATAACGTTCCCTCTTGGGGTTACTACCTACTACTTGGCCAAAGCAATAAATAGCAACGGAGAACATGCAAGAATTACTTAAGAACAAAAATATAAGAGATAAGAACCAAATATATTACTCAATCACAATCTGAACATAATCTCATAATCCATCAGATCCCATCAACTCAGCATAGCAACAGCAGAAAGATTACAAAAGTGCCTCGATCATGTAGGGCAGCTCACGAGGTCTAAACCATGAAGAACAAAGAGGGGAGGAGAACGTCACATAGATACTGATCACGGACCCATGGTCCAAAGGAAACTACTCACGAGACATCCGGGAAGCATCCATGGTGGAGAGGAGACTCAAGGAGGTCGGCCCTCCCTCCGGCAGGGTGCCGGGAAGAGGTCTGCTGGTGCTCCCGATCTCGGAAGCGCGGCGGCGGCGGAACAGAGGCGAGATCGCGAAAAAGGGTTCTGTCCTCGAGGGTTTCTTGTCACGGAGAATATATAGGCGAAGGGGGGCAGCCAGGGGGGCCACCAGGGGTCTAGGCGTCCCCCTGGCCCGGCCAGACCCTGGGGCGCGCCACCAGGGCGCCTGGGCCCCTGGTGGTGGCCCTCTGGCCCCACTCAGGTTCTTCTGGAAGGTTCTTCTGCGCTGATTTTTTATCTGATTTTTCCCGAATTTTTGGAGCACTTTTTATATGGGGGAAATCTGAAATAGAAAAACAGCAGAAAACAGGAACTGGCACTGTGGTGCACTGAGTTAATAGGTTAGTCCAAATATGATCAAAAGTGTATGGAAGTGTATCCAGATCATAGCAATATCACACAAAACATGCATGGAGCAAGCAGAAATTATAGATACGTTTTGGACGTATCAACATCCCCAAGCTTAATTCCTGCTCGTCCTCGAGTAGGTAAATCATACCAGCATAATTTCTTTGGTGACATGCTAGCAACCATATAAGAACTTTGAAAAGTAAAGCAATCAAGGTTAGAGATTCAATTCTTGTAAAATATAGTGTGAAAGATCTCCTATATTCTTGTAAAATATAGAGTATTGCCCCTAAAGTGAGGAAAAGATCCCAAAGAGGACAAAATCAAAAGATCCCAAAGAGGAAAAATGAGAGTTAAATAGAAAGAGCCATTGAGGCCACCAAAAAATACAAAAAAATAGAAAAAAGATAAAAAGAAAAATAAAAAGAGAGAAGGGGGCATACTACTATTCCTTTTGAGAGATCCACACTAGTACTTCATATTCTATCCCTTGTACTCCATAGAGATCATCATCATGCATATAGCTATGTGGGGACCCTTCACATTACAGAACTTGGCTTGTATATTCCAATGACGAGTCTCCTCAAACGAGCTCTAGGTCTTCTTGAGCAAGAAAGTTAGATGCACCCCCACTAGTTCCCCTGGAGAGCTTTTAGCTCACATGTGCATCCGTTGTATGGCAATCCCTACTCCTCACATCATATCTATCATATGGCCTTCTCTCGCCTATGATTGTCCTCATTGATGTGAGCCTTTCACACCTTTTTGTCTTCCTCCTCCACCTTCTTTCTGTTTCACCTTTTAGGTGTCAACTTTCTTGCTCACGCTCATCCATTGCATGAGTGCTCAAAATATCGAAAGGGAGTGGATCAGTTTGACTTGTACCTGGCTAGTGGTCTGGGGACGAGTCCAGATAAGAATCCAAAGGAGACCAAGTTTGAAACTTTAGTAGATAGTTGTTCTCAACAACCTCTTTTCTATTTCTTCCCAGTCCCTTGCTTCCACGCAAACACCATTTGGAGACATTCGAGTCACGGACAGCGAGAGCTCTTGCACCCTTTTGTTCTTTTGTTGCTTGTGTCAATGCTAATATAGACTCTTGCTTGTTAAGACTTGAATTGAATTGCATGCTTTGATTGCTTTACTTAAAAGTCCTTATTTGGTTGTGTGGCATGTCACCACAGAAATTATGCTTGTTATCATTTACCTACTCGACGACGAGAAGGAATTAAGCTTGGGGATGTTGATACGTTCCAAACATATCTATAATTTCTGCTTGCTCCATGCATGTTTTGTGTGACTTTGCCATGTTTTGCTTGAACTTTCAAACACTTTTAAACCTATTTGGACTAACCTATTAACTCAGTGCACCCAGTTGCCAGTTTATGTTTTCTGCTGTTTTTGTATTTCAGGTTTTCCGGCCATTAAAAGTGCTCCAAAAATTCCGGGAAAAATATGTAAAAAAATCAGCGCAACAGAAGTTTCCGGAAACCCCTAATATCGATCTCTTTCTCGCGAACTCCCCTCTGTACCGCCGCTGCCTCCGTTTCAAGATCGGGGCTGCCTGGAGAAGCTGCCCCGGCACCCTGCCGGAAGGAGGAACCCCCTCCGGGAGACCATCCATAGCCATGGACGCCTCCCGGATATGTCGTGAGTAGTCCCCCTTGGACCATGGATCCGTGACGAGTAGCTATGTGATGAATCTCTCCCCCTTTTGTGCTTCCACTTTCGAGTCCTCGTGAGCTGCCTCACATGATCGAGGCATTTATGTAATTTCTGCTGTTGCTATGCTGAATTTGTTGGGATCTGATGGATTACGAGACTATGTTCATATTTTGATGAGTAATATATTTGGTTCTTCTCTTTTATATTTTGTTCTTGAGTAAATTCTTGCATGTTCTCCATTGCGGTATTTGTTTTGGCCAAGTATTTTATTTGCAACTCCAAGAGAGCGTTATGCTCGATTGTGGGTTCAGCCCCTTAATGTCTAGCTTGAGTGACAAAAACATGAGACTAGGGGATGTGTTGTTTCCACCAGGGATAAACAACGGTGCTTGTACCTGCGGGTGCAAGGATTGTTTACTTTACGCAAAGTTCTTCTAATGCAGTTGTCTGTTGCTTTGAGTTTACACTTTGGGTGGGATTCACAACTTAATACCAGTGAGATGTTCTGGATAGATATCTCAAGGTGGATGATTCGTAGTAGATGCAGATGGATTTCGGTCTACTTACCTTGGTGTACTGCCCATTGCTTTTGACCCCTTCCTTTCTTTGCAGCATAGTTAGCATTGCGGTGCCTTCATAATCCTGTCAATTGCCCAACTGTGATTTGTTTACCTCGCTAGCACTTTTATCGTCTTTTGGGAGAGAGACATCACTAGTGAAAATCACGGGACCCCGGTCCATCTTCACATTATTGTTCACACCCTCAATTTACTTTCAGCTTTTACTTTCCTTTGCACCTTTTATCTCTTGCGTTGATCCTTTGTAAACGACAAGGCCGGAGGACTTGACAACTCCTCTGTACTCGTTGGGAGCAAAGTTATTTGTTGCTGTGTGCAGGTCCATGACAACACCCTAATCAGGAAGAAATTTCTGGCGACGTTGCCACCTACTTGTATCTCCTGAGTCCTACTGGTTCGATCACCTTGGTATCTTCACCGAGGGAAACTTGCTGCTGAACTGCATCTCAAACCTTCCACTTGGGGTAACCAACGAGGGGCGAGAAGCCATCAGTGACCCCCCCCCCGGTTTGAATCCTGACTCGTTTGGTAAATGGACATTAGCTATGGAGTCACATATTCGGAGCGCATCCACCCAACTGTTGGGGAACGGGGCAGAAAACAATAATTTTTCATGACCTACGCGTCACGAACCCAAGACCTATGCTATGGCGATGCAAGTAACGGAGGGAATTGGTCACATACCAGTATGTAGTCCGTTAAGCGGGAAACGTTCCCGCGTGAACGTGGTTGATGTAGTCATACCGGCAATCCCCGATGCCACGCAGATCCACGATGACTCCTGAGGCCACCCGGTCCTTGAAGACCGATGACGGGATTACGTCCCCGTCGGAACGTTGTCGGTGAATACGTCGCGACACGGCCTCAACGATGAAGGAGCACCACAAGTGTAGCGCCTCGCGGGATTACACACATACGGTGTACCCGACATCCCTCCGTGCTCCGAACCAGGCGAGCAGCGGAAAGAAGATGGATTTGGATCCCAACAGCACGACGGCGTGCGTATGGTGGAGAAACCCCAACCAAGTGTAGACTCCAAACAAGGGGAGTCCACTCGAGGAGGGAGAAAGAGAGAGAAGAGAGATCTAAGAAACTTGTCTCAAATCAAATTGTGTGAAGAAAAAAGGCACCCACCCCTCCTTATATAGGCCAATGAGGGGTGCCACCCTCCCTCCCCTTCCCATGTGGGACTAAACCCTAGGGAGGGGGGGTTTGGTGCGGCTAGGGGAGGTGGGCTCCCTCCCTTGGCGCCATCGCCCAAGGGGGAGCTCCCTCCTTCCCCTAATGGGCCTCTTTAGGCACATATGCCTTTTAATTCATTTTTAATTATATTTAATCATATTTTAATATTTAATCATGTTAATTAAATAATAAAACATATTTAAACATTATTAAACATTATTTTGAACCTTTCAAAATATCCAGAACAACTTCCGGCACCTCCCGGAACAATTCCGGTGTTCTATCTTATTTCACCGATGATCCCGAATCAATCCTTATTGCGTCGAATACCCTTAAGCGTGACACCCTACGGTTCAGGAAACAGCAGACACGATTAGACACTCTCTAACCAATGACCATCATGTGGGATCTGGTTACAATCCTTGATGAGCCCCTGCGCTTCCATCGAATTAACTTCATCGTTTGAACCGTTAACGTTGAGTCTTGATCCCTTTGTCATACGGTACTTTGTTTGTCCGAGGTTTGATCGTCGGTATCCAATATACCTAGTTCATTCTCGTTACTGACAAAATTGTTTACTCGTTCCCGTGATATTACAACCCCGTGACCTAGTCACATGATTGCGCAATCTTTATGATGTAATATCACCGAGTGGGCCCAGAGTACCTATCCGTCACTCATATGGACAAATCCCGTTTTGATCTATTTGCATACTCATCAATATATCTACTTCGGAATACCCAAGATACACCTTTATGGTTACCATGTTTCGGTGTAACGGTTAATGCACTCAAAGCATCCTGGTAGATAGCAATTATGTATGATCATCACGGTCTTAAGGATCGGGTCACTACGTTTATAGTTATCGCAATGTTGAACTATGTGACTGGATCACATTGCAAAACTTTTGGTGGGTGTGTGTCCATCATGTCATTCTCCCAATGACATGACCCCATTGTCAATAGACTGTTCACATCTAATGATCAGGAATCCTTGATCATCAATTGCCCAATGGACTAGCTTACTAGAGTTAACTAGGGACCTGGTTGTTTGTATACCACACGTGTATTAATGTTTCCGCATAATACAGTTATAGCACAGTAAACAACTTATTATGAACTAATGGAATACGCCAATAAACATATTTTATTTGCCTCTAGGGCACATTCCCAACACCAACTATGGTGGATCATCAAGAAAGGCTTTCAACCAGATAATCCTTCTAGCCTATCTCCAAGAGAAGAGGTTGATGAGAAACTCAATGATACTGCCATACACATGCTCCGGTTGGTCGTGCCCGAGGAGTCCAAAGATCACATTGCTCTATAGAAGACGGCCAAAGAAATTTGGATTACTCTTGGGGAAATCTTTGAAGGAGACATCAGTGTGCAGAGATCTCGGTTGGCTATTCTCCAGCAAGAAGTCAACATGTTTGTTAGGAAGAATGGAGAATCTGCGAAATATGTTTACCGTAGACTCAAGTCCATCGCGTTGGATTTGAGGAATTTCGGATGCACTTGGGTGGATGACAACTTCATCAAGGACAAGTTCATGGGTGCCATGATTCTAATGGATGACACCATGGTCACCATGATACATCAACGTCCATATTTTAACCAATTGACCCCAAATCAAATTGTGTCATCCTTCACCACCAACTCGTTGTTGAAAGCCAAGTCCAAGCAACCCCTTGATCTTGTTCATGGGATAAATAGCTCCAACAATCTTGCTTTGAAATCCAAGAAGACGGTCTCCCCCTCCAAGTTGGTCGAGGTGGAAGAAGTGGAAGAATATTATGATGATGAAGATGAAGCCTCTTGTCAGAACCCTCTGTTAGGTAATGTGCTAGGATCAAAGTCATCTTGCATCATGTTAAATATTTCAAAAGAAGTCATTGAAATCAAATTCAAAAGCAAAATGGGAGAAGGAACCCCCCAGATGAATTAATTCAAAAGGCCAGAAATAGATCTTCTCCAAACATTCATGTTTGATTTTTGAAAAGTCTTATAAATGAGTGTGATCACATATCAAGTGATGTGGGACCCACCCCATGCTCATGGATTTTTCAAATATTCAAACAGTGCCTTGGAATTAATCAAAAACCCCTATTTGATTTAAAGTTCAAATAATTTGAATTTTAAAAAGTGCCAAACTTTATAAATGGCTAGTCTATATTATTATGAGGCCATATAAAAAGTTCTAGCATTTTAGAAAATGGCTAGGTATTTATTTTAGTTAGCCAAAAAAATGACTGAAAAGAAAAACAGAAAAAGAAAAGGAAAACCCTTACCTGTCGCCCAGGCGAGAGCAGCCCAGCCAGCCCACCCGTCCCACCAGGGGCAGCAGGGTCTTCTTCCCCGTCCCGTGCACCCAAGCTGCTCGGTGGAAAGCCACTGAGCCAGCCGTGGACGCCACGTCGCCGCCGAGAGCCTTCTAGGCCTCCCCGTGCCCTCTTCCTTCGCCTGGAGACGCCCTGGAGTACGCCTCCTCCATTCCTCCCCTCCAGCGCGACTCCTTCCTCCTCCCTCGCTGATTTCTTCCTCCAACCGAGAGCGCCGCCGCTCGCCGTCGCAAGATCTCGCGGCCAACGACGGAGAGGAGCCCGGAGACCTTGTCCATCCTGCGCAGCACCGTCGACTACCCCTATCTAGAGAAGATGGCCCCTTAATCGAGCCCGTGGACGACGCACGCTTCACCGAGACGTCGCCGGACCCGCAAGACCCCGCCGACGAATCCGTCACCGTCGCGCCACCAATCGCCCCGCCGTCTGCACCGTTGAGCTCAGGGTGAGCTTATCCCCGTTTTCCCCAAGATATCGCGGCCCCTCGCACCCTCTGTGCCATTCCACCATGGGATCCGAGCTCCGTCGCCGCCATGGCTGACCCCGATCTCGCCCCCGTGCCTCTACACCTTGGTTCAAGCGCGCATCGTATTCCCCTTCGCCACAACTTCACAACGCGCTAGGCCACGCTCGTTTTCGTGCACTGCAACGTCGTTTCCGCCATAGCCGTGCTTCTGCCGCCGCCACGAGTGCTCGCCGCCGCCGACTCCGGCCTCCCCGGTGATGCTGAGGTGCTCGGGGTGAAGCGCGCGTCCAAGAGGAGTCGTCTGGTGGTCTCGGCGCACCGTTTGGACCACGGGAACGCCCTCCCGTGTGTGCGCCGCCGCGTACTGGTGCCACCGGCGGCTAGCCGCCGGCGAGGCCACCTAATTAGGGGCTAAACCCCCCTGTTAGTTGACCCCAGGTATATGACAGGTGGGGCCCCCAGGCCTTAACCCCCTCTGTTAAGTTTAAACAAAGGTTAATTAAACCCCCTCTCACTGACACCCCTGGCCCACACGTCAGCCCCCCCCCCTGACGTCACCCTTGCGCAAGCCTGACGCAGTAATTGAATTTCCAGAAAAGGCAGAAATTACCCCAAACTTTGGAAATTCATAGAAAATTCATATTAACTCCAAATTTAACAAATAATATATGAAAAATGATCAGGAGAAAATTATCTATCCAAATATCCAAATTTCAACCATGTTTGAGATGAAAATAAAAGGGGACCAGTAGCATTTGCTATTTGGTTTAAATGGAATTAAATCAAATTCATTTCAAATGCTTTTGCAATTTGAACCATAGCAACATACCAAATTATACTTGAACTTCAGAGGCATATCATACACATTTCAAAATGGTTTAACTTGATCACACAATAGCATTTGTAACTTGGCTAAATTGAATTCAAATTGGAGTTTGAATTTGCAATTCATTTGCAATATACTCCATTTAAATGGAATTGCCTCACACATCAGAAACATATACATCAAGTTTCAACCTTCAACCATGTGATTGTGCATTGTATTTACTTTGCTACCTTGTTTGTTGTTTGTCGAGTAGAGGTGGAACCGGAACAGGAGCTGCCCCCTTCGTTGAATACCCCGAACCCGAACCTCGTCAGCAAGGCAAGCAAACCCCCATTGATCATGTCGATAAAATCCCACTTCCCTCTCATGTCTCGCTTATGCATTGTATAGGATGATTACCATGCTACATTTCTACCACATAGATGAACCCATTCCTTTGCATGACCTAACATTTGTCACAGTAGTAGGCAAACCACAATCCTAGCAAATGTAGGAGTTGATTGATATCATGTGGCCCCTGCAATTGTTACTGCTTATTTCATGCTTAGAGTGATACAATGATGTTACTGTTATGTGAGTCGGGATGGTAGTGATCATGTTGATGATGGTGGAAATGTGTTGGTGAATCTACCCTAATACAAGGTGAACGATGAGAGGCTGTGTAGGAGTACACGGTGGGTTGTCTCGTTGAACACCGCCCTAAGTCCGAGTTCTTGTGTGGTGATCCAAGATGAAGAGTACAATCACACATTGGGCTCACTGACCCCTCTCAACCTATTAGCTCATCCCTTTCGATGTCCAGATGTCGCAATAGTTTGGAGTTCTGGTAGGTTTGTGGCCTGGCTGCTAAGTGAGAGAACGGATCACCCAAGACCGGCTTATGCACCACGCACACATCATCTGGGTCCACTTCGGTAAACCGGCCAGGTTCACGATAGTGGTAGCCAACCCAGGTAGGCGGCTTTCTTGGACTAGATAGGCTACGAGGTAACAGTTGTGGTGAGCATCCTTGCTGAAATCCCTTGAATGGTGTCGAGAGCAAAGGCGGTAACTGATGATCAAGTGTGTGTAGCGGTACACCCCTGCAGGGTTAACAAAACTATTCGAATAGCCGCGTCCGCGGTTAAGGACTGCTTGGAAATCTTAGCTTGATTATTAGACAACTTGAACAGGATACTTCTAAGACACACCAAGATAAGTGTGAGTGCTATGGCGTGCTTTCTCGTGGGGAAGTCGAGGAAGGCACCATAGTGGCGTAATTGGTTGGAGAAAGTAGTGGACTCGTGTACGCTTCTTACCTCAAGTCTGGTACTCGTAGTTCAGGACTAGCCAAGTCAAAGCTGGCACTTCTGCAAGTGAAACCCCACCTCCCTTTACCTTGATACATGTGCATGAGTAGTATAGCTCCTATGTAAGTCTTGCTGAGTATGACTTTGTACTCACGTTTGCTTATTCTATGTTTTAGATGAACCCACTGACCCCGAAGGTGGCTTCTTCATCGAGCTCGACGACTGAAGACCAAGCTAGTCTAGTCCCAGTCAGACGACTGGTTCCCTCGTGGAGGGCTTGTGTTTAAATAAGGCTTCTTAAGCCATTTGTTAAACTTTTCTGTACTCAGATCTACTTTGCTTCCGCTTGTTTGTTGTAATGTTGGATCACATGCTTGTGATCTCTGTGTGCACTCTCTGAGAGTTATCAATAAAATGTATACTTTGTAGAGAATTGCAATGATACCTGCTGTTCATAAAAGGCATGTGTGCTGCGTGTATGTTTATAACATGCATGTCTTTGTATGGGTTTTTGAGACCTTAGTTGTGATCTGGCTGGCGGTCTTTCATACACCAAGTGTCCCTTAGATGTGCGCAGCTTGGGGCATCGCGATGCGATTGCTCGAGACTCCGTCTCGTGCACACTTTGTGGTATGATTGAGCCCGCCCTAGACCCCGACTAAGTGATCGGGCTGGAGTAAGTCTATGTAAGAGTTATGAGATAGTCGATAGTATGGTTGAGGCGACTTGTCTGTGAATATGGGAGTTCATCACCCATATCATTAGACTTGTGTGCGGACGATGAGGACCTATCTCAGTTGATCATCCGACCTGGATGGGATGCCCCTCATGTACGATGCTTTCCGAGAACGTTCTGTGCTTGGCCTTGTCTGCTTAGACAAGTGGGTACGGTTCTCGGCTCTCCATATGACTATGTCGTAGAGGGACTTGCATACGCTAACCCCGGGTCCCGACACCTCTTGACCTGCAAAGGACTTTGAAGAAGACTTGTCCCTTTTGGACAAGAAATACAAGTGCACCATGGCTACAAGAGGGAAGAACTAAAAGGAAAAAAAATGGGAGAAGAAAGTGCTACAACTATGATAGTCCGAAGCACTTTGTTGCAGATTGTCCCTACGAGAGAAAAGAAGACAAAACCGAGAAGCTTGTATTCAAGAAGAAGAGCTTCAACAATTTTGTCAAGAGGCGTGGTGACAAGTCCCTTGTTCATGAAGAGTACTTATCTGGGGATGATGAAGATGGTGATGATGAGAAAAAAAGGCATGGTCACGATTGCCATGCACTCCAAGTCCTTCTCCACCTCATCAAGCCTCTTCAACCCCCCCCCCAATCAGAACAAGCCCAACTCCCACCGGTGCCTCATGGCTAAAGAGGTAATATCAAAGTCTACTATCCCTACCCCATCATCTCCCGCTCCCAACTTTTCGCAAGGTGAGTTAGAGGATGAGTCTGAAGATGATGGTGCCGATTATACTGAGGAAGCCTCATTAGCCTTCATGAAGACACTTAAGGGAGAATCCCTTGCTCATTTCCTCAACATGATGAAGTCACCCACCGAACGTGATGGCTACATCGATAATGTGGAAACCCACCTAATAGAGGAAAAGGAGAGAAATGAACTCATTGAGAAAAATCTCCATGAAGTAGAAAAACAATGAAGGCCTCACTTGCGGAAACCGTCACTTCACATGAGATAGACTTTGTTAAAGTCAATGATGCTTTAGAACTCTCTCTTGAAATTAAGCATGATCTCTTGGATAAAATTGCTAAGCTTAATGTTGTTCATGGTGAACTTGGTGAGGAGTATAAACTCCTTGAAAAGAGCCACAAGCTCATAAAAGGGGAGCTTATAAATCTCATCGAGGCTTACAATCAACTTAAAGCTTCAACTCTTAAGTCTCTTGCTACTTACTCTCCTAATGATGCATGTGCTTCTAACTCCATTGATTATGCATCTCTACTTGTTGAGAACAAAAAGTTGAAAGATGAACTTGAGAAAGGTCTTGTGTCTTGCATTCAAGGTGAAAATAACTTGAATGAACTTTTGAGTAATCAAAAGTAATGTGTGGCCAAGGAGGGAATTGGTTATGATCCCTCTCAAAATAAGAAGAAGAAGAAGAACAAGAAGAAAAAGAAAAAGAAGAATAAACACCAAGCTACTCCTCCTCAACAACAAATCACATTTGTGCAAGAAGGGCACAAGGAGAAGGAAAAGGGAAAGGAGAAGGTTGGAGAGGAAGCCATCACAAAAGATATGGTTCCCTCTTCTAATTATGCCGGCATGAACAATCCATCCTATATCCTTTGAGAAGGAATGATGGCTATACTTTTCCTAAATTTGTCGGCACTAATTATGATGATTATGCGTGGACTATTTGGGTTCCTAAGACCCTTGTTGCTAACTCTCTAGGACCCATTGAAAAATGGGGACCTAAAAACAAAGCTTGATTCTCGCAGGACTATGCCTCCGGTGGCACTCAATGGGTGATTGATAGTGGTTGCACCAATCATATGACCGGAGGCAAGGATATACTCGTGGATCTTGTTGACTCGCTCAAATCATCCTCGGACATATCCTTTGGCGACAATAGCAAGGGCAAGGTATTGGGATTGGGAAAGTTTGTCATCTCGAGTGATTGTTCAATTAAAAATGTCATGCCTGTCCAATCCCTTCACTACAATCTACTTCCACTATCCAATTGGCACGTGTCGATTATGACTCGCTTTTTAGTGAATTTCATGTGACCGTCTTTAAAATGGATACTCTAAATATGGCCTTTGTTGGGCATGTTGAAGGCAACCTTTATGTGGTTGATTTCTCGAAAGAGAGCACTCACCTAAAAACATGCATAATGGCCAAGGCCGACGTGGGGTGGCTATGGCACCGCAGGCTAGCCCACGTTGGTATGAGAAATTTACAATCCCTTATAAAGGGGATCATGTTGTTGGACTAAGCAATGTTTCTTTTCCCAAAGATCGTGTGTGTAGTGCTTGCATTGCGGGAAAGCAACATGACAAGCAACATAAGGTGAAGACTATCATCACATCGACGAGGCCTCTTGAGCTCCTTCATTTGGATCTTTTTGGGCCTCCATCATATGATAGTTTGGGTGGGAGGAGCTATTGCCTTGTCATTGTAGACGACTATACAAGATATACATGGGTTTTCTTTCTCAAGACCAAGGATGAGACTCAAGAGACCTTTATATCATTTGCCAAAGAAGCTCAACGTCAAAATCAATGTGAGATTATGGCTATTCGAAGTGATAATGGTACCGAGTTCAAGAATTACACTATGGCTGAGTTCTTGAGTGATGAGGGGATCAAACATCAATATTCCGTGGCCTATACTCCTCAACAAAATGGTGTTGCAGAGAGGAAGAATAGGACTCTTATTGAGATGGCAAGGACAATGCTTGACGAGTACAAGTCTCCATACAAGCTTTGGGCCGAAGCCATCAACACCGCGTGGCATGCCTCTAATAGGCTATATCTCCGCAAACTCAAGAACAAGACACCATATGAACTCTTAACCGGGAAGAAGCCAAATGTCAAGTACTTCCGAGTATTCGGTTGTAAGTGTTTCATTCTCAACAAGAAAACTCGGTTAGCTAAATTTGAGGCGAAAACATATGAGGGAATATTTGTTGGATATGCATCAAACTCTCATTCGTATTGAGTTCCCAATAAATCCACGTGATGTATTGAGGAGTCATCGAATGTGCAGTTTGACGAGGATAACGGCTCACAAGCCAAGAATTTTTTCCCAAGTGTTGTAGGTGATGAGGCTCCTTCTCAAGTTATAAGCACCATGGGGATAGGCCACGTTCTTCCACAAGAAACACCCCAAGTCCAAGTAATCAAAGAAGGAGTAAGAGCCCTTCTTGAGGAATCTCCTCAAGGGAAGTCATCATCCCCACCACAAGGGCAAGACGCTTTGGGAGCACAAGCACCTATCCAAGAACAAGATGAGGTCCCTCAAGATTCTGAGCAAGATCAAGGGAAAGCTCAACCTAATGATGATGAGCCTATCATTGAGGCCCAAGATCAAGCTCAAGAAAGTGGTTGCAAGAAATTGTCTCTCCACCAACTAAGCAAAAACAAGTTCGAGTTTCTCCACGAAGAATTCAACCAAGTGAAGAAGAACTTGAAAAGAAGAGACAAAAAGCGGCATTGAGACTTCAAATGCTTCAACACTCCACCGACAACATCCTTGGAAGCATCACAAAATGGGTAACTACTCGTAAACGTTTGGCAAACTTTTGTGAACATCACTCGTTTGTCTCTTGTATTGAGCCCTTCAAGGTAGATGAAGCTCTCGATGACCCAGATTGGTTAGAATCCATGCATGAAGAACTCAACAATTTTACTCACAATAAAGTTTGGTCACTTGTTGAAAGACCCAAGGGAAATCATAATGTCATTGGGACCAAATGGATTTTCAAGAACAAGCAAGATGAGCATGGTCAAGCAACATGTGACAAGGCATGGTTAGTGGAAAAAGGGTTCTGTCAGAACTTCTGTTAGGTAATGTGCTAGGATCAAAGTAACCTTGCATCATGTCAAAAACTTTCAAAAGGAATCTTTGAAATCAACTTCAAAATCAAAATGGGAGAAGGAACACCCCCCAGATGAATTAATTCAAATGCCAGATAAAAATCTTCTCCAAAAATTCATGTTAGATTTTTGAAAAGTCTTATAAATGAGTGTGATCACATATCAAGTGATGTGGGACCCATCCCATGCTCATAGATTTTTCAAATATTCAAACAGTGCCTTGGAATTAATCAAATAACCCTATTTGAGTTAAGATTCCAATTATTTGAATTTTAAAAATGTTGAAACTTTATAAGTGGCTAGTCTATATTATTATGAAGCCACATAAAAAATTTCAGAATTTAAAAAAATGATTAGCTATTTTATTTAGCTAAACAGAACAAATGTCAGAAGAGAAAACAGAAAGAAAAAGGGAAAGAGGGCTCGCAGTCAAAAAGGGCCCAACTTACCAAGGCAGCCCAGCCCAAGGGCAAGCCCGTCTTCTTCCTCGCGCCAGCCAGGCTGCTGCCGCCGTGGCGAGCATGCCGGCGACGCCTGGCCACCTCCTGCTTCCCCCTCACCACCTCTTCGCGTCTGGAGACTCCTCGCAGCCGCCCCAGTTCATTCCCCCTCTCCATGAGCTCTCTCCCCGTCTCCCTCGCTCGATTTCGTCGGCGCCCGAAGCTTCACCGGAGCGCAACGCCGTGGACGAGGTGGCCACCGTGCCCTAGAGCTCCAATCCGCAAGTCCAACGTGTTCCTCGTCCTCGACTTCGTCTTCTCACAGAAGCTGGAACTCCAATTCGGGCCAGACGCGACGCCAGGCTCGTTGGATCATCGCCGGACCCGCAAGCAAGCTCCGTCGAATTCTCCGTCGCCGTGACCTCCCCGCCTCCAACGACCACCTCGTCGTGTTCCTTGAGCTCTGGTGAGCGTTTCCCCCAAGCTCCCGTCTCCCCTCTCGCTCTCTAACTCGATTCGCCATGAAAGCCGAGGAGCACCGCCGCCATGATCGACGTCGAGGAGGCTCCAGTGCTCCTCCGTCTCGTCCGTGACGTCCGTTCCATTCCTAGTGCTCCCAGGGTCACCTAGCAGTAGCGCAAGCCCAAGATCTCCCCTCACAGACACCTCTCCGTCGAGCCCATGGCTCCGGCCGCCGCCACCTTTGAAGACGCCGTCGCCCTGGTCACCCCGAGGTCGCCCGCGTGCACCAGACGACGCGCGAGAGCACAGGCTACGCTCCCGTGGTCTCAGCGCATCGAATGATGCACGGGAACGTGATCCTGAGCAGCGCCGCCGCGGCCCCAGTCGCCGGCGTTTAGCCGCCGGCGGGTTAGCCAGACCCCCCCCCCCCCCCCCCCCCCCCGTTAATCACCCAACTAATGACCCCCTGGGTCACTGACCAGTGGGCCCAGTGGCTTAATTAAGCCACTGGATTAGATTAACCAACCGGTTAATTAAACCCAGCCACTCAAACATGGGACCCCCTTGTCAGCCCCCCCCTGACGCCAGCACTGACGCATTAAATCATTTAAATGAATTTCCAGAGATTATTTGATTTAAAGAATTCCAGAAATTCCAGAAAATACCCCAAACTTTGGAAATTCATAGAAAATTCATATTAAATCCAAATTTGACAAATAATATATGCAAAATGATCAGGAGAAAATTATCTTTCCAAATATGAAACTTTCAACTATGTTGGAGTTGATTTTAAAATGGGACCAGTAGCATATGTCATTTGGTTTATTTGAATTTAATTCAAATTCAAATCAAATGATTTTGCAACTTGAACCATGGAATTATGCTACAATTCAACCACACTTCAGAGGCATATCATACACATTTCCAAAAGGTTCAAAATGATCAAACAATGTCACATGCAACTTAGTTAAGTTGAATTCAAATGTGGATTTTGAATTTGCAATTCAATTTGCAATATACTCCATTTAAATGGAATTGCTTCACACATCAAAGCATGTACATCAAGATTCAAACTTCCATCATGTGTTTGTGCATTGTATTTACTTTGCTAATTTTCTTGTTGTTTGTCGAGTAGAGGTGGAACCGGGGCAGGCCCTTCGTTGAAGACCCAGAACCCGAACCTCGTCAGCAAGGCAAGCAAACCCCCATTGATCATGTCGATAAAATCCCACTTCCCTCTCATGTATCGCTTATGCATTGTTTAGGATGATCACCATGCTACGTTTCTACCGCATAGATGAACCCATTCCTTTGCATGACCTATCATTTTGTTACAGTAGTAAGCAAACCACAATCCTAGCAAATGTAGGAGTTGTTTGATATCATGTGCCCCCTGCAATGTTACTGCTAATTGCATGCTTAGTATGATACCATGTTGTTACTGTGATGTGAGTCGGGATGGTAGTGATCATGATGATGATGGTAGAAAAGTGTTGGTGAATCGACCCTAATACAAGGTGAACGATGAGAGGCTGTGTAGGAGTACACGGTGGGTTGTCTCGTTGAACACCGCCCTAGTACGAGTTCTTGTGTGGTGATACAAGATGAAGAGTACAACCACACATTGGGCTCACTGACCCCTCTCAACTTACTAACTCATCCCTTTCGATGTCCAGATGTCGCAATAATTCGGAGTTCTGGTAGGTCTGTGGCCTGGCTGCTAAGTGAGAGAACGGCTCATCCGAGACCGGCTTATGCACCACGCACACATCACTTGGGTCCACTTCGGTAAACCGGCCGGGTTCACGATAGGGGAAACCAACCCAAGTAGGCGGCTTTCTCGGACTAGATCGGCTATGAGGTAACAGTTGTGGTGAGCATCCTCGCCGACACTTCTTGAACGGTGTCGAGTACAAAGGCGGTAAATGATGATCATGTGTGTGTAGCGGTACACCCCTGCAGGGTTAAAAAAACTATTCGAATAGCCGCGTCTGCGGTTATGGACTGCTTGGAAAGCTTAGCTTGATTATTAGATAACTTGAACTGGATACTTCTAAAACACACCAAGATAAGTGTGAGTGCTATGGCGTGCTTTCTCGTGGGGAAGTCGAGAAAGGCACCATAGTGGTGTAATTGGTTGGAGAAAGTAGTGGACTCGTGTACGCTTCTTACCTCAAAGTCTGGTACTCGTAGTTCAGGGTTAGCCAAGTCAAAGCTGGCACTTCTGCAAGTGAACCCCACCTCCCTTTACCTTGATACATGTGCATGAGTAGTATAGCTCCTATGTAAGTCTTGCTGAGTACGACTTAATACTCACGTTTTCTTAATCTATGTTTTAGATGATGCCACTGACCCCGAAGGTGGCTTCTTCATCGAGCTGGACGACTGAAGACCAACTAGTCTAGTCCCAGTCAGACGACTGGTTCCCTCATGGAGGGCTTGTGTTTAAATAAGGCTTCTTAAGCCATTTGTTAAACTTGTCTGTACTCAGACATAATTTGCTTCCGTTTGTGTTGTAATGTTGGATCACATGTTTGTGATCTCTGTTTGCACTCTATAAGAGTTATCAATAAAATTGTACACTTTGTAGAGAATTGCAATGGTACTTGCTGTTCATACAAGGCATGTGTGCTGCGTGTATGTTTATAACATGCATGTCTTTGTATGGGTTTTCGAGACCTTAGTTGTGTTCTGGCTGGCGGTCTTTCATACACCAAGTGGCCCTTAGATGTGCGCAGCTTGGGGCATCGCGATGCGATTGTGCGAGACTCCGTCTCGTGCACACTTTGTGGTATGATCGAGCCCGCCCTAGACCCCGACTAAGTGATCGGGCTGGAGTAAGTCTATGTAAGAGTTTTGAGATAGTCGATAGTATGGTTGAGGCGACTTGTCTTTGAATATGGGAGTTCACCACCCATATCATTAGACTTGTGTGCGGACGATGAGGACCCATCTCAGTTGATCATCCGGCCTGGATGGGATGCCCCTCACGTACGATGCTTTTCGAGAACGTTCTGTGCTTGGCCTTGTCTACTTAGACAAGTGGGTACGGTTCTCGGCTCTCCATATGACTATGTCTTAGCTGTGCTTGCATACACTAACCCCGGGTCCCGACAGACTTGGTATCAGAGCAGGACTGACTGTAGGACTAGTAGCCTTGGCCGAAGTTGAGTCTAGCTTGCTATAGTTATATAGTTACTCTAGGTATATAAGGGAATAACGTAAGGCTTCTTTTTTCTCCTTACCCCCTTCGTTCTGACTTCTGAGTCACCCTCATCTTATTCTACGGGAAGATAGGACTAGGCTCTCCTCTTTCTGATTAGAACATCTCGTTGTTTGCTTCCTTGTAGCCGTAGGAAAGTTGTGATCGGTTTGTTAGAGTGGTTATGCTCCCTGATTTATTACATCGTATGTAAGTGATGTTTCAATGTTGGAAGAAATTGTCATTTCTTACAATTACAGTCGTTATGCTGTCCGAGTCATTCCAGGTTTATCTCATAATCTGATGCATTTGCAAACTACTTTCTGTTTCAGATGGCAGATCTTCCCCCTCGGCAGATTGTTCGTTTGACCAGGTGCCTCGGTGTGCGTGGCCATCCCGCCACGTTGATCGAGATGATGTCCTATGTGGGATATCGATGGTACCCTGAGTACACCGTCGAGGAGCAGTTCCACGACTTCAACCAGACCCAGTTCCACTGCATTGTCCGGATCTATCCGCACCACGTTGGAGTCACCCAGCCTATCCACTTTGGACATGGCATTGGCGTTACCGAGAACATGGCTGTGCAGGATGTTGCATACTCATGTATGACACTGCTGAGAGAGGAGCACACTTTGCTGAGAGAGACTTCTTTCCGCTATATCCCTGCTGCACTTCCAGGAGAAGAGGGATATTACACCGGACTCTACTCAGATCACTCTGCAGAAGATCCCACACTTCAGATGACTGCTAGGTTTGCTAGTGACAGAGATCGTGATGCACGCGCTCTCCGTTTCGAGCTCCACGCCACCCGTGTTCGTCTGTATCGAGCACTGACACTCTTGGAACCCTTTGTGAGTGTGGGATCAGTTGAGTTTGATGCGATCTACCCAGTGAGGACTCAGATGCCTTCTCGAGTTGCTTGGCCCGAGATTGGAGGCATTTTTCCACCCCGTGGTCCTTTGCTTCCACCCTACGCTGGACCTAGGCCCCATCCTTGCCCAAATGGATATCAGGGTCCACAAGCCTCCGTGTTTTCCGATGGTCACCTCCAGCTACCGGGATACGCGGGTAACTTTTATGAGGACTACTATGGAGATGGAGATGAGTGAGACCGCCTGTGGTCTTACTTAGTGTTGATGTAGTAGTATCTTAATGTATTGTAAGCAAGGTGTCTAAGTTCCAGAGGCTTAGATAAATAATGTATAGGAAGTCAGAGTGCCTCTGAAGGATGTATCATCTTCATCACGTTTGTATTAGCTTGGTGCTTGTACTAAAATGATGTATGGTTTGTATGACAGCTTGTGAATATATGGCTTGTATGCTTTATCACCATGTTGTCAAGATGATTACTTCCTTTTCTCTGTAATCCTTCCAGTACTTCAATTCCTTGATTAGACTCTTCAAATCAACTCTGTTTGACTTTGGTTTTTCACCTCCACATGTCTCAAGGAACCCGTGGCCAGGTTGGTCGTAACCAAGGTCGTGGGAATGACCAGGAGGAAGGCAACCTTCCACCCCCACCCACGATGGCTCGGGTTCTGATGGAAGTCGAGAGGAACCGCCGAGACTCTCACCATCTGTTGGAAGTCATTGCTCGCAACACCACTCAGCAGCGCAACGAGTTGGTGTCCCTGAACGACTTCATCCGACTTCATCCCCCAGTTTTCAGTTACTCCACCGAGCCCCTTGACGCCGATGACTGGCTTCGCAGCATCGAGAGGAAGCTCCAAGCAGGCCGTGTTGCAACTGGTGACAAGGTCAGCTATGCCACCTATCACCTTGAAGGTGCAGCTAGCTCTTGGTGGGAGAACTTTCTGAATATGCGTCCCGTTGGACCGCCTGCATCTTGGGAGGAATTCTGCACGTCCTTCCGTGAGCACCACATTCCCAAAGGTCTTATGGAACGCAAGCGTGAGGAGTTCTGTAACCTCACTCAAGGCAGAAGGACCATTGACGAGTTCAGTCGTGAGTTCAACCGACTTGCTCGTTATGCTACCGAAGAAGTCTCCACCGACTCCAAGAAACAAGAGAGGTTCCGTCGTGGCCTCAACACTGGACTCCGTCGTGAGCTCAACCTTCATGACTTTGCCACATTCCAGGTCCTTGTCAACAAGGCCATCAAGGCAGAGGACATGAACACCCCCAACGATTTCCGCAAACACCCTAGAGATGACAGTTCATCCAGTTCCGGCTCCCAGAAGCGCAAGATCTGGATCCCAAACAGCATGTTCCGCCAGAACAACCCTCCGAGGCCATCCTATGTGGCGCCTCGTCCACCCACCCAGTTCCACCCAGCTCCACCAAACAACCCAGCTCCACGCACTGTTTTCGGAGCCTGTTACAAGTGTGGTCAGGCAGGCCACTATTCTCGTGAGTGTCCCCAGAACCAGATCCAGCATCAGAATGCTCCACCACGTGCCGGAGGCAACCACAACAACAATGGTCGTGGAAAGCCACCCCAGAAGGTCTACACCGCCAAACCCGCTCCTCCCGCCACTCGTGGACGTGTGAACCAGATCGCCGCCGAAGAGACTGACGACACCACTAACGTCATTCTTGGTACTCTCCCAGTCAATTATGTTCCTACTTCCGTTCTTTTCGACCCAGGAGCATCTTATTCATTCATGTCGGAAAGTTATGCACTTCGTCATGAGTTACCCTTTGTTGAATTGTCCACCCCAATGATTATTCAAACTCCAGGGTCAAGATGGCAAACTAATAGAGTAAGCCATGGTAATCAAATTTCAATTGAGGGTTTAGTATTCCTTGCTTCACTCATAGCCCTCAAGTCTTCAGACATTGATGTCATCCTTGGCATGGATTGGCTATCAAGACAGAATGCCTACCTGGATTGCAAAGGAAAATCCGTGAAACTCACCCACCCTTCAGGCAAAACAGTCAACTATACCTCACCCAAAACAAGGACCCAAGTGCATTCCTTGAATGTACTTCCCCTTCCCGAACTTGAAGATATTCCGGTGGTTCGTGACTTCCCGGATGTCTTTCCTGAAGAGCTGTCGGGCATGCCACCCGACAGATGTGTAGAGTTTATAGTGGATCTTGCCCCAGGAACCGCACCAATTTCTAGACGCCCATACAAAATGGCCCCACGTGAGTTAGCTGAGCTTAAAACCCAACTGGAAGCTTTGTTGGAGAAAGGCTTCATCCGCCCTAGCTAATCGCCATGGGGTTGCCCCGTTCTGTTCGTAACGAAGAAAGATGGAACAGAAAGGATGTGCGTAGACTATCGCCCGCTAAATTTAGCGACGATAAAGAACAAATACCCATTGCCCAGGATCAATGATCTTTATGATCAACTTGCAGGATCCTCTGTCTTCTCAAAGATGGATTTGAGATTAGGTTATCATCAAATCAAAATCCGAAACGAGGACATTCCCAAAACGGCTTTTACTACTCGTTATGGTCTTTATGAGTACACCGTCATGTCCTTTGGTTTAACCAATGCCCCCGCCACTTTCTCACGCATGATGAACTCGATCTTCATGGAGTATTTGGACCAGTTCGTCGTGGTTTACCTCGATGACATCCTTATATACTCGAAGAACGAAGAAGAACATGCCGAACACCTAAGGTTGGTATTGATGAAACTTAGAGAGCATCGCCTGTATGCTAAATTCTCCAAGTGTGAATTCTGGCTACCAGAAGTGACCTACTTAGGCCACGTGATTTCTGCAAAAGGCATTGCTGTGAATCCCGAGAGAGTTCAGGCCGTCCTTGACTGGACTCCACCTGAATCGGTTAAGCAAGTTAGGAGTTTTCTTGGCCTAGCCAGCTATTGCCGTCGCTTCGTCGAGAACTTTTCTAAAGGTTCAAAGCCTCTAACTGAACTCCTCAAGAAAGATAAGAAATTCCTATGGACTCCCAAGTGCGAGGAAAGCTTTCAAGAGCTAAAAAGAAGATTGACTTCTGCACCTGTACTTGCACCTCCAGACGCCAAAAAGGATTTCGAGATCTATTGTGACGCATCACGGGAAGGGTTAGGATGCATACTTCTGCAAGATCGACATGTGGTAGCTTATGCTTCACGCCAGTTGTGGTCACATGAATAGAACTATCCTACCCATGACCTTGAACTCGCTGCCGTAGTTCATGCCCTAACAACTTGGCGACATTACCTCCTTGGTAACCGTTGCGAGATTTATTCCGACCACCAAAGCCTCAAATATATTTTCACCCAGCCAGATCTTAATCTCAGGCAAAGACGCTGGATTGAGTTGATAAAAGATTACGACGTAGTAATTTCTTACACCCCAGGAAAAGACAATGTCATGGCTGATGCACTAAGTCGTAAGTCGTATTGTAACAACCTCATGTTACAACAGTATCAACCACTTCTTCATGAGGACTTTCGCAAGCTCAATCTTGAGATTGTTCCTCATGGCTATCTTTCTACCTTGGTGGCGAAACCAACTCTTGAGGATCAAATCATAGTTGCCAAAAGGCGTGCACGAGGTGTTCGCCGGATCAAGGAGAACATTGCTAGCGGAGTTGCTAAATGTTTCTCCACAGATAGCAAGGGAACGGTATTCTTTGAAAATCGTTTGGTAGTACCTAAGAATAGGGAACTAAGGCAACTCATCCTCAAGGAAGCCCATGACACACCCCTCTCAATTCATCCCGGTAGCACAAAAATGTACCGAGATCTACGCCAGAGATTTTGGTGGACTAGGATGAAGAGAGACATTGCTCAATTTGTTGCCCTATGTGATGTTTGTCGTCGCATTAAGGCAGAACATCAAAGACCTGCTGGTACACTTCAACCTTTGTCTATTCCCGAGTGGAAATGGGACAAAGTCGGTATGGACTTCATCACCGGCTTTCCAAGAACCCAGAAAGGAAACAATGCCATCTTCGTTGTCATAGATAGGCTTTCCAAAGTTGCTCACTTCCTTCCGGTTCGCGAGTCTATAACTGCTAGCCAGTTAGCGGACTTGTACATCTCTAGAATTGTATCACTTCATGGTGTTCCTTTGGAAATCAATTCTGATCGCGGTAGCCTTTTCACCTCTAGATTTTGGGGAAGCTTTCAGAATGCTATGGGAACTCATCTCTCCTTTAGTACGGCTTTCCACCCTCAGTCTAGCGGTCAAGTCGAAAGGGTTAACCAAATTCTTGAAGACATGCTCAGAGCTTGTGTTATCTCATTCGGAAAGAATTGGGAGAAATCTCTTCCATTTGCCGAATTTGCTTATAACAATAGTTTTCAATCTAGTCTGAACATGGCTCCTTTTGAACTCCTTTATGGACGACGATGTCGAACACCTTTAAACTGGTCAAAAACTGGTGAAAGACAATTCTTTGGACCGGATATGATCAAGGAAGCAGAAGAGCAAGTTCGCATTGTTCGTGATCAATTGAAAGCAGCCCAGTCTCGTCAGAAAAGCTACTATGATCGTCATCATAGGCAAGAGAGCTACAATCTGGATGAGAAGGCTTACCTTCGGGTTACTCTTCTGATGGGAACCCAACGTTTCGGTATCAAAGGCAAGTTGGCCCCATGTTACATCGGACCTTTCCGCATTATTGCTAAACGTGGAGAAGTTGCCTACCAACTTGAATTTCCCCCGCACCTTTCCCGAGTACATGATGTATTCCATGTGTCCCAACTCAAGCGTTGCTTCAAGGACCCTATCCGCGAAGTCGACCATGAAACGCTTGATCTCCAAGATGACCTTTCTTATCGAGAATACCCCGTTCGTATTCTTGATTCCGCAGAGCGTGTCACTCGTCGTCAGAAGATTAGGTTTCTGAAAGTGCAGTGGTCACACCACTCTGAAAGAGAAGCTACGTGGGAAAGAGAAGACCGTCTCAGTGCCGAGTACCCCACCTTCCTCCCGCAGACTTCTGAATCTCGGGACGAGATTATGTTGAGTGGGGGCGAGTTGTCAGAACCCTCTGTTAGGTAATGTGCTAGGATCAAAGTAACCTTGCATCATGTCAAAATTCAAAAGGCATCTTTGAAATCAACTTCAAAATCAAAATGGGAGAAGGAACACCCCCCAGATGAATTAATTCAAAAGGCCAGATAAATATCTTCTCCAAAAATTCATGTTAGATTTTTGAAAAGTCTTATAAATGAGTGTGATCACATATCAAGTGATGTGGGACCCATCCCATGCTCATAGATTTTTCAAATATTCAAACAGTGCCTTGGAATTAATCAAATAACCCTATTTGAGTTAAGATTCAAATTATTTGAATTTTAAAAATGTTGAAACTTTATAAGTGGCTAGTCTATATTATTATGAAGCCACATAAAAAATTTCAGCATTTAAAAAATGTTTAGCTATTTTATTTAGCTAAACAAAACAAATGTCAGAAGAGAAAACAGAAAGAAAAAGGGAAAGAGGGCTCGCAGTCAAAAAGGGCCCAACTTACCGAGGCAGCCCAGCCCAGGGGCAAGCCCGTCTTCTTCCTCGCGCCAGCCAGGCTGCTGCCGCCGTGGCGAGCATGCCGGCGACGCCTGGCCACCTCCTGCTTCCCCCTCGCCACCTCTTCGCGTCTGGAGACTCCTCGCAGCCGCCCCAGTCCATTCCCCCTCTCCACGAGCTCTCTCCCCGTCTCCCTCGCTCGATTTCGTCGGCGCCCGAAGCTTGACCGGAGCGCAGCGCCGTGGACGACGTGGCCACCGTGCCCTAGAGCTCCAATCCGCAAGTCCAACGTGTTCCTCGTCCTCGACTTCGTCTACTCGCAGAAGCTGGAACTCCAATTCGGGCCAGACGCGACGCCAGGCTCGTCGGATCATCGCCGGACCCGCAAGCAAGCTCCGTCGAATTCCCCGTCGCCGTGACCTCCCCGCCTCCAATGACCACCTCGTCGTGTTCCTTGAGCTCTGGTGAGCGTTTCCCCCAAGCTCCCGTCTCCCCTCTCGCTCTCTAACTCGATTCGCCATGAAAGCCGAGGAGCACCGCCGCCATGATCGACGTCGAGGAGGCTCCAGTGCTCCTCCGTCTCGTCCGTGACGTCCGTTGCATTCCTAGTGCTCCCAGGGTCACCTAGCAGTAGCGCAAGCCCAAGATCTCCCCTCACAAACACCTCTCCGTCGAGCCCGTGGCTCCGGCCGCCGCCACCTTTGAAGACGCCGTCGCCTTGGTCACCCCCGAGGTCGCCCGCGTGCACCAGACGACGCGCGAGAGCACGGGCTACGCTCCCGTGGTCTCAACGCATCGAATGATGCACGGGAACGTGATCCCGAGCAGCGCCGCCGCGGCCCCAGTCGCCGGCGTTTAGCCGCCGGCGGGTTAGCCAGACCCCCCCCCCATGTTAATCACCCAACTAAGGACCCCCTGGGTCACTGACCAGTGGGCCCAGTGGCTTAATTAAGCCACTGGATTATATTAACCAACTGGTTAATTAAACCCAGCCACTGACAGGTGGGACCCCTTGTCAGCCCCCCCCCTGACGCCAGCACTGACGCATTAAATCATTTAAATGAATTTCCAGAGATTAATTGATTTAAAGAATTCCAGAAATTCCAGAAAATACCCCAAACTTTGGAAATTCATAGAAAATTCATATGAACTCCAAATTGGACAAATAATATATGAAAAATTATCAGGAGAAAATTATGTTTCCAAATATGCAACTTTCAACTATGTTGGAGTTGATTTTAAAATGGGACCAGTAGCATATGTCATTTGGTTTATTTGAATTTAATTCAAATTCAAATCAAATGATTTTGCAACTTGAACCATGGAATTATGCTACAATTCAACCACACTTCAGAGGCATATCATACACATTTCCAAAAGGTTCAAAATGATCAAACAATGTCACATGCAACTTAGTTAAGTTGAATTCAAATGTGGAGTTTGAATTTGCAATTCAATTTGCAATATACTCCATTTAAATGGAATTGCTTCACACATTAAAGCATGTACATCAAGATTCAAACTTCCATCATGTGTTTGTGCATTGTATTTACTTTGCTACTTTGCTTGTTGTTTGTCGAGTAGAGGTGGAACCGGAGCAGGAGGCTGCCCCCTTCGTTGAAGACCCAGAACCCGAACCTCGTCAGCAAGGCAAGCAAACCCCCATTGATCATGTCGATAAAATCCCACTCCCCTCTCATGTCTCGCTTATGCATTGTTTAGGATGATCACCATGCTACGTTTCTACCGCATAGATGAACCCATTCCTTTGCATGACCTATCATTTTGTCACAGTAGTAAGCAAACCACAATCCTAGCAAATGTAGGAGTTGTTTGATATCATGTGGCCCCTGTAATGTTACTGCTTATTGCATGCTTAGTATGATACCATGTTGTTACTGTGATGTGAGTCGGGATGGTAGTGATCATGATGATGATGGTAGAAAAGTGTTGGTGAATCGACCCTAATACAAGGTGAACGATGAGAGGCTGTGTAGGAGTACACGGTGGGTTGTCTCGTTGAACACCGCCCTAGTACGAGTTCTTGTGTGGTGATCCAAGATGAAGAGTACAACCACACATTGGGCTCACTGACCCCTCTCAACTTACTAACTCATCCCTTTCGATGTCCAGATGTCGCAATAGTTCGGAGTTCTGGTAGGTCTGTGGCCTGGCTGCTAAGTGAGAGAACGGCTCATCCGAGACCGGCTTATGCACCACGCACACATCACTTGGGTCCACTTCGGTAAACCGGCCGGGTTCACGATAGTGGTAACCAACCCAAGTAGGCGGCTTTCTCGGACTAGATCGGCTATGAGGTAACAGTTGTGGTGAGCATCCTCGCCGACACTTCTTGAACGGTGTCGAGTACAAAGGTGGTAAATGATGATCATGTGTGTGTAGCGGTACACCCCTGCAGGGTTAACAAAACTATTCGAATAGTCGCGTCCGAGGTTATGGACTGCTTGGAAAGCTTAGCTTGATTATTAGAGAACTTGAACTGGATACTTCTAAAACACACCAAGATAAGTGTGAGTGCTATGGCGTGCTTTCTCGTGGGGAAGTCGAGAAAGGCACCATAGTGGTGTAATTGGTTGGAGAAAGTAGTGGACTCGTGTACGCTTCTTACCTCAAAGTCTGGTACTCGTAGTTCAGGGTTAGCCAAGTCAAAGCTGGCACTTCTGCAAGTGAACCCCACCTCCCTTTACCTTGATACATGTGCATGAGTAGTATAGCTCCTATGTAAGTCTTGCTGAGTACGACTTTGTACTCACGTTTGCTTAATCTATGTTTTGGATGATGCCACTGACCCCGAAGGTGGCTTCTTCATCGAGCTGGACGACTGAAGACCAACTAGTATGGTCCCAGTCAGACGACTGGTTCCCTCGTGGAGGGCTTGTGTTTAAATAAGGCTTCTTAAGCCATTTGTTAAACTTGTCTGTACTCAGACATAATTTGCTTCCGTTTGTGTTGTAATGTTGGATCACATGTTTGTGATCTCTGTTTGCACTCTATAAGAGTTATCAATAAGATTGTACACTTTGTAGAGAATTGCAATGGTACTTGCTGTTCATACAAGGCATGTGTGCTGCGTGTATGTTTATAACATGCATGTCTTTGTATGGGTTTTCGAGACCTTAGTTGTGTTCTGGCTGGCGGTCTTTCATACACCAAGTGGCCCTTAGATGTGCGCAGCTTGGGGCATCGCGATGCGATTGTTCGAGACTCCGTCTCGTGCACACTTTGTGGTATGATCGAGCCCGCCCTAGACCCCGACTAAGTGATCGGGCTGGAGTAAGTCTATGTAAGAGTTTTGAGATAGTCGATACTATGGTTGAGGCGACTTGTCTTTGAATATGGGAGTTCACCACCCATATCATTAGACTTGTGTGCGGACGATGAGGACCCATTTCAGTTGATCATCCGGCCTGGATGGGATGCCCCTCACGTACGATGCTTTTCGAGAACGTTCTGTGCTTGGCCTTGTCTGCTTAGACAAGTGGGTACGGTTCTCGGCTCTCCATATGACTATGTCTTAGCTGTACTTGCATACACTAACCCCGGGTCCCGACAGGTTCACCAAAATGGAAGATTTGGATTTTGGTGAAACCTTTGCCCCCGTTGCCCGTCTTGAGTCCATTTGTATCTTACTTTCTTATGCCTCTCATCATGATTTAAGTTATATCAAATGGATGTTAAGAGTGCATTTCTAAATGGTCCTTTGAGTGAGTTAGTGTATGTCAAACAATCTCCTGGTTTCGAAGACCCCGAACACCCCAATCACGTTTATCAACTTCATAAGGCTTTGTATGGTCTTAAGCAAGCACCCCGTGCTTGGTATGACCACCTTACGACGTTTCTAATCGAGAAGAGGTTTGAGATCGGGTTGATAGATTCCACTCTCTTCACTAAGATAGTAAAGGGAGATTTGTTTGTATTCCAAATATATGTTGATGATATTATCTTTGGTTCTACTAACCATGCTTGCAATGATGAGTTTCAAAATCTTATGACCAAGGAGTTTTCCATGTCTATGATGATTGATTTGAAGTTCTTCCTTGGATTTCAAGTCAAGAAATTGAGAGGAGGGACTTTTATTAACCAAGAAAAATATATTCAAGACATGCTCAAACGATTTGGGCTGGAAGATGCCAAGCCTATGAAGACTCCAATGCGAACCAATGGACAACTTCATCTCGATCCCAATGGTAAAGATGTGGATCAAAAGGTATAACGCTCTATGATCGGTTCTTTGGTTTACCTTTGTGAATCTAGGCCAAATATTAAGTTAAGTGTGTGTATTGTGTGCAAGATTTCAATCCGCCCCCAAAGAAAGCCATCATATGGCGTATAAACCCAAAGATTTTTCATTGGTTTGTAACTGGATAGCATTAATAGGAGTGACCTTACTCTCCTCAAGGGGAGAGGTTCTAATTTTTAACATCTCCACATCAAGGGCTAGGCTGTCTACCTTCAAACAAAGATTATCTAATTTAGCTAGTTTTTCTTCCACGTTCTTGTTGAAGGCTTTTTGGGTAGTGATAAAGTCTCTAAGCATACTCTCTAGTTCAGAGGTGGAGTTTTTGGTGCTAGGATAAGTGTTGTTGTTCCCATAAGTGGACGGAAATGGCCTAGGGTTGCTGCTACCAAAATTACTCCTATAAGTATTATTATTGAAGTTGTTTCTAGAGATAAAGTTCACATCTATTTGTTCTTTAGCAACTAAGGAATTTAAAGGAACATCCTGAGGATCAATAGGAGCTTGCTTGGTAAGTAGAGACATGATAAGGTCAACCTTTTCATTTAGAGAGGAGTTCTCGTCGACAGAATTTACCTTCTTACCAGTTGGAGATCTTTCGGTGTGCCACTGAGAGTAGTTCAGCATCATCTCATCAAGTAGCTTTGTGGCAGCACCAAGTGTGGTTGACATAAAAGTTCCTCCCGCGGCCGAATCTAACAGGTTCTGCGAGGTAAAGTTCAAGCCTGCATAAAAAGTCTGGATAACCATCCAGGTAGTCAGTCCATGTGTGGGGCAGTTCTTGACGAGATTCTTCATACGTTCCCATGCCTGGGCAACGTGTTCATTATCCAATTGCCTGAAATTCATAATGTTACTCCTCAATTGAATAATTTTAGCAGGGGGTAGTACTTCCCGATAAAAGCATCCTTGCACTTATCCCAAGAATCTATGCTATTCTTAGGCAAGGATTGAAACCAGATTTTAGCTTCATCCCTCAAAGAGAAAGGAAAAAGCTTAAGCTTAACAATTTCACCATCTACTTCTTTGTACTTTTGCATATCACAAAGCTCAATAAAATTATTTAAGTGCAAAGCAGCATCATCTCTAGCACCATAGAATTGTTCTTTCATAACAAGGTTCAGCAAAGCAGGTTTAATCTCATAAGAAGGTGCTGAAGTAGCAGGTGTAGCAATAGGAGTGCAGATAAAGTCACTGTTGTTGTGACTAGTGAAGTCACACAACTTGGTGTTTTCATTGGAACCCATAGTAGCAGCAGGTATTTTTGGTATTTTTGATAAGGGACACAAAATTAAAAACTGAAAGGTAAACTAACAAGACTAAAAAGCCAAGATAAAAGATAGTGTGCAACTCCCCTATCTTGTAGGCTGGAGTCCCCGACAACGGCGCCAGAAATTAGCTTGATACGGTGAGGATAGTTCTCTCACTCCTCGTTGGTTACCCCAAGTGGAAGGTGAGATGTAGCGTAGCAGCAAATTTCCCTCGGTGAAGATACCAAGGTTATCGAACCAGTAGGACTCCAAGAGATACAAGTAGGTGACAACGGCGCCAGAAATTAGCTGTTGTCGTGGACCTGCACACATATACAGATAACTTTGCTCCCAACGAGTACAGAGGAGTTGTCGATTCCTCCGGCCTTGCTGTTTACAAAGGATTAACGCAAAAGATAATGATAGTAATAGCAACTGAAAAGTAAATTGAAGGCGTAAATAATAGTATAAAGATGGACCGGGGTCCCGTGATTTTCACTAGTGATGTCTCTCTCCCAAAAGACGATAAAAGTGCTAGCGAGGTAAACAAATCACAGTTGGGCAATTGACAGGATTATGAAGGCACCGCAATGCTAACTATGCTGCAAAGAAAGGAAGGGCTCAAAAGCAATGGGCAGTACTCCAAGGTAAGTAGACCAAAATCCATCTGTATCTACTACGAATCATCCACCTTGAGATATCTATCCAGAACATCTCGCTGGTATTAAGTTGCGAATCCCACCCAAAGTGTAAATCCAAAGGAACAGACAACTGCATTAAAAGAACTTTGCGTAAAGTAAACAATCCTTGCATCCGCGGATACAAGCACTGTTGTTTTATCCCTGATGGCAATAGCACATCCCCTAGTCTCATGTTTCTGTCACTCAAGCTAGACATCAAGGGGCTGAACCCACAATCAAGCATAACGCTCCCTCTTAGAGTTGCAACAAATCACTTGGCGAAAGTAAAATACGGCAACGGAGAACATTCAAGAATTTACTCAAGAACAAAATATAAAAGAGAAGAACCAAATATATTACTCATCAAAATCTGAACATAGTCTCATAATCCATCAGATCCCAACAAACTCAGCATAGCAACGATAGAAAATTACAAAGCACTACTGCAGAATAGCTTATAGCCACCAATACATTAGTGACGGGCAAAAATATGCACGTCACTGGTAACAATTATCAGTGACGGGCATCATTATGCTCGTCACTGGTAAATCTCGGCAGGTGATTATAGAACATACTAGTGACAATTAAGTATCGTCGCCCGTCACTGCTAATTATCAATGACAGACAGAAGAAATGCCCGTCACTGGTGTTACTTTTATCAGTGACGGGCTGATTTATATGATCGTCGCTGGTATAAATCTCGTACCTGATGTGTTTTATTATTATTTGGCAAAAATATCAGAGAAAAAAAATACACAATCTACACTTGAAGTTGATTGGCTGCAAAAAGGAGACATGGATCAGTAACATGGCGTAAATCCAACCATCGATCCATATCCCCATCTCAATCCATCAATTAATCAATCTAATAAACCTCAAATTTTTTTAATCAATCTAATGAAAAAAATGAAAAGGAGAGGGACAGAGCCCACGAGAGAGCATCTCTGGCGAACCCCACCACATCCCTCGTCGCCTCTCCCTCTCTCTCTCTCTCGCCGTGGCCGCCACCCACGCCGTCCGGTTCCGGCAAGATCCGGCCGCGCGCAGCACGCCCCCGAGCTCCCCATAGTCCGCGTCTGCGTTCCCTGCTTCCAGATCCGGTGCTCAAGGGCTCCACCCTCCCCCCGCGGCTAGGGTTCAGGCGCCTCCCCCAAACTTCGCCGGGATCCACCATAACCGGCGACGGCGAGCCGGAGGTGGACTAGTCTGGCACAGGTTGGTCTCTCCCCACCCTCTCCTCAACTCACGTCATCTTGTCTTACTTTTTCTGCAGGTCGCCATGACGTGGACGACGATGACGGAAGGATGGGCGCACCTCCGTGGGATGCAACGCCGCCAGGGAGATGAAGCTCCTTATCCCCCACCACGCAGAGGCCCCATGGAGTCTCCCTCCTAGCGCCCGAAACCCTACCGAGTACGAATCTCTCCGGCTGTCTCCTTCTCTTTTCTGCTAAAATTATGAATGTAGTGATATAGATTTTGCACGGGGGAATTCCTGGAACTTGCAAAAAAAATCTTGCACGGGAGATTTTGCACGCAGAGGCCCCATGGAGTCTCCCTCCTAGATCTTGTTTTACTTTTTATGCAGGTCTCTACATTTTCTGCTAAAGTTTTCTAGGATGTTGGTCTGAAGGAATAATAACTGGCAAAAATTAAACAATTTTGTCTGTTACCTGAATATTTATAACCGCTAGTCATCTTGGATAGGGCTAACATAACCATAAACATTAGAATGTACTAAGGCACTACTCTCACCTAGCATATGCTAATCGAACGGATATATTCTGAAAGAAAACCTTGCATCTATTATGTAATTAAATGATTTAATGGTATAGATTACAACTTAAAATGTATGGTATAGAGTTGGGCAAGGCACGTACATGAAGGTTACTTTATGTGTCGGTGGGTATGTGGTGTGCATCATAGGTACGATCAAACAGATTGAAATCAACGTCTTAGATACTAAATTATCTATAAAAAATACACATGTATCCTTTTGATTAACTACATCATTTCATGTGCATTTGCTATTGATGGTTTTTCTTTGCATAAAAAAACGATACTTGCCTATTCTATTTTGATTGAACTCTAGACTTCTTATCTAACAACTTCTCTTCATCTCCTCCTGATGCTTTAGTTTTGGTTCATCACGTTTGAAGAAAACTGTAGCAAATTGTTATAGGAGGACAACGACTGCCGAAACCAAATCAACTTCTCTTCATCTCACTATTGTAGTTATGGTTCAGTTTTGGATGGCTCAAAACTATAGGGAAGGCCTCTCTGACAATAAAATTTATCAAGGAAAAGATAACCACAACAGTGAGAAGGGGATGTACATACAACACAATGGATGTACAAGATTTAAAAAATAAATAAATAAAAATAATTATTTACTGTTTGTCACCATTCATCTTTTCATATACCTCATAAATGAATTTGTGTCTCAAGTTTAAACTTTACATGAAGGGGACCATGGAGAGGCTGCCGCGGGTCGAGTTCTAGGCCATGCCGGGCAGGAGGGCGACCCTGATGAGTGCATGGACACTTGCTGCCTCCTAGGAAAATGATTTTCTGTTAAGTAACTAGCCTGCAAATATATACATGTACTCCCTCCGTTCCAAAATAACTGTCGGAGTAGCTAGTTGTCGTTGCTCGTATTTACATACGTACACTATCCATCACCGCTTAATTAGTTAGCTGGGTAATTTACTGGTCACTGATAGTGAAAGCTAGGTATCATTTCTATTTGGCATCTGCGTTTTACTTTTAACACCGGAAAGAAGAAAAAGGGTTGGCTAGCTATAGCTATCTAACTGTGCACAACAATTCCATGGCAACTACTGTTCCAATAGATTTATAGATGTTTCGTCAAATAACTGTTGCATGTTCTCGCCTCTTGATCAGCGTGGCCTACTGTCAATGCTCATCTACATGAACAAAATCTTGTTTGCTAATGGTATTTAGTTGATAGGTGTTCGCGGACACCCCATTTCACTTGCTGTTTGTTCACAAGTCGTACCTGAACAGTGAGTGTCGTAGCCAGAGGGTCAATCCACTCAAAATCTTCTCATTCCAGTGTGTTGCGCAACAATCTAGAGTGTTAGTTAGGAATGTAAGATCGCCGATGTAACTATATTCCATTGGTTCGTTGGGTTAGGAATGGATTCCATTCAAAATACGTTGCTATCAGTGAGCGTTTGGTTTATACTTAGCTTCTAGCTAGGATTGCTGGCAAGTTAGGATTCCCAACAATCCAAGCCATAGGAAAGGAATACGGTATACCTTTCCTGGTAAATACTTGCTTGGATTGAGAACCTATAATTTCCTTATAAAACAATCTAGTTAAGGGTAGTAGTATTGTTGTTTATGTGTTTTAAGTGTTATTTTGATTTTGCATTTTTTCTACTTTGCATCTTTTTCCTTATGCTACTTGCATTGCATCTCTGCCATTAATGGTTGTTGCTGGAATGGAAAAGGTGCACGTACTAAACTAAGATGCTCATGACAACTTGCAGGGTTGCTGCTTGGCTGAGTCTAGAACCAAAGAATGGCTAGTGTGCCGGATCTTCCAAAGGGACAGGTAGTTGTCGTCGTCCAGGCGAAAAATGTCGGGCGACCATGGAACCGACGCTCACGACACGATATCGATGCCGCTGTCCCATCATCGACGACGTCTTCTTGCAGCAGCTGCGTCACAAGCGGTGGCAGCTCCTCGAACCTGTTCTTTGGCTGCTGCTAAACGCCTTTTGGTTTGCAGTCTAAATTGGTGGAGCTTTAGTTTGGGATGCAATTTTTCTATGTAGCAGCTTGAGAGCACATGGTAGAAGTTGACGTTTCAAAAGAGTTGGGATTTGAGGTGTAGGATATCCTGAAATGGCAGAAAATTGGTTTGGATATTGTGCTATTGATGTTAATTCCACTTTGTAGTACTATGAGTGTTTGTGATCATGTTTTGTTACGTATGAGTGTCAGTGATCCTATTGTGTTATGTATGTGCAAATGCAATATTTTTTATTTTAAAAATGTATAGTAGTGACGGGCAAACTACCAAAATCACAAATTATCCGTCAGTGCTAATAACGTAGAAGCAATATTGAAAAACTAACTAGTGACGGGCATGAAGAAATGCCTGTCACTAGTGAACAGATACTAGCGACGGGCGCCCTCCCGTCACTATTAACCTATTACCAGTGACGAGTTACTAGTGACGGACACCTTGCCCCTCACTGGTGGGGCATTTGGGCCCGTCACTGGTAAGCTATTCTGCAGTAGTGAAGGTTTCTCGATCATGTGAGGTAGCTCACGAGGTCTCGAAAGTGGAGGCACAAAGAAGGGATAGATAGATCACATAGCTACTGGTCACGGACCCATGGTCCAAGGAAAACTACTCACGGTACATATGGGAGGCATCCATGGCTATGGATGGTCTCTCGGAGGGGGTAGCTTCTCCCGGCAGGGTGCCGGAGCAGCTTCTCCAGGCAGCCCCGATCTTGAAACGGCGGCGGCGGTACAGAGGCGAGATCGTGATAGAGGGATCGATATTAGGGGTTTCCGTCACGGGGGGTAAATATAGGCGAGGGGGGCACCGAGAGGGGCCACGAGGCAGTCAGGAGGGTGCTTGGCGCGGGCCAGGGTGGGGCCGCGCTAGGGATGGCAATTTTATCCATGGATGTGGATACCCGACCCGGTAGGGAAAGGGTATGGAGCGCATTCCTACCCATGGATCCATGGATATGGATACCCGCAAACAGCTGGGTTGGGCACGGTTATAATTTCTGCTCCATGGATATCCAATGGATACCCATATGATAGGTGGGGGCATATGCAAGTGACACTAAACTAAGCAAAAGTCCAACCCCCAAGTCACTCGTGATCATAGAAGATCAAAGACTGGCCCATATTCCCCAATCCCCTTCAACCCCAAGTTACAACTTCGGTTATGATGTAATGAGATTTTAATATAAGTGTTCTACTATGAGACTATTTTACTACTGTAGTTATGATTTTTGAACAATGTACTTGCTACCTACTTATGCTTGTAGGTTATGTTGTCATTAGTGAATGAACGATGAATCGATGATGAGTTAATTTGATCTTTGGGAAGGCTTCATGCGAATTTTTTTATGCCCATGGAGCTCCATGGGTATATGGGTATCCAATGGGTTTGGGCATGGGCACAAGTTGTGCCCATGGATACCTTGGTGGACGGGCAGAAGGTAGGAAGATGGGTCATGGGTTGGATTTGGACCAGCTCCACCCGCACCAAACCCGACCCATTGCCATCCCTAGGCCGCGCCAGCTGCCCTCCTGGCTGCCTGGTGGTGGCCCTCCTTCCCTCTTTTGGTGATTCCAGAAGCTTCCGTTGCGCTGATTTTTTATCTGATTTTCCGGGATTTTTTGGAGCACTTTTAATGGCCGGAAAACCTGAAATACAAAAACAACAGAAAACAGCAACTGGCAGCTGGGTGCACTGGGTTAATAGATTAGTCCAAATATGCTCAAAAGTTTATGAAAGTCCAAGCAAAACATGGCAAAGTCACACAAAACATGCATGGAGCAAGCCGAAATTATAGATACGTTTGGGACGTATCAACACCTTCCGTAGATTAGGGTTTCTTGTGTGTTGCTACTCAAAGGGAAGTGTGCAGTTTTCACCTAGGGGAGAGGTAAGGACTTAATGATTATCCAACTTCCTCCCTCCCTGAAAACTGAGGCATTTTCCTCTCTGAGTACCCCGTGCCCACGGGGCTTACCGTGCGCACGGGGTTATGCGATTTTCCTCTGGGATATCAGGAACGGGTGTGTGGGGGCAGTTCTCATTCTGGCCCAGCACCACGCCCCTGTTCCTCCTGGTCGTCGCCGCCATCGCCTGGGGTGCTCCCGGACGGCTCCCTCTGGCCCAGCACCACCCCCTCCTCGCCGCCGGCCACCATGGCCTCGTCCGGTGAGGATCCCCCCCGCTTGCCACCTTGTTCTTTTGAACAAATTATTTAGGATGTTGGTTCTCTTCGGTTCCATGGTGTTAGGGATGTTTCTCAGTATATTGCAGTAGATTTGCATTGCTTCTAAGCCTGAATTTACCTCCTCAGCCCGTCCCTCCCCTCCTCACGAGGTTTGAGCTACGACTGGGAGGACCCCTTGCCCACGGGACTTGTACCATGCGCACGGGCCCCCGTGCCCACGGTACAGACCCCGTGTGCATGGGCCTTCCAAGAAGAACCAACCCAGAGCTACTGTTTTCCACTTTCCTTTTATCCCTTGTCTCTGAGAATTTGCACATGTCTCGTCTTTTGTCTGTAGATTCCCCCAACTGTACGACTGTGTTTGTTCGTCGCAAGCGTGCTGATGCTAGCGAGGAAGTAATACTCGCCCCTCGTTGGTTACCCCAAGTGGAAGCTTGAGATGTAGCGTAGCAGCAAGATGTCCCCTAACCTAGAGGATAGGGTTTATGTCTCTAGTAGGACTCCAAAGACGACAAGTAGGTGGTTCGTCAAGTGACGCTTCGTTGATAATCACTTTTTTTTCCTTGACCAGCACACAAATACAAATAACTTTGCTCCCAACGAGTACAAAGAGGTTGTCAATCTCTCCGGCCTTGCCGTTTACAAAGGATCAACACAAGAGATAATACTAGTGATAATTGCAACTACAAAGTAAAACAAGAAGTAAATTGAGGGTGTAAACGGTGGTGGAAATATGGACCGGGGTCCCATGATGTTCACTAGTGATGTCTCTCTCCCAAAAGACGATAAACAACTATGCGAGATGAACAAATTATAGCTGGCCAATTGACAGGATTACAAATGCAAACCAATGCTAACTATGCTAAAGGAAGAGGCTCAAAAGTACGCAAAAACAAGTAGACCGAAATCCATCTACATCTACTCACTAATCATCCACCTTGAGATATCTATCCAGAACATCTCACTGTTATTAAGTTGCGAACCCCACCCAAAGTGTAAACCCAAAGCAACATACAACTGCATTAAAAAACTTTGTGTAAAGTAAACAATCCTTGCAACCACGGTTACAAGCACCGTTGTTTTCCCCCTTGTGGCAACATCACATCCCCTAGACTGATGTTTCTGACACTCAAGCTAGTCATCAGGGGGCATGAACTCACAATCATGCATAACGCTCCCTCTTGGAGTTACTACCTACTACTTGGCCAAAGCAATAAATAGCAACGGAGAACATGCAAGAATTACTCAAGAACACAAATATAAAAGGAGAAGAACCAAATATATTACTCATCACAATCTGAACATAATCTCATAATCCATTAGATCCCAGAAAACTCAACATAGCAACAGCAGAAAGAATTACATATGTGCCTTGATCATGTAGGGCAGCTCACAAGGTTTAATCCATGAAGTACAAAGAGGGGGAGAGGACATCACATAGCTATTGATCATGGACCCATGGTCCAAGGTGGACTACTCACGGTTCATCCGGGAAGCGTCCATGGTGGTGGAGAAGATCCCGGAGGTCAATCCTCCCTCCGGCAGGGTGCCGGGAAGAGGTATTCTGGCGCTCCCGATCTTGGAAACGCGACGGCGGCGGAACGGAGGCGATATCGCGAAAAAGGGTTCTGTCTTCGGAGGTTTCAGAGGACGAGGTAAATATAGGCGAAGGGGGGCAGCCAGGGGGGCCACTGTAATGCCCGATATGCGGTACTGTTCCAGATCTAGATGTTTCCTTCCAGATCCAGGGACGAAGCACATATCAGCCCCACCGCGACATATGACAATGCCATATGCCCCGGATTTCCAACATGATATCACAACATTACAGCTACAATGATACAACATCTCATACAATGGGCATACAACTTCCTTAATGCAATACATCAGCTGAAGATACATGTCTGAGTACAGACTATAATCAAATGCCTAGTGTCAAAGGTAAAACACACCATTCCCACGTCCACACGAGTCCAGGATCTCCGCCGAGATCCACCTAACTAGTCGTCGTCGAGTCTCCATGAAGGCGTCCAGAAGCATAACATGCGTAAAAGAGAGAAGAAACGGGTGAGCTATATCAACAAGTCTTATAACTAACTTCTCACGATAAGATGGGGGTAGTGGTTGAGGTTGCAGCCGCACTAGCATTACATGAGTGGCTAACGTTCTATTTAGAGTAAGATGAGAACCAAGTAGTCGATGAGGAATCTCCTCCAACAAGTCTTGCTATCAGCTACTTACGCAAACATAACACCTATCCTATCCTTGTCCTCCCCTTCATCACCCGATGAAGAAGAAGCGGTCAAGGCACACGCACGTTGATCAAGTTATAGTTATGATTTAGTTGATGTTATCTATGAACAAGACGTAGGTCCCAAGTCATCCATAACTGTGGGCACGGCTTCTCGAAAAGATTTAACCCTGCAGGGGTGTACCAACTGCCCATTATAAGCTTCACATGTACGCCCGGTTTTCGCTTGGCTGTGTGAAGACACCTGAAACTCCGGAACGTCAGAGTCCCTCTAACTAACAACGCACAATTCCGGGTGGCCCCCGGTGAGTCGACATCCAGTTCAGGAGCCGGTCGCGCTCTCGATCTGGTCTCTACCATATGCCTCGGGTTTAGATTGCCGGTAAATTATCACATGAGGTCGGGTCCTCAGCCGGACAGGTTGGACCAACAGGGAAACCATGTCCCCACTGGCCCGGTATGTTTCAAAAGAAAAAGTCTGCTAGGAGCTACCCGACAGACATATGCATGGTTGCAAATGGTAAATCATCTTGGGCCACCACTAGAATCTTTTTGGAGCTAGATAGGTAAGACAAGAGGACCCCATAGAATCCCACACACGATTAGGCACGCTCAATCTTAGAACCAATACCCGAAACTCGGATCCTAGGTGACTCGAATGGAACAAAGCGCCAAGGAGGATAGCCTGACCTTCCATCCTTGGTCGAATATAGTCAACATTATAATAAATATATCATCCAAAACAATTTAATAATGTGATATCCCAAACCAAGGAGTAATAGGGTAACAGGATAACAGTTGATAGCATCCTAAGCATGCATACTAAGCATTGGTTAAGCAAGCAATGTACATGGCCAAACAATGGTTTTCTAGGATGTGGGGGACATATCTGTTTGGGTTTTAATATGAAGGCTTAAATGTAAGGTGGTAGGATCAAGCAATCGTTCTATCCTATACTTAGGCAAGTGAGCTGAAAAGTTATAAGCATGATATATGCTCCCCCTTACATGTTGAGAAGACGACGCCGAAGGTGTAGTCGAACGCAAACTCGCAACGTCTCCGAGAGTACCCGCGGAAGCACACAAGAAGGAAACACTGGAAAGTCAATCGACGAGCAAGCATCTATTAATACAAGAAATCTCCAGCAAACAACATCAAGAAGGCAACACGAGATATTGCACTACGGTATCGCATCTATCGTCAAGAGCGGTTACTAACAGTTTAAGAGAAGTATCGTCCACACACGACGATACCGCACATTTATCATAGTTCAAGTTGTTTAGCTACACAACATGAGCAAAGGTTGTTAAAATGGCATATCACTCAAGCATGGCATGTCACACAAACATGGCAAGAGATGAAGCATAAAGTAAACTATCTATTCTAGTCAATTTAAGTGAGGCGAAATCTTAAACATGGCAAAGGGATGCATCTAATTGAAGTACACATGATCCTTAACACATACAAGCAAGAATTGCTGGCATAGGCATCATGGATGTGACACAAGCATCAACCAAACTTGGATAAAATAACAACAACAACAACAACAACAAACAGTAAACATAATGTAGAAGTGTTTAGCAAGCAATTGCACCATCTAGATGACCTCAAATGGATTAACTCACTAAAGCAAAAAAGTTAGAGCACAACACAAAGAACAAATTTCATTTTGGGGTCGTATCCATCCGAGTTATAGATCTAATGCAACAGTCGTTGGAAAACAACACAAAATAACATATTTAAAGGACTTAGCCGAATTACCAGAAAAATGCGTGTTGCTTAGCTATCCATCTTACTGGGGAAGAAATGCATACAGACCGGCCCAACACACAAATCACAAAAAGAAAAGGAGTCCGCCTCACCATTGCGAGCCTCAACCCACGACGACGATGGGCGACGGATAGCCAGCCGTCGCCTAGGGGTGAGAAGGGTGTTGCGGGCCGCCGGGAGGTGGTGGGCCACGAAATGAGGGCAGGCCGGCCCAGGCGGCGGCCGGTCAACGGATCGGGATCGGGTCTGATCTCGACCTCACGAGACACGCTGCTGGAGGCCGTCTCCGGCGAGGTCGACGCGAGGAGACCGCGACTCGATGTGGCGTAGGACTCGGCGGCGGGTCGTCCGACGACGAACGACGACGCGGCCGCACCATGGCGGTCGGTTCTGGCCGGCGGTGGAGCTTCGGGCAGCGTGGGACCGCGCAGTTCGTCGGCTGGCCATGGCGCGGCGGCTTCCTGCGAGGGAGAAGAAGTGGAGGGGTGAGAGAGGGAGATGTGGAGGCGCGGCGCGGTGAAGGATCACCGGAGCGCGGCGCAGCGGCGCGGTCGCCGACCGGCGGTTGGCGTGAGGCGTCGGGGCTGGCTCGGGTGCGGCGGCACCGGAGGGCCCGAGCGGGACGCTGTGGAGAGGAGGGGCCATGCGGGCCCCGTTTGCTTTGGATGGGTTGGTGGGGTTACGTGGCGCCATCTAGAGTGTCAGATCTCAGATCCGACGGCTCCGTAGGGCCAAGGGGCTAGGGTTTCGGATTTTGGAGGGGTAGGTGGAAGATCTGAATATTTTTCAGGGGGTGGCTGCAAATATTAGGCTAGGGAAACCCTAGAAGGGCTAGGAGAGGGCGGTGGTCTATTTATAGGCTGGCTTGGATGGCAGGTTTACACAAACGCCCTCGGGTTTTCTCTCTCGCGTCCGATACTCCACGTTTCTGACCGCCGGGAGTCCATACGACCTTCAATTCGGACAAAATCTCAAATCACGCGCTCAGCGTGGCGAGCCCGTCCGTCCTACCTCACTTTGATACCGTTCCGAGAACATTTTTCGGCGCCCCATAATATAATATGTTTATTAAATAAACGAGGTTTTATTGTTCCGATGGCGATTGTTGGTCCTGTGTCGGAAGTTGCGACGGTGATCGGGTGAAACTCGGTGTCACAAAAAGGTCGTGTGCCATTGTGGAAAGGTTCGGTCACGCATCCGATACGAAAAAGAGGGGGGAAATATTCATCGATTAATAAATCGGCGAATCAAACACTGCAAACAATTCTAGCAATCAACAAAATAAAGCAACAAACAAATTTTTTAATTTGGGTGAAAATCATGGACTGTTACAATACAACACCATCAACAAGGGATCTCGTCCTGAGATCCTGGACGATTCGGGGGAGAGGGGGGAGAGAAAAGAGAGACGACGCACTTCAACACCACCAACAAGGAACTCTGCTCCATGTCGAACGACGAGCCTCCGTCGAGAAACTTTCCGCAAAGAGACGGCAACGTCGAAAGACGGAGCCGTCAGGAGATCAAAAGGAACAACGACAACTCAAATCGACGATCAAGGGAAGTACTCTCACTGAAATCGTGAGGATACTAGGCAAGAGGACTGAAGTCAATGGATGACCAAGATGTAAACCAGAGTCGGATAGACTAGAGGTACTACAGGATTTCCCAACCAGAGATCGGAATCGAGACAATACGCTGCAAGAAGGGCATTGTAACGGTTCCGAAACTCCACACACTCGATATCCTAGAACATTTTCATCCGGAAAGTTTTATCGGCTCTGGTCGTGTGACAAACAGATGAACCGGAGGAAAAATGTTCCACGTTCGGCATGTTAGAGGGGGGCGGTGGGTATGCAGTTAGTGTATTCGTACTCATTGTATTGTTCTGGGCAACTTTCATGTATAAAGTACTTTCATCTGATTTACGGTTTAAAATATATTGATTTTCAAAATTCTATTCAATTTATAATCATTTCTAGAATTTCTTCTATTATTTAAACAACATTATCCATAATAGTAATGTTGACCAAGTCAACTTGATAGAGGGGACCCACATGTCATAGGATGGAGCCTTTGACCTGGTCAACTGACCAGTGGGCCCCATGTGTCATAGACTCCCAGTGGATTTCTCTAAAATTACTAAGTCTGATAATTTGATATTGTTTAGCCCTCTTGTGAATTTAATAACTAATTAATTAAGCCAAAACAGATATATGGTAATTATATTATTTGATCTAGGATATGTGTACAACATGCCCATGCCATTTGTATTATTTATAAGAATCAATAACACAAAGTTTTGGGACTATGAAGTGGTTAAGATAATATTTATAACTTAGCAGAAATTTGCTAAGTCTAGGAATTTCTGTTGTTAACAGAATTTAGTTGTGTTAAAAAGACTATAACTATAGTTATATACATCCTATGATCTTGAGCCCAACATCAACTTGAGCATCTATATGTGATCTACAAACTGGTACAAGTTTCATCAATATTAGAGTTCATTTGTCTACTTAAATCTTTCCTTGAAAAGTGTTATCTGCTGATAATTCCAGAAATTGTTAAAATGTACCAACTTTGCCTCACGAATTCCATTGATCCATAGCTCTAATTGAGATGCTTCCTATAAGTGTTTTGCACTACAACAAGAGTAATATCATGCCATAGCCTCAGATGGCATGAAATTTGCACTTTGTGAATTTTATTGCATTTAATCCAGGCATCAACTAAAGTTGGTCCAATGGTACAAAATGGAGCTGGTTGCTTCAATTTTTTATTCATATAATTTTTGTTCATATTAGAATTCGTTTTTCCCTTTGTTTGCTGCTGAGAAAGGAACAACAAATAAGCAACAGCAGTAGCATCAACTGAACATCAGCAGAAGCATATCTAACAGCAGCTGCAACTGGCCGCAGCTTCAGCAGAAGCAGCAGCTAGCTAGTAGCTTCAGCAGAGCAGCAGGGGGCGCAGCCATGCTAGCGCGCGTGCAGCAGCAGGTTGCAGCGACCGAGCGCGACCACTCCATGGCGGCTGGCAGCGGCGAGCAGCGACAACCGCGGGCGAGCGGCGGAAGCGTGGGCGGACGGCACACGTGGGGGCGCGACCATGGGTTCCAGGGCGCGGCCGAGCGCGAGGCAGAGCGCAGCCAAGCGCGTGCTGAATTTTTCACTCATTTGCTGAGTGGGACTTTGGCCCAAAGCACTTTGTAAATTCTGAAATTCTCTTGGTCCAGTCATGCATAGCAAGTGGTGGGAAGTTTAGTACCACCTCGCTAGTGGAGGGAGAGCCACACCTCTTTATAAGGTGAGCTCCACTAGCACTTGTAAGAGCTTGAGAAGAGAAGTGCTACACGCGCGCTCCTTCTCCTCACTCGCCTCGCCACGACGCGACGCGCGCGCGTCGGGTTTCGGGAATGAGCCGAGCCGAGCCGAGGACAAAGCTATGCGTACGTTTATATTTTTGCAGCTCGGGAAAATTAGGGCTCTACTCCCACGTCGGCCCGTCCCGCTGCGTCTATATAAACAGCGCAAACCCTACCTTGGCCGCACCACCATATGGTTCCTCCTCCTCGTTCCAGATCATTGCGCCGCCGCTCAAGTCTTCTCCATCCCTTCTTCCGGCGTGCACCGCAAGAAGGGACAGCAGGCCTCCGAAACTCCGCCTCTCGAGATCCTGTACGGGAGAGGGGCGATCAGGTTATTGGGGAGCGCACTCGCGCGACTGCTGACATCGACGACTACTTCTCCGACGACGACTTCTTCCTGGACGTCGGCAGCCTCTCCATCAACGACATGGGCGACACCAACACCAAAACCAGCGGCTCCACACCCGCTGCACCGTACGTGATCTGTTCTTCTCTGTTTGAGATCATGTTGCAAGTCGTGTTCCTAGTAATTGCTTTAGATGTGATCTCGTTGTCTACTGTTTTAGTAGATCGCATGGCTAGTTTGATCTGTTTCATTATTGCCATGGATTGTTTGTCTATTTCGTGGATTAAATCATATGCTAAATTGCTAATATATTCAACAATCCAAAAACCTGATTATAGGCAATTTACTGCATCTGGCTTACTTGCGTCTATGAAGCCGCCGCCTTTCAAGGGGGTGAACTATAAGCGGTGGCGCACGAGAGCAGTGTACTGGCTTCAGTCCATGCAATGCTATGACGCCACCAAGGGAAAGCCCGAGGGCGATCTTAATCCTGCACAGCAGGAGGCTTATGAGAAGATCGATACTCTCTTTAAGGGTGCCCTCCTTGCCATTCTTGATGATTCCATTGTGGATTAACATATGTCGTTTGATAACGGCAAGGACATGTGGGATGCGCTCGAGGCCAAGTTTGGGGCCTCGGAAGCTGGCAGCGAATTGTATGTCATGGAACAATATTATGACTACAAGATGACTGATGAGCGCTCTGTTGTTCAACAAGCGCATGAGATACAGTCGCTTGCCAAAGAACTTGAGCACTTCAAGTGTGTGTTGCCGGACAAGTTTGTGGCCGGAGGCATTATTGCCAAACTTCCACATTCGTGGAACAACTTTGCTACTTCTTTAAAACACAAGAGGCAAGAGTTTTGCGTTGCGAATCTCATTGGGACTCTTGATGTTGAAGAGAAGGCGAGAGCAAAGGATACACGTGCTCGAGTTCCTGAGGGTGGTTCAAGTTCCCATATGGTACATAAAAAGAACTACCAGCCCAACAAGTTCAACTTCAAGAATAAATCTGGTGGAAAAGGAAAGTTCGACAAAAAGAACAAGCCGTCACAGCCTACCAACTTCAAGAAGAATACTAATAAGAAGAAGGGAGTGTGCCATGTCTGTGGCAGTGAAAAACATTGGGCCTCCAGCTGCCCTAATCGCTATGAGGAGCGCGGACCTGAGAATGGCGGCAAGACCGCCAATGTTGTCATTGACACGGAGATGAAAGACTCTGGGTACGTCCCTACAATTCTTTCATTATGTCAGTCTCCTGATTGGTTGATTGATACTGGTGCCAATGTTCATGTTTGTGCTGACGCCTCTATGTTTTCTTCTTATCAGGTCACAGGGACTTCCCCCGTGCTGATGGGGAACGGGTCATATGCTACTGTTCGTGGGGTCGGTACGGTGGATCTGAAGTTTGCTTGGGGGAAGATCGTGCGACTGAAGAACGTTCATCATGTGCCCTCCATCAATAAAAATCTCGTTAGCGGTTCGCGTTTGTGTCGAGATGGTTTTAAGTTGGTTTTCGAGTCCAATAAAGTTGTAATTTCCAAGTATGGACAATTCATTGGGAAAGTCTATGAATGCGGAGGCTTGTTCCGCCTATCTTTGTCAGATATTTGCACCAAAGTTGTTAATCACATTTGCTATGATAATGAGTCCAATGTTTGGCATTCTCGACTCTGTCACATTAACTTTGGTAGCATGACGCGGTTAGCTAATATGAGTTTAATTCCGAAGTTTCCTACTGTCAAGGGTTCAAAGTGCCAAGTTTGCGTTCAAGCTAAGCAACCTCGCAAGTCCCATAAGACTGCAGAGGCAAGAGACTTGGCACCACTGGAACTTATACATTCAGACCTCTGTGAGATGAATGGTGTGATGACAAAAGGTGGAAAGAAATATTTCATGACGTTGATTGATGACTCTACTAGATATTGTTATGTGTATCTTCTGAAATCTAAAGATGAGGCTTTAACTTACTTCAAAAACTATAAAGCTGAAGCAGAGAACCAACTTGATCGAAAGATTAAACGGCTTAGGTCTGATCGTAGTGGAGAATACTTTTCCAATGAATTTGATTTGTTTTGTGCGGAACATGGTATAATACATGAGAGGACGCCTCCCTATTCACCTCAGTCAAATGGGGTGGCCGAAAGAAAGAACCGAACTCTAACTGATTTGGTTAACGCCATGTTAGATACTTCGGGTCTCTCCAAGGCATGGTGGGGGGAGGCGCTAATGACTGCATGTCATGTCCTAAACCGAGTTCCCACAAAGACAAAAACTGTTACCCCATTTGAGGAATGGGAAAGGAAAAGGCTGAAACTCTCTTACTTACGTACTTGGGGCTGTTTGGCAAAGGTCAATATACCGATCCCCAAGAAGCGCAAGCTTGGACCAAAAACCGTAGATTGTGTTCTGTTGGGTTATGCTTTTCATAGCATTGGTTATAGATTTTTGATAGTAAAATCTGAGGTATCCGACATGCGTGTTGGTACAATTATGGAGTCGAATGATGCGACTTTCTTTGAGGATATATTTCCTATGAAGGATATGCCTACCTCATCAAACCAGGAGGTTCCTACTTTATTTGGTCAGGATTTAACTGAGATTCCTGAGACCACCATTTCGATAGAACATGTTGAGAATCCTGAGGAGGATGACAATGAAACTCCTGTAAGGAGCAAGAGACAGAGGACTGCAAAGTCCTTTGGTGATGATTTCATTGTGTACCTCGTGGATGACACACCCAGCACTATTTCAGAAGCCTATGCATCTCTTGATGCTGACTATTGGAAGGAAGCCGTTCGTTGTGAGATGGATTCCATCTTGGCTAACGGAACCTGGGAAATTACTGAACGTCCTTATGGGTGCAAACCTGTAGGATATAAGTGGGTGTTCAAGAAAAAGCTTAGGCCTGATGGTACTATTGAGAAGTACAAAGCAAGGCTTGTGGCCAAGGGCTATACTCAAAAAGAAGGTGAAGAATTCTTCGATACTTACTCACCAGTGGCCAGATTGACCACTATACGGGTGCTACTTTCATTGGCTGCCTCGCACGGTCTTCTCGTTCATCAAATGGACGTTAAGACAGCTTTCCTCAATGGAGAGTTGGACGAGGAAATTTACATGGAGCAGCCAGATGGTTTTGTAGTACCTGGTCAAGAGGGCAAGGTGTGTAAGTTATTGAAGTCGTTGTATGGCCTTAAGCAAGCTCCTAAGAAGTGGCACGAAAAGTTTGAAAGGACTTTAACTGCTGAAGGCTTTGTTGTAAACGAGGCCGACAAGTTTGTGTACTATCGCCATGGTGGGGGCGAGGGAGTCATTCTTTGTCTATATGTCGACGACATATTGATTTTTGGGACCAACCTTGATTTAATCAAGGAGGTCAAGGATTTCTTATCTCGCTGTTTTGAGATGAAAGATCTAGGGGTAGCTGATGTTATCTTGAACATCAAGCTACTAAGAGATGATGATGGTGGGATTACTCTACTTCAGTCTCACTATGTGGAAAAGGTCTTAAGTGGATTTGGGTATAGCGACTGTAAGCCCTCTCCAACACTATATGATCCTAGCGTGCTACTTCGTAAGAATAAACAGATTGCTAGAGATCAACTGAGATACTCTTAGATTATTGGCTCGCTTATGTACTTGGCAAGTGCCACGAGGCCTGACATCTCATTTGCTGATAGCAAACTGAGCCGATTTGTGTCAAATCCGGGAGATGATCATTGGCATGCGCTTGAGAGAGTTATGCGATATTTGAAAGGCACTGCGAGCTATGGGATTCACTATACTGGGTATCCTAGGGTACTTGAGGGTTATAGTGATTCCAACTGGATATCTGATGCTGATGAGATTAAGGCCACAAGTGGGTATTTGTTTACACTTGGTGGTGGCGCTGTTTCCTGGAAGTCTTGCAAGCAGACCATCTTAACGAGGTCAACTATGGAAGCAGAACTCACAGCATTAGACACAGCCACTGTTGAAGCAGAGTGGCTTCTGTTGGAAATATGCCCTAGAGGCAATAATAAAATGTTATTATATATATTTCCACGTTCGTAATTAATGTTTATATTTCTGTGCTATAATTGCAATGACCCTGACTATGAGATTCAGAAGAAAACTCACTTGCATGTGTGGAAATGTAAACACAAAGAGTTCCTGGTTTAGCCTCTAAGACCAGCTCATGTGCTAACTGATGATTACGTTTTCTTAATCATGGACATTGTTCTTGTAACAAGGATGTCAGTAGCAATGAGAACATATTGTTAGCAGAACAATGATGTTGAACCGACCCCAGTATTGAATGATATACTTAGAGATCACATCGTAACAACGTTATAAGTCATATCATGAAATTTTATCATATACGTAATTCCTTAGACCATGAGAGTATCGAGTTGCTTCACACAGGAAGACATGCTTTGGTTCTTAGATGAATCCTCCCGTAAATGGGAAGTAGTAAAATAAGTTCTGGGTATGTCAGATGGTGTGGCTAGTGACTGTGATAGTTCAAGAATGGGATTTTCTCCTTCACGATGAAGAGATATTGACTTTGGGCCCACTCGGTATGACGGTATCCATTATAGTCTGGCCAGACGCATTGTGATTCAGTCACGGGGATACCGGAATACGATAACGAGAAAATGGACAAACGAGCAAAGAGGATAACGACTGGCTTGTGTTCAAGAAGTTGTTACACATGGGTGCCAAACTTCTCTCCTCTAACTTTGTCATATATCGCGAAGCAAAGGGAATGGTACATGACTAAACATAATGGTTCACTCGAAGTTTCTTCGTGTATGTGCGGGAGTCAACATGGGTGTCCATGGCTCCGCTGTTGATTATTGACTATTGACAAAAGGCTGTTGACCTATGTCCGGAAGATGTTCTGAGTCATGTCCGCATTATACCGAACCTATTGGGTCACACACTTAACGAGCAGTAGTCTGTTAGAATACTAGTATGGTAGAAGGTTTAGTGGAAGCAAAGTAGAATAGTTCATACGGGTACCGGAAGTAGTTCCGGAGATTTATGGAATAGTTCATAAAGGCACCAGAAGTAGTTCTGGGTATTTAGGATATGTTCGGATCACTCTGGAGTAGCCCCAGGTGGTTCCGGAACATATGAGAATGATACTGGGGAAGTCCTGGATCAACCGGAATAGTTTCCGGATAATCGCTGGGCGTCCCGACAACCTTCGCGGTCATCGGGTGGCTTAAACTGTAACTCGGATGGTCTTGGAAACTATCCGGATGGCTCCGGAACGTTCGAGAACGGTCTCGGAAGGTCCTGGAAGTGCTCCAGAAGTGTCCGGAATGTCCCGAAACGGTCCCGGTATGTCCCGGAAGGTCCTGGAAGCTTCTAGAAGGTCATGGAAGGTTCCGGAAGGTTCCGGGCAGTACCACCCACTCCCCTGCGCCCCTAGCCTTGGGGGTCAAGCCACCTAGGCTGCCCTGGCCGGCCAAGGGGTGGGGGCGCACCAAGGGGAAGGAATCCTCCTCTAGGTGGAAAGTCCAACTCTCCAATATGGCAGGTTTCCGGTGGGAAGGTATGGGAAGATTTCGGAGGTTTGGGAGTCCAAGTTGGACTCCCCACCCACCTTATTGCGCCCCAAGGGCCTCTTGGCCACCTATATAATGTGGGGGAGGGGTGGGGGGCGCAACACAACTTGTCCCCAAGGCCTATGCGCCACCCTCCCTCCTCTAAACCCCGTTGCTCCACTTTTAGACCCCGGTTTAGACGCTGTTCTAAATCGGAATCCGTTAGGGTTTTCTCCCTCTAGTTTTCTCGGTGGCGTTCATCTCTGGACGGCGGAGCGCTGCTGGATTGCTGCTACGGGATGTGTGGATACTAATGGAGGGGTCGTACCTTCAACCCTTCTTCGAGGAGCTTGTTCATGGGACTTGTCCGTGGGACTAGATCGCGGGACTTGTTCGTGGGATTGATCGAGGGATTGTTCGTGGGATTGATCGAGGGACTGTTCGTGGGAGAACTTGCGAGATCTACTTCCACTACGTCCACGAGCTTCACCAACTCTACTTCCGCTACATCGGTTGGTGAGACATGACCTAAAACCTTGTATGCAATCTTCTTGGATGATCTTGGGTTCTTGATTCGTAGGCCGAAATTTTTTGTTTTCTACTACGTTTCCCAATAGTGGTATCTTGAGCGATCCTTGATTAGATGCATGTTTAGGTCTAGATCATATGTGTGATATGAGGCATTGATTTTCTTGTTGCTTCCCTGTCATGTGATATTTTCTATGCTTGATGGCAAGTTGAGGTTTTGCTACAAGGATTGAGTTTTCCATCGATCCCTCTATGCTGCTTTCAGTATGTTGGTTGCCTTGATCATGGTCTACATCAAACTCCTTGGATCTCATCTTAATCTCACAATAGAAGATTTAACATGGAGGGGCTTGTGGATTTTATGAACTCAAATCCACACGGGGGTCACGCGTTTAACGAAGTTTGGCTTGTGGCATTAGTTGCTGCACGCACCCCGTATGTTAAACTAGCAACAAAAGAAGTATCGTGTTTTGTTTTATCTAGGGTTTCTCGTTTGCCTTGTAAACCTACTTAACAACCACGATAAAAGTTGCAACAACCCGTGTAGATGGCGATCTAACTCGTTTTTGCAGAGTATGCATGTGATGTGGTATAGCCTTCAAGATTTGCAATGTGTTTGTATGAGATGCTATATGTTATGTAATATTTATTCGCGACCTGCGTGTCGTGGTACGGCATGATGACTGGAGTCATATGATTGTCACTTAATTATGGCCTGCGTGCCAGAACTGTTTATTAGCTCGAGGCAAAGCAATAGATAGATGCAAGGTGATGATCTACGATGCGGAGGTGGACCCCGACGCACATGCCGGAAGTCGTGGTGATGTTCCCGGCGCCAAGGACAAAGTTGGTGGACACGGTGACTTCAACCACGACGACGTGAAGACAATGAAGACTTCACGAAGCAAAGGGCTATACTATATCACATAATTTTATGAACTGCCTGTGATGTTTATCCCTTTATTGCACCCTTATTTGATGCGCGGTAGTCGTATTTTATTAGGGTGATCTCTCGCAAAACAATATCAAGTTGATAGTGTTCTTCCAACTGTAGCACCGTCTATACTATGTTTCACACCGGAGTAGGTCATGTCACATGGGTGCACACGGTGTGACGCATAAAAGACGGGTGTGTTAAAAGAACACACAGCAATTACACTTGGTTGTCTTGACGGTTTGGATAAAAGTTTGCTACCGGAACACGCCCATCGAAAGATGAACAAGAATCACCTTTGGCGTGATTGGAAAGTTGGCCTACCGGTCCAGTCTAAGTCATCAGTGATGTCACATCAATGGCGGACGATTGGGTTGGATCTTGAATCACTACAGCATCAATTACGAGAGATATTGATCTGAGTGGGAGCGCACTTAGTAATTAAATTGATTAATCACAAGTGCAACTTAATTATGAACAAAGTCTTAGTATTTGCATTATCGTTGTAGAATAATGGCTCGCGTTACCACCTTCCCAATTGTTTTTGATTAACTGTATTATCTGGTAAAAACTTTACGATTGGTACCGTATTGTGAGGACTATCCTCAATAGTGCCGAGAGGGACCATGTCCTATCGCTAATTTTCGATGCTCTCCCGCTAATGCAATGGATGATGTGACTTATGTACATAATCCAAAAGGCTAGAATTCCACCATAGCTAAGTGTATTGTCGTAATCACCATGAAACCCGAACTTTGAAACGTTTGGGATAGTTATGTTATATTCATGGAACTGAAAAATTGTTTTCAGTGATAAGACAATTGATGTAGGATATAAGATATCTAGTACAATGTCTGATTGTAAGCGTTAGTGAAAATGTTCATTATGCTCAAACAAAACTGATAAGTGTGGGATCCAGAAGAACACCGATCATATGATGATGAGGATTAAGGGAAAGGAAGTTCCATATGGTGTTAGTAAGACTTACACGCCGGAAAGTCCATGGCCTGCGCCATCCTTGATCATATGTGAGCTTCTGTGAGTAGGAGTGACATTGGAAATAGAACTATGATACGTATAAAGGCAAAACAAAAGAAGACTGGAATAACCAGCTCGGAAATGATAGTCATACGGAGTTATAGATGAATTCATTGCTGGTCAAGAGATGTAATTCTTGGGAATCATGATTAAGCAATTAATTGTGGATTCTGAATATTGTGATTAAACTGTTGATCACCGGAATATCACATCGATTGCATATTGTTGCAACTCGATGCAAGAAATACTATGGCCTTTATGACTAGCTAATGATGAGTTTTGACACGCTCGGGAACACGGTAAAAGGTTTACTATACCGTGTGTTGACTCTATGATTATCTTCATAATTCATTTTAGAGTTGAGTAAATTGTTACTACACTTTAGCCTTGTTGCAAAACATCATTTTTGAATCATGTTTATTGCAAGAGAGTTGTTCAAAGCTATGAATAACATAAAGGACATACTTCTATTGTGAATAGGTTGTATGTTATGAATCTTGATAATAATGCTAAACATCCATAACACTGACGCTAAACGTCGCAAGACTGACAGAAATACCACATAGTTGTGGCACTGCCGTTTATCACAAGTGACATAAAATGCATGTAGAATTTCCATAAGTGATGGACTTTCGAGTCATATGATTATGAAATCACTTGACGCTTGCAATCTTTGTCTCGAAGTAATTTGACTAAAACACCGTTGATAGGTCATACATGAACGGGCAACTAAACCATTGATAATCATACATGATGATGTGTGTAGTCTAATAAGTGTAGTTGTGTGCAGTGGATTCCCTATCTTCACTCATGAGTTGAAGTAGATATGTGGATATCTGTTCAATAGAGACATACGTCTGAAATCTTTGAAATGTTCAAGGAATGTTAGAGTGAAATAGAAAGTCATTGTAACGAGAAAATAAAGCTTCTGCAAATTAGATTGTAGAAAGTAATATTTGAGTTACAAGTTTAGCGAACGTCTGATGAGTTGTGAAGAGTGTCATAACTTGCGTCTCCCGGAACATCACTATGAGTAAGATGTTCGAGAGATGTAATCAAGCCATGTATGACACGGTAAGATCAAACATGACATTTATCAATTTGCCATTATACTTATTAAAGTTATGCGTTAGTGACTACGGCTTTTACACTGAAAAGAGCACCATCAAATCTGTTGAAATGACACCATATTAGATGTGGTATGGACTGTTAAAACCATGTTGTCTTTTCTTAAAATTTGGGTATATGAGGCATATGTTTGACATACTCAAAAACCCCAAATCAGATAAGTGCTACTTTGTTAAGGTTATGCCAAAAGTTTTGGTATTCCTCTATCACTACACAAAAGCAAAACTGTTTGCTGTTAAGAACAATGTGTTTTGAAGAAAATGGTTTCTTGCAAAAGAGTGAGTGGGAGGACAGTGCAACTTGTTAAAGATTGTTGAATCTTCAAATAAGTGCGCAGCTGAACCACACAGGTTAGACAAAACTCGTACAAACATTCATGATATGTAAGACGAGATATTATTGTTCGACAATGATAAACCTGTGATATACAAAGAAGCGTTGATGGGCCCTGACTCCGGGATTTGGCTAAATGCCAAATAATCCGAGATAGTATCCATAGGAAGTAAGTCAAGTTTTGAACTTGGTAGACCCTCTGAAAGACTAAAAGTCTAGAGAATATATATATGGATCTATAATTGATTTGGATGAAATTGTTTTATCCATAAAGCTCAACTCGTTGGAAAAATTGTTTTCTAGCAAGTTCAAAGGTTGACTAAGGAGAAATAGTTTCGACCGTAGAGATGCTTTAGTCAGTTCGGGTTATATTAGCAATTACTACATATCTCATTTATAGGATATGGTAGAATGAACGTCAAAACAAAGTTCCTACACGGAAATATAACAAAGGACGTATATGTGATACGACCGGAATGTTTTGTCGATTCAAAGGATGCTAAAATAGATGCAAGCCTTGGATATCCAGTGATGGACTGAAGCTAGCATAATGGAGTTGGAATTTTTGTTGTGATGAAATTGCCAAAAGAGTTTGTTTTCATCAGGAATAACGAAGATGCTTGAATATTCAAGAAAGTAAGTGGGAGCTGAATAACATTTATAAAACCTTATGTAGATGACATATTGTTGATTAGAATGATATAAATTTCTTGACACGAATAAGGACTTCATTGGAAATGGTTTCCGGTTGAAGAACTTGGGCTAATATAGCATTAGTATTGAGCACAGTGATCTATGTAGATAGTAAGTGCCTGATCATGCTAAAGCCAACATTACATGTTGACATGATACTAAAGTAGTTTAGTATGAATACGCCAAGAAGGATGTTCTTGCCGAGGTCACGGTGAAAAGTTGTTTGCGGAAATCGGTGTTCATGAACACAGATAAGCAAAAACACGTGAATTGAATTCCACTCACCTGTGTGTTTGGATTAATCATGTACACCATAATATGTAAAACGACCAGATATGTCCAACGCTACAAAAGGTTGTGAGCAAGATACCAAAGTGATCAATATGTTGATCATTGGACAAACAGTGAAAAGTTAAACTTATGATAGATAAGATATGTTTCTCGGAAAATGGAGATAATGAAGAGCTCGTTGTAACAAGTTACACCAGCTGAATTTTGATGTAAACAGTTACACCAATTCAGTCTTCATACTTACTCCGATCTACTTTCAATTTTAATTGGGATTATGTGTTTCCACGTAAGGGTGGCACAGTATGGAGGAACTATGTCAAGTTCGATACTGTGGCGAATTCTATAATAGAGGCTAAGTATATTGTTGCTTAAAGAAGTAACAAGGAGGGTATTTTGAATCATAAATTCATTTATGAACATGGTATGGTTTCCTAGATGTTTTGAAGCTCATGGAACATTGATGAATGATTTCATGACTTATTCTAAGGAACCAAGGTCCTACCAAATGATCCAAAACATATACAAAGCTAAACTGATAAAATTAGTGAATTTTATGATAGCGTGAAAACGTGAAGATATGCAAGATACAAACGGGCCTGAAACGTCAGATCCGATGATGAAGTCTATACCACAAATGAAGCATGTATTACACCGGTATGCCATAGGTGTAAAATGCTCAAGCACTGATAATATTATTGACTCTAGTGCAAGTGGGAGACTGTTGGAAATATACCCTAGAGGCAATAATAAAATGTTATTATATATATTTCCACGTTCGTAATTAATGTTTATATTTCTGTGCTATAATTGCAATGACCCTGACTATGAGATTCAGAAGAAAACTCACTTGCATGTGTGGAAATGTAAACACAAAGAGTTCCTGGTTTAGCCTCTAAGACCAGCTCATGTGCTAACTGATGATTACGTTTTCTTAATCATGGACATTGTTCTTGTAACAAGGATGTCAGTAGCAATGAGAACATATTGTTAGCAGAACAATGATATTGAACCGACCCCAGTATTGAATGATATACTTAGAGATCACATCGTAACAACGTTATAAGTCATATCATGAAATGTTATCATATACGTAATTCCTTAGACCATGAGAGTATCGAGTTGCTTCACACAGGAAGACATGCTTTGGTTCTTAGATGAATCCTCCCGTAAATGGGAAGTAGTAAAATAAGTTCTGGGTATGTCAGATGGTGTGGCTAGTGACTGTGATAGTTCAAGAATGGGATTTGCTCCTTCACGATGAAGAGATATTGACTTTGGGCCCACTCGGTATGACGGTATCCATTATAGTCTGGCCAGACGCATTGTGATTCAGTCACGGGGATACCGGAATACGATAACGAGAAAATGGACAAATGAGCAAAGAGGATAACGAGTGGCTTGTGTTCAAGAAGTTGTTACACATGGGTGCCAAACTTCTCTCCTCTAACTTTGTCATATATCGCGAAGCAAAGGGAATGGTACATGACTAAACATAATGGTTCACTCGAAGTTTCTTCGTGTATGTGCGGGAGTCAACATGGGTGTCCATGGCTTCGCTGTTGATTATTGACTATTGACAAAAGGCTGTTGACCTATGTCCGGAAGATGTTCTGAGTCATGTCCGCATTATACCGAACCTATTGGGTCACACACTTAACGAGCAGTAGTCTGTTAGAATACTAGTATGGTAGAAGGTTTAGTGGAAGCAAAGTAGAATAGTTCATACGGGTACCGGAAGTAGTTCCGGAGATTTATGGAATAGTTCATAACGGCACCAGAAGTAGTTCTGGGTATTTAGGATATGTTCGGATCACTCTGGAGTAGCCCCAGGTGGTTCCGGAACATATGAGAATGGTACTGGGGAAGTCCTGGATCTACCGGAATAGTTTCCGGATAATCGCTGGGCATCCCGACAACCTTCGCGGTCATCGGGTGGCTTAAACTATAACTCGGATGGTCTTGGAAACTATCCGGATGGCTCCGGAACGTTCGAGAACGGTCTTGGAAGGTCCTGGAAGTGCTCCAGAAGTGTCCGGAATGTCCCGAAACGGTCCCGGTATGTCCCGGAAGGTCCTGGAAGCTTCTAGAAGGTCATGGAAGGTTCCGGAAGGTTCCGGGCAGTACCACCCACTCCCCTGCGCCCCTAGCCTTGGGGGTCAAGCCACCTAGGCTGCCCTGGCCGGCCAAGGGGTGGGGGCACACCAAGGGGAAGGAATCCTCCTCTAGGTGGAAAGTCCAACTCTCCAATATGGCAGGTTTCCGGTGGGAAGGTATGGGAAGATTTCGGAGGTTTGGGAGTCCAAGTTGGACTCCCCACCCACCTTATTGCGCCCCAAGGGCCTCTTGGCCACCTATATAATGTGGGGGAGGGGTGGGGGGCGCAACACAACTTGTCCCCAAGGCCTATGCGCCACCCTCCCTCCTCTAAACCCCGTTGCTCCACTTTTAGACCCCGGTTTAGACGCTGTTCTAGATCGGAATCCGTTAGGGTTTTCTCCCTCTAGTTTTCTCGGTGGCGTTCATCTCTGGACGGCGGAGCGCTGCTGGATTGCTGCTACGGGATGTGTGGATACTAATGGAGGGGTCGTACCTTCAACCCTTCTTCGAGGAGCTTGTTCATGGGACTTGTCCGTGGGACTAGATCGCGGGACTTGTTCGTGGGATTGATCGAGGGATTGTTCGTGGGATTGATCGAGGGACTGTTCGTGGGAGAACTTGCGAGATCTACTTCCACTACGTCCACGAGCTTCACCAACTCTACTTCCGCTACATCGGTTGGTGAGACATGACCTAAAACCTTGTATGCAATCTTCTTGGATGATCTTGGGTTCTTGATTCGTAGGCCGAATTTTTTTTTTCTACTACGTTTCCCAACAGCTTCGTGAGCTCTTGATGGACTTACCTGTGGTTGAAAAACCAATACCCGCTATCCTAATGAACTGTGATAATCAAACTGTGATCGTCAAAATAAACAGTTCTAAGGATAATATGAAGTCATCAAGACATGTGAAGAGGAGACTGAAATCTGTCAGAAAATTGAAGAACTCCGGAGTTATTACATTGGATTATATCCAAACGTCTAAAAATCTGGCGGATCCCTTCACAAAGGGTCTATCACGTAATGTGATAGATAATGCATCGAGGGACATGGGTTTGAGACCCACCATTTGAGTTGTCCACAGTGGTAACCTACTCTATGTGATCGGAGATCCCGTGAAATAGAAGTAGGAGACAAGTTGTAGGTCAGCTGAGAGGAGAGTATCCTTATATTGGTTACCCCACTCCGTTATGATGCAATACTCTCCTGATCTGCATGGTAGGTTGATATTTATCTTAATGTGTTCCAAGTGGCTTATGTATATAAGCAAAGATGTCGTCCTGCAGAGCATCTTTTGAGGAATACACCTATATGAGCTAGGTTGTTAAACGTCGCAGTCTGTGAGAGTTGGGTGCTCTCTAATAAACTCATGAAAGGCTTTGGAGTATGACGTATAAGCTCCACCCGCGGGGAAGCCTTGCGGCAGCCCAGTATCGATCAAGGGTTTGTGTGAAACTAGATTTACAGAAAGCTTGTAGTCCAAGGCATAGTCCACTATTCAAGTTGTGAACTAGTGCAGCATGAATTCTACGTGGAAGTTCAACTTAACAGTCTCCACTAAAACATCGGTATATAAACAATGATTTGGAACAAAAATGATGAGATGATCCAATGAGACTTTGTGGGGGATTGCTGAATTTTTCACTCATTTGCTGAGTGGGCCTTTGGCCCAAAGCACTTTGTAAATTCTGAAATTCTCTTGGCCCATTCATGCATAGCAAGTGGTGGGAAGTTTAGTACCACCTCGCTAGTGGAGGGAGAGCCACACCTCTTTATAAGGTGAGCTCCACTAGCACTTGTAAGAGCTTGAGAAGAGAAGTGCTACACGCGCGCTCCTCCTCCTCGCTCGCCTCGCCACGCCTCACCTCGCCTCGACACGACGCGCGCGCGCGCCGGATTTCGGGAATGAGCCGAGCCGAGGACAAAGCTATGCGTACGCTTATATTTTTGCAGCTCGGGAAAATTAATGAGGCATTAATTGCAATTAACGGACGCGTTAATTATGCTTAATTGGTGCGCCGTTTTCGTGGGCTCTACTCCCACGTCGGCCCGTCCCGCTGCGTCTATATAAACAGCGCAAACCCTACCTTGGCCGCACCACCATATGGTTCCTCCTCCTTGTTCCAGATCATTGCGCCGCCGCTCAAGTCTTCTCCATCCCTTCTTCCGGCGTGCACCGCAAGAAGGGACAGCAGGCCTCCGAAACTCCGCCTCTCGAGATCCTGTACGGGAGAGGGGCGATCAGGTTTTTGGGGAGCGCACTCGCGCGACTGCTGACATCGACGACTACTTCTCCGACGACGACTTCTTCCCGGACGTCGGCAGCCTCTCCATCAACGACATGGGCGACACCAACACCAACACCAGCGGCTCCACACCCGCTGCACCGTACGTGATATGTTCTTCTCTGTTTGAGATCATGTTGCAAGTCGTGTTCCTAGTAATTGCTTTAGATGTGATCTCGTTGTCTACTGTTTTAGTAGATCGCATGGCTAGTTTGATCTGTTTCATTATTGCCATGGATTGTTTGTCTATTTCGTGGATTAAATCATATGATAAATTGCTAATATATTCAACAGCGCGCTCCAGCCATGTTGGGCACGGCGACGGCCCGAGGACGGGCGGTGACGAATGGCGTCTACGGTGATGCAATCGGGAAAAAAGGTCGAGCGGTGTTAGAATAATCCGAGTCACATGTCGATGTATCGAGGACCAAGCAATTATCACAAGCACAAGCACGACACCGAGATTTGTTAACAAGGTTCACCAACATGGCTACATCCCCGGGGCATCACTACGGGCGTTTCTCCCCATGTACCAAATCAACATGATACGGTCGACGACAAGTCCGCCTTGGCCATCCGACAGCGCTCCGACCACCTCGTCACGGCCGGTCCGGCCACCCCTGCCACGGGCGCCAGACCGTCCCTCTCGTGATCTCTGTCTAACCTATCAACTTGTGTCTAGTCTATTTTTCTACCCCGCGGTGTCTTTATATAATAGGCCTGGGTTACACGTGTCCGACTCAAACACCTAACCCTCCGCTAATTACAAGTCCAACTGTAGCACAACTCTTACACATATATTCGGCACATATATTTTAACACTCCACCTTGACGAATATATCCTCGCCACCTTGAAGCCTCCATGTGCGAACCTCCATGTACCTTGGACTTGAACCATGAGCACCACTACTACTCCCAGACTCCATGTAACTCCACCTGCAACTGTAGTTCCTTCTTGTCTTCTCCACAATCAACACACGAGCAAATTAAGTTACTCTTTACTCTACTTTGTGCTTCCACCTTCCGGAGTATCCGTTCAACGCCATCACATACCGATCATTGTCTGCGTGAAAGTGAACAACTCACATATTGGTCGCCACATATAAGAGTTATTAGAACTCAACATCCCAGCTCTTTCTTGACTGATATCTAAAACTTGAAGAAATTGCACCGTTGCCTTGTGTCACCCTGAGTCAAATTCACAGTTGTCTCATCCTTTTCCGGATAGTCTCTGACATGTCTTACCGCTATAGTACTCCGCCTCCTTCTGTCTTTGTCATCCACACTTTGCCATGTGCACTGAACACCACAGAATATACGGCCATGTACTCTTTCGGCTCTTGACAATTCCAGACTTTCCACCACTTTCTTAGATTACTTATGGCTGACTCCTGTCTAATCACTGACGTCAATATCCATAGACCCAGTCACCAACTTAAATCTGGTACTCGTCAACACTGCTTCAGCACCCCTTGCACACTTTGTCTGACCACATGTCTGACCACCAGTGCCCTGGCCTGTCACTGTATCCCGTGCTTACTGCACACCTCGCCGCTATCGCTTGCGTCGAGCCTCTGCTGTCCTGGTCGAGTCTCCTGGTCACGAACCCACTCCACCTCAACCTCCTACTGCAGAGAACCACCGATCATCCACGACCGATGCCGGGTATCACGTCTCCTTCAGACCATTGGGCCCCAGTCCGAACCACGTGTCTCTCGCTTTTTCGCTGAAATAGGCTTCGACTCTCTGCTAGCTTACGCCGTAGCCCCTCCATCAGCTCAGAGTGAAGTCTTCCCTCGGACCTCAGCCCCACCTTCAACATGACTCCATGTAGCTGCGCAATGCTACCCTTCGCGCCCCGTCGACTTCAAGGTCTCCTGTGTACACTGCCTTGAATCAAACCTGCGCCATTGTCACGTCGAACCGCACAAGCCCTCGGGCCTGCACCACGTGTTTCCACACCCCAGAAGTCGGCCACCAGCATCACGCTCCTATGTCGTCGTCGATGAAATCACTGCCGTCTTCTGCTTTGACCAACATCCACGTTGATCCATCAGACTATCCAATCTGACCCAGCCGAAATAATAGTCGACTGCAACCATGCTCCACCCTGCGCCGTGTTCGTTCCGCACATCTCCGTGCATTCTTTGACGCCGTGTGTTTGCATGATCCTGTCACGACGAGCTCCAAACTCCTCCGAGCTTTATACGCACATCGCCGTCCTCGTCGCCTTTGTTCATGCGTTCCAAACCCTCTAAGCAAACCAACCTAGAATTAATCTTCATGCATTGAAAATTGATTTCTTTGTCGATGCTTTATTGTGGCTTCTCCGTACACTATAGCAAAAAACAATAGATCAAAAATTTGATCCATCCAAAACTACTCCCGTGCACACGCATGAACCTTGCAACATGTTTTTCCTTAAACAAATCTCTGTCATCTGCATGCATGCACTCCCAGCGCCTTGATCATATTCAGCAGCCTGGGCACCTAGCCGTGCTGCCATCCACACTAGCGCTCGGTCAAAACTTTGGTCAGCCCGCAGTAGTAGCCAGCACCTCGCCTAGTTGCACCGCACCGCACGAACCAAACTGCTTCCTGATGTACACCGATACGAACTTCACCGTCAGACCGATCTGATGTACGATACGCCACGCTCGCCCGGATCAACCCATCACCGCACGTCTGGTCTGCCATGATCGTGCATACACGCAGCTTCCGCTAATCTGTTTTTGCCGATCTCCACGGCTCCCGATGAGATAATTTCCGCCACCTTGCATGACTTCTGCCGCTCTGTTCCTGACCGAGTTTGATGACAATCCATCCTCTAAATCAATCGTATCCGCAACTCCTTTAAACCTTGCTCATGATACCACTTGTTAGAATAATCCGAGTCGCATGTCGATCTATCGAGGACCAAGCAATCATCACAAGCACAAGCACGACACCGAGATTTGTTAACGAGGTTCATCAACATGGCTACATCCCCGGGGCATGACTACGGGCGCTCCTCCCCATGTACCAAATCAACATGATACGGTCGACGACAAGTCCGCCTTGGCCATCCGACAGCGCTCCGACCACCTCGTCACGGCCGGTCCGGCCACCCCTGCCACGGGCGCCAGACCGTCCCTCTCGTGATCTTTGTCTAACCTATCAACTTGTGTCTAGTCTATTTTGCTACCCCGCGGTGCCTTTATATAATAGGCCCGGGTTACACGTGTCCGACTCAAACACCTAACCCTCCGCTAATTACAAGTCCAACTGCAGCACAACTCTTACACATATATCCGGCACATATATTTTAATAGGTGTAACGAGGGAGAAGCTCACAGGGGGTTAGCAGGGCGGCCAGGGGTTGGGGTGGAGTGATGGTGGCGGCGATGGCCGCGACGACTGTGGCGGTCCCGGCGGGGAAAAACGAAGGAGGCGACGGCTGTGAGGCGTCCCGGCTTCGATTGATGGCAGCAGGCGACGCAAGGGAGGAAGACGGAGCTTCTGGGCTTGCTCCAGTATCGCGGGACGCATCGTGGCCATGACGACGCCGGCAGCACGGCCACGGCGGCGCTCGGTGGTGCTCCAGATCGAGTTGCGTGAGGGAGAGAAGGAAAATGGGAGGTGGCCTAGGTTACAGGGGGGCCGAGGGGCGTCCTTATCCTCCCATGGCGTACTGTAGCGACGCGATCACGCGAGGAGGGTCTGGTCCGGCTGCGTAGGCTAGCCGTCGGGCGCACCATGCCCACCGTTCGGGTGAACAGCGGGAGGTAGAACAGGAGAGAGGGAGGAATGGGCTGGGCGGGGTGGGCTTCGCCCTGTGCGGTAGATAGGTTTTTTTGTCTATTTATTTTGTTTTATGTTTTCTTTGTCCTTATTCTTTTGTGTTTATATTTTATTTGTCTAGCATTTGAATTTTTTCAAATGTGAAACCAATACATTTATTAGTGCCCCACCTTACAGTGATGACAAAAAAGTTTGGGAATTAAATAAAAATCATTTAGATTTTTATTATATTTTAAAGGATTAAATATGGTGGTTTTTCTACTGATTAGAATTGTTTCAAATAGTTAAATGGTATAATAAATTCCCATTGTTGTTCTAACATGGTCCACTGATTTTTATTGTTGCACAATTTTTGCACAATTTTTGGTTGAACATTAATTGCCACTTTGTTTTGGAATTTTTAATTGGGTGGAATTTGAATTGAGATAGGATCCAATGTGATCAATTCAAAATGACTTAACTTAACCATGAGGATTACTGTAGCTTGACACCCGGGGTGTTACAACACATACTATAAATTTTCCATGTTACAAAAAGAAAGAAAAATAGCATCATCCATGATCTACAATTGTCATGAAAAAATTTAAGTTGATTTGTCTTTAAACTAGTTTTCAGTTGCCATGGAAAATTTAATTTGGTTTCCCTTTAAACTATCTTTGGAATTGACATGGAAAATTTAAGTTGATTTTTCTTTCAAACTAGCTTTGTAATTGCCATGGAAAATTTAAATTGATTTCTCTTTTAATTAGCTTTGGTGTTGCCATGGAAAATTTAAGTTGATTTCTTTTTTAACTAGCTTTCGAATTGCCATGGCAAATTTAATTGCCATGCTACATAAGTTAATTTTTCCATGCTATATAAACTAAAATTGCCATGTGCAGAAAAATAATTTGCCATGCTACATGAGTTACAATTGCCATCCTACATAAACTAAACATGCCATGTTTTGGTCGAAGAATGTTCATGCTTTGCCATGAGAAACTACAAACATTTGCCATGTCTCCCAATACAATTTTTTTGTCATGTCATCACTACTCATCATGTTAATTCGCATGGAAAAATTACCTGTATATACGAATTTCCGTATAAATATGTAGCCATGCTTAATCTAGGCATCGTGAATTCGTGAACCTACCAAAACGGATGCCAAAAACTGGTTGTCCCGTTGAAACGCACATGAACAGATTTGAGACAACCAGAATCAGTTATTGAATAGTTTTTTTTGACACTTAACACACTAAAACCACTCACACAGGTCCAAGAATCTCTACAGCTACAGAAGAAAGAATAGAAGCAGGAGGCATGTCTCTCCACACCCTCATTGGCTGAATAGTTGATAGCATGAAAACACAGTAATGGGCGGCGGCAGGGATGCACCTTTTCTGGCCGTCCACGACAAAGCCAGCAGTCAGCTTGGCTGCCCATGGCGCCGCCCGCGCCGATTTCTCTTTCTAGGTCCTGACTGTGGCTGCCGACGGGGCCGCGCTGCTCGGCGTCCCTACTGTGCTGCAGCTTTTGCAGACCGACCTTCATTGCCTCTGCCTCCGGGTTCCTGCTCCCCGCAGACGCCGGCATCTCGTTGCCCCTCGGCGTGAGTGAGGAATTCTAGCCGCGCCACCACACAACCGAGAGCCGCTGCTCCCATCCACCGTACAACACCCACGAATCTCTGCTCCACAGCGCGTGGCCGACGAGCCAGCGCCATGCCCCACATCACCCCTCACCGGGATCTGGCCTGGATCTGTGGTATTCCGCCGTTGCAACCTCGCCGGAAATCATAGCCGAGAGAGGTGTCAACGAGGAAGGAGGAAGGGGAACGTGAGAGATGCGAGCGAGTGAGGCTGAGTAAGAAATGCAGTGTTCGCTCGATTCAGATACTGCGCGACCGACTCCCACATCTGACGTGGCAACAGCGTGGGCCGTGATCTGTACGACACGATCAGACGACCAAAACAGAGTTCGCACTGGGTGACTTGACATTCGCGCTGTATACTTTTCCTTTATTTATTTATTCCGTTGTAACGCGCGGGCATATTTCCTAGTTTTACCATGTTTAATATCTAATATAATGGAAAGGTTGTCAGCACAGTCACGCGCGCCATTGCTCTTGGAATCATGGCGACCCGGGAGAGAAGGAGAGGAAATTCAGATAAGAGAGAGGTTCAGAATGGAGCTGTAGCAAATCCTACGTCTCCCCCGTCCAGGTTCGGACACAGCTCTCAAACTACCCACGAGGATTTGTGTTGCGTCATCCGAGGAAGAGATCGCAAGAATGATCCCATATCTGTCGGGAGAAGTGAGAGAGGTGATCGCCCGGGCTCTAGCAGCAAAGGATTCGCCTCACCTGCTCAAAAGGCTGAAGTGGTAAGAGTTCTGGGAGCTGCAACCGCGAGAGGTGAGGGAGATAATCAAGACACTGGGACTGTGACATTTATCAGTCCCCGAGTGGTGTGCAGCGCCAATTTGAGTTCATCTCTATGTTCGCCGGCGGCAAATTTGAATCTGCTTGGGGAATTTGGGGATTTCAATCCTAGTCAAAAAGGTTGTTGTGCTGGAAAGGAGCAGGTTGATGTGGCGTGGGTGGACCTGGCGGAGTCCTTCTTTAGCCAGTTGTGGGACAGCAAGGTGGGAGAGGTTCCAAAAGCTAGGGTTTCCCTCCACATACCAAACATCCCCAATCCAGCCCCCACCTCCCCCAAGCGCTCCGCCGGTGAGGTACCGGAGTTGACAGAGATGGCTGACAGAGGTAGAGGACGTAGCAAAGGCAGAGGCAGATTCAACAGAGAAGACAGAGGTGGAGATTGGCAACAGGAAGGGGGCAGATGCAGAACATGGGAGCTCCCCCACCTTAACAACAAGTCTTTGGCTATGGCTTTCAAGGCCAAGCCCCCCCTCCCCCTCCTTTGATATACCCCAACCAGTTTGGAGGGCAGTTTCCCCAGCAGCAGCCGTGGCCAGGTATGCAGCACACTTGGTTCAATGGCCCTCCACAACATCAGATGCAAACTCCTGCTGGAGGACAAGAACAGATCCCAGCCGCCCAGCAGTCAGTTGGTCTTGTTGGTGGAGTTATGGGTGCTGGGAAGCAACAGGCAAAAGTCCCAATTAAGAAGAAAACTGATCCTGACAACAAAGCTGGTGGTGGAGGTCTGATGTCATATGCCAGTGTCATCCGTTTCTGGTGTGGAGAGCCGGGACACCATGTAGAGGCTTGTGACAAAGCCAAGGCCTGCTTCATCCGCAAGTCTATCAATCACAAAGTGGATGGGTGTCCAGTGAAGAAAAGGTCTCACAGCAATGCAAGGTTTGTTGGGAGCTCTGCACCAGGGTTAGGATTATACAATATTGATGTTACAGACATCAACTCACAACATGCTGGGGGTATGAAGAATGTAGGGATAGTTTTTGTGGAATCAGGAGATATCAGCAAGATAGAGTTAGCAAGAGAATTCTCAGAGATTTATAAAACCAACTGGCCCTGGCCCATCAACACCCTTGATGAATGGGCCTTCCTGGTGAAGTTCCCACCTGAGATTCCTGTAGAACAAGTTGCTGGTTATCCCTGCTTTGGACTAAAGAAGAACAATGTGACTGTCAAGGTTGAGGTCTGGAAGGGTAAAATTGATTCTGAAGCCCTATTGCAAGAAGTATGGGTCAAAATTAGGAAACTGAACCCAAAATGGTGTGAATGGGATGTGTATGACCAGATTACATCTGCTTTTGGGCTGCTGATAGATGTTGACTAGCCACACAACTTCCAATCCTTCTATGAAATAGTTAGGCTCAAAGTTTCATGCAAAGACCCCACAAAGATCCCATCAGAGAGATTGTTTGATGTCCAAGGGGCACTGTATAGAGTCTTCATTGAGATGGAACCCCTGCCAATCCCTGCTGAGAATGAGGACAATGATGATCCACCACCACCTGGAGAGGAAGGGGTGAATGTGGATTCTGATATGGCAAGTGGCCCTACCAGTGAAGAGAACAGATCACAGAGAGGATCTAGAACTGGGTCTGAACAAAGTTCTGGGGTGTTTTCCAACAACACCACTAGAAAACATGCCATAAATCTCTTGCAGCAAGTGCTAGAAGAGGAAGGAACAGAGATACCTTCACATTTTTCTCTGCTCAAAGGCATAGGGGGATCACTGCCCCTCGTAGGAAAACTCAAATTATAGAAGTGATGAATAAGATCCACCCATCTTTTGTTCGCTTTCAAGAGACTATGAAGGAAATGTTCTCAGACTTTTTTCTTAAGTGATTGGGACGAGTGAGGAATTTTAAATGGAACCATCTCCCATCAGTTGGCACTGCTGGTGGTATACTGATGGGAGTTGACTCTGATATGCTGGAGATTATCTCCTGGAATATTCTAAATTTCTCTGTCAGTTGTAAAGTTAAGTTGATAGGGCAAGATATAGAGTTTAGAGTCATCACAGTCTATGGCTCCCCATACGAGGATAGAAAAGGGGCCTTTATTTCTGAGTTGCACTCCCTTTTTGTAGATGATTCCACCCCTACCTTAGTAGGAGGGGATTTTAACTTGATCAGATTTGCCTCTGATAAGAACAATGGTCACATCAATAGAAAGTGGAGTGACAACTTTAATGCTTGGATTCAGATTTGGAGTCTTTTAGAGATTAAACTCTCCAGTAGGAAATACACTTGGGCAAATAACCAAGAGGACTTGATAATGTCCACAATAGACATGCTTTTCTGTAATACTAAATTAGATAGTTTTTTTCCACTTTCTGCTAGTATAGCTTTACCTAGATGTGGGAGTGACCACACTCCAATTGTGTCGGACTCTGGCCTTTAGGTCACTCCAAAAACCAGTAGTTATAAAATGAAAAAATGGTGGTTGTTAAGAGATGACTTTAGAGGAATAGTGGAGAAAATCTGGAACTCTGTCCCCACCAGAGGTCCCTCTATAGATGCGTGGCAGGAAAAAATTAGGAAGCTGAGGAAATTTACCAAGGGGTGGAGCTCCAATGAGGAGGCTTCTATCAGAAGATATAAGAAAACTCTATTAGAAGAGTTTGATAAGCTAGACATTAAGTCTGAGAATGCCCCACTCAGTGGGGATGAGAGAGATAGACTTAAATTTATCAACTCAGAAATGCAAAGAATCTGGATGCAAGAAGAAGTGAAGGCTAAACAGAGATCTAGAGATAGAGACATCAAAGAAGGGGATAGAAATACAACATACTTTCATGTTGTTGCCAATCAAAGGAGGAGGAAAGTCAACATCCACTCCTTAGATGGACACTCTGGTCCAGTAACTGATACCAAGGACATGCTAGGAATAGCCTGTGACTTCTATAAGGAACTCTTTAAATTTGAACCCAGACAAGGTTTTAAACTTAGTGAATATTTCTTTGCTGAGAATGAAAAGGTAAAAGAGGCTGACAACATCAAGTTGGAAGCACCTTTTACTGAGGCTGAAGTTAAGAAAGGAGTCTTTGATTCTATTGCTGATGGGGCCCCAGGCCCAGATGGAATTCCTTTTTTCTTCTATCAACACTTCTGGGATCTCACCAAACATGATCTCATGAGCATGTTTGATGATTTTCATAAAGGAGAACTAGATATCTATAGACTTAATTTTGCTATGTTAACACTTATTCCAAAAGAACCTGATGCCACCTCTATCAGGAAATTCAGACCTATTAGTTTGTTAAATTGTAGTTTTAAGATTTTCACAAAAGTCCTCACAAATAGGCTGGCTGAAATCTTGCAAGATTTGATTGCTAGTAATCAGTCAGCCTTCCTTAAAGGTAGATATATTTTAGAGAGTGTGGTAAATCTTACATTCAGTGCATTATGCCTCCCAGCAAGGGCTAGTACTTAAGTTAGATTATGAGAAAGCTTTTGATAAGGTTAATCTAGAAATACTCTCTGAACTACTTAGAATTAGAGGATTTGGGGGAAAATGGCTCTCCTGGATCCATAACATAACACATGAGGGATCAGTAGGGGTTAAACTGAATAATACTGAAAGCAGTTTCTTTTTCACTGGGAAAGGACTTAGGCAGGGTGACCCACTGTCCCCTTTGCTTTTTAATATTGTAGTTGATGTACTGACCAGAATGCTAGCCAAAGCAACTGACAGTAACTTAATTAAAGGCTTATGCCCTGAGGTCTGCCCTGGACGTATCATATGCCTGCAATATGCAGATGATACCATCTTATTTCTAGATAATAATCTGGTACAGGCTAATAACCTTAAAGCAGTGCTTAACTGTTTTGAACAAGTCTCTGGAATGAGAATCAACTATAGTAAGAGTGAGATGATTCCCATCAATATGACTAAAGAGGAAATTATGCCTTTCACTGATAGCCTTGGATGTTGTGGAGGTAGCTTCCCCATCAAATATTTAGGAGTACCTCTACATTATGAAAAACTTAGAAGAGAGGATTTGCAACCTCTGATAGATAAAATCCTCAAAAGAATAGCAGGATGGAGAGGTAAACTTCTCTCTTATAGAGGTAGGATTATCTTAATCCAAGCATGTCTAGCTAGTATTCCTATTTACTTACTTTCTTTATTTAAATTCCCCAAGTGGGCCATAGAAATGGTCAACTCCTAGATGGCAAATTGCCTCTGGAATGATTTTGAAGGGCATAGGAAAATCCACCTAGCTAACTGGAGATTAGTTTGTATGAAAAAAGAATTTGGGGGGCTAGGGGTTCTTAACTTACATGATATCAACCTATGCCTTTTAGGATCTTGGGTTAGAAGATATGAAGAAGGAGATGGTAAATTGTGGAAGAAGGTTATTGATAAAAAATATTCCTCTTCTAGAAAAGCCAACATTTTCGTGCATAATAGTAATCCTACCATCTCAAGATTCTCGAAAGGGGTTAGATCCACCCTCCATGCCTTGAAACTGGGCTATAGATGGTCTGTAGGAGATGGGACTAAAATTAGATTATGGGAGGAAACTTGGTTTGGTAACTCTCCGCTCTCAGCCCAATTTTGGCATATTTATGAGATATGCAATGAACAAAACAACACCTTGAGTGAGGTGTGGGATGGGGTTAATCTAAAAATAACTTTTAGAAGAACCTTCTCACCTGCACTCATGGAGAAATGGTTCCAATTGCTGGAAATTGCCAAATCCATTGTCTTCACCACTGACACAGATGCTCTAGTGTGGCAGCTTGAGAACAAAGGAAAATACTCTACTAGTTCTCTGTATCATGTGATAAATTTTAGAGGGGTGCAACCATTCTTTTCACTTGATGTGTGGAGAATCAGAGTGCCTCCCAAGATACATATCTTCCTTTGGTTAATGTCACATAATAAACTGATGACTAGAGATAATCTTAGGAAGAGAATGATTATCAAACCACTGGACTGTGTCTTCTGTTGTGAAGATGAATCTGTTGATCATTTATTTTGTAGCTGTGTAGTTGCTAAAAAGTTATGGTCATATGTTTGTGAGGTTTTCCATATCAATATTGGTGTGGATTTTGAATCTGTAGCTAGGCATTGGATTGCAAACAATAAAAACACTGCCCTGAATACAATTACCACTATAGTTCTTTGGTGCTTATGGAAACATATGAACTCTATGATTTTTGATAACACTACGTGGCTATCTGTTAACCAGGTGTGGAGAGTTGCCCTCTTATCAATCAGATACTAGTTGGTGCTGTCACCGGAGGAGCACAAGGTGAAGCTGACATTCTTTGTGGACTCGCTGAAAGGGATGCTTCGAAGACCACAGTTGATCCAAGGTGGCTGAGATATAGCCTGTTGGCTACAGGCAAAGATTCTGAGATCTGTGGCTCCCCTGAGAAGAACAAGTGCATCGAGGAGATGGTGGCGTTTGGGAGCCCAACCTCACCACTGGGGCTGTGCTGGTCTCCCAAGGAAGCAACCACTGGTCCTCCCCTGAAGACGAGGAAAGCGTGATCTTTCTCTGATGGAGCTAGTTCCCTGATGTAATGCCTACAAAACTGTAAGGCCCGATATGCGGTACTGTTCCATATCTAAATGTTTCCATCCAGATTCGGGGACGAAGCACATATCGGTCCCACCGTGACATATGACATAGCCATATGCCCCGGATTTCCAATATGATATCACAACATTACAGATACAAGGATACAACATCTCATACAATCGGCATACAACTGCCTTAATACAATACAACAGCGGAAGATACATGTCTGAGTACAGACTACAATCAATTGCCTAGCGGCAAAGAGAAAATCATCGATCCCCATAACCACACGGGTCCAGGCCCTCCGCCGGGATCCGCCTAACTAGTCATCGTCGAGTCTCCACGTGAAACGTCGATCACCATACCTGTTGTCGATCAAGAACCCTCAAAAGAGTTTGGGGGTAGTATCATGAGTACAGAAGTACTCAGCATCCAACTATAGTGGTCAACTGACCCAGCAAGGACTTCATCACTCGTCATTCTAGGACAACTAGTAGTTTACGGTAAGGACGAGGTAAGTGGTGAGGTTGCTGCCGCACTAGCATTTATGAAGTGGCTAACGATCTAGAGAGTAAGATAAGAAGCCAAGCATTCGATGAGGAATCGCCTCCAACAAAGTCTTGCTATCAACTACTACGCAAACATAACACCTATCCTATCCTTGTCCTCCTCTTCGCATCCCGACGAAGAAGAAGCAGTCAAGGCACACACACGTTGATCAAGTTATATTAAGATTATCTCAGTTGTTGTTGTCTATGAACAAGGAGTAGGTCTCAAGTCGTCCATAACCGTGGACACGGCTTCTCGAAAAGATTCAACCCTGCAGGGGTGTACCAACTGCTCATTACAAGGCTCCGCACGCACGCCCATCTCTCTCAGTTGCTACCCATGATAGGCAACCATTTTATGATTTAGTCCCAAGAGATCCGGAACGACAGGTCCCTCTAACTAACAACACACAAATCCGGGTGGCCCCTGGTGAGTCGAAATCCAACTCAAAAGTCGGCCGCGCTCTCGAATCGGTCTCTACCGTCTGGACGAGGTCGGGATAACCTACCCTCGCCTGGGCAGGCTCCCTAGCTTCCAGATTTGGACCAATAGGATATACCATCCCACTGGCCTGGTTTGTTTTAAATCCACTGACTGCAGACCAGTTATGCATGCGGTTTTCAAATGGTAAAATCAGCTTGGGCCACCACAAGAAATGTTTGAAGCTAGCTAGGTAAAACAAGGGGACCCCATAGCATCCCACACGCGGTTAGGCACGCTCAGTCTTAAAACCAATACCCGGAACTCGGATCCTAGGTGAATCGAATGGAACAAAGCGTCGGGGCGGGATAGCCTAGACCTTCCATCCTTCGTCGAGTATAGTCAACATTATAATAATCATATCATCAACAACAATAATAATAATGTGATAGTCCAACCAAGGAGTAACAGGATAACATCGTAGCATCCTAAGCATGCATACTAAGCAGGGGATGAGCAACGAGCAATAGTAACATAGCAGTACAAGGTTTGCTGGGAGGGGACATGGCTGTATCGGTTTGAAAGAGGCTATAAACATGTGGTAGGATCAAAAATCGAACCTATCCTAGACTAGCATGCAAACCGCTGGTTGAAATAGAATGGATCATAAGTAATGTATAGTCCTTTCCTGTTGATAAGTCGGGTTCCGAAGGTGTAGTTGATCGCAAGCTTGCATCATCTCCGAGAGGTAACCGCGGAAGCACACAAGAGGGTAAACACTGGAAAGCAATCAACGAGCAAGCATCTATTACTACGAAGCAAACACGAGCAAGCATCAACAAGAAGGCAACACGAGACATCGCACCTACCGTCGAGAGCGGTTACTAACAATTTAAGTGGAGTACTCGTCGCACACGACGATACCGCACATTTGGAAAGGTTCAAGTTGTTTAGCTACACAAGATGAGCAAAGGTTGTTAACATGGCATATCACTCAAGCATGGCATAGCACACAAACATGTCAAGAGGTGAAGCATAAGATAAACTATCAATGCTAGTCATTTTAAGTGAGGCACAATCTAAACATGGCACATCACTAATGTTGGAAATATGCCCTAGAGGCAATAATAAAATGTTATTATATATATTTCCACGTTCGTAATTAATGTTTATATTTCTGTGCTATAATTGCAATGACCCTGACTATGAGATTCAGAAGAAAACTCACTTGCATGTGTGGAAATGTAAACACCAAGAGTTCCTGGTTTAGCCTCTAAGACCAGCTCATGTGCTAACTGATGATTATGTTTTCTTAATCATGGACATTGTTCTTGTAACAAGGATGTCAGTAGCAATGGGAACCGACCCCAGTATTGAATGATATACTTAGAGATCACATCATAACAACGTTATAAGTCATATCATGAAATGTTATCATATACGTAATTCCTTAGACCATGAGAGTATCAAGTTGCTTCACACAGGAAGATGTGCTTTGGTTCTTAGATGAATCTTCCCGTTACTGGGAAGTAGTAAAATAAGTTCTGGGTACATTGGATAGTGTGTCTAGTAACTATGATAGTTCAAGATTGGGATTTGCTCCTTCATGATGAAGAAGATATTCACTTCGGACCCACTCGGTATGACGGTATCCATTATAGTCTGGCCAGACGCATTGTGATTTAGTCACGGGGATACCGGAATACGATAACGAGAAAAAGGGACAAACGAGCAAAGAGGATAACGAGTGGCTTGTGTTCAAGAAGTTGTTACACATGGGTGCCAAACTTCTCTCCTCTCACTTTGTCATATATCGCGAAGCAAAGGGAATGGTACATGACTAAACATAAAGGTTCACTCGAAGTTTATTCGTGTATGTGCGGGAGTCAACATGGGTGTCCATGGCTCCGCCGTTGATTATTGGCTATTGACAAAAGGCTGTTGACCTATGTCCGAAAGATGCTCTGAGTCATGTCCGCATTATACCGAACCTATTGGGTCACACACTTAACGAGTAGTAATCTGTTAGAGAACTAGGAGATGAAAAGAGAAAGGGTACAGGAATTGTTTCGGGTGGAACCAGAAGTGTTTCCGGGTAGTACTAGAAGTGTTCTAGGTTGTGCCGAATGGTTTTAGAATATTCAAGAACGGTCTCGAATGATTCTGGAACATTCAAGAAGAGTCTTGAAGTGGTCACAAGACATCCGCGATAGTCTCGGAAGGTTTTGCAACATTCGGTAATAGTTGTGGAAAGGTTACGGAACATCGGGAAAATTGTTCCGGGACTTCCGAAAATGTTCCGGGAGGTTTCGGAAGGTTCCTGGGAGCTTATGGAAGTATCCGGAGGGTTAAGGAACTCTCCAAACCGAGGAAACCCACGTTAGACCAAGTAGGAAGGTCCACAAGGTCGTAACTCGGAAGGAAAAGGACTTTCCTTGAGTCCAAGGCCCAGACGCCAGGGTCCCTGGCGTTTTGGACCAGGACGCCGGGGTCCGCGGTGTTTCGGCGTGGAATCCGTGTTGGACTCGTCCTGGTGGCCAAAACCGACTTTGGGGAGAACCCTCGCCCAAGTTGCAACCCCAGGCTTCCACCTATATATTCGGGGGCAGGGGTAGCCCCAAAAGAGACACCAGAAAAGCCCCAAGGCTGCCCCAGCTAAATCCCACGCGCCTCTAATTCTCTTCGGGCCAGATCGTTCTAGTCCGGACGCCGCTAGGCTCTTCTCCCTCTAGCTTCTCTCGGTGGCGTTCTTCTCTGGACGGCGGAGCGCTGCTGTATTTCTACATCGGGATGTGTGTATATCGGTAGAGGGATCATACCTTTGATCCTTCTTCGAGGTCCTTCTTCTTCCTCGGAGATCATGTTCGAGGGACTTGTTCGCGGGACTTGATCGTGACGGATCGCGGGACGGTTCGCGGGACATATCACGCAACGGATCGTGGAACGGTACGCGGGATTGATATCCTCACGGTTGGGAGGTCATTGAAATTCCTAGTTGCGGGGATCTGCACCGACGGTCTTCACCAACTCTACTTCCGCTACATCGGTTGGTGAGCCATCACCTAAAACCTTGTATGCAATCTTCTTGGATGATTTTGGGTTCTTGATTCGTAGGCCGAAATTTTTTGTTTTCTACTGCGTTTCCCAACAGTGGTATCATCAGCGATCCTTGATTAGATGGATGTTTAGGTCTAGATCATATGTGTGATATGAGGCATTGATTTTCTTGTTGCTTCCCTGTCATGTGATTTTTTCTATGCTTGATGGCAAGTTGAGGTTTTGCTACAAGGATTGAGTTTTCCATCGATCCCTCTATGCTGCTTTCAGTATGCTGGTTGCCTTGATCATGGTCTACATCTAACTCCTTGGATCTCATCTTAATCTCGCAATAGAAGATTTAACATGGAGGGGCTTGTGGATTTTATGAACTCAAATCCACACGGGGGTCACGCGTTGAACGAAGTTTGGCTTGTGGCATTAGTTGTTGCACGCACCCCGACCGTTAAACTAGCAACAATGAAGTATCGTGTTTGGTTTGTATAGGGAACAACGTTTGCATGTAACCTGCTAATCAACCACGATAAAAGTTGCAACAACCCGTGTAGATGGCGATCTAACTCGTTTTTGCAGAATGTGCATGTGATGTGGTATAGCCTTCAAGATTTGCAATGTGTTTGTATGAGATGCTATATGTTATGTAATATTTATTCGCGACCTGCGTGTCGTGGTACGGCATGATGACTGGAGTCATATGATTGTCACTTAATTATGGCCTGCGTGCCAGAACTGTTTATTAGCTCGAGGCAAAGCAATATATTGATGCAAGGTGATGATCTATGATGCGGAGGTGGACCCCGACGCACATGCCGGAAGCCGTGGTGATGTTCCCGGCGCCAAGGAGAAAGTTGGTGGACACGGTGACTTCTACCACGACGACGTGAAGACAATGAAGACTTCACGAAGCAAAGGGCTATACTATATCACATAATTTTATGAACTGCCTGTGATGTTTATCCCTTTGATGCACCCTTGTTTGATGCGTGGTAGTCGTATTTTATTAGGGTGATCTCTCGCAAAACAATATCAAGTTGATAGTGTTCTTCCAACTATAGCACCGTCTATACTATGTTTCACACCGGAGCAGGTCATGTCACATGGGTGCACACGGTGTGACGCATAAAAGGCGGGTGTGCAAAGAACACACTACAATTACACTTGGTTGTCTTGACAGTTTGGATAAAAGTTTTCTACCGGAACACGCCCATCGAAAGATGAACAAGAATCACCTTTGGCGTGATTGGCAAGTTGGCCTACCGGTCCAGTCTAAGTCATTAGTGATGTCACATCAATGGCGGACGATTGGGTTGGATCTTGAATTAATCCAGCATCAATTACGAGAGATATTGATCTGAGTGGGAGCGCACTTAGTAATTAAATTGATTAATCACAAGTGCAACTTAATTATGAATAAATTCTTAGTATTTGCATTATCTTTGTAGAATAATGGCTCGCGTTACCACCTTCCCAATTGATTTTGATTAACTGTATTATCTGGTAAAAACTTTACGATTGGTACCGTATTGTGAGGACTATCCTCAATAGTGTCGAGAAGGAGCTTGTCCTATCGCATTTTTTATGCTCTCCCGCTGATGCTATGGATGATGTGACATACGTCCATAATCCAAAATGCTAGAATTCCACCACAACTAAGTGCATTGTCTTCACCACCATGAAACCCGAACTTCGAAACATTTGGGATAGTTATGTTATATTCATGGAACTGAAAAAAAAATTTCAGTAGTAAGACAATTAATGTTGGATATAAGATATCTAGTACAATGTATGATTGTAAGCATTAGTTAAAATGTTCATTATGCTCTAACAAAACTGATAAGTGTGGGATCCAGAAGAACATTGATCATATGATGATGAGGATTAAGGGAAAGGAAGTTCCATAGGGTGTTACTAAGACTTACACGCCGGAAAGTCCATGGCCTGCGCCACCCTTGATCATGTATGAGCTTTTGTGAGTAGGAGTGACATTAGAAATAGAACTATGATACGTATAAAGGCAAAACGAAAGAAGACTGGAATAACCAGCTCAGAAATGAAAGTCATACGGAGTTATAGATGAATTCATTGATGGTCAAGAGATGTAATTCTTTGGAATCATGATTAAGCAGTTAATTGTGGATTCTGTATATTGTGATTAAACTGTTGATCACCGGAATATCACATCGATTGCATATTGTTGCAACTCGATGCAAGAAATACTATGGACTTTATGACTAGCTAATGATGAGTTTTGACACGCTCGGGAACACGGTAAAAGGTTTACTATAACGTGTGTTGACTCTATGATTATCTTCATAATTCATTTTAGAGTTAAGTAAATTGTTACTACACTTTAGTCTTGTTGCAAAACATCATTTTGAATCATGTTTGTTGCAAGAGAGTTGTTCAAAGCTATGAATAACGTAAAGGCCATTCTTCCCTTATGAATAGGTTGTATGTTATGAATCTTGATAATAATACTAAACATCCATAACACTGAGGCTAAACGTCGCAAGAATGACAGAAATACCACATAGATGTGGCACTGCCGTTTATCACAAGTGACATAACATGCATGAAGAATTTCCATAAGTGATGGACTTTTGAGTCATATGATTATGAATCACTTGACGCTTGCATACATTGTCTGAAAGTAATGTGACTAAAATCACCGTTGATAGGCCATGAATTAACGGGCAACTAAATTATTGAAAATCATACATGATGATGTGTGTAGTCCAATAAGTGTAGTTGTGTACAGTGGATTTTCTATCTTCACTCATGAACTGAAGTAAATATATGGATATCTGTTCAGTGGAGACATACGTCTGAAATCTTTGAAACGTTCAAGGAAAATTAGAGTGAAATAGAAATGTATTGTAACAAGAAATAATGCTTCTGCAAATTAGATTGTAGAAAGTAATATTTGAGTTACAAGTTTAGCGAACGTCTGATGAGTTGTGAAGAAGTGTCATAACTTGCGTCTCCCGAAACACCACTATGATTAAAGTGTTTGAGAGATGTAATCAAGCCATGTATGACACGGTAAGATCAAATATGACGTTTATCAATTTGCCATTATACTTATTAAAGTTACGCGTTAGAGACTACGACTTTTACACTGAAAAGAGCACCATCAAATTTGTTGAAATGACACCATATTAGATGTGGAATGGACTGTTAAAACCATGTTGTGTTTTCTTAAAATTTGGGTACATGATGCATATGTTTGACATACTCAAAACCCCAAATCAGATAAGTGCTATTTTGTTAAGGTTATGTCAAAAGTTTTGGTATTCCTCTATCACTACACAAAACCAAAAATGTTTGTTCTTAAGAATGGTGTGTTTTGAAGAAAAATAGTTTCTTACAAAAGAGTGAGTGAGAGGAAAGTGCAACTTGTCACAGATTGTTGAATCTTCAGAGAAGTGCGCAGCTGAACCACACAGGTTAGACAAAACTCGTACAATTTTTTTATGTAAACGAGATATTGTTGTTCGACAACGATAAACCTGTGATATACAAAGAAGCGTCGATGGGCCCTGACTCCGGGATTTGGCTAAATGCCAAATAATCCGAGATAGTATCCATGGAAGTAAGTCAATTTTTGAACTTGGTAGACCCTCCGAAAGACTAAAAGTCTGAAGAATATATATATGGATCTATAATTGATTCGGATGAAATTGTTTTATCCATAAAGCTCAACTCGTTGGAAAATTGTTTTCTAGCAAGTTCAAAGGTTGACTACGGCGAAATAGTTTCGACCGTAGAGATGCTTTAGTCAGTTCGGGTTATATTAGCAATTACTACATATCTCATTTATAGGATATGGTAGAATGAACGTCAAAACAAAGTTCCTACACGGAAATATAACAAATGACGTATATGAGATACGACCGGAATGTTTTGTCGATTCAAAGGATGCTAAAATAGATGCAAGCCTTGGATATCCGATGATGGACTGAAGCTAGCACAATGGAGTTGGAATTTTCGTTATGATGAAATTGCCAAAAGAGTTTGTTTTCATTGGGAATAAACGAAGATGCTTGAATGTTCAAGAAAGTAAGTGGGAGCTGAATGATATTTCTAAAACCTTATGTAGATGACATATTGTTGATTGGAAATGATATAAATTTCTTGACACGAATAAGGACTTCATTGGAAATAGTTTTCAGTTGAAGAACTTGGGCTAATATAGCATTTGTATTGAGCACGGTGATCTATGAAGATAGTAAGTGCTTGATCATGCTAAAGCCAACGTTACACGTTGACATGATACTAAAGCAGTTTAGTATGAAAACGCCAGGAAGGTGATGTGCGAGGTGATGATAGTGATTTCTCGCCCTTCGTTGGTAAACCCCAAGTGGAAGGTGTGATGTAGCATAGAAGCAAATTTCCCTCAGTAAATATACCAAGGTTTGTCTCCAGTAGGACTCCGGAGATGATAAGTAGGTGTCAGCGGCGCAACTGACGCGGACCTGCACACAGACAGAAATAACTTTGTTCCCAACGAAGTTCAGAGAGGTTGTCAATCTCTCCGGTCTTGTTGTTCAAAAAGGATCAAACACAAGGGATAATGATAGCAACTGAAAGTAAAAGCAGAAAAATAAATGAGCGTGGAAACAGTAATGAGGATATGGACCGGGACACGTGATGTTCACTAGTGATGTCTCTCTCCCAAAAGACGATAAAACTGCTATGCGAGGTGAACAAATTACAGAAGGGCAATTGACAGGATTATGAACGCACCGCAATGCTAACTATTCTACAAAAGAAAGGAAGAGGCTCAAAAGCATGGGCAGAACACCAAAATAAGTAGACCGAAATCCAACTGCATCTACTACTAATCATCCACCTTGAGATATCTATCCAGAACATCTCGCTGGTATTAAGTTGCGAGCCCCACCCAAAGTGTAAACCCAAAGCAACAGACAACTGCATTAAAAAGAACTTTGCGTAAAGTAAACAATCCTTGCAACCGCGGTTACAAGCACCGTTGTTTTCCCCCTTGTGGCAACAACACATCCCCTAGACTCATGTTTCTGTCACTCAAGCGTGTCATCAGGGGGCATGAACCCACAATCGAGCATAACGTTCCCTCTTGGGGTCACTACCTACTACTTGGCCAAAGCAATAAACAGCAACGGAGAACATGCAAGAATTACTTAAGAACAAAAATATAAGAGATAAGAACCAAATATATTACTCAATCACAATTTGAACATATTCTCATAATCCATCAGATCCCATCAAACTCAGCATAGCAACAACAAAAATATTACAAAAGTGCCTCGATCATGTAGGGCAGCTCACGAGGTCTAAACCATGAAGAACAAAGAGGGGAGGAGAACATCACATAGATACTGATCACGGACCCATGGTCCAAAGGAAACTACTCACGAGACATCCGGGAAGCATCCATGGTGGAGAGGAGACTCCCGGAGGTCGGACCTCCCTCCGGCAGGGTGCCGGGAAGAGGTCTGCTGGTGCTCCCGATCTCGGAAGCGCGGCGGTGGCGGAACGGAGACGAGATCGAGAAAAAGGGTTTTGTCCTTGAGGGTTTCTCGTCACGGAGAATATATAGGCAAAGGGGGGCAGCCAGGGGGGCACCAGGGGTTTAGGAGCCCCCCTGGCGCGGCCAGACCCTGGGGCGCGCCACCAGGGCGCCTGGGCCCCTGGTGGTGGCCCTCTGGCCCCACTCAGGTTCTTCCGGAAGGTTCTTCTGCGCTAATTTTTTATCTGATTTTTCCCGAATTTTTGGAGCACTTTTTATATGGGGGAAAACTGAAATAGAAAAACAGCAGAAAACAGGAACTGGCACTGTGGTGCACTGAGTTAATAGGTTAGTCCAAATATGATCAAAAGTGTATGAAAGTGTATCTAGATCATAGAAATATCACACAAAACATGCATGGAGCAAGCAAAAATTATAGATACGTTTTGGACGTATCAACATCCCCAGGCTTAATTCCTGCTCGTCCTCGAGTAGGTAAATGATAACAGCATAATTTCTTTGGTGACATGATAGCAACCATATAAGAACTTTGAAAAGTAAAGCAATCAAGGTTAGAGATTCAATTCAAGTCATAACATGCAAGAGTCTATATTAGCATTGAAATAAGTAACAAAAGAACATTAGGTGCAAGAGCTCTCGCTGTCCGTGACTCGAATGTCTCCAAATGGTGTTTGCGTGCAAGAAGGGGGGATAGGGAATACGAGAAAAACATTTATTTGTTGAGAACTCAATCTACTAAATTTTCACACTTGGTCTTTTTCTGGAATCTTATCTTGACTCGTCCCTAGACCACTAGCCAGGTACAAGTCAATTTGATCCACTCCTTTTTCAATATTTTGAGCACTCATGCAATGGATGAGCGTAATCACGAAAGTTGACACTTAGGATGGCAAAGAGAGGAGTACGGAGGAGGTAGACAAAAAGGATGAGAAAGGCTCACATCAATGAGGACAATCATAGGCAAGAGATGCCAAATGATAGATATGATGTGAGGAGTAGGGATTGCCATGCAACGGATGCACATACGAGCTAAGAAGCTCTCCAATGGAACTAGTGGGGGTGCATCTAACTTGCTCACTCATGAAGACCTAGAGCTCTTTTGAGGAGGCTCATCCTTGGAATATGCAAGCCAAGTTCTATAGTGTGAAGGTCCCCACATAGCTATATGCATAATGATCATCTCTATGGAGTACAAGGATATAAAGGGAGTACTAGTGTGGATCTCTCAAAAGGATAGTAGTGTTGCCCCTTTCTCTCTTTTTATTTCTTTTTTCTCTTTTTTCTATTTTTTTGTATTTTTTTGTGGCCTCAATGGCTCTTTCTATTCAACTCTCATTTGTCCTCTTTGGGATCTTTTATTTTGTCCACTTTGGGATCTTTTCCTCACTTAAGGGCAACACTCTATTTTACAAGAAGGTAAAGGAGATCTTTCACACTTTACAAGGTACTCAAAATCATAAAGAAGATGTAACTATCATGATGTATGCAATGTATGTTGCCGCCAGTGTAGCAGGAACTTGTATGACATGAAGATCAAGTCATGAAGAGGTGGATGTTGCATGGCAATATATCTCGGAAAGGCTATGGAAATGCCTTGATAGGTAGGTATGGTGGCTGTTTTGAGGAAAGATATAAGGAGGTTTATGATGACAGAGCGTATCATGCCAAGGGTTTGGATGTACCGGCGAAGGTGGACACCAACTCTCGGAGTGAGAAGAAGGCAATGCACGACACGGGAGAGGCTAGCAAAATATGGGAAGGTGGAAGTGTCAACTTTCAACTTACATTAGTCCGAAGAACTCATGCACTTATTATTGGTAACTCTCAATATAATAAGGAGGTTCACAAAGAGACAAGTACACCGAGGAGGAGTGTATGGGGGTTTGGTTATCCTTGCGCATCCTCGACTCATGGTACGTGAGTGTACTCTAATATTCGACCCCTCCAAAGATTAGTGATCCATCTAGTAGCTAGAGTTCTCAACTAGTTTTGTAGGTTTTGAAAATACACACCGATTGCCCAAAATACGACACCTATCACTAATAGGCTAAAGCTCTTGACACCAAAAGTTCAGACATTACTCACATCAATACTTCAAAACCATTGCAAGTTACTACTAGAATTAAATAGCAACTAAATTACCTACTTTCAAGACAAAACACTACTTAGTGCAACAACAAACTCTCTTTAACAAGATAAACATGAAAACTAAAAAGAGTTCCAGCAACAAACTAAACAAAAGCCAAGGCTCTTGCTAAAGAAAAACCAAGACTAAAACTAGACATGGCAGCAGCTACGAAAAGATAAAGAACACACAACAGCAAAAAGATAAGCAGGAAAAATCCTATGATGTGTTCTAGATTGGAGTGGAGCGTGTTTCTTTCCCACACAAAGTAATATGGGGTCTAACTTGTTATGACCAGCAAGAAAAACTAAATAAAACTAAAAATAAAACCTAAAAGCGAGACGCTCCAAGCATAGCACATAACGCATGAAGTGATAAAAATATAGCGAGGCGAAGGACAAACTGATGATTGTTGATGGAGAAGGGGATGCACGGGGGAATCCCCAAGCTTAGACGCTTGAGTCTCCTTGAATATTTATTGGGGATGCATGTGGGCATCCCCAAGATTGAGCGCTTGACACCCCTGGATCTTCTTTCATCATCTTCCATCGCACACTTGAAAACTCCCTTCATACATAACTCATCATAAGCTGATTAGAGAGGTTAGTACCCTTAATAAAATAATTTTTCCCCACTGGATATAAAGATATTCTTGAAGAGCTACTGTTTCTCAAGAGTGCCAAAAGGTTTTTGCAAAGAAAAAGCAAGCTTAAGGTTTGCAAAAGTGAAGAGAGGCAAAACGTGGCAGAATCTGTGAAAAACAGAACAGCAGGTAGTAGAGAATTTTTTCGGGGCACTTCTGCAACTCAAATCAAAAAACTCAGAACATACGAAAGTTTCAAAATTGTATAGAGCATGCTGTCAAACAAATCCAGATCAAAAAGATGATCTGGTGATTTTATTCGAATTTTTCTGTCCAGGGACAGAATCTGTTTTCTGGACAGCATGTCACAACTTTTACTTCCCTTATCATAAGAGGCTATAACTTGGCACAAAGCTGAAAAATAAAGATACAATGATGTTGCTACAGTAGTAAAAAACATCAAGACACAACAAAAGCAAAAAGAAACCTAATTCGTTGTGGGCTGCCTCCCAAAAGCGCTTTCTTTTATGCCTTTAAGCTAGGAATGATGCAAAAGAAGAATCAAGTTGTATCAATCGAATCATTATCAAGATCATCAAAAAGCTCTTCAATTGTACAACTAGTCTTAAGAGGTCTTTCAAATAAAGGCCTAATGAAGATACTTCTAGGGAGAAAACCAAAAGGCGGAAAATCAATGGGAGATTCATTTATAAAATTATCAAACAGAGGTATTTCTTCCAAAGTTTTCACGGTTTCAACTTCTTTGGCAATGGGTGGTTTATTTTTAGGTCGGGGAACCCTAGGGACATAATTGACTTAGGTTCCCTTCTTGCTAATGTCTCTACCCTGTTTGGTTTGATTGAGGAAAATGTAGTTCCTAGAGTATTAATGATTTCCTCAATCTTATCAATCCTAGAAAGATCCGTATCACGGGATTTAATGACCTCCAAACTTTTAATAATTTTAAGCATGGAGCTATCAAGCCTATTCAAATTCCCTTGAATCTTGCGATCCAACTCATTTATCCTAGCTATACTTGGTATTTCTAACTCTATCTTTTCAAGTTTCTTCATAATGTGAGCTAGAGTTATATCTTCTTGTATGCTAGCAATAGGGAGATTTCCAACAAGATTTTCAATAACATTAAGAGACTCCCAAATCGGGGCTTGTAGGAAATTCCAATTGATAGCAGTATCTAATATGAACCTATTCCAAGGAGTAATCCCGACATAAAAATTTCTAAGCAGGATAGTAGTGGATTGCTTCTTGGTGGCTCTTTTTTGAGAATCATTAATTCTATACCAAGCATCTTTTAAAATTTCACCACCTTTTTGTTTAAAGGTGAGAACCTCTGTCTCAACAAAGGCAAAAGGGCCAGACATAATGACAACTACTAGCATGACGAATTTTTTTTTGTGATTTTTGATATAAGACACAAAGATAAAAACTGAAAGGTAAACTAATAAGACTAAAAAACAAAGGTAAAGGGTAGTGTGCAACTCCCCTATCTTAGCACTCGGAGTCCCCGGCAACGGCGCCAGAAATTTCGCTTGATGTGTGAGGTGATGATAATGATTTCTCGCCCTTCGTTGGTAAACCCCAAGTGGAAGGTGTGATGTAGCACAAAAGAAAATTTCCCTCAGTAAAGATACCAAGGTTTGTCTCCAGTAGGACTCCGGAGATGATAAGTAGGTGTCAGCGGCGCAACTGACGCGGACCTGCACACAGACACAAATAACTTTGTTCCCAACGAAGTTCAGAGAGGTTGTCAATCTCTCCGGTCTTGTTGTTCACAAAGGATCAAACACAAGGGATAATGATAGCAACTGAAAGTAAAAGCAGAAAAGTAAATGAGCGTGGAAACAGTAATGAGGATATGGACCGGGATACGTGATGTTCACTAGTGATGTCTCTCTCCCAAAAGACGATAAAACTGCTATGCGAGGTCAACAAATTACAGAAGGGCAATTGACATGATTATGAACGCACCGCAATGCTAACTATGCTACAAAAGAAAGGAAGAGGCTCAAAAGCATGGGCAGAACGCCAAAATATGTAGACCGAAATCCAACTGCATCTACTACTAATCATCCACCTTGAGATATCTATCCAGAACATCTCGCTGGTATTAAGTTGCGAGCCCCACCCAAAGTGTAAACCCAAAGCAACAGACAACTGCATTAAAAAGCACTTTGCGTAAAGTAAACAATCCTTGCAACCGCGGTTACAAGCACCGTTGTTTTCCCCCTTGTGGCAACAACACATCCCCTAGACTCATGTTTCTGTCACTCAAGCGTGTTATCAGGGGGCATGAACCCACAATCGAGCATAACGTTCCCTCTTGGGGTCACTACCTACTACTTGGCCAAAGCAATAAACAACAACGGAGAACATACAAGAATTAATTAAGAACAAAAATATAAGAGATAAGAACCAAATATATTACTCAATCACAATCTGAACATAATCTCATAATCCATCAGATCCCATCAAACTCAGCATAGCAACAGCAGAAAGATTACAAAAGTTCCTCGATCATGTAGGGCAGGTCACGAGGTCTAAACCATGAAGAACAAAGAGGGGAGGAGAATATCACATAGCTACTGATCACGGACCCATGGTCCAAAGGAAACTACTCACGAGACATCCGGGAAGCATCCATGGTGGAGAGGAGACTTCCGGAGGTCGGCCCTCCCTCCGGCAGGGTGCCGGGAAGAGGTCTGCTGGTGCTCCGATCTCGGAAGTGCGGCGGCGGCGGAACAGAGGCGAGATCGAGAAAAAGGGTTCTGTCCTCGAGGGTTTCTCGTCACGGAGAATATATAGGCGAAGGGGGGCAGCCAGGGGGCCACCAGGGGTCTAGGCGCCCCTTGGCGCGGCCAGACCCTGGGGCGCGCCACCAGGGCGCCTGGGCCCCTGGTGGTGGCCCTCTGGCCCCACTCAGGTTCTTCCGGAAGGTTCTTCTGCGCTGATTTTTTATCTGATTTTTCCCTAATTTTTGGAGCACTTTTTATATGGGGGAAAACTGAAATAGAAAAACAGCAGAAAACAGGAACTGGCACTGTGGTGCACTGAGTTAATAGGTTAGTCCAAATATGATCAAAAGTGTATGAAAGTGTATCTAGATCATAGCAATATCACACAAAACATGCATGGAGCAAGAAGAAATTATAGATACGTTTTGGACGTATCAGAAGGATGTTCTTGCCGAGGTCACGGTGAAAAGTTGTTTGCAGAAATCGGTGTTCATGAACACAGATAAGCAAAAGCACGTGAATTGAATTCCACTCACCTGTGCGTTTGGACAAATCATGTACACCATAATATGTAAAACAACCAGATATGTCCAATGCTCCAAAAGGTTTTGAGCAAGATACCAAAGTGATCAAGATGTTGATCATTGGACAAACAGTGAAAAGTTAAACTTATGAAAGATAAGATATGTTTCTCAGAAAATGGAGATAATGAAGAGCTCGTTGTAATGAGTTACACCAGCTGAATTTTTTATGTAAAACAGTTACACCAATTCAACCTTCATACTTACTCCGACCAAATATCGATTTTAATTGGGATTATGTGTTTCACACGTAGGGGATGCACAGTATGAAGGAACTGTGTTAAGTTAGATACCGTGGCGAATTCAATAACAGAGGCTAAGTATATTGTTGCTTAAATAAGTAACAAGGGAGGGTATTTTGAATCATCAGTTCATTTATGAACATGGTATGGTTTCCTAGATGCTTGAAGCTCATGGAACATTGATGAATGATTTCATGACTTATTCTAAGGAACCAAGGTCCTACCAAATGATTCAAACATATACAAAGCTAAATTGAGAAAATTAGTGAATTTTATGTTAGCGTGAAAACGCAAAGATATGCAAGATACAAACGGGCCTGAAACTTCAGATTCGTAGATGAAGTCTATACCACAAATGAAGCATGTATTACACCGTATGCCATAGGTGTAAAGTGCTCAAGCACTGATAATATTATTGACTCTAGTGCAAGTGGGAGACTGTTGGAAATATTCCCTAGAGACAAAAATAAAATGTTATTATATATATTTCCACATTCGTAATTAATGTTTATATTTCTGTGCTATAATTGCAATGACCCTGACTATGAGATTCAGAAGAAAACTCACTTGCATGTGTGGAAATGTATACACCAAGAGTTCCTGGTTTAGCCTCTAAGACCAGCTCATGTGCTAACTGATGATTACGTTTTCTTAATCATGGACATTGTTCTTGTAACAAGGATGTCAGTAGCAATGGGAACATATTGTTAGCAGAATAATGATGTTGAACCGACCCCAGTATTGAATGATATACTTAGAGATCACATCGTAACAACGTTATAAGTCATATCATGAAATGTTATCATATACGTAATTCCTTAGACCATGAGAGTATCAAGTTGCTTCACACAGGAAGATGTGCTTTGGTTCTTCGATGAATCTTCCCGTTACTGGGAAGTAGTAAAATAAGTTCGTACATTGGATAGTGTGTCTAGTAACTGTGATAGTTCAAGATTGGGATTTGCTCCTTCACGATGAAGAAGATATTCACTTCGGGCCCACTCGGTATGACGGTATCCATTATAGTCTGGCCAGACGCATTGTGATTTAGTCACGGGGATACCGGAATATGATAACGAGCAAAGAGGATAACGAGTGGCTTGTGTTCAAGAAGTTGTTACACATGGGTGCCAAACTTCTCTCCTCTGACTTTGTCATATATCCCGAAGCAAAGGGAATGGTACATGACTAAAAATAAAGGTTCACTCGAAGTTTATTCGTGTATGTGCGGGAGTCAACATGGGTGTCCATGGCTCCGCTGTTGATTATTGGCTATTGACAAAAGGCTGTTGACCTATGTCCGGAAGATGTTCTGAGTCATGTTCGCATTATACCGAACCTATTGGGTCACACACTTAACGAGTAGTAATCTGTTAGAGAACTAGGAGATGAAAAGAGAAAGGGTACCGGAATTGTTTCGGGTGGAACCGGAAGTGTTTCCGGGTAGCACTAGAAGTGTTCTAGGTTGTGCCGAATGGTTTTAGAATATTCAAGAACGGTCTCTAATGATTCTGGAACATTCAAGAAGAGTCTTGAAGTGGTCAGAAGACATCCGTGATAGTCTCGGAAGGTTTTGCAACATTCGGTAATAGTTGTGGAAAGATTACGGAACATCGGGAAAATTGTTCCGGGACTTCCGGGAGGTTTCGGAAGGTTCCCGGGAGCTTATGGAAGTATCCAGAGGGTTAAGGAACTCTCCAAACCGCGGAAACCGATGTTAGACCAAGTAGGAAGGTCCACAAGGTCGTAACTCGGAAGGAAAAGGACTTTCCTTGAGTCCAAGGCCCAGACGCCAGGGTCCCTGGCGTTTTGGACCAGGACGCCGGGGTCCGCGGCCTTTCGGAGGGGAATCCGTGATGGACTCCTCCTGGTGGCCAAAACCGACTTTGGGGAGAACCCTCGCCCAAGTTGCGACCCAGGCTTCCACCTATATATTCGGGGGCAGGGGTAGCCCCAAAAGAGACACCAGAAAAGCCCCAAGGCTGCCCCAGATAAATCCCACGCGCCTCTAATTCTCTTCGGGCTAGATCGTTCTAGTCCGGACGATGCTAGGCTCTTCTCCCTCTAGCTTCTCTCGGTGGCGTTCTTCTCTGGTCGGCGGAGCACTGCTGGATTGCTACATCGGGATGTGTGGATACCGATAGAGGGATCATACCTTTGATCCTTCTTCAAGGTACTTCTTCTTCCTCGGAGATCATGTTCGAGGGACTTGTTCGTGGGACTTTATCGGGACGGATCGCGGGACGGTTCGCGGGACAGATCGCGCAACGGATCAAGGAACGGTACGCGGGATCGATATCCTCGCGGTTGGGAGGTCATTGAAATTCCTAGCTGCGGGGATCTGCACCAACGGTCTTCACCAACTCTACTTCCGCTACATCGGTTGGTGAGCCATGACCTAAAACCTTGTATGCAATCTTCTTGGATGATCTTGGGTGCTTGATTCATAGGCCGAAATTTTTTGTTTTCTACTGCGTTTCTCAACAACTAATACCCCACGACAATTAAAGGATTTGGCACTGTTCTACCCTAAACCATATTTTAGGTTGGTTAACAACAGCAAACAATAGCATAAACACAAAGTACACGAAAAACTAATCAAGTTACATATAAAGAACATTTTAAACAGAGCAACGGTTAAAAAGTTATGGCAGAAACAATTTACGGTGGCAAGCAGTGTAATTAGCAGTCAAACAACATGTAAACAACCTCAAACATGGTAAATAAGCACATTTTAATAATCTACACAAAATTCTAAGCAAGTTACATGTTTAACGCGTCGCGATCCGAGCTACGGTTAAAAAGATACGGGCATCGCAAACTACTAAGAAAAACTGTAATTAAATAAACTAGAAAAGGAAAAAAAACATTTATCAGGCCGAAAAAGCAGCAAAACGGGCTAAACAGCGCACTATACTACGCACACGAGCGTCACATAGAAGCAGCAAGCTAACTGGGCCAAGCCCAACAGTAAAATAGGAAAAAAATAAACGAACCGGGGGAGAGGAGGGGAGAGAAAAGAGAGACGACGATCTTCAACACCACCAACAAGGGACTCTGCTCCATGTCGACGTCAAACTTCCGTCGAGATAAATTTCCGCAGATAGACGGCAACGTCGGAAAACGAAACCATCGGGAATTCAAGAGGAAGAACAACATTCCAAACGACGATCAAGGGAAGCATTCTCACTGAAATCGTGAGGATGCTGGGCAAGAGAACTGAAGTCAACAGACGACCAAGATGTTTACCCAGAGTCGGAAGAACTAAAGATACTACAAGATTTCCCAAACCTGAGATCGGAATCGAGACAATAGGCTGCAAGCAAGGCATTGTTACTGTTCCGAAACTCCACACTCTCGAGATCCTAAATTTTGAAGGGGATAAGGCAAAGATAAAACATTTACGTCACTTTTCCTGACCAGAGCAAGGGTAAGGAGGAAAAAGAATCCTACTCTCCGATAACTAACTTAGTAACTACAAAATGGTTTTTGTCTAGACTCGACTTCGGCCAGAAAAGGGTTCCTACGGTCGGTAAGGCTCTGATACCAAGTTGTAAGGCCCGATATGCGGTACTGTTCCAGATCTAAATGTTTCCATACAGATCCGGGGACGAAGCACATATCGGTCCCACCGCAACATATGACATAGCCATATGCCCCGGATTTCCAACATGATATCAGAACATTACAGATACAAGGATACAACATCTCATACAATCGGCATACAACTGCCTTAATACAATACATCAGCGGAAGATACATGTCTGAGTACAGACTACAATCAATTTCCTAGCGGCAAAGAGAAAATCATCGATCCCCATAACCACACGGGTCCAGGCGCTCCGCCGGGATCAGCCTAACTAGTCGTCGTCGAGTCTCCACGTGAAACGTCGATCACCATACCTGTTGTCGATCAAGAACCCTGAAAAGAGTTTGGGGGTAGTATCATGAGTACAGAAGTACTCAGCATCCAACTGTAGTGGTCAACTAACCCAGCAAGGACTTCATCACTCGTCATTCTAGGACAACTAGTAGTTTACGGTAAGCACGAGGTAAGTGGTGAGGTTTCTGCCGCACTAGCATTTATGAAGTGGCTAACGATCTAGAGAGTAAGATAAGAAGCCAAGCATTCGATGAGGAATCGCCTCCAACAAAGTCTTGCTATCAACTACTACGCAAACATAACACCTATCCTATCCTTGTCCTCCTCTTCGCATCCCGACGAAGAAGAAGCAGTCAAGGCACACACACGTTGATCAAGTTATATTAAGATTATCTCAGTTGTTGTTGTCTATGAACAAGGAGTAGGTCTCAAGTCGTCCATAACCGTGGACACGGCTTCTCGAAAAGATTCAACCCTGCAGGGGTGTACCAACTGCTCATTACAAGGCTCCGCACGCACGCCCATCTCTCTCAGTTGCTACCCATGATAGGCAACCATTTTATGATTTAGTCCCAAGAGATCCGGAACGACAGGTCCCTCTAACTAACAACACACAAATCCGGGTGGCCCCTGGTGAGTCGAAATCCAACTCAAAAGTCGGCCGCGCTCTCGAATCGGTCTCTACCGTCTGGACGAGGTCGGGATAACCTACCCTCGCCTGGGCAGGCTCCCTAGCTTCCAGATTTGGACCAATAGGATATACCATCCCACTGGCCTGGTTTGTTTTAAATCCACTGACTGCAGACCAGTTATGCATGCGGTTTTCAAATGGTAAAATCAACTTGGGCCACCACTAGAAATGTTTGAAGCTAGCTAGGTAAAACAAGGGGACCCCATAGCATCCCACACGCGGTTAGGCACGCTCAGTCTTAAAACCAATACCCAGAACTCGGATCCTAGGTGACTCGAATGGAACAAAGCGTCGGGGCGGGATAGCCTAGATCTTCCATCCTTCGTCGAGTATAGTCAACATTATAATAATCATATCATCATCAACAATAATAATAATGTGATAGTCCAACCAAGGAGTAACAGGATAACATCATAGCATCCTAAGCATGCATACTAAGCAGGGGCTGAGCAACGAGCAATAATAACATAGCAGTACAAGGTTTGCTGGGAGGGGACATGGCTGTATCGGTTTGAAAGAGGCTATAAACATGTGGTAAGATCAAAAATCGAACCTATCCTAGACTAGCATGCAAACCGCTGGTTGAAATAGAATGGATCATAAGTAATGTATAGTCCTTGCCTGTTGATAAGTCGGGTTCCGAAGGTGTAGTTGATCGCAAGCTCGCATTGTCTCCGAGGGGTAACCGCGGAAGCACACAAGAGGGTAAACACTGGAAAGCAATCAACGAGCAAGCATCTATTACTACGAAGCAAACACGAGCAAGCATCAACAAGAAGGCAACACGATACATCGCACCTACCGTCGAGAGCAGTTACTAACAATTTAAGTGGAGTACTCGTCACACACGACGATACCGCACATTTGGAAAGGTTCAAGTTGTTTACCTACACAAGATGAGCAAAGGTTGTTAACATGGCATATCACTCAAGCATGGCATAGCACACAAAAATGTCAAGAGGTGAAGCATAAGATAAACCATCTATGCTAGTCATTTTAATTGAGGCACAACCTAAACATGGCACATCACTAAGTACCCCACGACAATTAAAGGATTTGGTACTGTTGTGCCCTAAACCATATTTTAGGTTGGTTAACAACAAAAAACAATAGCATAAACACAAAGTACACGAAAAACTAATCAAGTTACATATAAAGAACATTTTAAACAGAGCAACGGTTAAAAAGTTATGGCAGAAACAATTTATGTTGGGGTTCGCAGCAGAAAACACAAATTTTTCTAACTAGCGTTCCCATAACCCAAGATCTAGCTAGCCGTATTACCGTAACGGAAAGGAGTGCGGAAATAACATACCTCGGGGTGTAGTCCGTTGCGCGGAAAACATTCCCGCAAACGTGGTTGATGTAGCCGATCAAGTTTCACAGCCCCCTGGCTGTGTTGAGCACCCGGATGGGTGTAGTGCCACACGTGTAGAACCTCGTAGTACTCGCACACGTACGAGACTCGATGACGACCTCCGTTCTCCGATCCAGCGAAGGTGGCGGAAGCAGACCTCCGGACGGAGCTTCGGAAGCACGACGACCTCCGATTCTAGTAGAGAAGCCTCAATTCCACTATAGGCTCACACTAGGGAGCCCACCGTGAAAGAGACAAGGGAGGGGAGAAGACCGGAGAAAACCGATCTCAATTCGGAGTAATATTTATTTTCTCACGAATTTCTGTGTATTTGGCTTAATTAAATATGTGCACCCTGCCCATCTATATATAGGCAGAGGGGAGGGAGTCAACCCCTCTCCCTTAGCAATGTGGGACTAAAGTCCCTTTGCTAAGGGGGTTGGCCTGCCAAGGTGGGGGAGGGGGCGCACCCCTCATGGGCCCTAGCGCCTCCCCCTTCTTTCCTTTTTCTTTCTCCCTTTTATTTCTTCCCTAATGGGCCTTTTTCTCCACTAAGGCCCATTGCACATATTAATTAGAAATAAAATTATTTTAATTATTAATTCAATTAATTAATAACTAAAACATAATATTCCATCTCCCAGTGCTCCGAAACACCTTCCGGTTCACTCCGAACTTGTTCGGTTCAACACGGTACTTCTCCGATGTTGTTTCCTTTATTCTCTGGTTACTCCGATGGTTCCGAAAAGGTCTCCGATTTCATCGAGCCCTTAAGTGTGTTACCCTACGGTCCGAGAACACTCCAGTCATGACCGAGATGAGGCTACGGTCAATGATCATCAGCGGGACCTGGATGCCCATAATGACCCCTGTGCATTCCGGATATCAAACACCGATTGGACCTTACGCCGTATAGCATTCCCTTTGTCAGCGATACTGGATTGTTCCGAGATTCGATCAATGACATCCTATGTCTGGTTCAACCTCGTTCTGAACTAATCCTCATTCACTCGTTCCCGTGATATTCATCCCCGTGACCTAGTCACACGCTGCATCTTTATGGATGGAATCTCACCGAGTGGGCCCCGAGTATCTATCCATTATATGGATTGACAAATCCCGCTCTTGTAACAATACTCCTCAACATATCTCCATGGAATACCCAAGATACAACCGTTATGACCCGCATATTTCAGTCAGGTGGTGGGATGTAGGTCAAAGCATCCGGGAAGATAGCAATTATGCACGTACTCACGGTCAAAGGAACGGTCTACCACGTTCTGTAATTACAACACTGAACCTTCAGAAGATTTGATCATGCTGTAATTCTTACTTTGGGTAATGTTCATCACGTCACTTAACCAGTGAGGTGACCTCATAGTCAAGAGACTTAATTGTCCATGATCGCGAAACCACGACCATCATGTTGACCATGAACTAGTTATCGATGTAGAGGCTAACTAGGAACTCTGGGGGTTTCTATACCACACCTGCATCATTGTTTCACTGACACAGTTCTAGCACGGTATGAAACTGGTTATGAACTTGCTTAGATATATTGGAATAATCATATATTATTTGCCTCTAGAGCATATATCCAACAGTCTCCCACTTGCACTAGAATGCTAATAATCTAGCCGCATTTTTCCGATCATAATCATCTTATCACATAAGTGTTCATTGATCATGCATGATCATGGAAGAGGGTTCGGCAACAAACTGCACCAATTCAGATTCGTATGTTTCCTTTGCAACTGGTATAGGTCAAAAACTCTTTTTACATACCAATCATTATCATATAATGGTTGGATATAAGTTTCGCGGGAGAGTGAGACTATTATTTCACAGTATCCTCCAATGATCTCTTGGTTCAGTCTTTAGAAGACTCATCCTTAGTCATATATACTGGGAAATACACTCAACCAGAAGTCCAATACTTCTAACGCTAAACTTTTATCCATACGTCTACTTTCTTAAGTAGTATTATGTTTGTAGTGCCGTGAATTTTGCTCACATTTCTTTCATGTCTTTGGTGATGTCTCTAATTCCATATAGACCCATAATATGGCTTGCAATTGTAATCTTGCATTATATTCAAGCCTATTATCCTTTCTATATTTAAGAGAATAGTCCTCAGTATTCCTCATATACTGAATGCATGGACTTTATTCAGATTCTGTGTTTTACTCCTAAAGTACATCGGAATCTGTTCTTCTTCCAAGAACTTTTGAGTCATTCTGTTGTTGGATTCACAATGCATGTTATATGGTAGAATCATATGTCAAGAACATATAAGATCACATGTCCAGTACATGGTGCATCTCTATTCTTCCATCAAGACATTGCTTGTGATATTTGGATTTCATCCATTATATAATTTCTAGCCACAAGAACCTGTTTCTTGTCTTAGAAGATTATTCCAACCTTTACTTCGTTTCATTATCCGTATCTTAATCTACTCATATAGATTTCAACGTGTAATGTGTTGGTATTTCACATAAAAGAAGATTCTTGCAATCTTATATTTTGTTTGCCTTATGCTCTATATATATCACGATGCACATATGTATATAAGACGATTCTCTATATACACAATCAATGCATATCCATATATATACATATGAGATCATTCTTCACACATATCAATGCATATATGTTTGAGACAATGATCATGCTCCCACTCAAATATATCCATCATATACTCATATATTTGTGGTTCAGCTTTCATCAAGTCATTTTATTGTTCACTATGTCTCACATAATGACAAAGCGTCCAAAGCTCCCACTCAGAAAATGCTCTCTGCATTCCAAGTTTCCGGGAAGTCTTCAAAGCTCCCACTCAGTTTCATGAAACTGCAGGCCCACTCAATATTTTGGTCATCACAAAATCACTTGATCAAATCAAGGTTGATGGTTCCTGTCTTGAGGTACTATAGTCCATTCTTTTAACGAAATAACCTTCGTCATGCCCATTGCAATTCTCTTTCAAATCCCAAATTTGACTAAGATGCAATTTCAGGCTATGGTCCATCGTAGTGTAAATGAAATATTTTATTGATTAAAGCATTCCTACATTTCCGTAGTCAATCACCATTGAACTTTGGTCATAACCAAATAATGCCTTATGCCCATTACATTATTCTCAATAACTCTCCAGTTTGTCGAGAATATGAAATAACCGATTTATTTCACGGGACGTGAGCCATCCTACATGTAACTCAATATTATTTCATTTCTCCTCGTGTTCTAGGCTACCATCATTCCTTTGTGTCTCAAGCAATGTTATTCTTTATTGTTTTATTAAGAAGACTCATGATTATTGTTCTGTACATAACGTATTCATGACAACCTTCTAAATTCAACAATGGCTTCAATTCATATACCAAGATCAATCATCTATGGCATATCCTTCCTTATACAGTGTCATTATAGCGGAACATGCTTCCGTTGCAATACTCTGATATTCTGAAGGCAAGGTCCAATACCTCGGTCAAAGTTTCCATTATCTCCCATTGGATCCGTGTCGAGAGACTTCTTCTCGCATTACCAATCAAGCAACACACATTTTTCTATTCGGGGAGAATATGTAATTTCAATTGCTTGTAGTTTTATTACAAAGAAATTCTTTCTTTTAAGAAACCTTATAACACCATCAGTTATGGAACTATCATGTCTCGTTAGATTCAGGATGGTTTCCTATTCATGAAGTGGGTGTTTTAACTTAATGAATTAAACAACCTTATTCGACAATAACTATAGTGCTAGAGGAAAGAACGTTTAGACCATACTACGGTTTAGTATGACTACGAATGGTTTAAGTAGTCTAGCACTTTCAACTTCCATCGTAGTTTGTGGTACAACTTCCACAAGTCTTCCATTATGTCAATATCAATACTTATCACTTCGGATCGTAGCGTAGTGATATGTATCCTTGTATTCTCACTTCTCATTGTGATTCCTGAATCTCAGTTTTATGATCTCAATTGAATACAACTTTCAATTAATCATATGAAGTCTTTAATGATAACTCACGTGCCCATTTAGTACATCATTTATGTATAATGATTGGCACAAGTTCTACTTGCTAGAACCTTGTCATGGTTATATTTATTGCAGAGGTTCATAGACCGTGTATCTAATCCATCTCATGCAATCAAGTTATGATTTTCATTCGATAATGAACTCACAAGTTAATAGATCATACATTTAATGAATTCATCAGTTATGAAGTCACCTCATGCAATCAAATCTTTGACTTGTCATAATCAAGACAACTTTATCATTAAACATTGAATATTTCTTGACAATAATAGCAGTATTATAAATGCTTTCTATCATATCATAAATCAAGACGTAATCAAAGTATAAGCACACTTTTATTCATAAAGATGGAACAACTGACTTGTCTCATTACATGAATAACTTTGTCTCGCGAGATGCAAGACACACAACTAAGTGTTCATACTATAACAATTACATAAGATTTATCTAATACTCTAAGTATCTCCTATGATAGATGTCTCGGCGGAATCCATGCTGGCCATCAACTGACTTGATATCCATCAATCCTCGATTTCACCTCTTCCCGTCCATGCAACGACAGGTCCTGTTTTCATAAAACAGAATAAGTATCAGATACTCCTTTACTGCAAATGTTGTATAAGGGAGTACACATTTATAAAGTATATCAAGTATATACCTTCTCCATCCACGACTTCTACATCCTCGATAGGAGCAATGTACGCGGCCAAGAGATCAGTCATGAAGTTCTGGAGACTCATATTAGCTCATCTTCCGACATAGCTATGAACATAATCACCATAACTCGGAGGGAGTGAGTGCAATAACGTGTTTATTGCAAACTCTTCTGTGGTGCTTTCGTTCATTGTCCAATATTCATAGTCCTCCACCAGGGTCAGGTACATCTCATGCATCCTGTCCAAGTGATCACCAAGGCTTGTGCGTTCTTCCATCTTTGTAGATAGAAACTTGCTTTCTAACTCAAAACTGGCAACTCTGAACTCACGTACGAACATTGTCTTTAGCGTGTCCATCATGTCATATGAGCCAGTGTCCTGAAACTGTATGCCCAAAACCTCTGACATGCTGAAGATCATGACATTCCTGACTACGGAGCATTTCTGTCGGCGAGCATAATGATCAAGTATCCCTTGATCGCCAACATGATCGTCCGGATGTTCTTCCACATGCATTTCTATTGTAAACAAGATGTTTGCTCTCTTGAGCGACGTCCTAAGGCGTAAGTACCAGTCAGCAAAGTTTGACCCATTTTCTCTAAGTCTTTCACCTTCCATGAAGAAAGATAGTCCACGTTGCTCTAGTGCATTCATTTTCTACAAAAATAATTGCAAGGAACACAATTAAGACAAGTTCACAACAATGAGTTCATATAATCATATTATAAATGAGCTCGCACTAAAAAAATTCATCCCTAGGAAGTTTTAGTGATTACATGATCCAGATTCACTGCCCGACCTGGAATATCACACGGCCGACGAGTCAGTTTCAAAGGTAGACAACAACTTGTGCGATCACATTATCTTATATGTACTGTGACTCATGCTCGATCTTTCGATCTGTAGTATTCCGAGGCCATATCTGCATATGCTAGGCTCGCCAAATTAACCTCCATGTTATATGCTGCTCAGCAAGGCCATATCTGCATATGCCAGGCTTGCCGAACCCAACCTCATGCGAACTCCATTGAATATGTAGGACAACTCCGGTATGTACGGAGCATCAAGCCATATGGGAGAACCTTCCAGGCGGTGCACACTTCGGTAGAATACTTGTGTTTGGCTTTGTTAAGGGATCATCTTATCACATGCTACCGTCGTGTATCCTATACTAGCAAGTTTTAAGATGTCTGAGCTATGGCAACACTAAGTCTACAGTGTCTCCATTTTAGTTTGTTTTATGATGACGATTACTACTTACTAGTAACACATAGCAAAGCTATCGCTACATCACAAACAAACGAATGATAGCCCCCACTTAGCAATACAAGGTTTAGACGGTCTAGTTGTATAATGCAAGTTTTACGTGGATTCTAGGGCTTTCATAGTTAAACAGGTTTTAACCTACGAGTCAACCACAACGTCAACCATACAATTGTCTCTATTACACCCCGCATGGGGCCCTTCGTTGCAAATGCCACATCCGCTAAAGTAGAGAGACAGACACCCCCCAGCCACTTTATACGGTACAAGCCGTATGTCAAGCGTGGAACCAGTCTCGCGTAAGCGTACGCATAAGGTCGGTCGGGGGCCGCTTCATCAAACAATGCCGCAGATGTGAACAAGTACACGTGGGAGGGTAACAATCATACAATCAACGCCCACATCCCCGATGTGTTCTATCCGTACAGTAATACTAAGCATAGACCTAGCTCATGATACCACTGTTGGGGTTCGCAGCAGAAAACACAAATTTTTCTAACTAGCGTTCCCATAACCCAATATCTAGCTAGCCGTATTACCGTAACGGAAAGGAGTGCGGAAATAACATACCTCGGGGTGTAGTCCGTTGCGTGGGAAACGTTCCCGCAAACGTGGTTGATGTAGCCGATCAAGTTTCACAGCCCCCTGGCTGTGTTGAGCACCCGTATGGGTGTAGTGCCACACGTGTAGCACCTCGTAGTACTCGCACACGTACGAGACTCGATGACGACCTCCGTTCTCCGATCCAGCGAAGGTGGCGGAAGCAGACCTCCGGACGGAGCTTCGGCAGCACGACGGCCTCCGATTCTAGCTGAGAAGCCTCAATTCCACTATAGGCTCACACTAGGGAGCCCACCGTGAAAGAGACAAGAGAGGGGAGAAGATCGGAGAAAACCGATCTCAATTCGGAGTAATATTTATTTTCTCACGAATTTCTGTTTATTTGGCTTAATTAAATATGTGCACCCTGCCCATCTATATATAAGCAGAGGGGAGGGAGTCAACCCCTCTCCCTTAGCAATGTGGGACTAAAGTCCCTTTCCTAAGGGGGTTGGCCGGCCAAGGGGGGGGGGAGGGGGCGCACCCCTCATGGGCCCTAGGGCCCATGGCGCCTCCCCCTTCTTTCGTTTTTCTTTTTCCCTTTTATTTCTTCCCCTAAGGGGACTTTTTCTCCACTAAGGCCCATTGCACATATTAATTAGAAATAAAGCGATTTTAATTATTAATTCAATTAATTAATAACTAAAACATAATATTCCATCTCCCGGTGCTCCGGAACACCTTCCGGTTCACTCCGAACTTGTTCGGTTCAACACGGTACTTCTCCGATGTTGTTTCCTTTATTCTCTGGTTACTCCGATGGTTCCGAAAATGTCTCCGATTTTATCGAGCCCTTAAGTGTGTTATCCTACGGCCCGAGAACACTCCAGTCATGATCGAGACGAGGCTACGGTCAATGATCATCAGCGGGACCTGGATGCCCATAATGACCCCTGTGCATTCCGGATATCAAACACCGATTGGACCTTACGCCGTATAGCATTCCCTTTGTCAGCGATACTGGATTGTTCCGAGATTCGATCAATGACATCCTATGTCTAGTTCAACCTCGTTCTGAACTAATCCTCATTCACTCGTTCCCGTGATATTCATCCCCGTGACCTAGTCACACCCTGCAGCTTTATGGATGGAATCTCGCCGAGTGGGCCCTGAGTATCTATCCATTATATGTATTGACAAATCCCGCTCTTGTAACAATACTCCTCAACATATCTCCACGGAATACCCAAGATACAACCGTTATGACCCGCATATTTCAGTCAGGTGGTGGGATGTAGGTCAAAGCATCCGGGAAGATAGCAATTATGCACGTACTCACGGTCAAAGGAACGTTCTACCACGTTCTGTAATTACAACACTGAACCTTCACAAGATTTGATCATGCTGTAATGCTTACTTTGGGTAATGTTCATCACGTCACTTAACCAATGAGGCGACCTCATAGTCAAGAGACTTAATTGTCCATGATCGCGAAACCACGACCATCATGTTGACCATGAACTAGTTATCGATGTAGAGGCTAACTAGGAACTCTGGGGGTTTCTATACCACACCTGCATCATTGTTTCACTGACACAGTTCTAGCACGGTATGAAACTGGTTATGAACTTACTTAGATATATTGGAATAATCATATATTATTTGCCTCTAGAGCATATATCCAACAATTTATGGTGGCAAGAAGTGTAATTAGCAGTCAAACAACATGTAAACAACCTCAAACATGGTAAAGAAGCACATTTTAATAATCTACACAAAATTCTAAGCAAGTTACATGTTTAACGCGTCGCGATCCGAGCTACGGTTAAAAAGATACGGGCGTCGCAAACTACTAACAAAAACTGCAATTAAATAAACTAGAAAAGGAAAAAAAACATTTATCGGGCCGAAACAGCAGCAAAACGGGCTAAACAGCGCACTATACTACGCACACGAGCGTCACATAGCAGCAACAAGCTAACTGGGCCAAGCCCAACAGTAAAATAGGAAAAAAGAAAAAAAACGGAGCGCTCACCTCGGGCCTGGCCCAACTCGTAGGGGTGGGCGGAGCTTAGAGGAGAAGCGCCTGCGGGCGATGGATAGCGCAAGGGGGAGACGGGCCGCGCTGGAGCAGGCCGACTAAACCACCTAGGGCACGCCGGCCCACAGCTGGCGAGCGAGCGGGGCTTCGGTCTCAGGCTGGACAAGCTCCTGCCGATGAAAGGCCGACGACGGCAGTTGCAGGCGGCTCCCTCGCCGGAGGGCCACGGGAGGAGGCCGGAACGGGTGACGAGGAAGGCTGGAGGAGCTACGGGGCCACCGGATTCGCCAGACCCGGTCGCCGGCGAGGTCGAGGTGCGGCGCGAGCTCCTGGCGACCTCGAATCATGGCCATGGCGCGGAGGGCTTGCAAAAACCAGGGAGAGAGGAGGGTTAGGAGGAGAAGAGAGGAGGAGGAGGCGGCGCGAGGGGCGTGACCTGTGGGGCCCGGCGGCTCGCCGTGGCCTCGCCGGAGTTGGCGGCGGCGGCCTCCACGGGCAGGCGGCGGCGCTTGGGCTGGAGGTAGGAGAGAGAGAGGTTGGTAGGTGGGGAGCTCCCTGGGCCGTCGGATCGCGAGATCTGACGGTCCAGGATGGATCTGGCTAGGGTTTGCTACAAAATGGGAAAATGCGAAAATTGGGGCTATTGTGAGGGGAGTGGCTGCAATTTTTGGACTAGGGAAACCCTAGAAAAAAGTGGGAGTGTGGTGGTCTTTATATAGCCCAGGTGGCTGGCAGTTTGCAAAAACATCCCCGGTTTTTCTCTCGCGCGCGCGTTGTTTACGTCTCTGACCGCCGGGGGTCCGCAGTACCTCCGATTCGGGTAAAACTTTGAACTGCGCGATCAGCGCGTCGAGCCGGCGGCGTTCACCTAGAGCTGGAACCGTTCCGAGATCACTTTCCGACGTGCTATAAAAATACCATTCAATTATTAAACGGTTTTTTTTGTTCCGTTGGCTGCGGCTGGTCTTGTGCGGTTTTCGCGACGATGATCAGGTGAAACCCGGTGTCGCAAAGGTCGAGTGTCAGGATGGCAAGGGGCGGTCTTCGTCCGTTACGAGATAAGAGGAGGAAAAATAATCGCCGATCGATAAATCGGGGATGCAAACACCACAAACAAATCAGACAATTAAACAATTCACACCGAAAGCAAAAATTTTAATTTTTGTGAAATCTGGGCTGTTACAAAAACTTTTTCAGACTCGTGTTGCTGGTTAGTTTTTGAGTAAAATGTAATAAGGCCTAGAATAATGTAATGGATTCTGACTCGATCGGTTTGGTTTTCTATGAAAATGAAACCGAGGGATGACCCCTGTTCTTCTAAAAAATTTTATTGGAAAGGCAGAGGGGAAGATTACATGCAACCATGGATGGTTGGATACGGCCGGGTAATCATCCTTCCTTTGTTCCGAATAGCAAACTAACAATACTTTCCATATGAAAGGCAGACTTACCTTCGATGCAAACGCTCGTGAAGGGTTCTTGTATCTATGTTGTACTCATAAATACCCAGGGTGAAGGAAGTGAGAGCGTCCATCATCAAATCAAAGAAAAGGAAGAGGAGGACGCTGGGAATTAGAGGCGGAAAAAAAATCGTCGAGCTCTCTCGTGCCATCGACCAAAACCAACCATGGCCTGGTCGTCATGGCTCGATGGGATCATGAGGAGAGGGACCACGGAAAGCGCGGGCTCCTCTGGCGGTTTCCGTATAGAAGTGTCGGCCGGTGAAGCGCTCTGCTACGGAGCATTGGCAGCTCTGTGCTGCGCGGGCTGGAGGCACTACCGCTACAGCACATGCCTGCGCACCTACGGCCGGGACATGACGGCCTTGGCCGGGAAGGCCGACCCTGTTATTGGGCGCGACGATGAGATTGACCGCGTCATCCGCATCCTCTGTCGCCGGACCAAGAACTGCGCCGCGCTCGTCGGCCCGGCCGGTGTCGGTAAAACGGCCATCGCCGAGGGCCTCGCCCAGCGCATCGTCGCGGGGAAGGTCCCGTCCAAGCTTGCCGGAGCGCGCGTCATTGAGCTCAACCTCCGGGCAATGGTGGCCGGTACAACGTTCGTCGGCACGTACGAGGAGCGTATGACGGCCTTTATCAACAAGGTGGAGGCTGCGCACGGCAAGGTGATCCTCTTCATCGACAAGATGCACATGCTTGTCGGCGGCGGAGCGGTCCCAGGCACCGCCATGGACGCGGCCAACATGCTAAAGCCAGCTTTGGCTCGTGGCCGTATCCCATGAGTGGGCGCCACTACCGACGATGAGTATAGCATGTATGTGGAGAAGGATTCTGCATTCGAGCGGCGGTTCCACAAGGTGCACGTTAAGGAACCGACCGCGCATTCCACCATTGTCATCCTCCAGGGTCTTAAACCCCGGTACCAAAAGCATCATGGGCTGGAAATCCTTGATGCCACGATTGATGCTGCCGTGCACCTCGCTGACCGCTATATCGCAGGTGATTATGGCTAAATTTTACTACACTTGTTTCGAGACAAAGTCTTCTTGCGGGCCGAGTTTTGATATCATATCATTGTTTTGCATCTGTAGATCGTCGGTTTCCTGATAAGGCAATTGATCTCATTGAACGAGGCTTGCACAACAATAGAGCTGGGAATAGAAAACTCAATTGTTGCCCCGGATCATGTTGCACAGGTAGGCATGCATGTCAGTTCTATTATTTTAACAGAATGTGCATGTCATGTATGTTTGAATTAGGTTTTGATTTGAAGGTTGTGAGCGGATGGACTGGGATTCCTATAACTACGCTTGATCAAGAGGATAATCTCAAGTTAATCCACTTAGCCGACAAATTGGGGGAGAGAGTGGTTGGGCAGAATGAGGCCGTTAATTTAGTTGCAGAAGCAGTGTTGCGTTCCAGGGTTGGCCTTCAACAGACTGGTCAACCGATAGGCTCCTTCCTCTTTTTGGGATCAACGGGTGTTGGAAAAACGGAGCTTGCAAAAGCTCTCGCCGAACAACTATTTGGTAGTGAGAAGATGATGCTTCGATTTGATATGTCTGAGTATGTTAGCCCCGAGTCTGTGCTACGCCAGGTTGGAGCACCGCCAAGGTTTCATTTAATATAAAAGCATCTTAGTTACTAGAATAGTATTATTATACAATAATATTTAATTTTTACTTATATCAATGTTTCTTTCATAACATCCTAAAGCTCTCGTGGTTATGAAGATGGTGGACAACTTACCGAGAGAGTTAGGAGGCGTCCATATAGTGTTATCCTTTTTGATGAGGTGGAGAAGGCATGTCCATCGGTATTGAATGTTTTCCTTCAGCTCCTTGACGATGGTGTGTTGACCGATGGTCAAGGGCATAATGTAGATTTCAAGAATACAATTATTATTATGACTTCAAATGTCGGGGCAGAGTATCTAAATGTAGGATTGGTCGGAGAAAGGACAACGGCTGTTGCGCGAAACCTTCTCATGAAACAGGTTTGTGAATCACAAACAATCCACGTAGCATTTTGTAAGCAGTTGCACATTGATTTATTATAATATATATTTGTTGGTGCAGGTTGAAAAATGCTTCAAGCCCGAGTTTCTCATCAGGTTAAATGAAATTGTAGTGTTTGAGCCGCTTTCACACCATCAATTGAAAGAGATCGTGAATATCCAAATGAAGAGTGCCCTTGCTAGAATAGTTGGCAAGGGCATATCTCTTGTTCTAAATGATGATGTGCTAGATGTCATTTTGTCAGAATCACACAACCCAGTAAGTATTTACCTTTTCGAAGTAATCATGCCATTATAGCTTGTCATTTTCAAATAGGATCCACTTTCCCTAACCGATGCTACTATGGCTTTCACAGTTGTATGGTGCAAGGCCCATAAAAAGATGGATAGGGAAGAACATAATGACAATTATCTCCAAGATGTTGGTCAATGGAGAAGTTGATGAAAGATCAACAATCTCCATTAGTTCCACCAGTGACAAAAAGGGGTTGAAATACCAATTAACAAAATGTGATAGAGCCATGAAGCCAGAGATATTTTGAAGAACGATGATTATGGCTTGAAACAGTTTATATAGAACAAGAAAGAAGTGTGCGTTTTTTGACTTTATTTTTTTTCTTGCATATACATTACAAAACTAAACCGTGAAGGTTATTAATTTTGTTAATTTTTTAAGTTGATCAACGATTAACAGGAGCTTGACAAATGTTTTGCTACATTGCTACAGTTTTGATGCAGTTTTTCTTGGGCTGACTAGAAGTTTTCCGGTCCACCGCTTTGACTTGCTCCTGATTCCCATCCCACGAGTTTCTCAGCCCCGTCCACCCGGTCGTCGCGTGGCCCAGTCGCCTCGCCGGCTGCCCCATCGCCCAGCGTCCACCGCGGCGGCTTCGTCGCCCCGTCCCGGCGCCCCGCCGGCTGCCCCGTCCACCCCGGCTACCCAGTCGCCCTGAGTCCACCCCGGCTACCCAGTCGCCCTGAGTCCACCCCGACGGCTTCGTCGCCCCGTCCCGGCGCCCCACCGACCACCATCCACCCCGGTCGCCCAGTCTACCTCACCGGCTGCCCCGTCGCCTCGTCCTGGCCTCCCTCGAGCGACCACTGCAGGACGATGCAGATCTCCTCTTCCCTAGCGTTCCTCTGTCTCCTCTGATAGTTTTTTTGCATTGATGTTGTAGGAATTTCCCAAATGATGTAGATGTAAATTGCCACATAGATGGTAGATGTTAATTGCCACTGATTTTTGCCATTGATTTTGCGTAGTATAAATTTCCCATATTTCTAACTCCTTTTGCAATTGTAATACTCCTTAAGTATCCACCGAACGTTCAGAATCACACAACCCAGTAAGTATCCACCGAACGTGTGGTAGTGAGGGTGACAATCCGAACGATTTTGATGGCAATTTTAGTTAGTGATAGATGACAATTTTCAGGTGATAGATGATAATTTCTGCTTATACATGGCAATTTTGCTGAATACATGGCAATTTTAGCTCATAACTGCCATCTATGTGTAACTGAAGTTGCCATAAAAAATCGTTCGGATTGCCACCCTTCCCACCACACGTTCGGTGAGTATCATTACTTTTTTTATTTGTTGATGCAGTAGACGCAAGGAGGGGTTTGGAGGACACGGAGAGGAAATTCTGGACGCCCGACATGACATGCTTGGTAGTGGTGTTACTATCTCCATCTCTTTGTGTGTCGATGAAGTGAGACCCACTGTCGTTCATCACCCATTTCCTATTTCAATTGCGGCCATCGTCTGGTTCAGTTGCACATACAGCGCCACGCCCATCAACTTTTCAGGCAGCCCTGCCTCCTGCTATGCTGATGAAGCCATTGCAAATATGGAGACTCCTTCAATGTTTATGTGTTGTTTGAGCGATGGTCCAGACAATGGCCGGAATGGGAAGGCGCCGGCAACCTAAGCAACAAAGAAATCCAATGAGGAGGTTGTAGGTGCATAGGTCGGGAGCTCCTCCAGTGGTGCCAAATCCTGATTTGCAGTGGGCTGCCCACACGTAAAACTGTTTGCGGATGGTTGGAATGAGGTAAGCTTTTGTCCTTCATTCTTCTCTCATCTATTTTTGGTAATAAAAGCTCTGTTGCGATGACAAGGTTAATTCACTCTCGGTTCTATGAGACACTTATATGTTTATATGTTTTACTCATGGATCCATAAATCAATGATGGGCGTGTGTGATAAGCTAAGTGCAACATAATTACAATGTACATATATAAAAATATGTTAGATACAGAGTAAATTCTATTTTTTGTCTTTTCGGATTTATGAACTTCAAAAGCACTGCTGGCTTTTCATATGACTTCTCTAATCACCAAAAATGTAGGCAGTAGTGTATGTAAATGTCGTGGTCGGCGGGAACCAAAGAGGAGAGGCTGCTGCGGGAGCGCATCCCTTGTCGCCAGCGGCTGCGGCTGTGGGAACGCCCCCGATGTTGCCTAGCCGCTTGCGGGGCACGGCGGTGGAGGCTGCCCTCAACACCGCGCGACCGGGCCGCCGACACCCGCTGCTTGAAGGATTGGGATGGTCGACTGCGCCTTCATGACATTGGCGGTGGTGGGTGGCCGAAGCGGGCAGAGGAGGTATTTCGATGCTTGAAATTTCAGTGTATTTAAGGGTTGACAACTGAGTCCATTACACATGTGATGTGCTTTAGTTGACAACTTAAATAAATAATGAGTGATGTTTATTTGAGAGGATATGCTTATCCGTGGACATTTGTTCATGAGTGGTACTCTCTTAAATTTTCTATCCTTCGGATTGCAGTTTTTCATAGCTACATGGAAAGAGGATATGATTTTGGGCATGTTCTGATTGCTCTTATAGTTGTAGCAAAAATACAAAACAGTGAATGTTTTGTTGAGTGGGCATGTTCTGATTGCTCTTATGTACTGACCATCCATTTTAAAACTTTGAGATACATACTAATAAGCACTTCTTTATTTCACATGAAAAAAATACACAAGGATATTATTTAATGAATGGTCTCTTTTTCAACCAATTATTCTGCCGTCGAAATTAGGAAATAAGCTTTTATGTGGGTGCCACAACCAAATTATAAAATCAAGTATTCCCAGAATTTAAAATAAGCTTTCGACCTGCTACTGAACATGTTGTGACTTAAGAAGTTTTACACTGGCAACAAGAGGGAATCAAACTGACGGAATCCAATGAAATTTCTTCAAGTATTTTTTCTTATTTTAATTCAAATCTCCTATACTGCTTCTGTTAATGCTTGGGAGCAGAAATCAAATTGGGTGTACTTTCACTCTTTATAAACTTAAATTTCTATAAACTTGTCTATATATTTAAAGATAATCATAATCCTAATAAAATTTTGCTGTGCTGTGACCAAGCTGCTGCCAAGAGGAGATTTTAGTTACTTTTGTAAACCATATACATTCTTTTCCACCTGGGACTCAGGTGACAACACAGAATACTCCTTTCTTCAGTAGGCACAAGGCATGCTCTTGGTGATCCTGGTATGATCTCATCCTCATTGACTCAGGTGACAACACAGAATACTCCTTTCTACCGAATTTACCACCATGTAATTGTATGCTTGGCTGTTTGCTCCATACCAATAAAGTTGTAAAAGGTTATGAGCCCCCCTGGGACTTATCTGTTCTTTGTTTTTCTTCAGGGTATCAAGACTTGTGTGAACTAAAAAAAATTCTTCCTTATCAAGAGTACATAGTTCCATCATTGTATTGCTTTGACAATGATGACACCTGTGTTTTGTTAAACTGTTGTATGCTGGAATGCCCATGTTTTACTGATAGAGCTAAGAGTCCATGCAACTATTCATGAAGCAGGGGACGTTAAAACAACCATGTGGTAGACGTGTTTAGCACAGTGACATTGAACCAAAGGTTCATACTGTTCCAGAATTTCAGATAGATGGTAATGTGGTTTTGTATTTTCAATTTGTACTACACAAGTTAACTGGAGTATTTTTTTGGTTTTCATGAAATTGAACAAACGCTTGCACTTTTTCGTTGAATATGCAAATTTAAACCGTGCCTATATATTAAAAGAAAATCAAAACCAAGATGAGACGACAATTTATTTTTTTCCCATCCAGATTATTGATGTAAAACTAGATCATAAGATAGTGCAGGTCAATTAACACTTACGAATACAAAGATTCTCTTCGTAAAAAGATCGACCTCAACATCAATATTATCTTTCATCTTAATTAAAAATAAATAAACACATATATACACAGAGCCTTCAGCAGGGGCACGACGCTGTGCCATCCATCCGCTAGTACCACAAAAGAGTATACAGTTTCGACTATGCAAAACCATGTTGACCTTCTGTTCGGAAATAAGTAACATGGTTTTAGTTTAAATTTGAATTAAAATCCAAGAAAATAGGCTTTGGCCGGCTTTATAGATAAAACAACATCCATAGGTTCAGCCACAAGTACAAGTTACAATAAGTCTCATCCAGCTAGGGCACTATCGTGGATATAATTCTGACAATAGAGAGAGGGGTATGAACGGAGCATGATCTATCAAGATGCAAACGGGTGACCCAGGTGATTTTATCGAGTTCGGGACTCTCGCGGAGGAGATAAAATCCCTACGTCTCGTGCTCCCGGAGGAGTTTTTTCCTTATCTTTGTATGAAGAAGATGTACATGAGTTCTTCCCGTGCGAGAGAAAGAGTGAGGGGGAGGAAGAAGTGTGTGCGTGTCCTCCCACCAGGTGTTTGGGCAAGGCTTATATAGAGTGTGCCTTGTCTCTTCTTCACTACCCTGATGGTGGGTTTTAATTACAGAGAGTTACATTTGTTATTAATACAAGAAACTGAATACTCATAACTACCCACTACTGCGCATAAGGAGGGAGTAGCGCTTCGGGTTTCAATGCTTTCAGTGTCGTTTGATGTTCCTCCGAGTAGTAGGCAGCTCGGAGTTAGTCCCTTCTTCTGAGTAATGGATAACTCGGAGATCATCTTTCTTCCGAGTAACTAGCAGCTCGGAGATACTTCATTCCGAGTACCTTATGATTCCTGAGTTACTTATAACTCAGTAATTATGTTTTTGATTTTTTTCCTTTGTTCTTGAAAAGACTTAGGTGAATGCTGATAAGCTATCATTCAGTTAAGGGTACCCCATTATATGCGATACTTAAGGGTATGCCTTAGGTATGACCACGACAGTAGCCCCCAAGGCTCCGAGTAACTTCTTGAAGTTACCCGGAGTCTTTTGATTGAAGACTTTTATCTAAATCCTTCCAGTGGGAGCACTTTTTAGTGCACCCACTGGGTGTAGCCCCCAAGGCTCCGAGTAACTTATTGAAGTTACGCAGAGTCTCTTGATTGGAGACGTTTTATTAATTGGGATAATTGATTTCATCAAAGGAGAGTGCTCTTCCTATTGATGACATATTCATAAGGTATATGAAGATTAAACTCAATAAGAGGCCCGGAAGGACTTTACTGAAGCTTACACTTTTCCCTTGTATGTGGGTCGGGCAAGTTAAAGGAAAAATCTGGCGACACTCAAGCGTCTCTCGGAAGAGGTGGACTGAGGCCTCGGAGGGCGTGTCTCGGAGTAAAAGGCCTTAAACTCCATATGAACCAGATTTGTAAAGTTTGATATTCTAGAGCATCATAAAATGAGCTTTAGATCATACCGCGTGGGATATCAATTCTTTACCCCCTGCACCTTATCTTACTAGTAATCTGGCGATCTACGTCAGAGACGGATTACTAGAGAATTAACTACTCGGAATTTTTCTCGAACAGCTAATGAATACAAGATTTTCCGTTTACTGCGTATTCTGAAATAAGGCTGCATTCAGGCATGTCACTTAGTCTCGAGTACTATCGCGTTCGAAACTTTTTCATGCTTGAGAAATAGCCTCTTTCAAAAATACTCCGAGTGATGACTTAATCGGTTATGATTTAGGTTATCGAGTGACAATTTACTCGGTTTTGTTGAGTATCCGGGTGGTAACTTACTCGGTATGTTGTTCTTCCGAGTGAAGATCTACTCGGGATAAATTTTCCTTCCAGTGGGAGCACGATCAGTGCACCCACTGGGTGTAGCCCCCAAGGCTCCGACTAACTATTGGTAGTTAGTTGGAGTCTTTTACTGAAGCTATACAAAATTGTTTCATCGTGCGTGGACACGGAACATTTTCTTGAGTGTTGTTTCTTGAAGGAATTTGGAATCTCGTTGTGCGCGGGCACGGAATGAAACCAAAGATATTTCCTTCATTGACCTGAAAGGAAATGCAAATAGATAGAGAATGAAAGTATTATAGTATTCATACCCAGAGAGCTGAGTTAAAATTTGGAACTTTAAACTTTGCATAAATAAGGTGTATAATTCAAACTTTGCAGATAATAATATGTCTAACTTGGTTTATTATTCTCTCGTGTTTAGCCATTTAGCGAGTCGGCAGACCATTAGCTTTTGCTCTTGCCAACCAGACAGTCAGGTTGCGACCGGGTTGGAGACGAAGATTAGGCGTTTAGGTGCCGAACGTGTATAGGCGTTTGACGAAGAACAGGAGAAAACCAAGTAAACAACTTGCCGACTGGCGACGCAACTAATGGGTAGAGCAAAAAACCACCAGCAAAGGTAAATCTGATTCTAATCTAAGTTGTAGCCCCCGGGTGTGGCGTAGCCCCTGAGTGCGTTACTACCTTCGACGGCGTACCAGTCGGAATACGGGGGATATAATTTGTGTTTCATCGAGGTGGACTCGGGTAAAGGCGAGAAGTGGTTCCCGGGTGATGCTCGGGAGAGACTAACTTGCTAAAGATTAAGTACGGAAATTTGTTGTATAAGAAACTTATCTATTTCTGCGTTGGTGATGTAGTCGGTGTCAGTGAAGTCGTGACACGATGAAGAAGCTTCCTCGAAGGGGTCCATTAAATGCGATGAGGGTCGAGGTCGTTGCGGGAGGAGCACATAGCTCATTCGGATCATCGCGATTGTCGTTGTAGACGAAGCGCGTAGCTCGTCTTGTTTGAATCATTGCGGATGAAACGTCGTAGAAGGAGCGCAGAGCTCGTCTCTCTCGAACCGTTGCGGATGAAACGTCGCAGAACGAGTGCGTAGCTTGTCCGGGTTGTCGATGCCAAGTCGATGCAGCGCGGACTTGCGGTTGAGTCGCGGCCAAGTCGAAGCAGCTCAGGAGTATGCAGTCGAGTTGGAGTAGCACGGCGGGGAACCAACAACTTGGAGCAGCTCGAAGACATTGCCGAACGTGCACATGGCAAGTCGTTCAAGTCGTGGAGTCCTTAATGTGGTCGTCCCAGTCGTAGCAGTGCGTCCGAGACGGAGCAAGTCGGGGAAGAACGTCCGCGGAAGGATGGCGCGGTCAGGTGCGGTTCCGAGTAGATGAAGGTCGAAGAACCGCCGCGCAGAGCAGGTTGGCAGGTCGCCGAGTTGCGAGCAGGCCGGGGGGCTGCTCCGAGTCGCGAGCAGGTTTGGGGCGGCTGCCGAACTAGAGGAAATCGGGAGGTGGCCCCGAACTAATGAAGGCACGTCCCCGAGCTGCAAGAAGATCGGGAGGCGACGTCCTGGTCCGAGCTGGTAGCGTCGAAGGCCGATGGAGAAGCAGGCGGGGCGCTGCAGGCTGAGCCCCCAGGTCAGGGGTGTCCAAGTACGTGCACGGTGCACATCATGTTGCTACTTGCTAGCACGGAACTAGCTAGCCAGGACATGATCCATCCATGACATGCACGTACTTTGAGGCTAGGAGATAATCCATCCATCCATGACATGCACGTACTCGGAGGCGCGCGGGGCGTCCGAGTTGGCGCAGCGGATGGCCTGAGTCGTTGACTCGTTGTAGCCGTCGGCGATGCGCGAAGCTAGGACAACACGGCGAGCGCGGCGGCGGAGCAGGCCGCACCGGGTGTTGAAGTAGCTGGAGGCGCGAAACAGAGCGAGCTGCACCGGGCGTGCGAGGCCGAGCAGAGTGAAGACCGAGTACCGATACCGGTGGAGGCCGCTGAGTCGGTGTTGCCCCGGCGTCTGAGGTGTAGGCCGAGTAAGTCGGGGTTGCCGTGTGCAGGGGCGAAGACCCGGCGTCCGAGTTCGTGCAGCCCCGGCATCGGCATCCGAGTCGTCGCAGCCCGGCGTCCGAGTCGTAGTAGGTCTGCTTTTGATGGATAAATAGTGGAAGCGCAAAACTAGCAGATAGTATGTCCTTGTAATGAACATTGCATTATTAAGCTAGGACACATCAATGCTGATGGATGAAAAATGCATGGAAACTTAGCGTGTTCATGCATGAAGTAGAGGGGGTGTGGTTGGCTTCATCTGAATCGCTGTGGCTGGAGCGCCGAGTACTGGCCGAACCGCTGGAGATGGAGGGCCACGCGAGGCGGGCGGCGACGGCCAACCAAGGTTCTTCAGAGTCAACCTGTAATCTCAGAAAATGCATCTACATCGTAGCAGTGTAACGTAAAATTGTTATATGTGTGCACAACTTAACATTTGATGGATAAAGAGCAATTACTAGCCGGGTCGACTCATGGTCATAACCGAGCATATAATATTTTAATTAATTGCTGCATGCAAGATTGATGGTTCCTTGCGTTATAATTGCTGCATGCAGAATTGATGATTTCTTTTATCATCCGCATTGATGCAGGCTTTGATTGGTTGCCGTTTCGCTGCAGAGCTGAAAACAATACTAATTAGTGCGGTTAAAATAGGTAAGTTATGAACCTGCGGAGGCAAAACGAAGAGCAGAGACACAGTCGACCGACGAGCTCATCGGCGTATGATTCGCCTGCCCGAACTTTCCGATGAAGGTCGTTGTGGCTAGCATCCTCGCCGCCCGTATCCGGTGACGCCTTGGCGGGGCTCGCGGGCGAGACGACCGGGCAAGTGGGTCAACCCCATGGGCGCCGCGAGCAGGTTCTTCACGGCGATGGAGCGAGTTGTGGCGCCTCCGCGGGGCGGCGACTGAGGTGAGCACGCGACCATTGCCTGTAGTTGATCGAAACCAGTAGGAAGAAAAATGGTGGCCGCCCGTGTTTATTGTTCATCTTCGGGATGAAAAATATCTCCGAGAAATCCCTACTTCTTGGCAAAGATGATGCAGATCAAAATCAAATGAAAATATACGTAAGAGTGAAAACAAACCGTTCACATCATGGTTCGATAGACGCCATGCCCCAAGGTGGGCGCCATCTGTCGTGGATATAATCCTGACAATAGAGAGAGGGGTATGAACGGAGCATGATCTATCGAGATGCAAACGGGTGACGCAGGTGATTTTATCGAGTTCGGGACTCTCGCGGAGGAGATAAAATCCCTACGTCTCGTGCTCCCGGAGGAGCTTTTTCCTTATCTTTGTATGAAGAAGATGTACATGAGTTCTTCCCGTGCGAGAGAAAGAGTAAGGGGGAGGAAGAAGAAGTGTGTGCGTGTCCTCACCAGGTGTTTGGGCAAGGCTTATATAGAGTGCGCTTTGTCTCTTCACTACCCTGATGGTGGGTTTTAATTACAGAGAGTTACATTTGTTATTAATACAAGAAACTGAATACTCATAACTACCCACTACTGCGCATAAGAAGGGAGTAGCGCTTCGGGTTTCAATGCTTTCAGTGTCGTTTGATGTTCCTCCGAGTAGTAGGCAGCTCGGAGTTAGTCCCTTCTTCTGAGTAATGGATAACTCAGAGATCATCTTTCTTCCGAGTAACTAGCAGCTCGGAGATACTTCATTCCGAGTACCTTATGATTCCTGAGTTACTTATAACTCGGTAATTATGTTTTTGATTTTTTCCTTTGTTCTTGAAAAGACTTAGGTGAATGCTGATAAGCTATCATTCAGTTAAGGGTACCCCATTATATGCGATACTTAAGGGTATGCCTTAGGTATGACCACGACAGGCACAACACAATAAGCCCAACAAGGAAAGATGAACAACAAAAAAGTAAAGTAATGCTAGCGGAGGTAGAGCCGGTGCCGTCATGAAGCCATCGGAGTAGGTGAAACGAAGCCTCGTCCCGTGGACGTCAGCGCCTCGACCATGCGAAGGATGTGCTCTCTATCCCTGTGCCGCGACAGAGGGTGCCAGTGCTACATGCAGGCGAGGAATTTGAATATTAAGTCGGACGCTCGCCGTAGAAAAACACGCTCATTAACCATCTTGTTCCTAGTCGTCCAAAGCGTCCAAGCTAACGGCGCGAAAACGCACCAAAAGAGGAATTTGAACTAAGACCATGTAACTTATTTTTGAAAGGAGGGAATACTTCTTGCATGTGTTGTATATATGTATGCCGATTAGATAATGCTTCTAACTCTAAATCCGGTTGTTGCTTAATTGTTTGTATGACCGACATTTGAACCTTTTCAAGGGGTTGGCAAGTTGTTTGTTCGTCTTCTCTGTTTCACTAAGTTGCCTGATGCATGTACAACACAACACCATCAGAACATAAGGATAGAACACGCATGTACAATTTCATGTGCATGATTTCCATCTCAACCAGGAAACCAACCAAGTAACATCAGACTTACTCCCTGGCTAAAAAAACGTTACTACATTATGGGACGGAGGGAGTAGAACCTAAGAGAATTGATAGGTCAAAACTGAGGTCCAGGGAAAAAAAAGTGTACCAAAAGCATCGGCACATGGAATCTGTAACACTTTCAGTGTCTGTAACAGTAATCACTTTGACTGTTGACTATTACTGTTGCTAATATTGGTTGCTAATCATGCCTTAATCAAACTTTGCCCTTGATCTATCCAAACCATGAAGGTTGATATTTAAAACCATATGCCCAATGCACCTTGATCTTTTGGAATCAAATCAAAGTTCAAAACTCCTTTTGGTGGATAATAAAAACAATGTGGCAGATAAAACCTTGCCCAAAATTTGTCCAACCACTTTTGTTAATTCACAAATAATCAGTGTCCCATGATGCACCAACTTGGGTATTTTTATGAGCTAGGAAATAATTCACAAAATTCAAACAGTAGCTTAAAAACCCCACTTTGAGTATTTATTAATTAAAAGAAATATTAAAAGAATTTATATTGCCCCAAACTTTTTGTGTCACTGTGTTATTGTGCAACTACAATTTAGAAATATGTAACATGTTTTACAAAAATGTCTGAGCAATTAAAACAAATACAACAAGCAAAGACAGAAAACAAAAAGAAAAATAAAACACAAAAATCCCTAAAACCCGCCCAAGGCGACAGCCCACCCCGGTCCACCTCCCTCTCCTACCTGCCCCTGTCCCCTCCCTCACCTGCTCCATCGTCGTGGCGAGCTCGCCATGGCCGACGCCTCTGCCAGCCTCCCCCACCTCCCCTGCGTGCACGGTGACGATAAGAACGCCCCCAGCCACCCCCTAGACAACCTCCCCCTCCATTTCCCCTCCTCCTCTTCTCGCAGCCGTCGGGGGAAAACTCGAGCCCCGCCGCAGTCGCCATGACTGTGAGCTCACGCGGCCAGTGAGCTCGCGTCGCCACACCGCCTTGTCCAACTTGTTCGCCGTCGTCGACTACGCCTCCTCACGGACGGAATCGACCCAGGAGCGCCTCTGCACCACGCCGCGTCATCGTTCCCCTCCGCTGCCTCGTCGGCATCCGCGAGCAATTCCGGCCACCCCGCATCGTCTCCGAGCCCGCTGCCAACCTCGTCGTGCTTGTGGTGAGCTTCCCGTTCTTCCCCAACTCGCCGTTGCCTCTCCCGTGCCTCGTAGGCCGATCTGCCATTAGGGCATTTTCTTGCTGCCGCCGGCGAGCTCTGCCTCGCGTATTAGCGCACGCGTTTGACGCGTTGACCACGTCGTTTTGTTCGAGCCATTCCCAGCAGCAACCCTGTGTATCGCATGCTCAAGCTCCCGCTCTAACTCGTCGATTTCGTCGTCGCGATTTTTCTGCCGCCGCAAGACCTCGACGCCGGCCACTATTACGACGACTCCAGCCGATGCCACCGCCACCAAATGATTCCCGGTCGAGCGCTCGTTCGATTGGACCCCCACACGCCCCCTCCCGTGGCCTGTGTTGGGCGCACTCTCAACCTCGCTGTCGGCAAGTCTCCGGCGAGCTCCCCGTGTGGCTGCCGTGTGGACTCAGCCTGTCTGCTGGGTCATTAGCGCTTATTAACTATCACTTGTGCCACTAACACGCGGGCCCAACCCCGGTTAAATATCTCTTTGGTTTAATTAAAATAGAAATAACTTTCAGCCACTGCCATGTGGGCCGTAGTCATTAGGTTAATCACTGGATTAATAAAAAGGATTAATTAGTGTTGCGTCACTGACTGTTGGGCCCCACTGGTCGGATTTATTTAAATGAAAGATTTATAAATAAATAGAGGCTAACATATCGGTCCCACATGTCGGCACTGTTCTGGATAGACTTGTGGATAATGTTTCTATTTTAATAATAAAAGAAATTCCAAAAATGATTTAAAATGATTTTAACTTTAAAATTGAATATCTTTTAAACCGTAAGTCAGATTCAAAAACTTTATACATCAAAATTGATCAGAAAAATAAATAGTATACGGATACGCTATCCGTTGGTCTACCACCCCCCTCTAACATACCGAACATCGAACCGCCCCCCTCCGGACCGATTGTCCGATGTTTGCCTGATACCGATAAACTATCCGGATGAATTTATTCTGAACACGAAAGTTGTTCATAATGGATCAACTAACACGGATACACCTTTCACATGTTTATCGGATGTCCACGACACCTCCGGAATGGTACCTTCCCCCTTCGGACACCCTGTCCGATAGTCACCCGGAGCTGGGCGTTCATCCCCGGATGAATTCCCGCTCCGAGCAACGTGAATTGCAGTGCGTCAGAACACCGTTAGCATTGTATCTGTCATGTCATGCATTTGTTTGTTTATGATTGCTGTGTATTTACTGTTCCCCCCTTATCTCCGATATACCCCGCTGCTATCGACTACACCGCTGCTGGGTACGACTACTACGTCGACGACCCTGCCTCTACTGCCGAGCTTCCAGGAAAGCAGAGCCATTCTCTTCCCTAGATATCGCCTATCTTTTCGTACTTTTCTTGCACTAGGCATTACTGCTGCTGCTACGTCACAATCCTATTCAATTGCATAGCCTGTTTTTGTCGCCCCTTGATGTACCTTACTTTATCCTATGCTGCCTATTATATATATTATATTCAGCAGTGAGCCCTGCACATTGTTAGCTAAGATTAGATAGAGGGACGTGATCACTCAGGGGAGTGAACACGGATACAAATATTATAACTGCACAGGTACGGTACAATGCAGACACCGGCTCAGGCCCCCTAGCTCGGCTCTGCCAAGCCACCATCAAGTGTGAGCTATCAAGGAGTAATCCTTGTACTCCACTCGTTGCTGACTCTATATAGCCGCTCTAGGTACCTGAGAAATGGTTGTCCTTCAGGTAAGAAGTCGGGCGACCCAACGGTGCCTGCGAGTGGTAATGCGATGAGACGACATGGAGGGTACGACCAGTGTACCGGTGTGCTTGGCCACTGATCGTTGTCCGCGAGAGTTACCAAACCACGAAAGTCGAGCTTCTCTAGGAGCACACGCGAGACAAGGTAAGGATACGGTTCAGTTTGTTGGTAACCGTAGAGACTTGGTGGGACGACAGGGCAGGCACCGATGTACTGGTGGTCCTGACTGCTATCGTTGTCCGTGGGTCAGTTAAGTCGTCGCAACGATAAAGTTTGTCCCGCAAGTTAATAAAATGACTAAGGGTTCGGCGGATGACTTGAGTAGCCTTTTGGCTTATACGCGCTGCCTACACGTGGGAATTACGAGTTATGGGCTCCTCTGCTTCATAGTCTCGTTCAAAGACTCTTCATACGTCAGCAGTACCGCGGCCTGTGCCAGAAAGTGGTGTTGTCTTATTTGCTCGCACGGTGGTGTCTTATTTGGTTTGATTTTGCTTCGCCGGCCAGCCTCGCACCGTGCAGGAGTACGTCGGGTTTAGGGTCCAAAGCCCCGTGTACATAGGATATAGTCCGACGGATGACCTCTCTGTTGAGTTTGAAAGATGGGCTACGGATTGTCGGATAGCCTTGGTGGAGCGTTCCCTAACAAGGTGCCCGCCACCCTGGAGATCTATGCGTGTAGTGTAACACAAGTGCACCCCTGCAGGGAAGATTAATCTATTCGAATAGCCGTGTCCACGATAATAGGACACTTTATGCTGAACCTGGATCTTACCACTATAAAATATTATTATTAAATTGTATGGTTCCGGGTTTTCTTCCTCGCTGGGATGTCGAGGAGGTGATATCAGAGGCATTGCTAATTATTACAACTTACTATTATACAATGCTGCAACAACTTCTGCTGCATTGTTAATTTATGCTTTATATAAACTGTTGGCTATTCTCTCCTCATGCTGCAAGACCCGTTGGAAGATGCTAGTCTTCGATAGGCCTAGCTTCTTACCCTTATTCTGATTTCTATCTTGCAGTCCACTATATATAGCCTCCCCTTTCCATTTGATACAATGCATAAATGCTTAGTAGTGGACGTAAGACTCGCGGGTATGCTAGATACTCACCTTTGCTTTATTTCCCCCTTTTCGTTTTGCCTGATCGGCCGCTGCAGTCGACGTTGGAGCCCAGGAGCAGGAGTATCCCGGAGGCGACTACTACGACGTCGAGTTCCCCGTCGACCAGGAGTAGTTCTGTGGATCCCAGGCAGGAGGCCTCGCCTTTTCGATCTGTACCTCTGATGTCATTTGTGCTAGCCTTCTTAAGGCAAAACTTGACTAACTATGTCTGTACTCAGAAATAATGGTTGTATGACTTATGCATTCGGATCCTCGTGATCCTTGGTATTGTAACATATTGGTTTATCCTTTTGTGTTTAGTGTTGTGCTGTGATATTCTCACCGTGGCACCCTAATCTCAGCCGTGTACCCTGCGTGTATGATTACTATACACGGTCTAATTTTGGGGGCATCACAAGTTGGTATCAGAGCCGACTGCCTGTAGGAAGCCACCCCACCACTACTTGGTCGAAGTTGGGTCTAGACTTTGAAAAAACTATTTTGCTAACTTAATGTTTGGCTTACGGGCCCACATCGATGTCACTACGTGTGATATCTATGGTATTATGATCCTTTTCTCCTTGCCTATGCTCTGGGACTCTGCTCTCTTATCCTTGCTGGTAAGTTTTACTAACTCTGACATTAGGATCATGTTCTCTTGATTCCACCCGGCGTTTTGGTGCTTCCCCATTGATTGAGTCGTGTCGCAGGAGTTCTGACCCAGGTCCCGGACCGCGGATCCCATTCTCATTCTGGGCAGGCCGCGCGTTCTCTGGCACAAACTCCTGTGGCCAACCGTTTGACATAGTAGAATCTATGTCGCGTCGTGTAATCCTTACCGCGGTCTGCGCGCCGCCTAGTGAGTCCTTTTTTCCTTAATTTTTACGACATTACGCTGCCCGATTTTCGATTGACTCCGTGTGTGAATGTGTATGTCTTATATGACTACTCCTATAGATCCGCGCTTCCTCTTCTTTGTCGCTTTACTCTAGGCTTGATTACGGTATCCCTTTAAATTTTCATCGCTAAAATACCCCTGTTAAATTCTAGCCGAATGGCTGGTCGTGGTGGTCGTGGGTACGTCCAAAACGTATCTATAATTTCTGTTTGCTCCATGCCTCTTTTGTGTGATATTTCTATGATATTGATGAACTTCCATACACTTCTGAACATATTTGGACTAACCTATTAACTCAGTGCACCCCAGTGCCAGTTCCTGTTTTCTGCAGTTTTTCTATTTCAGGTTTCCCCCTTATTAAAAGTACCAAAAACATTCTGGGAAAAATATTGGAAAAATCAGCTTACCGGAAGCTTCGCGAAGAGCCCGGGAGGGGCCAGAGGGGAGCCAGGGGGCCCAGGCGACCAGAGGGCGCGGCCAGGCCCCTGTCCACGCCAGGGGGGGGGCCTGGAGCCCCTGGCCCACCTCTGGCTGCCCCCCTTTCGCCTATTTATTCCCCGTGACGAGAAAACCTCGGGGACGGAACCCTTTTTCGCGATCTCTCCTCTTTTCCGCCGCCGCCGCGCTTCAAAGATCGGGAGCACCAGAAGACCTCTTCCCGGCACCCTGCCGGAGGGAGGAATCACCTCCGGGAGCTTCTCCACCACCATGGATTCTTCCCGGATGAACCGTGAGTAGTCCACCTTGGACCATGAGTCCATGATCAGTAGCTATGTGATGTTCTCCTCCCCTCTTTGTTCTTCATGGATTAGACCTCGTGAGCTGCACTACATGATCGAGGCACATATGTAATTTTTCTGCTGTTGCTATGCTGAGTTTGCTGGGATCCGATGGATTATGAGATTATGTTCAGATTGTGATTGAGTAATATATTTGATTCTCTTCTTTTATATTTATGTTCTTGAGTAACTCTTGCATGTTCTCCATTGCTGTTTATTGCTTTGGCCAAGTAGTAGGTAGTGACTCCAAGAGGGAGCGTTATGCATGATTGTGGATTCATGCCCCACGATGACTAGCTTGAGTGTTAGAAACATGAGTCTAGGGGATGTGTTGTTGCCACAAGGGGGGAAACAATGGTGCTTGTACTTGCGGGTGCAAGGATTGTTTACTTTACGCAAAGTTCTTTAATGCAGTTGCCCGTTGCTTTGAGTTTACACTTTGGGTGGGATTCGCAACTTAATACCTGGGAGATGTTCTGGATAGATATCTCAAGGAGGATGATTAGTGGGTAGATGCAGATGGATTTAGGTCTACTTGTCTTGGCGTACTGGCCGTGCTTTTGAGCCTCTTCCTTTATGTTTTGCATAATTAGCATTGGTTTGCGCACATAATCCTGTCAATTGCCCAGCTGTAATTTTTTACCTCGCATGACTATTTTATCGTCTTTTGGGAGAGAGACATCACTAGTGAACATCATGGGACCCCGGTCCATATTTCCACCATTGTTTACACTATCAATTTACTTTCAGTATTTACCTTTCCGTAGCTATCACTATCACTATTATCCCGTGCGTTTTATCCTTTGTAAACAACAAGGCCGGAGGAATTGACAACTCCTCTATACTCGTTGGGAGCAAATCTATCTGTTGTGTGTGCAGGTCCAGGCAAAGCAAGTGATTATCATAAAACAACGCCTCACTTGCCGAACCACCTACTTGTCGACCTTGGAGTCCTACTGGAGACAATCTAAACCTTAGCATCTTCGCTAAGGGAAATTTGCCGCTATCTACATCTCACCTTCCACTTGGGGTAACCAACGGGGGCGAGAAGTTATCTTGTGTATCAAGCAAATTTCTGGCGCCTTTGCCGGGGACTCCACTCTTCAAGATAGGGGAGTTGCACACTATCTTTTATCTTTGCTTTTTAGTCATGTTAGTTTACCTTTCAGTTTTTGCTTTAGTGTCTTTTATAAAAAATAAAAAAAAATAGTTATCTTGCTTGCTGCTGCTATGGGTTCCTCTGAGAACACCAAGTTGTGTGACTTCACTAGTCACAACAACAGTGACTTTATCTACACTCCTATTGCTACACCTTCTACTTCAGCACCTTCTTATGAGATTAAACCTGCTTTGCTGAACCTTGTTATGAAAGATCAATTCTCTGGTGCTAGAGATGCTGCTTCTTTGCATTTAAAAAATTTTATTGAGCTTTGTTGTGATATGCAAAAGTACAAAGAAGTAGATGGTGATATTGTTAAGCTTAAGCTTTTTTCCATTCTCTTTGAGGGATGAAGATAAAATCTGGTTTCAATCCTTGCCTAAGAATAGCATAGATTCTTGGGATAAGTGCAAGGATTCTTTTATCGGGAAGTACTACCCCTTGCTAAGATTATCCAGTTGAGGAGCTTTATTATGAATTTTAAACAATTGGATAATGAACATGTTGCCCAAGCTTGGGAATGCATGAAATCTCTTGTTAAGAATTGCCCCACACATGGTTTGACTACTTGGATGGTTATCCAGACTTTTTATGCAGGCTTGAACTTTACCTCGCGGAACCTGCTAGATTCGGCCGCAGGAGGAACCTTTATGTCAACTACACTTGGTGCTGCCACAAAACTTCTCGATGAGATGATGACCAACTATTCCCAATGGCACACCGAAAGAGCTCCAACAGGTAGGAAGGTAAACTCTGTCGAGGAGATCTCCTCCCTAAATGAAAAAGTTGACTTGATCATGTCTTTACTTACCAAGCAATCTCCTATTGATCCTCAAAATATTCCTTTAAATTATTTGATTGCTCAGGATCAAGTAGATGTGAACTTTATCTCTAGAAACAACTTCAACAACAATGCTTATAGGAGTAACTTTGGTAGCAATCCTAGACCGTTCCCCTCCAACAACTATGGGAACAACAACACTTATCCTAGCACCAAAAACTCCACTTCTGAATTAGAGAGTATGCTTAAAGACTTTATCACTACCCAAAAAGCCTTCAACAAGAGTGTAGAGGAAAAACTAGACAAACTAGATACCCTCTCGTCGAAGGTAGAAAATTTAGCCCATGAAGTAGAATTGCTTAAAATTAGAACTTCACCCCTTGAGGAGAAGAAGGTCACTCCTTTGAATGCTATCCAATTGCAAATTAATGAAAACAGTAGGATGATGGCTAAACTCAAAGAGAGATGGGCTAGAGAAAAGGAGGAAGAAGATAGAATTAAGAGCCTTCCTACACACCATACTGTTGCTACTATCCAAGTGGTTGAGGATATCCAAGCTCTTAGCACCCAATGCACCCCTAGTCCCATAGGACCTATTAATGGTGATGCTATGACCTCAACCGTAGAAGAAGAAATTCCTATTACTATAGAAGCTACCAAACAAGTGAGCCTAAAGGACACCACTACCACTTTACTTGATAGTAGTGACCTTGATTTTGATAATTGCACTCTTTCTGAAGTTATTCGTTTCCTACAGAAGATGTCTAGAGACCCCCACACTAGCACACTTAATCTTGCCTTCACGGAGCATATCACTAATGCTCTCATCAAAGCTAGGGAGGAGAAGCTTAGGTTGGAAGCCTCCATACCTAGAAAGCTAGAATATGGTTGGGATCCTATGATTAAAATTAAGTTGAATAACTTTTCTTGCTTTGCTTTATGTGATGTTGGAGCTAGTACCTCTGTTATGCCCAAAAAAATGTATGATATATTTGAGTTGAAACCTTTTGATGCTTGTTCTTTTGGTGTTCGTCTCGTCGATTCTTCCGTAAAAAAACCTTTGGGGAAGATAGATGATGTTCTTATCATTGTCAATGACAACTATTTTGACGTTGATTTTACTATTATGGACATTGAATGTGAACCTTCTTGTCCAATTATTTTGGGATGTCATTTTCTTCGCACCGTGGGTGCTGTTATTCATATGAAAGAAGGGATTATAAAATTCCAATTACCTCTCAAGAAAGGGATGGAACAATTCCCTAGGAAAAAGATTAAGTTGCCTTTTGAGTCCGTCACACAGGCTAGTTATTTTCTTGAAAAAACTTGATCTATTTGCATTAAGCCTAGCTAATGGCTTTAAAGAAGCGCTTTCGGGAGGCAGCCCGCAACGAATTTAGGATTTCCCTTTTGTTTTTCTTCTGTTTTTAGTGGTCTTGATGATTGTTACTACTGTAGCAACATCATTGTATCTTTACTTTTTCAATCTTTGTGCCTTTTATAGCCCCATACGACAAGGGAAGTGAAAGTTGTGACATGCTGTCCAGAAAACAGATTCTGTCCTCGTGACTAGAAAAATCAGAGAAAAATCCCAGTTCATATTTTTGAGCTGAATTTTTTACACAGCGTGCTATATACAATTCAGAAACTTCCATATGTTCTGAGTTTTTCGATTTGAGTTGAAGAAGTACCCCTAAAAAATTCTTTACTACCTGCTGGTCTGTTTTTCACAGATTCTGTCCTGTTTTGCCTTTTCTTCGTTTTGCAAACCTTAAGCTTTCTTTTTCTTTGCAAAAAACCTTTTGGAACTCTTAAGAAACAGTATATCTTCAAGATTATCTTTATTTCCAGTAGATAAAAAATTATTTTATTATGGGTACTAACCTCGCTAATCAGATTATGATGAGTTATGTATGAAGGGAGTTTTCAAGTGTGCGAGGGAAGATGATGAAAGAAGATTAAGAAGTGTCAAGCGTTCAATCTTGGGGATGCCCCCATGCATCTCCAAGAAATATTCAAGGAGACTCAAGCATCTAAGCTTGGGGATGCCCCCGTGCATCCCCTTCTCCATCAACAATTATCAGTTCGTCTCTCGTTTCACTATATTTTTATCACTTCATGCGTTATGTGCTATTCTTGGAGCGTCACGCTCTTAGGTTTTGTTTTTAGTTTTCATTAGCTTTGCTTGCTGTTCATAATAAGTTAGATCCCAGCTTTCTTTGTGTGGGAGAGAAACACGCTCCACTTCCAAAATTTAGAACACAACATAGGACTTTTTCCTGCTTATCTTTGCTGTGTTTGTTCTTTATCTTTCCATAACTGCTGTCATGCTTTGCTCTTAGCTTTCATGTTTATCTTTTAAAAGAGCTTTTGTTTAGTTTGTTGCTCTAACTCTCTTGAGTTTTCATGTTTATCTTGTTTAGAGAGTTTGCCTGTTGCACTGAGTTTTGTGTCTTGACTTGAAGTAGGTAATTGAGGTTGTTATTCTTTTTGTAGTAGTAACTTGCAAAAGTTTTCAGGTGTTGTCTTGAGTAATTTTTGGACTTTTGGTGTCAAGAGCTTTAGCCTATTAGTGATAGATGTCGTATTTTGGGCAATCCGTGTTTATTTTCAAAAATCTACAAAATTAGTTGAGAACTTTAGCTACTAGTTGGATCACTACTCTTCTGAGGAGTTGAATATTAGAGTACACTCACGTACCATGAGTCGAGGATGCGCAAGGATAACCAAACCCCCATACACTCCTCCTCATGGTACTTGTCTCTTTGTGAAACTCCTTATTAGATTGAGAGTTACCGATAATAAGTGCATGAGTTCTTCAGACTAATGTGAGTATTCGAAAGTTGACACTTCCACCTTCCCATATTTTGCTAGCCTTCCCTGTGCCGTGCATTTCTTTCTTCTCACTCCGAGAGTTAGCGTCCACTTTCGCCGGTACATCCAAAACCTTGGCACGATACGCTCTGTCATCATAAGCCTCCTTATATCCTTCCTCAAAACAGCCACCATAACTACCTATCAAGGCATTTCCATAGCCTTTCCGAGATACATTGCCATGCAACATCCATCTTCTCATGACTTGATCTTCATGTCATACATGCTACTTGCTTGATCGATGAGCCGCATGCTAGTTGGGCCTTGCCCTAATCATTGCTACATGATGCGCTAGTATCATTGCATATCCTGCTACACTGGCAGAGGCATACATTTGCATACATCATGACAGTTACATTTTCTTTATGATTTGAGTATTTTGTAAAGTGTGAAAGATCTTCTATACTTTTTGTAATATATAGAGTGTTGCTCCTAAAGTGAGGAAAAGATCCCAAAGTGGACAAATTAAAAGATCCCAAAGTGGACAAATTAAAAGATCCCAAAGTGGACAAATTAAAAGATCCCAAAGAGGACAAATGAGAGTTAAATAGAAAGAGCCATCGAGGACTCCAAAAAGTACAAAAAAAGAGAAATAAAACGAGAGAAGGGGGCACACTACTATTCCTTTTTTTAGAGATCCACACTCGTACTCCATCTTGTATCTTTTACTCCATAGAGATTATCATTCATGCATATAACTATGTGGGGACTTTCACACTATAGAACTTGGCTTGTATATTCCAATGATGAGCCTCCTCAAATGAGCTCTAGGTCTTCTTGAGCAAGCAAGTTGGATGCACCCCCACTAGTTCCATTGGAGAGCTTTTAGCTCACATGTGCATCCGTTGCATGGCAATCCCTACTCCTCACATCTTATCTATCATTTGGCTTTCTCTCGCCTATGATTGTCCTCATTGATGTGAGCCTTTCACACCTTTTTTGTCTTCCTCCTCCACCTTATTCTCTCTTTGCCATCCTAAGTGTCAACTTTCTTGCTTACGCTCATCCATTGCATGAGTGCTCAAAATGTCGAAAAAGACCTGGCTAGTGGTCTGGGGATGAGTCAAGATAAGATTCCAAAGAAACCAAGTGTGACAATTTAGTAGATTGAGTTCTCAACAATAAAAATACTTTTTCTCGTATATCCCTAACCCCTTTCTTGCACGCAAACACCATTGGGAGACATTCGAGTCACGGACAGCGAGAGCTCTTGCACCTTTATGTTCTTATGTTGCTTATTTCAATACTAGATATAGACTCTTGCCTGTTATGACTTGAACTGAATTGCATGCTTTGGTTGCTTTACTTACAAAGTTCTTATATGGTTGTTAGCATGTCACCACAGAAATTATGCTTGTTATCATTTACCTACTCGAGGACGAGCAGGAATTAAGCTTGGGGATGTTGATACGTCCAAAATGTATCTATAATTTCTGTTTGCTCCATGCCTCTTTTGTGTGATATTGCTATGATATTGATGAACTTCCATACACTTTTGATCATATTTGGACTAACCTATTAACTCAGTGCACCCCAATGCCAGTTCCATTTTTCTGCTGTTTTTCTATTTCAGGTTTCCCCCTTATTAAAAGTACCATAAAAAATCCGGGAAAAATATAGGAAAAATCAGCGTACCGGAAGCTTCGCGAAGAGCCCAGGAGGGGCCAGAGGGAATCCAGGGGGCCCAAGCGGCTAGAGGGCGCGGCCAGGCCCCTGGCCGCGCCAGGGGGGGGGCCTGGAGCCCCTGGCCCACCTCTGGCTGCCCCTTTCGCATATTTATTCCCCTTGACGAAAATCCCTCGGGGACGGAACCCTTTTTCGCGATCTCTCCTCTGTTCCACCGCCGCCGCGCTTCCAAGATCGGGAGCACCAGAAGACCTCTTCCCGGCACCCTGCCGAAGGGAGGAATCACATCCGGGAGCTTCTCCACCACCATGGATGTTTCCCGGATGAACCGTGAGTAGTCCACCTTGGACCATGGGTCCATGATCAGTAGCTATGTGATGTTCTCCTCCCCTCTTTGTTCTTCATGGATTAGACCTCGTGAGCTACCCTACATGATCGAGGCACATATGTAATTTTTCTGCTGTTGCTATGCTGAGTTTGCTGGGATCCGATGGATTATGAGATTATGTTTAGATTGTGATTGAGTTATGTATTTGATTCTCTTCTTTTATATTTATGTTCTTGAGTAACTCTTGCATGTTCTCCGTTGTTGTTTATTGCTTTGGCCAAGTAGTAGGTAGTGACTCCAAGAGGGAGCGTTATGCAAGATTATGGGTTCATGCCCCCCGATGACTAGCTTGAGTGACAGAAACATGAGTCTAGGGGATGTGCTGTTGCCACAAGGGGGAAAACAATGGTGCTTGTACTTGCGGGTGCAAGGATTGTTTACTTTACGCAAAGTTCTTTAATGGAGTTGTCCCTTGCTTTGAGTTTACACTTTGGGTGGGATTCGCAACTTAATACCAGCGAGATGTTCTGGATAGATATCTCAAGGTAGATGATTAGTGGGCAGATGCAGATGGATTTCGGTCTACTTGTCTTGGCGTACTGGCCGTGCTTTTGAGCCTCTTCCTTTATGTTTTGCATAATTAGCATTGGTTTGCGCACATAATCCTGTCAATTGCCCAGCTGTAATTTGTTTACCTCGCATGGCTATTTTATCGTCTTTTGGGAGAGAGACATCACTAGTGAACATCATGGGACCCCGGTCCATATCTACACTATCAATTTACTTTCAGTATTAATTTTTCCGTAGCTATCACTTTCACTATTACCCCCGTGCGTTTTATCCTTTGTAAACAACAAGGCCGGAGGAATTGACAACTCCTGTGTACTAGTTGGGAGCAAAGTTATCTGTTGTGTGTGCAGGTCCAAGCAAAGCAAGTGATTATCATAAAACGGCGCCTCACTTGCCGAACCACCTACTTGTCGACCTTGGAGTCCTACTGGAGACAATCTAAACATTAGCATCTTCGCTAAGGAAAATTTGCTGCTATCTACATCTCACCTTCCACTTGGGGTAACAAATGGGGGTGAGAAGTTATCTCATGTATCAGTCGTGGTCGTGGTCGTGGTGCCAACGACCCACCTGCGCCGCCGGATTACATGGCCTCGATGATGCAACAGTTCGAGCTGAACCGTCAGTTCATGCAGAATGCCATGGCTCAGTTCCCCCAGCCGAATCAGAATGGGCACCACCATCAGCACGCCACCGTGACTCTGCACGACTTCACCCGCCTCAACCCCACTATGTTCCGGAACTCTATTCAGCCGTTGGATGCTGATGACTGGCTTCGCGACATCACTCACGAGATGGAGTCTGCTAATGTCGATCCAGCCGACTATGTGAACTTTGCGTCCTATCACCTGAAAGGCGCCGCTGCTCAGTGGTGGAGCACCCACAAGCGTTCACTTCCAGTCGGTGAAGTCATCACCTGGGATGAATTTCAGTCCGCCTTCCACGCCCGCTACATTCCTCAGGGGATCATGGATCGTAAGGGGGAAGAATTCCACAACCTCACTCAAGGCAACGTGACTGTTGAAGCCTATCAGCGCGAGTTCCTCAACCTCTCTCGCTATGCGGAAGAAGATATCACCACTGATGCTCGCAGGCAGCAGAAGTTCCGTCGTGGCATCAATCCAGACATCAGGCTCACCGCCCAGATGGAGCAGAAGAACTCATTGAAAAGCTATCGTGACGTTGGCTCATCTTCGGGTGCAACACAGAAGCGTCGTATCTGGCTCCCTACCAGTGTGACCCATTCAACTGTCCCTGCTCCAAGGCCGTCTTATGTTGAACCCCGTCTGCCTCCGCCACCGCAGATGCCAAAAGCTCTGCCCCCACCTGTTGGAAATATGCCCTAGAGGCAATAATAAAATGTTATTATATATATTTCCACGTTCGTAATTAATGTTTATATTTCTGTGCTATAATTGCAATGACCCTGACTATGAGATTCAGAAGAAAACTCACTTGCATGTGTGGAAATGTAAACACCAAGAGTTCCTGGTTTAGCCTCTAAGACCAGCTCATGTGCTAACTGATGATTACGTTTTCTTAATCATGGACATTGTTCTTTTAACAAGGATGTCAGTAGCAATGGGAACATATTGTTAGCAGAACAATGATGTTGAACCGACCCCAGTATTGAATGATATACTTAGAGATCACATCGTAACAACGTTATAAGTCATATAATGAAATGTTATCATATACGTAATTCCTTAGACCATGAGAGTATCGAGTTGCTTCACACAGGAAGACATGCTTTGGTTCTTAGATGAATCCTCCCGTAAATGGGAAGTAGTAAAATAAGTTCTGGGTATGTCAGATGGTGTGGCTAGTGACTGTGATAGTTCAAGAATGGGATTTGCTCCTTCACGATGAAGAAGATATTCACTTCGGGCCCACTCGGTATGAAGGTATCCATTATAGTCTGGCCAGACGCATTGTGATTCAGTCCCAGGGATACCGGAATACGATAACGAGAAAAGGGACAAACGAGCAAAGAGGATAACGAGTGGCTTGTGTTCAAGAAGTTGTTACACATGGGTGCCAAACATCTCTCCTCTAAATTTTTCATATATCACGAAGCAAAGGGAATGGTACATGAATAAACATAATGGTTCACTCGAAGTTTCTTCGTGTATGTGAGGGAGTCAACATGGGTGTCCATGGCTCCGCTGTTGATTATTGGCTATTGACGAAAGGCTGTTGGCCTATGTCCGGAAGATGTTCTGAGTCATGTCCGCATTATACCGAACCTATTGGGTCACACACTTAACGAGCAGTAGTCTGTTAGAATACTGGAATGGTAGAAGGTTTAGTGGAAGCAAAGCAGAATAGTTCATACGGGTACCGGAAGTAGTTCCGGGGATTTATGAAATAGTTCATAAGGGCACCAAAAGTAGTTTTGGGTATTTAAGGATATGTCCGGATCACTCTGGAGTAGTCCCAGGTGGTTCCGGAACATATGAAAATGGTAATGGGAAAGTTTACGATCAACCGGAATAGTTTCGGTGATCGGTGGACAGTTTAAACAATATGTTGTGTTCACCGGACATAATAACCTTTGCCCGGATGGCTCCGAAACCCATTTAGATGGCTCTGAAACATTCGTTAGAGGTTCCGGAAGGTATTGGAAGTGCTCCAAAAGTGTCCGGAATGTCCTGAAACAGTCCCGGTAGGTCCTGGAAGCTTCTAGAAGGTTCCGGAAGGTTCCGGGCAGTACCACCCACTGCCCTGCGCCCCTGGCCTTGGGGAGCAAGACACCTAGGCTGCCCTGGCCGGCCAGGTGGTGGGGGCGCACCAAAAAGGGGTGGGAGATCCTCCAGGTGGGATTTCCAAATACCATTATGGAAGGTTTCCGGTGGGAAGGTATGTGTAGGTTTGGAAGGCTTGGGAGTCCAAGTTGGACTCCCAAACCTCCTTGAGCTGCGCCCTAGGCCCCTTGGCCACCTATATAAGGTGAGCCAAGGGTGGGGGAAGAGACACACAATCAATCCCCAAGGCCTATGCGCCACCCTCCCTCCTCTAAACCCCGTTGCTCCACTTTTAGACCCCGGTTTAGACGCTGTTCTAGATCGGAATCCTTTAGGGTTTTCTACCTCTAGTTTTCTCGGTGGCGTTCATCTCTGGACGGCGGAGCGCTGCTGGATTGCTGCTACGGGATGTGTGGATACTAATGGAGGGGTCGTACCTTCGACCCTTCTTCGAGGAGATTCTTCATGGGACTTGTCCGTGGGACTAGATCGCGGGACTTGTTCGTGGGATTGATCGAGGGACTGTTCGTGGGAGAACTTGCGAGATCTACTTCCACTACGTCCACGAGCTTCACCAACTCTACTTCCGCTACATCGGTTGGTAAGCCATGACCTAAAACCTTATATGCAATCTTCTTGGATGATCTTGGGTTCTTGATTCGTAGGCCAAATTTTTTTGTTTTCTACTACGTTTCCCAACAGTGGTATCATGAGCGATCCTTGATTAGATGCATGTTTAGGTCTAGATCATATGTGTGATATGACGCATTGATTTTCTTGTTGCTTCCCTGTCATGTGATTTTTCCTATGCTTGATGGCAAGTTGAGGTTTTGCTACAAGGATTGAGTTTTCCATCGATCCCTCTATGCTGCTTTCAGTATGCTGGTTGCCTTGATCATGGTCTACATCAAACTACCTGGATCTCATCTTAATCTTGCAATAGAAGATTTAACATGGAGGGGATTGTGGATTTTATGAACTCAAATCCACACGGGGGTCACGCGTTTAACGAAGTTTGGCTTGTGGCATTAGTTGCTGCACGCACCCCGTATGTTAAACTAGCAACAAAAGAAGTATCGTGTTTTGTTTTATCTAGGGTTTCTCGTTTGCCTTGTAAACCTGCTTAACAACCAAGATAAAATTTGCAACAACCCGTATAGATAGCGATCTAACTCGTTTTTGCAGAGAATGCATGTGATGTGGTATAGCCTTCAAGATTTGCAATGTGTTTGTATGAGATGCTATATGTTATGTAATATTTATTCGCGACCTGCGTGTCGTGGTACGGCATGATGACTGGAGTCATATGATTGTCACTTAATTATGGACTGCGTGCCAGAACTGTTTATTAGCTCGAGGGAAAGCAATAGATAGATGCAAGGTGATGATCTACGATGCGGAGGTGGACCCCGACGCACATGCCGGAAGCCGTGGTGATGTTCCCGGCGCCAAGGAGAAAGTTGGTGAACGCGGTGACTTCTACCACGACGGCGTGAAGACTACGAAGACTTCACGAAGCAAAGGGCTATATCATATCACATAATTTTATGAACTGCCTGTGATGTTTATCCCTTTGATGAACCCTTGTTTGATGCGCGGTAGTCGTGTTTTATTAGGGTGATCTCTCGCAAAACAATATCAAGTTGATAGTGTTCTTCCAACTGTAGCACCGTCTATACTCTGTTTCACATCGGAGCAGGTCATGTCACATGGGTGCACACGTGTGTGACGCATAAAAGGCGGGTGTGTTAAAAGAACACACAGCGCATAACACTTGGTTGTCTTGACGGTTTGGATAAAAGTTTGCTACCGGAACACGCCCATCGAAAGATGAACAAGAATCACATGTGTTGTGATTGGCAAGTTGGCCTATCGGTCCAATCTAAGTCATCCGTGATGTCACATCAATGGCGGACGATTGGGTCGGATCTTGAATCACTTCAACATCAATTACGAGAGATATTGATCTAAGTGGGAGCGCACTTAGTAATTAAATTGATTAATCACAAGTGCAACTTAATTATGAACAAAGTCTTAGTATTTGCATTATCGTTGTAGAATAATGGCTCGCGTTACCACCTTCCCAATTGATTTTGATTAACTGTATTATCTGGTAAAAACTTTACGATTGGTACCGTATTGTGAGGACTATCCTCAATAGTGCCGAGAAGGACCATGTCCTATCGCAAATTTTTGATGCTCTCCCGCTGATGCTATGGATGATGTGACTTACGTCCATAATCCAAAAATGCTAGAATTCCACCACAGCTAAGTGCATTGTCTTCACCACCATGAAACCCGAACTTCGAAAAGTTTGGGATAGTTATGTTATATTCATGGAACTGAAAAATTGTTTTCAGTGGTAAGACAATTAATGTTGGATATAAGATATCTAGTACAATGTGTGATTGTAAGCATTATTGAAAATATTCACTGTGCTCTTAACGAAACTGATAAGTGTGGGATCCAGAAGAACACTGATCATATGATGATGAGGATTAAGGGAAATGAAGTTCCATAGGGTGTTAGTAAGACTTACATGCCGGAAAGTCCATGGCATGCGCCACCCTTGATCATGTGTGATCTTTTGTGAGTAGGAGTGACATTGGAAATAGAACTATGATACGTATAAAGGCAAAACGAAAGAAGACTGGAACATCCAGCTCAGAAATGAAAGTCATACAGAGTTATAGATGAATTCATTGCTGGTCAAGAGATGTAATTCTTGGGAATCATGATTAAGCAGTTAATTGTGGATTCTGTATATTGTGATTAAACTGTTGATCATCGGAATATCACTTCAATTGCATATCGTTGCAAGTTGATGCAAGAAATACTATGGCTTTTATGACTAGCTAATGATGAGTTTTGACACGCTCGGGAACACGGTAAAAGGTTTACTATACCGTGTGTTGACTCTATGATTATCTTCATAATTTATTTTAGAGTTGAGTAAATTGTTACTAAACTTTAGCCTTGTTGCAAAACATCATTTTGAATCATGTTTGTTGCAAGAGAGTTGTTCAAAGCTATGAATAACGTAAAGGCCATACTTCCATTATGAATAGGTTGTATGTTATGAATCTTGATAATAATACTAAACATCCATAACACTGACGCTAAACGTCGCAAGACTGACAGAAATACCACATAGATGTGGCACTGCCGTTTATCACAAGTGACATAACATGCATGAAGAATTTCCATAAGTGATGGACTTTCGAGTCATATGACTACGAATCACTTGACGCTTGCGATCTTTGTCTCGAAGTAATGTGACTAAAACACCGTTGATAGGCCATACATGAACGGGCAACTAAACCATTGGTAATCATACATGATGATGTGTGTAGTCCAATAAGTGTAGTTGTGTGCAGTGGATTCCCTATCTTCACTCATGAGTTGAAGTAGATATGTGGATATCTGTTCAATAGATACATACGTCTGAAATCTTTGAAATGTTCAAGGAATTTTAGAGTGAAATAGAAATTCATTGTAACGAGAAAATAAAGCTTCTGCAAATTAGATTGTAGAAAGTAATATTTGAGTTACAAGTTTAGCGAACGTCTGATGAGTTGTGAAGAGTGTCATAACTTGCGTCTCCCGGAACATCACTATGAGTAAGATGTTCGAGAGATGTAATCAAGCCATGTATGACACGGTAAGATCAAATATGACGTTTATCAATTTGCCATTATACTCATTAAAAGTTATGCGTTAGTGACTACGGCTTTTACACTGAAAAGAGCATCATCAAATCTGTTGAAATGACACCATATTAGATGTGGTATGGACTGTTAAAACCATGTTGTCTTTTCTTAAAATTTGGGTATATGAGGCATATGTTTGACATACTCAAAACCCCAAATCAGATAAGTGCTACTTTGTTAAGGTTATGCCAAAAGTTTTGGTATTCCTCTATCACTACACAAAAGCAAAACTGTTTGTTGTTAAGAACGGTGTGTTTTGAAGAAAAATAGTTTCTTACAAAAGAGTGAGTGGGAGGAAAGTGCAACTTGTCAAAGATTGTTGAATCTTCAGAGAAGTGCGCAGCTGAACCACACAGGTTAGACAAAACTCGTACAAACATTCATGATATGTAAAACGAGATATTGTTGTTCGACAATGATAAACCTGTGATATACAAAGAAGCGTTGATGGGCCCTGACTCCAGGATTTGGCTAAATGCCAAATAATCCGAGATAGTATCCATGGAAGTAAGTCAAGTTTTGAACTTGGTAGACCCTCCGAAAGACTAAAAGTCTGAAGAATATATATATGGATTTATAATTGATTCGGATGAAATTGTTTTATCCATAAAGCTCAACTTGTTGGAAAATTGTTTTCTAGCAAGTTCAAAAGTTGACTACAGCGAAATAGTGTCGACCGTAGAAATGCTTTAGTCAGTTCGGGTTATACTACCAATTACTACATATCTCATTTATAGGATATGGTAGAATGAACATCAAAACAAAGTTCCTACACGGAAATATAACAAAGGACGTATACGTGATACGACCGAAATGTTTTGTCGATTCAAAGGATGCTAAAATAGATGCAAGCCTTGGATATCCAGTGATGGACTGAAGCTAGCATAATGGAGTTGGAATTTTCGTTGTGATGAAATTGCGAAAAGAGTTTGTTTTCATCAGGAATAACGAAGATGCTTGAATATTCAAGAAAGTAAGTGGGAGCTGAATAATATTTCTAAAACCTTATGTAGATGACATATTGTTGATTGGAAATGATATAAATTTCTTGACACGAATAAGGATTCGTTGGAAATAGTTTTCAGTTGAAGAATTTGGGCTGATATAGCATTAGGATTGAGCACAATGATCTATGTAGATAGTAAGTGCCTGATCATGCTAAGACCAACATTACATGTTGACATGATACTAAAGTAGTTTAGTATGAAAACGCCAAGAAGAATGTTCTTGCCGAGGTCACGGTGAAAAATTATTTGCAGATATCAGTGTTCATGAACACAGATAAGCAAAAACACGTGAATTGAATTCCACTCACCTGTGTGTTTGGATTAATCATGTACACCATAATATGTAAAACGACCAGATATGTCCAACGCTCCAAAAGGTTGTGAGAAAGATACCAAAGTGATCAATATGTTGATCATTGGACAAACAATGAAAAGTTAAACTTATGATAGATAAGATTTGTTTCTCGGAAAATGGAGAGAATGAAGAGCTCGTTGTAATGGGTTACACCAGCTGAATTTTTGATGTAAATAGTTACACCAATTCAGTCTTCATACTTACTCCGACCGATTTTCGATTTTAATTGGGATTATGTGTTTCACACGTAAGGGTGGCGCAGTATGAAGAAACTTTGTCAAGTTCGATACTGTGGCGAATTCTATAACACTGGCTAAGTATATTGTTGCTTAAAGAAGTAACAAGGGAGGGTATTTTGAATCATCAGTTCATTTATGAACATGGTATGGTTTCCAAGATGCTTAAAGCTCATGGAACATTTATGAATGATTTCATGACTTATTCTAAAGGAACCAAGGTCCTGCCAAATGATTCAAACATATACAAAGCTAAACTGATAAAATTAGTGAATTTTATGATAGCGTGAAAACGCGAAGATATGCAAGATACAAACGGGCCTGAAACATCAGATCCGATGATGAAGTCTATACCACAAATGAAGCATGTATTACACCAGTATGCCATAGGTGTAAAATGCTCAAGCACTGATAATATTATTGACTCTAGTGCAAGTGGGAGACTGTTGGAAATATGCCCTAGAGGCAATAATAAAATGTTATTATATATATTTCCACGTTCGTAATTAATGTTTATATTTCTGTGCTATAATTGCAATGACCCTGACTATGAGATTCAGAAGAAAACTCACTTGCATGTGTGGAAATGTAAACACCAAGAGTTCCTGGTTTAGCCTCTAAGACCAGCTCATGTGCTAACTGATGATTACGTTTTCTTAATCATGGACATTGTTCTTGTAACAAGGATGTCAGTAGCAATGGGAACATATTGTTAGCAGAACAATGATGTTGAACCGACCCCAGTATTGAATGATATACTTAGAGATCACATCGTAACAACGTTATAAGTCATATCATGAAATGTTATCATATACGTAATTCCTTAGACCATGACAGTATCGAGTTGCTTCACACAGGAAGACATGCTTTGGTTCTTAGATGAATCCTCCCGTAAATGGGAAGTAGTAAAATAAGTTCTGGGTATGTCAGATGGTGTGGCTAGTGACTGTGATAGTTCAAGAATGGGATTTGCTCCTTCACGATGAAGAAGATATTCACTTCGGGCCCACTCGGTATGAAGGTATCCATTATAGTCTGGCCAGATGCATTGTGATTCAGTCACAGGGATACCGGAATACGATAACGAGAAAAGGGACAAACGAGCAAAGAGGATAACGAGTGGCTTGTGTTCAAGAAGTTGTTACACATGGGTGCCAAACATCTCTCCTCTAAATTTTTCATATATCACGAAGCAAAGGGAATGGTACATGAATAAACATAATGGTTCACTCGAAGTTTCTTCGTGTATGTGAGGGAGTCAACATGGGTGTCCATGGCTCCGCTGTTGATTATTGGCTATTGACGAAAGGCTGTTGGCCTATGTCCGGAAGATGTTCTGAGTCATGTCCGCATTATACCGAACCTATTGGGTCACACACTTAACGAGCAGTAGTCTGTTAGAATACTGGAATGGTAGAAGGTTTAGTGGAAGCAAAGCAGAATAGTTCATACGGGTACCGGAAGTAGTTCCGGGGATTTATGAAATAGTTCATAAGGGCACCAAAAGTAGTTTTGGGTATTTAAGGATATGTCCGGATCACTCTGGAGTAGTCCCAGGTGGTTCCGGAACATATGAAAATGGTAATGGGAAAGTTTACGATCAACCGGAATAGTTTCGGTGATCGGTGGACAGTTTAAACAATATGTTGTGTTCACCGGACATAATAACCTTTGCCCGGATGGCTCCGAAACCCATTTAGATGGCTCCGGAACATTCGTTAGAGGTTCCGGAAGGTATTGGAAGTGCTCCAAAAGTGTCCGGAATGTCCCGAAACAGTCCCGGTAGGTCCCGGAAGGTCCTGGAAGCTTCTAGAAGGTTCCGGAAGGTTCCGGGCAGTACCACCCACTGCCCTGCGCCCCTGGCCTTGGGGAGCAAGACACCTAGGATTCCCTGGCCGCCCAGGTGGTGGGGGCGCACCAAAAAGGGGTGGGAGATCCTCCAGGTGGGATTTCCAAATACCATTATGGAAGGTTTCCGGTGGGAAGGTATGTGTAGGTTTGGAAGGCTTGGGAGTCCAAGTTGGACTCCCAAACCTCCTTGAGCTGTGCCCTAGGCCCCTTGGCCACCTATATAAGGTGAGCCAAGGGTGGGGGAAGAGACACACAATCAATCCCCAAGGCCTATGCGCCACCCTCCCTCCTCTAAACCCCGTTGCTCCACTTTTAGACCCCGGTTTAGACGCTGTTCTAGATCGGAATCCGTTAGGGTTTTCTCCCTCTAGTTTTCTCGGTGGCGTTCATCTCTGGACGGCGGAGCGCTGCTGGATTGCTGCTACGGGATGTGTGGATACTAATGGAGGGGTCGTACCTTCGACCCTTCTTCGAGGAGCTTCTTCATGGGACTTGTCCGTGGGACTAGATCGCGGGACTTGTTCGTGGGATTGATCGAGGGACTGTTCGTGGGAGAACTTGCGAGATCTACTTGCACTACGTCCACGAGCTTCACCAACTCTACTTCCGCTACATCGGTTGGTAAGCCATGACCTAAAACCTTATATGCAATCTTCTTGGATGATCTTGGGTTCTTGATTCGTAGGCCGAAATTTTTTGTTTTCTACTACGTTTCCCAACACCACCACCCAATGCTACACCCCTTCGCCCTCAGGATGGATTATGCTTCACGTGCCGCTAACCTGGGAATTTTTCCGGGGAGTGCCCCCAGAAACAGAAGCAACTGGTAGTTCACCCCGCTGGCCGCGGAAATGGTCGTGGCAACAACAGGACCCCCAACTATAATATTGGGTCTGCTGCTTATGCTCGTGGACATGCTAACAATATTAATGTTGAAGAAGCTCAGCAACAACCCGCTACCGTGATGGGTACCCTTCTCGTTAATTCAGTACCTGCTACTGTTTTATTTGATACAGGAGCTTCACATTCATTCATGTCAGAAGCATTTGCATTTTCACATAACTTCAAGTATGAAACGATGAAACCACCGATGGTTGTTCGCACCCCGATAGGCCAATGCCGAACCACCATGCTAGTGCCAAACACCACCATTGAAATCGAAGGAATTGAATTCTTTGCTTCTACCATCCTCCTGAAGTCTTCCACCATAGACCTCATTCTGGGCATGGATTGGTTGAAAGTCCACGATGCGCACTGTATTGTGGCACCAGTTCTGTCCAACTTTTTCACCCCTCCGGTGAGATTGTTAACCACACCACCCAAATTACTCGTAATACTGAAACGCAGATATTTATGATGAATGCTTTGAATGCCGCCCCCTCGAAGGAATCGAGAACGTTCCAGTCGTTCGCGATTTCCCCGACGTCTTCCCCGAAGAACTGCCAGAAATACCCCCGATCCGAAAGTCGAATTTTTCATCGACTTGAAGCCCGACACCACCCCTATTTCTAAGCGTCCTTACAAGATGCCACCACACGAGCTCCTTGAACTTAAGAAGGAGATCGACGAAGCACTTCGGAAGGGTTTCATTCTCCCAAGTTCCTCAGCTTGGGGAGCACCTTCGCTTTTTGTCAAGAAGAGCGATGGGACAAACAGATTGGTCCAAGATTATCGGCTCATTAACCAAGCCACCATCCAGAACAAATACCCGCTTCCCCGGATCAACGATCTGTATGATCAACTTGCCGGATCCAAGGTGTTTTATAAACTCGCCTTGAGGTTGGGTTATCACCAAATCCGAGTCCGTGACGAGGACATTCCGAAGACTGCCTTCATTACTCGCTATGGTTCATATGAGTACACCGTCATGTCCTTTGGCTTAACCAATGCTACAGCCACCTTCTCCAGATTGATGAATTATATTTTCATTGAGTACTTCGACAAATTCGTCGTGGTTTATCTGCATGATATATTGATACATTCCAAGAATGAAGAAGAACATGTTGAACATCTGATGTGCGAGATGATGGTAGTGGTTTCTCGCCCTTCGTTGGTAAACCCCAAGTGGAAGGCGTGATGTAGCACAACATCAAATTTCCCTCAGTAAAGATACCAAGGTTTGTCTCCAGTAGGACTCCGGAGATGATAAGTAGGTGTCAGCGGCGCAACTGACGTGGACCTACACACAGACACGATAACTTTGTTCCCAACGAAGTTCAGAGAGGTTTTCAATCTCTCCGGTCTTGTTGTTCACAAAGGGTCAAACACAAGGGATAATGATAGCAACTGAAAGTAAAAGCAGAAAAGTAAATAAGCGTGTAAACAGTGATGAGGACATGGACCGGGATACGTGATGTTCACTAGTGATGTCTCTCTCCCAAAAGACGATAAAACTTCTATGCGAGGTAAACAAATTACAGAAGGGCAATTGATAGGATTATAAACACAACGCAATGCTAACTATGCTACAAAAGAAAGGAAGAGGCTCAAAAGCACGGGCAGTACGCCAAAATAAGTAGACCGAAATCCAACTGCATCTACTACTAATCATCCACCTTGAGATATCTATCCAGAACATCTCGCTGGTATTAAGTTGCGAGCCCCACCCAAAGTGTAAACCCAAAGCAACAGACAACTTCATTGAAAAGAACTTTGCGCAAAGTAAACAATCCTTGTAACCGCGGTTACAAGCACCATTGTTTCCGCCTTGTGGCAACAGCACATCCGCTAGACTCATGTTTCTATCACTCAAGCGTGTCATCGCGGGGCATGAACTCACAATCGAGCAAAACGTTCCCTCTTGGAGTTACTACCTACTACTTGGCCAAAGCAATAAACAACAACGGAGAACATGCAAGAATTACTTAGGAACAAAAATATAAGAGATAAGAAGCAAATATATTACTCTATCACAATCTGAACATAATCTCATAATCCATCAGATCCCATCAAACTCAGCATAGCAATAGAAGAAATATTACAAAAGTGCCTTGATCATGTAGGGCAGCTCACAAGGTCTAAACCATGAAGAAAAAAGAGGGGAGGAGAACATCACATAGCAACTGATCACGAACCCATGGTCCAAGGGAAACTACTCACGAGACATCCGGAAAGAATCCATGGTGGAGAGGAGTATCCCGGAGGTCGTCCCTTCCTCCGGCAGGGTGCCGCGAAGAGGTCTTCTGGTGCTCCCGATCTTGGAAGCACGGCGGCGGCGGAACAGAGGCGAGATCGCGAAAAAGGGTTCCTCTTCTGGAGTTTCCCCGTGACGGAGAATAAATAGGCGAAGGGGGCAGCCAGAGGTGGACCAGGGGCCCCAGGCGCACCCCTGGCGTGGCCAGGGGTGGGGCCGCGCCGGGTGGCCGCCTGGTCCACCCATGGCTCCCCTCTGGCCCCACTCGGGCTCTTCGCGAAGCTTTCTGTACGCTGATTTTTCCTTTATTTTTCCCGGAATTTTTCTTGCACTTTTTATATGAGGGAAAACTGAAATAGACAAACAGCAGAAAACAGAAACTGGCACTGGGCTGCACTGAGTTAATAGGTTAGTCCAAATATGATCAAAAGTGTATGAAAGTGTATCTAGATCATAGCAATATCGCACAAAACATGCATGGAGCAAGCAGAAATTATAGATACGTTTTGGACGTATCAACATCCCCAAGCTTAATTCCTGCTCGTCCTCGAGTAGGTAAATGATAACGGCATAATTTCTGTGGTGACATGCTAGCAACCATATAAGAACTTTGAAAAGTAAAGCAATAAAGGTTAGAGATTCAAATCAAGTCATAACATGCAAGAGTCTATATTAGCATTGAAACAAGTAACAAAAGAACAAAAGGTGCAAGAGATCTTGCTGTCCGTGACTCGAATGTCTCCAAATGGTATTTGTGTGCAAGAAGGGGGATAGGGAATACGAGAAAAAGTATTTTTGTGTTGAGAACTCAATCTACTAAAGTTTCACACTTGGTCCTCTTTGGAATCTTATCTTGACTCGTCCCCAGACCACTAGCCAGGTACAAGTCAATTTGATCCACTCCTTTTCGATATTTTGAGCACTCATACAATGGATGAGTGTAAGCACGAGATTTGACACTTAGGATGGCAAAGAGAGAAGTACCGAGGAGGAAGACAAAAAAGGATGAGAAAGGCTCACATCAATGAGGACAATCATAGGCAAGAGATGCCAAATGATAGATATGATGTGAGGAGTAGGGATTGCCATGCAACGGATGCACATACGAGCTAAGAAGCTCTCTAGTGGAACTAGTGGGGGTGCATATAACTTGCTCACTCATGAAGACCTAGTGCTCGTTTGAGGAGGCTCATCCTTGGAATATGCAAGCCAAGTTCTAAAGTGTGAAGGTCCCCACATGGCTATATGCACAATGATCATCTCTATGGAGTACAAGGATATAAAGGGAGTACTAGTGTGGATCTCTCAAAGGGATAGTAGTGTTGCCCCTTTCTCTCTTTTTATTTCTTTTTCTATTTTTTTCTATTTTTTTGTATTTTTTTGTGGCCTCAATGGCTCTTTCTATTTAACTCTCATTTGTCCTCTTTGGGATCTTTTATTGTGTCCACTTTGGGATCTTTTCCTCACTTAAGGGCAACACTCTATTTTACAAGAAGGTAAAGGAGATCTTTCACACTTTACAAGGTACTCAAAATCATAAAGAAGATGTAACTATCATGATGTATGCAATGTATGTCGCTGCCAGTGTAGCAGGAACACGTAAGACATGAAGATCAAGTCATGAAGAGGTGGATGTTGCATGTCAATATATCTCGGAAAGGCTATGGAAATGCCTTGATAGGTAGGTATGGTGGCTGTTTTGAGGAAAGATATAAGGAGGTTTATGATGATAGAGCGTATCATGCCAAGGGTTTGGATGTACCGGCGAAAGTGGACACCAACTCTCGGAGTGAGAAGAAGGCAATGCACGGCACAGGAGAGGCTAGCAAAATATGGGAAGGTGGAAGTGTCAAGTTTCAATACTTACATTAGTCCGAAGAACTCATGCACTTATTATCGGTAACTCTCAATCTAACAAGGAGGTTCACATAGAGACAAGTACCGCGAGGAGGAGTGTATGGGGGTTTGGTTATCCTTGCGCATCCTCGACTCGTGGTACGTGAGTGTTCTCTGATATCCGATCCCTCCAAAGATTAGTGATCCATCTAGTAGCTAGAGTTCTCAACTAGTTTTGTAGGTTTTTAAAATACACATGGATTGCCCAAAATACGACACCTATCACTAATAGGCTAGAGCTCTTGACACCAAAAGTTCAAACATTACTCACATCAATACCTCAAAACTATTGCAAGTTACTACTAGAATTAAATAGCAACCTCAATTACCTACTTTCAAGACAAGACACAACTCAGTGCAACAACCAACTCTCTTTAACAAGATAAACATGAAAACTAAAAAGAGTTCCAGCAAAAAACTAAAAAAAAGCCAAGGCTATTGCTAAAGACAAACTAAGACTAAAACTAAACATGGCAGTAGCTATGAAAAGATAAAGAACACACAACAGCAAAAAGATAGGCAGGAAAAATCCTATGATGTGTTCTAGATTTTGAAAGTGGAGCGTGTTTCTCTCCCACACAAAGTAAGACGGGATCTAACTTGTTATGAACAGCAAGCAAAGCTAAAGAAAACTAAAAATAAAAACTAAGAGCGAGACGCTCCAAGCATAGCACATAACGCATGAAGTGATAAAAATATAGTGAGGCGAAGGACGAACTGATGTTTGTTGATGGAGAAGGGGATGCACGGGGGCATCCCCAAGCTTAGACGCTTGACTCTCCTTGAATATTTATATGGGATGCATGGGGGCATCCCCAAGCTTGAGCCCTTGAACTTCTGGATCTTCTTTCATCATCTTCCATCGCACACTTGAAAACTCCCTTCATACGTAACTCATCATAAGCTGATTAGAGAGGTTAGTACGCTTAATAAAATAATTTTTCCCCACTGGATATAAAGATAATATTGATGAGCTACTGTTTCTCAAGAGTGCCAAAAGGTTTTTGCAAAGAAAAAGCAAGCTTAAGGTTTGCAAAAGTTAGGAGAGACAAAACGTGGCAGAATCTGTGAAAAACAGAACAACAGGTAGTAAAGAATTTTTTTAGGGGCACTTATGCAACTCAAATAAAAAAACTCAGAACATACGGAAGTTTCGTAATTTTATAGAGCACGCTGTGTAAAAATTTCAGCTCAAAAAGATGAACTGAGATTTTTCTGGAAATTTTCTGGTCACGAGTGCAGAATCTGTTTTCTGGACAGCATGTCACAACTTTTACTTCCCTTGCCGTAAGAGGCTATAACTTGGCACAAAGTTGAAAAATAAAGATACAATGATGTTTCTACAGTAGTAACAATCATCAAGACACAACAAAAGCAAAAATAAAAACCTAAATTCGTTGCGGGCTGCCTCCCGAAAGCGCTTTCTTTTATGCCTTCTAGGTAGGCATGATGCAAAAGATCAAGTTGTAGCAATCGAATCATTATCAAGATCATCAAAAAGCTCTTCAATTGTACAACTAGTCTTAAGAGGTCTTTCAAACAAAGGCCTAATGAAGATACTTCTAGGGAGAAAACCAAAAGGTGGGAAATCAATGGAAGATTCATTTATAAAATTATCAAAGAGAGGTATTTCTTCCAAAGTTTTCACGGTTTCAACTTCTTTAGCAATGGGTGGTTTATTTTTAGGTCGGGGAACCCTAGGGACATAATTGAACTTAGGTTCCCTTCTTGCTGAGGTCTCTACCTTTTTTGGTTTGATTGAGGAAAAAGTAGGTCCTAGAGTATTAATGATTTCCTCAATCTTATCAATCCTAGAAAGATCCGTATCACGGGATTTGATGACCTCCAAAGTTTTAATAATTTTAAGCATGGAGCTATCAAGCCTATTCAAATTCCCTTGAATCTTGCGATCCAACTCATTTATCCTAGTTATACTTGATATTTCTAACTCTATCTTTTCAAGTTTCTTCATAATGTGAGCTAGAGTTATATCTTCTTGTATGCTAGCAATAGGGAGATTTCCAACAAGATTTTCAATAACATTAAGAGACTCCCAAGTCGGGGCTTCTAGAAAATTCCCATTGATAGCAGTATCTAATATGAACCTATTCCAAGGAGTAATCCGGACAGAAAAATTTCTAAGCAGGATAGTAGTGGATTGCTTCTTAGTGGCTCTTTTTTGAGAATCATTAATTCTATACCAAGCATCTTTTAAACTTTCTCCACCTTTTTGTTTAAAGGTGAGAACCTCTGTCTCAATAAAGGCAAAAGGCCAGACATAACGACAACTAGCAAGATAAATAATTTATTTGTAATTTTTGATATAAGACACAAAGATAAAAACTGAAAGGTAAACTAACAAGACTAAAAACAAAGGTAAAGGGTAGTGTGCAACTCCCCTATCTTAGCACTCGGAGTCCCCGGCAACGGCGCCAGAAATTTGGCTTGATGTGCGAGATGATGATAGTGGTTTCTCGTCCTTCGTTGGTAAACCCCAAGTGGAAGGCGTGATGTAGCACATCAGCAAATTTCCCTCAGTAAAGATACCAAGGTTTGTCTCCAGTAGGACTCCGGAGATGATAAGTAGGTGTTAGCGGCGCAACTGACGTGGACCTGCACACAGACACGATAACTTTGTTCCCAACGAAGTTCAGAGAGGTTGTCAATCTCTCCGGTCTTGTTGTTCACAAAGGTTCAAACACAAGCGATAATGATAGAAACTGAAAGTAAAAGCAGAAAAGTAAATAAGCGTGTAAACAGTGATGAGGACATGGACCGGGATACGTGATGTTCACTAGTGATGTCTCTTTACCAAAAGACGATAAAACTGCTATGCGAGGTAAACAAATTACAGAAGGGCAATTGACAGGATTATGAACGCACCGCAATGCTAACTATGCTACAAAAGAAAGGAAGAGGTTCAAAAGCACGGGCAGTACGCCAAAATAAGTAGACCGAAATCCATCTACATCTACTACTAATCATCCACCTTGAGATATCTATCCAGAACATCTCGCTGGTATTAAGTTGCGAACCCCACCCAAAGTGTAAACCCAAAGCAACAGACAACTGCATTCAAAAGAACTTTGCGTAAAGTAAACAATCCTTGTAACCGCGGTTACAAGCACCGTTTTTTCCCCCTTGTGGCAACAACACATCCCCTAGACTCATGTTTCTGTCACTCAACCGTGTCATCGGGGGGCATGAGCCCACAATCTAGTACAATGCTCCCCCTTGGAGTCACTACCTACTACTTGGCCAAAGCAGTAAACAGCAATGGAGAACATGCAAGAATTACTTAGGAACAAAAATATAAGAGATAAGAACCAAATATATTACTCTATCACAATCTGAACATAATCTCATAATCCATCAGATCCCATAAAACAGAGCATAGCAGTAGCAGAAATATTACAAAAGTGCCTCGATCATGTAGGGCAGCTCACGAGGTCTAAACCATGAAGAACAAAGAGGGGAGGAGAACATCACATAGCTACTGATCACGGACCCATGGTCCAAGGGAAACTACTCACGAGACATCCGGGAAGCATCCATGGTGGAGAGGAGACTCCCGGAGGTCGGCCCTCCCTCCGGCAGGGTGCCGGGAAGAGGTCTTCTGGTGCTCCCGATCTTGAAACGCGGCGGCGGCGGAACAGAGGCGATATCGCGAAAAAGGGTTCCTCTTCTGGAGTTTTCCCGTGACGGAGAATAAATAGGCGAAGGGGGGCGGCCAGAGGTGGACGAGGGGCCCCAGGCGCCCCCCTGGCGCGGCCAGGGGTGGGCCGCGCCGGATGGCCGCCTGGGCCACCCCTGGCTCCCCTCCGGCCCCACACGGTCTCTTCGCGAAGCTTCCTGTACGCTAATTTTTCCTGTATTTTTCCCGGAATTTTTCTGGCACTTTTTATATGAGGGAAAACTGAAATAGAAAAACGGCAGAAAACAGGAACTGGCACTGGGGTGCACTGAGTTAATAGGTTAGTCCAAATATGATCAAAAGTGTATGAAAGTGTATCTAGATCATAGCAATATCACACTAAACATGCATGGAGCAAGCAGAAATTATAGATATGTTTTGGACGTATCAACATCTTTGTCTTATACTGGAAAAACTTCGAGAACATAAATTCTATGTTAAGTATTCGAAGTGTGAGTTCTGGCTTCCCGAAGTAACCTACCTTGGACATGTGATTTCCAAGGATGGCATTGCCGTAACCCCAGAACATATCCAGGCTATTCTTGACTGGACTCCTCCCAAGACCGTCAAGTAAGTCCGCAGTTTCCTCGGGCTCGCTAGCTATTGCCACCGTTTCGTCGAAAATTTCTCCAACATTTCCAGGCCTCTAACTAATCTGCTTCACAAAGGCGTCAAGTTTTAGTGGACGGATAAATGCCAAGAAAGTTTCGAAGCCCTCAATGCCAAGCTAACTTCTCCCCCGATGCTCGCTCCCCCGGATACTCAGAAGGACTTCGTGATTTATTGCGACGCGTCTCGTCAAGGATTAGGTTGTGTCCTAATGCAAGAGCGCCAAGTGAATGCTTATGGCTCTCGTCAGTTGCGTTCTCACGAAGATAAGTACCCCACTCATGATCTCGAATTGGCAGCAGTAATTTATGCATTGAAGCTGTGGCGACATTACCTCGTCGGTAATCGTTGAGAGGTCTACACCGACCACCAAAGTCTGAAATACCTGTTTACTCAGCCAGACCTGAATCTTCGTCAACAACGATGGCTCGAGACAATAGCCGACTTCAACATGGATATTTTGTATACCCCTGGCAAGGCTAATGAGATGGCCGATGCCTTGAGCCGCAAAGCTTACTATTCTAAACTTGAGGTTCAGGTACATCAACCACTTCTGTATGAAGAGCTTCGTAAGTGGAACCTCGAGATTGTTCCTCAAGGTTACGTCAATAACCTGGTTCACTAGTCAAAACTCGATGCCCTCACCAAGAGTAGACAACCTCTTCACGTTGGCATTGTGAAGATCAAGCAAGACATCGCAGAAGGAAAGCCCTCCTCCTTTAGTATTGATACCAATGATGGTGATACTGTGTACGTCAAGGGCCGCTTAGTAGTTCCTGTGAGCCCGACCATCATTAAATGTGGCCCGGATATCATGGAAGAAGCCCATAATTCTCCCTTGTCAATCCACTCTGGCAGTACCAAGATGTATAAAGACCTTCGTCAACGGTACTGGTGGCCTTACATGAAGCAAGACATCGCCCGCTATGTTTCTCAATGTGACGTTTGCAGTCGCGTCAAGGCCGGACATCAGAAACCTACTGGTTGGTTGCGACCACTCCCTCTTCCTGATTGGAAGTGGGACAAAGTCGAAATGGACTTCGTCACCGGTTTTCCCAAGTCACAGAAAGTTAATGATGCCATCTTTGTCGTCATCGGCCGATTCTCCAAGATTGCTCACTTCCTGCCAGTCAAGGAGAAGATCACTGCTAGTCAGTTAGCAGACTTGTATATCTCCCGAATTGTGTCACTCCACGGTATTCCGCTGGAGGTCAGTTCAGACCGTGGCAGCCTTTTCACCTCACGATACTGGAAGAGTTTCATGGAAGCATTCGGGACTCGTCTGTCTCCCAGCACCGCTTATCACCCCCAATCGCAAGGCCAGGTTGAATGAGTCAATCAAGTGCTGGAAGACATGCTTCACGCTTGTGTCCTTTCATTCGGCATGAAATGGGAGGAATCTCTCCTGTACGCGGAATTCTCATACAACAATAGCTATCAGGCTAGCTTGAAGATGGCCCCTTTAGAAGTTCTATACGGACGTAAATGTTGAACCCCCCTGAATTGGTCAGGAACTGGGGAACGACCCTAATTTGGTTCGGATCTTGTCCAACAAGCTGAAGATCAAGTTCGCGTTGTGCAAGAAAATCTCAAGGCCGCTCAGTCTCGTCAGAAGAGCAATTATGACCGCAAACACCAGGAAATGGTCTATCAACCTGGTGAATACGCCTACATCTGTGTCACTCCCATGAGGGGAACTCATCGCTTTTGTATGAAGGGAAAGTTGGATCATCTCTACGATGGCCCGTTCCGTATCCTTTCCAGGAGTGGACCCGTGGCATACCGGTTGAAATTGCAGCCAAACCTCTCCCAAGTCCACGATGTCTTCCACGTGTCGCAACTTCGTCGCTGCTTCAAGGACCCTATCCGCGAAGTGGAACATGATATGATCGAGCTGCAACAAGACTTGACTTATCGAGAACATCCGAGCTGCATTCTCGATCAGTCTGAACGTCGAACCCGCAACAAGACCGTCAAGTTCCTCACGGTTCAGTGGTCGAACCATTCTGAAGATGAAGCCACCTGGGAACGCGAAGATCTCCTTCGCAATGAATACCCCGATCTTTTCCTCGCTAGCGCTTAAATTCTCGGGACGAGAATTCTTGTAGTGGGGGAGATTTGTAACACCCTCAGTGTCTGTAACAGTAATCACTTTGACTGTTGACTATTACTGTTGCTAATCTTGGTTGCTAATCAGCCTTGATCAAACTTTGCCCTTGATCTATCCAAACCATGAGGGTTGATATTCAAAACCATATGCCCAATGCACCTTGATCTTTTGGAATCAAATCAAAGTTTAAAACTCATTTTGGTGGATAATAAAAACAATGTGGCAGATAAAACCTTGCCCAAAATTTGTCCAACCACTTTTGTTAATTCACAAATAATCAGTGTCCCATGATGCACCAACTTGGGTATTTTTATGAGCTAGGAAATAATTCACAAAATTCAAACAGTAGCTTAAAAAACCCACTTTGAGTATTTATTAATTAAAGGAAATATTAAAAGAATTTATATTGCCCCAAACTTTTGTGTTACTGTGGTATTGTGCAACTCAAATTTAGAAATATGAAACATGTTTTACAAAAACGTCTGAGCAATTAAAACAAACACAACAAGCAAAGACAGAAAACAAAAAGAAAAATAAAATACAAAAATCCATAAAACCCGCCCAGGGTGACAGCCCACCTCGGCCCACCTCCCTCTCCTACCTGCCCCCGTCCCCTCCCTCACCTGCTCCGTCGCCGTGGCAAGCTCGCCATGGCCGACGCCTCTGCCGGCCTCCCCCACCTCCCCTATGCGCGCGGTGACGATAAGAACGCCCCCAGCCACCCCCTGGACAACCTCCCCCTCCATTTCCCCTCCTACTCTTCTCGCAGCCGCCGGGGGAAAACTCGAGCCCCACCTCCGTCGCCATGGCCGTGAGGTCACGCGGCCAGTGAGCTCGCATCGCCACGCCGCCTTGTTGAACTTGTTCGCCGTCGTCGACTACGCCTCCTCACGGACGAAATCGACCCGGGAGCGCCTCTGCACCACGCCGCGTCACCGTTCCCCTCCGCTGCCTTGTCGGCATCCACAGGCAATTCCGTCCACCCCGCATCGTCTCCGAGTCCGCAGCCAACCTTGTCGTGCTTGTGGTGAGCTTCCCGTTCTTCCCCAACTCGCCATTGCCTCTCCCGTGCCCCGTAGGCCGATCCGCCATTAGGGAATTTTTCTTGCTGCCGCCGGCGAGCTCTGCCTCGCATATTAGTGCACGCGTTTGACGCGCTGACCGCGTCTTTTTGTTTGAGCCATTCCCAGAAGCAACCCTTTGTATCGCATGCTCAAGATCCCACTCTAACTCGTCGATTTCGTCATCGCGATTATTCTGCCGCCGCAAGACCTCGACGCCGGCCACTATTACGGCGACTCCAGCCGATGCCACCGCCACTAAATGATTCCCCATCGAGCGCTCGTTCGATTGGAACCCCACACGCCCCCTCCCGTGGCCTGTGTTGGGCGCACGCTCAACCTCGCCGCCGGCGAGTCTCCGGCGAGCTCCCCGTGTGGCTGCCTTTTGGACCCGACCTGTCAGCTGGGTCATTAGCGCTAATTAACTATCACTTGTGCCACTAACACGCGGGACCAACCCCGGTTAAATATCTATCAGGTTTAACTAAAATAGAAATAACTTTCAGCCACTGACATGTGGGCCGTAGTCATTAGGTTAATCACTAGATTAATAAAAAGGATTAATTAGTGCCGCGTCACTGACTGTTGGGCCCCACTGGTCAGATTTATTTAAACGAAAGATTTATAAATAAACAGAGGCTGACATATGGGTCCCACATGTCAGCACTATTCTGGATAGACTTGTGGATAATGTTTCTATTTTAATAATAAAAGAAATTCCAAAAATGATTTAAAATGATTTGAACTTTAAAATTGAATATCTTTTAAACCGTAAGTCAGATTCAAAAACTTTATACATCAAAATTGATCAGAAATATACGTAGTATACGAATACGCTATCCGTTGGTCTACCACCCCCCTCTAACATACCGAACATCGAACCGTCCCCCTCCGGACCGACTGTCCGATGATTGCCTGATACCGATAAACTATCCCGATGAATTTATTTTGAACACGAAAGTTGTTCAGAATGGATCAACTAACACAGATACACCTTTCACATGTTTGTCGGATGTCCACTACACCTCTGGCATGGTACCTTCCCCCTCCGGACACCCTGTCCGATAATCACCCAGAGCTGGCAGTTCATCTGCGGATGAATTCCCGCTCCGAGCAACGTGCATTGCACTGCGTGAGAACACCGTTAGCATTGCATCTCTCATGTCATGCATCTGTTTGTTTATGATTGCTGTGTATTTACTGTTCCCCCCTTATCTCCGATAGACCCCGCTGCTGTCGACTACACCGCTGCTGGGTATGACTACTACGTCGACGACCCTCCCTCTACTGCCGAGCTTCCAGGCAAGCAGAGCCATTCTCTAACCCAGATATCGCCTATCTTTCCGTACTTTTCTTGCATTAGGCATTACTGCTGCTGCTACGTTACAATCCTATTCAATTGCATAGCCTATTTTTGTCGCCCCTTGATGTACCTTCCTTTATCCTATGCTGCCTATTATATATATTATATTCAGCAGTGAGCCCTACGCATTGTTAGCTAGGATTAGATAGAGGGCCGTGATCACTCATGGGAGTGAACGCGGATACAAATATTATAACTGGATAGGTACGGTACAATGCAGACACTGCCTCAGGCCCCCTAGCTCGGCTCTGCCGAGCCACCATCAAGTGTGAGCTATCAAGGAGTAATCCTTGTACTCCACTCGTTGCTGACTCTGTATAGCCGCTCTAGGTACCTGAGCAACGGTTGTCCTTCAGGTAAGAAGTCGGGCGACCTAACGGTGCCCGCGAGTGGTATTGTGACGGGACGACAGCACTACTAGGGAAATAGCTATACATGGAAAGCTTATTAGTGGCGCATATAGAAGGCCATGCGCCACCATCTGTTAGGGGTGGCGCACTGGAGAATAATGTGCCACCCATAAGGTCTTATGGGTGGCACATTATTTTCCAGTGTGCCGCCCCTAAGAGTGGGCCAGCCTGGATGATCTTATACGTGGCGCATCTAGCAATATGCGCCACCCCTAAGGACCCTATGGGTGGCGCATTTACAGAATGTGCCACCCCTAAGAGCTTAAAGGTGGCGCATTCTGTAAATGCGCCACCCATAAGGTCCTTAGGGGTGGCGCATTTCTCTAATGCGTCATCCATAATAGCTTAGGGGTGGCGCATTTCACCAATGCGCCACTAAATGCCTAGATCTGCCCTTATCTACTCCACCCCACCTACCACCTCTCATTCACTCCACACAATTCTCAAACTAGATCCACTCTTCTCACCCTAGATTTATTCGGTTTTCTCCTCCTCCCCACCTCATTTCTTCCATTTATCCATCGATACTTGGAATTACATCTATTTTGTTTCATATTGAAGTAAGTGGACTTCCTCCCAAACGCTTGGGTTTGATGTATATGTGAAGCTTGTGGTGGTTTGATGTATATGTGAAGCTTATGGTGGTTTGATGTATATGTGTATCTTGAGTGGCCAATGATTTGCAGAAATGTCGATTCATTTCCGTTTCGGCAAATTTCTGGCGCACTCTCCGCATGCTCCCATGCATTATTAGGGAAGGTCATGCCGAATTTTTCCGGCGACGACTATCATATATAATTATGTTGCTCTCTCCGTGCACGCAGGTGATCAACCATGGTCCGCGAGATGCTGAGCGATATCACCGTGGCTAGGTGGATGCAATGTGCGACAAACGACATGCTAAGGAATAATAGGTCGGATATAAGATGTCCGTGTCGGAGATGAAAACTGCAGTGCGTGACCGAGCCTGATTCCGAAATATTGCAAAGACACCTGAAGCGTAATGGTTTGATGGATGGCTACACACGATGGATAAGTGATGAAGCTGGTGAGGAGGAGGACGTCAATGGTGGGGCGCCAGTAAATGAGGAAGGGCAACCAGAAAACAGCGGCGGGCGAGAAGACGAAGAGCATCCTGTACATGATCATGAAGAAGATGCCGAAGCGGATCATGTAGATCAAGATGCCGGACATGAAGATCAAGATGTCGGACATGATGAGGATTCAAGCTGGGTGCGGGACCCACATGTTCAAGAGCTTCTTGTCAAAGAGGCGTTGAGTGCAAGAGGTGCAGCTAGAGAGAAAGCCAAGATGGTGCAACTCGAGAAAGACGCGATTACGAAGTTGTACGAAGGATGCAACGACGGGGATACCTGCTTCAATGTAACACTTGGGGCTATGGAGATGAAGGCAAAATACAAATGGACCGACGAAAGCTTCGATGATAACATGGCATTCTGGCACGATCGTCTTTCAAAGGGAAACACGTGCCCAACTAGTATCGCTGAGGCCAAGAAAGTCCTTTGCCCTCTCGATCTTCCGCACGTTAAATACCACGTCTGCATAAATGATTGCATGATCTATCGGGGTGAGGACGAAGATAAAACCACATGTTCGGTGTGCGGTGTTAGTCGATACAAGAGAGGGAAGAAAGTTCCTAGAAAAGTGGTATGGTACTTTCCGATAACTCCTCGTCTGCAGAGGTATTTCGTAGATCCCAAGGAAGCAAAGCTCATGACTTGGCACACGGATAGAAAGAAGCTAAAAGAGGATGACCCGAACCCGGATCCGGAAAAGGAGGACATGCTGAGGCACCCTTCAGATGGTAGCCAATGGACAGCGTTGGACCTCGAATACCCAGATTTTGGGAAAGAACCAAGGAACCTCAGGATTGGTGTGAGCGCCGATGGAGTCAATCCGTTTGGCGGCCAAAGCAGCACACACAGTACCTGGCCCGTGTTTGTAAGCATATACAACCTTCCCCCCTGGAAGTGCATGAAGAAAAAGTACATAACAATGTGTATGCTAGTTCAAGGGCCGAAACAACCAGGTACGGACCTCAATCTATATCTTCAGCTGTTGAAAGAGGAGCTAGAAACCTTATGGAAAGATGGAGTCAATACGTGGGACGCCGCGGCAAAAGAATATTTCCCAATGAAAGCCGCGGTGATCATGACGGTGCACGACTATCTCGGATACGGATATTTCTCAGGGCAGGTGATCCAAGGATTCTGTGCATGCGTTAGGTGCATGGATAATACAACGTACCGCCAGCTACCAAAAGATCCCGGATCTTCAAAAACCGTGTTCCAGGGGTCTCGGAGGTGGCTTCCCAAGAAACACGCATGGAGAAAACAGGGACATCTGTTCGATGGAAGCGAGGAGCTCCGAGCACCCCCAGCTCGAAGGAGCGGCAAAGAAATCGACAACTTGCTGAAAACTTGGAAAGAGTGTCCCGCGCCGGGAAAGAAAAAAAAGAACACTCAGCCATTGATGAGGGTATGGAAAGCGAGATCTGTTTTCTGGGATTTGGAATACTGGAGTCTACTCCGCAGTCCTCATAGCCTTGATCTAATGCATATCACAAAGAACGTGTGCGAGAGCTTGTTTGGCACGCTGCTCAACATGCCGGAGAAGACCAAGGACGGGCCAAAAGCAAGGAATGACTTGAAATTTATGGGCATCAGGAGGGAACTTCACCCCCTTAGTGACGACGATGATGAGCCGGAGGAGGAAGAGGATACGGAGACGCAAAACTCTCGCAAACGAAAAAGGACGACCAAGAAGAAGACTGGTATTGATCACTTCCCCCCGGCATGCTTCACTCTGTGCGAGGAGGGGATCAAGCAGTTTATCCACTGCCTCATAGGAGTAAAATTTCCGAACGGCTACGCGGGGAAGATAAGCAGATACCTAGACGAGGCGAAGCAGCGTTTCAGCGGGATGAAATCTCACGACTGTGCCGTGCTGATGACGCAGATTCTCCCGGTTGCGATGCGAGGGATAATGGACGAGCACGTCCGTAAAACGTTGTTTGGCCTTTGCAACTTTTTTTACGTCATCTCCCGGAAGTCGATTTGCGGTACGCAACTCAAAAGGCTACAGGAGGAGATCGTGCTCATACTATGCAAGCTTGAGATCTATTTCCCGCCCGCGGTCTTCGACATTATGGTGCATCTGCTGATCCACGTCGTGGAGGATATCGTCCAACTCGGGCCTGCGTTTCTGTGCAGCATGATGCCGTTTGAAAGGATGAATGGACACATCAAAAAATACGTTCGTAACAGGTCCCGTCCAGATGCAAGCATAGCGAAGGGCTTTCTAACCGAAGAGTGCATCTCTTTTTGCACGAATTATCTCAACACCGAGAACCCTGTTGGTCTGGCTGTCAACAAGCACTTTGGCAGGACCGATGGGTGTGGTCACCATGAGGGAAGCCGCGCAATGCATGTCAACTTTGACGGTCGAGACATCGACTTTGAAAGAGCAAGCCTAGTCGCGCTACAACACATACAACTGGTCGATCCTTGGATAGTAAAGCACAAGGTTTTAATCACGAAGAAGTACAGTGACCAGGGCCTGCAGATAACGGACCGAGATCCACGGCTAATCAAAGAGCACAACACCGGTTTCATGACTTGGTTTAGGGACGAGCTTCATGCTAATCCCCCGTGAAGGAACGCTTCCGAGGACGAAAACATTATATTCACCTTGTCACAGGGTGCTGCACAACCTTATGACCTATCAAGCATATGAAATCAACGGCTACACATTTTACACAGAGGAAAAGGACAATAACTGAGATTACCAGAACTCAGGGGTAACGGGGATATTCTACACCGATGATGTCAAGGAAAGATTCTATGGAAGGATCGATGACATATGGGAGCTCGACTACTGTGGAGAGAAGGTGCCGATGTTCCGTGTGAGATGGGCCAAGAGCGTCGTAAAAGAAGACTGGTACTTCACCACCATGGTTATACCCGAAGCCAAATCCAAGTCTGCGGGTGCAAACGTCACCTCGAAAAATGAGCCATGGGTACTGGCTAGCCAAGTGGACCAATGCTTCTTCATTATCGACCGATCAAAGCCGAGCCGTGTTGTAGTGAGGAGAGGCAAAAGAAACATCATCGGAATGGATGGAGTCGCCAACGAGCAAGACTTTGACAAGTACGGCGACCCGAAGATGGAGGATGACTACGCCGTTAGGATACATACACCACAACCCTACCGAAGAAAGGTCTCCTCCCGTTCAAGAGGAAAAGTGAAGGCGTCCCGGGCCTAAATTATTCAACCACGACAATGAAGGGCAAGAAGAAGATCGTGAGGAAACGATAGCTAGATAGCTAGCTCCAAATTTAAGAAAATCTTTTTTGTAATTTATGATCACATTCTTATGTTTGGATGATAGTTTGAAGTGTATGAACATCGATGATACACAATCGAAGCACCATGCCTAACTCCTTAAAATGATTCTTTGCTATTTTTCTAGAATGCATGGATCGAAGGAATGGAATGGTTAGCCCGCAAAAAATATGAAGTGGTCAGCCCGCAAATAAAATAAAATGGTTAAACATTAATTAATAAAATGAAAAGGTTAAACATTAATTAAAAAAATGAAAAGGTAAAACATTAATTAAAAAATGAAATGGTTAAAAATTAAATAAAAAAATGAAATGGTGCTTAGGGGTGGCACATTCAGCCCCAATGCGCAAACAAGTGATCTTAGGGGTTGCGCATTTTGTAGAAATGCGCCACCAAGTGGATCCTTAGGCGTGGCGCATTTCTGCAGAATGCGCCACGCATAAGGATTCACTTGGTGGCGCATTTCTACAAAATGCGCCACCCCTGAGCCTTGACCTAGCAGCCGTCACTTTCCCCTGCTCGCACAACTACCATTTCCCCCTAGCAGCCGTCGCCTCACTGGAGCCCTCGCGTGCCCCTTCCTGTCGACGCCGGAGCCTCCCTCGATGCCATCGGAGCCAGCATCGCAGAGCCCGCAGTCGCCGCCGCGCCCCTGCCTCGCCTCCAGCCGCCGTCGCCTTCAAGCACGCTTCTTCAAGCAAGCAGTCGCCGCCATCCCCGAGCCCGCAGTCGCCGCCGCGCCTCTGCCTCGCCTCCGGCCGCCGCCTCCTTCGAGCAAGCGCCTTCCCTGTCGTCGACGCCTACTCCCCACGGTGAGAAGCCGCCTCTCCATCCTCCCTTGTTCCAATTCTCTCTGCCCAGGCTGCCCTCCTTGTGTTCGCCGGAGCAAAAATTAAGTGCTAAAATGTATATGGATTTAGAGGAATTTGAGGAATTTGATGGTGCTCTGTTTATGCCATTGTGCTTTGTTTAATTTCTTGTATGTTTATGTTGTTTAGATGATCACAAAATCATTACTGATCATGCCATTGAGGAATTTGATGGTGCTCTGTTTATGCCATTGTGCTTTGTTTAATTTCTTGTATGTTTAAGTTGTTTAGATGATCAAAAAATCATTACTGATCATTAGGGAAATCTGGAAAGGAGATATTGTCCATAGCAATCTGTGTGTGTGTGTGTGAGGTGTGTGTGTGTGTCCTCTGTGTGTGTGTGTGTGTTCTGTGTGTGTGTGTGTCCTGTGTGTGTGTGTGTGTGTGTTGTGTGTGTGATGTGTGTGTGTGTGCGTGAGGTGTGTGTGTGTGTCCTTTGTGTGTGTGTGTGTGTGTCCTGTGTGTGTGTGTGTTGTGTTTGTGAGGTGTGTGTGTGTGTGTGTGTGTGTGAGGTGTGTGTGTGTGTCCTGTAGCTAGGGAATTTGCTAAAGTAGCTAGGGAATTTTTGTAGCTTTGGTCATTCCTTGGTTCTCTTTAAAAAAATTGCAACACATGGGTTATGTACTAGTCTTACTAGAATTTTAGGACAGTGATGAAGTAGCTATATCATTTTTTCTTATAAAAAACCAGTAGGTAAGCATTTGTTCTTATGAACATAATGATGAAACTAGCAAGTGTAGAATCTGTTCTTCGATAGTTTTATATTTTGATGTTCCATCGTTACATGATCTCATCATGTTTATTTCATCATGTTTGTCCGCTGTTTTAGTCAAGCTCATTTTTTATCCATTTGCAAGTATATGTTTCTTGAATATCTACTGTTTGAATATCTATTTTTGTGCATTGTTGTGCCTACATGTAGGCATTTGTTTTGTGCAGGTACAAATGATTATCACCTTTCTCCCGAAATGTTGATTAACTTCCGTTTCGGTTGAGAATGGGGCACTGTCATGTTAAGAAAAAGAGCAAAGGTCATGCCGAATTTTTTCGTGAATTCGTGCATGACCTTTGCTGTTTTTCTTAACATGAGAGTATTTGCATTTATTTATGTGCTAATTAATTAAGTAGTTGCATTTCTTCATATTGTACTAGTGCAAACATGTCGACCGGAGCGGACGCCGGTCCTTCTTCTCAGCCGAGAGAAAAAAGGAAGCAATTTTGGGAATACTCCCAGGAGGAGGTCGAGGAGCAGAGAGAAGAGGAAGTACCTCCGGGCGAGGAGGAGTATGAGGAGGAGATAGAGTTGGAGTCCGACTCATCAGATGATGACTTGGAGGAGGAGGCCAGTACGACAGACGGCGACAGGAACATCGGCGAGGATGATGGGACCGGTGGCTCCAACACAGATGGTACCCAGTCGAAGAAGAGGAATCGGAAACCGACCAAGGTCGGCGCCATCAGGCAAGAGTTTACGGTTGTGACCGCCGTCGGGATTCCTAAACAGCCCGAACGTTTTTCGGAAGGGTACGACCGTCAAGTCGCGGCGATCCTCCGCAACACCGTGCCGATCACCACGATTAACCTCAGGAGTCGTGAGAATATTCATTATTGTCACCTTCTTATCCACAAGCTGCACGGACGATACCAGTTTCCGGAGCCGTATGATAACACCAAACTCAGAGGGAACAAAGTAAACACATGGGCCCTCAGGAAGATGAGCAAGGCCTTGTCCAGTTGGAAAACCCGGGTGAAGAGGGCAATTTTTGAAAAGAACAAAACCTGGGAGGAGATCAAGGAGAAAGAGCCGTTGATCGACGAAGCTACCTACAACCTTTTCAAGGCTAGGTGTGAGTCCGAGCAAGACAAGGCCACGAGTGTAAAGGGCAAGGCCATGCGGTCGCAGGTCATAGGTAACCACCGTCTCGGAGCCGGTGGTTACAAAAGTTCCAAGCCTAAATGGGACAAGGAGGATGTCGAGTACGCCGCTGCGGGCATACCTGTGACGCCCCCAAAATCAGACCGTGTACAGTAATCATACACGCAAGGTACACGATCGAGATCAGGGACTCACGATGAGATATCACAACAAGACTCTACAAATAAAATAATACAAGCTGTATAATACAAGCCAGGGGCCACGAGGGATCGAATACAAAAGCTCGAGAGCACAAAGTCAGCGGAAGCAATAGTATCTGAGTACAGACACAAAGATACAAGGTTGCCTTAAGAAGGCTAGCACAAATAACAACAGATCGAAAAGGCGAGGCCTCCTTCCTGGGAACCTCCAAACTACTCCTGGTCAAAGGGGAACTCGACGTTGTAGTAGGCATCAGGGGTCTTCACGTTGTGGTGGGCAGCATTGGAGATCTCCTGCTCCTGGACTCCAAGGCTCCAACGTCGACTGCAGCGGCCGATCAGGCAAACCAATAAAATGGGAAAAATAAAGCAGGTGAGTATCTAGCATACCCGCGAGACTTACGTCCGCTACTAAGCATTATGCATTGTATCAACAGAAAGAAGAGGCTGTATATAGTGGACTGCAAGATAGAAATCATAAAAAGGGTAAGAAGCTAGGCCTATCGAAGACTAGCAACTTCCGACGATGTCTTGGAGCATGAGGTAAGGATCACCCAACAGTTTATATAAAGCATAAAGTAACAATGCAGCAGAAGTTGCTGCAACATTGTAAAATAGTAAGTTGTAATAATTAGCAATGCCTCCGAGTCCACCTCCTCGACATCCCCGCGAGGAAGAAAACCCGGAACCATACAGTTTAATAATAATAGTTTCTAGTGGTAAGATCCAGCTTCAGCATAAAGCGTCCTGTTACCGTGGACACGGCTATCCGAATAGATTAATCTTCCCTGCAGGGGTGCACTTGTGTTACGCTACACGCACGGATCTCCAGGGTGGCGGGAACCTTGTTAGGGAACGCTCCACCGAGGCTATCCGACACATCATAGCCCATCTTTCAAACTCAACAGAGAGGCCATCCCCCGGTCTAAATCCTAAGTACGCCGGGCCTTGGACCCCAACCCGAACGTACTCCTGCACGGTGCGTGGCTGGCCGGTGAAGTTGAATAAAATCCAAATAAGACACCACCGCGCGAGCAAATAAGACAACACCACTTCCCGACGCAGGCCGCGGTACTGCTGACGTCTGAAGAGTCCTCGGACGACACTACGAAGCAGAGGAGCCCATAACTCGTAATTCCCACGGGTAGGTAGTGCGTACATGGCATATAGCCAACTCAAGACATTCACTGAACCATTTAGCAGACAACCGTTATCGTTGCCTCGACTTAACCGACCCGCGGACAACGACAGCAGTCAGGACCACCAGTACATCGGTGCCTGCCCCGTCGTCCCACCCAGTCACTGCGGTTACCAACAAGGTGAACCGTCTCCTTACCTTGTCTCGCGTGTGCTCCTGGAGGAGCTCGACTTTCGTAGTTTTGGTAACTCTCGCGACCAACGATCAGGGGCCAAGCACACCGGTACACTGGTCATACCCTCCCTGTCGTCCCGTCGCAATACCACTCGCGGGCACCGTTGGGTCACTCGACTTCTTACCTTTAAGGACACCGGTTGGTTCGAGTGCCTACCATTAAGTGAAACAAGGAGGCATCACCCTCGATGGCACACTTAAAGAGGTTTGACAGAGACATCAGCGGAATGAACAAAAGAGGAAAACCTCGTATCATCCCGGTGATGCTACGCTACTGAGCCGACGAGAGTTAAATACGAGTCCATTCCACTCGTAAATCAAACTCGAAGCAACTCGGCAGAGTCTCGCCGTTGTAGGTTCCCTAGGGCGTCTGCATTGATCCATATATGTTGCTGAATAATGCATAAGTAAGAATAGGCAGCATAGGATTAAAGGAAGGTACATCAAGGGGCGACAAAAACAGGCTATGCAATTGAATCGGATTGTAATCGTAGCAGCAGCAGTAACAATGCCTAGTGCAAGAAATGTACGAAAAGATAGGCGATATCTGGGGAAGAGAATGGCTCTGCTTGCCTGGAAGCTCGACGGTAGGGGTACGGTCGTCTACGAAGTAGTCGATCACAGGGGCATCAGCAGCGGACGTCGAGACTACCGGACAATAAAAGTGGGGGGAGAAACAATAAATACACAGCGATAATAGCAATACAAATACAAGACATGACATATGAAATGTTAACGACGCTCTAACGTTGTACGATACACGTAGCACGGAGCGCGAATTCATTCGAGGATGAACGGTCAGCTCCGGGTGATTACCGGACAGGGTGTCCGGAGGGGGAAGGTATCATGCTGGAGGTGTCGTGGACATCCGACAAACGTATGGGTGGGGTATCCGAGTTAGTTGAACTATTCTGAACAACTTTCGTGTTCAGAATAAATTCATCCGGATACTTTAACAGTACCGGACAAATCATCGAACAAACGGTCCGGAAGGGGGACGGTTCGATGTTTGGTGCGTTAGAGGGGTGTGGTTGGTATACGGATAGCGTATCCGTATTCGTTATATTTTTCTGATCAATTTTGATGTATAAAGTTTTTGAATCTAACTTACGGTTTAAAAGACATTCAATTTTAAAGTTTAAATCATTTTAAATCAATTTGTGAATTTCTTTTATTATTTAAATTAACCTTATCCAGAATAGTAAAATTTGACTGGTCAACCCTGACCAGTGGGACCCACTAGTCAGCCTCACATATTTTATAAATCATTTAATTAAATTTATTTATCCAATGGACCCACATGTCATTGCCTCATTTCTAAATTCTCTGAAATATCACTAAGTCCGGGGATTTTTGGTGAGAATTGTCAATCGGCCTCCTTCGGTACCTACGGTTTGGGGTTCTGCTCAACCGACGAGTTAGTGCTTTATTACCAAGTTGAACAATTTTATGTAATCTCGAATCTGGTACGGAAGGAAAATTCATTAGAGTGCATTTGCTAAACTAAACCTCTGCTGAAAAAGTGCTACATGATGATAACTCCAAGAACTGTTAAAAGATGCAAAGTTCGCCCGATAACTGTCGTTGATCTATAGGTCATTTAGATATACATCCAATATGTGGTTTGAGTTATAACATGTATACAACCATGACATGCCCTTCGATGGCATGACAGATCCTTGCAGCACAATTATCTACTGTGCCAAAGTGTCTAGCGGGTCAACTCAGGCTGAATTTATTATAAAACCGCATTCTGCGATTTTTGTGGAATTTAATCCGTGCAATATTGGAAATTGGTCCAATGGAGAAAATCGAAGTTTGTTAGATGTATCACATACTCGCATAACTTTCATCTCTTGTTAATTTTGGTTTGCATGTTTTTGTGGTTGTCCAAATGGGGGTGTCCAGCAGCAAGTTTTAGTACTTAGCAAATATTTATGTCTTCAGATTCAGTAGCCGAGCACTGCACAACAGCAGCATCACGCGCAACACATCTTCAGGGGAAGCGGCGACGCGGCCAGCAGGGCACGAGTGTGTCGGCGCCCAAGGCATCGGCGAATACGCAGAAGGCCCCAGAGGGAAGTCCATCCATGCGCGCATACAGGGGAGCACGCGGGGGCTGTGAGGTCGCCGGAGCTGAGCTCCACATCGGTAATGGAGGCGGAGGGGCCATGGCCGATGAGCTCAAGCACGGGCGCACGGACGGCGCGGCCTGGGGAGGCGCGGGCGCAGCCAAAGGCGCGCCTCGGGCTCAGCCGTGCGCGGCGGCCTGAGGCGAGCAGCGAAGTGAGCACGTCTACGGTGGCGAGTCCGGGAGCCCATGGCGGCAATGGTAGTACACTCGACGAGCTAGGGGGAGAAGGGAAGGTGAACATGGAGGCTCACAACGAGGTTGAGAGGAGCGTGGATCGAGCGGTGTGCGCGGTGGCCGTGGGCACCATGGGCGGCTAGGGTTAGCCCGTGCCCACGGGAGGAGCAGACAATGGCGGGTCGGCGGCCATGGGGGGCAGCGTCGGAGCGGGCAGGCCGTCGGCCGCTGGTGCTGGCCGGGGCCGGCGGCAGCAGAGGGAGGAGGTGCCGGAGTCGGGATCTGGGAGGAAGCGACGAGCGAGATGGGGGGTTCGGGGGGGGGGGGCGTTGTGCGAGAGATATAGACATGGATGGGGGGTGGCTCGTGCACGTGTTATCCAGTGCACCAGGGGGCATAGTGGGCTGGGGGTTGGGCTTGGCCCAGTGGGGGAGGGGAAGGAGAGGGGTTGGGTGGGTTCCAGCCCACGGGCGTAGTTTAGGTATTTCTTTGTCTTTTTTATTATTTTTCTTTCTGTTCTAATTTTACTTTTCTAATAATTCATTTTTTTTAAATGTCAAACTTGCACCATTAATAATGTTGCATTATACCAGAGAGCGATAAAAAGTTTGGGCAGTTTTATAAATCATTTAGTATTTGTTTTAATTATGTCATTGAAAAAATGGATTTTAGGCTACTGTTTTTATTTATTGGATTTATTTTATAGCTCAACAAATTCCCATATGCCTATGGACATGATCCACTTAATATTGGGCAATTTATAAAAGTGACTGCAAAGTTTTTGGTTGAACTTTTATTGGCCACATTGTTTTTAATTTCAAACCCAAGGAAATTTGACTTTTATTTGATTCATGATGATCAAGGGGTACTTAGCAACAGTAATCATAATTAGCAACAGTGATTACTGTTCGATGACAGTGAGGGTGTTACAATTCTCCACCACTACAAAGAATTCTCGTCCCGAGAATTAAAAGGTAGTGTAAGGGTTGAAGTTTGGGTTTCGTATTCTAACGAATCTTTTGGGTCTTGTTGTCCTTCTCGATGAATTTAATCCATCTCGTTGATGTCTTCATTTCTCTCCTTCAGTGCATCTCGACGTGTTGTTATCCTTCCATCGGGTCTTCATCGTACTTACGAATGGGTTGGGGGGTAAACTCAAGGGGGTCGGATCGATCCAGGTTAATCAGCCGAGGTTGTCCGAGGGAACGGTGTACAAAGTATCTTCTGAGTTTATACTCAAGGGAATACATCGAGAAAAGCAAAAGAAGGTATGAGAAGTTTCGGGCGGATAGACATGCATTCGATGTCGATAACGGGTAATGAAAAAGGGGTTCAGAGCATCAGGTATAAGCATGGCGTCTGATATAGGATTGAATATCACAAGGTAGGTGACAAGAGGTAGGTTTCGATCCTGTGGAACCGTGGGTTATGGGTCCACCAAGAATAGGGAGGGTGGCGACATGTTATGCGATCACGACGCAAGGTTGTCAGAGAATAGTTTGTCAGCTATGTCAGCAACAATTTCGGTACCAGGGGCAGTGGACATTGAGAAATATTTCCTACTCGTTAATACGAGGCGGACCAATTGGCAAAGTTCTCGTCCCGGTGGTTACTAATATGTCATCAACAATGGAAACAAGGTGTTACTGACGAGGTTGTACACCGAGGTGTTTACATAAGCAGGGGGTTATCACGGCTCGGGTAAGTTATATTACCAGAAAGGTTAAACAGGTCAATGGAAAGGAAATTGTGATGATACACAAGTATCAGGTGTATATCTTTCCCAAGGAAAGCAAAGCACGATATACATGACTAAGTTGTATTGGCAGAGAGTCAAGGGAAGTTGTCGATGATAACATAAATCATCGAGGGCAAGGATGGTATCTCACACGACGAATCCAATCGACACATGGAAGAAGCCATGTAAGATTAGTCGGATAATAATCCACCAAAGGTCGGGTGGTTCTCAAAGAATATGATGTGAGTATCGGCACTCAATCAGAAGGAGGAAGAATGTAAAGGCATCGAGTGATAGAAGCATCAAAAATAATTTGATGTTTCAGTACAAGGGAATTATGATTTCCAGATCGGGAGGTGGATGTAATCATCCACACAGACTTATCGGTGGCAGGGGATTACAAAGGCGATGAACACACAGGTGCTCGGGAACTTATCAGAGAGTATCTTCGAAACCTTCAGGTGAAGCAAGCAATCATCTTGGGGGAAGGGCTCTCCGGGTAGATGCGACCACGAGATCCTAATGTCAGAGTTAGCAAAATTTCCTGAAAGGATAAGAGAGTAGAATCCCAGAGTAAAGGTACGGAGAAAATATCCTAATTCCACCTAGTTTTGCGACGCGGGCCGATAAGCCACACGTCACTGTTAGTAAAGTAGTTTTGCAAAGACTAGACTCGACTTCGACCCAGGAGTTGGAAGGGGGTGTCCTACAGGCAGTCGGCTCTGATACCAACTTGTGACGCCCCGTAAATCGGACCGTGTACAGTAATCATACACGCAAGGTACACGATCGAGATCAGGGACTCACGATGAGATATCACAACACAACTCTACAAATAAAATAATACAAGCTGTATAATACAAGCCAGGGGCCACGAGGGCTCGAATACAACAGCTCGAGAGCACAAAGTCAGCGGAAGCAATAGTATCTAAGTACAGACACAAAGATACAAGGTTGCCTTAAGAAGGCTAGCACAAATAACAACAGATCGAAAAGGCGAGGCCTCCTGCCTGGGAACCTCCAAACTACTCCTGGTCAAAGGGGAACTCGACGTTGTAGTAGGCATCAGGGGTCTTCACGTTGTGGTGGTCAGCATCGGGGATCTCCTGCTCCTGGACTCCAAGGCTCCAACGTCGACTGCAGCGGCCGATCAGGCAAAACAATAAAAGGGGAAACATAAAGCAGGTGAGTATCTAGCATACCCGCGAGACTTACGTCCGCTACTAAGCATTATGCATTGTATCAACGGAAAGAAGAGGTTGTATATAGTGGACTGCAAGATTGAAATCAGAATAAGGGTAAGAAGCTAGGCCTATCGAAGACTAGCAACTTCCGACGATGTCTTGGAGCATGAGGTAAGGATCAGCCAACAGTTTATATAAATCATAAAGTAACAATGCAACAGAAGTTGCTGCAGCATTGTATAATAGTAAGTTGTAATAATTAGCAATGCCTCCGAGTCCACCTCCTTGACATCCCCGCGAGGAAGAAAACCCGGAACCATACAATTTAATAATAATATTTTATAGTGGTAAGATCCAGGTTCCGCCGGTCTAAATCCTAAGTACGCCGGGCCTTGGACCCCAACCCGAACGTACTCCTGCACGGTGCGTTGCTGGCCGGGGAAGTTGAAGCAAATCCAAATAAGACACCACCGCGCGAGCAAATAAGACAACACAACTTCCCGGCGCAGGCCGCGGTTATGCTGACGTCTGAAGAGTCCTCGGACGACACTACGAAGTAGAGGAGCCCATAACTCGTAATTCCCACGGGTAGGTAGTGCGTACATGGCATATAGCCAAGTCAAGACATTCACTGAACCATTTAGCATTTTAATTAACCTGCATGACAACCGTTATCGTTGCCTCGACTTAACCGACCCGCGGACAACGACAGCAGTCACGACCACTAGTACATCGGTGCCTACCCCGTCGTCCCACCAAGTCACTGCGGTTACCAACAAGGTGAACCGTCTCCTTACCTTGTCTCGCGTGTGCTCCTGGAGGAGCTCGACTGTCGTAGTTTTGGTAACTCTCGCGGCCAACGATCAGGGGCCAAGCACACCGGTACACTGGTCGTACCCTCCCTGTTGTCCCGTCGCAATACCACTCGCGGGCACCGTTAGGTCACCCGACTTCTTACCTTTAAGGACACCGGTTGGTTCGAGTGCCTACCATTAAGTGAAACCAGGAGGCATCACCCTCGATGGCACACTTAAAGAGGTTTGACAGAGACATCAGCGGAATGAACTAAAGAGGTAAACCTTGTATCATCCCGGTGATGCTACGCTACTGAGCCGATGAGAGTGAAATACGAGTCCATTCCACTCGTAAATCAAACTCGAAGCGACTCGGCAGAGTCTCGCCATTGTAGGTTCCCTAGGGCGTCTGTAATTATCCGTACCTGTTGCAATATATCGTTCCCGCGATCACTCCCAAAGTGATCACGACCCTCTATTCTAAACCTAGCTAACAAGGCGCAGGGTTTCCTGCTGAATAATGCATAAGTAATAATAGGCAACATAGGATTAAAGGAAGGTACATCAAGGGGCGACAAAAACAGGCTATGCAATTGAATAGGATGGCAATCGTAGAAGTAGAAGTAACAATGCCTAGTGCAAGAAATGTACGAAAAGATATGCGATATGTGGGGAAGAGAATGGCTCTGCTTGCCTGGAAGCTCGACGGTAGGGGTACGGTCGTCGACGAAGCAGTCGATCACACGGGCATCAGCAACGGACGTCGAGACTACCGGACAATAAAAGAGGGGGGAGAAACAATAAATACACAGCGGTAATAGCAATACAAATACAAGACATGACATATGAAATGTTAACGACGCTCTAACGGTGTACGATACACGTAGCGCGGAGCGGGAATTCATCCGAGGATGAACAGTCAGCTCCGGGTGATTACCGGACAGGGTGTCCGGAGGGGGAAGGTATCATGTCGGAGGTGTCGTGGACATCCAACAAATGTATGGGTGGGGTATCCGAGTTAGTTGAACTATTCTGAACAACTTTCGTGTTCAGAATAAATTCATCCGGATACTTTAACAGTACCGGACAAATCATCGGACAAACGGTCCGGAAGGGGGACGGTTCGATGTTCGGTGCGTTAGAGGGGTTTGGTTGGTATACGGATAGCGTATCCGTATTCGTTATATTTTTCTGATCAATTTTGATGTATAAAGTTTTTGAATCTAACTTACGGTTTAAAAGACATTCAATTTTAAAGTTTAAACCATTTTAAATCAATTTGTGAATTTCTTTTATTATTTAAATTAACCATATCCAGAATAGTAATCCTGACCAGTGGGACCCACTAGTCAGCCTCACTTGTTTTATAAATCATTTAATTAAATTTATTTATCCACTGGACCCACATGTCATTGCCTCATTTCTAAATTCTCTGAAATATCACTAAGTCCGGGGATTTTTTGTGAGAATTGTCAATCGGCCTCCTTCGATACCTACGGTTTGGGGTTGTGCTCAACCGACGAGTTAGTGCTTTATTACAAAGTTGAACAATTTTATGTAATCTCGAATCTGGTACGGAAGGAAAATTCATTAGAGTGCATTTGCTAAACTAAACCTCTGCTGAAAAAGTGCTACATGATGATAACTCCAAGAACTGTTAAAAGATGCAAAGTTCGCCCGATAACTGTCGTTGATCTATAGGTTATTTGGAGATACATCCAATATGTGGTTTGAGTTATAACATGTATACAACCATGACATTCCCTTCGATGGCATGACAGATCCTTGCAGCACAATTATCCACTGTGCCAAAGTGTCTAGCGGGTCAACTCAGGCTGTAGTTTATTATAAAACCGCATTCTGCGATTTTTGTGGAATTTAATCCGTGCAATATTGGAAATTGGTCCAATGGAGAAAATCAAAGTTTGTTAGATGTATCACATACTCGCATAACTTTCATCTATTGTTACTTTTGGTTTGCATGTTTTTGTTGTTGTCCAAATGGGGGTGTCCAGCAGCAAGTTCTGTACTTAGCAAATATTTATTTCTTCAGATTCAGTAGCCGAGCACTGCACAACAGCAGCATCACGCGCAACACATCTTCAGGGGCAGCGGCGACGCGGCCAGCAGGGCACGGGTGTGGCGGCGCCCAGGGCATCGGCGAATACGCGGAAGGCCCCAGAGGGAAGCCCATCCATGCGCGCATACAGAGGAGCACGCGGGGGCTGTGAGGTCGCCGGAGCTGAGCTCCACATCGGTAATGGCGGCGGCGGGGCCATGGCCGATGAGCTCAAGCACGGGCGCACGGACGGCGCGGCCTGGGGAGGCACGGGCGCAGCCAAAGGTGCGCCTCAGGCTTAGCCGTGCGCGGCCTGAGGCGAGCAGCGACGTGAGTCCGGGCGCCCATGGCGGCAATGGTAGTACACTCGACGAGCTAGGGGGAAAAGTGGAGGTGAACATGGAGGCTCACAACGAGGTTGAGAGGAGCTCAGGGGAGCCGGGGGCGGTTGGAGGAGCGCGGATCGAGCGGTGTGCGAGGCGGCGGCGCGGTGGCCGTGGGCACCATGGGCGGCTAGGGTTAGCCCGTGCCCACGGGAGGAGCAGACAATAGCGGGTCGGCGGCCATGGGGGGCAGCGTCGGGCGGCGTCGGAGCGGGCAGGCCGGCGGCCGCCGGTGCTGGCCGGGGCCGGCGGCAGCAGAGGGAGGGGGTGCCGGAGTCGGGATCTGGGAGGAAGCGACGAGCGAGATGGGGGGTTCGGGGGGGGGGGGCGTCGTGCGAGAGAGATAGAGATGGATGGGGGGTGGCTCGTGCACGTGTTATCCAGTGCATCAGGGGGCATAGTGGGCTGGGGGTTGGGCTTGGCCCAGTGGGGGAGGGGAAGGAGAGGGGTAGGGTGGGCTCCAGCCCACGGGCGTAGTTTAGGTATTTCTTTGTCTTTTATATTAATTTTCTTTCTGTTCTAATTTTACTTTTTTAATAATTCAATTTCTTTAAAATGTCAAACTTGCACCATTAATAATGTTGCATTATACCAGAGAGCGATAAAAAGTTTGGGCAGTTTTATAAATCATTTAGTATTTGTTTTAATTATGTCATTGAAAAAATGGATTTTAGGCTACTGTTTTAATTTATTGGATTTATTTTATAGCTCAACAAATTCCCATATGCCTATGGACATGATCCACTGAATATTGGGCAATTTATAAAAGTGACTGCAAAGTTTTTGGTTGAACTTTTATTGGCCACATTGTTTTTAATTTCAAACCCAAGGAAATTTGACTTTTATTTGATTCATGATGATCAAGGGGTACTTAGCAACAGTAGTCATAATTAGCAACAGTGATTACTGTTCGATGACAGTGAGGGTGTTACAATACCTAACCCCTTCCAGCAATACAAAGATGATCCGCAGACCGAATTCTTTGTGAGGGCCCGGAGCTATAAGGACAAAGCAACCTCGAAAATAATTATCGATCCTAAGATTGAGGAGCTTACGACTGCCGTGGTAAGTAGTTTACCGCGCGACCTTGTCGATTGAATTCTCGAGTGAAGTTCACAATTTCTTAACGTTTCACATTCTTTTTGCAGCAAGCGGAAATGAAAATCGCCTCATCGCAGGAGTCGTCGGTTAAGCCGGCCGGCCCGTGGGACAACGCCTTTAACAGGGCGTTGAACAAGGTCAAGAAGGTTGACGACGTGACGGCGAAGCCATCGTCAGCCGGCCGTGTGGTCGGCTTTGCTGCGGACCTGAATTGGTCCGAATATTATGGAAAACCGGCGGAGCAGTCCGGTTCGAGGGGGCGCAAGGCGAGAAGGACCGAAGAAGATGACGCTTATGTTCGTGGACTGGAGGAGAAGGTGAACATGGTTCCGCAGCTTGTCCAGGACGAAGTGGCGAAGACGATGAACGCTCTCCTTCCAGATATAATGCAGTCGCTCGCGAATTGGAAAGCGCGTGGTGGACAAGGGCCCATACCAGTCCCCAGCATGGTCGGCAGCAACTCGGGCACCGCGGCGCCTGCAGTCCCGACTCCCGCCGTAGTGGTGGCTCCCGCACCGACTCCCGGCGTATTGGTGACTCCGGCCGCCAACACCGCGGCGGCGGCGCCGGACGTGATGGTAACTCCTCCAGCCACGATCGAGCAACCGGGGCATAACAATAATGCACCCGGCGGCAGCGCAAATAGGGCGACCGACGCAACGGGAGGCAGCGCGCCCCCCATCTCTTGCATGCCCGCCGTCATCGGCGGGGTCTCTTCACTAGCCGACCTCGACGCCCTCAAGGTAACTATAAGCGTCTGCAACTCAAACGAGGACTTCATCTCCTTGCCTTTTTTAGTGGAATCTCTCTGATGCCATACATGCATATATATATATATATATATATCTTTCGCAGGAGGACACTCCATGCATTTTATTACAAGTCGTGGACGGTGAGTTGAAGGATGTTGCCAAAGGTAAAATCATTCAACCACAAAATCGAATCATGCACAATATGCCGATGGCACCGGAGATGCATAGGTTTCAAATCTCTCTCGTGATTTCGGGCTACGAGAGAGTTGAACCTCCCATTCAACCCCCAGGATACGATGAGGACGAGCCGGCAGTCCTCAGTGACTGTTTCAACCAAATATTCCTATGGCCGAAGAGCCAAATGCGTTTAATGACGGGGGAAAGGGGCACCACACCTAGGACAACACTGCTAGTCATCATGTCGGCGCCACATGATCCCATCGGCGCACAACAAGAAGACGATGATCTTGATGATGATATCAGCGCCGACCAGTTCATCAATACTTTGTATGATGCTGATGACTTATTCATGCCTCCTGCTGAAGGAGCCTATCAGCATGACGAGGAAGCTCGCGGTCCAGCTGATCCTGCGGCAAAGCCTTCTTGCTCCACGCGTCTCTTCGCTGCTTCTCAGGACATGTCTCCAGCAGCTTGCGCCTTCACCGAGCCTCAAACAGATGCCACAAGGAGATCTATTCTCAGTCCGTCCACACTCAATAAGGCGGCCACTGAGCAGATAAATGCCGGTGACTGCTCAAAATCAGAAAAGAAGAAGGGACAGAAAGGAAAGAAGAGCATCACTTCGAGTAGCCAACCTTCGGTGCCGATCCGGGCTCAGGACGGGCCACCAAGACCCAAGGATCTCTCGTTTGAAATCCATGTGGCTGGTAGGGCGATGCTACCTAAGGACATGCTAGACCTTGCAACTTCGGATATGCAGAGTGTGCATCATAGTATTATGGCATTAGAGAAGATTATTCTTCGAGAATAGAATCCCTCGTACCCGGTTTTCATGGCCAAGGTGCCACTCAACATGGGCTTCATCAACACTATCCCCGCGGATATGATAATCCTGCGATTTTCCGAGATCTTCAATTTGTACCATCTCAAGCGGCTGGACCATAGCCTTATCCGTCTTTTCTCGCTCAGCCTTTCTATGAGTATCAGGAGAGATAAGACCCCGAGCGTCGCGATATTGGACCCCTTCTACATGCGTGAAAGCATCTTGATGGACGACGGGGACGCGACTCTTGCGGCGGGGTACATCAGAGAATTCACGCTATAGAGTGCCGACAAGGATTCATTTCTCATGACCTACTCTCCGAAGTAAGTCATTCGCTCGCCGCCGTAGCATGTATGCTTTCTTAGCTTTCTGCCATTGTCCTCTTCCAACATTTCTTTTGGATTGTTTTAATTATGCAGTGAGAATCAAGACTGCGTGCTCATCTTCTTTTCACCGCAACACTCGCATGCTGTGTATTTAGACTTGGGGAGTGTGAAGAAGAAAGATTACAAGTATATCATGAGAGTTTTGGATAATGCTCTCGTCGGCTACATAAAAGCCGGAGGCAAGATCATGAAGCACAAGTTCAGGAAAAATCAGCCTGGCGTGAACGTGTTCAACCACGTAACGCAGTTCCCGTGCGTCAAGCAGCCGGCTGGCAGTGTGAGGAATGCGTACTACGCCCTTAATCACATGAGGGCGATTGTACAGGAACAACACAACCTTACGCTGCCAAGTCATCTCAGAGCGTGGGCCGAAAGGAAGGAGGAAATCGCCGATGGAAATCTGAAGGAGGAGTTCTTTCACATCCAAGCGCAGATGGAGACTATCATCCGTCATGAAGTACAAATGAGGGGGTCGATCTTCCACTCGAACATTGCACCATCCAATGGGGAGATAGAAGTCCGCCTAAAGGCCCTGCGTGACACAAGGCCTTTCATGACGAAAGAAGGATGCCACCCATTCCCCGAGCCGAGTCAGAACAATTGAAAAATTTATGTTATATATGCCCTACATGTAATTTGGATGTACTCTTTGTGTAGTAGATGGTAGTGTCAATTACTCTTGGTGCTCTTTGTGTATAAAGGTCACTGCATATGCATTTTTATGCATATGTGCATGCTTCTCGCCATTGATCGACTTGCTTTAAGTTGTTGATAAGAAAAGATGCTAGATTGCTTTGTTCTCCTTTTGGTATGAATTCATATGGATGTGACCTCTAAAGCTTTGTTTTGTGCAGGTTGAAGAGCAAACAAGATATGATGAAGAAATTAGCTTTCGGTTTTCAATAATTGTTGGACTCATTGTAATTTTGTGATGGATGTAATCTTGTGAATCTTGTTGGCCTCTAAACCTTTGTAAATCTTTGTAATAAGAATTATAATGCAATTCTTTTGTATCAATAACTGTTGGCCTCATTGTTATATTTTATTTTGCATTTCTGTAATATAATAAAAATATCTGTAATGTTTTTATTCTTTTCTGTAATTCTTTTTTTTTGTTTTCTGTAATTCTTTAGTGGTGCATTTTGTCTGGATTTAGTGGCGCACTGTGAATGCGCCACCCCTAAGGCCCTTAGGCGTGGCGCATATCAGAATGTGCCACCCCTAAGAGCTTAGAGGTGGCGCATTCTGAGATGCGCCACGCCTAAGGGCCTTAGGGGTGCCGCATCCAGAATGCGCCACCTCTAAGCCCTTATTAGTGGCTTGTAGTTAGTGGCGCATCCCTAATGCGCCACTAAACACAAAAAAAGGGCGCCACCATAAGGGTATTCCCTAGTTGTGCAGGGAGGGTACAACGAGTGTACCGGTGTGCTTGGCCCCTGATCGTTGTCCGCGAGTGTTACCAAACCACGAAAGTCGAGCTCCTCCAGGAGCACATGCGAGACAAGGTAAGGAGACGGTTCACCTTGTTGGTAACCGCACAGACTTGGTGGGACGACAGGGCAGGCACCGATGTACTGGTGGTCCTAACTGTTGTCGTTGTCCGCGGGTCAGTTAAGTCGAGGCAACGATAACGGTCGTCCCACAAGTTAATAAAATGACTAAGGGTTCGGCGGATGACTTGAGTAGACTTTTGGCTTATACGCGCTGCCTACACGTGGGAATTACGAGTTATGGGCTCCCCTGCTTGATAGTCTCGTTCGAAGACTCTTCAGACGTCAGCAGTACCGCGGCCTGCACCGGGAAGTGGTGTTGTCTTATTTTCTCGCGCGGTGTTGTCTTATTTGGTTTGATTTTTCTTCATCGGCCAGCCTCGCACCATGCAGGAGTACGTCGGGTTTAGGGTCCAAAGCCCCGCGTACATAGGATATAGTCCGACCGATGACCTCTTTGTTGAGTTTGAAAGATGGGCTACGGAGTGTCGGATAGCCTTGGTGGAGCGTTCCCTAACAAGGTGGCCGCCACCTTGGAGATCCGTGCGTGTAGTGTAACACAAGTGCACCCCTGCATGGAAAATTAATCTATTCGAATAGCCATGTCCACAGTAACAGGACACTTTATGCTGAAGCTGGATCTTACCACTGTAAACTATTATTATTAAATTGTATGGTTTCTGGTTTTCTTCCTCGCTGGGATGTCGAGGAGGTGATCTCGGAGGCATTGCTAATTATTACAACTTACTATTATACAATACTGCAGCAACTTCTGCTGCATTGTTACTTTATGCTTTATATAAACTGTTGGCTATTCTCTCCTCATGCTGCAAGACTCGTTGGAAGATGCTAGTCTTTGATAGGCCTAGCTTCTTACCCTTATTCTGATTTCTATCTTGCAGTCCACTATATATAGCCTCCCCTTTCCATTTGATACAATGCATAAATGCTTAGTAGCCGACGTAAGACTCGCCGATATGCTAGATACTCACCTTTTCTTTATTTCCCCCTTTTCGTTTTGCCTGATCGGCCTCTGCATTCCATGTTGGAGCCCAGGAGCAGGAGTACCCCGGAGGCGACTACTACGACGTCGAGTTCCCCGTCGACCAGGAGTAGTTCGGTGGATCCCAGGCAGCAGGCCTCGCCTTTTCGATCTGTACCTTTGATGCCATTTGTGCTAGCCTTCTTAAGGAAAAACTTGACTAACTATGCCTGTACTCAGAAATTATGGCTTGTATGACTTATGTATTCGGATCCTCGTGATCCCTGGTATTGTAACATATTGGTTTATCCTTTTGTGTTTAGTGTTGTGCTGTGATATTCTCACCGTGGCACCCTAATCTCAGCCGTGTACCCTGCGTGTATGATTACTGTACACGGTCTAATTTTGGGGGCGTCACAGAATCTTTATTCATTTTCGTGGCCAAACAAAAGTTTCAACGAACAAAAAAGTGGAGGAACATTTTGTACAACCTTCCAGGCTGCTAGCAAAAGAGGACCCATGCATGATTTCTGTAAATTTACCACCCAACTCAAGTGGATACATGTTTTGCGGGAAAAAGATTCTCTTGTTGTGGAGTAGGAGTTGATGACCAAAATATTATGCATCTTATTTTTCTTGTGAGAAATATGATCATAGATGATCTTGGAGAAAAAAAAGAATTCAAAAAGAATGTCTTTGATTTTGGCGAAATCTACCTCTGCAGCCGACATAGGGACGATGGTTACGATGGCGAGGTCTTCATTCAGTGCATCCATGGCGCCATGGATGATCCTCATCCGTGCCGGACTTCCTTGTACTTACATCGGCTGACATCCAGCCGGGACGAAAGGCAGCAGATCGAAGAGGAACGACACCATTGAGTGAGCAAAGCAGTTTGGAGCAGAGGAGAGGGTTTCTTGGATGGCAACAGTAGCAGGAACCGAGGAGACGGGGCGAGGGGTTATGACTCTGTCCGTTGATGGGAAAATACATGTAGTCTCCCTGACTGGTGGGGTCACATGGGCGATCGGTGTGGTAGTTGCCTCTTTATTCATAATGGGGATGATCTTCTGCCTAGTATTCGAACCCAACAAGTAATATGCACAGGATTTGATTCTTTTTGTTGGCAATCAGCGATGACATGCCCATTCCTCCGATAGCCACAGCAACGTATCCTATTAGTACACTTGGGCATCCAATGGTCTTTCGCAACGCACCAAGAGAAAAATGGCTTCTTATTGGGTTGGGCCGGAGCTTTGACTCTTGTGGGGCAGAATTTCCTCGGGAAGTTTGAACGAGAGAGTTAGCCACGCCACTTAATGGGAAATTATTGGGCGATTTTAGAGGAGCGGGGGATTAATCGCCCTGTTAATGTTTAGAGGAGGATATGCAGAGGTCTTAGTAAGACGAGCAAGAACTGAATTTTGAATGACTAGGAGTCTAGCAACATTGGAAGATGTGATTTTTGGGGTCATCACAACATTGGCATATGATCTCCTCCCTTTTGAACAATGAACTATAGTCCATTTATCCATCTCTTGTTGATAACGACGGAATTCTTCTATCTCCTGACAACTTTGCATGGTGCTTCAATTTATTATCTTCCTCTCTATGGAATGCTATAGTGGATGATTCTGACCTATCCAGGATCACCAGATTTCATGTTCCTGAAACTTGCCCTTCCACTCATAATCACCTTTTCTCCTACATACCTTCTCAGGAGGAGGAGGAACAGATTGGAATAGAGGTAATGTTGAGAACTCCCACCTCTACGCTCCTTGTGGATGCACCTGCCCAGGAGCTGGCTTACCAATATTAGAGGAAGAGAAAGAACAAGGAACCCATTGTGCAATCTGAGGTAAGAAGGAGTTGTAGAATTCAGACTCTCAATATGGGATTCAAAAGGAAAACCTGTTAGAGCAGAAACTATTTACCCTGCAATGCAAAACTTCCTGAGATTGCACCTAAGGTCATTAAGAATCTCTTTGTTGCTTTTTGTAATGTTGATGCCAAGAAGTGCACTGAAGCAGAACTGCAGATGCCCAAGAAGAAGAAAAACATCAAGGCTGGGCACAAAGCCAAGGGCAATAAAGGTTAGATCTCCAATTAGGATAATCTAAGATACAAGATAGACTTTTATCCCATTAGCTATGTTATCTATCATGAATGTAATAAGCAAGAACAAGTTATTTTTCTTTCTGATAGAATGTAAGAGACAAAGATTCCTCACTTTATATGTAAGATGGAGCTATCACTTTTGTGGCTATGAGATGCATGACATACATGTCTGTAGTATGAGACATTTAGAATATGCTGAATGTCTTGATTACAAAGTAAAAAATATCATATCATCCAATGCAAGTCCACTGGAATATCCTCAATTGGAATATTAGAGGCATTAATGACAGGAACAAATGGTTGGCAGTTCAGAATAAGATTCAGGACACTGATTGTGATGTTGTATGCATACAAGAGACCAAAATAGAAACTTTTGACAACAGATATATTCAAAACTTCTGCAATAGAAATCTCAACAAGTTTGACTTTATCTCTTTTGTGGGAGCTTCTGGGAACATCATCACTATATGGAAAGACTCATTGTTTTATGGTGAAAACCTATTCAAGAATGAATTCTCATTATCTATCAGATTTATCTCCAACCAAACAGGGGACCATTGGATACTGACTAATATTTATTGGCCTTGCAATGGGGATAAGAGGATTGAATTTCTGTACTCGCTACAAAACATTGACATGCTTATAGAGACTAAATGCATTATCATGGGGGACTTTAATTATATCAGATATCCAATAATAGAAACAGAGAAGGTGAGAGTTTCACCGATACGATGAACTTCAATGATTCCATTAATACCTTGCGACTTGTGGAAATCCCAATAAAGGGAAGAAATTTCACATGGAGTAACATGCAAGATGCACCACTGTTACAAAAATTGGATTGGGTATTGACATCTGAGGCATAGAATGATACATATCCTAGTACTTGGGCTATCCCACTAGCCAGAACTATTTCAGATCACATCCCATGTCTGGTTCAGATTGGTACAAACATTCTTAAACCCTTTATCTAGAGGTTTTAAAGAATTTGTGCAACTCAATTGGAACAAACCCATTCTTAGCAAGAACACTATGCATAAGATTATTGCTAAATTTAAGAGAGTGAGGCAAGGTCTTAAGATATGGTCTAGATCCATCTTACACATGGGAGAAGCTATCAAGGCTACTAATGAGATTATTGCTTGTCTAGATGGCATTGAAGAATTCATAGACTTATCTGATGCTGAATGGAATGGAAGAAACATCCTAAAGAAACATTTTATACACCTTCTCAATCTTCAGAATATTTATTGGAAACAAACACCCACTGCTAGATGGGTGAAAAAAAGAGAAGTTAACTCCAATTTTTTTAAGTCCAAGGCTAGTATCAAATACAGACATAGTTATATTGCAAACATTGCTGATAGTGAAAATGTCACTCATCATGGTCATCAAGATAAAGAAAATGTATTCTGACAAGCATTTAAAGAGATATTGGGAAATACAGTGCATACACATAATCCCCTGATGTTTGAAAATCTACTCCATAGTGTTGTAGATTTATCATCACAGGACGAGCCATTCACCAAAGGGGAGATTGACATAACCATCAAGGCACTACCCACTGATAAAGCCCCTAGAACAGATGGATTCAATATTAATTTCATCAAAGTATGCTGGCACATTATTGCTGCTGATTTCCACATTCTTCTGGGTGATTTCTACCATGGGAGAATTGATTTGGTCCAAAAGAAGGATGATCCTACACATGCCAATGATTACAGATCAAACTCACTTCTCAACTGCTCTATTAATATCATCATCAAACTGCTTGCCAATAGACTTTAGAAATTCATCTTTCATATTGTGCATGGTAATCAGTATGGCTTTATCAATAACATATCCATTCAAAACTGTCTGTCATGGGTATATGAATTCATCCATCAATGCAACCAATCATATGAAGAACTCATTAGCATAAAACTGGAGTTTGAGAAGGCGTTTGATATTCTTGAACACCAGGCCATTAGGAATATATTATCTTCCAAGGGATTTGGCCCTATGGCTCATGTGGATTGATATGATCCTGAACTCAAGGACTTCTGCTGTTCTCTTGAATGGTATACTTGGTAAAAACTTTAAGTGCAAGAGAGGTGTTAGACAAGGAGATCCATTTTCACCACTGCTTTTTGTTCTTGCTGCTGATCTGCTTCAATCCATCCTCAATGACGCTATGCATAATCAATTGATTAGTCACCCTCTTCCTCATCACACCAATGGAGGCTTCCCTGTTATTCAATATGCAGATGATACTCTACTCAGTATGCATGCAAGTCTGACTCAATTTCAAATGCACATGTCTCTGATAACCCTTAATTGTTGGGGATCATTTGTAGCCTTTCAGATAAGTAAGAGTGTTGAACCCAACAAGGAGCTAAAGGTAGGATAAGTATTCTCTGAAGTTCTATGAACCAAAGACACAACTCTACGCACACCAAAAGTTTTCTCAATCTATAAACTAAAACTATAGGAACTTTGTGGTTATGAAAGGATAGTTTTGCAAAATAATAAAGAACAAGAAAATAAATGCTAGTTGTTGCAGCAATAAAGAACACTTAGGCAACTGGTCATCAACGGTGGGCAACTGTGTAGCAATGATAGGAAATTTTAGATAATGTTAGTAAAATTCATTGATTGACATAGTGGAATAAATTTATTTGTATTTATCACTAAATATGCATCATATTATGTGTCATTTTCTCGGTTTTACACGAAGCAAGCTGATAGGAAGTCATACTAGACAAACAACAAGATTTTCTTACTGATAACACTAAATTGATCTACATACAATATAAACTTGCTAAAAAAACAAAGTTTGTCTAAACCTATTCATATGGGATCTAGTTTTGAAGAATTTGTCGCGAGGAACGCAATGGTGAAAACGGATCTAAATTTCGATACTCGAATCAAAAGTTACGCCTTTTTAAATTTTTGGAAACTCAAATTAATGCACATGACCGATGAGGGACATATTTTTCCTTTTTTCAACAAGAGGGACATCGTGGGAGGGGTTTATTTTCCTAATAGGGAAATTTTGCTCGTTTCACCGCTAAGGGCGCGGGCGCTCAGTATCCACGTCCATAAAAAATGCAACCCAATGCAGAAACGTAAATAGACGATTATTCCCTTTTTGTTCGCAGCGGCCTAATTTATGCTTAAATATAAAGAGGATATAGGTTTTAGCGGAAATGAGGCATACCGCCAACACGTTCACTCAGTGTCCGCCCCATGTCAACCTAGCGACTGCAACGAAAAGGAGGCGAACCGCCAACGCCTCGGGTCTACCTGACAACGCAGTGGACTCTTTGAACGGACCCATTTAAATACGACTGCTTATTGGCTTCTCGCCCTTCGTTGGTTACCCCAAGTAAAGGTTTGAGATGCAGTGCAGCAACAGTTTTCCCTCGGTGAAGATACCAAGGTTTGTCTCCAGTAGGACTCCAGAGATGATAAGTAGGTGTCAGCGGCGCAACTGACGCGGACCTGCACACAGACACAGATAACTTTGTTCCCAACGAAGTTTACAGAGGTTGTCAATCTCTCCGGTCTTGTTGTTCACAAATGATAAAACGCAAGGGATAATGATAGCAACTTGAAAGTAAATACAGAACAGTAAATATAGCTTGGAAACAGTAATGAGGATATGGACCGGGATACGTGATGTTCACTAGTGATGTCTCTCTCCCAAAAGACGATAAAACTGCTATGAGAGGTAAACAAATTATAGAAGAGCAATTGACAGGATTATGAACGCACCGCAATGCTAACTATGCTACAAAAGAAAGGAAGAGGTTCAAAAGCACGGGCAGTACGCCAAAATAAGTAGACCGAAATCCATCTACATCTACTACTAATCATCCACCTTGAGATATCTATCCAGAACATCTCGCTGGTATTAAGTTGCGAGCCCCACCCAAAGTGTAAACCCAAAGCAACAGACAACTTCATTAAAAAGAACTTTGCGTAAAGTAAACAATCCTTGTAACCGCGGTTATAAGTACCGTTGTTTTCCCCCTTGTGGCAACAGCACATCCCCTAGACTCATGTTTCTGTCACTCAACCGTGTCATCGGGGGGAATGAACCCACAATCTAGCACAACACTCCCTCTTGGAGTCACTACCTACTACTTGGCCAAAGCAATAAACAGCAACGGAGAACATGCAAGAATTACTTAGGAACAAAAATATAAGAGATAAAAACCAAATATATTACTCTATTACAATCTGAACATAATCTCATAATCCATCAGATCCCTACAAACTCAGCATAGCAACAAAAAAAATATTACAAAGGTGCCTCGATCATGTAGGGCAGCTGACGAGGTCTAAACAATTAAGATCAAAGAGGGGAGGAGAACATCACATAGCTACTGATCACGGACCCATGGTCCAAGGAAAACTACTCACGAGACATCCGGGGAGCATCCATGGTGGAGAAGAGACTCCCGGAGGTCAATCCTCCCTCCGGCAGGGTGCTGGGAAGAGGTCTTCTGGTGCTCCCGATCATGGAAGCGCGGCGGCGGCGGAACAGAGGCGAGTTCGCGGAATAGGGTTCTTCTTCTGGAGTTTTCCTGTGACGTAGATTAAATAGGCGACGGGGGCAGCTAGAGGTGGACCAGGGGCCTCAGGCGCCCCCCTGGCGCGACCAGGGGTGGGGCCGCGCCGGGTGGCCGCCTGGGCCCCCTGACTCCCCTCTGGCCCCTCCCGGGCTCTTCTCGAAGCTTCCGTCACGCTGATTTTTATCTGAATTTTCCTGATTTTTTCTGGCACTTTTTATATGGGGGAAAACTGAAATAGAAAAACAGCAGAAAATAGGAACTGGCACTGGGGTGCACTGAGTTAATAGGTTAGTCCAAATATGATCAAAAGTGTATGAGTATCTAGATCATAGCAATATCACACAAAACATGCATGGAGCAAGCAGAAATTATAGATACGTTTTGGACGTATCAACATCCCCAAGCTTAATTCCTGCTCGTCCTCGAGTAGGTAAATGATAACAAGCATATTTTCTGTGGTGACATGCTAACAACCATAAAAGAACTTTGAAAAGTAAAGCAATCAAGGTTAGAGATTCAATTCAAGTCATAACATGCAAGAGTCTATATTAGCATTGAAACAAGTAACAAAAGAACAAAAGGTGCAAGAGCTCTCGCTGTCCGTGACTCGAATGTCTCCAAATGGTGTTTGCGTGCAAGAAAGGGGATAGGGAATACGAGAGAAAAAGGTATTTTTTGAGAACTCAATCTACTAAAGTTTCACACTTGGTCTTCTTTGGAATCTTATCTTGACTAGTCCCTAGACCACTAGCCAGGTACAAGTCAATTTGATCCACTCCTTTTCGATATTTCGAGCACTCATGCAATGGATGAGCGTAAGCACGAGAGTTGACACTTAGGATGGCAAAGAGAGAAATATGGTGGAGGAGGAAGAAAAAAAGGACGAGAAAGGCTCACATAAATGAGGACAATCATAGGCAAGAGATGCCAAATGATAGATATGATGTGAGGAGTAGGGATTGCCATGCAACGGATGCACATACGAGCTAAGAAGCTCTCCAATGGAACTAGTGAGGGTGCATCTCACTTGCTCGCTCATGAAGACCTAGAGCTCGTTTGAGGAGGCTCATCCTTGGAATATGCAAGCCAAGTTCTATAGTGTGAAGGTCCCCACATAGCTATATGCATAAAGATCATCTCTATGGAGTACAAGGATATAAAGGGAGTACTAGTGTGGATCTCTCAAAAGGATAGTAGTGTTGCCCCTTTCTCTCTTTTTATTTCTTTTTCTCCTTTTTCTATTTTTTTGTATTTTTGGTGGCCTCAATGGCTCTTTCTATTGAACTCTCATTTGTCCTCTTTGGGATCTTTTTATTGTTTCCACTTTTGGATCTTTCCCTCACTTAAGGGCAACACTCTATTTTACAAGAAGGTAAAGGAGATCATTCACACTTTACAAGGTACTCAAAACATAAAGAAGATGTAACTATCATGATGTATGCAAGGTATGTCACTGCCAGTGTAGCAGGAACATGTATGACATGAAGATCATGTCATGAAGAGGTGGAACTCGCATGGCAATATAACTCGAAAAGGCTATGGAAATGCCTTGATAGGTAGGCATGGTGGCTGTTTTGAGGAAATATAAAGGGAGGCTTATGATGACAGAGTGTATCATGCCAAGGGTTTGGATGTACCGGCGAAGGTGGACGCTAACTCTCGGAGTGAGAAGAAAGCAATGCACGGCACAGGAGAGGCTAGCAAAATATGGGAAGGTGGAAGTGTCAACTCTCAATACTTACATTAGTCCGAAGAACTCATGCACTTATTATCGGTAACTCTCAATCTAATAAGGAGGTTCACAAAGAGACAAGTACCCCGAGGAGGAGTGTATGGGGGTTTGGTTATCCTTGCGCATCCTCGACTCATGGTACGTGAGTGTACTGTAATATTCGACTCCTCAGAAGAGTAGTGATCTATCTAGTAGCTAGAGTTCTCAACTAGTTTTGTAGGTTTTGAAAATAAACACGGATTGCCCAAAATACGACACCTATCACTCATAGGCAAGAGCTCTTGACACCAAAAGTCCAAACTTTACTCACAACAATACCTCAAAACTATTGCAAGATACTACTAAAATTAAATAGCAACCTCAATTACCTACTTTCAAGACAAGACACAACTTAGTGCAACAACCAACTCTCTTGAACACGATAAACATGAAAACTAAAAAGAGTTCCAGCAAAAAACTAAACAAAATCCAAGGCTCTTGCTAAAGACAAACTAAGACTAAAACTAAACATGGCAGCAGCTATGAAAAGGTATAGAACACACAACAGCAAAAATATAGGCATGAAGAATCCTATGATGTGTTCTAGATTTTGAAAGTGGAGCGTGTTTCTCTCCCACACAAAGAAAGAAGGGATCTAACTTGTTATGAATAGCAAGCAAAGCTAAAGAAAACTAAAAACAAAACCTAAGAGCGAGATGCTCCAAGCATAGCACATAACGCATGAAGTGATAAAAATATAGTGAGACGAAGGACGAACTGATGATTTGTTGATGGATAAGGGGATGCACGGGGGCATCCCCAAGCTTAGACGCTTGAGTCTCCTTGGATATTTATTGGGGGTGCATGGGGGCATCCCCAAGTTTGAGCGCTTGACACTCCTGGATCTTCTTTCATCATCTTCTATCGCACACTTGAAAACTCCCTTCATACATAACTCATCATAAGCTGATTAGAGAGGTTAGTACCCTTAATAAATAATTTTTTACCCACTGGATATAAATATATTCTTGAAGAGCTACTGTTTATAAAGAGTGCCAAAAAGGTTTTGCAAAGAAAAAGCAAGCTTAAGGTTTGCAAAAGTAAGGAGAGACAAAACGTGGCAGAATCTGTGAAAAACAGAACAGCAGATAGTACAAAACAATTTAGGGGCACTTTTGCAACTCAAATAAAAAAACTCAGAACATACGGAAGTTTCGTAATTTCATAGAGCATACTGTGTAAAAAATTCAGCTCAAAAGGATGAACTGGGAATTTTCTGGAATTTTTCTGGTCACGAGGACAGAATCTGTTTTCTGGACAGCATGTCACAACTTTTACTTCCCTTGCCGTAAGAGGCTATAACTTGGCACAAAGCTGAAAAATAAAGATACAATGATGTTTCTACAGAAGTAAAAACCATCAAGACACAACAAAAGCAAAAAGAAACACCTAAATTCGTTGCGGGCTGCCTCCCGAAAGAGCTTCTTTAAAGCCATTAGCTAGGCATGATGCAAAAAGAAGAATCAAGTTTTATCAAGAGAAAGAGAATAACTAGCCCATGTAACAGACTCAAAAGGTAACTTGATTTTCTTTCTATAGAAGTGTTCCATCCCCTTTTTGAATGGGAATTGGAATTTTATATTCCCCTCTTTCATGTCAATAACCGCACCAACGGTGCGAAGAAAAGGACGTCCCAAAATAATTGGACACAAAGGTTCACACTCTATATCCATAACAATAAAATCAACGGGAACATAGTTGTCATTGACAATGATAAGAACATCGTCGAACTTCCCCAAAGGTTTATTTATGGAAGAATCAACAAGACGAACACCAAAAGAACAAGGCTCAAAAGGCTTCAATTCAAAGATATCAAATATTCTTGTGGACATAATAGAGGTACTAGCTCCAACATCACATAAAGCATAGCAAGAGAAGTTATTTAATTTAATTTTGATCATAGGGTCCCAACCATCATCTAGCTTCCTAGGTATGGAGGCTTCTACTCTAAGCTTCTCCTCCCTAGCTCTGATAAGAGCATATGTGATATGCTCCGTGAAGGCAAGATTAAGTGTGCTAGTGTGGGGGTCTCTAGACATTTTGTGTAACAAGCTAATAACTTCTGAGAGGTGCAACTATCAAAATCAATATCACTACTATCAAAGGTGGTAGTAGTGTCATCTAGGCTCACTTGTTTGAAACCCACTATGTTCATAGGAGTTTCTTTTTCTACGGTTGAGGTATTAGCATCACCATTAATAGGTCCAACAGGACTAGGAGTGCATTGGGTGCTAATAGTATGGGTGTCCTCAACAATTTGGATAGTGGCAACTGTGTGGTGTGTAGGAAGGCTCTTAATTCTATCATCTTCCTCTTTTTCTCTGGCCCATCTTTCTTTAAGTTTAGCCATCATCCTAATATTTTCATTGATTTGTAACTGGATAGGATTAATAGGAGTGGCCTTATTCTCCTCAAGGGGGGAGGTTCTAATTTTAAGCATCTCAATATCAAGGGCTAAGCTTTCTACCTTCAAAGAGAGATTATCTATTTTAGCTAATTTCTCCTCTACATTTTTGTTGAAGGCTTTTTGGGTAGTGATAAAGTCTCTAAGCATGCTTTCTAATTTAGAAGAGGGGTTCTTGTTGCTAGGGTAAGTGTTGTTGTTCCCATAATTGGATGGAAACGGTCTAGGATTGCTAGAAAAATTTCCCCTATAAGAATTGTTGTTGAAGTTGTTTCTAGCAATAAAGTTCACATCTACTTGTTCTTGAGCAACCAAAGAATTTAAAGGAACATCATGAGGATCAATAGAGGGTTGCTTGGTAAGTAGAGACATAATTAAGTCAACTTTTTCATTGAGGGAGGTAATTTCCTCGACAGAATTTACCTTCCTACCTGTTGGAGCGCGTTCGGTGTGCCATTGGGAATAATTGGTCGTCATGTCATCGAGAAGCTTCGTGGCAGCACCAAGTGTAGTTGACATAAAGGTTCCTCCCGCGGCTGAATCTAACAGGTTCCGCGAGGTAAAGTTCAAGCCTGCATAAAAAGTCTGGATAACCATCCAGGTAGTCAAACCATGTGTAGGGCATTTCTTAACAAGAGATTTCATTCGTTCCCAAGCTTGGGCAACATGTTCATTATCCAATTTCTTAAAATTCATAATATTACTCCTCAATTGGATAATCTTAGCAGGAGGGTAGTACTTCCCAATAAAAGCATCTTTGCACTTATCCCAAGAATCTATGCTATTTCTAGGCGAAGATTGAAACCAAATTTTAGCATCTCCCCTTAAAGAGAAAGGAAAGAGCTTGAGCTTAACAACATCACCTTCTACTTCTTTATACTTTTGCATATCACATAATTCAACAAAATTATTCAAGTGTAAAGCAGCATCATCTCCAGCACCAGAGAATTGATCTCTCATATCAAGGTTTAGCAAAGCAGGTTTAATTTCATAAGAGGTAGCTGAAGTGGCAGGTGTGGCAATGGTAGTGCAGATAAAGTCCTGGTTGTTGTGACTAGTGAAGTCACACAACTTGGTGTTTCAAGTGGAACCCATAGTAGCAGCAAGTGTGGCAGATTTTTTTGTAAATTTTGATGAAAGACACAAAGATAAAAACTGAAAGATAAACTAACAAGACTAAAAAACAAAGGTAAAGGGTAGTGTGCAACTCCCCTATCTTAGCACTCGGAGTCCCCGGCAACGGCGCCAGAAATACTCTTGCTTATTGGCTTCTCGCCCTTCGTTGGTTACCCCAAGTGAAGGTTTGAGATGCAGTGCAGCAACAGTTTTCCCTCGGTGAAGATACCAAGGTTTGTCTCCAGTAGGACTCCAGAGATGATAAGTAGGTGTCAGCGGGGCAACTGACGCGGACCTGCACACAGACACAGATAACTTTGTTCCCAACGAAGTTCAGGGAGGTTGTCAATCTCTCCGATCTTGTTGTTCACAAATGATAAAACGCAAGGGATAATGATAGCAACTTGAAAGTAAATGCAGAAAAGTAAATATAGCTTGGAAACAGTAATGAGGATATGGACCGGGATATGTGATGTTCACTAGTGATGTCTCTCTCCCAAAAGACGATAAAACTGCTATGCGAGGTAAACAAATTACAGAAGGGCAATTGACAGGATTATGAACGCACCGCAATGCTAACTATGCTACAAAAGAAAGGTAGAGGTTCAAAAGCACGGGCAGTACGCCAAAATAAGTAGACCGAAATCCATCTACATCTACTACTAATCATCCACCTTGAGATATCTATCCAGAACATCTCGCTGGTATTAAGTTGCGAGCCCCACCCAAAGTGTAAACCCAAAGCAACAGACAACTGCATTAAAAATATCTTTGCGTAAAGTAAACAATCCTTGTAACCGCGGTTACAAGCACCGTTGTTTTCCCCCTTGTGGCAAAAACACATCCCCTAGACTCATGTTTCTGTCACTCAACCGTGTAATCGGGGGGCATGAACCCACAATCTAGCACAATGCTCCCCCTTGGAGTCACTACCTACTACTTGGCCAAAGCAATAAACAGCAATGGAGAACATGCAAGAATTACTTAGGAACAAAAATATAAGAGATAAAAACCAAATATATTACTCTATCACAATCTGAACATAATCTCATAATCCAACAGATCCCTCCAAACACAGCATAGCAACAGCAGAAATATTACAAAGGTGCCTCGATCATGTAGGGAAGCTGACGAGGTATAAACAATGAAGATCAAAGAGGGGAGGAGAACATCACATAGCTACTGATCACGGACCCATGATCCAAGGAAAACTACTCACGAGACATCCGGGGAGCATCCAAGGTGGAGAGGAGACTCTCGGAGGTCAATCCTCCCTCCGGCAGGGTGCCGGGAAGAGGTCTTCTGGTGCTCCCGATCTTGGAAGCGCGGCGGCGGCGGAAGAGAGGCGAGTTCGCGGAACAGGGTTCTTCTTATGGAGTTTTCCCGTGACGTAGATTAAATAGGCGACGGGGGCAGGAAGAGGTGGACCAGGGGCCCCAGGCGCCCCCCTGGCGCGACCAGGGGTGGGGCCGCGCCGGGTGGCCGCCTGGGCCCCCCTGGCTCCCCTCTGGCCCCTCCCGGGCTCTTCTCGAAGCTTTCGTCACGCTGATTTTTTGTCTGAATTTTCCCGAAATTTTCTGGCACTTTTATATGGGGGAACATTGAAATAGAAAAACAGTAGAAAACAGGAACTGGCACTGGGGTGCACTGAGTTAATAGGTTAGTCCAAATGTGATTAAAAGTGTATGAAAGTGTATCTAGATCATAGCAATATCACACAAAACATGCATGGAGCAAGAAAACATTATAGATACATTTTGGACGTATCAACGACCCGTGGGCGGTCACAAAGTACCCAATCGCCCCCGTCCACCCAACTCGCTTCCCACCACGTAGATACCATGAGGTCGCCATGCACAACAGCAAGGTGTCCTTTTCGTCGAGCCGTCGCTTCGGGAGCGTCCTGACCGCTAACCGTTCATCGTCATGTTGACGGTGTGATACTGGCATGAGAGTACCCTTGTGCCCTGGCCTGACGTGCACCTCTCCGAAGGGTGGTAGCTGAGCTCGATGCGAGTGTCGATGAAACCACAAGAGGTGGTGGACTCCTGGCCGCCCCCGTCACCCCGGATGAGTCATGCGACCTCCCCCACAACCGCGGCCTTCACCATCACCATCGTGAGGAAAATTTGGCCCTTCCGCATCGCGACGGCAGGACCGCAAGCCGGTGCAGCCCGCTGCTACCATCACTACTACCACCGGAGGACGACAAGGAGGAGACCCTCAAGAATGCCTTAGAACTCTCCAAGCTTGAGAACTCCAAGCACTGATCGAGCCTACTCGATGACATCTAGGCCACCACGAAGGACATAAAGCCACAGTCTACGTGATTCCGTCGCGTCCATCATGGTCGTCATCGCCTCCACCATGATCGTGGTACGACTACCTACGATCTGATCCGATGCCGCCGCCGGCCACCAAAGAAGAGTGTTGAGACTGCAAGAACATCATGTCTATGGTGGGCACGCGGTGGGTGTTCATGGTGCCCCTCCTTATGTTGGAGCTGTTGTCGCTACTCCCCCATGGGCCACCACGCCATAGCAGGCTTCCACCCCCCGATCCCGCCACATCAGCCCTGCGACCCCTAATCTGTCGTGGCCAGCGCTGCCATTTATGGACCTTACTACAAAGATGATGAGGAGTATAGTCGCTGGGAGGAGGGCCACGGAGGACACCAGGAGGAGGGTCAAGGAGGACACCGAGAAGTGGGCGAAGGAGGATGACGTTGAGGAACGCACCACCACCTTATCTATTATCTAGGTTTTATTTATTTTGTGTATAATTATTGTATTTCAAAACTCTTTTCTAAATGTAAACATAAAATTAAAACAAAAAAAATGTTTGTGTTGGCCTCCCTATTGGGTGCCTCCCGTCCCAAATGGACACTTGGGACCTTTGGTCTACTATAAGACCTGATATGCGGTACTGTTTCAGATCTGGAGGTTTCCGTCCAAACCCGAGGACGAAGCACATTTCAGACTTACCGTGACATATGACGAAGCCATATGTATCAAATTTCAACATGGTATCACAACATTACAACTACAAGGATACAACATCTCATACAATCAGCATACAACTTCCTTAATACAATACATCAGTGGAAGACATATGTCTGACTATAGAATGCAATCAAATGCCTAATGGCAAAGGTAAAACACACCATTCCCACATCCACACGGGTCCAGGCTCTCCGCCGGGATCCGCCTAACTAGTCGTCGTCGAGTCTCCTCAAAGGAGTCCAGAAGAAGGGTCGTTGAGCTCCTTTGTATTCCAAGATCGATTGCACAACGTGCGTAAAAGAGAGAAGAAAGGGGTGAGCTATATCAATAAGTCAGATAACTAACTTCTCACGGTAAGATGGGGGTAGTGGTTGAGGTTGCAGCCGCACTAGCATTTTATGAGTGGCTAACATTCTATTCAGAGTAAGATGAGAAGCCAAGCATTCAATGAGGAATCGCCTCCAGCAAGTCTGGTATCAGCTACTTATGCAAACATAACACCTATCCTATCCTTGTCCTCCCATTCATCACCCGATGAAGAAGAATCAGTCAAGGCACACACACGTGGATCAAGTTATAGTTATGAATCAGTTGATGTTATCTATGAACAAGACGTAGGTCCCAGGTCGTCCATAACCGTGGATACGACTTCTTGAAAAGATTTAACCATGCGAAGGTGTACCAACTGCCCATTATAGGCGTCGCATGTACGCCCATTTTATGCTTTGCTGTGTGATGACGCCTGAAACTCCGGAACGCCAGAGTCCCTCTAACTAACCTCGCACAATTCAGGGTGGCCCTCGGTAAGTCGACATACAACTCAAAAGCCGGCCGCGCTCTCCAATCGGTCTCTATCATACGACTCGGGTTTGGATTGCCGGTTATTTCCCACATGAGGCCGGGTTCTCAGCCGGCCAGGTTGGACCAACAAGGAAACCATGTCCTCGTTGGCCCAGGGTGTATTTAAAGAATATATGCTAGGAGCGACCCGACAGACATATGCATGTTTGCAAATGGTAAGTCATCTTGGGCCACCATTAGAACTGTTTGGAGCTAGGTAGGTGATGGCTTCTCGACCCTCGTTGGTTACCCAAAGTGGAAGGTTGAGATGTAGACAGCAGCAAATTTACCTCGGTGAAGATACCAAGGTTTGTCTCCAGTAGGACTCTGACAACGACAGGAAGGTGACAACGGTGCCAACAATTAGGCGGTTGACGTGGACCTGCACACACAACAGATAACTTTGCTCCCAATGAGTACAGAGAAGTTGTCAATCCCTCCGGCCTTGTTGTTTAAAAAGGATCAAATGCACGGGATAATAATGATAGCGATAGCAACAGAAAAGGAAATAAAGGAGAAAATAAATAGCGGGTGTAAACAGTGGTGGAAATATGGACCGGGGTCACATGATATTCACTAGTGATGTCTCTCTCCCAAAAGTCGATAAAATAGCCATGCAAGGTAAACAAATTACAGCTGGGCAATTGACAAGATTATGTGCGCAAACCAATGCTAACTATGCTACAAAGAAAGGAAGAGGCTCAAAAGCTTGGGCGGTACGCCAAGGCAAGTAGACCGAAATCCATCTGCATCTACCTACTAATCATCCACCTTGAGTTATCTATCCAGAACATCTCGCTGGTATTAAGTTGCGAATCCCACCCAAAGTGTAAACTCAAAGGAACATACAACTACATTAAAGAACCTTGCATAAAGTAAACAATCCTTGCACCCGCAAGTACAAGCACCGTTGTTTTCTCCCTTGTGGCAACAACACATCCCCTAGACTCATGTTTTTGTCACTCAAGCTAGTCATCAGGGGGCATGAACCCACAATCATGCATAACGCTCCCTCTTGGAGTTACTACCTACTACTTTTCCAAAGCAATAAACAATAACGGAGAACATGAAAGAATTACTCAAGAACATAAATATAAAAGAGGAGAATCAAATATATTACTCAAACACAATCTGAACATAGTCTCATAATCCATCAGATCCCAGCAAAATCAGCATAGCAACAAAAGAAAGATTACATATGTGCCTCGATCATGTAGGGCAGCTCACGAGGTCTAAACCATGAAGAACAAAGAGGGGAGGAGAACATCACATAGCTACTGATCATGGACCCATGGTACAAGGTGGACTACTCACGGTTCATTCGGGAAGCATCCATGGTGGTGGAGAAGCTGCCGGAGGTGGTTGCTCCCTCCGGCAGGGTGTCAGGAAGAGGGCTCCTGGTGATCCAGATCTTGGAAGCGCTGCGGCGGCGGAACAGAGGAGAGATCACGAAAAAGGGTTCTGTCATCGAGGGTTTCGGGACGATATATATATATATATATATATATATATATATATATATATATATATATATATATATATATATAGGCGAAGGGGGGCAGCCAGAGGTGGACCAGGGGCCCCAGGCGCCCCCCCTGGCGCGGCCTAGGGGGTGGCCGCGCTAGGTGGCCGCCTGGGCCACCCCTAGCTCCCCTCTGGCCCCACTTTGGCCCTTCCGGAATTTTTCTGGCACTTTAAATAATGGGAAAACCTGAAATACAAAAACAGCAGAAAACAGGAACTGGCACTGGGGTGCACTGAGTTAATAGGTTAGTCCAAATATGATCAAAAGTGTATGGAAGTGCATCAATATCATAGCAATATCACACAAAAGATGCATGGAGCAAGCAGAAATTTTAGATACGTTTTGGACGTATCAGTAGGTAAGACAAGGGGACCCCATAAAATCCCACACACGATTAGGCACGTTCAGTCTTAGAACCAATACCCGGAACTCGGATCCTAGGTGACTTGAATGGAACAAAGCGCCAAGGTGGGATAGTCTGACTTTCCATCATTCGTCGAATATAGTCAACATTATAATAATCATATCATCCACAACAATATAATAATGTGATAGCGCAATCCAAGGATTAATAGGGGAACAGTTGCTAGCATCCTAAGCATGCATACTAAGCAGTGGTTAAGCAAGCAAGGTACATGGCCAAACAAAGGTTTGCTGGGACGTGGAGGACATGGCTATTCGGGGTTTATTTGAGAGGCATAAATATGAGGTGGTAGGATCAAGCAATCATTTTATCCTATACCTAGGCAAGTGAGCTGAAATTTATAAGCATGATATATGCTCCCCCTTACCTGATGAGAAGACGAAGCCGAAGGTGTAGTCGATCGCAAGATCGCATCGTCTCTGAGGGTAACCTCGGGATCACACAAGAAGGAAAAACTGGAAAGGCGATCGTCGAGAAATCATCTATTACTACGAAGCAATCACAAGCAATAAACAACAAGAAGGCAAGACGAGGCAACACACTACGGTATCGCATCTATCGTCGAGAGTGGTTCCTAACAAGTTAAGTGGAGTATTCGTCACACACGACGATACCGCGTATTTAGAATGGTTCAAGTTGTTTAGCTACACAACATGAGCAAATTTTGTTAACATGGCATCTCACACAAGGATGGCAAGAGGTGAAGCATAAAGTAAACTATCTGTGCTAGTGAATTTAAGTGAGGTAAAATCCTAAACATGGCATATCACTAAGTACCCCATTATAACTATTAGTTTTACTACATTTCTTCCCTAAACCTTATTTTACATTGGTTAACAACAACAAACAATAGCACAATCACAATCTACATGAAATTCTAGTCAAGTTACATATGAAGACCATTTTAATCAGATGTACGGTTAAAAAGTTATGGAAGATTACATTTTACAGTGGCATGGCTTGTAAATAATAGGTAAAACAGCATGTAGACAAGTGCAAACATGGCAAAGGAGCACATTTCAGTAATCTACACAGAAAAATAAGAAAGTTTCATGTTAAGATCATATCGATCTGAGCAACGAGGTAGAAACTATCGCCATCTCAAAATACTAACACAATCTGCTAATTAATCTAACGAAAATAAAAATAAAAGGCCTACTGGGCCGAAACAGAGGCTAACAGGCTAAATAGAACCAGGCGCAACTATATGATCTACCGCAGACGGGTGCAACATAGCAATGGCTAGGCCCAATAGGAGCAGCAGCAAAATAAATAAATAGAAATGGTGCTCACCACTGCGGGCCAAGGCCCAGCTTGGCGGGGGAGCGAGATGATGGTGGCTTCGCCCACGGGCGGAGGATAGCCACGGTCTAAGGCGGGGAAGATGGGTCGCGGGAGGGCGACGCCGTGCAGGGCAGTTGGGCCGTGTGGGCGCGCCGGCCCACACGAGCGCAGCAACGGTCGACAGGAGGTGGTCCTCCACTCGATCCAGAGGGGAGGCCAGCGACACCGTTGACCGGTGTGGCTCTCCGGTGTGGGGGTGTCCCGGGCGACACAAAGTAGATGGGGACGCTGTGGAGGCGCGGATCCGGTGGCGGCGGCCCTTCTAGAGGAGGCTGCGAGCTTGGACGGGGCGGTCATGGTGTCGCGCAAGCTCCGGCTTGGGAAGCTTCCTCCATGGCGGCACCGATCCTATGGAGAAGAAGGACACGGGGAGACAGGGAAAACGAGGAGGAGAGGAGGAAGGTGCGGTGCGGGGTGGCTCACCGGGCATGGTCGGCGCGGCTGCTCGCCGGGAGACGACGGTGGACCTCCACGAGAGGAGCTCAGAAGGCTGGCCACCGTGGCCCAGATCCGGGACCGGGCCGGCCGAGGCGGCGGATCCCTGGCCCTATGGGGCCCAGGGCGGCTTGCTGGTCTAGGAGGGCAACGTGGAGCGTTCTGAGCCGCGGATCGAAAGATCTGATGACTGGAATTGATGGCCTGGCTAGGTGTTTGACACGAAAAAGGAATAATGTATCGACACTCATACAAGATAGGATAGAGGCTCGTATAAGTGTCTCCCTTTTTTACACCGAGGAAAAAATAATGTTGTGGGCGTGCCAGTGTACAAAGTACACAAATAAAAGAGGGAAAAGAAAAGGTGGAGCCTGCTAGCGCGGCTAAGTGATCAAGCGATCATGGTCTCCTGGTTCCCGGGTGCCTCGTAAAGCACCTGGTTAATTACTCCCGCAGATAGTACCACGAGGCACCTCCGATTAAGCTACGCAACTGTCTTCTTCGGTCTTCGCTTCGCGTTATCCATGCATGGTGATGGTGATGTGTTCGTGGCAGCGGCAGAGTCCGTGTACTAGGTGGTACACGCGCCGTCGGAAGTGTGGCCTTTTCTCCGGCCACACCTGCCTACGCCGGCCGCACCTCGGTGTCGAGCGGCGTCGATGTTGTTGAAGTCGTGGTAGCATGCATGGTTGAGCTTGGCTTGGACGTCATCGATGGCTTTATATCTTCGCCGAAAGTGCGAGGGGTACACCCCCCGGGAGTGGAAGATTGGAAGGAGAACGAACGGATGTGCAACACATTGAGTGTGCACATCCGGACATAGCAGCGTACACCGCCACCAATACCACTGAACTCGCCACCTCGTGTGCCGAAGAGGTTTAGAGTGTTGCCTACAAGGGGATGTGTCTGGACTAGGTCGGGAGTCTCTATGCCCAAGCGGACCCCGATGAGTGTAACATACACCCGCGACGTGGAATAAGAAGAGGCTACGAGAGAAGAGTCAACATATCTCGGCCCAGGGTGGATGACATCCCCGCCGCCAATGGAAGCGACAAGGTGTCACAACGTCGAAGGATACGCCGCCTGCGCATCGAATGACACGTGTCTCTGCCTCTCGCCTGCCCATGGCGCCTCCATGGTCCAGCAAGACGATGATGAATGATGCGCCTTTAGGAGGTGGTAGAGTCTCGCCTAGACTTCACCCCAATGGTGTTGCAGAGGGGATCGCCGATGGGCTGCATGCGTACGACAGCCCTGGCACCGTCGTGGTCACCGGAGAAGAGTGCGCCGAGCACCAAACGTAAGTGTCGGTCCCGGTGCGCCGTGATACGTCCAAAACGTATCTATAATTTCTGATTGCTCCATGCTTCTTTTGTGTGATATTTCTATGATATTGATGAAATTCCATACACTTTTGATCATATTTGGACTAACCTATTAACTCAGTGCACCCCAATGCCAGTTCCTGTTTTCTGCTGTTTTTGTATTTCAGGTTTTCCCATTATTTAAAGTGCCAGAAAAATTCCGGGAAAAATATAGGAAACATCAGCATACAGGAAGCTTCGGGAAGATCCCAAGTGGGGCCAGAGGGAGCCAGGGGTGGCCCAGGCGGCCAGCTGGCGCGAACACCCCTAGTCCGCGCCTGGGGGGCGCCTGGGGCCCCTGGTCCACCTCTGGCTGCCCCCCTTCGCCTATATCCGAAGCCCTCGAGGACGGAACATTTTTTCGCGATCTCTCCTCTGTTCCGCCGCCGCCGCGCTTCCAAGATCGGGAGCACCATGAGCCCTCTTCCCGGCACCCTGCCGGAGGAAGGAACTACCTCCAGGAGCTTCTCCACCACCATGGATGTTTCCCGGATGAACCGTGAGTAGCCCACCTTGGACCATGGTCCATGATTAGTAGCTATGTGATGTTCTCCACCCCTCTTTCTTCTTCATGGTTTAGACCTCGTGAGCTGCCCTACATGATCGAGGCACATATGTAATCTTTCTGCTGTTGCTATGCTGAGTTTGCTGGGATCTGATGGATTATGAGACTATGTTCAGATTGTGTTTGAGTAATATATTTGATTCTCCTCTTTTATATTTATGTTCTTGAGTAATTCTTGCATGTTCTCCGTTGTTGTTTATTGCTTTGGCCAAGTAGTAGGTAGTGACTCCAAGAGGGAGCGTTATGCATGATTGTGGGTTCATGCCCCCTGATGACTAGCTTGAGTGACAGAAACATGAGTCTAGGAGATGTCCTGTTGCCACAAGGGAGAAAACAACGGTGCTTGTACTTGCGGGTGCAAGGATTGTTTACTTTATGCAAAGTTCTTTAATGCAGTTGTCTGTTGCTTTGAGTTTACACTTCTTGTGGGATTCGGAACTTAATACGAGCGAGATGATCTGGATAGATATCTCAAGGTGGATGATTAGTAGTAGATGCAGATGGATTTCAGTCTACTTGTCTTGGCGTACCGCCCATGCGTTTGAGCCTCTTACTTTCTTTATAGCATAGTTAGCATTGGTTTGCGCACATAATCATGTCAATTGCCCAGCTGTAATTTGTTTACCTCGCATGGCTATTTTATCGTCTTTTGGGAGAGAGACATCACTAGTGAACATCATGGGACCCCGGTCCATATTTCCAACACTTTTTACACCCGCTATTTATTTTCTGCTTTATTTCCTTTTCCGTTGCTATCACTATCATCATTATCCCGTACGTTTGATCCTTTGTAAACAACAAGGCCTAAGGGATTGATAACCTCTCTGTACTCGTTGGGAGCAAATTTATCTGTTGTGTGTGCAGGTCCACGTCAACCGCCTAATTTCTGGCGCTGTTGTCACCTTCCTGTCGTTGTCGGAGTCCTACTTGAGACAAACCTTGGTATCTTCACCGAGGGAAATTTTCTGCTGTCTACATCTCAACCTTCCACTTTGGGTAACCAACGAGGGGCGAGAAGCCATCAAAGCTAATTTCTGGCACCATTGCCGGGGACTCCACTCTTCAAGATAGGGGAGTTGCACACTATCTTTTATCTTTGTTTTTTAGTCTTTTTAGTTTACCTTTGAGTTTTTGTCTTTGTGTCTTATATGAAAAACCAAAAAAATAGTTGCTACCTTTTGTCTTTGTCTTTCTCTGCCTACTGATGCTATCTTCACCATGGATGTGGAACCACCCTAATATGGTAGGATGGACACTTTTCACTTGGATCGTCTCCGGTCTATTTGTGCTCGCGCTAAAAACCCAACTGACTTGGTTGAGGGAAAATCATTGGATGAGCATGCGCATTATGCGCGGCTCCGCCTATCTCAGAAAGGGAAACACTTATGGGAACAAATACAAGTTTCTTATTGCTATGCTGAATCTTTGTGCCACATTTATGATTTCACTTGCTGCTCTAAAATAGATCGTAAACACCTTCCTTTCCAATGTCAGTTTAATGACAATGAGATCCTATCTTCTTATGCTAAAGGTGTTTATGACTACTTTGATGTTGAAAAGATTGAAGAGTTTGTTGTTTTTAAAGGTGCTTATGAGATTGCTTCTTTGATTGAAAAGTATTCCCAAGTCCGAAATCTTTGCAGTTATTGCTTATTGCTTTGAGAATTATACTTCCAATGCTTATATTGAGGATTTTAAAAATAGAATGTTTGCTGCCCAAGAGGAGACTAATGATTGCTTTGATGAGGAATCTCATGATTCCGAGGACTCACTTGATAAATGCCTTTCTGAAGATCTTGATACTTGTTGTGTTTTTGGCCATGATGCCACTTTGGATGATGCTTACGTAGATGAACTTGCTATAGTTCCTCATGTTAAGCATGAAATTATTTCTATTGCACCCACACTTGATCGTCCTATTATTATTTTGAAATCTCCAAATCCGGAGAATTTTTCTCTTATCAAGGCTCAATGTGATGGGATGTATTTATCTTATGTTCCTAAAAACCGTGTTGAAAACTATAGACGTGTGCTTGTAGGACATGAACAACATGCTTTATGTGATAGTTATATTCTTGATGTTGTTCACGATACTACTGAAAATTATTTTGAGAGAGGAAAGTTTGGTTGTAGAAACTCCCATGTTACAAAAGCACCTCTCTTCATGATGAAAGTTTTGAAGTTGTTCTTCGTTTACCTCCCTATGCTTGTTACTTTGTGCTTTCATGATTTATTCCTTTACAAGTTTCCTAGGCATAGGAAGTGTGTTAGACTTAAATGTGTTTCATATTTGATTCTTGATGCTCTCTTATTCGCTTGTGAGAGCATCTTTATAATCCTTCGTGCCTAGCTTAAAGGCGTAAAAGAAAGCGCTTGTTGGGAGGCAACCCAAGATGTTTTTACTTCTGTTTTTAGGGGTCTTGATGTTTGTTACTACTGTAGCAACATCACTGCATCTTTATTTGCAAGATTTGTGCCATTTATAGCCTCATATGACAAGGAAAGTGAAAGTTGTGACATGCTGTCCAGAAAACAGATTCTGTCCTCGTGACGGGAAAAATCATAGAAAAATTCCAGTTCATCTTTTTGAGCTAAATTATTTACACAGCGTGCTCTATACCATCACGGAACTTTCGTATGTTCTGAGTTTTTTGATTTGAGTTGCATAAGTATCCCTAAAAAATTCTTTATTACCTGTTGTTCTGTTTTTCACAGATTCTGCCACGTTTTGTCTCTCCTAACTTTTGCAAACCTTAAGCTTTCTTTTTCTTTGCAACTAGATGGATCACTAATCTTTGGAGGGATCGGATATTAGAGTACACCCACGTACCATGAGTCGACGATACGCAAGGATAACCAAACCCCCATACATTCCTCCTCGGGGTACTTGTCTCTTTGTGAACCTCCTAATTAGATTGAGAGTTACCGATAATAAGTGCATGAGTTCTTCGGACTAATGTGAGTATTCGAAAGTTGACACTTTCACCTTCCCATATTTTGCTAGCCTCTCCTGTGCCGTGCATTGCCTCCTTCTCACTCCGAGATTTGGCGTCCACCTTCGCCGGTACATCCAAACCCTTGGCATGATACGCTCTATCATCATAAACCTCCTTCTATCCTTCCTCAAAATAGCCACCATACCTACCTATAAGGGCATTTCCATAGCCTTTCCGTGACACATTTCCATGCAACATCCACCTTCTCATGACTTGATCTTCATGTCATACATGCTTTTGCTTGATTGATGAGCCGCATGCTAGTTGGGCCTTGCCCTAATCATTGCTACATGACGCGCTAGTATCATTGCATATCCTGCTACACTGGCAGAGGCATACATTTGCATACTTCATGATAGTTTCATTTTCTTTATGTTGAGTACTTTTGTAAAGTGTGAAAGATCTTCCATACTTCTTGTAATATATAGAGTGTTGCCCCTAAAGTGAGGAAAAGATCCCAAAGAGGAAAAAATTAAAAGATCCCAAAGAGGACAAATGAGAGAAATAGAAAGAGCCATTGAGGCCACCCAAAAAATAAAAAAATAGAAAAAAGAGAAAAAGAAATAAAAAGAGAGAAGGGGGCACACTACTATTCCTTTTGAGAGATCCACACTCGTACTCCATCTTATATCTTGTACTCCATAGAGATTATCATTCATGCATATAGCTATGTGGGGACCTTCGCACTATAGAACTTGGCTTGTATATTCCAATGACGAGCCTCCTCAAATGAGCTCTAGGTCTTCTTGAGCAAGCAAGTTGGATGCACCCCCACTAGTTCCATTGGAGAGCTTACCTTAGCTCATATGTTCATCCTTTGCATGGCAATCCCTAATCCTCACATCATATCTATCATTTGGCTTTCTCTCGCCTATGATTGTCCTCATTGATGTGAGTCTTTCACACCTTTTTTGTCTTCCGCCTCCACCATATTCTCTCTTTGTCATCCGAAGTGTCAACTTTCTTGCTTACGCTCATCCAGTGCATGAGTGCTCAAAATGTCGAAAAGGAGTGGATCATTTTGGCTTGTACCTGGCTAGTGGTCTAGGGATGAGTCAAGATAAGATTCCAAAGAAAACCAAGTGTGAAACTTTAGTAGATTGAGTTCTCAACAAAAAATTACTTTTTCTCGTATATCCCTATCCCCTTTCTTGCACGCAAACACCATTTGGAGACATTCGAGTTACGGACAGCGAGAGCTCTTGCACCTTTATGTTCTTATGTTGCTTATTTCAATGCTAAATATAGACTCTTGCCTGTTATGACTTGAATTGAATTACATGCCTTGATTGCTTTACTTAAAAGTTCTTATATGGTTGTTAGCATGTCACCACAGAAATTATGCTTTTATCATTTACCCCAGTGCCAGTTCCTGTTTTCTGCTGTTTTTGTATTTCAGGATTTCCCATTATTTAAAGTGCCAGAAAAATTCCGGGAAAAATATAGGAAAAATCAGCGTACATGAAGCTTCGGGAAGAGCCCAAGTGGGGCCAGAGGGGAGCCAGGGGTGGCCCCCCTAGGCCACGCCAGGGGGGCGCCTGGGGCCCCTTGTCCACCTCTGGCTGCCCCCCTTCCCCTATATATCCCTCTTGTCCCGAAACCCTCGAGGATGGAACCCTTTTTCGCGATCTATCCTCTGTTCTGCCGCAGGCGCGCTTCCAAGATCGGGAGCACCAGGAGCCCTCTTCCCGGCACCCTGCCGGAGGGAGGAACCACCTCGGGGAGCTTCTCCACCACCATGGATGCTTCCCGGATGAACCGTGAGTAGTCCACCTTGGACCATGGGTCCATGATCAGTAGCTATGTTATGTTCTCCTCCCCTCTTTGTTCTTCATGGTTCAGACCTCGTGAGCTGCCCTACATGATCGAGGCACATATGTAATCTTTCTGCTGTTGCTATGCTGAGGTTGCTGGGATCTGATGGATTATGAGACTATGTTCAGATTGTGTTTGAGTAATATATTTGATTCTCCTCTTTTATATTTATGTTCCTGAGTAATTCTTGCATGTTCTCCATTGATGTTTATTGCTTTGGCCAAGTAGTAGGTAGTGACTCCAAGAGGGAGAGTTATGCATGATTGTGGTTCATGCCCCCTGATGACTAGCTTGAGTAACAGAAACATGAGTCTAGGGGATGTGTTGTTGCCACAAGGGAGAAAACAATGATGCTTGTACTTGCGGGTGCAAGGATTGTTTACTTTACACAAAGTTCTTTAATGCTGTTGTCTGTTGCTTTGAGTTTACACATTGGGTGGGATTCGTCTTAATACCAGCGAGATGTTCTGGATAGATATCTCAAGGTGGATGATTACTAGGTAGATGCAGATGGATTTCGGTCTACTTGTCTTGGCTTACCGCCCATGCTTTTGAGCCTCTTCCTTTCTTTATAGAATAGTTAGCATTGGTTTGCGCACATAATCCTGTCAATTGCCCAGCTGTAATTTGTTTGCCCCGCATGGATATTTTATCGTCTTTTGGGAGAGAGACATCACTAGTGAACATCATGGTACCCCGGTCATATTTCCAACACTGTTTACACCCGCTATTTATTTTTTGCTTTATTTCCTTTTCCGTTGCTATCACTATCATTATTATCCCGTACGTTTGATCCTTTGTAAACAACAAGGACGGAGGGATTGACAACCTCTCTGTACTCGTTGGTAGTCAAGTTATCTGTTCTGTGTGCAGGTCCACATCAACCGCCTAATTGCAGGCGCCGTTGTCACCTTCCTATCGTTGTCGGAGTCCTACTGGAGACAAACCTTGGTATTTTCACCGAGGGAAATTTGCTGTTGTCTATATCTCAACCTTCCACCACTTTGGGTAACCAACGAGGGGCGAGAAGCCATCACGCCGCCGCGGAGAAGTACGTCGAGCGCCGCACATAAGTGCGATCTCGTCGCGTCGGCGAAGGAGAGTACGTCGAGAGCGCGGCACGCAAGTGCGACCCCGACGCGTCGTCGAAGAAAGAGTACGTCGAGAGCGCCGCAAATAAGTGCGACCCCGACGCGTCGTCGAAGAAAAGTGTGCCAGGCTAGCACACGGGCGGCGACCGCTAGCACGGTGTCGATGCGGTAGCAGGACGGAGAGCGCTTCGTCGCCAATGAGCCCCGGGGGTGCACATGAACAACGCCCCGGCGTCGTTGCGGTAGCCGTGTGCCGCATAGCTGCCGAGGGGCTGCACATGAACGACAGGTCGTGGCCCCGGCATCATCGTCTTCAGGAGCAGAGACAAAGCCGGCCGCTCGCCTCATATCCAACCGTGACTCCGGTCACCGCCATACGTGATGCGCAGAGAGAGGTAGGGAGAGGAAAAGAAAGAGAGAGAAGGGAGAAGAAGATGGGAGATTAGCATGGGTACGTACCGTGCGAGAAGATGACCGATATGGCGTCGATCTTCTTCACCGGCTTGTTACACGTGCGCCTCGTTCGCCCGTTATAAGAGCCTCGGGATGCACCAGCTGTGTTCGCCTTGCTCCTTGGTCTAACTTTCCTGGCGTGAGAGTTCTCACGCGTGCCGTGTGTTTCTTCTGTGCTTCCCGTCTCCCCTTTTCCTGCGTGAGAGTTGATGGATGGATCTTCGTATGGGGTTGTGGCGTGAGTTGGGTTGGTGTGAGGTTGGTTGGAGATTGGATGGATCTCCTCGCTGGGCGCCGCTGCTCAGCGCCGTCACCTCCTGGATGCATCACGCGCCGCCAGCGAGCGTGCCGTCACCATTGACGTGAGCAGTCAGGGAGGCCTCTGGCATAGCGTGTCTCCTGTCGATCTCCTCGACACTGCCATCACAGGCGCATCTCCTTCTCGCCGCCTCCTTCTGTTATCCCCTGGGAATTCCCTTGGCTGCGCTAAAGACATGTGTATTAATAGAGCAAAAGAGGTAGGCGGTGCACGAACGGCCGGTCGATCGTTTCGATCTTCCTGGAGAGATAAGCATGCCAGCCTGTTTAACTTAATCGAACTGCACACGCTTATGTTTATCTTCTTTTCATCTTGGCGCGCACCCTTCAAACTAACCACACAAATGTATTCAGATATACATTGATACGTCTAGCCGGGGTACACGTGTTGCGGCCTGTACATAGATATTTAGTATATATGTGTACATACACAAGATACGTACATTGGAATTAGGTAGAAATCGACCAGGTCATGGGATTAACCCGCATTAAGTTCATTGTAAGTACACATGGATGCCCCTTTGAGGCATAGCGGGGTGATCGGCTAGCGAGGAAAGAGGTTGATGGCTCCTCCTTCTCCCTCCCCCGCCCCCTCTCCCTGTGCTCCCTCCTCTTCTCCAGTCGCGCTCCCCTGCCTCTCCCCCTGCTGCCCTCGTTGGAGGTGATCTCCGGCCTCTCCCCGGTGTCCTCTGATGCGTCCGGGGCCCCCTCCCTACCGGAGGCGTGCGGTGGCACCACCCCGGTGAGCTCTTCCTCATCCGGCCCCATCCTTAACAAGTTTTGGGCCTTGGCCGGGGAGGACTCGGATTCTGAGGTGGATGAGGCGCCCTCTCTGGTGGCTGAGGTGGTCGCCGGGGCGGCATGTTCCGTGTCAGGCCGCCGGCAGCCCGGTCGTAAGTTCGCGCCCGGGGGCCATGGTCGCCGCCGGGGTTCTGGCCGGATCTGTTCGCTGGTGTTGGAGGATGGTTGGTTCTGTCGGGCGCGTCGCCGGGGAAAGACGCCCGCGCTGACCCGGCCGTGATGCTCTCCTCCCCTCTTTGTCCCGTCGTCTCCGTCTCGTTCGTGGCCGCGGTCGAGATGCCGGGTGCGGTGGTACCCTGCGCGGAGGAGGTGGGGTGCGGCGGCGGGGCGGAAACCCTACCTGCCGCCTCATCCGTCGATGGGAGGCCGGGTGGGCCTCGTGGGCCTGTTGGGCCTTTCCCCTCGGTTCCTAACATTTTGGGCCTGTTTTCCATTTGTTCGTCTGTTGACTTCCCCCCTCTCCCTAGTCCTCCTGTGGTGGCCCGTCCCGCCCTCGTTTTGACCCAGCCTATGGCGGCCCGGCCCACCCCGTCAGGATACTTATGGTTGCCCCGGGGCTACAGAGACCCACTTCTAGGGTTCCTTGCCGCCGCCCGTGACATATCTTGTGTTCGCGCCCCCATTCCCCAGATCCGCATCCTCAATCCCCCTCCTCCCCTTCTCCTCCCGTTCCCTGCTGTGGTGGCCATGGACGGCTCCCGTGGTTCCTCGAGCGGCAAGACGCCGTCCTCCATGCGCCCGAGGGAGTGCTTGCCCCCTTCGCTAGATCCGGTGGCGGAGGAGTCGGCGCTGCGCGAGCAGCTCCTCCGGGAGCGTGAGGCCTCCTGGGGGACCAAGGGCTCGAGCAAGGGCGTGGACCCCTGGGATGCGGCGGCGGAGTCCTCCCGGTCCCGGTCTTCGTCCCCGCTTCCTCCTCCTCCCAAGGTAGGCTGTCCTCTGTGCAGATCCAGGTGGCCCCTCGCCCCGCTGTTGACTCCCATCCCCCTCCTCGTCACCCTACCAGCAATCATTCCTACACCTCCAACCAGCCCAAAAAATTCCGTAAACTACCTTCGTACCCATCTGGTTCTGGATTTTCGGGGGGCAACGGTGGGGCGGGCATCCTTCCTTCGCCGCTGATTGGTTCCTCCGCTCCCGTTGTTGCTCCTAGATCTACCCCCCCCCCCCCCCCCCGAATCTCACTTGCTTTGTGTGCCACCGCCCGGACCATTTCCAGTCTCATTGCACCTCCCCTCCGTTCTGCATCATCTCCCGGGAGGAGGGACACCTCAGTGCTATCTGTGAAAATCGCTCCCCCTCCTTCGCTCAAACGTTATGGTGCTTTGCTGCACGGTTGTGACTTCTTCGTTCTCTCCGGGCTCGCGGAGGCGGTGGTGCCCAACCGCACCTTCAATGTTGCGGTCGTGACGGTGCGGTCCGAGAACCCGTCCCTCCAGGTGATGGTCGCCGAGCTCTCAGCTTGGAGCGATGAGGGTTGGGACTGGCAGGTCCGCCAAGTTTCTTCTACTGAGTTTGGGGTCCTCTTCCCATCCCGGGACAGCCTCCGCATGGCGTCGCGCAGTTCCAGCCTCACTCTTAATCAATTGGTGGTCCCGGTGTGTGAAGAGGTGGAGATCTGTCTTCCGTTGGGGGTCCTCTCTAATGTGTGAGTGCTGCTGGATGGCGTCCCGCCGGTCATGCGGGGCAAGGCTTCGGTGTGGGCGTTCGCTATGTTGGTTGGGCTCCCCAGGCAGGTGGATGAGCTGTCGCTGGCGCGGGTGGGTGATGTGCGGATGCGTGTTAATACGCCGGTGCCTGGGAGAATCTTTGGCGCCTTCCCAATCTTCCCTGGTCCGGAGGGCTTCTTGATTCGGGTTAGGGTGGAGGCCCCCCCCCCGATCCCTAGGCCACCTCATGGTCACCCCCCTCCTCCCCCTAACCCCAAGGATGGTGATGACAAGGACAAAGATGAGTAAGGGGATGAAAAAATTGAGGACTCTGTTCCCCCTTTCACGCAGGAGGAATGTGATGCTCTCGGCCCTCGCATTCAGCGCTTGTACCCCAACAGGCACCTCCACTACGGAGCCCCCGCTCCCAAGACTCCGGAAACCTCTACTGTTCCACCTGCGTCCTCGCTCCCCCAGCCCGTTGGTCTTTGCGGGTGCCTCAAACCTCCAGCCTCGCCCTTCGACGCCATCTCTTTCCGGTATCGAGGAGTCGCCGGTGGATGGGGTTGAATCTCCTCCTAGCCCCGCCTGCGGCCGGCGGCTGCCAAGACCCCATCCTCCACGGCCCGCAAGAGCGAGCGGGCGGGGAAGCGCTCAGGCTCCATCATGGATCAGGCGACAGCGCGGGCGGCTGCTCGGGACCCAGGTGCGTCCCGTCTTGTTTCTCCTAAGCGTACGGTGCTTTCGGATTTGAGTGATTCGCATTGTTTGGGGGTGGTGCGGGATGCGGGCTTAATTGTTGATCCCTCCTTTGCATCCCCCGTCCTCCTTCCTCTTGCTCATACGTGCCAATGAGATGGCCCAGGCAAATTTGGCCAAAGCAAGGGCGGATACCCTTGCAGCAGCTTTTGCTCCTCCCAGTGTTGGGGCGTCTTCTCCCTGTTCTAGGGGTGGGGCGGAACCCATCCCGACGTCTGCCCCTAAATCGAAACGGCCAAGACGCGTAGTGGCGCCTTCTCCGTCGAGTTTGCGGATCAAGAACCTCTCCGCTCGATGAGGTTCCTCTTCTGGAACATTCGTGGACTTGCTGCTGGTGGGCGGTCAGACCAACTCCGCTCTCTCCTCAGTTCCTCTCGGGTGGATGTTTTGTGTCTCCAGGAAACTAAAAAAGATTCCTTTTCGACTCCTTTTCTTGAGCGCCTTTCTGCTGGTGGGAAGTTTCATTGGTACTTCTTGCCTTCGGTGGGTTCTTCGGGCGGTATTCTGATGGGTGCCAATTCCGATCTCTTTGTTGTTTTCTCGGTGGACACTGGGCATTTCTTCGCTAGCATGAGGCTTAAGCATATCGCTTCTAGGAATTCTTGGGAAATTTTTTCCATTTATTACACTGCGGACCACGACCTTTCTCAAATCTTCCTGGAAGAAATCCTGGATAAAATTCTTGCCTGCCCTGTTCCCCATATCCTGGGCGGTGACTTTAACCTGATTCGTTTCCCTAGAGAAAAGAGTTCCTCCCTTTTCTCTTGGCCGAGGGCGACCCTCTTTAATAACTTCATCAGTGATGCGGCGTTACGAGAGATTATGCGCTCCGGAGCTAGATATACGTGGTCTAACAAACAAATTGCGCCGGTGCGCTCCGTTCTTGATCGGGTTCTTGTCTCGGCGTACTGGGTTGCCTTGTTTCCCCGATCCTCTCTGTTGGCCGAACCTTTGGTGGGATCGGACCATACCCCCCTGATCCTGGATTCTTGCAGTGATATCGCGCGACCCCCATGTAGGTTTTTCTTTGAGGCTTCCTGGCTTCTGGTTGAAGGCTTTGTCCCTAACCTCTCCTCGCGTATCCTTTCCACTCTACTCTCCCCTCATCGCTCCTTCGGATCCCTGGATGATTGGCGATTTCTCTCGCAATCCCTATGCCGCTTCCTTAAAAGATGGAGTGATAACTTGGCTGCGGAGACCAAGGCGGCTAAGCTTAACTTGTTGGATCTTATTAAGTCTCTTGACTTGCTGGCCGACTCGGTGGGTCTCTCCGACTCGCAGTGGGAGCTGCATAATTCCGGGGATCATTCGCTCATGGCTATTCATAGTAGAAAGGAAGTTCACTGGATGGAGAGAGGCAAATCGTCATGGCTTCTTAAGGGAGACCTTCCTACAAAGTATTTTATTGCGATCGCGAATGGATGGCGGCGTCGATGCGAGATCTCCCGCCTGGTCATTGATGGAATCACCTCTTCCGATCCTTCGATGATCTTGGCCCACGTTGTTAATTTTTATCAACTCTTGTACTCCAAGCAGCCTCCCTCTCCCTGTCTCTGTGCGCCTCCTTCTGGGATGTAGCGGTGTCTATATCTGTGGAGGAAAATCGTGATTTCATGGTCCCCCTCTCAGATGAGGAGATCAGGGATGCTGTGTTTGCTTCTAAAGCTGATTCGGCCCCCGGTCCCGATGGCTTCTCCAACTTCTTATTTCATAAATTTTGGCCTGTTCTTAAACCTCTCATCTCTGCTATCCTCACGGGTTTCTGTCTCAACACTGTGGACATTTCTCGCCTCAATTATGCGGTTCTTTCTCTTCTCCCCAAGGTCTCGGGCGCCGATTCCATTAAGCTTTTCCGCCCCATAGCTCTCATTAAAAATCTGGCTAAGTTCCCGTCCAAGGCCTTTGCGGCTAAGCTTGATCCGATCGCGCATCGTGTTATTTATAATTCTCAAACTTCTTTTATTACAGGGAGATTCATTTTGGATGGCATTGTTTGTCTTCATGTGCTAGCTCATGATATCAAAAGATCTGGGACCAAAGCTATCCTCCTCAAGCTCAATTTCGAGAAAGCTTATGACTCGGTCAGCTGAGATTTTCTTAAGTCAGTCCTTCTTTACCGTGGCTTCGATGGGGCCTTTGTTCACCGCTTGTTGCAGATTGTTGGTGGTGGCCACACTGCTGTTAAGGTTAATGGGGTTGTTAGTAAATTCTTCATGAATGAACGGGGCCTTCGGAAGGGTGATCCAATATCCCCTCTTCTCTTCAATTTTGTGGCTGATGCGTTTGCTCACATGCTGAACCGGGCGGCCATGGCTGGACACATCTCCCCGGTGGCGTCGAACCTCATCCCGGGAGGTATCGCTCATCTACAGTATGCTTTATGATACCATTATCTTGGTGCAGGCATCTGAGATGTGCTTGGCGAATCTCAAGTTACTTCTTCTCTGCTTTGAATGCATCTCGGGGCTTAAGATTAATTTTCCGAAGTCCGAGTTTTTGCGTTGGGTTGTGACGCGGTGGATGCATCTCGTTTGGCTGATCTGATGAACTGTTCCCTGGGCTCCTTTCCGTTCACTTACTAGGTATTCCCACCTCGTGCAATCGGGTCCTGGCTGCTGCGTTTAACCCAGTGGTGGCTAAGCTTGGCATGAAAATCCTCCCTTGGAAAGGAAGATTCCACTCCCAAGCGGGCAAGGTGTGCCTCATCAATTCGTGCCTCTCATCCCTCCCCACTTATGTTTTTGGTTTCTACTTGCTTCCCAAGTCTTCCCACGAGGGTTTTGACAAACACCGCAGCAATTTCTTCTGGAATTCCTCGGATAACAAGAAAAAACATCGGATGGTCAGATGGGACATTATCTGCCGGCCCAATAATAAGGGTGGCCTCGGCATTACGAATACGCATGTCATGAATATCTGCCTTATGACGAAATGGTGGTGGAAGATTTTGAAGGCCGATCCTGATTCCTTATGATTTCGTCTTATCAAAGCCAAATACTTCCCTCCATCCTCCCCCCCCTCTTGACTGAATGTAAGGGAGCATCTCAGTTTTGGCATAACCTACAAAAAGTCAAGGATATCTTTAGATCCCATATCAAATTCACGGTGGGCAATGGGTCTTCGGTGCGTTTTTGGCTGGACAGGTGGACTGGGGATGGGCCTCTCGCCCTCTCCTTCCCAATTTTGTTTTATTATTGCGCTATTCCTTCTGTTTCCATCTCGGAATTTGCTGCCTCGGGTTGGGACCTCCAATTTCATCATTCGCTTTCTCCCGTAGAGTTGGAACGGTGGCATCAACTTTCTTCTCTCTTTCCCCTGCTCTTGGAGTCTAGTGACGAGGTGACTTGGACTCTCTCCCCCTCTGGTACCTTCTCGGTTAAGTCACTGTATGCGCATCTGTGCGTCCCCTCGGTCAGTCCTCGTTTCGCTCATCTTTGGAAAGCTCGGATCCTCCCTAAACTCAAAGTTTTTTTGTGGAAAGAGGCCCGTGGAAAGCTCCCGACGTCGGATCATATTCTTAAGCGTAATGGCACGGTCTCGGAATTATGTGTGTTATGTGGGCCAGAGAGGACACTAACCACATCCTATTCTCTTGCTCCCTGGCTAAGTTAGCTTGGGCTTGCGTCCGCGAGTGCTTCCTTGTCTCGTGGAACCCGGGCTCATTCCGTGATGTTCGATCGATTGCTAATTCTCTGGTTGGTTCTCACAATCGCCTGTTTGGATTTTCTGGGAGGCTACGGCTTGGGTGCTGTGGACTACTCGCAACAAATTTACTATTGAACACAAGTTCCCTAGCATGCCGGCTCACTGTCTGTATGTTATCTTATCTCTCTTGTTGCAGTGGAAATCAGCGATTAAGGAGGTGGACAAAGACGGCATGGACTTGATCATCTCCCGCATTCATGGTGCCGCCAGGCGTCTCTCTGCGTCCCCTGGATGATATCTTTTGATTATCTGGCTAGTTTGTTAGGGTGATCGTTTCGTAGGCTGGGGCATGCGTGCCGTCCGTGACCAGGTGCTTGGTCTGTATTGAACTTGTTCTTATGTTGGCTCCCTTGGATCTCTGTTTGTGAACCCGTGGCCTTATTTGCTTTATTTATAAAGTCGGGCTGCGGCCTTTAATCTAAAAAAACATGCATGCCCCTTTTAACATAGACATGTATAAACATAGGCACTCCTTGCTCCATGTATATGTACGTGAGGAAAAGATTTCTATGAAATACTACCCAATGACTCTTTTATTGAAGAACAATATTTAACTATTTCTTTTTTTATACTATTCATAGTACAAAATATCATCAAACAAATGCCCCCTCGCCGAGTAGAGTTTGAGTGCGAAGCTAGTCGAGCTCGAGTCGGAGAAAAGAACAAGAAATTGGTTCCAGAGATTGGTTGGCGCAAATACCTTGTTGCGACCTTTGATTGATTTTTTTGGCACTTTACGTCAAAGCAAGCCATCGACGAGACGCATATGTGATAGCAACAATGATATGCTTCCTCGTGTGATAACCTTAAGATCTCCTTATTTTACGGCGAAACATGCCGACACAAGAGAAAAAGACAGAAAAGACTTGGCATATGATATGATCAGGCGCACGCGCTCTGCTGCAGCCTGCCATATATATATGTCATGTTTCTATCCCAGAAATTCTTCTTTAGCGATTAGACGGTAATTGCATGCGCCAAATCTAGAAAAAAGAAAAAATAAAAAAAATGATGTACTTTATTGGACCACGATTGTTGCCGTGGCGCCTGACAATAAAGTAACCTCAAGATCTTCTTAGTTTGCAGCGAAACACCATGCCATGCGCCGAAGGTTTTATCAGAAAAATCGAGACCGTTAAGCCAAACGGTGCCAGCCGACTAGACTAAAGGGTGAAAAAAAATGAGGTACCTTGTTGGGCCACATTGATGTTGTGGCGCCTGACAACAAGGCAGGCTCGAGTCTTCGTCGGTATGCAGCGAAACTCCATGCCGCGCGCCGAAGGTTTTATCAGAAAATTCAGGACCGTTTAGCTGCACGGTGCCAGCCGACAAGACTGAAGGGTTTCATAGCATCGCGCTGGACGCACTGGCGCGCTACACTTCTCCCATTTCTAGGCTTGGCGTGACCATGTAGACGGGACACCAAAACACCATCGATTCCTCGCCCTATTGCCGAGCGTGATAGGTCGGTGGCCAAGGCCAACTTAGCCTGGCGGTGACAACGTTGTGCAAGCTCGTTGTCACCATCGTAGGTATTTCAGGGCATGACCTTGCCCCCGGCGAGGTTGCTGAAGAGTTGTCGTGGTACTGACTACTGAGGGGCAAGGCCGCCTTCAGTGTCAGCAACACAGCTTGAAGGTTGTATTGTCGTGGTTGACGGTGCCCACGACGTACGATGCTTAAGACGACGTTGAGCGGGGGCGTCACCGCCGTCGCTAACGCTCGAGGGACTAGCGCTGCCCCCGGTGTTGTTGTTGTTGTGATAGTGACGAAGCACCAACACTGAGGAGAAATGCCACCCTCAATGTTGGCGACACATGTCGAAGTAGAAGGGTCGACAACCGGTTGGCGATGATGCTCGGCGTCATGTAGGGAAACACCGTGGGCGATGAGGCCCTTACGGAGCCAAAAATAAAAGGTGTCTTCGTCTTCTAGGCCCCATGGTGATGTAGGGCCATGGGTGCCGGCATGATCATCGGCGGTACACGCGCACGTGAGTGCCCACTCACCTTCACATAACTTAGTTGTCCCTGCATATCGTTAGGGAATCAAGCCAAATGGGAATACCCAAAATGCAAGCCAACTCAGAAAGAGAAACAAAGACACAGAAAAAAGTTCTTTTTTGTTGAAAATGTTGGCTTTTCCGTAGAACACTAGTTATGAGTGTGACGTCGGAAAAGGCTGCCAAAGGACTTATTCATCGGGAATCGTCGCAAACCATGACTCTTGCAACTCAATAACTTATTTCCTTCTATGTGTGTGTATCTGTATGTGTATCACGATGTCGTGATTGGAATGCTCCCGAGAGGCAACAAAGAGTTAAACCCTAGTCCATCAAGGCAATGAGTAAAACCCAAGGCTCCACCATGCTCCCTTATATGCCTCAAGAACGCAGAGCCTTGGGTGAGGTGTGTTTAGGGTAGGTGGTTTTGGGACAACGACTTGAAAAAAATCTTCAATGCCTTTGGTGAGGGGGGGTGGATGAATACCTCCCTCCTTCTTTCCAGTGGTTCTCTTATTGCTTGGACTTCGGGACTTTCTTCATGGAAAAAATGCTTCCTTTTTTCTCCTTTTTGGCGACTTTGATGGTTGCACACTTCATGGAGTTTTTTCCTCTTGGTAGGATTTCTTAAACTTTCTAGATTCGCTTCATACTTTCTCAGGGACCCACCTTGAGAACATGGAAGGCAGTCTTCCACCTATGTGGACTACGAACCCTCAGGCATTTTATCTGGAGCTTTGCTAGTACGCCCCAGGGTTGTCAAGCGGCTACGCACCAAACCCAACTTTTTTTGAATTGGGCAGCCCTTTCATGATCTTTTCCCTACCGTATTCCCCAGGGCGTGGAGTCTCTATGAACCTGAGACACATTCAGGAGCATGGGGATGTGGGCTTCATTACTTAGAAGCAACCCAGGTAGTCTTCTCCGTTGCCTCTGGGAGCATGCATTTGTGTGTGTGTCGTGTATCGTGGGTATAAGAGTCGCTCCACTTGCGACACAATGCATTGTGCTTCCACTAGACAAGTCATAAGGCAGCCAAATCGTCCGTCAGCAACTGAGTGTGGTTCGAAAAAAAAAACCCAGTTGTTTTGTAGGATTTTTCAATCCTTTAGAAGGGGAAGACAAAAGAAACACGGATAAGTCGACATTTGCAATTGTGATTGCAATGTGGACCTATATGAGCCACCAAAAACTCCCCATCTTGCAAAGAAAAAAAAACACGAGCAATGGAAATAGGGAAAAGCGGGAAAATAGTAAGGAAAAAACACAAAAAAACTTACGGGAAGTACTTTTTCATGAACCTTCCATTAATCGGCGGCATCGGTCGGGCTCCTTGCGGATGACAATTGGATGCCTGCTCGATGGTGTATGGTCCTTCCCACTGTGGCTCGAACTTCCCCTTCGTCTTGTGTCTGACGATGATGGGGCGTCGAAGCACGAGGACCAACTCGCCCTTCCCGAAGACCCGTCGCTTGACGAGCTTGTCATAGGCTCGCACCATGTTACGGCGATACATCTCCAAGTTCTGCAGCGCATGGAGGCATTCCATCCTCGAGGGAGTCAAGCTCCTGATGTCGCAAGTGTACATGTTCATCGTGCGTGAGCTCTTCGTGCAGAGCTACTCGAAGGGAGGGGAGCTGGACCTCCAATGGCGACACCGCCTCACTCCCGTAAAAAGGAGAGTGGCGTCGCCTGCGTCAAGGTGCGTCAAAGTCGATGAAGAAGTGGTAGACTCATGTGGAGGCTTTGTGTTTGACCTCAACGTGAGTGGAGTTGATGATGGAAACCTCGCCTTCAACAACAAAGGGTTCGCTAGGCAGACATGGAAGGTCCTGCCCCTAGCGTGGTCGAGGCAGGGACCTGAGCCTACCCCCATGCTCTTCCCTTGCGGGTGAAACAAGGGTAGGATCCTTCATTGTCGTTGCGCCAGTTTTGAGAGGAGCATTAGAGTGCTCCTCGAGAGCCCCTCCATGGCTTGCCTGGAGAGTCGTGTTTACCCGAGTGCAGAAGAGTGCACCCAGGGGCTTGCTCGATACCCTCCATAGGAGGTGCGGATTCGACCGCCGCCCCTTCTTGAGGTTTAGGAGTTGAAGAAGCATTGTATTGATGTCCATGCCACCTATTGCCTCGCAGAGGCAAGACATTAGCCCCCGCAGGACATCATGTGTTGGAGAAGTTTGTCGTCGGGGCGCCAATGTGTGACGCTCATGCTGAGGTCGATGACTTTGGGGAAGTCACCTGATCCTGCTTGCCCCCTGTGCCAAGGATGCAACATGGTCTTCATGAACTTCGAGTGTCCATTGAAGGTCGCCCATCTGGTATTGAAGTCAGCGGCGCTCCTACCGCAAATCCTCCTCACGAGGTGCAGGGGCCTCATTCAGAAGAAGGGAGAATTTGCTGTTGGAGAAGGATCGCCCATCGCCTGTCAACATGTGGAGGCATGGCGCCCACATGTTTGGATCAACCTCCGTACGTCGAGTGGTCGCCGAAAGAAGCTCCAATTCAGCGCCCGGAGCTGGAGCACGAACCAAAGCAGCGATAGTCCGCCTGTTGGAACCTCCATGTTGCCCTTCATCTCCTCCATCACAGAGTCCTTCCAAAGAGTGCGTGCCTCGAGCTTGAGCTCGCGACGCTCCTTCTTGGACTGCATGACTTGGAATTGAGACGGGTCCTGTCGTGGGGTTAACATGGTAGATGTCCGAGCCAACAAACTAGTTGTGAGGCATTTGCTGCGAGGTGGTATCGAGAAGAGAGTCGACATAGACAGGGTACTCGGAGATTTACCCAGGTTTCAGCCCCTCTTTGTTCTCGAGGTAAATACCTACTCCTTCTCCTTATTATTGAGGGTTCTGGCTTGTCGAAAGGACTAGCCGGTTTTGCAGATTACAAGATCGCCGGCTCGTAACTTATGTGTCGATGAGATATAGGTTACGAGTCGTGTGTTGGTGGATTGTCTATTTTTTGTCCCTGGCGCCCCGAACCCTTGTCTTATAAAGGTGCCGGGTCCAGGAGCCCATGGATCCAAATTCTACACGAGGTGGAATCCTATTCTATTTCTACTTTACAAATATACTACGCGCTTTACAAGGTAAGTCAAACTCCGTCTTGGGCTTCAAGCTTGTCTCCTTGGCGCGTCCTCCTCTAGGCCGAGTCTTGCTTTGTGGGCCTTCACGTTATAAGCCGGCCCTGAGGTTTGTAAACTAATGCCGGGTTATGGGCTTGACCCATCCCCCCGACATTAGCCCCCAGGATTGGTATGATGATTTAGTCTTCATGGAAATCTTCGTTTGTTTCTTCGATCTTCATAACGCCGACTCCTATAGCTTACCCGACTCTTATCTCAGAATTCGTTGATGCCGTCTTGTTTCTTCAAGGAACTGATGTCGACTTGTACTTTGAAGGAGCTGATGTCGACTTGTACTTTGAAGGAGCTGACGCTGACTTGTTCTTTCAAGGAGTCGATGCCGGTTTGTGTCCTTTGTATCACTTTTTATTTATTTTCTCTTATGTCCTTGCTTTGACCTTTGAGTCAAAAAGTTGTTGCTATATTTATTGTTGTTCTGCTCGAAGCGTCACCATTGAATGCGTGGTGATGTAAGTGCATCAAGTGCCCTCCCCTTGAGGTTTGGAGTTTGATGACAAAACGGTTAAGGGACTGATGTGTTTGTGAGTATACACAGGAGAACAGTCCCTGATGAGGTGTTTAACCACCATTGTCGACCCCCCCCCCCAAAATGTTGAGGAACATTGGATAAATCGGTGTGTTTCCTGAAGAAGGAAGTTGCGCGAAATCCTGAGGAAGTAGGATCCTGAAGCGTTCGGTTGAAGCTGAAGCTAAAGAAGATCCTGAGGAAGTTCGCGCTGAAGACGAAGTTGAAGCGTAGTCTTCGCTAAGACTTTTTATACTTCTTGAGTAATGAAGTTGCGCGAAATCCTGAGGAAGTAGGATCCTGAAGCGTTCGGTTGAAGCTAAAGCTGAAGACGATCCTGAGGAAGTTCGCGCAGAAGACGGAGTTGAAGCGTAGTCTTCGCTAAGACTTTTTATACTTCTTGAGTCATAGGAAAACACCGCACTGTTGGAGGGGTTGAAGAAAACGAGTTCTGAAGGTCTGAGGAAGTGCTCAGTTAGGAATCCTGAAGAAAAACCCTGAGGAAATCTCCTGCAGTAGAAGTTCAGTTCCTCGGGTGTCTGAGACGTTGTTCTTCTGGACACTGAGGAATCTGTCTTCAGTTTAGGAGTTTGGAGACTGCGAGTGCAGTTCTCCTGAAGAGAGAGAAATCTCCTGCAGTAGAAGTTCAGTTCCTCGGGTGTCTGAGACGTTGTTCTTCAGGACACTGAGGAATTTGTCTTCGGTTGAGGAGTCTGGAGACTGCGAGTGCAGTTCTCCTGAAGAGAGTGAGATCTCCTGCAGTAGAAGTTCAGTCCTCATGTGTCTGAGACGTTGTTCTTCAAGACACTGAGGTAACTAACTTCGGTTGAGGAGTCTGGAGAGAGAATACTTTGACCGTGCCACGTGTTGCGTGGTGAGAGGCTAGAACTTGTCTAGCAACGGTCATTTCCGAGGGCATGAGAGTAATTGCATGCATGGGCATTTATGTCCTTTCACCTCGGGTTGCTCCGCGGCTATAAATAGCCACCCCCAGCCCCATTTGTGGGTTGGCTGCTCCGACAGAAAAACTGACACTTGTCATCTGAGAGCAACCCACCTCTGAGGAAACTGAAGAACCTATGTGAGGAAAAACCACCAGCCTGAGTAGTTGAGCATTTCTGAGGAAGTCGGTTCGAGTGATCCGAAGCTTTTTACTCTTGAAGACTATGATCTTCCAGCCGGTGTAGAAGTCTTCAGTCTGAGGAAGTCAAGATGCAATTGTGACTTCCCGGAGTGACTGAGTCTGTGTAGTTTTCGGGAGTCTTCCTTGAAGACTCACCTGAGTTATTGGACGGAGTCTGAGGACTTTAGTTCAAGGAGAACAAGGTGAAGACTATGTCTTCTGAGTTGAATCTCAGCCTCTCCAACCAGACGTAGAGTTGTCGCAGCAACTTGAACTGGTCTACCAAACCAATGTCTTCAATCTCTGGTGCTATCTCTTCAACCTCTTAAGCTTCAGTATTTGATATGATATGCTTCAGCTCTCCCTCTGCTCTTTGTCTTCATACTATGCATCTGAAGCACTTCTGCTTATCTGAATTGATTTATTTCTGTTGCATTATGATGAGCTGCCCTAATGATTACATTCTGTGAAGTTTTATTTCTTCATGATTTTGGTTACTTCTTCAGCTTCATGATTTTCTTCAGCTTCATGATTGCTTCAGTCCTGAAGAAAACCAAAATCTGGTAGTAAAATTGAAAACCTCCCATTCCCCCCCCTCTGGTCGATATATTGCACTTTCAATTGGTACCAGAGCTAGGTACTCCCTTGTTCTGTGTGATTCGGTTTAACCACCTGGAGTTTTAGTTATGTCGACCTCAGGTACAATGAGCGTTGCCTCAAACTGCCCCATCTTCGACGGGACAGACTATCCATATTGGAAGAACAAGATGAGGATGCATCTTGAATCCATTGACAAGGATCTGTGGGATATTGTTGATCAAGGCATTCCTGAAGCAAATCTGATGACTGCTCCTGAAGTTGTCAAGAGGAACTGGCAGCTTGATGCAAAAGCTCGAAGCATCATTGGTGGTCATCTCAACAAGGCTCAGTTCAACCGTATCAGTGGTCTGGATACTGCAAAGAAGATATGGACAAGACTGTCTAAAGTCAATGAAGGAGTCTCTTCTCAACGAGACTCTCGGGTTGATACACTCTGCAGTCTCTTCAACAGGTTCAAGAGGCTGGACAATGAGCACGTGCAACAAACCTTTGATAGACTCACTGACATATCCAATGAACTTCAAGCACTGGGTGCCGCTGATATCACAGATCATGAAGTTGTGAAGAAACTACTGAGGTCACTGGATGACTCATTTGAGTTCCTATCACTGATGATTCAAGAAAGGCCTGACTTCAAGACTCTGGATCCAGCGGACATTCTCGAGCGCCTCAATGCTCATGAACTGAAGCTCTCTGAAAAACGAGATTTATACAGCTCCACGCCTAAGGTCCGCGCGCTAAAAGCTAGAGCACGAAGAGTGTCCTCTGATGAAGAGTCTGAGGCTGATACTGATGATCCTGAAATCCTCAACCGTGAACTTGCTCTCCTCACCAGAAAGTTTCAAAGATTCACGAAGAAGAATCGCTTCGGAAATTCCTCAAGATCGTCCTCAAGAAAAAGCAAAGATGATGACTCTGTCGAAGCAAGAAAGAGAGTCTGCCACAAGTGCAAGAAACTTGGGCATTACATCGCTGAGTGTCCTCTATGGGAAAAGTAAGCTAGACTGAAGAAGAAGAAGAAAGGGAAAGATGACAGTTCTGATGAAACGACTAAGAAGAAATCCTCAAGATCCTCAAAGCCTGCTGGATACAGGAATAGCAGTTCACGTAAGGCTCACGCATATCTCGGAAAAGAATTGGACTCGGAAGAATCTGGTTCCAACCTTGATGATGAGGAAGAAGAATCTAAAGAATCTGAGGGTGTGGCCGGTCTGGCTCTTGCCATGACGCTTGTCTCAAAGTCAATCTTCAGCACTGAGGAATCTGGTCTATCACATGTTGATAATGAAGCTGAAGACACAACCCCTTCCTTCTGCATCATGGCCAAGTCCTCCAAGGTATCTTCTTACTCATCATCAGATGATCCCTCTGATGAAGAACCTGATGAAAACTATGCTAAACTTTCTAAACTTGCATCTAAGCAACAACGTGCACTTGAAAAGATTCAGATCTCACTAAACAAGAGTGATGATATGTTGGTTGAGGAAATGACGAAGACTCAAAAGTTGACTGATGAATCAAAAATTCTTCAGTCAAAGTTTGATGACTTGTTCAATCGTCATGAGGCACTCCTTACCGATCATGAAAAGATGGCTCATGAGTTCCTCATGAGGAAACAAGAACTTGAACGCGTAAGGATGTCTCATGACGATCTGAGGAAAGAAAATGATTCACTCCTCTCCCAACAGATCATCATGCCACAAGAAGGATTTAATCCTCCCTGTTTAAAATGCATTGAACATGATCGTATCATCTCTGTGCCTAGTTCCTCAATGTCTTCAGACTCTGTTATTTCTATTGCTTCTGTGGTATCTAACCCCTCATCTGAGGATACCATAGACATTGCTGAAGAAAATGCTAGGTTGAAGAGTCTACTGGAAACCGGCATGTTCAAGAGTCTGAAAGGACATCAGACCCTTTGTGACATCCTCAAGAAACAGATCCTCAACAGGAACCCGAGGAAAGAAGGTGTCGCATTCACTCGGAAACTCAACCCTGATGGGTCTTACTGGAAACCTGAACAATATCCAGAGACCACTTGGGTTCGGGCAAAGACGCCTCCTCCTGATCCCGATACTTTATCTGGTTATGATACTGTTTCTTCAGTTGTGATGAATGAGTCTTTTGACTCAAACTATAAACTGTTTAAGAATGGTAATGGTGTGGTATTCGCCAGATACATTGGAACTAACTGCAGGAACGGTCCTCCAGTCAAGCAGATCTGGGTTCAGAAGGACCTCATCACTAACCTTCTTGTGAATGCAGATGCAAATGAGTTGAGGATGTCCTCAGTGGACAATTCTTCAAAAAGTCATGAATATGAGCATGTTTCATCTAATCACTTTGTTCACAGGGAAGCTCAGAACAAGAATGCTTACTCCTATGATTATCCTGATACCTCACCCGTGAGGCAATACTCTCCTCGTCGTTCCTCAAATGCTTCAAAACCACCCGTGCGAATGTGGGTGGTTAAGAAGAACTAATCTCTTCTATAGGAACGCGTCCTGAGGCAAACTAACCATATTGCAGATCCTATGCCCAGGACGAAAATTTTGTGTCAGCTGAAGAATATCGTTATACTGAAATCCTGAGACTTAAAATCCTGAGGAATACAGTCCTGAAGAATTCACGAATTCTTCAAACTGATGCTGGCTCATAACTTGTAGTGTGAGATACTAACTCTTCTGTAGGAAAATTCTTCGGGGAGAACTGAATGGATTATGGATAGTGGATGCACGAATCATATGACTGGTGACATAAATCTTCTCATGGAATCTTCTCTGAGTCCTTCATCGAAGAAAACAAATGCATTCGCTAACCATCATAATCACAAGCTATATCAAATGGATGTGAAAAGTGCATTCCTCAATGGTAATGTCGAGGAAGAAGTATATGTTGCTCAACCTCCAGGTTTTGAAGACGCAAAGAAGCCTGATATGGTGTACAGATTGAAGAAAGCTCTGTATGGACTGAAGCAGGCCCCATGGGCTTGGTATGTCACATTGCGTGACTTCCTCATCAGCAAGGGCTTCAAATTCGTCAGCAACGCAATGGCACCTTCATCTCTCAAGAGAAGTACCTCAAGGAATGCCTCAGAAAACTCGATATGCAAGACTGCAAAGGTATCAAGACCCCGATGCCTACAAACGGACGCCTCGGTCCTGATGAAAATGGCAAGGACTACGATCAGAAGGTATACCGCTCCATGATTGGTTCTCTGCTATACTTATGTGCTTCAAGACCTAACTCCTGAAGCACAACAAACGATGCGTCGTACTCCTCAAATCATGAGGAACTACCTTGCTAAGTTTGAAGAAATTAACGTGGAATTGACTCAAGATCCATACGACAATTGTATGGTATCAAGTGTCTCATTCCCTATAAGGTGGGTAGCGCCACCGCCCAAACACCTCAGGATTTGGTGTTCCTCAACTTCCTCAGGATTTGATTCAGCTTCCTCAAGATTCGAAGTTTTCATTTCTGATAATTACCGAGTTTTGTCCTCAACAACGTTCACCTATAGTTATTAATCTTCAGTTTTTTTTTTGCTTCTTCATCTAGGTGAACGTGATCGGACCCGTCCCTCTGTGCTCACTTATCTAATCTGTCTATCTCATATGCATTCATCCGGAAATCTTGTATTCCTCAGGCTGAGACCATTAGTCATCATCATCAGCCTGAGACCAGTTGTCTTCATCCTCAGCCTTTGTCCTCAAGTTCCTCAAATCATGGATTTACTGTTACAACTGTCTTCAATTTGTTGCGATTTTACCGCACGTCGTGATTATCCACCATCAAGATATCCACTGAGGATCCCAACAATCAGGGGCAATCTGGTCCAAAAATTTCGCAACCCCTCAGTTTTTACCCCTCTATAAATAGCCCTCTACCCCCTCCTCCGGTCATTTACCCCCCAACGTCTCCCTCACTCTCGCGCCGCCGCCCTTGAGCTCCTCAAGCTCGAGCACTACTGTCGCCGGAGTTCGCCGTCGCCGGGGACGAAGACTCATTGTTCCTCAGCATTCGCCTCAAGTCTGGTATGCTTATTCCTCAGTGGTTTATTCCTCAGCATCTTATTCCTCAGTACTGTTGTGTCCTCAAACCAGTTAATCCTCCACTGTACTGCTAGCTTTCTGAAACCTATACCTATGCCTCATTCCTTTGTTTTCCTCAGCCTATTCCTCATGAACGCATATAACCGTACCACACTTCCCTCGCAACTTAATTCTGTCACAGGTACATGTCTGCTGAGGAATCGTATGGTTCTCATAGTCTCACTTCATTTGCAGCTCAGCTCGAACGTACAATTCCTCAGTCTCCTTAGCTGAAGAAAATGCCTCCTCGGCGCAAGCACACTGATACTGCTAAAGACTTACCTCCTGAGCTCTATGAGAAACTGAAGACTCCAGAACGTGAAACTGCTGATGATCGTAAGAAAAGGGTCCAGAAGATCACAAGAGAATGGGCCAAGCATTGGGTGGCCTATCAATGGCTTAATCCTCAACATGAGGAAATGTTTGCTGTTAATCCGCCACTGAAGACATTGGGTATCAAGGCTCGACCTCCACCTGCACCAGGCGTCATTCCTGATCCCACAACAATGCGCATTCCTGAAGACTTTCCTGCGGCATATGAGCAGTACCTCAAGCGCTCTCGCAGCCGTGTCAAGAATCTGGTCCGTGACATGACTGCTTCAATACAGATTACGCCTCAAGATCAGTCTCAACCCAGACAACAACCTCCGCCTCAGCACCGCAAAAAGGCTCCTGGCATGAAACCTCAAGTTTTTGGATCCTCATGTCAACGCACAGATGGTGCTGCCCCCTCCTCAAGGATACGCACTGATGAATCTGGTGCTCCTGAGGCCTCAATCACAATGCCTCAACCTCAGCTGAAGACCAAAATTATTCTTCAACGCGGCCCTCTCCCCTCACCAAAGAAAACTGCTATGCGTGGTGCCATTCATCATACTCCTCAATCTTCTGATGATGAAGATGAATTTGAGGATTTGGCCAGCTTCGTCGCCACTGAAGCTGATAAGATTGAATACGTGCGTGCTGCGGCCAGACGCAAAGCTGAAGCAACGGGTTCAGAAATCCCGCTTCTCCTTGATCCCAAGAAGATCTTGGAGTACATTGAAATTTGGTCTCTTAAGCCTGACACTCCGCTTGATGATTTGGACATCCCGAAAGACATCAAATTCTATGTTCAACAATTCCTCATAAACGAGATTCATCAACGAGATCTTCAGAAACAGTTGAAGGCCAAACTGAAGAAAGTCCTCAGTGACTTCAAAAAGAAACCTATCACTGATGTTACTCCTCAGCAGTTTATAGAGCATCAATGTGAAGTTCAACGCCTCAACATTGAGTTCGCTGCCAACCGTACTTATATTGGCAAATCCAAAGAACGGATCTCTCAACAGGTGGCAAAGTTGATGAAGCTTCGACAGCCTGCTTCCTCAGTACCCACTGATGCCACTGCTAAAAGCCTCAAGCGCCTGCCTGAAGCCCAACCCTCTACTCCACCTGCTGCGAAGAAGCCTACTGTTGAAGAACCCATTGATGCTACACCACTTTCCTCAGCTCCTCCGACCAAACAGGCCGGTGATACCACCGTTCATATTACTGCAGCCTCAACTCCACCTCAAAATCCTCAGCGCAGCTTAATCGTCTTCACTCCACCCCCTGCTGCAACATCCATTGTTCCAACTTCACCGTCCCCAACGCCACCAACTATCACTTAAGTTGAAGACATGGACGTCGACATTATGGATGATGGAACTCCTCATGTCCATGATGATGACTATGGGCTGACACACTCACCCACTCATACCGTCTTCTCACCTGAGCCTCACTCCGACACCGTAACCGAGGTGCTTCCTGACACTTCTCTGCAGTCTGAAGACTCTGTTGGTGCATCGTCCTCAGCGTCTGATGCTGATGACCCCGAAGCCTCTAGTGGTCCAACAAATTCTGCTGCTAATACTGATGCTGCAGCAAACACCACCACTGATACTGATGCAGGTGACACTACAACTGCTGATCCTCAGCCAGACCCACCTGCTGCTGAAACTGAAGATGAAGCCGACCAAAGCACAACTGCCCCTCCTGAAGCAGAAACCAGTACAAATGCTGAAGCTTCAAAGGATGGCTCTGAAGATAAACAGGCCACATCGCCTCGTCTCCCCAAGGACATCAACACATCTGTGCCTGATGCATCTGCAGCGACTCCGCCTCAGCCTCAAGCTACTCTTCAGATTGAAGTGCCTCAAGCGCCTTCCCCACCTCAAGGCCCAGTTCAAGCTAGGTCCTTGTGTCCGAAGCAGAAGCAACCATTCTTCCGTGACCTTGAAGCTGATGATACTCCAAGCTTTGATGCTACTGATTTCTTCAATGCCATGAGTTTCTTTCAAGAGGGGATTCAAAATCCGTATCACTCTGCTCCACCTCGAAAGCTGTTGAGGTTCTGGACTGCCACTCAGAAGAACTACTATGCTTCAGTGCTCTACAAGCAAAACAAACTGTTTCCTCACAAGCACATCCCTCTGATGGATATGGAAGCCCTTCCTTGCTTCAACAATGTGCTTCAGGATCTGCATCATGCCAAGCTGCTTCAGTTCTGCTCTGAATGCATACACTGGAATGAAGAGCTTGTGCTTCAGTTTTATGCCACGTTGTATGTTTCAGAAAATCCTCTGGATATCAACACCTGGGTCCTCGAGTGGATGACTGAGCATCATCACTACACCATCACTGTTCCTGAAGCAATTGATATTCTTGAGTTGCCTCAGTGCACTTCCCCTGCTGCCTGCTCCTATGGGTCTCAAATACTTCGAGATGACCTGATGAACATGCTCATGAAGCCTCAGGCCCATGAAGCCCCAGCTCGCACAAAGTTTCCAGTCTCTGAGCTTCGGTATCTGCCGAGTACAATGTATCGGATTCTGGCGAAGACCTTCTGCCCCATCAAAGGCTATGAATCCACTGCTGAAGAAGTCATTGCTGTCATGAAGAACATACTTCACAACCTCTGCATGTCTGGGCCAATCAATGTTCCTGACTTCTTCTTCAGAACTCTAGTTGATGCTGCACAGAATCCTCATATCCTGAAGCCATAAGCGCCTTGGATCATGAAGCTAATCCGACCAGTGACTGGAATTGGTTTCCAACCTGATCACCCGAATCACAGGACTTATCTGCCGCCTGTCGAAGTGCTTCAGCATACTATTGCTTCAAATGACAAAGGCAAAGGCATCTTCTATGAAGAAGTTCTCCCGACCAATTCCCTCGGTGGAAATATTCGTCATCCTCAGTCTCGCACAACTGATGAAACAAGAACTCATGCCTCAACTGAGGATACAACTCAGGCTCGAGTGATGACTGATCGAGAGCTTCTGATTAGTCTTCATCAGAAAGTTGATAGAAATCATGACTGGGTAAAGCGTCAGTTTTCTGAGATTCTCAGCTATATGGCTCACACGCATTCTTCTGTGAAGAAAGTGCATCAGTATGCTCATCATACATATCAACATCTTGATGCCCTGATGAGAGAAGTAATCACCCCTGAAGACCTTGCCAAGTTGGAGATTCAACAGCCTCCGATTCCTGCCATCAGACCCCCAAGACAATTCAGACGCTGCACAACTCCTCCTCCGGCCATGGATTCTTATTATTCAAACCAGGAGATGACTGCTGAAGAAGCTGAAGACACTGCTGGATGTCCTCACACTGCAACGGACTGCCTCAGGCGTGACTCACCTCAGCCTTGAAGCAACTTCAAAGGGGCGTTAGCTTCAGTTTTTCCCTTTTTTGTTCATTTTATGACAAAGGGGGAGAAATATGTTAGTCTTCAAGCGGGTTTTAGTTATGGGGTTCTTCAGTTACAACTCTCGTTCTTCAGATTTTTTTGTAACGAGTTGTAAACTGTAATTTTGGTGTTTGCCTGATACTATTCCTCAGTTACCTCATGCTATTTCCTCACGTTTATCATATATGCATGTGATTATCTCTGCAAACATCTCTATCAGTGCGTTGTTTAATTCCTCAAACACTTCATAACATGCACTGCTAAAAAAATGCCTGGATATAGGGGGAGTTCCTCATATACCTCAAAATGCTTTATATATTAAACATTCTTCAACTTATATGCATATCCTCAGGGGGAGCTTCACTATATTCAGCTTAATGTTAAAAATGTTCTTCAAAGTTTTTTTTATTCTTCAAACTCATAATTTTATCCCCGTTGAAGCTTAACCTGATTGTCATCAAATCACCAAAAATGGGGAGATTGTAAGTGCATCAAGTGCCCCCCCCTTGAGGTTTTGGAGTTTGATGACAAAACGGTTAAGGGACTGATGTGTTTGTGAGTATACACAGGAGAACAGTCCCTGATGAGGTGTTTAACCACCAATGTCGACCCCCCCAAAATGTTGAGGAACATTGGAGAAATCGGTGTGTTTCCTGAAGAATGAAGTTGCGCGAAATCCTGAGGAAGTAGGATCCTGAAGCGTTCGGTTGAAGCTGAAGCTGAAGACGATCCTGAGGAAGTTCGCGCTGAAGACGAAGTTGAAGCGTAGTCTTCGCTAAGACTTTTTATACTTCTTGAGTCATAGGAAAACACCGCACTGTTGGAGGGGTTGAAGAAAACGAGTTCCGAAGGTCTAAGGAAGTGCTCAGTTAGGAATCCTGAAGAAAAACCCTGAGGAAATCTCCTGCAGTAGAAGTTCAATTCCTCGGGTGTTTGAGACGTTGTTCTTCAGGACACTGAGGAATCTGTCTTCGGTTGAGGAGTCTGGAGACTGCGAGTGCAGTTCTCCTGAAGAGAGAGAAATCTCCTGCAGTCGAAGTTCAGTTCCTCGGGTGTCTGAGACGTTGTTCTTCAGGACACTGAGGAATTTGTCTTCGGTTGAGGAGTCTGGAGACTACGAGTGCAGTTCTCCTGAAGAGAGTGAGATCTCCTGCAGTAGAAGTTCAGTCCTCATGTGTCTGAGACGTTCTTCAGGACACTGAGGTAACTAACTTCGGTTGAGGAGTCTGGAGAGAGAATACTTTGACCGTGCCACGTGTTGCATGGTGAGAGGCTAGAACTTGTCTAGCAACGGTCATTTCCGAGGGCATGAGAGTAATTGCATGCATGGGCATTTATGTCCTTTCACCTCGGGTTGCTCCGCGGCTATAAATAGCCACCCCCAGCCCCATTTGTGGGTTGGCTGCTCCGACAGAAAAACTGACACTTGTCATCTGAGAGCAACCCACCTCTGAGGAAACTGAAGAACCTATGTGAGGAAAAACCACCAGCCTGAGTAGTTGAGCATTTCTGAGGAAGTCGGTTCGAGTGATCCGAAGCTTTTTACTCTTGAAGACTGTGATCTTCCAGCCGGTGTAGAAGTCTTCAGTCTGAGGAAGTCAAGATGCAATTGTGACTTCCCGGAGTGACTGAGTCTGTGAAGGTTTCGGGAGTCTACCTTGAAGACTCACCTGAGTTATTGGACGGAGTCTTAAGACTTTAGTTCAAGGAGAACAAGGTGAAGACTATGTCTTCTGAGTTGAATCTCAGCCTCTCCAACCAGACGTAGAGTTGTCACAGCAACTTGAACTGGTCTACCAAACCAATGTCTTCAATCTCTGGTGCTATCTCTTCAACCTCTTAAGCTTCAGTATTTTATATGATATGCTTCAGCTCTCCCTCTGCTCTTTGTCTTCATACTATGCATCTGAAGCACTTCTGCTTATCTGAATTGATTTATTTCTGTTGCATTATGATGAGCTGCCCTAATGATTACATTCTGTGAAGTTTTATTTCTTCATGATTTTGGTTACTTCTTCAGCTTCATGATTTTCTTCAGCTTCATGATTGCTTCAGTCCTGAAGAAAACCAAAATCTGGTAGTAAAATTGAAAACCTCCCATTCACCCCCCCCTCTGGTCGATATATTGCACTTTCAGGTGAAAATCGAAGAGTCGCCATAAATGTCGCCTACCATGCGTAATCTACCCATATTTTTATGGTATTGATTGACCACTTCTTTTTTCTACTATAAATGAGCGTCTGTTGAGGATGACTTCTCCGCATATTCATCCTCTTCTTTATTTCTTCCATATTCTTTCCCCATGGCTCCCAAGCGCAACGTTTCTGCAATATACGTTGTTCCCAGCTCCGGTGCGGGCTCCTGTGGTGGCAGAGGTCGCGGCAGTGGTAGAGGAAAAGGCAGGCGTACCGCTCGCCAAGCCACGAGTCCTGATTCTTCTCCCCCTTCTTCTACCGAAAGGGTTGATTTTAAAGTGGAGATCATCTCGGCTAGTCGTCGCCGGGTGAGGTTCCCGGATTCTTTTGCCAAGATTATGGCAGCCTCCAGGCCCTCAGGGTTGTGGCTCCGCTCAGAAGGATGTCCCCATGGGCCAATTTTGGTGGCTGTCGATTTTTCTGAAAATGACGCCATGTATCTGGAGAAAGATTGGAAAACTTTCCTCCGCTCCGGAAATATTTCAGAGGGAAGGACCATCATTTTATCCTATGATGGAGATGAGACCCTTTGGGCCAAGTTCTTTGATTCTGATGGTGATCGAATCGACTGCTGTTTCGAAAGTGCTAGCAGCATTGATGAAGATTTCCATCATGAAGCTGAGGAAGCCACCCTAAAGGTCGAATCTGAAGATGACGACTGAAGCCTTTGTAGTTTATGTTGGGGTTCGGGGCAGAAAACACAAATTTTTCCTTGACCTACGATACCCAATCCCAAGACCTATGCTATGCTGATGCAAGTAACAGACAGAAATAGATCGCATACCAGTATGTAGTCCGTTAAGCGGGAAATGTTCCCGCATGAACGTGGTTGGTGTAGTCGTACCGGCAATCCCCGATGCCGCGCAGATCCACGATGACTCCTGTAGCCACCCGATCCTTGTGGACCGATGACGGGATTACGTCCCCGTCGGAACGTTGCTGATGAAGACCTCGCGATACGACCACGACGATGAAGTAGCACCACAAGTGTAGTGCCTCGCGGGATTATACACATACAGTATACCCGACGTCCCTCCGGGCTCCGAACCAGTAGAGCAGCGGAAAGAAGATGGATTCAGATCCCGATTCCAGCAGCATGACGGCGTGCGTATAGTGGAGAAATCCCCAACCCAGAGCAGCCTCCAAACAACGGGAGTCCACTCATAGGAAGGAGAAAGGAGGGAGAGAGATGAGAAACTTTTCTCAAAAAATTCATGATTAAAAGGGCACCCCTACCCCTCCTTATATAGGCCAAGGAGGGGTGCCACCTCCCCTCAACTTCCCATGTGGGACTAATCCCAAGGGGAGGGGGGTGCCGCACCAATAAGGGGGGTGGGCCCCCTCATGGCGCCATGGCCCATGGGGGAGGACTCCCTCTCCCCCTAATGCGCCCTATGAGGCCCATATGCCTTTTAATTCATTTTTAATTATATTTAATTATATTTTAATATTTAATTCAGATAATTAAATAATAAAACATATATTAAACATTATTAAATATATTTTGAACCTTTCAAAATACCCAGAACAGCTTCCGGCCTTCATCGGAACAATTCCGGTCATCACCGGAACAATTCCGGTGTTCTCTCCAATTTCTCCGGTGATCCCGAATCAATCCTTACTGCGTCGAGTACCCTTAAGTGTAACACCCTACGGTCCGGGAAACAGCAGACATGATCGAGACGATTCTCATTGATCAATGACTAATCAATTGGACCTGGTTACAATCCTTGATAGCCCCTGCGCTTCCATCGAATGAACTTCAATCGCTGTTGGATCCGTTAACCGTGTGCCTGTTCCCTTTGTCCTATGGTACTTTGCTTGTCCGAGGTTTGATCACCGGTATCGAATATACCTAGTTCGTCCTCATTCTCAACAAATAAGTTTACTCGTTCCCGTGATATTACAACTCCGTGACCTAGTCACACGTTTGCAAACTTTATGATGTAACATCACCGAGTGGGCCCAGAGTACCTATCCGTCACACGGATGGACAAATCCCTCTTTGATCTATTTGCATACTCATCAACCATCTATTTCGGAATACCCAAAGTGCACCGTTATGGCCAGCATATTTCAGTCAGGCGGTGGGATACAAATCAAAGTCTCCTCATAGATGACAATTACGTATGATCATTACGGTCAAAGGATCTGGTCACTACGTTATAGTTATCGCAATGTCGAACTATGTGACTTGATCACATCGCAACACTTCTGGTGGGTGTATGTCCATCATATCATTATCCAATGATACGACTCCATTGTCAACAGACGCCATTGTCTCATGATCAGGAAACCTTGATCATCAATCGCCCAATGGACTAGTATACTAGGGTTAACTAGGGACCTGGTTGTTTGTATACCACACCTGTATTAATGTTTCCGCTTAATACAGTTCTAGCATAGTATCAAACGTATTATGAACTAATGGAATATGCTCGATAAAACATATTTTATTGGCCTCTAGGGCACATTCCCAACAGTCTCCCACTTGCACTAGAGTACAAATAAACTAGTTGCATTTTCTCTGGATCATAACTCCTTATTGATCATGCTTGCCCGTGGAAGAGGTTGTATCAACGGTCTGGGTACCATTCAGAACCGTATGTCCTTTTGCAAATCATAATGTCACCTAATTTGACATTCCTTCATTATCCACTGTAATGATGAGGTATATATATTTGGCGGTGAAGTGAGACTTCATTTGCTGTGTCATAGCAATGACATCCGGTGAGTCAGAAGACTTTCCCATAGTCATGCACACTTGAAACTCACTCAATCAGAAGTCGAACTTCTTAAGCCATAATATAACTCCTGCTACTTCTAAAGAAGCCACATCAATGTAGATTCAATCCTTGGTGCATTGTATGCAACTTTGATGTCTAACCATGTTATGATATCTCAATTTTCTAGGTTAGTGTCAAAACTTGAACCAGCATAACATTTATGGTCAAGTCCACTATCCTTTACAAATTTGAGATGTATCCTCAGTTCTCTTCAGACACTGAAGGATAAACTTAACTCTTTGTTCAATGATTTACTCATAAATCATATCACAACATGTTCTTACTACTAAGAACTTGGGTCACATTACGTCGAGTACATAACTCTGGTTTTATATGAAAGAACCTATGACAAAGGCATAGAGGATCCAACACATCCATTTCTTTCATTGACCATTAACCATTGTTCTTGTACTGAGATTAACTCAACACTTCTCTTGGATATACAAGTAAGGACCACTTCTTGACTTGTCCCATTCTGAACTCCTTCAGAATCTTATCCAGGAAAGTATTACGACTCAATGTTATTAAACACATATCTATCTTAATAGATCTTCAATGCTTAATACTTTATTCATCTTCATTTATGAACGATTCAAATAATCATTAACACAAACTGCACCATTCATAATATGTTATCCATATATGAGAATGTTATCATGCTCCCACTCAAATATGTCAGCCACATATAAGACAAGGATAACATCCACATGGCTCCCACTTAGATATGTCAGACACATATTAAGTTCAGGATACTAACCACATGGCTCCTACTCAAATATGTCATTTACATATAAGGCTAGGATAATACTCCCATAGCTCCCACTCAAAATATGTCGTCTACATATATCAAGTTTTAGGAAACTATTCAGCTCCCACTCAGTTTCATGCAAATGCATGTTTCCTCGATATTTTGGCTAAGTCCAAAATCCTTTGATCATTCATCAAATCGAGAATTCAGTTTACGAGACACTAGTATCCATATGTTTTTCCAAAACCTTCTGGTTGTACCAATTACAACACTTCTTCAAATACAGGATTTGAGGAAGTCACGGTATTGATAACAATCCTGGATCAATCGTAGTGAATATCCCTTTGACTCAAGCATTGCTACACATTGTAGTCAACCCATTGAATTTGTCAGAAACAATCTTTGTGACAAACCAATCTTGACGTCCCTTTGATGTTCACATTTATTCCTCATAACTCTGAAGTTATTGTGAATATCAAGTAACCTCCTTACTTGATAAGATTCAAGCAATCTTAAATGTAACTCAACATAGGATTTTATAACTCATAGTCATATCTCGTACTTAGGTCCACCATCGCTTCTTTGTAGTTCGTAGGAATGTCTTGTTCCATTAACATGACAAGTGAATCATGAATATCATTTTGCACCAGGGGCAAATATATATTCTTGAATCCTACCTTTCTCAGTAAAAGCTCCCATCAGAAAATCATGATCATTATCATTAGTTTCTCCTCTTATTGTAGAGCATTGCTTCCAGAACATATTCCGTTGCACTACTCTGACATTTGGAGGCAAGGTCAATTACCTTGGTTGAACTTTCACTTTTCTTCCATTACCACATTTATCAAGAACAATTCTTGACAAACACCAAACATAGCAATACAAGTTTTGCTCCTTTTGGTTCTAGTTGTGGAAGATGCATCCATAGTTGTCCAAGGATACACTACAAAGATAATTTATCTTACATAAATCAAGCTTCCTAGAAACCACAACACACCATGACATATATAGTGTTGGTTTCCACGAACTCAGATGGTTCCCTATGCTGAAGTGAGTGTTTGCATATTAAATTAATAACTCTAAACAATAATAATGTAACTTGGTAAGAGATAACTTAGACCATACACTTTTTCATAGAATATGATCACAATGTTCAGGCACGTCAATCATATTGAAGTGTCTCAAGACATTGCAATTTGTGGAACAACTTTCACACAAGTCTTTATGCCCAAGACTAACTCAAAACATTTGTCACTTTGATCAAATCGTAGAGACTTGTCTTTCTTGTTAATTTAATATCCATCTTTACTCTGAAATCCCTTTTGATCATATCAAATTATTTCAGACTCATGTTTCATTAGTGAATACAAATATTCATCTAAGTCCACATACGAATCACGAAAATAATGAAATTCACCACATGCTGACATACGATACATCACAATGTATGATACTCAACAATCAGTACACATTCCGTTTACCAGAATGTGAGGTTTTAGTCATCTCACCTAAAAGGCATGGTTTGTATGTGTCAAGAGATCAAGTATCTTAAGACATCATCATACCATTCATGACTTAAACTGTAGTGTCATTATTAAGCCTGGATATTTCTTGGCATTACAATATTTCTTATAAATGATCAAACAACTATCATCAATATAAGAATAGCTCATTCATAATCGTAATGTGACCATAATAGATATCATTCATAAAAGGAGAACAACTGACTTGTTTCTCACTAATATGAATAATTGTCTTCGCGAGATGCAAGACACACTAATAAAGTCCTCATTCAAACGAGCATAAACTTTATTCATATATTAATCAATTGATAGATGTAGAGGGAGAGTGTTGTCGACCATCAACTATCTTGATTGCCGTCGTCACACATTGTCACCTCATCCCTTCCAAGCCACTCTCAAGCAGTAAGTTCAAGCATTGAATACTTAATCAACCACAATTAGTGTTTCGTGAGAAAGACATTTATAAATCGTATATCAAATATACCTTCTCCGTCAATGACCATTCCTGCATTGGTTCTACTCTTAAAGTTCTCAACTTTAACCATGACCTCATGACAGGTGAACGATTCTCCTTCATGACATAGTCCAGACATGGTCTTTGTAACTAGGAGGAAGCTGATGTAACTCCCCAGTTATCGCAAAGTAACCAGTCATTCAGTAGTCCAAGTTATACACAAGGTGTTCCATGTATCTTATACATTTTGCAAGTGACTTTCTCAGCAGGTTGTTCCTTCCACCATAGTTGAAAGAAACCCCGTCCATATACTCATATTCCATTACTCTGATTTGTGACCAAGTGCTTTTCAAGTTCACCTAGCACGTCATACGTGTTGGTTAACATGCATTCACAATTCAGACTCATAGAATGAAGTATGGTGTATTGGACAGTCATTCATAAGTGACGGTGAGTGCGATACTCATCATCATCTTCCTTGATTACGGAGTTGTCAGGTGTATCTCCTAGCAGTTCTTCGTATTATGTTTAGCAAGTCATTACTAATGAGTATGTCTCTAATGGTGTTGGTACACATCAATGAAGTAAGACCCATTTACCTTAAGTTCTATCACACTAAAAGAGCCATAGTTCTAAACATTGGTATGACGTTATCTACAATGATATTTGCTAAGACATGAAGATTAAGTTCATAATATGGAGTTCATGTTTCAAAAACAATTCTGGAACTCCCACTCAGACAAACATCCCTCATAGTTTGTTCTAAGTGATTACACGATCCTTGAACACCATACCTCCCCCGATCGTCACGGCCATCAGTATGTTGTTCAAGGTAGGCCATCATGCCAATCACATCATCCATGTGACTCATGCTCGACCTTTCGGTCTCTTGTGTCCCGAGGCCATATCATATACATGCCAGGCTCGCCACCACACCCTATGTGATTTGTTGCTGTGTCATGCAAGCCCATATCATATACATATGCCAGGCTTGCTACACCCACCTCATGTGGACGAAAAAATGTTTGACACACGTGTGACACGTGGTGCCTCCATAATGTAGAACTTTCCAGGTGGTCCTCACTAGGGTAAGGACACTATGTTGGTTTTAGTGAGGGATCATCCTATTATGCTACCGTCGTATATCTAACATATTAGCAAAAAAGGATGCAACATAAATCATACATGCTATGATCCCCCCGACATGCAAATTAAAGTTGAAAACGCCTTTCTACTTTATCTTTTGCAAGTTTTACGTGGCTGCTAGGGGTTTCGAGAAAAGAATCGCTTTCTATCCTGCGAAAACAAGCCACAACACCAATCCCGCAATTGTCTCTATTACACCCCTGTTGGGGCCCTCCGTTGCAAACATCTTCGCATCGCTAATGCAGAGAGACAGACACCCCCCAGCCACTTTATATGGTACAAGCCATATGTCAAGCGTGGAACCAGTCTCGCGTAAACGCGTAAGGTCGGTCGGGGGCCGCTTCATCAAACATTGCCGCAATGCTAAATGAGTACACGTGAGAGGGTAACAATTGAGAATTTATGCCCACATACTAGATGTGTTCTATCCGTACAATACATCTACGCATAGCCTTGCTCAGATACCACTGTCGGGGTTCGGGGCAGAAAACACAAATTTTTCCTTGACCTACGATACCCAATCCCAAGACCTATGCTATGCTGATGCAAGTAACAGACAGAAATAGATCACATACCAGTATGTAGTCCGTTAAGCGGGAAACGTTCCCGCATGAACGTGGTTGGTGTAGTCGTATCGGCAATCCCCAATGCCGCGCAGATCCACAATGACTCCTGTAGCCACCCGATCCTTGTGGACCGATGACGGGATTACGTCCCCGTCGGAACGTTGCTGATGAAGACCTCGCGATACGACCACGACGATGAAGTAGCACCACAAGTGTAGTGCCTCGCGGGATTATACACATACAGTATACCCGACGTCCCTCCGGGCTCCGAACCAGTAGAGCAGCGGAAAGAAGATGGATTCAGATCCCGATTCCAGCAGCACGACGGCGTGCGTATAGTGGAGAAATCCCCAACCCAGAGCAGCCTCCAAACAAGGGGAGTCCACTCATAGGAAGGAGAAAGGAGGGAGAGAGATGAGAAACTTTTCTCAAAAAATTCATGATTAAAAGGGCACCCCTACCCCTCCTTATATAGGCCAAGGAGGGGTGCCACCTCCCCTCAACTTCCCATGTGGGACTAATCCCAAGGGGAGGGGGGTGGCGCACCAATAAGGGGGGTGGGCCCCCTCATGGCGCCATGGCCCATGGGGGAGGACTCCCTCTCCCCCTAATGCGCCCTATGAGGCCCATATGCCTTTTAATTCATTTTTAATTATATTTAATTATATTTTAATATTTAATTCAGATAATTAAATAATAAAACATATATTAAACATTATTAAATATATTTTGAACCTTTCAAAATACCCAGAACAGCTTCCGGCCTTCATCGGAACAATTCCGGTCATCACCGGAACAATTCCGGTGTTCTCTCCAATTTCTCCGGTGATCCCGAATCAATCCTTACTGCGTCGAGTACGCTTAAGTGTAACACCCTACGGTCCGGGAAACAGCAGACATGATCGAGACGATTCTCATTGATCAATGACTAATCAATTGGACCTGGTTACAATCCTTGATAGCCCCTGCGCTTCCATCGAATGAACTTCAATCGCTGTTGGATCCGTTAACCGTGTGCCTGTTCCCTTTGTCCTATGGTACTTTGCTTGTCCGAGGTTTGATCACCGGTATCCAATATACCTAGTTCGTCCTCATTCTCAACAAACAAGTTTACTCGTTCCCGTGATATTACAACTCCGTGACCTAGTCACACGTTTGCAAACTTTATGATGTAACATCATCGAGTGGGCCCAGAGTACCTATCCGTCACACGGATGGACAAATCCCTCTTTGATCTATTTGCATACTCATCAACCATCTATTTCGGAATACCCAAAGTGCACCGTTATGGCTAGCATATTTCAGTCAGGCGGTGGGATACAAATCAAAGTCTCCTCATAGATGACAATTACGTATGATCATTACGGTCAAAGGATCTGGTCACTACGTTATAGTTATCGCAATGTCGAACTATGTGACTTGATCACATCGCAACACTTCTGGTGGGTGTATGTCCATCATATCATTATCCAATGATATGACTCCATTGTCAACAGACGCCATTGTCTCATGATCAGGAAACCTTGATCATCAATCGCCCAATGGACTAGTATACTAGGGTTAACTAGGGACCTGGTTGTTTGTATACCACACCTGTATTAATGTTTCCTCTTAATACAGTTCTAGCATAGTATCAAACGTATTATGAACTAATGGAATATGCTCGATAAAACATATTTTATTTGCCTCTAGGGCACATTCCCAACAGTTTAGGCTAGTGAGTCGGTAATGAATTTTTCGGCTCTTATTTTTATTTTTTCTTCTGATGTAAGACTTTTTAGTCTAATGAATGAAATCTTTGTTTCCCAATGAATCTTTACAAGTCAAATTTTCTCTTGACATGTGTATGAGATTCATCTGTCTTGATGATGTATGTATAGCCCCCTGAGTCGGTTGGAACAAAATAATGTTATGCCGACTCATAAATGATTTGCAAGTGTTAATCCCCAAGACTCGGTAGAAATATAGTTTATGCCGAGTTTTTAAAGAAAACTTGAGGTATATTCCCCATGAATCAGTATGCGTATTTTTGATGTCATGCCGAATCATAAGAAGATAATTATATTTCAAAAGAGTTGGTATGAACGTTTGTTTATGCCGTATTTTTTAGACAGGTTTCAACTTGTAGTCCCCATGAGCCGTATGAATATCTTTGTATCTTACCGGGTCATAGAAAAAGATTTTCAAGTTATAGCCCCCATGAGTCGGCATGTGTATTTGGAATATTTCCGATTCACATAGGAATTTTCGAGTTATATTCCCCATGAGTCGGCATGTGTATCTTGACATATTGCCTCATTACACGGAGAATTTCGAGTTGCATTCCCCATGAGTCAGCATGTGTATCTTGACATATTGCCGCATCACACAGAGAATTTTAAATCTTGTAAAACCTTCAAGGTTATTGTATATGCTATATATAGAATATATGCTTTATGATGATGCATGCAAGAAAGTAAATTACAATTGCTCATATAGAAGCCGGCTCTGGATTCATCTTTGCCTCATCTTCTCTTTTTTAAGAAGAATTTTGGGTTATCCATGAGTCGGAACTTCTCTGTATGCCGTCTCACATTGATCAACGTTTTTCCGTTTTCTTTTAAGACTAATATGTTAGTCCAAAATTCGGGTTTCACGTTTGTAGATCTTATGAGCATCAAACATATAAGAAGTTATAAGGCGTGGAGTACCACATGTACAGGCTGAGTTTTTCTTAGTTTTAAAGATTAATGAGTGTGTCATTTAAGCCCCCAAGATCTTCCCTGAAATAAGCTATGTAAATGTATCTACACAGATATGCCGGGTTTTCTCAGTTAGATGTTAATGGGTTTGCCATCAAGCCCCCTGAATTATCCCTGAAATAAACACATAAGTGCTCAGACAACAGTTTGAGAGTTGATCAAGCCCCCAAGTTTCTGAGATTATAATAATGCAAAGTATGATATGTATTATGCAAAAAACAGTAAGTAAATGTATGTAATGAATGTGATGTTTTGATTTTGAAGGGGTTTGTAACGACCAAAGTCATATTTTTGGCTGTGTGGCAGGAGACGGTTGCAACGAAAGTCGACTTTTAATGGTATGGCGAAAGCCGGTGCGATGAAAATCGACTTTGTAAATTCATGAAGCAATGAAGCCGGTGCGATGAAAATCGACTTTTTCAATTCATGAGGCAATGAAGCCGGTGCGATGAAGATCGACTTTGTAAATTCATGAGGCAATGAAGCCGGTGCGATGAAGATCGACTTTGTAAATTCACAGGCAATGAAGCCGGTGCGATGAAGATCGACTTTTATATATTTTATTAGGCGAGTGCCGTTGAGACATAAGTCGACTTACAATTTCAATAAAATGGCATTGCTTTCCTTCCTAAGTGTAATACGGACGAAGTTGTGCGATTTTCCATGACCTGAGGGTATCTTCCATACAGGTGCGTGTCTTCTCCTTCTGTCGTATATCGACTTGGTAGTAGGATCCATTGTACAGGTTCTTTCTGACCACAAACGGTCCTTCCCATGGAGAGGATAACTTGTGCATTTTGTCCTTCTTTTGTATGAGTCGGAGCACCAAGTCACCTTCCTGAAAAGTCCGGGTCTTGATTCTACGGCTATGATAGTGTTGTAGGTCTTGTTGGTAGATAGCCTACTTAGCTGCCGCTAGCTCTCGTTCTTTGTCGAGAACATCTAAGGCGTCTTGTCTTTCTTTCTCGTTGTCGTCTTCTACATATGCTGCAACTCTAGGTGAGCCTTGACGTATGTCTCTTGGGAGAACGGCTTCTTCTCCATAGACCAGGAAGAAAGGCGTGTAGCCGGTTGACCTGTTAGGAGTCGTCCGTATGCTCCATAGTACTAAGGGTAGTTCCTCCTCCCAACTTCCTGGTGTTCTTTCTAAGGGAACACAGAGTCGGTGCTTGATGCCTCGAAGTATCTCTTGGTTAGCTCTCTTGTCTTGTCCATTGGACTGAGGGTGAGCGACTGATGAAAGATCAAGTCGGATGTGCTCCCTCTGGCAGAATCGCTGCATAACCCCTTCTGATAAGTTAGTTCCATTATCAGTGATGATGCTATGGGGATAACCGAATGTGTATATTATCTTTTTGAGGAATTTCAGTGTCGTCTCAGCATCACACTTGCTAACCGGCTCTGCTTCTACCCACTTGGTGAATTTATCAATTGCCACAAGTAGGTGGGTGTTCTTGTTGGGAGATCACTTGAACGGTCCCACCATATCAAGTCCCCATAATGCAAAGGGCCAAGTGATAGGAATCATCCTGAGTTCTTGAGCCGGAACGTGATCTTTCTTCGCGTATTGCTGGCATCCATCACACTTTTTGACGATATCCTTCGCACCCGCATGTGCTGTAAGCCAGTAGAAGCCGTGTCTGTAGGCTTTGGCCACAAGAGAGCGAGAGCCGGCATGATTTCCACAATCACCAGAATGTATTTTGTTTAGGATGGCTCTTCCTTCTTCTGGTGAAACACATCTTTGAAAAACATCTGTGGGACTCCGCCGATGTAACTCGCCATTGATGATGGTAAAGGATTTTCTTCTTCTGATGATTTGCCGAGCCAAAAGCTCATCTGCTGGCAATATCCCCCGGGTCATGTAATCCATATATGGTACAACCAATCTGGGGTGGCGTGAATTGCTGCGACCAGAGCTGTCTCCGGGTCTGGTTCTGCTATGTCTTGCTCTGTTGGTGGTTGCACAGACGGCTTTGTCAAAACATCAAGGAACACGTTCGGTGGAACTGGCTTGCGCTGAGAGCCGAGTCTGGATAGGGCATCGACTGCTTCGTCTTTCCTGCGGTCCACGTGGTGCACTTGATAATCGACAAGAAAGCTGGCTTGTCTGTCCACCTCTCGGCGATAAGCCACCATCATGGGATCCTCCGAGTCCCATGTGCTTGACACTTGTTGGGAAACGAGATACAAGTCACCGTAGCATTGGATCCGGCTTATGCCCATCTCACGAGCCAACAGTAGCCCATGGAGTAGGCCTTCATATTCTGTTGCATTATTGGTGCGTATGAATTGTAACTGCAAAACATAACCGAATTTTTCCCAAGTCGGGGAGGTAAGAACCACACCAGCTCCTGATCCTTGCAACTGCCTACTCCCATCAAAGTGCATCGTCCAATATTTGGTCACCGGCTTATCTTGGGGTGCTTGGATTTCTGTCCAGTCATTGATGAAGTCATCTAGCGCTTGAGATTTTATGGTCGTGCGTGGCTCATATTTGATATGGTAAGCCCCCAGCTCTATAGCCCACTTCGCAATCCTTCCTGTGGCTTCTTGGTTTTGAATGATATCTGCAAGTGTAGCCGAGCTGACCACAATTATGGGGTGCTCTTGGAAGTAATGCTTGAGTTTTCGGCTTGCCATAAACACACCAAGAACTAGCTTTTGCCAGTGAGGGTAACATTGCTTTGATAACGTCAGCACCTCACTAACATAATAAGCCGGCCTTTGTAGGGGGTATTCCTTGCCGACTTCCATACGCTCAACCACAACTACGGCATTGAAAACACAGTTGTTAGATGAGATATAGAGTAGCATGGGTTCCTTTGGTTTGGGAGCCGCTAGGATCAGGGCGTGGTTTAGCTGTTTCTTGAGTGATTCCAGGGCTTCATCAGCTTCATTATCCCAAACGAAGTTATCCGACTTTCGCAAGAGCCGGTACAGTGGTATTGCCGTTTCACCAAGTCGACTAATGAACCGGATTAGGGCGGCTACACATCCTGTAATCTTCTGGACTCCTTTGATTGACACCGGCTTCTAGAGGGTCATGATAACTTTTATCTTTTCCGGGTTTTCCTCAATGTCTCTCTCAAATACTATGTATCCAAGGAGTTTGCCGGCCGGGACCCCAAAGGTACACTTTTCCGGGTTCAGCTTCATCTGGTACGTGCGCAGGTTCTTGAAAGTTTCCTGCAAGTCGCTGATGAGTGAGCCGCCTAGTTGTGACTTGATCACGATGTCGTCTACATAAGCGTGCACATTGCGTCCAATCTGCTCCTTGAGGCAGTTTTGCACTGTTCGTTGATAAGTGGCTCCTGCATTCTTCAAGCCGAAAGGCAGTGAGGTATAGCAGAAAATGCCAAAGGGGGTGATGAAAGCCGTCTTCTCTTGATCCTTGAGAGCCATCTTAATTTGATGATAGCCGGAGTAGGCGTCAAGGAAGCATATGAGCTCACATCCCGTAGTTGAGTCTATGATTTGATCGATACGAGGTAACGCAAATGGATCCTTTGGGCAGGCCTTGTTCAAGTCGGTGTAGTCGATGCACATACGCCAAGTCCCGTTCTTTTTCAAAACGAGGACTGGGTTTGCAAGCCACTCTGGATAAAAGACTTCCATAATGAACCCATCAGCTAGGAGCCGAGCTATTTCTTCCCCAATTGTGTTCCTCCTTTCATCGCTAAAACGACGAAGGAATTGTTTGACCGTCTTTAGTTTTGGGTATGTATTTAGGTGGTGCTCAACGAGTTCTCTCGGGACACCCAGCATGTCAGAAGGTTTCCATGCAAAAATGTCCTGATTCTCACGGAGGAACTCGATGAGCGCGCTTCCCTATTTATCAGATAACCTGGCCCCGATGATGAACTTCTGGGTAGAGTCACCAGGGATAAAGTCAGCTTTCTTTGTGTCTTCAGCCGGTTGAAACTTGGGGTTGTTGTCAGGAGTCGGTTTTTTCAGGATCGTGGAGTTTGTCGGGTCTACCTTCTCTCTTTATGCTGTTAGATCCTCTTTGGCACACTTCGACTCGGCAATCTTGACATGCTGCAGGTCGCACTCCGTTGCCCTGGGCCGGCTCCCTTGTACGGTGATTGGGCCATAAGGACCCGGAATTTTGAGTGTCAAGTAGACATAGCATGGTCGTGCCATGAACTTGGCGTAAGCCGGTCTGCCCAAGATGGCATGATATGGGCTCTCAAGATCGACTACCTCAAAGGGTATGATCTCAGAGCGAAAGTTTTCGGCGTTTCCAAAGGCCGTCTCTAGGTAGATCTTTCCTATCGGTCTTTCCGACTTGCCTGGGACTATTCCGTGGAAACAGTATGGGAGTGTTGCATCTGTTTCTGGTTTAATCCCATCCTGAGTAAGGTCTCATAGTACAAGATGTTGATGTTGCTGCCTCCGTCCATGAGAACTTTTTCAAGCGTGTATCCTCCAACTTGTGGGGAGACTACCAAGGCCAGTGCCCCCGGGTTATCTACCACTAGGGGGTGGTCATATCTTGTCCAGGTGATTGGCAGTTCTGACCAATTAAGCCACCTGGGGCAGGCCGACTATGTGGCCACGATCGTAGCAGCCATCTTCTGCAGCTTCTTGTCCCTCCGACGGCTGCTGGTGGTGAATACATGGAAAGCCGAGCGATTTTGAAGTTGCTTTGGATTTGTTTGAAATCTGGCTGACCCTGACTGGTTTTGCTGTCCTCCTCCTCCTGGTGCCTGCTGCTGATTTGCGGGGCCGGCAACTTGATGACCTGGATTCTAGTTATGATTACCTTGGCCAGCAGACCCAAGAGGTCCCTGGCTTTCTCGTCGTGTGTATTCTTTCATAAAGTTGCACTGTTCCCAGGTGTGATTGGCTGGACGTCCGGGTTTTCTATGCGATGGGCAAGGACCTTGCATAGCCGCTTCAAAGCTGTTCGGGCGAAAGCCTCCTCCTTTCGACTTACGGTAGCTGCTTCCCCCTTGCTTCTGTCGCTGATAGCCGACATGGACGTTGGCTCCTAGGTCAGAAGTACTTTTGTCATGACGTCGTTTGTTCTGCTGGCTCTGAGATCCTTTGCCGCCGTACTTTTTATTCTGGCCGGCTTTGTCTTCCTCAGAGTCGGCATCTTTCGTCTTGTCAGATTCGACATATTTGATTACTGCTTTCATGAGTTCACCCATGTCTTTGGAAGTTCTCTTAAGCCGGCCGAGCTTGTGCACCACAGGCTCAAACTTAAAATTCCTTTCCAAGACGATCACCACAGTTTGGGCTGTAATAGTGTCTGAGGAATGCATTATATCTGATGCTCGTCGTGCCCAGCTGAGAGTTGATTCCCCTTCTTTCTGGACACAATGTTCCAAGTAGACAATCATTGTATCCCTTTTCCAGGTTCCTTGGAAGTTTGTAATGAATTTCTCTTTGAGGTCCATCCATGTGGTGACAGAATTCTCAGGGAGGTTTTTGAACCAGATGCGAGCCGGCCCTTCCAACATCATTGTGAAGTAGCGAGCGCAAACCCCATCAGATGCTCTCAAGAGATCCATGGCGAGTTCATAACTTTCCATCCATACTGCCGGGTCCATGTCAGCTGTATAATTTGCCAGTTTATGAGGTGCCTTGAAGTCTGCTGGTAGGGATGCGTTCCTATGAGCCAGTACTAGGCATCGGTTAAATGTTGATCTTCCAACAGACTCAATATCTTCGGTTCGAGGGAGAGGCTGGTATACTGGCTCCACGCGACGGTCAGTGATACGTCCAAAATGCATCACTATTTTATATTGTAATTTAACCCCATTCATTGATATATTCCACTTTAAAGTATTGTTCTTTTGTTATTTTGGCTTGTTTTACACAGTTTGCAACTTTCCAGTGCCGAAGCAGCAGAAGCAGAATTCAGAGGTGAAAAGTGGACATCAAGTTGCTGAATCAGATCAACTCCAAATTTGATGAAATTTGGCGTGGATCATTATTTTGGAGATTAACCGGAGGAGACCAAAGATTGACCAGAGGGGACCCACCAGGGCTCCAGAAGGGTCCCTGGCGCCCCCCTAGGGCGCGCCATGCACCCTCCTGGATGTCTGGTGGCCCACGTCGATGCCCCCTTTGGCCTATATTACCCCCTTGGGTAAAAACCCTAAAAGGAGGAGTTTCAGAGTATCGCCGCCGCCTCATGGCGGAAACCTACAGAGAAGAAAAAGCCATCTCCGGCGGGCAGATTCCACCGGGGAGATCATCGCCATCGTCATCATCATCGTCACGGGCATCATCGAGATCATCATCATCATCCCCAACATCAGCACCATCTCCATCTCCATCCCATCTCATCTCACAATTGCAACTTGTGTTGTAATCCGTACTATCTATCCTCTCTACTCTGTTAGAGTTGATTACTACTTTGTGGTGAATGCTATTGAGTTTTGTTGGAGAAATATCATTGTGTCCATATTGTTTGCCACCCATCTATCACCTCTGATCATGATCTCTTTTATGTCTTGTGAGTAGTTACTTTAGTTCTTGAGGACATGGGAGAAGTCTAGTTGTTAGTAGTCATATGATTTTGAAGTATTATGTGTTGTTTGATATTTAAGTTGTGTTTTTATTTTCCTAGTGGTGTTGTGTGAGTCGAACACCCAACACTTCGCCTTATTAAGGACCTAGGGGAATACATTGTGCACAAAGGATGCTTTTGGTGGGTTGTCGGAGTGACAGAAACCTGAACCCCAGTTCGCACACTTTTGCACAAGGGAGTTATGGATCCTCGATCGTAATGTTGTGGTTAGGCTTATGCCTTAATTACTACCTTGTATTTGCATATGCTTGCAAGGTGTATAATCATAAGAGTACACTTATCTTAGTCTAGAAGGTGTACTAGCATTGATCCACCCACTCAACACTTATCAACACAACACACAGTGCCGATACGGAATATGGCAAAAGCATATGACTATCTCTCCCGTGTGTCCTCAAGAACGCTTTAGCCTTTATAAGTTCACTTGCTAGGCCTATCCTTTGCTCAAAAGGATTGGGCAACTTATTACTCCTCAGTTACCCTGTTTACTTTGCTTGTCTTTTACCTTTCTGTTGCTTAAACCAAAAATCCATAAATATTTATCTTTTAGTGTTTGCAGACCTTTCCTTATCCAGGTTCAGTTGTCAATACCTTCTACTCCTCGTCGGGATCGACATCTTTATTTATCGAAAAGCTACAATTGATCCCCTAGACTTTTGGGTCATCAAGAATTCGTTTATTGGCGCGGTTGACAGGGGAGGCATCCCAACTAAACCTATCAACTTCACCGCCATCACTCAGGTGCGGGGTAATCCGGCTGGCATGTGAATCCCACCGCTCTCTAAGGGTCTGGGTTGTATAGTACTTCACGCTGTCGATGGATCCCAGACGCTGGAGGACCCGCCGACTCTGCTTGCCGACTCATACTATGATAAGGAGTTGCATGTAAATGCGAGTGTCCTTGTGAATAGTTGGCTTGTTGAGTCACTGCGGTCTTGAGCAACTCGGCGGCTTGGCGAGCGGCCTGATCAACCGGAGTATCTCCATAAATGGGTGTAGTGGTTAGGAGCCGAGTGGCTGCCATCACGTTTTCCATAGGATTGTTGTAGTGATTAGGCGGCGTGTGAAACCGATCAGGCCGAGAGGGGGAGTCAGCTGATTAGGTATATTGAAACCCGGAGGTGTTGATTGCTGTGGGATTTGGAACAAGTTCCTCCTTGGCAGGTTAGACGGTATCCGCACTGCAGGTCTGTCAGCGCGTGCAACGCTTAGTTTCTGAGCCTCTATCAGCTCTGACTCATCTCGTAGGCGAACAGCTTCCTGCCGGAGCCGAGTCTCCTTCTCTGCTAGTCCAGCGGCCTTAGCGTTGATATCCTTGCGTATGTTGATGACCCGGTGCCTGAGCTGCTCAACCCTTGTCTTCCAGGCCTCTTGATTCTCTGGTGTTACTGGGGTGAGTAATGCTTTCTCAAAGGAGGCCGCGGCTTCACTAAGGGCTTCTGCCCCAGTGGGACTTGGGCTGCTGAGCGAGTCGGTTGGTCCACACCCGGGTGAAGGGGTGCACGTTGATCTCCCTGGCTTTCCTATGCTCCAGCCCTTGAATTCGCCATGAAAACATAGACACAGTATGGAGGCTCAAAGTAAGGGAAATCCAGGTTGTATTGATATTGCCATGTTTTGCCTGATATTGCTATGTGTTATATACACTTTCATACAATTTTGATCATATTTGGACTAACCTATTAATTCAGTGCACCCCAGTGCCAGTTCCTGTTTTCTGCTGTTTTTCTATTTCAGGTTTTCCCCATATTAAAAATGATCCAAAAATTCCAAAAAAAATACAATAGAAAATCAGTGTACCGGAAGCTTCCGGAAGAACCAAAGTGGGGCCAGAGGGCCACCACCATGGCCCCAGGCGCCCTCCCGGCGCGCCATAGGGTGGGGCCACGCCAGGGGGCCACCTGGACCCCTGCTGGCCCCCGGGCTGCCCCCCTTCGCCTATATATTCTTCGTTATGGGAAACCTCGGGAGACAAAACCCTTTTTCGTGATCTCGCCTCTATTCCGCCGTCGCCGCGCTTCCAAGATTGAGAGCGCCAGCAGACCTCTTCTTGGCACCCTGCTGGAGGGAGGATTGACCTCCGGGACCTTCTCCTTCATCATGGGCACTTCCTGGATGATCCGTGAGTAGTCTACCTTGGACCATGGTTCCATGATCAGTAGGTATGTGATGTTCTCCTCCCCTCTTTGTTCTTCATGGATTAGACCTTGTGAGCTGCCATCCATGATCAATGCACATATTTAATTCTTTCTGCTGTTGCTATGCTGAGTTTGCTAGGATCTGATGGATTATGAGACTATGTTCAGTTTGTGATTGAGTAATATATTTGGTTCTTATCTTTTATATTTTCGTTCTTGAGTAATTCTTGCATGTTCTCCGTTGCTGTTTATTGCTTTGGCCAAGTAGTAGTTAGTGACTCCAAGAGGGAATGTTATGCTCGATTGTGGGTTCATGCCCCCTGATGACTAGATTGAGTGACAGAAACATGAGTCTAGGGGCTGTGCTGCTTCCACAAGGGGGAAAACAACGGTCCTTGTAATCGTGGTTGCAAGGACTGTTTACTTTACGCAAAGTTCTTTTAATGCAGTTGTCTGTTGCTTTGGGTTTACACTTTGGGTGGGGCTCGCAACTTAATACAAGCGAGATGTTCAGGCTAGATATCTCAAGGTGGATGATTAGTAGTAGATGCAGTTGGATTTAGGTCTACTTATTTTGGCGTATTGCCCATGCTTTTGAGCCTTTTACTTTCTTTATAGCATAGTTAGCATTGCGGTGCATTTTTAATACTGTCAATTTCCCAGCTGTGATTTGTTTACCTCGCATAGCGTTTTATCGTCTTTTGGGAGAGAGACACCACTAGTGAACATATTCTAATCACTGTTTACACGCTCAATTATTTCCTGCTTTTAATATCTAGTTGCAGTCACTATTATCCTTTATCCCTTGCATTTGATCCTTTGTAAACAACAAGGCCGGAGAGATTGACAACCTCTCTGAACTTCGTTGGGAGCAAAGTTATTTGTGTCGTTTGCAGGTCCAGGTGAAGTAATCAACCTCGGTGCCATTGTTCACTTTACCACCTACTTGTAGCTTTCGGAGTCCTACGGGAGACAAACCCTATCCTCTACGTTAGGGGAAATTTTCTGCTATCCCACATCTCATCTTCCACTTGGGGTAACCAACGAAGGGCGAGAATCCATTATCATCTCTCTCACATCAAGCAAATTTCTGGCGCCGTTGCCGGGGACTCCAATCTACAAGATAGGGGAGTTGCACACTATCTCTTACCTTTGCTTTTTAGTCTTGTTAGTTTACCTTTCAGTTTTTATATTAGTGTACTTTATCGAAAATCACAAAAATTTTGCTTGTCCCACTTGCTGCTACTATGGGTTCCACTGAAAACACCAATATGTGTGACTTCACTAGTCACAACAATAATGATTTTATCTGCACTCCTATTGCTACACCTGCCACTTCAGCTACCTCTTATGAAATTAAACCTGCCTTGCTGAACCTTGTTACGAGAGATCAATTCTCTGGTGCTGGAGATGATGGAGCTTTACACTTAAATAATTTTGTTGAGCTATGTGATATGCAAAAGCATAAAGAAGTAGAAGGTGATGTTGTTAAGCTTAAGCTTTTTCCTTTCTCTTCGAGAGAAGGAGCTAAAATCTGGTTTCAATCCTTGCCTAGGAATAGCATAGATTCTTGGGATAAGTGCAAGGATGCTTTTATTGTGAAGTACTACCCACTTGCTAAAATTATCCAATTGAGGAGCAACATTATGAACTTTATGCAATTGGACAATGAACACGTTGCCCAAGCTTGGGAACGTGTGAAATCTCTTGTTAAGAAATGCCCTACGCATGGTTTGACTACTTGGATGGTTATACAGACTTTTTATGCAGGCTTGAACTTTACCTCGCGGAACCTGTTAGATTCCGCCGCTGGAGGAACCTTTATGTAAACAACAATTTGTGCTGCCACAAAACTCCTAGATGAGATGATGACTGGCGAGGGGGTGACCCCACGACTCCTACGGATAAACCTACCTGGTGTCCCTGAAGACAGAAGGCCCATGAAGATACAGCCTCGGCCCGCTAATTGGCACCGACGTAGGAGTCTGCGACTCACAAGGAAGGTGCGAGAACCTGCCGTATGGAGCAAGCTAGGGTTAGGAAAGCTTACCTGTAAACATAGGTGAACTCCCCGAGACCTAGCCCAGTATATAAGGGCTTGGAGGGGCGACGAAAAGAACGACCAATATCATCTGTAACCCTAGCCTTGAGCGCTCCAGCCTTGGCATCCACTGTAATCGCATCTCCCCCATCAATAATATCGAGCAGGAGCATGCCTTCCTTTTTCCCGACGAGCTATCGTCCAACCTGTGCCACTCATGACTAACCCAGGGTCCCTGACCATGGGATTTCCCGTGGTTGATCCCCGTCAATTGGCACCGTCTGTGGGAACTACAGAGGTTAGGATCACGATCTCGGCGGTCCCGTCTTCAGCAAGCTACAACTCAAGGGCAAGAACCAGATCTAGCCCACTCGAAGGATTCAAGATCACGGCGGACATCTCTGCCACCCCATCAAGACCGCTCGGGCTACAGCTGTGCCAGGACCGACACTACCGTAACGGCCAAGTGCAACGTCAGCGCCGAAGGAATCGACGACCTAGAAGAACGGCGAGAGGCCTCTACGAAGGAATTCCACTCGACGAACCGCGACACGCAGCGGAGGACTCGCAAATCTTTCGACAACCCACCGCCGCCTGGGCACCCACCGCACATCAAGACGAGGACTACGAGATCGAAACCAGCGATCAGTAGAACCATCACCAAGGAAGAAGGAATCGACGACCCAAAATGCACGCACGAGAGATCTACGGCGAGGCTCCAACGAACGAGCCACGTCACGCAGCCGTACAACCGACGACCACTCGACGACACGTCGTCGCACGAGCACCTGCCGCCAACCAGGACAGCGACTCCGAGACACCTGTGGGCGAGTACTATGACCCAGATCGAAGGCCGGATGAATTCTCCAACCTCATCAAGAACCAAGACATGAGCCGAGGAATCGAAACCGACCCTCGCTTCCACGAACACCCGGAGGATCACGAGAAAATCTTCAGAATCTCAAGAAGGAAGAGGCACGCGGGATCTAGCAAACTCACGGCTAGAGAGCAGCTAGCAGGACCCTGCACGATCCACAGCTTTGAGGATGACTGGGGACGTGTCAGGTCAGGCCACACTTTGAGAGAGTGCCGCCTGTTGAATGAGCTAGCCGACGACCTCAAGAAGGAGAAGCAGAAATAAGACATGCGCAACCGGCGACCCGAACAATCGCCGCCCTCAAGCCCGGCAGGACGTAACAGCCCGATGCAAGGACAGGTTCTCATGATCCAAGAGGGAAGGGTGCCGCAAACACAACGCGACGCCTACACCCTGCAAGCTAGAGCAACCGAGAGCATAAACATAGTCGAAGTCTACCAGCTACATGACACGGAGACCAGCATCACGTTCTCACAGGATGACCATCCACCCGCAGTCCCAAGACCGGGGCACGCGCCCCTGGTGCTCGATGCACAAATCAGAGGGTACGATATGGATAGGGTCTTCATGGACGGGGGCAGCAGCATGAATATCATCTTCGCCAGAACCCTGCAAAAGATGCTGATCCCACGATCAGTATGGAGAAAATCGAGCACCGAGTTACACGGTGTAGTCCCAGGAGAAGCAGCCACATCCCTCGGAGTCATCGAACTCGAAGTTGTCTTCGGCAACCGACGCAACTTCGCAAAGCACGTCCTCGAGTTCGAGGTACTCGACTGGCAATCGCAGTACCAGGCCATATTGGGACGGCCAGCATTCGCGCAGTTCATGGCGGTCCCACACTACGCCTACCTCAAGCTCAAGATGCCAGGATCAGCAGGAGTCCTCACGATCAACGGAATCTTCGTCAAATCAGATCAATGTGATCGTGACTTCCACAGAATCTCCGACACATTCGGAGCTGAACAAGAACAAAGAGAAATAGCCATGGTGACGGACAAGAGTACCTTCCCATTGGTGAACCGAAGTGAATCCAAGGAGTACGGACACGACTTCAGCATCGACAGTGACACAGTCACTCACCAAGTGCACCCGACGGACCCGGACAAAACAGTCCGTGTGTACGCCCACCTACCAGAGAAGCAGGCGACGGCTCTCGTCGCTTTCCTTCGAGACGATTGGGAAATATTCGCCTGGTGCCCAGCCGACATGCCTGGGATACCACGCGAATTCGCGGAACACACCCTACGCATCAAGCAAAACACGAAGCTCGTGAAGCAAGCGCTGAGACGATTCTCGGAGCCCAAGCGCCGAGCAATCGGAGAGGAAGGCAACCGGTTACTCCACGCCCAGTTCATCCGAGAAACGAAGAAAGCCACCTGGATAGCTGTAAGGCCCAATATGCGGTACTGTTCTAGATCTAAGTGTTTCCACCCAGATCCGGGGACGAAGCACATATCGGTCCCACCGGGACATATGACAAAGCCATATGCCCCGGATTTCCAACATGATATCACAACATTACAGATATAGGATACAACATCTCATACAATTGGCATACAACTGCCTCAAATACAATACAACAGCGGAAGGTACATGTCTGAGTACAGACTACAAGCAAATGCCTACTGATAAAGAGAAAAGCATCGATCCCATAACCACACGGGTCCAGGCCCTCCGCCGGGATCCGCCTAACTAGTCGTCGTCGAGTCTCCACGTGAAACGTCGATCACCATACCTGTTGTCGATCAGAACCCTGAAAAGAGTTTGGGGGTAGTATCATGAGTACAGAGGTACTCATCATCCAACTGTAGTGGTCATCTGACCCAGCAAGGACTTCATCACTCGTCATTCTAGGACAACTAGTAGTTTACGGTAAGGAAGGGGTAAGTGGTGAGGTTGCTGCCGCACTAGCATTTATGAAGTGGCTAACGATCTAGAGAGTAAGATAAGAAGCCAAGCATTCGATGAGGAATCGCCTCCAACAAGTCTTGCTATCCACCTACTACGCAAACATAACACCTATCCTATCCTTGTCCTCCTCTTCGCATCCCAACGAAGAAGAAGCAGTCAAGGCACACACACGTTGATCAAGTTATATTAAGACTATCTCAGTTGTTGTTGTCTATGAACAGGACGTAGGTCTCAAGTCGTCCATAACCGTGGGCACGGCTTCTCGAAAAGATTTAACCCTGCAGGGGTGTACCAACTGCCCATTACGAGGCTCCGCACGCACGTCCATCACTCTCAGTTGCTACCCATTACAGGCAACCATTTTATGATTTAGTTCCAAGAGATCCGAAACGACAGGTCCCTCTAACTAACAACGAACAAATCCGGGTGGCCCCCGGTGAGTCGACATCCATCACAGGAGCCGGCCGCTCTCTCGATCTGGTCTCTACCGTCTGTCGCAGGTTTGGATAGCCGGCTAATCACACATTGGGAAACCGGGTCCTCAGCCGGACAAAGTGGGCCAGCAAGGGAACTATGTCCTCACTGGTCCGGGTTGTTTAAAAGATATCTGCTAGGAGCGACCCGACAAGATATATATGCATGTTTTCAAATGGTAAATCATCTTGGGCCACCACTAGAAATGTTTGAAGCTAGATAGGTAAGAAAAGGGGACCCCATAAAATCCCACACGCAGTTAGGCACGCTCAGTCTTAAAACCAATACCCGGAACTCGGATCCTAGGTGACTCGAATGGAACAAAGCGTCGAGGCGGGATAGCCTAAACCTTCCATCCTTCGTCGAATATAGTCAACATTTATAATAATCATATCATCAACAATAATATAGTAATCAGGTGATATCCCAACCCAAAGAGTAACAGGGTAACATCGTAGCATCCTAAGCATGCATACTAAGCAGGGGCTGAGCAACGAGCAATAGTAACATAGCAGTACAAGGTTTGCTGGGAAGGGACATGGCTGTATCGGTTTGAAAGAGGTTGTAAACATGTGGTAGGATCAAACATCGAACCTAACCTATACTAGCATGCAAACCGTTGGTTGAAATAGAATGGATCATAAGTAATGTATAGTCCTTGCCTGTTGATAAGTCGGGTTCCGAAGGTGTAGTTGATCGCACGATCGCGTCGTCTCCGAGAGGTACCCGCGGAAGCACACAAGAAGTAAACACTGGAAAGAAATCAACGGTGCACCACTATTACTACGGAGCAACACAAGATCAAAGAGACAACACAAGGCACGGCAACGCGATACGGATCTATCGTCGAGAACGGTTACTAACGATTTAAGTGGAGTACTCGTCACACACGACGAATACCGCACGTTTACGGTGGTTCAAGTTTCTTAGCTACAGGTGTCCAAACAACGGTTATTAACATGGCAACTCAAGAAAGCATGGCATAGCACACAAACATGGCAAGAGGTGAAGCACAATGTAAACTATCTATGCTAGTCAATTTAAGTGAGGCACAACCTAAACATGGCATAACACTAAGTGCCGCACGATGATTAAAACATTTGGTACTGTTCTGCCCTATACCGTATTTTAGGTTGGTTAACAGCAGCAAACAATAGCATAAACACAAAGAACACGAAAAACTAATCAAGTTACATATAAAGAACACTGCAAACGGAGTTACGGTTAAAAAGATATAAGCAAAACAAGTTACGCACACATGCTGTATAAACAGGGGTAAATCTATATGCAAAAGTGCAGCAACATGACATAGAAATACATTGGATGAAATTAGACATGATGCTTAACAAAATGCAATTGGAATCACTCAATTCCGATAAACGGTCGCGACACACTCGTCGATTGAAGTTGCAACAAAATAACAGTTTCAGCAATAGCAGCACAATAACATCAGGATAGCTACTTTGGAGCAAGATATAAACATGATGCAGAAAGCAAATATGGCATGTGAATGCATGAAACTGAATTAGAAACATTGCTTAACCCAACGCAAAAGGAATCAGTGCAATAGGCCTCATGGATTTGTTACAATCATCATGCAAAGTTGCAACAAAATAATAACAGCAGCACGTAACAGGAATTTGTAGCAGTTTAACGGCCTGATGCCCTGTTCAGCACACAATTACACAATCAAGATGAGCTCAAATGCAAATGCTCACAAAAGATGAATTAAAGTACACATGAAACTAAGCAACTCTCATTTTTGGCGCCTCGCGATCCGAGCTACGGTTTGACGGGAAATCGCAGCACAAAATTGAATCAGCAGCAATTTTTACAGGACTTAGAAAAATAACAGGGTCTCAGGAAAAAAAAAGAACTCGGGCTGAATTCTCACTTTGGGCCGTGCCCTCCTAGCAGGCCGGCTGGACAGAGGCTGACGGCTGGGCCTTGGCTGGATCTGGGCCTGGCGCTGGAGTGGGCCGCAAGGAGCTGTGCCGCAGAGGCTCGCTGGGCCGGCCCACCTGGCCACAGCGGCGGGGACGTCTGGATCGGGATCCTCCCGATCCCGACCGGTGACCGTGGCGGCGCCGGCTGCCAACTCCGGCGAGGAGGGCCAAGACGGGCGAGGGGCGGCGGATCCGGCTCCCAGCTGCCGGATCTGGCCGGTGGAGGCTTGAGGCGGCGGGGTCGGTGTCCATGGGCGGTGGCGCCTCGGGCCGAGCTGGCCGGCTGCAGCGGGGGCGCCATGGCGGCGCGGCGGCGCCCCTTGGTCGACGGTGGCCTGCAGGCAAGGAGGGAGCGAGGTGAGGGACGGGAAGAAGAGGAGGAGGGCACAGGGGTGGCTCACCGGAGCATGGCGGCTCGCCGGACGGCTCACGGCAGCGCGGTGCACGGCCATGGCACGGCGGCGCTCGGGCACGGGCAGGAGCTCCATGGGCAGCGCCTGGATGGGCTTGGGCGGGCCGCGGCGGCGGTTCCAGGGCCCTGCGGGGCCCGGATCGTGGGAGAGGTTGGTTGGTGGCGTTTGGGAAGATCTGGGCCGTCAGATCTCAGATCTGACGGCTGAGATCGAGGGAGAGCTAGGGTTTCGAAATTGGAGGGCTAGGGGGTAGATTTCGGGGATTTTCTGGGGGTGTGGCTGCATATTTGCCATAGAGGAACCCTAATTGGGTGGTGGGAGGCTGGTGGTCTTTATATAGGCAGGTTGGCTGGCTGGTTTACGCAAACGCCCTTGGTACCCCTCTCGCGTGTCCGATGATCGCGTTCGTGACCGCCGAGACTCCGTACGGACTCCGATTCCGACGAAATCTCGAACCACGCGCTCAGCGCGTCGAGCCCGCTGATCGTACCTCACTGCGGTGACATTCCGACAACATTTTTTGGCGCCCCAATAAAATAATCCGTTTATTAAATAAACGGGTTTTTCGTTCCGGTGGCGATGGCTGGTCCTGTGCCGGTAGCGACGGTGATCGGGTGAAATCCCTGTATCGCACAGGTCGTGTGCCGTGGTGTGGAGGGGTTGGTCACGCATCCGATACGAGAAATAAGGGGGAAAATATTCACCGATTATTATTTCGGTGAAGCAAACACTGCAAATAACTCAGACAATCGAACAATTCACACCGAAAACGATTTTTTTTAATTTTTGCAAAAACTGGGCTGTTACAATAGCGAGCCCAGTGCTGGTGCCCAAGAAAGACACGACCGTGCTGCGCATATGTGTTGACTGCGGACCAGTCAACAAGCATTGCCCGAAGGACCAATCCCCCCTGCCTAGAATCGATCAGATAATCGACTCGACAGCACGGTGCGATTTACTTTCCTTTCTTGATGCTTACTCAGGATACAACCAGATCAGGATGAAGGAAGAAGACGAAGAGAACACATCGTTCATCACCCCCTATGGAATATTTTGCTACAGGACCATGCCCTTCGGGCTCAAAAACGCAGACCTACAAAGCAGCAACACTACTCGACGACCTGCGCGAAACCTTCGCGTCGCTCAACAAATACAGAATCAAACTCACCCCAAAGAAGTGAGCATTCGGCGTACCGGCGGGGAAGCTGCTTGGCTATATGGTCTCTGCCCGAGGAATCGAGGCAAACCCTGAGAAAGTCCAAGCCATCACCCGAATGCAAGAACCAACCGACGTCAAAGGAGTACAGCAGCTCACTGGAAAACTCGCAGCCCCAAGCCGCTTCATCAGCAGGCTGGGAGAACGCACGTTGCCTTGCTATCAGCTGCTCAGGAAAGGAGAGAAATTCGCGTGGACGGAGGAAGCCCGCCAAGCATTCGCGGACCTGAAAAAGACACTCTCGACCCCACCAATCCTGGCGGTACCCAAGGAACGAGAGAAGCTATACCTCTACGTGGCAGCACGTAACAGTGTAGTAAGGACATCGCTCGTTGTCGAACGCACAGAAGAAGGCAAGGTCCAGAGCATCCAGAGACCAATCTACTACCTCAGCATGATCCTGACCAAATCCCAGCAGCAGTACCCGCACTATCAGAAGCTACTACTAGCCATCGTCATGACCTCAAGAAAGGTGTCCCACTACTTCGACGAGCACCCTATCACAATCGTGAGCAGCGCACCACTCGCTGACATACTCAACAACCCTGGAGCGACTAGACGAGTCGCCGAGTGGAACATTGAGCTCAGCCCACGGGACCTGCAGTTCAAGAACCCAACAACCATCAAATCCCAAGTACTCCCAGTTTTCCTGGTCGAGTGGACGGAGGTTCAGACACCAGGCCCCCATAAACCTATCAAGTTCATGGTCAATGTTCTTCGATTGGTCCAAGAGACAAAAAGGAGGTGGGGCAGGAGTTGTGCTCATCTCCCCTAAAGGAACAAAGCTGAAATATGTCCTCCAGATTAACTTCAGTCACGCCTCCAACAACGAAGAAGAATACGAGGCACTCCTGATCGCCAAGGACTCGAACACAGTTCTCGGCTGCAGAAGGCCCAAAGATAAATTCCATTGCAAAGGCTCAAGCATAGTTTACATCATAAGGATCATTTTCAGTACAAAAAGGACTCAATTACATTTGGATAGAAGGCAGCTCCTGTTACAAGAGGGAATCACCCAAAGAAATATGACTTCTACATACGCGCCCACGCTGGGATGATTGGCACTAAGACAGCAAGCCTCATCACAGACAAAGGAGGAGTCAAAGCAGCCGGCTCATGATGTCAATGACATAACAAAAGGTGAAACTCGACTTATTTGCAGAGCATTTGAAGACGATGCTCCACCAGCTTCTTCTCCTGCTCCACCAGCTTCTTCTCCAGCTGCATCTGCACGCCTTCTTCTCCGGATGCACAGTGTAACAGCCCAGTTTTCACAAAAATTAAAAATTTTGTTTTCGGTGTGATTTGTTTGATTGTCTGATTTGTTTGCAGTGTTTGCATCCCCGATTTATCAATCGGCGATTATTTTCCCCCCTCTTATTTCGTATCGGACGGAGACCGACCTTTGACACCCTGACACTCGACCATTGCGACACCGGGTTTCGCCCGATCACCGTCGCGAAAACCGCACGAGACCAGCTGAGGCCAACGGAACGAAAAACCCCGTTTAATAATTAAACGGGATATTTTTATAGCGCGCCGGAAAGTGTTTTCGGAACGGTTCCAGCGCGAGGTGAAAGCCTCCGGCTCGACGCACTGATCGCGCAGTTCGAAGTTTTACCCGAATCAGAGATACCGCGGACCCCCGGTGGTCAGAAACGTGAGCATCGCGCGCCCGAGAGAAAAACCGATGATGTTTTTGCAAACTGCCAGCCACCGGGGCTATATAAAGACCACCACACTCCCACCCATATCTAGGGTTTCCCTAAGCCATTTTTGCAGCCACCAGCCCTAGATCTGACCCAAAACACCCCCAAATTCAGCAAACCCTAGCTCCCAGATCCGTTTCGGACCGTTCGATCTGCGATCGGACGCACCGGATCGCACCGTAGCCCAGCTCCAACCTCTCTCTCCACCTCCTCCCATGGAAGCCGTGCCCGCAGCCGCACGCACCGGGCGCCTCCACGGCCACCCGGCCACCTCTTCTCCTCGCGCTCCCCCTTCTCTTCCTTCCCTCCCCTGACCTCCTCTGCCTCTCTCCCGCAGGAAGCCGCAGCAGCCGCCATGGATGGCCGGCGAGCCGAGCTCCCTTCCCGCGCCGCCTTCCGCCCGAAGCCGCGCCGGCGCCACTCCCTCCGGCGACCCGCGCCGCCTGCCTCCCTCGCCCCTCGTCGCTCCTCCGCCCCTGCGCCGCGCTCCCCTGCCCTCCTGCGCCGCCGGCCGCCGACGGGAGGCGCCGCCACCGCAGCTCCCGCTCGGGAGGAGCCCCGAGCGCTCCAGCGCGTGGACGAGCCGCCGCTCCAGCCGCTCGATCCGGCCACGTGGGCCACGGCCCAAGCCAGGCGCGCCCCCCAGGCGGCCCAGCTCACCCACTGCAGCCAGGCCACTTTGGGCCAAATTCGGCCCATGGGTGAGGCTGCCCCTTTTCTTTTTTTTTATTTTAATTAGATCTGTTTTTTTTCTGTTGGGCCCAAATAGGACTAGTTTCGGCCCAGTAGTGTTTTTTTTGTCTCTGCTAGTTTTATTTATTTAATTTAGGCAGATTAGTTGTTTATTTTTGCAGTGCCGTAACTTTTTAACCGTAGCTCCGATTGCGACGCATAAAATATGAAACTTGCTTAGAATTGTGTGTAGATTAATAATTTGCGCTTGTTTGCCATGTTTGACTTTGTTTACCTGCTGTTTGACTGCTAATTACACTGCCTGCCACTGTAAACTGTAACTGCAATAACTTTTTATCTGTTGCTCTGTTTAAAATGTTCTTTATATGTAACTTGATTAGAATTGCATGTAGATTGTGTTTTTGCTGCTCTTGCTTGGTAATAAAAATAATAAAATATTGTTTAGGTAAAAACAGTACCAAATGCAATATTTATCGTGGGGTCCGCAATAGTTTGCATGTCTAGGATTTCACCTCACTTAAATTGACTAGATCAGATAGTTTATTCTTGTACACCTCTTGACATGTTTGTGTGCTATGCCATGCTTGTTTGACTTGCCATGTTAACAACTTGGTTTGATCACCTGTAGCTAAACAACTTGAACCACCGTAAACGTGCGGTATCGTCGTGTGTGACGAGTACTCCACTTAAATTGTTAGTAACCGCTCTCGACGGTAGGTGCGATGTCTCGTGTTACTTCTTGTTGATGCTTGCTCGTGTTTGCCCCGTAGTAATAGTGGTGCACCGTTGATTGCTTTCCAGTGTTTACTTCTTGTGTGCTCCCGCGGGTACCTCTCGGAGACGATGCGAGCTTGCGATCAGCTACACCTTCGGAACCCGACTTATCAACAGGCAAGGAGTTGCATTACTTATGATCCATTCTATTTCAACCAGCGGTTTGCATGCTAGTATAGGTTAGGTTCGATGTTTGATCCTACCACATGTTTACAGCCTCTTTCAAACCGATACAGCCATGTCCCTTCCCAGCAAACCTTGTACTGCTATGTTACTTTTGCTCGTTGCTCAGCCCCTGCTTAATATGCATGCTTAGGATGCTACGATGTTACCCTGTTACTCTTTGGGTTGGGATATCACCTGATTATTATATTGTTGTTGATGATATGATTATTATAATGTTGACTATATTCGACGAAGGATGGAAGGTCTAGGCTATCACGCCCCGACGCTTTGTTCCATTCGAGTCACCTAGGATCCGAGTTTCGGGTATTGGTTTTAAGACTGAGCGTGCCTAACCGCGTGTGGGATTTTATGGGGTCCCCTTCTCTTACCTATCTAGCTTCAAACAGTTCTAGTGGTGGCCCAAGCTGATTTACCATTTGAAACTCATGCATATACGTCTGTCGGGTAGCTCCTTGTAGATGTCTTTTCAAAACAACTGGGGCCAGCGGAGACATAGTTTCTTTGATTGGTCCACCTTTGGCCGGTGAGTGCCCGGTCTCATAAGAGAACTAACCGGTAACCCAAACCCTGTTGCGACGGAAGAGTCCGATCCGAGAGCGTGGCCAACTTTTGGATTGGGTGTCGACTCCCCGGGGCCACCCGGATTTGTTCGTTGTTAGCTAGAGGGACCTGTCGTTTCAGATCTCTTGGAACTAAATCATAAAATGGTTGCCTATGATGGGTAGAAACTGAGAGTGATGGACGTGCGTGCGGAGCCTAGTAATGGGAAGTTGGTACACCCCTGCAGGGTTAAATCTTTTCGAGAAGCCGTGTCCACGGTTATGGACGACTTGAGACCTACTCCTTGTTCATAGACAACAACAACTGAGACATCTTAATATAACTTGATCAACGTGTGTGTGCCTTGACTGCTTCTTCTTCGTCGGGATGCGAAGAGGAGGACAAGGATAGGATATGTGTTATGTTTGCGTATGTAGGTGGATAGCAAGACTTGTTGGAGGCGATTCCTCATCGAATGCTTGGCTTCTTACCTTACTCTCTAGATCGTTAGCCACTTCATAAATGCTAGTGCGGCAGCAACCTCACCACTTACCCCTTCCTTACCGTAAACTACTAGTTGTCCTAGAATGACGAGTGATGAAGTCCTTGCTGGGTCAGATGACCACTACAGTTGGATGCTGAGTACCTCTGTACTCATGATACTACCCCCAAACTCTTTTCAGGGTTCTGACTGACGACAGGTATGGTGATCGACGTTTCACGTGGAGGCTCGACGACGACTAGTTAGGCGGATCCCGGCGGACGGCCTGGACCCGTGTGGTTATGGGATCGTTGTTTTCTCTTTGCCACTAGGCATTTGCTTGTAGTCTGTACGCAGACATGTGTCTTCCCCTGTTGTATTATATTTGAGGCAGTTGTATGCCAATTGTATGAGATGTTGTATCCTTGTATCTGTAATGTTGTGATATCATGTTGGAAATCCGGGGCATATGGCTTTGTCATATGTCGCGGTGGGTCCGATATGTGCTTCGTCCTCGGGTTCGGGCGGAAACGTCTGAATCTGAAACAGTACCGCATATCGGGCCTTACACACAGCCTCTTCCCCGAGTTACCAGCGAAGATGAGGCCGCCTCCAGTTCTACAAGGTCGCTTGGCGCGCCCGCTTGATCGATTGCTTGACGTCGATGTCCCCTTCGGAGCTGATGGAGACGGCACCACCACCTGAGGAGTCGCCAGAAGACGGAGCTGTAGAAGATGCAGGAGTAGGACTCCTCGACCTTGTGGAGCTGTCGCTGCTCAACTCCTGCCAGTGCGGATCCATGCTATTTCCGCTCGGATCAAACGCGCGGAAAGTGATAGTGCTTTTGCCGTCAAAATGACAGCTGAGCATATCGCCATCTCGCAGATTGAACCGCCGAGCAAACAAACTCCAGCCAGAGCCAAGAAAAATCAAGCGGGAGCTATCAACCTCCAAGTCAACATAAGAAGGAGATCGACAGCTCCTTTGAAGATGCAGAAGCAAGCCATCCAAGCCACGTTCAGAGACAATGGCAGAAAAAGCAGAGGGAAGAAGAACGCGATTGGCACTCTGGCCACGAACACGTAAAAGAAAGTCATAGCGCCAGAATCCCTCCTCCAAGGGAGAAGAGGAAGGCACTGGCGCCGTACCATGGCGACCACCACGGCATGAGCGTGGTGTACGACCACCACGGCCACGACGAACGAGGCCACGGCCAACACCCCGCTTGGGAGCCATGAGAGGAACAAGCGAAGAAAGAAGAGGCAAAGTAGCAAGCCGGATGGAGGTGAAACACTGTGGAAAAGAAAGGCTTATTTACAGAACAAAAATCTCCCAGCATGGAGAAGCCGAGACGACAAAAGCAATTAATTCAAAGACCAAACGTCGCAGACGTCTTAGATTCCAAGACCAAGATTCTTTCCCACGGGACGCATTGTGCGTGAGACACGTCAATTCACGCGCGTTTCCAACGCGCGTATCGGAAACTCAACCAGCGCCTGCCGCACGCCACAACGGTCATCATTATGACCGGTCATGAAGACGTGAAGGTTCACTGGCGAGGCATCCCTGACAACCATCAAAACAGAGGCATCGTTATCCTGACAAGCGGCGAAGAAAACCAACTGACATCAAGGCTCAGAGATTCCATCTTTCAGATCTTTTTCCCGATGAAGAAAAACATCTTACTCCCATCGGGAGAGTACATCATAAGAGTCCCGGGTGCTCCCTCACCTAAAGGTCAGCAATGTGCTCGAGTGACCACTCACACTCACGAGAGTCTCGGGTGCTCCCTCACCTAAAGGTCAGCAATGTGCTCGAGTGACCACTCGCACTCATGAGAGTCTCCGGTGCTCCCTCAACCCGACGCAAAACAATCATGCATTCGCCAAGATCATACGGCGCTAAGAGTCTCAGGTGCTCCCTCACCTCAAGAACCGAAATGGCATTCGAGTGACTACTCGCGAAAAACCCCCCCGTCTGAGCACTCGAAACAAGCTCCACGGGTGAATGAGTGAACGGCTCGCTTGATGTTTTGTTCCAAGCGGGTGCAGTGCTATAAGGCTCCGCGCCTCAAAAAATAACATTCCTGGAACACGATACACTGTGCCCAGATGCCACGCAAGATTAGCGTGTAGGTAAGACCCCGCTGCGAAGTTCGGCCGGGCTGGGACTTGCCGAAGAGCGATTTCACTCCCAACCTTTTCCATGCGCTGCGCATGATAGAAAAAGCCGGGCGGACGCGCCTTAGGCTACGCACATTACTGGCAGCAAATGAACACCATAAGGCCTGAAGCGGCAGGACTTTTGCTAGACACCAGTGTTCCAAGCTCACGTCGATGGACGTGGGTTTGATTGGGCTAATGCGGTATTTTCCCTAGTGCAATTCACCGAGGCTCGACCAGTTGACTCCTTGGGCCCTTTCAGCTTACCATCCCTCGAAACAGAATTTTTCGTGGCCACCAGACTGCCAGCGACCCGCGATGTACCGCGCATACCAATAACCGACAAATGAATGTACTCGAGTCCCTGCGCGACTCTTCGAGTCCCCCAGGCACTCGGGGGCTACTGACGAGGGGGTGACCCCACGACTCCTATGGATAAACCTACCTAGTGTCCCTGAAGATACAACGCCCATGAAGATACAGCCTCGGCCCGCTAATTGGCACCGACGTAGGAGTCTGCGACTCACAAGGAAGGTGCGAAAACCTGCCGTATGGAGCAAGCTAGGGTTAGGAAAGCTTACCTGTAAACGTAGGTGAACTCCCTGAGACCTAGCCCAGCATATAAGGGCTAGGAGGGGCGACGAAAAGAACGACCAATATCATCTGTAACCCTAGCCTTGAGCGCTCCAGCCTTGGCATCCACTGTAATCGCATCTCCCCCATCAATAATATCGAGCATGAGCGTGCCTTCCTGTTTGCCGACGAGCTATCGTCCAACCTGTGCCTCTCATGACTAACCCAGGGTCCCTGACCATGGGATTTGCCGGGGTTGATCGCCGTCAATGACCAACTATTCCCAATGGCACACGGAACGCGCTCCAACATGTAGGAAGGTAAACTCTGTCGAGGAGATTTCCTCCCTAAATGAAAAGGTTGACTTGATTATGTCTCTACTTACCAAGCAATCTCCTATTGATCCTCATGATGTCCCTTTAAATTCTTTGGTTGCTCAAGAACAAGTAGATGTGAACTTTATCTCTAGAAACAACTTCAACAATAATTCTTATAGGGGTAATTTTGCTAGCAATCCTAGACCGTTCCCATCCAACAACTTTGGGAACAACAACACTTATCCTAGCAAAAAGAACCCCATCTCTGATTAGAAATCATGCTTAAAGAGTTTATCACTGCTCAAAAAGCCTTCAACAAGAGTGTAGAGGAAAGATTAGACAAATTATATAATCTCTATTTGAAGGTAGACAACTTAGCCCTTGATATTGAGATTCTTAAAATTAGATCTTCTCCACACGAGGAGAGGAAGGCCACTCCTATTAATGCTATCCCATTGCAAATTAATGAAAATATTAGGATGATGGATAAACTTAAAGAAAGATGGGCTAGAAAAAAAGAGGAAGAGGGTAGAATTAAGAGCCTTCCTACACACCACACTGTTGCTACTATCCAAGTTGTTGAGGATACCCAAACTTTTAGCACAAAACACACTCCTAGTCCCAGTGGACCTCTTAATGGTGATGCTATTACCTCAACCATAGAAGAAGAAACTCCTATGAAGATAGAGGCTTTCAAACAAGTGAGCCTAGATGACACCACTGCCACCTTCGATAGTAGTGACATTGATTTTGATAGTTGCACCCTCTCAGAAGTTATTAGCTTACTACAGAAAATGTCTAAAGACCCCCACACTAGCATACTAAATCTTGCCCACATGCAGCATATCACTAATGCTCTCATCAAAGCTAGGGAGGAGAAGCTTAAAATAGAAGCCTCCATACCTAGGAAGCTAGAAGATGGTTGGGGTCCGATGATAAAAATTAAATTAAATAACTTCTCTTGCTATGCTTTATGTGATGTTGGAGCTAGTACCTCTGTTATGCCCCAAAGAATGTATGATATGTTTGAATTGAAACCTTTTGATCCTTGTTCTTTTGGTGTTCGTCTCGTTGATTCTTCCATAAATAAACCTTTGGGGAAAATCCAAAATGTTCTTATCATTTTCAATGACAATTATGTTCCCGTTGATTTTACTATTATGGATATAGAGTGTGAACCTTTATGTCCAATTATTTTGGGACGTCCTTTTCTTCGCACCGTTGGTGCTGTTATTGACATGAAAGAGGGGAATATAAAATTTCAATTCCCTCAAAAAAGGGGATGGAACACTTCCCTTTGAAGAAGATTAAGTTACCTTTTGAGTCCCTCGTGCGGGCTAGCTATTCTCTCTTTTTGGATAAAACTTGATCTTCTTTCTTTATGCCTAGCTTAAAGGCGTAAAAAAGCGCTTGTTGGGAGGCAACCCAAGATGTTTTTACTTCTGTTTTTAGTGGTCTTGATGATTTTTACTACTGCAGCACCATCATTGTATCTTTATTTTCATGCTTTGTGCCAAGTTTAGCCTCCGATTGCAAGAAAGTTCAAAAGTTGTGACATGTTGTCCAGAAAACAGATTCTGTCCTTGGACGGAAAAATTATCCTAGAATCACCAGATCATCTTTTTAATCTAAATTTTTTCGACACCGTGCTCCATACAATTGAATTTCGAGCGTCTGTTCTGAGATTTTTGATTTGAGTTGCAGAACTACCCCGAAAAAATTATTTACTACCTTTTGTTCTGTTTTTCATAGATTCTTCCATGTTTTGCCTTTCCTCACTTTTGCAAACCTTAAGCTTGCTTTTTCTTTGCAAAAACTTTTTGGAAATCTTGAGAAACAGTAGCTATTCAATAATATCTTTATTTCTAGTAGAGGAAAATTATTCTATTAAGGGTACTAACCTCTCTAATCAGCTTATGATGAGTTATGTATGAAGGGAGTTTTCAAGTGTGCAAGGGAAGATGATGAAAGAAGATCCGGGATTGTCAAACGCACAAGCTTGGGGATTCCCCCATGCATCCCCAATAAATATTCGTCCTTCGTCTCAATATATTTTTATCACTTCATGCGTTATGTGCTATGCTTGGAGCGTCTCGCTCTTAGGTTTCCTTTTTAGTTTTATTTATCTTTTCTTGCTGTTCATAACAAGTTAGAACCCAACTTACTTTGTGTGGGAGAGAAACACGCTCCACTTCAAACTAGAACACATCATAGGACTTTCATTCTTACCTTTCTTCTCTTCTGTGTTCTTTATCTTTTCGTAGCTGCTGCCATGTTTAGCTCTTAGTTTCATGTTTATCTTTTCCAAGAGCTTTAGTTTTAGTTTAGTTTGTTGCTGGAACTCTCTTTATTTTTCATGTTTATCTTATTAAGAGAGTTGGTTGTTGCACTAAGTTGTATCTTGTCTTGAAGTAGGTAATTGAGGTTGCTATTCAATTTTAGTAGTAACTTGCAATAGTTTTGAGGTATTGTTGTGAGTAATGTTTAAAATTTTGGTGTCAAGAGCTCTAGCCTATTAGTGATAGGTCTCGTATTTTGGGGAATCTGTGTTTATTTTCAAAAATTACAAAACTAGTTGAGAACTCTAGCTACTAGATGGATCACTAAACTTTCGAGGGATCGGATATTAGAGTACACTCACGTACCTTGAGTCGAAGATGCGCAAGGATAATCAAACCCCCATACACTCCTCCTCGGGCTACTTGTCTCTTTGTGAACCTCCTTATTAGATTCAGAGTTACCGATAATAAGTGAATGAGTTCTTAGGACTAATGTAAGTATTGAAAGTTAACACTTCCACCTCCTCATATTTGCTAGCCTCTTCGGTACCGTGCATTGCCCTCTTCTCATTCTGAGAGTTGGTAACTACCTCGCCGGTGCATCCAAACCTTTAGTATGATACGCTTTGTCATCATAAACCTCCTTATATCTTTCCTCTAAACAGCCACCATACCTACCCACCTTCTCATGACTTGATCTTCATTTCATACATGTTCCTGCTACACTGGCAGAGGCATACATTTGCATACATCATGATAGCTACATCTTATTTATGTTGAGTACCTTGTAAAATGTGTAGATCTTCTATACTTCTTGTAAAATAGAGTGTTGCCCTTAAGTGAGGAAAAGATCCCAAAGAGGACAAATTTAAAAGATCCCAAAGAGGAGAAATGAGAGTTAAACAGAAAGAGCCATTGAGGCCACCAAAAAAATACAAAAAAGAGAAAAAGGATAAAAAGAAATAAAAAGAGAGAAAGGGGCAACACTACTATTCCTTTTGAAAAATCCACAATCGTACTCCCTCTTATACCTTGTGCTCCATAGAGATGATCATATATGCATATAACTGTGTGGGGACCTTCAAAATATAAGAACTTGGCTTGTATATTCCGATGATGAGCCTCCTAAACCAGCTCTAGGTCTTCTTGAGCGAGCAAGTTGGATGCACCCCCACTAGTTCCATTGGAGAGCTTTTCTTAGCTCATATGTGCATCCGTTGCATGGAAATCCCTACTCCTCACATAATATCTATCATTTGGCCTTCTCGCCTATGATTGTCATCATTGATGTGAGCCTTTCTCACCTTTTTTTTCTTCCTCCTCCACCATATCTCTCTCTTTGCCATCCTAAGCGTCAACTTTCGTGCTTACGCTCATCTATTGCATGAGTTCTCAAAATATCGAAAGGGAGTGGATCAAATTGACGTGTTCCTGGCTAGTGGTCTGGGGACGAGCAAAGATAAGATTCCAAAGAAGACTAAGTGTGAAACTTTAGTAGATTGAGTTCTCAAGAAATATATTTTTCTCTCGTATTCCCATCCCCCAGTTCTTGCACGCAAACACCATCTCAAGACATTCGAGTCACGGACGCAAGAGCTCTTGCACCTTTATGTTCTTATGTTCCTTGTTTCAATGGTAATATAGACTCTTGCATGTTATGACTTGAATTGAATTACATACCTTGATTGTTTTACTTTCAAAGTTCTTATATGGTTGTTAGCATGTCACCACAGAAATTATGCTTGTTATCACTTACCTACTCGAGGAAGAGCATGTATTAAACTTGGGGATGTTGATACGTCCCAAATGTATCTATAATTTCTGCTTGCTCCATGCATGTTTGTGTGATATTGCTATGTTTTATATACACTTTCCTACACTTTTGATCATATTTTGACTAACCAATTAACTCAGTGCACCCCAGTGCAGTTCCTGTTTTCTGCTGTTTTTCTATTTCAGGTTCCCCCATATTAAAAAATGCTCCAAAAATTCTGGAAAAATACAATAAAAAAATCATCGTACCAGAAGCTTCCGGAAGAACAAAAGTGGGGCCAGAGAGCCACCACCAGGGCGCTAGGCGCCCTCCCAGCGCGCGCTAGGGTGGGGTCACGCCAGGGGGCCGCCTGGACCCCTGGTGCCCCCCTGGCTGCTCCGCTTCGCCTATATCTAGACCACTATATAGTGTAGGAATAACTTTGAATATCGGCTGTTGGATGAAGCCGATCCAACGGTTGGGATGTGGAAATCCGAGTAATCTTGAACATTGGATATGCTCTCCATCACACTAAGATTTTTCCATGTGTACTAATCTAGAAGGTTCCACACTTCTGCTTATGCACAAACCTGGAAACAAAGACATTTCTTCTTTGTTCTAGATTCTTCCATACTTCACTTCTCCAAGTGTTTCTCTGTCAAGGAATAACCATTCATGTTTGTTCTATCAATTACATTTTGTAATATGCATAACACGTACACTTCTCATTTGTTCTAGGCACTTCCATAGTTACGGTCTCCCAAGTGTTTTTCTTTGAAAAGAATTGATATCTATTTTTATTTTATTTTGTTCTGTTTCGGTTCAAAGCTAATAAAACATATTTTCAAAGTTCAACTTTCTTTGCAAATGGAATACTCAACTATTTTCATGTATTTCACATGAGGTTTTTGTACTATATACCACACAGTCACCAAATATTATGTTGTTACATTTTGATTTGAGTGAGATGGGTGATGATCTTAAATTTCATTTGTGTGTGATTCCAAATAATTTTCCTGCCTATTATAATGTGGTATGTTCATATCCGGTCACACTTCGATCTCACGTGCATGGCAAATATATCTTATTAGTATTCTCCGTTACGGGAAACCTCGAGAGACAGAACCCTTTTTCGTGATCTTTCCTCTGTTCCGCCGCCGCCGCGCTTCCAAGATCGGGAGCGCCAGCAGACCTCTTCCCGGCACCCTGCTGGAGGGCGGATTGACCTCCGGGAGCTTGTCCTCCACCATGGACGCTTCCCGGATGATACGTGAGTAGTCTAACTTGGACCATGGGTCCATTATCAGTAGCTATGTGATGTTCTCCTCCCCTCTTTGTTCTTCATGGATTAGACCTTCTGAGCTGCCCTACATGATCAAGGCACATATGTAATTCTTTCTGCTGTTGTGATGTCTACGCACGCTTCTATTCTTGTATACTATGTTGGGCCTCCAAGCGCAGAGGTTTGTAGGACATCATCAATTTCCCTCAAGTGGATGACCTAAGGTTTATCGAACTCAAGGAAGTAGAGGTTGAATATGGTCTCTCTCAAGCAACCCTGCAATGAAGATACAGAAAGTCTCTTGTGTCCCCAACACACCTAATACAATTAGGAGTTGAATAGATGCACTAGTTCGGCGAAGATATGGTAACATACGAGTGATAGGTGTGGCAAAGCAAGTTAATATAAATCTGTAATAAAAAGTGCAGCAAGCAAACAAGTAGTAAACGTGAGCGCAAACGGTATTGGAATGGTGGAAACAAGTCCTAGGATTCATACTTTCACTAGTGGCAACTCCCAAGAACATTAACATAGTCTAATATCATGATATTTCCACTAAAAATGAATTGGAGACGTACTCGGAGTTCATTCCATTGTGATCAAGAGAAGACGAGAATTATGTAGGGCTACAAAAGCACACCTCAGAGTTCGTAGTTCTCATCTATGGATTTCACAATGTCACCGCGGCCATCCAAAGAGAGTACCACAATCACCATAACATAACTCAAGGATAGTCAAAGACAAGCACCACGAGACTGTCAATCTTCAATCAATTCATAAAAGAGGAAATCACTCATGATAATATTCTTCTAACCCATGTCCAATAAACCGCTGTCACCATGGTCTCGGGGATTATACTAGATAAGATCAAGTGAGTACATCAATCCAATACATAGAGGAAGGGGAAATATCATGGGATCATCCTAGATTAACATAGCTTATGATCACAACGAAGATCACATCATGGGAGAGATAATTGACCACATAGCTACTGATAGAAACCTTAGCCCCTAGGAAGAACTACTCCCGCTTCATGGAGGGAGGAAGCAACGTCGATGGAGAAGAATCCGGGTGCACTTCCCCGTCCCGGCAAGGTGCCGGCACAGGAATTATGGTCCCCCGAAGCTTGTGGGCGATGGCGGCGGAGATCGGAATTTCTTCTGGAGAAAAGGGTTCTGGAATCAGGGTTTTCGTGACGGGAGTATAAATAAGAGACAAAGGGGGGCACCGGGGGTGGTCCCAGTCACCTAGGAGCCCTGGTGGCCGCCTGGGCGACAGGTGGCCCCCCTCTGACTCTCCTTTGGTGATTCCGGAAGGTTCCTTCGCGCTGATTTTTATATATTTTCCCAGAATTTATTGGACACTTTAAGTAATGGGAAAACCTGAAATACAAAAACAGCAGAAAACAAAAACTGGCACTGGGTGCACTGAGTTAATAGGTTAGTCCAAATATGATCAAAAGTGTATGAAAGTGTATCAAAAGCATAGCATTATCACACAAAACATGCATGGATCAAGCAGAAATTATAGATACGTTTGGGACGTATCAACATCCCCAAGCTTAATTCCTGCTTGTCCTCGAGTAGGTAAATGATAACATCCATAATTTCTGTGGTGACATGCTAACAACAATAATAGAACTTTGTAAGTAAAAAATCAAGTTATGTAATTCAATTCAAGTCATAATAGGCAAGTGTATACATTAGCATTGAAACAAGCAACATAAGAACATAAAGGTGCAAGAGCTCTTGCTGTTCGTGACTCGAATGTCTCCAAATGGTGTTTGCGTGCAAGAAGTGGGAGATGGGAATACGAGAAAAATATATTTATTTGTTGAGAACTCAATCTACTAAAGTTTCACACTTAGTCTTCTTTGGAATATTATCTTGACTCTTCCCCAGACCACTAGCCAGGTACAAGTCAATTTGATCCACTCCCTTTTGATATTTTGAGCACTCATGCAATGGATGAGCGTAAGCATGAGAGTTGACACTTAGGATGGCAAAGAGAGAGAAATGGTGGAGGAGGAAGAAAAAAAAGGTATGAAAGACTCACATCAATGAGGACAATTTTAGGCGAGAAGACCAAATGATAGATATGATGTGAGGAGTAGGGATTGCCATGCAACGGATGCACATATGATCTAATAAAAGATCTCCAATGGAACTAGTGGGGTGCATCCAACTTGCTCGCTCAAGAAGACCTAGAGCTCATTTGAGGAGGCTCATCATTGGAATATACAAGACAAGTTCTATAGTGTAAAGGTCCCCACATAGCTAGCTGCATACATGGTCATCTCTATGGAGTACAAGATATAGGAGAGAGTAAGAGTGTGGATCTTTCAAGAGGAATAATAGTGTTGCCCCCTTCTCTCTTTTTATTTCTTTTTCTATTTTTTGTTTTTTTTTTGTTTTTTTGGTGGCCTCAACGACTCTTTTCTATTTAACTCTCATTTTTCTTGTTTGGGATCTTTTAAATTTGTCGTCTTTGGGATCTTTTGCTCACTTAAGGGAAACACTCTATTTTACAAGAAGTATAGAAGATCTTCACACTTTACAAGGTACTCAACATAAAGAAGATGTAGCTATCATGATGTATGAAAATATATGCCTCTGCTAGTGTAGAAGGAACATGTTTGACATGAAGATCAAGTCATGAGAAGGTGGATGTTGCCGGGCAATATATGTCGGAAAGGCTATGTAAATGTTTTTATAGGTAGGTATGGTGGATGTTTTGAGGAAAGACATAGGGAGGCTTATAATGACAGAGCGTATCATGGCAAGGGTTTGGATGCACCGGCGAGGTGGACGCCAACTCTCGGAATGAGAAGAGGGCAATGCGAGGTACCGAATAGGCTAGCAAATATGAGGAGGTGGAAGTGTCAACTTTCAATACTTACTTTAGTCCGAAGAACTCATGCACTTATTATCGGTAACTCTCAATCTAATTAGGAGGTTCACAAAGATATAAGCACCCCGAGGAGGACTGTATGGGGGTTTGGTTATCCTTGCGCATCCTCGACTCATGGTACGTGGGTGTACTCTAATATCCGATCCCTCCAAAGATTAGTGATCCATCTAGTAGTTAGAGTTCTCAACTAGTTTTTGTAGGTTTTGAAAATAAACACGGATTGCCCAAAATACGACACCTATCACTAATAGGCTGAGCTCTTGACACCAAAAGTTCTAACATTACTCACAAAAATACCTCAAAACTATTGCAAGTTACTACTACAATTGAATAGCAACCTCAATTACCTACTTCAAGACAAGACACAACTCAGTGCAACAACCAACTCTCTTAACAAGATATACATGAAAACTAAAGAGAGTTCCAGCAACAAACTAAACAACACTAAATCTCTTGAAAAAGACAACACGAAAACTAGAAGCTAAACATGGCATAGCTACGAAAAGATAAAGAACACACAACAGAAGAAAGATAGCCATGAAAATCCTATGATGTGTTCTAGATTGAAGTGGAGCGTGTTTCTCTCCCACACAAAGTAAGCTCGGTTCTAACTTGTTATGAAAAGCAAGCAAAGCTAAAGAAAACTAAAAAGGAAACCTAAGAGAGAGACTCTCCAAGCATAGCACATAACGCATGAAGTGATAAAAATATAGTGAGATGGAGGACGAACTGATGATTGTTGATGGAGAAGGGGATGCACGGGGGCATCCCCAAGCTTAGATGCTTGAGTCTCCTTGAATATTTATTGGGGATGCATGGGGGCATCCCCAAGCTTGAGCGTTTGACACTCCTCGATCTTCTTTCATCATCTTCCTTCGCACACTTGAAAACTCCCTTCATACATAACTCATCATAAGCCGATTAGAGAGGTTAGTACCCTTAATAAAATAATTTTTCTCCACTGGAAATGAAGATATTCTTGAAGATCTACTATTTCTCAAGATTGCCAAAAAGTTTTTGCAAGGAAAAAGCAAGCTTAAGGTTTGCAAAAGTAAAGAAAGGCCAAACGTGGCATAATCTGTGAAAAACAGAACAGCAGGTAGTAAATAATTTTTTCGGGGTACTTCTGCAACTCAAATCAAAAAACTCAGAACAGACACTCGAAAGTCAATTGTATAGAGCATGCCACCAAAAAGAATTCAGATCAAAAAGATGATCTGGTGATTTTAGGCTATTTTTCCCGTCCAAGGACAGAATCTGTTTTATGGATAGCATGTCACAACTTTTGAACTTTCTTGCAATCCGAGGCTAAACTTGGCACAAAGATGGAAAATAAAGATACAATGATGTTGATACAGTAGCAACAACCATCAATACCACTAAAACTCACAGTAAAAAATCAAAGTAAATATAACAAGGGTTGTCTCCCTAGAGCTCTTTCTTTATAGATATAAAGATAGGCTTAAGATTTTAATGATGCTCTCGCAGGAATAAGAGTTCAAGAACAAAAAAGAGCATCAAGAAGCACATACCAATCACATTTAAGTCTAACATGTTTCCTATGCATAGGAATATTGCAATAGAATATTTCATTTAATCACGAAGAAATAAGCATAGGAAGGCAAAACAAGTGCGGCTTCAAAACCTTCAACATAAAGAGAGGGAACATGATATTATTAAAATATCTATAAGTATATGTTCCCTTCTCATAATAATTTTCAGTGGGATAATGAATAAACTCAACAATATAAATATCACATAAAGTGTCGTCGATATGTGACGTCAGATGCCATGGGGATGGCTAAAGTGAGGGGAAGACGCGAGGAAGAGGATGTTGATGGTGCCGGAATCGGGTTGAGCACAGACACGGTGAAAGACACCACGATGTACCCAGGTTCGGGGCTCTCCGGAGAGATAACACCCCTACTCCTGCTTGTCTCTTATATATTAGTGGAAATGGACTACAATAACTGCTTCTCTATCTTCTCAGGGGAAGGTGAGCGCCGCCCTGGGCAAGGCTCTCTCCTGCTTCCCTGAGGAGTAACTACTAGCAGTGATGAACTGAGGAGAATGTGAGTAATGGTGCGAATGAGCGGATCGTCCCCCACGCAGGAGGGGTACCCTGGGCTCTTATAGTATGAGCCCGGGGTAAATCGGTAACTTCATTGCCGATTGGGCCCAGCGGTCACTCTCTAATCGACTGGGTCCCACCGACTGCGCCTCTCCGGGTGATCTGGACCCGACAAGCGGCGGCCCATGTTGTAGACTTGTAGGGCATGATGATGAACAGTGGAGCTAGGAGGTGCGGTCTTGTCGGCCTTTCCGCGGAATCGGCGGAGAGGTCGACACCGCATCTCTGACAGATCTTCGATGTGACTTGGCTTCTCTGCCACCCCGATCTCTCGGGATTGTGCATTTATAACCCCGTACTTGGACCTCCGACTGGCCTCGAGGTCAACTTCTCCAGGGGTGGTAGGTTGCACCGATTGCGTCTGGGCCGACTGGTGGCCCTCGGCGAGGTCGTTTGCTCTTGGCAATCGGTCGTGCTAACGCCCACCTCGGCCTAGCTGCAGGCCAATCGGATGATGGTCTTGATGACAATAGGGTGGACCGGTTGCGCCTGGGCCGACTGCTGGCCTTTGGTGTGGCTGATTGCTTCTGAGAAATCGGCCGTACGCCTGCCCTGCTCGGCCCAGCTGCAGCCCAATCGGTCCATCCTTGTCTTGAAAGGTTGCTTTCGCTTGGGTGAGCCTACCCGGGTACCAATCCCCCGACAGTAGCCCCTAAAGCTGTAAAGGTCCCACGGTCATTTGACCGCGGGGCCTTCGCAGTTTTCAATCTTTCTCTAATATCTTTTGAATGCTATGGCCTCATCAAGTGCGTCATTCCGAGTTCGTCGATCGACTCGGAGCTCACACTCGGCTGGCCAAGATTTCGTTCGATCTGCTTTGAATTATCTCTGATTTCTGCCTTCACTTTATAAGAATAGCATCCCTCGCCGATTACTTTCCAATGGTTACTTCCGATTTCTCCGGGATGGAATCAATGGACCGGGGCCCACGACCCACGCGCGACTTGACGTAATTGCAGGCCTCGATCCCCACGTCGCACGCCTCGCTTCCCACGCTGGGATCTCTTGCGCCGGTTTGCCGGTTGGTCTCCCTGTGGGCTAGGCCACACCAGGCCACACGGCCGCAACCAGATCCCACTCCCCTCCCCCGCCGCCCTTATAAGCCACAGGGGAGGGCCTGTGCCCCTTCCTTCTCCCATACGTCGTCTTCCTCCTCCATCTCTTGCTCCTCGCGTGCGCCATTGCCGCTCCATCTGAAGCTCTCTGTCGCGCTTGTCTCTCCACCTCCGCGCACGGGACCTGCTCCGGCCGTGCGCTTGCGTGCCGCTCCGCCGACGCGGTACTCTCTCGCCGCTAGCACCTCGTCCCTCTTCTCGCGCCGCCCGCGAGCTCCATGGCTCCCCGGCGAGACACCTCTCAGGCCAGCCGCGGGTGCTGGAAAGGAGCCAAGATCACTGCGAACGACATCCAGGCTTTGGTTCGCGCCCGCAAGATGTCGGCTGAGGTCCAGTGGCGCATCCCGGGCGCCGAGATCGTGCCCACCGCTCGCGCTGGCGAGAGGGTCGTCTTGCTCACTCACTTTGAGTGTGGATTCAGGCTCCCCTCCAGCACGTTCTTTCGAAACTTCCTCGACTTCCACCGACTACAACCACATCACCTCGCGGCGAACTTCATCATGATCCTCTCCGGCTTCGTCACGCTGTGTGAGGGATATCTCGGCTGCCGCCCAAGCATTGCTCTTTGGAAGCGGTTTTTCAACCTCCGAGCTCACAATGCTCGGACGGGAGCAGTGGTACCGTCTGTCACTGAAGGCGGAGAGCCGACCTATCCGACTGATATGACCGACTGCGGCAGTTGCCTTGTCGCAGCCGGCAAACCGAGGTACAAGAGTCCCGAGATCGTCCGGTCATGCAAGAACTGGCAGACCACCTTATTTTACGTCAAGTCACCCGATCAAGGCCCCGACCTCCTGAATCTTCCCGAGTTCTCCCTCGCCCGGCCGATTGAGAAGCATCAGTGGTCGTTGAAGTATGGTGTCGGAGACCTTGACATGGATGCTGAAGTTGCCCGAGTCGCTCAGCTGGAGCAAGAAGGGCTCCTGTCGACTGATCTTGTTGCCGCTTGGCATCAAGCCCGAGTGCTCCCTCTGCAGCGCCGAGTGCACCGCATATGCGACATATCGGGGCCCCGAGATCCCACTCAGCTCTGCACGTGGCGGGTGAAACTCGAAGACCTTTGCTCCAGGGTAAAGGCTATCACATCCAGCGCCTTGCCGGATCCCTTCCTTTTCGGCCTCGAGTACCTACACCGCCGACAGAAGCCATCCATGGTATGTCCCGATTTATTCCTTTTCCGATTGCTTTTGCCCCATATCCGATTCCTCTGACGATTTTCTTCTTTCTGCTTAGCAATTCCTTCAATCATATGTGATGGAAGATGGCCAAGTGGCTGGCACTACGCTCCCGACCGCGAGGAAGATGACTCCGCGGATTTTGAGTAAAATGGCGAGGCTCCTGCCGAATCCGATGACGATGATGCCGATGACGGCGAATCCTCCGGGGAGTCCTCCGACTTCGAAGATCTTGCTGACGACGCCGACGTCGAGGCCGCCGACCCCAAGACCGCCACCATCCGGACTGCGTTTCAAGGGGGTACGCCTGACCCTTCCCTTGAGCAGTTTCTGGATAAATGGAGTGATGACGATAGTGTCTCAAAGGTCGGTAATTCTGATGCAGCTCCTCGTGCCAAGCCACCGAATGTGCCGACTAGACGCGCCTCGGCAACTAGCTCCTCTTCTGGTGCTGACTCCAGCAAGGCCGTAAAGGCGATGCCGACTGCCCTCAAGGGAAAACAACCCCAAGCGACGGCCACTCGGGTGCCGATTGTCCAGGCGCCTCTGAACGTCGCCCCTTTGAGATGTCGGATGCCGACGGGTGCGCCGAGAACAATCGGGTATGCCCTTGTCTTCATGCCTTGAACTTCATTGTTTTCCCTTGTACTGATTCACCTCTTTTTTTTCTTTCAGGGAGCCGATTGGCCTTGCTGATGTTGACGCCGACATTCCTGCCCATGTCGGCACAGTCATCTCCCCTGCTGTGTCTGTTGCTACGACTCATAAAAGGCCTTCGGCTTCACATCGAACCTCCAAGGACGCCGAGCGCGCAGCCAAGAAAGCCCGCCTCGCTACAGCCAAGACCACTGCTACTTCCGCCGCTGCCTCTACGACCTCCAAGAAAACAGCTGACCGGGGAGTTACTGGTGGCAAAGGAGCGCAATCGGCCAATCTGATTCCTCGATCTCCGCCACGACGCTCTGACCCAGTTTCTGCCCCCGTCACCTCTGCCACTTTGCCGATCATAACGACAAATCCGCCGATTGCGGCAACCACCTCATTGATCATGATGACTACCTCGCCTATCATGACGACCAGCTCGCCGATTGTGGCAACCACCTCGAACTCATCTCGCCCGATTGCGCCACGGCCACAACCGAATGCCTCCGACCCTTTGGCGACGTCAGCGCCATCGTTTTCCACCATCATCACCTCTGCTGCTATTATTCAAGCTTCGCCGCAACAGCCGACTTCTTCTGCATCGGAAATTCTGATGCGCTCGGTGGAGCAATTCCGGGCCGAGTATTGTCGCACCCGCCATGTCGGCCCCGAGCCCGACGCTCCGCACCGCTCTCAGGATCCTCTGCCGACGGCATACAGTCGAGTAAACAACTTTGCCACCGCCATTGCTCGGGACCTCCAACAGCTCGACCGCAATCACGCGGTAAGCTCTTCAATTTTCCTTTATGACTTTCCTTCAATCGGGAAACTTTTCTTCCGGTGGGTGCACGCAAGCGCACCCACTGGGTGTAGTCCCTGAGATTCGGGCCGATTGTTTAGCAATCGGTTCGGATCTTTTATGCTTTCTGCTTTTTCTCCTGCCTTCCTCCAATCGGGTGACTTTCTTCCGGTGGGTGCGCGCAAGCGCACCCACTGGGTGTAGTCCCCGAGATTCGGGCCGATTGCTTGCAATCGAATCGGATCTCCTTTTAGCTGATGTATCTCTAACTTTTATCTTGCTGCTCTTCTCAGGTCATTATGGAAGAGAAACGCGAGATCTTTGAAAAGCTCCTCGAGGCTTATACCGCCAGCCTCCGAACTCTCGCCCATGCCCAGCTCGAGGTCAACAATCAATCGGCCGAGATCAATAGGCTGAAAGGTACTTTCTCTTATCATTTCTGTCTTCCCTCCGACTGATAATCTCTCGTGTATTAATGCCTTTGTGTCTTCTTCTAGTTTCTGTTCCCATGGTAGATGACCTTCAGGGCCGTATTGCTGAACTAACTGCAGAACTCAACCAGCAAGGGCCAGCACTTGCCACAGCCAAGGAAGAGGCGACCCGACTGCAGAGGGTGGAAGCCGACTTGACTCGGACTATCAAAAGCCTCCACTCTGAGATGGCTGCTCTTGAAAAGAAGCATCTGGATGACATAGCTGCCGTGACCGCTGCTGGTGACGGGCTCCTCGCTGAGCGAGATGCAGCTGTTGCCGCCCGAGCAGCACTGCAGGCCGAGAGAGATGAAGCTATTGCTATGTGGGATTCCATCCGCAAGGATCGTGAGGACCATATTGCCAAATATGAAGAGCTGGAGACCCGCAACTATGAAGACACTACTAAACTGCGCCGCCGGGCGAAGGGCCTCTGCGAGACGATGAGCGAGATGGACGCCCTTCTTGGTGGTAAGCGCCTCTTTCCTCCGAGTGCATTTCCGACTGCCTTCTTCTTTAGTGCTATTACTCATTATCTTCTTCGTGATGTAGAGGCCTGGCCTGAATCTGAAGCAGCTGCTAATGCAGCCGTGGCTAAATCCCGAGAGGAGACCATTGCGGCCGGGGGGTCCTGCCAGCTTGATGATGATGTCTGGACTCGGCACGAGTACCTGACCGGCACAGCAGCCCGCATTCCCGTCATCAAGGGGATTGCCTTGTCTTTCAAACTTGGCATTCTGCAGATCGCCGAGTTGCTGTGGTCACCGACTGAGCTCAAGGTTGGACTCCAGCGAATGAAGCGTGCTATCGGCTCCTCTGCTCTGCCCCATAGATCGGACACTCTAGACGAGGAAGACTCTGACAAGGGAGATGCTCCGAATGCTACCACCGAGCAGACTCGGACCCTTCTGAAGGCCATTCCCTGTCGGATCGACGTCTTTCTTAACTCTGCTGGTCGGACTGGCGCTGAGACTGCTCTTCAAACTGTGCTGAGCTGGTACCCGCAAGTGAAACTCTCCAAACTCCACAGCCTCAGGGAGAACGCCGCCGACGTGCTCGAGAAGACCTATGCTGATGTGAATCGGCTCGCCAGCGCTATGGTGAACTGGTTTTCTCCTTATGAGTATACTCCATATCTCGACGAGGGAGGGAACCCACTGGCCGCAACTTCTATCTCTGGCTTGGCCGAAGAGCTTCCTGACAGCGGTTCATCGCATACCTCTCCGAGGTCCAAGCGTGTTGGGGCCACATCTTCTGATGCACATTCGGAGCCAGATGTTGCTGCCGTGCACGCTGATCCGACTGCTCCGACTGCCAGTTCTACGCCCTCGACTGCCCCGACTTCTTGAGCCAAGCTGCTGATGGCATTACCTACTTCAGCTTGCCGACATTGGATCGGCCTTATCATGTTTTTCCTTTCCGACTAGTTGCTTGTAAGACATAATTTTAATTCTGTCGACACCCACTGGGTGTGACTCCGATGTAATGAACTTGTTCGGCCTTAGGCCTGTTATCTCTTATGCAATCTGATTGCTCATTGCAAGTTTTTATTTGTGCGATCGACTTTGCGTCTTTGTCGGTTTCTTTTATCGGTCTGCACTTGGGGGTGTCTGCCTTGTCTGTATTGCTGCCGACATGCGGTCTGCAATCGGATCAAAGGTAGATTTCCAGCCAAGGTTCGATAAGCTTTTAGAATTCACATGACAAGGTTTAACGCAAAGGATTCTGCAATGTTAGGAGCCGATTTCCCGCTACCGAGCTCGATGCATTGGTCCGCGGCGCAATTGGTAACTTGATTTATCGACTATGCCCTTTATAGAGCGTTTCGAGTTGCTTCTTCGGGAACTTGTACTGCTGACTGCCCCAACCGCTGCCCTTCTCAATGCCACAAACACTTTTGTGACTTGCGCTTGAGTTAGGTGCTAAGTTGAGTGCCAGCCCGCAGCCCCCGTGCCTCTTGGCCTATTCTTCTGACCTCGTGGTCGGTCAGTCCCCGAGTACACTACGCATGTCTCGGGTATGACTTAAGTGTTGCCGACTTGGGATAGCTTTTTGAATGAAATTACGCAAAGGTAATCGAATGCTCTTTTTCAGAGGCATGACAGCTTTACTGATCATTTGCCGAATGGCATACATAAATTTCTGCCGCTCAACTATAGAACGGACATAACAGCTCAGCGTTCCACGGCCGCTCCGTTTCTACTCCTGATGTGTCCTTGTGCCGAGTGCCCTTGGTGCAGTCGATCAAATAATAGGAGTTGTTCTTGAGTGCACGGCTGATGACGAATGGTCCTTCCCAGGGTGAGGATAGCTTGTGTTGCCCGTCTGTCTTCTGAATTCGGCGTAGCACCATGTCGCCCTCTCGGAATGCGAGAGGACGAATCTTCTTGCTGTGGTAGTGCCGCAACTTCTGCTGATAGACCGCCGATCTGGACAAGGCCAACAAACAGGCTTCTTCCTTGAGATCGATGCCGTCCTCTCGTGCTAACTTGGCTTCTTCTTCGGTGTACAGGGCATGCCGAGGTGAATCAAACTCGATGTCGGATGGGATGATTGCTTCGGAACCATATACCAGGAAGAAAGGAGTGAATCCCGTCGACCTATTTGGTGTGGTCCTCAAGTTGAACAGTACTGTTGGGAGATCTTCAATCCATGCTCCGGGTGCCCTCTCAAGTGGCTCCACCAATCGGGGTCTGATACCTGAGAGGATGAGGCCGTTTGCTCTTTCTACTTGACCATTCGACTGGGGATGGGCCACTGATGCAAGATCAAGCCGAATGCCCTGCTGAGATGCATATCGAGCCAGTGCACCTTTTGCAAAATTTGTGCCATTGTCGGTGATGATGCTGTTAGGCACACCATATGTGCACACGATGTCGGCCACAAGTCGGATCGCAGTTGGACCATCAAGCTTCTTGATCGGGCGAGCTTTAATCCACTTGGTAAACTTGTCCACTGCAACCAGGAGATGTGTCATACCACTCTGAGCCCTCTTGAATGGACCAACCATATCCAAACCCCATACTGCAAATGGCCATGCTATTGGGATTGTCTTCAATGATGATGCTGGCTGATGACTTCTTGCCTTGAACCCCTGGCAACCCTTGCAGTATTTCACCAAATTCTCAGCCGCTGCAAGCGCAGTCGGCCAATATAAACCATGTCGGAAAGCTTTGCTGGCGATGGCTTTTGCAGATGCATGATGACCGCATTCACCTTGATGAATGTCTCTGAGCAACTCCAAGCCTCTGTCCTCTTCTACACATCTCTGAAAGACCCCAGTTGAACTTTTGCGCACTAGCTCATTGTTGATTATTGTGTATGCCCAAGATCGGCGGCTGATTTGTCTTGACTCTGCTTCATCTTCTGGGAGGACTCCGTCTGCTAGCAAATCTCTAATCGGCTGTTCCCATAATGGCGCACTGACCACTACCATTACTGCTGCATGCTGGGGTGCGACCTCTTCTTGGATCTCGGTTTCTTGGCCGCTGGCCTCTTGGATCTCGGCCTCTTGGACTGCTCGTCTGGAGCTGGAACTTCTTCACTGCAAATGGCAGTTTCTGACATCATTGGTTCTTCTGAGGCTGTGCCACCTGGCATTGCCTCTGCTTACTTCCCTTTGGCCTTGCTCTTCTTTCTGCAATCGGCAGCCCCTGGCTTGCAATCGGCAGCCCCTGGTTTGCAATCGGCAGCCCCTGGTGTTGTCGGCTCTGCTGTTGCTGAAGCACCTTGGGCGCTGGACTGCTTCTTCAGGGTTGGAACTTTTGCCGGTTGAGCTTCTTTTGCCTTCTTCAACGCTTCAAGGTTGGTCTCCGAGATGAAGATGGACTCAGACTCTGGGGACGGCGTGATGGATGGCTTCTTGATGTGCTCAAGTGATACGCCTGGTGGGATAGCTTGCCTTGTTGAGCCGAGCTTGGACAACGCATCTGCTGCTTGGTTGTTTGCTCTCGTCACATGGTGAAACTCGCATCCTTCAAAGTACCCACTGCTCTGCTGCACCAGGAAACGATAGCTTTCCATATTTGCATCCTTTTCATCCCAGGTGCCTATGCACTGCTGTACTACCAGGTCGGATTCACCAAAGAACTCAATATTCCGAATGTCGATTTCCTTGGCAAGCTTGATACCATGCACAAGGGCTTCGTACTCGGCAACGTTGTTTGATGGTGCAAAGTGAATCTGGAGCACATATTGCAATTGATCTCCTCTTGGTGAAGTGTGAGCACTACGCCAGCCCCTAGGCCGCTCTTCATCTTGGAACCATCAAAATGCATTCGCCAGAAATACGATCCCGGGAGCTGCGGCATATATTGAGTTTCAGCCCAGTCCACCAGGAAATCGGCCAATGCTTGCGACTTGATTGCAGTTCTTGGCTCATACTGGATGCCATGGTTGGCAATCTCGATTGCCCACTTCGCCACTCTTCCGGTTGCATCTCTGCTTCCTATGATGTTGGCCAATGGAGCCGAGCTGACGACGGTGACCAAGTGGGCTTGAAAATATGGCTTCAATCTCTTGGCCACCATATATACTCCATAGCACATCTTCTGGTAGTGAGGGTAGTTCTGCTTGGACGCCGAGAGCACTTCACTGATGTAATACACAGGTCGCTGAATCTGCTGTGCCTTGTCCTTCTCGGGCCGCTCCACCACCATCACTGCACTGATCACCTGATTGGTTGCCGCGATGTACAACATCATTGGCCCCTTCTCAATCGGGGCAGCCAGAATCGGCGCGGTGGAGAGCATGCGCTTGAGCTCTCGGAATGCTTCGCTTGCTTGGTGGGTCCAGGTGAACTTCTCCGTCTTCTTCATCAGTTGATACAACGGGATTGCTTTTTCACCCAGTCGACTGAGAAATCGGCTGAGTGATGCGAGGCAACCGGTGAATTTCTGTACTTGCTTCAAGTTCTTAGGTTGCTCCATGCGCTCGATTGCGACTATCTTCTCGGGATTGCATTCGATTCCTCTCTCGGAAATGAGAAATCCCAAGAGCTTACCGGCTTGGACTCCAAAAACACATTTCTCCGGATTAAGCTTGATCTGATAAGTTCTCAAATTTGCAAATGTCTCTCGAAGGTCGTCTAGAAGTGTAACGCCTTTTGCCGATTTCACCACTAAATCATCCACATAGACGTGGAGGTTTCTGCCGAGCTGGGAATGTGTGCACCTCTGAATTGTGCGCTGATAAGTGGCACCACCATTTTTCAAACCAAAAGGCATGGTGATGTAACAATAAGCCCCGAAGGGGGTTATAAATGCAGTTTTTATTTGATCTTCCACAGCAACTTTAATCTGGTGATAGCCAGCTGTGGCATCCAGAAAAGAGAAAAGCTCGCAGCCGGCCGTAGAATCAATCACTTGATCGATACGGGGTAGAGCAAACGGATCCTTCGGGCATGCCTTGTTCAAGCACGTGTAGTCGATACACATGCGCCAAGTCTAGTTCTTCTTCATGACGAGGACTGGGTTCGCCAGCCACTCGGGGTAAAACACTTCCATGATGAAACCTGCAGCTTGCCGCTTCGCAATCTCTTCGTCGATTGCTCTTCTCTTATCTTCAGAAAAACGCCTGCCAGCATTCTGATTCTCCATTACTGCGAGCCTCTGCTCCTTTGCGGCTGCCAGCAGCTCACGCATTCGGCGCGACTGCTCTCGCCGCTCATCTCCCTCCAGGTCTTCTAGCTCGAATGCTATCTGCTCGGCTGCTCTCAAGTTTTTGTCCGGTGTGCTTTATGTCGGCCTCTGGATGAATGTCGATTGCGCCGGTTGCTCCGGTTGCACCGGCCTCCTTGGCCGCTCCGGCTGCTCAGCTCCCGACAGCTGCTGATTGACTGCTCTACCTCGGCTTCTCAAGTCTTCCAGGACCGCGGGCTCAACCGGCCGGCGCGGTCCTGCATGCGCTGCGTTGTACTCCCTGGTGATGGCTCCCAGCCTGCGCTCTTCTACCAGCACCTGCTCGGCCCTGCGAGCCAGAGCAAGCCTTGCTGTTTCCAGCTCGGTGTGCACTTGATCGGGATCACCATTCCTGTTCACGGGTGTGTACAACACATCCCGCAATGCACTGGTGCCGACTCTCTCTGCAGCCTCCGCTACCTCCTTGGCTCTCCTAGCCGCGCTCGCTGCATCGCGATTGCTCGATGAAGACGCTCCTGCCATCATGACAGCTGCGTGCACTCGTCCATCCTCTCCGCCGGGTGCTGCACTGCAGACCCTGGTCGAGAGCGGATCTGTGACGCACGAGAAGACGCGAATCTCCCTGGGGTATGCCTCGGGGAAGCTGCCGATGAAGAGGCGATGACTGCCGACCTACAGCGATACGCCGGGCCGAAGGGGTGCGCCGGCCCCATACCGCGGTGAGTAATCCACCACATAATCAATTGTCCCACGTCTAAGAATCAGGACGGAGGCGTGGCTACCGCCTGATGCAGAGGAAAATCCCGTTCGGATCTTTAATCCATTCCATGCCTCGGTCTGCCCCACGGTGGGCGCCAACTGCCGTCGATATGTGACGTCAGATGCCATGGGGATGGCTAAAGTGAGGGGAAGACGCCAGGAAGAGGATGTCGATGGTGCCGGAATCGGGTTGAGCACAAACACGGTGAAGGACACCATGATGTACCCAGGTTCAGGGCTCTCCGGAGAGATAACACCCCTACTCCTGCTTGTCTCTTATATATCAGTGGAAATGGACTACAATAACTGCTTCTCTATCTTCTCAGGGGAAGGTGAGCGCCGCCGTGGGCAAGGCTCTCTCCTGCTTCCCTGAGGAGTAACTACTACCAGTGATGAACTGAGGAGAATGTGAGTAATGGTGCGAATGAGAGGATCGTCCCCCACGCAGGAGGGGTACCCTGGGCTCTTATAGTATGAGCCCGGGGTAAATCGGTAACTTCACTGCCGATTGGTCCCAGTGGTCACTCTCTAATCGATTGGGTCCCACCGACTGCGCCTCTCCGGGTGATCCGGACCCGACAAGTAGTGGCCCATGCTGTAGACTTGTAGGGCATGATGATGAACAGTGGAGCTAGGAGGTGCGGTCTTGTCGGCCTGTCCGCGGAATCGGCGGAGAGGTCGACACCGCATCTCTGACAGATCTTCGATGTGACTTGGCTTCTCTGCCACCACGATCTCTCGGGATTGTGCATTTATGACCCCGTACTTGGACCTCCGATTGGCCTCGAGGTCAACTTCTCCAGGGGTGGTAGGTTGTACCGATTGCGCTTGGGCCGACTGGTGACCCTCGGCGAGGTCGATTGCTCTTGGCAATTGGCCGTGCTAACGCCCACCTCGGCCCAGCTGCGGGCCAATCGGATGATGGTCTTGATGACAATAGGGTGGACCGTTTGCGCCTGGGCCGACTGCTGGCCTTCGGTGTGGCTGATTGCTTCTGAGCAATCGGCCGTACGCCTGCCCAGCTCGGCCCAGCTGCAGCCCAATCGGTCCATCCTTGTCTTGAAAGGTTGCTTTCGCTTGGGTGAGCCTACCCGGGTACCAATCCCCCGACATAAAGCATTGTTACCATGATCCACATCCAAAAGGGTACTCTTACTCTCCACATAAGCATAATCTTTCTCATTGGTAGTAGTGGGAGTAGGACTATCATAAACAACTTCAACACTATAGATTAATTGTGTAGTTGGAAGATGGTGTTCAGCAAGGGTCTAATTCCCTCCATGATTATGACAAGTTTCATAAGGATAATTTCTCCTTATGTCATAGGTACCTTTACAATCACTATAGATAGGATTTATAACATTATCATAGTAGAGAAGAGCATTGTCATTGCTAGCAACTATATTTGTAAACATGTTGTATTTATTCTTACTAGCAAAAGAATTATCAATTACCACATCACTAATGGGTAAAGGACTTGCAATCCTATCATCCCCAAGCTTAGAGCTTTCCATATCATCACTCTCAGAGTTGGTACCAAAAAGATTTTCAAGATCATAAGTAGCATTATCATCATTTCCCAATCACAAAAAGTAACATGCATATCATAATCAAAATCATCTTCAATAGTGCCTACGGACTTAACATCGTGATAATAATGAATGCAATCAAGCTCACCATCCTCCAAAAATTTATGCCCGTTAGGATAAAAATTAATGCAAGGAATATGCTCAGGCCAGGTTGATACCCATTCTTCTTCCTTCTTGCTCCTCTTCCTCCTCCTTTTCTTTTTCTTCTTCTTCACCTGAGGGAGTGGTTGGAGATGAAGGTTCTCCACATATCCTGGTTTATCATTAGAAACAATAGGGGAAACTTGGGAGAAACTCTCCTTTTTATTAGTAGAAATATAAGAGACATTTTTATACTTTGGTAAAGTTCCCTCCTTTCAAATCTTACTTTTGTAATCATTTTCATGGAAATTAACAACACAATAGAGATGAAAATTTTGCAAAGTGTTGTTTATTCCCAAAGCATTAACATCTAGCGAAGAAGTTTTCTCTGATACCTCTTCACACATAAAAAATAACATAATTTCATCATAAAGATCAGAAGTGATCATGTTATCACACAACTGATTAACAGTTATGTTTTGAAAGTTCGTGCATTGAAAATTACAGTGCCCTCTATACAGCAAAGTTCACAAGTAAAAGGATAAAGGTCACACAATTCTCTAGAAATTTCATTTAAATCTTTGACCCAAGTGATTGTTCTTTCATGCTTATGTTGCTTACAATACTTCTCTTCTTCAATCATAGGCCTTTCACAAGGTCTATCCACCCCACAAAAATTAACATGCTTATATAAAACTTCATTTTTAGGAATTGGATCATGCATGTTGCAATCATCATGAACAAATTTATTTTATTTTCAAATCTCATTAAAAGGTTCATGATGCTTGATCCAATTCTCCTTAGGCATATTAAGATGTGAAGCAAAAGATTTGAGTAAACCAACAAGGAGTTGAGAATCAAGCCCAGACTTAGCACTAAACTTATTAAAACTTGCAGTTTCAACAAAGGACTTAATGCAATCATACTCATAATTTATACTTGACACTTTACCTTTGTCGATCTCCCAATCTTCAGTATTGCGTTGAATTCTTTCAAGGAGTTCCCATTTGGCATCAATCTTTTCGTTTGTGAAAGAACCCATAGAGGAAGCATCGAGCAAGTCTTTATCCTGTCGAGAGAGCCTCGCATAAAATTAGTAATAATTATATCTTTGGGGAGCCCATGGTTAGGACATTTTAGCATTAAAGTTTTCAGTCTCCCCCAAGCTTGAGATATGCTCCCTCCGTCATGAGGATAGAAATTATAAACATAATTCCTATTCTCATGAACTTCATGAAGAGGATAAAACATGGAGTAAAAGAGAGACTAGATCTCTTCCCAATCCAGCAGGTGAGAATCATCTAGTATCCTGTACCATTCCAATGCTTTTCCTTTCAGTGACAAGGCAAATATTTCCTCATGAATTCACCTCTTGTCAAACCTGAAATCTTAAATAACTCACAAAGTTCTGTAAGTTTCAACAAATGAATACTAGGATTGACTGTCCCATCATAACAATCATTCCTAATTATTTCAATTATCCAAAGTGGTATTTTGAATGGGATACATTTAGTAGGTGGAGGAGACTTCCCTACCACGGGTTTGGTAAAGCGGCCTTCCCCAAGCAGCGAACTAAGAGTGCAGTTTTCCATAAACATAACTAGTGAAAAATAAAAACAAGAAACGAAAAGATTTAATTACAAGATCTAAAGATATACCTTCAAACGCTTAACTCCCCGGCAATGGCGCCAGAAATAGCTTGATGTCTACGCACGCTTCTATTCTTGTAGACAATGTTGGTCCTCCAAGCGCAGAGGTTTGTAGGACAGTAGCGATTTCCCTCAAGTGGATGACCTAAGGTTTATCGAACTCAGGGAAGTAGAGGTTGCAGATGGTCTCTCTCAAGCAACCCTACAATTAAGATACAGAAAGTCTCTTGTGTCCCCAACACACCTAATACAACTAGGAGTTGTATAAGTGCACTAGTTCGGCGAAGAGATGGTAAAATACGAGTGATAGGTGTGGCAAAGCAAGGTAATATAAATCTGTAATAAAAAGTGCAGCAAGAAAACAAGTAGAAAAGGTGAGCCCAAACGGTATTGCAATGGTGGAAACAAGGCCTAGGCTTCATACTTTCACTAGTGACAACTCCCAACAACATTAACATAGTCTAATCTCATGATATTTCCACTAAAACATGGATTGGAGACGTACCCGAAGGTCATTCCTTTTTGATCAAGAGAGGACGAGAAATATGTAGGGCTACAAAAGCACACCTCAGAGTTCGTAGTTCTCATCTATGGATTTCCCAATGTCATCGCGGCCATCCAAAGAGAGTACCACAATCAACACAACATACCACAAGGAGAGTCAAAGACAAGCACCAAGAGACTCTCAATCTTCAATCAATTCACAAAAGAAGAAATCACTCATGATAATATTCTTCTAACCCATGTCCAATAAACCTCTGTCACCATGGTCTCGGGGATTATACTAGATAAGATCAAGTGAGTACATCAATCCAATACATAGAGGAAGGGGAAATATCATGGGACCACCCTAGATTAACATAGCCTATGATCATAACGAAGATCACATCATGGGAGAGAGAATTGACAACATAGATACTGGAAGAAACCTTAGCCCCGAGGAATAACTACTCCCGCTTCATGGAGGGAGGAAGAAACGTCGATGTAGATGAATCCGGGGGCACTTCCCTATCCCGGCAGGGTGGCGGCAGAGGAATTCTGGACCCCCGAAGCTTGTTGGCGATGACGGCGGAGATCGGAATTGCTTCTAGAGAAAAGTGTTCTAGAGAAAAGAGTTAATAGGTTAGTCCAAATATGATCAAAAGTGTATGAAAGTGTATCAAAAGCATAGCATTATCACACAAAACATGCATGGAGCAAGCAGAAATTATAGATACGTTTGGGACGTATCATGTTGATATGCTGAGTTTCCGGGGATCTGATGGATTATGAGACTATGTTCAGTTTGTGATTGGGTAATATATTTTGTTCTTATCTTTTATATTTTCGTTCTTGAGTAATTCTCGCATGTTCTCCGTTTCTGTTTATTGTTTTGGCCAATTAGTAGGTAGTGACTCCAAGAGGGAACGTTATGCTCGATTGTGGGTTCATGCCCCCTGAGGACTAGCTTGAGTGACGGAAACATGAGTCTAGGGGATTTGTTGTTGCCACAAGGGGGAAAACAGCGGTGCTTGTAACCGCGGTTGCAAGTATTGTTTACTTTACGCAAAGTTCTTTTAATGCAGTTGTCTGTTGCTTTGGGTTTACACTTTGGGTGGGGCTCGCCACTTAATACCAGCGAAATTTTCTGAATAGATATCTCAAGGTGGATGATTGGTAGTAGATGAAGTTGGATTTCGGTCTACTTATTTTGGCGTACTGCCCATGCTTTTGATCCTCTTCCTTTCTTTGTAGCATAGTTAGCATTGTGGTGCGTTTTTAATCTTGTCAATTTCCCAGCTGTGATTTTTTTACCTCGCATAGCAGTTTTATCGTCTTTTGGGAGAGAGACATCACTAGTGAACATCATGGGACCCCGGTCCATATTCTCATCACTGTTTACACGCTCAATTATTTCCTGCTTTTAATTTCTAGTTGCAGTCACTATTATCCTTTATCCCTTGCGTTTGATCCTTTGTAAACAACAAGGCCAGAGAGATTGACAACCTCTCTGAACTTCGTTGGGAGCAAAGTTATTTGTCTCGTGTGCAGGTCCAGGTGAAATAATCAACCTCGGTGCCATTGTTCACTTTACCAAATACTCTTAGCTTTCGGAGTCCTACGGGAGACAAACCCTGTCCTCTACGGTAGGGGAAATTTGCTGCTATCCTACATCTCACCTTCCACTTGGGGTAACCAACGAAGGGCGAGAAGCCATTATCATCTCTCAAACATCAGCGTGCCATTTTGTTTGACACGAAAAAGGAATAATGTAGCGACACTCATACAAGATAGGATAGAGTCTCGTATAAGTGTCTCCCTTTATTACACAGAGGAACAAAGAATGTTGTTGGCGTGCCAGTGTAAAAAGTACACGAATACAAGAGGGAAAAGAAAAGGTGGAGCCTGCTAGCGCGGCTAAGTGATCAAGCGATCATGGTCTCCTGGTTCCCGGGTGCCTCGTAAAGCACCCGGTTAATTACTGCCGCAGATAGTACCATGAGACACCTCCGATTAAGCTGCGTAGTCGTTGTCTTTGGTCTTTGCTTCGCGTTCTCGTGGTGGTGATGTGTGTGTGGCAGCGGCAGAGTCTGTGTACTAGGTGGTACACGCGTCATCAAAAGTCTGGCCTTTGCTCCGGCCACACCTGCCTACGCCGTCTTGCCTCGTCGGTGTTGAGGGGCGTCGATGTTGTTGAATTCGTGGTAGCATGCATGGTTGAGCTTGGCTTGGACGTCGTCGATGGCTTTATACCTTCGCCGAAAGTGCGAGGGGTACACCCCGCTTGAGTGGAAGATTGGAAGGAGAACGAGCAGACGTGCAACACATTGAGTGTGCACATCCGGACATAGCAGCGTACACCGCCACCAATAGCACTGAACTCGCCACCTCGTGTGCCGAAGCGGTTTAGAGTGTTGCCTCCAAGGGGATGCGTCTGGACTAGGTCGGAAGTCGCTATGCCGAAGCGGACCCCGATGAGTGTAACATACACCCGCATCGTGGAAGAAGAAGAGTCTTGGAGAGACGAGTCAACGTGTCTCGGCCCAGGGTGGATGACATCCCCACCGCCAATGGAAGCGACAAGGTGTCGAACATCGAAGGATACGCCGCCTGCGCATCGAATGACACGTGTCGCTGCCTCTCGCTATCCCATGGCGCCTCCATGGGCCGGCAAGATGATGATGAATGAAGCGCCTTTCGGAGGTGGTATAGTCTCACCTAGACTCCACCCCAAAGGTGTTGAAGAGGGGATCGCCGACGGTCTCCATGCGTACGGCAGCCCTGGCACCGTCGTGGTCACCGGAGAAGAGTGCGCTGTAACGACCCGGTCCCGAAGGGAACTAAGTCTACTGTGCTTCTGTGCTATCCCTGGATCAGTATGCTAGCACACACAGTACTCGATGAAATACCATAAATCACATGTTAAAAAGTAATGTAAATACATAGCATTTATTACCTTATAGCTTTTGGGCTAGAATACACAACAGAAGCAATTAATACATATGTGGAGTCCCAACAACACCAACGACAAAGTTGAGTGTAGACATCGTAACCCTACATCGCATCACTTACTCGTCATATACAATCCTGCAACACCGAAGGTTACAGCCCAAAATGGGTCAGTACTTTGATTGTACGGGAAGTTACTCCTAAAATAATGTATAACACACCTATCTTCTACATGCAATTTGGCTGGTGGAAAAGGTCGAAGTTTCAATTTTTGCATAAAGCTGATTTTTTCCTACTCAAAGGGTATCATATCAGTACTACAAAGCTCATAATATGATTGAGTTGGTTTCTCCAAGTCAATCTATTCCCAAAGTTGATTAAACCCAATTGATTAATTAAAGATGATGATATCCGTCAACATTCCTACTTCTAGATTCTCAAAGTTGTCCGTAACCGGGGACACGGCTAATCATGATCAGTTTGTACACTCTGTAGAGGTTTGTGCACATTTCCCCACAAGACTCGACCACCTGCTTTGGTATTTGCCACACTACATGTTGTATGGAAACAGGAAGGTCGAGACATGGTCGTTTAGAAGAGTTTCCCTCACTCTGGCGGTGCCCATCCCACCGACTCATAACTACGTTCGTAGCACCACCTAGTAAGAGTCACTACAACTAATCAACCAAGCCAGAGCCCATAATAGCTTGTGGATGCACACGTAAGCTTCTAGTTATGAAAAATATGATTGATCCATTTAATCCTGGGTGGCATTCCGCGGTGATTACTGGCCATCTCCAGGTCACTCAGGAAAATCCAATGGTCTCTCCAGGGTGCCCCAAACCATTCCACCCAGGTAGTTCATTAACTTTACCTTGGTCCTGTTTACTACATAGTCACTCATACCTCATAATAAATCACTTCCCAATCCACGTATACTTAGCAAGGCAATATAAATCTACACGGTGGCGACAATGATATAAGGTTTGGACCTAACTCAATGAAATACTGGGTGTAATAGCATAGCATAATATATAATCCTATCAATGCATAATATTTAAGTTGGACTACAATGCATAGGAAAAAATATAGGTATAGTTGGAGTACGATTAAAAGAGTAACTTTCCTGCATCCTGAAGATGAAATATTCTACTCATAGTCGTCTCTCCTTCTCGTTACAATATATCTAACGGTAAAAGAGAAATACTTCAACACACTTACACACAACACAAATCCAACGTGAAAATCCAAGTAAAAATACAATTAACCAAATATTTAGTTATAATTATTAATAAACTAATTACTATGGCGGGGCTTGGTTGAGATAGGATCATGTTGGCTTGGATGGAAATATGATGCATATCATATTCCATGGATTGGATCAAATTGATACAAGTTAGAATTGAAGCATTGAGTATAAGTTCAAACGGATTGTGAGTATGTCAAACCCAATTGGTTTGTCCATAAGAATATTTGAATAGGAAATCAATTCTTGGATTGGATTCAAAAAGATCCTCTAGAATTCGTGATGATCTTGTTGAGAAGATTGAATTTTTGTAGCCAAATTTATATGAAACAGAGATATAACTAAATGGAAGCTAAGACAAAGGTTTAAGGTCAAAATAGTGTATTAATATGATGGAAAGAATGTGACAATTTTCCAAACAGAAAGATTTGATTTTAAGGATCAAATTTGATGAAGAAAATATTCTAAATAAATTATAGAATAAGATGTATATCAAATATACTCAAATTATAAAAATAAATTTGAGTTAAATTTCGAATTATCAAAAGTGGAATATTACTGGACTATAATAGAGTACATTTTCCAAGGAATCCAGGGATATAAAATTTGTCAAAATCCGACTTACGGGCTAGAAGATATGAATTTTTGAAGTTTGACTATTTTCCTGAAAATGAATTACGGGAATTAACAATGGGTTGCCATGTGTCACGTTTTAATAGGCTGATACCTATTCATTTAAGTGACTCGCCCAGGAACGTAGATCTACCGACCTCGCCGGAGTTGAGGAAAATTGTTTCCGTCGTCGAAGAACTACCAAACGGCGGAGAAGGCGACGTGTGAAACTCAAGGGACAAGGTTAGTGCCTCGGATTCGTCTTCGTATTTCTATGAAGTGTCGCCGGAGTAGAGAAAAACGCGTAAAGATCACGGTGATGCGGACGGCGTGCTCCGGCCATGCAAACGGATCCGAATTCATTTCAAGGTGATGCGGAACAATGAAATATGGAGAAAGGAAGGAAGGGAGGGTCTGGTTCACCTTGTAGGAGTCGGCATCTACGATGGACCTCGACGAAATACCGAACTTCGGCGAGCAATCTCATAGCACAGGGAAATTGGAGAGGGATTTTTGGGGAGGTGGTCGAGTACTATGAGTCTCACGTTTGTTCCTATTTATAGATGCTATGGTGGTCAGTAGGAAGAGATCCGGGGCGAGGTGGCCATTAATGGTTGTTTATGGCGTCGTGATTTACGGACGAATAAGGCATTGATGCTCGTACTTATTTCCCTGAATGGACTCCACAATTTTCGTGTATAAATCGAAGTGAAACGGTTAAAGGATGAACTAGGAGGAGGAAAGGAAGAGGTGGCTGTACATGGCTGGTTTCATGGAGATGTTCATGTACAGCATGGAGGCAGCGAGGAAGGAGACAAGCGCCCAAGTGGGCTCGGTCAGAAAAAAAACGAAGTGGGCCTATTTGTGGAAACATGGACCATGGAAAAAAAAGAAAGATAGAGGGAGAAAATTAGATAGATGGGCTTTTCCCAATAGACTAGGATTACTGTTTTCTAATATCTAACAAGACTAAAATTTTGGATTATCAAATCCTTCCAAATGGTAAAACTTAAATATAGACTAAATAAAATATAGAGAGTATAGGAATACATTTCACTCTCTGAATAAATTTCATAAATAGATTTTTATGAACAAAAACTTATTGAAGGCATTATTAAATATTTCCAATACTATTTTTTTGGAGAAGCCATATTATCTCCTCTCATTATATTAACTGAATAATTGGAAATACTTAAATATGACCTAAACGCAGTATCAAATAAACTCCAAATTTAAAATAAGAATTCAAGAATGATTATGGGACCACAATAAAATTGAGAAAGTCATTTTATTCTCACTCTAAAATATTTAATTGTGGTTCCTACCAAATTTCAAAAGGGCAAAAGAAATAAAGTCATTCTTTGAAAAAGTTTTCGTTTACTCAAAAATTCAAACAAGTCAATCAATATTATATTATTTATTAACATTGCAAAATTTACAAAAATTTGGGATGTTACAAACTACCACCCTTAAAAGAAATCTCATCCTCGAGATTTGCAAAGGTTAGAAAGAAATGGGTTTGGGTCGAGGTTTTTTGGGTTACTTCTCCATGGTCTTGGCAAAATATCGACAGGCTTGCGGTTTGTCCTTACTTCTCGTCTGAGGGATTTCTTCCACCGGTACAATTCCATATGCTTCCGTTACTGAAATCATATCATGGGCTCGTGGCTTTAGGCACCAGTTCTGAACTTTAACCAGGATGTTGTTCGCATCATTTACCACACATGGGTGTTAGGAAACTGCCACCCTTAGAAGAAAGCTTATGGGATCTCCAAAAATCTTCAATCCATGATGGTTCTTCATCAATCTTCCATAAATAATAATCTGCATATCCCCAAGGAACAAGTCTTGCTAAAGTTACATAGGTTCCAAAGCTACCTATCAAGACGCTCATGGTGGTCAAATAACTTCCAAAAGGAACTTCTTGAAAACCTTCATGTTTCTTACTCACCGTACAACCTACGTTAGGCACGATGCCTATCTACAATGGGTAATGCGTCTTACCATTCTATGGTTTAGGCTTGTCGCATTGGCACTCTACTACGCGGTTTTTTGGGCTCTCTGATTTACCAATCCAACATACAAAATTATATAATAAGAGTCTTCGTTATGGGGGCCAATCCATCCCCTACGCAAATCATTACTTAATATGTAGAGAGATGAATCTCGTATTCTAACACTCTGTCTTTCTCACTCCTCATAAAGAGGTCTTCACCTCCAAAACTAATAAAACGTTTTTGGGTGGCGATGATCCTATATGGTTTGTGCTAACACTTGCATCCATAGAATAGGGAACTTTCGTCTTCAACAATTGTGTCCTCCTTGCAAATGGGCGATTCTTGTCCCTTCTATATTCTGAATCCACTCTTCTACCTTGAATGGATCGTTGATCTTATCAAAATAATTATGTCCATCCATGGGGTTTAAGGTTGGTCAGAGATGAGATAGATCTTCAGAGAGGAAGGGAGATGGATATCCACTTAACAATCATCAAACAACTAACATTTATAATAGACTCGTTTACTAGTGTTCGTTAGAAAGTCTTCATTCCCTTCGGTTCTTGGAAGTCTTCAATACAAGGAGTTTCATCGATGTGATGGTCTTCTGATACATCATCCGTTGCTTACACCTCTCAAGGTTAATAATAAACCCTACGGAATATGTATCCTACAAACACAAATTTAAATATAACACTACAAATGACACCAATAAATAAATCAACCACTAAAACTCCGAGAAAACTCCAAATATCACTCACAAATTCATTCAATCAATTCCTATGGTACCTTCATCCACATGAGCTCGCATGGTTGGGCACTCTACTTGTACTCTTTCGTTCATTTCAAAAATCTCATGGTGTGATACATCCAAAACGTATCTATAATTTCTGCTTGCTCCATGCTTCTTTTGTGTGATATTGCTATGATATTGATGAACTTCCATACACTTTTGATCATATTTGGACTAACCTCTTAACTCAGTGCACCCTAGTGCCAGTTCCTGTTTTCTTCTGTTTTTCTATTTCAGGTTTCCCCCTTATTAAAAGTACCAGAAAAATTCCGGGAAAAATCAGCGTATCGGAAGCTTAGAGAAAAGCCCGAGAGGGTCCAGAGGGAAGCCAGGGGGCCCCCAGGCGGCCAGTGGGCGAGGCCCCACCCCTGGCCGCGCCAGGGGGGCCTGGAGCCCGTGGCCCACCTCTGGCTGCCCCCTTTCGCCTATTTATTCCCCGTGACGAGAAACCCTCGGGGACGGAAACCTCTTTCGCGATCTCTCCTCTGTTCCGCCGCCGCCGTGCTTCCAAGATCGCGAGCACCAGAAGACCTCTTCCCGGCACCCTGCCGGAGGGAGGAATCACCTCCGGGAGCTTCTCCACCACCATGGATACTTTCCGGATGAACCGTGAGTAGTCCACCTTGGACCATGGGTCCATGATCATTAGCTATGTGATGTTCTCCTCCCCTCTTTATTCTTCATGGATTAGACCTCGTGAGCTTCCCTACATGATCGAGGCACATATGTAATTTTTCTGCTGTTGCTATGCTGAGTTTGCTGGGATCCGTTGGATTATGAGATTATGTACAGATTGTGATTGAGTTATATATTTGATTCTCTTCTTTTATATTTATGTTCTTGAGGAACTTTTGCATGTTCTCCGTTTCTGTTTATTGCTTTGGCCAGGTAGTAGGTAGTGACTCCAAGAGGGAGCGTTATGCATGATTGTGGGTTCATGCCCCCCCCCCCTCGATGACTAGCTTGAGTGACAGAAACATGAGTCTAGGGGATGTGATGTTGCCACAAGGGGAAAACAACGGTGCTTGTACTTGCGGGTGCAAGGATTGTTTACTTTACACAAAGTTCTTTAATGCAGTTGTCCGTTGCTTTGAGTTTACACTTTGGGTGGGATTCGCAACATAATACCAGCGAGATGTTCTGGGTACATATCTCAAGGTGGATGATTAGTGGGTAGATGCAGATGGATTTCGGTCTACTTGTCTTGGCGTATTTCCCGCACTTTTGAGCCTCTTCCTTTCTGTTTTGCATAATTAGCATTGGTTTGCGCACATAATCTTGTCAATTGCCCAGCTGTAATTTGTTTACCTCGAATGGCTATTTTATCGTCTCTTGGGAGAGAGACATCACTAGTGAACATCATAGGATCCCGGTCCATACTTCCATCACTGTTTAAACTATCAATTTACTTTCTGTATTTAATTTTCAGTTGCTATCACTATCTATCATTATTATCCCGTGCGTTTTATCCTTCGTAAACAACAAGGCCAGAGGAATTGACAACTCCTCTGTACTCTTTGGCAAGCGAAGCTATTTGTGTGTGTGCAGGTCCAGGTGAAGTTAGCAATCCTTATATTGTCAACGGCGCCAAATGTTCACTTCACCACCTACTTGTTGACCCAGGAGTCCTACGGGTTTGATACTTTAAACCTTAGCATCTTTGCTAAGGGAAACTTGCTGCTACACTACATCTCACCTTCAACTTGGGGTAACCAACGAGGGACGAGAAGCTATCTTGTGTATCATGCAAATTTCCGGCGGCATTGCCTGGGACTCCACTCTTCAAGATAGGGGAGTTGCACACTATCTTTTATCTTTTCTTTTTAGTCTTGTTAGTTTACCTTTCAGTTTTTGCTTTAGTGTCTTTTATCAAAAATAAAAAAATAGTTATCTTTCTTGCTGCTGCTATGGGTTCCTCTGAGAACACCAAGTTGTGTGACTTCACTAGTCACAACAATAGTGACTCTATCTGCACTCCTATTGCTACACCTGCTACTTCAGTACCTTCTTATGAGATTAAACTTGCTTTGTTGAACCTTGTTATGAAAGATCAATTCTCTAGTGCTAGAGATGATGCTGCTTTGCATTTAAATAATTTTATTGAGCTTTGTCATATGCAAAAGTACAAAGAAGTAGATGGTGATATTGTTAAGATTAAGCTTTTTTCCTTTCTCTTTGAGGGATGAAGCTAAAATTTGGTTTCATTCCTTGCCTAAGAATAGCATAGATTCTTGGGATTAGTGCAAGGATGCTTTTATCGGGAAGTACTACCCCCCTGCTAAGATTATCCAGTTGAGAAGTTTTATTATGAATTTTAAGAAATTGGATAATGAACACATTGCCCAAGCTTGGGAACGCATGAAATGTCTTGTTAAGAATTTCCCCACACATGGTTTGACTACTTGGATGGTTATCCAGACTTTTTATGCAGGCTTGAACTTTACCTCGCGGAACCTGCTAGATTCGGCCGCGGGAGGAACCTTTATGTCAACTACACTTGGTGCTGCCACAAAACTTCTCGATGAGATGATGACCAATTATTCCCAATGGCACACCGAAAGAGCTCCAACAGGTAGGAAGGTAAACTCTGTCGAGCAGATCTCCTCCTTAAATGAAAAAGTTGACTTGATCATGTCTTTACTTACTAAGCAATCTCCTATTGATCCTCAAAATTTTCCTTTAAATTCTTTGATTGCTCAGGATCAAGTAGATGTGAACTTTATCTCTAGAAACAACTTCAACAACAATGGTTATAGGAGTAACTTTGGTACCAATCCTAGACCGTTCCCCTCCAACAACTATGGGAACAACAACACTTATCCTAGCACCAAAAACTCCACTTCTGAATTAGAGAGTATGCTTAAATACTTTATCACTACCCAAAAAGCATTCAACAAGATTGTAGAGGAAAAACTAGACAAACTAGATACCCTCTCTTCAAAGGTAGACAATTTAGCCCATGAAGTAGAATTGCTTAAAATTAGAACTTCTCCCCTTGAGGAGAGGAAGTTCACTCCTATGAATGCTATCCAATTGCAAATTAATGAAAACATTAGGATGATGGCTAAACTCAAAGAGAGATGGGCTAGAGAAAAGGAGGAAGAAGATAGAATTAAGAGCCTTCCTATACACTGAAAGGATCGGAATGTTGACTAGAGGGGAGGTGAATAGGCGACTAACACTTTTTTAACTTTTCTTAAACAATTTAGGCTCAACAAAGAATATAGGTTGTCTAGATATGCAACTATGTGGGCAACCTATATGCCAACAACTACGATACAACAAGCAAGCAATAAATAACCAAGGAAAGTAACTTGCACAAAGTAAAGGTAAAGGGGAACACGGGAGACAAGGATATGTTTCCGAAGTTCCTTCTCTTTCGAGAAGTACATCTCTGTTTGGAGAGGGTGAGGAGCACAATGCTCACACGAAGCCAACGAGGGCCACCCTATTTCTCCTCATGCTCTTACCGATGTAAGATGCCGTGATCCACTATGTGGCGGCCTTGAAGGTGGCAACCAAACCTTTACAAACAAGGTTGGGGCAAACTCCACAACTTAATTGGAGGCTCCCAACAAAACCACGAAGCTTCACCACAAAGGAATGTGGCTTCGAGGTGACCTCTTCCGTCTAGGGCACCAACGCACCCAAGAGTAACAAGATCCACACGGGATTAGTGGGGGGAATCAAATATCCTTTCGTGGAAGTGTAGATCGGCGCCTCCTCTTCCAAACCCTAGAGAATCAACAATTTTTGATGGCTAGGAGGGAGATCGGGCAATAATGGAGCTTGGGCGTTAATGGAGGTGAGAGCAATAAATGAGGTAAGTCTTAATGGAGAAGAAGACCCCCTTTTATGTGTGCCCATGAATCCAGCCGTTGGCTGCCCACCAACCACGGTAGTACCGCTTCTGAAGCGGTACTACCGCGGCGCGGTACTACCGTGCCACCGGTAGTACTGAGGCTCACTACCGTGCCCACTACCGTGGAGTCTAGAAGGATTCCGGTAGTGGGTGCGGTACTGGCCCTGGTGCTACCGGGGTGCGGGCACGGTACTACCGCTCTGCGGTACTACCGAGCCCTAGTTCCACCCCCACTACCGTAGAGTCCAGTGGGATTCCGGTAGTGGATGCGGTGATGGATCCGGTACTATCGTGGAGCGGTACAACCTCACCTGGAGCGGTACTACCGAGCCCCAGTGCCGCCCCCACTACCGCAGAGTCCAGTGGGATTCCGGTAGTGGATGCGGTACTGGGTCCGGTACTACCGCCCTGGCAGAGCCAGGGAGCCAATTCTAAAAAGCTTCCACACCTCCACGACGCTAGAGAAATATGTGGGTGCAGAAAGTGAGACTGTGTGATGATTCCACCCACCATTTCCAAAGCGGATCCCCTCTTCATAGTACGGTTTTCCTATGACTCAAATATCAAAAAGGAGATTGAAAGAAAAACTCCGTCTTGACGCTTCATACATCGAGGGGGAAAAACCTTTTTGTGCTATTAATGTAATTATCTGAAATGCTCATAGCACCCGGTTAGTCTGCAAATGTATTATCATCAATTACTAAAACCAATCAAGGGAAAACATGCCCTATCACACACCATACTGTGTCTACTATCCAAGTGGTTGAGGATATCCAAACTCTTAGCACCCAATGCACCCCTAGTCCCATAGGACCTATTAATGGTGATGCTATGACCTCAACCGTAGAAGAAGAAATTCCTATGACTATAGAAGCTACCAAACAAGTGAGCCTAACGGACACCACTACTACTTTACTTGATAGTAGTGACCTTGATTTTGATAATTGCACTCTTTCTGAAGTTATTCGTTTCCTTCACAAGATGTCTAGAGACCCCCACACTAGCACACTTAATCTTGCCTTCACGGAGCATATCACTAATGTTCTCAGCAAAGCTAGGGGGAGAAGCTTAGGGTAGAATCCTCTATACCTAGAAATCTAGAAGATGGTTTGGATCCTATGATTAAAATTAAGTTGAATAACTTTTCTTGCTCTGCTTTATGTGATCTTGGAGCTAGTACCTCTGTTATGCCCAAAAGAATGTATGATATATTTGAATTGAAACCTTTTGATGCTTGTTCTTTTGGTGTTTGTCTTGTCGATTCTTCCGTAAATAGACCTTTGGGGAATAAAGACGATGTTCTTATCGTTGTCAATGACAACTATGTTCCCGTTGATTTTACTATTATGGACATTGAATGTGAACCTTCTTGTCCAATTATTTTGGGACGTCCTTTTCTTCGCACCGTAGGTGCTGTTATTGATAAGAAAGAAGGGATTATAAAATTCCAATTCCCTCTCAAGAAAGGGATGGAGCACTTCCCTAGGAAAAAGATTAAGTTGCCTTTTGAGTCCGTCACACGGGCTAGTTATTTTCTTGAAAAGACCTAATCTATTTGCATTAAGCCTAGCTAATGGCTTTAACGAAGCGCTTTCGGGAGGCAGCCCACAACGAATTTAGGATTTACTTTTTATTTTTCTTCTATTTTTAGTGGTCTTGATGATTGTTACTACTGTAGCAACATCATTGTATCTTTACTTTTCAAGCTTTGTGCCTTTTATAGCCTCATACGACAAGGGAAGTTAAAGTTGTGACATGCTGTCGAGAAAGCAGATTCTGTCCTCGTGACTAGAAAAATCAGAGAAAAATCCCAGTTGATCTTTTTGAGCTGAATTTTTTACACAGCGTGCTCTATAGCATTACGAAACTTTCGTATGTTCTAAGTTTTTTTATTTGAGTTGCAGAAGTACCCCTAAAAATTCTTTACTACCTGCTGGTCTGTTTTTCATAGATTCCTTCATGTTTTTCCTTTTCTTCGTTTTGAAAACCTTAAGCTTGCTTTTTCTTTGCAAAACATTTTTGGCACTCTTGAGAAACAGTAGCTCTTCAATATTATCTTTATTTCCAGTAGAGAAAAAATTTATTTTATTATGGGTACTAACCTCGCTAATCAGAATATGATGAGTTATGTATGAAGGGAGTTTTCAAGTGTGCGAGGGAAGATGATGAAAGAAGATTAAGAAGTGTCAAGCGTTCAAGCTTGGGGATGCCCCATGCATCCCCAAGAAATATTCAAGGAGACTCAAGCGTCTAAGCTTGGGGATACCCTCGTGCATCCCCTTCTCCATCGACGATTATCAGTTCATCTCTCGTTTCACTATATTTTTATCACTTCATGCGTTATGTGCTATTCTTGGAGCGTCTCGCTCTTAGTTTTTGTTTTTAGTTTTCTTTATGTTTTCTTGCTGTTCATAACAAGTTAGAGCCCAGCTTTCTTTGTGTGGGAGAGAAACACGCTCCACTTCCAAAATTTAGAACACAACATAGGACGTTTTCCTGCTTATCTTTGCTGTGTTTGTTCTTTATCTTTTCGTAGCTTCTGTCATGCTTTGCTCTTAGCTTTCATGCTTATATTTTAAAAGAGATTTTGTTTAGTTTGTTGATGGAACTCTCTTGAGGTTTCATGTTTATCTTGTTTAGAGAGTTTGCCTGTTTCACTGAGTTCTGTGTCTCGACTTGAAGTAGGTAACTGAGGTTGCTATTCGTTTTGTAGTAGTAACTTGCAAAAGTTTTGAGGTGTTGTCTTGAGTAATGTTTGGACTTTTGGTGTCAAGAGCTTTAGCCTATTAGTTATAGATGTCGTATTTTGGGCAATCCGTGTTTATTTTCAAAAACCTACAAATTAGTTGAGAACTTTAGCTACTAGTTGGATCACTACTCTTTTGAGAGTTGAATATTAGAGTACACTCACGTACCATGAGTCGAGGATGCGCAAGGATAACCAAACCCCCATACACTCCTCCTCGGGGTACTTGTCTCTTTGTGAACCTCCTTATTAGATTGAGATTTACCGATAGTAAGTGCATGAGTTCTTCGGACTAATGTGAGTATTCGAAAGTTGACACTTCCACCTTCCCATATTTGTCTAGCCTTCCCTGTGCCATGCATTGCTTTCTTCTCACTCCGAGAGTTAGCATCCACCTTCGCCGGCACATCCAAACCCTTGGCACGATACGCTCTATCATCATAATCCTCCTTATATCCTTCCTCAAAACAGCCACCATACCTACCTATCAAGGCATTTCCATAGCCTTTCCGAGATATATTGCCATGCAACATCCATCTTCTCATGACTTGATTTTCATGTCATACATGCTACTTGCTTGATCGATGAGCTGCATGCTAGTTGGGCTTTTCCCTAATCATTGCTACATGACGCGCTAGTATCATTGCATATCGTTCTACACTGGCAGAGGCATACATTTGCATACATCATGATAGTTACATTTTGTTTATGATTCGAGTACTTTGTAAAGTGTGAAAGATCTTCTATACTTTTTGTAATTTATAGAGTGTTGCCCCTAAAGTGAGGAAAAGATCCCAAAGTGGAAAAAATTAAAAGATCCCAAAGTGGACAAATTAAAAGATCCCAAAGAGGACAAATGAGAGTTAAATAGAAAGAGCCATTGAGGCCACCAAAAAAATACAAAAAAAAGAAAAAAAGAAAAAAATGAAGAAATAAAAAGAGAGAAGGGGGCACACTACTATTCTTTTTGAGAGATCCACACTTGTACTCCATCATGTATCTTGTACTCCATAGAGATCATCATTCATGCATATAACCATGTGGGGACCTTCACACTATAGAACTTGGCTTGTATATTCCAATGATGAGCCTCCTCAAATGAGCTCTAGGTCTTCTTGAGCAAGCAAGTTGGATGCACCCCCACTAGTTCCATTGGAGATCTTTTAGCTCATATGTGCATCCGTTGCATGGAAATCCCTACTCCTCACATCATATCTATCATTTGGCTTTCTTTCGCCTATGATTGTCCTCATTGATGTGAGCCTTTCACACCTTTTTGTCTTCCTCCTCCACCATATTCTCTCTTTGCCATCCTAAGTGTCAACTTTTTTGCTTACGCTCATCCATTGCATGAGTGCTAAAAATATCGAAAAGGAGTGGATCAATTTGACTTGTACCTGGCTAGTGGTCTGGGGATGAGTCAAGATAAGATTCCAAAGAAGACCAAGTGTGACACTTTAGTAGATTGAGTTCTCAACAAAAAAAAATTTCTCGTATATCCCTATCCCCTTTCTTTCACGCAAACACCATTTGGAGACATTCGAGTCACGGACAGCGAGAGCTCTTGCACCTTTATGTTCTTATGTTGCTTATTTCAATGCTAAATATAGACTCTTGCCTGTTATGACTTGAATTGAATTACATGCCTTGATTTCTTTACTCACAAAGTTCTTATATGGTTATTAGCATGTCACCACAGAAATTATGCTTGTTATCATTTACCTACTCGAGGACGAGGTGGAATGAAGCTTGGGGATGTTGATACGTCCAAAACGTATCTATAATTTCTTCTTGATCCATGCCTCGTTTGTGTGATATTTCTATGATATTGATGAACTTCCATACACTTTTGATCATATTTGGACAAACCTATTAACTCAGTGCACCCCAGTGCCAGTTCCTTTTTTCTGTTGTTTTTCTATTTTAGGTTTCCCCCTTATTAAATGTACCAGAAAAATTCTGGGAAAAATATAGGAAAAATCAGCGTACCGGAAGCTTCGAGAAAATCCCGAGAGGGGCCAGAGGGGGGCCAGGGGGGCCCCAGGCGGCCAGTGGGCGAGGCCCCCGTGGCCGCGCCAGGGGGGCGCCTGGAGCCCCTAGCCCACCTCTGGGTGCCCCCTTTCGCCTATTTCTTCTTCGTGACGGGAAACCCTCGTGGACGGAACCCTTTTTCGCGATCTCTCCTCTGTTCCGCCGCCGCCACGATTCCAAGATCGGGAGCACCAAAAGACCTCTTCCTGGCACCCTGTCGGAGGGAGGAATCACCTCCGGGAGCTTCTCCACCACCATGGATGCTTCCCGGATGAACCGTGAGTAGTCCACCTTGGATCATGGGTCCATGATCAGTAGCTATGTGATGTTATCCTCCCCTCTTTGTTCTTCATGGATTAGACGTCGTGAGCTGCCATACATGATCGAGGCACATATGAAATTTTTCTGCTGTTGCTATGCTGAGTTTGCTGGGATTCGATGGATTATGAGATTATGTTCAGATTGTGATTGAGTTATATATTTGATTCTCTTCTTTTATATTTATGTTCGTGAGTAACTTTTGCATGATTGTGGGTTCATGCCCCCTGATGACTAGCTTGAGTGAGAGAAACATGAGTCTAGGGGATGTGATGTTTCCACAAGGGAGAAAACAACGGTGCTTGTACTTGCGGGTGCAAGGATTGTTTACTTTACGCAAAGTTCTTTAATGCAGTTGTCTGTTGCTTTGAGTTTACACTTTGGGTGGGATTCGCAACTTAATACCAGCGAGATGTTCTGGATAGATATCTCAAGGTGGATAATTAGTAGGTCGATGCAGATGGATTTCGGTCTGCTTGTGTTGGTGTACCGCCCAAGCTTTTGAGCCTCTTCCTTTATTTATAGCATAGTTAACAGTGGTTTGCGCACATAATCCTGTCAATTGCCCAACTGTAAGTTGTTTACCTCGCATGGCTATTTTATCGTCTTTTGGGAGAGAGACATCACTAGTGAACATCATGGGATCCCGGTCCATATTTCCAATACTGTTTACACCCACTATTTATTTTCTTCTTTATTTACCTTTCCGTTGCTATCACTATCATTATTATCCCGTGCGTTTGATCCTTTGTAAACAAAAAGGCCGGAGGGATTGACAACTCCTCTCTACTCGTTGGGATGCGAAGCTATCTGTGTGTGCAGGTCCAGGTGAAGTTAGCAATCCTTAGATTGTCAAAGGCGCCAGTTGTTCACTTCACCAACTACTTGTTGACCCAGGAGTCCTACGGGTTCGATACTTTAAACCTTAGCATCTTTGCTAAGGGAATCTTGCTGCAACACTACATCTCACCTTCCACTTGGGGTAACCAACGAGGGACGAGAAGCTATCTCGTGTATCATGGTGGGCTTGGATACTATTGGTATTGTGTAATATATTCCCTAACTTCTTCACAAGCATCTTAGTCTTGGATGTATTCGGTTCTTCTATGGTTCTTGGGTGATCTTGGGATCTCCGGAGCCTTCAAATTCTTCGAGTCTTCCATACTTCCATACTTCTAATGCACGTTGAAAACATCTATTCTCCAAAATGATCTTGAGTTGTCCAATATCTTGTCCTTCCCGAAGAGCATAACACAATACTTCTCAGTGGTCAAAGTGGCATTGGTATAGTCTAACTTTTTTGGGATAAGAGAGGGTGTTTGGTAAAACTTAGAAAAGATGAGTAGTAATGGATTTTTTTTCAAAATAATATTTTTAGAGAGTATACTTCCTAATGACTTTCCAATTTCTAGGGTCACGACCTAAGTCAACATGTGCTCTGATACCATCTTGTAACGACCCGGTCCCGAAGGGAACCAAGTCTACTGTGCTTCTATGTTGTCCCTAGATTAGTATGCTAGCACACACAGTACTCGATGAAATACCATAAATCACATGTCAAAAAGTAACGTAAATACATAGTATGTATTACCTTATAGATTTTGGGCTAGAATACACAGCAGAAGCAATTAATACATATGTGGAGTCCCATCAACACCAACGGCAAAGTTGAGTGTAGACATCGTAACCCTACATCGCATCACTTACTCGCCGTATACAATCCTGCAACACCGAAGGTTCTAGCCCAAAAGGGGTCAGTACTTTGAATGTACGAAAAGTTACTCCTAAAAGAATATATAACAGACCTATCTTCTACATGCAATTTGGCTGGTGGAAAAGGTCTAAGTTTCAATTTTTGCATAAAGTTGTTTTTTTCTACTCATAGAGTATCATATCAGTACTACAAAGCTCATAATATGATTGAGTTGGTTTCGCCAAGTCAATCTATTCTCAAAGTTGATTAAACCCAATTGATTAACTAAGGATGATGAGATCCGTCAACATTCCCACTTCTAGATGCTCAAAGTTGTCTGTAACCGGGGACATGGCTAATCATGATCAGTTTGTACACTCTGCAGAGATTTGTGCACTTTTCTCCACGAGACTCGACCAACTCCTTTGGTATTTGCCACACTACATGTTTTATGGAAACAGGAAGGTCGAGACATGGTCTTTTAGAGGAGTTTCCCTCATTTGGCGGTGCCCATCCCACCTACTCATAACTACGTTCGTAGCACCACCAAGTAAGAGTCACTACAACTAATCAACCAATCCAGAGCCCATAATAGCTTGTGGCAGCACACGTAAGCATCTAGTTATGAAAAATATGATTGATCCCTTTAAGCCTGGGCGGCATTCCGCAGTGATTACTGGCCATCTCCAGGTCACTCAGGAAAATCCACTGTTCTCTCCAGGGTGCCCCAAACCATTCCACCCAGGTAGTTCATTAACTTTACCTTGGTCCTGTTTACTACATAGTCACTCATACCTCATAATAAATCACTTCCCAATCCATGTATAATTAGCAAGGCAATATAAATCTACACGGTGGCGGCAATGATATAAGGTTTGGACCTACCTCAATGAACTACTGGGTATAATAGCATAGCATAATATATAATCCTATCAATGCATAATATTTAAGTTGGAATACAATGCATAGGAAAAAATATAGGTATAGTTGGAGTATGATCAAAAGAGTAACTTTCCTGGATCCTGAAGATGAAATATTCTACTCATAGTCGGCTCTCCTTCTCGTTACAATATATCTAACGGTAAAAGAGAAATACTTCAACACACTTACACACAACACAAATCCAACGTGAAAATCCAAGTAAAGATATAATTAACCAAATATTTAGTTATAACTATTAATAACCTAATTACTATGGAGGGACTTGGTTGAGATAGGATCATGTTGGCTTGGATGGAAATATGATTCAAATCATATTCCGTGGCTTGGATCAAATTGATACAAGTTAGAATTGAAGCATTGAGTATAAGTTCAAACGGATTGTGAGTATGTCAAACCCAATTGGTTTTTCCATAAGAATATTTGAATAGGAAATCAAATCTTGGATTGGATTCAAAAATATCCGCTAGAATTCGTGATGATCTTGTTGAGAAGATTGAATTTTTGTAGCCAAATTTATATAAAAAAAGAGATATAACTAAATGGAAGCTAAGACAAAGGTTTGAGGTCAAAATAGTGTATTTATATGATGGAAAGAATGTGACAATTGTCCAAAGAGAAAGATTTGATTTTAAGGATCAAATTTGATGAATAAAATATTCCAAATAAATTATAGAATAAGATGTATATCAAATATACTCAAATTATAAAAATAAAATTGTGTTAAATTTCGAATTATCAAAAGTGTAATATTACTGTACCATAATAAAGTACATTTTCCAAGGAATCCGGGGATATAAAATTTGTCAAAATCCGACTTACGGGCTAGAAGATATGAATTTTTGAAGTTGGACTATTTTTCTGAAAATGAATTACGGGAATTGGCAATGGGTTGCCATGTGTCACGTTTCAATAGGCTGATACCTATTCATTTAAGTGACTCGCCCAGGAACGTAGATCTACAGATCAACGACTAAGAAAATATTAGAAAAAGAAACTCACCGGAGATGGTGGCTATGTCGCCGGAGACCTCGCTGGAGTTGAGGAAGATTGTTTCCGTCGTCGAAGAACTACCAAACGGCGGAGAAGGCGACGTGGGAAACTCAAGGGACAAGGTTAGTGCCTCGGATTCTTCTTCGTATTTCTGTGAAGTGTCGCCGGAGTAGAGAAAAACGGGTAAAGATCACGGTGACGCGGACGGCGTGCTCCGGCCATGCAAACGGATCCGAATTCATTTCAAGGTGATGCAGAACAATGAAATATGGAGAAAGGAAGGAGGGAGGGTCTGGTTCATTTTCTAGGAGTCGGCATCTACGATGGACCTCGACGGAATACCGAACTTCGACGAGCAATTTCTCATAGCACGGGGCAAATTGGAGAGGGATTTTTGGGGAGGTGGCCGAGTACTACGAGTCTCACGTCTGTTCTTATTTATAGATGCTAGGGTGGTCTGTAGGAGGAGATCCGGAGCGAGGTGGCCATTAATGGCTGTTTATGGCGTCGTGATTTACGGACGAATAAGGCATTGATGCTCGTACTGATTTCCCTGAATGGATTCCTCTTAACATCCTCCACAATTTTCGTGTATAAATCGAAGTGAAACGGTCAAAGGATGAACTAGGAGGAGGAAAGGAAGAGGTGGCAAATGTAGTTTTTGGACATGGCATTTGTAGTTGATATAGCATGACAACTGCAAGCATGAAGCATGGCATTTTTTCATTCTTTGCAAAATGGTAATTAATTTTGCATGGCAATTGCAAAGCTAGGTTTATAGAGAATACAAATTACATTTGGCATGGCAATTCCAAATATAGTTTGAAAATAAATCAAGTTATATTTGCCATGGCAATTGAAATTGTTAAGCATGGCAATTGCAAGCACGAAGCATGGCATTTTCGTTTCTTTTTGCAACGTGGAAAAAAATCCTTTTTTAAGGTACCACGGCAATTGAAATTGTTAAGCATGGCATTTGCAACATGGCAATTAAATTTGCATGGTAATTGCAAATCTAGTTTTATAGAGAAATCAAATTAAATTTGCCATGGCAATTCCATATAAATTTTAAAGATAAATCAAGTTATATTTGCCATGGCAATCTAGTTTGAAGAGAAATCAGGTTATTTTTGCCATGGAAATTCCAAATCAAGTTTAAAGAGAAATCAAGTTATAATTTCCATGGCAATCTAGTTTAAGAGAAATCATATTATATTTGCCATGGCAAATAATTTTGCATGGCAATTACAAAGTTAGTTTTATAGAGAATTCAAATTAAATTTGCCATGGCAATTTCAAATCTAGTTTGAAGAGAAACCAAGTTTTATGCGCCATGGCAATTGGAATACCCCACTGGGTTCCTATCGGGCAGATCTGGCCCAACGCTATCAGACGCCCACGGGCAAAGAAAAAACTGGGGCAATCTACACGCAGAAGCAAAAATATGGCAAGGAGAGGGGGGGCTTGCGCCAGTGGGATTTGATCCCAGTACCTCTCGGATATGAGAAAGGTGCCCAAGCCAGTCCACTTCAGCTGCTGAACTCAATAGAAAAACGCTACGACGAGATGTGAACTAGTTGTGCCGCATTAAACTAAAGGAGGAAAAAATAAGCCTCCTTGCGCAGGCTGGGAATCGAACGTGCAACCTCATGGATAAAACCAGGGGCGCGCTACCACTGTACCACCACTCGAATCACAAGAATCTCGGGTGGTCGCGCTTCCCTCCCTCCAGCGCGAATGGGAGGGTTCGCACCAGCCTCGCCCAGAGCGAACGGCAGCTCTAAATTGGGGTCCAATGTATTTAGATATACATTGATACGTCTAGCCGGGGTATACATGTTGCGGCCGGTAACATAGATATTCAATATATATATGTTCATACACAAGATACGTACATTGGAATTAGGTAGAACCCGACCAGGTCATGGGATTAACCCAAGTTCATTGTAAGTACACATGCATGCCCCTTTTAACATAGACATGTATACACATAGGCACTCCTTGCTCCATGTATAGGTACGTGAGGAAAAGATTTCTATGAAATACTACCCAATGACTCTTTTCTTAAAGAACAATATTTAACTATTTCTCTTTTTATACTATTGATAGAACGAAATCTTATCAAACAAATGCCCCCTCGCCGAGTAGAGTTTGAGTGTGAAGCTAGTCGAGCTCGACTCGGCGAAAAGAAAAAGAAATTGGTTCCAGAGATTGGTTGGCGCAAATACCTTGTTGCGACCTTTGATTGATTTCGTTTGTTGGCGCTTTACGTCAAAGCAAGCCATCGACGAGGCGCATATTTGATAGCAACAATGATATGCTTCCTCATGTGATAACCTTAAGATCTCCTTAGTTTACGGCGAAACATGCTGATACAAGAGAAAAAGACAGAAAATACTTGACATATGATATGAACAGGCGCACGTGCTCTACTGCAGCCTGCCATATATATGTCATGTTTGTATCCGAGAAAGTCTTCTTTAGCCATTAGCGGGTAATTGCATGCGCCAAATATAGAAGAAAGGAAAAAAAGAAGAAAAATTGAGGTACTTTATTGTACCACGATTGCTGCCATGGCGCCTGACAATAAAGTAACCTCAAGATCTTCTTAGTTTGCGGCGAAACACCATGCCACATGCCGAAGATTTTATCAGACAAATCGGGACCGTTAAGCTGCACGGTGCCAGCCGACTAGACCGAAGGGAGAACAAAATGAGGTACCTTGTTGGGCCACATTGATGTCGTGGCGCCTGACAACAAGGCAGGCTCGAGTCTTCCTCGGTTTGCAGCGAAACTTCATGCCGCGCGCCGAAGGTTTTATCAGACAAGTCGGAACCGTTTAGCTGCACGGTGCCAGCCGACAGGACTGAAGGGTTTCACAGCTTTGCGCTGGCCGCACTGGTGCGCTACACTGCTCCCATTTCTAGGCTTGGCGTGACCATGTAGACGGGACACCAAAACACCATCGATGCCCCGCCCTATTGCCGAGCGTGATAGGTCGGTGGCCAAGGCCAACTTAGCCTGGCGGTGACAATGTTGTGCAAGCTCGTTGTCACCACCGTAGGTATTTGAGGGCATGACCTTACCCCCCGCGATGTTGCTGAAGAGTTGTCGTGGTACTGACTACTGAGGGGCAAGGCCACCTTTAGTGTCAGCAACACAGCTTGAAGGTTGTATTGTTGTGGTTGACGGTGCCCACGACGTACAGTGCTGAAGACGACGTCGAGCGGGGGCGTCACCGCCGTCGCTAACGCTCGAGGGACTAGCTCTGCCCCCAGTGGTGTTGTTGTGATAGTGACGAAGCACCAACACTGAGGAGCAACGCCGCCCTCAACGTTGGCGACACATGTCGAAGTAGAAGGGTCGCCAAGCGGTTGGCGATGAAGCTCGGCGTCATGTAGGGAAATGCCATGGGCGATGCGGCCCTTGCGGAGCCAAAAATAAAAGGTGGCATCATCTTCTACGCCCCATGGTGATGTAGGGCCATGGGTGCCGGCATGATCATCGGCGGTACACGCGCACGTGAGTGACCACTCAACTTCACGTAACTTAGTTTTCCCTGCATATCGTTAGGGAAACAAGCCAAATGGGAATACCAAAAATGCAATCCAACTCAGAAAGAGAAACAAAGACACAAAAAAAAGTTCATTTTTGTTGAAAATGTTGGCTTTTCTGTAGAACACTAGTTTTGAGTGTGACGTCGGAAAAGGCTGCCAAAGGACTTAGTCATCGGGAATCGTCGCAAACCATGACGTTTGCAACTCAATAACTTATTTCCTTCTATGTGTGTGTATGGTATGTGTATCACGATGTCGTGATTTGAATGCTCCCGAGAGGCAGCAAAGAGTCAAACCCTAGCCCATCACGGCAATGAGTAAAACCCACGGCTCCACCATGCTCCCTTATATGCCTCAAGAACGCAGAGGCTTGGGTGAGGTGTGTTTAGGGTAGGTGGTTTTGGGACAACGACTTGAAAAGAATCTTCAATGCCTTTGGTAAGGGGTGGTGGATGAATACCTCCCACCTTATTTCTAGTGGTTCCCTTATTGCTTCGATTTCTGGACTTGCTTCATGGAATTTTTTTTGCTTCTTTTTTTCTCTTTCTTTGGCGACTTTGATGGTCGCACACTTCATGGAGTTGTTTCCTCTTGGTAGGTTTGCTCAAACTTTCTAGATTTGCTTCATACTTTCTCAGGGACCCATCTTGAAAACTTGCAAGGAAGTTTTCCACCTATGTGGACTACGAACCCTCAGGTATTTTATCTAGAGCTTTGCTGGCACGCCCCAGGGTTGTCAAGCGGCTAGGCACCAAACCCAACTTTTGTTGAATTGGGCAGCCCTTTCATGATATTTTCCCTACCGTCTTCCCCAGGGCGTTGATGGCTTCTTGCCCTTCGTTGGTTACCCCAAGTGGAAGGTGGAGATGTAGCGCAGCAACAAGTTTTCCTCGGTGAAGATACCAAGGTTTGTCTCTAGTAGGACTCCAGAGATGATAAGTAGGTGTCAGCGGCACAACTGACGTGGACCTGCACACAGACACAGATAACTTTGTTCCCAACGAAGTTCAGAGAGGTTGTCAATCTCTCCGGTCTTGTTGTTCACAAAGGGCAAAACACAAGGGATAATGATAGCAAGTAAAAGCAGTAAGGTAAATATAGCGTGGAAATAATAATAAGGATATGGACCGGGATATGTGATGTTCACTAGTGATGTCTCTCTCCCAAAAGACGATAAACTGCTATGCGAGGTAAACAAATTACAGAAGGGCATTTGACAGGATTATAAACGCACCGCAATGCTAACTATGCTACAAAAGAAAGGAAGAGGCTCAAAATCACGGGCAGTACGCCAAAATAAGTAGACCGTAATCCAACTGCATCTACTACTAATCATCCACCTTGAGATATCTATCCAGAACATCTCGCTGGTATTAAGTTGCGAGCCCCACCCAAAGTGTAAACCCAAATCAACAGATAACTGCAATAAAAAGAACTTTGCGTAAATTAAGCAATCCTTGTAACCGCGGTTACAATCACCGTGGTTTTCCCCCTTGTGGCAACAACACATCCCCTAGACTCATGTTTCTGCCACTCAAGCGTGTCATCGGCGGGCATGAACCCACAATCTAGCACAACGTTCCCTCTTGAAGTCACTACCTACTACTTGGCCAAAGCAATAAACAGCAACGGAGAACATGCAAGAATTACTTAGGAACAAAAATATAAGAGATAAAAACCAAATATATTACTCTATCACAATCTGAACATAATCTCATAATCCATCAGATCCCATCAAACTCAACATAGCAATAGCAGAAATATTACAAAGGTGCCTCGATCATGTAGGGCACCTCACGAGGTCTGAACAATGAAGATCAAAGAGGGGAGGAGAACATCACATAGCTACTGATCACGGACCCACGGTCCAAGTAAAACTACTCACGAGACATCCGGGGAGCATCCATGGTGGAGAGGTGACTCCCGGAGGTCAATCCTCCCTCCGGCAGGGTGCCGGGAAGAGGTCTTCTGGTGCTCCCGATCTCGGAAGCGCGACGGCGGCGGAACAAAGGCGAGTTTGCGAAATAGGGTTCTGTCTTCGGAGTTTCCCCGTGACGGAGAATAAATAAGAGAAGGGGTGCAGCCAGAGGTGGACCAGGGGCCCCAGGCGCCCCCCTCCCGCGGCCAGGGGTGGGGCCGTGCCGGGTGGCCGCTTGGGCCCCCCTGGCTCCCCTTTGGCCCCTCCCAGGCTCTTCTCGAAGCTTTTCTGTACGATGATTTTTTCTGTATTTTTCCCGGAATTTTTCTGGCACTTTTTGTATGGGGGAAACCTGAAATAGAAAAACAGCAGAAAACAGGAACTAGCACTGGGGTGCACTGAGTTAATAGGTTAGTCCAATTATAATCAAAAGTGTATGAAAGTGTATCTAGATCATAGAAATATCAGAAAAAACATGCATGGAGCAAGAAGAAATTATAGATACGTTTTGGACGTATCAGGCGTGGAGTCTCTAGGAACCTGAGACACATCCAGGAGCATGGGGATGTGGGGTTTCATTACTTAGAAGCAACCCAGGTAGTCTTCTCCGCTGCCTCTCGTAGCATTGATGGCTTCTCGCCCCTCGTTGGTTACCCAAAGTGGAAGGTTGAGATGTAGACAACAGCAAATTTCCCTCGATGAAGATACCAAGGTTTTTCTCCAGTAGGACACCGACAACGACAGGAAAGTGACAACGGCTCCAACAATTAGGCGGTTGACGTGGACCTGCACACACAACAGATAACTTTGCTCCCAACGAGTTCAGAGTGGTTTTCAATCCCTCCGGCCTTATTGTTTACAAAGGATCAAACGCACGGTATAATAATGATAGTGATAGCAATGGAAAGGTAAATAAAGCAAAATATAAATAGTGGATGTAAACAGTATTGGAAATATGGACCGGGATCCCATGATGTTCACTAGTGATGTCTCTCTCCCAAAAGACGATAAAATAGCCATGCGAGGTAAACAAATTACAACTGGGCAATTGACAGGATTATGTGCGCAAACCAATACTAACTACGCTATAAAGAAAGGAAGAGGCTCAAAATCTTGGGCGGTACGCCAAGACAAGTAGACCGAAATCCATCTGCATCTACCTACTAATCATCCACCTTGAGATATCTATCCAGAACATCTCGCTGGTATTAAGATGCGAATCCCACCCAAAGTGTAAACTCAAAGCAACAGACAACTGCATTAAAGAACTTTGCGTAAAGTAAACAATCCTTGCACCCGCAAGTACAAGCACCGTTGTTTTCTCCCTTGTGGCAACATCACATCCCCTAGACTCATGTTTCTGTCAGTCAAGCTAGTCATCAGGGGGCATGAACCCACAATCATGTATAACGCTCCCTCTTGGAGTCACTACCTACTACTTGGCCCAAGCAATAAACAACAATGGAGAACATGCACGAATTACTCAAGAACATAAATATAAAAGAGGAGAATCAAATATATTACTCAAACACAATCTGAACATAGGTTCATAATCCATAAGATCCCGGCAAACTTAGCATAGCAACAGCAGAAAGATTACATATGTGCCTCGATCATGTAGGGCATCTCACGAGGTCTAAACCATGAAGAACAAAGAGGGCAGGAGAACATCACATAGCTACTGATCATAGACCCATGGTCCAAGGTGGACTACTCAAGGTTCATCCGGGAAGCATCCATGCCGGTGGAGAAGCTCCCGGAGGTGGTTCCTCCCTCCGGCAGGGTGCCGGGAAGAGGGCTCCTGGTGCTCCCGATCTTGGAAGCGCGATGGAGGCGGAACAGAGGAGAGATCACGAAAAAGGGTTCTGTCCCTGAGGGTTTCTCATCACGGGGAATAAATAGGCGAAGGGGGGCAACCAGAGGTGGGCCCGGGGCCCCAGGCGCCCCCTGGCACGGCCTAGGGGTGGCCACGCCAGGTGGCCGCCTGGGCCGCCCCTGGCTGCCCTTTGGCCCCACTTGGGCTCTTCTCGAAACTTCCTGTACGCTGATTTTTCCTATATTTTTTCTGGAATTTTTCTGTCACTTTAGTTAATGGGAAAACCTGAAATAGAAAAACAACAGAAAACAGGAACTGGCACTGGGGTGGACTAAGTTAATAGGTTAGTCCAAATATGATCAAAAGTGTATGGAAGTGCATCAATATGATAGCAATATCACACAAAAGAAGCGTGGAGCAAGCATAAATTATAGATATGTTTTGGACGTATCAACATCCCCAAGCTTAATTCCTGCTCGTCCTCGAGCAGGTAAATCATAACAAGCATAATTTATGGGGTGACATGCTACCAACCATATAAGAACTTTTAAGTAAAGCAATCAAGGCATGTAATTCAATTCAAGTCATAACAGGTAAAATTCTATATTAGCAATGAAACAAGCAACATAAGAACATAAAGGTGCAAGAGCTCTAGCTGTCCATGACTCGAATGTCTCCAAATGGTGTTTGCGTGCAGGAAAGGGGATAGGGATTACGGGAAAAAAGTATTTTTGTGTTGAGAACTCAATCTACTAAAGTTTCACACTTGGTCTTCTTTGGAATCTTATCTTGACTCATCCCCAGACCACTAGCCAGGTACAAGTCAAAATGATCCACTCCCGTTCGATATTTTGAGCACTCATGCAATGGATGAGTGTAAGCAAGAAAGTTGACACTTAGTTTGGAAAAGAGAGAAAATGATGGAGGAGGAAGACAAAAAAGGTGTGAAAGGCTCACATCAATGAGGACAATCATAGGCGAGAAGGACATATGATAGATATGATGTGAGGAGTAGGGATTTCCATGCAACGGATGCACATATGAGCTAAGGTAAGCTCTCCAATGGAACTAGTGGGGGTGCATCCAACTTGCTTGCTCAAGAAGACCTAGAGCTCATTTAAGGAGGCTCATCATTGGAATATACAAGCCAAGTTCTATAGTGTGAAGGTCCCCACATAGCTATATGCATAAGTGATAATCTCTATGGAGTACAAGATATAAGAGGGAGTACGAGTGTGGATCTCTCAAAAGGAATAGTAGCGTGTTCCCTTCTCTCTTTTTATTTCTTTTTCTCTTTTTTCTCTTTTTTTGTATTTTTTTGGTGGCCTCAATGGCTCTTTCTATTTCTCTCATTTTTCCTCTTTGGGATCTTTTGATTTTGTCCTTTTTGGGATCATTTCCTCACTTTAGGGGCAACACTCTATATATTACAAGAAGTATAGAAGATCTTTCACACTTTACAAAAGTACTCAACATAAAGAAAATGAAACTGTGATGAAGTATGCAAATGTATGCCTCTGCCAGTGTAGCAGGATATGCAATGATACTAGCGCGTCATGTAGCAATGATTAGGGAAAGTCCCAACTAGGATGCGGCTCATCGATCAAGCAAAAGCATGTATGACATGAAGATCAAGTCATGAGAGAGTGGATGTTGCATGGCAATGTATCTCGGAAAGGCTATGGAAATGCCTTGATAGGTAGGTATGGTGGATTTTTTGAGGAAGGATATAATGAGGCTTATGATGATAGAGCGTATCGTGCCAAGGGTTTGGATGTTCCGGCGAAGGTGGACGCCAACTCTTGGAGTGAGAAGAAAGCAATGTACGGCATAGGAGAGGCTAGAAAAATATGGGAAGTTGGAAGTGTCAACTTTGAATATTTACATTAGTCCGAAGAACTCATGCACTTATTATCGGCAACTCTCAATCTAATAAGGAGGTTCACAAAGATACAAGTACCTCGAGGAGGAGTGTATGGGGGTTTGGTTATCCTTGCTCATCCTCGACTCATGGTACGTGAGTGTACTCTAATATTCGATCCCTCCAAAGAGTAGTGATCCATCTAGTAGCTAAAGTTCTCAACTAATTTTTTAAGTTTTGAAAATAAACACGGATTGCACAAAATACGACATCTATCACTAATAGGCTAAAGCTCTTGACACCAAATGGCCAAACATTACTCATAGCAATACCTCGAAACTATTGCAAATTACTACTACAATTGAATAGCAACCTCAATTACCTACTTCGAATCAAGACACACAACTCAGTGCAACAGGCAAACTCTCTAAACAAGATAAACATGAAAACTCAAGAGAGTTCCAGCAACAAACTAAACAAAAGCTCTTAAAAATAAAAGCATGAAAACTAAGAGCTAAACATGACAACAGCTATGAAAAAGATAAAGAACACACACAACAAAGATAAGCATGAAGAATCCTATGATGTCTTCTAGGTTTTGAAAGTGGAGCGTGTTTCTCTCCCACACAAAGAAAGCTGGGTTCTAAATTTTTATGAACAGCAAGCAAAGCTAAAGAAAACTGAAAGGGAAATAAAGAGCAAGACGCTCCAAGGATAGCACATAACGCATGAAGTGATAAAAATATAGTGGAACGAAAGACGAACTGATAATTGTTGATGGAGAAGGGGATGCATGGGGGCATCCCCAAGTTTAGACGCTTGAGTCTCCTTGAATATTTATTGGGGATACACGGGGGCATCCCCAAGCTTGAGCGTTTGACCCTCCCGAATCTTCTTTCATCATCTTCCCTCGCACACTTGAAAACTCCCTTCATACATAACTCATCATAATCTGATTAGCGAGGTTAGTAACCATAATAAAATAATTTTTTGTCTACTGGAAATAAGGATATTATTGAAGAGCTACTGTTTCTCAAGATTTCCAAAAAGTTTTTGCAAAGAAAAAGCAAGCTTAAGGTTTGCAAAATGAAGAAAAGGCAAACATGACAGAATCTGTGAAAAACAGACCAGGAGGTAGTAAAGAATTTTTGAGGGATACTTCTGCAACTCAAATAAAATAACTTAGAACATACGAAAGTTCCGTGATTGTATAGCACGCTGTGTAAAAATTTCAGTTCAAAAAGATGAACTGGGATTTTTCTATGATTTTTCCCGTCACGAGGACAGAATCTGTTTTCTGGACAGCATGTCACAACTTTCACTTCCCTTGTCATATGAGGCTATAAATGGCACAAAGCTTGAAAAGTAAAGAGACAATGATGTTGCTACAGTAGTAACAATCATCAAGACCACTAAAAACAGAAGAAAAACAAAAAGGAAAACCTAAATTCATTGTGAGCTGCCTCCTGAAAGCGCTTCTTTAAAGCCATTAGCTAGGCTTGATGCAAAAAGATCAAGTTATATCAATTGAACTATCATCAAGATCATCAAAAAGCTCTTCAATAGTACAACCACTCTTAAGAGGACTTTCAAATAAAGGCCTAATAAAGATACTTCTAGGGATAAAAGCAAAAGGCGGAAGATCAATTGGAGTTTCATTTATTCTATTAAAGAGAGGTATTTCTTCCAAAGTCTTCACGGTCTCAACCCCTTTGGCAATAGATGGGTTATTTTTTAAACGAGGAGCCTTTGGAACATAAACGAACCTAGGTTCCTTCTTTGCCGGAGTTTCTACCTTTTTGGTTTTGATCGAGGAGAGAGTAGTTCCTACAGTGTCAATGATTTCCTCAATCTTATCTATCCTAGAAGGATCCAAGTCATGGGATTTGATGGTCTCCAAGGTTTTGAAAAATTTAGGCATGGATCTATCGAGTCTATTCAAATTCCCTTGAATCTTACGATCCAACTCACTTATCTTATTAATTCTTGGAATCTATAGCTCTATCTTTTCAAGTTTTTTCATAATGTGAGCTAGGGTAATGTCCTCTTGAATGCTAGCAACAGGGGGGGTTTCCAACAAGATTTTCCATAATACTAAGAGCTTCCCAAAGTGGGACTTCTAGGAAATTCCCATTGATTGCAGTATCTTGAATAAACCTATTCCAAGAAGTAATTCCAACATAAAAGTTTCTAAGCAGGATAGTAGTGGATTGCTTCTTGGTGGCCCTTTTTTGAGAATCATTAATTCTATACCAGGCATCTTTCAGACTTTCACCACCTCTTTGTTTAAAGGTGAGCACTTCTGCTTCACCAAAGGCAAAAGGACCAGACATAATGACAACTACTAGCAAGGTAACTAATTTTTTGATTTTTGATAAGGGACACTAAAGCAAAAACTGAAAGGTAAACTAACAAGACTAAAAAGCAAAGGTAAAAGATAGTGTGCAACTCCCCTATCTTCAAGAGTGGAGTCCCCGGCAACGGCGCCAGAAATTAGCTTTGATGGCTTCTCGCCCCTCGTTGGTTACCCAAAGTGGAAGGTTGAGATGTAGATAGCAGAAAATTTCCCTCGGTGAAGATACCAAGGTTTGTCTCCAGTAGGACTCCGACAACAACAGGAAGGTGACAACGGCGCCAGCAATTAGGCGGTTGATGTGGACCTGCACACACAATAGATAAATTTGCTCCCAACGAGTTCAGAGAGGTTGTCAATCCCTCTGGCCTTGTTGTTTACAAAGGATCAAACGAACGGGATAATAATGATAGTGATAGCAAAGGAAAGGTAAATAAAGCAGAAAATAAATAGTGGGTGTAAACAGTATTGGAAATATGGACCGGGATCCCATGATGTTCACTAGTGATGTCTCTCTCCCAAAAGACGATAAAATAGCCATGCGAGGTAAACAAATTAAAGCGGGGAAATTGACAGGATTACGTGCGCAAACCAATGCTAATTATGCTATAAAGAAAGGAAGACGCTCAAAAGCTTGGGCGATACGCCAAGACAAGTAGACCGAAATCCATCTGCATCTACCTACTAATCATCCACCTTGAGATATTTATCCAGAACATCTCGCTGGTATTAATTTGCGAATCCCACCCAAAGTGTAAACTCAAAGCAACAGACAACTGCATTAAAGAACTTTGCGTAAAGTAAACAATCCTTGCACCCGCAAGTACAAGCACTGTTGTTTTCTCCCTTGTGGCAACAGCACATCCCCTAGATTCATGTTTCTGTCACTCAAGCTAGTCATTAGGGGGATGAACCCACAATCATGCATAACGCTCCCTCTTGGAGTCACTACCTACTACTTGGCCAAAGAAATAAACAGCAACGGAGAACATGAAAGAATTACTCAAGAACATAAATATAAAATAGGAGAATCAAATATATTACTCCAACACAATCTGAACATAGTCTCATAATCCATCAGATCCTAGCAAACTCAGCATAGCAACAATGAAAGATTGCATATGTTCCTCGATCATGTAGGGCATCTCACGAGGTCTAAACCATGAAGAACCAAGAGGGCAGGAGAACATCACACAGCTACTGATCATAGACCCATGGTCCAAGGTGGACTACTCACGGTTCATCCGGGAAGCATCCATGGTGGTGGAGAAGCTCCCGGAGGTGGTTACTCCCTCCGGAAGGGTGCCGGGAAGAGGGCGCCTGGTGCTCCCGATCTTGGAAGCGCGGCGGCGGTGGAACGGAGGAGAGATCGCGAAAAAGGGTTCTGTCCCCGAGGTTTTCTCGTCACGGGGAATAAATAGGCGAACGGGGGCAGCCAGAGGTGGACCAGGGCCCTAGGCGCCCCCCTGGCGCGACCTAGGGGGTGGCCGCGCCAGGTGGATGCCTCGGCCACCCCTGGCTCCCATCTGGCCCCACTTGGGCTCTTCCCGAAGCTTCTTGTACGCTGATTTTTCCTATATTTTTCCTGGATTTTTTCTGGCACTTTAATTAATGGGAAAACCTGAAATACAAAAACAGTAGAAAACAGGAACTGGCACTGGGGTGCACTGAGTTAGTAGGTTAGTCCAAATATGATCAAAAGTGTATGGAAGTGCATCAATATCATAGCAATATCACACAAAAGAAGCGTGGAGCAAGTAGAAATTATAGATACGTTTTGGACGTATCAAGCATGCATTTGTGTGTGTGTCGTGTATCGTGGGTATAAGAGTCGCTCCACTTGCGACACAATGCATTGTGCTTCCACTAGACAAGTCATAAGGCAGCCAAATCGTCCGTCGCCAACTGAGTGTGGTTCGCAAAAAAAACCAGTTGTTTTGTAGGATTTTTCAATCCATTAGAAGGGGAAGACAAAAGAAACACAGATAAGTCCACATTTGCAATTGTGAGTGCAATGTGGACCTATATGAGCTACCAAAAACTCCCCATCATGCAAAGAAAAAACGGGAAATAGGGAAAAGAGGGAAAATAGGAAGGCAAAACACACAAAAAAGAACTTACACGAAGTAATTTGTCATGAACCTTCCATTAATCGGTGACATCGGCCGGGCTCCTTGTGGATGAACCAGCTAATAGGCCCCTCCATTGTACGCCTGCTCGATGGCGTATGGTCCTTCCCACTATGGATCAAACTTCCCCTTCGTCTTGTGTCTGATGACGATGGGGCGTCGAAGCACGAGGACCAACTTGCCCTTCCTGAAGACCCGTCGCTTGACGAGCTTGTCATAGGCTCGCACCATGTTATGGCGATACATCTCCAAGTTATGCAGCCCATGGACGCATTCCCTCCTCGAGGGAGTCAAGCTCCTGATGCCGCAAGTGTACATGTTTTTCGTGTGAGAGCTCTTCGTGTAGAGCTACTCGGAGGGAGGGGAGATGGACCTCCAATGGCGACACCGCCTCACTCCCGTAAAAAGGAGAGTGGCGTCGCCTGCATCAACGTGCATCAAATTCGATGAAGAAGTGGTATCCTCATGTGGAGGCTTTGTGTTTCACCTCAATGTGAGTGGATTTGATGATGGAAACCTTGCCTTCGACAACAAAGGGTTTGCCGAGGCAGACATGGAAGGTCCTGCCCCCAGCGTGGTTGAGGTAGAGATGTGAGCCTACCCCCCATTCTCTTCCCTTGCGGGTGAAACAAGGGTAGGATCCTTCATTATCGTTGCGCCAGTTTTTAGAGGAGCATTAGAGTGCTCCTCGAGAGCCCCTCCATGGCTTGCCTGGAGAGTCGAATTTTCCCGAGTGCAGAAGAGTGCACCCAGGGGCTTGCTCTGTACCCTCCATAGGAGATGTGGATTACACCGGGCCTTCTTGAGGTGTAGGAATTGAAGAAGCATTTTCTTGATGTCGATGCCACCTATTGCCTCGCAGAGGCAAGCCATTAGCCCCCCGTAGGACATCATGTGTTGGAGAAGTCTGGCGTCGGGGCACCAATGAGTGACGCTCATGCTGAGGTCGATGACTTTTGGGAAGTCACCTGATCCTGCTTGCCCCCATGTGCGAAGGAAACAACATGGTCTTCATGAACTTCGAGTTGCCTTTGAAGGTGGCCCATCTGGTATCGCAGTCAGCGGCGCTCCTGCCGCAAATCCTCCTCACGAGGTGCAGGGGCCTTGTCGTGGGGTTAACACGGCAGATGTCCGAGTCGTCGAACTTGTAGTGAGGCCTTTGTTGCGAGGTAGTATCGAGGAGAGAGTCGACATAGACACGGTACTCGGCGATTTAACCAGGTTTGGTCCCCTCTTTGTTCTCAAGGTAAAGACCTACTCCTGCTTCTTATTATTGAGGGGTTTCCAGCTTGTCGAAAGGACTATCCGGCTTGTGGATTACAAGGATTTTCCAGCTCGTAACTTGCGTCTCGGGGAGCTCTAGGTTACGAGTCGCGCATTGGTGGTTTGTGTGTTGAGTTGAGTTGAGAGTTGATCCTGGCGCCCTGAACCCTCGGCATATAAAGGTGCCTGGTCCAAGAGTCCACGGATCCGATTCCTACTTGAGGTGGAATCCTATATTATGGCTACTTTACAAATACGCCATGCGCTATACAAGGTAAGTCGAATTCCTTCTTGGGCTTCAAGCTTATCTCCTTGGCACGTCTCCCTCTAGGCCGGGTCTAGTTTTCGTGGGCCTTCACGTATAAGCCGGTCTAGAGAGCTGCGATCTAATGCCGGGTTATGGGCTTGGTCCATCCCCCCGACATTAGCCCCCAGAATTGGTATGATGCTTTAGTCTTCATGGCAATCTTCAGTTGCTTGAATGATCTTCATAGAGCATACTCTTATGAGTAAACAGACTCACGTCTCTGTGTCTTCAAGGTTCTGAAACCGGCTTGTGCTTCGAGAAGATAACGCCGGCTTGTGCTTCGAGGTGATGACGCCGGCTTATGCTGATGCCGATTTTTGTATCACTTTTTGATTTTTTTTCCCTAAGTCTTGTAATTTGACTTTTGAGTCAAAAAAGTTATTTGTCGATGTATTTATCGTTGTTCTTCCCAAAGTGTCACCACTAAATGCACGATGAAAATCGAGGAGTCATCATAAATGCCACCTACCGTGGGAAACCTACCCAGGTTTTTATGGCATTGATTGACCACCTTCTTTTTATCTATATAAATAGACGTCCGAGGGGGGTGATTATTTCACACCCTCTTCTTCTCTCCATCTTCATCATGGTTCCCCGGCGCCGTGTCCGCGGAAAAATCTCGACTCGCTGTTTTTGCGGTCGTGCCTCTTATGGCATGCGGCGCCGCGTTGTTATGTCTGCAGGCGGAGGTCATCTTAGTTGTGATTTTGTTTTGAACATCCCTAGTCCTCTTGCGGCTCGGGTTTTTCTTCCGCCCATGTTTTCTCGTGCTGTTTCCGAACCTGGGCTGGATGCTCTCTGGCTGGAGTTCTAGGCCAGTTATCGTCCTCTTATTCTGGTGGAACTTCGAGTTGATTCCTCCGGTTTAGAGTTTTTGGCTTCTGGTTGGCAGGAATTTTCTCGTGAGTTTGATCTTCGCGCAGGGGATACTCTCTGCTGCAGGTTTGACGGTGACAAAACCCTCTGCGTACGTGGTTTTAGTGCTAAGGGAGACCGCCTCCAGCCTTCTTTGGAGGGCACCGTTGCGCTCGTCATGAATGGTGGTGAAGCTTCTCTTCCTTCTTCTCCCGAAGAGTCTGCTGTTGAGGGTGAAAGCGAGTCACCGACTAACGGTATTTTCTCTTATGGAGCTGGAGAAGAAGGTGATGGAGCTGGAGAAAAAGCTGGCGGAGCTGGAGAAGAAGCTTGTGGCGATGGAGAAGGGGCTGTCGGAGCATTGGCTTCAGTGCTCCGCAAATAAGTCGAGCTTCACCTTTTTTTATGTCATTGAGATCATGAGCTGGTCGCTTTAACAATGACTCCTCCCTTTGTCTGTGATGATGCTCTGTTTTGCATTTCACATAAGGGTATATGTAGAAATCGTAATTCCTTGGATGATTTCTGTCTCTAGTCCTTTTTGATGCAATAAAGACGACTAAAGCCCTTGTATTCTAGGCTAGTAAGCCGGCATAGCTTTTGCCGACTTTTGTCTTTAGTTTTTCTTCTGATGTAAGAGGTTTGTAACCCGAGATGAATGAAATATTTTGTTCCTTAATGAACCTTCTAAGTCAAATTTTGTTTCTTTTGACTTGTGTATGAGACTCGCTTATTGGATAAGAGGTGTAGCCCCCTGAGTCGGCGGAAACAGAATGTTGTGCCGACTCATAAAATGAATTGCGAATGTTGCTCCCCAAAACTCGGTGGTAATATATGCCAAGTTTTGTAGAGAGAACTGGAGGTATAGTCCGCATGAATCAGTATGAGTTCCTGTGATGTCATGCCGAGTTATAGGAGGGTGATTATTTCCCAAAAATTTAACATTAATATGTGTTCATGCTAAAAAAATTCGACTTATAGTTCCCATGAGCCGGTATGAATATCTTTGTATCTTACCGGGTCATAGAAGAAGATTTTTGAGCTTCTAGCCCCTATGAGTCGGCATGTGTGTCTTGGCGTACAACCGAGTCACGTAAAGGCGTTTCTTTGAATTGTAGTCCCCATGAGTCGGCATGTGTGTCTTGACACGCTGCCGCATCACATAGAGAAATTTTTCGAGTTGTAGTACCCATGAGTCGGTATGTGTGTATTTACACATTACCGAGTCACATAAAGACTTTCGAGCTGTAGTCCCCATGAGTCGGCCTGTGTGAATTGACACAGTACCGAGTCGCAAAGGAACTTGTGTTGATTTGTGGTCCCTATGAGTCGGCAAGTGTGTATTGACACATTACCGAGTCGCATAGGTTTTAACTCTGTATCCTGCAAGGATTTTGTGTATATGCAAAGGAAAAAATATGCTTATGATTATTTATGCAAAAAGGGTAATTCATGAAGTGCTTGAAGAAGCCGGCTCTGGATTCATCTGGTCCTCATATTTTCTCGTTTGAGAAGAGTTTGGGTTATCCTTGAGTCGAGACTTCTCTGTATGCCGTCTCACATTGATCAGTGTTTCTCTGTTTGCATCAAAAATTTCCTTTTGGGAATTTTCTAGCTGGATTTCACGCGTTTAAATCGTATGAGCATCGAACATACAGGCAATTTAGGAGGCATGGAGTGCCACATGTATAAGCCGAGGTTTCTTGGGTGAAGACTCGATGGGTATAGTCGAGCCCCCAAGATTTCTCTGAATTCGAGCATTGAACATGCAATTTTCACTTATGCGCCGAGATTTCTCAGTTAGAGGTTGATGAGTTGTCATCAAGCTCTATTGAACTTTCTCTGAATGAGACACATAAGTGCCCAGATCACCAATTTGAGGTTGATCAAGCCCCCAGGTTTCTGAGAATTTTGTAAATGCAAAATATGACATGTGTGATGCAAAACAGAAAAATAAATGCATGCAATTCTTATGATGATATTGAATCAAAAATATTTTCTATGATTAAAGCTAGTTTTGTTGTGTGGCATTACAGCCGGTTGCGACAAAAAGTCAAGTTTTAATGGCGAGAGCCGGTGCGATGAAAATTGACTTGTGTGTGGCCGGAACCGGTGCGTTGAAAATTGACTTGTGTGTGGCCGAAGCCGGTGCGATGAAGATCGACTTAGAAAAGTTTATAAGGCAAAGAAGCCGGTACGATTATGATCGACCTTTATATATTTCATTTGGCGAAAGACGGTGCGACATGACTCGTCTTATAACCTTAAGTAAAATGTCATTCCTTTCCTACCTAAGTATAATACGGACGAAGTTGTGCGATGTTCCACGGCCTGAGGGTTTCTTCCATACAGGTGCGTGTTTTCTCCTTCTCTCGCATATCAACTAGGTAGTAGGATCCACTGTAGAGGTTCTTTCTGACCACAAAGGGTCCTTCCCATGGAGAGGATAACTTGTGTATTCCGTATTTTTCTTGTATGAGTCAGAGCACCAAGTCGCCTTCCTGGAAAGTTCGGATCTTCATTCTACGGCTATGGTAGTGTCGTAGGTCTTGCTGGTAGATTGCCGACTTGGCTGCCGCTAGCTCTCGTTCTTTGTCGAGAGCATCTAGAGCGTCTTGCCTTGCTTTCTCATTGTCGGCTTCTATATATGCTCCCACTCTAGGTGAGTCGTGACGTATGTCACTTGGGAGAACGACTTCTGCTCCATAGACCAGGAAGAAAGGTGTGTAGCCGGTTGACCTGTTAGGAGTCGTCCGTATGCTCCATAGTATTGCGGGTAGTTCCTCCTCCCAGCTGCCTGGTGTTCTCTCTAGGGGAACGCAAAGGCGGGGTTTGATGCCACGAAGAACCTCTTGGTTGGCTCTCTCGGCTTGTCCGTTGGACTGAGGATGAGCGACTGATGTAAGATCGAGTCGGATGTGCTCTCTCCGGCAGAATCGTTGCATAACCCCCTTTGACAGGTTAGTCCCATTATCAGTGATGATGCTATGGGGGTAGACGAATCTGTATATTATCTTTTTCAAGAATTTCAGTGACGTCTCAGCATCACACTTGCTGACCGGCTCTGCTTCTATCCACTTGGTAAACTTATCAACTGCCACAAGGAGGTGGGTGTTCTTGTTGGGGGATCTTTTGAAGGGTCCCATCATATCAAGCCCCCATACTGCAAAAGGCCAAGTGATAGGAATCATCCAGAGTTCTTGAGCCGGTACGTGATCTTGCTTTGCATAGCGCTGACATCCATCACATTTCTTGACGATATCCTCCGCATCCGCATGCGCCGTAAGCCAGTAGAAGTCGTGTCTGTACGTTTTGGCCACAAGGGAACGGGAGTCGGCATGGTGTCCACAATCACTAGAATGTATTTCATTAAGGATGGCTCTTCCTTCTTCTGGTGAAACAAATCTTTGAAACACATCTGTGGGACTCCGCCGATGTAACTCGCCATTGACGATGGTGAAGGACTTGCTTCTTCTGATGACTTGCCTGGCCATGAGTTCAACAGCCGGTAATGTTCCCCGGGTCATGTATTCCATATATGGCACTGCCCAATCTAAGGTGGCGTGTATTGCTGAAAGCAGAGCCCGGCCTGGGTCTGGCTCTGCTATATCTTGCTCTGCTGGTGCCTATACGGACGGCTTTGTCAAAATATCAAGGAACACGTTTGGAGGAACCGGCTTGTGCTGAGAGCCGAGTATGGATAAGGCGTCGGCTGCTTCATTTTTCCTGCGGTCCACGTGGTTGACTTGATAGTCAACAAGAAAATTGGCTTGTCTGTCTACCTCTCGGCGATAATCCTCCATCATGGGATCTTTGGAGTCCCAAGTACCTGAGACTTCTTGGGAGACGAGATTTGATTCGTCGTAGCACTGGATCCGGCTTATGCCCATCTCACGGGCTAGCCGTAGCCCATGGAGTAGGCCTTCATATTCTGCTGCGTTGTTGGTGCAGATGAATTGTAACTGCAAAACATAGCAGAATTTTGTCCTGTGGGGGAGGTGAGAACCATGCCAGCTCCTGACCCTTGCAACTGTCGACTTCCATCAAAGTGCATTGTCCAATACATGGTCACCTCCTTATTTTGGGGTTCTTGGATTTCTGTCCAGTCATTGATGAAGTCGGATGGTCGACTCGCTACTACTACTGTTATAGCTTCCACAAGTATTTGATTAGATGGCCTTAAGCCATAGTATTATTGTAATATTTATTTCATTCGATGTAATAAAGACATGTTTTACTTCTGTTATTTCATCGAGTACTGTGTGTGCTAGAAAACTGATCCATGGACTAGCATGTTAAGCACAGAGACTTGGTCCCTTCGGATCTGGTCGCTACAAGATGGTATCAGAGCACATGTTGACTGTAGGACGTGACCTTAGGAATGGAAAAGCCATAGGATGAAAACTTTATTTTAAAACCCTCTACAGTTTTAATGATTCTCATACTCTTTCCTATTCACTTCTAATCTCTTCTCTCCTTACAAATATAGATGCCGATCACCAAGTTCGCTCAGCCTGATGAGACCACACCTTTTGGACAAAGCCTGATGGAGATCGTGAAGTTTTTGAAGATCGCCTTGCCTAGTTTCACCGGGACACTCATGACTACAGGACCAGGAGCAAAGTGCTGGAAGGTCCAAGTTCACATTCCAGGACGCACCTTTGGAAGGAAAATCAAGCCAATTAACTTCTCGGTGAAAGCACCAAACTGAAGTGTGGGAAGAAGTTGTGCCGCAATGATGACCTTAGGCCGTATTTTACAGGAGTACCACGCAGATCTTCAAGGAACCCGCTTCGAGATGTATGGACGCCGAGATCATACTGGAGAATTTGTACGCACTGTTGAGGATACATCCATGGCATCTCACATTCAAGACTTGGGGGAACATGTTCAACGTGTGGAGGAAGAAATGCTTCATTGCATGGACGTTATTGAGGGTTTGGAGGAGGAAGCTAAGAGAGTCCGTGAAGAGTATGAGGAGAAAATCGACGCACTACAAGAAAGGAATGAAGAGTTGAAGCTCATTCTGGAGGAAGCAAAAGAACAACTTGACCAAGGAGAAAACATTCAGGAGGATGACTCCGATGGATGCCTCGTCAGCCAAGATGAGGATTACCAGTCAGAGGAAGAGGAAAATGGAAATGATGTCTTGATGATCGATTCTTCTTCCGACTCAAACTAGTCATAGACCACCATTATAGATTTTTTTTTAGTTAAACGTTAGACTTTCGATCTGTGAGTTTTCTTAGAGTTACCATGTCGACTCTTGTGACATGGCCTATCTTAGTTAATTGTGTGAACCTTGATTTGAATGAGTGATTGATTGAAATTTCTTGTTGTCATGTTGCATATGGGTAGTGTTATTCCCCTTAGGCCTATTTTCTCTCTATAACCTCATCTATTCTAACCCGACAGATTCCGCCAAGACGTGCCCCTTCTGCTAGTGGATCAGGGAATGGAATTCCACCCGGCTTAGAGAAGTTGCTTCAGACCCAGAATCAGATGATGCAGCTTTTGATGAAGAACATGAACAACAAAAACAACAACAACAACAACAACAACAACAACAATGCCCCACCACCACCACCACCTTTGGGAGACAGCCTCACCCGTTTCCTAAGGTTGAACCCACCTTTTTTCTCTAGCAGCCCGGAGCCGATTGTTGCAGATGACTGGCTCCGCAATATGGGAAGGAAGCTAGCAACCGCTGGATGCACTGATGAGGAGAAAGTGAGATTTGCCTCGCACCAGCTAGATGGACCTGCAGCCGCATGGTGGGATAATTACACCACCACATACCCCATGGCAAATGTGACTTGGGACCAGTTCCAGCAGGCATTCCGCACTGCTCATGTTTCAGCTGGAGCTATGAGTCTCAAGAAGAGGGAGTTTCGCAACTTACGCTAGGGAGGCCGTTCAGTGGCAGAGTATGTCGAGGAATTCAACAAGCTGTCCCGTTATGCTCCAGGAGATGTGTCCACAGATGCTGCCAAGAAGGAGAAATTTCTGGAAGGACTAAATGATGAGCTTGGAGTTCAGTTGACTGTGGCAACCTTTGCTAACTACCAGGAGATGGTGGATAAGGCTATCATTCTTGAAGGCAAGCATTAGATAATGGAGAATCGCAAGAGGAAGTACGGACAGGGCAAGTATCAATCTGGAACTCAACAGAAGCCCCGTTCCTCACCATTCTCAGGATATGGTGGAACATGACCCAATAAATTTGGAGGGCACAACCATCATAATCATGGAGGTCATTCTCAGCATGGAGGCAATGGACACAACCATGGAAACCAGAGGAATGGCAATGGAGGAAATGGGAATCAGCAGCGGTCCAACCCATCTACGCCCATGAAGAAGGACCTAAGTCACATGACCTGCTTCAAATGTAACAACAAAGGGCATTACTCCAATGAATGTCCTGAGCTGAAGAATGGCAATGTGAGTTCTGGAAATAAGAAGCCTAACCCTTTTGCTAAGGGACAAGTGATCCATGTCAACGTGGAGGAAGCCTAGGAACAACCCGATGCAGTGTTTGGTAAGTTTTTTCTAAACTCTCGACCAGTACTAGTTCTTTTTGACACTGGTGCATCACATTCATTCATATCAAGGGTAGTTGTGGATAAGTATGGATTTTCTACCAAGACCCTTAGTGTGCCAATTTTAGTAAGTTCCCCGGGAGCCGAGATGATGGCAGGTTTAGGTTGTCCCCAGTTGAGCCTCGCCATTGGCAATCATGATTTCCCCACAGACCTGATAATTTTGAAGTCCCAAGGTTTGGATGTAATCCTAGTTATGGATTGGATGTCGAAGTATAAAGGCAACATTGACTGTGAGGGAAGATCAATCTCTCTCACCACACCCGAGGGGAAGAGGATCAAGTATGTGACCAAGCACAAGTTTAGAAGGACCCAAGTATATTCTCTTAAGGGGGTTAGCCTGGAGGAAGTGCCGATAGTCAAGGAGTACCCTGGCGTATTCCCGGAAGAGTTTCCCGGAATGCCACCGGACCGGGATATCGAGTTTTTGATCGAGTTATTGTCAGGCACCGGACCTATATCCAAAAGGCCGTATAGAATGCCCGCAAATGACTTAGAGGAAATTAAGAAGCAAATTAAAGAGTTATTGGAGAAAGGGTATATACGTCCGAGTTCATCACCTTGGGGAGCCCCAGTGCTTTTAGTGGAGAAGAAGGATGGATCTCTAAGGATGGTCGTGGATTATCGCTCGTTGAACGAGGTGACTATCAAGAACAAGTATCCACTACCAATGATCAATGATTTGTTTGACTAGTTGGAAGGAGCTAGTGTGTTTTCCAAGATCGATCTCCGATCGGGATATCACCAGTTGAAGATCCGTGAGAAGGATATACCCAAGACCGCTTTCAGCACGAGATATGGACTCTATGAGTACACAATCATGTCTTTCGATCTAACCAATGCCCCTGCATACTTTATGAACATGATGAACAAGGTCTTCATGGAGTTTTTGGACAAATTTGTTGTGGTGTTCATTGATGATATTTTGATTTATTCCAAGAATGAAGAGGAGCATGAAGAACACCTACGCTTAGTCTTGGAGAAACTTAGGGAACATCAACTTTATGCCAAGTTTAGTAAGTGTGAGTTTTGGTTGAAGGAAGTGGGATTTCTTGGACATGTTGTGTCAGGCGAAGGAATCACAGTGGACCCCTCCAAGGTTGAAGCAGTCACAGAATGGCAGGCGCCCACATCCGTTGGTGAAATCCGTAGTTTCTTGGACTTGCGGGTTATTACAGGAGATTTACCGAGAGCTTCTCCAAGATTGCCAAACCTATGACGGAATTGTTGAAGAAGGACACCAAGTTCGTCTGGACGGAGGAATGTGAAGCCATTTTTCAGGAATTGAAGAAGCGTTTGGTTACAGCCCCAGTGCTGATTTTGCCCGATGTGCGCAAGGATTTTCAAGTGTATTGTGATGCCTCGCGGCAAGGACTCGGAGGCTTTCTCATGCAAGATGGAAAGGCTGTATGTTACACCTCACGTCAGCTTCGACCTCATGAGTTGAACTATGCCACACATAATTTGGAGTTAGCAGCCTTAGTACACACACTCAAGACTTGGAGGCATTTTCTTATTGGGAACAAGTGTGACGTATACACGGATCATAAGAGAAAGTGAGATTTGCCTCGCACCAGCTAGATGGATCTGCAGCCGCATGGTGGGATAATTACACCACCACATACCCAATGGCGAATGTGACTTGGGACCAGTTCCAGCAGGCGTTCCTAGGTTTGGTGTACCTAGGTATCTTATGACTGATGGAGCATCACACTTCACGCATGGAGCTTTTAGAAAATCTCTAGCCAAGTACGATGTCAATCATAGAATTGCTTCACTGTACCATCCTCAAACTAGTGGGTAAGTTGAGCTCACCAATAGAGAGATCAAGCTGATTTTTCAAAAGATAGTCAACAGTTCTAGAAAGGACTGGTCAAAGAAGTTAGGAGATGCTTTGTGAGCATATAGAAATGCTTACAAAAACCCCATGGGCATGTCCCCGTATAAGATGGTCTATGGCAAGGCTTGCCATTTGCCATTAGAATTAGAACACAAAGCTTTCTGGGCTGTTAGAGAGCTTAATGATGACCCAAGGTTAGCCGGTGAAAATCTTCTCATGAAATTGACTTCTCTAGATGAGTGGAGAAGTGAAGCTTACGAGAGTGCTAAAATGTTCAAGGAAAAGGTAAATAAGTGGCATGATAGAAGGATTTTGAAACGAGAACTTAATGTTGGTGATAAAGTTTTATTGTTTAGATCCCGTTTCAGGTTTTCTCCAGGTAAATTACTTTCCAGATGGGAAGTACCATTTCATATCGAAGAAGTCTACCGGTCAGGTGCAATCAAGATTAACAATATTGATGGCACCATACCTCAAGTTGTGAATGGGAAAAGACTCAACCATTACATGGCGAGAGATCCCGTCAACGTTGATGTAAATATAATACACACAACAACTCATGAAGATAATGTTGCAGCCCCGTTTCAGACACCAGCAAAAGCAGAATAATAAAAGGTATGTATTACGGTAAGGAAACATCGCGAAACCGCCATAAAAGTTCCAGATTACGCGTTTTTTCAAAATATAGAAAATTCAGAGCCTAGTTGGAGCCGTAGAGGAACTCCAGGGGGGGCAGGCACCCCCTGGCGTGGCCTACCTCCTGGCCGCGCTGGGAGGCAGCCTGGGCACCCCGGAGCCCGTCTCCGACTCCATTTTGGCTCGTTAGCTTCCTATTGTTGCAGATATTTATGCTATATATTTGTCCGGATAGCCCCCGCACCGTATCTCTCCATTTCGCGTGTTTTCTTTTCGAGTTTTTTCTGCCAGGACTAAAATTTGATATTAGAGATGTCTTCTTGTGGCTCGAGCGGAGAGGATTTCTTGGGATGGCGTTTACGTCAAGTCCAGAAGGATCTCAATTAAGGGAAGCACATTGATTGGGCTACATAAGAAGAAACCGCTGCAAGGCAAGAGGAGATGGAGTGCTCTGTGAGAGAGGAAGTCAAGATTATTACTTCTCACCAACAAGGAGGTCCAAGCAATCCCATCATGGTGGGATCTGTCCAATCTCAATATGATCTTTCTCTTAACCTTGCAGGGCCTCCCACACTTGAAGAACAACGCACGATCTCCAACATCTCCGAGGCTTAACGTATCACCAAACAACTATGTGAAGATTTTGGTGTACTAAAAGTACAAGTGGAAGTCTGCGAGTCGGAGAACCGAACTCTCCGCCGTATTATCAGGGATCTGAAGAAACAACCACAAAAAGAATGAGGAGTAAATCTCCTTGGGTAATGGCACCCCCTCAGCTTATTCCAAGCTTGGGGGAGTGCCCGATATCTTTATATTTATCTTAGTCTTTTAGAGTCAAGTAGAGTCGTATCATGTTTAGGAAATTTATTATATGAAATAGGTGTTTGCATTGAGGTCTATCACTCCTTCTGTGGAGACTTTGTATCCGTGAGTGTGGAGTCGTCTATGATGGAATATTAATGAGAAGTCTATTGGTTCCTTCGCTGCACTCGGTATTCTCTTCACGCAATCGACCTTATATGATGATTCCTATGGGGAGTATTGACCTTATATCAGGTATGGCTTTGAAAACTTTGTTTAATTTTTGCAAACATAGCTTTGGTCTTGACAACATGCATGTTTTCTCAAGTAGCGACATAGACAAAACCTTTATGTTATTATGCTTGAAGTGTTATGTTGACAAGGAAGAAAACTTGATATGTTATGCTTACCTTAATGTTTATGCTTTATATGTTTTGCATCTAAGTTAGCATCAATTGTCTATTCTCTCAAAGCCTTTGCTAGCCAAACTTTTTGCCAAATAGATTTCTTCTTGTGCATCCATACCCTGAAACCAATATCTTCCATATGAGTCCACCTATTCGTGGTATTCGCCTACCACTCCTTTAAGTATAGAATTTATGTGTTATCCTTAAATGTTCAAAATCTCCTGTTTTGTGCCTCTTGTTTAGCTCATGAGGAAGTAGTAGTTAATACATGATCTTCTTAAGTTGGACAAGTTTTACCCCGGGATTACATGTCTAATCTGCAAACCCATAATACGAGGAGGAACTGGCATGAGTGCAACCAGCTCGAAAGATAATATAACAAACAAACCCTCCTTCACGCTTGGTCTATGAGAAATCAGAAACACCGACAGTGATAAACAAAGGAGATTAAGGGGATGTGATCGTCCCCACTTGGGAGCCGTTCCTCGAAACTTGTCCATCTTGAGAAGTAATTGAGCTATATATTAGCATTCGTTGAGAAACTATGCACCTCCCAGAAATTATTTTCATTCTGTTTGATTTAAGGATTGCGCACGAGTTTTCCCTAGAGGGCGCGTTAGGTGACGCACCAGCAGATGATGCCAGTCAGGACGAGAAGAATGTCTATCTCTCCAGGACTGATGATTACAACCTTGTCCAGAGTGGCATGCTCTACTCCATGGAGGCTGAGCTGCAGAAACGCTTTGAGAGGATGGGTGCATATGAGATTATCAACGACGTCAAGGCGGTCTTCGCACCTCAAGCCAGGGCTGAATGGTACGAGGCTTCTGAAGCCTTCTTCTCAGCAAAGATGGACGAGAACGACAGCGTGAGTGAGCACGTAGTCAAAATGTTTGGCTACGTTCAGCGCTTGAATGCTCTGGAATGCCAGATTCCAGATGAACTTGCTGTTGATAGGGTGTTGCAGTCGCTTCCCCCTAGCTACAAAGGCTTTGTGCTGAACTACAACATGCAGGGGATGAACAAAATCCCTTCTGAGTTGTTCGCCATGCTGAAGAGCGCCGAGGTTGAGATCAAGAAGGAGCACGCCATCTTCATGGTCAACAAGACCACTGACTTCAAGAAGTCAAGCAGGCGGGAGAAGGCCAAGAGAGGTGGCCCCAAGAGGGATGGCAAGTCAGTTGCCGCTCCTCCCATGGCACCCAAGCCTAAACCCGGAGTGGAGTGCTTCTACTGCAAGGGTGAAGGTCACTGGAAACGCAACTGCCCCAAGTACCTAAAGGACAAGAAGGCTGGCAAGGTCGCCAAGAGAGACGAAGGTATATTTGATATACATATTGTTGATCTTCTCTTGACAAGCGCCGGGAACACATCCTGGATACTTGATACAGGATCTGTCGCTCATATTTCTAATTCCATTCAGGTACTAAGGAATAGGACACGCTTTCTCAAGGATGAAGTGACGATGCGCGTGGGGAATGGCTGTCAAATTGAAGTCTTGGCGGTCGGCACGAAGCATCTTAGTCTCCCTTCGGGATTGGTTTTAGTTCTGAATAATTGCTACTATGTACCCGCGTTGAGTGTGAACATCGTTAGTGGCTCTTGCTTGAAGCGAGGCCGCTATTCTTTTAATGTTCACGCACAGGAGTTGCATGGTTTATTCGTACTTGATCTCGATGGTGACGTGTGTCACATTAACAATATTGAGGCTAAAAGATTGAAGAATGATGAAGATCACATGAAGATGTGGCATTGCCGACTTGGTCATATTGGTATAAAGCGCATGGAGAAGCTCCATAAGGATGGACTTCTTGAGTCATTGGATTTTGGATCCCTTGATACATGTGAACCATGCCTCATGGGCAAAATGACAAGGACTCCATTCAATGGGATAATGGAGCGTGCAGATGACTTATTGGGGATCATACACACGGATGTATGTGGACCCATGAACGTCCCCACTCGCAATGGTCTTCGTTACTTCGTGACCTTTACTGATGACTTGAGTAGATATGGGTATATTTACTTGATGAAGCACAAGTCTGAAACCTTTGAAAAGTTCAAAGAATTTCAGAATGAGGTCGAAAATCAACTCGGAAAGAAAATCAAGCACCTTCGATCGGATCGAGGTGGCGAGTATTTGAGTCACGAGTTTGGGAATCATATGAAGTCTTGTGGCATAGTACCACAGCTTGCGCCGGCAGGCACACCTCAGAGACACGGTGTGGCTGAGCGACGTAATCGAACCCTATTGGATACCGTACGATTGATGATGTCTCATACTGATTTTCCTGTGTCATTCTGGGGGTATGCATTAGAAACTGTCGCTCATATTCTTAATAGGGCACCATCCAAATCCGTAAAGACAACACCATTTGAAGAATGGCATGGCACGAAACCTAAGTTGTCTCACTTGAAGATTTGGGGTTGTGAGGCTTATGTTAGGAAACTACAGCCTGACAAACTTGAATCCAAGGAGGATAAGTGCATCTTTGTGGGCTATCCCAAGGAAACTTGTGGATACACCTTCTACAACAAGTCTGACAGCAAAACGTTTGTTGCCAAGACGGGACACTTTCTTGAGAAGGAGTTTCTCGCGAAAGAGTTGAGTGGGAGGAAAATAGACCACGATGAAGTGACTGACCAATCACTCCAATTGGAAGAAACGGCTACGGAAATTGTTTTGGAACCATCTTGCACAGTGGGAGCTGAAGAGAATGGCCAGAAAGACATTCATAACGATCATGACATTGATGATGATCATGATGAGAATGAAGAGGAACCTTTTATGCCCCGTAGGTCATCAAGAGTCCGTCAACCTACTGAGTTTTACGGACAGCTTGTGAATGCAATCTCGGCTGATGAGTCGGATGAACCTACAAGTTACAAAGAAGCAATGGAGGGACCCGAGTCCGAGAAATGGCTTGAAGCCATGAAATCCGAAATAGACTCCATGTACACCAACAAAGTATGGACTTTGGTGGATATTCCCGAGGACCGCAAGGCCGTCGAGAATAAATGGATTTTCAAGAAAAAGACTGACGCAGACGGAAACGTATCTGTCTACAAAGCTCGACATGTCACGAAGGGGTTCCGAAAAATTCAAGGAGTTGACTACGAGGAGACGTTCTCTCCTGTATCGATGATAAAGTCTATTCAGATCCTACTAGCAATAGCTGCATATCATGATTACGAGATATGGCAGATGGATGTGAAAACTGCATACCTAAATGGCAACATTGTGGAAGAGTTGTATATGATGCAACCAGAGGGGTTTGTCGATCCAAGGAACGCTGGTAAGGTGTGCAAGCTTCAACGGTCCATCTATGGGTTGAAGCAAGCATCTCGGAGCTGGAATCTTCGATTTGATGAGGTCATTAAAGCTTTTGGATTTTTCCAAAACGTCGAAGAGTTCTGCGTCTATAAGAAACTGAGTGGGAGCTCTGTAGCATTCCTTGTGTTATATGTAGATGACATATTACTAATAGCGAACGATAAAAAATTCTTAGAGGAAGTGAAGGAATATATGAATGGACAATTTTCCATGAAGGACCTAGGTGAAGCTGCGTACATATTGGGGATTAAGATCTATAGAGATAGACCTAATCGACGGTTGGCCTTGAGTCAGGGCACTTATATTGACAAGATATTGAAAAGGTTCAGTATGGGTAACTCCAAGAGAGGCCTCTTGCCAGTTATAAAAGGTGTCAAATTAAGCGTGACTCAATGCCCAACCACAGCAAAAGAGAAGGAGGAGATGTCCTCAAAGCCCTATGCCTCAGCCATAGGTTCTCTCATGTATGCTATGTTATGTACCAGACCGGATTTAGCGTTGGCCATTAGTATGATTAATCGCTACCAGAGTAACCCAGGAATGGCTCACTAGACAGCAGTAAAGAACATCCTTAAGTACTTGAGAAGAACAAGGAACTCTTTCTCGTTTATGGAGGAGTTGATGAGGAGCTCACCGTAAAGGGTTACGTTGACGCAAGCCTCGGCTTAGATCTAGATGACTCGAAATCCCAGACGGGATATGTTTTCATGTTGAACGGTGGCGCAGTTAGCTGGATGAGCGGCAAACAGTCAGTCGTCGCCCAATCTACAATGGAGTCGGAGTATATTGCCGCTTGCGAAGCGTCAAACGAGGCGTTGTGGCTGAAGAAATTTGTGATCGAGCTTGGCGTCTTTCCCAGCTGCACTGACCCCGTGGGAATCTTCTACGACAACACGGGTTCCATTGCTAACGCGAAGGAGCCAAGAACTCACTCTACAGCCAAGCACATCCTCCGAAAGTTCCATGTGACGCGAGACTACGTCAGGGATGGACACACTAGGATCTACAAGATACATATGGATCTGAACGTAGCAGACCCGATGACTAAACCTCTTCCACAGGGCAAGTTTGAAGAACACCGGGAGACCATTGGTGTTAGATACATACCTGATGTAAACTAGTGTAATTTTTACTCTAGTGCAAGTGGGAGACTGTTGTATATGTGCCCTAGAGACAAATTAATAAAGATATTTGTCACATATCCGTTTTGTTCATAATACGTTTTATACTGTGCTATAACTGTATTTCTTGGAAATACTAATACAGGTGTAGTATAAAACATGGTCTGTAGTTTAACTCGGGTAAACTATCTCATTGGGCAATTGATTGATCAAGCTTTCCTGATCATGGCGACACTTAAGTCCATTGACAATGAGGTCATATCGTTAAGGGGAATGATGTGATGGACGTACACCCACCTAAAGTATTGCAACGTGATCGAGTCACATAGTTCAGCGTTGCTATGACTTTGTAACATATGGCTTAGTCCTTAGACCATAATGATCATACGTAATTGTCATCTATGAGGAGACTTTGATTTGTATCCCACCGCCTGACTGAAATATGCTGGCTATAACGGTGCACTTTGGGTATTCCGAAATAGATGATTGATGAGTATGTTAATAGATCAGAGCGGGATTTGTCAGTCCTTGTGACAGGACAGGTACTCTGGGCCCACTCGGTGATATTGCATCAACACCTTGCAAGGACGTGACTAGGTCACAAGAGATGCAATGATCATGGACGAGAGAAATTGTTTGTTGTGAACGAGATGTGAACACGGTATGTAGGATATCGACGATCAAACCTCGGACAAACAAAGTACCGCAGCACAAAGGGATTACGTCGTATCGTTAACGGTTTCCAAAAGCGATCGAAGTTCATTCGATGGAAGCGCAGGGGCTGTCAAGGATTGTAACCAGGTCCAACTGACTAGTCATTGGTCAATGAGAAGAGTCTCGACCATGCCTGCTGTTTCCCGGACCGTTAGGGTGTTACACTTAAGGGCAATCGATGCATAGGACAGTTACAGGATCAATCGGTGAAATAGGAGGAATCACCGGAAAAGTTTCCGGACATTTTGAATAGTTCAAAATAAAGTTTAATTGTTTTAATAATGTTTTATTATTTAATTATCTGAATTAAATATTTAAAACATATTAAATAAATTAAAAAATGGGAAAAGGCTAAATGGGCCCATGGGGCCCATTAAGGTAGGAGGGGGTCTCCCCCCTTGGGCTTGGCGCCAAGGGTGGGGCCCACCACCCCCCTTGGCCGGCGCACTCCCCCCCCCCTTGGGAGTTTAGTCCCACATGGGGGAGGGGAGGAGGATGGCACCCCCCCTTGGCCTATATAAGGAGGGGTAGACCCCCCTTTTTCCAACACACCAATATCTCCTTCTTCCTCCTTCTCCTTCCCGGAAGTGGACTCCCCTTGTTTGAAGTCTGCACCTCGATTGGAGTTCTCCACCATATGGCAGGCCGTCGTTCTGCTGGAGTCGGGATCCATAGCCGTCTTTCTTCCGCTGCTCGCCTGGTTCGGGGCTGATACGTCCAAAACGTATCAATAATTTCTGCTTGCTCCATGCATGTTTTGTGTGATATTGCTATGATCTAGATAGACTTTTATACATTTTTCATCATATTTGGACTAACCTATTAACTCAGTGCACCCAAGTGCCAGTTCCTGTTTTCTTCTGTTTTTCTATTTCAGTTTTCCCCCATATAAAAAGAGCCAGAAAAATTCGGGAAAATTCAGATAAAAATCAGCATGACGGAAGCTTCGAGAAGAGCCCGGGAGGGGCCAGAGGGGAGCCAGGGGGGCGCCTGGGGCCCCTGGTCCACCTCTGGCTGCCCCCCTTCGCCTATTTATCCCCCGTCACGGGAAAACTCCAGAACGAGAACCCTATTCTGCGAACTCGCCTCTGTTCCGCCACCGCCGCGCTTCCAAGATCGGGAGCACCAGAAGACCTCTTCCCGGCACCCTGCCGGAGGGAGGATTGACCTCCGGGAGTCTCCTCTCCACCATGGATGCTCCCGGATGTCTTGTGAGTAGTTTTCCTTGGACCATGGGTTCGTGATCAGTAGCTATGTGATGTTCTCCTCCCCTCTTTGATCTTCATTGTTTAGACCTCGTGAGCTGCCCTACATGATCGAGGCACCTTTGTAATATTTCTTCTATTGCTATGTTGAGTTTGATCGGATCTGATGGATTATGAGATTATGTTCAGATTGTGATAGAGTGATATATTTGGTTCTTATCTCTTGTATTTTTGTTCCTAAGTAATTCTTGCATGCTCTCCGTTGCTGTTTATTGCTTTGGCCAAGTAGTAGGTAGTGACTCCAAAAGGGAGGGTTGTGCTAGATTGTGGGTTCATGCCTCCCCGATGACATGCTTGAGTGACAGAAACATGAGTCTAGGGGATGTGTTGTTGCCACAAGGGGGAAAACAATGGTGCTTGTAACCGCGGTTACAAGGATTGTTTACTTTACGCAAAGTTCTTTTTAATGCAGTTGTCTGTTGCTTTGGGTTTACACTTTGGGTGGGGCTCGCAACTTAATACCAGCGAGATGTTCTGGATAGATATCTCAAGGTGGATGATTAGTAGTAGATGCAGATGGATTTCGGTCTACTTATTTTGGCGTACTGCCCGTGCTTTTGAACCTCTTCCTTTCTTTTGTAGCATAGTTAGCATTGTGGTGCGTTCATAATCCTGTCAATTGCCTTTCTGTAATTTGTTTACCTCGCATAGCAATTTTTATCGTCTTTTGGGAGAGAGACATCACTAGCGAACATCACGTATCCCGGTCCATATCCACATTATTGTTTCCAAGCTATATTTACTTTTCTGCATTTACTTTCAAGTTGCTAGCATTATCCCTTGTGTTTTATCATTTGTGAACAACAAGACCGGAGAGATTGACAACCTCTCTGAACTTCGTTGGGAACAAAGTTATCTGTGTCTGTGTGCAAGTCCGCGTCAGTTGCGCCGCTGACACCTACTTATCATCTCTGGAGTCCTACTGGAGACAAACCTTGGTATCTTTACTGAGGGAAAACTCGTTGTTGTACTGCATCACGCCTTCCACTTGTGGCCAACCAACGAAGGGCGAGAAGCCAATAAGCAAGAGTATTTCTGGCGCCGTTGCCGGGGACTCCAAGTGCTAAGATAGGGGAGTTGCACACTACCCTTTACCTTTGTTTTTTAGTCTTGTTAGTTTATCTTTCAGTTTTTATCTTTGTGTCTTTTATCAAAATTTACAAAAAAAATATTATTTATCTTGCTGGTTGTTATTATGTCTGGCCCTTCTGCCTTTGTTGAGACAGAGGTTCTCACCTTTAAACAAAAAGGTGGAGAAAGTTTAAAAGATGCTTGGTATAGAATTAATGATTCTCAAATAAGAGCCACCAAGAAGCAATCCACTACTATCCTGCTTAGAAATTTTTATGTTGGGATTACTCCTTGGAATATGTTTATATTAGATACTGCTATCAATGGGAATTTTCTAGAAGCTCCGACTTGGGAGTCTCTTAATGTTATTGAAAATCTTGTTGGAAATCTCCCTATTGCTAGCATACAAGAAGATATAACTTTATCTCACATCATGAAGAAACTTGAAAAGATAGAGTTAGAAATACCAAGTATAACTAGGATAAATGAGTTGGATCGCAAGATTCAAGGGAATTTGAATAGGCTTGATAACTCCATGCTTAAAATTATCAAAAATTTGGAGGTCATCAAATCCCGTAATACGGATCTTTCTAGGTTAGATAAGATTGAGGAAATCATTAATACTCTTGGAACTACTTTCTCCTCAATCAAACCAAAAAAGGTAGAGACTTTGGCAAGAAGGGAACCTAAGTTCAATTATGTCCCTAAGGTTCCCCGACTTAAAAAGGAACCACCTATTGCCAAAGAAGTTGAAACCGTGAAAACTTTGGAAGAAATACCTCTCTTTGATGATTTTATAAATGAATCTTCCATTGATTTTCCGCCTTTTGGTTTTCTCCCTAGAAGTATCTTCATTAGGCCTTTATTTGAAAGACCTCTTAAGACTAGTTGTACAATTGAAGAACTTTTTGATGATCTTGATAATGATTCGATTGATACAACTTGATCTTTTTGCATCATGCCTATCTAATGGCTTTAAAGAAGCGCTTTCGGGAGGTAGCCCGCAACGAATTTAGGTTTTTATTTTTGCTTTTTTTGTGTCTTGATGTTTGTTACTTCAGTAGCAACATCATTGTATCTTTATTTTTCAGCTTTGTGCCAAGTTATAGCCTCTTACGGCAAGGGAAATAAAAGTTGTGACATGCTATCCAGAAAATAGATTCTGTCCTCGTGACCAGAAAAATTCCATAAAACTCCCAGTTCATCTTTTTTAGCTGGATTTTTTACACAGTATGATCTATACAATTACAAAACTTCCGTATGTTCTGAGTTTTTTTATTTGAGTTGCAGAAGTATCCCTAAAAAATTCTTTACTATATGATGTTCTGTTTTTCACAAATTCTGCCACGTTTTGTCTCTCCTTACTTTTGCAAACCTTAAGTTTGCTTTTTCTTTGCAAAAACTTTTTGGCACTCTTGAGAAACAGTAGATATTCAATAGTATCTTTATATCCAGTGGAGAAAAATTATTTATTAAGGGTACTAACCTCTCTAATCAGCTTATGATGAGTTATGTATAAAGGGAGTTTTCAAGTGTGCGATGGAAGATGATGAAAGAAGATCCATGAGTGTCAAGCGCTCAAGCTTGGGGATGCCCCCATGCATCCCCAATAAATATTCAAGGAGACTCAAGCGTCTAAGCTTGGGGATGACCCCGTGCACCCCCTTCTTCATCAACAATCATCAGTTCGTCCTTTGTCACTATATTTTTATCACTTCATGCGTTATGTGCTATACTTGGAGCGTCTCGCTCTTAGGTTTTGTTTTTAGTTTTCTTTAGCTTTTCTTGCTGTTCACAACAAGTTAGATCCTTTCTTACTTTGTGTGGGAGAGAGACACGCTCCACTTTCAAAATCTAGAACACATCATAGGATTTTTTTCCTGCCTATCTTTTTGCTGTTGTGTGTTCTTTATCTTTCCATAGCTACTGCCATGTTTAGTTTTAGTCTTAGTTTGTCTTTATGAAGAGCCTTGGATTTTGTTTAGTTTGTTGCTGCAACTCTTTTTAGTTTTCATGTTTATCTTGTTAAAGAGAGTTGGTTGTTGCACTGAGTTGTGTTTTGTCTTGAAGGTAGGTAATTGAGGTTGCTATTTAATTTTAGTAGTAGCTTGCAATAGTTTTGAGGCATTGTTGTGAGTAATGTTTGGACTTTTGGTGTCAAGAGCTCTTGCCTATTAGTGATAGGTGTCGTATTTTGGGAAATCCGTGTTTATTTTCAAAACCTACAAAACTAGTTGAGAACTCTAGCTACTAGATGGATCACTACTCTTCTGAGGGGTCGAATATTAGAGTACACTCACGTACCATGAGTCGAGGATGCGCAAGGATAACCAAACCCCCATACACTCCTCCTCGAGGTACTTGTCTATTTGTGAACCTCCTTATTAGATTGAGAGTTACCGATAATAAGTGCATGAGTTCTTCAGACTAATGTAAGTATTGAGAGTTGACACTTCCACCTTCCCATATTTTGCTAGCCTTTCCCGTGCCGTGCATTGCCTTCTTCTCACTCCGAGAGTTGGTGTCCACCTTCGCTGGTACATCCAAACCCTTGGCATGATACACTCTGTCATCATAAGCCTCCCTTTATCCTTCCTCAAAACAGCCACCATACCTACCTATCAAGGCATTTCCATAGCCTTTCCGAGTTACATTGCCATGCAACTTCCACCTCTTCATGACTTGATCCTCATATCATACATGTTCCCGCTACACTGGCAGCGACATACATTGCATACATCATGATAGTTACATCTTCTTTATGATTTTGAGTACCTTGTAAAGTGTGAAAGATCTCCTTTACCTTCTTGTAAAATAGAGTGTTGCCCTTAAGTGAGGAAAAGATCCCAAAGTGGACACATTAAAAGATCCCAAAGAGTACAAATGAGAGTTAAATAGAAAGAGCCATTGAGGCCACCAAAAAAAATACAAAAAAATAGAAAAAAGAGAAAAAGAAATAAAAGGAGAGAAAGGGGCAACACTACTATCCTTTTGAGAGATCCACACTAGTACTCCCTTTATATCCTTGTACTCCATAGAGATGATCTTTTTGCATATAGTTTGGAGAGCTTCCTAGCTCGTACGTGCATCCATTGCATGGCAATCCCTACTCACATCATATCTATCATTTGGCATCTCTTGCCTATGATTTTCCTCATTGATGTGAGCCTTTCTCATCCTTTTTGTCTACCTCCTCCACCATATTTCTCTCTTTGCCATCCTAAGTGTCAACTCTCGTGCTTACGCTCATCCATTGCATGAGTGCTCAAAATATCGAAAAAGAGTGGATCAAATTGACTTGTACCTGGATAGTGGTCTGGGGACGAGTCAAGATAAGATTCCAAAGAGTACCAAGTGTGAAACTTTAGTAGATTGAGTTCTCAACAAAAATCATTTTTTCTCTCGTATTCCCTATCCTCCTTTCTTGCACGCAAACACCATTTGGAGACATTCGAGTCACGGACAGCGAGAGCTCTTGCACCTTTTGTTCTTTTGTTACTTGTTTCAATGCTAATATAGACTCTTGCATGTTATGACTTGAATTGAATCTCTAACCTTGATTGCTTTACTTTTCAAAGTTCTTTTATGGTTGCTAGCATGTCACCACAGAAATTATGCTTGTTATCATTTACCTACTCGAGGACGAGCAGGAATTAAGCTTGGGGATGTTGATACGTCCAAAACGTATCTATAATTTCTGCTTACTCCATGCATGTTTTGTGTGATATTGCTATGATCTAGATACACTTTTATACATTTTTTTATCATATTTGGACTAACCTATTAACTCAGTGCACTCCAGTGCCAGTTCCTGTTTTCTGCTGTTTTTTTATTTCAGTTTTCCCCCATATAAAAAGTGCCAAATTTTTTTGGGAAAATTCAAATAAAAAATCAGCGTGACGGAAGCTTCGAGAAGAGCCCGGGAGGGGCCAGAGGAGAGCCAGGGGGGCCCAGGTGGCCACCCGGCGCGGCCCCACCCCTGGCCGCGCCAGGGGCGCCTGGGGCCCCTGGTCCACCTCTGGCTGCCCCCCTTCGCCTATTTATCCCCCGTCACGGGAAAACTCCAGAACGAGAACCCTATTCCGCGAACTCGCCTATGTTCCGTCGCCGCCGCGCTTCCAAGATCGGGAGCACCAGAAGACCTCTTCCCGGCACCCTGCCGGAGGGAGGATTGACCTCCGGGAGTCTCCTCTCCACCATGGACGCTCCCGGATGTCTTGTGAGTAGTTTTCCTTCGACCATGGGTCCGTGATCAGTAGCTATGTGATGTTCTCCTCCCCTCTTTGATCTTCATTGTTTAGACCTCGTGAGATGCCCTACATGATCGAGGCACCTTTGTAATATTTCTGCTATTGCTATGTTGAGTTTGATCGGATCTGATGGATTTTGAGATTATGTTCAGATTGTGATAGAGTAATATATTTGGTTCTTATCTCTTGTATTTTTGTTCCTAAGTAATTCTTGCATGCTCTCCGTTGTTGTTTATTGCTTTGGCCATGTAGTAGGTAGTGACTCCAAGAGGGAGCGTTGTGCTAGATTGTGGGTTCATGCCTCCCCGATGACATGATTGAGTGACAGAAAAATGAGTCTAGGGGATGTGTTGTTGCCACAAGGGGGAAAACAACGGTGCTTGTAACCGCGGTTACAAGGATTGTTTACTTTACGCAAAGTTCTTTTTAATGCAGTTGTCTGTTGCTTTGGGTTTACACTTTGGGTGGGGCTCGCAACTTAATACCAGCGAGATGTTCTGGATAGATATCTCAAGGTGGATGATTAGTAGTAGATGCATATGGATTTCGGTCTACTTATTTTGGCGTACTGCCCGTGCTTTTGAACCTCTTCCTTTCTTTTGTAGCATAGTTAGCATTGCGGTGCGTTCATAATCCTGTCAATTGCCTTTCTGTAATTTGTTTACCTCGCATCGCAATTTTTATCGTCTTTTGGGAGAGAGACATCACTAGCGAACATCACGTATCCCGGTCCATATCCACATTATTGTTTCCAAACTATATTTACTTTTCTGCATTTACTTTCAAGTTGCTATCATTATGCCTTGCGTTTTATCATTTGTGAACAACAAGACCGGAGAGATTGACAACCTCTCTGAACTTCGTTGTGAACAAAGTTATCTGTGTCTGTGTGCAGGTCCGCGTCAGTTGCGCCACTGACACCTACTTATCATCTCTGGAGTCCTACTGGAGACAAACCTTGGTATCTTTACTGAGGGAAAACTCGCTGCTGTACTGCATCACGCCTTCCACTTGGGGCCTACCAACGAAGGGCGAGAAGCCAATAAGCAGGGGCCCAGGAGGAACATCGATTGTACCGTACGTGTATAATCTCTTCAAGGCACTACACCTGTGGTGCTACTTCGTCGCTGGAGGTTTACCGGGAGTCATCCTCGTCGGTGGTGGTCTTCTACACGACAGGAAGGTCATAGTTCCGAGTCTACGCCAGCCACGTTCGCAAGAACGTTTCCCTCTTTCGGTCTTCAAAGGTATGAACACCGATTCCCTCCGTTACTTTACATCGCCATAGCATAGATCTTGGGTTCGGGTACCGTAGGTATGAAAAATTTGTGTTTTCTGCCCCATATCCCAACAGGTCCCGTATGGGCCCAATTGCTCCACTAGGCCTCGCACGCCAGTTAATCATTTTTTATGTGTGTGCTAGGTAAACGTCTCGTTTAACAGGAAAATAGTACCACCTCGATTTTTTGCATTAAATTGAACCTATTTATATACTCTCGTGATTTATGGACTGCATGCAACAAAAGAATTCCAATTGAAGAATGGAGACAATAGAACGGAAACCAGAACAAAAAATGTGGGCTAATGCGGAATTTGAGTTGCTGCCCATGATTATTAAAGGCGGGGATTTACAGTCTAATATGACTGCTATGCATGTCGAAATGTGCACCATCAACGGAGGATTAATGATACGGCTGCCATGCATGCAAAAATGTACATGATTAAAAGAGGAATTTGTGTGAGGACGCTGCCATGCAAAGGATTTGTGGCCGGGTTAATGATACGGCTGCCATGCATGCATAAATGTGCATGATTAAAATAGGGATTGTGTGGGGACGCTGTTATCCATGATTAAAGGAAAACATTGCTCCATGGATTAAAATCTTACAAGTGTATGCCGTGGAGTTCAAACTTGCATGTCAATTTAGATGGAAAATTTAATTTGTATGCAAAATTAAAAAATTTGCATGTTATTTTATATTGATTGGGGATGGGAATTTTATATTAATTTTCTTAGGATTTTTCGTGCTTGCAAACTAAATTTATCATCATCACCATAGTAGAAATTGCCACACAAAATGTATAATTTTCTATTTTAGTTTTATGCATGATCAATCTATTATTATTCTCATAATAATTTCTGATGTTAAATAAAAGGAAGCAGCTATGAAATGTAGTACATGAATAATATTTGGACGCATTAATCTTAAATTATGCACGAAGTCTGAATGGAAGGATTGCTCCATGACGGTTCTTGATTAAAAGATCGCTGAACTGGTTGGTGGTCGACGAGATTACTAATGACGACAACTCCATTATCACTCTACGCCTAAATACAACAGATATGTTTCACCTATTTTTGGGTGCCAAACTGGCCGATCGTCGAGTAGGCTACCAGTCACCATGGGCATGCTACAATTCTTCCATGACAACATTGCTTTACTAAAGGATTATGCTGCATATTCTATTCTTCAAAAATGCAACGTTTAGAACATTCAAACGTGGTCGACTAAAAAAATAGAAGGGAAAAAGTGTGGATGATAACAAACATTTTGCTCGATGGACTGTGGCAAGGTTGGCCAACATGGATCTCATTTTTTCCCGTTGCAACGCACAGACACATTTGCTATTATTACGTAATAAAGGGAAGTGTGTTTCTTCTTCCGTCATGGCAATTTTGCAAAAAGTTCTTCTTTTTTGCTTAATCAACCAGTAATCCAACTATTTATACCGAAAAAAAACGTTTTGCTGTCTGTGATCCTCGGCTCGCACAGATCGCTCGCCTGGGCTTCGGTCCAATTTAACCGACCCATTGAAGTTTACCAACCCACTTTATCACAAGAGGTGAGGCAAAAATAAAATAGCACGCCGTAAAATTGAAAAATAATGCGAGTAATAACCGGATCGAACTTAGAAACTCTGAGACAATTTCTATAGCCGTGACCAACTACAATACCATATGATTCTGCTATATGAAGCTTCGTTCCAGATCTAAATAATACCACCTCGCTACTTTACATTAAATTTAACCTATTTATATACGTCCCTGATTTATTGACTGCAAGCAAAGAAAAGAAATATGGTTCGGATTAAGTATACTTTGCGGGCTGTATACAACAAATAAATGAAAGGATGGATAAAAGGAAAAGATGGCGCTAATTACCATCATTTGTGGGCTTCTCTAAAAGAACCGAAATGAAAGAAGGAGGAGCTGCACGCAGCTAAAAATTACATGTGGAAAAAATTAGTCCGTTGTAAATTGCCACAAAATTTATTTGTGGTCATAATTATCATGTTGGCTAGACAATGAGTAATATCATGAGACATGTGTTTAATTATTTTTAAAACTCTTTTGACCTTGGACTTTCTTTATATTTTTGACCCATAAGAATTATGCTGGGTTGGAGAGAAAAGAAAAAATTATTATTCATCCATTATAATAGGGGAATAAATGTTTATATGCACTAACAATATGTATTGTTCCATCTTATGTTTATTTTTTCCTTGACACATCCACCTCATCATCCCATAGAGTATAAATGGAATAAGTCATGTGACATGATCCAATTCTTGATTTATTACACTTACTTTTCATTTTTTTATTTATAGTATGGAAATGCATACATTTTCGTTGCATCGATTGTGATCCACAATACTATCGGAGTAAAAGAAGGGATGATGAAACATGGGCGCACATATGTGTTGGTTGACTGGGAAACTATCTAGGAATTAAAGATGAAACATGCGCGTGCATATATGTTGGTTGGCTCTAACTAAAATCAGATTGTTGTACTATTATGGGATTTGGAATATTGGAAAATGCTCCTGTGCTATCGGATTATGGGATTTGTGTGGCTGGTAATTAATCGGGATTGTTGAAAAAAATGTGGGATTTGGAATATAGAAAATTATTCCGTTCTATCGGATTATGGGATTTGTGTGGCTATTAAGCGGGATTGTTGGAAAAATGCTTCGTTGGTTAAAGATTACATCACATATATAATCCGAATATATGCGCGTAATTAATAATGCTCGTTATTTTTTATTGAAAATTCAAACCGCCGTATTGATTTTGCATAGTTTATTTTTTTTAGAAAAGTTGGGGAGTTGTTGGTAAAATATTAAACGACATATATTATCAAAATAAACATGCGTGTAACATAGACACGTCAATGCTCATTATTTTTTTACTGAAAAACCGGACCATTGTATTGATTTTGAATAGCTCATTCTTTTTTACTGAAGAGTCGAACAATCATATTGATTTTTCATAGGATGCAGGGACTATCGATGGTATTTAAAATTCATATGCGTTTAGCAAAAGCACCTGAATGAATGAAACATTAGTTACCACTATTTATTTTTACTGAAAAATCAAACCGCCGTAATTTTCTTACACTGGTGTGCGCCTTTTGTTGCTGTCGGATGTCACCTTGTGATGCTATCATAGTGTGTCATGGATGTTTTGATAGATATATTAATTTTCTTTCCCGTTGCAACGCACGGGCAATTTTCCTAGCCTAATAATAAAGGAAGGTGGATTTCTTAGTCCGTTTTTGTGAATTTACAGAAAACCCCCTGATATTTTGGAAAATAAACCCACAGTCCACCTTCAGCCCAGAAAAAAAGAAAAATAAAGAAATATCTATGTGGGCCGAACTAAGGCATCATTTCTCTGTACATGGGCCATGTGGAGACGAGAAAAATTAAAAACCGTCAGGATTCAAACCGGATTTAATTTTTATATTATTTTAAATGCGTTTGCGCCTTTTTAAAATATATAAGGTGAATTATACATACATCATAGGAATACTATTATTAATTTTTAATACTTCAATTTTTTTCCTTTCCAAAATATATAAACATAATTTTATGTACATCATAGGTATTTTATCATAACATTAAAACTTTATCCCGTTGTTTCCAACAATCTTTATTTTTATTAAAAAATATTTCTCCAAATATAAAAAAATAATATTCACATAATTTTAATTTCTTGTGTCATTCATTTCAAAATTCTAGATGTAGCTAACTCACGAAAAAGTGTACCCGCAAAAAAAACGCACGAAAAATGATCACACTTTTTAATATTTTGTATAATTTTAAATGCTTTTGTGCCTTTTTAAAACATATAAATTTGATTTTACGTACATTATAGGCATTTTATCATAAGATTAAATTTTCTCCCGTTGTTTCAAACAATCTTTATTTTTATTAAAACATATTGCTCCAAATATAACAACAGAAATGTACACACGATTATAATTTTTTGTGTCATTCATTCCAAAATTCTAAATGTATCTAACTCACGAAAAAGTGTAGCCGCAAAAAAAAAATGTAAAGTGTTCCCACATTTTAATATTTTGTATTATTTTGAATGTGTTTATGCCTTTTTAAAACATATGAAGTTAATTTTACGTACATCATAGGTATTTTATCATCAGATTAATTTTTTCTCCCGTTGTTCTAGACAATTTTTTTTTTGTTAATAAATATTGCTCTAAATATCAGAAAAAAATGTTCACGTGATTTTAGTTTCTGGGTCATTCATTCCAAAATCCTACATGTACCTTAATCAAGAAAAAGTGTACCAAAAAAACACGAAAAGTGTTCACACATATTAAATTTTTGTATTATTTTAAATCTGTTTGCGCCTTTTAAAATATACTCCCTTAGTCCCATACTTTCTGTTATGGTTTTAGTTCAAATTTGAACTAAAATCATGTCAAGAATTACTGGATGAAGGAAATATAAATTTAATATTATGTACCTCATAGATATTTTATCATAACGTTTAAATTTTCTCCCGTTGCAACGCACGGGCATTGTCCTAGTATTACAAAAATAAATACACATCAGAAAAATATGAAATAAATTTCTAAATTCATCGAATAATCTAAATAAAATTATGCAATAGACATAATTTCCAAAATAATAAATAAAAATAATGACATTTTTCCAATTACTTTATTTAGTTATAAAATATTTTAAAAATCAACAAAAACCTTGAATAATTATTTAAATAATTTTCACTCCATTTTTCTGAAGAAGTCATTTTATCTTCTCTCATATTATTGTTATTTTGGAATGGAAAATTATTTAAATAACTCCAATTAAATTAAAATAAAATCACACTAAAACATTTCCAACTTTCTTTTATAATGAAGAAGTCATATTACCTTCTCTCATTTTAATTTGTTTGGATTTTTTTTAATAATAAATTCCAAAACATCTAAAATGAATAACAGGGAAAGTCCTTTTATTCCCTCTCATTTTATTATTCAATTAAAATGCAAAAGTTTAAGATCCGAGTAAAAGTCAAACATATCAAGCAAACAAACATTAATATAATTTATTTATTAACATTCCAAAATTTAGAAAATTTTGGGATGTTACAGAGTTACCGATAATAAGTGCATGAGTTCTTCGGACTATTGTATGTATTGAAACTTGACACATCCACCTGCTCATATTTGCTAGCCTATTCGGTACCGCGCATTGCCCTCTCCTCGTTCCGAGAGTTGGCATCCACCTCGCCGGTGCATCCAAACCCTTGGCATGATACACTCTGTCATCATAAGCCTCCCTATGTCTTTTCTCAAAACAGCCACCATACCTACCTATCAAGACATTTCCATAGCCTTTCCGAGATATATTGCCCTGCAACATCCACTTTCTCATGACTTGATCTTCATATCATACATGTTCCTGCTACACTAGCAGAGACATACATTTGCATACATCATGATAACTACATCTTCTTTATGTTGAGTACCTTGTAAAGTGTGAAGATCTTCTATACTTCTTGTAAAATAGAGTGTTGCCCTTAAGTGAGGAAAAGATCCCAAAGAGAACAAATTTAAAAGATCCCAAAGAGGAAAAATGAGAGTTAAATAGAAAAGAGACGTTGAGACCACCAAAAAAATACAGAAAAATAGAAAAAAGGAAAAAGAAATAAAAAGAGAGAAGGGGGCAACACTACTATACCTTTTGAAAGATCCACACTCTTATTCTCTCCTATATCTTGTACTCCATAGAGATGATCATATATGCATATAGCTACGGGGGGACCTTTACACTATATAACTTGGCTTGTATATTCCAATTATGAGCCTCCTCAAATGAGCTCTAGGTCTTCTTGAGCGAGCAAGTTGGATGCACCCCCACTAGTTCCATTGGAGAGCTTTTATTAGCTCATATGTGCATTCGTTGCATGGCAAGACCTATTCCTCACATCACATCTATCATTTGGCCTTCTCGCCTATGATTGTCCTCATTGATGTGAGCCTTTCATACCATTTTTGTCTTCCTCCTCCACCATATCTCTCTCTTTGCCATCCTAAGTATCAACTCTCGTGCTTACGCCCATCCATTGCATGAGTGCTCAAAAGATCAAAAGGGAGTGGATCAAATTGACTTGTACCTGGATACTGGTCTAGGGACGAGTCTAGATAAGATTCCAAAGAAGACTAAGTGTGAAACTTTAGTAGATTGAGTTCTCAACAAATAAATATTTTTTCTCGTATTCTCATCTCCCACTTCTTACACGCAGACACCATTTGGAGACATTCGAGTCATGGACAGCGAGAGCTCTTGCACCTTTATGTTCTTATGTTGCTTGTTTGAATGCTAATATAGACTCTTGCCTGTTATGACTTGAATTGAATTACATACCTTGATTTCTTTACTTAAAAAGTTCTTATATGGTTGTTAGCATGTCACCACAGAAATTATGCTTGTTATCATTTACCTACTCGAGGACGAGTAGGAATTAAGCTTGGGGATGTTGATACGTCCCAAACGTATCTATAATTTCTGCTTGATCCATGCATGTTTTGTGTGATAATGCTATGATTTTGATACACTTTCATACACTTTTGATCATATTTGGACTAACCTATTAACTCAGTGCACCGAAGTGCCAGTTTCCGTTTTCTGCTATTTTTGTATTTCAGGTTTTCCCATTACTTAAAGTGCCCAATAAATTCCGGGAAAATATATAAAAATCAGCGCGAAGGAACCTTCTGGAATCACCAAAGGAGAGTTGGAGGGGGGGCACCTGTCGCCCAGACGGCCACCAGGCCTCCTAGGCGACTGGGACCCCCCCCTTTGGCTCTTATTTATACTCCCATCGCGAAAACCCTGATTCCAGAACCCTTTACTCCAGAAGAAATTCCGATCTCCGCCGCCATCGCCAACAAGCTTCGGGGGACCATAATTCCTTTGTCGGCACCCTGCTGGGACGGGGAAGTGCCCCCGGATTCATCTCCATCGATGTTGCTTCCTCCCTCCATGAAGCGCGAGTAGTTCTTTCTTGGGGTTAACGTTTCTACCAGTAGCTATGTGGTCAATTCTCTCTCCCATGATGTGATCTTCATTGTGATCATAGGATATGTTAATCTAGGGTGATCCCATGATATTTCCCCTTCCTCTATGTATTGAATTATTGTACTCACTTGATCTTATCTAGTATAATCCCCGAGACCATGGTGACAGCGGTTTATTGGACATGGGTTAGAAGAATATTATCATGAGTGATTTCCTCTTTTTTTCATTGATTGAAGATTGAGAGTCTCTTGGTTCTTGTCTTTGACTGTCCTTGAGATATGTTGTGGTGATTGTGGCACTCTCTTTGGATGGCCGCGGTGACATTGGGAAATCCATAGAAGAGAACTACGAACTCTGAGGTGTGCTTTGTAGCCCTACATAATTCTTGTCCTCTCTTGATCACAAAGGAATGAACTCCGAGTACGTCTCCAATTCATGTTTTAGTGGAAATATCATGAGATTAGACTATCTTAATGTTGTTGGGAGTTGCCACTAGTGAAAGTATGAAGCCTAGGCCTTGTTTCCACCATTGCAACATCGTTTGCGCTCACGTTTACTAGTTGTTTCCTTGCTGCACTTCTTATTACATATTTGTATTACCTTGCTTTGCCACACCTATCACTCATATTTTACCATCTCTTCGCCGAACTAGTACACCTATACAACTCCTAGTTGTATTAGGTGTGTTCGGGACACAAGAGACTTTCGGTATCTTAATTGCAGGGTTGATTGCGAGAGACCATCTTCAACCTCTACTTCCCTGAGTTCGATAAACCTGAGGTCATCCACTTGAGGGAATTGATGTTTTCCTACAAATCTATGGGCTTGGAGGCCCAACATAGTCTACAAGAATAGAAGAATGCGTAGACATCACAACAGCAGAAAGAATTACATATGTGCCTTGATCATGTAGGGAAGCTCACAAGGTCTAATCCATGAAGAACAAAGAGGGGAGGAGAACATCACTTAGTTACTGATCATGGACCCATGGTCCAAGGTAGACTACTCATGAATCATCCGAGAAGCGTCCATGCTGCAGGAGAAGCTCCCGGAGGTCAATCCTCCCACCAGCAGGGTGCCGGGAAGAGGTCTGTTGGTGCTCCCTATCTTGGAAGCGCGGCGGCGGCGGAACAGAGCCGAGATCGCGAAAAAGGGTTCTATCTCCCGAGGTTTCCTGTAACGGAGAATATATAGGCGAAGGGGGGCAACCAGGGGGGCACCAGGGGTCCAGGCGGCCCCACCCTAGGCCACGCCGGGAGGGCGCCCGGGGCCCTGGTGGTGGCCCTCTGGGTCCACTTTGGTTCTTCCGGAAGCTTCCGGTACGCTGATTTTTTATTGTATTTTTTTGGAATTGTTGGAGCATTTTTAATATGGGGGAAACCTGAAATAGAAAAACAGCAGAAAACAGGAACTGGCACTGGGGTGCACTGAGTTAATAGGTTAGTCCAAATATGATCAAAAGTATATGAAAGTGTATATAAAACATACCAATATCACACAAGGTATGTAATTCAATTCAAGGTATGTAATTCAATTTCTGTGGTGACATGCTAACAACCATATAAGAACTTTGAAAGTAAATCAATCAAGGTATGTAATTCAATTCAAGTCATAACAGACAAGAACCTATATTAGCATTGAAACAAGAAACATACGACCATAAAGGTGCAAGAGCTCTTGTGTCCGTGACTCGAATGTCTCTAGATGGTGTTTGCGTGCAAGAAGTGGAGGATGGCAATACGAGAGAAAAATATATTTGTTGAGAACTCAATCTACTAAACTTTCACACTTAGTCTTCTTTGGAATCTTATCTTTACTCGTCCCCAGACCACTAGCCAGGTACAAGTAATTTTGATCCACTCCCTTTCGATATTTTGACCACTCATGCAATGGATGAGATTAAGCACGAAAGTTGACACTTAGGATGGCAAAGAGAGAGATATGGTGGAGGAGGAAGACAAAAAGGGTGAGAAAGGCTCACATCAATGATGACAATCATAGGCGAGAAGGCCAAATGATAGATATGATGTGAGGAGTAGGGATTGCCATGCAACGGATGCACATATGAGCTAAGAAAAGCTCTCCAATGGAACTAGTGGGGGTGCATCAAAATTGCTCGCTCAAGAAGACCTAGAGCTCATTTGAGGAGGCTCTTCATTGGAATATACAAGCCAAGTTCTTATAGTGTGAAGGTCCCCACATAGCTATATGCATATATGATCATCTCTATGGAGCACAAGGTATAAGAGGGAGTACGAGTGTGGATTTTTCAAAAGGAATAGTAGTGTTGCCCCTTTCTCTCTTTTTATTTATTTTTCTCTTTTTTCTATTTTTTTGTATTTTTTTGGTGGCCTCAATGGCTCTTTCTATTTAACTCTCATTTGTCCTCTTTGGGATCTTTTAAATTTGTCCTCTTTGGGTTCCTTTCCTCACTTAAGGTCAACAATATATTTTACAAGAAGTATAGAAGATCTTCACACTTTACAAGGTACTCAACATAAAGAAGATGTAGCTATCATGATGTATGCAAATGTATGCCTCTGCCAGTGTAGCAGGAACATGTATGACATGAAGATCAAGTCATGAGAAGGTGGGTAGGTATGGTGGATGTTTTGAGGTAAGATATAAGGAAGTTATGATGACAGAGCGTATCATGCTAAGGGTTTGGATGCACCGGTGAGGTGGACGGCAACTCTCGGAATGAGAAGAGGGCAATGCACGGTACCGAAGAGGCTAGCAAATATGAGGAGGTGGAAGTGTCAACTTTCAATACTTACATTAGTTCGACGAACTCATTCACTTATTATTGGTAACTCTCAATCTAATAAGTAGGTTCACAAAGAGACAAGTACCCCGAGGAGGAGTGTATGGGGGTTTGGTTATCCTTGCGCATCCACGATTCATGATACGTGAGTGTACTCTAATATCTGATCCCTCCAAAGATTAGTGATCCATCTAGTAGCTAGAGTTCTCAACTTGTTTTTTAGTTTTTGAAAATAAACACGAATTCCCCAAAATACGACACCTATCACTAATAGTATAGAGCTCTTGACACCAAAAGTTAAAACATTAATCACAACAATATATTAAACTATTGCAAGTTACTGCTACAATTGAATAGCAACCTCAATTACTTACTTCAAGACAAGACACAACTCAGTGCAACAACCAACTATCTTAAGAAGATAAACATGAAAACTAAAGAGAGTTCGAGCAACAAACTAAACGAAAACTAAAGCTCTTGGAAAAGATAAACATGAAAACTAAGAGCTAAACATGGTAGCAGCTACGAAAAGATAAAGAACACACAATAGAAGAAAGATAAGCATGAAAATCCTATGATGTGTTCTAGTTTGAAGTGGACTGTGTTTCTTTCCCACACAAAGTAAGCTGGGTTCTAACTTGTTATGAACAACAAGAAAAGCTAAAGAATACTAAAAAGGAAACCTAAGAGCGAGACGCTCCAAGCATAGCACATAACGCATGAAGTGATAAAAATATAGTGAGACGGAGGACGAACTGATGATTGTTGATGGAGAAGGGTATGCACGGGGGGCATCCCCAAGCTTATATGCTTGAGTCTCCTTGAATATTTATTGGGGATGCATGGGGGCATCCCCAAGCTTGAGTGTTTGACACTCCTGGATCTTCTTTCATCATCTTCCCTCGCACACTTGAAAACTCCCTTCATACATAACTCATCATAACCTGATTAGAGAGGTTAATACCCTTAATAAAATAATTTTCCTCTACTAGAAATAAAGATATTCTTGAATAGCTACTGTTTCTCAAGATTTCAAAAAAGTTTTTGCAAAGAAAAATCAAGCTTAAGGTTTGCAAAAGTGAGGAAAGGCAAAACGTGGCAGAATCTGTGAAAAACAGAACAGAAGGTAGTAAATAATTGTTTCGGGGTAGTTCTGCAACTCAAATCAAAAAACTCAGAACAGACGCTCGAAAGTCAATTGTATGGACCACCCTTTCAAATAAATTCAGATCAAATATATGATATGGTGATTTTAGGCTAATTTTTCCGTCCAAGGACAGAATCTGTTTTCTGGACAGCATGTCACAACTTTTAAACTTTCTTGCAATCAGAGGCTAAACTTGGCACAAAGCTTGAAAATAAAGATAAAATGATGTTGCTACTGTAGTAACAATCATCAAGACCACTAAAAACTGAAGTAAAAACATCTTGGGTTGGCTCCCAAAAAGCGCTTTCTTTTACGCCTTTAAGGTAGGCATAAAGTAAAAAGATCAAGTTTTATCCAGAGAGATAGAATAGCTAGCCCGTGTGACGGACTCAAAAGGTAACTTAATCTTCTTCCTAGGTAAGTGTTCCATCCCCTTTTTGTGAGGGAATTGAAATTTTATATTCCCCTCTTTCATTTCAATAACAGGATCAACGGTCTGAAGAAAAGGACGTCCCAAAATAATTGGACATAAAGGTTCACACTCTATATCCATAATAGTAAAATCAGCGGGAACATAATTGTCATTGACAATGATAAGAACATCGTCGATTTTCCCCAAAGGTTTATTTACGGAAGAATCAACGAGACGAACACCAAAAGAACAAGGATCAAAAGGTTCAAATTCAAACATATCATAAATTCTTTTGGGCATAACGGAGGTACTAGCTCCAACATCACATAAAGCATAGCAAGAGAAGTTATTTAATTTAATTCTTATCATAGGATCCCAACCATCTTCACTATATTCTAGCTTCCAAGGTATGGAGGCTTCTATTCTAAGCTTCTCGTCCCTATCTTTGATGAGAGCATTAGTGATATGCTCCATGAAGACAAGATTTAGTGTGCTAGTGTGGGGGTCTCTAGACATTTTGTGTAGTAAGCTAATAACTTCTGAGAGTGTGCAACTATCAAAATCAATGTCACTACAATCAAAGGTGGTAGTGGTGTCATCCAGGCTCACTTGTTTGAAAGCCTCTATGTTCATAGGAGTTTATTCTTCTATAGTTGAGGTAATAGTATCACCATTAAGAGGTCCAATGGGACTAGGAGTGTTTTGGGTGCTAAAAGTTCGGGTATCCTCAACAACTTGGATAGTAGCAACAGTGTGGTGTGTAGGAAGGCTCTTAATTCTACCCTCTTACTTTTTTTATCTAGCCCATCTTTCTTTAAGTTTAGCCATCATCCTAATATTTTCATTAATTTGCAATTGGATAGCATTAATAGGAGTGGCCTTCCTCTCCTCGAGGGGAGTGATGACCCCCAACTGTAGGGGATCGATTGTAGTGTTCTCGTAGGTAAGTTAACCCAATTTATTGATTCGACACAAGGGGAACCAAAGAGTATTTATAAGCTTTGACAGTTGTGTTGTCAATTTAACCACACCTGAAATATGCGTTCTTGCAACAAAGAATTAATAGCAACTCGATATGATAGTGATAGCGATAGTGACGAAAGTAAACAACGAAAAGCAACAACTAGTGACCGGCAGGATTAAAAACACTATAGGCTAGGGACATGGATGGTTGGGCGCTGCATGAATAAGAATGAACATGTAATAGATTCTAACACGGGGCAAGGCACACAGAAAAGCAATGATCATCTAGGAAAATATCAAACATTAGGCATGTATCCCGTAGGTAGTTGTGCGTGCTTGCAATAAGAACTTGCACAACATCTTTTGTCCTACCATCCCGCTATGGACGGGGCCAAAAGGAACTTATGGAGATTAAGGTCCTCATGTCAAAGAGCACCGGAACAAAGCAATAAACTCAATGGATACATGGAATCCTCAAATTATGGACCACCCCCTTTGGTGTCCCAAGCTGTCACCTTTGGGATCGCAGGTTCCGGACCATAATAGGTGCATACAACTCACAGATAGGATCTTCAACATAAATAAACTCATGAAAACATAAGTGGTTCAGATCTGAAAACATGGCACTCGGGCCCAAAGTGACAAGCATTAAGAGAAACAAGTTGTAGCAAAGATGATAAAAACCAAAGTAGATGATAGGCAACATGCCCCCAACAATCTGACGAACTATTACATGATCAATCTCATCCAATCCCTACCATCCCCTTTGCCTACAGCAGGGAATTACTCACACATGTGAAGAGAAGTCATGGAGGGATGATGGAATGGTGATGGTGATGACGATGGCGACGATCTCCCATCTCCGGAGGCCAAATCAGCCTCTAGATTAGCCCTCCCGAGGAAGAACAGAGGGTGGCGGCGGCTCCGCGACGGGTTCTGGAAAAAGAGACTTCTGTTTCGGAGTTTCCCCGTCACCGGAATAAATTGGAGTCGAAGTAGGGCACCAGGGGAGGAGGGAGTCGCCCAGGCGTCCACCCGACACGGCCCCACCCCTGGCCACGCCCACAGGGCGCCTGGGCCCCCCGGATGCCCCCTGGCCCCCCTTCTGGCTCCGGGCTCCTTCGGGTGCGTGGATTTTTTGGTATTTTTCTGGGAATTTTCTGAGATGTCCAAAAATCCATTTTCCTGCACACAATAAAACCATACAAATAGCTCTGCTGAAAACAACATCAGTCCGGGTTAGTTTAGTTCAAATCATGCAAAAATGAGGGCAAAACAATAGCAAAAGGGTTTGGAAAATTAGATACGTTTCAGACATGTCAGGGAGAAGTTCTAATTTTAAGCATCTCAATATCAAGGACTAAGTTGTCTACCTTCAAAGAGAGATTATCTAATTTGTCTAATCTTTCCTCTTCACTCTTGTTGAAGGCTTTTTGAGTAGTGATAAACTCTTTAAGCATGCTTTCTAATTCAGAGATGGGGTTCTTGTTGCTAGGATAAGTGTTGTTGTTCCCATAGTTGTTGGATGGGAACAGTCTAGGATTGCTAGCATACCCCTATAAGCATTATTGTTGAAGTTGTTTCTAGAGATAAAGTTCACATCTACTTGTTCTTGAGAAACTAAAGAATTTAAAGGGACATCATGAGGATCAATAGGAGATTGCTTGGTAAGTAGATACATAATCAAGTCAACTTTTTCATTTAGGGAGGAAATCTCCTCGACATAGTTTACCTTCCTACCTATTGGAGCGCGTTCGGTGTGCCATTGGGAATAGTTGGTCATCATCTCATCTAGGAGTTTTGTGGCAGCACCATGTGTTGTTGACATAAAGGTTCCTCCCGCGGCCGAATCTAACAGGTTCCACGAGGTAAAGTTGAAGCATGCATGAAAAGTCTAGATAACCATCCAAGTAGTCAAACCATGCGTAGGGCATTTCTTAACAAGAGATTTCATACTTTCCCAAGCTTGGGCAACGTGTTCATTATCCAGTTGCTTTAAATTCATAATGTTGCTCCTCAATTGGATAATTTTAGCAGGTGGGTAGTACTTCGCAATAAAAGCATCCTTGCACTTATCCCAAGAATCTATGCTATTCCTAGGCAAGGATTGAAACCATATTTTAGCTCCTTCCCTCAATGAGAAAGGAAAAAGCTTAAGCTTAACAACATCACCTTCTACTTCTTTATACTTTTTCATATCACATAGCTCAACAAAATTATTTAAGTGTAAAGAAGCATCATCTTCAGCACCAGAGAATTGATCTCTCATAACAAGGTTCAGCAAGGCAGGTTTGATTTCATAAGAGGTAGCTGAAGTGGCAGGTGTAGCATTAGGAGTGCAGATAAAATCATTGTTGTTGTGACTAGTGAAGTCACACACCTTAGTGTTTTCAGTGGAACCCATAGTAGCAGCAAGTGGGACACGCAATTTGTTTGTGCTTTTCGATAAAGGACACTAAGATAAAAACTGAAAGGTAAACTAACAAGACTAAAAAGCAAAGGTAAAAGATAGTGTGCAACTCCCCTATCTTGTAGATTGGTGTCCCCGGCAACGGCGTAAGAAATTTGCTTGATGTGCGAGAGATGATAATGTCTTCTCGCCCTTCGTTGGTTACCCCAAGTGGAAGGTGAGATGTAGGATAGCAGCAAATATCCCCTAACGTAGAGGATAGGGTTTGTCTCCCGTAGGACTCCGAAAGCTACAAGTAGGTGGTAAAGGTTCAATCTCTCAGGCCTTGTTGTTTACAAAGGATAAAACACAAGGGATAAGGGATAATAGTGACGGCACTAGAAAGTAAAAGCAGGAATTAATTGAGCATGTAAACAGTGATGATAATATGGACTGGGGTCCCGTGATGTTAACTAGTGATGTCTCTCTCCCAAAAGACGATAAAAATTCTATGCGAGGTAAACAAATCACAACTGGGCAATTTACAGGATTAAAAACGCAACGCAATGCTAACTATGCTACAAAGAAAGGAAGAGGCTCAAAAGCATGGGCAGTATGCCAAAATAAGTAGACCAAAATCCAACTGCATCTACTACTAATCATCCACCTTGAGATATCTATCCAGAACATCTCGCTGGTATTAAGTTGTGATCCCCACCCAAAGTGTAAACCCAAAGCAACAGACAACTACATTAAAAGAACTTTGCGTAAAGTAAACAACCCTTGCAACCACGGTTACAAGCACCATTGTTTTCCACCTTGTGGAAACAGCACATCCCCTAGACTCATCTTTCTGTCACTCAAGCTAGTCATGAGGGGGCATGAACCCACAATCGAGCATAGCGTTCCCTCTTGGAGTCACTACCTACTACTTGGACAAAGCAATAAACAGCAATGGAGAACATGCAAGAATTACTCAAGAACAAAAATATAAAAGATAAGAACCAAATATATTACTCAATCACAAACTGAAAATAGTCTCATAATCCATCCGATCCCAGCAAACTCAGCATAGAAATAGCAGAAAGAATTACATATGTGCCTTGATCATGTAGGGCAGCTCACAAGGTCTAATCCATGAAGAACAAAGAGGGGAGGAGAACATCACATAGCTACTGATCATGGACCCATGGTCCAAGGTAGACAACTCACGGATCATCCGGGAAGCTTCCATGGTGGAGGAGAAACTCTCGAAGGTCAATCCTCCCTCCGGCAGGGTGCCGAGAAGACGTCTGATGGCGCTCCCGATCTTGGAAGCAGCAGCGACGCCAAAACAGAGGCGAGATCGCGAAAAAGGGTTCTATTTTGCCGAGGTTTCCTGTAACGGAGAATATATAGGCGAAGGGGGGAAGCCAGGGGGTTCAACAGGGGTCCAGGCGGCCCCCTGGCGCGGCCCCACCCTAGGGCACGCCGGGAGGGCGCCTGGGGCCCTGGTGGTGGCCCTCTGGCCCCACTTTGGTTCTTCCGGAAGCTTCCGGTATGCTGATTTTTTATTGTATTTTTCCGGAATTTTTGGATCATTTTTAATATGGGGGAAACCTAAAATAGAAAAACAGCAGAAAATAGGAACTGGCACTGGGGTGCACTGAGTTAATAGGTTAGTCCAAGTATGATCAAAATTGTATGAAAGTGTATATAAAACATAGCAATATCACACAAAACATGCATGGAGCAAGCATAAATTATAGATACGTTTGGGAGGTACCACACGCCCGGTGGGACCTGGTTCTCCTCCCATCTCTGCTGCGCAGTTGTCGCGGCTTCGTCTTCGCTTGTTCCTCCAGCCGCGCAACATGCTGCATGAACATCATCTTCCTGCAGGTGTTTTTTTTGGCGCCAATGATGACTCAATGATGGGCGTGATCTAGTTTGGGTCACTAAGGGAAGGTCTACTTCCACGAGGCACGGGACCCGTCTCAATTCCAAGTCATGCAGTCCAAGAAGGAGCGTCGCGAGCTCAAGCTCGAGGCGCGCGCTCTTTGGAAGGACTTCGTGATGGAGGAGATGAAGGGCAACATGGAGGTTGCCCAAAAGCTACGTGTCCAGGCTGCCAAAAGGCGGACTGTCGCTGCTTCGGTTTGCAATCCAGCTCCGGGCCTTGAACCGGAGCTTTTTTCGGCGACCACTCGACGTACGGAGGTTGAGCCAAACATGTGGGCGCCATGCCTCCACATGTCAACAGGCGATGGGCGATCCTTCTCCAACAGCAAATGTTCCCTTCTTCCAAACGAGGCATGTCGGGGGGATGGACCAAGCCCATAACCCGGTATTAGATCGCAGTTCTCTGGACCGGCTTATACATGAAGGCCCACGAAAACAAGACCTGGCCCAGAGGGAGACGTGCCAAGGAGACAAGCTTGAAGCCCAAGAAGGAATTCGACTTACCTTGTATAGCGCGTAGCGTATTTGTAAAGTAGACATAGAATAGGATTCCACCTCAAGTAGGAATCAGATCCGAGGACTCTTGGACCCGGCACAATTATAAGACGAGGGTTCGGGGCGCCAGGATCAAGTCTCAACTCAACTCAACACACAAACCACCAATGCGCGACTCGTAACCTTGAGCTCCCCGAGACGCAAGTTACGAGCCGGCAAATCCTTGTAATCCACAAGCCGGCTAGTTCTTTAGACAAGCCGGAAACCCCTCAATAATAAGAAGCAGGAGTAGGTCTTTACCTCGAGAACAAAGAGGGGCCGAAACCTGGGTAAATCGCCGAGTACCGTGTCTATGTCGACTCTCTCCTCGATACCACCTCGCAGCAAAGGCCTCACTACAACTTCGATGACTCAGACATCTGCCGTGTTAACCCCACGACAGTTGGCGCCCACCATGGGGACTGCGCATGCAGGCGTTGAGATTCTTGGAGGAGCTCGTCAAGGCATGGAGGGATTCCTCTCCGGCCTGAAATCCAAAAGCCCACGAGGGAAGCTTTACATTGATGAATCGCACTGGGGCCCCGAAGCCGATTCCCTAAAATCCGGCTACCGGGTCCCGATCGGGTCGAACCAAATCTTCATCGCCAAGACCAATAGATCTAAGCCGAAGCCGGATCTAGAAGTTCACGTTGAAACCTCAAGCCAGCAGCAAGCCGGCTTCAACCACACCTTTGTTGGATTCGTCACCGGGTCTCCAGAGCCTGCGCGTTCTGTTGAGTTCCCGACCAACGACACCTCAGAGGAAATGTCTAATGCGACCTCACGCCCCTGTGATGGAAGCTCAACGTATGCCGAATCGATTCGATCTGTTGAGAGCGGAAGGCTCGGCACCGGCTCGATGGAGTACAACCCGGATTTCCCTTACTTTGAGCCTCTGTATTGTGTCTCCGTCTTTGTGGAGAATTCAGGGGCCGGAGTACAGGGAGACGAGGGAGAGCAACGTGCGCCTCCTAAACCAGTTGCAGGCAAGCCGGCATGCTTAGCAGCACGGGGTCCCACCGGGGCAGAGGCCCTCAGCCAAGCCGTGGCCAATTTCGAAGAAGCACTACTCATCCCGGTAACGCCAGAAAACTAGGAGGAGTGGAGAACCAGGGTTGATCAAATTAGACATCAGGTGATCAACATACACATAGAAATCAATGCCGAGGCGGCCGGCCTAGCAGAAAAGGAAAGCCGGCTCACTCAATAAGCCGCACGCCTACGGCAAGAGTCGGAAATAATATAAGCTAAGAAGCTAAGTATTGCACGCGTTGACAGATATGCGAGCCGGATTCCAACTGACATGCCAAGGCGCAACATGTTCCAAAGCCCGAAGCAATCAACCCCTGTGGGGTTCAACATACCTAATCAGCAGACTCCTCCCTCTCGGCTAGATCAGTTCCATACACCTCATAATCACTACAAAAACCCTACAACAAACGTGATGGAAGCCACCCGGCTCCTCACCGCTGCACCAATCTATGGAGACACCCCGGCGGATCAAGTTGCCCGGCAGGCGGCAGAGCTGCTAGAGACGGCGATGACTCGGCAAGCCAACTACTCACGAGGACACTCACACCTACATGAGACACCTTACCAAAGTGTGAGTCAGAAAGCTGAATCACCGGGTCCTGCAGCATCCGGGAGCCATCGACAACACGAAGCGCCTCAGAGAACGGTGGGAGTTGTAGGCCAGCAGGCTTCTCAGCATTCACCATCCGAAAACATCGAGTCTGTTGGGAGATCAGCAGTTAACCGATGCCTAGTACCGGCTCTCAGAAATGCATCTGTACCAACCGACTTCAAGGAACCACGTAAACTGGCAAACTATACGGCTGACATGGACCCGACAGTATGGATGGAGAGTTATGAGATCGCCATGGATCTTTCGAGAGCATCAAATGAGGTTTGCGCTCGCTACTTCTTGATGATGTTGGAAGGGCCGGCTCGCATCTGGTTCAAGAATCTTCCTGAGAATTCTGTCACCTCATGGACAGATCTCAAAGAGAAATTCGTCAAAAAATTTCAAGGCACCTGCAAGAGGGCAACTACGATCGTAGACTTGGAGCATTGCGTCCAAAAAGAAGGTGAATCAACCCTTAGATGGGCACAGCGAGCATCAGATATAGTGCACTCCTCAGACACTATCACATCACAAACTGCAGTAATCGTGTTGGAGAGGAATTGTAAGTTTGAGCCCTTAGTGCACAAACTCGGCCGGCTCAAGAGAACTGTCAAAGACATGGGTGAACTCATGAACGCAGTAATCAAATATGCCGAGTCTGATAAAACCAAAGATGCCGACTCTGATGAGGAAAAAGCCGGCCAAAACAAACAGAACGGCGGTAAAGGATCCCAGAGCCAGTCGAATAAGCGTCGTCATGACCAAAATTCTTCTAACCTAGTAGCTAACACCAACACCAGCTACCAGCGACAGACACTACTAGGGAATACCCTTATGGTGGCGCCCTTTTTTTGTGTTTAGTGGCGCATTAGGGATGCACCACTAACTACAAGCCACTAATAAGGGCTTAGAGGTGGCGCATTCTGGATGCGCCACCCCTAAGGCCCTTAGGCGTGGCGCATCTCAGAATGCGCCACCTCTAAGCTCTTAGGGGTGGCGCATTCTGATATGTGTCACGCTTAAGGTTCCTTAGGGGTGGCGCATTCCCAGTGCGCCACTAAAGCTAGAAAAAATGCGCCACTAAATGGGCTACAGAAAACAAAACAAAAAATAATTACAGAAAAGAATAAAAACATTACAGATATTCTTATTATATTAGAGAAATGCAAAATACAATATTACAATGAGCCCAACAATTATTGATACAAAAGAATTGCATTATAATTCTTATTACAAAGATTTACCAAGGTTTAGAGGCCAACAAGATTCAAAAGATTACATCCATCACAATATTACAATGAGTCCAACAATTTTGAAAACCGAAAGCTACTTTCGTCATCATCTCTTGTTTTCTCTTCAACCTGCACAAAACAAATCTTTAGAGGTCACATCCATATGAATTCATACCAAAGGAGAACAAAGCAATGTAGAATCTATTCTTATCAACAACTTAAAGCAAGTCGATCAATGGCGAGGAGCACGCACATATGCATAAAAATGCATATGCAGTGACCTTTATACACAAAGAGCACCAAGAGTATTTGAAACTACCATCTACTACACAAAGAGTACATCCAAATTACATGTAGGGCATCCGCGCTTGGATGTGAAAGAACCCTCCTTCAGATTTGCATCGGCGATTTGTACTTCATGACGGATGACGGATGACAGAAGATCGACCCCCTCATTTGTACTTCATGACGGATGATAGTCGCCATCTGCGCTTGGATGTGAAAGAACCCTCCTTCAGATTTGCATCGGCGATTTCCGCCTTCCTTTCGGCCCACGCTCTGAGATGACTTGGCAGCGTAAGGTTGCGTTGGTCCTGTACAATCGCCCTCATGTGATGAAGGGTGTAGTACGCATCCCTCACACTGCCAGCCGACTGCTTGACGCACGGGAACTGCGTTACGTCGTTGAACACGTTCACGCCAGGCTGAATTTTCCTGAACTTGTGCTTCATGATCTTGCCTCTGGCTTTTATGTTGATGAAGCCGATGTTGAGTGGCACCTTGGCCATGAAAACCGGGTACGAGGGATTCTCTTCTCGAAGAAGAATCTTCTCTAATGCCATAATACTATGATGCACACTCTGCATATCCGAAGTTGCAAGGTCGAGCATGTCCTTAGGTAGCATCGCCCTACGAGCCACATCGATTTCAAACGAGAGATCCTTGGGTCTTGGTGGCCCGTCCTGAGCTCGGCTCGGCATCGAAGGTTGGCTACTCGAAGTGATGCTCTTCTTTCTTTTCCGTCCCTTCTTATTTTCTGATTTTGAGCAAGTCACCGGCCTTTATCTGCTCAGTGGCCGCCTTATGGAGTGTGGAAGGGCTGAGAATAGATCTCCTTGTGGCATGTTCTTGAGGCTTGGTGAAGGCGCAAGGTGCTGGAGACGTCTCCTGAGAAGCAGCGAAGAGACGCGTGGAGCAAGCAGGCTTCGCCGCAGGATCAGCTGGACCGCCAGCTTCCTCGTCATGCTGATAGGCTCCTTCAGCAGGAGGAATGAATAAGTCATTAGCATCATAGAAAGTATTGATGAACTGGTCGGCGTTGATATCATCATCAAGATCATCGTCTTCTTGTTGTGCGCCGATGGGATCATGTAGCGCTGACACGATGACTAGCGGTGTTGTCTTAGGTGTGGTGCCCCTTTCCCCCGTCATTAAACGCATTTGGCTCTTCGGCCATAGGCATATTTGGCTGAAACAGTCACTGAGGACTGCCGGCTTGTCCTCATCGTATCCGGGGGGTTGAATGGCAGGTTGAACTCTCTCGTAGCCCGAAATCACGAGAGAGATTTGAACCCTATGCATCTCCGGTGCCATCGGCAGATTGTGCATGATTCGATTTTGTGGTTGAATGATTTTACCTTTGGCAACATCCTTCAACTCGCCGTCCTCGACTTGTAATAGAATGCATGGAGTGTCCTCCTGTGACTTGTAACATCCTTCAACTCGTCGCCCTATTTGCGCTGCCGCCGGGTGCATTATTGTTATGCCCCGGTTGCTCGATCGTGGCTGGAGGAGTTACCATCACGTCCGGCGCCGCCGCCGCGGTGTTGGCTGCCGGAGTCACCAATACGCCGGGAGTCGGCGCAGGAGCCACCACTACAACGGGAGTCGGGACTGCAGGCGCCGCGGTGCCCAAGTTGCTTCCGACCATGCTGGGGACTGGTGTGGGCCCTTGTCCACCATGCGCTTGCCAATTCCCGAGCGACTGCATGATATCTGGAAGGAGAGCGTTCATCGTCTTCGCCACTTCGTCCTGGACAAGCTGCGGAAGCATGTTCACCTTCTCCTCCAGTCCACGAACATAAGCGGCGTCTTCTTCGGTCCTTCTCGCCTTGCGCCCCCTCGAAACGGACTGCTCCGCCGGTTTCCATAATATTCAGACCAATTTAGGTCCGCACCAAAGCCGACCACACGGCCGGCTGACGATGGCTTCGCCGTCACGTCGTCAACCTTCTTGACCTTGTTCAAAGCCCTGTTAAAGGCGTTGTCCCACGGGCCGGTCGGCTTAACCGACAACTACTGCGATGAGGCGATTTTCATTTCTGCTTGCTGCAAAAAGAATGTGAAACGTTAAGAAATTGTGAACTTCACTCGAGAATTCAATCGACAAGGTCGCGTGGTAAACTACTTACCACGGCAGTCGTAAACTCCTGAATCTTAGGATCGATAATTATTTTCGAAGTTGCTTTGTCCTTATAGCTCCGGGCCCTCACAAAGAATTCGGTCTGCGGATCATCTTTGTATTGCTGGAAGGGGTTAGGTATGCCCGCAGCGGCGTACTCGGCATCCTCCTTGTCCCATTTAGGCTTGGAACTTTTGTAAACACCGGCTCTGAGACGGTGGTTACCTATGACCTGCGACCGCATGGCCTTGCCCTTTGCACTCGCGGCCTTGTCTTTCTCGGACTCACACCTAGCCTTGAAAAGGTTGTTGGTAGCTTCGTCGATCAACGACTCTTTCTCCTTGAGCTCCTCCCAGGTTTTGTTCTTTTCAATAATTGCCCTCTTCACCCGGGTTTTCCAACTGGACAAGGCCTTTCTCATCTTCCTGAGGGCCCATGTGTTTACTTTGTTCCCTTTGAGTTTGGTGTTATCGTACGGCTCCGAAAACTTGTATCGTTCGTGCATCTTGTTGATAAGAAGCTGACAATAATGAATATTCTCACGACTCCTGAGGTTAATCGTGGTGATCGGCACGGTGTTGCGGAGGATCGCCGCGACTTGACAGCCGTACCCTTCCGAAAAACTTTCGGGCTGTTTAGGAATCCCGACGGCGGTCACAACAGTAAACTCTTGCCTGATGCCGCCGACCTTGGTCGGTTTCCGATTCCTCTTCTTCGACTGGGTACCATCTGTGTTGGAGCCACCGGTCCCATCATCCTCGCCGATGTTCCTCTCGCCGTCTGTCGTACCGACCTCCTCCTCCAAGTCATCATCCGATGAGTCGGACTCTGACTCTATCTCCTCCTCATACTCCTCCTCGCCCGGAGGTACTTCCTCTTCTCTCTGCTCCACGACCTCCTCCTGGGAGTATTCCCAAAATTGCTTCCTTTTTTTCCCGCTGAGAAGAAGGACCGGCGTCGGCTCCGGTCGACATGTTTGCACTAGTACAATATTAAGAAATGCAACTACTTAATTAATTAGCACAATAAATAAATGCAACTACTCTCATGTTAAGAAAAATAGCAAAGATCATGCACGAATTCACGGAAAAATTCGGCATGACCTTTGCTCTTTTTCTTAACATGAGAGTGCCCCATTCTCAACCGAAATGGAAGTTAATCAACATTTCGGGAGAAAGGGGATAATGATTTGTACCTGCACAAAACAAATGCCTACATGTAGGAACAACAATGCACAAAAATAGATATTCAAACAGTAGATATTCAAGCAACATATACTTGCAAATGGATAAAAAATGAGCTTGACTAAAACAGCGGACAAACATGATGAGATAAACATGATGAGATCATGTAACAATGGCACATCAAAATATAAAACTATCGAAGAACAGATTCTACACTTGCTAGTTTCATCATTATGTTCATAAGATCAAATGCTTACCTACTGGTTCTTTATAAGAACAAATGATATAGCTACTTCATCACTGTCCTAAAATTCTAGTAAAACTAGTACATAACCCATGTGTTGCATTTTTTTAAAAGAGAACCAAGGAATGACCAAAGCTACAAAAATTCCCTAGCTACTTTAGCAAATTCCCTAGCTACAGGACACACACACCTCGCTCTCTCTCTCTCTCTCTCTCTCTCTCTCACACACACACACACACACACACACACACACACACACACACACAGAGGACACACACACCTCACACACACACACACACACACACACACACACAGGACACACACACACACACAAAGGACACACACACACACATGACACACACACACACACACACAGGACACACACACACCTCACAAATTTTTAATTTCATGAAATTGTAACTTATAGCCTGTTTTTACATGGTGAATCCAGTGTGGCTACAAAATTGGATTATACAAAATTGGATTATGCAAAATTGGATTATGCAAAATTGGATTATGCAAAATTGGATTATACAAAATTGGATTATGCAAAATGGATTCAAGCTGGCTGTCCAATCGGATTATACAAAATTGGAGGATGGAGAGGGGAGGATGGATAGGCGGCTGCTCACCGCGGGGAGGAGGCGTTGAAGGCGGCGGCGGAATGCGCCACGCAGAAGGATACACTTGGTGGCACATTTCTACAAAGTGTGCCACCCCTAAGAACACTTAGTGGCGCATTTAGGCTAAATACGCCACCCCTAAGCACCATTTCATTTTTTTAATTCAAGTTTAACTATTTCATTATATTTGTTTAATCATTTCATTTTTTAATTAAAGTTTAACCATTTAATTATATTTCTATAAAGTTGTCAAACTTTATTAAGATTGACTTTGATCAAATCTTATATGCGGAGTAGAAAGAAACGGAGGGAGTATATGCGAAGACGAACCAAGATCCACAAACACAACGTGTAGCGGCATTTGGAAACATAAGATTGTGATCATCAATTACAAAGTGCATATTAAATCCATGTATACACAAAGTGATCATGAATTACAAAATATTCTTCTTAAATTTTGAGATAGCTATCTAGCTATCGTTTCCTCACGATCTTATTCTTGACCTTCTTTGTCGTGGTTGAATAATTTAGGCCCGGGACTCTTTCACTTTTCCTCTTGAACGGGAGGAGACCTTTCTTCGGTAGGGTTGTGTGATGGCGGAGAAGTTAATAGGTTTAGTTGGGTTGTCTTCCCTGTTAACCGCGCCAATAAACGATTCTTGATAACCCACAAGTCTAGGGGATCAATTGTAGCTTTTCGATAAATAAGAGTATCAATCCCACGAGGAGCAGAAGGTGTTGATAAGTGACACTGAATAAGGAAAGGGCTGCAAACATTCAAAGGTAAATATTTAGGGGTTTTTGGTTTAAGCAACAGAAAAGTAAAAGACAGGCAAAGTAAACGAAGTAAACAGGGTAACTGAGGAGTAGCAAGTGGCCCAATCCTTTCACAAGGATAAGCCTAGGAACTGAACTTATAAAAGCTAAAGCGTTCTCGAGAAAACTGAAGGGAATATGCCCGAGAGGCAATAATAAAGTGGTTATTATCTTATTCCATGTTTATGATAAATGTTTATTTTCATGCTATAATTGTGTTAACCGGAAACGTTAATACATGTGTGTTTAATAAACAGAGAAAAGGTTCCTAGTAATGCCTCTCTTTATACTAGCTTGTTGATTAACGGATGATCAAGGTTTCCTGATCATGAACATTGGATGTTGTTAATAACAAGGTCATGTCATTGGAGAATGATGTGATGAACATACACCCACAGTAGTTATAGCAATACGATCATGTCATCAAGTTTCTATTGCTGTATCAAACTTTCACGAAGTAACCCTAATCCTTAGCCCATGAGATCACGTCAATCACTGACACTGGAAGAGTACTTTGATTCCATCAAACGTCACACCGTAACAGGGTGATTATAAAGGTGTCGTTGGGTACTTGGAAAGTGTTAGTTGAGGCTCGTGGATCAAGAGTGGGATTTGTCCATCCAGATGACGGAGAGATATACTCTGGGCCCTCTCGGTGATATCACATTGACATCGCTTGCAAGCACGTGACTGGCTCACGAGGATGTTATATCACGGAACGAGTAAAGAGTACTTGTCGGTAACGAGATCGAACTAGGTATGGATGATACCAAATGATCGGATCTCGGACAAGTAAAATATCGCGAGACAAAAGGAATTGGTTACGGAGTTTTGGTTCACACGATCACTAGTTCATCGTTGAGTAAGTGGGAGTCATCATGGATCTCCAGATCCCGCTGATGATTATTGATCAGAGAAGAGTCTCTGTCATGTCCATTTTATTCACGAACCGTAGGGTGACACACTTAAGGATTCGTTGACGCGTTTGAGTGGATACGGAACGCCAGAGAATATACTGGACAGCACATGGACTGTTTTGATAAAACTGCTGGAATAGTTTCGGTATATCAAAATAGTGCAAGGGGATAATTGTTAATGTGTTCATTGAATGAAGTGTTCATCAATGAAGTACTCATTGAATGAAGTGTTCATTAATTTGAGTGACATTAAACAAGATAATTAAAAGTGTTTTAATGTGATAAACTCTTGGAATTTTGAGTGGAGAATTATGGAAGTTATGGGAATAATGTGTGACCCTTTGTTTTTGTGAGTGGAGAGTCCACCCACATGATGAGGGGAGAGGTGGGGGCACCTCTTGGGGCGTGCTACCCCTTGGGGGCTGCCTCCCCCTCCTATATATAGATGGGTGGAGACCCCTGTACACACCAATTCCTCCATCTCTCATATGTCCTTTGGTTGGCATCTTCCTCCCCTTGCTAGCTGATCCAGTTTCACGAGTACAGTGCTTAGGCGAAGCCCTGCTCAAGATCTTCTCTACCACCACCACCACTATGTTGTAGTGCTTCTGGAGTTCCCGAGGATCCACTACTTCCGCTGCCCAACTGGAGCAAGGGGCGGAGGTCGTCGCTGATCCGTACGTGTGACCGATTACGGAGGTGCTGCCCGTTTGTGGCGCCCATCTTCATCACGACCTTGAGGTCGGCAAGTGATCGACTACATCACCCACGAGAATCGTTCTCGTTAAAGCTTTTGGTCTTCGAGGGTGAGTCCTTCTCAAACCGTTACAAGTGATCTTCTAGATGTGATCTTGGCTGTTACAACCGTAGGAAATTTTTTGTTTTCTATGCAACGAACCCTTCAGTGGTATCAGAGCCTCGTCTATGCGTAGATGCTTTGTATGGTTAGAACACATAGAGATGTGGGCGTTGATCCTCTAGTTGTTACCCTCTTTTGTGCACTTGTGCATATTTCGGCAATGTTGGATTGAAGCGGCCCTAAGCGCAGATTGCGTGTCACGCTTGACATACGGCTTGTACCGTATAAAGTGGCTTTGGGGGTGTCAGTTTCTCTAACATTAGTGATATGGCATTTGCAACGGAGGGCCCTGGAAAGGGATGAAAAGAAACAACTAGCGAATCAACGTTGTGGTTCTTGTCCGTAGGTAAGATCGGTTCTTTCCTAGGAAGCCCAAAACCACGTATAATTTGCAAAGATAATTTAGAAGCGTCTAACTTGTTTTTGCAGGGCATGTGATGTGATATGGTCATTGTTACAAAATTGTTGTATGAAATGAGATTTATTGTAAACAACCGGCAGGAGCCATATGGTTGTGTTTTTCCTTTTTAAGGCCTGCGTGCTGTAGATATATCCATGAGATATATTGTAATGGAGAAGGACGACCATGGTGCTGGCGCCATGGACCTTGGTGCCGCGCCGGTGGCATGATGGAGATCATACCAAGACGCACAAGATGGAGATCTAATGCGAGAAGGACCATATCATATCACATTATCCATGCATGTGATGTTTATCCTTTTATGCATCTTATTTTGCTTAGTTACGATCATGATCGCTTCGGTAGCATTATAAGATGATCCCTCTCACTTAATATCAAGATAATTATATGTTCTTCCTTAGTATGCACCGTTAAGAAAGTTCGTCGTTTCGAGACACCACGTGATGATCGGGTGTGATAGACTCTACGTTCGCATACAACGGGTGTTTTCAAGCCTAGCATGTACAAACATGGCCTTGAAACACATGCAAATACTAAGGTTCTACTTGGCGAGCCTAGCATGTACAGACATGGCCTCGGAACATGGACCGAAAGGTTAAGCACGAGTCATATGGATGATATGATGAACCATATTGAGATGCTCGCCATTGCAGCTACACCGCCTCACGTGATGATCGGTCGTGGTGTAGTGAATTTGGTTCGTGTAATCACCAAAGACGACTCGAGGGATGTTGTTTTTGAGTGGGAGTTAGATGAACTCATTTTATCATGAACTAAATCAAAGTGAATTTGCATAGTTCGTTGTAGTCATTGGCATTTGTTTACTACCTTTGCGCTTAGCTATAATTGAGATAATAGAACTATAGAATTCTGGATATTTAACTTTACGGACTGGTACCGTATTGTTTGAGTGTCAATCTAAAGTTTAAAGTCTTATTGCAAACTTTAGCAAACCTTGCTTGCTCCATGAAGTTTAATAATGTGTATTAAATCGAGAGTAAAAATTCCAGTGTTAGTGTCTAAGTATCACACTTGCCTCCATGATCCTTGATATTCAAATGTTGTTTGTTATTATCAAGGTTATCTAGGAGCTGAAAGGATTGTTTCAGAAACTATCATGTGTGGAAGATATAGCGATATCTGAAACAATGTTTAGTTGCAATGTGATAGAGTAAAATTTAGTGAGAAACATGTTCTCATATTGTATGAGAATTTGTGAAGGTTGGAGACACTATGTGTCCTAATCTCCCAAAAAGGTTTTGGAAACTAATATTGTACTCACAGTTTGTCCCTATGAGCTATGGTAGTTCTGTCATGAAAGTTGTCATGATAGGATGAATGGAAGATGTAGGTAAAATGTTTACTACACTATAAGATTACTAAAGAATGGAATTTGGAAGAACACCAAACATTTGATGACGGTGATCTACATCAAAGTGAGAATCAAAGGGTGTTAGTATTTGACTAACACACTTTGGATTATGTGTCATATGAATGGTGCCACAAGTGATGTTGATAAATTCTTCTAAAAAGGAAAGGAATTGCTGAAAGAGGATCTAAAAAATATTTTGGAGAAAAGATAAAGGAAAAGACTGGAAATGTCCAGCTCGGGTATATAGATGATATACATGTTATGGGTATATTCATTGCTTGTTAAACAGTGTGATACTTGAGTATTGGATACTGATTGGTTGGTATGAAGTGTCATACGGAACAACGCAATACAAGAGTTGCAATGGCCTGATTAACTAGCAAATGAATATGGGATGATTCTCATCAAGAACAAAATAAAGTGTTATTGTGTTTATCGTTGGAATTAAACCTAGCCTTCAAGATTTATTTGAATAATTGTTATTCTGTTCTGGTGTTATACGAACAATAGTTGTTCAAATTATCACCATATTCATAGAAGATGGATGAACTCTATAAATCTTGTTGGAGAAATCACATCCATAATAACTGATGCTAAACATGTCACAAGACAAATGATTAGAAGATCACTTATGAGTGACACCACCGTTTGAATCATATTGGAAAGAAACACATGAAGAAACTCCATGGTGATGGAATTTTGGAGTCTTTTGATTTTGAATCAATTGACGGTTGTGAGAAATTTCTAGAGATGATTGAAACACCGTTTAAATCATATTGGAAAGATAACATGAAGAAACTCCATGTTGGTGGAATTTTGGAGTCTTTTGATTTTGAATCAATTGACGCTTGTAAGAATTTCCTAGAAATGATTGAAACTCCGTTCATAGGCCAAAGAAGGACGGACGACTAACTTATTGGACATTATACATGTTGATGTGTATAGTTCATTATGTGTATCCGTGTGTGGTGGGTCTTATAACTTCATATACTTTAACCGAGGATTTGAGTGAATATATGTGTATATTTACTTGATAAGGAAGAAGTATGAAATGTTTGAAAATGTTCAAATAAATTTCAAGATGAAGTGAAAATCATTGTAACGAGAAAATAAGAGTTTATGATTGGATCATAAAAGAAGATTTTTGAGTTAAAAGTTTAGCAAATGCCTGAGAGTTTAGGAATCGTTCCAAAACATGCATTTCCCGAAACACCATAGGAGTATGGAGTGTTCGAGAGATGTAATCAAACCTTGTTTGACATGGTAAGGATCAAAGGTGTTATTTATAAAATTGCCATTATATTTTAAGGATTAAGCTTTAGAGACTACCGCTTTTCACTGAAAAGAGCGCCATCGAGATCCGTTGAAATGACACCATATGAGTTGTGGAATGGGATAAAACCCAATTTGTCTTTTCTTAAATTTTGGTATGCAAGGCATATGTAAAATGTTTACAACCAAAGTCGGATAAAGTACGTCTTTGTAGGTTATCCCAAAGTAACCGTTGGGTATTCCTCCAGAACACTAAAGACAAAAGTTTTTTTGTGGCTAAGAGCATCAAGTTTCTTGAGAAGGAATTTTTGCGAAAAGTTAAGTGGGAGGACAGTAGAACTTCGATTAGGTTGTTGAACCTAAGCTTTATGTGCTAAGTGGCGCAGCGCCGGAAAGTGTCCCGGAAGCGGCCGCAATGCTCTTGGCTCCCGTGTCCCAAAGGTTGTGGTCACGGCGATCTAAGTTCCTATTGAACTGCGTAGTTCGGGTAATCGATCAAATAGAAAGATTTGAGATTGAATCATTGTTATTTGATAATAATGGACCGACTACATGCAAAGAAGCAATGATGGGCCCTGACTCCGTCAAAATGGCTAGAAGCTATAAAATCCGTGATAGTTCCATACACGAGAAACCAAGTTTCTGAACTTGGAAGACCCTCTAGATACCGTGTTTGGATCTATAAAGAAACAGACGTGGATGTTCTCACATCTATGAAATATTCGACATATCGTTAAAATGGTTTACGATTATGTTCAAAGAATTGGCTATGACAAGATTTGATCTTTCATAACGATATTTAGTCTGGACGGATTATTGTAGCAACCACTACATATGCTAGTTTTGGTATATGGTAGTTGAACAAACAGAACAACGTTCTTCTAATAGAATGGTTACCTAGGACGTGTACAGGACACGGTCCAAAGGTTTCTGTTAATTCAAAGGATGCTAAAATAGCATGCAAATTTCAATGGTTGAAATAAGCATTCGCGGAGTTGGAATCTTCATCATGATGAAATTGTTAAAACGTTTAGTTTCATCAGAGACGGTGAAGATGCTTGCTTTTGCAAGAAATTAAGTGGGAGCGCTGAGACATATTTCTAATACATTATGTAGAAGACATATTGTTGATTGGAAATGATGTATCTTTTATTGACACGGGTGAAGTTTCATTGAAAATTTGATTTTAATGGAAGATTTGGGCAAAACCAGTATATTGGGCTAATATGGTCTATATAGATAGGTTGAGGTGCTAATATGGTTGGGCCGAAGTACATATATGAAATATTGAATAAGTTCAATATGGAAACGACGAGAAAAGTTCTTGCCGCATGGAAAAGGTTGAAGCGAGATTCAAGTGTTTTGACACTTGGTGAGTAAAATCACATGAATGATTTGATCAATCATGTACACCATGATATGTACAATTCCAAGAATGTCCTATGCTCTAAATGTTATGAGCATATACCAGAATGATTCATAAGATGATCATTGGACAATAGTAAAGATATCCTTACGTGCTTTGGAAGGACTAAGAATATATATTATGTATGTTGGACAATAGTTCATTGTAAGTTTTGTCGCAAGATACAATCTAAATTTATCTCAATTTTGGCGGTATATTAAGGTGGCAAAATGTAATGGAAGAAAGTTCCATGATAGATTTGGAATAGTTCCAAATGGATTTGGATGAGTTCCAAAGTTAAGACATTATAACGAATACTACAAGGAAAGGCTAAGTATATGATTGCTCTAGCAGCAGCAAAGGAGGGCATTTGTGTCAAGAAGTTTGTTTGACAAACTAGGTGTAGTTCCAAGCGAGCTAATACTATGAAGATCTATTGTACGACAATAGATTCAACATGTTTTGAGCTCAAGGGACTAAGGTCTCACCGGAGGACCAAATTTATGCAATGCCATCTCATTAGTGAATGAGTGATGCGTAGAGACGCAAAGAAATGCAAATACACACGGACCTGAAGTGTCAAATCTGGAGATTAGGTTTACCACTAGCCATGCGTATGGATAACAACTGAATGCCATAGGTGTTGGATGCGCAAGTACCAAACTAGATTATTGACTCTAGTGCAAGTGGGAGACTGAAGGGAATATGCCCGAGAGGCAATAATAAAGTGGTTATTATCTTATTCCATGTTTATGATAAATGTTTATTTTCATGCTATAATTGTGTTAACCGGAAACGTTAATACATGTGTGTTTAATAAACAGAGAAAAGGTTCCTAGTAATGCCTCTCTTTATACTAGCTTGTTGATTAACGGATGATCAAGGTTTCCTGATCATGAACATTGGATGTTGTTAATAACAAGGTCATGTCATTGGAGAATGATGTGATGAACATACACCCACAGTAGTTATAGAAATACGATCATGTCATCAAGTTTCTATTGCTGTATCAAACTTTCACGAAGTAACCCTAATCCTTAGACCATGAGATCACGTCAATCACTGACACCGGAAGAGTACTTTGATTCCATCAAACGTCACACCGTAACAGGGTGATTATAAAGGTGTCGTTGGGTACTTGGAAAGTGTTAGTTGAGGCTCGTGGATCAAGAGTGGGATTTGTCCATCCAGATGGCGGAGAGATATACTCTGGGCCCTCTCGGTGATATCACTTGACATCGCTTGCAAGCACGTGACTGGCTCACGAGGATGTTATATCACGGAACGAGTAAAGAGTACTTGTCGGTAACGAGATCGAACTAGGTATGGATGATACCAAATGATCGGATCTCGGACAAGTAAAATATCGCGAGACAAAAGGAATTGGTTACGGAGTTTTGGTTCACACGATCACTAGTTCATCGTTGAGTAAGTGGGAGTCATCATGGATCTCCAGATCCCGCTGATGATTATTGATCAGAGAAGAGTCTCTGTCATGTCCATTTTATTCACGAACCGTAGGGTGACACACTTAAGGATTCGTTGAAGCGTTTGAGTGGATACGGAACGCCAGAGAATATACTGGACAACACATGGACTGTTTTGATAAAACTGCTGGAATAGTTTCGGTATATCAAAATAGTGCAAGGGGATAATTGTTAATGTGTTCATTGAATGAAGTATTCATCAATGAAGTACTCATTGAATGAAGTGTTCATTAATTTGAGTGACATTAAACAAGATAATTAAAAGTGTTTTAATGTGATAAACTCTTGGAATTTTGAGTGGAGAATTATGGAAGTTATGGGAATAATGTGTGACCCTTTGTTTTTGTGAGTGGAGAGTCCACCCACATGATGAGGGGAGAGGTGGGGGCACCTCTTGGGGCGTGCTACCCCTTGGGGGCTGCCTCCCCCTCCTATATATAGATGGGTGGAGACCCCTCTACACACCAATTCCTCCATCTCTCATATGTCCTTTGGTTGGCATCTTCCTCCCCTTGCTAGCTGATCCAGTTTCACGAGTACGGTGCTTAGGCGAAGCCCTGCTCAAGATATTCTCTACCACCACCACCACTATGTTGTAGTGCTGCTGGAGTTCCCGAGGATCCACTACTTCCGCTGCCCAACTGGAGCAAGGGGCGGAGGTCGTCGCTGATCCGTACGTGTGACCGATTACGGAGGTGCTGCCCGTTTGTGGCGCCCATCTTCATCACGACCTTGAGGTCGGCAAGTGATCGACTACATCACCCACGAGAATCGTTCTCGTTAAAGCTTTTGGTCTTCAAGGGTGAGTCCTTCTCAAACCGTTACAAGTGATCTTCTAGATGTGATCTTGGCTGTTAAAACCGTAGGAAAATTTTTGTTTTCTATGCAACGAACCCTTCAAAAACACGAGAGAGATAGTCAAGTCACTTTCACCATACTCCGCCAAGTAATATGTATCATGTTGATAAGTGTCGGTGGGTGGATCAATGCTAGTACACCTTCTAGACTAAGATAAGTGTACTCTTATGATTACACACCTTGCAAGAATCCGCAAATACAAGGTAGTAATTAAGGCATAAGCCTAACCACAGCATTACGATCAAGGATCCATAACTCCCTTGTGCAAAATTCTGCGAACTAGGGTTCAGGTTTCTGTCACTCCAGCAACCCACCATAAGCATCCTTTGTGCACAATGTATTCCTCTAGGCCCATGAAAGGTGAAGTGTTATGTGTTCGACTCACATAACACCACTAGAGAAATAACAACACAACTTAAGTATCAAACAACACATAATACTTCAACATCATATGACTACTAACAACTAGACTTCTCCCATGTTCTCAAGAACTAAAGTAACTACTCACAAGACATAAAAGAGATCATGATCAGAGGTGATAGATGGGTGGTAAACAATCTGGACACAATGATATTTCTCCAACAAAACTCAATAGCATTCACCACAAGGTAGTAATCAACACCAACAGAGTAGAGAGGATAGATAGTACGGATTACAACACAAGTTGAAATTGTGAGATGAGATGGGACGGAGATGGAGATGGTGCTGATGTTGGGGATGATGTTGATGATGATCTCGATGATGCCCGTGACGCTGATGATGATGATGGCGACGATCTCCCCTTCCGGGAGGTGATCTCCCCGGCGGATTTTGCCCGCCGGAGATGGCTTTTCTCTTCTGTAGGTTTCCGCCCCGTGGCGGCGGAGAAACACGGAAACGACTCTTGTTTTAGGGTTTCCACCCCAGGGGGCTTATATAGGCGAAAGGGGCACCGAGGGGGCCACCAGGCACCCAGGAGGGTGCCTGGCGCGGCCAGGCACCCTTCTGGCTGCCTGGTGGGTCCCCTCACCTCCCCCTTCGGTGATCCCCAGTCAATCTTCATAAAAATGCTCCCCGTAAAATTTCATCATATTTGGACTTGATCTGATTTAGCAACTTGGTATCCACTTTTTACCGCTGAATTCTGGTTCTGCTGCTTCGGCACCGGAAAGTTGTAAACTGTGTAAAATAAGCCAAAACAACATAAGAACAATACTTTAAAGTGGAATATATCAATGAATAGGGTGAAATCACAATATAAAATAGTGATTCTTTTTGGACGTATCAACTCCCCCAAGCTTATACCTCGCTTGTCCTCAAGCGTTTGCTGAGCTCGGTAAACCTGTCCACAAGTTTAGAGAGTGAAGTGTCGATAAAAGAATACAAACAAGAAGCATTAAGATTCCTCACCAAACTTAAGCATCCTCAACAGCAACCTCAACTCATACGGTCCTTATGAGAAAGTAGTAACAATTATAACAAAGTAGGACCTGGAAAACTCATCAAATCATGACAAACATAGCCTTGGTCAAGGAACAACTAATAACTTTTACTTTTGTTCTTTCACTTATAATGGAACAGTTGAATCTTTCGAAAGAACATGCTTTTAGTCAAGAAGTGCACATGTCAACACAAAGGAAGATGTTTACTAAGCATAAGCTTTTGCAAACAACTCACTTATCAAAAGATAATGTCAACAAAGATGTAACATGCTAGATTTCAATGCAACTTTATATGCAAGCATCTTCATCAACATCAAATGTCTGTTCTCTCTCTAGAAAGGAAGGAAGTAGGAAGGACTGACTCAGCACAAAATAAAGATAAACCCCGTGCAAAAGGGTAAGCAGGGAAAACTTATGTGCCATCTCTAGATCAAATAGAATAAAAACAAACTTTTGGGAGGTGCATGATCCGTCAACGACTGCTGATAGATAACTCACTCACTTCATGATTTGGACATGTTTCGAGGAACGGCTCCCATGTGGGGACGATCACATCCCCTTGGATTCCTTTGTTTATCACTCGTAAAAGGGCGAAGGAACTTGTGTGTTAGTATTTATCTTTTACGAGCTGGGAACTCATGCCAGTCCCTTCTCGTATTAGGGGTTTGCAGATTAGACATGCAATCCCAAGATAAAACTTGTCCAAATTAAGAAGATCATGGGTCACCCACCACTTCCTCATGAGCTGAATCAGCGGCACAAAACAGAAGATTTTGAACATCTAAAGATAGCACATAAATTATATACTTTAGGAGTGGTAGTGGAATACCACAAGTAGGAAGGTATGGTGGACTCAAGTGGAAGAAGTTGGTTTCAATATATGGAAGTACAAGAAGAATTCCGCTTAGTACAGAGTTTTGGCTAGCAAGGCTTTGAGAGAGCAGACAATTGATGAAAACTTAGATGAAAGCTATACAAAGCATAAACATTAAAACTAGCATGAAACATCAAGTTGTCTTCCTTGTTAACATAACACTTCAAGCATAATAACACAAAGGTTTTGGCTATGTCGCTACTTTGAGAAAAACATGCTTGTTGTTATGACCAAAGCTATACTTGCCAAGATTAAATAAAGTTTTTGAAGCCATACATGATATAAGGTCAATACTCCCCATAAGAATCAGCTCATAATGTCGTTTGCGCGAAGAGAATACCAAGTGCAGCGAAGAAACCAATAGACTTCTCATTAATATTCCTTCATAGACGACTCCACGCTCACGGATACAAAGCTCTCCACAAAAGGAGTGATAGACCTCAAAGCAACACCTATTTCATAAAGTGACCTCCCTAGACATGATATGACTCTACTTGACTCCCAAAGACAAAGATAAAGATAAAGATACCGGGCACTCCCCCAAGCTTGGAACAAGCTAAGGGGGTGCCATTACCCGAGGAGTTTTACTCCCACTCTTCCTGCTCCTGCCCTTTTAAATCTTTGATTACGCGTCGCAGGGCTAGGTTTTCACGTTCCAAGATCTCCACTTGTGCCTTCAGCACACGGAAATCCTCATAAAACTGGTTGGTGATACGGTAGGCTTCAGACATGGTAGATGGTACTTGTAGGGCTTCAGTTGAAGGGGCTGTTCCTGCAAGTTTGAGAGAAAGATCGTATTAAGGTTGAACAAACCCCACCATAATGGGGTTGCTTGGACCCCCTTCTTGTTGGGCGGTGACGGTCTTGACTTCTTTCCTCACAGAGCACTCCATCTCCGCTTTTCTTGCAGCAATCTCCTCTTCCGTGGCCCACCCGACATACTTCTTTTGATTGTAGTCTTGCTGGAATTGTCGTAGACGGCGGCCCATGTAATCTTCTCCGCTCGAGCCACAAGAAGACATTGCCAATCAACAGCTTTTTCCCTGGCAGAAATAGACCAAGAAAGAAAACACACGAAATCGAGAGATACGGTGCCGGGACGATCCGGGCAAATATATAGCAAAAATTTCTGCAACAAAAGGAAGGTTTCAAGCCTAGGTGGAGTCGGAGGCGGAGTCTAGGGCAGCCAGGAGGGTGCCCGGCGCGGCCAGGAGGGGGGCCGCACCAGGGGGCCTCCTGGCCTCCCTAGAGCTCCTCTCCGGCTACACTCGGGCTTGGAATTTTCATAATTTTGAAAAAACTCTGAAAAGTTAACTTTTATTGACGTTCGCGGTGTTTTCTTTCCGTAATTCATACCTTCTCTAATTATTCTCCTGTCGGAGTCTGAAACTGGGCTGCAACATGTTCTTCATGAGTACTTGTATATATCATGTTTGCATCCACATTGATTGGATCACCTGCCATATAATGGTTGAGTCTTTGTCCATTCACAACTTGAGGTTTGGTGCCTTCGAAATTATTGATCTTGATTGCACCCGACCGATATACTTCTTCGATATGAAAAGGTCATTCCCATCTGGAAATTAGTTTACCTGCTGAAAACCTGAAACGTGATCTAAACAACAAAACTTTATCACCAACATTAAATTCACGTTTCAGAATTCGTTTATCGTGCCACTTCTTTACCTTTTCCTTGAACATTTTAGCGGTCTCGTAAGCTTCACTTCTCCACTCATCTAGAGAAGTCAAGTTCATGAGACGCTTTTCACCAGCTAACTTTGGGTCAGCATTCAGCTCATTGACAACCCAGAAAGCTTTATGCTCTAACTCTAATGGTAAATGGCAAGCCTTGCCATAGACCATCTTATACGGAGACATGCCCATGGGGTTTTTGTAAGCAGTTCTATACGCCCACAAAGCATCTCCTAACTTCTTTGACCAGTCCTTTCTAGAACTGTTTACTGTTTTCTGCAAGATCAACTTGATCTCCCTATTGGTGAGCTCAACATGCCCACTAGTTTGAGGGTGGTATGGTGATGCAATCCTATGATTGACATCGTACTTGGCTAGAGCTTTCCTAAAAGCTCCATGCGTGAAGTGTGACCCTCCATCTGTCATGAGGTACCTTGGTACTCCAAACCTAGGAAAAATTACATCTTTGAGAATTTTCAAAGATGTCTTATGATCAGCGCTCTCAGTGGGGATTGCTTCAACCCACTTGGTTACATAATCAACAACAACTAAGATGTGTGTGTACTTGTGTGAAGGAGGAAAAGGACCATAAAATCAAAACCCCAGCAATCGAAAGGTTCAGTCACTAGTGAGTAATTCATAGGCATATCATTTCTCCTGCTAATATTACCAAATCTCTGACACTTATCACAAGATAGAACGTACCTTCGGGCGTCCTTAAAGAGAGTAGGCCAATAAAAACCTGATTGTAAAACTTTATGTGCGGTCCTTTCACCGACATGATGTCCTCCATAGGGACTATCGTGACATTGTCAAAGAATGTCCTGCTGCTCGTGCTCCGGTATACACCTTCTTACGATCCCGTCCACACCTTCTTTATAAAGATGTGGATCATCCCAAAAGTAATGCCTCAAACCCGTTGTCGGGACCCGGGGTTAGCGTATGCAAGTACAGTTAAGACATAGTCATATGGAGAGCCGAGAACCGCACCCACTTGTCTAAGCAGACAAGGCCAAGCACTGAACATTCTCGGAGAGCATCGTACGTGAGGGGCATCCCATCCAGGCCGGATGATCAACTGTAATGGGTCCTCATCGTACACACACAAGTCTACTGATATGGGTGGTGAACTCCCATACTCAAAGACAAGTCGCCTCAACCATACTATCGACTATCTCTAGACTCTTACATAGACTTACTCCAGCCCGATCACTTAGTCGGGGTCTAGGGCGGGCTCGATCATACCACAAAGTGTGCCCGAGACCGAGTCTCGAACAATCGCATCGCGATGCCCCAAGCTGCGCACATCTAAGGGCCACTTGGTGTATGAAAGACCGCCAGCCAGAACACAACTAAGGTCTCGAAAACCCATACAAAGACATGCATGTTATAAACATACACGCAGCACACACGCCTTGTATGAACAGTAGGTACCATTGCAATTCTCTACAAAGTGTACATTTTATTTATAACTCTTATAGAGTACAAACAGAGATCACATACATGTGATCCAACATTACAACACCGAACGGAAGCAAATTATGTCTGAGTACAGACAAGTTTAACAAATGGCTTAAGAAGCCTTATTCAAACACAAAGCCCTCCACGAGGGAACCAGTCTGCTGACTGGGACTAGACTAGCTTAACTTCAGTCGTCCAACTCGATGAAGAAGCCACCTTCGGGGTCAGTGGCGTCATCTAAAACATAGATTAAGCAAACGTGAGTACAAAATCGTACTCAGCAAGACTTACGTAGGAGCTATGCTACTCATGCACATGTATGAAGGTAAAGGGAGGTGGGGTTCACTTGCAGAAATGCCAGCTTTGACTTGGCTAGTCCTGAACTAAGAGTACCAGACTTGAGGTAAGAAGCGTACACGAGTCCACTACTTCCACCAACCAATTACACCACTATGATGCCTTCCTCGACTTCCCCACGAGAAAGCACGCCATAGCACTCACACTTATCTTGGTGTGTTTTAGAAGTATCCGGTTCAAGTTATCTAATAATCAAGCTAAGCTTTCCAAGTAGTCCATAACCGCGGACGCGGCTATTCGAATAGTTTTGTTAACCTTGCAAGGGTGTACCGCTACACACACATGACCATCATTTACCGCCTTTGATCTCGACACCATTCAAGGGGTGCCAGCGAGGATGCTCACCACAACTGTTACCTCATAGCCTATCTAGTCCAAGAAAGCCGCCTACTTGGGTTGGCTACCACAATCGTGAACCCGGCCGGTTTACCGAAGTGGACCCAAGCGATGTGTGCGTGGTGCATAAGCCGGTCTCGGATGAGCCGTTCTCTCACTTAGCATCCAGGCCACAAGCCTACCAGAACTCCGAACTACTGCGACATCTGGACATCGAAAGGGATGAGTTAATAAGTCGAGAGGGGTCAGTGAGCCCAATGTGGGGTTGTACTCTTCAACTTGGATCACCACACAAGAACTCGGACTTAGGGCGGTGTTCAACGAGACAACCCACCGTGTACTCCTACACAGCCTCTCATCGTTCACCTAGTATTAGGGTCGATTCACCAACACTTTTCTACCATCAACAACATGATTATTCCCATCCCGACTCACATCACAGTAACAACATGGAAACATACTAAGCATGCAATAAGCAGTAAAATTTGCAGGGGCCACATGATATCAAACAACTCCTACAGTTGCTAGGATTGTGGTTTGCTTACTACTGTGACAAAAGATAGGTCATGCAAAGGAATGGGTTCATCTATGCGGTAGAAACGAAGCATGGTGATCATCCTATACAATGCATAAGCGAGACATGAGAGGGAAGTGGGATTTTATCGACATGATCAATGGGGTTTTGCTTGCCTTGCTGACGAGAGTCGGGCTCTGGATCTTCAGCGAAGGGGGTGACCTCTTGCTCCGGTTCAACCTCTACTCGACAAGCAAGTACAATTAGCAATCAATATGAATGCAATGCTCAAGCACATGATAGAATGTTTAACCTTGAAGTACAAGTTTGATGTGTGAGGCAATTCCATTTAAGTGGAATATATTGCATTTTTAAAATGCAAATTCAAATTCCACATTTGAATTCAACCTTAACCAAGTTATACATGATATAGTTTGATCAATTTGAATTAACTTCAATGTGTATGATATGCCTCTGAAGTGTGGTTGATTTGCAACATAAATTCATGGTCCAAGTGGCAAAATCATTTGGTTTGAATTTGAAATAAATTCAAATAAAGCAAATGATATATGCTACTGATCCCATTTTAAAATCAACTCAAACAGAGTTGAAAGTTGCATAATTGGAAAGATAATTTTCTCCTGATCATTTTTCATATATTATTTGTCCAATTTGGAGTTAATATGAATTAATTATGAATTTCCAAAGTTTGGGTGTTTTCTGGATTTTCTGGATTTCTTTTTAATCATTTTTGGTTTATTGCGTCAGCAGGGGGGTTTGACCAGTCAAACTGACGAGGGGGTCCCACCTGTCTGTGACTTAGTGTTTAAACCCGTGGTTAAAATTAAACCAGTGGCTTAATTAAGCCATTGGGCCCACTGGTCAGTGACACAGGGGTCACTTAACTCGTGATTAGTGGCTAAGCCACCGGCGGCTTGACGCCGGCGACGAGAACCACGGCGGCGACTCGCCGGAATCCGCTACAGGCCACGGGAGAGCACGGGGAGGGCACCATCTTGCTCCTGGAGGTCTTCCGCGTCGTTTGGTGGCATCGGGGGTTCACTGGGTGCCCGCAGTCGACGACGGCGACGACTCCGGCGGAAACAGTACGGCGACGAGGTCGTGGTCGGCGCTACCGTGCACGGATCGGGTTGATTTCACTTGCGTTCGAAAGCTATCGGGCTCAGGAGCCAAACGCGTGCGCTGGACGAGTCGAAGGGGCACAGGGGTGACCTCGAGCTCATCCATGGCGGCGACGAGCTACGTCGTCCATGGTGAAGGCGGCTAGAGACCAAGAGAGAGGGCGCCAGGTTGGGGGAAACGGGCAGGAGCTCACCACGAATTCGATGGCGTGGTCAGCGGGCTCGGGGAGGGTCTGGTGGTGGCGAATCGACGAGGTAGCTCTCCGGCGACCGGCGGCGATTCGGTGAGGCTCGCGTCTCCTCTGGATCAAATCAAGGCGCCGTCTTCTGCGAGGCGATGAAGTCGACGACGATGCACGCACGGGACAAGTTGGCCTGAGCTCTAGGCCATGATGGCCATGTCTTCCACGGTGGCGTGCTCCGGCGGGTCCTCGGACGTTGAAGAAATCGGCGCAGGAGGAGGAGGAAGACGATGAGGAGGGGGGAAATGGACGTGGACGACTCCAGGGCGTCTCCAGGTGTGAAGAGGTGGCGAGGGGGAAGCAGGAGGTGGCCAGGGCTCGTCGGCGGCGTCGGTGGAGTGCTGCATGCATTCCACCGAGCAGCTTCGGGGCGTGGGGAGGAAGACGACAGGGGAGGGTCCAGGTGGGCTGGGCCGGCTGGAGAGGTGGGCTTCGCCCTGGGCAACAGGTAAGTCTTTTCCTTTTATTCTGTTTAATCTTTCCTTTCTGTTTTCTGTTATTTGTTTTGGCTCTGATAAAATACCAAACCATTTTATTAAATGCTGAAACTTTTTATGTGGCCTCATAATAATATAGACTAGCCACTCATAAACTTTCAACATTTTTAAAATTCAAATGATTTGAATTTTAAATCAAATAGGGGGATTTCTTTATTTCCAAGGTACTGTTTGAATATTTGAAAAATCTATGAGCATGGGATGGGTCCCACATCACTTCATATGTGATCACACTCATTTATAAGACTTTTCAAAACTCTAACATGAATTTTTGGAAAATATTTTTATCTGGCCTTTTGAATTAATTCATCTGGGGGGTGTTCCTTCTCCCATTTGGATTTTGAATTGATTTTTGAGGTTTCTTTTTGAAATTTTTGCATGATGCAAAGGTACTAGCTAACCCTAGCACATACCTAACAGAGGGATCTGACAACTCGCCCCCACTCAAAAGAATCTCGTCCCGAGATTCAGAAGTCTGCGGGAGGAAGGTGGGGTACTCGGCACTAAGACGGTCTTCTCTCTCCCACGTAGCTTCTCTTTCGGAGTGGTGTGACCATTGCACTTTCAGAAACCTAATCTTCTGACGACGAGTGACACGCTCTGCTGAATCAAGAATATGAATGGGGTATTCTCGATAAGAAAGGTCATCTTGGAGATCAAGCGTTTCATGGTCGACTTCGCGGATGGGGTCCTTGAAGCAACGCCTGAGTTGGGACACATGGAATACATCGTGTACTCGGGAAAGGTGCGGAGGTAGTTCAAGTTGGTAGGCAACTTCTCCACGTTTAGCAATAATGCGGAAAGGACCGATGTAACGTGGGGCCAATTTGCCTTTGATACCGAAACGTTGGGTTCCCTTCAGAGGAGTAACCCGAAGGTAAGCCTTCTCATCCAGATTGTAGCTCTCTTGCCTATGATGACGATCATAGTAGCTTTTCTGACGAGACTGGGCTGCTTTCAATTGATCACGAATAATACGAACTTGCTCTTCTGCTTCCTTGATCATATCCGGTCCAAAGAATTGTCTTTCACCGGTTTCAGACCAGTTTAAAGGTGTTCGACATCGTCGTCCATAAAGGAGTTCAAATGGAGCCATGTTCAGACTAGATTGAAAACTATTGTTATAAGCAAATTCGGCATATGGAAGAGAATTCTCCCAATTCTTTCCGAATGAGATAACACAAGCTCTGAGCATGTCTTCAAGAATCTGGTTAACCCTTTCGACTTGACCGCTAGACTGAGGATGGAAAGCTGTACTAAAGGAGAGATGAGTTCCCAGAGCACGTTGGAAGCTTCCCCAAAATCTAGAGGTGAAAAGGCTACCGCGATCAGAATTGATTTCCAACGGAACACCGTGAAGTGATACAATTCTGGAGATGTACAAGTCCGCTAACTGACTAGCAGTTATAGACTCGCGAACCGGAAGGAAGTGAGCGACTTTGGAAAGCCTATCTATGACAACGAAGATGGCATTGTTTCCTTTCTGGGTTTTTGGAAAGCCGGTGATGAAGTCCATACCGACTTTGTCCCATTTCCACTCGGGAATAGACAAAGGTTGAAGTGTACCAGCAGGTCTTTGATGTTCTGCCTTAATGCGACGACAAGTATCACATTCGGCAACAAATTGAGCAATGTCTCTCTTCATCCTAGTCCACCAAAATCTCTGGCGTAGATCTCGGTACATTTTCGTGCTACCGGGATGAATTGAGAGGGGTGTGTCATGGGCTTCTTTGAGGATGAGTTGCCTTAGTTCCCTATTCTTAGGTACTACTAAACGATTCCCAAAGAAAACCGTTCCCTTGCTATCTGTGGAGAAACATTTAGCAACTCCGCTAGCAATGTTCTCCTTGATCCGGCGAACACCTCGTGCACGCCTTTGGGCAACTACAATTTGATCCTCAAGAGTTGGTTTCGCCACCAAGGTTGAAAGATAGCCATGAGGGACAATCTCAAGATTGAGTTTGCGAAAGTCCTCATGAAGAAGTGGTTGATACTGCTGTAACATGAGGTTGTTACAGTACGACTTACGACTTAGGGCATCAGCCATGACATTGGCTTTGCCTGGGGTGTAAGAAATTGCTACGTCGTAATCTTTTATCAACTCAATCCAGCGTCTTTGCCTGAGATTAAGATCTGGCTGGGTGAAAATATATTTGAGGCTTTGGTGGTCGGAATAAATCTCACAACGATTACCAAGGAGGTAATGTCGCCAAGTTGTTAGAGCATGAACTACGGCAGCGAGTTCAAGGTCATGGGTAGGATAGTTCTCTTCATGTGGCCGCAACTGGCGTGAAGCATAAGCTACCACATGTCGATCTTGCAGAAGTATGCATCCTAACCCTTGCCGTGATGCATCACAATAGATCTCGAAATCCCTTTTTGTGTCTGGAGGTGCAAGCACGGGTGCGGAAGTTAATCTTCTTTTTAGCTCCTGAAAGCTTTCCTCGCACTTGGGAGTCCATAGGAACTTCTTATCTTTCTTGAGGAGTTCAGTTAGAGGCTTTGCAACTTTAGAAAAGTTCTCGACGAAGCGACGGCAATAGCTGGCTAGGCCAAGAAAACTCCTAACTTGCTTAACCGATTCAGGTGGAGTCCAGTCAAGGACGGCCTGAACTCTCTCGGGATTCACAGCAATGCCTTTTGCAGAAATTACGTGGCCTAAGTAGGTCACTTCTGGTAGCCAGAATTCACACTTGGAGAATTTAGCGTACAGGCGATGCTCTCTAAGTTTCATCAATACCAGCCTTAAGTGTTTGGCATGATTTTCTTCGTTCTCCGAGTAGATGAGAATATCATCAAGATAAACCACAACAAATTTATCTAGGTACTCCATGAAGATCGAATTCATCAAGCGTGAGAATGTGGCGGGGGCATTGGTTAAACCAAAGGACATGACGGTGTACTCGTAAAGACCATAACGAGTAGTGAAAGCCGTTTTGGGAATGTCCTCGTTTCGGATTCGGATCTGATGATAACCTAGTCTTAAATCCATCTTTGAGAAGACGGCGGATCCTGCAAGCTGATCATAAAGATCATTGATCCTGGGCAGTGGGTATTTGTTCTTTATCGTCGCTAAATTTAGCGGGCGATAGTCTACGCACATCCTTTCTGTTCCATCTTTCTTCTTCACGAACAGAACGGGGCAACCCCATGGCGATGAGCTAGGGCGGATGAAGCCTTTTGCCAACGAAGCATCCAGTTGGGTTTTTAGCTCTGCTAACTCATGTGGGGCCATTTTGTATGGGCGTTTGGAAATTGGTGCGGTTCCTGGAACAAGATCCACTATAAACTCTACACATCTGTCGGGTGGCATACCCGGCAGCTCTTCAGGAAAGACATCCGGGAAGTCACGAACCACCGGAATATCTTCAAGTTCGGGAAGGGGAAGTACATTCAAGGAATGCACTTGGGTTCTTGTTCTGGGTGAGGTATAGCTAATGGTTTTGCCTGAAGGGTGGGTGAGTTTCACGGATTTGCCTTTGCAATCCAGATAGGCATTCTGTCTTGATAGCCAATCCATGCCAAGGATGACATCAATGTCTGAAGACTTGAGGGCTATGAGTGAAGCAAGAAATACTAAACCCTCAATTGCTATTTGATTACCATGGCTCACTCTATTAGTTTGCCATCTTGACCCTGGAGTTTGAATAATCATTGGGTTGGACAATTCAACAAAAGGTAACTCATGACGAAGTGCATAACTTTCCGACATGAATGAATGAGATGCTCCTGGGTCGAAAAGAACGGAAGTAGGAACAAAATTGACTGGGAGCGTACCAAGAATGACGTCAGTGGTGTCGTCAGTCTCTTCGGCGGCAATCTGGTTCAGACGTCCACGATTGGCGGGAGGAGCGGGTTTGGCGGTGAAGACCTTCTGGGGTGGCTTGCCACGACCATTGTTGTTGTTGTTGCCTCCGGCACGTGGTGGAACACTCTGGTGTTGGGGCTGGTTCTGGGGACACTCGCGAGAGTAGTGGCCTGCCTGACCACACTTGTAGCAAGCTCCAAAAACGGTGCGTGGAGCTGGGTGGTTTGGTGGAGCTGGGTGGAACTGGGTGGGTGGACGAGGCGCCGAATAGGATGGCCTCGGTGGGTTATTCTGGCGGAACATGCTATTTGGGATCCAGATCTTGCGTTTCTGGGAACCAGAGCTGGATGAACCTTCCTCTCTAGGGTGTTTGCGAAAGTCATTGGGGGTGTTCATGTCCTCTGCCTTGATGGCCTTGTTGACAAGGACCTGAAATGTGGCAAAGTCATGAAGGTTGAGCTCGCGACGGAGTCCACTGTTGAGGCCACGACGGAACCTCTCTTGTTTCTTGGAGTCGGTGGAGACTTCTTCAATTGCATAACGAGCAAGTCGGTTGAACTCACGACTGAACTCGTCAACGGTCCTTCTGCCTTGAGTGAGGTTACAGAACTCCTCACGCTTACGGTCCATGAGACCTTTGGGAATGTGGTGCTCGCGGAAAGAGGTGCAGAACTCCTCCCAAGATGCAGGTGGTCCAACTGGGCGCATATTCAGAAAATTCTCCCACCAAGAACTTGCTGCACCTTCAAGGTGATAGGTGGCATAGTTGACCTTGTCTCCATCTGCAACATGGCCGGCTTGGAGCTTCCTCTCGATGCTGCGAAGCCAGTCATCGGCGTCAAGGGGCTCGGTGGAGTAACGGAAAACCGGGGGATGAAGCCGGATGAAGTCGTTCAGAGACACCAGCTCATTGCGCTGCTGAGTGGTGTTGCGTGCGATGACTTCCAGCAGGTGGTGAGAGTCACGGCGGTTCCTCTCGACCTCCATCAGAACTTGGGCCATTGTGGGTGGGGGTGGAAGGTTATCTTCCTCCTGATTGTTCCCACGACCTTGGTTACGACCAACCTGGCCACGGGTTCCTTGAGACATCCTGAAGGTGAAAAACCAAAGTCAAACAGAGTTGATTTCAAGAGTCTAATCAAGGTATTGAAGTACTGGAAGGATTACAGAGCAAAGGGAGTAATCATCTTGACAACATGGTGATAAAAGCATACAAGCCATATATTCACAAGCTGTCATACAAACCATACATCGTTTTAGTACAAGCACCAAGCTAATACAAACGTGATGAAGATGATACATCCTTAAGAGGCACTCTGACTTCCTATACATTATTTATCTAAGCCTCTGGAACTTAGACACCTTGCTTACAATATACTAGGATACTACTACATCCTCACTAAGTAAGACCACAGGAGGTCTCACTCATCTCCATCTCCATAGTAATCTTCATAAAAATTACCCGCGTATCCCGGTAGCTGGAGGTGACCATCGGAAAACACGGAGGCTTGTGGACCCTGATATCCATTTGGGCAAGGATGGGGCCTAGGTCCAGTGTAGGGTGGAAGCAAAGGACCATGGGGTGGAAAAACTCCTCCAATCTCGGGCCAAGCAACTCGAGAAGGCATCTGGGTCCTCACTGGATAGATCGCATCGTACTCCACTGATCCCACGCTCACAAAGGGTGCCAAGAGCGTCAGTGCTCGGTACAGACGAACACGAGTAGCGTGGAGCTCAAAACGGAGAGCACGTGCATCACGGTCTCTGTCACTAGCAAACCTAGCAGTCATCTGAAGTGCTGGATCCTCTGCGGAGTGATCTGAGTAGAGTCCGGTGTAATATCCCTCTTCTCCTGGAAGTGCAGCTGGGATATAGCGGAATGAGGTCTCTCTCAGCAAAGTGTGCTCCTCTCTCAGCAGTGTGATACATGAGTATGCAGCATCCTGCACAGCCATGTTCTCGGTAACGCCGATGCCATGTCCAAAGTGGATAGGCTGGGTGAATCCAACGTGGTGTGGGTAAATCCGCACAATGCAGTGGAACTGTGTCTGGTTGAAGTCGTGGAACTGCTCCTCGATGGTGTACTCAGGGTACCATCGATATCCCACGTAGGACATCATCTCGATCAACGTGGCGGGGTGGCCACGCACACCGAGGCACCTGGTCAAACGAACAATCTGCCGAGGGGGAAGATTTGCCATCTGAAACAGAAAGCAAGAGTTTGCAAATGCATCAGATTATATGATGAACCTGGAATGACTCGGACAGCATAACGGCTGTAATTGTAAGAAATGACAACTTCTTTCAATCATGCAAAACAGCACTTACATAATACGATGTAAGAATTCAGCATTATCAAAATGCTAGGAAAACCTGGACACAACTTTCCTACGGCTATAAGGAAGCAATCAACGAGATATGCTAATCAGACAGAGGAGAGCCTAGTCCTATCTTCCCGTAGAGTAAGATGAGGGTGACTCAGAACTCAGAACGAAGGGGGTAAGGAGAAAAAATGAAGCCTTACGTTGTTCCCTTATATACCCAGAGTAACTATATAACTATAGCAAGCTAGACTCAACTTCGGCCAAGGCTACTAGTCCTACAGTCAGTCCTGCTCTGATACCAAGTCTGTCGGGACCCGGGGTTAGCGTATGCAAGTACAGTTAAGACATAGTCATATGGAGAGCCGAGAACCGCACCCACTTGTCTAAGCAGACAAGGCCAAGCACTGAACATTCTCGGAGAGCATCGTACGTGAGGGGCATCCCATCCAGGCCGGATGATCAACTGTAATGGGTCCTCATCGTACACACACAAGTCTACTGATATGGGTGGTGAACTCCCATACTCAAAGACAAGTCGCCTCAACCATACTATCGACTATCTCTAGACTCTTACATAGACTTACTCCAGCCCGATCACTTAGTCGGGGTCTAGGGCGGGCTCGATCATACCACAAAGTGTGCCCGAGACCGAGTCTCGAACAATCGCATCGCGATGCCCCAAGCTGCGCACATCTAAGGGCCACTTGGTGTATGAAAGACCGCCAGCCAGAACACAACTAAGGTCTCGAAAACCCATACAAAGACATGCATGTTATAAACATACACGCAGCACACACGCCTTGTATGAACAGTAGGTACCATTGCAATTCTCTACAAAGTGTACATTTTATTTATAACTCTTATAGAGTACAAACAGAGATCACATACATGTGATCCAACATTACAACACCGAACGGAAGCAAATTATGTCTGAGTACAGACAAGTTTAACAAATGGCTTAAGAAGCCTTATTCAAACACAAAGCCCTCCACGAGGGAACCAGTCTGCTGACTGGGACTAGACTAGCTTAACTTCAGTCGTCCAACTCGATGAAGAAGCCACCTTCGGGGTCAGTGGCGTCATCTAAAACATAGATTAAGCAAACGTGAGTACAAAATCGTACTCAGCAAGACTTACGTAGGAGCTATGCTACTCATGCACATGTATGAAGGTAAAGGGAGGTGGGGTTCACTTGCAGAAATGCCAGCTTTGACTTGGCTAGTCCTGAACTACGAGTACCAGACTTGAGGTAAGAAGCGTACACGAGTCCACTACTTCCACCAACCAATTACACCACTATGATGCCTTCCTCGACTTCCCCACGAGAAAGCACGCCATAGCACTCACACTTATCTTGGTGTGTTTTAGAAGTATCCGGTTCAAGTTATCTAATAATCAAGCTAAGCTTTCCAAGTAGTCCATAACCGCGGACGCGGCTATTCGAATAGTTTTGTTAACCTTGCAAGGGTGTACCGCTACACACACATGACCATCATTTACCGCCTTTGATCTCGACACCATTCAAGGGGTGCCAGCGAGGATGCTCACCACAACTGTTACCTCATAGCCTATCTAGTCCAAGAAAGCCGCCTACTTGGGTTGGCTACCACAATCGTGAACCCGGCCGGTTTACCGAAGTGGACCCAAGCGATGTGTGCGTGGTGCATAAGCCGGTCTCGGATGAGCCGTTCTCTCACTTAGCATCCAGGCCACAAGCCTACCAGAACTCCGAACTACTGCGACATCTGGACATCGAAAGGGATGAGTTAATAAGTCGAGAGGGGTCAGTGAGCCCAATGTGTGGTTGTACTCTTCAACTTGGATCACCACACAAGAACTCGGACTTAGGGCGGTGTTCAACGAGACAACCCACCGTGTACTCCTACACAGCCTCTCATCGTTCACCTAGTATTAGGGTCGATTCACCAACACTTTTCTACCATCAACAACATGATTATTCCCATCCCGACTCACATCACAGTAACAACATGGAAACATACTAAGCATGCAATAAGCAGTAACATTTGCAGGGGCCACATGATATCAAACAACTCCTACAGTTGCTAGGATTGTGGTTTGCTTACTACTGTGACAAAAGATAGGTCATGCAAAGGAATGGGTTCATCTATGCGGTAGAAACGAAGCATGGTGATCATCCTATACAATGCATAAGCGAGACATGAGAGGGAAGTGGGATTTTATCGACATGATCAATGGGGTTTTGCTTGCCTTGCTGACGAGAGTCGGGCTCTGGATCTTCAGCGAAGGGGGTGACCTCTTGCTCCGGTTCAACCTCTACTCGACAAGCAAGTACAATTAGCAATCAATATGAATGCAATGCTCAAGCACATGATAGAATGTTTAAGCTTGAAGTACAAGTTTGATGTGTGAGGCAATTCCATTTAAGTGGAATATATTGCATTTTTAAAATGCAAATTCAAATTCCACATTTGAATTCAACCTTAACCAAGTTATACATGATATAGTTTGATCAATTTGAATTAACTTCAATGTGTATGATATGCCTCTGAAGTGTGGTTGATTTGCAACATAAATTCATGGTCCAAGTGGCAAAATCATTTGGTTTGAATTTGAAATAAATTCAAATAAAGCAAATGATATATGCTACTGATCCCATTTTAAAATCAACTCAAACAGAGTTGAAAGTTGCATAATTGGAAAGATAATTTTCTCCTGATCATTTTTCATATATTATTTGTCCAATTTGGAGTTAATATGAATTAATTATGAATTTCCAAAGTTTGGGTGTTTTCTGGATTTTCTGGATTTCTTTTTAATCATTTTTGGTTTATTGCGTCAGCAGGGGGGTTTGACCAGTCAAACTGACGAGGGGGTCCCACCTGTCTGTGACTTAGTGTTTAAACCCGTGGTTAAAATTAAACCAGTGGCTTAATTAAGCCATTGGGCCCACTGGTCAGTGACACAGGGGTCACTTAACTCGTGATTAGTGGCTAAGCCACCGGCGGCTTGACGCCGGCGACGAGAACCACGGCGGCGACTCGCCGGAATCCGCTACAGGCCACGGGAGAGCACGGGGAGGGCACCATCTTGCTCCTGGAGGTCTTCCGCGTCGTTTGGTGGCATCGGGGGTTCACTGGGTGCCCGCAGTCGACGACGGCGACGACTCCGGCGGAAACAGTACGGCGACGAGGTCGTGGTCGGCGCTACCGTGCACGGATCGGGTTGATTTCACTTGCGTTCGAAAGCTATCGGGCTCAGGAGCCAAACGCGTGCGCTGGACGAGTCGAAGGGGCACAGGGGTGACCTCGAGCTCATCCATGGCGGCGACGAGCTACGGCGTCCATGGTGAAGGCGGCTAGAGACCCAGAGAGAGGGCGCCAGGTTGGGGGAAACGGGCAGGAGCTCACCACGAATTCGATGGCGTGGTCAGCGGGCTCGGGGAGGGTCTGGTGGTGGCGAATCGACGAGGTAGCTCTCCGGCGACCGGCGGCGATTCGGTGAGGCTCGCGTCTCCTCTGGATCAAATCAAGGCGCCGTCTTCTGCGAGGCGATGAAGTCGACGACGATGCACGCACGGGACAAGTTGGCCTGAGCTCTAGGCCATGATGGCCATGTCTTCCACGGTGGCGCGCTCCGGCGGGTCCTCGGACGTTGAAGAAATCGGCGCAGGAGGAGGAGGAAGACGATGAGGAGGGGGGAAATGGACGTGGACGACTCCAGGGCGTCTCCAGGTGTGAAGAGGTGGCGAGGGGGAAGCAGGAGGTGGCCAGGGCTCGTCGGCGGCGTCGGTGGAGTGCTGCATGCATTCCACCGAGCAGCTTCGGGGCGTGGGGAGGAAGACGACAGGGGAGGGTCCAGGTGGGCTGGGCCGGCTGGAGAGGTGGGCTTCGCCCTGGGCAACAGGTAAGTCTTTTCCTTTTATTCTGTTTAATCTTTCCTTTCTGTTTTCTGTTATTTGTTTTGGCTCTGATAAAATACCAAACCATTTTATTCAATGCTGAAACTTTTTATGTGGCCTCATAATAATATAGACTAGCCACTCATAAACTTTCAACATTTTTAAAATTCAAATGATTTGAATTTTAAATCAAATAGGGGGATTTCTTTATTTCCAAGGTACTGTTTGAATATTTGAAAAATCTATGAGCATGGGATGGGTCCCACATCACTTCATATGTGATCACACTCATTTATAAGACTTTTCAAAACTCTAACATGAATTTTTGGAAAATATTTTTATCTGGCCTTTTGAATTAATTCATCTGGGGGGTGTTCCTTCTCCCATTTGGATTTTGAATTGATTTTTGAGGTTTCTTTTTGAAATTTTTGCATGATGCAAAGGTACTAGCTAACCCTAGCACATACCTAACAGAGGGATCTGACACCCGTGAAGAATTTCTTCCTCTGCTGAAATGTGAAACCTGGAGGCAAAAACTTTGCAACGATAAAATTAGCATAATCTGCAAACCAAGGGTCGGAATGAGATTGTAATTTTACAACAACAAGTTGTTCATCTGGGAAACTATCGTTGACTGGAATAGGATCGTGCGGGATATCTTCCATCCTTGAAAGATTATCCGCCACCGGATTGTCTTCTCCTTTTCTATCGACAATCTGCAAATCAAACTCTTGAAGAAGGAGTACCCACCTAATGAGTCTTGGTTTGGCATCCTTTTTCTGCATAAGATACTTAATGGCAGCATGGTCAGTATGAATAATAACTTTAGAATCAGCAATATACTACCTAAACTTATCACAAGCAAACACCACTACCAAGAATTCCTTCTCAGTAGTAGCATAATTCTTTTGAGCACTATCAAGTGTTTTGCTGGCATAGTGGATGACATTCAACTTCTTGTCAACCCTTTGTCCTAAAACAGCTCCAACAGCAAAATCACTAGCATCACACATAATTTCAAAGGGAAAATTGCAGTCAGGTGGTTGTACTATAGGAGCGGTTATCAAGGCTTTCTTAAGAACTTCAAAAGCTTCCTTACAATCTTCATCAAATACAAAAGGAGAATCCTTCTGGAGAAGATTGGTAAGGGGTCTCGAGATCTTAGAAAAGTCCTTGATAAATCTTCTATAGAAACCAACATGACCTAGAAAACTACGAAAACCTTTAATGTCCCTTGGATAAGGCATCCTTTCAATAGCTTCAATTTTTGCCTTGTCCACTTCAATTCCCCTTTCGAAAATCTTGTGTCCAAGAACTATCCCTTCGTTAACCATGAAATGGCACTTCTCCCAATTGAGCACCAAATTTGTTTCTTCACATCTCTGCAAAACTTTATTAAGATTGTGGAGACAGTGGTCAAAGGAGTTTCCATAGACGGAAAATTCGTCCATGAAAACTTCTACAATCTCCTCACAGAAACATGAAATATTGCAGACATACACCTCTGAAAAGTAGCAGGTCCATTACACAAACCAAAAGGCATACGCCTATAAGCATAAGTACCGTAAGGACACGTGAAAGTAGTCTTCTCTTGATCCGCGGTGTTGACATGAATCTGGGAGAAGCCAGAGTACCCATCAAGATAGCAGAAGTGGGTGTTTTAGACAACCGCTCGAGCATCTTATCAATAAAGGGCAAAGGATAGTTGTCCTTCCATGTGGCCTTGTTTAACTTCCTGAAATCAATACACATTCTATATCCAATAATAGTCCTCTGAGGTATTAGTTCATTTTTATCATTAGGAACAACAGTCATACCTCCTTTTTTAGGAACGCAATGAACGGGACTTACCCACTTATTATCAGCTATAGGATAGATGATACATGCGGCTAGAAGTTTGAGAACCTCCGTCCTAACCACGTCGTTCATCTTTGGGTTCAACCGTCGTTGATGATCAACAACCGGTTTAGCATCGGGCTCGAGATTGATAGTATGTTGGCAAATGGATGGACTAATACCCTTGAGATCATCAAGAGTATAGCCAATAGCACCTCGGTGTCTGCGGAGTGTCTCCAATAATCGTTCTTCTTCATACCCTGAAAGGTTAGAATTGATAATAACAGGATATACTTTCATTTTATCTAAATAAGCATACTTGATCATATCGGGTAGTGGTTTTAGGTCGAACACCGGGTCTTCTTTCGGTTGCGAGAGGATTCCTAAAGGTTCAACCGGGAGGTTGTGCTTCAGGATGGGAGTTTTTCTTAAAAATATGTCTTCTAGTTCATCCCTCTCCTGCATATGTATATCATTCTCGTGGTCTTCCATAAATTGCTGCAAAGTGTCATTAGGAGGAATAGCAATGGAAGCAATTTCTTCAATAATTTTGTCATTACTTGACAGGTCAGGACCACGAGGTTGCTTAGAAAACTTAGAAAAATTAAATTCATACGGCTCACCGTTGAATTCAACAGAAATTTTACCTTTCTTGCAATCTATTATAGCTCCGCAAGTGCCGAGGAAGGGCCTACCAAAGATAATAGGGCAAAAACTATCTTGCACTGAACCAAGTACAAGAAAGTCTGTAGGATATTTTACCTTCCCGCAGAGTACTTCAACATCTCTTACAATCCCAACTGGAGAGATTGTTTGTTTATTCGCAAGATGGATAGTGACATCTATGTCCTCGATCTCACACGACTGAATCTCGTGCATGATCTCTTGATAAAGTGTGAAGGGAATAGCGCTGACGCTAGATCCCAAATCACATAGCCCGTAGTAATTATGATCTCCTATTTTGACAGATACAACTGGTGTACCTGGAATTGGGCCTTTGTTCCTGGCTGTGACAATGTTAGTGGCAACATCACAAAAACTAATAGTGGATTCTTCGATATCACTGGTTACGAGATCCTTGACCATTGCAACTTGAGGCTGGACCTTGATCATGTCCTCAGGTTCGTCAGTGGTCCTTCTATTCTTGTTTAGAATACCTGTAACAAAAGAGTGCTCCTTTATCCTGGAGGGATAAGGGGGCTGTTCATACACAACTCCAGGTAAAACAGGATCAGTAACATTAATCTCAATTGGTGACTCCTTGAAAGGTTTATGATGTTGACTCTCCTTCTTCCTGGAAGAATCAATATGAGAAGCAAAGTCCTTGCAAAAGTCAACCATTAGCTGGGAATGAAGACCAATTTTAGAGCAAAAGGTATTAAAGTAATCAGTCTTCACATAGCTCTCAATGTAGTCATGCTCATAGTTTATAGCGGGTTAAATACCTTTATCAATTTCAAGTCTTCAGTGTTCTTCTGGATCCTTTCTATAAGATCCCATTTTTCTTCCATACTTCTGGTCTGGGATAACCCACTAGAGGAGGCATCCAACATCTCCTTGTCCTGACGAGAAAGCCTGGCATAAAAATTTGTAAGTATAATTTCCTTGGGGAGCTCATGGTTTGGGCATTTGAGCATCAGGGACTTCAGTCTCCCCCAAGCTTGAGCGATGCTCTCTCCGTCGCGAGACCAAAAGTTGTAGATGTAGTTCCTGTCTTGATGAATTTCACGAAGAGGATAAAACTTTGCATAAAAGAGAGACATAAACTCTGGCCATTCAAGAAGATCAGAGTTATCGAGTAGCTTATACCAATCTGAAGCTTTATCTTTGAGTGATATGGAGAATAGTTTCTTCATGACGAACTCCATCGTCACACCTACAAGCTTAAATAAAGAACATAATTGTGATAAATATAGCAGGTGTTCTCCCGGATGTCCTTCTCCTGTATAACGATTAGCCAAGACATAATCAACAATACCAGATGGTATTTTATAGGGCACAATTTCAGTAGGGGTAGGAGTGACCACCACAGTCGTGGGGCGGCTCCTTACGAGCAACGAACCAACAACAGAAGAGTCCATAAGGACTGAAAGTAACAACAGAAAATAAAAGTTCCCTTACCGGCTTCACTTACCAATAGCGCTACACTCCCAGGCAACGGCGCTAGAAAAGCTCGTTGATGGCGGAGAAGTTAATAGGTTTAGTTGGGTTGCCTTCCCTGCTAACCGCGCCAATAAACGATTCTTGATAACCCACAAGTCTAGGAGATCAATTGTAGCTTTTCGATAAATAAGAGTATCGATCCCACGAGGAGCATAAGGTGTTGATAAGTGACACTGAATAAAGAAAGGGCTGCAAACATTCAAAGGTAAATATTTAGGGGTTTTTGGTTTAAGCAACAGAAAAGTAAAAGACAGGCATAGTAAACGAAGTAAACAGGGTGACTGAGGAGTAGCAAGTGGCCCAATCCTTTCACAAGGATAAGCCTAGGAACTGAACTTATAAAAGCTAAAGCGTTCTCGAGAAAACACGGGAGAGATAGTCAAGTCACTTTCGCCATACTCCGCCAAGTAATATGTATCGTGTTGATAAGTGTCGGTGGGTGGATCAATGCTAGCACACCTTCTAGACTAAGATAAGTGTACACTTATGATTACACACCTTGCAAGAATCCGCAAATACAAGGTAGTAATTAAGGCATAAGCCTAACCACAGCATTACGATCAAGGATCCATAACTCCCTTGTGCAGAAGTCTGCGAACTGGGGTTCAGGTTTCTGTCACTCCGGCAACCCACCATAAGCATCCTTTGTGCACAATGTATTCCTCTAGGACCATGAAAGGTGAAGTGTTATGTGTTCGACTCACATAACACCACTAGAGAAATAACAACACAACTTAAGTATCAAACAACACATAATACTTCAACATCATATGACTACTAACAACTAGACTTCTCCCATGTTCTCAAGAACTAAAGTAACTACTCACAAGACATAAAAGAGATCATGATCAGAGGTGATAGATGGGTGGTAAACAATCTGGACACAATGATATTTCTCCAACAAAACTCAATAGCATTCACCACAAGGTAGTAGTCAACACCAACAGAGTAGAGAGGATAGATAGTATGGATTACAACACAAGTTGCAATTGTGAGATGAGATGGGACGGAGATGGAGATGGTGCTGATGTTGGGGATGATGTTGATGATGATCTTGATGATGCCCGTGACACTGATGATGATGATGGCGACGATCTCCCCGGCGGAATCTGCCCGCCGGAGATGGCTTTTCTCTTCTATAGGTTTCCGCCCCGTGGCGGCGGTGAAACACGGAAATGTCTCTTGTTTTAGGGTTTCCACCCCAGGGGGCTTATATAGGCGAAAGGGGGCACCGAGGGAGGGTGCCTGACGCGGCCAGGAGGGGGGCCGCACCAGTCACCCTTCTGGCTGCCTGGTGGGTCCCCTCACCTCCCCCTCGGTGATCCCCAGTCAATCTTCAGAAAAATGCTCCCCGTAAAATTTCATCGTATTTGGACTTGATCAGATTAAGCAACTTGGTACCCACTTTTTACCGCTGAATTCTGGTTCTGCTCCTTCGGCACCGGAAAGTTGTAAACTGTGTAAAATAAGCCAAAACAACATAAGAACAATACTTTAAAGTGGAATATATCAATGAATAGGGTGAAATCACAATATAAAATAGTGATGCTTTTTGGACGTATCATTGTGGTGTATGTATCCTGAGCGGCGTAGTCATCCTCCATCTTCGGGTCGCCGTACTTGTCAAAGTCTTGCTCATTGGCGACTCCATCCGTTCCGATGATTTTTCTTTTGCCTCTCCTCACTACAACGCGGCTCGGCTTTGATGGGTCGGTAATGAAGAAGCATTGGTCCACTTGGCGAGCCAGTACCCATGGCCCATTTTTCGCGGTGACGTTTGCGCCTGCAGACTTGGATTTGGCTTCGGGTATAGCCATGGTGGTGAAGTACAGGTCTTCTTTTACGATGCTCTTGGTCCATCTCACACGGAACATCGGCACCTTCTCTCCACAGTAGTCGAGCTCAAATATGTCCTCGATCCTTCCATAGAATCTTTCCTTGACGTCATCGGTGTAGAATATCCCCGTTACCCCATAGTTCTGGTAATCGTAGTTATTGTCCTTTTCCGCCGTGTAGAATGTGTAGCCGTTGATATCATACGCTTGATAGGTCATCAGGTTGTGTGCGGCACCCTGTGACAAGGTGAATATCATCTTTTCTTCCTCGGAAGCGTTCCTTCGCGGGGGATTAGCACGAAGCTCGTCCCTGAACCAAGTCATGAAACCGGAGTTGTGCTCTTTGATTAGCCGTGGATCTCGGTCCGTTATCTGCAGGCCCTGGTCACTGTACTTCTTCCTGATTAAATCCTTGTGCTTTACTATCCAAGGATCGACCAGCTGGATGTGTTGTAGCGCGACTAGGCTTGCTCTTTCAAAGTCGATGTCTCGACCGTCAAAGTTGACATGCATTGCGCGGCTTCCCTCGTGGTGACCACACCCATCGGTACTGCCAAAGTGCTTGTTGACGGCCATACCAACAGGGTTCTCGGTGTTGAGATAATTTGTGCAAAAAGAGATGCACTCTTCAGTTAGAAAGCCCTTCTCTATGCTTGCATCTGGACGGGACCTGTTACGAACGTATTTTTTGATGTGTCCATTCATCCTTTCGAACGGCATCATACTGCGCAGAAACGCAGGCCCGAGTTGGACGATATCCTCCACGACGTGGATTAGCAGATGCACCATAATGTCGAAGAACGTGGGCGGGAAATAGATCTCAAGCTCGCATAGTATGAGCACGATCTCCTCCTGTAGCCTTTTGAGTTGCGTAGCACAAATCGACTTCCGGAAGATGACGTCGAATAAGTTGCAAAGGCCAAACAACGTTTTACGGACGTGGTCGTCCATTATCCCTCGCATCGCAACCGGGAGAATCTGCGTCATCAGCACGGCACAGTCGTGAGATTTCATCACAATGAAACGCTGCTTCGCCTCGTCTAGGTATCTGCTTATCTTCCCTGCGTAGACATTCGGAAATTTTACTCCTATGAGGCAGTGGATAAACCGCTTGATCTCCTCCTCGCACAGAGTGAAGCATGCCGGGGGGAAGTGATCAATACCGGTCTTCTTCTTGGTCGTCCTTTTTCGTTTGCGAGAGTTTTGCGTTTCCGTATCCTCTTCCTCCTCCGGCTCATCATCGTCGTCACTAGGGTGGTGAAGTTCCCTCCTGATGCCCATAAATTTCAAGTCATTCCTTGCTTTTGGCCCGTCCTTGGTCTTCTCCGGCATGTTGAGCAGCGTGCCAAACAAGCTCTCGCACACGTTCTTTGTGATATGCATGAGATCAAGGCTATGAGGACTGCGGAGGAGACTGCAGTATTCAAAATCCCAAAAAACAGACCTCGCTTTCCATACCCTCATCAACGGCTGAGTCTTCTTTTTTTTTCTTTCCCGGCGCGGGGCACTCTTTCCAAGTTTTCAGCAAGTTGTCGATTTCTTTGCCGCTCCTTCGAGCTGGGGTGGCCGGAGCTCCTCGCTTCCATCGAACATATGTCCCTGTTTTCTCCATGCGTGTTTCTTGGGAAGCCACCTCCGAGACCCCTGGAACAACGTTTTTGAAGATCCAGGATCTTTTGGTAGCTGGCGGTACGTTGTATTATCCATGCACCTAACGCATGCACAGAATCCTTGGACCACCTGCCGTGAGAAATATCCGTATCCGAGATAGTCGTGCACCGTCGTGATCACCGCGGCTTTCATTGGGAAATATTGTTTTGCCTCGGAGTCCCACGTATTGACTCCGTCTTTCCATAACGTTTCTAGCTCCTCTTTCAACAGCTGCAGATATAGATTGAGGTCCGTACCTAGTTGTTTCGGCCCTTGACCTAGCATACACATTGTTATGTACTTTTCCTTCATGCACTTCCAGGGGGGAAGGTTGTATATGCATAAAAACATGGGCCAGGTACTGTGTGTGCTGCTCTGGCCGCCAAACGGATTGACTCCATCGGCGCTCACACCAATCCTGAGGTTCCTTGGTTCTTTCCCAAAATCTGGGTATTTGAGGTCCAACGCAGCCCATTGGCTACCATCTGAAGGATGTCTCAGCATGTCCTCCTTTTCCGGATCCGGGTTCGGGTCATCCTCTTTTAGCTTCCTTCTATCCATGTGCCAGGTCATGAGCTTTGCTTCCTCGGGGTCTACGAAATACCTCTGCAGACGGGGAGTGATCGGAAAGTACCATACCACTTTTCTAGGAACTTTCTTCCCTCTCTTGTATCGACTAACACCGCACACCGAACATGTGGTTTTATCTTCGTCCTCACCCCAATAGATCATGCAATCATTTATGCAGACGTGGTATTTAACGTGCGAAAGATCGAGAGGGCAAAGGACTTTCTTGGCCTCAGCGATACTAGTTTGGCACGTGTTGCCCTTCGGAAGACGATCATGCCAGAATGCCATGTTATCATCGAAGCTTTCGTCGGTCCATTTGTGTTTTTCCTTCATCTCCATAGCCCCAAGTGTTACATTCAAGCGGGTATCCCCGTCGTTGCATCCTTCGTACAACTTCGTAATCGCGTCTTTCTCGAGTTGCGCCATCTTTGCTTTCTCTCTAGCTGCACCTCTTGCGTTCAATGCCTCTTTGACAAGCAGCTCTTGAACATAAGGGTCCCGCACCCACCTTGAATCCTCATCATGTCCGACATCTTGATCTTCATGTCCGGCATCTTGATGTACATGATCCGCTTCGGCATCTTCTTCATGATCATGTACGGGATGCTCTTCGTCTTCTCGCCCGCTGCTGTTGTCTGGTTGCCCTTCCTCATTTACTGGCACCCCACCATTGACGTCCTCCTCCTCACCAGCTTCATCACTTATCCACCATGTGTAGCCATCCATCAAACCATTACGCTTCAGGTGTCTTTGCAATATTGCGGAATCAGGCTCGGTCACGCACTGCAGTTTGCATCTCCGACACAGACATCTTATATCCGACCTATTATTCCTTAGCATGTCGTTTGTCGCACATTGCATCCACCTAGCCACGGTGATATCGCTCAGCATCTCGTGGAACATGGTCGATCACCTGCGTGCACGGAGAGAGCAACACAATTATATATCACAGTCGCCGCAGGAAAAATTCGGCATGACCTTCCCTAATAATGCATGGGAGCATGCGGAGAGTGCACGAGAAATTTTCCGAAACGGAAATGAATCGACATTTCAGCAAAACATTGGCCACTCAAGATTCACATATACATCAAACCACCATAAGCTTCACATATACATCAAACCACCACAAGCTTCACATATACATCAAACCCAAGCTTCACATATACAACAAACCCCAAGCTAATAAAGGCAAGTATATGGGTCATAAATGGAACAAAAGAGTTTGGGAGGAGTTCCACTTACTTCAATATGAAACAAAATAGATGTAATGCCAAGTATCGATGGATAAATGGAAGAAATGAGGTGGGGAGGAGGAGAAAAACGAATAGATCTACGGTGAGAAGAGTCGATCTAGTTTGAGAATTGTGTGGAGTGAATGAGAGGTGGTAGGTGGGGTGGAGTAGATAAGGGCATCTCTAGGCATTTAGTGGCGCATATAGCAAGTCAGTGGTGGCGCATTTGTGAAATGCGCCACCCCTAAGCTCTTTTGGGTGGCGCATTTCACAAATGCGCCACCCCTAAGGACCTTATGGGTGGCGCATTAACAGAATGCGCCACCCCTAAGCTCTTAGGGGTGGCGCATATTGGGAATGCGCCACCTATAAGGTTCTTAGGGGTGGCGCATATTACTAAATGCGCCACGTATAAGATCATCCAGGCTGGCCCACTCTTAGGGGTGGCGCACAAGAAAATAATGCGCCACCCATAAGGTCTTATGGGTGGCGCATTATTTTCCAGTGCGCCACCCCTAACAGATGGTGGCGCATGGCCTGCTATATGCGCCACTAATAAGCTTTCCATGTATAGCTATTTCCTTAGTAGTGAGAAGCAAGGGGGCAGTAACTACCGCAAGATGGAAGGAGGCGGCTTTCGCCCAAACAGCTTTGAAGCGCCGTGCCCGACACATAGTAAACCTGGACGTCCAGCTAATCACACTTGGGAACGGTGCAACTTCATGAAGGAATTTGCAATGATGAGAAAACCAAGGACCTCCCGGGTCTGCTGGTGGATCCGGCCATGGCAACCATAACCAAAATTCAGGTCATCAGGGAGCCGGCACAACACACCAACAACAGGGACCCGGAGGAGGAGGACAGCAAGGGCAACCAGTATCTGTCGGGTTCCAAGCAAATACCAAGCAACTTCAGAATCGCTCAGCTTTTCATTTCTTCACCACTAGCAGCCGTCGAAGAAACAATTAACTGCAACAGAGGGCTGCTATGGCCATAGCTACAGAGCCGGCTTGGCCCAGGTGGCTTAACTGGTCATAACAGCCAATCACCTAGACAAGAGATGATCATACCCTGGTGGTAGATAACCCGGGGGCACTGGCTCTGGTAGTCTCTCCACAAGTTGGAGGATACACACTTGATATAGTGCTTATGGACGGAGGCAACAACATCAACATTCTATACTATGAGACCTTCCTCAGGATGGGTTTAACTCAGAAGCAGCTACAACAATCCCACACCATCTTCCATGGAACTGTCCCAGGCAAGTCGGCAAGACCGATAGGAAAAATCTACCTGGAGAAGGCCATTGGAAACGTTGAAAACTTTTGCTCTGAGCTCATACCCTTTGAAGTAGTTGATCTTGAGAGCCCCTATCACGCCATGTTAGGCCGACCAGCTTATGCTAGGTTCATGGCACGACCGTGTTATGTGTACCTAATGCTCAAAATGTCGGGTCCTTATGGCCCGATCACTATGGAAGGAAGCCGGTCCAGGGCAACAGAGTGCGACCAGCAACATGTCAAGATTGCCGACTCAACGTGCGCCAAAGAAGACCTAACAGCATACAAAGAGAAAGTGGACCCGGCAGATACCACAATCTTGAAGAAACCGACTCCTGATAACAACCCCAAGTTCCAACCGGCTGAAGACACAAAGAAAGTTGACTTTGTCCCTGGTGATTCTACCCAGCAGTTCATCATCGGGGTCGGGTTGTCTGATAAATAGGAAAGCACGCTCATCGAGTTCCTCCGTGAGAATCAAGACATCTTCGCATGGCAAACTTCTGACATGCCGGGTGTCCCGAGGGAACTCGTTGAGCACCACCTAAATACAAACCCAAGATTAAAGTCGGTCAAACAATTCCTTCGTTGATTCAACGCTGAAAGGAGGAACGCCATTGGGGAAGAGATAGCTCGGCTTCTAGCTTCCGGGTTTATCATGGAAGTATTCTATCCGGAGTGGCTTGCAAACCCAGTCATGTCTTAAAAAAGAACGAGACTTGGCGTATGTGCATCGACTACACCGACTTAAACAAGGCCTGCCCAATGGATCCCTTTGCCCTACATGATGACCCTCAACTGTAGGGGATCGTTTGTAGCGTTTTCGATAAATAAGAGTGTCGAACCCAACAAGGAGCAGAAGGTATTGGCAAGTGACTTTGGTAAAGAAATAGCTGTAGGAACTGAAAGATAACTTTTTAGGGGTTTTCGGTGTAAGGAACAAGAAGGTGAAAGCGAGCAAGGTAAAAGGCAATGACGAGTAACAAGTGGCCCAATCCTTTTGAGCAAAGGAGAGCCCTAGCAACTGAACTTATAAAGGCTAAAGCGTTCTTGAGGACACACAGGATAAATAGTCACGTGCTTTCGCCATATTCCGTATCGGTACTTTGTGCTGTGCTGATAAGTGTTGAGTGGGTGGATCTATGCTAATGCACCCTCTAGACTAAGATAAGTGCATTCTTATGAGTAAACATCTTGCAAGCATCCGCAAATACAAGATAGTAATTAAGGAAAAAGCCTAACCATAGCAATACGATCATTGATCCATTGTTCCCTTGTGCAAAAGTGTGCGAGCTGGGGTTCAGGTTTCTTTCACTCCGGCAACCCATCGTAAGCATACTTTGTAGACAATGTATTCCCCTAGGTCCTTAATAAGGCGAAGTGTTGAGTGTTCGACTCAAACAACACCACTAGGAAAATAACAACACAACTTAAATATCAAACAACACATATTACTTCTACATCACATGACTACAAACAACTAGACTTCTCACATGTCCTCAAGAACTAAAGTAAGGACCTAGGGAATAAATAGACTTCTCCCATGTCCTCAACACCATGTTCAACTAGACTTCTCACAAGACATAAAATAGATCATGGATTAGAGGGGATAAATATATGATAAACAATCTGGACACAATGATATTTCTCCAACAAAACTCAATAGCATTCATCACAAGGTAGCAATCAACACGGGTAGAGTAGAGAGGATAGATAGTATGGATTACAACACAAGTTGAACTTGTGAGGTGAGATTGGATGAAGGTGAAGATGATGATGATGTTGGGGATGATGTTGATGATGATCTCTATGATGCCCGTGATGATGGTGATGAGATGGCGATGATCTCCCCTTCCAGGAGGTGTTCTCCCCGGCGGAATCTGCCCGCCGGAGATGTCTTTTCTCCTCTGTAGGTTTCCTCCACGGAGCGGCGGCGAAACTCCGAAAACTCTCTCCCTTTTAGGGGTTTTGGAATATGTACGATATATAGGCCAAAGCGGGGGAGCCTTGAGTGGCCCCAGGGGTCCAGGCGCCCTCCCGGCGCGGCCAAGGTGGGGGCCGCGCCAGGTGGCCGCCTGGGCACCCTGTGGCCCCCTCCGGCCCCTCTTCGACGTGTCTTCGTTAATCTTCTGAAAAATTCCCTCCGTCGATTTTCAGGTAATTTGGAGGTATTCTTCTTCAGCAACTCAGCGTCCACTTTTTACCCCTGAATCCTGCGTCTGCTGCTTCGGAATTGAAAAGTTGCAAACTGTGTAAATTAAGACAAAACAACATAAGAACAGCATCATATCATGAAATATATCAATGAATAAGAAAGAATTACTATATAAAATAGTGATGCATTTTGGACGTATCAACTCACCCAAGCTTAGACCTCACTTGTCCCCAAGCGAATACTAAGCTCGGTAAACCTGTCCACAAGTTTAGAGAGTGAAGTGTCGATAAATAGAATACGGACAAGAAGCATCAAGGTTTCTTCATCGAACTCAAGCATCCTCAACAGCAACCTCAACTCATAAGGTCCTGATGAGAAAGTAGTAACAATTATAATCAAAAGCAGGGATGAGAAAACTCATCAAATTACGGCAAACATATCCTTGGTCAAAGGACAACTGATAACTTTTACTTTTGCTCTTTCTAAATATGATGAAACAATTTGAAACTTTTGAAAGAACATGTTATCAGTCATGAAGTGCAAATGCTAACACACAGGAAGATGTTTGCTCGGCAAAAGCTTTCGCAAACAACTTACTTATCAAAAGGTAATGTCAATGATGATATGGCATGGCAAAACTTAATGAAACATTATAAGGATGAATCCTCATCAGCATCAAGTGTCTGTTCTCTTCAGGAAAAGAAAGAAGTAGGAAAACTGACTCAACATAAAAGTAAAGGAAAGGCCTTGTTAAAGCCGAGCTAGTACGTATGCCAGTTTGAGGGGAATGAGGATAATCCTCAGGGTGCGGAACCAGTTGGTGAAGTTTGTCCCATCTGTTTTTAGCTTATCTTTCTCTAGTAATGATCCTAAGTTGAACGAGGGGCGAGGTGCTGCCATCTACAAGGTTGATTCACAATGATACATATTTAGACTTTTGTTCATAATGTGGAGTTTCAATTTAATCTCAAAATTCTAGAAAGCTCCCACTTAGATAAACACCTCTCAATTTAACTAAGTGATTACACAATCCCAGCCCCCATACCTCCCCCGATCATCACGGCCATCAGTATGCGAACCAGGTAGGCCTCTAAGCCAATCACATGAGGCATGTGACTCATGCTCGACCTTTCGGTCTCATGTGTTCCAGGCCCGCATCTACATACGTCAAGCCTGCCAATCGAACCTTGATGTTAGCTGTTCAGCAAGGCCATATCTACATATGCCAGGCTTGCCGAACCCAACCTCATGCGAACTCCGTTGAATATGTAGGAAAACTCCGGTATGTACGGAGCATCAAGCCATATGGGAGAACCTTCTAGGCGGTGCCCACCAAGGGAGAACACAACGTTGGTATTGTGAGAGATGGTCCTGTTTCGTGCTACCGTCGATATATCTAGCATACTAACATAAAACAGAAAGTAAAACTGTAAATCATACAACCTATGACCCCCCTTCATGCAAAGCAAAGTTAAACGCCTTTCTACTTTAGCTTGTGCAAGTTTTACGTGGCTGCTAGGGGTTTCGAGAGAGAGAACCGTTTCTATCCTGCGAAAAACATGCCACAACACCATCTCCCATCCGTCTCTATTACACCCCTGTCGGGGCCCTCCGTTGCAAACATCTTCGCATCGCTAATGCAGAGAGACAGACACCCCCAGCCACTTTATATGGTACAAGCCATATCTCAAGTGTGGAACCAGTCTCGCGTAAACGCGTAAGGTCGGTCGGGGGCCGCTTCATCAAACATTGCCGCAACGCTAAATGAGTCCACGTGGAGGGTAACGAATGAAGATTCGATGCCCACATCCTAGATGTGTTCTACCCATACAATACATCTACGCATAGCTAGCTCATGATAGCACAGTTGGGATACGCGGCAGAAAACACAAAATTTTCATACCTACGTTACCCGAACCCAAGATCTATGCTATGGCGATGTAAAGTAACGGAGGGAATCGGTGTTCATACCTTTGAAGTCCGAAAGAGGGAAACGTTCTTGTGAACGTGCCTGGCGTAGACTCGGAACTACGACATCCCTGTCGTGTAGAAGACCACCACCGGCGAGGATGACTCCCAGTAAACCTCCAGCGACGAAGTAGCACCACAGGTGTAGTGCCTTGAAGAGATTATACACGTACGGTACAATCGATGTTCCTCCCGGGCCCCGAACCAGGCGAGCAGCGGAAGAAAGACGGCTACGGATCCTGATTCCAGCAGAACGACGGCCTGCCTTATGGTGGAGAACTCCAATCCAGGTGCAGACTCCAAACAAGGGGAGTCCACTTCCGGGAAGGAGAAGGAGGAAGAAGGAGATATTGGTGTGTTGGAAAAAAGGGGGGTCTACCCCTCCTTATATAGGCCAAGGGGGGTGCCATCCTCCTCCCCTCCCCCATGTGGGACTAAACTCCCAAGGGGGGGGAGTGCGCCGGCCAAGGGGGGTGGTGGGCCCCACCCTTGGCGCCAAGCCCAAGGGGGGAGACCCCCTCCTCCCTTAATGGGCCCCATGGGCCCATTTAGCCTTTTTCCCATTTTTTAATTTATTTAATATGTTTTAAATATTTAATTCAGATAATTAAATAATAAAACATTATTAAAAAAATTAAAGTTTATTTTGAACTATTCAAAATCTCTGGAAACCATTCCGTCCTCCTCCGGAACTATTCCGGTGATTCCTCCTATTTCATCGATTGATCCCGTAACTGTCCTATGCATCGATTGCCCTTAATTGTAACACCCTAACGGTCCGGGAAACAACAGACATGGTCGAGACTCTTCTCATTGACCAATGACTAGTCAGTTGGACCTGGTTACAATCTTTGACAGCCCCTGCGCTTCCATCGAATGAACTTCGATCGCTTTTGGAAACCGTTAACGATACAACGTAATCCCTTTGTGCTGCGGTACTTTGTTTGTCCGAGGTTTGATCGTCGATATCCTACATACCGTGTTCACATCTAGTTCACAACAAACAACTTCTCTCGTGCATGATCATTGCATCTCTTGTGACCTAGTCACGTCCTTGCAAGGTGTTGATGCAATATCACCGAGTGGGCCCAGTGTACCTGTCCTATCACAAGGACCGACAAATCCCGCTCTGATCTATTAACATACTCATCAACCATCTATTTCGGAATACCCAAAGTGCACCATTATAGCCAGCATATTTCAGTCAGGCGGTGGGATACAAATCAAAGTCTCCTCATAGATGACAATTACGTATGATCATTACGGTCTAAGGACTAAGCCATATGTTACAAAGTCATAGCAACGCTGAACTATGTGACTCGATCACATTGCAATACTTTAGGTGGGTGTACGTCCATCACATCATTCCCCTTAACGATATGACCTCATTTTTCAATGGACTTAAGTGTCGCCATGATCAGGAAAGCTTGATCAATCAATTGCCCAATGAGATAGTTTACCCGAGTTAAACTACGGACCATGTTTTATACTACACCTGTATTAGTATTTCCAAGTAATACAGCTATAGCACAGTATAAAACGTACTATGAACAAAACAGATATGTGACAAATATCTTTATTAATTTGTCTCTAGGGCACATATCCAATAGGACCAGCGAACGAATCAACGAAAATAAGGCCCAACCACATACGCACAGCCAAAAGAGGCCCAATAAACCAAACACACACAACATTGAATCTTTTTTTTTGCTGGGATTATTGGAGTGCGGGTTGATTAGGCTAAAAGGGAGGATCTTTTTAGAAAAAATGCAAAAACGGACTAAGAAAGCCACCTCCCTTTATTATTAGGTATAGATTGTTTGAAGTTTCGGGTTTAAAGAAGTAAAAAAATTGTACCCAGTCGGCCCAGTAGCCCTTTCTCGCCGCGGGCACAATTTGAGCCCGAGACGGATTTAAAAAAAATTCGGGCTATATATAAGATGTCGAAATTTTTCTTTTTCGTTTTTTCAGAAACCCTAAATCATCCGCGCTTTTATTTCCATGCCGCCGCAGGCGAAACTCGGGATTCGCGCGGACGACGAACCTCGATTTTAACGCCGTGCCGTCTCGATTTCCGCGCTGCCGCCAGCGAACCTCGGTTTTCGTGCCCCGGCGAACCTCGGTTTCCGTTCCATCGCCACGTCAGCGGTACGTCAGCAATTTTGTCCTGTAGCGAAAAGGACTTGTCTGCGATAGAAACTTTTATTTTATTCACGAATAGGCCCTTTTTCACAGATTGCACCCTATAACGGTTTAGGCTATATCTTTTAGATCGTATATCCGTTTTAGGTGATTCTTTTTGCATTACGACCGTAGTGAAGTCTAGTTTGCAGTAGGATACACTTTTCACTGTTACATATTTCGAATTTGTATTTTGTACAGCTTTAAATTTTAAAACTTCCGGTGACCATATCTTTTTTACGGTGTATCCGTTTTCGCCGATTCCAGTTGCGTTGGGATCGTGGTGACTGATGTGCGAGATGAGGATAGTGGTTTCTCGCCCTTCGTTGGTAAACCCCGAGTGGAAGGTGTGATGTAGCATAGCAGCAAATTTCCCTCAGTAAAGATACCAAGGTTTGTCTCCAGTAGGACTCCGGAGATGATAAGTAGGTGTCAGCGGCGCAACTGACGTGGACCTGCTGTAACACCCTCAGATCCAGTACAGTAATCACTACAGTGATTCCACTGTTTATGATCATCACTGTTGCAAATCAATCCATGGTCACCTTTGATCATAGTTCTGTCAGATTCCCACCCTGATAAAATTTTCGAATAAATGTGGATTGTAAATCTTGCTCCAAGGATTGTGGATGCATGTCAATCAACTTGATCATGGTTAAACCAAATCCACCTTAGCCATCTGCATAATCCCAAGTCAATGATAATTATGAACCCAATGTTGTGGGGTTATCAACTTGTTTTATAAATTTAAAATGGAAATGAAAATCTTTGTTAAACCAAAATTTGTGGAACCTATTAAGTAAATGCCTAGCAATCATTAGGCCATGTTACTATAGTAATGGATATTTTATTAAAGTGTTTTAGGAATAATATGAAATAAAAATAAATTCTTGGGAATTATTGAATTGCCATGGTAAATTTAATAAACAAGTAGGAATTTTTAAATGGACTAAGAATTGTGAAACCATTTTTATTAAATACCAATAATCAGTAGGTCATATAAAAGCTAAATGATATTTTTTTAACTTATTTAAATAATGCAGAAAATATAAACAGTAGCAAAAATAGCTCAATTTAATATTTTGTGCATTGAATAAAATCTAGATGAATTTATTTGGGCACAAAACTTTTTGTGGCATTGTTATAAAGTGCATCACTAATTTTGGTGCATGTTTCACATTTTACAAAAATAAAACATTAGCCAAATACATTTAAACAAAGAAACAAAAGAAAAGAAAAAAAATAAATAAATAAAAAACCTAAAACCCGCACTGGGCGAGGCCCACTCCTCCCCCAGCCAGACCCACCCCCATCCCATCTCTCTCACCCCCTACTCCCCTGTTCTCCCTCCCTCACGCACAGTGCCGTGGACAGGGGAGGAGCATTGTCGCCGGCAGCCCCCCCACCCCACCTCACCTGCCCACTCTGGATAAGGCCCTCCTTTTCCCCCTCCAATCCAAGCCCCCTCCCCACTCTCCTTCCTCCCCACGCTCTGCCCCCCCTGCTACCTCTCTGCTCCCGGCGAAGCCGCGCGCCCGTCATCGCAGCGTCGCGGTTGAAGGCCACCGGTGGGCGCGCCAGCCGGTCCGGAGGCTGCGCCGCAACCTTCCACGCCAGCCCCAGCCTCAAGCCGAGGCCGGGACCCCTCCCTACGGCTCGCCCTCCGACGTCGCCGTCGTGTCCTCGCCTTCGCCGCGACCGTCCTCGACCTGAGCTCCACCGCGGCCTCTCCCCTTCCCCTGTGAGCTCATGCCTTCCCTCTCCCCCCTAATTGCGCCGCCCTTGTCCCCCGGGCGACCTCCTCGCCGTCAGCCGTGACCTCGCACGCGCACTCGCCACGTCTGGCCATGCCCCATGCCGTGGACGCGGCCCCATCCCCCAGCAGCGGCGCTGCTGCTTTGCTGCAGCAGTGGCTTGCCTGCCGCCCCCTGTAAACCTCCCCCCGCCGCGTTTCCCACCCCGACCTCGCCGGGGTTGGCGGGGATGGCCCCGCCGCCGTGCGCTTGCTCGCCGGCGAGCACACCACGGGAAAACCCCCCTGGATAACCCCCCCCCCTTAATCGCCACCCCCGGCCACTGACCCCTGGGACCCACCCAGGGGACTAACCCACTAACCCCTCTGTTAGATTAGTTAAAAAAACAGAAACAAAACTGTAAAATAAAAGTGTCTCACTGACAGGTGGGGCCACCCATTTAAATAACCCCTCTATATTAATTATATTGTTAATTATGCCCATGTGTCACTGACTACTGGGCCCCAGCTGTAAATAGAATTATAAAAACGAGTCACTGACATGTGGGCCCAGTGCCTATTTTGATTTATTAAAATGTTTTATAATTAAACAGAGGGTGACATGTGGGTCCCACATGTCAGGCACTTTGGATAATGTTTTGGATAAGGTTGGATTTATTAATAAAAGAAATTCCAGAAATTGTTTAAAAATGTTTAAAACTTTGAAATTCAATATCTTTTAAACCGTAACTCAGATCAAAAAACTTTATACATCAAAATTGATCAGAAAAATATAACGAATACGAATACACTATCCGTATGTCTAGCTCCCCCCTTATACATCAAAATTGATCAGAAAAACTTACCGAACATCGACATTCCCCCCTTCGGGCCGTTTGTCGAAAATTCCCGGTACCGATAAAAGTTGTCCAGATGAAAAACTTTTGTATACGAAAATTATTCAGAACGGATCACCGAATACAAATACGATACCCATACCTTCACCACACCCCTCTAACATACCGAACGTTGAATCGTCCCCCCCCCCTCCGTACCGTCTGTCCTATGATTTGTCCGGTACTGTTAAAGTATCCGGATGAATTTATTCTGAACATGAAAGTTGTTCGGATTGTTTCAACTAGCACGGTTACACCATCCACGCGTTTGTCGGATGTCCACGACACCTCCGGCATGAACCCTTCCCCCTCCGGACACTCTGTCGATAATCACCCGGAGCCGGTAGTTCATCCCCACATGAATTTTCGTTCAAAGCAAAGTGCATTGCGCTGCGTTAGAACACCGTTAAAATTTCATCTGTCATGTCATGCATCTGTTTGTATATGCTTGCTGTGTATTTACTTTTTCTTCCCCCCTTAATCTCCGATAGACCCCGCTGCTGCCGTCGACTACACCGATGCTTAGTACGACTACTTCGTCGACGACCGTACCGCTACTGTCGAGCTACCAGGCAAGCAGAGCCATTCTCTTCCCCAGATATCGCCTATCTTTCCGTACATTTCTTGCACTAGGCATTGTTACTGCTGCTGCTACATTGCTTACCTATTCAATTGCATAGCCTGTCATTGTAGCCCCTTGATGTACCTTCCTTTAATCCTATGCTGCCTATTTTTACTTATGCATTATTCAGCAGTAAACCCTGCGCATTGATAGCTAGGTTTAGAATAGAGGGTCGTGATCACTTTGGGAGTGATTGCGGAAACGATATATTACAACTGCAACAGGTACGGATCAATGCAGACGCCCTAGGGAACCTACAACGGCGAGACTCTGCCGAGTCGCTTCGAGTTTGACTTACGAGTGGAATGGACTCGTATTTCACTCTCATCGGCTCAGTAGCGTAGCATCACCGGGATGATACGAGGTTTACCTCTTTAGTTCATTCCGCTGATATCTCTGTCAAACCTCTTTAAGTGTGCCATCGAGGGTGATACCTCCTGATTTCACTTAATGGTAGGAACTCGAACTAACTGGTGTCCTTAAAGGTAAGAAGTCGGGTGACCCAACGGTGCCCGCGAGTGGTATTGCGACAGGACGACAAGGAGGGTACGACCAGTGTACCGGTGTGCTTGGCCCCTGATCGTTGGCCGCGAGAGTTACCAAACCACGAAAGTCGAGCTCCTCCAGGAGCACACGCGAGACAAGGTAAGGAGACGGTTCAACTTGTTGGTAACCGCAATGACTTGGTGGGACGACAGGGTAGGCACCGATGTACTGGTGGTCCTGGCTGCTATCGTTGTCCGCGGGTCAGTTAAGTCGAGGCAACGATAACGGTTGTCACGCAGGTTAATTAAAATGCTAAATGGTTTAGTGAATGTCTTGAGTTGGCTATATGCCATGTACGCCCTACCTACCCGTGGGAATTACGAGTTTATGGGCTCCTCTGCTTCGTAGTGTCGTCCGAGGACTCTTCAGACGTCAGCAGTACCGCGGGCTGATTGCCGGGAAGTGCGCTGTCTTCTTTGCTCGAGCTGTGTTGTTTTTGTTACGGCTTCCCGGCCACCCACGCACCGTGCAGGAGTACGTCAGGGTTGGGGTCCAAGGCCCTGAGTACTTAGGATTTAGACCGGCGGATGGCCTCTATGTTGAGTTTGAAAGATGGGCTATGAAGTGTCGGATAGCCTCGGTGGATCGTTCCCTAACAAGGTTCCCGCCACCCTGGAGATCCGTGCGTGTAGCGTAACACAAGTGCACCCTTACATGGAAGATTAATCTATTCGAATAGCCGTGTCCACGGTAACAAGACGCTTTATGCTGAAGCTGGATCTTACCACTAGAAACTATTATTATTAAACTGTATGGTTCCGGGTTTTCTTCCTCGCGGGTATGTCGAGGAGGTGAACTCGGAGGCATTGTTAATTATTACAACTTATTATTATACAATGCTGTAGCAACTTCTGCTGCATTGTTACTATATGCTTTATATAAACTATTGGCTGATTCTTACCTCATACTTCAAGACATCGTCGGAAGATGCTAGTCTTCGATAGGCCTAACTTCTTACCCTTGCTCTGGATTTCTGTCTTTCAGTCCACTATATACAGCCTCTTCTTTCCGTTGATACAATGCATAATGCTTAGTAGCGGACGTAAGACTCGTTGGTATGCTAGATACTCACCTCCTTTATTTTCCCCTTTATTTGTTTTGCCTGATCGGCCGCTGCAGTCGACGTTGGAGCCTTGGAGTCCAGGAGCAGGAGATCCCCGATGCCAACCACCACAACATGAAGATCCCCGATGCCTCCTACGACGTCGAGTTCCCCTTTGACCAGGAGTAGTTTGGAGGTTCCCAGGCAGGAGGCCTCGCCTTTTCGATCGTTGTTGTTTATGTGCTAGCCTTCTTAAGGCAACCATGTATCCTTGTGTCTGTACTCAGATACTATTGCTTTCGCTGACTTTGTGCTCTCGAGCTATTGTATTCGAGCCCTCGTGGGCCCTGTCTTGTATTATACAGCTTGTATTATTTTTATTGTAGAGTTGTGTTGTGATATCTCACCGTGAGTCCCTGATCTCGATCGTGTACCTTGCGTGTATGATTACTGTACACGGTCTGATTTTGGGGGCGTCACACCTGCACATAGACATGATAACTTTGTTCCCAACGAAGTTCAGAGAGGTTGTCAATCTCTCTGGTTTTGTTGTTCACAAAGGGTCAAACACAAGGGATAATGATAGCAAGTGAAAGTAAAAGCAGAAAAGTAAATAAGCGTGTAAACAGTGATGAGGACATGGACCGGGATACGTGATGTTCACTAGTGATGTCTCTTTACCAAAAGACGATAAAACTGCTATGCGAGGTAAACAAATTACAGAAGGGAAATTGACAGGATTATGAACGCACCGCAATGCTAACTATGATACAAAAGAAAGGAAGAGACTCAAAAGCATGGGCAGTACGCCAAAATAAGTAGACCGAAATCCAACTTCATCTACTACTAATCATCCACCTTGAGATATCTATCCAGAACATCTCGCTGGTATTAAGTTGCGAGCCCCACCCAAAGTGTAAACCCAAAGCAATAGACAACTGCATTAAAAAGAACTTTGCGTAAAGTAAACAATCCTTGTAACCGCGGTTACAAGCACCGTTGTTTTCCCCCTTGTGGCAACAACACATCCCCTAGACTCTTGTTTCTGTCACTCAACCGTGTCATCGGGGGGCATGAACCCACAATCGAGCAAAACGTTCCCTCTTGGAGTTACTACCTACTACTTGGCCAAAGCAATAAACAGCAACGGAGAACATGCAAGAATTACTTAGGAACAAAAATATAAGAGATAAGAACCAAATATATTACTCTATCACAATCTGAACATAATCTCATAATCCATCCGATCCCATCAAACTCAGCATAGCAATAGCAGAAATATTACAAAAGTGCCTCGATCATGTAGGGCAGCTCACGAGGTCTAAACCATGAAGAAAAAAGATGGGAGGAGAACATCACATAGCTACTGATCACGGACCCATGGTCCAAAGGAAACTACTCACGAGACATCCGGGAAGCATCCATGGTGGAGAGGAGACTCCCGAAGGTCGGCCCTCCCTCCGGCAGGGTGCCGGGAAGAGGTCTTCTGGTGCTCCCGATCTCGAAAGCGCGGCGGCGGTGGAACAGAGGCGAGTTTGCGAAATAGGGTTCTGTCTTCGAAGTTTCCCCGTGACGGATAATAAATAGGAGAATGGGGGCAGCCAGAGGTGGACCAGGGGCCCCAGGCGCCCCCCTGGCGCGGCTAGGGGTGGGGCCGCGCCGGGTGGCCGCCTGGGCCACCCCTGGCTCCCCTATGGCCCCAATGGGGCTCTTCGCGAAGCTTCCTGTACGCTCGTCCTCGAGTAGGTAAATGATAACGGCATAATTTTTCTGGTGACATGCTAGCAACCATATAAGAACTTTGAAAAGTAAAGCAATTAAGGTTAGAGATTCAAATCAAGTCATAACATGCAAGAGTCTATATTAGCATTGAAACAAGTAACAAAAGAACAAAAGGTGCAAGAGCTCTTGTTGTCTGTGACTCGAATGTCTCCAAATGGTGTTTGCGTGCAAGAAGGGGGATAGGGAATACGAGAAAAAGTATTTTTGTGTTGAGAACTCAATCTACTAAAGTTTCACACTTGGTCCTCTTTGGAATCTTATCTTGACTCGTCCCGGACCACTAGCCAGGTACAAGTCAATTTGATCCACTCCTTTTCGATATTTTGAGCACCCATGCAATGGATGAGCGTAATCACGAGAGTTTACACTTAGGATGGCAAAGAGAGAAGTACGGAGGAGGAAGACAAAAAAGGATGATAAAGGCTCACATCAATGAGGACAGTCATAGGCAAGGGATGCCAAATGATAGATATGATGTGAGGAGTAGGGATTTCGATGCAACGGATGCACATACGAGCTAAGAAGCTCTCCAATGGAACTAGTGGGGGTGCATCTAACTTGCTCGCTCATGAAGACCTAGAGCTCGTTTGAGGAGGCTCATCCTTGGAATATGCAAGCCAAGTTATAAAGTGTGAAGGTCCCCACATAGCTATATGCATAAAGATCATCTCTATGGAGTACAAGGATATAAAGGGAGTACTAGTGTGGATCTCTCAAAAGGATAGTTGTGTTGCCCCTTTCTCTCTTTTTATTTCTTTTTCTATTTTTTTCTATTTTTTTGTGGCCTCAATGGCTCTTTCTATTTAACTCTCATTTGTCCTCTTTGGGATCTTTTATTGTGTCCACTTTGGGATCTTTTTCTCACTTAAGGGCAACACTCTATTTTACAAGAAGGTAAAGGAGATCTTTCACACTTTACAAGGTACTCAAAATCATAAAGAAGATGTAACTATCATGATGTATGCAATGTATGTCGCTGCCAGTGTAGCAGGAACATGTATGACATGAAGATCAAGTCATGAAGAGGTGGATGTTGCATCGCAATATATCTCGGAAAGGCTATGGAAATGCCTTGATAGGTAGGTATGGTGGATGTTTTGAGGGAAGATATAAGGAGGTTTATGATGACAGAGCGTATCATGCCAAGGGTTTGGATGTAATGGAGAAAGTGGACACCAACTCTCGGAGTGAGAAGAAGGCAATGCACGGCACAGGAGAGGCTAGAAAAATATGGGAAGGTGGAAGTGTCAACTTTCAATACTTACATTAGTCCGAAGAACTCATGCACTTATTATCGGTAACTCTCAATCTAACAAGGAGGTTCACAAAGAGACAAGTACCTAGAGGAGGAGTGTATGGGGGTTTGGTTATCCTTGCGCATCCTCGACTCATGGTACGTGAGTGTTCTCTGATATCCGATCCCTCCAAAGATTAGTGATCCATCTAGTAGCTAGAGTTCTCAACTACTTTTGTAGGTTTTTAAAATAAACATGGATTTCCCAAAATACGACACCTATCACTAATAGGCTAGAGCTCTTGACACCAAAAGTTCAAACATTACTCACATCAATACCTCAAAACTATTGCAAGTTACCACTAGAATTAAATAGCGACCTCAATTACCTACTTTCAAGACAAGACACAACTCAGTGCACCAACCAACTCTCTTTAACAAGATAAACATGAAAAATAAAAATAGTTCCAGAAAAAAACTAAACAAAAGCCAAGGCTCTTGCTAAAGATAAACTAAGACTAAAACTAAACATGGCAGTAGCTATGAAAAGATAAAGAACACACAACAGCAAAAAGATAGGCAGGAAAAATCCCATGATGTGTTCTAGATTTTGAAAGTGGAGCGTGTTTCTCTCGCACACATAGTAAGACGGGATCTAATTTGTTATGAACAGCAAGCAAAGCTAAAGAAAACTAAAAATAAAAACTAAGAGCGAGACGCTTCAAGCATAGCACATAACGCATGAAGTGATAGAAATATAGTGAGGCGAAGGACGAACTGATGTTTGTTGATGGAGAAGGGGATGCACGGGGGAATCCCCAAGCTTAGACGCTTGAGTCTCCTTGAATATTTATTGGGGATGCATGGGGGCATCCCCAAGCTTGAGCGCTTGACACTCCTGGATCTTCTTTCATCATCTTCCATCGCACACTTGAAAACTCCCTTCATACATAACTCATCATAAGCTGATTAGAGAGGTTAGTACCCTTAATAAATAAATTTTCCCTACTAGATATAAATATAATCGTGAGGAGCTACTGTTTCTCCAGAGTACCAAAAGGTTTTTGCAAAGAAAAAGCAAGCTTAAGGTTTGCAAAAGTTAGGAGAGACAAAACGTGGCAGAATCTGTGAAAAAGAGAACAGCAGGTAGTAAAGAATTTTTTACGGGCACTTCTGAAACTCAAATAAAAAAACTCAGAACATACGGAAGTTTTTTAATTGTATAGAGAACGCTGTGTAAAAATTTCAGCTCAAAAAGATGAACTGGGATTTTTCTGGAATTTTTCTGGTCACGAGGACAGAATCTGTTTTGTGGACAGCATGTCACAACTTTTACTTCCCTTGCCGTAAGAGGCTATAACTTGGCACAAAGTTGAAAAAAAAAGATACAATGATGTTGCTACAGTAGTAAAAATCATCAATACTCAACAAAAGAAAAATAAAAACCTAAATTCGTTGCGGGCTGCCTCCCGAAAGCGCTTTCTTTTATGCCTTTTAGCTAGGCATGATGCAAAAGATCAAGTTGTAGCAATCGAATCATTATCAAGATCATCAAAAAGCTCTTCAATTGTACAACTAGTCTTAAGAGGTCTTTCAAACAAAGGCCTAATGAGGATACTTCTAGGGAGAAAACCAAAAGGTGGAAAATCAATAGAAGATTCATTTATAAAATTATCAAAGAGAGGTATTTCTTCCAAAGTTTTCATGGTTTCAACTTCTTTAGCAATGGGTGGTTTATTTTTAGGTCGGGGAACCCTAGGGACATAATTGAACTTAGGTTCCCTTCTTCCTGAAGTCTCTACCTTTTTTGGTTTGATTGAGGAAAAAGTAGTTCCTAGAGTATTAATGATTTCCTCAATCTTATTAATCCTAGAAAGATCCGTATCACCGGATTTGATGACCTCCAAAGTTTTAATAATTTTAAGCATGTCGCTATCAAGCCTATTCAAATTCCCTTGAATCTTGCGATCCAACTCATTTATCCTAGTTATACTTGATATTTCTAACTCTATCTTTTCAAGTTTCTTCATAATGTGAGCTAGAGTTATATCTTCTTGTATGCTAGCAATAGGGAGATTTCCAACAAGATTTTCAATAACATTAAGAGACTCCCAAGTTGGGGCTTCTAGAAAATTCTCATTGATAGCAGTATCTAATATGAACCTATTCCAAGGAGTAATCCCGACATAAAAATTTCTAAGCAGGATAGTAGTGGATTGCTTCTTGGTGGCTCTTTTTTGAGAATCATTAATTCTATACCAAGCATCTTTTAAACTTTCTCCACCTTTTTGTTTAAAGGTGAGAACCTCTGTCTCAACAAAGGCAAAAGGGCCAGACATAACGACAACTAGCAAGATAAATATTTTTTTTGTAATTTTTGATATAAGAGACAAAGATAAAAACTTAAAGATAAACTAACTAGACTAAAAAACAAAGGTAAAGGGTAGTGTGCAACTCCCCTATCTTAGCACTCGGAGTCCCCGGCAACGACGCCAGAAATTTGGCTTGATGTGCGAGATGATGGTAGTGGTTTTTCGCCCTTCGTTGGTAAACCCCAAGTGGAAGGCGTGATGTAGCACGGCAGCAAATTTCCCTCAGTAACGATACCAAGGTTTGTCTCCAGTAGGACTCCGGAGATGATAAGTAGGTGTCAGTGGCGCAACTGACGTGGACCTGCACATAGACACGATAACTTTGTTCCCAACGAAGATCAGAGAGGTTGTCAATCTCTCCGGTCTTGTTGTTCACAAAGGGTCAAACACAAGAGAAAATGATAGCAACTGAAAGTAAAAGCAGAAAAGTAAATAAGCGTGTAAACAGTGATGAGGACATGGACCGGGATACGTGATGTTCACTAGTGATGTCTCTTTACCAAAAGACGATAAAACTGCTATGCGAGGTAAACAAATTACAGAAGGGCACAGCAATGCTAACTATGCTACAAAAGAAAGGAAGAGGCTCAAAAGCATGGGAAGTACGTCAAAATAAGTAGACAGAAATCCAACTGCATCAACTACTAATCATCCACCTTGATATATCTATCCAGAGCATCTCGCTGGTATTCAGTTGCGAGCCCCACCCAAAGTGTAAACCCAAAGCAACAGACAACTGCATTAAAAAGAACTTTGCGTAAAGTAAACAATCCTTGTAACCGCGGTTACAAGCACCGTTGTTTTCCCCCTTGTGGCAACAAAACATCCCCTAGACTCATGTTTCTGTCACTCAAGCGTGTCATCGGGGGGCATGAACCCACAATCGAGCAAAACGTTCCATCTTGGAGTTACTACCTACTACTTGGCCAAAGCAATAAACAGCAACGGAGAACATGCAAGAATTACTTAGGAACAAAAATATAAGAGATAAGAACCAAATATATTACTCTATCACAATCTGAACATAAATTCATAATCCATCAGATCCCATCAAACCCAGCATAGCAATAGCAGAAATATTACAAAAGTGCCTCGATCATGTAGGGCAGCTCACGAGGTCTAAACCATGAAGAAAAAAGATGGGAGGAGAACATCACATAGCTACTGATCACGGACACATGGTCCAAAGGAAACTACTCACGAGACATCCGGGAAGCATCCATGGTGGAGAGGAGACTCCCGGAGGTCGGCCCTCCCTCCGTCAGGGTGCCGGGAAGAGGTCTTCTGGTGCTCCCGATCTTGGAAGCGCGGCGGCGGCGAAACAGAGGCGAGATCGCGAAAAAGGGTTCCTCCTCTGGAGTTTCCCCGTGACGGAGAATAAATAGGCGAAGGTGGGCAGCTAGAGGTGGACCAGGGGCCCCAGGCGCCCCCTGGCGTGGCCAGGGGTGGGGCCGCGCCGGGTGGCCGCCTGGGCCACCCCTGGCTCCCCTCTGGCCCCACTCGGGCTCTTCGCGAAGCTTCCTGTACGGTGATTTTTCCCGGAATTTTCCTGGCACTTTTTATATGGGGGAAAACTGTAATAGAAAAACTGCAGAAAACAGGAACTGGCACTGGGGTGCACTGAGTTAATAGGTTAGTCCAAATATGATCAAAAGTGTATGAAAGTGTATCTAGATCATAGCAATGTCACACAAAACATGCATGGAGCAAGCAGAAATTATAGATACGTTTTGGACGTATCAGTGACATGTAGATATCGTTTAGCTACTGTTTAATGGTTTTACTTGCTGTTCATTTGTATCTTTTAATGTTGAAATTGTTTAGGTGTGAAGTGTGATGTTGATTGTTATACTGTTGATCGTGTAGATTGTCTGGAGTGCAGAAAGGTTCAGAAATAAGTGTTAGAGTACTTCAACACCGTTCAAGGCAAGTCTCACTTTTGGTTATGCACATTCTATGTCTCTATGCATGTGAAATATTACTACCTTATGCTGAAACCTGGTAGGATAGCCACATGTTTTGATTGATCATTATATCCAACGTTGTTATGCTTTAGTATTTCTTGTGCTATGTGATTATATGCTTACTGTTGAAATGATAATCATGGGGGAATTTATTGTGTTATTCAGGTGCTGTGACAACATTATTATTAGTAAAATAGTAGCTTGCAATTGAGGTACTGTAGAGTGGTATTGCATCCTGAGGGCTCTGTAATATTCACGTACGATTGTTTGTGTGGCATTGCACCCTGAGGGCTCTGCAATGTTCACTTGGTGTCTAGGTAGTGGCACTGTATCCTGAGGGCTCTACAGTGTTCACGATAGGGTGATGTTGCATCCTGAGGGCTCTATAACAGTCACGAATGTGTTTGTAGTGGCATCGTATCCCGAGGGCTCTATGATGTTCACGAATAGGAGGTATGTGTGCTATTGTATCCCGAGGGCTCTACAATACTCACGAAACCATGATCCCGAGGGCTCTCATGGCTGATAGGGTGATGTTTCATCCTGAGGGCTCTGTAACAGTCACGAATGTGTTTGTAGTGGCATCGTATCCTGAGGGCTCTATGATGTCCACGAATAGAAGGTACGTGTGCTATTGTATCCTAAGGGCTCTACAATACTCACGAAACCATGATCCCGAGGGCTCTGATGGCTGACATTAGAAATCCTATGATCCTGAGGGCTCTCATAGGCGGTTTAGTTAGATATTGCCCTTTGTGGGTTGATATTAACTTGAGATGATAAAAGTGTTCAGTAGTAAGTAGAAGTAGATGAATGCCAACTTTGTGTACAACAAACTAAGCTTGATTCATGTTCTTGTTTTGGAATTAGTTGTAGGATTGCTTTGTCACTTGTGATACTTGCCGTACAAATCAGATGTACTGACCCGTGTTCGGGCTGTAACATTCGATGTTGCAGGATTGTATACGACGAGTAAGTGATGCGTTGTAGGGTTACGATGTCTATACTCAACTGTGCCGGTGGAGTTGATGGACGCCACGAAGCTCTTTCTTATGTTTCCGATGTATTCTATTTGTAAGCTAGCCTTGAGCTATGCAGGTATGATAAATTGTAATACTGGATCTTCGATGTAATATATATGACATGTGGTTTATTCTTGATATTACATCATGTACTGTGGGTGCTAGCTATTGATCCAGATACTAGCACAGAATGCACAGAGACTTGGATTCTTAGTGAATGGGTCGTTACAAACTCTCAATCTAATAAGGAGGTTCACAAAGAGACAAGCACCCCGAGGAGGACTGTATGGGGGTTTGGTTATCCTTGGGCATCCTCAACTCATGGTACGTGAGTGTACTCTAATATTCGATCCCTCCAAAGATTAGTGATCCATCTAGTAGCTAGAGTTCTCAACTAGTTTTTGTAGGTTTTGAAAATAAACACGGATTGCCCAAAATACGACACCTATCACTTATAGGCTAGAGCTATTAACACCAAATGTTCAATCATTACTCACAACAATTCCTCAAAACTATTGCAAGTTACTACTACAATTGAATAGCAACCTCAATTACCTACTTCAAGACAAGACAGAACTCAGTGAAACAACCAACTCTCTTAAAAAGATAGACATGAAAACTAAAGAGAGTTCCAGCAACAAACTAAACAAAAGGTAATTCTCTTGAAAAAGACAACACGAAAACTAGAAGCTAAACATGGCAGCAGCTACGAAAAGATAAAGAACACACAACAAAAGAAAGATAGGCATGAAAATCCTATGATGTGTTCTAGATTGAAGTGGAGCGTGTTTCTCTCCCACACAAAGTAAGCTGGGTTCTAACTTGTTATGAACAACAAGCAAAGCTAAAGAAAACTAAAAAGGAAAACTAAGAGCGAGACGCTCCAAGCATAGCACATAACGCATAAAGTGATAAAAATATAGTGAGAGGGAGGACGAACTAATGATTGTTGATGGAGAAGGGGATGCATGGGGGCATCCCAAGGATTATACGCTTGAGTCTCCTTTAAAATTTATTGGGGATGCATGGGGTCATCCCCAAGCTTGAGCGTTTGACACTCCCGGATCTTCTTTCATCATCTTCCTTCGCACACTTGAAAACTCCCTTCATACATAACTCATCATAAGCTGATTAGAGAGGTTAGTACCCTTAATAAAATATTTTTTCTCCACTTGAAATAAAGATAATTTTGAAGAGCTACCGTTTCTCAAGATTTCCAAAAAGTTTTTACAAGGAAAAAGCAAGTTTGTGGTTTGCAAAAGAAAGGAAAGACAAAACGTGGAAGAATCTGTGAAAAAAAGAACAGAAGGTAGTAAATAGTTTTTTCAGGGTACTTCTGCAACTCAAATCAAAAAACTCAGAACATACGCTCGAAATTCAATTATATAGAGCACGCCGTCAAAAAAATTTAGATCAAAAAGATGATCTGGTGATTTTAGGCCAATTTTTTCGTCCAAGGACAGAATCTGTTTTCTGGACAGCATGTCACAACTTTTGAACTTTCTTGCAATCGAAGGCTAAACTTGGCACAAAGATGGAAAATAAAGATACAATGATGTTGCTACAGTAGCAACAAGCATCAAGACCACTAAAAACTTAAAGTAAAAAACTCAAAGTAAAGATAACAAGGGTTGTCTCCCTAGAGCTTTTTCTTTATAGCCATAAAGATAGGCTTAAGATTTTAATGATGCTCTCGTAGGAATAAGAGTTGAAGAGCAAAAGGGAGCATCAAGAAGAAAATACCAATCATATTTAAGTCTAACATGTTTCCTATGCATAGGAATATTGCAATAGAATAATTCATTTAATCACAAAGCAATAAGCATAGGAAGGAGGAACAAGTGCAGCTTCAAAACCTTCAACATAAAGAGAGGGAACATGATATTATTAAAATATATATAAGCATATGTTCCCTTCTCATAATAATTTTCAGTGAGATAATGAATAAACTCAAAAATATAAGTATCACATAAAGCATTGTTACCATGATCCACATGCAAAAATATACTCTTACTCTCCACATAAGCATAATCTTTCTCATTGGTAGTAGTGGGAGTATGACTATCATAAACAACTTGAACACTATAGATTAATTGTGTATTTGGAAGATGGGTATCAGCAAGGGAGTAATTCCCTCCATGGTTATAACAAATTTCATAAGGATAATTTCTCCTTATCTCATATGTACCTTTACAATCACTATAGATAGGAGTTATAACATCATCATAGTAGAGAAGGGCATTATCATTGCTACCAACTATATTTGTAAAAATTTTGTATTTATTCTTACTAGCAAAAGAATTATCAATTACCACATCGCTAATGGGTAAAGGACTTGCAATCCTATCATACCCAAGATTAGGTCTTTCCATATCATCACTCTCAAAGTTGGTACCAAAAATATTTTCAAGATCATAAGTAGCATTATCATCATTTTCCCAATCACAAAAAGTAACATGCATATAATAATCGAAATCATCTTCAATAGTGCCTACGGACTTAACATCAGGATAATAATGAATGTAATCAAGCTCACCATCCTCCAAAAATTTATGTCCGTTAGGATAAAAATTGTTGCGAGGAATATGTTCAGGCCAGTTTGATACCCATTCTTCTTCCTTCTTGCTCCTCTTCCTCCTCCTCTTCTTTTTCTTCTCCTTCACCTTAGGAGGGAGTAGTTGGAGATGAAGCTTCTCCACATATCCTGGTTTATCATTAGAAACAATAGGGGAAACTTGGGACAAACTAACCTGTTTATTAGTAGAAATATAAGAGACATTTGATACTTTGGTAAAGTTCCCTCCTTTCTAATATTACTTATGTAATCATTTTCATGGCAATTAACAACACAATAGATATGGCAATTTTGCAAAGTGTTGTTTATTCCTAAGGCATTAACATCTAGCCAAGAAGTTTTTTCTGATAGCTCTTAACACATAAAAAATAACATAAGTTCATCATAAAGATCAGAAGTGATCATGTTATCACACAACTGATTAACAGTTATGTTTTGAAAGTTCATGCATTGAAAATTAAAGTGACCCTCTATACAATAAAGTTCACAAGTAAAAGGATAAAGGTCACACAATTCTCTAGCAATTTCATTTAAATCTTTGACCCAAGTGATTGTTATTTCATGCTTATGTTGCTTACAATACTTCTCTTCTTCAATCATAGGCCTTTCACAAGGTCTATCCACCCCACAAAAATTAACATGATTATGTAAAACTTCATTTTCTGGAATAGGATCATGCATGTTGCAATCATCATGAACAAATTTATTTTCTTTGCAAATCTCTTTAAAAGGTTCATGATGCTTGATCGAATTATCCTTAGGCATATTAATATGTGAAGAAAAAGATTTGAGGAAACCAACAAGGGAGTTGAGAATCAAGCCCAAACTTAGCACTAAACTTATTAAAACTTGCGGTTTCAATAAAGGACTTAATGCAATCATACTCAAAATTTATACCTGAGTCTTTACCTTTGTCGATCTCCCAATCTTCAGTATTGCGTTGAATTCTTTCAAGGAGTTCCCATTTAGCATCAATTTTTTCGTTTGTGATAGAACCCATAGAGGACGCATCGAGCAAGTCTTTATCCTGTCGAGAGAGCCTCGCATAAAAATTAGTAATAGTTATATATTTGGGGATCCCATGGTTAGTATATTTTAGCATTAAAGTTTTCAGTCTCCCCCAAGCGTGAGATATGCTCTCTCTGTCATGGGGATAGAAATTATAAGCATAATTCCTATTCTCATGACCTTGATGAAGAGGATAAAACTTGGAGTAAAAGAGAGACTGGATCTCTTCCCAATCCAGCAGGTGAGAATCATATAGTAGGATGTACCATTCCAATGCTTTTCCTTTCAGTGACAAGGAAAATAATTTCCTCATGACTTCACCACTTGTCAAACCTGAAATCTTAAATAACTCACAAAGTTCTGTAAGTTTCAACAAATGAATACTGGGATTGACTGTCCCATCATAACAATCATTCCTAACTATTTCAATTATCCCAAGTGGAATTTTGAATGGGATACTTTCATTAGGTGGAGGAGACTTCTCTACCACGGGTGTGGTAAAGCGGCCTTCCCCAAGCAGCGAACTAAGAGTGCAGTTTTCCATAAACATAACTAGTGAAAAATAAAAACAAGAAACGGAAATATTTAATTGCAAGATCTAAAGATATACCTTCAAACGCTTACCTCACCGGCAACGGCGCCAAAAATATCTTGATGTCTACGCACACTTCTATTCTTGTAGACTATGTTGGGCCTCCAAGCGCAGAGGTTTGTAGGACAGCAGCAATTTCCCTCAAGTGGATGACCTAAGGTTTATCAAACTCAGGGAAGTAGATGTTGAAGATGGTCTCTCTCAAGCAATCCTACAATTAAGATACATAAAGTCCCTTGTGTCCCCAACACACCTAATACAACTAGGAGTTGTATAGTTGCACTAGTTCGGTGAAGAGACGGTAAAATATGAGTGCTAGGTGTGGCAAAGCAAGGTAATATAAATCAGTAATAAAAAGTGCAGAAAGCAAACAAGTAGTAAACGTGAGCGCAAACGGTATTGCAATGGTGGAAACAAGGCCTAGGTTTCATACTTTCACTAGTGGAAACTCCCAACAACATTAACATAGTCTAATCTCATGATAGAAAAGGTAAGGATACGGTTCAGTTTGTTGGTAACCATAGAGACTTGGTGGGACGACAGGGCAGGCACCGATGTACTGGTGGTCCTGCCTGCTATCGTTGTCCGTGGGTCAGTTAAGTCGTCGCAACGATAAAGTTTGTCCCGCAAGTTAATAAAATGACTAAGGGTTCGGCGGATGACTTGAGTAGCCTTTTGGCTTATACGCGCTGCCTACACGTGGGAATTACGAGTTATGGGCTCCTCTGCTTCATAGTCTCGTTGGAAGACTCTTCATACGTCAGCAGTACCGCGGCCTGTGCTGGAAAGTGGTGTTGTCTTATTTGCTCGCGCGGTGGTGTCTTATTTGGTCTTATTTTGCTTCACCGGCCAGCATCGCACCGTGCAGGAGTACGTCGGGTTTAGGGTCCAAAGCCCCGCGTACATAGGATATAGTCCGACGGATGACCTCTCTGTTGAGTTTGAAAGATGGGCTACGGATTGTCGGATAGCCTTGGTGGAGCGTTCCCTAACAAGGTGCCCGCCACCCTGGAGATCCATGCGGGTAGTGTAACACAAGTGCACCCTTGCAGGGAAGATTAATCTATTCGAATAGCCGTGTCCACGATAAGAGGACACTTTATGCTGAACCTGGATCTTACCACTATAAATATTATTATTAAATTGTATGGTTTCGGGTTTTCTTCCTCGCTGGTATGTCGAGGAGGTGATATCAGAGGCATTGCTAATTATTACAACTTACTATTATACAATGCTGCATCAACTTCTGCTGCATTGTTACTTTATGCTTTATATAAACTGTTGGCTATTCTCTCCTCATGCTGCAAGACCCGTTGGAAGATGCTAGTCTTCGATAGGCCTAGCTTCTTACCCTTATTCTGATTTCTATCTTGCAGTCCACTATATATAGCCTCCCCTTTCCATTTGATACAATGCATAAATGCTTAGTAGCGGACGTAAGACTCGCGGGTATGCTAGATACTCACCTTTGCTTTATTTCCCCCTTTTCGTTTTGCCTGATCGGCCGCAGCAGTCGACGTTGGAGCCCAGGAGAAGGAGTATCCCGGAGGCGACTACTACGACGTTGAGTTTGCCGTCGACCGGGAGTAGTTCTGTGGATCCCAGGAAGGAGGCCTCGCCTTTTCGATCTGTACCTCTGATGTCATTTGTGCTAGCCTTCTTAAGGCAAAACTTGACTAACTATGTCTGTACTCAGAAATTATGGCTTGTAGGACTTATGCATTCGGATCCTCGTGATCCCTTGTATTGTAACATATTGGTTTATCCTTTTGTGTTTAGTGTTGTGCTTTGATATTCTCACCGTGGCACCCTAATCTCAGCCGTGTACCCTGCGTGTATGATTACTATACACGGTCTAATTTTGGGGGCATCACAAGTTGGTATCAGAGCCGACTGCCTGTAGGAAGCCACCCCACCACTACTTGGTCGAAGTTGGGTCTAGACTTTGAAAAAACTATTTTGCTAACTTAATGTTTGGCTTACGGGCCCACATCGATGTCACTACGTGTGATATCTATGGTATTAGGATCCTTTTCTCCTTGCCTATACTCTGGGACTCTGCTCTCTTATCCTTGCTGGTAAGTTTTACTAACTCTGACATTAGGATCATGTTCTCTTGATTCCACCCGGCGTTCTGGTGCTTCCCCATTGATTGAGTCGTGTCGCAGGAGTTCTGACCCAGGTCCCGGACCGCGGATCCCATTCTCATTCTGGGCAGGCCGCGCGTTCTCTGGCACAAACTCCTGTGGCCAACAGTTTTCTTGCGGCGTGATTGACATTGTAGAATCTATGTCGCGTCGTATAATCCTTACCGCGGTCTGCGCGCCGCCTAGTGAGTCCTTTTTCCTTAATTTTTACGACATTACGCTGCCCTATTTTCGATTGACTCTGTGTGTGAATGTGTATGTCTTATATGACTACTCCTATAGATCCGCGCTTCCTCTTATTTGTCACTTTACTTTAGGCTTGATTACGGTATCCCTTTAAATTTTCATCGCTGAAATACCCCTGTTAAATTCTAGCCGAATGGCTGGTCGTGGTGGTCGTTGGTATGTCCAAAACGTATCTATAATTTCTGTTTGCTCCATGCCTCTTTTGTGTGATATTTCTGTGATATTGATGAACTTCCATACACTTTTCAACCTATTTGGACTAACCTATTAACTCAGTGCACCCCAGTGCCAGTTCCTATTTTCTGCAGTTTTTATATTTCAGGTTTCCCCCTTATTAAAAGTACCAGAAACATTCTGGGAAAAATATTGGAAAAATCAGCTTACCGGAAGCTTCACGAAGAGCCCGGGAGGGGCCAGAGGGGAGCCAGGGGGGCCCAGGCGGCCAGAGGGCGCGGCCAGGCCCCTGTCCGCGCCAGGGGGGCGCCTGGAGCCCCTGGCCCACCTTTGGCTGCCCCCCTTTCGCCTATTTATTCCCCGTGACGAGAAACCCTCGGGGATGAAACCCTTTTTTGGCGATCTCTCCTCTTTTCCGCCGCCGCCGCGCTTCAAAGATCGGGAGCACCAGAAGACCTCTTCCCGGCACCCTGCCGGAGGGAGGAATCACCTCCGGGAGCTTCTCCACCACCATGGATGCTTCCCGGATGAACCGTGAGTAGTCCACCTTGGACCATGAGTCCATGATCAGTAGCTATGTGATGTTCTCCTCCCCTCTTTGTTCTTCATGGATTAGACCTCATGAGCTGCCCTACATGATCGAGGCACATATGTAATTTTTCTGCTGTTGCTATGCTGAGTTTTCTGGGATCTGATGGATTATGAGATTATGTTCAGATTGTGATTGAGTAATATATTTGATTCTCTTCTTTTATATTTATGTTCTTGAGTAACTCTTGCATGTTCTCCATTGCTGTTTATTGCTTTGGCCAAGTAGTAGGTAGTGACTCCAAGAGGGAGCGTTATGCATGATTGTGGATTCATGCCCCCCGATGACTAGCTTGAGTGTTAGAAACATGAGTCTAGGGGATGTGTTGTTGCCACAAGGGGGGAAACAATGGTGCATGTACTTGCGGGTGCAAGGATTGTTTACTTTACGCAAAGTTCTTTAATGCAGTTGCCCGTTGCTTTGAGTTTACACTTTGGGTGGGATTCGCAACTTAATACCTGCGAGATGTTATGGATAGATATCTCAAGGTGGATGATTAGTGGGTAGATGCAGATGGATTTAGGTCTACTTGTCTTGGCGTACTGGCCGTGCTTTTGAGCCTCTTCCTTTATGTTTTGCGTAATTAGCATTGGTTTGCGCACATAATCCTGTCAATTGCCCAGCTGTAATTTGTTTACCTCGCATGGATATTTTATCGTCTTTTGGGAGAGAGACATCACTAGTGAACATCATGGGACCCCGGTCCATATTTCTACCACTGTTTACACTATCAATTTACTTTCAGTATTTACCTTTCCGTAGCTATCACTATCACTATTATCCCGTGCGTTTTATCCTTTGTAAACAACAAGGCCGGAGGAATTGACAACTCCTCTATACTCGTTGGGAGAAAAGCTATCTGTTGTGTGTGCAGGTCCAGGCAAAGCAAGTGATTATCATAAAACAACGCCTCACTTGCCGAACCACCTACTTGTCGACCTTGGAGTCCCACTGGAGACAATCTAAACATTAGCATCTTCGCTAAGGAAAATTTGCTGCTATCTACATCTCACCTTCCACTTGGGGTAACCAATGGGGGTGAGAAGTTATCTCATGTATCAGTCGTGGTCGTGGTCATGGTGCCAACGACCCACCTCCGCTGCCGGATTACATGGCCTCGATGATGCAACAGTTCGAGCTGAACCGTCAGTTCATGCAGAATGTCATGGCTCAGTTCCCCCAGCCGAATCAGAATGGGCACCACAATCAGGACGCCACCGTGACTCTGCACGACTTCAGCCGCCTCAACCCCACTATGTTCCGGAACTCTATTCAGCCGTTGGATGCTGATGACTGGCTTCGCGACATCACTCACGAGATGGAGTCTGCTAATGTCGATCCAGCCGACTATGTGAACTTTGCGTCCTATCACCTGAAAGGCGCCGCTGCTCAGTGGTGGAGCACCCACAAGCGTTCACTTCCAGTCGGTGAAGTCATCACCTGGGATGAATTTCAGTCCGCCTTCCACGCCCGCTACATTCCTCAGGGGATCATGGATCGTAAGGGGGAAGAATTCCACAACCTCACTCAAGGCAACATGACTGTTGAAGCCTATCAATGCCAGTTCCTCAACCTCTCTCGCTATGCGGAAGAAGAGATCACCACTGATGCTCGCAGGAAGCAGAAGTTCCGTCGTGGCATCAATCCAGACATCAGGCTCGCTCTTTCCGTTCATGATTTTTCCAACTTCGCCACCATGGTGAACAAGGCTATCACCGTCGAGACTGCCCAGATGGAGCACAAGAACTCACTGAAACGCTATCGTGACGTTGGCTCATCTTCGGGTGCAACACAGAAGCGTCGTATCTGGCTCCCTACTAGTGTGACCCATTCAACTGTCCCTGCTCCAAGGCCGTCTTATGTTGAACCCCGTCCGCCTCCGCCACCGCAGATGCCAAAAGCTCTGCCCCCACCACCCAATGCTACACCCCTTCGCCCTCAGGATGGATTATGCTTCACGTGCCGCCAACCTGGGAATTTTTCCGGGGAGTGCCCCCAGAAACAGAAGCAACTGGTAGTTCACCCGGCTGGCCGCGGAAATGGTCGTCGCAACAACAGGACCCCCAACTATAATATTGGGTCTGCTGCTTATGCTCGTGGACATGCTAAGAATATTAATGTTGAAGAAGCTCAGCAACAACCCGCTACCATGATGGGTACCCTTCTCGTTAATTCAGTAACTGCTACTGTTTTATTTGATACAGGAGCTTCGCATTCATTAATGTCAGAAGCATTTTCATTTTCGCATAACTTCAAGTATGAAACGATGAAACCACCGATGGTTGTTCGCACCCCGATAGGCCAATGCCGAACCACCATGCTAGTGCCAAACACCACCATTGAAATCGAAGGAATCGAATTCTTTGCTTCGACCATCCTCCTGAAGTCTTCCACCAGAGACCTCATTCTGGGCATGGATTGGTTGAAAGTCCACGATGCGCACTGTATTGTGGCACCAGTTCCGTCCAACTTTTTCACCCCTCCGGCGAGATTGTTAACCACACCACCCGAATTACCCGTAATGCTGAAACGCAGATATTTATGAAGAATGCTTTGAATGCCGCCCCCTCGAAGGAATCGAGAACGTTCCAGTCGTTCGCGGTTTCCCCGACGTCTTCCCCGAAGAACTGCCAGGAATACCCCAGATCCGAAAGTCGAATTTTTCATTGACTTCAAGCCCGGAACCACCCCTATTGCTAAGCGTCCTTACAAGATTCCACCACACGAGCTCCTTGAACTTAAGAAGGAGATCGACGAAGCACTTCGGAAGGGTTTCATTCTCCCAAGTTCCTCAGCTTTGGGAGCACCTTCGCTTTTTGTCAAGAAGAGAGATGGGACAAACAGATTGGTCCAAGATTATCGGCTCATTAACCAAGCCACCATCCAGAACAAATACCCGCTTCCCCGGATCAACGATCTGTATGATCAACTTGCCGGATCCAAGGTGTTTTATAAACTCGCCTTGAGGTTGGGTTATCACCAAATCCGAGTCCGTGATGAGGACATTCCGAAGACTGCCTTCATTACTCGCTATGGTTCATATGAGTACACCGTCATGTCCTTTGGCTTAACCAATGCTCCAGCCACCTTCTCCAGATTGATGAATTATATTTTCATGGAGTACTTCGACAAGTTCGTCGTGGTTTATCTGGATGATATATTGATATATTCCAAGAATGAAGAAGAACATGTTGAACATCTGATGTGCAAGATGATGATAGTGGTTTCTCGCCCTTCGTTGGTAAACCCCAAGTGGAAGGCGTGATGTAGCACAACAGCAAATTTCCCTCAGTAAAGATACCAAGGTTTGTCTCCAGTAGGACTCCGGAGATGATAAGTAGGTGTCAGCGGCGCAACTGACGTGGAGCTGCACACAGACACGATAACTTTGTTCCCAACGAAGTTCAGAGAGGTTTTCAATCTCTCCGGTCTTGTTGTTCACAAAGGGTCAAACACAAGGGATAATGATAGCAACTAAAAGTAAAAGCAGAAAAGTAAATAAGCGTGTAAACAGTGATGAGGACATGGACCGGGATACGTGATGTTCACTAGTGATGTCTCTCTCCCAAAAGACGATAAAACTGCTATGCGAGGTAAACAAATTACAGAAGGGCAATTGATAGGATTATGAACGCAACGCAATGCTAACTATGCTACAAAAGAACGGAAGAGGCTCAAAAGCACGGGCAGTACGCCAAAACAAGTAGACCGAAATCCAACTGCATCTACTACTAATCATCCACCTTGAGATATCTATCCAGAACATCTCGCTGGTATTAAGTTGCGAGCCCCACCCAAAGTGTAAACCCAAAGCAACAGGCAACTGCATTAAAAAGAACTTTGCGCAGAGTAATCAATCCTTGTAACCGCGGTTACAAGCACCACTATTTTCCCCCTTGTGGCAACAACACATCCCCGAGACTCATGTTTCTGTCACTCAAGCGTGTCATCGGGGGGCATGAACCCACAATCGAGCAAAACATTCCCTCTTGGAGTTACTACCTACTACTTGGCCAAAGCAATAAACAACAACAGAGAACATGCAAGAATTACTTAGGAACAAAAATATAAGAGATAAGAAGCAACTATATTACTCTATCACAATCTGAACATAATCTCATAATCCATCAGATCCCATCGAACTCAGCATAGCAATAGCAGAAATATTAAAAAAGTTCCTCGATCATGTAGGGAAGCTCACGAGGTCTAAACCATGAAGAACAAAGAGGGGAGGAGAACATCACATAGCTACTGATCACGAACCCATGGTCCAAGGGAAACTACTCACGACACATCCGGAAAGAATCCATGGTGGAGAGGAGACTCCCGGAGGTCGGCCCTCTCTCCGGCAGGGTGCCGGGAAGAGGTCTTCTGGTGCTCCCGATCTTGGAAGCGCAGCGGGCGGAACAGAGGCAAGATCGCGAAAAAGGGTTCCTCTTCTTGAGTTTCCCCGTGACGGATAATAAATATGCGAAGGGGGGCAGCCAGAGGTGGACCAGGGCCCCCAGGCACACCCCTGGCGCGGCCAGGCGTGGGGCCGCGCCGGGTGGCCGCCTGGTCCACCCCTGGCTCCCCTCTGGCCCCACTCGGGCTCTTCGCGAAGCTTCCTGTACGCTGATTTTTCCTGTATTTTTCCCGGAATTTTTCTGGCACTTTTTCTATGAGGGAAAACTGAAATAGAAAAATAGCAGAAAACAGAAACTGGCACTGGGGTGCACTGAGTTAATAGGTTAGTCCAAATAAGATCAAAAGTGTATGAAAGTGTATCTAGATCATAGCAATATCACACAAAACATGCATGGAGCAAGCAGAAATTATAGATACGTTTTGGACGTATCAACATCCCCAAGCTTAATTCCTGCTCGTCCTCGAGTAGGTAAATGATAACGGCATAATTTCTGTGGTGACATGCTAGCAACCATATAAGAACTTTGAAAAGTAAAGCAATCAAGGTTAGAGATTCAAATCAAGTCATAACATGCAAGAGTCTATATTAGCATTGAAACAAGTAACAAAACAACAAAAGGTGCAAGAGCTCTTGCTGTCCGTGACTCGAATGTCTCCAAATGGTGTTTTTTGTGCAAGAAGGGGGATAGGGAATACGAGAAAAAGTATTTTTGTGTTGAGAACTCAATCTACTAAAGTTTCACACTTGGTCCTCTTTGGAATCTTATCTTGACTCGTCCCCAGACCACTAGTCAGGTACAAGTCAATTTGATCCACTCCTTTTCGATATTTTGAGCACTCATGCAACGGATGAGTGTAAGCACGAGATTTGACACTTAGGATGGCAAAGAGGGAAGTACGGAGGAGGAAGACAAAAAAGGGTGAGAAAGGCTCACATCAATGAGGACAATCATAGGCAAGGGATGCCAAATGATAGATATGATGTGAGGAGTAGAGATTGCCATGCAACGGATGCACATACGAGCTAAGAAGCTCTCCAATGGAACTAGTGGGGGCGCATCTAACTTGCTCGCTCATGAAGACCTAGAGCTTGTTTGAGGAGGCTCATCCTTGGAATATGCAAGTCAAGTTCTAAAGTGTGAAGGTCCCCACATAGCTGTATGCATAATGATCATCTCTATGGAGTACAAGGATATAAAGGGAGTACTAGTGTGGATCTCTCAAAAGGATAGTAGTGTTTCCCCTTTCTCTCTTTTTATTTCTTTTTCTCCTTTTTTCTATTTTTTTGTATTTTTTTGTGGCCTCAATGGCTCTTTCTATTTAACTCTCATTTTTCCTCTTTGGGATCTTTTATTGTGTCCACTTTGGGATCTTTGCCTCACTTAAGGGAAACACTCTATTTTACAAGAAGGTAAAGGACATCTTTCACACTTTACAAGGTACTCAAAATCATAAAGAAGATGTAACTATCATGATGTATGCAATGTATGTCACTGCCAGTGTAGCAGGAACACGTAAGACATGAAGATCAAGTCATGAAGAGGTGGATGTTGCATGGCAATATATCTCGGAAAGGTTATGGAAATGCCTTGATAGGTAGGTATGGTGGCTGTTTTGAGGAAAGATATAAGGAGGTTTATGATGACAGAGCGTATCATGCCAAGGGTTTGGATGTACCGGCGAAAGTGGACACCAACTCTCGGAGTGAGAAGAAGGCAATGCACGGCACAGGACAGGCTAGCAAAATATGGGAACGTGGAAGTGTCAACTTTCAACACTTACATTAGTCCGAAGAACTCATGCACTTATTATCAGTAACTCTCAATCTAACAAGGAGGTTCACAAAGAGACAAGTACCCCGAGGAGGAGTGTATGGGGGTTTGGTTATCCTTGCGCATCCCCGACTCGTGGTACGTGAGTGTTCTCTGATATCCGATCCCTCCAAAGATTAGTGATCCATCTAGTAGCTAGAGTTCTCAACTAGTTTTGTAGGTTTTTAAAATACACACGGATTGCCCAAAATACGACACCTATCACTAATAGGCTAGAGCTCTTGACACCAAAAGTTCAAACATTACTCACATCAATACCTCAAAACTATTGCAAGTTACTACTAGAATTAAATAGCAACCTCAATTACCTACTTTCAAGACAAGACACAACTCAGTGCAACAACCAACTCTCTTTAACAAGATAAACATGAAAACTAAAAAGAGTTCCAGAAAAAAACTATAAAAAAGCCAAGGCTATTGCTAAAGACAAACTAAGACTAAAACTAAACATGGCAGTAGCTATGAAAAGATAAAGAACACACAACAGCAAAAAGATAGGCAGGAAAAATCCTATGATGTGTTCTAGATTTTGAAAGTGGAGCGTGTTTCTCTCACACACAAAGTAAGATGGGATCTAACTTGTTATGAGCAGCAAGAAAAGCTAAAGAAAACTAAAAATAAAAACTAAGAGCGAGACGCTCCAAGCATAGCACATAACGCATGAAGTGATAAAAATATAGAGAGGCGAAGGACGAACTGATGTTTGTTGATGGAGAAGGGGATGCACGGGTGCATCCCCAAGCTTAGACGCTTGAGTCTCCTTGAATATTTATTGGGGATGCATGGGGGCATCCCCAAGCTTGAGCCCTTGACACTCCTGGATCTTCTTTCATCATCTTCCATCGCACACTTGAAAACTCCCTTCATACATAACTCATCATAAGCTGATTAGAGAGGTTAGTACCCTTAATAAAATAATTTTTCCCCACTGGATATAAAGATAATATTGAAGAGCTACTGTTTCTCAAGAGTGCAAAAAGGTTTTTTCAAAGAAAAAGCAAGATTAAGGTTTGCAAAAGTTAGGAGAGACAAAACGTGGCAGAATCTGTGAAAAACTGAACAGCAGGTAGTAAAGAATTTTTTTAGGGGAACTTCTGCAACTCAAATCAAAAAACTCAGAACATATGGAAGTTTAGTAATTGTATAGAGCACGCTGTGTAAAAATTTCAGCTCAAAAATATGAACTGGGATTTTTCTGGAATTTTCTGGTCACGAGTGCAGAATCTGTTTTCTGGACAGCATGTCACAACTTTTACTTCCCTTGCCGTAAGAGGCTATAACTTGGCACAAAGTTGAAAAATAAAGATACAATGATGTTTCTACAGTAGTAAAAATCATCAAGACTCAACAAAATCAAAAATAAAAACCTAAATTCGTTGCGGGCTGCCTCCCGAAAGCGCTTTCTTTTATGCCTTCTAGCTAGGCATGATGCAAAAGATCAAGTTGTAGCAATCGAATCATTATCAAGATCATCAAAAAGCTCTTCAATTGTACAACTAGTCTTAAGAGGTCTTTCAAACAAAGGCCTAATGAAGATACTTCTAGGGAGAAAACCAAAAGGTGGAAAATCAATGGAAGATTCATTTATAAAATTATCAAAGAGAGGTATTTCTTCCAAAGTTTTCACGGTTTCAACTTCTTTAGCAATGGGTGGTTTATTTTTAGGTCGGGGAACCCTAGGGACATAATTGAACTTAGGTTCCCTTCTTGATGAGGTCCCTACCTTTTTTGTTTTGATTGAGGAAAAAGTAGTTCCTAGAGTATTAATGATTTCCTCAATCTTATCAATCCTAGAAAGATCCGTATCACGGGATTTGATGACCTCCAAAGTTTTAATAATTTTAAGCATGGAGCTATCAAGCCTATTCAAATTCCCTTGAATCTTGCGATCCAACTCCTTTATCCTAGTTATACTTGATATTTCTAACTCTATCTTTTCAAGTTTCTTCATAATGTGAGCTAGAGTTATATCTTCTTGTATGCTAGCAATAGGGAGATTTCCAACAAGATTTTCAATAACATTAAGAGACTCCCAAGTTGGGGCTTCTAGAAAATTCCCATTGATAGCAGTATCTAATGTGAACCTATTCCAAGGATTAGTCCCGACATAAAAATTTCTAAGAAGGATAGTAGTGGATTGCTTCTTGGTGGCTCTTTTTTGGGAATCATTAATTCTATACCAAACATCTTTTAAACTTTCTCCACCTTTTTGTTTAAAGGTGAGAACCTCTGTCTCAATAAAGGCAAAAGGGCCAGACATAACGACAACTAGCAAGATAAATAATTTTTTTTGTAATTTTTGATATAAGACACAAAGATAAAAACTGAAAGGTAAACTAACAAGACTAAAAAACAAAGGTAAAGGGTAGTGTGCAAATCCCCTATCTTAGCACTCGGAGTCCCCGGCAACGGCGCCAGAAATTTGGCTTCATGTGCGAGATGATGATAGTGGTTTCTCGCCCTTCATTGGTAAACCCCAAGTGGAAGGCGTGATGTAGCACATCAGCAAATTTCCCTCAGTAAAGATACCAAGGTTTGTCTCCAGTAGGACTCCGGAGATGATAAGTAGGTGTCAGCGGCGCAACTGACGTGGACCTGCACACAGACACGATAACTTTGTTTCGCAACGAAGTTCAGAGAGGTTGTCAATCTCTCCGGTCTTGTTGTTCACAAAGGTTCAAACACAAGCGATAATGATAGCAACTGAAAGTAAAAGAAGAAAAGTAAATAAGCGTGTAAACAGTGATGAGGACATGGATCGGGATACGTGATGTTCACTAGTGATGTCTCTTTACCAAAAGACGATAAAACTGCTATGCGAGGTAAACAAATTACAGAAGGGCAATTGACAGGATTATGAACGCACCGCAATGCTAACTACGATACAAAAGAAAGGAAGAGACTCAAAAGCATGGGAAGTACGCCAAAATAAGTAGACCGAAATCCAACTTCATCTACTACTAATCATCCACCTTGAGATATCTATCCAGAACATCTCGCTGGTATTAAGTTGCGAGCCCCACCCAAAGTGTAAACCCAAAGCAATAGACAACTGCATTAAAAAGAACTTTGCGTAAAGTAAACAATCCTTATAACCGCGGTTACAAGCACCGTTGTTTTCCCCCTTGTGGAAACAACACATCCCCTAGACTCTTGTTTCTGTCACTCAACCGTGTCATCGGGGGGCATGAACCCACAATCGAGCAAAACGTTCCCTCTTGGAGTTACTACCTACTACTTGGCCAAAGCAATAAACAGCAACGGAGAACATGCAAGAATTACTTAGGAACAAAAATATAAGAGATAAGAACCAAATATATTACTCTATCACAATCTGAACATAATCTCATAATCCATCAGATCCCATCAAACTCAGCATAGCAATAGCAGAAATATTACAAAAGTGCCTCGATCATGTAGGGCAGCTCACGAGGTCTAAACCATGAAGAACAAAGAGGGGAGGAGAGCATCACATAACTACTGATCACGGACCCATGGTCCAAGGGAAACTACTCACGAGACATCCGGGAAGCATCCATGGTGGAGAGGAGACTCCCGGAGGTCGGCCCTCCCTCCGGCAGGGTGCCGGGAAGAGGTCTACTAGTGCTCCCGATCTTGAAACGCGGCGGCGGAGGAACAGAGGCGAGATCGCGAAAAAGGGTTCCTCTTCTGGAGTTTCCCCGTGACGGAGAATAAATAGGCAAAGGGGGGCAGCGAGAGGTGGACCAGGGGCCCCAGGCGCCCCCCTGGCGCGGCCAGGGGTGGGGCCGCGCCGGGTGTCCGCCTAGGCCACCCCTAGCTCCCCTCCGGCCCCACTCGGGCTCTTCGCGAAGCTTCCAGTACGCTGATTTTTCCTGTATTTTTCCCGGAATTTCTCTGGCACTTTTGATATGAGGGAAAACTGAAATAGAAAAACAGTAGAAAACAGGAACTGGCACTGGGGTGCATTGAGTTAATAGGTTAGTACAAATATGATCAAAAGTGTATGAAAGTGTATCTAGATCATAACAATATCACACAAAACATGCATGGAGCAAGCAGAAATTATAGATACGTTTTGGACGTATCAACATCTTCGTCTTATACTGGAAAAACTTCGAGAACACAAATTCTATGCTAAGTATTCGAAGTGTGATTTCTGGCTTCCCGAAGTAACCTACCTTGGAAATGTGATTTCCAAGGATGGCATTGCCGTAACCCCAGAACGTATCCAGGATATTCTTGACTGGACTCCTCCCAAGACCGTCAAGCAAGTCCGCAGTTTCCTCGGGCTCGCTAGATATTGCCGCCGTTTCGTCAAAAATTTCTCCAAGATTGCCAGGCCTCTAACTAATCTGCTTCACAAAGGCATCAAGTTTTAGTGGACGGATAAATGCCAAGAAAGATTCGAAGCCCTCAATGCCAAGCTAAGTTCTCCCCCGATGCTCGCTCCCCCGGATACTCAGAAGGACTTCGTGATTTATTGCGATGCGTCTCGTCAAGGATTAGGTTGTGTCCTAATGCAAGAGCGCCAAGTGAATGCTTACGGCTCTCGTCAGTTGCGTTCTCACGAAGATAAGTACCCCACTCATGATCTCGAATTGGCAGCAGTAATTTATGCATTGAAGCTGTGGCGACATTACCTCGTCGGTAATCGTTGAGAGGTCTACACCGATCACCAAAGTCTGAAATACCTGTTTACTCAGCCAGACCTGAATCTTCGTCAACAACGATGTCTCGAGACAATAGCCGACTTCAACATGGATATTTCGTATACCCCTGGCAAGGCTAATGAGATGGGCGATGCCTTGAGCCGCAAAGCTTACTATTCTAAACTTGAGGTTCATGTACATCAACCACTTCTGTATGTAGAGCTTCGCAAGTGGAACCTCGAGATTGTTCCTCAAGGTTACGTCAATAACCTAGTTCACGAGTCAAAACTCGACGCCCTCACCAAGAGTAGACAACCTCTTCACGTTGGCATTGTGAAGATCAAGCAAGACATCGCAGAAGGAAAGCCCTCTTCCTTTACTATTGATACCAATGATGGTGATACTGTGTACGTCAAGGGCCGCTTACTAGTTCCTGTGAGCCCGACCATCATTATATGTGGCCCGGATATAGTGGAAGAAGCCCATAATTCTCCCTTGTCAATCCACTCTGGCAGTACCAAGATGTATAAGACCTTCGTCAACGGTACTGGTGGCCTTACATGAAGCAAGACATCGCCCGCTATGTTTCTCAATGTGACGTTTGCAGTCGCGTCAAGGACGGACATCATAAACCTACTAGTTGGTTGCGACCACTCCCTCTTCCTGATTGGAAGTGGGACAAAGTCGAAATGGACTTCGTCACCGGTTTTCCCAAGTCACAGAAAGTTAACGATGCTATCTTTGTCGTCATCGACCGATTCTCCAAGATTGCTCACTTCCTGCCAGTCAAGGAGAAGATCACTACTAGTCAGTTAGCAGACTTGTATATCTCCCGAATTGTATCACTCCACGGTATTCTGCTGGAGGTCAGTTCAGACCGTGGCAGCCTTTTCACCTCACGATACTGGAAGAGTTTCATGGAAGCATTCGGGACTCGTCTGTCTCCCAGCACCGCTTATCACCCCGAATAGCAAGGCCAGGTTGAACGAGTCAATCAAGTGCTGGAAGACATGCTTCACGCTTGTGTCCTTTCATTCGGCATGAAATGGGAGGAATCTCTCCCGTACACAGAAATCTCATACAACAATAGCTATCAAGCTAGCTTGAAGATGGCCCCTTTCGAAGTTCTATACAGACGTAAATGTCGAACCCCCCTGAATTGGTCAGGAACTGGGGAACGACCCTAATTTGGTTCGGATCTTGTCCAACAAGCTGAAGATCAAGTTCGCGTTGTGCAAGAAAATCTCAAGGCCGCTCAGTCTCGTCAGAAGAGCAATTATGACCGCAAACACCAGGAAATGGTCTATCAACCTAGTGAATACGCCTACCTCTGTGTCACTCCCATGAGGGGCACTCATCGCTTTGGTATGAAGGGAAAGTTGGCTCCTCTCTACGTTGGCCCATTCCGTATCCTTTCCAGGAGTGGACCCGTGGCATACCGGTTGAAATTGCAGCCAAACCTCTCCCATGTCCATGATGTCTTCCACGTGTCGCAACTTCGTCGCAGCTTCAAGGACCCTATCCGCGAAGTGGAACATGATATGATCGAGCTGCAGCAAGACTTGACTTATCGAGAACATCCGAGCTGCATTCTCGATCAGTCTGAACGTCGAACCCGCAACAAGACCGTCAAGTTCCACACGGTTCAGTGGTCGAACCATTCTGAAGATGAAGCCACCTGGGAACGCGAAGATCTCCTTCGCAATGAATACCCCGATGTCGGGACCCGGGGTTAGCGTATGCAAGCCTCGCTACAACACAATCATATGGAGAGCCGAGAACCGTACCCACTTGTCTAAGCAGACAAGGCCAAGCATAGAACGTTCTCGGTAAGCATCGAACGTGAGGGGCATCCCATTCAGGCCGGATGGTCCACTGAGATGGGTCCTCATCGTACGCACACAAGTCTGATTGATATGGGTGGTGAACTCCCATACTCATAGACAAGTCGCCTCAACCATACCATCGATTGTATTATAACCCTTACATAGACTTACTCCAGCCCGATCACTTAGTCGGGGTCTAGGGCGGGCTCGATCATACATCAAAGTGTGCCCGAGACGGAGTCTCGAACAATCGCATCGCGATGCCCCAAGCTGCGCACATCTAAGGGCCACTTGGTCTATAAAAGACCGCCAGCCAGATCACAACTAAGGTCTCGAAAACCCATACAAAGACATGCATGTTATAAACATACACGTAGCACACATGTCTAGTATGAACAGCAGGTATCATTGCAATTCTCTACAATGTATACATCTTTATTAATAACTCTTACAGAGTGCACACAGAGATCACAAGCATGTGATCCAACATTACAACAGACAAAAGGAAGCAAAGTAGGTCTGAGTACAGACAAGTTTAACAAATGGCTTAGAGAAGCCTTATCTAAAAACAAGCCCTCCACGAGGGAACCAGTCATCTGACTGGGACTACACTAGCTTGGTCTTGGTCTGAGTCTTCATTCTTCGAGCTTCGGGTAGAAGCCACCATCGGGGTCGGTGGGTTCATCTAAAACGTAGATTAAGCAAACGTGAGTACAAAATCGTACTCAGCAAGACTTACATAGGAGCTATACTACTCATGCATATGTATCAAGGTAAAGGGAGGTGGGGTTTCACTTGCAAAAGTGCCAGCTTTGACTTGGCTAGTCCTGAACTACGAGTACCAGACTTGAGGTAAGAAGCGTACACGAGTCCACTACATCTCTTCAACCAATTACACCACTATGGTTACTTCCTCGACTTCCCCACGAGAAAGCACGCCATAGCACTCACACTTATCTTGGTGTATTTTAGAAGTATCCAGTTCAAGTTGTCTAATAATCAAGCTAAGCTTTCCAAGCAGTCCTTAACCGCGGACGCGGCTATTCGAATAGTTTTGTTAACCCTGCAGGGGTGTACCGCTACACACACGTGTCATCAGTTACCGCCTTTTGCATGTCACCGTTCAAGAGGTGACAGCGAGGATGCCACCACAACACTTCGCCCATAGCTCCGTTCTAGTCCAGAGAGTCGCCTATCTGAGGGGGATCCGTATGGAAGTCCGGCCGAGGTTCCAGTACAGCCTCAAACGATGTGTGCAGGGTCCCAAGCCGGTCTTGAAAAGTCGTTCATCCACAGCCCTACCAGAACTCTGAACTACTGCGACTCTTGGGGTTCGAACGGGGTGAGGTACTAGGATGAGAGGGGTCAGTGAGCCCAATGTGTGGTTGTACTCTTCTTCTTGGATCACCACACAAGAACTCGGACTTAAGGCGGTGTTCAACGAGACAACCCACTGTGTACTCCTACACAACCTCTCATCGTTCACCTTGTATTAGGGTAGATTCACCAACACATTTCACTTTCATCAACACCATGTTTATCATCATCCCGACTCACATCAAAAGCAACCTCGTTGTATCACTAAGAATGCAATAAGCAGTAACAGTTGCAGGGGCCACATGATATCAACCAACTCCTACATCTGCTTGGATTTTGGTTTGCTTACTACTGTGACAAGATGATAGGTCATGCAAAGGACATGGGTTCAACTATGCAATAGAAACGTTATCATGGTGATCATCCTAAACAATGCATAAGCGAGACATGAGAGGGAAGTGGGATTTTATCGACATGATTAATGGGGGTTTGCTTTCCTTGCTGACGAGGTTCAGTCACGAGGTATTCAACGAAGGGGGTGATCTCGGATTCCGGCTCCAATTCTATCAGCAATCATGACAATCATAGGATCAACATAATGTACAATGCACAATCACATGAATAAGATTGCAATGGTGATGTTCAAGGTACTGATGTGTTGAGAATTCCATTTAAAAGGAGTATATTGCATTTGAAATGCAAATTCAAACTCCAATTTGAATTCAATTTAGTCAAGTTGCATATGACATTATTTGATCAAGTTAAACCATTTTGAAATGGTTATGATATGCCTCTGGTGTGTGTTTGAAATGTAGTATGTTGATATGGTTCAAAATGCAAAAGCATTTGAATTAATTCCATTTAAATCAAATAGCAAATGCTACTGATCACATTTTAAATTCAACTCAAACAAAGTTGAAAGTTGGATATTTGGATAGGTTATTTTCTCCTGATCATTTTTCATATATTATTTGTCCAATTTGGATTTAATATGAATTTTATATGATTTATTGAAGTTTTGGCCATTTTTTGTAATTTCTGGAATTATTAAAAAGATTTAAAAAGCTTTACTGCGTCAGCATGATGTCAAGGAGCACTTGATCCTAGCACATACCTAACTTGGGGTTGTGACACCCGATCTTTTCCTCGCTAGCGCTTAAATTCTCGGGACGAGAATTCTTGTAGTGGGGGAGATTTGTAACACCCTCAGTGTCTGTAACAGTAATCACTTTGACTGTTGACTATTACTGTTGCTAATCTTGGTTGCTAATCATGCCTTGATCAAACTTTGCCCTTGATCTATCCAAACCATGAGGGTTGATATTCAAAACCATATGCCCAATGCACCTTGATCTTTTGAAATCAAATCAAAGTTTAAAACTCATTTTGGTGGATAATAAAAACAATGTGGCAGATAAAACCTTGCCCAAAATTTGTCCACCCACTTTTGTTGATTCACAAATAATCAGTGTCCCATGATGCACCAACTTGGGTATTTTTATGAGCTAGGAAATAATTCACAAAATTCAAACAGTAGCTTAAAAAACCCACTTTGAGTATTTATTAATTAAAGGAAATATTAAAAGAATTTATATTGCCCCAAACTTTTTGTGTTACTGTGGTATTGTGCAACTCAAATTTAGAAATATGAAACATGTTTTACAAAAACGTCTGAGCAATTAAAACAAATACAACAAGCAAAGACAGAAAAAAAAAAAGAAAAAAAAATACAAAAATCCTTAAAACCCTCCCAGGGTGACAGCCCACCCCGGCCCACCTCCCTCTCCTACCTGCCCCCGTCCCCTCCCTCACCTGCTCCGTCGCCGTGGCAAGCTCGCCATGGACGACGCCTGTGCCGGCCTCCCCCAACTCCCCTGTGCGCGCGGTGACGATAAGAACGCCCCCAGCCACCCCCAGGACAACCTCCCCCTCCATTTCCCCTCCTCCTCTTCTCGCAGCCGCCGGGGGAAAACTCGAGCCCCACCTCCGTCGCCATGGCCGTGAGGTCACGCGGCCAGTGAGCTCGCGTCGCCACATCGCCTTGTCGAACTTGTTCGCCGTCGTCGACTACGCCTCCTCACGGACGAAATCGACCCGGGAGCGCCTCTGCACCATGCCGCGTCACCGTTCCCCTCCGCTGCCTCGTCGACATCCGCAGGCAATTCCGTCCACCCCGCATCGTCTCCGAGTCCGCTGCCAACCTTGTCGTGCTTGTGGTGAGCTTCCCGTTCTTCCCAAACTCGCCATTGCCTCTCCCGTGCCCCGTAGGCCGATCCGCCATTAGGGCATTTTTCTTGCTGCCGCCGGCGAGCTTTGCCTCGCATATTAGTGCACGCGTTTGACGCGCTGACCGCGTCTTTTTGTTCGAGCCATTCCCAGCAGAAACCCTGTGTATCGCATGCTCAAGATCCCACCCTAACTCGTCGATTTCGTCATCGCGATTTTTCTGCCGCCGCAAGACCTCGACGCCGGCCACTATTAAGGCGACTCCAGCCGATGCCACCACCACTAAATGATTCCCCGTCGAGCGCTCGTTCGATTGGACCCCCACACACCCCCTCCCGTGGCCTGTGTTGGGCGCACGCTCAACCTCGCCGCCGGCGAGTCTCCGGCGAGCTCCCCGTGTGGCTGCCGTGTGGACCCGACCTGTCAGCTGGGTCATTAGCGCTAATTAACTATCACTTGGGCCACTAACACGTGGGCCCAACCCAGGTTAAATATCTCTCAGGTTTAATTAAAATAGAAATAACTTTCAGCCACTGACATGTGGGCCGTAGTCATTAGGTTAATCATTAGATTAATAAAAAGGATTAATTAGTGCCGCGTCACTGACTGTTGGGCCCCACTGGTCAGATTTATTTAAACGAAAGATTTATAAATAAACAGAGGCTGACATATGGGTCCCACATGTCAGCACTATTCTGGATAGACTTGTGGATAATGTTTCTATTTTAATAATAAAAGTAATTCCAAAAATGATTTAAAATGATTTGAACTTTAAAATTGAATATCTTTTAAACCGTAAGTCAGATTCAAAAACTTTATACATCAAAATTGATCAGAAATATACATAGTATACAAATAGGCTATCCATTGGTCTACCACCCCCCTCTAACATACCGAACATCGAACCGTCCCCCTCCGGACCGACTGTCCGATGATTGCCTGATACCGATAAACTATCCCGATGAATTTATTCTGAACACGAAAGTTGTTCAGAATGGATCAACTAACACAGATACACCTTTCACATGTTTGTCGGATGTCCACTACACCTTCGGCATGGTACCTTCGCCCTCCGGACACCCTGTCCGATAATCACCCAGATCTGGCAGTTCATCCCCGGATGAATTCCCGCTCCGAGCAACGTGCATTGCACTCCGTCAGAACACCGTTAGCATTGCATCTGTCATGTCATGCATCTGTTTGTTTATGATTGCTGTGTATTTACTGTTCCCCCCTTATCTCCGATAGACCCCGCTGCTGTCGACTACACCGCTGCTGGGTACGACTACTACGTCGACGACCCTGCCTCTACTGCCGAGCTTCCAGGCAAGCAGAGCCATTCTCTAACCCAGATATCGCATATCTTTCCGTACTTTTCTTGCACTAGGCATTACTGCTGCTGCTACGTTACAATCCTATTCAATTGCATAGCCTATTTTTGTCGCCCCTTGATGTACCTTCCTTTATCCTATGCTGCCTATTATATATATTATATTCAGTAGTGAGCCCTGCGCATTGTTAGATAGGATTAGATAGAGGGCCGTGATCACTCATGGGAGTGAACGCGGATACAAATATTATAACTGGATAGGTACGGTACAATGCAGACACTGCCTCAGGCCCCCTAGCTCGGCTCTGCCGAGCCACCATCAAGTGTGAGCTATCAAGGAGTAATCCTTGTACTCCACTCGTTGCTGATTCTGTATAGCCGCTCTAGGTACCTGAGCAACGGTTGTCCTTCAGGTAAGATGTCGGGCGACCTAACGGTGCCCGCGAGTGGTATTGTGACGGGACGACAACACTACTAGGGAAATATCTATACATGAAAAGCTTATTAGTGGACCATATAGAAGGTCATGCGCCACCATCTGTTAGGGGTGGCGCACTGGAGAATAATGCGCCACCCATAAGGTCTTATGGGTGGCGCATTATTTTATAGTGCGCCGCCCCTAAGAGTGGGCCAGCCTCGATGATCTTATACGTGGTGCATCTAGCAATATGCGCCACCCCTAAGGACCCTATGGGTGGCGCATTTACAGAATGCGCCACCCCTAAGAGCTTAAAGGTGGCGCATTCTGTAAATGCGCCACCCATAAGGTCCTTAGGGGTGGCGCGTTTCTCTAATGCGCCACCCATAAGAGCTTAGGGGTGGCGCATTTCACCAATGCGCCACCATTGACTTTCTATATGCGCCACTAAATGCCTAGATCTGCCCTTATCTACTCCACCCCACCTACCACCTCTCATTCACTCCACACAATTCTCAAACTAGATCCACTCTTGTCACCCTAGATCTATTCGGTTTTCTCCTCCTGCCCACCTCATTTCTTCCATTTATCCATCGATACTTGGCATTACATCTATTTTGTTTCATATTGAAGTAAGTGGACTTCCTCCCATACTCTTTTGTTCCATTTATGACCCATATACTTGCCTTTATTAGCTTGGGGTTTGTTGTATATGTGAAGCTTGGGTTTGATGTATATGTGAAGCTTGTGGTGGTTTGATGTATATGTGAAGCTTATGGTGGTTTGATGTATATGTGTATCTTGAGTGGCCAATGTTTTGCCGAAATGTCGATTCATGTCCGTTTCGGCAAATTTCTGGCGCACTCTCCGCATGCTCCCATGCATTATTAGGGAAGGTCATGCCGAATTTTTCCGGCGACGACTGTGATATATAATTGTGTTGCTCTCTCCGTGCACGCAGGTGATCGACCATGGTACGCGATATGCTGAGCGATATCACCGTGGCTAGGTGGATGCAATGTGCGACAAACGACATGCTAAGAAATAATAGGTCGGATATAAGATGTCCGTGTCGGAGATGCAAACTGCAGTGCGTGACCGAGCCTGATTCCGGAATATTTCAAAGACACCTAAAGCGTAATGGTTTGATGAATGGCTACACACGATGGATAAGTGATGAAGCTGGTGAGGAGGAGGACGTCAATGGTGGGGCGCCAGTAAATGAGGAAGGGCAACCAGAAAAAAGCGGCGGGCGAGAAGACGAAGAGCATCCCGTACATGATCATGAAGAAGATGTCGAAGCGCATCATGTAGATCAAGATGCCGGACATGAAGATCAAGATGTCGGACATGATGAGGATTCAAGCTGGGTGCGGGACCCTCATGTTCAAGAGCTTCTTGTCAAAGAGGCGTTGAACGCAAGAGGTGCAGCTAGAGAGAAAGCCAAGATGGCGCAACTCGAGAAAGACGCGATTACGAAGTTGTACGAAGGATGCAATGACGGGGATACCCGCTTGAATGTAACACTTGGGGCTATGGAGATGAAGGAAAAACACAAATGGACCGACGAAAGCTTCGATGATAACATGGCATTCTGGAACGATCGTCTTCGGAAGGGCAACACGTGCCCAACTAGTATCGATGAGGCCAAGAAAGTCCTTTGCCCTCTCGATCTTCCGCACGTTAAATACCACGTCTCATAAATGATTGCATGATCTATCGGGGTGAGGACGAAGATAAAACCACATGTTCGGTGTGCGGGGTTAGTCGATACAAGAGAGGGAAGAAAGTTCCTAGAAAAGTGGTATGGTACTTTCCGATCACTCCTCGTCTGTAGAGGTATTTCGTAGATCCCGAGGAAGCAAAGCTCATGACTTGGCACGCGGATAGAAAGAAGCTAAAAGAGGATGACCCGAACCCGGATCCGGAAAAGGAGGACATGCTGAGGCACCCTTCAGATGTAGCCAATGGACTGCGTTGGACCTCGAATACCCAGATTTTGGGAAAGAACCAAGGAACCTCAGTATTGGTGTGAGCGCCGATGGAGTCAATCCGTTTGCCGGCCAGAGCAGCACACACAGTACCTGGCCCGTGTTTGTATGCATATACAACCTTCCCCCCTGGAAGTGCATGAAGAAAAAGTACATAACAATGTGTATGCTAGTTCAAGGGCCGAAACAACCAGGTACGGTCCTCAATCTATATCTGCAGCTGTTGAAAGAGGAGCTAGAAACGTTATGGAAAGATGGAGTCCATATGTGGGACGCCGCGGCAAAAGAATATTTCCCAATGAAAGCAGCGGTGATCACAACGGTGCACGACTATCTCGGATACGGATATTTCTCAGGGCAGGTGGTCCAAGGATTCTGTGCATGCGTTAGGTGCATGGATAATACAACATACCGCCAGCTACCAAAAGATCCCGGATCTTCAAAAACCGTGTTCCAGGGTTCTCGGAGGTGGCTTCCCAAGAAACACGCATGGAGAAAACAGGGACATCTGTTCGATGGAAGCGAGGAGCTCCGAGCACCCCCAGCTCAAAGGAGCGGCAAAGAAATCGACAACTTGCTGAAAACATGGAAAGAGTGCCCCGCGCCGGGAAAGAAAAAAAAGAAGACTCAGCCGTTGAGGAGGGTATGGAAAGCGAGATCTGTTTTCTGGGATTTGGAATACTGGAGTCGACTCCGCAGTCCTCATAGCCTTGATCTAATGCATATCACAAAGAACGTGTGCGAGAGCTTGTTTGGCACGCTGCTCAACATGCCGGAGAAGACCAAGGACGGGGAAAAAGCAAGGAATGACTTGAAATTTATGGGCATCAGGAGGGAACTTCACCCCCCTAGTGACGACGATGATGAGCCGGAGGAGGAAGAGGATACGGAAACGCAAACTCTCTCAAACGAAAAAGGACGACCAAGAAGAAGACTGGTATTGATCACTGCCCCCCGGCATGCTTCACTCTGTGTGAGGAGGAGATCAAGCGGTTTATCCACTGCCTCATAGGAGTAAAATTTCCGAACGGCTACGCGGGGAAGATAAGCAGATACCTAGACGAGGCGAAGCTGCGTTTCAGCGGGATGAAATCTCACGACATGCCGTGCTGATGACGCAGATTCTCCCGGTTGCGATGCAAGGGATAATGGACGAGCACGTCCTTAAAACGTTGTTTGGCCTTTGCAACTTTTTTTACGTCATCTCCCGGAAGTCCATTTGCGCTACGCAACTCAAAAGGCTACAGGAGGAGATCATGCTCATACTATGCGAGCTTGAGATCTATTTCCTGCCCGTGTTCTTCGACATTATGGTGCATCTGCTGATCCACGTCGTGGAGGCTATCGTCCAAATCGGGCCTGCGTTTCTGCGCAGCATGATGCCGTTCGAAAGGATGAATGGACACATCAAAAAATACGTTCGTAACAGCTCCCGTCCAGATGCAAGCATAGCGAAGGGCTTTCTAACCGAAGAGTGCATCTCTTTTTGCACGAATTATCTCAACACCGAGAACCCTGTTGGTCTGGCCGTCAACAAGCACTTTGGCAGGACCGATGGGTGTGGTCACCATGAGGGAAGCCGCGCAATGCATGTCAACTTTGACGGTCGAGACATCGACTTTGAAAGAGCAAGCCTAGTCGCGCTACAACACATACGCTGGTCGATCCTTGGATAGTAAAGCACAAGGTTTTAATCAGGAAGAAGTACAGTGACCAGGGCCTGCAGATAACGGACCGAGATCCACGGCTAATCAAAGAGCACAACTCCGGTTTCATGACTTGGGTTAGGGACGAGCTTCATGCTAATCCCCCGCGAATGAACGCTTCCGAGGACAAAAAGATGATATTCACCTTGTCACAGGGTGCCGCACAACCTTATGACCTATCAAGCGTATGATATCAACGGCTACACATTTTACACAGAGGAAAAGGACAATAACTGCGATTACCAGAACTCAGGGGTAACGGGGATATTCTACACCGATGATGTCAAGGAAAGATTCTATGGAATGATCGATGACATATGGGAGCTCGACTACTGTGGAGAGAAGGTGTCGATGTTCCGTGTGAGATGGGCCAAGAGCGTCGTAAAAGAAGACCGGTACTTCACCACCATGGTTATACCCGAAGCCAAATCCAAGTCTGCGGGTGCAAACGTCACCGCGAAAAATGAGCCATGGGTACTGGCTAGCCAAGTGGACTAATGCTTCTTCATTACCGACCCATCAAAGCCGAGCCGCGTTGTAGTGAGGAGAGGCAAAAGAAACATCATCGGAATGGATGGAGTCGCCAACGAGCAAGACTTTGGCAAGTACGGCGACCCGAAGATGGAGGATGACTACGCCGCTCAGGATACATACACCACAACCCTACCGAAGAAAGGTCTCCTCCCGTTAAAGAGGAAAAGTGAAGGCGTCCTGGGCCTAAATTATTCAACCACGACAATGAAGGGCAAGAAGAAGATCGTGAGGAAACGATAGCTAGATAGCTAGCTCCAAATTTAAGAAATTTTTTGTAATTTATGATCACATTCTTATGTTTGGATCATAGTTTGAAGTGTATGAACATCGATGATACACAATCGAAGCACCATGCCTAACTCCTTAAAATGATTCTTTGCTATTTTTCTAGAATGCATGGATCGAAGGAATGGAATGGTTAGTCCGCAAAAAATATGAAGTGCTCAGCCCGCAAAAAAATTAAAATGGTTAAACATTAATTAATAAAATGAAAAGGTTAAACATTAATTAAAAAATGAAATGGTAAAACATTAATTAAAAAATGAAATGGTTAAACATTAAATAAAAAAATGAAATGGTGCTTAGGGGTGGCGCATTCAGCCCCAATGCGCCACTAAGTGATCTTAGGGGTGGCGCATTTTGTAGAAATGCGCCACCCCTGAGCCTTGACCTAGCAGCCATCACCTTCCCCTGCTCGCACAACTACCATTTCCCCCTAGCAGCCGTCGCCTCACTGGAGCCCTCGCGCGCCCCTTCCTGTTGACGCCGGAGCCTCCCTCGACGCCATCGGAGCCGCCATCGTAGAGCCCGCAGTCGCCGCCGCGCCTCTGCCTCGCCTCCAGCCGCCGTCGTCTTCAAGCACGCTTCTTCAAGCAAGCAGTCGCCGCCATCCCCGAGCCCGCAGTCGCCGCCGCGCCTCTGCCGCGCCTTCGGCCGCCGCCTCCTTCAAGCAAGCGCCTTCCCTGTCGTCGACGCCTACTCCCCACGGTGAGAAGCCGCCTCTCCATCCTCCCTTGTTCCAATTCTCTCTGCCCAGGCTGCCCTCCCTGTGTTCGCCGGCGCAAAAATTAAGTGCTAAAATGTATATGGATTTAGAGGAATTTGAGGAATTTGATGGTGCTCTGTTTATGCCATTTTTCTTTGTTTAATTTCTTGTATGTTTAAGTTGTTTAGATGATCACAAAATCATTACTGATCATGCCATTGAGGAATTTGATGGTGCTCTGTTTATGCCATTGTGCTTTGTTTAATTTCTTGTATGTTTAAGTTGTTTAGATGATCACAAAATCATTACTGATCATTAGGGAAATCTGGAAAGGAGATATTGTCCATAGCAATCTGTGTGTGTGTGTGTGTGAGGTGTGTGTGTGTGTCCTGTGTGTGTGTGTCCTGTGTGTGTGTGTGTGTTGTGTGTGTGTGTGATGTGTGTGTGTGTGTGTGTGTGTGAGGTGTGTGTGTGTGTGTGTCTTGTAGCTAGGGAATTTTCTAAAGTAGCTAGGGAATTTTTGTAGCTTTGGTCATTCCTTGGTTCTCTTTAAAAAAATGCAACACATGGGTTATGTACTAGTTTTACTAGAATTTTAGGACAGTGATGAAGTACCTATATCATTTGTTCTTATAAAAAACCAGTAGGTAAGCATTTTTTCTTATGAACATAATGATGAAACTAGCAAGTGTAGAATCTGTTCTTCGATAGTTTTATATTTTGATGTGCCATTGTTACATGATCTCATCATGTTTATTTCATCATGTTTGTCCGCTGTTTTAGTCAAGCTCATTTTTTATCCATTTGCAAGTATATGTTTCTTGAATATCTACTGTTTGAATATCTATTTTTGTGCATTGTTGTGCCTACATGCAGGCATTTGTTTTGTGCAGGTACAAATGATTATCCCCTTTCTCCCGAAATGTTGATTAACTTCCGTTTCGGTTGAGAATGGGGCACTCTCATGTTAAGAAAAAGAGAAAAGGTCATGCCGAATTTTTCCGTGAATTCGTGCATGACCTTTGCTTTTTTTCTTAACATGAGAGTATTTGCATTTATTTATTGTGCTAATTAATTAAGTAGTTGCATTTCTTAATATTGTACTAGTGCAAACATGTCGACCGGAGCGGACGCCGGTCCTTCTTCTCAGCCGAGAGAAAAAAGGAAGCAATTTTGGGAATACTCCCAGGAGGAGGTCGAGGAGCAAAGAGAAGAGGAAGTACCTCCGGGCGAGGAGGAGTATAAGGAGGAGATAGAGTCGGAGTCCGACTCATCGGATGATGACTTGGAGGAGGAGGCCGGTACGACAGACGGCGACAGGAACATCGGCGAGGATGATGGGACCGTTGGCTCCAACACAGATGGTACCCAGTCGAAGAAGAGGAATCGGAAACCGACCAAGGTCGGCGCCATCAGGCAAGAGTTTACTGTTGTGACCGCCGTCGGGATTCCTAAACAGCCCGAACGTTTTTCGGAAGGGTACAACCGTCAAGTCGCGGCGATCCTCCACAACACCGTGCCGATCACCACGATTAACCTCAGGAGTCGTGAGAATATTCTTTATTGTCAGCTTCTTATCAACAAGCTGCACGGACGATACAAGTTTCCGGAGCCGTACGATAACACCCAACTCAGAGGGAACAAAGTAAACACATGGGCCCTTAGGAAGATGAGCAAGGCCTTGTCTAGTTGGAAAACCCGGGTGAAGAGGGCAATTTTTGAAAAGAACAAAACCTGGGAGGAGCTCAAGGAGAAAGAGCCCTTGATCGACGAAGCTACCTACAACCTTTTCAAGGCTAGGTGTGAGTCCGAGCAATCGAAGGCCGCGAGTGCAAAGGGCAAGGCCATGCGGTCGCAGGTCATAGGTAACCACCATCTCGGAGCCGGTGGTTACAAAAGTTCGAAGCCTTAATGGGACAAGGAGGATGCCGAGTACACCGCTGCGGGCATACCTGTGATGCCCCCAAAATTAGACCGTGTACAGTAATCATACACGCAAGGTACACGATCGAGATCAGGGACTCACGATGAGATATCACAACACAACTCTACAAATAAAATAATACAAGCTGTATAATACAAGCCAGGGGCCACGAGGGCTCGAATACAACAGCTCGAGAGCACAAAGTCAGCGGAAGCAATAGTATCTGAGTACAGACACAAAGATACAATATTGCCTTAAGAAGGCTAGCACAAATAACAACAGATCGAAAAGGCGAGGCCTCTTGCCTGGGAACCTCCAAACTACTCCTGGTCAAAGGGGAACTCGACGTTGTAGTAGGCATCAGGGGTCTTCACGTTGTGGTGGTCAGCATCGGGAATCTCCTGCTCCTGGACTCCAAGGCTCCAACGTCGATTACAGCGGCCGATCAGGCAAAATAATAAAAGGGGAAAAATAAAGCAGGTGAGTATCTAGCATACCCACGAGACTTACGTCCGCTACTAAGCATTATGCATTGTATCAACGGAAAGAAGAGGCTGTATATAGTGGACTGCAAGATAGAAATCAGAATAAGGGTAAGAAGCTAGGCCTATCAAAGACTAGCAACTTCCGACGATGTCTTGGAGCATGAGGTAAGGATCAGCCAACAGTTTATATAAAGCATAAAGTAACAATGCAACAGAAGTTGCTGCAGCATTGTATAATAGTAAGTTGTAATAATTAGCAATGCGTCCGAGTCCACCTCCTCGACATCCCCGCGAGGAAGAAAACCCGGAACCATACAGTTTAATAATAATAGTTTCTAGTGGTAAGATCCAGCTTCAGCATAAAGCGTCCTGTTACCGTGGACACGGTTATCCGAATAGATTAATTTTCCCTGCAGGGGTGCACTTGTGTTACGCTACACGCACGGATCTCCAGGGTGGCAGGAACCTTGTTAGGGAACGCTCCACCGAGGCTATCCGACACTTCATAGCCCATCTTTCAAACTCAACAGAGAGGCCATCCGCCGGTCTAAATCCTAAGTACGCCGGGCCTTGGATCCCAACCCGAACGTACTCCTGCATGGTGCGTGGCTGGCCGGTGAAGTTGAATCAAATCCAAATAAGACACCACCGCGCGAGCAAATAAGACAACACCACTTCCCGATGCAGGCCGCGGTACTGCTGACGTCTGAAGAGTCCTCGGACGACACTACGAAGCAGAGGAGCCCATAACTCGTAATTCCCACGGGTAGGTAGTGCGTACATGGCATATAGCCAACTCAAGACATTCACTGAACCATTTAGCCGCGTTACAACCGTTATCGTTGCCTCGACTTAACCGACCCGCGGACAACGACAGCAGCCAGGACCACCAGTACAACGGTGCCTGCCCCGTCGTCCCACCAAGTCACTGCGGTTACCAACAAGGTGAACCGTCTCCTTACCTTGTCTCGCGTGTGCTCCTGGAGGAGCTCGACTTTCGTAGTTTTGGTAACTCTCGCGGCCAACGATCAGGGGCCAAGCACACCGGTAAACTGGTCGTACCCTCCCTGTCGTCCCGTCGCAATACCACTCGCGGGCACCGTTGGGTCACCCGACTTCTTACCTTTAAGTACACCGGTTGGTTCGAGTGCCTACCATTAAGTGAAACCAGGAGGCATCACCCTCGATGGCACACTTAAAGAGGTTTGACAGAGACATCAGCGGAATGAACAAAAGAGGTAAACCTCGTATCATCCCGGTGCTACTACGCAACTGAGCCGACGAGAGTGAAATACGAGTCCATTCCACTCGTAAATCAAACTCGAAGCGACTCGGCAGAGTCTCGCAGTTGTAGGTACCCTAGGGCGTCTGCATTGATCCGTACCTGTTGTAGTTGTAATATATCGTTCCCGCGATCACTCCCAAAGTGATCACGACCCTCTATTCTAAACCTAGCTAACAAGGCACAGGGTTTACTGCTGAATAATGCATAAGTAATAATAGGCAGCATAGGATTAAAGGAAGGTACATCAAGGGGCGAAAAAAATATGCTATGCAATTGAATAGGATTGTAATCGTAGCAGCAGCAGTAACAATGCCTAGTGCAAGAAATGTACGAAAAGATAGGCGATATTTGGGGAAGAGAATGGCTCTGCTTGCCTGGAAGCTCGACGGTAGGGGTACGGTCGTCGACGAAGTAGTCGATCACAGGGGCATCAGCAGCGGACGTCGAGACTACCGGACAATAAAAGAGGGGGGAGAAATAATAAATACACAACAATAATAGCAATACAAATACAAGACATGATATATGAAATGTTAACGACGCTCTAACATTGTACGATACACGTAGCACGGAGCGGGAATTCATCCGAGGATGAACGGTCAGCTCCGGGTGATTACCGGATAGGGTGTCCGGAGGGGGAAGGTATCATGCCGGAGGTGTCGTGGACATCCGACAAACGTATGGGTGGGGTATCCGAGTTATATGAACTATTATGAACAACTTTCGTGTTCAGAATAAATTCATCCAGATACTTTAACAGTACCGGACAAATCATCGGACAAACGGTCCGGAAGGGGGACGGTTCGATGTTTGGTGCGTTAGAGGGGTGTGCTTGGTATACGGATAGCTATCCGTATTCGTTATATTTTTCTGATCAATTTTGATGTATAAAGTTTTTGAATCTAACTTACGGTTTAAAATACATTCAATTTTAAAGTTTAAATATTTTAAATCAATTTGTGAATTTCTTTTATTATTTAAATTAACCTTATCCAGAATAGTAAAATATTACTGGTCAAACCTAACCAGTGGGACCCACTAGTCAGCCTCACATGTTTTATAAATCATTTACTTAAATTTATTTATCCACTGGACCCACATGTCATTGCCTCATTTCTAAATTCTCTGAAATATCACTAAGTCCGGGGATTTTTGGTGAGAATTGTCAATCGGCCTCCTTCGGTACCTACGTTTGGGGTTCTGCTCAACCGACGAGTTAGTGCTTTATTACAAAGTTGAACAATTTTATGTAATCTCGAATCTGGTACGGAAGGAAAATTCCTTAGAGTGCATTTGCTAAACTAAACCTCTGCTGAAAAAGTGCTACATGATGATAACTCCAAGAACTGTTAAAAGATGCAAAGTTCGCCCGATAACTGTCGTTGATCTATAGGTCATTTGGAGATACATCCAATATGTGGTTTGAGTTATAACATGTATACAACCATGACATGCCCTTCGATGGCATGACAGATCCTTGCAGCACAATTATCCACTGTGCCAAAGTGTCTAGCGGGTCAACTCAGGCTGCAGTTTATTATAAAACCGCATTCTGCGATTTTTGTGGAATTTAATCCGTGCAATATTGGAAATTGGTCCAATGGAGAAAATCGAAGTTTGTTAGATGTATCACATACTCGCATAACTTTCATATATTGTTAATTTTGGTTTGCATGTTTTTGTTGTTGTCCAAATGGGGGTGTCCAGCAGCAAGTTTTAGTACTTGGCAAATATTTATTTCTTCAGATTCAGTAGCCGAGCACTGCACAACAGCAGCATCACGCGCAACACATCTTCAGGGGCAGCGGCGACGCGGCCAGCAGGACACGGGTGTGGCGGCGCCCAGGGCATCGGCGAATACGCAGAAGGCCCCAGAGGGAAGCCCATCCATGCGCGCATATAGGGGAGCACGCGGGGGCTGTGAGGTCGCCGGAGCTGAGCTCCACATCGGTAATGGCGGCGGCGGGGCCATGGACGATGAGCTCAAGCACGGGCGCACCGACAGCGCGGCCTGGGCAGTCGCGGGCGCAGCCAAAGGCGCGCCTCGGGATCAGCCGTGGCTTGAGGCGAGCAGTGAAGTGAGCACGTCTACGGTGGCGAGTCCGGGCGCCCATGGCGGCAATGGTAGTACACTCGACGAGCTAGGGGGAGAAGGGGAGGTGAACATGGAGGCTCACAACGAGGTTGAGAGGAGCTCAGGGGAGCCGGGGGCGGTCGGAGGAGCGTGGATCGAGCGGTGTGCGCGGCGGCGGCGCGGTGGCCATGGGCACCATGGGCGGCTAGGGTTAGCCCGTGCCCACGGGAGGAGCAGACAATGGCGGGTCGGCGGCCATGGGGGGCAGCGTCGGAGCGGGCAGGCCGGCGGCCTCCGGTGCTTGCCGGGGCCGGCGGCAGCAGAGGGAGGAGGTGCCGGAGTCGGGAACTGGGAGGAAGCGACGAGCGAGATGGGGGGTTCGGGGGGGGGGGGCGTCGTGCGAGAGAGATAGAGATGGATGGGGGGTGGCTCGTGCACGTGTAATCCAGTGCACCAGGGGGAATAGTGGGATGGGGGTTGGGCTTGGCCCAGTGGGGGAGGGGAAGGAGAGGGGTAGGGTGGGCTCCAGCCCACGGGCGTAGTTTAGGTATTTCTTTGTCGTTTTTATTATTTTTCTTTATGTTCTAATTTTACTTTTCTAATAATTCAATTTTTTTAAAATGTCAAACTTGCACCATTAATAATGTTGCATTATACCAGAGAGCCATAAAAAGTTTGGGCAGTTTTATAAATCATTTATTATTTGTTTTAATTATGTCATTGAAAAAATGGATTTTAGACTACTGTTTTTATTTATTGGATTTATTTTATAGCTCAGCAAATTCCCATATGCCTATGGACATGATCCACTGAATATTGGGCAATTTATAAAAGTGACTGCAAAGTTTTTGGTTGAAATTTTATTGGCCACATTGTTTTTCATTTCAAACCCAAGGAAATTTGACTTTTATTTGATTCATGATTATCAAGGGGTACTTAGCAACAGTAATCATAATTAGCAACAGTGATTACTGTACGATGACAGTGAGGGTGTTACAATTGTCCACCACTATAAAGAATTCTCGTCCCGAGAATTAAAAGGTAGTGTAAGGGTTGAAGTTTGGGTTTCGTATTCTAACGAATCTTTTGGGTCTTGTTGTCCTTCTCGATGAATTTAATCCATCTCATTGATGTCTTCATTTCTCTGCTTTAGTGCATCTCAACGTGTTGTTATCCTTCCATCGGGTCTTCATCGTACGTACGAATGGGTTGGGGGGTAAACTCAAGGGGGTCGGATCGATACCAGGTTAATCAACCGAGGTTGTCCGAGGGAACGGTGTACAAAGTATCTTCCGAGTTTATACTCAGGGGAATACATCGAGAAAAGCAAAAGAAGGTATGAGAAGTTTCGGGCGGATAGACGTGCATTCGATGTCGATAACGGGTAATGAAAAAGGGGTTCAGAGCATCAGGTATAAGCATGGCGTCTGATATAGGACTGAATATCACAAGGTAGGTGACAAAAGTCAGGTTTTGATCCTGTGGAACCGTGGGTTATGGGTCCACCAAAAATAGGGAGGGTGGCGACATGTTATGCGATCACGACGCAAGCTTGTCAGAGAATAGTTTGTCAGCTATGTCAGCAACAATGTCGGTACCAGGGGCAGTGGACATTGAGAACCATTTCCTACTCGTTAATATGAGGCGGACCAATTGGCAAAGTGCTCGTCTTGCTGGTTACCAATATGTCATCAACAATGGAAACAAGGTGTTACTGACGAGGTTGTACACCGAGGTGTTTACATAAGAAGGGGGTTATCATGGCTCGGGTAAGTTATATTACCAGAAAGGTTAAACAGGTCAATGGAAAGGAAATTGTGATGATACACAAGTATCAGGTGTATATCTTTCCCAAGGAAAGCAAAGCACGATATACATGACTAAGTTGTATTGGCAGAGAGTCAAGGGAAGTTGTCGATGATAACATAAATCATCGAGGGCAAGGATGGTATCTCACACGACGAATCCAATCGACACATGGAAGAAGCCATGTAAGATTAGTCGGATAATAATCCACCAAAGGTCGGGTGGTTCTCAAAGAATATGATGTGAGTATCGGCACTCAATCAGAAGGAGGAAGAATGTAAAGGCATCGGGTGATAGAAGCATCAAAAATAATTTGATGTTTCAGTACAAGGGAATTATGATATCCAGATCGGGAGGTGGATGTAATCATCCACATAGACTTATCGGTGGCAGGGGATTGCAAAGGTGATGAAAACACAGGTGCTCGGAAACTTATTAGAGAGTATCTTCGGAACCTTCAGGTGAAGCAAGCAATCATCTTGGGGGAAGGGCTCTCCGGGTAGATGCGACCACGAGATCCTAATGTCAGAGTTAGCAAAATTTCCCGAAAGGATAAGAGAGTAGAATCCCAGAGTAAAGGTACAGAGAAAAAGATCCTAATTCCACCTAGTTTTGCGACGCGGGCCGATAAGCCACACGTCACTGTTAGTAAAGTAGTTTTGCAAAGACTAGACTCGACTTCGACCAAGGAGTTGGAAGGGGGTGTCCTACAGGCAGTCGGCTCTGATACCAACTTGTGACGCCCCGAAAATCAGACCGTGTACAGTAATCATACACGCAAGGTACACGATCGAGATCAGGGACTCACGATGAGATATCACAACACAACTCTACAAATAAAATAATACAAGCTGTATAATACAAGCCAGGGGCCACGAGGGCTCGAATACAACAGCTCGAGAGCACAAAGTCAGCGGAAGCAATAGTATCTGAGTACAAGGTTGCCTTAAGAAGGCTAGCACAAATAACAACAGATCGAAAAGGCGAGGCCTCCTGCCTGGGAACCTCCAAACTACTCCTGGTCAAAGGGGAACTCGACGTTGTAGTAGGCATCAGGGGTCTTCACGTTGTGGTGGTCAACATCGGGTATCTCCTGCTCCTGGACTCCAAGGCTCCAACGTCGACTGCAGCGGCCGATCAAGCAAAACAATAAAAGGGGAAAAATAAAGCAGGTGAGTATCTAGCATACCCGCGAGACTTACGTCCGCTACTAAGCATTATGCATTGTATCAACAGAAAGAAGAGGCTGTATATAGTGGACTGCAAGATAGAAATCAGAATAAGGGTAAGAAGCTAGGCCTATCGAAGACTAGCAACTTCCGACGATGTCTTGGAGCATGAGGTAAGGATCAGCCAACAGTTTATATAAAGCATAAAGTAACAATGCAGCAGAAGTTGCTGCAGCATTGTATAATAGTAAGTTGTAATAATTAGCAATGCGTCCGAGTCCACCTCCTCGACATCCCCGCGAGGAAGAAAACCCGGAACCATACAGTTTAATAATAATAGTTTCTAGTGGTAAGATCCAGCTTCAGCATAAAGCGTCCTGTTACCGTGGACACGGCTATCCGAATAGATTAATCTTCCCTGTAGGGGTGCACTTGTGTTACACTACACGCACGGATATCCAGGGTGGCGGGAACCTTGTTCGGGAACGCTCCACCGAGGCTATCTGCCACTTCATAGGCCATCTTTCAAACTCAACAGAGAGGCCCTCCGGCGGTCTAAATCCTAAGTACGCCGGGCCTTGGACCCCAACCCGAACGTACTCTTGCACGGTGCGTGGCTGTCCGGTGAAGTTGAAGCAAATCCAAATAAGACACCACCGCGCGAGAAAATAAGACAACACCACTTCCCGGCGCAGGCCGCGGTAGTGCTGACGTCTGAAGAATCCTCAGACGACACTACGAAGAAGAGGAGCCCATAACTCGTAATTCCCACGGGTAGGTAGTGCGTACATGGCATATAGCCAACTCAAGACATTCACTGAACCATTTAGCATTTTAATTAACCGGCGTGACAACCGTTATCGTTGCCTCGACTTAACCGACCCACGGACAACGACAGCAGTCAGGACCACCAGTACATCGGTGCCTGCCCCGTCGTCCCACCAAGTCACTGCGGTTACCAACAAGGTGAACCGTCTCCTTACCTTGTCTCGCGTGTGCTCCTGGAGGAGCTCGACTTTCGTAGTTTTGGTATCTCTCGCGGCCAACGATCAGGGGCCAAGCACACCGGTACACTGGTCGTACCATCCCTGTCGTCCCGTTGCAATACCACTCGCAGGCACCGTTGGGTCACCCGACTTCTTACCTTTAAGGACACCGATTGGTTCGAGTGCCTACCATTAACTGAAACCAGGAGGCATCACCCTCGATGGGACACTTAAAGAGGTTTGACAGAGACATCAGCGGAATGAACTAAAGAGGTAAACCTCGTATCATCCCGGTGATGCTACGCTACTGAGCCGACGAGAGTGAAATACGAGTCCATTCCACTCGTAAATCAAACTCGAAGCGACTCGGCAGAGTCTCGCCATTGTAGGTTCCCAAGGGCGTCTGTATTGATCCGTACCTGTTGCAGTTGTAATATATCGTTCCCGCGATCACTCCCAAAGTGATCACGACCCTTTATTCTAAACCTAGCTAACAAGGCGCAGGGTTTACTGCTGAATAATGCATAAGTAATAATAGGCAGCATAGGATTAAAGGAAGGTACATGAAGGGGCGACAAAAACAGGCTATGCAATTGAATAGGATGGTAATCGTAGAAGCAGCAGTAACAATGCCTAGTGTAAGAAATGAAAATATAGGCGATATCTGGGGAAGAGAATGGCTCTGCTTGCCTGGAAGCTCGACGGTAGGGGTACGGTCGTCGATGAAGTAGTCGATCACAGGGGCATCAGCAGCGGACGTCGAGACTACCGGAAAATAAAAGAGGGGGGAGAAACAATAAATACACAGCGATAATAGCAATACAAATACAAGACATGACATATGAAATGTTAACGACGCTCTAACGTTGTACGATACACGTAGCACGGAGCGGGAATTCATCCGAGGATGAACGGTCAGCTCCGGGTGATTACCGGACAGGGTGTCCGGAGGGGGAAGGTATCATGACGGAGGTGTCGTGGACATCCGACAAACGTATGGGTGGGGTATCCGAGTTAGTTGAACTATTCTGAACAACTTTCGTGTTCAGAATAAATTCATCCGGATACTTTAACAGTAGCGGACAAATCATCGGACAAACGGTCCGGAAGGGGGACGGTTCGATGTTCGGTGCGTTAGAGGGGTGTGGTTGGTATACGGATAGCGTATCCGTATTTGTTATATTTTTCTGATCAATTTTGATGTATAAAGTGTTTGAATCTAACTTACGGTTTAAAAGACATTCAATTTTAAAGTTTAAATATTTTAAATCAATTTGCGAATTTCTTTTATTATTTAAATTAACCTTATCCAGAATAGTAAAATATTACTGGTCAAACCTAACCAGTGGGACCCACTAGTCAGCCTCACATGTTTTATAAATCATTTACTTAAATTTATTTATCCACTGGACCCACATGTCATTGCCTCATTTCTAAATTCTCTGAAATATCACTAAGTCCGGGGATTTTTTGTGAGAATTGTCAATCGGCCTCCTTCGGTACCTACGGTTTGGGGTTCTGCTCAACCGACGAGTTAGTGCTTTATTACAAAGTTGAACAATTTTATGTAATCTCGAATCTGGTACGGAAGGAAAATTCGTTAGAGTGCATTTGCTAAACTAAACCTCTGCTGAAAAAATGCTACATGATGATAACTCCAGGAACTGTTAAAAGATGCAAAGTTCGCCCGATAACTGTCGTTGATCTATAGGTCATTTGGATATACATCCAATATGTGGTTTGATTTATAACATGTATACAACCATGACATGCCCTTCGATGGCATGACAGATCCTTGCAGCACAATTATCCACTGTGCCAAATTGTCTAGCGGGTCAACTCAGGCTGCAGTTTATTATAAAACCGCATTCTGCGATTTTTGTGGAATTTAATCCGTGCAATATTGGAAATTGGTCCAATGGAGCAAATCGAAGTTTGTTAGATGTATCACATACTCGCATAACTTTCATCTATTGTTAATTTTGGTTTGCATGTTTTTGTTGTTGTCCAAATGGGGGTGTCCAGCAGCAAGTTTAGTACTTAGAAAATATTTATTTCTTCAGATTCAGTAGCCGAGCACTGCACAACAGCAGCATCACGCGCAACACATCTTCAGGGGCAGCGGCGACGCGGCCAGCAGGGCACGGGTGTGGCGGCGCCCAGGGCATCGGCGAATACGCGGAAGGCCCTAGAGGGAAGCCCATCCATGCGCGCATACAGGGGAGCACGCGGGGGCTGTGAGGTCGCCGGAGCTGAGCTCCACATCGTTAATGGCGGCGGCGGGGACATGGCCGATGAGCTCAAGCACGGGCGCACGGACGGCGCGGCCTGGGGAGGCGCGGGCGCAGCCAAAGGCGCGCCTCGGGCTCAGCCGTGCGCGGCCTGAGGGGAGTAGCGAAGTGAGCACGTCTACGGTGGCGAGTCCGGGCGCCCATGGTGGAAATGGTAGTACACTCGACGAGCTAGGGGGAAAAGGGGAGGTGAACATGGAGGCTCACAACGAGGTTGAGAGGAGCTCAGGGGAGCCGGGGGCGGTCGGAAGAACGCGGATCGAGCGGTGTGCGCGGCGGCGGCGCGGTGGCCGTGGGAACCATGGGCGGCTAGGGTTAGCCCGTGCCCACGGGAGGAGCAGACAATGGTGGGTCGGCGGCCATGGGGGGCAGCGTCGGGCGGCGTCGGAGCGGGCAGGCCGGCGGCCGCCGGTGCTGGCCGGGTCCGGCGGCAGCAGAGGGAGGGGGTGCCGGAGTCGGGATGTGGGAGGAAGCAACGAGCGAGATGGGGGGTTCGGGGGGGCGTCGTGCGAGAGAGATAGAGATGGATGGGGGGTGGCTCGTGCACGTGTTATCCAGTGCACCAGGGGGCATAGTGGGCTGGGGGTTGGGCTTGGCCCAGTGGGGGAGGGGAAGGAGAGGGGTAGGGTGGGCTCCAGCCCACGGGCGTAGTTTAGGTATTTCTTTATCTTTTTTATTATCTTTCTTTCTGTTCTAATTTTACTTTTCTAATAATTCAATTTCTTTAAAATGTCAAACTTGCACCATTAATAATGTTTCATTATACCAGAGAGCCCTAAAAAGTTTGGGAAGTTTTATAAATCATTTAGTATTTGTTTTAATTATGTCATTGAAAAAATGGATTTTAGGCTACTGTTTTTATTTATTGGATTTATTTTATGGCTTAACAAATTCCCATATGCCTATGGACATGATCCACTGAATATTGGGCAATTTATAAAAGTGACTGCAAAGTTTTTGGTTGAACTTTTATTGGCCACATTGTTTTTAATTTGAAACCCAAGGAAATTTCACTTTTATTTGATTCATGATGATCAAGGGCTACTTAGCAACAGTAGTCATAATTAGCAACAGTGATTACTGTTCGATGACAGTGAGGGTGTTACAATACCTAACCCCTTCCAGCAATACAAAGATGATCCGCAGACCGAATTCTTTGTGAGGGCCCGGAGCTATAAGGACAAACCAACCTCGAAAATAATTATCGATCCTAAGATTGAGGAGCTTACGACTGTCGTGGTAAGTAGTTTACCACGCGATCTTGTCGATTGAATTCTCGAGTGAAGTTCACAATTTCTTAACGTTTCACATTCTTTTTGCGGTAAGCGGAAATGAAAATCGCCTCATCGCAGGAGTCGTCGGTTAAGCCGGCCGGCCTGTGGGGCAACGCCTTTAACAGGGCGTTGAACAAGCTCAAGAAGGTTGACGACGTGACGGCGAAGCCATCGTCAGCCGGCCGTGTGGTCGGCTTTGGTGCGGACCTGAATTGGTCCGAATTTTATGGGAAACCGGCGGAGCAGTCCGGTTCGAGGGGTAGCAAGGCGAGAAGGACCGAAGAAGATGCCGCTTATGTTCGTGGACTGGAGGAGAAGGTGAACATGCTTCCGCAGCTTGTCCAGGACGAAGTGGCGAAGACGATGAACGCTCTCCTTCCAGATATGATGCAGTCTCTTGCGAATTGGCAAGCGCGTGGTGGACAAGGGCCCATACCAGTCCCCAGCATGGTCGGCAGCAACTCGGGCACCGCGGCGCCTGCAGTCCCGACTCCCGCCGTAGTGGTGGCTCCCGCACCGACTCCCGGCGTATTGGTGACTCCAGGCGCCAACACCGCGGCGGCGGCGCCGGACGTGATGGTAACTCCTCCAGCCACGATCGAGCAACCGGGGCATAACAATAATGCACCCGACGACAGCGCAAATAGGGCGACCGACGCCACGGGAGGCAGCGCGCCCCCCGTCTCTTGCATGCCCGCCGTCATCGGCGGGGTCTCTTCACTAGCCGACCTCGACGCCCTCAAGGTAACTATAAGCGTCTGCAACTCAAACGAGGACTTCATCTCCTTTCCTTTTTTAGTGGAATGTCTCTGATGCCGTACATGCATATATATATATCTCTTTCGCAGGAGGACACTCCATGCATTCTATTACAAGTCGTGGACGGCGAGTTGAAGGATGTTGCCAAAGGTAAAATCATTCAACAAAATCGAATCATGCACAATATGCCGATGGCACCGGAGATGCATAGGGTTCAAATCTCTCTCGTGATTTCGGGCTACGAGAGAGTTGAACCTCCCATTCAACCCCCCGGATACGATGAGGACGAGCCGGCAGTCCTCAGTGACTGTTTCAACCAAATATGCCTATGGCCGAAGAGCCAAATGCGTTTAATGACGGGGGAAAGGGGCACCACACCTAGGACAACACCGCTAGTCATCGTGTCGGCGCCACATGATCCCATCGGCGCACAACAAGAAGACGATGATCTTGATGATGATATCAGCGCCGACCAGTTCATCAATACTTTGTATGATGCTGATGACTTATTCATGCCTCCTGCTGAAGGAGCCTATCAGCATGACGAGGAAGCTCGCGGTCCAGCTGATTCTGTGGCGAATCCTTCTTGCTCCACGCGTCTCTTCGCTGATTCTCAGGACATGTCTCCAGTAGCTTGCGCCTTCACCGAGCCTCAAACAGATGCCACAAGGAGATCTATTCTCAGCCTGTCCACACTCCATAAGGCGGCCACTGAGCAGATAAATGCCGGTGACTGCTGAAAATCAGAAAAGAAGAAGGGACGGAAAAGAAAGAAGAGCATCACTTCGAGTAGCCAACCTTCGGTGCCGATCCGGGCTCAGGACGGTCCACCAAGACCCAAGGATCTCTCGTTTGAAATCCATGTGGCTGGTAGGGCGATGCTACCTAAGGACATGCTGGACCTTGCAACTTCGGATATGCAGAGTGTGCATCATAGTATTATGGCATTAGAGAAGATTCTTCTTCGAGAAGAGAATCCCTCGTACCCGGTTTTCATGGCCAAGGTGGCACTCAACATGGGCTTCATCAACACTATCCCCGCGGATATGATAATCCTGCGATTTTCCGAGATCTTCAATTTGTACCATCTCAAGCGGCTGGACCATAGCCTTATCCTTCTGTTCTCGCTCAGCCTTTCTATGAGTATCAGGAGAGATAAGACCCCGAGCGTCACGATATTGGACCCCTTCTACATGCGTGAAAGCATCTTGATGGACGACGGGGACGCGACTCTTGCAGAGGGGTACATCAGAGAATTCATGCTATAGAACGCCGACAAGGATTCATTTCTCATGACCTACTCTCCGAAGTAAGTCATTCGCTCGCCGCCGTAGCATGTATGCTTTCTTAGCTTTCTGCCATTGTCCTCTTCCAACATTTCTTTTGGATTGTTTTAATTATGCAGTGAGAATCAAGACTGCGTGCTCATCTGCTTTTCACCGCAACACTCGCATGCCGTGTATTTAGACTCGGGGAGTGTGAAGAAGAAAGATTACAAGTATATCATGAGAGTTTTGGATAATGGTCTCGTCGGCTACATAAAAGCCGGAGGCAAGATCATGAAGCACAAGTTCAGGAAAAATCAGCCTGGCGTGAACGTGTTCAACCACGTAACGCAGTTCCCATGCGTCAAGCAGCCGGCTGGCAGTGTGAGGGATGCGTACTACGCCCTTCATCACATGAGGGCGATTGTACAGGAACAACACAACCTTACGCTGCCAAGTCATCTCAGAGCGTGGGCCGAAAGGAAGGAGAGTACGTCGAGAGCGCGGCACGCAACTGCGACCCCGACGCGTCATCGAAGAAAGAGTACGTCGAGAGCGCCGCAAATAAGTGCGACCCCGACGCATCGTCGAAGAAGAGTTTCCCAGGCTAGCACACGGGCGGCGACCGCTAGCACGGTGTCGACGCGGTAGCAGGACGGAGAGCGCTTCGTCGCCAATGTGCGCCGGGGGTGCACATCAACAACGCCCCAGCGTCATTTCGGTAGCCGTGTGCCGCATAGCTGCCGAGGGGCTGCACATGAACGACAGGTCGTGGCCCCGGCATCATCGTCTTCAGGAGCAGAGATAAAGCCGGCCGCTCGCCTCATATCCAGCCGTGACTCCGGTCACCGCCATACGTGATGCGCAGAGAGAGGTAGGGAGATGAAAAGAAAGAGAGAGAAGGGAGAAGAAGATGGGAGATTAGCATGGGTACGTACCGTGCGAGAAGATGACCGACATGGCGTCGATCTTCTTCACCGGCTTGTTACACGTGCGCCTCGTTTGCCCGTTATAAGAGCCTCGGGATGCACCAGCTGTGTTCGCCTTGCTCCTTGGTCTTCCTTTCCTGGCGTGAGAGTTCTCACGTGTGCCGTGTGTTTCTTCTGTGCTTCCCGTCTCCCCTTTTCCTGCGTGAGAGTTGATGGATGGATCTTCGTATGGGGTTGTGGCGTGAGTTGGGTTGGTGTGAGGTTGGTTGGAGATTGGATGGATCTCCTCGTTGGGCGCCGCTGCTCAGCGCCGTCACCTCCTGGATGCATCACGCGCCGCCAGCGAGCGTGCCGTCACCATTGACGCGAGCAGTCAGGGAGGCCTCTGGCATAGCGTGTCTCCTGTCGAATCTCCTCGACACTGCCATCACAGGCGCATCTCCTTCTCGCCGCCTCCTTCTGTTATCCCCTGGGAATTTCCTTGGCTGCGCTAAAGACCTGTGTATTAATAGAGCAAAAGAGGTAGGCGGTGCACGAACGGCCGGTCGATCGTTTCGATCTTCCTAGAGAGATAAGCATGCCAGCCTGTTTAACTTAATCGAACTGCACACGCTTATGTTTATCTTCTTTTCATCTTGGCGCGCACCCTTCAAACTAACCACACAAATGTATTCAGATATACATTGATACGTCTAGCCGGGGTACACGTGTTGCGGCCTGTACATAGATATTTAGTATATATGTGTACATACACAAGATACGTACATTGGAATTAGGTAGAAATCGACCAGGTCATGGGATTAACCCGCATTAAGTTCATTGTAAGTACACATGGATGCCCCTTTGAGGCATAGCGGGGTGATTGGCTAGCGAGGAAAGAGGTTGATGGCTCCTCCTTCTCCCTCCCCCGCCCCTTCTCCCTGTGCTCCTTCCTCTTCTCCAGCCGCTCCCCTGCCTCTCCCCCTGCTGCCCTCGACGGAGGTGATCTCCGGCCTCTCCCCGGTGTCATCGGATGCGTCCGGGGGCCCCTCCCTTCCGGAGGCGTGCGGTGGAACCACCCCGGTGAGCTCTTCCTCATCCGGCCCCATCCTTAACAAGTTTTGGGCCTTGGCCGGGGAGGACTCGGATTCTGAGGTGGATGAGGCGCCCTCTCTGGTGGCTGAGGTGGTCGTCGGGGCGGCGTGTTCCGTGTCAGGCCGCCGGCAGCCCGGTCGTAAGTTCGCGCCCGGGGGCCATGGTCGCCGCCGGGGTTCTGGCCGGATCTGTTCGCTGGTGTTGGAGGATGGTTGGTTCTGTTGGGCGCGTCGCCGGGGAAAGACGGCCGCCCTGACCCGGCCGTGATGCTCTCCTCCCCTCTTTGTCCCATCGTCTCCGTCTCGTCCGTGGCCGTGGTCGAGATGCCGGGTGCGGTGGTACCCTGCGCAGAGGAGGTGGGGTGCGGCGGCGGGGCGGAAACCCTACCTGCCGCCTCATCCGTCGATGGGAGGCCGGGTGGGCCTCATAGGCCTGTTGGGCCTTTCCCCTCGGTTCCTAACATTTTGGGCCTGTTTTCCATTTGTTCGTCTGTTGACTTCCCCCCCTCTCCCTAGTCCTCCTGTGGTGGCCCGTCCCGCCCTCGTTTTGACCCAGCCTATGGCGGCCCGGCCCACCCCGTCTGGATACTTATGGTTGCCCCGGGGCTGCAGAGACCCACTTCTAGGGTTCCTTGCCGCCGGCCGTGACATATCTCGTGCTCGCGCCACCATTCCCCAGATCCGCATCCTCAATCCCCCTCCTCCCCTTCTCCTCCCGTTCCCTGTTGTGGTGGCCATGGACGGCTCCCGTGGTTCCTCGAGTGGCAAGACGCCGTCCTCCATGCGCCCGAGGGAGTGCTCGCGCCCTTCGCTAGATCCAGTGGCGGAGGAGTCGGCGCTGCGCGAGGCCTCCTGGGGGGCCAAGGGCTCGAGCAAGGGCGTGGACCCCTGGGATGCGGTGGCGGAGTCCTCCCGGTCCTGGTCTTCGTCCCCGCTTCCTCCTCCTCCCCAGGTAGGCTGTCCTCTGTGCAGATCCAGGGGCCCCCTCGCCCCGCTGTTGACTCCCGTCCCCCTCCTCGTCACCCTCCCAGCAATTGTTCCTACACCTCCAACCAGCCCAAAAAATTCCGTAAACTACCTTCGTACCCATCTGGTTCTGGATTTTCGGGGGGCAACGGTGGGGCGGGCATCCTTCCTTCGCCGCTGATTGGTTCCTCCGCTCCCGTTGTTGCTCCTAGATCTACCCCCCCCCCCCCCCCCGAATCTCACTTTCTTTGCATGCCACCGCCCGGACCATTTCCAGTCTCATTGCACCTCCCCTCCGTTCTGCATCATCTCCCGGGAGGAGGGACACCTCACTGCTATCTGTGAAAATCGCTCCCCCTCCTTCGCTCAAAAGTTATGGTGCTTTGCTGCACGGTTGTGACTTATTCGCTCTCTCCGGGCTCGCGGAGGCGGTGGTGCCCTACCGCACCTCCAATGTTGCGGTCGTGACGGTGCGGTCCGAGAACCCGTCCCTCCAAGTTATGGTCGCCGAGCTCTAGGCTTGGAGCGATGAGGGTTGAGACTGGCAGGTCCGCCAAGTTTCTTCTACTGAGTTTGGGGTCCTCTTCCCATCCCGGGACAGCCTCCGCATGGCGTTGCGCAGTTCCAGCCTCACTCTTAATCAATTGGTGGTCCCGGTGTCTGAAGAGGTGGAGATCTGTCTTCCGTTGGGGGTCCTCTCTGATGTGTGAGTGCTGCTGGATGGCGTCCCGCCGGTCATGCGGGGCAAGGCTTCGGTGTGGGCGTTCGCTATGTTGGATGAGCTGTCGCTGGCGCGGGTGGGTGATGTCCGGATGCGTGTTGCTACGCCGGTGCCTGGGAGAATATTTGGCGCCATCCCAATCTTCCCTGGTCCGGAGGGCTTCTTGATTCGGGTTAGGATGGAGGGCTCCCCCGATCCCTGGGCCGCCTCATGGTCACCCCCCTCCTCCCCCTAATCCCAAGGATGGTGATGACAAGGACAAAGATGAGTAAGGGGATGAAAAAAATTGAGGACTCTGTTCCCCCTTTCACGCAGGAGGAATGGGATGCTCTTGGCCCTCGCATTCAGCGCTTGTACCCCAACAGGCACCTCCGCTACGGAAACCTCTACTGTTCCACCTGCGTCCTCGCTCCCCCAGCCCGTTGGTCTCTGCGGGTGCCTCAAACCTCCAGCCTCGCCCTTCGACGCCATCTCTTTCCGGTATCGAGGTGTCGCCGGTGGATGGGGTTGAATCTCCTCCTAGCCCCTCCAAACGCCGCAATGCTGTGAAGTACACTACTCCGCGGTTGCGCCTCGCCCGCGAGGCGGCGGCTAGGGAGGCCAAGCAGGCGGCGGCCAGCGAATCCTCCAAGGTCTCTGTTGCCCCTCTATTTGCCCTTTTGGATGCTGACCTGGGGGAGCAGGTGGAGGTGCCAGCTTCCCCACCCGGGTTCTCCTCACCCCGCCTGCGGCCAGCAGCTGCCAAGACCCCGTCCTCCATGGCCCGCAAGAGTGAGCGGGCGGGGAAGCGCTCAGGCTCCATCATGGATCAGGCGACAGCGCGGGCGGCTGCTCGGGACCCAGGTGCGTCCCGTCTTGTTTCTCCTAAGCGTACGGTGCTTTCGGATTTGAGTGATTCGCATTGTTTGGGGGTGGTGCGGGATGCGGGCTTAATTGTTGATCCCTCCTTTGCATCCCCCGTCCTCCTTCCTCTTGCTCATCCGTGCCAATGAGATGGCCGAGGCGAATTTGGCCAAAGCAAGGGCGGATACCCTTGCAGCAGCTTCTGCTCCTCCCAGTGTTGGGACGTCTTCTCCCTGTTCTAGGGGTGGGGCGGAACCCATCCCGACGTCTACCCCTAAATCGAAACGGCCAAGACGCGTAGTGGCGCCTTCTCGGTCGAGTTTGCGGATCAAGAACCTCTCCGCTCGATGAGTTTCCTCTTCTGGAACATTTGTGGCCTTGCTGCTGGTGGGCGGTGAGACCAACTCCGCTCTCTCCTCAGTTCCTCTCGGGTGGATCTTCTGTGTCTCCAGGAAACTAAAAAAGAATCCTTTTCGACTCCTTTTCTAAAGCGCCTTCCTGCTGGTGGGCAGTTTCATTGGCACTTCTTGCCTTCGGTGGGTTCTTCGGGCGGTATTCTGATGGGTGCCAATTCCGATCTCTTTGTTGTTGTCTCGGTGGACACTGGGCATTTCTTCGCTAGCATGAGGCTTAAGCATATCGCTTCTAGGAATTCTTGGGAAATTTTTTCCATTTATTACATTGCGGACCACGACCTTTCTCAAATCTTCCTGGAAGAAATCCTGGATAAAATTCTTGCCTGCCCTGTTCCCCATATCCTGGGCGGTGAATTTAAACTGATTCGTTTCCCTAGAGAAAAGAGTTCCTCCCTTTTCTCTTGGCCGAGGGCGACCCTCTTTAAGAACTTCATCAGTGATGCGGCGTTACGAGAGATTAAGCGCTCCGGAGCTAGATATACGTGGTCTAACAAACAAATTTCTCCGGTGTGCTCCGTTCTTGATCGGGTTCTTGTCTCGGCGGACTGGGTTGCCTTGTTTCCCCGATCCTCTCTGTTGGCCGAACCTTTGGTGGGATCGGACCATACCCCCCTGATCCTAGATTCTTGCAGTGATATCGCGCGACCCCCGTGTAGGTTTTTCTTTGAGACTTCCCGGCTTCTGGTTGAAGGCTTTGTCCCTAACCTCTCCTCGCGTATCCTTTCCACTCTACTCTCCCCTCATCGCTCCTTCGGATCCCTGGATGATTGGCGATTTCTCTCGCAATCCCTACGCCGCTTCCTTAAAAGATGGAGTGCTAACTTGGCTGCGGAGACCAAGGAGGCTAAGCTTAACTTGTTGGATCTTATTAAGTCGCTTGACTTGCTGGCCGACTCGGTGGGTCTCTCCGACTCGCAGTGGGAGCTGCATAATTCCGTGGATCATTCGCTCATGGCTATTCATAGTAGAAAGGAAGTTCACTGGATGGAGAGAGGCAAATCGTCATGGCTTCTTAAGGGAGACCGTCCTACAAAGTATTTTATGGCGATCACGAATGGATGGCGGCGTCGATGCGAGATCTCCCGCCTGGTCATTGATGGAATCACCTCTTCCGATCCTTCGATGATCTTGGCCCATGTTGTTAATTTTTATCAACTCCTGTACTCCAAGCGGCCTCCCTCTCCCTATCTCTGTCCGCCTCCTTCTGGGATGTAGCGGTGTCTATATCTGTGGAGGAAAATCATGATTTCATGGTCCCCCTCTCAGATGAGGAGATCAGGGATGCTGTGTTTGCTTCTAAAGCTGATTCGGCCCCCGGTCCCGATGGCTTCTCCAACTTCTTATTTCAGAAATTTTGGCATGTTCTTAAACCTCTCATCTCTGCTATCCTCACGGGTTTCTGTCTCAGCACTGTGGACATTTCTCGCCTCAATTATGCGGTTCTTTCTCTTCTCCCCAAGGTCTCGGGCGCCGATTCCATTAAGCTTTTCCGCCCCATAGCTCTCATTAAAAATCTGGCTAAGTTCCCGTCCAAGGCCTTTGCGGCTAAGCTTGATCCGGTCGCGCATCGTGTTATTTATAATTCTCAAACTTCTTTCATTACAGGGAGATTCATTTTGGATGGCATTGTTTGTCTTCATGTGCTAGCTCATGATATCAAAAGATCTGGGACCAAAGCTATCCTCCTCAAGCTCGATTTCGAGAAAGCTTATGACTCGGTCAGCTGAGATTTTCTTAATTCAGTCCTTCTTTCCCGTGGCTTCGATGGGGCCTTTTTTCACCTCTTTTTGCAAATTGTTGGTGGTGGCCACACTGCTGTTAAGGTTAATGGGGTTGTTAGTAAATTATTCATGAATGAAGGGGGCCTGCGGCAGGGTGATCCAATATCCCCTCTTCTCTTCAATTTTGTGGCTGATGCGTTTGCTCACATGCTGAACCGGGCGGCCATGGCTGGACACATCTCCCCGGTGGCGTCGAACCTCATCCTGGGAGGTATCCCTCATATACAGTACGCTTTATGATACCATTATCTTGGTGGAGGCATCTGAGATGTGCTTGGCGAATCTCAAGTTACTTCTTCTCTGCTTTGAATGCATCTCGGGGCTTAAGATTAATTTTCTAAAGTCCGAGTTTTTGCGTTGGGTTTTGACGTGGTGGATGCATCTCGTTTGGCTGATCTGATGAAGTGTTCCCTGGGCTCCTTTCCGTTCACTTACTAGGTATTCCCACCTCATGCAATCGGGTCCTGGTTGCTGCGTTTAACCCAGTGGTGGCTAAGCTTGGCAAGAAAATCCTCCCTTGGAAAGGAAGATTCCACTCCCAAGCGGGCAAGGTGTGCCTCATCAATTCGTGCCTCTCATCCCTCCCCACTTATGTTATTGGTTTCCACTTGCTTCCCAAGTCTTCCCACGAGGGTTTTGACAAACACAGCAGCAATTTCTTCAGGAATTCCTCGGATAACAAGAAAAAACATCGGATGGTCAGATGGGACATTATCTGCCGGCCCAAGAATATGGGTGGCCTTCGCATTACGAATACGCATGTCATGAATATCTGCCTTATGACGAAATGGTGGTGGAAGATTTTGAAGGCCGATCCTGATTCCTTATGATTTCGTCTTATCAAAGCCAAATATTTCCCTCCATCCTCCCCCCCCTCTTGACTGAATGTAAGGGAGCATCTCAGTTTTGGCATAACCTGCAAAAAGGCAAGGATATCAAATTCACTATGGGCAATGGGTCTTCGGTGCGTTTTTGGCTGGACAGGTGGACTGGCAATGGGCCTCTCGCCCTCTCCTTCCCAATTTTGTTTTATTATTGCGCTATTCCTTCTGTTTCCTTCTCGGAACTTGCTGCCTCGAGTTGGGACCTCCAATTTCATCATTTTCTTTCTCCCGTAGAGTTGGAACAGTGGCATCAACTTGCTTCTCTCTTTCCCCTGCTCTTGGAGTCTTGTGACGAGGTGACTTGGACTCTCTCCCCCTCTGGTACCTTCTCGGTTAAGTCTCTATATGCGCATCTGTGCGTCCCCTCGGTCAGTCCTCGTTTCGCTCATCTTTGGAAAGCTCGGATCCTCCCTAAACTCAAAGTTTTTTTGTGGAAAGAGGCCCGTGGAAAGCTCCCGACGTCGGATCATATTCTTAAGCGTAATGGCACGGTCTCGGAATTATGTGCGTTATGTGGGCCAGAGAGGACACTAACCACATCCTATTCTCTTGCTCCCTGGCTAAGTTAGCTTGGGCCTGCGTCCGCGAGTGCTTCCTTGTCTCGTGGAACCCGGGCTCATTCCGTGATGTTCGATCGATTGCTAATTCTCTGGTTGGTTCTCGCAATCGCCTGTTTGGATTTTCTGGGAGGCTACGGCTTGGGTGCTGTGGACTACTCGCAACAAATTTACTATTGAACACAAGTTCCCTAGCATGCCGGCTCACTGTCTGTATGTTATCTTATCTCTCTTGTTGCAGTGGAAATCAGCGATTAAGGAGGTGGACAAAGACGGCATGGACTTGATCATCTCCCGCATTCATGGTGCCGTCAGGCGTCTCTCTGCGTCCCCTGGATTATATCTTTTGATTTTCTGGCTAGTTTGTTAGGGTGATCGTTTCGTAGGCTGGGGCATGCGTGCCGTCCGTGACCAGGTGCTTGGTCTGTATTGAACTTGTTCTTATGTTGGCTCCCTTGGATCTCTGTTTGTGAACCCGTTGCCTTATTTTCTTTATTTATAAATTCGGGCTGCGGCCTTTAATCTAAAAAAACATGCATGCCCCTTTTAACATAGACATGTATAAACATAGGCACTCCTTGCTCCATGTATACGTACGTGAGGAAAAGATTTCTATGAAATACTACCCAATGACTCTTTTATTGAAGAACAATATTTAACTATTTCTTTTTTTATACTATTCATAGTACAAAATATCATCAAATAAATGCCCCCTCGCCGAGTAGAGTTTGAGTGCGAAGCTAGTCGAGCTCGACTCGGAGAAAAGAACAAGAAATTGGTTCCAGAGATTGGTTGGCGCAAATACCTTGTTGCGACCTTTGATTGATTTTTTTGGCGCTTTACGTCAAAGCAAGCCATCGACGAGACGGATATGTGATAGCAACAATGATATGCTTCCTCGTGTGATAACCTTAAGATCTCCTTAGATTACGGTGAAACATGCTGACACAAGAGAAAAAGACAGAAAAGACTTGACATATGATATGATCAGGCGCACGCGCTCTGCTGCAGCCTGCCATATATATATGTCATGTTTCTATCCCAGAAATTCTTCTTTAGCGATTAGACGGTAATTGCATGCGCCAAATCTAGAAAAAAGAAAAAAAAATTGATGTACTTTATTCGACCACGATTGCTGCCGTGGCGCCTGACAATAAAGTAACCTCAAGATCTTCTTAGTTTGCAGCGAAACACCATGCCATGCGCCGAAGGTTTTATCAGAAAAATCGAGACCGTTAAGCCAAACGGTGCCAGCCGACTAGACTGAAGGGTGAAAAAAAATGAGGTACCTTGTTGGGCCACATTGATGTTGTGGCGCCCGACAACAAGGCAGGCTCGAGTCTTCGTCGGTTTGCAGCGAAACTCCATGCCGCGTGCCGAAGGTTTTATCAGAAAATTCGGGACCGTTTAGCTGCACGGTGCCAGCCGACAAGACTGAAGGGTTTCACAGCTTCATGCTGGCCGCACTGGCGCGCTACACTTCTCCCATTTCTAGGCTTGCCATGACCATGTAGACGGGACACCAAAACACCATGGATGCCTCGCCCTATTGCCGAGCGTGATAGGTCGGTGGCCAAGGCCAACTTAGCCTGGCGGTGACAACGTTGTGCAAGCTCGTTGTCACCACCGTAGGTATTTCAGGGCATGACCTTGCCCCCGGCGATGTTGCTGAAGAGTTGTCGTGGTACTGACTACTGAGGGGCAAGGCCGCCTTCAGTGTCAGCAACACAGCTTGAAGGTTGTATTGTCGTGGTTGACGGTGCCCACGACGTACGATGCTTAAGACGACGTTGAGCGGGGGCGTCACCGCCGTCGCTAACGCTCGAGGGACTAGCGCTGCCCCCGGTGTTGTTGTTATTGTGATAGTGACGAAGCACCAACACTGAGGAGAAATGCCACCCTCAATGTTGGCGACACATGTCGAAGTAGAAGGGTCGACAACCGGTTGGCGATGAAGCTCGGCATCATGTAGGGAAACACCGTGGGCGATGAGGCCCTTGCGGAGCCAAAAATAAAAGGTGTCTTCGTCTTCTAGGCCCCATGGTGATGTAGGGCCGTGGGTGCCGACATGATCATCGGCGGTACACGCGCACGTGAGTGCCCACTCACCTTCACATAACTTAGTTGTCCCTGCATATCGTTAGGGAATCAAGCCAAATGGGAATACCAAAAATGCAAGCCAACTCAGAAACAGAAACAAAGACACAAAAAAAAGTTCTTTTTTGTTGAAAATGTTGGCTTTTCCGTAGAACACTAGTTATGAGTGTGACGTCGGAAAAGGCTGCCAAAGGACTTATTCATCGGGAATCGTCGCAAACCATGACGCTTGCAACTCAATAACTTATTTCCTTCTATGTGTGTGTATGTGTATGTGTATCACGATGTCGTGATTGGAATGCTCCCGAGAGGCAACAAAGAGTCAAACCCTAGTCCATCACGGCAATGAGTAAAACCCAAGGCTCCACCATGCTCCCTTATATGCCTCAAGAACGCAGAGGCTTGACTGAGGTGTGTTTAGGGTAGGTGGTTTTGGGACAACGACTTGAAAAAAATATTCAATGCCTTTCGTGAGGGGTGGTGGATGAATACCTCCCACCTTCTTTCCAGTGGTTCTCTTATTGCTTGGACTTCGGGACTTGCTTCATGGAAAAAATGCTTCCTTTTTTCTCCTTTTTGGCGACTTTGATAGTTGCACACTTCATGGAGTTTTTTCCTCTTGGTAGGATTGCTTAAACTTTCTAGATTTGCTTCATACTTTATCAGGGACCCACCTTGAGAACTTGGAAGGCAGTCTTCCACCTATGTGGACTACGAACCCTCAGGCATTTTATCTGGAGCTTTGCTGGCACGCCCCAGGGTTGTCAAGCGGCTACGCACCAAACCCAACTTTTGTTGAATTGGGCAGCCCTTTCATGATGTTTTCCCTACCGTCTTCCCCAGGGCGTGGAGTCTCTATGAACCTGAGACACATTCAGGAGCATGGGGATGTGGGCTTCATTACTTAGAAGCAACCCAGGTAGTCTTCTCCGCTGCCTCTGGGAGCATGCATTTGTGTGTGTGTCGTGTATCGTGGGTATAAGAGTCGCTCCACTTGCGACACAATGCATTGTGCTTCCACTAGACAAGTCATAAGGCAGCCAAATCGTCCGTCACCAACTGAGTGTGGTTCGAAAAAAAAACCCAGTTGTTTTGTAGGATTTTTCAATCCTTTAGAAGGGGAAGACAAAAGAAACACGGATAAGTCCACATTTGCAATTGTGAGTGCAATGTGGACCTATATGAGCCACCGAAAACTCCCCATCTTGCAAAGAAAAAAAAATGCGAGCAATGGAAATAGGGAAAAGAGGGAAAACAGTAAGGAAAAAACACAAAAAAACTTACGGGAAGTACTTTTTCATGAACCTTCCATTAATCGGCGGCATCGGCCGGGCTCCTTGCGGATGACAATTGGATGCCTGCTCGATGGTGTATGGTCCTTCCCACTGTGGCTGGAACTTCCCCTTCGTCTTGTGTCTGACGACGATGGGGCGTCGAAGCACAAGGACCAACTAGCCCTTCCCGAAGACCCATCGCTTGACGAGCTTGTCATAGGCTCGCACCATGTTATGGCGATACATCTCCAAGTTCTGCAGCGCATGGAGGCATTCCGTCCTCGAGGGAGTCAAGCTCCTGATGCCGCAAGTGTACATGTTCATCGTGCGTGAGCTCTTCGTGCAGAGCTACTCGAAGGGAGGGGAGCTGGACCTCCAATGGCGACACCGCCTCACTCCCGTAAAAAGGAGAGTGGTGTCGCCTGCGTCAAGGTGCGTCAAAGTCGATGAAGAAGTGGTAGACTCATGTGGAGGCTTTGTGTTTGACCTCAACGTGAGTGGAGTTGATGATGGAAACCTCGCCTTCAACAACAAAGGGTTCGCTAGGCAGACATGGAAGGTCCTGCCCCTAGCGTGGTCGAGGCAGAGATCTAAGCCTACCCCCATGCTCTTCCCTTGCGGGTGAAACAAGGGTAGGATCCTTCATTGTTGTTGCGACAGTTTTGAGAGGAGCATTAGAGTGCTCCTCGAGAGCCCCTCCATGGCTTGCCTGGAGAGTCGTGTTTTCCCGAGTGCAGAAGAGTGCACCCAGGGGCTTGCTCGATACCCTCCATAGGAGGTGCGGATTCGCCCGCCGCCCCTTCTTGAGGTGTAGGAGTTGAAGAAGCATTGTCTTCATATCCATGCCACCTATTGCCTCGCAGAGGCAAGACATTAGCCCCCGCAGGACATCATGTGTTGGAGAAGTTTGTCGTCGGGGCGCCAATGTGTGACGCTCATGCTGAGGTCGATGACTTTGGGGAAGTCACCTGATCCTGCTTGCCCCCTGTGCCAAGGACGCAACATGGTCTTCATGAACTTCGAGTGTCCTTTGAAGGTCGCCCATCTGGTATTGAAGTCAGCAGCGCTCCTACCGCAAATCCTCCTCACGAGGTGCAGGGGCCTCGTTCTGAAGAAGGGAGAATTTGCTGTTGGAGAAGGATCGCCCATCGCATGTCAACATGTGGAGGCATGGCGCCCACATGTTTGGCTCAACCTCCGTACGTCGAGTGGTCGCCGAAAGAAGCTCCAATTCAGCGCCCGGAGCTGGAGCACGAACCAAAGCAGCGACAGTCCTCCTGTTGGCAGCCTGGACACGTAGCTTTTGGGAAACCTCCATGTTGCCCTTCATCTCCTCCATCACGGAGTCCTTCCAAAGAGCACGCGCCTCGAGCTTGAGCTCACGACGCTCCTTCTTGGACTGCATGACTTGGAATTGAGACGGGTCCTGTCGTGGGGTTAACATGGTAGATGTCCGAGCCAACGAACTAGTTGTGAGGCATTTGCTGCCAGGTGGCATCGAGACGAGAGTCGACATAGACACGGTACATGGAGATTTACCCAGGTTTCAGCCCCTCTTTGTTCTCGAGGTAAATACCTACTCCTTCTCCTTATTATTGAGGGTTCTGGCTTGTCGAGAGGACTAGCCGGTTTTGCGGATTACAAGATCGCCGGCTCGTAACTCATGTCTCGATGAGATATAGGATACGAGTCGTGCGTTGGAGGATTGTTTATTTTTTGTCCCTGGCGCCCCGAACCCTTGTCTTATAAAGGTGCCGGGTCCAGGAGCCCATGGATCCAAATTCTACACGAGGTGGAATCCTATTCTATTTCTACTTTACAAATATACTACGCGCTTTACAAGGTAAGTCAAACTCCGTCTTGGGCTTCAAGCTTGTCTCCTTGGCGCGTCCTCCTCTAGGCCGATTCTTGCTTTGTGGGCCTTCATGTTATAAGCCGGCCCTGAGGTTTGTAAACTAATGCCGGGTTATGGGCTTGACCCATCCCCCCGACATTAGCCCCCAGGATTGGTATGATGATTTAGTCTTCATGGAAATCTTCGTTTGTTTCTTCGATCTTCATAAGGCCGACTCTTATAGCTTACCGACTCTTATCTCAGAATTCGTTGATGCCGTCTTGTTTCTTCAAGGAATTGATGTCGACTTGTACTTTGAAGGAGCTGATGTCGACTTGTACTTTGAAGGAGCTGAGGCTGACTTGTTCTTTCAAGGAGCCGATGCCGGTTTGTGTCCTTTGTATCACTTTTTGATTATTTTCTCTTATGTCCTTGCTTTGACCTTTGAGTCAAAAAGTTGTTGCTATATTTATTGTAGTTCTGCTCGAAGCGTCACCATTGAATGCGTGGTGAAAATCGAAGAGTCGCTATAAATGTCGCCTACCATGCGTAATCTACCCATATTTTTATGGTATTGATTAACCACTTCTTTTTTCTACTATAAATGAGCGTCTGTTGAGGATGACTACTCCGCATATTCATACTCTTCTTTATTTCTTCCATATTCTTTCCTCATGGCTCCCAAGCGCAACGCTTCTGCAATATACGTTGTTCCCAGCTCCGGTGTGGGCTGCCGTGGTGGCAGAGGTCGCGGCAGTGGTAGAGGAAAAGGCAGGCGTACCGCTCGCCAAGCCGCGAGTCCCGATTCTTCTCCCCCTTCTTCTACCGAAAGGGTTGATTTTAAAGTGGAGATCATCTCGGCTAGTCGTCGCCGGGTGAGGTTCCCGGATTCTTATGCCAAGATTATGGCAGCCTCCCGGCCCTCAGGGTTGTGGCTCCGCTCAGAAGGATGTCCCCATGGGCCAATTTGGGTGGCTGTCAATTTTTCTGAAAATGACGCCATGTATCTGGAGAAAGATTGGAAAACTTTCCTCCGCTCCAGAAATATTTCAGAGGGAAGGACCATCATTTTATGTGGGCCAAGTTCTTTGATTCTGATGGTGATCGAATCGACTGCTTTTTTGAAGGTGCTAGCAGCATTGATGAAGATTTCCATCATGAAGATGAGGAAGCCACCCTAAAGGTCGAATCTGAAGATGACGACTGAAGCCTTTGTAGTTTAGGCTAGTGAGTCGGTAATGAATTTTTCGGCTCTTATTTTTATTTTTTCTTCTGATGTAAGACTTTTTAGTCTAATGAATGAAATCTTTGTTTCCCAATGAATCTTTACAAGTCAAATTTTCTCTTGACATGTGTATGAGATTCATCTGTCTTGATGATGTATGTATAGCCCCCTGAGTCGGTTGGAACAAAATAATGTTATGCCGACTCATAAATGATTTGCAAGTGTTAATCCCCAAGACTCGGTAGAAATATAGTTTGTGCCGAGTTTTTAAAGAAAACTTGAGGTATATTCCCCATGAATCAGTATGCGTATTTGTGATGTCATGCCGAATCATAAGAAGATAATTATATTTGAAAAGAGTTGGTATGAACGTTTGTTCATGCCGGATTTTTTAGACAGGTTTCAACTTGTAGTCCCCATGAGCCGTATGAATGTCTTTGTATCTTACCAGGTCATAGAAAAAGATTTTCAAGTTATAGCCCCCATGAGTCGGCATGTGTATTTGGAATATTTCCGATTCACATAGGAATTTTCGAGTTATATTCCCCATGAGTCGGCATGTGTATCTTGACATATTGCCGCATTACACAGAGAATTTCGAGTTGCATTCCCCATGAGTCAGCATGTGTATCTTGACTTATTGCCGCATCACACAGAGAATCTTAAATCTTGTAAAACCTGCAAGGTTATTGTATATGCTATATATAGAATATATGCTTTATGATGATGCATGCAAGAAAGTAAATTACAATTGCTCATATAGAAGCCGACTCTGGATTCATCTTTGCCTCATCTTCTCTTTTTTAAGAAGAATTTTGGGTTATCCATGAGTCGGAACTTCTCTATATGTCGTCTCACATTGATCAACGTTTTTCCGTTTTCTTTTAAGGCTAATATGTTAGTCCAAAATTCGGGTTTCACGTTTGTAGATCTTATGAGCATCAAACATATAAGAAGCTATAAGGCGTGGAGTACCACATGTACAGGCTGAGTTTTTCTTAGTTTTAAAGATTAATGAGTGTGTCATTTAAGCCCCCAAGATCTTCCCTGAAATAAGCTATGTAAATGTATCTACACAGATATGCCGGGTTTTCTCAGTTAGATGTTAATGGGTTTTCCATCAAGCCCCCAGAACTTTCCCTGAAATAAACACATAAGTGCTCAGACAACAGTTTGAGAGTTGATCAAGCCCCCAAGTTTCTGAGATTATAATAATGCAAAGTATGATATGTATTATGCAAAAAACAGTAAGTAAATGTATGTAATGCATGTGATATTTTTATTTTGAAGGGGTTTGTAACGACCAAAGTCATCTTTTTGGCTGTGTGGCGGGAGACGGTTGCAACGAAAGTCGACTTTTAATGGTATGGCGAAAGCCGGTGCGATGAAAATCGACTTTGTAAATTCATGAGGCAATGAAGCCGGTGCGATGAAAATCGACTTTGTAAATTCATGAGGCAATGAAGCCGGTGCGATGAAGATCGACTTTGTAAATTCATGAGGCAATGAAGCCGGTGCGATGAAGATCGACTTTGTAAATTCATGAGGCAATGAAGCCGGTGCGATGAAGATCGACTTTGTAAATTCATGAGGCAATGAAGCCGGTGCGATGAAGATCGACTTTTATATATTTTATTAGGCGAGTGTCGTTGAGACATAAGTCGACTTACAATTTGAATAAAATGGCATTCCTTTCCTTCCTAAGTGTAATACGGACGAAGTTGTGCGATTTTCCATGACCTGAGGGTATCTTCCATACAGGTGCGTGTCTTCTCCTTCTCTCGTATATCGACTAGGTAGTAGGATCCATTGTACAGGTTCTTTCTGACCACAAACGGATCTTCCCATGGAGAGGATAACTTGTGCATTCCGTCCTTCTTTTGTATGATTCGGAGCACCAAGTCACCTTCTTGAAAAGTCCGGGTCTTGATTCTACGGCTATGATAGTGTTGTAGGTCTTGTTGGTAGATAGCCGACTTAGCTGCCGCTAGCTCTCGTTCTTCGTCGAGAACATCTAAGGCGTCTTGTCTTGCTTTCTCGTTGTCGTCTTCTACATATGCTGCAACTCTAGGTGAGCCTTGGCGTATGTCGCTTGGGAGAACGGCTTCTGCTCCATAGACCAGGAAGAAAGGCGTGTAGCCGGTTGACCTGTTAGGAGTCGTCCGTATGCTCCATAGTACTAAGGGTAGTTCCTCCTCCCAACTGCCTGGTGTTCTTTCTAAGGGAACACAGAGTCGGGGCTTGATGCCTCGAAGTAACTCTTGGTTAGCTCTCTTGTCTTGTCCATTGGACTGAGGGTGAGCGACTGATGCAAGATCAAGTCGGATGTGCTCCCTCTGGCAGAATCGCTGCATAACCCCTTCTGATAAGTTAGTTCCATTATCAGTGATGACGCTATGGGGATAGGCGAATGTGTATATTATCTTTTTGAGGAATTTCAGTGTCGTCTCAGCATCACACTTGCTAACCGGCTCTGCTTCTACCCACTTGGTGAATTTATCAATTGCCACAAGTAGGTGGGTGTTCTTGTTGGGAGATCGCTTGAACGGTCCCACCATATCAAGTCCCCATAATGCAAAGGGCCAAGTGATAGGAATCATCCTGAGTTCTTGAGCCGGAACGTGATCTTTCTTCGCGTAGCGCTGGCATCCATCACACTTTTTGACGATATCCTTCGCACCCGCATGTGCCGTAAGCCAGTAGAAGCCGTGTCTGTAGGCTTTGGCCACAAGAGAGCGAGAGCCGGCATGATGTCCACAATCACCAGAATGTATTTTGTTTAGGATGGCTCTTCCTTCTTCTGGTGAAACACATCTTTGAAAAACATCTGTGGGACTCCGCCGATGTAACTCGCCATTGATGATGGTAAAGGATTTGCTTCTTCTGATGATTTGCCGAGCCAAAAGCTCATCTGCTGGCAATATCCCCCAGGCCATGTAATCCATATATGGTACAACCAATCTGGGGTGGCGTGAATTGTTGCGACCAGAGCTGTCTTCGGGTCTGGTTCTGCTATGTCTTGCTCTGTTGGTGGTTGCACAGACGGCTTTGTCAAAACATCAAGGAACACGTTCGGTGGAACTGGCTTGCGCTGAGAGCCGAGTCTGGATAGGGCGTCGACTGCTTCATCTTTCCTGCGGTCCACGTGGTCCACTTGATAATCGACAAGAAATATGGCTTGTCTGTCCACCTCTCGGCGATAAGCCACCATCATGGGATCCTTAGAGTCCCATGTGCTTGACACTTGTTGGGAAACAAGATCCAAGTCACCGTAGCATTAGATCCGGCTTATGCCCATCTCACGAGCCAGCAGTAGCCCATGGAGTAGGCCTTCATATTCTGTTGCATTATTGGTGCGTATGAATTGTAACTGCAGAACATAACCAAATTTTTCCCAAGTGGGGGAGGTAAAAACCACACCAGCTCCTGATCCTTGCAACTGCCTACTCCCATCAAAGTGCATCGTGCAATATTTGGTCACCGACTTATCTTGGGGTGCTTGGATTTCTGTCCAGTCATTGATGAAGTCAGCTAGCGCTTGAGAGTCGATGGTCGTGCATGGCTCATATTTGATATGGTAAGCCCCCAGCTCTATAGCCCACTTCGCAATCCTTCCTGTGGCTTCTTGGTTTTGAATGATATCTGCAAGTGTAGCCGAGCTGACCACAGTTATGGGGTGCTCTTGGAAGTAATGCTTGAGTTTTCGGCTTGCCATAAACACACCAAGAACTAGCTTTTGCCAGTGAGGGTAACGTTGCTTTGATAACGTCAGCACCTCACTAACATAATAAGCCGGCCTTTGTAGGGGGTATTCCTTGCCGACTTCCATACGCTCAACCAGAACTACGGCATTGACAACACAGTTGTTAGACGAGATATAGAGTAGCATGGGTTCCTTTGGTTTGGGAGCCGCTAGGATCAGGGCCTGGGTTAGTTGTTTCTTGAGTGATTCCAGGGCTTCATCAGCTTCATTATCCCAAACGAAGTTATCCGACTTTCGCAAGAGCCGGTACAGGGGTATTGCCGTTTCACCAAGTCGACTAATGAACCGGATTAGGGCGGCTACACATCCTGTAATCTGCTGGACTCCTTTGATTGACACCGAATTCTAGAGGGTCATGATAACTTTTATCTTTTCCGGGTTTGCCTCAATGTCTCTCTCAAATACTATGTATCCAAGGAGTTTGCCGGCCGGGACCCCAAAGGTACACTTTTCCGGGTTCAGCTTCATCTGGTACGTGCGCAGGTTCTTGAAAGTTTCCGGCAAGTCGCTGATGAGTGAGCCGCCTAGTTGTGACTTGATCACGATGTCTTCTACATAAGCGTGCACATTGCGTCCAATCTGCTCCTTGAGGCAGTTTTGCACTGTTCGTTGATAAGTGGCTCCTGCATTCTTCAAGCCGAAAGGCATTGAGGTATAGCAGAAAATGCCAAAGGGGGTGATGAAAGCCGTCTTCTCTTGATCCTTGAGAGGCATCTTAATTTGATGATAGCCGGAGTAGGCGTCAAGGAAGCATATGAGCTCACATCCCGCAGTTGAGTCTATGATTTGATCGATACGAGGTAACGCAAATGGATCCTTTGGGCAGGCCTTGTTCAAGTCGGTGTAGTCGATGCACATACGCCAAGTCCCGTTCTTTTTCAAAACGAGGACTGGGTTTGCAAGCCACTCTGGATAAAAGACTTCCATAATGAACCCATCAGCTAGGAGCCAAGCTATTTCTTCCCTAATTGTGTTCCTCCTTTCATCGCTAAAACGACGAAGGAATTGTTTGACCGGCTTTAGTTTTGGGTATGTATTTAGGTGGTGCTCAACGAGTTCTCTCGGGGCACCCAGCATGTCAGAAGGTTTCCATGCAAAAATGTCCTGATTCTCACGGAGGAACTCGATGAGCGCGCTTTCCTATTTATCAGATAACCCGGCCCCGATGATGAACTTCTGGGTAGAGTCACCAGGGATAAAGTCAGCTTTCTTTGTCTCTTCAGCCGGTTGAAACTTGGGGTTGTTGTCAGGAGTCGGTTTTTCCAGGATCGTGGAGTTTGTCGGGTCTACCTTCTCTCTTTATGTTGTTAGATCCTCTTTGGCACACTTCGACTCGGCAATCTTGACATGCTGCAGGTCGCACTCCGTTGCCCTAGGCCGGCTCCCTTCTACGGTGATTGGGCCATAAGGACCCGGCATTTTGAGTGTCAAGTAGACATAGCATGGTCGTGCCATGAACCTGGCGTAAGCCGGTCTGCCCAAGATGGCGTGATATGGGCTCTCAAGATCGACTACCTCAAAGGGTATGATCTTAGAGCGAAAGTTTTCGGCGTTTCCAAAGGCCGTCTCCAGGTAGATATTTCCTATCGGTCTTGCCGACTTGCCTGGGACTATTCCGTGGAAACAGTATGGGAGTGTTGCAGCTGTTTCTGGTTTAATCCCATCCTGAGTAAGGTCTCATAGTACAAGATGTTGATGTTGCTGCCTCCGTCCATGAGCACTTTTTCAAGCGTGTATCCTCCAACTTGTGGGGAGACTACCAAGTCCAGTGCCCCCGGGTTATCTACCACTAGGGGGTGGTCATCTCTTGTCCAGGTGATTGGCAGTTCTGACCAATTAAGCCACCTGGGGCAGGCCGACTCTGTGGCCACGATCATAGCAGCCATCTGCTGCAGCTTCTTGTCCCTCCGACAGCTGCTGGTGGTGAATACATGGAAAGCCGAGCGATTTTGAAGTTGCTTTGGATTTGTTTGAAATCTGGCTGACCCTGACTGGTTTTGCTGTCCTCCGCCTCCCGGTGCCTGCTGCTGATTTGCGGGGCTGGCAACTTGATGACCTGGATTCTAGTTATGATTACCTTGGCCAGCAAACCCAGGAGGTCCCTGGCTTTCTCTTCGTGCGTATTCTTTCATAAAGTTGCACTGTTCCCAGGTGTGATTGGCTGGACGTCCGGGTTTGCTATGCGATGGGAAAGGACCTTGCATAGCTGCTTCAAAGCTATTTGGGCGAAAGCCTCCTCCTTCCGACTTACGGTAGCTGCTACCCCCTTGCTTCTATCGCTGATAGACGACATTAGCGTTGGCTCCTAGGTCAGAAGTATTTTTGTCATGACGTCGTTTGTTCTGCTGGCTCTGAGATCCTTTACCGCCGTACTTTTTATTCTGGCCGGCTTTGTCTTCCTTAGAGTCGGCATCTTTCGTCTTGTCAGATTCGACATATTTGATTACTGCTTTCATGAGTTCACCCATGTCTTTGGCAGTTCTCTTAAGCCGGCCGAGCTTGTGCACTAGAGGCTCAAACTTAAAATTCCTTTCCAAGACGATCACTGCAGTTTGGGTTGTAATGGTGTCTGAGGAATGCATTATATCTGATGCTCGTCGTGCCCAGCTGAGAGTTGATTCCCCTTCTTTCTGGACACAATGTTCCAAGTAGACAATCATTGTATCCCTTTTCCAGGTGCCTTGGAAGTTTGTAATGAATTTCTCTTTGAGGTCCATCCATGTGGTGACAGAATTCTCAAGGAGGTTTTTGAACCAGATGCGAGCCGGCCCTTCCAACATCATTGTGAAGTAGCAAGCGCAAACCCCATCAGATGCTCTCAAGAGATCCATGGCGAGTTCATAACTTTCCATCCATACTGCCGGGTCCATGTCAGCTGTATAATTTGCCAGTTTACGAGGTGCCTTGAAGTCGGCTGGTAGGGATGCGTTCCTGAGAGCCGGTACTAGGCATCGGTTAACTGTTGATCTTCCAACAGACTCAATATCTTCGGTTCGAGGTAGAGGCTGGTATACTGGATCCACGCGCCGGTCAGTGGTACATCCAAAATGCATCACTATTTTATATTGTAATTTAACCCCATTCATCGATATATTCCACTTTAAAGTATTGTTCTTTTGTTATTTTGGCTTGTTTTACACAGTTTGCAACTTTCCAGTGCCGAAGCAGCAGAAGCAGAATTCAGCGGTGAAAAGTGGACATCAAGTTGCTGAATTAGATCAACTCCAAATTTGATGAAATTTGGCGTAGATCACTATTTTGGAGATTAACCGGAGGAGACCGAAGATTGACCAGAGGGGACCCACCAGGGCTCCAGAAGGGTCCCTGGCGCCCCCCTAGGGCGCGTCAGGCACCCTCCAGGATGTCTGGTGGCCCACCTCGATGCCCCCTCTGGCCTATATTACCCCCTTGGGTAAAAACCCTAAAAGGAGGAGTTTCAGAGTATCGCCGCCGCCTCATGGAGGAAACCTACAGAGAAGAAAAAGCCATCTCCGGCGGGCAGATTCCGCCGGGGAGATCATCGCCATCGTCATCATCATCGTCACGGGCATCATCGAGATCATCATCATCATCCCCAACATCAGCACCATCTTCATCCCATCTCATCTCACAATTGCAACTTGTGTTGTAATCCGTACTATCTATCCTCTCTACTCTGTTAGTGTTGATTACTACTTTGTGGTGAATGCTATTGAGTTTTGTTGGAGAAATATCATTGTGTCCATATTGTTTGCCACCCATCTATCACCTCTGATCATGATCTCTTTTATGTCTTGTGAGTAGTTACTTTAGTTCTTGAGGACATGGGAGAAGTCTAGTTGTTAGTAGTCATATGATGTTGAAGTATTATGTGTTGTTTGATATTTAAGTTGTGTTGTTATTTTCCTAGTGGTGTTGTGTGAGTCGAACACCCAACACTTCGCCTTATTAAGGACCTAGGGGAATACATTGTGCAGAAAGGATGCTTATGGTGGGTTGTCGGAGTGACAGAAACCTGAACCCCAGTTCGCACACTTTTGCACAAGGGAGTTATGGATCCTCGATCTTAATGTTGTGGTTAGGCTTATGCCTTAATTACTACCTTGTATTTTCATATGCTTGCAAGGTGTGTAATCATAAGAGTACACTTATCTTAGTCTAGAAGGTGTACTAGCATTGATCCACCCACTCAACACTTATCAACACAACACACAGTGCCGATACGGAATATGGCAAAAGCACATGACTATCTCTCCCGTGTGTCCTCAAGAACGCTTTAGCCTTTATAAGTTCACTTGCTAGGCCTATCCTTTGCTCAAAAGGATTGGGAAACTTATTACTCCTTAGTTACCCTGTTTACTTTGCTTGTCTTTTACCTTTCTGTTGCTTAAACCAAAAATCCATAAATATTTATCTTTTAGTGTTTGCAGACCTTTCCTTATCCAGGTTCAGTTGTCAATACCTTCTACTCCTCGTCGGGATCGACATGTTTATTTATCGAAAAGCTACAATTGATCCCTTAGACTTTTGGGTCATCAAGAATTCGTTTATTGGCGTGGTTGACAGGGGAGGCATCCCAACTAAACCTATCAACTTCACCGCCATCACTCAGGTGCGGGGTAATCCGGCTGGCATGTGAATCCCACCTCTCTCTGAGGGTCTGGGTTGTATGATACTTCACGCTGTCGATGGATCCCAGACGCTGCAGGACCCGACGACTCTGCTTGCCGACTCATACTATGATAAGGAGTTGCATGTAAATGCGAGTGTCCTTGTGAATAGTTGGCTTGTTGAGTCACTGCGGTCTTGAGCAACTCGACGGCTTGGCGAGCGGCCTGATCATCCGGAGTATCTCCATAAATGGGTGCAGTGGTTAGGAGCTGAGTGGCTGCCATCACGTTTTCCATAGGATTGTTGTAGTGATTAGGCGGCGTGTGAAACCGATCAGGCCGAGAGGGGGAGTCAGCTGATTAGGTATATTGAAACCCGGAGGTGTTGATTGCTGTGGGCTTTGGAACAAGTTCCTCCTTGGCAGGTTAGACGGTATCCGCCCTGCAGGTCTGTCAGCGCGTGCAACGCTTATTTTCTGAGCCTCTATCAGCTCTGACTCATCTCGTAGGTGAACAGCTTCCTGCCGGAGCCGAGTTTCCTTCTCTGCTAGTCCAGCGGCCTCAACGTTGATTTCCTTGCGTATGTTGATCACCCGGTGCCTGACCTCCTCAACCCTTGTCTTCCAGGCTCTTGATTCTCTGGTGTAATTGTGGTGAGTAATGCTTTCTCAAAGGAGGCCGCGGCTTCACTAAGGGCTTCTGCCCCAGTGGGACTTGGGATGCTGAGCGAGTCGGTTGGTCCACACCCGGGTTAAGGGGTGCACGTTGATCTCCCTGGTTTTCCTATGCTCCAGCCCCTGAATTCTCCATGAAAACATAGACACAGTATGGAGGCTCAAAGTAAGGGAAATCCGGGTTGTATTGATATTGCCATGTTTTGCGTGATATTGCTATGTTTTATATACACTTTCATACAATTTTGATCATATTTGTACTAACCTATTAATTCAGTGCACCCCAGTGCCAGTTCCTGTTTTCTGCTTTTTTTCTATTTCAGGTTTTCCCCATATTAAAAATGATCCAAAAATTCCAAAAAAATACAATAGAAAATCAGTGTACCGGAAGCTTCCGGAAGAAACAAAGTGGGGCCAGAGGGCCACCACCAGGGCCCCAGGCACCCTCCCGGCGCGCCATAGGGTGGGGCCACGCCAAGGGGCCACCTGGACCCCTGCTGGCCCCCTGGCTGCCCCCCTTCGCCTATATATTCTCCGTTACGGGAAACCTCGGGAGACAAAACCCTTTTTCTTGATCTCGCCTCTGTTCCGCCGTCGCCGCGCTTCCAAGATCGAGAGCGCCAGCAGACCTCTTCTTGTCACCCTGCCGGAGGGAGGATTGACCTCCAGGACCTTCTCCTTCACCATGGGCACTTCCTGGATGATCCGTGAGTAGTCTACCTTGGACCATAGTTCCATGATCAGTAGGTATGTGATGTTCTCCTCCCCTCTTTGTTCTTCATGGATTAGACCTTGTGAGCTGCCATCCATGATCAATGCACATATTTAATTCTTTCTGCTGTTGCTATGCTGAGTTTGCTAGGATCTGATGGATTATGAGACTATGTTCAGTTTGTGATTGAGTAATATATTTGGTTCTTCTCTTTTATATTTTCGTTCTTGAGTAATTCTTGCATGTTCTTCGTTGCTGTTTATCGCTTTGGCCAAGTAGTAGTTAGTGACTCCAAGAGGGAATGCTATGCTCGATTGTGGGTTCATGCCCCCTGATGAATAGATTGAGTGACAGAAACATGAGTCTAGGGGATGTGTTGTTTCCACAAGGGGGAAAACAACGGTGCTTGTAACCGTGGTTGCAAGGACTGTTTACTTTACGCAAAGTTCTTTTAATGCAGTTGTCTGTTGCTTTGGGTTTACACTTTGGGTGGGGCTCGCAACTTAATACAAGCGAGATGTTCGGGCTAGATATCTCAAGGTGGATGATTAGTAGTACATGCAGTTGGATTTAGGTCTACTTATTTTGGCGTATTTCCCATGCTTTTGAGCCTTTTACTTTCTTTATAGCATAGTTAGCATTGCGGTGCGTTTTTAATACTGTCAATTTCCCAGCTGTGATTTGTTTACCTCGCATAGCGTTTTATCGACTTTTGGGAGAGAGACATCACTAGTGAAGATATTCTAATCACTGTTTACACGCTCAATGATTTCCTTCTTTTAATTTCTAGTTGCAGTCACTATTATCCTTTATCCCTTGCATTTGATCCTTTGTAAACAACAAGGCTGGAGAGATTGACAACCTCTCTGAACTTCGTTGGGAGCAAAGTTATTTGTGTCGTTTGCAGGTCCAGGTGAAGTAATCAACCTCGGTGCCATTGTTCACTTTACCACCTACTTGTAGCTTTCGGAGTCCTACGGGAGACAAACCCTATCCTCTACGTTAGGGGAAATTTTCTGCTATCCCACATCTCATCTTCCACTTGGGGTAACCAACGAAGGACGAGCATCCATTATCATCTCTCGCACATCAAGCAAATTTCTGGCGCCATTGCCGGGGACTCCAATCTACAAGATAGGGGAGTTGCACACTATCTTTTACCTTTGCTTTTTAGTCTTGTTAGTTTACCTTTTAGTTTTTATATTAGTGTACTATATCGAAAATCACAAAATTTTTGCTTGTCCCACTTGCTGCTACTATGGGTTCCACTGAAAACACCAATATGTGTGACTTCACTAGTCACAACAATAATGATTTTATCTGCACTCCTATTGCTACACCTGCCACTTCAGCTACCTCTTATGAAATTTAACCTGCCTTGCTGAACCTTGTTATGAGAGATCAATTCTCTGGTGCTGGAGATGATGGTGCTTTACACTTAAATAATTTTGTTGAGCTATGTGATATGCAAAAGCATAAAGAAGTAGAAGGTGATGTTGTTAAGCTTAAGCTTTTTCCTTTCTCTTTGAGGGAAGGAGCTAAAATCTGGTTTCAATCCTTTCCTAGGAATAGCATAGATTCTTGGGATAAGTGCAAGGATGCTTTTATTGGGAAGTACTACCCACCTGCTAAAATTATCCAATTGACGAGCAACATTATGAACTTTATGCAATTGGACAATGAACACGTTGCCCAAGCTTGGGAACGTATGAAATCTCTTGTTAAGAAATGCCCTACGCATGGTTTGACTACTTGGATGGTTATACAAACTTTTTATGCAGGCTTGAACTTTACCTCGCGGAACCTGTTAGATTCGGCCGCTGGAGGAACCTTTATGTAAACAACAATTTGTGCTGCCACAAAACTCCTAGATGAGATGATGACTGACGAGGGGGTGACCCCACGACTCCTACGGATAAACCTACCGGGTGTCCCAGAAGACAGAAGGCCCATGAAGATACAGCCTTGGCCCGCTAATTGGCACCGACGTAGGAGCCTGCGACTCACAAGGAAGGTGCGAGAACCTGCCGTATGGAGCAAGCTAGGGTTAGGAAATCTTACCTGTAAACGTAGGTGAACTCCCCGAGACCTAGCCCAGTATATAAGGGCTAGGAGGGGCGACGAAAAGAACGACCAATATCATCTGTAACCCAAGACTTGAGCGCTCCAGCCTTGGCATCCACTGTAATCGCATCTCCCCCATCAATAATATCGAGCAGGAGCATGCCTTCCTGTTTGCCGACGAGCTATCGTCCAACCTGTGCCTCTCATGACTAACCCAGGGTCCCTGACCATGGGATTTGCTGGGGTTGATCCCCGTCAATTGGCACCGTCTGTGGGAACTACAGAGGTTGGGATCACGATCTCGGCGGTCCCATCTTCAGAAAGCTACAACTCAAGGGCAAGAACCAGATCTAGCCCACTCGAAGGATTCAAGATCACGGCGGACATCTCTGCCACCCCATCAAGACCGCTCGGGCTACAGCTGTGCCAGGACCGACACTACGGTAACGACCAAGTGCAGCGTCAGCGCCGAAGGAATAAACGACCTGGAAGAACGGCGAGGGGCCTCTACGAAGGAATTCCACTCGACGAACCGCGACACGCAGCGGAGGACTCGCAAATCTTTCGACAACCCACCGCCGCCCGATCACCCGCCGCACATCAAGACGAAGACTACGAGATCGAAACCAGCGATCAGCAGAACCATCACCAAGGAAGAAGGAATCGACGACCCAAAAGGCGCGCACGGGAGATCTACGGCGAGGCTCCAACGAATGAGCCACGTCACGCAGCCGTACAACCGACGACCACTCGATGACACGCTGTCGCACGAGCACCTGCCGCCAACCAGGACAGCGACTCCGAGACACCTGTGGGCGAGTACTCTGACCCAGATGGAAGGCCGGATGAATTCTCCAACCTCATCAAGAACCAAGACATGAGCCGAGGAATCGAAACCGACCCTCGCTTCCACGAACACCCGGAGGATCACGAGAAAATCTTCAGAATCTCAAGAAGGAAGAGGAACGCGGGATCTAGCAAACTCACGGCTAGAGAGCAGCTAGCAGGACCCTGCACGATCCACAGCTTTGAGGATGACTGGGGACGTGTCAGGTCAGGCCACACTTTGAGAGAGTGCCGCCTGTTTAATGAGCTAGCCGACGACCTCAAGAAGGAGAAGCAGAAAGAAGACAGGCGCAACCGGCGACCCGAACAATCGCCGCCCTCAAGCCCGGAAGGACGTCACAGCCCGATGCAAGGACAGGTTCTCATGATCCAAGAGGGAAGGGTGCCGCAAACACAACGCGACGCCTACACCCTGCAAGCTAGAGCAACCGAGAGGATAAACATAGTCGAAGTCTACCAGCTACATGACAAGGAGACAACCATCACGTTCTCACAGGATGACCATCCACCCGCAGTCCCAAGACCGGGGCACGCGCCCCTGGTGCTCGATGCACAAATCAGAGGGTACGATATGGATAGGGTCTTCATGGACGGGGGCAGCAGCATGAATATCATCTTCGCTAGAACCCTGCAAAAGATGTTGATCCCACGATCAGTATGGAGAAAAATGAGCACCGAGTTACACGGGGTAGTCCCAGGAGCAGCAGCCACATCCCTCGGAGTCATCGAACTCGAAGTTGTCTTCGGCAACCGACGCAACTTCGCAAAGCACGTCCTCGAGTTCAAGGTACTTGACTGGCAATCGCAGTACCACGCCATATTGGGACGGCCAGCATTCGCGCAGTTCATGGTGGTCCCACACTACGCCTACCTCAAGCTCAAGATGCCAGGATCAGCAGGAGTCCTCACGATCAACGGAAGCTTCGTCAAATCAGATCAATGTGATCGTGACTTCCACAGAATCTCCGACACATTCGGAGCCGAACAAGAACTCAGAGAAATAGCCATGGTGAGGGACAAGAGTACCTTCCCATTGGTGAACCGAAGTGAATCCAAGGAGTACGGACGCGACTTCAGCATCGACAGCGACACAGTCCCTCACCAAGTGTACCCGACGGACCCGGACAAAACAGTCCTCGTGTACGCCCACCTACCAGAGAAGCAGGCGACGGCTCTCGTCGCTTTCCTTCGAGACGAGTGGGAAATATTCGCCTGGTGCCCAGCCGACATGCCTGGGATACCACGCGAATTCGCGGAACACGCCCTACGCATCAAGCAAAACACGAAGCCGGTGAAGCAAGCGCTGAGACGATTCTCGGAGCCCAAGTGCAGAGCAATCAGAGAGGAAAGCAACCGGTTACTCGACGCCCAGTTCATCCGAGAAACGAAGAAAGCCACCTGGATAGCCAACCCAGTGCTGGTGCCCAACAAAGACACGACCGTGCTGCGCATGTGTGTCGACTACGGACCAGTCAACAAGCATTGCCCGAAGGACCACTTCCCCCTGCCTAGAATCGTTCAGATAATCGACTCGACAGCAGGGTGCGATTTACTATCCTTTCTTGATGCTTACTCAGGATACAACCAGATCAGGATGAAGGAAGAAGACGAAGAGAACACATCGTTCATCACCCCCTATGGCATATTCTGCTACAGGACCATGCCCTTCGGGCTAAAAAACGCAGACCTACAAAGCAGCCACACTACTCGACGACCTGCGCGAAACCTTCGCGGCGCTCAACAAATACAGAATCAAACTCAACCCAAAGAAGTGCGCATTCGGCGTACCGGCGGGGAAGCTGCTTGGCTATATGGTCTCTGCCCGAGGAATCGAGGCAAACCCTGAGAAAGTCCAAGCCATCACCCGAATGCAAGAACCAACCGACGTCAAAGGAGTACATCAGCTCACTGGAAAACTCGTAGCCCCAAGCCGCTTCATCAGCAGGCTGGGAGAACGCACGCTGCCTTTCTATCAGCTGCTCAGGAAAGGAGAGAAATTCGAGTGGACGGAGGAAGCCCGCCAAGCATTCGCGGACCTGAAAAAGACACTCTCGACCCCACCAATCCTGGCGGTACCCAAGGAACGAGAGAAGCTATACCTCTACGTGGCAGCACGTAACAGTGTAGTAAGGACAGCGCTCATTGTCGAACGCACAGAAGAAGGCAAGGTCCAGAGCATCCAGAGACCAATCTACTACCTCAGCATGATCCTGACTAAATCCCAGCAGTGGTACCCGCACTATCAGAAGCTACTACTGGCCATCGTCATGACCTCAAGAAAGGTGTCCCACTACTTCGACGAGCACCCTATCACAATCGTGAGCAGCGCACCACTCGCTGACATACTCAACAACCCTGGAGCGACTGGACGAGTCGCCGAGTGGAACATTGAGCTCAGCCCACGGGACCTGCAGTTCAAGAACCCAACAACCATCAAAGCCCAAGTACTCCCAGTTTTCCTGGTCGAGTGGACGGAGGTTCAGACACCAGGCCCCCCAGACCTATCAAGTTCATGGTCAATGTTCTTCGATTGGTCCAAGAGACAACAAGGAGCTGGGGCAGGAGTTGTGCTCATCTCCCCTAAAGGAACAAAGCTGAAATATGTCCTCCAGATTAACTTCAGTCACGCCTCCAACAACGAAGCAGAATACGAGGCACTCCTGATCGCCAAGGACTCGAACACAGTTCTCGGCTGCAGAAGGCCCAAAGATAAATTCCATTGCAAAGGCTCAAGAATAGTTTACATCATAAGGATCATTTTCAGTACAAAAAGGACTCAAATACATTTGGATAGAAGGCAGCTCCTGTTACAAGAGGGAATCACCCAAAGAATTATGACTTCTACATATGCGCCCACGCTGGGATGACTGGCACTAAGACAGCAAGCCTCATCACAGACAAAGGAGGAGTCAAAGCAGCCGGCTCATGATGTCAATGACATAACAAAAGGTGAAACTCGACTTATTTGCAGAGCATTTGAAGACGATGCTCCACCAGCTTCTTCTCCTGCTCCACCAGCTTCTTCTCCAGCTGCAGCTGCACGCCTTCTTCTTCGGATGCACAGCCTCTTCCCCGAGTTACCAGCGAAGATGAGGCTGCCTCCAGTTCTACAAGGTCGCTTGGCGCGCCCGCTTGATCGATGGCTTGACGTCGATGTCCCCTTCGGAGCTGATGAACACGGCACCACCACCTGAGGAGTCGCCAGAAGACGGAGCTATAGAAGATGCAGGAGTAGGACTCCTCGACCTTGTGGAGCTGTCGCTGCTCGACTCCTACCAGTGCGGATCCATGCTATTTCTTCTCGGATCGAACGCGCGGAAAGTGACAGTGCTTTCGCCGTCAAAATGACAGCTGAGCATATCGCCATCTCGCAGATTGAACCGCCGAGCAAACAAACTCCAGCCAGAGCCAAGAAAAATCAACTGGGAGCTATCAACCTCCAAGTCAACATAAGAAGGAGATCGACAGCTCCTTTGAAGATGCAGAAGCAAGCCATCCAAGCCACGTTCAGAGACAATGGCGGAAAAAGCAGAGGGAAGAAGAACGCGATTGGCGCTCTGGCCACGAACACGTACAAGAAAGTCATAGCGCTAGAATCCCTCCTCCAAGGGAGAAGAGAAAGGAACTGGCGCCGTACCATGGCGACCACCACGGCATGAGCGTGGTGTACGACCACCACGGCCACGACGAACACGGCCACGACCAACACCCCGCTTGGGAGCCATGAGAGGAACAAGAGAAGAAAGAAGAGGCAAAGCAGCAAGCCGGATGGAGGTGAAACGCTGTGGAAAATAAAGGCTTATTTACAGAACAAAAATCTCCCAGCACGGAGAAGCCGAGACGACAGAAGCAATTAATTCAAAGACCAAACGTCGCAGACGTCTCAGATTCCAAGACCAAGATGCTTTCCCACGGGACGCACTGTGCGTGAGACACGTCAATTCACGCGCGTTTCCAACGCGCGTATCGGAAACTCAACCAGCGCCTGCCGCACGCCACAGCGGTCATCATTATGACCGGTCATGAAGACGTGAAGGTTCACTGGCAAGGCATCCCTGACAGCCATCAAAACAGAGGCATCGTTATCCTGACAAGCGGCGAAGAAAACCAACTGACATCAAGGCTCAGAGATTCCATCTTTCAGATCTTTTTCCCGACGAAGAAAAACATCTTACTCCCATCGGGAGAGTACATCATAAGAGTCCCGGGTGCTCCCTCACCTAAAGGTCAGCAATGTGCTCGAGTGACCACTCACACTCACGAGAGTCTTGGGTGCTCCCTCACCTAAAGGTCAGCAATGTGCTCGAGTGACCACTCGCACTCATGAGAGTCTCGGGTGCTCCCTCAACCCGACGCAAAACAAACATGCATTCGCCAAGATCATACGGCGCTAAGAGTCTCAGGTGCTCCCTCACCTCAAGAACCGAAATGGCATTCGAGTGACTACTCGCGACCCCCCCCCCCCCGTCTGAGCACTCGAAACAAGCTCCACGGGTGAATGAGTGAACAGCTCGCTTGATGTTTTGTTCCAAGCGGGTGCAGTGCTATAAGGCTCCGCGCCTCAAAAAATAACATTCCTGGAACACGATACACTGTGCCCAGATGCCACGCAAGATTAGCGTGTAGGTAAGACCCCGCTGCGAAGTTCGGCCGGGCTGGGACTTGCCGAAGAGCGATTTCACTCCCAACCTTTTCCATGCGCTGCGCATGATAGAAAAAGTCGGGCGGACGTGCCTTAGGCTACGCACATTACTGGCGGCAAATGAACACCATAAGACCTGAAGCGGCAGGACTTTTGCTCGACACCAGTGTTCCAAGCTCACGTCGAGGGACGTGTGTTTGATTGGGCTAATGCGGTATTTTCCCTAGTGCAATTCACCGAGGCTCGACCAGTCGACTCCTTGGGCCCTTTCATCTTACCATCCCTCGAAACAGATTTTTTCATGGCCACCAGACTGCCAGCGACCCGCGATGTACCACGCATACCAATAACCGACAAATGAATGTACTCGAGTCCCTGCGCGACTCTTCGAGTCCCCCAGGCACTCGGGGGCTACTGACGAGGGGGTGACCCCACGACTCCTACGGATAAACCTACCTAGTGTCCCTGAAGATAGAAGGCCCATGAAGATACAGCCTCGGCCCGCTAATTGGCACCGACGTAGGAGTCTGCGACTCACAAGGAAGGTGCGAGAACCTGCCGTATGGAGAAATCTAGGGTTAGGAAACCTTACCTGTAAACGTAGGTGAACTCCCCGAGACCTAGCCCAGTATATAAGGGCTAGGAGGGCGACGAAAAGAACGACCAATATCATCTGTAACCCTAGCCTTGAGCGCTCCAGCCTTGGCATCCACTGTAATCGCATCTCCCCCATCAATAATATCGAGCATGAGCGTGCCTTCCTGTTTGCCGACGAGCTATCATCCAACATGTGCCTCTCATGACTAACCCAGGGTCCCTGACCATGGGATTTGCCGGGGTTGATCGCCGTCAATGACCAACTATTCCCAATGGCACACGGAACGCGCTCCAACATGTAGGAAGGTAAACTCTGTCAAGGAGATTTCCTCCCTAAATGAAAAGGTTGACTTGATTATGTCTCTACTTACCAAGCAATCTCCTATTGATCCTCATGATGTTCCTTTAAATTCTTTGGTTGCTCAAGAACAAGTTGATGTGAACTTTATCTCTAGAAACAACTTCAAATATAATGCTTATAGGGGTAATTTTGCTAGCAATCCTAGACCGTTCCCATCGAACAACTTTGGGAACAACAACACTTATCCTAGCAACAAGAACCCCATCTCTGATTAGAAATCATGCTTAAAGAGTTTATCACTGCTCAAAAAGCCTTCAACAAGAGTGTAGAGGAAAGATTAGACAAATTATATAATCTCTATTTGAAGGTAGACAACTTAGCCCTTGATATTGAGATTCTTAAAATTAGATCTTCTCCCCACGAGGAGAGGAAGGCCACTCCTATTAATGCTATCCAATTGCAAATTAATGAAAATATTAGGATGATGGCTAAACTTAAAGAAAGATGGGCTAGAAAAAAAAGAGGAAGAGGGTAGAATTAAGAGCCTTCCTACACACCACACTGTTGCTACTATCCAAGTTGTTGAGGATACCCAAACTTTTAGCACAAAACACACTCCTGGTCCCAGTGGACCTCTTAATGGTGATGCTATTACCTCAACCATAGAAGAAGAAACTCCTATGAAGATAGAGGCTTTCAAACAAGTGAGCCTAGATGACACCACTACCACCTTTGATAGTAGTGACATTTATTTTTATAGTTGCACCCTCTCAGAAGTTGTGAGCTTACTACACAAAATGTCTAGAGACCCCCACACTAGCACACTAAATCTTGCCCACACGGAGCATATCACTAATGCTCTCATCAAAGCTAGGGAGGAGAATCTTAAAATAGAATCCTCCATACCTAGGAAGCTAGAAGATGGTTGGGGTCCTATGATAAAAATTAAATTAAATAACTTCTCTTGCTATGCTTTATGTGATGTTGGAGCTAGTACCTCTGTTATGCCCAAAAGAATGTATGATATGTTTGAATTGAAACCTTTTGATCCTTGTTCTTTTGGTATTCGTCTCGTTGATTCTTCCATAAATAAACCTTTGGGGAAAATCCAAAATGTTCTTATCATTTTCAATGACAATTATGTTCCCGTTGATTTTACTATTATGGATATAGAGTGTGAACCTTTATGTCCAATTATTTTGGGACGTCCTTTTCTTCGCACCGTTGGTGCTGTTATTGACATGAAAGAGGGGAATATAAATTTCAATTCCATCAAAAAAGGGGATGGAACACTTCCCTTGGAAGAAGATTAAGTTACCTTTTGAGTCCGTCTTGCGGGCTAGCTATTCTCTCTTTTTGGATAAAACTTGATCTTCTTTCTTTATTCCTAGCTTAAAGGCGTAAAAAAGCGCTTGTTGGGAGGCAACCCAAGATATTTTTACTTCTGTTTTTAGTGGTCTTGATGATTTTTACTACTTCAGCACCATCATTGTATCTTTATTTTCAAGCTTTGTGCCAAGTTTAGCCTCCGATTGCAAGAAAGTTCAAAAGTTGTGACATGTTGTCCAGAAAACAGATTCTGTGCTTGGACGGAAAAATTAGCCTAGAATCACCAGATCATCTTTTTTATCTAATTTTTTTGACACCGTGCTCCATACAATTGAATTTCGAGCGTTTGTTCTGAGATTTTTGATTTGAGTTGCAGAACTACCCCGAAAAAATTATTTACTACCTTTTGTTCTGTTTTTCACAGATTCTTCCACGTTTTGCCTTTCCTCACTTTTGCAAACCTTAAGCTTGCTTTTTCTTTGCAAAAACTTTTTGGAAATCTTGAGAAACAGTAGCTATTCAATAATATCTTTATTTCTAGTAGAGGATAATTATTCTATTAAGGGTACTAACCTCTCTAATCAGCTTATGATGAGATATGTATGAAGGGAGTTTTCAAGTGTGCAAGGGAAGATGATGAAAGAAGATCCGGGAATGTCAAACGCACAAGCTTGGGGATTCCCCCATGCATCCCCAATAATGGCAAGGGTTTGGATGCACCGGCGAGGTGGACGCCAACTCTCGGAATGAGAAAAGGGCAATGCGAGGTACCGAATAGGCTAGCAAATATGAGGAGGTGGAAGTGTCAACTTTCAATACTTACTTTAGTCCGAATAACTCATGCACTTATTATCGGTAACTCTCAATCTAATAAGGAGGTTCACAAAGATATAAGCACCCCGAGGAGGACTGTATGGGGGTTTGGTTATCCTTGCGCATCCTCGACTCATGGTACGTGGGTGTACTCTAATATCCGATCCCTCCAAAGATTAGTGATCCATCTAGTAGTTAGAGTTCTCAACTAGTTTTTGTAGGTTTTGAAAATAAACACGGATTGCCCAAAATACGACACCTATCACTAATAGGCTAGAGCTCTTGACACCAAAAGTTCTAACATTACTCACAAAAATACCTCAAAACTATTGCAAGTTACTACTACAATTGAATAGCAACCTCAATTACCTACTTCAAGACAAGACACAACTCAGTGCAACAACCAACTCTCTTAACAAGATATACATGAAAACTAAAGAGTGTTCCAGCAACAAACTAAACAAAACTAAATCTCTTGAAAAAGACAACACGAAAACTAGAAGCTAAACATGGCATAGCTACGAAAAGATAAAGAACACACAACAGAAGAAAGATAGGCATGAAAATCCTATGATGTGTTCTAGATTGAAGTGGAGCGTGTTTCTCTCGCACACAAAGTAAGCTCGGTTCTAACTAAAAATCATATGAACAGCAAGCAAAGCTAAAGAAAACTAAAAAGGAAACCTAAGAGAGAGACTCTCCAAGCATAGCACATAACGCATGAAGTGATAAAAATATAGTGAGATGGAGGACGAACTGATGATTGTTGATGGAGAAGGGGATACACGGGGGCATCCCCAAGCTTAGACGCTTGAGTCTCCTTGAATATTTATTGGGGATGCATGGGGGCATCCCCAAGCTTGAGCATTTGACACTCCTCGATCTTCTTTCATCATCTTCCTTCGCACACTTGAAAACTCCCTTCATACATAAATCATCATAAGCTGATTAGAGAGGTTAGTACCCTTAATAAATTAATTTTTCTCCACTGGAAATTAAGATATTCTTGAATATCTACTATTTCTCAAGATTTCCAAAAAAATTGCAAGGAAAAAGCAAGCTTAAGGTTTGCAAAAGTAAAGAAAGGCCAAACGTGGCATAATCTGTGAAAAACAGAACAGCAGGTAGTAAATAATTTTTTCGGGGTACTTCTGCAACTCAAATCAAAAAACTCAGAACAGACACTCGAAATTCAATTGTATAGAGCATGCCGCCAAAAAGAATTCAGATCAAAAAGATGATCTGGTGATTTTAGGCTAATTTTTCCTTCCAAGGACAGAATCTGTTTTATGGATAGCATGTCACAACTTTTGAACTTTCTTGCAATCTGAGGCTAAACTTGGCACAAAGCTGGAAAATAAAGATACAATGATGTTGATACAGTAGAAACAACCATCAATACCACTAAAAATTACAGTAAAAAATGAAAGTAAATATAACAAGGGTTGTCTCCCTAGAGCTCTTTCTTTATAGATATAAAGATAGGCTTAAGATTTTAATGATGCTCTCGCAGGAATAAGAGTTCAAGAACAAAAAAGAGCATCAAGAAGCACATACCAATCACATTTAAGTCTAACATGTTTCCTATGCATAGGAATATTGCAATAGAATATTTCATTTAATCACGAAGCAATAAGCATAGGAAGGCAAAACAAGTGCGGCTTCAAAACCTTCAACATAAAGAGAGGGAACATGATATTATTAAAATATCTATAAGCATATGTTCCCTTCTCATAATAATTTTCAGTGGGATAATGAATAAACTCAACAATATAAGTATCACATAAAGTGTCGTCGATATGTGACTTCAAATGCCATGGGGATGGCTAAAGTGAGGGGAAGACGCGAGGAAGAGGATGTTGATGGTGCCGGAATCGGGTTGAGCACAGACACGGTGAAGGACACCACGATGTACCCAGGTTCGGGGCTCTCCGAAGAGATAACACCCCTACTCCTGCTTGTCTCTTATATATCAGTGGAAATGGACTACAATAACTGCTTCTCTATCTTGTCAGGGGAAGGTGAGCGCCGCCGTGGGCAAGGCTCTCTCTTGCTTCCCTGAGGAGTAACTACTAGCAGTGATGAACTGAGGAGAATCTGAGTAATGGTGTGAATGAGCGGATCGTCCCCCACGCAGGAGGGGTACCCTGGGCTCTTATAGTATGAGCCCGGGGTAAATCGGTAACTTCACTGCCGACTGGGCCCAGCGGTCACTCTCTAATCGACTGGGTCCCACCGACTGCGCCTCTCCGGGTGATCCGGGCCCGACAAGCGGCGGCCCATGCTGTAGACTTGTAGGGCATGATGATGAACAGTGGAGCTAGGAGGTGCGGTCTTGTCGGCCTGTCCGCGGAATCGGCGGAGAGGTCGACACCACATCTCTGACAGATCTTCGATGTGACTTGGCTTCTCTGCCACCCCGATCTCTCGGGATTGTGCATTTATGACCCCGTACTTGGACCTCCGACTGGCCTCGAGGTCAACTTCTCCAGGGGTGGTAGATTGTACCGATTGCGTCTGGGCCGACTGGTGGCCCTCGGCGAGGTCGATTGCTCTTGGCAATCGGCCGTGCTAACGCCCACCTCGGCCCAGCTGCGGGCCAATCGGATGATGGTCTTGATGACAATAGGATGGACCGGTTGCGCCTGGGCCGACTGTTGGCCTTCGGTGTGGCTGATTGCTTATGAGCAATCGGCCGTACGCCTGCCCAGCTCGGCCCAGCTGCAGCCCAATCGGTCCATCCTTGTCTTGAAAGGTTGCTTTCTCTTGGGTGAGCCTACACGGGTACCAATCCCCCGACAGTAGCCCCTAAAGCTGTAAAGGTCCCACGGTCATTTGACCGCGGGGCCTTCGTAGTTTTCAATCTTTCTCCAATATCTTCTGAATGCTATGGCCTCATCAAGTGCGTCATTCCGAGTTCGTCGATCGACTCGGAGCTCACACTCGGCTGGCCAAGATTTCGTTCGATCTAATTTGAATTATCTCTGATTTCTGCCTTCACTTTATAAGAATAGCATCCCTCGCCGATTACTTTCCAACGGTTACTTCCGATTTCTCCGGGATGGAATCAATGGACCGGGGCCCACGACCCACGCGCGACTTGACGTAACTGCAGGCCTCGATCCCCATGTCGCATGCCTCGCTTCCCACGCTGGGATCTCTTGCGCCGGTTTGCCGGTTGGTCTCCCTGTGGGCTAGGCCACACCAGGCCACACGGCCACAACCAGATCCCACTCCCCTCCCCCGCCGCCCTTATAAGCCACAGGGGAGGGCCTATGCCCCTTCCTTCTCCCATACGTCGTCTTCCTCCTCCATCTCTTGCTCCTCACGTGCGCCATTGCCGCTCCAGCTGAAGCTCTCTGTCGCGCTTGTCTCTCCACCTCCGCGCACGGGACCTGCTCCGGCCGTGCGCTTGCGTGCCGCTCCGCCGACGCGGTACTCTCTCGCCGCTAGCACCTCGTCCCTCTTCTCGCGCCACCCGCGAGTTCCATGGCTCATCGGCGGGACACCTCTCAGGGCAGCCGCGGGTGCTGGAAAGGAGCCAAGATCACCGCGAACAACATCGAGGCTCTGCTTCGCGCCCCGCAAGATGCCGGCTGAGGTCCAGTGGCGCATCCCCGGCGCCGAGATCGTGCCCACCGGTCGCGCTGGCGAGAGGGTCGTCTTGCTCGCTCACTTTGAGCGTGGATTCGGACTCCCCTCCAGCACCTTCTTTCGAAACTTCCTCGACTTCCATCGAGTGCAACCACATCACCTCGCGGCGAACTTCATCATGATCCTCTCCGGCTTCGTCACGCTGTGTGAGGGATATCTCGGCTGCCACCCAAGCATTTCTCTTTGGAAGCGGTTTTTCAACCTCCGAGCTCACAATGCTCGGACGGGAGCAGTGGTACCGTCTGTCACTAAAGGCGGAGAGCCGACCTATCCGACTGATATGACCGACTGCGGCAGTTGCCTTGTCGCAGCCGGCAAACCGAGGTACAAGAGTCCCGAGATCGTCCAGTCATGCAAGAACTGGCAGACCACCTTCTTTTACATCAAGTCACCCGATCAAGGCCCCGACCTCCTGAATCTTCCCGAGTTCTCCCTCGCCCGGCCGATTGAGAAGCATCAGTGGTCGTTGAAGTATGGTGTCGGAGACCTTGACGTGGATGCTCAAGTTGCCCGATTCGCTCAGCTGGAGCAAGAAGGGCTCCTGTCGACTGATCTTGTTGCCGCTTGGCATCAAGCCCGAGTGCTCCCTCTGCAGCGCCGAGTGCACCGCATATGCGACATGTCGGGGCCCGGAGATCCCACTCGGCTCTGCACGTGGCTGGTGAAACTCGAAGACCTTTGCTCCAGGGTAAAGGCTATCACATCCAGCGCCTTGCCGGATCCCTTCCGCTTCGGCCTCGAGTACCTACACCGCCGACAGAAGCCATCCGTGGTATGTCCCGATTTATTCCTTCTCCGATTGCTTTTGCCCCATATCCGATTCCTCTGACGATTTTCTTCTTTCTGCTTAGCATTTCCTTCAATCCAATGTGATGGAAGATGGCCAAGTGGCTGGCACGTACGCCCCCGACCGCGAGGAAGATGACTCCGCGGATTTTGAGTAAAATGGCGAGGCTCCTGCCGAATCCGATGACGATGATGCCGATGACGGCGAATCCTCCGGGGAGTCCTCCGACTTCTAAGATCTTGCTGACGACGCCGACGTCGAGGCCGCCGACCCCAAGACCACCGCCACCCGGACTGCGGATCAAGGGGGTACGCCTGACCCTTCCCTTGAGCAGTTTCTGGCTGAATGGAGTGATGACGATAGTGTCTCAAAGGTCGGTAATTCTGATGCAGCTCCTCGTGCCAAGCCACCAAAGGTGCCGACTAGATGCGCCTCGGCAACTAGCTCCTCTTCTGGTGCTGCCTCCAGCAAGGCCGCAAAGGCGATGCCGACTGCCCTCAAGAGAAAACAACCCCAAGCGACGGCTACTCGGGTGCTGATTGTCCAGGCGCCTCTGAACGTCGCCCCTTTGAGATGTCGGATGCCCACGGGCGCGCCGAGAACAATTGGGTATGCCCTTGTCTTCATGCCTTGAACTTCATTGTTTTCCCTTGTACTGATTCACCTCTTTTTCTTCTTTCAGGGAGCCGATTGGCCTTGATGATGTCGACGCCGACATTCCTGCCCATGTCGGCGCAGTCATCTCCCCTGCTGTGTCTGTTGCTACGACTCATAAAAGGCCTCCGGCTTCACATCGAACCTCCAAGGACGCAGAGCGCCCAGCCAAGAAAGCCCGCCTCGCTACAGCCAAGACCACTACTACTTCCGCCGCTGCCTCTACGACCTCCAAGAAAACAGCTGACCGGGGAGTTACTGGTGGCGAAGGAGCGCAATCGGCCAATCTGATTCCTCCATCTCCGCCACGACGCTCCGACCCAGTTTCTGCCCCCGTCACCTCTGCCACTTTGCCGATCATAACGACAAATCCGCCGATTGCGGCAACCACCTCATTGATCATGATGACCACCTCGCCTATCATGACGACCAGCTCGCCGATTGTGGCAACCACCTCGACCTCATCTCGCCCGATTGCGCCACGGTCACAACCGAATGCCTCCGACCCTTTGGCGACGTCGGCGCCATTGTTTTCCACCAACATCACCTCTGCTGCTATTATTCAAGCTTCGCCGCAACAACCGACTTCTTCTGCATCGGAGATTCTGATGCGCTCGGTGGAGCAATTCCGGGCCGAGTATTGTCGCACCCGCCATGTCGGCCCCGAGCTCGACGCTCCGCACCGCTCTCAGGATCCTCTGCCGACGGCATACAGTCGAGTAAACGACTTTGCTACCGCCATTGCTCGGGACCTCCAACAGCTCGACCGCAATCACGCGGTAAGCTCTTCAATTTTCCTTTATGACTTTCCTTCAATCGGGAAACTTTTCTTCCGGTGGGTGCGCGCAAGCGCACCCACTGGGTGTAGTCCCCGAGATTCGGGCCGATTGTTTAGCAATCGATTCGGATCTTTTATTCTTTCTTATTTTTCTCCTGCCTTCCTCAAATCGGGTGACTTTCTTCCAGTGGGTGTAGTCCCCGAGATTCGGGCCGATTGCTTGCAATCGAATCGGATCTTATTTTATCTGATGTATCTCTAACTTTTATCTTGCTGCTCTTCTCAGGTCATTATGGAAGAGAAACGCGAGATCTTTGAAAAGCTCCTCGACGCTTTGTAACACCCTCAGATCCAGTACAGTAATCACTACAGTGATTCCACTGTTTAAGGCTCATTACTGTTGATGATCAAGCCATGATCACCTTTGATCATAGCTCTGTCAAATTCCAACCCTGATAAAAATTTCAAATTTGTGTGGACTATTGAATTGCTCCAAGAATTTATGGGTGATGGATAACCATCATGCAAAAACTTAAACCAAGTCACCCTTAGTCATTTGAATAATCACAAGTCTGTGATGATAGTGAAACCAATGTTGTGGGGTTATCAAATTGTTTTATAAATTAAAATAAAATGGAAATCTTAGTTGAACCAAAATAATGGAATCTATTTATAAAATGCCTAGCAATCTTAGGCCATGATAATATAGCAATGGTTGTTTTATTAAAAATGGTATAGTGATATAAAGGAATAATATTTAAAATAAAAACAATAGTTGGGAATTGTTAAGTTGCCATGATAATTTTAATAAACATAACGGAATTTTAAATGCACTAAAAATTATGGAAACAATTTTATAAAATGCCTAATAATCTGTAGGCCATAATAAAAGTGATTTGGGATTTTATTACCATGTTTTAATGGTGTAGATAAATAAAAACAGTAGCAAAATAATAGCTTTTACCTCATATTAAATAATTTAAAGGTCTAAAGGATTTTATATTTGTACCAAAATTTTTGTCGCATCATGTTAAAGTGTAACACTAATATAGGTGCAATTATAACATTTTACAAAAATAAAAACCTAGCTAAACTAAATACAAACAGAAAAGAAAATTTAAAAGAAACAAAACACAGAGAAAATAAAAAAAGAACAAAAACCCGCCTGGGGCGAGGCCAACCCCGGCCCAACCCCCTTCTCTCCTCTCCCCTCCCCTGTCTCATCCCCACCTAACCCCTCCCCCACCCCGACGCGCCATGGCAGGGGAGCAGAACGCCACGCCCCCCCCCTCACCTGCTCCCCCCCACCTCCCTCACCTGCTCCCTCGGGGATAAGGGCGAGGACGCCCCCAGGCCCTCCCCAAACCCGGGTTCACCCCCACTCCTCCTCCCCACGCTCCCCTCCCCTCCTCAACCGCGCCGCCATGGCCGCGGTTAGCGAGCACGCGCGGCCTCCGTGCCTCCCGTGCCCAACCGGCATGTCTAGGTGGAGCCCCATCCACGTCCTCGTCTTCGTCAACCTCGCCATCGAGACGGGATGCCCTCCTTGCGACGCCATCGTCACCGACTCGCCCACGACCACCGCGTCCATGGGCGTCGATCTCCACCACCGGTCGTCCCCGCCCCCGCCCGAGCTCGCCAACGGTCGCTTCTGTGAGCCCTCGTCCGATTCCCCCGCTCCCCTCAACGTTTTGGTCGCCGCTCGCCTTACCCCGTCGTGCTTCGGCGCCACCGTGGAAGCCATGGCCGTGACGCACGCTTCCCTGCCCTGGCCGCTCTCGGGCTCGCCTCTGGCGCCTATGGCCATGCCCAGGCAGCCCCTTGTCCACACCACACTCACGCACTCACCCTCACGCCCTCGCCCCGCGCCCAGGCCTCCCCCCCCACCTCCCTCGCCGGGACGGCCAAGCGCCGCCGTGCCTCGGCTCGTCGCCGTCGGGCAGGCATGTGGATTAGCCACGGGCTAACCCCCCCCCTCACACTGACGAAGGGCCCCACCCCCCTAATGACCCCCCTTGTTTAATTAACTAGTGGAAAAATTAGTGTGTATGACAGGTGGGTCCAGCCCTTAAAATAACCCTCTCGATAATTAAGTTGATTTATTAGGACCTGTCTCAATGACAACTGGGTCCCACTGATAGGTTTAATTAAAAAAAATGGATTTTATTAGAGGTGTCTATGACACATGGGACCCACTGGTCAGTTGACCAGTCAAAGGCTCCAGCCTATGACATGTGGACCCTCTGATAATTTTGATTTAAATAAAATGAGTTAAATGCCTCTGTGTATGACATGTGGGTCCACCCTGTCAGCACTGTTGTGGATAAGGTTCTGGATAAGGTTGGATTTTAATAATAAAAGAAATTCAAAAAATTGATTTAAATGATTTAAATATTAGAAATTCAATATCTTTTAAACCGTAACTCCGATGAAAATAATTTGTATATCAAAGTTGATCAGAAAAAATATGTAGAATAATAATACGTTATCCGTAGGTCTACCACCCCCCTCTAACGTACCGAACATCGACATTCCCCCCCCCCTCCGGGCTGTCTGTCGATAATTCCCGGTACCGGTAAAAATTGCCCGGATCAAAATACTTTGTATACGAAAGTTACTCAGAACGGATCAACGATTACTGATACGATACCCATATCCTCACCACACCCCTCTAACATACCGATCATCGAACTGTTCTCCCCTCCGGTGGCACTGTCCGATAGATTGCCCGATAACCGTTAAACTGTCCGGTACTGTTAGAGTACCCGGATGAATTTATTCCGAACACGAAACTTATTCAGAATAGTTCAACTAACCCGGATACACCACCCACACATGTGTCGGATGTCCACGACACCTCCGGCATGATATCTCCCCCCCCCTCCGGACACCTTGTCCGATAATCACCCGGAGCCGGTATTTCATCCCCGGATGAATTTCCGTTCCGAGCAATGTGCATTGCACTGCGTTAAAACCCAGTTTACAATTCATCTGTTATGTCTTGCATTTGTATTCCTATTATTGTTGTGTATTTATTGTTTCTTCCCCACCTTAATCTCCGGTAGACCCCGCTGCTGTCGTCGACTACATCGATGCCGAGTACGACTACTTCGTCGACGACCATACCGCTACTATCGAGCTACCAGGCAAGCAGAGCCATTCTCTTCCCCAGATATCGCCTATCTTTCCGTACATTTCTTGCACTAGGCATTGTTACTGCTGCTGCTACGATTACAATCCTATTCAATTGCATAGCCTGTCATTGTAGCCCCTTGATGTACCTTCCTTTAATCCTATGCTGCCTATTATTACTTATGCGTTATTCAGCAGTGAGCCCTGCGCATTGTTAGCTAGGATTAGATAGAGGGCCGTGATCACTTTGGGAGTGATCGCGGGAACGATATATTATAACTGCAACAGGTACGGATCAATGCAGACGCCCTAGGGAACCTACAACGGCGAGACTCTGCCGAGTCGCTTTGAGTTTGACTTACGAGTGGAATGGACTCGTATTTCACTCTCGTCGGCTCAGTAGCGTAGCATCACCGGGATGATACGAGGTTTACCTCTTTAGTTCATTCCGCTGATGTCTCAGTCAAGCCAGCCCAAGTGTACCATCGAGGGTGATTCCTCCTGGTTTCACTTAACGGTAGGGACTCGAACCAACTGGTGTCCTTAAAGGTAAGAAGTCGGGCGACCCAACGGTGCCCGCGAGAGGTATTGCGACGGGACGACAGGGAGGGCACGACCAGTGTACCGGTGTGCTTGGCCCCTGATCGTTGGCCGCGAGAGTTACCAAACCACGAAAGTCGAGCTCCTCCAGGAGCACACGCGAGACAAGGTAAGGAGACGGTTCACCTTGTTGGTAACCGCAGTGACTTGGTGGGACGACAGGGCAGGCACCGATGTACTGGTGGTCCTGGCTGCTGTCGTTGTCCGCGGGTCAGTTAAGTCGAGGCAACGATAACGGTTGTCACGCAGGTTAATAAAATGCTAAATTGTTCAGTGAATGTCTTGAGTTGGCTATATGCCATGTACGCACTACCTACCCGTGGGAACTACGAGTTATGGGCTCCTCCGCTTCTTAGTGTCGTCCGAGGACTCTTCAGACGTCAGCAGTACCGCGGCCTGCGCCGGGAAGTGGTGTTGTCTTATTTGCTCGCGCGGTGGTGTCTTATTTGGATTTGCGTTAACTTCACCGGCCAGCCACGCACCGTGCAGGAGTACGTTCGGGTTGGGGTCCAAGGCCCGTCGTACTTAGGATTTAGACCGGCGGATGACCTCTCTGTTGAGTTTGAAAGATGGGCTATGAAGTGTCGGATAGCCTCGGTGGAGCGTTCCCTAACAAGGTTCCCGCCACCCTGGAGATCCGTGCGTGTAGCGTAACACAAGTGCACCCCTGCAGGGAAGATTAATCTATTCGAATAGCCGTGTCCACGGTAACAGGACGCTTTATGCTGAAGCTGGATCTTACCACTAGAAACTATTATTAAACTGTATGGTTCCGGGTTTTCTTCCTCGCGGGGATGTCAAGGAGGTGAACTCGGAGGCATTGTTAACTACTACAACTTATTATTATACAGTGCTGCAGCAACTTCTGCTGCATTGTTACTTTATGCTTTATATAAACTGTTGGCTGATTCTTACCTCATGCTGCAAGACATCGTCGGAAGATGCTAGTCTTCGTTAGGCCTAGCTTCTTACCCTTGCTCTGGATTTCTGTCTTTCAGTCCACTATATACAACCTCTTCTTTCCGTTGATACAATGCATAATGCTTAGTAGCGGACGTAAGACTCGCGGGTATACTAGATACTCACCCTGCTTTATTTCCTTTACTGTTTTGCCTGATCGGCCGCTGCAGTCGACGTTGGAGCCTTGGAGCCCAGGAGCAGGAGATCCCCGATGCCGACCACCGCAACATGAAGATCCCCGATGCTTTCTACAACGTCGAGTTCCCCTTTGGCTAGGAGTAGTTTGGAGGTTCCCAGGCAGGAGGCCTCGCCTTTTCGATCGTTTGTTTTTTTGCTAGCCTTCTTAAGGCAACCTTGTATTCTTGTGTCTGTACTCAGATACTATTGCTTCCGCTGACTTTGTGCTCTCGAGCTGTTGTATTCGAGCCCTCGTGGTCCCTGGCTTGTATTAAAACATCTTGTATTATTTTATTCGTAGAGTTGTGTTGTGATATCCCACCGTGAGTCCCTAATCTCGATCGTGTACCTTGCGTGTATGATTACTGTACACGGCTTGATTTTGGGGGCGTCACACGCTTATACCGCCAGCCTCCGAACTCTCGCCCAGGCCCAGCTCGAGGTCAACAATCAATCGGTCGAGATCAATAGGCTGAAAGGTACTTTCTCTTATCATTTCTGTCTTCCCTCCGACTGATAATCTCTCGTGTATTAATGCCTTTGTGTCTTCTTCTAGTTTCTGTTCCCATGGTAGATGACCTCAGGGCCGTATTGCTGAACTAACTGCAGAACTCAACCAGCAAGGGCTAGCACTTGCCACAGCCAAGGAAGAGGCGACCCGGCTGCAGAGGGTGGAAGCCGACTTGACTCGGACTATCAAAAGCCTCCACTCTGAGATGGCTGCTCTTGAAAAGAAGCGTCTGGATGACATAGCTGCTGTGACCGCTGCTGGTGACGGGCTCCTCGCTGAGCGAGATGCAGCTGTTGCCGCCCGAGCAGCACTGCAGGCCGAAAGAGATGAAGTTGTTGCTATGCGGGATTCCATCCGCAAGGATCGTGATGACCATATTGCCAAATATGAAGAGACCGAGACCCGCAACTATGAAGACACTACTAAACTGCGCCGCCGGGCGAAGGGCCTCTGCGACACGATGAGCGAGATGGACGCCCTTCTTGGTGGTAAGCGCCTCTTGCCTCCGAGTGCATTTCCGACTGCCTTCTTCTTTAGTGCTATTACTCATTATCTTCTTCGTGATGTAGAGGCTTGGACTGAATCTGAAGCATTGCGAGAGGATACCATTGCGGCCGGGGGGTCCTGCCAGCTTGATGATGATGTCTGGACTCGGCACAGCAGCCCGCATTCCCGTCATCAAGGGGATTGCCTTGTCTTTCAACCTTGGCATTCTGCAGATCTCTGAGTTGCTGTGGTCTCCGACTGAGCTCAAGGTTGGACCCCAGCGAATGAAGCGTGTTGTCGGCTCCTCTACTCTGCCCCATAGATCGGACACTCTGGATGAGGAAGACTCTGACAAGGGAGATGCTCCGAATGCTACCACCGAGCAGACTCGGACCCTTCTGAAGGCCATTCCCTGTCGGATCGACGTCTTGCTTAACTCTGCTGGTCGGACTGGCGCTGAGACTGCTCTTCAAACTGTGCTGAGCTGGTACCCGCAAGTGAAACTCTCCAAACTCCACAGCCTCAGGGAGAACGCCGCCAATGTGCTCGAGAAGACCTATGCTGAAGTGAATCGGCTCGCCAGCGCTATGGTGAACTGGTTTTCTCCTTATGAATATACTCCATATCTCGACGAGGGAGGGAACCCGCTGGCCGCAACTTCTATCTCTGGCTTGGCCGAAGAGCTTTCTGACAGAGGTTCGTCGCATACCTCTCCGAGGTCCAAGCGTGTTGGGGCCACATCTTCTGATGCACAGTCGGAGCCAGATGTTGCTGCCGCGCACGCCGATCCGACTGCTCCGACTGCCAGTTCTGCGCCCTCGACTGCCCCGACTTCTTGAGCCAAGCCACCGATGGCATTACCTACTTCATCTTGCCGACATTGGATCGGCCTTATCATGTTTCTCCTTTCCGACTAGTTGCTTGTAAGACATAATTTTAATTTTGTCGACACCCACTGGGTGTGACTCCGATGTAATGAACTTGTTCGGACTTAGGCCTGTTATCTCTTATGCAATCTGATTGCTCATTGCAAGTTTTTATTTGTGCGATCGACTTTGCGTCTTTGTCGGTTTCTTTTATCGGTCTGCACTAAGGGGTGTCTGCCTTGTCTGTATTGCAGCCGACATGCGGTCTGCAATTGGATCAAAGGTAGATTTCCAGCCAAGGTTCGATAAGCTTTTAGAATTCACACGACAAGGTTTAACGCAAAGGATTCTGCAATTTTAGGAGACGATTTCCCGCTATCGAGCTCGATGCATTGGTCCGCGGCGCAATCGGTAACTTGATTTATCGACTATGCCCTTTCTAGAGCGTTTCGAGTTGTTTCTTCGGGAACTTGTACTGTTGACTGCCCCAACCGCTGCCCTTCTCAATGCCACAAACACTTTTGTGACTTGCGCTTGAGTTAGGTGCTAAGTTGAGTGCTAGCCCGCAGTCCCCGTGCCTCTTGGCCTATTCTTCTGACCTCGTGGTCGGTCAGTCCCCGAGTACACTACGCATGTCTCGGGTATGAATTAAGCGTTGCCGACTTGGTATAGCTTTTCGAATGAAATTACGCAAAGGTAATCGAATGCTCCTTTTCAGAGGGATGACAGCTTTACTGATCATTTGCCGAATGGCATACATAAATTTCTGCCGCTCAACTATAGAACGGACATAACAACTCAGCGTTCCACGACCGCTCCATTTCTACTCCTGATGTGTCCTTGTGCCGAGTGCTCTTGGTGCAGTCGATCAAATAATAGGAGTTGTTCTTGAGTGCACGGCTGATGACGAATGGTCCTTCCTAGGGTGAGGATAGCTTGTGCTGCCCGTCTGTCTTCTGAATTCGGCGTAGCACCATGTCGCCCTCTCGGAATGCGAGAGGACGAATCTTCTTGCTGTGGTAGTGCCGCAACTTCTGCTGATAGACCGCCGATCTGGACAAGGCCAGCAAACAGGCTTCTTCCTTGAGATCGATGTCGTCCTCTCGTGCTAGCTTGGCTTCTTTTTCGGTGTACAGGGCATGTCGAGGTGAATCAAACTCGATGTCGGATGGGATGATTGCTTCGGAACCATATACCAGGAAGAAAGGAGTGAATCCCGTCGACCTGTTTGGTGTGGTCCTCAAGTTGAACAGCACTGCTGGGAGCTCTTCAATCCATGCTCCGGGTGCCCTCTCAAGTGGATCCACCAATCGGGGTCTAATACCTGAGAGGATGAGGCCATTTTCTCTTTCTACTTGACCATTCGACTGGGGATGGGCCACTGATGCAAGATCAAGCCGAATGCCCTGCTGAGATGCACATCGAGCCAGTGCACCTTTTGCAAAATTTGTGCCGTTGTCGGTGATGATGCTGTTAGGCACACCATATGTGCACACGATGTCGGCCACACACCGGATCGCAGTTGGACCATCAAGCTTCTTGATCGGGAGAGCTTCAATCCACTTGGTAAACTTGTCCACTGCAACCAGGAGATGTGTCATACCACTCCGAGCCCTCTTGAAGGGACCAACCATATCCAAACCCCATACTGCAAATGGCCATGCTATTGGGATTGTCTTCAATGCTGATGCTGGCTGATGACTTCTTGCCTTGAACCCCTGGCAACCCTTGCAGTATTTCACCAAATTCTCAGCCGCTGCAAGCGCACTCGGCCAATAGAAACCATGTCGGAAAGCTTTGCGGGCGATTGCTTTTGCAGATGCATGATGACCGCATTCACCTTGATGAATGTCTCTGAGCAACTCCAAGCCTCTGTCCTCTTCTACACATCTCTGAAAGACCCCAGTTGCACTTTTGCACACTAGCTCGTTGTTGATTATTGTGTATGCCCAAGATCGGCGGATGATTTGTCTTGACTCTGCTTCGTCTTCTGGGAGGACTCCGTCTGCTAGGAAATATCTAATCGGCTGTGCCCATGATGGCGCACTGACCACTACCATTACTGCTGCATGTTGGGGTGCGACCTCTTCTTGGATCTCGGTTTCTTGGCCGCTGGCCTCTTGGATCTCGGCCTCTTGGACTTCTGCCATCTCGACTTCTGCTTCTGAACTGCCGATTGCGGCGCCTGGCACACATTCGGCAGCCCCTGGTGGCGACTGCTCGTCTGGAGCTGGAACTTCTTCACTGCAATCGGCAGTTTCTGACATCATTGGTTCTTCTGAGGCTGTGCCACCTGGCATTGCCTCTTCTTGCTTCCCTTTGGCCTTGCTCTTCTTGCTGCATTCGGCAGCCCCTGGCTTGCAATCGGCAGCCCCTGGTTTGCAATCGGCATCCCCTGGTGCTGTCGGCTCTGCTGTTGCTGAAGCACCTTGGGCGCTGGACTGCTTCTTCAGGGTTGGAACTTTTTCCGATTGAGCTTCTTTTGCCTTCTTCAACGCTTCAAGGTCGGTCTCCGAGATGAAGATGGACTCAGACTCTGGGGACGGCGTGATGGATGGCTTCTTGATGTGCTCAAGTGATACGGCTGGTGGGATAGCTTTCCTTGTTGAGCCGAGCTTGGACAACGCATCTGCTGCTTCGTTGTTTGCTCTCGTCACATGGTGAAACTCGCATCCTTGAAAGTACCCACTGCTCTGCTGCACCAGGAAACGATAGCTTGCCATATTTGCATCCTTTTCATCCCAGGTGCCTGTGCACTGCTGTACTACCAAAGCACTCAATATTCCAAATGCCGATTTCCTTGGCAAGCTTCATACCATGCACAAGGGCTTCATACTCGGCAACGTTGTTTGATGCTGCAAAGTGAATCTGGAGCACATATTGCAATTGATCTCCTCTTGGTGAAGTGAGCACTACGCCATCCCCTAGGCCGCTCTTCATCTTGGAACCATCAAAATGCATTCGCCAGAAATCCGATCCCGGGAGCTGCGGCATATATTGAGTTTCAGCCCAGTCCACCAGGAAATCGGCCAATGCTTGCGACATGATTGCAGTTCTTGGATCATACTGGATGCCATGGTTGGCGATCTGATTTCCCACTTCGCCACTCTTCCGGTTGCATCTCCGCTTCCTATGATGTCGGCCAATGGAGCCGAGATGACGACGGTGACCAAGTGGGCTTGAAAATATGGCTTAAATCTCTTGGCCGCCATATATACTCCATACCACATCTTCTGGTAGTGAGGGTAGTTCTGCTTGGACACCGAGAGCACTTCACTGATGTAATACACAGGTCATTGAATCTGTTGTGCCTTGTCCTTCTCGGGCTGCTCCACCACCATCACTGCACAGATCACCCGATTGGTTGCCGCGATGTACAACATCATTGGCCCCTTCTCAATCGGGGCAGCCAGAATCGGCGCGGTGGAGAGCATGCGCTTGAGCTCTCGGAATGCTTCGCTTGCTTGGGGGGTCCAGGTGAACTTCTCCGTCTTCTTCATCAGTTGATACAACGGGATTGTGTTTTCACCCAGCCGACTGAGAAATCGGCTGAGTGATGCGAGGCAACCGGTGAATTTCTGTACTTGCTTCAAGTTCTTGGGTTGCTCCATGCGCTCGATTGCGGCTATCTTCTCGGGATTGCATTCGATTCCTCTCTCAGAAATGAGAAATCCCAAGAGCTTACCGGCTTGGACTCCAAAAACACATTTCTCAGGATTAAGCTTGATCTGATAAGTTCTCAAATTTTCAAATGTCTCTCGAAGGTCGTCTAGAAGTGTAACGCCTTTTGCCGATTTCACCACTAAATCATCCACGTAGACGTGGAGGTTTCTGCCGAGCTGGGAATGTGTGCACCTCTGAATTGTGCGCTGATAAGTGGCACCACCATTTTTCAAACCAAAAGGCATGGTGATGTAACAATAAGCCCCGAAAGGGGTTATAAATGCAGTTTTTATTTGATCTTCCACAGCAAGTTTAATCTGGTGATAGCCAGCTGTGGCATCCAGAAAAGACAAAATCTCGCAGCCGGCCGTAGAATCAATCACTTGATCGATACGGGGCAGAGCAAATGGATCCTTCGGGCATGCCTTGTTCAAGCACGTGTAGTCGATAAACATGCGCCAAGTCTAGTTCTTCTTCATGACGAGGACTGGGTTCGCCAGCCACTCGGGGTAAAACACTTCCATGATGAAACCTGCAGCTTGCAGCTTCGCAATCTCTTCGCCGATTGCTCTTCTCTTATCTTCAGAAAAACATCTCAGGGGTTAATTGACCGGCTTCGAGCCTGGTCGAATGCGCAGCTTCTGCTCGGCGAGTTCTCTCGGCACACCAGGCATGTCTTGTGGAGACCATGCGAAGATGTCCCGATTCTCACGGAGAAACTCGACGAGCTCGCTTTCCTATTTATCGCTAAGTCCAGCTCCGACTACAACGAACTTGGTTGAATCGGAGGGATCTAGAGCGATCTTCTTGATGTCCTTGGCCGACTGAAAAGCCGATTCCTCATCTGTTCTCTTGGCTGGGCCGACTGGGAGTGGATTCTTGTTCTGCGCTTGCGCCATTGCAATCACCTTGCTGAGCTGACGCTTCTCCGTCTCGACCACCTGAGAATCAGCCAAACTGCTGCCAGCTGACGTGCACTCGAGGGACTTCCTGAAGTCCCCGGTGACGGTGATGACGCCGTTTGGCCCTGGGATCTTCATCTTGAGGTAAGTCTGCTATGCGTTGAACATGAACTTGGAAAATGCGGGCAATCCAAACAGAGCATGATAAGGACTGCTGAGGTCGGCGACTTCGAACCAAATCGGCTCCCTCCTGAAGTTTTCCTCTGTACCAAATATAACATCCAGCCGAATGCGACCCATGGGGGTGCAAGACAAACCAGGGACAATCCCGTGGAAAGTCATCCGACTGCGCTCTAGATCCTTCTCTGTGAGCCCTAGCTTGATCAATGTGTCCCTGTACAGAATGTTGATTGTGCTTCCTCCATCGACGAGCACTCGGGAGACCTTGCATGAGAATCATGGTCCTGCGACCAGAGTGTCAACCACAAGCGGACAATTGCCTGGATTCTGCAAGATGGTGGGGTGATCTGCTCTGTCCCAGGATATAGGACACTCGGACCAATGCATGAACTGAGGAATCGGCGACATAGTGGCATTGACCTCCTGAGCTCGGGCTCTCCGACTGCCCTTGTCCGTGGACTCACTGGTGAAAATCATGTAGGCGGCGTCTTGCCGTGGGAACTGGTTCTGCTGCTGAGGCGGTCCTCTGTTCTGGGGTGGTGGTGGGGTGGAGGTGGTAAAGATTCTCCCTTCGCGATCCTTCTCACGAAATCACACTGCCGAGTGGTATGCACAGACGACCTGTCGGGCGTGCTGTGCAACTTGCACAGTGCATCCAACATATCATCAAACGTGTACTTGGGCTTCATCTGCCCCGGGGGCCTCACATTTGGCTTCATCTTCCGACTGCCTCCCGCAGCCGCTGGATCTTCTTCGTTCTGGGAAGCGGCCACCTGCCGACTGCCGTACTGAGTATCTGGCTTCTCATCTTTGCGCTTCCCATTGTTCTGCTGGTTGTTGTTGTTGTTGCGGTTGTTCTCTCTCCTTTCCTTCTGACTAAGGCCTTGGTTCCCTGTGTCCGACTGCGGAGCCCCTGGTGACTGGATTACACCTCCAACTCCGAGATGGATAGGGCGCATCGCAGAATTGTACATAGCGAACGCGTTGGCCACCTTCATGAGCTCGGCGAGCGATGTAAAATCCTTGCGGAGCAACTTGTGCTTCAGCATTGAATCGGCCAGGCATCCATCCGTGAAGTACTGAATGGCCTGGATCTCATGGACTCCTTCACATGAGTTCTTCAGCTTGATCCACCGAGATAGATAATCTCGGAGGGGTTCATCCTTGCCTTGCACACACAGAGCCAACTGCCGCGGGAGGTTGGGCCGCTCATATGTGCTCGTGAAGTTGTGAATGAAAGCACTCGTGAAATCCTCCAACAATTTACACTGTCCTTGGGCAAACTATTCAACCACGTCCGAGCTGATCCCTGCAGCATCAAAGGTGCATAGCGGACTGCTATGCGTCGATTGCCTCCTGCAATACGAACCGCGGTCAGGTAGTTGGACAACCAGTCTTCTGGTTTCACAGAACCATTGTACTTGGGGGTATCTCTTGGCAGCGTGAAGCCTTTGGGAAACTTCTCGGTCCGAATGCGATGTCCAAAACACGATGGGCCAGGTTCTCATTCTTCATCTTCTTGAGCCTCCTTCTCCAGGAGCTCAATGCGATGCCTTGCATCATTCTGACCGATTTGGCGAGGGCCAAGTCGGGCGCTGATCGCTAGTCTTGGTGCCGACTGCTGTGGCATGTCATTGCGCCTGCTGTTAACAACTGGCTCTTCAATTCTTCTGCTTGCTGCTGGGGGTGGCCGATTTCTTCTGACCCTACTCTCATGCCGAGATGGAGCGGGCTGCTGTCTGTTCTGGCGTGATGCATTCGGTCGCTGTCTAGCTTCCGGATTTGGCCTCACAGTTCCTCTTGACGCCCCAGGTCCCGCATTCTGATTCTCCATTACTGCGAGCCTCTGCTCCTTTGCGGCTGCCAGCAGCTCACGCATTCGGCGCGACTGCTCTCGCCGCTCATCTCCCTCCAGGTCTTCTAGCTCGAGTGCTATCTGCTCGGCTGCTCTCAAGTTTTTGTCAGGTGTGCTTTATGTCGGCCTCTGGATGAATGCCGATTGCGCCGGTTGCTCCGGTTGCACCGGCCTCCTTGGCCGCTCCGGCTGCTCAGCTCCCGACAGCTGCTGATTGACTGCTCTACCTCGGCTTCTCAAGTCTTCCAGGACCGCAGGCTCAATCGGCCAGCGCGGTCCTGCATGCGCTGCGTTGTACTCCCTGGTGATGGCTCCCAGCCCGCGCTCTTCTGCCAGCACCTGCCCGGCCCTGCGAGCCAGAGAAAGCCTTGCCGTTTCCAGCTCGGTGTGCACTTGATCGGGATCACCATTCCTGTTCACGGGTGTGTACAACACATCCCGCAACGCACTGGTGCCGAATCTCTCTGCAGCCTCAGCTGCCTCCTTGACTCTCCTATCCGCGCTCGCTCGATCGCGATTGCTCGATGAAGACGCTCCTGCCATCATGAAAGCTGCGTGCACTCGGCCATCCTCTCCGCTGGGTGCTGCACTGCAGCCCCTGGTCGAGAGCGGATCCATGACGCACGAGAAGACGCGAATCTCCCTGGGGTATGCCTCGGGGAAGCTGTCGATGAAGAGGCGATGACTGCCGACCTGCAGCGATACGCCAGGCCGAAGGGGTGCGCCGGCCCCATACCGCGGCGAGTAATCCACCACATAATCAATTGTCCCACGTCTAAGAATCAGGCCGGAGGCGTGGCTACCGCCTGATGCAGAGGGAAATCCCGTTCGGATCTTTACTCCAGTCGACGCCACGGTCTGCCCCACGGTGGGCGCCAACTGTCGTCGATATGTTACGTCAGATGCCATGGGGATGGCTAAAGTGAGGGGAAGACGCGAGGAAGAGGATGTCGATGGTGCCGGAATCGGGTTGAGCACAAACACGGTGAAGGACACCATGATGTACCCAGGTTCGGGGCTCTCCGGAGAGATAACACCCCTACTCCTGCTTGTCTCTTATATATCAGTGGAAATGGACTACAATAACTGCTACTCTATCTTCTCAGGGGAAGGTGAGCGCCGCCGTGGGCAAGGCTCTCTCCTGCTTCCCTGAGGAGTAACTACTACCAGTGATGAACTGAGGAGAATGTGAGTAATGGTGCGAATGAGCGGATCGTCCCCCACGCAGGAGGGGTACCCTGGGCTCTTATAGTATGAGCCCGGGGTAAATCGGTAAGTTCACTGCCGATTGGGCCCAGCGGTCACACTCTAATCGACTGGGTCCCACCGACTGCGCCTCTCCGGGTGATCCGGACCCGACAAGCAGTGGCCCATGCTGTAGACTTGTAGGGCATGATGATGAACAGTGGAGCTAGGAGGTGCGGTCTTGTCGGCCTGTCCGCGGAATCGGCGGAGAGGTCGACACCGCATCTCTGACAGATCTTCGATGTGACTTGGCTTCTCTGCCACCCCGATCTCTCGGGATTGTGCATTTATGACCCCGTACTTGGACCTCCGACTGGCCTCGAGGTCAACTTATCCAGGGGTGGTAGGTTGTACCGATTGCGCCTGGGCCGACTGGTGGCCCTCGGCGAGGTCAATTGCTCTTGGCAATTGGCCGTGCTAACGCCCACCTCGGCCCAGCTGCGGGCCAATCGGATGATGGTCTTGATGACAATAGGGTGGACCAGTTGCGCCTGGGCCGACTGCTGGCCTTCAGTGTGGCTGATTGCTTCTGAGCAATCGGCCGTACGCCTGCCCAGCTCGGCCCAGCTGCAGCCCAATCGGTCCATCCTTGTCTTGAAAGGTTGCTTTCGCTTGGGTGAGCCTACCCGGGTACCAATCCCCCGACATAAAGCATTGTTACCATGATCCACATCCAAAAGGGTACTCTTACTCTCCACATAAGCATAATCTTTCTCATTGGTAGTAGTGGGAGTAGGACTATCATAAAAAACTTCAACACTATAGATTAATTGTGTAGTTCGAAGATGGTGTTCAGCAAGGGACTAATTTCCTCCATGATTATGACAAGTTTCATAAGGATAATTTCTCCTTATGTCATAGGTACCTTTACAATCACTATAGATAGGAGTTATAACATTATCATAGTAGAGAAGAGCATTGTCATTGCTAGCAACAATATTTGTAAACATGTTGTATTTATTCTTACTAGCAAAAGAATTATCAATTACCACATCACTAATGGGTAAAGGACTTGCAATCCTATCATCCCCAAGCTTAGGGCTTTCCATATCATCACTCTCAGAGTTGGTACCAAAAAGATTTTCAAGATCATAAGTAGCATTATCATCGTTTCCCAATCACAAAAAGTAACATGCATATCATAATCAAAATCATCTTCAATAGTGCCTACGGACTTAACATCGGGATAATAATGAATGCAATCAAGCTCACCATCCTCCAAAAATTTATGCCCGTTAGGATAAAAATTAATGCAAGGAATATGCTTAGGCCAGGTTGATACCCATACTTCTTCCTTCTTGCTCCTCTTCCTCCTCCTTTTCTTTTTCTTCTTCTTCACCTGAGGGAGTGGTTGGAGATGAAGGTTCTCCACATATCCTGGTTTATCATTAGAAACAATAGGGGAAACTTGGGAGAAACTCTCCTTTTTATTAGTAGAAATATAAGAGACATATTTATACTTTGGTAAAGTTCCCTCCTTTCAAATCTTACTTTTGTAATCATTTTCATGGAAATTAACAACACAATAGAGATGACAATTTTGCAAAGTGTTGTTTATTCCTAAGGCATTAACATCTAGCGAAGAAGTTTTCTCTGATACCTCTTCACACATAAAAAATAACATAAGTTCATCATAAAGATCAGAAGTGATCATGTTATCACACAACTGATTAACAGTTATGTTTTGAAAGTTCGTACATTGAAAATTACAGTGCCCTCTATACAGCAAAGTTCACAAGTAAAAGGATAAAGGTCACACTATTCTCTAGCAATTTCATTTAAATCTTTGACCCAAGTGATTGTTCTTTCATGCTTATGTTGCTTACAATACTTCTCTTCTTCAATCATAGGCCTTTCACAAGGTCTATCCACCCCACAAAAATTAACATGCTTATATAAAACTTCATTTTTAGGAATTGGATCATGCATGTTGCAATCATCATGAACAAATTTATTTTATTTTCAAATCTCTTTAAAAGGTTCATGATGCTTGATCCAATTCTCCTTAGGCATATTAAGATGTGAAGCAAAAGATTTGAGTAAACCAACAAGGAGTTGAGAATCAAGCCCAGACTTAGCACTAAACTTATTAAAACTTGCAGTTTCAACAAAGGACTTAATGCAATCATACTCATAATTTATACTTGACACTTTACCTTTGTCGATCTCCCAATCTTCAGTATTGCGTTGAATTCTTTCAAGGAGTTCCCATTTGGCATCAATCTTTTTGTTTGTGAAAGAACCCATAGAGGAAGCATCGAGCAAGTCTTTATCCTGTCGAGAGAGCCTCGCATACAAATTAGTAATAATTATATCTTTGGGGAGCCCATGGTTAGGACATTTTAGCATTAAAGTTTTCAGTCTCCCCCAAGCTTGAGATATGCTCCCTCCGTCATGAGGATAGAAATTATAAACATAATTCCTATTCTCATGAACTTCATGAACAGGATAAAACATGGAGTAAAAGAGAGACTAGATCTCTTCCCAATCCAGCAGGTGAGAATCATTTAGTAGCCTGTACCATTCCAATGCTTTTCCTTTCAGTGACAAGGCAAATATTTCCTCATGAATTCACCTCTTGTCAAACCTGAAATCTTAAATAACTCACAAAGTTCTGTAAGTTTCAACAAATGAATACTAGGATTGACTGTCCCATCATAACAATCATCCCTAATTATTTCAATTATCCAAAGTGGTATTTTGAATGGGATACATTCAGTAGGTGGAGGAGACTTCTCTACCACGGGTGTGGTAAAGAGGCCTTCCCCAAGCAGCGAACTAAGAGTGCAGTTTTCCATAAACATAACTAGTGAAAAATAAAAACAAGAAACGAAAAGATTTAATTACAAGATCTAAAGATATACCTTCAAACGCTTAACTCCCCGGCAATGGCGCCAGAAATAGCTTGATGTCTACGCACGCTTCTATTCTTGTAGCCTATGTTGGTCCTCCAAGCGCAAAGGTTTGTAGGACAGCAACAATTTCCCTCAAGTGGATGACCTAAGGTTTATCGAACTCAGGGAAGTAGAGGTTGCAGATGGTCTCTCTCAAGCAACCCTACAATTAAGATACAGAAAGTCTCTTGTGTCCCCAACACACCTAATACAACTAGGAGTTGTATAAGTGCACTAGTTCGGCGAAGAGATGGTAAAATACGAGTGATAGGTGTGGCAAAGCAAGGTAATATAAATCTGTAATAAAAAGTGCAGCAAGCAAACAAGTAGAAAAGGTGAGCCCAAACGGTATTGCAATGGTGGAAACAAGGCCTAGGCTTCATACTTTCACTAGTGACAACTCCCAACAAGATTAACATAGTCTAATCTCATGATATTTCCACTAAAACATGCATTGGAGACGTACCCGGAGGTCATTCCTTTTTGATCAAGAGAGGACGAGAATTATGTAGGGCTACAAAAGCACACCTCAGAGTTCGTAGTTCTCATCTATGGATTTCCCAATGTCATCGCGGCCATCCAAAGAGAGTACCACAATCACCACAACATACCACAAGGAGAGTCAAAGACAAGCACCAAGAGACTCACAATCTTCAATCAATTCACAAAAGAGGAAATCACTCATGATAATATTCTTCTAACCCATGTCCAATAAACCTCTGTCACCATGGTCTCGGGGATTATACTAGATAATATCAAGTGAGTACATCAATCCAATACATAGAGGAAGGGGAAATATCATGGGACCACCCTAGATAAACATAGCCTATGATCATAACGAAGATCACATCATGGGAGAGAGAATCGACAACATAGCTACTGGAAGAAACCTTAGCCCCGAGGAATAACTACTCCCGCTTCATGGAGGGAGGAAGCAACGTCGATGTAGATGAATCCGGGGGCACTTCCCCGTCCCGGCAGGGTGCCGGCACAGGAATTCTGGACCCCCAAAGCTTGTTGGCGATGACGGCGGAGATCGGAATTTCTTCTAGAGAAAAGGGTTCTGGAATCATGGTTTTCGCGACGCGAGTATAAATAAGAGCCAAAGGAGGGCACTGGGGGTGGTCCCAGTCACCTAGGAGGCCTGGTGGCACGTCCTCCACCTGGGCCGCGTCGGGTGGCTGCGTGGGCGACAGGTGGCCCCCCTTCGGCTCTCTTTTGGTGATTCTGGAAGGTTCCTTCGCGCTGATTTTTTATATATTTTTCTCGGAATTTTTTGCGCACTTTAAGTAATGCGAAAACCTGAAATACAAGAACAGCAGGAAACAGAAACTGGCACTAGGGTGCATAGAGTTAATAGGTTAGTCCAAATATGATCAAAAGTGTATGAAAGTGTATAAAAAACATAGCATTATCACACAAAACATGCATGGAGCAAGCAGAAATTATAGATACGTTTGGGACGTATCATGTTGCTATGCTGAGTTTCCTAGGATCTGATGGATTATGAGACTATGTTCAGTTTGTGATTGGGTAATATATTTTGTTCTTATCTTTTATATTTTTGTTCTTGAGTAATTTTCGCATGTTCTCTGTTTCTGTTTATTGTTTTGGCCAAGTAGTAGGTAGTGACTCCAAGAGGGAACATTATGCTCGATTGTGGGTTCATGCCCCCTGAGGACTAGCTTGACTGACGGAAACATGAGTCTAGGGGATTTGTTGTTGCCACAAGGGGGAAAACAGCGGTGCAGGTAACCGCGGTTGCAAGTATTGTTTACTTTACGCAAAGTTCTTTTAATGCAGTTGTCTGTTGCTTTGGGTTTACACTTTGGGTGGGGCTAGCCACTTAATACCAGCGAGATTTTCTGAATAGATATCTCAAGGTGGATGATTGGTAGTAGATGCAGTTGGATTTCGGTCTACTTATTTTGGCGTACTGCCCATGCTTTTGATCCTCTTCCTTTCTTTGTAGCATAGTTAGCATTGTGGTGCGTTTTTAATCTTGTCAATTTCCCAGCTGTGATTTGTTTACCTCGCATAGCAGTTTAATCGTCTTTTGGGAGAGAGACATCACTAGTGAACATCATGGGACCCCGTTCCATATTCTCATCAGTGTTTAGACGCTCAATTATTTCCTGCTTTTAATTTCTAGTTGCAGTCACTATTATCCTTTATCCCTTGCGTTTGATCCTTTGTAAACAACAAGGCCAGAGAGATTGACAACCTCTCTGAACTTCGTTGGGAGAAAAGTTATTTGTGTCGTGTGCAGGTCCAGGTGAAATAATCAACCTCGGTGCCATTGTTCACTTTACCAAATACTCTTAGCTTTCGGAGTCCTACGGGAGACAAACCCTATCCTCTACGGTAGGGGAAATTTGCTGCTATCCTACATCTCACCTTCCACTTGGGGTAACCAACGAAGGGCGAGAAGCCATTATCATCTCTCAAACATCAGCGTGCCATTTTGTTTGACACGAAAAAGGAATAATGTAGCGACACTCATACAAGATAGGATAGAGGCTCGTATAAGTGTCTCCCTTTATTACACAGAGGAACAAAGAATGTTGTTGGCGTGCCAGTGTAAAAAGTAGACGAATACAAGAGGGAAAAGAAAAGGTGGAGCCTGCTAGCGCGGCTAAGTGATCAAGCGATCATGGTCTCCCGGTTCCCGGGCGCCTCGTAAAGCACCCGGTTAATTACTCCCGCAGATAGTACCATGAGACACCTCCGATTAAGCTGCGTAGTCGTTGTCTTCGGTCTTCTCTTCGCGTTCTCGTGGTGGTGATGTGTGTGTGGCAGCGGCAGAGTCCGTGTACTAGGTGGTACACGCGTCATCGAAAGTCTGGCCTTTTCTCCGGCCACACCTGCCTACGCCGTCTTGCCTCGTCGGTGTTGAGGGGCGTCGATGTTGTTGAATTCGTGGTAGCATGCATGGTTGAGCTTGGCTTGGACATCGTCGATGGCTTTATAGCTTCGCTGAAAGTGCGAGGGGTACACCCCGCTTGAGTGGAAGATTGGAAGGAGAACGAGCAGACGTGCAACACATTGAGTGTGCACATCCGGACATAGCAGCGTACACCGCCACCAATAGCACTGAACTCGCCACCTCGTGTGCCGAAGCGGTTTAGAGTGTTGCCTCCAAGCGGATGCGTCTAGACTAGGTCGGGAGTCTCTATGCCGAAGCGGACCCCAATGAGTGTAACATACACCCGCGTCGTGGAAGAAGAAGAGGGTTGGAGAGACGAGTCTACGTGTCTCGGCCCAGGGTGGATGACATCCCCACCGCCAATGGAAGCGACAAGTTGTCGCAACGTCGAAGGATACGCCGCCTGCGCATCGAATGACACGTGTCGCTGCCTCTCGCTATCCCATGGTGCCTCCATGGGCCGGCAAGATGATGATGAATGAAGCGCCTTTCGGAGGTGGTATAGTCTCGCCTAGACTCCACCCAAAAGGTGTTGCAGAGGGGATCGCCGATGGTCTGCATGCGTACGGCAGCCCTGGCACCGTCGTGGTCACCGGAGAAGAGTGCGCTGTAACGACCCGGTCCCGAAGGGAACCAAGTCTACTGTGCTTCTGTGCTATCCCTGGATCAGTATGCTAGCACACACAGTACTCGATGAAATACCATAAATCACATGTTGAAAAGTAACGTAAATACATAGTATTTATTACCTTATAGCGTTTGGTCTAGAATACACAACAGAAGCAATTAATACATATGTGGAGTCCCAACAACACCAACGGCAAAGTTGATTGTAGACATCGTAACCCTACATTGCATCACTTACTCGTCATATACAATCCTGCAACACCGAAGGTTACAACCCAAAATGGGTCAGTACTTTGATTGTACGGGAAGTTACTCCTAAAATAATGTATAACAAACCTATCTTCTCCATGAAATTTGGCTGGTGGAAAAGGTCGAAGTTTCAATTTTTGCATAAAGCTGATTTTTTTCCTAATCAAAGGATATCATATCAGTACTACAAAGCTCATAATATGATTGAGTTGGTTTCTCCAAGTCAATCTATTCCCAAAGTTGATTAAACCCAATTGATTAATTAAAGATGATGACATCCGTCAACATTCCTACTTCTAGATGCTCAAAGTTGTCCGTAACCGGGGACACGGATAATCATGATCAGTTTGTACACTCTGCAGAGGTTTGTGCACTTTTCCCCACAAGTCTCGACCACCTGCTTTGGTATTTGCCACACTACATGTTGTATGGAAACAGGAAGGTCGAGACATGGTCGTTTAGAAGAGTTTCCCTCACTTTGGCGCTGCCCATCCCACCTACTCATAACTACGTTCGTAGCACCACCTAGTAAGAGTCACTACAACTAATCAACCAAGCCAGAGCCCATAATAGCTTGTGGCTGCACACGTAAGCTTCTAGTTATGAAAAATATGATTGATCCATTTAAGCCTGGGTGGCATTCCGCGGTGATTACTGGCCATCTCCAGGTCACTCAGGCAAATCCACTGGTCTCTCCAGGGTGCCCCAAACCATTCCACCCAGGTAGTTCATTAACTTTACCTTGGTCCTGTTTACTACATAGTCACTCATACCTCATAATAAATCACTTCCCAATCCACGTGTACTTAGCAAGGAAATATAAATCTACACGGTGGCGACAATGATATAAGGTTCGGACCTAACTCAATGAACTACTGGGTGTAATAGAATAGCATAATATATAATCCTCTCGATGCATAATATTTAAGTTGGACTACAATGCATAGGAAAAAATATAGGTATAGTTGGAGTATGATCAAAAGAGTAACTTGCCTGCATCCTAAAGATGAAATATTCTACTCATAGTCGTCTCTCCTTCTCGTTACAATATATCTAACGGTAAAAGAGAAATACTTCAACACACTTACACACAACACAAATCCAACGTGAAAATCCAAGTAAAGATACAATTAACCAAATAATTAGTTATAACTATTAATAAACTAATTACTATGGCGGGGCTTGGTTGAGAGGATCATGTTGGCTTGGATGGAAATATGATACAAATCATATTCCATGGATTGGATCAAATTGATACAAGTTAGAATTGAAGCATTGAGTATAAGTTCAAACGGATTGTGAGTATGTCAAACCCAATTGGTTTGTCCATAAGAATATTTGAATAGGAAATGAATTCTTGGATTGGATTCAAAAATATCCTCTAGAATTCGTGATGATCTTGTTGAGAAGATTGGATTTTTGTAGCCAAATTTATATGAAAAAGAGATATAACTAAATGGAAGCTAAGACAAAGGTTTAAGGTCAAAATAGTGTATTAATATGATGGAAACAATGTGACAATTGTCCAAACAGAAAGATTTGATTTTAAGGATCAAATTTCATGAAGAAAATATTCCAAATAAATTATAGAATGAGATGTATATCAAATATATTCAAATTAAAAAAATAAATTGGTGTTAAATTTCGAATTATCAAAAGTGGAATATTACTGGACCATAATTGAGTAAATTTTCCAAGGAATCCAGGGATATAAAATTTGTCAAAATCCGACTTACGGGCTAGAAGATATGAATTTTTGAAGTTTGACTATTTTCCTGAAAATGAATTACGGGAATTAACAATGGGTTGCCATGTGTCACGTTTTAATAGGCTGATACCTATTCATTTAAGTGACTCGCCCAGGAACGTAGATCTACAGACCTCGCCGGAGTTGAGGAAGATTGTTTCCGTCGTCGAAGAACTACCAAACGGCGGAGAAGGCGACGTGGGAAACTCAAGGGACAAGGTTAGTGCCTCGGATTCGTCTTCGTATTTCTGTGAAGTGTCGCCGGAGTAGAGAAAAACGCGTATAGATCACGGTGACGCGGACGGCGTGCTCCGGCCATGCAAACGGATCCGAATTCATTTCAAGGTGATGCGGAACAATGAAATATGGAGAAAGGAAGGAAGGGAGGGTCTGGTTCACCTTGTACGAGTCGGCATCTACGATGGACCTCGACGAAATACCGAACTTCGGCGAGCAATCTCATAGCACAGGGAAAATTGGAGAGGGATTTTTGGGGAGGTGGTCGAGTACTACGAGTCTCACGTTTTTTCCTATTTATAGATGCTATGGTGGTCAGTAGGAAGAGATCTGAGGCGAGGTGGCCATTAATGGTTGTTTATGGCGTCGTGATTTACGGACGAATACGGCATTGATGCTTGTACTTATTTCCATGAATGGACTCCACAATTTTCGTGTATAAATCGAAGTGAAACGGTTAAAGGATGAACTAGGAGGAGGAAAGGAAGAGGTGGCTGTACATGGCTGGTTTCATGGAGATGTTTACGTACAGCATGGAGGCAGCGAGGAAGGAGACGAGCGCCCAAGTGGGCTCGGTCAGAAAAAAAAAACGAAGTGGGCCTATTTGTGGAAACTTGGACCATGGAAAAAATAGAAAGATAGAGGGGGAAAATTAGATAGATGGGCTTTTCCCAATAGACTAGGATTACTGTTTTCTAATATCTAATAAGACTAAAATTTTGGATTATCAAATCCTTCCAAATGGTAAAACTTAAATATAGACTAAATAAAATATAGAGAGTATAGGAATATATTTCACTCTCTGAATAAATTTCATAAATAGATTTTTATGAACAAAAACTTATTGAAGGCATTATTAAATATTTCCAATACTATTTTTTTGGAGAAGCCATATTATCTCCTCTCATTATATTAACTGAATAATTGGAAATACTTAAATATCACCTAAACGCAGTATCAAATAAACTCCAAATTTAAAATAAGAATTCAAGAATGATTATGGGACCACAATAAAATTGAGAAAGTCATTTTATTCTCACTCTAAAATATTTAATTGTGGTTCCTACCAAATTTCAAAAGGGAAAAAGAAATAAAATCATTCTTTGAAAAAGTTTTCGTTTACTCAAAAATTCAAACAAGTCAATCAATATTATATTATTTATTAACATTGCAAAATTTAGAAAATTTTGGGATGTTACAAACTACCACCCTTAAAAGAAATCTCATCCTCGAGATTTGCAAAGGTTAGAAAGAAATGGGTTTGGGTCGAGGTTTTTTGGGTTACTTCTCCATGGTCTTGGCAAAACATCGACAGGCTTGCGGTTGTCCTTACTTCTTGTCTGAGGGATTTCTTCCACCGGTACAATTCCATATGCTTCCGTTACTGAAATCATATCATGGGCTCGTGGATTTAGGCACCAGTTCTGAACTTTAACCAGGATGTTGTTCGCATCATTTTCCACACCAGGGTGTTAGGAAACTGCCACCCTTAGAAGAAAGCTTATGGGATCTCCAAAATTCTTCAATCCATGATGGTTCTTCATCAATCTTCCATAAATAATAATCTGCATATCCCCAAGGAACAAGTCTTGCTAAAGTTACATAGGTTCCAAAGCTACCTATCAAGACGCTCATGGTGGTCAAATAACTTCCAAAAGGAACTTCTTGAAAACCTTCATGTTTCTTACTCACCGTACAACCTACATTAGGCACGATGCCTATCTACAATGGGTAATGCGTCTTACCATTCTATGGAATAGGCTTGTCGCATTGGCACTCTACTACGCGTTTTTTTAGGCTCTCTGATTTACCAATACAACATACAAAATTATATAATAAGAGTCTTCGTTATGGGGGCCAATCCATCCCCTACGGAAATCATTACTTAATATGTAGAGAGATGAATCTCGTATTCTAACACTCTGTCTTTCTCACTCCTCATAAAGAGGTCTTCACCTCCAAAACTAATAAAATGTTTTTGGGTGGAGATGATCCTATATGGTTTGTGCTAACACTTGCATCCATAGAATAGGGAACTTTCGTCTTCAACAATTGTGTCCTCCTTGCAAATGGGCGATTCCTGTCCCTTCTATATTCTGAATCCACTCTTCTACCTTGAATGGATCGTTGATCTTATCAAAATAATTATGTCCATCCATGGGGTTTAAGGTTGGTCAGAGATGAGATAGATCTTCAGAGAGGAAGGGAGATGGATATCCACCTAACAATCATCAAACAACTAACATTTATAATAGACTCGTTTACTAGTTTTCGTCAGAAAGTCTTCATTCCCTTACGTTCTTGGAAGTCTTCAATACAAGGAGTTTCATCGATGTGATGGTCTTCTGATACATCATCCGTTGCTTACACCTCTCAAGGTTAATAATAAACCCTACGGAATATGTATCCGACAAACACATATTTAAATATAACACTACAAATGACACCAATAAATAAATCAACCACTAAAACTCCGAGAAAACTCCAAATATCACTCACAAATTCATTCAATCAATTCCTATGGTACCTTCATCCACATGAGCTCGCATGGTCGGGCACTCTACTCGTACTCTTTCGTTCATTTCAAAACTCTCATGGTGTGATACATCCAAAACGTATCTATAATTTCTACTTGCTCCATGCCTCTTTTGTGTGATATTGCTATGATCTTGATGAACTTCCATACACTTTTGATCATATTATTACTAACCTCTTAACTCAGTGCACCCCAGTGCCAGTTCCTGTTTTCTGCTGTTTTTCTATTTCAGGTTTCCCCCTTATTAAAAGTACCAGAAAAATTCCGGGAAAAATCAGCGTATCGGAAGCTTCGAGAAAAGCCCGAGAGGGTCCAGAGGGGAGCCAGGGGGGCCCCAGGCGGCCAGTGGGCGAAGCCCCACCCCTGGCCGCGCCAGGGGGGCGCCTGGAGCCCGTGGCCCACCTCTGGCTGCCCCTTTTCGCCTATTTATTCCCCGTGACGAGAAACCCTCGGGGACGGAAACATTTTTCGCGATCTCTCCTCTGTTCCGCCGCCGCCGTGCTTCCAAGATCGCGAGCACCAGAAGACCTATTCCCGGCACCCTGCCGGAGGGAGGAATCACCTCCAGGAGCATCTCCACCACCATGGATACTTCCCGGATGAACTGTGAGTAGTCCACCTTGGACCATGGGTCCATGATCATTAGCTATGTGATGTTCTCCTCCCCTCTTTATTCTTCATGGATTAGACCTCGTGAGCTGCCCTACATGATCGAGGCACATATGTAATTTTTCTGCTGTTGCTATGCTGAGTTTGCTGGGATCCGTTGGATTATGAGATTATGTACAGATTGTGATTGAGTTATATATTTGATTCTCTTCTTTTATATTTATGTTCTTGAGGAACTTTTGCATGTTCTCCGTTTCTGTTTATTGCTTTGGCCAGGTAGTAGGTAGTGACTCCAAGAGGGAGCATTATGCATGATTGTGGGTTCATGCCCCCCCCCCCCCCGATGACTAGCTTGAGTGACAGAAACATCAGTCTAGGGGATGTGATGTTGCCATAAGGGGGAAAACAACGGTGCTTGTACTTGCGGGTGCAAGGATTGTTTACTTTACGCAAAGTTCTTTAATGCAGTTGTCCGTTGCTTTGAGTTTACACTTTGGGTGGGATTCGCAACTTAATACCAGCGAGATGTTCTGGATAGATATCTCAAGGTGGATGATTAGTGGGTAGATGCAGATGGATTTCGGTCTACTTGTCTTGGCGTATTTCCCGTACTTTTGAGCCTCTTCCTTTCTGTTTTGCATAATTAGCATTGGTTTGCGCACATAATCCTGTCAATTGCCCAGCTGTAATTTGTTTACCTTGAATGGCTATTTTATCGTCTTTTGGGAGAGAGACATCACTAGTGAACATCATAGGATCCCGGTCCATACTTCCATCACTGTTTACACTATCAATTTACTTTCTGTATTTACTTTTCAGTTGCTATCACTATCTATCATTATTATCCCGTGCGTTTTATCCTTCGTAAACAACAAGGCTGGAGGAATTGACAACTCCTCTGTACTCTTTGGGAAGCGAAGTTATTTGTGTGTGTGCAGGTCCAGGTGAAGTTAGCAATCCTTATATTTTCAACGGCGCCAAATGTTGGCTTCACCACCTAATTGTTGACCCAGGAGTCCTACGAGTTCGATACTTTAGACCTTAGCATCTTTGCTAAGGGAAACTTGCTGCTACACTACATCTCACCTTCAACTTGGGGTAACCAACGAGGGACGAGAAGCTATCTCGTGTATCATGCAAATTTCCGGCGGCGTTGCTGGGGACTCCACTCTTCAAGATAGAGGAGTTGCACACTATCTTTTATCTTTTCTTTTTAGTCTTGTTAGTTTACCTTTCAGTTTTTGCTTTAGTGTCTTTTATCAAAAATAAAAAAAAATAGTTACCTTGCTTGCTGCTGCTATGGGTTCCTCTGAGAACACCAAGTTGTGTGACTTCACTAGTCACAACAACAGTGACTCTATCTGCACTCCTATTGCTACACCTGCTACTTCAGTACCTTCTTATGAGATTAAACCTGCTTTGCTGAACCTTGTTATGAAAGATCAATTCTCTAGTGCTAGAGATGATGCTGCTTTGCATTTAAATAATTTTATTGAGCTTTGTCATATGCAAAAGTACAAAGAAGTAGATGGTGATATTGTTAAGATTAAGCTTTTTTCCTTTCTCTTTGAGGGATGAAGCTAAAATTTGGTTTCAATCCTTGCCTAAGAATAGCATAGATTCTTGGGATTAGTGCAATGATGCTTTTATCGGGAAGTACTACCCCCCTACTAAGATTATCCAGCTGAGAAGTTTTATTATGAATTTTAAGAAATTGGATAATGAACACATTGCCCAAGCTTGGGAACGCATGAAATCTCTTGTTAAGAATTTCCCCACACATGGTTTGACTACTTGGATGGTTATCCAGACTTTTTATGCAGGCTTGAACTTTACCTCGCGGAACCTGCTAGATTCGGCCGCGGGAAGAACCTTTATGTCAACTACACTTGGTGCTGCCACAAAACTTCTCGATGAGATGATGACCAATTATTCCCAATGGCACACCGAAAGAGCTCCAACAGGTAGGAAGGTAAACTCTGTCGAGCAGATCTCCTCCTTAAATGAAAAAGTTGACTTGATCATGTCTTTGCTTACTAAGACATCTCCTATTGATCCTCAAAATTTTCCTTTAAATTCTTTGATTGCTCAGGATCAAGTAGATGTGAACTTTATCTCTAGAAACAACTTCAACAACAATGGTTATAGGAGTAACTTTGGTACCAATCCTAGACCGTTCCCCTCCAACAAATATGGGAACAACAACACTTATCCTAGCACCAAAAACTCCACTTCTGAATTAGAGAGTATGCTTAAATACTTTATCACTACCCAAAAAGCCTTCAACAAGAGTGTAGAGGAAAAACTAGACAAACTAGATACCCTCTCTTCGAAGGTAGACAATTTAGCCCATGAAGTAGAATTTCTTAAAATTAGAACTTCTCCCGTTGAGGAGAGGAAGTTCACTCCTATGAATGCTATCCAATTGCAAATTAATGAAAACATTAGGATGATGGCTAAACTCAAAGAGAGATGGGCTAGTGAAAAGGAGGAAGAAGATAGAATTAAGAGCCTTCCTATACACTGAAAGGATCGGAATGTCGACTAGAGGGGAGGTGAATAGGCGACTAACACTTTTTTAACCTTTCTTAACAATTTAGGCTCAACAAAGAATATAGGTTGTCTAGATATGCAACTATGTGGGCAACCTATATGCCAACAACTACGATACAACAAGCAAGAAATAAATAACCAAGGAAAATAACTTGCAAAAAGTAAAGGTAAAGGGGAACACGGGAGACAAGGATATGTTTCCGAAGTTCCTTCTCTTTCGAGAAGTACATCTCCGTTTGGAGAGGGTGAGGAGCACAATGCTCACACGAAGCCAACGAGGGCCACCCTATTTCTCCTCACGCTCTTACCGATGTAAGATGCCGTGATCCACTATGAGGCGGCTTTGAAGGTGGCAACCAAACCTTTACAAACAAGGTTGGGGCAAACTCCACAACTTAATTGGAGGCTCCCAACAAAACCACGAAGCTTCACCACAAAGGAATGTGGCTTCGAGGTGACCTCTTCCGTCTAGGGCACCAACGCACCCAAGGGTAACAAGATCCACACGGGATTAGTGGGGGGAATCAAATATCCTTTGGTGGAAGTGTAGATCGGCGCCTCCTCTTCCAAACCCTAGAGAATCAACAAGTTTTGATGGCTAGGGAGGGAGATCGGGCAAGAATGGAGCTTGGGCGTTAATGGAGGTGACAGCAATAAATGAGGTAAGTCTTAATGGAGAAGAAGACCCCATTTTATGTGTGCCCATGAATCCAGCCGTTGGCTGCCCACCAACCATGGTAGTACCGCTTCTGGAGTGGTACTACCGCGGCGCGGTACTACCATACCGAGAGCGGTACTACCGTGCCACCGGTAGTACTGAGGCTCACTACCGTGCCCACTACCGTGGAGTCCAGAAGGATTCCGGTAGTGGGTGCGGTACTGGCCCTGGTACTACCGGGGTGCGGTACTACCGCACCATACACGGTACTACCGCTCTGCGGTACTACCGAGCCCTAGTTCCACACCCACTACCGTAGAGTCCAGTGGGATTCCGGTAGTGGATGCGGTGCTGGGTCCGGTACTATCGTGGAGCGGTACTACCGCACCTGGAGCGGTACTACCGAGCCCCAGTGCCGCCCCCACTACCGCAGAGTCCAGTGGGATTTCGGTAGTGGATGCGGTACTGGGTCCGGTACTACCGCGGCGCGGTACTACTGGTCCTGGAGCGGTACTACCGCCCTGGCAGAGCCAGGGAGCCAATTCTAAAAAGCTTCCACACCTCCACGACGCTAGAGAAATATGTGGGTGCAGAGTGAGACTGTGTGATGATTCCACCCACCATTTCCAAAGAGGATCCCCTCTTCATAGTACGGTTTTCCTACGACTCAAATATCAAAAAGGAGATCGAAAGAAAAACTCCGTCTTCACGCTTCATACATCGAGGGGGCAAAAACCGTCTTGTGCTATTAATGTAATTATCTGAAATGCTCATAGCACCCGGTTAGTCTGCAAATTTATTGTCATCAATCACTAAAACCAATCAAGGGAAAACATGCCCTATCACACACCATACTGTTGCTACTATCCAAGTGGTTGAGGATATCCAAACTCTTAGCACCCAATGCACCCCTAGTCCCATAGGACCTATTAATGGTGATGCTATGACCTCAACCGTAGAAGAAGAAATTCCTATGACTATAGAATCTACCAAACAAGTGAGCCTAAAGGACACCACTACCACTTTACTTGATAGTAGTGACCTTGATTTTGATAATTGCACTCTTTCTGAAGTTATTCGTTTCCTTCACAAGATGTCTAGAGACCCCCACACTAGCACACTTAATCTTGCCTTCACGAAGCATATCACTAATGCTCTCATCAAAGCTAGGGGGAGAAGCTTAGGGCAGAAGCCTCTATACCTAGAAAGCTAGAAGATGGTTTGGATCCTATGATTAAAATTAAGTTGAATAACTTTTCTTGCTCTGCTTTATGTGATCTTGGAGCTAGTACCTCGGTTATGCCCAAAAGAATGTATGATATATTTGAATTGAAACCTTTTGATGCTTGTTCTTTTGGTGTTCGTCTTGTCGATTCTTCCGTAAATAAACCTTTGGGGAATAAAGACGATGTTCTTATCGTTGTCAATGACAACTATGTTCCCGTTGATTTTACTATTATGGACATTGAATGTGAACCTTCTTGTCCAATTATTTTGGGACGTCCTTTTCTTCGCACCGTAGGTGCTTTTATTGATAAGAAAGAAGGGATTATAAAATTCCAATTCCCTCTCAAGAAAGGGATGGAACACTTCCCTAGGAAAAAGATTAAGTTGCCTTTTGAGTCCGTCACATGTACTAGTTATTTTCTTGAAAAGACCTAATCTATTTGCATTAAGCCTAGCTAATGGCTTTAAAGAAGCGCTTTCGGGAGGCAGCCCACAACGAATTTAGGATTTACTTTTTGTTTTTATTCTATTTTTAGTGGTCTTGATGATTGTTACTACTGTAGCAACATCATTGTATCTTTACTTTTCAAGCTTTGTGTCTTTTATAGCCTCATACGACAAGGGAAGTTAAAGTTGTGACATGCTGACGAGAAAGCAGATTCTGTCCTCGTGACTAGAAAAATCAGAGAAAAATCCCAGTTCATCTTTTTGAGATGAAGTTTTTACACAGCGTGCTCTATAGCATTACGAAACTTTCGTATGTTCTGAGTTTTTTTATTTGAGTTGCAGAAGTACCCCTAAAAATTCTTTACTACCTGCTGGTCTGTTTTTCGCAGATTCCTTCATGTTTTGCCTTTTCTTTGTTTTGAAAACCTTAAGCTTGCTTTTTCTTTGCAAAAACTTTTTGGCACTCTTGAGAAACAGTAGCTCTTCAATATTATCTTTATCTCCAGTAGAGAAAAAATTTATTATGGTACTAACCTCGCTAATCAGAATATGATGAGTTATGTATGAAGGGAGTTTTCAAGTGTGCGAGGGAAGATGATGAAAGAGGATTAAGAAGTGTCCAGCGTTCAAGCTTGGGGATGCCCCATGCATCCCCAAGAAATATTCAAGGAGACTCAAGCGTCTAAGCTTGGGGATACCCTCGTGCATCCCCTTATCCATCGACAATTATCAGTTCATCTCTCGTTTCACTATATTTTTATCACTTCATGCGTTATGTGCTATTCTTGGAGCGTCTCGCTCTTAGTTTTTGTTTTTAGTTTTCTTTATCTTTTCTTTCTGTTCATAACAAGTTAGAGCCCAGCTTTCTTTGTGTGGGAGAGAAACACGCGCCACTTCCAAAATTTAGAACACAACATAGGACGTTTTCCTGCTTATCTTTGCTGTGTTTGTTCTTTATCTTTTCGTAGCTACTGTCATGCTTTGCTCTTAGCTTTCATTCTTATCTTTTAAAAGAGATTTTGTTTAGTTTGTTGATGGAACTCTCTTGAGGTTTCATGTTTATCTTGTTTAGATAGTTTGCCTGTTTCACTGAGTTCTGTGTCTTGACTTGAAGTAGGTAACTGAGGTTTCTATTCGTTTTGTAGTAGTAACTTGCAAAAGTTTTGAGGTGTTGTCTTGAGTAATGTTTGGACTTTTGGTGTCAAGAGCTTTAGACTATTAGTTATAGATGTCGTATTTTGGGCAATCCGTGTTTATTTTCAAAAACCTACAAATTAGTTGAGAACTTTAGCTACTAGTTGGATCACTACTCTTCTGAGAGTCGAATATTAGAGTACACTCGCGTACCATGAGTAGAGGATGCGCAAGGATAACCAAACCCCCATACACTCCTCCTCGGGGTACTTGTCTCTTTGTGAACCTCCTTATTAGATTGATATTTACCGATAGTAAGTGCATGAGTTCTTCGGACTAATGTGAGTATTCGAAAGTTGACACTTCCACCTTCCCATATTTGTCTAGCCTTCCCTATGCCATGCATTGCTTTCTTCTCACTCCGAGAGTTAGCATCCACCTTCGCCGGCACATCCAAACCCTTGGCACGATACGCTCTATCATCATAAGCCTCCTTATATCCTTCCTAAAAACAGCCACCATACCTACCTATCAAGGCAATTCCATAGCCTTTCCGAGATATATTGCCATGCAACATCCATCTTCTCATGACTTGATTTTCATGTCATACATGCTACTTGCTTGATCGATGAGCCGCCTGCTAGTTGGGCCTTTCCCTAATCATTGCTACATGACGCTCTAGTATCATTGCATATCCTTCTACACTGGCAGAGGCATACATTTCCATACATCATGATAGTTACATTTTGTTTATGATTCAAGTACTTTGTAAAGTGTGAAAGATCTTATATACTTTTTGTAATTTATAGAGTGTTGCCCCTAAAGTGAGGAAAAGATCCCAAAGTGGACAAAATTAAAAGATCCCAAAGTGGACAAATTAAAAGATCCTAAAGAGGACAAATGAGAGTTCAATAGAAAGAGCCATTGAGGCCACCAAAAAATACAAAAAAAGAAAAAAAGAAAAAAATGAAGAAATAAAAAGAGAGAAGGGGGCACGCTACTATTATTTTTGAGAGATCCACACTTGTACTCCATCTTGTATCTTGTACTCCATAGAGATTATCATTCATGCATATAACTATGTGGGGACCTTCACACTATAGAACTTGGCTTGTATATTCCAATGATGAGCCTCAAATGAGCTCTAGGTCTTCTTGAGCAAGCAAGTTGGATGCACCCCCACTAGTTCCATTGGAGAGATTTTAGCTCATATGTGCATCCGTTGCATGGCAATCCCTACTCCTCACATCATATCTATCATTTGGCTTTCTTTCGCCTATGATTGTCCTCATTGATGTGAGCCTTTCACACCTATTTGTCTTCCTCCTCCACCATATTCTCTCTTTGCCATCCTAAGTGTCAACTTTCTTGCTTAGCTCATCCATTGCATGAGTGCTCAAAATATCGAAAAGGAGTGGATCATTTTGACTTGTACCTGGCTAGTGGTCTGGGGATGAGTCAAGATAAGATTTCAAAGAAGACCAAGTGTGACACTCTAGTAGATTGAGTTCTCAACAATAAAAATATTTTTTCTCGTATATCCCTATCCCCTTTCTTGCACGCAAACACCATTTGGAGACATTCGAGACACGGACAGCGAGAACTCTTGCACCTTTATGTTCTGATGTTGCTTATTCCAATGCTAAATATAGACTCTTGCTTGTTATGACTTGAATTGAATTACATGCCTTGATTTCTTTACTCACAAATATCTTATATGGTTATTAGCATGTCACCACAGAAATTATGCTTGTTATCATTTACCTACTCGAGGACGAGCAGGAATTAAGCTTGGGGATGTTGATACGTCCAAAACGTATCTATAATTTCTTCTTGATCCATGCCTCTTTTGTGTGATATTGCTATGATATTGATGAACTTCCATACACTTTTGATCATATTTGGACTAACCTATTAACTCAGTGCACCCCAGTGCCAGTTCATGTTTTCTGTTTTTTTTCTATTTTAGGTTTCCCCCTTATTAAATGTACCAGAAAAATTCCGGGAAAAATATAGGAAAAATCAGCGTACCGGAAGCTTCGAGAAAATCCCGAGAGGGCCAGAGGGGGGCCAGGGGGGCCCCAGGCGGCCAGTGGGCGAGGCCCCCCCTGGCCGCGCCAGGGGGCCGCCTGGAGCCCCTGGCCCACCTCTGGGTGCCCCCTTTCGCCTATTTCTTCTCCGTGACGGGAAACCCTCGTGGACGGAACCCTTTTTCGCGATCTCTCCTCTGTTCCGCGGCCACCACGATTCCAAGATCGGGAGCACCAAAAGACCTCTTCCCGGCACCTTGTCGGAGGGAGGAATCACCTCCGGGAGCTTCTCCACCACCTTGGATGCTTCCCGGATGAACCGTGAGTAGTCCACCTTGGATCATGGGTCCATGATCAGTAGCTATGTGATGTTATCCTCCCCTCTTTGTTCTTCATGGATTAGACGTCGTGAGCTGCCCTACATGATCGAGGCACATATGAAATTTTTCTGCTGTTGCTATGCTGAGTTTGCTGGGACCCGTTGGATTATGAGATTATGTTCAGATTGTGATTGAGTTATATATTTGATTCTCTTCTTTTATATTTATTTTCGTGAGTAACTTTTTCATGATTGTGGGTTCATGCCCCCTGATGATTAGCTTGAGTGAGAGAAACATGAGTCTAGAGGATGTGATGTTTCCACAAGGGAGAAAACAACGGTGCTTGTACTTGCGGGTGCAAGGATTGTTTACTTTACGCAAAGTTCTTTAATGCAGTTGTCTGTTGCTTTGAGTTTACACTTTGGGTGGGATTCGCAACTTAATACCAGCGAGATGTTCTGGATAGATATCTCAAGGTGGATAATTAGTAGGTCGATGCAGATGGATTTCGGTCTGCTTGTCTTGGTGTACCGCCCAAGCTTTTGAGCCTCTTCCTTTATTTATAGCATAGTTAGCATTGGTTTGCGCACATAATCCTGTCAATTGCCCAACTGTAATTTGTTTACCTCCCATGGCTATTTTATCATCTTTTGGGAGAGAGACATCACTAGTGAACATCATGGGATCCCGGTCCATATTTCCAATACTGTTTACACCCACTATTTATTTTCTGCTTTATTTACCTTTCCGTTGCTATCACTATCATGATTATCCCGTGCGTTTGATCCTTTGTAAACAGCAAGGCCGGAGGGATTGACAACTCCTCTCTACTCGTTGGGAAGCGAAGCTATCTGTGTGTTTGTAGGTCCAGGTGAAGTTAGCAATCCTTAGATTGTCAAAGGCGCCAGTTGTTCACTTCACCACCTACTTGTTGACCCAGGAGTCCTACGGGTTCGATACTTTAAACCTTAGCATCTTTGCTAAGGGAAACTTGCTGCAACACTACATCTCACCTTCCACTTGGGGTAACCAACGAGGGACGAGAAGCTATCTCGTGTATCATGGTGGGCTTGGATACTATTGGTATTGTGTAATATATTCCTTAACTTCTTCACAAGCATCATAGTCTTGGATGTATTCGGTTCTTCTATGGTTCTTGGGTGATCTTGGGATATCCGGAGCCTTCAAATTCTTCGAGTCTTCCATACTTCCATACTTCTAATGCACGTTGAAAACATCTATTCTCCGAAATGATCTTGAGTTGTCCCATATCTTTTCCTTCCCGAAGAGCATAACACAATCCTTCTCAGTGGTCAAAGTGGCATGGGTATAGTCTAACTTTTTTGGGATAAGAGAGGGTGTTTGGTAAAACTTAGAAAAGACGAGTAGTAATGATTTTTTTTTCAAAATAATATTTTTAGAGAGTATACTTCCTAATGACTTTCCAATTTCTAGGGTCACGACCTATAGTCAACATGTGCTCTGGTACCATCTTGTAACGACCCGGTCCCGAAGGGAACCAAGTCTACTGTGCTTCTATGCTGTCCCTAGATTAGTATGCTAGCACACACAGTACTCGATGAAATACCATAAATCACATGTCAAAAAGTAACGTAAATACATAGTATGTATTACCTTATAGATTTTGGGCAAGAATACACAGCAGAAGCAATTAATACATATGTGGAGTCCATCAACACCAACGGCAAAGTTGAGTGTAGACATCGTAACCCTACATCGCATCACTTACTCGCCGTATACAATCCTGCAACACCGAAGGTTCTAGCCCAAAATGGGTCAGTACTTTGAATGTACGAAAAGTTACTCCTAAAAGAATATATAACAGACCTATCTTCTACATGCAATTTGGCTGGTGGAAAAGGTCTAAGTTTCAATTTTTGCATAAAGTTGTTTTTTTCTACTCAAAGAGTATCATATCAGTACTACAAAGCTCATAATATGATTGAGTTGGTTTCTCCAAGTCAATCTATTCCCAAAGTTGATTAAACCCAATTGATTAATTAAGGATGATGAGATCCGTCCACATTCCCACTTCTAGATGCTCAAAGTTGTCCGTAACCGGGGACATGGCTAATCATGATCAGTTTGTACACTCTGCAGACATTTGTGCACTTTTCCCCACGAGACTCGACCAACTCCTTTGGTATTTGCCACACTACATGTTGTATGGAAACAGGAAGGTCGAGACATGGTCTTTTAGAGGAGTTTCCCTCACTTTGGCGGTGCCCATCCCACCTACTCATAACTACGTTCGTAGCACCACCTAGTAAGAGTCACTACAACTAATCAACCAATCCAGAGCCCATAGTAGCTTGTGGCAGCACACGTAAGCATCTAGTTATGAAAAATATGATTGACCCCTTTAAGCCTGGGTGGCATTCCGCAGTGATTACTGGCCATCTCCAGGTCACTCAGGCAAATCCACTGTTCTCTCTAGGGTGCCCCAAACCATTCCACCCAGGTAGTTCATTAACTTTACCTTGGTCCTGTTTACTACATAGTCACTCATACCTCATAATAAATCACTTCCCAATCCATGTATAATTAGCAAGGCAATATAAATCTACACGGTGGCGGCAATGATATAAGGTTTGGACCTACCTCAATGAACTACTGGGTATAATAGCATAGCATAATATATAATCCTATCAATGCATAATATTTAAGTTGGAATACAATGCATAGGAAAAAATATAGGTATAGTTGGAGTATGATCAAAAGAGTAACTTTCCTGGATCCTGAAGATGAAATATTCTACTCATAGTCGTATCTCCTTCTCGTTACAATATATCTAACGGTAAAAGAGAAATACTTCAACACACTTACACACAACACAAATCCAACGTGAAAATCCAAGTAAAGATATAATTAACAAAATATTTAGTTATAACTATTAATAAGCTAATTACTATGGAGGGACTTGGTTGAGATAGGATCATGTTGGCTTGGATGGAAATATGATACAAATCATATTCCGTGGCTTGGATCAAATTGATACAAGTTAGAATTGAAGCATTGAGTATAAGTTCAAACGGATTGTGAGTATGTCAAACCCAATTGGTTTGTCCATAAGAATATTTGAATAGAAAATCAAATCTTGGATTGGATTCAAAAATATCCGCTAGAATTCGTGATGATCTTGTTGAGAAGATTGAATTTTTGTAGCCAAATTTATATAAAAAAGAGATATAACTAAATGGAAGCTAAGACAAAGGTTTGAGGTCAAAATAGTGTATTTATATGATGGAAAGAACGTGACATTGTTCGAAACAGAAAGATTTGATTTTAAGGACCAAATTTGATGAAGAAAATATTCCAAATAAATTATAGAATAAGATGTATATCAAATATACTCAAATTATAAAAATAAAATTGTGTTAAATTTCGAATTATCAAAAGTGTAATATTACTGTACCATAATAAAGTACATTTTCCAAGGAATCCGGGGATGTAAAATTTGTCAAAATCCGACTTACGGGCAAGAAGATATGAATTTTTGAAGTTTGACTATTTTTCTGAAAATGAATTACGGGAATTGGCAATGGGTTGCCATGTGTCATGTTTCAATAGGCTGATATCTATTCATTTAAGTGACTCGCCCAGGAATGGCTGTTTATGGCGTCGTGATTTACGGATGAATAAGGCATTGATGCTCGTACTTATTTCCCTGAATGGATTCCTCTTAACATCCTCCACAATTTTCGTGTATAAATCGAAGTGAAACGGTCAAAGGATGAACTAGGAGGAGGAAAGGAAGAGGTGGAAAATGTAGTTTTTGGACATGGCATTTGTAGTTGATATAGCATGGCAACTGCAAGCATGAAGCATGGCATTTTTTCATTCTTTTCAAAATGGTAATTATTTTTGCATGGCAATTGCAAAGCTAGGTTTATAGAGAATACAAATTACATTTGCCATGGCAATTCCAAATATTGTTTGAAAAGAAATCAAGTTATATTTGCCATGGCAATTGAAATTGTTAAGCATGGCAATTGCAAGCACGAAGCATGGCATTTTCGTTTCTATTTGCAACGTGGAAAAAAATCCTTTTTTAAGGTACCATGGCAATTGAAATTGTTAAGCATGGCATTTGCAACATGGCAATTAAATTTGCATGGTAATTGCAAATCTAGTTTTATAGAGAAATCAAATTAAATTTGCCATGGCAATTCCAAATAAATTTTAAAGATAAATCAAGTTATATTTGCCATGGCAATCTAGTTTGAAGAGAAATCAGGTTATTTTTTCCATGGCAATTCCAAATAAAGTTTAAAGAGAAATCAAGTTATATTTTCCATGGCAATCTAGTTTAAGAGAAATCAGATTATATTTGCCATGGCAAATAATTTTGCATGGCAATTACAAAGTTAGTTTTATAGAGAATTCAAATTAAATTTGCTATGGCAATTTCAAATCTAGTTTGAAGAGAAACCAAGTTTTATGCGCCATGGCAATTGGAATACCCCACTGGGTTCCTATCGGGCAGATCTGGCCCAACGCTATCAGACGCCCATGGGCAAAGAAAAAACTGGGGCAAGCTACACGCAGCAGCAAAAATATGGCAAGGAGAGGGGGGCGGGCTTGCGCCCAGTGGGATTTGATCCCAGTACCTCTCGGATATGAGAAAGGTGCCCAAGCCAGTCCACTTCAGCTGCTGAACTCAATAGAAAAACGCTACGACGAGATGTGAACTAGTTGTAAAGCATTAAACTAAAGGAGGAAAAAATAAGCCTCCTTGCGCAGGCTGGGAATCGAACGTGCAACCTCATGGATAAAACCAGGGGCGCGCTACCACTGTACCACCACTCAAATCACAAGAAGCTCGGGTGGTCGCGCTTCCCTCCCTCCAGCGCGAATGGGAGGGTTCGCACCAGCCTCGCCCAGAGCGAATGGCAGCTCTAAATTGGGGTCCAATGTATTTAGATATACATTGATACGTCTAGCCGGGGTATACATGTTGCGGCCGGTAACATAGATATTCAATATATATATGTACATACACAAGATACGTACATTGGAATTAGGTAGAACCCGACCAGGTCATGGGATTAACCCAAGTTCATTGTAAGTACACATGCATGCCCCTTTTAACATAGACATGTATACACATAGGCACTCCTTGCTCCATGTATAGGTACGTGAGGAAAAGATTTCTATGAAATACTACCCAATGACTCTTTTCTTAAAGAACAATATTTAACTATTTCTTTTTTTATACTATTCATAGCACGAAATCTTATCAAACAAATGCCCCCTCGCCGAGTAGAGTTTGAGTGTGAAGCTAGTCGAGCTCGACTCGGCGAAAAGAAAAAGAAATTGGTTCCAGAGATTGGTTGGCGCAAATACCTTGTTGCGGCCTTTGATTGATTTCGTTTGTTGGCGCTTTACGTCAAAGCAAGCCATCGACGAGGCGCATATTTGATAGCAACAATGATATGCTTCCTCATGTGATAACCTTAAGATCTCCTTAGTTTACGGTGAAACATGCTGATACAAGAGAAAAAGACAGAAAAGACTTGACATATGATATGAACAGGCACACGTGCTCTACTGTAGTCTGCCATATATATGTCATGTTTGTATCCGAGAAAGTCTTCTTTAGCCATTAGCGGGTAATTGCATGCGCCAAATATAGAAAAAAGGAAAAAAGGAAGAAAAATTGAGGTACTTTATTGGACCACGATTGCTGCCATGGCGCCTGACAATAAAGTAACCTCAAGATCTTCTTAGTTTGCGGCGAAACACCATGCCACATGCCGAAGGTTTTATCAGACAAATCGGGACCGTTAAGCTGCACGGTGCCAGCCGACTAGACTGAAGGGAGAACAAAATGAGGTACCTTGTTGGGCCACCTTGATGTCGTGGCGCCTGACAACAAGGCAGGCTCGAGTCTTCCTCGGTTTGCAGCGAAACTTCATGCTGCGCGCCGAAGGTTTTATCAGACAAGTCAGAACCGTTTAGCTGCACGGTGCCAGCCGACAGGACTGAAGGGTTTCACAGCTTTGCGCTGGCCGCACTGGTGCGCTACACTGCTCCCATTTCTAGGCTTGGCGTGACCATGTAGACGGGACACCAAAACACCATCGATGCCCCGCCCTATTGCCGAGCGTGATAGGTCGGTGGCCAAGGCCACCTTATCTTGGCGGTGACAACGTTGTGCAAGCTCGTTGTCACCACCGTAGGTATTTGAGGGCATGACCTTACCCCCCGCGATGTTGCTGAAGAGTTGTCGTGGTACTGACTACTGAGGGGCAAGGCCGCCTTTAGTGTCAGCAACACAGCTTGAAGGTTGTATTCTTGTGGTTGACGGTGCCCACGACGTACGATGCTGAAGACGACGTCGAGCGGGGGCGTCACCGCCAACGCTAACGCTCGAGGGACTAGCGCTGCACCCAGTGTTGTTGTTGTGATAGTGACGAAGCACCAACACTGAGGAGCAACGCCGCCCTCAACGTTGGCGAGACATGTCGGAGTAGAAGGGTCGCCAACCGGTTGGCGATGAAGCTCGGCGTCATGTAGGGAAACGCCATGGGCGATGCGGCCCTTGCGGAGCCAAAAATAAAAGGTGGCATCATCTTCTAGTCCCCATGGTGATCTAGGGCCATGGGTGCCGGCATGATCATCGGCGGTACACGCGCACGTGAGTGACCACTCAACTTCACGTAACTTAGTTTTCCCTGCATATCGTTAGGGAAACAAGCCAAATGGGAATACAAAAAATGCAATCCAACTCAGAAAGAGAAACAAAGACACAAAAAAAAGTTCATTTTTGTTGAAAATGTTGGCTTTTCCGTAGAACACTAGTTTTGAGTGTGACGTCGGAAAAGGCTGCCAAAGGACTTAGTCATCGGGAATCGTCGCAAACCATGACGCTTGCAACTCAATAACTTATTTCCTTCTATGTGTGTGTATGTGTATGTGTATCACGATGTCGTGATTTGAATACTCCCGAGAGGCAGCAAAGAGTCAAACCCTAGCCCATCACGGCAATGAGTAAAACCAACGGCTCCACCATGCTCCCTTATATGCCTCAAGAACGCAGAGGCTTGGGTGAGGTGTGTTTAGGGTAGGTGGTTTTGGGACAACGACTTGAAAAAAAATCTTCAATACCTTTGGTAAGGGGTGGTGGATGAATACCTCCCACCTTATTTCTAGTGGTTCCCTTATTGCTTCGATTTCTGGACTTGCTTCATGGAATTATTTTTGCTTCTTTTTTTCTCTTTTTTTGGCGACTTTGATGGTCGCACACTTCATGGAGTTGTTTCCTCTTGGTAGGTTTGCTCAAACTTTCTAGATTTTCTACATACTTTCTCAGGGACCCATCTTGAAAACTTGGAAGGCAGTTTTCCACCTATGTGGACTACGAACCCTCAGGCATTTTATCTAGAGCTTTGCTGGCACGCCCCAGGGTTGTCAAGCGGCTAGGCACCAAACCCAACTTTTGTTGAATTGGTCAGCCCTTTGATGATCTTTTCCCTACCGTCTTCCCCAGGCGTTGATGGCTTCTCGCCCTTCGTTGGTTACCCCAAGTGGAAGGTGGAAATGTAGCGCAGCAGCAAGTTTCCCTCGGTGAAGATACCAAGGTTTGTCTCTAGTACGACTCCAGATATGATAAGTAGGTGTCAGCGGCGCAACTGACGTGGACCTGCACACAGACACAGATAACTTTGTTCCCAAAGAAGTTCAGAGAGGTTGTCAATCTCTCCGGTCTTGTTGTTCACAAAGGGCAAAACACAAGGGATAATGATAGCAAGTAAAAGCAGTAAGGTAAATATAGCGTGGAAATAATAATAAGGATATGGCCCGAGATATGTGATGTTCACTAGTGATGTCTCTCTCCCAAAAGACGATAAAACTATGCTACAAAAGAAAGGAAGAGGCTCAAAAGCACGGGCAGTACGCCAAAATAAGTAGACCGTAATCCAACTGCATCTACTACTAATCAAACACCTTGAGATATCTATCCAGAACATCTCGCTGGTATTAAGTTGCGAGCCCCACCCAAAGTGTAAACCCAAAGCAACAGACAACTGCAATAAAAAGAACTTTGCGTAAAATAAACAATCCTTGTAACCGCGATTACAAGCACCGTTGTTTTCCCCCTTGTGGCAACAACACATCCCCTAGACTCATGTTTCTGCCACTCAAGCGTGTCATCGGGGGGCATGAACCCACAATCTAGCACAACGTTCCCTCTTGAAGTCACTACCTACTACTTGGCCAAAGCAATAAATAGCAACGAAAAACATGCAAGAATTACTTAGGAACAAAAATATAAGAGATAAAAACCAAATATATTACTCTATCACAATCTGAACATAATCTCATAATCCATCAGATCCCATCAAACTCAACATAGCAATAGCAGAAATATTACAAAGGTGCCTCGATCATGTAGGGCACCTCACGAGGTCTAAACAATGAAGATCAAAGAGGGGAGGAGAACATCACATAGCTACTGATCACGGACCCATGGTCCAAGTAAAACTACTCACGAGACATCCGGGGAGCATCCATGGTGGAGAGGTGACTCCCGGAGGTCAATCCTCCCTCCGGCAGGGTGCCGGGAAGAGGTCTTCTGGTGCTCCCGATCTCGGAAGCGCGGCGGCGGCGGAACAGAGGCGAGTTTGCGAAATAGGGTTCTGTCTTCGGAATTTCCCCGTGACGGAGAATAAATAGGAGAAGGGGGGCAGCCAGAGGTGGACCAGGGGCCCCAGGCGCCCCCTGGCGCGGCCAGGGGTGGGGCCGCGCCGGGTGGCCGCTTGGGCCCCCCTGGCTCCCCTCTGGCCCCTCCCGGGCTCTTCTCGAAGATTTTCTGTACGATGATTTTTTCTGTATTTTTCCCGGAATTTTTCTGGCACTTTTTATATGGGGGAAAACTGAAATAGAAAAAAAGCAGAAAACATGAACTAGCACTGGGGTGCACTGAGTTAATAGGTTAGTCCAATTATGATCAAAAGTGTATGAAAGTGTATCTAGATCATAGCAATATCACACAAAACATGCATGGAGCAAGAAGAAATTATAGATACGTTTTGGATGTATCAGGCGTGGAGTCTCTAGGAACCTGAGACACATCCAGGAGCATGGGAATGTGGGGTTTCATTACTTAGAAGCAACCCAGGTAGTCTTCTCCGCTGCCTCTCGGAGCATTGATGGCTTCTCGACCCTCGTTGGTTACCCAAAGTGGAAGGTTGAGATGTAGACAATAGCAAATTTCCCTCGATGAAGATACCAAGGTTTTTCTCCAGTAGGACACCGACAACGACAGGAAGGTGACAACGGCTCCAACAATTAGGCGGTTGACGTGGACCTGCACACACAACAGATAACTTTGCTCCCAACGAGTTCAGAGAGGTTGTCAATCCCTCCGGCCTTATTGTTTACAAAGGATCAAACGCACGGGATAATAATGATAGTGATAGCAATGGAAAGGTAAATAAAGCAAAATATAAATAGTGGATGTAAACAGTATTGGAAATATGGACCGGGATCCCATGATGTTCACTAGTGATGTCTCTCTCCCAAAAGATGATAAAATAGCCATGCGAGGTAAACAAATTACAACTGGGCAATTGACAGGATTATGTGCGCAAACCAATACTAACTATGCTATAAAGAAAGGAAGAGGCTCAAAATCTTGGGCGGTACGCCAAGACAAGTAGACCGAAATCCATCTGCATCTACCTACTAATCATCCACCTTGAGATATCTATCCAGAACATCTCGCTGGTATTAAGTTGTGAATCCCACCCAAAGTGTAATCTCAAAGCAACAGACAACTGCATTAAAGAAATTTGCGTAAAGTAAACAATCCTTGCACCCGCAAGTACAAGCACCGTTGTTTTATCCCTTGTGGCAACATCACATCCCCTAGACTCATGTTTCTGTCAGTCAAGCTAGTCATTAGGGGGCATGAACCCACAATCATGCATAACGCTCCCTCTTGGAGTCACTACCTACTACTTGGCCAAAGCAATAAACAACAATGGAGAACATGCACGAATTACTCAAGAAAATAAATATAAAAGAGGAGAATCAAATATATTACTCAAACACAATCTGAACATAGGTTCATAATCCATCAGATCCCAGCAAACTCAGCATAGCAACAGCAGAAAGATTACATATGTGCCTCGATCATGTAGGGAATCTCACGAGGTTTAAACCATGAAGAACAAAGAGGGCAGGAGAACATCACATAGCTACTGATCATAGACCCATGGTCCAAGGTGGACTACTCACGGTTCATCCGGGAAGCATCCATGGCGGTTGAGAAGCTCCCGGAGGTGGTTCCTCCCTCCGGCAGGGTGCCGGGAAGAGGGCTCCTAGTGCTCCCGACGGAGGCAGAACAGAGGAGAGATCGCGAAAAAGGGTTTTGTCCCTGAGGGTTTCTCATCACGGGGAATAAATAGGCGAAGGGGGGCAACCAGAGGTGGGCCCGGGGCCCCAGGCACCCCCTGGCACGGCCTAGGGGGTGGCCACGCCAGGTGGCCGCCTGGGACACCCCTGGCTTCCCTCTGGCCCCACTTGGGCACTTTTCGAAGCTTCCTGTACGCTGATTTTTCCTATATTTTTCCCGGAATTTTTCTGTCACTTTAGTTAATGGGAAAACCTGAAATACAAAAAATGTAGAAAACAGGAACTGGCACTAGGGTGCACTGAGTTAATAGGTTAGTCCAAATATGATCAAAAGTGTATGGAAGTGCATCAATATCATAGCAATATCACACAAAAGAAGCGTGGAGCAAGTAGAAATTATAGATACGTTTTGGACGTATCAAGCATGCATTTGTGTGTGTGTCGTGTATCGTGGGTATAAGAGTCGCTCCACTTGCGACACAATGCATTGTGCTTCCACTAGACAATTCATAAGGCAGCCAAATCGTCCGTCGCCAACTGAGTGTGGTTCGCAAAAAAAAACAGTTGTTTTGTAGGATTTTTCAATCCATTAGAAGGGGAAGACAAAAGAAACACGGATAAGTCCACATTTGCAATTGAGAGTGCAATGTGGACCAATATGAGCCACCAAAAACTCCCCCATCATGCAAAGAAAAAACGGGAAATAGGGAAAAGAGGGAAAATAGGAAGGCAAAACACACAAAAAAGAACTTACACGAAGTAATTTGTCATGAACCTTCCATTAATCGGTGACATCGGCCGGGCTCCTTGCGGATGAACCAGCTGATAGGCCCCTCCATTGTACGCCTGCTCGATGGCGTATGGTCCTTCCCACTGTGGATCAAACTTCCCCTTCGTCTTGTGTCTGATGACGATGGGGCGTCGAAGCACGAGAACCAACTTGCCCTTCCTGAAGACCCGTCGCTTGACGAGCTTGTCATAGGCTCGCACCATGTTATGGCGATACATCTCCAAGTTCTACAGCCCATGGACGCATTCCCTCCTCGAGGGAGTCAAGCTCCTGATGCCGCAAGTGTACATGTTCTTCGTGCGAGAGCTCTTCGTGTAGAGCTACTCGGAGGGAGGGGAGATGGACCTCCAATGGCGACACCGCCTCACTCCCGTAAAAAGGAGAGTGGCGTCGCCTGCATCAAGGTGCATCAAAGTCGATGAAGAAGTGGTAGCCTCATGTGGAGGCTTTGTGTTTCACCTCAACATGAGTGGAGTTGATGATGGAAACCTTGCCTTCGACAACAAAGGGTTCGCCGAGGCAGACATGGAAGGTCCTGCCCCGAGCGTGGTTGAGGTAGAGATGTGAGCCTACCCCCCATTCTCTTCCCTTGCGGGTGAAACAAGGGTAGGATCCTTCATTATCGTTGCGCCAGTTTTTAGAGGAGCATTAGAGTGCTCCTCGAGAGCCCCTCCATGGCTTGCCTGGAGAGTCAAGTTTTCCCGAGTGCAGAAGAGTGCACCCAGGGGCTTGCTCTGTACCCTCCATAGGAGATGTGGATTACACCGGGCCTTCTTTAGTTGTAGGAATTGAAGAAGCATTTTCTTGATGTCGATGCCACCTATTGCCTCGCAGAGGCAAGACATTAGCCCCCCGCAGGACATCATGTGTTGGAGAAGTCTGGCGTCGGGGCACCAATGAGTGACACTCATGCTGAGGTCGATGACTTTTGGGAAGTCACCTGATCCTGCTTGGCCCCATGTGCGAAGGAAACAACATGGTCTTCATGAACTTCGAGTCGCCTTTGAAGGTGGCCCATCTGGTATTGCAGTCAGCGGCGCTCCTGCCGCAAATCCTCCTCACGAGGTGCAGGGGCCTTGTCGTGGGGTTAACACGGCAGATGTCCGAGTCATCGAACTTGTAGTGAGGCCTTTGTTGCGAGGTAGTATCGAGGAGAGAGTCGACATAGACACGGTACTCGGCGATTTAACCAGGTTTGGTCCCCTCTTTGTTCTCAAGGTAAGGACCTACTCCTGCTTCTTATTATAGAGGGGTTTCCAGCTTGTCGAAAGGACTATCCGTCTTGTGGATTACAAGGATTTGCCAGCTCGTAACTTGCGTCTCGGGGAGCTCTAGGTTACGAGTCGCGCATTGGTGGTTTGTGTGTTGAGTTGAGTTGAGAGTTGATCCTGGCGCCATGAACCCTCGGCATATAAAGGTGTCGGGTCCAAGATTCCACGGATCCGATTCCTACTTGAGGTGGAATCCTATTCTATTGCTACTTTACAAATACGCCACGCGCTATACAAGGTAAGTCGAATTCCTTCTTGGGCTTCAAGCTTATCTCCTTGGCACGTCTCCCTCTGGGCCGGTCTAGTTTGCGTGGGCCTTCACGTATAAGCCGGTCCAGAGAGCTGCGATCTAATGCCGGGTTATGGGCTTGGTCCATCCCCCCGACATTAGCCCCCATAATTGGTATGATGCTTTAGTCTTCATGGCAATCTTTAGTTGCTTGAATGATCTTCATAGAGCCTACTCTTATGAGTAAACCGACTCACGTCTCTGTGTCTTCAAGGTTCTGAAACCGGCTTGTGCTTCGAGAAGATAACGCCGTCTTGTGCTTCGAGGTGATAACGCCGGCTTATGCTGATGCCGATTTTTGTATCACTTTTTGATTTTTTTCCCTAAGTCTTGTAATTTGACTTTTGAGTGAAAAAAGTTATTTGTCGATGTATTTATCGTTGTTCTTACCAAAGTGTCACCACTAAATGCACGGTGAAAATCGAGGAGTCATCATAAATTCCACCTATCGTGGGAAACCTACCCAGGTTTTTATGGCATTGATTGACCACCTTCTTTTTATCTATATAAATAGACGTCCGAGGGGGGTGATTCTTTCACACCCTCTTCTTCTCTCCATCTTCATCATGGTTCCCCGGCGCCGTGTCCGCGGAAAAATCTTGACTCGCTATTTTTTCGGTCGTGCCTCTTATGGCATGCGGCGCCGCGTTGTTATGTCTACAGGCGGAGGTCATCTTAGTTGTGATTTTGTTTTGAACATCCCTAGTCCTCTTGCGGCTCGGGTTTTTCTTCCGCCCATGTTTTCTCGTGCTGTTTCCGAACTAGGGCTGGATTCTCTCTGGCTGGAGTTCCAGGCCAGTTATCGTCCTCTTATTCTGGTGGAACTTCGAGTTGATTCCTCCGGTTTAGAGTTTTTTGCTTCTGGTTGGCAGGAATTTTCTCGTGACTTTGATCTTCGCGCAGGGGATACTCTCTGCTGCAGGTTTGACGGTGAAAAAACCCTCTGCGTACGTGGTTTTAGTGCTAAGGGAGACCGCCTCCAGCCTTCTTTGGAGGGCACCGTTGCGCTCGTCATGAATGGTGGTGAAGCTTCTCTTCCTTCTTCTCCCGAAGAGTCTGCTGTTGAGGGTGAAAGCGAGTCACCGACTAACGGTATTTTCTCTGATGGAGCTGGAGAAGAAGGTGATGGAGCTGGAGAAAAAGCTGGCGGAGCTGGAGAAGAAGCTTGTGGCGATGGAGAAGGAGCTGTCGGAGCATTGGCTTCAGTGCTCCGCAAATAAGTCGAGCTTCACCTTTTGTTATATCATTGAGATCATGAGCTGGTCGCTTTAACAATGACTCCTCCCTTTGTCTGTGATGATGCTTTGTTTTGCATTTCACATAAGGGTATATGTAGAAATCGTAATTCCTTGGATGATTTCTGTCTCTAGTCCTTTTTGATGCAATAAAGACGACTAAAGCCCTTGTATTCTAGGCTAGTAAGCCAGCATATCTTTTGCCGACTTTTGTCTTTAGTTTTTCTTCTGATGTAAGAGGTTTGTAACCCGAGATGAATGAAATATTTTGTTCCTTAATGAACGTTCTAAGTCAAATTTTGTTTCTTTTGACTTGTGTATGAGACTCGCTTATTGGATAAGAGGTGTAGCCCCCTGAGTCGGTGGAAACAGAAAGTTGTGCCGACTCATAAAATGAATTGCGAATGTTGCTCCCCACAACTCGGTGGTAATATATGCCAAGTTTTGTAGAGAGAACTGAAGGTATAGTCCGCATGAATCGGGATGAGTTCCTGTGATGTCATGCCGAGTTATAGGAGGGTGATTATTTCCCAAAAATTTAACATGAATATGTGTTCATGCTAAAAAAATTCGACTTATAGTGCCCATGAGCCGGTATGAATATCTTTGTATCTTACCGGGTCATAGAAGAAGATTTTCGAGCTTCTAGCCCCTATGAGTCGGCATGCGTGTCTTGGCGTACAACCGAGTCACGTAAAGGCGTTTCTTTGAATTGTAGTCCCCATGAGTCGGCATGTGTGTCTTGACACGCTGCCGCATCACATAGAGAAATTTTTTGAGTTGTAGTACCCATGAGTCGGTATGTGTGTATTGACACATTACCGAGTCAAATAAAGACTTTCGAGCTGTAGTCCCCCTGAGTCGGCCTGTGTGAATTGACACAGTACCGAGTCGCAAAGGAACTTGTGTTGAGTTGTGGTCCCTATGAGTCGGCATGTGTGTATTGACACATTACCGAGTCGCATAGGTTTTAACTCTGTATCCTGCAAGGATTTTGTGTATATGCAAAGGAAAAAATATGCTTATGATTATTTATGCAAAAAGGGTAATTCATGAAGTGCTTGAAGAAGCCGGCTCTGGATTCATCTGGTCCTCATCTTTTCTCGTTTGAGAAGATTTTGGGTTATCCTTGAGTCGAGACTTCTCTGTATGCCGTCTCACATTGATCAGTGTTTCTCCGTTTGCATCAAAAATTTCCTTTTGGGAATTTTCTAGCTGGATTTCACGCGTTTAAATCGTATGAGCATCGAACATACAGGTAATTTAGGAGGCATGGAGTGCCACATGTATAAGCCGAGGTTTCTTGGGTGAAGACTCGATGGGTATAGTCGAGCCCCCAAGATTTCTCTGAATTCGAGCATTGAACAAGAAATTTTCACTTATGTGCCGAGATTTCTCAGTTAGAGGTTGATGAGTTGTCATCAAGCTCTATTGAACTTTCTCTGAATGAGACACATAAGTGCCCAGATCACCAATTTGAGGTTGATCAAGCCCCCAGGTTTCTGAGAATTTTGTAAATGCAAAACATGACATGTGTGATGCAAAACAGAAAAATAAATGCATGCAATGCTTATGATGATATTGAATCAAAAATATTTGCTATGATTAAAGCTAGTTTTGTTGTGTGGCATTACAGCCGGTTGCGACAAAAAGTCAAGTTTTAATGGCGAGAGCTGGTGCGATGAAAATTGACTTGTGTGTGGCCGGAGCCGGTGCGTTGAAAATTGACTTGTGTGTGGCCGAAGCCGGTGCGATGAAGATCGACTTAGAAAAGTTTATAAGGCAAAGAAGCCGGTACGATTATGATCGACCTTTATATATTTCATTTGGCGAAAGCCGGTGCGACATGACTCATCTTATAACCTTAAGTAAAATGGCATTCCTTTCCTACCTAAGTATAATACGGATGAAGTTGTGCGATGTTCCACGGCCTGAGGGTTTCTTCCATACAGGTGCGTGTTTTCTCCTTCTCTCGCATATCAACTAGGTAGTAGGATCCACTGTAGAGGTTCTTTCTGACCACAAAGGGTCCGTCCCATGGAGAGGATAACTTGTGTATTCCGTATTTTTCTTGTATGAGTCAGAGCACCAAGTTGCCTTCCTGGAAAATCCGGATCTTCATTCTACGGCTATGGTAGTGTCGTAGGTATTGCTGGTAGATTGCCGACTTGGCTGCCGCTAGCTCTCGTTCTTTGTCGAGAGCATCTAGAGCGTCTTGCCTTGCTTTCTCATTGTCAGCTTCTATATATGCTGCCACTCTAGGTGAGTCGTGACGTATGTCACTTGGGAGAACGACTTCTGCTCCATAAACCAGGAAGAAAGGCGTGTAGCCGTTTGACCTGTTAGGAGTCGTCCGTATGCTCCATAGTATTGCGGGTAGTTCCTCCTCCCAGCTGCCTAGTGTTCTCTCTAGGGGAACGCAAAGGAGGGGTTTGATGCCACGAAGAAACTCTTGGTTGGCTCTCTCGGCTTGTCCGTTGGACTGAGGATGAGCGACTGATGTAAGATCGAGTCGGATGTGCTCTCTCCAGCAGAATCGTTGCATAACCCCCTTTGACAGGTTAGTCCCATTATCAGTGATGATGCTATGGTGGTAGCCGAATCTGTATATTATCTTTTTCAAGAATTTCAGTGACGTCTCAGCATCACACTTGCTCACCGGCTCTGCTTCTATCCACTTGGTAAACTTATCAACTGCCACAAGGAGGTGGGTGTTCTTGTTGGGGAATCTTTTGAAGGGTCCCATCATATCAAGCCCCCATACTGCAAAAGGCCAAGTGATAGGAATCATCCTGAGTTCTTGAGCCGGTACGTGATCTTTCTTTGCATAGCGCTGACATCCATCACATTTCTTGACGATATCCTCCGCATCCGCATGCGCCGTAAGCTAGTAGAAGTCGTGTCTGTAAGTTTTTGCCACAAGGGAACGGGAGTCGGCATGGTGTCCACAATCACCAGAATGTATTTCATTAAGGATGGATCTTCCTTCTTCTGGTGAAACAAATCTTTGAAACACATCTGTGGGACTCCGCCGATGTAACTCGCCATTGACGATGGTGAAGGACTTGCTTCTTCTGATGACTTGCCTGGCCATGAGTTCATCAGCCGGTAATGTTCCCCGGGTCATGTAGTCCATATATGGCACTGCCCAATCTAAGGTGGCGTGTATTGCTGCAAGCAGAGCCGGTCCTGGGTCTGGCTCTGCTATATCTTGCTCTGCTGGTGCCTATACGGACGGCTTTGTCAAGATATCAAGGAACACGTTTGGAGGAACCGGCTTGCGCTGAGAGCCGAGTCTGGATAAGGCGTCGGCTGCTTCATTTTTCCTGCGGTCCACGTGGTCGACTTGATAGTCAACAAGAAAATTGGCTTGTCTGTCTACCTCTCGGCGATAAGCCTCCATCATGGGATCTTTGGAGTCCCAAGTACCTGAGACTTCTTGAGAGACGAGATTTGAGTCGTCGTAGCACTGGATCCGGCTTATGCCCATCTCACGGGCTAGCCATAGCCCATGGACTAGGCCTTCATATTCTGTTGCGTTGTTGGTGCAGATGAATTGTAACTGCAAAACATAGCAGAATTTTGTCCTGTGGGGGAGGTGAGAACCATGCCAGCTCCTGACCCTTGCAACTGTCGACTTCCATCAAAGTGCATCGTCCAATACTTGGTCACCTGCTTATTTTGGGGTTCTTGGATTTCTGTCCAGTCATTGATGAAGTCGGCCAGCGCTTGATACTTGATGGCGGTGTGTGGCTCATATTTGATATGATAAGCCCCCAACTCTATAGCCCACTTTGTAATCCTTCCCGTGGCCTCCCGGTTTTGGATGATATCTACAAGTGGTGATGAGCTGACCACGGTCATGGGGTGCCCTTGGAAGTAATGCTTGAGCTTCCGGCTTGCCATGAATACACCAAGAACCAGCTTATGCCAATGAGGGTAGCGTTGCTTTGATAAAGTTATCAACTCGATGACGTAATAAACCGGCCTTTGCAGGGGATATTCCTTACCGGATTCCATACACTCCACCACAACTACGTCACTGACAGCCTGGTTATTAGCCGAGATATAGAGTAGCATAGGTTACTTTGGCTTGGGAGTCGCCAGGATTGGGGCTTGGGTTAGCTGTTTCATGAGTGATTCCAGAGCCTCATCAGCTTCATTGTCCCAAAAAAAGTTGTCCAAAATGCATCACTATTTTATATAGTAATTCTTTCTTATTCATTGATATATTTCATGATATGATGATGTTCTTATGTTGTTTTGGATTAATTTACACAGTTTGCAACTTTCCGATGCCGAAGCAGCGCACACAGGATTCAGCGACAAAATGTGGACGCTGAGTTGCTGAAGACGAATACCTCTAAATTACCTGAAAATTGACGAAGGGCATTTTTCAGAAGATTAACGAAGACACGTCGAAGAGGGTCAGAGGGGCGCTACAGGGTGCCCAGGCGGCCACCTGGCGTAACCCCCACCCTGGCCGCGCCGGGAGGGCGCCTGGACCCCTGGGGCCACTCCCGGCTCCCCCCTTTGGCCTATATATCGTACATATTCCAAAAACCCTAAAAGGGAGAGAGTTTTCGAAGTTCCGCCGCCGCTCCGTGGCGGAAACCTACAGAGGAGAAAAGACATCTCCGACGGGCAGATTCCGCCAGGGAGAACACCTCCCGAAAGGGGATATCGTCGCCATCGTCATCACCATCGTCACGGGCATCATCGAGATCATCATCAACATCATCTCCAACATCAGCACCATCTTCACCTTTATCCAATCTCACCTCACAAGTTCAACTTGTGTTGTAATCCGTACTCTCCATCCTTTCTACTCTACCCGTGTTGATTGCTACCTTGTGATGAATGATATTGAGTTTTGTTGGAGAAATATCATTGTGTCCAGATTGTTTATCATATATTTATCCCCTCTAATTATGATATCTTTTATGTCTTGTGAGTAGTTACTTTAGTTCTCGAGGACATGGGAGAAGTCTAGTTGTTAGTAGTCATATGATGTAGAAGTAGTATGTGTTGTTTGATATTTAAGTTGTGTTGTTATTTTCCTAGTGGTGTTGTGTGAGTCGAACACTCAACACTTCTCCTTATTAAGGACCTAGGGGAATACATTGTGTACAAAGTATGCTTACGGTGGGTTTCCGGAGTGAAAGAAACCTGAACCCCAGTTCGCACGCTTTTGCACAAGGGAACAATGGATCAATAATCGTATTTCTATGGTTAGGATTTTTTACTTAATTACTATCTTGTATTTGCGGATGCTTGCAAGATGTTTAATCATAAGAGTGCACTTATCTTAGTCTAGAGGGTGCACTAGCATAGATCCACCCACTCAACACTTATCAGCACAACACATAGTGCCAATACGGAATATGGAAAAAGCACGTGACTATTTCTCCTGTGTGTCCTCAAGAACGCTTTAGCGTTTATAAGTTCAGTTGCTAGGCCTCTCCTTTGCTCAAAAGGATTGGGCCACTTGTTACTCGTCATTATCTTTTACCTTGCTTGCTTTTACCTTCTTGTTGCTTATACCGAAAACTACTAAAAAGTTATCTTTCAGTTCCTGCAGCTATTTCTTTACCAAAGTCACTTGCCAATACCTTCTGCTCGTCGTTGGGTTCGACACTCTTATTTATCGAAAACTCTACAAACGATCCCCTACAGTTGAGGGTCATCAAGTACTGTTTTCTGGCGCCATTGTCGGGGAGCGTAGCGCTATTAGTATGTGAAGCTGGTAAGAAATTTTTTATATTTCTGTTTTTGTTTTGCCGTTGTTGCTTTTGTCCTTATGGACACCTCTACTCTTGGATCGTTGTTTATGGGGAAACGCCCCACGACTTTGGTGGTCACTCCTACCCCTACTGAAATTGTGCCTTACAAAATACCACCTGGTATTATCGATCATGTCTTATCTAATCGTTATGCAGGAGATAGACATCCAGGTGAACACTTGCTATATTTATCACAACTATGTTCATTATTTAAGCTTGAAGGTGTGTCACTGGAGTTCGTCATGAAGAAATTATTCTCCGTATCACTTATAGGTAAAGCTTCAGATTGGTATAAGCTCCTCAATAACTCACATCTACTTAATTGGGAAGAGCTTATGTCTCTCTTTTATACAAAGTTTTACCCTCTTCAGGAAATTCATCGAGACAGGAATTACATCTACAACTTTTGGTCTCGCGACGGAGAGAGCATCGCTCAAGCTTGGCGGAGACTTAAATCCCTAATGTTCAAATGTCCTATCCATGAACTCCCCAAAGATATTATAATTAAAAAAATTTATGCCAGGCTTTATCGTCAAGATAAGGAGATGTTGGATGCCTCCTCTAGCGGGGTATTCCAAACAAGAAGTGTTGAAGAAAAGTGGGATCTCATCGAAAGGATCCAGAAGAATACTGAAGACTGGGAAATCGACAAAGGTATTGAACCTGCTATAGATTATGGGCACGATTATATTGAGAGCTATGTGAAAACTGGTTATTTTAATACCTTTTGTTCTAAGATTGGTCTTGATTCCCAGCTTATGATTGATGTTTGTAAGAACTTTTCCTCTCACATCGACTCCTCGAAAGAAGAGAAGGCTCCGTACCACAAGCCCTTTAAAGAATTACCTGTTGATATTCATGTTGCTGACCCTATTCTGCCTGCAGTTTTTTATGAAAAGCCACCTTTTCCTACAAGGATGAGGGAGCACTCTTTTGTGTCAGGCATAATAAATAAAAGTGGGAGAAGAATTGGCGAACTAGAGGACCTGATCAAGGTCGATCCTCAAGTTTCGATGGTTAAATATTTGGTTACTAATGATGTTTCAGATTCCAAGATAAATTTTTGTGTTGTTTCAACTAACGTTGTCACAGCCAAGAATAAGAGTCTAATTTCAGGTACACCAGTTGTATCTCTCAAGATAGGAGACCACAACTATTACGGGCTTTGCGATCTGGGATCCAGTGCTAGCGCTATTCCTTCTTCACTCTATCAGGAGATCATGGATGAGATTTCACCCTGTGAACTTGAAGAAGTTGATGTCACTATTTATCTAGCAAACAAAGAAACTATATCTCCCATTGGAATTGTGAGAGATGTTGAAGTTCTGTGTGGAAAGGTAAAGTATCCTACCGACTTTCTTGTACTTGGTTCAGTGCAAGATAGTTTTTGCCCTATTATATTTGGTAGACCTTTCTTCAGCACTTGTGGTGCTATTATAGATTGTAAAAAAGGTAAAGTCTTTGTTGAATTCAATGGTGAGCCATATGAATTTAACTTTTCTAAATTTTCCAAGCAACATCATGGTACTGATTTACTTAGTGATGATAAAATTATTGAAAATATTGCTTCTATTGCTATTCCTCCTAATGATCCTTTGCAGCAATATATGGAAGACCACGAGAATGATATGCATACGTAGGAAAGAGATGAGTTAGACGAAATATTCACAAGACAACTGCTATCCTGAAGCACAACCTTCCAGTTGAGCCTTTGGGATCCTATCACAATGAAAAGAAGACCCGATGTTTGACCTCAAACCACTGCCCGATACGCTCAAGTATGCCTATTTAGATGAAAATAAAATATATCCTATCATTATCAATGCTAACCTTTCAGGATTTGAAGAAGAGTGACTATTGGATACACTTCGCAGACACCGTGGTGCCTTGGGCTATACCCTTGATGACCTTAAAGGGATTAGTCCATCGATTTGCCAACACACTATCAATCTCGATCCCGATGCTAAGCCAGTTGTTGATCATCAACGACTTCTGAACCCAAGGATGAAGGACGTGGTTAGGACGGAGATTATCAAGCTTCTAGCCGCACGTATCATCTATCCTATAGGTGATAGTAGGTGGGTAAGTCTAGTTCATTGTGTTCCTAAGAAAGGAGGTATGACTGTTGTTCCTACTGATAAAAATGAATTAATACCTCAAAGAGTTATTATTGGATATAGAATGTGTATTGATTACAGGAAGTTGAACAAAGCAACTAGGAAGGACCATAACCCGCTGCCCTTTATTGATCAGATGCTAGAGAGGTTTTCTAAAAACACCCACTTTTGCTATCTTGATGGGTACTCTGGCTTCTCTCAAATTCATGTCAACACTGCCGATCAAGAGAAGACCACTTTCACGTGTCTCTACGGTACTTATGCTTACAGGCGTATGCCTTTTGGTTTATGCAATGCACCTGTTACTTTTCAAAGATGTATGTCTGCAATTTTTCATGGTTTCTGTGAGGAGATTGTGGAAGTATTCATGGACGATTTCTCTGTCTATGGAACTTCCTTTGACCACTGTCTCCACAATCATAATAAAGTTTTGCAGAGATGCGAGGATACAAACTTAGTTTTAAACTGGGAGAAGTGCCACTTCATGGTTAACGAAGGGATCGTTCTTGGACACAAGATTTCCGAGAGGGGAATTGAAGTGGACAAGGCGAAGATTGAAGCTATTGAAAGGATGCCCTATCCAAGGGACATTAAAGTTATTCATAGTTTTCTCGGTCATGCTGGTTTCTATAGAAGATTTATCAAAGAATTTTCTAAGACCTCGAGACCCCTCACTAATCTTCTCCAGAAGGATGTTCCTTTTGTATTTGATGAAGATTTTAAGGAGTCTTTCGAAGTTCTTAAGAAAGCTTTGATAACCACTCCTATAGTACAACCGCCTGACTGGAAATTGCCCTTTGAAATTATGTGTGATGCTAGTGATTTTGCTGTTGGAGCTGTGTTAGGACAAAGGGTTGATAAGAAATTGAATGTTATACATTATGCTAGCAAAACCCTTGATAGTGCTCAAAAGAATTATGCTACTACTGAGAAGGAATTCTTAGCAGTAGTTTTTGCTTGTGATAAATTTAGGCCTTATATTGTTGATTCAAAAGTTATTATTCATACTGACCATGCTGCTCTTAAGTACCTTATGGCAAAGAAGGATGCCAAACCAAGACTCATCAGGTGGGTACTCCTTCAAGAATTTGATTTACAGATTGTTGATAGAAAGGGAGCAGACAATCCGGTGGCGGAAAATCTTTCAAGGATGGAAGATATACCGCATGATCCCATCCCAGTCAACGACAGCTTTCCAGACGAACAACTTGCTGTTGTAAAAGTACAATCTCTCTCTGATCCTTGGTTTGCAGATTATGCTAATTTTATCGTTGCAAAGTATTTGCCTCCAGGTTTAACATTTCAGCAAAGGAATAATTTCTTCCATGATTTGAGGCACTACTTTTGGGATGACCCTCATCTTTTCAAAGAAGGTCCAGACGGGATCGTGAGAAGATGCATACCGGAATACGAGCAGAAAGACATTCTCAAGCAATGTCATGATAGTCCCTATGGAGGACATCACACCGGTGAAAGGACCGCACATAAGGTTCTCCAATCAGGTTTTTATTGGCCTACTCTCTTTAAAGATGCTAGAAATTATGTTTGATCCTGTGATAAGTGTCAGAGAGTTGGTAATATTAGTAGGAGTAATGATATGCATATGAATTACTCACTAGTGATTGAGCCTTTTGATTGCTGGGGTTTTGATTTTATGGGTCCTTTTCCTCCTTCAAACCAGTACACTCACTGTAACATCCCAAATTTACTATTTTGGATGTGTTACTAGAGAGCATATGCATATCATTTTTGTGTGTGCATTTTGGAGCTTATTTGGGAGTTTATTTGAATTTATTGAATAAAGTTTTTCTTTAGTATTTTATTCTGTATAAATAACTTATTTAAAATATTATTTATGTTTTTTCTAAGATTTTAGAAATTTATTTCGTATTTTTCCGACTTATATTTTATGTTATAAAACTTTTTAAAGTTTAAGAAAAGTACGTATATATATATAAACGTAATTACGTTTTACGTATTTTTTTATTATTTTAAAAATATAAAATTTTATTTTTTTAGACTACTTTTATTATATTAAAAATACCTCTATACTTATTTTTTTTAAAGAAAAAAGAATCGCGAAAACAAAACTGGACGGGCCGGCCTGCTGCCGAGCTAGCCAGCTGGGCCAGGCCAGGCCGAGCGGCCAGCTAGGCCACCGCACGTGCTCCTCTTCTTCGTCTCGTTCGTGTCCAACACGAACTGGACACATAGTCCGGACTCGCACCGCGTGCGCCGCCGCCCGTGGTAGCTATGGACTCCGATTCGATTGCCCTCTGCCCACGAAATCTTGTCCCATAAATACCCCATGATCCCCTCTACCGATTCCCCACAAAATTTCGCAGAAAACCGTTCCAAATCGAGCTAATTTCGGGGTAGATCTAGGTCCAACGGAGCTCCATTGTTGGACGAATTTCGTCACCGGTGAGCCTTCCCTTGACCCCAAATTCTGCAGGCCGACTCCTCTCTTCGTTGTGCATCTAATTGACATCTTTTCCCTCTTCTTTTCTTGCGCAAGATTGATCCCCAAATTGTACGCGTACCACGGGAGTTCATCGGAGCGCGCTCGGTTCACCGCGTTGCCACGCCCGTACGGACGACGTTGGATATCATCACCACCACCGTTGTGATCTTCCAATCAAGCCGTACATCCTAGACGTCCTCGTTGATGCCGAAGATCGCCGGAGTTGTCGTCTTCGTCGCGTCTAATCTACACGCCGCGGTTAGTAAAAGCGCTGTAATTCCTAATCCGTTGCTACGTTTTATACGAAACCAGCGGCCAAATCGTTGTTTTGAAACCCTCTAAATATTGTGTACTGTAGATCCAAGTTTTGAGAAGAAAAAAATTCCGTTTGCAAAAAAATTTCCTAAATCCTATGCAAAACTGTTCTAGTAATATCTTTTTACTCGTAGATCCGTTTTGCGTGATTCCAAAGCACACGGTTTTCTTTCGTAGCCCTCTATTCAGTTCAACCATAAAGTTTGTTTTGGTATTTTCGAAAGTATTCAGATCTGATCAGATTCTATTTTCAACTTTAGTTGATCGTATCTTTTGTTTTACAACTCGGATTTGATTGATTCTTTTTGCAAAATAAAACCCTAGCTAAACCCTATATTCTAGACACTTTGCAACCCACTTTTTGAAATCAATCTTGATCTGTTTTGCAAAATATTTTATTTGGTTTTTATTTTGGAGTTCTTGAACATTGTTTTGCTTTTGGTTGTGTATTGATTGTGTGTATCTTTGTTTGCTCACGATAGATTGTCCGGAGTGGGAATTATGTTTTATCCTGTGATAAGTGTCAGAGAGTTGGTAATATTAGTAGGAGGAATGATATGCCTATGAATTACTCACTAGTGATTGAGCCTTTTGATTGCTGGGGTTTTGATTTTATGGGTCCTTTTCCTCCTTCAAACCAGTACACTCATTGTAACATCCCAAATTTACTATTTGGGATGAGTTACTAGAGAGCATATGCATATCATTTTTGTGTGTGCATTTTGGATCTTATTTGGGAGTTTATTTGAATTTATTGAAAAAAGTTTTTCTTTAGTATTTTATTTTGTATAAATAACTTATTGAAAATATTATTTATGTTTTTCTAAGATTTTAGAAATTTATTTCGTATTTTTCCGACTTATATTTTATGTTATAAAACTCTTTAAAGTTTAAGAATATAAAATATAAAATTTTACGTAATTACGTTTTACGTATTTTTACAACAACAACAACAACAACAACAACAAAAATGCCCCACCACCACCACCACCTTTGGGAGACAGCCTCACCCGTTTCCTAAGGTTGAACCCACCTTTTTTCTCTAGCAGCCCGGAGCCGATTGTTGCAGATGACTGGCTCCGCAATATGGGAAGGAAGCTAGCAACCGCTGGATGCACTGATGAGGAGAAAGTGAGATTTGCCTCGCACCAGCTAGATGGACCTGCAGCCGCATGGTGGGATAATTACACCACCACATACCCAATGGTGAATGTGACTTTGGACCAGTTCCAGCAGGCGTTCCTAGGTTTGGTGTACCTAGGTATCTTATGACTGATGGAGCATCACACTTCACGCATGGAGCTTTTAGAAAAGCTCTAGCCAAGTACGATGTCAAACATAGAATTGCTTCACTGTACCATCCTCAAACTAGTGGGTAAGTTGAGCTCACCAATAGAGAGATCAAGCTGATTTTTCAAAAGATAGTCAACAATTCTAGAAAGGACTGGTCAACGAAGTTAGGAGATGCTTTGTGAGCATATAGAAATGCTTACAAAAACTCCATGGGCATGTCCCCGTATAAGATGGTCTATGGAAAGGCTTGCCATTTTCCATTAGAATTAGAACACAAAGCTTTCTGGGCTGTTAGAGAGCTTAATGCTGACCCAAGGTTAGCCGGTGAAAATCTTCTCATGAAATTGACTTATCTAGATGAGTGGAGAAGTGAAGCTTACAAGAGTGCTAAAATGTTCAAGGAAAAGGTAAAGAAGTGGCATGATAGAAGGATTTTGAAACGAGAACTTAATGTTGGTGATAAAGTTTTATTGTTTAGATCCCGTTTCAGGTTTTCTCCAGGTAAATTACTTTCCAGATGGGAAGGACCATTTCATATCGAAGAAGTCTACCAGTCAGGTGCAATCAAGATTAACAATTTTGATGGCACCAAACCTCAAGTTGTGAATGGGCAAAGATTCAACCATTACATGGCGAGAGATCCCGTCAACGTTGATGTAATTATAATACACACAACAACTCATGAAGATTATGTTGCAGCCCCGTTTCAGACACCAGCAGAAGCAGAATAATAAAAGGTATGTATTACGGTAACGAAACATCGCGAAACCGCCATAAAAGTTCCAGATTACGCGTTTTTTCAAAATATAGAAAATTCAGAGCCTAGTTGGAGCCGTAGAGGAACTCCAGGGGGCCCAGGCACCCCCTGGCGTGGACTACCTCCTGGCCGCGCTGGGAGGCAGCCTGGGCACCCCGGAGCCCGTCTCCAACTCCATTTTGGCTCGTTAGCTTCCTATTGTTGCAGAAATTTATGCTATATATTTGTCCGGATAGCCCCCGCACCGTATCTCTCCATTTCGCGTGTTTTCTTTTCGAGTTGTTTCTTCCAGGACTAAAATTTGATTATTAGAGATGTCTTCTTGTGGCTCAAGCGGAGAGGATTTCTTGGGATGGCGTTTACGTCAAGTCCAGAAGGATCTCAATTAAGGGAAGCACATTGATTGGGCTACATAAGAAGAAACCGCTGCAAGGCAAGAGGAGATGGAGCGCTCTGTGAGAGAGGAAGTCAAGATTATTACTTCTCACCAACAAGGAGGTCCAAGCAATCCCATCATGGTGGGATCTGTCCAATCTCAATATGATCTTTCTCTTAACCTTTCAGGGCCTCCCACACTTGAAGAACAACGCACGATCTCCACCATCTCCAAGGCTTAACGTATCACCAAACAACTATGTGAAGATTTTGGTGTACTAAAAGTACAAGTGGAAGTCTGCGAGTCGGAGAACCGAACTATTCGCCGTATCATCAGGGATCTGAAGAAACAACCACAAAAAGAATGAGGAGTAAATCTCCTTGGGTAATGGCACCCCCTCAGCTTGTTCCATGCTTGGGGGAGTGCCCGGTATCTTTATATTTATCTTAGTCTTTTAGAGTCAAGTAGAGTCGTATCATGTTTAGGAAATTTATTATATGAAATAGGTGTTTGCATTGAGGTCTATCACTCCTTCTGTGGAGACTTTTTATCCGTGAGTGTGGAGTCGTCTATGATGGAATATTAATGAGAAGTCTATTGGTTCCTTCGCTGCACTCGGTATTCTCTTCACGCAATCGACCTTATATGATGATTCCTATGGGGAGTATTGACCTTATATCAGGTATGGCTTTGAAAACTTTGTTTAATTTTGGCAAAAATAGCTTTGGTCTTGACAACATGCATGTTTTCTCAAGTAGCGACATAGAAAAAACCTTTATGTTATTATGATTGAAGTGTTATGTTGACAAGGAAGACAACTTGATATGTTATGCTTACCTTAATGTTTATGCTTTATATGTTTTGCATCTAAGTTAGCATCAATTGTCTATTCTCTCAAAGCCTTTGCTAGCCAAACTTTTTGCCAAGTAGATTTCTTCTTGTGCATCCATACCCTGAAACCAATATCTTCCATAGGAGTCCACCATACCTTCCTATTCGTGGTATTCGCCTACCACTCCTATAAGTATAGAATTTATGTGTTATCCTTAAATGTTCAAAATCTCTTGTTTTGTGCCTCTTGTTTAGCTCATGAGGAAATAGTAGGTAATTCATGATCTTCTTAAGTTGGACAAGTTTTACCCCGGGATTACATGTCTAATCTGCAAACCCATAATACGAGGAGGAACTGGCATGAGTGCAACCAGCTCGAAAGATAATATAACAAACAAACCCTCCTTCACGCTTGGTCTATGAGAAATCAGAAACTCCGATAGTGATAAACAAAGGAGATTAAGGGGATGTGATCGTCCCCACTTGGGAGCCGTTCCTCGAAACTTGTCCATCTTGAGAAGTAATTGCGCTCTATATTAGCATTCGTTGAGAAACTATGCACCTCCCAAAAATTATTTTCATTCTGTTTGATTTAAGGATTGCGCACGAGTTTTCCCTAGAGGGCGCGTTAGGTGACGCACCAGCAGATGATGCCAGTCAGGACGAGAAGAATGTCTATCTCTCCCGGACTGATGATTACAACCTTTTCCAGAGTGGCATGCTCTACTCCATGGAGGCTGAGCTGCAGAAACGCTTTGAGAGGATGGGTGCATATGAGATTATCACCGACCTCAAGGCGGTCTTCGCACCTCAAGCCAGGGCTGAACGGTACGAGGCTTCTGAAGCTTTCTTCTCGGCAAAGATGCACGAGAACGGCAGCGTGAGTGAGCATGTAGTCAAAATGTCTGGCTACGTTCAGCGCTTGAATGCTCTGGAATGCCAGATTCCAGATGAACTTGCTGTTGATTGGGTGTTGCAGTCGCTTCCCCCTAGCTACAAAGGCTTTGTGTTGAACTACAACATGCAGGGGATGAACAAAACCCCTTCTGAGTTGTTCGCCATGCTGAAGAGCGCCGAGGTTGAGATCAAGAAGGAGCACGCCGTCTTCATGGTCAACAAGACCACCGACTTCAAGAAGTCAAGCAGGTGGGAGAAGGCCAAGAGAGGTGGCCCCAAGAGGGATGGCAAGTCAGTTGCCGCTCCTCCCAAGGCACCCAAGCCTAAACCCGGAGTGGAGTGCTTCTACTGCAAGGGTGAAGGTCACTGGAAACGCAACTGCCCCAAGTACCTAAAGGACAAGAAGGCTGGAAAGGTCGCCAAGAGAGACGAAGGTATATTTGATATACATATTGTTGATCTTCTCTTGAAAAGCGCCGGGAACACATCCTGGATACTTGATACAGGATCTGTCGCTCATATTTCTAGTTCCATTCAGGTACTAAGGAATAGGAGACGCTTGCTCAAGGATGAAGTGACGATGAGTGTGGGGAATGGCTGTCAAATTGAAGTCTTGGCGGTCGGCACGAAGCATCTTAGTCTCCCTTCGGGATTGGTTTTAGTTCTGAATAATTGCTACTATGTACCCGCGTTGAGTGTGAACATCGTTAGTGGCTCTTGCTTGAAGCGAGACCGCTATTCTTTTAATGTTCACGCACCGGAGTTGCATGGTTTATTCGTACTTGATCTCGATGGTGACGTGTGTCACATTAACAATATTGAGGCCAAAAGATTGAAGAATGATGAAGATCACATGAAGATGTGGCATTGCCGACTTGGTCATATTGGTATAAAGCGCATGGAGAAGCTCCATAAGGATGGAATTCTTGAGTCATTGGATTTTGGATCCCTTGATACATGTGAACCATGCCTCATGGGAAAAATGACAAGGACTCCATTCAATGGGATAATGGAGCGTGCGGATGACTTATTGGGGATCATACACACGGATGTATGTGGACCCATGAACGTCCCCACTCGCAATGGTCTTCGTTACTTCGTGACCTTTACTGATGACTTGAGTAGATATGGGTATATTTACTTGATGAAACACAAGTCTGAAACCTTTGAAAAGTTCAAGCAATTTCAGAATGAGGTCGAAAATCAACTCGGAAAGAAAATCAAGCACCTTCGATCGGATCGAGGTGGCGAGTATTTGAGTCACGAGTTTGGCAATCATCTGAAGTCTTGTGTCATAGTACCATAGCTTGCGCCGGCAGGCACACCTCAGAGACACGGTGTGGCTGAGCGACGTAATCGAACCCTATTGGATAGCGTACGATCGATGATGTCTCATACTGATTTGCCTGTGTCATTCTGGGGGTATGCATTAGAAACTGCCGCTCATATTCTTAATAGGGCACAATCCAAATCCGTAAAGACAACACCATTTGAAGAATGGCATGGAACGAAACCTAAGTTGTCTCACCTGAAGATTTGGGGTTGTGAGGCTTATGTTAGGAAACTACAGCCTGACAAACTTGAATCCAAGGAGGATAAGTGCATCTTTGTGGGCTATCCCAAGGAAACTTGTGGATACACCTTCTACAACAAGTCTGACAGCAAAACGTTTGTTGCCAAGACGGGACACTTTCTTGAGAAGGAGTTTCTCGCGAAAGAGTTGAGTGGGAGGAAAATAGACCATGATGAAGTGACTGACCAATCACTCCAATTGGAAGAAACGGCTACGGAAATTGTTCTGGAACCATCTTCCACAGTGGGAGCTGAAGAGAATGGCCAGAAAGACATTCATAACGATCATGACATTGATGATGATCATGATGAGAATGAAGAGGAACCTTTTATGCCCCGTAGGTCATCAAGAGTCCGTCAACCTACTGAGTTTTACGGACAGCTTGTGAATGCAATCTCGGCTGATGAGTCGGATGAACCTACAAGTTAAAAAGAAGCAATGGAGGGACCCGAGTCCGAGAAATGGCTTGAAGCCATGAAATCCGAAATAGACTCCATGTACACCAACAAAGTATGGACTTTGGTGGATATTCCCGAGGACCGCAAGGCCGTCGATAATAAATGGATTTTCAAGAAAAAGACTGACGCAGACGGAAACGTATCTGTCTACAAAGCTCGACTTGTCGCGAAGGGGTTCCGACAAATTCAAGGAGTTGACTACGAGGAGACGTTCTCTCCTGTATCGACGATAAAGTCTATTCGGATCCTACTAGCAATAGCTGCATATCATGATTACGAGATATGGCAGATGGATGTGAAAACTGCATTCCTAAATGTCAACATTGAGGAAGAGTTGTATATGATGCAACCAGAGGGGTTTGTCGATACAAGGAACGCTGGTAAGGTGTGCAAGCTTCAACGGTCCATCTATGGGTTGAAGCAAGCATCTCGGAGCTGGAATCTTCGATTTGATGAGGTCATTAAAGCTTTTGGATTTGTCCAAAACGTCGAAGAGTTCTGTGTCTATAAGAAACTGAGTGGGAGATCTGTAGCATTCCTTGTGTTATATGTAGATGACATATTACTAATAGGGAACGATAAGAAATTCTTAGAGGAAGTGAAGGAATATCTGAATGGACAATTTTCCATGAAGGACCTAGGTGAAGCTGCGTACATATTGGGGATTAAGATCTATAGAGATAGACCTAATCGACGGTTGGCCTTGAGTCAGAGCACTTATATTGACAAGATATTGAAAAGGTTCAGTATGGGTAACTCCAAGAGAGGCCTCTTGCCAGTTATAAAAGGTGTCAAATTAAGCGTGACTCAATGCCCAACCACAGCAAAAGAGAAGGAGGAGATGTCCTCAAAGCCCTATGCCTGAGCCATAGGTTCTCTCATGTATGCTATGTTATGTACCAGACCGGATTTAGCGTTGGCCATTAGTATGACTAATCGCTACCAGAGTAACCCGGGAATGGCTCACTGGACAGCAGTAAAGAACATCCTTAAGTACTTGAGAAGAACCAAGGATCTCTTTCTCGTTTATGGAGGAGTTGATGAGGAGCTCACCGTAAAGGGTTACGTTGACGCAAGCCTCGGCTTAGATCTAGATGACTCGAAATCCCAGACGGGATATGTTTTCATGTTGAATGGTGGCGCAATTAGCTGGAGGAGCGGCAAACAGTCAGTCGTCGCCCAATCTACAATGGAGTCGGAGTATATTGCCGCTTGTGAAGCGTCAAATGAGGCGTTGTGGCTGAAGAAATTTGTGATCGAGCTTGGCGTCTTTCCCAGCTGCACTGACCCCGTGGGCATCTTCTACGACAACACGGGTGCCATTGCTAACGCGAAGGAGCCAAGAACTCACTCTACAGCCAAGCACATCCTCCGAAAGTTCCATGTGACGCGAGACTACGTCAGGGATGGACACACTAGGATTCACAAGATACATATGGATCTGAACGCAGCAGACCCGATGACTAAACCTCTTCCACAGGGCAAGTTTGAAGAACACCGAGAGACCATTGGTGTTAGATACATACCTGATGTAAACTAGTGTAATTTGTACTCTAGTGCAAGTGGGAGACTGTTGGATATGTGCCCTAGAGACAAATTAATAAAGATATTTGTCACATATCCGTTTTGTTCATAATACGTTTTATATTGTGCTATAACTGTATTACTTGGAAATACTAATACAGGTGTAGTATAAAACATGGTCCGTAGTTTAACTCTTGTAAACTATCTCATTGGGAAATTGATTGATCAAGCTTTCCTGATCATGGCGACACTTAAGTCCATTGACAATGAGGTCATATTGTTAAGGGGAATGATGTGATGGACGTACACCCACCTAAAGTATTGCAATGTGATCGAGTCACATAGTTCAGCGTTGCTATGACTTTGTAACATATGGCTTAGTCCTTAGACCATAATGATCATACGTAATTGTCATCTATGAGGAGACTTTGATTTGTATCCCACCGCCTGACTGAAATATGTTGGCTATAACGGTGCACTTTGGGTATTCCGAAATAGATGGTTGATGAGTATGTTAATAGATCAGAGCAGGATTTGTCAGTCCTTGTGACAGGACAGGTACTCTGGGCCCACTCGGTGATATTGCATCAACACCTTGCAAGGACGTGACTAGGTCACAACAGATGCAATGATCATGGACGAGAGAAGTTGTTTGTTGTGAACGAGATGTGAACACGGTATGTAGGATATCGACGATCAAACCTCGGACAAACAAAGTACCGCAGCACAAAGGGATTACGTCGTATCTTTAACGGTTTCCAAAAGCGATCGAAGTTCATTCGATGGAAGCGTAGGGGCTGTCAAGGATTGTAACCAGGTCCAACTGACTAGTCATTGGTCAATGAGAAGAGTCTCGACCATGCCTGCTGTTTCCCGGACCGTTAGGGTGTTACACTTAAGGGCAATCGATGCATAGGACAGTTACGGGATCAATCGGTGAAATAGGAGGAATCACCGGAAAAGTTCCGGAGGAGGACGGAATGGTTTCCGGACATTTTAAATAGTTCAAAATAAAGTTTAATTTTTTTAATAATGTTTTATTATTTAATTATCTGAATTAAATATTTAAAACATATTAAATAAATTAAAAAATGGGAAAAGGCTAAATGGGCCCATGGGGCCCATTAAGGGAGGAGGGGGTCTCCCCCCTTGGTCTTGGCACCAAGGGTGGGGCCCACCACCCCCCTTGGCCGGCGCACTCCCCCCCCATTGGGAGTTTAGTCCCACATGGGGGAGGGGAGGAGGATGGCACCCCCCCTTGGCCTATATAAGGAGGGGTAGACCCCCCTTTTTTCCAACACACCAATATCTCCTTCTTCCTCCTTCTCCTTCCCGGAAGTGGACTCCCCTTGTTTGGAGTCTGCACCTCGATTGGAGTTCTCCACCATAAGGCAGGCCGTCGTTCTGCTGGAGTCGGGATCCGTAGCCGTCTTTCTTCCGCTTCTCGCCTGGTTCGGGGCTGATACGTCCAAAACGTATCTCTAATTTCTGCTTGCTCCACGCATGTTTTGTGGGATATTGCTATGATCTAAATACACTTTTATACATTTTTATCATATTTGGACTAACCTATTAACTCAGTGCACCCCAGTGCCAGTTCCTGTTTTCTGCTGTTTTTCTATTTCAGTTTTCCCCCATATAAAAAGTGCCAGAAAAATTCGGGAAAATTCAGATAAAAAACAGCGTGACGGAAGCTTCGAGAAGATCCCGGGAGGGGCCAGAGGGGAGCCAGGGGGGCCCAGGCGGCCACCCGGCGCGGCCCCACCCCTGGCCGCACCAGGGGGGCGCCTGGGACCCCTGGTCCACCTCTGGCTGCCCCCCTTCGCCTATTTATCCCCCGTCACGGGAAAACTCCAGAACGAGAACCCTATTCCGCGAACTCGCCTCTGTTCCGCCGCCGCCGCGCTTCCAAGATCGGGAGCACCAGAAGACCTCTTCTCGGCACCCTGCCGGAGGGAGGATTGACCTCCGGGAGTCTCCTCTCTACCATGGATGCTCCCCGGATGTCTTGTGAGTAGTTTTCCTTGGATCATGGGTTCGTGATCAGTAGCTATGTGATGTTCTCCTCCCCTCTTTGATCTTCATTGTTTAGACCTCGTGAGCTGCCCTACATGATCGAGGCACCTTTGTAATATTTCTGCTATTGCTATGTTGAGTTTGATTGGATCTGATGGATTATGAGATTATGTTCAGATTGTGATAGAGTAATATATTTGGTTCTTATCTCTTGTATTTTTGTTCCTAATTAATTCTTGCATGCTCTCCGTTGCTGTTTATTGCTTTGGCCAAGTAGTAGGTAGTGACTCCAAGAGGGAGCGTTGTGCTAGATTGTGGGTTCATGCCTCCCCGATGACATGCTTGAGTGACAGAAACATGAGTCTAGGGGATGTGTTGTTGCCACAAGGGGGAAAACAACGGTGCTTGTAACCGCGGTTACAAGGATTGTTTACTTTACGCAAAGTTCTTTTTAATGCAGTTGTCTGTTGCTTTGGGTTTACACTTTGGGTGGGGCTCGCAACTTAATACCAGCGAGATGTTCTGTATAGATATCTCAAGGAGGATGATTAGTAGTAGATGCAGATGGATTTCGGTCTACTTATTTTGGCGTACTGCCCGTGCTTTTGAACCTCTTCCTTTCTTTTGTAGCATAGTTAGCATTGCGGTGCGTTCATAATCCTGTCAATTGCCTTTCTGTAATTTGTTTACCTCGCATAGCAATTTTTATCGTCTTTTGGGAGAGAGACATCACTAGCGAACATCACGTATCCCGGTCCATATCCACATTATTGTTTCCAAGCTATATTTACTTTTCTGCATTTACTTTCAAGTTGCTATCATTATCCCTTGTGTTTTATCATTTGTGAACAACAAGACCGGAGAGATTGACAACCTCTCTGAACTTCGTTGGGAACAAAGTTATCTGTGTCTGTGTGCAGGTCCGCGTCAGTTGCGCCGCTGACACCTACTTATCATCTCTGGAGTCCTAATGGAGACAAACCTTGGTATCTTTACTGAGGGAAAACTCGCTGTTATACTGCATCACGCCTTCCACTTGGGGCCTACCAACGAAGGGCGAGAAGCCAATAAGCAAGAGTATTTCTGGCGCCGTTGCCGGGGACTCCAAGTGCTAAGATAGGGGAGTTGCACACTACCCTTTACCTTTGTTTTTTGGTCTTGTTAGTTTATCTTTCAGTTTTTATCTTTGTGTCTTTTATCAAAATTTACAAAAAAAAATATTTATCTTGCTGGTTGTTATTATGTCTGGCCCTTCTGCCTTTGTTGAGACAGAGGTTCTCACCTTTAAACAAAAAGGTGGAGAAAGTTTAAAAGATGCTTGGTATAGAATTAATTATTCTCAAATAAGAGCCACCAAGAAGCAATCCACTACTATCCTGCTTAGAATTTTTTATGTTGGGATTACTCCTTGGAATATGTTTATATTAGATACTGCTATCAATGGGAATTTTCTAGAAGCTCCGACTTGGGAGTCTCTTAATGTTATTGAAAATCTTGTTGGAAATCTCCCTATTGCTAGCATACAAGAAGATATAACTTTATCTCACATCATGAAGAAACTTGAAAAGATAGAGTTAGAAATACCAAGTATAACTCGGATAAATGAGTTGGATCGCAAGATTCAAGGGAATTTGAATATGCTTGATAGCTCCATGCTTAAAATTATCAAAACTTTGGAGGTCATCAAATCCCGTAATACGGATCTTTCTAGGATAGATAAGATTGAGGAAATCATTAATACTCTTGGAACTACTTTCTCCTCAATCAAACCAAAAAAGGTAGAGACTTCGGCAAGAAGGGAACCTAAGTTCAATTATGTCCCTAAGGTTCCCCGACTTAAAAAGGAACCACCTATTGCCAAAGAAGTTGAAACCGTGAAAACTTTGGAAGAAATACCTCTCTTTGATGATTTTATAAATGAATCTTGCATTGATTTTCCGCCTTTTGGTTTTCTCCCTAGAAGTATCTTCATTAGGCCTTTATTTTAAAGACCTCTTAAGACTAGTTGTACAATTGAAGAGCTTTTTGATGATCTTGATAATGATTCGATTGATACAACTTGATCTTTTTGCATCATGCCTAGCTAATGGCTTTAAAGAAGCGCTTTCGGGAGGTAGCCCGCAACGAATTTAGGTTTTTATTTTTGCTTTTTTTGTGTCTTGATGTTTGTTACTTCAGTAGCAACATCATTGTATCTTTATTTTTCAGCTTTGTGCCAAGTTATAGCCTCTTACGGCAAGGGAAGTAAAAGTTGTGACATGCTGTCCAGAAAACAGATTCTGTCCTCGTGACCAGAAAAATTCCAGAAAACTCCCAGTTCATATTTTTGAGCTGAATTTTTTACACAGTATGCTATATACAATTACAAAACTTCCGTATGTTCTGAGTTTTTTGATTTGAGTTGCAGAAGTATCCCTAAAAAATTCTTTACTATCTGCTGTTCTGTTTTTCACAGATTCTGCCACGTTTTGTCTCTCCTTACTTTTTCAAACCTTAAGTTTGCTTTTTCTTTTCAAAAACTTTTTGGCACTCTTGAGAAACAGTAGCTCTTCAAGATTATATTTATATCCAGTGGAGAAAAATTATTTATTAAGGGTACTAACCTCTCTAATCAGCTTATGATGAGTTATGTATGAAGGGAGTTTTCAAGTGTGCGATGGAAGATGATGAAAGAAGATCCAGGAGTGTCAAGCGCTCAAGCTTGGGGATGCCCCCATGCATCCCCAATAAATATTCAAGGAGACTCAAGCGTCTAAGCTTGGGGATGCCCCCGTGCATCCCCTTCTCCATCAACAATCATCAGTTCATCCTTTGTCACTATATTTTTATCACTTCATGCGTTATGTGTTATACTTGGAGCGTCTCGCTGTTAGGTTTTGTTTTTAGTTTTCTTTAGCTTTTCTTGCTGTTCATAACAAGTTAGATCCTTTCTTACTTTGTGTGGGAGAGAGACACGCTCCACTTTCAAAATCTAGAACACATCATAGGATTTTTTTCCTGCCTATCTTTTTGCTGTTGTGTGTTCTTTATCTTTTCATAGCTACTTCCATGTTTAGTTTTAGTCTTAGTTTGTCTTTATGAAGAGCCTTGGCTTTTGTTTAGTTTGTTTCTGCAACTCTTTTTAGTTTTCATGTTTATCTTGTTAAAGAGAGTTGGTTGTTGCACTGAGTTGTGTTTTGTCTTGAAAGTAGGTAATTGAGGTTGCTATTTAATTTTAGTAGTAGCTTGCAATAGTTTTGAGGCATTGTTGTGAGTAATGTTTGGACTTTTGGTGTCAAGGGCTCTTGCCTATTAGTGATAGGTGTCGTATTTTGGGAAATCCGTGTTTATTTTCAAAACCTACAAAACTAGTTGAGAACTCTAGCTACTAGATGGATCACTACTCTTCTGAGGGGTCGAATATTAGAGTACACTCACGTACCATGAGTCGAGGATGCGCAAGGATAACCAAACCCCCATACACTCCTCCTCGGGGTACTTGTCTGTTTGTGAACCTCCTTATTAGATTGAGAGTTACCGATAATAAGTGCATGAGTTCTTCGGACTAATGTAAGTATTGAGAGTTGACACTTCCACCTTCCCATATTTTGCTAGCCTTTCCCGTGCCGTGCATTGCCTTCTTCTCACTCCGAGAGTTGGTGTCCACCTTCGCTGGTACATCCAAACCCTTGGCATGATACGCTCTGTCATCATAAGCCTCCCTTTATCCTTCCTCAAAACAGCCACCATACCTACCTATCAAGGCATTTCCATAGCCTTTCCGAGTTACATTGCCATGCAACTTCCACCTCTTCATGACTTGATCCTGTCGGGACCCGGGGTTAGCGTATGCAAGTCCAGCTAAGACATAGTCATATGGAGAGCCGAGAACCGTACCCACTTGTCTAAGCAGACAAGGCCAAGCACAGTACATTCTCGGAAAGCATCGTACGTGAGGGGTATCCCATCCAGGCCGGATGATCAACTGAGATGGGTCCTCATCGTCCGCACACAAGTCTAATGATATGGGTGATGAGATCCCATATTCAAAGACAAGTCGCCTCAACCATACTATCGACTATCTCATAACTCTTACATAAACTTACTCCAGCTTGATCACTTAGTCGGGGTCTAGGGCGGGCTCGATCATACCACAAAGTGTGCACGAGACAGAGTCTCGAACAATCGCATCGCGATGCCCCAAGCTGCGCACATCTAAGGGCCACTTGGTGTATGAAAGACCGCCAGCCAGATCACAACTAAAGTCTCGAAATCCCATACAAAGACATGCATGTTATAAACATACACGCAGCACACATGCCTTGTATGAACAGTAGGTATCATTGCAATTCTCTACAAAGTATACAATTTTATTGATAACTCTTATAGAGTGCACACAGAGATCACAAACATGTGATCCAACATTACAACACAAGCGGAAGAAAATTATGTCTGAGTACAGACAAGTTTAACAAATGGCTTAAGAAGCCTTATTTAAACACAAGCCCTCCACGAGGGAACCAGTCGTCTGACTGGGACTAGACTAGCTTGATCTTCAGTCGTCCAGCTCGATGAAGAAGCCACCTTCGGGTCAGTGGTTTCATCTAAAACATAGATTAAGCAAACGTGAGTACAAAGTCGTACTCAGCAAGACTTACATAGGAGCTATACTACTCATGCACATGTATCAAGGTAAAGGGAGGTGGGGTTTCACTTGCAGAAGTGCCAGCTTTGACTTGGCTAATCCTGAACTACGAGTACCAGACTTTGAGGTAAGAAGCGTACACGAGTCCACTACTTTCTCCAACAAATTACACCACTATGGTGCCTTCCTCGACTTCCCCACGAGAAAGCCCGCCATAGCACTCACACTTATCTTGGTGTGTTTTAGAAGTATCCAGTTCAAGTTGTCTAATAATCAAGCTAAGCTTTCCAAGCAGTCCATAACCGCGGACGCGACTATTCGAATAGTTTTGTTAACCCTGCAGAGGTGTACCGCTACACACACATGATCATCATTTACCGCCTTTGTACTCGACACCGTTCAAGAAGTGTCAGCGAGGATGCTCACCACAACTGTTACCTCATAGCCGATCTAGTCCGAGAAAGCCGCCTACTTGGGTTGGTTACCACTATCGTGAACCCGGCCGGTTTACCGAAGTGGACCCAAGTGATGTGTGCGCGGTGCATAAGCCGGTCTCGGATGAGCCGTTCTCTCACTTAGCATCCAGGCCACAAGCCTACCAGAACTCCGAACTATTGCGACATCTGTACATCGAAAGGGATGAGTTAGTAAGTTGAGAGGGGTCAGTGAGCCCAATGTGTGGTTGTACTCTTCATCTTGGATCACCACACAAGAACTCGGACTTACGGCGGTGTTCAACGAGACAACACACCATGTACTCCTACACAGCCTCTCATCGTTCACCTTGTACTAGGGTAGATTCACCAACACTTTTCTACCATCATCATCATGATCACTACCATCCCGACTCACATAACAGTATCATCATGGTATCACTCTAAGCATGCAATAAGCAGTAACAATTGCAGGGGCCACATAATATCTATCAACTCCTACATTTGCTAGGATTGTGGTTTTGCCTACTACTGTGACAAATGATAGGTCATGCAAAGGAATGGGTTCATCTATGCGGTAGAAACGTAGCATGGTAATCATCCTATACAATGCATAAGCGAGACATGAGAGGGAAGTGGGATTTTATCGACATGATCAATGGGGGTTTGCTTTCCTTGCTGACGAGGTTCGGGTTCGGGGTCTTCAACGAAGGGGGCAGCCTCCTGCTCCGGTTCCACCTCTACTCGACAAACAACAAACAAGGTAGAAAAGTAAATACAATGCACAATCACATGATGGAAGGTTGAATCTTGATGTATATGCTTTGATGTGTGAGGCAATTCCATTTAACTGGAGTATATTGCAAATGAATTGCAAATTCAAACTCCAATTTGAATTCAAACTTAGTCAACTTATATGTGACATTGTTTGATCAATTTGAATCATCTTCAAATGTGTATGATATGCCTCTGATGTGTGGTTCAAATATATCATATTTCCATGGTCCAAGGTGCAAAAGCATTTGAATTGAATTTGAATAAATTCCAAATAAATAAAATTCCATATGCTACTGGTCCCATTTTAAAATCAACTCAAACATAGTTGAAAGTTGGATTTTTGGATAGCTTATTTTCTCCTGATCATTTTTCATATATTATTTGTCCAATTTTGAGTTAATATGAATTTTCTATGAATTTCCAAAGTTTGGGCTAATTTCTGGATTTTCTGGAATTTCTTTAATTCTTTTCAATTTCTGGAAAAAACATTATTGCGTCACTGTTGCGTCAAGCTGACGTGGGGAGGGCTGACATGTGGGCTAGGGTTTTCAGCCTCTGGGTTAATTAACCCGGATGGGTTAACTTAACCAGTGGCTTAATTAAGCCACTGGGCCCACTTGTCATCGGCTCTGGGGGTCATTAGGGGGTGGATTAGCGAGGGGGGTTAGGCTAACCCACCGGCGGCTAAACGCCGGCGGCCTGGCCACGGCGGTGCTGCACGGAGAGGGTGCTCCCGGCCACCAGAACGCTCGCTGAGACCACCAGAGGGTAGCCCTCGAACTCGCGCTCCACCTAGGCGAGTCGGGCGACCACCGGGACGCTTGACGCGACGACGGCGACTTGAACGGCGGCGGTCCGAGGCACGGCTTGGAACAGGATCGAGCTAGGGGGCTCGTCAAGGCGCTGGGCTGGTCGGGATCGAACCAGAAGAGCTCGGCGAAGACGATGTACAGGTTCTCAAGCTCGTTTGCTTCACGGGTGTTCGCTGGCGAGTACACCGGCGACGAGGAGCCACGGCTCTCATGGCGGAATGAGCTAGAGGAGGCGAGCGGGGTCGTGGCTTGAGGGGAAATGCTCACCAGACATTGGTGAACACGTTGGAGCAGGTGTCGGAGGCGGGGAGGTTACGGCGGTGGCGAATCGACCAACTTGAGCTCCGGTGGCCGGCGGTGATCCGATGAACCTGGCGTCGCTTTTAGACCAAATTGGCGCTCCGGCTTCTGCTAGTCGACGAAGACGAGGACAGGGAGGAGGATGGACACGGCGATGGAGCTCGACAGGCTCGCTGGCCACGCAGGTGCGGCGGCGCGCTCCGGCGGTTCTTCACGGGTGTCGGTGGAATTGCACTGGGAGGGAGGGGAAAGCGAGCCAAGGTGGGGGAAATGGAGGAGGGAGTCGAGGGCGTCTCCGTGGCGCACTTTGGAGTCCTGGGGCGGCCTGGAAGCCCCTGGGCATCGAGCTGGCGTCCACGGCGTGCTCGGCCGCTCCAGCGAGCTGCTTTGGCGCGCGGGGAGGAAGACGACAGAAGACCTCGGTGGTCTGGGCCAGGTAAGTGGGCCAACAGGCCAGAAGCCAGGTAAGTTCCTTTTTCCCTTTTCTGTCTCTTTCTCTTTTCTGTAAATTTGTTTTGGCTATGATAAAATATCACACCATTTTATAAAATGTTGAAACTTTTTATATGGCCTTATAATAATATAGACTAGCCACTTATAAAGTTTGAACATTGTTAAAATTCAAATAATTTGAATCTTAACTCAAATAGGGGTTTTTGATTAAATCCAAGGCACTGTTTGAATATTTGAAAAATCTATGAGCATGGGGTGGGTCCCACATCACTTGATATGTGATCACACTCATTTATAAGACTTTTCAAAAATCTAACATGAATTTTTGGAGAAGATTTTTATCTGGCCTTTTGAATTAATTCATCTGGGGGGGTTCCTTCTCCCAATTTGCTTTTGATTTGATTTCAAAGATTTCTTTTGAAATTTTAACATGATGCAAGAGTACTAACTAACCCTAGCACATTACCTAACAGAGGGTTCTGACAACTCTCCCCCACTCAACAGAATCTCGTCCCGAGATTCAAAAGTCTGCGGGAGGAAGGAGGGATACTCGGCACTGAGACGGTCTTCTCTTTCCTACGTAGTTTCTCTCTCAGAGTGGTGTGACCATTGCACTTTCAGAAACCTAATCTTCTGACGACGAGTGACACGCTCTGCGGAATCAAGGATACGAACGGGGTATTCTCGATAAGAAAGGTCATCTTGGAGATCAAGCGTTTCATGGTCGACTTCGCGGATGGGGTCCTTGAAGCAACGCCTGAGTTGGGACACATGGAATACATCATGTACTCGGGAAAGGTGCGGGGGTAGTTCAAGTTGGTAGGCAACTTCTCCACGTTTAGAAATAATGTGGAAAGGTCCGATGTAACGTGGGGCCAACTTGCCTTTGATACCGAAAATTTGGGTTCCCTTCAGAGGAGTAACCCGAAGGTAAGCCTTCTCATCCAGATTGTAGCTCTCTTTCCTATGATGACGATCATAGTAGCTTTTGTACGAGACTGGGCTGCTTTCAATTGATCACGAACAATGCGAACTTGCTCTTCTGCTTCCTTGATCATATCCGGTCCAAAGAATTGTCTTTCACCGGTTTCTGACACGTTTAGTGGTGTTCGACATTGTCGTCCATAAAGGAGTTCAAAAGGAGCCATGTTCAGACTAGATTGAAAACTATTGTTATAAGCAAATTCGGAAAATGGCAGAGACTTCTCCCAATTCTTTCCGAATGAGATAACACAAGCTCTGAGCATGTCTTCAAGAATTTGGTTAACCCTTTCGACTTGACCGCTAGACTGAGGATGGAAAGCTGTACTAAAGGAGAGATGAGTTCCCATAGCATTCTGAAAGCTTCCCCAAAATATAGAGGTAAAAAGGCTACCACGATCAGAATTGATTTCCAAAGGAACACCATGAAGGGATACAATCCTAGAGATGTACAAGTCCGCTAACTGACTAGCAGTTATAGACTCGCGAACCGGAAGGAAGTGAGCAACTTTGGAAAGCCTATCTATGACAACGAAGATGGCATTGTTTCCTTTCTGGGTTCTTGGAAAGCCGGTGATGAAATCCATACCAACTTTGTCCCATTTCCACTCGGGAATAGACAAAGGTTGAAGGGTACCATCAAGTCTTTGATGTTCTGCCTTAATGCGACGACAAACATCACATTCGGCAACAAATTGAGCAATGTCTCTCTTCATCCTAGTCCACCAAAATCTCTGGCGTAGATCTCGGTACATTTTTGTGCTACCGGGATGAACTGAGAGGGGTGTGTCATGGGCTTCTTTGAGGATGAGTTTCCTTAGTTCCCTATTCTTAGGTACTACCAAACGATTTTCAAAGAATATCGTTCCCTTGCTATCTGTGGAGAAACATTTAGCAACTCCGCTAGCAATGTTCTCCTTGATCCGGCGAACACCTCGTGCACGCCTTTGGGCAACTATGATTTGATCCTCAAGAGTTGGTTTCGCCACCAAGGTAGAAAGATAGCCATGAGGAACAATCTCAAGATTGAGCTTGCGAAAGTCCTCATGAAGAAGTGGTTGATACTGTTGTAACATGAGGTTGTTACAATACGACTTACGACTTAGTGCATCAGCCATGACATTGGCTTTGCCTGGGGTGTAAGAAATTACTACGTCGTAATCTTTTATCAACTCAATCCAGCGTCTTTGCCTGAGATTAAGATCTGGCTGGGTGAAAATGTATTTGAGGCTTTGGTGGTCGGAATAAATCTCACAACGATTACCAAGGAGGTAATGTCGCCAAGTTGTCAGGGCATGAACTACGGCAGCGAGTTCAAGGTCATGGGTAGGATAGTTCTCTTCATGTGGCCGCAACTGGCGTGAAGCATAAGCTACCACATGTCGATCTTGCAGAAGTATTCATCCTAACCCTCGCCGTGATGCGTCACAATAGATCTCGAAATCCTTTTTGGTGTCTGGAGGTGCAAGTACTGGTGCAGAAGTTAATCTTCTTTTTAGCTCTTGAAAGCTTTCCTCGCACTTGGGAGTCCATAGGAATTTCTTATCTTTCTTGAGGAGTTCAGTTAGAGGCTTTGCAATTTAGAAAAGTTCTCGACGAAGCGACGGCAATAGCTGGCTAGGCCAAGAAAACTCCTAACTTGCTTAACCGATTCAGGTGGAGTCCAGTCAAGGACGGCCTGAACTCTCTCGGGATTCACAGCAATGCCTTTTGCAGAAATCACGTGGCCTAAGTAGGTCACTTCTGGTAGCCAAAATTCACACTTGGAGAATTTAGCATACAGGCGATGTTCTCTAAGTTTCATCAATACCAGCCTTAGGTGTTCGGCATGTTCTTCTTCGTTCTTCGAGTAGATGATAATGTCATCGAGATAAACCACAACAAATTTATCTAAGTACTCCATGAAGATCGAATTCATCATGCGTGAGAAAGTGGCGGGGGCATTGGTTAAACCAAAGGACATAACGGTGTACTCGTAAAGACCATAACGAGTAGTAAAAGCCGTTTTGGGAATGTCCTCGTTTCGTATTTTGATTTGATGATAACCTAATCTCAAATCCATCTTGGAGAAAACAGAGGATCCTGCAAGTTGATCATAAAGATCATTGATCCTGGGTAAAGGGTACTTGTTCTTTATCGTCGCTAAATTTAGCGGGCGATAGTCTACGCACATCCTTTCTGTTCCATCTTTCTTCGGTACGAACAGAACGGGGCAACCCCATGGCGATGAGCTAGGGCGGATGAAGCCTTTTTCCAACAAAGCTTCCAGTTGGGTTTTAAGCTCAGCTAACTCATGTGGGGCCATTTTGTATGGGCGTTTAGAAATTGGTGCGGTTCCTGGCACAAGATCCCCTATAAACTCTACACATCTGTCGGGTGGCATGCCCGACAGCTCTTCAGGAAAGGCATCCGGGAAGTCACGAACCACCGGAATATCTTCAAGTTCGGGAAGGGGAAGTACATTCAAGGAATGCACTTGGGTTCTTGTTCTGGGTGAGGTATAGTTGACGGTCTTGCCTGAAGGGTGGGTGAGTTTCACGGATTTGCCTTTGCAATCCAGGTAGGCATTCTGTCTTGATAGCCAATCCATGCCAAGGATGACATCAATATCTGAAGACTTGAGGGCTATGAGTGAACCAAGGAATACTAAACCCTCAATTGCAATTTGATTACCATGGATTACTCTATTAGTCTGCCATCTTGACCCTGGAGTTTGAATAATCATTGGGGTGGACAATTCAACAAAAGATAACTCATGACGAAGTGCATAACTTTCCGACATGAATGAATGAGATGCTCCTGGGTCGAAAAGAACGGAAGTAGGAACATAATTGACTGGGAGCGTACCAAGAATGACGTCAGTAGTGTCGTCAGTCTCTTCGGCGGCAATCTGGTTCACACGTCCACGAGTGGCGGGAGGAGCGTGTTTGGCGGTGTAGACCTTCTGGGGTGGGTTGCCACGACCATTGTTGTTGCCTCCGGCACGGGGTGGAGCATTCTGATTATGGATCTGGTTCTGGGGACACTCACGAGAGTAGTGGCCTTCCTGACCACACTTTTAACAGGCTCCAAAAACAGTGCGTGGAGCTGGGTTGTTTGGTGGAGCTGGGTGGAACTGAGTTGGTGGACGAGGCGCCACATAGGATGGCCTCGGTGGGTTGTTCTGGCGGAACATACTATTTGGGATCCAGATCTTGCGCTTCTGGGAGCCTGAACTGGATGAACCATCGTCCCTAGGGTGTTTGCGGAAGTCGTTGGGGTTGTTCATGTCCTCTGCCTTGATGGCCTTGTTGACAAGGACCTGGAAGGTGGCAAAGTCATGAAGGTTGAGCTCACGACGGAGTCCAGAGTTTAGGCCACGACGGAACCTCTCTTGCTTCTTGGAGTCGGTGGAAACTTCTTCGGTAGCATAACGAGCAAGTCGGTTGAACTCACAACTAAACTCGTCAACGGTCCTTCTGCCTTGGGTGAGGTTGCAGAACTCCTCATGCTTGCGGTCCATAAGACCCTTGGGAATGTGGTGCTCACGGAAGGAAGTGCAGAATTCATCCCAAGATGCGGGTGGTCCAACGGGACGCATATTCAGGAAGTTCTCCCACCAAGAGCTAGCTGCACCTTCAAGGTGATAGGTGGCATAGCTGACCTTGTCGCCATCTGCAACATGGCCTACCTGGAGCTTCCTCTCGATGCTGCGAAGCCAGTCATCGGCTTCAAGGGGCTCGGTGGAGTAACAGAAAACCGGGGGATGAAGTCGGATGAAGTCGTTCAGGGACACCAACTCATTGCGCTGTTGAGTGGTGTTGCGAGCAATGACTTCCAGCAGATGGTGAGAGTCTCGGCGGTTCCTCTCAACCTCCATCAGAACCTGAGCCATCGTGGGTGGGGGTGGAAGGTTGCCTTCCTCCTGGTCATTCACACGACCATGGTTACGACCAATCTGGCCACGGGTTCCTTGAGACATCCTGAAGGTGAAAAACCAAAGTCAAACAGAGTTGATTGGAAGAATCTAAACAAGGTATTGAAGTACTGGAAGGATTACAGAGCAAAGGAAGTAATCATCTTTGACAACATGGTGATAAAAGCATACAAGCCATATATTCACAAGCTGTCATACAAATCATACATCGTTTTAGTACAAGCACCAAGCTAATACAAACGTGATGAAGATGATACATCCTTCAGAGGCACTCTGACTTCCTATACATTATTTATCTAAGCCTCTGGAACTTAGACCCTTGCGTACAATACACTAAGATACTACTACATCATCACTAAGTAAGACCACAGGCGGTCTCACTCATCTCCATCTCCATAGTAGTCCTCATAAAAGTTACCCGCGTATCCCTGTAGCTAAAGGTGACCATCGGAAAACACGGAGGCCTGTGGACCCTGATATCCATTTGGGCAAGGATGGGGCCTAGGTCCAGCGTAGGGTGGAAGCAAAGGACCACGGGGTGGAAAAATGCCTCCAATCTCGGGCCAAGCAACTCGAGAAGGCATCTGCGTCCTCACGGGGTATATAGCGTCATGCTCAACTGATCCAACGCTCACAAAGGGTGCCAAAAGTGTCAGTGCTCGATACAGACGAACACGGGTGGCGTGGAGCTCAAAACGGAGAGCGCGTGCATCACGATCTCGATCACTAGCAAACCTAGCAGTCACCTGAAGTGCTGGATCCTCTGCAGAGTGATCTGAGTAGAGTCCGGTGTAATATCCCTCTTCTCCTGGAAGTGCAGCAGGGATATAGCGGAATGAGGTCTCTCTCAGGATAGTGTGCTCCTCTCTCAGCAGTGTAATACATGAGTATGCAGCATCCTGCACAGCCATGTTCTCGGTCATGCCAATGCCATGTCCAAAGTGGATAGGCTGAGTGACTCCAACGTGGTGCGGGTAGATCCTGACAATGCAGTGGAACTGCGTCTGGTTGAAGTCGTGGAACTGCTCCTCGACGGTGTACTCAGGATACCATCGATATCCCACAGAGGACATCATCTCGATCAACGTGGCGGGATGGCCACGCACACCGAGGCACCTTGTCAAACGAACAATCTGCCGAAGGGGAAGATCTGCCATCTGAAACAGAAAGAAGGAGTTTGCAAATGCATCAGATTATGAGATAAACCTGGAATGACTCGGACAGCATAACGGCTGTAATTTTAAGAAATGACAATTTCTTCCAACATAGAAACATCACTTACATACGATGTAAGAAATCAGGAAGCATAACCATTCTAACAAACGGGTCACAACTTTCCTACGGCTACAAGGAAGCAAACAACGAGATGTTCTAATCAGACAGAGGAGAGCCTAGTCCTATCTTCCCATAGAACAAGATGAGGGTGACTCAGAACTCATAACGAAGGGGGTAAGGAGAAAAAAGAAGCCTACGTTATTCCCTTATGTACCCAGAGTAACTATATAACTATAGCAAGCTAGCCTCGACTTCGGCCAAGGCTACTAGTCCTACAGTCAGTCCTGCTCTGATACCAAGTCTGTCGGGACCCGGGGTTAGCGTATGCAAGTCCAGCTAAGACATAGTCATATGGAGAGCCGGGAACCGTACCCACTTTTCTAAGTAGACAAGGCCAAGCACAGAACGTTCTCGGAAAGCATCGTACGTGAGGGGTATCCCATCCAGGCCGGATGATCAACTGAGATGGGTCCTCATCGTCCGCACACAAGTCTAATGATATGGGTGATGAGCTCCCATATTCAAAGACAAGTCGCCTCAACCATACTATCGACTATCTCATAACTCTTACATAAACTTACTCCAGCCCGATCACTTAGTCGGGGTCTAGGGCGGGCTCGATCATACCACACAGTGTGCACGAGAGAGAGTCTCAAACAATCGCATCGTGATGCCCCAAGCTGTGCACATCTAAGGGCCACTTGGTGTATGAAAGACCGCCAGCCAGATCACAACTAAGGTCTCAAAAACCCATACAAAGACATGCATGTTATAAACATACACGCAACACACATGCCTTGTATGAACAGTAGGTATCATTGCAATTCTCTACAAAGTATACAATTTTATTGATAACTCTTATAGAGTGCACACAGAGATCACAAACATGTGATCCAACATTACAACACAAGCGGAAGAAAATTATGTCTGAGTACAGACAAGTTTAACAAATGTCTTAAGAAGCCTTATTTAAACACAAGCCCTCCACGAGGGAACCAGTCGTCTGACTGGGACTAGACTAGCTTGATCTTCAGTCGTCCAGCTCGATGAAGAAGCCACCTTCGGGGTCAGTGGTTTCATCTAAAACATAGATTAAGCAAACGTGAGTACAAAGTCGTACTCAGAAAGACTTACATAGGAGCTATACTACTCATGCACATGTATCAGGGTAAAGGGAGGTGGGGTTTCACTTGCAGAAGTGCCAGCTTTGACTTGGCTAATCCTGAACTACGAGTACCAGACTTTGAGGTAAGAAGCGTACACGAGTCCACTACTTTATCCAACCAATTACATCACTATGGTGCCTTCCTCGACTTCCCCGCGATAAAGCACGCCATAGCACTCACATTTATCTTGGTGTGTTTTAGAAGTATCCAGTTCAAGTTGTCTAATAATCAAGCTAAGCTTTCCAAGCAGTCCATAACCGCGGACGCGGCTATTCGAATAGTTTTGTTAACCCTACAGGGGTGTACCGCTACACACACATGATCATCATTTACCGCCTTTGTACTCGACACCGTTCAAGAAGTGTCGGCGAGGATGCTCACCACAACTGTTACCTCATAGCCGATCTAGTCCGAGAAAGCCGCCTACTTGGGTTGGTTAGCACTATCGTGAACCCGGCCGGTTTACCGAAGTGGACCCAAGTGATGTGTGCGTGGTGCATAAGCCGGTCTCGGATGAGCCGTTCTCTCACTTAGCATCCAGGCCACAAGCCTACCAGAACTCCGAACTATTGCGACATCTGGACATCGAAAGGGATGAGTTAGTAAGTTGAGAGGGGTCAGTGAGCCCAATGTGTGGTTGTAATCTTCATCTTGGATCACCACACAAGAACTCGGACTTAGGGCGGTGTTCAACGAGACAACCCACCGTGTACTCCTACACAGCCTCTCATCGTTCACCTTGTATTAGGGTAGATTCACCAACACTTTTCTACCATCATCATCATGATCACTACCATCCCGACTCACATAACAGTATCATCATGGTATCACTCTAAGCATGCAATAAGCAGTAACAATTGCAGGGGCCACATGATATCTATCAACTCCTACATTTGCTAGGATTGTGGTTTTGCCTACTACTGTGACAAATGATAGGTCATGCAAAGGAATGGGTTCATCTATGCGGTAGAAACGTAGCATGGTAATCATCCTATACAAGGCATAAGCAAGACATGAGAGGGAAGTGGGATTTTATCGACATGATCAATGGGGGTTTGCTTGCCTTGCTGACGAGGTTCGGGTTTGGGGTCTTCAACGAAGGGGGCAGCCTCCTGCTCCGGTTCCACCTCTACTCGACAAACAACAAACAAGGTAGCAATGTAAATACAATGCACAATCACATGATGGAAGGTTGAATCTTGATGTATATGCTTTGATGTGTGAGGCAATTCCATTTAACTGGAGTATATTGCAAATGAATTGCAAATTCAAACTCCAATTTGAATTCAAACTTAGTCAAGTTATATGTGACATTGTTTGATCAATTTGAATCATCTTGAAATGTGTATGATATGCCTCTGATGTGTGGTTGAAATATAGCATATTTCCATGGTCCAAGGTGCAAAAGCATTTGAATTGAATTTGAATAAATTCCAAATAAATCAAATGACATATGCTACTGGTCCCATTTTAAAATCAACTCAAACATAGTTTAAAGTTAGATTTTTGGATAGCTTATTTTATCCTGATCATTTTTCATATATTATTTGTCCAATTTGGAGTTAATATGAATTTTCTATGAATTTCCAAAGTTTGGGCTAATTTCTGGATTTTCTGGAATCTCTTTAATTCTTTTCAATTTCTGAAAAAAACATTATTGCGTCACTGTTGCGTCAAGTTGACGTGGGGGGGCTGACATGTGGGCCAGGGTTGTCAGCCTCTTGGTTAATTAACCCGGCTGGGTTAACTTAACCAGTGGCTTAATTAAGCCACTGGGCCCACTTGTCATCGGCTCTGGGGGTCATTAGGGGGTGGATTAGCGAGGGGGGTTAGGCTAACCCACCGGCGGCTAAACGCCGGCGGCCTGGCCACGGCGGCGCTGCACGGAGAGGGTGCTCCCAGCCACCAGAACGCTCGCTGAGACCACCAGAGGGTAGCCCTCGAACTCGCGCTCCACCTAGGCGAGTCGGGCGACCACGGGGAGGCTTGACGTGACGACGGCGACTTGAACGGCGGCGGTCCGAGGCACGGCTTGGAACGGGATCGAGCTAGGGTGCTCGTCAAGGCGCTGGGCTGGTCGGGATCGAACTAGAAGAGCTCAGCGAAGACGATGGACAGGTTCTCAAGCTCGTTTGCTTCACGGGTGTTCGCTGGCGAGTACACCGGCGACGAGGAGCCACGGCTCTCATGGCGGAATGAGCTAGAGGAGGCGAGCGGGGTCGTGGCTTGAGGGGAAATTCTCACCAGACACTGGTGAACACGTTGGAACAGGTGTCGGAGGCGGGGAGGTTACGGCGGCGGCGAATCGACCAACTCGAGCTCCGGCGGCCGGCGGTGATCCGATGAACCTGGCGTCGCTTTTAGACCAAATTGGCGCTCCGGCTTCTGCTAGTCGACGAAGACGAGGACGGGGAGGAGGATGGACACGGCGGTGGATCTCGACAGGCTCGCTGGCCACGCAGGTGCGGCGGCGCGCTCCGGCGGTTCTTCACGGGTGTCGGTGGAATTGCACTGGGTGGGAGGGGAAAGAGAGCCGAGGTGGGGGAAATGGAGGAGGGAGTCGAGGGCGTCTCCGTGGCGCACTTTGGAGTCCTGGGGCGGCCTGGAAGCCCCTGGGCGTCGAGGTGGCGTCCACGGCGTCCGCTCCAGCGAGCTGCTTTGGCGCGCAGGGAGGAAGACGACAGAAGACCTCGGTGGGCTGGGCCAGGTAAGTGGGCCAATAGGCCAGAAGCGAGGTAAGTTCCTTTTTCCCTTTTCTGTCTCTTTCTCTTTTCTGTAAATTTGTTTTGGCTATGATAAAATATCAAACCATTTTATAAAATGTTGAAACTTTTTATATGGCCTTATAATAATATAGACTAGCCACTTATAAAGTTTGAACATTTTTAAAATTCAAATAATTTGAATCTTAACTCAAATAGGGGTTTTTGATTAAATCCAAGGCACTGTTTGAATATTTGAAAAATCTATGAGCATGGGGTGGGTCCCACATCACTTGATATGTGATCACACACATTTATAAGACTTTTCAAAAATCTAACATGAAATTTTGGAGAAGATTTTTATCTGGCCTTTTGAATTAATTCATCTGGGGGGGGGGGGTTCCTTCTCCCAATTTTCTTTTGATTTGATTTCAAAGATTTCTTTTGAAATTTTAACATGATGCAAGAGTACTAACTAACCCTAGCACATTACCTAACAGAGGGTTCTGACAGATCCTCATATCATACATGTTCCTGCTACACTGGCAGCGACATACATTGCATACATCATGATAGTTACATCTTCTTTATGATTTTGAGTACCTTGTAAAGTGTGAAAGATCTCCTTTACCTTCTTGTAAAATAGAGTGTTGCCCTTAAGTGAGGAAAATATCCCAAAGTGGATGCATTAAAAGATCCCAAAGAGTACAAATGAGAGTTAAATAGAAAGAGCCATTGAGGCCACCAAAAAAAATACAAAAAAATACAAAAAGAGAAAAATAAATAAAAGGAGAGAAAGGGGCAACACTACTATCCTTTTGAGAGATCCACACTAGTACTCCCTTTATATCCTTGTACTCCATATAGATGATCTTTTTGCATATAGTTTGGAGAGCTTCCTAGCTCGTACGCGCATCCATTGCATGGCAATCCCTACTCCTCACATCATATCTATCATTTGGCATCTCTTGCCTATGATTGTCCTCATTGATGTGAGCCTTTCTCATCCTTTTTGTCTTCCTCCTCCACCATATTTCTCTCTTTTCCATCCTAAGTGTCAACTCTCGTGCTTACGCTCATCCATTGCATGAGTGCTCAAAATATCGAAAAGGAGTGGATCAAATTGACTTGTACCTGGCTAGTGGTCTGGGGACGAGTCAAGATAAGATTCCAAAGAGTACCAAGTGTGAAACTTTAGTAGATTGAGTTCTCAACAAAAATCATTTTTTCTCTCGTATTCCCTATCCTCCTTTCTTGCACGCAAACACCATTTGGAGACATTCGAGTCACGGACAGCGAGAGCTCTTGCACCTTTTGTTCTTTTGTTACTTGTTTCAATGCTAATATAGACTCTTGCCTGTTATGACTTGAATTGAATCTCTAACCTTGATTGCTTTACTTTTCAAACTTCTTTTATGGTTGCTAGCATGTCACCATAGAAATTATGCTTGTTATCATTTACCTACTCGAGGACGAGCAGGAATTAAGCTTGGGGATGTTGATACGTCCAAAACGTATCTATAATTTCTGCTTGCTCCATGCATGTTTTGTGTGATATTGCTATGATGTAGATACACTTTTATACATTTTTGATCATATTTGGACTAACCTATTAACTCAGTGCACCGCAGTGCGAGTTTCTGTTTTCTGCTGTTTTTCTATTTCAGTTTTCCCCCATATAAAAAGTGCCAGAAAAATTCGGGAAAATTCAAATAAAAAATCAGCGTGACGGAAGCTTCGAGAAGAGCCCGGGAGGGGCCAGAGGGGAGCCAGGGGGGCCCAGGTGGCCACCAGGCGCGGCCCCTCCCCTGGCCGCGCCAGGGGGCTCTTGGGGCCCCTGGTCCACCTCTGGCTGCCCCCCTTCGCCTATTTATCCCCCGTCACGGGAAAACTCCAGAACGAGAACCCTATTCCGCGAACTCGCCTCTGTTCCGCCGCCGCCGCGCTTCCAAGATCGGGAGCACCAGAAGACCTCTTCCCGGCACCCTGCCGGAGGGAGGATTGACCTCCGGGAGTCTCCTCTCCACCATGGATGCTCCCGGATGTCTTGTGAGTAGTTTTCCTTCGACCATGGGTCCGTGATCAGTAGCTATGTGATGTTCTCCTCCCATCTTTGATCTTCATTGTTTAGACCTCGTGAGATGCCCTACATGATCGAGGCACCTTTGTAATATTTCTGCTATTGCTATGTTGAGTTTGATCGGATCTGATGGATTATGAGATTATGTTCAGATTGTGATAGAGTAATATATTTGGTTCTTATCTCTTGTATTTTTGTTCCTAAGTAATTCTTGCATGCTCTCCGTTGTTGTTTATTGCTTTGGCCAAGTAGTAGGTAGTGACTCCAAGAGGGAGCGTTGTGCTAGATTGTGGGTTCATGCCTCCCCGATGACATGCTTGAGTGACAGAAACATGAGTCTAGGGGATGTGTTGTTGCCACAAGGGGGAAAACAACGGTGCTTGTAACCGCGGTTACAAGGATTGTTTACTTTACACAAAGTTCTTTTTAATGCAGTTGTCTGTTGCTTTGTGTTTACACTTTGGGTGGGGCTCGCAACTTAATACCAGCGAGATGTTCTGGATAGATATCTCAAGGTGGATGATTAGTAGTAGATGCAGATGGATTTCGGTCTACTTATTTTGGCGTACTGCCCGTGCTTTTAAACCTCTTCCTTTCTTTTGTAGCATAGTTAGCATTGCGGTGCGTTCATAATCCTGTCAATTGCCTTTCTGTAATTTGTTTACCTCGCCTCGCAATTTTTATCGTCTTTTGGGAGAGAGACATCACTAGCGAACATCACGTATCCCGGTCCATATCCACATTATTGTTTCCAAGCTATATTTACTTTTCTGCATTTACTTTCAAGTTGCTATCATTATCCCTTGCGTTTTATCATTTGTGAACAACAAGACCGGAGAGATTGACAACCTCTCTGAACTTCGTTGGGAACAAAGTTATCTGTGTCTGTGTGCAGGTCCGCGTCAGTTGCGCCACTGACACCTACTTATCATCTCTGGAGTCCTACTGGAGACAAACCTTGGTATCTTTACTGAGGGAAAACTCGCTGCTGTACTGCATCACGCCTTCCACTTGGGGCCTACCAACGAAGGGCGAGAAGCCAATAAGCAGGGGCCCGGGAGGAACAGCGATTGTACCGTACGTGTATAATCTCTTCAAGGAACTACACCTGTGGTGCTACTTCGTCGCTGGAGGTTTACCGGGAGTCATCCTCGTCGGTGGTGGTCTTCTACACGACAGGAAGGTCGTAGTTCCGAGTCTACGCCAGCCACGTTCGCAAGAACGTTTCCCTCTTTCGGTCTTCAAAGGTATGAACACCGATTCCCTCCGTTACTTTACATCGCCATAGCATAGATCTTGGGTTCGGGTACCGTAGGTATGCAAAATTTGTGTTTTCTGCCCCATATCCCAACAGGTCCCATATGGGCCCAATTGCTCCACTAGGCCTCGCACGCCAGTTAATCCTTTTTTATGTGTGTGCTAGGTAAATGTCTCGTTTAACAGGAAAATAGTACCACCTCGATTTTTTTGCATTAAATTGACCCTATTTATATACTCTCGTGATTTATGGACTGCATGCAACAAAAGAATTCCAATTGAAGAATGGAGACAATAGAACGGAAATCAGAACAAAAAATGTGGGCTAATACGGAATTTGAGTTGCTGCCCATGATTATTAAAGGAGGGGATTTACAGTCTAATATGACTGCTATGCATGTCGAAATGTGCACCATCAATGGAGGATTAATGATACGGCTGCCATGCATGTAAAAATGTACATGATTAAAAGAGGATTTTGTGTGAGGACGCTGCCATGCAAAGGATTTGTGGCCGGGTTAATGATACGGCTGCCATGCATGCATAAATGTGCATGATTAAAATAGGGATTGTGTGGGGACGCTGTTATCCATGATTAAAGGAAAACATTGCTCCATGGATTAAAATCTTACAAGTGTATGCCGTGAAGTTCAAACTTGCATGTCAATTTAGATGGAAAATTTAATTTGTATGCAAAATTAAAAAAAATTCATGTTATTTTATATTGATTGGGGATGGGAATTTTATATTAATTTTCTTAGGATTTTTCGTGCTTGCAAACTAAATTTATCATCATCACCATAGTAGAAATTGCCATACAAAATGTATGATTTTCCATTTTAGTTTTATGCATGATCAATCTATTATTATTCTCATAATAATTTATGATGTTAAATAAAAGGAAGCAGCTATGAAATGTAGTACATGAATAATATTTGGACGCGTTTATCTTAAATTATGCACGAAGTCTGAATGGAAGGATTGCTCCATAACGGTTCTTGATTAACAGATCGCTGAACTGGTTGGTGGTCGACGAGATTACTAATGACGACAACTCCATTATCACTCTACGCCTAAATACAATAGATATGTTTCACCTATTTTTGGGTGCCAAACTGGCCGATCGTCGAGTAGGCTACCAGTCACCATGGGCATGCTACAATTCTTCCATGACAACATTGCTTTAATAAAGGGTTATGCTGCATATTCTATTCTTAAAAAATGCAACGTTTAGAACATTCCAACGTGGTCGATTAAAAAAATAGAAGGGAAAAAGTGTGGATGATAACAAACATTTTGCTCGATGGACTGTGGCAAGGTTGGCCAACATGGATCTCATTTTTTCCCGTTGCAACGCACAGACACATTTGCTATTATTACGTAATAAAGGGAAGTGTGTTTCTTCTTCCGTCATGGAAATTTTGCAAAAAGTTCTTCTTTTTTGCTTAATCAACCAGTAATCCAACTATTTATACCAAAAAAAACGTTTTGTTGTCTGTGATCCTCGGCTCGCACAGATCGCTTGCCTGGGCTTCGGCCCAATTTAACTGACCCATTGAAGTTTACCAGCCCACTTTATCACAAGAGGTGAGGCAAAAATAAAATAGCACGCCGTAAAATTGAAAAATAATGCGAGTAATAACCGGATCGAACTTAGAAACTCTGAGAAAATTTCTATAGCCGTGACCAACTACAATACCATATGATTCTGCTATATGAAGCTTCGTTCCAGATCTAAATAATACCACCTCGCTACTTTACATTAAATTTAACCTATTTATATACGTCCCTGATTTATTGACTGCAAGCAAAGAAAAGAAATATGGTTCGGATTAAGTATACTTTGCGGGATGTATACAACAAATAAATGAAAGGATGGATAAAAGGAAAAGATGGCGCTAATTACCATCATTTGTGGGCTCCTCTAAAAGAAACGAAATGAAAGAAGGAGGAGCTGCACGCAGCTAAAAATTACATGTGGAAAAAATTAGTCCATTGTAAATTGCCACAAAATTTATTTGTGGTCATAATTATCATGTTGGCTAGACAATGAGTAATATCATGAGACATGTGTTTAATTATTTTTAAAACTCTTTTGACCTTGGACTTTCTTTATATTTTTGACCCATAAGAATTATGCTGGGTTGGAGAGAAAAGAAAAAAATATTATTCATCCATTCTAATAGGGGAATAAATGTTTATATGCACTAACAATATGTATTGTTCCATCTTATGTTTATTTTTTCCTTGACACATCCACCTCATCATCCCATAGAGTATAAATGGAATAAGTCATGTGACATGATCCAATTTTGGATTTATTACACTTACTTTTTATTTTTTTATTTATAGTATGGAAATGCGTACATTTTCGTTGCATCGATTGTGATCCACAATACTATCGGAGTAAAAGAAGGGATGATGAAACATGGACGCACATATGTGTTGGTTGACTGGGAAACTATCTAGGAATTAAAGATGAAACATGCGCGTGCATATATGTTGGTTGGCTCTAACTAAAATCAGATTGTTGTACTATTATGGGATTTGGAATATTGGAAAATGCTCCTGTGCTATCGGATTATGGGATTTGTGTGGCTGGTAATTAATCGGGATTGTTGAAAAAAATGTGGGATTTGGAATATAGAAAATTATTCCGTTCTATCGGATTATGGGATTTGTGTGGCTATTAAGCGGGATTGTTGGAAAAATGCTTCGTTGGTTAAAGATTACATCACATATATAATCCGAATATATGCATGTAACTAATAATGCTCGTTATTTTTTATTGAAAAGTCAAACCGCCGTATTGATTTTGCATAGTTTATTTTTTTAGAAAAGTTGGAGAGTTGTTGGTAAAATATTAAACGACATATATTATCAAAATAAACATGCGTGTAACATAGACACGCCAATGCTCATTATTTTTTTACTAAAAAACCGGACCATTGTATTGATTTTGAATAGCTCATTCTTTTTTACTGAAAAGTCGAACAATCATATTGATTTTTCATACGATGCAGGGACTATCGATGGTATTTAAAATTCATATGCGTTTAGCAAAAGCACGTGAATGAATGAAACATTAGTTACCACTATTTATTTTTACTCAAAAATCAAACCTCCGTAATTTTCTTACACTGGTGTGCGCCTTTTGTTGCTGTCGGATGTCACCTTGTGATGCTATCATAGTGTGTCATGGATGTTTTGATAGATATATTAATTTTCTTTCCCGTTGCAACGCACGGGCAATTTTCCTAGCCTAATAATAAAGGAAGGTGGATTTCTTAGTCCGTTTTTGTGAATTTACAGAAAACCCCCTGGTATTTTGGAAAATAAACCCGCAGTCCACCTTCAGCCCAGAAAAAAAGAAAAGGAAAGAAATATCTATGTGGGCCGAACTAAGGCATCATTTCTCTGTACATGGGCCCTGTGGAGACGAGAAAAATTAAAAACCGTCAGGATTCAAACCAGATTTATTTTTTATATTATTTTAAATGCGTTTGCGCCTTTTTAAAATATATAAAGTGAATTATACATACATCATAGGAATAATATTATTACTTTTTAATATTTCAATTTTTTTTCCTTTCCAAAATATATAAACATAATTTTATGTACATCATAGGTATTTTATCATAAGATTAAAACTTTATCCCGTTGTTTCAAACAATCTTTATTTTTATTAAAATATATTTCTCCAAATATACAAAAAGAATATTCACATAATTTTAATTTCTTGTGTCATTCATTTCAAAATTGTAGATGTAGCTAACTCACGAAAAAGTGTACCCGGAAAAAAAATGCACGAAAAATGTTCACACTTTTTAATATTTTGTATTATTTTAAATGCTTTTGTGCCTTTTTAAAACATATAAATTTGATTTTACGTAGATTATAGGCATTTTATCATAAGATTAAAATTTTCTCCCGTTGTTTCAAACAATCTTTATTTTTATTAAAACATATTGGTCCAAATATAACAACAGAAATGTACACACGATTATAATTTTTTGTGTCATTCATTCCAAAATTCTAAATGTATCTAACTCACGAAAAAGTGTAGCCGCAAAAAAAAATGAAAAGTGTTCCCACATTTTAATATTTTTTATTATTTTGAATGTGTTTATGCCTTTTTAAAACATATGAAGTTAATTTTACGTACATCATAGGTATTTTATCATCAGAGTAATTTTTTCTCCCGTTGTTCTAGATAATTTTAATTTTTATTAATAAATATTGCTCTAAATATCAGGAAAAAATGTTCACGTGATTTTAATTTGTGGGTCATTCATTCCAAAATCCTACATGTACCTTAATGAAGAAAAAGTGTACCAAAAAAAACACGAAAAGTGTTCACACATATTAAATTTTTTGTATTATTTTAAATCTGTTTGCGCCTTTTAAAATATACTCCCTTAGTCCCATACTTTCTGTTATGGTTTTAGTTCAAATTTGAACTAAAATCATGACAAGAATTACTGGATGAAGGAAATATAAATTTAATATTATGTACCTCATAGATATTTTATCATAACGTTTAAATTTTCTCCCGTTGCAACGCATGGGCATTGTCCTAGTATTACAAAAATAAATACACATCAGAAAAATATGAAATAAATTTCTAAATTCATCGAATAATCTAAAGAAAATTATGCAATAGACATAATTTCCAAAATAATAAATAAAAATAATGACATTTTTCCAATGACTTTATTTAGTTATAAAATATTTTAAAAATCAACAAAAACCTTGAATAATTATTTAAATAATTTTCACTCCATTTTTCTAAAGAAGTCATTTTATCTTCTCTCATATTATTATTATTTTGGAATGGAATTTTTTTTAAATAACTCCAATTAAATTAAAATAAAATCACTCTAAAACATTTCCAACTTTCTTTTATACTGAAGAAGTCATATTACCTTCTTTCATTTTAATTTTTTTGGATTTTTTTTAATAATAAATTCCAAAACACCTAAAATGAATAACAGGAAAAGTCCTTTTATTCCCTCTCATTTTATTATTCAATTAAAATGCAAAAGTTTAAGATCCGAGTAAAAGTCAAACATATCAAGCAAACAAACATTAATATAATTTATTTATTAACATTCCAAAATTTAGAAAATTTTGGGATGTTACAGAGTTACCGATAATAAGTGCATGAGTTCTTCGGACTATTGTATGTATTGAAACTTGACACTTCCACCTCCTCATATTTGCTAGCCTATTCGGTACCGCGCATTGCCCTCTCCTCGTTCCGAGAGTTGGCATCCACCTCGCCGGTGCATCCAAACACTTGGCATGATACACTCTGTCATCATAAGCCTCCCTATGTCTTTCCTCAAAACAGCCACTATACCTACCTATCAAGGTATTTCCATAGCCTTTCCGAGATATATTGCCCTGCAACATCCACTTTCTCATGACTTGATCTTCATATCATACATGTTCCTGCTACACTAGCAGAGGCATACATTTGCATACATCATGATAACTACATCTTCTTTATGTTGAGTACCTTGTAAAGTGTGAAGATCTTCTATACTTCTTGTAAAATAGAGTGTTGCCCTTAAGTGAGGAAAAGATCCCAAAGAGAACAAATTTAAAAGATCCCAAAGAGGACAAATGAGAGTTAAATAGAAAAGAGAAGTTGAGACCACCAAAAAAAATACAGAAAAATAGAAAAAAAGGGAAAAAGAAATAAAAAGAGAGAAGGGGGCAACACTACTATACCTTTTGAAAGATCCACACTCTTATTCTCTCCTATATCTTGTACTCCATAGAGATGATCATATATGCATATAGATATGGGGGGACCTTTACACTATATAACTTGGCTTGTATATTCCAATTATGAGCCTCCTCAAATGAGCTCTAGGTCTTCTTGAGCGAGCAAGTTGGATGCACCTCCACTAGTTCCATTGGAGAGCTTTTATTAGCTCATATGTGCATTCGTTGCATGGCAATCCCTACTCCTCACATCATATCTATCATTTGGCCTTCTCGCCTATGATTGTCCTCATTGATGTGAGCCTTTCATACCATTTTTGTCTTCCTCCTCCACCATATCTCTCTCTTTGCCATCCTAAGTATCAACTCTCGTGCTTACGCTCATCCATTGCATGAGTGCTCAAAATATCAAAAGGGAGTGGATCAAATTGACTTGTACCTGGATACTGGTCTAGGGACGAGTCTAGATAAGATTCCAAAGAAGACTAAGTGTGAAACTTTAGTAGATTGAGTTCTCAACAAATAAATATTTTTTCTCGTATTCCCATCTCCCACTTCTTGCACGCAAACACCATTTGGAGATATTCGAGTCACGGACAGCGAGAGCTCTTGCACCTTTATGTTCTTATGTTGCTTGTTTGAATGCTAATATAGACTCTTGCCTGTTATGACTTGAATTGAATTACATACCTTGATTTATTTACTTAAAAAGTTCTTATATGGTTGTTACCATGTCACTACAGAAATTATGCTTGTTATCATTTACCTACTCGAGGACGAGTAGGAATTAAGCTTGGGGATGTTGATACGTCCCAAACGTATCTATAATTTCTGCTTGATCCATGCATGTTTTGCGTGATAATGCTATGATTTTGATACACTTTGATACACTTTTGATCATATTTGGACTAACCTATTAACTCAGTGCACCGAAGTGCCAGTTTCCGTTTTCTGCTATTTTTGTATTTCAGGTTTTCCCATTACTTAAAGTGCCCAATAAATTCTGGGAAAATATATAAAAATCAGCGCAAACGAACCTTCTGGAATCACCAAAGGAGAGTCGGAGGGGGGGCACCATTCGCCCAGACGGCCACCAGGCCTCCTAGGCGACTGGGACCCCCCCTTTGGCTCTTATTTATACTCCCGTCGCGAAATCCATGATTCCAGAACCCTTTTCTCCAGAAGAAATTCCGATCTTCGCCGCCATCGCCAACAAGCTTCGGGGGACCATAATTCCTTTGTCGGCACCCTGCCGGGACGGGGAAGTGCCCCCGGATTCATCTCCATCGACGTTGCTTCCTCCCTCCATGAAGCGGGAGTAGTTCTTCCTTGGGGCTAACGTTTCTACCAGTAGCTATGTGGTCAATTCTCTCTCCCATGATGTGATCTTCATTATGATCATAGGATATGTTAATCTAGGGTGATCCCATGATATTTCCCCTTCCTCTATGTATTGGATTAATGTACTCACTTGATCTTATCTAGTATAATCCCCGAGACCATGGTGACAACGGTTTATTGGACATGGGTTAGAAGAATATTATCATGAGTGATTTCCTCTTTTTTGCATTGATTGAAGATTGAGAGTCTTTTGGTGCTTGTCTTTGACTGTCCTTGAGATATGTTGTGGTGATTGTGGCACTCTCTTTGGATGGCCGCGGTGACATTGGGAAATCCATAGATGAGAACTACGAACTCTGAGGTGTGCTTTTGTAGCCCTACATAATTCTTGTCCTCTCTTGATCACAAAGGAATGAACTCCGAGTACGTCTCCAATTCATGTTTTAGTGGAAATATCATGAGATTAGACTACCTTAATGTTGTTGGGAGTTTCCACTAGTGAAAGTATGAAGCCTAGGCCTTGTTTCCACCATTGCAACATCGTTTGCGCTCACGTTTACTAGTTGTTTCCTTGCTGCACTTTTTATTACAGATTTGTATTACCTTGCTTTGCCACACCTATCACTCGTATTTTACCATCTCTTCGCCGAACTAGTGCACCGATACAACTCCTAGTTGTATTAGGTGTGTTCGGGACACAAGAGACTTTCGGTATCTTAATTGCAGGGTTGATTGCGAGAGACCATCTTCAACCTCTACTTCCCTGAGTTCGATAAATCTGAGGTCATCCACGTGAGGGAAATTGATGTTGTCCTACAAATCTATGGGCTTGGAGGCCCAACATAGTCTACAAGAATAGAATCATGCGTAGACATCACAACAGCAGAAAGAATTACATCACTTAGCTACTGATCATGGACGCATGGTCCAAGGTAGACAACTCACGGATCATCCGGGAAGCTTTCATGGTGCAGGAGAAGCTCCCGGAGGTCAATCCTCCCTCCGGCAGGGTGCCGAGAAGAGGTCTGATGGCGCTCCCGATCTTGGAAGCAGCGGCGACGCCGAAACAGAGGCGAGATCGCGAAAAAGGGTTCTATTTTGCCGAGGTTTCCTGTAACGGATAATATATAGGCGAAGGGGGGAAGCCAGGGGGTTCACCAGGGGTCCAGGCGGCCCCATGGCGCGGCCCCATCCTAGGGCACGCCGGGAGGGCGCCTGGGGCCCTGGTGGTGGCCCTCTGGCCCCACTTTGGTTCTTCCGGAAGCTTCCGGTATGCTGATTTTTTTATTGTATTTTTCCGGAATTTTTGGATCATTTTTAATATGGGGGAAACCTGAAATAGAAAAACAGCAGAAAACAGGAACTGGCACTGGGGTGCACTGAGTTAATAGGTTAGTCCAGGTATGATCAAAATTGTATGAAAGTGTATATAAAACATAGCAATATCACACAAAACATGCATGGAGCAAGCATAAATTATAGATACGTTTGGGAGGTATCACACGCCCGGTGGGACCTGGTTCTCCTCCCATCTCTGCTGCGCAGTTGTCGCGGCTTCGTCTTCGCTTGTTCCTCTAGCCGCGCAACATACTGCACGAACATCATCTTCCTGCAGGTGTTTTTTTTGGCGCCAATGATGACTCAATGATGGGCGTGATCTAGTTTGGGTCACTAAGGGAAGGTCTACTTCCACGAGGCACGGGACCTGTCTCAATTCCAAGTCATGCAGTCCAAGAAGGAGCGTCGCGAGCTCAAGCTAGAGGCGCGCGCTCTTTGGAAGGACTTCATGATGGAGGAGATGAAGGGCAACATGGAGGTTGCCCAAAAGCTACGTGTCCAGGCTGCCAAAAGGCGGACTGTCGCTGCTTCGGTTTGCACTCCAGCTCCAGGCCCTGAACCGGAGCTTTTTTCGGCGACCACTCGACGTACGGAGGTTGAGCCAAACATGTGGGCGCCATGCCTCCACATGTCGACAGGCGATGGGCGATCCTTCTCCAACAGCAAATGTTCCCTTCTTCCAAACGAGGCATGTCGGGGGGATGGACCAAGCCCATAACCCTGCATTAGATCGCAGCTCTCTGGACCGGCTTATACGTGAAGGCCCACGAAAAAAAGACCTGGCCTAGAGGGAGACGTGCCAAGGAGACAAGCTTGAAGCCCAAGAAGGAATTCGACTTACCTTGTATAGCGCGTAGCGTATTTGTAAAGTAGACATAGAATAGGATTCCACCTCAAGTAGGAATCGGATCCGAGGACTCTTGGACCCCGCACATTTATAAGACGAGGGTTCGGGGCGCCAGGATCAAGTCTCAACTCAACTCAACTCAACACACAAACCACCAATGTGCGACTCGTAACCTAGAGCTCCCCGAGACGCAAGTTAAGAGCCGGCAAATCCTTGTAATCCACAAGTCGGCTAGTCCTTTAGACAAGCCGGAAACCCCTCAATAATAAGAAGCAGGAGTAGGTCTTTACCTCGAGAACAAAGAGGGGCCGAAACCTGGGTAAATCGCCGAGTACCGTGTCTATGTCGACTCTCTCCTCGATACCACCTCGCAGCAAAGGCCTCACTACAACTTCGATGATTCGGACATCTGCCGTGTTAACCCCACGACAGTTGGCGCCCACCATGGGGACTGCGCATGCAGGCGTTGAGATTCTTGGAGGAGCTCATCAAGGCATGGAGGGATTACTCTCCGGCCTGATCCCCATAAGCCGACGAGGGAAGCTTTACATTGATGAATCGCACTGGAGCCCCGAAGCCGATTACCTAAAATCCGGCTACCGGGTCCCGATCGGGTCGAACCAAATCTTCATCGCCAAGACCAATAGATCTAAGCCGAATCTGGATCTAGAAGTTCACGTTGAAACCTCAAGCCAGCAGCAAGCCGGCTTCAACCACACCTTTGTTGGATTCGTCACCGGGTCTCTAGAGCCTGCGCGTTCTGTTGAGTTCCCGACCAACGACACCTCAGAGGAAATGTCTAATGCAACCTCACGCCCCTGTGATGGAAGCTCAACGTATGCCGAATCGATTCGATCTGTTGAGAGCGGAAGGCTCGGCACCGGCTCGATGGAGTACAACCCGGATTTTCCTTACTTTGAGCCTCCGTATTGTGTCTCCGTCTTTGTGGAGAATTCAGGGGCCGGAGTACAGGGAGACGAGGGAGAGCAATGTGTGCCTCCTAAACAAGTTGCAGGAAAGCCGGCTTGCTTAGCAGGACGGGGTCCCACCGGGGCAGAGGCCCTCAGCCAAGCCGTGGCCACTTTCGAAGAAGCACTACTCATCCCGGTAACACCAGAAAACTAGGAGGAGTGGAGAACCAGGGTTGATCAAATTAGACATCAGGTGATCAACATACACATAGAAATCAATGCCGAGGCGGCCGGCCTAGCAGAAAAGGAAAGCCGGCTCACTCAATAAGCCGCACGCCTACGGCAAGAGTCGGAAATAATATAAGCTCAGAAGCTAAGTATCGCACGCGTTGACAGATATGCGAGCCGGATTCCAACTGACATGCCAAGGCGCAACATGTTCCAAAGCCCGAAGCAATCAACCCCTGCGGGGTTCAGCATACCTAATCAGCAGACTCCTCCCTCTCGGCTAGATCAGTTCCATACACCTCATAATCACTACAACAACCCTACAACAAACGTGATGGAAGCCACCCGGCTCCTCACCGCTGCACCAATCTATGGAGACACCCCGGCGGATCAAGTTGCTCGGCAGGCGGCAGAGCTGCTAGAGACGGCGATGACTCGGCAAGACAACTACTCACGAGGACACTCACACCTACATGAGACACCTTACCAAAGTGTGAGTCGGAAAGCTGAATCACCGGGTCCTGCAGCATCCGGGAGCCATCGACAACACGAAGCGCCTCAGAGAACGGTGTGAGTTGTAGGCCAGCAGGCTTATCAGCATTCACCATCCGAAAACATCGAGTCTGTTGGGAGATCAGTAGTTAACCGATGCCTGGTACCGGCTCTCAGAAATGCATATGTACCAACCGACTTCAAGGAACCACGTAAACTGGAAAACTATACGGCTGACATGGACCCGAAAGTATGGATGGAGAGTTATGAGATTGCCATGGATCTTTTGAGAGCATCAAATGAGGTTTGCGCTCGCTACTTCATGATGATGTTGGAAGGGCCGGCTCGCATCTGGTTCAAGAATCTTCCTGAGAATTCTGTCACCTCATGGACGGATCTCAAAGAGAAATTCGTCAAAAAATTTCAAGGCACCTGCAAGAGGGCAACTACGATCGTAGACTTGGAGCATTGCGTCCAAAAAGAAGGTGAATCAACCCTTAGATGGGCACAGCGAGCATCAGATATAGTGCACTCCTCAGACACTATCACATCCCAAACTGCAGTAATCGTGTTGGAGAGGAATTGTAAGTTTGAGCCCTTAGTGCACAAACTCGGCCGGCTCAAGAGAACTGTCAAAGACATGGGTGAACTCATGAACGCAGTAATCAAATATGCCGAGTCTGATAAAACCAAAGATGCCGACTATGATGAGGAAAAAGCCGGCCAAAACAAAAAGAACGGCGGTAAAGGATCCCAGAGCCAGTCGAATAAGCGTCGTCATGACCAAAATACTTCTAACCTAGTAGCTAACAGAAACACCAGCTACCAGCGACAGACACTACTAGGGAATACCCTTATGGTGGCGCCCTTTTTTTGTGTTTAGTGGCGCATTAGGGATGCGCCACTAACTACAAGCCACTAATAAGGGCTTAGAGGTGGCGCATTCTGGATGCGCCACCCCTAAGGCCCTTAGGCGTGGTGCATCTCAGAATGCGCCACCTCTAAGCTCTTAGGGGTGGCGCATTCTGATATGTGCCACGCCTAAGGTTCCTTCGGGGTGGCGCATTCCCAGTGCGCCACTAAAGCCAGACAAAATGCGCCACTAAATGGGTTACAGAAAACAAAAAAAAAGAATTACAAAAAAGAATAAAAACATTACAGATATTCTTATTATATTACAGAAATGCAAAATACAATATTACAATGAGCCCAACAATTATTGATACAAAAGAATTGGATTATAATTCTTATTACAAAGATTTACCAAGGTTTAGAGGCCAACAAGATTCACAAGATTACATCCATCACAATATTACAATGAGTCCAACAATTTTGAAAACCGAAAGCTACTTTCGTCATCATCTCTTGTTTGTTCTTCAACCTGCACAAAACAAAGCTTTAGAGGTCACATCCATATGAATTCATACAAAAGGAGAACAAAACAATGTAGCATCTATTCTTATCAACAACTTAAAGCAAGTCGATCAATGGCGAGGAGCATGCACATATGCATAAAAATGCATATGCAGTGACCTTTATACACAAAGAGCACCAAGAGTATTTGACACTACCATCTACTACACAAAGAGTACATCCAAATTACATGTAGGGCATCTTCGCTTGGATGTGAAAGAACCCTCCTTCAGATTTGCATCGGCGATTTGTACTTCATGACGGATGACGGAAGATCGACCCCCTCATTTGTACTTCATGACGGATGATAGTCGCCATCTGCGCTTGGATGTGAAAGAACCCTCCTTCAGATTTGCATCGGCGATTTCCGCCTTCCTTTCGGCCCACACTCTGAGATGACTTGGCAGCGTAAGGTTGCGTTGTTCCTGTACAATCGCCCTCATGTGATGAAGGGCGTAGTACGTATCCCTCACACTGCCAGCCGGCTGCTTGACGCACGGGAACTGCGTTACGTGGTTGAACACGTTCACGCCAGGCTGATTTTTCCTGAACTTGTGCTTCATGATCTTGCCTCTGGCTTTTATGTAGCCGATGAGAGCATGTTGACGAAGCCGATGTTGAGTGGCACCTTGGCCATGAAAACCGGGTACGAGGGATTCTCTTCTCGAAGAAGAATCTTCTCTAATGCCATAATACTATGATGCACACTCTGCATATCCGAAGTTGCAAGGTCGAGCATGTCCTTAGGTAGCATCGCCCTACCAGCCACATGGATTTCAAATGAGAGATCCTTGGGTCTTGGTGGCCCGTCCTGAGCCCGGCTCGGCATCGAAGGTTGGCTACTCGAAGTGATGCTCTTCTTTCTTTTCCGTCCCTTCTTCTTTTCTGATTTTGAGCAAGTCACCGGCATTTATCTGCTCAGTGGCCGCCTTATGGAGTGTGGAAGGGCTGAGAATAGATCTCCTTGTGGCATGTGCTTGAGGCTCGGTGAAGGCACAAGCTGCTGGAGACGTCTCCTGAGAAGCAGCGAAGAGACGCGTGGAGCAAGCAGGCTTCGCCGTAGGATCAGCTGGACCGCGAGCTTCCTCGTCATGCTGATAGGCTCCTTCAGCAGGAGGAATGAATAAGTCATCAGCATCATAGAAAGTATTGATGAACTGGTCGGCGTTGATATCATCATCAAGATCATCGTCTTCTTGTTGTGCGCCGATGGGATCATGTAGCGCTGACACGATGACTAGCGGTGTTGTCTTAGGTGTGGTGCCCCTTTCCCCCGTCATTAAACGCATTTGGCTCTTCGGCCATAGGCATATTTGGCCGAAACAGTCACTGAGGACTGCCGGCTTGTCCTCATCGTATCCGGGGGGTTGAATGGCAGGTTCAACTCTCTCGTAGCCCAAAATCACGAGAGAGATTTGAACCCTATGCATCTCCGTTGCCATCGGCATATTGTGCATGATTCGATTTTGTGGTTGAATGATTTTACCTTTGGCAACATCCTTCAACTCGCCGTCCTCGACTTGTAATAGAATGCATGGAGTGTCCTCCTGTGAAAGAGATATATATGAATGTAGGGCATCAGAGAGATTCCACTAAAAAAGGAAAGGAGATGAAGTCCTCGTTTGAGTTGCAGACGATTATAGTTACCTTGAGGGCGTCGAGGTCGGCTAGTGAAGAGACCCCGCCGATGACGGCGGGCATGCAAGAGACGGAGGGCGCGCTGCCTCCCGTGGCGTCGGTCGCCCTATTTGCTCTGCCGCCGGGTGCATTATTGTTGTGCCCCGGTTGCTCGATCATGGCTGGAGGAGTTACCATCACGTCCGGCGCCGCCGCCGCGGTGTTGGCTGCCAGAGTCACCAATACGCCGGGAGTCGGTGCGGGAGCCACCACTACGGCGGGAGTCGGGACTGCAGGCGCCGCGGTGCCCGAGTTGCTGCCGACCATGCTGGGGACTGGTATGGGCCCTTGTCCACCACGCGCTTGCCAATTCCCGAACGACTGCATCATATCTGGAAGGAGAGCGTTCATCGTCTTCGCCACTTCGTCCTGGACAAGCTGCGGAAGCATGTTCACCTTCTCATCAGTCCACGAACATAAGCGGCGTCTTCTTCGGTCCTTCTCGCTTTGCGCCCCCTCGAACCGTACTGCTCCGCCGATTTTCCATAATATTCAGACCAATTTAGGTCCGCACCAAAGCCAACCACACGACCGACTGACGATGGCTTCGCCGTCACGTCGTCAACCTTCTTGACCTTGTTCAAAGCCTTGTTAAAGGCGTTGTCCCACGGGCCGGTCGGCTTAACCGACGACTCCTGCGATGAGGCGATTTTCATTTCCGCTTGCTGCAAAAAGAATGTGAAACATTAAGAAATTGTGAACTTCACTCGAGAATTCAATCGACAAGGTCGCGTGGTAAACTACTTACCACGGCAGTCGTAAACTCCTGAATCTTATGATCGATAATTATTTTCGAGGTTGCTTTGTCCTTATAGCTCCGGGCCCTCACAAAGAATTCGGTCTGCGGATCATCTTTGTATTGCTGGAAGGGGTTAGGTATGCCCGCAGCGGCGTACTCGGCATCCTCCTTGTCCCATTTAGGCTTGGAACTTTTGTAACCACCGGCTCCGAGACGGTGGTTACCTATGACCTGCGACCGCATGGCCTTGCCCTTTGCACTCGCGGCCTTGTCTTGCTCGGACTCACACCTAGCCTTGAAAAGGTTGTAGGTAGCTTCGTCGATCAACGACTCTTTCTCCTTGAGCTCCTCCCAGGTTTTGTTCTTTTCAATAATTTCCCTCTTCACCCGGGTTTTCCAACTGGACAAGGCCTTTCTCATCTTCCTGAGGGCCCATGTGTTTACTTTGTTCCCTTTGAGTTTGGTGTTATCGTACGGCTCCGGAAACTTGTATCGTTCGTGCAGCTTGTTGATAAGAAGCTGACAATAATGAAAATTCTCACAACTCCTGAGGTTAATCGTGGTGATCGGCACGGTGTTGCGGAGGATCGCCGCGACTTGACGGCCGTACCCTTCCGAAAAACTTTCGGGCTTTTTAGGAATCCCGACGGCGGTCACAACAGTAAACTCTTGCCTGATGGCGCCGACCTTGGTCGGTTTCCGATTCCTCTTCTTCGACTGGGTACCATCTGTGTTGGAGCCACCGGTCCCATCATCCTCGCCGATGTTCCTCTCGCCGTCTGTCTTACCGGCATCCTCCTCCAAGTCATCATCCGATGAGTCGGACTCCGACTCTATCTCCTCCTCATACTCCTCCTCGCCCGGAGGTACTTCCTCTTCTCTCTGCTCCACGACCTCCTCCTGGGAGTATTCCCAATATTGCTTCCTTTTTTTCCCAGCTGAGAAGAAGGACCGGCGTCGGCTCCGGTCGACATGTTTGCACTAGTACAATATTAAGAAATGCAACTACTTAATTAATTAGCACAATAAATAAATGCAACTACTCTCATGTTAAGAAAAATAACAAAGGTCATGCACGAATTCACGGAAAAATTCGGCATGACCTTTGCTCTCTTTCTTAACATGAGAGTGCCCCATTCTCAACGGAAACGGAAGTTAATCAACATTTCGGGAGAAATGGGATAATGATTTGTACCTGCACAAAACAAATGCCTACATGTAGGAACAACAATGCACAAAAATAGATATTCAAACAGTAGATATTCAAGCAACATATACTTGCAAATGGATAAAAATGAGCTTGACTAAAACAGCGGACAAACATGATGAGATAAACATGATGAGATCATGTAACAATGGCACATCAAAATATAAAACTATCGAAGAACAGATTCTACACTTGCTAGTTTCATCATTATGTTCATAAGAACAAATGCTTACCTACTGGTTTTTTATAAGAACAAATGATATAGCTACTTCATCACTGTCCTAAAATTCTAGTAAAACTAGTACATAACCCATGTGTTGCATTTTTTTAAAAGAGAACCAAGGAATGACCAAAGCTACAAAAATTCCCTAGCTACTTTAGCAAATTACCTAGCTACAGGACACACACACACCTCTCTCTCTCTCTCTCTCTCTCTCTCTCTCTCTCTCACACACACACACACACACACACACACACACACACACACAGAGAGAGGACACACACACCTCACACACACACACACACACACACACACACAGGACTCACACACACATACACACAGAGGACACACACACACACATGACACACACACACAGAGGACACACACACCTCACACGCACACACACAGGACACACACACACCTCACAAATTTTTAATTTCATGAAATTGTAACTTATAGCCTGTTTTTACATGGTGAATCTAGTGTGGCTACAAAATTGGATTATGCAAAATTGGATTATGCAAAATTGGATTATACAAAATTGGATTACGCAAAATGGTTTCAAGCTGGTTGTTCAATCGGATTATACAAAATTGGAGGATGGAGAGGGGAGGATGGATAGGCGGCGGCTCACCGCGGGGAGGAGGCGTTGAAGGCGGCGGCGGCCGGAGTTGAGGCAGAGGCGGATTAGCACGAAGCTCAGGTGGGGCGGGGGCCTCCTCCAGTGGCGCGGGGTGGCTCCGGTGGCGCGGGGGGGCTGCAGTGTGGCGGCGACGGCTCCGGTGCGGCGCGAGGGCTCCGGTGAGTCGACGGCTAGGTGGGGGGGGGCATGGTTGATGTGTGAGCACGGGAGGGGGTAGGTGGTTAGGTTAAGTCTTAGGGGTGGCGCACCTTGTAGAAATGCGCCACCAAGTGTATCCTTATGCGTGGCGCATTTCTACAGAATGCGCCACGCATAAGGATACACTTGGTGGCACATTTCTACAAAGTGCGCCACCCCTAAGAACACTTAGTGGTGCATTTAGGCTAAATACGCCACCCCTAAGCACCATTTCATTTTTTAAATTAAAGTTTAACCATTTCATTATATTTGTTTAACCATTTCATTTTTTAATTAAAGTTTAACCATTTAATTATATTTCTATAAAGTTGTCAAACTTTATTAAGATTGACTTTGATCAAATCTTATATGCGGAGTAAAAAGAAACGGAGGGAGTATATGCGAAGCCGAACCAAGATCCACAAACACAAGATGTAGCGGCATTTGGAAACATAAGATTGTGATCATCAATTACAAAGTGCATATTAAATCCATGTATACACAAAGTGATCATGAATTACAAAATATTCTTCTTAAATTTTGAGATAGCTATCTAGCTATCGTTTCCTCACGATCTTCTTCTTGCCCTTCTTTGTCGTGGTTGAATAATTTAGGCCCGGGACGCTTTCACTTTTCCTCTTGAACGGGAGGAGACCTTTCTTCGATAGGGTTGTGTGATGGCGGAGAAGTTAATAGGTTTAGTTGGGTTTCCTTCCCTGTTAACCGCGCCAATAAACGATTCTTGATAACCCACAAGTCTAGGGGATCAATTGTAGCTTTTCGATAAATAAGAGTATCGATCCCACGAGGAGCAGAAGGTGTTGATAAGTGACACTGAATAAGGAAAGGGCTGCAAACACTCAAAGGTAAATATTTAGGGGTTTTTGGTTTAAGCAACATAAAAGTAAAAGACAGGCAGTAAAAGACAGGCAAAGTAAACGAAGTAAACAGGGTAACTGAGGAGTAGCAAGTGGCCCAATCCTTTCACAAGGATAAGCCTAGGAACTGAACTTATAAAAGCTAAAGCGTTCTTGAGAAAACACGAGAGAGATAGTTAAGTCACTTTCACCATACTCCGCCAAGTAATATGTATCGTGTTGATAAGTGTCGGTGAGTGGATCAATGCTAGTACACCTTCTAGACTAAGATAAGTGTACTCTTATGATTACACACCTTGCAAGCATCCGCAAATACAAGGTAGTAATTAAGGCATAAGCCTAACCACAGCATTACGATCAAGGATCCATAACTCCCTTGTGCAAAAGTCTGCGAACTGGGGTTCAGGTTTCTGTCACTCCGGCAACCCACCATAAGCATCCTTTGTGCACAATGTATTCCTCTAGGCCCATGAAAGGTGAAGTGTTATGTGTTCAACTCACATAACACCACTAGAGAAATAACAACACAACTTAAGTATCAAACAACACATAATACTTCAACATCATATGACTACTAACAACTAGACTTCTCCCATGTTCTCAAGAACTAAAGTAACTACTCACAAGACATAAAAGAGATCATGATTAGAGGTGATAGATGGGTGGTAAACAATCTGGACACAATGATATTTCTCCAACAAAACTCAATAGCATTCACCACAAGGTAGTAATCAACACCAACAGAGTAGAGAGGATAGATAGTACGGATTACAACACAAGTTGCAATTGTGAGATGAGATGGGACGAAGATGGAGATGGTGCTGATGTTGGGGATGATGTTGATGATGATCTCAATGATGCCCGTGACGCTGATGATGATGATGGCGACGATCTCCCCTTCCGGGAGGTGATCTCCCCGGCGGATTCTGCCCGCCGGAGATGGCTTTTCTCTTCTGTAGGTTTCCGCCCCGTGGCGGCGGTGAAACACGGAAACGACTCTTGTTTTAGGGTTTCCACACCAGGGGGCCTATATAGGCGAAAGGGGGCACCGAGGGGGGCCACCAGGCACCCTTCTAGCTGCCTGGTGGGTCCCCTCACCTCCCCCTTCGGTGATCCCCAGTCAATCTTCATAAAAATGCTCCCCGTAAAATTTCATCATATTTGGACTTGATTTGATTCAGCAACTTGGTATCCACTTTTTACCGCTGAATTTTGGTTCTGCTGCTTCGGCACCGGAAAGTTGTAAACTGTGTAAAATAAGCCAAAACAACATAAGAACAATACTTTAAAGTGGAATATATCAATGAATAGGGTGAAATCACAATATCAAATAGTGATGCTTTTTGGACGTATCAACTCCCCCAAGCTTATACCTCGCTTGTCCTCAAGCGTTTGCTGAGCTCGGTAAACCTCCACATGTTTCGAGAGTGAAGTGTCGATAAAGGAATACAAACAAGAAGCATTAAGATTCCTCACCAAACTTAAGCATCCTCAACAGCAACCTCAACTCATACGGTCCTTATGAGAAAGTAGTAACAATTATAACAAAGTAGGACCTGGAAAACTCATCAAATCATGACAAACATAGCCTTGGTCAAGGAACAACTAATAACTTTTACTTTTGTTCTTTCACTTATAATGGAACAGTTGAAGCTTTCGAAAGAACATGCTATTAGTCAAGAAGTGCACATGTCAACACAAAGGAAGATGTTTACTAAGCATAAGCTTTTGCAAACAAGTCACTTATTAAAAGATAATGTCAACAAAGATGTAACATGCTAGATTTCAATGCAACTTTATATGCAAGCATCTTCATCAACATCAAATGTCTGTTCTCTCTCTAGAAAGGAAGGAAGAAGGAAGGACTGACTCAGCACAAAATAAAGATAAACCCCGTGCAAAAGGGTAAGCAGGGAAAACTTATGTGCCATCTCTAGATCAAATAGAATAAAAACAAACTTTTGGGAGGTGCATGATCCGTCAACGACTGCTGATAGATAACTCACTCACTTCATGATTTGGACAAGTTTCGAGGAACGGCTCCCATGTGGGGACGATCACATCCCCTTGGATTCCTTTGTTTATCACTCGTAAAAGGGCGAAGGAACTTGTGTGTTAGTATTTATATTTTACGAGCTGGGAACTCATGCCAGTCCCTTCTCGTATTAGGGGTTTGCAGATTAGACATGCAATCCCAAGATAAAACTTGTCCAAATTAAGAAGATCATGGGTCACCCACCACTTCCTCATGAGCTGAATCAGCGGCACAAAATAGAAGATTTTGAACATCTAAAGATAGCACATAAATTATATACTTTAGGATTGCTAGTGGAATACCACAAGTAGGAAGGTATGGTGGACTCAAGTGGAAGAAGTTGGTTTCAAGGTATGGAAGTACAAGAAGAATTCCGCTTAGTACAGAGTTTGGGCTAGCAAGGCTTTGAGAGAGCAGACAATTGATGAAAACTTAGATGCAAGCAATACAAAGCATAAACATTAAAACTAGCATGAAACATCAAGTTGTCTTCCTTGTTAACATAACACTTCAAGCATAATAACACAAAGGTTTTGGCTATGTCGCTACTTTGAGAAAAACAAGCTTGTTGTTATGACCAAAGCTATACTTGCCAAGATTAAATAAAGTTTTCGAAGCCATACCTGATATAAGGTCAATACTCCCCATAAGAATCAGCTCATAATGTCGTTTGCGTGAAGAGAATACCAAGTGCAGCGAAGAAACCAATAGACTTCTCATTAATATTCCTTCATAGACGAATCCACGCTCACGGATACAAAGCTCTCCACAAAAGGAGTGATAGACCTCAAAGCAACACCTATTTCATAAAGTGACCTCCCTAGACATGATATGACTCTACTTGACTCCTAAAGACAAAGATAAAGATAAAGATACCGGGCACTCCCACAAGCTTGGAACAAGCTAAGGGGGTGCCATTACCCGAGGAGTTTTACTCCCACTCTTCCTGCTCCTGCCCTTTTAAATCTTTGATTACGCGTCGCAGGGCTAGGTTTTCACGTTCCAAGATCTCCACTTGTGCCTTCAGCACACATAAATCCTCAGAAAACTGGTTGGTGATACGGTAGGCTTCAGACATGGTAGATGGTACTTGTAGGGCTTCAGTTGAAGGGGCTGTTCCTGCAAGTTTGAGAGAAAGATCGTATTAAGGTTGAACAAACCCCACCATAATGGGGTTGCTTGGACCCCCTTCTTGTTGGGAGGTGACGGTCTTGACTTATTTCCTCACAGAGCACTCCATCTCCGCTTTTCTTGCAGCAATCTCCTCTTCCGTGGCCCACCCGACGTACTTCTTTTGCTTGTAGTCTTGCTGGAGTTGTCGTAGACGACGGCCCATGTAATCTTCTCCGCTCGAGCCACAAGAATACATTGCCAATCAACAGCTTTTTCCCTGGCAGAAATAGACCGAGAAAGAAAACACACGAAATCGAGAGATACGGTGCCGGGACGATCCGGGCAAATATATAGCAAAAATTTCTGCAACAAAAGGAAGGTTTCAAGCCTAGGTGGAGTCGGAGGCGGAGTCTAGGGCAGCCAGGAGGGTGCCCAGCGCGGCCAGGAGGGGGGCCGCGCCAGGGGGCCTCCTGGCCTCCCTGGAGCTCCTCTCCGGCTACACTCGGGCTTGGAATTTTCCTAATTTTGCAAAAACTCTGAAAAGTTAACTTTTATGGACGTTCACGGTGTTTTCTTACCATAATTAATACCTTCTCTAATTATTCTCCTGTCGGAGTCTGAAACTGGGCTGCAACATGTTCTTCATGAGTACTTGTATATATCATGTTTGCATCCACATTGATTGGATCACCTGCCATATAATGTTTGATTCTTTGTCCATTCACAACTTGAGGTTTGGTGCCTTCGAAATTATTGATCTTGATTGCACCCGACCGATATACTTCTTCGATATGAAAAGGTCATTCCCATCTGGAAAGTAGTTTACCTGGAGAAAACCTGAAACGTGATCTAAACAACAAAACTTTATCACCAACATTAAATTCACGTTTCAGAATTCGTTTATCGTGCCACTTCTTTACCTTTTCCTTGAACATTTTAGCGGTCTCGTAAGCTTCACTTCTCCACTCATCTAGAGAAGTCAAGTTCATGAGACGATTTTCACCAGCTAACTTTGGGTCAGCATTCAGCTCATTGACAACCCAGAAAGCTTTATGCTCTAACTCTAATGGTAAATGGCAAGCCTTGCCATAGACCATCTTATACAGAGACATGCCCATGGGGTTTTTGTAAGCAGTTCTATACGCCCACAAAACATCTCCTAACTTCTTTGACCAGTCCTTTCTAGAACTGTTTACTGTTTTCTGCAAGATCAACTTGATCTCCCTATTGGTGAGCTCAACATGCCCACTAGTTTGAGGGTGGTACGGTGATGCAATCCTATGATTGACATCGTACTTGGCTAGAGCTTTCCTAAAAGCTCCATGCGTGAAGTGTGACCCTCCATCTGTCATGAGGTACCTTGGTACTCCAAACCTAGGAGAAATTACATCTTTGAGCATTTTCAAAGATGTCTTATGATCAGTGCTCTCAGTGGGGATTGCTTCAACCCACTTGGTTACATAATCAACAACAACTAAGATGTGTGTGTACTTGTGTGAAGGAGGAAAAGGACCCATAAAATAAAAACCCCAGCAATCGAAAGGTTCGATCACTAGTGAGTAATTCATAGGCATATCATTTCTCCTGCTAATGTTACCAAATCTCTGACACTTATCACAAGATAGAACGTACCTTCGGGCGTCCTTAAAGAGAGTAGGCCAATAAAAACCTGATTGTAAAACTTTATGTGCGGTCCTTTCACCGGCATGATGTCCTCCATAGGGACTATCGTGACATTGTCAAAGAATGTCCTGCTGCTCGTGCTCCGGTATACACCTTCTTACGATCCCGTCCACACCTTCTTTATAAAGATGTGGATCATCCCAAAATTAATGCCTCAAATCCGTGAAGAATTTCTTCCTCTGCTGAAATGTGAAACCTGGAGACAAAAACTTTGCAACGATAAAATTAGCATAATCTACAAACCAAGGGTCGGAATGAGATTGTACTTTTACAATAGCAAGCCGTTCATCTGGGAAACTGTCGTTGACTTTAATAGGATCGTGCGGGATATCTTCCATCCTTGAAAGATTATCCGCCACCGGATTGTCTTCTCCTTTTCTATCGACAATCTGCAAATCAAACTCTTGAAGAAGGAGTACCCACCTAATGAGTCTTGGTTTGGCATCCTTTTTCTGCATAAGATACTTAATGGCAGCATGGTCAGTATGAATAATAACTTTAGAATCAGCAATATACTACCTAAACTTATCTCAAGAAAACACCACTGCCAAGAATTCCTTCTCAGTAGTAGCATAATTCTTTTGAGCACTATCAAGTGTTTTGCTGGCATAGTGGATGACATTCAACTTCTTGTCAACCCTTTGTCCTAAAACAGCTCCAACAGCAAAATCACTAGCATCACACATAATTTCAAAAGGAAAATTGCAGTCAGGTGGTTGTACTATAGGAGCGGTTATCAAGGCTTTCTTAAGAACTTCAAAAGCTTCCTTACAATCTTCATCAAATACAAAAGGGGCATCCTTCTGGAGAAGATTGGTAAGGGGTCTCGAGATCTTAGAAAAGTCCTTGATAAATCTTCTATAGAAACCAACATGACCTAGAAAACTACGAATACCTTTAATGTCCCTTGGATAAGGCATCCTTTCAATAGCTTCAATTTTTTCCTTGTCCACTTCAATTCCCCTTTCAAAAATCTTGTGTCCAAGAACTATCCCTTCGTTAACCATGAAATGGCACTTCTCCCAATTGAGCACCAAATTTGTTTCTTCACATCTCTGCAAAACTTTATTAAGATTGTGGAGACAGTGGTCAAAGGAGTTTCCATAGACGGAAAAGTCGTCCATGAAAACTTCTACAATCTCCTCACAGAAATCATGAAATATTGCAGACATACATCTCTGAAAAGTAGCAGGTGCATTGCACAAACCAAAAGGCATACGCCTATAAGCATAAGTACCGTAAGGACACGTGAAAGTGGTCTTCTCTTGATCCGCGGTGTTGACATGAATCTGGGAGAAGCCAGAGTACCATCAAGATTGCAGAAGTGGGTGTTTTTAGACAACCGCTCGAGCATCTTATCAATAAAGGGCAAAGGATAGTGGTCCTTCCAGGTGGCCTTGTTTAACTTCCTGAAATCAATACACATTCTATATCCAATAATAGTCCTCTGAGGTATTAGTTCATTTTTATCATTAGGAACAACAGTCATACCTCCTTTTTTAGTAACGCAATGAACGGGACTTACCCACATTACTATCAGCTATAGGATAGATGATACCTGCGGCTAGAAGTTTGAGAACCTCCGTCCTAACCACGTCGTTCATCTTTGGGTTCAAGCATCGTTGATGATCAACAACAGGTTTAGCATCGGGCTCGAGATTGATAGTATGTTGGCAAATGGATGGACTAATACCCTTGAGATCATCAAGAGTATAGCCAATAGCACCTCGGTGTCTGCGGAGTGTCTCCAATAATCGTTCTTCTTCATACCCTGAAAGGTTAGAATTGATAATAACAGGATATACTTTCTTTTTATCTAAATAAGCATACTTGATCGTATCGGGTAGTGGTTTTAGGTCGAACACCGGTTCTTCTTTCGGTTGCGAGAGGATTCCTAAAGGTTCAACCGGGAGGTTGTGCTTCAGGATGGGAGTTTTTCTTAAAAATATGTCTTCTAGTTCATCCCTCTCCTGCATATGTATATCATTCTCGTGGTCTTCCATAAATTGCTGCAAAGTGTCATTAGGAGGAATAGCAATGGAAGCAATTTCTTCAATAATTTTGTCATTACTTGACAGGTCAGGACCACGAGGTTGCTTAGAAAACTTAGAAAAATTAAATTCATACGGCTCACCGTTGAATTCAACAGAAATTTTACCTTTCTTGCAATCTATTATAGCTCCGCAAGTGCCGAGGAAGGGCCTACCAAAGATAATAGGGCAAAAACTATCTTGCACTGAACCAAGTACAAGAAAGTCTGTAGGATATTTTACCTTCCCGCAGAGTACTTCAACATCTCTTACAATCCCAACTGGAGAGATTGTTTGTTTATTCGCAAGATGGATAGTGACATCTATGTCCTCGATCTCACACGACTGAATCTCGTGCATGATCTCTTGATAAAGTGTGAAGGGAGTAGCGCTGACGCTAGATCCCAAATCACATAGCCCGTAGTAATTATGATCTCCTATTTTGACAGATACAACTGGTGTACCTGAAATTGGGCCTTTGTTCCTGGCTGTGACAATGTTAGTGGCAACAGCACAAAAACTAATAGTGAATTCTTCGATATCACTGGTTACCAGATCCTTGACCATTGCAACTTGAGGCTGGACCTTGATCATGTCCTCAGGTTCGTCAGTGGTCCTTCTATTCTTGTTTAGAATACCTGTAACAAAAGAGTGCTCCTTTATCCTGGAGGGATAAGGGGGCTGTTCATACACAACTGCAGGTAAAACAGGATCAGTAACATTAATCTCAATTGGTGACTCCTTGAAAGGTTTATGATGTTGACTCTCCTTCTTCCTGGAAGAATCAATATGAGAAGCAAAGTCCTTGCAAAAGTCAACCATTAGCTGGGAATGAAGACCAATTTTAGAGCAAAAGGTATTAAAGTAATCAGTCTTCACATAACTCTCAATGTAGTCATGCTCATAGTTTATAGCGGGTTAAATACCTTTATCAATTTCCCAGTCTTCAGTGTTCTTCTGGATCCTTTCTATAAGATCCCATTTTTCTTCCATACTTCTGGTCTGGGATACCCCACTAGAGGAGGCATCCAACATCTCCTTGTCCTGGCGAGGAAGCCTGGCATAAAAATTTGTAAGTATAATTTCCTTGGGGAGCTCATGGTTTGGGAATTTGAGCATCAGGGACTTCAGTCTCCCCCAAGCTTGAGGGATGCTCTCTTCGTCGCGAGACCAAAAGTTGTAGATGTAGTTCCTGTCTTGATGAATTTCACGAAGAGGATAAAAATTTGCATAAAAGAGAGACATAAACTCTGGCCATTCAAGCAGATCAGAGTTATCGAGTAGCTTATACCAATCTGAAGCTTTATCTTTGAGTGATATGGAGAATAGTTTCTTCATGACGAACTCCATCGTCACACCTGCAAGCTTGAATAAAGAACATAATTGTGATAAATATAGCAGGTGTTCTCCCGGATTTCCTTCTCCTGTATAACGATTAGCCAAGACATAATCAACAATACCAGATGGTATTTTATAGGGCACAATTTCAGTAGGGGTAGGAGTGACCACCACAGTCGTGGGGCGGCTCCTTACGAGCAACGAACCAACAGCAGAAGAGTCCATAAGGACTGAAAGTAACAACAGAAAATAAAAGTTCCCTTACCGGCTTCACTTACCAATAGCGCTACACTCCCCGGCAACGACGCCAGAAAAGCTCGTTGATGGCGGAGAAGTTAATAGGTTTAGTTGGGTTGCCTTCCCTGTTAACCACGCCAATAAACGATTCTTGATAACCCACAAGTCTAGGGGATCAATTGTAGCTTTTCGATAAATAAGAGTATCGATCCCACGAGGAGCAGAAGGTGTTGATAAGTGACACTGAATAAGGAAAGGGCTGCAAACACTCAAAGGTAAATATTTAGGGGTTTTTGGTTTAAGCAACAGAAAAGTAAAAGACAGGCAAAGTAAACGAAGTAAACAGGGTGACTGAGGAGTAGCAAGTGGCCCAATCCTTTCACAAGGATAAGCCTAGGAACTGAACTTATAAAAGCTAAAGAGTTCTCGAGAAAACACGGGAGTGATAGTCAAGTCACTTTCACCATACTCCGCCAAGTAATATGTATCGTGTTGATAAGTGTCGGTGGGTGGATCAATGCTAGTACACCTTCTAGACTAAGATAAGTGTACTCTTATGATTACACACCTTGCAAGCATCCGCAAATACAAGGTAGTAATTAATGCATAAGCCTAACCACAGCATTACGATCAAGGATCCATAACTCCCTTGTGCAAAAGTCTGCGAACTGGGGTTCAGGTTTCTGTCACTCCGACAACCCACCATAAGCATCCTTTGTGCACAATGTATTCCTCTAGGACCATGAAAGGTGAAGTGTTATGTGTTCGACTCACATAACACCACTAGAGAAATAACAACACAACTTAAGTATCAAACAACACATAATACTTCAACATCATATGACTACTAACAACTAGACTTCTCCCATGTTCTCAAGAACTAAAGTAACTACTCACAAGACATAAAAGAGATCATGATCAGAGGTGATAGATGGGTGGTAAACAATCTGGACACAATGATATTTCTCCAACAAAACTCAATAGCATTCACCACAAGGTAGTAATCAACACCAACAGAGTAGAGAGGATAGATACTATGGATTACAACACAAGTTGCAATTGTGAGATGAGATGGGACGGAGATGGAGATGGTGCTGATGTTGGGGATGATGTTGATGATGATCTCGATGATGCCCGTGACGCTGATGATGATGATGGCGACGATCTCCCCTTCCGGGAGGTGATCTCCCCGGCAGAATCTGCCCGCCGGAGATGGCTTTTCTCTTCTATAGGTTTCCGCCCCGTGGCGGTGGCGAAACACGGAAACGACTCTTGTTTTAGGGTTTCCACCCCAGGGGGCTTATATAGGCGAAAGGGGGCATCGAGGGGGGCCACCAGGCACCCAAGAGGGTGCCTGGCGCGGCTAGGAGGGGGGCCGCGCCAGTCACCCTTCTGGCTTCCTTGTGGGTCCCCTCACTTCCCCTTCGGTGATCCCCAGTCAATCTTCATAAAAATGCTCCCCGTAAAATTTCATCGTATTTGGACTTGATCTAATTAAGCAACTTGGTATCCACTTTTTACCGCTGAATTCTGGTTCTGCTGCTTCGGCACCGGAAAGTTGTAAACTGTGTAAAATAAGCCAAAACAACATAAGAACAATACTTTAAAGTGGAATATATCAATGAATAGGGTGAAATCACAATATAAAATAGTGATGCTTTTTGGACGTATCATTGTGGTGTATGTATCCTGAGCGGCGTAGTCATCCTCCATCTTCGGGTCGCCGTACTTGTCAAAGTCTTGCTCATTGGCGACTCCATCCGTTCCGATGATGTTTCTTTTGCCTCTCCTCACTACAACGCGGCTCGGCTTTGATGGGTCGGTAATGAAGAAGCATTGGTACACTTGGCGAGCCAGTACCCATGGCTCATATTTCGCGGTGACGTTTGCGCCCGCAGACTTGGATTTGATTCGGGTATAGCCATGGTGGTGAAGTACCGGTCTTCTTTTACGACGCTCTTGGTCCATCTCACACGGAACATTGACACCTTCTCTCCACAGTAGTCAAGCTCCCATATGTCCTCGATCCTTCCATAGAATCTTTCCTTGACGTCATCGGTGTAGAATATCCCCGTTACCCCATAGTTCTGGTAATCGTAGTTATTGTCCTTTTCCTCCGTGTAGAATGTGTAGCCGTTGATATCATACGCTTGATAAGTCATCAGGTTGCGTGCGGCACCCTGTGACAAGGTGAATATCATCTTTTCTTCCTCTGAAGCGTTCCTTCGCGGGGGATTAGCACGAAGCTCGTCCCTGAACCAAGTCATGAAACCGGAGTTGTGCTCTTTGATTATCCATGGATCTCGGTCCGTTATCTGCAGGCCGTGGTCACTGTACTTCTTCCTGATTAAATCCTTGTGCTTTACTATCCAAGGATCGACCAGCTGGATGTGTTGTAGCACGACTAGGCTTGCTCTTTCAAAGTCGATGTCTCGACCGTCAAAGTTGACATGCATTGCGCGGCTTCCCTCGTGGTGACCACACCCATCGGTACTGCCAAAGTTCTTGTTGACGGCCATACCAACAGGGTTCTCGGTGTTGAGATAATTTGTGCAAAAAGAGATGCACTCTTCAGTTAGAAAGCCCTTCGCTATGCTTGCATCTGGACGGGACCTGTTACAAACGTATTTTTTGATGTGTCCATTCATCCTTTCGAACGGCATCATGCTGCGCAGAAACTCAGGCCCGAATTGGACGATATCCTCCACGATGTGGATCAGCAGATGCACCATAATGTCGAAGAACGCGGGCGGGAAATAGATCTCAAGCTCGCATAGTATGAGCACAATCTCCTCCTGTAGCCTTTTGAGTTGCGTAGCGCAAATCGACTTCCGGGAGATGACGTCAAAAAAGTTGCAAAGGCCAAACAACGTTTTACGGACGTGGTCGTCCATTATCCCTCGCATCGCAACCGGGAGAATCTGCATCATCAGCACGGCACAGTCGTGAGATTTCATCACAATGAAACGCTGCTTCACGTCGTCTAGGTATCTGCTTATCTTCCCTGCGTAGACATTCGGAAATTTTACTCCTATGAGGCAGTGGATAAACCGCTTGATCTCCTCCTCGCACAGAGTGAAGCATGCCGGGGGGCATTGATCAATACCGGTCTTCTTCTTGGTCGTCCTTTTTCATTTGCGAGAGTTTTGTGTTTCCGTATCCTCTTCCTCCTCCGGCTCATCATCGTCGTCACTAGGGGGGTGAAGTTCCCTCCTGATGCCCATAAATTTCAAGTCATTCCTTGCTTTTGGCCCGTCCTTGGTCTTCTCCGGCATGTTGAGCAGCGTGCCAAACAAGCTCTCGCACAAGTTCTTTGTGATATGCATGAGATCAAGGTTATGAGGACTGCGGAGGAGACTCCAGTATTCAAAATCCCAAAAAACAGACCTCGCTTTCCATACCCTCATCAATGGCTGAGTCTTCTTTTTTTTTCTTTCCCGGCGCGGGTCACTCTTTCCAAGTTTTCAGCAAGTTGTCGATTTCTTTGCCGCTCCTTCGAGCTGGGGTGGCCGGAGCTCCTCGCTTCCATCGAACATATGTCCCTGTTTTCTCCACGCGTGTTTCTTGGGAAGCCACCTCCGAGACCCCTGGAACACGGTTTTTGAAGATCCAGGATCTTTTGGTAGCTGGCGGTACATTGTATTATCCATGCCCTAACGCATGCACAGAATCCTTGGACCACCTACCGTGAGAAATATCCGTATCCGAGATAGTCGTGCACCGTCGTAATCACCGCGGCTTTCATTGGGAAATATTGTTTTGCCGCGGCGTCCCACGTATTGACTCCGTCTTTCCATAACGTTTCTAGCTCCTCTTTCAACAGCTGCAGATATAGATTGAGGTCCGTACCTAGTTGTTTCGGCCCTTGAACTAGCATACACATTGTTATGTACTTTTCCTTCATGCACTTCCAGGGGGGAAGGTTGTATATGCATAAAAACACGGGCCAGGTACTGTGTGTGCTGCTCTGGCCGCCAAACGGATTGACTCCATCGGCGCTCACACCAATCCTGAGGTTCCTTGGTTCTTTCCCAAAATCTGGGTATTTGAGGTCCAACGCAGTCCATTGGCTACCATCTGAATGGTGCCTCAGCATGTCCTCCTTTTCTGGATCCGGGTTCGGGTCATCCTCTTTTAGCTTCCTTCTATCCGCGTGCCAGGTCATGAGCTTTGCTTCCTCGGGGTCTACGAAATATCTCTGCAGACGGGGAGTGATCGGAAAGTACCATACCACTTTTCTAGGAACTTTCTTCCCTCTCTTGTATCGACTAACACCGCACACCGAACATGTGGTTTTATCTTCGTCCTCACCCCGATAGATCATGCAATCATTTATGCTGACGTGGTATTTAACGTGCGAAAGATCGAGAGGGCAAAGGACTTTCTTGGCCTCAGCGATACTAGTTTGGCACGTGTTGCCCTTCGGAAGACAATCATGCCAGAATGCCATGTTATCATCGAAGCTTTCATCGGTCCATTTGTGTTTTGCCTTCATCTCCATAGCCCCAAGTGTTACATTCAAGCGGGTATCCCCGTCGTTGCATCCTTCGTACAACTTCGTAATCGCGTCGTTCTCGAGTTGCGCCATCTTTGCTTTGTCTCTAGCTGCACCTCTTGCATTCAATGCCTCTTTGACAAGAAGCTCTTGAATATGAGGGTCCCGCACCCACCTTGAATCCTCATCATGTCCGACATCTTGATCTTCATGTCCGGCATCTTGATGTACATGATCCGCTTCGGCATCTTCTTCATGATCATGTACGGGATGCTCTTCGTCTTCTCGCCCGCCGCTGTTGTCTGGTTGCCCTTCCTCATTTACTGGCGCCCCACCATTGACGTCCTCCTCCTCACCAGCTTCATCACTTATCCACCGTGTGTATCCATCCATCAAACCATTACGCTTCAGGTGTCTTTGCAATATTCCGGAATCACGCTCGGTCACGCACTGCAGTTTGCATCTCCGACACGGACATCTTATATCCGACCTAATATTCCTTAGCATGTCGTTTGTCGCACATTGCATCCACCTAGCCACGGTGATATCGCTCAGCATCTCGTGGACCATGGTCGATGACCTGCGTGCACGGAGAGAGCAACACAATTATATATCACAGTCGTCGCAGGAAAAATTCGGCATGACCTTCCCTAATAATGCATGGGAGCATGCGGAGAGTGCACGAGAAATTTTCCGAAACGGAAATGAATCGACATTTCAGCAAAACATTGGCCACTCAAGATTCACATATACATCAAACCACCATAAGCTTCACATATACATCAAACCACCACAAGCTTCACATATACATCAAACCCAAGCTTCACATATACAACAAACCCCAAGCTAATAAAGGCAAGTATATGGGTCATAAATGGAACAAATGAGTTTTGGAGGAGTTCCACTTACTTCAATATGAAACAAAATAGATGTAATGCCAAGTATCGATGGATAAATGGAAGAAATGAGGTGGGGAGGAGGAGAAAAACGAATAGATCTAGGGTGAGAAGAGTGGATCTAGTTTGAGAATTGTGTGGAGTGAATGAGAGGTGGTAGGTGGGGTGGAGTAGATAAGGGCATCTCTAGGCATTTAGTGGCGCATATAGCAAGTCAGTGGTGGCGCATTTGTGAAATGCGCCACCCCTAAGCTCTTTTGGGTGGCGCATTTCACAAATGCGCCACCCCTAAGGACCTTATGGGTGGCGCATTAACAGAATGCACCACCCCTAAGCTCTTAGGGGTGGCGCATATTGGGAATGCGCCACCTATAAGGTTCTTAGGGGTGGCGCATATTACTAAATGCGCCACGTATAAGATCATCCAGGGTGGCCCACTCTAAGGGGGTGGCGCACAAGAAAATAATGCGCCACCCATAAGGTCTTATGGGTGGCGCATTATTTTCCAGTGCGCCACCCCTAACAGATGGTGGCGCATGGCCTGCTATATGCGCCACTAATAAGCTTTCCATGTATAACTATTTCCTTAGTAGTGAGAAGCAAGGGGGCAGTAACTACCGCAAGATGGAATGAGGCGGCTTTCGCCCAAACAGCTTTGAAGCGCCCTGCCCGACACATAGTAAGCCTGGACGTCCAGCTAATCACACTTGGGAACGGTGCAACTTCATGAAGGAATTTGCAATGATGAGAAAACCAAGGACCTCCCGGGTCTGCTGGTGGATCCGGCCATGGCAACCATAACCAAAATTCAGGTCATGAAGGAGCCGGCACAACACACCAACAGCAGGGACCCGGAGGAGGAGGACAGCAAGGGCAACCAGGATCTATCGGGTTCCAAGCAAATCCCAAGCAACTTCAGAATCACTCAGCTTTTCATTTCTTCACCACTAGCAGCCGTCGAAGAAACAATTAACTGCAACAGAGGGCTGCTATGGCCATAGCTACAGAGCCGGCTTGGCCCAGGTGGCTTAACTGGTCATAACAGCCAATCACCTGGACAAGAGATGACCATACCCTGGTGGTAGATAACCCGGGGGCACTGGCTCTGGTAGTCTCTCCACAAGTTGGAGGATACACACTTGATAAAGTGCTTATGGACGGAGGCAACAACATCAACATTCTGTACTATGAGACCTTCCTCAGGATGGGTTTAACTCAGAAGCAGCTACAACAATCCCACACCGTCTTCCATGGAACTGTCCCAGGCAAGTCGGCAAGACCGATAGGAAAAATCTACCTGGAGACGGCCATTGGAAACGCTGAAAACTTTTGCTCTGAGCTCATACCCTTTGAAGTAGTTGATCTTGAGAGCCCCTATCACGCCATCTTAGGCCGACCGGCTTATGCTAGGTTCATGGCACGACCGTGTTATGTGTACCTAATGCTCAAAATGTCGGGTCCTTATGGCCCGATCACTGTGGAAGGAAGCCGGTCCAGGGCAACAGAGTGCGACCAGCAACATGTCAAGATTGCCGACTCAACGTGCGCCAAAGAAGACCTAACAGCATACAAAGAGAAAGTGGACCCGGCAGATACCACAATCTTGAAGAAACCGACTCCTGATAACAACCCCAAGTTCCAACCGGCTGAAGACACAAAGAAAGTTGACTTTGTCCCTGGTGATTCTACCCAGCAGTTCATCATCGGGGTCGGGTTGTATGATAAATAGGAAAGCACGCTCATCGAGTTCCTCCGTGAGAATCAAGACATCTTCGCATGGCAAACTTCTGACATGCCGGGTGTCCCGAGGGAACTCGTTGAGCACCACCTAAATACAAACCCAAGATTAAAGCCGGTCAAACAATTCCTTCGTCGATTCAACGCTGAAAGGAGGAACGCCATTGGGGAAGAGATAGCTTGGCTTCTAGCTTCCGGGTTTATCATGGAAGTATTCTATCCGGAGTGGCTTGCAAACCCAGTCATGTCTTAAAAAAGAACGAGACTTGGCGTATGTGCATCGACTACACCGACTTAAACAAGGCCTGCCCAAAGGATCCCTTTGCCCTACATGATGACCCTCAACTGTAGAGGATCGTTTGTAGCGTTTTCGATAAATAAGAGTGTCGAACCCAACAAGGAGCAGAAGGTATTGGCAAGTGACTTTGGTAAAGAAATAGCTGCAGGAACTGAAAGATAACTTTTTAGGGGTTTTCGGTATAAGGAACAAGAAGGTGAAAGCGAGCAAGGTAAAAGGCAATGACGAGTAACAAGTGGCCCAATCCTTTTGAGCAAAGGAGAGCCCTAGCAACTGAACTTATAAAGGCTAAAGCGTTCTTGAGGACACACGGGATAAATAGTCACGTGCTTTCGCCATATTCCGTATCGGTACTGTGTGCTGTGCTGATAAGTGTTGAGTGGGTGGATATATGCTAATGCACCCTCTAGACTAAGATAAGTGCATTCTTATGAGTAAAAATCTTGCAAGCATCCGCAAATACAAGATAGTAATTAAGGAAAAAGCCTAACCATAGCAATGCGATCATTGATCCATTGTTCCCTTGTGCAAAAGTGTGCGAGCTGGGGTTCAGGTTTCTTTCACTCAGGCAACCCATCGTAAGTATACTTTGTAGACAATATATTCCCCTAGGTCCTTAATAAGGCGAAGTGTTGAGTGTTCGACTCGCACAACACCACTAGGAAAATAACAACACAACTTAAATATCAAACAACACATATTACTTCCACATCATATGACTACTAACAACTAGACTTCTCCCATGTCCTCAAGAACTAAAGTAAGGACCTAGGGAATAAATAGACTTCTCCCATGTCCTCAACACCATGTTCAACTAGACTTCTCACAAGACATAAAATAGATCATGGATTAGAGGGGATAAATATATGATAAACAATCTGGACACAATGATATTTCTCCAACAAAACTCAATAGCATTCATCAGAAGGTAGCAATCAACACGGGTAGAGTAGAGAGGATAGATAGTACAGATTACAACACAAGTTGAACTTGTGAGGTGAGATTGGATGAAGGTGAAGATGATGATGATGTTGGGGATGATGTTGATGATGATCTCTATGATGCCCGTGATGATGGTGATGACGATGGCGATGATCTCCCCTTCCAGGAGGTGTTCTCCCCGGCGGAATCTGCCCGCCGGAGATGTCTTTTCTCCTCTGTAGGTTTCCTCCACGGAGCGGCGGCGGAACTCCGAAAACTCTCTCCCTTTTAGGGTTTTTGGAATATGAACGATATATAGGCAAAAGTGGGGGAGCCTTGAGTGGCCCCAGGGGTCCAGGCGCCCTCCCGGCGCGGCCAGGGTGGGGGCCGCGCCAGGTGGTCGCCTGGGCACCCTGTGGCCCCCTCCGGCCCCTCTTCGACGTGTCTTCGTTAATCTTCTGAAAAATTCCCTCCATCGATTTTCAGGTAATTTGGAGGTATTCTTCTTCAGCAACTCAGCGTCCACTTTTTACCCCTGAATCCTGCGTCTGCTGCTTCGGAATCGAAAAGTTGCAAACTGTGTAAATTAAGACAAAAAAACATAAGAACATCATCATATCATGAAATATATCAATGAATAAGAAATAATTACTATATAAAATAGTGATGCATTTTGGACGTATCAACTTACCCAAGCTTAGACCTCGCTTGTCCCCAAGCGAATACTGAGCTCGGTAAACCTGTCCACAAGTTTAGAGAGTGAAGTGTCGATAAATAGAATACGTACAATAAGCATCAAGGTTTCTTCATCAAACTCAAGCATCCTCAACAGCAACCTCAACTCATAAGGTCCTTATGATAAAGTGTAACAATTATAATCAAAAGCAGGGATGAGAAAACTCATCAAATTACGGCAAACATATCCTTGGTCAAAGGACAACTGATAACTTTTACTTTTTCTCTTTCTAAATATGATGAAACAATTTGAAACTTTTGAAAGAACATGTTATCAGTCATGAAGTGCAAATGCTAACACACAGGAAGATGTTTGCTCGGCAAAAGCTTTCGCAAACAACTTACTTATCAAAAGGTAATGTCAATGATGATATGGCATGGCAAAACTTAATGAAACATTATAAGGATGAATCCTCATCAGCATCAAGTGTCTGTTCTCTTCGGGAAAAGAAAGAAGTAGGAAAACTGACTCAAAATAAAAGTAAAGGAAAGGCCTTGTTAAATCCGAGCTAGTACGTATGCCAGTTTGAGGGGAACGAGGATAATCCTCAGGATGCGGAACCAGTTGGTGAAGTTTGTCCCATCTGTTTTTTAGCTTATCTTTCTCTAGGAATGATCCTAAGTTGAACGAGGGGCGAGGTGCTGCCATCTACAAGGTTGATTCACAAGGATACATATTTAGACTTTTGTTCATAATGTGGAGTTTCAATTTAATCTCAAAATTCTAGAAAGCTCCCACTTAGATAAACACCTCTCAATTTAACTAAGTGATTACACAATCCCAGCCCCCATACCTCCCCCGATCGTCACGGCCATCAGTATGCGAACCAGGTAGGCCTCTAAGCCAATCACATCAAGCATGTGACTCGTGCTCGACCTTTCGGTCCCCTGTGTTCCAGGCCCGCATCTACATACGTCAAGCCTGCCAATCGAACCTTGATGTTAGCTGTTCAGCAAGGCCATATCTGCATATGCCAGGCTTGCCGAACCCAACCTCATGCGAACTCTGTTGAATATGTAGGACAACTCCGGTATGTACGGAGCATCAAGCCATATGGGAGAACCTTCTAGGCGGTGCCCACCAAGGGAGAACACAATGTTGGTATTGTGAGAGATGGTCCTGTTTCGTGCTACCGTCGATATATCTAGCATACTAGCATAAAACAGAAAGTAAAACTGTAAATCATACAACCTATGATCCCCCTTCATGCAAAGCAAAGTTAAACGCCTTTCTACTTTAGCTTGTGCAAGTTTTACGTGGCTGCTAGGGGTTTCGAGAGAGAGAACCGTTTCTATCCTGCGAAAAACATGCCACAACACCATCTCCCATCCGTCTCTATTACACCCCTGTCGGGGCCCTCCGTTGCAAACATCTTCGCATCGGAAATGCAGAGAGACAGAAACCCCCAGCCACATTATATGGTACAAGCCATATGTCAAGCGTGGAACCAGTCTCGCGTAAACGCGTAAGGTCGGTCGGGGGCCGCTTCATCAAACATTGCCGCAACACTAAATGAGTACACGTGGGAGGGTAACGAATGAAGATTCGATGCCCACATCCTATATGTGTTCTACCCGTACAATACATCTACGCATAGCTAGCTCATGATACCACTGTTGGGATACGGGGCAGAAAACACAAATTTTTCATACCTACGGTACCCGAACCCAAGATCTATGCTATGGCGATGTAAAGTAACGGAGGGAATCGGTGTTCATACCTTTGAAGACCGAAAGAGGGAAACGTTCTTGCGAACGTGGCTGGCGTAGACTCGGAACTACGACCTCCCTGTCGTTTAGAAGACCACCACCGGCGAGGATGACTCCCAGTAAACCTCCAGCGACGAAGTAGCACCACAGGTGTAGTGCCTTGAAGAGATTATACACGTACGGTACAATCGATGTTCCTCCCGGGCCCCGAACCAGGAGAGCAGCGGAAGAAAGACGACTACGGATCCCGATTCCAGCAGAGCGACGGCCTGCCTTATGGTGGAGAACTCCAATCCAGGTGCAGACTCCAAACAAGGGGAGTCCACTTCCGGGAAGGAGAAGGAGGAAGGAGATATTGGTTTGTTGGAAAAAAGGGGGGTCTACCCCTCCTTATATAGGCCAAGGGGGGGTGCCATCCTCCTCCCCTCCCCCATGTGGGACTAAACTCCCAAGGGGGGGGGAGTGCGCCGGCCAAGGGGGGTGGTGGGCCCCACCCTTGGCGCCAAGCACAAGGGGGGAGACCCCCTCCTCCCTTAATGGCCCCATGGGCCCATTTAGCCTTTTTCGCATTTTTTTAATTTATTACATACTCCCTCCGTTCCTTGATATAAGGTGTATAGTTTTCTTAAATTAACGAACTTTGACCAAATTTGTAGATAAATATATCGATATAAATTATACCAAAATAGTACCATCAGATTCATCTTGAAATATATTTTCATACTGTATTTATTAAATATCATACATGTTGATATTTTTTGCTATAAATTTGGTCAAAGTTGAATTTTTTTGACTTTTTTAAGAAAACTATACACCTTATATCAAGGAACGGAGGGAGTATGTTTTAAATATCTAATTCAGATAATTAAATAATAAAACATTATTAAAACAATTAAAGTTTATTTTGAACTATTCAAAATGTCCGGAAACCATTCCGTCCTCCTCCGAAACTATTTCGGTGATTCCTCCTATTTCACCTATTGATCCCGCAACTGTTCTATGCATCGATTGCCCTTAAGTGTAACACCCTAACGGTCCGGGAAACAGCAGACATGGTCGAGACTCTTCTCATTGACCAATGACTAGTTAGTTGGACCTGGTTACAATCTTTGACAGCCCCTGCGCTTCCATCGAATGAACTTCGATCGCTTTTGGAAACCGTTAACGATACGACGTAATTCCTTTGTGCTGTGGTACTTTGTTTGTCTGAGGTTTGATCGTCGATATCCTACATACCGTGTTCACATCTCGTTCACAACAAACAACTTCTCTCGTCCATGATCATTGCATCTCTTGTGACCTAGTCACGTCCTTGCAAGGTGTTGATGCAATATCACCGAGTGGGCCCAGAGTACCTGTCCTGTCACAAGGACTGACAAATCCCGCTCTGATCTATTAACATACTCATCAACCATCTATTTCGGAATACCCAAAGTGCACCATTATAGCCAGCATATTTACGTCAGGCGGTGGGATCCAAATCAAAGTCTCCTCATATATGACAATTACGTATGATCATTACGGTCTAAGGACTAAGCCATATGTTACAAAGTCATAGCAACGCTGAACTATGTGACTCGATCACATTGCAATACTTTAGGTGGGTGTACGTCCATCACATCATTCCCCTTAACGATATGACCTCATTGTCAATGGACTTAAGTGTCGCCATGATCAGGAAAGCTTGATCAATCAATTGCCCAATGAGATAGTTTACCCGAGTTAAACTACGGACCATGTTTTATACTACACCTGTATTAGTATTTCCATGTAATACAGTTATAGCACAGTATAAAATGTACTATGAACAAATGGACATGTACTATGAACAAAAGGGCACATATCCAACAGGACCAGCGAAGGAATCAACGAAAATAAGGCCCAACCACATACGCACAACCAAAAGAGGCCCAATAAACCGAACACACACAACATTGAATCTTTTTTTTTGCTGGGATTATTGGAGTGCGGGTTGATTAGGCTAAAAGGGAGGGTCTTTTTAGCAAAAACGCAAAAACGGACTAAGAAAGCCACCTCCCTTTATTATTAGGTATAGATTGTTTGAAGTTTCGGGTTTAAAGAAGAAAAAAAACTGTACGCAGTCGGCCCAGTAGCCCTTTCTCGCCGCGGGGCACAATTTGAGCCCGAGACGGATTTAAAAAAATATCGGGCTATATAAGATGTGGAAATTTTTCTTTTTTGTTTTTTCAGAAACCCTAAATCGTCTGCGCCTTGATTTCCGTGCTGCCGCAGGCGAAACTCGGGATCCGCGCGGACGACAAACCTCGATTTTCGCGCCGTGCCGTCTCGATTTCCGCACCGCCGCCAGCGAACCTCGGTTTTCGTGCCCGGTGAACCTCGGTTTCCGTTCCATCGCCACGTCAGTTGTACGTCAGCAATTTTGTCCTGTAGCGAAAAGGACTTGTCTGCGATAGAAACTTTTATTTTATTCACGAATAGGCCCTTTTTCACAGATTGCACCCTATAACGGTTTAGGCTATATCTTTTAGATCGTATATCCGTTTTAGGTGATTCTTTTTGCATTACGATCGTAGTGAAGTCTAGTTTACAGTAGGATACACTTTGCACTGTTACACTTTTCGAATTTGAATTTTGTACAGCTTTAAATTTTAAAACTTCCGATGACCGTATCTTTTATACGGTGTATCCGTTTTCGCCGATTCCAATTGCGTTGGGATCGTGGTGACTGATGTGCGAGATGAGGATAGTGGTTTCTCGCCCTTCGTTGGTAAACCCCGAGTGGAAGGTGTGATGTAGCACAGCAGCAAATTTCCCTCAGTAAAGATACCAAGGTTTGTCTCCAGTAGGACTCCGGAGATGATAAGTAGGTGTCAGCGGCGCAACTGACGTGGACCTGCACATAGACACGATAACTTTGTTCCCAACAAAGTTCAGAGAGGTTGTCAATCTCTCCGGTCTTGTTGTTCACAAAGGGTCAAACACTAGGGATAATGATAGCAACTGAAAGTAAAAGCAGAAAAGTAAATAAGCGTGTAAACAGTGATGAGGATATGGACCGGGATACGTGATGTTCACTAGTGATGTCTCTCTCCCAAAAGACGATAAAACTGCTATGCGAGGTAAACAAATTACAGAAGGGCAATTGACAGGATTATGAACGCAGCAATGCTAACTATGCTACAAAAGAAAGGAAGAGGCTCAAAAGCATGGGTAGTACGTCAAAAAAAGTAGACCGAAATCCAACTGCATCTACTTCTAATCATCCACCTTGATATATCTATCCAGAACATCTCGCTGGTATTAAGTTGCGAGCCCCACCCAAAGTGTAAACCCAAAGCAACAGACAACTGCATTAAAAAGAACTTTGCGTAAAGTAAACAATCCTTGTCACTGCGGTTACAAGAACCTTTGTTTTCCCCCTTGTGGCAACAACACATCCCCTAGACTCATGTTTCTGTCACTCAAGCGTGTCATCGGGGGGCATGAACCCACAATCGAGAAAAACGTTCCCTCTTGGAGTTACTACCTACTACTTGGCCAAAGCAATAAACAACAACGGAGAACATGCAAGAATTACTTAGGAACAAAAATATAAGAGATAAGAACCAAATATATTACTCTATCACCATCTGAACATAATCTCTTAATCCATCAGATCCCATCAAACTCAGCATAGCAATAGCAGAAATATTACAAAAGTGCCTCGATCATGTAGGGCAGCTCACGAGGTCTAAACCATGAAGAAAAAAGAGGGGAGGAGAACATCACATAGCTACGGATCACGGACCCATGGTCCAAAGGAAACTACTCACGAGACATCCGGGAAGCATCCATGGTGGAGAGGAGACGCCCGGAGGTCGGCCCTCCCTCCGGCAGGGTGCCGGGAAGAGGTCTTCTGGTGCTCCCGATCTTGGAAGCGCGGCGGCGGCGGAAGAGAGGCGAGTTCGCGGAATAGGGTTCTCGTTCTGGAGTTTTCCCGTGACGGGGGATAAATAGGCGAAGGGGGGCAGCCAGAGGTGGACCAGGGGCCCCAGGCGCCCCCCTGGCGCGGCCAGGGGTGGGGCCGTGCCGGTTGGCCGCCTGGGCCACCCCTGGCTCCCCTCTGGCCCCACTCGGGCTCTTCGCGAAGCTTCCTGTACGCTGATTTTTCCCGGAATTTTTCTGGCACTTTTTATATGGGGGAAAACTGTAATAGAAAAACTGCAGAAAACAGGAACTGGCACTGGGGTGCACTGAGTTAATAGGTTAGTCCAAATATGATCAAAAGTGTATGAAAGTGTATCTAGATTATAGCAATATCACACAAAACATGCATGGAGCAAGCAGAAATTATAGATACGTTTTGGACGTATCAGTGACATGTAGATATCGTTTAGCTACTGTTTAATGGTTTTACTTGCTGTTCTTTTGAATCTTTTAATGTTGAAATTGTTTAGGTGTGAAGTGTGATGTTGATTGTTATACTGTTGATCGTGTAGATTGTCTGGAGTGCAGAAAGGTTCAGAAATAAGTGTTAGAGTACTTCAACACCGTTCAAGGAAAGTTTCACTTTTGGTTATGCACATTCTATGTCTCTATGCATGTGAAATATTACTACCTTATGCTGAAACCTGGTAGGATAGCCACATGTTTTGATTGATCATTATATCCAACGTTGTTATGCTTTAGTATTTCTTGTGCTATGTGATTATATGCTTACTGTTGAAATGATAATCATGGGGGAAATTATTGTGTTATTCAGGTGTTGTGACAACATTATTATTAGTAAAATAGTAACTTGCAATTGAGGTACTGTAGAGTGGTATTGCATCCTGAGGGCTCTGTAATATTCACGTACGATTGTTTGTGTGGCATTGCACCCTGAGGGCTCTGCAATGTTCACTTGGTGTCTAGGTAGTGGCACTGTATCCTGAGGGCTCTACAGTGTTCACGATAGGGTGATGTTGCATCCTGAGGGCTCTATAACAGTCACGAATGTGTTTCTAGTGGCATCGTATCCCGAGGGCTCTATGATGTTCACGAATAGGAGGTACGTGTGCTATTGTATCCTGAGGGCTCTACAATACTCACAAAACCATGATCGCGAGGGCTCTCATGGCTGATAGGGTGATGTTTCATCCTGAGGGCTCTGTAACAGTCACGAATGTGTTTGTAGTGGCATCGTATCCTGAGGGCTCTATGATGTCCACGAATAGGAGGTACGTGTGCTATTGTATCCTGAGGGCTCTACAATACTCACGAAACCATGATCCCGAGGGCTCTCATGGCTGCCATTAGAAATCCTATGATCCTGAGGGCTCTCATAGGCGGTTTAGTTAGATATTGTCCTTTGTGGGTTGATATTAACTTGAGATGATAAAAGTGTTCAGTAGTAAGTAGAAGTAGATGAATGCCAACTTTGTGTACAACAAACTAAGCTTGATTCATGTTCTTGTTTTGGAATTAGTTGTAGGATTGCTTTGTCACTTGTGATACTTGCCGTACAAATCAGATGTACTGACCCGTGTTCGGGCTGTAACCTTTGGTGTTGCAGGATTATATACGACGAGTAAGTGATGCGTTGTAGGGTTACGATGTCTATACTCAACTGTGCCGGTGGAGTTGATGGACGCCACGAAGCTCTTTATTATGTTTCCGCTGTATTCTATTTGTAAGATAGCCTTGAGCTATGCAGGTATGATAAATTGTAATACTGGATCTTCGATGTAATATATATGACATGTGGTTTATTCTTGATATTACATCATGTACTGTGGGTGCTAGCTATTGATCCAGGGACTAGCACAGAATGCACAGAGACTTGGATTCTTAGTGAATCGGGTCGTTACAAACTCTCAATCTAATAAGGAGGTTCACATTGAGACAAGCACCCCGAGGAGGACTGTATGGGGGTTTGGTTATCCTTGGGCATCCTCAACTCATGGTACGTGAGTGTACTCTAATATCCGATCCCTCCAAAGATTAGTGATCCATCTAGTAGCTAGAGTTCTCAACTAGTTTTTGTAGGTTCTGAAAATAAACACGAATTGCCCAAAATACGACACCTATCACTAATAGGCTAGAGCTTTTGACACCAAATGTTCAATCATTACTCACAACAATTCCTCAAAACTATTGCAAGTTACTACTACAATTGAATAGCAACCTCAATTACCTACTTCAAGACAAGACAGAACTCAGTGCAACAACCAACTCTCTTAACAAGATAGACATGAAAACTAAAGAGAGTTCCAGCAACAAACTAAACAAAAGGTAATTCTCTTGAAAAAGACAACACGAAAACTAGAAGCTAAACATGGCAGCAACTACGAAAAGATAAAGAACACACAACAAAAGAAAGATAGGCATGAAAATCCTATGATGTGTTCTAGATTGAAGTGGAGCGTGTTTCTCTCCCACACAAAGTAAGCTGGGTTCTAACTTGTTATGAACAACAAGCAAAGCTAAAGAAAACTAAAAAGGAAAACTAAGACCGAGACGCTCCAAGCATAGCACATAACACATAAAGTGATAAAAATATAGTGAGAGGGAGGACGAACTAATGATTGTTGATGGAGAAGGGAATGCATGGGGGCATCCCAAGGATTATACGCTTGAGTCTCCTTTAATATTTATTGGGGATGCATGGGGTCATCCCCAAGCTTGAGCGTTTGACACTCCCGGATCTTCTTTCATCATCTTCCTTCGCACACTTGAAAACTCCCTTCATACATAACTCATCATAAGCTGATTAGAGAGGTTAGTACCCTTAATAAAATAATTTTTCTCCACTGGAAATAAAGATAATTTTGAAGACCTACCGTTTCTCAAGATTTCCAAAAAGTTTTTGCAAGGAAAAAGCAAGTTTGTGGTTTGCAAAAGAAAGGAAAGACAAAACGTGGAAGAATCTCTGAAAAAAAGAACAGAAGGTAGTAAATAATTTTTTGAGGGTACTTCTGCAACTCAAATCAAAAAACTCAGAACATACGCTGGAAATTCAATTATATAGAGCACGCCGTCAAAAAAATCTAGATCAAAAAGATGATCTGGTGATTTTAGGCCAATTTTTTCGTCCAAGGACAGAATCTGTTTTCTGGACAGCATGTCACGACTTTTGAACTTTCTTGCAATTGAAGGCTAAACTTGGCACAAAGATGGAAAATAAAGATACAATGATGTTGCTACAGTAGCAACAAGCATCAAGACCACTAAAAACATAAAGTAAAAAACTCAAAGTAAAGATAACAAGGGTTGTCTCCCTAGAGATCTTTCTTTATAGCCATAAAGATAGGCTTAAGATTTTAATGATGCTCTCGTACGAATAAGAGTTGAAGAGCAAAAGGGAGCATCAAGAAGCAAATACCAATAATATTTAAGTCTAACATGCTTCCTATGCATAGGAATATTGCAATAGAATAATTCATTTAATCACAAAGCAATAAGCATAGGAAGGAAAAACAAGTGCAGCTTCAAAACCTTCAACATAAAGAGAGGGAACATGATATTATTAAAATATATATAAGCATATGTTCCCTTCTCATAATAATTTTTAGTGAGATAATGAATAAACTCAAAAATATAAGTATCACATAAAGCATTGTTACCATGATCCACATGCAAAAGCATACTCTTACTCTCCACATAAGCATAATCTTTCTCATTGGTAGTAGTGGGAGTATGACTATCATAAACAACTTGAACACTATAGATTAATTGTGTATTTGGAAGATGGGTATCAGAAAGGGAGTAATTCCCTCCATGGTTATAAAAAATTTCATAAGGATAATTTCTCCTTATCTCATATGTACCTTTACAATCACTATAGATAGGAGTTATAACATCATCATAGTAGAGAAGGGCATTATCATTGCTACCAACTATATTTGTAAAAATGTTGTATTTATTCTTACTAGAAAAAGAATTATCAATTAACACATAGCTAATGGGTAAAGGACTTGCAATCCTATCATACCCAAGATTAGGTCTTTCCATATCATCACTCTCAAAGTTGGTACCAAAAAGATTTTCAAGATCATAAGTAGCATTATCATCATTTTCCCAATCACAAAAAGTAACATGCATATCATAATCGAAATCATCTTCAATAGTGCCTACGGACTTAACATCAGGATAATAATGAATGCAATCAAGCTCACCATCCTCCAAAAATGTATGTCCGTTAGGATAAAAATTGATGCGAGAAATATGTTCAGGCCAGTTTGATACCCATTCTTCTTCCTTCTTGCTCCTCTTCCTCCTCCTCTTCTTTTTCTTCTTCTTCACCTTAGGAGGGAGTAGTTGGAGATGAAGCTTCTCCACATATCCTGGTTTATCATTAGAAACAATAGGGGAAACCTGGGACAAACTCACCTTTTTATTAGTAGAAATATAAGAGAAATTTTTATACTTTGGTAAAGTTCCCTCCTTTCTAATATTACTTATGTAATCATTTTCATGGAAATTAACAACACAATAGAGATGGAAATTTTGCAAAGTGTTGTTTATTCCTAAGGCATTAACATCTAGCCAAGAAGTTTTTTCTGATAGCTCTTAACACATAAAAAATAACATAAGTTGATCATAAAGATCAGAAGTGATCATGTTATCACACAACTGATTAACAGTTATGTTTTGAAAGTTCATGCATTGAAAATTAAAGTGACCCTCTATACAACAAAGTTCACAAGTAAAAGGATAAAGGTCACACAATTCTCTAGCAATTTCATTTAAATCTTTGACCCAAGTGATTGTTATTTCATGCTTATGTTGCTTACAATACTTCTCTTCTTCAATCATAGGCCTTTCAAAAGGTCTATCCACCCCACAAAAATTAACATGCTTATATAAAACTTCATTTTCTGGAATTGGATCATGCATGTTGCAATCATCATGAAAAAATTTATTTTCTTTGAAAATCTCTTTAAAAGGTTCATGATGCTTAATCGAATTATCCTTAGGCATATTAATATGTGAAGAAAAAGATTTGAGGAAACCAACAAGGGAGTTGAGAATCAAGCCCAAACTTAGCACTAAACTTATTAAAACTTGCAGTTTCAATAAAGGACTTAATGCAATCATACTCAAAATTTATACCTGAGTCTTTACCTTTGTCGATCTCCCAATCTTCAGTATTGCGTTGAATTCTTTCAAGGAGTTCCCATTTAGCATCAATTTTTTCTTTTGTGATAGAACCCATAGAGGAAGCATCGAGCAAGTCTTTATCCTGTCGAGAGAGCCTCGCATAAAAATTAGTAATAATTATATATTTGGGGATCCCATGGTTAGTATATTTTAGCATTAAAGTTTGCAGTCTCCCCCAAGCGTGAGATATGCTCTCTCTGTCATGGGGATAGAAATTATAAACATAATTCCTATTCTCATGACCTTGATGAAGAGGATAAAACTTGGAGTAAAAGAGAGACTGGATCTCTTCCCAATCCAGCAGGTGAGAATCATATAGTAGCATGTACCATTCCAATGCTTTTCCTTTAAGTGACAAGGAAAATAATTTCCTCATGACTTCACCACTTGTCAAACCTGAAATCTTAAATAACTCACAAAGTTCTGTAAGTTTCAACAAATGAATACTGGGATTGACTATCCCATCATAACAATCATTCCTAACTATTTCAATTATCCCAAGTGGTATTTTGAATGGGATACTTTCATTAGGTGGAGGAGACTTCTCTACCACGGGTGTGGTAAAGCGGCCTTCCCCAAGCAGCGAACTAAGAGTGCAGTTTTCCATAAACATAACTAGTGAAAAATAAAAACAAGAAACGAAAATATTTAATTGCAAGATCTAAAGATATACCTTCAAACGCTTACCTCACCGGCAACGGCGCCAAAAATATCTTGATGTCTACGCACACTTCTATTCTTGTAGACTATGTTGGGCCTCCAAGCGCAGAGGTTTGTAGGAAAGCAGCAATTTCCCTCAACTGGATGACCTAAGGTTTATCAAACTCAGGGAAGTAGATGTTGAAGATGGTCTCTCTCAAGCAACCCTACAATTAAGATACATAAAGTCCCTTGTGTCCCCAACACACCTAATACAACTAGGAGTTGTATAGGTGCACTAGTTCGGCGAAGAGACGGTAAAATACGAGTGCTAGGTGTGGCAAAGCAAGGTAATATATAAATATGTAATAAAAAGTGCAGAAAGCAAACAAGTAGTAAACATGAGCGCAAACGGTATTGCAATGGTGGAAACAAGGCCTAGGTTTCATACTTTCACTAGTGGAAACTCCCAACAACATTAACATAGTCTAATCTCATGATATTTCCACTAAAACATGCATTGTAGACGTACTCGAAGGTCATTCCTTTGTGATCAAGAGAGGACGAGAATTATGTAGGGCTACAAAAGCACACCTCAGAGTTCGTAGTTCTCATCTATGGATTTCCCAATGTCACCGCGGCCATCCAAAGAGAGTACCACAATCACCACAACATACCTCAAGGATATTCAAAGACAAGCACCAAGAGACTGTCAATCTTCAATCAATTCACAAAAGAGGAAATCACTCATGATAATATTCTTGTAACCCATGTCCAATAAACCTCTGTCACCATGGTCTCGGGGATTATACTAGATAAGATCAAGTGAGTACATCAATCCAATACAAAGAGGAAGGGGAAATATCATGGGATCACCCTAGATTAACATAGCCTATGATCACGATGAAGATCACATCATGGGAGAGAGAATTGACCACATAGCTACTGGTTGAAACCTTAGCCATGAGGAAGAACTACTCCCGATTCATGGAGGGAGGAAGCAACATCGATGGAGATGAATCTGAGGGCACTTCCTCGTCCCGGAAGTGTGCCGGCACAGGAATTCTGGTCCCCCGAAGCTTGTTGGCGATGGCGGCGGAGATCGGAATTTCTTTTGGAGAAAAGGGTTCTGGAATCAGGGTTTTCATGACGCGAGTATAAATAAGAACCAAAGGGGGCACCGGGGGTTGTCCCAGTCGCCTAGGCGGCCTGGTGGCACGGCCTCCCACTGGGCCGTGCCAGGTGGCCGCCTGGTCGACAGGTGGCCCCCCTCCGGATCTCCTTTGGTGATTCCGGAAGGTTCCTTCGCGCTGATTTTTTATATATTTTTCTCGGAATTTATTGGGCACTTTAAGTAATGCGAAAACCTGAAATACAAGAACAACAAAAAACGGAAACTGGCACTAGGGTGCACTGAGTTAATAGGTTAGTCCAAATATGATCGAAAGTGTATGAAAGTGTATCAAAAGCATAGCATTATCACACAAAACATGCATGGAGCAAGCAGAAATTATAGATACGTTTGGGATGTATCATGTTGCTATGCCGAGTTTGCTAGGATCTGATGGATTATGAGACTATGTTCAGTTTGTGATTGATTAATATATTTGGTTCTTATCTTTTATATTTTTGTTCTTGAGTAATTCTTGCATGTTCTCTGTTGCCTTTTATTGTTTTGGCCAAGTAGTAGGTAGTGACTCCAAGAGGGAACGTTATGTTCGATTGTGGGTTCATGCCCTCTGATGACTAGCTTGAGTGACGGAAACATGAGTCTAGGGGATGTGCCGTTGCCAGAAGGGGGAAAACAACGTTGCTTGTAACCGCGGTTGCAAGGATTGTTTACTTTACGCGAAGTTCTTTTAATGCAGTTTTTTGCTACTTTGGGTTTACACTTTGGGTGGGGTTCGCAATGTTAAACCAGCGAGATGTTTTGAATAGATATCTCAAGGTGGATGATTAGTAGTAGATGCAATTGGATATCGATCTAGTTTTCGCGTACTGCCCATGCTTTTGATCCTCTTCCTTTCTTTATAGAATAGTTAGCATTGCGGTGCATTTTTAATCCTGTCAATTGCACAACTGTGATTTGTTTACCTCGCATAGTAGTTTTATCATCTTTTGGGAGAGAGACATCATTAGTGAACATCATGGGACCCCGGTCCATATTCTCATCACTGTTTACACGCTCAAATATTTCCTGCTTTTAATTTCTAGTTGCAGTCACTATTATCCTTTATCCCTTACGTTTGATCCTTTGTAAACAAAAAGTCCGGAGAGATTGACAACCTCTCTGATCTTCGTTGGGAGCAAAGTTATTTGTGTCGTGTGCAGGTCCAGGTGAAGTAATAAACCTCGGCGCCATTGTTCACTTTACCACCTACTCGTAGCTTTCGGGGTCCTACGGGAGACAAACCCTATCCTCTACGTTAGGGGAAATTGTCTGCTATCCTACATCTCACCTTCCACTTGGGGTAACCAACGAAGGGCGAGAAGCCATTATCATCTCTCGCACATCAGCGTGCCATTTTTTTACACGAAAAAGGATTAATGTAGCGACACTCATACAAGATAGGATAGAGGCTCGTATAAGTGTCTCCCTTTTTTACACCGAGGAACAAAGAATGTTGTGAGCGTGCCAGTGTACAAAGTACACGAATACAAGAGGGAAAAGAAAATGTGGAGCCCGCTGGCGCGGCTAAGTGATCAAGCGATCATGGTCTCCTGGTTCCTGGGTGCCTCGTAAAGCACCCGGTTAATTACTCTCGCAGATTGTACCGCGAGACACCTCCGATTAAGCTGCGGTCGTCGTCTCCGGTCTTCGCTTCGCGTTCTCCATGCATGGTGGTGGTGATGTGTGTGTGGCGGCGGCAGAGTCCGTGTACTGGGTGGTACAGGCAGCATCGAAAGTGTGGCCTTTGCACCGGCCACACCTGCCTACGCCGTCTTGCCTCGTCGGTGTCGAGCGGCGTCGATGTTGTTGAAGTCGTGGTAGCATGCATGGTTGAGCTTTTCTTTGACGTCATCGATGGCTTTATAGCTTCGCAGAAAGTGCGAGGGCTACACCCCGCGGGAGTGGAAGATTGGAAGGAGAACGAGCGGACGTGAAACACAATGAGTGTGCACATCCGGTCATAGCAGAGTACATAGCCACCAATAGCACTGAACTCGCCACCTCGTGTGCCGAAGCGGTTTAGAGTGTTGCGTCCAAGTTGATTCTTCTGGACTAGGTCGGGTGTCGGCATGCCGAAGCGGACCCCGATGAGTGTAACATACACCCGCGTCGTGGAAGAAGAAGATGTTGCGAGAGACGAGTCGACGTATCTCGGCCCAGGGTGGATGACATCCCCGCCGCCAATGGAAGCAACAAGGTGTCGCAACGTCGAAGGATACGACGCCTGAGCATCAAATGACACGTGTCGCTGCCTCTCGCCAACCCATGGGGCGTCCATGGGCCGGCAAGACGATGATGAATGAAGCGCCTTTAGGAGGTGGTAGAGTCTCGCCTAGACTCCACCCTGAAGGTGTTGCAGAGGGGATCGCCAACGGGCTGCATGCGTACGGCAGCCCTGGTATCGTCTTGGTCACCGGGGAAGAGTGCGCCGAGCACCACACATAAGTGTCGGTACCGGTGCGCCTCCGTGGAAAAGTACGCCGAGCATCGCACATAAGTGCGACCTCGTCGCGTCGCCGAAGGAGAGTACGTCGAAAGCGCCGCAAGCAAGTGCGACCCCGACGCGTCGTCGAAGAAAGAGTACGTCAAGAGCGCCGCACACAAGTGCGACCCCGATACATCGTCAAAGAATAGTCTGCTGGGCTAGCGCACGGGCGGCGACCGCTAGCACGACGTCGATGCAGTAGAAGGACGGAGAGCGCGTTGTTTCCAAAGTGCGCAAGGGGTGCACATGAACAACGCCCCGGCGTCGTCGCGGTAGCCGTGTGACGAATAGTTTCCGAGGGTGTAGCGCCCCGGTTTTCACCAACAGTAATCACTTTTGGTTAATGCCAAGTTACCTTGATGGCATGTGATGATCACTCTTGATCATGATCTTGTTCAGATTCAACCGAAATAAAAATTCCCCGAATAAAAATTGCAACACAATGTGGAAATCAAACTTTTAAAGATGATAAATCTGAAGGTCCATAACCTTGCAAATACCTCACTTGCTATTATAGAATTTAAATCAATTTGATAGCATTACTAAATTGTCCCGAGAAAATTAAATAAAACTGATGTATAAAAGTTGCAGGAAAATATATGGAAAAATAATTATAAAATCTCTAATAATCAATGGGTCATGCTAAAATAGGAAAAGAAATTTATTAAAATGTGTAGATAATTTAAATAAATAATAACAATGCTAGACAACCCCATATAAGCCTTTTAAAATAAATAACCATATTCAAATGGTTTTATTTTTATACCAAATTTTTTCTAGCAGTGTAATATAATGAAATACAAATGCTGGTGCAAGTTTCAATGTTGAATAAATTCAAATATTATCTAAAATAATTATAAACAGAAAGGAAAGGAATAATAAAACAGAAAATAACTGCAAATATGAAAAAGGGGTAAAACCCGCCTAGGGCAACCCCCCATCCGGCCCAGCCCACCTCTGCCCCCTGGCGCACTGGATAAACATGGCCCAGCCCCCCACCCTCGATATCTCTCTTCTCTCTCTCCCAGATCCCGATCCCCTCTTCCCCTGGACGCAACCGCCACCGTTTCGGGCGAGCTGGCCGCCCCGGCCGCCGTCCAGCACCACCGGGGTCCCCTCGAGACGTGCCCCGTCCTCTTCTCCACCCCTCCCTTCCTCATCCTTGCCTCCGCGGTCGAGCCCTCCATGGCCGGCCCTTGGCAAAGTCGCGGCTGCCAGGTTGCCAGTGCACGGCGCTGCCCTGGACACCTCTGCGGCCTCCAGCCCTTCTCCCTCGACGGCCACCGCTGCGCTCGCCTCCATGCCGCCGCCCTGCCGCACCCCCCTGTGAGCTGCCGCATTTTCCCTCTCTTGTTCCGTCGAGTTTAGAGCACCATGTCGCTGTCTCCATCCAAGCGTGCTTCGGGTGCCGCCCGCTTCTCGCCGTAATCGACGTCCCATGCACACCCGTGACCGCGCCCTGCCCACACGCCGGCCGCACCTGGCCGCACCCAGCCCACACGCCTGGCTGCCCACGGCTGCTCGGCACTGTTGTGGTCTGCATCCGTTGCTGATGTTGCTTGGTGTTGCCTGCAGCTAGCTGCTGCTAATTGTTGCTGGATCTGCAACCTTAACATCCCCCAAAACCCCAACAAACATGATTCAAAATGAGAAAAATGTATGGATCCAGAAACTAGATATGCCAAGGATGAATTCATCCCATTGTACCAACTTCAAATTATGAACGAATTGATCACAATAAATCTTGCAAAGTGCTACTTTCTGTTAAAATAGAGATTCTCAGACTTAGCAAATTTCTGCTAAGTCAGAAACATAATCTTAACCACTTCATCAGCCCACAACTTGGTGATATTGAACTTTTTTAATAGTGTAGTTGTAACAGCCCAGTTTTCACAAAAATTAAAAATTTTGTTTTCGGTGTGAATTGTTTGATTGTCTGTATTGTTTGCAGTGTTTGCTTCGCTGAAATAATTATCGGTGAATATTTCTCCCCGTATTCTCGTATCGGATGCGTGACCGACCCCTTTCCACCACGGCACACGACCTTTGCGACACCGGGATTTCACCCGAGCACCGTCGCTACCGACACAAGTCCAGCCATCGCCACCGGATCGAAAAACCCGTTTTTTTTAATAAACGGATTATTTTCAGGCGCGCCGAAAAATGTTGGCGGAATGCCACCGCAGTGTGGTACGATCGACGGGCTCGACGCGCTGAGTGCGTGGTTCGAAGTTTCATCCGAATCGGAGTCCGTACGGGGTCTCGGCGGTCACGAAGGCGATCACCGGACGCGAGAGAGGGGTACCAAGGGCGTTTGCGTAAACTGGCCACCCAGCCCTGCCCTATATAAAGACCGTCATGTTTGGGTGCTTTAGCTATATTAAATCTTGATCCAAAGTGGTGACCCTGATGTTATTGTGCTGCTGTTGCTGAAACTGTTATTTTGTTGCAAATTCGGTCGATGAGTGTGTCGGGACCGTTTATCGGAATTGAGTGATTCCAATTGCATATTGTTAAGCATCATGTCTAATCTCATTAAATGTATTGCATCTTCATGTTAGCATTCCTGGTCATATAGATATTCTGCTCTAAAGTTTCTATGCTGCTGTTTTTGACAGCCACCTCAGTTTTTCACTAAGTCTGTTACTTTGCGATGCCATGTTGTTTGCTTAATATCTTTGATCTATGATGAATTTTTGCATGATTCTTTTTGCCATGCCTTCCATGTCATGTATAATTTAGTTCAATGTAATTTGTGAGCATGTTTGCATTGATTATCCTGTTTGTGCATTGCTCTAAAGTGTGCTTCCTGATGTTGGCAGATTGTGCCCGTAACTTGTTTTGCATGTATCTTTTTAACCGTAACTCCGTTTGGGGTGTTCTTTATATGTAACTTGATTAGTTTTTCGTGTACTTTGTGTTTATGCTATTGTTTTTTTCTGTTAATCAACCTAAAATATGTTTTAGGACAGAACAGTACCAAATCTTTTAATCATCGTGCGACACTTAGTGTATGTCATGTTTAGGGTGTTGCCTCACTTAAATTGACTAGCATAGATAGTTTACTTTGTGGTTCACCTCTTGACATGTTTGTGTGCTATGCCATGCTTGAGTGAGATGTCATGTTAATAACCGTTGGTTGATCACATGTAGCTAAACACCTTGAACCTTTCCAAATGTGCGGTATCGTCGTGTGTGACGAGTACTCCACTTAACCTGTTAGTAACCGTTCTCGATGATAGATCCGTATCGCGTTGCCGTGTCGTGTGATGTCTTCTTGATCTTGTGTTGCCCCGTAGTAATAGATGCTTGCTCGTTGATTTCTTTCCAGTGTTTATCGTCTTGTGTGCTTCCGCGGGTACCTTCGGATACGATGCGAGCGTGCGATCGACTACACCTTCGGAACCCGACTTATCAACAGGCAAGGACTATACATTACTTATGATCCATTCTATTTCAACCAGCGGTTTGCATGCTAGTATAGGTTAGGTTCGATGTTTGATCCTACCACATGTTTACAGCCTCTTTCAAACCGATACAGCCATGTCCCCTCCCAGCAAACCTTGTACTGCTATGTTACTATTGCTCGTTGCTCAGCCCCTGCTTAGTATGCATGCTTAGGATGCTACGATGTTACCCTGTTACTCCTTGGTTTGGGATATCACCTTATTATATTGTTGTTGATGATATTATTATTATTAATGTTGACTATATTCGACGAAGGATGGAAAGTCTAGGCTATCCCGCCCCGACGCTTTGTTCCATTCGAGTCACCTAGGATCCGAGTTCCGGGTATTGGTTTTAAGACTGAGCGTGCCTAACCGCGTGTGGGATTTTATGGGGTCCCCTTTTCTTACCTACCTAGCTTCAAGTATTTCTAGTGGTGGCCCAAGCTGATTTTACCATTTGAAACCGTGTGTGTGCTGGTTGTACGCCAGTAGTTTTTAAACCAACCCGGACCAGTGAGGACATAGTTCCCTTGCTGGCCCATCATGACCGGCTGAGGACCCAGTGTCCCATGTGTGATTAACCGGCAATCCAAACCTGGAGTCATACGGTAGAGACCAGATCAAGAGCGCGGCCGGCTCCTGAGCTGGATGTCGTCTCACCGGGGGCCACCCGGATTTGTTCGTTGTTAGCTAGAGGGACTTGTCGTTCCAGATCTCTTGGAACTAAATCATAAAATGGTTGCCTTTGATGGGTAGCAACTGAGAGAGATGGGTGTGCGTGCGGAGCCTTGTAATGGGCAGTTGGTACACCCCTGCAGGGTTAAATCTTTTCGAGAAGCCGCCTCCACGGTTATGGACGACTTGAGACCTACCTACTCCTTGTTCATAGACAACAACAACAACTGAGATAATGTTAATATAACTTGATCAACGTGTGTGTGCCTTGACTGCTTCTTCTTCGTCGGGATGCGAAGAGGAGGACAAGGATATGATAGGTGTTATGTTTGCTTAGTAGTTGATAGCAAGACTTGTTGGAGGCGATTCCTCATCGAATGCTTGGCTTCTTAACTTACTCTCTAGATCGTTAACCACTTCATAAATGCTAGTGCGGCAGCAACCTCACCACTTACCCCATCCTTACCGTAAACTACTAGTTGTCCTAGAATGACGAGTGATGAAGTCCTTTCTGGGTCAGATGACCACTACAGTTGGATGCTGAGTATCTCTGTACTCATGATACTACCCCCAAACTCTTTTTAGGGTTCTTGATCGACAAAGGGTTCGGTGATCGGCGTTTCACGTGGAGACTCGACGACGACTAGTTAGGCGGATCCCGGCGGAGGGCCTGGACCCGTGTGGTTATGGGATCGATGTTTTTCTCTTTGCCACTAGGCATTTGATTGTAGTCTGTACCCAGATATGTACCTTCCGCTGGTGTATTGTATTTGAGGCAGCTGTATGCCGATTGTATGAGATGTTGTATCCTTGTATCTGTAATGTTGTGATATCATGTTGAAAATCCGGGGCATATGGCTTTGTCATATGTCGTGGTGGGACCGATATGTGCTTCTTCCTTGGATCTGGATGAAAACATCTAGATCTGGAACAGTACCGCATATCGGGCCTTACAACTTGGTATCAGAGCCTTACCGACTGTAGGATCCCTCCTCTGGCCGAAGTCGAGTCTAGATAAAAAACTATTTTGTAGTTACTAAGTTAGTTATCGGAGAGTAGGAATCTTTTTACTCCTTACCTTGCTTTGGTCAGGACAAGTGCCGTAAGTGTTTTAATTCTCGCCTTACCCCCTTCAAACTTTAGGATCTCGAGTGTGTGGAGTATCAGAACCTGTTACAATGCCTTGCTTGCAGCGTATTATATCGATTCCGAGCTCAGACGGGAATTCCTATAGTACCTTTAGTTTCTCCGATTATGTACATCATCTCGGTCGTCCTTTGCCCTCCCTCCTTTTACCGGTGTTTTTACGACTTGCGTCGAAAATCACTATCACTTGATCTGATTTTTGCGATCGTTCTTTTTCTTGGCACGGATGGTTTCGTTTTCCGACGTTACCGTTTCTCTGCGGGAAGATTTCTCGACCGAAGTTCGACGTCGACATGGAGTAGAGTCCCTTGTTGGTGGTGTTGAAGATCGTCGTCTCCCTTTTCTCTTTTCTCTCCCCCAGATCGTCCTGGATCTCGGGGCGAGATCCCTTGTTGGTGGTGTTGTATTGTAACAGCCCAGTTTTCACAAAAATTAAATTTTTTTTTCGGTGTGAATTGTTTGATTGTCTGTATTGTTTACAGTGTTTGCTTCGCCGAAATAATTATCAGTGAATATTTCTCCCCGTATTCTCGTATCGGATGCGTGACCGACCCCTTTCCACCACGGCACACGACCTTTGCGACACCGGGATTTCACCCGAGCACCGTCGCTACCGACACAAGTCCAGCCATCTCCACCGGATCGAAAACCCCGTTTATTTAATAAACGGATTATATTCAGGGGCGCCGAAAAATGTTGTCGGAATGCCAGCGCAGTGAGTTACGATCGACGGGCTCGACGCACTGAGCGCGTGGTTCGAAGTTTCATCCGAATCAGAGTCCGTACGGGGTCTCGGCGGTCACGAACGCGATCACCGGACGCGAGAGAGGGGTACCGAGGGCGTTTGCGTAAACTGGCCACCCAGCCCTGCCCTATATAAAGACCACCAGCCTCCCACACCCATTTTAGGGTTTCCCTTAACACAAATTGCAGCCACCCCCCTGAGAAATCCCAGATCTGCCTCCCAAATCCCCCTCTCCCCGAAACCCTAGCCTCCTAGGCGTTTTCGGCCGTCGATCTGCCAGATCTAGGGTCCGGATCGCGCCTCCAGCCCCCCAACCGCAGCACCAGCCGCCCCGGGCCCCACAGGGCCCCAACAGCCGCCGCCAGGCCCGCTCGGGCCCAGATCCACGCCTCCTCCCGTGGACACCGTGAGCCGCCTCCGCGCCCCGGCCAGGCCGCCGCGCCGCCCGCTTCCGGCGAGCAGCCAGCAGGCCGCCGGCCACCCTCCTCCCTTCCCTCTCTCTTCCTCCTCCTCTAACCTCTTTCCCTCTCCTCTTCCGCAGACAACCGCGCCGTCGGGACGCCATTGGAGCCGCCGCCCCGAGCTCGGGCTCGCGCCGCCGCGCCCCTAGGACGACGCCGACGGCCTCCAGCGACCTCGTCCGTCGCCTGCGCCTCGATCCGCTCTGTTCCCGGCCTCCCTCGCCGCCGTGGCCCTCCGCGCCGGAGCCAAGCCGGCCGGAGCCGCCGCTCGCCGTGGGGCTGGATCGGCCTATCCGATCTGGCCAGCCTTCGCCGCTGGTGGGCCAGCCCAGGCCACCGCGGCCCAGCTCCCCTGCCAGCCAGCGCGGCCCAAGCCAGCCCAGGCCGCCAGCCTCCTCCAGATGGGCCGGCCCAAAATGTGAGGGCCTCCGTTTTTTTTTTCTTTTATGTTTTTTTTTCTCTTTGCCACTAGGCATTTGATTGTAGTCTGTACCCAGACATGTACCTTCCGCTGGTGTATTGTATTTGAGGCAGTTGTATACCAATTGTATGAGATGTTGTATCCTTGTATCTGTAATTTTGTGATATCATGTTGAAAATCCGGGGCATATGGCTTTGTCATATGTCGCGGTGGGACCGATATGTGCTTCGTCCCTGGATCTGGATGAAAACATCTAGATCTGGAACAGTACCGCATATCGGGCCTTACAGCAGTATACATGGGCATGTTGTACACATAACCGACTTCAGTTTATCCCACGAGACCAACTCCATTAGATTCAAGGATTTAATCCTATGAAGTTCACAAAATGCAAGTTTCTGTTAACAGGAATATGGTAGAAAACAGAATTGCCTGGTAGCTAATTTAGAGTTGTTAACATATAATTTATAGGAATGTTTTATGAAAAGTAAACCCATGGCATGTTAGTAGACATTATAGGTGAAAAATAATCTATCGGAAGTTCTCCCATTTGAGCTATAGATCAATATCTATTAACCCGCAAAGATTGAATCAATTAACAAAAACTGTAACTAACAATCTGAAGCACTGTTTAAGCAATGTTTTAGTTAAGAATGTGAAATGTGTTTAGGTTGAAACCTATACCACATTAAAGGACACCTAAAACTAATCAGTTTTGATATTTGGCACTAATTCATAGGATTTATAAATCACTAGTTATAACCATTTGAAAACTGCTAAAAATGTTAAAAGCATAAGTCTCAAACTTAGCAAAAAATTTGTGGGTTCCAAAACAATGCCTATGACATGTGGGACCCCACTGTCAGGTTGATTCAGTCAAAATTACTATTCTGGATAATGTTTGTATTAAATATTAAAAGAAATTCCAGTAAATGATTTAAACTCTAGAAAATCATATCTTTTAATCTGTATGTCAGATGAAAATAATTTATATATCAAAGTTGATCAGAAAAATATCACGAATACAAATACGCTACCCATACACCCACCACACCCTCTAACTTACCGAACACGGGGCATTCCCCCTCCAATTGCACTGTCTAGTAATCACCCGGAGGCGGTAAAACTTTCCGGATGAAAATGTTCTGAACATGAAAGTTATTCAGAATGAATCAACGAGCACGGATACACTATCCACATGTCTGTCAGATGTCTCTAGCACTGCAGACAAGGAACCTTCCCCCTCCGGATCATCGGTCTGGTAATCAACCGGTACTGATGAGTCATCCTCTGATAACCTTCCCCCATTGCTTTGTATCTTCTATGTCATACATTTGTATTGCTATTATTGTTGTGTATTTATTGTTTCTCCCCCCTTTTTTCTCCGGTAGACCTTGACGCTGCCGCCGACGACACCGTTGCCGAGTACGCCAACTTCGTCGACGACCGTACCCCTACCGCGAGCTTCCAGGTAAGCAGAGCCATTTTCCTTCCCCGGATATCGCCTATCTTTCCGTACATTTCTTGCACTAGGCATGGTTACTGTTCCTGCTACGTTTCTTACCTATTCAATTCCATAGATTGTCATTGTCGCCCCTTGATGTACCTTTCCGTATCCTATGCTTCCTATAAATATATATATATATTCTATTCAGCAGTGAACCCTGTGAATTGTTAGCTAGGATTAGATAGTGGGCTGTGATCACTCTGGGAGTGATCGCGGAAATGATATATTACAACTGCAACAGGTACGGATCAATGCAGACGCCCTAGGGAACCTACAACGGCGAGACTCTACCGAGTCGCTTCGAGTTTGACTTACACGTGGACGGACTCGTATTTCACTCTCGTCGGCTCAGTAGCGTAGCATCACTGGGATGATACAAGGGTATTCCTCTTTAGTTCATTCCGCTGGTGTCTCGGCACCACCGGGGTGATACGAGAATATTCCTCTTTAGTTCATTCCGCTGGTGTCTCGGCACCACCGGGGTGATACGAGAATATTCCTCTTTAGTTCATTCCGCTGATGTCTTTGTCGAACCTCTTCAAGTGTACCATCGAGGGTGATTCCTCCTGGTTTCACTTGATGGTAGGCACTCGAATCAACTGGTGTCCTTACAGGTAAGGAGTCGGGTGACCAACGGTGCCCGCACAGGGTACCTTAGCGGAACGACAGGTCAGGTGTATTCCACCGGTTTGCGGCGGGCCTGGTACTGTTCGTGGCCGACAGATATCCTATTCTACGAAAGTCGAGCTCTTCGGAGAAAACCCGAGACAAGGTAAGGAGATGGTTCACCTTGTTGGTAACTGCACGAGTTGGTGGGACGTCAGGGCAGGCACCGATGTTACTGGTGGTCCTGACTGTTGTCGTTGTCCGCGACTCATTCAATAAGGGGCAATGATAACGGTTGTCTCGACAGAAAATTAATAAAATGCTTAATGGGTTCGGCGGATGACTTGAGTAGCCTTTTGGCTTGTACGCACTACCTATACGTGGGATTACGGTGTGGGCCCTCCGCGCTGTGGTCTCGTTCGAAAGCTCTGAAAGACATCCAGTTCAGCATTGTGGCCGGGACTGATCGTCACCTTTGGTGTACGGATCTCCCGCCTCACAACGACCCATAGAGCGAGGGGTGATAGGCCCATGACCCCCTTGCACTTAGGGCTGTAGACCGGCAGGGACCTCTCTGATGAGCCGTAGGATAGGCCTCGGCGTGTCGGATAGCCTCGGTGGGGTCTTCCCTAACAAGGTGTACGCCACCCTGGAGACCCGAGCGTGTAGTATGACACCAGTGCACCACTGCAGGGAGTTTAATCTATTCGAATAGCCGTTTCCATGGTAACAGGACGCTTTATGCTGAAGCCAGATCCTACGACTACAAACTACTACTATTAAACTGTTGGTTCCGGGTTTTCTCCCTCGCGGGGATGTCGAGGGAGGGAACTCGGAGGCATTGTTAATTATGATTACAACTTATTACTATACAATGATGCAGCAACTTCTGCTGCATTGTTACTTTCATTACTGTTATATTAAACTGTTGGCTGATTATTACCTCATGCTGCAAGACTCGTCGGAAGATGCTAGTCTTTGATAGGCCTAGCTTCTTATCCTTACTCTGACTTCTATCTTGCAGTCCACTATATATAGCCTCCCTTTCCATTTGATACAAATGCATAAATGCTTAGTAGCGGAAGTACGACTCGCGGGTATGCTAGATACTCACCCTTGCTTTATTTCCCCTTTTTGTTTTGCCTGATCGGCCGCTGCAGTCGATGTTGGAGCCCAGGAGCAGGAGATTCTCGATGCCGACCACCGCAACGTGAAGATCCCCGATGCCTTCTACGACGTCGAGTTCCCCTTTGACCAGGAGTAGTTTGGAGGTTCCCAGGCAGGAGGCCTCGCCTTTTCGATCGTTTTTTATATTTGTGCTAGCCTTCTTAAGGCAACCATGTATCCTTGTGTCTGTACTTAGATACTATTGCTTCCGCTAACTTTGTGCTTTTGAGCTGTTGTATTCGAGCCCTCGTGGCCCCTGACTTGTATTAAACAGCTTGTATTATTTTATTTGTAGAGTTGTGTTGTGATATCTCACCGTGAGTCCCTGATCTCGATCGTGTACCTTGCGTGTATGATTACTGTACACGGTCCGATTTTGGGGGCGTCACAGAGGGTCTGCACACGAACGACAGGTCTCGGCCCCGGCATCATCGTATTCAGGAGGAGAGACCAAGCCGTACGCTCGCCTCATAATCCATCTATGACTCCGGTCACCGCCATACGTGATGCACAGAGAGAGGTAGGTAGAGGAAAAGAAAGAGAGAGAAGGGAGAATAAGATGGGAGAGCCTCGGGCTGCACCGGCTGCGTTCCCCTTGCTCCTTGGTCTTCTTCTCCTGGCGTGAGAGTTCTCACGCGCGCCGTGTGTTTCTTCTGTGATTCCTGTCTCCGTTTTCCTGCGTGAGAGTTGATGGATGGATCTTTGTATAGGGTTGTGGCGTGAGTTGGGTTGGTGTGAGGTCAACAAAGCTGGGCCTTGGGTCAAGGGGCGAATGACGGTGCGACGGCGTCGATGACGCCGGCCCCCTGCCCTCCTCGGCGTTGATGGCGCCCCGCCTGGAAATGGCTGCCGCTGACGGGGCTGTCTCGGCTCCCTGGTGGCGCCTGGCCGCGACGCCCTTCTCCTGGGCGGATGTCGAGGACGACCCAGATGACCCGGCCGCCTCGCCTCCTGCCTCGTCGCCCCCGGCGCTCCGGCTCCTGAAATTTGGGGAGTTCCTCCTCGACACGCATCCGGCCCTTCGTTGCCGGCCGCAGGGTGTGCGTGCTCCGGCCCCGGCGGGGGTCCGCCCGGTGCACCATCATGAGCGCCTCGGCCAGATTCTCGCCGCCGCGGGGGTGGGTTGCCCTCCGGCCACGACTGCGGTCGGGCACGGGCTCCCCCCTGGCGTGCCTACTCCCTGTGTGGAGAGGTTCGCTGGATTCCCCAGGCCCCGGGGGTCGTCGCCGTCGCTGAAGGCGCCGCGGGTGGGCGGCGCGTGCCCCGTGCCGCTGGGGGCTGACCCTGATGGGCCGCGCCGTCCAGGCCGTAGGTCTGGGCCTCCCCTGCCTGATTGGTGCCAGCACAAGCTTGGTGGGCCGGCAGCCAGACCTGGGCCCAGGAGGCCTTGGGCCAACTTCTCGATCGCGCGGCCCGGCGCGAGGGAGAGACGGGTCTGGCTCTTACTGCCGGTGGATTCGGCCCGTTGGCTTTGGGTCCCCGGCCTCCCACATCGGCGTCCTCCGTTTTGCCGCCCCGCTCGCATCCTACACCCGCCGCCGCCGCCCACGGTGCTCTCCCGGTCCTTCCGCGACGCGCTTTGTAACACTCTCACTGTCAGTGAACAGTAATCACCATTACTGTTCATCACTACTGTTCAAAATTTTGTTTGATCAACTTGGTTCAGCTCAAATTCAATACCCCTTTGTTATTGCTGAATGCAATGTGAACCTTGGGCCTTGATCATCATGGGTCAAAACAAAGTTCAACCCCTCGTTTGAAATCAAATCAAATGCTTAATTGCCTTGGTGGATTATTAAATAATAAAACCAAAGTGCAAAATAAACTTTCTCCAAAAAATTGTGAAACCACTTTTATAAAATCTCAAATAATCAGTGGACCATGCCAATATGGTTTTGGGTATTTATCTTGCCACTGAATAAATCAAAAAATTAATAACTGTGGTAAAACAGAGGCATTTAACACCTTTTTTAATAAAACAAAAATGCCAAAGAGTTTATAAAAGGACAAAACTTTTTGTGGCACCTCTAATATATACAACATAAATATTGGGGCAAGTTTCACTGTTGACAAAAATCAAAACCTAGCTAAACAAAAATAAACAGAAAAGCAAAAGGGTGAAAACAAATAAAAGCCAAGCCTACCTACCCCTCTCCTCACTGGGCCTCCCCAGCCCAAAAACCCCCGTCTCCCCTGGGCCAAAACGGCCCACAGCCCACCCACCCCCACTCATCCCTCTCCTCCCGTACGCATGCCGTGGCGGGCATCGGCCGGGGACACGGCGACCTGGCCGTGCCTTGGCACGAATCCGGCGGCCGCCGGCGCCCATATGGAGTCCAAGCCCCGGGAACCCTAACCCTAGCCCATCTCGCCCCTCCCAGTTCCCTCGCGCCGCTGCTCTTCCCCTGCCTCGCCCGCCCGTGCGCTGCCATGAGCGCGCTGCCGCCATGGGCGCGGCCAGTGACCACCTCGGCGAGCAAGACCGTGTCCAGTCTCCGCGCCTTGGACGCCTTCGTCACCTCCGGGAAGGAATCGGACCAAGACGCGCTGCAACCGGTGCCCCTCTTCTTCCTCTCCGTCGACAGCCGCCGTCGTCGCAAAAGGATTCCGGCCGGCCCCGTCCTCGCCGCGACTCCCTGAGCCCTCCCTGCACCCCACTGTGAGCGTTGTGCCTTTCCCCCCTCTCCCCTTCTTCGATTCGCCGCCGGAGCCCCCACCCCTCTCCGTCGAGGTCCACCACTGCTGCCCTGATGGCCACAGTCGCGCCCTCGCCGTGCCCCCTGGCCACACGCCCCGCACCCTGGGCACCCCCCCAACGTGCGCACACACACGCGCGCGGTGCCGCAACCCCACGCCCCCTCGCCGCTCCACCGCGACCCCCTCGCCGGGGCACCTCGCCGCCGTGCCCTGGCACGGGCAAGCACGGGCTGGTTAGCCAGGGCTAAACCCCCCACTGATCGGTGGGGCTACCCTGCTAACCCCCCTCCCCCTCAATGACTGGTGGACCCCCCCCCCTTAACTAAAATGGATTAGTAGATAACCCCCCCCCCCCTATGTGTATGACCTGTGGGCCCAAGGCCATCTAATTAATAAAAAAAACTGTTATAGCTACTGTGTCACTTACACCTAGGCCCCACCTGTCAGATTTATTAATAAACTGAATTAGAAATACTAATAGTCTATGACATGTGGGCCCTGGCCCTATTTAAATTGATTAAATGTTTTTACTAGCACTATGAGGCTGACCAGTGGGACCCACTGGTCAGGTTTGACTGGTCAACCCCTCTGTGGATAAGGTTTATTTAATAAATAAAATAAATTCAAAAAATCATTTAAATTGATTTAAAACTTTAAAATTCAATATCTTTAAAACCGTAAGTCGGATTCAAAAACTTTACACATGAAAATTGATTAGAAAAATACAACGAATATGGATACGCTATCCGTATACCAACCACACCCCTCTAACACAACGAACATCGAACCGTCCCCCTCCGGACCGTCTGTCCGATAAATTGTCCGGTACTGCTAAAGTACCCGGATGAATTTATTTCGAACACGAAAGTTGTTCGGAATAGATCAACTAACCCGGATACACCACCCATACGTTTGTCGGATGTCCACGACCCCTCCGGCATGAACCCTTCCCCCTCCGGACACCCTGTCCGGTAATCACCCGGAGCTGGTAATTCATCCCCGGATGAATTTCCGCTCCGAGCCTGATACATCGTACCGCGTTAGAATACCGACATCGATGCATTTGCCATGTCATTCATATGTTTGCATATGTTTGCTTTATATTTACTTTTTCTTCCCCCCTTTATTCTCCGGTAGACCCCGCTGCTGCCGCCGACTACACCGCCGCTGAGTACGACTACTTCGTCGACGACCCTACCTCTACCGTCGAGCTTCCAGGCAAGCAGAGCCATTCTCTTCCTCAGATATCGCCTACCTTTCCGTACTTTCTTGCACTAGGCATTGTTGTTGCTGCTGCTGCTACGTTACAATCCTATTCAATTGCATAGCCTGATTTTGTCGCCCCTTGATATACCTCTCTTATCCTATGCTGCATGTTATAATTATGCATATATTCAGCAGTGAGCCCTGCGCATTGTTAGCTAGGAATAGATAGCGGGCCGTAATCACTCAGGGGAGTGAACATGGATACCATATATAACTATTGCAGGTACGGAACAAAGCATACACCGCCAAAGGACCTATATGGGTTATGCCTAGTCACCCTCAAGTGTGAGCTATCAAGGAGTAATCCTTGTACTCCACTCGAGGCTGAATTTGTCTTGCCGCCATAGGGTCCTGAGCACGGTTGTCCTTAAGGTAAGAAATCGGGCGACCCAGCGGTGCCCGTGAGAGGTATTGCGACGGGACGACAAGGAGGGTACGACCAGTGTACCGGTGTGCTTGGCTCCTGATCGTTGACCGTGAGAGTTACCAAACCACGAAAGTCGAGTTCCTCCAGGAGCACACGCGAGACAAGGTAAGGAGTCGGTTCACCTTGTTGGTAACCGCAGTGACTTGGTGGGACGACAGGGCAGGCACTGATGTACTGGTGGTCCTGGTTGCTGTCGTTGTCCGCGGGTCAGTTAAGTCGAGGCAACGATAACTGTTGCCCCGCAAGTTAATAAAATGCTAAATGGTTCGGTGGATGACTTGAGAGGCCCGTTGGTCTGTACGCACTACCTTCACGTGGGATAAGGAGTTATGGGCTCCCCTGCGTCGTAGTTCATTCGAAAGCTCTTCAGACGTCAGCAGTATCGCAGTCTGATTGCCGGGAAGTTGTATGTCTTCTTTAGTCGCGAGTGGTGTTTGCTTTTGCTTCCCGGCCAGCCTCGCACCGTGCAGGAGCATGCAAGGGTGAGGGTCCTAGACCCCTTGGCGCATAGGATTTAGTCCGGCGGATGGCCTCTCTGTTGAGCCTAGGATGGGCTGCGCCGTGTCGGATAGCTTTGGTGGAGCGTTCCCTAACAAGGTTCCCGCCACCCTGGAGATCCGAGCGTGCAGGATGAACAGTAGTGCACCCCTGCAGGGAGTTTAATCTATTCGAATAGTCGTGTCCACGGTAACAGGACGCTTTATGCTGAAGCTGGATCTTACCACTACAAACTATTATTATTAAACTATATGGTTCCGGGTTCTCTTCCTCGCGGGGATGTCGAGGAGGGGATCTCGGAGGCATTGTTAATTATTACAACTTACTATTATACAATGTTGCAGCAACTTCTGCTGCATTGTTACTTTATGCTTTATATGAACTGTTGGCTATTCTCTCCTCATGCTGCAAGACTCGTCGGAAGATGCTAGTCTTCGTTAGGGCTAGCTTCTTACCCTTATTCTGATTTCTATCTTGCAGTTCACTATATATAGCCTCCCCTTTCCATTTCATACATGCATAAATGCTTAGTAGCAGACGTAAGACTCGCGGGTATGCTAGATACTCACCTTTGCTTTATTTCCCCTTTTCGCTTTGCCTGATCGGCCGCTGTAGTCGACGTTGGAGCCTGTAAGAGCAAGTTTTGCCCCCGAAGGTTTTGGACATTGTTGGACAAAGCAGAAGTGGAACTAATATTGTTTTCGAGTATAAACAGATACTTAGGTTCCGAAAGAATGGAGTTTGCAAGTAGAAGGTCGAAGGACAACTCACTGCAGCAGAGCTGCAGTCATCTACCGAACCCTTTGGAGAAAGACGACCCCTAAAAATGTAGTCGAAGAAAAAGTCTCTCTTGAGTAAAAGCGCAACGAGGAGAAAGCTGAAGCTGGTCGAAGACTTAGTCTTTTTACTAGTTTCTCTTTGTTTTCTTGAGTCGTAGGAAAAACCGTACTATTAAGAGGGGTTTGCTAGTTGAGATCTTAGTTGAAGTGAACTTGCTCTGCTCAACCAAAATCCACAAAAGCCTACCGAGAGAAATCTTACTAAGTCGAGTGAATAGCTCGAAGGCAAAGTCATCGCACTTCGTGCCTTCGAGAGAGAACTCGTTCGGTAAGTCAGCTTACTTGTTCCTCAAGTAAAGTTGCGCAGTGATTGGAATCCGACCGTTGTGGACACGCGTCAAGCGGTTGCATCGGGTCACTTCAGTCATTTTACCCATCGGGGTCGCCAACTATAAATACCCCGCACCTACCCGCCATTTCGGGTTGGCTGCTCCACTGAAGATTCTAAGACAGAAGTCTGTGAGCATCCCAAGAGAGATTCATCGAGAGAAAACCAAATCCCAAGTCTGAGCTGAGTTGAGCAATTCACTATGACTTAGGTTGAGATTAGTCGATCCTTTTATCTTGGAGAACTGCAAGTCTCCTAGACGGTTAGGCGTCGCCTGTCAAGCAGTCGAAGAGAAATTGTCACTGCTGAAGGAAGTTTGTAAAGGTCTCGGAGATGTCCTAAATCATCTACCACGAGTGAAAACTGGACAAGCTCGAGGAGTTTGTTGCAGTGCAGAATAGGATGGAGAGAGTTTTGCTCCAGGTGTTCAAGCACCAGTCCCTCGAACCAGACGTAGCACTTTGCAGAGTGTGAACTGGTTTACCAAACATCGTCGTGTCAGGCTCATTTTCTTTCATGCATTTATATTAAGTATTTACTCGTAGACTGTTTGCCTTCGATGTTTCCCTTCGTCCCAAATCCTTTCGAGCTATGCATTACCTTCGATACTGTATTTCCTTCGAGATGTTCTTAGTCCTTCGCAGTTTGCATGAATTCCTTCTAAGTTCCTTAGAATTTTTAGAAGTGATCATTCACCCCCTCCCCCTCTGATCATTCTTGAGCTTTCAATTGGTATCAGAGCTAGGCACTCCCTACGCTCTGCGTATTTTGGTCTAACAACCTGGAGTGTTGTCAAGAATGTCGTTTGCAGCTGTTCGCTCGGGGGAACCAATCCCTATTTTCAATGGGAAGGACTATCCCTATTGGAAGGACAAAATGAAGAGGAATATCATGGCTATCAACTCTGCCGCTTCGGAAGTTGTCAAGAATGGTGTAACTCTCAAGGACACTGATGCCATCACTCCTGAAGAGGCAAAGAAGATAGAGCTAGATACTGAAGTCTGGGTCTTCATAACAAATCATCTGATTCCAGAGAAATACCATGAGGTCAAGAATATTCCTTCGGCCAAAGGTGTTTGGGATTATCTCTGGAAGATTGGTGAAGGTGTCTCTACTCAGAAAGATGCTCGTATTGACACCCTTCGAAGCAAGTTCTATCGTTTCAAGAGGCACGAGGGAGAAAAAGTTGGCTCCATATACAACAGACTCACTGCGCTGTCAAATGAACTGATTTCTCTCGGTGCCGAAGACATTACCAATCGGATTATTGTCAGAACTTTGCTCCGTTCCCTTGATGATTCTTTCGATCACATTGTGCTGATGATCAAGGAAAGGACTAATTCAAGGATCTTGTTGCTGCTGATATTCTCGAGAGACTTAATACCTTCGAGATGGAAGAAGATGAAAAACGAGATATTAATGGGACACGAAGAAAATCTCATGCACTGAAGGCCAGAGCTTCACATCACTCCTCTCCTGAAGCTAGTTCTGAATCGGGTTGTGCCTCAGATGACCCCGAGAACATTGGAAAATATCTGGCACTGATAATGAGAAGATTCAATCGCTTTCAAATAAGGAACTCCTCTTCACCGAAGAAAAACTACTCTTCAAGACATTCAAGCAATTCATCACAGCATCGATCATCATCCAGAAACTCTTCAGCGAAAGATAATTGTTGCTATAAGTGCAAGAAGCCAGGTCACTTCATTGCTGATTGTCCTCTCTGGGAAATTGAACATAGATCAAAGCATTCTCACAATAATTCTTCGAGCAAGTCTCACAGATCGAGCAAAAACTATGAGTCGAAGAGATATGATTCAAAGTCCAGAAAAGACAAGAAAGACGGTTCTGATGATGACAAGAAGAAGAAGTATCACAAGCATCGAGAGGGTTCTTCCTCGAAATCACATTCCTCTCGAAGAAAGAATTCCCATCGTGCCAAAGCCTATCTGGGTAAAGAAATGAACTCTGAAGATGAAGCATCCGGTTCCGAAGCTGAATCAAACCCAAGATCTGGTTCTAGTTCTGGTTCTGAATCTGATGGCGTTGATGGTTTAGCATTTCCTTCGAGCAAGACTTCAAGTTCATTCTTCACCAACCAAAGCAGAGAAGATGAATCTCCAGCTTACTGCTTCATGGCCAAGGCTAAGGTATCCTCATCTAAGAATTCCTACGATACTTCTGATGGATCTGCTTATGAAAGTAACTCTAGGATAAGTTATGCTAAACTTGCCAAAATTGCTTCCATCCAACAAGATGAGCTAGATTCTCTAAGTGAAACTATTCAAAAATCTGAGACTTTGTTGATCGATGAGATTGAGAAGGGTCAAACTTTGACGAATGAGCATGTTTCTCTGAAAGAAAAGTATGATGAGCTTTCCTCTCGGCATGATCTTCTCTCAGTGGACTACGAGAAGCTAACCTATGAATTCCTTCAAAGGAAAATGGCTCTCGAGAAACTGAGAGAGGCTAATGAAGAGTTGGAAAGTGTCAATCTCACGCTCATGGCTCAACAAGGCTCAGAAACTGAAAATGAATCTACTTCACCTTGCTTAACCTGTTTGGAACGAAGTAAAATTGAGTCTATTTCTGAGAGATCGAAAGGAAAGCAACCTATTGTTATCGATGATACTAACCCCTCGAACGAGGAAACCATTACCAAGGAACTCCTCAGGTTGAAAAATTTATTTGAAACAGGCATGTTCAAAAGTGTGCAGGGACACCAGTACCTATGTGATATCCTACGAAAGGCTCTTCTTCACAGGAATCCCCGAAACGAAGGAGTTGTCTTCGAAAGGAAAATCAATCCTGATGGAACCTACTGGGAACCCGAGCAGTATCCTAAAACTGTCTGGGTTCTTGCGAAAGAAAAGCCCATTGATATTGCTAACCTTTCAGGTTTCAGTTGCAAAATTGACAAAGCTATTGTTGATGAATCACTTGATTCTGACTACAAGCTTGTCAAAGATCAGGAAGGAAAGGTGTCGGCTGAATTCGTTGGTACTCCTCCGAAGAATGGTTTCTATAAGCGACAGATTTGGGTTCGCAAATCTCTCGTAGAAAAACTGCCCCCTAACCATTCTATGCAGGGAAAATCCTCGGTACCACCGAATCACTACTATTCTCTCGAGGATAGAAATGAACCCTTAGTGCCTGCTTCAAATGTTCCCCGGAAGGAATACTATCGTGTCGATAGAAATGTTTATCGTCATCGTAACGATAACACCAAAGTTGCTGTTACTCATCAGTACTCTAACCCCTCATTGAGGAATTATATTTATGGTGTGCTTGATGGTCCAGATAGACAATGCAATCCTGTTCGCTATAATATTGCTGCCACATCTAGCTCTTCCATGCCTTCTAAGTCACCTGCTCGTTTGTGGGTGGTTAAGAAGAACTAATTCTTCTGCAGGGCTATGTCTCCGGTGGATCCGAATGGGTCATGGATAGTGGATGTACAAATCATATGACCGGAGACAAAGATTTGTTCACCGAAGACAAACTCTTTGAATCTTCACAGAGATACATTACCTTCGGTGACAACAACAAAGGAAAAGTACTTGGTTTGGGTAAGGTTTCTATATCGAAGGATAAGCATATCGATAAGGTTATGCTTGTTCAATCACTTGGATATAATCTTATGTTGATCTCAAAACTTTGTGATATGGGTATGCTTGTACTATTTTCTGCTTCTCGTTGTGTTGTTTTTTCACAGGATGATTATTCCTTCGTGTTCGAAGGATATCACAAAGGTGACCTTTATGTCGTTGATTTTTCTTCGGGACCTTCCGTGTCCACATGTTTAATGGCCAAAGCCACTTCTGGTTGGTTATGGCATCGAAGACTTGGGCATGCAGGAATGAAAAACCTTCAAACTCTTATCTCGAAGAAAAACATCGTTGGAATTGATAATGTTAAATTCGATAAATATCGTCTATGCAGTGCCTGTGAAGAAGGAAAGATTGCCAAGAAACATCACTCAGCAAAAACTATAATGACTACTACTCGTCCTCTTGAATTACTTCATATGGATTTATTCGGTCCTCAAAATTATGCTAGTCTTGGAGGTAACAAGTATGTCTGGTTATTGTTGATGATTTCTCTCGATATACTTGGGTTTTCTTTCTAGATGACAAAAGCAAGGTTGTTGAAATCTTCAAAACTTTCGCAAAGAGAGCTCAGACTGAATATGAATTATCTCTCAAGCATATCAGAAGTGACAATGGTACAGAATTCAAAAACACTCATATCGAAGATTTTCTTAATGAATATGGCTTTACTCATGAATTCTCGGCTGCTTATACACCACAACAAAATGGTGTGGTCGAGAGAAAGAATCGAACACTTATTGAAATGGCCAGAACAATGCTTGCTGAATACAAGACTCCTATCAGGTTCTGGGCTGAAGCAATCAATACTGCATGTCATATCATCAACAAGGTTTATCTGCACAAGTTTCTGAAGAAAAGTTCACATGAACTTATTACTGGTAAAAAGCCAAATGTTTCATATCTCAGGGTTTTTGGTGCCCCATGTTATATCAGATATATGAATCACAGCTCCAAGTTTGCTCCAAAGGCACACGAAGGTTTTCTCCTAGGTTATGGTTCGAATTCTCACACTTACAGAGTTTACAACTCTCATCTTGGCAAAGTTGTAGAAACTGTAAATGTTCAATTTGATGAAACTAACGGCTCTCAAAAAGAGCAATTACCTCTTAACTTGGATGAACCACCTTTGGATGAAGTTATCAGGTACATGGCTATTGGAGATATTCGACCTGTCAATGGGAATGCACGTCAAGCAAACAAGGATGATGTTGGTCCAATGTTCCCACACATAGCCCGGGGCGCTGGAGATCAACATCCTGAAGCAAATGATGTATAGGTCGAAGGAGAACGCGTAAACGAAGAAAATGTTCCCGATGGACAAGCTGATCCCGAAGGTCAAGCTGATCCCGAAGGACAACCGGATCCACAAGATGATGAAGGAGTTTTACCTCGTGTTCGAAGAAGAGTGGACGTCGACTCAATACTCGAAGAGATTCATTTACCAGGTCGTCCCACCACTCGTTCTCGTACTCGATTAGCTAACTTCTGTGGAAATTTCTCGTTTGTATCCATGCTAGAACCATCGAAATATGATGTAGCCATGAAGGACTCAGACTGGATGACTGCAATGATCGAAGAACTTAATCAGTTCGAGAGAAATAAAGTCTGGTCCCTTGTTGATAAACCTGATCCCAAGAAGCATAATATCATTGGTACGAAATGGATTTTTCGCAACAAGCAAGATGAAGATGGCATTGTGGTAAGGAACAAAGCTCGACTGGTTGCTCAAGGCTACACCCAAATCGAAGGTATCGATTTCGGTGAGTCTTATGCTCCAGTTGCTCGACTTGAATCCATTCGTGTCATGCTTGCTTTTGCCAATTACAATGGTATTTTTCTATATCAAATGGATGTCAAAAGTGCATTTCTTAACGGTGAAATCGAAGAAGAAGTATATGTTATGCAGCCACCGGGTTTTGAAGACCCGAAGAATCCTGATCAGGTGTACAGATTGCACAAGGCCCTATATGGGTTAAAGCAAGCACCTCGTGCTTGGTATGAAACACTGAAGGATTTTCTTCTGAAGAACGGCTTCAAACCAGGAACAACTGATCCGACTCTTTTTACTCGTGCATACAAAAATGACCTTTTTGTGTGTCAAATTTATGTCGATGATATTATTTTTGGCTGTACTAACCCTGATATTAGCGAAGAATTTGCTCGTATGATGTCAAAGAAATATGAAATGTCGATGATGGGTGAGTTGAAGTTCTTTCTCGGGCTTCAAATCCGTCAACAGAAGAATGGGACTTTCATTTCTCAAGAGAAGTATCTCAGAGATTGCCTGAAGAAGTTTGATCTTGTCAGTTGCAAAACTATCAAGACTCCAATGCCTACGAATGTTCATCTAGATGCAGATGAGAAGGGCAAACCTTTCGATCAGAAGAAATATCGCTCGATGATCGGTTCGCTTCTTTACCTTTGTGCATCTAGACCTGACATTATGCTATCAGTTTGTATGTGTGCTCGTTTTCAGGCAAACCCGAAAGAATCACATCATATTGCTGTCAAGCGAATTCTTCGATATCTGGCTCACACACCATCTTTGGGACTTTGGTATCCCAAGGGTGCCCAGTTTGATCTCGTTGGATATTCTGATTCTGACTGGGCTGGTGATCGAGTCGACAGGAAATCTACCTCAGGCACATGTCATTTTCTCGGTAGATCTCTTGTCTGTTGGGCTTCGAAGAAACAGAATTTCGTATCTATTTCTACGGCTGAAGCCGAGTATATTGCTGCCGGTTCATGCTGCACTCAGATTCTGTGGCTCAAGCAAACGCTGAAAGATTATGGTATTCTTGTGAAGAAAATTCCATTGCTATGTGATAACGAGAGTGCTATCAAGATTGCCCATAACCCTGTGCAACACTCTCGAACTAAGCACATTGACATTCGTCATCATTTCCTACGAGATCACGTTCAGCGAGAAGATATTGTTATCAGCCATGTACGCACCGAAGATCAATTGGCTGATATCTTTACGAAGCCCTTGGATGAAAAGAGGTTCTGTGCACTAAGGTGTGAGTTAAACATATTGGACTCATGCAATGTGCAGTAAGATCATCACTATCGGTACCATGTATTATATGTTTTCTTTCTATGTTGTTTTCTTACGTTATTTTTCTATCGTGCTTCCTTTTCGTTTGTTTTTGTTCGCTTTGGTGTTGTCCTATACACTTACCACTCCGAGTTTTATCACTGTTTTCCCCTCGGACTGATTAAGCATCGGACCCTGTTTTTCCCTCTATTCTATCCCTACCCCATCTGTGCTTTTCTCTCGTGAACATGTACATATGTACTCGATCAAGATTCCCTTCGAATGTCATTGATTCCGAAGGAAAATCTATCGAACGTTTATCTACTTTTATACTCGATGTTCGATGAGTTTGGTCTCGGACGTGGAGCAACTTTCCTTCGGTTCGTTGCGATTTTCCCGCGATTACCGCCATAAAATCCGTCCGTTGAATGCGGAGAGACGCGAAATCTGCGCCGTTGGATCAGATCCGACAGTTATGTCAGACCCCCCTCCCCTATAAATACTGATCCCTGCCACCGGCTCAGACATCGCAATTTCCTCGACTTAGTCTCTCTGCTCCCGAAGTTCTCTCTCGCGGGCCGCCGTGCTGCTCGTCGCCGTCGACTCCCTCGCCGCTTTGCTGCCGGAAGGAAGCCGCCGGAGACCTTCCCGTCGACGAGGAACTTCTTCCGCGTTGCCGTAGTCGCCGTACATCACCAAGTTAGGGTATGCACGGCTCTGGATACGATTCCAATCTTTCCTGTTCATTGTATCCAGATTTGTTCTTGATTTTCTCTCTTTTTCTTAGGTCTGTTTGATCTGTTTGGATCATTGAATCTTGGGAAATCAGTTTCTAGCGTTTTCTGTCGATTCCCATCTGCGCTAGGTAAGAAATCCCTCGGATTGTCTCACTTTAGCAATTTCCTCAGAAATGTATCGATAAACTTGTGTTGTGCAATTCGTTCATACAGGTTCTTAGTTAGATTTGCACCCGATGGAAATCTAGCCTAGTACTTGCTTGAAAAATTTGCTGCAAGACATGCTTATCGATATGCTTACTGCTCTCAAAATGATTTTCCTCGAAAACTGCTGGTACTTGTTCACAACTTTCCTATATTCCCTCGTACCTATCTTTTTCGCAGGAAAATGTCTGGGATCGAAGGAAATGTCAGAGCACCCAAGCGTGTAGGAGGCCGAACAAGAATCACCAACAACTCTGAAGGTTTATCAGAAGAGCTGATCGTCGAAAACAAGTTAAGAACACCTGAAGGTTCTGAGGATGAACGTACGAGAGAAAACCGTCTGCAAGAGATTCGAAGACTTCAAGCGCTTCGTTGGTATGAGTACAAGTCTCTTATGCCACGCTGGGAGAGGCTGTTTGCAATGAAAAATCCCTGGTCAGATGTTAAATCTTTAAGGCCCAAGTGGACGAAAGATAATCGACCACCTCCTCCAGCTGATGCTCATCCATCCTCTCTGAAAACACCTGCCGATTTTCAAGAGCTGGTTGATGCTCGGGAAGCGCGAGCACCGAAGAGAAAAGAAGCCAAAGCTAAAAAGGAGGCTGCTGCTGCTGAGGGTACCGTGGATGTTGCCCCTAGTGCCAAATCGAAGGCTGGCAAGAAATCAGCCAAGCGAAAGAAAAAGGTAGTAATTGTCTCGCCACCTGATGCGAGTCCGATGAAGAAGTCAATTCAGATGATCAAGACCCTGGTACAAAGGCTGATGTCGAGGACATTCCTCTGAAGAAGAAGCCGCGTAGTAAAGGCATTAGGATCCAGGAGCCAGCTACACAGGCTCCTCGAGCAAATATTGACTTGACCAACTTGGTCACTGATCCGCCCATTTCATCTGCTCCTCCAGTTCAAGCTCGCCAACCAAAACCTTCGGCTAAATCGAAGGGAAAGCAAGCTCAAGTTTCTGAGGATGAAGAAACCCTTGTTCAACGTAAAGAAAGGCTGGCAAAGCAAAAAGAGCAAGAAGCAAAGGACTTGACAAATTCCAAGCTTCTGAATTTTCACAGTCAGCCCGAGCATAAAAAGGCCCAAGTTGCTCAACAACTAGGCATTCTACATTTGGTCAGTGAAAAGTATCGTCGACAAATTGCTGAAGGCAAAACTCCTGATGCACCGACAGAAAAGGTTGTGGCCCCCAGCACCACCGAGAAAATTGTGACTCCCACAGTCACGAAGGAAAAGGTTGCAGCCCCAAGTGCTGTGAAGAAAAATGCTGAGGCCCCAAGTGCCTCGAAGGATAAAGCTGTGGTCCCTAGTGCCGACACCAAACCCATTGCTGCTGCCAAAGCCACCAAGGAGGCTGAGAAGAAAGCCAAGGAGGCTAGGCAAAAAGATCAAGCTGTTCCAGTTCCTCGAGCCGCTCCAGCTCCTGCACCTGCACCTGCTGCACCTGTTGTTTCCGGCCCTCGTGCCGATGAAGAGAGTTCCAACGAAGGAGATTCTGCTGCCCATGCTCCTTGGGATGCTGCCAATATTTCACACATTCTCTGGAAGATGGCTACCACACCGAGCAAAGTCACTGCCGAGGATGATGTTCCTGCTGAGATCCAAGAGCATGTTGCTCGATACATGATTCGCTGGGAAGGATACATAACCCAGGATCGAAAGGACAAGGAACAACTAAGGTTTTACACCAGGCAACTTCAAGAAGAATCCGAGGACGTTGAGTCTCGAAAGTTTTTCAAATCCAAGATTGCCTCTGCTGAAGCATCCAGAAGGGCTCAGAAGGAAAACTTAGCAGCTGTGTATGAAAAGGTTCAACTAATTGTGTCTGCTGTTTGTAAAGAGCATAATGATGCGCTGTACCAGAGAAAATCTCGTAAGAGAAAGTCTGCTGCCCCAACCTCTGCGCGTGGGACGCCAGAGATCGAGAAGAATGCCAAGAGGTCCAAGTCTACCGAGGTCGTTGCTGCATCAGCACGACAAGAAACTGCACCAACCCCCACCAAGGAACCAACTCCTCCTCGTAAGACAACTCCACCCCCTCGTCAAGCCACTCCTCCCCTCGACAACAAACACCTCCACCTCCACCCCGTCAACCCTCACCACCTCCAAACCCACCATCACCACCTCACGTCATTCCATCAACCACCCCTGCCCTCGAAACCCAAGCTCATGAAGAGACCGAGCAAGCTGCTCATGTCGAGCAAGAAACTCAAGTCCCCATTTCCTCTACTCAGAAAGATTACTCCTCTGCCCAGACTCTGCATGAAGGAGAAGACGCTGATGTTGACATCACGACAGTTTCTTCTCGTTAAGATCCTGTCGAAGGAAATAGTTCTGGAGATAACAGTTCGAGTGCCAGCTCTTCCTCCTCCTCATCAAGTTCCTCGAACGAAGAATGGTTGATGCTTTTGCACAACTAGATGAAGATTTGGAGGCCATGGAGACTGAAGAGGCCGCACAAAATGCTAACACCGACGAAGTAGTTGCCGTCGAAGCTCAGGCCGACGAAAATGCTCCTGCAGCCATCCCAGCTCAAGACATTGTCAACATTCCATCTTCAATTCCTCGCCCTGCTGACCCTGTTTTCCAGATGCCAGACAACGCTGCCAAAGTTTTTCCTGTTGATGAGCTGCTCCATTCTGCTCATCCGAGAGAAATGATGCCTCTGTTCCGCTCAGATGTTCCTCGAGGAGGCCCCATCTTCAAAAGGCGCGAACACAAGCCATTTTTCTTCGGGACCAATCCCTACGAGAATCCCAGAAGTGCATATTCTCTTCGGTTTTGGACCCAAGAGCAAGCCATCTATTATACTCGTGTGCTGTACAACAAGGCTAGAGTGTTCCAACATCAATACCTCGATATGCCTTCGGTGTACTCCACTTCACGTTTCGAGAATGTTGCCGAAACAATTGATGGTCTGCATGCTCACAGGATGTTTGCTCTCGATTGTGGCTACAATCCCGAGCTTATCAAGCAATTTTATGCAACGCTCTATGTCACTGGTGATCCAGAGAACTCGAAGACGTGGAAGTTTGATTATATGATTCAAGGCCAAGTATTTCACATGACTGTCGATCAGTTTCTGGCCATCATTAATTTACCTCGGTTCGAAGGTTTACCACACAAGCTTCATGACTTACCTGCTCCAACTCCTGCTGAATTTTCAACGATAATGGATCCAGATGTCGTAGGAGATACCTATCCGACTGAGCCGAAGCCAAGACACTTAGTCTTTGAAGAAAAGGCATGGTTTTATATTCTTTCGAAGACTTTGATGCCAAAGCTCGATGTGCACGATGACTTTTCTATTTCCAATGACGTACAACTTGCTCTGTTGAAGTTAGTCCACGGTCATCCTTTCGATTTTGAAGACTACTTCCTCAGAACTTTGGTGTCTGGTGCTCATGATCACAATTCCCACAAGCCATATGCACCATGGCTGATGGCAATCTGCAATTACTCTCAGGACGTGCCATTCCCCGTATCCATTTTCCCGAAGATTTTCACTCCACCTGTTAGAGAAGTGTTGCAGATTGTTGCTCGACCCAACGATCCATTTGCTGAGCACACTGGCATCCGCGCCCATTTAACTGAGCACAATATTCGCTCGAAGTTTATCAAGCCAGTGAATCACATGGAAGTTTCTCTTCGGTCCCAGCAAATGCTTCAACATCACATCAACCAAGATTTCATTCAGAAGCAAGCCATGATGGACGAGATAAATCATTTGTGCAATATTGCCATGAACAACAATCAGATGTTGCGTGAATGCCTTCGCCGTGATTGGAAAGTTCTGCCGAAATTCAATTCCCTCGGTCAACTTCAACGATGCGGGTTCGAAGAATATCCTCCCCATCTGAACAGGAATTGGACTAATGATGATCGAGTAGATCGCCCGGATCAAAATATCCCTCGACTGCCGAAGAACAGAGATATACTCAGTGTTGATGACTATTACCACATCACTTTGGACACCTTCTCCTCCGACTCCGAGCAAGACGAAGCCCCTCGACGTCCCGAGAGAGAATATACTCCACTCCCTCGAAGCCCCAGGACCCCGCCGGAATCGCAGCTGGAATCTTCTGGAGATCAACACTCCTTCCGCACGAAGATCACTCCTCCAAGCGCTCGCCCAATTCGTCGTGCTCCAACGCTCGCCGAATCCTCTCGACGTCGCCGGAGCCGCCACAGCGAGTAGGGATTTCTTTCGACCCTATTCTCTCGACTTTTTGTACGTTGTGATAAAAAGGGGGAGATGTAGTGGCATCGAAGAAATTAGTTTGCCTACGGGGTTTAGGGCTTTGCTTTTCATTCGAAAAACTTTTGATCTTTGAGGTTTTCTGAGTAGTTTCAACAAACTTTCGATTCATATTCGATCTGGTTGTAACTAACTCTAAGTAGGACTGTGAACTGCTACTCTTTCTCGTAAGATATCTATCTGCTGCTTGCGATACTTAACCTTTTGCAGGAAGTTATCTTTCATATAAGTTCACAGGTCATTCGAGGAGATTGCATGTTTCTCATTGGATATTATCTGGAATGCAATTTCACTCGCTAAGATTATTGATGTTTTTCCCTCGACTCTATTTGTCAAATATGCACTTCACAGGAAACTCTTATCTTCCGTGCATACATCAAGGGGGAGTATTTCATCGATCTTAGCACTGGTTTATCATCGAAAACTCAAAACTTATTCAATTATTTATCGATGCCTGTTTTGTCAACAATCGTCCAAAAAGGGGGAGATTGTAAGAGAAAGTTTTGCCCCCGAAGGTTTTGGACATTGTTGGACAAAGCAGAAGTGGAACTAATATTGTTTTCGAGTATAAACAGATACTTAGGTTCCGAAAGAATGGAGTTTGCAAGTAGAAGGTCGAAGGACAACTCACTGCAGCAGAGCTGCAGTCATCTACCGAACCCTTTGGAGAAAGACGACCCCTAAAAATGTAGTCGAAGAAAAAGTCTCTCTCGAGTAAAAGCGCAACGAGGAGAAAGCTGAAGCTGGTCGAAGACTTAGTCTTTTTACTAGTTTCTCTTTGTTTTCTTGAGTCGTAGGAAAAACCGTACTATTAAGAGGGGTTTGCTAGTTGAGATCTTAGTTGAAGTGAACTTGCTCTGCTCAACCAAAATCCACAAAAGCCTACCGAGATAAATCTTACTGAGTCGAGTGAATAGCTCAAGGAAAAGTCATCGCACTTCGTGCCTTCGAGAGAGAACTCGTTCGGTAAGTCAGCTTACTTGTTCCTCAAGTAAAGTTGCGCAGTGATTGGAATCCGACCGTTGTGGACACACGTCAAGCGGTTGCATCGGGTCACTTCAGTCATTTTACCCATCGGGATCTCCAACTATAAATACCCCGCACCTACCCGCCATTTCGGGTTGGCTACTCCACTGAAGATTCTAAGACAGAAGTCTGTGAGCATCCCAAGAGAGATTCATCGAGAGAAAACCAAATCCCAAGTCTGAGCTGAGTTGAGCAATTCACTATGACTTAGGTTGAGATTAGCCGATCCTTTTATCTTGGAGAACTGCAAGTCTCCTAGACGGTTAGGCATCGCCTGTCAAGCAGTCGAAGAGAAATTGTCACTGCTGAAGGAAGTTTGTAAAGGTCTCGGAGATGTCCTCAATCATCTACCACGAGTGAAAACTGGACAAGCTCGAGGACTTTGTTGCAGTGGAGAATAGGACGGAGATAGTTTTGCTCCAGGTGTTCAATCACCAGTCCCTCCAACCAGACGTAGCACTTTGCAGAGTGTGAACTGGTTTACCAAACATCGTCGTGTCAGGCTCGTTTTCTTTCATGCATTTATATTAAGTAATTACTCGTAGACTGTTTGCCTTCGATGTTTCCCTTCGTCCCCAATCCTTTCGAGCTATGCATTACCTTCGATACTGTATTTCCTTCGAGATGTTCTTAGTCCTTCGCAGTTTGCATGAATTCCTTCTAAGTTCCTTAGAATTTTTAGAAGTGATCATTCACCCCCTCCCCTCTGATCATTCTTGAGCTTTCAGAGCCCAGGAGCAGGAGTACCCCGAAGGCGACTACTACGACGTCGAGTTCCCCGTCGACCAGGAGTAGTTCGGTGGATCCCAGGCAGGAGGCCTCGCCTTTTCGATCTGTATCTCTGATGTGATTTGTGCTAGCCTTCTTAAGTCAAAACTTGACTAACTATGTCTGTACTCAGATATTATGGTTTGTATGACTTATGTATTCGGATCCTCGTGATTCCTGGTAATGTAACATATTGTTTTATCCTTTTGAGTTTAGTGTTGTGCTGTGATATTCTCACCGTGGCACCCTAATCTCAGCCGTGTACCCTGCGTGTATGATTACTGTACACGGATTGATTTTGGGGGCGTCACAAGTTGGTATCAGAGCCGACTGCCTGTAGGAAGCCACCCCACCACTACTTGGTCGAAGTTGAGTCTAGACTTTGAAAAACTATTTTGCTAACTTAATATTTGGCTTACGGGCCCACATCGATGTCACTACGTGTGATATCTATGGTATTAGGATAATTTTCTCCTTACCTATGCTCTGGGACTCTGCTCTCTTATCCTTGCTGGTAAGTTTTACAAAATCTGACATTAGGATCACGTTCTCTTGATTCCACCCGGCGTTTTGGTGCTTCCCCCATTGATAGAGTCGTGTCGCAGGAGTTCTACCCCAGGTCCCGGACCGCGGATCCCATTCTCATTCTGGGCAGGCCGCGCGTCCTCTGGCATTAACTCCTGCGGCCAACAGTTTTCTTGCGGCGTGATTGACATAGTGGAATCTATGTCGCGTCGTGTAATCCTAACCGCGGTCTGCGCGCCGCGTAGTGTGTCCTTTTTTTCCTTAATTTCTACGACGTTACGCTTCCCGATTTTTGATTGAATCTGTGTGTGAATATGTATGTCTTATATGACTACTCCTATATATCCGCGCCTCCTGTTCGTTGTCGCTTTACTTTAGGCTTGATTCCGGTAACTCGTTAAATTTTCATCACTGAAATACCCCTGTTAAATTCTAGCAGGATGGCTGGTCGTGGTCGTGGTCGTGGTCGTGGTGCCAACGACCCACCCCCGCCGCCGGATTACATGGCCGCGATGATGCAGCAGTTCGAGCTGAACCGTCAGTTCATGGAGAATGTCATGGCTCAATTCCCCCAGCCGAATCAGAATGGGCACCACCATCAGCACGCCACCGTGACTCTGCACGACTTCACCCGCCTCAACCCCACTATGTTCCGCAACACTGTCCAGCCGTTGGATGCTGATGACTGGCTTCGCGACATCACTCACGAGCTGGAGTCTGCTAATGTCGATCCAGCCGACTATGTGAACTTTGCGTCCTATCACCTGAAAGGCGCCGCTGCTCAGTGGTGGGGCACCCACAAGCATTCACTGCAAGTCGAAGAAGTCGTCACTTGGGATGAATTTCAGTCCGCCTTCCGCGCCCGCTACATTCCTCAGGGGATCATGGACCGTAAGCAGGAAGAATTCCGCAACCTCACTCAGGTCAACATGACTGTTGAAGCCTATCAGTGCGAGTTCCTCAACCTCTCTCGCTATGCGGAAGAAGAGATCACCAATGATGCTCGCAGACAGCAGAAGTTCCGTCGTGGACTCAATGCAGACCTCAGGCTCGCTCTTGCCGTTCATGATTTTGCCAACTTCGCCACCATGGTGAACAAGGCTATCACCGTCGAGACTGCCCAGATAGAGTTCAAGGACACGCAGAAACGCTATCGTGACGTTGGCTCATCTTCGGGCGCAACACAGAAGCGTCGCATCTGGCTCCCTCACAGTGTGACCCATTCACCTGCCCCTACTAAGAGGCCGTCTTATGCTGCACCCCGTCTGCCTCCGCCACCGCAGATTCCAAGAGCTCTGCCTCCACCACCCAATGCTGCACCCCTTCGTCCTCAGGATGGATTATGCTTCACGTGCCGCCAACCTGGTCATTTTTCTAGAGAGTGCCCCCAGAAACAGAAGCAACTGGTAGTTCACCCCACTGGCCGCGGAAATGGTCGTGGCAACAACAGGACCCCCAACTATAATACTGGGTCTGCTGCTCATGCTCGTGGGCATGCCTACAACATCGATCTTGAAGAAGCTCCGGCACAACCCTCTACAGTGATGGGTACTCTCCTCGTTAACTCAATACCTGCTACTGTTTTATTTGATACAGGAGCATCGCATTCATTTATGTCTGGGGCATTTGCATTTAAGCATGGCATACACCACGAAAAGATGCGCACTCCCTTAGCCGTTAGTACCCCCGGTGGCAAGTGTCACATTGACGTGATGGCTCCCAACATCACCGTCGAGATCTAAAGGATTGAGTTCCTTGTCTCCCCCCATATTCTGAAGACCTCCACTATAGACCTTATCTTGGGAATGGATTGGCTGAAAGCTCATGATGCTGCACTTTATTGTGGCAACAAAGTCGTCCGACTCTTTCACCCCTCCGGCAAGGTTGTGAACCATACTGCCATAGTGTCGCTGAATGCCGAAGCTCGTATATATGCTCTGAATGCATTGAATGCTTCGCCACTTGAAGGAATTGAGAACGTTCCAATCGTTCGCGAATTTCCCGATGTCTTCCCAGAAGAACTGCCGGGAATACCCCCGGCTAGAGAGGTCGAATTCGTCATCGACTTGAAGCCAGGCACTGTTCCTATAGCCAAGCATCCTTACAAGATGCCGCCACATGAACTCCTTGAGCTTAAGGAGGAAATCGACAAGGCACTACAGAAAGGATTCATTTTCCCCAGTTCCTCTGCTTGGGGAGCACCTTCGCTCTTTGTCAAGAAGAGTGATGGCACGAACCCTTTAGTCCAAGATTACCGACCTATCAACCAGGCAACAATACAGAACAAGTACCCACTTCCTCGGATCAACGATCTGTATGATCAACTTGCTGGATCTACGGTGTTCTCGAAACTCGACTTGAGGTTGGGTTACCATCAGATCCAGGTCCGTGAAGAGGATGTTCCGAAGACCGCCTTCATTACTCGTTATGGTTCATACGAGTACACCGTCATGTCCTTTGGCTTGACGAATGCCCCAGCCACCTTTTCCCGATTGATGAACTATATATTCATGGAATACCTCAACAAGTTCGTCGTGGTTTATCTGGATGATATCTTAATATACTCCAAGAATGAAGAAGAGCATGCTGAACATCTTTGTCTTATACTGGAAAAGCTTCAAGAACACAAACTCTACGCTAAGTATTCTAAGTGTGAGTTCTGGCTTCCCGAAGTGACCTACCTTGGTCACGTGATTTCCAAGGATGGCATTGCCGTCAACCCAGAACGTATTCAGGCTATCTTGGATTGGACTCCCCCCAATACTGTCAAGCAAGTCAGAAGTTTCCTTGGACTCGCCAGCTATTGCCTCCGTTTTGTCGAGAACTTCTCCAAGATTGCCAAGCCTCTGACCAATCTGCTTCACAAAGGTGTCAAGTTTGAGTGGACAGACAAATGTCAGGAAAGTTTCGAAGCTCTCAAGGACCAGCTCACTTATCCTCCGGTGCTTGCTCCCCCGGATACCCGGAAGGACTTCGTGATATATGGCGACGCGTCTCGACGAGGATTAGGCTGTGTCTTAATACAAGAGCGCAAGGTGATTTCTTATGGTTCTCGTCAGTTGCGTTCTCATGAAGAAAACTATCCAACACATGATATCGAGTTGGCAGCGGTAATTTATGCATTGAAGCTGTGGCGACATTACCTCGTTGGTAATCGTTGCGAAATCTACACCGACCACCAAAGCCTGAAGTACCTGTTCACTCAGCCAGATCTGAATCTCCGCCAACAAAGATGGCTCGAGACAATAACCGATTTCAACATGGATATTCATTACACCCCTGGCAAAGCTAATGTGATGGCCGATGCCTTGAGTCGCAAAGCCTACTGTAGCGAAGTTCAAGTTGAAGTACATCAGCCACTTCTGTATGAAGAGCTACGCAAGCTGAATCTTGAGATTGTTCCACAGGGATATGTGAATAACCTTGTTGTTGAGCCGGACCTCGACAGCACCATCAAGTGGATACAAACATGTGACTCTGATGTCGAGAAGATCAAGAAGTATATCGCTAGAGGAAAGCCATCATGCTTCACTGTTGCTGGTGATGGAACGTTGTATTTCAAGAATCGTTTGGTGGTCCCTAGGAGTAAGCCCAATCTAAACTTGACCCCGCGCGTCATGAAAGAAGCTCATGATACTCCTTTGTCGATTCACCCTGGTAGTACCAAGATGTACCAAGACCTTCGTCAGCGGTACTGGTAGTCTAACATGAAGCAAGACATCGCTCGATATGTTGACGAGTGTGACGTTTGCCGTCGCGTGAAAGAAGAACATCAAAGACCTGCTGGGACTCTGCAACCACTCTCTATTCCTGAATGGAAGTGGGACAAGATCGAGATGGACTTCGTCACTGGTTTTCCCAGATCGCAGAAAGGCCACGATGCTATCTTTGTCGTCATCGACCGCTTCTCCAAGGTTGCCCACTTTCTGCCAATCAAGGAGACGATCTCTGCTAGTCAGTTAGCAGACTTGTATGTTTCCAGAATTGTGTCCCTCCATGGCATTCCGTTGGAGATCGGTTCAGACCGTGGCAGCGTTTTCACCTCAAGATTTTGGGATAGTTTCCAAGAAGCTATGGGCACCCACCTGAATTTCAGCACCGCTTATCACCCCCAGTCGCAAGGACAAGTTGAACGAGTCAATCAACTGCTTGAAGATATGCTTCGGGCTTGTGTCATCTCCTTCGGGAAGAAATGGGAGGAATCTCTTCCGTTTGCTGAATTCTCTTACAACAATAGCTATCAGGCTAGTCTGAAGATGGCCCCCTTCGAAGTTCTCTATGGACGTAAGTGTCGAACCCCTCTGAATTGGTCAGAAACTGGGGAACGAACTCTCATTGGTCCGGACATTATCCAGCATGCTGAAGATCAGGTTCGCGTTATCCGTGAACATCTGAAAGCCGCTCAGTCCCACCAGAAAAGCAACTATGATCGCAAGCACAAAGAAATGGTCTATCAACCAGGCGAATACGCGTACCTCCGTGTCACTCCCATGAGAGGCACTCACCGCTTCGGGATCAAAGGCAAGTTAGCTCGTCGCTACATCGGCCCGTTCCGTATCCTTTCCAGGAGTGGACCAGTGGCATACCGATTGGAATTGCCGTCGAACCTCTCTCAAGTCCACGATGTATTTCATGTGTCGCAACTCCGACGTTGCTTCAAGGACCCTATTCGAGAAGTGGAACATGATATGATTGATCTGCAACAGGACTTGACTTATCAAGAACATCCAAGCCGCATTCTTGATCAGTCTGAACGTCGAACCCGCAACAAGACCGTCAAGTTCCTCAAGGTTCAGTGGTCGAATCATTCTGAAGATGAAGCCACTTGGGAACGCGAAGTTCGTCTTCGTGATGAATACCCCGATCTTTTCCTCGCTACCACTTAAATTCTCGGGACGAGAATTTTTGTAGTGGGGGAGATTTGTAACACTCTCACTGTCAGTGAACAGTAATCACCATTACTGTTCATCACTACTGTTCAAAATTTTGTTTGATCAACTTGGTTCAGCTCAAATTCAATACCCCTTTGTTATTGTTGAATGCAATGTGAACCTTGGGCCTTGATCATCATGGGCCAAAACAAAGTTCAACCCCTCGTTTGAAATCAAATCAAATGCCTAATTGCCTTGGTGGATTATTAAATAATAAAACCAAAGTGCAAAATAAACTTTCTCCAAAATTTGTGACACCACTTTTATAAAATCTCAAATAATCAGTGGACCATGCCAATATGGTTTTGGGTATTTATCTTGCCACTGAATAAATCAAACAATTAATAACAGTGGTAAAACAGAGGCATTTAACACCTTTTTTAATAAAACAAAAATGCCAAAGAATTTATAAAAGGACAAAACTTTTTGTGGCACCTCTAATATATACAACATAAATATTGGGGCAAGTTTCACTGTTGACAAAACTCAAAACCTAGCTAAACAAAAATAAACAGAAAAGAAAAAGGGAGAAAACAAATAAAAGCCAAGCCTACCTACCCCTCTCCTCACTGGGCCTCCCCATCCCAAAAACCCCGTCTCCCCTGGGCCAAAACGGCCCACAGCCCACCCACCCCCACTCATCCCTCTCCTCCCGTACGCATATCGTGGCGGGCATCGGCCGGGGACACGGCGACCTGGCCGTGCCGTGGCACGAATCCGGCGGCCGCCGGCGCCCATATGTACTCCAAGCCCCGGGAACCCTAACCCTAGCCCATCTCGCCCCTCCCAGTTCCCTCGCGCCGATGCTCTTCCCCTGCCTCGCCCGCCCGTGCGCTGCCGTGAGCGCGCTGCCGCCGTGGGCGCGGCCGGTGACCACCTCGGCGAGCAAGACCGTGTCCAGTCTCCGCGCCTTGGACGCCTTCGTCACCTCCGGGAAGGAATCGGACCAAGACACGCTGCAACCGGCGCCCCTCTTCTTCCTCTCCTTCGACAGCCGCCGTCGTCGCAAAAGGATTCCGGCCGGCCCCGTCCTCGCCGCGACTCCCTGAGCCCTCCCCTGCACCCCACTGTGAGCGTTGTGCCTTTCCCCCCTCTCCCCTTCTTCGATTCGCCGCCGGAGCCCCCCCCCTCTCCGTCGAGGTCCGCCACTGCTGCCCTCATGGCCATAGTCGCACCCTCGCCGTGCCCCCTGGCCACACGCCCCGCACCCTGGGCACACCCCCAGCGTGCGCACACACACGCGCGCGGTGCCGCAACCCTACGCCCCCTCGCCGCTCCACCGCGACCCCCTCACCGGGGCACCTCGCCGCCGTGCCCTTCCATGGGCAAGCACGGGCTGGTTAGCCAGGGCTAAACCCCCCACTGATCGGTGGGGCTACCCTGCTAACCCCCCTCCCCCTCAATGACTGGTGGACCCCCCCCCCCCTTAACTAAAAGGGATTAGTAGATAACCCCCCCCCTATGTGTATGACCAGTGGGCCCAAGGCCATCTAATTAATAAAAAAACTGTTATAGCTACTGTGTCACTTACACCTAGGCCCCACCTGTCAGATTTATTAATAAACTGAATTAGAAATACTAATAGTCTATGACATGTGGGCCCTGGCCCTATTTAAATTGATTAAATGTTTTTACTAGCACTATGAGGCTGACCAGTGGGACCCACTGGTCAGGTTTGACTGGTCAACCCCTCTGTGGATAAGGTTTATTTAATAAATAAAATAAATTCAGAAAATCATTGAAATTGATTTAAAACTTTAAAATTCAATATCTTTTAAACCGTAAGTCGGATTCAAAAACTTTATACATGAAAATTGATCAGAAAAATACAACAAATACGGATACGCTATCCATATACCAACCACGCCCCTCTAACACAACGAACATCGAACCATCCCCCTCCGGACCGTTTGTCCGATAAATTGTCCGGTACTGCTAAAGTACCCGGATGAATTTATTTCGAACACGAAAGTTGTTCAGAATAGATCAACTAACCCGGATACACCACCCATACGTTTTTCGGATGTCCACGACCCCTCCGGCATGAACCGTTCCCCCTCCGGACACCCTGTCCGGTAATCACCCGGAGCTGGTAATTCATCCCCGGATGAATTTCCGCTCCGAGCCTGATACATCGTACCGCGTTAGAATACCGACATCGATGCATTTGCCATGTCATTCATATGTTTGCATATGTTTGCTTTATATTTACTGTTTCTTCCCCCCTTTATTCTCCGGTAGACCCCGCTCCTACCGCCGACTACACCGCCGCTGAGTACGACTACTTCGTCGACGACCCTACCCCTACCGTCGAGCTTCCAGGCAAGCAGAGCCATTCTCTTCCCCAGATATCGCCTACCTTTCCGTACTTTCTTGCACTAGGCATTGTTGCTGCTGCTGCTACGTTACAATCCTATTCAATTGCATAGCCTGATTTTGTCGCCCCTTGATGTATCTTTCTTATCCTATGCTTCCTGTTATAATTATGCATATATTCAGCAGTGAGCCCTGCGCATTGTTAGCTAGGACTAGATAGCGGGCCGTGATCACTCAGGTGAGTGAACACGGATACCATATATAACTGTTGCAGGTACGGAACAAAGCAGACACCGCCAAAGGCCCTATCTGGGTTATGCCTAGTCACCCTCAAGTGTGAGCTATCAAGGAGTAATCCTTGTACTCCACTCGAGGCTGACTTTGTCTTGCCGCCATAGGGTCCTGAGCACGGTTGTCCTTAAGGTAAGAAGTCGGGCGACCCAGCGGTGCCCGCGAGAGGTATTGCGACGGGACGACAGGGAGGGTACGACAGTATACCGGTGTGCTTGGCCCCTTATCGTTGGCCGCGAGAGTTACCAAACCACGAAAGTCGAGTTCCTCCAGGAGCACACGCGAGACAAGGTAAGGAGTCGGTTCACCTTGTTGATAACCGCAGTGACTTGGTGGGACGACAGGGCAGGCACCGATGTACTGGTGGTCCTGGCTGCAGTCGTTGTTCGCGGGTCAGTTAAGTCGAGGCAACGATAACGGTTGCCCCGCAAGTTAATAAAATGCTAAATGGTTCGGTGGATGACTTGAGAGGCCCGTTGGTCTGTACGCACTACCTTCACGTGGGATAAGGAGTTATGGGCTCCCCTGCGTCGTAGTTCATTCAAAAGCTCTTCAGATGTCAGCAGTATCGCGGTCTGATTGCAGGGAAGTTATGTGTCTTCTTTACTCGCGAGTGGTGTTTGCTTTTGCTTCCCGGCCAGCCTCGCACCGTGCAGGAGCGTGCAAGGGTGAGGGTCCTAGACCCCTTGGCGCATAGGATTTAGTCCGGCGGATGGCCTCTCTGCTGAGCCTAGGATGGGCTGCGCCGTGTCGGATAGCTTTGGTGGAGCATTCCCTAACAAGGTTCCCGCCACCCTGGAGATCCGAGTGTGCAGGCTGAACAGTAGTGCACCCCTGCAGGGAGTATAATCTATTCGACTAGCCGTGTCCACGGTAACAGGACGCTTTATGCTGAAGCTGGATCTTACCACTACAAACTATTATTATTAAACTGTATGGTTCCGTGTTCTCTTCCTCGCGGGGATGTCGAGGAGGGGATCTCGGAGGCATTGTTAATTATTACAACTTACTATTATACAATGCTGCAGCAACTTCTGCTGCATTGTTACTTTATGCTTTATATGAACTGTTGGCTATTCTCTCCTCATGCTGCAAGACTCGTCGGAAGATGCTAGTCTTCGTTAGGCCTAGCTTCTTACCCTTATTCTGATTTCTATCTTGCAGTCCACTATATATAGCCTCCCCTTTCCATTTGATACATGCATAAATGCTTAGTAGCGGACGTAAGACTCGCGGGTATGCTAGATACTCACCTTTGCTTTATTTCCCCTTTTCTCTTTGCCTGATCGGCCGCTGCAGTCGACGTTGGAGCCCAGGAGCAGGAGTACCCCGGAGGCGACTACTACGACGTCGAGTTCCCCGTCGACCAGGAGTAGTTCGGTGGATCCCAGGCAGGAGGCCTTGCCTTTTCGATCTGTATCTCTGATGTGATTTGTGCTAGCCTTCTTAAGGAAAAACTTGACTAACTATGTCTGTACTCAGATATTATGGTTTGTATGACTTATGTATTCGGATCCTCGTGATCCCTGGTATTGTAACATATTGTTTTATCCTTTTGAGTTTAGTGTTGTGCTGTGATATTCTCACCGTGGCACCCTAATCTCAGCCGTGTACCCTGCGTGTATGATTACTGTACACGGATTGATTTTGGGGGCGTCACACGCTTATGGTGCGCGACGCCGGCGACGGCGCCACCATGCCGAAACGGCCGTATCCGGCGTCCTCCGGCGTCCCCACCCGCCCCCTGCCTCCGGTGCCCCATCCCGCTCCATGCCGGCCGGCGATGCCCGGACGCCGGACTCCTCCTCCCGCGCGCCGCCTCCTCCTCCCGCGCGCCGCCTCCTCCGCTAGCTCGCCACCCTTATTCTCCTATGGGGGAGCCTCGCCACCGGGAACGCGAGAAGCAACGCAATATGGAAGGGGGCCGCCCCGCAGGCCGTTCTCCACCCCCGCCCCGCGGTGCTTCGGGAGAATGACCGGGCACGGGATGCCGCCTTGCGCGCCGAGCTTCGGCGCCTTGAGCAAAGGCACGGGGATGCCCGCCTGCCGGCCAGGAGCTCCTCGACTTCCCGTCGCTCGCCTCCGCCGCGGCGCCCTCCCCCGGCTTGGGATGGGCAGGCCGGTGTGGCTCCCCGCCGTGATGTCCGTCGCCAGGAGGTCGCCGGGAGCGCTGCAGACCACCGCTCAAAGTTCCCGGGTTTTCGCCCGTGCTCGCTCTCTCCGGGCCTTCGGTCGCGCTCGCCGGTGCGCAGCAACTCCCCGCCGAAGCGGATCCCGGAGGCTCCGGAGTTCTCTAGCCCTGCAAGGAATAAGAAATACAAGAATCGCCCGTCCGTGGACGGCTGCCTTGAGACCTCAGCTCGGGCTGGTGACCGTGTGGCTCCTCCGGTCGATGCGCTGGTGCCCCCGCGCCCTGAGATCCGGCCTCTCCTTCGGGAGGAGCATATGTGTATCAACTGTGGCATTGTCGGGCACTTCGGCAACGAGTGTCAGGCGCCTCCCCGTTGCCCTTTGACCATGCAGCTTCTGGGATACGAGGTCGATACTGGCTTCCTCTACATCGACATGCGGGAGGAGGAGATCACCACGGTGCCTCACATGGTGCTCATCTCGGTGATCCCCGACTAGGACCTATCTGTGCTGGTTACCCCGGAGATGATCCGTGATGCGCTCTGCGACTACATCGGCAGCTTCAAGAATTCGCCATTCTCGTGGGAGGTGCGTGAGACCAGCCCCTCGGTCTTTGCGGTGGCCTTCCCATCTACGGAGGTGCTTCTCTTGTGCTCCCGCCCGGCTGAGATCACTCTTCCGGTCCACCCTATCAGGGTGTCAATCCTTGGCGTGGAGTCGGACCCCGACATGGTGGCCACTCTCACCGGGCCTTGGTTTCGCATCCATGGGATCCCGATGGCCGCCAGGGAGGAGCACATCATCAAGGCCATCTCCAAGCTTCTGGGAAAGATGGTGGCACTAGACTTCGACTCTCTACTGGCGGAGGGTCCGGTGCGCCTTCATCTCCTGTGCCCTGACCCGCCTCTCCTAGAGGGCCTGCACCTGCCGACCATCTACTTCGGTAGGGCAAGAAGACGTCTGTACGTGGACCTGGACCTGGACACACTACAAGAAATATGCTAACTTGTGACCCTACATATTGGTCACTGGAAGGTCACTGTTCTTCATTTGTGACCTTTTTGTGACCAAAATTACTTGGTCAAAAGCTGAGGGTCGCAAAGCGGACACTGTGACCTTTTTTCCTGAAATGGTCATAGATGATTATGACCAAAAAAAGGTCGTAGATGTTGTGACCAAATTGTTTGGTCATTGGCTGATTGGCCAGACCACGTCAGATCCAACGTGGCAAGCTGACGTGGCAAATTTTGTAACCAAATGAAAAGGTCGTGGAATAGAACCAGCCCGATCCAGTTCGACCGTCTATATGGGCCGAGCCCAATATTTCAGCCCATCTAATTTTTTCCTGTCAGCTTTAGTTGGCCGGTTTGGGATTTTTGCAGTTCATTTCAATTTTGGGCCTTGGGATTGTGGCTATCTATGTGGTCCTAGCCCAATAAATATATATTTTCCAATTTCGATCAGTTTAAAATTCGGCCTTTTTTTTAATGTGGCCTTTTTGGCTCAATGGCTATAATTTCCTTTTTTTCACTCCACTAGTCAAGTGGGTCCAAATTGTCAGGTCTTGTTAAGTGGGTCCAATTGCCAGAGCCATATTCTTTACATTTTATTTCCAGTAAATAAAATAATTATTTAAATCAAAACAAATGGAAAATAGGAGCAATACTTCAAATAGAGCAAACCGCCAAACTTGGCACATTACAATCAAATCAAACAAACATAGTTCACATCGGTATCCAGCCACCAAAAACTAAACTAGATATCATATATAACTAGCTCCAATAAACTAGAACTATCTTTCTGCCAACTTTATCCTGGAGCTCACAAAAAAATATGAAAGAAGGCGAGATTGCAGTTGTGTAGCTGCTGCTCCCGACTTCGCCTTTGCTGCTGCATGAGCCTGCCTACGCTGGTGAGCCTTTGCTGCTGCACAAAACAAATTCAGTTACAATTTGCTAGAGTAGTTGATCAAACATACAAACATGCAAAAGAAATTATGCAAACAAAATTGTGCAAACACATAGCGGGAATAGAATTCTTGGACATCTAACACGAGCATGGAAAATTTAGTTTGATGCCACGCCAACAATTTTAATGGTACACTATGGATTTGATTTAATTTACATACTGTTGGACATCTGCTGTAATAATTGGCAGCTCTGAAACAAAAACCATGTGTGTTGTGATCCAAATTACTCCAAGTTTATGAATTTTCTTAATATTAGGAGTAAAGGCTTTCTTTTATTACTTCAAGCATTTTCAAATGAAGTATTTTCTGAAGCAAGAAACAGGAAGCATGTGTCAATTGCCAGGAAAATCTGCACAATCTTCAGTAATAAAATCTTCACATTTTAGTTAACAGGAAGATTGTAACAACGGAGCATACAAAATTACAGGAATAGTCCTTGCACCTGAATTAAATTAAGCAGTAACAGGAGAGCATCATGGATTGAAATTAGACTAAGCAAAGTAACAACAGAGCATAATACAGTAAAAGATTGGTGTAGGAGCAGTACTAGCAGTGCAAAATACATCAGTGCAAAACCGGGTACTAACATAATATGCTAACCAGGAATTCATAGGAAATCTGCACAAACTCTAGCCATGGCACTGGACAGAGCAAAGGGGGGAGAAGAGGAATTCACCGAAGGAATTTTTGCATGATAAATGATTTTATCCACCTCTCTTGAACTATAGCTACTTGATAGTTTGCTCTTTATTTTTTCAAAAAATCATTTCTAGGTACACAAGTAGTCATTTAATCAGAGGTCCGCCAAGATTTTTCCAATATTACACCCCTAGCTATCACCGGTCATGCCCGCCGTTTTGACCGCATTTTGAAATGGGCATTTAAAATTCAAAAAAATCAAAAAATTGTAAAATCTTCGCGCTGCATCCTAATTTATATCCTAGTAACCATAAAAACCAACAAACTTGTAATAATGCAAATATCTTAAAAAAGTCTTCTCAAAATGAGCTATCGAGTATGAAGGTTCGTGGCTTTCAAGCCAAATGACCGATGTTAGTGCTAGTTTCAAAGGATTTTTCCCAAATGATCTCATATTGTGCAAATGGGTGCATATTGGAATGGGCAACAAGTTTGCCAAAGGAATTTATCATTTTCGTTGTACGGAAAATCCATTTTTCATTTTCCGAGTGCCAAAAGTAGGGTTGTTTTGTGAAGAAGCTACCAAATATTTGGTGTGAATTTGAACCACTCCATTTTTGTAAAATACTAGACCATATTTTATTAACAATTGACCAAATTTTTGCATGATAAATGATTGTGTCCACCTCTCTTGAAAAAGACAAATTTCCGGAGATTCAGTAGGAAGAGGGTCAAATTAAACTACAGCTGCTTGATAGTTTGCTCTTTATTTTTTTCAAAAAATCATTTCTAGGTACACAAGTAGTCATTTAATCAGATATCCACCAAGATTTTTCCAATATTCCACCCCTATCTATCACCGGTCATGCCCGCCGTTTTGACCACATTTTGAAATGGGCAACAAAAAAAATTGGAAACCCTTCGCATTGTGTCATTATATGTGACCAAGTTACTAGGAACAATAATAAACTTGTAATAAGTCAAATATTTTTAAAAAAAGTGTTCTTAGAGATGGGCTATCATGTGTGAAGATTCATGACTTTCATGCCAAATGATCAATCTTATGTCAAAATACACGGCATAGTTTGTTCAAATGATCTCATATTGTGCACAAGTGTGCATCTTGGAATGACAAACAATGTTTATAAAGGGAGTTTTCATTTGCTTTATACGAAAATTTCATTTTCCATTTTTTGAGTGCCCAAAAACATTTTTAGATACAAAAAAAGCTATTCCATTGGAGAAACACCAAAAGTTTTCCAAGATTCAACAACATTTTGAAATGGGCATGAAAAATAAAAAATAAATTAACAAATGGGAAAACATCTTTGTGAATGGCAATAAATGTTGCCAAAGAGAATTGTCATTTTCTTTGCATAACAAAATTCAGTTTCCATTTTCCGAGCTTTGAAATTGGGATCTTTGTGAAGAAAGTAACAAATATTTTTGGGAAAATGTCAGCACTTCATTAAAAATATATTAGACCATATTCTGTTTGTAATTAACTAAATGATTGCATGTTAAATATATTTTTCTAAGTTCTAATCCGTATGACTTCGTGATTTTTATAATCTTGAAATTTTCTATTGTTTTATAATCCGTTTAACTTCCTATTCATACAATTTTATATTGTTTAACTTGCTTCAATAGAAAATTATAACCCTCTAAAAGAAGATTCTTTTATGACTTCGTGAAATCTCCTATTCGTACAATTTTTTATTGTTCAACTTGTTTCAAGATTTTTATAATGAAAAATCTTATTTTAGAGAGATATAGTTAATAACCTATTTTTTAGACTATAATAGAAAACCTATTTTTTTATTTGTTACTGCATTTTTTTAGACATTACGGGCCGAATGCATTTTTTGTTGTTGAGAAATATAAGGGCATCTCGCATCTGCTACTGGATGGGCCAATTGGATAGCAAACCAACCAGGCCGATTTCGCTTAGGAAAAAAAATGGTGGCCTCAACCCACCGAGGCCCAATTCCACGCACCACCACCTGCATTAAGGTGCGAACTTGTGAAGTTCAACAGGATCTAATTGGTGGCGTGGTGGTTTACTATCCAAGTGGAGAGAGTGGGGTTCGTGGGTTCGAGTACTGGTGGCTCACTTTTTGCTTCTTTTGTTTGCTTTATTTATGTCTTGGTGAGTCTAAGCTATCTGATCAGTGTTGTCTGCTTTATGACCATTTGCAGTAAGGAAATTACGACCTTTCTGACCAAGATGGTCATTATGTTTTAGGGTTTGAAGCCTACCAAACAACTTACAACCAATTGATTCGAAATGGTCGTAGGTTTACGAGCATTTCTTCCAGGGTCGCTGACAGAAGGTCACAAGTTAGCATATTTCTTGTAGTGACACGGTCGACGGGGTGGGCGGGTGGGCCCCCACACCCTCGTCGTCCCCTGCCGGCCGCTCGCCTGGGCAGGGGCAGGGCGGTGGCTCAGAGGTCGACTTGGCGGATCCACCTGGAGAGGGGCCACCTCGCGACGCCACTCGGGTGCCCCAGGCCCCTCCCGCCTCATCTCGGGCTGCTGACTCGGGGGCTTCCCTGGCTGGTGCGGCCTCCTTAGGCCCCCTTGATGCGGGTGTGGGCCAGAATCCTCGCTCTCCCAGGGCCTCTTCCTTGGCCGCCCTGCGCTGCTAGTCTGCCTAGGCCAAGGGGTCGGCTGGCGGGTCCCTCGCTGCTCAGCCCATCCAGCAGTACGGGTCGTTCCTGGGTGGGCGACAGGAGAGCCCGGCCCCCTTCTCGGTGGTCTCGGGTGTTGGCACCCCAGCGCGCTCTGTCACCGGATTTGGGGAGGAGAGTGAAGGGCCCCAGCTCAGTGCGACGATGGAGGTGCTTGCGCCCTCCTTCCCTCGCTCGTCTGGTGTCGTATGCTACAGCAGGGCCCCGTACTCTCCTCTGCTCTCTGGCGTCCTCTCCCCCTTTGTGGTGCCCACCACGCCTGCTCCGGCCTCGGTGGTGCTAGTCACGGCCCGCGCCACACTCTTGTTGCTGGTCGCCGCTCACGCTCATCACCCCCTGTTGCTTTCAGGCGGAGCGCTCGTCTTGGGAGTGCTCGGGTATGTGTTTCGGCCACGGAGCCGACTGTCTCGGAGCGAGCTGCTCAGCGCGCGGCGGCGCGCAACCTGGATCCTGGTACGTTCGTACCACCCCCTCCTCCTGTGTCTGGGTCCCATTTTTCGATTCTAGGAGAGGTTCCCTTGGGCCATCTGGCGGAGGTGGCCCAGGATAGTGGCATTGTGTTCCGTAGCGAACGGGGCCCTCGGCTTGTCCTGATCGCGGCCATTCAGGCTAAAGAATGCTTGGAGGGTTCCCTGGCGGCTGCGCGCGCCCATCAGGAGGCGGCGCGGGCCCAGGAGATTCAGTTGGATGCTTCGGCTCCTATTGAGCCGGGGCCCTCTGGCGACGGCGAGGGCTCCCTGGGAGAGACAGAATCGCTTGTAACTCCGAATCTCCCCAGTAGGTGTGGGCGCCCTCGAAAAGGGGAGGCGCCCGCTGGTGGTTGCCGTCCTCCGTCGGCGTGCCCCGCGGATGTAGTGATCCGAGGCCGCACTAGGTCACGCTCGTCTCAGCCCCCGACGTCTAGTGGGGCTCGTTCGACCTCGTGTAGGGGGTCCGGGCGTGTTCTTGGATGAAGCTCTTGTGCTGGAACATACGGGGCTTTGGTCACCTTGGCTGTCGACGTCAGCTGATCAATTACTTGCGTGAGGAAAGCATTGACATCGTTGGGATTCAGGAAACGATCCGACAGGACTTCTCCATCCAGGAGCTGCAAGTGTTAAGCCCCCATAAGTTCGCCTGGCAGTGGTTGCCGGCGATGGGTCGGTCGGGAGGCATCCTGGTCGGTGCTAAGGAGGAGAATTTCGAGGTGAAGGACATGGATCGTGGAGAGTTCTTCTTGAGTATGACTCTCACCGACCGGTCCTCTCTCTTTTGCTAGGAGGTGATTATTGTGTATGGCCCGGTGGACCATAGTAGGTCCGCCGCGTTCGTGTCCGAGAATGTGGCGAAGGTGGAGCGGGCCCCCACCCCAGTCGTGGTGATTGGCGACTTTAACCTTATTTGCTCCTCGTCTGAGAAGAGCTCTAGAAATGCCGATGCCACCCGGAGGCAGGCATTCAATGATTGTATTGATCGCCTTGCTCTGCGGGAGATTGAGCGTATCGGGGGCGTTTCACTTGGTGTAATAATCAGCAGGCCCCAATCCGGTGTGTGCTGGATCTGGCCTTAGTCTCGGTGGAGTGGGAATTAGTGTTCCCACTATGCTCCTTGCGAATGGTCACGAGGATTGGATCGGATCACTCCCCCCCTTCTCCTTAACTCTGGGAAAGGGTCGCCGCCTGCCCCGGGCGATTTATGTTTGAGGAAGCCTGGATTCTCCAGCCTGGTTTCGTGGAGGCGGTGCAGGAGCGCTAGGAGTCGGCTGCCAGAACTCCCCCCGCCTCTTATCCGCGGTTGACCGCTGGCGGCACTGCTCCAAGCTCGTTAGAAAGTTTATGCGGGGCTGGGGGGCAACCTTGGTGCGGATCTGAAATCCCGCAAGGCATCCCTGTTGGCTCAGGTTGAGGCTTTGGATAGGGCGGCCGATGTGGGGCGGGCCTCTCGGCGGACGGGTGGCTCCAGCGGTATGCCCTGGAGGCATCGATTATGGAGATCTTTAAAGGAGAGGAGCTTTTCTGGAAACGCCGCGGGGGCCAAAACTGGCTCATCAAGGGGGACTCCAACACGGGCTACTTCCACGCCATTACGAATGGTTGTCGCCGCCGATGATCCATTCCCTTCCTCTGGAATGACGGTGTTCTATTAGAGGATGCGGCAGGGATTGCGGACCATATTTACTCCTTCTACAAGGAGTTGTTTACGGCGGAGCCGCGCTCGGGGGTTTCCTTGGTAGAGGATTTGTGGGCTGGCGATGCGCGGGTCACCCCGGCTGAGAAATGGGACCTTTTGGCCCCCTTATCGGTGGACGAAGTCCACTCCGCGCTCCTTGCTATGAAGGGGTCCTCGGCGCCTGGCCCTGACGGCCTGCCGGTGACCTTCTTCCAGCGCTTCTGGCCCGTTGTTATGTCCTCCATCATGCCCATTTTCCAGGAATTCTATACGAGTACCTTGGACATGGCGAGGCTCAATTATGGAATTATTACCCTGATCCCCAAAGTAGTTGGGGCGACGGAGATCCGCCAGTTCCGCCCCATCACGGTTATTAACGTGTTGGAGCGCCTCGTGGCGAAGGTGTACACTATTAGGATGGCTTCGGTGGCCGGCCGTATCGCACACCCCCTACAACCGGCCTTCATGAAGGGTCGTTTTTATCCTTGATGCATTTTGGCCTTGCACGAGATTGTCCATGAGGTCAAGTCCAAGAATCAACGCGGGGGGGGGGGGGGGTCTTCTTGAAGTTGGACTTCCAGAAAGCCTATGATCCCCTCGATTGGGAGTTCTTGCGGCTTGCCCTCGATCGTAGAGGGTTTCATGATCGGTGGTCCAGCTGGGTCATGCAGCTTGTCCGGTATGGCTCCACGGCCATTAATATCAAAGGTATGGTGGGTCCGTACTTCCGATCGTCCAGGGGCGTCAGGCAAGGGGACCCTATTTCTACCCTCCTGTTTAACCTCGCCGTTGATGTCCTAGCTTCCATCCTAGACAAGCGAGGCTTGCCGGCCACATTCACGGTGTTGTTGGCCACCTGATCCCTGGAGGTGGTGTAACCCCCTGCAGTATGCGGATGATACCATGATCATGATCGAGAGGTTGGACCTCGACATTATTTACCTGAAATTCCTCCTCCTATGCTTTGAGGCCATGTCGGGCCTCAAGATCATCTTCGAAAAGAGCAAATTTATGATCCTTGGGTTCCCGGAGGAGGAGCGCTGCCGTGTGGCGGACAATCTTAACTGTAGGTTAGCCGAATTTCCGGTAACCTACCTAGGGATGCCCCTCTCGGGAGCCTCCCTATTTGTTAGGAATTTCCAACCATTGATGGACCGGGTGACCTCGCGTTCGGAGCCATGGCCTGGCCGCTTTACCTCCAAAGGTAGTAAAACGGTCCTTATTGACGCATGCCTGTCGAGCCTTCCTATGTATCAAATGGGCATGTTCCTCCTCCCGGAGGGTGTCCATGCCGACTTTGACCGCGAGTTGGCTCGCTTCTTCTGGCAGGGATCAGATGGCCGCCAGAAATACCACATGGTCAAGTGGGTTGAGATGTGCCTCCCTCGCTCGGCCGATGGCCTTGGGATTATTGCTTCGCGACGGATGAATGTCACGGTTATGTTGTGTTGGGTTTGGCGCATCCTGAGGGACGAGGGTGGGATATGGTCATCAAAGCTAAATACCTCAGGGGACGGCCGCTGCTGGCTTGCCCGCCTGGCCATGGGTCCCAGTTCTGGCAGGCCATCCAGTCAATAAAGCCCGAGATCAAGCTGGGCCTGGCATGCTTAGATGGCAATGGGGAGCGAACATTGTTCTGGCTGGACCCATGGGTAGACCGGTCTCCCCTTCGCTCCACCTTCCCCGGCTTGTTTGGGATCTGCTCGAAGCCTGATATCCTGGTCTCGGCAGCTGGGGCCAATGGACGGTGGAATATATCATTTCGGCGCACCTTCGACCCTGCTGATCTGGGGGCTTGGGAAGCCCTCATGGCCTCCCTCCCCCCCCCCCTTCGCCCGGACCAGGCAGACAGAGTGACATGGCGCATGGCCCCCTCGGGATGCTTCTCGGTTAAGTCCTCCTATCGGGCGCTATGTCCTGTCCCGGACCTTCCTTGGATTGATCACCTATGGAATGCCCCGCTGCCCTTGAAAATCAAGATTTTCGTCTGGCACCGAAGTCCAGAAGCGGCAGGGCCCTGGGGATGGGATTTTCTCCCTTTGTCGGGTTCCCGAAACGGGAACCCACATTTTCTTTTCGTGTCTGGCTGCCAGGTTCCTGAGGCGCTATTTACGCGAAGCCCTTGGCCCCGACTGGGAGGCAGCGGACCTGGCTGGATTCCTCCAGGCGAGGGCCAATCGACCCAATCGTCGTAGGCGCTTATTTTTGTTGGTTTTTGCGACGTTTGCTTGGATGCTATGGAACGCTAGGAACAAGATGGTTATCGAGAGGGTCTTTCTTCGTCGCGCCTCTGACTTAATCTTCACCTTCCTCGCCTACTTGCAGCACTGGCACCCTCTATCCAGGCGCAGGGATAGAGACTACCTTCTCTGCATGATGGACTCCCTGGTGGCTTCGGGGCGAGCGCTGGCCCACCCTCCGCTCGTGGCGATGTGATGTGATCCGCCTTCTCTGGCGACCGTGCTGTGGTGTTTACCCTTTGCGTACTTGTTGTGGTGTTCTCTCCCTTTATGTCTTGGGCTTGTTATGTTGTGCCCATAGCGCTTGGTATGCTTGTGTGTAACTTGTACTCGAACTTGTGGTCTTTGCTTTATCTATAAAGTGGGGCGAAAGCCTAATTTCTGAGGTTGGTGTGAGGTTGGCTAGAGATTGGATGGATCTCCTCCCTGGGCGCCGCTGCTCAGCGTCGTCACCTCCTGGATGCATCACGCGCCGCCAGCGAGCGTGCCATCACCATGGACGCGACGCAGCCAGGGAGGCCTCTGGCATAGCGTGTCTCCTGTCGATCTCCTCGACACTGCCATCACAGGCGCGTCTCCTTCTCGCCGCCTCCTTCTGTTATCCTCTGGGAATCCCCTTGGCTACGCTAAAGACTTGTGTATTTATAGAGAAAAAGAGGTAGGCGGTGCACGAACGGCCGGTCGATCGTTTCGATCTTCCTCGAGAGATAAGCATGCCAGCCTGTTTAATTTAACCGAACTGCACACGCTTATGTTTATCTTCTTTTCATCTTGGCGCGCACCCTTCAAACTAGCCACACAAATGTATATAGATATACATTGATACGTCTAGCCGGGGTATACGTGTTGCGGCCGGTACATAGATATTCAACATATATGTGTACATACACAAGATACGTACTCCCTCCGTAAACTAATATAAGATGTTTTAGATCACTATTTTAATTATCTACAACATCTTATATTAATTTACAGAGGGAGTACATTGGAATTAGGTAGAACCCGACCAGGTCATGGGATTAACCCACATTAAGTTCATTGTAAGTACCCCTTTTAACATAAACATGTATACACATAGGCACTCCTTGCTCCATGTATACGTACATGAGGAAAAGATTTCTATGAAATACTACCCAATGACTCACTCTTTTCTTAAAGAACAATATTTAACTATTTCTTTTTTATACTATTCATAGTACAAAATTTCATCAAACACTAGGGTTTCGGGGGAGAGGGGCTATTTTGGACCAGATATGGGATTTGGCGGGGGTGGCTGAAAAAATGGACTAGGGGGAACCCTAAAATGGGTGAGAGAGAATGGTGGTCTATTTATAGTCTGGCTGGTTGGCAGGTTTACATAAACGCCCGAGGTTTCTCTCTCGTGCGTCCGATAATTACGTTTCAGATCGCCGAGAGTCTATACGACCTCCGATTCAGACGAAACCTCGAACCACGCGCTCAGCGCGACGTGCCGGTCACTTATACCTCACTTCGATACCGTTCCGATAACATTTTCTGGTGCCCAATAAAATAATTCATTTATTAAATAAACAGGGTTTTCGTTCCTATGGCGATGGATGGTCTTGTGCCGGTAGTTGCGACGGTGCTCGGGTGAAACCCGGTGTCGCAAAGGTCGTGTGCCATGGTGGAAATGTACGGTCACGCATACCGGTACGAGGAGGGAAAAATATATTCACCAATTAATAAATTAGCGAAACAAATACTGCAAATAATTTCTAGCAATCAACAAAATAAAGCAACAAACAATTTTTTTAATTTGGCTGAAATTTTCGGGCTGTTACATCTACCCGGGGACCCAAACGAACAAAAGAGGATACATTTGGTGTCCATTTGGGTCACCCACTTTGAGGTACCCTAATTTAAGGCAATTTCGACGCAAAAGACGATTTTTTTTTCTTTGTTGTCCTTTTCGTTCGTGTGAATCAAAATGATAGTCCAACATATGGACGCACTAGCAGTGCAGAACGATGCTATCACGGTGCAACTTTTTGTGATGAGTTATCACAAATAGTAGAAAAATAAAACTGTCTTCTCATAATTGAAACATCTGCGATGGCTTGGCAATTTGGCCCGTAGTAAAAACAGGAAACACATGTTTTATATATATACAAATACTTCCTTAGAGTTGGTCGTTTGAGATTATTACGCACAACTGACACGGTTGGGGCTCATCAACTATGTTTGTATCATATATAGCAACGTGCATGGATAAACGTTTGTGATCAACCTACATAATAGAGACGGTCGGAGCTCATGAACTATGTGTTATAATAAATAAATTTGTTTATAAATTACCGTCAATAAGAAGGTAGAGCATTTCACACATTTTTTCCCATACATAGCATATGTTATATTGGCACACAATTGTGTATAATCAACTATTTGTGAAAATAATTGTAAATTCTAGACGTTATGTAGATTCATAATATGTGTGATGTCTTGCGCACATTAAAAAAAAGGAAAGTAACAAAAATAGTCAGAACTGTATGCGACGATAGTTAAAACACGATTGTCACGATTGTCTGCAATATAGACACATCACACATGATTGGATAAGTGCGACCGTATGCCACGCTTCGAACGGTCTTCTTCATGGGCGTCTTGTCGAAGCATACCCACCGTGACTTCTAGTACACACACAAACACCGCACGGTCATTTACGATTACCATGCGTATGTGAACATGGCTGATGCTGTGGGTCACTTTCCCAACCTGCATGTTTACATTGGCATGCAGGGGTACGTAGATGATGGTCACAGACGTATCAAGCTCAAGCGCCTCCATGAGCTCGTGCAACATTGGACCCCGCACGCTCTCCTCAATGAAATGCAGATGGGAGGAGAATGCCTCGATCACGGCCAACTCAAAGGCCCTGTTTGGATACTCTAACTCGGTTAGAGGTTAGAGTTAGATTCTAACTCTAGACTAACCTTAAACTAACTCTAACCAAGGAGGTGTTTGCATGGTGGGGTTAGATTGATAATAAATGTACCTTTTCCAATCATTTGACTATTTTATTCAGGATTTGATTGGTGGAGGTAGAGGAAAACTTAACTTTTTTTGACCCATCTAACTCTAACCCAAATAAGCACCTCTTGGGTGGGTTAGATTTTTTGGGTGGGTTAGATGCATCTAACCAACTCTAACCCTCCTGTTTGGATGTTTTGGGTTAGTTTGGTACAATCTAATCAACTCTAACTCTAACCCATGAAACCAAACAGGGCCAAACTCTTGCATGAAGTCAATCCTTATTGGCGGGGACACAACTATGCCCTGGTCAGCGAAAAATTCGTCGATGATCAGGTCCAACTCAAGGGTCGGCTTGCACAGACCCGGCATGGTGCGAGAGACATGCGCCCGAAGAGGTAGGGCAGCGTAGCACGCATCATAAGGGCACATTAATGTTGTATCGGACGAGATTGTTTAGTGTTTAAAGGGTCTTAAGTTCAACAAAAAATAGGCACAGTTTCTCTGGTCTCCAAGCCGGCTTTTGCCAATATCATGGTGGCCTCCAAGCCTTCAGGACTATGGCTCCCCTCTGAGGGGTGCCCCCATGGACCCATCTGGGTGGCCACTAGTTTCTCTGGTCAGGATTCCATGTTTCTGGAGAAGGGTTGGAAAACTTTTCTTCGCTCCAGGAATATTAAAAAGGGAGACACTATCATCTTTAGATATGATGGTGATGAGACCCTGTGGGCCAGGATTTCGACTCGGATGGCGATCGAGTCGGCTGCTGTATGGAGTGTTCCTGCAGCAGTGATGAAGAATTCTACAACAATGCAGACGAGGCCCGAGTCTGATCTGATGAAGCCGACTCTGAGGACGACCACTGAAGCTGTAATTTTATCTAGTAGTATTTGTTGAATTTTTTCTTGTTTTATCTTTTGATGTAAGGCTCAGCCTATGATGAATGAGAATTTTAAATTCGCATCAAATCTGTAAGTCGGTTTTATACCTGACTTTATGATAAAATATTTTTATGCATGGTATCTGTATCCCCCTGAGTCGATTCAAACGGACTTGTATCTTTGTCGACTCATAAGATAGATTGACTTGTAGCCCGCATGATTTGGTATGGTCACCTTGTGTGCCGAACCAGATCATAATTTTTTTGAAGTGATACTCCCCAAGAGTTGGTACGAACATCATTGGGTCGTGCCGAATCTAGAAAAGAAATTTTGAAATGTAGTCCCCATGAGTGGGTATATGCATCTGGGTGCGATGCCGAGTCACACAGGTCTAACTCTTATCTGAAAAGAAAAAATTGTTATGCATAATTGAAAATAAGTATGATGTTTGTATGCAAAAAAATAAAATTCGAAGGCTCATATAGAAGCTGACTCATGCCTCATCTTATCACGTTGAAAGAGATTATTGGTTCAAGAGACAAAACTTCTCTGTAAGCCGACACATATGACTAGCATTCTCGGTGCCTAGAACCAAACTTGATAGGTGTTGCTGGAAGCCCCCAAGGTTTAGACTAAGTCGGATTCGCGTTGGTCATATGAGCTTGAGCTATACAGGCCAAGATTTAAGGTGTGTTTGGCCATTCATGTATTTGTCGGGTTCTCAGACAAGAGTCGATGAATATCATCGAGCTCCCTGATTCCCCTGACTAAGCAATATACATGTGGATTTTTACATATATATGTGCCGAGTTCTCAGATAAGAGTCAATGAACATCATTGAGCTCCCCGATTCCCCTGAATAAGCAATATACATGCTCAGAGCCGATAGAGGGTTGATCAAGCCCCAGGTCTCTGAGATATAAAATGTAAATATGCAATGTATGATGCAATATGAAAACATGAGAATAAATATAAAGTAAAGAAGAGTCGGTATGACAGCTAAATGTGGCGAGAGCCGGTGCGATGAAAGTCGACTTATATATTGGATGTGGCGAAAGCCAGTGCGATGAAAGTCGACTTATTTATATATTATATGGCGAGAGCCGGTGCGACGAGTGTCGACTTATATAGATGTACAATAATGTTCCTGTTCTACTCAAGTATAATATGGACGGAGTTGGGCGATGTTCCACGGTCTTGGAGTCTCCTCCATAGATGTGCGTGATTTTTCCTTCTCGCGTATATCAACCAAGTAGTAGGATCCATTGTACAGGTTTTTGCTGACCACAAACGGTCCTTCCCATGGAGAGGATAATTTGTGCATTCTATCCTTTTTCTGTATGAGGCGGAGCACTGAATCACCTTCCTGGAAAGTCTGACTTCTGATGCGACGGTTGTGATATCGTCGAGGATCTTGTTGGTAGATAGCCGTTTGAGCTGCGGCCAGTTCTCGTTTTTCGTCGAGAACGTCCAAGGCATCCTGCCTTTCTTTCTCATTGTCGGATTCCACATATGTTGCGACTCTTGGTGAATTGTGACGGATGCCACTTGGGAGAACTATCGTGGGAAAGTCACGGCAGATGTCCGTAGAGTCGGACTTATCATGGGACCTTTGCTGCGAGGCGAATTCGAGGAGAGAGTCGACATAGACACGGGACTCGGCTGTTTACCCAGGTTCGGCCCCGTCGATGCGGTAAAGACCTACTCCTGATTCTTGACTATTGTGGGATCGACTCCTCAATAGGAAGAGCCGATCTTATCAATTACAGTGATGATATTTCGCAACCTTAGTCTCGTGGAGATCTAGGTTATAGCACGAGTTGTCTAGTCCTGGCTTGAGGTCAGTTCTAGCTCTGGCTCCCGTGGACCTCGGCTTATAAAGGTGCCGGGTCCCGGGATTCCTAGAGTCCGACTCCTACACGATGTGGAGTTCTATTCTACTTTACAAGTTTGCTACGTGCTATACAAGGTAAGTCGAATTCCTTCTAGGGCTTCAATCTTCACACTTCGGACGTCGGGCTCATGGCCGGGTCTTCTTTGTGTGCCTTCATATAAAGTCGGCCCAGAGGTTTCTAATGCCGGGTCTATGGGCCTGATCCATCCCCCCGACATTAGCCCCCAGGATTGTTGTGATGCTTTAGTCTTCACAACAATCTTCCTTATCTTCTTCATTGCCGCCGGCTCTTCATGGATCAAGGGCCGATTTTATGCTTGGCGTTGATTGGGAGTCGGAGTTGTCTCTCTTCGGCCTTGCTTTTACTCCTTTATCTTCCATGAAGTCGACTCTTCCTGTCGAGTCGACTTATATTTTCAGAGCCAACGTAATAAATCTAACCTGCAAATGTTTCTTTGAGGGATTTTAAACGGTCCACCTCGATTCCAGCGGCAAAATTTAATGATGCCTAGGTTTCCCAAGAAAATCGAGGGATTTCCTGCCATTTAGCTGGCGGTTGGCGACGCCTCGGGTTTTGAGCTGAGGTCCTTTTATAAATAGGCCCCCATCCATACCCATTCACATTGCCCCATCCACATCTTCTCTTCTTCTTCCTCGCGCATCGGAGAACGGGAAGCTTTTACCTTCGCCTCCGTCCTGAGCCGTTCTTCCTTCATCGTTTGCACAAGACGGCCTGGGACCATACCATTCTCGCGCGTCATTAAGGTAAGCTTCTCATCACCTCCATCGTGCTGTAGTTTTTTACTCATCTCCATTATCGCGAGCTTCAAGCTCTACTGTATTAATAGATCGATACAACCCACTGGAAATGCACCATGCATGTTGGTAGATAGGGTAGAATCGGTGATGGTTAACCTCGGAAGCGATTACTTCGTCGAACAATCATATTTACAGATCCGTTTTCATCTTGCACATGTCCCCAATTTATCACAAGCCGTAGATCTGTTCATCATTTTTCGCCTATTTCTCAGGCTTGTTAGATCCAATCGTTCCATTGTATTTTGTGAAAACTGTTTTTGTAATTTCTTTGTAAGTCGGTTTATGACCGACTCTAGTTTTCTTTTTCTAGATCCGACTTCTGCACCATGGGTCGGAAAACTGTTGCCGATAAAGGAAAGAAAAAATTCATTGCGGACAAAAGTAAGAAGACAGCCGGCAGGACCAGACCTCCAGCTCCCAGGCCGACTTTAGAGGTTAACTGGTCAAAGAGATGGGTTACTGATGCCTTTTTGAAGGAGATGGAGACAAAAGGGACTTTGCCTCCCCAAACTGAAATTAAGTGGCGAGCTCCTGGAAAGGAGACCCGGCCTCAGCCTCAGGAAGGCGAAGTCGTCGTCCTTGCTGATCATATCACTAGAGGCTTCCGTCCTCCCGGCTCTAAGTTTTTCAGGAATGTGCTGCACTGCTATAAATTGCATCCTCAGGATCTAATTGCTAATTCGATGCTCAATATCTGCCATTTTCAAGTGTTCTGCGAGGCTTTCTGCAGATGAAGCCGACTCTGGCTCTGTTTTGCCGAGTTTTATTACTGCAATAGGCAGACTGAATATAGTGGAGGTCCGACTTTGCAATGCGGTGGAGTTACTATCCAGAAACGCGCCAATTCGATTTACCCATCACTCAAGTTGAGCTCCCATGTGAAAACATGGCAAAAATCTTTCTTTTACTGCACCGTTGAAATTCCTGAGAAGGAAAATCCTCTGCCCGGCTTTCGTGAGAGTCGGCTTGAATTTCATGATGGCTTGAACATGTTTCCTTCGGATGCTCAAAAGAAAAATCATGAGCCGATTATGGCTCGGATAAAGGCCTTGCTAGCTCATGGTCTTGCCGGGACAGACCTGGTTAAAAGTTGGATAGGTTGGCAAATCCAGCCTCTTATCTTGAGGGATCTACTCATGTGTGAGTATTCAGGGCCGGACGACCCCATGGATCGATATACCAATTTTTTGAGTTGTAGCCCCCATGAGCCGGCAGGATGTGAGTACGGTTCTACCGGGTCATGTATATTTTTTTGTAGATTTAGCCTCCAAGTAACTGTTTAGGAAATAGGTCTAAGTAAATACTTAGTAATATTTCATTTCTTGTAGGCTGTTGTCATGGACGCTGGGCAGTCCAAGCGTCAGATGGAGGAACAGCTTGTGCAGAGTCGGCAAAGATGAAAGGAGCTGACGAAGAAATTGGCCGACTCCGTGAGGAGTTGGTAAAAAAGGATAAAGAACTAGAAGCCGTCAGAGCTGAGATGTCTGAAGCCGCAAATGTTCTGACCAGAGTTGTAAATGATGCAGCGGCTCAGCGTGATACAGCTGAGCGAAAATTAAAGTCGGCACAAAAGAAGCTGGAAACACTCAAGGATAGCATTCACTGACTTGTGTCAGCTATCTTTGGTGAGTCGACAAAACTTCTTTTTGAATCTGGGTGTTTCAATTTTCTTTGTTTCTTGCTGACTTTGATCTTTTTTTATAATAGGCAAAGATCATGATATTCTGGGTGAGACGCCTGCTATGAATCTTACTTGCACGTTTACCCTGGTCAAAAATTTGTTTGAGGATGCGTCTAAAGCGATATACGCGACTCAGCCCAAGCCCCCAAGTATGAAGAGGATAACTAATATAATGGGTCCTCTCTCAGTTGTACCTGAGTGGGTAAAGCTGGGGAAGCGAGCGGCTTGTTATATGGGGGTAATGCGTGGCTTGGAGCTTGCCAAGGCATATCATCCTGGGTTGAAGTTGGATCGTCTGGCTGCCGGCTTCCCGGAGCTTAAGGCAGATGAGTCCAATTTTTCCAAGGAAGATTTCATCAAGGTACATAAAGAAACTCGTCCTTTTTCCACCAAAATTGCTGATGACATCGAGCTAAGCCGGATAGAGACTGGATATGATGAGAGCAACAAGAGGCGTCGGATCAATCTGCCGACTCCTGTTGAGTTTTCTCTTCTTCCTCCTCCAAAGATGACTTCGGAAATTGCAAATCATGTGGAGCCGTTTCCAGGAGGGGAAGAGGATGACTTGATGATGGATGACATTGCTGATGTGGACTTAATGGAAAGTCACAATGAAATCTTGCCATCAGCGAATGTCGCCGGGTCTTCATCTCAGAGCCAGGCCAACGTTCCATCGTAAGCCTCTTGGGAAGAGAAAAAACTTTCATAATATTTTTTCGGTCGTAGTGTCGAGTTTGTAATATGGGGAAACATGTCCCGTGGCTTGTGGCCAGCATGTGGTCAGATACTTTTATGGCGTTTTATCTGAAATTTGCCTGTTTGGATTTTTGAATGCCAACCTTTGTGATGCCATCTTACTTTTGTCTTTTGACTTGTTTGTTGCTTGTTTGGAGAAGCTTTTCCATCCGACATGAGCCGAATCATAGATACTTTCAGAGTGTAATCCTCATGAGTCGGTATGATCATCATTGCATCATGCCGACTCACAGAGATTATTTGAACTGTAGCCCCCAAAGTGTCAGGTTGTCTTACCTGCAGCAATCTGGGACTTACAATTTCTTGCTTGTTTTCTGAAATTGGCAAGTATTATAGGCCAAACCTTTTGATAAGGAATTTTTGAAGTTGTTACTCCCCAAGAGTCGGTATACACGGCTGAGTGATGTATCGAGTCTTTATGTGAGAAGAAACCTTGAAGCGTAGTCCCCATGAGTCGGTGTGTGCGTCTATATGTAGTGCCGAGTCACATAGGTTTTATCTTTTAATCTGCCAAGTCATATAGATATGACACGATGGTTGTGTTCCCGGCTTCTGAATAGAGTGGCCCTTTTGAGTGCTGGGATATGTTTTCCTTTAGCAACTCGGAATAATGTGTGCCAACTCCAAACCGGTATGTCGGCTAGATCGGCGAGAGACGGTGCGACGAAAGTCGACTTATACCAGTTCGACGAGTGTTGATTTATATTTATGTATGGCGATAGCCGTTGCGACCGAAGTCGACTTTGTATATGGCGAGAGCCGTCACGACCGAACTCGACTTTTTATATGGCGAGAGCCGTTGCGACCGAAGTCGACTTTTTATATGGCGAGAGCTCTTGCGACCGAAGTCGACTTAAGAATGAAGGAGATGTAATGCAGAAGGTATAGTCTTCGAGAGTCGGCATGTATGTTTTGACATGCTGCTACATCACCTAGAGAAATTTTTGTAGTTCCCATGAATCAGTATGAGCGTCTTTTGTGTCATACTGAGTCACACAGGTTTAATGCTCAAGGTGCATCTCTTGGATGTCATAAAAATGAAAAAAGTATGTTATGATGCTAATGTATACGAAAAGAAAGTATGAAGGCTCATATAGAAGTCGACTCCAGTTTTAACACGCGTTATCTTCTCATTGAGATAGATTATTGGGTTATCCGTGAGTCGGAACTTCTCTATATGCCGTCTCACTTTGATCAGCGTTTTTCCGTTTGCTTTAAAACTTCTTATTGAGAATTTTTAGCCGGGTTTCGCGTATTTAGATCATATGAGCATCAAACATACAGGAAATTATAAGGCGTGGGGTGCCACATGTATATGCCGAGTTTTCTTGGTCGAGACTCGATGAGTATAGTCGAGCCCCCCAAGATTTCCCTGAAATAAGCCATATACACGTAATTACACATACGTGTCGGGTTTTTTCAGTTAAAGGTTGATGAGTGTCATCAAGCCCCCTGAACTTTCCCTGAAATAAACACATAAGTGCTCAGATAACAGTTTGAGAGTTGATCAAGCCCCCAAGTTTTTGAGATAATAATAATGCAAAGTATGATATGTATGATGCAATTTGCATGTAAAGTAAGTATAGGATGTAATGCATGCAGGAGTCGTTGAGGCTATAGTCAATTGACGATGATTTCTTGCAATCGACTTATTCATTGTATATGGCGAGAGCCGGTAAAATGAGAGTCAATTGTGTGTGGCGAGAGCCGGTGTGATGATAATCGACTTTATATGGTAAATGGTGATGGCTTATTGCGATGTTGGTCGGCTTTTCGGCTTTTTTACGACTCTAGGTGTAGTAGGGACGGAGTCGGACGATATCCCATGTTCTTTCATTTGTTGATAAGTACATGGGTTGTCGGCTCCTTCGTTTTCTTCCTGCGTCGGTAGGCTTCAATAAGCAGTATCTATTCTTTACTGTGATGAGGTGTTGGGGTGTCTCGTCCTTTGGCATGTTTCCTGGGTTTGATAACCCGGATCGGCTTTCTATTGTGGGCTAGTCCATGTTCTTATCACCAAGTGTCTTGGCCTCTTGCGGCTGTGTGAGCTGGTTGGGCCGTCGTCGTATCAACTTTCCTCTAGAATGTTTTTCTTGATTTGGCGTGTGTACTCCTGTATGAAGTAGCACTGATCCAAGGTGTGGTTAGCGAGGCGACCCAGTCTGGAATGCTTTGGGCAAGCTTCTTTCATAGATTGTCACAATCCCGGTGCCTTTTTTATTTCCTTGGTGGTTGTCCATGTCTCTGGGAGTGGTTATTATCGTATTCCTGCGAGGTTGAGTCGTACCTACGCTTTTTGTGGTGGGTCCGAGATTGAAGTTGGGACTCCTCATATTTTGCTTCGCTGGACTTGGCATATCTGGCGACGGCATCCACGAGTCCCTTTAGGTCCTCGGTACCTCCTTTATGCGTCTTAGTGCATTTTTTATAGGTGTAAGCCGGAGGCCAATTGGCTCTTCATCCCTTTCGCACCGTATCTCCTGTGGAAGTCGATCTTGCTCTTCTGTGAGACTTTTATGTTCCCAGGCCTTTCTCTGGTTTTCTTCTAATTCTTCGTCAGAGTCGGTTCTGTTCCGGCCCGGTCGCTGCCACACAGTGGTGGTTCGTAGTTCTAAGCCATTTTCGATTTCTGACGGATTTTGGGTAGTGCCGGCATTGTCAAGTGTCTCATGAGCCGATTTATTGAAGTACGGAGCGTCTGGGTTGTATTCTTCTGGATCGGGTCCGAGTCCGCCTTCCCCGATGGATCGAATTGATCCGTTATCTGAGTATTTATGTTCTTCTCGATGCGAGTCGGCGTCGGAAAAACCATCCCTATCGTTGTTTGGGGTTCTGTCAGGGCGCTCCTGCTTTGGGAACTCACCAATAAACCCGACGAAAGTGTGATGGAGGGCAGTATCAGGACGACTTGTCTCGTCGAGAGGAACTTGTAGGTCGCTGGTAAGCGAGTCAGTTAACTGGGATCCGAATACGTCGTCTGCACAAGTATGCGCGCTCTGACTTATCTTCTTTTTGAAGTAGCCCTACCCTATCTGTTGGTAGGTGGCTGCTGCGTTCTTCAGGCCATAAAGCCTAACTGGTGGCTGTCTCGGTGTTTCCGTATGGACTTCGTCTTGTTCAGGGAGCTTCACTGGCTCACTATCCGTCGAGATTTCGATGGAGCGTGCTAATTTCAGGGGTTCTTTGATGAATCCGATAAAGGCGCGATCGGAGCTGGCAAGTAGCCGGCTCGCTGCTTCTGTAGGGGCATAATGATCCGGCTCTTGTTCCGACCCATTCAATTTGCCGATGAAGAGGTTGATGGATCCGACTGGGATCTGATAGCCTGACTAAATGAAATCAGCTTCGGGACCCCAGGTGGCGTCGTCGATGCAGAGTATTCCGCTCCGGCTTCTGGTGATTTTCCCAGTAACAAATACTTCCATATCTTGCAGAGTTCCCCCTAGAATCTCAACACCTGCGAGCGCTGGCCCCACGGTGGGCGCCAACTGTCATGGGAAAGTCACGGCAGATGTCCGTAGAGTCGGACTTATCATGGAACCTTTGCTGCGAGGCGAATTCGAGGAGAGAGTCGACATAGACACGTGACTCGGCGGTTGATACGTCTCGAACGTATCTACTTTTCCAAACACTTTTTCTATTGTTTTTCCCTCATTCTTGCAAGATTTGGACGAAACTAACCCGGACTAACGCTGTTTTCAGCAGAGCTGCCTGTATGGTTTTATTGTGTGCAGGAAAATGGATTTTTAGGTATCTCAGAAAATTCCGGGAAAATTCACAGAAAATCCACGCACCAGAAGCTTCCACCAGCCAGAAGTGGGGCCAGAGGGGGGCCAGAGGGGCCCCAGGCGCCTAGCCGGCGCGGCCCCACCCCTGGCCGCGCCGGGGGGCCGCCTGGGAGGCTCCCACCTCCTCTTGTGCCCTACCTCGACTCCTATTTATTCTCGTGACGGGAAAATCCCAGAACAGAAGTCGCTTTTCCAGTTTCCGTCGCGGAGCCGCTGCCACCCTCTGTTCTTCTCCGGGAGAGCTAATCTGGAGGCTGATTTGGCCTCCGGAGAGGGGAGATCGTCGCCATCGTCATCACCATCACCAATCCATCCCTCCTCCGTGACTTCTCTTCACATGTGTGAGTAATTCCCTGCTGTAGGCAAAGGGGATGGTAGGGATTGGATGAGTTTGATCATGTAATAGTTCATCAGATTGTTGGGGGCATGTTGCCTATCATCTACTTTGGTGTTTATCTTCTTTGCTTCAACTTGTTGCTCTTAATGCTTGTCACTTTGGACCCGAGTGCCATGTTTTCATATCTGAACCCTATGTGTTTTCATGAATATATTTGTGTTCTAGATCCTATCTATGAGTTGTATGCACCTATTATGGTCCGGAACCGGCGATCCCAAAGGTGACAGCTTGGGACACCAAAGGGGATGGTCCATAATTTGAGGATTCCATGTATCCATTGAGTTTATTGCTTTGTTCCGGTGCTCTTTGACAGGAGCACCTTAATCTCCATAAGTTCCCTTTGGCCCCGTTCGTAGCGAGATGGTAGGACAAAAGATGTTGTGCAAGTTCTTATTGCAAGCACGCACAACTACCTACGGGATACATTCCTAATGTTTGATATTTTCCTAGATGATCATTGCTTTTCTGTGTGCCTTGCCCCGTGTTAGAATCTATCACATGTTCACTCTCATCCATGCAGCGCCCAACCATCCATCTCCCTAGCCTACAGTGTTTTCAATCCTGCTGGTCATTAGTTGTTACTTTTGATGTTTACTTTTGATGTCGCCACCATCACTATCATATTACCATTACCACTTATCTTTCGTTGCAAGCAAGTATATTTCAGGTGCGGTTGAATTGACAACTCAACTGTCAAAGCTTATAAATACTCTTTGGCTCCCCGTGTGTCGAATCAATAAATTGGGTTAACTTACCCGCGAAGACTATATCGATCCCTTACGGTTGTGGGTCATCAAGTTCCGTTTTCTGGCACCATTGCCGGGGAGCATAGCAATATTTACAAGTCTACTTGAAGTATCCTGTCTGCTGCACATCATCCACTATGGGTAAGAAAGGAGACCCCAAGGTTCCGATCTTACCATCCCGCACAAGAAAAGGCATTGTTCTGAACACTAGCGCTACACTTGATTCACCTTCTGTTATGAGTAAGTTTTCTTCACCACCACCACATGATGCTTCTACTGATTCTATCACTATGTCCGATGCTTTTTATGATGCTTCCACTACTCTTGATGATACTACTTTTCTTGGCTACTATATTGAAACCCAGACTGCTAAGGCTGCAGCAGAATCCAAGACCGAGACCCCTGATACCTATATTCCTACCTGCAAAACCTTTGGTTACCCATGCTTAGATGAACTCAAGGAGAGAATCCTTGATGATGATTATGTTACTCTTGATGATGATTATTGAAGGGAACTCAGAGAGTGTGTCGACTCTGACCCTGGGGCTGTTAAGGAGTTGCTCAAAAAGCACTCCATGAAGAACAAAGTTATTCCTGATCCTAAATTCGCCACATCTCCTATATGCATCACTGATCCTGATTATGACTTCTCTGTTGATATTTCACTTATATCTACGGTCGAGGCTGACCCCTTTTATGGCAGAGAAAATGACGATGCTATAGCACACTTGACCAAACTCGCTGAGCTAGGTAACCTATTCACTACTTATGAGAAGATACGAAACTTCTATGTGGCCAAGCTTTTTCCTTTTTCTTTGAAGGAAGACGCTAAATCATGGTATGATGCACTACCCTATGGTTCCATTAAGAGTCCTCAGGACTTAGTCCAATTCTTTGTCGATAAATATTTCCCAGCTCATATGCAACATGCTGCTTTGCAAAGAATCTATAACTTTAAACAATTGCAGGATGAGCACCTCCCTAAAGCTTGGGGGAGGTTTTGTGATTTACTTAAGGTTGTGCCGGGACATGGAGTCCCCAAGAATGAATTGCTTGATATATTTTACGCTGGTTTAACCGATGAATCCATATCCTACCTGGATAGTTGTGCTAGTTGTGTTTTCAGGGAAAGAACACCGGACGATGCAGAAGAATTAATGTGCAAAATTGCCAAGAACTATGAAGATTGGTCCATACCTGAAACACTTCTACCACCGAAAAAGAGGGGCATTCTTGTTCTGAGCCCCGAAGATATGCAAGAAGCAAAGAAGTCTATAAAGGAGAAAGGTATTAAAGCCGAAGACGTGAGGAATTTACCGCCTATCGAGAAGCTGTGTGAGCCTACTAATCGCCCTCCCTTGGTAGAGGTACACTCTCTATTAGACTTTACTGAAAGTGACATCCCTAAAGGTAAGACTCCCGACCAATGCTTAGATGAGCTTGATAATTTTATTATTAAGCAAGACCATTTTAATAGGATGATACAAAGTCAGTTGCATGATAACTCTCTTGCTATCAAAAGTTTGTGTGGTGTTCTAGAAAGAACAGTTAATGATGTTAAATGTCTTATTAAGCATTTTCATATAGTTCAAACTCAGCTTGAACAAATTTCTAATGTGCAAAAAGATTTTCTTGCTAATAATGGCAAACAGGACATACAAGCTTATGGCATCAAAACTAGGGGTGGAACACGCACCCAAGACCCACTCTATCCTGAGGGGCATCCAAAGAGGATCGAGCAAGATTCTCAAGTACAAGAAGAAGACGAGACTGTTAGCTCTCCGATGAAAAAGAAGAAGAAGAAACACAAGGGCGCAGACAATCCCGATGATCCTATTACAAGTGAAAATCCAGTTGTTGATCCTAACAGCATATCTACCTCCGATGCTGAAACAGAAGACGGTGCCGAGCCTGAAGAAAAGGACACGGAGAAGTATGATCCACCCAAAGTTCGAGAAGAAGAAACATCTGATAAACGCAAGAAGTACTCTAGAGAAGACTTCATCGCAAGAAGACATGGGAAGGAAAGAGAACCATGGATACAGAAACCCATGCCCTTTCCAGGTAAGTCCCTCAAATCTAAATAAGAAGAGCATTACAATAAGTTTTGTGAATGGATGAAACCTCTTTTTCTTCAAATCCCTTTGACTGATGCTATTAAGTTACCTCCCTATTCAAAATATATGAAAGATATTGTCAAAAATAAAAGAAAAGTTCCTAAAGAGGCAATATCTACTATGCTTGCTAACTACTCTTTCAGTGGCAAGATTCCTGAGAAGCTTGGTGATCCAGGTATACCCACCATTCCTTGCTCCATAAAAAATAATTACGTCAGAACTGCTTTATGTGATCTTGGTGCAGGAGTGAGTGTTATGCCTTTCTCTCTTTACAAGAGGCTTTGTTTAGAGAAACTAATCCTTACAGATATCTCTCTTCAGATGGCTGACAAGTCAACAGCTGTCCCCATTGGTATTTGTGAGGACGTTCCCGTTGAAGTTGCTAACTGTTTGATCCTTACAGATTTTGTTGTGCTTGACATGCCCGAGGATGGGAGCATGTCCATTATTCTTGGTAGACCTTTTCTTAACACCGCAGGTGCTATTATTGATTGCAACAAAGGAAAGGTCACTTTCAACGTTGATGATAAAGAACACACGGTGTATTTTCCAAAGAAGATCGACAAGAGGCATGGCCTTAACTCTATAGAGAATGTTGGGACCGTGAAGATTGGAGAATGGGACTGTCCACTACATGTGCACCACAAATACAAAACCATTATGGTGGGGACAATGTCCATCAAAGTAAAGGTGCAATGATCACTTCATAAGAGGTGAGACTTCTTGTTCTATATATCGCCGGTTTGTTGGTAAGACTTGATCGACCTTGCTAGTGAGCTTGTTTTATATAGGTAAAAAGTTAAGCTTGTTATGTTTTCATTTGCTTTAGCTTTTATTCTCTTTGTTGTACCAAGTTTTTGTGTTTTTGAAGCTGCACAATACTAATCACCGCTTTAAGTTTTCAGAAAGTTTTGCAGCTTTTTGAACTCCGAGAAATTTTCAACAGTGAAGTTTTCAGAAAAAATCCAGAAAAAAAAAAAATTCCATGCCAGGAGTGACCCAGAGGCACCTGGGGCTGACCGGGGGGCCACCAGTGACCCAGGCGGCCAGCTGGCGCGGCCTGCCCCCTGGCCGCGCCCATAGGGCGCCTGGGGACCACAGGCCCCGTCTCCAGGTGAGTCTTCTTCCTCTCTCTCTCTCTCTTCCTTTCCAAAAACACGAGTTCTGGCCCTGGAACTTGCGTTCTTGCTGTTCGTGGAGGTGATTTTCGATGTCCCTCCACAACCCATCATTTGAGCTGAGATTTTGAGAAAATACTCCCTGGTATGTAACTCCTCCACTCCTCCAAATAGATTTTTGGTTGGTGGCTTCATTTGTGAGTATTTAGTAGTTATTGGTGCTAGTTAGATGAGCTTGCTTGCATGTGTAGAAGTTTATTTTCCAAGTTTTGATGCAAGTTTTTGCCTTAGGTAAGTGGGTTGAGTAGTTTTCCTTAACTCACTTTGTTTAAATCCTTGTTTTTGTAATTTGTCAAAAATTTCAGAAATGAGTTTGCTAGGAAGAGCAAAGGGGTGGCTTGGGAAGAAAAGGACCGAGCGCTCCGATCGAGTTACAAGAGCTGCAGCTTCACCCTCGACTGCTAGGGTGAGCTATAACGAATATCATGTTCCCTTAGAGTTGTTGGAGGACACAAATCCAGCACGTGCAATGACCTTCCCGTGCAATGAATTCCTTGAAGCTGCAGCAATTAAGGAGGAGTTCTATAATCTTTGTGCTAATGCAGGTCTGATGCGGCTCGCAACGTGCCGTGTTGCTCAGTATCAAAAACTCACCTCCTGTTTCATTAACAATTTTAAGATATAACCTAGATACTGGTTCTGTTGAGTTTAAAATTTACAATAATATTTTGACCATGCCTTTGGAAAAGTTTTGGGAAATAATAGGTGTGCCGAACGTTGGACTGACGGCGAAGATAAGCTCTCAGCCCTCCGAGCTGAGATCCGTCTTCAACTCTCTCTGTAGCATGCATACGAGGGATATTCATCGGTCAAAAATCTTCGGCATCTTATTCCCACATATCAGGTATTTTGCGTGTTATATTGCTAGAGGGGTGTTAGCTCGTGACAACACTAGCAACATTTCTGCGCCGGATATTCCTATCCTGGCAACCGCCCTCTCAGGGAGGTTTGATTATAATGTGGGTGCCTTAATTGCTCGACGCCTTGCTATGAACGGTAACAAGGGAGATTTATTTGGTGGCGTTTACGCCACACTTATCCTAGAGTCTCTTAATGGCATCCCACACCTTGATGATAAGCCTTTTACTTACTTAAGTTGATCTTGCTGCTATGAAGAGGCATAAGTTTGTTACCATGACTTTCGAGTTTGGTAACCTTGATTATATCTTGCGTTTCGGAGCCACCACGGAACGCAAGATCCGTCTACCTGCACCTCTTTTGTTCATTTTTTCTCGCAGGAACGGATGGTCCTTTGATGCTATCCAGTTCGATGCGTTCATGGTCCAGCATCAATTTCATAACCCCATGGAGGGGGTTGTGCCCGACGAGGAGGAGCATGGTGAGTTACCACCTTTCCAGGGGGAGACCGTCACCCAGTTTAGTGAAGGGTCTTCCTCTGCTTGGAGCACGGATCCTTCTTCATGGGAGGATCCGAGGACTTCGGTGTACGCACCGGAAGCCTCATACGACCCTTGGACTGACCAGTACCACCCTGGAGCAGGAGGCTCCTGGGGACATTAGCTACTACCAACTTAGGCCAAAAGCCTAAGCTTGGGGGAGTACGTGCCCTTCTCACTTTTCCATTGTATTATCCGTTTTATTTTTGTTCGCTTTGATCTTTTCGAAGTTTTTGCTTGTTCTTCTTTGATTCTTTCTTTGAAAAAACAAAAAAAAGATTTTCTCTTTTCTTTTTCTCTCGTTTAAACCTAAAAAAAACCAAAAAGATTTCCTTTCTCTCTTTAGTATGCTTTGTTTTCAGAGTTCAGCTCGAGTCCATGATGGCATTTGATTATATTTCCCACGTTCGATCGTGCAAGTGACAAGGCAGTAATGACGAAGATCGACGGAAGGGAAGCAACAAGGAAAACCGGTATGAACTCTTCTTGTTTATACTTTTGTACATATGCCTGTACTTATGATCTAGAGACCAGCTTGTAGCGACTTAGTGCTATGTTTATAATGCTTTCCCAGTGTTCATGCTTTCCTTGTGGCTAATCTCAAATAGCTGGAGTACATAATGTGTTGTTGAAATGATTTACATGCATTGCATTGTTCATGGTTTGGCATACTGAAGTGGTATTTCCCTTCGGAGAATTTTTGGATTGACTTGGCACATGTTTACACATGTTTATGACTAAAAAGTCTATTTTGCCTTGATGATCTTTTTGTTTCAGGATAGTTATATCACTTTCATGCTCGATTCAATGTTGCTTTGTCGCTCTGCATGATTATGACAGTTATTGCTCTCTAGTTGGTCGCTTTCCAGTCTTTTGCTAGCCTTCGCTCGCACTAAGCGGAATTCTGCTTGTGCATCCAAAATCCTTGAAACTAGTTATTCCATATGATTCCACCATACCTTTCTATATGTGGTATTTACCGGCCACTGCTAACTTAGTCTTTCTTGTGCCATCTCGAAATTTATTCAAAAGCTTCCCTTTTGTAACCGTACAAGCTCATGGTGCGGTGAGGGAAAATCAGTATCTATTATGCCAAAGATATTGACGGAAGTTTTAACTAGTCATTTATAAAAAAAGGAAAGTTACACCTCCCCCATACTTGATGATGGAGTGAAATGGACGAAATGCTGCTAATGATAGGTGGAATGACACCCTCCTTCCATCCTTGAGGAAAAATAAAAGGTTCCGTAGACCATCAAAGATTCATGGATAAGGGAACATGTGTAAGCAAAAGGCATTAATATGGTTGGCATGGGAGATATTGAGAGACCTTTACCGTTCACCGTTGACTGGAAAGTTGCACTTCTCAAAAATGTGTTTGTCTCTGTTTTAAAAACCAAGAGCTCTGGCACATGTTTAGTCTTTGCTTCCAACCACGGGTTTTCAACCTTGCCACCAAAAGCCACGGTTCGAGAGTCTCCCTTTCTTTATTCAAAGCACCAACTATGAGAGCATAATTGTCATTCTTAGTGTAATATGCATTGTCCCAAAGTATTACATTGTCTTCTGCATGCTTGTGTTATTGCTAGTCTGAAATACTGAGCTCTAGTCACCTTTAAAACTCCGGAGGAGTTTCTGCATTTATGTTTTACTTCACTCATGGAGGCTAGCGAAATGCCACTCAAGTATGTTCAAGCTATGTGCATTGTGATCTTGTCTTGATTTTCAGTAGCATATTATTTACTTTTGGTTGTTTGTGATTGATCACATGAAAGAAAAATTGCTTCGTGCATTGTCCTTATAGCATTGTTTCAATACTTGCTAAACTCTTTTCGTAGTACATGCTTATATACATCTAATGAAGCAAAAGAGTTTGTCAAAGTTTTCTTTCTCGCGTCCAGTTCGTTGAACTGAATTGCTTGAGGACAAGCAATATGCTAAGCTTGGGGGAGTTGATACGTCTCAAACGTATCTACTTTTCAAAACACTTTTGCTATTGTTTTGCCCTCGTTCTTGCATGATTTGCACGAAACTAACCCGGACTAACGCTGTTTTCAGCAGAGCTGCCTGTATGGTTTATTGTGTGCAGGAAAATGGATTTTTAGGTATCTCAGAAAATTCCGGGAAAATTCACAGAAAATCCACGCACCAGAAGCTTCCACCAGCCAGAAGTGGGGCCAGAGGTGGGCCACAGGGGCCCCAGGCGCCTGGCTGGCGCGGCGCCACACCTGGCCGTGCCGGGGGGGGGGCGCCTGGGAGGCTCCCACCTCCTCCCGTGGCCTACCTCGACTCCTATTTATTCTCGTGACGGGAAAACCCCAGAACAGAAGTCGCTTTTCCAGTTTCCGTCGCGGAGCCGACGCCACCCTCTATTCTTCTCCGGGAGAGCTAATCCTGAGGCTGATTTGGCCTCCGGAGAGGGGAGATCGTCACCATCGTCATCAACATCACCAATCCATCCCTCCTCCATGAATTCTCTTCACATGTGTGAGTAATTACCTGCTGTAGGCAAAGGGGATGGTAGGGATTGGATGAGTTTTATCATGTAATAGTTCATCAGATTGTTGGGGGCATGTTTCCTATCATCTTCTTTGCTGTTTATCTTCTTTGCTTCAACTTGTTTCTCTTAATGCTTGTCACTTTGGGCCCGAGTGCCATGTTTTCAGATGTGAACCCTATGTGTTTTCATGAATATATTTGTGTTCTAGATCCTATCTATGAGTTGTATGCACCTATTATGGTCCGGAACCGGCGATCCCAAAGGTGACAGCTTGGGACACCAAAGGGGATGGTCCATAATTTGAGGATTCCATGTATCCATTGAGTTTATTGCTTTGTTCCGGTGCTCTTTGACAGGAGCACCTTAATCTCCATAAGTTCCCTTTGGCCCCGTTCGTAGCGGGATGGTAGGACAAAAGATGTTGTGCAAGTTCTTATTGCAAGCACGGACAACTACCTATGGGATACATGCCTAATTTTTGATATTTTCCTAGATGATCATTGCTTTTCTGTGTGCCTTGCCTCGTGTTAGAATCTATCACATGTTCACTCTCATCCATGCAGCGCCCAACCATCCATCTCCCTAGCCTACAGTGTTTTCAATCCTTCTGGTCATTAGTTGTTACTTTTGCTGTTTACTTTTGATGTCGCCACCATCACTATCATATTACCATTACCACTTATCTTTCGTTGCAAGCAAGTATATTTCAGGTGCGGTTGAATTGACAACTCAACTGTCAAAGCTTATAAATACTCTTTGCCTCCCCGTGTGTCGAATCAAAAAATTGGGTTAACTTACCCGCGAAGACTATCTCGATCCCTTACGGTTGTGGGTCATCAGCGGTTTACCCAGGTTCGGCCCCGTCGATGCGGTAAAGACCTACTCTTGCTTCTTGACTATTGTCGGATCGACTCCTCAATAGGAATTGCCGACCTTATCGATTACAGTGATGATGTTTCGCAACCTTAGTCTCGTGGATATCTAGGTTATAGCGCGAGTTGTCTAGTCCTGGCTTGAGGTCAGTTCTGGTTCTGGCTCACGTGGACCTCGGCTTATAAAGGTGCCGGGTCCAGGGGTTCCTAGAGTCCGACTCCTACACGATGTGGAGTTCTATTCTAATTTACAATTTTTCTACGTGCTATACAAGGTAAGTCGAATTCCTTCTAGGGCTTCAATCTTCACACTTGGCATGTCGGTCTCCTGGCCGGGTCTTCTTTGTGGGCCTTCATATAAAGTCGGCCCAGAGGTTTCTAATGCCGGGTCCATGGGCCTGATCCATCCCCCCGACAAGAACGACTTCCGCTCCATAGACCAAGAAAGAAGGGCGTGTAGCCCGTCGACCTGTTAGGAGTCGTCCTGATACTCCACAATACTGAGGGTAATTCTTCCTCCCTGCAACCCTGCGTCCTTTCCAAGGGGACATAAAGTCGGGGTTTGATGCCTCGAAGCAACTCTTGATTGGCTCTCTCGGCTTGTCCATTGGAGTGCGGGTGAGCTACCGATGGAAGGTCGAGTCTGATGTGCTTGTTCTGGCAGAATCGTTGCATAACCCCTTTTGATAAGTTAGATCCATTATCAGTGATGATGCTATGGGGGTAGCATAATCTGCATATTATCTTTTTCAAGAATTTTAGTGTTGTTACATTGTCACATTTACTGACCGGCTCTGGCTCAACCCATTTGGTGAATTTATCCACTTCCACTAATAAGTGTGTATTCTTGTTGGACCACTGTAAGGACCGATACGCGGTACTGTTCTAGATCTAGGTGTTTCCACCCAGATCCGGGGACAAAGCACATATCGGTCCCACCGCGACATATGACATAGTCATATATCCCGGATTTCCAACATGATATGACAACATTACAGATACAAGGATACAACATCTCATACAATCGGCATACAACTGCCTCGAATACAATACAACAGCCGAAGATACATGTCTGAGTACAGACTACAAGCAAATGCCTAGTGGCAAAGAGAAAAACATCGATCCCATAACCACACAGGTCCAGGCCCTCCGCCGGGATACGCCTAACTAGTCGTCGTCGAGTCTCCACGTGAAACGTCGATCACCATACCGGTTGTCGGTCAAGAACCCTGAAAAGAGTTTGGGGGTAGTATCATGAGTACAGAGGTACTCAACATCCAACTGTAGTGGCCATCTGACCCAGCAAGGACTTCATCACTCGTCATTCTAGGAGAACTAGAAGTTTACGGTAAGGATGGGGTAAGTGGTGAGGTTGCTGCCGCACTAGCATTTATGAAGTGGCTAGCGATCTAGAGAGTAAGATAAGAAGCCAAGCATTCGATGAGGAATCGCCTCCAACAAGTCTTGCTATCAACTACTACGCAAACATAACACCTATCCTATCCTTGTCCTCCTCTTCGCATCCCGACGAAGAAGAAGCAGTCAAGGCACACACACACGTTGATCAAGTTGTATTAAGATTATTTCAGTTGTTGTTGTCTATGAACAAGGAGTAGGTCTCAAGTCGTCCATAACCGTGGACACGGCTTCTCGAAAAGATTTAACCCTGCAGGGGTGTACCAACTTCCCATTACAAGGCTCCGCACGCACGTTCATCTCTCTCAGTTGCTACCCATCATAGGCAACCATTTTATGATTTAGTTCCAAGAGATCCGAAACGACAGGTCCCTCTAGCTAACAACGAACAAATCCGGGTGGCTCCCGGGGAGTCGACACCCAATCCAAAAGCTGGCCATGCTCTCGGATCGGACTCTTCCGTATGGCCAAGGTCGGGTTTAGTCTCACCTATATAACAGGGGACTTCCCTAGCTCACCAGTGTGGACCAACAGAGGAACTATGTCTCCACTGGCCCGAGTTGTTTTAAAACTGCTGGGGGCCCAACCACACACACACACGGTTTCAAATGGTAAATCAGCTTGGGCCACCTCTAGAAATGTTTGAAGCTAGGTAGATGAGAAAAGGGGACCCCATAAAATCCCACACGCGGTTAGGCACGCTCAGTCTTAAAACCAATACCCGGAACTCGGGTCCTAGTTGACTCGAATGGAACAAAGCGTCGGGGCGGGATAGCCTAGACCTTCCATCCTTCGTCGAATATAGTCAACATTATAATAATCATATCATCAACAACAATATAATAATGTGATCACCCAAACCAAAGAAGTAACGGGGTAACATCGTAGCATCCTAAGCATGCATACTAAGCAGGGGCTGAGCAACGAGCAATAGTAACATAGTAGTACATGGTTTGCTGGGAGGGGACATGGCTGTATCGGTTTGAAAGAGGCTGTAAACATGTGGTAGGATGAAACATCGAACCTAACCTACACTAGCATGCAAACCGCTGGTTGAAATAGAATGGATCATAAGTAATGTATAGTCCTTGCCTGTTGATAAGTCGGGTTCCGAAGATGTAGTCGATCGCCAACTCACATCGGCTCCGAGAGTATTCGCGGGAGCACACAAGAAGTAAACACTGGAGAGACAATCAACGGAGATACCACTATCACTACGGAGAAATCATAAGAAAGCAAGGAACAAACAAGCACGATCAAGTATGATGCATGTCGTTTTAATATCATGGCTTGAACATAAGAATAGGAAAGTTTAAATGAAGCATCGGGAAGCAAGGGTGCAATGCTACCGACAACCTTCTTATGCATTAGGTAGGTGATTAATGAATCGGGGGGATCCTTATGTTGGAGTTGTTATGATGCATGATCATGGCATGTGCAAAAGACTAGAAAATAATATCAACAAGAATTACCCACACACGAGGATAACCTCAAGATGGGATTCCTTAACATAATCATAGATGCAATGACATTCTACGGTCATTCTACCTTCTTATGCACCTAATGCATTCTACTGCAAACAATAAAATAAAGAGAGGGACAACGCTATCGGAAGCTACGGTCATCGCGAGATCTACGGCGCATTGAAACAAGTGATGAGTGCCAACGAAGGAGGGGAAGTGATGTTGTATCACCTATGGAACAAGTGTACAACATCACAATGAGGGGTGCGACAAGTTGTTTGGCATGGGGTGATCAACAACATACCAGGATCACAAGATAACAACATTTGGACTATGCATGTATCTCATGATAATTGAAAGGGAATTGTTGGCACACATGTCTCGTGGGACCCACTCAAGCATATATGGCAACAACATGCCAAGGTGGCCCATTTACATGTATGGAACGCAACACAACGGAAAAGATTGGGAGAAAAACACCCGGTGCATCATCGCGAGAGGTATCATGTGCAAAAATACACATTCTTCAAATAATGCATGCCCATACGATAAAATGAACAGCACCAGAACCTTCCTCACATTTTTCTAGCCCAAAACATAAATGATATGTCAAATTTGGAGCAAGAATGCACATGATACAAGCAATACAAAAAGCGGGCAGATTTGAAAGGATTTTGAACCAAACTGAAAAAGAAAAGGAGCCCATCAACCGCTGCAGCAAAAGAAGCCAAAAGGTGGGATTTATCTGTCCCAAGGGGGAATACACATGGACCAAGGCAAGGAGCCAAGGCCACTGCGCTAGTGCTACCTATATCGACAGAAATGAGGATCTGCTCGACCTAAACAACACCCGAAGCAAACAGGAAAAAGAAGAATTAAAAAGGAGGCACCTGGGACTTACCCAGGACCTCAAACGTAGCACCCACGGGGTCAGACCACTGCGGTACTACTACTGATCTAAACAAAACGAAGTAACCACAAAACTGAACCAAAGATGCGGGATACTGACACTTGAACAATTTGAACCTGAAGGGCAGAGGCTCCGCTCGGCAAAAATAAAATAAAATGGGGTCGCCTTTGCTCACCGTGGGGATCGAACTCACGCCCACACGAATACATCCAGAGCGCCCTTGCCACTGCACCACTCAACAGAACTGGTCAGAAAACAAGTCGTGCCTCTACTGGACTAACGTCGCCGGGATAACTGAAACTTGAAAAACTGCACTGCAGTCTGAACCTGACGGGCGAACGAAGAAGTTTCAGCCGGCCACACCACACTGCAGCGGGCAAAGAACGGAAAGGGAGGCAAAGAGCATGCCACCCGCAGGGTCTGGACGCACCACACACGCACCACGACCACGAGGGAGGTACTGCTCGCGCTCCGTTCGCGCGCTGGACGTGCTCGGTGCACGGGCGGGCGCCGGCAGCGGCAAAAGAGGAGCACGGCGATTACGGCCTACAAGCTACGCAAGAGGAGGGGGATGGGGGACGGGGCTCACATGGGGTTTGCTGCTCGAGACGATCAAGGGCTTGGGGAGGAAGCGGGCTTGACAAAGGCGAGGACGACAGCTCAACAAAAGCGAGGCCATGGACCTCCTGTCCATGGCGATCGGACAGAGAAGAAGAAGAGGAGGGGAAGGGAGATGGCGGAGGATGGGAGGGAGGAAAGGCTAGGGCTAGTAGGGGAAAGAGAGGGGGCTTAAAAGAGGGGGCGCCGGACAGGCTACAGGAGGGCTCCACCTCCTCCCTCACGCCATGGACGTGAGAGAGAGGAGGGGTCCTCCACGTTCTAGGAGAAAAAGGAGAGGAAGTTGGGCTGGAGGGGGTTTTCGGGCTGGGGAAACTAAGAGGTGGGTCTCGGTTGGGCTGGAGAGGAGAGGCCCAAGGTCTGGAGTTTTATCTGCGTTTATTCTTTTTACAAAAGAGAGCAGAAAAAAGTCTAAAAGGAAATAGCAAAAGAATTCCAAAAATCATATACAAATATGATTATGAATCCTCATCAACTATAGGATTTTTAGAAAATGATTTGGGACAATATTATTTAAGTAATAAAATGGCAATTAAATTAATATAAAGCCATTTAAATTACAACCCCATTTTCTGAGAAGGCAAAAATCTTGGAAGTTGGGCAAGGGATAAATCATGGCAGAACATGATTATTTGCAGAAGATTTCAATGAGGGGATCAACAGGATGGCTTGGAGAAAATGGCAAGGAAACAAAGAAAGAAATGAAAGCAAAGAAAAGAAAAAAGGGGAAAATCCTTTTACATGATCAGAAAAATGCTTGAGCATTTTTTTATGTCACATGGATTTTGGCAATGAATCATCGTGCAAATTTTCATCCCCAATGGGAAAATAAAAATGCAAATTTTTCTTGATTTTGTCACTTTTGGGCTGTTACAACGACCTCTTGAAAGGTCCCACCATATCAAGCCGCCACACCACAAAGGGCCAAGTGATAGGGATCTTCCTGAGTTCTTGAGCCAGCACGTGAGCTTGCTTTGCATAACGCTGACATCCGTCGCACTTCTTGACTATATCCTCTGCGTCCGCATGTGCTGTGAGCCAGTAGAATCTGTGTCTATAAGCTTTAGCCACCAGCGAACGAGAGCCGACGTGATGTCCGCAATCTTCATAGTGTATTTCATTAAGGATCTCTCTGCCTTCTTCTGGTGAGACACATCTCTAAAAAACATCTGCGAGGCTTCGCCGATGTAACTCACCGTTGATGAGTATAAAGGATTTTCTCCTCCTGACAATTTTCCTAGCCAGTATCTCATCTGAGGGTAGGATTCCCCGAGTCTTGTAATCTAAATAAGGTACAACCGATGAGGGGTGGCGTGTATTGCAGCCACCAGAGCTGGTTCTCGATCCGACTCTTCTATGTCTTGCTATTTTGGTGCTTGCACGGACGGCTTTGTCAGACGTCCAGGAATACATTTGGTGGAACCGGCTTTTGCTGAGAGCCGAGCCGGGACAAAGCATCTGCCGCTTTGTTTTGCTTGCGCTCCACATATTCCACCTGGTATCCAACAAAGAAATTGGCTTGTCTTTCCACCCCTCGCTGATAAGCTGCCATGGTGGCATCTTTGGAGTTCCATTTTCCTGATACTTGTTGAGAAATGAGGTCAGAGTCGCCGTAGCATTGAATCCGGCTTATGTTCATCTCACGAGCCAGCCACATCCCATGAAGTAGGGCATCATATTCTGCTGCATTGTTGGTGCAAGTGAATTGCAATTGCAAGACATAGCAGAATTTCTCTCCTTTAGGTGAGGTAAGGACCACGCCGGCTCCTGGACCTTGGAGTTGTCGGCTCCCATCAAAGTGCATTGTCCAATACTTGGTAATCGACTTCTCTGGAGGTGCTTGGATTTTTGTCCAGTCATTGATGAAGTCGACCAACGCCTGGGACTTGATGGCCGTGTGTGGTTCATATTTGATATGATAGCCCCCCAACTCTATAGCCCATTTTTCAATCCATCCCGTGGCTTCACGGTTCCGGATGATATCTGCAAGTGGTGCTGAGCTGACTACAGTTATGGGGTGCTCCTGGAAATAGTATTTGAGCTTCTGACTCTCCATGAATACACCAAGGACCAATTTCTGCCAGTGAGAGTAGCGTTTCTTTGATGAATTTAAGACCTCACTAACATAATAGACTAGCCTCTGTAAGGGGTGCTCTTTATCGGCTTCCATCCGCTCAACCACAACCACATCACTAACTGCTCGATTTTTGGATGAGATATAGAGTAGCATAGGTTCCTTTGGCTTAGGAGCCGCCAGGATTGGAGCCTGGGATAACTGTGTCTTCAGCGACTCCAGAGCCTGGTCAGCCTCATTATCCCAGACAAAATTTTCCGACTTTATCGAGAGTCGGTATAGGGGGGTTGCCTTTTCTCCAAGACGGCTTATAAATCGACTTAGGGCAGCTATGCACCCTGTGAGTCGTTGGACTCCCTTCACTGAGGCTGGCTTCTGAAGGGCCATGATAGCATTGATTTTCTCCGGGTTCGCCTCAATGCCTCTCTCAGATACTATGTATCCGAGCATCTTTACTGCAGGGACCCCAAAGGTGCATTTGGCCAGATTTAACTTCATTCGGTACATCCGCAGATTCTTGAAGGTTTCCTGTAGGTCGCTGATGAGTGAGTCGGCCAGCTGCGATTTGACCACTATATCATCCACATAAGCGTGTACGTTGCGCCCAATTTGTTCTTTGAGGCAATTCTGCACTGTTCGCTGATATGTGGCTCCCGCATTCTTCAAGCCGAAAGTCATAGACGTATAATAGTAAATCCCAAAAGGAGTGATGAAAGCCGATTTCTCCTGGTCCTCAAGAGCCATCTTGATTTGGTGATAACCAGAGTAGGCATCCAGAAAACACAAGATCTCACATCCCGGAGTCGAGTCTATGATCTGGTCAATACGAGGTAGCGCAAAGGGATCCTTCGGGAAAGCCTTGTTTAAATCGGTGTAGTCAATACACATACGCCAAGTCCCGTTCTTTTTCAAAACGAGGACCGGGTTTGCGAGCCACTCCAGATAATAAACTTCCATGATTAACCCGACAGAAAGGAGCCGGGCTATCTCTTCCCCAATGGCGTTTCTCCTTTCGTCATTGAAACGACGAAGAAATTGCTTGACCAGCTTCAGTTTTGGATCGATATTTAGGTGGTGCTCAGCGAGTTCTTTCGGGACACTTGGCATGTCTGAAGGTTTCCATGCAAAAATGTCCCGAATCTCGTGGAGGAACTCAATGGGCGCGCTTTGCTATTTATCAGATAACCCTGTCGCAATGATGAACTGCTAGGAAGCGTCACCAGGGACAAAGTCGAATTTCTTTGTATCCTAAGCCGGTTGGAAATTGGGGTTGTTATTAGGAGTTGGTTTCTTCTGGATAGTGGAGTCTGCTGGGTCTACCTTCTCCTGATATGCTGACAAGTCCTCTTTGGCACATGCTGATTCAGCAAACTTCACGTGTTGTTCGTCACACTCCGAAGTCCTGAACCGGCTCCCATCTACCATAATTTGGCCATAAGGACCCGACATTTTTAGCTTTAGATAGACATAGCATGGTCGAGCCATGAACCTGGCATAGGCCAGTCTGCCCAAGATGGAATGACATGGGCTCTCGAGTTTTACGACTTCATAGGGTATGATCTCAGAGCGAAAAATTTCATCATTCCCAAAAGCTGTCTCCAGGTAGATCTTGCCTATCGGGCGGGCCGACTTGTCTGGGACTATTCCATGGAAAACAGTGTTGGAGGGTTGCAGTTGTTTTTGAGTCAATCCCATCCTGGCGAAAGTCTCGTAGTAAGGATGTTGATGCTGCTTCCTCCGTCCATGAACACTTTGTCAAGTGTGTAACATCCAATTTTTGGAGAAACCACCAGGGCCAGGGTGCCCGGGTTCTCTACCACTTTGGGGGTGGTCGTCCCTTGTTCAGGTGATCGGCTGTTCAGACCAATTAAGCCACCTGGGACAAGTTGGCTCCGTCGCCACAACTATGGCGGCTCTCTGCTGTAGCTTCCTGTCCCTCCGTCATCTACTGGTGGTGAAGACATGATATGCTGAGTGGTCTTGAAGTTGTTTCGGGTTTGCTTGGAATCCTGCAAGCCCTGACTGATTTTTCTGCCCTCCTCCTCTGGGTACTTGGTGTTGAGGTGCCACGTCAGCTCCCTGATAGCCGAAATTTTGGTTGCTGCCATTTTGGCCGGCTCCTCCACCTGACCCGGGAGGTCCCTGGCTTCCACGCCGTGCGAACTCTTTCATGAAGTTGCAATCTTCCCAGGTTTGGTTGGCTGGACGGTCGGGTTTACTATGTGTTGGGCAAGGCCTTCTCATAGCTTCTTCAAAGCTTCTTGGGGCGGAAATTTCCATCCGACTTGCGGTAGTTACTAACCCCCTGCTTCTGCCTTTGAAAGCCAACATTTGTGTTGGCTACCAAGTCAGAAGTAGTCTGATCGAGTCGACGCTTGGTCTGTTGATTCTGGCTCTGGTATCCTTTGCCACTGTTGTTTTTATTCTGGGCGGCTTTATCCTCTTCTGAATCAACATCCTTGGTTTTTCAGACTCGACATACTTGATAACCGCGATCATGAGCTCTCCCATGTTATTTACCATTCTCTTGAGTCGGCCGAGTTTATGTACTAAGGGCTCAAACTTGCAAATTCTTTCCAAGACGATCACTGCTGTCTAGGCAATGATAGTGTCCGACGAATGGACTATCTCTGTGACTCATCGTGCCCAGCTCAGGGCCGACTCTCCTTCCTTTTGGACAGAGTGCTCCAAGTCGACAATTTTGGTGGCTCGTCGGTATGTGCCTTGGAAATTCTTGATAAACTTCTCTTTGAGATCCGCCCAAGAGGTGATGGAGGTATCTGGAGGTTTTTGAACCATGTACGAGCCGGCCCCTCCAACATCATTGTGAGGTAACGAGCGCAAACTCCTTTGCTGGCTTGCAGCATATCAATGGCGAGATCATAGCTTTCGATCCAAATCGCCGGGTCCATGTCGGCTGTGTAGTTTGGAATCTTATGTGGTCCCTTGAAATATGGAGGTAAGCGTGTGTTCCTCAAAGCCGACACCAGACACCGGTTACCCACGGATCTGCTGACGAACTCGGTATTTTAATCTTGTGGGGGAAATTGGGTCACCGGATCTATACGGCGCTCGGGGTTAGGAGCTGGTAATTCCAGAATTCTCACTACCCCGTGAGGGCCCGGAGGTGGTGGTGCTCCGTGCTGGCGATGACTGCTCGAAGCTGCGGGAGCCACTGCTTCTGCTTGACGGCTCACACTTTGATATGGAGTCCCATGTAAGTATGAGAGTCCTTGTGAATATTGGGCTTGTTGTGTGATCGCAGTCTTGAGTAATTCGACAACTTCTCGGGCGGCGTGATCCGCTGGAGTGTCTCCATGAATTGGCGCGTTGGTGAGGAACCGACTTGCCGCCATGACATTTGCCATGGGGTTATTGAAGTGATGAGGAGGTGTATGGAACCGATCAGGGCGTGACGGAGGAACCGGCTGTCTAGGTGGCGTGTATACTGGAGGAGTCGATTGGTGAGGGCTCTGGAACAGCGCTCGTCCCTGGTAGTCAGGGGTAATCCGACTTGCAGGTCCCTGAGGGCGTGTGTGGGCAACGCTTAGTCGCTGAGCCTCTATCAGCTCTGACTCTTCCCGAAGGCGCCTGGATTCTTGGACGAGCCGGGTTTCTCTTTTCGCCATTTGCTCCTTTTCGGCGTTGATTTCCCTCCGTATGCTCATGACCCGTGTCTTTAGTCCGTTGACCCTTGTCCTCCAGGCCTCCTGATTTTCTGTTTTCATCGGCATGGCCAAAGCCTCGTCGAGAGGGCTCAAGGAATAGGTGAGGGCTTCTGTTCCCTAGAGGACTTGTTCTGATGAGCGGGTGATATGTGAGAGATGATAATTTCTTTTCTCCCTTCATTGGTTACATCAAGTGGAAGGTGAGATGTAGGATAGCAGCAAATTTTCCCTATGTAGAGGATAGGGTTTGTCTCCCGTACGACTCCGACAATGATAAGTAGGTGTCAACGGCGCCACTGACGTGGACCTGATCACAACACAAGTAACTTTGCTCCCAACGAAGTTCAAAGAGGTTTTCAATCTCTCCGGTCTTGTTGTTTACAAAGGATCAAACGCAAGGGATAATGATAATGATAGCAACTGAAATTAAAAGCAAGAAAGTAAATAAGCTTGTAAATAATGATGAGAATATGGATCGGGGTCCCGTGATGTTCACTAGTGATGTCTTTCTCCCAAAAGACGATAAAACTGCTAAGAGAGGTAAACAAATTACAGATGGGCAGTTGACAGGATTATAAACGCACCGCAATGTTAACTATGCTACAAAAGAAAGGAAGAGGCTCATAAGCATGGACAGTTCGCCAAAATAAGTAGACCGAATTCCAACTGCATCTACTACTAATCATCCACCTTGAGATATCTATCTAGAACATCTCGCTGGTATTAAGTTGTGAGTCCCACCAAAGTGTAAACCCAAAGCAACAGACAACTACATTAATAAGAACTTTACGTAAAGTAAACAATCCTTGCAACTGCGGTTACAAGCACTGTTATTTTCCCCCTTATGGCAACAGCACACCCCCTCTGGGAGTTAGTACCTACCACTTGGCCAAAGCAATAAACAGCAACAGAGAACATGCAAGAATTACTTAGGAACAAAAATACAAAACATAAGAACCAATTATCTAACTCTATCACAATCTGAACATAATCTCATAATCCCTCAGATCCCATCAAACTCAGCATAGCAACAACAGAAAGATTACATATGTCCCTCGATCATGTAGGGCAGCTCACGAGGTCTAAACCATGAACAAAAAAGAGGGGAGGAGAACATCACATAGCTACTGATCACGAACCCATGGTCCAAAGGAAACTACTCACGACACATCCGGGAAGTGTCCATGATGGAGGGGAGGCTCTCGGAGGTCGATCCTCCCTCTGGAAGGGTGCCGGGAAGGGTCCTGCTGGTGCTCCCGATCTTGGAAGCGTGGCGGCGGCGAAACAGAGGCGAGATCGCGAGAAAGGGTTGTGTCCTCGGATGTTTCACGTCACGAGATATATATAGGCGAAGGGGGGTAGCCAGGTGGGCACCAGGGGTCCAAGCGCCCCCCTGGCGCGGCCAGACCGTAGGCCGCGCCAGGTGGCCGCCTGGGTCCCTGGTGGTGGCCCCCCGGCCCTCCGTCGGGGCTCTAGAACCTTCCGGTATGCTGAATTTTTATCTGATTTTTCCCGGAATTTTGGAGCATTTTTTCTTATTGGGAAAATTTGAAATAGAAAAACAACAGAAAACGGAAACTGGCACTGGGTGCACCGAGTTAATAGGTTAGTCCAAATATGATCAAAAGTGTATGAAAGTGTATCTAGATCAAAGCAATATCACACAAAACATGCATGGAGCAAGCAGAAATTATAGATACGTTTGGGACGTATCAACATCCCCAAGCTTAATTCCTACTCGTCCTCGAGTAGGTAAATGATAACAAGCATAATTTCTATGACATTCTAGCAACCATGTAAGAACTTTGAAAAGTAAAGCAATCATGGTATGTGATTCGATTCAACTCATAACATGCAAGAGTCTATATTAGCATTGAAACAAGTAACAACAGAACATTAGGTGCAAGATCTCTCGCTGTCCGTGACTCGAATGTCTCCAAATGTTGTTTGCGTGCAACAAGAGGTATAGGGAATACGAGAAAAAAGTATTTTTTTTAGAACTCAATCTACTAAAGTTTCACACTTGGTCTTCTTTGGAATCTTATCTTGACTCGTAACCAGACCACTAGCCATGTACAAGTCAATTTGATTCACTCTTTTTTGATATTTTGAGCACTCATGCAATGGATGAGCGTAAGCACGAGAGTTGACACTTAGGATGGAAAAGAGAGAAATATGGTGGAGGAGGAAGACAAAAAGGTGAGAAGGGCTCACATCAATGAGGACAATCATAGGCGAGAAGGCCAAATGATAGATATGATGTGAGGAGTAGGGATTGCCATGCAAAGGATGCACATATGAGCTAGAAAGCTCTCCAATGGAACTAGTGGGGGTGCATCTAACTTGCTCGCTCATGAAGACCTAGAGCTCTTTTGAGGAGGCTCATCCTTGGAATATGCAAGCCAAGTTCTTTAGTGTGAAGGTCCCCACATAGCTATATGCATGAATGATCATCTCTATGGAGTACAAGGATAATAGGGAGTACTAGTGTGGATCTTTCAAAAGGATAGTAGTGTTTCCCCTTTCTCTATTTTTATTTTTATTTTTCTCTTTTTTCTATTTTTTTGTATTTTGGTGGCCTCAATGGCTCTTTCTATTTAACTCTCATTTGTCCTCTTTGGGATCTTTTAATTTGTCCACTTTGGGATCTTTTCCTCACTTAAGGCCAACACTCTAATTTACAAGAGATTATAGAAGATCTTTCACACTTTACAAGGTACTCAAAACATAAATAAGATTTAGCTATCATGATGTATGCAATGTATGCCTCTTCCAGTGTAGCAGAAACATGTATGACATGAAGATCAAGTCATGAAGAGATGGATGTTGCATGGCAATATATCTCGGAAAGGATATGGAAATGCCTTGATAGGCAGGTATGGTGTCTGTTTTGAGAAAAGATATAAGGAGGTTTATGATAACAGAGTGTATCATGCCAAGGGTTTGGATGTACCGGCGAAGGTGGATGCCAACTCTCGGAGTGAGAAGAGGGCAATGCACGGTACGAAAGAGGCTAGCAAATATGAGGAGGTGGAAGTGTCACCTTTCAATACTTACATTAGTCCGAAGAACTCATGCACTTATTATCGGTAAGTCTCAATCTAATAAGGAGGTTCACAAAGAGACAAGTACCCCGAGGAGGAGTGTATGTGGGTTTGGTTATCCTTGCGCATCCTCGACTCATGGTATGTGAGTGTACTCTAATATCCTATCCCTCCAAAGATTAGCGATCAATCTAGTAGCTAGAGTTCTCAACTAGTTTTGTAGGTTTTGAAAATACACACAGATTGCCCAAAATACGACACCTATCACTAATATGCTAGAGCTCTTGACACCAAAAGTTCAAACATTACTCACATCAATGCCTCAAAATTATTTCAAGTTACTACTAAAATTAAATAGCAACCTTAATTACCTACTTCTCAAGACAAGGCACAACTCAGTGCAACAACCAACTCTCTTAACAAGATAAACATGAAAACTAAAGAGAGTTCCAAAAACAAACTAAACAAAAGAGAAGGCTCTTGCTAAAGACAAACTAAAACTAAACTAAACATGGCAGTAGCTACGAAAAGATAAAGAACACACAACAGCAAAAAGATAGGCATGAAAAATCCTATGATGTGTTCTAGATTTTGAAAGTGGAGCGTGTTTATCTTCCACACAAAGTAAGATGGGGTCTAACTTGTTATGAACATCAAGAAAAGCTAAAGAAAACTAAAAATAAAACCTAAGAGCGAGACGCTCCAAGCATAGCACATAACACATGAAGTGATAAAAATATAGTGAGACGAAGGACGAACTGATGATTGTTGATGGAGAAGGGGATGCACGGGAGCATCCCGAAGCTTAGACGCTTGAGTCTACTTGAATATTTATTGGGGATGCATGGGGACATCCCCAAGCTTGAGCGCTTGACACTTCTGAATCGTCTTTCATCATCTTCCATCGCACACTTGAAAACTCCCTTCATACACAACTCATCATAAGATGATTAGAGAGGTTAGTACCCTTAATAAAATAAATTTTCCCTACTGGATATAAAGATATTCTTGAAGAGCTACTGTTTATCAAGATTTCCAAAAGGTTTTTTCAAAGAAAAAGCAAGCTTAAGGTTTTCAAAAGTAAGGAGAGACAAAATGTGGCAGAATCTGTGAAAAACAGAAAATTAGGTAGTAGAGAATTTTTTCGGGGAACTTCTTCAACTCAAATCAAAAAACTCAGAACATACGAAAGTTCCGCGATTGTATAGAGCACGCTGTGTAAAAAACTCAGCTCAAAAAGATGAACTTGTGATTTGTTCCGATTTTTTCCGTCAAGAAGAAAGAATTTGTTTTCTGGACAACATGTCACAACTTTTGCTTCCCTTGTCATATGAGGCTATAACTTGGCACAAAGCTTGAAAATAAGGATACAATGATGTTGCTACAGTAGTAAAAATTAAAAAGACCAATAAAAACAGAAGTAAAAACATCTTGGGTTTCCTCCCAACAAGCGCTTTCTTTTACGCCTTTAAGCTAGGCATAAGGCAAAAGAAGAATCAAGTTTTATCAAGAGAAAGAGAATAGCACCAACCGTGTAAAGGACTTAAAAGGTAACTTGACTTTCTTTCTAGGGAAGTGTTCCAGCCCCTTTTTTAGAGGGAATTGAAATTTTATATTCCCCTCTTTCATGTCAATGATAGCACCAACCGTGCGAAGAAAAGGACGTCCCAAAATAATTGGACATAAAGGTTCACACTCTATATCCATAATAAAAAAAATCAACGGGGATGTAGTTGTCATTGACAATGATAATAACATCTTAGACCTTCCCCAAAGGTTTCTTTACGGAAGAATCAACAAGACGAACACCAAAATAACAAGAATCAAAAGGTTTCAATTCAAACATATCATACATTTTTTTGGGCATGACGGAGGTACTAGCTCCACCGTCACATAAAGCATAGCAAGATAAGTTATGTAATTTCATTTTGATCATAGGGTCCCAGCCATCATCTAACTTCCTAGGGATGGAGGCTTTTATCCTAAGCTTCTCCTCCCTAGCTTCATAAGAGCATTTGTGATATGCTCCGTGAAGGCAAGATTAAGTGTGCTAGTGTGGGGGTCTCTATACATTTTGTGTAGTAAGCTAATAACTTCTGATAGGGTGCAACTATCAAAGTCAATATAACTACTAACAAAGGTGGTAGTAGTGTCATCTAGGCTCACTTGTTTGAAACCCTTTATGTTCATAGGAGTTTCTTCTTCTACGGTTGAGGTATTAGCATCATCATTAATAGGTCCAATGGGACCAGGAGTGCATTAGGTGCTAATAGTTTCGGTGTCCTCAACAATTTGGATAGTGGCAACTGTGTGGTGTGTAGGAAGGCTCTTAATTCTATCCTCTTCCTATTTTTCTGTAGCCCATCTTTCTTTAAGTTTAGCCATCATCCTAATATTTTAATTAATTTGCAATCGGATAGAATTAATAGCACTACAGGAAACAAGAGTTTTGCCGTCAGCCAAAGATGACGGCAAACACCTGAAAAGCTGACGGCAAAGGCATTGCCGTCAGCTCCATGACGGCAAACGTTTTGTCAGCTCTTCAGTCGGCAGTGATCTGCTTTGCCGTCAGCTTATAATCGACCGACGATAAAGAGTATGTCGTCAGATTTTTTGCGCCAGCTGACGGCATAGCAGCTCGTACGGCCAGCCTCTGACTTAACACTGTGGGATGAGTTAACGGTGTGTTTTGCCGTCAGCTAATGTCCTGGCTGATGGCAAAGCCCTATCCTGGGTCCACACATCAGCAGTTTGCCGTCAGCTACGTCCTGTTGACGGCATAGAAACTGGTTATGGGCCCGCGTGTCAGCCCGACATATGTCGTCAGCTTAGCGCGGGCTGACGGCAGCCAGCCTACTCTTGGCCGTCAGCCAGCTTAAGGATGACGGCAAAGCCTTGACCAAATGGTCACTGCCATAGCCCAGATTGCACAGGCTCCTGCCACGTGTCCCCTTTGCCGTCAGCATATAAAGCTCTCTATATCTTTGTTTTTAATTTATTTTCTTTCATTCCCTTCATTTAAAAATTAATATATATATATTTTGTGGACTCAGGGCTAGTAAATTATAGTCCATATGATATATTATAGTCATATAAACACAAAGTCCACATGATATAAATGATATAAAGTCATACAACCATCTCCAACCAACAAGTAATACAAAAAGTGCCAACATGATATAAAGTCCACTAGCTAGTGCATACATATAGTTTAAAATAGCAACAAGTCGACTACATAGCCACACGCGTCTACAAAGGCCACCAGTATGCAAAGAGTGCATACAAATAAGCATCAATCCAAACATCCTATATCTACAACAAGAAGCATCCATCCATGCATAAAGGAAAATCTGCAAAATGAAAACATAATCATATGTTAGTTACGGAAAAGAAGAAATCCAAAATGATGAAAAGATGAAAAGAAAAAAGAAAAAGAAGAACAAGGAGAAAAAGAGTAAGGAGAAGAAGAAGAGAAGAGGAAGAATAAGAACAAGATGAAAAGAAGAAGAGAAGATGGAGAAAAAGAAAGAAGAGAAAAAGTAAGAATAAGAAGATCTTTTCTTCTTTTACTTTCTTTTTCACCCCTTTCTTCTTCACTTCTTTCTTTTCCTCCTCTCCTTCTTATTCTACTATACTTCTTCTTCTTAGACCTTAAGAGCTAAATATATCTCATTTTAGATCTAACTAAGTCATTAATTCATTTTTGAGCTTTATATGCAAAGTATAAGTCATTTTTAAGGTTTATAAGCCACCTAAGCTAGTAAATTCATTATTGAGCTTTTATAAGACAAGTATAAGTCATTGTTGAACTTAATAAGCTTATAAAATCAAATTTGAGCTTTATAACCTTATAAAGCAAAGTTTCAGTTTATAAGCTTATAAAGTCACTATTGAGCTTTTATAAGCCAAGTATAACTCAATTTTCATCGAACTAAGCTATTAATATCATTTTTAGTTTATTTGCTTATGAAGTCATTGAGGAGCTATTATAAGCCAAGTATATGCCATTTTTGAGGTTTACAAGCTTATAAAGCCTTAAGAGCTAAATATATCTCATTTTAGATCTAACTAAGTCATTAATTCATTTTTGAGCTTTATATGCGAAGTATAAGTCATTTTTAAGGTTTATAAGCCACTTAAGCTAGTAAATTCATTATTGATCTTTTATAAGACAAGTATAAGTCATTGTTGAACTTAATAAGCTTATAAAATCAAATTTGAGCTTTATAAGCTTATAAAGCCAAGTTTTAGCTTTATAAGCTTATAAAGTCAGTATTGAGCTTTTATAAGGCAAGTATAACTCAATTTTCATCGAACTAAGCTATTAATATCATTTTTTAGCTTTATGAGCTTATGAAGTCATTGAGGAGCTATTATAAGCCAAGTATATGCCATTTTTTAGATTTACAAGCTTATAAAGCCTTAAGAGCTATATATATCTCATTTTAGATCTAACTAAGTCATTAATTCATTTTTGAGCTTTATATGTGAAGTATAAGTCATTTTTAAGGTTTATAAGCCACCTAAGCTAGTAAATTCATTATTGAGCTTTTATAAGACAAGTATAAGTCATTGTTGAACTTAATAAGCTTATAAAATCAAATTTGAGCTTTACAAGCTTATAAAGCCAAGTTTGAGCTTTATAAGCTTATAAAGTCAGTATTGAGCTTTTATAAGCCAAGTATAACTCAATTTTCATCGAACTAAGCTATTAATATCATTTTTTTAGCTTTATGAGCTTATGAAGTCATTGAGGAGCTATTATAAGCCAAGTATATGCCATTTTTGAGGTTTATAAGCTTATAAAGCCAAGTATAAGCTTTATAAGCTTATATAGTTATTTTTTAGCTTTTATTAGCCAAGTATAAGTCAATATTTATGTAACTAAGCTATTAAAACCATTATTGAGCCTTATGAGCTTATAAAGTCATTGATGAGCTTTATGTAACTTACCGGAGGCCACCTCAAGGCTGAGAAGCGCCGCCACATGGGTTGCTCGGGGATTCACTAGGAGATTCTTGTGGGTTGTGAGATGCAGCTCCGGAATTACGCTGCAACAAAGGATGAGTTGCAATGTGGTAAGCATGATGACACTTGATAATTGAAAGAAACTTACCGTTCCGTGAGGAGAAAAGATAGGCGTCGGCATCGGTGGAGGGGTAAGACCTTGCTTCTCCCACATACTCTACGAGTTAGTTTTTTGAGAACTCAAGAATATTAGCAAGTGAACCAAACATATGCATATGAATTCTTGACGAATATATATGCAGAAGTAATAACTTACCGAGAAGAGGTCGTACATGGCCTTCGTCTTGTGTCGCCTGTCTCTCCCTCTGAATGGTTTCCTGCAAACACTCAGGAATATAGCAATTAATGTCATCATCGCTACGCAATCTAAAGAGCGGAAGGAAAATTGAGACAAAGTTATACCTGGATAGAAATGTCAACTGGCCGCGGGCGAGGTCGTACAACAGGAGCGGAGCTTGTTTGCCTCGCCTTGATCTGAGGTAGAGTCTCCGGGCAATGTACGAAGCCATTGCACATGGATGTGTTGCCATGATTCTTACCGCCACCAGAAAGCATCAAGGCCTCCGGATCCATCTCCTCCTCGATCGGGTCAAACTGAGGACCGTGTAGCTCTTTCTCCACCTCAGAATAGGCCACCATCTTGTGGTAGGATGCAGCGCTGGTGTACGCCTCAACACCGTCGCTCTCGGAATATTCCTTCACCGTTTTGTACTTTCCCTTATGGGACATGGAAAATGAGCGAAATCCCCTAGGCACAGGCTGATTATGATGTTTCGCCTACAATGAAAAGCAAAGTATCTAATCAGTACAAGAAAAAGCATGAAACAAATCAATTGATTAATGATGAAAGGACATGAAACTGAAAACAAGGCACATACCCATCTTTTGGCGTACTCGTTGACATTGAGATTTCCTTGGTGGTGTGCCACACCTAGCCTTGGCGCTTTTGTGGGTGGATAGCCAGGCATCACTGAGCCATTTCTCCACTATCACCTCAAAGCAATCCATCTTATTTGCACACCATCTCGGGGGCGCCTATGAATTAATAAGCTTATGAAGGCACTGAATAACTTTTATAAGCCAAGTACAAGTAAAGTTTTATGCAACTAAGCTATTTTTATCATTTTTGAGTTTTGCATGCTTATAGAGCCAAGTTTGACCTTTATAAGCTTATCAAGCCAAGTTTGAGCTTTATAAGCTTATAAAGCAAAAGTTGGAGCTAACTAGGCCTTACTTATAAGTGTAGGAATTTGAATTAGTTAGTAATTTACTTCCAAGTATTGTTCCTTCTCAAGGAAAACTTATCTACACTTCTTCTTCGCCTTCTTCACGCCCTTCTTGGCATACCAATCTCGAACACACTGAACACGCATCTCGTGCCTCGTGTTCGTGAGTAGCCTCACTATCTCCTTCTCGAGATTTTTCTGGGCCGCCGGCTACATCCCCTCCTCAACCCTATAGTAGCACTGAAATTGCATCGAAAACATGCTTAGATGAATGAAATGATTCCAACGCTAATAAATGATTTCAAGGCTTAGAATACTTACCCAAAAAGCAGCCACCACCATATCGCCTCTGGTACGACATTCAACATTGTTGATGCGTTCATATGGCGGGGCCGGGGCGGCTTTGTAGTGCGACCAAGTGAGGCCGGGCTCAGGAACCCTACCCTCAATAGGCAACTTCACTAGCCCGGGGAAGTGCTCCTTAAGCACGACACCAAGGAGGCAGTTCGGATTCTGGACACCTTCCGGGTAAGTCCACCCCCTGCAAAATAAGAACACAAAGACATTAGTTGTTGTTGGAACATATGTACATGTATGATATATAGAAGGAACACAAAAAATTCATCAACTTACTTCTCCCCATCTGGTGCAATCAACGACCTCTGCGCAGTGTCCGGTCGTGGTGGGAGTCGTGTTATACCACGCTGGTACACCGGATTCTTGGAAGAGGAGCTCCCCTCACCCCCTCACCCCCTCACCCCCGTCATCACTATCATCATTGCTATCCTCAGCATGAGCATCATCGTCATCAGTGCGAGCACGCTCATCCCAAGGATCATCCCAACGAGGCTCCGCCAACTGCCTCGGTGCCTCCGGTGTCTCTGACTGCACTGGTGCCCGCTGCTCCGGCGCCGCCGACTGCACTGGTGGCTGCTGCTCCGGCGCCGCCAACTGCACTGGTGGCTCCTGAAGCGGTGGCTCCTCCACTGGTGAGACTATCCTGTGAGTGGGTGACTCGGCTAGGGGTGGTGGTGAGTCGCTTCTATCAGCCTCCCTGATCGCTTTTGAGCGACCACCTCCTCGACCACCGGGTTTAGCTCTCTTTTGCCCCTTTTCCCCGACCTCTCCCATGAGGCTGCTCAGCACGCGCCGACGGTGAGTTGGCTGCTACAATATCCGCCAGCAACTCTCTCCGTAGAGGGAGAGGTGGTCGAGAATCCACCGGTGGGTCATTCGCCCTACGGCTCTCCATGTGTCAACACCCGTTACAGAGTAAAGATGAATTAGTACAGTAAGGAAATAAATAATACAAATTCATATACAAAAAACAAACATATGCATATAAATATGAATTAGTACAGTAAGGAAATAAATAATACAAATTGATATATACAAAAAACAAAAGAAAGTTGGGATGCATACAACTAATGATAGTCGGGATCATCTGTATCTTCTCCAGGATCAATAAAAACATCATCGTCACTATCACGCGTGTCTTCATGAATGGTCTCTTCTCCGGGATCAGGTTCAGCGACAACTACATTTCGATAGCCTTTTTGTAACCGGTCAAGCAATGATAGGTCATCCGCATTGGTAACCTCTTCGTGTTCCACTTCTTCCTCTTCCTCCTCATCATCATCGGTAACCTCTTCGTCTTCCACTTCTTCCTCTTCCTCTGCATTGTCATTCTCTACTTCCATGGTCTGACCAAACATAGAGGTGTTTCTGAAATTTTTTCTGGCCACACGTGTTTCTTGGAAGAATTCTCCTTCATATGTGTCTGGGTCTATGTGAGGTTCATAATCCTCTTCATTGGGGGCAGGTAGTTTACCATGTGGCGGCACGTCGTACATGACATACCAATCTTCGAGATTCTTTACACTTTGGCAGGCCCATGGAAGATAGAAAACTTGTGTTTCTATTGAGCCACAATATAAACATAGGCGATATTTAAATGGTTCTTCTGTTTAATTTCAACTAGCCCAACATGCTCATGAGTTCGTCTAGTGTCCTTCGAATCGAACCAATGACATTTGAATAAAACGGCGTTCGGAGGATTTTCACCATAATATAGCAGTTCGTATATTTCTTCAACTATTCCATAATACTCGACACCTCCATCTATTGCGGACACACCGGAATTCGTTGTTTTCCGATCGGGCATAGTTTGCTCTTTCCTACCAGTACGAAAGAGATACCCATTGATGTTGTATTTTTCATATGTATGGACCTTAAAGGCAAAACCATTTGCGATTTGTCTCAATTCAGCGTCCATCGACTCTGAATTAGCCTACAAGTTGAGATGGAAAGGCTTGTTGTATTAGTCTGAACTGAGACGATGAAGAAATGAAAATGGCCTATATATTATATAAGAAGTACCGTTTGTGCAAACTAAGAGATGAAACCGGGATTGCCGCCTCCCCGCTTCTCAAAAAAATTAATCTCTTCGATGGAGTCCTTTTCGATCGCCACTCCATTCGAGAATGCGCGACGAATAAAGAGAAGTTAGACACAAAACTCACCAAGAAGTTGCGGAACAATTAATATGTACCGAGCACTTACTCGATGTACGGCCGCACTTCTGTCATGTTGGTCAAGATATAGAATGTAATGATGCCCCATTCCTCGAAGGTCAACGTCTTTGTGTTCATAACCCCACAAGGTGCGAGGCTCCCTTTAAAGATTTTGAACTTGGATTCATGTCGCTCGGGGTCGCCAGTATTGTACCGAGGCTTTGGATTATGCAAACTGTGATTACTGGCAGCATAGTGTGTTGTCACGAAGTTTGCCGCTTCCTCGATAACGAATGCCTCAGCCATTGATGCTTCAATTCTCCGTTTATTTTTATATTTTTCTCGAAGCGTCTTCTGCATTCTCTCAGTTGCATAGCACCAACGGTTTTAAACAGGGCCACCCAATCTTGCCTCCATCGGTAAATGCAAAATCATATGCTGCATCGGATTAAAGAAACCCGATGGAAAGATCTTCTCTAACTTGCATATCAACTCTGGCGCCAGTTTTTTCATCTCTTCTATCACAATAGGCGATAGTTCTTTAGCACAAAGAACACGGAAGAAATAGCTCAGCTCTGCCAGTACTAACCATTCATCCTCGGGGATGTAGCCGCGCAACATCACCGGCATTATCCGCTCAAGCCATATGTGCCAATCGTGACTCTTCAGCCCAAAGATTTTCAACTTTTCAAGACTTTCTCCCCTTGCTAGATTCGCTGCATAGCCATCGGGGAACATCAAAATTTTTTTCACCCACATGAGGATTTCCCTCATGTGTTCCCTTCTAAGATTGAACCAGGCCTTTGGCTTCTCCAATTCTTCTTCCCTTTCGGTTGTCGCATGTTCAGTGACTTCCTATTACACAGACTCTCCTGATCGACTCTAGCCTTAACATTATCTTTCCCCTTATAAGTGCCGAACAATGTACCAAAAAGGGCCTCACCCATATTTTTTTCAGTGTGCATCACATCAATGTTGTGTGGAAGAGCAAGGTCTTTGAAATAGGGGAGATCCCAGAAGCATGGCTTGTGGGTCCAGGCGTGTTCAGTATTATATCCCAAGAAATACCCTGGCCGGTTCGGATCAGGCTCTAGTGAGTTCAACTGATCAAGAATTTGTGCGCCCGTCATCATAGGTGGTGCCTCGTGCTCGACAACTTTACCTTTGGTGAAATTCTTCTTGTCTTTTCTGAATCCATGGTCCAGAGGAAGGTATTGTCTATGCAAGTCGAAGCAAGAATACTTGCGACCCTCCGGCAGCCAATGAAACTTAAGAGCATCCTTCCATTGCGGGCATGGGAACCTTCCGTGCACACACCATGCAACGAAAAGTGCAAAGGCCGGCAGGTCATGCATGGAGTACATCAACCAAGCATGCATTCAGAAGTTTGTTTTTCTAGCTGTGTCGTATGTCCAGATCCCATTATCCCAGGCTTCTTTCAAGTCATCCATAAACGGTTGCAAGTACACATTCATATTTTTGCCAAGATAGTTGAGCCCCAGAACTATCAACATCAAGAAGACGTGATTTCTTTGCATAAGTACTCTAGGGGGCAGATTGAGGGGCATGATGAATACGAGCCAACAACTATACTGGGTTGCCGTCATACCGAAAGGATTGAACCCATCGATACTAATGGCGAGTGCCACGTTCTTTGGGTCTTTGTCTTTACCTTCTTTATGTATTTCATTGAATATCTTGCACGCTTCACCATCAGAGGGGTGGGTCAACATCAAATTCCCGTATTCATCTGTAGCACGTCTAATTCCATCTCTGTGCCATGTCATCTGTTTTGCTGTTTCTTCAAGCATGTAAAGCCGTTGAAGTCTTGGTAAGATCGGTAGGTAACGAAGAATGTTTAAAGGTATTTTTCTCTGTGTCTTCTCACCGAGACCGTTGTCTACGACAATATACCTGGAGTACTTGTAGCATGGAAAATAATTATCGTTCGCATACTCATTCCTAAATAAGGCGCATCCTTTCTCACAAGCATGTATCCGCTCGATGGGCATCTTCAGTGCACCGAGTATTTTGTCTGAGTGGTATAGGTTTGCAGGCATAATATGACCGTCAGGTAGAAAGCGCCCAAATAAGGTCATCATCGCATCATAGCACTCTCTTCGCAAGTTGAATTGGGCCTTAAGAGCCATTGTTTGAATGATGAAATCTAGTTGAAAAATCTTGGTGTGCGCATGTAGTGGGAGTTTTGAAGACTCCAGCATGGGATAAAAGGCCTTGGCAGTTTCCTCTGGTTCTTCATCCTCATGACGAGCATCGTTGTAGTCATCAATCATGTCTTCGATCCCTGTACCACAATCCTCGATGCGCTGACGCACTACCTCATGTCTGTCACGTTGGGCCGACTCGCCATGAAATGACCACAACGTATAATCTGGCATGAAACCACGCATTTGCAGGTGTTTACCCATTGCATCCTTTGTCTGTTGTGAATACTTCTTACATCTAGTGCAGGGGCACCAAGTTCTTGGTTGTCCAGCACTAAATGCAACCTCTAGGAACTCCTTGGTCTTGGTCAACCATTCCTCAGTCATATCTTTCTGACTAGGGTGGCCGGTGTACATCCACGCACGATCATTCATTCTGGCTAGCTAGCTAGTACAAATTAACACAAGAAGGCATATAATTAATTAAAGTGATACGACATATGCACCTACTAGCTAATAGGTAAAGATAGGTCCTAATCCCACCCGAGTATGTGAAGATTGGATTCATTTCCCCATGCTCTCCTCCCGATCCGACGCAAAATTTTGACAACACCTCCCCGCTGTTCTCCTGATACACGTCTCGGCATAAACCGAGAGGATGTGTACCCGGAGAACAACAAGCTGGCGCTGAAAAAAATCCTGCGTCCGATCGGGAGGAGAGCATATGGGGAAATGAATCCAATCTACACATACTCGGGCTGTCCATGGATAACGTTGGACAATTCGAAAGAATCCAATTATAAATATGCAAATGAATGCATATTTATAAACGGAATCTTTCGAACGGGAGACGCATATGGGTTACGCAATGGAACCTTACATCTAAATTTTAACTCGATATGGGAAAGCGGTGGGCTGAACTAAAGTCGGGCCATAAACCACGTAGCAAAGGGCATAACCAAACACAAACTTAACTAGGATGCTATAAAATCTTGACCATTAAATAATTACATAAGATCTAAATAAAAATATATTTTTTCTTTTCCATTTTCATTTCTACTAAATAATAATCATTTTCATTTTATTTCCACTAAATAAAATACTAATTCATTTGTTCCTATCTTTCTTTATCTCTTTTTCTTTCCTCCACTTCTATTTCTATTGTTCTTTCCTCTACTTCTCTCTTCTTTTCTTTTCCTATAATTTCTCTCATTCTCTTCATATCTTCTCTACTTCTCTCTTCTTTTCTCTCAAATCCTTTCTTTCTAATATTCCTCTACTTCTCAATCCTTTTATTTTCCTAAATTTCTAATTAACAAAATGCAATACAACAATAAACTCTAAACCCTTCTTCTTATACCTAAAATCTAATTAGCATGTCAAAACTAACAACCTTTCTTCTTTTCTTTCTTTTATTTCCTAACAAAATCCTAACAACTAAATCATTTATTTCCTAACAACTAAATCACTTATTGCCTAACAAAATCCTAACAACAAAAGCATTTATTCCTCTGTTTTCTAACAAAAAAGTCATATGCCTGTTCTCTACTCTTTGCTTTCCTCCTCTCATCTACTCTGTTTTTGCACTAACTACACTAATGAATCATAAAACCTAACTAACATATTCTAATAACAAAATGAAAACAAACAATAAATACTAAACCCTAACTAACAAATTCTAATTAACAAAATGAAAACAAACAATAAATCCTAAACACTACCAAAAAATTAAGAAACATGAGAAGGAGTAGCTCACCTCAGGGGGATCGAGCAGATCGTTGATAGTGACGCCGGGGACGGAGGAGCTCGCCGGTGGAGGAAAGTAGCCCGAGGACGGAGAGAGGAGCTCGCCGGTGTTGAGGGAGGACTTGCACAGAGAGAAAGTTAGGGAGAGAGAGAGAGAGATAAGAGAGAAGGGGCGTGTGGGGCAGGGGTGTACCAGCGGAGGCGTTGGGAGCTCGGAGACGGCGCCCAGGACGGAGAGCAGGGGCGGAGGAGCTTGCCGTCGCAAGACCGGCGGCGGAGGTGTTGACCTGCAAAGGAAGAGAAGAGGTGAGAGGAGTTATGTGGGAGGTGGCGGTGGCGGCTATGGAGGGAGTGTCGTGGTGGTGGCGCCGGCTCACCGGCGCGTGCAGGGGCACCGGCGGCGGCGGCTCACCGGCGGAATGCTGGGGTGGCGGCGGGGCACAGCAAGAGAGCAGGTGGCGGCGAGATGTGGGAGAGAGGGGTTGTGGGGGTTAGGGCTGGCCCAACAGGGGATAACGACGCTAGATGCTTGGCCGTCCGCCAGCTGACGGCAGAGGCTTGGCCGTCAGCTGGCTGATGGCAAAGCAGCGGGCAGTTAAGCTAGCTCCGCCTGGTGGGGCCCCGGTTATTTCTTTGCCGTCCTGGTGTCTTTGCCGTCAGCTTTAGTTTCACCTACCGTCGTCCAGCTGACGGCGTTGATCGGGCTGACGGCATAACTCCGTTTTGCCTATAGCCAAGTGTTTGCCGTTAGCTTTCCACCTAGCTGACGGCATAGTATTCTTTGTCGCCAGCCCCGACTAAAAGCTGACGGCAAAGCCATTAGCTGACGGAAAAACTCCTGTTTCCAGTAGTGTTGGAGTGGCCTTACTATCCTCAAGGGGAGAGGTTCCAATTTTTAACATCTCAACATCAAGGGCTAAGATGTCTACCTTCAAACATTTCTTCTGCATTCTTGTTGAAGGCTTTCTGGGTAGTGATAAAGTCTCTAAGCATGTTTTCTAGTTCAGAGGTGGGGTTTTTGTTGCTAGGGTAGGTGTTTTTGTTCCCATAGTTGGATGGAAACGGTCTAGGATTGCTAGCAAAATGGCCCCTATAAGCATTGTTGTTGAAGTTGTTTCTAGCAATGAAGTTCACATGTACTTGTTCCTGAGCAACCAAAGAATTTAAAGGAACATCATGAGGATCAATAGAGGGTTGCTTGGTAAGTAGAGAAATAATTAAATCAACTTTTTCATTTAGGGAGGTATCTCCTCGACAGAGTTTACCTTCCTACCTATTGGAGCGCGTTCGGTGTGCCATTGGGAATAGTTGGTCATCATATCATTGAGAAGTTTTGTGGCAGCACCAAGTGTAGTTGACATAAAGGTTCCTCCCGCGGCCGAATCTAACAGGTTCCGCGAGGTAAAGTTCAATCCTGCATAAAAAGTCTGGATAACCATCCGGGTAGTCAAACCATGTGTAGGGAATTTCTTAACAAGAGATTTCATACGTTCCCAAGCTTGGGCAACATGTTCATTATCCAATTGCCTAAAATTCATAATGTTAATCCTCAATTGGATAATTTTAGAAGGTGGGTAGTACTTCCCAATAAAAGAATCTTTGCACTTATCCCAAGAATCTATGCTATTCCTAGGCAAAGATTGAAACCAGATTTTAGCTTCTCCACTCAAGGAGAAAGGAAGAAGCTTGAGCTTAACAACATCACCTTCTACTTCTTTATAATTTTGCATATCACATAACTAAATTTTTTTATTTAAGTGTAAAGCAACATCATCTCCAGCACCAGAGAATTGATCTCTCATAACAAGGTTTAACAAAGCAGGTTTAATTTCATAAGAGCTAGCTTAAGTGGCAGGTGTGGCAATAGGAGTGCAGATAAAGTCTTTGTTGTTGTGACTGGTGAAGTCACGCAACTTGGTATTTTCAGTGAAACCCATAGTAGCAGCAAGTGTGGCAGATTTTCTTGTAATTTTTGATAAAGGACACAAAGATAAAAACTGAAAGGTAAACTAACAAGACTAAAAAGTAAAGGTAAAAGGTAGAATGCGACTCCCCTATCTGATCACTCGGAGTCCCTGGCAACGGCGCCAGAAATTTTCTTGATACGCGAGAGATGATAATTGCTTCTCGCCCTTCCACTACTGGAATCTGCTGGTTTGCCGTCAGCCATAGCTGACGGCAAAGGCCACTTTAACCGACGGCAAAGGCTTTGCCGTCAGCTTGCTGACGGCAAAGAGAATGGCCATGAATTTATCGGCAAACAGGTTCTTTGCCGTCAGCTGGAAATCGACCGACGGCAAAGCCTGTGCCGTCAGCGAGGGAGCCGAGGCTGACGGCATAAACCGTTGACGGCAACGACTTAAGCCCAGTCCCGTTAGGGGGTTAACGGCAGGCTTTGCCGTCAGCTGGAGTCCAGCTGACGATAAAGCTGCTTCTTGTGGGCCATGCTTGCCAGGGGAGCTGCGATCAGTGCCACGTGGGGTCCTTTCCCTTTGTCGTCAGCTGCTGTCCAGCTGACGGCAAAGCAGACAACCTGGGACATTTGGTCGTCCCAGAGTTGCCAGATTTAACAGTTAGCTGCCACGTGTCCTTCTTTGCCGTCAGCCCACCGACGGCAAAGGCTTTGCCGTCAGTAAGCTGACGGCAAAGACTCTCTCTGTTTTTTTTTAATTTAATTTCTGTTAATTCCCTGCATTTTCAAACAACAATATAGATAACACAATTAATATTCTGCCAGGCCCTAAATAGCACCACAAGCGCATCACAAAGCATCGCAAAGAATCTAACAACATCACAAAGCATCACAATATAAATAACACAAAGTGCAAACAACAAAGATGGCATCACAAAGCATCGCAAAGAATCCCAAGTGCATCCGCAAGTACAAGTGCATTACAAAGTGCATTACAAAGCATCTAAGACTACAACTAGCTAGAGTCCCTGGAGCATCCATCCATGTGCCATGCTGCTTTATCAAAATCTGCATAATGAGAAGAAGAAAGAATTTAGCGCTAAGTAATTAGAAGAAGAAGAAGAAGAAGAAGAAGAAGACAAGAACAAGAAGAAGAAGAAGAAGAAGAAGAAGGACACAAGAACAAGAAGAAGAAGAAGAAGAAGAAGAAAAAGATAGAGAAAAAGAAAGAAGAGAAAAAGGAAGAATAAGAAGATTTGTTTCTTCTCAATCTATCTTTTTCTCCTCTTTATTCTTCTCTTATTTCTTCATCTCTTCTTTGTTCTTCTCTTCTGTTCTTCTCTTATGGTTTCTTTTGAAAATTTTCTAAAGTAATTATGTCATTTTTGAGCTCTAATATCAACTAATTATGCTATTTTTGCCTAACTAGAATTTACTAAGCTAACTACAGCATGGCATAGTCTAAGTTGAGCTAAGCATGTCATTTTTGAGCTCTAATATCAACTAATTATGCTATTTTTGGTGTTATCAAGTAATTATGTCATGTTTTTACCAAATAAGCAAAGTCTATGTCATTTTGTAGGTAAGTAAGCTAATTATGTAATTTTTTTATGTAATTAAGGTAATTATGCAATTTTTTTCCCAACTAGAATTTACTAAGCTAACTAAAGCATGGCATAGTCTAAGTTGAGCTAAGCAATAAGAATAAGAAGGAGAGGAATAACTAACAAATGCCAAGTCACGGAGGAGAAGCACCATCTCGGTTGGTCGCCGGGTTGGTAGGGCTCTGACCGGGAGAGGGATTGTGGGATGCGACTCTGGAATGATGCTGCAACAAGGCAAGAGTTGAAATATGTGGTTAGCATGGCAACATACAACGATATAAGTCCGTGCAAGGTTGGTCATTGAAAGGGAACTCACCGTTCCCACCGGAGAAGGCATCGGCGGAGGGGGTGGCAAACCTTGCTTCTCACACATAGCCTGCAAATTAGTTTTCGAGAAGTCAAAGAAATAGTCTTGTTGCTTCTCACACATAGCCTTGCTTCTCACACAACTGACTTACCGCAACGAAGTCGTGCATAGCCTTCGCATGGGCATTATTGCGTGCCCTCTCCTCCTCCAGCAGCCTCTGGGTATTCCGGTCCCTCTCCTCCAACAAGAGTCTGGTGGCCTCCCTCTCTTTCTCAAGTGCGGCCTGCAACCACTTCTCATCATCATCCATCCAGGGTCAAATGAACTAAAGAAATAATGAAGGAAAACTAACCTCGATGGCAAGGTCAACTGGCCTCGCGCGCTGCCGTATTACAGGAGCCGAGCTAGTTTGCCTCGCCTTGATCTGAGAGAGAGAGACTCAGTGATAGGGACGAAGCCATCACACATGGCCAGCGTGCCATGACTCTTACCGCCACCAGAGATCATCAACGCCTCCCCATCCATAGGATTCAGGCTCAGGTCAAAGTCAGGGCCGCGCAGTTGTTTGACAACCAGAGAATAAGACGTCATCTTGTTGTAGGCAGACAGGCTTGTGTACGACGATGACCCGTCCGCCTCAGAATATGGTGTCGCCGTCTTGTACGAGCCCTTATGGGCCATGCCAAACGCGGCGTATCCCTGAGGCTCGGGCTGGTTATGGTGTTTGGCCTACAAGAAAAGGAAAAGAATTAGTACAACAAAAATAATGCACAAATGAATTAATGATGAAAGAAAACAAGGCACACATACCCATTTTTTGGCGTATTGCTTGATGTTGGCATTTCCTTGGTGGTGTGGCACACCAACCAATTGGGCACGACGCTCCTTGGCCACATTGTGGGTGGTCAACCAAGCCTCTGTGCACCACTTGTCCACTTTCATCTCCCAGCAATCCATCTTATCCGCCAACCATCTCGGGGGCACCTATGAATGAAGCTAAGTATTGTAACTAGCCCTAACATAACTAATAAAGAATGTAACTAAGGAATCTACGTACCTCCATGTACTCGGTCTTATCAGGGAAAAGCTTTCGACATTCAGCCTTCGTCTTCGGCTCGTTTTGTATGGCGTACCAATCTCGAACGGCCTGAACACGCATCTCATGCCTTGTGTTATTCAATAATCTCTTGCACTCTTTCTCGAGATTCTTCTTGGCCGCCTCCTCCGTCCCCTCCTCGACCCTATGGTAACTCTGCAATTATGCCATATATATGCACAGATGAATAGGAAATAACAAGATATAACATTGGATATTGTATACTTATTATTGGGTAAAATAATAGTTACCCAAAAATCAGCCAACACCTTGTCGGCCACACTCGCGCAAACAACACCGTTCATGTGAGTGTTTTCCTGGAGCAGCGCGGCTTGGTAGTGCTCCCACTTGAGTCCTGGCTCGGGAACCATACCCTCCCCGGGCAACTGCACTAGCCCGGGAAAGTGCTCCCTAAGCAAAGCACCAAGGAGGCAGTTTGGATTCCGGGTATTCTCCGGGTAATTCCACCCCCTGCATAATGAGAAGGCAAAGACATTAGCTACTTGGTGGAAAATAATGATATAAGGTAAACAATAGACATCAACTTACTTCTCGCCATCTGGCGAAATCAACGCCCTGTGCTGCAACTCTAATCGGTCTGGAACTCGTGTCATACCACGTTGGTAGACCGACTTGCTGGCAGACGGGCCCTCATCCTCCGCCTCAGCCCCCTCATCCTCCACCTCAACCTCAGCCTCCGCATCCGCCCCAGCCCCCTCACCGTCCCGCCCCCAACTCCCCCACTCCTCGTGTGAGGGTGTCGGCTCCTGGACGGGAGGATCCTGCATCGGTGTCCGCTCCTGGACGGGAGGATCCCGCACCGGTGACACCCTTGTATGCAGGGGTGAACTGGCTGAGACTGAAGTAGCTGAGGGTGGTGGCGACTGGCTCCTATTAGGCAGCCTCCCTTTCCCGCGACCACGTCCTCTGCCTCTCTTCTTTCCTCCGCCTCTCCCACGGGGCTCCTCGGCAAAGCTCTGCAACAACTGTCTCCGTAGTTGGCCAGGTGCTATCCTGAACTTATCCCCGCCTGCCATGTCTCACCACCTGCAACAATACATAGTTAAATACTTAGTACAAATTCAAAGACAATAATTAAATGAACAATAATAAATACATGAATAATTAAACAATTAATTAAATAATTAAACAAAAATGTTTGGATGCATACAAAGTACTAATAGTCGGGATCATCTGTCTCTTCTCCAAGGTCAACTGAAGCATAATCATCATCAGTATCATACGTGTCGTCATGAATGACATCGTCATCGGGTTCAGGGACATCATGTGGAAGGCCTTTTTGTAACCGATCAAGCATTGTTAGCTCATCCGGATTGGTAACCTCTTCTACTTCCACTTCTTCCTCATCATCATATGATTCTTGTTCCTCCGTGTTCAGGGTGGACGTAGAGCAGTTCCGGAGACGACGTCTCACACCACGTGATTCTTGGAAGAATTCTCCATCATATGTTATTGGGTCAATTTGAGGTTCATAATCCTCTTCGTTTGGTGGAGGAGGTCTAAGATGGGGCGGCACATCGTACACGACATACCAACCTTCCAGGTTCTTAACACTTTGACGACTGTATGGCAGATAGAAAACTTGGGTGGCCTTTTGAGCCACAATAAAGACATCATCACCGCTTAACTTCCTGTCTTGTCGGATTTCGACTAGCCCAACATGTTCATGAGCCCGTCTTGTCTTAGTAGGATCGAACCAATGACATTTGAACACAACAACATTTGGAGGATTTTCACCATAATAATGAAGTTCGTAAACTTCTTCAAGTCTTCCATAATACTCGACACCTCCCTCGCCTATAGCAGAGACACCGGAATTGGTTGTTTTTCGACCGGGCATTGAAAGATCTTTGCTAGCAGTACGAAAGCGATACCCGTTGATGTCGTACTTCTGAAATGTCCGGACCTTAAAGTCAAAACCATTTGCTATTTGTCTCAATTCATCGTCGACTTGCTCATCTGAATTAGCTATTTTTTTGAACCAAGAGATGAAACCGGGATAGGCGCCTCCTGTCTTTTGAAGAAGTTCATACTCGAGAATGGATTCTTTTTCGTTTGCAACACCATTCGAGAACTGTTCGACGTATCGACTGTATCAATTAATAACAGTTGTTAGACACAAAACTTGTTAAAAAGTTGCGAAACAATGTATCGAGGACTTACTCGATGTACGGCCGAACTTCTGTTAAGTTGTTCAATATATACATCGTTAGTGTGCGCCACTCCTCGACGCCCAGCAACTTTGATTTTCCCACACCAGAAGGAGCGAGCTTCCCTTTGAAGAGGCTGAGTTTGGATTCACGTCGTTTGGGGTCGCCCACATTGTACCGAGGCTTTGGATTATGCAAGCTGTGCAAAGTGGCATCATAGTGTGCTGTTACGAAGTTTGCCGCCTCCTCGGTAATGAACGCCTCGGCCATCGATGCTTCAATTCTACGTTTATTTTTACATTTTGCTCTAAGTGTCTTCTGCATTCTTTCAGTTGCATAGCACCAACGATTTTGCACAGGGCCACCCAATCTTGCCTCGGTCGGGAGATGCAAAATCATGTGTTGCATCGGATTAAAGAAGTCCGGTGGAAAAATCTTCTCTAACTTGCAGAGCAACTCAGGCGCCAACTCTTCCATGTCATCTATCACGGCACGCGGCAACTCTTTAGCACAAAGAACACGGAAGAAATAACTTAACTCTGCCAATACTAGCCATTCAGACTCTGGGATATAGCCGCGCAACATCACTGGCATTATCCGCTCAAGCCATATGTGCCAATCATGACTCTTGAGCCCAAAAAATTTCATTTTTTCAATGCTCGCTCCCCTCGCTAGATTCGCAGCATACCCATCATGGAACAACAACTTTTGTTGCACCCACAAGAGGATTTCCCTTATTGCTCCCTTCTCGAGATTGTACCAGGCAGGTGGCTTGGACCAATTTTTTCTTCCTTTAGGTTGTCGCATGTTTAGTGATGGCCTATCACAAAGAGTCTCCTGGTCAACTCTAGCCTTTGTATTATCTTTGCCCTTATCAGTGCCGAAAAATGTGCCAAGAAGGGCCTCGGCGATATTCTTTTCAGTGTGCATCATGTCAATGTTGTGTGGTAGTACGAGGTCTTCAAAGTAGGGGAGATCCCAGATGCATGGCTTGTGGGTCCAGGCGTGTTCCTCATTATAACCCAAGAAATACCCTGGACGGTTTGGATCAGGCTCCATAGATTTTAACTGTTCATGAATTTGTGTGCCCGTCAACGCAGGTGTTGCCGAGTGTTTGACAACTTTACCTTTCATGAAATTCTTCTTGTCTTTTCTGAATGGATGGTCCATAGGCAAGAACTGTCTATGCAAGTCAAAGCAGGAATACTTTCCACCCGCCGGCAACCAATGAAACTTAAGATCTTCTTTGCATTGTGGGCATGGGAACCTTCCATGCACACACCAGGCAACGAAAAGCGCAAATGCCGGCAGATCATGCAACGAGTATTGGTACCAAACATACATTTGAAAGTTCTCTTTCTTAGCTGCGTCGTATGTGTTGACCCCATTCACCCAAGCTTCTTTCAAGTCATCAATCAGCGGTTGCATGTACACACTCATATTCTTCCCCGGATAGTTTGGCCCTGGAACTATCAACGTCAGAAATATGTGCTTTCTTTGCATAATGGACGATGGTGGAAGATTGAGCGGAATAACAAACACAGGCCAGCAACTATAGTGGGTAGCCTTCATACGAAAAGGATTGAACCCATCGAGACCGATGGCGACTCGGCAATTCCTTGGCTCTTTAGCTTTTTCCGTATGTTTAGCATCAAATGCCTTCCATGCGTCACCATCCGAAGGGTGTACCAACATCGGATCTCCGTTTTCATCTAATTCTTTCCTAATTCCATGTTTGTGCCATGTCATCTGTTTTGCTATTTCTTCGAGCATGTAAAGTCGTTGAAGTCTTGGTAGGATCGGCAGATACCGTAGAACACTCACAGGGATTTTGCTCTGCTTCTTCTCACCTTCACCGTTTTCTACCTCAACATATCTGGAGGACTTGCAAAATGGACAATATGTTTCTTCCACATACTCTTTCCTAAATAAGGCACATCCTTTCTCACAAGCATGTATCTGCTCATACGGCATCTTGAGTGCACTAAGGATTTTGTCTGACTCATATAGGTTTGAAGGCATAATATGACCTTCGGGTAGAAACCGCCCAAATAGGGTCATCATTGAGTCAAACAGGTCTCTTCCAATGTTGAATTGGGCTTTCAGAGCCATTACTTGTGCGATGGCATCTAGCTGAGAAATCTTAGTGTGCTCGTGAAGAGGACGTTTTGAAGACTCCAACATGGCATAGAAGGCCTTTGCGGATTCCTCCATCTCTTCGTCCTTGTTCCGAGCATCATCAAAATCATTGACCATGTCTTCAATCCCTGTACCATAATCGTCGGTGCGCCGACGCAAAACTTCGTCTCTATTACGTTGGGCCGACTCACCATGAAATGTCCACAAGGTATAGCCGGGAGTAAAACCACGCATCTGCAGGTGTTTACCCATTACATCCTTTGTCTGTCGCGAATAATTCTTGCACTTAGTGCAGGGGCACCATGTTTTTGGCTGGCCTTTAGAAAATGCCGTTTGCAGGAATACATAGGTTTTGCTCAACCATTCATCGGTCATGTCTTTCTGACTAGGGTGACCGGAGTACATCCATTCACGATCAGTCATTCTGTCAAGCTAGCTATATAGTATCCACATATGAACAATATAAATTATCAGTTCATCAAGTATGTCAAATTAATTATGGTCATTTTTTAATCATGGTTAAAACATTGGGATGCACGGCATGCACACCTACCAGCTACTAGGTAAAGATGGGTCCTAATCCCACCCGAGTATGTGTAGATTGGGTCATTTTCCCATGCTCTACTCCCGATCCAACGCAAAATTTCGGCAGCACCTCCCCGCTGTTCTCCTAATACACGTCTCGGAAACTAACCGAGAGGATGTGTACTCGGAGAACAACAAGGAGGCGCTGTCGAAACTCTGCATCGGATCTGGAACAAAGCATGGGAAAATGACCCAATCTACACATACCCGGGCTGTCCATGGATAACGTTGGACAATTCGAAAGAATCACCGTTATGAATATGCAAATGCATGCATAGTTATAACCGTAACCCTTTCGAATGGGAGACGCATATTGGTTACGCAAAGACTTTGCATTTCAATACTAAACTACCTATCTAGATACTGTCATCGGCACGAAGGCCGGAATAGAGCAAAATAAAGGTGGAGAAGGAAGAGTTAACACATGTGCTCACTCTCGAATGCAGTGGAGGTCGTCGAAAACCAAACCCTCGCGAAGCTACTGCACATTTAAATGCAATCAATCAAAACAAATACGCACTCGCGATAACTAATCTAACTAATACCAACATCTAATTGACAACTAAGATATTAAAAGTATAAAGCTAATTAATATCACTACTATAAAGCTAATAGTTCTTATTCTTCACATCTCTTCTTCTTTTTCTTTACTCTTCTCTTCTTCTATTTCTATTCTTCTTCTTATTTTCTTCTTTTCTTCATTATTCTCTCCTTCTTCCTCTTTTTCCTTTTCTTCTTATTCTCTTAATCTCCTTCTTCTTCCTTTTCCTTTTCTTCTTTTTCTTTTCATCTCCTTCTCCTCATTCTTCAATTATTATTCTTCTCTCCATCTCTTCATTCTTCCTCTTTTTCCTTTTCTTCTTATTCTCTTAATCTGCTTCCCCTTCTTCCTCCTTTTGCTTTTCTTCTTTTTCTCTTCATATCCTTCTCCTCATTCTTCTATTTTTTTTCTCTCAATCTCTTTCTCCTCTCTTTCTCTTCCTACGTCTACTAACTAAGTACTAGGGTCTTATTGTCTAAATACTAACTAATAATTCCTATTGTCTAAATACTAACTACTAACTAATTCATATATTCTTAATAAATTTAATAACAAATTAACTACTAATTGCTAACTAAATCTTCTATCTACTTCTAAAAGATATAAATAATATAATAAAAATCAACTAAAAAAAGGAAAATAGGGAGGAGAGATTACTCACCGGCGGGGAGGTGCAGCGTGGAGGCGGGGGGGAGGAGGAGGAGCACCAGGGAGGGGGGCCTCGGCGGCGAGGAGGAGGAGGAGCACCAGGGCGGGGGGCCTCGACGGCGAGGAGGAGGAGCACCAGGGCGGGGGGCCTTGGCGGCGGCGGCGGCTCGGGCTCGGGGCCTCGACGGCGGCGGCTCGGGCGCGGAGGAGGCTTCGACGGCGGCGGTCGGGCGCAGGGGCAGGGCCTCGACGTCGGCGGCTCGGGCGCGGGGGCGGGTTGGCGGCGGTGGCACGGGGCAGGTCGGCGGCGGCACGGGGGCAGGGGCAACTAGGGCACGGGGAGGTCGTTTGACTGGAGACAGATGGGCTGGGCGTGGCCACGGGGTGGGGATAACCCCCGGCTTTGCCGTCAGCCGGCTAACGGCAAAGACGGCCGTTAGTCTTTGCCGTCGGCCAGCTGACGGCAAAGACGGGTTCTGTTAAGCAGATCTACGGAGTGGGGCCGAGAAGCCGCCTATGCCGTCAGCCCACCTGTGCCGTCAGTCTTTGGGTTCTATGCCGTCAGCCAGCGGACGGCTTAGAAGGGGCTGACGGCAAAGGATTTCTCTGTCGTCAGCCAGGTCTATGCCGTCAGTTTTTTTCCTGGCTGAGGGCATAGAGCCTTTGCCGTCAGCCCCGTGAAAAAGCTGACGGTAAAGCCAGAAACTGACGGCAAACTATGTTTTTCCAGTAGTGTTCGTTGGTTACCCCAAGTGGAAGGTGAGATGTAGGATAGCAGCAAATTTCCCTATGTAGAGGATAGGGTTTGTCTCCCGTAGGACTCCGGCAATGATAAGTAGGTGTCAACGGCGCAACTGACGTGGACCTGCACACAACACAAGTAACTATGCTCCCAACGAAGTTCAGAGAGGTTTTCAATCTCTCCGGTCTTGTCGTTTACAAAGGATCAAACGCAAGGGATAATGATAATGATAGCAACTGAAAGTAAAAGCAAGAAAGTAAATAAGCTTGTAAACAATGATGAGAATATGGACCTAGCTTGCATTTTTTTGCATCTTGAAAAAAAAATTGCAAAAGAAAAGTAATTGTGGAAAAGAAAAGCCCTAAATGAATTAAATAAAAGGCCAGAAATAAATCTTTTTCCAAAATTCTTTTGGATGTGTTGAAAAATCCTAAAAATGAGTGTGATCATTTTAAAAGTGATTTGGGATTAATCCCATGCTCATAGATTTTTCAATAATTCAAATAGTGACTTGGAAATTAAATAAATTGTTTATTTGAATTGAAATTCAAATAAATTGAATTTCAAAAATTCCCAAAACTTGGGGTTGACTTCTATATAGTCACCTAGGTTTTATAAAAATGATTGGGGATTTTTATAAATGCCCTCGCTATTTATTTTAAATGGGCAAAACAAATAACAGAAGGATTAAAAAGAAAAACAGAGAAGAAATCTTACCTTTCGCACAGGGCGAGGCCCACTTACCTGGCCCGGCCCATTCGCCCTTGTCTTCTTCCTCCTCGCCAGAAGGAGAGACAGCCGCGCCGTGCTCTCACGGCATGCGCGCCACCTCCTGCTTCCGGCCAGCGCAGAGGCCCCCGTCCTCATCTCCTTGCCCCCGCGACGCCTGGAAGCTCCCAGTTCTTTTCCCCCCTCGCAGGTTCTTCTCCCTCTCTCCTCTGCCAATTCCGCGCCACCCCGAGAACTCACCGGAGCGGCCACCGTGCGCCCGCGTGGCCACCGGCTCCCTCCCGTCGAACCGCAGTGTCCAGAAGACCCGCAAAGGAGCTCTTCGTCGAGCTACGGCCTCAATTCGAGCCCGGAGGCCCTAGGGACGTCGCCCCCTTCTCCAGTTCGCCGCCGGCCACCGTGGACATCTTCGAAAAATCCGCCCTGGCCAGCTCCTCTCCGGCCTCCCCGAGCTCGTCGTCGCCTTCCTCGTGAGCTCCCGCTCGATTTCCCCCTCCTAGCTCTCTCCCCCGTGTTCTGCAGCGCGAGTTCGCCGGAGTCAGTAGCCGGCCGCCGCTTCCGTCGTCGTAGCCGTGGCCCAGGGCCTCCTCGAGGTCCCCGGCATGCTCCAGGAGAAGCGCACGAGCACGAGCTTCGCTTCCGTGCCCCCAGCCCCCTCCCCCGTGGCCTAAATCTCCACCCCGGCAGAGCGCCGCCGTGGCCCAAGCCACCGGCGTTTAGCCGCCGGCCATTAGGCCTTAAGCCCCCCTAATCTCTCTCTCTCTCACTGACACTGGGCCCATGGCCCTTAATTAATCCGTGTTAATTTTAAACAGACTTAATTAACCCCCAGTGAGGCTGACAGGTGGGGCCGCCCTGTCAGTTGACTGGTCAAACCCTGGCGTCAGCATGACCTAGTGATGACGCAGAAAATACTAAATCAATTTAAGTTATTCAGTAAATTCCAGAAAATAAGAAAAACTTTGAAATTGAATAACTTTTAAACTATAACTCCAAATTCAAAGTGTAATATATGAAAAATGATCAGGAGAAAATCCTCTATCCAAATTTCCAACTTTCAGCTATGTTGGAGTTGATCTTAAAAAGGTATCAGTAGCTTTTGCTATTTGATTTAATTGGATTTAATTCAAAATGAATTCAATTGCTATTCCAACTTCAAACTTTGAAATGCACCACACATCACTTGTACTTCAGAAGCATTTCACCCATATGATAGCTTGGTTTACAATGAACAAACTTTAGCAAATGCAAGTTGTCCAAATTTGAATAACATTTGGAGTTTGAATTTGAATTTACTTTTCAAATCAACTTCCATTAAAATGTGGCAATTCAAACATAGGTCACATCAGCACATTGCCATGCTTTGTTTTGCATATTGAATATGCATTGTATTATCTTGATTGTTCTTTACTTCCAGTGCTTCGGTGATTGCATCTTCTCGGTAGAGTTGATCTCGGAGACGAGTTCAACCTCACGTCAGAAGAGTGATACCTCATGATCGTCAGCAAGGCAAGCAGCCCCCTCTTTGATCATGTCTATAAAATCCCAGTTCCCTCTCATTCTCGCAAATGCATGTTTAGGATGTTACCATGATACGTTCTACCGCTAGTTGAACCCATTCCTTTGCATGACCTATCATTTTGTCACAGTAGTAAGCAAACCACAATCCTAGCAGATGTAGGAATTGGTTGATATCATGTGGCCCCTGCAACTGTTACAGCTTATTGCATGCTTAGAGTTGTTACCTGAGGCTACTTTGATGTGAGTCGGGATGGTAGTGATCATGTGAATGATGATGGTAACGTGTTGGTGAATCTACCCTAAACAAAGGTGAACGATGACAGGCTGTGTACGAGTACACAATGGGTTGTCTCGTTGAACACTGCCTTAGGCCCGAGTTCTTGTGTTGTTATCCAAGACTAAGAGTACGACCACACATTGGGCTCACAGACCCCTCTCGGCCTAGTACCTCACCCCGGACCAGTCCAGGAGTCGCAAGTAGTTCGCCCTTTAACGATCTCAAGCAGGTGGAACCAAGGTAAGTGGTTGGCATAGGTTGTGGGCACGTTGAAATCAAGTGATCATGATCGAGTTGAGCTTGATGGCGGTCACACAACGTTTGAGTCCGCATCGGAACAATCGGCCGGATTCCGATCGTGGTCCCAACTCAAATAGGCGACCCCCTAGGACTAGAGATGGTGCCGTCAGTGAAGTGTCGTGGCAGCATCCTCGCCGGTACTCACTTGAAGGGTCCATCCCCAGGCGGTAACTGATGAGGAGTGTGTGTAGCAGTACACCCCTGCAGGGTTAGTGAACTATTCGAATAGCCGTGTCCGCGGTTATGGACTACTTGGAGACCTTTACTTGATCATAGATAACTTGAACCGGGTACTTCTAAAACACACCAAGATAAGTGTGAGTGCTATGGCGTGCTTCCTCGTGGGGAAGTCGAGGAAGGCACCATAGTGGAGTATTGGTTGGAGACTGTTACTTGGACTCGTGTAAGTTCTTACCTCTCTCTGGTACTCGTAGTTCAGGATTAGCCAGGTCAAAGCTGGCACTTCTGCAAGTGAAACCCCACCTCCCTTTGCCTTGATACATGTGCATGAGTAGTATAGTTCCTATGTAAGTCTTGCTGAGTACGACTTTGTACTCACGTTTTCTTATTCTATGTTTTAGAGACGAGACCACTGACCCTGATGGTGGCCTCTACCTCGAGCTCGACGTGGACCAATGTCGTATAGTTCCAGGCAGCAGCCTGTGCCCTTTGGAGGGTCGTTGTATTTTCTTTCAGGCTTCTTAAGCCATTTGTTAAACTTGTCTTTACTAAGACATAATTTGCTTCCGTTGATGTTTGATGTAATGTTGGATCACATTCATGTGATCTCTGCTTGTAATACAATTACTATGTATGCTCTGTTTAGCAGAAGTTATAAAGACTATGAGTTTGTAGAGTTCATGTTGTGATTACCTGTTGTTTACACTGGACATGTATGTTGCGTGTATGATTATAACATGCATGTCTTAGTGTGGGGTTTGATAGCTTAGTTGTGTTCTTGCCGGCGGTCTTTTATACACAAGGTGGCCCTTAGATGTGTGCAGCTTGGGGCATCGCGATGCGATTTCTCGTGACTCTGTCACGTGGCACACTTTGTTGTATGATTGAGCCCGCCCGAGATCCCGACTAAGTGATCGGGCTGGAGTAAGTCTATGTAAGGGTTATGATTCAATCGATAACATGGTTGAGGCGAATTGTCTATGATTATGGGGTTCACCACCCATAAGCATTTAGACTTGTGAGCGGACGATGAGGACCCATCTTAGTTGATCATCCGGCCTGGATGGGATGCCCCTCATGTTCGATGCTTACCGAGAGTGATCTGTGCTTGGCCTTGTCTGCTTAGACAAGTGGGTACGGCTCTCGGCTCTCCATGTGATTGTATTGTGACCGGAATTACATACGCTAACCTCGGGTCCCGACACGTACAGAGGAGAAAAGCCATCTCCGGCGGGCAGATTCCGCCGGGGAGATCACCTCCCGGAAGGGGAGATCGTCGCCATCATCCTCATCGTCACGGGCATCATCGAGATCATCATCAACATCATCCCCAACATCAGCACCATCTCCATCTCCATCCCATCTCATCTCACAATTGCAACTTGTGTTGTAATCCGTACTATCTATCCTCTCTACTCTGTTGGTGTTGATTACTATTTTGTGGTGAATGCTATTGAGTTTTGTTGGAGAAATATCATTGTGTCCAGATTGTTTACCACCCATCTATCACCTCTGATCATGATCTCTTTTATGTCTTGTGAGTAGTTACTTTAGTTCTTGAGAACATGGGAGAAGTCTAGTTGTTAGTAGTCATATGATGCTGAAGTATTATGTGTTGTTTGATACTTAAGTTGAGTTGTTATTTCTCTAGTGGTGTTATGTGAGTCGAACACATAACACTTCACCTTTCATGGGCCTAGAGGAATACATTGTGCACAAAGGATGCTTATGGTGGGTTGCCGGAGTGACAGAAACCTGAACCCCAGTTCGCAGACTTTCGCACAAGGGAGTTATGGATCCTTGATCGTAATATTGTAGTTAGGCTTATGCCTTAATTACTACCTTGTATTTGCGGGACCCGGGGTTAGCGTATGCAAGTACAGTTAAGACATAGTCATATGGAGAGCCGAGAACCGCACCCACTTGTCTAAGCAGACAAGGCCAAGCACTCAACATTCTCGGAAAGCATCATACGTGAGGGACATCCCATCCAGACCGGATGATCAACTGAAATGGGTCCTCATCGTACGCACACAAGTCTACTGATATGGGTGGTGAACTCCCATATTCAAAGACAAGTCGCCTCAACCATACTATCGACTATCTCTAGACTCTTACATAGACTTACTCCAGCCCGATCACTTAGTCGGGGTCTAGGGCGGGCTCGATCATACCACGAAGTGTGCCCGAGACCAAGTCCCGAACAATTGCATCGCGATGCCCCAAGCTGCGCACATCTAAGGGCCACTTGGTGTATGAAAGACCGCCAGCCAGAACACAACTAAGGTCTCGAAAACCCATACAAGGACATGTATGTTATAAACATACACGCAGCACACATGCCTTGTATGAACAGCAGGTACCATTGCAATTCTCTACAAAGTTTACAACTTTATTTATATAACTCTTATAGAGTACACACAGAGATCACTTACAAGTGATCCAACATTACATCACATAGCGGAAGCAAATTATGTCTGAGTACAGACAAGTTTAACAAATTGGCTTAAGAAGCCTTATTCAAACATAAAGCCCTCCACGAGGGAACCAGTCTGCTGACTGGGACTAGACTAGCTTAACTTCAGTCGTCCAACTCGATGAAGAAGCCACCTTCGGGGTCAGTGGCGTCATCTAAAACATATATTAAGCAAACGTGAGTACAAAGTCGTACTCAGCAAGACTTACATAGGAGCTATACTACTCATGCACATGTATCAAGGTAAAGGGAGGTGGGGTTCACTTGCAGAAATGCCAGCTTTGACTTGGCTAATCCTGAACTACGAGTACCAGACTTTGAGGTAAGAAGCGTACACGAGTCCACTACTTTCACCAAACAAATACACCACTATGGTGCCTTCCTCGACTTCCCCACGAGAAAGCACGCCATAGCACTCACACTTATCTTGGTGTGTTTTAGAAGTATCCGGTTCAAGTTATCTAATAATCAAGCTAAGCTTTCCAAGTAGTCCATAACCGCGGACGCGGCTATTCGAATAGTTTTGTTAACCTTGCAAGGGTGTACCGCTACACACACATGACCATCATTTACCGCCTTTGATCTCGACACCATTCAAGGGGTGCCAGCGAGGATGCTCACCACAACTGTTACCTCATAGCCTATCTAGTCCAAGAAAGCCGCCTACTTGGGTTGGCTACCACAATCGTGAACCCGGCCGGTTTACCGAAGTGGACCCAAGCGATGTGTGCGTGGTGCATAAGCCGGTCTCGGATGAGCCGTTCTCTCACTTAGCATCCAGGCCACAAGCCTACCAGAACTCCGAACTACTGCGACATCTGGACATCGAAAGGGATGAGTTAATAAGTCGAGAGGGGTCAGTGAGCCCAATGTGTGGTTGTACTCTTCATCTTGGATCACCACACAAGAACTCGGACTTAGGGCGGTGTTCAACGAGACAACCCACCGTGTACTCCTACACAGCCTCTCATCGTTCACCTTGTATTAGGGTCGATTCACCAACACTTTTCTACCATCATCAACATGATTATTCCCATCCCGACTCACATCACAGTATCAACATGGTATCATACTAAGCATGCAATAAGCGATAACATTTGCAGGGGCCACATGATATCAAACAACTCCTACAGTTGCTAGGATTGTGGTTTGCTTACTACTGTGACAAAAGATAGGTCATGCAAAGGAATGGGTTCATCTATGCGGTAGAAACGAAGCATGGTGATCATCCTATACAATGCATAAGCGAGACATGAGAGGGAAGTGGGATTTTATCGACATGATCAATGGGGTTTTGCTTGCCTTGCTGACGAGATTCGGGCTCTGGATCTTCAGCGAAGGGGGTGACCTCTTGCTCCGGTTCAACCTCTACTCGACAAGCAAGTACAAGTAACAATCAATATGAATGCAATGCTCAAGCACATGATTGAATGTTGAAGCTTGAAGTATAAGTGTTGATGTGTGAGACAATTACATTTAAGTGGAATATATTGCATTTTTTAAATGCAAATTCAAATTCCACATTTGAATTCAACCTTAACCAAGTTATACATGATATAGTTTGATCATTTTGAATTATTTTCAAATTTGTATGATATGCCTCTGATGTGTAGGTAAAATGTAGCATGTTGCCATGGTTCAAGTTGCCAAAATATTTGAATTAAATTTGATTTAATTCCATTTAAATCAAATAGCAAATGCTACTGATCACATTTTAAATTCAACTCAAACAGAGTTGAAAGTTGCATATTTGGAAAGATAATTTTCTCCTGATCATTTTTCATATATTATTTGTCCAATTTGGAGTTAATATGAATTTTCTATGAATTTCCAAAGTTTGGGGTATTTTCTGGAATTTCTGGATTTCTTTAAAAACATTTTTGAATTATTGCGTCAGCAGGGGGGTTTGACCAGTCAAACTGACTAGGGGGTCCCACCTGTCTGTGACACAGTGTTTAAACCCGTGGTTAAAAATAATCTTGTGGCTTAATTAAGCCACTGGGCCCACTGGTCAGTGACCCAGGGGTCACTTAACACGTGATTAGTGGCTAATCCACCGGCGGCTTGACGCCGGCGACGTGAACCACGGCGGCGACTCGCCGGAATCCGCTACAGGCCACGGGAGAGCACGGGGAGGGCACCATCTTGCTCCTGGAGGTCTTCCGCGTCGTTTGGTGGCATCGGGGGTTCACTGGGTGCCCGGAGTCAACGACGGCGACGACTCCGGCGGAAACAGTACGGCGACGAGGTCGTGGTCGGCGCTACCGTGCACGGATCGGGTTGATTTCACTTGCGTTCGAAAGCTATCGGGCTCAGGAGCCAAACGCGTGCGCTGGACGAGTCGAAGGGGCACAGGGGCGACCTCGAGCTCATCCATGGCGGCGACGAGCTACGGCGTCCATGGTGAAAGCGGCTAGAGACCAAGAGAGAGGGCGCCAGGTTGGGGGAAACGGGCAGGAGCTCACCACGAATTCAATGGCGTGGTCAGCGGGCTCGGGGAGGGTCTGGTGGTGGCGAATCGACGAGGTAGCTCTCCGGCGACCGGCGGCGATTCGGTGAGGCTCGCGTCTCCTCTGGATCAAATCAAGGCGCCGTCTTCTGCGAGGCGATGAAGTCGACGACGATGCACGCACGGGACAAGTTGGCCTGAGCTCTAGGCCATGATGGCCATGTCTTCCACGGTGGCGCGCTCCGGCGGGTCCTCGGACGTTGAAGAAATCGGCGCAGGAGGAGGAGGAAGACGATGAGGAGGGGGGGAATGGACGTGGACGACTCCAGGGCGTCTCCAGGTGTGAAGAGGTGGCGAGGGGGAAGCAGGAGGTGGCCAGGGCTCGTCGGCGGCGTCGGTGGAGTGCTGCATGCATTCCACCGAGCAGCTTCGGGGCGTGGGGAGGAAGACGACAGGGGAGGGTCCAGGTGGGCTGGGCCGGCTGGAGAGGTGGGCTTCGCCCTGGGCAACAGGTAAGTCTTTCTCTTTTCTTCTGTTTAATCTTTCCTTTCTTTTCTGTAATTTGTTTTGGCTCTGATAAACAAATACCAAACCATTTTATTAAATGCTGAAAACTTTTATGTGGCCTCATAATAATATAGACTAACCACTTATGAAGTTTCAACATTTTTAAAATTCAAATGATTTGAATTTTAAATCAAATAGGGGGAATTCTTTATTTCCAAGGTACTGTTTGAAAATTTGAAAAATCTATGAGCATGGGGTGGGTCCCACATCACTTGATATGTGATCACACTCATTTATAAGACTTTTCAAAACTCTAACATGAATTTTTGGAAAATATTTTTATCTGGCCTTTTGAATAAATTCAACTGGGGGGTGTTCCTTCTCCCATTTGGATTTTGAATTTGATTTTCAAGGTTTCTTTTTGAAACTTTTGCATGATGCAAAGGTACTAGCTAACCCTAGCACATACCTAACAGAGGGATCTGACAACTCGCCCCCACTCAAAAGAATATCGTCCCGAGATTCAGAAGTCTGCGGAAGGAAGGAGGGGTACTCAGTAAGGAGACGGTCTTCTCTTTCCCACGTGGCTTCTCTTTCAGAGTGGTGTGACCATTGCACTTTCAGAAACCTAATCTTCTGACGACGAGTGACACGCTCTGCGGAATCAAGAATACGAACGGGGTATTCTCGATAAGAAAGGTCATCTTGGAGATCAAGCGTTTCATGGTCGACTTCGCGGATGGGGTCCTTGAAGCAACGCCTGAGTTGGGACACATGGAATACATCGTGTACTCGGGAAAGGTGCGGAGGTAGTTCAAGTTGGTAGGCAACTTCTCCACGTTTAGCAATAACGCGGAAAGGTCCGATGTAACGTGGGGCCAACTTGCCTTTGATACCGAAACGTTGGGTTCCCTTCAGAGGAGTAACCCGAAGGTAAGCCTTCTCATCCAGATTGTAGCTCTCATGCCTATGATGGCGATCATAGTAGCTTTTCTGACGAGACTGGGCTGCTTTTAATTGATCACGAACAATGCGAACTTGCTCTTCTGCTTCCTTGATCATATCCGGTCCAAAGAATTGTCTTTCACCGGTTTCAGACCAGTTTAGTGGTGTTCGACATCGTCGTCCATAAAGGAGTTCAAAAGGAGCCATGTTCAGACTAGATTGGAAACTATTGTTATAAGCAAATTCGGCAAATGGAAGAGAATTCTCCCAATTCTTTCCGAATGAGATAACACAAGCTCTGAGCATGTCTTCAAGAATTTGGTTAACCCTTTCGACTTGACCGCTAGACTGAGGATGGAAAGCCGTACTAAAGGAGAGATGAGTTCCCAGAGCACGTTGGAAGCTTCCCCAAAATCTAGAGGTGAAAAGGCTACCGCGATCAGAATTGATTTCCAACGGAACACCGTGAAGTGATACAATTCTGGAGGTGTACAAGTCCGCTAACTGACTAGCAGTTATAGACTCGCGAACCGGAAGGAAGTGAGCAACTTTGGAAAGCCTATCTATGACAACGAAGATGGCATTGTTTCCTTTCTGGGTTCTTGGAAAGCCGGTGATGAAGTCCATACCGACTTTGTCCCATTTCCACTCGGGAATAGACAAAGGTTGAAGTGTACCAGCAGGTCTTTGATGTTCTGCCTTAATGCGACGACAAACATCACATTCGGCAACAAATTGAGCAATGTCTCTCTTCATCCTAGTCCACCAAAATCTCTGGCGTAGATCTCGGTACATTTTTGTGCTACCGGGATGAATTGAGAGGGGTGTGTCATGGGCTTCTTTGAGGATGAGTTGCCTTAGTTCCTTATTCTTAGGTACTACCAAACGATTTTCAAAGAATACCGTTCCTTTTCTATCTGTGGAGAAACATTTAGCAACTCCGCTAGCAATGTTCTCCTTGATCCGGCGTACACCTCGTGCACGTCTTTGGGAAACTATAATTTGATCCTCAAGATTTGGTTTCGCCACCAAGGTTGAAAGATAGCCATGAGGAACAATTTCAAGGTTGAGCTTGCGAAAGTCCTCATGAAGAAGTGGTTGATACTGCTGTAACATGAGGTTGTTACAGTACGACTTACGACTTAGTGCATCAGCCATGACATTGGCTTTGCCTGGGGTGTAAGAAATTGCTACGTCGTAATCTTTTATCAACTCAATCCAGCGTCTTTGCCTGAGATTAAGATCTGGCTGGGTGAAAATATATTTAAGGCTTTGGTGGTCGGAATAAATCTCACAACGATTACCAAGGAGGTAATGTCGCCAAGTTGTTAGAGCATGAACTACGGCAGCGAGTTCAAGGTCATGGGTAGGATAGTTCTCTTCATGTGGCCGCAACTGGCGTGAAGCATAATCTACCACATGTCGATCTTGCAGTAGTATGCATCCTAACCCTTGCCGTGATGCATCACAATAGATCTCGAAATCCCTTTTTGTGTCTGGAGGTGCAAGCACGGGTGCAGAAGTTAATCTTCTTTTTAGCTCTTGAAAGCTTTCCTCGCACTTGGAAGTCCATAAGAATTTCTTATCTTTCTTGAGGAGTTCAGTTAGAGGCTTTGCAACTTTAGAAAAGTTCTCGACGAAGCGACGGCAATAGCTGGCTAGGCCAAGAAAACTTCTAACTTGCTTAACCGATTCAGGTGGAGTCCAGTCAAGGACGGCCTGAACTCTCTCGGGATTCACAGCAATGCCTTTTGCAGAAATCACGTGGCCTAAGTAGGTCACTTCTGGTAGCCAGAATTCACACTTGGAAAATTTAGCATACAGGCGATGCTCTCTAAGTTTCATCAATACCAGCCTTAAGTGTTCAGCATGATCTCCTTCGTTCTTCGAGTAGATGAGAATATCATCAAGATAAACTACAACAAATTTATCTAGATACTCCATGAAGATCGAATTCATCAAGCGTGAGAATGTGGCGGGGGCATTGGTTAAACCAAAGGACATGACGGTGTACTCGTAAAGACCATAACGAGTAGTAAAATCCGTTTTGGGGATGTCCTCGTTTCGGATTCGGATCTGATGATAACCTAATCTCAAATCCATCTTTGAGAAGACAGCGGATCCTGCAAGTTGATCATAAAGATCATTGATCCTAGGCAGTGGGTATTTGTTCTTTATCGTCGCTAAATTTAGCGGGCGATAGTCTACGCACATCCTTTCTGTTCCATCTTTCTTCTTTACGAACAGAACGGGGCAACCCCATGGCGATGAGCTAGGGCGGATGAAGCCTTTTGCCAACGAAGCATCAAGTTGGGTTTTTAGCTCAGCTAACTCATGTGGGGCCATTTTATATGGGCGTTTGGAAATTGGTGCGGTTCCTGGAACAAGATCCACTATAAACTCTACACATCTGTCGGGTGGCATGCCCGGCAGCTCTTCAGGAAAGACATCCGGGAAGTCACGAACCACCGGAATATCTTCAAGTTCGGGAAGGGGAAGTACATTCAAGGAATGCACTTGGTTTCTTGTTCTGGGTGAGGTATAGTTGATGGTTTTGCCTGAAGGGTGGGTAAGTTTCACGGATTTGCCTTTGCAATCCAGATAGGCATTCTGTCTTGATAGCCAATCCATGCCAAGGATGACATCAATGTCTGAAGATTTGAGGGCTATGAGTGAAGCAAGGAATACTAAACCCTCAATTGCTATTTGATTACCATGGCTTACTCTATTAGTTTGCCATCTTGACCCTGGAGTTTGAATAACCATCGGGGTGGACAATTCAACAAAGGGTAACTCATGACGAAGTGCATAGCTTTCCGACATGAATGAATGAGATGCTCCTGGGTCGAAAAGAACGGAAGTAGGAACAAAATTGACTGGGAGCGTACCAAGAATGACGTCAGTGGTGTCGTCAGTCTCTTCGGTGGCAATCTGATTCAGACGTCCACGAGTGGCGGAAGGAGCAGGTTTGGCGGAGAAGACCTTCTGGGGTGGCTTGCCACGACCAACGTTGTTGTTGTTGTTGCCTCCGGCACGTGGTGGAGCATTCTGGTGCTGGATCTGGTTCTGGGGGCACTCGCGAGAGTAGTGGCCTGCCTGACCACACTTGTAGCAAGCTCCGAAAACAGTGCGTGGAGCTGGGTTGTTTGGTGGAGCTGGGTGGAACTGGGTGGGTGGACGAGGCGCCGTATAGGATGGCCTCGGTGGGTTATTCTGGCGAAACATACTATTGGGAATCCAGATCTTGCGCTTCTGAGAGCCAGAACTGGATGAACCTTCCTCTCTAGGGTGTTTGCGAAATTCATTGGGGGTGTTCATGTCCTCTGCCTTGATGGCCTTGTTGACAAGGACCTGGAAGGTGGCAAAGTCATGAAGATTGAGCTCGCGACGGAGTCCACTGTTGAGGCCACGACGGAACCTCTCTTGTTTCTTGGAGTCGGTGGAAACTTCTTCAGTTGCATAACGGGCAAGTCGGTTGAACTCACGACTGAACTCGTCAACTGTTCTTCTGCCTTGAGTGAGGTTACAGAATTCCTCACGCTTGCGGTCCATGAGACCCTTGGGGATGTGGTGCTCGCGAAAAGAAGTGCAGAACTCCTCCCAAGATGCTGGTGGTCCAACGGGACGCATATTCAGAAAATTCTCCCACCAAGAGCTTGCTGCACCTTCAAGGTGATAGGTGGCATAATTGACCTTGTCGCCATCTGCAACACGACCGGCTTGGAGCTTCCTCTCGATGCTGCGAAGCCAGTCATCGGCGTCAAGGGGCTCGGTGGAGTAACGGAAAACCGGGGGATGAAGCCGGATGAAGTCGTTCAGAGACACCAGCTCATTGCGCTGCTGAGTGGTGTTGCGTGCGATGACTTCCAGTAGGTGGTGAGAGTCACGGCGGTTCCTCTCGACCTCCATCAGAACTTGGGCCATTGTGGGTGGGGGTGGAAGGTTGCCTTCCTCTTGGTTGTTACCACGACCTTGGTTACGACCAATCTGGCCACGTGTTCCTTGAGACATCCTGAAGGTGAAAAACCAAAGTCAAACAGAGTTGATTTCAAGAGTCTAATCAAGGTATTGAAGTACTGGAGGGATTACAGAGCAAAGGGAGTAATCATCTTGACAACATGGTGATAAAAGCATACAAGCCATATATTCACAAGCTGTCATACAAACCATACATCGTTTTAGTATAAGCACTAGGCTAATACAAACGTGATGAAGATGATACATCCTTCAGAGGCACTCTGACTTCCTATACATTATTTCTCTAAGCCTCTGGAACTTAGACACCTTGTTTACAATACACTAAGATACTACTACATCCTCACTAAGTAAGACCACAGGCGGTCTCACTCATCTCCATCTCCATAGTAATCCTCATAGAAGTTACCCGCGTATCCCGGTAGCTGGAGGTGACCATCGGAAAACACGGAGGCTTGTGGACCCTGATATCCATTTGGGCAAGGATGGGGCCTAGGTCCAGTGTAGGGTGGAAGCAAAGGACCACGGGGTGGAAAGACTCCTCCAATCTCGGGCCAAGCAACTCGAGAAGGCATCTGGGTCCTCACTGGATAGATCGCATCGTACTCCACTGATCCCACGCTCACAAAGGGTGCCAAGAGCGTCAGTGCCCGGTACAGACGAACACGAGTAGCGTGGAGCTCAAAACAGAGAGCACGTGCATCACGGTCTCTGTCACTAGCAAACCTACCAGTCACCTGAAGTGCTGGATCCTCTGCAGAGTGATCTGAGTAGAGTCCGGTGTAATATCCCTCTTCTCCTGGAAGTGCAGCTGGGATATAGAGGAATGAAGTCTCTCTCAGTAGGGTGTGCTCCTCTCTCAGCAGTGTGATACATGAGTATGCAGCATCCTGCACAGCCATGTTCTCGGTAACGCCGATGCCATGTCCAAAGTGGATAGGCTGGGTGACTCCAACGTGGTGTGGGTAGATCCGCACAATGCAGTGGAACTGCGTCTGGTTGAAGTCGTGGAACTGCTCCTCGATGGTGTACTCAGGGTACCATCGATATCCCACGTAGGACATCATTTCGATCAACGTGGCGGGATGGCCACGCACACCGAGGCACCTGGTCAAACGAACAATCTGCCGAGGGGGAAGATTTGCCATCTGAAACAGAAAGCAAGAGTTTGCAAATGCATCAGATTATATGATAAACCTGGAATGACTCGGACAGCATAACGGCTGTAATTGCAAGAAATGATAATTTCTTTCAATCATGAAAAACAGCACTTACATAATACGGTGTAAGAAATCAGCATTTCAACAATGCTAGGAAAACCTGACACAACTTTCCTACGGCTATAAGGAAGCAATCAACGAGATATGCTAATCAGACAGAGGAGAGCCTAGTCCTATCTTCCCGTAGAGTAAGATGAGGGTGACTCAGAACTCAGAACGAAGGGGGTAAGGAGAAAAATGAAGCCTTACGTTGTTCCCATATATACCCAGAGTAACTATATAACTATAGAATGCTAGACTCAACTTCGGCCAAGGCTACTAGTCCTACAGTCAGTCCTGCTCTGATACCAAGTCTGTCGGGACCCGGGGTTAGCGTATGCAAGTACAGTTAAGACATAGTCATATGGAGAGCCGAGAACCGCACCCACTTGTCTAAGCAGACAAGGCCAAGCACTGAACATTCTCGGAAAGCATCATACGTGAGGGACATCCCATCCAGACCGGATGATCAACTGAAATGGGTCCTCATCGTACGCACACAAGTCTACTGATATGGGTGGTGAACTCCCATATTCAAAGACAAGTCGCCTCAACCATACTATCGACTATCTCTAGACTCTTACATAGACTTACTCCAGCCCGATCACTTAGTCGGGGTCTAGGGCGGGCTCGATCATACCACGAAGTGTGCCCGAGACCAAGTCCCGAACAATTGCATCGCGATGCCCCAAGCTGCGCACATCTAAGGGCCACTTGGTGTATGAAAGACCGCCAGCCAGAACACAACTAAGGTCTCGAAAACCCATACAAGGACATGTATGTTATAAACATACACGCAGCACACATGCCTTGTATGAACAGCAGGTACCATTGCAATTCTCTACAAAGTTTACAACTTTATTTATATAACTCTTATAGAGTACACACAGAGATCACTTACAAGTGATCCAACATTACATCACATAGCGGAAGCAAATTATGTCTGAGTACAGACAAGTTTAACAAATTGGCTTAAGAAGCCTTATTCAAACATAAAGCCCTCCACGAGGGAACCAGTCTGCTGACTGGGACTAGACTAGCTTAACTTCAGTCGTCCAACTCGATGAAGAAGCCACCTTCGGGGTCAGTGGCGTCATCTAAAACATATATTAAGCAAACGTGAGTACAAAGTCGTACTCAGCAAGACTTACATAGGAGCTATACTACTCATGCACATGTATCAAGGTAAAGGGAGGTGGGGTTCACTTGCAGAAATGCCAGCTTTGACTTGGCTAATCCTGAACTACGAGTACCAGACTTTGAGGTAAGAAGCGTACACGAGTCCACTACTTTCACCAAACAAATACACCACTATGGTGCCTTCCTCGACTTCCCCACGAGAAAGCACGCCATAGCACTCACACTTATCTTGGTGTGTTTTAGAAGTATCCGGTTCAAGTTATCTAATAATCAAGCTAAGCTTTCCAAGTAGTCCATAACCGCGGACGCGGCTATTCGAATAGTTTTGTTAACCTTGCAAGGGTGTACCGCTACACACACATGACCATCATTTACCGCCTTTGATCTCGACACCATTCAAGGGGTGCCAGCGAGGATGCTCACCACAACTGTTACCTCATAGCCTATCTAGTCCAAGAAAGCCGCCTACTTGGGTTGGCTACCACAATCGTGAACCCGGCCGGTTTACCGAAGTGGACCCAAGCGATGTGTGCGTGGTGCATAAGCCGGTCTCGGATGAGCCGTTCTCTCACTTAGCATCCAGGCCACAAGCCTACCAGAACTCCGAACTACTGCGACATCTGGACATCGAAAGGGATGAGTTAATAAGTCGAGAGGGGTCAGTGAGCCCAATGTGTGGTTGTACTCTTCATCTTGGATCACCACACAAGAACTCGGACTTAGGGCGGTGTTCAACGAGACAACCCACCGTGTACTCCTACACAGCCTCTCATCGTTCACCTTGTATTAGGGTCGATTCACCAACACTTTTCTACCATCATCAACATGATTATTCCCATCCCGACTCACATCACAGTAACAACATGGTATCATACTAAGCATGCAATAAGCGATAACATTTGCAGGGGCCACATGATATCAAACAACTCCTACAGTTGCTAGGATTGTGGTTTGCTTACTACTGTGACAAAAGATAGGTCATGCAAAGGAATGGGTTCATCTATGCGGTAGAAACGAAGCATGGTGATCATCCTATACAATGCATAAGCGAGACATGAGAGGGAAGTGGGATTTTATCGACATGATCAATGGGGTTTTGCTTGCCTTGCTGACGAGATTCGGGCTCTGGATCTTCAGCGAAGGGGGTGACCTCTTGCTCCGGTTCAACCTCTACTCGACAAGCAAGTACAAGTAACAATCAATATGAATGCAATGCTCAAGCACATGATTGAATGTTGAAGCTTGAAGTATAAGTGTTGATGTGTGAGACAATTCCATTTAAGTGGAATATATTGCATTTTTTAAATGCAAATTCAAATTCCACATTTGAATTCAACCTTAACCAAGTTATACATGATATAGTTTGATCATTTTGAATTATTTTCAAATTTGTATGATATGCCTCTGATGTGTAGGTAAAATGTAGCATGTTGCCATGGTTCAAGTTGCCAAAATATTTGAATTAAATTTGATTTAATTCCATTTAAATCAAATAGCAAATGCTACTGATCACATTTTAAATTCAACTCAAACAGAGTTGAAAGTTGCATATTTGGAAAGATAATTTTCTCCTGATCATTTTTCATATATTATTTGTCCAATTTGGAGTTAATATGAATTTTCTATGAATTTCCAAAGTTTGGGGTATTTTCTGGAATTTCTGGATTTCTTTAAAAACATTTTTGAATTATTGCGTCAGCAGGGGGGTTTGACCAGTCAAACTGACTAGGGGGTCCCACCTGTCTGTGACACAGTGGTTAAACCCGTGGTTAAAAATAATCTTGTGGCTTAATTAAGCCACTGGGCCCACTGGTCAGTGACCCAGGGGTCACTTAACACGTGATTAGTGGCTAATCCACCGGCGGCTTGACGCCGGCGACGTGAACCACGGCGGCGACTCGCCGGAATCCGCTACAGGCCACGGGAGAGCACGGGGAGGGCACCATCTTGCTCCTGGAGGTCTTCCGCGTCGTTTGGTGGCATCGGGGGTTCACTGGGTGCCCGGAGTCGACGACGGCGACGACTCCGGCGGAAACAGTACGGCGACGAGGTCGTGGTCGGCGCTACCGTGCACGGATCGGGTTGATTTCACTTGCGTTCGAAAGCTATCGGGCTCAGGAGCCAAACGCGTGCGCTGGACGAGTCGAAGGGGCACAGGGGCGACCTCGAGCTCATCCATGGCGGCGACGAGCTACGGCGTCCATGGTGAAAGCGGCTAGAGACCAAGAGAGAGGGCGCCAGGTTGGGGGAAACGGGCAGGAGCTCACCACGAATTCGATGGCGTGGTCAGCGGGCTCGGGGAGGGTCTGGTGGTGGCGAATCGACGAGGTAGATCTCCGGCGACCGGCGGCGATTCGGTGAGGCTCGCGTCTCCTCTGGATCAAATCAAGGCGCCGTCTTCTGCGAGGCGATGAAGTCGACGACGATGCACGCACGGGACAAGTTGGCCTGAGCTCTAGGCCATGATGGCCATGTCTTCCACGGTGGCGCGCTGCGGCGGGTCCTCGGACGTTGAAGAAATCGGCGCAGGAGGAGGAGGAAGACGATGAGGAGGGGGGGAATGGACGTGGACGACTCCAGGGCGTCTCCAGGTGTGAAGAGGTGGCGAGGGGGAAGCAGGAGGTGGCCAGGGCTCGTCGGCGGCGTCGGTGGAGTGCTGCATGCATTCCACCGAGCAGCTTCGGGGCGTGGGGAGGAAGACGACAGGGGAGGGTCCAGGTGGGCTGGGCCGGCTGGAGAGGTGGGCTTCGCCCTGGGCAACAGGTAAGTCTTTCTCTTTTCTTCTGTTTAATCTTTCCTTTCTTTTCTGTAATTTGTTTTGGCTCTGATAAACAAATACCAAACCATTTTATTAAATGCTGAAAACTTTTATGTGGCCTCATAATAATATAGACTAACCACTTATGAAGTTTCAACATTTTTAAAATTCAAATGATTTGAATTTTAAATCAAATAGGGGGAATTCTTTATTTCCAAGGTACTGTTTGAAAATTTGAAAAATCTATGAGCATGGGGTGGGTCCCACATCACTTGATATGTGATCACACTCATTTATAAGACTTTTCAAAACTCTAACATGAATTTTTGGAAAATATTTTTATCTGGCCTTTTGAATAAATTCAACTGGGGGGTGTTCCTTCTCCCATTTGGATTTTGAATTTGATTTTCAAGGTTTCTTTTTGAAACTTTTGCATGATGCAAAGGTACTAGCTAACCCTAGCACATACCTAACAGAGGGATCTGACAGCAGCGAGCGCGGCTAGGAGAGCCAAGGAGGCAGCTGATGCTGCGGAGAGAGTCGGCACCAGTGCGTTGCGGGATGTGTTATACACACCCGTGAACAAGAATGGTGATCCCGATCAAGTGCATACTGAGCTGGAGACAGCACCTCTCGCTCTTGCTCGCAGGGCCGAGCAGGTGCTGGCGGAAGAGCGTAGGCTGGGAGCCATCACAAGGGAGTACAACACGGCGCATGCCGGACCGCGTCGGCCGATTGAGCCCCCGGTCTTAGAAGATTTGAGAAGACGAGGTCGAGCAGTCCATCAGCAGCTGTCGGGAGCCGAGCAACCGGAGCGGCCGAGGAGGCCGGCACAGCCGGAGCAGCCGGCGCAACCGGCGTTCATCCAGAGGCTGACGTACAACACGCCGGACAAGAACCTGAGAGCAGCCGAGCAGATAGCAATCGAGCTAGAAGACTTAGAGGGAGATGAGCGGCGAGAGCAGTCGCGCCGAATGCGCGAGCTGCTGGCAGCCGCAAAGGAGCAGAGGCTCGTGGCAATGGAGAATCAGAATGCATGACCTGGGGCGTCAAGAGGAACTGTGAGGCCGAATCCGGAAGCTAGTTAGCGACCGAATGCATCGCGCCAGAATAGGCATCCGCCGGCCCCATCTCGGCATGAGACTAGGGTCAAGAGCAATCGGCCACCCCCAGCGGCAAGCAGAAGAGTTAAAGAGCCAGCTGTTAACAGAAGGCGCAATGACATGCCTCAGCAGTTGGCACCAAGGCCAGCAATCAGCGCCCGACTTGGCCCTCGCCAAATCGGTCAGAATGACGCAAGGCATCGCATTGAGCTCCTGGAGAAGGGAGCTCAAGAAGATGATGAAGGAGAGGCTGGCCCGTCGTGTTTCGGTCATCGCATTCGGACCGAGAAGTTTCCCAAAGGCTTCACGCTGCCGAGAGACACACCCAAGTACAATGGTTCCGTGAAACCAGAATATTGGTTGTCCGATTACCTGGCCGCAGTTCGAATTGCAGGAGGCAATCGGCGCGTGGCAGTCCGCTATGCACCTTTGATGCTGCAGCGATCAGCTCGGACATGGTTGAACAGTCTGCCCAAGGATAGTGTAAATTGCTGGGAAGATTTCACAAGTGCATTCATTCACAACTTCACGAGCACGTATGAGCGGCCCAACCTCCCACGGCAGTTGGCTCTTTGTGTGCAAGGCAAGGATGAACCCCTCCGAGATTACTTATCTCGGTGGATCAAGTTGAAGAACTCATGTGAAGGAGTCCATGAGATCCAGGCCATTCAGTACTTCACGGATGGATGCCTCGCCGATTCAATGTTAAAGCACAAGTTGCTCCGCAAGGACTTCACGTCGCTCGCCGAGCTTATGAAGGTGGCCAACGCGTTTGCTATCTCCGATTCTGCGATGCGCCCTATCCAGCTCGGAGTTGGAGGTGTAATCCAATCACCAGGGGCTCCGCAGTCGGACACAGGGAACCAAGGCCTCAGTCGGAAGGAAAGGAGAGAGAACAACCGCAACAACAACAGCAACAACAACAACAACAACAACAACAACCAGCAGAACTATGGCAAGCGCAAGGATGAGCAGCCAGATACTCAGTACGACAGTCGTCAGGTAGCCGTTGTTCAGAATGAAGAAGATCTAGGGGCTGCAGGAGGCAGTCGAAAGATGAGACCCAATGTGAGGCCCCCGGGGAAGATGAACCCCAAGTACACGTTTGATGATATGCTGGATGCACCGTGCAAATTGCACAGCTGTCGACGATCGGCCCCGAAAAGTCCCATGGTTAGGGACCCTGGGCTAGTCGGAGAAGACACAGGTTGGACGATAAGCTCGTCGGCAAACAGGAGGATACACTTCCTGCTCGATATATTGATTGTGGAGAAGTTTACATGGGATGCAAAGGCAGATGCGCTCTAGGCTAGGGTTACAGGCGATGTCTCTCTTTATGCGTTGCCCCTCCTGGCCTTTATATAGTAGACCAGGTCTCGGGGAATCAATCTACAATTACGGGAAATCTAACCCTAGCTTGTTCGGCAAGTCCCTGCACCTTCCTTATCAGTCGAGGACTCCCAATGTCGGTGCCATCTAGCGGGCCAAGGTGAATCCGGCGGTAGCTCCGTGGGCCTTGAATGACACCGGGTAGGCCCATTATTAGGAGTCGTGGGGTCACCCCCTCGTCAGTAGCCCCCGAGTGCCTGGGGGACTCGAAGAGTTGCGCAGGGACTCGAGTTCGTCTTCATATGTCCGTGGCTTGTATGCGCGGTGTACCCGCGGTCGCTGGCAGCATGGTGGCCATGACAAAACCTGTTTCGAGGGATGCTAAGGAGAAAGGGCCCAAGGAGTCGACGGATCGAGCCTTAGTGAATTGCGCTAGTGGAAAATACCGCGATCGCCCAATCTAACTCATGTCCCTCGACATGAGCTTGGAATACTAGAGCATAGCAAAAGTCCGGCCGCTTCAGGTCTTACGGTGTTCATTTTCCGCCAGTTGGTTCCGTAGCCTAAGGCGCGTCCGCCCGGCTTTATACTTCATGCACAGCGCATGGAAAGGTTGGGAGTGAAATCGCTCTTCGGCAAGTCCCAGCCCGGCCGAACTTCGCAGCGGGGTCTTACCTACACGCTAGTCTTGCGTGGCATCTGGGCACAGTGTGTCGTGGTTCCAGGAATAGATGTGTTTTTGAGGCGCGGAGCCTTATAGCATTTCACCCACTTGGAACAAATCATCAAGCGAGCTGTTCACTCATCTTACTCGCAGAGCTTGTTTCGAGTGCTCAGGCGAGGAATCCTTCTGCGAGTAATTACTCGAGAGCTGTTCGAGTTTCTTTCAGAGGTGAGGGAGCACCCGAAACTCTCAAGAGTGCGAGTGATCACTCGAGCACCTCGTGGGTCCACAGGTGAGGGAGCACCTGTAACTCTAGTGCGTGCGAGTGATCACTCGAGCACCTGGTTGAGCTTCAGATGAGTGAGCACCTGGGGACTCTCGGGATGGGCTCCTCCCGATGGGAGTGAGAAATTTTCTCTTTGATGGAAAAAAAATCTGATAAAATTTCTGGGTTTCGTTGGCGTTCCTGATAAGCTTTACTTGTGACGAGACATTGGTTGGTCTTCTGCTTTTTTTCCCATCAGGATAACCACGTTGCTATGTGGTTATTGTCATAGATGCTTGGCAGTGAACCGTCTTTTCATCTTGACCGGTCATGATAATGAGCTCAGTGGCGTGCGAGCAGCGCCAGTTAAGTTCCCGAGGCGCGCGTTTCCAACGCGCGTGATTTGATGGTAGTATGAATAGCGCACCCCGTGGGCGAGCATCTTTGGCCTCGGATTCTGAAGCGTCGGCATAGCTTTAAGTGTGGGCATCGCTTGGCCTTGCCGCGTCGGGGCTTCCTTGCACTATAAATTGGCTTCGTCCTGGTTTTCTTTCCTCCATCTATCTCCTCTTCTATTTCCCTTTTTCTAACTTTCCATGGCTCCAAAGCGAGGCTCCGGCCGTGGTCGCGTCCGTCGTAGTAGAAGTGGACGTGCTCCTCGTTCTGGACGAGGTGGTCGACATGGCACTCCTCTACCACCTTCTTCGTCTGTTGCGGAGGGCTTTCGGCGGCATGACTTCTTATTGCGCGTTCGTGGCCTTAATGCCACTCGCGTTCTTCTTCCTCCTATGTCGATTGTGGCCGATCTTGGTTTGAATGGCTTGCTTCTGCGTCATCAGGGGAGTGATCGAGCTCCCTCCTATGTCGATTTGGAGTTTGACCGTTCCCGCTTGGTCTTTCTTGGCTCTGGTTGGAGTTCGTTTTCTCGCCGTTTGGGTCTGCGCGATGGCGACGTTCTTTGCTGTTGGTTTGATGGTGAGAGCACTGTTGCCGTCCGTGCTTTTGATCCGAGCGGCAACAGTATGGACCCGCGAGCTCAGGAGTCAAGCAGCGACGTTTCCGCAAGGTCGGGGGGTCCTTCGCCTGTGTCTTTGACTGCTTCGTCCTCCAGGGACTCTTCTGGTGCTGGTGGTGAGCCGTCTTTAACTGCTTCCCCCTCTGGCTCTGAAGAAGACCTCGATGTCAAGCCACCGGTTAAACGAGTGCGGCAGGCAACCTTGTAGAACTGGAGGCGGCGGCCTCATCTTCGCCGGCAGCTTGGGCGGAGCTGGAGAAGAAGCTGGTGGAGCATCGCCTTCAATGGCTCCGCAAATAAGTTGAGTTTCACCTTTTGTTATGTCATTGACATCATGAGCCTGCTACTTCGACTCCTTTGATGGTGCTCTTGTACTAGAGTCGGTTACCCCTCATGGGCACACATGTGGAAGTCATAATTCCTTGGGTGATTCCCCCTTGTAACAGGAGTTGCCTTCTATCCAAATGTAGTTGAGTCCTTTTGTACTTGTGATGTAAACTATGCTTGAGTCTTTTGCAACAGAATTTTATCTTTGGGCTTTTGCTCAGCCGAGAACTGTGTTCGAGTCCTCATCGAGAGCTGTGTTCGAGTCCTTGGCGATCGAGAGCTGTGTTCGAGTTCGCCCGAACTTTGCAATGTGGGTTCTATCGGGTGCGCGACAGCGCTCCCAATGGGAGTAGCCCCCGAGGCTACGTTTGAGTTGTAGAGTCAAGCGTAGCCTTTAGATTTGTTTCCCTTGTCGTTCTTCCGTTGATTTTTGTCCTTTTATCGGGTGCGCGGCAGCGCTCCCGATGGGAGTAGCCCCCGAGTCTTTAGGTGATCGTTGGTGATCGGGTGAAGACTAAATGAGCTTGTGTCCTGTGCTTCCTCCAAAGTTTTCTTTAGAGTACTTGGTGCTCCATCTGATTGTTGCCATGCTCGGGGGGATCTTTCTTGAGCCCCCGAGTGCTTTTTGGTGTAAGATCGCGTAGGCGATAACAGGGCTCGGGGGGATTCTTCTTAAGCCCCCGAGTGCTTTTTGATGTAAGATCGCGTAGGCGATAGCACTGCTCGGGGGGATTCTTCTTAAGCCCCCGAGTGCTTTTTGATGTAAGATCGCGTAGGCGATAGCAGTGCTCGGGGGGATTCTTCTTAAGCCCCCGAGTGCTTTTTGATGTAAGATCGCGTAGGCGATAGCAGTGCTCGGGGGGATTCTTCTTAAGCCCCCGAGTGATTTTTGATGTAAGATCGCGTAGGAGATAGCAGTGCTCGGGGGGATTTTTCTTAAGCCCCTGAGTGCTTTTGATGTAAGATCGCGTAGGCGATAGCAGGGCTCGGGGGGATTTTTCTTAAGCCCCCGAGTGCTTTTTGATGTAAGATCGCGTAGGCGATAGCAGTGCTCGGGGGGATTTTTCTTAAGCCCCCGAGTGCTTTTGATGTAAGATCGCGTAGGCGATAGCAGGGCTCGGGGGGATTTTTCTTAAGCCCCCGAGTGCTTTTTGATATAAGATCGCGTGGGCGATAGCAGGGCTCGGGGGGATTTTTCTTAATCCCCCGAGTCCTTTTTGATGTAAGATCGCGTAGGCGATAGCAGGGCTCGGGGGGATTTTTCTTAAGCCCCCGAGTGCTTTGAAAGCTGGTAATGTTTGGGCAACATATGCTTTTATTGCGGTCGAATGGTTACATGAGTTGCCGGTCATGTCCAACCGATTGATGTTAAGGGTAGAATAGTCGCAGGTTTGCGACATTCCATGGATTGCCCACATCTTCGTCCGTCTTTGGGTTCTTCAGCCTGTAAGCGCCGCCTCCGATGACTTCTGATATTATGAATGGGCCTTCCCATTGGGGGGCTAATTTGTGGACCTTCTCTTGTATCAGTCGTAGTACTAGGTTCCCTTTGTTGAAGGTTCTGGTTCGAAGGCGACTGCTTTGGTAGGTGCGCAACTTGTCCTGGTATCCTTCTGACTTTGACAGGGCCACGTCTCTTGCCTCGTCGACTGTGTCTTTGTCGTCTTGGAGTGCTTCTTCTGCTTCCTCTTCTTCGTACCCCGTGACCCGAGGTGCTCCGAACTTGAGGTCATGTGTTAGTATTGCTTCGGCCCCGTGAACCATAAAGAACGGTGTAAATTGGGTCGCAGTATTTGGCGTGGTCCGTAGGCTCCAAAGTACTGCGGGGAGCTCTTCTACCCAGTTTCCGGCGGCCTGCTCGAGTGGTGCGAGGAGCCCCTTCTTGAGTCCTCCGCATACGAGTCGGTTTGCTTTCTCCACCTGGCCGTTGGATTGTGGGTGCGCGACTGACGCGTAGTTTATTTTAATGCCTAGCTCTTCGCAGAAGTTCTGGAATTCGGCAGCTGTGAACTTTGTGCCATTGTCTGTGATGATGTTGTGTGGCACTCCGAATCTGAAGATTATTGACTTGATGAAGTTCACGGCCGTGAGGGCGGTGGAACTGGTGATTGGCACTACTTCGATCCATTTGGTGAACTTGTCGACTGCGACCAGTAGATGTGTCCTTCCTCCTTTGGATGATTTCCTGAGCGGGCCGACCATGTCGAGTCCCCAGGTGGCGAATGGCCAGGATAACGGTATGGTCTTGAGCTCTGAGGCCGGGGCGTGCGGCCTGTTAGCGAATTTTTGGCAGGCGACGCATCGCCGCACTATGTCCTCTGCGTTTTTCATAGCTGTGGGCCAGTAGAATCCCGCTCGGAATGCCTTGTACACGAGTACTCGACTGCTTGCGTGGTGCCCGCATGTGCCCTCGTGGATTTCGAGGAGTAGGGCTTTGCCGTCTTCCTCGTCGATGCACTTTTGAAGTATCTGCGCAATGCTGCGTTTGTACAACTGTCTGTTGATCACCGTGAACGCTTTGGAGCGTCTGCTGATGCGCCGTGCTTCGGCCATGTCTTGCGGTAGCGTTCCCTCGATTATGAACCGAAGGAATGGTTTTGCCCAGGCTGGTCCGTCGAGCTCGTCTGCTGCTGTGCCGTCGGGTGTGCTGGTGCCGGTGCCTTCTGACGGGCTTGCTGATGCCACTTGCGCTGGGTCTGTTGCGTCCTCTTCGTCCTCGGCTGTCTCGAGTGCCACCGCCGGTGTTTTGATGGACCTTTGGCTGATGCTTTCCAGGAAAACTCCGGGTGGTATTGGTCCTCGGGTCGATCCGATGTTTGCGAGCTCGTTCGCCTCCGTGTTGTTGGCTGGTGATGTAGTTGAGCTCGCAGCCGTCGAAACTCCCTTCGAGTTCGTTGTAGAGTTTCTGATACGCTGCCATGTTGTCGGCTAGGGAGTCGCAATTTCTCATCGCCTGCTAGACGACGAGATTTGAGTCCCCGTAGATGATGAGGCGGGTAGCTCCGCATGTTTTGGCCATGCGCATGCCGTGGAGGAGCGCCTCGTACTCTGCTTCGTTGTTGGAGGCGTGGCTGAAATTTATCTGGAGGATGTACTTCAGCTTCGTTCCTTTGGGGGAGATTAGGACGAATCCTTCTCCTGCTCCTTGTTGTCTTTTCGATCCGTCGAAGAACATTGACCATGAATTCGACAGATCTGGGGGTCCTGGTGTTTGTACTTCTGCCCACTCGACCGGGAAGTCTGGGAGTACTTGGGCTTTGATTGTTGTTGGGTGCTTGAACTGTAGATCTCGCGGGCTGAGCTCTATGTTCCACTCGGCGACTCGTCCAGTTGCTCCTGGGTTGTTGAGGATGTCCGCGAGTGGGGCGCTGCTTACTATGGTGATCGGGTGCTCATCGAAGTAGTGTGACACCTTCCGTGCAGTCATGATGACGGCCAGCAGTAACTTCTGGTAGTGTGGATATCGTTGCTGGGACTTGTTCAGTAGCATGCTGAGGTAATAGATTGGCCTCTGTATGCTTTGTACCTTGCCTTCTTCCGTGCGTTCGACGACGAGTGTCGTTCTTACTACGCTGTTGCGTGCTGCTATGAAGAGGTAGAGTTTCTCTTTGTCCCTGGGTACCGCCAGAACTGGTGGAGTTGAGAGCGTCTTTTTGAGGTCCGCGAACGCTTGGCGGGCTTCCTCTGTCCACTCGAATTTTTCTCTTTTCCTTAGCAGTTGGTAGAAAGGCAGCGTGCGTTCCCCTAGCGGGATGATGAAACGGCTTAGTGCTGCGAGCCTTCCAGTTAGCTGTTGTACTCCTTTTATGTCAGTCGGCTCTTGCATCTTGGCAATGGCTTGGACCTTCTCGGGGTTTTCTTCGAGTCCTCGGGCGGAGACCATGTAGCTGAGCAGTTTTCTGGTAGGTACGCCGAAGGCGTACTTCTTTGGATTCAGCTTGATCTTGTATTTGTTGAGTGCTGCAAAGGTTCCGCGCAGGTCGTCGAGTAGTGTGTCTGCTTTGTAGGTCTTGATGACGATATCATCTACGTACACCTGTACGTTCCTCCCGATTTGCTCCTTTAGGCAGGCTTGCATCATCCGCTGGTACGTGGCGCCTGCGTTCTTCAGCCCAAAGGGCATGGTCTTGTAACAGAATACACCATAAGGTGTGATGAATGAGGTATGCTCTTCGTCTTCTTCTTTCATCCTGATCTGGTTGTATCCTGAATATGCGTCCAGAAAGGAAAGCAGATCGCATCCCGCGGTCGAATCTATTATTTGGTCGATCCTTGGCAGGGGAAAGTGGTCTTTCGGGCAATGCTTGTTCACTGGCCCGTAGTCGACGCACATGCGCAGTACGTCCGTGTCTTTCTTGTCTACGAGCACTCGGTTTGCTATCCAAGTGGCCTTCTTGGTTTCTCGGATGAACTGGGCGTCGAGCAATCGGTTGACTTCTTCTCCGATTTCCCTACGCTTGGGCTCTGAGAATCGTCTCAGAGCTTGCTTCACTGGTTTCGTGTTTGGTTTTACGTTTAGAGCGTGTTCTGCGAATTCGCGTGGTATGCCAGGCATGTCAGCTGGGCACCAGGCGAATATCTTCCACTCGTCTCGAAGGAGAGACACTAGATCGGTCGCTTGTTCCTCTGGCAGGTGGGCGTACACGCGGACTATTTTTCCTGGGTCCGTCGGGTGTACTTTGTGCGTGACCGTGTCGCTGTCGATGCTGAAGATAGGACCATACTCATTTGACTCGCTGCGGCTTGCCAATGGGAAGAGTTTCTTGTCGACGACCATGACCATTTCTCTCAGTTCTTGGTCCGATCCTAGTGTGTCGGAGATTTTGTGGAAATCGCGATCGCATTGGTCTGACTTGATGAAGCTTCCGTTGACCGTGAGGACTCCTGCTGAGCCTGGCATCTTGAGCTTGAGATAGGCGTAGTGTGGTACTGCCATGAACTGCGCAAATGTTGGTCGTCCCAATATGGCGTGGTATTGAGATGGCCAGTCGAGCACCTCGAACTAGAGGACGTGTTTGGCGAAATTGCGTCGGTTGCCAAAGACAACCTCAAGCTTGATTGATCCGAGTGATGTTGCTTCTTCTCCAGGTACTACGCCGTTTAGTACGGTGCTTGACTTCTTCCATACCGACCGAGGGGTCAGCATTTTATGTAGGGTGCTTGCGAAGATGATGTTCATGCTGCTACCTCCGTCCATCAAAACCCTATCCATGTCATATCCTTCGATTTGTGCGTCGAGCACGAGGGGCGCGTGTCCTGGTCTTGGTATGGCTGGCGGGTGGTCATCCTGCGAGAACGTGATGATGGTCTCCGCGTCGTGCAGTTGGTAGATTTCCTCTGGTTTCATGTTCTCGTTTGCTGTAGCCTGCAGGGTGTGGGCGTCACGCCGCGCTTGTGGCACCCTGCTTTCCTGTATCATGAGAACCTGCCCATGCGGCGAGCTGTGGCGCCCCTCGGGGCTTGGTGGTGGCGATTGCTCGAGCTCTCGAGCTCGCTTGAATCCTTTGCGTTTTTCGTTCCTGAGGTCGTCAGCCAGCTCGTTGAACATGCGACATTCTCCCAGGGTGTGGTTGGATCTGATGCGCCCCCATTCATCTTCAAAGTTGTGAATTGTGCAGGGTCCTGCAAGCTGTTCTCTGACCGTGAGTTTGCTTGATCCGCTGTGCCTCTTCCTCCTTGAGATTATGAAGACGTGCTCGTGGTCCTCCGGGTGTTCGTAGAATCGAGGGTCTGTTTCGATTACTCGAATTGTGTCCTGATGCTTGATTAGGTTGGCGAATTCGTCCGGCCTTCGCTCCGGGTCGTAGTATTCGCCGACCGGTGTCTCCGAGTCGCTGTCTTGGCTGTCGTTGAGTGCCCGCATGGCGGTGCGTCGGACGGCCCTTGGCTCCTCGACTGCGTCATGCAGCTTGCGGGGTTTGTCCTTGTTGCAGATCTCCCTGGCGCGCCTCCTGGGTCGTCGATTCCTCCTTTGGTGGCGATATTCTTGGTTGCTGGTGTCAGGCTCGTAGCCATCGTCGTTATGCTCGGCGGGTGCCCGGATGGTGGTGGGCCGTCGGAAGACCTGCGGGTCTTCTGCTGCACGTCGCGCCTCCTCGAGTGGGACTCCTGCGTAGGGGTTCTTTGCGGCTCTTCTGGGTCGTTGGTTCCTTCGTCGCTGACGCCGTGTTTGGTTGCCTCCACTCTACTGGGTCTGATACGGTTGCGACTCGATCGAGACTGCTGAGACGGCGAAGATGTTTTCCGTGACCTTGAATCCTTCGTGTGGGTTGGGTCCGGCTCTTGCCCTTGAGTTGCGATTTGCTGAAGATGGGACTGCCGAGATCGTAATTCCAACCTGTGTGGTCCCCACGGTCGGCGCCAATTATCGAGGATCGGCCCCGTCAAGTCCCATTGTTAGGGACCCTGGGCTAGTCGGAGAAGACACAGGTTGGACGATAAGCTCGTCGGCAAACAGGAGGATACACTTCCTGCTCGATATATTGATTGTGGAGAAGTTTACAGGGGATGCCAAGGCAGATGCGCTCTAGGCTAGGGCTACAGGCGATGTCTCTCTTTATGCGTTGCCCCTCCTGGCCTTTATATAGTAGACCAGGTCTCGGGGAATCAATCTACAATTACGGGAAATCTAACCCTAGCTTGTTCGGCAAGTCCCTGCACCTTCCTTCTCAGTCGAGGACTCCCAATGTCGGTGCCATCTAGCGGGCCAAGGTGAATCCGGCGGTAGCTCCGTGGGCCTTTAATGACACCGGGTAGGCCCATTAGTAGGAGTAGTGGGGTCACCCCCTCGTCAGTCACACTACTAGGATGTTTGCCGTCACCTTGAATCCTTCGAGTGGGTTGGGTCCGGCTCTTGCCTTTGAGTTGCGATTTGCTGAACATGGGACCGCCGAGATCGTAATTCCAACCTGTGTGGTCCCCACGGTCGGCGCCAATTGTCGAGGATCGGCCCCGGCAAGTCCCATGGTTAGGGACCCTGGGCTAGTCGGAGAAGACACAGGTTGGACGATAAGCTCGTCGGCAAACAGGAGGATACACTTCCTGCTCGATATATTGATTGTGGAGAAGTTTACAGGGGATGCCAAGGCAGATGCGCTCTAGGCTAGGGTTACAGGCGATGTCTCTCTTTATGCGTTGCCCCTCCTGGCCTTTATACAGTAGACCAGGTCTCGGGGAATCAATCTACAATTATGGGAAATCTAACCCTAGCTTGTTCGGCAAGTCCGTGCACCTTCCTTGTCAGTCGAGGACTCCCAATGTCGGTGCCATCTAGCGGGCCAAGCTGAATCCGGCGGTAGCTCCGTGGGCCTTCAATGACACCGGGTAGGCCCATTAGTAGGAGTCGTGGGGTCACCCCCTCGTCAACAGCACTCCTGGCAGGCCGTCTGCGCACACAACTCGGCAGTGTGATTTTGTGAGAAGGATTGCAAAGGGAGAAGCTTTACCACCTCCACCCCCACCACCACCCCAAAACAGAGGACCACCTCAGCAGCAGAACCAGTTCCCGCGGCAGGACGCCGCTTACATGATTTTCACCAGCGAGTGCACCGACAAGGGAAGTCGGAGAGCCCGACCTCAAGAAGTCAACGCCACCATGCCACCGATTCCTCAGTTCATGCATTGGTCCGAGTGTCCCATATCCTGGGACAGAGCAGATCTCCCGACCATCTTGCCGAATCCAGGCAATTATCCGCTTGTAGTTGATGCTTTGTTCGCAGGACCAAGATTTTCATGCAAGTTCTCCCGAGTGCTCGTCGATGGAGGAAGCACAATCAACATTCTGTACAGAGACACCCTGATCAAGCTAGGGCTCACCGAGAAGGATCTGGAGCGCAGTCAGACGACTTTCCATGGGATCGCCCCTGGGTTGTCCTGCACCCCCATGGGTCGCATTCGGCTGGACGTCATATTTGGCACAGAGGAGAACTTCAGGATAGAGCCGATTTGGTTCGAGGTCGCCGACCTCAGCAGTCCTTATCATGCTCTGTTGGGATTGCCCGCATTTTCCAAGTTCATGTTCAACGCACAGCAGACTTACCTCAAGATAAAGATCCCAGGGCCAAACGGCGTTATCACCGTCACCGGGGACTTCAGGAAGTCCCTCGAGTGCACGTCAGCTGGCAGCAGTTTGGCTGACTCTCAGGTGGTTGAAACAGAGAAGCGTCAGCTCGGCAAAGTGATAGCAATGGCACAAGCATAGAGCAAGAATCCACTCCTAGTCGGCCCAGCAAAGAGAGCAGACGAGGAATCGGCTTTTCAGTCGGCCAAGGACAGCAAGAAGATCGCTCTAGATCTCTCCGACTCAACCAAGTTCGTTGTAGTCAGAGCTGGACTTAGCGACAAATAGGAAAGCGAGCTCGTCGAGTTTCTCCGTGAGAATCAGGACATCTTCGCATGGTCTCCACAAGACATGCCTGGTGTGCCGAGAGAACTCGCCGAGCACAAGCTACACATTCGGCCAGGCTCGAAGCCGGTCAAGCAAACCCTGAGACGTTTTTCTGAAGATAAGAGAAGTGCAATCGGCGAAGAGATTGCGAAGCTGCAAGCTGCAGGTTTCATCGTGGAAGTGTTTTACCCCGAGTGGCTGGCGAATCCAGTCCTCGTCATGAAGAAGAACAAGATCTGGCGCATGTGTATCGATTACACTTGCCTGAACAAGGTGTGCCCGAAAGATCCGTTTTCTCTGACCCGTATTGATCAAGTGAATTATTCTACGGACGGTTGCGAGCTTTTTTCTTTTCTGGATGCCACAACTGGCTATCACCAGATCAAACTGGCTATAGAAGATCAAATAAAAACTGCATTTATAACCCCTTTCGGGGCTTATTGTTATATCACCATGCCTTTTGGTTTGAAGAACGAAGGTGCCACCTATCAGCGCACAATTCAGAGGTGTACACACTCCCAACTCGGCAGAAACCTCCACGTCTACGTGGACGATTTGGTAGTGAAGTCGGCAAAGGGAGTCACACTCCTAGATGACCTCCGAGAGACATTTGCAAATCTGAGAACTTACCAGATCAAGCTCAATCTGGAGAAATGTGTTTTCGGGGTCCAAGCCGGCAAGCTCTTAGGATTTCTCGTTTCCGAGAGAGGAATCGAATGAAATCCTGAGAAGATAGCCGCAATCGAGCGAATGGAGCAAACCAAGAACCTGAAGCAAGTGCAGAAATTCATCGGTTGCCTCGCCTCACTTAGCAAATTTCTCAGTCGGCTGGGTGAAAAAGCAATCCCGTTATATCAGCTGATGAAGAAGACGGAGAAGTTCACCTGGACACCTCAGGCAAATGAAGAATTCTGAGAGCTCAAGCGCATGCTCTCCACTATGCCGATTCTGGCTGCCCCGATTGAGAAGGAGCCAATGATGTTATACATTGCGGCGACCAATCGGGTGATCAGTGCAGTCATGGTGGTGGAGCGGCCCGAGAAGGACAAGGCACAGCAGATTCAGCGACCTGTGTATTATATCAGTGAGGTGCTCTCGGCGTCCAAGCAGAACTACCCTCACTACCAGAAGATGTGCTATGGAGTGTATATGGCGGCCAAGAGATTGAAGCCATATTTTCAAGCCCACTTGGTCACGGTCATCAACTCGGCTCCATTGGCCGACATCATAGGAAGCAGAGATGCAACTGGAAGAGTAGCAAAGTGGGCAATCGAGATCGCCAACCATGGCATCCAGTACGAACCGAGAACAGCAATCAAGTCGCAAGCATTGGACGATTTCCTGGTGGACTGGGCTGAAACTCAATATATGCCATCCGTCCCAGGATCGGACTTCTGGCGAATGCATTTGATGGATCCAAGATGAAGAGCGGCCTAGGGGCTGGCGTAGTGCTTACTTCACCAAGAGGAGATCAACTACACTATGTACTCCAGATTCACTTTGCAGCATCAAACAACGTTTCCGAGTAAGAAACCCTTGTGCATGGTATCAAGCTGGCCAAGGAAATCGACATTCGGAATATTGAGTGTTTTGGTGACTCCGATTTGGTGGTACAGCAGTGCACAGGCACCTGGGATGCAAAGGATGCAAATATGGCAAGCTACCGTTTCCTAGTGCAGCAGATCAGTGGGTACTTTGAAGGATGTGAGTTCCACCATGTGCCGAGAGCAAACAACGAAGCAGCAGACGCATTATCCAAGCTCGGCTCAACAAGGCAAGCTATCCCACCAGGCGTATCACTCGAGCACATCAGGAAGCCATCCATCATGTCATCCCCAGAATCCGAGTCCATCTTCATCTCGGAGACTGACCTTGAAACGTTGAAGAAGGCAAAAGAAGCTCAGCCGGCAAATGTTCCAACTCTGAAGAAGCAGTCAAGCGCCCAAGGTGCTTCAATCTCAGCAGAGCCGACAGCACCAGGGGCTGCCGATTGCAGACCAGGGGCTTCCGAGTGCAACAAGAAGAACAAGGCAAAAGGGAAGCAAGTAGAGGCAGCACCAGACGGCACAGCCGCAGGAGAGCCAATGACATCAGGCACTGCCGATTGCATTGAAGAAGTTCCAGCTACAGATGAGCAGTCGTCACCAGGGGCTTCCGAATGCGTGCCAGGCGCCGCAGTCGGCAGTTCAGAGACAGAAGTCGAGATGACGGAGGCTCAAGAGGCCGAAGTCCAAGAAGCCGATGGCCAGCAAGCCGAGATCCAAGAAGAACTTGCACCCCAGCAAGAAGTAGTGATGGTAGTCGTCAGTGCGCCATCATGGGCACAGCCGATTAGAGATTTCTTAGCAGACGGAGTCCTTCCAGAAGACGAAGCCGAGTCAAGACAAACCAGTCGCCGATCTTGGGCATACACAATAATCAATAACGAGCTAGTGTGCAAGAGTGTAACTGGTGTTTTTCAGAGATGTGTAGAAGAAGATAGAGGCTTGGAGTTGCTCAGAGACATCCATCAAGGCGAATGCGGTCATCATGCATCAGCAAAAGCCATTTCCAGCAAAGCTTTCCGACATGGTTTCTACTGGCCGACTGTGCTTGTAGCGGCTGAGAACTTGGTGAAATATTGCAAGGGCTGCCAGCGTTTCAAGGCAAAAAGTCATCAGCCAGCATCAGCATTGAAGACAATCCCAATTGCATGGCCGTTTGCAGTGTGGGGTTTGGATATGGTTGGTCCATTCAAGAGGGCCCGAAGCGGCATGACACATCTCCTGGTTGCAGAGGACAAGTTCACCAAATGGATTGAAGCCCGCCCGATCAAGAAGATTGATGGTCCGACTGCGGTCCTCTTTGTGGCCGACATCGTGTGCAGATATGGCATGCCCAATAGCATCATCACCGACAACGGCACCAACTTTGCAAAGGGCGCACTGGCTCGGTATGCATCTCAGCAAGGCATTCGGCTCGATCTTGCATCGGTTGCACATCCTTAGTCGAACGGTCAAGTAGAAAGAGCAAACGGTCTAATCCTCTCAGGTATCAGACCCCGATTGGTGGAGCCACTTGAGAGGGCACCCGGAGCATGGATTGAAGAACTCCCAGCAGTACTGTTCAGCTTAAAGACCACACCAAATAGGTCGATTGGATTAACTCCTTTCTTCCTGGTGTATGGATCAGAAGCAATCATCCCATCCGATATCGAGTTTGATTCACCTCGGCATGCCTTGTACACCGAGGAAGAAGCCAAGTTAGCACGAGAAGACGATGTCGATCTCAAGGAAGAAGCTTGCCTGCTGGCCTTGTCCAGATCAGCAATCTACCAGCAGAAGTTGCGGCACTACCACAGCAAGAAGATTCATCCTCTCGCATTCCGAGAGGGTGACATGGTGCTACGCCGAATTCAGAAATTAGATGGGCAACACAAGCTGGCCTCACCTTGGGAGGGACCATTCGTCATCAGCCGCGCACTCAAGAACAACTCGTACTATTTGATCGACTGCACCAAGGGCACTCGGCATAAGGACACGTCAGGAGTAGAAACAGAGCGGCCATGGAACGCCGAGCTTTTATGCCCGTTCTACAGCTGAGCGGCAGAAATTTATGTACGCCAATCGGCAAATGATCAGTAAAGCTATCATGCCTCTGAAAAAGAGCATTCGATTACCTTTGCATAATTTTATTCGAAAAGCTAGCCTAAGTCGGCAACGCTTAGTCATACCCGAGACGTGAGTAACGCACTCGGGGACTGACCGACCGCGAGGTCAGAAGAATAAGCCAGCGAGGCACGGGGACTGCGGGCTGGCACTGAACTTAGCACCTAACTCAAGCACAAGTCACGAGAGTGTTTGTGGCATTGAGAAGGGTAGCGGTTGGGGCTGTTGGCAGTACAAATTACCGATAAACAAATCGAAACGCTCTAAAAAGGGCATAGCCGATAAAGTCAGTTACCGATTATGCCGCAGACCGGTGCATCGAGCTCGGCAGCAAGCAATCGGCTCCTAACATTGCAGAATCCTTTGCGTTAAATTTTGTCGTGTAAATTCAAAAAACTTATCGAACCTTGGCTGGAAATCAACCTTCGATCCGATTGCAGGCCGCTTGTCGGCGGCAACACGGACAAGGCATGACACCCCCAAGTGCAGACCGATAAAAGAAACCGACAAAGACGCAAAGTTGATCGCACAAATAAAAACTTGCAACGAGCAATCGGATTGCATAGAGATAACAGGCCTAAGGCCGAATAAGTTCATTACTTCGAAATCACGCCCAGTGGGTGTCGGTAGAATTAAAACCATGTCTTAGAAGCAACTATTCTGGAAGTAAAAAAAAGATAAGGACGATCCAATGTCGGCAAGCAGCAGTAGATGACGTCATCGGCGGCACGGCTAAAGAAGTCGGGGCAGTAGATGGCGCAGAGCTGGCAGTCGGAGCAGTCGGATCGGCTTGCGCGGCAGCGGAATCCGGCTCCGACTGTGCATCAGTAGAGGTGGCCCCAGCTTGCTTGGACCTTGGAGAAGTATGGGACGAACCGCTGTCAGAAAGATCTTCGGCCAAGCCAGAGATAGAAGTTGCAGCCAGCGGGTTCCCTCCCTCGTCGAGATACGGAGTGTAGTCGTAGGGAGAAAACCAGTTCACCATAGTGCTGGCGAGCCGATTCACCTCAGCATAGGTCTTCTCAAGCACGTCGGCTGCGTTCTCTCTGAGGCTGTAGAGCTTGGGAAGTTTCACTTGCGGGTACCATCTCAGCACAGTTTGAAGAGCAGTCTCCGCACCGGTCCGACCGGCAGAATTGAGCAAGACTTCGATCCGACGTGGGATGGCCTTCAGAAGAATCCGAGTCTGCTCGGTAGTAGCATTCAGAGCCTCTCCTTTCTCAGAGTCTTCTTCGTCCAGGGTCTCAAGCTCGCGGGTCTCGGCGGAGGAACCAGCGGTGTGCTTCATCCTCTGGAGTCCGACCTTGAGCTCAGTCGGCGACCACAGCAACTCGGCGATCTTCAGAATGCCAAGTTTGAAGGACAGGGTAACCCCCTTGATGACAGGAATGCGAGCTTCTGTGCCAATCAGATATTCGTGCCGAGTCCAGACATTGTCATCAAGTTGGCAGGACCCTCCGGCTGCGACGGTCTCCTCTCGGGATTTGGCTACGGCCGCATAAGCGGCTGCTTCAGATTCAGGCCAGGCCTCTGCACCATGAAGTAAAGCATGAGTAATAACTCAGGATAGGAAGCAATCGGAAAATTCACTCGGATGCAAGAAACACTCACCGCTAAGAAGGACGTCCATCTCACACATTGTATCACAGAAACCCTTGGCTCGGCGGCGCAGTCGGGTTGTTTCTTCATAATTGTGCTTCTCCAGTTCTTCATATTTGGCAATGTGTTCATCATGGTCTTTTCGGATGGAGTCACGGGCGGCAACGGCGGCGTCCCTCTCGGCCTGCAGTGCTTCTCGGGCGGCTACAGCTGTGTCTCGCTCAGCGCGGAGTCCATCGCCAGCAGCGGTCACGGCAGCTAAGTCGTCCAAATGTTTCTTTTCCAGAGCAGCCATCTCGGAGTGGAGGCTTTTGATGGTCCGAGTCAAATCGGTTTCCACTCCCTGCAGTCGGGTCTCCTCTTGTTTAGCTGCGGCAAGTGCGGGTCCTTGCTGGTTGAGCTCAGTAGTCAATTCGGCGATTCGGCCATGAAGATCATCCACCATGGCAACAGAAACTAGAGGAAGACATAAAGATATTAGTACAAGAGAGGTGATCAACCGAAGGGAAGATAGAAGTAATGAAGTGGTTACCTTTCAGCTTATTGATCTCGGCTGACTGGTTGTTGACTTTGAGCTGGGCTTGAGCGAGGGTTCGAAGGCTGGCGGCGTAGGCTTCGAGGAGTTTCTCGAAGACTTCGCGTCGCTCCTCCATAACACCCTAAGAAGAAAAACAAGACGAACTTTAGAGACACATCAGCCAAAAGAAGATCCGAATCAATTGCAAGCAATCGGCCCGAATCTCAGGGACTACACCCAGTGGGTGCGCTTGCGCGCACCTACCGGAAGAAAAGTCTCCCGATTGGAGGAAGGCAGGAGAAAAAGCAAAGAGCATAAAAGATCCGAACCGATTGCAAGCAATCGGCCCGAATCTCGGGGACTACACCCAGTGGGTGCGCTTACGCGCACCCACTGGAAGAAAAGTCTCCCGATTGGAGGAAGGCAGGAGAAAAAGAAAAGAGCGTAAAAGATCCGAACCGATTGCTAACAACCGGCCCAAATCTCGGGGACTACACCCAGTGGGTGCGCTTGCGCGCACCCACCGGAAGAAAAGTCTCCCGATTGGAGGAAGCCATAAAGTAAAGTGGAAGAACTTACCGCATGATGGCGGTCGAGCAACTGGAGGTCCTTAGCCATGGCGGTGGCGAAGTCGTTCACCCGACTGAAGGCCATCGTCAGAGGATCTTGAGAAGAAACCAGGGAATGGTGCGAAGCATCGAGCTCGGCGCTGACATGTCGGGTGCGAGAGTATTCGGCCCGGAACTGTTCCACCGAACGCATCAGAATTACTGACGCAGAAGAAGTCGGCTGTGGCGGTGGAGCGGGAGTCGCAGCAGCAGAAGAAGTGATGGTCAAGACGGGTGGCGTCGACGTCGCCGGAGGGCCGGAGGCATCCAGATGTGGCCGCGGCGGAATCGGGCGAGACGAGGTCGAGGTGGTTGCCACAATGGGCGGAGTGGTCGTCATGATCGGCGAGGTGGTTTCCGCAATCGGCGGAGTGGTCCTCATGATCGGCGAGGTGGTCGTCATGATCGACGAGGTGGTCGTCAAGACGGGCGAGGAGGTAGAGGTAACGGGGGCAGAAACTGGGTCAGAGCGTCGTGGCGAAGATGGAGCAATCGGGCTGACCGGTTGCGCTCCTTCTCCACCAGCAACTCCCCGGACGGCCGTGCTCTTGGTGGCCTTGGAGGCAGCGGTGGAAGTAGTAGTTGTCTTGGTAGTAGCGAGGCGGGCCTTTTTGGCTGCGCGCTCGGCGTCTTTGGAGGTTCGATGTGAAGCCGGTTGCCGGTTGCGAATTGTAGCAGCAGACGTGGAGGGGGAGATGACTGTGCCGACAAAGGTAGGAACGTCGGCGTCGACGTCTTCAAGGCCAATCGGCTCCCTGAAAGAAGAAAAAAGAGGCTAATCAGTATAAGAGAAGGTAGTGAAGTTCAAGGCATGAAGATAAGGGCATACCCGATTGTTCTCGGCGCGCCCGTGGGCATCCGACATCTCAGGGGGCGACGTTCAGAGGCGCTTGGCCAATCGGCACTCGAGTGGCTGTCACCTGAGGTTGTTTGCCTTTGAGGGCAGTCGGCGCCACTTTAGCAACCTTGCTCGAAGCAGCACCAGAAGAGGAGCTGGTGTCCGAGGTGCGTTTAGTCGGCACCTTCGGAGGCTTGGCGTGAGGAGCTGCATCAGAATTACCAACCTTTGAGACACTATCGTCATCGCTCCATTCAGCCAGAAATTGCTCAAGGGAAGGGTCAGGCGTACCCCCTTGAGCCGCAGTTCGGGTGTCGACGTTCTTGGGGTCGGCGGCCTCGACGTCGGCATCAGCAGCAGGATCTTCGGACTCGGAGGACTCCCCAGAGGATTCACCGTCATCGGCGTCGTCATCTTCAGATTCGGAGGGAGGAGCTTCACCATTGTACTCGAAGTCCGCGGGGTCATCTTCCTCGCGGTCGGGGGCATACGTGCCGGCCACCTGGCCGTCTTCCATCAGATTGGATCGACTGAAGTGCTGAGAAAGAAGAAGAAAATTGTCAGAGAAATTGAGTATGAGGAAAAAGCAATCGGAGAAAGGGACCAGTCGGGACATACCACGGGTGGTTTATGTCGGCGGTGTAGGTACTCAAGGCCGAAGCGGAAAGGATCGGGCAAGGCATTGGATGTGATAGCCCTCAGCCTGATGCAAAGGTCTTCGAGCTTCACTCGCCATGTGCAGAGCCGAGTGGGATCTCGGGGGCCCAACATGTCACAGATGCGGTGCACTCGGCGCTGTAGAGGAAGCACTCGGGCTTGAAGCCAAGCAGCAACAAGATCAGTCGGCAGGAGCCCCTCTTGCTCCAGCTGAGCAACCCGGGCACTTGAGCATCCACGTCGAGGTATCTGACACCATACTTCAGCGACCATTGATGTTTCTCAGTCGGTCGGGCGAGGGAGAACTCGGGCAGGTTCAGGAGATCGGGGCCTTGATCGGGCGATTTGACGTAGAAGAAGGTGGTCTGCCAGTTTTTGCATGACTGGACGATCTCGGGACTTTTGTACTTATGCTTGCCGGCTGCGACAAGGCAACTGCCGCAGTCGGTCATGTCAGTCGGATATGTCGGCTCGCCACCTTCCGTGGCAGACGGCACCACAGCTCCCGTCCGAGCATTGTGAGCTCGGAGGTTGAAGAACCGCTTCCAGAGAGCGATGCTTGGGCGACAGCCGAGATACCCTTCACATAGTGTGGCGAAGCCGGAGAGAATCATGATGAAGTTCGCCGCGAGATGATGTGGTTGCAGGCGATGGATGTTGAGGGAGTCTCGAAAGAAGGCGCTGGCAGAGAGTCTGAATCCACGCTCGAAGTGAGCAAAGAAGACGACCCTCTTGCCAGCACGTGCATTGGGCACGAGCTCGGCGCCGTCAGCACGCCACTGGACCTCGGCGGCATCTTGTGGGCGCGAACCAGAGCTTCGATGGCACCGGCTGTGACATCCTGGCTTAATAGGAATGATAGACTACTCATATCAACAAGGTGCACCTTCTTTTCCGGATGCCCAGATCCAAAGAACTCTAAAGTTAAGCGTGCTTGGCTTGGAGCGATTTGAGGATGGGTGACCGACCGGGAAATTGTTCCCGGGTGCGCATGAGTGAGGAAAAAGTGCGTAGGAAAGACTAGTGTTGGTCTGTGGGGACAGTCTAGATCCCGTCAGGCGTACGCCGGGAACCGGTGGGTGTGGCCGGGGCGTTACAAATGGTATCAGAGCCGACCCTTGCGGTTATACGGGCGTGTGCAGGTCAGTGCGCGAACATGGGTGAGCCATGTGTCGGCACTGGACGCACAGACGTGTGCCAAGAGGGAACGTTCCTGTGGGCCGACGAGGACGTCGGTTCCTTTGAGTGGGGGTGTATGTGACATCCTGGCTTAATAGGAATGTTAGACTACTCATATCAACAAGGTGCACCTTCTTTTCCGGGAGCCCAGATCCAAAGAACTCCAAAGTTAAGCGTGCTTGGCTTGGAGCGATTTGAGGATGGGTGACCGACCGAGAAGTTGTTCCCGGGTGCGCATGAGTGAGGACAAAGTGCGTAGGAAAGACTAGTGTTGGTCTGTGGGGACAGTCTAGATCCCGCCAGGCGTACGCCGGGAACCGGTGGGTGTGGCCGGGGCGTTACACCAGCGGTGACTGTGGAGCCCTTCCAGCACCCGCGGCTGGCCTGAGAGGTGTCCCGCCGGGGCGCCATGGAGCTTGCAGGCGGAAAGAGAAGGAGGACGAGGAGCGCAAGTGCAGCTAGCGGTGAGATATTACCGCGGTGGGAGAGGAGCACGCGAGTGCGCGGCCGGAGCGGGTCCCGTGCACGGAGGCGGAGCACCGAGCGCGACGGAGAGCTTCGAGCGGAGCAGCAATGGCGCGTGAGAGCGAGAGGCGGAGGAGGAAGAAGGCTATGAGAGAAGGAAGAGGAAAGGGACCTCCCTTGTGGTTTATGTGGGCGGCGGGGGAGGGGAGTGGGATCCGTCTGTGGCCGTGTGGCTCGGTGTGGCCTAGCCCACAGGAAGACCAACCGGCAAACCGGCGCAAGAGATCCCAGTGTGGGAAGCGAGGCGTGCGACGTGGGGGTCGAGGCCTGCAGTTACGTCAAGTCGCGCGTGGTTCGTGGGCTCCAGTCCATTGACTGCATCCCGGAAGAATCGGAGGTAACCGTTGGAAGGCAATCGGCGAGGGATATTATTCTCAAAAAGTGAAGACAGAAGTCGGAGACGATTCAAATCAAATCGGACGAAGTCTTGGCTAGCCGAGTGTGAGCTCCGAGTCGGTCGATGAACTCGGAATGTTGCACTTGAAGAGGCCATAGCACTCGGAGGATGTTGGATAGAGATTGAAAACTGCAAAGGCCCCGCAGTCAAATGACCGTGGGACCTTTACAGCTTTAGGGGCTACTGTCGGGGGATTGGTACCCGGGTAGGCTCACCCAAGCGAAAGAAACCTTTCAAGACAAGGATGGACCGATTGGGCTGCAGCTGGGCCGAGCTGGGCAGGCGTACGGCCGATTGCTCCGAGGCAATCAGCCGTACCGAATGCCAGCAGTCGGCCCAGGCGCAACCGGTCCACCCTTTTGTCACCAAGGCGATTATCCGATTGGCCCGCAGCTGGGCCGAGGTGGGCATCAGCACGACCGATTGCCCAGAGCAATCGACCCTGCCGAGAACCACCAGTCGGCCCAGGCGCAATCGGTACGACCTACTATCCCTGGAGAAGTTGACCCCGAGATCAGTCGAGGCTACAAGTACGAGGTCATAAATGCGCAATCCCAAGAGATCGGGGTGGCAGAGACGCCAAGTCACATCGAAGACCTGGCAGAGATGCGGTGTCGACATCTCCGCCGATTCCGCAGATAAGACGACAAGACCGCACCTCCTAGCTCCACTGTTCACCATCATTCCCTACGAGTCTACAGCATGGGCCGCCGCTCGTCGGGTCCGGATCACCCGGAGAGGAGCAGTCGGTGGGCCCCAGCCGATTAGAGGATAACAGCTGGGCCCAATCGGCAGTGAAGTTACCGATTTACCCCGGGCTCATGCTATTAGAGCCCGGGGTACCCCTCCTGCGTGGGGGACGATCCACACATTCTCACCATTACTCACAACTCACTCAGTTCATTCACTGCTAGTAGTTACTCCTCAGGGAGGCAGGAGAGAGCCTTGCTCACGGCGGCGCTCACCTTCCCCTGAGTAGATAGAGAAGCAGTTATTGTAGCTCAGTTCCATTGATATAGAAGACACAAGCAGGAGTAGGGGTGTTATCTCTCCGGAGAGCCCCGAACCTGGGTACACCGTGGTGCCTGTCACCGTGTTTGTGCCCAACCCGATTCCGGCACCATCGACATCTTCTTCCTCGCATCTTCCTCTCACTTTAGCCATCCCCATGGCATCTGCCGTCACATATCGATGACACTTAGTCTAGAAGGTGTACTAGCATTGATCCACCCGCCGACACTTATAAACACGATACATATTACTTGGCGGAGTATGGTGAAAGTGACTTGACTATCTGTCCCGTGTTTTCTCGAGAACGCTTTAGCTTTTATAAGTTCAGTTCCTAGGCTTATCCTTGTGAAAGGATTGGGCCACTTTCTATTCCTCAGTTACCCTGTTCACTTTGCCTGTCTTTTACTTTTCTGTTGATTAAACCAAAAACCCCTAATTATTTACCTTTGAGTGTTTGCAGCCCTTTCCTTATCCAGTGTCACTTATCAACACCTTCTGCTCCTCGTGGGATCGATACTCTTATTTATCAAAAAGCTACAATTGATCCCCTAGACTTGTGGGTTATCAAGAATCGTTTATTGGCGCGGTTAACAGGGAAGGCAACCCAACTAAACCTATTAACTTCTCCGCCATCAACGAGCTTTTCTGGCGCCGTTGCCGGGGAGTGTAGCGCTGTTGGTAAGCGAAGCCGGTAAGGGAACTTTTATTTTCTGTTGCTACTTTCAGTCCTTATGGACTCTTCTGCTGTTGGTTCGTTGCTGGTAAGGAGCCGCCCCACGACTGTGGTGGTCACTCCTACCCCTACTGAAATTGTGCCCTATAAAATACCATCTGGTATTGTTGATTATGTCTTGGCTAATCGTTATACAGGAGAAGGACATCCGGGAGAACACCTTCTATATTTATCACAATTATGTTCTTTATTTAAGCTTGCAGGTGTGACGATGGAGTTTGTCATGAAGAAACTATTCTCCATATCACTCAAAGATAAAGCTTCAGATTGGTATAAGCTACTCGATAACTCTGATCTGCTTGAATGGCCAGAGCTTATGTCTCTCTTTTATGCAAAGTTTTATCCTCTTCGTGAAATTCACCAAGACAGGAACTACATCTACAACTTTTGGTCTCGCGACGGAGAGAGCATCGCTCAAGCTTGGGGGAGACTGAAGTCCCTGATGCTCAAATGCCCAAACCATGAGCTCCCCAAGGAAATTATACTTACAAATTTTTATGCCAGGCTTTCTCGTCAGGACAAGGAGATGTTAGATGCCTCCTCTAGTGGGGTATTCCAGACCAGAAGTATGGAAGAAAAATGGGATCTTATAGAAAGGATCCAGAAGAACACTGAAGACTGCGAAATTGATAAAGGTACTGAACCCGCTATAAACTATGAGCATGACTACATTGAGATTTATGTGAAGACTGATTACTTTAATACCTTTTGCTCTAAAATTGGTCTTGATTCCCAGCTAATGGTTGACTTTTGCAAGGACTTTGCTTCTCATATTGATTCTTCCAGTAAGTAGGAGAGTCAACATCATAAACCTTTCAAGGAGTCACCAATTGAGATTAATGTTACTGATCCTGTTTTACCTGCAGTTGTGTATGAACAGCCTCCTTATCCCTCCAGGATAAAGGAGCCCTCTTTTGTTACAGGTATTCTAAACAAGAATAGAAGGACCACTGACGAACCTAAGGACATGATCAAGGTCCAGCCTCAAGTTGCAATGGTCGAGGATCTGGTAACCAGTGATATCGAAGAATCCACTATTAGTTTTTGTGCTGTTGCCACTAACATTGTCACAGCCAGGAGCAAAGGCCCAATTTCAGGTACACCAGTTGTATCTGTCAAAGTAGGAGATCATAATTACTATGGGCTATGTGATTTGGGATCTAGCGTCAGCGCTATTCCCTTCACACTTTATCAAGAGATCATGCACGAGATTCAGCCGTGTGAGATCGAGGACATAGATGTCACTATCCATCTTGCAAATAAACAAACAATCTCTCCAGTTGGGATTGTAAGAGATGTTGAAGTACTCTTCGGGAAGGTAAAATATCCTACAGACTTTCTTGTACTTGGTTCAGTGCAAGATAGTTTTTGCCCTATTATCTTTGGTAGGCCCTTCCTCAGCACTTGCGGAGCTATAATAGATTGCAAGAAAGGTAAAGTTTCTGTAGAATTCAACGGTGAGCCATATGAATTCAATTTTTCTAAGTTTTCTAAGCAGCCTCGTGGTCCTGACCTGTCAAGTAGTGACAACATTATTGAAGAAATTGCTTCCATTGCTATTCCTCCTAATGACACTTTGCAGCAATTTATGGAAGACCACGAGAATGATATACATATGCAGGAGAGGGATGAACTAGAAGACATATTTTTAAGACAAACGCCCATCATGAAGCACAACCTCCCGGTTGAACCTTTAGGAATCCTCTCACAACCGAAAGAAGACCCGGTGTTCGACGTAAAACCACTACTCTGTACTAAGCGGAATTCTTCTTGTACTTCCATACCTTGAAACCAACTTCTTCCACTTGAGTCCACCATACCTTCCTACTTGTGGTATTCCACTACCACTCCTAAAGTATATAATTTATGTGCTATCTTTAGATGTTCAAAATCTTCTGTTTTGTGCCGTTGATTCAGCTCATGAGGAAGTGGTGGGTGACCCATGATCTTCTTAATTTGGACAAGTTTTATCTTGGGATTGCATGTCTAATCTGCAAACCCCTAATACGAGAAGGGACTGGCATGAGTGCCCAACTCGTAAAAGATAAATACTAACACACAAGTTCCTTCGCCCTTTTACGACTGATAACAAAGGAATCCAAGGGGATGTGATCGTCCCCACATGGGAGCCGTTCCTCGAAACTTGTCCAAATCATGAAGTGAGTGAGTTATCTATCAGCAGTCGTTGACGGATCATGCACCTCCCAAAAGTTTGTTTTTATTCTGTTTGATCTAGAGATGTCACATAAGTTTTCCCTGCTTACCCTTTTGCACGGGGTTTATCTTTATTTTGTGTTGAGTCAGTCCTTCCTACTTCCTTCCTTTCTAGAGAGAGAACAGACACTTGATGTTGATAAAGATGCTTGCATATAAAGTTTCATTGAAATCGAGCATGTTACATCTTTGTTGACATTATCTTTTGATAAGTGAGTTGTTTGCAAAAGCTTATGCTTAGTAAACATCTTCCTTTGTGTTGACATGTGCACTTCTTGACTAATAGCATGTTCTTTCAAAAGCTTCAACTGTTCCACTATAATTGAAAGAACAAAAGTAAAAGTTATTAGTTGTTCCTTGACCAAGGCTATGCTTGTCATGATTTGATGAGTTTTCCAGGTCCTACTTTGTTATAATTGTTACTACTTTTTGTAACAGCCCAGATTTCACAAAAAAATAAAAAATTTGTTTTCGGTGTGAATTGTTTGATTGTCTGATTTGTTTGCGGTGTTTGCATCCCCGATTTATCGATCGGCGATTATTTCCCCCCCCCCTCTTATCTCGTATCGGACGGAGACCGACCCTTTCCACCCTGACACTCGACCTTTGCGACACCGGGTTTCACCCGATCACCGTCGCGAAACCGCACGAGACCAGCCGCAGCCAACGGAACGAAAAATCCCGCTTAATAATTAAACAGGTTATTTTTATAGAGCGCCGGAAAGTGTTCTCGGAACGGTTCCAGCGCGAGGTGAACGCCTCCGGCTCGACGCGCTGATCGCGCAATTCGAAGTTTTACCCGAATCGGAGGTACTGCGGACCCCCAGCGGTCAGAAACGTGAGCACCGCGCGCGCGAGAGAAAATCGGGGATGTTTTTGCAAACTGCCAGCCACCTGGGCTATATAAAGACAACCACACTCCCACCCATTTCTAGGGTTTCCCTAGCCACAAAATTTGCAGCCACCCCCCTGTTGTTGCCCCAGATCTGCCCCAATAGACCCCCAAATCCCGAAACCCTATCTCTAGTTGCTCCCAGCCGGTTTGGGCCCCGCAAGTCCCTCCCCAGCCCGCTTCAGCGCCGCCCGGGCCCGATCTGGGTCTCGAGCCCGTAGAACCGCCACCGCCCGTGGAAGCGTCGCGTCGCCTCCGGCGAACTCCGGCTGCCGCGCCCGTCCGGTGAGCCACTGATGCGCCGCACTCCTCCCTTCCCCTCCTCACCTTGCCGTTCTTCCTCGCCTGGAGGAAGCCACGCCGTCCCACCGGAGCCAGCCACCGCGTCGTCGCGCTCGGGAAGCCCCGATCCAGCGAGCCCCTGCGCGTTGACCCCAGGTGGGCCGGCCTGAGCCCCACGGCCTAACAGGTGCCTGCAGCCCGAGCCGCCAGCCCGCCTGCCCCAGCCAGGCGCCAGGCCACCTCCAGCCAGATGGTCCGAGCCCAGTGGTGAGGCCCGTGCCATTTTTTTTTCTACCGCGCCCTGTAATTTTTTCTAAGTCTGAGTATTTTGTGCTGCTGATGTTGTTTTGTAATGCGATTTCCTGTTGATCCGTAGCTCCGATGAACGTGCCCCCAATATGAAAGTTGCTTAGAATTGCGTGTACTTCAATTCATCTTTTGTGAGCATTTGCATTTGAGGTCATTTTGATTGTGTAATTGTGTGCTAAACAGAGCATCAGATCGTTAATTGCAACAGCTGCTGTTAAACTTGCTGAAACTGTTGCTTGATTGAAACTTCGGGCGACGGTTGCTTCGCAACCGTGCGTCGGAATTGAGTGATTCCTTTTGCGTTGTGTTAAGCATTGTTTCTACTTAAGTTTCATGCATTCACATGCCATAATTGCTTGCCGCATCATGATTGTTTCTTGCTCCAAAGTAGCTACCTGCTGTTAGTGTGCTGCTGTTTATATTTTGTTGCAACTTCGGTCGACGAGTGTGTTGCGACCGTTTATCGGAATTGAGTGATTCCAATTGCATATTGTTAAGAATCATGTCTACTTTAGTTCCATATCATTTGTGAGCATGTTTGCATTCATTAACCTGTTTATGCATTGCTCTAAAGTGTGCTTCATGATGTTGGCAGATTGTGCCCGTAACTTGTTTTGCTTATATCTTTTTAACCGTAACTCCGTTTGGGGTGTTCTTTATATGTAACATGATTAGTTTTTCGTGTACTTTGTGTTTATGCTATTGTTTTCTGTTGTTAAGCAACCTAAAATATGATTTAGGACAGAACAGTACCAAATGTTTTAATCATCGTGCGGCACTTAGTGTATGCCATGTTTAGGTCGTGCCTCACTGAAATTGACTAGCATAGCTAGTTTACTTTGTGCTCCACCTCTTGACATGTTTGTGTGCTATGCCATGCTTGCTTGGGTTGCCATGTTAACAACCTTTGTTGATCACCTGTAGCTAAACAACTTGAACCTTTCTAAATGTGCGGTATCGTCGTGTGTGACGAGTACTCCACTTAAATTGTTAGTAACCGCTCTCGACGGTAGGTGCGATGTCTCGTGTTTCCTTCTTGTTGATGCTTGCTCGTGTTTTCCCCATAGTAATAGATGCTTGCTCGTTGATTGCTTTCTATTATTTATCGTCTTGTGTGCTTCCGCGGGTACCTCTCGGAGACGATGCGAGCTTGCGATCAACTACACCTTCGGAACCCGACTTAGCAACAGGCAAGGACTATACATTACTTATGATCCATTCTATTTCAACCAGCGGTTTGCATGCTAGTATAGGATAGGTTCGATGTTTGATCCTACCACATGTTTACAGCCTCTTTTAAACCGATACAGCCATGTCCCTTCCCAGCAAACCTTGTACTGCTATGTTACTATTGCTCGTTGCTCAGCCCCTGCTTAGTATGCATGATTAGGATGCTACGATGTTACCCTGTTACTTTTGGTTTGGGCTATCACATTATCATTATTATATTGTTGTTGATGATATGATTATTATAATGTTGACTATATTCGACGAAGGATGGAAGGTCTAGGCTATCCCGCCCCGACGCTTTGTTCCATTCGAGTCACCTAGGATCCGAGTTCCGGGTATTCGTTTTAAGACTGAGCGTGCCTAACCGCGTGTGGGATTTTATGGGTTCCCCTTTTCTTACCTACCTAGCTTCAAACATTTCTAGTGGTGTCCCAAGCTGATTTACCATTTGAAACCGTGTGTGTGCTGGTCAGCTGCCAGTAGTTTTCAAACCAACCTGGACCAGTGAGGACATAGTTTCCTTGCTGGCCCACCTTGTTCGGCTGAGGACCCGGTTTCCCATGTGTGATTAACCGGCTATCCAAACCCGAGACAGACGGTAGAGACCAGATCGAGAGAGCGGGCGGCTCCTGAGATGGATGTCGACTCACCGGGGGCCACCCGGATTTGTTCGTTGTTAATTAGAGGGACCTGTCATTTCGGATCTCTCGGAACTAAATCATAAAATGGTTGCCTATAATGGGTAGCAACTGAGAGTGATGGGCGTGCGTGCGGAGCCTTGTAATGGGCAGTTGGTACACCCCTGCAGGGTTAAATCTTTTCGAGAAGCCGTGTCCACGGTTATGGACGACTTGAGACCTACTCCTTGTTCATAGACAACAACAACTCAGATAATCTTAATATAACTTGATCAATGTGTGTGTGTGCCTTGACTGCTTCTTCTTCCTCGGGATGCGAAGAGGAGGACAAGGATAGGATAGGTGTTATGTTTGCGTATGTAGGTGGATAGCAGACTTGTTGGAGGCGATTCCTCATCGAATGCTTGGCTCCTTATCTTACTCTCTAGATCGTTAGCCACTTCATAAATGCTAGTGCGGCAGCAACCTCACCACTTACCCCTTCCTTACCGTAAACTACTAGTTGTCCTAGAATGACGAGTGATGAAGTCCTTGCTGGGTCAGATGACCACTACAGTTGGATGCTGAGTACCTCTGTACTCATGATACTACCCCCCAAACTCTTTTCAGGGTTCTTGATTGACAACAGGTATGGTGATCGACGTTTCACGTGGAGACTCGACGACGACTAGTTAGGCGGATCCCGGCGGAGGGCCTGGACCCGTGTGGTTATGGGATCGATGTTTTTCTCTTTGCGAGTAGGATTTGATTGTAGTCTGTACTCAGACATGTATCTTCCGCTGTTGTATTGTATTAAGGAAGTTGTATGCCGATTGTATGAGATGTTGTATCCTTGTATCTGTAATGTTGTGATATCATGTTGGAAATCCGGGGCATATGACTCCGTCATATGTCGCGGTGGGACCGATATCTGCTTCGTCCCCGGATCTGGATGGAAACATCTAGATCTGGAACAGTGCCGCATATCGGGCCTTACACTTTCTCATAAGGACCTTATGAGTTGAGGTTGCTGTTGAGGATGTTTAAGTTTGGTGAGGAATCTTGATGCTTCTTGTTCGTATTCTTTTATCGACACTTCACTCTCTTATCGACACTTCACTCTCTAACAATCGCTTGGGGACAAGCGAGGTCTAAGCTTGGGGGAGTTGATACGTCCAAAAAGCATCACTATTTTATATTGTGATTTCACCCTATTCATTGATATATTCCACTTTAAAGTATTGTTCTTATGTTGTTTTGGCTTATTTTACACAGTTTACAACTTTCCGGTGCCGAAGCAGCAGAACCAGAATTCAGCGGTAAAAAGTGGATACCAAGTTGCTAAATCAGATCACGTCCAAATGCGATGAAATTTTACGGGGAGCATTTTTATGAAGATTGACTGGACATCACCGAAGGAGGAGGTGAGGGGACCCACCAGGCATCCAGAAGGGTGCCTGGCGCGGCCCCCCTCCTGGCCGCGCCAGGCACCCTCCTGGGTGCCTGGTGGCCCCCCTCGGTGCCCCCTTTCGCCTATATAAGCCCCCTGGGGTGGAAACCCCTAAAGAAGAGTCGTTTCCGTGTTTCGCCGCCGCCACGGGGCGGAAACCTACAGAGGAGAAAAGCCATCTCCGGCGGGCAGATTCCGTCGGGGAGATCACCTCCCGGAAGGGGAGATCGTCGCCATCATCATCGTCATCATCGTCATGGGCATCATCGAGATCATCATCAACATCATCCCCAACATCGGCTCCATCTCCATCCCATCTCATCTCACAATTTCAACTTGTGTTGTAATCCGTACTATCTATCATCTCTACTCTGTTGGTGTTGATTAATATTTTGTGGTGAATGCTATTGAGTTTTGTTGGAGAAATATCATTGTGTCCAGATTGTTTACCACCCATCTATCACCTCTGATCATGATCTCTTTTATGTCTTAAGAGTAGTTACTTTAGTTCTTGAGAACATGGGAGAAGACTAGTTGTTAGTAGTCATATGATGCTGAAGTATTATGTGTTTTTTGATACTTAAGTTGAGTTGTTATTTCTCTAGTGGTGTTATGTGAGTCGAACACATAACACTTCACCTTTCATGGGCCTAGAGCAATACATTGTACAAAAAGGATGCTTATGGTGGGTTGCCGGAGTGACAGAAACCTGAACCCCAGTTCGCAGACTTTCACACAAGGGAGTTATGGATCCTTGATCGTAACGATGTGGTTAGGCTTATGCCTTAATTACTACCTTGTATTTGCGGATGCTTGCAAGGTGTGTAATCATAAGAGTACACTTATCTTAGTCTAGAAGGTGTACTAGCATTGATCCACCCACCGACACTTATCAACACGATACATATTACTTGGCGGAGTATGGTGAAAGTGACTTGACTATCTCTCCCGTATTTTCTCGAGAACGCTTTAGCTTTTATAAGTTCAGTTCCTAGGCTTATCCTTGTCAAAGGATTGGGCCACTTGCTATTCCTCAGTTACCCTGTTCACTTTGCCTGTCTTTTACTTTTCTGTTGCTTAAACCAAAAACCCCTAAATATTTACCTTTGAGTATTTGCAGCCCTTTTCTTATCCAGTGTCACTTATCAACACCTTCTGCTCCTCATGGGATCGATACTCCTATTTATCGAAAAGATACAATTGATCCCCTAGACTTGTGGGTTATCAAGAATCGTTTATTGTCGCGGTTAACAGGGAAGGCAACCCAACTAAACCTATTAACTTCTCCGCCATCACCCGCGCTGCTAACATTTACCTACGGTGAGGGCTCTACATGCTGCACTGCTAATGTTCAATCTTCTATGGCCATTATCCTAGTAGTGTGACTGACGAGGGGGTGACCCCACTACTCCTACTAATGGGCCTACCCGGTGTCATTGACGGCCCACGGAGCTACCGCCGGATTCACCTTGGCCCGCTAGATGGCATCGACATTGGGAGTCCTCGACTGAGAAGGAAGGTGCAGGGACTTGCCGAACAAGCTAGGGTTAGATTTCCCGTAATTGTAGATTGATTCCTCGAGACCTGGTCTACTATATAAAGGCCAGGAGGGGCAACGAATAAAGAGAGACATCGCCTGTAGCCCTAGCCTAGAGCGCATCTGCCTTGGCATCCCCTGTAAACTTCTCCACAATCAATATATCGAGCAGGAAGTGTATCCTCCTGTTTGCCGACGAGCTTATCGTCCAACCTGTGTCTTCTCCGACTAGCCCAGGGTCCCTAACCATGGGACTTGCCGGGGCCGATCCTCGACAATTGGCGCCGACCGTGGGGACCACACAGGTTGGAATTACGATCTCGGCGGTCCCATGTTCAGCAAATCGCAACTCAAAGGCAAGAGCCGGACCCAACCCACTCGAAGGATTCAAGGTGACGGCAAACATCTTCGCCGTCCCAGCAGTCTCGATCGAGTCGCAACCATATCAGACCCAGTACAGTGGAGGCAACCAAACACGGCGTCAGCGACGAAGGAACCAACGACCCAGAAGAGCCGCAAAGAAACCCTACGCAGGAGTCCCACTCGAGGAGGCGCGACATACAGCAGAAGACCCGCAGGTCTTCCGACGGCCCACCACCACCCGGGCACCCGCCGAGCATAACGACGATGGCTACGAGCCTGACACCAGCAACCAAGAATATCGCCACCAAAGGAGGAATCGACGACCCAGGAGGCGCGCCAGGGAGATCTGCAACGAGGACAAACCCCGCAAGCTGCACGACGCAGTCGAGGAGCCAAGGGCCGTCCGACGCACCGCCACGCGGGCACTCAACGACAGCCAAGACAGCAACTCGGAGACACCGGTCGGCGAATACTACGACCCGGAGCAAAGGCCGGACGAATTCGCCAACCTAATCAAGCATGAGGACACAATTCGAGGAATCGAAACAGACCCTCGATTCTACGAACACCCGGAGGACCACGAGCACGTCTTCACAATCTCAAGGAGGAAGAGGCACAGCGGATCAAGCAAACTCACGGTCAGAGAACAGCTTGCAGGACCCTGCACAATTCACAACTTTGAAGATGAATGGGAGCGCATCAGATCCAACCACACCCTGGGAGAATGTCGCCTGTTCAACGAGCTGGCCGACGACCTCAGGAACGAAAAACGCAAAGGAGTCAAGCGCGCTCGAGAGCTCGAGCAATCGCCACCACCAAGCCCCGAGGGGCGCCACGGCCCGCCGCATGGGCCGGTGCTCATGATACAGGAAAGCAGGGTGCCACAAGCGCGGCGTGACGCCCACACCCTGCAGGCTACAGCAACCGAGAACATGAAACCAGTGGAAATCTACCAACTGCACGACGCGGAGACCATCATCACGTTCTCGCAGGATGACCACCCGCCAGCCATACCAAGACCAGGACACGCGCCCCTCGTGCTCGACGCACAAATCGGAGGATATGACATGGATAGGGTTTTCATGGACGGAGGCAGCAGCATGAACATCATCTTCGCAAGCACCCTACATAAAATGCTGACCCATCGGTCGGTATGGAAGAAGTCAAGCACCGTACTAAACGGCGTAGCACCTGGAGAAGCAGCAACATCACTCGGATCAATCAAGCTTGAGGTTGTCTTTGGCAACCGACGCAATTTCGCCAAACACGTCCTCGAGTTCGAGGTGCTCGACTGGCCATCTCAATACCACGCCATATTGGGACGACCAGCATTTGCGCAGTTCATGGCAGTACCATACTACGCCTATCTCAAGCTCAAGATGCCAGGCTCAGCAGGAGTCCTCACGGTCAATGGAAGCTTCATCAAGTCAGACCAATGCGATCGCGATTTCCACAAAATCTCCGACACACTAGGATCGGACCAAGAACTGAGAGAAATGTTCATGGTCGTCGACAAGAAACTCTTCCCATTGGCAAGCCGCAGCGAGTCAAAGGAGTATGGTCCTATCTTCAGCATCGACAGCGACACGGTCACGCACCAAGTACACCCGACGGACCCAGGCAAAACAGTCCGCGTGTACGCCCACCTGCCAGAGGAACAAGCGACCGATCTAGTGGCTCTCCTTCGAGACGAGTGGAAGATATTCGCCTGGTGCCCAGCCGACATGCCTGGCATACCACGCGAATTCGCAGAACACGTTCTAAACGTCAAACCAAACACGAAACCAGTGAAGCAAGATCTGAGACGATTCTCAGAGCCCAAGCGTAGGGCAATCGGAGAAGAAGTCAACCGATTGCTCGACGCCCAGTTCATCCGAGAAACCAAGAAGGCCACTTGGATTGCAAACCCAGTGCTCGTACCCAAGAAAGACACGGACGTACTGCGCATGTGCGTCGACTACGGGCCAGTGAACAAGCATTGCCCGAAAGACCACTTTCCCCTGCCAAGGATCGACCAAATAATCGATTCGACCGCGGGATGCGATCTGCTTTCCTTTCTGGACGCATATTCAGGATACAACCAGATCAGGATGAAAGAAGAAGACGAAGAGCACACCTCATTCATCACACCTTATGGTGTATTCTGTTACAAGACCATGCCCTTCGGGCTGAAGAACGCAGGCGCCACGTACCAGCGGATGATGCAAGCCTGCCTAAAGGAGAAAATCGGGAGGAACGTACAGGTGTACGTAGATGATATCGTCATCAAGACCTACAAAGCAGACACGCTACTCGACGACCTGCGCGAAACCTTCGCAGCACTCAACAAATACAGGATCAAGCTGAATCCAAAGAAGTGCGCCTTCGGCGTACCGGCCGGAAAACTGCTCGGCTACATGGTCTCCGCCCGAGGAATCGAAGCAAACCCCGAGAAGGTCCAAGCCATTGCCAAGATGCAAGAGCCGACTGACATAAAAGGAGTACAACAGCTAACTGGAAGGCTCGCAGCACTAAGCCGTTTCATCAGCCGGCTAGGGGAACGCACGCTGCCTTTCAACCAACTGCTAAGGAAAAGAGAAAAATTCGAGTGGACAGAGGAAGCCCGCCAAGCGTTCGCGGACCTCAAAAAGACGCTCTCAACTCCACCAGTTCTGGCGGTACCCAGGGACAAAGAGAAACTCTACCTCTTCATAGCAGCACGCAGCAGCGTAGTAAGCACGGCACTCGTCGTCGAACGCACGGAAGAAGGCAAGATCCAAAGCATCCAGAGGCCAATCTATTACCTCAGCATGCTACTGAACAAGTCCCAGCAACGATATCCACACTACCAGAAGTTACTGCTGGCCGTCATCATGACTGCACGGAAGGTGTCACACTACTTCGACGAGCACCCGATCACCATAGTAAGCAGCGCCCCACTCGCGGACATCCTCAAAAACCCAGGAGCAACTGGACGAGTCGCCGAGTGGAACATAGAGCTCAGCCCGCGAGATCTACAGTTCAAGCACCCAACAGCAATCAAAGCCCAAGTACTCCCAGACTTCCTGGTCGAGTGGGCAGAAGTACAAACACCAGGACCCCCGGATCTGTCGAATTCATGGTCAATGTTCTTCGACGGATCGAAAAGACAACAAGGAGCAGGAGCAGGAGTCGTCCTAATCTCCCCCAAAGGAACGAAGCTGAAGTACATCCTCCTGATAAATTTCAGCCACGCATCCAACAACGAAGCAGAGTACGAGGCGCTCCTCCACTACATGCGCATGGCCAAAACATGCGGAGCCACCCGCCTCATCATCTACGGGGACTCCAATCTCGTCGTCCAACAGGCGATGAGAAATTGTGACGCCCTAGCCGACAACATGGCAGCGTATCAGAAACTCTACAACGAACTCGAAGGGAGTTTCGACGGCTGCGAGCTCAACTACATCACCAGCCAACAACACGGAGGCGGACGAGCTCGCAAACATCGGATCGACCCGAGGACCAATACCACCCGGAGTTTTCCTGGAAAGCTTCAGCCAAAGGTCCATCAAAACACCGGCGGTGGCACTCGAGACAGCCGAGGAAGAAGAGGACGCAACAGACCCAGCGCAAGTGGCATCAGCAAGCCCGTCAGAAGGCACCGGCACCAGCACACCCGACGGCAGAGCAGCAGACGAGCTCGACGGACCAGCCTGGGAAAAACCATTCCTTCGGTTCATAATCGAGGGAACGCTACCGCAAGACGTGGCCGAAGCACGGCGCATCAGCAGACGCTCCAAAGCATTCACGGTGATCAACAGACAGTTGTACAAACGCAGCATTGCGCAAATACTTCAAAAGTGCATCGACGAGGAAGACGGCAAAGCCCTACTCCTCGAAATCCACGAGGGCACATGCGGGCACCACGCAAGCAGTCGAGTACTCGTGTCCAAGGCATTCCGATCGGGATTCTACTGGCCCACAGCTATGAAAAACGCAGAGGACATAGTGCGGCGCTGCGTCGCCTGCCAAAAATTCGCTAACAGGTCGCACGCCCCGGCCTCAGAGCTCAAGACCATACCGTTATCCTGGCCATTCGCCACCTGGGGACTCGACATGGTCGGCCCGCTCAGGAAATCATCCAAAGGAGGAAGGACACATCTACTGGTCGCAGTCGACAAGTTCACCAAATGGATCGAAGCAGTGCCAATCACCAGTTCCACCGCCCTCACGACCGTGAACTTCATCAAGTCAATAATCTTCAGATTCGGAGTGCCACACAACATCATCACAGACAATGGCACAAACTTCACAGCTGCCGAAATCCAGAACTTCTGCGAAGAGCTACGCATTAAAATAAACTACGCGTCAGTCGCGCACCCACAATCCAACGACCAGGTGGAGAAAGAAAACGGACTCGTATGCGGAGGACTCAAGAAGCACCTCCTCGCACCACTCGAGCAGGCCGCCGGAAACTGGGTAGAAGAGCTCCCCGCAGTACTTTGGAGCCTACGGACCACGCCAAATACTGCGACCCAATTTACACCGTTCTTTATGGTTCACGGGGCCGAAGCAATACTACCACATGACCTCAAGTTCGGAGCACCTCGGGTCACGGGGTACGAAGAAGAGGAAGCAGAAGAAGCACTCCAAGAAGACAAAGACACAGTCGACGAGGCAAGAGACGTGGCCCTGTCAAAGTCAGAAGGATGCCAGGACAAGCTGCGCACCTACCAAAGCAGTCGCCTTCGAACCAGAACCTTCAACAAAGGGAACCTAGTACTACGACTGATACAAGAGAAGGTCCACAAATTATCCCCCCAATGGGAAGGCCCATTCATAATATCAGAAGTCATCGGAGGCGGCGCTTACAGGCTGAAGAACCCAAAGATGGACGAAGATGTGGGCAATCCATGGAATGTCGCAAACCTGCGACTATTCTACCCTTAACATCAATCGGTTGGACATGACCGGCAACACATGTAACCATTCGACCGCAATAAAAGCATATGTTGCCCAAACATTACCAGCTTTCAAAGCACTCGGGGGCTTAAGAAAAATACCCCCGAGCCCTGCTATCGCCTACGTGATCTTACATCAAAAAGCACTCGGGGGCTTAAGAAAAATCCCCCCGAGCCCTGCTATTGCCCACGCGATCTTACATCAAAAAGCACTCGGGGGCTTAAGAAAAATCCCCCCGAGCCCTGCTATCGCCTACGCGATCTTACATCAAAAGCACTCGGGGGCTTAAGAAAAATCCCCCCAAGCACTGCTATCGCCTACGCGATCTTACATCAAAAAGCACTCGGGGGCTTAAGAAAAATCCCCCCGAGCCCTGCTATCGCCTACGCGATCTTACATCAAAAGCACTCGGGGGCTTAAGAAAAATCCCCCCGAGCACTGCTATCGCCTACGCGATCTTACATCAAAAAGCACTCGGGGGCTTAAGAAGAATCCCCCCGAGCACTGCTATCGCCTACGCGATCTTACATCAAAAAGCACTCGGGGGCTTAAGAAGAATCCCCCCGAGCACTGCTATCGCCTATGCGATCTTACATCAAAAAGCACTCGGGGGCTTAAGAAGAATCCCCCAGAGCCCTGTTATCGCCTACGCGATCTTACAACAAAAAGCACTCGGGGGCTTAAGAAGATCACCCCGAGCATGGCAACAATCATATGGAGCACCAAGTACTCTAAAGAAAACTTTGGAGGAAGCACAGGACACAAGCTCATTTAGTCTTCACCCGATCGCCAACGATCACCTAAAGACTCGGGGGCTACTCCCATCGGGAGCGCTGCCGCGCACCCGATAAAAGGACAGAAATCAACGGAAGAACGACAAGGGAAACAAATCTAAAGGCTACGCTTGACTCTACAACTCAAACGTAGCCTCGGGGGCTACTCCCATTGGGAGCGCTGTCGCGCACCCGATAGAACCCACATTGCAAAGTTCGGGCGAACTCGAACACAGCTCTCGATCGCCAAGGACTCGAACACAGCTCTCGATCAGGACTCGAACACAGTTCTCGGCTGAGCAAAAGCCCAAAGATAAAATTCTGTTGCAAAAGACTCAAGCACAGTTTACATCACAAGTACAAAAGGACTCAACTACATTTGGATAGAAGGCAGCTCCTGTTACAAGAGGGAATCACCCAAGGAATTATGACTTCTACATGTGTGCCCATGAGGGGTAACCGACTCTAGTACAAGAGCACCATCAAAGGAGGAGTCAAAGTAGCAGGCTCATGATTTCAATGACATAACAAAAGGTGAAACTCGACTTATTTGCGGAGCCATTGAAGGCGATGCTCCACCAGCTTCTTCTCCAGCTCCGCCCAAGCTACCGGCGAAGATGACGCCGCCGCCTCCAGTTCTACAAGGTCGCCTGCCGCGCTCGTTTAACCGGTGGCTTGACATCGAGGTCTTCTTCAGAGCCAGAGGGGGAAGCAGTTGAAGACGGCTCACCACCAGCACCAGAAGAGTCCCTGGAGGACGAAGCAGTCGAAGAAACAGGCGAAGGACCCCCCCGACCTTGCGGAAACGTCGCTGCTTGACTCCTGAGCTCGCGGGTCCATACTGTTGCCGCACGGATCAAAAGCACGGACGGCAAGAGTGCTCTCACCATCAAAACGACAACAAAGAAAGTCGCCATCACGCAGACCCAAACGGCGAGAAAACGAACTCCAACCAGAGCCAAGAAAGACCAAGCGGGAACGGTCAAACTCCAAATCGACATAGGAGGGAGCTCGATCGCTCCCCTGATGACGCAGAAGCAAGCCATTCAAACCAAGATCGTCCACAACGGCAGAAAAAGAAGGAGGAAGAAGAACGCGAGTGGCATTAAGGCCACGAAAGCGCAATAAGAAGTCATGCCGCCAAAAGCCCTCCGCAACAGACGAAGAAGGTGGTAGCGGAGTGCCATGTCGACCACCGCGTCCAGAACGAGGAGCACGTCCACTTCTACTACGACGGACGCGACCACGGCCGGAGCCTCGCTTTGGAGCCATGGAAAGTTAGAAAAAGGGAAATAGAAGAGGAGATAGATGGAGGAAAGCAAACCAGGACGAAGCCAATTTATAGTGCAAGGAAGCCCCGACGCGGCAAGGCCAAGCGATGCCCGCACTTAAAGCTATGCTGACGCTTCAGAATCCGAGGCCAAAGATGCTCGCCCACGGGGTGCGCTGTTCATACTACCATCAAATCACGCGCGTTGGAAACGCGCGCCTCGGGAACTTAACCGGCGCTGCTCGCACGCCACTGAGCTCATTATCATGACCGGTTAAGATGAAAAGACGGTTCACTGCCAAGCATCTATGACAATAACCACACAGCGACGTGGTTATCCTGACGGGAAAAAAAGCAGAAGACCAACCAACGTCTCGTCACAAGTAAAGCTTATCAGGAACGCCAGCGAAACCCAGAAATTTTATCAGATTTTTTTCCATCAAAGAAAAAACTTCTCACTCCCATCGGGAGGAGCCCATCCCGAGAGTCCCCAGGTGCTCACTCATCTGAAGCTCAACCAGGTGCTCGAGTGATCACTCGCACGCACTAGAGTTACAGGTGCTCCCTCACCTGTGGACCCACGAGGTGCTCGAGTGATCATTCGCACTCTTGAGAGTTTCGGGTGCTCCCTCACCTCTGAAAGAAACTCGAACAGCTCTCGAGTAATTACTCGCAGAAGGATTCCTCGCCTGAGCACTCGAAACAAGCTCTGCGAGTAAGATGAGTGAACAGCTCGCTTGATGATTTGTTCCAAGCGCCTCAAAAACACATCTATTCCTGGAACCACGACACACTGTGCCCAGATGCCACGCAAGACTAGCGTGTAGGTAAGACCCCGCTGCGAAGTTCGGTCGGGCTGGGACTTGCCGAAGAGCGATTTCACTCCCAACCTTTCCATGCGCTGCGCATGAAGTATAAAGCCGGGCGGACGCGCCTTAGGCTACGCAACCAACTGGCGGCAAATGAACACCGTAAGACCTGAAGCGGCCGGACTTTTGCTATGCTCCAGTATTCCAAGCTCATGTCGAGGGACATGAGTTTGATTGGGCGGTCGCGGTATTTACCACTAGCGCAATTCACTAAGGCTCGATCCGTCGACTCCTTGGGCCCTTTCTGCTTAGCATCCCTCAAAACAGGTTTTGTCATGGCCACCATGCTGCCAGCGACCGCGGGTACACCGCGCATACAAGCCACGGACGTATGAAAACGAACTCGAGTCCCTGCGCGACTCTTCGAGTCCCCCAGGCACTCGGGGGCTACTGACGAGGGGGTGACCCCACGACTCCTACTAATGGGCCTACCCGGTGTCATTGAAGGCCCACGGAGCTACCGCCGGATTCACCTTGGCCCGCTAGATGGCACCGACATTGGGAGTCCTGGACTGACAAGGAAGGTGCAGGGACTTGCCGAACAAGCTAGGGTTAGATTTCCCGTAATTGTAGATTGATTCCCCGAGACCTGGTCTACTATATAAAGGCCAGGAGGGGCAACGCATAAAGAGCGACATCACCTGTAACCCTAGCCTAGAGCGCATCTGCCCTGGCATCCCCTGTAAACTTCGCCACAATCAATATATCGAGCAGGAAGTGTATCCTCCTGTTTGCCGACGAGCTTATCGTCCAACCTGTGTCTTCTCCGACTAGCCCATGGTCCCTAACCATGGGACTTGCCGGGGCCGATCCTCGACAGTGACCCAAACTTCAAAGATGCTCATGTCGACAATACTGAACTTTTTCAAGTAGAACACTTCTTCATTTGAGGCCATCTTATGTATGTTCACTGTCGTGCCAAAAACTGGTGTCAAGACATGCCCCCCCTATTTTTCGGCAAAACACGTATGCCAAAAAATTAGTTGTGCCATGATTGTTCTAATGACGATGTCAACACTCCATTGGCCATGGATGTTCTTAGGACGATAATTATATATCGACCATTTCTTTTTTGAACCTATTCATGCAGACTTGGGTGAAACCTTCTGAACTGAAAATAATAAGAAATCCATCAGTAATTCCCACATATCAAGATCCAAATCTCAAAGATATCCTCTGTATTTGATTGTCCACCCTTTTGCTAGAATCTGTAATTAACAAATAGTGATCTTCCTCCAATCCTTGCTTTCGCTTGGATATAAAATTTCCCATTTGTGGACGAACCGGCGGGCTCCTGTGTTGGCAAACTCGGCATCGGCTCTTCAGCAATATGAAATACGCCATGATTAACATGCCATATGTTTGTTGTGCCAACTCATTTGCTCTTCAATGTCATGTCTAAATATACTAACAATACTAAAGCAATCCAATGTAGAAATTATATCTAGACATTTATCAAGATAAATATTAAGTGCTTCTTCAAAAGACATGAAATCCATAGATATTTGATGCACAACTAATAGCGACACACCAAAATCCTCAATATGCAGAACACCTATATCAAGCAAAATCTCTGAACCAAATAATAAAACCAACAATGATTTTGCTTCTCATAGATTCTAAAAATTAATTGATTACATCATATTAGGCCAAAGCTTAATCCCACTCACCAATTCTGCAATTATGAATTGGTCTATGAAACATATTTTCAATGAATGTTCACCTTCTCTCGGTTTCCGATTAGACTAAGAACGATGTTTACAAAACCACACCGGTCATGTTTAGATAAATTCTTAGGACGATAGAAAAATATCGTCCTTAACATAGGGTCCGCGTAGAATTCATCCACCAAAGCATGTATAGCCGAAATAAATATATGAAAAAAAATCGGCCCTTTGAATAAGCTACACAATTTAACTAATCAAATGTATAGTGATTTGCTAATACCCTGTCATGATGTAATAAATCGTATTTGCATCCATGTATAAAAATAATCCCATGGAGGGTAACCAATCATACCTGGGGATGAATTCCATGGTAAAGGCATCAATGGCATGTTTGAAGAATATGAATGATGTGCTAACCGAAGATTATTTTTCGTAGATGAAAACCTTCGGCTTAATCTCTTATAAGATGATTTATCCTTCTTCACGTTTGTTGTACTTCTTACAATAGGAGCTTGCACATCATTTTTTGTTTGACTACTTTTCTTGGGAACCAATGCCATATTCTTCTTCCCAAGTTCTTTTGCACTAAGCTTTTTTAATTTCTTCTTTTTCCAATACGGTAAGCCGAGTGGGTGCCTCGGTTGTGATTCTTTTTCAAGCAATGGAAATTCCTTTTTCACTTTGTACACTCTCAACTCCTTTTATTCAGATTTGGCATCTTGGTTTTCAACATTTGCTTGCTCCGCTTATTTGCCTGTAGTAGTCAATGTCAATGCTTTAATTGGCTCTTTATCATTTGAAATAAAATCTGAAGTGGCAAACTTATGACATTGTTTTTTGACACGGTATACTTGCTTGACCACCTCCTTCTTCTTCCTCAATCTCCGTATAACTTCCTTTTGAGTGAAACGGTCTTTGTTCCACCTCACCCCTCACCGCCGCCTCTCCCTCTCCCCTCGCAGGTCGTTGGCGGCAGAAGATCGAGTCGCCACCGCCAAGGCCATGGACGGCCCGGCCTTGGAGCTCGCCGCACCGCCCCGGAAATGCCCTGGCCTCGCCTGACCATGGGATCCGGCAACTGGCGACCGGATGGCTGCGGCGGCACGCCGGCGGGGGCGGCTGATACGTCCCGAACGTATCTATAATTTCTGCTTGCTCCATGCATGTTTTATGTGATATTTCTATGTTTTAGATACACTTTCATACACTTTTGATCATATTTTGACTAACCTATTAACTCAGTGCACCCCAGTGCCAGTTCCTATTTTCTGTTGTTTTTCTATTTCAGGTTTCCCCCATATTAAAAGTGCTCCAAAAATTCGGGAAAATACAATAAAAATCAGCGTAACAGAAACTTCCGGAAGAGCCAAAGTGGGGCCAGAGGGCCACCACCAGGCGCCCAGGCGCCCTCCCGGCGCGCCCTAAGGTGGGGCCGCGCCAGCGGGCCGCCTAGAGCCCTGGTGGCCCCCTGGCTGCCCCCTTCGCCTATATATTCTCCGTGACGGGAACCCTACGAAGACAGAACCCTTTTCCCCGATCTCTCCTCTGTTCCGCCGCCATCGCGCTTCCAAGATCGGGAGCGCCAGCAGACCTCTTCCCGGCACCCTACCGGAGGGAGGATCGGCCTCCAGGAGCTTCTCCTCCACCATGGACGCTTCCCGGATGATCCGTGAGTAGTCTACCTTGGACCATGGGTCCATGATCAGTAGCTATGTGATGTTATCCTCCCCTCTTTGTTCTTCATGGATTAGACCTTGTGAGCTACCCTACATGATCAAGGCACATATGTAATTCTTTCTGTTGTTGCTATGCTGAGTTTGCTGGGATCTGATGGATTATGAGACTATGTTCAGTTTGTGATTGAGTAATATATTTGGTTCTTATCTTTTGTATTTTTGTTCTTGAGTAATTCTTGCATGTTCTCCGTTGCTGTTTATTGCTTTGGCCAAGTAGTAGGTAGTGAATCCAAGAGGGAACGTTATGCTCGATTATGGGTTCATGCCCCCTGATGACTAGTTTGAGTGACAGAAACATGAGTCTAGGGGATGTGATGTTGCCACAAGGGGGGAAACAACAGTGCTGGTAACCGCGGTTGCAAGGATTGTTTACTTTACGCAAAGTTCTTTTAATGTAGTTGTCTGTTGCTTTGGGTTTACACTTTGGGTGGGGCTCGCAACTTAATACCAGCGAGATGTTTTGGATAGATATATCTCAAGGTGGATGATTAGTAGTAGATGCAGTTGGATTTCGGTCTACTTATTTTGGCGTACCGCCCATGCTTTTGAGCCTCTTCCTTTCTTTTGTAGCATAGTTAGCATTGGTTTTACTTTCAACTTGCAATCACTATTATCATTATCCCTTGTGTTTGATCCTTTGTAAACAACAAGGCCGGAGAGATTGACAACCTCTTTGAACTTCGTTGGGAGCAAAGTTATTTGTATCTGTTTGCAGGTCCACGTCAACCGTCTAATTCCAGCGCTGTTGTCACCTACTTGTCGCTTTCGGAGTCCTACGGGAGACAAACCCTATCCTCTACGTTAGCAGAAATTTGCTGCTATCCTACATCTCACCTTCCACTTGGGGTAACCAACGAAGGGCGAGAAGCCATTATCATCTCTGGCACATCAGCGGTGCGCGTCGACTACCGTCGAGTGGCACGGCGGCGAGGCCCAGATGGGCTCGAGCGGGCCTGGCGGCACGGCTCCAGGGCCCTGCGAGGTCCAATCCGGCTGGGAGCTACGTTGGGGCAACGTGGCTCAAATCTGGACCATTGATCGCCAGATCTGACGGTCCAGATCTATTAGAGGCTAGTGTTTCGGTGGGGGGCTGTGGCCAGAATTTTGGGGCAATTTTGGAGGGGGTGGCTGCAAAAATGGACTAGGGGTAACCCAAAAATGGGTGTGAGAGTGGTGGTCTATTTATAGGGCCGGTTGGCTGTCAGGTTTATGCAAACACCCCCAGTTTTATCTCTCGCGTTCGATGCTCATGTTTCTGACCGCAAGGAGTCCATACGACCTCCGATTTGGGAGAAATCTCGAGCCACGCGCTCAGCGCAGCAAGCCGGTCAATTCTAACTCACTTCAATAACGTTCTGAGAACATTTTTCCGGTTCCCAATAAAATATTATGTTTATTAAATAAATGGGGTTTTCGTTCCGATGGCGATGGATGGTCTTGTGCCGGCTGTCGAGACGGTGCTCGGGTGAAACCCGGTGTCGCAAGGTCGTGTGCCATGGTGGAAAGGTTCGGTCACGCATACTGGTACGAGAAGGAGGGGGGAAATATAATCACCAAGTAATAAATCGGCGAAGCAAATACTACAAACAATGCTAGCAATCAACAAAATAAACAACAATCAAATTTTTTAATTTGGGTGATAATCTCAGGCTGTTACATTACACCACCACCAACAAGGGATCTCGTTCCGAGATCCTGGAAGATCCAGGGAGAGGGGGGAGAGAAAAGAGAGACGACGTTCTTCAACACTACAAACAAGGGACTCTGCTCCATGTTGTACGATGACCTTCCATCGAGAAAACTTTCCGTAGAGAGATGACAACGTCGGAAAACGAAACCATCATGTGTTCAGAAGAAGAACGACAGCGAGATCTAGATCTAAAGGATACTGTTCCCACTCAAGATCATGAAGACACTAGGCTAGAGGATGGAGGGCAAGGAATGACCAAGATGTTATCCGTAGTCGGAGAAAGCAAAGGTACTACAGGAATTCCCAAACCTAAGATCGAAATCGAGACTATACGTTGCAAACAGGGCATTGTAACGGTTCCGAAACTTCACTTACTCGAGATCCTAGAGTTTGAAGGGGGATAAGTCGAGAGTAAAACACTTACGGCACTTGTCCTGACTAGAGGAAGGATAAACAGTAAAAAGATTTCTACTCTCCGATAACTAACTTAGTATCTAAAAAATAGTTTTTATCTAGACTCAACTTCGACTAGAAAAGGGATCCTACGGTCGGTAAGGCTCTGATACCAAGTTGTAAGACCCGATATGCGGTACTGTCTCAGATCTGGACATTTCCGTCCAAAACCGAGAACGAAGCACATATTAGACCCACCGCGACATTGACGAAGACATATGTCTCGGATTTCAACATGATATCACAACATTATAGCTACAAGGATACAACATCTCCTACAATCGGCATACAACTGCCTTAATACAATACATCAGTGGAAGATACATGTCTGAGTACACCCTACAATCAAATGCCTAGTGGCAAAGAGAAAAGACATCGTTGCCATAACCACACAGGTCAAGGCTCTCCGCCGGGATCCACCTAACTAGTTGATACGTCCAAAATGTATCTATAATTTCTTCTTTCACCATGCCTCTTTTGTGTGATATTGCTATGATATTGATGAACTTCCATACACTTTTGATCATATTTGGAATAACCTATTAACTCAGTGCACTCCAGTGCCAGTTCCTGTTTTCTGTTGTTTTTCTATTTCAGGTTTCCCCCATATTAAAAGTGCTCCAAAAATTCAGGAAAAATCCACTAAAAAAATCAGCGTACAGGAAGCTTCCGGAATCACCGAGGGGGGCCCAGAGGGGACCCAACAGGGCCCCAGGCACCCTCCCGGTGCGCCCCAGGGTGGGGCCACGCCAGGGGGGCGCCTGGACCCCTGGTGGCCCCCCTGGCTGCCCCCCTTCGCCTATTTATTCCCCGTGACGCAAAAACCCTGAGACGGGAACCTTTTTCGCGATCTCTCCTCTGTTCCGCCGCCGCCGCGCTTCCAAGATCGGGAGCACCAGAAGACCTCTTCCCGGCACCCTGTCGGAGGGAGGAACCACCTCCGGGAGCTTCTCCACCACCATGGATGCTTCCCGGATGAACCGTGAGTAGTCCACCTTGGACCATGGGTCTATGATCAGTAGCTATGTGATGTTCTCCTCCCCTCTTTGTTCTTAATGGATTAGACCTCGTCAGCTGCCCTACATGATCGAGGCATATATGTAATATTTCTGTTGTTGCTATGCTGAGTTTACTGGGATCCGATGGGTTATGAGATTATGTTCATATTGTGTTTGAGTAATATATTTGATTCTCCTCTTTTATATTTATGTTCTAGAGTAATTCTTGCATGTTCTCCGTTGTTGTTTATTGCTTTGGCCAAGTAGTAGGTAGTGACTCCAAGAGGGAGCGTTATGCATGATTGTGGGTTCATGCCCCCCGATGACTAGCTTGAGTGACAGAAACCTGAGTCTTGGGGATGTTATGTTGCCACAAGGGGGAAAACAACGGTGCTTGTACTTGCGGGTGCAAGGATTGTTTACTTTACACAAAGTTCTTTAATGCAGTTGTCCATTGCTTTGAGTTTACACTTTGGGTGGGATTCGAAACTTAATACCAGCGAGATGTTCTGGATAGATATCTCAAGGTGGATGATTAGTAGGTAGATGCAGATGGATTTCGGTCTACTTGTCTTGGCGTATCGCCCATGCTTTTGAGCCTCTTCCTTTCTTTATAGCATAGTTAGCATTGGTTTGCGCTCATGTCAATTGCCCAGCTGTAATTTGTTTACCTCGCATGGCTATTTTATCGTCTTTTGGGAGAGAGACATCACTAGTGAACATCATAGGACCCTGGTCCATATTTCCAATACTGTTTACACCCACTATCAATTTACTTCTTTATTTATTTTTCCGTTCCTATCACTATCATTATTATCCCGTGCATTATATCCTTTGTAAACAACAAGGCCGGAGGAATTGACAACTCCTCTGTACTCGTTGGGAAGCAAAGCTATCTGTTGTGTGTGTGCAGGTCCAGGTGAAGTAAGCAACCTTGACTTGTGAACGGCGCCATTGTTCACTTCACCACCTTCTTGTATCTGTTGGAGTCCTACTGGTCGATCCTAAACCTTAGCATCTTCACTAAGGGAAATTTTCCGCTACGCTACATCTCACCTTCCACTTTGGGTAAACCAACGAGGGGCGAGAAGTAAACTCTCGTAACATCACTAGTCATCGTAGAGTCTCCATGAAGGCATCCAGAAGAAGGGTCGTCGAGCTCCTCTGTAGTCCAAGATCGTTTACATAACGTGTGTAAAAGAGAGAAGAAAGGGGTGAGCTATATCAACAAGTCAGATAACTAACTTCTCACGGTAAAATGGGGGTAGTGGTGAGGTTGCAGCCGCACTAGCAATAACTAAGTGGCTAACGTTCTATTCAGAATAAGATGAGAAGCCAAGCATTCGATGAGGAATCACCTCCAACAAGTCTTAATATCAGCTACTTACGCAAACATAACACCTATCCTATCCTTCAGTCAAGGCACACACACGTTTGTCAAATTTTAGTTATGATTCAGTTGATGTTATCTATGAACAAGACGTAGGTTCCCAGTCGTCCATAACCGTGGACACGATTTTTTGAAAAGATTTAACCCTGCAGGGGTGTACCAACTGCCCATTATAGGCGTCGCATGTACGCCCGGTTTCCACTTGGTTGTGTGAAGACGCCTGAAACTTCGGAACGTCAGGGTCCCTCTAACTAACAACGCACAATTCCGGGTGGCCCCGGTGAGTCGACAGCCAACTCAAAAGTCGGACGCGCTCTATAATCGGCCTCTACGGTCTCGACGAGGTCAGATTAACTAACCCAAATCATGTGGGCAGCCCCCTAGCTTCCAGGTGTGGACCAACAAGAGAAACCATGTCTTCGCTGGCCCAGTTTGTTTTAAGAAAAAGTCTGCTAGGAGCAACCTGACAGACATATGCATGGTTTGCAAATGGTAAATCAGCTTGGGCCACCACTAAAATCGTTTGGAGCTAGATAGGTAAGACAAGGGGACCCCATAGAATCCCACACACGATTAGGCACGCTCAATCTTAGAACCAATACCCGGAACTATGATCCTAGGTGACTCGAATGGAACAAAGCGCCAAGGCGGGATAGCCTGACCTTCCATCCTTCGTTGAACATAGTCAACATTATAATAAACATATCATCCACAACAATATAATAATGTGCTAGCCCAAATCCAAGGAGTAACAGGATAACAGTTGTAGCATCCTAAGCATGCATACTAAGGATTGGTTAAGCAAGCAAGGTACATAGACAAACAAAGGTTTGCTGGGATGTGGAGGAACATGGTTGTTTGGGTTCTAATATGGAGGCTTAAATGTAAGGTGGTAGGATCAAGAAATCGTTCTATCCTATACCTAGGCAAGTGAGTTGAAAGTTATAAGCATGATATATGCTCCCCCTTACCTATTGAGAACACGAAGCCGAAGGTGTAGTCGATTGCAAGCGCGCATCATATCCAATAGTAACCGCCGGAGCACACAAGAAGGAAACACATGGGCCGGCCAAGTCGGCAGGTCGGCGGCGGTTAGGGCGCTTGTCACCTAGGGCGAGAGGAGGCGAGCAGACCGAGGCGCTGGTGCGGTTGGTCCGTTGGGGGTGCTGGCCCACATGGCAGTCAACGCAACTAGATCGGGCTCCTTCCGATCGATCGGGGGCGGCCGCAGCGACTCCGGCCACCGGCAGCTGGCGGCGCACGCCGGCGAGGGAGGACGGTAGCGCAGGGACCATAGGAGGGGCAAGAGCAGCAGATCCGGACGCCAGTTTCTGAATCCCGTGGCCGGGCGAGGCCAGGGCGCTTCCGGGGCGGTGCAGCAAGCTCCAAGGCTGGGCCGGCCATGGCCTTGACGGCGGCGGCTCGGTCTTCTGCCGGCGACGACCTGCGAGGGGAGAGGGAGAGGCAGTAGTGAGAGGTGAGGTGGAGATGAGGCGCATGATACGTCCTAAACGTATCGATAATTTCTGCTCGCTCCATGCAGGTGGAGAGAGGCCGCGCCAGGGGGGCGCCTGGACCTCCGGTGGGCCCTCTGGCTGCCCCCCTTCGCCTATTTATTCTCCGTGACGGGAAAACTCCGAAGACAGAACCCTATTTCACAATCTCGCCTCTGTTCCAACGCTGTCGCGCTTCCAAGATCGGGAGCACCGTCAGGACCCTTCCCAGCACCCTACCGGAGGGAGGATCGACCTCCGGGAGCTTCTCCTCCACCATGGACGCTTCCCGGATGTGCCATGAGTAGTATACCTTGTACCTTGGGTCCCTGATCAGGAGCTATGTGTTGTTCTCCTCCCCTCTTTGTTCTTCATTGTTTAGAGCTCGTGAGCTTCCCTACATGATCGATGCACATATGTAATTCTTCTGTTGTTTCTATGTTGAGTTTGATGGGATCCGATGGATTATGAGATTATGTTCAGATCGTGATAGAGTAATATATTTGGTTTTGATCTCTTATATTTTTGTTCCTAAGTAATTCGTGCATGTTCTCCGTTGTTGTTTATTGCTTTGGCCAAGTGGTAGATAGTAACTCCAAGAGGGAACGTTATGCTCCATTGTGGGTACATGCCCCCTGATGACACGCTTGAGTGACAGAAACATGAGTCTACGGGATGTGTTGTGTCCACAAGGGGGAACACAATGGTGATTGTAACCGCGGTTGCAAGGATTGTTTACTTTACGCGAAGTACTTTTAATGCAGTTGTCTGTTGCTTTGGGTTTACACTTTGGGTGGGACTCACAACTCAATACCAGCGAGATATTCTGGATAGATATCTCAAGGTGGATGATTAGTAGTAGATGTAGATGGATTTCGGTCTACTTATTTTGGCGTACTACCCATGCTTATGAGCCTCTTCCTTTATTTTGTAACATAGTTAGCATTGCGGTGCGTTTATAATCCTTTCAATTTCCCATATGTAATTTGTTTATCTCGCATAGCAGTTTTATCGTATTTTGGGAGAGAGACATCACTAGTGAACATCACGGGACCCCGGTCCATATTATCATCATTGTTTACAAGCTATTTCCTTTTCAGTATTTACTTTCAGTTGCAATCATTATCATTATGACAATTATCGATACGTGAACATCACGGGACGTATCTCATGTGACCCCGCTCTCGAATTGGACTCTACCGTATGACACCAGTTTTGGATTGTCGGTTAATCTCACATGAGACCGGGTCCTCAGCCGGTCATGATGGGCCAGCAAGGAACCATGTCCTTACTGTTCCATGTTGGTTTAAAGAATATCTGCCAGGAGCGACCCAACAGACACACACACAGTTTCAAATGGTAAATCAGCTTGGGCCACCACTAGAAATTTTGAAGCTAGGTAGGTAAGAAGAGGGGACCCCATAAAATCCCACATGCGGTTAGGCACGCTCAGTCATAGAACCAATACCCGGAACTCGGATCCTAGGTGACTCGAATGGAACAAAGCGTTGGGGCGGGATAGCCTAGACCTTCCTTCCTTCGTCGAATATATTCAACATTTATAATAATCATATCATCAACAACAATATAATAAGGTGATAGCCCAATCCAAGGAGTAACAAGATAATAGTTGATAACATCCTAAGCATGCATACTAAGCAATGGCTGAGTAGCGAGCAATAGTAACATAGCCGAACAAGGTTTTCTGGGATGTGGAGGACATGGTTGTTTGGGTTTATTTGAGAGGCATGAATATAACGTGGTAGGATCAAGCAATCGTTCTATCCTACACCTGGGCGCGAGTGAGCTCAAAGTTATAAGCATGATATATGCTCCCCCTTACCTGATGAGAAGACGAAACCAAAGGTGTAGTCGATCGCAAGCTCGCAACGTCTCCGAGAGGTACCCGCGGAAAAACACAAGAAGGAAACACTGGAAAAGGCAATCGACGAGCAAGCATCTATTAATAAGAAGCAATAACGAGCAAGCATCAACAAGGAGACAACACGAGACAACGCACTACAGCATCGCATCTATCGTCGAGAGCGGTTACTAACAAGTTAAGTGGAGTACTCGACGATACCGCACATTTAGAATGGTTCAAGTTGTTTAGCTACACAAGATGAGCAAGGTTGTTAACATGGCATCTCACTAAAGCATGGAATAGCACACAAACATTATAAGAGGTGAAGCATAAAGTAATCTATCTATGCTAGTCAATTTAAGTGGGGCACAACCTAAACATGGCATTCCACTAAGTGCTCCACGATGATTAAAGCATTTGGTACTGTTCTGACCTAAACCATATTTTAGGTGGGTTAACAACAATAAACAATAGCATAAACACAAAGTACATGAAAGTCTAATCAAGATACATATAATGAACACTCCAAACGGAGTTACGGTTAAAAAGATACAAGCAAAACAAGTTTGGAACACAATCTGCCAACATCAGGAAGCACACTTTAGAGCAATGCATAAACAGAATAATGAATGCAAACATGCTCACAAATGATATGCAACTAAATTTGACATGGCAGGGAAGGCATGGCAAAAGGAATCATGCAAAAAGACATCATGGTTCACTAGTTATAAGCAACACAAAAAGCTATAAAACATTACTGGTCTAGGACTTAGTGAAAATCAGGAAAACAGGGCAGAAACTGTTATTTTCATGTTGTATAAACAGGAGCAAAACTATAGCCAATATGTGCAGCAACATGACATAGCAATAGATGGGCATGAAGTAGACATGATGGTGATCACGTACAAACAAGAATCAAGGTCATAGGCATCACAGATCAAAAGATATTAAGCATGCAACTTGGCATCGGAAAGTTACAGACTTAGTGACAAACAAAGGTGGCTGTCAACAACAGCAGGATAGCAACTTTGGAGCTAAACATATCTATGACCAGGAATGTAAACATGACAATGCAATACATATAATGAAAGTATACATGGCATAGATCAAAATGATATATTACAATGCTCAATAGGATGCACGGTTAAAAAATATAGGGCAACAAACTAGAAACTTTATATAAACAACATCACATATCATCAGGGTCACCACTTTGGAGCAAGAATTTATATAGCTACAGCAGGCAAACATGACAAGTGATTGCATGGAACTGAACTAGACATGATGCTTAACAGTATGCAACAAGAATCAACAGCATAGGCCTCATGGATGTGACATAATCATCAATCGAAGTTGCAATAAAATAACAACAACAGCAATTTCCAGAAATTAGCAGCAGTTAACAGTCTGATGCCCACTTCAACAAAGATTAACAACATCAATATGACCTTAAATGGATTAACTCCCAAAAGCATTATGATAGAGCACATCAACAGCAACAAAATTTATTTTGGGCGCACATGCATACGATCTACGGATTACTCGCAAACTACATCGCAAACAGGCAATCAGCAGCAGTTTTCTCAAGACTTAGGAAAAAATAGAGTAGAGAAAAAAACAATAATAATAAAAAAAATAAAAAAATGAAAAAAAAGGTGGAAGGCCGGCCCATCAGGCCTAGGGCTGGATCTGGACCTCGTTTGAGCAGTGGGCAGCTGGGGCGCTGCCAGGCCGGCCCAGCCACGGTGGCCTCGTCCCGATCCCGATCCCGATCGGATCGGCGACGGGCGGCTGCTGGCGGCGGCTCTCTGGCCGGCGAAGAGCTCCGGCGAGGGCAGCGCAACATGGCGCGGTCGCGGAGGAGGCTTGGGCGGCAGGGGAACGACGGAGTCGAGCGGTGCGGCGCCGTCCCGCGGGTGGCTCGAGCGGAGGACGCCGGCGGCGGCTAGAGCTCGGCTCGGCCACGTCATGCTGCGGCGGTGCTCCTGCGAGGAAGGAAGGAGGAGGGAAGGTGAGAGGGATAGGGAGAGCGGGGTCGTGGCAGAGGCGCTCACGGCGAGGAGGGGCGCGGCGGCGGGACGAGCTCGTCGGAGCGGACCACGGCGGGATTGGCTTCCACGGCTGGCGGCGCGGATGGGCTTCGGCGGGCCCGCGGCGGCGGAGGCTCGGCCCTGCGGGGCCCGCGGCGGCTGAACTGGCTGGTGGGAGGCTGAGTGGGTTACGTGGGTGCATCTGGAGCGTCCAGATGCAGATCCAACGGCTGGGATCAACCCAGACCTAGGGTTTCGGGTGGAGAGGGACTACGAGGCTGATCTGGCAATTTTTCAGGTGGGTGGCTGTGAATTTTTGGCTAGGAAAACCATAGAAAGTGGTGGGAGAATGGTGGTCTTTATATAGCCCAGGTGGCTAGCACTTTGAAAAAACATCCCCGGATTCTCTCTCGCATGCGGTGTTTACGTTTCTGACCGTCGGGGGTCCGCAGGACCTCCGATTCAGGTAAAACTTCGAACTGCGCGATCAGCGCGTCGAGCCGGCGGAGTTCACCTCGCGCTGGAACCATTCCGGGAAAACGTTCCGGCGCGCTATACAAATATCATGTTTACTTATTAAACGGGGTTTTTCGTTCCGTTGGCTGCGGCTGGTCTCGTGCGGTTTTTCGCGACGGTGATCGGGTGAAACCCGGTGTCGCAAGGTCGAGTGTCAGGCTGGAAAGGTTAGGTCTCCGTCCGGTACGAGATAAGAGGGGGGAATAATCTCCGATTGATAAATCGGGGATGCAAACACCGCAAACAAATTAGACAATCAAACAATTCACACCGAAAACAAAAAATTTAACTTTTGTGAAATCTGGGTTGTTACAATCAATTAGTGCTCGCGCTAAAAACCCAACCAACTTGGTTGAGGGAAAACCATTGGATGAGCATGCTCATTATACGCGGCACCGCCTGTAAGACCCCTGATGTAGTACTAACTCTAACTAGTCGCTTTCGCGTCCGATCGGAGTTAGAAGCGCATCAAACACCACCGGCGCACGACACTCGCAGTCGTGTCGCTATCGGATTCTCGACAACAGGTATATAAAACACAACTCTACAAGATAGAAATACATATAGATAGATAAATAGAGCAGGGCATACAACGCCACTGTCTAATAATACAACATCATCTGAATACAACTCATCAATACATCAAACGGAAGCATAATAGGGACCGAGTACGGTCAAGATCCAAATTGCCCTAGAGAGGGCTACACATAAATATCCACCCACGGGAACGTCTGAACCCAACTATAAGATCCTACTGGTCGAGGTACTCGTACTCATCGTCATCCTCCGGGGGCACCTCCACGAAGTAACGTCCGGTGCTGGGGTCGAGGTAGTAGTCCACTGCAGCGACCGATCAGGCAAAGAGGTAAACACAGAAATGTAAACGGGGGTGAGAACATGTCATTACGGAATAACTAACGCTACAGGAAAGGTAAAGACATAGACAGGTTGCAGCCGTACTAGCATATATGGTGGCTACACGTTCTATTAGAATAGAGATGAGATCCAAGAAGTTACGTTGACAACGTGTCATAAGAACGCTATTCACCTACTTACGCAAACATCACACAACCTCGTTTCTCTCTCGGTCCCCCTGGACGAAGAAAGACAACCAAGGCACGCACACGGTTTGTCAAGTTTTATAGCATGATTATCATTGACGTTATTCTATGAACAAGGAGTAGGTCTCAAGTCGTCCATAACCGCGGACACGGCTTTTCGAAAAGATTTACCCTGCAGGGGTGTACCAACTGTCCATTATAGACGTCGCATGTACGCCCGGTTTTCACTTGTCTAGGTAAGCGCCTGAAACTCTGGAACGTCAGAGTCCCTCTAACTAACAACGCACAACTCCGGGTGGCCCCCGGTGTGTCGACACCCAACTCTAGAGCTGGCCACGCTCTCGAATCGGCCTCTACCGTCTGGATGAGGTCGGGTTAGCTGTCCAAACTATGTGAACAGCCCCCTAGCTCCCTGGTTTTGGACCAACAGAGAATCTATGTCTCCGCTGGCCCGGGTTGTTTCGAAAACAGCTGGGGCGCCAACCAACACACACACGAGACAAAGTAAAATCAGCTCGGGCCACCACAAAAATTGTACGAAGCTAGGTAGGTAAGACAAGGGGGCCCCATAAAACCCCACACATGATTAGGCACGCTCGTCAAGAAACACAATACCCGGAACTCGGGTCCTAGGTGACTCAAATGGAACAAAGCACTAGACGGGAATAGTCCAGCCTTCCACCTTTCGTCGAGTACAAATTAACATCATTTCACAATAATAAATATCAACCAACTTCTTATGTCGCATGATATCCCAACCATAAATATATAAGGTAAGCAGCAAGTTTTCTATCCATACTAAGCAATGGCTGAGCAGCGGTAACTTAGCAGTACAATGGTTTGCTGGGATGTGGGGATCATGGCTGTATGGGTTTAAAACATGGCATAGAAGGTAGATAGGATCAAGCAACAACGTTCTAGATCTACAGCTAAGCATGAGCAGAAAGTTATAAAGTAATGACACAGTTTCTCCCCCTTGCCTGGTAAGGTAGTCGAAGCAGCACCCACGGTACCCTCGGGCTCGGTGTCGGACAGCTCCACGTAAGTCTCCTCGTCAGTCTCGGGTGCTAACGTAAGATACCGGCAAGGAAAACACACAAGTAAGCAACTGATGCAACTCAAACAAGGATGGCATGTTCAAGTTTTTATTGACATGGTATGACCCTATCTAGTCAAGTTTGAATGAAGGTGATAACGACAAGTCATCACTTTCATATGCATTTTATTTATATTGTAATGGCTTTGGTCTAAGCCTTAACTTAAGTGTAAGTAGCACGATAGCATGACATGATCAACAAAACAAATGTAAGAATTTAAATAACATGAAAGTAAAACAATGATTCCGGAGACGGAGTGGTGTCGGTGAAATTGACACACAGAAGGTGCAACAAATGTTGGAGGCCAGCCACTTGGCATATGACAATAGTCTAGGGCTGACTTGAAGAAGAAAGATTGAAGATGACATGAAACAAGATTGAAAGATCAGATGATCAACATTTCAAATGCACTGAAGTTGAAATGTTGCATGCAGAAGAAGGGAAAACTCCTGGATCAGTTGATCACACTTTGACTTCATGAGTTGCACAAAACACCATGAGAACTTCATCATTGAAATCCTTGCAGGGAAGCACCACAAAATCATATATGATATGTCTCCCTCTAAATTTGCAAGGGCAGTTGCAAATCCAACTGAAGTTCAGGGGGCTGAGTGCAAAAATGACCAAGCTCCAATTTAATAAAGGGCCAATTGCAAAAATGCATATCACCATTGTGATCAGTAGCTCAAGCTACCCTAAAAACATATATGACATGCCCTGTTTGAAGAAAAATGAAGCAAATTCAATTTGAATTTGAATCCAAATTCAAATTGAATTTAATAGAAAAGAAAAACAGAGAAGAGAAAAAAAAGAAAAGGAAACGGGGGGAGCCCAGAAGCTGGACGCCCCGCTCGGCTCTGCTCCTCCCGGCCCAGCTTGGACCAACTGGCAACCCAGTAGCCCACCTCGCTGGCAGGTGGGGCCTCCTGGTCAGCCTCACGCTACGCAAAAAAAAGGGGGGGCATTTGCACGGCCTGGGGTTCGAACCCACGACGCATCCTCCACACGGCGCACCCCTTGCCACTACGCCACTCGACTGCTCTTGACAGAAGAGGGGTAGTAAACGAGATGTACTAACACTGCAGTCTTAACTGAATTCCAAAACGACACCTGACAGACGCCGAAGACAGGGATTCCGGCGACCCTCACGTCGGCTACGGGGCGGCGCTGGCTCATCTATCACCACGGGTCTCTAGCCGGCACATCCACGAACATGTCGGACGCCGGGGTCTGGCCGGAGACCACACGGCCGTGACGCTAGCCTCGCCGGAAAAGGAGACGGCGCACCTCTGCACTACGGTTCAGAAAGGCGACAACTTTGGAGGAACGGGCGTGCGCGTCCAAGAAGGCGGCTCCATGGCTGCACTGCGCACGCACTGGATACACGCGGAGCACGCACGCGTACGGCATGGACATGCCATGGACGCGGCGACCACTGCACTGCGGCGCGAACGCTACGGCGGCGGACTACACGGGCAACTCGGCATCAGGACTACCACGCGTCTACGGGGATAAGCAGGGAGGTTGCAGCTCACCTAGAGGGTGGCTGTCGTCGACGAACTTGAGCGCGGAGGGAACAAAGTCGACGTCGGGGAAGAAGGAGCCGAGGCGGAGGTCGTCGGCTCGGGGACGAATCGCGGCTCCCCTTGCGTTCCTGCAGGGTGGAAGCGATGAGAAACAGCTGCAGGAGGGCGCACACGAGTGCCCGATCAACGGCGTCACACAACGACGGCGAATTTGGGGCTCTCACCGGCGACGGGGAAGAAACAGGGGAGCTCCCCGAAGAGGCTACAGACGGCGGCGGCGCAAATCGAGGAGGGGGGCGGAACCCTAGGCCCTCATGGGTCTTATAGAGGGGCGCTGGACGTGATGGGACGGCCGGAGACGGCAGGGGAACGGCGTCGGCGTCCCTCTCTCTCGGCGTCCGCGCTGACACAGACGGAAAGGAGGTGCGGCCGTGCCCCTCCGTTATGATCTACACCGTGGATCAGATCCAACGGTTGGGGTGCGAGCCGTACCGTTTCGACGGGCTGGGTCGCGGTACAAGGAAGGCCCCAGTGGGCTGGGCTGTCCGTTGGGAAGAAAAAAAACATCCAGCCGGCCTTTGTCAAATAAAAAGAAATTCCAGCCAGAACAAAAAAAGAAAGGACAGAGAAGAAAAAGGAAATAAAATATATAAAAAATACATTTCATAACCTTTGGGGCCTCGTGATCACCCAAAATTGATTTGATCAATTTTGCATGCAGAGAAAAATTCCCCAAAATTCAAACAGCACCATTTTCATATAAAATTAAATGGAAAAGGCCTTTGGGGAGTTTTTTAGGAGAAAACAGAAGGTTCAAAATTTCATGAGCTTGAAATTCTTAATCCTTGCATTTTTCTAGATTTTTCAAAATTGGTTTGACAAATTTTGGCAACAACAAAAATGTGGCCCCTTTTTGAATTCAAATTCACTTTGAACTAGGGCTACTGTTTTTGGTGGTGGCAAAAATGCTTTGAGGATTTTAAAATCCTTGCAAAAGCAATTGAAATGGCTAGGCCAAGTTTGGGGTCAAGAGGAGTGAGCATGCAACAAGGAAAATTCCTTCAATCCCCTTCTTGAACCATTTTGGATGCAAAAGCAAACAACCCAAAAAGGCTCCAATCCCAAAGCCAATTAAGATCATCACATGAAATGACATAGACATCCACCATGACAAGTTACAAGTCCAACAGAGGAGTAAATTACATAGTGTTTGGTAGCTTATTACATGTGGGCTGTTACACCGCCTATCTCAGAAAGGAAAACACTTATGGGATCAAATACATGTTTCTTATTGCCATGCTAAACTTTTGTGCCACATTTATAATTTTACTTGATGTTCTAATATAGATCATAAACACCTTCCTTTCCAATGTGAGTTTAATGAAAGTGAGATCTTATCTTCTTATGCTAAAGGTGTTTATGATTACTTTGATGTTGAAAATATTGAAGAGTTTGTTGCTTTTAAAGGTGCTTATGAGATTGCTTCTTTGATTGAAAAGTATCACGATACTATTCACCAGTCCGAAAACTTTGCAGTTCTAGCTTATTGCTTCGAGAATTATACTTCCAATACTTATATTGAGGATTTTAAAAATAAAATGTTTGCTTCCCTAGAAGAGGCTAATGATTACTTTGATGAGGAATCCCATGATTCCGAGGACTCACTTGATACTTCCCTTTCTGAAGAATTTGATACTAGCTTTGTTTATGGCCATGATGCCAATATGGATTATGCTTGCGAAGATGAAGTTTCTATAGTTCCTTACGTCAAGCATGAAATTGTTACTATTGCACCCACACTTGATTTCCCTATTATCCTTTTGAAATCTCCAACTCCGGAGAATTTTCCTCTTATCAAAGCTCAATGTGATGGGTTGCATTTATCTTATGATCCTAAAAACTGTGTTGAAAACAATACACGTGTGCTTGTAGGTCATGAACAATATGATTTATGTGATAGTTATATTGTTGATGTTGTTCATGATACTACTGAAAATTACTTTGAGAGAGGAAAGTTTGGTTATAGAAACTTCCATGTTACAAAAACACCTCTCTCTAATTTGAAACTTTTGAAGTTGTTCTTGTTCCACCTTCCTATGCATGTTACTTTGTGCTTCTTTGATTTATTTTTTTACAATATTCCTATGCATAGGAAGTGGGTTAGGCTTAAATGTGTTCCATGTTTGCTTCTTGATGCTCTCTTTTGCTTCAAATCCTTCTTCTTGTGAGAGCATCTTTTAAAATCTTCATGCCTAGCTTAAAGGCGTAAAAGAAAGCGCTTGTTGGGAGGCAACCCAAGAAGTTTTTACTTATGTTTTTAGTGATCTTGATGATTTTTACTACTGTAGCAACATCATTGTATCTTTATTTTCAAGCTTTGTGCCAAGTATAGCCTCTTATGACAAGGGAAGTGAAAGTTGTGACATGATGTCCAAAAAACAGATTCTGTCCTCGTGACGGGGAAAATCAGAATAAATCACCAGTTCATCTTTTCGATCTGAAATTTTTACACAGCGTGCTCTATACAATCACGAAACTTTCGTATGTTCTGAGTTTTTTTATTTGAGTTGCAGAAGTGCCCCTAAAAAATTCTTTACTACCTGCTGTTCTGTTTTTCACAGATTCTGCCACGTTTTGTCTCTCCTAACTTTTGCAAACCTTAAGCTTGCTTTTTCTTTGCAAAAACCTTTTTGAAATCTTGAGAAACAGTAGCTCTTCAAGAATATCTTTATATCCAGTGGGGAAAAATTATTTATTAAGGGTACTAACCTCTCTAATCAGCTTATGATGAGTTGTGTATGAAGGGAGTTTTCAAGCGTGCGATGGAAGATGATGAAAGAAGATTCGGGAGTGTTAAGCGCTCAAGCTTGGGGATGCCCCCATGCATCCCCAATAAATATTCAAGGAGACTCAAGCGTCTAAGCTTAGGGGTGCCCGTGCATCCCCTTCTCCAGCAACAATCATCAGTTCGTCCTTCGTCTCACTATATTTTTATCACTTCATGCGTTATGTGCTATGCTTGGAGCGTCTCGCTCTTAGGTTTTATTTTTAGTTTTATTTAGATTTGATTGCTGTTCATAACAAGTTAGATCCCGTATTACTTTGTTTGGGAGAGAAACACGCTCCACTTTCAAAATCTAGAACACATCATAGGATTCTTCATGCCTATCTTTTTGCTGTTGTGTGCTCTTTATCTTTTCGTAGCTACTGCTCTGTCTAGTTTTAGTCTTAGTTTGTCTTAGCAAGAGCCTTGGATTTTGTTTAATTTGTCATTGGAACTCTCTTTAGTTTTCATATTTATCTTGTTAAGAGAGTTGGTTGTTGCACTGAGTTATGTCTTATTTTTGAGAAGTAGGTAATTGAGGTTGTTATTTAATTTCAATAGTAACTTGCGATAGTTTTGAGGTATTGATGTGAGTAATGTGTGAACTTTTGGTGTCAAGAGCTCTAGCCTATTAGTGATAGGTGTCGTATTTTTCGCAATTCATGTGTTATTTTCAAAAACCTACAAAACTGGTTGAGAACTCTAGCTACTAGATGGATCACTACTCTTCTGAGGGGTCGAATATTAGAGTACACTCACGTACCATGAGTCAAGGATGCGCAAGGATAACCAAACCCCCATACACTCCTCCTCGGGATACTTGTCTCTTTGTGAACCTCCTTATTAGATTGAGAGTTACCGATAATAAGTGCATGAGTTCTTCGGACTAATGTAAGTATTGAAAGTTGAAAAATTCACCTCCTCATATTTGCTAGCCTCTCCTGTACCGTGCATTGCCTTCTTCTCACTCCGAGAGTTAGCGTCCACCTTCGTCGGTACATCCAAACCCTTGGCATGATACGCTCTGTCATCATAAACCTCCTTATATCTTTCCTCAAAACAGCCACCATACCTACCTATCAAGGCATTTCCATAGCCTTTCCGAGATATATTGCCATGCAATATCCACCTCTTCATGACTTGATCATCATGTCATACATGTTCCTGCTACACTGGCAGCGGCATACATTGCATGCATCATGATAGCTACATCTTCTTTATGATTTGAGTACCTTGTAAAGTGTGAAAGATCTTCTATACCCTCTTGTAAATTAGAGTGTTTCCCTTAAGTGAGGAAAAGATCCCAAAGTGAACAAAATAAAAGATCCCAAAGAGGACAAATGAGTGTTAAATAGAAATAGCCATTGAGGCCACCAAAAAAACAAAAAAAGAGAAAAAGAGAAAAAATGTTCTTTCGTTGCTTGTTTCAATGCTAATATAAACTCTTGCATGTTATGACTTGAATTGAATTACATACCTTGATTTCTTTACTTTTAAAAGTTATTATATGGTTTCTAGCATTTCACCACAGAAATTATGCCTGTTATCATTTACCTACTCGAGGACGAGCAGGAATTAAGCTTGGGGATGTTGATACTCCCAAACGTATCGATAATTTCTGCTCGCTCCATGTCTGTTTTGTGTGATATTGCTATGATCTAGATAAACTTTCATATACTTTTGATCATATTTGGACTAACCTACTAACTCGGTGCACCCCAGTGCCAGTTCTTGTTTTCTGCTGTTTTTCTATTCCAGGTTTCCCCCATATTAAAAGTGCTCCAAAAATTCAGGAAAAATCGGATAAAAAATCAACGTAACGGAATCTTCGAGAAACACCCAAGTGGGGCCAAAGGGCCACCACGAGGGGCCCAGGCGGCCACCTGGCGCGGCCAAGGGCCTGGCCACGCCAGAGGGCTCCTGGACCCCTGGTGGGCCCCCTGGCTGCTCCCCTTCGCCTATTTATTCTCTGTGACGGGAAAACTCTGAAGACAGAACCCTATTTCACAATCTCGCCTCTTTTACGCCGCCGCCACACTTCCAAGATTGGGAGCACCGTCAGGACCCTTCCCGACACCCTGTCGGAGGGAGGATCGACCTCCGGGAGCTTCTCCTCCATCATGGACGCTTCCCGGATGTGTCGTGAGTAGTCTACCTTGGACCTTGGGTCCGTTATCATTAGCTATGTGATGTTCTCCTCCCCTCTTTGTTCTTCATGATTTAGACCTCGTGAGCTACCCTACATGATCGAGGCACATATGTAATTCTTCTGATGTTGCTATATTGAGTTTGATGGGATTCGATGGATTATGAGATTATGTTCAGATCGTGATAGAGTGATATATTTGGTTTTGATCTCTTATATTTTTGTTCCTAAGTAATTCTTGCATGTTCTCTGTTGCTGTTTATTGCTTTGGCCAAGTGGTAGATAGTAACTCCAAGAGGGAACGGTATGCTCCATTGTGGGTACATGCCCCCTAATGACACGCTTCAGTTAGAGAAACATGATTCTAGGGGATGTGCTGTGGCCACAAGGGGGAAAACAACGGTGCTTGTAACCGCAGTTGCAAGGATTGTTTACTTTACGCAAAGTTCTTTTAATGCAGTTGTCTGTTGCTTTGGGTTTACACTTTGGGTGGGACTCGCAACTTAATACCAGCGAGATGTTCTGGATAGATATCTCAAGGTGGATTATTAGTAGTAGATGTAGATGGATTTCGGTCTACTTATTTTGGCGTACTGCCCATGCTTATGAGCCTCTTCCTTTCTTTTGTATCATAGTTAGTATTGCGGTGCGTTTATAATCATGTCAATTACCCATCTGTAATTTTTTTACCTCGCATAGCAGTTTTATCGTCTTTTGGGAGAGAGACATCACTAGTGAACATCACGGGACCCCGGTCCATATTGTCATCATTATTTACAAGCTATTTCCTTTTTAGTATTTACTTTCAGTTGCTATCATTATCATTATACATTGTGTGTTTGACACTTTGTAAACAACAAGACCGGAGAGATTGAAAACCTCTCTGAATTTCGTTGGGAGCAAAGTTAATTGTGTAGTGTGCAGGTCAAGGTGAAGTAAGCAACCCTGAGTTGTGAACAGCGCCATTTTTTACTTCACCACCTACTTATCATTGTCGGAGTCCTTCTGGACGATACTCAACCTCGGTATCTTCACCGAGGGAAATTTGCTGCTATCCTACATCTCACCTTCCACTTGGGGTAACCAACGAAGGGCGAGAAGCCATTACCACTTACACGCCATCAGCGCAGCAGGGGTAGCTCAATGGAGTGGCTGCGGCGGCTCGCCGGCAGAAGGCGGCTGCCGTCGGGTGGCGTGGCGGCGAGGCCTAGATGGGCTCAGGCAGGCCTGGCGGGGAGGCTCGAGGGCCCTGCGGTGGCCAATCCGGCTGGGAGCTGCGCTGGGGCGACGTGGCTCAGATCTGGACCGTAGATCGCTAGATCTCACGTTCCAGATCGATTGGAGGCTAGGGTTTTGGTGGTGGGGGCTGTGGATAGAATTTTGGGGCAATTTTGGAGGGGGTGGCTGCAAAAATGGACTAGGGGGAACCCTAAAATGGGTGGGAGAGTGGTGGTCTATTTATAGCGCTGGTTGGCTGACAGGTTTACGCAAACGCCCCCGGTTTTTCTCTCTCGCGTCCGATGCTCACGTTTCTGACCGCCGAGAGTCCATACAACCTCTGATTCGGGTGAAATCTTGAGCCATGCACTCAGCGCGACGAGCCGGTAAATTCTAACTCACTTCTATACCGTTCCGAGAACATTTTTCCGGAACCCAATAAAATAATTCGTTTATTAAATAAACGGGCTTTTCGTTCTGATGGTGATGGCTGGTCTTGTGCCGGCTGTCGCGACGGTGCTCGGGTGAAACTCGGTGTCGCAAGGTCGTGTGCTATGGTGGAAAGGTTCGGTCATGCATACGGGTACGAGAAGGAGGGGGGAAACATGATCACCAATTAATAAATCGGCAAAGCAAATACTACAAACAATGCTAGAAATCAATAAAATAAACAAAAAACTATTTTTTTTTAATTTGCGTGAAAATCCCTGGTTGTTACAATTGCCGTGCCAAAAACTGGTGTCAACAAATGGCCATTGACATTATCATTGCATTTATTGTTGCCACGGGCACGGCCACGAAAATTTCCATGTCATTTATTGTTTTTCATGATCATTGTGTGTAGGCATTTCAAGCTTTGGAATTGTTCAAGGTCCAACTTGGCAACAGGCCATTCACCGTCACCCATTTTTGGACCAACATTTGCAAGTTTCCCAAGTTTAGGGAGCAATATACTTCCCAAAAGAAGAATGGAGGATCGGCGGTTGTGGTTAAACATGAAGACGGTGAGAAAAGGCCAAGGGGACAGAAAAACACCAAAATCGATGACAAGTGTGATGCGGTCACACTAAATTTGCAACAAACCTTGAAATTTTTCATGACGCGCAAGGAGATGAGGGAGGACAAGAAGCGCCAAAAGGAGGAGCAAATGAAGGCGTACCTCTACATTCAAAAGAAGAAGCTTGAGATCGAGGAGGCCAAGGCAAATATCAAGGAAACCAATGCAAAGACAAGATCGAATGAAGTGAAGCTTGCTCTCATCAGAAAACAAATGAAGATCATGAAGGTGACCTTGAACACCATTTCTCCAAGGAAAGGGCTTGGTTCGAGAAGATGCAAAATGATATGTTCGCTCAAGATGAACGATCGGCAATGACCATGTGTGGCATTGGGCGTTTTTTGTAGGCTAGCATGTTTAGCAGGCCGCTGGTGGTTTTCCAGCAAAACTTGTGACCACTGGGCCGTGATAGTGTGCTCTTTTTGATTGTGAACTGGTGCAGCCATTGGCATGACCGTTGGCGTCGTCGTTGGATGACATTTTATTTGGCGCGAACAAAATGTGTTCCCCCTTTGGATGTTGCGGCCAGGAAGGCGCGGACGTGCCCGAACAACGTCTCACGTGCCAATGAAACGAACAAAACAAGCTTCCGTTTACATCGGCGCGTTGGAGTTTTCCTAACACTTGGAGCTCACTTTATGCCACTCCGTGAGATTGTATACAACAGGTCATCTCCGCTACACTCTTGTGACTCCACGGAGCCGTGGTCGGTGTCGCTCCTCCCGCTTCAAGAGCGGAGTAGAGGAGTTGAGGAGATCTGAACACAGGCTACAGCTAAAAATTAGAGTTGCATAGTAATGACATAACTTCATTGCAATAGAACGACAACACGGTAGAAATCCACTTAACATAATTCAAAACAAGCAAACACTTATATATCACACCATATATAAACACGGTAGAGCTATTTAACGGAAAGATGGAGAGAAAGTAGTAAGGATGCAAAAAGCTAGGGGTTACCCTCTTTTTCAAGAGAATTCATGATCTTTATAAAAGAATAAAGGAAGATCAAGATGAAGGAACATCTACTGCCTGCCGATTGAGTAGCTCCTCTAGAATGTTGGGGCGAACTTTCTTGAGATGCTTAAAGCCATCACTCACTATGAAAGCCTTTAAATTTTGAAAAGGTGTGAGGAAGTTGTAGCATGCCTCCTTAAGCTTTTCACAATCATGTTTCTCAGAAAGTGCCAATGTGGTTGCCACGTTGCCATCGTTCATGTAGTTGCACCTCACGGCCACTTTCCTTCTCCACTCCCTCCATCCACTTTCCTGCTCGAGGATGATCCCTTCTCGTGGGTGGAAGTTCGCCGACGGCGGTACCCTTCGGTAAGTTCAATTTCGAAATTCCAGTCGTCTGATCCGGTTTCTGCTCGGAGTCCGTGTGGGCCTGAGGTGAAACCGAGCCCGATTAAGCAACATGGCCGTATGGGCCATGCAGAGGGCGGACGGATTTGTTCACGTTCTAAAATACCTCACGATCACCGCCTGAGAAAACTGTTAGGGTTTTCGTGGCAGCGCTCAGCCGCCAGCGCTCGTGTTCCTTCTCTACTCCCAATGGCGAATAGAGGTGGAGGGAGAGCCGGTGATGGGAATGAGGCGGCGGGACGTGGAGGACTCCATAACAGCAACTTAGAGGTGGGTGGTTCCAGCAGGCAGGCAGGAGTGCCAGGACTAGTTCATGCCGGAGCCATCAATGGGGTGGCGCCGGGGACTGGTGGTGCTCAAAACCAGGCGGTGTTTGCCTTCAATGCGGGGCGTGGGCAAAACACATTCCGAGGCAATCATCATCAGGGAGGATACCGTGGCAGGCAGCGGTATGAGAACCAGGGGCGCGGCCCGATCGGACGTGGTCGTGGCGGATACAATGGGTTCCGGGGTAACCAGAGGCAAGGTGTGGGTGCTGCTAGGTATATTCCTGTGAACACAGCTCAAGTACCCAGGGGAGACTCGGCTCAAATCATGCAGCAGCAGATGAACATGCAGGGGCCTTCGGCTCAACCAGTTGTGGGTGAAGCAGCATCATCGGCTCAACAAGCTACTGTCAATGTCAGCACAGCTATAGGGGGTACAGTGGGAGCAGTACCACAGCAGCTTGCACAGAGGGTAACGGCCGAGCAAGTGGCCACGGCTGTTGCAGGTGCGGTTCAGAAGAAGAAAAAAGTGGACAAGATGAAGTGTTTCAGATGTGGTGTCGCTGGACATCTACTAAATGATTGCCCAGCTCCTATTTGCGAGATTTGTCAATCAGTTGATCATGTCACTAATTTTTGTCCTCTTCTGCTAGCACCAAAGCCTCATCTAATTATGTATGGTTATGCTCATGATGAATTGACTTTCTTTGGAATGCCATTGTCTGATCACTATAAGCCAAAGGTGGTAAATGCTAAGATGGCTTCTATTGTGGTTTCTAAGGGGGAGATGTCCATCCCGCAGATAGTTGCACAATTACAAAGGCTAGTCCCGACTGAGAATTTCATGTGGCGTGTGTCCCAAGAGGGGCATAACGTTTTTAAGGTTCAATTCCCTTCAAAGCTGGAGTTAGATCGTCTAAAAATCTTCGGAGCATGTCGTGTTCCTAACAGCACTTGTGAGATGTTGTTTGATTCTTGGACTCAAAGGATTGAACCATTAGAGACTCTACCGGAGTTTTGGGTGAGGGTATCTGGCATTCCGGAGGATCGATTGGGAGATTTCTTAGCCCTATGGTCTGTTGGTTTTTTTCTTGGAAAAACCTCTAAGATTGACATGGTGCATACAAGGAGGCATGGAGTGCTTCGTATTAGAGTGGGTTGTCTGGACTACACTAAGATACCGCATAAGTACCCGCTATTCATTAAAGATGGGATATATGATCTCACTTTTGAGGTTGAGGGGGAAGATAAAACAGTGGATGGTGATGTGATGATGACAGAGCCAAATACTGAGAACGAGGATGATGATGACATACTGAAAGATTTTTCTGAGGCCCTAGCAAATACTTCTCTTGCTGCTTCCAATGAACATGCTAATGGTGGTACTTCCAACGCTGATGAACCAATGCTAGACACGCAGAATACCTCTTCTAATGGTCCCAATGGTGCGGCTGCTAGGAGGACTGGGGTCATTTTTTCTCCTTTAGTGTTAAATTCTATGGAACGCACAAGGGAGGAGTTGAAGGCTCTGTTTCGGTCACCTATTCCTGCTGAATCTGGAGTGGTGCAGACATCAACAGCTGATAGGACTCTGTCTCCTACTCATATGGTACATGATGCATTGATTCACTCTGCCGAGAAACCAGACGCAAGTTCTGTGCCGCGGGCGGCTGCTGTACCGTACCTGCCCACTTCTGATTCAGTGAAGTCAGCTGTTGCCGGGCTGCCTATTTCGCCTGGCTCTCTGCCGCAGCGTGCTACCTCAATGTTGCAGCCGAAACATGTTTCTGCGAATGCCGTGGCTGACGGGCAACGGAAAGTGCAGGTTCCTTTGTCGTGTGCTGCTGCTGCGAAGGATGATGCAAGCGCTCAGTTAACTGCTAGTGCCGATGGAGTGGGTAACTCTGTATGCCCGCATAAAGCTGTTGTATACTCTGGTGCTGTTGTTGCTAGCGTCGTGCAACAGAGATCACCAAGCCCCGTGATGCTGAAACAGAACGTTCCGCTGGTGCATGAGTCGTCTGGGCCGATGCAGAAGACCACGGGCTCTCTTCAGCCGTTGAACTCATTAAGTCCAAGGTCGCCGGGTGTGGCGGCTAATGATGATTCGGGGGCTGTTGGACGTCGAGCGGAGACAGTGGCGGCGCCGGGTGGACGGCCTTCCAAAGAAGATGTGGTGGCATTCGGTGGGGTTCCAGAACCAGGGAGCGCGGGGGTGCGCTCAAGTGCACGGCTATGTGCGCTTCCTGACGCGGACACTCCCATCTCAGAGAGGGCTTCCAAGCTTGCAGCCCAACGAGACCTCGACTTCTCTGGTACGAAAACACACTCCTTTACGTTTATGTCTAATAATCATATTGTTGATTTTGCTTCAAGTTTAGGAGTTTCGTTTGGTACTAGCAATTCAGATATTGAGGGTACTGTGACCTCTCTAAAACAGCTAGAAACAGCGCGGCAGTTAGTTTTCTTAGAAAATGATCTTAAAAATAATAAAGCTGAGGAATCAAATGGTTTGGTTCATCGGATGGCATCATCCTTAGCTGAAAATATGCAAGATTGTGAGGAAGAGGGATTGGGAGATTCGTTGAATCCTCCTCGAGGCGTGAAGATCACGCGGTCCCGTAAAACTAAGAAAGGGGGATCATCTAAACCCAAGAGGAGAAGTGATAGACTAAAATCTTTAGTGAAAAATAATTAAGCACAAATGAAAGGAGTTTTCTGGAATACTGATGGTTTTGGTGATCCAGCTAAACATTTGGCGGTTAATAAACTAGTGAGAGAGTTAGATTTGGACTTTGTTGCTATTTTGGAAACTGGTAGGGCTAGTTTCGAGCAACGCTTGTTATCTCACCTCGCAGGAGGCCGTGATTTTAGTTGGTATTGTTTACCACCTAATGGGAGGTCCGGGGGTATTTTGGTTGGTGTTAATAATACTATGATGACTATTCAAAAAGTGGTAGCAGGAGAATTCTCGGCGAAATTCCATATACGCACAAAGAACGATGGTTTTCTTTGGGCGTTGGTAGTGGTTTATGGGGCTGCCCAAGATGACAAGAAACCTGAGTTTTTGTCGGAGTTAGTGCGTATTTGTGAGAATGAATCTCGACCTATTTTGGTAGGTGGTGATTTTAATATCATGAGGAGACCTAATGAAAAGAGTAACGATAATTTTAATACACGTTGGCCTTCGATCTTTAATGCAATTATTGAGAGCCTGGATTTCAAGGAGTTAGAGATGTCGGGGAGGCAATACACTTGGGTTAGTAGAAGAGATGTAACTACGTTTGAGAAGTTAGATCGGATACTAGCAAGTGTGGAGTGGGAGCAGAAATTTCCACTAGTAACAGTTCAGGCGTTGGCTAGGACGGGTTCTGATCATGTACCATTATTTTTGGATTCTGGTAGTTCAGCACACAGTGGAAATCGATCTGCGTTTTCATTTGAGTTATCTTGGTTACGTCAAGATGGCTTTTTTGAGATGGTCAGGGATGAATGGATTTCCATACAGATAGGAACAATGCCTATTGAGATTTGGAAAAATAAGATTAGACATTTGCGTAGTTTTCTACGAGGTTGGGCTAAGAATATGAGTGGGGAATATAAAGTTTTGAGGCAAAGATTGATTCTTCTTATCGATGAGTTTGATCGTAAAGCAGAGACTGTCCCTCTAACCGAGATTGAAAGGGAAACGAAAAGTGAGGCTGATTTGTATTTAGCTAAACTAAGACGTGATGAGGAGTCTAAGTGGGCTCAACGTGCTAAAATGAGGCATGTTCGAGAGGGGGGGATAACACCAGATATTTCCAATTAATGGCTAATGGAAAGAACAGGAAGAAATAAATATTCCAGTTAGAACAAGATGAAGGGACTATAATAGGCCAACAGAATCTTATGGTTTTTATTTCTGAATATTACAAAAAACTATTTGGCCCATCGAGGAACACTACTATCACACTGGATGAAAGTAGAGTAGATGATCTACCGCAGGTTTCTCGGGAAGAAAATGATATGTTAATTGCTCCTTTTACTGAAGAGGAAATCTTAGATGCCATTACTCAAATGGAACTCAATAAAGCACCGGGACCAGATGGGTTCCCGGCTGAGTTCTATAAGAGATTTTGGGAGGTCATCAAAGGGGATATGATGGCCTTGTTTACACAGCTTCATACGTGGGAGTTGCAGTTGTTCAAACTTAATTTCGGGATAATTACACTTCTGCCTAAGAAGGAAGATGCGTCTAGAATTGAACAGTATAGGCCAATTTGTCTTCTGAATGTCATATTCAAAAATTTTACTAAAGTGGGGACCAACAGAGTCACTGCGATTGCGCAGCGTGTCATCAGACCTACCCAAACTGTGTTTTTACCTGGTAGAAACATTTTGGAGGGGGTTGTGGTTCTTCACGAAACAATACATGAACTGAAAACTAAAAAATTAAATGGAGTCTTATTTAAGATAGATTTTGAAAAGGCCTATGATAAGGTTGATTGGGCCTTTTTGCAACAGACGCTTAAAATGAAAGGATTCTCGCCACAGTGGTGTGATTGGGTCGCGAGATTTGTACAAGGGGGGAGCGTGGGAATAAGAGTTAATGACGACATTGGTCATTATTTCCAAACGCTAAAAGGATTAAGACAGGGTGATCCGTTGTCGCCTATCCTTTTTAATCTAGTGGCAGATATGTTAGCAGTCCTCATTGCCAGGGCAAAGGAGGAGGATTATGTTGGAAGTCTAATACCTCATCTAGTTGAAGGTGGGGTTTCGATTCTTCAATATGCTGATGACACAATCCTTTTTTTAGAACATGATTTGGATAAAGCGGTAAATATGAAGCTAATTCTATCAATTTTCGAACAAATGTCTGGTTTGAAAATAAATTTTCATAAGAGCGAGATCTTTTGTTTCGGGGTTGCAGTTGAGGTGGAGGATGAATATCGTCACATTTTTGGTTGTGAAGTTGGACATTTACCTTTTAAGTATTTGGGTATCCCGATTCATTATAGAAAGCTTTTAAATACAGAATGGAAACCAATTGAAGATCGTTTTGAGCAAAAACTTAGCGCCTGGATTGGTAAACTGCTTTCCTATGGTGATAGGTTAGTTCTTATTAATTCTGTGCTATCTAGTTTGCCAATGTTTTTCCTATCTTTCTTTGAGATACCCATTGGGGTACGGAAGAAATTGGATTTTTTTCGGTCACGATTTTTCTGGCAGAGTGATCAGAAAAAGAAGAAGTATCGCTTAACTAGATGGAATATTATTTGTAGACCAAAAGATCAGGGTGGTCTAGGGATTGAGTTACTAGAGATAAAAAACAAATGTTTACTTAGTAAATGGCTATTTAAACTGCTAACAGAACAAGGGGTGTGGCAGGAGCTTCTACACAATAAGTATGTTAGAGATTTACCGTTACAACAGGTGGAAGTTAAACCCATGGATTCACCTTTTTGGAAAGGGCTAATGCGAGTCAAATCCGATTTCTTTGAACGTATACAATATACGCTGGGAGATGGGCAAACGGTGCGTTTTTGGGAGGACATTTGGTTAGGTGACAATACTCTAGCGATGCAATATCCCTCTTTGTACAATATTGTGCGACAAAAAAATGTTCTTGTCTCTCAAGTATTGTTAGATGAGCACCCGAATCTTGCATTTCGGAGGACGTTAACAGGGGATAAATGGGAGAGTTGGTTGCATTTAGTCGAACGTTTGATGTTTGTATCCATGTCTAATGAGTCAGATACTTTTACGTGGAAATTGACGACTTCTGGTTCTTTTTCGGTTAAATCTTATTATGAGGATTTAATGAACGGAAACACTCGGTTTCTACGTAAATACATATGGAAATTAAAAGTCCCACTTAAAATCCGAATCTTCATATGGTTCCTTTACCGTAAGGAATTGTTGACTAAGGATAATCTTGCTAAACGAAATTGGTCAGGGTGTCCGAAGTGTGTTTTTTGTGGTATTAATGAGTCTATTGAGCATCTGTTTATAACTTGTTCATTTGCTAAAAAGATTTGGCTTTTAGTTCATTTTACTTTTAATATTTCCCCTCCATTATCGATAACTAATATGTTTGGAGGTTGGTTGAATGGAGTTGATAAGATGACTAAAAGTAGCATTCGCATTGGCGTTTGTGCCTTTCTTTGGGCAATTTGAAACTGTAGAAATGATGTGATTTTTAACAAGATGGAAGCTGGTCATTTTTTGCAGGTAACACACAGGGCTACCCACTGGATCCATATGTGGTCGCTCCTCTCTCCGGAAGATTTGCGTGGTCGTTTGGATACAGGATGTACACGACTCCTGGCGGTCGTGCGGGCTATCTTCAGCCAGGGTGGGTGGCTGCACACTAGGAGATTGCGAGATGTGTAAACTCCTAATTTTGAGTGGTTTTCTGTGGCTTGTTTTTGTAGCAACGCTACAATTTCGTTGAGTTGTAATAAGTACATGGATTGGTGAACCGGAACAATATTCTAATAAAATAAGCTATGTGCATCCGTTGGATGCAGAGGCTGGGTTATCCGTTTCAAAAAAAAATGTAGTTGCACAACAGGTTGGTGCAAATCAACTTTAGCCTCTCTAGATTAAACCTATCTGCCGCCACAAACAAATGTTGAGCCATCTCCGTGATCTCATCGTCATCGATATCAGGGAGCTTGTCGGTGTAGATAAAATGAAGCATCATCTTGAAAACCCTAGCGTCAATGTCATCGACCTGTATACACATCACATCATCGTTGTCCTTCATTGGACCAAAGAGTTGCGCCATGAACACCGAGCACCGAACCGCGAGCAATTGCCTATGAGCAGGAAATGTCTCTCCGCCGACCTTGAACGCCACGTCCGAAAGCTCACCTGTCTCCAAGATACGGGCAAACTGTTGAGCCATATCCGAAGGCGGCAATGTGCTAAATTCTTCTTGTGATTCGGGCTGCGTACGGATCACCTTGGTGACCCTGACATCACATTTGACGCTGAAACAATCGTCTTTGAGGTACGCCGAGCTCTCCAGTTCGTCCTTTTGATGAATCGACGAAGCGTAATTGTCTGGCCCTGTGCATAGCACGTTTCTGTCCTGTACCCTGACGTGTGATTTTGCACCGGTACGCCCACCTGGTCCAGCAGGCTAAACCTGCATGTTACCTTGACACCTAGAGTATTACTAGCATCATCATCACCAACATCATCGGCGCGATGAAGAAGTAGAGAAAGAGATATCCAATCAGCGAATTCTGTTTTGAGGCCATCCGGGTAGTAGAGGATCTTCCAAGTATGTCCTCCGACGCAAAATATGTCGGATGGAATAGACGTGGAGACGCCAAGTCCAAGGGTATACGAGTATCCCTCAACTCTGAGCACATGTGATCCGGACACACCTTCCGCGACAATGGTGGACGCTGTGTTTACCGGCGTGTTGCAGACGGGGCCTGAAGAGCTCAACATAGCTAAGCTAGGGTCGACGGACGAGCGGGCACACGTACAGCAGCCAGCCGGCGGGATAGATTGCTGCTATCTTCAAGGACTATGGTACGACGTGTTTGAGTTATGTATTACGACGATCGATGACGCGTTATACACTGCCGGCCCTGTCCTTTTCGCAGTCCAATTATCCTGAGTACTGGAATCGGATGCAACCTCCTTTGCACTGTCCAACTCTTCCTATTCAATTCATAAGGCCGTCTGCTTCTAGTCTATACCCTAGCTATAGCTATCTCTTGTACAGTAGCAGCATGTTTAGCTTTCCTGGCCCTGTGGGCGACGCGCCGGCGCATACGGCGTCCACCATAGCCGGCGAAGTTGTGTCCCGGTCGCACGTGCTTACAGTCCAGGGTTACTCGGACACCTTGGGATTCGGCGAGGGCCAGTCCTTCAAATCCCAGGATTTCGCAGTGGGAGGGCACACCTGGTACATCGTGTACTACGCCGAGGGCTCGTGCAGGGACTGGATATCTGTAGGGCTACGCCTCCGTGACACCACCGACGACGATGTGCTCAACTTCAGGGTGAGTTTCAGCTTCAGCCTACTGGATCAGCTGGGCGCACCGGCGCCGGAATACACCACTCCGCCATACCGGATACGCGAATGCAGGGTCCAAGGGCAAGGAGCGTTGGTTGTACGATTCATCAAACCAAGCCAACTAGAGGCGTCCACGTATCTTGCCGACGATTGTTTCAGCATCAGATGCGATGTCATTGTCACCGACTTCCGCATCACCCAAGATGACACGGCGCGGCAACGGCAGCTCACCACGCCACCTTCAGACATACATCACCAACTTGCCCGTATCCTTGAGACCGGCGAGGCGGCGGATGTGAGTTTCCATGTCGGCGGCAACACGTATGCTGCTCATTGGTGCTTCCTCGCTGCTCGGTCTTCCGTCTTCATGGCGCAGTCTCTCCTGTTCAAGGAGGAAGCTGACACAACATGCATCATACGGATCCATGACATGGAACCAAGGGTCTTCGAGGCCATGCTTCACTTTATCTACACCGACGAGATTGATGATGATGAAAATGAAACCATGTCCATGGAGATGGCTCAACGTTTGTTTGTCGCAGCAGATAGGTATGACCTCAAGAAACTCAAGGTGATCTGCCAGAACGCATTGTGCAACTGCATTGACACAAGCATGGTGATTACCATGTTGGCATTTGCTGTGCAGCATGGTTGTCTTAACATTAAGAAGGCATGCTTCCAATTCCTCACGTCGTCGTTTCAAAACCTTAAGGCACTCATAGCAAGTGACGCCTTTCAGAACCTCAAGACCACTCAGCCAAATATTCTAGAGGAGCTAGTCGCGAATGTTGATAATCCACAGGATATGCATCTCCTTACCACGCCGGCGCACACATTATCTTCCATTGTCGCCGAAGGTTTGTCCGGGTCACACGTTCTCAGAGTTGAGGGATACTCCCATACTGTTGGATTTGGCGTTTGCAATTATATCCCATCAGGAATATTCAGTATTGGAGGGCATACCTGGAAAATCATGTACTACCCTGATGGCAGCAGCTCGGATTATGTCGATTGGATATCTATTTCTCTGGGTCTTCATCACAGTGATGCCAGGGAGGTGAAGGTAAGCTGCAGGTTTAGCCCGCTAGACCAGTTTGGTAAACCGGTGTCCAAACACATGACAGCATTCCATACAATCACATGTTGTGCCCAAGGAGACATGATTTGAGTTCCCAAAGTTCATCAAAAGAGATGAATTGCACGATTCCACATATCTTGAAAACGATTGTTTCAACATTAGATGTGATGTTAGCATCGCCAAGGGAATCATCCGGACGCAGCCCACGGTGTTAGAATAATCCGCAGCGCGTAGTAGATCATCCGAGGATGAAGCAATCACACGAGGCACGACACCGAAATTTGTTAACGGAGTTCCTCGAACATCGGCTACATCTCCGGGGCTTAACTATGGGCGCTCCTCCCCATGACACTGCTACAATACCGCACACCGGCCACCCGGGTGCCGTCACACGCCGCCGGCTCCCCCTGCGTGCCTGTGCTATTATGTTGGCATAGGTTACAACCGTGGGGTGCCCCTCATTATATGAGAGCCCAAGGATACAACGTGTTCGACTCCAACACTACACGTATCCTACCCACACTACAACTCCTTGTCCAATGTAACCTAACTAGTACACAATATTCGACACAAACTCAACAAACTCCACCTTGGCGAATATTCTCCACCACCTTGAATTTGTCCATGCGTCAAACTTCCATGTACTCCGGACTTGAGTTGTCTTCTTTGTAGCTTACTGAGAGCTACTCGACGAGTCTGCCCCAGACCCGCCGCCTCCGTGAGATCCTTCCGCTATTCCTGCAACTCCAGTCTCCGTGACTCCACCTGCAATAGTGTTCCCTTGCAACTTGTAAAGATGCGAAGCCGTCCTCTCTCCAATCATCACGGTCACCTCATCTTCCATGATCTTCAAGGTCTTCTTATCCCGATCACAACGGAATTCCATACCACAATCATGAAGAACTCCAAGCGAAATTAGATTCCTTCTTAGCCCTGGCACATGCCTGAATCCCCGAAGCATCCGCTCAACTCCGTCAAACATCTTGATTTTGGTGTCACCTACTCCAGCAACACGATAACCTGTGTCATCGCCCACATAGGCTGAACCAAACTCACCAGACTTATACGAAGAGAACCACTCCCGATTGGGTGTCGCATGAAAAGAGCTAGTTGAATCCAACATCCACGCTTCACTTTTGGTTGACCGTCTGTCTGATACTACGAGAACATCACTACTGTTGTCTGAGTCATCACTACGAGCTGCCACATTAGCATTAGATCCATCATCTGGACAGTCCCTTCTCATATGTCCCCACTGCTTACACTTGTGACATTGTACTTTCTTTTTCTTTTTCTTGTTCTTCCCTGCCTCATATCCCTTCCTCCATGCTTCACCTTTGACTAGCAAACCTTCACCATGAGTGACTTCCACCGCGTTCTTCTTTCTCATATCATAAGACAATAATGCCGCAGTAATATCCTCATTCTTGACGGTCGCCTTGCCGTGCGTCAAAGTAGTGATCAAATGTTCATAGGATGATGGCAATGAACAAAGAAGAAGAATCGCCCTATCCTCGTCAGCAACTGCCACACCCAAGCGTGCTAGATCCGTCACGACTTGATTAAAGGCATTCATGTACTCCACAAGATCCGACCCCTCCTGCATCTTCAGCCCATACAACTTTTGCTTCAAATACACCTTGGTCGTCGCGGTCTTGGACATATATTGACTTTCCAGCTTCTCCCAGATCTTCTTCGGCGAATCCTCATCCATCACATGATAAATAACCTGGTCCGACAGACACAACCGTATAGTTCCGGCTGCTTGCAACTGTAACTCCTCCCAGTCCTCAGCGTCCATCTTTGCTGGCTTAGCATCCCGCAACGCCTTCAAGCATCCTTGTTGTGCCAATAAATCTTTCACCCTTGTCTGCCATAACCCAAAGTTTTCAGTTCTGTTGAACTTCTCCACCTCAAATCTGGTACCCGTTGGTGCCATGATTCTTTGTATAACTGACACTGCGAAAAATTAATCCAAGCTTCCACGTCATGCCCAAGCACAATCTGTACTAATAGCAAATCTTAACAAGAATTACTTCGGTCTTCACGTAGCTTCCAGTGCACAACTTCCGATGCTAGCGAAATACTACTTCTGCTTGCTTTCCGAGGTACGCGTACTCAACTTGATGAATTTTCCAGCCGCCGACTCGATCTGTCCGCTGCCTCGGTCCTTGCCTGCTGTTATTTAAGGTTGCATGCAGCTTTCCGCCTCGGACACGAGTAGTACTAGGACTCCGTCCCTTTTTTTTTGTCAAAACAAATCCGGTTCCGCTACGGCTAGAGTTTCTCATGAACACAACTTACACACGCCGTCTTCGGCCTGTCCGGCTCTAGCACGCCTCACCAGCGAGCCGCCTCAGGGACGCTGCCCCGCACACGAGCCTTGGGCTTCCGCAGCCAGTGTCCAACAATCGATCTTGCTGCCTGCTGCTTGTCCGCGCGCCGCGTTGTCATCGTTGCCCGAGAACCGCACCGTAGCCAAGCTCGTCTTCAAGATGCTTCCTCGTAATCAACAATCAAGATCTTCGAACCTTGCTCATGATATCACTTGTTAGAATAATCCGTAGCGCATAGTAGATCATCCGAGGATGAAGCAATCATACGAGGCACGACACCGAGATTTGTTAACGGAGTTCACCGAACATCGGCTACATCTTCGGGGCTTGACTATGGGCGCTCCTCCCCATGACACTGCTACAATACCGCACACCGGCCACCCGGGTGCCGGCACACGCCGCCGGCTCCCCCTGCGTGCCTGTGCTATTATGTTGGCATAGGTTACAACCGTGGGGTGCCCCTCGTTATATGAGAGCCCAAGGATACAACGTGTTCGACTCCAACACTACACGTATCCTACCCACACTACAACTCCTTGTCCAATGTAACCTAACTAGTACACAATATTCGACACAAACTCAACACACGGTACCACTCGTTACGATGCCGCCATGTAGTGGACTTGCTCATCAGTTTGGCCGCATCCTAGAGACCGGCGAGGGTGCAGACGTGACTTTTGAGGTTGGCGGGGAGAAGTTTGCCGCGCACAAGCGCATGCTCGTAGCTCGCTCGTCGGTGTTCATGGCGCAGCTCTTTGGTCCAGTGAAGGAGAACGATGCAACATGTATACAGATAGATGACATGGAAGCAGGAGTTTTCAAGATGATGCTCTACTTTATCTACACTGATTCGTTGCCGCTTATGGATGACAGTGGAATCAGAGAGGTGGCTCAACATTTGCTTGTTGCGGCAGATAGGTACGATCTAGAGAGGCTAAAGTTGATTTGCACAAATATGTTGTGCAACCACATCGATACTAGTACGGTGGCAACTACGTTGGTGTTTGCGAAGCAGCATGGTTGTCATGTGCTCGAGAAGGCATGTTTCCAGTTCCTCGCGTCGTCTGAAAACTTGAAGGGAATGACAAGAAGTGATGGCTATAAGCATCTGAAGACCATTCACCCCAATATTTTAGAAGAGCTTCTTTCTCAGGATTTATGCACTTGACCTTGTCAGGCCAAGGGAACTACAGTGACACGGTATTCTACGTGGCTTGCTTTGCATGAGGCGAACTGCTTACTTGGTCTGATGTATCAATATGTCATTATTTATTGAATTCCACCAATTTCTTTCTGATCTTAGCTTCGGTCACCCTCTTCCCTAACATATAAAGGGTAATATGGTCCTTCCACAAATCCTGTACGACGCCAGCCTTCTGAGCCGCCCATTATCAAGTGAAAACAGTTGAAGTTGATCCAAATTCATTTATAAAGTTAAGGGAAAAGCTTCTGACGGAGCGGAGCGGAGGCCCGTCGCCTGTAGGCTTGGGCCTGTCGCCGGTCGCCCGTCGCCGTTACGGATCAGTGTTGGCATAGGTCTCTCCTACCGCCTATAAATATACCTTGTAAGCCGCCGCACGGGATAATTCATCAAATTGTAAATTCTTCGGTGTTCGTAACACCTCCAAAATAAGGAATAGTTCGTTGGCTGGCGCCTGTGGTTTTTCCCTTCTTCGCGGAAGGGTTTTCCACGTTAAATCAGCGTGTCCCCTGTGTTGCTTTTTCGTTCTTCTTTGTTGCTATTTGTGTGTCGGTTTACTAACAAAAACTTAGAAAAACATTTTTTAAGGAGAAAGACCCCCGGCCTCTACATCAGGACGATGCATGCGGTCATTATATTAATTATTCATCAAAACCTTACAAAGTAATACATCAATGAGTCTAAGCCGTCATCTTGACAACAAATGTCGCTACCCCTATCCTCATGATGAAAAAGTGGAGATAGTCTGGACCGTATACCCAGATCTCACATTCAAATCCTACATCAAAAGTCGGATGCCCCAGCCAGGCCACTGCCAGATCTAGGTCACACACCGGTTCGGCACACTCGTAGGGAGCACCGCATGCGCACGCTGCAAAGGTCGTCCCTGTCGTCCACCATTGGTCCATCTTCAGAGCAGAATTGACGCATCCACCTTGTTAGGCCTGCCATCGACGCCACCATAGCGCAAGACGACGCCATCTCCCTTTGCGCGTCCATCATCACGCGATGTCGCCAAGACCTTGCTGCGCCATGCCGCCGAGTCTCCACGTCATCGATGCGTGAAATGAAACGCCGCTACACCGCAGAAACCGCCCACTGGTCTCTCGATCTAGTGCACACCTCCAAGACTGATGCCTCCAAGGAGAGAACGACACAAGAGTGCAGCCATCAGCTGATCAACTGATCTAGGGTTTCCCCCGGAGGTAGCGGATAGTGGTGTGTAGTTTCTCCACGACAACGCCTTCAAGAAGAAAGCGACGTAGAACAACGCCGCCATCGCCGGTCTTGGCATCTAGCCTAAGACAGGGTTTTCACCCGGATTTGCTTGAGACCTCCATCCAGCTTCATGTGCACCGAACCGCCACCGATCTCCACCGCCGCACAGCTAGCAGGACGCATCATCCAGATCAGATCTGACTGGATGTCAATCCCCACAAGCAGCCGGCCAGTCCACCAAGCCCTCCGCGCCATCGTCGCCGATCTGAAAAGGTTCGAAGGAGTCTCCCCGCCGCCAACCACAGCCCTTGGCCACAGACATCACCGTGGAGACGCCTGCCATCGTGTGGGTTGTCGGCCGCCATGTGGACGCTGGCCGCCGAGGCACAGCGCAGTTGGAGACATCGTCCGCTCGTGATTCAGATCGGGGCTCTTCCAAGTCCGGCCGCCCTGCGCTAGCCGAAGAATGAAGAGGGAGGAGCACCTCTGCCGCTGCCGTCAGACGCACGGGCTTTGCCTGGCGCCGACCATCGGCGGCGGCGGAGGGGAGAGTGAGAATGGAAGGAGACCGGCGGCGGCTAGGGCTAGACCTCTCGGTCGCCCGCGCGGGGGACGACGCGAGAGGAGCCTCAATAACGGAACAAGTGATTAGAATTCTAACGCGTAACATATATTTTCTTCCTTCGTAGATATAAGGCATATAGTTTTTGATACTCCCTCCGATCCATATTAATGGACTTAAGTTTGTCCGAATACATATGCATCTAGTCTAAATACTTAACTAGATACGTACGAATCTAAACAAAGTTGAGTCTATTAATATGGATCGGAGGTAATACGAAAATTGAAAAAACACGGGTAGAAGAAAAATTTAGGAGACTAAGCCGTGGCTGAGATGGTTGGCAGGACGCATAGGCATAGCTAAGCTGGGATTGTGATCCCGTGGAGAGTTGGACTTCGGCGGCGGTCAGTCTACCGTTGGCCAGGCTTGGCTGCTACGAAGGGATTATGGACGTCAACACGATGGGGCGGAGGATTACTTTACTTTGGCCCCAAACGAGTCCGATCCCGTCACCGACTTGGACTTCGAATCCCAATGCGGGAATTTAGCCTACGAGCATATATATACAGGGAGACCATAGAACGGAATTGGCACGATCCAATCCAACGACAAATCCACAACAACGCTGCGAGGAGTTGGGGAAGCAAACGATAAATCCGCAGCCTTTCGTCTTCTACGTAGGCGCAAGCGAAGGAGGACAGAGGGGAGACCCATCCATCCATGGGGAAAAGAGGCGAAAGAGGCAGCTCGTACGAGGTGGAAAGGGCCGCCGCCATCGCCTTCTATGCCGGAAAAGAGTTTGAGAACGAGACGGATGCGCAGAAGGTGGAGCGGCTGGAGGCACAGCTGGTGTTCATCAAGGCGGCGCGCGAGGACGCCCTGCGCTACATCGCCATGGAGGAGGAGGATGTGGAGGAGGAGTACCGGAGGGCGGGCAAGCTCCACACCTACGACGAGGCCAAGGAGTGGAAGAAGCGTTTGGCCAGGGTCGCCAAACTCCACCCGCCGCCCAGGCACATGGTGGAGGAGATCAATGAATATACCAAGTATACCTCGAGGAAGACGAGGACGACTTCAGGATTGGTCTTTGTTCATTCATCCACGTGGAATCAGATTTTGAATAATCATCTTAACTTTTCTAGTTCAAATAATCACTTAGTGAGCGATCCTCCCAGCGGTATGGTATTTTTCAGTGTTAGACGAGTTGTAACGTAGGCATGTAGGCCCACTTGTAGCCTTTTAGGGTTAACCATTGTACATGTACTTGACTCTTTACAAACATGAAACAGCCACCCTGATGCGGTGTGCTATTTCTTCTAAACAACAAACCTATCTAGGTTAGGTTTTACATGGTATCAGCCGCCCGGGTTCTAATCTGACCTGCGCCGCCGCCACCAATGTCTTCTTCCGCCGCCTCTGACTCCGTCCTTAGCGTTGCCACCAACGGCGCCCTCCAGACCGTCACCAACGGCGCCCTCACGAACTCCACGGCGCCCGCGCTCCTGCCGACTACGCTAGGGGCGCTCTCCACCATGTCCGTCGGCAGCATGTATGCTGGTGGCAGTTCATCATCGGCTGGCTTCAACTCCGAGCCCTTCCACTTCAGCAACTAGCTCCAGGTCAAGCTCGGCGCCGACAACTACCTCCTATGGCGCTCGGCGATCTTGCCGCTGCTCCGCAGCCGCTACCTGATGGGCTTCGTCGACGGCAGCTACCCCTGCCCGCCGGAACGCGTCACCAACCAGACCACGGGGGGCGCCACCACCGTGGTCAACCCGAAGCATCGCGCCTGGGTCATGCAGGACCAGGCAATTCTCTCCGCCATCGTCGGCTCCCTCACTCCGAGCGTCGCAGGACTCGTCATGTTCGTCACCACGGCTGTCGAGGCATGGGAGATCCTCGCCGACAGCTACGCCGGCCAGTCCTCAGCCAAGTCGGTGCAAATCCGCACTGAGCTCGGCAAACTCTCCAAGGAGGGTAAGACCGCGCATGCTTTCTTCCATCAGGTGAAGGCGCTCTCTGACACCCTGACCTCCATCGGTCAGCCTCTACGCCCGGAGGACTTCACCGCATACATCCTCAACGGTCTTGACGACGACTACGACACCCTCGCCGAGACTGTCAATGGCCGGGAGACTCCCATCTCGGCCAGGGACCTCTTGCCGCATCGGGCATGTCTGCCAACGCCGCCTACCGCTCTGGTGGTGGTCTCTCCTCTCGCCCATCCGGTCCAAGCGGGGGAGGAGGTGGTGGTGGTTTCTCCAAGCCACCGCAGCAGCCCAAGCCCCACCAACTGCCGCACTCCAACAACAACAACAGCGGTGGAGGGGGTGGGGGCGCCGCTGGAACACCTATGATGGCAATCGGCCGGTGTGCCAGCTTTGCAACTTCGTCGGCCATGTGGCTGCCCGCTGCTGGAAACGCTTCGACAAGGAATTCCTTGGTGTTGGCAATGATGGTGCCAACCTGGAGCGTCAAGTGTCCATGGTCACCCATGGGCAGGGCCAGACGCAGTCCTTCCCTGTCGACACTGCTTGGTATATGGACAACGACGCCACCGACCACCTCACCGGTGAGCTTGACAATCTCGGGGTGAAGGCACCCTACTACGGGAAAGACCACATCCATACGGCTAACGGTCAAGGTATGCGCATCTCTCATATTGGTCATTCTACTCTTGCTACCACATCCAACAAACCACTCCATCTCAATGATGTTCTCTACGTCCCACAAGTTACCAAGAGTCTACTTTCTGCTAGTAAACTTGCTCAAGATAATGACATTTTTGTTGAAATTCATCCCTATGATATTTTTGTGAAGGACCGAGCTTCGAAGGACCTTCTCCTTAGTGGGGCGTGCCGTGGTGGTCTCTACTCGGTCGAGTCGTCCCCTGTCAAACATGCGTCGTTCTCTCAAGTTTTCAGCAGCGTCCGCGTCTCGTCGTCCAAGTGGCACTGTCGTCTTGGGCATCCAGCGTCCCCCGTGGTTCAACATGTTCTTAATCGGCATGCTCTTCCCACGGAGTCTAGCAATAAAAATTCTCTAGTTTGTGATGCTTGTCAACAAGGAAAAAGTCACCAGTTACCGTTTTCTTTGTCTACTTATGTAATAAACACTCCCTTGGAGCGTATTTACTCGGATGTGTGGGGTTCAGACCAAGTTTCTACTAGTGGTCATAATTACTATGTGAGCTTTATTGATGCCTACAGTCGTTTCACGTGGCTCTATTTGCTTAAGCGCAAGTCTGATGTTTTTGATGTCTTCTTGCAATTTCAAACCCATGTTGAACGACTGCTTAACCACAAAATTCTCCATGTTCAAACCGACTGGGGGGGGCGAGTATCGCAACCTCAACTCCTTTTTCCAGAAACTTGGCATTCTTCATCGCGTTGCATGTCCCCACACACATCAACAGAACGGTGTTGTAGAGCGTAAACACCGTCATATTGTACAGACCGGTCTTACTCTACTTGCTCATGCATCGTTGCCTCTTCGTTTTTGGAGTGACGCGTTTACTACGGCTTGCTTTCTTATAAATCGGCTGCCTACTCGTGTCCTTGGCATGAAGACCCCGATTGAAACATTGTTGCATGAAACTCCCGATTACACATTTTTCAAAGTATTTGGTTGTGCTTGCTGGCCTCATCTTAGACCATACAACAATCACAAACTAGAATTTCGCTCTAAAAAATGTGTGTTCTTAGGCTATAGCTCTCTCCACAAGGGCTATAAGTGTCTTCATGTCCTATCCAATAGAGTGTACATCTCACGTGACGTTATCTTCGACGAGAACGTGTTTCCATTTACCAATCTACCGTCCTCCACCACACCACCTACCATCCATTCTTTGCCTGTTTCTCTTGACCAATTTGAGGATGTTGCATATACACTTGCCTTGCTGTCTAACCATGGTGCAGGAACCGGCCGAGGTGCACGCTTGGAGGTCCTTGATGATTCTGCGCAGGCTGCTTCTTCAGCTCACTCAGATCACGTCGATCGCGAAGGATTGCATGATCCATGCACGCCGGCCTCTCCGGCTGCGCCGCGTGGCCCTCCCACGTCCGCGTCCCCAGATGACGGCCCATCCTCGCCTGAGCCACACTCTCTGCCGTCTGCTGGACCGCGCACTCCCGTCTCCACCGGGGTGCGCCTCGACACCTCACCTGGACTGAACCGCCTCGCCTCGCCTGCCCCCGAGCGGCCTGATGAGGCCTCATCGCCCGCGTCTGCTGGGACATCTTCTACGTCGTCGGCTGACGCGTCTAGTCCCAGCGTGCCGCACTCTTCGGCTCTTGATGATACGTTACCAGACTGCAGTACCTCGACGTCAACCGCTGTTGCACCGCTACGGCCCGTCACTCGTAGCTGTACTGGGCACTCTCGCCCCAAAGTGTGGAAAGATGGCTCTGTTGCTTGGCTTGCTGCCTATTCTGCTCATGGCATCCTCGACACGTCCGTTGAGCCGTCTTCGCACCAGGATGCCCTGCGTATTCCGCATTGGCGTGCTGCTATGGAACAGGAGTTCCAGGCTCTTCAGCGCAACGAGACTTGGAGACTTGTTACACCTCCGTCCGGGGTCAACATCATTGACTCCAAATGGGTCTTCAAGGTCAAGAGGAAATCTGATGGTTCTATTGAGCGCTACAAAGCGCGTCTCGTGGCTAAAGGGTTCAAACAGCGTTATGGGCTGGACTATGAGGATACTTTTAGCCCCGTCGTCAAGCCCACCACTATTCGGTTGATTTTGTCCCTTGCTGTTACTCATGGATGGCATCTTCGTCAGCTCGATGTTCAGAATGCATTTCTCCATGGCGTTCTTGAGGAGGAGGTTTATATGCGCCAACCTCCTGGCTTTGTTGATCCAGCTCGACCACGTCATCTCTGTCGTCTTGTTAAGGCTCTCTATGGCCTCAAACAAGCGCCTCGTGCCTGGCATGCTCGTTTGGGGAGTGCTTTGAGGTCTCATGGCTTTGTCCCCTCCACTGCTGACACCTCACTCTTCCTGCTTCGTCGATCAGCTGTCACTATGTTCCTATTGGTCTATGTCGATGACATCATTTTGGTGAGCTCTTCGACAGTGGCTGCCGATCGTTTGGTTCAGGGTTTGCAGTCTGAGTTTGCTGTCAAGGATCTAGGTCCGTTGCACTATTTCCTTGGTCTGGAGGTCTCTCAGTCTTCTAGTGGTCTTGCACTCACCCAGAAGAAATATGCTCTTGATTTGATCCGCCGCGCTGGCATGCTCAAGTGTCATGCCGTGTCCACTCCTATGTCCTCCTCAGAGAAGCTCTCTAGTGTTGATGGCACTCTGTTATCTCCTGACGAAGCTACTAACTACCGCAGTATAGTTGGTGACCTTCAGTACTTGCTCATTACTAGACCTGACTTGTCCTTTGCTGTTAACAAGGTCTGTCAGTATATTCAGACTCCACGCCAACCTCACTGGTCTGCTGTCAAGCGGATTCTACGCTACATCAGCTCCGCCGTGTCTTTTGGTGTTCATCTTCGGCCGGCCCCCTCTGGGCTGTTGTCTGCGTTCTCTGATGCTGATTGGGCTGGCAGTTCGGATGATCGGCGATCAACGGGGGGCCATGCCATCTTCTATGGTCCTAACTTGATCGCCTGGAGTGCTCGTAAGCAAGCTACGGTTTCGAGGTCTAGCACTGAGTCTGAGTACAAGGCTCTTGCAAATGCCACAGCTGAACTTATCTGGGTTCAGTCACTATTACAGGAGTTGAGGATAGCACAGGATCGTCCGCCAGTTCTATAGTGTGACAACATTGGTGCTACGTATCTATCGTCGAATCCAGTGTTCCATGCTCGCACGAAGCATATCAAGGTTGACTACCATTTTGTGCGTGAGCGTGTTTCCCAGAAGCTTCTACACATCAAGTTCATATCATCGAAGGACCAACTTGCAGACATCTTCACCAAGCCACTGCCGCTACCACTCTTTGAGCATTGTAGGCGCAATCTTAATCTGATAGATACAGTTAAGATTGAGGGAGGGTGTTAGACAAGTTGTAACGTAGGCATGTAGGCCCACTTGTAGCCTTTTAGGGTTAACCATTGTACATGTACTTGACTCTATATAAACATGAAACAGCCACCCTGATGCGGTGTGCTATTCCCTCTAAACAGCAAACCTATCTAGGTTAGGTTTTACATTCAGTGATCTTTAGGTTGTTCTTTTTTTTCCGCATCGAGCTAGGTTCCTATTTGTCGGATGGTGGTAACACGTGTCTCATTTATATAACTAGATGATGCTTTGAGCACGCTTGTTACGGGGAAATTTTGCAGTATATATTAGTTAAAAAATTGGTTAAATTAAACATGAATAATAAAAATAATTTTTTTTTGAATTGATATATGAATGTAATATAAATATCAGTAATACATTGGAAATTTCTAACATGTTGGGTTTTTATTACGCATAGTGATATGTTGAGGTGAATCTTTTTTCATGCATATCGAATGATAAGGTAGCATGATTGTATGTTGAGAGAAATATGTTAGTGGGACTAGCTATTTAGACATAGAAGATAAAAGTCAAAGAACTAGGTTCCTATTTGTTGGACTTTTTTTTTGTGGTCATACATGTCTCGTTCATCTATACCTAATAATAAAGGGAGGTGCTTTCTTAATCCGTTTTCGTATTTTTGCTAAAAAGCCCCTTCCTTTTGTTTGAATCAACCCGCACTCCAAGTTCAATGAAAAAATGATTCGTTCCAGTCACACATAGCGTACGTACGCTGCTCTCTCGCACGTCTGGCCGGCCCATCTATGGCCTGCCCAAAGCGATAAATGGGCTCAAAAAGAGAGAGATAATTCCACCCCTTACACAAGAAAAAAATAGATTATGTGCCTAATTAAAGTAGGAGATGCCATGCATGTGATAAAAAAACAGCGAAGATAATTCCCTGCGCAGGAAAAATAATTAATTAAAGGAGGACGTGTGCCATGCGTGATAAAAATATGAACGGAATTATGTGCCTATAAAGGAGGATTGCGTGCTCCCGCTGCATGCAAAATTAAAAAGCACAAGACGTTATGTGTGTACATACAATCTTACATTCTTAAAAAGTTGCTCCCCACTATTTCTAATTCTCTCAACATGCACACATTTCACCTCATCATGCATGCCACATCATCCTCCATTAACATATTTCTCTCAACATGCAAGCATGCCACCTTATCATCCAACATGCATGAGAAAGACCCACTTCAAAATGCAACTATGCATAATAAAAACACACATGCAACATGCATGCATGGAATTTTTATTTTATTATGATATTTATATTAAATTCATATTTTAGTTTAAAAGTTATTATTTCAAATATACATGCTTCATTTAACCAAACATTTTTACTGAAATATTTTGTGAAAAAGTTCCACAACAACGTGCGGGGCATCATCTAGTTATAATAATATTTGCGTCAATTTTCTATTGGATGCATTGACAATTTTTTATTAAATCTGCATCAAATTTTTTATCACCTCACAACACAATTCACATGCATATTTGCTAGAATCCAAGGACCATCTTGGTTACCCGGGGAACATAGTCTCTTCCCATGAGATTTTTTTTCTTGCACAGTTTAAAATAGGCTTTTGCCCTTTTTTTAGATGGAAATTGTTTCTACCCGGTCTATAGGCCGAAGAGCGCATTGGCCCCATGCACAGTGTGCCATCCATATCGATCATGTGATCCCTAATGCGCCAGATCGGCCGTTCTAATTCACTAATCCGTTTCCTTCTTCTCCCCTCTTCTATTTCCTTCGTTTTATTTCTCTCGCCAGCGACAACCGAAGTAACCAATCTGCAAAGCACCATCACCACATGATTCACTTTGACTTACCCCTTCCTGTCTACATGGAGCGGCGTTGAGGTGCCGGAGGAGACTGGCATGATGGAGTTGAGAAGATGTGGGTGTCGCGGGAGCGATGCTGTAACCGAAGATGTTCGACTCTTCGACCAACTTTTTTTGCTGAAACTACAGGCCAACGGTGTTATGTAGGGGGGGGGCGACCATGCGATCATGCACGTTGAAACCGTAGATATTTTTTCTAGGATCGTTAGACTTTTTTCTGGAACCATGGGGTCTTGGTTCTACGTAGGGGGTGACCATGCGACCTGCAAATGTTGTAATCGAATATTAGGTTTGATGGGATCGTATCTATTTGTAACTGGTTCCATAGCCATCGGTGCTATGTACGTGAGAGATGCGCCATGCTAGGACCTAGGACATAAGATGTCGAAATCGATGGCACCAAATGATGCGGCGAAGGCAAATGAGGGGTGGATATTTTAACATTCGGTGCAGCGGCTGCGATGACTACGAGGGACAAGATGACGTCATGGAAGGAGGTGCACGAGTGCGCAGGAGATGCACGTGGAGAGTGTGTTAGGCAGAAGGAGGAGAGGGGGGGTGGGGAGTTGTAGGTGTGGGGACGGTGATGACCGAGTCCAAAATAGCCATTTGATACGAGTGTGATCCTATTGTTCTGAAGGTTTTGCGCGGGGCGGATCTACTAGCTGCTTGATGACCAGCCGAATCTCGTGCCAGTAGATCGGCGCATAGCGCTGCCCTTTATAGATAAAGGGTGATCATAGTTCATGGTCAAACAGTGTAAGAAAGTGAGAAAGCCCTCTTACAAAACCAAGTTCGGGATAATTGTACATCATTAATGCATGTGACTATAATTCCCAAGAGTTACTTCTATAGGCCTAAAAGCTACGCCACAACACACCCTAGAACACCTAAGTTCCATGACAACGTCCTCAGAAGGAGAAACGACACATACACTTGCCTATAAAATTTGTTCCTACATTGCAACACACGGGTAGATTTACGAGTTGAATCGTCTTATACGTTTCATACTTCCTACATTGCGAAATTTATTGAGCTCAAGGTATAGAACAATTTATCCCGGTGCAACGCACGGACATTGTACTATACTAATAATAAAGGGAGGTAGCTTTCTTAGTCCGTTTTTATATTTTTTCTAAAAAGCCCCTCACTTTTACCTAAATCAACCCGCAGTCCTATAGATTTCCAGAAAATAAACACAGTTTCATCAGTCGCCTTTGACTCGCACACAGCGAAGCGAACCTCCCCCTCCCTCGCACGAGTGGGCTTTCTGTTTGATCAGGCCCGTTCGGTTTTAGAGCAGGAAAAAAAATGCTCATCTCAGGGACCTATAGCCCAAGATTAATTAGGTAACGAACGCAGTGCAGCCAACTATGGTAAATCCATGTCTTCGTTAAAAATGGATCCGATTTTTAATTATTAGTCCCATATTGCTAATTTACATGAAACAGGACAATTTATCTAGGGATTTTTTACAGTACATTATACTACTCTATATAATGTGTAGTATATAGTTGATCCAATGGTTAATATGGACCCCCCAAATTTGCGCCCTGGGATATATTGGTAATTCCCTATTTATAACCGCTACGATTAATCTAATAAATTAAATATGTGCACCAAAACAAGGACAAGGAAAAGGAGATGAAGCACCACGTCCACGAGGATAACAAGCACAAGGAGAAGGAGAAGAAGCGCCATGCCGATGCTGGAGAGAAAGCCAAGCACAGGGAAGTCAAGGCGAAGCACGAGAAGGTGCAGGGGGATATCAAGGAGGGCGTGGCCAACATGGTGCACAGGGCCTCCAGGTTCGTCTCTGGGCACTGCCACCCGGCCGCCGGCGAGCATGATTATGCTTCTGAGGGAAAATAAGGGTGCGTCCATCAAGGTAGGAGACGACAGCAAGATCAAGGGGAGCAAGGAACATCAGGACAGTCACCTGATCAATGACAGCGCCCTTAGACGGGAAGCCGGGCGGCCATAGCAAACAGGGGGTGATGTCGGCGCTGATCAACAATAACCTACAAGCGATCAACAACTCGCCGTTGCTGCTGAGCTCATGCAGCGGTGGCGACCCGGCGTGCACCTCATGCTCTCCACCAAGTCAACAACCAAGGATAAATAGAAGCACACTGCCACTGCAAAGAAATGAGAGTCGTCGCCGGCTCGCCGGCCAGCCGATCAGGGCAAACGGCTCGCCGGTTCAATCGTTTTCTGAGGAATCTTCCACGGGATTGATAAATAGTGAAGTGCCAAAGATGCCCCTCGCTACTCAAGTCGTCGCCGGCTCGCCGGCCAGCCGATCAGCGCAAACGGCTCGCCAGTTCAATCGTTTTCTGAGGAATCTTCCACGGGATTGATAAATAGTGAAGTACCAAAGATGCCCCTCGCTACTCAATATACTTCTGAAAATCTGATGTAGTATTGTCTAATCTGAGCGGTCTAACCACAAAAATAAACGGCCTAAATTAATTTGATGTACTGTAAAAGGTCTCTTTATATATGCGTGAGTTACAAAAACCATTGTGGGTCCTGATTACCAAAGAAATATGAAATTAATTAAGATTAAGATCACTAATGGTTGCGCATGCAAGTAAAATGTGACAAAAATATATTCAGATGATTTTAAATTTTTGTGCCATTCATTCCAAAAATTAAAAAATCCTACATGTACCTAACTCAAGAAAAAGTGTACCCACAAAAAAAACTCACGAAAAGTATTCACATGTTTATTTAAATGCTTTTGCGCTTTTTAAAATATATAAAGTTAATTTTACGTACATCATAGGTATTTTATCATAAGATTAAAATTTTCTCCCGTTGTTTTAAGCAATCTTTATTTCATGAAAAAAAAATTGCTCCAATATCACAAAACAAAATGTTCACACGATTTTTATTTTTTGTGTTAATCATTCCAAAATCATACATGTAGCTAACTCACGAAAAAGTGTAAAACAGAAAAGACTGACAAAAAGTGCTCACATGTTTTAATTCTTTTATTATTTTAAATGTGTTTGCTCCTTTTTAAAATTTATAAAGTTAATTTTACGTATATGATAAGTATTTTATAATAAGATTAAATATTTCTCCCATTGTTTTAAGAAATCTTTATTTTTATTAAAAAATATTGCTCCAAATATTACAAAAAAATGTTCACACAACTTTAATTTTTTCTGTCATTCATTAAAAAATCTTACATGTACCTAACTCACGAAAAAGTGTACTGACAAAAAAGCTCATGAAAAGTATTCACACGTTTTAATTTTTTTGTATTATTTTAAGATTGTTTGCGTCTTTTTACAATATATAAAAATAATTTTACGTACATCATAGGTATTTTATCATAAGATTAAAATCTACTTCCGTTGCAACACACGAGCATTGTCCTAGTATAATAAAGATAAAAGTACTCCTTCCGTTCTATAATTTTTGTCATGGTTTTAGTTTAAATCTGAACTATAACAATGACAAGAATTATGAGACAGAGGGAGTACAAATCATGTATACATCAAACTGACACAACTTACTAACGATGTACTCGGTGTACTTTATGAGTTCATTCATTTAAAAAATATGCAAAGTATAAGTCGAGTGCACAAAAAATGACACTTCGATTTACACCTTGCCTATTTCTTGCAATATTTGTATTCAGAATGTTTATTTTTTGCAAAAATAATAATGAAAAAGTGGCTTTTAAAAGTTTTTTATTGTATTTTAGTTCTTTCATTTCTTTCTCCGGGCTAGTTTTCATCGCTCTTTTGATGCCGTAATTTCCCAATTTGTATCTAATTAATTACTGCCACTTTAGTGTTGTGGTAGTGACTTGTACTTTTCACATTCCTAGTGTATCCATACTATAATGGCATGCAAAAGGATAAGTTGTTTAGACCCTTATTCATGCGATTTGGTGAATCCCGTGTTCTATAAAGGATCACATGTTAGTTTCTCATATCCCTATGAACTATCCTAACACAAACAAAGAGAAAGACCCCATGGTCTAGCCCTTTCGAAGCAGGTCAAAGGACTAGACCACGCGGTTCCCATGCATCAGTGTTTTGTTCGAAAAGAAAAACCCGGTAGAGCTGCATGGGGTCACCACAAATAGCAAGGGGATAGGGGAATCACCATCATGGCGGTGGGCTTCGACGGTTGGGTTTAAAAAAACAGTGTCGTGGAAGGGGGAGATGATTTGAGGAGGAACTCTAAATTTTGTTTGAGAAGCTAAGGTGAGATTTAAGGGAAAGGTTGGAGATTTACAATAGTGAAAATCGAACAACCTGCCATATCCTAGTGTGTAAGCTTTTATATTGACATTCAAATATGCATATTGAGTGAGACCTTAGGGTCAAAATCCTCTACGGTAACAACACTATTATTACAACTAGATGATACTCCGCGCGTTGCTGCGGGAACTGCTAATAAATAATTTAATATTTTCAAATATAGAAAAAATTATGAAATATAATATAAGTTTATTATAATTTCTTTGAAATTAATATTGTTTAGACTCAAAATATAAGATTTTTTTAAGAAAAACTGATGATAAATAAAAAAATGAGTGTCTTTTACAAAATTTATTACCTTCACAATATATCGGTGAGATGATATGAGATAAAAAATGTTGAGTAGACACAATGAAGATATCACCTTTGATTAAACATATTACAAAGATAGCAATTACATATGTGCATTCATAAAAAAATTATCGCATAGAAAAATATATGAGGTAACTTATAATTTGATTCTTTATTAAAAAAGGCACTTGTAAATTTGAGTGCAAAAGAAAGTTAATATTTATATGTCATAATTTGTATGTGCATGTGAAGTTAATGGGAGCTCCCTTATGTGGCATGCTTTGCATGGCCTAGTGGGAAAGGAAATTAAAATGATTGGCTTAGTGGGATGGTGAGGTGGACACCTTGCATGTTGAGAGAATTGGGACCGACTTTTTAAGAATGTTTTTTTTTTGAAACAAGGTAAAAGATTTTGCATTTCATTAATTAAGAAGAAGTTTTAGACAAGGCCACGTAGCAGCAAAATGAAAGAGCTACTCTCGCGGCATTACATTACTCAAGTGCTTGGCACCGACCAACGTCTACAGAGCCAACTCCTCTTTGATCTTGGTGATGAGAACCATCGAAGGGGCAGCGGTGTTACGGACGACCCTAGCATTACGCTCCGACCAAATATCCCATGATATGAGCATCATCAAAGAAGCTAGGGCCTTAGGCGATCCGATACGAAGACGAAGATTCCCCGTCCACCAATCTCTCACTGAAGCTGCAGTTGTCCAAGAAGCCGTGTCGATTTGGTGCATGCCAAGCCACAAAAGAATGGCGTTCCACACACGAAGGGTGAAGCGGCATTGGAAGAGGAGGTGAGCCGCCGACTCTTGGCATTGCTTGCAGAGAGGGCAAAGGCCGCAGTTTGGCCACCCACGACGGAGAAGATGATCAGATGTCCATATCCTGTTTTGAAGGACAAGCCAAGCAAAGAATTTGCATCGCGGAGGAGCCCACACCTTCCAAATAACATTAGCCAAAACCTACGTGATTAGACCCTCAAATTGCTCCTTGTAAGCCGAGGAAGCAGAGTACAGTCCATCCTTAGAGAACTTCCAGACAATAGAGTCCACTGTGCCATTTGAAAGGGTGACTGGGGCAACCATCTCCCATAGGTTGGCAAACTGCTGGATATGGACGTGTGTAAGCCCATTGGAGATATCAATGTGGGAGATCCAAGAATTGTTTGCCAAAGCTTGCTGGACCGAGCAGTTTTTTTTCTTGGATAGCCCAAAAATGGTAGGCGCAACATCACGGGGACGCAAGCCATTAAGCCAAGAGGAATTCCAGAATTTGGCAGTACACCCGTCGCCCACCGTGACGGTTGGCTGCCGCGAAGAGGTCCCGGTCGTCATCAGTGCATGGCGTACCCATCCCCATCAAGGTTTGGAGGGGTCTTTCCACTCAAACCAGAGCCACCGGAGGCGGAGCGCCTTGGAAAATTTATACAAGTTGAGCACGCCCAGACCACCATATTTCTTAGGCTTGCAAACAAGATCCCAATTGACTTTGCATTTACCGCCGGAGACCTTATCGGCACCCGCCCAAAGGTAGGCACGCCTAATAGAATCAATCTTCTTAAGGACCGAAACAGGAATGCAGAGAGGTGTAAGGTGGTAGATGGCGGTGGTTGTAAGGACGGCTTTGACAAGCACCGCCCGCCCTGCAGCAGCCACATGCCTCCTTTGCCAAGGGGGGAGCTTGCCTGCGATCTTATCCTCAAGGTGCTGAAAATGGATCCTCTTGAGGCCCTTGACAGACAACGGGAGCCCCAGGTATCTCATCGGGAACGAATTGCGAACAGCGGGGAAGTCATGCAGAATGTCCTCAAGGTCCATGTTTTCACAACGAATAGGGGCAACAAGGCTTTTGGCGTAGTTAGTGACAAGGCCGGTGACCATGCCAAAGGAGTCAAGGGTGGATGCAAGGAATTGGATGTCCTCTTTGATAGGCTTGACAAAAATGGCGGCGCCATCGGCGTAGAGCGAGGCACGAGTGATGGTGGCTCTTGCACAGAGCGGATGGAGGTGCCCTTGCGCCGTTGCTTTAGCGAGGAGGTGGTGGAGGGGGTTGATACGTCCCAACCGTATCTATAATTTCTGCTTGCTCCATGCATGTTTTGTGTGACTTTGCCATGTTTTGGTTGAACTTTATTACACTTTTAAACCAATTTGGACTAACCTACTAACTCAGTGCACCCAGTTGCCAGCTTCTGGTTTTCTGCTGTTTTTGTTTTTCAGGTTTTCCGGCTGATTAAAGTGCCCAAAAAATTCCGCAAAAATTATATTAAAAATCAGCGGGCAGGAAGCTTCCGGAATAACCAAGGGAGAGGTTCGGGACCACCACCAGGGAGCCAGAAGGGTCCCTGCCGCGGCCCCAACCCTAGGGCGCGCCAGGCACCCTCCTGGCTTCCCTGGGTGGCCCCTCGACGCCCCCCTTCGCCTATATAACCCCCTCGGGGTAGACACCCCAAAAAAAGAACTCTTTTTCGCAGAAACCTCTCTGTTCCACCGCCGCCGCCGTTTTCAGATCGGGGCTGCCTGGAGAAGCTGCCCCGGCACCCTGCCGGAAGGAGATCACCCCTCCGGGAGACCATCCATAGCTATGGACGCCTCCCGTATGTGTCGTGAGTAGTCCCCCTTGGACCATGGGTCCGTGATCAGTAGCTATGTGATGTCCTCTCCCTCTTTTGTGCTTTTACTTTCGAGACCTCGTGAGCTGCCTCACATGATCGAGGCACCTATGTAATTTTCTGCTGTTGCTATGCTGAGTTTGTTGGGATCTGATGGATTATGAGACTATGTTCAGATTGTGATGAGTAATATATTTGGTTTGCCCTTTTATATTTTGTTCTTGAGTAAATTCTTGCATGTTCTCCGTTGCAGTATTTGCTTTGGCCAAGTTATTTGCTTGCAACTCCAAGAGAGAGCGTTATGCTCGATTGTGGGTTCAGCCCCCTGATGTCTAGCTTGAGTGACAGAAACATGAGACTAGGGGATGTGCTGTTGCCACCAGGGATAAAACAACGGTGATTGTGCCTATTGGTGCAAGAATTGTTTACTTTACGCAAAGTTCTTTTAATGCAGTTGTCTGTTGCTTTGAGTTTACACTTTGGGTGGGATTCGCAACTTAATACCAGCGAGATGTTCTGGATAGATATCTCAAGGTGGATGATTCGTAGTAGATGCAGATGGATTTCGGTCTACTTACCTTGGCGTACTGCCCATTTCTTTTGAGCCCTTCCTTTCTTTGCAACATAGTTAGCATTGCGGTGCCTTCATAATCCTGTCAATTTCCCAACTGTGATTTGTTTACCTCGCTAGCATTTTTATCGTCTTTTGGGAGATAGACATCACTAGTGAAAATCACGGGACTCCGGTCCATCTTCATACCATTGTTCACACCCACTATTTACCTTTCTGTTTTTACTTTTACTACTACCTTTTTTATCTCTTGCGTTTGATCCTTTGTAAACGACAAGGCCGGAGGAATTGACAACTCCTCTGAACTCGTTGGAAGCAAAGTTATTTGTTTTGTGCAGGTCCACGACAAATCCACGCATCAGAATAATTTCTGGCGCCGTTGCCACCTATCGTACTTATCGTTGAGTCCTACTGGAGACAAACCTTGGTATCTTTACTGAGGGAAATTACCGCTACGCTACATCTCAACCTTCCACTTGGGGTAACCAACGAGGGGCGAGAAGCCATCAAGCTAATTTCTGGCGCCGTTGCCGGGGACTCAAAGGAAGTACAAATACGCGAGTCCTGATAACCGCCAATTTCTGGCGCCGTTGTCGGACTCCTGTATCAAAAATAGGGGAGTTACACGCTATCTTTTACCTTTGCTTTTTAGTCTTGTTAGTTTACCTTTCGGTTTTTACTTTTGTGTCCCTAATCAAAAATACCAAAAATACCTGCTGCTACTATGGGTTCCAATGAAAGCACTAAGTTGTGTGACTTCACCAGTCACAACAACAGTGACTTTATCTGCACTCCTATTGCTCCACCTGCCACTTCAGCACCTTCTTATGAGATTAAACCTGCTCTGCTTAACCTTGTCATGAAAGATCAATTTTCAGGAGCAGCAGAAGATGCTGCTTTGCACCTAAACAACTTTATCGAGCTCTGCGACATGCAGAAATACAAGGAGGTGGACGGAGACATCGTCAAGCTGAAGCTTTTCCCTTTCTCCTTGAGAGGGAGAGCCAAGGAGTGGCTATAGTCTCTACCCAAGAATAGTATTGATTCTTGGAGAAAATGCAAGGATGCTTTTATAGGGAAGTATTATCCCCCTGCTAAAATTATTCAATTGCGGAGTAACATTATGAATTTCAGGCAGTTGGATAACGAACACGTTGCCCAGGCTTGGGAACGTATGAAGACGCTCGTCAAGAACTGCCCTACACATGGACTGACTACCTGGATGGTTATCCAGACTTTTTATGCAGCCTTGAACTTCACCTCGCGGAACCTGTTGGATTCGGCCGCGGGAGGTACCTTTATGTCAACCACACTTGGTGCTGCTACAAAACTACTAGATGAAATGATGCTAAATTATTCACAATGGCACACCGAGAGAGCTCCAACTGGTAAGAAGGTAAACTCTGTCGAGGAGATTTCCTCTTTAAATGAAAAGGTTGACCTTATCATGTCTCTACTTACCAAGCAACCCTCTATTGATCCTCAAGATGTTCCTTTAAATTCTTTGGTTGCTCAGGAGCAAGTAGATGTCAATTTTGTCTCTAGGAACAACTTCAACAATAATGCTTATAGGAGTAACTTTGGTAGCAACAATCCTAGGCCTTTCCCATCCAACAACTATGGGAACAACACTTATCCTACCACTAGAAACTCCACTTCAGAACTAGAGACTATGCTCAAAGACTTTATCACTACCCAGAAGGCCTTCAACAAGAGTGTGGAAGAAAAATTAGATAAACTAGATATCCTCTCTTCGAAGGTAGACAATATAGCCCACGACGTAGAGATACTGAAGATTAGAACCTCTCCCCCTGAGGAGAGGCAGGTCACTCCTATGAATGCCATCCAGGTCCAAATTAATGAAAACATTAGGATGCTGGGAAAACTTAAAGAGAGATGGGCTAGAGAGAAGGAGGAAGAAGATAGAATTAAGAGCCTTCCTACCTACCACACAGTAGCCACTATCCAAGTAGTTGAGGAGATCCAAACTGCTAGCACCCATCACACCCCTAGTCCCACTGGACCTATCAATGGTGATGCTACACCCTCAACCATAGAAGAGGAAACCTCTATGAACATAGAGGCTTTCAAACAAGTGAGCTTAAATGATATCACTACTTCCCTTATAGATAGTAGTGAACTAGACTTTGATAACTGCACCTTACCAGAAGTTATTGGTTTCCTACACAAAATGTCTAGAGACCCCCACACTAGCACACTAAATCTTGCCTTCACGGAGCATATCACCAATGCTCTAATTAAAGTTAGGGAGGAGAAGCTTAGACTAGAAGCCTCCATACCTAGGAAGCTAGAAGATGGTTGGGATCCTATGATTAAAATTAAATTGAATAACTTCTCTTTTTTTGCTCTTTGTGATGTTGGAGCAAGTACCTCTGTTATGCCCAAAAGAATGTATGATATGCTTGATTTGAAACCTTTTGATCCCTGTTCTTTTGGTGTTCGTCTTGTTGATTTTTCCGTAAAGAAGCCTTTGGGGAAGACCGACTATGTTCTTATCATTGTCAATGACAATTATGTTCCCGTTGATTTCACTATTATGGACATTGAGTGTGAGCCCTCTTGTCCAATTATTTTGGGACGTCCTTTTCTTCGCACAGTTGGTGCTATCATTGACATGAAAGAGGGAATTATCAAGTTCCAATTCCCTCTCAAGAAAGGGATGGAACATTTCCCTAGGAAAAAGATTAAGTTACCATTTGAGTCCGTCACACGGGCTAGTTATTCTCTGGAAAAAACTTGATCTTCTGCTTTAAGCCTAGCTAATGGCTCTAAAGAAGCGCTTTCGGGAGGCATCCCGCAACGAATTTAGGTTTTTATTTTTGTTTTTGTTCTGTTCTTAGTGGTCTTGATGATTGTTACTACTGTAGCAACATCATTGTATCTTTCTTTTTCAAGCTTTGTGCCAAGTTTAGCCTCAGAGTGCTTGAAATTTCAAAAGTTGGAGCTTGCTGTCCAGAAACAGATTCTGTCTTCTTGACAGGAAAATTCGCGATAAATCACCAGATCATCTTTTTGATCTGAATTTTTTTGACAGCATGCTCCATACAATTGGCTTGCTAGCCCCTGTTCAAAGTTTTTTGATTTGAGTTGCAGAAGTACCTCGAAAAAATTCCCCTTTCTCTGCTGTTCTGTTTTTCTCAGCTTCTGCCCCAGTTTTTCGTTTCGCAGTTTTGCAATCCTTAAGCTTGCTTTTTCTTTGCAAACTTTTTTGGGCAGGCAAGAGAAACAGTAGCTCTTCCTGGAAATTTTTATTTTCAGTAGAGGAAAATTATTTTATTAGGGTACGAACCTCTCTAATCAGCCTATAATGAGTTATGTATGAAGGAAGTTTTCAAGTGCGCGATGGAAGGTGATGAAAGAAGATCCAGGAGTGTCAAGCGCTCAAGCTTGGGGATGCCCAAGTGCACCCCCAATAAATATTCAAGGAGACTCAAGCGTCTAAGATTGGGGATTCCCCCGAGGCATCCCATTCTTCATCAACAATCATCGGTCTGTCTTTCGTTGCACTATATTTTTATCACTTCATGCGTTATGTGCTTTCCTTGGAGCGTCTCGCTCTTTACTTTTCTAGGTTTGTTTTGCTTTATTTGCTGTAGTAACAAGTTAGACCCCAACTTACTCTTTTGTGTGGGAGATAAACACGCTCCACTTGAACTAGAAATCCTCATAGGATTTGCATGCTTATTTCTTTTAGCTGTGAGTTGTTCTTTTTCTTTTCTTAGCTGCTGGTCTGTTTAGCTGTAGTGCTTTAGTTTTTCTAGAGCTTTTCTTTTCAGGTTGAACTTTCTATAGGTTGCATGTTTTAACTTGTTAGAGAGTTTGCCTGTTGCACTGAGTTCTGTGTCTTGACTAGAAAGTAGGTAGTTAAAGTTCCTTTTCTTTTTGAAGTAGTAACTTGCAATAGTTTTGAGGTACTGACTAGAGTAATGTTTGAACTTTTGGTGTCAAGAGCTCTTGCCTATTAGTGATAGATGTCGTATTTTGGGCAATCCGTGTGTTTTTCGAAAACCAAAAACCCCTGTTGAGAACTTGTAACACCCTCAGATCCAGTACAGTAATCACTACAGTGATTCCACTGTTTAAGGCTCATTACTGTTGATGATCAAGCCATGATCACCTTTGATCATAGCTCTGTCAGTTTCTCACCCTCATAAAATTTTCAAATTTGTGTGGGCTATTGAATTGCTCCAAGAATTTATGGGTGATTGATAACCATCATGCAAAAAACTTAAACCAAGTCACCCTTAGTCATTAGAATAATCACAAGTCTATGTTGTTTGTGAAACCAATCTTGTGGTGTCGTCAAAAATTATTTTGAAAGTTAATATGAAAATAGAAATCTTAGTTGAACCAGAATAATGGAACCTATTTATGGAATGCCTAGCAATCATTAGGCCATGATTGAAATAACCATGGGTATGCTATTAAAGTGAATTAGGAATAATAAATGTAATAAAAACAATAGTTGGGAATTATTAAATGGCTATGGTAAATTAAATAAACAAGTGGGAATTTTAAATGAACTAAAAATTATGGAAACAATTTTATAAAATGCCTAATAATCAGTAGGCCTTAATAAAAGTGAATTAGGGTTTTATTGTAATGTTTTAATAATGTAGATAAATAAAAACAGTAGCAAAATAATAGCTTTTACCTCATATTAAATAATTTAAAGGTCTAAAGGATTTTATTTTTTCCCCAATCTTTTTGTGGTATTTCTATACTTTGCAATGCTAATTATGGAACATGTTACACATTTTACAAAATATAAAAAAACTAATAAAATAATTACAAGAAAAAAAATAAGAAAAAACCTAACCTACGCCTGGGGCGAGGCCCACGCTGGGCCCAGCCCCCCCTTCTCTCTCCTTCTTCTCCCCACCTGCTCCCTCCCCCCCACCACGCACGGCACAGGGCGCCATGGCCCCCTCTCCCACCTGCTCCCCCTCCCCTCCACCTGCTCCCCCATGGAAGATAAGGAGGCCTCCCCCCCCCTCTGGAAACCCTAGGCCGTCCCCTTCCTCCCCCCCCCCACACCTCCCTCTTCTTTCCCGCGGCTCGCCCGAGCCCGCGGCCTCCACCGCGCCGCCCCCGCGTGACCACCGTCGCTGCCCCGCCTCCCCTTCGTGTCAGGGAGCTCCACCATCGTCCTCCTGTTTGCCTCCGCCCTCAAGCTTCCGCCAGGACGCGCGACATCGCGCGAATCGTGTCGCTATGCTCACCATCGTCGCCGACCTCCACCACGGGCGCGGCCTCGCCGGCGACAAAAATCCGTCGCCACATGCGCCCCCCCGAGACCACTGCCTCCTCTACGCCCCACCGTGAGCGCCCCCCCCCCCCACTCGAATTCCCCCTCTCCCTCGCCGTTTAGGTCGTCGTCGGGTTGTGCCCCGCCGTGGCCGCCATGTACAGGACACCCTTGTCGTGCCTCTTCCCCTTCACGGCGTGCTCTAGCCACCCTGGCCACGGCCCCAGCGCGCTCCGGTGCCGCGCCCCCCCCTTCCTCGCCAGCCAGCCTCGCAGTGCCCTGCCCGGGCTGAAGCTCGCCGCCGGCGAGCACACCATGGGCAACCCCCCTAACCCCCCCCCCCCATTAGCGCTAATAATCCCCCCAGGCCACTGAAGAATGGGCCCCATGCCCCTAATTTTAATTGTAGCTAAATTAAGCAATGTTTAATATAATGGAAATAACCCTTTGAGTGGCTTACATGTGGGTCCCAGCCCCACTTAAACCTCTGTTAATTTAAATAACTGTTAAACTGCATATGTGCCACTTACAACTGGGCCCCAGCCCATTAAGCTAATTCTCTGGATTAATTAATATGCAATTTGAATAATGTCTGTATGACATATGGGCCCTCTGATAATTTTGAGTTAAATAAAATGAGTTAAATGCCTCTGTGTATGACATGTGGGTCCACCCTGTCAGCACTGTTGTGGATAAGGTTTTGGATAAGGTTGGATTTTATTAATAAAAGAAATTCATAAAATCATTTAAATTGATTTAAACTTTGAAATTCAATAACTTTTAAACCGTAACTCGGATTCAAAAACTTTATACATGAAAATTGATCAGAAAAATATACCGAATACGAATACGCCATCCATATACCAACCACCCCCCTCTAACTTACCGGACATCGACATTCCCCCTTCGGGCCGTCTGTCGATAATTTCCGGTACCGATAACAGTTGTCCGGATGAAAAACTTTCGTATACGAAAGATGCTCAGAAAGGATCACTGAATACAGATACGATACCCATATCCTCACCACACCCCTCTAACATACCGATCATCGAACTGTCCCCCCCTCCGGTGGCACTGTCCGATAGATTGCCCGATAACCGTTAAACTGTCCGGTACTGTTAAAGTACCCGGATGAATTTATTCTGAACACGAAAGCTGTTTGGAATAGATCAACTAACCCGGATACACCACCCACACGTGTGTCGGATGTCCACGACACCTCCGGCATGATATCTCCCCCCCTCCGGACACCTTGTCCGATAATCACCCGGAGCCGGTATTTCATCCCCGGATGAATTTCCGTTCCGAGCAATGTGCATTGCACAGCGTTAGAACCCCGTTTACGATTCATCTGTTATGTCTTGCCTTTGTATTGTTATTATTGTTGTGTATTTATTGTTTCTCCCCCCCCCCCCTTAATCTCCGGTAGACCCCGCCGCTGTCGTCGACTACACCGATGCTGAGTACGACTACTTCGTCGACGACCGTACCGCTACTGTCGAGCTTGCAGGCAAGCAGAGCCATTCTCTTCCCCAGATATCGCCTATCTTTCCGTACATTTCTTGCACTAGGCATTGTTACTGCTGCTGCTACGATTACAATCCTATTCAATTGCATAGCCTGTTTTTGTCGCCCCTTGATGTACCTTCCTTTAATCCTATGCTGCCTATTATTACTTATGCATTATTCAGCAGTAAACCCTGCGCATTGTTAGCTAGGTTTAGAAGAGCGGGCCGTGATCACTCTGGGAGCGATCGTGGGAACGATATATTACAACTGCAACAGGTACGGATCAATGCAGACGCCCTACGGAACCTACAACGGCGAGACTCTGCCGAGTCGCTTCGAGTTTGACTTACGAGTGGAATGGACTCGTATTTCACTCTCGTCGGCTCAGTAGCGTAGCATCACCGGGATGATACGAGGTTTACCTCTTTAGTTCATTCCGCTGATGTCTCAGTCGAGCCAGCTCAAGTGTACCATCGAGGGTGATTCCTCCTGGTTTCACTTAACGGTAGGGACTCGAACCAACTGGTGTCCTTAAAGGTAAGAAGTCGAGCCACCCAACGGTGCCCGCGAGAGGTATTGCGACGGGACGACAGGGAGGGTATGACCAGTGTACCGGTGTGCTTGGCCCCTGGTCGTTGGCCGCGAGAGTTACCAACCCACGAAAGTCGAGCTCCTCCAGGAGCACACGCGAGACAAGGTAAGGAGACGGTTCACCTTGTTGGTAACCGCAGTGACTTGGTGGGACGATGGTGCAGGCACCGATGTACTGGTGGTCCTGGCTGCTGTCGTTGTCCGTGGGTCAGTTAAGTCGAGGCAACGATAACGGTTGTCACGCAGGTTAATAAAAATGCTAAATGGTTCAGTGAATGTCTTGAGTTGGCTATGTGCCATGTACGCACTACCTACCCGTGGGAACTACGAGTTATGGGCTCCTCTGCTTCTTAGTGTCGTCCGAGGACTCTTCAGACGTCAGCAGTACCGCGGCCTGCGCCGGGAAGTGGTGTTGTCTTATTTTCTCGCGCGGTGGTGTCTTATTTTCTCGCGCGGTGGTGTCTTATTTGGATTTGCTTTAACTTCACCGGCCAGCCTCGCACCGTGCAGGAGTACGTCGGGGTTAGGGTCCAAAGCCCCGCGTACATAGGATATAGTCCGGCGGATGACCTCTCTGTTGAGTTTGAAAGATGGGCTATGAAGTGTCGGATAGCCTCGGTGGAGCGTTCCCTAACAAGGTTCCCGCCACCCTGGAGATCCGTGCGTGTACCGTAACACAAGTGCACCCCTGCAGGGAAGATTAATCTATTCGGATAGCCGTGTCCACGGTAACAGGACGCTTTATGCTTAAGCTGGATCTTACCACTAGAAACTATTATTATTAAACTGTATGGTTCCGGGTTCTCTTCCTCGCGGGGATGTCGAGGAGGTGAACTCGGAGGCATTGTTAATCATTACTACTTATTATTATACAATGTTGCAGCAACTTCTGCTGCATTGTTACTTTATGCTTATATAAATTGTTGGCTGATTCTTACCTCATGCTGCAAGACATCGTCGGAAGTTGCTAGTCTTCGATAGGCCTAGCTTCTTACCCTTGTTCTGGATTTCTGTCTTTCAGTCCACTATATACAGCCTCTTCTTTCCGTTGATACAATGCATAATGCTTAGTAGCGGACGTAAGACTCGCGGGTATACTAGATACTCACCTGCTTTATTTCCTTTACTGTTTTGCCTGATCGGCCGCTCTAGTCGACGTTGGAGTCCAGGAGTAGGAGATCCCCGATGTCGACCACCGCAACGTGAAGATCCCCGATGCCTTCTACGACATCGAGTTCCCCGTTGACCAGGAGTAGCTTGGAGGTTCCCAGGCAGGAGGCCTCACCTTTTCGATCGTTGTTGATATTTGTGCTAGCCTTCTTAAGGCAACCTTGTATCCTTGTGTCTGTACTCAGATACTATTGCTTCCGCTGACTTTGTGCTCTCGAGCTGTTGTATTCGAGCCCTCGTGGCCCCTGGCTTGTATTAAACAGCTTGTATTATTTTATTTGTAGAGTTGTGTTGTGATATCTCACCGTGAGTCCCTAATCTCGATCGTGTACCTTGCGTGTATGATTACTGTACACGGCTTGATTTGGGGGCGTCACAAGTTGGTATCAGAGCTGACTGCCTGTAGGAAGCCCCTAACCACTCCTCGGTCAAAGTCGAGACTAGTATTTGCAAAACTACTTGCTAACTTAATGTTTGGCTTACGGGCCCACATCGATGTTACTACGTGTGATACCTTTGGTATTAGGATCTTTTTCTCCGTACCTATGCTCTGGGACTCTGCTCTCTTATCCTTGCTGGTAAAGTTTTAATAACTCTGACTTAGGTTCACGTACCTCCTTCCTCCCGGAGAGCTCTGCATTCTCGATGATCGCCTGATCCACCTGAAGATTTCGACGATTACTCTCCGATGAATTCCCAAGAACCTGCGTGTTCATCGCCTTTGCAATCCCCTGCCACCGATAGGTCCGTATGGATGATTGGATCCACCTCCCGATCTGGAAAACACGATTCCCTTGTACTCAAGCATCGCATTATTCCGATACTTCTATCACTCGATGGATTTGCATTCTTTCTCCTTCTGGTTGAGTGCCGATACTCACACCAGATTCTTTGCGAACCACCCGACGTTTGGTGGATTATTATCCGAATAATCTTACATGGTTTCTTCCATGTGTCGATTGAATTCGTTGTGTGAAATACCATCCTTGCCCCTCGATGCTTTGTGTTATCATCGACAACCCCCTTGACTCTCTGCCAATACAACTTGGTCGTGTACATCGTGCTCTGCTTTCCCTTGGGAAAGATATACACGTGATACTTGTGTATCATCACTTTTCCCCATCCATTGGTATGCTGATCAGAAAATGACATTTACCTTTCCGTTGGTCCGTTTGATCAGACAACCATGTTTTACCTTTCATTGGTCAGTTTAATCTTTCTTGTAATGTATCTTATCTAAGCAGTGAAATTCCCTGCTTATGTAAACACTTTGGTGTGCTACATTGTCTGTACAACCAGTTACGATTGTTGATGACTTTTCGGTGACCACCGATGGACGAGAACTTTGCCAATTGGTCCGCCTCATCTTAACGAGCAGGAAAATGGTTCTCTTCGTCCCTCGCCCTTGGCACTGATGATGTTGCCGACATAGTTGACAAGTTGTTCTCTGACAAACCTTGCCTCGTGCTCGCATTGAATGTCACCACCCTGGTTCAATGGGGCCCATAACCCACAGTTCCACAGGACCGAAACCTGACTCTTGTCATCTACCTTGTGATATTCGGCCCAATATCTTGCTTATGCCCGGTGCTCTGGACCCCTTTTCAACATCCGTTTTCGGCATCGAATGCATGCCTATCCGCTTCAAACTTCTCATACCTTCTTTGGTTTTTCTCGATGTATTCCCCTGAGTTAAACTCGGAAGGACTTTGTACCCCATAACCTTGAGCAACCCCATTTGATTAACCTTGTATCGATCCTACCCCCTTAAACCTTACCTCTTAACCTGGTCGTAAGTACGATGAAGACCCCGAAGAAAGGATTACAACTCATCAAGATGCACCGATGCAGAGAGATGAAGACATCAACGTGAAGGATTAACTCCTTCGATACAGACAACAAGAACCAGAAGATTTGATAGAAGGCGAAACCGAAACTCTACCCCTTACACTACTTTTAATTCTCGGGACGAGAATTCTTTGTAGTGGTGGAGAATTGTAACACCCTCAGATCCAGTACAGTAATCACTACAGTGATTCCACTGTTTAAGGCTCATTACTGTTGATGATCAAGCCATGATCACCTTTGATCATAGCTCTGTCAGTTTCTCCCCCTGATAAAATTTTCAAATTTGTGTGGGCTATTGAATTGCTCCAAGAATTTATGGGTGATTGATAACCATCATGCAAAAAACTTAAACCAAGTCACCCTTAGTCATTAGAATAATCACAAGTCTATGTTGTTTGTGAAACCAATCTTGTGGTGTTGTCAAAAATTATTTTGAAAGTTAATATGAAAATAGAAATCTTAGTTGAACCAGAATAATGGAACCTATTTATGGAATGCCTAGCAATCATTAGGCCATGATTGAAATAACCATGGGTATGCTATTAAAGTGAATTAGGAATAATAAATGTAATAAAAACAATAGTTGGGAATTATTAAATGGCTATGGTAAATTAAATAAACAAGTGGGAATTTTAAATGAACTAAAAATTATGGAAACAATTTTATAAAATGCCTAATAATCAGTAGGCCTTAATAAAAGTGAATTAGGGTTTTATTGTAATGTTTTAATAATGTAGATAAATAAAAACAGTAGCAAAATAATAGCTTTTACCTTATATTAAATAATTTAAAGGTCTAAAGGATTTTATTTTTGCCCCAATCTTTTTGTGGTATTGCTATACTTTGCAATGCTAATTATGGAACATGTTACACATTTTACAAAATATAAAAAAAAACTAATAAAATAATTAAAAGAAAAAAAATAAGAAAAAACCTAACCTACGCCTGGGTCGAGGCCCACCCTGGGCCCAGCCCCCCCTTCTCTCTCCTTCTTCTCCCCACCTGCTCCCTCCCCCCCACCACGCACGGCACAGGGCGCCATGGCCCCCTCTCCCACCTGCTCCCCCTCCCCTCCACCTGCTCCCCCATGGAAGATAAGGAGGCCTCCCCCCCCCTCTGGAAACCCTAGGCCGTCCCCTTCCTCCCCCCCCCCACACCTCCCTCTTCTTTCCCGCGGCTCGCCCGAGCCCGCGGCCTCCACCGCGCCGCCCCCGCGTGACCACGTCGCTGCCCCGCCTCCCCTTCGTGTCAGGGAGCTCCACCATCGTCCTCCTGTTTGCCTCCGCCCTCAAGCTTCCGCCAGGACGCGCGACATCGCGCGAATCGTACCGCTATGCTCACCATCGTCGCCGACCTCCACCACGGGCGCGGCCTCGCCGGCGACAAAAATCCGTCGCCACATGCGCCCCCCCGAGACCACTGCCTCCTCTACGCCCCACCGTGAGCCCCCCCCCCCCCCCACTCGAATTCCCCCTCTCCCTCGCCGTTTAGGTCGTCGTAGGGTTGTGCCCCGCCGTGGCCGCCATGTCCAGGACACCCTTGCCGTGCCTCTGCCCCTTCACGGCGCGCTCTAGCCGCCCTGGCCACGGCCCCTGCGCGCTCCGGTGCCGCGCCCCCCCCCCTTCCTCGCCACCCAGCCTCGCAGTGCCCTGCCCGGGATGAAGCTCGCCGCCGGTGAGCACACCATGGGCAACCCCCCTAACCCCCCCATTAGCGCTAATAATCCCCCCCAGGCCACTGACGAATGGGCCCCATGCCCCTAATTTTAATTGTAGCTAAATTAAGCAATGTTTAATATAATGGAAATAACCCTTTGAGTGGCTTACATGTGGGTCCCAGCCCCACTTAAACCTCTGTTAATTTAAATAACTGTTAAACTGCATATGTGCCACTTACAACTGGGCCCCAGCCCATTAAGCTAATTCTCTGGATTAATTAATATGCAATTTGAATAATGTCTGTATGACATGTGGGCCCTCTGATAATTTTGAGTTAAATAAAATGAGTTAAATGCCTCTGTGTATGACATGTGGGTCCACCCTGTCAGCACTGTTGTGGATAAGGTTTTGGATAAAGTTGGATTTTATTAATAAAAGAAATTCAGAAAATCATTTAAATTGATTTAAACTTTGAAATTCAATAACTTTTAAACCGTAACTCGGATTCAAAAACTTTATACATGAAAATTGATCAGAAAAATATACCGAATACGAATACGCCATCAATATACCAACCACCCCCCCCCCCCTATAAATTACTGGACATCGACATTCCCCCTTCGGGCCGTCTGTCGATAATTTCCGGTACCGATAACAATTGTCCGGATGAAAAACTTTCGTATACGAAAGTTGCTCAGAAAGGATCACTGAATACAGATACGATACCCATATCCTCACCACACCCCTCTAACATACCGATCATCGAACTGTCCCCCCCTCCGGTGGCACTGTCCGATAGATTGCCCGATAACCGTTAAACTGTCCGGTACTGTTAAAGTACCCGGATGAATTTATTCTGAACACGAAAGCTGTTCGGAATAGATCAACTAACCCGGATACACCACCCACACGTGTGTCGGATGTCCACGACACCTCCGGCATGATATCTCCCCCCCTCCGGACACCTTGTCCGATAATCACCCGGAGCCGGTATTTCATCCCCGGATGAATTTCCGTTCCGAGCAATGTGCATTGCACAGCGTTAGAACCCCGTTTACGATTCATCTGTTATGTCTTGCCTTTGTATTGTTATTATTGTTGTGTATTTATTGTTTCTTCCCCCCCCCTTAATCTCCGGTAGACCCCGCCGCTGTCGTCGACTACACCGATGCTGAGTACGACTACTTCGTCGACGACCGTACCGCTACTGTCGAGCTTGCAGGAAAGCAGAGCCATTCTCTTCCCCAGATATCGCCTATCTTTCCGTACATTTCTTGCACTAGGCATTGTTACTGCTGCTGCTACGATTACAATCCTATTCAATTGCATAGCCTGTTTTTGTCGCCCCTTGATGTACCTTCCTTTAATCCTATGCTGCCTATAATTACTTATGCATTATTTAGCAGTAAACCCTGCGCATTGTTAGCTAGGTTTAGAATAGCGGGCCGTGATCACTCTGGGAGCGATCGCGGGATCGATATATTACAACTGCAACAGGTACGGATCAATGCAGACGCCCTAGGGAACCTACAACGGCGAGACTCTGCCGAGTCGCTTCGAGTTTGACTTACGAGTGGAATGGACTCGTATTTCACTCTCGTCGGCTCAGTAGCGTAGCATCACCGGGATGATACGAGGTTTACCTCTTTAGTTCATTCCGCTGATGTCTCAGTCGAGCCATCTCAAGTGTACCATCGAGGGTGATTCCTCCTGGTTTCACTTAACGGTAGGGACTCGAACCAACTGGTGTCCTTAAAGGTAAGAAGTCGGGCGACCCAACGGTGCCCGCGAGAGGTATTGCGACGGGACGACAGGGAGGGTACGACCAGTGTACCGGTGTGCTTGGCCCCTGGTCGTTGGCCGCGAGAGTTACCAACCCACGAAAGTCGAGCTCCTCCAGGAGCACACGCGAGACAAGGTAAGGAGACGGTTCACCTTGTTGGTAACCGCAGTGACTTGGTGGGACGATGGGGCAGGCACCGATGTACTGGTGGTCCTGGCTGTTCTCGTTGTCCGCGGGTCAGTTAAGTCGAGGCAACGATAACGGTTGTCACGCAGGTTAATAAAAATGCTAAATGGTTCAGTGAATGTCTTGAGTTGGCTATATGCCATGTACGCACTACCTACCCGTGGGAACTACGAGTTATGGGCTCCTCTGCTTCTTAGTGTCGTCCGAGGACTCTTCAGACGTCAGCAGTACCGCGGCCTGCGCCGGGAAGTGGTGTTGTCCTATTTGCTCGCGCGGTGGTGTCTTATTTGGATTTGCTTTAACTTCACCGGCCAGCCTCGCACCGTGCAGGAGTACGTCGGGGTTAGGGTCCAAAGCCCTGCGTACATAGGATATAGTCCGGCGGATGACCTCCCTGTTGAGTTTGAAAGATGGGCTATGAAGTGTCGGATAGCCTCGGTGGAGCGTTCCCTAACAAGGTTCCCGCCACCCTGGAGATCCGTGCGTGTACCGTAACACAAGTGCACCCCTGCAGGGAAGATTAATCTATTCGGATAGCCGTGTCCACGGTAACAGGACGCTTTATGCTGAAGCTGGATCTTACCACTAGAAACTATTATTATTAAACTGTATGGTTCCGGGTTCTCTTCCTTGCGGGGATGTCGAGGAGGTGAACTCGGAGGCATTGTTAATCATTACTACTTATTATTATACAATGCTGCAACAACTTCTGCTGCATTGTTACTTTATGCTTATATAAACTGTTGGTTGATTCTTACCTCATGCAGCAAGACATCGTCGGAAGTTGCTAGTCTTCGATAGGCCTAGCTTCTTACCCTTGCTCTGGATTTCTGTCTTTCAGTCCACTATATACAGCCTCTTCTTTCCGTTGATACAATGCATAATGCTTAGTAGCGGACGTAAGACTCGCAGGTATACTAGATACTCACCTGCTTTATTTCCTTTACTGTTTTTCCTGATCGGCCGCTGCAGTCAACGTTGGAGTCCAGGAGTAGGAGATCCCCGATGTCGACCACCGCAACATGAAGATCCCCGATGCCTTCTACGACGTCGAGTTCCCCGTTGACCAGGAGTAGCTTGGAGGTTCCCAGGCAGGAGGCCTCGCCTTTTCGATCGTTGTTGATATTTGTGCTAGCCTTCTTAAGGCAACCTTGTATCCTTGTGTCTGTACTCAGATACTATTGCTTCCGCTGACTTTGTGCTCTCGAGCTGTTGTATTCGAGCCCTCGTGGCCCCTGGCTTGTATTAAACAGCTTGTATTATTTTATTTGTAGAGTTGTGTTGTGATATCTCACCGTGAGTCCCTAATCTCGATCGTGTACCTTGCGTGTATGATTACTGTACACAGCTTGATTTGGGGGCGTCACAGAACTCTAGCTACTAGATGGATAACTAACCTCTAGAGGGTTCGAATATTAGAGTACACTCACGTACCATGAGTCGAGGATGCGCAAGGATAACCAAACCCCCATACACTCCTCCTCGGGGTACCTGTCTCTTTGTGAACCTCCTATTAGATTGAGAGTTACCGATAATAAGTGCATGAGTTCTTCGGACTAATGTGAGTATTCGAAAGTTGACACTTCCACCTACCCATACTTTTTCTAGCCTCTTCGGTACCGTGCATTGCCCTTTTCTCACCTCGAGAGTTGGCGCATACTTCGCCGGTGCATCCAAACCCTTGGCATGATACGCTCTGTCATCATAAGCCTCATTATATCTTTCCTCAAAACAGCCACCATACCTACCTACAAGGCATTTCCATAGCCTTTCCGAGATACATTGCCATGCAACATCCACCCTCTCATGACTTGATCCTCATGTCATACATGCTACTTGCTTGATCGATGAGCCGCATGCTAGTTGGGCCTTGCCCTAATCATTGCTACATGACGCGCTAGTATCATTGCATATCCTGCTATCCTGGCAAAGGCATACATTTGCATCATGATTAGTTACATTTTCTTTTTGTGAGTACCTTTGTAAAGTGTGAAAGATCTCCTATATTCTTGTAAACTATAGAGCATTGCCCCTAAAGTGAGGAAAAGATCCCAAAGAGGACAAATGAGAGTTAAATAGAAAGAGCCATTGAGGCCACCAAAAAAAAGAGAAAAAGAGAAAAAGAAAAATAAAAAGAGAGAAGGGGGCATACTACTATTCCTTTTGAGAGATCCACACTAGTACTTCATCTTCTATCCCCTGTACTCCATAGAGATTATCATCATGCATATAGCTATGTGGGGAACTTTTACGCTATAGAAGTTGGCTTGTATATTCCAATGATGAGCCTCCTCAAACGAGCTCTAGGTCTTCTTGAGCAAGCAAGTTAGATGCACCCCCACTAGTTCCATTGGAGAGCTTTTAGCTCACATGTGCATCCGTTGTATGGCAATCCCTACTCCTCACATCATATCTATCATATGGCCTTCTCTCGCCTATGATTGTCCTCATTGATGTGAGCCTTTCACACACCTTTTTGTCTTCCTCCTCCACCTCTTCTTTCTGTTTCGCCTTTTAGGTGTCAACTTTCTTGCTCACGCTCATCCATTGCATGAGTGCTCAAAATATCGAAAGGGAGTGGATCAGTTTGACTTGTACCTGGCTAGTGGTCTGGGGACGAGTCCAGATAAGAATCCAAAGGAGACTAAGTGTGAAACTTTAGTAGATAGTTGTTCTCAACAACCTTTTTTTTCTCTTTCTTCCCAGTCCCTTGCTTGCACGCAAACACCATCTGGAGACATTCGAGTCACGGACAGCAAGAGCTCTTGCACCTTTTGTTCTTTTGTTGCTTGTGTTAATGCCAATATAGACTCTTGCCTGTTAAGACTTGAATTGAATTGCATGCTTTGATTGCTTTACTTAACAGTCCTTATTTGGTTGTGTGGCATGTCACCACAGAAATTATGCTTGTTATCATTTACCTACTCGAGGACGAGCAGGAATTAAGCTTGGGGATGTTGATACGTCCCAAACGTATCTATAATTTCTGCTTGCTCCATGCATGTTTTGTGTGACTCTGCCATGTTTTGGTTGAACTTTATTACACTTTTAAACCAATTTGGACTAACCTACTAACTCAGTGCACCCAGTTGCCAGCTTCTGGTTTTCTGCTGTTTTTGTTTTTCAGGTTTTCCGGCTGATTAAAGTGCCCAAAAATTCCGCAAAAATTATATTAAAAATCAGCGGGCAGGAAGCTTCCGGAATAACCAAGGGAGAGAGCCGGGACCACCACCAGGGAGCCAGAAGGGTCCCTGGCGCGGCCCCAACCCTAGGGCGCGCCAGGCACCCTCCTGGCTGCCCTGGGTGGCCCCTCGACGCCCCCCTTCGCCTATATAACCCCCTCGGGGTAGAAACCCCAAAAAAACTCTTTTTCGCGGAAACCTCTTTGTTCCGCCGCCGCCGCCGTTTTCAGATCGGGGCTGCCTGGAGAAGCTGCCCCGGCACCCTGCCGGAAGGAGATCACCCCTCCGGGAGACCATCCATAGCCATGGACGCCTCCCGTATGTGCCGTGAGTAGTCCCCCTTGGACCATGGGTCCGTGATCAGTAGCTATGTGATGTCCTCTCCCTCTATTGTGCTTTCACTTTCGAGACCTCGTGAGCTGCCTCACATGATCGAGGCACCTATGTAATTTTCTTCTGTTGCTATGCTGAGTTTGTTGGGATCTGATGGATTATGAGACTATGTTCAGATTGTGATGAGTAATATATTTGGTTTGCCCTTTTATATTTTGTTCTTGAGTAAATTCTTGCATGTTCTCCGTTGCAGTATTTTCTTTTGGCCAAGTTATTTGCTTGCAACTCCAAGAGAGAGCGTTATGCTCGATTGTGGGTTCAACCCCCTGATGTCTAGCTTGAGTGACAGAAACATGAGACTAGGGGATGTGTTGTTGCCACCAGGGATAAAACAATGGTGATTGTGCCTATTGGTGCAAGAATTGTTTACTTTACGCAAAGTTCTTTTAATGCAGTTGTCTGTTGCTTTGAGTTTACACTTTGGGTGGGATTCGCAACTTAATACCAGCAAGATGTTCTGGATAGATATCTCAAGGTGGATGATTCGTAGTAGATGCAGATGGATTTCGGTCTACTTACCTTGGCGTACTGCCCATTGCTTTTGAGCCCTTCCTTTCTTTGCAGCATAGTTAGCATTGCGGTGCCTTCATAATCCTGTCAATTGCCCAACTGTGATTTGTTTACCTCGCTAGCATTTTTATCGTCTTTTGGGAGAGAGACATCACTAGTGAAAATCACGGGACTCCAGTCCATCTTCATACCATTGTTCACACCCACTATTTACCTTTCTGTTTTTACTTTTACTAGTACATTTTTTATCTCTTGCGTTTGATCCTTTGTAAACGACAAGGCCGGAGGAATTGACAACTCCTCTGAACTCGTTGGGAGCAAAGTTATTTGTTTTGTGCAGGTCCATGACAACTCCACGCATCAGAATAATTTCTGGCGCCGTTGCCACCTATCGTACTTATCGTTGAGTCCTACTGGAGACAAACCTTGGTATCTTTACTGAGGGAAATTACCGCTACGCTGCATCTCAACCTTCCACTTGGGGTAACCAACGAGGGGCGAGAAGCCATCAGGGGTCTATGGACAGCACGAACAAGAGGGGGTACAAAGGGTCACCCTGCCTGAGACCCCTGCCATGCTTCAAGGGATCACCCAACACACCGTTGATCAAGACCCTCGACGTGGCCGTAGAGAGGAGGGCCGAAACCCAGTCACAAAATCTGCTCGGGAAGCCAAGATGCCTTAAAAGGTCCAAGAGGAAATCCCATCGCACGGAGTCGAAGGCCTTCTTGATGTCAAGCTTGAAAAGCATGGTCGGGGATTTGTTGCGATGTAATTTCCTCGCCAAGTTTCGCACATACATAAAGTTATCATGGATACTCCTTTTCTTGATGAAGGCACTTTGGGCATTGAAGACAAGGCTTTGCATATGCGGAGCAAGGCGCGTGGCCATCATCTTGGCGATGATCTTGGCAATGGCATGAATGAGGCTAATGGGACGAAAGTCGGAGACACACTCCGCCCCATCTTTCTTCGGGATGAGAGCAATGTTCGCCGAGTTGAGCCAATGCAGATTGGAGGTATGCAAATTTGAGAAGTGATTGATCGCCATCATGACATCACCTTTGATGATCTCCCAACAGTCCTTGAAAAAGGCACCAGTGAAACCATCCGGACCCGGAGCTTTGTCGCTTGGGAGGTCGAAGATAGCCCTCTTGACCTCCTCCTCTGAGAAGGCGGCCCCAAGAACCGAAAGGTCACAGGCTGGAGACGGGATGTGGTCCCAATTCAAGTCAATGTTACGGGGCAGGGCCCTCCTAGTGACTTCCTTGAAGTGATCTTGGATGATAGATTTTTTGTGATCATGATTGGTGACCCATCCATTATTGTGTTTTAGCCGGTGAATGAAATTCTTTCGCCTTCGACGGTTGACACGGAGGTGAACGAAGCGGCTGTTGGCATCTCCATCTTTAAGGTTGGTGATCCTAGAACATTGCCTTTTCTGCGCCCTCTCAAGCACCGCCCAACTAAGTAATTTGCGCTTAAGCCTTGTACGAAGGTCACGCTCCCCATCACTAAGAGGACGGGATTCTTGGGCCACGTCAAAGCGTAGAATGATCTCGAGGGCCATGTGGATTTGCACTTTGAAATGCGCAAAAATCGTCTTGCTCCATCTCTTAAGTGCATGGCTAGTCTTCTTTAGCTTGTGGAAAAGAACATGGTACGGATCAGGATGATACACCTCTTGGTTCCAGGCATCTTGGACAATATCTTTAAATCTGGCATCTTGATCCAAAAAAATTCAAAGCGAAAGGCCTTGGTCCTGGATGGCCCCTTATCGTTTGCAAGGAGGAGTGGACAGTGGTCTGAGAGCGAAGACGATAAGGCATGGAGAAGATGTGTGCTGAATTCTAAATCCCAGTCTTCATTGCAGAAAAAGGAATCCAACTTGCTAAGAGTTGGGTCATTTCGCTCGTTGCTCCAAGTGAATTTTCGGTTTTGGAGGTGGACCTCTTTTAGCTCACAAGTGTTAAGGGCGTTGCGAAAACGAACAATATAGCTCCGATCCACGTTAGCCCAGTTCTTGTCTCTAGCCCTGTATATTTGATTGAAATCACCATTGACCAACCACTTGTTTCCAGCAGGGGGCTTTTCGCTAGCCAATTCTTGAAAGAAGGCGTCTTTGAGGGTGCTTCGAGTTGGGCCATAGACAGTTGTAAGCTTGAAGGAGGTGCTCGACGAAATGATGGTGACTTTGGCAGAGAGGAAAAAAGCTCCGAAGCAGACATCTTGTACGGTGACAAAGTTTTCATCCCACAGGAGGAGAATGCCACCTCGGGTACCAATAGCCGGACGCTGAGCAAACTTATTCAGTCAGTATCCCCCTAGGAAGGAGGCGATGAGAGGATCCATTTGTTCAACCTTGGTCTCTTGAAGGCACACCAGATGGCAGGGAGTAGCCCTGATGGTCTCGTGGATGACCGAGCGACGATCAGGACAGTTCAAACCTCGAACATTCCAGCACAAAATACTCATGTTTTGATCTAACATATATAACACGAGGATACATCAGGGAAGCAGCGGACAGAGGGAGTTGCATTCAAAGTAGAACAACACATCAACGTTTTGTGATACAGCACAGGGAGCAACAGCCTACAGCAGCAAAAGCAAACTACACCTTGAATGTTAAATGTTAGATGCATGACATGTGGGTTGTGGGGACGTCGAGATTCACGTGACAGTGACCATAATAGCAATGTTATTATAGCCGCGAGGATTTGAACGAACCCACCACACCTTGAGGTCCACTCCAACTTGTACTCAAGAAAAGCTCTTGAACAACGCAAATCAGCGTGCGTCGTTGGGGGGCGTACGTGAAATTTTATAAGCGGACTTGCCGGTGCTTGGTCGCTAAACTGGCCCATAAGTACGCACGATGGGCGTGCTGATGAAAGGCACAGTGCTCACTTCACAGTGCCACACAACCTAGTAGAAGTACTACAACTTTGCGCTCGCATTGGCAGGTCGAGAAGCAAGTCACAGCAGCAGCCGAGCTGGGCCATGGCGTTCTACAGGGTGAGCGTTTTGTTGCTCCTAACATGGAGCAGTTGCATTTCCATGGCGGCGGCAGCGGACTACGCCAAGTACAAGGACCCGAAGCAGCCGCTCAACAGGCGGATCGGCGACCTGCTGGCGCGGATGACCGTCGCCGAGAAGGTTGGCCAGATGTCGCAGATCGAGCGGGAGAACGCCACCGCCGACGTCGTCCAGGAGTTCTTCATAGGTACGTGTTGTATATGCATTGCATTTCACGACTTAGGGTGCGTTCAGTTGATTGATTCACGGCCCGGCCTGGCTGCAGGGAGCGTGCTGAGCGGCGGGGGCAGCGTGCCGGCGGCGAACGCGACGCCGGAGGCGTGGGTGAGGATGGTGAACGAGATGCAGCGGGGCGCCCTCTCCACGCGCCTGGGCATCCCCATGCTCTACGGCATCGACGCCGTCCACGGCCACGGCAACGTCTACAGCTCCACCATCTTCCCGCACAACGTCGGCCTCGGCTGCACCAGGTACCTTCATCGATAACGTTAATCTTATCGATGGGTTCTCCAATACATGATCAGATCGATGCACTAGTTAATCATCTTCAAACTTCAATTGAACGACTTATACAATGTTCAAGTATGCCATATACTACTACACTAGATGTAAGACCTAGCTACTCCAAGTTGTTTTTTCTTCTCGATGCTGCATTAAAATTTAAAAATCGAAATTTTTCAAACGAGGAGCTCACTCACGCCCCATGTGCTTTCACGTCTAGAGTACTCCCTTCGATCCATAAAAAATGTCGCTCATTACTTTGTACTAGATGAGCGACACTTTTTATAGATCGAAGGGAGTAGTACGTTGCACCTACTTACACTAGATTCAAAATCTGAAGTGCAGTGTTGCACGATGGCCGGCGAGCCCAAACTTCACCACGACGGTCGGTCTAAACTCTGAAGTGAACTGTGTCTTAATGCAGTGTTGTACTGTACGTGTATGTTGGCGCAGGGACCCGGAGCTAGCGAAGAAGATCGGAGCGGCGGTGGCGCTGGAGGTGAGAGCAACGGGGATACCGTACGTGTTCGCCCCGTGCGTGGCGGTGTGCAGGGACCCCAGGTGGGGCCGCTGCTACGAGAGCTTCAGCGAGGACCCCAAGCTGGTGCAGCAGATGGCCTCCGTCATCTCGGGCCTCCAGGGCGACATCCCGGCCGGCGGCCGCCGCGGCGCGCCCTTCGTCGCCCCCGGGCAGCGCAACGTCGCGGCGTGCTCGAAGCACTACGTCGGCGACGGCGGCACGGCCGGCGGCGCCAACGAGGGCGACACGGCGGCCACTTTCCACGACCTGCTCAGCGTCCACATGCCGCCCTACTACAGCGCCGTCGCCCAGGGCGTCTCCACCGTCATGGTCTCCTTCTCCAGCTGGAACGGCGCCAAGATGCACGCGAACCGCTTCCTCATCACCGACTTCCTCAAAACCACGCTCAGATTCAGGGTTTCTCTCTCTCTCTCTCTCTCTCTCTCTCTCTCTCTCTCGATTTTTAACCCCTGCATTTCTTGCATTTCTCTGGTCTCTTCGATCAATTTTGTGAGTGTTTTCTTCAGGGTTTTGTGATCTCGGATTGGGGAGGGATTGAGAGGATAACGACGCCTAAAGGTGCTGACTACATGCTGTCCGTCAAGCTGGCAATCATGGCCGGCATCGACATGGTAAGTTTGTCAGCGGTGTACACAACAAATTACGTAGTAGATCATTCATCCGGCGGTGGCTTCTTTTCAGATCATGATCCCGTACACGTACACGGAGTTCATCGCCGACCTCAGCACCTTGGTGCAGAACGGTACCGTTCCGATGAGCAGGATCGACGACGCCGTCCGGCGGATCCTCCGTGTCAAGTTCACCATGGGTCTCTTCGAGAACCCGTACGCCGACTTCAGCCTCGCCGGCGAGCTCGGCAAACAGGAGCACCGCGACCTGGCGCGGGAGGCCGTGAGGAAGTCCCTCGTCCTGCTCAAGAACGGCAAGGCCGGCGAGAAGCCGCTGCTGCCGCTGCCCAAGAATGCTGGAAGCATCCTGGTCGCCGGCAGCCACGCACACAACCTCGGCAACCAGTGCGGTGGCTGGACCATCACCTGGCAGGGCGTCGGCGGCAACAACCTCACCACCGGTAATGCACAAGATAACCCTCGCCGTGCTTTGCCAAAGCGGGAGTCGATACACCGAGAGTCTGTCTGAGACTAATAATTTGAACGCGCGCAGGGACTACGATCCTCGACGGCATCAAGCACGCCGTGGGGCACGGCACGGACGTGGTCTACTCCGAGAACCCCGGCGCCGGTTTCATGCGGCGGAACAAGGCCCGCTTCGACTATGCCATCGTCGTCGTCGGCGAGCCGCCCTACGCCGAGTCCTTCGGGGACAACCGCAACCTGACGGTGCCGGCGCCAGGGCCCAGCGTGATCCGGGACGTGTGCGGCAGCGTCAGGTGCGCCGTGGTGCTGGTCTCCGGCCGGCCGCTTGTCGTGGAGCCGCACATGGGCGCCATCGACGCGCTGGTCGCGGCGTGGCTGCCGGGGACGGAGGGGCAGGGCGTGAGCGACGTGCTGTTCGGCGACTACGGGTTCACCGGGAAGCTGGCGCGGACGTGGTTCCGGTCGGTGGAGCAGCTGCCGATGAACGTCGGCGACGCGCGGTACGATCCCCTGTTCCCCTTCGGCTTCGGGCTCGAGACGCGCGCGGCCGCTGGCACCAAAGCTTTGGACTGATGGATTAGTACTTCTCGTGATTGGAACAATTCTTCAGAAGATTGAACAGCTGCGCGGGATTTTGCAACTTTTAAACTGGTTTTAGATGGGAAGGGAGGCCAATCTCTATGTGGGAAGCAGGCTAATGACCCAAATGATACGTCAAGTACGACGCACTTTCGCTCTTATGTCCTTCCATGGTAAGTTTAGTTACCCGAGGACTGCAACTTTCAGTAAGTTTTTATCAAAAAAATACACCGAAGCATGAAACTAAACATCATTATGTTACTAAACTTGCGCCAAAAACATGTCATCTGTAAGCGAATACATAGAAGGGGTGGTAAGACCAATCAATGAAGGAAAGACGACGACGAGACGAAGCACATAGGGGTCACAAGGTCTAGGGAAGCATGGAGGTGCCATCCACGAATGACAAATGAGTAGTACAAGGGGGACAGGAACACCGACACTAGACAAACTACGACCATGCCACCAACCACCGTCAAACAACCAGAGCATCACATCCACCCTAATTTCACCAAGAACGGCACCCCAACACGATAACAACGTCCAAAGAGTTGTTGCGGCTCGATCCAGTTTTTACCCAGCATATGAGATTGGGGGGGGGGGGAAAGAGGCAAAGGGAGTAACCTAGACATCTCCAATAGGAAGGGTGTACTACGCCCATGGATGTTGTGCCATCGTGCCAGGCACATCCGGCCTCGGATTTCTCGAGTGCCACCTCCCACCTACAACCTCCGATTAGGACCAACTTTGGTGACTAGAGGTCACCCAAGGCAGCACCAGAGTTGAAGAAGATAGATGCCACAAGATCTATTAAGGGTGCCGCAGAGACAACCTACAACACAACCACCACCGCCCCCCACCATCATGGAAGAACGACCAATACTGATGAGCACCAGTCACCGCAGACCCGATGTCGATCCACCAGACGAGGTCGTCGCCACGGATCTAGAGCGTCACGAGGAAGAACTGGGCGGCCAGATCCTCGATGCCACCTTCGTCGACGACCATGTGGCGAGCCAGTGGCGACGATGGAGAGGAAAGGTGGTAGGGGAGAGCCGGTGGTGGGCTAGGGTTTCACTACCCTATTGGCCCCTGTAGAGTGCAACGCATACTGATGTAGGGGCTTTCATGAAATTCTCTCCTGCAAATTCGATGGAAACACAACCTTGATCACATCACTTGATGAAGACTTTAATTTGCTCTCTCATAAGCAACGAGAAAAGCATTGCCTTGATCATTCGCAAGCTTCAAGCATGTAAACCTTTGAGGTGTCTATCTTGTACTTTCTTCCCTTATATAACTTGATATCATCTTCATATGACTCCTTGAAATCTTTATTTTTCTGCCAGCCCATGTGAAACACCTAGACCGCATAGACATAAAACACATGGTATGGTTTAGTACGAAAAGCATAATTAACAATTTCTTACCATACCCATAAGATTCCATATTATACATAACTTTTCCTTGTATATTGACCGTTTAGAATTCAACCTTCAAATCTTTTCTTGGTCAACCTTTAAGATTCCTCCTTCAAGAAAACTTGATGTTCTCAAAGACATTTATTTTAAATATGATAACATCTGATAACCCAAAAGTGTAGGGGATCAGTTGTAGCCTTTTCGATAAGTAAGAGTATCGAACCCAATAAGGAGCTAAAGGTGGGATAAGTATTCTCTCAAGTGTATCAACCGTTGACACAACTCTATGCACACAAAAAGTTTGCTCTATCAAGCAAATAAAACTATAGGAACTTCGCGGGTATAACATGATAGTTTTGCAAGATCATAAAGAATAAGAAATAAATGTTAGTTGCTGCAGCGATAAAGAACACTAAAGTAACAGAAGTATGAGTGTGGAAACATGGTGAAAGGTGTGGTGGAATTGTCCATGACCAAATAGTCAAGTACACTGTTGGTACTCCTCTTTTATGTGGGAGAGGCAAAGCTAACAAGTTGTCAATTACTTGTGATTGCAAGTACTTATGATTGAAACTCTAGCAAACATCCGTAAATACTATAAGATACATTAAGATAGAAATACCCAACCATAGATTTAATATAATAAGGTCCTCTTTATCCCATACAATGTCAAAAATAGGAATGGGGTTCATGTTTCTATCACTCAAGCAACCCTACCTTCCGGTTTCCTTCACTACATACTTCAAACACTATGATGAAGATCCATGCGCGCATAAATATGATGGGCACTATAGGACTGTAATAAATTCAATATAGCTTAAACCAACCATAAAGATTCAACAATTCAATCATAGGGAAAAAAGATCTATGCAAACATAGTATAAATCATCTTGAAACAATTGTAACCTCAAAACACCATGTTTACATAGGGGACTACAGAGGTTAGTGGGAGAGTGGACCATTGTAGATACATGGAGATGGCGATGGAGATGGCGGTGAAGATGAAGAAGGGGACAGCAAGGGGGCTCCTCCTGCGCCGCCGGCCATCAAGGGTATGCGCCGCTACTTAGCCCCCTTTCTCCATGACTTCTTGGTACTGTAGGGAGACCTCCCCCCTGGAGATGAGATCCATGGGGGAGGCAAAACGATCGCTTTGGTGGCTGCAAATTTGTGACAATTGATGGATGAAACAATCAAAAAATTTAGATACTTTTTGGATGTATCAACATCCTCACAAAAATCTTAAATTAAAAGGTATCCAACATGTAAACTCTTCATCGCATTGAGGCGAACGATTTTTATTTTTGAATCATCTTAATCCAAGGTCGTATGCAAATTCTACAACCCAAATAATTCGACGTGATAAATTTTCAACAAGTGGCACCCGACCCTAGACACCCATGTCTGATACATGGTGTCAATTGTAAAGTCCCTAAGATGATCCCAAATGGAAAAATATTCGACACAAAAAGTATTTTCCCTGTTTATATGAATACTATTTAGTTTTTGACAATTTTAATCTGAGGTCATATGCGGTCTATGAGTCCCAAAAAGTTAGATATTGTTGATTGCATTAATTCTAAATTCATCCATTATTTAAACAGAACTGATCATGGACCAACTCATTATCCTAAGAATGAAAGCATCTTAGATCCACCAATGAATTTCATTTGGACCACATCCTTCGTCACCACAAGTATGATCATATTTGATTCAACCATTAAACTTATTCTTGATGAACAACTATATGCAGTGGACATTCATTTCAAATCCATCAAATCTTCTTAACACTACTCATGGAACAAACCTTCATAAACTAGAGGATACCCCGCGCATTACTGCGGTAATCGATGACAATATATTTTGAATGATGTGGTTGTATTATGAAACATGAATAATTGAACTAAAAATATATGAACTAAAAGTAAAAAATACATGTTATATGTTGTATTTTATTATTGTGTAGTTGAAAATATTTATTAAATATAAGTGACATAATATAATGGAAACCTTTTTCGTACATGTTGAGTGAGGTGGCATGTATCATGAAATGGATGTGTGCATGGGATCAAGTAATAATGAAGAGCTTGGTCTCATGCACGTTGTGGTGGGTCTTTAATGAGGTGTCATGTATGCATGTTAATATAATATAGGTAGTGGAGATCAACTATTTAGGTATATAGGAATACTTGATGTCATTGTTCTCCGTAGTAATTTTCATTCATTGCCAAGTCTCAATGCATATATTTATAATACATTCAATATACTTCATGCATGGACTATGAAATAATTCTTAAAATATATATTGCATTGCAAATATTAGCCCATAAGGATCGTCGTTAATTACCAAGACCACACATGGGCACTACATAGACTTTCCTTATACCCTTTGAAAAATACTCGTATTATATGAGTCAAATGGCATCCTTTTATCTATAGAAAATGAGATACATTTATGTGACTTCTTAGCCTATTACTGTGATATTCCTATCCTTGAACCAAAGGGGGACTTAAAGGGAACTCGATAAAATGAAAAAAAAACAAATTTGGCATTTTCTTTATCAAATTATGTTTGTGATGTATTTGTTAAACAAATCAACTTCATCAACTGCAAGGTCGAGGGATATAGCCTTCGCCTAGAGCTGAGTGGTTTGCTGGGTTATATTGGCTTTATCAAGTTTTTTTCCGCATTCGATATTCCATTTTTTACTAGATGGGGCTCAGATGTTATGCATGCCCCCAGCATGTAGGACCGATTAAGTAGGGGTAAACTGAAAACAATACTCACAACCGGATGGTTCTCTTTAATCCATTTCCAAAGTTGTGTGTCTATTTTAGGACATCGTAGAGAGTAGTTCCTCCTATGAAAATCAAGAGGTTCCACTTCCACGCCACCCCACCCATCGTTTTCTTGCTCGATGACCTGAATCTACATCCTCATTTGATGGTTACAATTAACGGGCTTCCTCACCGACACACCACGTCCACCCATTGTTTCTCTCATCTTCTCCAAAATCCACCACCGCTCCCTCCTTCCTCCCACTCACCGGAATCAATGATCCACCCAGATGGCAGAGGTGTTGCTTCTCATGTTCCACCTTCTCCTTGCGCTCTCCCTCATATCATCCTCCTTCTCCCACCTTCACATCATCGTCGTCGGCTATCTATCCCCCGTGCACACTAACAACCATCGTTGCCGCTTCCTTCGTCATTCGCTCTTCCGCCTATTCCCTGTGCTCGCGGCCCTCCCATTTTCCTTCCTCCCCATTGCCCCCACGTCCCACATCCTCTCGTTTCTCCTCCTCCCTCCCATCCTCCTTCTTCTCCCGCTCCCCTTCCTTCCAGACACCCACCTCACATTCCTACGTCCTCTATTTCTGTCTCTCCCTCTCTTCCTTCTAGCTCGTGCTACGGGTCTCCTTGCCGACGCATTCCCCACATCTGACCTCCAGGCCCACACGCTCTCGGTCGCCATGCTCCTTCTCATCATTGCCGCCATGGCTTCCCTACTAGCCACGTTGTCACAACCGAGAACCACCCACCACTTGTTGGCTGAGACAGTGTTTACCTTTGTTGGCACCGTTGGTGGCCTCTGGTCTCTCCAAAGCGGACTCAATCTGTATGTTGACTCATGCATCCCCGAGGGCTGCCACAGGCTGATGGATGAAGCCCTCGCGCCAGCCACACGTTGTGACGTTGACGAAGCTAGGCTCCAGGCAGTGGCGGTCATGGATGTCATGTTGTTTGTGCATTGCTTGATTTCAGCGGCTTCCGTGGCCGGGCTGCATCTCGGGGTGGCAAAGTGGTATGGGGCCGATGGTGGGGGTGTTTGTCTTAGTACGGGGAGAGGTCGAAAGCATAATGGTGTTGGCGGTTCATATGACACCCTACCAATGGTGCCTTTGTCGTCGGAGGTCGTTGATGAGATGGAGCATTTCCCTGTGAAGGGAGTTGTTGGCAAGTCCGTGGCACAAGAATGATAAGAGTTGTATTTCATTTACCAATAACAATGTATGCATTGTGAACCTATGAATTAATCTGATGTTGTTGAGATGTCATCCTCTGAAACACTTACTCCATGTGGCTGGACTTTGCAGATGAGTTGGTGATCATTAGTTAGGGAGAAACTTACATAGATCTATCATTATCATTGCGTTATGCAACGGGTCAATGGAACCTAATGTAGACTGCTAAGACCAGAGCCATTGTTGTAGACAACTTTCACCTATCACATTATGTTTGGTGCTTACAATATGATATTTAGTAGCTTTATCACGTCTATTATGAAATATTTGTTCTACACCGTGTTTATTCATGCATCCCATGTGGTATTTCTTGTTTATTCAGCCTTCAAATTCCTTTTGTCTTAAAAGTCTCCAGGGTTAATATGTAGGTTGAAACTTGATAAAATTGTCAAAAATGGTATAAACTAGACTAACAGAACTATCTATTACTGGAAATGAAGGGTTGTTGGGTGCTTTTACAATAAAAAGATACTCATTATTTAGTTCATACGAGTGCTAAGAGAAACACTAGCAGAGTTATCATATTGGCTCAATCGACATAATAACAATCGAAAAAAAGTTTTTGGCCTGACATTCTAGAAGAGTACTTATATGTGTCTGGATTTCCATAATTTATGGAGCTCGCTTCAAAAACTACCTCGTAGCAAGCGCCCTTGCTTTGTCCATAGCTGACGAGTCGACATGTGGGATCTTGCTATTGCTTGCACCCAGGAACGCTCCATGTTCGTCTCGGACAACTGCCCCAGTTGCTCATTCTTCCTCCATATTTGGAGACAGAGAACATCTCGTTTTGAGCTTGATTCAAATTCAACCTTCAACACGAATTGAAAGTTTTAGCTTCTCTTTCCTCGGTCCCAACCAGGATTTTAAGTAGCACGTTGCTCATACTTGCACCATCGATAATCACCTACGAGTGGGCCATCATGACCGCTAACTACCCTCCTATTAATGGTGCGCCCGCTCACTCGACTTTCTAAGGTGATAGTTCGGATGGCCGCCATGAGGCATCATTTGCTCATTGTATTCGTTTATAAAATCCCGACATCGAGGTATACCCATCACTAAACCCTAGTTGCTCCTTGTTCCCTACCCATCTCCTTTCCTCTTTGTAACAATTCCACTGCACGGAAAGGCATCTTATTGTTGAACGGTTGAGCAGAAAAGAACCCCCTTTGCGAGATATGGCACAACCGCAAGGTGAAATATCCTCGCGACGCACTAGTCACGACCGTAGGCGCATCCTCCTCCCATGGCGGTGGGTGAGGTGGATATGGTACCTTAGGCACCATCCCCCCCCCAATAAAGACATCCCCATCAGCACCGTCCCACTTGACGTCAAGGAGTCGCTTCCTGAAGACCCACTCACGACTCTCCAAGCTTTAAGCGGACGTGCGCCGCTATGAAGACGAGGGCATTCATGAGCATTTCGATCCCGCGGTTAGCGACGAGGAGGAGCGACAACATCTCACCTTTGTCGTGCATTTCTCTGACCCTACGTCTATCTCGAGGATCCATCTGATTTGGACGAGAAGGAGGAGGATGATGAGAACTAGGTGTCGTCGAAGGGCTGCTGAGTAGTGTAGATAGCAGTAGATACCAATGTCGTGCCATTGCATATTTTAAAATGTCCCTTTTCTAATCGTAAATAAGTGTAGTGCACTGCATTCTGACCGCTGATACAATTGATAACTAATATGTTTGCTAATTATCATGCTGATAATACATGTATTGAGTTTAAATTGCCCTATAAATTGAAAGGAAGTTACAAAGAGAAAAGGCATTTGTTTTGGGGATATTCAAAGATGAGCCCAGGCTCATCTAGACCTGCGCAGAAGATCTTCGAAAAGACATTCGGAAAAAAGTTTAAAAAATTCTAAAAAAAAATTGTGGTGGAAGATGCTTTTGAAGGAGATGTTCATGTAAAATTTGAGCTTTTTTCGACATCTAGGGAGCCCGCAGCAAAAAAGACAAATTCAGGGCTAAATAGTGTGTGAACAGTGCCTTCATGAGAAGCAGCGGATGTGTTTTTTTTGCCAGGTACTCCTCCAGATGTCCGATCTTCTCGAAAATCTGCATAAACATCTCCTCCAAAAACATCTTCCATCATAAAAAAATATTTTTAAAAGTTTTTTTTAATTTATTTTCCTTTTTTTACTCTCCCGAGTGCAGAAGCACCCGGGTGCAGAAACGCCGCTCTCTTTGTTTGGCGACTCTATGTTTGTTTCCAAATCCATATAAAATGATGGATGGTGATCTAAAATACATCACTCTGCTAGAGTTGCTCTAATGCTAGACCAAAATTTGATATCGATGCTTCGAAGCAAGCACTTCGACTATAGGGCAAAAAATAGGACTATCCAACGAGGTCAAAGCTGATGTTTAGGAGCGTTGACAATAATCATATCCAGCTCTACCGTCATCCTTGGCATTTTGTTTACACCAAGTCCTAACAAGTGCAATGAAACAACATAAGTATCTCGGAATTGCTCAGTTTCTTATGTTGTGGGAGCTACTCCAGGATTTCACGGTTCTCCCCGACGTGGAGGATGCTGTGAGGTGGGCTTGGGAGCCGTCGGGATCGTATTCTGCGCGGTCTGCGTATGCAGCGAAATTTGTTGGTCGGGAGCTTGATCCCGCGGCCCCTATAGTTTGGAACTCTCGAGTCCCTTTGACCTGCAAGTTGTTCCTGTGATTGGCCCTCAAAAACAAATGCTGGACGTCAAATAGGCTCGAGAGCAGAGGGCTTCCACACCAGAGCGCTTGTCCGTTTTGTGACCAGGAGCCGGAGACGATGGATCACCTTCTGGTGGCCTGTGTATTTGCGAGAGGAGTTTGGCACAAAGTGCTGGTGGCATGGGGTGGTACCATGGGACACCCTGGGCCGGAGGATCGCCTGCTTCTGCATTGTTGCTTGGGAGTTGTGAAAGCATAGGAATGCGATCGTGTTCGACAAGGCCCGACCCTCCGAAGGAGTCGTGATGGCACGAATAGTGGATGAGAGCAAGGCCTGGGTAGAGGCTCGGCTACTTCGGGAGGGCGCTCTTGCTTTTCACCAGAGATTGTGTGCGTTGTATACGTGGGTTAGGAGCGACTAGTTCGCATGCGGCGTTTGTAACCGTGGATGTAACTTGGTGGACGGGTTTCTATACCCTCTCTTCTATTAACTAGATGATGCCCCGCACGTTGTTGCGGGATTTTTCTTATAATATATTTGAATGAAATACTTTGCTAAGTAAACTTAAATATTGAAAAATAGTGATTCATGTTGCATGTTAGGGTTGATTGTTTTTATGCATAGTGTCATCTTGAGGTGGACCTTTTATCATGCATGTGGAATGATGAGGTGATATGCTTGTTATTTAGATATATATGATTTTAAATATAACACATACAACTTATTATATTTGATTGTGTTTAGTTTTTTTTAATATAAGTATAGTAAAAGAATGAAAAATATTTTTCCATGTTGCATTTTGTAGTGGGTCTTGTCTCATGCATGATTGCATGTTGATGAGCCTTATCCCATTCATAATTGTGTGGTGATGTGACACGCTTGTATGTCGAGATAAGAGATCATGAAATTGATCGCCCTATATTTCAACAAAATTTAATTATATGAATTTTAAATATTTAAATTAATAAAAATTAATAAAAAATTTAAAACACATACAACTTATTATATTTGATTAGGTATATTTATAAATTATTTTTTGAATATAAATATAGTAAGAGAATGAAAAATATTTTTTCATGCATGGTTGCATGTGATGGTGTGTTTTGTCTAATGCATGGTTGCATGTTAAGGTGGGTCTTATCCCACTCATAATTATGTGGTGATGTGGCATGCTTGCATGTTGAGATAAATAAGGTAGTGAGGATGATCTATTATAGATATATGATACGCATGGTATGGGTATTCTAGAAAAAAAGTATCTCGCAGTGGAATATATATGCTCGTCCTATGCTTGGCATGATGATCAGTTCAGTGGTACTCCTACACCAGTACACGCAGCCCGTTTTGGTTGCCCTCGCTGGCCCCGTCCGTCGCGGCGGGTCGGCCGGCTTCCCGGTGAGTCGGCGGGGTCCATGTGCATGCACGGACGCCGCGCCCACGCGTGCCCGTGACACGTGAGGAAGCCTCTCATCCATCCCATGACGTGCCGACGTGTCCACAGGGTAGCGCCTCCACGCAAGCCGGCTTCCCCCGACCTTCTCTCTCTCTTCCTGGTCGCCCGTGGAACGCATCGATCTGTCGCCGGCTTTGCATGCCGCCGTGTCGTTGTCGCCGGCGTTTGCTACATCCAAATATCTATGGTGAAAACGTGTCTCTTATCCAATGGTTGAGACGCGCACATGGACTTCGAATCTCTATGTTCCTTGTTCAAATTTCAAGTTTCACCCACGACTCACGTAACCAACCTTTTGCGGTCGTATACTCGTGGTTATTATACGTGTTATGGTTATCTTTGAACGACCTCACAAGAATTCAGTTCACTGAAAATCAAAAATCAAAAAAGAAATTCAGTTTACTGAACAATTTTAGGAGAGTCGTACCACTGTCATAATAGCAATAATGTATTCTCTCCCTCCTAAATTACTTGGCATTGAAATGGATGTATCTAACATTATTTTAGTTTTAGATATATCCATTTGAATGACAAGTAATTCGAAACGGAAAGGTAGTACTACTCCCTTCGTTTTTAATTAGATGACTTTCATTTATTCATATATATAGTACACATGTGAGCAAATAAAAGTCATCTAATTTGAATGAAGGAAGTATTAAACATGTTTATCTGTGTATTTAAAGGTTATTAGCACACGGCGTACAAACTCATAATGGTCATATCTTAGCCTTTATTTATTTTGCATTAAAACACTATGGTTTTCTTTACATTAAAAAATTTAGCACATCAAGCACCTGCATATATAATTTTTTGATAAATTACATTATTGAAAGCGTTTATTAACAACGACATACAAATCATACATTATCGGTGTGTACACTGTACCTTTATCCTTCGGCATGTGCATCAGCGAATGCAATGTCCTCTCCTTCGGCGCATGCATCGCCCAATGCTTTGGTGTGTGCATCTTCCCTTGTATCAACCATCCTAACACATGATCACAGCACACATTTTCTTTCAGAATCGTTGCGACATGATATCCATGTTGTTCGGATCCATCATGGTGAATCGATTCTCATTAGCAATCCGTTCATTTGCCATCTGGCTTCATTTATGAGTCTATGTGACTTCATCTTTTTCATTATGTCATATGCTTTTCTGCACATCATCTCATCTTATATATCACTATCTTCATCATTATCACCATCTTCGATGTCGTCTATCTTCAAAAATGATTTTTTGCATCTTCTAGATTTTGAATCCTGATCATCATTTCTCGACTTTCACTTCTCATGGCCTTCCAACGAATTTCAACATTATATGAGGGGAGATGATTTGCCCTTTGATTTTGGACATTTTTTGTTCCTCTCTTCTACTATGGTTTCCTACAACCAAACTACTGCTCAAATTGATGATAATGCTCAAAGTAAAACAAATGCAGCAATAAAAACAACAAATTTCCATACATACTGATCAATGATGACATCGTTAGGAGGTGTGTGCTTCACTTGATCCAAACTACTTGACCAACAATAGCACATCTCTTGAATCATACCCCATATATCTATGAGAGATTTAAGGGTATGCTTCATTCCCCACGAAAGATGATGTTGAAATGATCCTCAATGCACTTTTAATACTTTGTTCTCGCTTGATCTTTTAGGCAGCCGCATTGAGAGAGACATATTTTCAACCCCGACAAGCGCAATATCCTCACTTGAGGTGAAGTTTGCTCCCCAAATTGCTTTATTTATTGACGAGCTCAGGGGCTCGAATCGATCAAATGCCATATCTTGACCAGACTTATCCATTTTATCAAAATGCTGCAATGATGTTTCCTCAATATCAAAATTATTTTTCCACGAACACATGTATTCAATTGAACAACAACTACATATAGGTTTTTTAAAAGAAAGAAGATTTGGACACACCTAAAGTTTGGATGTAAAATTTTCTTTCTCTAACTAATGATGTACTTTAAGGACTTGTGATATTTTACATATGACCTTACGCTTTTTTGATTATTTTTTTTGTTTTATTTAAATCAGTGTATATTAGCTTATATTTGTTCTGCTTTGGTTTGTTTTTCAACGTTGTTGGTCTATCCTTTCATGCATTTCTACCGATTTTTGTTAATTCTAAAATACAAATCGGATGTTAGGAACAGGAAATGAATCCTTTACCTAGTCAAAATAGACAACGGAAAATAGTACTAGTCCAAAAACCGATCAAACACCCAAATTTTCAGCGAACCGATGTGGAGTATGTATCCAAGAGATGGATAGATAGAAACAGTGGGAAAAACGTCTACAAATTCAAACGAAAACAACACCGCCGCAACCTGCCAAAAGATCGCCGAGCGCAAGCACGCAAGCAAGCCAGAGATTTTTCTTTCCCTCCCTCTCATCTCCCCCTTCCCCGCAAACAATCCCCTCCTCTCCTCCGACCTCCTACCATGGCAGCTCCACGACCTCCCCACCGCGCTCCACATATATAGGACCTCTCCCCTGCCCATGCCTCCATCTCCATCTCTCTCTCCTTCTTGCGCCAACCACGCTACTATTATTAACGACTAACTCGTGCGTGCGCCGCGACACGGCCGCCAAAGACTCAGCCGCGCGCCTCGGAGCCCAAGCAAGGGGATCGATCGAGGAGAGGATAACTAACAAGAGGTTTGGGCTCGGGAGCGCCACGCCGCCATGGACGCGCTGAGGTTTCTGGGCGGCGTCCGGCCCGCCGCGCCGCCGCAGCCCGCGGTCGCGCCGCCGTCGGTACAACAGCGGCAGCAGACGCGCGCCGCACTGCCGCGCATGTGGCCGCGCGGCGACAGGCCGGGCCCCGCCGGAGAGGTTCGCGGCGAGGAGGCCGGGACCAGGCCCGAGGCGGCGGACGAGCGGAAGCAGGGCAACTGGGTGCTGCAGATGCTGCGGGTGCAACCCAGGTGGGCGGATCAGGCGGACGCGGAGGCGGCCGGCGGCGGCGGACGCGGCGGACGGGATGACGGCGGCCCCGAAGCCGAGAGGTGCGCGTCGTGCGGCGGCGGGGACGGGGAGGAAGGCTGCGCCGTCGGGGCGGGCGATGGCGACGACGAGGTGTTCGACCGCGCGTCCTTCTCGAGGCTCCTGCGCAAGGTGTCCATCGAGGACGCCAAGGAGTACTCCAGGATGTCCTACCTCTGCAACATCGCCTACATGATCCCCAAAATCCAGGTACCATACGATCATGCCACCAATGCCAGTTACCATCATGAGTTCATGACGGATCCTTCCTTTGTTTGCCTATGCCTCACACAAAAATAACAGTCGGTCAATCCATCATGAATCTTCTGCACGTGAAAATTATACTGTAGCTCATTTTGGTATTTTGTTCATGCTGTAAACTTCAACATTGCTGCAGCCAGTGGCATTTTTAGGAATGCAAAGCCAAATTTAGTCTGTTTTTGGCTTTTACTGTACTGTACTTTTCTCTGGGAGATGGTGAAGTACTCCTACTTGTTTTACTCTTCTGCAACTCTGCTCCATCTCTCCCCCCTTGGGATCCCTGTCCCAGTTGTAGGAAACTTCTTAAGATTTGTTTCAGTTATGTCCATTTGTCTTCAGTTTGCATCAATTGTCACCTGCCCTTAAGCTGCATCTGGAAGTGCTCATAACATGAATAGATTCCGATAGAAATTTTTTGATACCCGATTCAAGTTTTCCTAACACTGCAACTTTGGGTTCCTCCTCGACCAATTCAGCCGAAATGTCTCCACCGGTACAGCTTGCAGTTTGTGACAACATCAGTGCAAGAGAAGGACAGAGCTAATCCTGATAGGAAACAGGAGCAGAGCACTGAGAAAGCCCAATCTCCACACACAAAATCTGGAGTTGTCAAGAATGCTGCGTTGGGGAGCAAGGAGGAAGAAGGAACTGGCCCTGCGATAAACCCTTTCGGCGCATACCAAGTCATGTCGTCTGCTGCTTCATATCTGCATTCCCGGGCCATGGGAATCAATCCCTTTGGTTCCAGGAGTAATGGTAAGAATGATCCAACCATCATGGCCTTTGTGAATGGTGAGAACGGTGAAGGTTTAACCTTGGACGAAGCCTCGTTTGTGGCCACAACAAATTCAGTAACTTCCATGGTTGCTGCCAAGGAAGAAACAAGACAGGCTGTTGCAGATGATCTGAATTCTTCAAGATCCTGTCCCAGTGAATGGTTTATTTGCGATGATGATCATGGCAGCACGAGATACTTCGTAGTTCAGGTGGAATTCCTACCTCACATCTCATGTCTCGGAACTTTTCTTATAGTTTGTTGTTTTATTCCCATGCGACTTATTTTGCTCGATCATGACTTGCTTATTTTATTGGCAGGGCTCGGAGACCATCGCTTCTTGGCAGGCCAACTTACTATTTGAACCAGTCAAATTTGAGGTATGCTACTAAGCTTGAGGGAAACAATTCTCATGCCGGTATTCAATCATTTTTAACGTCTTCTGTAGCTTCATTTAGTTATGAATCATGGACAACATCTAGCAAACTGAATGATGCGCAAGCGTTCACATTTGTACTAGATGTAGAAAGGAACAGCTGTCACATTTATGTAATCTCTGTACATTTCTTATGCGCTCCAGGGACTCGATGTACTTGTTCACAGGGGAATATACGAAGCTGCCAAAGGAATGTATCACCAAATGCTGCCGTATGTCAGGTCACACTTGAGAAATCATGGTAAATCTGCAAGATTGAGATTCACTGGCCATTCTCTAGGTGGGAGTCTGGCTTTGCTTGTGAATCTCATGTTACTGATGAGAGGAGAGGCACCTAGTGCATCATTGTTGCCTGTTATAACATTCGGTGCCCCATGCATCATGTGTGGTGGTGACCACTTACTTCGAAAACTCGGGTTGCCGAAAAGTCACGTGCAATCAATAACAATGCACCGGGATATTGTTCCTCGAGTATTTTCATGCAATTATCCTGACCACGTCGCCAACATTCTAAAGCTTGCTAATGGAAATTTCCGCAGTCACCCATGCCTTACAAACCAGGTATGTTCATGTTTGGTGTCCTATTTATTTTGTAACACAAATGGTAACTTAGTATTTTTCCCTATGCCGTAGATATTTCCTTTACTAAATAATCGAGGCCCATGACATCATCTTTTTTTTGTTGTAACTACTTATGAAGATAGGTATGATTTCTGACATGGAAAACAAATGATAAGCACATTCATTGGTTGGATTATCTGCCAGATCCTCTTGTTTGTTGGATTTTCTCACTGTAACTATATAGGTTTAAAACATGCATCTTCTAAAATGATAAGTAGTAAATGATTGATGCCATTTCTGTAAATAAGCATTGAAAATATACATATGATCAATTCATGTCCAGCAATCACACACTTAACCAGTAATAATGGTATAATCTTTCCTCTGTAATTTGCTGCAGAAATTGTTGTATGCCCCAATGGGGGAGGTCGTCATCTTGCAGCCGGACAAGAGGTTATCACCGCACCACCACCTTCTCCCTCAGGACAGTGGCATCTACTATCTAAGCGATTCAGCAGACATCTCCCTGAAACTGCTCCAATCCGCCGTTTCGGCATTCTTCAACTCCCCACACCCGTTGGAGATCCTCAAGGACGGCGGCGCCTACGGACCGAAGGGGTCGGTGTACCGTGACCACGACGTGAACTCGTACCTGCGGTCGGTGCGTGGCGTGGTGCGCAAGGAGGTGCGGCGCCTCCGGGAGGCGGAGCGGGAACGGTGGCAGCTCCTCCTGTGGTGGCCGCTGGCCGTGCACGGCGTGCTGACCACCGGCATTGGTGGATGGGGGAGGTGCGGCGAGGTCGCGGATGCGGTGGCGCAGGGAGGGAAGGAGGCGGTGAGGCAGGTGCAGCAGCACACCCGGCTGCTGGTGCTGTTCCTGCTGCCGGTGAAGCTGATCGTGCTGGGGGCTCTCCTGGCCGTTAGATTAAAGTGATAGACGATGGTGATACATTCCTTTCGTTTCGTTCGTTTGCACAGCACATACATGATTCTTTTGTCCGAGCTGGAACGCCAAGCCAAACACGTGTCGTGGTTAGAATGCTCGGATGCTTGCCTTTGTTAAGATCCATCAGCAAAGTGTGTATAACAGATTAACTGGAAGCCTCAGATTATAGAAAGTGCCCTGTCTCAAATTAGCACCATCCGGGAATCTCAAACGGCTCACGAGAGATTATTTTAGCATCTCTTATCGTTTTCTGACCTTCAGTGTTTTGTTTGTTATGATAGTAAGTAGTACTCCCTCCGTCTCATAATATAGTAACGTTTTTCGTTTTTTGAGCTGTGTAAAACTCAACAACGTATGAGCAGAAAAAGAGATTATTCTGAGACTGATGCTAGCGGCCTCCTTTGGTTTATAGGATAGGATTATCATAGGAATAGGAAATTTGTAGGATTGAGATGACATGTATCTCCAATCCTATGAGTAGGGATAGGAAAAGAGATGTCATTTGGTTCACACCAAAGGAAAATTTCCATTGAGTCTAGGCTCATTTTTATTTTCCTTTGAAATGTGAAGGATAGAAACCAATCCTATGTAGGAATAGGAATCCATTCCTATGAACCAAAAGGCTCTAAAGGAAAAATTCCTATAAGAATCCTATCCTACAAAATTCCTATGATATTCCTTCAAACCAAAGGAAGCAAAGTAATGTAGTAGTTGTAGTCAGCGGCGGCGTCAGGCCCCAGGCAGCCCTGGTCGCTGCCTGGGGCGTGAGACCTCTCTCCTTTGTATACTGTACCAGATACTTGTAGCTGCATGCTACAGTACATGAAGGCTGCCTGGGACGTCGTTGTATTCTGGCGCCGCTACTGGTTGTAGTAGTAGCAACCACCAAACCTAGGTTGCGTACATACTGATATTGACTTGCTGCTATCGTTTAGGCATTGCTTAGCTAGCAAGGTGACAAAAAAAGAGGCTTGCACAGTCCAATGCGCCGGCGTCTACGCATTGCTTAACTAGCAAGGTGACAAAGAAATCAGGCTTGAACAGTCCAATACTCCGGATGATAGAGGGAGAGAGATTGCAGTAAGCGCCCTCTCTCCAAAGAGCCCAGCCGAGAAGGAAAGCAATGGGCATTTGCTCCCATTATTTGCAGCCCATATTTGGGCTGCGGTTCACGGTGCGCTACCAACCGAAAATGGAGATCTCCCCCCTCCAATGCCGATTCCATACATGGTTCCCAGTGCGTTGTCATCTCCCCATTTGGCCGCAGCTCGATCGGCACATGATGATCCGAATGAAAGCGACGAATGTGCCATCTTAGAAAGTTGCGCATCAGCCGGTAAACACTCGCAAATGGAAAACGAAACGACCATGTTTTGTGTTTACTCTTTCTCTCATGGCCGGGAACCTTCGGGGTTTAGGGTGGCGACAAGCGCGGGGCTCGTGCCGATCCGGCCACCTGGGCGGTCACACCCATGGTGTTCTTGTTTGGTTTGGCCGCGTGGCTCACCGTGTTCCTGGCCCTATCCGCGGTGGGGCGGGGAAGGATGTGTGGTGGAGGGCGCCGGGGGAGACCCGCACGGCCAAGCAAGTCCCACACCCGGCCGTCGAGGGTGAAACTTGCACGGAATACACCCTCGTGTTTTTCCTTTCCAACTTGCAATTAACCGCGGGAGTGGCCGACTGACTGGATGGGGAGGGGTAGAGCCGATCGGCTCAATTTGCCAGGTGCGTGGGTTTGATGGAACTGAGCAAAATCGCGAAAAAATGATTTGCATTGGAAAAAGTGAAGAGGGTAGAGCCTCGTCTGGTGGTAGATTGGTACTTTTCAATGCAAATCTATCCAACATCTCTTTTTACTACATGTCCATGTTTATGATACTCAAGACTGTCATTAAGCGGTTAGATGTGCATAGAAGGAGGTTTTTCTGGCAATCTTCCAATGTTAAAAAACGTTATTATATGGTGAAATGGGATATGATTTGTAGATCCAAAAAACGTGGTGGTCTTGGTGTTAAGAATCTGCATAGGCAAAATGTGAGTGTTGGTGAAATGGTGGTGGAAGCTTGATAAATTTAAAGGCTTATGGCAAGATGTGATCAAAGCGAAATATTTGCGGAGAGATACTGTGGCTTCTGTGAAAAAGAAGTTCCACGATTCCCCATGCTGGAAAGCTATCTTACGGGTGAAAGATGTGTATATGGTGGGGAGAAAAATTAAAATGAAATCCGGTAATATTGTTCGTTTGTGGTTGGATAAAATAGATGATGGACCTCCTTTGGGGGAACATTTTGAGGAATTGTTTGATATATGTACTATGCCAGGATGCACGGTGGTGCAGTGTGTAGATACTAATGTCAACTGCCTTTTTAGGAGAAGATTGACTCCTAGACTGGCTGAACAGTGGGCTGCGGTCCAGAATGTGGTTTTAGGTATAAGATCAGGTGATGAACCGAACGAGATATCGTGGGGGATTGGCAAAAAGAAAACTTTCACCACGAAGTCGGTTTATGATCTGTTGGAATCATCGCTTCATGTTTGTGATTTTCGATGGGTGTGGAGCGCCTGTATTCCTTTGAAAATACAGATCTTCCTATGGCAAATGCATCAGTATGCTATTCTGACTAGAGATGCTATGAAACGGAGACATTGGCCTGGGAATACCCAATGCTCCTTTTGTTCTGGGTATGAATCCCGGGATCACCTTTTCTTTACCTGCCCTGTTGCCAGGGTGACTTGGAGAACAGTGGCTTCGGTTTTTGGGGTAGATTTTTTCCCCAATAACATATGGCAGTTCTTTGTGTGGTGTTATTCTATTTTCCCTGATGGTGAAAAATTCTATACTGTGGGTCTGGCTGCTATCTGTTGGGTTGTTTGGAATATTCGTAATAGAGCCACCTTTTAACACAAAAATCTAAAGAACCCATTTGAAGTGGTTTTTTCATCTTGTGCCAACTTGCTGTATTGGGCAGGTCTTCAGAAGATAGAGACAGATGTTGAGGACTTGAAGAGAGGGGCGGCGATGCTGCGCGACAACGCGACTCAGATGATGCAGATCTGCGGGACGGCGATGAGCGGCAGGGACTGAGGCGTTGAAAGTCTATCATCTTCAAAAGTTTGCGCGCGCGATAGACTTCTCTTAGCACTGGGTCTGGCTAGATGTAGCATTTTGGTTATCTCGGTGCATTTTCGGACTGTAATAGATGTGTCGGGGGAATGATACCCGGGTAGGGTCACCCAGACGAAAGCATTCTTTCAAAACAAGGAGGAGGCCGATTGGGCTGCTGCTGGGCCGAGCTAGGCAGTCGCATGGCCGATTGCTCCCAAGCAATCGGCCATGCCGAATGCGAGCAGTCGGCCCAGGCGCAATCGGCACACTCCTTAGTTGGCTCAAGAGTTGACCTTATCCAGATCGGATGTCTCTGGTACAAGGTCATAAATGCGGGATCCCGAGAGATCCGGATGGCAGTAAGCCAAGTCACTTCGCCGATCTGTCAAAGGAGTGTTGTCACCCTTTACCTCTGAATTCCGAGACAGGACGACGAGATCAGAGGACGTAGCTCCACTGTTCATCATCATTACCTAGAAGCTACAACATGGGCAGCCGCTTGACAAGTCCGGATCAACCGGAGATTTGCAGTCGGTGGACCCCAGCCGACGAGAGGATGACAGCTGGGGCCAGCCCCCGACTGAAATGACCGTAGTACCCCGAGCTCACACTATAAGAGCCCGGGGTACCCCTCCTGTGAGAGGGACTCCCCCATTCGCATTTACTTCACACAGTAGAACCCGTAGAGAAGCAGAGGAGAGTCATGCCCACAGCAGGTCTCTTCTTCCTCTGAGCAGCTCCATGAGCATTGATTGTAGTTCGTGAGCTCATTTATAGCAAGCAGACAAGCAGGAGTAGGGGTGTTATCTCTCCGGAGAGCCCCGAACCTGGGTACATCGTGGTGTCCTTCACCGTGCTTGTGCCCAACCCGTTTCCGGCACCATCGACATCGTTCTCCCTCGAGTCTTCCCCTCTCTTCAGCCATCCCCATGGCATCTGTTGTTACTAAACGACGACAGTTGGCGCCCACCGTGGGGCAGACCGAGGCGTCGACTGGAGTTCTGATCCAGACGGGATCTTCCTCGTCGTCGAGCATGAGCCACGCCTCCGGCCTGATCTTTAGGCATGGGGCAGTGGACTTTGTGGTGGATTATGTTGCGCGGTTCGGGGTCGGCGCACCCCTGCCGCCCGGCGTATCGCTGCAGATCGGTAGCCATCGTCTCTTCATCAGTTGCTTCCCCGAGGCGTATCCCAAGGAGGTGCGCGTCTTCTCCAGTGCCACGGATCCGCTCCCGACCAGGGGCTGCACAGCAGCTCCCGGCGGAGAGGAGTCGCGTGTGCATGCGGCTGTGATGATGGCAGGAACGACTGCGTCAAGCAATCAAGGCGCAGCGAGTGCGGCTAGGAAGGCCAAGGAGGCGGCGGACGTCGCAGAAAGAGTCGGCACCAGTGCGTTGCGGGATGTGTTGTACACACCCGTGAACAGGAATGGTGATCCCGATCAAGTTCATACCGATCTGGAGACAGCACGGCTCGCTCTCGCTCGCAGGGCCGAGCACGTGCTGGCAGAAGAGCGCAAGCTAGGAGCTATCACTAGAGAGTACAACGCAGCGCATGCCAACCAGCGGCGACCGATTGCGCCCACAGTCCTAGAAGATCTCAGGAGCAGAGGCCGCGCTGTCGGCAGAGAGATGTCAGGAGCCGAGCAGCCGGCGGCGTCGACATTTGTCCAACGACCAGCATACAGCACCCCTGAGAAGAATTTGCGAGCTGCCGAGCAGATTGCAAACGAGCTGGAAGATCTGGAAGGCGAAGAGCGGCGTCAGCAGACTCGCCGAATGCGCGAGCTGCTGGCGTTGGCCAAGCAGCAGCAGCAGGCGGCATTGGACAATCCAGGGGCAGGCCCTGAAGCATTGAGAAGGACTGCGAGGCCAGCTCCAGAGGTCAGCCAGCGGCCGAATGTGTCGCGGCAGAACAGGCAGCCAGGCCAGTCCCGACGTGAGAGCAGGGTCAGAAGTAACCGGGGTCCCCCAGTCATGAACCAGAGAGCAGAAGAGCCAGTTGTGAGCAGCAGGCGCAATGACCCACCTCGTCAGCCAGAAGCAAGACCAGCAATCAGCAGTCGGCTGGGCGCTCGTCAGATCGGCCAGAATGATGCAAGGCATCACATTGAGCTGTTGGAAAGAGATGCGCAGCAAGAAGAGGAGGGAGCAGCCGGCCCAGCATGTTTCGGGCATCGCATTCGGACCGAGCAGTTCCCCAAGGGATTCACCCTGCCCAGAGACACCCCCAAGTACAACGGCTCTATTAAGCCAGAGGACTGGCTGACAGATTACATGACCGCAGTCGGCATTGCCGGCGGAAATCGGCGTGTAGCTGTACGCTACGCTCCTCTGATGCTACAAGGGTCAACTCGGACATGGCTGAACAGTCTGCCCGACAACAGCATCAACTGCTGGGAGGATTTTTCAGAAGCTTTCATTCGCAACTACACCGGCACGTATGATCGGCCGCATCTCCCTCGGCAGCTCGCTTTATGCGTGCAAGGCAAGGACGAGCCGCTCCGAGAATACTTGGCTCGGTGGATCAAGCTGAAGAATTCATGTGAAGGAGTCCATGAGATCCAGGCCATCCAGTATTTCACTAATGGGTGTCTGGCGGGATCAATGCTGAAGCACAAACTGCTCCGCAAAGATTTTTCATCACTGGCCGAGCTCATGAAGGTAGCCAATGCATTTGCCGTCTCCGACTCCGCGATGCGCGAGCCTATTCAGCTCGGCGTCGGCGGCATGGTTCAGACACAAGGGGCTGCGCAAGCAGCAGAGACAGGTAACCAGGGGCTCAGTCGGCGAGAGCGCAGAGATATCAATCGGAACAACAACAACAACAACAACAACAACAACAACCAGCAAAACAGTGGAAAGAGGAAAGACGAGCAGCTAGATGCTCAGTATGGCAGTCGGCAGGTGGTCGCTGTCCAGGATCAAGATGAACAAGGGGCTGCAAGTGGCAGTCGGAAGATGAAGCCGAATGCGAAGCCGCAATGGCCGATGAAGCCCAAGTACACATTCAAGGACATGCTGGATCAGCCATGCAAGATGCACAGCAGTCCAGGCAAGCCAGCGGCGCATACCACTCGACAATGTGATTTTGTCAAGCGTATAGCAAAGGGAGAGGCATTACCACCTCCACCCCCACCACCACCTCAGAACAGAGCACCACCTCAGGCGCAGAACCAGTTCCCTCGGCAAAATGCCGCATATATGATTTTTACCAACGAGTCAAGTGACAAGGGAAGTCGGAGGGCCCGAGCTCAGCAGATCAACGCCATAATGCCCCCGATTCCCCAATATATGCACTGGTCCGATTGCAAGATTACCTAGGGCAGGGAAGATCACCCAAGCATCATGCCGAATCTAGGCACCTATCCGCTCGTGGTGGATGCCCTGTTTGCGGCACCAAAGTTTTCATGTCTGTTTTCCCGAGTGCTCATTGATTCAGGGAGTACAATCAACATTCTGTACAGAGACACATTGGTCAAGTTGGGACTCACGGAGAAGGACCTGGAGCGCAGTCGGACGACTTTCCATGGGATTGTCCCGGGCCTGTCATGCACTCCCATGGGTCGCATTCGGCTGGATGTGATCTTTGGGAGAGAGGAGAACTTCAGAAGAGAGCCGATCTGGTTCGAGGTCGCCGACCTCAGCAGCCCATACCATGTCCTATTGGGATTGCCCGCAATCGCCAAGTTCATGCTTGATGCATATATGCCTTACCTGAAGATGAAGCTGCCAAGTCCGAATGGCATCATCACGGTCGCCGGAGACTTCAGGAAGTCTCTCAAATGCTCGTCCGCCGGTGCAAACCTGGCCGATTCCTTGGTGGTGGTCGAAGAGAAGCGCCAGCTCGACAAGGTGGTGGCAATGGCCCAAGCTCAAAGCAAGGCTCCTCTCCCAGTCGGCCCAGCCAAGCGAGCAGATGAGGAGACAGCCTTCCAGGCATCCAAGGACAGCAAGAAAGTTGCTCTAGATCCCTCCGACCCAGCCAAGTTTGTTGTGGTCGGAGTAGGACTTAGCAACAAATAGGAAGGCGATATCGTCGAGTTCCTCCGTGAGAACCGGTACATCTTTGCATGGTCTCCACAAGACATGCCTGGAGTGCTGAGGGAACTCGCCGAGCACAAGCTCCACATTCGGCCAGGTTCTAAACCGGTCAAGCAACCTCTTCGGCGTTTTTCCGAAGACAAGAGAAGAGCAATCGGCGAGGAGATCGCCAAGCTCAAGGCTGCAGGTTTCATCATGGAGGTGTTCTACCCCGAGTGGCTGGCAAACCCAGTCCTCGTGATGAAGAAGAACAAGACTTGGCGCATGTGTATCGATTACACCTGCCTGAATAAGGCATGCCCCAAAGATCCGTTTGCTCTGCCCCGTATAGATCAAGTCATTGACTCTACGGCCGGCTGCGAGTTTTTGTCATTTCTGGATGCCACTGCTGGCTATCACCAGATCAAACTTGCTGTGGAAGATCAAATAAAAACTGCCTTTATAAGCCCCTTTGGGGCTTATTGCTATATCACCATGCCTTTTGGTCTGAAGAATGGAGGTGCTACTTATCAGCGCACCATCCAACGCTGTACTCATTCTCAGCTCGGCAGAAACTTTCATGTATATGTAGATGATTTTGTGGTGAAGACAGTCAAAGGGGTCACACTCCTGGACGATCTCAAGGAAACATTCGCCAATTTGCGAGTCTACCAGATCAAGCTGAATCCAGAGAAATGTGTGTTCGGTGTTCCAGCCGGCAAGCTCTTGGGGTTTCTCGTTTCTGAAAGAGGAATCAAATGCAACCCCGAGAAGATAGCCGCAATCGAACGGATGGATCGACCCAGGAATTTGAAGCAAGTACAGAAGTTCACCGGTTGCTTGGCTTCACTCAGCCGATTTCTCAGTCGGCTGGGAGAGAAGGCAATCCCATTGTATCAACTCATGAAGAAGACGGAGAAGTTCACATGGAATCCACAAGCAGATGAGGCATTCAAAGAGCTAAAGCATATGCTCTCCACCACACCAATTCTGGCCGCACCGATTGAGAAGGAGCCGATGATGTTGTATATCGCGGCAACCAATCGGGTGATCAGTGCAGTGATGGTGGTAGAGCGTCCTGAGAAGGACAAAGCGCAGCCGATTCAGCGGCCAGTATATTACATCAGCGAGGTACTCTCAACGTCCAAGCAAAATTATCCCCACTACCAGAAGATGTGCTACGGAGTCTACATGGTGGCCAAGAGATTGAAGCCCTATTTTCAAGCTCATCCGATTGTGGTGGTCAGCTCGGCCCCGTTAGCCGACATCATTGGCAGTAGAGATGCAACCGGCAGAGTGGCCAAATGGGCAATCGAGATCGCCAACCATGGCATCCAGTATGAGCCGAGAACAACAATCAAATCTCAAGCGTTGGTCGACTTCCTGGTGGACTGGGCTGAAACTCAATATATGCCACCCGTCCCAGGATCGGACTTCTGGAGAATGCATTTTGATGGGTCCAAGATGAAGAATGGCCTAGGGGCTGGCATTGTTCTCACATCACCAAAAGGAGATCGGCTGCATTATGTATTGCAAATCCATTTCGCAGCGTCAAACAATGTTGCTGAATGCGAGGCCCTTGTGCATGGCATCAAGCTAGCCAAGGAGATCGGAATTCGGAACATAGAGTGTTTTGGCGATTCCGACCTGGTGGTGTAGCAGTGTACAGGCAATTGGGACGCCAAAGATGCAAATATGGCGAGCTACCGTTTCTTGGTGCATCAGCTAAGTGGATATTTTGAGGGCTGTGAATTTCACCATGTGCCTAGGGCAAACAATGAAGCAGCAGATGCCCTGTCCAAGATCGGCTCCACAAGGCAAAGCATTCCACCAGGGGTATTGTTGGAGCACATCAAGAAGCCGTCTATCACGCCGTCACCAGAGTCTGAGTCCATTTTCATATCAGAAACCGACCTGGAGGCATTGAGGCAAGCAAAGTTGGTTCAACCAATGAAGATGCCGACGCTGAAGCGGCAGTCAGGCGCCCAGGAAGCGGCGGAGTCGGCAAGCCTGGCAAGTCCAGATGCTGCCGATTGCGGTCCAGGGGCTGACGATCTCGGCAAGAAAAAGAAGTTGAAAGCAAAAGCACCAGCAGCACCAGGTGTCGGGAACTCATCCGAGCCATCGACATCAGGAGCTGCCGATTCCGAGCTAGAGATACCAGTTTCAAGGGAAGAGCCAGTAGATCCTCAGGCCCCGGTCTCAGCAGAGCAAGCAATACCAGGGGCTGCCGACGACAAGCCAGAGGTTGAAATCATCAGCTTGGAGATTGACTTCGAGATGACAGAAGTACAAGAAGCCGAGCAAGAAGAGGCAATCGCACCACAACAATCAATGGTCATGACAGTTGTCACCGCTCCGACCTGGGCACAGCCGATCAGAAATTTCCTGGTCAATGGAACTCTCCCCCCAGATGAAGTTGAAGCCAGGCAGATACAGCGCCGATCTGGTGCATACACCATCATCAACAATGAACTGATGCACAGAAGTGTAACCGGAGTTCTCCAGCGATGTGTAGAGGAGGACAGGGGGCTCGAGCTGCTCCGGGATATTCATCAAGGCGAGTGCGTTCATCACGCATCAGCAGCTGCAATAGTAGCCAAGGCATTTCGCCATGGTTTCTATTGGCAGACAGTGCAAGCCGCGGCAGAGCATCTGGTTAAGCACTGCAATGGTTGTCAGCGGTTCAAGGCCAAGAGTCATCTCCCGGCATCGGCGCTCAAAACAATTCCAATAACATGGCCGTTTGCAGTTTGGGGGCTAGACATGGTTGGGCCGTTCAAGAGGGCAAGTGGTGCTCTAACCCACCTACTCGTCGCAGTCGACAAGTTCACCAAGTGGATCGAGGCACGCCCAATCAAGAAGCTGGATGGTCCGACAACAGTTATTTTCATTGCCGATGTCGCAAGTAGATATGGAATGCCAAACAACATCATCACCGACAACGGCACGAACTTTGCAAAGGGGGCATTAGCTCGGTATTCATCCGAGTACGGCATCCGTCTCGATGTGGCATCAGTAGCGCACCCTCAGTCAAACGGACAGGCAGAAATGGCCAATGGTCTCATCCTTGCAGGCATCAAGCCCAGATTGTTCGAGCCACTCGAAAGAGCACCTGGGGCCTGGATTGATGAGCTCCCAGCAGTCTTGTGGAGTTTGAGAACCACGCCCAACAGATCAACCGGATTCACCCCATACTTCCCAGTGTATGGTTCAGAAGCAGTCATCCCAGCCGACATAGAATTCGATTCACCTCGGTGTGCCCTATACACCGAAGCAGAGACCAAGGAAGCGCGAGAAGACGGTGTTGATCTGAAGGAAGAAGCTTGTCTGTTGGCTCTGTACAGGTCGGCGATTTATCAGCAGATGCTGAGGCACTACCACAGCAAGAAGATCCGCCCCCTCGCTTTCCGCGAAGGCGATTTGGTGCTCCGTCGAATCCAGAAGACGGATGGTCAGCACAAGTTATCATCACCCTAGGAGGGTCCTTTCATCGTCAGCAGAGCACTCAAGAACAATGCATATTACCTCATCGATTGCACGAAAGGCACTCGGCATAAAGATACTTCAGGAGTGGAGACACAGCGTCCCTGGAACGCCGAGCTATTATGCCCGTTTTACAGTTGAGTCATGTGAGTGTATTCATGCTATCAAGCATTCAATCAGTAAAGCTGTCATGCATCTGAGAGATGACATTCGATTGTCTTTATATAAGCTTCTCGTCTCTGAGCAAACCTCAGGGGACAAAGCCTTGTCATTCCTGGGCTAGGTGAACAACCTCACTCGGGGACTGACCGACCGCGCGGTCGCAAGTATAAAAGAAAGAAAAATGTGAGAACTACAGTATCGAAGCCAAGCTAGCATGCGACATGAGCACAAATCACAAATTGACTGTGGCATCGATGAAGCAGTAGCTGGTCGGACCTGTAGTACCACGACTCACACGTAAAAACACTCTGAAAGAGGGTCATGGCCGACGGCGCCATCCGCCGATTGCGTCCCCGATCGATGCGCCAAGCAGTCGGCATGGAGCAATCGGCTAACTAAGTCTATGCAGAATCCTTCCGCGCTAACGCTAGAACATTTCAGCCTCAATGACCAAATCCCAGCGGTGTATGATCTTGTGAGCCGACACCAGACCACACGTCGGCTGTTGGCAAACATGGATTTATACCCCCAAGGGGAAATGGCAAAGAGCAAAAACGATAAAGCGAAAAGCAGGAAGTCAATCACATAAGAAAATGATGCAATAAGCAAAGATAAGAGGCTTAAGGCCGAATGAGTTCATTACATCACAACATCCCCAGTGGGTGTCTTCAAAATTTAGCAAAGTCTTGCAAAAGTTGCAGTAAAAGACATAAGATTCACTAGCTAGGCGTCGGAAACGTTGGAGGTCGGCGGCACGGTCGAAGCAGTCGGAGCAGCGGTTGGCACTGGTGTAACGGTTGGAACTGCTTGCTCCGGCGCAGTCGGACCCTCTGGCACAACTGTCGCCTCCGATTTTAGGCCCGTCGAATCTTCCCGCGCCTTGGAGGGCCCGACATCATCTGGCTTGGCACTTGTCCGTTTTGAGGTGGGCTTAGGTAAAGTACGGGACGAGCCGCTGTCGCACAAGTCATCATGATAGAGATAAGATCTTGAAGAGCGCGCAGGTTGGCTGCCTTGACCTCCTCGGGCACGACCACCAACAGAAGGGTTGTCATCAGCCAGAGCAGTGATAGGAAGTGGCGCAATCGGCATTCCGGCGTCGTCGAGAACAGGAGTGTATTCAGTATGAGGGAACCACCCGGCCATGGCTGTGGCAAGACGGTTTACCTGAGTATAGGCCGTCTCAAGGAGGTCGGCTGCCCCGTCCCGCATAGTGTAAAGCCGAGCTAGATTCAGCTTGGGATACCAGCTCAGCACAGTCTGAAGCGCCATCTCGGCGCCAGTCCGGGCAGCTGAATCCAGCAAAGTCTCGACTCGGCGGGAAGCAGCTTTCAGCAGCGTCAGCACTTGATCATGAGTGGCAGTCGGGGCATCACCTTGCTCTGAACCCTCGTCATCAGAGTCACGAGGACCCGCTGAGGATCCTTCATCATGGCGCACACGCCTGAGTGCTTGCTTCAGTTCGGCAGGCCCCCAAAGCAGCTCGGCAAGTTTCTGGACGCCCAATTTGAATGCGAAGACGCTACCAAGGATGACTGGGATACGAGCTTCGGTGGCGATGATGAACTCCCGAGGACTCCATCCTTCAGCCTCAGGTCTCACAGGCCAGCCTTCTTCAGCTCGGATGCGCCTCTCCTCAGAGACTGCGCGTTGAGCGGCGGATTCGGAGGCAGGCCAATGTTCTGTATCAAGAAGATAAATATGAGAAGATGCAAAAGCTAAGAAGTCAATAGGGGAACCAAGACAAGAGAGATAGCTCACCAGAAAGAAGAGAGTCCATCTCACGAAACCCCTTGAGATTAGTCCGGGCCTCGCATCGGGTTTTGGTTAGCTCATCATTATGGCGCAGTGTCATGGCATCCAGCTTGGCTACTGCGTCGTCCCGTTCAGCTTGCACGGCTTGCCGAGCTGACACTGCGGCATCACGCTCCGAGCGCAGGATGTCAGCAGTCTTGGCCTGGGTCGAAATCACCGTCTCCAGTTCAGTTTGGTGACTGGTTCTGAGCGCGGCCATTTCACTTCGTTGCCGCTCGGCAGTGCGAGATAAATCAGCCTCGACAGCTCGAAGGCGATCAAGTTCCTGCTGAGCAGCGGCAAGCTCGGGGCCTTGTCGGCCGAGCTACTCCACCAGCTCGGCCACACGACCCTGAAGAGCAGTAATGGTGGGCAGGGATGCGGCAACAGCTGCAAAGCAGATCGGAGGAAGAAATTAGAATCGGAAAATGAAATCAATCAGGCGGGAATCAGCAGAATTACCTGTCAGCTCGGCGACCTTGGCGGTCAGCTGGTTCCCCTGAAGCTGAGCAGAGGCGAGGAGTCGCAAGCTGGCGGCATAAGACTCGAGCAAGGTCTCGAAAACCTTACGTTTCTCCTCATCAGCAGCGTGTGCATTGAAAGAAGAATCAGTACGAAAACTGACGAGGTCAAAATTCGAGAGAAGATCCGAGCAGAGGGCATGCAATCGGCCTGAATCTCGGGGACTACACCCAGTGGGTGCGCTTGCGCGCACCCACTTGAGGGCAGATCCACCGATCTGAGGACGGCATAAGAAGCAAAAGTAAGGAGAAGATCCGAGCTGATTGCACGCAATCGGCTCGAATCTCGGGGACTACACCTAGTGGGTGCGCTTGCGCGCACCCACTCGAGGGAAGATCCACCGATCTGAGGACGGCAGAAGAAGGCAAAAGTAAGAAGAAGATCCGAGTTGATTGCACGCAATCGGCCCGAATCTCGGGTACTACACCCAGTGGGTGCGCTTGCGCGCCCCCACTTGGAAAAGAAGACTTACAGTATGATTTCGGTCGACGAGCTCGAGCTCCTGAAGCACGCCGGTGGAGAGCGCCTTTACTCGGTCATAAGCCGAAGCCATGGTGCCGTGGGAAGCCAAGGGAAAGCGGCGCGAGGCGTCAGGCTCGGAGTCGGCAGGACTGGTGTGAGAGTAAGCCATTCGGAAATGCTCCACCGAGTGCAGCTGCGATTCGGGGGCAGCAGAGGAGGTCGTCGAGGTCGTCATCGGCGTCGGCTGAAGGATTATAGTCTTGGAGGCAGCAGTAGTCGAGGGTGGCGCCGAGGTGGCTGGCGGAGCAGCAACACTCGGCGTCGGAGCAGTCGTTGAAGGAGGAGATACCGTCACGATCGGCGGGGTGGTCGTTGCGATGGCAGTTAGGATTTGACCAGAAGACTGCGGCGGGGAAGGAGCAATCGGATGTTCCGATTGCAATCCCTCGGCGTCGGTGCACTCCAGGTCGACGATGTCCTTTGGAGCCACGGAGGCTTTAGGCAGAGGCTTTCTCAGAGGCTTGGCGAGGTCGGCGCGAAGCTTCTAGGCCTTGCGCTCGGCATCCTTGGCCGAGAGAGGAACAATCGGCGGCCGTTTTCTGGCGGCATCAGTGTGAGCGGAAGTGGCAGAGGGAGCTGAGCCGGTGACGGCAGGGACGTCCCGGTCAATGTCGTCCAAATCAATGGCATCCCTGAGCAGAAAAGAGAGATAAGCAACAAAGGAAAGGAGAATGTAAAGGAAGAGAAGGAAGGAGAAATAATTACCCCACAGTCATCGGTGCTCCTCGGGGCATCCGGAAGCGCAGAGGCGGGATATCCAGAGGAACCTCCTGCAGAATGGGGCCGACCTTGGGCTTGGTACCAGGAACCTTCCCTGTCGGCTGGGCTCGAGTGCGCCCAGTCTGTGTGGCCTTCCCTCTCGGGGCGACCACCGTTGTCTTCTCATGCTTGCTCGGTGCAGCACCGGTTGACGGGCCGTCAGCTCGGGAGCGTTTAAGCGGCGCCTTCTTGAGGTCGGGATGCGCATCTGCACCGGAACCTCCAACCTTTGAGGCGCTGTCGTCGTCATTCCATTCATCCAGAAATCGTTCGAAGGAGGAATCATGCATACCCCCTTGGTCGGCTGCACCGGCGTTGGCGGGGTTGTCCTCGGCGTCGGAGTCTGAGGCGGGGGAGTCGTCGTATTCGAGGTCGGCTGGATCCTCCTCCTCGCGGTCAGGGGTGAATTCGCCAGCGACTTGGCCGTCTTGCATCAAAGCAGTCGCGATAAAGTACTGAAGAATGAGCAGAGCATCAGAAGAGCGAGTAAGAAATCGAGCAATCGGGAGAACAGAGAAAGAAATCGGAGCATACCTCAGGAGGAGTGATTCCGTGGTGAAGGCACTTCAGGCCGAATCGAAATGGTTTTGGCAAGGGAGTGGTGGTGAGTGCTCTCACTCGGAGGCGCAGCGCTTGGTTGCTCAGCTTCTTGGTGCAGATCCGAGTGGGATCCCTCCAGGTTGCCATGTCGCAGATGCGGTGCACTCGGCGTTGAAGCGGGAGCACTCGGACCGGGAGCCAGGTGGCCACGAGGCCGTATGACTTAAGGCCATCTTTCTCAAGCTGCGCAATCCGAGCTACTTGAGCGTCAATGTCGCAGTCGCCGACCCCAAGCTTGGTCGACCAATGGTACTTCTCCGTGGGAGGGGCGAGCTGAAATTCGGGCAGGTTGATGAGGTCGGGGCCCTTGTCAGGAGATCAGACGTAGAAAAAAGTGGTCTGCCAATCCTTGACCGACTGAATGATAGCAGGGGACTCATAGCCTTGTTTGCTTGAATAGAGGATGTAGCCGCCGCAGTCGGTCATGGCGGTCTCGTGAATCGGCTCGTCTCCGTCCGGATTCGGCAGAAGCCTCCCGGTCCGAGCCATGTGACCTCGGAGGTGGAAGAGGCGCTTCCACAGCCCGATGCTCGGCCGGATGCCGAGATAGCCTTCGCAAAGGGTGACGAATCCCGACATCGTCATAATGAAGTTGGCGGCGAGATGGTGCGGCTGGAGTCGGTGGAAGTCCAAGAACTCTCGAAAGAAGTTGCTCATCGGCAGCCCGAAGCCGCGCTCGAAGTGCGCCGCAAAAACCACGCGCTCGCCGGCGCGCGGTTCCGGCACGATCTCCTCGCCGGGGGCACGCCACTGGATGCCAGCCGGCATCTTGCACGCGTGGAGGAGCCGACGGATCTCGTCGTCGTTGACGGTGGAACCCTTCCACCGGCCGCGGCTTGCGACGGATTTCTCATCTGCGGCGGCCATGGCGTCTTCCAGGACGATGAAGGTTGAATCTTTAGAGAAGGGCGAGAGGGATCCGGCAGCGGATGCTGGCGAATGGAGGCGCGACGGCGGAGAAGGGCGCAAGAAATTGCAGAGAGAGAGGGTGCGGTGCGGCGGCGCCACAAGCACACCAGACCAAGGTCGGCGGAGCAGAAGCGCTGCGGCGGCGCGAAGAGAAGAAGGAGAGCGAGGAAGAAGAGGTGCGGTTGAGCCCGAGGAGTCCCTTCCCCCATTGGCTTATATGGGCGGCGGGGGCGAGTGGGATTGCAGGCGCGGCACGTGTAGCCCGGTGTGGCCACGTGTATCAAGAGGAGGTTGTACTGGATCGACACAGAGGATCATGGCGCAGAATGCGAGGCGTGTGCAGTAACGTCTCGTCGCGCGTGGGTCGTGGGGCCCGGAGCATTAACTGCCTCGGGGAATCGGAAGCGACGTGCGACGTGGGTTGGTCAGAAGTGGTCAAAAGTAACCGTTGGAGAAGCAATCGGGTGAGCCAGATCTCAGCTCGGCCAAGGTTTGGCAACGGTCGTTTATCAAAGAAGCACAAGAGCAATCGGCGAGCTGGCAGCCGAGGTCGGAGAACCATTATTGGATTGGTCAGCCGGGCGGAATCTCCGATCTGAGCGTTCAGATCGGATCGAGATGTCCGATGAGGCCAGAGCAATCAAAGCGCAAGGATAAGAAAAGAAAAACTGCAAGAGCCCCGCAGTCAAGTAACCGTGGGACCCTTACAGCTTTAGGGGCTAGTGTCGGGGGAATGATACCCGGGTAGGGTCAACCAGACGAAAGCATTCTTTCAAGACAAGGAGGAGGTCGATTGTGCTGCTGCTGGGCCGAGCTAGGCAGTCGCATGGTCGATTGCTCCCAAGCAATCGGCCATGCTGAATGCGAGCAGTCGGCCCTGGCGCAATCGGCACACTCCCCAGTCGGCTCAAGAGTTGACCTTATCCAGATCGGATGTCTCTGGTACAAGGTCATAAATGCGGGATCCCGAGAGATCCGGATGGCAGTAAGCCAAGTCACTTTGCCGATCTGTCAGAGGAGTGTTGTCGCCCTTTTGAGACAGGACGACGAGATCAGAGGACGTAGCTCCACTGTTCATCATCATTACCTAGAAGCTACAGCATGGGCAGCCGCTTGACAAGTCCGTATCAACCGGAGATCTGCAGTCGGTGGACCCCAGCCGACGAGAGGATGACAGCTGGGGCCAGCCCCCGACTGAAATGACCGTAGTACCCCCAGCTCACACTATAAGAGCCCGGGGTACCCCTCCTGTGAGAGGGACTCCCCCATTCGCATTTACTTCACACAGTAGAACCCGTAGAGAAGGAGAGGAGAGCCATGCCCACGGCAGGTCTCTTCTTCCTCTGAGCAGCTCCATGAGCATTGATTGTAGTTCGTGATCTCATTTATAGCAAGCAGACAAGCAGGAGTAGGGGTGTTATCTCTCCGGAGAGCCCCGAACCTGGGTACATCGTGGTGTCCTTCACCGTGCTTGTGCCCAACCCGTTTCCGGCACCATCGACATCGTTCTCCCTCGAGTGTTCCCCTCTCTTCAGCCATCCCTATGGCATCTGTTGTTACTAAACGACGACAAGATGTTTCGAAGTTCTTGCTTGGATAGATAAGAGGGTCTGATGGGTTTTTGCCCCATAGATGGGATCCATTTTTTGGGTCTTTAGGCTGTGGATTTCCCAGTTAGATCGATCTCATCTATTCACTTGCCCCCTTCCCCCCCTTCTTGTTTGTGGTATGATGGGTTCGCGAACTTTGTATTTCCGTTAATCTGATTAATGGAAAGGGGTAAGTATCCGGGTAAAAAAAATAACGTAAAATCGGTTTGCACGAAAACAATCTTACATTGTGGAACGAAGAGAATAGCTCGCGTGTTCATCTGGTCCACACCGCGAGCGCGAGCTGCGGCAATTGAAAGCGTAAGCATGGGAGCTAGGGCAAAGATTGGTGGAAATTTCAATCTACCAATTTCGGCAATGAGATGAATAACACGTAATTCAACAATTTGATGATTTGCTACACCAAACAGAATATTTTTGGACAACAATTATGCGTTTTTTAAGCGATGATGATTTTATTGCTCACTGGATACATTAACAATTTTTCATTCAAAACTGAATTATGCTAATAGCAACAACTTTATTAAGCTTATACCAAAATTTGAACATGTGAGCACATACTAAACATAGACGAAAACATATACAAAGTAAGTAAGTGCAGCTAGCACATGAATCGATAAATAGAAAATGAATAAATCGTACTTCTTCCGTTCCATATAAACTATCATTAAAACGGATGTATGTCTGGAGTATCTTTTAGGTGGCCAGGACAAAGCAGCGGCGACGTCAACAACGATTGTGGCTTCCTCATCAGTCTTGCATTGAGCAATGTCATGGAACCATGACATCAGTGTCGAGTAAGTAGTCAAAGCAAAGGACGAAGACGAACAACGATCAGCCTCACCTACATGCTCCTAAAAACCTTGTCGTCCTACTCCCGCGGGATCACAATGGGCGAGGTTTCGGAGCCTTGCTCTCCCAAACGGTTGTGCATGTTATCGATGGAATGGGATTATCGAAAGCATCGGCAGTGAGAGCAACCATAGTAGCAGCTACGATTATGCATAAGAAGAGAGAGTGGGTGTTCAACTAACGCCTTCGTTATATGGGCCGCCGAGCAGGGAGTCGTGCTCCTGTGTTTAGGCTCACGCCCGAGTCAACAACATACTGCAATCCAACATCTCAGATTCGTGGTACATCCATTAACAACTCATAATTAATCTTTGATTAATTATTCATTTCCGAGCAGTAAGAAATAAGAGCATACATGGGATAGATCTGAACTCAGCTCGACTCATTCAAAAAAATACAACACGTTCCGTCAACGTGAGACGTGACGTGGTAGACGGTGAAGAAGAAGCGCACGTGTACCACTTCCTTTCTCAAGCTCCAATAAAAAGTAGAAGAGAATCTCTTGTGAAGAGCTCTCAACTCTTCTCCACACTAGCATTAAGGTACTAAGCTTCTCATCATGTTATGACACCCCATGGGTCTTAAAGATTAATCAAGAATTATTGTTTATACAGGTCCAAGGCCCATCTATAATCAACAATCCCCGGATCTTAGAGGCATATTATGTTGTCATGTATTTCAAACACTGTTTTGATACATTAGAACTTTCAATGAATACTGGTTAAGATTGAACATCCACCTAGAGCAAAGTATTACACTTCTTCGCAACCTAACAATGAACTATGCTTTGAATAATTAGTTTAGCGTGCCTAAGTGTTGACGTGCGAGAATAAACTTTTGACTAGGGGGTACCCTTAGTAACATGGTTATAAATTAGCAACGGTATGCACGTCGGCCTTATATCAAAGGTCGTCGTACACTTGACAAAATGATACAATTATGTTTTTTAAATAGGTTCATCAGGCTCATGGAAGCGTGAAATATGTCCTATGAGAGGGTCATCGAAAGTGATGCTCGGGATACATGGCACTTAGAATTTGGCTGTTTTCCATTGTGCCACGACTTCTGACTAGTCCGAGCCTTACAAGACCCCTCGGACTCCAAGATATAGTCCTTTGTTTGCCCTCCTAAAGAGGCTTGGAAGGGGAGAGTGACCCTCCACTTGAGTGTGTTCAAAGGGTGAATGAATTACATACCAATGGAGTGCCTTATATAACCTAGTGGTCCTTGATAAATTATCAAGGCTATCCTTGATGTAAGGAGATGGGAGGATAGGACTAGGTAATTTTTTGTCCTTTGGGTCATGTGCTCCTTATTAGGCTAGGAGGTGGGTTGTGACCCACTAGGGGGACAATCCCTACAGTAGCCACTAGGAGAGACCTTCTTGCTTGAACTTAGGCCTCTTTGCTCCTTTGACTCTTCCTTTGATTTGTTCTTTCATGTGGTCTTCTTATTTTGACTAGACTTGATTGGTGATGTAGCATTTCATGCGGGATAGGGGGTGTCACCTTAGGAAGGATTAAAATTTCCTATTAAAACTAAAGTTCCTTTGAGCCAGAGTCATCAGAGTCTTCTTTGTGGCTTCGAGTCAACATTCTTCTCTCGTCGAAGGATTTTTGGGAGATGGATTTGACTTATACTTCTAGGTGATGTGGCTGGTACACGGTTGCATCGTCATTTCCCCTTTCCATCCTTCCTGATGATTTTGTGTGTTTTCTGGAGTCCCCTAAACACATTGATGATCTTCAAATTTTTATCCAAATTTGAGAATGAACCTCGAAAGTCCCCAAGTGCTTCCGTATGTGAATATGTCCATTGAGAAAAAAAAGGATTTTATGCTTCCTTGGGCTTTTGTGCGAACTCTAGGAAATTTTTGGACCATTCGGGCCTTTCTGAAAAAATATGCTACCTCCAGGGGACTATTCGCAAAAGATATGAAGGTGAAGGGGCACCTGTGAAAATTTACCAGAGTCTAGGGTCCTTTCTATGATTTCTTTTTTCCATGCAAAAATATAAAAATCTATCTGTGGAATATTGAAAGTGGGCTTGGAAGAGAGTCAACTTTAGGTAGGGATCCCGCAAGTCTGGTGTGAATCATGAGAGAAAAGTGTGCTAGGTGATAGCTATATTATTGATTTTCATTATGATCTCACATGTAATTATTATGAGAAAAGGAAATATGGTTATAGAAATCTTCATACTACTAAATCACATCTTTGCATGTTGAAATGTGACACATATTTGGCTAAATTGAGTATAAATTAAGTTATTTTGCTAAATCAAATACAATAATATTCAAAGGAATTCCCCCTTTATGTTTGTAGGAGTAAATTCAAGGCTGAGCTCAAGTGGTTGTTTCACAGAGCTAAACGAAAAATCCTACCACGGTTTTGAGAATTTGGTCAACAACTCCATGTAATTTGTAGCTTTTGTGCTTTCTTAGTCTTGAGCTTTTGCTCCATGTGTTTTTCTCTTCTCTTTCTGAGCTTCTGAGCCTTTGCTCATTTCTTTTTTGCACATACTATGTACCCTTATGCCAAAAATCAATAAAGATACACGGCAGAGTTCTGCTTTTTTTTAATAAATCAGATACGGTAATATCTATCACAAACGTATATTCTAAGGGTAAAAATAGAATTAACTCTTTATTTTTTCACCAAAATTCTTGTTGAGGTCTTCAGTCCATCTGTACATTGTGGACCGGTATTAAATTACGACCGGCTAGGGATAAACCTCACTAGTCCGATCAAAGACACATTGCTGTCACCGTCAGCATACAGTTGTACCACCACAACCCAGAAACGGACCTATGCAAAAATGGAGGCCTCCGATGATCCAAACGCCCCAAGTGCAAGATGGGATCGATCTTCATTTCTGAAGGTTGGAAGTTAAAGTTTGAGTTATATCATATCACCACCACAAACCCAGGAATGCAAACTCCAAATGCGACTCCACCTTGCTATTTCAGGACTCTCGCCGTCTCCATCTTCTTCACTCCAGATGAAGCTTCTTGCTTGTTGGGCATGCGAATCCCAGGATAAACATAGGAGAAAATGGTCTAGAGTACAATGTACAATCTGTCCGGATGGGAACCAAGGACCAAAAATCGACAGCCAAATCGCTTCACCAACCTGTGCTGCGCACTTCCACTTTCTATCTTTGCCAAATGCATCTATCTTCAAAGCTTCTCACCTACGTATTTCAAAGTAGGCTAATGTGCTGAATTAGCAAAGGATGCAGGGATAAGATGGCCTGCATTAAGGCTATAATTCAATGCATGGCTGGCTACCAACTAGAGGCTTTGTTTTGTTCAGTGCATGGCAAAGCCTTTTTCTGGCGATGCATATGAGTTAAGGCTTTGTTTGGATGACTTGAAGAATGTACTAAACAAGTTGGGTACGCCTTCGGTTGCGCAAATTATAGAAGATCTCGATCTGCATTGCTGTAATGCAGTGCAACCACACTGTCTGCTGCTGGCCTGTGCTGGTAATGGCTTATTGGTCTACTCTCTCCCTCTCTTCTTATAGGCCGTTGGTTGTTTCCAGCTTGTCCCAAATCTTAAGACGTGATTTTCTTGTTTCAAAAGAAAATCTGAAGACACGATTTTCTTGATTTCTTCAGGCTTCCTGTTTCCTGAATGTTTCGTCTCGATAATATTTTTTCTGATTTCTTCAGGCTTTCAGCACGATGTCCATGGTTTGAATAGCGAGTCGGGGATACCCTTAATTAGGCCCTTAATTAGTACTCCCTCCGTTTCTTTTCCGTATAAGATTTGTCCAAAGTTAAATTTTATAAAGTTTGATCAAGTTTATATTAAAAACATCAACATCTACAATATGAAAATTTATCTCATGATGATTCTAATGATATTGGTTTTGTGTTGTGGATGTTAATAGTTTTTCCTATAAAATTGATTAAATTTTATGAACTTTAACTTTGGATAAATCTTATATGCAAAGTACTAATTAAGGGGTAGCTATGGGAAGTGTTTCATCTTCGAATAAGGATTGGGCCCAACTCAACTTCTTGGAGATGAAGCATTCTGCCCAACTCAACTTCGTTGGTTTTATTTATTCTCTTGACCTAATCGAATGATTTCTAGTGTGATAGTAGGCTCTTGCAAGAGTGGATTACGCACGATGATAAGAGATGAAGGGAGTACTTGCAACAGGGGATTACAGACACATATGATAGTTTCACCTGAAAGTTAACAGCAAATGGATAACGCACCGCGAGTTTTGCATCGAGAGCACTGAGCCACTGACTACTCAAAAGCCGTCTGAAAAAACCATGCGCCACCGAAGAAACGTTTCTTCACTTGGTTTGGTGAGGAATCGATGCTGGATGGCGGATTGTCTCGCTAGAAGGGGTCTCCCCCACCCTACATGCTGCTCCCTGGAGCTGCTACCCTGTGTGATCAGGCTCCTGAGTCTATCGATCTGCTTAACGAGCCGAGCAGCTCGTCTACTGAGGTGTTCATGTGCCACTCTCAGGGGCTGGATTCGACAAGTTCACCACCCTACATGCTGCTCCCTGGAGCTGCTACCCTGTGTGATCAGGCTCCTGAGTCTATCGATCACATGCTAGGCTGCTAGTTCAGTGCTCGTTCGCGAGGCACTTCTGGTTTATATTCTTGTAAGGCTTCGGACTTAAGCGTCTCATACCTACGGCGGACGATCACGTGAGAGTGGCGGTGCTCAATGGAGGAAAAGATGACACGCATTAACTATGATCTTGATAGCGAGGAAATCTAGGGTTGTTGACGGCAAGGTTTCGCCGGTGCAAAAGGGTTGTAACCACGGCTGTGCAAGAGCATAAACAGTACTCCCTCCGTCCCATAATGTAGTAACGTTTTTTGAGCTAGGCAGAGGTTAGAGAGGAGTAGCGATAATCTTTAGGCGGTGTGTGTGATGTTTCTTTGTTCTTTTGGGTGATCAAGAGGTTGTTCTTCTTCACCTAAATCCTGTAATTTAAACTCTGTCTACCTCAATGAAACTGACAGGCAACTTTGCACTGCTTGTTCTTGAAAAAAAATGCAGCAAAAACTGAGCAAACGCAAGGTTCAGCATACTTTTTGGTCGACAAGGTTGCTCAAAAAGTTTCACCAACATGTACTAAGTTGGTAGTAACAAACATTTCACCGGCTGAGATGATAGTTTACAGAAACACCTCCCATGTCTACAAATGACCCCAGCAACCACATTGTAACTAATAAAATCACCTTACACGCCGACAATCAAACAAATTAACGCGCGACCATATATCTAGGATTATCACCAACTTACAGGCTTTCCCTATCACTAAGATAAACCTCTTCTTACAGCTGCAGTTTTCTCCAGAGCATCAAGGATGAGGAGACTTGACAAAGTACCAGACCTGAATATTGCCACTGTGGACAGCAGGAAGGCTCTTCACTTGATGTACTGGGACATCCATTTGAAACCTTCGCCATAGCCCATCTTGCGGACGATGCTGCACATGAACACCTCCAGGGGGCGCACATTCGAATCCGACAAGTTCACGTTGCCCTTCCCAGTGGTGAAGTTGCTCAGCCCAAGGTAGTAGCGCAGCTCCTCCTCGGATGCTGCGATGGGTATGTCGATCTTGTTACCCAGCACGAGGAATGGCACATTGGCTAGTGAGTCATCTGAAAGAAGGCCATCAAGCTCCTTCTTCGACTCCGCAAACCGTTCCTTGTCAGCAGCGTCCACCAAGTAAACAACCGCATCGACCTATCAGACAGATTAGGAATTAAAAGAAGCCGGCACAATCATATGACAACTTTAAACTGCCCAAGTTAAATAATTCACAGGTTACTACTAATGGTTACAGCATGGGGCAGTATTTAACTAAGGAAAGATGTGGCAGCAAACTTTATCTGCTTGGATTAAACTGATATACAGTAATTTCCATCCTGCTTCTGCGATACATGAAAAACTGAATCCACTCCAGTGTAGTTCAAATGTGATTTCAAGACAATATAATAGAACCATTCACAAGTAGTATTTGTGAACAGGTAGTCATCCAAGTGGGATTTCCTTGTGATTTAACCAGAGATGTGAACAGCGGAGCAGCACAAAAGATGGCCGTATGGCATAGTGCATGGTGGCATGTGAAACTGTTCATTATGGACTATTTCGTGGTAAAATGGTGTTTTTCTTTTTCATCTATGCAATCCAGAAGGATACAAGGGTATGCATTCGTGGACACATTACGTTAATTATTCATGAGGAAAGAAAAAAAAACTGAAAATGACGAAGAGGTACTAAATCCCATCCAAACTAGTAACTAGTTCATGAAAGAACTGTCAATAGTCAGACTTAAGTATCCAACTCCTACCGGCCACACTCCAAGGACAGATTAGCTGCACAGAGTCACTTGAATACTCCACTCTACCAAGAGCTACACATACCAAGGACAGAAGAGCTTTAGCTGATTAAGCACTTCTAGATGTACTCACTCCTATTTAACAAGCAAGTATATAAAGTACACAATTTGTGATCGAAACATAGGCATCACACTCCAATTGTAATATTTCAACCATACTTCCAACATTATCACGTTATGAAAAAAACCCTCAGGGCAATCAAATAGGAGTTAGATCAAAAACTGAAGCACAAACTCCCTGTAGACATCAATACTCATATCAGGTGCATCATAGTCCCTATAATCCATAGACACTGGTATTTGCACAGAAGATGCAATCAGGACTTAACAATTTTAGTAAGAATAGGCCTGAGGCACAGAACAAACAACACAAAGAAATCCATGAAACTTCTGATGACATTATAGACACAAATCTCAAACGGCTCACGGGAGCGTATGCACCCACTAACTACTCAAATAATTTATTAGTCATGCATCTAACTTGATCACTTCCACTTTACAAGACTGTGATTAGTGAAGTAAATGCATAATAGAAGGCTACTCAAATAATTTATTAGTCATGCATCTAACTTGATCACTTCCACTTTACAGACTGTTATTAGTGCAGTAAATGCATTATGCATCATAGCAGAACATTCAGAGTGCACTATCAGGACATGTAAACCTTGAAGAGGATTGCACTGTAACTACTCCATTCCATCTGTTTAAAATCGCAATGAGCAAGCATGGAAAACAGTGTAACAATACACAAAATCACTAAATCTCAAAGATACCAAGTCCACGGGAAATAGAACACAATTCCTATCACATACAAGTCTTCTAGAGTTATGCATCAGCACATTTGAGACCAGAGTAAACTAGTAATGCCTAAATTTACAAGTATTACAAAGAATGGAAGATAGGAGTAAGATTTCCAGAACAATGTGTTCTCAAGAAAAATCTAATGGAATTTGGAAAGGTATTATTTGGGGCCCAGAAAACAGTTAACTTGAAACCTGTGAACAGTTACAGGGTCAAGTTTCTTTTCTAGGAGAACTGTCTCAAGGGAAAATGGAATAATGATCAAACTTTATTTGAACACTTAAGTTCACGCCTTAACGTACGGAAGGCATGTAATTTCAGAAGAAACTTTCGTGAACACAGGTTAAATATGCCAAGAAGACATGATAGATAGCTGACTACTGCCAAGGACAGGTCAATATAATGTTCAATCCCATTGACTGCAGCAAGACTCTCAAAATACTAGTACAGTCAGTTGTCTTGTTCCCATCCCAAAGTTACAGTTTTTTATGTAAACCCCACAAGTGCACTTAGTTCACTAAAGAATTTTTATGGAAGAACAGGAACAATTACCACTTTCAAATAATAGGCAAGCATCAGAGTCTTTAGGTGGTTAGTTGGTAAAGTAGGAAGAATGAGTTGTACTTTACATTTGCAAAGTTCTCCAAATACAGTGATACATAAAGGGCAATTGTCCCTATGAAAAACTGGAATTATAGGCTTCATTGGTAATAGCAGCAACTCAAGAATAAACAAGAATTGGCTATAAGCATCTATAGTTTGGTGAATGTGGTATATCTGGTGGACCTTAGGCCCTGTTAAGCAAAACCCTTGCTAGGAAACAGATTATCTCCCTTGGATTCATATGGCTGTTGCAAAGTAATGTTAGGAAGCATTGTAAGTTTAAGTTAGTCAGGAAAATCCATGCGACTCTCTGGCCATCCATCATCTGAATATGACTAGCACTAACACTAATTCTGCTAAATGTGGCTGCAATTAGAACCATTCTTATGTTTTCTGCTTGGACAGAGACCTATATAGCTACACCTGCTAAATTTGCCCTACCGTCAATCATGGTGGCCAGAATACCAGAGCTGGAATATCTTGTGGTATTTTTAGAATGACACAGTGAACAGTTGGTTAAAAACAGGAATAAGCATCAGCAGCATTCCCAGTTGCTAAATTGTCGATAAACTATGTGTGTTCTATCGACAAGAAGCCCCTAGTGCCTTATCTACTGAGATGCATGTCTCTGATCCTAAATAGTACTCCTTATGTCTCTAAACTCCATCTCTTAGTTTCGCTCAGCACAGGAACTACTTCCGGCCGAGATCTCATAGAAAATTGCACAAAGAAGAAGTGTTGACCATGCGTAAAGAGGAAGTAAAGGGTAACCTTGGCGTAGTAGTCCTTCCAGACTCGGCGGGCGATCTGGTGGCCACCGAGATCGAAGGTCTTGAACTTGATCTGGCCGATGCTCAGCTCCTCCGACGTCGGGTACTGTGTCGGCTGGTGCTGCACCAGGCGCTGCCATCCAATCGGAGATAGAAACAAACCAGTCAGACAGAATCAAGGATCAAGAATCAGCAGCAAGGAGAAAGGGACGAGAGGATCAGATTCCGCTCCCAGGGAAAGAGAGGGGGACTAGAGATCGAAGTAGTAGAAGAGAGAGACCTCATCCTTGAGCATGTGGAGAAGGGTGGTCTTGCCGGCGTTGTCCAGGCCGAGGAAGAGGATCTTGGCCTCCTTCTGCCACAGCCCCAGCGACGCAAGCACCCCGTAGAACCAATCCACCAGAAACATCACTTCTCGCTTCCCCTTCTACGGCGATCTCCTCCTCCTCTTCTTCCTCTTCCTCTTCGCACCGGTCGACGCTCGCCTCAATCTCCCTCTTTCTCTCTCCCCCTCGCTCGCTGCCTGCCTTTGTGCTTCTCTCCTTCGTGTCGTGCGGCTATGTGTTCTGTTCTAGATTCTTCGCTGGCGCCGCGTGCACTGCACTTGCTTCTCAAACCTAGTTTCTAATTAAACCCTCCAACTTAAAAGAATAACATCTCCTGAGAGCATTTCTAACCGACCCCCTATATCAACTTACTGAAGTATATTTAGTTTTTTATTCCTCCCATAAAAAAGTTTAGATTACTATAATAATAATCTAGTAAATGCTTTTATATTTCTTTACACAGGGAGTACTTCATTAAATTTAACCTAACCGATTCCCAAAATGGTTTAGTGAAGTATAATTTTTATTCCTTCCCTATCCATATAAATATATTTACTCCATATATTTCGACACCCAAGTAAATCGGCTCACTTCTTCCCACCTCCTTTTCTTCCATCTCCCTCCCCCGGCATCGCCGCCGACGTGACCCCGCCCTCTCCGATGGTCGGATGGGGTGGCTGCCGGTCCCCACCGCCGATCCGAAGAGTGGATCCACGCCGCCGGTCCTTCGTGGGCGCTTCATCGAGCCGTCGCCACTCACCGGATCCGCTCGCCGTCGCGCCCCTACGCCGGTTCGAGGACTTCCCTGTCCTCCCTCTGCCACGGTCTCCGAGGAGGACCTACCTCGGGGTCCGACAAAGGCGGCGGGGATGTGGGTGGCCGAAATCACGGGTCGGAAGACCCACACCCAGCGGTGGCTTGGTAGCTTCAGTATGTTCGACCTCGCGGCTATGGAGTAGGACCGCTGGCAGGTCCGCTACCACAGCGAGGCGGCCCGGCTCAACTTCCCCTTCGACACGACTCCGCTCCACCTCGTCCCGCGGAGTCGGGGTGGTGAGCTCGGCTATGGCGCGGTGATGGCCCTGAAGTAGTGCTCCTCGTTGGCTACCCCAAGTGGAAGGTTGAGATGTAGCGTAGCGGTAATTTCCCTTGGCAAAGATACCAAGGTTGAGATCAAACCAGTAGGACTCCAACGACGATAAGTAGGTGGTAAAGTGAACAATGGCGCCGTTCATAACCAAGGGTTGCTTACTTTACCTGGACCTGCACACACAACAAATAACTTTGCTGCCAACGAGTACAGAGGGTTGTCAATCCCTCCGGCCTTGCCGTTTACAAAGGATCAAACGCAAGAGATAATGATAGTGGTAGTGATAAATGCAAAGTAAAGTAAAAAACATGAAATAAAGTGGAGGTGTAAACAGTGGTGGAAATATGGATCGGGGTCCCGTGATGTTCACCAGTGATGTCTCTCTCCCGAAAGACGATAAAATAGCTAAGTTGGATGAACAAATTACAGCTGGGCAACAGAATTATAAACGCACCGCAATGCTAATTATGCTACTTGAAAGTAAGAGTGCTCAATAGTATGGGAAGTACGCCAAGACAAGTAGACCGAAATCCATCTACATCTACTACTGATCATCCACCTTGAGATATATATCCAGAACATCTCGCTGGTATTAAGTTGCGAGCCCCACCCAAAGTGTAAACTCAAAGCAACAGACAGTTGCATTAACAATCTATGCGTAAGGTAAACAATCCTTGCAACCGCGGTTACAAGCACCGTTGTTTTCTCCCTGGTGGAAACAGCACATCCCCTAGTCTCATGTTTCTGTCACTCAAGTTAGACATCGGGGGCATGAACCCACAATAATGCATAACACTCCCTCTTGGAGTCACTATCCACTACTTGGACAAAGCAACAAACAACAATGGAGAACATGCAAGAATTACTAAAAACAAAATATAAAAGGGGAAACCAAATATATAACTCATCATGATCTGAACATAATCTCATAATCCATCGGATCCCAGCAAACTCATCATAGCAATAGCAGGAAAATTACATAGGTGCATTGATCATGTAGGGCAGCTGACAAGGTCTAAAACATTGAAGAACAAGGATGGAGAGAAAACATCACATAGCTACTGATCACAGACCCATGGTACAAGGGGGACTACTCACGGCGCATCCGGGAGGCGTCCATGGTGGTGGAGAGGCTCCCGGAAGTCAATCCTCCCTCCGGCAGGGTGCCGGGAAGGGGTCTTCTGGTGCTCCCGATCTTCAGAGCGTGGCATCGGCGGAACAGAGAGGTAATTCGCGATGCGGGGCTCCTCCCAAGGGTTTTCGGAGCGAGGTGTAAAAATAGGCCGAAGGGGGGCACTGGGAGTGGGTCCCCACCTCCCAAGCGCCCTGGTGGCGTGGGCAGGGATGGGGCCTGTTGGATATGTGCCCTAGAGGCAAATTAATAAAGATATTTGTCACATATATGTTTGTTCATAATACGTTATATATTGTGCTAGAACTGTATTAAGCGGAAACATTAATACACGTGTGATATATAACAACCTGGTCCCTAGTTAAACTCAGGCATACTAGCTCATTGGGCAATTGATGATCAAGGTTTCCTGATCATGAGAACATAATAGTCTATTGGCAATGAGGTCATATCATTAGGAGAATGATGTGATGGACACACACCCACCTTAAGCATTGCAGTGTGATCAAGTCACATAAGTTCATCATTGCGATAACTTAATAACATAGTGACTGAATCCTTAGACCGTGATGATCATACATAATTGCTATCTATTAGGATGCTTTGAGTGCATTAACCGTTGCACTGAAACATGGTAACTAAAAAGGTGTATCTTGGGTATTCCGAAGTAGATATGTTGAGGAGTATGAAATAGATCAGAGCGGGATTTGTCAATCCGAGTGACGGATAGGTACTCTGGGCCCACTCGATGGTGTTGCATCAATAGCTTGCAAGCAAGTGACTAGGTCACAAGAGTTGTAATATTCACAGACGAGTAAACATGTTATGTCGGAGACGAGCAAGAACTAGGTATTGGATACCGACGATCATACCTCGGACAAACATAATACCGAAGCACAAAGGGATCAAGTCATATTGTTAACGGTGAAGTTTATTCGATGGAAGCGTAGGGGCACATCAAGGATTGTAACCAGATCCCACATGATGTTCATTGGTCAGAGAGTGTCTTGATCATGTCTACTGTTTCCCGGACCGTAGGGTGTCACACTTAAGGGCAATCGATGCATTAAGGATTGATTCGGGATCATTGGTGAAAAGAGAGAAAACACCGGAAATGTACCGGGAGGTGCCGGAAGCTGTTCCGGATATTTTGAAAGGTTCAAAATAATATATATTGATGTTTCAATATGTTTTATTATTTAATTGATAGAATTAAATATTAAAAATGATTTAAAAATTAATTAAAAAGGAGAAAAATGCATATGGGCCTTAAAAGGCCCATGAGGGGAAGGGGGAGCCTCCCCCCTTGGGCTAGGCGCCAAGGGAGGGGCCCATCCCCCCATGGCCGGTCCCACATGGGGAGGGGAGGTGTTGACACACGAACACGTCACGTGTACCCTCGACGCCGGGGGTGATGCACCGCAACTCACGTCGAAGGAGATCCGTCCGGTAGCGCGATACGCAAGACAACCGACGGACGCTTTTGAGCACCCGAAACCCCACATGCCCGGGAGGGACCCCGTCTGGGCGCACGGCGGCTATGGGCTTCCCTAGGTCGACCTTATCGCCCCTAGAGCTCTCGCGGATCGTTGCCCTGCAAGAACAAGAACAAACGAAGAACGAGGGAGAAGATACGTGGAAAAGTAGACGAAATTAGGGTTTAGATGTGTTTGCGATTGTGTGTTGTTTCAATCGGCCGTCACCTCATCTATTTATGAGGGGGTTGGACTTTCCGTGCAAGAAAAGGGCTCAGATTCGCGTCAAAACTGCCAAAAACCCGATCAAATTCGGACCCGGATCGGGGGTTCGGACGTCCGGACTTTATCCCGGACGGTCCGGACCATAGGGTCGGACGGTCCGGCTTCTAGGTCGGATGGTCCGAGCTGAGGTCAAAATCTTTCTGTAATCGGGGTCCTCAAGTCGGATGGTCCGACCTTAGCTCGGACGGTCCGGTTTCCACCTCGGACCGTCCGACCTGGTTTTCCAGTGTTGCACTGTTTTGGCAATAACCTCTTCATACGAACTCAGATTTGGACGTTTCAAATATCAAAATCGACCGGTTCGATGAGACAAAGCCGTCCTATGTAGAACATTTTCCCATTTGAGGATGTCTTGATGTCCTAATTGGCAGAATAGTACTCCGAATGCCAGGGTCTTATTGCTTCAAACATAGTTTCTGCGCTTGAGATGGAATCGGATGATCATGGCTCGAAATACAAAGTTGTTCATATCGACAATACCCAACTTTTTCATGTAGAGCACTTCTTCATTTGAGGTCATCGTATATAGGTTTAATGTCATGCCAAAAACGGGTGTCAACAACATGCCCCCCTGTTTTTCGGCAAAACTTGTGTGCCGAAAAATATCTTGCCCAGGCTTGTTCTAAGGACGATGTCAACACTCCATCGGCCATGTGTTTTCTAAGGGCGATAATTGTATATCATCCATGCTTATCCTTGAGACGATAATCATATATCGGCTATCTGTTAGCACGATTAATCATGTATCATCCATTGCTTGTTTGATCCCTTTTATGCAGACTTGGGTGCAACCTTCTGAACTTGAGAATAACACCATAAGAAATTCGTCAATAATTCCCATATATCTAGATCCATCTCAAAGATATCCACTGAATCATATTGTCCACCCTCTTGCAAGAATCTTGTAAATAAAAAATAGTGAACTTCTCGCAATCTTGCCTTCGCCTGCATATAAATTCCCATTAGTGGCCGTAAACGGTAAGCTCCGATTCGGCCTTCCCCATGTTGGCAAACTCGGCATCGGCTCTTGAGAAATACACCATGATTAACATAATAGCCGAATGCTTGCTGTGCCAACTCATTTTCTCTTCAATGTCATGTCTAAATATATGAGAAACAATAAAGTAATCAGATAAAGAAATTATATCTAGACACTTATCAAGATAAATACGAAGTGATTCGTCAAAATATATGAAATCCATATATACTTGCTGCACAACTAATAACAAATCACCAAAAGCCTCAATATGTGTAGCACCTATATCAAGCAAAAGTTCTGAACCGAATAATAACATATTCAGCTTTCATTGTTCATGCAACAACATTTAAGCGACATGAGGCTTCAAAACAGCACCATGAGGAGATATAAAAACAATACCAAAACCTTGGTTGTTGCTACCAATTAAACCACCAAAATATAATCTCCATGGAAATAATGAGACAAGGTTCATTACAATATTATACTCAATAATAAAAACAACAATGATTTGGCTTCTCATAGATTTTAGCTATATCATACCTAGCCAAAGCATAATCCCACTCACCAATTCTGCAACTTATGAATTGGTCCATGCAACATATTTTTAGCGAATGTACACCTTGTCTCAATCTCCAACAAAACTAAGGACGATGTTTAGAAAACCACACCGGCCATGTTTAGATGTATTCTTAGGACGATAGAAGAAATATCGGCCCTTAGTATAAACGACATGTAGAATTCATCCACCAAAGCATATATAGTCGAAACAAACAAATGAAACAACAAATCAAATATTTCGGCCCCTTGAATTAGCAACAAGAATGGAACTAATCAAATTTATAGTGACTTGGTAATCCCCTATCATGATGTAAGAAATTGTATTGCATCCATGGATCAAAATAAGTCCATGGAGGGTAACCAATCATACCTGAGGATGAATTCCATGATAAAGGCATCAATGCATGTTTGAAGAATATGAATGATGTGCTAATCGAAGATTCCGGTTGGATGATGGAAACCTTCGGCTTAATCTTTTATGAGATGATTTCTCCTTCTTCACTTTGGTTGTATTCTCTAAAATAGAAGCTTGCACATCATTTTTGGTTTGACTGTTCTTCTTGGGGACCCATGCCATATTCTTCTTTTCGAGTTCTCGTGCACTAAGTTTTTGCAATTTCTTATTCTGCCAATATGATAAACCGAGTGGACATCTCGATTGTGATTCTTTTTCAAGCAGTGGTAATTCATTTTTGATCTTGTGCACTCTCAGCTCCTTCTGTTCAGATTTGACATCTTGATTCTGAACATTTGCTTGCTCCACGTCTTTGCCTTTAGTAGCCAATTTCAATGCTTTAATTGGCTCTTCATTATTTGAAACTAGATCTGAAGTGGCACACTTCCGACCATCCTTTTTGACACGCTATACTTGCTTGACCACCTCTTTCTTCTTCCTTGAGCTCCGGACCGATTCCTTTCGATTGAAACGGTCTTTGTTATGCAATTGTTCATCGAATGTGGACCTTCTTGGAGCTACATAATCTTGATGAGATGGTTCAAAATAAGATGGATAATGTGCCCTAGAATTATACCTGTCCCGTGATGGATATTGATTCATATAAGCATAGGGAGGTACCCATGACGCTGGTACTGGCGGCTCAAAATAAGGATATGAGTATGATGTATTGAAATTATCAGTTTGCCAATACCGGTCAGATTTGCGCCTAGGGGGTGATCTTGATGTTTTTGAATTACTTGGCCGATGAGCAATTTTCTCCTCACTTATCTTATGATATTTTTCCAATAGTTGCGCGAAAGTGACCTTTGATTTCTCACCCTTGTGCTTATCTCGGCCTTTGCTCTCTTTGGTTTTCCTTGCATCGATCTTTGGATTTGCTTGCTGCCCCCCCAGTGCTTGGCGTCTTCATTGTAACTTTGACAGAATTCTCGCCTTCAAGAATATCATTGTTGCGCTCAGGAATAATTTGTGTCCTTGAAAGCATGATCCCATCACCTGCAGTTTTTACCTTCTTGACCTTAAATGAATCGGCTTGAAGCAACCGATGCAAAAACTTTTTGCCATCAGGACCAATAGGAATAGCATGATGATCCCTTGGTGTTTTAACAAGTTTCAATCGTCCACTATCAATGGCCGATTTAACTATTTGACGAACCATATTGCAATCCTCAAAATTATGCTTGAACGAATTATGTAACTTACAATACATTCGTCCTTGGATTGATGGCTTAACATGGTGATCAAGAATTCTAATATAATCATTCTTCAGCAATAAATCAAAGATCCGATCACACATATTTGAATCGAAGGTAATCACTTTGTTTTCTAGCCGATCTTGGTGCGAGAACGGCTTTGGAAGTAAGCAAACGAACGGTTCAGATTTCGCATCACCCCCATTCGGCTATGCATTGTGTTTCGCACCCCATCTCCGATGACTTTGAATAAGAAATTACACTACCATCGGTTTTCTCGGAAAATTCAAACCTTGGCTTTATATTTCTGAAATCAAACTTATTATAACAGATATGTCTCAATTGAGACCAAATGCAAGCCAAGTATGAAATAAGAAAAGCTACCCATCTATATATAAACTTTAAATGAAACAATGGGAAAAGCTTTTGATGTAATAATAAGTCACTACCGGTCTTTCTAAGTGGCACAATGTGTTGACCGGTATGCTTTGTTCTAATTGTATTGCTAACAAGTAAATTATCCTTCTTCATTGGTCTCTCGAGATTTGTTATAAGAATTTTACTAATAGTTACATCAACAATAAAATTATGACCAAATCTGAAAATAGATAAATTACTTGCTAGACATACCTTTTCATACGCGTTGGGAGAGCATGATGGTTGCGTGAGTTGAATAATAGCTTGTTCCAATTTTGGATGACTCTCCAACGTCTTGTCCTCATCTTTTTCTTTGTTCCGTGCTTCATCACTCGAATGATTGTCACGTGAACTTTGCTCAGCTGCACGCTTGTGTTCTTGATGTTCATCATTAACCAAACTTTGTTCGGCCATATCACTTTGTTCTTGATGCTCATCAATTTCTGTGGCACGGAACTAAAAGGGTAGGAAATAGGTTCCCTTAGATTCAGAAAAATCAAGCACAGTTGTTATGTGCTGGCCATGCCCTTTCTCAATGGTGCTTGCCTCTTTGGATTTGATGGACTCGGAACACACACTAGTTGATTCGGCTTTTCCAGCCGAAGAACTTTCAATCTTCGAATCATCACTCTTTTCATCAATTGGCAAGGCTTCTTTTCTTTGAGCCAATTCTTTTTCTATTTGCTCCAAACGGCGAGCAGATGATTTATCTTTAAGCTTCTTCTCAAGCTCAGCCCACCCTGGACAAGATTGCTTGCTATTGCTTTTAGCTTTAAGCCTTTTCTCCATCTCAGCCCACGTTGGATAAGATTTTCCCCCGGTGATTTCAGACTCTTTCGGCATTGAATCTTGAATGTTGCCGAAACTTTGCAATTGTATAGGGGCTATATAGTATGATGGAGCAATAGGAGAAGACATATGCATTGGTGTAGAACTATATTTTTCGTGGCATATCCTATCAATTGGCAATGATTCATCCTCTTGCAAAACTCTAGCTTTTATTGCATTATAATCAGGAGACAAACCAGTTTTATATTGTTCAAGACAAATATCACTAATCCTGTCATCTTGGGCCATTCTCCTTTTTATCGCAGCCACATCAGCGTCTGAAAGAGATTGCTCAATAGTACTTTCATATTCTTTCGGCAATAAGGTGTTGCCGAAATTTTGCATTTGTGTAGAGGATGCATTGTATGCTACATTAGATGAAGGCGTGTATGCTCCCGTCAATTTGTCACTTATTCGGTCATGACCATGAAGGTGTGAAACCGAATTATGAATATCAGGAACTGCATATGGTGCTGACAGATTAGTAGCATGAGGTGTAGCATATGATGGTCGATGGTAATTGGCCGAATAACTAGTACTAGCATGGCCAATTCCCCTATCTATCGGCATATTTGGATTAACATATTGCAAGTTAGGTGCCGATGAATAAAAAGGTGAAACACTTTTTTGCATGTTATTGAAAGTTCCTACATGGGGTGTTTCAACTCTATCAACCGAACTCATCATGTTGTTCATCGGCATATGGATTTCTCGGGTTGCCGATGCATGAGAGTTGGGATACATATGGCGCATGTTACTAGTATCATAAGAAGTTGAAGCATGTAAATTACTTTGAATCGGCCCTTGCACATAATTAGATGCATAATTGACAAAACTAGGGTTGACCGATAGAGTATACATATTGAACGATCTAGTAACACCATATGAGTTATTTGCATCTGCATGAGGGGATTGAGTATTCATATTACCTTCGTAGATAGAAAATCCTTGATGACGATCTTTTCGTAGAAAGAATGGGCCGGAGACCGCTCAAAGCTTCTTCCCCAGCGGAGTCGCCAAAAAGTGTGTTGACACACGAACACGTCACGTGTACCCTCGACGCCGGGGGTGATGCATCGCAACTCACGTCGAAGGAGATCCGTCCGGTAGCGCGATACGCAAGACAACTGACGGACGCTTTTGAGCACCCGAAACCCCACACGCCCGGGAGGGACCCCGTCTGGGCGCACGGCGGCTATGGGCTGCCCTAGGTCGACCTTATCGCCCCTAGAGCTCTCGCGGATCGTTGCCCTGCAAGAACAAGAACAAACGAAGAACGAGGGAGAAGATACGTGAAAAAGTAGACGAAATTAGGGTTTAGATGTGTTTGCGATTGTGTGTTGTTTCAATCGGCCGTCACCTCATCTATTTATGAGGGGGTTGGACTTTCCGTGCAAGAAAAGGGCTCAGATTCGCGTCAAAACTGCCAAAAACCCGATCAAATTCAGACCCGGATCGGGGGTTCGGACGTCCGGACTTTATCCCGGACGGTCCAGACCATAGGGTCGGACGGTCCGGCTTCTAGGTCGGACGGTCCGAGCTGAGGTCAAAATCTTTCTGTAATCGGGGTCCTCAAGTCGGTCCCGTTTCCACCTCGGACGGTCCGACCTGGTTTTCCAGTGTTGCACTGTTTTGGCAATAACTTCTTCATACGAACTCGGATTTGGACGTTTCAAATATCAAAATCGACCGGTTCGACGAGACAAAGCCTGTGTAGAACATTTTCCCATTTGAGGATGTCTTGATGTCCTAATTGGCAGAATAGTACTCTGAATTCCAGGGTCTTATTGCTTCAAACATAGTTTCGACGCTTGAGATGGAATCGGATGATCATGGCTCGAACTACAAAGTTGTTCATATCGACAATACCCAACTTTTTCATGTAGAGCACTTCTTCATTTGAGGTCATCGTATATAGGTTTAATGTCATTCCAAAAATGGGTGTCAACAGGAGGAGAGTCCCCCCCTCATTTGCCTATAAAAGGAGGGGTGGGGGTGCCTTTTCTCAACACAACATTGAGTTCTTTCTCTCTCTCTTTCTTCGAACTAGAGAGGACTCCCCTTGTTTGGAGTTTGCACCTGGTTGGGGGTTTCACCATCATCCGGACGCCGTCGCGCTGCCGGAATCAGGATCCGGATCAATCTTCTTTCCGCTGCTCTTCTGGTTCGGAGCCCGGAGGGACGTCGGTTGCACCGTACGTGTGTAATCCCGCGAGGCACTACACGCGTGGTGCTACTTCATCGTCGGAGGTTCTTCAACACGACAGGGAGGTCGTAGGGTCAGATTCTATGCCAACCACGTTCGAGGAACGTTTCCCTCTTTCGGTCTTCAAAGGTATGAACACCGATTCCTTCCGTTACATACATCAGCATAGCATAGATCTTGGGTTCGGGACTCGTAGGTAGGAAATTTTTTGTTTTCTGCACCGATCCCCAACAGTGGTATCATGAGCAAGGCTATGCGTAGATGTATTGTACAGGTAGAACACATATAGGATGTGGGCATCAATTTTCCAATTGTTACCCTCCCACGTGTACTCGTTTAGCGTTGCGGCAATGTCCTGATGAAGCGGCCCCGACCGACCTTACGCGTTTACGTGAGACTGGTTCCACGCTTGACATATGGCTTGTACCATATAAGTGGCTGGGGGGTGTCTGTCTCTCTAACATTAGCGACGCGAAGACGTTTGCAACGGAGGGCCCCGACAGGGGTGTAATAGAGACGATTGCAGGATTGGTGTTGTGGCTTGTTTTAGCAGGATAGAAAGCGGTTCTCTCTCGAAACCCCTTAGCATCCACGTAAAACTTGCAAAAGATAAAGTAGAAGGCGTTTTAACTTTAATTTGCATGTAAGGGGGGATCATAGCTTGTATGATTTACAGTTTTACTTCCTGTCTTGCTAATATGCTAGATATGCGACGGTAGCATGATAGGATAATCTCTCTCAATACCATGATTGTATTCTCCCCTAGTGGGCACCGCCTGGAAGGATCTCTTTATGATAGGCAGGCCGTGACGATCGGGTGTCATACATACATTAGCGATCGCATGAGTTTGGGTTTGGCAAGCCTAGCATATGCAGATATGGCCTTGCTGAACAGCCATACACTAAGGTTCGACTGGAAGGCTTGACATGTGTAGATATGAGCTTGGGATACGGATGAACGAAAGGTTAAGCATGAGTCATATAACGGATATGATTGGCATGATGGCCTACCTAGGGAGATGTGTCATCGGCCGTGTGATATTCGAGGACGATCATTCAAACTACGATTATGTTAATCACTTAGTAAATTTGGAGAGATGTTTAACTAAGTGGGAGTTTTAGAATTAATTAAAATTGAACTCCAATTATGAACAAAGTCTAAATATGTGCACCTCACCCCTCATTCAACTTAGGGTCATTCCTAGACAAAGATAAACTGAAAACCGATGGGTCAAACTTCACCAACTGGTTCCGCACTCTGAGGATTATCCTCGTTCCCCTCAAGATGGCATACTACTAGAGGCCGCGTTAGGTGACGAACCACCAGCAGACGCTAGTCAGGATGAGAAGAATATCTACCTCTCCAAGACGGATGATTACAACCTTGTCCAGAGTGGAATGCTTTACTCCATGGAGGCTGAGCTGCAGAAACGCTTTGAGAGGATGGGTGCATATGAGATAATCACCGACCTCAAGGCCGTCTTTGCACCCCAAGCCAGGGCTGAACGTTATGAGGCTTCTGAAGCTTTCTTCTCAGCAAAGATGGATGAACATAGCAGTGTTAGTGAGCACGTGGTCAAGATGTCTGGCTACGTTCAACGCTTGAATGCTCTGAAATGTCAGATTCCAGATGAACTTGCTGTTGATAGGGTGCTGCAGTTGCTGCCCCCTAGCTACAAAGGCTTTGTGTTGAACTACAACATGCAGGGGATGACTAAGACCCCTTCTGAGTTGTTCACCATGCTGAAAACTGCCGAGGTTGAGATCAAGAAGGAGCATGTTGTATTCATGGTCAACAAGACCGTTGAATTCAAGAAGTCTGGCAAGAAGGAGAAGGGAAAGAAGGGAAGCCCGAAGAAGGGTGACAAGCCAGTTGTCACTCCTCGTAAGGCACCCAAACCTGGACCCAAGCCCGGCGTTGAGTGCTTCTACTACAAGGGTGATGGTCACTGGAAACGCAACTGCCCCAAGTACCTAGAGGATAAGAAGGCTGGAAGGATTGTCAGAAGAGACAAAGGTATATTTGATATACACGTTATTGATCTTTTCTTAACAAGCGCTAGGAACAAATCCTGGATATTTGATACAGGATCTGTTGCTCATATTTCTAACTCCTCTCAGGGGCTACGGAATAGGCGACGCTTGATGAAATATGAAGTGACGATGCGCGTGGGAAACGACTGCCGGATTGAAGTGGTGGCGGCCGGCACGAAGCATCTTAGTCTCCCTTCGGGATTAATTTTGATTTGGAATAAGTGCTACTATGTACCCGCATTGAGTGTGAACATCGTTAGTGGTTCTTGCTTGAAGCGAGACCACTATTCTTTTAAGTCAGATACAATTGGTTGTGCGATTTATAAGGATGATGTGTTTTATGTTCACGCACCGGAGAAAAATGGCTTATTCATTCTTAATGTCGATTGTGATATACTTCATATTGATAACGTAGAGGCCAAAAGATTAAAACCTAGTGGCGAAGAACACATGACGATGTGGCATTGTCGACTTGGTCATATTGGTGAAAAGCGCATGAAGAAGCTTCATGATGATGGACTTCTGGAGTCATTGGATTTTGGATCCCTTGACACATGTGAACCATGCCTTATGGGCAAGATGACAAGGACTCCATTCAATGGAACAATGGAGCATGCGGAAGACTTGTTAGGGATCATACATTCAGATGTATGTGGACCTATGAACGTCCCCACACGCAATGGTCTTCGTTACTTCGTGACCTTCACAGATGAATTAATCAGATATGGGTATATCTACTTAATGAAACATAAGTCTGAAACCTTTGAAAGGTTCAAGGAATTTCAGAGTGAGGTCGAGAATTAACTCGGGAAGAAAATCAAGCACCTTCGATCCGATCGAGGAGGCGAGTATTTAAGTCACGAGTTTGGCGATCATCTTAAGACTTGTGGCATCGTACCACAACTTACGCCAGCAGGAACACCTCAGCATAACGGTGTTTCTGAGCGACGTAATCAGACTCTATTGGATAGCGTACGATCGATGATGTCTCATACCGACTTACCTGTGTCATTCTGGGGGTATGCATTAGAAACTGCCGCTTACATTCTTAATAGGGCACCATCCAAATCCGTAAAGACAACACCATTTGAGGAATGGCATGGCAAGAAACCAAAGTTGTCTCACTTGAAGATTTGGGGTTGTGAGGCTTATGTTAGGAAACTTCAGCCTGACAAACTCGAATCAAAAGCGGATAAGTGCATGTTTGTGGGATATCCAAGGGAAACCGTTGGATACACCTTCTACAACCAGTCTGAGGGCAAAACGTTTGTCGCCAAGACTGGATGCTTTCTTGAGAAAGAGTTTCTTTCAAAAGAATTGAGTGGGAGGAAAATAGACCTCAACGAGATGATTGACCAATCACTCCAAGTGGAAGAAATGGCAATGGAAGTTGTTCCAGAACCATCTTCCGTAGTGGGAGCTGAAGAGAACGGTCATCATGATATTCATAACGATCGTGACATACATGATGATCATGATCAAGATGAAGAGGATCCTATTGTACCCCGCGGGTCATCAAGAGCCCGAGTAAAAACTCAGTTTTATGGGAAACTTGTACATGCAGTCATGCTAAATGAACCTGACGAACCTGCGAACTACAAAGAAGCAATGGAGGGACCCGAGTCCGAGAAATGGATGGAAGCCATGAAATCCGAGATAGACTCCATGTATGCCAACAAAGTATGGACTTTGGTGGATATTCCCGAGGACCGAAAGGCCGTCGAGAATAAGTGGATATTCAAGAAAAAGTCTGACGCAGACGGAAACGTATCTGTCTATAAATCTCGACTTGTCGCAAAAGGTTTCCGAAAAATTCAAGGAGTTGACTACGAAGAGACTTTATCTCCCGTAGCGATGCTAAAGTCTATCCGGATATTGCTAGAAATTGCTGCCTATTACGATTCTGAAATATGGCAGATGGATGTGAAAACTGCGTTCCTAAATGGCAACATTGAGGAAGAGTTGTATATGGTACAACCGGAAGGTTTTATTGATCCTAAGGACGCTGGTAAGGTATGCAAACTTCAACGGTCCATTTATGGGTTGAAGCAAGCATCTCGGAGCTGGAATCTTCGTTTTGATGAGGTGATCAAAGCTTTTGGATTTTTCCAAAATGAAGAAGAATTCTGTGTTTATAAGAAAGCGAGTGGGAGCTCTGTGGCATTCCTAGTACTATATGTGGATGACATATTATTGATAGGGAATGATGTGAAATTTCTAGAGGGGGTAAAGGAATATTTGAATGGACAATTTTCCATGAAGGACCTAGGTGAAGCTGCATACATATTAGGCATTAAAATCTATAGAGATAGATCAAGACGCCTATTAGCACTAAGTCAGAGAACTTACCTTGAGAAGATATTGAAGAGGTTCAATATGGATAATGCCAAGAGAGGCCTCTTTCCCGTTATGAAAGGAAGTAAATTGAGTGTGACTCAATGCCCAGCAACATCAAAAGAAAGGGAGGAAATGTCCTCAAAGCCCTATGCCTCAGCCATAGGTTCTATCATGTATGCTATGCTTTGTACTCGACCATATGTGGCCCTGGCGGTTAGTCTGACTAATCGTTTCCAAAGTAATCCTGGAATGGATCATTGGATTGTAGTGAAGAACGTCCTTAAGTACTTATGAAGAACTAAGGATCTGGTTCTTGTCTATGGAAGATGCGAAGAAGAGCTCGCCGTAACAGGTTACGTCGATGCCAGTCTTGGTACTGATCCCGATGACTCAAAATCCCAGACGGGATACATGTTTATGTTGAATGGTGGTGCGATTAGCTGGAGGAGCGGCAAGCAGTCAGTCATCGCCCAATCTACGATGGAGTCGGAGTATATTGCCGCTTGCGAAGCGTCAAATGAAGCGCATTGGCTGAAGAAGTTCGTCATCGAGCTTGGCGTATTCCCTAGTTGCACTGACCCTGTTAGCATTTATTGCGATAATACGGGTGCCATTGCTAACGCAAGGGAGCCGAGGACTCACTCTACAGCCAAGCATATTCTACGGCATTTCCATGTGACGCGGGACTACGTCAAGGATGGTCATACTAGGATTTGCAAAATACATACGGATCTGAATCCGTCAGACCCAATGACTAAACCTCTTCCACAAGCCAAGTTTAAAAACACCAAGAGACTATTGGTGTTAGATACATACCTGATGTAAACTAGTGTAATTTGTACTCTAGTGAAAGTGGGAGACTGTTGGATATGTGCCCTAGAGGCAAATTAATAAAGATATTTGTCACATATCTGTTTGTTCATAATACGTTATATATTGTGCTAGAACTGTATTAAGCGGAAACATTAATACACGTGTGATATATAACAACCTGGTCCCTAGTTAAACTCAGGCATAATAGCTCATTGGGCAATTGATGATCAAGGTTTCCTGATCATGAGAACATAATAGTCTATTGACAATGAGGTCATATCATTAGGAGAATGATGTGATGGACACACACCCACCTTAAGCATTGTAGTGTGATCAAGTCACATAAGTTCAGCATTGCGATGACTTAATAACATAGTGACTGAATCCTTAGACCGTGATGATCATACATAATTGCTATCTATTAGTATGCTTTGATTGCATTAACCGTTACACTAAAACATGGTAACTGAAAATATGTATCTTGGGTATTCCGAAGTAGATATGTTGAGGAGTATGAAATAGATCAGAGCGGGATTTTTCAATCCGAGTGACGGATAGGTACTCTGGGCCCACTCGATGGTGTTGCATCAATAGATTGCAAGCAAGTGACTAGGTCACAAGAGATGTAATATTCACAGACGAGTAAACATGTTATGTCGGAGACGAGGAAGAACTAGGTATTGGATACCGACAATCATACCTCGGACAAACATAGTACCGAAGCACAAAGGGATCAAGTCATATTGTTAACGGTTCAACAACGATGAAGTTTATTCGATGGAAGCGTAGGGGCACATCAAGGATTGTAACCAGATCCCACATGATGTTCATTGGTCAGAGAGTGTCTTGATCATGTCTACTGTTTCCCGGACCGTAGGGTGTCACACTTAAGGGCAATCGATGCATTAAGGATTGATTCGGGATCATTGGTGAAAAGAGAGAAAACACCGGAAATGTACCGGGAGGTGCCGGAAGCTGTTCCGGATATTTTGAAAGGTTCAAAATAATATATATTGATGTTTAAATATGTTTTATTATTTAATTGATAGAATTAAATATTAAAATGATTTAAAAATTAATTAAAAAGGAGAAAAAGGCATATGGGCCTTAAACGGCCCATGAGGGGAAGGGGGAGCCTCCCCCCTTGGGCTAGGCGCCAAGGGAGGGGCCCATCCCCCCCATGGCCGACGCATTCCCCCCCGCCCCTTGTGGGGTTTAGTCCCACATGGGGAGGGGAGGAGAGTTCCCCCCCTCATTGGCCTATAAAAGGAGGGGTGGGGGTTGCCTTTTCTCAACACAACATTGAGTTCTTTCTCTCTCTCTTTCTCCGACCTAGAGCGGACTCCCCTTGTTTGGAGTTTGCACCTGGTTGGGGGTTTCACCATCATCCGGACGCCGTCGCGCTGCCGGAATCGGGATCCGGATCAATCTTCTTTCCTCTGCTCTTCTGGTTCGGAGGTTCGTGTGGACGTCGGTTGCACCGTACGTGTGTGATCCCGCGAGGCACTACACGTGTGGTGCTACTTCATCGTCGGAGGTTCGTCAACACGACAGGGAGGTCGTAGGGTCAGAGTCTACGCCAACCACGTTCGAGGAACGTTTCCCTCTTTCGGTCTTCAAAGGTATGAACACCGATTCCTTCCGTTACATACATCAGCATAGCATAGATCTTTTGTTCGAGACTCGAAGGTAGGAAATTTTTTGTTTTTTGCGCCGATCCCGAGCAGGGCCGGGCCACCTAGCCACCTGGGAGGGGGTGTCCCCCCTCCGGCTCTTCTTCGGTGGTTTCGGAAGCTTCCTCCATGCTGATTTTATTCTGATTTTTTCTGAATTTTTCTGGCATTTTAAATTGGTGATAAATCACTGCAACTAAAGACATCACCAGCCAAGAACTGGCACTGGGTGCACTAAGTTAGTAGGTTAGTCCAAATATGTTTAAAATGATATAAAAGTGTAGAAAAACATGTAGCAATGTCACATAAAAGTGCATGAAACAAGCAGAAATTATAGATACGTTTGGGACGTATGAACATCCCCAAGCTTAATTCATGCTCGTCCTCGAGTAGGTAAATGATAACACAGGTAATTTCTATGGTGACATGCTAACACACACATATAAAAACTTCAAAGTAAAGCAAGTAAGATATGCAATTCAAGTCAAGACAACAACAAGCAAGAGTCTTAATATTAATTTTAGCAAAGTATAAACATAAAGGTGCAAGAGCTCTCGCTGTCCGTGACTCGAATGTCTCCAAATGGTGTTTGCGTGCAAGCAATGGGAGATGGGATTAAGAAAGTAAAAATATATATAGTTAATTGAGAACTCAATCTACTAAAGTTTCACACTTGGTCTCCTTCAAGATCTTATTTTGAATCATCCCCAGACCACTAGTCCGGTACAAGTCAAACTGATCCTCTCCCTTTCGACTTTGAGCACTCATGCAATGGATGAGCGCGAGCAAGATAGGTTAGCACTTAGGATGGAAAAGAGAAAAATGATGGGGAAGGAAGACAAAAAAGGTGTGAAAGGCTCACATCAATGAGGACAATCATGGGCGAGAGAATTCCAAATGATAGATATGATGTGAGGAGTAGGGATTGCCATGCAACGGATGCACATGTGATCTAAGGTAAGCTCTCAAATGGAACTAGTGGGGGTGCATCCAACTTGCTTGCTTGCTCATGAAGACCTAGAACTCACTTGAGGAGGTTCATCCTTGGAATATGCAAGCCAAATTCTATAGTGAAAGGGTCCCCACATAGTTATGCATGAATGATAATCTCTATGGAGTAGAAATATAGCAATGGAGTACGAGTGTGGATCTTTCAAAAGGAATAGTAGTGTTGCCCTCTTCTCTCTTTTTATTTATTTTTTTCTCTTTTTTCTCTTTTTTTTGTATTTTAGTGGCCTCTTTGGCTCTTTCTATTTATCTTTCATTTGTCCTCTTTGGGATCTTTTAGTTTGTCCTCTTTGAGATATTTTCCTCACTTAAGGGCAACACTCTATATTTTACAAGAATATAGAAGATCTTCACACTTTACAAGAAGTACTCAAACATAAAGAAGAATGAAAACTATCATGATGTATGCAAATGTATGCCTCTGCCAGTGTAGCAGGATATGCAATTATACTAGCGCGTCATGTAGCAATAATAAGGGCAAAGCCCAACTATCATGCGGATCCTCGATCAAGCAAAAGCATGTATGACATGAAGTTCAAGTCATGAGATGGTGGATGTTGCATGGCAATGTATCTCGGAAAGGCTATGGAAATGCCTTGATAGGTAGGTATGGTGGCTGTTTTGAGGAAGATATAAGGAGGTTTATGATGACAGAGCGTATCGTGCCAAGGATTTGGATGCACCGGCGAAGTACGCACCAACTCTCAAGGTGAGAAAGGGCAATGCACGGTACCAAAGAGGCTAGCAAAATATGAGGAGGTGGAAGTGCCAACAATCGAATACTCGCATTAGTCCAAAGAACTCATGCACTTATTATCGGTAACTCTCTATCTCATTGGGAGGTTCACAAAGAGACGAGTACCCCGAGGATGAGTGTATGGGGGTTTGGTTATCCTTGCGCATCCTCGACCCATGGTACGTGAGGGTACTCTATATATTCCAACCCTTCCATAGATTAGCGATCCATCTAGTAGCTAGAGTTCTCAACTATTTTTTGTAGTTTTTGAAAATAAACACGGATTTCCCAAAATACGACACCTAACACTAATAGGATCAAGCTCTTGGCACCTTGATGTCCAAACATTACTCTAATCAATACATCAAAACTATTGCAAGTACTACTACACTTGTAATAGCAACCTTAATTACCTACTCATGCAAGACACACAACTCAGTGCAACCAGCCAACTCTCTAAACAAGATAAACATGAAGACTAAGAGAGTTCCTAGAACATCCTAAACAAAAGCTCTTAAAAATATAAGCATGAAAACTAAGAGCTAAACATGGCAGTAGCTATGAAAAGATAAATAACACACACAAAAAGAAAGATAAGCATGCATGCTTATGTTGTGTTCTACGGTGGAGTGGAGTGTGTTTCTCTCCCAAACAATGAAGGCTAGGATCCAACTTGTTATGAACAACAAACAAAACTAAAACAAACTAAAAAATAAAAGAGCTAGACGCTCCAAGTCTAGCACATAACATATGAAGCAATAAAAATATAGCATGGAGAAGGACGAATTGATGATTGTTGATGGAGAAGGGGATGCACGGGGGCATCCCCAAGCTTATACGCTTGAGTCTCCTTGGATATTTCTTGGGGCTGGATGGGGGCATCCCCAAGCTTGAGCGCTTGACACTCTCGAATCTTCTTTCATCATCTTCCTTCGCATACTTGAAAACTTCCTTCATACGAAACTCATCATAAGCTGATTAGAGTGGTTAGTACCCATGATAAAATAATTTTTCTCTACTGGAAATAAATATATTCTTGAAGGTCTACTGTTTCTCAAGATTGCCAAAAAGTTTTTGCAAAGAAAAAGAAAGCTTAAGTTTTTCAAAATGAAGAAAACACAAAACGTTGCAGAATCTTTGAAAACAGACCAACAGGTAGTAAATAAATTTTTTGGGGTACTTATGCAACTCAAATAAAAAAACTCAGAACAGATGCACGAAAGCCAATTGTATAGAGCACGCTGCCAAAAAAATCAGATCAAAAATATGATCTGGTGATCTTGGCCGAATTTTTCTGTCAGGGGGACATAATCTGTTTCTGGACAACATGTCACAACTTTTGAACTTTCTTGCAATCGGAGGCTAAAACTTGGCACAAAGATTGAAAATAAAGATACAATGATGTTGCTACAGTAGTAACAAACATCAAGACCACTAAAAATGAAAATAAAAACATCTTGGGTTGCCTCCCAACAAGCGCTTTCTTTTATGCCTTTTAGCTAGGCATGATACAAGAGAGGAATCAAAAGTCATCATAGTTGTCGGAATTATAAAAACCTTCAAATGGTTCCTCAACTAGATCGTCCTTATTTATTTTAGGAGAGGGATACGTACCTTTCGTGTTCCCACGTAAGCGTATGTGTCCTTTACCTATATCAATGAAGCCTTTTACAGCTCGGAGGAAGTCCCTTCTAAGCACTATGTTTCATTGGTTTGGCTCCATGATGAAGAAATCAACCATTGCAATCCTTTTAAGGAATGTAACTTGGACATCTTTTACCTTTCCCTGGATCTCAAAAATATCTCCATTAGCATGTTCATGATAAGAAGACAAATTGTCCATATTTGAGAATTTTAAAGAATCCTAAACTATTTTTGGCATTGTAGAAACCATGGACCCAATATAAAAAAAAACAAGGAAGTCTTGGTGAGAGATGCTAATTCTAACAAAAGGCTCCCAATCATCATCTATCTCCAAAATATTCCTCTTATTGGGTTTGGTTTTCTCTACTTTTCTCAAGTCTAGAGCATCCATTCTCTTTTCAATAGTAGCAAGTCTATCAATAACAGTATCAAAACTACGATCATAAACAAAATAACTAGATAGACCATGTATAATATCAAGTGCTCTAGATTCATCACACTCTAAGAAATCTCCTTCAGCTATAATATAAAGAGATTGTTTACACCATTAAAAAAGACCATGGTAAAAATTTCTGAGCACAATTTTTATTGGTGTACAAGGAATAATTCTCCTATGTGCATCAGAAATTCTGTCCCATGCCTTCTTCATATTTTCCCCATCCCTTTGATGGAAATCTAGAACTTCCGATTCCATCAAAGCACCAAGTCCTAACATGCTTGACTAAACAGGAAGGACTACTAAAAGCAAGGTAGATAATTTTTTGTGGTTTTTGATAAAGGAAACTAAGACAAAAATTATAAAGTAAACTAACAAGACTAAAAAGCAAAGGTAAAAGATAGTGTGCAACTCTCCTATCTTGAAGAGTGGAGTCCGCGGCAATGGCGCCAGAAATTATGCTTGATGGCATTGAAGTAGTGCTCCTCGTTGGCTACCCCAAGTGGAAGGTTGAGATGTAGCGTAGCGGTAATTTCCCTTGGCAAAGATACCAAGGTTGAGATCGAACCAATAGGACTCCAACAACGACAAGCAGGTGGTGATACGTCCCAAACATATCTATAATTTCTGCTTGCTCCATCATGTTTTGTGTGATATTGCTATGATCTAGATACACTTTCATACACTTTTGATCATATTTGGACTAACTTATTAACTCAGTGCACCCCAGTGCCAGTTCCAGTTTTCTGCTGTTTTTCTATTTCAGGTTTCCCCCATATTAAAAGTGCTCCAATAATTCGAGAAAAATCAGATAAAAAATCAGTGTACCGGAACCTTCCGGAATCACCAAGGTGGTGCCAGAGGGCCACCAACAGGGGCCCAGGCTTCCTGGTGGCGCGCCCTAGGGGCTGGCCGTGCCAGGGGGCCCCTAGACCCCTGGTGCCCCCCTGGCTGCCCCCCTTCTCCTATATATTCTCCGTTACGGGATTCTTCTGAGGACATAACCCTTTTTCGCAATCTCGCCTCTGTTCCGCCGCCGCCGCGCTTCCAAGATCGGGAGCGCCAGCAGACCTCTTCCTGGCACCCTGCCGGAGGGAGGATTGACCTCCGGGATCTTCCCCTCCACCATGGACGCTTACCGGATGATCCGTGAGTAGTCTACCTTGGACCATGGGTCCGTGATCAGTAGCTATGTGATGTTCTCCTCCCCTCTTTGTTCTTCATGGATTAGACCTTCTGAGCTGCCCTACATGATCAAGGCATATATGTAATTCTTTCTGCTGTTGCTATGGTGAGTTTCCTGTGATTTGATGGATTATGAGACTATGTTCAGTTTGTGATTGAGAAATATATTTGGTTCTTATCTTTTATATTTTTGTTCCTAAGTAATTCTTGCATGTTCTCCGTTGTTGTTTATTGCTTTGGCCAAGTAGTAAATTTAACACTCAACAAATATAAGTGAAGCTCTAGAGTGTTCTATGATAAAGTGGAGCGTGCATCTCTCCCAATCAAGCATGGTAGGTTCCGACATTGTAATTACCAGCAAACAAAACAAAACAAAACTAAAAAGGAAATAAAGAGCAGGACGCTCCAAACATAGCACAAAACGCATGAAGTGATAAAAATATAGTGGAACGAAAGACGAACTGATAATTGTTGATGGAGAAGGGTTGCATGGGGGCATCCCCAAGCTTAGACGCTTGAGTCTCCTTGATTATTTCTTGGGGATGCATGGGGGCATCCCCAAGCTTGAGCGTTTGACACTCCTGAATCTTCTTTTATCATCTTCCCTCGCACACTTGAAAACTCCCTTCATACATAACTCATCATAATCTGATTAGCGAGGTTAGTACCCATAATAAAATAATTTTTCTCAACTGGAAATAAGGATATTCTTGAAGAGATACTGTTTATCAAGATTTCAAAAAAGTTTTTGCAAAGAAAAAGCAAGCTTAAGGTTTGCAAAACGAAGAAAAGGCAAAATAGGACAGAATCTGTGAAAAACAGACCAGCAGGTAGTAAATAATTTTTTAGGGATACTTCTGCAACTCAAATAAAAAAACTCAGAACATACGAAAGTTCCGTGATTGTATATAGCACGCTGTGTAAAACTTTCAGCTCGGAAAGATGAACTGGGATTTTTCTATGATTTTTCCCGTCACGAGGACAGAATCTGTTTTCTGGACAACATGTCACAACTTTCACTTCCCTTGTCATATGAGGCTATGGCACAAAGCTTGAAAAGTAAAGATACAATGATGTTGATACAGTAGTAACAATCATCAAGACCACTAAAAACAGAAGGAAAACAAAAGGAAAACCTAAATTCGTTGCCGGCTGCCTCCCGAAAGCGCTTCTTTAAAGCCATTAGCTAGGCATTAGTGTATCGATGCTCACAAAAGAATAAAAAGTTGAAGCACAAAAGAGAGCATCAAAGGAGTAAATATAAACCACATTGAAGTCTAACATGCTTCCTATGCATGGGCATCTTGTAAGAAAATAAATAACTGAAGCACAAAGTATCAAGCATAGGAAGGTAAAACAAGAGCTCCTTCAAGATTTTCAACATGGAGAGAGGTGTTTTCCTAACATGAAAATTTCTATAACCAAATTTTCCTCTCTCATAATAATTTTCAGTAGCATCATGAGAAAACTCAACAATATAACCATCACACAAAGCATGCTTGTCATGATCTACTAGCACATAATCATATAAACTTTCTAAGCATAGCTCCTCATTATCAAGAACATTCATAGTAGGCAAAAATAGAGGGTTATCATAAGACTTATCAAAATAGGAAGGGATATCATAAATAACAGTAGAAAAATCATCCCTGCAAGTCTCATTCATAGGGGCATCATGGCCACAAGCATCAATTTCATCAAAAAGGGATATTTCAAAAGATTCAATAGGATCATAGCAATCAATATAGCATTCAGCCTCCTTAGGCAAGCATGGAGGGCAATCATATAAAGTAAGAGTCAAATAGTTACTCTCATTAGTTGGTAGAGATTGGTAGCTACTCCATTCTTCCTCCTTTTGTTCTTCACTCTCCTCCTATTTTTCATCCAATGATCTTTCAGTTTCAGCAAGTTCTTCTGTAGAGTCCTGCAAAGCATTAGTCTCTTCCTCTTGTGGAGAGAACCTTTTGAGATAGTTAGTAATATAAGCATTATTAAAATTCTCAAAGAAATATTTAAGTATATCAAGACTCTCAGATTTTTAAGGGGCATCTTCAATATTTTCAACAAAGGAAGCAATTTCATAGGCACCCTTAAAAACAACAAATTCTTCTATTTGTGCTACATCAAAGAAATCATAATGTCCCCTAGTATAAGATACCAAGGTTTCATTATCATTACACCAACATTGGAAGGGAATGTGTTTAAAGGGCAAGCAGCAACAAGATTCATCACCACAATAAGATATATCATAATCAGAGCATAAGTTTCTAGCATATCTATTAACTTGAGATATAATTTTCCATATAAATTTCCCTTTTTCAGACAAGCGGTATTCCTTATAATATTTTTGTTGATCCTCAGTGAATCCACCTTGCCAATAAGATCTAGTTTCAAAGAAAGTAACCATTGTAAGCAAATAGAGTAATAAGATAAAGTGTACTTATCAAGTGAACTTATAAGTAGAGCTATGGTCCACGGCAACGGCGCCAAAAAACAGCCTTGATAACCCACACTGCAGGGGATCGAGATAGTCGTCACGGGTAAGAATAACCCAATTTATTGATTCGACACAAGGGGAGCCAAAGAATACTTATAAGCCTTAGCAGTTGAGTTGTCAATTCAACCACACCTGAAAAAGCACTAGACAATATATTTAGTAGCAACAGTGTGTTGACGGGTGTAGTCTTAGAGACTTCCCCAATCACCAACACCACAAAGTAGTAACAAAGTATTAGCAGCAGTGATGAGAGAAATAGTAACAACAAAGGCAATAAAGATGAAAGATGGACCGGGGTTCAAGGTTTCACTAGTGGTAACTCTCCAAGCAAAAAGACAGGTGTCGTGTGAACGAATTACAGTTGAGCAATTGACAAAATTGCACAAACTCTAGCCAAACAAACTAGAGCAATCCTAGTCTAAGAACAAAACGTAGGCATGTGTTCCGTATGTAGTTGTACGTGCTTGCAATAAGAACTTTCACAACATCTATTTTCCTACCGTCCCGCTACGAACGGGGCCAAATGGAACTTACGGAGATTAAGGTGCTCCTGTCAAAGAGCACCGGAACAAAGCATTAGCACTCTATGAACAAATGTGATCCTCAAATTATAGCCCATCCCTTTTGGTGTCCCAAGCTGTCACCATTGGGATCGCCGGTTCCGGACTATAATAGGTGCATACAACCGTAGATAAGATCTAGAACAACAATTATAATCATGCAACCATAACGTGCTCCGATCTGAAATCATGCTACTCGTGCACTAGTAACAAGCATTAAGAACAACAAAATTGCAGCAACAATAATTCATAAATATCTTAGGACTGAATAAGGTAACAATTCATCGGATCCCAACAAACACAACACCACTTACATCATATGGATCTCAATCATGTAGGGAAGCTCATGAGAATTTTGTATTGAAGATCAAGGGGGAGAAGATACCAACAAGCTACTGCCAAGAACCCGTAGTCCAAGGAGGAACTACTCAGGATCCATCATGGGGTGAAGAAGAGTTGATGAAGATGGCCCTGGGGGCCAAGGCCCTCTCCGGCAGGGTGCCGGAGCAGGATCCTGGTGACCCCCGAAGCTAGGTTTCGATGGAGGCGGAGATCGGGAACGCTTCTGGAGAAAAAGGTTTGATATCTTGGGTTTTTGCGTCACGAGAGATTTTATAGGCAAAGGGGGAGTCCGAGGCGGTGCCCAGGTCGCCCAGGCGGCCACCCCGCGCGGGTGGGCCTTGGCCGCGCCGGGAGGGCGCCTGGGGGCCTGGGGTCACCTCCTGGCTTCGTCCTTTGGCTGGAGGACTCTTCCGATGTAGATATTTTTTGGTAATTTTTTGGGAATTTTCTGAGCAACTTCATTTTTGGACTTTTTTCTGCATTGCAAAGACAAAACAGACAGAAACTGGCACTGGGCTCTATATTAGTAGGTTAGTCCAATAAATGATTCAAAAGCATGGCAAAAATATGTAGCAATGACACAAAAAGGGCATGTAACAAGCAAAAATTATAGATACGTTTGAGACGTATCAGCATCCCCAAGCTTAATTCCTGCTCGTCCTCGAGTAGGTAAATGATAAAAAGATAATTTTTGATGTGACATGCTACTTAGGAGTAAAGGCAATCAATCTAATGTAATAAAGATACATAAGCCAAAGACAAAGTGATATAAAGCAATAGTCTATAGTTGATATTAAGCAAGCAATGGAGAACATATAAACAATTGAGCTCTTGCTGTCCGTGAATAGAATGTCTCAGTCGGGGTCCCCGTGCCAAGAGCGGGGAAGGTTTAAAGCATAAAAATATTAAATAGTTGTTGAGAACTCAATCTACTAAATTTTACACATGGTCGCTTTGGAATCTTATTTTGACTCGTCCCCAGACCACTAGTCAGGTACCAGTCAAACTGGTCCTCTTCCTTTCGACTTTGAGCACTCATGCAATGGATGAGCACGAGCAAGATACGTTGTCACTTAGGATGGCAAATAGAATAAATGAGGGGGATAGGAAGTCAAAAAATTGAGAAAGGCTCACACCAATGAGGACAATCATAGGCGGGAGAAAGCCAAATGATAGATATGGTGTGAGGAGTAGGGATTGCCATGCAACATGCGGATGCACAAGAGCTATAAGTGTATGAAAGCCCTCCAATGGAACTAGTGGGGGTGCATCCAACTTGCTTGCTCATGAAGACCTAGAGCTCTTTTGAGGAGGCTCATCCTTGGAATATGCAAGCCAAGTTCTATAGTGTATAGATCCCCACATAGTTATATAAGAATGATATGAAAACTCTCTATGAAGCACGGGTGCTACTTTGAATCACAAGTGTGGAATAAAGGATAGTAGTGCTGCCCCCTCTCTCTTTTTTATTCTTTTTTCTTTTTCACCTTTTTTGTATTTTTGTATTTTTGGGTGGCCTCCATGGCTCTTTATTCTCTCTCTCTTTTTTATTTTGTCCACTTAGGGATCTTTTATTCCTTTCCTCACTGGTAGGGGCAACACTCTATAAGAACATCAACACACTTTTATTTACTTACAACTATGAATAAAAAATTAATGACTCTTTATGAATGCCTCTGCCAGTGTAGCAGCAAGGCAATATGACAATGAAGGATAAGTCACATGAACATGAAGAACGATGGATGTTGCATGGACATATATCTCGGAAAGGCTATGGAAATGCCTTGATAGGTAGGTATGGTGGCTGTTTTGAGGAAGATATAAGGAGGTTTATGTATGACAGAGCGTATCATGCCAAGGGTTTAGATGCACCAGCGAAGTTTGCACCATCTCCCACAAGAAGGGCAATGCACGGTACCGAAGAGGCTAGCAAAATATGGGAAGGTGGAAGTGCCAACCATCGAATACTCGCATTAGTCCAAAGAACTCATGCACTTATTATCGGTAACTCTCTATCTAGTCAGAAGATTCACAAAGAGACAAGTACCCCAAGGAGGAGTGTATGTGGGTTTGGTTATCCTTGCGCATCCTCGGCCCATGGTACGTGGGGGTACTCTATATATTCCAACCCCGCAGAGATTAGTGATCCTTTTAGTAGCTAGAGTTCTCAACTATATTTTTTTGTAGTTTTCGAAAATGAGGCACGATTAGCCAAGATACGACACCTATCACTAATGGGCGCAAGCTCAATTGCATAAACATTCATCATTACTCAATCAATACCTCAAAACTATTGCAAGATATCCTAAGCTAGACCTAGTGATCTAGATTACCTATACACCACATATAAAACATACCATGAGACATATAAACCAATGCAACATAAATAACTCTCTAAACAAATATAAGTGTAGCACGAGAGTTCTATACTTTCTACAAAATAAATTAAATGCTCTCAAACAAGATCTAAGTGAAGAACAAGAGCTAGAAAAACAGGCAGTAGATAAATTTAACACTCAACAGATATAAGTGAAGCTCTAGAGTGTTCTATGATAAAGTGGAGCGTGCGTCTCTCCCAATGAAGCATGGTAGGGTCCGACATGGTAATGACCAGCAAACAAAACAAAAGAAAACTAAAAAGGAAATAAAGAGAAAGACGCTCCAAACATAGCACACAACGCATGAAGTGATAAAAATATAGTGGAAAGAAAGACGAACTGATAATTGTTGATGGAGAAGGGGATGCATGGGGGCATCCCCAAGCTTAGACTCTTGAGTCTCCTTGATTATTTCTTGGGGATGCATGGGGGCATCCCCAAGCTTGAGCGTTTGACACTCCTGAATCTTCTTTTATCATCTTCCCTCGCACACTTGAAAACTCCCTTCATACATAACTCACCATAATCTGATTAGCGAGGTTAGTACCCATAATAAAATATATTTTCTCTACTGGAAATAAGTATATTATTGAAGAGCTACTGTTTATCAAGATTGCCAAAAAGTTTTTGCAAAGAAAAAGCAAGCTTAAGGTTTGAAAAACGAATAAAAGGAAAAATAGGACAGAATCTGTGAAAAACAGACCAGCAGGTAGTAAAGAATTTTTTAGGGATACTTCTGCAACTCAAATCAAAAACCTCAGAACATACTAAAGTTCTGTGATTGTATAGAGAACGTTGTGTAAAAATTTCAGCTCGAAAAGATGAACTGGGATTTGTGTATGATTTTTCCCGTCAGGAGGACAGAATCTGTTTTCTGGACAGCATGTCACAGCTTTCACTTCCCTTGTCATATGAGGCTATAAATGGCACAAAGCTTGAAAAGTAAAGATACAATGATGTTTCTACAGTAGTAACAATCATCAAGACCACTAAAAACAGAAGGAAAACAAAAAGGAAAACCTAAATTATAGTAGAAAAATCATAACACTTATAAAAATAGCAAGGGATATCATAAATAACAGTAGAAAAATCATCCTTGCAAGTCTCATTCATAGGGGCGTCATGGCCACAAACATCAATTTCATCAAAAAGGGATATTTCAAAAGATTCAATAGGATCATAGCAATCAATATAGCATTCAACCTCCTTAGGTAAGCATGGAGGGCAATCATATAAAGTAAGAGTCAAAGAGTTACTCTCATTAGTTGGTAGAGATGGGTAGCTACTCCATTCTTCCTCGTTTTGTTCGTCACTCTCCTCCTCTTTTTCATCCAATGATCTTTCAGTTTTAGCAATTTCTTCTGTAGAGTCCTGCGAAACATTAGTCTCTTCCTCTTGTGGAGAGAACCTTTTGAGATAGTTAGTAATATAAGCATTATTAAAATTCTCAAAGCAATATTTAAGTATATCAAGACTCTCAGATTTTTAAGGGGCATCTTCAATATTTTAAACAAAGGAAGCAATTTCATAGGCACCCTTAAAAACAACAAATTCTTCTGTTTGTGCTACATCAAACAAATCATAATGTCCCCTAGTATAAGATACCAAGGTTTCATTATCATTACACCAACATTGGAAGGGAAGGTGTTTAAAGGGCAAGCAGCAACAAGATTCATCACAACAATAAGATATATCATAATCAGAGCATAAGTTTCTAGCATATCTATTAATTTGAGATATAATTTTCCATATAAATTTCCCTTTTTCAGACAAGCGGTATTCCTTATAATATTTTTGTTGATCCTCAGTGAATCCACCTTGCCAATAAGATCTAGTTTCAAAGAAAGTAACCATTGTAAGAAAATAGAGTAATAAGATAAAGTGTACTTATCAAGTGAACTTATAAGTAGAGCTATGCTCCCCGGCAACGGCGCCAGAAAACAGCCTTGATAACCCACACTGCAGGGGATCGAGATAGTCTTCGCGGGTAAGAATAACCCAATTTATTGATTCGACACAAGGGGAGCCAAAGAATACTTATAAGCCTTACCAGTTGAGTTGTCAATTCAACCACACCTAAAAAAACACTAGACAATATATTTAGTAGCAACGGTGTGTTAACGGGTGTAGTCTTAGAGACTTCCCCAATCACCAACACCACAAAGTAGTAACAAAGTATTAGCAGCAGTGATGAGAACAATAGTAACAACAAAGGCAATAAAGACGAAAGATGGACCGGGGTTTAAGGTTTCACTAGTGGTAACTCTCCAAGAAAAAAGACAGGTGTCGGGTGAACGAATTACAGTTGGGAAATTGACAAAATTGCACAAACTCTAGCCAAACAAACTAGATCAATCCTAGTCTAAGAACAAAACGTAGGCATGTGTTCCGTATGTAGTTGTACGTGCTTGCAATACGTACTTCCACAACATCTATTGTCCTACCGTTCCGCTACGAACGGGGTCAAAGGGAACTTACGGAGATTAAGATGCTCCCATCAAAGAGCACCGGAACAAAGCATTAGCACTCTATGAACACATGTGATCCTAAAGTTATAGCCCATACCCTTTGGTGTCCCAAGCTGTCACCATTGGGATCGCCGGTTCCGGACTATAATAGGTGCATACAACCGTAGATAAGATCTAGAACAACAATTATAATCATGCGACCATAACCTGCTCCGATCCGAAATCATGCTACTCGTGCACTAGTAACAAGCATTAAGAACAACAAAATTGCAGCAACAATAATTCATAAATCTCTTAGGACTGAACAAGGTAACAATTCATCGGATCCCAACAAACACAACACCAATTACATCATATGGATCTCAATCATGTAGGGAAGCTCATGAGAACTTTGTATTGAAGATCATGGGGGAGAAGATACAAACAAGCTACTGGCAAGAACCCGTAGTCCAAGGAGGAACTACTCACGATCCATCATGGGGTGAAGAAGAGTTGATGAAAATGGCCCCGGGGGCATGGCCCTCTCCGGCAGGGTGCCGGAGCAGGATCCTGGTGTCCCTTGAAGCTAGGTTTCGATGGCAGCGGAGATCGGGAGCGCTTCTGGAGAAAAGGGTTGTATATCTCGAGTTTTTGCATCATGGGTGATTTTATAGGCAAAGGGGGAGTCCGAGGCGGTGCCTAGGTCTCCCAGGCGGCCACTGTTGGGAACGGGGCAGAAAACAATAATTTTTCCTACTACGACACCCAAACCCAAGATCTATGCTATGCTGATGTATGTAACGAATCGGTGTTTATACCTTTGAAGACCGAAAGAGGAAAATGTTCCTCGAACTTGGTTGGCGTAGACTCTGATCCAACGACCTCCCTGTCGTGTTGAAGAACCTCCGACGATGAAGTAGCACCACACGTGTAGTGCCTCACGGATTACACACGTACGATGCAACCGACGTCCCTCCGGGCTCCGAACCAGAAGAGCAGCGGAAAGAAGATTGATCCGGATCCCGATTCCGGCAGTGCGACGGTGTCCGGATGATGGTGAAACCCCCAACCAAGTGCAAACTCCAAACAAGGGGAGTCCGCTCTAGGTCAGAGAAAGAGAGAGAGAAAGAACTCAATGGGGTGAAGGAAAAAGGTCACCCTACCCCTCCTTATATAGGCCAAGGAGGGGGGGAACCTCCTCCCCTCCCCCATGTGGGACTAAACTCCCAAGGGGGGGAGGGTGCGGCTAGGGAGGGGGCCAAGGCCCCTCCCTTGGCGCCATGGGCCAAGGGGGGAAACCCCCTTCTCCACTCATGGGCCTCTTTAGGCCCATATGCCTTTTCCTTCATTTTATTTAATATTTAATTACATTTTAATAGTTAATTATGTTAATTAAATAATAAAACATATTTAAACATTAATAAACATTATTTTTAACCTTTCAAAATATCCGGAACAACTTCCGGCACCTCCCGAAACAATTCCGGTGTTCTCTCTTATTTCACCGATGATCCCGAATCAATCCTTTAATGCATCTATTGCCCTTAAGTGTGACACCCTACGGTTCGGGAAACAGCAGACATGATCGAGACACTCTCTGACCAATGACGATCATGTGGGATCTGGTTACAATCCTTGATGTGCCCCCTGCGCTTCCATCGAATAAACTTCTCCGTTGAACCGTTAACAATATGACTTGATCCCATTGTGATGCGGTACTATGATTGTCCGAGGTATGATCGTCGGTATCCAATACCTAGTTCTCCCTCGTCTCTGACAAACATGTTTACTCATCTGTGCATATTACATCTCCTGTGACCTAGTCACTAGCTAGCTGTTGATGCAATATCACCGAGTGGGCCCAGAGTACCTATCAGTCACTCGGATGGACAAATCCCGTTCTGATCTATTTCATAATCCTCAACATATCTACTTCGGATTACCCAAGACACACCTTTATGGTTACCATGTTTCAGTGTAACAGTTGATGTACTCAAAGCACCCTAATAGACAGCAATTATGTATGATCATCACGGTCTAAGGAGTGAGTCACTATGTTATTAAGTCATCGCAATGCTGAACTATGTGACTTGATCACACTGCAATGCTATAGGTGGGTGTGTGTCCATCACATCATTCTCCTAATGATATGACCTCATTGTCAATAGATAGTTCACATCTCATGATCAGGAAACCTGGATCATCAATTGCCCAATGAGCTAGTATGCCTGAGTGAACTAGGGACCAGGTTGTTATATACCACACGTGTATTAATGTTTCCGCTTAATACAGTTCTAGCACAATATATAACGTATTATGAACAAACAGATATGTGACAAATATCTTTATTAATTTGCCTCTAGGGCACATATCCAACAGTCTCCCACTTGCACTAGAGTACAAATTACACTAGTTTACATCAGGTATGTATCTAACACCAATATTCTCTCGGTGTTTCTCAAACTTGCCCTGTGGAAGAGGTTTAGTCATTGGGTCTGACGGGTTCAGATCCGTATGTATTTTGCAAATCCTAGTATGACCATCCTTGACGTAGTCCCGCGTCACATGGAAACGTCGGAGAATATGCTTGGCTGTAGAGTGAGTCCTCGGCTCCCTTGCATTAGCAATGGCACCCGTATTGTCGCAATAAATGCTAACGGGGTCAGTGCAACTAGGGAATACACCAAGCTCGATGACGAACTTCTTCAGCCAATGCGCTTCATTTGACGCTTCGCAAGCGGCAATATACTCCGACTCCATCGTAGATTGGGCGACGACTGAATGCTTGCCGCTCCTCTAGCTAATCGCACCACCATTCAACATGAATACGTATCCCTTCTGAGATTTCGAGTCATCGGGATCAGTACCAAGACTAGCATCGACGTAACCTGTTATGACAAGCTCTTCTTCACATCCCCATAGACGAGAACCAGGTCCTTAGTTCTTCGTAAGTACTTAAGGACATTCTTTACTGCAATCCAATGATCCATTCCAGGACTACTTTGGTAACGATTAGTTAGACTAACCGCTAGGGCCACATCTGGTCGAGTACACAGCATAGCATACATGATAGAACCTATGGCTGAAGCATAGGGCTTTGAGGACATTTCCTCCCTTTATTTTTCTATTGCTGAGCATTGAGTCACACTCAATTTACTTCCTTTCATAACGGGCAAGAGGCCTCTCTTGGCGTTATCCATATTGAACCTTTTCAATATATTCTCAAGGTAAGTTCTCTGACTCAGTGCTAATAGGCGTCTTGATCTATCTCTATATATTTTAATGCCTAATATATATGTAGCTTCACCTAGGTCCTTCAGGGAAAACTGTCCATTTAAGTATTCCTTCACGCTCTCCAGAAATTTTACATCATTCCCTATCAACAATATGTCATCCACATATAGTACTAGGAATGCTACAGAGTTCCCACTCACTTTCTTATAAACACAGAATTCTTCGACATTTTGGACAAATCCAAATGCTTTGATCACCTCATCAAATCAAAGATTCCAGCTGCGAGATGCTTGCTTCAACCCATAAATGGACCGTTGAAGTTTGCATACCTTACCAGCGTCCTTAGGATCAATAAAACCTTCCGGTTGTACCATATAGAACTCTTCCTCAATGTTACCATTAAGGAACGCGGTTTTCACATCCATCTGCCATATTTCATAATCATGATAGGCAGCAATTGCTAGTAATATCCGGATAGACTTCAGCATCGCTACTGGAGAGAAAGTCTCTTCGTACTCAACTCCTTGAACTTGTCGGAAACCTTTTGCGACAAGTCGAGCTTTATAGACAGATACGTTCCCGTCTGCGTCAGTCTTTTTCTTGAATATCCACTTATTCTCGATGACCTTTCGGTCCTCGGGAATATCCACCAAAGTCCATACTTTGTTGGCATACATGGAGTCTATCTCGGATTTCATGGCTTCCAGCCATTTCTCGGACTCGGGTCCCTCCATTGCTTCTTTGTAGTTCGTAGGTTCGTCAGGTTCATTTAACATGACTGCATTGACAAGCTGTCCGTAAAACTCAACTTTATTTCGGACTCTTGATGACCTGCGGGGTACAATAGGATCCTCTTCATCTTGATCAAGATCATCATGTATGTCACGATCGTTATGAATATCATGATGACCGTTCTCTTCAGCTCCCACTACGGAAGGTGGTTCCGGAACATCTTCCATTGCCATGTCTTCCATTTGGAGTGATTGGTCAATCATCTCGTTGAGGTCTATTTTCCTCCCACTCAATTCTTTCGAGAGAAACTCTTTCTCAAGAAAGCGTCCAGTCTTGGCGACAAACGTTTTGCCCTCAGTCTGGTTGTAGAAGGTGTATCCAACAGTTTCCTTTGGATATCCCACAAAGATGCATTTCTCCGCCTTAGATTCAAGTTTGTCAGGCTGAAGTTTCCTAACGTAAGCCTCACAACCCCAAATTTTCAGGTAAGACAACATTGGTTTCTTGCCAAACCATTCTTCAAACGGTGTTGTCTTCATGGATTTGGACGGTACCCTATTAAGAACGTAAGCGGCAGTTTCTAATGCATACCCCCAGAATGATGTAGGTAAGTCGGTATGAGACATCATTGACCGCACACTATCCAATAGTGTACGATTACGTCGCTCGGACACACCATTTCGCTGAGGTGTTCCAGCTGGCGTAAGTTGTGGTACAATGCCACAAGTCTTCAGATGAGTGCCAAACTCGTGACTTAAATACTCGCCACCTCGATCGGATCGAAGGTGCTTGATTTTCTTCCCGAGTTGATTCTCGACCTCACTCTGAAATTCCTTGAACTTTTCAAAGGTTTCAGACTTATATTTCATTAAGTAGATATACCCGTATCTACTCAAGTCATCCGTGAAGGTCACGAAGTAACGAAATCCATTGCGTGTGGTGATATTCATTGGTCCACATACATCAGTATGTATGATTCCCAATAATTCTGCCGCACGCTCCATTATTCCATTGAATGGAGTCTTTGTCATTTTTCCCATAAGGCATGGCTCGCACGTGTCAAGAGATCCAAAATCTAATGACTCCAGAAGTCCATCAGAATGGAGCTTCTTCATGCGTTTTATGCCAATATGACCAAGACGACAATGCCACATCGTCATGTGTTCTTCGTTACTAGGCTTTAATCTTTTGGCCTCTATGTTATTTATGGGGAGTCATGATATTCGAGATTCATTAAGAATAAACCATTACGCACCTGTGCATGAACATAGAAGACATTATTCTTATAAATCGAACAACCAGTTGTCTCAGATTTAAAAGAATAATGGTCTTGCATTAAGCAAGACCCACTCACAATGTTCATACTCAACGCGGGTACATAATAACAGTTATTCAAAACAAGAATCAATCCCGAAGGGAGACTGAGACGAAGCGTGCCAATGGACATTACATCAATCTTGGAACCGTTTCCAACGCGCATCGTCACTTCATTCTTCCGCAAGAGTCGTTTATTCTGTAGCCCCTCCTGGGAGTTACAGATGTGAGCAACTAATCCGGTATCAAATATCCAGACGTTGCTCCGAGCACTTGTCAGGAAAACATCAATAACATGTATATCAACTATATCCATGTCTCTTCCAGCAACCTTGCCGGCCTTCTTATCTTCTAAGTACTTGGTGCAGCTATGCTCCTTCTTGATTTCCATTTCAGCAATCTTGATTATGGTGAACAACTCAGAAAGGTTCTTAACCATTCCTTGCATGTTGTATTTCAACACAAAGCTCTCGTAGCTAGGGGGCAGCGAACGCAACACCCTATCAACCGCCATTTCATCCGGAATCTTAAATTCCAGGTCATTTAGGCGTTGAACGTAGTCAGACATTTTGATTACGTGCTCAGTCATGCTGATGTTCTCTTCCATCTTTGCCAAAAATAAAGCTTCAGAAACTTCATTTCTCTCGACCCTGGCTTGAGGTGCAAAGGTGGTCTTGAGGTCAGTGATTATCTCATAAGCACTGAGGCTCTCAAACCGCTTCTGCAGTTCAGCCTCCATGGCATAGAGCATACCCTTCTGGACAAGGGAGGAATCATCCGACTTATTGAGGTAGACATTCTTCTCAGCCGGAGTAGCGGTAGTTGCCGGTGCATCACCTAATGAAGTTTCAAGTACATAGGACATTTTGAGGGGAATGAGGAGAATCCTCAGAGTGCGGAACCAGGGCGTGAAGTTTGACCCATCGGTTTTCAGTTTATCTTTATCTAGGAATGACCCTAAGTTGAGTGTGGGGTGCGAAAGTGTCGACATCTACAATGGTTATTTGCAAAATACATATTTAGACTTTGTTCATAATTGGAGTTCAATTTTTTAAAACAATTCTAGAACTCCCACTCAGTTAAACATCCCTCAAAGTTTTACTAAGTGATTACACAATCCTAGAACACCATACCTCCCCCGTGTGACACGACCATCAGTATGTGTTTAAGGTAGGCCATCATGCCAATCACATCCGTTATGTGACTCATGCTTAACCTTTCGGTCATTGTGTCCCGAGGCCATGTCTACACATGCCAGGCTCTCCACCATAACCTAAGTGTTTTCTTGCTGTGTCATACAAGGCCATGTTTCTGTATATGCTAGGCTTGCTACACCCACCTCATTTGAACGCAAATATGTTTGACACCCGTGTGACACGCGATGCCTCCATAATGTAGATATTTCCAAGTGGTGCTCACTAGGGTAAAGACACTTGGTTGGTTTTTATAGTGAGAGATTATCCTATCATGCTACCGTCGCATATCTAGCATATTAGCAAGACAAGAAGTAAAACTGTAAATCATACATGCTATGATCCCCCCTTACAAGAAAATTAAAGTTAAAACGCCTTCTACTTTATCTTTTGCAAGTTTTACGTGGCTGCTAAGGGGTTTCGAGAGAGAACCGCTTTCTATCCTGCGAAAACAAGCCACAACACCAATCCTGCAATCGTCTCTATTACACCCCTGTCGGGGCCCTCCGTTGCATACGTCTTCGCGTCGCTAATGTTAGAGAGACAGACACCCCCAACCACTTATATGGTACAAGCCATATGTCAAGCGTGGAACCAGTCTCGCGTAAACGCGTAAGGTCGGTCGGGGCCGCTTCTTCAGGACATTATCGCAACGCTAAACAAGTACACGTGGGAGGGTAACAATTGAAGAATTGATGCCCACATCCTAGATGTGTTCTACCCGTACAATACATCTACGCATAGCCTTGCTCTGATACCACTGTTGGGAACGGGACAGAAAACAATATTTTTTCCTACTACGACTCCCAAACCCAAGAACTATGCTATGCTGATGTATGTAACGGAAGGAATCAGTGTTCATACCTTTAAAGACCAAAAGAGGGAAACGTTCCTCGAACGTGGTTGGCGTAGACTCTGATCCTACGACCTCCGTGTCGTGTTGAAGAACCTCCGATGATGAAGTAGCACCACACATGTAGTGCCTCGCGTGATTACACACGTACGGTGCAACCGACGTCCCTCCGGGCTCCGAACCAGAAGAGCAGCGGAAAGAAGATTGATCCGGATCCCGATTCCGGCAGCGCGACGGCGTCCGGATGATGGTGAAACCCCCAACTAGGTGCAAACTCCAAACAAGGGGAGTCCGCTCTAGGTCAGAGAAAGAGAGAGAGAAAGAACTCAATGGGGTGAAGGAAAAAGGGCACCCTACCCCTCCTTATATAGGCCAAGGAGAGGGGGAACCTCCTCCCATCCCCCATGTGGGACTAAACTCCCAAGGGGGGGAGGGTGCGTCTAGGGAGGGGGCCAAGGCCCCTCCCTTGGCGCCATGGGCCAAGGGGGGAAACCCCCTTCTCCACTCATGGGCCTCTTTAGGCCCATATGCCTTTTCCTTCATTTTATTTAATATTTAATTAGATTTTAATATTTAATTCTGTTAATTAAATAATAAAACATATTTAAACATTAATAAACATTATTTTGAACCTTTCAAAATATCCGGAACAACTTCCGGCTCCTCCCGGAACAAATATTGCAGCCACACCCCCAGATTTGCTCTGAATTTTTGCCCAATTCGTCCTGGACCGTCAGATCCGGAGATCCGACGGCCCCGAAGGCTGCCACGTCCCCCTGGACCTTCTCTCTCCTCTGTCTCCTCACGCGCCCGTGGACGCCGCCGCCTCCGCGCCCGCGCCGGCGAGCCGCCGGAGCAGCCACCAGCCGCCGCACCCTTCCTCCTCCTCCCTCTCCTCCCTTCCCTCTCCTTCCCTCTCCTCACCGTCTTCTCTCCCTCCCCCTGCAGATCGCGCCGGCCGCCACCACCATTGGAGTAGCTCGGCTGCCCGAGAAGGAGCCCGCCAGCCTCCGTGTCCATGTAGCCGACGCCTCCTCCAGCGACCACGGCCGGGCCGCCGCCCCACCGCGCCTCCACGTCGGCCGGCCCCGCCAGCCTCGGCCACCCCGCCTCCGCGCCGGCGTAAGCCGCCGGCCACCGACGGCCGGAACCACCGTGCTGCTCCCGATCAGGATTGGGACGTACCCGATCCGATCCAGCGCCTCCAGCCACCGGCCAGGTGGGCCGGCCCAGTCTGCGCCCACGTGGCCCACCCGATGACCGCGGCCCAGCTCCAGGCCACCGAGCCCAGCCAGCCGTCTTGGGCCTCAGCCCACGAGGTCCAACCTTTTTTTTCCCTCCGTGGTGATTTTTTTGCTAAGTCTTTCAATTATATGCTGCTGATCCCGTTTTGTAATGCGAATTCCCGTTGATCCGTAGCTCCGATCCCCCAAAACGAAAGTGGCTTAGAATTGCGTGTACTTTAATTCATCTTTTGTGAACATTTGCATTTGAGGTCATATTGATTGTGTAATTGTGTGCTAAACAGGGCATCAGATCGTTAATTGCAACTGCTGCTGCTAAGTTGCTGTAACTGTTGCTTGATTGAAACTTCGGGCGACGGTTGCTTCGCAACCGTACGTCGGAATGGAGTGATTCCTTTTGCATCATGTTAAGCATTGTTTTTACTTTAGTTTCATGCATTCACATGCCATAATTTCTTGCTTCATCATGATTGTATCTTTCTCCAAAGTAGCTACCCTGCTGTTAGTGTGCTGCTGTTTATATTTTGTTGCAACTTCGGTCGACGAGTGTGTCGTGACCGTTTATCGGAATTGAGTGATTCCAATTGCATATTGTTAAGCATCATGTCTACTTCCATTTTATGTATTGCACTATCATGATATGCTTGCTGGTCATATAGTTATTGAGCTCTAAAGTTGCTATCCCGCTGTTTTGACAGCCACCTCAGTTTTTCTCCAAGTCTGTAATGTTCCGATGCCATGTTGCATGCTTAATATCTTTTGATCTATGATGCCTATTTGCATGATTCTTTTTTCCATGCCTTCCTTGTCATGTCTAGTTTAATTTCATATCATTTTTGAGCATGTTTGCATTGATTGTCCTGTTTATGCATTGCTCTAAAGTGTGCTTCGTGATGTTGGCAGATTGTGCCCGTAACTTGTTTTGCTTATATCTTTTAACCGTAACTCCGTTTGGAGTGTGCCTTATATGTAACTTGATTATTTTTTCGTGTACTTTGTGTTTATGCTATTTCTTGCTGTTGTTAACCAACCTAAAATATGGTTTAGGACAGAACAGTACCAAATGTGTTAATTGTCGTGCGGCACATAGTGTTATGCCATGTTTAGGGGTTGCCTCACTTAAATTGACTAGCATAGATAGTTTACTTTGTGCTTCACCTCTTGCCATGTTTGTGTGCTATGCCATTCTTGCTTGAGTTGCCATGTTAACAACCTTTGTTGATCACCTGTACCTAAACAACTTTAACCATCGTAAATGTGCGGTATTGTCGTGTGTGACGAGTACTCCACTTAACCTGTTAGTAACCGTTCTCGACGGTAGGTGCGATGTCTCGTGTTGCCTTCTTGTTGATACTTGATTGTGTTTGCTTCGTAGTAATAGATGCTTGCTCGTTGATTGCTTTCCAGTGTTTATCTTCTTGTGTGCTTCCGCGGGTACCTTCGGAGATGATGCGAGCTTGCGATCAACTACACCTTCGGAACCCGACTTATCAACAGGAAAGGACTATACATTACTTATGATCCATTCTATTTCAACCAGCGGTTTGCATGCTAGTCTAGGTTAGGTTCAATGTTTAATCCTACCACATGTTTACAGCCTCTTTCAAACCGATACAGACAGCCAAGTCCCTTCCCAGCAAACCTTGTACTGCTATGTTACTATTGCTCGTTGCTCAGCCCCTGCTTAGTATGCATGCTTAGGATGCTACGATGTTACCCTCTTACTCCTTGGTTTGGGATATCACATTATTATTATTGTTGTTGATGATATGATTATTATAATGTTGACTATATTCGACGAAGGATGGAAGGTCTAGGCTATCCCGCCCCGACGCTTTGTTCCATTCGAGTCACCTAGGATCCGAGTTCCGGGTATTGGTTTTAAGACTGAGCGTGCCTAATCGTGTGTGGGATTTTATGGGGTCCCCTCTTCTTACCTACCTAGCTTCAAACATTTCTAGAGGTGGCCCAAGCTGATTTACCATTTGAAACCGTGTGTGTGCTGGTCAGCTGCCAGTAGTTTTCAAACAACTCGGGCCAGCGGAGACAGAGTTCCTCTGTTGGTCCACACTGGTGAGCTAGGGAAGTCCCCTGTTATATAGGTGAGACTAAACCCGACCTTGGCCATACGGAAGAGTCTGATCCGAGAGCGTGGCCAGCTTTTGGATTGGGTGTCGACTCCCCGGGGGCCACCCGGATTTGTTCATTGTTAGTTAGAGGGACCTGTCGTTTCGGATCTCTTGGAACTAAATCATAAAATGGTTGCCTATAATGGGTAGCAACTGAGAGAGATGGGCGAGCATGCGACGCCTCGTAATGGGCAGTTGGTACACCCCTGCAGGGTTAAATCTTTTCGAGAAGCCGTGTCCGCGGTTATGGACGACTTGAGACCTACTCCTTGTTCATAGACAACAACAGCTGAGATAATTTTAATATAACTTGATCAACGTGTGTGTGCCTTGACTGCTTCTTCTTCGCAGGGATGCGAAGAGGAGGACAAGGATAGGATAGGTGTTATGCTTGCGTAAGTAGTTGATAGCAAGACTTGTTGGAGGCGATTTCCTCATCGAGTGCTTGGCTTCTTACCTTACTCTCTAGATCGTTAGCCACTTAATAAATGCTAGTGCGGCAGCAACCTCACCACTTACCCCTTCCTTACCGTAAACTACTAGTTGTCCTAGAATGACGAGTGATGAAGTCCTTGCTGGGTCAGATGACCACTACAATTGGATGCTGAGTACCTCTGTACTCATGATACTACCCCCAAACTCTTTCCAGGATTCTTGATCGACAACAGGTGTGGTGATCGACGTTTCACATGGAGACTCAACGACGACTAGTTAGGCGGATCCCGGCGGAGGGCCTGGACCCGTGTGGTTATGGGGATCGATGTTTTTCTCTTTCCCAGTAGGCATTTGATTGTAGTCTGTACTCAGACATGTATCTTCTGCTGATCTATTGTATTTAAGGCAGTTGTATGCCAATTGTATGAGATGTTGCATCCTTGTATCTGTAATGTTGTGATATCATGTTGGAAATCCGAGGCATATGGCTTTGTCATATGTCGCGGTGGGACCGATATGTGCTTCGTCCCCGGATCTGGATGGAAACATCTAGATCTGGAATAGTACCGCATATCGGGCCTTACAACTTGGTATCAGAGCCTTACCGACCGTAGGATCCCTTTTCTGGCCGAAGTCGAGTCTAGACAAAACTATTTTGTAGTTACTAAGTTATTTATCGGAGAGTAGGAATATTTTTACTCCTTACCCTTGCTCTGGTAAGGACAAGTGTCGTAACTATTTTAATTCTTATCTTACCCCCTTCAAACTCTAGGATCTCGAGAGTGTGGAGTATCGAAATCGTTACAATGCCTTGCTTGCAGCGTATTGTCTCGATTCCGATCTCAGGTTTGGGAATTCCTGTAGTACCTTTAGCTTCTCCGATTTTGGGTATCATCTGGGTCATCCATTGACGTCCATCCTTTTGCCGGTGTTTTCACGACTTGCGTCGAAAAACACTATCTCTTTGAGCAGGTTTTAGCTGTCGTTCTTCCTCTTGACACTGACGGTTTCGTTTTTCCGACATTACCGTCTCTCTGCGGAAAATTATCTCGACAGAAGTTCGACGTCGACATGGAGTAGAGTCCCTTGTTGGTGGCGTTGAAGAATCGTCGACTCTCTTTTCTCTCCCCCTTCCCCTCTCCCACGGATCCTCCTGGATCTCGGGACGACATCCCTTGTTTGTGGTGTTGTATTGTAACAACCCAGTTTTCACAAAAATTTAAAAAATTATTTTCGGTGTGAATTGATTGATTGTCTTATTTGTTTGCGGTGTTTGCATCCCCGATTTATCGATCGGCGATTATTTTTCCCCCTCCTATCTCGTATTGGACGAAGACCGACCCTTGCCACCCTGACACTCGACCTTTGCGACACCGGGTTTCGCCCGATCACCATCGCGAAAACCGCACGAGACCAGCCGCAGCCAACGGAACAAAAAACCCCGTTTAATAATTAAACGGGATATTTTATAGCGTGCCGGAAAGTGTTGTCAGAACGATTCCAACGCGAGGTGAACGCCTCCGGCTCGACGCGCTGATCGCGCAGTTCGAAGTTTTACCCGAATCGGAGGTACTGTAGACCCCCGGCGGTCAGAAACGTGAGCACCGCGCGCGCGAGAGAAAAACCGGGGATGTTTTTGCAAACTGCCAGCCACCTGGGCTATATAAAGACCACCACTCCCCCACCCCTGTTCTAGGGTTTCCCTAGCCAAATATTGCAGCCACACCCCCAGATTTGCTCTGATTTTTTTCCCAATTTTTCCTGGACCGTCAGATCCGATGGCCCTGGAGGCTGCCACGTCCCCCATGGACCTTCTCTCTCCTCTGTCTCCTCACGCGCCCGTGGACGCCGCCGCCTCCGCGCCCGCGCCGGCGAGCCGCCGGAGCAGCCACCAGCCGCCACACCCTTCCTCCTCCTCCCTCTCCTCCCTTCCCTCTCCTTCCCTCTCCTCACCGTCTTCTCTCCCTCCCCCTGCAGATCGCGCCGGCCGCCACCACCATTGGAGCAGCTCGGCTGCCCGAGCAGGAGCCCGCCGGCCTCCGCGTCCAAGTAGCCGACGTCTCCTCCAGCGACCACGGCCGGGCCGCCGCCCCACCGCGCCTCCACGTCGGCCGGCCCCGCCAGCCTCGGCCACACCGCCTCCGTGCCGGCGTGCGCCGCCGGCCACCAACGGCCGGAACCACCGTGCTGCTCCCGATCGGGATCGGGACGTGCCCGATTCGATCCAGCGCCTCCAGCCAGCGGCCTGGTGGGCCGGCCCAGTCTGCGCCCACGTGGCCCACCCGATGATCGCGGCCCAGCTCCAGGCCACCGAGCCCAACCAGCTGTCTTGGGCCTCAGCCCACGAGGTCCAACCCTTTTTTTTCCTCAGTGGTGATTTTTTTGCTAAGTCTTTTAATTATATGCTGCTGATCCCATTTTGTAATGCGAATTCCCGTTGATCCGTAGCTCCGATGAACGTGCCCCCAAAACGAAAGTTTCTTAGAATTGCGTGTACTTTAATTCATCTTTTGTGAGAATTTGCATTTGAGGTCATATTGATTGTGTAATTGTGTGCTAAACAGGGCATCAGATCGTTAATTGCAACTGCTGCTGCTAAGTTGCTGTAACTGTTGCTTGATTGAAACTTCGGGCGACGGTTGCTTCGCAACCGTACGTCAGAATGGAGTGATTCCTTTTGCATCACGTTAAGCATTGTTTCTACTTCAGTTTAATGCATTCACATGCCATAATTGCTTGTTGCATCATGATTGTATCTTGCTCCAAACTAGCTACCCTGCTGTTAGTGTGCTGCTGTTTATATTTTGTTGCAACTTCGGTCGACGAGTGTGTCGCGACCGTTTATCGTAATTGAGTGATTCCAATTGCATATTGTTAAGCATCATGTCTACTTGCATTATATGTATTGCATTGTCATGATATGCTTCCTGGTCATATAGTTATTGAGCTCCAAAGTTGCTATCCCGTTGTTTTGACAGCCACCTCAGTTTTTCTCTAAGTTTGTAATGTTCCGATGCCATGTTGCATGCTTATTATCTTTTGATCTATGATGCCTATTTGCATGATTCTTTTTGCCATGCCTTCCTTGTCATGTCTAGTTTAATTTCATATCATTTGTGAGCATGTTTGCATTGATTGTCTTGTTTATGCATTGCTCTAAAGTGTGCTTCGTGATGTTGGCAGATTGTGCCCGTAACTTGTTTTGCTTATATCTTTTTAACCGTAACTCCGTTTGGAGTGCGCCTTATATGTAACTTGATTAGTTTTTCGTGTAATTTGTGTTTATGCTATTGCTTGCTGTTGTTAAACAACCTAAAATATGGGTTAGGACAGAAAAGTACCAAATGTGTTAATTGTCGTGCGGCACTTAGTGTTATGCCATGTTTAGGGGTTGCCTCACTTAAATTGACTAGCATAGATAGTTTACTTTGTGCTTCACCTCTTGCCATGTTTGTGTGCTATGCCATGCTTTCTTGAGTTGCCATGTTAAGAACCTTTGTTGATCACCTGTACCTAAATGTGACGAGTACTCCACTTAACCTGTTAGTAACCGTTCTTGACGGTAGGTGCGATGTCTCGTGTTGCCTTCTTGTTGATGCTTGATCGTGTTTGCTTCGTAGTAATAGATGCTTGCTCGTTGATTGCTTTCCAGTGTTTATCGTCTTGTGTGCTTCCGCGGGTACCTTCGGAGATGATGCGAGCTTGCCATCAACTACACCTTCGGAACCCGAGTTATCAACAGGCAAGGACTATACATTACTTATGATCCATTCTATTTCAACCAGCGGTTTGCATGCTAGTCTAGGTTAGGTTCGATGTTTGATCCTACCACATGTTTACAGCCTCTTTCAAACCGATACAGCCATGTCCCTTCCCAACAAACCTTGTACTGCTATGTTACTATTGCTCGTTGCTCAGCCCCTGCTTAGTATGCATGCTTAGGATGCTACGATGTTACCCTCTTACTCCTTGGTTTGGGATATCACATTATTATTATTATTGTTGTTGATGATATGATTATTATAATGTTGACTATATTCGACGAAGGATGGAAGGTCTAGGCTATCCCGCCCCGACGCTTTGTTCCATTCGAGTCACCTAGGATCCGAGTTCCGGGTATTGGTTTTAAGACTGAGCATGTCTAATCGCGTGTGGGATTTTATGGGGTCCCCTCTTCTTACCTACCTAGCTTCAAACATTTCTAGAGGTGGCCCTAGCTGATTTACCATTTGAAACCGTGTGTGTGCTGGTCAGCTGCCAGTAGTTTTCAAACAACTCGGGCCAGCGGAGACAGAGTTCCTCTGTTGGTCCACACTGGTGAGCTAGGGAAGTCCCCTGTTATATAGATGAGACTAAACCCGACCTTGGCCATATAGAAGAGTCTGATCCGAGAGCGTGGCCAGCTTTTGGATTGGGTGTCGACTCCCCGGGGGCCACCCGGATTTGTTCGTTGTTAGTTAGAGGGACCTGTCGTTTCGGATCTCTTGGAACTAAATCATAAAATGGTTGCCTATAATGGGTAGCAACTGAGAGAGATGGGCGAGCATGCGACGCCTCGTAATGGGCAGTTGGTACACCCCTGCAGGGTTAAATCTTTTCGAGAAGCCGTGTCCACGGTTATGGACGACTTGAGACCTACTCCTTGTTCATAGACAACAACAACTGAGATAATTTTAATATAACTTGATCAACGTGTGTGTGCCTTCACTGCTTCTTCTTCGCCGGGATGCGAAGAGGAGGACAAGGATAGGATAGGTGTTATGCTTGCGTTAGTAGTTGATAGCAAGACTTGTTGGAGGCGATTTCCTCATCGAATGCTTGGCTTCTTACCTTACTCTCTAGATCGTTAGCTACTTAATAAATGCTAGTGCGGCAGCAACCTCACCACTTACCCCTTCCTTACCGTAAACTACTAGTTGTCCTAGAATGACGAGTGATGAAGTCCTTGCTGGGTCAGATGACCACTACAGTTGGATGTTGAGTACCTCTGTACTCATGATACTACCCCCAAACTCTTTTCAGGGTTCTTGATCGGCAACAGCTGTGGTGATCGACGTTTCACGTGGAGACTCGACGACGACTAGTTAGGCGGATCCCAACAGAGGGCCTGGACCCGTGTGGTTATGGGGATCATTGTTTTTATTTTTGCCAGTAGGCATTTGATTGTAGTCTGTACTCAGACATGTATCTTCCGCTGATCTATTGTATTTAAGGCAGTTGTATGCCGATTGTATGAGATGTTGCATCCTCGTATCTGTAATGTTGTGATATCATGTTGGAAATCCGGGGCATATGGCTTTGTCATATGTCGCGGTGGGACCGATATGTGCTTCTTCCCCGGATCTGGATGGAAACATCTAGATCTGGAACAGTACCGCATATCGGGCCTTACATTGATGTACTCAAAGCACCCTAATAGACAACAATTATGTATGATCATCACGGTCTAAGGATTGAGTCACTATGTTATTAAGTCATCGCAATGCTGAACTATGTGACTTGATCACACTACAATGCTTAAGGTGGGTATGTGTCCATCACATCATTCTCTTAATGATATGACCTCATTGTCAATAGAAAGTTCACATCTCATGATCAGGAAATCTTTATCATCAATTTCCCAATGAGCTAGTATGCCTGAGTTAACTAGGGACCAGGTTGTTATATACCACACGTGTATTAATGTTTCCGCTTTATACAGTTCTAGCACAATATATAACGTATTATGAACAAACAGTTATGTGACAAATATCTTTATTAACTTCCCTCTAGGGCACATATCCATCAGCCACCCCACGCGGGTGGGCCCTGGCCGCGCCGGAAGGGCGCCTGGGGGCCTGGGGCCACCTCTTGGCTCCGTCCTCCGGCTGGAGGACTCTTCCGATGTAGATATTTTTGGTAATTTTTTGGGAATTTTCTGAGCAACTTCATTTTTGGACTTTTTCTGCATTGCAAAGACCAAACAGACAGAAACTGGCACTGGGCTCTATATTAGTAGGTTAGTCCAATAAATGATTCAAAAGCATGGCAAAAATATGTAGCAATGACACAAAAATGGCATGGAACGAGCAAAAATTATAGGTACGTTTGAGACGTATCACATAGTTAGCATTGGTTTGCGCCCGTAATCCTATCAATTGCCAAGCTGTGATTTGTTTACCTCACATAGCAGTTTTATCGTCTTTTGGGAGAGAGACATCACTAGTGAACATCATGGGACCCCGGTCCATATTCTTATCACTGTTTGCACGCTCAATTTATTTCCTGCTTTTACTTTCCAGTAGCTATCACCATTATCCTTTATCCCTTGCGTTTGATCCTTTGTAAACAACAAGACCGGAGAGATTGACAACCTCTCTGGACTTCGTTGGTAGCAAAGTTACTTGTTGTGTGTGCAGGTCCAGGCGAAGAAAGTGATTCTTTTCAGACAGCGCATCACTTGGCGAACCACCTACTTGCCGCTTTCGGAGTCCTACGGGAAGACACTCTAAACCTTGGCATCTTTTCTAAGGGAAATTTGCTGCTATCCTACATCTCACCTTCCACTCTGGGTAACCAACGAAGGGCGAGAAGCCATTATCATCTCTCGCGCATCAAGCAAATTTTTGGCGTCGTTGCTAGGGATTCCAAGGCGCAACAAAAGATTGGTCCCGTCAACCGCCAAATTTCTGGCGCCATTGCCGGGGACTCCAATCTTCAAGATAGGGGAGCTGCACACTATCTTTTACCTTTGCTTTTTAGTCTTGTTAGTTTACTTTTCAATTTTTGCTTTTGCTTGTGTGTCTTATATGAAAAACCAAAAAATAGTTGCTACCTTTTGTCTTTGTCTTTCTCTGCCTACTGATGCTATCTTTACCATGGGTGTGGAACCACCCAAATATAGTAGGATGGACATGTTTCACTTGGATCGTCTTTGATAAATTTGTGCTCGCACTAAAAACCCAACTGACTTGGTTGAGGGGAAATCATTGGATGAGCATGCTCATTATACGTGACACCGCTTATCTCAGAAGGGGAAACACTTATGGGACCAAATACAAACTTCTTATTTCTATGCTGAGTGTTTATGCCACATTTATGATTTTACTTGCTACTCTAATATAGATCGTAAACACCTACCTTTCCAATGTGAGTTCAATGAGAATGAGATCCTATCTTCTTATGCTAAAGGTGTTTATGATTACTTTAATGTTGAAAAGATTGAAGAGTTTGTTGCTTTTAAAGGTGCTTATGAGATTGCTTCTTTGATTGAAAAGTATTATGATACTATTCACAAGTCCGAAAACTTTTCAGTTCTTGATTATTGTTTCGAGAATTATACTTCCAATGCTTATATTGAGGATTTTAAAAATAAAATGTTTGCTTCCCAAGAAGAGGCCAATGATTGCTTTGATGATGAATCCCATGATTCCGAGGACTCACTATATACATCCCTTTCTGAAGATCTTGATACTTGTTGTGTTTTTGGCCAAGATGCCACTATGGATGATGCTTACAAAGATGAACTTGCTATAGGTCCTTATGTTAAGCATGAAATTGTTGCTATTGCACCCGCACTTGATTTTCCTATTATCCTTTTGAAATCTCCGACCATTCCGGAGAATTTTGCTCTTATCAAAGCTCAATGTGACGGGTTGCATTTATCTTATGATCCTAAAGACTGTGTTGAAAACTATACACGTGTGCTTATAGGTTATGAAGAACATGATTTATGTGATAGTTATATTTTTTATGTTGTTCATGATACCACTGAAAATTATTTTGAGAGAAGAAAGTTTGGTCGTAGAAACGTTCATGTTACAAAAACACCTCTCTTTTTGATGAAAGTTTCCAAGTTGTTCTCTTTTTACCTTCCTATGCTTGTTACTTTGTGCTTTCATGCTTTATTTTATTATAGTTTCCCATGCATATGTAACACCCTCAGTGTCAAGCTACAGTGATCAATCTTGTTAATGACTAATCCCAGTCATTAACCATGCTCTAATCATCTTTGAAACAAATCTTAATAAAAGATCCACTTGGTTGGAATTAAAAAAAAGTGGAAAATAAATCTTTAACTAGAAATTGTGCAACCAATTTTATAAAATGCTAAATAATCAGTAGTCCATGAAAATGTAGAAAGAGGTATTTATTAAAAAGTTTAATAAATTCAAACAAATAAAAACAGTAGCAAAATAGCCACTTTATCCCTTTTTAAATAAAATAGAAATGCAAATGACTTTTGTTGATCCCAAACTTTTTGTGGCATCACCTTACAGTGTAATACTAATATAGCAACGAGTTTCACATTTTTATAAAATCAGATTCTAGACCAATAAAATATTAAATGGAAATAATAAAGAAAAGAAAACAAAAAAGGGAAACATCTAACTACCGCTATGGGCAAGGCCCACCCAACAACAACCAAGCCCAGCCCACCCCATTCCCCTTCTCCTTCCTCGCTACAGGAGGCAGGGCGTGCGTGGCGGCCATCCCATGGCGCCATGGCCACGGCTGCCTCGTGATACGTCCAAAACGTATCTATAATTTCTTCTTGCTCCATGCTTCTTTTGTGTGATATTGCTATGATATTGATACACTTTCATACATTTTGATCATATTTGGACTAACCTATTAACTCAGTTCACCCCAGTGCAAGTTCCTGTTTTCTGTTGTTTTTCTATTTCAGGTTTCCCCCATATTAAAATTGCTCCGAAAATTCGGGAAAAATCCAATAAAAAATCAGCGCTTCGGAAGCTTCGGGAATCACCAAGGAGGGGACAGAGGGGACCAACCAGGGCCCCAGGCGCGCTCCCAGCGCGCCCTAGGGTGGGGTCGTGCCAGGGGGCCGCCTGGACCCCTGGTGGCCCCCCTGGCTACTCCCCTTTGCCCATATATTCTCCGTGACGCGAAACCCCTGAAGACAGAAACCTTTTTTTGCGATCTCTCCTCTGTTCCGCCGCCGCCATGCTTCCAAGATCGGGAGCACCAGGAGACCTCTTCCCGTCACCCTGCCGGAGGGAGGAACCACCTCTGGGAGCTTCTCCACCACCATGGATGCTTCTCGGATGAACCGTGAGTAGTCCACCTTGGACCATGGGTCTATGATCAGTACCTATGTGATGTTCTCCTCCCCTCTTTGTTCTTCATGATTTAGACCTTGTGAGCTTCCCAACATGATCGAGGCACATATGTAATCTTTCTGCTGTTGCTATGCTGAGTTTGTTGGGATCTAATGGATTGTGAGACTATGTTCAAATTGTGTTTGAGTAATATATTTGATTCTCCTCTTTTATATTTATGTTCTTGAGTAATTCTTGCATGTTCTCCGTTGCTGTTTATTGCTTTGGCCAAGTAGTGGGTAGTGACTCCAAGAGGGAGCGTTATGCATGATTGTGGGTTCGTGCCCCCTGATGACTAGCTTGAGTGATAGAAACATGAGTGTAGGGGATGTGCTGTTGCCACAAGGGAGAAAACAACGGTGCTTGTACTTGCGGGTGCAAGGATTGTTTACTTTACACAAAGTTCTTTAATGCAGTTGTCTGTTGCTTTGAGTTTACACTTTGGGTGGGATTCGCAACTTAGTACCAGCAAGATGTTCTGGATAGATATCTCAAGATGGATGATTAGTAGGTAGATGCAGATGGATTTCAGTCTACTTCTTTTGGCATACCGCCCAAACTTTTGAGCCTCTTCCTTTCTTTATAGCATAGTTAGCATTGGTTTGCGCACATAATCCTGTCAATTGCCCAGCTGTAATTTGTTTACCTCGCATGGCTATTTTATCGTCTTTTGGGATAGAGACATCACTAGTGAACATCATGGGACCCCAGTCCAAATTTCCAACACTGTTTACACCCGCTATCAATTTACTGCTTTATTTACTTTTCCTTTGCTATCGCTATCATTATTATCCCGTGCGTTTGATCCTTTGTAAACAACAAGGCCGGAGGGATTGACAACCTCTCTGAACTCGTTGGGAGCAAAGTTATCTGTTGTGTGTGCAGGTCCATGCCAACCGCCTATCTGGCGCCGTTGTCACCTTCCTGTCGTTGTCGGAGTCCTACCGGAGACAAACCTTGGTATCTTCACCGAGGGAAATTTGCTGATGTCTACATCTCAACCTTCCACTTTGGGTAACCAACGAGGGGCGAGAAGTAAACTCTCGCGACATCACCTCGCTGTCGGCCATCCCCCGACGCCCCTGGAGGATAAGGCTCCCACCGTGCCCTCCCACAAACCCTAGCACCTGGATCTTCCCCGCCTTCTTCCCCTCGCGCCTCCCTCTCTCTCTGGCGAGCTCGCCCGAGCCGCCATGGACACGAGCTCACGAGCTCGCGCGGCCACCGCGCCTCCCACCCTCAGCCGCCATGTCTGGAAGACTCCCCATCGTCGTCAACGCCAACTCCGCCCTCGAGTTTGAGCCGAGCCTCACCGTAGCCGCCGAATCGCGCTGCTCCTCCACCACGACCGTCTTTCGCCGCCGGCAAAATTCACCGCTGATGGACCCTCACCGGCCTCCCTGAGCACCTCCGTTGAGCTCACTGTGAGCTCTCCCCCTCGTAGCTCTCCTCCCCTTCAATTTGCTCGCTGTAGACCCTCCGTTCGCCATCCCGGCCACACCCGTGCCCCGGCCTTCGTCGTCTGTCACCGTTGCGGACGCTCCAGCCACCCCCAGTTCACGCCTCGGGCCCCATTTGGTGCGCGCTCATTCGCTCTTTCGAATGAGTCGCCCCGCGCACATTTTGGCTGCCTGTGTGCAAATCCCAGCGCGCCGCCGTGCGGTTCTGTCAATGGCGCCGCCACCATTGGTCGCCGTCGTCGCCTCGCCCCTCCCCGTGGGTGTGCGCTTGCACCAGTAGGTGCGGGAAGGCAGGGGCTTACCCCTAGCAACCTCGGACTCGCCCATGGTCGCCAGAGCGTGGCTCCGGTGGGTCACCGCCGTGCTGCGGCTCGTCGCCGATGTGCGGCCCTGATAACCAGTGGGCTTTGTTCCACTGACAGTGGGGCCGCTGGTTTTGGTTAGCCTCTAATCCGTGATTAAGAAAATGAACCCCCCCATGTGGTACTCACATGTGGGTCGGCCCCTTTAGTTAATTGGTTATTTGAAACAAATAGAAATACCCCCTCTCACTTACGGATTGGCCCAGGCCCTTAACTTAATTAAAATTGATTATATTAGCACTGTTCCACTTACACATGGGTCTCGCTGTCAGGTTGTTAATTAAAATGAATTAATATTAAATCCAGTGTATGACATGTGGACCCCACTGGATTTTTAATAAATTAAATTGATTTAAATTTCTTCTGTGTATGACATGTGGGTCCACCCTGTCAATACTGTTTTGGATAAGTTTGTGGATAATTTTGAATTTAAATAATAAAAGAATTTTAGAAATTATTTTAAACTTTGAAATTCAATATCTTTTAAACCGTAACTCCGATGAAAAAACTTTATACATCAAAATTGATCGGACAAATGTAACAAATACAACTACGCTACCCGCGTACACACCGCACCCCTCTAACATACCAAACCCAGGACTTTCCCCATCCGGATCGTCTGTCCGGTAATTACCCGATACCGGTAAAACTTTCCGGATGGAAATGTTCTGAACATAAAAGTTGTTCGGAATGCATCAACGATCACGGATACACTATCCACAGGTATGTTAGATATTCACGACACTACAGCCGTGGAACCTTCCCCCTCCGGTCCGTCTGTCGGTAATCACCCGGAGCCGGTATTTCATCCCCGGATGAATTCCCGCTCCGAGCATAACCCTTTGCACTACGTTAGAACACAGTTAACATTGCATTTGTCATGTCATGCATCTGTTTGTATATGCTTGCTTTGTATTCACTGTCCCCCCCTTTATTCTCCGGTAGACCCCGTTGTTGCCGCCGACTACACCGCTGCTGGGTACGACTACTTCGTCGACGACCCTACCCCTACCGCCGAGCTTCCAGGCAAGCAGATCCGTTTTCCTTCCCCATATATCACCTATCTATTCCGTACATTTCTTGCACTAGGCATGGTTACTGCTACTGCTATGTTACAATCCTATTCAATTGCATAGCCTGTTTTTTGTCGCCCCTTGATGTACCTTCCTTTATCCTATGATGCCTATAATAATTATGCATTATTTAGTAGTGAGCCCCGCGCTTTGTTAGACAACTAGGATTAGATAGCGGGACGTGATCACTCTGGGAGTGACACGGATACAATATATTAACTGTAAAAGGTACGGTACAATGCAGACACCGCCTAAGGCCCCCTAGCTCGACTCTGCCGAGCCACCATCAAGTGTGAGCTATCAAGGAGTAATCCTTGTACTTCACTCGTTGTTTACTCTGTATAGCCGCTCTAGGTACCTGAGCAACCGTTCTCCTTAAAGGTAAGAGTCGGGAAATCCAACGGTGCCCGCGAGCGTTATTGCGTCGGGAACGACAGGGAGGGTACGGCCGATGTTACTGGCATGCTTGGCACTTGCTCGTATCTCGCGAGAGTTACCAAACCACGAAAATTCGATCTCTACCAAGAGCACACGCGAGACAAGGTAAGGAGACCGTTCACCTTGTTGGTAACCGCGTGCTTTGACGGGACAACAGTGCAGGCCCCGACATTACTGGTGGTCCTTGTTGTTGTTCGTTGTCCGTTGTGTTGTTAGTCAGACAGCGATAACGGTTGTCTGCGAGATAATATTAAAATGCTAAATGGTTTGTTCAATGACTTAAGAGGCCTGTTGGTCTGTACGCACTACCTTCATGTGGGATAAGGAGTTATGGGCTCCCCTGCTTCGTAGTTTGTCCGAAAGCTCTTCAGACGTCAGCAGTTCCACGGGATGCTTGCCGGGAAGCGGTGTTGTCTTCTTTGCTGCAGCAGGTGTATTTGGATTTGCTTTTGCTTCACCGGCCAGTCTCGTACCGTGCAGGAGTGTGGAAGGGTGAGGGACCTAGACCCCTGAGCTCATAGGATATAGTCCGGCGGATGGCCTCTCTGCTGAGTCTAGGATGGGCTGCGCCGTGTCGGATAGCTTTGGTGGAGCGTTCCCTAACAAGGTTCCCGCCACCCTGGAGATCCGAGCGTGCAGGCTGAACAGTAGTGCACCCCTGCAGGGAGTTTAATCTATTCGAATAGTTGTGTCCACGGTAACAGAACGCTTGATGCTGAAGCTGGATCTTACCACTATAAACTACTATTATTATTCTGTTGGTTCCGGGTTTTCTTCCTCGCTGGGAAGTCGAGGAGGGGAACTCGGAGGCAATTATTATTATTAATTACTAAAATTACTATTATGCAATGCTGCAGCAACTTCGGCTTCATTCTTACTTTATGCTTTATATGAACTGTTGGATGTTCTCTTCTTGTGCTGCAAGACTCGTCGGAAGATGCTAGTCTTCGATAGGCCTAGCTTCTCACCCTTATTCTGATTTCTACCTTGCAATCCACTATATACAACCCCCTTTCCATTTGATACAAATGCATAAATGCTTAGTAGCGTACGTAAGACTCGCGGATGTGCTAGATACTCACCCTTGCTCTATTTCCCCCTATTTGTTTTGCCTGATCGGCCGCTGCAGTCGATGTTGGATCCTTGGAGTCCAGGAGAAGGAGATTCCCGATGCTGACCATCGCAACACGAAGATCCCCGATGCCTACTACTACGTCAAGTTCCCCGTTGACCAGGAGTAGTTTGGAGGTTCCCAGGCAGGAGGCCTTGCGTTTCGATCTGTTATTATTTGTGCTAGCCTTCTTAAGGCAACCGTGTATTCTTGTGTCTGTACTCAGATACTATTGTGTCCGCTAACTTTGTGCTCTCGAGCTGTTGTATTCGAGCCCTCGTGGCCCCTGGCTTGTATTAAACGACTTGTATTATTTTATTTGTAGAGTTGTGTTGTGATATCTTACCGTGAGTCCCTGATCTCGATCGTGTACCTTGCGTGTATGATTACTGTACACGGCTTGATTTTGGGGGCTTCACACATAGGAAGTGGGTTAGGCTTAAATGTGTTTCATATTTGCTTCTTGATGCTCTATTTTGTTTCAAATCCTTATTCTTATGAGAGCATCTTTTAAAATCTTCATGCCTAGCTTAAAGGCATAAAAACGCTTGTTGGGAGGCAACCCAAGATGTTTTTACTTTTGTTTTTAGTGGTCTTGATGATTGTTACTACTGTAGCAACATCATTGTATCTTTATTTTTTAAGCGTTGTGCCAAGTTTAGCCTCCGATTGCAAGAAATTTCAAAAGTTGTGACATGTTGTCCAGAAAACAGATTCTGTCCTTGGACAAAAAAATTAGCCTAAAATCACCAGATCTGAATTGTTTTGACAGCGTGCTCTATACAATTGACTTTCGAGCGTCTGTTTTGAGTTTTTTTATTGAGTTGCATAAGTACCCCAAAAAAATTATTGGTATCAGAGCCAACTGCCTGTAGGACACCCCTTCCTACTCCTTGGTCGAAGTCGAGTCTAGTCTTTGCAAAACTACTTTACTAACAGTGTCATGTGGCTTATCGGCCCACGTCGCAAAATGGGTGGTATTAGGATCTTTTCTCTGCACCCTTACTCTGGGACTCTGCTCTATCTTCCTTTCGGGTTAAAGATTTTGCTAACTCTAACTCTAGGATCTCGTGACTGCTTCCTCCCGGAGAGCCCTCATCACAGATGATGACCTGATTCACCAGAAGATTCCGAAGATTACTCTCCGATAAAATTCCCGAGACCATATGTGTCGATACCTTGACAATTCCTTGCCACCCATAAGTCCTTATGTATAACCACATACACCTTCCGTTCATCCATTCAATCCCAATTGCTCTTGTGTTCACAAGATGCATCAAAATACTTTCCGTTGTTTCGGGAATCCTTTGAGCCTACTGCCTTGCAGCTCCTTTTCAACCTACGGATAATCCCACACATTTATCATGGATCCGTTCATCCTAAGTGGTTCTTGTGATTCCCAAAATACTTTTAAATACTATTCGATCTCTCGACAATTCTCGGCAACCTACTGCTTTGGAGATTCTTCTTACCTGCTTGCACTATGATTAATCTCGTTTGTCTTGTAGTCTTTGTTGACCTCCCTTAGCATTGCCATTCTGATCTTTTGAATCATCGTGTGTGCTAGTGCACACAATCGTCAGTTGATCCCTATGAATCCATTCTTCTGGCTGAGACGTCATTCCGGACATGAGCTGGTTCTCGGTAATTCAAACCTTAACTGATTAACCTTCAAGCTTCTATTCGAATTATTCATGTTTGACCGATGTATCTGGATCTGATACACCGATATGGAAGTGATAATTCCTTTGTACTTAAGCATCGAATTATTCCGATGCTTCTATCTCCAATGCTTTGGCATTCTTTCTTCTTATGGTTGAGTACCGATACTCACACCAGACTCTATGTACCCCCACCTGACCTTTGGTGGATTACTACCTACCGTCCCCTTGTGCCTTAAGTCATTCATGAATTTTCCCGGATATCAGATGCCTCTGGCGAATGATATCATCTACTCGATGTCGTTAGCCTTCTGCTTTCGAACTTTTATCCCTCGCTTATGATGTTTGTTGTATGGGTTTAAAAATGCCCCGATGGGTTAACCCTATGCTTCCCCTAATCTGTATGAACCGAAAATTCTGCGGGTCACACTCTACTGGTGTTATGCCAGATAAAATTCCAACACGAGAACTTCATCGAAATCGAGAAGTGAATGAAAGGTATTGCATTGAAGAAGTGGGAGTCGACCCTGAACCTTGTGTTCATGCCCATCGATACTATGTAGAACTTATCATGAAAGCTTCCCGTTAAGATAATTAACCCCCTTGGTATATATTCTTCTACACCTATGATCCACCATTCTACCTTCGAGTATTACCCCTGGTATCTCGAGGATATCATACCTTTGCACTACATCTAATAAATTTTGATGGGACAATACTTTTCTTTGTCGTAACCACACTATGGGTTTTGGGTTGTTGTCAACCGAGAACACCGAATACTTTTGCTTCACCATTCCGTTTGCTTGATGTCGCCGTTGTTCGATTGTATTTTCTTGAAACCTTTGACATGATGTGTCGTGGTCATCATCAACATTTTGCCTTATTCCAAGTGTCAATTTAATTCATTGTGGGAAATACCATTCTTTCCCCTCGATGATTTGTTTCATCATTGACAACCCCCTTTGACTCCCTGCCAATACAAACATGGTCATGTATATCTTGCTCTACTTTCCCTTGGGAAATATATACCCCTGATACTTGTGTATCATCACATTTTCCTTTTCATTGGTCTGTTTAACCTTTCTTTGAATATAAATTATCCGAGCAAGTGATAATTCCCTGCTGATGTAAACACTTCAGTGTACTACTTTGTCCGTACAACCTGTTACTACTGTTGATAACATTTCGGTAACCACCGATGGATGAGAACTTTGCCTATTGGTCTGCCTCGTCTTAACGAGCAGGAAAATGGTTCTCTTTGTCCCTCGCCCTTGGCACCGACGTTGTTGCCGACATAGCTAACAAGCTATTCTCTGGCTTACCTTGCAACTTGATCACATTTTTTGTCACCACCCTTATTATTCAATGTGGTCCCATAACCCATAGTTCCACAGGATCGAAACCTGACTCTCTTGTACCTTTCCTTTCTCGAGGTTATTCCTCTTGCTTGACCTTGTATGCAACTCACGAGTCCTATACCTTGTGATATTTAGTTCGATAACAGACTCAATGCTTATTCCTGATGCTCTGGACCCTTTTTCATCCTCTGTTATCATCATCTAGTTCTTGCATATCTGCTTGAAACTTCTCATGCCTTCTTTTGTTTCTCTCGATGTATTCCCGTGAGTCTAAACTCGGAAGATACTTTGTACCCCATTCCCTTGGACAACATCGATTGATTAACCTGGTACCGATCCGACCCCCTTAAGTGTCCCTCCTACCCTATCCGTAGGGACGCTGAAGCCCCAAAGGAAGGATGGAAAATCGTCGAGATGCACTGATGCAGAGAAATGAAGACATCAACGAGAAGGATTAACTTCTTCGAGAAGAACAACAAGACCCAGAAGATTTGTTAGGATACGAAACCAGAACTCTATCCCTAGCACTACCTTGTAATTCTCGGGACGAGAATTCTTTGTAGTGGGGGAGATTTGTAACACCCTCAGTGTCAAGCTACAGTGATTAATCTTGTTAATGACTAATCCCAGCCATTAACCATGCTCTAATCATCTATGAAAAAAATCTTAATAAAAGATCCACTTGGTTGGAATTGAAAACAAAGTGGAAAATAAATCTTTAACTAGAAATTGTGCAACCAATTTTATATAATGCTAAATAATCAGTGGTCCATGAAAATGTAGAAAGAGGTATTTATTAAAATGTTTAATAAATTCAAACAAATAAAAATAGTAGCAAAATACCCACTTTATCCCTTTTTAAATAAAACAGAAATGCAAATGATTTTTGTTGATCCCAAAATTTTTGTGGCATCACCTTATAGTGTAATACTAATATAGCAACGAGTTTCACATTTTTATAAAATCAGATTATAGACCAATAAAATATTAAATGAAAATAATAAAGAAAAGAAAACAAAAAGGGAAACACCTAATTACCGCTATGGGCAAGGCCCACCCAACAACAACCCAGCCCAGCCCACCCCATTCCCCTTCTCCTTCCTCGCTACAGGAGGCAGGGCGTGCGTGGCGGCCATCCCATGGCGCCATGGCCACGGCTGCCTCGCTGTCGGCCATCCCCCGGCCCCCTTGGAGGATAAGACTCCCCTCATGCCCTCCCACAAACCCTAGCCCCTGGATCTTCCCCGCCTTCTTCCCCTCGTGACTCCCTCTCTCTGGCGAGCTCGCCCGAGCCGCCATGGACACGAGCTCGCGCGACCACCGCGCCTCCCACCCTCAGCCGCCATGTCCGGAAGACTCCCCATCGTCTCGAACGCCGACTCCGCCCTCGAGTTTGAGCCGAGCCTCATTGTAGCCGCCGAATCGCGCTGCTCCTCCACCACGACCGCCGTTTGTCGCTGGCAAAATTCGTCGCTGATGGACCCTCCCCGGCCTCCCCGAGCACCTCCGTCGAGCTCACTGTGAGGTCTCCCCCTCGTAGCTCCCCCCTTCAATTTGCTCGTTGTAGACCCCTACGTTCGCCATCCCGGCCACACCCATGCCCCGACCGTCGTCGTCCGTCACCGTTGCGGACGCTCCAGCCGCCCTCAGTTCATGTCTCTGGCCCCATTTGGTGCGCGCTCGTTCGCTCTTTCGAATGAGATGCCCCCCGCACATTTTGGTCGCCTGTGTGTAAGTCCCAGCGCGCCGCCGTGCGGTTCTGTCAATGGCGCCACCGGCGTTGGTCGCTGTCGTCGCCTCGCCCCTCCCCATGGGTGTGCGCTTGCACTAGTAGGTGCGGGTGGGCAGGGGCTAACCCCTGGCAACCTCGGACTCGCCCATGGTCGCCGGAGCGCGGCTCCGGTGGGTCGTCACCGTGCTGCGGCTCGTCGCCGGTGTGCGGCCCTGATAACGAGTGGGCTTTGTTCCACTAACAGTGGGGCCGCTGGTTTTGTTTAGCCTCTAATCCGTGATTAAGCAAATGAACCCCCCCCCATGTGGTACTAACATGTGGGACGACCCCTTTAGTTAACTGCTGATTTAGAACAAATAGAAATACCCCTCTCACTTACCGATGGGCCCAGACCCTTAACTTAATTAAAATTGATTAGATTAACACTGTGCCACTTACACATGGGTCCCGCTGTCAGGTTGTTAATTAAAATGAATTAATATTAAATCCAGTGTATGACATGTGGACCCCACTGGCTTTTTAATAAATTAAATTGATTTAAATTGCTTCTGTGTATGACATGTGGGTCCACCCTGTCAGCACTGTTTTGGATAAGTTTGTCGATAATGTTGAATTTAAATAATAAACGAAATTCGGAAATTATTTTAAAATTGTTTTAAACTTAGAAATTCAATATCTTTTAGACTGTAACTACGATGAAAAAACTTTATACATCAAAATTGATCAGAAAAATGTAACGAATACAAATACTCTACCTGCGTACACACATCACCCCTCTAACATACCGAACCCGAGACTTTCCCCCTCCGGATCGTCTGTACGGTAATTACCAGGTACCGGTAAAACTTTCCAGATGGAAATATTCTGAACATAAAAGTTGTTCGGAATGCATCAACGATCACGGATACACTATCCACAGGTATGTCAGATATTCACGACAGTACAGGCATGGAATCTTCCCCCATCGGGCCGTCTGTCGGTAATCACCCGGAGCCGGTATTTCATCCCCGGATGAATTCCCGCTCCGAGAATAACCCTTTGCACTGCGTTAGAACACCGTTAACATTGCATTTATCATGTCATGCATCTGTTTTTATATGCTTGCTTTGTATTCACTGTCCCCCCCCCCTTATTCTCCGATAGACCCCGTTGTTGCTGCCGACTACACCGCTGCTGGGTACGACTACTTCGTTGACGACCCTACCCCTACCATCGAGCTTCCAGGAAAGCAGAGCCATTTTCCTTCCCCGGATATCACCTATCTATTCCGTGCATTTCTTGCACTAGGCATGGTCACTGCTGCTGCTACGTTACAATCCTATTCGATTGCATAGCCTGTTTTTGTCGCCCCTTGATGTACCTTGCTTTATCCTATGCTGCCTATAATAATTATGCATTATTCAGCAGTGAGCCCTGCGCTTTGTTAGACAACTAGGACTAGATAGCGGGCCGTGATTACTCTGGGAGTGACACGAATACAATATATTAACTGTAACAGGTACGGTACAATGCAGACACCGCCTAAGACCCCCTAGCTCGGCTCTGACGAGCCACCATCAAGTGTGAGCTATCAAGGAGTAATCCTTGTACTCAACTCGTTGCTGATTCTGTATAGCCGCTCTAGGTACCTGAGAAACGGTTGTCCTTAAAGGTAAGAGTCGGGCGACCCAACGGTGCCCGCGAGCGGTATTTCGTCGGGAACGACATGGAGGGTACGACCGACGTTACTGGCGTGCTTGGCCCCTGCTCATATCTCGCGAGAGTTACCAAACCACGAAAAGTCTAGCTCTACCAAGAGCACACATGAGACAAGATAAGGAGACTGTTCACCTTGTTGGTAACCGCGTGCTTTGACGGGACGACAGGGCAGGCCCCGACATTACTGGTGATCCTTGTTGTTGTTCGTTGTCCGTTGTGTTGTTTGTCAGACAGCGGTAACGGTTGTCTGCGAGATAATATTAAAATGCTAATTGGTTTGTTCGATGACTTGAGAGGCCCGTTGGTCTGTACGCACTACCTTCATGTGCGATAAGGAGTTATGGGCTCCCCTGCTTCGTAGTTTGTCCGAAAGCTCTTCAGACGTCAGCAGTGCCACGGGATGCTTGCCGGGAAGCGGTGTTGTCTTCTTTGCTGCAGCAGGTGTATTTGGATTTGCTTTTGCTTCACCGGCCAGTCTCGTACCGTGCAGAAGTGTGGAAGGGTGAGGGACCTAGACCCCTGAGCGCATAGGATATAGTCCGGCGGATGGCCTCTCTGCTCAGTCTAGGATGGGCTGCGCCGTGTCGGATAGCTTTGGTGGAGCGTTCCCTAACAATTTGCCCGCCACCCTGGAGATCCGAGCGTGCAGGCTGAACAGTAGTGCACCCCTCCATGGAGTTTAATCTATTCGAATAGCCGTGTCCACGGTAACAGGACGCTTTATGCTGAAGCTGGATCTTACCACTACAAACTACTACTATTAATCTGTTGGTTCCAGGTTTTCTTCCTCGCCGGGAAGTCGAGGAGGGGAACTCGGAGGCATTTATTATTAATAATTATTACAACTTACTATTATACAATGCTGCAATAACTTCTGCTTCATTGTTACTTTATGCTTTATATGAACTGTTGGATGTTCTCTTCTTGTGCTGCAAGACTCGTCGGAAGATGCTAGTCTTCGATAGGCCTAGCTTCTCACCCTTATTATGATTTCTACCTTGCGGTCCACTATATACAGCCTCCCCTTTCCATTTGATACAAATGCATAAATGCTTAGTAGCGGACGTAAGACTCTCGGGTATGCTAGATACTCACCCTTTCTTTATTTCCCCCTTTTTGTTTTGCCTGATCGGCCTCTGCAGTCGATGTTGGATCCTTGGAGTCCAGGAGCAGGAGATTCCTGATGCCGACCACGGCAACATGAAGATCCCCGATGCCTACTACTACGTCGAGTTCCCCGTTGACCAGGAGTAGTTAGGAGGTTCACAGGCAGGAGGCCTCGCCTTTTCGATCTGTTGTTATTTGTCTTAGCCTTCTTAAGGCAACTGTGTATTCTTGTGTCTGTACTCAGATACTATTGCTTCCGCTAACTTCGTGATCTCGAGCTCTTGTATTCGATCCCTCATGGCCCTTGTCTTGTATTAAACAACTTGTATTATTTTATTTGTAGAGTTGTGTTGTGATATCTTACCGTGAGTCCCTGATATCGATCGTGTACCTTGCGTGTATGATTACTGTACACGGCTTGATTTTGGGGGCGTCACACATAGGAAGTGGGTTAGGCCTAAATGTGTCTCATATTTGCTTCTTGATGCTCTATTTTGCTTCAAATCCTTATTCTTATGAGAGCATCTTTTAAAATCTTCATGCCTAGCTTAAAGGCGTAAAAAAACGCTTGTTGGGAGGCAACCCAAGATGTTTTTACTTTTGTTTTTAGTGGTCTTGATGATTGTTACTACTGTAGCAACATCATTGTATCTTTATTTTTTAAGCGTTGTGCCAAGTTTAGCCTCCGATTGCAAGAAATTTCAAAAGTTGTGACATGCTGTCGAGAAAATAGATTCTGTCCTTGGAGGAAAAAATTAGCCTAAAATCACCAGATCTGAATTGTTTTGACAGTGTGCTCTATACAATTGACTTTCGAGCGTCTGTTCTGAGTTTTTTTATTGAGTTGCAGAAGTACCTTAAAAAATTTATTTACTACCTATTGTTCTGTTTTCATAGATTCTGCCACATTTTGCCTCTCCTTACTTTTGCAAACCATAAGCTTGCTTTTCCTTTGCAAATTATTTTTGGCAATCTTGATAAACAGTATCCCTTCAAGAATATCTTTATTTCCAGTGGAGAAAAAATATTTTATTAAGGGTACTAACCTCTCTAATTAGCTTATGATGAGTTATGTATGAAGGGAGTTTTCAAGTGTGCGAGGGAAGATGATGAAAAAGATCCGGGAGTTTCAAACGCTCAACCTTGGGGATTCCCCCATGCATTCCCCATAAATATTCAAGGAGACTCAAGCGTCTAAGCTTGGGGGTGACCCCGTGCATCCCCTTCTCCATCAACAATCATCAGTTCGTCCTCCGTCTCACTATATTTTTATCACTTCATGCGTTATGTGCTATGCTTGGAGCGTCTCGCTCTTAGGTTTCCTTTTTAGTTTTCTTTAGCTTTGCTAGTTGTTCATAACAAGTTAGAACCCAGCTTACTTTGTGTGGGAGATAAACATGCTCCACTTCAAACTAGAACACATCATAGGATTTTCATGCTTACCTTTCTTCTGTTGTGTGTTCATTATCCTTTCGTAGCTGCTGCCATGTTTAGCTCTTAGTTTTTATGTTTATCTTTTGCAAGAGCTTTAGCTTTTGTTTAGTTTGTTGCTGGAACTCTCTTTAGTTTTCATGTTTATCTTGTTAAGAGAGTTGGTTGTTGCACTGAGTTGTGTCTTGTCTTGAAGTAGGTAATTTTGGTTGCTATTCAATTGTAGTTTTAACTTGCAATAGTTTTGAGGTATTGTTGTGAGTAATGTTTAAACTTTTGGTGTCAAGAGCTCTAGCCTATTAGTGATAGGTTCATATTTTGGGAAATCCATGCTTATTTTCAAAAACTACAAAAACTAGTTGAGAAATCTAGCTACTAGATGGATCACTAATCTTTGGAGGGATCGGATATTAGAGTACACTCACGTACCATGAGTCGAGGATGCGCAAGGATAACCAAACCCCCATACACTCCTCCTCGGGGTACTTGTCTCTTTGTGAACCTCCTTATTAGATTCAGAGTTACCGATAATAAGTGCATGAGTTCTTCGGACTAATGTAAGTATTGAAAGTTGACAATTCCACCTCCTCATATTTGCTAGCCTCTTCGGTACCGTGTATTGCCCTCTTCTCACTCCGAGAGTTGGCGTCCACCTCGCCGGTGCATCCAAACCCTTGGCATGATACGCTCTGTCATCATAAACCTCCTTATATCTTTCCTCAAAACAACCACCATACCTACCTATCAAGGCATTTCCATAGCCTTTCCGAGATATATTGCCATGCAACATCCACCTTGTCATGACTTAATCTTCATGTCATACATGTTCCTGCTACACTGGCAGAGGCATAAATTTGCATACATAAATATAGCTACATCTTCTTTATGTTGAGTACTTTGTAAAGTGTGGAGATCTTCTATACCCTCTTGTAAAATAGAGTGTTGCCCTTAAGTGAGGAAAAGATACCAAAGAGTACAAAATTAAAATATCCCAAAGAGGACAAATGAGAGTTAAATAGAAAGAGCCATTGAGGCCACCAAAAAAATACAAAAAAATCCACACTCGTACTCCCTCTATATCTTGTACTCCATAGAGGTGATCATATATGCATATAGCTATGTGGGGACCTTCACAATAGAACTTGGCTTGTATATTCCAAGAATGAGCCTCCTCAAACGAGCTCTAGGTCTTCATGAGCGAGCAAGTTGGATGCACCCCCACTAGTTCCATTGGAGAGCTTTTCTTAGCTCATATGTGCATCCGTTGCATGGCAATCCCTACTCCTCACATCATGTCTATCATTTGGCCTTCTCGGCTATGATTGTACTCATTGATGTGAGCCTTTGTCACCCTTTTTCTCTTCCTCCTCCATCGTATCTCTCCCTTTGACATCCTAAGTGTCAACTCTCGTGCTTATGCTCATCCATTGCATGAGTGCTCAAAATATCGAAAAGGAGTGGATCAAATTGACTTGTACCTGGCTAGTGGTCTGGCAACGAGTCAAGATAAGATTCCAAAGAAGACTAAGTGTGAAACTTTAGTAGATTAAGTTCTCAACAAATATGTTTTTCTCTCTCGTATTCCCATCTCCCCCTTCTTGCACTCAAACACCATCTGGAGACATTCGAGTCACGGACAGCAAGAGCTCTTGCACCTTAATGTTCTCCTGTTGCTTGTTTCAATGCTAATATAGACTCTTGCTTGTTATGACTTGAATTGAATTACATACCTTGATTGCTTTACTTTCAAAGTTCTTATATGGTTGTTAGCATTTCACCACAGAAATTATGCCTGTTATCATTACCTACTCGAGGACGAGCAGGAATTAAGCTTGGGGATGTTGATACGTCCCAAACGTATCTATAATTTCTTCTTGCTCCATGCATGTTTTGTGTGATATTGCTATGATCTAGATACACTTTCATATAATTTTGATAATATTTGGACTAACTTATTAACTCGGTGCACCCCAGTGCCAGTTCCTGTTTTCTGCTATTTTTCTATTTCAGGTTCCCCCCATATTAAAAGTGCTCTAAAAATGTCACAACCCCAAGTTAGGTATGTGCTAGGATCAAGTTCTACTTTGCATCATGCCAAAAATTCAAAAAGAAAATCAAATTTGGGGAAAAGAAAAGCCCTGAGAAATTAAATCAAATGGCCAGATAAAAATCTTTTTCCAAAAATCATTTGAACATTTGGAAAATTCCTATAAATGGTGCTGATCATTTTAAAAATGGTTTGGGAGCAATCCCATGCTCATGGAATTTTCTAATATTCAAACAGTGCCTTGAAATTAATAAAATAACCCTATTTGAGTTAAGATTCAAATTATTTGAATTTTAAAAATGTTGAAACTTTATAAGTGGCTAATCTATTTTATTATGAAGCCATATAAATTTTTCAGCATTTAATAAAATGCCTAGCTATTTTTTTTAGCACAACAAAACAAAAATGCAGAAAAGTAAAACAGAGAGAAAAGGAAAAATGAGCTTACCTGGCAAAGCAGCCCAACCCACACTGGCCGGCCCAGCCCAGCAGCCTTTCTCCCTGTCGTCTTCCTCCCCGCGCCCCCAAGGTGCTCGGTGGAAAGCCACCGACGCCACCGACGACACCGCGACGCCCCACAGCCCTCCACCTGCCCTCCCCGGCCCTTCTACGTGCCCCTGGAGACGCACCCGAGTGCCACGCCTCCATTCCTCCCCTCCAGAGCCTCTCCCTCTCACTCCTGCGACGAGCCCGACGACGAACCGAGCGCCGCTGTCGCCATGTCGTGAAGAACTCATGGCCACCGTCGTCTCCGATCCAAGCCAAGGTGTCCATTGCCTCCGCCGTCCTCGACTACGTCACCGTGCAGAAGGAATCGTCCCGAGGAGCTCCAGAGCCGCCGCCCCCTTCGTCGTCTTCAACTCCGGACGCCGCAAGTCGCCTTCAAAATCCGGCAGCTCCAGTTCCTCCCCAAGCACGCCGTCTGCTCCATCGCCTTCCTGGTGAGCAGCTGCGTCTTATGCCTATCCCCGCGCCCCCTAACTCCTCCTCTGTGCCATTCCGCCATGGGAGCCGAGCACAGCCTCCGCCATGGACGAGCTCGAGCTCACTCCCGTGCTCCTTCTCCTGCACCAGGTTGCCCGTCGTCTAACCCATGCTCTTACGCGTCGTTTACGCCCACTGCTGCTTCTCCTCGTGCCCCGAATCGACGACTGCGTCTAGCCAGTGGCTCCGCCGCCGCTAGGGCTCGACGCCGGCGTCTCCACGGTGCCTCACAGCACCCGTACCTTGGCCCATTCGACGTGCGACGTCAAGAGCTTCAATCCAGTGGTCGCAGTGCTCAAAATGGTGCCCGGAATCACCCTCCAGTGTGTCGCCGCCGTGCTGGAAGGTCGCCGGCGGCTAGCCGCCGGCAGGTCCGACGTGGCCGGGTTAAGTTAACCCCTAATCCCGCCCCCCCAGTGAGGCTGACAGGTGGGCCCTGGACCCCTAATCCCTCTATCAGTTTAAATCAAAACGGGGATTAACCCCAGACCCACTGACAGGGTTGGCCCACTCGTCAGTCCCCTGCTGATGTCATGCTGATGTAGTGATGACGCAATAATGAATTTCCAGAGATTAAAAGAATTAAAGAAATTCCAGAAATTCCAGAAAATACCCCAAACTTTGGAAATTCATAGAAAATTCATATTAACTCCAAATTGGACAAATAATATATGAAAAATGATCAGGAGAAAATAAGCTATCCAAAAATGCAACTTTCAACTATGTTTGAGTTGATTTTAAAATGGGACCAATAGCATATGTCATTTGAATTATTTGGAATTAATTCAAATTCAAATCAAATGCTTTTGCAACTTGGACCATGGAATTATACTACATTTCAACCACACATCAGAGGCATATCATACACATTTGAAGATGATTCAAATTGATCAAACCATGTCACATATAACTTGACTAAGTTTGAATTCAAATTGGAGTTTGAATTTGCAATTCAATTTGCAATATACTCCATTTAAATGGAATTGCCCAAACACATCAGAAACATGTACATCAAGTTTCAACCTTCAACCATGTGTTTGTGCATGGTATTTATATTGCTTCCTTGTTTGTTGTTTGTCGAGTAGAAGTGGAACCGGAGCAGGAGGCTTCCCCCTTCGTTGAAGACACTGTTATCGAAACCTCGTCAGCAAGGCAAGCAAACCCCCATTGATCATGTCTATAAAATCCCACTTCCCTCTCATGTCTCGCTTATGCATTGTTTAGGATGATCACCATGATAACGTTTCTATCGCATAGTTGAACCCATATCCTTTGCATGACCTATCATCTTGTCACAGTAGTAAGCAAACCACAATCCTAGCAGATGTAGGAGTTGGTTGATATCATGTGGCCACTGCAACTGTTACTGCTTATTGCATGCTTAGTGGTACAATGAGGTTGCTTATGATGTGAGTCGGGATGATGATAAACATGGTGTTGATGAAAGTGAAACGTGTTGGTGAATCTACCCTAATACAAGGTGAACGATGAGAGGCTGTGTAGGAGTACACAGTGGGTTGTCTCGTTGAACACCGCCCTAAGCCCGAGTTCTTGTGTGGTGATCCAAGACGAAGAGTACTACCACATGTTGGGCACATGGACCCCCGCTCAACCTACTAACTCACCCCTTCTCAGTTCAATGAGTCGCATTAGTTCGGAGTTCTGGTAGGTCTGTGCCACGGTCTGCGAAGTGGAAGAACGGCTATTCAGACCGGCTTGGGACCCTGCACACATCTTCTGGGACCACATCGGTAAACCGGCCGGGTTCACGATGTGGATTCCAGCCCAGATAGGCGTCTCCTTTGAATTTGAGTTGGCTGTGAGGTAAAAGTTGTGGGAATTATCCTCGCCGGCACCTCTTGAACGGTGTCGAGTACAAAGGCGGTAACTGATAGTTTCATGTGTGTAGCAGTACACCCCTGCAGGGTTAACAAAACTATTCGAATAGCCGCGTCCGTGGTAAGGGACTACTTGGAGAGCTGTGCTCGATTATTAGACAACTTGAACTGGATACTTCTAAAACTCGCAAGATAAGCGTGAGTGCTATGGTGTGCTTCTCGTGGGGAAGTCGAGGAAGTAACCATAGTGGTGTAATTGGTTGAAGAGATGTAGTGGACTCGTGTACGCTTCTTACCTCAAGTCTGGTACTCGTAGTTCAGGATTAGCCAAGTCAAAGCTGGCACTTCTGCAAGTGAAACCCCACCACCCTTTACCTTGATACATATGCATGAGTAGTATAGCTCCTATGTAAGTCTTGCTGAGTACGATTTTGTACTCACGTTTGCTTAATCTATGTTTTAGATGAACCCACCGACCCCGATGGTGGCTTCTACCCGAAGCTCGAAGAATGAAGACTCAGACCAAGACCAAGCTAGTGTAGTCCCAGTCAGACGACTGGTTCCCTCGTGGAGGGCTTGTTTTTAGATAAGGCTTCTCTAAGCCATTTGTTAAACTTGTCTGTACTCAGACCTACTTGCTTCCGCTTGTCTGTTGTAATGTTGCATCACATGCATTGTGATCTCTGTGTGCACTCTGTAAGAGTTATTAATAAAGATGTATACTTTGTAGAGAATTGCAATGATACCTGCTATTCATACAAGGCATGTGTGCTGCGTGTATGTTTATAACATGCATGTCTTTGTATGGGTTTTCCAGACCTTAGTCGTGATCTGGCTGGCGGTCTTTTATACACCAAGTGGCCCATAGATGTGCGCAGCTTGGGGCATCGCGATGCGATTGTTCGAGACTCTGTCTCGTGCACACTTTGATGTATGATCGAGCCCGCCCTAGACCCCAACTAAGTGATCGGGCTGGAGTAAGTCTATGTAAGGGTTATAATACAATCGATAGTATGGTTGAGGCGACTTGCCTATGAGTATGGGAGTTCATCACCCATATCATTTAGACTTGTGTGCGGACGATGAGGACCCATTTCAGTTGATCATCCGGCCTGGATGGGATGCCCCTCACGTTCGATGCTTTCCGAGCACGTTCTGTGCTTGGCCTTGTCTGCTTAGACAAGTGGGTACGGTTCTCGGCTCTCCATATGATTGTGTTGTAGCGAGGCTTGCATACGCTAACCCCGGGTCCCGACAAAAAATTTGGGGAAAATCAGATAAAAATTCAGCGTACGGCGCCCTTCCGGAATCACCAAGGTGGGGCCAGAGGGCCACCACCAGGGGCCCAGGCGCCCTGGTGATGCGCCCTTGGGGATGGCCGCGCCAGGGGGGGCGCCTAGACCCTTGGTGGCCCCCTGGCTGCCCCCCTTCGCCTATATATTCTCCGTTACGGGATTCTTCCAAGGACAGGACCCTTTTTCACGATATCGCCTCTGTTCCGCCGCCGCCGCGCTTCCAAGATCGGGAGCACCAGAAGACCTCTTCCCGGCACCCTGCCGGAGGGAGGATTGACCTCTGAGAGCTTCCCCTACACCATGGACGCTTCCCGGATGATCCGTGAGTAGTCTACCTTGGACCATGGGTCCGTGATCGGTAGTTATGTGATGTTCTCCTCCCCTCTTTATTCTTCATGGATTAGACCTTGTGAGCTGCCCTACATGATCAAGGCACATATGTAATTCTTTCTATTGTTGCTATGCTGAGTTTGCTGGGATTTTATGGATTATGAGACTATGTTCAATTTGTGATTGAGTAATATATTTTGTTCTTATCTTGTATATTTTTGTTCCTAAGTAATTCTTGCATGTTCTCCGTTGCCGTTTATTGCTTTGGCCAAGTAGTAGGTAGTGACCCCAAGAGGGAACGTTATGCTCAATTGTGGGTTCATGCCCCCTGATGACACGCTTGAGTGACAGAATCATGAGTCTAGGGAATGTATTGTTTCCACAAGGGGGAAACAACAGTGCTTGTAACCGCGGTTGCAAGGATTGTTTACTTTACGCAAAGTTCTTTTAATGCAGTTGTCTGTTTCTTTGGGTTTACACTTTGGGTGGGGCTCGCAACTTAATACCAGCGAGATCTTCTGGATAGATATCTCAAGGTGGATGATTAGTAGTAGATGCAGTTGGATTTCGGTCTACTTATTTTGGCGTACCGATCATACGTCCAAAACGTATCTATAATTTCTGATTGCTCCATGCATCTTTTGTGTGATATTGCTATGATATTTATGCACTTCCATACACTTTTGATCATATTTGGACTAACCTATTAACTCAGTGCACCCCAGTGCCAGTTCCTGTTTTCTGCTGTTTTTCTATTTCAGGTTTTCCCATTACTTAAAGTGCCAGAAAAAATCCGAGAAAAATATAGGAAAAATCAACATACAGGAAGCTTCAGGAAGAGCCCAAGTGGGGCCATGGGTGGCCCAGGCGGCCACCTGGCGCGGCCACCCTCTAGGTCGCGCCAGGGGGGCGCCTGGGGCCCCTGGTCCACCTCTGGCTGTCCCCCTTCGCCTATATATCTCTCTCGTCCCAAAACCCTCGAGGACATAACCCTTTTTCGCGATATCTCCTCTGTTCTGCCGCCGCAGCGCTTCCAAGATCGGGAGCACCAGGAACCCTCTTCCCGGCACCCTGCCGGAGGAAGGAACCACCTCCGGGAGCTTCTCCACAACCATGGATGCTTCCCGGATGAACCGTGAGTAGTCAACCTTGGACCATGGGTCCATGATCAGTAGCTATGTGATGTTCTCCTCCTGTCTTTGTTATTCATGGTTTAGACCTCGTGAGCTTCCCTGCATGATCGAGGCACATATGTAATCTTTCTGCTGTTGCTATGCTGAGTTTGCTGAGATCTGATGGATATGAGACTATGTTCAGATTGTGTTTGAGTGATATATTTGATTCTCCTCTTTTACATTTATGTTCTTGAGTAATTCTTGCATGTTCTCCGTTGCTGTTTATTGCTTTGGCCAAGTAGTAGGTAGTGGCTCCAAGAGGGAGCGTTAGGCATGATTGTGGGTTCATGCCCCCTGATGACTAGCTTGAGTGACAGAAACATGAGTCTAGGGGATGTGTTGTTTCCACAAGGGAGAAAACAACGATGCTTGTACTTGCGGGTGCAAGGATTGTTTACTTTACGCAAAGTTCTTTAATGCAGCTGTCTGTTGCTTTGAGTTTACACTTTGGGTGGGATTCACAACTTAATACCAGCGAGATGTTCTAGATAGATATCTCAAGGTGGATGATTAGTAGCTAGATGCAGATGGATTTCGGTCTACTTGTCTTGGCGTACCGCCCAAGCTTTTGAGCCTCTTCCTTTCTTTGTAGCATAGTTAGCATTGGTTTGCGCACATAATCCTGTCAATTGCCCAGCTGTAATTTGTTTACCTTGCATGGCTATTTAATCGTCTTTTGGGAGAGATACATCACTAGTGAACATCATGGGACCCCGGTCCATATTTCCACCACTGTTTACACCCGCTATTTATTTTCTCCTTTATTTCCTTTTCTGTTGCTATCGCTATCATTATTATCCCGTGCGTTTGATCCTTTGTAAACAACAAGGCCGGAGGGATTGAAAACCTCTCTATACTCGTTAGGAGCAAACTTATTTGTTGTGTGTGCAGGTCCACGACAACCGCCTAATTGGTGGCGCCGTTGTCACCTTCCTGTCGTTGTCGGAGTCCTACTGGAGACAAACCTTGGTATCTTCACCGAGGGAAGTTTTCTGTTGTCTACATCTCAACCTTCCACTTTGGGTAACCAACGAGGGGCGAGAAGCCATCAAAGTTAATTTCTGGCGCCATTGCTGGGGACTCCACTCTTCAAGATAGGGGAGTTGCACACTATCTTTTATCTTTGCTTTTTAGTCTTGTTAGTTTACCTTTCAGTTTTTGCTTTAGTGTCCCTTATCAAATAAAAATAAAAATAAGTTACCTTGCTAGTAGTTGTCATTATGTCTGCTCCTTTTGCCTTTGGTGAAGCAGAAGTGCTCACCTTTAAACAAAGAGGTGGTGAAAGTCTGAAAGATGTCTGGTATAGAATTAATGATTCTCAAAAGAAAGCCACCAAGAAGCAATCCACTACTATCCTTCTTAGAAACTTTTATGTTGGAATTAATTCTTGGAATAGTTTTATTCTAGATACTGCTATCAATAGGAATTTCCTAGAAGTCCCAGTTTGGGAAGCTCTTAGTATTATGGAAAATCTTGTTGGAAACCCCCGTGTTGCTAGCATTCAAGAGGACATTACCCTAGCTCACATTATGAAAAAACTTGAAAAGATAGAGCTAGAGATGCCAAGCATTAATAAGATAAGTGAGTTGGATCGTAAGATTCAAGGGAATTTGAATAGACTCAATAGCTCCATGCATAAAATTTTCAAAACCTTGGAGACCATCAAATCCCTTGACTTGGATCCTTCTAGGATAGATAAGATTGAGGAAATCATTGAAACTCTAGGACCTACTTTCTCCTCAATCAAAATAAAAAAGGTAGAACTCCGGAAAAGAAGGAACCTAAGTTCGTTTACGTTCCAAAGGCTCCTCATTTCAAAAATAATCCATCTATTGCCAAAGGGGTTGAAACTGTGAAGACTTTGGAAGAGATACCTCTCTTTAGAATAAATGAAACCCCAATTGATCTTCCGCCTTTTGCTTTTATCCCTAGAAGTATATTTATTAGGCCTTTTTTTGAAAGTCCTCTTAAGGATGGTTGTACTATTGAAGAGCTTTTTGATGATCTTGATGATGGTTCAGTTGATACAACTTGATCTTTTTGCATCATGCCTAGCTTAAAGGCATAAAAGAAAGCGATTTTGGGAGGCAGCCCACAAAGAATTAGGTTTATTTTGCTTTTGTTGCGTCTTGATGTTTGTTACTATAGTATAAACATCATTGTATCTTTACTTTTCAGCTTTGTGCCAAGTTTAGCCTCCGATTGCAAGAAAGTTCAAACGTTGTGACGTACTGTCTAGAAAACAGATTCTGTCCTTGGACAGAAAAATTCGAATAAAATCACCGGATCATCTTTTTGATCTGAATTATTTTGACAGCGTGCTCTATATAATTGGATTTTGAGCGTCTGTTCTGAGCTATTTGATTTGAGTTGCAGAAGTGCCCCAAAAAAATTATTTACTACCTGCTGTTCTGTTTTTCACAGATTCGGTCCTGTTTTGACTTTTCTTCGTTTTGCAAACCTTAAGCTTACTTTTTCTTTGCAATTTTTTTTCGTGATCTTGAGAAACAGTAGATCTTCAAGAATATCCTTATTTCCAGTAGAGAAAAAATATTTTATTATGGGTACTAACCTCGCTAATCAGATTATGATGAGTTATGTATGAAGAGAGTTTTCAAGTGTGCGAGGGAATATGGTAAAAGAAGATTCAGGAGGGTCAAACGCTCAAGCTTGGGGATGTTGCATGCATCCCCAAGAAATATTCAAGAAGACTCAAGCATCTAATCTTGGGGATGCCCCCATGCATCCCCTTCTCCATCAACAATTATCAGTTCGTCTTTCGTTCCAATATATTTTTATCACTTCATGTGTTATGTGCTATGCTTGGAGCGTCTTGTTCTTTATTTCATTTTTCGTTTTCTTTAGCTTTGCTTGCTGTTCATAACAAGTTAGAACCCAACTTTATTTGTGTGGGAGAGAAACACGCTCCACTTCACCCTAGAACACAACATAGGATTTTCATGCTTATCTTTGCTGTGTGTGTTCTTTATCTTTTTCGTAGCTGCTGTCATGTTTAGCTCTTAGTTTTCATGCTTATCTTTTTAAGAGCTTTTGTTTAGTTTGTTTCTGGAACTCTCTTGAGTTTTCATGTTTATCTTGTTTAGAGAGTTTTCCTGTTGCACTGAGTTGTGTGTCTTGACTTGAAGTAGGTAATTGAGGTTGCTATTCAATTGTAGTAGTAACTTGCAATTGTTTTGAGGTATTGTCATGAGTAATGTTTGAAATTTTGGTGTCAAGAGCTTTATCCTATTAGTGATAGATGTCGTATTTTGGGAAATCCGTGTTTATTTTCGAAAAACCTACAAAATTAGTTGAGAACTTTAGCTACTAGATGGATCACTGATCTTTGGAGGGATTGAATATTAGAGTACACTCACGTACCATGAGTCGAGGATGCGCAAGGATAACCAAACCCCCATACACTCCTCCTCGGGGTACTCGTCTCTTTGTGAACCTTCTAATTAGATTGAGAGTTACCAATAATAAGTGCATGAGTTCTTCGGACTAATGTGAGTATTCGAAAGTTGACACTTCCACCTAGCCATATTTTTCTAGCCTCTTCGGTACCGTGCATTGCCCTTTCTCACCTCGAGAGTTGGCGCATACTTCGCCGGTGCATCCAAATCCTTGGCACGATACGCTCTGTCATCATAAGCCTCATTATATCCTTCCTCAAAACAGCCACCATACCTACCTATCAAGGCATTTCCATAGCCTTTCCGAGATACATTGCCATGCAAAATCCACCTTCTCATGACTTGATCTTCATGTCATACATGTTTTTGCTTGATCGATGAGCCTCATGCTAGTTGGGCCTTGCCCTAATCATTGCTACATGACGCGCTAGTATCATTGCATATCCTGCTACACTGGCAGAGGCATACATTTGTATACTTCATGATAGTTTCATTTTCTTTATGTTGAGTACTTTTGTAAAGTGTGAAAGATCTTCTATACTTCTTGTAATATATAGAGTGTTTCCCCTAAAGTGAGGAAAAGATCCCAAAGAGGACAAAATCAAAAGATCCCAAAGAGGACAAATGAGAGTTAAATAGAAAGATCCATTGAGGCCACCAAGAAAATACAAAAAAATAGAAAAAGGAGAAAAATAAATAAAAAGAGAGAAGGGGGCACACTACTATTCCTTTTGAGAGATCCACACTCGTACTCCATCTTATATCTTGTACTCCATAGAGATTATCATTCATGCATATAGCTATGTGGGGACCTTCACACTATAGAACTTGGCTTGTATATTCCAATGATGAGCCTCCTCAAATGAGCTCTAGGTCTTCTTGAGCAAGCATGTTGGATGCACCCCCACTAGTTCCATTGGAGAGCTTACCTTAGCTCATATCTGCATCCGTTGCATGGCAATCCCTACTCCTCACATCATATCTATCATTTGTCTTTCTCTCGCCTATGATTGTCCTCATTGATGTGAGCCTTTCACACCTTTTTGTCTTCCTCCCCCATCATTTTTCTCTCTTTGCCATCCTAAGTGTCAACTTTCTTGCTTACGCTCATCAAATGCATGAGTGCTCAAAATATCGAAAGGGAGTGGATCATTTTGACTTGTACCTGGCTAGTGGTTTGGGGATGAGTCAAGATAAGATTCCAAAGAATACCAAGTGTGAAACTTTAGTAGATTAAGTTCTCAACAATAAAAACTATGTTTTACTCTCTCGTATATCCCTATCCCCTTTCTTGCACTCAAACACCATTTGGAGACATTCGAGTCACGGACAGCAAGAGCTCTTGCACCTTTATGTTCTTATGTTGCTTGTTTCAATACTAATATAGACTCTTGCCTGTTATGACTTGAATTGAATTACATGCCTTGATTGCTTTACTTAAAAGTTCTTATATGGTTGGAAGCATGTCACCACAGAAATTATGATTGTTATCATTTACCTACTCGAGGACGAGCAGGAATTAAGCTTCGGGATGTTGATACGTCCAAAATGTATCTATAATTTCTGCTTGCTCCATGCATCTTTTGTGTGATATTTCTATGATATTGATGCACTTCCATACACTTTTGATCATATTTGGACTAACCTATTAACTCAGTGCACCCCAGTGTCAGTTCCTGTTTTCTGCTGTTTTTGTATTTCAGGTTGTCCCATTACTTAAAGTGCCAGAAAAATTATGGGAAAAATATAGGAAAAATCAGCGTACAGGAAGCTTCGGGAAGAGCCCAAGTGGGTCCAAAGGGGAGCCAGGGGTGGCCCAGGCGGCCACCTGTCGCGGCCACCCCATAGTCCGCGCCAGGGGGGCGCCTGGGGCCCCTGGTCCACCTCTGGCTGCCCCCTTCGCCTATATATCTCTATCGTCCCGCAACCCTCGAGGACATAACCCTTTTTCGCGATCTCTCCTTTGTTCCGCCGCCGCAGTGCTTCCAAGATCGGGAGCACCAGGAGCCCTCTTCCCGGCACCTTGCCGGAGGGAGGAACCACCTCCGGGAGCTTCTCCACCACCATGGATGCTTCCCGGATGAACCGTGAGTAGTCCACCTTGGACCATGTAACAGCCCAGTTTTTGCAAAAATTAAAAATTTTGTTTTCGGTGGGAATTGTTTGCTTGTCTGATTTGTTTGCGGTGTTTGCATCCCCGATTTATCGATCGGCGATTATTTCCCCCCCCTCTTATCTCATACCGGACGGAGACCGACCCTTGCCACCTTGACACTCGACCTTTGCGACACCGGGTTTCGCCCGATCACCGTTGCGAAAACCGCACGAAACCAGCCGCAGCCAACGGAACGAAAAACCCCGTTTAATAAGTAAACGGGATATTTTTATAGCGCGCCGGAAAGTGTTTTCGGAACGGTTCCAGCGCGAGGTGAATGCCTCCGGCTCGACTCGCTGATCGCGCAGTTCGAAGTTTTACCCGAATCGGAGGTACTGCGGACCCCCGGCGGTCAGAAACGTGAGCACCGCGCGCCCGAGAGAAAAACCGATGATGTTTTTGCAAACTGCCAGCCACCGGGGCTATATAAAGACCACCACACTCCCACCCACCTAGGGTTTCCCTAGGCAGCCACCAGCCCCCAGATCTGGCCCCAAATACCCCAATTTTCGCAGCAAACCCTAGCTCTCAGATCTGGAATCAGCCCAATGAGTTCTGGGCCGTCAGATCGTCAGATCTGACGGCCTCGGATGCTGCCACGTCACCCCCTGGATCTCCTCTATCCTTCCAACCACACGCGCCCACACCCAAGGAGGCCGAGCCGCCGTCGTCGTCTCCGGCCAGCAGCAGGCCGCCGGCCCCCTCCTCCTGCAGCTCCCTCTCCTCACCGCGACCTCCTCTCCTCCTCTCCCTTCCCCTCTCCTCTCCTTCCCTCCTCACCCCTTCTCTCCCTCCCCCGCAGGCCGCCAGGAGCAGCCGCAGCCGCGCCATGGACGGGGCCGAGCCGAGCTCGAGCCGCCGCCGGCGTCCTCCGCTCGACCATGCCGCCGACGCTCCCTCTGGCCTCCTCCTCGACCTCGCCTGCACCGCCAGCCGCTACGTGGGCCATCGCAGCCAGGCCGGCCAGCCCAGGAAGCCCCCTCCAGTGGGCCGTGGCCCATAGGGTGAGCGCCCCCAGCTCTTTTTGTCCTGCGCTGCTAGTTGGGCCGGCCCAATAGTTTCGGCCTGTCAACTGTTTTTTTTCTGTTTATTTATTTATTTAGGCAGTTTGTATTAGGATTTTTGTAGTGCCCGTAACTTTTTTTCCGTAGCTCCGATTGCGACGCGTAAAATATGAAACTTGCTTCGAATTGTGTCTAGTTTAATAATTTGTTGCTTGTTGCCATGTTTGACTTTTTTTACTTGTTGTTTATCTACTAATTACACTGCTTGCCACTGTAAACTGTAACTGCTATAACTTTTTATCTGTTGCTCTGTTTAAAATGTTCTTTATATGTAACTTGACTAGAATTGCATATAGATTGTGTTCTTTCTCTTCTTGCTTTCTAAATAAAATAATAAAATATTGTTTAGGCCAAACAGTACCAAATTCCATTTTTATCATGGGGTCCGCAATAGTTTGCATGTCTAGGATTTCACCCCACTTAAATTAACTAGCTTAGGTAGTTTATTTATGCTTCACCTCTTGCCATGTTTGTGTGCTATGCCATGCTTGCTTGAGTTGCCATGTTAACAACCGTTGGTTGATCACCTGTAGCTAAACAACTTGAAACACCGTAAACGTGTGGTATTCGTCGTGTGTGACGAGTACTCCACTTAAACCGTTAGTAACCGTTCTCGACGATAGATCCGTATCGTGTTGTCGTGCCTTGTGTTGTCTCTTTGATCTTGTGTTGCTCCGTAGTAATAGTGGTGCACCGTTGATTGCTTTCCAGTGTTTATCTTCTTGTGTGCTCCCGCGGGTACCTCTCGGAGACGATGCGAGCTTGCGATCGACTACACCTTCGGAAACCGACTTATCAACAGGCAAGGACTTTGCATTACTTATGATCCATTCTATTTCAACCAGCGGTTTGCATGATAGTATAGGTTAGGTTCGATGTTTGATCCTACCACATGTTTACAGCCTCTTTTAAACCCATCAGCCATGTCCCCTCCCAGCAAACCTTGTACTGCTATGTTACTTTTGCTCGTTGCTCAGCCCCTGCTTAGTATGCATGCTTAGGATGCTACGATGTTACCTGTTACTCCTTGGTTTGGGATATCACCTTATTATATTGTTGTTGATGATATGATTATTATAATGTTGACTATATTTGACGAAGGATGGAAGGTCTAGGCTATCCCGCCCCGACGCTTTGTTCCATTCGAGTCACCTAGGATCCGAGTTCCGGGTATTGGTTTTAAGAATGAGCGTGCCTAACCGCGTGTGGGATTTTATGGGGTCCCCTTTTCTTACCTATCTAGCTTCAAACATTTCTAGAGGTGGCCCAAGCTGATTTACCATTTGAAAACATGCATATATATCTTGTCGGGTCGCTCCTAGCAGATATCTTTTAAAACAACTTGGACCAGCGGAGACATGGTTTCCCTGTTGGTCCACCTTTGACCGGCGAGGGCCTGAGACCTCACGTGAGGCGTCTCGGTAACCCAAACCCTGTTGAGACGGAAGAGTCCGATCCGAGAGCGTGGCCAGCTTTTTGATTGGGTGTCGACTCCCCGGGGGCCACCCGGATTTGTTCATTGTTAGCTAGAGGGACTTGTCGTTTCGGATCTCTTGGAACTAAATCATAAAATGGTTGCCTATGATGGGTAGCAACTGAGAGTGATGGACGTGCGTGCGGAGCCTCGTAATGGGCAGTTGGTACACCCCTGCAGGGTTAAATCTTTTCGAGAAGCCGTGTCCACGGTTATGGACGACTTGAGACCTACTCCTTGTTCATAGACAACAACAACTGAGATAATCTTAATATAATTTGATCAACGTGTGTGTGTGCCTTGACTGCTTCTTCTTCGTCGGGATGCGAAGAGGAGGACAAGGATAGGATAGGTGTTATGATTGCGCAAGTAGTTGATAGCAAGACTTGTTGGAGGCGATTCCTCATCGAATGCTTGGCTTCTTATCTTACTCTCTAGATCGTTAGCCACTTCATAAATGCTAGTGCGGAAGCAACCTCACCACTTACCCCTTCCTTACCGTAAACTACTAGTTGTCCTAGAATGACGAGTGATGAAGTCCTTGCTGGGTCAGATGACCACTACAGTTGGATGCTGAGTACCTCTGTACTCATGATACTACCCCCAAACTCTTTTCAGGGTTCTTGATCGACAACAGGTATGGTGATCGACGTTTCACGTGGAGACTCGACGACGACTAGTTAGGCGGATCCCGGCGGAGGGCCTGGACCCGTGTGGTTATGGGGTCGATGCTTTTCTCTTTGCCAGTAGGCATTTGCTTGTAGTCTGTACTCAGACATGTACCTTCTGCTGTTGTATTGTATTTAAGGCAGTTGTATGCCGATTGTATGAGATGTTGTATCCTTGTATCTGTAATGTTGTGATATCATGTTGGAAATCCGGGGCATATGGCTTTGTCATATGTCGCGGTGGGACCGATATGTGCTTCGTCCCCGGATCTGGATGGAAACATCTAGATCTGGAACAGTACCGCATATCGGGCCTTACAACTTGGTATCAGAGCCTTACCGACCGTAGGATCCCTTCTCTTGCCGAAGTCGAGTCTAGACAAAAATTATTTTGTAGTTACTAAGTTAGTTATCGGAGAGTAGGATCTTTTTACTCCTTACCCTTGCTCTGGTCTGGACAAGTGTCGTAAGTGTTTTATTCTCGCCTTATCCCCTTCAAAACTCTAGGATCTCGAGTGTGTGGAGTATCGGAACAGTTACAATGCCTTGCTTGCAGCGTATTGTCTCGATTCCGAGCTCAGGGTGGGAATTCCTGTAGTACCTTTAGCTTCTCCGATTCTGGATATCATCTGGGTCATCCATTGCCATCCATCATTTTGCCAGTGTTTTTATGACTTGCGTCGAAAATCACTATCCCCTGATCTGGTTTTCGCGATCGTTCTTCCTCTTGTCACTGACGTTTTCGTTATTCCGACGATGTCGTCTCTCTGCGGAAAATTATCTCGACAGAAGTTCGACGTCGACATGGAGCAGAGTCCCTTGTTGGTGGTGTTGAAGATCGCCGTCTCTCTTTTCTCTTCCCCCTCTCCCCCGGATTGTCCTGGATCTCGGGACGAGATCCCTTGTGGGTGGTGTTGTATTGTAACAGCCCAGTTTTTGCAAAAATTAAAAATTTTGTTTTCGGTGGGAATTGTTTGCTTGTCTGATTTGTTTGCGGTGTTTGCATCCCCGATTTATCGATCGACGATTATTTTCCCCCCTCTTATCTCGTACCGGACGGAGACCGACCCTTTCCACCTTGACACTCGACCTTTGCGACACCGAGTTTCGCCCGATCACCGTCGCGAAAACCGCACGAGACCAGCCGCAGCCAACGGAACGAAAAACCCCGTTTAATAAGTAAACGGGATATTTTTATAGCGCGCCGGAAAGTTTTCGGAACGGTTCCAGCATGAGGTGAACGCCTCCGGCTCGACTCGCTGATCGCGCAGTTCGAAGTTTTACCCGAATCGGAGGTACTGCGGACCCCCGGCGGTCAGAAACGTGAGCACCGCGCGCCCGAGAGAAAAATCGATGATGTTTTTGCAAACTGCCAGCCACCGGGGCTATATAAAGACCACCACACTCCCACCCACCTAGGGTTTCCCTAGGCAGCCACCAGCCCCCAGATCTGGCCCCAAATACCCCAATTTTCGCAGCAAACCCTAGCTCTCAGATCTGGATTCATCCCAATGAGTTCTGGGCCGTCAGATCGTCAGATCCGACGGCCCCGGAGACTGCCACGTCGCCCCTGGATCTCCTCTCTCCTTCCAACCGCACGCGCCCACGCCCATGGAGGCCGAGCCGCCGCCGTCGTCTCCGGCCAGCAGCAGGCCGCCGGCCCCCTCCTCCTGCAGCTCCCTCTCCTCACCGCGACCTCCTCTCCTCCTCTCCCTTCCCCTCTCCTCTCCTTCCCTCCTCACCCCTTCTCTCCCTCCCCCGCAGGCCGCCAGGAGCAGCCGCAGCCGCGCCATGGAAGGGGCCGAGCCGAGCTCGAGCCGCCGCCGGCGTCCTCCGCTCGACCATGCCGCCGACGCTCCCTCTGGCCTCCTCCTCGACCTCGCCTGCACCGCCAGCCGCTACGTGGGCCACCGCAGCCAGGCCGGCCAGCCCAGGAAGCCCCCTCCAGTGGGCCGTGGCCCATAGGGTGAGCGCCCCCAGCTCTTTTTTTTTATTTTTTTTCCTGCGCTGCTAGTTGGGCCGGCCCAGTAGTTTCGGCCTGTCAACTGTTTTTTTTTCTGTTTATTTATTTATTTAGGCAATTTGTATTAGGATTTTTGTAGTGCCCGTAACTTTTTAACCGTAGCTCCGATTGCGACGCGTAAAATATGAAACTTGCTTAGAATTGTGTCTAGTTTAATAATTTGTTGCTTGTTGCCATGTTTGACTTTGTTTACTTGTTGTTTATCTGCTAATTACACTGCTTGCCACTGTAAACTGTAACTGCTATAACTTTTTATCTGTTGCTCTGTTTAAAATGTTCTTTATATGTAACTTGACTAGAATTGCATGTAGATTGTGTTTTTGCTGTTCTTGATTGCTAAATAAAATAATAAAATATTTTTTAAGCAAAACAGTACCAAATTCCATTTTTATCGTGGGGTCCGCAATAGTTTGCATGTCTAGGATTTCACCCCACTTAAATTAACTAGCTTTATCGTCCCGAAACCCTCGAGGACATAACCCTTTTTTGTGATCTCTCCTCTGTTCCGCCGCCGCAGTGCTTCCAAGATCGGGAGCACCAGGAGCCCTCTTCCCGGCACCTTGCCGGAGGGAGGAACCACCTCCGGGAGCTTCTGCACCACCATGGATGCTTCCCGGATGAACCGTGAGTAGTCCACCTTGGACCATGGGTCCATGATCAGTAGCTATGTGATGTTCTCCTCCCCTCTTTGTTCTTCATGGTTTAGACCTCGTGAGCTGCCCTACATGATCGAGGCACATATGTAATCTTTCTGCTGTTGCTATGCTGAGTTTGCTGGGATCTGATTGATTATGAGACTATGTTCAGATTGTGTTTGAGTAATATATTTGATTCTCCTCTTTTATATTTATGTTCTTGAGTAATTCTTGCATGTTCTCCGTTGCTGTTTATTGCTTTGACCAAGTAGTAGGTAGTGACTCCAAGAGGGAGCGTTATGCATGATTGTGGGTTCATGCCCCCTGATGACTAGCTTGAGTGACAGAAACATGAGTCTAGGGGATGTGCTGTTGCCACAAGGGAGAAAACAACGGTGCTTGTACTTGCGGGTGCAAGGATTGTTTACTTTGCGCAAAGTTCTTTAATGCAGTTTTCTGTTGCTTTGAGTTTACACTTTGGGTGGGATTCGTAACTTAATACCAGCGAGATGTTCAGGATAGATATCTCAAGGTGGATGATTAGTAGGTAGATGCAGATGGATTTAGGTCTACTTGTCTTGGCGTACCGCCCAAGCTTTTGAGCCTCTTCCTTTCTTTGTAGCATAGTTAGCATTGGTTTGCGCACATAATCCCGTCGATTGCCCAGCTGTAATTTGTTTACCTTGCATGGCTATTTTAGCTTCTTTTGGGAGAGAGACATCACTAGTGAACATCATGGGACCCCGGTCCATATTTCCACCACTGTTTAGACTCGCTATTTATTTTCTGCTTTATTTCCTTTTCTGTTGCTATCTCTATCATTATTATCCCGTGCGTTTGATCCTTTGTAAACAACAAGGCCGGAGGGATTGACAACCTCTCTGTACTCGTTGGGAGCAAAGTTATCCTGTTGTGTGTGCAGGTCCACGATAACCTCCTAATTGCTAGCGCCGTTGTCACCTTCCTGTCATTGTCGGAGTCCTACTGGAGACAAACCTTGGTATCTTCACCGAGGGAAATTTGCTGTTGTCTACATCTCAACCTTCCACTTTGGGTAACCAACGAGGGGCGAGAAGCCATCAACCGCCCATTCTTTTGATCCTCTTCCTTTCTTTGTAGCATAGTTAGCATTGGTTTGCGCCCGTAATCCTGTCAATTGCCCAGCTGTGATTTTTTTACCTCGCATAGCAGTTTTATCGTCTTTTGGGAGAGGGACATCACTAGTGAACATCACAGGATCCCGGTCCATATTCTTATCACTGTTTACACGCTCAATTTATTTCCTTCTTTTAATTTCCAGTATCTATCACAATTATCCTTTATCCCTTGCGTTTGATCCTTTGTAAACAACAAGACCGAAGAGATTGAAAACCTCTCTGAACTTCGTTGGGAGCAAAGTTACTTGTTGTGTGTGCAGGTCCTGGCGAAGCAAGTGATTCTTTTCAAACGACGCAACTTGCCGAACCATCTACTTGTCGCTTTCGAAGTCCTACGGGAACACACTCTAAACCTTGGCAACTTTGCCAAGGGAAATTTTCTGCTATCCTACATCTCACCTTCCACTTGGGGTAACCAACGAAGGGAGAGAAGCCATTATCATCTCTCGCGCATCAGGTGCTAAAGTGAACAATAACGTCGTTCACAACCAAGGGTTGCTTACTTTACCTGGACCTGCACACACAACAAATAACTTTGATCCCAACGAGTACAGAGGGGTTGTCAATCCCTCTGGCCTTGCCGTTTACAAAGGATCAAACGCAAGAGATGATGATAGTGGTAGTGATAAATGCAAAGTAAAGTAAAAACCGGAAATAAAGTGGAGGTGTAAAGAGTGGTGGAAATATGGACCGGGGTCCATTGATGTTCACTAGTGATGTCTCTCTCCCAAAAGTCGATAAAATAGCTAAGCCGGGTGAACAAATTACAGCTGGGCAATTGACAGAATTATAAACGCACCGCAATGCTAATTATGCTATTTGAAAGTAAGAGTGCTCAATAGTATGGGAAGTACGCCAAGACAAGTAGAACTAAATCCATCTGCATCTACTACTGATCATCCACCTTGAGATATCTATCAAGAACATCTCACTGGTATTAAGTTGCGAGCCCCACCCAAAGTGTAAAATCAAAGCAACAGACAATTGCATTAACAATCTATGCGTAAGGTAAACAATCCTTGAACCGCGGTTACAAGCACCGTTGTTTTCTCCTTGGTGGAAACAACACATCCCCTAGTCTCATGTTTATGTCACTCAAGCTAGACATCGGGGGGAACGAACCCACAATCATGCATAACGCTCCCTCTTGGAGTCACTATCGACTACTTGGCCAAAACAACAAACAACAACGGAGAACATGCAAGAATTACTAAGAACAAAATATAAAGGGGAAACCAAATATATAACTCATCACGATTTGAATATAATCTCATAATCCATAGGATCCCAGCAAACTCAGCATAGCCACAGCAGGAAAATTACATAAGTGACTTGATCATGTAGGGCAGCTCACAAGGTCTAAAACATTGAAGAACAAGGGTGGAGAGAAAACATCACATAGTTACTGATCACGGAACCATGGTCCAAGGTGGACTACGCACGGCGCATCCAAGAGGCGTCCATGGTGGTGGAGAGGCTCCCGGAGGTCAATCTTCCCTCCGACAAGGTGCCGGGAAGGGGTCTTTTGGTGCTCCCGATCTTCGGAGCGCGGCGGCGATGGAACAGAGAGGTAATTCGCGATGTGGGGCTCCTCCCAAGGGTTTTCGAAGCGAGGGATAAAAATAGGCCGAAGGGGGGCACTGGGAGTGGGCCCCACCTCCCAGGCGCCCTGGTGGCGCGGCCAGGGGTGGGGCCGCGCCACCTGGCTGCCTGGGAGGGGGTGGACCCCCTACGGCTTTTCTTCGGTGGTTCCGGAAGCTTCCTCCGTGCTGATTTTTATTCTGATTTTCCCCAAATTTTTCTGGCATTTTAAATTGGCAAAAAATCACTGGAACTAAAGACATTAGTAAACAGGAAATGGCACTAGGTGCACTGAGTTAGTAGGTTAGTCCAAATATGTGTAAAACGATATAAAAGTGTAGCAAAACATGTAGCAATGTCACATAAAAGTGCATGAAACAAGCAGAAATTATAGATATGTTTGTGACGTATCACGCGGGAGGACCGTGAGGCGAGGGAGCGCCTCGAGGCCAAGGCCGCCAACGAGGCCTACATGGAAGAGCTCCGCCTGCAGCACCCGAAGCTTGTGGAGGCGTAACGGATGACCTTTACCGATGCCGACAATGAGGTTATCGTTATCTCCGATGACGAGGAGGTCGAAGGCGGCGAGGACGGCGGGAGGACGAGGAGATCGACGTCGACGAGTGGAGGAGTGTCTTCCCCGACGACGAAGACGACGATACCGGCTCGGACACAAATCTCGGCATGACGAGGAAGGAATGGCTTGACCTCACATTGGACCGAAAGTAGTTTATTTAAGCTTAGTTTATTTTAAATTTGTGTTTGATGCTCAGTTGTGCAAAACTATCTATGTTTATGTTTCATTACATGCTACTTTCGGTTCAAATTTCTTTGAATTTGATCAAATTGAAGTTTACTCTGTTAAATTTAGGGGGTCGGCTAGAAATGGCAAAAAAACATAGTGAACTGACGATTCACTCGCTATTCTGTGAAACGACGGATTGACATTGTGGCTAGAAGTAGCACATGTGAGTGCTGCTTCACTGGCTTGCAGAAGCAAAAGGATCAATTCTTGTAATGATTTTTTGTTGTTGGCATGAATCCATGGATATCATTATCAACACAGCGGGACACTTAGTGTGTTTTCAGCTTTCAAGGGTTGACGAACACTAAACTCCGAAGGACACTACCCAGCGGTGTCGCATTTGGACGTTGTCATGCGACGGCTAGATTTCTTTCTTGTGTGTATAGTAGTAGAGTAGCAAATAGTGCTAGCTTTTGTGTTTTTAAATTTTTAAAAAGTTTTATCTCCCAAACCGTTGACTCAATTGACGATTCGTTTTCACTATTAGCTTTCTCGCAATAAGATCTTCGAAACTAGATCTCATGTTAATATGTTTTGAAAAACTTTTTTTTTCATTAGTACTTGCCACATTACTGTCCTACTTATCTGATAATTATTCATATAGTTGCCAGATTATATCAACTTGGTTGTTAAATTTTTTTCCATCAGTACTTGCCACATTACTGTTCTACTTATCTGATAATTATTCATATAGTTACAAGATTATACCAACTTGGTTGTTAAAACTTATTTTCATCAGTATTTGTCACATTACTGTTCTACTTACCTGATAATTATTTATATAGTTGTCATATTATACCAACTTGGTTGTTAAAATATTATACACTAACATACATAAATGAAAAACTTGTTTGGTGGTATTTGTATGTTTTTCTCTTTAAAATCACCTAAAACACACACATACTTGTCATGCTATTTATACCCAAAATGTCATAATGACTTGTTGTGCTTGAACGATTGGTCACCGATTTACTTATGTTCGGTTGCCTTATTGTTTTCACCTAATTGAGATGATTGTTTATTGTTCTTGTCAGTTTTATCATTTTGAGTTGTCATGATATTTTTTTGGGTTGTATCGAAAGTTTAAGTGTACGGAACTATTTCCCCGGTAACTATGTATAAACATTGTGGCAACTGTTTACGATAAAAAATGGCAACTAGGATGACCTAATCTGACAACTAATGGTGACGAAAAATATATTCGTCGAAACATATCAACATGGATTCTTGTTTTGAAGCCCTCGCGAAAACAAACCCAACGGTGAAGACGGAACATAAATCGAATTAATGGTGTAAGATAAATCATTTAAAAATTTCAACAAAAGCATTTAATGCGGATGATGTTATCGTAAGGTAAAGATCTTTGCATGTAAGAATTTCTTTGGCCAGCCCGCCGCACCATAGCACGCGCATGCGGCGGTGCTATGTATCATCTCCCAACTCCGAAATGCCTCCTCCTTTTTTTGCGGGAACCGAAACGCCTCCTCCATATGGTCCTTGAAACGCCTCCTCCATATGGTCCTTGAACTGCCAGTTCAGTTCACTCATGGAGTCTGCTTCCAGAACATGTGCTTTGGGATTACTTACTCATCGTAGATATTTTTGCTGATTCATGAAAGACTATGCTAATAGTCATTCACTTAATTATGAGAGTAACTAGATCCATTACTCTACACGACTACACATATAAAGTGGGAATAGATCCTCATAGAGCACCCAGAAACCCTGTTAATAATTACACTTTATAAAAAAATCATCTTTTCCTGGACAAGATCACTAGATAAAATCAAACTTTTTCTTCACACAAATAGGTCAATGCCCATGTATGATGTTGTAACAAAAGTAGGATAAAATTGAATAAAGATTTTGGTTTATTTTACATTTGATAGCAACACATGAATATATCAACTACATATATATAGTGTTTTTCGTTGCAACGCACGAGCATTCACCTGTAAAACAAAAATATGTGTAGCACCGGCTACAGCTAATGCCGGTTTTTTCGTACACACAATGTGCCTATGTTGTAAAAGCTCCTAAATAAAGAAAGGTTAAGAGTTTGGAGGCCTAACTAGTTTTACGGGGCACCGTAAGGTACTGTACCAACTACCGTTCAACTGGAAAAACTACCGTTGCTAATAAGAAGCCATCTTTGGAAGAGAAAGAAAAAACTATCGTACGTACTAACATTTGTAATAACAACCTGAACCAACAAAAAACACTGTGATCATGTCATCCTGAACCCAAACTCTCTGCGACACCTGCCAAATGTTAATGTCCAACAAACATTCATTATTCCTGTATTATAACTCCATAAAATGAACGAGGCCCGCCACTATAAACATAATTCAAATTCCCAATCAATAATAAACAGAAGGTCACTATGATTGTACTAACCCATACAACTTGATTCCAACGCGGAAGGAATAAGAGACAAGTTAATCAAACTACTAACTTCTATTTGAACAAGAGAATGAATGTTAACCTATATCAGAGACTAGAGTTGGCTCGGAAGACCGACAAGATCGCTGGGTCAAATTGGCAAGTACTAAAAGAAAACACCTGGAAGATATGAACAGTAAGGGGACAAAATGCAACCACTTGTAAAAACTGCAATTCAATGACTTAGAAGAAATATACATTAAGGCAAGGTAGAGACAATAGTGCTAAGTAGTCAGTTCTCATAACTTGTCATGACATCAACTTGAGTTATAACATTGTACTGAACAGATCTTTCAACAGGATATGCCTACAAAGACCAACAATACCAACTACACAAATCATAAGTGTTCAGGGTGTCAGTTTGATGCCTTGAGCATATTTCTCATCACATAGTTCATATAGACCATGACCGTTGTTCAATAAACTTGACAGGATTCCATCATAATGCTGGTCGGTGTAGAAGTTTTGAGACTGTCATAATTGTAGGAGAGCAATCTTATCTAATACTACTGTGTATTTGCTGGACATGTATACAGAAAAAGAAAATCAGATTTGCCAATCCAGCAATGGAGCATATCTCTTCAGGAATTCATCTGGTGAAAATATTGTGTAAGAGAAAATAATCATGTATGAGCCCTATGTTTATACCCCCATCCAAATTCTAAGCTAGTATATCATGAGTAATACTGTTGTTTGCCTGAATCAGCTTTTGACACAAATTCTTGAAGAGATGTGTACTTTTACAAAGAGAACAATATAACTAGCAAGAAGAACTGCAAATATATAAGAAATAACGTGCTTAAATAAACCATTCGAAAATATATATTACTCATGCAAAAAAAAATCATATAGAACACACCATCATTCCGAGGACAGCATATCATAGAGATAGTAGGTACTGCTAATTAATGTGCCATTAAGGTGGTAAAATGGGTAAACAGGCTACAACCGGTTGAGAACAATGATTTTACACAGAACACAAAAGAGGCTCCAAGGTCCTGAACTCCCGATGCCTTGCCCCAACACCGAAAAGAGATAGTAGCAAATCTAAGGAACAGATGAGTAATTAACCACAATGTGAATGGTATGTTTGGTAACAGAATACAACTACAACTACTATAAACAATCAAAATACAGGATTGACTTGTCACTAATCCTGAATATCAAGGAACAGATGAAGTAATTAACCACAATGCGAATGGTATGTTTGGTAACAGAAGACAACTACAACTACCATAAACAATCAAAATACAGGTTTGACTTGTCACTAATCCTGAATATCAAGGAACAGAATAAGTAATTCACCCAATGTAATGGTAAGTTTGGTAACAGAAGGCAACAACAATTACCATAAACGATCAAAATACAGGATTGCCTTATCACTGAATCTTGAATATCAAGGAACAGATGAAGTAATTCACCCAATGTAATGGTAAGTTTGGTAACAGAAGACAAGAACAATTACCATAAACGATCAAAATACAGGATTGACTTGTCACTGAATCCTGAATATCAAGGAACAGACGAAGTAATTAACCCACAATGTAAATGGGAAATTTAGTAGCAGAAGACAACAACGATTACCATACACCACCCAAATACAGGATTGACTTGTCACTGAATCCTGAATATCAAGGAAGAGATGAAGTAATTCACCCACAATGTAAATGGCAAGTTTGGTATCAGAAGACAACAACAATTACCATACACGACCCAGATACAGGATTGACTTGTCACTGAATCCTGAATATCAAGGAACTTCGTCAGGATCTTCGGCGTGATGCAGGTCCAAAGAAGAGATCAGTTCTGGATGGTAGCTGGATGTTTTGATTAGTAGGAGAACAAGGCAATGCTTTTCACAAACACGCTTCTCTGGTTGTCACCATTCCGCCTATATGAAGTGATAAAATCTTTCACTCTCTGGTAACAGAAAAGTACTCCATGACGAATGGTGGTATGGTTGGAAGAAACCATCATACGTCCTATGAAACAACAACTCCAGCGCGTCTGTTCTCAAGCACAGAGACAGGAACCAACAACCATCCCGAGGCGGATGGTACATCTCTGATGTTGTGAGGTACACGATGCTACCCCGCATTTCCACTATTCTAATCACATTATTGGGTACATGGGCAAGCCTATCTTCAAGTTGAGCTTCCTCTGCCAGGTTGAATACCTTGATCTCAGCCCATGTCCCAGCTTGAAGGCCATCTTCTTGACGCAGCATGACACTGATGTTGAATTCATTTGAACAAGCAATGCACATGTTACCGCCATCAATTTGACCAAGGATCGAGCTGTGAAAACCACCCAGATTCAGGATAGGTGGGATCATCTCAACAAACAATCGCGGGCTGTTTGGGTCGGGGTTCAAGACAACCACGTACTCACGATTCTGGTAAGGCCAGTAGATGAAATTACCCACTCGCATGCCGCTACCAAGCCAAAGCTCTTCTGCTAAGGGGTCTTGCGGGACATCCAACCATGGGGAAAGGAACCAATCGCCGCCCATTCCCAAGAATGAGGAGAAGACCGCAGCCCGCACGCTGAACCCTCCATGGGCAGAAGCAAGACAGAAGACGCCAAAGGTCGCTGGATTTTCCTCATCGCAGAGCAGGCCGGCGTGAAGGATTTCACGACGGCCATCGAGGTCGTCGTCGTCGAAGATGTGGACGGGACCATTGTCACTCAAATCGAAGATCCGTACGCACCGCCGTGCCAAGGGGTTTAGCACCGCGAGCAATCTCAAGTCCGATTGCGAGAGGAGAAGGTAGCCTCCACGGGCGTCGAGGACGGACCAGATACCTTCCAGTTCCTCAAAGACGGGCGCCTGGAGGGTGGTGAGGAAGAAGTCGCCGCTCAAGATGGCGGCCACTGGCTCCGGATCGCTCCGGCGGGTGGGGGCGAAGGCGGGGATGCCGGGGTCTTCAGGAATCGGTGGGTCGAAGAAGTGGCCGAGGAGGGGCGGCGGGTGGAGGGCGATGAATTGACGGCGGAAGGAGGGACAGGAGGTCACCACCTTCTGCCAGGCCAGGCAGGTGCAGGAGGCGCGGATGAGGTCCGAGAGGGAGTCGAGGCGGATGAAGAACTCACGCAGCACGTCATCTGGGAGGGAGTCGATGGTGGTGCCCTTGCGGTCGGCGCCGAATGGAAATTTCGCCGGCGGCGGATGGCCGTTGGAGGCCATAGAGACGGCGGTTGGACGGGTTCCCCCCTCGCGTCCGCTGCCGAACCGAGCGATTGTCTGTCTGATCTAGAAGGAAATGGGCCGCGTCGTAATCAGGAGAAGGGGTTATGCTTTTATACCGAACCACTTGGATCAGCTCAAAGGAAATGGCCCGTGTCTGTTTTTTTCTTCTCTTTTTTGAAGGGAAAACCGCTTTACAGTTTATTGCGAACCGATAGAGTTCATCAGTGGTTGTACAAAAAAGGGTAGAGTTACATCAGTGGCATCCAATGGCTTCTAGAAGGAGATCAAAACACGAAGATCTTCCATCAACGGACTTCGAAGAGAAGAGAGAAGAATAGGATGCAATGCCTCATACGATCGAATGGTATTGTATGCGAGGACCCAACCAAGCTTGAACATATGGTAGTGTTTTGTTTTTGAAAACTTGTATGCGTCGGAGGGGGTCATTGGCATCCAGGAGGTTCTCCCTCATGTGCCTTGTAAAGCGACTTCAGCTAAGAATATTCATCATCAAAACCTATTAAGGAGGGTAAGGTTAATACGACTTTGTTTCGAATGTTTCGACTAAAGCACCAAAACCGAATGGATTTTTGTGGTTAAAGGTGATCAAGATTTCCTAAGTCCAATCGATTTGAGCAAATTCACCTAGACTTAGGTTGAGAATAGCTAGATTTTTTTATCTTGCAAGCTTGTAAGCTTCCTAGATGGTTAGGTGATTGTCTTTGCGAATCGAGGAAATTGTGGTTGCGAAGAAGTATGTGAAAGAGTTTCGGAGATCGTCTGAAGCATCTAACTCGAGTGAACACAACTTAAGTTCGAGGAACATGTAGTTGTGAAGAATAGAACGAATAGATGTTTGCTCCCGTGTTCAATCATAAGTCTCTTCAATCAGACGTAGCACTTTGAATATTATGAACTAGTTTAGCAAACATTGTGTGCCCATGATCGTTTTACTTATCTCTACATTACATTCCTAGTAGATTAGACTGCATGCATGCTTAGTTTATACTTGGTGAGGTTATCCTCTATGTATTCCTCTGTGTTTGTCTTTGTTCTGTCGTCTTAATTTTTCCATCTTCCCAACTACCTGGGTATTTCCGCTATGTGTTCTTAGACTTAGTCAAACTTTAGAAGAAAATTTGAAGAGTCCATTCACCTCCCCCTTTGGACTATTCTTGTTCGTTTGGTGTACACAAACAAAAGGTTTGCTCGACAAATGTATTTGTGTGTGTGTGTGTGAAGGTCGATGTGGATGTCCAGATCCCTTTATTGATCATTGACCGAAATGTTTTCCCGGTCATGTCTGCATACTACCGAACCTTTAGGTCACAAGCTTAATGGTTAGTGGATTCTATAGGAGAACTAGGAGAGTAGAATGAGATAATGGACGTTGAAAGTGTTTTGGATGGTCCCGAATTATTTCCGGATAGTTCCCGAAGTGTTTCGGATGTTCCCTGAAATGTTCCGGGAGATCTCGGGAGGACCTTAGAGTCTTATGGAAAGGTCCAAAAGGTTTTGGAACCTTTTGGATAAATACACGGGGTCTGTGGTGCGAGGACACCTTGGTTGAGATAAGGGGCAAGGCCCACAAGGCCTTAGGTCGATGCACTAAGGGCTTGCTTGGGGTAAGGGGAAAACGCCAGTTCTATGGCATTTCCCCTATGTGGCATATGCCAGAGTCCATGGCCCATCCAGGTGGCACTAGATTCACGGTGTTTTCTATTGGTGTCTAAGGAGGACTATTCCTCGTGATCTAAACTGACTTTTGGGAGGCCCCATCCCCAAGTTGTGACCCTAGGCTTCCACCTAGGGGTAGGGAAACTCCTACAACAAACCAAAAACCCTTGGAGGTTGCCCCGGCCCCGTTTCTCTCTTTCTTCTATTTGATCTAGACGTCGGGTGTAACGCCCCCAAAATCAATCCGTGTACAGTAATCATACACGCAGGGTACAGATTAGGGTGCCACGGTGAGAATATCACGGCACAACACTAAACACAAAAGGATAAATCAATAAGTTACAATACCAGGGATCACGAGGATCCGAATACATAAGTCATACAAGCCATAATATCTGAGTACAGACATAGTTAGTCAAGTTTTGCCTTAAGAAGGCTAGCACAAATCACATCAGAGATACAGATCGAAAAGGCGAGGCCTCCTGCCTGGGATCCACCGAACTACTCCTGGTCGACGGGGAACTCGACGTCGTAGTAGTCGCCTCCGGGGTACTCCTGCTCCTGGGCTCCAACGTCGGTTGCAGCGGCCGATCAGGCAAAGCGAAAAAGGGAAATAAAGCAAAGGTGAGTATCTAGCATACCCGCGAGTCTTACGTCTGCTACTAAGCATTTATGCATGTATCAAATGGAAAGGGGAGGCTATATATAGTGGACTGCAAGATAGAAATCAGAATAAGGATAAGAAGCTAGGCCTAACGAAGACTAGCATCTTCCGACGAGTCTTGCAGCATGAGGAGAGAATAGCCAACAGTTCATATAAAGCATAAAGTAACAATGCAGCAGAAGTTGCTGCAGCATTGTATAATCGTAAGTTGTAATAATTAACAATGCCTCCGAGATCCCCTCCTCGACATCCCCGCGAGGAAGAGAACCCGGAACCATACAGTTTAATAATAATAGTTTGTAGTGGTAAGATCCAGCTTCAGCATAAAGCGTCCTATTACCGTGGACACGGCTATTCGAATAGATTAAACTCCCTGCAGGGGTGCACTACTGTTCAGCCTGCACGCTCGGATCTCCAGGGTGGCGGGAACCTTGTTAGGGAACGCTCCACCAAAGCTATCCGACACGGCGCAGCCCATCCTAGGCTCAGCAGAGAGGCCATCCGCCGGACTAAATCCTATGCGCCAAGGGGTCTAGGACCCTCACCCTTGCACGCTCCTGCACGGTGCGAGGTTGGCTGGGAAGCAAAAGAAAACACCACTCGCGAGTAAAGAAGACACACAACTTCCCGGCAATCAGACCGCGATGCTGCTGACGTCTGAAGAGCTTTCGAATGAACTACGACGCAGGGGAGCCCATAACTCCTTATCCCACGTGAAGGTAGTGCATACAGACCAACGGGCCTCTCAAGTCATCCACCGAACCATTTAGCATTTTATTAATTTGCGAGACCACCGTTATCGTTGCCTCGACTTAACTGACCCGCGGACAACGACAGCAGTCAGGACCACCAGTACATCGGTGCCTGCCCTGTCGTCCCACCAAGTCTCTGCGGTTACCAACAAGGTGAACCGACTCCTTACCTTGTCTCGCGTGTGCTCCTGGAGGAGCTCGACTTTCGTGGTTTGGTAACCCTCGCGGCCAACAATCAGGGGCCAAGCACACCGGTACACTGGTCGTACCCTCCCTGTCGTCCCGTCGCAATACCTCTCGCAGGCACCGTTGGGTCACCCGACTTCTTACCTTTAAGGACAACCATTGCTCAAGTACCTAGAGCGGCCATACAGAGTCAGCAACGAGTGGAGTACAAGGATTACTCCTTGATAGCTCACACTTGATGGTGGCTCGGCAGAGCCGAGCTAGGGGGCCTGAGGCGGTGTCTGCATTGTACCGTACCTGTGCAGTTGTAATAAGTTGTATCCGCGTCACTCCCCGGAGTGATCACGGGCCGCTATCTAATCCTAGCTAACAATGTGCAGGGCTCACTGCTGAATATAATATATATAATAGGCAGCATAGGATAAGGAAGGTACAACAAGGGGCGACAAAAACAGGCTATGCAATTTAATAGGAATGTAACGTAGCTGCAGCAGTAACAATGCCTAGTGAAAGAAATGTACGGAAAGATAGGCGATATCTGGGGAAGAGAATGGATCTGCTTGCCTGGAAGCTCTACGGTAGGGGTAGGGTCGTCGACGTAGTAGTTGTACTCAGCGGCGGTGTAGTCGGCGGCAGCAGCGGGGTCTACCGGAGAACAAAGGGGGGAGAAATAGTAAATATTAAGAAAACATATGCAAACATATGAATGACATGGCAAATGCATCGATGTCGGTGTTCTAACGCAATACGACGTATCAGGCTCGGAGCGGAAATTCATCCGGGGATGAGCTGCCAGCTCCGGGTGATTACCGGACAGGGTGTCCGGAGGGGGGAGGTATCATGCCGGAGGTGTCGTGGACCTCCGACACAAGTGTGGGTGGTGTATCCGGGTTAGTTGATCTATTCCGAACAACTTTCTTGTTCGAAATAAATTCATCCGGGTACTTTTACAGTACCGGACGAATCATCGGACAAACGCCCCGGAGGGGGGCGGTTCGATGTTTGGTACGTTAGAGGGGGGTGGTAGAAATACGGATAGCGTATTCGTATTCTTTATATTTTTCTGATCAATTTTCATGTATAAAGTTTTTGAATCTGACTTACGGTTTAAAAGATATTGAATTTTAAAGTTTAAATCATTTTAAATCATTTTCTGGATTTATTTTATTTTTTAAATAAACATTATCCACAAGGGGTTGACCAGTCAAACCTAACCAGTGGGACCCACTGGTCAGGTTTAATAAAAATGTTTTAACTAAATCTAATTAAACCAGTGGACCCACATGTCATACTAACAGAATAAATTATTTTGGTTAATTAATTAGCTTACAGGTGGGACCCATGTGTCATTGGCACAGTGGCTAACTAATCATTTTAATTAAAGTAAAACGGCCAAGGGCCCACATGTCAAAGGCCCCATGGGGTTTTATTTCTCTAATAGCTTTCCATTAGGGGGGGCAGGGCCCACTAGTCATAGAGGGGGGGGTTAGCCAGGGGTCAAACCTCTCTGGTTTAGACCACGGGCACGCAAGGCACGCCGGCGGCGAGCCCTCACGGCGGCGAGCACATCGGGGCACTCCGGCGACCAAACGCGGTGTGGAGGCTAGGAATCGAACGGGTCCACGGCCCTACGTCTACTGGTACACGAGGGGGAGGCCAGAGGCGACCACACGGCGACTACGGCGAGCCACCGCGGAGGCCGGAGTGCGGCGGTGCGAGTACGGCCGCCCACTGCTCGAAATCGAACGAGGGGTGGGGCAAAAGGTTCTCCTGCTCACCGTGGAGCGCATAGGGGAGGCAAGCTGCTCGGGGAGGGGCGGAGGCTGCCGGAATTGGAGAAGCTCGCCGGCGACCGCAGTGGAGAAACGGCGGCGATGGCGAGGCTCCAGTGGACGTCGGCTTCGATTGGGGGCGCAGGAAGAAGGAGTCGGGTGCGGGCTAGCGCTTGGACAAGACGGCCGGGCCGGAGGTGGCCGTTGACCGCGTGGGTGCACGCCGGCACGTCCACGGCCGAGCTCGGGTGGGAGCTTGAAGACGACTAGAGGGAGAGCACGAGGGGAAAGGGTGATGGGCTAGGGTTAGGGTTTCGGGAGAGGGCGCGGGCGGAGACCTAAATCTCGCCAGCGAGCCGCACGATGGCCGCCACGGTGACAGCTGCGGCCGTGGCGCCATGGATGCGTGCCACGGCACGGTTGAACAGGGAAGGGTGAAGGGGGAGCCCCGGGTGGGCTTGTTGGGCTCAATTCGGGATGGGTGGGGGTAGTGGGCTGGGTGCTGGCCCAGTGGGAGGGGTGGGTTAGATTAGGTTGTTTCTTTTGTTTTTAATTCCTTTTTCTTTTCTGTAATATTTCTTTTGCATTTCTTTTATCTGTTTAACATTTTTGTAAAATATGTTAGGTGCCTCAAAATTAGAATAACAATATATAGCAGTGCCACAAAAGTTTTTGCAGCAAAAGAAAATCATTAGATTTTTTTTAAAATATTAAATGCCCAAAGTAAGGGTTTTAACCTACTGTTTGAATTGTTTGGAATTTTCTATAACTCAATAAATACCCAAACCCATTTGGATTTGGTCCACTGAATATTTGTGATTTTATAAAAGTAGTTTCACAATTTTTGGAGAAATTTTATTTTGCACATTGGTTTTAATATTCCACCAAAGGCATTGTGAGATTTGATTTGATTTCAAATATTTATGGGTTGGACTTTGTTTTGACCCATGATGATCAAGGCCCAAGGTTCACATTGCATTCAACAATAACAAAGGGGTATTGAATTTGAGCTGAACCAAGTTGATCAAACAAAAAATTTAAACAGTAGTGATCAACAGTAATGGTGATTACTGTTCACTGACAGTGAGAGTGTTACAAATCTCCCCCACTACAAGAATTCTCGTCCCGAGAATTTAAGTGGTAGCGAGGAAAAGATCGGGGTATTCATCAAGAAGGCGATCTTCGCGTTCCCAAGTGGCTTCATCTTCAGAATGATTCAACCACTGAACCTTGAGGAGCTTGACGGTCTTGTTGCAGGTTCGACGTTCAGACTGATCAAGAATGCGTCTCGGATGTTCTTGATAAGTCAAGTCCTGTTGCATCTCAATCATATCATGTTCCACTTCTCGAATAGGGTCCTTGAAGCAGCGACGGAGTTGCGACACGTGGAAGACATCGTGGACTTGAGAGAGGTTCGGCGGCAATTCCAATCGGTATGCCACTGGTCCACTCCTGGAAAGGATACGGAACGGGCCGATGTAGCGAGGAGCTAACTTTCCTTTGATCCCGAAGCGGTGAGTGCCTCTCATGGGAGTGACACGGAGGTACGCGTATTCGCCTGGTTGATAGAACATTTCTTTGTGCTTGCGATCATAGTTGCTTTTCTGGCGGGACTGAGCGGCTTTCAGATGTTCACGGATAACGCGAACCTGATCTTCAGCATGCTGTATAATGTCCGGACCAACGAGAGTTCGTTCCCCAGTTTCTGACCAATTCAGAGGGGTTCGACACTTACGTCCATAGAGAACTTCAAAGGGGGCCATCTTCAGACTAGCCTGATAGCTATTGTTGTAAGAGAATTCAGAAAACGGAAGAGATTCCTCCCATTTCTTGCCGAAGGAGATGACACAAGCCCGGAGCATATCTTCAAGCACTTGATTGACTCGTTCGACTTTTCCTTGCGACTGGGGGTGATAAGCGGTGCTGAAATTCAAGTGAGTGCCCATAGCTTCTTGGAAACTATCCCAAAATCTTGAGGTGAAATGCTGCCTCGGTCGGAACTGATCTCCAACGGAATACCGTGGAGCAACACGATTCTAGAAACATACAAGTCTGCTAACTGACTAGCAGAGATCGTCTCCTTGACTGGCAGAAAGTGGGCAACCTTTGAGAAGCGGTCGATGACGACAAAGATATCATCGTGGCCTTTCTGCGATCTGGGAAAACCAGTGACGAAGTCCATCTCGATCTTGTCCCACTTCCATTCAGGAATAGAGAGTGGTTGCAGAGTTCCGGCAGGTCTTTGATGTTCTGCTTTCACGCGAAGGCAAACGTCACACTCGTCAACATATCGAGCGATGTCTTGCTTCATGTTAGACCACCAGTACCGCTGACGAAGGTCTTGGTACATCTTGGTACTACCAGGGTGAATCGACAAAGGATTATCATGAGCTTCTTTCATGACGCGCGGGGTCAAGTTTAGATTGGGCTTACTCCTAGGGACCACCAAACGATTCTTGAAATACAACGTTCCATCACCAGCAACAGTGAAGCATGATGGCTTTCCTCTAGCGATATACTTCTTGATCTTCTCGACATCAGAGTCACATGTTTGTATCCACTTGATGGTGCTGTCGAGGTCCGGCTCAACAACAAGGTTATTCACATATCCCTGTGGAACAATCTCAAGATTTAGCTTGCGTAGCTCTTCATACAGAAGTGGCTGATGTACTTCAACTTCAACTTCGCTACAGTAGGCTTTGCGACTCAAGGCACCGGCCATCACATTAGCTTTGCCAGGGGTGTAATGAATATCCATGTTGAAATCGGCTATTGTCTTGAGCCATCTTTGTTGGCGGAGATTCAGATCTGGCTGAGTGAACAGGTACTTCAGGCTTTGGTGGTCGGTGTAGATTTCGCAACGATTACCAATGAGGTAATGTCGCCACAACTTCAATGCATAAATTACCGCTGCCAACTCGATATCATGTGTTGGATAGTTTTCTTCATGAGAACGCAACTGACGAGAACCATAAGCAATCACTTTGCGCTCTTGCATTAGGACACAGCCTAACCCTTGACGAGACGCGTCGCAATATATCACGAAGTCCTTCCGGGTATCAGGGGGAGCAAGCACCGGAGGAGAAGTGAGCTTGTCCTTAAGAGCTTGGAAACTTTCCTGACATTTGTCTGTCCACTCAAACTTGACACCTTTGTGAAGCAGATTGGTCAGAGGCTTGGAAATCTTGGAGAAGTTCTCGACAAAACGGCGGCAATAGCTGGCGAGTCCAAGGAAACTTCTGACTTGCTTGACAGTCTTGGGGGGAGTCCAATCCAGGATAGCCTGAATACGTTCTGGGTTGACGGCAATGCCATCCTTGGAAATCACGTGACCAAGGTAGGTCACTTCGGGAAGCCAGAACTCACACTTAGAATACTTAGCGTAGAGTTTGTGTTCTCGAAGCTTTTCCGGTATAAGACGAAGATGTTCAGCATGCTCTTCTTCATTCTTGGAGTATATTAAGATATCATCCAGATAAACCACGACGAACTTGTCGAGGTATTCCATGAATATATAGTTCATCAATCGGGAAAAGGTGGCTGGGGAATTCGTCAAGCCAAAGGACATGACGGTGTACTCGTATGAACCATAACGAGTAATGAAGGCGGTCTTCGGAACATCCACTTCACGGACCCGGATCTGATGGTTACCCAACCTCAAGTCGAGTTTCGAGAACACCGTAGATCCAGCAAGTTGATCATACAGATCCTTGATCCGAGGAAGTGGGTACTTGTTCTGTATTGTTGCCTGGTTGATAGGTCGGTAATCTTGGACTAAACGGTTCGTTCCATCACTCTTCTTGACAAAGAGCAAAGGTGCTCCCCAAGCCGAGGAACTGGGGCGAATGAATCCTTTTTGTAGTGCCTTGTCGATTTCCTCCTTAAGCTCAAGGAGTTCATGTGGCGGCATCTTGTAAGGACGCTTGGCTATAGGAACAGTGCCTGGCTTCAAGTCGATGACGAATTCGACCTCTCTAGCCGGGGGTATTCCCAGCAGTTCTTCTGGGAAGACGTCGGGAAATTCGCGAACGACTGGAACGTTCTCAATTCCTTCAAGTGGCGAAGCGTTCAATGCATTCAGAGAATATATACGAGCTTTGGCATTCAGCGACACTATGGCAGTATGGTTCACAACCTTGCCGGAGGGGTGAAAGAGTCGGACGACTTTGTTGCCACAATAAAGTGCAGCATCATGAGCTTTCAGCCAATCCATTCCCAAGATAAGGTCTATAGTGGAGGTCTTCAGAATATGGGGGGAGACAAGGAACTCAATCCTTTCGATCTCGACGGTGATGTTGGGAGCCATCATGTCAACGTGACACTTGCCACCGGGAGTACTAACGGCTAAGGGAGTGCGCATCTTTTCGTGGTGTATGCCATGCTTAAATGTAAATGCCCCGGACATAAATGAATGCGATGCTCCTGTATCAAATAAAACAGTAGCAGGTATTGAGTTAATGAGGAGAGTACCCATCACTGTAGCGGGTTGTGCCTGAGCTTCTTCAAGATCGATGTTGTAGGCATGCCCACGAGCATGAGCTGCAGACCCAGTATTATAGTTGGGGGTCCTGTTGTTGCCACGACCATTTCCGCGACGAGCGGGGTGAACTACCAGTTGCTTCTGTTTCTGGGGGCACTCTCTAGAAAAATGACCAGGCTGGCGGCACGTGAAGCATAATCCATCCTGAGGATGAAGGGGTGCAACATTGGGTGGTGGAGGCAGAGCTCTTGGCATCTGCAGTGGCGGAGGCAGACAGGGTGCAGCATAAGACGACCTCGGAGTAGGGGCAGGTGAATGGGTCACACTGTGAGGGAGCCAGATGCGACGCTTCTGTGTTGCGCCCGAAGATGAGCCAACGTCACGATAGCGTTTCTGCGTGTCCTTGAACTCCATCTGGGCAGTCTCGACGGTGATAGCCTTGTTCACCATGGTGGCGAAATTGGCAAAATCATGAACGGCAAGAGCGAGCCTGAGGTCTGCATTGAGTCCACGACGGAACTTCTGTTGTCTGTGAGCATCAGTGGTGATCTCTTCTTCCGCATAGCGAGAGAGGTTGAGAAACTCCCACTGATAGGCTTCAACAGTCATGTTTCCCTTAGTGAGGTTGCGGAATTCTTCCTTCTTACGGTCCATGATCCCCTGAGGAATGTAGCGGGCGCGGAAGGCGGACTGAAATTCATCCCAAGTGATGACTTCTCCGAATGGCAGTGAACGCTTGTGGGTGCTCCACCACTGAGCAGCGGCGCCTTTCAGGTGATAGGACGCAAAGTTCACATAGTCGGCTGGATCGACGTTAGCAGACTCCAGCTCGTGAGTGATGTCGCGAAGCCAGTCATCAGCATCCAACGGCTGAACAGTGTTGCGGAACATAGTGGGGTTGAGGCGGGTGAAGTCGTGTAGAGTCACTGTGGCATGCTGATGGTGGTGCCCATGTTGGTTCGGCTGAGGGAATTGAGCCATGACATTCTCCATGAACTGACGGTTCAGCTCGAACTGCTGCATCATCGCGGCCATGTAATCCGGCGGCGGAGGTGGGTCGTTGGCACCACGACCACGACCACGACCACCACGACCAGCCATCCTGCTAGAATTTAACAGGGGTATTTCAGCGATGAAAATTTAACGAGATACCGGAATCAAGCCTGAAGTAAAGCGACAACGAAGAGGGGGCGCGGAAATATAGGAGTAGTCATATAAGACATACACATTCACACACAGAGTCAATCGAAAATCGGGCAACGTAACGTCGTAGAAATTAATAAAAAAAAGGACTCACTAGGCGACGCGTAGACCGCGGTAAGGATTACACGACGCGACATAGATTCCACTATGTCAATCACGCCGCAAGAAATATGTTGGCCACATGAGTTAATGCCAGAGGACGCGCGGCCTGCCCAGAATGAGAATGGGATCCGCGGTCCGGGACCTGGGGTAGAACTCGTACGACACGACTCAATCAATGAGGGAAGCACCAAAATGCCGGATGGAATCAAGAGAACGTGATCCTAATGTCAGAGTTTGTAAAACTTACCAGCAAGTATAAGAGAGCTGAGTCCCAGAGCATAGGTAAGGAGAAAAGGATCCTAATACCATAGATATCACACGTAGTGACATCGATGTGGGCCCGTAAGCCAAATATTAAGTTAGCAAAATAGTTTTTCAAGGTCTAGACTCAACTTCGACCAAGTAGTGGTGGGGTGGCTTCCTACAGGCAGTCGGCTCTGATACCAACTTGTAACGCCCCCAAAATCTATCCGTGTACAGTAATCATACACGCAGGGTACACGGCTGAGATTAGGGTGCCACGGTGATAATATCACAACACAACACTAAACACAAAAGGATAAACCAATAAGTTACAATACCAGGGATCACGAGGATCCGAATACATAAGTCATACAAGCCATAATATCTGAGTACAGACATAGTTAGTCAAGTTTTGCCTTAAGAAGGCTAGCACAAATCACATCAGAGATACATATCGAAAAGGCGAGGCCTCCTGCCTGGGATCCACCGAACTACTCCTGGTCGACGGGGAACTCGACGTCGTAGTAGTCGCATCCGGGGTACTCCTGCTCCTGGGCTCCAACGTCGGCTGCAGCGGCCGATCAGGCAAAGCGAAAAAGGGAAATAAAGCAAAGGTGAGTATCTAGCATACCCGCGAGTCTTACGTCCGCTACTAAGCATTTATGCATGTATCAAATGGAAAGGGGAGGCTATATATAGTGGACTGCAAGATAGAAATCAGAATAAGGATAAGAAGCTAGGCCTAACGAAGACTAGCATCTTCCGACGAGTCTTGCAGCATGAGGAGAGAATAGCCAACAGTTCATATAAAGCATAAAGTAACAATGCAGCAGAAGTTGCTGCAGCATTGTATAATAGTAAGTTGTAATAATTAACAATGCCTCCGAGATCCCCTCCTCGACATCCCCGCGAGGAAGAGAACCCAGAACCATACAGTTTAATAATAATAGTTTGTATTGGTAAGATCCAGCTTCAGCATAAAGCGTCCTGTTACCGTGGACACGGCTATTCGAATAGATTAAACTCCCTGCAGGGGTGCACTACTGTTCAGCCTGCACGCTCGGATCTCCAGGGTGGCGGGAACCTTGTTAGGGAACGCTCCACCAAAGCTATCCGACACGGCGCAACCCATCCTAGGCTCAGCAGAGAGGCCATCCGCCGGACTAAATCCTATGCGCCAAGGGGTCTAGGACCCTCACCCTTGCACGCTCCTGCACGGTGCGAGGCTGGCTGGGAAGCAAAAGCAAACACCACTCGCGAGTAAAGAAGACACACAACTTCCCGGCAATCAGACCGCGATGCTGCTGACGTCTGAAGAGCTTTCGAATGAACTACGACGCAGGGGAGCCCATAACTCCTTATCCCACGTGAAGGTAGTGCGTACAGACCAACGGGCCTCTCAAGTCATCCACCGAACCATTTAGCATTTTATTAACTTGCGAGACCACCGTTATCGTTGCCTCGACTTAACTGACCCGCGGACAACGACAGAAGTCAGGACCACCAGTACATCGGTGCCTGCCCTGTCGTCCCACCAAGTCTCTGCGGTTACCAACAAGGTGAACCGACTCCTTACCTTGTCTCGCGTGTGCTCCTGGAGGAGCTCGACTTTCGTGGTTTGGTAACCCTCGCGGCCAACGATCAGGGGCCAAGCACACCGGTACACTGGTCATACCCTCCCTGTCGTCCCGTCGCAATACCTCTCGTAGGCACCGTTGGGTCGCCCTACTTCTTACCTTTAAGGACAACCGTTGCTCAAGTACCTAGAGCGGCTAGTCAACAACGAGTGGAGTACAAGGATTACTCCTTGATAGCTCACACTTGATGGTGGCTCGGCAGAGCCGAGCTAGGGGGCCTGAGGCGGTGTCTGCATTGTACCGTACCTGTGCAGTTGTAATAAGTTGTATCCGCGTCACTCCCCGGAGTGATCACGGGCCTCTATCTAATCCTAGCTAACAATGTGCAGGGCTCACTGCTGAATATAATATATATAATAGGCATCATAGGATAAGGAAGGTACAACAAGGGGCGACAAAAACAGGCTATGCAATTTAATAGGAATGTAACGTAGCAGCAGCAGTAACAATGCCTAGTGCAAGAAATGTACGGAAAGATAGGCGATATCTGGGGAAGAGAATGGCTCTGCTTGCCTGGAAGCTCGACGGTAGGGGTAGGGTCGTCGACGTAGTAGTCGTACTCAGCGGCGGTGTAGTCGGCGGCAGCAGCGGGGTCTACCGGAGAACAAAGGGGGGAGAAATAGTAAATATCAAGCAAACATATGCAAACATATGAATGACATGGCAAATTCATCGATGTCGGTATTCTAACGCAGTACGACGTATCAGGCTCGGAGCGGAAATTCATCCGGGGATGAGCTGCCAGCTCCGGGTGATTACCAGACAGGGTGTCCGGAGGGGGGAGGTATCATGCCGGAGGTGTCGTGGACCTACGACACAAGTGTGGGTGGTGTATCCGGGTTATTTGATCTATTCCGAACAACTTTCGTGTTCGAAATAAATTCATCCGGGTACTTTTACAGTACCGGACGAATCATCGGACAGACGGCCCGGAGGGGGGCGGTTCGATGTTCGGTACGTTAGAGGGGGGTGGTAGACATACGGATAGCGTATTCGTATTCGTTATATTTTTCTGATCAATTTTTTTTAAATAAACATTATCCACAAGGGGTTGACCAGTCAAACCTGACCAGTGGGTCCCACTGGTCAGTCTCTGTTTAATAAAAATGTTTTAACTAAATCTAATTAAACCAGTGGACCCACATGTCATACTAACAGAATAAATTATTTTGGTTAATTAATTAGCTTATAGGTGGGACCCATGTGTCATTGGCACTGTGGCTAACTAATCATTTTAATTAAATTAAAAGGGCCAAGGGCCCACATGTCAATGGCCCCAGGGGTTTTTATTTCTCTAATAGTTTTCCATTAGGGGGGGGGGCAGGGCCCACTAGTCATAGAGGGGGGGGGGGGTTAGCCAGGTGTCAAACCTCTCTGGTTTAGACCACGGGCACGCAAGGCACGCCGGCGGCGAGCCCTCACGGCGGCGAGCACATCGGGGCACTTCGGCGACCAAACGCGGTGTGGAGGCTAGGAATCGAACGGGTCCACGACCCTACGTCTACTGGTACACGAGGGGGAGGCCAGGGTGACCACACGGCGACTACGGCGAGCCACCGCGGAGGCCGGAGCGCGGCGGTGCGAGTACGGCCGCCCACTGCTCGAAATCGAATGAGGGGTGGGGCAAAAGGTTCGCCTGCTCACCGTGGAGCGCGTAGGGGAGGCAAGCTTCTCGGGGAGGGGCGGAGGCTGCCGGAATTGGAGAAGCTCGCCGGCGACTACAGTGGAGAAACGGCGGCGATGGCGAGGCTCCAGTGGCCGCCGACTTCGATTGGGGGCGCGGGAAGAAGGAGTCGGGCGCGGGATAGCGCTTGGACAAGACGGACGGGCCGGAGGTGGCCGTTGGCCGCGTGGGTGCACGCCGGCACGTCCACGGCCGAGCTCGGGCGGGAGCTTGAAGACGACTAGAGGGAGAGCGCGAGGGGAAAGGGTGATGGGCTAGGGTTAGGGTTTCGGGAGAGGGCGCGGGCGGCGACCTAAATCTCGCCGGCGAGCCGCATGATGGCCGCCACGGTGACGGCTGCGGCCGTGGCGCCATGGATGCGTGCCACGGCACGGTTGAACAGGGGAGGGGGAAGGGGGAGCCCCGGGTGGGCTGGTTGGGCTCAATTCGGGATGGGTGGGGGTAGTGGGCTGGGTGCTGGCCCAGTGGGAGGGGTGGGTTAGATTAGGTTGTTTCTTTTGTTTTTAATTCCTTTTTCTTTTCTGTAATATCTCTTTTGCATTTCTTTTATCTGTTTAACATTTTTGTAAAATATGTTAGGTGCCTCAAAATTAGAATAACAATATATAGCAGTGCCACAAAAGTTTTTGCAGCAAAAGAAAATCATTAGATATTTTTTTAAATATTAAATGCCCAAAGTAAGGGTTTTAACCTACTGTTTGAATTGTTTGGAATTTTCTATAACTCAATAAATACCCAAACCCATTTGGATTTGGTCCACTGAATATTTGTGATTTTATAAACGTAGTTTCACAATTTTTGGAGAAATTTTATTTTGCACATTGGTTTTAATATTCCACCAAAGGCATTGTGAGATTTGATTTGATTTCAAATGTTTATGGGTTGGACTTTGTTTTGACCCATGATGATCAAGGCCCAAGGTTCACATTGCATTCAACAATAACAAAGGGGTATTGAATTTGAGCTAAACCAAGTTGATCAAACAAAAATTTTAAACAGTAGTGATCAACAGTAATGGTGATTACTGTTCACTGAAAGTGAGAGTGTTACATCGGGGCCGCTAGGCTGCTTCTCCATCATTTCTCTCAAGATATTTTGTCATGTACCAAAAGTAATGCAAAACCACTAATACACTATGTGTGCATACTCGAAGATGGATCATCTCTTTGATCCTAGTTCAAGGAAGGGGATTATCGTGGTTGGGAGGTATAATCCTAGATGCGGGAGTCTGCATCTCCAACATCTGCTCTTTCTTGTGTTTGTTGGTAAAGATAAGATCTATATCTCTATACATCTTCATAGTAATCTTGGGATTGATTCGTAGAGCGAGGAATTTTTCTACTATGTTTCTCAACATGGGGCACCATTGTGGATTTATTCATCTATGACCATGATGAGTACAAAGTGTATGTGTTGGATTTTATGTTTAAGGAGCTTCAATCTTGTGTGTTTGATAAGAAGTCATGTGTGTGTGCACCTTTTATCCCAACTTCAGTTGAGGCCAAGTGAAATTACATTTACTCCTAAATGGTGTTTTGGTATTATGACAATGTGGTTAGTGGAACTAATGACGGTTGCTAAAAGATGTATCTCAGGTCATTGGTCTCGTGGAGGATTATTAATTTTGAAGGATGATTGGCCCCACTACAAATATATAAAAGGCGTGGTTCTTCGATGGCTCAAAGGTTTTATTTTGGTTTGATTTGAGTCGTAGGAAAACAACACTATCAAGAGGGGTCAACGAGGTTCGAGTATGTAAGGGGACACATTTTTCCTATGCCAAAAGCCACCCACCATATTACCTGGAAGAAGAGTATTTTTGTGTGCATATGTCTTTCCAGAGGAATAACCCATGTGCTCAAGTCACTCATACCTCCATGCACACGGCCTTGGGGCCGTGTACATGACCCCCCTTGCACACGGGGCCTATGGCGCGTGCACATGGGGTGCTGAGTGACCTGAGCCTCAGTGGGGAAAACCTGCGGTAAGGCCCGTGCACATGGGGTGCAAGGCCGTGCACACAGGGCCACGTCCACATGGGGTCTTAGGGCCGTGCACACGGGGTTACATTGGATATTGACTGTATACCTTGTGCACATGGGCTTTAGCCCATGCACACGGGGTCCAACGGGCAGGTCTCACCTACCCCGCCCCAAGTGCAATAAATACCCCCTTCTTTCTCCTCTGACTTCAATCCTTCTCCCCTTGCTTGAGCTCCATTGCTAGAACACCATATTGCTCAATACTCTCATCTCCTCCACCCAAACTTGTTGATCCTTTGGGATTTGAGAGAGCAAAGCCTAATGTACACTTCCACCAACCCGATTTGTGTTCCCCTCAAGATTTATACTCTATTGACTTTGTTACTCTTGGAGCTTTAGCTCCTAGGCGGCTAGGTATCCGTCCTAGAAGCTTCCTTTCTTGTGGTGTGCTCTGAGAAGTTTGTAAAGGTGTGGTTGAAAGGATCGAGATATACCTAGAGGGGGGTGAATAGGCTATATTACAAATTTTAACACTACTTACCAATTTTAGGCAATAATGCGGAAGATAAAGATGTGCCTAACAATTGCAAAGGTGACCTAAATAAGATAAGGTAAACAACAAGCACAATATAATAAAGAAAGTGAGGGATAAACAACAAGGTAACAACAAGGTAGTGCAAGTAAAAGGGGAAAGAGTAGGGATAACTGAATGACGTGAAGACAACGATGTATCCCGATGTTCACTTCCTTGGAGGGAAGCTACTCACTGTTCGGAGAGAGTGGGTGAAACCACGAAAGCACACCAACGCCACGAAGGCTCACTCTATTCCCCTTGAGATATCACCACGAAGGCGATTCCCAACCACTACCGGTTGACCTTAAAGGTGGTCACCAAACCCTCACAAACTCAACGGGGGTAATCACAATGGTCGATTCCTCTCCGACGAACTCCTACCCTCCTAGGAGTCTCCAACCTCCAAGAGTAAAGATCAATGGGGAAAAGCTCAATACTTACTCAACTCACGATTTTCTTTGGTCGGAAGATGGGGAAGGGACGGATCTATCACGGGGTGAAAGATCTAACAAGAACTCTCACAAATCTCTCTGGGATCTTGGATTTAGTGTAGGAGATGAGGGAGAGGGAGCACTTGGTGTTCTTGAGTGTTGTAAATGAAGTGGTCAACCCTAACCCTAAGTGGGTGGAGGTTATTTATAGAGGCTCAAGAAACTAGCCGTTTTCGTGCAGTCCCAGAGGCTCTAGACAATCCGGGACTTAAGTCGGACGGTCCGGTCTGTGCCTGGACAGTCCGACCTGAGATCCAGACGACCCGGAAGGGCAAAGCTAGGTACAACCGTGGATATGGTATAGTGCGGTCGGACGGTCCGGGCTTGGCCCGGACAGTCCGAATAATTATGCAGCTGAACCCCTTCGGGTTCGTAATTCTTCAGACGGTCCGGGCTTGGCCCGGACGGTCCAACATGGCTCCCGAACGGTCCGAATAATTACGCAGCAGAGACCCTCCGGGTTCGTAATTCTTCGGACGATCCGGGGTCCAGTCCGTCTGGGCCAGGCTTGGCCCGGACGGTCCGAATAATTACGTAGCAGAGACCCTTCGGGTGTGGAATTCTTCGGACAGTCCGGGCAGTGGCCCAGACGATCCGACATACGTAGTGAGTGCTCATTTTGAAGTGCGTTGGGAAACCTACACAACTACATTTATTTTTCATAGGTTGTAGAGAAGTGTATTTTATGTGTTATAGTATTTATGATTTGAACTCGACCTTATGATCCCCTCTTAAGAGTGCGGGGATCCCTATGACTCAAGATGTCATAGTAAAGAGGACTTAGCGTCATCTTCAATCGTTTTGTCAAATTCTTGAGTGCGGTTGAGGTTTAGCACATGATCCCTACACGATGATGTCAAGAGGACTAACCAACTTCATGTGTATCACTTAGCAAACATAGTTAGTCCCCTATATGTATATTGTTATCAACAACAAAGTATGCTTAAGGGCGTGATTGCACTTTCAATCTCCCCCTTTTTGGTAGTTGATGACAATACACATATAGCTCTAAAAAATAATCACAATTAAGATTTGGAGATCATTTTCATTTCTTCGAGGGAGGCTCACCCTCAACATGTGCATGGTGGTTTTAGACCTTAAGCAAGGCACATGTTAGGACCCCCCCATATATAACCAAACAAATTTATATGAGAATGCATAATGGTTTTAAGACCAAATAGTACATGATGAAGCAAAAATTGAAATATATGATCCATAATGATGCACATAGTACTCATCATGCCATACACCACAATTTTAGCATGCAAGGATAGATAAACACATGGTTTGATACATAATGCATATGTATTAATACATAAAGGCAACATAGTGCATAGGTCCTAATACATATCCACCACACATCATAAATCATAACTAAGACGAGGAATCCTACGCGGAAATGAAACGAGCAACTAGATAGGTTTCTCCCCCTTTGACAACAAGGACCAAAAATGGGCATACGGAAGCACACGACAGAGCTACGCCTTATCATCCTGATCAACCACCACATCCGTGAAGAAATCAGCATAGTCCTTCGCAGATGGAAATCCATAGTCCTGATGTTGAGGAGAAGTTGGAGGCTGCTCATCACCGCTGACAGGGCTACCAGGATTAGTCCGAAGATGGGCCTTGAGAGCATTGGCATGCGTGATGCGCCGGGTCTCAAGCTGGTGGATGGCCTTAGCGTTGGACTTGCACATATTGAAGATGGCCTTCTGAGATTTTCCCAAGAAGCGAGCAATAGTCCGAAATGGCTCAGCCATCGGCGGGCGCTGAAGCGGAGCAGCAGAGTTGGAGGCACCAGCACCAGCAGCAGAGGTAGGAGGAGGCCCATAAGTATCCAGATAGGGCCCCCTCTTAGGGATCCACTCAGAGTGTATGCTGGGTTTTTGGATGGGAGTGGCAACAAATGCATCAATGACACACTGGATGTACGGAGGAAGCGGAAAGTGTCCCTTCTTTTGAACAGATAACAACCACACCTCATGCCATAGGAAGTTAGCCACATCAACGGAAGGAGGGACTATACCAAACTCGAAGTTTTTGTACACATCTTTGGCACGGGCCATGAGATTGATAGCGAAGGAGCGAACCATGGCCTTGTCTCCGTGCTTGTGCACAATAGTCTGAACGAGACAAAGGTACATATGTCGGTACCTCGGCAAAAAGATGGAGGAGTTGTTGGCATCCTGGTTGGTCCCCTCGGGTATTTCACGAGAAGGCATAAGGCAACCCATGCAAGCCGCAAGGGGCGCAGACCGAAACTCGGTATTCTCACTGTGAATATGAAAGAGTGCATTAGACTGAGTAGGCATCCCATGATCTTCACACCGCTGGTCATATGTAACCGTGATCGTCTGATGGTGAGTCTTCCATGTGAGTGTGGCATTGTTCCCGCGAACGGCATCGCCAGCAAAGAAGCAGGCTGCATAGAACTGGAGGATAGCAGCATGGCTCCAGTCACACTTGAGAGTCAATGCATGACGAAGACCCATGGCATCAATGAGACGAATGAGATCAGCAAACACCTTAGGTCGACGCTCAAAACAGTCCATGTTGATGAACTTCTGGGGGGTTGTGTGGTTGATGGTCAGGCAGACAGTGGTATAGATGTCCTGTTGCACCAAAGTGTGGAAGCGAGGATCCATAGCAGTATTGGCCAGGGCAAAACGATTTTTCCCACTTTCGAGCTGATTGTAGAGCTTGGAATCCATGACAAAGTAATCAAACGGAGCACTACTATGCCGGTTAGGGGGCATCTTCGAAATAGCCAAGCCCTAAAGTGGTTCCTGCCGCGCAGGAGGAATGCGACGAGGTGCAGGTGAGGGGGTTTCTATCTGACGATTAGGGAGAGACTTCTTGCGGGTGCTGGGCTTGGGACGCTGGTCGTCTTGAGAGTCGTCAGATCCCTGGCGACGAGAGTCTGTGCAAGAAGGCAACCATAGTGACACCAACATGGGGTTGCACGGGTAAGAGGACCATCAAGTAGGTGAGAAACATCGGACCGCACCCTAGACAACCGGAATCAAAGCCGGATGTCCAACAAAAATGGATATGAAAAATCCATGGGCGAACCAATGTAAGTCAACCATACTAGAGGGCACAAATTTTACCATAGGAACCACACGTAACTCAGACCTAAGGGAAATACTCACCACTGCGATAGCCTTAGGAGGCATAGCGGCCAGATCTGATATTAACACGCAAACCCTCCTCCAAGAGGAAATATGTCCCAAATTGAAAATGGGCTGGGTCAAAACGAAGATCGGGAGGAGGGGAAACCACAGATCCAAAGAGGGACTCACCAGAGGGAGGATTCATACGGGAAAGGACGAGGACATGGCGGCGGAGATGCACGGGCAAGGGCAGAGGAACCCTAACGAAGGGGAACTCCCAGTGGGGAAGTTGGAGGAGCGACCCATTTGGTTTTATAGGCCAGGCATGCCGGACGACCGGGCCGTAATTCGGACGGTCCGAGCCGAGCCCGGACGGTCCGAACAAGAGGCCGGACAGCCGGCATGGCGGTTTAGAGGGGTACGGAGATGGCTTATGGTCGGACGACTGGAGCAGAAACCGGACCATTCGGGCTAGACCTGGACCGTCCGGGACACAGCTCGGACGTCCGACATGGGCATGTTGGTTTACCGAAATGATGATAAGGGACGAACATCGTGACTAAGGATGGCAATTTTACCCACGGGTACGAATACCCGCGGATACCGTACCCGTATGGGCAAGGTATGGGCATATGTGGACCTTACCCGTAGTACCCGTACCCTACCCGTTAAATCGTGGGTAGGGCATGAATATTACTTTGTACCCGTGGATATACCCATATCCTACCCATTTATACTGACATGTGGACCTTAACCAAATAAAAGTAGCGCAAGGGTCAGCCCAACCGGCAACTACTCCTGTAATTAAGCCTCAAGGACTCAATCAAGGTAACCCCCTCGTATCCCCAAATTAAGGAGAGAAAATTCCTAGATTTCCTCCAGTGATTTATTCTCATCAAGCGATCCATTTAATCATTCCCCAATCCCTAACTCATCGCATTGCAGCTGCCGCCGCAAGCATGGAACCGGTGACATTGCCACTGGCCTCAGACTCCTGCATCTAGATAATGCTCCTCCGCCAGTCCGGCCCTCCCCAACTCTGTCTGTTTCTTCCCCGGCTGTAGCTACGGCGGTGGTGTGGTGGCGAGTGGTTACAAAGTGCCCTGACAAGAGGGGATGATCACAAGAAATCGGTAAGAACAACCTCCTTTCAGTACTCTCTGTAACTTAGTTTGCGTACCAGAAATCATTAGTTCTTCTGCTCTCCGTTCCGGTCGTAATCGGCAAGGATTTTCCACTGCTAGTAATTTTGTGTTCTTTCGGCTGGTTTATAGCTAATTGATGATCTGCTTTAGTATTGCAAAGTAAATTGCTTAATAGAGTTGTGATTCACGTACACAGTAAGCTGCGTTGGCTGGCCGGAAAACCGGACATTTATAGGCATGAAGATATAAATTATGTCCATATATAAATTGCTTAGTCGAATTTAGTTTTACAGCATTGTAATGTACCTTTTTTTTGCAATTCAGAAACTTATTTGTTATGCACCATGTACAGATCAATGGCTTCTCAAGATGTAGCCGAAGGCTCATCTGTGGCCGATACAGGAAATGAAAACTCAGCCGATCCTTTGTCTCAACGTGCTACACCAATATCTCAAGCTCCTCCAACATCTGAAGTTGCTACTCCAACATCTCAAGTTACATCTAGCAGAGCTGGTTCTAAGAGAAAGCGAACATCGGCAGTATGGGATGAGATGGAAGAGAAATTAGAAAATGGACAATGAAAAGCCGAGTGCAATCATTGTCACAAATTTTTTACAGCAGGACCTGGCACAACTCATTTGCGTTTACATTTGCAATCTTGTCCTGCTAGGCATGCACCCATGGGCCCTGACGAGGGGGTGACCCCACGACTCCTGCATGTAAGGCTACTTGGTGCGTATGAAGACAAAAGGCCTGCTGGGAAGCTATGACAAGCCTACGATTGGCCCAACCAGGTACCGACGTAGGAGTCCGCGACTAACATGGAAGGTGCAACTTGGCGTACAAGGCAAGGCTAGAACTAGGAAACCATCTCTGTAACCTAGTACGGACTCCCTGAGACCTAGCCTAGTATATAAAGGCTGGGAGGGGAGACGTCCAGGACAGACAATACGCATCTATTCATCCTAGCCTTGCGAGAACTCGCCTTGGCCTCCACTATAATCGCCTCCTCACGCAATAATATCGAGCAGTAAGTGCTCCTGTTAACCGACGAGCATCGTCCAACCTGTGCCTTCTCTATGACTAACCCAGGGTCCCTGACCATGGGATTTTCCGGGGTTGATCCTCGTCAATTGGCGCCGTCTGTGGGAACTTCACAAGTTGGAACCGCGATCTCGGCGACCTCATCACCGGCACTCGTCAAAGCGGCGACTCCATCAGCACTCATCGATTCCACGGCCCGAGCAGACTCTGATCTATTCGGATCCCTCGGTTTCATGGCCCACCTCCCGGCCTTCCGACCGGCCTTCGTTGACCTGCGCACCGGCATCAACCTGATCTTCGGGCCATACCAAGTCTACATCAACCATTGGGGAGTCCTCAATCTCACGGATCACGCTCGAGCACCCGCGGCAACAGACCCTACACCAGCGACCGAAGCAGCACCCGCCCGCGTGGCGACTCCGCGAGTCTGCCACGACTCCCAACCCGATTACTCGAGTGGTCCATGGAGGAAACGCAACATGCGCGCAAGCAAGACGACAGTCAAGACGTTGTTCCAAGTGTTCATGGCAGACATCCACGAGCCAACCACAGATGACAAAAGCCAAGATGACGACCCGAGCAGTCGCCGAGATAATCGCTCGAACAGAAAAGACAGTGATCCTGACAACACCGGCCAGGTTACCGTCACACTTGGAGAACCAGGAACCATACCAAAGAAAACATACAAAGGAACGGAGCATAGCAATCATAGGAGCGACGAGCCAGAAAGCAGCAAGCACTAGACCCAGGCATGGCGAAAGAGGACCATCACGTAGAAAAAATCTACCTGTCCAAGGAAGCACTCGCCAGAGTAAGGGACGCTGTCAAACGCGGCAAACTACACCCGGAGAACGCAACAAGAGACGAGCTCAGAGCATACAACAAGCTGGCGAGCGACGTCACCAAGAGAACAAGACAACAACGCTTAGAATTAGAGAAGCAAGGAAAAACCGCCATCGACCCAAGGAACAACCGCAGGCCATCTGCCAGAAGCGACTCCTCCGACTACGACTCCCCCATCCGAACCAGATCCAGATTCAGCAATCTGAAACGCACGGACAAAAAGAAGGTGGCCCACAAGCTAGATGACGACTTCAAGCTAGAAGAGGACGATGATGAGGAAGAACAACTCACGCCAGCCGAAGCCCTTTTAACTGCCCAATAGTACCTATCTCGTGCTCAGAAAGGCAAGAAATGCAGCTTAGATCACAACACGACGATGACACTCAAAATAATGAAAGACACCATCTCATCCCCCAAAAGAGCAGGCGCAAGACGAGCTCCCCGCGAGCAAACCCCGGACAGGGAACCCAGTTCACCCGATGACGACAACGACGACTGGTGCAAGCACCCAAACAAAAACAAAAGCCACGACAGCGACGACAACAACAACAACAGACGCAACAGCAATCCGCGAGACACACGCGATGACATAACACAAAGCAAAGTCAACCGTGGAAGACGAATGCGAGCAGCCCACGAAGAGTACTCGGACGAGGAAGCTTCCGACGAGAACGTAGAACCACGCGGAGCATTGTGCTTCACACGGTCCATACGGAAAACAAGGATGCCGAAAGGTTTCAAGCTAAACTCCACAACGCACAAGTACGACGTGCTGGAAGAACCAGAAGCATGGCTCGATGACTACCTAACGGCCATAAAATTCCAGCGTGGAACCAATATCACAGCAATGCAGTACATACAACTCATGCTCGATAACTCGGCACGACACTGGCTGAAGAACCTACCACGAGGATCAATCGACTCCTGGAGGTAGTTTCGCATCGCCTTCATCGAGAACTTCAAGTCCACTTACAAATGACCGGCATCACTCGAGGAGCTGAGGGCCTGCAAACAAGGATCCAGAGAATCCCTGCGAGCATACATCCAACGATGGACCATACTCAAAAACTCAGCCGAGGACATATCAGACGAAAGTGCAATCGACGCATTCAGGAGGGGCTTGCAACACATCGACTTCAAGGAGAAGCTCGGGCAGATGAAAGTTCGAACACTCGCACGACTGCTCGAGCAAGCAAACAACTGGGCAGACGGAGAAGACTCCATACGGAACGAATCAGAGATCCAGACAGCGCGTTCAGAACGCGACTACGACTTCCACACCAGCGACAGAGGATTCGACAGAAGAAGAAAGCGCCCGAGGCGTAACTTCTTTGACGACAGAGGACCCGATATGGTCGCGGCTGGCTTCCCGGATGATAGAGAAGGCAGGCATCGCGACGACAGGAGAATACAGCACAGGGACAACCAAGAAGAAACACTCCAAGTTCAAAAAAGGGATTGGAGAACAAGGCAGCCGCGAGATGACACCCGAGCATATCGCTCGGCCAAAGAGCAGCTCGACGGACCGTGCACAATACACGGGTTCAGAAACGAGCGCGGAGACCTTAGATCAGGACACACACTCAGGAACTGCAGGCGATTCATCGAGCTCTCAGAAGAAAAAAGCCGATCCACGACAACAGCAGCACAACCCCTAGCAAGCGTGGTAGTCGGGACCATCGCCCACAACGCACCACCAGCACCTGCAATACCAGCAAGGCAAGTAGCAGTAATCCAAGAACGGAGCACGACACCCGAGGAAGAAGAAAAATACCCAGAAGCACACGGCAGGATGTACATGATACAAGAAGGAAGACCATCAAACGAACATCAGAAGCAGGTCACCAGACAACTTTCCTCGCAGTCTCCTCGCACCCTTGAAAGGATCGAGATAGACCTAGAGGGGGGGGGAGGTGAATAGGTCTTATTACAAATTTTAACACTACTTAACAATTTTAGGCAATAATGCGGAAGATAAAGGTTAGCCTAACAATTGCAAGGATTACCAAGTTGTGACAAGATAAACAATAAGAACAATATACTAAAGCAAGTGAGGGGCAAATAATACGGTAGTACAAGTAATAAGGGGAAAGAGTAGGGATAACCGAATGACGCGAAGACAACGATGTATCCCGATGTTCACTTCCTTGGAGGGAAGCTACTCACCGTTCGGAGAGAGTGGATGAAACCACGAAGGCACACCAACGCCACGAAGGCTCACTCTATTCCCCTTGAGATATCACCACAAAGGCGATTCCCAAACACTACCGGTTGACCTTAAAGGTGGTCACCAAACCCTCACAAACTCAACGGGGGTAATCACAATGGTCGATTCCTCTCCGAAGAACTCCTACCCGCCTAGGAGTCTCCAACCTCCAAGAGTAACAAGATCAATGGGGAAGGGCTCAATGCTTGATCAAATCACGATTTTCTTTGGTCGGAAGATGGGGAAGGAAGGGATATATCATGTGGTGAAAGATCCGACAAGAACTCTCACAAATCTCTCCGGGATCTTGGTTTGAGTGTATGAGATAAGAGAGAGGGAGTATTTTTTGTTCTTGAGTGAAATAATTGAAGTGGTCAACCCTAATCCGAAGTGGGTAGGGGGTATTTATAGATGCCCAATAACTAGCCGTTTTGATGCAGTCATAAGGGCGCCGGACGGTCCGGGCTATAGGTCGGACTGTTCGGGCCAAGCCCGGACGGTCCGACCTGTAGTCCGGTCGACCGATGAGGTCAGCACCTGGACACCGTAGCACTCACATGTCGGACGGTCTGGATTGGAGGTCGGACGGTCCGGGCTAGGCCCGGACGGTCCGACCCATACACCGGACGGTCCGACCTATAGAGGTAATGCTACTGACCTATTGCACCGCAGGTCGGACGGTCCGGGACCGAGCCCGGACGGTCCGGCCTGCGTTCCGGACGGTCCGACCAATAACAAAATTGGTACTGACCTTTTTGCGCAGTATGTCAGACGGTCCGGGATAGAGCCCGGACGGTCCGACCTTCATACCGGACGGTCCGACATACACATAAAAGGCACAGAACTTTGTGTGTAAATTTCCTACATTTCTAACAGATTTTCATAGGTTGCAGATAAATGGATTTTAATGTGTTTCAGTAGTTTATGGTTTGAGAAAGACTTGAACCCATCCTTATGATCCCCTCTTAATAGTGCGGGATCTCTATGACTCAAGAAACAAATGGTAAAGAGGACTTAAAGTCATCTTCTGTTCTTGTGTTTACTTCTTGAGAATAACTTAGATGATCTCACATGATCCCTACATGATGACAGCAAGAAGACTAACAACCCCTGTGTATCACTTAGAAAACGTAGTTAGTCCCCTATATGTATATTGTCATCAACAACAAAATATGCTTGAGGGCAAGATTGCACTTTCAATCTCCCCCTTTTTGGTAGTTGATAAGAATACACATATATCTCTCAAAATAATATGCACATTTCAGATTTGTAGAGAAGTGATCATTTGTTTGAGGACTCCCCCTCAAGATGTGCATAGTGATCCTGGCATTAAGCAAGGCACATGTGAGGGGATTTCTTCAACACATAAATTCATGAATTTAAATTATGTGACATAATGGATTAAGACAATTCAGAGCATGGTGGAAGTACTAGTCAAGGTTATCTTGACACAATAGAGCATACGCACCAACATCACATTGCACGGCCATGCATATAATCATGATACTAGACATATAATATTGCACGGCCATGCATATAATCATGATACTAGAAATATAACCACGCAAGATACAATATGATCCCTACGAACAATACAAGGTCTTAATACATAGGGTTTAACTAGCATAGATCACCACCAAGGCAACACAAACAAATGACTATGATAGGAGGTTTCTCCCCCTTTGGCAACAAGTACCAAAAAGGACAGGAACCACGAAAACGGAACGGACAGCTACTCCTCGTTATCATGATCGTCGAGCTCGTCAGTGAAGAACTCGGAGAAGTCCACAGCCATCGGGAAGCCGTAGTTAGTAGCCCGAGGAGCGGAAGGGGGATCCTCATAAGCACCCATAGGGCTCCCGGGGCGGGCACGAAGACGGGCCCGAAGGGCATTTTCCTGAGTGATACGGCGAGCTTCAAGCTCGTGAGTAGCAGTGGCTTGGGTAGTGCAGGCCTTGAAGATCGCCTGCTGAGACTTGCCCAGAAATCGAGCAATGCGACGAAGGGGTTCCACCATAGGCTTGTCACGGCGAGAACTACGTGAGGTGGAGGCAGTAGTAGCAGAGGGACGTGTGGCCCCGGTATAGAGAGCAGAACCTTTCTTGGGCACCCATTGTTGGTGAACAACTGACTTCTGAATCGGAACGGTGGAGAAGTGGTCAATCACCCGCTGAATGTAGGGTGCCAGCGGGAAGTGACCGTGCTTCGTGAGGGAGAAGAGCCACACCTCATGCCAGAGAAAGTCAGCCACATCAATGGGACGAGACGTATGACCCAAATCCATTTGGTCAAGGGCCCCCTTGGCACATGCCATAAGATCAATAGCAAAGGAGCGGACCATCACTTTGTCACCATGCTTGGGCACCAAGGTGCGCAGAAGACACTGATACAGCTGCGGAAAATGGGGCTGAAAGATTGTGGAATTGTTCATGGCCATATTGCTCCCGGGAGGAATATCAGCGGGGCGCATCATATAGCCCATACACGCCTCAATGGACATGGTCTCAAACTCACTGGAGCGACTGTGAATCCGATAGAGAGCATCAGATCTGGTAGGCATACCCAGAGCCTCACACCACTGGTCATAGGAAATGGAGATGGTTTGCTGCTGAGTCCTCCATGAAAGAAAGTCATCGATGCCGAAGGTGCATGTGGCATAGAACTGAAGAATCGCTCCATGACTCCAATCACATTTGAGCGTCAAAGCATGACGCAGACCCATGGCATCCACAAGACGGATCATAGTGCCAAATTTAGCCGGATGCTTCTCAAAGTACTCCAAGTTGATGAACTTCTGAGGTGTGGTGGCATTGATCTCGAGGCAGACGGTCTCATAAATTTCTTATTGAACAAGAGTGTGAAAACGGACATCCGTAGCAGTACCGGGTAGATTTAAATCATTGTCTTATGATCGCATCTTTGAGTACACCTTGGCATCCATGCGATAGTAGTCCACCGGAACACGGCCACGCTTGTTTGGAGGAGCCACAGAGATATCCACATCCGGAAGAGGTTCCCTCCGTGGGGGAGGGACCGGACGCCTCACATGCGGCGAGATAGGTTCCCGCTGATGGTTCGGGAGCGACTTCTTGCGGGTATTTGGCTTGGGTGCAGATGAGCGAATCAGCTCCTTCTCTTCCATATCGTCCTCCCCATAGTCAGACTCAAGAAGGACATGGATGCTCCCGGCACCGTCACCACTACCACCACGAAGACGGCGACGAGGGCGAGCAGCATCTTGTAAATCATCAGAGCCCTGTCGGCGAGCCGGACCACGAGCCGTTCCCTTCGGAGGCATGAGGGCACGAATCCCTCACAAATCTGGGCCAAGACCAAAAGGGGTTGGATCAACCGATGGAGCAGAGGTTAAGGAAGCCAGAGTGAGGAGAGGGAACGAACCGGAGGGCTAGGTTGAGAGGGGAGCGGCCGGAGGAGTCCAGACGAGGCGGCGGCGACCCCAGCGGAAACGGGATCCCGATATAAAAGACTCCAGTGGTTAGGGTTATGGAGCGGGCGGGCGGACTTAAGTACCCGCGGGCAGGTGACGATCGCCTTAGAGCCCGGACGGTCCGACGGAAGGTCGGACGATCCGTACAGTAGGTCTGACGTCCGAGACGACTGGATAGGGAGCAGCCTACAACAGCAGGTCGGATGATCCAGAAGAAGAACGGACCGTCCGGGCTGGGCCCGGACCATCCGAGGCGTGAGGACAGACACCAGTGGCATTTCGGCTTAATATATGTCCAGGTCGGACCGTCCGAAACCAGGCTCGGACCGTCCGACACGATGAAAGTTTTCCCGTTGGCTAGTGTTGTGGGTCACTAATGGGTGATGATCACGCATAGTAGAGCACACCAATGGTAGACAACATATGCCTATGACAGGTGAGGTGGTGGCGGAAGCCACCATGTTTGAGTATATGTGAAGTTGACACCGCGAAGATATACCTTGGGTCCAACCAATCACAACTCCATCTTTAACCGCTACACATGGTCTCACCGTAGTGAGCATGCGGATTGTTGATGGTTGATTCTTTTTATGCATCACGTAGAGAGTTGAGAACTCATGGGTTGAGTTTCTCCCCCTACATACATGCCTACATCCACCATGTTTGATTATATGTGAAGTTGACACCGCGAAGATATACCTTGGGTCCAACCAATCACAACTCCATCTTTAACCGCTACACATGGTCTCACCGTAGTGAGCATGCGGATTGTTGATGGTTGATTCTTTTTATGCATCACGTAGAGATTTGAGAACTCATGGATTGAGTTTCTCCCCCTACATACATGCCTACATCTAGATAATATATTCGCTATGTGCACGAATGAGAGCAAGATACTCCTAGGCAGAAAAGCTATAACGTTCCAAGATACCTAGTTCACCCCTTAGTTGGCAAAACCTTGCTTAATCCAATGGCTTGGTGAAGATATCCGCAAGTTGCTTGTCGGTGCCCACATGTGCAAGAACAATATCACCCTTTTGAATACGATCCCGTATGAAGTGATGACGAATGTCAATATGCTTGGTGCGCGGATGTTGACATGGGTTGTTGGCAATCTTGATAGCACTTTCATTGTCACATAAGATGGGTAACTTCTTATAGGTGAGGCCATAATCCTTCAAAGTTTGCCTCATCCATAGAACTTGAGTAGCACAACTTGCGGCGGCCACATACTCGGCTTCGGCGGTGGAGAGGGAGACACAATTCCTCTTCTTGGAATTCCAACTTACCAGTGAGCGCCCAAGAAATTGGCATGAACCTGATGTGGACCTCCGATCCACCTTATCTCCGGCCCAATCCGCATCGGTGTACCCCAAGAGATCAAACTTGGCTTCCTTGGGGTACCAAAGGCCCAACAAAGGAGTATGAACAAGGTATCTAAGAATGCGCTTAACCGCCAAATGACGACTCTCCATAGGAGAGGCTTGATATCTTGCACACATTCCTACGCTAAGCATAATATCCGATCTAGATGCACAAAGGTAAATCAATGACCCAATCATAGAACGATAAAGAGTAGCATCAAACGGAATAACGGAAAGGTCTTGATCTAGATATCCCTTGGTTGGCATGGGTGTCTTGCATGGCTTGGAATCCTTCATACCAAACTTCACGATCATGTATTGAATGTAATTTGTTTGGGAAATGAAGGTTCCTTCGGCAAATTGCTCGATTTGAAACCCAAGGAAGTACTTCAAGCTCCCCATCATGGACATATCAAAGTTCTTGGTCATAGTTTCCAGGAACGACTTGCACAAAGATGGGTTAGGAGAACCAAATATTATGTCATCTACATAGATTTGGCATATGAGCAATTCACCATTGGTTCTCTTGGTAAAAAGAGTGGAATCAATGACACCCCTCACAAATCCTTCCTCGAGTAAAAACTTCCTAAGATGGTCATACCAAGCCCTAGGGGCTTGCTTAAGACCATATAATGCCTTATGAAGTTTGTACACGTGGTCCTTGTGATGAGGGTCACAAAATCCAGGTGGTTGTGCTACATATACATCCTATTGTAGTGGACCATTAAGAAAAGAACTTTATACATCCATTTGGAATAATGGGAATCCATTGAATGCGGCATAATCAAGAAACATGCGTATAGATTCAAGACGGGCAACGGGAGCAAAGGTCTCATCAAAATCCAAGCCTTCAACTTGGGAGTACCCTTGAGCCACCAGCCTTGCCTTGTTTCGAACGATATTACCATATTCATCTTGCTTGTTTTTAAAGATCCACTTGGTTCCAATGATGTTATGATCTTTACCGGAAGGCCTCTCCACGAGAGACCATACTTCATTCCGGGTGAAAGTAGTGAGCTCATCTTGCATTGCAATGAGCCAATCCGCATCCTCAAGTGCTTGTTCAACCCTAAGTGTTTCAATGCACGACACAAACGAGAAGTGAGCGCAAAAGTTCATAAGTTGACGATGAGTAACTATACCTTGCCCCAATCCCGTGAGAATCTTGTCAACATCAACACGTCTAGCCACCAATGGCATGATGGAAGTTGGAGTTTCAATAGGCTCCACCCATTCGGGCTCATGAACAACATTTGGTTCATCATCAAGGGAGGAGCCATCATCAATTTCATCATTTTCTCCAAAGCAAATGCGGTCCAGCCGGTCTCGTGGATCAACCGCATCATAAACTTGTGGTTGAGAAACCACATCGGATTGGGGAGGGTCTTGTTCTTGTTCTTGGATAATGGGCTCATCATGAGCAATTGGATCTTGAGTGGTAGGAGAAGGTGCTTGTGGTGGTGGAACACATGGCCCATCACACACCTCATCATCTCTAGGAACTTGGGAAATGGGCACAAGATCCCCAATGCCCATAGCCAAGATGTCTTGAAAAGAATCTTCATTATTTCCTACATCACTTAGATCAACTTGCTCCCCATGGGAGCCATTAAATTCATCAAACTCTACGTCACAAGTTTACACAACACATCCGGTGGATTTGTTGTAGACCCTATAGGCGTGAGAGTTTGATGCATACCCAACAAATATACCCTCAATTGTTTTGGATTGAAACTTAGCTAACCGGTCTTTCTTATTGAGAAAGAAACACTTACAACCAAATACTCGGAAGTATTTGACGTTTGGCTTGTGACCGGTTAGAAGCTCATAGGGGGTCTTCATCAAGATCTTGCGAAGGAAGAGCCGGTTTGATGCATGACATGCGGTGTTGATGGCTTTGGCCCAAAAACTATATGGTGACTTGTACTCATCCAACATGGACCGGGCCATCTCCACAAGAGTACGGTTCTTCCTCTCGGCTACACCATTTTGTTGAGGGGTGTAAGGTGCGTAATATTGCTGTTCTATCCCCTCATCACTCAAGAATTATTCCAAGGTGTAGTTCTTGAATTCGGAGCCATTGTCACTTCGTATTGCCAAGATAGCCATGTTGTATTTCCTTTGTGCTTGCTTGGCAAAATCAATGAAGGTGGCCTTCGTCTCGTCCTTGGACTTGAGAAAGAACACCCATGTGTATCTTGAATAATCATCAACAATGACAAGACCATATTTCTTCCCACCAAGACTATCCCATGATGGAGGACCAAAGAGATCCACATGAAGGAGCTCCAAAGGCCTTGAAGTTGACACAATATTCTTGGGGGTATGCTTTGCTTGATGTTGCTTCCCGGCTATGCATGCACTACACACACGATCTTTCTCAAAAGACACGTTTGTTAGTCCGAGGATGTGTTCACCCTTTAGGAGATCTTTTAGATTTCTCATACCGACATGGGCTAGCCGGCGATGCCATAGCCACCCCTTGTCGGCCTTGGCCATTAGACAAGTTGCATGGTAAGTACTCTCTTTAGAGAAATCAACCGTATAAAGGTTGCCATCCAACTCTCCAACAAAGGCCACTTCGAGAGTATCTCTCCTAATGACTTTCACACTTGTTAGACCAAATAGTGTATCATAACCAACGGAAGCTAATTGACGAACGGAAAGAAAATTGTATTGAAGGGATTGGACAAGTATGACATTTGCAAGAGACATGTCATTAGTAATAGCCACCTTGCCCAACCCAAGTACCTTTCCCTTGGAACCACCACCAAAGACAATGCTCATGTATGGTTGAATTGCATCCATGAAGTCCTTGAGAAAACGACTTTCTGCGGTCATATGATTGGTGCATCCACTATCAATCACCCATTTGACTCCACCGGAGATAGCATCCTACACATAGAATTAAGCTTTGGTTAGAGGTGCCCATTTTGCAATGGGACCTCTAAGGTTACTAACAAGGGTATTTGGAACCCAAATGGTATAGAAACGGAAAGCATTACGGGGCCCAGTGAATTTTGCAAACACCTCTCCATCCTTTGCCCTACGGAGCACATAGGATGGAGGCATTTTCTCCTTCTTCTTGTTAGGAGTGCGCTTGCCCCTAATGGCCTTCCCATTCCCAACTCCAACCTCATCAACAATTTTCTTACCTTTGTCCTTGTGCCCTTCACGAACAAAGATCACCTTTTGGGGAGTTTATTCCTTGCTAAGGGTGACATCCTTTGTCACACTTGTACTTGGATCAAACCCAAGTCCTTCCTTAGCAAAGGACTCCTTGTGATGACTTAATACATCATTTAGGTTTTTCTCGCCTTGGGCACAAGTCAAGAGGCCCTTCTTTAGTTGAGCATGAAGAGCTAAGTTCTCCTCAATGAGATATGCTTGATCAAGGGAAGAGTTAGTAGCACAAGCATCAATATGCACAATAGTGGGAGGAGACATCTTAGTAAGTGTTTTTATATGAGAAAGTTTGTGAGCCTCAAGATTTTTCTTAAGGATGATGAGTTCCTCATCTTTTGTCTTGAGAGACACGGTGAGTACCTCAACATCCTTAGAAAGAGAGGTGTTTAGCTCCACAAGCTTGCTCATCTCATTATCAAGTTCCTTACATATTTCATTAGCCTTTTTCAAGGAGGCAACATGCTTGTCATTTAAGTCATTTGATGCGTGAACAACTTTGCACAAGTTATCATTTCGAGCTTCCTCAAAGTCAATTTTTCTCTCAAAGAGATTATAGTATAGTTCTCCTTTTCCTCGGTGAGGATGATTTCAAGATCCTTAATGGTTGTGGAGTTCTTATCCACCACATCCATAAGTAATTGAAACATTTTGAGCTTGTTGCCTTTGAGAGAGCTTATCATTTTTCTCACTTTAGCAAACAACAAATCTTCACAAATGGCATAGTATCATCACTTTCCGCATCATGAAATTCATCACGAGGTTCGGAAGAGAACATGAAGGACTCATCAATAGGGGTTACCTTGATCTTAGCCGAGGAGGAGGGAGTGTAATCATCAACCAACTTGGCCATGAGGCACTTGTGTGCATTGCCGGTGTAGCACTCATGTAGTGGTAGTTCACAACTTCACCTTCCTTATTGAGGAGCTTCAAGGTCTTTTGTGTATCTTGAGCAACTCCGGCAACACCACCAACATCCTTGGGATCGGACCCTTCTAGAGCCAACAATGCTTTCTTCTTGAATTTGTTGTTGAGCGGATTTGGGATCTTCTTGACAACTTCCTTCCGAGGAAATCGAGGTTTGTCCTCTCTTTTCTCATACGGACACTCCTCCGCAAAGTGTCCCGGTTTCTCACAGTTGTAGCAGTTTCTTGTCTTCTTATTTTGGAATCTTCCCTTGAAGTCCCCTTTGGTGAACCTCTTCACAAAGAGAGAAATATCGTCGTATGAGGGAGTATCATTGGAGTTATCATCATCTTCATACTCATCTTCTTCCTCATCATCATCAAACTCCTCGAGCCTAGCCTTGAGTGAAAGGTTTGAGGACGGACCACCATATGTGGCAAGAAGCCTCTTGAACTCCTTTAGGTGCTCTTCATATTGCAAGAAGGTGGCAATCACATCATACGGTGTCATCTTGAAGAAGTCGGGCATACGCCTCAATTCCCACACCATTTGATGAGAATACACCATGAGAGCATTCAACATCTTGTCCACAAGGTAACGGTTGGTGATTTGATATCCATCCAAAGATTTCTCACATGTGAAGGACTGGACATGAGGAGAGAGAACCTTGAGACGCATATGAAGTTGTTGGGGCGTCTCATCTTTCTTCATGTGAAGGTTGTGCAATACATTCTTTCCGGTCTCATATCTTGTCATTTTAAGTGACCCGGTGTCGGACTTGGCAATGAGAAGAGTATCCCACATCTCCTTGGCATTGGTGATATGAAGAAATGGTGCATGTGTCAACTCATCCATTCCTCTTTTCAAGAACCCAATAGCCGCAAGGTTGAGATGTCGATCAAACACTTCACTTGGAGTAAGGTTGTTTGGATCAACGGGATAATAGCCTTTCCCGGAGTCGATGAGGTTCCACATGGGTTCGCACACAAACCTAAGATAATATGCCATAAGACTTTTCCAATCCAAAAAGTTAGTGTTCTCGGTTAGTACCGGCGGATTGCCGTTAAAGTTATACTTAGGTTCCACAAGCTTAGGAGCAGGATAGTCCCATTGGTAGGAACCACCTCTTTGCAAGGGAGCCTCGGAACCGGGGTGCACAAAGGTCGCTTGTGGGGACCTAGGGGCCGCACCACTTGACGTTTGTGACTCCGATGCCGAAGCCTTCAATCTTGCAAAGGAGGCTTCCATCTCCTTCCTTTGATTGTCCAAAGCCTTTTGCAAGGCTTTTTTCCATATCTCCGGAGGTAAACAACTTGGGATCCTCAATCTCATAACTAACATGCCCCGTGGAAGAAGGTAACACATCTTGTGCGTCGGCCCTTTGTTCGGCAACCAATCTCTCGGCTTCCGAACTCGCGGCATCCGCAGCAATTGCAACCTCCTGCACATTGGCACCCGAACTTTCGGGGATGCCGTTCTTGGTCATCTCGCTCTAGGGCGGTTAAGCCACAATAATAGAGCACGAGGCTCTGATACCAATTGAAAGGACCGAGATAGACCTAGAGTGGGGGTGAATAGGTCTTATTACAAATTTTAACACTACTTAACAATTTTAGGAAATAATGCGGAAGATAAAGGTGAGCCTAACAATTGCAAGGATTACCAAGTTGTGACAAGATAAAAAATAAGCACAATATACTAAAGCAAGTGAGGGGCAAATAATACGGTAGTACAAGTAATAAGGGGAAAGAGTAGGGATAACCGAATGACGCGAAGACACCGATGTATCTCGATGTTCACTTCCTTGGAGGGAAGCTACTCACCGTTCAGAGAGAGTGGGTGAAACCACGAAGGCACACCAACGCCACGAAGGCTCACTCTATTCCCCTTGAGATATCACCACAAAGACAACCACTACCGGTTGACCTTAAAGGTGGTCACCAAACCCTCACAAACTCAACGGGGGTAATCACAATGGTCGATTCCTCTCCGAAGAACTCCTACCCGCCTAGGAGTCTCCAACCTCCAAGAGTAACAAGATCAATGGGGAAGGGCTCAATGCTTGCTCAAATAACGATTTTCTTTGGTCGGAAGATGGGTAAGGGACGGATCTATCACGTGGTGAAAGATCCGACAAGAACTCTCACAAATCTCTCCGGGATCTTGGTTTGAGTGTATGAGATAAGAGAGAGGGAGCATTTTGTGTTCTTGAGTGAAATAAGTGAAGTGGTCAACCCTAATCCGAAGTGGGTAGGGGGTATTTATAGATGTCCAAGAACTAGCCGTTTTGATGCAGTGATAAGGGCGCTGGACGGTCCGGGCTATTTGTCGGACGGTCCGGGACAAGCCCAGACGGTCCGACCTATAGTCCGGTCGACCGATGATGTCAGCACCTGGACACCATAGCACTCACATGTCGGACGGTCTAGAGTGGAGGTCGGATGGTTCGGGCTAGGCCCGGACGGTCCGACCTGTAGAGGTAATGCTACTGGCCCATTGCACCGGAGCCCGGACGGTCCGGGACAGAGCCCGGACGGTCCGGCCTGGGTTCCGGACGGTCCGACCAATAACAAAATTGGTACTGACCTTTTTGCGCAGTATGTCGGATGGTCCGGGATAGAGCCCGGACGGTCCGGGCTGTGTCCGGACGGTCGGACCTTCATACCGGACGGTCCGACATACACATAAAAGGCACAGAACTTTGTGTGTCAATTTCCTACATTTCTAACAGATTTTCATAGGTTGCAGATAAATGGATTTTAATGTGTATTAGTAGTTTATGGTTTGAGCAAGACTTGAACCCATCCTTATGATCCCCTCTTAATAGTGCGGGGATCTCTATGACTCAAGAAACAAATGGTAAAGAGGACTTAACGTCATCTCTTGTTCTTATGTTTACTTCTTGAGAATAACTTAGATGATCTCACATGATCCCTACATGATGACAACAAGAAGACTAACAATCCCTGTGTATCACTTAGCAAACGTAGTTAGTCCCCTATATGTATATTCTCATCAACAACAAAATATGCTTGAGGGCAAGATTGCACTTTCAACCCTGCCGTCCCAGAATACTTGCGCGGGTCCGAGACTGAAATCACCTTCTCCCGAGAAGACCACCCGCCAGCCATCTCGCGCCCAGGACACGCCGCACTAGTACTCGAAGCAAGAATCGGAAACTATGATATGTCGCGGGTCTTCATGGATGGCGGCAGCGGAATCAACATCATATTCACCAGAACCTTGGAAGAAATGCTCATCCAAAACTCAGCACTGAAAACTTCAGGCACAACGTTTCATGGAATCATGCCAGGGAAAGCAGTCTACCCACTTGGAAAAATAAGTCTTGAGGTAGTTTTCGGCAACACGAGCAATTTCCGCAAAGAGACATTGGATTTCGAAGTGGTCAACTGGAAATCACAATACCATGCCATCCTAGGGCGCCCAGCCTTCGCGTGTTTCATGAAAGTGCCACACTACGCCTACCTCAAGATGAAAATGCCAGGCCCGCGGGGAGTGATAACAGTCAGCGGCAGCTTCGTTAGATCCGACCGTTGTGACAAAGAGTTCCACAAAATATCAGAAACCTTCGGAGCACACCAAGCCAGTGGAGCCACAGCATAAGAGGAAGAGGCCCTACCATAGAAGCAAAAGGGACCCACAGAAATCTACCGTCCTTAGGGATACTTAGCCATCGATCCAAATAAAGGGGCTGTCTTCAAGCAGCAGCCCCCCTCGTGTAAGAAACAAAAGGAAAAATATTGAAAATATTCTTCCAAAAATTCTTTTCGCTCATTGACACTCGGGGGCTCGCCGCAGCAGCCACCCCCCGAGGCGTTCTTCGCATACGCGACTCTAAAAAAATTATGCACTCGAGGGCTCGCCGCAGCAGCCACCCCTCGAGGCGTTCTTCGCATACGCGACTCTAAAAAAATTGGCACTCGGAGGCTCGGCGAAGCATCCACCTGATACATGAGATAGCTTCTCGTCCCTCGTTGGTTACCCCAAGTGGAAGGTGAGATGTAGCGTAGCGGCAAATTTCCCTTAGCAAAAATGCTAAGGTTGAGTATCGTCCAGGAGGACTCCAACTGATACAAGTAGGTGGTGAAGTGAACAATGGCGCCGTTCATAACTATAAGTTGCTTACTTCACCTGGACCTGCACACACAACAGATAGCTTTGCTCCCAACGAGTACAGAGGAGTTGTCAATTCCTCCGGCCTTGTTGTTTACAAAGGATAAAACGCACGGGATAATAATGATAGATAGCAACGGAAAAGTAAATACTGAAAGTAAATTGATAGTGTAAACAGTGGTGGTAATATGGAACGGGGTCCTATGATGTTCACTAGTGATGTCTCTCTCCCAAAAGATGATAAAATAGCCATGCGAGGTAAAAAAATTACAGCCGGGCAATTGACAGGATTATGTGCGCAAACCAATGCTAATTATGCAAAACAGAAAGGAAGAGGCTCAAAAGCACGGGCGGTATGCCAAGACAAGTAGACCGAAATCCATCTGCATTTACCCACTAATCATCCACCTTGAGATATCTATCCATAACATCCCGCTCGTATTAAGTAGCGAATCCCACCCAAAGTGTAAACTCAAAGCAACGGACAACTGCATTAAAGAACTTTGCATAAAGTAAACAATCCTTGCACCCGTAAGTACAAGCACCGTTGGTTTCCCCCTTGTGGCAACATCACATCCCCTAGACTCATGTTTCTGTCACTCAAGCTAGTCATCGGGGGGCATGAACCACAATCATGCATAATGCTCCCTCTTGGAGTCACTACCTACTACATGGCCAAAACAATAAACAACAACGGAGAACATGCAAGAGTTACTCAAGAACATAAATATAAAAGAAGAGAATCAAATATATAACTCAATCACAATCTGAACGTAATCTCATAATCCATCGGATCCCAGAAAACTCAGCATAGCAACAGCAGAAAGATTACATATGTGCCTCGATCATGTAGGGAAGCTCACGAGGTCTCATCCATGAAGAAGAAATAGGGGAGGAGAACATCTCATAGCTACTGATCATAGACCCATGGTCCAAGGTGGACTACTCACGGTTCATCCGGGAAGCATCCATGGTGGTGGAGAAGCTCCCGGAGGTGATTCCTCCCTCTGGCAGGGTGCCGGGAAGGGGTCTTCTGGTGCTCCCGATCTTGGAAGCGCGGCGGCGGTGGAAAAGGGTTCCGTCCCCGAGGGTTTCTCGCCACGGGGAATAAATAGGCGAAAGGGGGCAGCCAGAGGTGGGCCAGGGGCTCCAGGCGCCCCCCTGGCGTGGCCAGGGGCCTGGCCGCGCCCTCTGGCCGCCTTCCCCCTAGCTCCCCTCTGGCCCCTCTCGGGCTCTTCGCGAAACTTCCAGTACGGTGATTTTTCCTAAATTTTTCCCGGATTTTTTCTAGTACTTTTAATAAGGGGGAAACCTGAAATAGAAAAAGAGCAGAAAACAGGAACTGGCACTGGGGTGCATTGAGTTAATAGGTTAGTCCAAATATGATCAAAAGTCTATGGAAGTTAATCAATATCATAGAAATATCACACAAAAGAGACATGGAGCAAGCAGAAATTATAGATACGTTTTGGACGTATCAACATCCCCAAGCTTAATTCCTGCTCGTCCTCGAGTAGGTAAATGATAACAAGCATAATTTCTGTGGTGACATGCTAACAACCATATAAGAACTTTTAAGTAAAGCAATCAAAGCATGCAATTCATTTCAAGTCATAACAGGCAAGAGTCTATATCTAGTATTGAAATAAGCAACATAAGAACATAAAGGTGCAAGAGCTCGTGCTGTCCGTGACTCGAATGTCTCCAAATGGTGTTTGCGTGCAAGAAAGGGGATAGGGATATACGAGAAAAAATATTTTTATTGTTGAGAACTCAATCTACTAAAGTGTCACACTTGGTCTTCTTTGGAATCTTATCTTGACTCATTCCCAGACCACTAGCCAGGTACAAGTCAAAATGATCCACTCCTTTTCGACATTTTGAGCACTCCATGCAATGGATGAGCGTAAGCAAGAAAGTTGACACTTAGGATGGCAAAGAGAGAATAAGGTGGAGGAGGAAGACAAAAAGGTGTGAAAGGCTCACATCAATGAGGACAATCATAGGCGAGAGAAAGCCAAATGATAGATATAATGTGAGGAGTAGGGATTGCCATGCAACGGATGCACACATGAGCTAAAAAGCTCTCCAATGGAACTAGTGGGGGTGCATCCAACTTGCTTGCTCAAGAAGACCTAGAGCTCATTTGAGGAGGCTCATCATTGGAATATACAAGCTAAGTTCTATAGTGTGAAGGTCCCCACATAGCTATATGCATGAATGATAATCTCTATGGAGTACAAGATATAAGAATGAGTACGAGTGTGGATCTCTGAAAAAGGAATATTAGTGTGTCCCCTTCTCTCTTTTTTTCTTTTTTTCTTCTTTTTTCTATTTTTTTGTATTTTTTGGTGGCCTCAATGGCTCTTTCTATTTAACTCTCATTTGTCCTCTTTGGGATCTTTTAATTTGTCCACTTTGGGATCTTTTAATTTTTCCACTTTGGGATCTTTTAATTTGTCCACTTTGGGATCTTTTAATTTGTCCACTTTGGGATCTTTTCCTCACTTTAGGGGCAACACTCTATATATTACAAAAATTATAGAAGATCTTTCACACTTTACAAAGTACTCAAATCATAAAGAAAATGTAACTATCATGATGTATGGAAATGTATGCCTCTGCCAGTGTAGCAGGATATGCAATGATACTAGCGCGTCATATAGCAATGATTAGGGCTAGGCCCAACTAGCATGCGGCTCATCGATCAAGCAAGTAGCATGTATGACATGAAGATCAAGTCATGGGAAGATGGATGTTGCATGGCAATATATCTCGGAAAGGCTATGGAAATGCCTTGATAGGTAGGTATGGTGGCTGTTTTGAGGAAGGATATAAGGAGGCTTATGATGACAGAGCGTATCGTTCCAAGGGTTTGGATGTACCGGCGAAGGTGGACGCTAACTCTCGGAGTGAGAAGAAAGCAATGCACGGCACATGAAAGGCTAGCAAAATATGGGAAGGTGGAAGTGTCAACTTTCGAATACTCACATTAGTCCGAAGAACTCATGCACTTATTATCGGTAACTCTCAATCTAATAAGGAGGTTTCACAAAAAGAGAAGTACCCCAAGGAGGAGTGTATGGGGGTTTGGTTATCCTTGTGCATCCTCGACTCATGGTACGTGAGTGTTCTCTAATATTCGACCCCTCAGAAGAGTAGTGATCCATCTAGTAGCTAGAGTTCTCAACTAATTTGGAGGTTTTGAAAATAAACACGGATTGACCAAAATATGACATCTATCACTAATAGGCTAAAGTTCTTGACACCAAAAGTCCAAACATTACTCAAGACAACACCTCAAAACTTTTGCAAGTTAGTACTACAAAAAGAATAGCAACCTCAATTACCTACTTAAAGTCAAGACACAAAACTCAGTGCAACATGCAAACTCTCTAAACAGGATAAACATGAAAACTCAAGAGAATTCTAGCAACAAACTAAACATAAGCTCTTTAAAAATATAAGCATAAAAGCTAAGAGCACAACATGACAGCAGCTACGAAAAAGATAAAGAACACACACAACAAATATAAGCAGGAAAAAGTCATATGTTGTGTTCTAAACTTTGGAAGTGGAGCGTGTTTCTCTCCCACACAAAGAAAGCTGGGCTCTAACTTGTTATGAACAGCAAGCAAAGCTAAAGAAAACTAAAAACAAAACCTAAGAGCGAGACGCTCCAAGCATAGCACATAACACATGAAGTGATAAAAATATAGTGAAACGAGAGACGAACTGATAATTGTCGATGGATAAGGGGATGCACGGGGGCATCCCCAAGCTTAGACGCTTGAGTCTCCTTGAATATTTCTTGGGGATGCATTGGGGCATCCCAAAGCTTGAACGCTTGACACTTCTTAATCATCTTTCATCATCTTCCCTCGCACACTTGAAAACTCCCTTCATACATAACTCATCATAATCTGATTGGCGAGGTTAGTACCCATAATAAAATAATTTTTATCTACTGGAAATAAAGATAAAATTGAATATATACTGTTTCTCAAGAGTTCCAAAAGGTTTTTTCAAATAAAAAACAAGCTTAAGGTTTGCAAAACGAGGAAAAGGCAAAACAGGACAGAATCTATGAAAAACAGACCAGCAGGTAGTAAAGAATTTTTTAGGGATACTTCTGCAACTCAAATAAAAAAACTCAGAACATACGAAAGTTTCGTAATTGTATAGAGCACGCTGTGTAAAAAATTCATCTCAAATAGATGAACTGGGATTTTTCTGTGATTTTTCTAGTAACGAGGACAGAATCTGTTTTCTAGACATCATGTCACAACTTTCACTTCCCTTGTCGTATGAGGCTATAAAAGGCACAAAGCTTGAAAAGTAAAGATAGAATGATGTTGCTACAGTAGTAACAATCATCAAGACCACTAAAAACAGAAGAAAAACAGAAAGGAAAACCTAAATTCGTTGCGGGCTGCCTCCCGAAAGCGCTTCTTTAAAGCCATTAGCTAGGCTTAATGCAAATAGATCAAGTCTTTTCAAGAAAATAACTAGCCCGTGTGACGGACTCAAAAGGCAACTTAATATTTTTCCTAGGGAAGTGTTCCATCCCTTTCTTGAGAGGGAACTGGGATTTTATAATCCATTCTTTCATATCAACAAACAACACCTACGGTGCGAAGAAAAGGATGTCCCAAAATAATTGGACAAGAAGGTTCACATTCAATGTCCATAATAGTAAAATCAACGGGAACATAATTGTCATTGACAATGATAAGAACATCATCTATCTTCCCCAAAGGTTTCTTTACGGAAGAATCGATGAGACGAACACCAAAAGAACAAGCATCAAAAGGTTTCAACTCAAATATATCATACATTCTTTTGGGCATAACAGAGGTACTAGCTCCAAGATCACATAAAGCAAAGCAAGAAAAGTTATTCAACTTAATTTTAATCATAGGATCCCAACCATCTTCTAGCTTCCTAGGTATGGAAGCTTCTACCCTAATCTTCTCCTCCCTAGATTTGATAAGAGCATTAGTGATATGCTCTGTGAAGGCAAGATTAAGTGTGCTAGTGTGGGGGTCTCTAGACATCTTGTGAAGGAAATGAATCACTTCAGAAACAGTGCAATTATCAAAATCAAGGTCACTACTATCAAGAAGAGTGGTAGTGGTGTCCTTTAGGCTCACTTGTTTGGTAGCTTCTATAGTCATAGGAATTTCTTCTTCTACGGTTGAGGTCATAGCATCACCATTAATAGGTCCTATGGGACTAGGGGTGCATTGGGTGCTAAGAGTTTGGATATCCTCAACCACTTGGATAGTAGCAACATTATGGTGTTTAGGAAGGATTTTAATTCTATCTTCTTCCATAGGGACAACTTCTGGTTTGGATGCCATTTGATTTATCAAGGTAGTCTGTGTGTGAGACATATTGGAAACATGGGTTTCTGTGGTGGTGAGCCTAGTCTGAAGGTTAGAAATCTCATTGTTCAGACTCTCTAGTTGTCTACCAATGTTTTGCAAGATGGAAGTGTGCTCATCTAATTGTCTAGAGAAGGTCCTATTTTGTTCATATTGGGTGTGCATGTAGTCCTTAGTGGCCTTCTCTATTTCCAAAAGTTTCTCATAACTAGGCATGTCACTATCTCTTGGGGCAGAGTTTCTGGTTCTAGGATAAGTGTTGTTGTTCCCATAGTTGTTGGAGGGGAACGGTCTAGGATTGCTACCAAAGTTACTCCTATAAGCACTGTTGTTGAAGTTGTTTCTAGAGATAAAGTTCACATCTACTTGATCCTGAGCAATCAAAGAATTTAAAGGACCATTTTGAGGATCAATAGGAGATTGCTTGGTAAGTAGAGACATGATTAAGTCAACTTTTTCATTTAGGGAGGAGATCTCCTCGACAGAGTTTACCTTCCTAGCTATTGGAGCTCTTTCGGTGTGCCATTGGGAATAGTTGGTCATCATCTCATCGAGAAGTTTTGTGGCAGCACCAAGTGTAGTTGACATAAAGGTTCCTCCCACGGCCGAATCTAACAAGTTCCGCGAGGTAAAGTTCAAGCCTGCATAAGAAGTATGGATAACCATCCAAGTAGTCAAACCATGCGTAGGGCAATTCTTAACAAGAGATTTCATGTGTTCCCAACCTTGGGCAACGTGTTCATTATCCAATTGTTTAAAATTCATAATAAAGCTCCTCAACTGGATAATCTTAGCAGGGGGATAGTACTTCCCGATTAAAGCATCCTTGCACTTATCCCAAGAATCTATGCTATTCTTAGGCAAGGATTGAAACCAGATGTTAGCTTCATCCCTCAAGGAGAAAGGAAAAAGCTTAAGCTTAACAATTTCACCATCTACTTCTTTGTACTTTTGCATATCACAAAGCTCAATAAAATTATTTGAATGCAAAGCAGCATCATCTCTATCACCAGAGAATTGATCTTTCATAACAAGGTTCAACAAAGCAGGTTTAATCTCATAAGAAGGTGCTGAAGTAGCAGGTGTAGCAATAGGAGTGCAGATAAAGTCACTATTGTTGTGACTAGTAAAGTCACACAACTTGGTGTTCTCAGAGGAACCCATAGCAGAAGCAAGCAAGATAACTATTTTTTTGATTTTTGATAAAAGACACTAAAGCAAAAACTGAAAGGTAAACTAACAAGACTAAAAAGCAAAGATAAAAGATAGTGTACAACTCCCCTATCTTGAAGAGTGGAGTCCCCGAAAACGGCGCCAGAAATTTGCTTGATACATGAGATAGCTTCTCGTCCCTCGTTGGTTACCCCAAGTGGAAGGTGAGATGTAGCGTAGCGGCAAATTTCCCTTAGCAAAAATGCTAAGGTTGAGTTGTTGGATATGTGCCCTAGAGACAAATTAATAAAGATATTTGTCACATATCCGTATTGTTCATAATACGTTTTATACTGTGTTATAATTGTATTACTTGGAAATACTAATACAGGTGTAGTATAAAACATGGTCCGTAGTTTAACTCGGGTAAACTATCTCATATGGAAATTGATTGATCAAGCTTTCCTGATCATGGAGACACTTAAGTCCATTGACAATGAGGTCATATCGTTAAGGGGAATGATGTGATGGACGTACACCCACCTAAAGTATTGCAATGTGATCGAGTCACATAGTTCAGCGTTGCTATGACTTTGTAACATATGGCTTAGTCCTTAGACCGTAATGATCATACGTAATTGTCATCTATGAGGAGACTTTGATTTGTATCTCACCGCCTGACTGAATTATGCTGGCTATAACGGTGCACTTTGGGTATTCCTAAATAGATGGTTGATGAGTATGTTAATAGATCAGAGCGGGATTTGTCAGTCCTTGTGACAGGATAGGTACTCTGGACCCACTCGGTGATATTGCATCAACACCTTGCAAGGACGTGACTAGGTCACAAGAGATGCAATGATCATGGACGAGAGAAGTTGTTTGTTATGAACGAGATGTGAACACGGTATGTAGGATACCGACGATCAAACCTCGGACAAACAAAGTGCCGCAGCACAAAGGGATTACGTCGTATCGTTAACGGTTTCCAAAAGCGATCGAAGTTCATTCGATGGAAGCGCAGGGGATGTCAAGGATTGTAACCAGGTCCAACTGACTAGTCATTGGTCAATGAGAAGAGTCTCGACCATGTCTGCTGTTTCCCGGACCGTTAGGGTGTTACACTTAAGGGCAATCGATGCATAGGACAGTTACGGGATCAATCAGTGAAATAGGAGGAATCACCAGAATAGTTCCGGAGGAGGACGGAATGGTTTCCGGACATTTTGAATAGTTCAAAATAAAGTTTTATTGTTTTAATAATGTTTTATTATTTAATTATCTGAATTAAATATTTAAAACATATTAAATAAATTAAAAAATGGGAAAAGGCTAAATGGGCCCATGGGGCCCATTAAGGGAGGAGGGGGGGGGGGGTCTCCCCCCTTGGGCTTGGCGGCAAGGGTGGGGCCCACCCCCCCCCCCCCCTTGGCCAGCGCACTCCCCCCTTGGGAGTTTAGTCCCACATGGGGGAGGGGAGGAGGATGGCACCCCCCTTGGCCTATATAAGGAGGGGTAGACCCCCCTTTTTCCAACACACCAATATCTCCTTCTTCCTCCTTCTCCTTCCCGGAAGTGGACTCCCCTTGTTTGGAGTCTGCACCTGGATTGGAGTTCTCCACCATATGGCAGGCCATCTTTCTGCTGGAGTCGGGATCCGTAGCCGTCTTTCTTCCGCTGCTCGCCTGGTTCGGGGCCCGAGAGGAACATCGATTGTATCGTACGTGTATAATCTCTTCGAGGCACTACACCTGTGGTGCTACTTCGTCGCTGGAGGTTTACCGGAAGTCATCCTCGCCGGTGGTGGTCTTCTACACGACAGGGAGGTCGTAGTTCCGAGTCTACGCCAGCCACGTTCGCAAGAACGTTTCCCTCTTTCGGTCTTCAAAGGTATGAACACCGATTCCCTCCGTTACTTTACATTGCCATAACATAGATCTTGGGTTCGGGTACCGTAGGTATGAAAAATTTGTGATTTCTGCCCCGTATCACAACAGTGGTATCAGAGCTAGCTATGCGTAGATGTATTGTACGGGTAGAACACATCTAGGATGTGGGCATCGAATCTTCATTCGTTACCCTCCCACGTGTACTCATTTAGCATTGCGACAATGTTTGATGAAGCGGCCCCCGACCGACCTTACGTGTTTACGGGAGGCTGGTTCCACGCTTGACATATGGCTTGTACCATATAAAGTGGCTGGGGGGGTGTCTGTCTCTCTGCATTAGCGATGCAAAGATGTTTGCAACGGAGGGCCCCGACAGGGGTGTAATAGAGACGGATGGGAGACGGTGTTGTGGCATGTTTTTCGCAGGATAGAAACGGTTCTCTCTCTCGAAACCCCTATAAGCCACGCAAAACTTGCACAAGCTAAAGTAGAAAGGCGTTTAACTTTGCTTTGCATGAAGGGGGATCATAGGTTGTATGATTTACAGTTTTACTTCCTGTTTTATGCTAGTATGCTAGATATATCAACGGTACCACGAAACATAACCATCTCTCACAATACCAACATTGTGTTGTCCCCCTGGTGGGCACCGCCTGGAAGGTTCTCCCATATGGCTTGATGCTCCGTACATACCGGAGTTGTCCTACATATTCAACGGAGTTCGCATGAGGTTGGGTTCGGCAAGCCTGGCATATGCAGATATGGCCTTGCTGAACAGCTAACATCAAGGTTCGATTGGCAGGCTTGACGTATGTAGATGCGGGCCTGGAACACAGGAGACCGAAAGGTCGAGCACGAGTCACATGCCTGATGTGATTGGCTTAGAGGCCTACCTGGTTCGCATATTGATGGCCGTGACGATCGGGGGAGGTATGGGGGCTGGGATTGTGTAATCACTTAGTTAAATTGAGAGGTGTTTATCTAAGTGGGAGCTTTCTAGAATTTTGAGATTAAATTGAAACTCCACATTATGAACAAAAGTCTAAATATGTATCCTTGTGAATCAACCTTGTATATGGCAGCACCTCGCCCCTCGTTCAACTTAGGATCATTCCTAGAGAAAGATAAGCTAAAAACAGATGGGACAAACTTCACCAACTGGTTCCGCACCCTGAGGATTCTCCTCGTTCCCCTCAAGATGGCATACGCACTAGAGGGCGCGTTAGGTGACACACCAACAGATGATGCCAGTCAGGACGAGAAGAATGTCTATCTCTCCAGGACTGATGATTACAACCTTGTCCAGAGTGGCATGCTCTACTCCATGGAGGCTGAGCGGCAGAAACGCTTTGAGAGGATGGGTGCATATGAGATTATCACCGACCTCAAGGCGGTCTTCGCACCTCAAGCCAGGGCTGAACGGTACGAGGCTTCTGAAGCCTTCTTCTCAGAAAAGATGGATGAGCACGGCAGCGTGAGTGAGCACATAGTCAAAATGTCTGGCTACGTTCAGTGTTTGAATGCTCTGGAATGCTAGATTCCAGATGAACTTGCTGTTGATAGGGTGTTGCAGTCGCTTCCCCCTAGCTACAAAGGCTTTGTGCTGAACTACAACATGCAGGGGATGACCAAAACCCCTTCTGAGTTGTTCGCCATGCTGAAGAGCGCCGAGGTTGAGATCAATGGTCAACAAGACCACTGACTTCAAGAAGTCAAGCAGGCGGGAGAAGGCCAAGAGAGGTGGCCCCAAGAGGGATGGCAAATCAGTTGCCGCTCCTCCCAAGGCACCCAAGCCTAAACCCGGAGTGGAGTGCTTCTACTGCAAGGGTGAAGGTCACTGGAAACGCAACTGCCCCAAGTACCTAAAGGACAAGAAGGCTGGCAAGGTCACCAAGAGAGACAAATGTATATTTGATATACATATTGTTGATCTTCTCTTGACAAGGCGCCGGGAACACATCCTGGATATTTGATACAGGATCTGTCGCTCATATTTCTAATTCCATTCAGGGACTAAGGAATAGGAGACGCTTGCTCAAGGATGAAGTGACGATGCGCGTGGGAAATGGCTGTCAAATTGAAGTCTTGGCGGTCGGCACGAAGCATCTTAGTCTCCCTTCGGGATTGGTTTTAGTTCTGAATAATTGCTACTATGTACCCAAGTTGAGTGTGAACATTGTTAGTGGCTCTTGCTTGAAGCGATACCGCTATTCTTTTAAGTCTGATACAATTGGTTGTTCGATTTATAAGGATGAAATGTTTTATGTTCACGCACCGGAGTTGCATGGTTTATTCGTACTTGATCTTGATGGTGACGTGTGTCACATTAACAATATTGAGGCCAAAAGATTGAAGAATGATGAAGATCACATGAAGATGTAGCATTGCCGACTTGGTCATATTGGTATAAAGCGCATGGAGAAGCTCCATAAGGATGGACTTCTTGAGTCATTGGATTTTGGATCCCTTGATACATGTGAACCATGCCTCATGGGAAAAATGACAAGGACTCCATTCAATGGGATAATGGAGCGTGCAGATGACTTATTGGGGATCATACACACGGATGTATGTGGACCCATGAACTTCCCCACTCGCAATGGTCTTCGTTACTTCGTGACCTTTACTGATGACTTGAGTAGATACGGGTATATTTACTTGATGAAGCACAAGTATGAAACCTTTGAAAAGTTCAAGGAATTTCAGAATGAGGTCGAAAATCAACTCGGAAAGAAAATCAAGCACCTTCGATCGGATCGAGGTGGCGAGTATTTGAGTCACGAGTTTGGCAATCATCTGAAGTCTTGTGGCATAGTACCACAGCTTACGCCGGCAAGCACACCTCAGAGAAACGGTGTGGCTGAGCGACTTAATCTGTCAGAACCCTCTGTTAGGTAATGTGCTAGGATCAAAGTCACTTGCATTCATCTCAAAAATTTCAAAAGAAATCATTGAAATCAAATTCAAAAGCAAAATGGGAGAAGGAACCCCCCCAGATGAATTAATTCAAAAGGACAGATAAAAATCTTCTCCAAAAATTCATGTTAGATTTTTGAAAAGTCTTATTAATGAGTGTGATCACATATCAAGTGATGTGGGACCCATCCCATGCTCATGGATTTTTCAAATATTCAAACAGTGCCTTGGTGTCACAAGCCCAAGTTAGGTAAGTGCTAGGGTTTATTTGTGCCCTTTGGATCATGCAAAAATTCAAATGAAATTCAAAAATGGGGAAGCAGAAAGCCCTGAGAAATTAATTCAAATGGCCAGATAAAAATCTTTTTCCAAAAATCATTTGAATATTTGGAAAATTCCTATAAATGATGCTGATCATTTTAAAAGTGGTTTGGGTTCATTCCCATGCCCATGGAATATTCAAAAATTCAAAAGGTGCCCTGGAAATTAAATTTGACCCCTATTTGAATTGAAATTCAAATGTTTTGAATTTAAAAAATGCTCAAATTCTATAAGTGGTTTGCTACTGACTACCTAGGGTTTTTAAAACTATTTTGGCATTTTATTAAATTGCCTAGGTATTTATTTATCAAGGAACCACAAAATTACAGAAAGAAAAGGAGAAGAAAAAAAGGAAAAGACCCCCCCTGGCCATTCTGGCCCAACTGAAGCCCCCAACCGGCCCAGCCCAGCCCCCTCACTTTGTCTTCTTCCCCAAGCTGCTCGGTGGCAGCCTGGGAGCGAGCCGGCGCCACCTCGACGCCGTTGAGGGCCTTCTAGGCCTTCCCTGCCCTCCTCCTCACGCCACGCAACGCCCAGAACCCCCCCGGTGGCCATTCCCCCTCTCCTTCCACACCATCTCGCTCTCCCTCGCCGTTTTCGCGCGCCACCGTGAGGATGCAGAGAGCGCCGTCGTGCGCCGTCGCGAACAACGACGACGAGAAGCCTACCTCCTTGTCCAGCCGCTCCGCAGTCATCCGCTTCGTCATCGTGCAGAGGATCGGAAGCTTCTTCGACTCCAAGCCGTCGCAGTCGTCGACGACAACTCGTCGGAGCCGCCGCACGCCATCGACTATTCCGTCGTCTACAGAGCTTCCCCGGCCGCGCTGTCACCTCGACTGCCTTCCTGGTGGGCCGGAGTTCGTTTCCCCTCTCTCCCAGCTCCTCCCCGTCCACCTTAGCACTGCGCCACCAAACCCGAGCCACGGCCGCCGCCGCACCTCGATGCCGGCGAGGCTCCGGTCACCCCCGAGCCTCCCCGTGGGTTCTGGGTGAAGCGGGCGAGCACGGGGAGCACTCCGGTGCCCTCTGCGTGCCACCCCGTGGCCAGGAAGCCACTCCGGCGTTCCTCCGCCGTGTTCTATGGCTGCCGCCGGCTAGTCGCCGGCCGGTTAGCCTTAACCCCGTGCCTAACTAACCCCCCTAACCCACTGACCCCTGGGCCCCAGTGCCCCTAAACTAATCCAGGGGGCTTAATTAACAGAGGGTTAACCCCAGTGACACTGACAGTGGTGGCCCACCTGTCAGCCCCCCCACACGCCAGCATGACGTCAGCCTGGCGCAATAAGTCAATTAAATTGATTAAATCAATTACAGAAAATCCAGAAAATAGCCAAATCTTTAGAAAATCATAACTAATTCATATTAACTCCAAATTGGACAAATAATATGTCTAAAATTATCAGAAAAATACAAGGATTATGAATATGCAATTTGTTTTCATGTTTGACCATTTTAAAATGGGCGAACAGTAGCAAACATGCATATGGATCCTTTTCAAATTCAAATTTGGAGTGAATTTGCAAATGACTTTGCAACACCCTTAATTCAAATGGATTCATCCACATATCAGAGACATTACTTCAACTATACCACATCACTTCATGATCAATATTTTCAAATGAACTTTCATGCATTCAAATGCATTTGAAATTCATCGATAAATCAAATGGAGTTTGAATTTGCATTTCAAATGCAATATACTCCTTTTAAATAGAATGCTCAACACATCAGTACCATGAACATCACCATTACAATCTTATTCATGTGATTGTGCATTGTACATTATGTTGATCCTATGATTGTCATGTTGCTGATAGACGTGCAACCGGAATCGGAGGCCACCCCCTTCGTTGAAGACACCGTTATCGAAACCTCGTCAGCAAGGCAAGCAAACCCCCTTTGATCATGTCTATAAAATCCCAATTCCCTCTCAGTCTCGCTTATGCATGTTTAGGAGATCACCTTGTATCGATTCTACCGCATAGTTGAACCCATATCCGATGCATGACCTATCATCTTGTCATAGTAGTAAGCAAACCACAATCCTAGCAGACATAGGAGTTGACTGATATCATGTGGCCCCTGCAACTATTACTGCTTATTGCATGCTTAGAGTTTACAATGAGGATGTTTTGATGTGAGTCGGGATGATAGTGAACATGGTGTTGATGAAAGTAAAGCTGTGTTGGTGAATCTACCCTAATACAAGGTGAACGATGAGAGGGTGTGTAGGAGTACACAGTGGGTTGTCTCGTTGAACACCGCCCTAAGCCCGAGTTCTTGTGTGGTGATCCAAGACGAAGAGTACTACCACATGTTGGGCACATGGACCCCCGCTCAACCTACTAACTCACCCCTTCTTAGTTCAATGAGTCGCATTAGTTCGGAGTTCTGGTAGGTCTGTGGAACGGTCTGCGAAGTGGAAGAACGGCTATTCAGACCGGCTTGGGACCCTGCACACATCTTCTGGGACCACATCGGTAAACCGGCCGGGTTCACGATGTGGATTCCAGCCCAGATAGGCATCTCCATTGAATTTGAGTTGGCTATGAGGTAAAAGTTGTGGGAATTATCCTCGCCGGCACCTCTTGAACGGTGTCGAGTACAAAGGCGGTAACTGATAGTTTCATGTGTGTAGCAGTACACCCCTGCAGGGTTAATAAACTATTCGAATAGCCGCGTCCGCGGTAAGGGACTACTTGGAGAGCTGTGCTCGATTATTAGACAACTTGAACCGGATACTCCTAAAACACACCAAGATAAGTGTGAGTGCTATGGCGTGCTTTCTCGTGGGGAAGTCGAGGAAGGCACCATAGTGGTGTAATTGGTTGGAGAAAGTAGTGGACTCATGTACGCTTCTTACCTCAAGTCTGGTACTCGTAGTTCAGGACTAGCCAAGTCAAAGCTGGCACTTCTGCAAGTGAAACCCCACCTCCCTTACCTTGATACATGTGCATGATTAGTATAGTTTCTATGTAAGTCTTGCTGAGTACGATTTTGTACTCACGTTTGCTTAATCTATGTTTTAGATGAACCCACCGACCCCGATGGTGGCTTCTACCCGAAGCTCGAAGATTGAAGACTCAGACCAAGACCAAGCTAGTGTAGTCCCAGTCAGAAGACTGGTTCCCTCGTGGAGGGCTTGTTTTTAGATAAGGCTTCTCTAAGCCATTTGTTAATCTTGTCTGTACTCAGACCTACTTTGCTTCTGCTTGTCTGTTGTAATGTTGGATCACATGCTTGTGATCTCTGTGTGCACTCTGTAAGAGTTATTAATAAAGAGGTATACTTTGTAGAGAATTGCAATGATACCTGCTGTTCATACAAGGCATGTGTGCTGCGTGTATGTTTATAACATGCATGTCTTTGTATGGGTTTTCGAGACCTTAGTTGTGATCTGGCTGGCGGTCTTGTATACACCAAGTGGCCCTTAGATGTGCGCAGCTTGGGGCATCGCGATGCGATTGTTCGAGACTCTGTCTCGTGCACACTTTGATGTATGATCGAGCCCGCCCTAGACCCCGACTAAGTGATCGGGCTGGAGTAAGTCTATGTAAGGGTTATAATACAATCGATAGTATGGTTGAGGCGACTTGTCTATGAGTATGGGAGTTCACCACCCATATCAATTAGACTTGTGTGCGGACGATGAGGACCCATCTCAGTGGATCATCCGGCCTGAATGGGATGCCCCTCACGTTCGATGCTTTCCGAGAACGTTCTGTGCTTGGCCTTGTCTGCTTAGACAAGTGGGTACGGTTCTCGGCTCTCCATATGATTGTGTTGTAGCGAGGCTTGCATACGCTAACCCCGGGTCCCGACACTTGGAATTAATCAAAAACCCCTATTTGAGTTAAGATTCAAATTTTTTGAATTTTAAAAAGTGCCAAACTTTATAAATGGCTAGTCTATATTTTTTATGAGGCCATATAAAAAGTTTCAGCATTTTAGAAAATGGCTAGGTATTTAATTTTGCTAGCCAAAACAAATGTCAGAAAAGAAAATAGAAAAGAAAAAGGCAGAGAACTTACCTCTCGCCTAGGGCGAAGCCCACCTCCTTCTGGCCGGCCCAGCCCACCCGAAGTCCTCTGTCGTCTACCTCCCCTGCCCCCAAAGCAGCTCGCTGGAGAGGCCGAGCACGCCGTGGACGCCACCTCGACGCCCAGGGGCTTCCAGGCCTCCCAAGGACTCAAAAGTGCGCCACGGAGACGCCCTCGACTCCCTCCTCCATTTTCCCCACCCCGGCTCGCTTTCCCCTCCCTCCCAGTGCGATTCCACCGACGCCCGTGAAGAACACCGGAGCACCCCGCCATGGATTCCGCGGCCAACGTCATCTAGAGATCGAACCAGAATGTCCCCCGTGCTCGCCGTCATCGGCTTCGTCGACTAGCAAAAGGAGGCGCCCCAATTTGGACCAGAGACGACGCAGGCTTCTTCGAATCGTCGCCGGCCGCCGGAGTTTGAAGTCGTCGATTCGTTGCCACCAGCCCATCCCCGTGTCCGCTGACCTCTGCCTCGAGTCCGCGGTGAGCTTCTAAGCTTTTCCCCCAACCTGGAGCATTCCGGTTCGAGCTCTAGCCCATTCTTCCATGGTCGCCGGAGAGCAGTGCCGCCACGGTCGTCATCGGCAAGCCACCGTAAAGCAGCCGAGCCCGCAACCTTGTCCTTCGTGTTCCCCTTCCACTGCTGCGTCGATCTAGCCTATCCCCGCTCCAAATGGCGTTCAGTAGCGAGCTTTGCCTTTCCGCCGTGCTTCTGCCGCCGCAAAACTCAACGCCGCCGTCACTCCGGTGGCCCCCGAGGTCGCCTGGACCTTCCCTGCGACGTGCGACTGCACGGGCTGCATTTTGGTACAAGAGGCGCACCAAATGGTGGCCGGGAACCCCTTCCCTGAGTGCGCCGCCGCGTACTGGTGCCGCCGGCAGCTAGCCGCCGGCGAGGCCATCGGATTAGGGGCTAAATCCCCCTGTTAGTTGACCCCAGGTCAATGACAAGTGGGCCCCCCAGCCCTTAACCCCTCTGTTATTTTTAAACAGAGAGGGATTAACCCCACTGTGGCTGACCACTGGACCCCACACGTCAGACCCCCCCTGACTTCACCCTTGCGCAAGCATGACGCAATAAATGAAATTCCAAAATAAAAAGAAATCAGAAAATTCCAGAAATTCCAGAAAAGGCAGAAATTACCCCAAACTTTGGAAATTCATAGAAAATTCATATCAACTCCAAATTTAACAAATAATATATGAAAAATGATCAGGAGAAAATAAGCTATCCAAATATCCAACTTTCAACTATGTTTGAGTTGATTTTAAAATGTGATCAGTAGCATTTGCTATTTGATTTAAATGGAATTAAATCAAATTCATTTCAATTGTTTTTGCAACTTGAACCATGGCAACATACTACAATTCAATCACACATCAGAGGCATATCATACACATTTCAAAATGTTTAAACTTGATCAAACAATATCATATGCAACTTGACTAAATTGAATTCAAATTGGAGTTTGAATTTGCAATTCAAATTGCAATATACTCCATTTAAATGGAATTGCTTCACACATCAAAGCATATACATCAAGTTTCAACCTTCAACCATGTGATTGTGCATTGTATTTACTTTGCTACCTTGTTTGTTGTTTGTCGAGTAGAGGTGGAACCGGAACAGGAGGCTGCCCCCTTCGTTGAAGACCCCGAACCCGAACCTCATCAGCAAGGCAAGCAAACCCCCATTGATCATGTCGATAAAATCCCAATTCCATCTCATGTCTCGCTTATTCATTGTATAGGATGATTTCCATGCTACGTTTCTACCGCATAGATGAACCCATTCCTTTGCATGACCTATCATTTGTCACAGTAGTAGGCAAACCACAATCCTAGCAACTGTAGGAGTTGATTGATATCATGTGGCCCCTGCAATTGTTACTGCTTATTGCATGCTTAGAATGATACCATGATGTTACTGTTATGTGAGTTGGGATGGTAGTGATCATGATGATGTTGGTGGAAAGGTGTTGGTGAATCTACCCTAATACAAGGTGAACGATGAGAGGCTGTGTAGGAGTACACAGTGGGTTGTCTCGTTGAACATCGCCCTAAGTCCGAGTTCTTGTTTGGTGATCCAAGATGAAGAGTACAACCACACATTGGGCTCACTGACCCCTCTCAGCTTACTAACTCATCCCTTTCGATGTCCAGATGTCGCAATAGTTCGGAGTTCTGGTAGGTCTGTGGCCTGGCTGCTAAGTGAGAGAACGGCTCATCCGAGACCGGCTTATGCACCACACACACATCACTTGGGTCCACTTTGGTAAACCGGCCGGGTTCACGATAGTGGTAGCCAACCCAGGTAGGCGGCTTTCTCGGACTAGATCGGCTATGAGGTAACAGTTGCGGTGAGCATCCTCGCCGACACTTCTTGAACGGTGTCGAGTACAAAGGCGGTAACTGATGATCATGTGTGTGTAGCGGTACACCCGTGCAGGGTTAACAAAACTATTCGAATAGCCGCGTCCGCGGTTAAGGACTGCTTGGAAAGCTTAGCTTGATTATTAGACAACTTGAACTGGATACTTCTAAAACACACCAAGATAAGTGTGAGTGCTATGGCGTGCTTTCTCGTGGGGAAGTCGAGGAAGGCACCATAGTGGTGTAATTGGTTGGAGAAAGTAGTGGACTCGTGTATGCTTCTTACCTCAAAGTCTAGTACTCGTAGTTCAGGATTAGCCAAGTCAAAGTTGGCACTTCTGCAAGTGAACCCCACCTCCCTTTACCTTGATACATGTGCATGAGTAGTATAGCTCCTATGTAAGTCTTGCTGAGTACGAGTTTGTACTCACGTTTGCTTCATCTATGTTTTAGATGAACCCACTGACCCCGAAGGTGGATTCTTCATCGAGCTGGACGACTGAAGATCAAGCTAGTCTAGTCCCAGTCAGACGACTGGTCCCCTCGTGGAGGGCTTGTGTTTAAATAAGGCTTCTTAAGCCATTTGTTAAACTTTTCAGTACTCAGACATACTTTGCTTCCGCTTGTTGTTGTAATGTTGGATCACATACTTGTGATCTCTGTGTGCACTCTGTAAGAGTTATCAATAAAATGTATACTTTGTAGAGAATTGCAATGATACCTGCTGTTCATACAAGGCATGTGTGCTGCGTGTATGTTTATAACATGCATGTCTTTGTATGGGTTTTCGAGACCTTAGTTGTGATCTGGCTGGCGGTCTTTCATACACCAAGTGGCCCTTATATGTGCACAGCTTGGGGCATCACGATGCGATTGCTCGAGACTCCGTCTCGTGCACACTTTGTGGTATGATCGAGCCCGCCCTAGACCCCGACTAAGTGATCAGGCTGGAGTAAGTCTATGTAAGAGTTATGAGATAGTCGATAGTGTGGTTGAGGCGACTTGTCTTTGAATATGGGAGTTCATCACCCATATCATTAGACTTGTGTGCGGACGAGGAGGACCCATCTCAGTTGATCATCCGGCCTGGATGGGATGCCCCTCACGTACGATGCTTTCCGAGAATGTTCTGTGCTTGGCCTTGTCTGCTTAGACAAGTTGGTACGGTTCTCGGCTCTCCATATGACTATGTCGTAGCGGGACTTGCATACGCTAACCCCGGGTCCCGACATAATCGAACCCTATTGGATAGCTTACGATCGATGATGTCTCATACTGATTTGCCTGTGTCATTCTGGGGGTATGCATTAGAAACTGCCGCTCATATTCTTAATAGGGCACCATCCAAATCCATAAAGACAACACCATTTGAAGAATGGCATGGCACGAAACCTAAGTTGTCTCACCTGAAGATTTGGGGTTGTGAGGCTTATGTTAGGAAACTACAGCCTGACAAACTTGAATCCAAGGCGGATAAGTGCATCTTTGTGGGCTATCCCAAGGAAACTTGTGGATACACCTTCTACAACAAGTATGAGAGCAAAACGTTTGTTGCCAAGACGGGACACTTTCTTGAGAAGGAGTCTCTTGCGAAAGAGTTGAGTGGGAGGAAAATACACCTCGATGAAGTGACTGACCAATCACTCCAATTGGAAGAAAAGGCTACGGAAATTGTTCTGGAACCATCTTCCACAGTGGGAGCTGAAGAGAATGGCCAGAACGACATTCATAACGATCATGACATTGATGATGATCATGATGAGAATGAAGAGGAACCTTTTATGCCCCGTAGGTCATCAGGAGTCCGTCAACCTACTGAGTTTTACGGACAGCTTGTGAATGCAATCTCAGCTGATGAGTCGGATGAACCTACAAGTTACAAAGAAGCAATGGAGGGACCCGAGTCCGAGAAATGGCTTGAAGCCATGAAATCCGAAATAGACTCCATGTACACCAACAAAGTATGGACTTTGGTGGATATTCCCGAGGACCGCAAGGCCGTCGAGAATAAATGGATTTTCAAGAAAACGACTGACGCAGACGGAAACGTATCTGTCTACAAAGCTCGACTTGTCGCGAAGGGGTTCCGACAAATTCAAGGAGTTGACTACGAGGAGACGTTCTCTCCTGTAGCGATGATAAAGTATATTCGTATCCTACTAGCAATAGCTGCATATCATGATTACGAGATATGGCAGATGGATGTGAAAACTGCATTCCTAAATGGCAACATTGAGGAAGAGTTGTATATGATGCAACCAGAGGGGTTTGTCGATCCAAGGAACGCTGGTAAGGTGTGCAAGCTTCAACGGTCCATTTATGGGTTGAAGCAAGCATCTCGGAGCTGGAATCTTCGATTTGATGAGGTCATTAAAGCTTTTGGATTTGTCCAAAACGTCGAAGAGTTCTGCGTCTATAAGAAACTGAGTGGGAGCTCTGTAGCATTCCTTGTGTTATATGTAGATGACATATTACTAATAGGGAACGATAAGAAATTCTTAGAGGAAGTGAAGGAATATTTGAATGGACAATTTTCCATGTAGGACCTAGGTGAAGCTGCGTACATATTGGGGATTAAGATCTATAGAGATAGACCTAATCGACGGTTGGCCTTGAGTCAGGGCACTTATATTGACAAGATATTGAAAAGGTTCAGTATGGGTAACTCTAAGAGAAGCCTCTTGCCAGTTATAAAAGGTGTCAAATTAAGCGGGACTCAATGCCCAACCACTGCAAAAGAGAAGGAGGAGATGTCCTCAAAGCCCTATGCCTCAGCCATAGGTTCTCTCATGTATGCTATGTTATGTACCAGACCGGATTTAGCGCTGGCCATTAGTATGACTAATCACTACCAGAGTAACCCGGGAATGGCTCACTGGACAGCAGTAAAGAACATCCTTAAGTACTTGAGAAGAACCAAGGATCTCTTTCTCGTTTATGGAGGAGTTGATGAGGAGCTCGCCGTAAAGGGTTACGTTGACGCAAGCCTTGGCTCAGATCTAGATGACTCGAAATCCCAGACGGGATATGTTTTCATGTTGAACGGTGGCGCAATTAGCTGGAGGAGCGGCAAAAACAGCCAGTCGTCGCCCAATCTACAATGGAGTCGGAGTATATTGCCGCTTGCGAAGCGTCAAACGAGGTGCTGTGGCTGAAGAAGTTCGTGATCGAGCATGGCGTCTTTCCCAGCTGCACTGACCCCGTGGGAATCTTCTGCGACAACACGGGTGCCATTGCTAACGCGAAGGAGCCAAGAACTCACTCTACAACCAAGCACATCCTCCGAAAGTTCCATGTGACGCGAGACTACGTCAGGGATGGACACACTAGGATTCACAAGATACATACGGATCTGAACGCAGCAGACCAGATGACTAAACCTCTTCCACAGGGCAAGTTTGAAGAACACCTAGAGACCATTGGTGTTAGATACATACCTGATGTAAACTAGTGTAATTTGTACTCTAGTGCAAGTGGGAGACTGTTGGATATGTGCCCTAGAGACAAATTAATAAAGATGTTTGTCACATATCCGTTTTGTTCATAATACGATTTATACTGTGCTATAACTGTACTACTTGGAAATACTAATACAGGTGTAGTATAAAACATGGTCCGTAGTTTAACTCGGGTAAACTATCTCATTGGGCAATTGATTGATCAAGCTTTCCTGATCATGGCGACACTTAAGTCCATTGACAATGAGGTCATATCGTTAAGGGGAATGATGTGATGGACGTACACCCACCTAAAGTATTGCAATGTGATCGAGTCACATAGTTCAGCGTTGCTATGACTTTGTAACATATGGCTTAGTCCTTAGACCGTAATGATCATACGTAATTGTCATCTATGAGGAGACTTTGATTTGTATCCCACCGCCTGACTGAAATATGCTGGCTATAATGGTGCACTTTGGGTATTCCGAAATAGATGGTTGATGAGTATGTTAATAGATCAGAGCGGGATTTGTCAGTCCTTGTGACAGGACAGGTACTCTGGGCCCACTCGGTGATATTGCATCAACACCTTGCAAGGACGTGACTAGGTCACAAGAGATGCAATGATCATGGACGAGAGAAGTTATTTGTTATGAACGAGATGTGAACACGGTATGTAGGATACGGACGATCAAACCTCTGACAAACAAAGTACCGCAGCACAAAGGGATTACATCGTATCGTTAACGGTTTCCAAAAGCGATCGAAGTTCATTCGATGGAAGCGCAGGGGCTGTCAAGGATTGTAACCAGGTCCAACTGACTAGTCATTGGTCAATGAGAAGAGTCTCGACCATGTCTGCTGTTTCCCGGACTGTTAGGGTGTTACACTTAAGGGCAATCGATGCATAGGACAGTTACGAGATAAATCGGTGAAATAGGAGGAATCACTGGAATAGTTCCGGAGGAGGACGGAATGGTTTCCGGACATTTTGAATAGTTCAAAATAAAGTTTTATTGTTTTAATAATGTTTTATTATTTAATTATCTGAATTAAATATTTAAAACATATTAAATAAATAAAAAAATGGGAAAAAGGCTAAATGGGCCATGGGGCCCATTAAGGGAGGAGGGGGTCTCCCCCCTTGGGCTTGGCGCCAAGGGTGGGGCCCACCACCCCCCTTGGCCGGCGCACTCCCCCCCCTTGGGAGTTTAGTCCCACATGGGGGAGGGGAGGAGGATGGCACCCCCCCTTGGCCTATATAAGGAGGGGTAGACCCCCTTTTTCCAACACACCAATATCTCCTTCTTCCTCCTCCTTCCCGGAAGTGGACTCCCCTTGTTTGGAGTCTGCACCTGGATTGGAGTTCTCCCCCATAAGGCAGGTCGTCGTTCTGCTGGAGTCGGGATCCGTAGCCGTCTTTCTTCCGCTGCTCGCCTGTTTCGGGGCCCGGGAGGAACATCGATTGTACCGTACGTGTATAATCTCTTCGAGGCACTACACCTGTGGTGCTACTTCGTCGCTGGAGGTTTACCGGGAATCATCCTCGCCGGTGGTGGTCTTCTACACGACAAGGAGGTCGTAGTTCCGAGTCTACGCCAGCCACGTTCGCAAGAACGTTTCCCTCTTTCGGTCTTCACAGGTATGAACACCGATTCCCTCCGTTACTTTACATCGCCATAGCATAGATCTTGGGTTCGGGTACCGTAGGTATGAAAAATTTGTGTTTTCTGCCCCGTATCCCAACATGAGTATAGTCAAGGAGGACTCCAACAGATACAAGTAGGTGGTGAAGTGAACAATGGCGCCGTTCACAACTCTAAGTTGCTTACTTCACCTGGACCTTCACACACAACAGATAGCTTTGCTCCCAACGAGTACAGAGGAGTTGTCAATTCCTCCGGCCTTGTTGTTTACAAAGGATAAAACGCACGGGATAATAATGGTAGATAGGAACAGAAAAGTAAATACTGAAAGTACATTGATAGTGTAAACAGTGGTGGAAATATGGACCGGGGTCCTATGATGTTCACTAGTGATGTCTCTCTCCCAAAAGACGATAAAATAGCCATGCGAGGTAAACAAATTACAGCTGGGCAATTGACAGGATTATGTGCGCAAACCAATGCTAATTATGTAAAACAGAAAGGAAGAGGCTCAAAAGCACGGGCGGTACACCAAGACAAGTAGACCGAAATCCATCTGCATCTACCAACTAATCATCCACCTTGAGATATCTATCTATAACATCTCGCCGGTATTAAGTTGCGAATCCCACCCAAAGTGTAAACTCAAAGCAACGAACAACTACATTAAAGAAATTTGCGTAAAGTAAACAATCCTTGCACCCGCAAGTACAAGCACCGTTGTTTTCCCCCTTGTGGCAACAACACATCCCCTAGACTCATGTTTCTGTCACTCAAGCTAGTCATCGGGGGGCATGAACCCACAATCATGCATAACGCTCCCTCTTGGAGTCACTACCTACTACTTGGCCAAAGTAATAAACAGCAATGGAGAACATGCAAGAGTTACTCAAGAACATAAATATAAAAGAAGAGAATCAAATATATTACTCAATCACAATCTGAACATAATCTCATAATCCATCGGATCCCAGCAAACATAGCATAGCAACAACAGAAAGATTACATATGTGCCTCGATCATGTAGGGCAGCTCACGAGGTCTAATCCATGAAGATAAAAGAGGGGAGGAGAACATCACATAGCTACTGATCATAGACCCATGGTCCAAGATGGACTACTCACGGTTCATCCGGGAAGCATCCATGGTGGTGGAGAAGCTCCCGGAGGTGATTCCTCCCTCCGGCAGGGTGCCGGGAAGAGGTCTTCTGGTGCTCCCGATCTTGGAAGCGCGGTGGCGGAGGAACAGAGGAGAGATCGCGAAAAAGGGTTCTTTCCCCGAGGGTTTCTCGTCACGGGGAATAAATAGGCGAAAGGGGGCAGCCAGAGGTGGGCCAGGGGCTCCAGGCGCCCCCCTGGCGCGGCCAGGGGCCTGGCCGCGCCCTCTGGCCGCCTGCCCCCTGGCTCCCCTCTGGCCCCTTTTGGGCTCTTCCCGAAGCTTTCGGTACGCTGATTTTTCCTATATTTTGCCCGGAATTTTTCTGGTACTTTTAATAAGGGGGAAACCTGAAATAGAAAAACAGCAGAAAACAGGAACTGGCACTGGGGTGCACTGAGTTAATAGGTTAGTCCAAATATGATCAAAAGTGTATGGAAGTTCATCAATATCATAGCAATATCACACAAAAGTAGCATGGAGCAAGAAGAAATTATAGATACGTTTTGGACGTATCACCACCCCCCGAGGCGTTCTTCTCATACGCGACTCTAAATTGGCGCTCAGGGGCTCGCCGAAGAAATCACCCCCGAGGCGTTTCTTCGCATACGCGACTCTAAAAAATTGGCACTCGGGGGCTCGCCGCAGTAGCCATCCTCCGAGGCGTTCTTCGCATACGCGACTCTAAAAAAATTGGCACTCGGGGGCTCGTCGCAGCAGCCACCCCCCGAGGCGTTCTTCTAATACGCGACTCTAAAAAATTTGGCACTCGGGGGCTCGCCGCAGCAGCCACCCCCCGAGGTGTTCTTCACATACGCGACTCTAAATTTTTTGGCACTCGGGGGCTTGCCGAAGCAGCCACCCCCCGAGGCGTTCTTCGCATACGCGACTCTAAATTGGTACTCGGGGGCTCGCCGAAGCAGCCACCCCCTGAGGCGTTTCTTCCCATACGCGACTCTAAAAAATTGGCACTCGGGGGCTTGCCGAAGCAGCCACCCCCCGAGGCGTTTCTTCGCATACGCGACTCTAAAAAATTGGCACTCGGGGGCTCGCCGAAGCAGCCACCCCCCGAGGCGTTCTTCGCATACGCGACTCTAAAAAATTAACACTCGGGGGCTCGCCACAGCAGCCACCCCCTGAGGCACTCCTCGCCTATGCGACTCTAAAAATAGCAAGAGGGGACCCCTCGCCCAAAAACTCTACAGCCGACAAGACAAACCAATACCACGCAAATTTGATTTACAACAGATGAACAAAGTAATGCAAAATAGAACAGAAATAAACGTTGCTCCGCAAAGGAACCAACGCCAAGCCAAGGCTAATCCCCGGGCTCTGACTTCACTTTGCACAGAGCACCCAACCGACGGTCATTATCCTCGACCACCCACTTCACAACTTCATTTGCAGGCTCATCCGCCAAGTCGTAATGGTCGTCCATCGGCGGAGCTCGACCACCAGGAGGACCCCGAGCTGCCAACATAATATCCACCCCCGGCCAATGACTATGGACAAAGGCAAAAGCACACCGAGCCCCTGTATAAATCTGGTGATTAACTACGCGCCAAAGATCCACAGGCTGAGAGAACATCCGACAAAGCTTCTCAAGAGAAGAAGGGACAGGATCCAAAGGGTAAAACTCAGCAAAAATCCTGCCAAACATCCCGCGGCAGTACTCAAGAGCCCGCGGTACCCTCTCAACCCGCATGCGCAGAATGGCGAACACCCGAGCACGCGCCCTATCCATCCAGAAAGGATGGTTCTCCTGCACAACCGGGTCCTCCAGCCGCAACAACTCAGACTGTACTGCCTCCTCTTCCTCGCGAGAACGCCCAGCAAGCACTTCGCAACGAAGAACAAAGATCAGCCGCAGAGCACAAGGAAAAGAACCCGCGCAGCTGAGCGGCCGAAGAAAAGGACAAACTCACCCTTCAGAAGATCAGACAACTTCACAATCCAAGCTGCCAATCCCTCCAAGACAGCCTCAGCACATTCGCGCTTTGAGCGATGGACCGCAACAGCACCTTTCAGCCGAACAATCTCACGCTCGGCCTCTTTTAGCCTCAAGCAAACGGACACGTAAGCACCCTCGCGAGTATCCTCCTTCAGCAAATTCCAAGCCCGAGAAACGCCCGGGATGGCCTACCGCAAAGAGAAACATGTCAAAGGAAACAAGGCAACAAGCAGCACAAGAAAGAAAAGCGGTCCACGGATTAGATCCGCCGTCCCGCAGGAGGCACATTACAGCTGAAAGTTTTCAAAACAAAAAACAGGTTCACCCTACTCCTCGACTGAAGATTTGTTCGCCTCCACGACCAGTTGCAGCTGGCGGGCCAGCCGAGTAGTTCGAGCACTCTGCTCGTCCGTGTAATCATGCAATCTATCAACCATGGAATCCTCAATGGGGACACCATGACCCAGAAGAACAAGAATAGACGTGGCAAGCCCACTCACCACGTTCTCACGAACCAAGCCCTCCAGCTGATCACCATCCAGACCGAAGGCAGCAACCAGAGAATCAAGACCCTCAGGATGCTTCGCCGCATCTTGGAACATATGCTCATGGAGAAGCTTCAGGAGAATTGAAGCCCAGCACAGACATCCCCAACAACCACAGCAGCGCCCGAGACAGCATCTACAGAGCCACGGAGAACACCCGAACCCGCAGCAGCCACCTCCACCACCCCAACACCCGCAGAGCCTGGGAACAGGGAAAGAGATAAAAAATCCAGTAGCCTTAGAAACAAAAAGCAGCCCCAGTAAACGGACGTCAGGAAAAATCCACTCACCAGTCAAAGAATTCGCCAAATCCTGCAGGCGCTCGCACTCAGCCTTCTCAACCTGGAGAAACTGCTCCTCCACCCGCCGCAACCGCTCGAGTTCGCCATGCTGCGCCTGCAGCTCCTTTTCTTTGGACTCCAGAGCAGCCTGAAGCTCGTCAAGCTCCTTCTTTGCAGCCTCCGCCCGCTTGTCAGCACCCTTATTACGGCCTACGAAACAAAACATCAGTCAAACAAAGTAAATCAACAAAAGAAACAAAGACCAAGAATCAGGATCTCACGTCTCATAGCAGTCAAGCTCCCCTGGACCGAGTCGTGAGCGCGTCGCCACCGATCAGTTTCGGTCAGCACACGCTCGCACATCCGGAACAAAGGCTGCACCCAAGCAAATACATCAAGACAAGAGCACAGGAAAGAAGAAAATCAAAGACTACAACCAATCACAAATGATTGCTTGTAGCCTCGGGGGCTACTCCCATTGGAGCACTGCCGTGCTCCCAATATGTATAAGACCCACAAAAGGAAGACCAAAATCATAAACTACAACCACTCACAAGTGACTGCTTGTAGCCTCGGGGGCTACTATAGCAAAGCGCAGAAGGGCAAAGAAATCGCATACCTGCTCCGCCATACGATCAAGGAACTTTTCTTTATCCTCGACAGAAAGATCCCGCCTCGCCAAGAAGTGCTCCTCAGGGATCACGGGTTTAACGTCCGGAGTAAAGTCCCCTTCAGAAGCCGCAACAGCCGCGACAGCCCCCCCAGACGGAGCAGTCGCAGAAGTTCCCTCCGCGCCTGCAGTCACAGGAGCCGTCCGAGCACTCGAAGCCGCAGGAGTAGCGGAACCAGCCAGCCGATCAGACGCCGCACCAGAATCAGTCGAAGGAGCAGCGGAAGTACCATCACTCGCAGAAGAAGCAGCCGGAGCAGGAGCAGTCCTGCAAACGGTTTATCTTCAGAATACCAGCCAAATCAAGGAACAAGAAGAAAGACAAAGAGGAAAGCTACACTAACCCAACAGGCGCAGCCCCCGGACGGAGCAATACACCGAACCTGCGAGACTTACTATATCCATCTAAATTATGTCTCCTATTTCTATGAAGGAATTATTCTACTATTGATCAATAATCATAGTGGAATCAAGGGTACAGAGTCAAAAAGGGATTCCGCCCTAAGGCCATGGATCAATCAGTTCAAGGAATTTACTCCTAACAAATTCTTATAGGAATTCTGGTAGAATTAGAGAGCATTAAAAATACGATACTATAAGCCCTTTTTCCCTTAAAAAAGAGTACGGGAATGATGTCCTGAATAGAAGAAGCGTGAATAGGAAGATTTTGGATTCCTTTTGTTACTCTTTTTTTTGTAAGCAAAGGACGCCCGAATATGCCATAAAATTATCGATAGATAAATATTTATTGGATACCTACTTTATCCATGTTTATTTTTTACCTAAACCCTACAGCCCTGCTTTCTACCATTCTATGAAAGAATGAAGAGACTTTATCCATGTATTGTTTCGTGGAGTCCCTTCTTAAATCTTAGATTGAAAAAAAAGAATGCCCCTTAGGGACCCTTCTTTGGATACCAAGATTTCTGACATCTTAGCCTCGTATTTTAAAATTCTCAAATCGAATCAATTAAGAACCAATTCAAATTCATATAAAAAAAGAATAAGGAAACACTACCTCACCCCTATTGATAACCATTTTGGCCACTACCGCCAAAACAAACCCTAGTTTGAGGATAGAACTATGGTATGGTTTCTCCAAACTCAGTTTTGGCAAGCCTAGTTACTCTCTTGCCCGAACTTATGCAAAGTAAAAATTTATCGAATTCGAGAAGTACTATAAAAAAACCTAAGTATTTTATTGATCAGGCGGCACCCAGATTTGAACTGCGGATAAAGGATTTACAGTCTCCTGCCTTACCGCTTGGCCATGCCGCCAAAAAATCCGATCGAAAATCTAGAAAACAGCAAGTATTCGTCCACATTTTCTTACGAAAAGCCCCTTTCTTTTATTTTGAATATAATTCTACTTACTTAATTTTTTCTAATCTTTTTCAAAAAATCTATTCCTGCTTTTTTTGACCCAGTTTCTATTATTCTCCTCGATAGATTCTATCTTAAAACATACATTGTTAACACAATAAAACTTCCTGTTTCTTTCTATTGAGATGAAAAAGGAGAAAAAGTGGATTTCTAGTCACAAGCTGCAAAATTCAGAACAAATTGAAACCATTAACTAGAATTCTCTTTTTTTCCAGTAGTGAACGACTCTTAAATCGGTATTATCTCCCCCCTTCCATGGCATAATAAAATATTATGGCTTTATACTTAATCCGTGTATAGGTAAACTTTAGGTCCGAATAGCATTATTATCCAAAGATCCCCTTTATGTACATATATCTATGGGGAATCGTGCTTTAATTTTTCAAAGCATTAAATTAAATATCTTGAATAAAAAAAGGAAATTTGTTCTGATATAGAGTATAACCTGGCTATCTTGGCCTACCCAAGTAAAATTACGACAAAAGAAAAGCATAGATATGGGGAGAGGTGGATAACTAGATTGACATGTACTTAAAAAAGGGACTTCACTTTAACTTTATTTTGGGATTCCACAATGAAATACTAAATTTTCTAGCAATTATACTACTCCGATTCGAAATAAAAAAGAACCCTCAAATTATTTTGAGAAATTAAAGTAAGCACACTATTCTAAATTGAAGTAAAGTCAAACTTTCTAGTGTATTATATTACGGCTTTATTCCATTCATAGAAAGTGCATAAAATGAGAAATCTTTGCCGTCCAATCTGATTAGAATATCATAAAATATAAGTGGCAGAATTTTTTTTGTAGGAATGTTTTATCATTTCATTTGTTCCCCTGACAAACTAGAACTTTCGTGGAAATGGTCTCTATTCATATGTATGAAATACATATATGAAATACGTATGTGGAGTTCCCTAGAATTTCATGTGATTCAGTAAACAGAATATAGATTTCATGTGATTGCATGATTCCCTAAAATATCCCGTTTACTTATTAAACGGGGTTTTTCGTTCCGTTGGCTGCGGCTGGTCTTGTGCCGGTTTTCGCGACTGTGATCGGGTGAAACCCGGTGTCCCAAAGGTCGAGTGTCAGGGTGGCAACTTCCCATTACAAGGCTCCGCACGCACGCCCATCTCTCTCAGTTTCTACCCATCATAGGAAGCCATTTTATGATTTAGTTCTGAGAGATCCGAAACGACAGGTCCCTCTAGCTAACAACGAACAAATCCGGGTGGCCCCCAGGGAGTCGACACCCAATCCAAAAACCGGCCACGCTCTCGGATCGGACTCTTCCGTATGATGCAGGTCGGATTACCGGTAATTCTCACATGAGGCCGGGTCCTAGCTGATCAGGTGGACCAACAGGAAAACCATGTTCCCACTGGCCCGGTTTGTTTTAAAGAACATCTGCTAGGAGCGACCCGACAGACACAGACACAGTTTTCAAATGGTAAATAAGGTTGGACCACCACTAGAAATGTTTCAAGCTAGGTAGGTAAGAAAAGGGGACCCCATAGCATCCCACACGCGGTTAGGCACGCTCAGTCTTAGAACCAATACCCGGAACTCGGATCCTAGGTGACTCGAATGGAACAAAGCGTCGGGGCGGGATAGCCTAGACCTTCCATCCTTCGTCGAATATAGTCAACATTATAATAATCATATCATCCACAACAATATAATAATGTGATAGCCCAATCCAAGGAGTAACAGGAGGTAACAGTTGATAACATACTAGCATGCATACTAAGCAGTGGCTGAGCAACGAGCAAAAGTAACATAGCCGAACAAGGTTTGCTGGGATGTGGAGGGACATGGCTGTTTGGGTTTATTTGAGAGGCATGAATATGAAGTGGTAGGATCAAGCAATCGTTCTAACCTACACCTAGGCGCGAGTGAGCTGAAAGTAATAAGCATGATATATGCTCACCCTTACCTGATGAGAAGACGAAACCGAAGGTGAAGTCGATCGCAAGCTCGCAGTGTCTCCGAAGGTAACCCCAGAAGCACTCAAGACGGTAAACACTGGAAAGCAATCAACAAGCAAGCATCTATTACTACGAAGCAAACACGTGCAAGCATCAACAAGAAGGCAACACGAGACAACACACCTATCGTCGAGAGCTGTTATTAACAGGTTAAATGGAGTACTCTTCACACACGACGATACCGCACATTTATATTGGTTCAAGTTGTTTAGCTACTCAAGGTGAGCAAGGTTGTTAACATGGAATCTCAGTCAAGCATGGCATAGCACACAAACATGGCAAGAGGTGAAGCATAAGATAAACTATCTATCCTAGTCAATTTAAGTGAGGCACAACCTAAACATGGCATTCCACTAAGTGTCCCATGACAATTTAAGTAATTGGTACTGTTCTGCCCTAAAACATATTTTAGGTTGGTTAACAACAGCAAACAATATCATAAACACAATTACATGAAATTCTAGTCAAGTTACATATAAAGAACACTCCAAACGGAGTTACGGTTAAAAAGATATAAGGAAAACAAGTTACTGGCACAATCTCCAACATCAGGAAGCACACTTTAGAGCATCAAATAAACAAGCAAAAGGTTGTAAACATGCACAAAAATGATATGCAACTAAAGTAGACATGGCAAGCATGGCATGGCAAAAGGAATCATGCAAATAGGCATCATGGTTCACTAGTTATAAGCAACACAAAAAGCTATAAAACATTACTGGTCAAGGACTTAGTGAGAATCAGGAAAACATGCCAGAAACTGTGATTTTCATGTTGTATAAACAGGGGCAAAACTATACGCAAAAGTGCAGCAACATGGCATAGCAATATGTGGGCATTAATTAGACATGATGATGATCAGGTACAAACAAGAATCAAGGTCATAGGCATAACAGATCAAAAGATATTAAGCATGCAACATGGCATCAGAAAGTTACAGACTTAGTGAAAACAGAGGTGGCTGTCAAAAACAATGGCATAGCAACTTTGGAGCTAAACATATCTATGACCAGGAATGTAAACATGACAATGCAATACATATAATGAAAGTAGACATGATGCTTAACTGCATGAAACAAGAATTAATAGCATAGGCCTCATGGATGTGTCACAATCATCAATCAAACATGCAATAAAATAACAACAGCATCACTTGACAGAAATTAGCAACAATTAACAGTATGGTGCCCACTTCAACAGTGATTAAAAACATCAAGACGACCTCAAATAAAAATGCTCACAAAGGACAAATTGACGTACACACAAAACTAAACAATTTACCTTTTGGGCGCAACGTCATCCGGGCTATGGTTTCTTCGCAACACTAGACACGAAATTGAATCAGCAGCACAAATATTCCAGACTTAGTGAAATTTGGAAATGATCCGCAGGAAAAAAAAGGGCCTCACCCCTTGGGCCAAGCCCATATGGCCAGAAGAAGCTGCTGGGCCAGGGAAGCGGTTCGGGCCGCGCGGGCGCTCGGTGGTCGTGGGCTGCTCCGGCCCACAGCGGCAGGCAGCCTGGATCGGGGCTCCCGATCCCGATCAGGGACGGCGGCGGCACTCGTCGGCCCTGGCTCGCTGCCGACGAGGGAGGCGCGCTGGGGGGCGCTGTGGAGACGGAGGGAGCGTCCGGGGGAGGCGGGGTGCTGCCCGCTGGCGGGAGGCGGAGGAGGCCGACGACGAGGGGCCCGTGGCCTGGCGGGGGAGCTCGGCCTGCTCCTCCCATGGCGGCCGGGTCCTCCTGGTGCACCTGCGAGGGGGGAAGGAGGGAGTTAAGAGAGAGATGGTAGGAGGGGGAAGAAGAGGGAGGAGAGGGAATGCAGATAGGAGAGGGAGGCCGCGGGCGCGGCGTGCGGCGGCCGGCCGGAAGCTCGACGGCGGCGGCGGCTACATATCCACGGGCAGGAGGGAGGTAGGTGGAGAGTTTGTGCTGATCTGGGCCGTCGGATCTCCAGATTTGACGGTCCAGATAGCAAGGAAGGAAAAATCTGAAGAAAAAATAGGGTTTTTTGGACGAAATTGGCGCTATTGTGAGGGGGTGGCTGCAATTTTTGGCTAGGGAAACCCTAGAAAGGGGTGGGAGAGTGGTGGTCTTTATATAGCCCAAGTGGCTAGCTGTTTGCAAAAACATCCCCGGTTTTTTCTCGCGCGCGCGGTGTTTACGTTTCTGGCCGCCGAGGGTCCGCAGGACCTTCGATTCGGGTAAAACTTTGAACTGCGTGATCAGCGCATCGAGCCGGCGGCGTTCACCTCGCGCGGGTACCGTTTCGAGAACACTTTCCGCCGCGCTATAAAACTAGATTTTTTGTTATGTTGGATGCGGCTGGTCTTGTGCCGATTTTCGCGACGGTGATCGGGTGAAACCCAGTGTCGCAAAGGTCGAGTGTCAGGGTGGCAAGGGTCGGTCTCCGTCCGGTACGAGATAAGAGGGGGGGGGGGGAATAATCGCCGATCGATAAATCGGGGATGCAAACAACGCAAAAAAATCAGACAATCAAACAATTCACACCGAAAACAAAAGTTTTAATTTTTGTGAAATCTGGGCTGTTACAGCGAGGCCCACCCCGGCCCAACACCCCTCCCCTTGTCTTCCTCCCCCCAACCACTACTCACCCACCGTGGCGTGCATCCACGGCATCAGTGTGTCGTGGCGGCCATCCGCCGGCTAGCCGGACGGGATAAGACCCCCGAGCCCCTCCCCTGGAACCCTAGAACCCCCCTATCGCCGCCGTTTTCCCCCTTCCCTTCTCTCCATTTGCTCAGGACCGAGCTCTGCCGGACTGCGTCACCGTCGTGGCCGTGGCCAACGGCCTCCTCGGACTACTCCGTGGTATCCAAGGGGTTCGCCGTGGTCGACTCCTTCGACCCCATCACCGATTGAGACCAAGGAGGCACCGTGCCGTCACCCGTGCCTCCTTCCCCCGCCACGGCCGTCTTCATCCACCGTCACGATTCGCCCTATCCGAGTCTTCCCCGAGCTCATTTCCACCCCCTACACGCTCTTGGTGAGCTGTTGGTCGATTTCCCCCTCGCCGCGCTCGATTTGTTGCCATGGAATGTCGTCCCTGTCACGCCGAGCTCCAGCAGCCGCGCGACTCGTTGCCTTCGTCATTCTAGGTCGCACCAGCCCACGATTTTGGCACTGTTGGATGCGCCTCGGTGGGCTGGTTTTGTAGGTTCCATCCCCACTCGAAATGGTCACCGGGGGCATGCACATGCTCCTCACCGCGCCCTGGACACGCACGCACCTGCGCACGCCCTCGGTCGCGCCCTGCACAACCCCGCGCGTGCCCGCCCACGCTTTGTCGCGCCCTTCTTCCGCTCCCCTCCCCTCGCCGCTACCTGGCGCAACACTAACCGGCGAGACTCGCCGTGCTGCTGCTTGCCGCCGGCGTGCCGACACGCAGATAAACAGAGGGTTAACCACCCCCTCTGAGTCTATGACGTGTGGGCCTAGGGCCACTTAATTATCTATTAAGCTAAACCTAAGAACCCCCCTTTTCTATTAATGTGGACCACTGTGCCACTTAACCCCCATGTTATGATTAAATCAAGTAATTATGTAAATGCATATGACATGTGGGCCATGCTAGTTAATCCCTGTTAAATAAACTCTGTTTAATCTAATAAGGCACTGACTGTTGGGCCCCACTTGTAAGAAATTAATTTAAATGGTTTTTAATATAGGTGTGGCTGACACATGGGGCCCATTGGTCAGTTGACCAGTCAAAGGCTCCAGCCTATGACATGTGGATCCCCTCTGTCAGTGTTGACAGGTCAAAAGCTCTATTCTGGATAATGTTGATTTATTAATTAAAAGAATTCTGAAAATTCTTTTATATTGATTTAAACTTCAAAAATTAATATCTTGTAATCCGCAGCTCAGATTGAAAAACTTTATACATGGAAATTGATCAGAAAAATACAACGAATAAGAATACGCTATCCATAACCCCACCACACACCTCTAACATACCGCACACGAGACTTTGCCCCTTCGGATCGTTTGTCCGGTAATCACCCGAAGCCGGGTAAACATCCGGTTAAATTCCATTTTCGTCTGCAACATGTAGCGCCGCATTAGTTCACCCCTAACACTGCGTTTTCCATGTCTTGTATTTGTATTGCTATTGTTGTCATGTATTTATTGTTTCTTCCCCCCTCTCTTATTGTCTGGTAGTCCCGACGACCGCGGCCGATGCCCCTGTGATCGACTACGTCATCGATGATCGTACCTCTAACGTCGAGCTTCTAGGAAAGCAGGGCCATTTCCCTTCCCCAGATATCGCCTATCTTATCCGTACATTTATTGCACTATGCATTGCTACTGCTGCTGCTACGTTGCAATCCTATTCAATTGCATAGCCTGTCATTGTCGCCCCTTGGTGTACCTTCCTTTATCCTATGTTGCCTATTAAATATACATATTATATTCAGAAGTGAACCCTGCGCTTTGCTAGTCAACTAGGATTAGATAGCGGGTCGTGATCACTCTGGGGAGTGGACGCGGATACAATTTATTATAAACTGCAACAGGTAAAGTACAAAGCAGACACCACCAAAGGCCCCTACCACGGCTCTGCCGAGCCACATCAAGTGTGAGCTATCAAGGAGTAATCCTTGTACTCCACTCATTGCTGACTCTGTATAGCCTCCCTAGGGTCCTGAACAACGATTGTCCTTAAAGGTAAGAGTCGGGCGACTCAACGGTGTCCGCGAGAGGTATTGCGATGGGACAACAGGGATGGTACGACTGACGTACTGATGGCCTTGGACCCTGATCGTCGTCCGCGAGAGTTACCAAAGCACGGAAGCTGAGATCCTCCAGGAGCACACGCGAGACAAGGTAAGGAGTCGGTTCACCTTGTTGGTAACCGCAGAGCTTTGAAGGGACGACAGGGCAGGCAGCGACACACTGGTGGTCCTGGCTGTTGTTCGTTGTTCATTGTGTTAACTAGTCGGGCAACGATAATGGTTGCCTGCGAGCTAATAATAAAATTCCTAAATGGTTCAGGTGGATGACTTGAGAGGCCGCAAAGGCTTGTACGCACTACCTTCACGTGCGATTGCGGTGTGGGCCCTCCGCGTTGTGCTTTCGTTCGAAAGCTCTGAAAGACGTCCAGTTCAGCATTGTGGCAGGGACGGATCGCGCTGCGGCGTTGGAATTCACCCTCCTCACACCGACCCGGAGAGCGAGGGGAGATGGCCCAAGACCCCCTTGCGCTTAGGACTGTAGACCGGCGGGGACCTCTCTGATGAGCCGTAGGATGGGCCTCGGTGTGTCGGATAGCCTCGATGGGGCATTCCCTAACAAGGTGTACGCCACCCTGGAGATCCGAGCGTGCAGGATGAATAGTAGTGCACCCATGCAAGGAAGATGATCTATTCGAATAGCCGTGTCCATGGTAATAGGACGCTTTATGCTGAAGCCAGAGCCTACTACTACAAACTATTACTATTAAACTGTTGGTTCCGGTTTCTCTTCCTCACAGGGAAGTCGAGGAAGGGATCTCGGAGGCATTGATAATTGTTAATTATTACAACTTACTATTATACAATGCTGCAACAACTTCTGCTGCTTTGTTACTTTATGCTTTATATGAACTGTTGGTTGTTCTCTTCTTGTGCTGCAAGACTCGTCGGAAGATGCTAGTCTTCAATAAGCCTAGCTTCTCGTCCTTATTCTGACTTTCTACCATGCAGTCCACTATATATAGTCTCCCCTTTCCATTTGATACAAATGCATAAATGCTTAGTAGCAGACGTAAGACTCGCGGGTATGCTAGATACTCACCCTTGCTTTATTTTCCCACCTTTGTTTTATATACCCGACCGGTTGCTGCAATCAGACGTTGGATCCTAGGAGCAGGAGTACCCCGGAGGCGGTTACTACGACGTCGAGTTCCCGTTGACCCGGAGTAGTTTGTCGGTTACCAGGTAGGAGTACTTGCCTTTTTGATCTGTATCTCTGATGTTATTTGTGCTAGCCTTCTTAAGGCAAAACTTGACTAACTATGTCTGTACTCAGATATTATGATTGTATGAATTGTGTATTCAGGTCCGTGCAACCCCCTTTCCTGTAATATATTAGTTTCTTCTTTTGTGTTTAGTGTTGTGATGTGATATTCTCACCGTGGCACCTTGATCTCGATCATGTACCTTGCATGTATGATAACTGTACGTGATCGTAAATCGAGGGCATCACAAATAGGTTATATTACAAAATTTTAACACTACTTAGCAATTTTAGGCAATAATGCAGAAGATAAAGATGTGCCTAACAATTGCAAAGGTGACCTAAATAAGATAAGGTAAACAAAAAGGACAATATAATAAAGCAAGTGAGGGATAAACATCATGGTAACAACGAGGTAGTTCAAGTAAAAGGGGAAAGAGTAGGGATAACTGATACGTCCAAAACGTATCTATAATTTCTTCTTGCTCCATGCCACTTTTGTGTGACATTGCTATGATATTGATGAACTTCCATACAATTTTGATCAGATTTGAACTAACTATTAACTCAGTGCACCCCAGTGCCAGTTCCTGTTTTCTGCTATTTTTCTATTTCAGGTTTCCCCCGTATTAAAAGTGCTCCAAAAATTCGGGAAAATCCAATAAAAAAAAATCAGCGTACAAGAAGCTTCCGGAATCACCGAGGGGGGGGGGGGCGAGGGGACCCACCAGGGCCCCAGGTGCCCTCCCGGCGCGCCCCAGGGTGGGGCCGCGCTAGGGGGCCGCCTGGACCCCTGGTGACCCCCCTGGCTGCCCCCCTTCGCCTATTTATTCCCCGTGACGCAAAAACCCCGAGACGGGAAACCTTTTTCGCGCTCTCTCCTCTGTTCCGCCGCCGCCGCGCTTCCAAGATCGGGAGCACCAGAAGACCTCTTCCCGGCACCCTGCCGGAGGGAGGAACCACCTCCGGGAGCTTCTCCTCCACCATGGATGCTTCCCGGATGAATCGTGAGTAGTACACCTTGGACCATGGGTCTATGATCAGTAGCTATGTGATGTTCTCCTCCCCTCTTTGTTCTTCATGGATTAGACCTCGTGAGCTTCCCTACATGATCGAGGCAGATATGTAATATTTCTGTTGTTGCTATGCTGAGTTTGTTGGGATCCGATGGATTATGAGATTATGTTCAGATTGTGTTTGAGTAATATATTTGATTCTCCTCTTTTATATTTATGTTCTTGAGTAATTCTTGCATGTTCTCCATTGTTGTTTATTGCTTTGGCCAAGTAGTAGGTAGTGACTCCAAGAGGGAGCGGTATGCATGATTGTGGGTTCATGCCCCCCGATGACTAGCTTGAGTGACAGAAACATGAGTCTAGGGGATGTGTTGTTGTTGCCACAAGGGCGAAAACAACGGTGCCTGTACTTGCGGGTGCAAGGATTGTTTACTTTACGCAAAGTTCTTTAATGCAATTGTCTGTTGCTTTCAGTTTACACTTTGGGTGGGATTCACAACTTAATACCAGCGAGATGTTCTGGATAGATATCTCAAGGTGGATGATTAGTAGGTAGATGCAGATGGATTTCGGTCTACTTGTGTTGGCGTACCGCCCATGCTTTTGAGCCTCTTCCTTTCTTTATAGCATAATTAGCATTGGTTTGCGCACATAATCCTGTCAATTGCCCAGCTGTAATTTGTTATCTCGCATGGCTATTTTATCGTCTTTTTGGAGAGAGACATCACTAGGGAACATCATAGGACCCCGGTCCATATTTCCAATACTGTTTACACCCACTATCAATTTACTGCTTTATTTACTTTTTCGTTGCTATCACTATCATTATTATCTCGTGCGTTTTATCCTTTGTAAACAACAAGGCCGGAGGAATTGACAACTCCTCTGTTCTCGTTGGGAAGCAAAGTTATTTGTTGTGTGTGCAGGTCCAGGATAAGCAAGTGATTATCAACGGCGCATCACTTTCCTAACCACCTACTTGTCGATCTTGGAGTCCTAATGGTTCGATACTCAACCTTAGCATCTTCGCTAAGGGAAATTGCCACTATCTACATCTCAACCTTCCAATTTGGGTAACCAACAAGGGGAGAGAAGTAAACTCTCGTGACATCAATAACCGAATGACGCAAAGACAACGATGTATCCCGATGTTCACTTCCTTGGAGGGAAGCTACTCACCGTTTGGAGAGACTGGTTGAAACCACTGACGAGGATCAGCCTCGGCAAATCCCATGGTCAGGGACCCTTGGTTAGTCATAGAGAAGGAACAGGTTCGACGATACTCGTCCGCTAACAGGAGAAGCACTTCATGCTCGATATTATTGCGTGAGGGGGCGATTACAAGGGAGGTCAAGGCGAGTTCTCGCAAGACCAGGAGAGTAGATGGGATATTAGAGGATCAAGACGTCTCCCCTCCCAGCCTTTATATTGTTCGATATGTGCCCTAGAGACAAATTAATAAAGATATTTGTCACATATCCCGTTTTGTTCATAATACGTTTTATACTGTGCTATAACTGTATTACTTGGAAATACTAATACAGGTGTAGTATAAAACATGGTCCGTAGTTTAACTCGGGTAAACTATCTCATTGGGAAATTGATTGATCAAGCTTTCCTGATCATGGCGACACTTAAGTCCATTGACAATGAGGTCATATCGTTAAGGGGAATGATGTGATGGACGTACACCCACCTAAAGTATTGCAATGTGATCGAGTCACATAGTTCAGCGTTGCTATGACTTTGTAACGTATGGCTTAGTCCTTAGACCGTAATGATCATACGTAATTGTCATCTATGAGGAGACTTTGATTTGTATCCCACCGCCTAACTGAAATATGCTGGTTATAACAGTGCACTTTCGGTATTCCGAAATATATGGTTGATGAGTATGTTAATAGATCAGTGCGGGATTTGTCAGTCCTTGTGACAGGACAGGTACTCTGGGCCCACTCGGTGATATTGCATCAACACCTTGCAAGGATGTGACTAGGTCACAAGAGATGCAATGATCATGGACGAGAGAAGTTGTTTGTTGTGAACGAGATGTGAACACGGTATGTAGGATACCGACGATCAAACCTCGGAAAAAAAAATTACCGCAGCACAAAGGGATTACGTCGTATCGTTAACGGTTTCCAAAAGCGATCAAAGTTCATTCGATGGAAGCGCATGGGCTGTCAAGGATTGTAACCAGGTCCAACTGACTAGTCATTGGTCAATGAGAAGAGTCTCGACCATGTCTGCTGTTTCCCGGGCTGTTAGGGTGTTACACTTAAGGGCAATCGATGCATAGGACAGTTACGGGATCAATCGGTGAAATAGGAGAAATCACCGGAATAGTTCCGGAGGAGGACAGAATGGTTTCCGGACATTTTGAATAGTTCAAAATAAAGTTTAATTGTTTTAATAATGTTTTATTATTTAATTATCTGAATTAAATATTTAAAACATATTAAAAAAATTAAAAAAATGGGGAAAAGGCTATATGGGCCCATGGGGCCCATTAGGGGAGGAAGGGGTTTCCCCCCTTGGGCTTGGCGCCAAGGGTGGGGCCCACCTCCCCCCTTGGCCGGCGAACTCCCCCACCTTGGGAGTTTAGTCCCACGTGGGGGAGGGGAGGAGGATAGCACCCCCCCTTGGCCTATATAAGGAGGGGTAGCCCCCCTATTTCCAACACACCAATATCTCCTTCTTCCTCCTTCTCCTTCTCGGAAGTGGACTCCCCTTGTTTGGAGTCTGCACCAGGATTGGAGCTCTCCACCATAAGGCAGGTCGTCGTTCTGCTGGAGTCGGGATACGTAGCCGTCTTTCTTCCGCTGCTCGCCCGGTTCGGGGCCCGGGAGGAACATCAATTGTACCGTACGTGTATAATCTCTTCGAGGCACTACACCTGTGGTGCTACTTCGTCGCTGGAGGTTTACCGGGAGGCATCCTCGCCGGTGGTGGTCTTCTATACGACAGGGAGGTCGTAGTTCCGAGTCTACGCCAGCCACGTTCGCAAGAACGTTTCCCTCTTTCGGTCTTCAAAGGTATGAACACCGATTCCCTCCGTTACTTTACATCGCCATAGAATAGATCTTGGGTTCGGGTACCGTAGGTATGAAAAATTTGTGTTTTCTGCCCCGTATCCCAACAATGGTATCATGAGCTAGCTATGCGTTATTCGTTACCCTCCCACGTGTACTCATTTAGCATTGCGGCAATGTTTGATGAAGCGGCCCCCGACCGACCTTACGCGTTTACGCGAGACTGGTTCCACGCTTGACATATGGCTTGTACCATTTAAAGTGGCTGGGGGGGTGTCGGTCTCTCTGCATTAGCGATGCGAAGATGTTTGCAATGGAGGGCCCCGACAGGGGTGTAATAGAGACAGATGGGAGACGGTGTTGTGGCATGTTTTTCGCAAGATAGAAACGTTTCTCTCTCTCGAAACCCCTAGCAGCCACGTAAAACTTGCACAAGCTAAAGTATAAAGGCGTTTAACTTTGCTTTGCATGAAGGGGGATCATAGATTGTATGATTTACAGTTTTACTTCCCGTTTTATGCTAGTATGCTAGATATATCGACGGTAGCACGAAACAGGACCATCTCTCACAATACCAACATTGTGTTCTTCCTTGGTGGGCGCCGCCTGGAAGGTTCTCCCATATGGCTTGATGCTCCGTACATACCGGAGTTGTCCTACATATTAAACGGAGTTCGCATGAGGTTGGGTTCGGCAAGCCTGGCATATGCACATATGGCCTTGCTGAACAACTAACATCAAGGTTCGATTGGCAGGCTTGACGTATGTAGATGCGGGCCTGGAACACAGGAGACCGAAAGGTCGAGCACGAGTCACATGCCTGATGTGATTGGCTTAGAGGCCTACCTGGTTCGCATACTAATGGCCGTGACGATCGGGGGAGGTATGGGGGCTGGGATTGTGTAATCACTTAGTTAAATTAAGAGGTGTTTATCTAAGTGGGAGCTTTCTAGAATTTTGAGATTAAATTGAAACTCCACATTATGAACAAAAGTCTAAATATGTATCCTTGTGAATCAACCTTGTAGATCGCAGCACCTCGCCCCTCGTTCAACTTAGGATCATTTCTAGAGAAAGATAAGCTAAAAACAGATGGGACAAACTTCACCAACTGGTTCCGCACCCTGAGGATTCTCCTCGTTCCCCTGAAGATGGCATAAGTACTAGAGGACGCGTTAGGTGACGCACCAGCAGATGATGCCATTCAGGACGAGAAGAATGTCTATCTCTCCAGGACTGATGATTACAACCTTGTCCAGAGTGGCATGCTCTACTCGATGGAGGCTGAGCTGCAGAAACGCTTTGAGAGGATGGGTGCATATGAGATTATCACCGACCTCAAGGCGGTCTTCGCACCTCAAGCCAGGGCTGAACGGTACGAGGCTTCTGAAGCCTTCTTCTCAGCAAAGATGGACGAGCATGGCAGCGTGAGTGAGCACGTAGTCAAAATGTCTGGCTATGTTCAGCGCTTGAATGCTCTGGAATGCCAGATTCGAGATGAACTTGCTGTTGATAGGGTGTTGCATTCGCTTCCCCCTAGCTACAAAGGCTTTGTGCTGAACTACAACATGCAGGGGATGACCAAAACCCCTTCTGAGTTGTTCGCCATGCTGAAAAGCGCCGAGGTTGAGATCAAGAAGGAGCACGCCGTCTTCATGGTCAACAAGACCACTGACTTCAAGAAGTCAAGCAGGCGGGAGAAGGCCAAGAGAGGTGGCCCCAAGAGGGATGGAAACTCAGTTGCCGCTCCTCCCAAGGCACCCAAGCCTAAACCCGGGGTGGAGTGCTTCTACTGCAAGGGTGAAGGTCACTGGAAATGCAACTGCCCCAAGTACCTAAAGGACAAGAAGGCTGGCAAGGTCGCCAAGAGAGACGAAGGTATATTTGATATACATTGTCGGGACCCGGAATATGCGTATGTAATTCCAGCCACAACTCAATCACATGGAGAGCCGAGAGTCGTACCCACTTGTCTAAGCAGACAAGGCCAAGAACAGAACACTCTCGGAAAGCATCGTACGTGAGGGGCATCCCATCCAGGCCGGATGATCAACTGAGATGGGTCCTCATCGCCCACTCACAAGTCTAAATGATTATGGGTGGTGAAATCCCATAGTCATAGACATGTCGCCTCAACCATGTTATCGATTGAATCATAACCCTTACATAAACAGACTCCAGCCCGATCACTTAGTCGGGGTCTAGGGCGGGTTCGATCATACAACAAAGTGTGCACGTGACAGAGTCACGAACAATCGCATCGCGATGCCGCAAGCTGCGCACATCTAAGGGCCACTTGGTGTATAAAAGACCGCCAGCCAGATCACAACTAAGGCCTCGAAAACCCATACTAAGACATGCATGTTATAAACATACACGCAACACACATGCCTAGTATGAACAACAGGTATCATCACATAACTCTACAAAGTACTCTTTATTGACTTACACATAGAGCATACAAAGATCACATGTCTGTGATCAACATTACATCATACAACGGAAGCAAATTATGTCTGAGTACAGACAAGTTTAACAAATGGCTTAGAGAAGCCTTGTAAACATACATGCCCATCCACGAGGGACCAGAATGCTGTCTGGAACTATACTACCAAGGTCAACGTCGAGCTTCAGGTCGGTGACTCCATCGGGGTCCGGGTTCTCATCTAAAACATAGAATTAGCAAACGTGAGTACAAAGTCGTACTCAGCAAGACTTACATCAGAACTACACTACTCATGCTCAACTTTCAAGGTAAAGGGAGGTGGGGTTTCATCATGCAGAAGTGCCAGCTTTGACTTGGCTATTCCTGTACTAGGAGTACCAGACTTGAGGTAAGAAGCGTACACGAGTCCACTACATGTCTCCAAACAATTACACCACTATGGTTACTTCCTCAACTTTCCCACAAGGAAGCCCACCATAGCACTCACGCTTATCTTGCGGATTTTATAAGTATCCATTCAAGTTATCTATTGATCAAGTAGAGGTCTCCAAGTAGTCCATAACCGCGGACACGACTATTCGAATAGTTCATTAACCCTGCAGGGTTGTACATCTTCACACGCGTGTCATCACTTATCGCCTCGTTCTCTTCACCCTTCAAGCGGGTGTCGGGCGTGGATAAAACCAAGGCACTAGCCTCACATCACCTTCTCTAATCTAGGAGTCGACTACCTGAGTTTGGCACCGCTCGAGAGTCCGGCCGGTTCCACGAAACGGACTCAGATAATGTAAGGGACCGAGACGCCACCTTTGCTAGATGGTTTCACTGCCTCACAAGTCCACCCACATATCTATATGATGCAACCTTTTCTTCATTCTATTTCTATGCACATGCCAAATGGAAAGCCCGAATCTATTGTGAATCCTGGACCGGATCGGGTACGTAAAGAGGCCAAACGGGGTCCCCATAAAACCCTACATGTTGTCATACTCTTTGTCTTGGATTACAAAACAGGAACTCGGGGCCTAGGGCAGTGTTCAACGAGACAACCCACTGTGTACTCCTACACAACCTCTCATCGTTCACCTTTGTTTAGGGTGGATTCACCAACACGTTATCAACAGCATCATTGTGTTCATTCCATCCCGACTCACAATCATAAAATCCTCATTGTATCATTAAGCAGCAATAAGAAGTAACAATTGCTGGGGCCACATGCTCATAATTCAACTCCTATATCTGCTAGGATTGTGGTTTGCTTAATACGGTGACAAAATGATAGGTCATGCATCGGAATGGGTTCAACTATGCGAAAGAACGTGTCTCGGTGATCTCCTAAACACGCATAAGCGAGACTGAAAGGGAATTGGGATTTTATAGATATGATCAATGGGGTTTGCTTGCCTTGCTGTCGATACACGGGTCTTAACGGTGGTCTTCTTCTTCGGGGGTGATCACCGTCTCGGGGGCACTGTTATCGGCACAATCATCAACAAAAGGGGGGCAACATTGAATGTAAATGCACAAACACATGATGTGGTTGTTCCATGATGTCAAGGTTATTGATTTGTGGCACATTTAATTTAAATGAAGTGTATTGCATTTGAAATGCAAATTCAAACTCCACATATGAATTTCAATTTAGCCAAAATGCATTTGCTATTGTTGGATCATTGTAAAGCATGTGTTCAAGTGTTTGATATGCTTCTGATGTTCAAGTGAGATGTGGTGTATTGCAATGTTTCAAATTGAATTAGCATTTGAATTAAATTTGAATTAATTCCATTTAAGCCAAATAGCAAAAGCTACTGGTCCCATTTTAAAATCAACTCAAACATGGTTGAAAGTTGAATATTTGGATAGAGAATTTTCTGCTGATCATTTTTCATATATTATTTGTCCAATTTGGAGTTAATATGAATTTTATATGATTTATTGAAGTTTTGGCTATTTTCTGGATTTTTTTATTTCTTTTAATTATTTTTAAAACAGAAACTGATTTACTGCGTCATGCTGACATCAGCATGACGTGGGGTGTCTGACCAGTGGGGCCGGCCTGTCAGTCTCAGTGGGGTTAAAACCCTGTTTAAACTTAACCCGAGGGGGTTGATTAGTGGGCTCGCCCCACATGTCATAGAGGGTTAGGGGGTTAATTAGCTGGGTTAAGGGCCCTAATGGCTAGGCGGCCGCCGGTGAGCTCTGTGCTCGCCGGAACTTCGCCGGGAACTGGATTTCGGGCACGGGAGAGGAAGCTGGGGGCACTGGGGCGTAGCCCGTATTCGTCCGCGTCTTCCAGCGCGAACTGGGGTTCACGGGGACGCTCCAGAGCACGGCGGCTCCAAGTCCCGCGGCGTCCGGAGCCGCTGGAAAGACGAGCTCGGCGTCCAGTGCGCGAGAACAAGCAAGGGGTGGGGGAAATCGTTCGCGTGCTCACCCTGAACTCGACAGAAGACACGGCATGGCCGGGGGTGAGCTGACCGGTGAGGAATTTCTCGCCAGAGGTCCGCGGCGGCCGAAGCTTCTCGGAGAAGCTCGCATCGTCTGCGGCCGGCTTGAGCTCGAATCCAAGGCGCCACTCGACGGAGGCTTCAGCTGCGGTTCTTCTGGACACGAAGGCGTTGCATGGAACGGCCGGTGGCCACGCAAACAGACGACGGCGGCGAGTTTGGCTGCTCGGGTGTGCGCGAGATTCGCGAGAGGGAGAGGGAGATGGCGATCCGAGAGAGAGGGAAAGAGTGCGGTCGCAAGTGTCCTTCTCCGTGGTGTGAGGAGGTGGCCTGGGGGCTTCTGGAGAGGCCTCGGTGGCGTGCGCGGTGGTGAGCGCGCCACCGAGCTGCTTGCCCGTCGGTGAGGAAGGAGACAAGCGGGTGGAGGTGGGCTGGGCCGCCTGGTGGGCTGGGGGGGATAATTTGGGCCACTTTGCCTTTTTACTTTTTCTTTCTGTTTTCTTTCTGTTTTTCTTTTTCTTCTATTTGTTTTGCTCTGAAATAAATAGTAGAGCATTTTATAATATACCCAAAACTTTTATGTGGGCTTAGAATATAAGTAGCTTGCCACTTATAACTTTTGGGCATTTTTGAAATTCAAATAATTTGAATTTCAAATCAAATAGGGGTTTATTTAATTTTCCAAGGCACTGTGTGAAAATTAGAAAATTCCATGAGCATGGGATTGATCCCAAACCATTTTTAAGATGATCACCATCATTTATAGGAATTTTTCAAATGTTCAAAAGATTTTTGAAAAAAGATTTTTATCTGGCCATTTGATTTAATTTCTCAGGGCTTTACTTTTCCCCATTTTTGAATTTTCTTTTGAATTTTTGCATGATGCAAAGGGGAACGCAAACCCTAGCACTTGCCTAAATTGGTGTTGTGACAACTCGCCCCCACTCAAAAGAATCTCGTCCCGAGATTCAGAAGTCGTCGGGAGGAAGGTGGGGTACTCGGCACGGAGGCGGTCTTCTCTTTCCCACGTTGCTTCTTTCTCGGAGCGATGTGACCATTGCACCTTGAGAAACCTGATCTTCTGACGACGAGTGACACTCTCTGCGGAATCAAGAATACGAACGGGGTACTCTCAATAAGAAAGGTCATCTTGGAGATTAAGCGTTTCATGGTCGACTTCGCGGATGGGGTCCTTGAAGCAACGCCTGAGTTGTGACACATGTAATACATCATGTACTCGGAAAAGGTGCGGGGTAGTTCAAGTTGGTAGGCAACTTCTCCATGTTTAGCAAGAATGCGGAAAGGTCCGATGTAACATGGGGCCAACTTGCCTTTGATGCCGAATCGTTGGGTTCCCTTCAGAGGAGTAACCCGAAGGTAAGCCTTCTCATCCAGATTGTAGCTTTCTTGCCTATGATGACGATCATAGTAGCTTTTCTGACGAGACTGTGCGACTTTCAATTGATTACGAACAATGCGAACTTGCTCTTCTGCTTCCATGATCATATCTGGTCCAAAGAATTGTCTTTCACCGGTTTCTGCCCAGTTCAAGGGTGTTCGACATCGTCGTCCATATAGGAGTTCAAAAGGAGTCATGTTCAGACTAGATTGAAAACTGATGTTATAAGAAAATTCGGCGAAAGGAAGAGATTTCTCCCAATTCTTTCCGAATGAGATAACACAAGTTCTGAGCATGTCTTCCAAGATTTCATTGACCCTTTCAACTTGACCGCTAGATTGATGGTGGAAAGCTGTACTAAAGGAGAGATGAGTTCCCATAGCATTTTGAAAACTTTCCCATAATCTAGAGGTGAAAAGGCTACCACGATCAGAATTGAATTCCAAAGGAACACCGTGAAGAGACACAATTCTAGAGACATACAAGTCTGCTAACTGGCTAGCAGTTATAGACTCGCGAACTGGAAGGAAGTGAGCAACTTTTGAGAGTCGGTCAATGACCACGAAGATGGCATCATTTCCTTTCTGGGTTTTTGGAAAGCCGGTGATGAAGTCCATACCGACTTTGTCCCATTTACACTCGGGAATAGGCAAAGGTTGAAGTGTGCCAGCAGGTCTTTGGTGTTCGGCCTTAATGCGACGACAAACATCACATTCGGCAACATATCGAGCAATGTCTATCTTCATCCTGGTCCACCAAAATCTCTGGCGTAGATCTCGGTATATTTTTGTGCTACCGGGATGAATCGAGAGGGGTGTGTCATGGGCTTCTTTGAGGATGAGTTGCCTTAGATCCTTATTCTTAGGTACTATCAAACGATTTTCAAAGAATACCGTTCCTTTGCTATCTGTGGAGAAACATTTAGCAACTCCGCTAGCAATGTTCTCCTTGATCCGGCGAACACCTCGTGCACGCCTTTGGGCAACTACGATTTGATCCTCAAGGGTTGGTTTCGCCACCAAGTTGAAAAGAGATCCACAAGGAACAATCTCGAGGTTGAGCCTTCGAAATTCCTCATGAAGAAGTGGTTGATACTGTTGTAACATGAGGTTGTTACAATACGACTTACGACTTAGTGCAGCAACCATGACATTGGCCTTGCCTGGGGTGAAAGAAATTCCTAGGTCATAATCTTTTATCACCTCTATCCAGCGTCTTTGCCTGAGATCAAGATCTGGCTGGGTGAATATGTATTTGAGGCTTTGGTGGTCGGAATATATCTCACAACGATTAGCAAGGAGGTAATGTCGCCAAGTCTTCAGGGCATGAACTACGGCAGCGAGTTCAAGATCATGGGTAGGATAGTTCTCTTCATGTGGACGCAACTGGCGTGAAGCATAAGCTACCACATGTCGATCTTGCATAAGTATGCATCCTAACCCTTGCCGTGAAGCGTCACAATAGATCTCAAAATCCTTTTTGGTGTCTGGAGGCGCAAGTACGGGTGCAGAAGTCAATCTTCTTTTTAGCTCTTGAAAGCTTTCCTCGCACTCGGAAGTCCATAGGAATTTCTTATCTTTCTTGAGGAGTTCAGTTAGAGGCTTTACAACTTTAGAAAAGTTCTCGACGAAGCGGCGGCAATAGCTGGCTAGGCCAAGAAAACTCCTAACTTGCTTAACCGATTCAGGTGGAGTCCAGTCAAGGACGGCCTGAACTCTCTCGGGATTGACTGCAACACCTTTCGCAGAAATCACATGGCCTAAATAGGTCACTTTTGGTAGCCAATATTCACACTTGGAGAATTTGCATACAGGCAATGCTCTCTAAGTTTCATCAATACCAGCCTTAGGTGCTCGGCATGTTCTTCTTCGTTCTTTGAGTATATAAGGATGTCATCGAGGTAAACCACGACGAACTTGTCCAAATACTCCATGAAGATCGAATTCATCATGCGTGAGAAAGTGGCGGGGGCATTGGTTAAACCAAAGGACATGACGGTGTACTCGTAAAGACCATAACAAGTAGTAAAAGCCGTTTTTGGAATGTCCTCGTTTCGGATTTTGATTTGATGATAACCTAATTTCAAATCCATCTTGGAGAAGACAGAGGATCCAACAAGTTGATCATAAAGATCATTGATCCTGGGCAGTGGGTACTTGTTCTTTATCGTCGCTAGATTTAGCGGGCGATAGTCTACGCACATCCTTTCTGTTCCATCTTTCTTCGTTACGAACAGAACGAGGCAATCCCCATGGCGATGAGCTAGGGCGGATGAAGCCTTTTGCCAACAACACTTCAAGTTGGATTTTTAGCTCAGCTAACTCATGTGGGGCCATTCTATATGGGCGTCTGGAAATTGGGTTTGTGCCTGGTATAAGATCAACTATGAACTCTACACATCTGTCAGGTGGCTAGGTTTAAGGGGTTGGATCTTTGGATAGATTCCTAGAGGATGACCAAGGTTTACTAGGGGCTACAACAGATATGTCAGAGTAGAAAAGTACCCCAACACGATGGTTAGTGTGGTTATTCTGGCTAGAAGACATCTAAAGTGGGAGGAAGAACTGCAATTGAATCACTAAAGGTTTCTAGAACAAAACCTACAACAAACTCTATGGAACGGTCGGGCATGGCACCTAACAATTCTTCTGGAAAGACATCCGAGATAGGGAGAAGGATTTTGCAAATGCATCAGATTATGAAGAAACCTGGAATGACTCGAACAACATAACGACTGTAATTGTAAGAGAAATGAAAATTCTCACAACATAACAACAACACTTACATAGGAAGTCTCAAAATAGGAAGCACAACGACTCTAGACAACCGAACTCAACTTTCCTACGGCTACAAGGAAGCAAACAACGAGATGTTCTAGTAAGACATAGATGAGCCTAGTCCTATCATCCCGTAGAAAAGATAAGGGTGACTCAGAACTCAGATCGATGATGATAAGGAGAAAAAGAAGCCTTACGTTGTTCCCTTATACCCAGAGTAACTATATAACTATAGAATGCTAGACTCGACTTCGACCAAGGGTTTGATAATCCTACAGACAGTCCTTCTCTGATACCAAGTCTGTGGGGACCCGGAATATGCGTATGTAATTCCAGCCACAACTCAAACACATGGAGAGCCGAGAGTCGTACCCACTTTTCTAAGCAGACAAGGCCAAGCACATAACACTCTCGGAAAGCATCGTACGTGAGGGGCATCCCATCCAGGCCGGATGATCAACTGAGATGGGTCCTCATCGCCCGCTCACAAGTCTAAATGATTATGAGTGGTGAAATCCCATACTCATAGACATGTCACCTCAACCATTTTATCGATTGAATCATAACCATTACATAAACAGACTCCAGCCCGATCACTTAGTCGGGGTCTAGGGCGGGCTCGATCATACAACAAAGTGTGCACGTGACAGAGTCACGAACAATCGCATCGCGATGCCCCAAGCTGCGCACATCTAAGGGCCACTTGGTGTATAAAAGACCGCCAGCCAGATCACAACTAAGGTCTCGAAAACCCATATTAAGACATGCATGTTATAAACATACACGAAGCACACATGCCTAGTATGAACAGCAGGTATCATCACATAACTCTACAAAGTACTCTTTATTGACTTACACATAGAGCATACAAAGATCACATGTCTGTGGTCAACATTACATCATACAACGGAAGCAAATTATGTCTGAGTACAGACAAGTTTAACAAATGGCTTAGAGAATCCTTGTAAACATACATGCCCATCCACGAGGGACCAGACTGCTGTCTGGAACTATACTACCAAGGTCAACGTCGAGCTTCAGGTTGGTGACTCCATCGGGGTCCGGGTTCTCATCTAAAACATAGAATAAGCAAACGTGAGTACAATGTCGTACTCAGCAAGACTTACATCAGAACTACACTACTCATGCTCAACTTTCAAGGTAAAGGGAGGTGGGGTTTCATCATGCAGAAGTGCCATCTTTGACTTGGCTATTCCTGTACTACGAGTACCAGACTTGAGGTAATAAGCGTACACGAGTCCACTACATGTCTCCAAACAATTACACCACTATGGTTACTTCCTCGACTTTCCCACGAGGAAGCCCACCATAGCACTCACGCTTATCTTGCGGATTTTATAAGTATCCATTCAAGTTATCTATTGATCAAGTAGAGGTCTCCAAGTAGTCTATAACCGCGGACACGGCTATTCGAATAGTTCATTAACCCTGCAGGGGTGTACATCTTCACACGCGTGACATCACTTATCGCCTCGTTCTCGTCACCCTTCAAGCTGGTGTCGGGCGTGGATGAAACCAAGGCACTAACCTCACATCACCTTCTCTAATCCAGGAGTCGACTACCTGAGTTTGGCACCGCTCGAGAGTCCGGCCGGTTCCACGAAACGGACTCAGATAATGTAAGGGACCGAGACGCCACCTCTGCCAGATGGTTTCACTGCCTCACAATTCCACCCACATATCTATATGATGCAACCTTTTCTTCATTCTTTTTCTATGCACATGCCAAATGGAAAGCCCGAATCTATTGTGACTCCTGGACCGGATCGGGTACGTAAAGAGGCCAAACGGGGTCCCCATAAAACCCTACATGTGGTCATACTCTTTGTCTTGGATTACAAAACAGGAACTCTGGGCCTAGGACAGTGTTCAACGAGACAACCCACTGTGTACTCCTATACAACCTCTCATCGTTCACCTTTGTTTAGGGTGGATTCACCAACACGTTATCATCAGCATCACTGTGTTCAGTCCATCCCGACTCACAATCATAAAATCCTCATTGTATCACTAAGCAGCAATAAGCAGTAACAGTTGCAGGGGCCACATGCTCATCATTCAACTCCTATATCTGCTAGGATTGTGGTTTGCTTAATACGGTGACAAAATGATAGGTCATGCATCGGAATGGGTTCAACTATGCGAAAGAACGTGTCTCGGTGATCTCCTAAACATGCATAAGCGAGACTGAGAGGGAATTGGGATTTTATAGATATGATCAATGGGGTTTGCTTGCCTTGCTGTCGATACACGGGTCTTAACGGTGGTCTTCTTCTTCGGGGGTGATCACCGTCTCGGGGGCACTGTTATCGGCACAATCATCAACAAAAGGGGGGGGGGGGCAACATTGAATGTAAATGCACAAACACATGATGTGGTTGTTCCATGATGAGAAGGTTATTGATTTGTGGCACATTTAATTTAAATGAAGTGTATTGCATTTGGAATGCAAATTCAAACTCCACATATGAATTTCAATTTAGCCAAAATGCATTTGCTATTGTTGGATCATTGTAAAGCAAGTGTTCAAGTGTTTGATATCCTTCTGATGTTCAAGTGAGATGTGGTGTATTGCAATGGTTCAAATTGAATTAGCATTTGAATTAAATTTGAATTAATTCCATTTAAGCCAAATAGCAAAAGCTACTGGTCCCATTTTAAAATCAACTCAAACATGGTTGAAAGTTGAATATTTGGATAGAGAATTTCTGCTGATCATTTTTCATATATTATTTGTCCAATTTGGAGTTAATATGAATTTTCTATGATTTATTGAAGTTTTGGCTATTTTCTGGATTTTTTTGATTTCTTTTAATTCTTTTTAAAACAGAAACTAATTTACTGCGTCATGCTGACATCAGCATGACGTGGGGGTGTCTGACCATTGGGGCCGGCCTGTCAGTCTCAGTGGGGTTAAAACCCTGTTTAAAGTTAACCCGAGGGGGTTGATTAGTGGGCTGGCCCCACATGTTATAGAGGGTTAGGGGGTTAATTAGCTGGGTTAAGGGCTCTAATGGCTAGGCGGCCACCGGTGAGCTCTGTGCTCGCCGGAACTTCGCCGGGAACTGGATTTCGGGCACGGGAGAGGAAGCTAGGGGCACTGGGGCGTAGCCCGTATTCGTCCGCGTCTTCCAGCGCGAACTGGGGTTCACAGGGACGCTCCAGAGCACGGCGGCTCCAAATCCCGCGGCGGCCGGAGCTGCTGGAAAGACGAGCTCGGCGTCCAGTGCGCGAGAACAAGCAAGGGGTGGGGGAAATCGTTCGCGTGCTCACCCTGAACTCGACAGAAGACACGGCATGGCCGGGGGTGAGCTGGCCGGTGAGGAATTTCTCGCCGGAGGTCCGCGGCGGCCGAAGCTTCTCGGAAAAGCTCGCATCGTCTGCGGCCGGCTTGAGCTCGAATCCAAGGCGCCACTCGACGGAGGCTTCAGCTGTTGTTCTTCTGGACACGAAGGCGCTGCATGGAACGGCGGGTGGCCACGCAAACAGACGACGACGGCGAGTTTGGCTTCTCGGGTGTGCGCGAGATTCGCGAGAGGGAGAGGGAGATGGCGACCGGAGAGAGAGGGAAAGAGAGCGGTCGCAAGTGGCCTTCTCCGTGGCGTGAGGAGGTGGCCTGGGGGCTTCTGGAGAGGCCTCGGTGGCGTGCGCGGCGGTGAGCGCGCCACCGAGCTGCTTGCCCGTCGGTGAGGAAGGAGACAAGCGGGTGGAGGTGGGCTGGGCCGCCTGGTGGGCTGGGGGGATAAGTTGGGCCACTTTGCCTTTTTCCTTTTTCTTTCTGTTTTCTTTCTGTTTTTCTTTTTCTTCTATTTGTTTTGCTCTGAAATAAATAGTAGAGTATTTTATAAAATACCCAAAACTTTTATGTGGGCTTAGAATATAAGTAGCTAGCCACTTATAACTTTTGGGCATTTTTGAAATTCAAATAATTTGAATTTCAAATCAAATAGGGGTTTATTTAATTTTCCAAGGCACTGTTTGAAAATTAGAAAATTCCATGAGCATGGGATTGATCCCAAACCATTTTAAAATGATCAGCATCATTTATAGGAATTTTTCAAATGTTCAAAAGATTTTTGAAAAAAGAATTTTATCTGTCCATTTGATTTAATTTCTTAGGTCTTTTCTTTTCCCCATTTTTCAATTTTATTTTGAATTTTTGCATGATACAAAGGGGAACTCAAACCCTAGCACTTGCCTAAATTGGGGTTGTGACATACATATTGTTGATCTTCTCTTGACAAGCGCCGGGAACACATCCTGGATATTTGATACAGGATCTGTCGCTCATATTTCTAACTCCATTCAGGGACTAAGGAATAGGAGACGCTTGCTCAAAGATGAAGTGACGATGCGCGTGGGGAATGGCTGTCGGATTGAAGTCTTGGCTGTCGGCACGAAGCATCTTAGTCTCCCTTCGGGATTGGTTTTAGTTCTGAATAATTGCTACTATGTACCCGCGTTGAGTGTGAACATCGTTAGTGGCTCTTGCTTGAAGCGAGACCGCTATTCTTTTAAGTCTGATACAATTGGTTGTTCGATTTATAAGGATGAAATGTTTTATGTTCACGCACCGGAGTTGCATGGTTTATTCATACTTGGTCTCGATGGTGACGTGTGTCACATTAACAATATTGAGGCCAAAAGATTGAAGAATGATGAAGATCACATGAAGATGTGGCATTGCCGACTTGGTCATATTGGTATAAAACGCATGGAGAAGCTCCATAAGGATGGACTTCTTGAGTCATTGGATTTTGGATCCCTTGATACATGTGAACAATGCCTCATGGGCAAAATGACAAGGACTCCATTCAATGGCATAATGGAGCGTGCGGATGTCTTATTGGGGATCATACACTCGGATGTATGTGGACCCATGAACGTCCCCACTCGCAATGGTCTTCGTTACTTCGTGACCTTTACTGATGACTTGAGTAGATATGGGTATATTTACTTGATGAAGCACAAGTCTGAACCCTTTGAAAAGTTCAAGGAATTTCAGAATGAGGTCAAAAATCAACTCGGAAAGAAAATCAAGCACCTTCGATCGGATCCAGGTGGCGAGTATTTGAGTCACGAGTTTGGCAATCATCTGAAGTCTTGTGGCATAGTACCACAGCTTACGCCGGCAGGCACACCTCAGAGAAACGGTGTGGCTGATCGACGTAATCGAACCCTATTGGATAGCGTACGATCGATGATGTCTCATACTGATTTGCCTATGTCATTCTGGGGGTATGCATTAGAAACTGCCGTTCATATTCTTAATAGGGCACCATCCAAATCCGTAAAGACAACACCATTTGAAGAATGGCATGGCACAAAACCTAAGTTGTCTCACCTGAAGATTTGGGGTTGTGAGGCTTATGTTAGGAAACTACATCCTGACAAACTTGAGTCCAAGGCGGATAAGTGCATCTTTGTGGGCTATCCCAAGGAAACTTTTGGATACACCTTCTACAACAAGTCTGACAGCAAAACATTTTTTGCCAAGACGGGACACTTCCTTGAGAAGGAGTTTCTCGCGAAAGAGTTGAGTGGGAGGAAAATAGACCTCGATGAAGTGACTGACCAATCACTCCAATTGGAAGAAACGGCTACGGAAATTGTTCTGGAACCATCTTCCACAGTGGGAGCTGAAGAGAATGGCCAAAACGACATTCATAACGATCATGACATTAATGATGATCATGATGAGAATGAAGAGGAACCTTTTATGCCCCGTAGGTCATCAAGAGTCCGTCAACCTACTGAGTTTTACGGACAGCTTGTGAATGCAATCTCGGCTGATGAGTCGGATGAACCTACAAGTTACAAAGAAGCAATGGAGGGACCCGAGTCCGAGAAATGGCTTGAAGCCATGAAATCCGAAATAGACTCCATGTACACCAACAAAGTATGGAATTTGGTGGATATTCCCGAGGGCCGCAAGGCCGTCGAGAATAAATGGATTTTCAAGAAAAAGACTGACGCAGACGGAAACGTATGTGTCTACAAAGCTCGACTTGTCGCGAAGCGGTTCCGACAAATTCAAGGAGTTGACTACGAGGAGACGTTCTCTCCTGTAGCGATGATAAAGTCTATTCGGATCCTACTAGAAATAGCTGCATATCATGATTACGAGATATGGCAGATGGATGTGAAAACTGCATTCCTAAATAGCAACATTTAGGAAGAGTTGTATATGATGCAACCAGAGGGGTTTGTCGATCCAAGGAACGCTGGAAAGGTGTGCAAGCTTCAACGGTCCATCTATGGGTTGAAGCAAGCATCTCAGAGCTGGAATCTTCGATTTGATGAGGTCATTAAAGCTTTTGGATTTGTCCAAAACGTCGAAGAGTTCTGCGTCTATAAGAAACTGAGTGGGAGCTCTGTAGCATTCCTTGTGTTATATGTAGATGACATATTACTAATAGGGAACGATAAGAAATTCTTAGAGGAAGTGAAGGAATATCTGAATGGACAATTTTCCATGAAGGACCAAGGTGAAGCTGCGTACATATTAGGGATTAAGATCTATAGAGATAGACCTAATCGACGGTTGGCCTTGAGTCAGAACACTTATATTGACAAGATATTGAAAACGTTCAGTATGGGTAACTCCAAGAGAGGCCTCTTGCCAGTTATAAAAGGTGTCAAACTAAGCGTGACTCAATGCCAAACCACAACAAAAGAGAAGGAGGAAATGTCCTCAAAGCCCTATGCCTCAGCCATAGGTTCTCTCATGTATGCTATGTTATGTACCAGACCGGATTTAGCGCTGGCCATTAGTATGACTAATCGCTACCAGAGTAACCCGGGAATGGCTCACTGGACAGCAGTAAAGAACACCCTTAAGTACTTAAGAAGAACCAAGGATCTCTTTCTTGTTTATGGAGGAGTTGATGAGGAGCTCACCGCAAAGGGTTACGTTGACGCAAGCCTCGGCTCAGATCTAGATGACTCTAAATCGCAGACGGGATATGTTTTCATGTTGAACGGTGGCGCAATTAGCTGGAGGAGCGGCAAACAGTCATTCGTCGCCCAATCTACAATGGAGTGGAGTATATTGCCGCTTGCGAAGCGTCAAAAGAGGCGCTGTGGCTGAAGAAGTTCGTGATCGAGCTTGGCGTCTTTCCCAGTTGCACTGACCCCGTGGGAATCTTCTGCGACAACACGGGTGCCATTGCTAACGCAAAAGAGCCAAGAACTCACTCTACAGCCAAGCACATCCTCCGAAAGTTCCATGTGATGCGAGACTACGTCAGGGATGGACACACTAGGATTCACAAGTTACATACGGATCTGAACGCATCAGACCCGATGACTAAACCTCTTCCACAGGGCAAGTTTGAAGAACACCGAGAGACCATTGGTGTTAGATACATACCTAATGTAAACTAGTGTAATTTGTACTCTAGTGCAAGTGGGAGACTGTTGGATATGTTCCCTAGAGACAAATCAATAAAGATATTTGTCACATATCCGGTTTTGTTCATAATACATTTTATACTGTGCTATAATTGTATTACTTGGAAATACTAATACAGGTGTAGTATAAAACATGGTTCGTACTTTAACTCGGGTAAACTATCTCATTGGGCAATTGATTGATCAAGCTTTCCTGATCATGGCGACACTTAAGTCCATTGACAATGAGGTCATATCGTTAAGGGGAATGATGTGATGGACGTACACCCACCTAAAGTATTGCAATGTGATCGAGTCACATAGTTCAGCGTTGCTATGACTTTGTAACGTATGGCTTAGTCCTTAGACCGTATTGATCATACGTAATTGTCATCTATGAGGAGACTTTGATTTGTATCCCACCGCCTGACTGAAATATGTTGGATATAACAGTGCACTTTGGGTATTCCGAAATAGATGGTTGATGAGTATGTTAATAGATCAGAGCGGGATTTGTCAGTCCTTGTGACAGGACAGGTACTTTGGGCCCACTCGGTGATATTGCATCAACACCTTGCAAGGACGTGACTAGGTCACAAGAGATGCAATGATCATGGACGAGAGAAGTTGTTTGTTGTGAACGAGATGTGAACACGGTATGTAGGATACCGACGATCTAACCTCGGACAAACAAAGTACCGCAGCACAAAGGGATAACGTCGTATCGTTAACGGTTTCCAAAAGCGATTGAAGTTCATTTGATGGAAGCGCAGGGGCTGTCAAGGATTGTAACTAGGTCCAACTGACTAGTCATTGGTAAATGAGAAGAGTCTCGACCATGTCTGCTGTTTCCCGGACCTTTAGGGTGTTACACTTAAGGGTAATTGATGCATAGGACAGTTACGGGATCAATCGGTGAAATAGGAGAAATCATCGGAATAGTTCCGGAGGAGGAAGGAATGGTTTCCGGACATTTTGAATAGTTCAAAATAAATTTTAATTGTTTTAATAATGTTTTTTCATTTAATTATCTGAATTAAATATTTAAAACATATTAAAAAAATTAAAAAAATGGGAAAAGGCTATATGGGCCCATGGGGCCCATTAGGGGAGGAAAGGGTTCCCCCCCTTGGGCTTTGCGCCAAGGGTGGGGCCCACCCCCCCCTTGGCCGGCGCACTCCCCCCCCTTGGGAGTTTACTCCCACATGGGGGAGGGGAGGAGGATAGCACCCCCCCTTGGCCTATATAAGGAGGGGTAGCCCCCCCCCTTTTTCCAACACACCAATATCTCCTTCTTCCTCCTTCACCTTCCCGGAAGTGGACTCCCCTTGTTTGGAGTCTGCACGAGGATTGGAGTTCTCCACCATAAGGCAGGCCGTCGTTCTGCTGGATTCGGGATCCGTAGCCGTCTTTCTTCCGCTGCTCGCCTGGTTCGGGGCCCGGGAGGAACATCGATTGTACCTTACGTGTATAATCTCTTCGAGGCACTACACCTGTGGTGCTACTTCGTCGCTGGAGGTTTATCGGGAGTCATCCTCGCCGATGGTGGTCTTCTACACGACAGGGAGGTCGTAGTTCCGAGTCTATGCCAGCCACGTTCGCAAGAACGTTTCCCTCTTTCGGTCTTCAAAGGTATGAACACCGATTCCCTCCGTTACTTTACATCGCCATAGCATAGATCTTGGGTTCGGGTACCGTAGGTATGAAAAATTTGTGTTTTCTGCCCGGTATCCCAACATATATACCAGGCTAGGTCTCGGGGAGTCTGTACTAGGTTACAGAGATAGTTTCCTAGTTCTAGTCTTGCCTTGTACGCCAAGTCGTGCCTTCCATATCAGTCGCGGACTCCTATGTCGGTGTCTTGATTGGGCCAGTCGTAGGCCTGTCGAGGCTTTCCAGCGGGCCTTCTGTCTTCATACACACCGGGTATCCTCATACACAGGAGTCGTGGGGTCACCCCCTCGTCTGTAGCCCCTGAGTGCCTGGGGGAATTGAGGAGTCACGCAGGGACTCGAATTCATTTAATGCTTTATTGTTTGTAGGCGCAGCATAGCCGCGGGTCGCTGGCAGTTTTGAGCCATGACAATACCTGTTTCGAGGGATTTTTAAGATGAAAGGGCCCAAGGAGTCGACTGGTCGAGCCTTAGTGAATTGCACTAGTGGAAAATACCGCAGTAGCCCAATCAAGCTCACGCCCCTCGACATGAACTTGGAACGACCGGTGTCTAGTAAAGTCATGCCGCTGCAGGTCTTATAGGATCAATTGCTGCCAGTCGAAGTAAATAGCCTGAGCACGTCCGCTCGGCTCTTTTTATCATGCGAGCGCATGGAAAAGCTCGGGAGTGAAATCGCTCTGCGGCAAGTCCCGGCCTGGCCGTTCTGCGCAGCGGGATCTTACCTACACGCTAAGCTTGCGTGGTATCTGGGTATAGTGTGTTGTAGCCCAGGTATAATTGTTTTTGTAGAGGCACGGAGCCTAGTTAGCGATGCACCCACTTGGAATAAACAATCAAGTGGGCTGTTAGTAGTCACTCGCGGAGCTTATGCGTTCTCAGGCGAGGGGTCGTATAAGAAAGCATCCGCTCGGAATGTCGTCGAGTGCGTGGGTAGTGTTTGCGAGCAATGACTTGAGTGCCTTTTGTTTTCGAGGTGAGGGAGCACCCGAAGCTCTGTAAGTGTGAGTGGTTTACTCGAGTATATCCTCATCTTCTGGGTGAGGGAGCACCCCGAATTCTCAAGCTTTTTGGTCTTTTATTCTCCTGTTGGATAAAGATACTCCCGATGGGAGTAAAAGATTTTGGAATCGGAATATTTTTGCGCTTAGAGATAAATAACCTCTATCAGTCTTTTGTTTTTTCCCGATTGTTTTTATATTGATCCGTCCTTGTTGGAATGCCGCATTGATGGTCCTTGTCATGCTATTTGATGACCTGTGATGACGCTTGGTCTTCGATCCGTCGTGTCTTCTAGCCATGATGACGACTTGGACGCCATGCTGCCCGTTGGATTTCCAAGGTGTGCATGGGAAACAAGAGAGATTTGACTCCTCCTTTAAGTATTGATGACCGTGTGAAGACATCTTTTCTTGGAATTCGTAACGCTCGATGTGTTTGGTCTTTTATTTAATGATGGCGCCCCCTAGGCTTCTATTTTTTCCTGGTTTACCCCTGGATTGCGCTATAAATACCCGTTGTTTTATTGCTAGAGCTTGGTCATCCATTCTTCCCCTATCTTCTTCTTCTTCCCATGGCTTACAAGTGAGGTAGTGGTGCGTCTGGCCGAGGTCGTGGCCGGCGTGGTCGTGGTGGTCGTGCTCCTCGCTCTTCTCGTGGTGGGCGCCATGGAGTTGCGGCGATGCCCCCTCTGTCTTGTGCGGACGAGGGCGTTTGGCGCTATGACTTCCTTCTGCGCATTCATAGTCGCACTGCTACTCGGATCCCTCTTCCATTCTCGTTTGCCTCCATGATTTCTGAGCTTAATCTGAGGGGTCTATGGCTTCGGCTTCAGGGGTGCGCTCAACCTCCTGCTTGGGTTGAGCTTTCTGTTGATGGCTCTTTCTTGATTTTTCTTGATGCTGGCTGGAGGTCGTTTTCACAATAGCTGAACTTACGAGATGGGGATAGTCTTTGTTGTCGCTTTGATGGTGAAGATACCCTCATTGTTCGTGCGTTTGATGCCGGTGGTAATCGTCTGGATCCGTACTGGGAGGAAACAAGCAGTGACAGTTCCGATGGATCGAGTGGTGGTTCGCGTGCTTCTCCGTGACTTCATCTTCGGCCGATTCCTCTGCTGATGGTGTTTGCTCTTCTAGTTCTAAAGATGAACTAGACGTCAAACCGGTCGTCAAGCGGCTGCGTCAGTAGGCGAGGCACCTTGTAGAACTGGAGGACGCGACCTGCTTCTTCGCGGACTGAGTTGCTACTTTGTCTGTGGTGATGCTCGTCAAGTTGTGGTACGAAAGTGCCAATTATCTCAGCATGAGCATGCATGTAGAAGTCATAATCCCTTGGGATAATTTTAACTCGTCTGGTAGCTGCTCGACTCCTTTTGTAGCAATAACTGTCCTTTGACTCCTTTGTAATGAAGAACTATATTCGACTCCTTGGTAAGGAAGTTGTTTTTGACTCCTTTGTAATGGAAACTATTTTTGTCTCCTTTTTAATGGGAAACTGTCTTCGGCTCCTTTGTAATGGAAATTGTCCTTGACTCCTTTGTACTGGAAAACTGTCTTCGACTCCTTTGTGATGAAAATTGTCCTTCGGGTGCGCGGCAGCGCTCCCGATGGGAGTAGCCCCCGAGGCTACGTTTGATTTGTAGAATCAGGCGTAGGCTGTGAGTTTTCGTTTACCTGGGCTATCCCTTCTTGTGGATGGTTTTAAGTTATTCCAAGTTTTTGTTCGGGTGCGCATCAGTGCTCCCGATGGGAGTAGCCCCCGGGTCTTTAGGTGATCGTTTGCGATCAAATGAAGACTTAAAGAACTTTTGCGCTTTTCGATGCGATTCTCTTGTGGAAAACTCTTGGTACTTCGGGGGGATCTTGTGTTCTGGTTTCTAGGTGCTTGTAGAGAAGGTCGCGTTTCTAGCGAGGATAGCGTCTCTCGGGGGGGAGTTTATGCTCGAGCCCCCGAGTGCTTTTAAGTAAAGTCGCATGTGCGAGGATAGCGTCTCTCGGGGGGAGTTTTATGCTCGATCCCCCGAGTGCTTTTAGGTGATAATGCTTGGGCCACACCATTTTATTTCTTTGGGTATTTACATGGGTTGCTGCCGCCGCCGCTGTAGTGTTTGGAGGGCTATGGGTAGAACAACCGTAGGTTTGCTACGTTCCATGGGTTTCCCACGTCTTCATTGGTCTTCGGGTTCTTCAACCTGTATGCGCAGCCTCCGATGACTTCGGAGATTATGAATGGCCCTTCCCATTGTGGGGCGAGTTTATGCACTTTTTCTTGTATCAGTCGCAAGACGAGGTCTCCTTTGCTGAAGCTTCTGGTGTGCAGGTGACTGCTTTGATATGTGCGCAGCTTGTCTTGGTATCCTTCGGATCTTGTTATGGCTATGTCTCGTGCTTCGTCTGTTGTATCTTTATCTTTCTATAGTGCTTCTTCTGCTTCTTCCTCTTCGTAGCCTGAGATCCGGGGGGCTCTGAATTTTAATTCGTGCGACAGTACTGCTTCTGCCCCGTATACCAAGAAGAAAGGTGTGTACTGGGTCGAGCTGTTTGGGGTGGTGCGCAGGCTCCATAGTACTGCGGGAAGTTCCTCTACCCAGTTGCCTGCGGCTTGTTCTAGTGTTGTGAGGAGTCGTTTCTTTATTCCTCCGCATACTAGTCCGTTTGCTTTCTCCACTTGGCCATTGGATTATGGGTGCGCAACTGATGCATACGTGATTTTGATTCCCAGCTCCTGACAGAAGTTTTGGAATTCTGCTGCTGTGAAGTTTTTACCAATGTCTGTGATGATGTTGTGTGGTACTCCAAATCTGAAGATGATTGACTTGATGAAGTTAACTGTCGTGAGGGTTGTTGAGCTAGTGATTGGTACTGCTTCGATCCATTTGGTGAACTTGTCGACTGTGACTCGTAGGTGTGTTCGTCCCCATTTTGAGGATTTCTTGAGTGGGCCTACCATGTCGAGTCCCCATGTGGAGAATGGCCAGGACAACAGTATGGTTTTGAGTTCCGATGCTGGGGCATGTGGCCTGCTGGCGAACATTTGGCAGGCGATGCAACGCCGTACGATATCCTCCGCATTTCTCATGGCGGTCGGCCAGTAGAAACCTTCTCGAAAGGCCTTGGCCACGAGTGCGCGACTGCTCGCGTGATGTCCACAGGTGCCTTCGTGAATCTCGAGCAGTAGGGCTTTGCCGTCTTCTTCATTGATACACTTTTGGAGGACCTGTGAAATGCTGCGTTTGTAGAGCTATCTGTTGATTACTTTGAATGATTTAGATCATCGACTGATACGTCGGGCTTCTGCAACGTCTTGTGGTAGGGTGCCTTCAATTAGGAATCGAAGGAATGGTTTTGTCCAGGCCGGGTCTTCAAGTGCGGCTGCTCTGCGACTTCGGTTGCTTGGCTGCTTGTGTTGTCGGATGTGCTCGTTGCTGCCACCTGCGCTGGTTCATTTGTGTCATCTGCCTCTGCGAATTCCTAGGGCGCCGCTGGCTTTGCTTTGATTGATCTCTGGTTGATGCTTTTGAGGAAAACACCTGTTGGTATTGGTCCTCGAGTCGATCCGATGTTCGCGAGTTCGTCGGCTTCTGTGTTGTTTTCTCTGGGGACGTAGTTGAGTTCGCAGTCGTCGAATCCTCCCTCTAGTGTGTTGTAGAGTTTCTGGTACGCTCTCATGTTGTCTGCGACTGCGTTACAGTCTCTCATCGCCTGCTGGACGACGAGGTTGGAGTCACCATAGTTCGAGAGGCGAGTGGCGCCGCAAGTTTTTGCCATGCGCATGACGTGGAGTAGTGCCTCGTATTCTGCTTTGTTGTTGGAGGCATTGCTGAAGTTGATCTGGAGGACGTATTTGAGCTTCTTTCCTTTTGGGGAGACTAGTACGATGCCTGCCCCGGCTTCTTGCTGTCTTTTGGATCCGTCGAAGAACATCGTCCATGAGTTGGACAAATCTGGGGGGGGGGTGGTGTTTGGACCTCTGTCCACTCGACCAAGAAGTCTGGGAGTACTTGGGCTTTGATTGTTTTTGGGTGTTTGAACTGCAGATCTCGCGGGCTGAGCTCGATGTTGCACTCAGCGACTCGACCGGTCGCTCCGGGGTTGTTGAGGATGTCCGCGAGTGGTGCACTGCTCACGATTGTGATGGGGTGGTCGTCGAAGTAATGCGATACTTTCCTGGAGGTCATGATGATGGCGAGCAGGAGCTTCTGGTAGTGCGGGTACCATTGCTGTGGCTTTGTGAGCAGTGTGCTAAGGTAGTAGATTCGTCTTTGTATGCTCTGGATTTTGCCTTCTTCTACGCGCTCGACGACGAGCACCGTGCTGACTACACTGCTGCGCGCTGCTATGTAGAGGTACAGTTTCTCCCGTTCTCTGGGCACCGCCAAGATTGGTGGAGTCGAGAGGGTTTTCTTTAGGTCTGTGAATGCATTGCGGGCTTCCTTGGTCCACTCGAATTTTTCTCCTTTTCTGAGCAGTTGGTAGAACGGTAAGGTCCTTTCTCCTAGCCTGCTGATGAAACGGCTCAATGCTGCGAGTCTTCCTGTGAGCTGATGCACGCCTTTGATGTTGGTTGGCCTATGCATCTTGGCGATTGCTTGGACCTTTTCGGGGTTTGCTTCGATTCCTCGGGCGGGGACCATGTACCCGAGTAGTTTTCCGGCTGGGATGTCGAACACGCACTTTTTTGGGTTGAGCTTGATTCCGTACTTGTTGAGGGCCGCGAATGTTTCGCGGAGGTCGTCGAGTAGCGTGTTTGCGATGTAGGTTTTGATGACAATGTCGTCTACGTAGACCTGGACGTTTTTGCCAATTTGGTCTCTCAAGCATGCTTGCATCATTCGTTGGTACGTGGCTCCAGCATTTTTTAGGCCAAAGGGCATTGTTTGGTAGCAGAACACGCCGTAGGGGGTGATGAACGAGGTGTGCTCTTCGTCTACTTCCATCATCCTGATCTGATTTTATCCTGAGTATGCATCGAGGAAGGATAGGAGGTCGCATCCTGCTGTGGAGTCGATTATCTGATCGATTCTCGGCAGGGGGAAGTGGTCTTTCGGGCAGTGCTTCTTGACAGGCCCGTAGTCGACGCACATCCTCAGTACCTCAGTGTCTTTTTTAGGGACTAGGACTGGATTTGCAATCCAGGTTGCTTTCTTCGTCTCTCGGATGAACTAGGATTCACAAGATACATACGGATCTGAACGCATCAGACCCGATGACTAAACCTCTTCCACAGGGCAAGTTTGAAGAACACCGAGAGACCATTGGTGTTAGATACATACCTAATGTAAACTAGTGTAATTTGTACTCTAGTGCAAGTGGGAGACTGTTGGATATGTTCCCTAGAGACAAATCAATAAAGATATTTGTCACATATCCGGTTTTGTTCATAATACATTTTATACTGTGCTATAACTGTATTACTTGGAAATACTAATACAGGTGTAGTATAAAACATGGTTCGTACTTTAACTGGGGTAAACTATCTCATTGGGCAATTGATTGATCAAGCTTTCCTGATCATGGCGACACTTAAGTCCATTGACAATGAGGTCATATCGTTAAGGGGAATGATGTGATGGACGTACACCCACCTAAAGTATTGCAATGTGATCGAGTCACATAGTTCAGCGTTGCTATGACTTTGTAACGTATGGCTTAGTCCTTAGACCGTATTGATCAATCGCCCCCTCACGCAGTAATATCGAGCAGGAAGTGCTTCGACAATAGTCGGTTGATTTCTTCTCCGATTGCTCTGCGCTTGGGCTCTGAGAATCGTCGCAGCGCCTGCTTTACTGGCTTGGTGTTTGGCTTGATGTGGAGCGCGTGTTTTGAAAATTCTCGCGGTATTCCGGGCATGTCGGCTGGGCACCAGGGGAAAAATTTCCACTCTTCGCGAAGGAAGGTTGTGAGGGCGGTTGCTTGTTCTTCTGGGAGGTGGGCGTATACGTGGACCATCTTCTCTGGGTCTGTTGGGTGAACTTAATGTGTGATTGTGTCGCTGTCGACGCTGAAATCGCGGCTGAATTCTTTTGACTCGCTTCGGCTCGCCAGTGGAAAGATGCTTTTATCCATCACCATGGCTATTTCTTTGAGTTGTTGTTGGGCTCCAAACGTGTCGGAGACTTTGTGTAAGTCGCGATCGCACTGGTCCGATTTGGTGAAGCTTCCCTTGACTATGATGACTCCTGCGGGTCCTGGAATCTTGAGCTTGAGATATGCATAGTGCGGAACCGCCATGAATTGTGCAAACGCTGGTCGTCTGAGTATGGCGTGGTACTGCAACTGCCAGTCGAGCACTTCGAACTCGGGGACTTGCCTTGCGAAGTTGCGCTTGCTTCCGAAGATGACATCAAGCTCGATAGTTTTGATGGAGGTGGCTGCTTCACCTGGAACTACGCCATATATTGTGGTGCCTGACTTCTTCCAAACTGATCGTGGGATTAGTATCTTGTGTAGGGTGCTGGCAAAGATTATGTTTAGGCTGCTTCCTCCGTCCATGAAGATTATGTCCATGTCGTAACCTCCGATCTGGGCTTCAAGGACCAGGGGTGTGTGCCCCGGCCTTGGGACTGTGGGCGGGTGCTCGTTCTGAGAGAAGGTGATGCTGGTCTCGGCGCCACACAGTTGGTAGATTCCTTCTATCTTTAGGCCCTCGGCTGCTTGGGCCTGCAGGGTGTACGCGTCCTGCTTTGTTTTTGAGGGTCTTCCTTCTTGGATCATGCAGATTCGTCCGTGGGACGTAGGGTATTGTCTTTCTGTACTTGGTGCTGGTGACTTCGCATTTCTTCGAGTGCGCTTGGCTTCACGCTGCTCTTCCTCCTTGAGGCTGTTGGAGAGTTCGGTGAATAGGCGACAATCTCGTAGGGTGTGGCTTGCTCTGAGGTGTCCCCAACTGTCTTCGAAACAGTGGATCGCGCAAGGTCCTTCCAGTTGCTCTCTGGTTGTGAGCTTACTGGAGCCAGCGTGCCTTCTTCTCCTTGAGACTTGGAAGATCTGCGAGTGGTCTTCTGTTCGGTTGTGGAATCTTGGGTCGAGCTCTATCCCATCGCTGAGCGATTGGTTCCGGATGAAGTTGGCGAATTCATCCGGTCTTCGGTCTGGGTCGTAGTACTCGCCGGTCTGGGTTTCAAAGTCATTGTCTTGTCGTGCGGCGGGAGTCCGGGTGGCGGCGGGTCGTTGAGTGGTTGGCGAGTCTTATGTTATGCGCCGCGACTCTTCGAGTGGGGTTCCCGGTTAGAGTCCTCGCGCCTGTCTTCTTGGTCGTCGAGTTCTTTTTCGTCGGCGATAGATCTGGTGGTCGTCGGGGTGCTGGACATGATTCGGCCGCAGGCTAAGAGATCTTGACGGGGCGATTGAGATGCTTGTGGTGAATTTGAACTCCTCGAGCGGGATAGATCTGGCTCTAGCCCTCGAGTCCTGATTTGCTGAAAGCGGGACCGCCGAGATCGTGATTCCAACCTGTGTAGTTCCCACAGACGGCACCAATTGACGAGGATCAGCGTCGGCAAATCCCATGGTCAAGGACCCTGGGTTAGTCATAGAGAAGGAACAGGTTGGACGATACTCGTCGGCTAACAGGAGAAGCACTTCCTGCTCGATATTACTGCGTGAGGGGGCGATTACAAGGGAGGCCAAGGCGAGTTCTCGCAAGACCAGGAGAGTAGATTGGATATTAGATGATCAAGACGTCTCCCCTCCCAGCCTTTATATACCAGGCTAGGTCTCGGGGAGTCTGTACTAGGTTACAGAGATAGTTTCCTAGTTTTAGTCTTGCCTTGTACGTCAAGTCGTGCCTTCCATATCAGTCGCGGACTCCTATGTCGGTGTCTTGATTGGGCCAGTCGTAGGCCTGTCGAGGCTTTCAAGCGGGCCTTCTGTCTTCATACACACCGGGTATCCTCATACACAAGAGTCGTGGGGTCACCCCCTCGTCAACCACGAAGGCACACCAAGGCCATGAAGGCTCACTCTATTCACCTTGAGATATCACCATGAAGGCGATTCCCAACCACTAGCGGTTGTCCTTAATGGTGGTCACCAAACCCTCACAAACTCAACGGGGGTAATCACAATGGTTGATTCCTCTCCGAAGAACTCCTACCTGTCTAGGAGTCTCCAACCTCCAAGAGTAACAAGATCAATGGGGAAAAGCTCAATACTTTCTCAAATCATGATTTGCTTTAGTCGGAAGATGGGGAAGGGATGGATCAATCACGGGGTGAAAGATCCGACAAGAACTCTCTCAAATCTCTCCGGGATCTTGGATTTAGTGTAGGATATGAGGGAGAGGGAGCACTTGGTGTTCTTGAGTGTTGTAAATGAAGTGGTCAACCCTAACCCAAAGTGGGTGGGGGTTATTTATAGAGGCTCAAGAAACTAGTAGTTTTGGTGCAGTCCCAGATGAAATTGCAATCATGACCTTAATCATATTTTGATGTTGATGACAATATACATATAGGGTACTAATAATGTTTGTCAAGTATATCTCATGTATTAGTCCTCGGATCATTGTTGTGGTGGATCATGGACCATTTAAATTATCAATGTCTAAAGATATGGAACTAACGAAGCTGAAGCGTAAGCTTTTTCGGTTATTCTTGAGTATAGGGATCCCCGCAGTATTAAGAGGGGATCAGTGTGGTTGTGTTTAAAATTTTCTCAAATCCTTTAAAATATACACAACACGGTTTCAATTTACATTGCTTATCTGCTCTGACTTTTGGACGTCTGGCACACTTCGACGTCCGACACTTCACGGATTCGGACGTCCGACATTTCACTCGGAGATATATATTTCGCAATGTCAGTAGACCTGCAAATATGGCCGAAAGTCCGACAAGTTTCGGATATCCGCCATGTCGGACGTCCGAAACCTGTCGGAAGTCCAAAACTTCACAATTACACATTTTGCCTCCATTGTCAGTAGGCCTCCCAAATTGGACAGAAGTCCAACGGTCTTTGGACGTATGAACCCTGCCGGACGTTCGGTACCTGGTTCACTGGCCACTACCTGGCATACCTTCACTATTTTTGACAATAAAATATTGGACGTCCGACAGTTGGTGTTCGGACGTCCGACATTTATCGGGCGTCCGACATTTGCACAGCTTAATGTCCCAACGGCCATTTTGGCCCTTGGACTATAAATACCCCATCACACCCACTTGTGAGGGTTGACCACTTCACTCCAAACAGTCATAAGAACACAAGTGATCCATCTCACTCTCTCCTTCTCCAAATCTCAGATCCTGGAGAGATTCTTGAGAGTTCTTGTCGGATCTTTCATCCATTGATAGATCCGGCCCTTCCCCATCTTTCAACCTAAGCAAATCATGTTTTTAGCAAGTCTTGAGCATTCCCCATTGATCTTGTTACTCTTGGAGGTTGGAGACTCCTAGGCATGTAGGAGTTCTTCAGAGAGGAATCGACCATTGTGATTACCCCCGTTCAGTTTGTGAGTGTTTAGTGACCACCTTTGAGGTCAATCTTTAGTGGTTGGGAATTGGCTTCGTGGTGATATATCAACGGGAATAGAGTGAGCCTTCGTGTCATTGGTGTGCCTTCGTGGTTTCACCCACTCTCTCCGAACGGTGAGTAGCTTCCCTCCAAGTAAGTGAACATCGGGATATATCGTTGTCTTCCCGTCATTCGGTTATCCCTACTCTTTCCCCTTTTACTTGCACTACTTTGTTGTTACCTTGTTGTTTATCCCTCACTTCTTTATTATATTGTGCTTGTTGTTTAGCTTATCTTATTTAGGTCACCTTTGCAATTTATTAGGCACACCTTATCTTCCGCATTATTGCCTAAAATTGCTAAGTAGTGTTAAAATTTGTAATATAACCTATTCACCCTCCCCCTCTAGGTCTATGTCGATCCTTTCACCAGAGGCTCTGGACGATCCGGGACTTAAGTTGGTTGGTCCGGGCTGTGCCCGGACGGTCCGACCTAAGATCCGGACGACTGGGAAGGGCAAATCTAGGTACAACCGTGGATCTGGTATAGTGCAGTCGGATGGTCCGGGGTACAGTCTGGATGGTCCGGGATTGGCCCGGACGATCCGACATGTGTCTCGGATGGTCCGAATAATTACGCGACTGAACCCCTTCGGGTTCTTAATTCTTTGGACTGACCGACATGGCTCCAGGACGGTCTGAATAATTACGCGGCAGAGACCCTTCGGGTTCTTAATTCTTCGGACGGTCCGGGGTCCAGTTCGGACGGTCCGGGATTGGATCGGACGGTTCGACATAGCTCCCTGACGGTCCGGGCAGTGTCCCGGACTATGCGACATATGCAGTGAGCGCTCATTTTGAAGTGCGTTGGAAAACCTACACAACTACATTGATTTTTCATAGGTTGTAGAGAAGTGTATTTTATGTGTTATAGTATTTATGACTTCAGAAAGACTTGAACTCAACCTTATGATCCCCTCTTAATAGTGTGGGGATCCCTATGACTCAAGATGTAATAGTAAAGAGGACTTAGTGTCATCTTCAATCTTTTTGTTGAATTCTTTATTGCGGTTGAGGTTTAGCACATGATCCCTACAAGATGATGTCAAGAGGACTAACCAACTTCCTGTGTATCACTTAGAAAACATAGTTAGTCCCCTATATGTATATTGTCATCAACAACAAAATATTCTTAAGGGCGTGATTGCACTTTCAGTGGTGGTCGCCTTCAAGACCAACCCCGTGTGAATCGAGGCTCATCCTTTGGGGGTGACTCGACAAGATAATATGGTGAGATACGTACTTGGTAGCGCTCTAAAGGATTGAGCACTGCTCCAATGGAGATTAGCACTCCCTCAAAAGAGCATGAACTTCGGTAGAACAAATCTCCGTCTTTCCTTGTCACTTGTGGTTTATCCTTTCCCTCATCTTTATTTGTCCTAGCTTCTTATGCTTGTTCACTTTCTATTGTAGTTTTTTCCTAGCATTTGAGTTTAAGCTTGCTTGCCACATATGGTTGTTCATCTAGAGCACATCTTGAGAATCTTATTTATCCGCTTAACCCTAAAAGTTGATAATTATGTTTAAATTTGTTAGTCACCTATTCACCCCCCTCTAGTTGACCATATAAATCTTTTCAATTGGTATTAGAGCTAGGGCGCTTATTAAGGGCTTTACCGCCTAAGAGGATATGGACAAAGAAGAGATTCTAGGTGAAAACCTTCCCGTGGTCGGAGGATGAAAGTCCAAGTATGTGATCAGAGGGGGAGGGGGTGAATGATCACTTCAAATTTTCGACTGAAACTATGAAGTGAAGCATAAGTAAAGCGGAACAACGAAGTAGAACTGGAAGCGAAACTAAATGTAGTGAATCAAAACACATTGAAGCATAACAGCGAAGCAAATGCAATATAGAAGGTAATGCTTGAAGTAAAACGAACTGAGACTCAGCGATGTTTGTTCGATCAGTTCACGCTCTGCAAAGCGCTACGTCTGGTTGGAGGGACTGGTGATTGAACACCTGGAGAAAATATCTATCCGTCCGTTGCTCCACTTCACCAAACTCCTTGAGCTTGGTCAGTTCTTAACTCGTGATTGATTATTAAGGAAATCACCGAAACCTTTGACAAACTGGACTTCGAGGCGACAATTACTCTTTGCTCTCGGAAGAACAACACTCTAACCGTGTAGGAGAATTGCAGTTCTCCAAGATAAAAGGGCTAGTAAGCATTCACCTAAGTCATCTCGAATCTACTCAGATCAATGGTAATTAGGCTTCAGTATTCTGGGTTTTGGGTTTTTCTTCGGTGTCGTTTTTGGGGTGCTCTCTTCAGTCTCTCAGGAATATTCTCAGAGCAGCCACCCGCAAATGGAGGACGGGGCGGCGTATTTATTGTTGGCGATCCCGAGGTGCGGAATGACCAAATTGACCCGAAGTGACAGCTTGACACGTGTCCACAACGGTCAGATTTTTAATCACTGCGCAACTTTACTTGCGGAACAAGTAAAGCTGACTCACGGACTTATTTCTGTAGGAGATATGCCCTAGAGGCAGTAATAACAGTTATTTTGTATCTCCGAGTTTGTAATGAATGTTTATGTTCCATGCTATAACTGCAATGATTCTCGAGTCTGCAATATCCACGAGGCTCGGAGGGAAACTCATGTGCACGTGTGGTATAATAAACAGTAAAATGTATTCCTAGTCATGCCTCTAAGACTGGCTCATGTATTGCATGATGATCCTGTTTTCCTGATCATGGGCATGTCTATGCCGGCAATTTTGAGGGCACAATGTTAGAAGAACATTTGTGTTGAATCGACCCGAATTGATGTTATGCTATGAGATACATTCGTCACAAGTTAATGGTTAATAACACAGAGAAAGTTGTGCGTTTGCATAATTCCTTAGACCATGAGAGTATCGAGTTCCTTCGTACTTGCTTCGTGAACTTTGGGGTTTTGTTAAACGTCATCTGTAAAAGGGTGGCTATTACGGCAGCTTGCGGGTTCACGGAAAAGTATGACAAGGAACTAGGTAGCTCGAGATTGGGATTTGCTCCTCCGTCGTTGGAGAGATATTCTTAGGGCCCTCTCGGTGTTACGGTATCCACCATCGTCTGGCCAGACACAGTGTGATTTGATCACAGGGATGCCGGAACGCGGGAACGAGAAAAGAGAACAATACCAGGAACGAGGTAACTGGCATAGTGGACAAGTTGTTGATTCACGGGGATGCCAATAAGTCTCACCTCGGGTATTTGTAATATATCGCGAAGCAACAGGAATAGCACACAGCAACTAAAGGTTCACTCGAATAATTCTTCGTATGGGTATAGGGATCAATATGGATGTCCTCGGTTCCGCTATTGATCATTGATCGGAAAGTGTTCCGGTCATGTCTATACTTCATCGAACCTACAGGGTCACACGCTTAAGGGTCATCTATCTGTTGAATACTAGACAGGGAGTCTGAGATAAAGTCACCGGAAAGGTTTCGGAGACGGCGGAAAAGTTCCGAGAGAGAAAACCGAAAAGTTGTTTCGGGGTAAACCACTAAGCCGAAAAGGTTTCGGAGAGCACCTGGTAATTTTGGAGAGTGCCAGAATTGTTCTGGTAACTTCTGGAATTTTTCTGGAGAAAAGATTAAAATATTTTTTCCGGAAATATTTCGGAGCTGCCGGAAATGTTCCGGAGCTGCCGGAAATGCTTAGGTTGCTTTTCGCAGATGAAAATCACTAATCTGGAATTGTTTCGGAACGCGCCCAAAATCCTTTTAGTGGGTGTTGGAATTATTCTACGACCCACAAAAATATTTTCGGATTTTTCGGACGCGAAAAAGTGGTGTCATGAATAGTAAAAAGTACTACTTGAGATATTTTTGAAAGCCTTCTAGAAGGACTTGGGAGCCAAGAAAGCCCCCTTGGGTTTCCTATAAATAGAGGTGTGAGGGCAGCCCCATATCCTTGATCCAAGCTCTCACTTGAGTTCTCATCACATGCCATGCAATTATCTGGCTTCTTCTCTCCCTCACACGAAAGAGTTTCGTAGAGCCGAAAGGCTGTCTGGGTTCCGGCAGGAACTAGTTCTGGACGGCGAAGCCCTGCTGGATAGCTGACACCGTATGTGTGCAACTTGGTAGAGAGGTCGTTGTTTCGATCTTAGTTCGAGTGTGCCTCCCGAAGGGCTGTCCGAGTTACAGATCGAGTTTCGAGGGTCCTCCCGATGGGCTGTCCGTGACATCGTCCGAGGGACTGTCCGACCGCCTCCCGGAGCGCTGTTCGTGGGGCAGACGAGGGAATACATTCTCGCGGTTGGGAGGTTGTAAATCCTAGCTGCGGGGATCTGCACCGACGATCTTCATCGACTCTACTTCCCGCTGCGCTACGAGTCGGTAACGATCAGATCAAAACCTTGTATGCGTCTCCATAGTGGTCCTGGGCGTGCTCGCTATACCGAAATTTTTTGTTTTCTGTTGCGTTCCCCTACAATTTCTTCTTTAGAAGCCAAAGAACGAAGTCTTTGCTACTGAAGCTTAACTTAGTGCACATGAGATTTCTTCGCTCTGGCTTCTCACTTGGTGTGGATTTGATCTGAGCATTTTCTCAATAACTTCGGTGTCCACAAACTAAAGACCCCTCTTGATAGTACGGTTTTTCCTATGACTCAAAGAACAGAAAAAAGAACTACACAAAAACATTTAAGTCTTGCGCCGTCTTCTTCATTTCCTTCAATGAGTTGGGCTTCAGGACACCTTCATTTTTGGGGGTCATCCTTCGTGATTAAGCTTCGCTCAGGGGGTAATTCTTCGATAGCTTGAAGACCTTCCCTGAAGCTTTATCACCTAGCTTGTCCTTCAGGAACCTATTCAACTGTTTACACTAGAAAACATTGTTAGTTCCTCTACTGTCTTGTACAACAATATCCAAAACACACGGGGGAAAAACTTTGCTCTTACAATCTCCCCCTTTTTGGACTATTGTTGACAAAACAGGCATCGATAAAAGATATTGAAGTTTTTGCGAAGAGATGGGACAAACTCTAAGATATGAAGTTTTTGGCTCCCCCTGAATCCAAGCATCGAAGATTTATATAATCGAAGTTAATGCTTGAGAGAAATTTCTTCGGTGGAGAGCAAAACAAATATCTTAGTGAATACAATTGCATTTGAAGATATATATCCAGTAATGTATGCAATTGCTTCCAATGACCTGTGACTTAGAAAATAATAACCACCTGCAAGATAGAGGATACGAAGCAATACTTGCAATAAAATGGGTTATTAAAACTTAAGCGTAGCATAGGAGTAGCAAGACCGAAGTTTAAACTTAAGTTACAACCCAATCGAAGTGAATGGAATGTCTGTTGTAACTTAACCAAGTGAAGAAAAAGCAAATAGCAAAAGCCCGTTCCCCGATGCAAATCTAACTCATCGATGCCCTCATTCTCCCCATTTTTGTCAATGATTGGACAAAAGGTTGGGAAGAGGTTCGATAAATCTATAGCGCGACATCAGCACCCTGGGAACCCGACGAAGCAGAGCTTGACGAAGACTCATCCTGTTGGATATGTGCCCTAGAGGAAAATTAATAAAGATATTTGTCACATATCTGTTTGTTCATAATACGTTATATATTGTGCTAGAACTGTATTAAGCGGAAACATTAGTACATGTGTGATATATAACAACCTGGTCCCTAGTTAAACTCAGGCATACTAGCTCATTGGGAAATTGATGATCAAGGTTTCCTAATCATGAGAACATAATAGTCTATTGAAAATGAGGTCATATCATTAGGAGAATGATGTGATGGACACACACCCACCTTAAGCATTGCAGTGTGATCAAGTCACATAAGTTCAGCATTGTGATGACTTAATAACATAGTGACTGAATCCTTAGACCGTGATGATCATACAAAATTGCTATCTATTAGGATGCTTTGAGTGCATTAACCGTTACACTGAAACATGGTAACTGAAAAGGTGTATGTTGGGTATTCTGAAGTAGATATGTTGAGGAGTATGAAATAGATCAGATCGGGATTTGTCAATCCGTGTGACGGATAGGTACTCTGGGCCCACTCGATGATGTTGCGTAAATATCTTGCAAGGAAAGAGATGAAATATTCACAAACGAGTAAACATGTTATGTCGGAGACGAGGAAGAACTAGGTATTGGATACCGACGATCATACCTCGGACAAACATAGTACCGAAGCACAAAGGGATCAAGTCATATTGCTAAGGGTTCAACAGTGATGAAGTTTATTCGATGGAAGCGTAGGGGCACATCAAGGATTGTAACCAGATCCCACATGATGGTCATTGGTCAGAGAGTGTCTCGATCATGTCTACTGTTTCCCGGACCTTAGGGTGTCACACTTAAGGGCAATCGATGCATTAAGGATTGATTCGGGATCATTGGTGAAAAGAGAGAAAACACCGGAAATGTACCAGGAGGTGCCGGAAGCTGTTCCAGATATTTTGAAAGGTTCAAAATAATATATATTGATGTTTAAATATGTTTTATTATTTAATTGACAGAATTAAATATTAAAAATGATTTAAAAATTAATTAAAAAGGAGAAAAGGCATATGGGCCTTAAAAGGCCCATGAGGGGAAGGGGGAGCCTCCCCCCTTGGGCTAGGAGCCAAGGGAGGGGCCCATCCCCCCCCCCCCCATGGCCGGCGCACTCCCCCCCCCCCCTTGTGGGGTTTAGTCCCACATGGGGAGGGGAGGAGAGTTCCCCCCTCCTTGGCCTATAAAAGGAGGGGTAGGGGTGCCTTTTCTCAACACAACATTGAGTTCTTTCTCTCTCTCTTTCTCCGACCTAGAGCGGACTCCCCTTGTTTGGAGTTTGCACCTGGTTGGGGGTTTCACCATCATCCGGACGCCATCGCGCTGCCGGAATCGGGATCCGGATCAATCTTCTTTCCGCTGCTCTTCTGGTTCGGAGCCCGGAGGGACGTCGGTTGCACCGTACGCATGTAATCCCGCGAGGCACTACACCTGTGGTGCTACTTCATCGTCGGAGGTTCTTCAACACGATAGGGAGGTCGTAGGATCAGAGGCTACGCCAACCACGTTCGAGGAACGTTTCCCTCTTTCGGTCTTCAAAGGTATGAACACCGATTCCTTCCGTTACATACATCAACATAGCATAGATCTTGGGTTCGGGACTCGTAGGTAGGAAAATTTTTGTTTTCTGCGCCAATCCCCAACAGTGGTATCATGAGCAAGGCTATGCATAGATGTATTGTACGGGTAGAACACATCTAGGATGTGGGCATCAATTCTCCAATTGTTACCCTCCCACGTGTACTCGTTTAGCGTTGCGGCAATGTCCTGATGAAGCGGCCCCGACCGACCTTACATGCTTACACGAGACTGGTTCCACGCTTGACAAATGGCTTGTACCATATAAGTGGCTGGGGGGTGTCTGTCTCTCTAACATTAGCGACGTGAAGACGTTTGCAACGGAGGGACCCGACAGGGGTGTAATAGAGACGATTGCAGGATTGGTGTTGTGGCTTGTTTTCGCAGGATATAAAGCGGTTCTCTCTCAAAACCCCTTAGCAGCCACGTAAAACTTGCAAAAGATAAAGTAGAAGGCATTTTAACTTTAATTTGCATGCAAGGGGGATCATAGCTTGTATGATTTACAGTTTTACTTCATGTCTTGCTAATATGCTAGATATGTGACGGTAGCATGATAGGATAATCTCTCTCGGTACCATGATTGTATTCTCCCTTAGTGGGCACCGCCTGGATGGATCTCTTTATGATAGGCAGGCTGTGACGATCGGGTGTCATACATACATTAGCGATCGCATGAGGTTGGGTTTGGCAAGCCTAGCATATGCAGATATGGCCTTGCTAAACAGCCATACACTAAGGTTCGACTGGCAGGCTTGACATATGTAGATATGAGCTTGGGATACGGATGAACGAAAGGTTAAGCATGAGTCATATAACTGATATGATTGGCATGATGGCCTACCTAGGGAGATGTGTCGTCGGCCGTGTGATATTCGAGGACGATCATTCAAACTAGGATTATGTTAATCACTTAGTAAATTTGGAGAGATGTTTAACTAAGTGGGAGTTTTAGAATTAATTAAAATTGAACTCCAATTATGAACAAAGTCTAAATATGTGTTTTGCAAATAACCATTGTAGATGGCTGCACCTCGCCCCTCATTCAACTTAGGGTCATTCCTAGACAAAGACAAACTGAAAACCGATGGGTCAAACATCACCAACTGGTTCCGCACTCTGAGGATTCTCCTCGTTCCCCTCAAGATGGGATACGTACTAGAGGCCGCGTTAGGTGACGAACCACCAGCAGACGCTAGTCAGGATGAGAAGAATGTCTACCTCTCCAAGACGGATGATTACAACCTTGTATAGAGTGGAATGCTTTACTCCATGGAGGCTGAGCTGCAGAAACGCTTTGAGAGGATAGGTGCATATGAGATAATCACCGACCTCAAGGCCGTCTTTGCACCCCAATCCAGGGCTGAACGTTATGAGGCTTCTGAAGCTTTCTTCTCCGCAAAGATAGATGAGCATATTAGTGTTAGTGAGCACGTGGTCAAGATGTCTGGCTACGTTCAACGCTTGAATGCTCTGGAATGTCAGATTCCAAATGAACTTGCTGTTGATAGGGTGCTGCAGTCGCTGCCCCCTAGCTACAAAGGCTTTGTGTTGCACTACAACATGCAGGGGATGACTAAGACCCCTTCTGAGTTGTTCGCCATGCTGAAAACTTCTGAGGTTGAGATCAACAAGACCGTTGAATTCAAGAAGTCTGGAAAGAAGGAGAAGGGAAATAAGGGAAGCCCGAAGAAGGGTGACAAGCCAGTTGTCACTCCTCGTAAGGCACCCAAACATGGACCCAAGCCAGGCGTTGAGTGCTTCTACTTCAAGGGTGATGGTCACTGGAAACGCAACTGCCCCAAGTACCTAGAGGATAAGAAGGCTGGCAGGATTGTCAGAAGAGACAAAGGTATATTTGATATACACGTTATTGATCTTTTCTTAACAAGCGCTGGGAACAAATCCTGCATATTTGATACAGGATATATTGCTCATATTTCTTACTCCTCTCAGGGGCTACGGAATAGGCGACGCTTGATGAAAGATGAAGTGACGGTGCGCGTGGGAAACTGCTGCCGGATTTAAGTGGTGGCGGCCGGCACGAAGCATCTTAGTCTCCCTTCGGGATTAATTTTTATTTTGAATAAGTGCTACTATGTACCCGCATTGAGTGTGAACATCGTTAGTGGTTCTTTCTTGAAGCGAGACCACTATTCTTTTAAGTCAGATACAATTGGTTGTGTGATTTATAAGGATGATGTGTTTTATGTTCACGCACCGGAGAAAAATGTCTTATTCATTCTTAATCTCGATTGTGATATACTTCATATTGATAACGTAGAGGCCAAAATATTAAAACCTAGTGGCGAAGAACACATGACGATGTGGCATTGTCGACTTGGTCATATTGGTGAAAAGCGCATGAAGAAGCTTCATGATGATGGACTTCTGGAGTCATTGGATTTTGGATCCCTTGACACATGTGAGCCATGCCTTATGGGCAAGATGACAAGGAATCCATTCAATGGAACAATGGAGCATGCGGAAGACTTGTTAGGGATCATACATTCAGATGTATGTGGACCTATAAACGTCCCCACACGCAATGGTCTTCGTTACTTCGTGACCTTCACAGATGACTTAAGCAGATATGGGTATATCTACTTAATGAAACATAAGTCTGAAACCTTTGAAAGGTTCAAGGAATTTCAGAGTGAGGTTGAGAATCAACTCGGGAAGAAAATCAAGCACCTTCGATCCGATCGAGGAGGCGATTATTTAAGTCACGAGTTTGGCGATCATCTTAAGACTTGTGGCATCGTACCACAACTTACGCCGGCAGGAACACCTCAGCGTAACGGTGTTTCTGAGCGACGTAATCGAACTCTATTAGATAGCGTACGATCGATGATGTCTCATACCGACTTACCTGTGTCATTCTGGGGGTATGCATTAGAAACTGCCGCTTACATTCTTAATAGGGCACCGTCCAAATCCGTAAAGACAACACCATTTGAGGAATGGCGTGGCAAGAAACCAAAGTTGTCTCACTTGAAGATTTGGGGTTGTGAGGCTTATGTTAGGAAAATTCAGCCTGAAAAACTCGAATCAAAAGCGGATAAGTGCATCTTTGTGGGATATCCAAGGGAAACCGTTGGATACACCTTCTACAACTAGTCTGATGGAAAAACGTTTATCGCCAAGACTGGATGCTTTCTTGAGAAAGAGTTTCTTTCCAAAGAATTGAGTGGGAGGAAAATAGACCTCAACGAGATGATTGACCAATCACTCCAAGTGGAAGAAATGGCAATGGAAGTTGTTCCAGAACCATCTTCCGTAGTGGGAGCTGAGGAGAACGGTCATCATGATATTCATAACGATCGTGACATACATGATTATCATGATCAAGATTAAGAGGATCCTATTGTACCCCGCAGGTCATCAAGAGCCTGAGTAAAAACTCAGTTTTATGGGCAACTTGTCAATGCAGTCATGTTAAATGAACCTGACGAACCTGCGAACTACAAAGAAGCAATGGAGGGACCCGAGTCCGAGAAATGGCTGGAAGCCATGAAATCCGAGATAGACACCATGTATTCCAACAAAGTATGGACTTTGGTGGATATTCCCGAGGACCGAAAGGCCGTCGAGAATAAGTGGATATTCAAGAAAAAGACTGACGCAGACGGAAACGTATCTGTCTATAAAGCTCGACTTGTCGCAAAAGGTTTCCGACAAATTCAAGGAGTTGACTACGAAGAGACTTTCTCTCCCGTAGCGATGCTAAAGTCTATCCGGATATTGCTAGCAATTGCTGCCTATTACGATTATGAAATTTGGAAGATGGATGTGAAAACCGCGTTCCTAAATGGCAACATTGAGGAAGAGTTGTATATGGTACAACCGGAAGTTTTTATTGATCCTAAGGACGCTGGTAAGGTATGCAAACTTCAACAGTCCATTTATGGGTTGAAGCAAGCATCTCAGAGCTGGAATCTTCGTTTTTATGAGGTGATCAAAGCTTTTGGATTTATCCAAAATGAAGAAGAATTCTGTGTTTAGAAGAAAGCGAGTGGGAGCTCTGTGGTATTCCTAGTACTATATGTGGATGACATATTATTTATAGGGAATGATGTGAAATTTCTAGAAGGGGTAAAGGAATATTTGAATGGACAATTTTCTATGAAGGACCTAGGTGAAGCTGCATACATATTAGGCATTAAAATCTATAGAGATAGATCAAGACGCCAATTAGCACTGAGTCAGAGAACTTACCTTGATAAGATATTGAAGAGGTTCAATATGGATAACGCCAAGAAAGGCCTCTTGCCCTTTATGAAAGGAAGTAAATTGAGTGTGACTCAATGCCCAGCAACAGCAAAAGAAAGGGAGGAAATGTCCTCAAATCCCTACGCCTCAGCCATAGGTTCTATCATGTATGCTATGCTGTGTACTCGACCAGATGTGGCCCTGGAGGTTAGTCTGACTAATCGTTTCCAAAGTAATCCTGGAATGGATCATTGGATTGCAGTGAAGAACGTCCTTAAGTACTTACGAAGAACTAAGGATCTGGTTCTTGTCTATGGAGGATGCGAAGAAGAGCTCGCCGTAACAGGTTACGTCGATGCCAGTCTTGGTACTGATCCCGATGACTCAAAATCCCAGACGGGATACGTGTTTATGTTGAATGGTGGTGCGATTAGCTGGAGGAGCGGCAAGCAGTCATTCGTCTCCCAATATACGATGGAGTCGGAGTATATTGCCGCTTGCGAAGCGTCAAATGAAGCGCATTGGCTGAAGAAGTCATCGAGCTTGGCGGGTTCCCTAGTTGCACTGACCCTGTTAGCATTTATTGCGATAATACGGGTGCCATTGCTAACGCAAGGGAGCCGAGGACTCACTCTACGGCCAAGCATATTCTCCGGCGTTTCCATGAGACGCGGGACTACGTCAAGGATGGTCATACTAGGATTTGCAAAATACATACGGATCTGAATCCGTCAGACCCAATGACTAAACCTCTTCCACAAGCCAAGTTTGAAAAACACCGAGAGACTATTGGTGTTAGATACATACCTGATGTAAACTAGTGTAATTTGTACTCTAGTGCAAGTGGGATACTGTTGGATATGTGCCCTAGAGGCAAATTAATAAAGATATTTGTCACATGTCTGTTTGTTCATAATATGTTATATATTTTGCTAGTACTGTATTAAGCGGAAACATTAATACACGTGTGATATATAACAACCTGGTCCCTAGTTAAACTCAGGCATACTAGCTCATTGGGCAATTGATGATCAAGGTATCCTGATCATGAGAACATAATAGTCTATTAACAATGAGGTCATATAATTAGGAGAATGATGTCATGGACACAAACCCACCTTAAGCATTGCAGTGTGATCAAGTCACATAAGTTCAGCATTGCGATGACTTAATAACATAGTGACTGAATCCTTAGACCGTGATGATCATACATAATTGCTATCTATTAGGATGCTTTGAGTGCATTAACCGTTACACTAAAACATGGTAACTGAAAAGGTGTATCTTGGGTATTCTGAAGTAGATATGTTGAGGAGTACGAAATAGATCAGATCGGGATTTGTCAATCCGAGTGACGGATAGGTACTCTGGGCCCACTCGGTGATGTTGCATAAATAGTTTGCAAGCAAGTGACTAGGTCACAAGAGATGTAATATTCACAGACGAGTAAACATGTTATGTCGGAGACGAGGAAGAACTAGGTATTGGATACCGACGATCATACCTCGGACAAACATAGTACCGAAGCACAAAGGGATCAAGTCATATTGTTAACGTTTCAACAGGGTTGAAGTTTATTCGATGGAAGCGTAGGGGCACATCAAGGATTGTAACCAGATCCCACATGATGGTCATTGGTCAGAGAGTGTCTCGATCATGTCTACTTTTTCCCGGACCTTAGGGTGTCACACTTAAGGGCAATCGATGCATTAAGGATTGATTCGGGATCATTGGTGAAAAGAGAGAAAACACCAGAAATGTACCGGGAGGTGCCGGAAGCTGTTCCGGATATTTTGAAAGGTTCAAAATAATATATATTGATGTTTAAATATGTTTTTTATTTAATTGACAGAATTAAATATTGAAATGATTTAAAAACTAATTAAAAAGGAGAAAAAGGCATATGGGCCTTAAAAGGCCCATGAGGGGAAGGGGGAGCCTCCCACCTTGGGCTTGGCGCCAAGGGAGGGGCCCATCCCCCCCCATGTCCGGCACACTACCCCCCCCTTGTGGGGTTTAGTCCCACATGGGGAGGGGAGGAGAGTTCTCCCCCTCCTTGGCCTATAAAAGGAGGGGTGGGGGTTCCTTTTCTCAACACAACATTGAGTTCTTTCTCTCTCTCTCTTTCTCCGACCTAGAGCGGACTCCCCTTGTTTGGAGTTTGCACCTGGTTGGGGGTTTCACCATCATCCTGACGCCGTCACGCTGCCGGAATCGGGATCCGGATCAATCTTCTTTCCGCTGCTCTTCTGGTGTGGAGCCCGGAGGGACGTCGGTTGCATCGTACGTGTGTAATCCCGCGAGGCACTACACGTGTGGTGCTACTTCATCGTCGGAGGTTCTTCAACACGACAGGGAGGTCGTAGGATCAGAGTCTACGCCAACCACGTTCGAGGAACGTTTCCCTCTTTCGGTCTTCAAAGGTATGAACACCGATTCCTTCCGTTACATACATCAGCATAGCATAGATTGTCACAACCCCAAGTTAGGTATGTGCTAGGATCAAGTGCTCCTTTGCATCATGCAAAAATTCAAAAGAAAATTCAAAAATGGGGAAAAGAAAAGCCCTGAGAAATTAAATCAAATGGCGAGATAAAAATCTTTTTCCAAAAATAATTTGAGTATTTGGAAAATTCCTATAAATGGTGCTGATCATTTTAAAAATGGTTTGGGAGCAATCCCATGCTCATGGAATTTTCTAATTTTCAAACAATGCTTTGGAAATTTAAATAAACCCCTATTTGATTTAAAATTCAAATGTTTTGAATTTTAAAAAGTGCCAAATTTTATAAGTGGCTAGCTATAGCTTTAATGAGGCCATATAAAAAATATTGGCATTTGATAAAATGCCGAGCTATTTTAAATAGCTAGGTCAATCAATTTACAGAAAATATAAAAAGAAAAGAGAAATAAGAAGAGGAAGCTTACCAGATGCCCACAGGCGAGGCCGACCTTCCCTCTGCCTAGGCCCAGCCCAGCCCCTCGCTTGTCCTCTTCCTCCCCGCCGAGCCAAGCTGCTCGCTGGAGCAGAGCATGGCCACGGCGACGACACCGCGATGCCTCGCGGCTTCCAGAGCCTCCCCCTCCTCCTAAGCGTGCCACGGAGACGCCCAGAGCCCCGCAGCACTTCTCCCCCTCTCCCTGCTTCCTCTACCTCTCTCTCTCGTCGATTTCCTCCCCATCCCGAGGCCGCCGGAGAGCACCGCCGTGCGCCATCGTGACCAACGGCTGCCACTCGCCGTGCAACCTTGTCCAGGGCGTGCGCCGTCATCGACTTCGTCTCCGTGTGCAAGCAATCGAGGCCGGAGCCCCTGTAGCCACCGGATTCTTCAACGAGCTGTCGCCGGACCCGCGAGATCCCGCCGATGAATTCGTCTCCTTCGCGCCACCGTTCGCCTCACCACCTGCACAGTTGAGCTCAGGGTGAGCTTCTCCCTGTTTCCCCCAAGTTAACGCGAGCCCTGGCTTCCTCTGTGCCTTTCCACCATGGGGGCCGAGCTCCGTCGCCGCCATGGACGACCTAGAGCCCGTCCCTGTTCCCCTCTGTTCTCTCTCATGTGCGCATATCTTTCCTTATCACCTCTGCATCATGTTGCACTCGTCCACACTCGTTTTCGTGAAGTACAGCGACGTCTGCGGCAAACCCAAGCCACGGCCGCCGCCAAGCTCGTCGCCGGCGTGGATTCTGTCCACCCCTGTGGCGCTGCTATGGCCAGATGGACTCGCGCTTGCGCGGGCTTCAACCTGATGGTGGCGGCGTGCCCAAAGGCGGTCGGGAACCTCTACCGGCGAGCCCTCCACCGTGCCCGTGGTCACCGGCGGCTCAACGCCGGCGGGCCGACGTGGCCGTGTTTAATTAACACTAACCAGCACCCTAGTGACACTGACACGTGGGCCCAAGACCACTAAACCCCCCCCCCCTGTTAAATTAATCCACTGGATTAATTAACCAGTGTCATTGACAAGCCGGACCCACCTGTCAGCCCCCCCCCCACACACGTCAGCCCTGCGTCAGCATGACGCCATAAATGATTAAATCGATTAAAAATATTCCAGAAATTCCAAAAAATAACCAAAACTTCAATAATTCATAGAAAATTCAATTTAACTCCAAATTGGACAAATAATATATGAAAAATGATCAGGAGAAAATAACCTATCCAAATATCCAACTTTCAACTTTGTTTGAGTTGATTTTAAAATGGGACCAGTAGCATATGTCATTTGATTTATTTGGAATTTATTCAAATTCAATTCAAATGATTTTGCAACTTGGACCATGGAATTATGCTACCTTTCAACCACACTTTAGAGGCATATCATACACAATTCAAACTGTTTCAAATTGATCAAACAATGTCACATGTAACATGGCTAAGTTTGAATTCAAATTGGAGTTTGAATTTGCATTTCAAATGCAATATACTCCTTTTAAATGGAATGCTCAACACATCAGTACCTTGAACATCACCATTACAATCTTATTCATGTGATTGTGCATTGTATTTACTTTGCTACCTTGTTTGTTGTTTGTCGAGTAGAGGTGGAACCGGAGCAGGAGGCTTCCCCCTTCGTTGAAGACACCATTATCGAAACCTCGTCAGCAAGGCAAGCAAACCCCCATTGATCATGTCTATAAAATCCCACTTCCCTCTCATGTCTCGCTTATGCATTGTTTAGGATGATCACTATGATAACGTTTCTACCGCATAGTTGAACCCATATCCTTTGCATGACCTATCATCTTGTCACAGTAGTAAGCAAACCACAATCCTAGCAGATGTAGGAGTTGGTTGATATCATGTGGCCCCTGCAACTGTTACTGCTTATTGCATGCTTAGTGATACAACGAGGTTGCTTTTGATGTGAGTCGGGATGATGATAAACATGGTGTTGATGAAAGTGAAACGTGTTGGTGAATCTACCCTAATACAAGGTGAACGATGAGAGGCTGTGTAGGAGTACACAGTGGGTTGTCTCGTTGAACACCGCCTTAAGTCCGAGTTCTTGTGTGGTGATCCAAGAAGAAGAGTACAACCACACATTGGGCTCACTGACCCCTCTCATCCTATTACCTCACCCTGTTCGAACCCCAAGATTTGCAGTAGTTCAGAGTTCTGGTAGGGTTGTGGCACGGTCTGCGAAGTGGATGAACGGCTTTTCAAGACCGGCTTGGGACCCTGCACACATCGTTTGAGGCTGTACTGGAACCTCGGCCGGACTTCCATACGGATCCCCCTCAGATAGGCGACTTTATGGACTAGAACGGAGATGTGGGCGAAGTGTTGTGGTGGCATCCTCGCTGTCACCTCTTGAACGGTGACATGCAAAAGGCGGTAACTGATGACACGTGTGTGTAGCGGTACACCCCTGCAGGGTTAAGAAAACTATTCGAATAGCCGCGTCCGCGGTTAAGGACTGCTTGAAAAGCTTAGCTTGATTATTAGACAACTTGAACTGGATACTTCTAAAACACACCAAGATAAGCGTGAGTGCTATGGTGTGCTTCTCGTGGGGAAGTCGAGGAAGTAACCATAGTGGTGTAATTGGTTGAAGAGATGTAGTGGACTCGTGTACGCTTCTTACCTCAAGTCTGGTACTCGTAGTTCAGGACTAGCCAAGTCAAAGCTGGCATTTCTGCAAGTGAAACCCCACCTCCCTTTACCTTGATACATATGCATGAGTAGTATAGCTCCTATGTAAGTCTTGCTGAGTACGATTTTGTACTCACGTTTGCTTAATCTATGTTTTAGATGAACCCACCGACCCCGATGGTGGCTTCTCCCTGAAGCTCAAAGAATGAAGACTCAGACCAAGACCAAGCTAGTGTAGTCCCAGTCAGACGACTAGTTCCCTCGTGGAGGGCTTGTTTTTAGATAAGGCTTCTCTAAGCCATTTGTTAAACTTGTCTGTACTCAGACCTACTTGCTTCCGCTTCTTTGTTGTAATGTTGGATCACATGCTTGTGATCTCTGTGTGCACTCTGTAAGAGTTATTAATAAAGATATATACTTTGTAGAGAATTGCAATGGTACCTGCTGTTCATACAAGGCATGTGTGCTGCGTGTATGTTTATAACATGCATGTCTTAGTATGGGTTTTCGAGACCTTAGTTGTGATCTGGCTGGCGGTCTTTTATACACCAAGTGGCCCTTAGATGTGCGCAGCTTGAGGCATCACAATGCGATTGCTCGAGACTCCGTCTCGTGCACACTTTGATGTATGATCGAGCCCGCCCTAGACCCCGACTAAGTGATCGGGCTGGAGTAAGTCTATGTAAGGGTTATAATACAATCGATAGTATGGTTGAGGCGACTTGTCTATGAGTATGGGAGTTCACCACCCATATCATTTAGACTTGTGTGCGGACGATGAGGACCCATTTCAGTTGATCATCCGGCCTGGATGGGATGCCCCTCATGTTCGATGCTTTCCGAGAACGTTCTGTGCTTGGCCTTGTCTGCTTAGACAAGTGGGTACGGTTCTCGGCTCTCCATATGATTGTGTTGTAGCGAGGCTTGCATACGCTAACCCCGGGTCGCGACAGACTTGGTATCAGAGCAGGACTGACTGTAGGATTATCAGCCTTGGCCGAAGTCGAGTCTAGCTTTCTTTAGTTATATAGTTACTATGGGTATATAAGGGAACAACGTAAGGCTTCTTTTTCTCCTTACCCTCATCGATCTGAGTTCTGAGTCACCCTTATATTTTCTACGGGATGATAGGACTAGGCTCATCTATGTCTGAATAGAACATCTCGTTGATTGCCTCCTTATAGCCGTAGGATTGTCGTGGATGTCCAGAGTCTCCGTATTTTGAGTTCCTTGAGGAAGTTCTGTCCAATCTCCTCGAGGTTGTCTTGTTTTCCATCCCGGTGTAGCCGTTATGCTGCCGGAATTATCCCGTGTTTATTTGAATCATTGCCTTTGCATTTTAGTCTTCTCCTTCTGAAATCATATCCTTTTATCCTTGACTCCATCGTACAACCTGTTCTGATTGTTGATTTTTATCACACAGGATGTCAGGTGGAACTCGTAGTGCTGTTCTTCGGAATCGAGACCGTGATCGGAATCGAAATGATGATGAACTTCCACCCCCGCCTTCTGCAGCGGAAATCATGATGGAAGCCGAGCGGAATAGACGTGATCAAACACGCCTTCTGGAGCTCATCGAGCAGAATACCGCCCACCATCGTAATGTGGTGGTCAGCATTCAGGACTTCATCCTCCTCAAGCCACGGGTATTCCGATGTTCTTCTGAGCCCCTTGAAGCTGATGATTGGCTCCGTTCCATCGAGCGTAAGCTTGATACTGCACATGTTGCTCCCGATGACCGAGTTGTTTTCGCGGTATACTTCTTGGAAGGTGCTACTCTTCAGCGGTGGGAGAACTATGTTGCAATGCAGCCAGATGGTCACGAAGTGACTTGGCAGGAGTTCTGTGTTGCCTTTCGAGGGTACCACATTCTGGATGAGTTGATGGAGCGCAAGAAGGAAGAGTTCTGCAATCTGAATCAAGGAGAGATGTCCATTCATGAGTATGTGAGAGAATTCAACCGTCTTGCTCGTTATGCCCAAGATGAGATCACCACCGATGCCAGAAAGCAGGAAAGGTTCCACAAGGGACTTAGCCCCATCCTTCGTCATGATCTCAACCTCCTTGAGTTTGCCACCTTTGAGGATTTAGTCAACAGATCCTTCAGAGCTGAGCATGGCAATGAAGTTTTTGAGAAGTCTCGCAAGCATGCTCTTGAGCTTGTCCCTTCTTCCAGTTCACGCCCTCCGAAGCGTATGATCTGGATTCCTAACAGTTTGTTTCCCCAAAACAACCCACCGAGGCCATCCCTTGTGCCGCCTCGTCCACCAGCTCCACCAAACAACCCAGCTCCCCGCACTATCTTTGGAGCCTGCTTTAGATGTGGCTAGTCTGGTCACTATTCTCGCGAGTGCCCCGTCAACCAAAATGCTCCACCCCATGCCAAAGGAAACCCCACTGTTCGTGCCAAGCCACCCCCAAAGGTTTCCACCGCTAAGCCATCCACCTCAGAAAATCTTGGACGTGTGAACCAAATCTTTGTTGAGGAAACTGATAGTACTTCTGACGTCATTCTTGGTACGCTCCCAGTCAATTTTGTTCCCACTTCTGTTCTTTTCGACCCAAGAGCATCTCACTCATTCATGTCGGAGAGTTATGCACTTCGGCATGATGTATCATTTGAAGAAATGTTCACCCCTATGATCATTCAAACTCCTGGTTCCAAATGGCAAACTAATAGAGTAAGCCATGGCAATCAAATTGCAATTGAGGGTTTAGTATTCCTTGCTTCACTCATAGCCCTCAAGTCTTCAGACATTGATGTCATCCTTGGTATGGATTGGTTATCAAGACAACATGCTTTTCTTGATTGTAAAGCCAAGTCAGTTAGACTTACACATCCTTCAGGCTAGACAATAGTTTACTCCTCACCAAGAACAAGAACCCAGGTGCATTCTTTGAATGTGCTTCCCCTTCCCGACCTTGAAGATGTTCCGGTGGTTCGTGACTTCCCTGATGTCTTTCCTGAAGAGCTGCCGGGAATGCCACCCGACAGATGTGTAGAGTTCATTGTAGATCTTGCCCCAGGAACCACACCAATTTCTAGACGCCCATACAAAATGTCCCCACGTGAGTTAGATGAGCTTAAAACCCAACTGGAAGCTTTGTTGGAAAAAGGCTTCATCCGCCCTAGCTCATCGCCATGGGGTTGCCCCGTTCTGTTCGTAACGAAGAAAGATGGAACAGAAAGGATGTGCGTAGACTATCGCCCGCTAAATCTAGCGACGATAAAGAACAAGTACCCACTGCCCAGGATCAATGATCTTTATGATCAACTTGCAGGATCATCTGTCTTCTCCAAGATGGATTTGAGATTAGGTTATCATCAAATCAAGATCCGAAGCGAGGACATTCCCAAGACGGCTTTCACTACTCGTTATGGTCTTTACGAGTTCACCATCATGTCCTTCGGTCTAACCAATGCCCCCGCCACTTTTTCACGCATGATGAACTCGATCTTCATGGAGTATTTGGACCAGTTCGTCGTGGTTTACCTCGCTGACATCCTTATATACTCGAAGAACGAAGAAGAACATGCCGAACACCTAAGGCGGTATTGATGAAACTTAGAGAGCATCGCCTGTATGCTAAATTCTCCAAGTGTGAATTTTGGCTACCAGAAGTGACCTACTTAGGCCACGTGATTTCTGCAAAAGGCATTGCTGTGAATCCCGAGAGAGTTCAGGCCGTCCTTGACTGGACTCCACCAGAATCGGTTAAGCAAGTTAGGAGTTTTCTTGGCCTAGCCAGCTATTGCCGCAGCTTCGTCGAGAACTTTTCTAAAGTTGCAAAGCCTCTGAATGAACTCCTCAAGAAAGATAAGAAATTCCTATGGACTTCCAAGTGCGAGGAAAGCTTTCAAGAGCTAAAAAGAAGGTTGACTTCTGCACCCGTACTTGCACCTCCAGACACCAAAAAGGATTTCGAGATCTTTTGTGACGCCTCACAGCAAGGGTTAGGATGCATACTTCTGCAAGATCGACATGTGGTAGCTTATGCTTCACGCCAGTTGCGGCCACATGAAGAGAACTATCCTACCCACGATCTTGAACTCGCTGCCGTAGTTCATGCCCTAACAACTTGGCGACATTACCTCCTTGGTAACCGTTGCGAGATCTATTCCGACCACTAAAGCCTCAAGTACATTTTCACCCAGCCAGATCTTAATCTCAGGCAAAGACGCTGGATTGAGTTGATAAAAGATTACGAAGTAGGAATTTCTTACACCCCAGGCAAAGCCAGTGTCATGGCTGATGCACTAAGTCGTAAGTCGTACTGTAACAACCTCATGTTACAACAATATCAACCACTTCTTCATGAGGAATTTCGAAAGCTCAACCTCGAGATTGTTCCTCGTGGATCTCTTTTCAACTTGGTGGCGAAACCAACCCTTGAGGATCAAATCATAGTTTCCCAAAGACATGCACGAGGTGTACGCCGGATCAAGGAGAACATTGCTAGCGGAGTTGCTAAATGTTTCCCCACAGATAGTAAAGGAACGGTATTCTTTGGAAATCGTTTGGTAGTACCTAATAATAGGGAACTAAGGCAACTCATCCTCAAAGAAGCCCATGACACACCCCTCTCAATTCATCCCGGTAGCACAAAAATGTACCGAGATCTACGCCAGAGATTTTGGTGGACTAGGATGAAGAGAGACATTGCTCGATTTATTGCTGAATGTGATGTTCGTCGTCGCATTAAGGCAGAACATCAAAGACCTGCTGGTACACTTCAACCTTTGTCTATTCCCGAGTGGAAATGGGACAAAGTCGGTATGGACTTCATCACCGTCTTTCCAAAAACCCAGAAAGGAAACGATGCCATCTTCGTTGTCATTGATAGACTTTCCAAAGTTGCTCACTTCCTTCCCGTTCGCGAGTCTATAACTGCTAGTCAGTTGGCAGACTTGTATGTCTCTAGGATTGTATCCCTTCACGGTGTTCCTTTGGAAATCAATTCTGATCGTGGTAGCCTTTTCACCTCTAGATTTTGGGGAAGCTTCCAACATGCTATGGGAACTCATCTCTCCTTTAGTACAGCTTTCCATCCTCAGTCTAGCAGTGTCGGGACCCGGGGTTAGCATATGCAAGTCCAGCTAAGACATAGTCATATGGAGAGCCGAGAACCGTACCCACTTGTCTAAGCAGACAAGGCCAAGCACAGAACGTTCTCGGAAAGAATCGTACGTGACGGGCATCCCATCCAGGCCGGATGATCAACTGAGATGGGTCCTCATCGTCCGCACACAAGTCTAATGATATGGGTGGTGACCTCCCATATTCAAAGACAAGTCGCCTCAACCATACTATCGACTATCTCGTAACTCTTACATAGACTTACTCCAGCCCGATCACTTAGTCGGGGTCTAGGGCGGGCTCGATCATACCACAAAGTGTGCACGAGACAGAGTCTCGAACAATCGCATCGCGATGCCCCAAGCTGCGCACATCTAAGGGCCACTTGGTGTATGAAAGACCGCCAGCCAGATCACAACTAAGGTCTCGAAAACCCATACAAAGACATGCATGTTATAAACATACACGCAGCACACATGCCTTGTATGAACAGTAGGTATCATTGCAATTCTCTACAAAGTATACATTTTTATTGATAACTCTTATAGAGTGCAAACAGAGATCAAAAACAAGTGATACAACATTACAACATAAGCGGAAGCAAATTATGTCTGAGTACAGACAAGTTTAACAAATGGCTTAAGAAGCCTTATTTAAACACAAGCCCTTCACGAGGGAACCAGTCGTCTGACTGGGACTAGACTAGCTTGATCTTCAGTCGTCCAGCTCGATGAAGAAGCCACCTTCGGGGTCAGTGGGTTCATCTAAAACATAGATTAAGCAAACGTGAGTACAAAGTCGTACTCAGCAAGACTTACATAGGAGCTATACTACTCATGCACATGTATCAAGGTATAGGGAGGTGGGGTTCACTTGCAGAAATGCCAGCTTTGACTTGGCTAGTCCTGAACTACGAGTACCAGACTTTGAGGTAAGAAGCGTACACGAGTCCACTACTTTCTCCAACCAATTACACCACTATGGTTCCTTCCTCGACTTCCCCACGAGAAAGCACGCCATAGCACTCACACTTATCTTGGTGTGTTTTAGAAGTATCCAGTTCAAGTTGTCTAATAATCAAGCTAAGCTTTCCAAGCAGTCCATAAACGCGGACGCGGCTATTCGAATAGTTTTGTTAACCCTGCAGGGGTGTACCGCTACACACACATGATCATCATTTACCGCCTTTGATCTCGACACCATTCCAGGGGTGCCAGCTAGGATGCTCACCACAACTGTTACCTCATAGCCGATCTAGTCCGAGAAAGCCGCCTACTTGGGTTGGTTACCACAATCGTGAACCCGACCGGTTTACCAAAGTGGACCCAAGTGATGTGTGCGTGGTGCATAAGCCGGTCTCGGATGAGCCGTTCTCTCACTTAGCAGCCAGGCCACAGACCTACCAGAACTCCGAACTATTGCGACATTTGGACATCGAAAGGGATGAGTTAGTAAGTTGAGAGGGGTCAGTGAGCCCCATGTGTGGTTGTACTCTTCATCTTGGATCACCACACAAGAACTCAGACTTAGGGCGGTGTTCAACGAGACAACCCACCGTGTACTCCTACACAGCCTCTCATTGTTCACCTTGTATTAGGGTCGATTCACCAACACTTTTCTACCATCATCAACATGATCACTACCATCCCGACTCACATGACAGTAACATCATGGTATCATACTAAGCATGCAATAAGCGATAAACATTTGCAGGGGCCACATGATATCAACCAACTCCTACATTTGCTAGGATTGTGGTTTGCTTATTACTGTGAGAAAATGATAGGTCATGCAAAGGAATGGGTTCATCTATGCGGTAGAAACGTAGCATGGTGATCATCCTAAACAATGCATAAGCGATACATGAGAGGGAAGTGGGATTTTATCGACATGATCAATGGGGGTTTGCTTGCCTTGCTGACGAGGTTCGGGTTCGAGGTCTTCAACGAAGGGGGCAGCCTCCGGCTCCGGTTCCACCTCTACTCGACAAAGAACAAGCAAAGTAGCAAAGTAAATACAATGCACAATCACATGATGAAAGGTTGGAACTTGATGTAAATTCTTTGATGTGTGAAGCAATTCCATTTAAATGGAGTATATTGCAAATTGAATTGCAAATTCAAACTCCAATTTGAATTCAAACTTAACCAAGTTACATGTGACATTGTTTGATCATTTTGAACCTTTTGGAAATGTGTATGATATGCCTCTGAAGTGTGGTTCAAATATAGCATAATTCCATGGTCCAAGTTGCAAAAGCATTTGATTTGAATTTGAATTAATTCCAAAGAATTCAAATGACATATGCTACTGGTCCCATTTTAAAATCAACTCAAACATAGTTGAAAGTTGGATTTTTGGATAGCTTATTTTCTCCTGATCATTTTTCATATATTACTTGTCCAATTTGGAGTTAGTATGAATTTTCTATGAATTTCCAAAGTTTGGGGTATTTTCTGGATTTTTCTGAATTTCTTTAATTCATTTCAATTTCTGGAAATTCAAATAATCGATTTATTGCACCAGGCTGACGTCAGGGGGGGGGGGCTGACATGTGGGGTCACTCTGTCAGTGACTGGGTTAATTAACCCGGCTGGTTAATTTAATCCAGTGGCTTAAGCCACTGGGCCCACTTGTCATTGGCTCTGGGGGGATCATTAGGGGTGGATTAGGGCTAACCCACCGGCGGCTAAACGCCGGCGGCCTGGCCACGGCGGCGCACTCGCCGGAATGGGCTAGGGGCCACGGGAGGCTACGGGGAGGACACCATCGGGTGCAGCATCGTCGTCCGCGTCGTCTAGAAGCAACAGGCGGTCACGGGGAGGTCGGGATGGACGGCGGCGACTACTCCGGCAGAAACAGAGAACCGGCGAGGTCGTAGTCGAGGCTAGGGGGCACGGATTCAGCTGGGACTTCGCGCATTCGAACGCTAGTGCACGCAGGAGTCAAACGTGTGCACTGGAGCTTCACGACGGGCACTGGAGCGAGGAGGGCGACGACCATGGCGTCGAGGAGCTCGGGTTCTCATGGCGGATCCGGCTAGAGGGAGCAATCAAGGGGGAAAAGTTAGGGGTTTTGATCCCGAGTGCACCCTGAGTCTAACTGAAGCGACGGCTTGCTCGGGGAGGTTCCAACGGCGGCGAATTGACGACGGCGAGCTCGCGGGTCCGGCGAGAGGTTGAAGACGATGGCGTCGGCTCGGGGAGGAATTAGGGATCCAGCTTCTGCATGAAGACAAAGTCGATGACGAGGAGCACGGTGGACTTGCTGGCTTGATCTCTAGGGCACGGTGGCCACGTCGTCCACGGCGGTGCGCTCCGGTGAAGCTTCGGGTGACGACGAATTCGAGCATAGGAGGAGGGGAAGAAGCTCTGGAGGGGGGAAACGGACGTGGCGTGCTCCAGGGAGTCTCCGGGCGCGAGAAGAGGGCACAGGGAGGCCTGGAAGGTGCTCGGCGGTGACGTGGCGTCCACGGCTGGCTCGGTGGCATTCCACCGAGCAGCTTGGAGGCGCGGGGCGGGGAAGAAGACCCCTGTGCCCTTTTGGGCCGGCTGGGCTGCGTGGGCCGGCTTCGCCTAGGCGACAGGTAAGGGTTTCTGTTTTCCTTTTCTGTTTTTCTTTTCTAACATTTGTTTTGCTGAGCTAAATTAAATAGCTAGGCATTTTATTAAATGCTGAAATTTTTTATATGGCCTCATAATAATATAGACTAACCACTTATAAAATTTCAACATTTTTAAAATTAAAATAATTTGAATCTTAACTCAAATAGGGTTATTTGATTAATTACAAGGCACTGTTTGAATATTTGAAAAATCTATGAGCATGGGATGGGTCCCACATCACTTGATATGTGATCACACTCATTTATAAGACTTTTCAAAAATCTAACATGAATTTTTGGAGAAGATTTTTATCTGGCCTTTTGAATTAATTCATCTGGGGGGGTTTCCTTCTCCCATTTTGCTTTTGATTTTGATTTCAAAGACTTCTTTTGAACTTTTGACATGATGCAAGTGAAATGCTAACCCTAGCACATTACCTAACAGAGGGTTCTGACAAGCAGTCAAGTTGAAAGGGTTAACCAAATTCTTGAAGACATGCTCAGAGCTTGTGTTATCTCATTCGGAAAGAATTGGGAGAAATCTCTTCCATTTGCCGAATTTGCTTATAACAATAGTTTCCAATCTAGTCTGAACATGGCTCCTTTTGAACTCCTCTATGGACGACGATGTCAAACACCACTAAACTGGTCAGAAACCGGTGAAAGACAATTCTTTGGACCGGACATGATCAAGGAAGCAGAAGAGCAAGTTCGCATTGTTCGTGATCAATTGAAATCAGCCCAGTCTCGTCAGAAAAGCTACTATTATCGTCATCATAGGCAAGAGAGCTACAATCTGGATGAGAAGGCTTATCTTCGGGTTACTCCTCTGAAGGGAACCCAACGTTTCGGTATCAAAGGCAAGTTGGCCCCACGTTACATCGGACCTTTCCGCATTCTTGCTAAACATGGAGAAGTTGCCTACCAACTTGAACTACCCCCGCACCTTTCCTGAGTACATGATGTATTCCATGTGTCCCAACTCAGGCGTTGCTTCAAGGACCCCATCCGCGAAGTCGACCATGAAACGCTTGATCTCCAAGATGACCTTTCTAATCGAGAATACCCTGTTCGTATTCTTGATTCAGCAGAGCGTGTCACTCGCCGAAAGAAGATCAAGTTTCTGAAAGTTTAGTGGTCTCATCACTCAGAGAAAGAAGCCACGTGGGAAAAAGAAGACCGTCTCAATGCCGAGTACCCCTCCTTCCTCCCGCAGACTTCTGAATCTCGGGACGAGATTCTTTCGAGTGGGGGCGAGTTGTCACAACCCCAAGTTAGGTATGTGCTAGGATCAAGTGCTCCTTTGCATCATGCAAAAATTCAAAAGAAAATTCAAAAATGGGGAAAAGAAAAGCCCTGAGAAATTAAATCAAATGGCCAGATAAAAATCTTTTGCCAAAAATCATTTGAGTATTTGGAAAATTCCTATAAATGGTGCTGATCATTTTAAAAATGGTTTGGGAGCAATCCCATGCTCATGGAATTTTCTAATTTTCAAACAATGCTTTGGAAATTTAAATAAACCCCTATTTGATTTAAAATTCAAATGTTTTGAATTTTAAAAAGTGCCAAATTTTATATGTGGCTAGCTATAGCTTTAATGAGGCCATATAAAAAATATTGGCATTTGATAAAATGCCAAGCTATTTTAAATAGCTAGGTCAATCAATTTAGAGAAAATATAAAAAGAAAAGAGAAATAAGAAGAGGAAGCTTACCAGACGCCCACAGGCGAGGCCCACCTTCCCTCTGCCTCGGCCCATCCCAGCCCCTCGCTTGTCCTCTTCCTCCCCGCCGAGCCAAGCTGCTCGCTGGAGCAGAGCATGGCCACGGCGATGACACCGCGACGCCTCGCGGCTTCCAGAGCCTCCCCCTCCTCCTAAGCGTGCCACGGAGACGCCCAGAGCCCCGCAGCACTTCTCCCCCTCTCCCTGCTTCCTCTACCTCTCTCTCTCGTCGATTTCCTCCCCATCCCGAGGCCGCCGGAGAGCACCTCCGTGCGCCATCGTGACCAACGGCTGCCACTCGCCGTGCAACCTTGTCCAGGGCGCGCGCCGTCATCGACTTCGTCTCCGTGTGCAAGCAATCGAGGCCGGAGCCCCTCTAGCCACCGGATTCTTCAACGAGCTGTCGCCGGACCCGCGAGATCCCGCCGACGAATTCGTCTCCTTCGCGCCACCGTTCGCCTCACCGCCTGCACAGTTGAGCTCAGGGTGAGCTTCTCCCTGTTTTCCCCAAGTTAACGCGAGCCCTAGCTTCCTCTGTGCCTTTCCACCATGGGGGCCGAGCTCCGTCGCCTCCATGGACGACCTAGAGCTCGTCCCTGTGCCCCTCTGTTCTCTCTCATGTGCGCATATCTTTCCTTATCGCCTCAGCATCACGTTGCACTCGTCCACGCTCGTTTTCGTGAAGTACAGTGACGTCTGCGTCCAACCCAAGCCACGGCCGCCGCCAAGCTCATCGCCGGCGTGGATTCTGTCCACCCCTGTGGCACTGCTATGGCCAGATGGACTCGCGCTTGCGCGGGCTTCAACCTGATGGTGGCGGCATGCCCAAAGGTGGTCGGGAACCTCTTCCGGCGAGCCGTCCGCCGTGCCCGTGGTCACCGGCGGCTCAACGCCGGCGGGCCGACGTGGCCATGTTTAATTAACACTAACCAGCACCCTAGTGACACTAACACGTGGGCCCAAGACCACTAAACCCCCCCTGTTAAATTAATCCACTGGATTAATTAACCAGTGTCACTGACAAGCCGGACCCACCTGACAGCCCCCCCCCACACGTCAGCCCTGCGTCAGCATGACGCCATAAATGATTAAATCGATTAAAAATATTCCAGAAATTCGAGAAAATACCCAAAACTTCAATAATTCATAGAAAATTCATTTTAACTCCAAATTGGACAAATAATATATGAAAAATGATCAGGAGAAAATAACCTATCCAAATATCCAACTGTCAGCTTTGTTTGAGTTGATTTTAAAATGGGACCAGTAGCATATGTCATTTGATTTATTTGGAATTTATTCAAATTCAATTCAAATGATTTTGCAACTTGGACCAAGGAATTATGCTACCTTTCAACCACACTTCAGAGGCATATCATACACAATTCAAAATGTTTCAAATTGATCAAACAATGTCACATGTAACTTGGCTAAGTTTGAATTCAAATTGGAGTTTCAAATTGCATTTCAAATGCAATATACTCCTTTTAAATGGAATGCTCAACACATCAGTACCTTGAACATCACCATTACAATCTTATTCATGTGATTGTGCATTGTATTTACTTTGCTACCTTGTTTGTTGATTGTCGAGTAGAGGTGGAACCGGAGCAGGAGGCTTCCCCCTTCGTTGAAGACACCGTTATCGAAACCTCTTCAGCAAGGCAAGCAAACCCCTATTGATCATGTCTATAAAATCCCACTTCCCTCTCATGTCTCGCTTATGCATTGTTTAGGATGATCACTATGATAACGTTTCTACCGCATAGTTGAACCCATATCCTTTGCATGACCTATCATCTTGTCACAGTAGTAAGCAAACCACAATCCTAGCAGATGTAGGAGTTGGTTGATATCATGTGGCCCCTGCAACTGTTACTGCTTATTGCATGCTTAGTGATACAACGAGGTTGCTTTTGATGTGAGTCAGGATGATGATAAACATGGTGTTGATGAAAGTGAAACGTGTTGGTGAATCTACCCTAATACAAGGTGAACGATGAGAGGCTGTGTAGGAGTACACAGTGGGTTGTCTCGTTGAACACCGCCTTAAGTCCGAGTTCTTGTGTGGTGATCCAAGAAGAAGAGTACAACCACACATTGGGCTCACTGACCCCTCTCATCCTAGTACCTCACCCCGTTCAAACCCTAAGAGTCGCAGTAGTTCAGAGTTCTGGTAGGGCTGTGGCACGGTCTGCGAAGTGGATGAACGGCTTTTCAAGACCGGCTTGGGACCCTGCACACATCGTTTGAGGCTGTACTGGAACCTCGGCCGGACTTCCATACGGATCCCCCTCAGATAGGCGACTTTTTGGAATAGAACGGAGCTGTGGGCGAAGTGTTGTGGTGGCATCCTCGCTGTCACCTCTTGAACGGTGACATGCAAAAGGCGGTAACTGATTACACGTGTGTGTAGCGGTACACCCCTGCAGGGTTAACAAAACTATTCGAATAGCCGCGTCCGCGGTTAAGGACTACTTGGAAAGCTTAGCTTGATTATTAGACAACTTGAACTGGATACTTCTAAAACACACCAAGATAAGCGTGAGTGCTATGGTGTGCTTCTCGTGGGGAAGTCGAGGAAGTAACCATAGTGGTGTAATTGGTTGAAGAGATGTAGTGGACTCGTGTACGCTTCTTACCTCAAGTCTGGTACTCGTAGTTCAGGACTAGCCAAGTCAAAGCTGGCATTTCTTCAAGTGAAACCCCACCTCCCTTTACCTTGATACATATGCATGAGTAGTATAGCTCCTATGTAAGTCTTGCTGAGTACGATTTTGTACTCACGTTTGCTTAATCTATGTTTTAGATGAACCCACCGACCACGATGGTGGCTTCTCCCTGAAGCTCGAAGAATGAAGACTCAGACCAAGACCAAGCTAGTGTAGTCCCAGTCAGACGACTGGTTCCCTAGTGGAGGGCTTGTTTTTAGATAAAGCTTCTCTAAGCCATTTGTTAAACTTGTCTGTAGTCAGACATAATTGCTTCCGCTTGTCTGTTGTAATGTTGGATCACATGCTTGTGATCTCTGTGTGCACTCTGTAAGAGTTATTAATAAAGATATATACTTTGTAGAGAATTGCAATGGTACCTGCTGTTCATACAAGGCATGTGTGCTGCGTGTATGTTTATAACATGCATGTCTTAGTATGGGTTTTCGAGACCTTAGTTGTGATCTGGCTGGCGGTCTTTTATACACCAAGTGGCCCTTAGATGTGCGCAGCTTGGGGCATCGCGATGCGATTGCTCGAGACTCCGTCTCGTGCACACTTTGATGTATGATCGAGCCCGCCCTAGACCCCGACTAAGTGATCGGGCTGGAGTAAGTCTATGTAAGGGTTATAATACAATCGATAGTATGGTTGAGGCGACTTGTCTATGAGTATGGGAGTTCACCACCCATATCATTTAGACTTGTGTGCGGACGATGAGGACCCATTTCAGTTGATCATCCGGCCTGGATGGGATGCCCCTCACGTTCGATGCTTTCCGAGAACGTTCTGTGCTTGGCCTTGTCTTCTTAGACAAGTGGGTACGGTTCTCGGCTCTACATATGATTGTGTTGTAGCGAGGCTTGCATACGCTAACCCCGGGTCCCGACATAGATCTTGGGTTCGGGACTCGTAGTTAGGAAATTTTTTGTTTTCTGCGCCGATCCCCAACACATCCGACGAAGATTGATCGCCAGAGGATTCTTCTTCGGAAGTGGACAAGGGTATTGCTTCGTGGCGCGTCTGGGTGACGAGGTTGATGTCGAGGTCGCTGTCGTCGAGGCCGTCGTCGTCCTTTGATGTGATGGAGTAGTTTCCAGAGACGGTGTCAGGCCTGATGGGTTCTGGTTCATTGACGAAGAAGACTTCATCAATCTTGTGCAAGGGAGGGATCTTTTGATTCGGGTGGTCCACCGTATCATCACGGGAAAAGTTTCGCTGGAGGTGCTCATATTCTTTGTAAATGCGGTCTTTACGAAGGCCTTTTACAGAGTGGAATTTCCGGAGTCGCTTCCAGGAATGACGTTTGAGAACACGCAGATACTGATTGTTATTGAGTGCAATGTTGCCAACTCGGTTGATCTCATCAGCAATAAATTTCATCTGGCGTTGATTGGCTTCAATGTAGTTTTCAAGCATTTGCTGGGACCGAAGATTAACTTCAAAGTGGTGGCAGTCTTTGTCGGGACCCGGTGTTAGCGTATGTAATTCCAGTCACGATGCAATCACATGGAGAGCCGAGAACCGTACCCACTTGTCTAAGCAGACACGGCCAAGAACAGAACGTTCTCGGTAAGCATCGAACGTGAGGGGCATCCCATTCAGGCCGGATGATCAACTGAGATGGGTCCTCAACGTCCGCTCACAAGTCTAAATGCTTATGGGTGGTGAATCCCATATTCATAGACAAGTCGCCTCAACCATGTTATCGGTTGAATCCTAACTCTTACATAGACTTACTCCAGCCCGATCACTTAGTCGGGGTCTAGGGCGGGCTCGATCATACAACAAAGTGTGCACGTGACAGAGTCACGAGTAATCGCATCGCGATGCCCCAAGCTGCGCACATCTAAGGGCCACTTGGTGTATAAAAGACCGCCAGCCAGATCACAACTAAGGTCTCGAAAACCCATACTAAGACATGCATGTTATAAACATACACGCAGCACACATGCCTAATATGAACAGCAGGTATCATCACATAACTCTACAAAGTACTCTTTATTGATATACACATAGAGCATACAAAGATCACATGTCTGTGATCAACATTGCATCATACAATGGAAGAAAATTAGGTCTGAGTACAGACAAGTTTAACAAATGGCTTAGAGAAGCCTTGTAAACATACATGCCCTTCCACGAGGGACCAGACTGCTGTCTGGGACTATGCTAACTTAGTCAACGTCGAGCTTCAGGTTGGTGACTCCATCGGGGTCCCGGTTCTCATCTAAAACATAGAATAAGAAAACGTGAGTACAAAGTCGTACTCAGCAAGACTTACATCAGAACTACACTACTCATGCTCAAGTATCAAGGTAAAGGAGGTGGGGTTTCATCATGCAGAAGTGCCAGCTTTGACTTTGCTAGTCCTGAACTACGAGTACCAGACTTGAGATAAGAAGCGTACACGAGTCCACTACATCTCCAACCAATTCACCACTATGGTTACTTCCTCGACTTCCCCACGAGGAAGCACACCATAGCACTCACGCTTATCTTGCGAGTTTTGGAAGTATCCATTCAAGTTGTCTATTAATCAGGAACAGGTTCCAAGTAGTCCTTAACCGCGGACGCGGCTATTCGAATAGTTTTGTTAACCTTGCAAGGGTGTAAACTACACACACATGACCATCGGTTACCGCCAGGTCTCGCCACCATTCAAGAGGTGACAGCGAGGATGTTCACCACGACACTTTGCTCACAACCGGTCTATTCGAAGAGTCGACTATCTGAGTTTGCCTCCGCTCGAGAGCCCGGCCGGATCAACGAAAGGGACTCAAACAATGTAGGTGACCGAGACGCCACCTCTGGCAGATGGTTTTCCTGCCTCACAAGTGCACCCACATATCTATATGATGCAACCATTCCTTCATTCTTTTTCTATGCAGATGTCAAATGGAAAGCCCGAACTAATATGACTCCTGGATGTCGACACGGATCAAGGTACTAGGCCGAGAGGGGTCAGTGAGCCCAATGTGTGGTTGTACTCTTTGTCTTGGATTACCATACAAGAACTCGGTTCTTAAGGTGGTGTTCAACGAGACAACCCACTGTGTACTCCCACACAGCCTCTCATCGTTCACCTTGTATTAGGGTGGATTCACCGACACAGTTTCACTTTCATCAACACCATGTTCACCATCATCCCGACTCACATCAAAAGCAACCTCATTGTACCACTAAGAATGCAATAAGCATTAACAGTTGCAGTGGCCACATGATATCAATCAACTCCTATGTCAGCTAGGATTGTGGTTTGCTTACTACTGTGACAAGATGATAGGTCATGCATCGGATATGGGTTCAACTATGCGGTAGAATCGATACAAAGTGATATCCTAAACATGCATAAGCGAGACTAAGAGGGAATTGGGATTTTATAGACATGATCAATGGGGTTTGCTTGCCTTGCTGACGATACACGAGTCTTAACGGTGGTCTTCTCCTTCGGGGGTGATCACCGTCTCGGAAAAGCTGGTACCGGAAACAAACATCAACAAGGGGGGACAACCTCGGGAGTAAAATGCACAAGCACATGATATTTTTATCCATGAGGTGAATGGTGCTGGTTTGTGGTACATTTGATTTAAATGAAGTGTATTGCATTTGAAATGCAAATTCAAACTCCACATATGAATTTCAATTTAACCAAATTGCATTTGAAAATGTTTGATCATTTGAAAACATGTGATTATGTGGGTGATATGCTTCTGAAGTTCAGGTGATCATGTTTGCATTGTAATGGTTAAAATTTGAATTGCATTTGAATTAAATTTGAACTAATTCCATTTAAGCCAAATAGCAAAAGTTACTGGTCCAATTTTAAAATCAACTCAAACATGGTTGAAAGTTGCATATTTGGATAGAGAATTTTATGTTGATCATTTTTCATATATTATTTGTCCAATTTAGAGTTAATATGAATTTTCTATGATTTTTGGAAGTTTATACTATTTATTGGAATTTCTGAAATCTTTTAAATCATAAATTGATTTACTGCGTCACTGTGACGCAGGGGTGACGTCAGGGGGGGGGGCTGACCTGTGGGCCACCACTGTCAGTGTCACAGGGGGTTAACCCCTCTCTGTTTAATTAACAGAGGGGTTAAGGGGGCCAGGGGGCCCATCTGTCATGGACTCGGGGGGGTTAAGTGTGGTTTAGGCGCTAATTAACTTGGGCCCGCCGCCGGTTAGCCGCCGGCGACCAAACCGTGCAGCAAAACGAGCGCCGCGGCCACCAAACGAAAGCCCATGGACGTGCGCTCCTTCCTGGGCATCGCGACGTCACCGGGGAGCACTGGAAGCTCGCCGTGGTCGAGCTCGCGCGGCGGCCGGAGTACTGACGCAGGCGGCACAGCGCTACAGGCACGGGGAGGAGCGGGGTTTAGGGGGGAAACGCTCATGCGCTCACCCTGAAGCGATTGGAGCGGTCGGTGAGGCTGAGGAGGTGCTGGAGGCTCCGGAATTCTCAACGACAAGCAGCGGCCTTGCCGGAGTCGGGGAAGACGCGGGCGTCGTCTTCAGAGGGCTTCGGCCCGATTCCTTCTGCAGGGAGGCGCGAAGCGACGTATCGGAGCTCCTGGGAAGCACGGGGCGCGGAGGGGAGGCCGTTGGCCACGAGCACGCAGCGGCGGAGTTCCGGCGTGGCTTCGGTCGGTGCTGGAATCGCAGGGGAGAGAGAGAGAGAGGAATCCAGAGGAGGGGGAAGACTGTGGGGCGACTCTGGCGTGTGCGTGGCGCAAGGAGACGCCACGGGCTGGTCTAGGCGAGCCTCGGTGGCGTCCACGGCGCTCGGCTCGCCACCGAGCTGCTTGGATGCGAGGGGAGGAAGAAGACAACGCGGCCGGGTGGGCTGGGCCGGCCAGAGGAAGTGGGCCGTCGCCCTGGGCGAAAGGTAGGCCTTTGTTGTTTTCTTTTCTTTTTTCTATTTTCTGTCTTCTGTTTTGCTCTGGTAAAAATACCAAAACATTTTATAAAAATGCCCAACTAATTTTATAAATACTAGGTGGCCAGTAGCTAGCCACATATAGAATTTGGACATTTTTGAAATTCAATCTATTTTGAATTTCAATTCAAATAGGGTCATATTTAATTTCCAGGGCACCTTTTGAATTTTTGAATATTCCATGGGCATGGGAATGAACCCAAACCACTTTTAAAATGATCACCATCATTTATAGGAATTTTCCAAATATTCAAATGATTTTTGGAAAAAGATTTTTATCTGGCCATTTGAAATAATTTCTCAGGGCTTTTCTTTTCCCCATTTTTGGATTTCATTTGAATTTTTACATGATGCAAAGGGTCAAACAAGCCCTAGCAATTACCCTAGTTGGGGTTCTGACAGTCTTTCTGGAATTTCTTGGATAAGTTTCGCTCATTGACTTCATGGCGCACGGCAACATAAGTGGTAAAAGGATCATTGGGCTTCCTCGGCAATTCCAAAGTGTCACGCACTGGTGGGAGGAAAAGCTTCGGATGATGGCGAGCCACAAAGTCTTCATTCCTGCCATAATCGCAGACAACTTGCAGCCAGGGAGCATAAGGCTTCAGTGTGAATGGCAGCTGTGCTGCATGAACCAAGTTCCTAATGAAGCAGTCTTCAAAGTCAAATATGAGACCATGAGTGAGCTTCATAATGGCATGCCTTTTCTCAGGATAAATGTTTGATTCTTCCGAAGCAGTACTCAAAGGAATCAAAGAGTTGGACAAGATGTAAAACCAAGTCCTGGAGATGAAGTTCAAATGCTTTGGGCGAATGTTTTCAGGAAAGTAGTTTGCAGAGACTTCAGTGTCCAGCAGGGTAGCAAATTGTTCTTCAGCCAGATCAGGTTCTAAGTGCATCTTTTCTTGAACTCCAGAATGCCTTGGAATATTGACTATCTCCATGAATTCGTCTGAAGACATTCTGAAGATTTGACCTTGAATCATCCATTCCAGCGTCCATGAGCTGGGTTCATTTGCATCACTAGAAACATATAGAGTGGCATATAATTTCTTGATGAGATCAGAATTTAAGGGAGTGCTAAAAGCAAACAATCTTGTCAGATTCTGATTCTCAATGGTTTCGGTGATGTTCTGGAAGCAAGTGTCAGTGTAAAGACTTCGCATATCCAGATATTTGTGCCTAAACAGAACACCTTGCTAACAGAAAACCTTGGTGTATAAAATTTGTTGATCTGCAGTCCAGAAGCGAAGATCATCTGCAGTCCGAGCTGAAGCATAAGGACTGGCACCAAAGAAACGATGGCGCTTCTGATGTTGTTCTAAGTTGAAATCCGGACCATGCCTTGAAGAAAAACCAGCGCCCTTGAAGATAGGAAAAGTTTCACGGGGGTAATTTGACTCAAGCTGGGTGTCTTGGCAGGGGCGCGAATGTGCGCGAAACCTTTGCAGAGGAGCTATTTGATTGGCTCTAGAAGGGCCAACAGTTTGAGCGACTATGAGCGCTTGCTCTTGCGAGAGATTCAGTATCTGTACTTGTTCGTCTTCGTCTTCATGTGCTTCGGTGCGAGGCACATTGGATTCGGACTCTTGAGCGGTTCTGGTAGGGGAATAGTCTCGGGTGCCATGGGTTCTGGAGTGGGTTGGAGAAGGTACATTTGCTTCATGGGGAGGTGATGGAGGTGGTGCGGGAGCAGCTGGTGGTGTTGGAGTTCTTTGCGGTGCGGGGGTTGAAGCACGGATGGGTGTGGGTGCACGGGGTGGAATGGGTGCGGGAGTTGGTGCAGGTGTTAGAGTTGGGGTAGGGGTTTTCTTTGGAGTAGGAGCTTTTTGCGGTGGAGTTGGTTTGGGAGTGGATCTGGTAGGAGGAGGTGTGGGAGTTTTGGTGGGTGGAGCTGAAGTTTTTGGAATGGGCTGGGATGGTTTTGGCTTCGGAGCAGGAGTGGGAACTGCTTCAGGCATTTCCTTCGGCTGCTCATCACTAGTGTCCATGTCAGCAGCTGAATCCAAAGTGATCTTCCCCTTCTTGGTAGATCTCTTCTTTGGAGAAGGGTCTGAAGCCTTTGAAATAGTAGGCTTGGCAGCAACCGGTTTTGCAACAGCTGGTTCAGCTTCTTGCGGAGCCTTGCGCTTCCGTGAATCCCTTTCCATAATGGATGCATTATGGGTCTTCACCATTTCATCGACAGCGGCTTTAATCTTGCCCCTGAAGATTTTGATGTTATCCTTGGTGGTGGTGTTGACGTCTGTCACTTGCTGAAGCAATTTCAATGCGTGCTATTTGAATTCTTCATCAGGTTCAGTTTCAGCGCGCTTCTGATAGTTGTGAATCTTTGTAACTTCAGATCTATCTCTTGAATGAAAATCCTTCAGCTGACTAATCATTGTGGAGATCATTGCTTTGATGGAGCTTGAGATATAAACTTCACCTAGATCAACAGCTTCAGGTTCTTCAGCATCACACGTCTCCCAAAGGGCTTCAGTGTTTCCCAACTGATCCCATAGTTCGCCTTCACGTGGGTCAGGGACCTGATGTTCACTATGGCGATCAGCTTCAGTTTGAGCTTCAGGCAAAGATATGACTTTCTGCTTCGGTGGAATAGCTTCAGTGGAGGGAGTCATATCAACAACAGACTTTTTCTGACTAGCCCTAGCTGCTTTCTCAGCTTTCTTTGTCCCGAGGCCTTCAACAGAGGCCTTACCTTCATGCTCAACCAGCTGTTTCGCTTCAGCGGCAGCTTTCTCTTCATTTTTTCGGCTTCGGCGAGCTTGCGCTTCGTCTCAGCCTTTTCAGCAGCCAATCTAGTGGAGTCCAACTCCTTTTGCTTTCTGGCGGCTTCCTCAATGGCCTTCTGCTTTTTTGCAGAGCTTCTTGAGAGAATGTTTCGCTCAAGTGCCTCTGCGAGGTCTTTCTGTTTTAATTCTTCTTCAGTGAGCTTTCGCTTCGCTGAAGGGTTTGGTGGGGCCGACTACTTGGGCTTAGCTGGTGCAGAAGCCTTTGCAGATTGTTGTTTGCCAGGGTCATGCCTCTGCTTTGATCGCCTCTCAGTGTTGAGAGCATCAGTCGGTGGCTTGGAGGCCAAGGGCTTCGCAACCACCAAGTTTGATAGGTCAATGGTGGGGCGAGCAGAGGGCTTGTCCTTGGGATCTTGAATCTTTATTCCTTTGGTAGCAGGTTATTCTCCTGGCTTCTTCTTCAAAGGAATCTGAAGCCTTTGCTTTGTGGGGGAGGAGGATCTGATTCATCATCAGCTTCAGATTCAGATTCATTATCAGCAGCAACATTTGATTCGTCCAAAATTGAATCTTCCAGAGCTGCTTGATCCAGTATGGCTTGCTCTTCATCATCTGTGGCAGCATGAGGACGAGAAGCGGATTTCTTCTTTAGTTTCTTTTTCTTATTCGAGCTAGCCCCAACATCATAGTCTTCAGCTTCAGCTAACTTGGCAGCTTTCTTAGAGTTTTTGACCTATACCTGTTGCAAAGGAAACATACGAATCTGAATTGGTGCAGTTCGTTGACGAAACCTCTTCCATGAGCATGCATGATCAATGAACACTTATGTGATAAGATGATTATGATCGGAAAAATGTGGCTAGATTATTAGCACTCTAGTGCAAGTGGGATACTGTTGGATATATGCTCTAGAGGCAAATAATATATGATTATTCCAATATATCTAAGCAAGTTCATAACCAGTTTCATACCGTGCTAGAACTGTGTCAGTGAAACAATGATGCAGGTGTGGTATAGAAACCCCCAGAGTTCCTAGTTAGCCTCTACATCGATAACTAGTTCATGGTTAACATGATGGTCGTGGTTTCGCGATCATGGACAATTAAGTCTCTTGACTATGAGGTCACCTCACTGGTTAAGTGACATGATGAACATTACCCAAAGTAAGCATTACAACATGATCAAATCTTGTGAAGGTTCAGTGTTGTAATTACAGAACGTGGTAGACCGTTCCTTTGACCGTGAGTACATGCATAATTGCTATCTTCCCGGATGCTTTGATCTACATCCCACCACCTGACTGAAATATGCGGGTCATAACGGTTGTATCTTGGGTATTTCGTGGAGATATGTTGAGGAGTATTGTTACAAGAGCGGGATTTGTCAATCCATATAATGGATAGATACTCGGGGCCCACTCAGTGAGATTCCATCCATAAAGCTGCAGCGTGTGACTAGGTCACGGGGATGAATATCACGGGAACGAGTGAATGAGGATTAGTTCAGAACGAGGTTGAACCAGACATAGGATGTCATTGATCGAATCTCGGAACAATCCAGTATTGCTGACAAAGGGAATGCTATATGGCGTAAGGTCCAATCGGTGTTTGATATCCGGAATGCACAGGGGTCATTATGGGCATCCAGGTCCCGCTGATGATCATTGACCATAGCCTCATCTCGGTCCTGACTGGAGTGTTCTCGGACCGTAGGGTAACACACTTAAGGGCTCGATGAAATCGGAGACCTTTTTGGAACCATCGGAGTAACCAGAGAATAAAGGAAACAACATCGGAGAAGTACCGTGTTGAACCGAACAAGTTCGGAGTGAACCGGAAGGTGTTCTGGAGCACCGGGAGATGGAATATTATGTTTTAGTTATTAATTAATTGAATTAATAATTAAAATCATTTTATTTCTAATTAATATGTGCAATGGGCCTTAGTGGAGAAAAAGGCCCATTAGGGGAAGAAATAAAAGGGAAAAAAAGAAAACGAAAAAAAAGGAGTGGGGTGAGGCGCCATGGGCCCTAGGGCCCATGAGGGTGGCGCCCCCTCTCCCCCCTTCGCCGGCGCCCCCCCCCCCTAGCATGTGGGATTGTTCCACATTGCTAAGGGAGGGGGGTTGACTCCCTCCCCTACCCCTATATAAAGAGGGCCATGGTGCACATATTTAATGAAGCCAAAAATACACAATAAATCGGATTAAATTAGTATTTACTCCGAATTGAGATCGGTTTTCTCCGGTCTTCTCCCCTCCCTTGTCTCTTTCACGGTGGGCTCCCTAGTGTGAGCCTATAGTGGAATTGAGGCTTCTCTGCTAGAATCAGAGGCCGTCTGCTGCCGAAGCTCCGTCTGGAGGTCTGCTTCCGCCACCTCCGCTGGATCAGAGAACGGAGGTCGTCATCGAGTCTCGTACGTGTGCGAGTACTACGAGGTGCTACACGTGTGGCACTACACCCATCCGGGTGCTCAACACAGCCAAGGGGCTGTGAAACTTGATCGTCTACATCAACCACGTTTGCGGGAACGTTTCCCGCGCAACGGACTACACCCCGAGGTATGTTATTTCCGCATTCATTTCCGTTACGGTAATACGGCTAGCTAGATCTTGGGTTATGGGAACGCTAGTTAGTAACATTTGTGTTTTCTAACTTCTAACTTCACTAGTAGACAAAGGCTCATTTGTCCCGGTTCCAGAGGGCCTTCTGTTCCGGTTCTGGAACCAGGACTAAAGGGTCGTTACTAAAGCCCATGACCTTTAGTCCCGGTTCGCTTACGAACCGGGACAGATGGGCCTCCACGTGGAAGCCGGCTGGAGCGGGGGCTGGAGGACCTTTAGTCCCGGTTGGTGCTAAAAACCAAGACTAAAGGTATTTTTTCGAAAAAAAATTTGAAATTTTTTTTTGGATGTTTTTCATTTTTGAAACTTTGAATTATTTGAAAATTTAATCTCTAATCACCCCTCCTCACTGCTTCAGAATTTAATCTCTAATCTCTAATCTCTAATATGGATTAATCAACACTCATTCCAAATCATCTAACTTCCCGACCGGTCACCCATCCTCTCAATACTCCAGCCCGAGCACGGTTAACTTTCAGGTTCTATCTCCCCTAGTTTCCAAGTCTGCACTTGTTGTTTTCCTGACAATAGTAAGATATCAATCATTATAACCCTTAGGTCTTGATATCACCTGATTTAATTTTTTGAATTCCAAACAATTATTAAAAAAACAATCACGATTAACAAACAACAATGATGTCACGATTAACAAAAAAACAATCTCGATTAACAAACCAAAAAAATATATATATAATTCATAATATTTATTACATAAGATCGAAGCTAGAAGTGTCTAATCTAACGACAAGAGCTAACCTACTCGATCTTCTGCTTCTTGGCGGAGGTCCCGGCGCCCTCATCGTCGTCGCTGGGCGCCGCCCGCTTGGTGGCCTCCTCCGACGCGACTTTCGCCTCCACACGCGCCGTTAACTTGGCCCTCTTCTTCTCCTTCTTCTTGGCCCTCGCCTTGGCCAGGTTCGCGCGGGACTTCTCCGCACGATCGGCACGGCGAAGTTCCCGCGCCTCTAGCCGTTCCAGCGGGTCATCGGAGGGTGGCGGGCTGCCGTCGGCTTGCGGCGGACTGTCGTCGTCGGCGGGGGGTGGGCTGTCGTCGGCGGCGCGCGATCGTCGGCCGCGCTGAGCTCGAGCCCGCGGCTTCGGAGGCGGGTCCCAAAACTTGCGCCTTTCGGAATTGTCCTCGTCCGACGGGGTGTCGGAGTCGGACGGCCATCGTAGCGGCGACCCCGACATGGAGGCGAGAAGCTCGTCAGGCGCGAGAGGGATGAGAAGGGAAGATGAGATGAGATGAGTAGGATGAAGTGCTCCCGGCCTTCGTCTATTTATAGCCTGAGAAGCTCGTCGGGCGCGCGCCTGACGAGCTTCCCAACGCGCGCCGCACGCGCATGGGAAGCTCGTCGGGCGCGCGTGGGAAGACGAAGCGTCGTCATTGGTCCCGGTTCGTAGATGGAACCGAGACTAAAGGTTACCTTTAAAACCGGTTCCAGCTATGAACCGGGACCAATGGATGGAGGCCGCACGCGCATGGGAAGCTCGTCGGGCGCGCGCCGCACGCGTATACGAAGAAACCGCCTCGGGACAAAGCGCGAGAAGACGAAGCGCCATCCACTGGTCCCGGTTCGTAGCTGAAACCGGGACTAAAGGTTGGCCTTTAGTCCCGGTTCCAGCTACGAGCCGGGACCAGTGGATGGAGGCCCATACGTCCCAGTTCGTGTCTGGAACCGGGACTAATGGGTCCAGACGAACCGGGACCAGTGCCCCACGAGGCCCGGCCGGCGCCCTGGGCGCACGAACCGGGACGTATGCCCGCATGGGTTCCGGTTCATGATTGAACCGGAACTAATGGGCTGGCCAAGTCTGAACCAAAGCCCTGTTTTCTACTAGTGTTTGATGAAGCGGCCCCCGACCGACCTTACGCGTACGCTTACGCGAGACTGGTTCCACGCTTGACATACGTATTGTACCGTATAAAGTGGCTGGGGGGTGTCTGTCTCTCTACTTTAGCGGATGTGTCATTTGAAACGGAGGGCCCCGTGCGGGGTGTAATAGAGACAATTGTATGGTTGACGTTGTGGTTGACTCGTAGGTTAAAACCTGTTTAACTATGAAAGCCCTAGCATCCACGTAAAACTTGCAATATACAACTAGACCGTCTAAACCTTGTATTCCTAAATGAGGGCTATCATTTTTTTGTTTGTGATGTAGCGATAGCTTTGCTATGTGTTAGTAGTAAGTAGTAATCGTCATCATAAAACAAACTAAAATGGAGACACTGTAGACTTAGTGTTGCCATAGCTCAGACATCTTAAAACTTGCTAGTATAGGATACACGACGGTAGCATGTGATAAGATGATCACTTAACAAAGCCAAACACAAGTATTCTACCGAAGTGTGCACCGCCTGGAAGGTTCTCCCATATGGCTTGATGCTCCGTACATACTGGAGTTGTCCTACATATTCAATGGAGTTCGCATGAGGTTGGGTTCGGCAAGCCTGGCATATGCAGATATGGCCTTGCTGAGCAGCATATAACATGGAGGTTAATTTGGCGAGCCTAGCATACGCAGATATGGCCTCGGAATAATAGAGATCAAAAGATCGAGCATGAGTCACAGTACATATAAGATAATGTGATCGCACAAGTTGTTGTCTACCTTTGAAACTTACCCGTCGGCCGTGTGATATTTGAGGTCGGGAAGTGAATATGGATCACGTAATCACTAAAACTTCCTAGGGATGAATTGTTTTAGTGCGAGCTCATTTATAATATGATTATATGAACTCATTGTTGTGAACTAGTCTTAATTGTGTTCCTTGCAATTATGTTTGTAGAAAATGAATGCACTAGAGCAACGTGAACTATCTTTCTTCATGGAAGGTGAAAGACTTAGAGAAAATGGGTCAAACTTTGCTGGCTGGTACTTACGCCTTAGGACGTCGCTCAAGAGAGCAAACATCTTGTTTACAATAGAAAGTGCATGTGGAAGAACATCCGGACGATCATGTTGGCGATCAAGGGATACTTGATCATTATGCTTGCCGACAGAAATGCTCCGTAGTCAGGAATGTCATGATCTTCAGCATGTCAGAGGTTTTGGGCATACAGTTTCATGACACTGGCTCATATGACATGATGGACACGCTAAAGACAATGTTCGTACGTGAGTTCAGAGTTGCCAGATTTGAGTTAGAAAGCAAGTTTCTATCTACAAAGATGGAAGAACGCACAAGCCTTGGTGATCACTTGGACAGGATGCATGAGATGTACCTGACCTTGGTGGAGGACTATGAATATTGGACAATGAACGAAAGCACCACAGAAGAGTTTGCAATAAACACGTTATTGCACTCACTCCCTCCGAGTTATGGTGATTATGTTCATAGATATGTCAGAAGAGGAGCTAATATGAGTCTCCAGAACTTCATGACTGATCTCTTGGCCGCGGACATTTCTCCTATCGAGGATGAAGAAGTCGTGGATAGAGAAGGTATATACTTGATATACTTTATAAATGTTTACTCCCTTATACAACATTTGCAGCAAATGAGTATCTGATACTTATTCTGTTTTATGAAAACAGGACTTGCGGTTGCATGGACGGGAAGAGGTGAAATCGAGGATTGATGGATATCAAGTCAGTTGATGGCCAGCATGGATTCCGCCGAGACATCTATCATAGGAGATACTTAGAGTATTAGATAAATCTTATGTAATCATTATAGTATGAACACTTAGTTGTGTGTCTTGCATCTCGCGAGACAAAGTTATTCATGTAATGAGACAAGTCAGTTGTTCCATATTTATGAATAAAAGTGTGCTTATACTTTGATTACGTCTTGATTTATGATATGATAGAAAGCATTTATAATACTGCTATTATTGTCAAGAAATATTCAATGTTTAATTATAAAGTTGTCTTGATTATAACAAGTAAAAGATTTGATTGCATGAGGTGACTGCATAACTGATGAATTCATTAAATGTATGATCTACTAACTTGTGAGTTCATTATCGAATGAAAGTCATAACTTGATTGCATGAGTTGGATTAGATACACGATCTATGAACCTCTGCAATAAATATAACCATGACAAGGTTCTAGCAAGTAGAACTTGTGCCAATCATTATACATAAATGATGTACTAAATGGGCACGTGAGTTATCATTAAAGACTTCATATGATTAATTGAAAGTTGTATTCAATTGAGATCATAAAACTGAGATTCAGGAATCACAGTGAGAAGTGAGAATACAAGGATACATATCACTACGCTACGATCCGAAGTGATAAGTATTGATATTGACATAATGGGAGACTTGTGGAAGTTGTACCACAAACTACGATGGAAGTTGAAAGTGCTAGACTACTTAAACCATTCGTAGTCATACTAAACCGTAGTATGGTCTAAACGTTCTTTCCCCTAGCACTATAGTTATTGTCGAATAAGGTTGTTTAATTCATTAAGTTAAAACACCCACTTCATGATTAGGAAACCATCCCGAATCTAATGAGACAAGATAGCTCCATAATTGATGGTGTTATAAGGTTTCTTAAAAGAAATAATTTCTTTGTAATAAAACTACAAGCAATTGAAATTACATATTCTCCCCGAATAGCAAAATGTGTGTTGCTTGATTGGTAATGCGAGAAGAATTCTCTCGACACGGATCCAATGGGAGATAATGGAGACTTTGACCGGGGTATTAGACCTTGCCTTCAGAATATCAGAGTATTGCAACGGAAGCATGTTCCGCTGTAATGACACTGTATAAGGAAGGATATGCCGTAGATGATTGATCTTGATATATGAATTGAAGCCATTGTTGAATTTAGAAGGTTGTCATGAATACGTTCTGTACAGAACAATAATCATGAGTCTTCTTAATAAAAAAATAAAGAATAACATTGCTTCAGACACAAAGGAATGATGGTAGCCTAGAACACGAGGAGAAATGAAATAATATTGAGTTACATATAGGATGGCTCACGTCCCGTGAGATAAATCGGTTATTTCATATTCTCGACAAACTGGAGAGTTATTGAGAATAATGTAATGGGCATAAGGCGTTATTTGGTTATGACCAAAGTTCAATGGTGATTGACTACGGAAACGTAGGAATTCTTTAATCAATAAAATATTTCATTTACACTACGATGGACCATAGCCTGAAATTGCATCTCAGTCAAATTTGGGATTTGAAAGAGAATTGCAATGGGCATGACGAAGGTTATTTCGTTAAAAGGATGGACTATAGTACCTCAAGACAGGAACCCTCAACCTTGATTTGATCAAGTCATTTTGTGATGACCAAAACATTGAGTGGGCCTGCAGTTTCATGAAACTGAGTGGGAGCTTTGAAGACTTCCCGGAAACTTGGAATGCAGACGACATTTTCTGAGTGGGAGCTTTGGAAACATTGTCATTATGTGAGACATAGTGAACAATAAAATGACTTGATGAAAGCCGAACCACAAATATATGACTATATGATGGATATATTTGAGTGGGAGCATGATCATTGTCTCAAACATATATGCATTGATATGTGTGAAGAATGATCTCATATGTATATATATGGATATGCATTGATTGTGTATATAGAGAATCGTCTTATATACATATGTGCATTATGATATATATAGAGCATAAGGCAAATAAAATACAAGATTGCAAGAATCTTCTTTTATGTGCAATACCAACACATTACACATTGAAATCTATATGAGTAGATTAAGATACAGATAATGAAACGAAGTGAAGGTTGGAATAATCTTCTAAGACAAGAAACAGGTTCTTGTGGCTAGAAATTATATAATGGATGAAATCCAAATATCACAAGCAATGTCTTGATGGAAGAATAGAGATGCACCATGTACTGGACATGTGATCTTATATGTTCTTGACATATGATTCTACGATATAACATGCATTGTGAATCCAACAACAGAATGACTCAAAAGTTCTTGGAAGAAGAACAGATTCCGATGTGCTTTAGGAGTAAAACACAGAATCTGAATAAAGTCCATCCATTCAGTATATGAGGAATACTGAGGACTATTATCTAAAATATAGAAAGGATAATAGACTTGAATGTAATGCAAGATTACAATTGCAAGCCATATTATGGGTCTATATGGAATTAGAGACATCACCAAAGACATGAAAGAAATGTGAGAAAAATTCACGGCACTACAAACATAATACTACTTAAGAAAGTAAACGTATGGATAAAAGTTTAGAGTTAGAAGTATTGGACTTCTGGTTGAGTGTATTTCCCAGTATATTTGACTATGGATGAGTCTTCTAAAGACTGAACCAAGAGATCATTGGAGGATACTGTGAAATAATAGTCTCACTCTCCCACGAAACTTATATCCAACCATTATATGATAATGAGTGGTATGTCAAAAGAGTTTTTGACCTATACCAGTTGCAAAGGAAACATACGAATCTGAATTGGTGCAGTTCGTTGACGAAACCTCTTCCATGAGCATGCATGATCAATGAACACTTATGTGATAAGATGATTATGATCGGAAAAATGTGGCTAGATTATTAGCACTCTAGTGCAAGTGGGATACTGTTGGATATATGCTCTAGAGGCAAATAATATATGATTATTCCAATATATCTAAGCAAGTTCATAACCAGTTTCATACCGTGCTAGAACTGTGTCAGTGAAACAATGATGCAGGTGTGGTATAGAAACCCCCAGAGTTCCTAGTTAGCCTCTACATCGATAACTAGTTCATGGTCAACATGATGGTCGTGGTTTCGGGATCATGGACAATTAAGTCTCTTGACTATGAGGTCACCTCACTGGTTAAGTGACGTGAAGAACATTACCCAAAGTAAGCATTACAGCATGATCAAATCTTGTGAAGGTTCAGTGTTGTAATTACAGAACGTGGTAGACCGTTCCTTTGACCGTGAGTACATGCATAATTGCTATCTTCCCGGATGCTTTGATCTACATCCCACCACCTGACTGAAATATGCGGGTCATAACGGTTGTATCTTGGGTATTCCGTGGAGATATGTTGAGGAGTATTGTTACAAGAGCGGGATTTGTCAATCCATATAATGGATAGATACTCGGGGCCCACTCGGTGAGATTCCATCCAAAAAGCTGCAGCGTGTGAGTAGGTCACGGGGATGAATATCACGGGAACAAGTGAATGAGGATTAGTTCAGAACGAGGTTGAACCAGACATAGGATGTCATTGATCGAATCTCGGAACAATCCAGTATCGCTGACGAAGGGAATGCTATACGGCGTAATGTCCAATCGGTGTTTGATATCCGGAATGCACAGGGGTCATTATGGGCATCCAGGTCCCGCTGATGATCATTGACCGTAGCGTCATCTCGGTCATGACTGGAGTGTTCTCGGACCGTAGGGTAACACACTTAAGGGCTCGATGAAATCGGAGACCTTTTCGGAACCATCGGAGTAACCAGAGAATAAAGGAAACAACATCGTAGAAGTACCGTGTTGAACCGAACAAGTTCGGAGTGAACCGGAAGGTGTTCCGGAGCACCAGGAGATAGAATATTATGTTTTAGTTATTAATTAATTGAATTAATAAATAAAATCATTTTATTCTAATTAATATGTGCAATGGGCCTTAGTGGAGAAAAAGGCCCATTAGGGGAAGAAATAAAAGGGAAAAAAGAAAAAGAAAAAAAAGGAGTGGGGGGGGGAGGCACCATGGGCCCTAGGGCCCATGAGGGTTGCGCCACCCTAGCATGTGGGATAGTCCCACATTGCTAAGGGAGGGGGGTTGACTCCCTCCCCTACCCCTATATAAAGAGGGCCATGGTGCACATATTTAATGAAGCCAAAAATACACAATAAATCGGATTAAATTAGTATTTACTCCGAATTGAGATTGATTTTCTCCGGTCTTCTCCCCTCCCTTGTCTCTTTCACGGTGGGCTCCCTAGTGTGAGCCTATAGTGGAATTGAGGCTTCTCTGCTAGAATCGGAGGCCGTCGTGCTGCCGAAGCTCCGTCCGGAGGTCTGCTTCTGCCACCTTCGCTGGATCGGAGAACGGAGGTCGTCATCGAGTCTCGTACGTGTGCGAGTACTACGAGGTGCTACATGTGTGGCACTACACCCATCCGGGTGCTCAACACAGCCAGGGGGCTGTGAAACTTGATCGGCTACATCAACCACGTTTGCGGGAACGTTTCCCGCGCAACGGACTACACCGCGAGGTATGTTATTTCCGCACTCTTTTCCGTTACGGTAATACGGCTAGCTAGATCTTGGGTTATGGGAACGCTAGTGAGAAAAATTTGTGTTTTCTGCTGCGAACCCCAACATGAGGGACCTTGGGTGGAACTGGGTAGTACAAATGTCGATTTTCTTTGGTGTACTGACTGCACATGGCAGAAGTGTATTGATAGGGTGGACTGAAGGCAAATTGCATAGCCCACTTCCAGTCAGGGATGCTTTTGTACTTGTACCATCTGACATCCCATTAACGACGAATGTTTTGCAAGCGAATCTTGCGCTGATCTCTGGTTTCTCCAGGAGGCGTATCATATCCAAGCTCAATCCAAATGGATTCGGGGATGCCTCGAGCATTGTTGGTTTCCTTGGTTCTGCCACCTTTCTTCTTCGGAGCAACTTGTTCTGCTTCGTTGATGTGATCAAGATTTGGGGACTCATTCCCGAAGCCTAAATCCTCAGACATCATGTGAAAAGCATAAGGTAGCGAGGGAAAGAGGCAAGTATGGAATGATCACCAGCAAAAGTTTTGACCACAAAGAAAAAGGTTTTGATAAGAGATTCAGTGATGAATAAGGGTGATGTTTCTAGTATGTTCTGAGCTAGACTTAACCTCATCCATGATGAATTGTAACCCTAACACAGAACAGATAGACACAAACCCTAACTTCTAACCTGAATCAAGATGGGAAGCTTCAGCTAGCAGAAACAGGTTTCCCAACGGAGCAAAGATCCAACGGACTAAAGAAACCTAAGAAATTCATCCCAACAAGAGGACTAAGAACTCGGATCCAATCTAGACACAGATGAACAGAGAGAGACAGAGATTGGATCGAGGGCTCGGCGTACCCTAACTCGGTGGCGTCGAGCAGCTACGGAGGCGATGAGCGGAGAGGAAGTGCTCGTCGACGACGTGAAGTCCACGGCGGTGCTCTTCCGGCAGTGAAGCGGCGAGAACGGCGACAGAGACGAGGAGCTCGGCGGCGCACTCGGGAGCGATGGAGTTCCGGAGAGATGTGAATGAGGTGAGATGGAATCGCTGGGGAAGAATGCCTTATATAGGCTGGTCTGACACGAGTTGTCAGATCAGATCGGACGGCTCCCAGCGTCCGTCTCTCCGGATTCTATGGCGAGGATTTCGTGGCGAATAGCGAGAAAATCTCAACAACACGGATTTGATGGGATCTCAACGAACGAAGAATATGTCTTCGACTTGAGTAAAACTTCGATAAAAATTGGAAGCATTTGATTCGGAACTCAATGATGTTCGAAGAAAAATACTTTCCGTTTCAATTGTGCTCAACCACTTTGGACAGATAGAATAAGAAAGAAGAAGAACAGAAGGGGTAGGGTCCGAAACTTATCACCTCGAAGAAAAACCAAACGAAGCAAAAGGTGATAAGCATTGAGGACTAAATCCAAGAAAAATAAAAATGAAGCAAAAAAAAATAACGAAACCAAATGATAAACACGAAGTAAATGAATATATACAAGGAGGTAAAGGTTCGGTCTTATAGTACATTGTGTGAGTCCTATATATTGAGCTCACACCTTAGTGCACATAACCTTTTCTCATCCAATGGTTTCGTGAAAATGTCAGCCAATTGATCTTCAGTTCTGACATGACTTATGACAATATCTTCACGCTGAACATGATCACAAAGAAAATGATGGCGAATGTCTATATGCTTCGTGCGAGAGTGATGCACAGGATTGTGAGCAATTTTGATTGCACTCTCATTATCACATAGAAGGGGAATTTTCTTCACATGAATACCATAATCCTTCAGCGTTTTCTTCAGCCAAAGAATCTGAGTACAGCATGACCCAGCAGCAATGTATTCGGCTTCAGCTGTAGATATTGAGACACAGTTTTTCTTCTTCGAAGCCCAACACACAAGTGATCTTCCAAGGAAATGACAAGTCCCTGAAGTTGATTTCCTGTCCACACGATCACCAGCCCAGTCTGAATCAGAATAGCCAATGAGATCAAACTGAGCTCCCTTGGGATACCACAAGCCCAAGGTTGGTGTGTGAGCAAGATACCGAAGAATTCGCTTTACAGCAGTATGATGTGATTCCTTTGGATTGGCCTGAAATCGAGCACAAATACATACTGAAAGCATAATGTCAGGTCTAGATGCACAAAGATATAAAAGTGATCCAATCATAGACCGATATTTCTTCTGGTCGAAGGATTTTCCCTTCTCATCTGCATCTAGGAAGCCATTGGTAGGCATAGGAGTTTTAATAGTTTTGCAATCAGTAAGACCAAAATTCTTCAGGCAATCCTTGAGATATTTTTCTTGAGAAATGAAGGTGCCATTCTTCTGTTGACGGATTTGAAGTCCAAGGAAAAACTTCAATTCACCCATCATTGACATCTCATATTTCTTCGACATCATTTTGGAAAATTCTTCGCTAATCTTAGTGTTAGTGCAGCCAAAAATAATATCATCTACATATATTTGACACACAAACAAATCACCATTGTAAGATCGAGTGAAAAGAGTTGGGTCAGTTGTTCCTGGTTTGAAGCCTTTCTTCAGAAGGAAGTCCTTCAATGTGTCGTACCAAGCATGAGGTGCTTTCTTCTACCCATAGAGGGCCTTGTGCAACCTGTACACGATGTCAGGTTTCTTTGGTTCTTCAAAACCTAGAGGCTGCATAACATACACTTCTTCTTCGATTTCTCCGTTAAGAAAAGCACTTTTCACATCCATTTGATAAAGTAGAATACCATTGAAATTTGCGAAAGCAAGCATAACACGAATGGATTCGAGAGGAGGAACTGGAGCATAAGTTTCGCCGAAATCAATACCTTCAATTTTGGTGTAACCTTGTGCTACCATTCGTGCTTTGTTTCTTACCACTATACCATCTTCATCTTGCTTGTTGCAAAAAATCCACTTTGTACTAATGATATTGTGCTTCGTGGGATCAGGTCTATCAACTAAGGACCAGACTTTGTTTCACTCGAACTGGTTAAGTTCTTCGACCATAGCAGTTAACCAATCTGGATCCTTCATGGCTTCATCAAACTTTGAAGGTTCTAGCATGGAGACAAACGAAAAGTTTCCACAGAAGTTAGCCAAGCGAGTACGAGAACGAGTTGTGGGACGACCTGGTTGATGAATTTCTTCAAGGATCGAATCAACATCAACTCTTCTTCGAACTCGGGATAAAGTTGAATCATTTGCTTCAGGCTCAGCTTCTGCTTCAGGATCTGCTTCGACTTCAGGATCTGCTTTGACTTCAGGATCTGCTTCAGCTTCAGGATCTGCTTCACCTTCAGCTTCAGCATTTCCTTCAGGATTAGCATTTCCTTCGTTCCCTTCCTCTTCTTCGTCCTGTTCATCATTAGCTTCAGGATGATGATCTCCAGCGCCCCGGGCTATGTGTGGGAACGTTGGACCATCATCATCCCTATTTTCTTGGCGAGGGTTGGCTTCAACAGGGCGAATATCTCCAATAGCCATGGACCTGATCACTTCATCAAGTGGCGGTTCATCTAGATCATGAGGCAAATGCTCTTTTTGAGAGCCATTAGTTTCATCAAACCTCACATTTATAGTTTCCATAACTTTCCCAAAGTGAGAGTTATACACCATGTAAGTGTGAGAATTTGAGCCATAACCTAGAAGAAAACCTTCATGTGCCTTAGGGGAAAATTTGGAGCTATGATTCATATCTCTAATAAAGCAAGGAGCACCAAATACCCTAAGATACGGAACATTTGGTTTGTTACCAGTGATAAGCTCATGTGAAGTTTTCTTGAGAAATTTGTGAAGGTAAACCTTGTTGATGATATGACAAGTTGTGTTAATTGATTCGGCCCAGAACCTGATAGGTGTCTTGTATTCAGCAAGCATGGTTCTGGCCATTTCAATAAGAGTTCTATTCTTTCTTTCAACAACACCATTTTGTTGAGGTGTATAAGCAGTAGAGAACTCATGAGTAAAGCCATGATCATCAAGAAAATCTTCAATATGAGTATTCTTGAATTCAGTTCCATTATCACTTCGGATATGCTTCAGAGATAATTCATATTCTGTTTGAGCTCTCTTAGCGAATGACTTGAAGATTTCAACAACTTTGCTCTTGTCATCCCGAAAGAAAACCCAAGTATATCGAGAAAAATCATCAACAATAACAAGACCATATTTGTTTCCTCCCAGACTTGCATAATTTTGAGAACCGAAAAGATCCATATGGAGCAATTCAAGAGGACGAGTAGTAGTCATGATAGTCTTCGATGAATGATGTTTCTTCATAATTTTACCAGCTTCACAAGCACTGCAGAGACGATCCTTATTGAATTTTACTTCGCTAAGGCCAATAACATGCTTCTTCTTCACTAGATTATGAAGATTTCTCATCCCTGCATGACCAAGTCTTCGATGCCATAACCAACCAGATGAAGCTTTTTCCATTAAGCATGTGGATACGGCAGGGCCCAAAGAAAAATCAACGATGTATAAATCTCCTTTTCGGTATCCCTCGAAGACAAATGTATAGTCATCCTGCGAAAAGACAACACAACGCGAAGCAGAAAATAGAACAAGCATACCCATATCGCATAACTTCGAAATAGACATAAGATTATATCCAAGTGATTGGACTAGCATAACCTTGTCAGTGTGCTTATCTTTCGATATGACAACCTTACCCAAACCTAAAACTTTACCCTTGTTATTATCACCGAAGGTAATGTACTTCTGAGAAGATTGAAATAGTTTTTCTTCGGTGAATAACTCCTTGTCTCCGGTCATATGATTTGTGCAACCACTATCCATGATCCATTCGGATCCACCGGAGACATAACCCTGCAGAAGAATTATTTCTTCTGAACCACCCACAAACGAGCAGGTGACTGAGAAGAGATTGAAGCACTGGATGAAGCAATATTAAAGCGAACAGGAGCGTATTGCTTCGGTGTACCATCAAGCACACCATAAATGTAAGTCCTCTGCGAATGGTTAGGATAAAATGAGCATGTGCAATCTTAGTATTGTTATCATGAGGACGATAAGTATAACGACCAGTGCGTTAGTATTGCTTCTGTGGAACATTTGATTCGGGCACCAGTGAATCATTTCTCGTCTCTAGAGAATAGAAATGATTCGGTGGTATCGAAGGCTTTCCCTTCATAGTATGGTTAGCAAGCAGTTTTTCCACAAGTGCTTTATGCACCCATATCTGCCTCTTATAGAAGCTATTCTTAGGAGTGCCAACATACTCAGCAGTAACCTTTCCCTGTTCGTCTTTAATGAGCTTGTAGTCTGAATCAAGTGATTCATCCACAATGGCTTTGTTCATTTTGCAGTCGAAACCTGAAAGGTTAGCAATATCAATAGGTTTCTCCTTCGCTAGGACCCAAACAATCTTAGGATACTGCTCAGGTTCCCAATAGGTGCCATCAGGGTTTATCTTTCTCTCGAAACCAACACCTTCATTCCTGGGATTCCTGTGAAGGAGAGCCTTCCTAAGGATTACTGGTGACCTTGCACACTTTTGAACATGCCTGTTTCAAATAAGTTTTTTTAACCTGAGGAGTTCCTCGGTAACAGCAGGATTTTCCTCATCTGAGGCATTAGTGTCATCAATAATAATAGGAGCTTTGCCTTTGGAATCAGTTTTACTTCGTTCCAGACAAGTTAAGCAAGGTGAATCAGTTTTATGATTTGCCTCAGAACCTTGTTGAGCCATGAGATAGAGATTGACATTTTCCAACTCTTCATGAGCCTCTTTTAGTCTTTCGAGAGCCATTTTCCTTTGAAGAAATTCATAGGTGAGCTTCTCATAATCAACTGAAAGAAGATCATGCCGAGAGGATAATTCTTCAAACTTCTCCTTCAGATCAGCATGCTCATTAGTTAAAGTTTAACCTTTCTCTATCTCATCGATCAACAGAGTTTTTGATTTCTTAATGGTTTTGCTTAGTGAATCAAGTTCATCTTGTTGGATTGAAGCAATTTTAGCAAGTTTAGCATAGCTTATCTTTGAATCACTATCATATGAAGAACAATCAAAAGTATCATAGTTAGATTTGGATGAAGATACCTTTGCCTTGGCCATGAAGCAATATGCAAGAGTTTCATCTTCACTACTGTTGTTGGTGAAGAATGAGCTCGAAGTTTTGGTTGAAGCATCTACTGAAGCGAATGCCAAACGAGCAACACCATCTGATTCGTACCCAGACCCAGATCTTGAGCCTGATTCAGCTTCGTACCCAGAGGCTTCATCTTCAGAGTTCATCTCCTTTCCTAGATAGGCCTTGGCACGGTGAGAGCTGATTCGACGAGACGAGTGAGTCTTCGATGAAGAACCCTCATGCTTCTTATGATACTTCTTCCTCTTGTCATCATCAGATCTTTCTTCTTTTCTCTTCTCGAACTGGAATCATGTCTCTTGGACTCATAGCTTCTGGAGGATATGTGGGACTTGGTTGAGGAGTCTCTGAGCGAATGCTTTGATTTGTTCTCAGCTTCCCATAGAGGGCAATCAGCAATGTAGTGACCTGGTTTCTTGCACTTGTAGCAGCAGTTGTCCTTCGATGGAGAGCTTCTTGAGGATGAGCGGTGAGATGAGTGACTTGAGATCCTTGAGGAATAACTCTTTTTCGGTGAAGAAAAACCTTTTCTTTGGAAGCGGTTGAAGCGTCTCATGATCAATGCTAAATCTTTCCCAATGCTTGCAGGATCATCTGATTCGACACCTGAAGCAGAACTGACTTCGGGTGAAGAATGACGCGAAGCTTTTGCTTTCAAAGCATGTGCTCTTCTTCGAGAGCCATTTATGTCACGTTTCTCATCTTCTTCCATTTCAAAAGTATTGAGTCTCTCAAGAATATCAGCAGCAACAAGACGTCTGAAATCAGTTATTTCCTTGATCATCAGCACAATGTGATCAAACGAATCATCCAATGATCTAAGCAAAGTTCTTACAACCGAGTGAGGAGTAATGTCATCAGCACCGAGGGAAATCAACTCATTGGCAAGAGCAGTTAGTCTGCTGTAAATGGAGCTGACTTTTTCACCCTCGTTTCTCTTGAAGCCATAGAATTTGCTTCGGAGCGTGTCGATTCTGGCATCCTTCTGGGTAGAAACACCTTAACCAATCTTTTCAAGATAGTCCCAGACACCTTTGGCAGATGGAATATTCTTCCCTTCATGATACTTTTCTGGTGTCAGATGATTGGTGATGAAAACCCAAACTTCAGAATCAATATCAATCAGTTTTGCTTCTTCAGGAGTGATGGCCTTCTCATCGGCAACTGTGACTCCATACAAGACAACTTGCCAGGAAACTGAATTGATAGCCATGATATTTCTCTTCATTTTGTCCTTCCAGTATGGGTAGTCCTTCCCATTGAAAACAGGAATAGGTTCGCCGGAGCGAATAGCTGCGAAAGAAATACTTGAAGACACTCCAGGAGGTTAATCCAAAACACACAAAGTGTAGGGAGTGACTAGCTCTGATACCAATTGAAAGTCCAAGTATGTGATCAAAGGGGGAGGGGGTGAATGATCACTTTAAATTTTCGACTGAAACTATGAAGTGAAGCATAAGTAAAGCGGAACAGCGAAGTAGAACTGGAAGCGAAACTAAATGTAGTGAATCAAAACACATTGAAGCATAACAGCAAAGAAAATGCAATATAGAAGGTAATGCTTGAAGTAAAACGAACTGAGACTCGGCGATGTTTGTTCAACCAGTTCACGCTCTGCAAAGCGCTACGTCTGGTTGGAGGGACTGGTGATTGAACACCTGGAGAAAATCTCTCTCCGTCCGTTGCACCACTTCACCAAACTCCTTAAGCTTGGTCAGTTCTTCATTCGTGGTTGATTATTAAGGAAATCACCAAAACCTTTGAAACACTGGACTTCGAGGGGACAATTACTCTTCGCTCTCTGAAGAACAACACTCTAACTGTCTAGGAGAATTGCAGTTCTCCAAGATAAAAGGGCTAGTAAGCTTTCACCTAAGTCATCTCGAATCTACTCAGATCAATGGTTCTTAGGCTTCAGTCTTCTGGGTTTTGGGTTTTGCTTTGGTGGCGTTTTTGGGGTGCTCTCTTCAGTCTCTCTCAGGAATATTCTCAGAGAAGCCACCCGCAAATGGAGGACGGGGCGGCGTATTTATAGTTGGCGATCCCGAGGTGCGGAATGACCAAATTGACCCGAAGTGACAGCTTGACACGTGTCCACAACGGTCGGATTTGTAATCACTGCGCAACTTTACTTGCGGAACAAGTAAAGCTGACTCACGGACTTAGTTCTGATTCAGAAGCCAAAGAACGAAGTCTTTGCTACTAAAGCTTAACTTAGTGCACATGAGATTTCTTCACTCTGGCTTCTCACTTGGTGTGGATTTGATCTGAGCATTTTCTCAATAACTTCGGTGTCCACAAACTAAAGACCCCTCTTGATAGTACGGTTTGTCCTAAGACTCAAAGAACAGAAAAAGAACTACACAAAAACATCTAAGTCTTGTGCCGTCTTCTTCATTTCCTTCAATGAGCTAAGCTTCAGGACACCTTCATTTTTGGGGGTCGTCCTTCGTGATTAAGCTTCGCTCAGGGGGTAATTCTTCGATAACTTGAAGACCTTCCCTGAAGCTTTATCACCTAGCTTGTCTTTCAGGAACGTATTCAACTGTTTACACTAGAAAACATTGTTAGTTCCTCTACTGTCTTGTACAACAATATCCAAAACACACGGGGGGAAAACTTTGCTCTTACAGAGGAGATCCTTGTGCACCCGTTATTAATCCGGTCACTCCACCAAACCCACTAAACACCACCCCGCTTCAAGATAATTGAGGGATTAGCTCTAGTACCTTCGGTTCGCTAACCATGACCGAATTCAAGGAGTTCATGGATGCCTTCAAAAGCTCCATGGAAAACTCGATGAAGGTCTTAGTTGGTGAAGAAGTTGACAAGAAACTTCCTTCTTTCTCACAAACTCCTTCTACCTCATCAAGATTTTTCCCTAACACAGTTTTAGATATTGATGGAGTAAAGGAGACACCTCAACGCCCCGCTACCAACAATGCACCGTTATACAATGTTGTTGCTCCTTCATATTCCTATGCCGCATATTAATCATATTGGGACCCCCCCCCCCGGTTTGAATCCCGACACTTTTGTAAACAGAAATTAGCTGTGGAGTCACATATTCGAAGCGCGTCCACCCAACTATGAAGGGTCATCTTGAGAGGCCATCATCCTGAAGATCCCTCAAGTTTATCTTCAAGAGAAGAGGCTGATGAACAACTCAATGATACTTCCTGTCACATTCTTCGGTTGTCCTTGCTCGAGGATTACCAAGACTCCATTGCTCTATTTAACACAACCAAATAAATTTGGAATACTCTCCATGAAATCTTTGAAGGAGATGTCAGTGTGCAAAGATCTCGATTGGCTCTTCTCAAGCAAGAAGTTAACATGTTCGTCAAGAAGAATGGTGAGACTGTGGATCAATTATACCATAGACTCAAGTACATCGTGTTGTATTTGAGAAACTCTTGATGCACTTGGGAGGATGACAACTTCATCAAGGACAAGTTCATTTGTGCCATGATCCTAACGGATGACACCATGGTCACTATGATTCATCAACGCCAAGACTTTGATCAATTGACTCCAAATCAAATTGTGTCATCCTTCACCACCAATTCGTTGTTGAAAGCAAAGTCCAAGAAAACCCATGATCTTATTCAAGAGATAAATATAACCAACAACCTTGCTTTGATGGCCAAGAAGACGGTTACCTCCTCCAAGATAGAACAGGTTGAAGAAGTGGGAGAATGCAATGAGGATGAAGAGGAAGCCTCTTGCCTGGCAAATGACTTTGAAGAAGACTTTGGAAGAAGAAAGTGATATAATTGTGATAATCCAAAGCACTTTGTTGCGGATTTGTCCCTATGAGAGAAGAGAAGACAAGTCTGATAAGCTCGTGTTGAAGAAGAAGAGTTTCAACAAGTTTTCCAAGAGGCGTGGTGATACGTCTCAAACGTCTCTACTTTTCCAAACACTTTTGCTTTTTTTCCCTCATTATTTCATGATTTGAGCTAAACTAACCCGGACTGACGCTGTTTTCAGTAGAGCTACCTGTATGGTTTTATTGTGCGCAAGAAAATGGAATCTTGGAAATCTCAGGAAATTCCAAGAAAAATACCAAAAACTCCACGCACCTGAAGGAACCCGGAGCCAGAAGGGGGCCAGAGGGTAGCCGGGGGGCCCCAGGCGCCATGTGGGCGCGGCCAGGGGTAGGGCCGCGACCTCTGGCCTCCTGGGCGACTGCCCCCTCCCCTGGTGCCCTACTTCGTCTCCTATTTATTCCCGTGAAGGGGAAACTCCGAAACAGAATTCGCTTTTGCAGAACCCATCGCGGAGCCGCCGCCAACCTCTGTTCTTCCTCGGGAGGGCTAATCTGGAGGCTGATTTGGCCTCCGGAGAGGGGAGATCGTCGCCATCGCCATCCCATCAACACTCCATCCTTCCTCCATGAATTCTCTTCACATGTGTGAGTAATTCCCTGCTGTAGGCAAAAGGGGATGGTAGGGATTGGATGAGATTGATCATGTAATAGTTCGTCAGATTGTTGGGGGCATGTTTCCTATCATCTACTTTGGTGTTTATCATCTTTGCTACAACTTGTTGCTCTTAATGCTTGTCACTTTTGGCCCGAGTGCCATGTTTTCAGACAGAACCACTTATGTTTTCATGAGTTTATTTATGTTCAACATCCTATCTATGAGTTGTACGCACCTATTATGGTCCGGAACCGGCGATCCCAAAGGTGACAGCTTGGGACACCAAAGTGGATGGTCCATAATTTGAGGATTCCATGTATCCATTGAGTTTATTGCTTTGTTCCGGTGCTCTTTGACAGGAGCACCTGAATCTCCATAAGTTCCTTTTGGCCCCGTTCGTAGAGGGATGGTAGGACAAAAGATGTTGTGCAAGTTCTTATTGCAAGCACGCACAACTACCTACGGGATACATGCCTAATGTTTGATACTTGCCTAGATGATCATTACTTTCATGTGTGCCTTGCCCCGTGTTAGAATCTATTACATGTTCATTCTTATTCATGCAGCGCCCAACCATCCATCTCCCTAGCCTACAGTGTTTTAATCCTGCTGGTTACTACAAGTTTACTTTTGTTGTTATCATTATCACTATCATATCACAGTTGCTATTAATACTGTTGTAAGCAAGCATATTTCAGGTGCGGTTGAATTGACAACTCAACTGTCAAAACTTGTAAATACTCTTTGTGTCCCCTTGTGTCGAATCAATAAATTGGGTTAACTTATCCGCGAGAACACTACAATCGATCCCCTACAGTTGAGGGTCATCAAGTACTGTTTTTTGCGCCGTTGCCGGGGACCATCGCAATATTTACAAGTCTACTTGAAGTATCCTGCCAGCCACACTTCGTCCGCTATGGGTAAGAAAGGAGACCCCAAGGTTCCGATCCTACCATCCACTACAAGAAAAGGTACCGTTCTGAGTACCAGTGCTACGCTTGATTCACCTTCCGTTATAAGTAAATTTGCTTTGCCACTACCACCACATGCTACTTCGACTGAGTCTGTTACTATGTCCGATACTTTTGATGATGCTTCCACTACTCTTGATGATGATAATTTTCTTGGTCACTATATTGAAACTGAGGCTGCTAAGGCTGCAGCAGAGCCCGAGACTGAGATACCTGCTACCTATATTCCTACTTGCAAAACCTTTGGTTACCCAGACCTGGATGAACTCAAGGAGAGAATCCTTGATGATGATTATATTATTCTCGATGATGATCTTTGCAGGGAACTGAGAGAGTGTGCCGACTCTGACCCTAGAGATGTTAAGGAGTTGCTCAAAAAGCACTCCATGAAGAACAAGAATATTCCTGATCCTATATTTTCCACATATCCTATATGCATCACTGATCCTGATTATGATTTCTCTATTGATCTTTCACTTATATCTACAATCGAGACTGACCCTTTTTATGGCAGAGAAAATGATGATGCTATAGCACACCTGACCAAACTTGCTGAGTTAGGTGACCTATTTACTACTGATGCGAAGATACGAAACTTCTATGTGTCCAAGCTTTTTCCATTTTCTTTGAAGGGAGACGGTTAATCTTGGTATGATGCACTACCCTATGGTTCCATTGAGAGTACTCAGGACTTAGTTCAATTTTTCGTTGATAAATATTTTCCTGCTCATATGCAACATGTGTTGGGATTCGGAGTAGAAAACAAAAGTTTTCCGGCACTACGAAACCAAGTCCCAAGATTGGATCTAGATAGATGCAAGCAATTCTAGCGATATTGTTACCTTAAAAACCGTTCGACGGTAGTTCTCTCGCAGCAGAAGAAGTTGATGGAGAGTTGGGGAAGTTTGACGTAGCGCAACCCCTCGAACAGATCTGATCCGTTTGACTTCCCAAGAACAGATCTAGAAGTCCCTCGAACGAAGATCGAACGTACGATCTCTCTACGGTTGATCCACACGTATGGTGTAGTAGATCCGGCAGGGCTCCGCCGTCCAAAGCATGACGCCGCCGGAGTAGAGAGGAGGAAGGAGCAGCCCTTCGGCGTAAGGTGGAGTTTAGATCTAATGGAGAAGCGAGAGGGGGGAAGCCCTGAGGCAAAAGAACAAACTTGTGTCTGATTGGGGGTGCCCCCTCCTCATCTATTTATAGTGGGAGGGGAGGGAAGTCCACCTTGGAGGAGGGGGCAGCCCTAGGGGTGGTGCCCTAGGGTTTCCCTCCCCCTTGGTGGGGCACCAAGGAAGGGGGGAGGAAGCGAGGAAGCTTCCTCCTAGGCGCCCCCCTCTTGGGCTCCTTTGGCCCATGTGCTACCTCCCCGTTTGGGCCTTCCAAGTGAGAGGGGGTCCATTCATATTTACAAGAAATAAATATTAAACATATTTAGACCATCCCGGAACTTTTCTGGCCCTCCGGTTTTACCCGGTTTTCTCAAAACTCTTCCCGGTACTTAACCGGTGGCCCGAAACAATTCCGGTTTTTCTCTCCGATTAAATCTCAATCACTCCAAAACTTTTCCCGTGTGTTATACTCGTGCTCCTATCATTCTAGTACTCAACAAATATACCACCCTTAAGTGTGTGACCCCATAGGTTCGATAGAATACGAACATGAACCGGAAACTGACTTTCTTCGGATCAATAACCAATAGCAGAGCCATGGACACCCATAATGGTTCCCTGTCGGGACCTGGGGTTTGCATATGTAATTCCAGACACAAATCAATCATATGGAGAGCCGATAGCAATACCCACTTGTCTAAGCAGACAAGGCCAAGTACAAGACACTCTCGGAAAGCTCGAACATGAGGGGCATCCCATCCAGGCACGGATGATCAACTGAGATGGGTCCTCATCGTATGCTCACAAGTCTACATGATTATGGGTGCTGAAATCCCATACTCATAGACAAGTCGCCTCAACCATATTATCGATTGAATCATAACACTTACATAAACATACTCCAGCCCGATCTCTTAGTCGGGGTCTCGGGCGGTCTCGATCGTACAAAGAAGTGTGCCACGTGACGGAGTCACGAGCAATCGGATCGCGATGCCCAAAGCTGCGCACATCTCAGGGCCACTTGGTGTAAGAAAGACCGCCGGCGAGAGCACAACTAAGGTATCGAACCCCACACATGACATGCACGATATAAACATACACGCAACATGCATGCCAAGTGTATAACAGCAGGTAACACAACATGAACTCTACAAACTCATAGACTTTATTGCATCTGCTAAACAGAGCAGATATAGTAGTGTTACAAGCAGAGATCACATGACTGTGATCCAACATTACATCAAACAACAACGGAAGCAAATTATGTCTTAGTAAAGACAAGGTTAACAAATGGCTTAAGAAGCTTGAAAGAAAATACAACGACCCTCCAAAGGAACCAAGCTGCTGTCTGGAACTATACGACTTAGTCAGCGTCGAGCTCGAAGTAGAGGCCACCATCAGGGTCAGTGGTATCCTCTCTAAAACATAGAATAAGCAAACGTGAGTACAAAGTCGTACTCAGCAAAACTTACATCAGAACTATACTACTTATGCTCAGGTATCAAGGTAAAGGCAAGTGGGGTTGTAATGCAGAATTCTTTGACTTGGCTATCCTGTACTACAACTATATAGAGTTGAGATGAGAGGCGCACACGAGTCCATCTAATCTTGATCACCACATCAATACACCACCATGGGTCCTTCCTCGACTTCCCCACGAGGAAGCAACCCAAAGCACTCACACTTATCTTGCGATTTTTAGAGTATCCATTTGAGTTGTCTAATAATCAAGTAAAGGTCTCCAAGTAGTCCATAACCGCGGACACGACTATTCGAATAGAGTATTACCCTGCAGGGGTGTACGCTTCACACACGTGTCATCACTTACCACCCGTGACTCGTCATCCTTCAAGCGGATGTCGGACGAGGATAAACACCAAGGCACTTACCTCACGGCTCCAACTCTAGTCCAGGGGATCGCCTATCTGAGTATGTACCCCAATCGGGAATCCGACCGGGGTTTCCGTTCAGGACCCAGACGATGTATGGACGGTCCGGCAAGCCCACCTCGATGGATGGAACTGCGCTTGCCTAAAACCGTGCTACAAAGTAACCGTGCATCTCCTCCCACTCCGGCATAAAATCAAATCGAAGTAGCAATAACCCATGCGAATCCTGGACCATAGTCGGGGTGAGTTAGTAGGCCAAACGGGGTCCATAGTCGATGTGGAAGTACTCTTGTCTTGGATCACAACACGATGTGGAAGAGCAGTTGTCTCCGGGCTCGCCATCTTCTTCACTGTGGGGTTGTCGTGGACGGCGACCTCTCTGGACATCTTTTCCTGGCTTGTTGTCGTCTCTGGCCGCTCGGGCTCACGGCAGTGAACTTCGGTGGTCTCGGGGTGGAGCGATTTCTTGTGAGAGAGAGCGAGTGAGTGACCAGGGAGAGAGGGAAGTGGACGAGGACGACTTGGGACGTCTCCAGGCGCGAGTACATGGACGGGGAAAGCAGGAGGAGGCCAGGACTCGGCGGCGGCCACGGCATGCCTTCCACCGAGCACCTTCGGGGCGTGGGGAGGAAGATGACAAGAAAAAAAGGCTGTTGGGCTGGGCCGGCTTCTGCTCGTTTGGGCCAGGTAAGTGGGGCTTTGCCCCTTTACTTTTTCTTTTTATTATTTTCTGTTTTCTTTGTTTTGTATGGGATAAAATATCCAAACATTTTTATAACATCTCCAAACATTTTATTTGGACTTATGTGACATAGTACTAGCCACTCCCAAGTTTTGAAGATTTTTGAAATTCAAAACATTTGAATTCCAATTCAAATAAGGTTATTATTAAATTTCCAAGCCCTTCTCTTAATTTTTGAAAAATCTTGGAGCATGAAGTGGGACCCACTTCACTTTATATGTGATCATGCCCATTTATAGAGATTTTCAAAAAGTTCAGAAGATTTTTGGAAAAATATTTTTGTCTGGCCATTTATTTAAATTCTGTTTGAGGCTTTTCCAAATCCCCAATTATTAAATAAACGAAATTTAAACATGATGCCTTATTTCTAGAAATAAAAAGCACATACCAAAACTAGGGTTGTGACAACTCGCCCCCACTCAAAAGAATCTCGTCCCGAGATTCAAGACGTAAGGTAAGAGGGAAAATCTTCAAAGATGTATCTTCAAGAAGATCGAGAACCTCGCGATCAACTCATGGAATGAGATATGAAAACATCTCTTGAGTTGAGACACAAGACACACATCAAAATTATGGAAGGAGGTAGGGGAGCTTCAATTTGGTAGACAACAGTTCCACGCTAAAGTAGATGGTGAATAGGTTCCACACATTGAAACTTGTTAACTATCTACTTCAATACGAGACACCTTAGGGGAGGTGACTCAAGAATATCTCCCAAGTCAGGCAAAAAGAATAACTTTTGATACATGTAAGGCCCGATATGCGGTACTGTTCCAGATCTAGATGTTTCCATCCAGAACCGAGGACGAAGCACATATCGATCCCACCGCGACATATGACATAACCATATGCCCCGGATTTCCAACATGATATCACAACATTACAGATACAAGGATACAAAATCTCATACAATCAACATACAACTGCCTCAATACAATACAACAGCGGAAGATACATGTATGAGTACAGACTACAATCAAATGCCTAGTGGAAAAAGAAAATCATCGATTCCCATAACCACACGGGTCCAGGCCCTCCGCCGGGATCCGCCTAACTAGTCGTCGTCGAGTCTCCACGTGAAACGTCGATCACCATACCTGTTGTCGATCAAGAACCCTGAAAAGAGTTTGGGGGTAGTATCATGAGTACAGAAGTACTCAGCATCCAACTGTAGTGGTCAACTGACCCAGCAAGGACTTCATCACTCGTCATTCTAGGACAACTAGTAGTTTACGGTAAGGATGGGGTAAGTGGTGAGGTTGATGTCGCACTAGCATTTATGAAGTGGCTAACGATCTAGAGGGTAAGATAAGGATCAAAGCATTCGATGAGGAATCGCCTCCAGCAAGTCTTGCTATCAACTACTACGCAAACATAACACCTATCCTATCCTTGTCCTCCTCTTCGCATCCCGACGAAGAAGAAGCAGTCAAGGCACACACACATTGATCAAGTTATATTAAGATTATCTCGGTTGTTGTTGTTGTCTATGAACAAGGAGTAGTTCTCAAGTCGTCCATAACCGTGGACACGGCTTCTCGAAAAGATTTAACCCTGCAGGGGTGTACCAACTGCCCATTACAAGGCTCCTCACGCACGTCCATCTCTCTCAGTTGCTACCCATCACAGGCAACCATTTTATGATTTAGTTCTGAGAGATCCAAAACGACAGGTCCCTCTATCTAACAACGAACAAATCCGGGTGGCCCCCGAGGAGTCGACACCCAATCCAAAAGCCGGCCACACTCTCGGATAGGACCCTTCCGTATGGCTAAGGTCGGGGTTAGCCTCACCTATATAACAGGGGACTTCCCTAGCTCACCAGTGTGTACCAACAAAGGAACTCTGTCTCTGCTGGCCTGAGTTGTCTTAAATCCACTGGCTGCAGACCAGTTATGCATGCGGGTTTCAAATGGTAAATCAGCTTGGGCCACCACTAGAAATGTTTGAAGCTAGGTAGGTAAGAAGAGGGGGCCCCATAGTATCCCACACGCGGTTAGGCACGCTCAGTCTTAAAACCAATACCCGGATCTCGGATCCTAGGTGACTCGAATGGAACAAAGCGTCGGGGCGAGATAACCTGGAATTTCCATCCTTCGTCGAAGATAGTCAACATTATAATAATCATATCATCAATAACAATAATAATAATGTGATATCCCAAACCAAGGACTAACAGGGTAACATCGTAGCATCCTAAGCATGCATACTAAGCAAGGGTTGAGCAACGAGCAATAGTAACATAGCAGTACAAGGTTTGCTGGGAGGGGACATGGCTGTATCGGTTTGAAAGAGGTTGTAAACATGTGGTAGGATCAAACATCGAACCTAACCTAGACTAGCATGCAAACCGCTGGTTGAAATAGAATGGATCAGAATTAATGTATAGTCCTTGACTGTTGATAAGTCGGGTTCCGAAGGTGTAGTTGATCGCAAGCTCGCATCGTCTCCGAGAGGTACCTGCGGAAGCACACAAGACGGTAAACACTGGAAAGCAGTCAACAAGAAAGCATCTATTACTACGAAGCAAACACGAGCAATCATCAAAAAGAAGGCAAAACGAGACATCGCACCTACCGTCGAGAGCGGTTACTAACAGGTTAAGTGGAGTACTCATCACACACGACGATACCGCACATTTAGAGAGGTTCAAGTTGTTCAGCTACAAGTGATCAACCAATGGTGGTTAACATTGCAAGGCACCCAAGCATGGCATGTCACACAATCATGGCAAGAGGTGAAGCATAAAGTAAACTATCTAATCTACTCACTTTAAGTGGTGGTAAAACCTATACATGGCAAACTATTGCGGACCCCACGATAAAAATGGAATTTTGGTACTGTTTTGACCTAAAGCATATTTCATAATTTTATTAGCAAGCAAGAGCAGCATAAACACAATCTACACAAGATTCTAGTCAAGTTACATGTAAGGAACATTTTAAACAGAGCAACGGTTAAAAAGTTATTAAATAAACAATTTGCAGTGGCATGCAATGTAATTAGCAAGCAAACAGCATGTAAACAAAGTCAAACATGGCAAAGGAAAACATTTTATTAATCTACACAAAACACTAAGCAAGTTTCATGTTCAACGCGTTGCGATCCGAGCTACGGTTGAAAAGTTACGGGCATCGCAAGAAAAATAATACAATCTGCCAATTTTTATTAATAAACTAGAAAAAAAGAGTGTTGGGCCGAATCTGCCCAAATGGGCCTAACACAGGGGTGGGCGCTGGATACTAAACAACGCCTACGAGCGTAATATAGCAGGAGCAGGTTAGTGGGCCGAGCCCAACAGGAAATATAAATAAAAAATAAAAAAAAGAGGAGGCTGCCTCACCGAGCTGGGCCGGCCCAGGAAGCGGGGCGGGCTGGGGCGCTGGAGCCGGTTGGGCTAGCCAGCCCACACGAGAGGCCACACACGGGCGCCCCGTTCGTTCCCGACGGGAATTGCAGGCGGTGGCGGGTGGCGCTGCTCCGGCTGGCCATGGAGCGGGCGCAGGGCAAGCGGGGAGTCGGAGAGGCGCGCAGGAGAGCTGGGGTGGCCGGATCCGCCGTGTTCCATCGCCGGTGAGGTCCACGGCGGGGCACGGCTCGGGCTCTCGGAGCTTCCTTCCATGGCGGCCTGTGTCTTGATCTGAGATGGAGAGGGAGGTGAGGTAGGAGAGAAGGAAAGGAGAAGGAAGGGTGAGGCGCGGGAGGAGGCGACCTGCAGGGGTGCGGCTGCGGCGGCATCTCGCCGGTGATGGTCGGAGCCACGCGGCGGCGGCTCGGGCATCGGGGCGGCTCGGGCGTGGAGTAGAGGCTCCACGGGCGGAACACGGGAACGGGGAGGAGCTCGGCAGGGGCTAGTTTCTGGTGACGTGGCGCGACATGAGGCGTCCGATTCAGATCGGACGGTGCTGATCGGCCACCAGATCTGGATGTGGTGGAATTGGGTGTGCACTGAAATCGAGGTGGGGTGGCGGCTGGGTTAGGGGAAACCTTAATCTGGCTTAGCTTTGCTGCCTAAAATGGCTAGGATGTGCTACTATATATAGTAGGGGGTGTTTGCGAGGGGTTTCGGGCCACGAAATGGCCCGTTTCGGGTCCGATTTTTGGGTGGGCTAGAAACCAAAGATAAGCGGAGAAACCGGGGGTCCAGCTAAAGGCACGCGCGGCATTTTGTAAATACGTCCCTCGGACTTATACCGGCTACCATGCCTGGCACATCCGAACGTTCACCTACCCGACGAAGTCGGACACGCGCGAAATTTGAAACAAAGCATCGCCACACTGTAAGCACGTCGTCTACAACGTTTCACGCCCAACCGAGACGACGATTAACTCCTGATAAGAATAACCCATCTAAATATAAATGGGGGTTTTGCCGCAACGATGGATATGGCTGGTCCTGTGCGGGTTTTTGCGACGGTGATCGGGTGAAACCCGGTGTCGCATAGGTCGAGTGTCAGCGTGGCAAGGGTCAGTCCCCGTCCAGTACGAGATAAGAGGGGGGAAAATAATCGCCGATCGATAAATCGGGGATGCAAACACCGCAGACAAATCAGACAATCAAACAATTCACACCGAAAACAAATTTTTAATTTTTGTGAAATCTGGGCTGTTACAATACAACAACACCAACAAGGGATCTCGTCCCGAGATCCTGGACGATCCGGGGGAGAGGGGGGAGAGAAAAGAGAGACGACGATCTTCAACACCACCAACAAGGGACTCTGCTCCCTGTCGGCGTCGAGCTTCCTTCGAGATAAATTTCCGCAGAGAGACGGCAACATCGAAAAACGAAACCGTCAGTGTCAAGAGGAAGAACGACAATGAAAGCTAGATCAAAGGACAATGATTTTCGACGCAAGTCGTGAAAACACTGGGCAAAAGGATGGATGGAAACGGGTGACCAAGATGATACCCAAAATCGGAGAAGCTAAATGTACTACAGGAATTCCCAAACCTGAGATCGGAATCGAGACAATACGCTGCAAGCAAGGAATTGTAACGGTTCCGAAGCTCCACACACTCGAGATCCTAGAGTTTGAAGGGGATAAGGCGAAATTAAAACACTTACGACACTTGTCCTGACCAGAGCAAGGGTAAGAAGTAAAAATAATCCTACTCTCCGATAACTAACTTAGTAACTACAAAATAATTTTTGTCTAGACTCGACTTCGGCCAGAGAAGGGATCCTACTTTCGGTAAGGCTCTGATACCAAGTTGTAAGGTCCGATATGCGGTACTGTTCCAGATCTAGATGTTTCCATCCAGATCCGGGGACGAAGCACATATCGATCCCACCGCGACATATGACATAGCCATATGCCCCGGATTTCCAACATGATATCACAACATTACAGATACAAGGATACAAAATCTCATACAATCAACATACAACTGCCTCAATACAATACAACAGCGGAAGATACATGTATGAGTACAGACTACAATCAAATGCCTAGTGGAAAAAGAAAATCATCGATTCCCATAACCACACGGGTCCAGGCCCTCCGCCGGGATCCGCCTAACTAGTCGTCGTCGAGTCTCCACGTGAAACGTCGATCACCATACCTGTTTTCGATCAAGAACCCTGAAAAGAGTTTGGGGGTAGTATCATGAGTACAGAAGTACTCAGCATCCAACTGTAGTGGTCAACTGACCCAGCAAGGACTTCATCACTCGTCATTCTAGGACAACTAGTAGTTTACGGTAAGGATGGGGTAAGTGGTGAGGTTGATGTCGCACTAGCATTTATGAAGTGGCTAACGATCTAGAGGGTAAGATAAGGATCAAAGCATTCGATGAGGAATCGCCTCCAGCAAGTCTTGCTATCAACTACTACGCAAACATAACAACTATCCTATCCTTGTCCTCCTCTTCGCATCCCGACGAAGAAGAAGGAGTCAAGGCACACACACATTGATCAAGTTATATGAAGATTATCTCGGTTGTTGTTGTCTATGAACAAGGAGTAGGTCTCAAGTCGTCCATAACCGTGGACACGGCTTCTCAAAAATATTTAACCCTGCAGGGGTGTACCAACTGCCCATTACAAGGCTCCGCACGCACGCCCATCTCTCTCAGTTTCTACCCATCACAGGCAACCATTTTATGATTTAGTTCCGAGAGATCCGAAATGACAGGTCCCTCTATCTAACAACGAACAAATCCGGGTGGCCCCCGAGGAGTCGACACCCAATCGAAAAGCCTGCCACGCTCTCAGATCGGACTCTTCCGTATGGCTAAGGTCGGGGTTAGCCTCACCTATATAACAGGGGACTTCCCTAGCTCACCAGTGTGGAACAACAAAGGAACTCTGTCTCTGCTGGCCCGAGTTATTTTAAATCCACTGGTTGCAGACCAGTTATGCATGCAGGTTTCAAATGGTAAATCAGCTTGGGCCACCACTAGAAATGTTTGAAGCTAGGTAGGTAAGAAGAGGGGACCCCATTGTATCCCACACGCGGTTAGGCACTCTCAGTCTTAAAACCAATACCCGGAACTCGGATCCTAGGTGACTCGAATGGAACAAAGCGTCGGGGCGGGATAGCCTGGACCTTCCATCCTTCGTCGAAGATAGTCAACATTATAATAATCATATCATCAATAACAATAATAATAATGTGATATCCCAAACCAAGGAGTACCATGGTAACATCCTAGCATCCTAAGCATGCATACTAAGCAGGGGCTGAGCAACGAGCAATAGTAACATAGCAGTACAAGGTTTTCTGGGAGGGGACATGGTTGTATCGGTTTGAAAGAGGCTGTAAACATGTGGTAGCATCAAACATCGAACCTCACCTAGACTAGCATGCAAACCGCTGGTTGAAATAGAATGGATCATAAGTAATGTATAGTCCTTGCATGTTGATAAGTCGGGTTCCGAAGGTGTAGTTGATCGCAAGCTCGCATCGTCTCCGAGAGGTACCCGTGGAAGCACACAAGACGGTAAACACTAGAAAGCAGTCAACGAGCAAGCATATGTTACTACGAGGCAAACACGACCAAGCATCAACAAGAAGGCAACACGAGACATCGCACCTACCGACGAGAGCGGTTACTAACAGGTTAAGTGGAGTACTCATCACACACGACGATACCGCACATTTAGAGAGGTTCAAGTTGTTTAGCTACAAGTGATCAACCAACGGTGGTTAACATGGCAAGGCACCCAAGCATGGCATGTCACACAATCATGGCAAGAGGTGAAGCATAAAGTAAACTATCTAATCTACTCACTTTAAGTGGGGGTAAAACCTATATATGGCAAACTATTGCGGACCCCACGATAAAAATGGAATTTTGGTACTTTTTTGACCTAAAGCATATTTTATAATTTTTATTAGCAAGCAAGAGCAGCATAAACACAATCTACACAAAATTCTAGTCAAGTTACATGTAAGGAACATTTTAAACAGAGCAATGGTTAAAAAGTTATTAAATAAACAATTTGCAGTGGCATGCAGTGTAATTAGCAGGCAAACAGCATGTAAACAAAGTCAAACATGGCAAAGGAGCACATTTTATTAAACTACACAAAAAACTAAGCAAGTTTCATGTTTAACGCGTTGCGATCCGAGCTACGGTTGAAAAGTTACGAGCATCGCAAGAAAAATAATACAATCTGCCAATTTTTATTAATAAGCCAGAAAAAAAAAGAGTGTTGGGACGAATCTGCCCAAATGGTCCTAACACAGGGGTGGGCGCTGGATACTAAACAGCGCCTACGAGCGTAATATCGCAGCAGCAGGTTATTGGGCCGAGCCCAACAGGAAATAGAAATAAAATAATAAAAAAAGAGGAGGCTGCCTCACCGAGCTGGGCCGGCCCAGGAAGCGGGGCGGGCTGGGGCGCTGGAGCCGATTGGGCTAGCCGGCCCACACGAGTGGCCACGCACGAGCGCCCCGTTCATTCCCGATGGGAATGGCAGGCGGTGGCGGGTGGCGCTGCTCCGGCTGGCCATGGAGCGGGCGCAGGGCAGGCGGGGAGTCGAGGACGCGCGAAGGAGGGCTGGGGTGGCCGGATCCACCGCGTTCCATCGCCGGTGAGGTCCAAGGCGGGGCACGGCTCGGGCTCTCGGAGCTTCCTTCCATGGCGACCTATGTCTTGATCTGAGCTGGAGAGGGAGGTGAGGTAGGAGAGAAGGAAAGGAGAAGGAAGGGTGAGGCGTGGGAGGAGGCGACCTGCAGGGGTGTGGCTGGGGCGGCATCTCGCCGGTGATGGTTGGAGCCAGGCGGCGGCGGCTCGGGCATCGGGGCGGCTCGGGCGTGGAGTAGAGGCTCCAAGGGCGAAACACGGGAACGGGGAGGAGCTCGGCAGGGGCTAGTTTCTGGTGACGTGGCGCGACATGAGGCGTCCGATTCAGATCGGACGGTGCAGATCGGCCACCAGATCTGGATGTGGTGGAATTGGGTGTGCACTGAAATTGATGTGGGGTGCCGGCTGGGTTAGGGGAAACCCTATTCTGGCTTAGCTTTGCTGCCTAAAATGGCTAGGAGGTGCTACTATATATAGTAGGGGTTGTTTGCGAGGGGTTTCGGGCCACGAAATGGCCCGTTTCGGGTCCGATTTTTGGGTGGGCTAGAATCCAAAGATAGGCGAAAAAACCGGGGGTCCAGCTAAAGGCACGCGCGGCATTTTGTAAATACGCCCCTCGGACTTATAGCGGCTATTATGCCTGGCACATCCGAACATTCACCTACCCGACGAAGTCGAACACGCGCGAAATTTGAAAGAAAGCATCGCCACACTATAAGCACGTCGTCTACAACGTTTCACGCCCAACCAAGACGACAATTAACTCCCAATAAGAATAACCCATCTAAATATAAATGGGGGTTTTCCGCACCGATGGTTATGGCTGGTCCTGTGCGGGTTTTTGCGACGGTGATCGGGTGAAACCCGGTGTCGCATAGGTCGAGTGTCAGGGTGGCCAGGGTCAGTCTACGTCCAGTACGAGATAAGAGGGGGGGAAATAATCGCCGATCGATAAATTGGGGATGCAAACACCGCAGACAAATCAGACAATCAAACAATTCACACCGAAAACAAATTTTTAATTTTTGTGAAATCTGGGCTGTTACAATACAACAACACCAACAAGGGATCTCGTCCCGAGATCCTGGACGATCAGGGGGAGAGGGGGGAAGAGAAAAGAGAGACGACGATCTTCAACACCACCAACACGGGACTCTGCTCCATGTCGGCGTCGAGCTTCCTTCGAGATAAATTTTCGCAGAGAGACGGCAACGTCGAAAAACGAAACCGTCAGTGTCAAGAGGAAGAACGACAATGAAAGCTAGATCAGAGGACAGTGCTTTTTGACGCAAGTCGTGAAAACACAGGGCAAAAGGATGGATTGCAATGGGTGACCAAGATAATACCCAAAATCGGAGAAGCAAAAGGTACTACAGGAATTCCCAAACCTGAGATCGGAATCGAGACAATACGCTGCAAGCAAGGCATTGTAACGTTTCCGAAGCTCCACACTCTCGAGATCCTAGAGTTTGAAGGGGATAAGGCGAGAATTAAAACACTTAAGACACTTTTCCTGACCAGTGCAAGGGTAAGAAGTAAAAAGAATCCTACTCTCCGATAACTAACTTAGTAACTTCCAAATAATATTTGTCTAGACTCGAGTTCGGCCAGAGAAGGGATCCTACTATCGGTAAGGCTCTGATACCAAGTTGTAAGGCCCGATATGCGGTACTGTTCCAGATCTAGATGTTTCCATCTAGATCCAGGGACGAAGCACATATCGATCCCACCACGACATATGACATAGCCATATGCCCCGGATTTCCAACATGATATCACAACATTACAGATACAAGGATACAACATCTCATACAATCGGCATACAACTGCCTCAATACAATACAACAGCGGAAGATACATGTCTGAGTACAGACTACATTCAAATGCCTAGTGGCAAAAGAAAATCATCGATTCCCATAACCACACGGGTCCAGGCCCTCCGCCGGGATCCGCCTAACTAGTCCTCGTCGAGTCTCCACATGAAACGTCGATCACTATACCTGTTGTCGATCAAGAACCCTGAAAAGAGTTTGGGGGTAGTATCATGAGTACAGAAGTACTCACCATACAACTGTAGTGGTCAACTGACCTAGCAAGGACTTCACCACTCGTCATTCTAGGACAACTAGTAGTTTACGATAAGGATGGGGTAAGTGGTGGGGTTGCTGCCGCACTAGCATTTATGAAGTGGCTAACGATCTAGAGAGTAAGATAAGGAGCCAAGCATTCGATGAGGAATCGCCTCCAGCAAGTCTTGCTATCAACTACTATGCAAACATAACACCTATCCTATCCTTGTCCTCCTCTTCGCATCCCGACGAACAAGAAGAAGTCAAGGCACACACACATTGATCAAGTTATATGAAGATTATCTCGGTTGTTGTTGTCTATGAACAAGGAGTAGGTCTCAAGTCGTCCATAACCGTGGACACGGCTTCTCGAAAAGATTTAACCCTGCAGGGGTGTACCAACTGCCCATTTCAAGGCTCCGCACGCACGCCCATCTCTCTCAGTTTCTACCCATCACAGGAAACCATTTTATGATTTAGTTACGAGAGATCCGAAATGACAGGTCCCTCTATCTAACAACGAACAAATCCGGGTGGCCCCCGGGGAGTCGACACCCAATCCAAAAGCCGGCCACGCTCTCGGATCGGACTCTTCCGTATTGCTAAGGTCGGGTTAGCCTCACCTATATAACAGGGGACTTCCCTAGCTCACCAGTGTGGACCAACAAAGGAACTCTGTCTCTCCTGGCCCGAGTTGTTTTAAGTCCACTGGCTGCAGAACAGTTATGCATGCGGGTTTCAAATGGTAAATCAGCTTGGGCCACCACTAGAAATGTTTGAAGCTAGGTAGGTAAGAAGAGGGGACCCCATAGTATCCCACACGCGGTTAGGCACGCTTAGTCTTAAAACCAATACCTGGAACTCGGATCCTAGGTGACTTGAATGGAACAAAGCGTCGGGGCGGGATAGCCTGGACCTTCCATCCTTCGTCGAAGATAGTCAACATTATAATAATCATATCATGTCGGGACCCGGGGTTAGCGTATGCAAGTACAGCTAAGACATAGTCATATGGAGAGCCGAGAACCGTACCCGCTTGTCTAAGCAGACAAGGCCAAGCACAGAACGTTCTCGGAAAGCATTGTACGTGAGGGGCATCCCATCCAGGCCGGATGATCAACTAAGATGGGTCCTCATCGTTCGCACACAAGTCAAATGATATGGGTGGTGAACTCCCATATTCAAAGACAAGTCGCCTCAACCATACTAACGACTATCTCATAACTCTTACATAGACTTACTCCAGCCCGATCACTTAGTCGGGGTCTAGGGCGGGCTCGATCATACCACAAAGTGTGCACGAGACGGAGTCTCGAGCAATCGCATCGCGATGCCCCAAGCTGCGCACATCTAAGGGCCACTTGGTGTATGAAAGACCGCCATCCAGAACACAACTAAGGTCTCGAAAACCCATACAAAGACATGCATGTTATAAACATACACGCAGCACACATGCCTTGTATGAACAGCAGGTATCATTGCAATTCTCTACAAAGTATAATTTTTATTGATAACTCTTATAGAGTGCACACAGAGATCACAAACATGTGATCCAACATTACAACACAGGCGGAAGAAAATTATGTCTGAGTACATACAAGTTTAACAAATGGCTTAAGAATCCTTATTTAAACACAAGCCCTCCACGAGGGAACCAGTCGTCTGACTGGGACTAGACTAGTTGATCTTCAGTCGTCCAGCTCGATGAAGAAGCCACCTTCGGGGTCAGTGGTATCATCTAAAACATAGATTAAGCAAACGTGAGTACAAAGTCATACTCAGCAAGACTTACATAGGAGCTATACTACTCATGCACATATATCAAGGTAAAGGGAGGTGGGGTTCACTTGCAGAAATGCCAGCTTTGACTTGGCTAGTCCTGAACTACGAGTACCAGACTTTGAGGTAAGAAGCATACACGAGTCCACTACTTTCTCCAACCAATTACACCACTATGGTGCCTTCCTCGACTTCCCACGAGAAAGCACGCCATAGCACTCACACTTATCTTGGTGTGTTTTAGAAGTATCCAGTTCAAGTTGTCTAATAATCAAGCTAAGCTTTCCAAGCAGTCCATAACCGCGGACGCGGCTATTCGAATAGTTTTGTTAACGCTGCAGGGGTGTACCGCTACACACACATGATCATCATTTACCGCCTTTGATCTCGACACCATTCAAGGGGTGCCAGCGAGGATGCTCACCACAACTGTTACCTCATAGCCGATCTAGTCCGAGAAAGCCGCCTACTTGGGTTGGTTACCACAATCGTGAACCCGGCCGGTTTACCGAAGTGGACCCAAGTGATGTGTGCGTGGTGCATAAGCCGGTCTCGGATGAGCCGTTCTCTCACTTAGCAGCCAGGCCACAGACCTACCAGAACTCCGAACTATTGCGACATCTGGACATCGAAAGGGATGAGTTAGTAAGTTGAGAGGGGTCAGTGAGCCCAATGTGTGGTTGTACTCTTCATCTTGGATCACCACACAAGAACTCGGACTTAGGGCGGTGTTCCACGAGACAACCCACCGTGTACTCCTACACAGCCTCTCATCGTTCACCTTGTATTAGGGTCGATTCACCAACACTATTCTACCATCATCAACATGATCACTACCATCCCGACTCACATCACAGTAACATCATGGTATCATACTAAGCATGCAATAAGCGATAAACATTTGCAGGGGCCACATGATATCAACCAACTCCTACATTTGCTAGGATTGTGGTTTGCTTACTACTGTGACAAAATGATAGGTCATGCAAAGGAATGGGTTCATCTATGCGGTAGAAACGTAGCATGGTGATCATCCTAAAGAATGCATAAGCGAGACATGAGAGGGAAGTGGGATTTTATCGACATGATCAATGGGGGTTTGCTTGCCTTGCTGACGAGGTTCGGGTTCGAGGTCTTCAACGAAGGGGCAGCCTCCGGCTCCGGTTTCACCTCTACTCGACAAACAACAAGCAAAGTAGCAAAGTAAATACAATGCACAATCACATGATGAAAGGTTGGAACTTGATGTAAATGCTTTGATGTGTGAAGCAATTCCATTTAAATGGAGTATATTGCAAACTGAATTGAAAATTCAAACTCCAATTTGAATTCAAACTTAACCAAGTTACATGTGACATTGTTTGATCATTTTGAACCTTTTGGAAATGTGTATGATATGCCTCTGAAGTGTGGTTGAAATATAGCATAATTCCATGGTCCAAGTTGCAAAAGCATTTGATTTGAATTTGAATTAATTCCAAATAATTCAAATGACATATGCTACTGGTCCCATTTTAAAATCAACTCAAACATAGTTGAAAGTTGGATTTTTTGATAGCTTATTTTCTCCTGAGCATTTTTCATATATTATTTGTCCAATTTGGAGTTAATATGAATTTTCTATGAATTTCCAAAGTTTGGGGTATTTTTTGGATTTTTCTGAATTTCTTTAATTCATTTCAATTTCTGGAAATTCAAATAATAGATTTATTGCGCCAGGCTGACGTCAGGGGGGGGGCTGACATGTGGGGTCACTCTGTCAGTGACTGGGTTAATTAACCCGGCTGGTTAATTTAATCCAGTGGCTTAATTAAGCCACTGGGCCCACTTGTCATTGGCTCTGGGGGGATCATTAGGGGTGGATTAGGGCTAACCCACCGCCGGCTAAACGCCGGCGGCCTGGCCACGGCGGCGCACTCGCCGGAATGGGCTAGGGGCCACGGGAGGCTACAGGGAGGACACCATCGGGTGCAGCATCGTCGTCCGCGTCGTCTGGAAGCAACAGGGGGTCACGGGGAGGTCGGGATGGACGGCGGCGACTAACCCGGCGGAAACAGAGAACCGGCGAGGTCGTAGTCGAGGCTAGGGAGCACGGATTCAGCTGGGACTTGGCGCATTCGAACGCTAGTGCACGCAGGAGTCAAACGCGTGCACTGGAGCGAGGAGGGCGACGACCATGGCGTCGAGGAGCTCGGGTTCTCATGGAGGATCCGGCTAGAGGGAGAAATCAAGGGGGAAAAGTTAGGGGTTTTGATCCCGAGCTCACCATGAGTCTAACTGAAGCGACGGCTTGCTCGAGGAGGTTCCAACGGCGGCGAATCGACGACGGCGAGCTCGCGGGTCCGGCGAGAGGTTGAAGAAGATGGCGTCGGCTCGGGGAGGAATTTGGGATCCAGCTTCTGCGTGAAGACGAAGTCGATGACGAGGAGCACGGTGGACTTGCTGGCTTGAGCTCTAGGGCACGGTGGCCACGTCGTCCACGGCGGTGCGCTCCGGTGAAGCTTTGGGTGACGACGAATTCGAGCGTAGGAGGAGGGGAAGAAGCTCTGGAGGGGGGAAACGGACGTGGCGTGCTCCAGGGAGTCTCCAGGCACGAGAAGAGGGCACGGGGAGGCCTGGAAGGTGCTCGGCGGCGACGTGGCGCCCACGGCTGGCTCGATGGCATTCCACCGAGCAGCTTGGAGGCGCGGGGCGGGGAAGAAGACCCCTGTGCCCTTTTGGGCCGGCTGGGCTGGGTTGGCCGGCTTCGCCTAGGCGACAGGTAAGGGTTTCTATTTTCCTTTTCTGTTTTTCTTTTCTGACATTTGTTTTGCAGAGCTAAATTAAATAGCTAGGCATTTTATTAAATGCTGAAATTTTTTATATGGCCTCATAATAATATAGACTAGCGACTTATAAAATTTAAACATTTTTAAAATTCAAATAATTTGAATCTTAACTCAAATAGGGTTATTTGATTAATTCCAAGGCACTGTTTGAATATTTGAAAAATCTATGAGCATGGGATGGGTCCCACATCACTTGATATGTGATCACACTCATTTATAAGACTTTTCAAAAATCTAACATGAATTTTTGGAGAAGATTTTTATCTGGCCATTTGAATTAATTCATCTGGGGGGGTTTCCTTCTCCCATTTTTCTTTTGATTTTGATTTCAAAGATTTCTTTTGAACTTTTGACTTGATGCAAGTGAAATGCTAACCCTAGCACATTACCTAACAGAGGGTTCTGACATATCATCAATAACAATAATAATAATGTGATATCCCAAACCAAGGAGTAACAGGGTAACATCGTAGCATCCTAAGCATGCATACTAAGCAGGGGCTGAGCAACGAGCAATAGTAACATAGCAGTACAAGGTTTGCTGGGAGGGGACATGGCTGTATCGGTTTGAAAGAGGCTGTAAACATGTGGTAGGATCAAACATCAAACCTAACCTAGACTAGCATGCAAACAGCTGGCTGAAATAGAATGGATCATAAGTAATGTATAGTCCTTTCCTGTTGATAAGTCGGGTTCCGAAGGTGTAGTTGATCGCAGGCTCGCATCGTCTCCGAGAGGTACCCGCGGAAGCACACAAGAAGGTAAACACTGGAAAGCAGTCAACGAGCAAGCATCTATTACTACGAAGCAAACACGACCAAGCATCAACAAGAAGGCAACACGAGACATCGCACCTACCGTCAAGAGCGGTTACTAACAGGTTAAGTGGAGTACTCATCACACACGACGATACCGCACATTTAGAGAGGTTCAAGTTTTTTAGCTACAAGTGATCAACCAACGGTGGTTAACATGGCAAGGCACCCAAGCATGGCATGTCACACAATCATGGCAAGAGGTGAAGCATAAAGTCACCTATCTAACCTACTCACTTTAAGTGGGGGTAAAACCTATACATGGCAAACTATTGCGGACCCCACGATAAAAATGGAATTTTGGTACTTTTTTTACCTAAAGCATATTTTATAATTTTTATTAGCAAGAAAGAGCAGCATAAACACAGTCTACACAAAATTCTAGTCAAGTTACATGTAAGGAACATTTTAAACAGAGCAACGGTTAAAAAGTTATTAAATAAACAATTTGCAGTGGCATGCAGTGTAATTAGCAAGCAAACATCATGTAAACAAAGTCAAACATGGAAAAGGAGCACATTTTATTAATCTACACAAAAAACTAAGCAACTTTCATGTTTAACGCGTTGCGATCCGAGCTACGGTTGAAAAGTTACGGGCATCGCAAGAAAAATAATACAATCTGCCAATTTTTATTAATAAACCATAAAAAAAGAGTGTTGGGCCGAATTTGCCCAAATGGGCCTAACACAGCGGTGGGCGCTGGATACTAAACAGCGCCTACGAGCGTAATATAGCAGCAGCAGGTCAGTGGGCCAAGCCCAATAGGAAATAGAAATAAAAAAATAAAAAAAAGAGGAGGCTGCCTCACCGAGCTGGGCCGGCCCAGGAAGCGGGGCGGGCTGGGGCGCTGGAGCCGGTTCGGCTAGCCAGCCCACACGAGCGGCCACGCACGGGCGCCCCGTTCGTTCCCGACAGGAATGGCAGGCGGTGGCGGGTGGCGCTGCTCCGGCTGGCCATGGAGCGGGCGCAGGGAAAGCGGGGAGTCGGGGAGGCGCGGAGGAGGGCTGGGGTGGCCGCATCCGCCGCGTTCCATCGCCGGTGAGGTCCAAGGCGGGGCGCGGCTCGGGCTCTCGGAGCTTCGTTCCATGGCGGCATGTGTCTGGATCTGAGATGGAGAGGGAGGTGAGGTAGGAGAGAAGGAAAAGAAAAGGAAGGGTGAGGCGCGGGATGAGGCGACCTGCAGGGGTGCGGCTTCGACGGCGTCTCGCCAGTGATTGTCGGAGCTAGGCGGCGGCGGCTCGAGCATCGGGGTGGCTCGGGTGTGGAGTAGAGGCTCCACGGGCGAAACACGGGAACGGGGAGGAGCTCGACAGGGGCTGGTTTCTGGTGACGTGGCACGACATGAGGCGTCCGATTCAGATCGGACGGTGCAGATCGGCCACCAGATCTGGATGTGGTGGAATTGGGTGTGCACTGAAATTGAGGTGGGGTGGAGGCTGGGTTAGGGGAAACCCTAATCTGGCTTAGCTTTGCTGCCTAAAATGGCTAGGAGGTGCTACTATATATAGTAGGGGGTGTTTGGGAGGGGTTTCGGGCCACGAAATGGCTCGTTTCGGGTCTGATTTTCGGGTGGGCTAGAATCCAAAGATAAGCGAAGAAACGGGGGGTCCAGCTAAAGGCACGCGCGGCATTTTTTAAATACGCCCCTCGGACTTATACCGGCTACTATGCCTGGCACATCCGAACGTTCACCTACCCGACGAAGTCGGACACACGCGAAATTTGAAATAAAGCATCGCCACACTGTAAGCACGTCGTCTACAACGTTTCACGCGCAACCGAGACGACGATTAACTCCCGATAAGAATAACCCATCTAAATATAAATGGGGGTTTTTCCGCACCGATGGTTATGGCTGGTCCTGTGTGGGTTTTTGCGACAGTGATCGGGTGAAACTCGATGTCGCATAGGTCGAGTGTCAGGGTGGCAAGGGTCAGTCTCCATCCAGTACGAGATAAGAGGGGGGGAAATAATCGCCGATCGATAAATCGGGGATGCAAACACCGCAGACAAATCAGACAATCAAACAATTCACACCGAAAACAAATTTTTAATTTTTGTGAAATCTGGGTTGTTACAATACAGTGATCATAGAAGTTTCTTTCGCCAAAATCAGGCATATAAAACGATCTTTGAAGGAATTCGAAAGAATGGCACACTCAAATTTGGATGGAAACTATGGTCAAAGAGATAATTCGGCAAACGAGAGGCACAATCCCATTTCATACCGAAGCATATAACCTAGTGGTTGAGCATGCTTTCTATACCTTGAGCATTCCACATTCATTTGGCTTAACCAAATCTATGCCGAAGATCTTGGTAACACTTCATACAACCATGATGAATATATGTGGGGAATACAGATACAAAGGAAGATAATACCTTCTCAGATATGTTTTCTTGGTATAGCAAGATGCTTGCCAACATAACTTGTCTGGATGATCGACCGAGAGACATTTAGCACTCCACTTATAATGTTCTCCTTGATGTTCTAGATACCATGATCATGCTTCGAAGTAACATCGATATGGTCATCAAGTAAAGGTCGGACTTCGGAACACAAAGGATCCATAAGGAACAACTTCTAGAATAAGTCATACAATATCCTCATGGAGGAGTGGCTAATAATGAATGGCATTTGGGGATGCTTTCAAGAATGGTGGCTAGGTTCATCGCAGGAATAACTGTATTCATAAGAAGCTGGCTTACTGGGTGGTTTTGTTGTGGATGATCATGGCTTACTAGGAACTACAACAGATATGTCAGAGTAACAAGTACCCTGGCACAAAGGTTAGCGTGGCTACTCCGGCTAAAAGTCATCTGAAGTGGGAAGAAATATCTGCAAATGCATCAACACCGGATCCTAGAAATCGGATGCTCCTAAAAAAGAATTCCTACAATGAATCGGACAGCATAACGGTTGTACCGGGATGAAAAATGAGACAACCTGCAAGAATTGGGACATAACTTTCTCAAGAAACTCAATAGAATGATGAAACTGGGGACAACAACACTTCTACGGCTATAGAGAAGCAATCAACGAGATGTCCTAGTAGAGACAAAGAAGAGCCTAGTCCTATCTTCCCGTAGAAAAGATGAGGGTGACTCAGAATTCAGATCGAAGAGGTCAAGAGAAAAATGAAGTCTTATGTTGTTCCCATATACACCCAAGTAACTATATAACTATAGAATGCTAGACTCGACATCGACCTAGGCTTGATAGTCATACAGACAGTCCTGCTCTGATACTAAGTCTGTCGGGACCCGGGGTTTACATATGTAATTCCAGTCACAACTCAATCATATGGAGAGCCGAGAGCCATACCCACTTGTCTAAGCAGACAAGGCCAAGTACAAGACACTCTCCGAAAGCTCAAACGTGAGGGGAATCCCATCCAGGCCCGGATGATGAACTGAGATGGGTCCTCATCGTCCGCTCACAAGTCTAAATGATTATGGGTGGTGAAATCCCATACACATAGACAAGTCACCTCAACCATATTATCGATTGAATCATAACACTTACATAAATAGACTCTAGCCCGATCTCTTAGTCGGGGTCTTGGGCGGGCTCGATCGTACAACGAAGTGTGCCACGTGACGGAGTCACGTGCAATCGCATCGCGATGCCCCAAGCTGCGCACATCTCAGGGCCACTTGGTGTAAGAAAGACCACCGGCGAGAGCACAACTAAGGTATCGAACCCCACACATGACATGCACGATATAAACATACACGCAGCATGCATGCCAAGGGTATAACAGCAGGTAACACAACATGAACTCTACAAACTCATAGACTTTATTGCATCTGCTAAACAGAGCAGATATAGTAGTGTTACGAGCAGAGATCACATGACTGTGATCCAACATTACATCAAACAACAACGGAAGACAATTATGTCTTAGTAAAGACAATGTTAACAAATGGCTTAAGAAGCCTGAAAGAAAATACAACGACCCTCCAAAGGAACCAGGTTGTTGTCTGGAACTATACGACTTAGTCGGCGTCGAACTCGAAGTAGAGGCCACCATCAGGGTCAGTGGTCTCCTCTCTAAAACATAGAATAAGAAAACGTGAGTACAAAGTCGTACTCAACAAGACTTACATCAGAACTATACTACTTATTCTCAGGTATCAAAGTAAAGGCAAGTGGGGTAGTAATGCATAAAGCTTTGACTTGGCTATCCTGTACTACGACTACATAGAGTTGAGATGAGAGGCGCACACGAGTCCATCTAATCTTGATCACCACATAAATACACCATCATGGGTCCTTCCTCGACTTCCCCACGAGGAAGCAACCCAAAGCACTCACACTTATCTTGCGATTTTTAGAGTATCCATTTGAGTTGTCTAATAATCAAGTAAAGGTCTCCAAGTAGTCCATAACCGCGGACACGACTATTCGAATAGATCATTACCCTGCAGGGGTGTACGCTTCACAAACGTGTCATCACTTACCGCCCGTGACTCGTCATCCTTCAAGCGGATGTCGGACGAGGATAAACACCAAGACACTTACCTCACGGCTCCAACTCTAGTCCAAGGGATCGCCTATCTGAGTATGTACCCCAATCGGGAATCCGGGCGGGGTTTCCGTTCAATACCCAGACGATGTATGGACGGTCCGGCAAGCCCACCTCAACGGATGGAACTGCGCTTGCCTAAAACCGTGCTACAAAGTAACCGTGCATCTCCTCCCACTCCGGCACAAAATCAAATCGAAGAAGCAATAACCCATGCGAATCCTGGACCATAGTCGGGTTGAGTTAGTAGGCCAAACGGGGTCCATAGCCCTGCATGTGGAAGTACTCTTGTCTTGGATCACAACACGAGAACTCGAGGCCTAGGGCAGTGTAAATGAGACAACCCACTGTGTACTCCTACACAGCCTCTCATTGTTCACCTTTGTTAGGGTGACTTCACCAACACATTACCATTACATTGCATTGTTATCTACCATCCCAATACATCACCAAGATGGATCAACTTCATTGCAAACAACTCTAGCATGGCATAGCATAACATGGATGAAGGGCCACATGATGAACACAATCAATCCTGGATCTGCTAGGTTGAGGTTTTCTTAATACTGTGGCAGCAATGATAGGTCATGCAAAGGATGGGTTCAACTAGCGGTAGAACGGTAACATGTGAATCACCTAATCATGCATAAGAGAACAAGAGGGAAATGGGTTTATATAGACATGATCAATGGGGTTTGCTTGCCTTGTTGACGATCACGAGGTGTCACTCTTCAAGGCAGTCGGAAACTACGTCCGGCGATGAATCTATCGAGAAGAGGCAAACACCGAGACAACAAAGTATAAACATCACATTGCAATGCACAATCAACAAATGAATCATGGCATGGTACTGATGTGACCTATGTTCAATTTTCAACAAGTTAATTGAAGTTGATTTGAAAAAGGAATTCAAATTCAAACTCCAAATGTTGTTCAAATTATCCCAAGTTGCATTTGTTAATGTTTGGATATGGTAAACCATGTAGTCATGTGTATGATATGCCTCTGATGTTAAAGTAATAAGGTTGGCATTAGAAAGGTTTAAATTGAAATGATTTAAACATTTATTTTGAATTATTCCAAATAACCCAAATAGTTAAATGCTACTGGTCCATCATCATAGATGTGTTTTTAATCTATGAATATATGATATTTGGGATCCTTGAATTTTTCTGATGATTTTTCATATATTATTTATTTGATTTGGAGTTATGGTTTAAAAGTTATTCAATTTCAAAGATTTAAAATTTTTCTGGAATATTTTAAAATCTGGAAAATTGATTTACTGCGTCAGCATGGCATCATGCTGACGTCAGGGGTGCTGACTGGTCAAACTGACGCCTGGGACCCACCTGTCATTGACACAGGGGGTTAATCCCTTTTTAATAAAAAATGGCAGGGGGTTAGGGGTGACAGGGCCCCACCTGTCATTGGGTGATTAGGGGGATTAGGCCCTAATCACATGGCCACGTTGGCGCGGCCGGCGGTTAGCCGCCGGTGACCTGCAGCCGTGGCGGCGCCCACTGGATACGGCTGGGCACGGGGAAGGCACCACCCTGCTCCCCGTGGCATCGCGCACCCAGTGGCGCATGTCGTGGTCCTCGGGGCGGCCTGTAGCTACGCCGGCGATGAGGAAACGCGGCGGTTGTGCTCTGGCCCGAGGAGGAACGGCGAAGGGGGCACGGTTTTGAGCGTTGGGTGGCTCGTTGGACTCCTGGGGGCTCCAGGAGCTGCATGGGCACCTTGGGGTGGACGAACGACGCACAGGGCGAGCTCCAGTACAGCCATAGCGGCGGGCGTGCTCGGCTCTAATGGCGGCTGAAGTTAGAAGAAGCAATCCACGGAAAAAAATATAGGGCTTCCTTGCCTCATATCACCAGGTGTTCGAAGGAGCAGCCGGAGGGGACGTAGACGACGAGGAGGCGACGAATTTTGCCGGCGATGGGTGCGGATCCGGCGGCGGCTTGTTGACGATTCCGGTGGCTACAGGGTCTCCGGGCTTGCCATCTTCTTCACGGTGGGGATGTCGTGGACGGCGACCTCTCTGGACATCTTTTCCTGACTTGTTGTCGTCTCTGGCCGCTCGGGCTCACGGCAGTGAACTCCGGTGGTCTCGGGGTGGTGCGATTTCTTGCGAGAAAGAGCGAGTGAGTGACCAGGGAGAGAGGGAAGTGGACGAGGATGATTTGGGACGTCTCCAGGCGCGAGTACGTGGACGGGGAAAGCAGGAGGTGGCTAGGACTCGGCGGCGGCCACGGTATGCCTTCCACCGAGCACCTTCGGGGCGTGGGGAGGAAGAAGACAAGAAAAAAAGGCTGCTGGGCTGGGCCGGCTTCTGCCCGTTTTTGCCAGGTAAGTGGGGCTTTACCCCTTTTCTTTTTCTTTTTATTATTTTTTGTTTTTTGTTTTGTATGGGATAAAATACCCAAACATTTTTATAAAATCTCCAAACATTTTATTTAGTCTTATGTGACATAGTACTAGACACTCCCAACTTTTGAAGATATTTTAAATTCAAAACATTTGAATTCCAATTCAAATAGGGTTATTATTAAATTTCCAAGCCCTTTTCTTAATTTTTGAAAAATCTTGGAGCATGAAGTGGGACCCACTTCACTTTATATGTGATCATGCCCATTTATAGAGATTTTCAAAAAGTTCAGAAGATTTTTGGAAAACTATTTTTGTCTGGCCATTTATTTAAATTCTGTTTGAGGCTTTTCCAAATCCCCAATTATTAAATAAAGGAAATTTAAACATGATGCCTTATTTCTAGAAATAAAAAGCACATACCAAAACTAGGGTTGTGACATTCCCGCACATACACGAATATGAATTCGAGTGAACCTCTGGTTGACATGCCAATCCCTTTGCTTCGCGGTACTTTACAAAACATGAGGTGAGATTATATAGGTATCCGCATGATCAACTCATTAATCATTATGCCAATTATCCTCATATCGGTTTTGTTCTTTTTTCTCGTTCACGTATTCCGTATCCCATGTGATCTATTCACAAAGTATCCGGCCGGATGTTGGTGGATACGTAATACCGAGAGGGCCCAAAGAATATCTCTCCTAAGAAGGAGGAGCAAATCCCAACTTGAATCATCAAGTCCCTAGACATACTTTCGAGTGTGAGTGAGCAAAGCCGTTATAGCCACGCCTGTTACGGGTGGTGTTAGGACAGAGTCAAAACCCACCCTCCGGTATGTAGGTACTTAACATTCTCATGGTCTATAAGGATACATGAAAATGTCAACTCATCTGATGATTTAACTCATAATACAATGATGATGAAATCTCAAAGCAAATCATACAATTGGGTCAGTTCAGCACCCTTGTTTTGGTAACAACCGCCTCCCATGTATTACCGGCATATTCAATGCCCTATGTCAGGAAAACATGACATCCATAATACACAGGTTAGTCCTAGAGGCAGACTAAGAACACTTTGTGTTTATACTCCACACCTGCATATGGGTTTTCCTCCGAAGGCAGTTAACATGCACTTGGCAAACCTCCGCATAGGACATTGCAGTTATAGCACAGACATATAAACATTAATAATGAACCTGTAATTATAATAATACATTTTATTATTGCCTTTAGGGCATAATTCCAACAACATGCTGCTTTGCAAAGAATCTATAACTTTAAACAGTTGCAGGATGAGCAACTCCCTAAAGCTTGGGGAGGTATTGTGACTTAATCAAGGATAGACCAGGACATGAAGTCCCAAAGAATGAATTACTCGATATATTTTATGCTGGTCTAACCGATGAATCCAGGTCCTATCTGGATAGTTGTGCTGGTTGTGTTTTCAGGGAAAGAACGCCAACCGATGCTGAAGAATTAATGGGCAAGATTGCCAAGAACCATGATGATTGGTCCATCCCTGAACCACCTCCACCACCAAAGAAGAGGGGCATGCTTGTTCTGATCCCCGAAGATATGCAAGAACCAAAGAAGTCTATTACGGAGAAGGGCATCGAAGCCGAAGACGTGAAGAATCTACCGCCTATCGAGAAGTTGTGTGAGCGTACTACCCACCCTCCCTTGGTAGAGGTACACTCTCTACTAGACTTTACTGAAAGTGATATCACTAAAGGTAAGCCTCCCGACCAATGCTTAGATGAGCTTGATAATTTTATTATTAAGCAAGACAATTTTAATAGGAGGATACAAAGTCAATTGCATGATAATTCTCTTGCTATCAAAATTTTACTTGGTGTTCTTGATAGAACAGTTAATGATGTTAATTGTCTTGTTAAGCATTTCCATATGGTTCAAAACCAGCTTGAAAAAATTTCTAATGTGCAAAAAGATTTGCTTGCTAACAATGCCAAACAGGACATACAAGCTTATGGCATCAAAACCAGGGGTGGAACACACACCCAGGACCCACTCTATCCTGAGGGGCATCCTAAGAGAATCGGCCAAGATTCTCAAGTGCAAGTGGAAGACAAGATTGTTAGCTCTCCTAAGAAGAAAAATAAGAAGAAGAAACACAAGGAAGCTAACAACTCTAATGATCCTATTACGAGTGAAGAACCTGTTGTTGATACCAACAGCATATCTACCTCCGATGTTGAAACTGAAGACGGTGCTGAGCCCGAAGAAAATGATAAGGAGAAGAATGATCCTCCTGAGGTGCGAGAAGAAGAAGCACCCGATAGACGCAAGAAGTACACAAGAGAAGACTTCATAGCAAGAAGACATGGGAAGGAAAGAGAACCGTGGGTACAAAAACCCATGCCCTTTCTAGGTAAGTCTCTTAAATCTAAAGAAGAAGAGCATTATAATAAATTTTGTGAATAGATGAAACCTCTTTTTCTGCAAATTCCTTTGACTGATGCTATCAAGTTACCTCCTTATTCCAAATATATGAAAGATTTTGTCACTAACAAAAGAAAAGTTCCTAATGAGGCAATATCTACTATGCTTGCTAATTACTCTTTTAGAGGCAAGATTCCTGAGAAGCCTGGTGATCCAGGTATACCCACCATTCCTTGCTCTATAAAAATAATTATGTCAAGACTGCCTTATGTGATCTCGGAGGAGGGGTGAGTGTTATGCATTTTTCTCTTTATAAAAGGCTATGTTTAGATAAGTTAATCCCTACAGATATCTCTCTTCAGATGGCTGACAAGTCAACAACCGTCCCGATAAGTATTTGTGAGGATGTTCCGGTTGAAGTTGCTAATTGTTTAATTCTTACTGATTTTTTTGTGCTTGACATGCCCGGGGATGGGAGTATGTCCATTATTCTTGGTAGACCTTTTCTAAACATTGCAGGTGCCATTATTGATTGCAATAAAGGAAAGATCACCTTCAACGTAGATGATAAAGAACACACGGTGTATTTTCCAAAGAAGATCGACAAAAGGCATGGCCTTAACTCAATAGAGAATATTGAGACTGTAAAGATTGGAGAATGGGACTGTCCTCTACACGTGCACCACAAATACAAAACCATCATGGTGGGGCAATGTCCATTAAAGTAAAGGTGCAATGATCACTTCATAAGAGGTGAGACTTTTTGTTCTATATATCGCAGGTTCGTTGGTAAGACTTGATCAACCTTGCTAGTGAGCATGTTTTATATAGGCAAAAAGTGGAGCTTGTTATGTTTTCATTTGCTTTAGCTTTATTTCTCTTTGTTGTACCAAGTTTATATGTTGTTGAAACTTCACAATTCTAACCACTGCTTCAAGTTTTCAGAAAGTTTCGCAGCTTTTAATTTGAACTCCGGAAAATTTTCAACAGTGAAGTCTTCATAAAAATTCCAGAAAAATATATTAAAAATTTCCATGCCGGGAGTGAACCAGAGGCACCTAGGGCTGACCACGGGGGCCACCAGCGGCCCAGGAGGCCAGCCCCCTGGCCGCGCCCACAGGGCGCCTGGGGCCCACAGGTCCCACCTCCAGGTAAGTCTTCTTCCTCCTCCTTCCTCTCTCTCGAAAAACACGAGTTATGCACTTCTTCTTGCGTTATTGCTATTCTTGGAAGCGATTTTCGATCTCTCTCTATATCCAACCATTTGAGCTGAGATTTTGAGCAAATACTCCCTGGTATGCAACTCCTTCACCCCTCCAATTAGATTTTTGATTGGTGGCTTCATTTGTGAGTATTTAGTAGTTCTTGGTGCTGTTTAGCTGAGCTTGCATGCATGTGTAGAAATTTATTTTCCAAGTTTTGATGCAAGTTTATGCCTTAGGTAAGTGAGTAGAGTAGTTTGCCTCAACTCACTTCGTTTAAATCCTTGTTTTTGTGAATTGTCAAAAATTTCAGAAATGAGTTTGCTAGGAAAAGCAAAGGGTGGCTTGGGAAGAAGAAGCCCGAGCGCTCCGATCGAGTCACTAGAGCTGCAGCTTCACCCTCAGCAGTTAGGGTGAGCTACAATGAAGATCATGTGCCCCTGGAGTTGCTGGAAGACACAAGTCCAGCATGTGCAATGATGTATCCGTGCGATGATTTTCTTACAGCTGCAGGAATTAAGGAGGAATTCTATGGGCGTTGTGCCAATGCAGGTTTGACACAGCTAGCATTATGCCGTGTGGTACAATACAAGAAGCTCACCTCCTTCTTTGTTAACAGTTTTTGTTATAACCATGATGCTGGAACCGTCGAGTTCAAACTTTATAATGATCTCATAACCATGTCTTTGGCACGGTTTTGTTATATAATAGGTGTGCCGAACGTTGGTCAGACGCTAAAGATGACCACTCAACCTTCCGAGTTGAGGACCCTCGTAAACTCCCTTTGTTGCCAGGAGGAGACCGACATTTGGCGTACAAAGATTTCCAGTATTCTGTTTCCACACCTCAGGTATTTTTCGTATTTTGTTGCTAGAGGGGTGTTGGCTCGTGACAACACGAGCAGTGGTTCTGCACCAGATTTCGCTATTTATGCGAACGCCCTCTCTGATAAGAATGATTATAATGTGGCTGCCTTAATTGCTCGGCGCCTTGTTACGAACAGTAACAAGAGCGATTTATATGGTGGTGTTTACGCCACACTTATCCTTGAGTCTCTTGAGCGCATCCCGCATCCTGATGATGTTCCATTTTCGTACGGAAGTCTCGATCTTGCTGCTATGAAGAGGCATAAGTTTGTTACCATGACTTCCCAGTTTGGTAACCTTGATTATATTTTGAGGTTTGAAAATACCATTACTCGTGAGATCCGTCTACCTGCACCACTTTTGTTGATAACACTTGCTGGAACGGATGTTCCTTCAATGATATCCAGTTTGATGAGTTTATGGCGAATTACTAGCCGCATAACCCCATGGAGGGGGTTGTGCCCGACGAGGAGGAGCATGGTGAGTTCCCACCTCTCTAGGGAGAGACCTTCACCGAGCATGGCGAGGGGTCTTCTTCCGCTTGGGAAGAGGGACCTTCCTTATGGGAGGACTCGAGGACTTCGGTGTACGCACCGGAGGGCTCATTCGACCCTTGGACTTACCATTACCCCGGAGCGGGAGGCTCCTGGGGGCAGTAGCTGCTACCAACTTAGGCCGAAAGCCTAAGCTTGGGGGAGTACGTGCCCTTCTCACCTTTCCATTGTATTATCCATTTTTATTTTTTTTCTCTTTAATCTTTTCGAAGTTTGTTCCCGTTATTCTTTGTTATTCTATTTTGCAAAAAAAACAAAAAAAACTCTTTTCTTTTTCTTTCGCCAAACCTTTGAAAACCCCAAAAAGATTTTCTTTCTCTCTTTAGTTTGCTTTGTTTTCAGAATTCACCTCGAGTCCGTGATGGCATTTGATTATATATTTCCCACGTTCGGTTGTGCAAGTGACAAGGCAGTGATGACGAAGATCGACGAAAGGGAAGCAACAAGGAAAACCGGTATGAACTCTTCTTGTTTCTACTTTTGTACATATGCATGTACTTATGATCTATAGACCAGCTTTTAGTGACATAGTGCTATGTTTACAATGCTTTCCCAGTGTTCATGCTTTCTTTGTGGCTGATCTCAAATAGCTAGTGTGCATAATATGTTGCTGAAATGTATTACATGCATTGCATTGTTCATGGTTTGGCATATTGAAGTGGTATTTCCCTTCGGAAAATTCTTGGATTGACTTGGCACATGTTCACACATGTTTATGACTAAAATGTCTATCATGTCTTGATGATCTTTATTTTTCAGAATAGTCATATCACTTTCATGCCCGATTCAATGTTGCTTTGTCGCTCTGCATGATTATGAAAATTATTTCTCTCTATTTGGTCGCTTCCCAGTCTTTTGCTAGCCTTCACTCGCACTAAGCGTAATTCTACTTGTGTATCCAAACTCCTTTTCAAACCAGTTCTTCCATTTGAGTGCACCATACCTACCTATATGTGGTATTTACCGGCCACTCCTAACTTAGACTTTCTTGTGCCATCTCAAAATTTATTCAAAGGCTTCCCCGTTGTAACCGTACAAGCTCATGGTGCGGTGAGGGAAAATCAGTATCTACCATGCCAAAAATATTTTGATGGAAGTTTTAACTAGTCAATAAAAAAACAGAGAGTTACACCTCCCCCATACTTGATGATGGGATGAAATGGACCAAATGCTGCTAATGATAGGTGGAACGATATCCTCCTTCCATCCTTGAGGCAAAATAAAAGGTTCCATAGACCATCAAAGGATTTATGGATAAGGGAACAAGTGTAAGCAAAAAATCATTAATATGGTTGGCATGGGAGATATTGAGAGACCTTTACCGTTCACCGTTGACTAGAAAGTTGCACTTCTCAAAATAATTTTTCTCTGTTTTCAAAACCAAGAGATCTGGCACATGTTTAGTCTTTGCTTCCTTTCACGGGTTTTCAATCTTTCCATCAAAAATCCATGGTTCGAGAGTCTCACCTTCTTTCTTCAAAGCACCAACTATTGAGAGCATAATTTTCATTCTTAGTGTAACATGCATTGTCCCAAAGTACTACATTGTCTTCTGCATGCTTGTGATATTGCTAATATGAAATTCTTAGTTCTAGTCTCCTTTAAAACTCCGGAGGAGTTTCTACATTTATGTTTTGCTTCACTCATGGAGGCTAGCGAGATACCACTCTGATATGTTCAGGTTATGTGCATTGTGATCTTGTCTTGATTTTCAGCAGCATATTATTCACCTTAGATTGTTTGTGATTGGTTACATGAAAGAAGGATTGCTTCGTGCATTGTCCTCATAGCATTGTTTTGATGCTTGCTAAAAAAAATTCGTAGTACCGGCTTATTTACATATTATGAAGCAAAAGAGTTTGTCAAAGTTTTCTTTGTCGCATCCAGTTCGTTGAACTAAATTGCTTGAGGATAAGCAATAGGCTAAGCTTGGGGAGTTGATACGTCTCAAACGTATCTAATTTTCCAAACACTTTTGCTATTGTTTTTCCCTCATTCTTGTATGATTTGAGCTAAACTAACCTGGACTAACGTTGTTTTCAGCAGAGCTGCTTGTATGGTTTTATTGTGCGCAGGAAAATGGATTTTTGGACATCTCAGAAAATTCCCATAAAAATACAAAAAAATCCACGCACCCAAAGGAGCCCGGAGCCAGAAGGGGGGCAGAGGGCAGCCAAGCGGGCCCCAGGCGCCCTGTGGGAGCGGCCAGGGGTGGGGCCGCGCCCTCTAGCCGCTGGGTGACTGCCCCCTCCCTTGGTTCCCTACTTCGTCTCCTATTTATTCCCGTGACGGGGAAACTCCGAAACAGAAGTCCCTTTTCCAGAACCCGTCGCGGAGCCGCCGCCAACCTCTATTCTTCCTCGGGAGGGATAATCTGGAGGCTGATTTGACCTCCGGAGAGGGGAGATCGTCGCCATCGCCATCACCACTCCATCCTTCCTCCATGACTTCTCTTCACATGTGTGTGTAATTCCCTGCTGTAGGCAAAAGGGGATGGTAGGGATTGGATGAGATTGATCATGTAATAGTTTTTCAGATTGTTGGGGGCATGTTGCCTATCATCTACTTTGGTGTTTATCATCTTTGCTACAACTTGTTGGTCTTAATGCTTGTCACTTTGGGCCCGAGTGCCATGTTTTCATATCTGAACCACTTATGTTTTCATGAGTTTATTTATGTTCAAGATCCTATCTATGAGTTTTATGCACCTATTATGGTTCGAAATCGGCGATCCCAAAGGTGACAGCTTGGGACACCAAAGGGGATGGTCCATAATTTGAGGATTCCATGTATCCATTGAGTTTATTGCTTTGTTCCGGTGCTCTTTGAAAGGAGCACCTTAATCTCCATAAGTTCCTTTTGGCCCCGTTCGTAGCGGGATGGTAGGACAAAAGATGTTGTGCAAGTTCTTATTGCAAGCACGCACAACTACCTATGGGATACATGCCTAATGTTTGATACTTCCCTAGATGATCATTAATTTTCTGTGTGCCTTGCCCCGTGTTAGAATCTATTACATGTTCATTCTTATTCATGCAGCGCCCAACCATCCATCTCCCTAGCCTACAATGTTTTAATCCTGCTGGTTACTACTAGTTTACTTTTGTTGTTATCATTATCACTATCATATCACAGTTTCTATTAATACTTTGTTGCAAGCAAGCATATTTCAGGTGCGGTTAAATTGACAATTCAACTGTCAAAACTTATAAATACTCTTTGTGTCCCCTTGTGTCGAATCAATAAATTGGGTTAACTTACCCGCGAGAACACTACAATCGATCCCCTTCAGTTGAGGGTCATCACGTGGTGACAAGGCGCTTATTCATGAAGAATACTTGTCCGGGGAGGATGAAGATGGTGATGATGAGAAAATGTGCTTGGCCGCCATAGTCGTGCATTCCAAGTTCTCCTCCTCCACATCAAGCCTCTTCAAATCCCCCAATGAGAACAAGCCCAACTCCCACTGGTGCCTCATGGATAAAGAGGTAATACAAAAGTCTACTACCCCTAAGCCATCATCTCTCGCTCCCAACTCTTCAAATGAGGAGTTGGAGTATGTTTATGAAGATGATGGTGTTGATTATAGTGAGGAAGACTCATTGGATTTCATGAAGACACTTAAAGGAGAATCCCTTGCTCGTTTCCTCAACATGATGAAGTCACTCACCGAACGTGATGACTACATCGATAATATGGAAACCCTCGTAATAGAGGAAAAGGAGAGAAATGAACTCCTTGAGCAAAATCTCCATGAAGTGGAAACCATGAAGGCCTCACTTGAATAAACCGTCACATCACATGAGATAGAATTTGTTAAGACCAATGATGCTTTAGAACTATCGCTTGAAATTAAGTATGATCTCTTGGATAAAATTGCTAAGCTTAAAGTTGTTCATGGTGAACTCGGTGAGGAGTATAAACTGTTGGGATACGGGGCAGAAAACACAAATTTTTCATACCTACGGTACCCGAACCCAAGATCTATGCTATGGCGATGTAAAGTAACGGAGGGAATCCGTGTTCATAGCTTTGAAGACCGAAAGAGGGAAACGTTCTTGCGAACGTGGCTGGCGTAGACTCGGAACTACGACCTCCCTGTCGTGTAGAAGACCACCACCGGCGAGGATGACTCCCGGTAAACCTCCAGCGACGAAGTAGCACCACAGGTGTAGTGCCTCGATGAGATTATACACGTACGATACAATCGATGTTCCTCCCGGGCCCCGAACCAGGCGAGCAGCGGAAGAAAGACGGCTACGGATCCCGACTCCAGCAGAACGACGGCCTGACTTATGGTGGAGAACTCCAATCCTGGTGCAGACTCCAAACAAGGGGAGTCCACTTCCGGGAAGGAGAAGGAGGAAGAAGGAGATATTGGTGTGTTGGAAAAGGGGGGCTACCCCTCCTTATATAGTCCAAGGGGGGTGCTATCCTCCTCCCCTCCCCCATGTGGGACTAAACTCCCAAGGGGGGGGGGAGTGCGCCGGCCATAGGTGGGGGATGGGCCCCACCGTTGGCGCCAAGCCCAAGCAGGGAGACCCCCTCCTCCCTTAATGGGCCCCATGGGCCCATTTAGCCTTTTCCCATTTTTTTAATTTATTTAATATGTTTTAAATATTTAATTCAGATAATTAAATAATAAAACATTATTAAAACAATTAAACTTTATTTTGAACTATTCAAAATGTCCGGAAACTATTCCGTCCTCCTCCGGAACTATTCCGGTGATTTCACCTATTTCACCGATTGATCCTGTAACTGTCCTATGCATCGATTGCCCTTAAGTGTAACACCCTAACGGTCCGGGAAACAGCATACATGGTCGAGACTCTTCTCATTGACCAATGACTAGCCAGTTGGACCTGGTTACAATCTTTGACAGCCCCTGCGCTTCCATCGAATGAACTTCGATCGCTTTTGGAAACCGTTAACGATACGATGTAATCCCTTTGTGCTGCGGTACTTTGTTTGTCCGAGGTTTGATCGTCGGTATCCTACATACCGTGTTCACATCTCATTCACAACAAACAACTTCTCTCGTCCATGATCATTGCATCTCTTGTGACCTAGTCACGTCCTTGCAAGGTGTTGATGCAATATCACCGAGTGGGCCCAGAGTACCTGTCCTGTCACAAGGACTGACAAATCCCGCTCTGATCTATTAACATACTCATCAACCATCTATTTCGGAATACCCAAAGTGCACCGTTATAGCCAGAATATTTCAGTCAAGCGGTGGGATACAAATCAAAGTCTCCTCATAGATGACAATTACGTATGATCATTACGGTCTAAGGACTAAGCCATACGTTACAAAGTCATAGCAACACTGAACTATGTGACTCGATCACATTGCAATACTTTAGGTGGGTGTACGTCCATCACATCATTCCCCTTAACGATATGACCTCATTGTCAATGGACTTAAGTGTCGCCATGATCAGGAAAGCTTGATCAATCAATTTCCCAATGAGATAGTTTACCCGAGTTAAACTACGGACCATGTTTATACTACACCTGTATTAGTATTTCCAAGTAATACAGTTATAGCATAGTATAAAACGTATTATGAACAAAACCGGATATGTGACCAATATCTTTATTAATTTGTCTCTAGGGCACATATCCAATAGTCTCCCACTTGCACTAGTGTACAAGTTACACTAGTTTACATCAGGTATGTATCTAACACCAATGGTCTCTCGGTGTTCTTCAAACTTGCCCTGTGGAAGAGGTTTAGTCATCGGGTCTGCTGCGTTCAGATCCGTATGTATCTTGTGAATCCTAGTGTGTCCATCCCTGACGTAGTCTCGCGTCACATGGAACTTTCGGAGGATGTGCTTGGCTGTAGAGTGAGTTCTTGGCTCTTTCGCGTTAGCAATGGCACCCGTGTTGTCGCAGAAGATTCCCACAGGGTCAGTGCAACTGGGAAAGACGCCAAGCTCGATCACGAACTTCTTCAGCCACAGCCCCTCGTTTGACGCTTCGCAAGCGGCAATATACTCCGACTCCATTGTAGATTGGGCGACGACTGACTGTTTGCCGCTCCTCCAGCTAATTGCGCCACCGTTCAACATGAAAACATATCCCGTCTGGGATTTCGAGTCATCTTGATCTGAGCCGAGGCTTGTGTCAACGTAACCCTTTACGGTGAGCTCCTCATCAACTCCTCCATAAACGAGAAAGAGATCCTTGGTTCTTCTTAAGTACTTAAGGATGTCCTTTACTGCTGTCCAGTGAGCCATTCCCAGGTTACTCTGGTAGCGATTAGTCATACTAATGGCCAGCGCTAAATCCAGTCTGGTACATAACATAGCATACATGAGAGAACCTATGGCTGAGGCATAGGGCTTTGAGGACATTTCCTCCTTCTCTTTCGTTGTGGTTGGGCATTGAGTCACGCTTAGTTTGACACCTTTTATAACTGGCAAGAGGCCTCTCTTGGAGTTAACCATACTGAACCTTTCAATATCTTGTCAATATAAGTGTTCTCACTCAAGGCCAACCGTCGATTAGGTCTATCTCTATAGATCTTAATCCCTAATATGTACGCAGCTTCACCTAGGTCCTTCATGGAAAATTGTCCATTCAGATATTCCTTCACTTCCTCTAAGAATTTCTTATCGTTCCCTATTAGTAATATGTCATCTACATATAACACAACGAATGCTACAGAGCTCCCACTCAGTTTCTTATAGACGCAGAACTCTTCGACGTTTTGGACAAATCCAAAAAATTTAATGACCTCATCAAATCGAAGATTCCATCTCCGAGATGCTTGCTTCAACCCATAGATGGAACGTTGAAGCTTGCACACCTTACCAGCGTTCGTTGGATCGACAAACCCCTCTGGTTGCATCATATACAACTCTTCCTCAATGTTGCCATTTAGGAATGCAGTTTTCACATCCATCTGCCATATCTCGTAATCATGATATGCAGCTATTTCTAGTAGGATCCGAATAGACTTTATCATCGCTACAGGAGAGAACGTCTCCTCGTAGTCAACTCCTTGAATTTTTCAGAACCCCTTCGCGACAAGTTGAGCTTTGTAGACAGATACGTTTCCGTCTGCGTCAGTCTTTTTCTTGAAATCCATTTATTCTCAACGTCCTTGCGGTCCTCGGGAATATCCACCAAAGTCCATACTTTGTTGGTGTACATGGAGTCTATTTCGGATTTCATGGCTTCAAGCCATTTCTCGGACTCGGGTCCCTCCATTGCTTCTTTGTAACTTGTAGGTTCATCCGACTCATCAGCCGAGATTGCATTCACAAGCTTTCCGTAAAACTCAGTAGGTTGACGGACTCTTGATGACCTACGGGGCATAAAAGGTTCCTCTTCATTCTCATCATGATCATCATTAATGTAATGATCGTTATGAATGTCGTTCTGGCCATTCTCTTCAGCTCCCACTGTGGAAGATGGTTCCAGAATAATTTACGTAGCCGTTTCTTCCAATTGGAGTGATTGGTCAGTCACTTCATCGAGGTCTATTTTCCTCCCACTCAACTCTTTCGCGAGAAACTCCTTCTCAAGAAAGTGTCCCGTCTTGGCAACAAACGTTTTGCTGTCAGACTTGTTGTAGAAGGTGTATCCACAAGTTTCCTTGGGATAGGCCACAAAGATGCACTTATCCGCCTTTGACTCAAGTTTGTCAGGCTGTAGTTTCCTACCATAAGCCTCACAACCCCAAATCTTCAGGTGAGACAACTTAGGTTTTGTGCCATGCCATTCTTCAAATGGTGTTGTCTTTACGGATTTGGATGGTTCCCTATTAAGAATATGAACGGAAGTTTCTAATGAATACCCCCAGAATGACACAGGCAAATCAGTATGAGACATCATCGATCGTACGCTATCCAATAGGGTTCGATTACGTCGCTCAGCCACACCGTTTCTCTGAGGTGTGCCTGCCGGCGTAAGCTGTGGTACTATGCCACAAGACTTCAGATGATTGCCAAACTCGTGACTCAAATACTCGTCACCTCGATCTGATCGAAGGTGCTTGACTTTCTTTCCGAGTTGATTTTCGACCTCATTCTGAAATTCCTTGAACTTTTCAAAGGTTTCAGACTTGTGCTTCATCAAGTAAATATACCCATATCTACTCAAGTCATCAGTAAAGGTCACAAAGTAACGAAGACCATTGCGAGTGGGGACGTTCATGGGTCCACATACATCCGAGTGTATGATCCCCAATAAGACATCTGCACGCTCCATTATGCCATTGAATGGAGTCCTTGTCATTTTTCCCATGAGGCATTGTTCACATGTATCAAGGGATCCAAAATCCAATGACTCAAGAAGTCCATCCTTATGGAGCTTCTCCATGCGTTTTATACCAATATGACCAAGTCGGCAATGCCACATCTTCATGTGATCTTCATCATTCTTCAATCTTTTGGCCTGAATATTGTTAATGTGACACACGTCACCATCGAGATCAAGTACGAATAAACCATGCAACTCCGGTGCGTGAACATAAAACATTTCATCCTTATAAATCGAACAACCAATTGTATCAGACTTAAAAGAATAGTGGTCTCGCTTCAAGAAAGAGCCACTAACGATGTTCACACTCAACGCGGGTACATAGTAGCAATTATTCAGAACTAAAACCAATCCCGAAGGGAGACTAAGATGCTTCGTGCCGACCGCCAAGACTTCAATCTGACAGCCATTCCCCACGCGCATCGTCACTTCATCTTTGAGCAAACGTCTCCTATTCCTTAGTCCCTGGATGGAATTAGAAATATGAGCGACAGCTCCTGTATCAAATATCCAGGATGTGTTCCCGGCGCTTGTCAAGAGAAGATCAACAATATGTATATCAAATATACCTTCGTCTCTCTTGGCGACCTTGCCAGCCTTCTTGTCCTTTAGGTACTTGGGGCAGTTGCGTTTCCAGTGACCTTCACCCTTGCAGTAGAAGCACTCCACTCCGGGTTTAGGCTTGGGTGCCTTGGGAGGAGCGCAACTGACTTGCCATCCCTCTTGGGGCCACCTCTCTTGACCTTCTCCCGCCTTCTTGACTTCTTGAAGTCAGTGGTCTTGTTGACCATGAAGACGGCGTTCTCCTTCTTGATCTCAACCTCGGCGCTTTTCAGCATGGCGAACAACTCAGAAGGGGTTTTGGTCATCCCTGCATGTTTTAGTTCAGCACAAATCCTTTGTAGCTAGGGGGAAGCGACTGCAACACCCTATCACCAGCAAGTTCATCTAGAATCTGGCATTCCAGAGCATTCAAGCGCTGAACGTAGCCAGACATTTTGACTACATGCTCACTCACGCTGCCGTGCTCGTCCATCTTTGCTGAGAAGAAGGCTTCAGAAGCCTCGTACCGTTCAGCCCTGGCTTGAGGTGCGAAGACCGCCTTGAGGTCGGTGATAATCTCATATGCACCCATCCTCTCAAAGCATTTCTGCAGCTCAGCCTCCATGGAGTAGAGCATGCCACTCTGGACAAGGTTGTAATCATCAGTCCTGGAGAGATAGACATTCTTCTCGTCCTGACTGGCATCATCTGCTCGTGCGTCACCTAATGCGTCCTCTAGTACGTATGCCATCTATAGGGGAACGAGGAGAATCCTCAGGGTGCGGAACCAGTTGGTGAAGTTTGTCCCATCTGTTTTTAGCTTATCTTTCTCTAGGAATGATCCTAAGTTGAACGAGGAGCGAGGTGCTGCCATATACAAGGTTGATTCACAAGGATATATATTTAGACTTTTGTTCATAATGTGGAGTTTCAATTTAATCTCAAAATTCTAGAAAGCTCCCACTTAGATAAACACCTCTCAATTTAACTAAGTGATTACACAATCCCAGCCCCCATACCTCCCCCGATCGTCACGTCCATTAGTATGCGAACCAGGTAGGCCTCTAAGCCAATCACATAAGGCATGTGACTCGTGCTCGAACTTTCGGTCTCCTGTGTTCCAGGCCCGCATCTACATACATCAAGCCTGCCAATCGAACCTTGATGTTAGCTGTTCAGCAAGGTCATATCTTCATATGCCAGGCTTGCCGAACCCAACCTCATGCGAACTCCGTTTAATATGTAGGACAACTCCGGTATGTACGGAGAATCAAGCCATATGGGAGAACCTTCCAGGCGGTGCCCACCAAGGGAGAACACAATGTTTGGTATTGTGAGAGATGGTCCTGTTTCGTGCTACCGTCGATATATCTAGCATACTAGCCTAAAACAGGAAGTAAAATTGTAAATCATACAACCTATGATCCCCCTTCATGCAAAGCAAAGTTAAACACCTTTCTACTTTAGCTTGTGCAAGTTTTACGTGGCTGCTAGGGGTTTCGAGAGAGAGAATCGTTTCTATCCTGCGAAAAACATGCCACAACACCATCTCCCATCCGTCTCTATTACACCCCTGTCGGGGCCCTCCGTTGCAAACATCTTCGCATCGCTAATGCAGAGAGACGGACACCCCCCAGCCACTTTATATGGTACAAGCCATATGTCAAGCGTGGAACCAGTCTCGCGTAAACGCGTAAGGAGACGGTCGGGGGCCGCTTCATCAAACATTGCCGCAACGCTAAATGAGTACACGTGGGAGGGTAACGAATGAAGATTCGATGCCCACATCCTAGATTTGTTCTACCCGTACAATACATCTACGCATAGCTAGCTCATGATACCACTGTTGGGATATGGGGCAGAAAACACAAAATTTTCATACCTACGGTACCCGAACCCAAGATCTATGCTATGGCGATGTAAAGTAACAGAGGGAATCGGTGTTCATACCTTTGAAGACCGAAAGAGGGAAATGTTCTTGCGAACGTGGCTGGCGTAGACTCGGAACTACGACCTCCCTGTCGTGTAGAAGACCACCACCGGCGAGGATGACTCCCGGTAAACCTCCAGTGACGAAGTAGCACCACAGGTGTAGTGCCTCGAAGAGATTATACACGTACGGTACAATCGATGTTCCTCCCGGGCCCCGAACCAGGCGAGCAGTGGAAGAAAGACGGCTAAGGATCCCGACTCCAGCAGAACGACGGCCTGACTTATGGTGGAGAACTCCAATCCTGGTGCAGACTCCAAACAAGGGAACTCCACTTCCGGGAAGGAGAAGGAGGAAGAAGGAGATATTGGTGTGTTGGAAAAAGGGGGGGGCTACCCCTCCTTATATAGGCCAAGGGGGGGTGCTATCCTCATCCCCTCCCCCATGTGGGACTAAACTCCCAAGGGGGGGGAGTGCGTCCGCCATAGGTGGGGGATGGGCCCCACCCTTGGCGCCAAGCCCAAGGGGGGAGACCCCCTCCTCCCTTAATGGGCCCCATGGGCCCATTTAGCCTTTTCCCATTTTTTTAATTTTTTTAATATGTTTTAAATATTTAATTCAGATAATTAAATAATAAAACATTATTAAAACAATTAAACTTTATTTTGAACTATTCAAAATGTCCGGAAACTATTCCGTCCTCCTCCGGAACTATTCCGGTGATTTCTCCTATTTCACCGATTGATCATGTAACTGTCCTATGCATCGATTGCCCTTAAGTGTAACACCCTAATGGTCAGGGAAAGAGCAGACATGGTCGAGACTCTTCTCATTGACCAATGACTAGCCAGTTGGACCTGGTTACAATCCTTGACAGCCCCTGCGCTTCCATCGAATGAACTTCGATCGCTTTTGGAAACCGTTAACGATACGACGTAATCCCTTTGTGCTGCGGTACTTTGTTTGTCCGACGTTTGATCATCGGTATCCTACATACCATGTTCACATCTCGTTCACAACAAACAACTTCTCTCATCAATGATCATTGCATCTCTTGTGTCCTAGTCACGTCCTTGCAAGGTGTTGATGCAATATCACCGAGTGGGCCCAAAGTACCTGTCCTGTCACAAGGACTGAAAAATCCCGCTCTGATCTATTAACATACTCATCAACCATCTATTTCGGAATACCCAAAGTGCACCGTTATAGCCAACATATTTCAGTCAAGCGGTGGGATACAAATCAAAGTCTCCTCATAGATGACAATTACGTATGATTATTACGGTCTAAGGACTAAGCCATACGTTACAAAGTCATAGCAACGCTGAACTATGTGACTCGATCACATTGCAATACTTTAGGTGGGTGTACGTCCATCACATCATTCCCCTTAACGATATGACTTCATTTTCAATGGACTTAAGTGTCTCCATGATCAGGAAAGCTTGATCAATCAATTTCCCAATGAGATATTTTACCCGAGTTAAACTACGGACCATGTTTTATACTACACCTGTATTAGTATTTCCAAGTAATACAGTTATAGCACAGTATAAAACGTATTATGAACAAAACCGGATATGTGACAAATATCTTTATTAATTTGTCTCTAGGGCACATATCCAACATAAACTCCTTGAAAAGAGCCACAATCTCATCAAAGGGGAGCTTATAAATCTCACCGAGGCTTACAATCAACTTAAGGCCTCAACTCTTAAATCACTTGCTACTTTCTCTCTTAATGATGCATGTGCTTCTAACTCCGTTGATTATGCATCTATTCTTGATGAGAACAAGAGGTTCAGAGATCAACTTGAGAAAGGTCTTGTGTCTTTCATTCAAGGTGAAAAGAACTTTAATGAACTTTTAAGAAATCAAAAGGAATGTGTGGCCAAGGAGGGTATTGGTTTTGATCCCTCCTAAAGTAAGAAGAGGAACAAGCACAAGAAGAAGAAGCACCAAGCTACTCCTCCTCAACACCAAGTTGTATTTGTGCAAGAAGGGAACAAGGAGAAGGAAAACGTAAAGGAGAAAGTTGGAGAGGGAGTCATCACCAAGGAGATGGTTCCCTCCCCTAATTATGCCGCCATGAACAATCCATCTTATGTTCTTTTGAGAAGGGATGATGGTTATACTTTTGCTTAATTTTTCGACACTAATTATGATGATTATGCATGGACTATTTGGGTATATAAGACCCTTGTTGCTAACTCCCTAGGACCCATTAAAAAATAGGGACCTAAAAACAAAGCTTGATTCTCGCAGGACTATACCTCTGGTGGCACTCAATGGGTGATTGATACTGGTTGCACCAATCATATGACCGGAGGAAAGGATATGCTCGTGGATATCTTTGACTTGCTCAAGTCATCCTCGGACATATCCTTTGGCGAAAATAGTAAAGGCAAGGTATTGGGATTGGGAAAGTTTGTCATCTCGAGTGATGCCTCACTCAAAAATTTCATGCTTGTCCAATACCTTCACTATAATCTACTTTCCACTACCCAATTGGCATGTTCCGGTTATGACTCGCTTTTTAGTGAATTTCACATGTCTGTCTTTAAAAGGGATACTCTCAAAGTGGTCTTTGTTGGGAATGTTGAAGACAACCTTTATGTGGTTCATTTCTTGAAATAGAGCACTCATCTTAAAACATGCCTAATGGCCAAGGCCGACGTGGGGTGGCTATGGCATCGTAGGCTAGCCCACGTTGGTATGAGAAATTTACAATCTCTTTTAAAGGGGGGGCACATTGTTGGACTAAGAAATGTATCTTTTGCCAAAGATCGTGTTCGTAGTGCTTGCATTGCTGGAAAGCAACATGATAAGAAAAAAAAGATGGATACTATCATCTCATTGACAACGCCTCTTGAGCTCCTTCATTTGGATCTTTTTGGGCCTACATCCTATGATAGTTTGGGAGGGAGGAGGTATTTCCTTGTTATTGTCGACGACTATACAATGGTAAAGATGTGGATCAAAAGGTATACCACTCCTTGATTGGTTCTTTTATTTACCTTTGTGCATCTAGGCCGGATATTATGTTAAGTGTGTGTATGTGTGCAAGATTTCAAACCGCCCCCAAAGAAAGCCATTATATGGCTGTGAAACGGATCCTTCGATATTTGGTTTATACCCCGAACTTTGGACTTTGGTATCCCAAAGGATCATCATTCAAGTTGCTGGGATATTTGGATTCGGATTGGGCCGGTGAAAAGGTGGATCGTGAATCTACATCTGGCTCATGTCAATTCTTGGGGAGGTCCTTAGTGAGTTGGTCCTCCAAGAAGAAAAATTGTTGTTCTCTATCAACCGCTGAAGCCGAGTAAATTGCCGCTGGAAGTTGTTGTGCCTAATTATTATGGATGAGGCAAACTTTGATGGATTACGGTGTCAAATGTGACAAAGTCCCTCTATTATGTGACAATGAAAGTACAATCAAGATTGCGGATAATCCCGTGCAACATAGCTGAACCAAGCATATTGATATTCTTCATCATTTTCTTCGGGATCATGTGGCACAAGAAGACATTGAGATCTTTCATGTGGGCACCGAGAAGCAACTTGTGGATATTTTTCATGAAGCCACTTGATGAAGAAAGGTTCCATGAGTTAAGGCATGAGCTACATATCGTGAATCTTAGTAACATGGGTTGTTGATCTTGCATACACACACAATAGCTTTACTATGTATCGCTTAGATGTAGGCACATAAGTAGGGGGGTAGAGTTCAATCAATGATTCCGGCATAACCCTACTTGTGCATAAAATGATCAAAATCGTTCACATTCGCCATTTAAAGATGGTACTTGTGCTTCAAAGATGAGTAGTGGCAATGGGCCCAAGAATATCTTCGCGGTGCCATACCACATATACTCAAACATGGTGGACTCACGGCCACCGCCCTTTTTCCGCTTAATTGTGTTGGTTGTTTTTAGGGTCGTTGAGATTCTTGTGTTTCCCCTTGGATAAATATAGATTACCATGTGACCATAGTTTTCCCTATCCTATTCCACTCTTATCTTTTAAGACATGCTTAAATTCTCTCTATGCAAATTCTATCCATATACACCCTTCCGTAGAATAGGGATTTCTTTGTGACGTGTTTCAGAAAAATGAGTGTGGTTTTCACCTAGGGAAGGGGTAAGGACGGTTTTGTGCCAACCAGCTCCCTCCTTCTGTGCAAAATTGATGCAAATTTTACTGAGACCCCGTGCACACGGCCTTGGGGTGGTTCACATGGGTTCATGTGCACACGGGCATCCAGCCCCGTGCACACGGGGTTACGACTCAGGTGACCTAGAAGGGGATCGGGCGTGGAGGCAGTTCCATTCGATCTCATTTTCCCTCCACGCCCGTGCTCGCCTCCGTGTGTCTCCAAGGTCGTCGCCTCCGCCGTCTCTTCTTAGGCCATCGCCGCGCCCCTCGCTGGCGGCCATGCTCCGTCCTTCTGTCGTCCGCCACTATGTCATCTGGTAAGGGCGTAGCCTCCATGCCCTTGCTCTTTCATCTAATTTTTTCGTCTAGGGTTTTTCTTCGGATGTGGTAGATGCATTCCATTGTTCCTAGAACCTCACATCTCCACCGCAGCTGGACCGGAGGTCAGCCCGCCCCTCTCCTCCTCGCAATGCTCGAGCGGCGACTGGGAGGAATCTCGTGTCCACGGTCCTGTACCGTGCACACACGGACCCCGTGCACACGGGCTCCAAGGTCCGTGCACACAACCCCTCCAGTCCGACTAAGTGTGTATGATGAGTTATATTTCTCTTCCATTTCATTATCCTGAACACTTGCATATACCTCTTGTATTTCGTATATAGGTTCCCGCGACACCGCGAGGTATGCTTGTCGCAAGCGCACTAATGCCGGTGAGACCGTGGTCCATCGTTAGCCGTCAGAGGCCTTGGGCCAGGCCTCCAATGCCGCTCGTGCTCCTCGTGCAGTTTCCAAGGCACCCGTGGTTGAGGACAGCAGCAGCCCCAGTGATGTTGAAGAAGAGGATCCCCATGCTAATTATGAGTCTGGAGGTGAGGAAGAGGATGAGGAGGATGAATCTCCTCTTATTCATGAGCAGCCTGTAGCTCCAGTCAACCTTCTTCACCGTCTGTTGTCTGAGTAGACACAGACTCGGGTTTGGGAGCATCGTCAGGTGAATCCCTATCTGCGTTCGACAGGCCGTGTTCAAGATAACCGCTTCAAGACAGTGTTCCAGTACAATATATACCATCAGTTGTTTGCTACCAAGATGAAAGGACGTGGATGTATCCTAGAGGGGGGGTGAATAGGCGCTTAAAATAATTACAGTTTAGGCTTGAACAAATGCGGAAAAGAACTAACGTTTTATTTGCCAAGCAAGAAACCTAAATAATGTTGGATATGTGCCCTAGAGGCAAATTAATAAAGATATTTGTCACATATCTGTTTGTTCATAATACATTATATATTGTGCTAGAACTGTATTAAGCGGAAACATTAATACACGTGTGATATATAAAAACCTGGTCCCTAGTTAAACTCAGACATACTAGCTCATTGGGCAATTGATGATCAAGGTTTCCTGATCATGAGAACATAATAGTCTATTGACAATGAGGTCATATCAGTAGGAGAATGATGTGATGGACACACACCCACCTTAAGCATTGCAGTGTGATCAAGTCACATAAGTTCAGCATTGCGATGACTTAATAACATAGTGACTGAATCCTTAGACCGTGATGATCATACATAATTGCTATCTATTAGGATGCTTTGAGTGCATTAACAGTTACACTGAAACATGGTAACCGAAAAGTTGTATCTTGGGTATTCCGAAGTAGATATGTTGAGGAGTATGAAATAGATCAGAGCGGGATTTTTCAATCCGAGTGACGGATAGGTACTTTGGGCCCACTCGGTGGTGTTGCATCAATAGCTTGCAAGAAAGTGACTAGGTCACAAGAGATGTAATATTCACAGACGAGAAAACATGTTATGTCGTAGACGAGGAAGAACTAGGTATTGGATACCGACGATCATACCTCGGACAAACATAGTACCAAAGCACAAAGGGATCAAGTCATATTGTTAACGGTTCAACAACGATGAAGTTTATTCGATGGAAGCGTAGGGGAACATCAAGGAGTGTAACCAGATCCCACATGATGGTCATTGGTCAGAGAGTGTCTCGATCATGTCTACTGTTTCCCGGACCGTAGGGTGTCACACTTAAGGGCAATCGATGCATTAAGGATTGATTCGGGATCATCGGTGAAAAGAAAGAAAACACCGAAAATGTACCGGGAGGTGCCGGAAGCTGTTACGGATATTTTGAAAGGTTCAAAATAATATATATTAATGTTTAAATATGTTTTATTATTTAATTGACAGAATTAAATATTAAAAATGATTTAAATAATTAATTGAAAAGGTGAAAAGGTATTTGGGCCTTAAAAGGCCCACGAGGGGAAGGGGGAGCCTCCCCCCTTGGGCTTGGCGCCAAGGGAGGGGCCCATCCCCCCTCCTAGCCGCACCACTCCCCCCCCCTTGGGGGTTTAGTCCCACATGGGGGAAGGGGAGGGGGTGGAGCCCCTCCTTGGCCTATATAAGGAGGGGTGGGGGTGCCTTTTTTCAACACAACATTGAGTTTCTCTCTCTCTCTTTCTCCGACCTAGAGAGGACTCCCTGGCTTGGAGTTTGCACCTAGTTGGGGGTTTCACCATCATCCGGACGCCGTCGCTCTGCTGGAATCGGGATCCGGATCAATCTTCTTTCTGCTGCTCTTCTGGTTCGGAGCCCGGAGGGACGTCGGTTGCACCGTACGTGTGTAACCCCGCGAGGCACTACACGTGTGGTGCTACTTCATCGTCGGAGGTTCTTCAACACGACAGGGAAGTCGTAGGTTCAGAGTCTACGCCAACCACGTTCGAGGAATGTTTCCCTATTTCGGTCTTCAAAGGTATGAACACCGATTCCTTCCGTTACATACATCAGCATAGCATAGATCTTGGGTTCGGGACTCGTAGGTAGGAAAAAATTTGTTTTCTGCGCCGATCCCCAACAGTGGTATCATGAGCAAGGCTATGCGTAGATGTATTGTACGGGTAGAACACATCTAGGATGTGGGCATCAATTCTCCAATTGTTACCCTCCCATGTGTACTCGTTTAGCGTTGCGGCAATGTCCTGATGAAGCGGCCCCGACCGACCTTACGTGTTTAGACGAGACTGGTTCCACGCTTGACATATGGCTTGTACCATATAAGTGGCTGGGGTGTCTGTCTCTCTAACATTAGCGACGCGAAGACGTTTGCAACGAAGAGCCTCGACAGGGGTGTAATACAGACGATTGCAGGATTGGTGTTGTGGCTTGTTTTCGCAGGATAGAAAGCGGTTCTCTCTCGAAACCCCTTAGCAGCCACGTAAAACTTGCAAAAGATAAAGTAGAAGGCGTTTTCACTTTAATTTTCATGTAAGGGGGGATCATAGCTTGTATGATTTACAGTTTTACTTCCTGTCTTGCTAATATGCTAGATATGCGACGGTAGCATGATAGGATAATCTCTCTCAATACCATGATTGTATTCTCCCTTAGTGGGCACCACCTGGAAGGATCTCTTTATGATAGGCAGGTCGTGACGATCGGGTGTCATACATACATTACCGATCGCATGAGGTTGGGTTTGGCAAGCCTAGCATATGCAGATATGGCCTTGCTGAATAGCCATACACTAAGGTTTGACTGGCAGGCTTGACATATGTAGATATGAGCTTGGGATACAGATGACCTAAAGGTTAAGCATGCGTCACATAACGGATATGATTGGCATGATGACCTACCTAGGGAGATGTGTCATCGGCCGTGTGATATTCGAGGACGATCATTCAAACTAGGATTATGTTAATCACTTAGTATATTTGGAGAGATGTTTAACGAAGTGGGAGTTTTAGAATTAATTAAAATTGAACTCCAATTATGAACAAAGTCTAAATATGTGTTTTGCAAATAACCATTGTAGATGGTTGCACCTCGCCCCTCATTCAACTTAGGGTCATTCCTAGACAAAGATAAACTGAAAACCGATGGGTCAAACTTCACCAACTGGTTCCGCACTCTGAGGATTCTCCTCGTTCCCCTCAAGATGGCATACGTACTAGAGGCCACGTTAGGTGACGAACCACCAGCAGACGCTAGTCAGGATGAGAAGAATGTCTACCTCTCCAAGACGGATGATTACAACCTTGTCCAGAGTGGAATGCTTTACTCCATGGAGGATGAGCTGCAGAAACGCTTTGAGAGGTGTAAGTCCAAGTATGTGATCAGAGGGGGAGGGGGTGAATGATCACTTCAAATTTTTGCATGAAACTATGAAGTGAAGCATAACTTAGCAGCAGAAGAAATTCAACTAAAAGGTAAACAATTAAGCAGAACTAGATTGAAGTATAACATAGCGAATCAAAAGCATCGAATCAATTGCATTGAAACAAATCACTGAAGCAATTGTAAAACTGAATGTAAGTGCGGAATGTAAAGCTACTCTTCGACCAGTTCACACTCTGCAAAGTGCTACGTCTGGTTGGAGGGGCTTGTGATTGAACACAGGAGCTAACCTCTCTCCGTCCTTATCTCCACTGCACCAATCTCCTTGAGCTAGGTCAGTTCTTCACTCGTGGTTGATTATTGAGGAAATCACCGAAACCTTTGACAAACTGGACTTCGAGGCGACAATAACTCTTCGCTCTCTGAAGAACAACTCTCTAACCGTCTAGGAGAATTGCAGTTCTCCAAGATAAAAAGGATAGAAAACTTCTTCCTAAGTCATAATGAATCAACTCAGATCAATAGGACTTATGCTTCGGTGGATGGGTTTTTGCTTTGCTTCGGTGGGGTTGCTCTCTTTCTTCACTATCAGAAAATATTCTCTTGGAGCAGCCACCCGCCAATGAGGGCGGGGGTGGCGTATTTATAGGTGGCGATCCCAAGGCGCAAAATGACTGAAGTGACCCGATGCGACAGCTTGACACCTGTCCGCAACGGTCGGATTACCAACCAAAGAGAAACTTTACTTGAGGAACAAGTAAAGCTGACTCACGGACTTGGTTATGCTTCAGGAGCCGAAAGAACAAAGTCTTCGCTGGTGAAGCATTACCTAGTGCACATGAGATTTCTCATCTCTGGCCTCTCACAGGTTTGGATTCAATCTGAGTTTTTTCACCAAAACCTTCGGAGTACATTTACTAAAACCCCTCTTGATAGTACGGTTTTTCCTATGACTCAAAAAGTGAAAAAGAACTACGCAAAAACTACTAAGTCTTGCGCCATCTTTGTCATCTCCTTCAATGAGAAGTGCTTCAGGATTCCTTATCTTTTGGGGGGTCGACATCCGTGATGAGCTTCACTCCAGAGGATATGCTTCAGTAAATATGTAAATCTTCGTTGAAGCTTTATCACCAACCTATAACTTCAGGAACCTAACCATTTGTTTTACACTAGAAAACTTGTTAGTTCCTCTACTGTTTTGTCCAACAATATCCAAAACTCATGGGGGCATAACTTTGCTCTTACAATCTCCCCCTTTTTGGACTATTGTTGACAAAACAGGCATCGATAAAAATATGGAATTTTTGAGTTGAGTTGAGAGCAAACTCTAAGATATTAAGCTTTTGACTCCCCCTGAATGCAAGCATCGAAGATTTATATAATCGAAGTGAATGCTTGATGAAGGATATCCTTGATGGGAAGCCTAACACATATCTTAGTGAATCGATTGCATTTTAAAAGATATTAGTCTTGAAGAATATGCAATCATCCAATGACCTGTGAACTTAATGAGAATAACCACCTGCAAGGCAAAGATATACGAGAGCAACTTGCAAGCATAGGGGTTATTAACACATAACAAGTAGCAGTTCACAAACGAAGTAAAAACTTAAGTTACAACCCAATCGAAGCGAATGGAAAGTTTGTTGTAACTTAACACACAGAAGATCGAATCGAAACCATAAACCCCGTAGAGAATCTAAACTCAATTGATGCTACTTTCTCCCCATTTTTGTCAATAATTGGACAAAAGGTTGAGATGTAGATCAAGATTATTTACGCGTTTGCTGCAACCCGGGGACTGTGACGCCCCCAAAATCAATCTGTGTACAGTAATCGTACACGCAGGGTACACGGCTGAGATTAGGGTGCCACCGTGAGAATATCACAGCACAACACTAAACACAAAAGGATAAACCAATATGTTACAATAAAGGGGGGGTCACGCGGACCCGAATACATAAGTTATACAAGCCACAATATCTGAGTACAGACATAGTTAGTCAAGTTTTGCCTTAAGAAGGCTAGCACAAATAACATCAGAGATACAGATCGAAAAGGCAAGGCCTCCTGCCTGGGAGCCTCCAAAACTAATCCTGGTCCTGGTCAGCGGGGGTCTCGACGTAGTAGTACCCGCCTCCGGGGTACTCCTGCTCCTGGGCTCCAACGTCGACTGCAGCGGCCGATCAGGCAAAACATAAAAGGGGAAATAAAGCAAAGGTGAGTATCTAGCATACCCGCGAGTCTTACGTCCGCTACTAAGCATTATGCATTTGTATCAAATGGAAAGGGGAGGCTATATATAGTGGACTGCAAGATAGAAATCAGAATAAGGATAAGAAGCTAGGTCTATCGAAGACTAGCATCTTCCGACGATGTCTTGCAGCATGAGGTAAGAATCAGCCAACAGTTTATATAAAACAATAAAGTAACAATGAAGCAGAAGTTGCTGCAACATTATATAATAGTAAGTTGTAATGATTAATAATGATAATGCCTCCGAGTTCCCTTCCTCGACTCCCCGCGAGGAAGAAGACCCAGAACCATACAGTTTAATAGTAATAGTTTCTAGTGGTAAGATCCAGCTTCAGCATAAAGCATCCTGTTACCGTGGACACGGCTATTCGAATAGATTAATCTTCCCTGCATGGGTGCACTGGCATGACTCTACGACGCTCGGATCTCTAGGGTGGCGGGAACCTTGTTAGGGAACGCTCCACCAAAGCTATCCGACACAAAGTAGCCCATCCTTCGGCAATCAACAGAGAGGTCATCCGGCGGACTATATCCTATGTACGCCGGGCTTTGGACCCTAACCCAAACGTACTCCTGCACGGTGCGTGACTGGCCGGTGAAGCAAAATCAAAGCAAATACAAATACACCGCTCGAGCAAGAGAAGACAACACCACTTCCCGGCAATCAGCCCGCGGTACTACTGACGTCTGAAGACCCTCGAATGAGACTACGATGCAGGGGAGCCCACACTCCTCGTCCCACATGTAGGTAGTGCGTACAAGCCAAAAGGCTACTCAAGTCATCCGCCGAACCATTTAGCATTTTAATTAACCTGCGTGACAACCGTTATCGTTGTCTCGACTTAACCGACCCGCGGTCAACGACAGCAGTCAGGACCACCAGTACATCGGTGCCTGCCCTGTCGTCCCACCAAGTCACTGCGGTTACCAACAAGGTGAACCGTCTCCTTACCTTGTCTCGCGTGTGCTCTTGATAGAGCTCGACTTTCGTGGTTTGATAACTCTCGCGAGATACGAGCAGGGGCCAAGAACGCCAGTAACGTCGGTCGTACCCTCCCTGTCGTTCCCGACGATATACCGCTCGCGGGCACCGTTGGGTCCCCCGGCTTCTTACCTTTAAGGACAACCGCTGTCCAGGACCCTATGGCGGCAAGACAAAGTCAGCCTCGAGTGGAGTACAAGGATTACTCCTGGATAGCTCACACTTGAGGTGACTAGGCATAACCCAGATAGGGGCCTTTGGCGGTGTCTTCTTTGTACCGTACCTGTGCAGTTGTATATATTGTATCCGTGTTCACTCCCCTGAGTGATCACGTCCCGCTATCTAGTCCTAGGTAACAATGCGCAGGGCTCACTGCGGAATAATGCATAAGTAATAATAGGCAGCATAGTATAAAGGAAATGTACATCAAGGGGCGACAGAAACATGCTATGCAGTTGAATAGGATTGTAACGTAGCAGCAGCAGTAACAATGCCTAGTGCAAGAAAGTACGGAAAAGGTAGGCGATATCTGGGGAAGAGAATGGCTCTGCTTGCCTGGAAGCTCAACGGTAGGGGCAGGGTCGTCGACGAGGTAGTCGTACCCGGCAGCAGTGTAGTCGGCGTTAGCAGCGGGGTCTACCGGAGAATAAAGGGGGGAGAAACAGTAAATACAAAGAAAGCATAAACAAACAGATGAATAGCATGGCATATGCAATGTTAACGGTGTTCTAACGCAGTGCAATGTACGTTGCTCGGAGCGGGAATTCATCCGGGGATGAACTACCGGCTCCGGGTGATTACCGGACAGGGAGTCCGGAGGGGGAAGGTATCATACCGGAGGTGTCGTGGACATCTGACAAGAACAAGGGGGTGTATCCGTGTTAGTTGAACCATTCCGTACAACTTTCGTGTTCGGAATAAATTCATCCGGCAGGTTTTTACCGGCACCGGGAATTATCGACAGACAACCTGGAGGGGGGTGTGCCGCCCCCAAAATCAATCCGTGTACAGTAACCATACACGTAGGGTACACGGCTGAGATTAGGGTGCCACGGTGATAATATCACAGCACAACACTAAACACAAAAGGATAAACAAATATGTTACAATAGAGGGGGTCAAGCGGACCCGAATACATAAGTCATACAAACCATAATATCTGAGTACAGACATAGTTAGTCAAGTTTTGCCTTAAGAAGGCTAGCACAAATCACATCAGAGATACAGATCGAAAAGGCGAGGCCTCCTGCCTGGGATCCACCGAACTACTCCTGGTCAACGGGGAACTCGACGTCGTAGTAGGCGCCTCCGGGGTACTCCTGCTCCTGGGCTCCAACGTCGGCTGCAGCGGCCGATCAGGCAAAATAGTAAAGGAAATAAAGCAGGTGAGTATCTAGTATACGCGCGAGTCTTACGTCCGCTACTAAGCATTATGCATTATATCAACGGAAAGAAGAGGCTGTATATAGTGGACTGAAAGACAGAAATCCAGAGAAAGGGTAAGAAGCTAGGCCTAACGAAGACTAGCATCTTCCGACGATGTCTTGCAGCATGAGGTAAGAATCAGCCAACAGTTTATATAAAGCAAAAAGTAACAATGCAGCAGAAGTTGTTGCAGCACTGTATAATAATAAGTTGTAATAATTAACAATGCCTCCGAGTTCACCTCCTCGACATCCCCGCGAGGAAGAGAACCCGGAACCATACAGTTTAATAATAGTTTCTAGTGGTAAGATCCAGCTTCAGCATAAAGCGTCCTGTTACCGTGGACACGGCTATTCGAATAGATTAATCTTCCCTGCAGGGGTGCACTTGTGTTATGCTACACGCACGGATCTCCAGGGTGGCTGGAACCTTGTTAGGGAACGCTCCACCGAGGCTATCCGACACTTCAGAGCCCATCTTTCAAACTCAACAGAGAGGCCATCCGCCGGTCTACATCCTAAGTACTCAGGGCCTTGGACCCCAACCCTGACGTACTCCTGCACGGTGCGTGGGTGGCCGGGAAGCCGTAACAAAAACAACACAGCTCGAGCCAAGAAGACAGCGCACTTCCCGGCAATCAGCCCGCGGTACTGCTGACGTCTAAAGAGTCCTCGGACGACACTACGAAGCAGAGGAGCCCATAAACTCGTAATTCCCACGGGTAGGTAGTGCGTACATGGCATATAGCCAACTCAAGACATTCACTGAACCATTTAGCATTTTATTTAACCTGCGAGACAACCGTTATCGTTGCCTCGACTTAATTGACCCGCGGACAACGACAGCAGCCAGGACCACCAGTACATCGGTGCCTACCCCGTCGTCCCACCAAGTCACAGCGGTTACCAAGAAGGTGAACCGTCTCCTTACCTTGTCTCGCGTGTGCTCCTGGAGGAGCTCGACTTTCGTGGTTCGGTAACTCTCGCGACCAACGATCAGGGGCCAAGCACACCGGTACACTGATCGTACCCTCCCTGTCGTCCCGTCGCAATACCTCTCGCGGGCACCGTTGGGTCGCCCGACTTCTCACCTGAAGGACAATCGCCGTTCAGGACCCTATGGCGGTAAGACAAAGTCAGCCTCGAGTGGAGTACAAGGATTACTCCTTGATAGCTCACACTTGAGGTGACTAGGAATAACCCAGATAGGGGCCTTAGACGGTGTCTGCATTGTACCGTACCTGTGCAGTTATAATATTTGTATCCGCGTTCACTCCCCTGAGTGATCACGACCCTCTATCTATTCCTAGCTAACAATGCGCAGGGCTCACTGCTGAGTAATGCATAATAATAATAGGCAGCATAGGATAAAGGAAAGCACATCAAGGGGCGACAAAATCAGGCTATGCAATTGAATAGGATTGTAATCGTAGCAGCAGCAGTAACAATGCCTAGTGCAAGAAATGTACGGAAAAATAGGCGATATCTGGGGAAGAGAATGGCTCTTCTTGACTGGAAGCTCGACGGTAGTAGTAGGGTCGTCGACGAAGTAGTCGTACTCAGCAGCGGTGTAGTCGACGGCAGCAGCGGGGTCTACCGGAGATTAAGGGGGAAGAAACAGTAAATACACAGCAAGCATATACAAACAGATGCATGACAAGACGGATGAAATGTTAATGGTGTTCTACGCAGTGCAATGCATGTTGCTCGGAACGGAAATTCATCTGAGGATGAACTACCGGCTCCGGGTGATTATCGGACAAGGTGTCCGAAGGGGGAAGGATCAAGCCGGAGGTGTCGTGGGTACCGGCCAAACATAAGGGGTGTGTATCCGTGCTAGTTGATCTATTCCGAGAAACATTCGTGTTCGGAATAAATTCATCCGGGCACTCTAACAGTACCGGACAATTTATCGGACAGACGGTCCGGAGGGGGGATGTTCGATGTTCGGTATGTTAGAGGGGGGTGGTAGACATACGGATAGCGTATTCATATTCGTTATATTTTTCTGATCAATTTTCATGTATAAAGTTTTTGAATCCGAGTTACGGTTTAAAAGTTATTGAATATCAAAGTTTTAAATCATTTAAATGATTTACTGAATTTCTTTTATTATTTATTAAACATTATCCAGAACATTATCCAAAACATTATCCAAAACAGTGCCTGACATGTGGGACCCACATGTCAGCCTCTGTTATTTATAAAACATTTAATTAAATCAGAAAATGCGTCTGGACCCACATGTAAGTCACACATATTATAATTAGTCATTTTAATAAATTCATAAAAGGGCAGGGCCCACATGTCATTGTCAGTAGGTTAATTAACAGATTATTATCAGTAGTTAAAAGGTTGTGGCCCACATGTCAGTGGGGTGGGGGGTTTTCTTTTTAGTTCATTATTAACAGGGGGTTAGACTAACAAGGGATTAGGGGGAGGGTCTAATCCAGCCGGGCCCACTGGACAGTGGCACGAGGCCACAGCCAAGGCACGCCGGCGGTGGCCGTGGCATGGCGGTGAGGCTGCCGGCCAGCCCTGGCGTCCAAAGGAGGCGGCGTTGGGCGGAATCGAACGAGTGAGCCGAGGCGCATCTACTGGAGTCAGAACCGCGGGCTGCGAGGAACCATGGCGTCGGCTATGTCCATGGCCGCGGCAGCCGGAGCCTGTGCTCACGGCGGCGGCACTACGGGGCATGGGGAGGAGAGGGAAGGGGCCATGGAGCACCGGGTGCTCACCGCGAGGGCAGAGAAGCGGTTGAAGGGGCCGGGGGAGGTCGGGGTGGAGCTCCACCTCACCAATGGTGGAGCCGCCCGAGGTTGACGGAAGCTTCCGATTCACGAGCTACAGCCGATCCCGGCCTCGATTGCAAACGCTGGAGGAAGTAGTCGAGCGCGGGAAAGGTCGTGGACAACCTTGTGGGGTAGGCGTCGCCGTTGGCCGCGGGTACTCGCCGGCGGCGCCCACGGCAGAGCACGGGTGGCTCGGGCGGGGAGACAGACGAGCGAGGGAAGAAATGGAGAGGGGAGGTGGCGCGATCCACAATTCACGGTGGGGGGGCAGATATTTCTCCCGGGGCTGCACTGTCGCGACCGTGCGTCGGCGTCGAGCTGGTCCAGCCACGTCATGGCCGGCTCGGCCGAAGGAACAGGAAGGGGAGGTGGGGGAAAACGAAGAGAAGGCCGCGGTTGGGCCGGGCCGGGGAAACGTGCTATGGACGATTTTTTTTGGTTTTTTGCAAATTTTGATCTGCCAGTGAAAATTCTCATCTGTTTGAATTATTTTGGCTAGCAAAATATTTTTGTTTGGGTTCATACTTGTGGGTATATTTGTGTTGCACCCCATAGAGATGCCACAAAAAGTTTGGTAAATTTTAAAAATCATTTCCTATTTGTTTTAATTATCAAATGATTAAAATGGATAATTTAAGCTACTGATTTAATTGTTTCATTTAATTTAGAGTTTAATAAAATCCCCAAATTGGTGGAACATGGTCCATAGAATATTTGTGAATTTATAAACGTAGTTGCACAATTTTTGGAGTAAGTTGATTTTGCAATTTGGTTTTATTATTTAATAATCCACCAAAGGCATTTTGAACTAGATTGATTTGAATTCAATTCAAAGGGTATTTAATTTGAGCTTGGAATTGTTTGGATTCAAGTTGACCAAGGTCCATGATCACATGACTTTCAACAATATCAAAAGAGAAGTTGAATTTGAACTTAACCAAGTTGATCAAACAAAAGTTTTGAACAGTAATGATCAACAGTAATGGTGATTATTGTTCACTGACAGTAAGGGTATTACAAATCTCCCCCACTACAAGAATTCTCGTCCCGAGAATTTAAGTGGTAGCGAGGAAAAGATCGGGGTATTCATCGCGAAGGCGATCTTCGCGTTCCCAAGTGGCTTCATCTTCAGAATGATTCGACCATTGAACTTTGAGGAATTTGGTTGTCTTATTGCGGGTTCGACGTTCAGATTGATCAAGAATGCGGCTCGGATGTTCTTGATAAGTCAAGTCCTGTTGCAGCTCAATCATATCATGTTCCACTTCTCGAATAGGGTCCTTGAAGCAAGGACGGAGTTGCGACACGTGAAAAACATCGTGGACTTGAGAGAGGTTCGGCGGCATTTCCAATCGGTATGCTACGGGTCCACTCCTGGAAAGGATACGGAACGGGCAAATGTAGCGAGGAGCCAACTTGCCTTTGATTCCGAAACGATGAGCGCCTCTCATGGGAGTGACACGGAGGTACGCGTATTCACCAGGTTGATAGACCATTTCCTTGTGCTTGCAGTCATAGTTGCTTTTCTGGCGGGACTGAGCGGCTTTCAGATGTTCATGGATAACGCGAACCTGATCTTCTGCGTGCTGTATAATGTCCAGACCAACGAGAGTTCGTTCTCTAGTTTCTGACCAATTCAGAGGGGTTCGACACTTACGTCCATAAAGAACTTCAAAGGGTGCCATTTTCAGGCTAGCCTGATAGCTATTGTTGTAAGAGAATTCAGCAAATGGAAGAGATTCCTCCCATTTCTTACCGAAGGAGATGACACAAGCTCGAAGCATATCTTCAAGCACTTGATTGACTCGTTCGACCTGTCCTTGCGACTGGGGGTGATAAGCGGTGCTGAAATTTAGATGAGTTCCCATAGCTTCTTGGAAACTATCCCAAAATCTTGAGGTGAAAATGCTGCCATGGTCTGAACTGATCTCCAACGGAATGCCATGGAGGGACACAATTCTGGAAACATACAAGTCGGCTAACTGACTAGCAGAGATCGTCTCCTTGACTGGAAGAAAATGGGCAACCTTGGAGAATCGGTCGATGACGACAAAGATGGCATCATGACCCTTCTGTGATCGGGGAAAACCGGTGACGAAGTCCATCTCGATCTTGTCCCACTTCCATTCAGGAATAGAGAGTGGTTGTAGAGTTCCAGCAGGTCTTTGATGTTCTGCCTTGACGCGACGGCAAACGTCACATTCAGAAACATATCGGGCAATGTCTTGCTTCATGTTAGGCCACCAGAATTGCTGACGAATGTCTTGGTACATCTTGGTGCTTCCAGGATGAATGGACAACGGGCTATCGTGAGCCGCTCTCATGACCTTCGGGGTCATATCCAGGTTCTCATGCCTGCCCTTGTTGTGAGTAACCACTAAACGGTTCTGGTAGAACGCCGCACCTTTGCTATCAACGGTGAAGGGTGAGGGTCTCCCATTGGCGATATCGCGCTTAATCTTGTGTACGAAATCATCATAAAACTGTATACCCTTGACGGACCTGACGAGATCCGGTTCGATAACCAGGTTATTTGCATAACCTTGAGGAACAATCTTGAGGTTCAACTTTTGAAAATCTTCATACAGAAGTGGTTGTTGTACTTGAACTTCAAGTTCACTACAGTAAGCTTTACGGCTCAAAGCATCGGCCATCACATTAGCCTTGCCAGGGGTGTAATGAATATCCATGTTGAAATCGGCTATTGTCTCGAGCCATGTTTGCTGGCGGAGATTCAGGTCGGGCTGAGTAAACAAGTATTTCAGGCTTTGGTGGTCGGTGTAGATCTCGCAACGGTTACCAACGAGGTAATGTCGCCACAGCTTCAATGCATAAATTACTGCTGCCAATTCGAGATCATGTGTTGGATATTTGTCTTCGTGAGCACGCAACTGGCGAGAGCCATAAGCAATCACTTTGCGCTCTTGCATTAGGACACAGCCTAATCCTTGACGAGACGCGTCGCAATATATCACGAAGTCCTTCTGAGTATCCGGGGTAGAGAGCACCGGGGGAGAAGTTAGCTTGTCCTTGAGCGCTTGGAAACTTTCTTGACATTTATCTGTCCACTCAAACTTGACACCTTTGTGAAGCAGATTAGTCAGAGCCCTGGCACTCTTGGAGAAATTCTCGACGAAACGGCGGCAATAGCTAGCGAGCCCGAGGAAACTGCGGACTTGTTTGACGGTCTTGGGAGGAGTCCAGTCAAGAATAGCCTGGATACGTTCGGGGGTGACGGCAATGCCATCCTTGGAAATCACATGCCCAAGGTAGGTTACTTCGGGAAGCCAGAACTCACACTTAGAATACTTAGTGTAGAGTTTTTGTTCTCGAAGCTTCTCCAGTATAAGACGAAGATGTTCAGCATGTTCTTCTTCATTCTTGGAATATATCAGTATATCATCCAGATAAACCACGACGAACTGGTCGAGGTACTCCATGAAAATATAATTCATCAATCTGGAGAAGGTGGCTGGAGCATTGGTTAAGCCAAAGGACATGACGGTGTACTAGTATGAACCATAGCGAGTAATGAAGGCAGTCTTCGGAATGTCCTCATCACGGACTCGGATTTGGTGATAACCCAACCTCAAGTCGAGTTTAGAAAACACCTTGGATCCGTCAAGTTGATCATACAGGTCGTTGATCCGGGGAAGTGGGTATTTGTTCTGGATGGTGGCTTGGTTAATGGGCCGATAATCTTGGACCAATCGGTTTGTCCCATCGCTTTTCTTGACAAAGAGCGAAGGTGCTCCCCAAGCTGAGGAACTGGGGCGAATGAATCCTTTCTGAAGGGCCTTGTCGATTTCCTCCTTAAGCTCAAGGAGTTCATGTGGCGGCATCTTGTAAGGACGCTTGGCAATAGGGGTGGTGCCGGGCTTCAAGTCGATGACAAATTCAACTTCTCTGATTGGGGGTATTCCCGGCAGTTCTTCTGGGAAGACGTCGGGATAATCGCGAACGACCAGAACGTTCTCGATGCCTTCGAGGGGGGCGGCATTTAAAGCATTCATCATAAATATCTGTGTTTCAGCATTACGGGTAACTCGGGTGGTGTGGTTAACAATCTCGCCGGAGGGGTGAAAAAGTTGGACAGACTTGGTGCCACAATAAAGTGCGGCATCGTGAACTTTCAACCAATCCATGCCCAGAATTAGGTCTATGGTGGAGGTTTTCAGGATGATGGGGGACACAAGGAATATAATCCCTTCGACGGCAATGGTGACATCGTGTACCATCATGGAGGTTTGGCAACGGCCTCCAGGGGTGCGGACAACCATCGGTGGGTTCATCTTCTCAAACGTAATGTTACGCGATAACGCAAATGCTTCCGACATGAATGAATGCGATGCTCCTGAATCAAATAAAACAGTAGCAGGTGCGGAATTAACGAGAAGGGTACCCATCACGGTAGCGGGTTGTTCCTGAGCTGCTTCCACATTAATGTTGTAAGCATGTCCACGAGAATGAGCAGCAGACCCAGTATTATAGTTGGGGGTCCTGTTGTTGCCACGGCCATTTCCACGGCCAGCGAGGTGAACTACCAGTTGCTTCTGTTTCTGGGGGCACTCCCTGGAAAAATGCCCAGGTTGGCGGCACGTCAAGCATAATCCATCCTGAGGACGAAGGGGAGTAGCATTGGGTGGTGTAGGCAGAGCTCTTGGCATCTGCGATGGAGGAGGCAGACGGGGTGCAGCATAAGACGGCCTTGGAGCAGGGACAGGTGAATGGGTCACACTGGTAGGGAGCCAGATACGACGCTTCTGCGTTGCGCCCGAAGATGAGCCAACGTCACGATAACGCTTCAGAGAGGTCTTGTGTTCCATCTGGGCAGTCTCGACGGTGATAGACTTGTTCACCATGGTGGCGAAGTTGGCGAAATCATGAACGGCAAGAGCGAGCCTGAGTTCTGGGTTGAGGCCACGACGGAACTTCTGCTGCCTGCGAGCATCAGTGGTGATCTCTCCTTCCGCATAGAGAGAGAGGTTGAGGAACTCGCGCTGATAGGCTTCAACAGTCATGTCGCCCTGAGTAAGGTTACGGAATTCTTCCGCCTTACGATCCATGATCCCCTGAGGAATGTAGCGGGCGCGGAAGGCAGACTGAAATTCATCCCAGGTGATGACTTCTCCAACTGGCAGGGAACGCTTGTGGGTGCTCCACCACTGAGCAGCGGCGCCTTTCATATGATAAGACGCAAAGTTCACATAGTCGGCTGGATCGACATTAGCAGACTCCAGCTCGTGAGTGATGTCGCGAAGCCAGTCATCAGCATCCAACGGCTGAACAGTGTTGCGGAACATAGTGGGGTTGAGGCGGGTGAAGTCGTGCAGAGTCACGGTGGCATGCTGATGGTGGTGCCCATTCTGATTCGGCTGGGGGAACTGAGCCATGATATTCTGCATGAACTGACGGTTCATCTTGAACTGCTGCATCATCGCGGCCATGTAATCCGACGGCGGAGGTGGGTCGTTGGAACCACGACCACGACCAGCCATCCTGCTAGAATTTAACAGGGGTATTTCAGCGATGAAAATTTAACGAGATACCGGAATCAATCCTGAAGTAAAAAGACAACGAAAAGGAGGCGCAGATATATATAGGAGTAGTCATATAAGACATACACATTCGCACACAGAGTCAATCGAAAATCGGGCAGCGTAACGTCGGAGAAATTAAGGAAAAAGGACTCACTAGGCGGCACGCAGACCGCGGTAAGGATTACACGACGCGACATAGATTCCCCTATGTCAATCACACCGCAAGAAAACTGTTGGCCACAGGAATTGATGCCAGAGAACGTGCGTCCTGCCCAAAATGAAAATGGGATCCGCGGTCCGGGATCTGGGGTACGACTCCTGCGACACGACTCAATCAATGGGGGAAGCACCAAAAACGCTGGGTGGAATCAAGAGAACGTGATCCTATTGTCAGATTTTGTAAAACTTACTAGCAAGGATAAGAGAGCAGATTCCCAAAGCATAGGTAAGGAGAAAAGGATCCTAATACCATAGATATCACACGTAGTGACATCGATGTGGGCCCGTAAGCCAAATATTCAGTTAGCAAAATAGTTTTTCAAAGTCTAGACTCAACATCGACCAAGTAGTGGTGGGGTGGATTCCTACAGGCAGTCGGCTCTGATACCAACTGGTGACGCCCCCAAAATCAATCCGTGTACAGTAACCATACACGCAGGGTACACGGCTGAGATTAGGGTGCCATGGTGATAATATCACAGCACAACACTAAACACAAAAGGATAAACAAATATGTTACAATAGAGGGGGTCACGCGGACCCGAATACATAAGTCATACAAACCATAATATCTGAGTACAGACATAGTTAGTCAAGTTTTGCCTTAAGAAGGCTAGCACAAATCACATCAGAGATACAGATCGAAAAGGCGAGGCCTCCTGCCTGGGATCCTACGAACTACTCCTGGTCAACGGGGAACTCGACGTTGTAGTAGGCGCCTCCGGGGTACTCATGCTCCTGGGCTCCAACGTCGTCTGCAGCGGCCGATCAGGCAAAACAGTAAAGGAAATAAAGCAGGTGAGTATCTAGTATACCCGCGAGTCTTACGTCCGCTACTGAGCATTATGCATTGTATCAACGGAAAGAAGAGGCTGTATATAGTGGAATGAAAGACAGAAATCCAGAGCAAGGGTAAGAAGCTAGACCTAACGAAGACTAGCATCTTCCGACGATGTCTTGCAGCATGAGGTAAGAATCAGCCAACAGTTTATATAAATCAAAAAGTAACAATGCAGCAGAAGTTGCTGCAGCACTGTATAATAATAAGTTGTAATAATTAACAATGCCTCCGAGTTCACCTCGTCGACATCCCCGCGAGGAAGAGAACCCGGAACCATACAGTTTAATAAAAGTTTCTAGTGGTAAGATCCAGCTTCAGCATAAAGCGTCCTGTTACCGTGGACACGGCTATTCGAATAGATTAATCTTCCCTGCAGGGGTGCACTTGTGTTACGCTACACACACGGATCTCCAGGGTGGAGGGAAACTTGTTAGGGAACGCTCCACCGAGGCTATCCGACACTTCAGAGCCCATCTTTCAAACTCAACAAAGAGGCCATCCGCCGGTCTACATCCTAAGTACTCAGGGCCTTGGACCCCAACCCTGACGTACTCCTGCACGGTGCGTGGGTGACCGGGAAGCCGTAACAAAAACAACATAGCTCGATCCAAGAAGACAGCGCACTTCCCGGCAATCAGCCCGTGATACTGCTGACGTCTGAAGAGTCCTCGGACGACACTACGAAGCAGAGGAGCCCATAAACTCGTAATTCCCACGGGTAGGTAGTGCGTACATGGCATATAGCCAACTCAAGACATTCACTGAACCATTTAGCATTTTATTTAACCTGCGAGACAACCGTTATCGTTGCCTCGACTTAATTAAGCCACGGACAACGACAGCAGCCAGGACCACCAGTACATCGGTGCCTGCCCCGTCGTCCCACCAAGTCACAGCGGTTACCAACAAGGTGAACCGTCTCCTTACCTTGTCTCGCGTGTGCTCCTGGAGGAGCTCGACTTTCGTGGTTCGGTAACTCTCGCGGCCAACGATCAGGGGCCAAGCACACCGGTACACTGATCGTACCCTCCCTGTCGTCCCGTCGCAATACCTCTCGCGGGCACCGTTGGGTCGCCCGACTTCTCACCTGAAGGACAATCGCCGTTCAGGACCCTATGGCGGTAAGACAAAGTCAGCCTCGAGTGGAGTACAAGGATTACTCCTTGATAGCTCACACTTGAGGTGACTAGGCATAACCCAGATAGGGGCCTTAGACGGTGTCTGCATTGTATCGTACCTGTGCAGTTCTAATATTTGTATCCTCGTTCACTCCCCAGAGTGATCACGACCCTCTATCTAATCCTAGCTAACAATGCGCAGGGCTCACTGCTGAGTAATAAATAATAATAATAGGCAGCATAGGATAAAGGAAGGCACATCAAGGGGCGACAAAATGAGGCTATGCAATTGAATAGGATTGTAATCGCAGCAGCAGCAGTAACAATGCCTAGTGCAAGAAATTTACGAAAAGATAGGCGATATCTGGGGAAGAGAATGGCTCTGCTTGCCTGGAAGCTCGACGGTAGTAGTAGGGTCACCGACGAAGTAGTCGTACTCAGCAGCGGTGTAGTCGACGGCAGCAGCGGGGTCTACCGGAGATTAAGGGGGAAGAAACAGTAAATACACAGCAAGCATATACAAACAGATGCATGACAAGACGGATGAAATGTTAACGGTGTTCTACGCAGTGCAATGCACGTTGCTCGGAACGGAAATTCATCTGAGCATGAACTACCGGCTCCGGGTGATTATCGGACAAGGTGTCCGGAGGGGGAAGGATCAAGCCGGAGGTGTCGTGGGTACCGGACAAACATAAGGGGGGTGTATCCGTGCTAGTTGATCTATTCCGAGAAACATTCGTGTTCGGAATAAATTCATCTGGGCACTCTAACAGTACTGGACAATTTATCGGACAGATGGTCCGGAGGGGGGATGTTCTATGTTCGGTATGTTAGAGGGGGGTGGTAGACATAAGGATAGCGTTTTCGTATTCTTTATATTTTTCTGATCAATTTTCATGTATAAAGTTTTTGATTCCGAGTTACGGTTTAAAAGTTATTGAATATCAAAGTTTTAAATCATTTAAATGATTTACTAAATTTCTTTTATTATTTATTAAACATTATCCAGAACATTATCCAAAACATTATCCAAAACAGTGCCTGACATGTGGGACCCACATGTCAGCCTCTGTTATTTATAAAACAATTAATTAAATCAGAAAATGCCTCTGGACCCACATGTAAGTCACACATATTATAATTAGTCATTTTAATAAATTCATAAAAGGGCAGGGCCCACATGTCATTGTCAGTAGGTTAATTAACAGATTTTTATCAGTAGTGAAAAGGTTGTGGCCCACATGTCAGTGGGGTGGGGGGTTTTCTTTTTAGTTCATTATTAACAGGGGGTTAGACTAACAGGGGATTAGGGGGAGGGTCTAATCCAGCCGGGCCCACTGGACAGTGGCACGAGGCCACAGCCAAGGCACGCCGGCGGTGGCCGTGGAACGGCGGCGAGGCTGCCGGCCAGCCCCGGCGTCCAAAGGAGGCGGAGTTGGGCGGAATCGAACGACTGAGCCGAGGCGCATCTACTGGAGTCAGAACCGCGGGCTGCGAGGAACCATGGCGTCGGCTATGTCCATGGCCGCGGCAGCCGGAGCCTGTGCTCACGGCGGCGGCACTACGGGGCATGGGGAGGAGAGGGAAGGGGACATGGAGCACCGGGTGCTCACCGCGAGGGCAGAGAAGCGGTTGAAGGGGGCGGGGGAGGTCGGGGTGGAGCTCCACCTCACCAATGGCGGAGCGGCCCGAGGTTGACGGAAGCTTCCGATTCGCGAGCTGCAACCGATCCCGGCCTCGATTGCAAACGCTGGAGGAAGTAGTCGAGCGCGGGGAAGGTCGTGGACAACCTTGTGGGGCAGGCGTCGCCGTTGGCCGCGGGTACTCGCCGGCGGCGCCCACGGCAGAGCACGGGTGGCTCGGGCGGGGAGACAGACGAGCGAGGGAAGGAATGGAGAGGGGAGGTGGCGCGATCCACAATTCACGGTGGGGGGGGGGCAGATATTTCTCCCGGGGTTGCACTGTCGCGACCGTGCGTCGGCGTCGAGCTGGTCCAGCCACGCCATGGTCGGCTCGGCCGAAGGAACAGGAAGGGGAGGTGGGGGAAAACGAAGAGAAGGCCGCGGTTGGGCCGGGCCGGGGAAACGTGCTATGGGCGATTTTTTTTGGTTTTTTGCAAATTTTGATCTGCCAGTGAAAATTCTCATCTGTTTGAATTATTTTGGCTAGCAAAATATTTTTGTTTGGGTTCATACTTGTTGGTATATTTGTGTTGCACCCCATAGAGATGCCACAAAAAGTTTGGTAAATTCTAAAAATCATTTCCTATTTGTTTTAATTATCAAATGATTAAAATGGATAATTTAAGCTACTGATTTAATTGTTTCATTTAATTTAGAGTTTAATAAAATCCCCAAATTGGTGGAACATGGTCCATAGAATATTTGTGAATTTATAAAAGTAGTTGCACAGTTTTTGGAGTAAGTTGATTTTGCACTTTGGTTTTATTATTTAATAATCCACCAAAGGCATTTTGAACTAGATTGATTTGAATTCAATTCAAAGGGTATTTAATTTGAGCTTGGAATTGTTTGGATTCAAGTTGACCAAGGTCCATGATCACATGACTTTCAACAATATCAAAAGAGAAGTTGAATTTGAACTGAACCAAGTTGATCAAACAAAAGTTTTGAACAGTAATGATCAACAGTAATGGTGATTACTGTTCACTGACAGTGAGGGTGTTACAGGGGGAATGTCGATGATCGGTGTGTTAGGAGGGTGGGGTAGGCATACGGATAGCGTATCCGTATTTCGTTATATTTTTCTGATCAATTTTCATGTATAAAGTTTTTGAATCCCACTTACGGTTTAAAAGATATTCAAATTCAAAGTTCAAATCATTTTAAATCATTTTCTGAATTTATTTTATTTAATAAGTAAACATTATCCACAAAGGGTTGACTGGTCAAACCTGACCAGTGGGTCCCACTGGTCAGCCTCACAGTTAATAAAAATGGTTTTATTAATTCTAAAAATCCAGTGAACCCACATGTCAGTGACTGTTAATATTATCTAAATTATTTTAATCAATATATGACAGGTGGGGCCCAGGTGTCATACTCTGTTGTTTTAAAACTTCATTTATTTATCTAATAACCAGGGGGTTAAGTGGGGCTGGCCCACATGTAAGTCTCAGGGTTTTTTAACTTAACAATTAGTTTAATACTAACAGTGGGTATTAGCTTAATTAGGGATTAGCTGGGGGGGTCCACATGCCAGTGAGCCACACGCGCTGGCAGTTAGCCACTGCCACGCCGGCGTAGGGCAGTGCTCGCCGGAGGTGGCTGTCCGGCCGACTCAGGTCACGGGAGCGAGCGGGCCTGGGCTGGTTCGAACGGCCGCTACGCCCCGCATCGAGCTGGGCGGTTAGGGCGAGCCAAGGGGCACGGGACGCAACACCTCGTCGGCAATGGCGGGAGGCGGAGCTCGGTCTTCCCGGCGGCGGTGCTACAGCACGCAATGGCGCAAGGAAAATGGGGGAAAAGGCGCAGGGGGCTCACAGGGGGCATCAAGGCAGTTCAGTGGGCTCGAGGGAGCACCAGAGGCGGCAAATTCGGGGCGGCGATGCGGCGGCCGTGCCGGTGGAGGAAGACCGTGGCGTCGTCTGTGGTGCTTCGCATGTCGATTCCGCTATGGAATCGAAGGAGTCAACGATGGTGGTCCTCTTGGACAACCCGGCGCGGACCGAGGTGGCCGGTGGCCACGCCGGAGACGGCGGTGCGGCGACGAGGCGCCCATGGGCGGGCTCGGTTCGAGCGGGGAGACGACGATGGGCGCGCGCGAGGGGGATCTGGAGGTGGCGGCTAGGGTTTTCAAGGCGCAGCGGGGCGGGGGAGGTCTTATGCACGCCGTCGGCCGTGGATGGCCGCCACGGCACACCGGCCGGCCGTGGGATGGCCTCCACGCAAGGTGAACAGCGCCCCGGGGAAGAAGACAAGGTGAGGGGGGAAGTGGGTCGGGCCCAATGGAGTTGAGGGGGTGGGCTGAGGGGGGTTTTGTGCCCTGGGCGTAGTTTAGGCATTTCCCGTTTTTTGTTTTCTTTTTTGTTTGCATTTTGTTTAGCTAGGTTTAGATTTTTGCCAACAGTGAAACTTGCTCCAATAATATTGCAACACCATACAGAAGTGCCACAAAAAGAATTAGACTTTTATAAACTCTCTTGCATTTTTGTTTTATTAAAAAGGCATTAAATCCCACTGGTTTGGCTACTGTTTGAATTTTTGGATTTATTTTATTGCTTAATAAATCCCCAAAACCATATGGATGTGATCCACTGATTTTTAGGCATTTTAAAAAATTGCTTTCACAATTTTTGAACAAAGTTTTATTTCCACTTATTTTCAATATTCATCAAAAGGCATTTCAGGGTTTGTTTGAATTTTATTTCAAATGGCTTGGACTTTAGTTGGCCAATGATGATCAAGGTCCATGGTTCATATTTGCTTGCAACAATATCACAGGAGAATTTGAATTTGAACTGAACCAGTTGATCAAACAAAAGTTTTGAACAGTAGAGATGAACAGTAACCCTGATTACTGTTCACTGACAGTTGAGGGTGTTACAAATCTCCCCCACTACAAGAATTCTCGTCTCGATAATTTAAGTGGTAGAGGTGAAAAGATCGGGGTATTCTTCACGAAGACGATCTTCGCGTTCCCAAATGGCTTCATCTTCAGAATGATTCGACCACTGAACTTTGAGAAACTTCGTCGTCTTGTTGCAGGTTTTGCGTTCAGACTGATCAAGAATGCGGCTCGGATGTTCTTGATAATTCAAGTCCTGTTGCAGCTCGATCATATCATGTTCCACTTCACGAATAGGGTCCTTGAAGCAGCGTCGGAGTTGCGACACGTGGAATACATCGTGGACTTGGGAGAGGTTCGGCGGCAATTCCAATCGGTATGCCACACGTCCACTTCGAGAAAGAATACGGAACGGACCAATGTAGCGAGGAGCTAACTTACCTTTGATTCTGAAACGATGAGTGCCTCGCATCGGGGTGACACGGAGGTAAGCATATTCGCCAGGTTGATAGACCAATTCCTTGTGCTTGCGGTCGTAGTTGCTTTTCTGGCGGGACTGAGCAGCTTTCAAGTGTTCACGAATAACGCGAACTTGATCTTCAGCGTGTTGTATGATGTCCGGACCAATGAGAGTTCGTTCTCCAGTTTCTGACCAATTCAGAGGGGTTCGACACTTACGTCCATAGAGAACTTCAAAGGGTGCCATCTTCAGACTAGCTTGATAGCTATTGTTATACGAGAATTCAGCAAATGGAAGAGATTCCTCCCATTTCTTACCGAATGAGATGACACAAGCTCGAAGCATATCTTCAAGCACTTGATTAAATCGTTCGACTTGTCCTTGAGACTGGGGGTGATAAGCGGTGCTGAAATTCAGGTGAGTGCCCATAGCTTCTTGGAAACTATCCCAAAATCTTGAGGTGAAAATACTGCCTCGGTCGGAACTGATCTCCAACAGCATACCGTGGAGCGACACGATTCTGGAAACATACAAGTCTGCCAACTGACTAGCAGATATCGTCTCCTTGACTGGCAGAAAGTGGGCAACCTTGGAGAAGCGGTCGATGACGACAAAGATAGCATCGTGGCCTTTCTGCGATCGGGGAAAACCAGTGACAAAGTCCATTTCAATCTTGTCCGATTTCCATTCAGGAATAGAGAGCGGTTGCAGAGTTCCAGCAGGTCTTTGATGTTCGGCTTTGACGCGAGGGCAAACGTCACAATCATCAACATAACGAGCAATGTCTTGTTTCATGTTGGACCACCAGTACCGCTGACGAATGTCTTGGTACATCTTGGTACTACCAGGGTGGATCGACAAAGGTGTATCATGAGCTTCTTTCATGACATCAGGGGCGTAATTCAGGTTTTCCTTGGCTACCGGAACCACTAAACGACCCTTGAAGTACACCGCATTATCATCATTTGCATCAATAGTGAAGGATGAGGGCTCTCCGCTGGCGACACGCCACTTAATCTTCCAAATTTCAGAGTCATAATGTTGCACCGTCTTGATGCGGGTGTCAAGGTCTGGTTTGACCACCAGGGAGTTCACATATCCCTGCGGAACAATTTCGATGTTCAGCTTGCGGAGCTCTTCATACAGAAGTGGTTGTTGTACTTGAACTTCAAGTTCACTACAGTAGGCTTTGCGGCTGAGGGCATCAGCCACCACATTAGCTTTGCCAGGGGTGTAAGAAATTCCCATGTTGTAGTCGGCTATTGTCTCGAGCCATCTCTGCTGGCGGAGATTCAGGTCTGGTTGAGTAAATAGGTACTTCAGGCTTTGGTGATCGGTGTAGATCTCGCAACGATTACCGATGAGGTAATGTCGCCACAGCTTCAATGCATAAATTACCGCTGCCAATTCAAGATCATGTGTTGGATACTTATCTTCGTGAGCACGCAATTGACGAGAGCCATAAGCAATCACTTTGCGCTCTTGCATTAGGACACAGCCTAATCCTTGACGAGATGCGTCGCAATATATCACGAAGTCCTTCTGAGTATCAGGCGGAGCAAGCACTGGGGGAGAAGTGAGCTTGTCCTTGAGGGCTTGGAAGCTTTCCTGACATTTATCTGTCCACTCAAACTTGACGCCTTTGTGAAGCAGGTTAGTCAGAGGCCTTGCAATCTTGGAGAAGTTCTCGACGAAACGGCGGCAATAGCTGGCGAGTCCGAGGAAACTTCTGACTTGTTTGACAGTCTTGGGGGGAGTCCAATCAAGAATAGCCTGGATACGTTCTGGGTTGACGGCAATGCCATCCTTGGAAATCACGTGACCAAGGTAGGTCACTTCAGGAAGCCAGAACTCGCACTTAGAATACTTAGCGTAGAGTTTGTGTTCTCGAAGCTTCTCCAGTATAAGACGAAGATGTTTAGCATGCTCCTCTTTATTCTTGGAGTATATTAAGATATCATCCAGATAAACCACGACAAACTTGTCGAGGTATTCCATGAATATATAGTTCATCAATCGGGAGAAAGTGGCTGGAGCATTCGTCAAGCCAAAGGACATGACAGTGTACTCGTATGAACCATAGCGCGTAATGAAAGCGGTCTTCGGAATGTCCTCTTCACGGACTCGGATCTGATGGTAACCCAACCTCAAGTCGAGTTTCAAAAACACCGTGGATCCAGCAAGTTGATCATACAGATCGTTGATCTGGGGAAGCGGATATTTGTTCTGGATGGTGGCTTGGTTGATGGGTCGGTAATCTTGGACCAAACGATTTGTTCCATCGCTCTTCTTGACAAAGAACGAAGGTGCTCCCCAAGAAGAGGAACTTTGGCGAATGAATCCTTTGTGAAGTGCTTCGTCGATCTCCTTCTTCAGTTCAAGGAGGTGGTGAGGTGGCATCTAATAGGGACGCTTGGCAATAGGGACGGTGCCGGGTTTCAGGTCGATGACAAATTCAACCTCTCGGATCGGGGGTATTCCCGGGAGTTCTTCTGGGAAGACGTCGGGAAAATCACGAACGACTGGAACGTTCTCAATCCCGTCAAGAGGTGAGACATTCAGAGCATTCATCATATAGATATGTGTTTCAGCATCACGGGTAATCCGGGTGGTGTGGTTAACAATCTCGCCGGAGGGGTGAAGAAGTTGGACAGAACTGGTGCCACAATACAGTGCGGCATCGTGGACTTTCAACCAATCCATGCCGAGAATGAGGTCTATGGTGGAAGACTTCAGGAGGATGGGGGAAGCAAGGAACTCAATTCCTTCAATTTCGACGATGGTTTTGGGCACTATCTTGGAGGTGTGGCAATGGCCTATCGGAGTGCGGACAACCATCGGTGGATCCATCTTTTCTACCATGAAGTTATGCGACAATGCAAATGCTTCTGACATGAAGGAATGCGATGCTCCTAAATCAAATAAAACAGTAGAAGGTACTGAATTAACAAGAAGGGTACCCATCACGGTAGCAGGTTGCTCCTGAGCTTCTTCGACGTTAATCTTGTAAGCATGTTCGCGAGTGTGAGAAGAAGACCCAGTGTTATAGTTGGGGGTACTGTTGTTGCCACGGCCATTTCCACGGCCACCAGGATGAACTACCAGTTGATTATGTCGCTGGGGGCAGTCTTTGGAAAAGTGAACTGGCTGATGGCACTTGAAGCACAGGCCATCCTGAGGACGGAGGGGTGCCTTCTTTAGTCTTCGGCTGTCTCGGCGGGGGCGGAGGCAGACGAGGTGCAACATACGACGGCCTTGGTGCAGGGGCAGGTGGATGATACACACTGTGTGGAAGCCAAACGCGTTGCTTCTGTGATGTGCCCGAAGATGAGCCAGCTTCACGGGGCCGCTTCTGCGAACCACCGAACTTAAGCTGAGCGATCTCGAGAGTGATAGTCTGGTTCACCATGGTGGCGAAGTCGGGGAAGACGTGCAAAGCCAGTGCAAGCTGAAGATCTGGGTTGAGTCCATCACGGAACTTCTCTTGCCTACTTGCATCATTGGGGAGGTCACTTGCAGCATAGTGGGAGAGGCGGAGGAATTCCCTCTGATATGCCTCGACAGTTTTGTTGCCCTGAACGAGGTTGCGGAACTCGGCCTTCATACGGTTCATAATCGCCTGGGGGACATAACGAGCATGGAAGGCAGTCTTGAAGTCATCCCAGGTGACGACAGTCCCTTCAGCTAGCGAGCCCTTGTAAGTATCCCACCACTGAGCAGCGGGGCCACGCAGGAAATAGGACGCAAAGTTGACGTAATCAGCAGCGCTCACATTAGCGAACTCCAACTGACGGTTGATTTCACGAAGCCAATCATCAGCATCCAGCGGCTGTTCAGGTTGGTGGAAGAGAGGGGGATTGAGACGCATGAAATCCCGCAGAGTAACCACAGGCGGTTGGTTCTGGTGCTGGTTCTGGTCCTGATTCTGGTTCTGGAGCTGATCTATGACTCCTTGCATAAACACTTGGTTCATCTGAAACTGCTGCATCATCGCGGCCATGTAGTCCGGCGGCGGAGGTGGATCGTTGGCACCACGACCACCACGACCAGCCATCCTGCTAGAATTTAATAGGGGTATTTCATCGATGAACATTTATCGAGATACCGGAAACGAGTAATAGGTAAAGCGACAACAAAGAGGAGGCGCGGATATATAGGAGTAGTCATATAAGACATACACATCCACACATAGAATCAATCGAAAATCGGGCAGCGTAACGTCGTAGAAATTAAGGAAAAAGGACACACTAGGCGACGCGCAGACCGCGGTAAGGATTACACAACGCGACATAGATTCCACTATGTCAATCACGCCGCAAGAAAACTGTTGGCCACAGGAGTTAATGCCAGAGGACGCGCGGCCTTCCCAGAATGAGAATGGGATCCGCGGTCCGGGACCTGGGGTAGAACTCCTGCAATACGACTCAATCAATGGGGAAGCACCAAAACGCCGGATGGAATCAAGAGAACGTGATCCTAATGTCAGAGTTTGTAAAACTTACCAGCAAGGATAAGAGAACAGATTCCCAGAGCATAGGTAAGGAGAAAAGGATCCTAATACCATAGATATCACACGTAGTGACATCGATGTGGGCCCATAAGCCAAACATTAAGTTAGCAAAATAGTTTTTCAAAGTCTAGACTCAACTTCGACCAGGTAGTGGTGGGGTGGCTTCCTACAGGCAGTCGGCTCTGATACCAACTTGTGACGCCCCCAAAATCAATCCGTGTACAGTAATCATACACGCAGGGTACACGGCTGAGATTAGGGTGCCACGGTGAGAATATCACAGCACAACACTAAACACAAAAGGATAAACCAATATGTTACAATAAAGGGGGGGTCACGCGGACCCGAATACATAAGTTATACAAGCCATAATATCTGAGTACAGACATAGTTAGTCAAGTTTTTCCTTAAGAAGGCTAGCACAAATAACATCAGAGATACAGATCGAAAAGGCAAGGCCTCCTGCCTGGGAGCCTCCGAAACTAATCCTGGTCCTGGTCAGCGGGGGTCTCGACGTCGTAGTATCCGCCTCCGGGGTACTCCTGCTCCTGGGCTCCAACGTCGACTGTAGCGGCCGATCAGGCAAAACATAAAAGGGGAAATAAAGCAAAGGTGAGTATCTAGCATACCCGCGAGTCTTACGTCCGCTACTAAGCATTATGCATTTGTATCAAATGGAAAGGGGAGGCTATATATAGTGGACTACAAGATAGAAATCAAAATAAGGATAAGAAGCTAGGACTGTCGAAGACTAGCATCTTCCGACGATGTCTTGCAGCATGAGGTAAGAATCAGCCAACAGTTTATATAAAACAATAAAGTAACAATGAAGCAGAAGTTGCTGCAACATTGTATAATAGTAAGTTGTAATGATTAATAATAATAATACCTCCGAGTTCCCTTCCTCGACTCCCTGCGAGGAAGAAGACCCGGAACCATACAGTTTAATAGTAATAGTTTCTAGTGGTAAGATCCAGCTTCAGCATAAAGCGTCCTGTTACCGTGGACACGGCTATTCGAATAGATTAATCTTCCCTGCAGGGGTGCACTGGCTTGACTCTACGACGCTCGGATCTCCAGGGTGGCGGGAACCTTGTTAGGGAACGCTCCACCAAAGCTATCCGACACAAAGTAGCCCATCCTTCGGCAATCAACAGAGAGGTCATCCGTCGGACTATATCCTATGTACGTCGGGCTTTGGACCCTAACCCGAACGTACTTCTGCACGGTGCATGACTGGCCGGTGAAGAAAAATCAAAGCAAATACAAATACACTGCTCGAGCAAGAGAAGACAACACCACTTCCCGGCAATCAGCCCGCGGTACTGCTGACGTCTGAAGACCCTCGAACGAGACTACGATACAGGGGAGCCCACACTCCTCGTCCCACGTGTAGGTAGTGCGTAGAAGCCAAAAGGCTACTCAAGTCATCCGCCGAACCATTTAGCATTTTAATTAACCTGCGTGACAACCGTTATCGTTGCCTCGACTTAACCGACCCGCGGTCAACGACAGCAGTCAGGACCACCAGTACATCGGTGCCTGCCCTGTCGTCCCACCAAGTCACTGCGGTTACCAACAAGGTGAACCGTCTCCTTACCTTTTCTCGCGTGTGCTCTTGATAGAGCTCGACTTTCGTGGTTTGGTAACTCTCGCGAGATACGAGCAGGGGCCAAGCACGCCAGTAACGTCGGTCGTACCCTCCCTGTCGTTCCCAACGATATACCGCTCACGGGCACCGTTGGGTCGCCCGGCTTCTTACCTTTAAGGACAACCGTTGTCCAGGACCTTATGGCGGCAAGAAAAAGTCAGCCTCGAGTGGAGTACAAGGATTACTCCTGGATAGCTCACACTTGAGGTGACTAGGCATAACCCAGATAGGGGCCTTTGGCGGTGTCTTCTTTGTACCGTACCTGTGCAGTTGTATATATTGTATCCGTGTCCACGTCCCGCTATCTAGTCCTAGCTAACAATGCGCAAGGCTCACTGCTGAATAATGCATAAGTAATAATAGGCAGCATAGGATAAAGGAAATGTACATCAAGGGGCGACAAAAACATGCTATGCAGTTGAATAGGATTGTAACGTAGCAGCAGCAGTAACAATGCCTAGTGCAAGATAGTACGGAAAATGTAGGCGATATCTGGGGAAGAGAATGGCTCTGATTGCCTGGAAGCTCGACGGTAGGGGCAGGGTCGTCGACGAAGTAGTCGTACCCGGTAGCAGTGTAGTCGGCGGTAACAGCGGGGTCTACCGGAGAATAAAGGGGGGGAGAAACAGTAAATACAAAGCAAGCATAAACAAACAGATGAATAGCATGGCGTATGCAATGTTAACGGTGTTCTAACGCAGTGCAATGTACGTTGCTCGGAGCGGGAATTCATCCGAGGATGAACTACCGGCTCCGGGTGATTACCGGGTAGGGTCTCCGGAGGGGGAAGGTATCATGCCGGAGGTGTCGTGGACATCCGACAAGAACAAGGGGGGTGTATCCGTGTTAGTTGAACCATTCCGGACAACTTTCGTGTTTGGAATAAATTCATCCGGCAGGTTTTTACCGGCACCAGGAATTATCGACAGACAACCTGGAGGGGGGAATGTCGATGATCGGTGTGTTAGGGGGGTGGGTAGACATACGGATAGCATATCCGTATTCGTTATATTTTTCTGATCAATTTTCATGGATAAAGTTTTTGAATCTGACTTACGGTTTAAAAGATATTCAAATTCAAAGTTCAAATCATTTTAAATCATTTTCTAAATTTATTTTATTTAATAAATAAACATTATCCACAAAGGGTTGACTGGTCAAACCTGACCAGTGGGGACCCACTGGTCAGCCTCACAGTTAATAAAAATGGTTTTATTAATTCTAAAAATCCAGTGAACCCACATGTCAGTGACTGTTAATATTATCTAAATTATTTCAATCAATATATGACAGGTGGGGCCCAGGTGTCATACTCTGTTTTTTTAAAACTTCATTTATTTATCTAATAACCAGGGGGTTAAGTGGGGCTGGCCCACATGTAAGTCTCATGGGTTTTTAACTTAACAATTAGTTTAATACTAACAGTGGGTATTAGCTTAATTAGGGATTAGCTGGGGGGGTCCACATTCCAGTGAGCCACACGGGCTGGCAGTTAGCCACTGCCACACCGGCGTAGGGCAGTGCTCGCCGGAGGTGGCCGTCCGGCCGACTCAGGTCACGGGAGCGAGTGGGCCTGGGCTGGTTCGAACGGCCGCTACGCCCCGCATCGAGCTGGGCGGTTAGGGCGAGCCAAGGGGCACGGGACGCAACACCTCGTCGGCAATGGCGGGAGGTGGAGCTCGGTCTTCCCCGCGGCGGTGCTACAGCACACAATGGCGCAAGGAAAATGGGGGAAAAGGCGCAGGGGGCTCACAGGGGGCATCAAGGCAGCTCAGTGGGCTTGAGGGAGCACCAGAGGCGGCGAATTCGGGGCGGCGATGCGGCGGCTGTGCCGATGGAGGAAGATTGTGGCGTCGGCTGTGGTGCTTCGCATGTCGATTCCGCTATGGAATCGAAGGAGTCGACGATGGTGGTCCTCTTGGACAACCCGGCGCGGACCGAGGTGGCCGGTGGCCACGTCGGAGACGGCGGCGCGGCGACGAGGCGCCCATGGGCGGGCTCGGTTCGAGCGGGTAGACGACGAGGGGCACGCGCGAGGGGGATCTGGAGGGGGCGGCTAGGGTTTTCAAGGCGCAGCGGGGCGGGGGAGGTCTTATCCACGCCGCCGGCCGTGGATGGCCGCCACGGCACACCAGCCGGCCGTGGGATGGCCTCCACGCAAGGTGAACAGCGCCCCGGGGAAGAAGACAAGGTGAGGGGGGAAGTGGGTCGGGCCCAATGGAGTTGAGGGGGTGGGCTGAGGGGGGTTTTGTGCCCTTGGCGTAGTTTAGGCATTTCCCGTTTTTTGTTTTCTTTTTTGTTTGCATTTTGTTTAGCTAGGTTTAGATTTTTGCCAACAGTGAAACTTGCTCCAATAATATTGCAACACCATACAGAAGTGCCACAAAAAGAATTAGACTTTTATAAACTCTCTTGCATATTTGTTTTGTTGAAAAGGCATTAAATCCCACTGGTTTGGCTAATGTTTGAATTGTTGGATTTATTTTATTGCATAATAAATCCCCAAAACCATATGGATGTGATCCACTGATTTTTAGGCATTTTACAAAATTTCTTTCACAATTTTTGAACAAAGTTTTATTTCCACTTATTTTCAATATTCATCAAAAGGCATTTCAGGGTTTGTTTGAATTTTATTTCAAATGGCTTGGACTTTTGTTGGCCAATGATGATCAAGGTCCATGGTTCATATTTGCTTGCAACAATATCAAAGGAGAATTTGAATTTGAACTGAACCAGTTGATCAAACAAAAGTTTTGAACAGTAGAGATGAACAGTAACCCTGATTACTGTTCACTGATAGTGAGGGTGTTACAGGGACCCTGCTGATTGTATTTGCCCGAAGAAGATGCATCTCCTGAAGTGTCTCCTTCGGTGGAAGCAGGCGACTCAATTTCTTCAATGTCCAGCGGTTCTTGAAGCAAATCAAGATCACTGTCGTTGAGAGGGTCATCTTCTTGCTTCGATGTGTGAGAGTCTTCATCAGAGAGAGTATCAGGGCAAATCTGTTCAGCTGGATTAACAAATAAGACTTCATCAATCTTTTCCAGCGGAGGGATCTTTGGGTTGGGGCGGTCTATCGAATCATTTCTGGAGAAGTGGCGTTGAAGGTGTGGATACTCCTTAAAAATCTGGGCAGCTTCAAGCTTCTGAACTGAGTTGAACTTCCTTAAACCCTTCCAAGAGTGGCGCTTCAAAACCTTCAGGTACTGATTATTGTTCAAAGCAATGTTGCCTACTCGATTGATCTCATCAGAGAGATGTTGCATTTAGCGTTGATTGCCTTCAATGAAGTTTTCTAGCATCTGTTGCGATCGAATCCCAACTTCGAAGTGATACACTTCCTTCTGAAAAGACTTCGACATGTTGCGTTCATTTACATGCTGTCTGACTCCGACATATGTGGCAAATGGATCATTTGGACTTCTAAAGATATTCATTGTATCACGTACAGGAGGACAGAACAACTTCGGGTGATGCTTTGCAACAAAGTCTTCACTACGTTCATGGTTGCAAATGGCTTGGAGCCAGGGAGCATATGGCTTCAATTGATGTACAAGTTCAGCAGCTTGGACCATATAGCGAAGAAAACAATCCTCAAAGTCAAACACATGGCCATGAGTAAGCTTCAGCAGAGCATGACGTGTATGGTAATGAATGTTGGACTCATCATTTGCAGTGCTGTGAGACATCAGTGAGTTAGACAAGATATAAAACCAAGTCTTTGATATGAATACCAGATGCTTCGGGCGAATGTTTTCTGGCATGTGGTCTCCAGTGACTTCGGGATCCAGCAGTGAAGCAAATTCAGCTTCAGTAGGATTAGGCATCAAGTGAACCTTTGCAAGTTTACCAGTGTGCCGAGGGATATTCACAATATCCATGAATTCTTCAGAATGCATCCGAAAGACTTTGCCTTGAATCATCCACTCATGTATCCAAGTGCTTTTGTCATCAGGATTTCCAGAGACATAGAGTGTGGCATAGAATTGTTTGATCAATTCAGAATTGAATGGCGTATCCATGGCAAACAGGCTGGTAAGATTTTGTGCTTTGATGGTTTCCATAATGTTCTGGAAGAAAGTTGCAGAAGTTAGACTTCGCATATCCAAATACTTGTGCCTGAATAGAACACCCTTCTGGCAGTATAGCTTCATGTACAGAATCTGTTGCTCGGCAGTCCAGAAGCGAAGATCATCAGCAGTCCAGGGTGAATCATAAGGACTTGCGCCAAAGAAGCGAAGCTTCTGGCGATAAACTTCGAGGTCAAACTCAGGACCATGTCTAGAAGAAGAACCATCTCCCAGGAAAATTGGAAATGTTTCACGCGGGTAGATGGAGTCCAGTTGAGTATCTTGGGTAGGAGTGCAGTGAGGAGTTTTCCTTCGAGCAACTATGGCTCGCTCTTGAGGTTGAGTCATAATGGCCAATTCATTGGATTCTACTTCTGCATCGGCTCCAGGCTCTTCTGGAACAGCTTGTTCTTTGGCTTCGCCTTCTTGTTCTTCAGACTCATCCGTAGAGTGAGCCGAAGAACAATCCTTTGAAGGAATTGGAATGTCTTGAGCTTGAGGAGAATGCTCTGGCTCAAAGTTTTCTTGGTGCGATGGTTGTGGAGCGGGTTGAGGAGGAGGTGGAGGTGGAGCACGGGGTGGAATGACTTCGGGAGCAGTTGGTTTTGTAGTTGGGGTTGGAAGTGTGATGATCTTGCATCGAGGGGGCGAAGCATGTCTTAGGGCCTTCTTGGCCGGATGAGATCTCACCTCATCAGCTTCGTCAGCGTCTGTGATCAGACGGCGCTTCCTTTGTTGCAGCTGGGGAAGGGGAGAGGCTAGTTGCTTGAGCATAGCTTCGCGCTTCTTGGAATCAAGAGCCATGACCGAAGCATTATGCGTCTTGCAACATTCTTCAATGGCAGATTTGATCTTGCCTTGAAACACTTGAATATTTTGCTTTGTCTTTTCATTGACATCTGCAATCTTCTTCGAAGCAGCTTCGGCTTCGTTCTTGAAGTCTTCATCTGATTCAGCATCAGCTTTCTTCTTAAATTCAGAATTTTGGCAGACTCAGATCTGTCTGTAGCATGCAAATCCCTTAGTTGATTGTATAAAGTTTCAATCATGGCAGAAAGAGTTGGTGAAATGTAAACATCTCCAACATCAATACCTTCGGGATCAACAGCTTCAGCGAGTTGTCAGAATGCCTGATTCAGGCTCAAGCAGTCCCATAGTTCACCTTCTCTTGCATCTAGGAAGTTGTGGTGACTATGCTCAGCTTCTTCATGAGCTTCGGGGGCACGAGCTGCGACTGGCTTCGGAGCGACATCCTTGGGAGCCATGTCTACAGCAGCTTCCTTCTGAACAGCTCTAGCAGCCTTCTCTGCTTGCTTTGTTCGAATAATAATAAGTTGAGCCTGGCGCTTGGCTTCGGCTTCACTAAGCTGTTTGGCTTCGGCAGCAGCCTTAGCCTCTTGAGTTTTTACTTCAGCGAGCTTCCGCTTCGCTTCAGCTTTCTGATTTGCTTCAGCAAGATCTTTCCTTTGCTTCTCTAGTGAAGCGGAATCTCTATCAGCCTTTTCCTTTGCTTTAGCTTCTTTATCAGCCTTAGCTTGGGCTTGTGCTTCAGAATGAAGTCGTTCAGCTTCAGCACGGTCTCTCTTGCGCATTTCTGCTTCAGATAGTTTCTTGGTGCCAACCTGGGCATAAGATTGGCCAGGCTTAGCAACAGAGGTCTTCAGCTTTGAAGTTTTGGCAGTCTTAGGAGCTTTAGCTTCGGGATGACCAGCAGGCTTCAGCTTCAGGTCATGTCGTTCCTTAGTTCTCTGTTCAGCAGGAACCAGGCGGCAAGGTGGCTTTGAAGCCAATGGAGCCTCAACCACCAAGTTGGTCATGTCAATCCTTGGCCTTGGAACTGGGGGATCAGTGGGATCTTGAATCCTTACACCTCTTGAAGCAGGCGGTTTCTCCCCAGCCTTCTTCTTCAAAGGCTTCCGAAGATTTGGTCTCTTTGGACTAGGGGGAACAGGGGAGTGCTCAGACTCATCATCTGCATCGTCAGCAGGATCTTCACCAAGTGAGTCCTCAAGTTGTGCAGCAGCATCAGCTTCATCATCAGCTTCATGATCAGCTTCTTGATCACTCTCTTCTTCAGAAACAGCAGGAGGAGGTGAAGCACTCAATTTTCTAAGCTTTCGCTTCTTAGTCTTTGATGCACCAGCTTCAGCATGGCCTTCAGCAGCTAATGCTTTGGCCTTCTTCTCTTCTCTGATTCTTTTCTTTTCAGCTAAAATAGCAAGTCTCTTTTGTTCTTTAGGGTAATCATCTGGTGTCTTGAGATTATTTGGGTGAGGAACAGCTGGAGGCTTCGGGTAGTATTTTCTTCGATTTGCAGCATTATATTGGGCACAAAGAGCAGTTGTGTATCGATATGGTAGGCTGAAGGCAAACTACATAGCCCACTTCCAGTTCGGAATGCTCTTGTATTTGTACCACCTTACAGCCCAGTAGCGTCGAATCTTTTGCAGTCGAATCTTTTGATCATGATCAGATTCTTCAGGAGGAGTGTCATAGCCCATCTTGATTCGAATGGCTTCGGGAATGCCTCGGGCATTATTGACTTCTTTCGTCTTGCCACCGTTGCCTTTCTGCTTCGGGGGCTCAGGATAATTCTCAAGCCCTTCAACAATAGGTGACTCATTCCCAATGGCTGCCTCTTCGTCAAACATCCTGTGAACAGAAGGATAGAAAAGAGGGAATAGGAAGGGGAATGAATAAGCACAGGCAAAGACTTCGACCAAAACCATATTTTGACAAGAACCCAGAGAAAATTAAGATCAGATGCACATCTGTCATTGGATTGGGCTAGAACTAGTTCAATAACAAGACCTAACTCAGTCCAAACACACAATAGATCTAATCTCCATACTGACCTGAGTAGATGGGATTACTTTGATGCTACAAACAGTTTTCCCAAAGAGCAAGGATCAACAAGGATCAGAATTGCCCTATAAACAGAAAAAAAGACCTAACAAATCTTAGATCCAAGCCCTAGATGAAGAACACACAGAAAAGATTGGATCCAAGAGATCTTGCGTACCCTAACTCGGTGACGCGAAGCGGCTACGGCGACGGAGGGCGGAGAAGTGCTCTTCGTCGGCGGGGAACGTCCACGGCGGCGGCGGTCCGGCAGTTAAGCGGCGCTGTCGACGTCGGGGACGAGAGCTCTGCGGCGTGCTCGAGGAGGAAGACGGGGATATCGGGAGAGAATGAATCGTGGGGGAACGGTTCGCTGGAGGAGTTGCCTTATATAAGCCCAATCTGAAACAGTTTCAGATCATATCGGACGGCTGCCAGCGGGTGTCTCTTCCAATTCAACGACCCAGATGAAGTGGCGGTTCGCGAGCGAATCTCAACAACCCTAGAAAGACGGGGACTCAACGGCCGAAGAATAAGTCTTGACCGAGAGCAAAAACTTCGATAAAGTTGGAAGCATTTGATTTGGAAGTCAATGACGTTTGAAGCAATATGCTTTCCGTTTCAAATGTGCTTAACCATTCAAGACAGAGAAGATTGGAAGAGAATCAGAATTGAGGGGATAGGGTCCGAAACTTATCACTTCGAAGAAAAACAACAACGAAGCTAAAAGTGATAAGTAGAGGGGACAAACGAAATGAATAAATAAAAACAACACAGAACTGAAAGAAAATGGCGAACGAAGCTAAACATAAAAACATGGACGAAGGAAAAAACATGAGCGAAACTAAATAAACAAACACACAACGAAGGTGAATATGTACAGGAGAAAAGTTTTGATCTTACTGAACATTGTGTGAGTCTAGGATGTTTAGCTCACATCTCAATGCACAGAACCTTTTCTCGTCCAATGGCTTCGTGAATATATCTACCAATTGATCTTCAGTTCTAACATGGCTGATCTCAATGTCTTCGCGCTGAACATGATCTCGAAGAAAATGGTGACAAATATCGATATGCTTCGTTCGAGAGTGTTGCACAGGGTTGTGTGAAATTTTGATAGCACTCTCATTATCACAAAGCAAAGGGATTTTCTTCACATGAATACCATAATCCTTCAGCGTCTGCTTAACCCAAAGTATCTGAGTGCAGCATGAGCCAGCAGCAATGTATTCGGCTTCAGCAGTAGATATTGATACACAGTTTTGTTTCTTTGAAGCCCAACACACAAGAGATCTACCAAGAAAGTGACAAGTGCCTGAGGTAGATTTCCTGTCAACTCTAGCACCAGCCCAGTCTGAATCAGAATATCCAATTAAATCAAACTGAGTTCCTTTGGGATACCAAAGTCCCAATGAAGGAGTATGTGCTAGATATCGAAGAATTCGCTTTACTGCAGTATGATGTGATTCCTTCGGATTGGCCTGAAAACGAGCACAAATACAAACTGATAGCATAATATCAGGTCTAGATGCACATAAGTATAAGAGTGAACCTATCATAGACTGATATTTCTTCTGATCGAAGGGTTTCCCTTTTTCATCAGCATCAAGAAAACCATTGGTTGGCATAGGAGTTCTGATGGTCTTGCATTCAGTAAGATCAAATTTCTTCAGGAAATCCTTCAAGTATTTTTCTTGTGAAATAAATGTGTCATTATTCTGTTGGCGAATCTGAAGTCCAAGGAAAAACTTCAATTCACCCATCATGGACATCTCATATTTCTTCCACATCATCCTTGCAAATTCTTCGCTGATTTCACTGTTAGTGCAGCCAAAAATAATATCATCTACATATATCTGACACACAAATAGATCATTGTTATATGATCGAGTGAAAAGAGTGGGGTCAGTGGTTCCAGGTTTGAAGCCTTTCTTGAGGAGGAAATCCTTCAATGTTTCATACCAAGCACGAGGTGCTTGCTTCAGTCCATACAGAGTTTTGTGAAGCCTGTACACCATATCAGGATTCTTCGAGTCTTCAAAACCTGGTGGCTGCATAACATACACTTCTTCTTCTATCTCACCATTCAGAAAATCACTTTTGACATCCATTTGATATAGCAATATATTTTTTTGGTTAGCAAAAGCAAGCATGACACGAATGGATTCGAGACGGGCTACTGGAGCATAGGTTTCACCAAAATCAATGCCTTCGATTTGGGTGTACCCTTGTGCTACCAATCTAGCCTTATTTCTTACCACAATACCATCTTAATCTTGCTTGTTGCGAAATATCCACTTGGTGCCAATAACATTGTGCTTCGTGGGATCAGGCCTGTCAACAAGTGACCAAACTTTGTTTCTTTCAAACTGGTGAAGTTCTTCCATCATAGCCAATAACCAATCTGGATCCTTCATGGCTTCATCAAATTTTGAAGGCTCTAGCATGGAAACAAAAGAAAAAGTTCCACAAAAGTTAGCCAAACGAGTACGAGATCGAGTAGTGGGACGACCTGGTTGATGAATGTCTTCGAGAATCGAATCAACATCAACTCTTCTTCGAACTCGTGATAACGTAGTATCATTTGCTTCAGGCTCAGCTTCTGCTTCAGGATCTGCTTCAGCTTCAGGATCTGCTTCACCTTCAGCTTCAGCATTTCCTTCAGGATTAGCATTTTCTTCGTTCCCTTGTCCTTCTTCGTCCTGTTCACCATTAGCTTTAGGATGATGATCTCCAGCGCCCCGGGCTATGTGTGGGAACATTGGACCATCATCATCCCTAACATCTTGACGAGGATTGGCTTCAACAGAGAGAATCTCACCAATAGCCAGGGACCTTATCACTTCATCAAGTGGAGGTTCATCTAGATCATGAGGCAAATGCTCTTTTTGAGAGCCATTAGTTTCATCAAACCTCACATTTACAGTTTCCATAACTTTCCCAAAGCGGGAGTTATACACTATGTAAGTGTGAGAGTTTGAGCCATAACGTAGAAGAAAACCTTCATGTGCCTTGGGGGAAAATTTTGAGCTATGATTCATATCTCTAATAAAGCAAGGAGCACCAAATACCCTAAGATACGAAACATTTGGTTTGTTACCAGTGATAAGCTCATGTGAAGTTTTCTTCAGGAATTTGTGAAGGTAAACCTTGTTGATGATGTGACAAGCTGTGTTAATTGCTTCGGCCCAGAACCTCATAGGAGTCTTGTTTTCAGCAAGCATAGTTCTGGCCATTTCAATAAGAGTTATATTCTTCCTTTCAACTACACCATTCTGTTGAGGTGTATAAGCAGCAGAGAACTCATGAGTAAAACCATGATCATCAAGAAAATCTTCAATATGAGTATTTTTGAATTCAGTTCCATTATCACTTCGGATATGCTTCAGAGATAATTCATATTCTGTTTGAGCTCTCTTAGCGAATGTCTTGAAGATTTCAACAACTTTGCTCTTGTCATCAAAAAAGAAAACCCAAGTATAGCGAGAGAAGTCATCAACAATAACCAGACCATATTTGTTTCCTCCCAGACTTGCATAATTTTGAGGACCAAAAAGATCCATATGAAGCAATTCAAGAGGACGAGTGGTAGTCATGATAGTCTTCGCTGAATGATGTTTCTTCGTGATTTTACCAGCTTCGCAAGCACTGCAGAGACGATCCTTATCGAATTTTACTTCGCTAAGGCCAATAACATGCTTCTTCTTCACTAGATTATGAAGATTTCTCATCCCTGCATGACCAAGTCTTTGATGCCATAACCAACCAGATGAAGCTTTTTCCATTAAGCATGTGGATACAGCAGGGCCCGAAGAAAAATCAACAATGTTTAAATCTCCTTTCGGTAACCCTCGAAGACAAACGTATAGTCATCCTATGAAAAGACAACACAACGCGAAGCAGAAAATAGAACAAGCATACCCATATCACATAAATTCGATATAGACATAAGATTATATCCAAGTGATTGGACTAGCATAACCTTGTCAATGTGCTTATCTTTCGATATTGCAACCTTACCCAAGCCTAACACTTTACCCTTGTTGTTATCACCGAAGGTAATGTACTTCTGAGAAGATTGAGATAGATTTTCTTCGGTGAATAACTCCTTGTCTCCGGTCATATGATTTGTACAACCACTATCCATGACCCATTCGGATCCACCGGAGACATAGCCCTGCAGAAGAATTAGTTCTTCTTAACCACCCACAAACGAGCAGGTGACTGAGAAGAGGTTGAAGCACTGGTTGAAGCAATATTAAAGCGAACAGGAGTGTATTACTTCGGTGTACCATCAAGCACACCATAAATGTAAGTCCTCTGCGAGTGGTTAGGATAAGAATGAGCATATGCAATCTTAGTATTGTTTTCATGAGGACGATAAGTATAACGAACAGTGCGATAGTATTGCTTCTGCGGAACATTTGATTCGGGCACCAGTGAATCATTTCTCGTTTCTAGAGAATAGAAATGATTCGGTGGTACCGAAGGCTTTCCCTGCATAGTATGGTTAGCAGGCAGTTTTTGCACAAGTGCTTTCTGCACCCATATCTGCCTCTTATAGAAGCCATTCTTCGGAGGAGTTCCTACATACTCAGCTGTAACCTTTCCATGTTCATCTTTACTGAGTTTGTAGTCTGAATCAAGTGATTCATCCACAATGGCTTTGTTCATTTTGCAGTCGAAACCTGAAAGGTTAGCAATATCAATGGGTTTCTCCTTTGCTAGGACCCAAACAGTCTTAGGATACTTCTCAGGTTCCCAATAGGTGCCATCAGGTTTAATCTTTCTCTCGAAACCAACACCCTCATTTCTGGGATTCCTGTGAAGGAGAGCCTTCCTCAGGATATCACAGAGATATTGGTGTCCTTGCACACTTTTGAACATGCCTGTTTCAAATAAGTTTTTCAACCTGAGGAGTTCCTCGTAACAGCAGGATTTTCCTCATCAGAGGCATTAGTATCATCAATAACAATAGGAGCTTTGCCTTTGGAATCAGTTTTGCTTCATTCCAGACAAGTTAAGCAAGATGAATCAGTTTTATGATTTGCTTCAGAACCTTGTTGAGCCATGAGAGAGAGATTGAAATTTCCAATTCTTCATGAGCCTCTTTCAGTTTTTCGAGAGCCATTTTCCTTTGAAGAAATTCATAGGTGAGCTTCTCATAATCAACTGAAAGAAGATCATGCCGAGAGGATAATTCTTCGAACTTTTCCTTCAGAGCAGCATGCTCATTAGTCAAAGTTTGACCTATCTCTATCTCATCGATCAACAGAGTTTCTGATTTCTTAATGGTTTTGCTTAGTGAATCAAGTTCATCTTGTTGGATTGAAGCAAGTTTAGTATAGCTTATCTTTGAGTCACTATCATATGAGGAACAATCAGAAGTATCATAGTTTGATTTGGATGAAGATACCTTCGCCTTGGCCATGAAGCAATATGAAGGAGTTTCATCTTCACTACTGTTGTTGGTGAAGAATGAGCTCGAAGCTTTAGTTGAAGCATCTGCCGAAGCGAAAGCCAAACCAGCAACACCATCTGATTCGGACCCAGACCCAGACCTTGAGCCTGATTCAGCTTCGGAACCAGAGGCTTCGTCTTCAGAGTTCATCTCCTTTCCCAGATAGGCCTTGGCACGGTGAGAGCTACTTCGACGAGACGAGTGAGTCTTCGATGAAGAGCCTTCACGCTTCTTGTGATACTTCTTCCTCTTTTCATCATCTGAATCTTTCTTCTTTTCTCTTCTTGAACTGGAATCATGTCTCTTGGATTCATAGCTTCTGGAGGATCTGTGGGACTTTGTTGAGGAGTCTCTGAGCGAATGCTTCGATTTATTCTCAGCTTCCCACAGAGGGCAATCAGCTATGTAGTGACCTGGTTTCTTGCATTTGTAGCAGCAGTTATCCTTCGATGGAGAGCTTCTAGAGGATGAGCGGTGAGAGGAGTGACTTGAGCTTCTTGAAGAATAACTCTTCTTGGGTGAAGGAAAACCTTTTCTTTGGAAGCGGTTGAAGCGTCTCATGATCAATGCTAAATCTTTCCCAATGCTTGCAGGATCATCAGATTCGACACCTGAAGCAGAACTGACTTCGGGTGAAGAATGACGCGAAGCCTTTTCTTTCAAAGAATGTGATCTTCTTAGAGAACCATTTATGTCACGCTTCTCATCTTCTTCCATTTCAAAAGTATTGAGTCTCTCAAGAATATCAGCGGCAACAAGACGTCTGAAATCAGTCCTTTCCTTGATCATCAGCACAATGTGATCAAACGAATCATCTAATGAGCGAAGCAGAGTTCTAACAACTGAATGAAGAGTAATGTCATCAGCACCGAGGGAAATCAACTCATTTGCAAGAGCAGTGAGTCTGCTGTAAATGGAGCTGACTTTTTCACCCTCGTTTCTCTTGAAGCGATAGAATTTGCTTCGAAGTGTGTCAATTCTGGCATCCTTCTGGGTAGACACACCTTCACCAATCTTTTCAAGATAGTCTCAGACACCTTTGGCAGATGGAATATTCTTCACTTCATAATACTTCTCTGGTGTCAGATGATTGGTGATGAATACCCAGACTTCAGAATCAAGGTCAATTAGCTTCGCTTCTTCAGGAGTGATGGCAATCGTGTCGGAAACTGTGACTCCATATAAGACAACTTGCCAGGCAGTCGAGTTGATAGCCATGATATTTCTTTTCATTTTGTCCTTCCAGTACGGGTAGTCCTTTCCATTGAACACGGGTATGTGTTCGCCGGAGCGAATGGCTGCGAAAGACATACTTGCAAAACACTCGAGGAGGTTAATCCAAAAAAAGAGTGACTAGCTCTGATACCAATTGTAAGTCCAAGTATGTGATCAGAGGGGGAGGGGGTGAATGATCACTTCAAATTTTTGCATGAAACTATGAAGTGAAGCATAACTTAGCAGTAGAAGAATTTCAACTGAAAGGTAAACAATGAAGCAGAACTAGATTGAAGCATAACATAGCGAATCAAAAGCATCGAATCAATTGCATTGAAACAAGTCACTAAAGCAATTGTAAAACTGAATGTAAGTGCAGAATGTAAAACGAACTCTTGACTCGGCGATGTTTGTTCGACCAGTTCACACTCTGCAAAGTGCTACGTCTGGTTGGAGGGACTTGTGATTGAACACAGGAGCTAACCTCTCTCCGTCCATATCTCCACTGCACCAATCTCCTTGAGCTTGGTCAGTTCTTCACTCGTGGTTGATTATTGAGGAAATCACCGAAACCTTTGACAAACTGGACTTCGAGGCGACAATAACTCATCGCTCTCTGAAGAATAACTCTCTAACCGTCTAGGATAATTGCAGTTCTCCAAGATAAAAAGGCTAGCAAACTTCATCCTAAGTCATAATGAATCAACTCAGATCAATAGGACTTATGCTTCGGTGGATGGGTTTATGGTTTGCTTCGGTGGGTTTACTCTCTTCCTTCACTGTCAGAAAATATTCTCTTGGAGCAGCCACCCGCCAAGGAGGGCGGGGGTGGCGTATTTATAGGTGGCGATCCCAAGGCGCAAAATGACTGAAGTGACCCGATGCGACAGCTTGACACCTGTCTGCAACGGTCGGATTACCAATCAAAGCGCAACTTTACTTGAGGAACAAGTCTTCGCTGGTGAAGTATTACCTAGTGCACATGAGATTTCTCATCTCTGGCTTCTCACAGGTTGGGATTCAATCTGAGTCTTTTCACCAAAACCTTCGGAGTACATTTACTAAAACCCCTGTTGATAGTACGGTTTTTCCTACGACTCAAAGAAATGAAAAAGAACTACGCAAAAACTACTAAGTCTTGCGCCATCTTTGTCATCTCCTTCGATGAGAAGTGCTTCAGGATTCCTTATCTTTTTAGGGGTCGACATCCGTGATGAGCTTTACTCCAGAGGATATGCTTCAGTAAATATGTAAATCTTTGTTGAAGCTTTATCACCAACCTATAACTTCAGGAACCTAACCATTTGTTTTACACTAGAAAACTTGTTAGTTCCTCTACTGTTTTGTCCAACAATATCCAAAACTCACGGGGGCATAACTTTTCTCTTACAAGAGGATGGGTGCATATGAGATAATCATCGACCTCAAGGCCGTCTTTGCATCCCAAGCCAGGCCTGAACATTATGAGGCTTCTGAAGCTTTCTTCACAGCAAAGATGGATGAGCATAGCAGTGTTAGTGAACACGTGGTCAAGATGTCTGGCTACGTTCAACGCTTGAATGCTCAGGAATGTCAGATTCCAGATGAACTTGCTGTTGATAGGGTGTTGCAGTCGCTGCCCCCTAGCTACAAAGGCTTTGTGTTGAACTAAAACATGCAGGGGATGACTAAGATCCCTTCTGAGTTATTCTCCATGATGAAAACTGCTGAGGTTGAGATCAAGAAGGAGCATGCTGTATTCATGGTCAACAAGACCGTTGAATTCAAGAAGTCTGGAAAGAAGGAGAAGGGAAAGAAGGGAAGCCCGAAGAAGGGTGACAAGCCAGTTGTCACTCCTCGTAAGGCACCCAAACCTGGACCCAAGCCCGGCGTTGAGTGTTTCTACTGCAAGGGTGATGGTCACTGGAAATGCAACTGCCCCAAGTACCGAGAGGATAAGAAGGCTGGCAAGCTTGTCAGCAGAGACAAAGGTATATTTGATATACACGTTATTGATCTTTTCTTAACAAGCGATGGGAACAAATCCTGGATATTTCATACATGATCTTTTGCTCATATTTCTAACTCCTCTAAGGGGCTACGGAATAGGCGACGCTTGATGAAAGATGAAGTGACGATGCGCGTGGGAAACGGCTGCCGGATTGAAGTGGTGGCGGTCGGCATGAAGCATCTTAGTCTCCCTTCGGGATTAGTTTTGATTTTGAATAAGTGCTACGATACGTCCAAAATGCATCACTATTTTATATAGTAATTCTTTCTTATTCATTGATATATTTCATGATATGATGCTATTCTTATGTTGTTTTGGCTTATTTTACACAGTTTGCAACTTTCCAGTGTCGAAGCAGCAGACGCAGGATTCAGCGGTAAAAAGTGGACGCTGAGTTGCTGAAGAAGAACACCTCCAAATTACCTGAAAATCGACGGAGGCTGTTTTCCAGAAGGATCACGAGGACACGCAAAAGAGAAACCATAGGGGGGGCCACAGGGTGCCCAGGCGGCCACCTGGCGCGGCCCCACCCCTGGCCGCACCGGGAGGGCGCCTGGACCCCCGGGGCCACTCCCGGCTCCCCCCTCTGGCCTATTTACTCCTCGTGATCCAAAAGCCCTAAAAAGAGAAGAGTTTCCGGAGTTCCACCACCGCTCCGTGGCGGAAACCTACAGAGAAGAAAAGCCATCTCTGGCGGGCAGATTCCGCCGGGGAGATCACCTCCTGGAAGGGGAGATCGTCGCCATCGTCATCACCATCGTCACGGGCATCATCGAGATCATCATCAAAATCATCCCCATCATCAGCACCATCTCCACCACCATCCAATCTTGTCTCGCAATTTCAACTCATGTTGTGATCCGTACTATCTATCCTCTCTACTCTATCGGTGTTGATTACTACTTTGTGGTGAATGCTATTGAGTTTTGTTGGAGAAATATTATTGTGTTCAGATTGTTTATCATCTATTTATCCCCACTGATCATGATCTCTTTTATGTCTTGTGAGTAGTTACTTTAGTTCTTGAGGACATGGGAGAAGTCTAGTTGTTAGTAGTCATATGATGTTGAAGTAATATGAGTTGGTTGATATTTAAGTTGTGTTGTTATTTTCCTAGTGGTGTTGTGTGAGTCGAACACTCAACACTTCGCCTTATCAAGGACCTAGGGGAATGCATTGTGTATAAAGAATGCTTACGGTGGGTTGCCGGAGTGACAGAAACCTAAACCCCAGTTTGCACGCTTTTGCACAAGGGAACAATGGATCACCGATCGTATTGCTATGGTTAGGCTTTTGCCTTAATTACTATCTTGTATTTGCGGATGCTTGCAAGGTGTTTAATCATAAGAGTGCACTCATCTTAGTCTAGAGGGTGCACTAGCATAGATCCACCCACCAAACACTTATCAACCCAGCACATAGTACCAATATGGAATATGGCGAAAGCACATGACTACCTCTCCCGTGTGTCCTCAAGAACACTTTAGCTTTTATAAGTTCAGTTGCTAGGCCTCTCCTTTGCTCATAAAGGATTGGGACACTCTTTACTATCCAGTATCTTTTACTTTGCTCTTTTTACTTTCCTGTCGCTTATACCGAGAAAACCCCTAAAAAGTTATCTTTCAGTGCTTGTAGTTATCTCCTTACCAAAGTCACTTGCTACTACCTTCTGCTCCTCGTTGGGTTCGACACTCTTACTTATCAAAAATACTGAAATAGATCCCTCTACGTTGAGGGTCATCATGATACTATGTACCCGCATTGAGTGTGAACATCGTTAGTGGTTCTTGCTTGAAGTGAGACCACTATTCTTTTAAGTCAGATACAATTGGTTGTGCGATTTATAAGGATGATGTGTTTTATGTTCATGCACCGGAGAAAAATGGCTTATTCATTCTTAATCTCGATTGTGATATACTTTATATTGATAACGTAGAGGACAAAAGATTAAAACCTAGTGGTGAAGAACACATGACGATGTGGCATTGTCGACTTGGTCATATTGGTGAAAAGCGCATGAAGAAGATTCATGATGATGGACTTCTGGAGTCATTGGATTTTGGATCCCTTGACACATGTGAACCATGCCTTATGGGCAAGATGACAAGGACTCCATTCAATGGAACAATGGAGAGTGCGGAAGACTTGTTAGGGATCGTACATTCAGATGTATGTGGACCTATGAACGTCCCCACACGCAATGGTCTTCGTTACTTCGTGACCTTCACAGATGACTTAAGCAGATATGGGTATATCTACTTAATGAAACATAAGTCTGAAACGTTTGAAAGGTTCAAGGAATTTCAGAGTGAGGTCGAGAATCAACTCGGGAAGAAAATCAAGCACCTTTGATCCGATCGAGGAGGCGAGTATTTAAGTCACGAGTTTGGCGATCATCTTAAGACTTGTGGCATCATACCACAACTTGCGCCGGCAGGAACACCTCAGCGTAACGGTGTTTCTGAGAGACGAAATCGAACTCAATTGGATAGCGTACGATCGATGATGTCTCATACCGACTTACCTGTGTCATTCTGGGGGTATGCATTAGAAACTGCCGCTAACATTCTTAATAGGGCACCGTCCAAATCCGTAAAGACAACATCATTTGAGGAATGGCATGGCAAGAAACCAAAGTTGTCTCACTTAAAGATTTGGGGTTGTGAGGCTTATGTTAGGAAACTTCAGCCTGACAAACTCGAATCAAAAGCGGATAAGTTCATCTTTGTGGGATATCCAAGGGAAACCGTTGGATACACCTTCTACAACCAGTCTGAGGGCAAAACATTTGTCGCCAAGACTGGATGCTTTCTTGAGAAAGATTTTCTTTCGAAAGAATTGAGTGGGAGGAAAATAGACCTCAACGAGATGATTGACCAATCACTCCAAGTGGAAGAAATGGCAATGGAAGTTGTTCCGGAACCATCTTCCGTAGTGGGAGCTGAAGAAATGGCAATGGAAGTGGGACAAGATCGAGATGGACTTCGTCACTGGTTTTCCCAGATCGCAGAAAGGCCACGGTGCTATCTTTGTCGTCATCGACCGCTTCTCCAAGGTTGCCCACTTTCTGCCAGTCAAGGAGACGATCTCTGCTAGTCAGTTAGCAGACTTGTATGTTTCCAGAATTGTGTCCCTCCATGGCATTCCGTTGGAGATCAGTTCAGACCGTGGCAGCATTTTCACCTCAAGATTTTGGGATAGTTTCCAAGAAGCTATGGGCACTCACCTGAATTTCAGCACCGCTTATCACCCCCAGTCGCAAGGACAGGTCGAACGAGTCAACCAGGTGCTTGAAGATATGCTCCGAGCTTGTGTCATCTCATTCGGTAAGAAATGGGAGGAATCTCTTCCATTTGCAGAATTCTCGTATAACAATAGCTATCAAGCTAGTCTGAAGATGGCCCCCTTTGAAGTTCTTTATGGACGTAAGTGTCGAACCCCTCTGAATTGGTCAGAAACTGGGGAACGAACTCTCTTTGGTCCGGACATTATACAGCATGCTGAAGATCAGGTTCGCGTTATCCGTGAACACCTGAAAGCCGCTCAGTCCCGCCAGAAAAGCAACTATGACCACAAGCACAAAGAAATGGTCTATCAACCTGGCGAGTATGCATACCTTCGTGTCACTCCCATGAGAGGCACTCATCGCTTCGGTATCAAGGGAAAGTTGGCTCCTCGCTACATTGGCCCGTTCCGTATCCTTTCCAGGAGTGGACCCGTGGCATACCGGTTGGAATTGCCGCCGAACCTCTCCCAAGTCCATGATGTCTTCCATGTGTCGCAACTCCATCGCTGCTTCAAGGATCCTATCCGCGAAGTGGAGCATGATATGATCGAGCTACAACAAGACTTGACTTATCAGGAACATCCGAGCCGCATTCTCGATCAGTCTGAGCGTCGAACCCGCAACAAGACCGTCAAGTTCCTCAAGGTCCAGTGGTCGAATCATTCTGAAGATGAAGCCACCTGGGAACGCGAAGATCGCCTTCGCGATGAATACCCCGATCTTTTCCTCGCTACCACTTAAATTCTCGGGACGAGAATTCTTGTACTGGGGGAGATTTGTAACACCCTCTGTTTCTGTAACAGTAATCATCTTCACTGTTGATCATCCCTGTTTGTAAATCACTGTTATCCCCTGTCCCTAATCAAACTTTACTTCTACTCATTTCAATCATGCTGGTTGGTAATCAAAACCAAAGCACAATGCATCTTGCTCATCAAGAAATCAAACCCTAGTTGAAACTACTTTGAATGGAAACTACAACAAAAGTGCTCAATTAAAGTTGTTCCAAAAATCATGTAGCTATTTTTGTAAATTGCAAAAAATCATTATAATCATGTTGGACCAACTTTGGTAATTTTTGGAGTTGCAGAAAATTCCAAACAATTCAAACAATGGGTTAAAACCCCTACTTTGGGCATTTAATATTTAAAAGAAATATCTAATGATTTTATTTTATAGCAAAATATTTTGTGACACCTCAGTAATATGTAACACTAATTTACAAACACTAATAACCTTTTACAAAAATGCTAGGGTTAATAAATCAATTACAGAAAGAAATTGAGCAAACAGAAAACAAAACGAAAATTGGAAAAGGCTTAAAGCTCGCCTGGGGCGAGGCCCACCCCAGCCCAGCCACCCCGGCCCGTCTTCCACCTCCCACCTGCTCCCGTCATGTCGGCCACCTGCTCGACGCCGTGGCGCAGCCGTGGCCACGGGCGCCACTGGAGCCCTCCCCTCCCTCACATGCTCCCTGCGACCGCGGACGCGATAAGGGCAACGCCCCCTCCCTCCTGGACAAGCCCACCATCTTTTCCCCTCCCCCTGCAGCTCGCCATCGTCGGGGAAAGAACCGCCCGGGGCCGTCGTCGCCATTGCCGTGGCCAAGCGCGGCCAACGTGCTCCCGCTGCCTCGCCGTGTTGTCCAGGAGCCGCCTCGACGTCGACTACCTCACCCACCGCGAGGAATCGAACCGCGGGGCCCGGCAGCGACGACTACGCCACCGTTCCCCTCCGGCGCCGCCGCGACATCGCCGTTGAATTCCCGCGTCGTCGAGCCTCCCCCGAACCTACTGCCCTCCTCCACGCGCTCCTGGTGAGCTCGGCCACACTCCCCTTGCGCTCGCTCCCCTCCTCTCCCGCCGTAGCCCGCTCCACCATTGGAGCCGAAGCTCGTCGCCGTCCGCGAGGTCGCCGCCGTGGCCTGGAGCCCGCGTATGGCAGGCCAAGCGCGTCACTGCACTCGCGCTGCTCCCAGTAGTCGAACGCGCTATCTCCCCTTCGTTCCCGTGCGCTAGAACGTCGTCGTCCTCCTCACCCCGTTCGGCTCCGCCGCTGCGCACGTCGCCGACGTCGCTCCGGCGCAACCACCACCACTAGTGCACTCGCCGTCGTCTTCTGCTTCGAACGCATCAAGCCGCGCACCCTCCCGTGCCCTGGGGCGAGCTCCCCGTCGACCTCGCCGGCGGCGGGCTCCGGTGAGCCCTCCGGTGAGGCTGCTAGGTGGGGCCCCCGTGTCAGTTTGTTGATTAGGGGCTAATCAGCCACTGACAGTGGACCCCCGGCTAATTGCTTAGTTAGCTTAATAGAAAAATTAATCAAAGAGATAATACCCCTCCCAGTCACTGACATGTGGGTCCCCTGGTCATTTAGTTAATTAAACATGCTTAGTTAACACTGGAGTCAATGACACCTCGGCCCCACCTGTCATTTGGTTTAATTAAAATAGGTTTAATAAAATCCAGTCACTGACATGTGGGTCCAGAGGCATTTTCTAATTTAATTAAATGTTTTATAAATAACAGAGGCTGACATGTGGGTCCCACATGTCAGCACTGTTCTGGATAATGTTGTGGATAATGTTTTGGATAATGTTTAATAAATAATAAAAGAAATCCAGGAAATCATTTAAAATTGATTTAAACTTTGAAATTCAATAACTTTTAAACCGTAACTCGGTTTCAAAAACTTTATATATGAAAGTTGATCAGAAAAATATAACGAATACGAATACGCTATCCGTATGTCTACCACACCCCTCTAACACAACGAACATCGAACATTCCCCCTCCGGGCCGTCTGTCCGATAAATTATCCGGTACTATTAGAGTGCCCGGATGAATTTATTCCGAACACGAATGTTTCTCGGAATAGATCAAATAGCACGGATACACCCCCTTATGTTGTTCCGGTAACCACGACACCTCCGGCTTGATCCTTCCCCCCTCCGGACACCCTGTCCGGTAATCACCCGGAGCCGGTAGTTCATCCTCAGCTGACTTTCCGTTCCGGGCCTGTGCATTGCACTGCGTTAGAATACCGTTAACATTTCATCTGTCATGTCATGCATCTGTTTGTATATGCTTGCTGTGTATTTACTGTTTTTCTTCCCCCCTTAATCTTCGGTAGACCCCGCTGCTGTCGTCGACTACACCGCTGCTGAGTACGACTACGTCGTCGACGACCCTACTACTACCGTCGAGCTTGCACGCAAGCAGAGCCATTCTCTTCCCCAGATATCGCCTATCTTTCCGTACATTTCTTGCACTAGGCATTGTTACTGCTGCTGCTATGTTACAATCCTATTCAATTGCATAGCCTGATTTTGTCGCCCCTTGATGTGCCTTCCTTTATCCTATGCTGCCTATTATTATTATTATGCATTATTCAGCAGTGAGCCCTGCGCAATGTTGGCTAGGATTAGATAGAGGGCCGTGATCACTCAGGGGAGTGAATGCGGATACAAATATTATAACTGCACAGGTACGGTACAATGCAGACACCGCCAAAGGCTCCTATCTGGGTTATGCCTAGTCACCTCAAGTGTGAGCTATCAAGGAGTAATCCTTGTACTCCACTCGAGGCTGACTTTGCCTTGCCGCCATAGGGTCCTGTAAACGGTTGTCCTTCAGGTAAGAAGTCGGGCGACCCAACGGTGCCCGCGAGAGGTATATCGTCGGGAACGACAGGGAGGGTACGACCGACGTTACTGGCGTGCTTGGCCCCTGCTCGTATCTCGCGAGAGTTACCAAACCACGAAAGTCGAGCTCTACCAAGAGCACACGCGAGACAAGGTAAGGAGACGGTTCACCTTGTTGGTAACCGCAGTGACTTGGTGGGACGACAGGGCAGGCACCGATGTACTGGTGGTCCTGGCTGCTATCGTTGTCCGCGGGTCGGTTAATTCGAGGCAACGATAACGGTTGTCACGCAGGTTAATTAAAATGCTAAATGGTTCAGTGAATGTCTTGAGTTGTCTATATGCCATGTACGCACTACCTACTCGTGGGAACTACGAGTTATGGGCTCCTCCGCTCCTTAGTGTCGTCCGAGGACTCTTCAGACGTCAGCAGTACCACGGGCTGATTGCCGGGAAGTGGTGTTGTCTTATTTGTCGCGGCAGTGTGATTTGTATTTGCTTTGATTTAACTTCACCGGCCAGTCACGCACCGTGCAGGTGTACGTTTGGGTTGGGGTCCAAGGCCCGGCGTACTTAGGATTTAGACCGGCGGATGACCTCTCTGTTGAGTTTGAAAGATGGGCTATGAAGTGTCGGATAGCCTCGGTGGAGCGTTCCCTAACAGGGTTCCCGCCACCCTGGAGATCCGTGCGTGTAGCGTAACACAAGTGCACCCCTGCAGGGAAGATTAATCTATTCGAATAGCCGTGTCCACGGTAACAGGACGCTTTATGCTGAAGCTGGATCTTACCACTAGAAACTATTAATATTAAACTGTATGGTTCCGGGTTTTCTTCCTCGTGGGGATGTCGAGGAGGTGAACTCGGAGGCATTGTTAATTATTACAACTTATTATTATACAATGCTGCAGCAACTTCTGCTGCATTGTTACTTTATGCTTTATATAAACTGTTGGCTGATTCTTACCTCATGCTGCAAGACATCGTCGGAAGATGCTAGTCTTCGATAGGCCTAGCTTCTTACCCTTGCTCTGGATTTCTGTCTTTCAGTCCACTATATACAGCCTCTTCTTTCCGTTGATACAATGCATAATGCTTAGTAGCGGACGTAAGACTCGCGGGTATACTAGATACTCACCTTCTTTATTTCCTTTACTGTTTTGCCTGATCGGCCGCTGCAGCCGACGTTGGAGCTCAGGAGCAGGAGTACCCCGGAGGCGCCTACTACGACGTCGAGTTCCCCGTTGACCAGGAGTAGTTCTGTGGATCCCAGGCAGGAGGCCTCGCCTTTTCGTTATGTATCTCTGATGTGATTTGTGCTAGCCTTCTTAAGGCAACAACTTGACTAACTATGTCTGTACTCAGATATTATGGCTTGTATGACTTATATATTCGGGTCCGTGTGACCCCCCTCTATTGTAATATATTTTTTTATCCTTTTGTGTTTAGTGTTGTGCTGTGATATTATCACCGTGGCACCCTAATCTCAGTCGTGTACCCTCTGAGTATGATTACTGTACACGGTCTGATTTTGGGGGCGTCACAAGTCGGTATCAGAGCCGACTGCCTGTAGGAAGCCACCCCACCACTACCTGGTCGAAGTTGAGTCTAGACTTTGAAAAACTATTTTGCTAACTTAATATTTGGCTTACGGGCCCACATCGATGTCACTACGTGTGATATCTATGGTATTAGGATCAGTTTCTCCTTACCTATGCTCTGGGAATCTACTCTCTTATCCTTGCTGGTAAGTTTTACAAAATCTGACATTAGGATCACGTTCTCTTGATTCCACCCGGCGTTTTTGGTGCTTCCCCCATTGATTGAGTCGTGTCGCAGGCGTCATACGCCAGATCCCAGACCGCGGATCCCTTTCTCATTCTGGGCAGGCCGCGCGTTCTCTGGCATCAACTCCTGTGCCCAACAGTTTTCTTGCGGCGTGATTGACATAGTGGAATCTATGTCGCGTCGTGTAATCCTTACCGCGGTCTGCGCGCCGCCTAGAGAGTCCTTTTTCCTTAATTTCTACGACATTATGCTGCCCGATTTTCGATTGATTTGGTGTGCGAATGTGTATGTCTTATATGACTACTCCTTTATATGTCTGCGCCTCCTTTTCGTTGTCGTTTTACTTCAGGCTTGATTCCGGTATCTCGTTAAATTTTCATCGCTGAGATGCCCCTGTTAAATTCTAGCAGGATGGCTGGTCGTGGTCGTGGTCGTGCTGCCAACGACCCACCTCCGCCGCCGGATTACATGGCCGCGATGATGCACCAGTTCGAGATGAATCGTCAGTTCATCCAGAACATCACCGCTCAGTTCCCCCAGCCGAATCAGAATGGGCACCACCATCAGCATGCCACCGTGACTATGCACGACTTCACCCGCCTCAACCCCACTATGTTCCGCAACACTGTTCAGCCGCTGGATGCTGATGACTGGCTTCGCGACATCACTCACGAGCTGGAGTCTGCTAATGTCGATCCAGCCGACACTGTGAACTTTGCGTCTTATCATCTGAAAGGCGCCGCTGCTCAGTGGTGGAGCACCCACAAGCGTTCCCTGCCAGTTGAAGAAGTCATCACTTGGGATGACTTTCAGTCTGTTTTCCGCGCCCGCTACATTCCTCAGGGGATCATGGATCGTAAGGCAGAAGAATTCCGTAACCTCACTCAGGGCGACATGACTGTTGAAGCCTATCAGCGCGAGTTCCTCAACCTCTCTTGCTATGCGGAAGGAGAGATCACCACTGATGCTCGCAGGCAGCAGAAGTTCCGTCGTGGCCTCAACCCAGAACTCAGGCTCGCTCTTGCCGTTCATGTTTTCGCCAACTTCGCCACCATGGTGAACAAGGCTATCACCGTCGAGACTGCCCAGATGGAGCACAAGAACTCTCTGAAGCGTTATCGTGACGTTGGCTCATCTTCGGGCGCAACGCAGAAGCGTCGTATCTGGCTCCCTACCAGTGTGACCCATTCAGCTGTCCCTGCTCCAAGGCCGTCTTATGCCGCACCCCGTCTGCCTCCACCCCCACAGATGCCAAGAGCTCTGCCTGCACCACCCAATGCTACACCCCTCCGTCCTCAGGATGGATTATGCTTCACGTGCCGCCAACCGGGGAATTTTTCCAGGGAGTGCCCCCAGAAACAGAAGCAACTGGTAGTTCACCCCTCTGGCCGTGGAAATGGTCGTGGCAACAACAGGACCCCCAACTATAATACTGGGTCTGCTGCTCATGCTCGTGGCCATGCTAACAACATCAATGTTGAAGAAGCTCAGCAACAACCCGCTACCGTGATGGGTACCCTTCTCGTTAATTCCGTACCTGCTACTGTTTTATTCGATACAGGAGCATCGCATTCATTCTTGTCGGAAGCCTTTGCATTGTCGCATAATTTTACGCTAGAGAATATGAACCCACCGATGGTTGTCCGCACCCCAATAGGCCATGCCCACACCTCCAAGATAGTGCCCAGAACCATTGTTGAAATTGAAGGGGTTGAATTCCTTGCTTCCCCCATCGTTCTGAAGTCTTCCACCATAGACCTCATTCTGGGAATGGACTGGTTGAAATTTCACGATGCCGCACTCTATTGTGGCACAAAGTCTGTCCAACTTTTTCACCCCTCCGGCGAGATTGTTAACCACACCGCCCGAGTTACCCGTAATGCTGAAACACAAATATTTATGATGAATGCTTTGAATGCCTCCCCCCTCGAAGGCATCGAGAACGTTCCGGTCGTTCGCGATATTCCCGACGTCTTCCCCGAAGAACTGCCGGGAATACCCCCGATCAGAGAAGTTGAATTCGTCATCGACTTGAAGCCAGGCACTGTTCCTATTGCCAAGCGTCCTTACAAGATGCCGCCACATGAACTCCTTGAACTTAAGGAGGAAATCGACAAGGCACTTCAGAAAGGATTCATTCGCCCCAGTTCCTCAGCTTGGGGAGCACCTTCGCTCTTTGTCAAGAAGAGCGATGGGACAAACCGATTGGTCCAAGATTATCGGCCCATTAACCAAGCCACCATCCAGAACAAATACCCACTTCCCCGGATCAACGATCTGTATGATCAACTTGCCGGATCCAAGGTGTTTTCTAAACTCGACTTGAGGTTGGGTTACCACCAAATCCGAGTCCGTGATGAGGACATTCCGAAGACTGCCTTCATTACTCGCTATGGTTCATACGAGTACACTGTCATGTCCTTTGGCTTAACCAATGCTCCAGCCACCTTCTCCAGATTGATGAATTATATTTTCATGGAGTACCTCGACCAGTTCGTCGTGGTTTATCTGGATGATATATTGATATATTCCAAGAATGAAGAAGAACATGTTGAGCATCTTCGTCTTATACTAGAGAAGCTTCGAGAACACAAACTCTACGCTAAGTATTCTAAGTGTGAATTCTGGCTTCCCGAAGTATCCTACCTCGGACATGTGATTTCCAAGGATGGCATTGCCGTCACCCCAGAACGTATCCAGGCTATTCTGGACTGGACTCCTCCCAAGACCGTCAAGCAAGTCCGCAGTTTCCTCGGGCTCGCTAGCTATTGCCGCCGTTTCATCGAGAATTTTTCCAAGATTTCCAGGCCTCTGACTAATTTGCTTCACAAAGGCGTCAAGTTTGAGTGGACAGATAAATGTCAAGAAAATTTCCAAACACTCAAAGACAAGCTAACTTCTCCCCCGGTGCTCGCTCCCCCTGATACTCAGAAGGACTTCGTGATATATTGCGACGCGTCTCGTCAAGGATTAGGCTGTGTCCTATTGCAAGAGCGCAAGGTGATTGCTTATGGCTCTCGTCAGTTGCGTACTCACGAAGACAAATATCCAACCCATGATCTCGAATTGGCAGCAGTAATTTATGCATTGAAGCTGTGGCGACATTACCTCGTTGGTAACCGTTGCGAGATCTACACCGACCACCAAAGCCTGAAATACTTGTTTACTCAGACCGACCTGAATCTCCGCCAACAAAGATGGCTCGAGACAATAGCCGATTTTAACATGGATATTCATTACACCCCTGGCAAGGCTAACATGATGGCCGATGCCTTGAGCCGCAAAGCGTACTTTTCTGAACTTGAGGTTCAGGTGCAGCAACCCCTTCTGTATGAAGACTTTCAAAAGTTGAACCTCGAGATTGTCCCTCAAGGTTATGCAAATAACCTGGTTATCGAACCGGATCTCGTCAAATCCGTCAAGGGTATACAGCTTTATGATGATTTCGTACACAAGATTAAGCGCGATATCGCCAATGGGAGACCCTCACCCTTCACCGTTGATAGCAAAGGTGCGGCGTACTACCAGAACCGTTTAGTGGTTACTCACAGCAAGGGCAGGCATGAGAACCTGGATATGACCCCGAAGGTCATGAGAGCGGCTCACGATACCCCGTTGTCCATTCATCCTGGAAGCACCAAGATGTACCAAGACATTCGTCAGCAATTCTGGTGGCCTAACATGAAGCAAGACATTGTCCGATATGTTTCTGAATGTGACGTTTGTCATCGCGTCAAGGCAGAACATCAAAGACATGCTGGAACTCTACAACCACTCTCTATTCCTGAATGGAAGTGGGACAAGATCGAGATGGACTTCGTCACTGGTTTTCCCAGATCGCAGAAAGGCCACGATGCTATCTTTGTCGTCATCGACCGCTTCTCCAAGGTTGCCCACTTTCTGCCAGTCAAGGAGACGATCTCTGCTAGTCAGTTAGCAGACTTGTATGTTTCCAGAATTGTGTCCCTCCATGGCATTCCGTTGGAGATCAGTTCAGACCGTGGCAGAATTTTCACCTCAAGATTTTGGGATAGTTTCCAAGAAGCTATGGGCACTCACCTGAATTTCAGCACCGCTTATCACCCCCAGTCGCAAGGACAGATCGAACGAGTCAACCAAGTGCTTGAAGATATGCTCCGAGCTTGTGTCATCTCATTCGGTAAGAAATGGGAGGAATCTCTTCCATTTGCAGAATTATCGTATAACAATAGCTATCAAGCTAGTCTGAAGATGGCCCCCTTTGAAGTTCTTTATGGACGTAAGTGTCGAACCCCTCTGAATTGGTCGGAAACTGGGGAACGAACTCTCGTTGGTCCGGACATTATACAGCATGCTGAAGATCAGGTTCGCGTTATCCGTGAACACCTGAAAGCCGCTCAGTCCCGCCAGAAAAGCAACTATGACCGCAAGCACAAAGAAATGGTCTATCAACCTGGCGAGTATGCATACCTTCGTGTCACTCCCATGAGAGGCACTCATCGCTTCGGTATCAAGGGAAAGTTGGCTCCTCGCTACATTGGCTCGTTCCGTATCCTTTCCAGGAGTGGACCCATGGCATACCGGTTGGAATTGCCGCCGAACCTCTCCCAAGTCCATGATGTCTTCCATGTGTCGCAACTCCGTCGCTGCTTCAAGGATCCTATCTGCGAAGTGGAGCATGATATGATCGAGCTGCAACAAGACTTGACTTATCAGGAACATCCGAGCCGCATTCTCGATCAGTCTGAGCGTCGAACCCGCAACAAGACCGTCAAGTTCCTCAAGGTCCAGTGGTCGAATCATTCTGAAGATGAAGCCACCTGGGAACGCGAAGATCGCCTTCGCAATGAATATCCCGATCTTTTCCTCGCTACCACTTAAATTCTCGGGACGAGAATTCTTGTAGTGGGGGAGATTTGTAACACCCTCTGGTTCTGTAACAGTAATCATCTTCACTGTTGATCATCCCTGTTTGTAAATCACTGTTATCCCCTGTCCCTAATCAAAATTTACTTCTACTCTTTTCAATCATGCTGGTTGGTAATCAAAACCAAAGCACAATGCATCTTTCTCATCAAGAAATCAAACCCTAGTTGAAACTACTTTGAATGGAAACTAAAACAAAAGTGCTCAATTAAAGTTGTTCCAAAAATCATGTAACTATTTTTGTAAATTGCAAAAAATCATTATAATCATGTTGGACCAACTTTGGTAATTTTTGGAGTTGCAGAAAATTCCAAACAATTCAAACAATGGGTTAAAACCCCTACTTTGGGCATTTAATATTTAAAAGAAATATCTAATGATTTTATTTTGCAGCAAAATATTTTGTGACACCTCAGTAATATGTAACACTAATTTACAAACACTAATAACCTTTTACAAAAATGCTAGGGTTAATAAATCAATTACAGAAAGAAATTGAGCAAACAGAAAACAAAACGAAAATTGGAAAAGGCTTAAAGCTCGTGGGGCGAGGCCCACCCCAGCCCAGCCACCCCGGCCCGTCTTCCACCTCCCACCTGCTCCCGTCATGTCGGCCACCTGCTCGACGCCGTGGCGCAGCCGTGGCCACGGGCGCCACTGGAGCCCTCCCCTCCCTCACCTGCTCCCTGCGACCGCGGACGCGATAAGGGCAACGCCCCCTCCCTCCTGGACACGCCCACCATCTTTTCCCCTCCCCCTGCAGCTCGCCATCGTCGGGGAAAGAACCGCCCGGGGCCGTCGTCGCCATTGCCGTGGCCAAGCGCGGCCAACGTGCTCCCGCCGCCTCGCCGTGTTGTCCAGGAGCCGCCTCGACGTCGACTACCTCACCCACCGCGAGGAATCGAACCGCGGGGCCCGGCAGCGACGACTACGCCACCGTTCCCCTTCGGCGCCGCCGCGACATCGCCGTTGAATTCCCGCGTCGTCGAGCCTCCCCCGAACCTACTGCCCTCCTCCACGCGCTCCTGGTGAGCTCGGCCACACTCCCCTTGCGCTCGCTCCCCTCCTCTCTCGCCGTAGCCCGCTCCACCATTGGAGCCGAAGCTCGTCGCCGTCCGCGAGGTCGCCGCCGTGGCCTGGAGCCCGCGTATGGCAGGCCAAGCGCGTCACTGCACTCGCGCTGCTCCCAGTAGTCGAACGCGCTATCTCCCCTTCGTTCCCGTGCGCTAGAACGTCGTCGTCCTCCTCGCCCCGTTCGGCTCCACCGCTGCGCACGTCGCCGACGTCGCTCCGGCGCAACCACCACCACTAGTGCACTCGCCGTCGTCTTCTGCTTCGAACGCATCAAGCCGCGCACCCTCCCGTGCCCTGGGGCGAGCTCCCCGTCGACCTCGCCGGCGGCGGGCTCCGGTGAGCCCTCCGGTGAGGCTGCTAGGTGGGGCCCCCGTGTCAGTTTGTTGATTAGGGGCTAATCAGCCACTGACAGTGGACCCCCGGCTAATTGCTTAGTTAGCTTAATAGAAAAATTAATCAGAGAGATAATACCCCTCCCAGTCACTGACATGTGGGTCCCCTGGTCATTTAGTTAATTAAACATGCTTAGTTAACACTGGAGTCAATGACACCTCGGCCCCACCTGTCATTTGGTTTAATTAAAATAGGTTTAATAAAATCCAGTCACTGACATGTGGGTCCAGAGGCATTTTCTAATTTAATTAAATGTTTTATAAATAACAGAGGCTGACATGTGGGTCCCACATGTCAGCACTGTTCTGGATAATGTTGTGGATAATGTTTTGGATAATGTTTAATAAATAATAAAAGAAATCCAGGAAATCATTTAAAATTGATTTAAACTTTGAAATTCAATAACTTTTAAACCGTAACTCGGTTTCAAAAACTTTATACATGAAAGTTGATCAGAAAAATATAATGAATACAAATACGCTATCCGTATGTCTACCACACCCCTCTAACACAACGAACATCGAACATTCCCCCTCTGGGCCGTCTGTCCGATAAATTATCCGGTACTATTAGAGTGCCCGGATGAATTTATTCCGAACACGAATGTTTCTCGGAATAGATCAAATAGCACGGATACACCCCCCTTATGTTGTTCCGGTAACCACGACACCTCCGGCTTGATCCTTCCCCCCTCCGGACACATGTCCGGTAATCACCCGGAGCCGGTAGTTCATCCTCAGCTGACTTTCCGTTCCGGGCCTGTGCATTGCACTGCGTTAGAATACCGTTAACATTTCATCTGTCATGTCATGCATCTGTTTGTATATGCTTGCTGTGTATTTACTGTTTTTCTTCCCCCCTTAATCTTTGGTAGACCCCGCTGCTGTCGTCGACTACACCGCTGCTGAGTACGACTACGTCGTCGACGACCCTACTACTACCGTCGAGCTTGCAGGCAAGCAGAGCCATTCTCTTCCCCAGATATCGCCTATCTTTCCGTACATTTCTTGCACTAGGCATTGTTACTGCTGCTGCTACGTTACAATCCTATTCAATTGCATAGCCTGATTTGTCGCCCCTTGATGTGCCTTCCTTTATCCTATGCTGCCTATTATTATTATTATGCATTATTCAGCAGTGAGCCCTGCGCAATGTTGGCTAGGATTAGATAGAGGGTCGTGATCACTCAGGGGAGTGAATGCGGATACAAATATTATAACTGCACAGGTACGGTACAATGCAGACACCGCCAAAGGCTCCTATCTGGGTTATGCCTAGTCACCTCAAGTGTGAGCTATCAAGGAGTAATCCTTGTACTCCACTCGAGGCTGACTTTGCCTTGCCGCCATAGGGTCCTGTAAACGGTTGTCCTTCAGGTAAGAAGTCGGGCGACCCAACGGTGCCCGCGAGAGGTATATCGTCGGGAACGACAGGGAGGGTACGACCGACGTTACTGGCGTGCTTGGCCCCTGCTCGTATCTCGCGAGAGTTACCAAACCACGAAAGTCGAGCTCTACCAAGAGCACACGCGAGACAAGGTAAGGAGACGGTTCACCTTGTTGGTAACCGCAGTGACTTGGTGGGACGACAGGGCAGGCACCGATGTACTGGTGGTCCTGGCTGCTGTCGTTGTCCGCGGGTCGGTTAAGTCGAGGCAACGATAACGGTTGTCACGCAGGTTTATTAAAATGCTAAATGGTTCAGTGAATGTCTTGAGTTGTCTATATGCCATGTACGCACTACCTACTCGTGGGAACTACGAGTTATGGGCTCCTCCGCTCCTTAGTGTCGTCCGAGGACTCTTCAGACGTCAGCAGTACCACGGGCTGATTGCCGGGAAGTGGTGTTGTCTTATTTGTCGCGGCAGTGTGATTTGTATTTGCTTTGATTTAACTTCACCGGCCAGTCACGCACCGTGCAGGTGTACGTTTGGGTTGGGGTCCAAGGCCCGGCGTACTTAGGATTTAGACCGGCGGATGACCTCTCTGTTGAGTTTTAAAGATGGGCTATGAAGTGTCGGATAGCCTCGGTGGAGCGTTCCCTAACAGGGTTCCCGCCACCCTGGAGATCCGTGCGTGTAGCGTAACACAAGTGCACCCCTGCAGGGAAGATTAATCTATTCGAATAGTCGTGTCCACGGTAACAGGACGCTTTATGCTGAAGCTGGATCTTACCACTAGAAACTATTAATATTAAACTATATGGTTCCGGGTTTTCTTCCTCGTGGGGATGGTGAGGAGGTGAACTCGGAGGCATTGTTAATTATTACAACTTATTATTATACAATGCTGCAGCAACTTCTGCTGCATTGTTACTTTATGCTTTATATAAACTGTTGGCTGATTCTTACCTCATGCTGCAAGACATCGTCGGAAGATGCTAGTCTTCGATAGGCCTAGCTTCTTACCCTTGCTCTGGATTTCTGTCTTTCAGTCCACTATATACAGCCTCTTCTTTCCGTTGATACAATGCATAATGCTTAGTAGGGGACGTAAGACTCGCGGGTATACTAGATACTCACCTGCTTTATTTCCTTTACTGTTTTGCCTGATCGGCCGCTGCAGCCGACGTTGGAGCTCAGGAGCAGGAGTACCCCAGAGGCGCCTACTACGACGTCGAGTTCCCCGTTGACCAGGAGTAGTTCTGTGGATCCCAGGCAGGAGGCCTCGCCTTTTCGTTCTGTATCTCTGATGTGATTTGTGCTAGCCTTCTTAAGGCAACAACTTGACTAACTATGTCTGTACTCAGATATTATGGCTTGTATTACTTATATATTCGGGTCCGTGTGACCCCCCTCTATTGTAATATATTTGTTTATCCTTTTTTGTTTAGTGTTGTGCTGTGATATTATCACCGTGGCACCCTAATCTCAGTCGTGTACCCTGTGAGTATGATTACTGTACACGGTCTGATTTTGGGGGCGTCACACACCGCCTGACTGAAATATGCTGGCTATAATGGTGCACTTTGGTTATTCCGAAATAGATGGTTGATGAGTATGTTAATAGATCAGAGCGGGATTTGTCAGTCCTTGTGACAGGATAGGTACTCTGGGCCCACTCGGTGATATTGCATCAACACCTTGCAAGGACGTGACTAGGTCACAAGAGATGCAATGATCATGGACGAGAGAAGTTGTTTGTTGTGAACGAGATGTGAACACGGTATGTAGGATACCGACGATCAAACCTCGGACAAACAAAGTACCGCAGCACAAAGGGATTACGCCGTATCGTTAACGGTTTCCAAAAGCGATCGAAGTTCATTCGATGGAAGCGCAGGGGCTGTCAAGGATTGTAACCAGGTCCAACTGACTAGTCATTGGTCAATGCGAAGAGTCTCGACCATGTCTGTTGTTTCCCGGACCGTTAGGGTGTTACACTTAAGGGCAATCGATGCATAGGACAGTTACGGGATCAATCGGTGAAATAGGAGAAATCACCGGAATAGTTCCGGAGGAGGACGGAATGGTTTCCGGACATTTTGAATAGTTCAAAATAAAGTTTAATTGTTTTAATAATGTTTTATTATTTAATTATCTGAATTAAATATTTAAAACATGTTAAATAAATTTAAAAAAATGGGAAAAAGGCTATATGGGCCCATGGGGCCCATTAGGGGAGGAAGGAGTTTCCCCCCTTGGGCTTGGCGCCAAGGGTGGGGCCCACCTCCCCCCTTGGCCGGCGCATCCCCCCCCCTTTTGGGAGTTTAGTCCCACATGGGGGAGGGGAGGAGGATAGCACCCCCCCTTGGCCTATATAAGGAGGGGTAGCCCCCCCCCTTTTTCCAACACACCAATATCTCCTTCTTCCTCCTTCTCCTTCCCGGAAGTGGACTCCCCTTGTTTGGAGTCTGCACCAGGATTGGAGTTCTCCACCACAAGGCAGGCCGTCATTATGCTGGAGTCGGGATCTGTAGCCGTCTTTCTTCCGCTGCTCGCCTGGTTCGGGGCCCGGGAGGAACATCGATTGTACCGTACGTGTATAATCTCTTCGAGGCACTACACCTGTGGTGCTACTTCGTCGCTGGAGGTTTACCGGGAGTCATCCTCGCCGGTGGTGGTCTTCTACACGACAGGGAGGTCGTAGTTCTGAGTCTACGCCAGCCACGTTCGCAAGAACGTTTCCCTCTTTCGGTCTTCAAAGGTATGAACACCGATTCCCTCCGTTACTTTACATCGCCATAGCATAGATCTTGGGTTCGGGTACCGTAGGTATGAAAATTTTGTGTTTTCTGCCCCGTATCCCAACAGTGGTATCATGAGCTAGCTATGCGTGGATGTATTGTACGGGTAGAACACATCTAGGATGTGGGCATCGAATCTTCATTCGTTACCCTCCCACATGTACTCATTTAGCGTTGCGGCAATGTTTGATGAAGCGGCCCCCGACCAACCTTACGCGTTTACGCGAGACTGGTTCCACGCTTGACATATGGCTTGTACCATATAAAGTGGATGGGGGTGTCTGTCTCTCTGCATTAGCGATGCGAAGATGTTTGCAACGGAGGGCCCCGGCAGGGGTGTAATAGAGACGGATGGGAGACGGTGTTGTGGCATGTTTTTCGCAGGATAGAAACGGTTCTCTCTCTCGAAACCCCTAGCATCCACGTAAAACTTGCACAAACTAAAGTAGAAAGGCGTTTAACTTTGCTTTGCATGAAGGGGGGTCATAGGTTGTATGATTTACAGTTTTACTTCCTGTTTTATGCTAGTATGCTAGATATATCGACGGTAGCACGAAACAGGACCATCTCTCACAATACCAACATTGTGTTCTCCCTTGGTGGGCACCGCCTGGAAGGCTCTCCCATATGGCTTGATGCTCCGTACATACCGGAGTTGTCCTACATATTAAACGGAGTTCGCATGAGGTTGTGTTCGGCAAGCCTGGCATATGCAGATATGGCCTTGCTGAACATCTAACAGCAAGGTTCGATTGGCAGGCCTGACGTATGTAGATGCGGGCCTGGAACACAGGAGACCGAAAGGTCGAGCACGAGTCACATGTCTGATGTGATTGGCTTAGAGGCCTACCTGGTTCGCATACTAATGGCCGTGACGATCGGGGGACGTATGGGGGCTGGGATTGTGTAATCTCTTAGTTAAATTGAGAGGTTTTTATCTAAGTGGGAGCTTTCTAGAATTTTGAGATTAAATTGAAACTCCACATTATGAACAAAAGTCTAAATATGTATCCTTGTGAATCAACCTTGTAGATGGCAGCACCTCGCCCCTCGTTCAACTTAGGATCATTTCTAGAGAAAGATAAGCTAAAAACAGATGGGACAAACTTCACCAACTGGTTCCGCACCCTGAGGATTCTCCTCGTTCCCCTCAAGATGGAATACGTACTAGAGGACACGTTAGGTGACGCACCAGCAGATGATGCCAGTCAGGACGAGAAGAATATCTATCTCTCCAGGACTGATGATTACAACCTTGTCCAGAGTGGCATGCTCTACTCCATGGAGGCTGAGCTGCAGAAACGCTTTGAGAGGATGGGTGCATATGAGATTATCACCGACCTCAAGGCGGTCTTCGCACCTCAAGCCAGGGCTGAACGGTACGAGGCTTCTGAAGCCTTCTTCTCAGCAAAGATGGACGAGCACGGTAGCGTGAGTGAGCACGTAGTTAAAATGGCTGGCTACGTTCAGCGCTTGAATGCTCTGGAATGCCAGATTCCAGATGAACTTGCTGTTGATAGGGTGTTGTAGTCGCTTCCCCCTACCTACAAAGGCTTTGTGCTGAACTACAACATGCAGGGGATGACCAAAACCCCTTCTGAGTTGTTCGCCATGCTGAAAAGCGCCGAGGTTGAGATCAAGAAGGAGCACGCCGTCTTCATGGTCAACAAGACCACTGAATTCAAGAAGTTAAGCAGGCGGGAGATGGCCAAGAGAGGTGGCCCCAAGAAGGATGGCAAGTCAGTTGCCGCTCCTCCCAAGGAACCCAAGCCTAAACCCAGAGTGAAGTGCTTCTACTGCAAGGGTGAAGGTCACTGGAAACGCAACTGCCCCAAGTACCTAAAGGACAAGAAGGCTGGCAAGGTCGCCAAGAGAGACGAAGGTATATTTGATATACATATTGTTGATCTTCTCTTGACAAGCGCCAGGAACACATCCTGGATATTTGATACAGGATATGTCGCTCATATTTCTAATTCCATTCAGGGACTAAGTAATAGGGGCGCTTGCTCAAAGATGAAGTGACGATGCGCGTGGGGAATGGCTGTCAGATTGAAGTCTTGGCGGTCGGCACGAAGCATCTTAGTCTCCCTTCGGGATTGGTTTCATTTCTGAATAATTGCTACTATGTACCCGCGTTGAGTGTGAACATCGTTACTGGCTCTTGCTTGAAGCGAGACCGCTATTCTTTTAAGTCTGATACAATTGGTTGTTCGATTTATAAGGATGAAATGTTTTATGTTCACGCACCGGAGTTGCATGGTTTATTCGTACTTGATATCGATGGTGACGTGTGTCACATTAACAATATTGAGGCCAAAAGATTGAAGAATGATGAAGATCACATGAAGATGTGGCATTGCCGACTTGGTCATATTGGTATAAAGCGCATGGAGAAGCTCCATAAGGATGGACTTCTTGAGTCATTGGATTTTGGATCCCTTGATACATGTGAACCATGCATCATGGGCAAAATGACAAGGACTCCATTCAATGGGATAATGGAGCGTGCAGATGACTTATTGGGGATCATACACACGGATGTATGTGGACCCATGAACGTCCCCACTCGCAATGGTCTTCGTTACTTCGTGACCTTTACTGATGACTTGAGTAGATATGGGTATATTTACTTGATGAAGCACAAGTCTGAAACCTTTGAAAATTTCAAGGAATTTCAAGAATGAGGTCGAAAATCAACTCGGAAAGAAAATCAAGCACCTTCGATCGGATCGAGGTGGCGAGTATTTGAGTCAAGATTTTGGCAATCATCTAAAGTCTTGTGGCATAGTACCACAGCTTACGCCGGCAGGCACACCTCAGAGAAATTGTGTGGCTGAGCGGCGTAATCAAACCCTATTGGATAGCGTACGATCGATGATGTCTCATACTGATTTGCCTGTGTCATTCTGGGGGTAAACAAAGTACCGCAGCACAAAGGAATTACGTCGTATCGTTAACGGTTTCCAAAAGCGATCAAAGTTCATTCGATGGAAGCGCAGGGGCTGTCAAGGATTGTAACCAGGTCCAACTGACTAGTCATTGGTCAATGAGAAGAGTCTCGACCATGTATGCTGTTTCTCGGACTGTTAGGGTGTTACACTTAAGGGCAATCGATGCATAGGACAGTTACGGGATCAATCTGTGAAATAGGAGAAATCACCGGAATAGTTCCGGAGGAGGACGGAATGGTTTCCGGACATTTTGAATAGTTCCAAATAAATTTTAATTGTTTTAATAATGTTTATTATTTAATTATCTGAATTAAATATTTAAAACATATTAAATAAATTTCAAAAATGGGAAAAAGGCTATATGGGCCCATGGGGCCCATTAGGGGAGGAAGGGGTTTCCCCCCTTGGGCTTGGCGCCAAGGGTGGGGCCCACCTCCCCCCTTGGCCGGCGCATCCCCCCCTTTGGGAGTTTAGTCCCACATGGGGGAGGGGAGGAGGATAGCACCCCCCCCCCTTGGCCTATATAAGGAGGGGTAGCCCCCCCTTTTCCAACACACCAATATCTCCTTCTTCCTCCTTCTCCTTCCCGGAAGTGGACTCCCCTTGTTTGGAGTCTCCACCAGGATTGGAGTTTGTGGCAGGCCGTCGTTCTGCTGGAGTCGGGATCCGTAGCCGTCTTTCTTCCGCTGCTCTCCTGGTTCGGGGCCCGGGAGGAACATCGATTGTACCGTACGTGTATAATCTCTTCGAGGCACTACACTTGTGGTGCCACTTCGTCGCTGGAGGTTTACCGGGAGTCATCCTCGCCGGTGGTGGTCTTCTACACGACAGGGAGGTCGTAGTTCCGAGTCTACGCCAGCCACGTTCGCAAGAACGTTTCCCTCTTTCGGTCTTCAAAGGTATGAACACCGATTCCCTCCGTTACTTTACATCGCCATAGCATAGATCTTGGGTTCGGGTACCGTAGGTATGAAAATTTTGTGTTTTCTGCCCCGTATCCCAACATGGAGGATGTGAAGAAGAGCTCGTCGTAACAGGTTACGTTGATGCCAGTCTTGGTACTGATCCTGATGACTCAAAATCCTAGACGGGATACGTGTTTATGTTGAATGGTGGTGCGATTAGCTGGAGGAGCCGCAAGCAGTCAGTCGTCGCCCAATCTACGATGGAGTCGGGGTATATTGCCACTTGCGAAGCGTCCAACGAAGCGCATTGGCTGAAGAAGTTGGTCATCGAGCTTGGCGTATTCCCTAGTTGCACTGACCCTGTTAGCATTTATTGCGACAATACAGGTGCCATTGATAACGCAAGGGAGCCGTGGACTCACTCTACAGCCAAGCATATTCTCCGGCGTTTCCATGTGAGACGGGACTATGTCAAGGATGGTCATACTAGGATTTGCAAAATACATACGGATCTGAATCCGTCAAACCCAATGACTAAACCTCTTCCACAAGCCAAGTTTGAACAACACCGAGAGACTATTGGTGTTAGATACATACCTGATGTAAACTAGTGTAATTTGTACTCTAGTGCAAGTGGGAGACTGTTGGATATGTGCCCTAGAGGCAAATTAATAAAGATATTTGTCACATATCTGTTTGTTCATAATACGTTATATATTGTGCTAGAACTGTATTAAGCGGAAACATTAATACACGTGTGATATATAACAACCTGGTCCCTAGTTAAACTCAGGCATACTAGCTCATTGGGAAATTGATGATCAAGGTTTCCTGATCATGAGAACATAATAGTCTATTGACAATGAGGTCATATCATTAGGAGAATGATGTGATGGACACACACACACCTTAAGCATTGCAGTGTGATCAAGTCACATAAGTTCAGCATTGCGATGACTTAATAACATAGTGACTGAATCCTTAGACCATGATGATCATACATAATTGCTATCTATTAGGATGCTTTGAGTGCATTAACCGTTACACTAAAACATGGTAACTGAAAAGGTGTATCTTGGGTATTCCGAAGTAGATATGTTGAGGAGTATGAAATAGATCAGAGCGGGATTTGTCAATCCGAGTGACGGATAGGTACTCTGGGCCCACTCGGTGATGTTGCATCAATAGCTTGCAAGCAAGTGACTAGGTCACAAGAGACGTAATATTCACAGACGAGTAAACATGTTATGTCGTAGACGAGGAAGAACTAGGTATTGGATACCGACGATCATACCTCGGACAAACATAGTACCAAAGCACAAAGGGATCAAGTCATATTGTTAACGGTTCAATAGCGATGAAGTTTATTCGATGGAAGCATAGGGGCACATCAAGGATTGTAACCAGATCCCACATGATGGTCATTGGTCAGAGAGTGTATCGATCATGTCTACTGTTTCCCGGACCGTAGGGTATCACACTTAAGGGCAATCGATGCATTAAGGATTGATTCGGGATCATCGGTGAAAAGAGAGAAAACACCGGAAATGTACCGGGAGGTGCCGGAAGCTGTTCCGGATATTTTGAAAGGTTCAAAATAATATATATTAATTTTTAAATATGTTTTATTATTTAATTGAAAGAATTAAATATTAAAAATGATTTAAATAATTAATTAAAAAGGTGAAAATGTATATATGGGCCTTAAAAGGCCCATGAGGGGAAGGGGGAGCCTCCCCCCTTGGGCTTGGCGCCAAGGGAGGGGCCCATCCCCCCTCCTAGCCGCACCACTCCCCCCCCCCTTGGGGGTTTAGTCCCACATGGGGGAAGGGGAGGGGGTGGAGCCCCTCCTTGGCCTATATAAGGAGGGGTGGGGTGCCTTTTTTCAACACAACATTGAGTTTCTCTCTCTCTCTATCTCCGACCTAGAGCGGACTCCCCTGGTTTGGAGTTTGCACCTGGTTGGGGGTTTCACCATCATCCGGACGCTGTCGCGCTGCCGGAATCGGGATCCGGATCAATCTTTTTTCCGCTGCTCTTTTGGTTCGGAGCCCGGAGGGACGTCGGATGAACCGTACGTGTGTAATCCCGCGAGGCACTACACGTGTGGTGCTACTTCATCGTCGGAGGTTCTTCAACACGACAGGGAGGTCGTAGGTTCAGAGTCTACGCCAACCACGTTCGAGGAACGTTTCCCTCTTTCGGATTTCAAAGGTATGAACATCGATTCCTTCCGTTACATACATCATCATATGATGTGCGAGGTGATGATAGTGATTTCTCGCCCTTCGTTGGTAAACCCCAAGTGGAAGGTGTGATGCAGCACAGTAGAAAATTTCCCTCAGTAAAGATACCAAGGTTTGTCTCCAGTAGGACTCCGAAGATGATAAGTTGGTGTCAGCGGCGCAACTGACGCGGACCTGCACACAGACACAAATAACTTTGTTCCCAACGAAGTTCAGAGAGGTTGTCAATCTCTCTGGTCTTGTTGTTCACAAAGGATCAAACACAAGGTATAATGATAGCAACTGAAAGTAAAAGCAGAAAAGTGAATGAGCGTGGAAACAGTGATGAGGATATGGACCGGGATACGTGATGTTCACTAGTGATGTCTCTCTCCCAAAAGACAATAAAACTGCTATGTGAGGTGAACAAATTACAGAAGGGCAATTGACAGGATTATGAACGCACCGCAATGCTAACTATGCTACAAAAGAAAGGAAGAGGCTCAAAAGCATGGGCAGAACGCCAAAATAAGTAGACCGAAATCCAACTGCATCTACTAATAATCATCCACCTTGAGATATCTATCCAGAACATCTCGCTGGTATTAAGTTGCGAGCCCCAACCAAAGTGTAAACCCAAAGCAACAGACAACTGCATTAAAAAGCACTTTGCGTAAAGTAAACAATCCTTGTAACTACGGTTACAAGCACCGTTGTTTTCCCCTTGTGGCAACAGCACATCCCCTAGACTCATGTTTCTGTCACTCAAGCGTGTCATCAGGGGGCATGAACCCACAATCGAGCATAACGTTCCCTCTTGGGGTTACTACCTACTACTTGGCAAAAGCAATAAACAGCAACGGAGAACATGCAAGAATTACTTAAGAACAAAAATATAAGAGATAAGAACCAAATATATTACTCAATCACAATCTGAACATAATCTCATAATCCATCAGATCCCATCAAACTCAGCATAGCAACAGCAGAAATATTACAAAAGTGCCTCGATCATGTAGGTCAACTCACGAGGTCTAAACCATGAAGAACAAAGAGGGGAGGAGAACATCACATAGCTACTGATCACGGACCCATGGTCCAAAGGAAACTACTCACGAAACATCCGGGAAGCATCCATGGTGGAGAGGAGACTCCCGGAGGTCGGCCCTCCCTCCGGCAGGGTGCCGGGAAGAAGTCTGATGGTGCTCCCGATCTCGGAAGCGTGGCGGCGGCGGAACAGAGGCGAGATCGCGAAAAAGGGTTCTGGCTTCGAGGGTTTCTCGTCACGGAGAATATATAGGCGAAGGGGGGGACCCAGGGGGGCCACCAGGGGTCCAGGCGCCCCCCTGGGGCGCGCCACCAAGGCGCCTGGGCCCCTGGTGGTGGCCCTCTGGCCCCACCTAGGTTCATCTGGAAGGTTCTTCTGCGCTGATTTTTTATCTGATTTTTCCCGAATTTTTGGAGCACTTTTTATATGGGGGAAAACTGAAATAGAAAAACATCAGAAAACAGGAACTGGCACTGTTGTGCACTGAGTTAATAGGTTAGTCCAAATATGAACAAAAGTGTATGAAAGTGTATCTAGATCATAGCAATATCACACAAAACATGCATGGAGCAAGAAGAAATTATAGATACGTTTTGGACGTATCAACATCCCCAAGCTTAATTCCTTCTCGTCCTCGAGTAGGTAAATGATAACAGCATAATTTCTGTGGTGACATGCTAGCAACCATAAAAGAACTTTGAAAAGTAAAGCAATTAAGGTTAGAGATTCAATTCAAGTCATAACATGCAAGAGTCTATATTAGCATTGAAACAAGTAACAAAAGAACATTAGGTGAAAGATCTCTCGCTGTCCGTGACTCGAATGTCTCCAAATGGTGTTTGCGTGCAAGAAGGGGGATAGGGAATACGAGAAAAATATTTATTTGTTGAGAACTCAATCTACTAAAGTTTCACACTTGGTCTTTTTCTGGAATCTTATCTTGACTCGTCCCCAGACCACTAGCCAGGTACAAGTCAATTTGATCCACTCCTTTTTCAATATTTTGAGCACTCATGCAATGGATGAGCGTAAGCACGAGAGTTGACACTTAGGATGGCAAAGAGAGAAGTACGGAGGAGGAGGAAGACAAAAAAAGAAGAAGAAAGGCTCACATAAATGAGGACAATCATAGGCAAGAGATGCCAAATGATAGATATGATGTGAGGAGTAGAGATTTCCATGCAACGGATGCACATATGAGCTAGGAAGCTCTCCAATGGAACTAGTGTGGGTGCATCTAACTTGCTCGCTCATTAAGACCTAGAGCTAGTTTGAGGAGGCTCATCCTTGGAATATGCAAGCCAAGTTCTATAGTGTGAAGGTCCCCACATAGCTATATGCATAATGATCATCTCTATGGAGTACAAGGATATAAAGGGAGTACTAGTGTGGATCTCTCAAAAGGATAGTAGTGTTGCCCCTTTCTCTCTTTTTATTTCTTTTTTCTCTCTTTTTTTATTATTTTTTTGTATTTTTTGTGGCCTCAATGGCTCTTTCTATTTAACTCTCATTTTTCCTCTTTGGGATCTTTTATTGTGTCCTCTTTGGGATCTTTCCCTCACTTAAGGGCAACACTCTACTTTACAAGAGGCTATAGAAGATCTTTCACACTTTACAAGGTACTCAAAACATAAAGAAGATGTAGCTATCATGATGTATGCAATGTATGCGTCTGCCAGTGTAGCAGAAACATGTATGACATGAAGATCAAGTCATGAAGAGGTGGATGTTGCATGGCAATATATCTCGGAAAGGGTATGGAAATGCCTTGATAGGTAGGTATGGTGGCTATTTTGAGGAAAGATATAAGGAGGCTTATGATGAAAGAGTGTATCATGCCAATGGTTTGGATGTACCAGCGAAGGTGGGAACCAACTCTCGGAGTGAGAAGAAGGCAATGCACGGCACGGGAGAGGCTAGCAAAATATGGGAAGGTGGAAGTGTCAACTTTCAATACTTACATTAGTCTGAAGAACTCATGCACTTATTATCGGTAACTCTCAATCTAATAAGGAGGTTCACAAAGAGACAAGTACCCCGAGGAGGAGTGTATGGCGGTTTGGTTATCCTTGTGCATCCTCGACTCATGGTACGTGAGTGTACTCTAATATTCGATCCCTCCAAAGATTAGTGATCCATCTAGTAGTTAGAGTTCTCAACTAGTTTTTGTAGGTTTTGAAAATACACACGGATTTCCCAAAATACGACACCTATCACTAATAGGCTAGAGCTCTTGACACCAAAAGTTCAAACATTACTCACATCAATACCTCAAAACTATTGCAAGTTACTACTAGAATTAAATAGCAACCTCAATTACCTACTTCCAAGACAAAACACAACTCAGTGCAACAACCAACTCTCTTAACAAGATAAACATGAAAACTAAAGAGAGTTCCAGCAACAAACTAAACAAAATCCAAGGCTCTTGCTAAAGACAAACTAAGACTAAAACTAAACATGGCAGCAGCTACGAAAAGATAAAGAACACACAACAGCAAAAAGATAAGCAGGAAAAATCCTATGATGTGTTCTAGATTGGAGTGGAGCGTGTTTCTCTCCCACACAAAGCAATATGGGGTCTAACTTGTTATGACCAGCAAGCAAAACTAAAGAAAACTAAAAATAAAACCTAAGAGCGAGACGCTCCAAGCATAGCACATAACGCATGAAGTGATAAAAATATAGTGAGACGAAGGACGAACTGATGATTGTTGATGGAGAAGGGGATGCACGGGGGCATCCCCAAGCTTAGACGCTTGAGTCTCCTTGAATATTTATTGGGGATGCATGGGGGCATCCCCAAGCTTGAGCGCTTGACACTCCTGGATCTTCTTTCATCATCTTCCATCGCACACTTGAAAACTCCCTTCATACATAACTCATCATAAGCTGATTAGAGAGGTTAGTACCCTTAATAAAATAATTTTTCCCCACTGGATATAAAGATATTCTTGAAGAGCTACTGTTTCTCAAGAGTGCCAAAAAGTTTTTGCAAAGAAAAAGCAAGCTTAAGGTTTGCAAAGGTGAAGAGAGGCAAAACGTGGCAGAATCTGTGAAAAACAGAACAGCAGGTAGTAGAGAATTTTTTCGGGGCACTTCTGCAACTCAAATCAAAAAACTCAGAACATACGAAAGTTTTACAATTGTATAGAGCATGCTGTAAAAAAATTCAGATCAAAAATATGATCTGGTGATTTTATTCGAATTTTTCTGTCCAGGGACAGAATCTGTTTTCTGGACAGCATGTCAGAACTTTTGCTTCCCTTATCATAAGAGGCTATAACTTGGCACAAAGCTGAAAAATAAATATACAATGATATTTCTACAGTAGTAAAAAACATCAAGACACAACAAAATCAAAAAGAAACCTAATTCGTTGTGGGCTGCCTCCCAAAAGCGCTTTCTTTTATGCCTTTAAGCTAGGCATGAAGATTATGAAAGATGCTCACAAGAGAATAAGAATTGAAGAAAAAGAGAGCATCAAGAAGCAAATGTGAAACACATTTAAGCCTAACCCACTTCCCATGCATAGGCATCTTGTAAGAAAATAAATCAAAGAAGCACAAAGTGACATGCATAGGAAGGTAGAACAAGAACAACTTCAAAACTTTCAACATGAAGAGAGGTGTTTTTGTAACATGGAAGTTTGTACAACCAAACTTTCCTCTCTCAAAGTAATTTTCAGTAGCATCATGAACAACATCAATAATATAACTATCACATAAATCATGTTGTTCATGACCTACAAGCACACGTGTATTGTTTTCAACACGGTTTTTAGGATGATAAGATAGATGCAACCCATCACATTGAGCCTTGATAAGAGCAAAATTCTCCGGAATAGTTGGGGATTTCAAAAGGATAATAGGGCAATCAAGTGTGGATGCAACAACAATAATTTCATGCTTAACATAAGGAACTATAGCAAGTTCATCTTCGTAGGCATCATCCATAGTGGCATCATGGCCATCAACAAAGCAAGTATCAAAATCATCAGAAAGGGAAGTATCAAGTGAGTCCTCGGAATCATAAGATTCCTCTTCATAGCAATCATTAGCCTCTTCTTGGGAAGCAAGCATTCTATTTTTAAAATACTCAATATAAGCATTGGAAGTATAATTCTCCAAGCAATAAGCAAGAACAGCAAAGTTTTCAGACTTGTGAATAGTATCGTAATACTTTTCAATCAAAGAAGCAATCTCATAAGCACCTTTAAAAGCAACAAACTCTTCAATCTTTTCAACATCAAAGTAATCATAAACACCTTTGGCATAAGAGGATAGGATCTCATTTTCATTAAACTCACATTGGAAAGGAAGGTGTTTACGCTCTATATTAGAGCAGCAAGTAAAATCATAAATGTGGCATAAACACTCAGCATAGCAATAATAAACTTGTATTTGATCCCATAAGTGTTTCCCTTTCTGAGATAGGCGGTGCCGCGTGTAATGAGCATGCTCATCCAATGATTTTCCCTCAACCAAGTCGGTTGGGTTTTTAGTGCAAGCACAAATTGATCGAAGACGAGCCAAGTGAAACATGTCCATCCTACCATATTTGGGTGGTTCCACACCCATGGTGAAGATAGCATTAGTAGGTATTTTTGGTATTTTTTATAAGGGACACAAAAGTAAAAACTGAAAGGTAAACTAACAAGACTAAAAAACAAAGGTAAATGGTAGTGTGCAACTCCCCTATCTTAGCACTCAGAGTCCCCGGCAACGGCGCCAGAAATTTTGCTTGATGTGCGAGGTGATGATAGTGATTTCTCGCCTTTCGTTGGTACACCCCAAGTGGAAGGTGTGATGAAGCATAGTAGCAAATTTCCCTTAGTAAAGACACCAAGGTTTGTCTCCAGTAGGACTCCGGAGATGATAAGTAGGTGTCAACGGCGCAACTGACGCGGACCTGCACACAGACACAAATAACTTTGTTCCGAACGAAGTTCAGAGAGGTTGTCAATCTCTCCGGTCTTGTTGTTCACAAAGGATCAAACACAAGGGATAATGATAGCAAGTGAAAGTAAAAGCAGAAAAGTAAATGAGCGTGGAAACAGTGATGAGGATATGGACCGGGATACGTGATGTTCACTAGTGATGTCTCTCTCCCAAAAGACGATAAAACTGCTATGCGAGGTGAACAAATTACAAAAGGGCAATTGACGGGATTATGAACGCAACGCAATGCTAACTATGCTACAAAAGAAAGGAAGAGGCTCAAAAGCATGGGCAGAACGCCAAAATAAGTAGACCGAAATCCAACTGCGTCTACTACTAATCATCCACCTTGAGATATCTATCCAGAACATCTCGCTGGTATTAAGTTGAGAGCCCCACCCAAAGTGTAAACCCAAAGCAACAGACAACTGCATTAAAAAGCACTTTGCGTAAAGTAAACAATCCTTGTAACCGCGGTTACAAGCACCGTTGTTTTCCCCCTTGTGGCAACAGCACATCCCCTAGACTCATGTTTCTGTCACTCAAGCGTGTCATCAGGGGGCATGAACCCACAATCGAGCATAACGTTCCCTCTTGGGGTTACTACCTACTACTTGGCCAAAACAATAAACAGCAACGGAGAACATGCAAGAATTACTTAAGAACAAAAATATAAGAGATAAGAACCAAATATATTACTCAATCACAATCTGAACATAATCTCATAATCCATCAGATCCCATCAAACTCAGCATAGCAACAGCAGAAAGATTACAAAAGTGCCTCGATCATGTAGGGCAGCTCACGAGGTCTAAACCATGAAGAACAAAGAGGGGAGGAGAACATCACATAGCTACTGATCACGGACCCATGGTCCAAAGGAAACTACTCACGACACATCGAGGAAGCATCCATGGTGGAGAGGAGACTCCCGGAGGTCGGCCCTCCCTCCGGCAGGGTGCCGGGAAGAAGTCTGCTGGTGCTCCCGATCTCGGAAGCGCGGCGGCGGCGGAACAGTGGCGAGATCGCGAAAAAGGGTTCTGGCTTCGAGGGTTTCTCGTCACGGAGAATATATAGGCGAAGGGGGGCAACCAGGGGGGCACTGTTGGATATGTGCCCTAGAGACAAATTAATAAAGATATTTGTCACATATCCGTTTTGTTCATAATACGTTTTATACTATGCTATAAATGTATTACTTGGAAATACTAATACAGGTGTAGTATAAAACATGGTCCGTAGTTTAACTCGGGTAAACTATCTCATTGCGCAATTGATTGATCAAGCTTTCCTGATCATGGCGACACTTAAGTCCATTGACAATGAGGTCATCTCGTTAAGGGGGAATGATGTGATCGACGTACACCCACCTAAAGTATTGCAATGTGATCGAGTCACATAGTTCAGCGTTGCTATTACTTTGTAACATATGGCTTAGTCCTTAGACCGTAATGATCATACGTAATTGTCATCTATGAGGAGACAATGATTTGTATCCCACCGCCTGACTGAAATATGCTGGCTATAACGCTGCACTTTGGGTATTCCGAAATAGATGGTTCATGAGTATGTTAATAGATCAGAGCGGGATTTGTCAGTCCTGGTGAAAGGACAGGTACTCTGGGCCCACTCGGTGATATTGCATCAACACCTTGCAAGGACGTGACTAGGTCACAAGAGATGCAATGATCATGGACGAGAGAAGTTGTTTGTTGTGAACGAGATGTGAACACGATATGTAGGATACCGACGATCAAACCTCGGATAAACAAAGTACCGCAGGACAAAGGGATTACGTCGTATCATTAACGGTTTCCAAAAGCGATCGAAGTTCATTCGATGGAAGCGCAGGGGCTGTCAAGGATAGTAACCAGGTCCAACTGACTAGTCATTGGTCAATGAGAATAGTCTCGACCATGTCTGTTGTTTCCCGGACCGTTAGGGTGTTACACTTAAGGGCAATCGGTGCATAGGACAGTTACGGGATCAATCGGTGAAATAGGAGGAATCACCAGAATAGTTCCGGAGGAGGACAGAATGGTTTCCGGACATTTTGAATAGTTCCAAATAAAGTTTAATTGTTTTAATAATGTTTTATTATTTAATTATCCGAATTAAATATTTAAAACATATTAAATAAATTAAAAAAATGGAAAAAAGGCTAAATGGGCCCATGGGGCCCATTAAGGGAGGAGGGGGTCTCCCCCCTTGGGCTTGGCGCCAAGGGTGGGGCCTACCACCCCCCTTGGCCGGCGCACTCCCCCCCTTGGGAGTTTAGTCCCACATGGGGGAGGGGAGGAGGATGGCACCCCCCCCCTTGGCCTATATAAGGAGGGGTAGACCCCCCCCCCCTTTTTCCAACACACCAATATCTCCTCCTTCCTCCTTCTCCTTCCCGGAAGTGGACTCCCCTTGTTTGGAGTCTGTACCTGGATTGGAGTTCTCCACCATAAGTCAGGCCGTCGTTCTGCTGGAGCCGGGATCCGTAGCCGTCTTTCTTCCGCTGCTCGCCTGGTTCGGGGCCCGGGAGGAACATCGATTGTACTGTACGTGTATAATCTCTTAGAGGCACTACACCGGTGGTGCTACTTCGTCGCTGGAGGTTTACCGGGAGTCATCCTCGCCGGTGGTGGTCTTCTACACGACAGGGAGGTCGTAGTTCCGAGTCTACGCCAGCCACGTTCGGAAGAACGTTTCCCTCTTTCGGTCTTCAAAGGTATGAACACCGATTCCCTCCGTTACTTTACATCGCCATAGCATAGATCTTGGGTTCGGGTACCGTAGGTATGAAAAATTTGTGTTTTCTGCCCCGTATCCCAACAGTGGTATCAAGAGGTAGCTATGCGTAGATGTATTGTACGGGTAGAACACATCTAGGATGTGGGCATCGAATCTTCATTCGTTACCCTCCCACGTGTACTCATTTAGCGTTGCGGCAATGTTTGATGAAGCGGCCCCCGACTGACCTTACGCGTTTACGCGAGACTGGTTCCACCCTTGACATATGGCTTGTACCATATAAAGTGGCTGGGGGTGTCTGTCTCTCTGCATTAGCGATGCGAAGATGTTTGCAACGGAGGGCCCCGATAGGGGTGTAATAGAGACGGATGGGAGACGGTGTTCTGGCATGTTTTTTGCAGGATAGAAACAGTTCTCTCTCTCGAAACCCCTAGCAGCCAAGTAAAACTTTCACAAGCTAAAGTAGAAAGGCGTTTAACTTTGCTTTGCATGAAGGGGGATCATAGGTTGTATGATTTACAGTTTTACTTTCTGTTTTATGCTAGTATGCTAGATATATCGACAGTAGCACGAAACAGGACCATCTCCCACAATACCAACATTGTGTTCTCCCTTGGTGGGCACCGCCTGGAAGGTTCTCCCATATGGCTTGATGCTCCGTACATACCGGAGTTGTCCTACATATTCAACGGAGTTCGCATGAGGTTGGGTTCGGCAAGCCTGGCATATGCAGATATGGCCTTGCTGAACAGCTAACATCAAGGTTCGATTAGCAGGCTTGACGTATGTAGATGCAGGCCTAGAACACAGGAGACCGAAAGGTCGAGCACGAGTCACATGCCTGATGTGATTGGCTTAGAGGCCTACCTGGTTCGCATACTGATGGTCGTGACGATCGGGGGAGGTATGGGGGCTGGGATTGTGTCATCACTTAGTTAAATTGAGAGGTGTTTATCTAAGTGGGAGCTTTCTAGAATTTTGAGATTAAATCGAAACTCCACATTATGAACAAAAGTCTAAATACTTATCCTTGTGAATCAACCTTGTAGATGGCAGCACCTCGCCCCTCGTTCAACTTAGGATCATTCCTAGAGAAAGATAAGCTAAAAACTGATGGGACAAACTTCACCAACTGGTTCCGCACCCTGAGGATTCTCCTCGTTCCCTTCAAGATGGCATACGTACTAGAGGGCGCGTTAGGTGACGCACCAGCAGATGATGCCATTCAGGACGAGAAGAATGTCTATCTCTCCAGGACTGATGATTACAACCTTGTCCAGAGTGGCATGCTCTACTCCATGGAGGCTGAGCTGCAGAAACGCTTTGAGAGGATGGGTGCATATGAGATTATCACCGACCTCAAGGCGGTCTTCGCACCTCAAGCCAGGGCTGAACGGTACGAGGCTTCTGAAGCCTTCTTCTCAGCAAAGATGGACAACCACGGCAGCGTGAGTGAGCACGTAGTCAAAATGTCTGGCTACGTTCAGCACTTGAATGCTCTGGAATGCCAGATTCCAGATGAACTTGCTGTTGATATGGTGTTGCAGTCGCTTCCCCCTAGCTACAAAGGCTTTGTGCTGAACTACAACATGCAGGGGATGACCAAAACCCCTTCTGAGTTGTTCTCCATGCTGAAGAGCGCCGAGGTTGAGATCAAGAAGGATCACGCCGTCTTCATGGTCAACAAGACCACTGACTTCAAGAAGTCAAGCAGGCGGGAGAAGGCCAAGAGAGGTGGCCCCAAGAGGGATGGCAAGTCAGTTGCTGCTCCTCCCAAGGCACCCAAGCCTAAACCCAGAGTGGAGTGCTTCTACTGCAAGGGTGAAGGTCACTGGAAACGCAACTGCCCCAAGTACCTAAAGGATAAGAAGACTGGCAAGGTCGCCAAGAGAGACGAAGGTATATTTGATATACATATTGTTGATCTTCTCTTGACAAGAGCCGGGAACACATCCTGGGTACTTGATACAGGATCTGTCGCTCATATTTCTAATTCCATTCAGGGACTAAGGAATAGGAGACGCTTGCTCAAGGATGAAGTGACAATGCGCGTGGGGAATGGCTGTCAAATTGAAGTCTTGGCGGTCGGCACGAAGCATCTTAGTCTCCCTTTGGGATTGGTTTTAGTTCTGAATAATTGCTACTATGTACCCGCGTTGAGTGTGAACATCGTTAGTGGCCCTTTCTTGAAGTGAGACCGCTATTCTTTTAAGTCTGATACAATTGGTTGTTCGATTTATAAGGATGAAATGTTTTATGTTCACGCACCGGAGTTGCATGGTTTATTCGTACTTGATCTTGATGGTGACGTGTGTCACATTAACAATATTGAGGCCAAAAGATTGAAGAATGATGAAGATCACATGAAGATGTGGCATTGCCGACTTGGTCATATTGGTATAAAGCGCATGGAGAAGCTCCATAAGGATGGACTTCTTGAGTCATTGGATTTTGGATCCCTTGATACATGTGAACCATGCATCATGGGCAAAATGACAAGGACTCCATTCAATGGGATAATGGAGCGTGCAGATGACTTATTGGGGATCATACACACGGATGTATGTGGACCCATGAACGTCCCCACTCGCAATGGTCTTCGTTACTTCGTGACCTTTACTGATGACTTGAGTAGATATGGGTATATTTACTTGATGAAGCACAAGTCTGAAACCTTTGAAAATTTCAAGGAATTTCAAGAATGAGGTCGAAAATCAACTCGGAAAGAAAATCAAGCACCTTCGATCGGATCGAGGTGGCGAGTATTTGAGTCACGAGTTTGGCAATCATCTGAAGTCTTGTGGCATAGTACCACAGCTTACGCCGGCAGGCACACCTCAGAGAAACGGTGTGGCTGAGCGGCGTAATCGAACCCTATTGGATAGCGTACGATCGATGATGTCTCATACTGATTTGCCTGTGTCATTCTGGGGGTATGCATTAGAATCTGCCGCTCATATTCTTAATAGGGCACCATCCAAATCCGTAAAGACAACACCATTTGAAGAATGGCATGGCACGAAACCTAAGTTGTCTCACCTGAAGATTTGGGGTTGTGAGGCTTATGTTAGGAAACTACAGCCTAACAAACTTGAATCCAAGGCGGATAAGTGCATCTTTGTGGGCTATCCCAAGGAAACTTGTGGATACACCTTCTACAACAAGTCTGACAGCAAAACGTTTGTTGCCAAGACGGGACACTTTCTTGAAAAGGAGTTTCTCGTGAAAGAGTTGAGTGGGAGGAAAATAGACCTCGATGAAGTGACTGGACAATCACTCCAATTGGAAGAAACGGCTACGGAAATTGTTCTGGAACCATCTTCCACAGTGGGAGCTGAAGAGAATGGCCAGAACGACATTCATAACGATCATGATGAGAATGAAGAGGAACCTTTTATGCCCCGTAGGTCATCAAGAGTCCGTCAACCTACTGAGTTTTACGGACAGCTTGTGAATGCAATCTCGGCTGATGAGTCGGATGAACCTACAAGTTACAAAGAAGCAATGGAGGGACCCGAGTCTGAGAAATGGCTTGAAGCCATGAAATCCGAAATAGACTCCATGTACACCAACAAAGTATGTAATTTGGTGGATATTCCCGAGGACCGCAAGGCCGTCGAGAATAAATGGATTTTCAAGAAAAAGACTGACGCAGACGGAAACGTATCTGTCTACAAAGCTCGACTTGTCTCGAAGGGGTTCCGACAAATTCAATGAGTTGACTACGAGGAGACGTTCTCTCCTGTAGCGATGATAAAGTCTATTCGGATCCTACTAGAAATAGCTGCATATCATGATTACGAGATATGGCAGATGGATGTGAAAATTGCATTCCTAAATGGCAACATTGAGGAAGAGTTGTATATGATGCAACCAGAGGGGTTTGTCGATCCAAGGAACGCTGGTAAGGTGTGCAAGCTTCAACGGTCCATCTATGGGTTGAAGCAAGCATCTCGGAGCTGGAATCTTCGATTTGATGAGGTCATTAAAGCTTATGGATTTGTCCAAAACGTCAGAGAGTTCTGCGTCTATAAGAAACTGAGTGGGAGCTCTATAGCATTCCTTGTGTTATATGTAGATGACATATTACTAATAGGGAACGATAAGAAATTCTTAGAGGAAGTGAAGGAATATCTGAATGGACAATTTTCCATGAAGGACCTAGGTGAAGCTGCGTACATATTGGGGATTAAGATCTATAGAGATAGACCTAATCGACGGTTGTCCTTGGGTCAGAGCACTTATATTGACAAGATATTGTAAAGGTTCAGTATGGGTAACTCCAAGAGAGGCCTCTTGCCAGTTATAAAAGGTGTCAAATTAAGCGTGACTCAATGCCCAACCACAGCAAAAGAGAAGGAGGAGATGTCCTCAAATCCCTATGCCTCAGCCATAGGTTCTCTCATGTATGCTATGTTATGTACCAGACCGGATTTAGCGCTGGCCATTAGTATGACTAATCGCTACCAGAGTAACCCGGGAATGGCTCACTGGACAGCAGTAAAGAACATCCTTAAGTACTTAAGAAGAACCAAGGATTTCTTTCTCGTTTATGGAGGAGTTGATGAGGAGCTAACCGTAAAGGGTTACGTTGACGCAAGCCTCGGCTCAGATCTAGATGACTCGAAATCCCAGACGGGATATGTTTTCATGTTGAACGGTGGCGCAATTAGCTGGAAGAGCGGCAAACAGTTAGTCGTCGCCCAATCTACAATGGAGTCGGAGTATATTGCCGCTTGCGAAGCGTCAAATGAGGCGTTGTGGCTGAAGAAGTTCGTGATCGAGCTTGGCGTCTTTCCCAGTTGCACTGACCACGTGGGAATCTTCTGCGACAACACGGGTGCCATTGCTAACGCGAAAGAGCCAAGAACTCACTCTACAGCCAAGCACATCCTCCGAAAGTTCCATGTGACGCGAGACTACGTCAGGGATGGACACACTAGGATTCACAAGATACATACGGATCTGAACGTAGCAGACCCGATGACTAAACCTCTTCCACAGGGCAAGTTTGAAGACCACCGAGAGACCATTGGTGTTAGATACATACCTGATGTAAACTAGTGTAATTTGTACTCTAGTGCAAGTGGGAGACTGTTGGATATGTGCCCTGGAGACAAATTAATAAAGATATTTGTCACATATCCGGTTTTGTTCATAATACGTTTTATACTGTGCTATAACTGTATTACTTGGAAATACTAATACAGGTGTAGTATAAAACATGGTCCGAAGTTTAACTCGGGTAAACTATCTCATTGGGCAATTGATTCATCAAGCTTTCCTGATCATGGCGACACTTAAGTCCATTGAAAATGAGGTCATATCGTTAAGGGGGAATGATGTGATGGACGTACACCCACCTAAAGTATTGCAATGTGATCGAGTCACATAGTTCAGCGTTGCTATGACTTTGTAACGTATGGCTTAGTCCTTAGACCGTAATGATCATACGTAATTGTCATCTATGAGGAGACTTTGATTTGTATCCCACCGCCTGACTGAAATATGCTGGCTATAATGGTGCACTTTGGGTATTCCGAAATAGATGGTTGATGAGTATGTTAAGAGATCAGAGCGGGATTTGTCAGTCCTTGTGACAGGACAGGTACTCTTGGCCCACTCGATGATATTGCATCAACACCTTGCAAGGACGTGACTAGGTCACAAGAGATGCAATGATCATGGACGAGAGAAGTTGTGTGTTGTGAACGAGATGTGAACACGGTATGTAGGATACCGACGATCAAACCTCGGACAAACAAAGTACCGCAGCACAAAGTAATTACGTCGTATCGTTAACGGTTTCCAAAAGCGATCAAAGTTCATTCGATGGAAGCGCAGGGGCTGTCAAGGATTGTAACCAGGTCCAACTGACTAGTCATTGGTCAATGAGAAGAGTCTCGACCATGTCTGTTGTTTCCCGGACCGTTAGGGTGTTACACTTCAGGGCAATCGATGCATAGGACAGTTACGGGATCAATCGGTGAAATAGGAGGAATCACCGAAATAGTTCCGGAGGAGGACGGAATGGTTTCCGGACATTTTGAATAGTTCAAATGAAAGTTTAATTGTTTTAATAATGTTTTATTATTTAATTATCTGAATTAAATATTTAAAACATATTAAATAAATTTAAAAAATGGAAAAAAGGCTAAATGGGCCCATGGGGCCCATTAAGGGAGGAGGGGGTCTCCCCCCTTGGGCTTGGCGCCAAGGGTGGGGCCCACCACCCCCTTGGCTGGCACACTCCCCCCCCCCCTTGGGAGTTTAGTCCCACATGAGGGAGGGGAGGAGGATGGCACCCCCCTTGGCCTATATAAGGAGGGTAGACCCCCCTTTTTCCAACACACCAATATCTCCTTCTTCCTCCTTCTCCTTCCCGGAAGTGGACTCCCCTTGTTTGGAGTCTGCACCTGGATTGGAGTTCTCCACCATAAGGCAGGCCGTCGTTCTGCTGGAGTCGGGATCCGTAGCCGTCTTTCTTCCGCTGCTCGCCTGGTTCGGGGCCCGGGAGGAACATCAATTGTAGCGTACGTGTATAATCTCTTCGAGGCACTACACCTGTCGTGCTACTTCGTCGCTGGAGGTTTACCGGGAGTCATCCTCGCCGGTGGTGGTCTTCTACACGACAGGGAGGTCGTAGTTCCGAGTCTACGCTAGCCACGTTCGCAAGAACGTTTCCCTCTTTCGGTCTTCAAAGGTATGAACACCGATTCCCTCCGTTACTTTACATCGACATAGCATAGATCTTGGGTTCGGGTACCGTAGGTATGAAAAATTTGTGTTTTATGCCCCGTATCCCAACAGCCACAAGGGGTCCAGGCGCCCCCCTGGCGCGGCCAGCCCCTGGGGCACGCCACCAGGGCGCCTGGGCCCCTGGTGGTGGCCCTTTGGCCCCACCTAGGTTCATCTGGAAGGTTCTTCTGCGCTGATTTTTATCTGATTTTTCCCGAATTTTTGGAGCACTTTTTATATGGGGGAAAACTGAAATAGAAAAACAGCAGAAAACAGGAACTGGCACTGTTGTGCCATGAGTTAATAGGTTAGTCCAAATATGATCAAAAGTGTATGAAAGTGTATCTAGATCATAGCAATATCACACAAAACATGCATGGAGCAAGCAGAAATTATAGATACGTTTTGGACGTATCAGCATAGCATAGATCTTGGGTTTGGGACTCGTAGGTAGGAAAAATTTTGTTTTCTACGCCGATCCCCAACAAATAAGTGATGGCTTCTCGCCCCTCATTGTTTACCCTAAGTGGAAGGTTGAGATGTAGACTAGCATCAAGTTTCCCTCGGTGAAGATACCAAGTTTATTGAACTGGAGGACTCCAAATTCTTCAATTAGGTGTCAATGGCGCCAGATATTAAGTTGTTGGATCAAGATGAGGTTGATGTGGACATGGACACGAAAACAAATAACTTTGCTCCCAACGAGTACAGAGATGTTGTCAATCTCTCCGGTCTTGTTGTTTACAAAGGATCAAACGCAAGGGTGGAAATAATAGTGGTGATTGCAACTGAAAGGAAATAAAACAATAAATAAAGTGAGGCGTAAACAATGGTGTAAATATGGACCGGGGTCCCATGATGTTCACTAGTGATGTTTCTCTACCAAAAGACGATAAAATAGCTAAGTTGGGTGAAAAAATTATAGCTGGGCAATTGACAGAATTATAAACGCACCGCAATGCTAATTATGCTGCAAAGGCGGACGGGCATGTAGCCTAGTGGTTGCAGTAAACCTAGTAGCATGCCAGGTCCTAGGTTCGACTCCTTGTGGGAGCGAATTTAAACAAATCTGGAATTTCTGGAAATAAAAGACTGTGGGGTTGTTGTCTCATACTAAGCATTCAAAAAAAATATGTTGCAAAGAAAGTTAGAGGCTCAAAAGTATGGGAAGTACGCCAAGACAAGTAGACCGAAATCTAACTCCATCTACTCACTAATCATCCACCTTCAGATATCTATCAAGAACATCTCGCTGGTATTAAGTTGGGATCCCCACCCAAAGTGTAAACCCAAAGCAACAGACAACTGCATTAAAAAACTTTGCTTAAGGTATACAATCCTTGCAACCACAGTTACAAGCACCGTTGTTTTCTCCCTGGTGGCAACAGCACATCCCCTAGTCTCATGTTTCTGTCACTCAAGCTAGACATCAGGGGGCATGAACCCACAATCAAGCATAAACGCTCCCTCTTGGAGTTACTATCTACTACTTGGCCAAAGCAATAAAAAGCAACAGAGAACATGCAAGAATTACTCAAGAACAAAATATAAAAGGAGAACCAAATATACAACTCATCACAATCTGAACATAATCTCATAATCCATAGGATCCCAGCAAAAACAACATAGCGACAACAGAAAGAATTACATAGATGCCTTGATCATGTAGGACAACTCACAAGGGCTAGTAATTGAAGCACAAGATTGGAGAGAAGACATCAGATAGCTACTGGTTGGACCCATGGTCCAAGGGGGGCTACTCACAACACATTCGGGAAGCGCTCATGGTGGTGGAGAAGATCCCGGAGGTCAATCCTCCCTCCGGCAGGGTGCCGGGAAGAGGTCTTCTGGTGCTCCCGATCTTGGAAGCGAGGCGGCAGTGGAATTGAGGTGAAAATTGCGATGCGGGGTTCCTCTCGAGGGTTTTCGGAACAGGGGTGTAAATATAGCCTGAAGGGGGGCACCAGGATTTTCGGAACGGGGTGTAGAACCAAGAACTCCAAGATTTGATCCACAAGGTTCCCCTCACTTAGAGGAGAGATGCCTTGGTGGAGAATGTAGATCTAGATTCCTCTCTCTTTTCCCTCAAAAAGGAGCAAGAATCATGGGAGGGATAGAGAGCAAGCAAGATTTTAGAGGTCAACAATGGATAAGGAAACTTTCGAAGAACCGGTGGGGACAAAGGAGGGAGAAGACCCCTTTTATATGTCCCCACGAAATCTGACCGTTATGTGCGTTTCTGCACATAACCGGTACAACCGACCGTGACACACCAGTACAACCGGCCGAGCAACAAGAGCAACAAACATCAAAGGAATTTATCCTAGGCACGGAGGGGCGGGGCGGTACAACCGCTCATAAGCCTGGTAGTATCGGTAAATAGTAATTACCGGAACAATCGGGGCACCACCGCCATGCCACCGGCCTGAGATAGAAGGAAATTGCGCCTTCGGCCGGTACAACCGCCCCGGCCTGGACCGGTACAACCGGCCAAAAACTTAGAACTATCGGTGGCTTAACCCTAACCCTAACCCTAGACCGAGGTGGTAGGGGCGGAGCGGTACAACCGCTTGGCTGCCCGGTAGTACCGACGAATATGTATTTACCGGAACAACCGACAAGCCACCGGCCTGCTACCGACCCTAGGTCAGAGGGGATGAGCCCTCCGGTCGGTAGTACCTCTGGTAGTTGGCCCGGTAGTACCACACCCTGAACGGGGCGGTACAACCGACCAACAGCCCGGTACTACTGTGCCCTGTTCACCTGACTGGTACCAGCATGGCTAGGCGGTACAACCGGCCCTGCCCGTCAGTACAACCGGTCAGGCCAGAACAGCCAACAATCGGGAAAACCAGAACAACCATAACTTCTACAAATGAACTACGATTGAGGCAAACGCAAGCTTGATGGAAATATTCAGAAGAGGCTAGGGAGAAATGCCAAACAAATAGAGGTGTGAAACCTCTAACCGAGAAGAACCGGCAAATCTCCCACATCGAAAAACATAAGAGAAGATGCATATGAAATCCGTTTTCGATGAACAAGAGCTTGTCATGAAGAAGACCACAAGCTCCAAAACTCACAAAGAGAAAAACCAAACAAGAACCAATAAAGATGATACTAAGGATGCGAAGGTTTGAGATCTCCACGAATGATTCGGCCTAGCCTATAACCCGGTCTGCTGACTACCACCAAGAGACTGGTAAACTAGACACCTATCAATGTCAAACCTTTGTCTTGCGCATAACCCACTTGAGCTTGATGATGACGATCATGCCCGCCTCAAGTTGGAACATTTTTCTTGATTCCTCCGGCTCGATGAAGACTAGTAGATTGCTCCCCCATACTAGATTATGGGTGAGCCTCTTTTAGGCACATCTTCACGAGACCATTGTCACCAAATGGTCGGAAAGATCCAAGCATATGAAATCTTCGTGATGCTCCTCTTGAACTTGCACACATCACCCTGACCAATCTTTGGATAACTCCATGAAGAACACCTTGGTCAACACATAATCTTCAACTTTCAACCTTGAAGCCGACCTAAGATCTTCAAGCGTTGCCTATGGACAAACCTTTAAGTATAACTCAAGGAAACCATTAGTCCATAAAGATTGTCATCAATTACCAAAACCAAACATGAGGGCACATGCCCTTTCACAAGAAGACCAAGTTTGCTGCTCAGAAGCAAGTGGATGTTGGGTTTCTTTAGGAAAATCCCCACCTATATCCCGGTGTGTATGCTGCTTTGGAAAGTTTGGGCATCATTCCCTTTGTGATTTTCTCGCGCCCGTTCAATGAAGACCTTGTGATCCAGTTCTATGCTACCATGTTATTTGAGAGAGATGATGAGCATTCCTTGACTTGGATGTCTGGCACTTCAAAGTACACTGCACCTTTCTGTAAGTTCTCAGAGATCATCCCTTACCATTTTTATCCTGAGGTGCACCCTAATTTTGCACGGATTTCTGAGCTCACTCACTCCAAGGATGAGATTGCCTTTGCATACGAGCCTGATGAGACCTTTGAGCATGGTTCTGTTCAGCTGTTGCTTCCTTTATATGATGTTATTCAAAACATTCTCAGGTATACTCTCCCTCCAAAAGCAGGTGACTCCAATAACCTGAGGTCCTCTATGTTTGACTTGTTCATGATGATCATGGAAAGAAGGTTGATATTCTGGATACGATGTATCATGAGATGAGGGAGTGTGTGCGTCTCTAGAAGTCACTCATCTATGATCCCCTCATCCAGGCCTTGCTTGAGTCAGTATGCAGGTGTGAGGATATTGATCGTACCACCTATCATGTCAGCATGACGAAGAGAGATTTGAACTATCAGCCTCCTGTTCCTATTGAGTATGTTCCGCGCAAGAAGGGGCGTAACCTGATGGCAGCTGCCTGTGATGCTTCTACTATTGGTGCCTCCTCCTCTGCCCAAGCTCCTCGTCAGCGTGGTTATGCTTCTGCTCTTGATGCTTCTTCCACCTTCACGCGCCGCGAGAAGAAGACTCTCTTCAAGACCGTGGCCAACTTGTTCAAGATGTGTCAGTCCATCCAGACGAAGCAAGTCAGGGACATCAACCAGATCAAGGCCGAGCAGTGTGCCTACAAGGCTAAGAGGGCTGACAAGGAGGGTGTGCCTCCTGCACCTGGACCAGAGGACGGTGACAGCTCGATTTCTGAGCTCTCGTCCCCGCTGGCCAACTGGCGCTTTGATGATGATGACGATGCGGCGATCGCGCCTTCGGTTGTCTAGCCATATTGGTATCGCCTTTTCCCTTTCTAGCGTCTTGATGCCAAAGGGAGAGAGGAGTTCTATTTAGGCTCATTTGCTGGTTAGGTTGCAAGCCATTTGTGAGACTTTGTGTTTGTGTTATGTTGGCTTGTTGGTACTTTTTACGTATTTTCCTTTCCCTACTCTTGTGTGGATGTGAGACACATTATCTACTATGTGTGAGACTATGTGTTTTATGGCTATCCTTGACTTGATGTTCCATATGCCTTGTTGCATGTTTTTTACATCATGTCATTGTTACTCATATGTCTTGCATAACTATTTTCTCATATCCTCATTTTCCTTCATGTGATTTATGATTGTCACATTTACTCTTGAGATCACATGATAGGTTCTTATGCAATGATCATCTTAGTTCATACGCTTCACTCATATCAGTGCACTTTGCTATTTACATAGGGGGAGAATTCTTGTTGTATGTGTATTGCATTCAAATCAGTCATTGTATTATATGCGTACATCAAGGGGGAGCTCCCTAGGCTAAATAGTTTGCATGGCATTTCAAATTGTATATCTTTTTGCCATGCTCTAACCATATTGTCATCAATTCACCAAAAATGGGAAGATTAAAGTGCATTTACTCCTAAATGGTGTTTTGTTATTATGACAATGTGGCTAGTGGGACTAATGACGGTTGCTACAAGATGTATCTCAGGTCATTGGTCTCGTGGAGGATTATTAATTTTGAAGGATGATTGGCCCCATTACAAAAGGATAAAATGCATGGTTCTCCGGCGGCTCAAAGGTTTTTATTTCGGTTTGATTTGAGTGGTAGGAAAACCGCACTATTAAGAGGGTCAACGAGGTTCGAGTATGTGTGAGAACACATTTTTCCTATGCCAAAAGCCACCCATCATATTACCTGGAAGAAGAGTATTTGTGTGTGCATATGTCTTTCCGGAGGAACAACCCATGTGCTCAAGTCACTGGTACCCCCGTGCACACGGGGCCTATGGCCCGTGCACATGGGGTGCTTAGTGACCGGAGCCTCAATGGGGAAAACCTGCGGTAAGGCCCGTGTGCACGGGGTCTCAGGGCCGTGCACACAGGGTTACATGGGATATTGACTGTATACCCCGCGCTCATGGGGTCCAACGGGCAGATCTCACCTATCCTGCCCCAAGTGCAATAAATACCCCCTTCGTCCTCCCCCAACCTCAATCCTTCTCCCCTTGCTTTAGCTCCATTGCTACAACACCATTTTGCTCATCTCCTCCACCCAAACTTGTTGATCTTTTGGGATTTGAGAGAGCAAGGCCCGATCTACACTTTCACCAAACCGATTTGTGTTTCCCTCAAGATTTCTACTCCGTTGACTTTGTTACTCTTGGAGCTTTGGCTCCTAGGAGGCTAGGTGTCCGTCCCAGAAGCTTCTTTGCTTGTGGTGTGCTTCGGGAAGTTTGTAAAGGTGTGGTGGTCGCCTTCAAGACCAACCCCGAGTGAATCGAGGCTCATCCTTTGGGGGTGACTCGAAAGGAGAATACGGTGAGCTGCGTACTTGGTATCTCTCTCAAGGATTGAGCACCGCTTCAACGGAGATTAGCACTCCCTCAAAAGAGTGTGAACTCCGGTAGAACAAATCTCCGTGTCTCCTTGTCGCTTGTGGTTTATCTTTTCCCGCATTTTTATTTGTACTAGTCTTGTTGGCTTGCAATTGTAGTTGTTGCCTAGTATTTGAGTTTTAACCCTAAAACTTGGTAATTAAGTTTAAATTTGTTAGTCACCTATTCCCCCCCTCTAGTTGACCATATCGATCATTTCACCAAGATTGCTAACGGTGCCAGGTTGCTTGTTCACTATCCCATCAGTTTGTCAAAGAGGAATACCAACTACAAGCCTCTAGTTGCTATAGATCTCAAAGGAAAGAAAGGAAATAATTTCACTGCCAAATCTTCTAGAGTTGCTACAAATGTGGGTGGTTCTTCTAGGGTTGTTGTTGCCAATGAGGAAGGCTCCTTCTCTTTTGCTCGTAGCATATGGGATCTCCCTCATTCAACAAGGAGAAAAATATGCTATTTCGTTGTTCAACAATTTGTTCAAAATGTATAAGTCCACCCATTGGTGTCATGTCAGAGACATTAATATGGGTAAATGATGAGAGAGAACAATGCAGAGAAGGTACACAACACTGGTGACTTGGAACACAGTGACCAAAATACATGGGTAGTTGGGCTATGGTGTACTTAAACTCATTTCTCAACTACATTCTGAAGGATGAGCATATGTATGATTCTTACCAACTATGCAATGATAAATGGATGTGTGCATCAGCCGGTGCAGAGGCCAGGGGCTTTATCCCACTTTCTGGATGAAAAAAATGGATGCAAAACTATGAACTGTTTTTCATCCTTACATGCATACAGTCCAGCTATCCCATTTAAACTGCCCAAAACCTAAGGCGACCCTTCTTAAGGACTTATCCCTATTACAAGATCATCACTCATAGGAGCTAGGGTAATCAACTGACAATCTACATCATAAACACACGCCTGTTCTTACACTTTTCTGTTTTCATTCTTCCAAGAAACCCGACAATAACCTAGCTGACATCAAAATGTGGATCAGAAGATTTTACGAAGTACTCAGGATGCATCTATCTTTGGTTTTGATCTGTGGCTGGATTGCTTGCAGCTGACGATGCTGGCACCCTGCCATTGGCCACCCCATTTTCCACTGGAGCAGGTGTTCCCCACTTCCCGTCGGACTCCAACGGCTCCATCACTTTAACAGATCCATCTGACAGCCCAACTGCAAATTGATTTGGTTCTTGGGGATGTGCAGCAACAGCAAAAGGAAAAACAGGCGGATTGCTGGAGCCATGACAGATACGGTTGTTAGATCAAAGGAACCATGTAAGTGCAGTAAAGTATTGCCATAATCTGAAACTTATAGTGAATGAAATTTCAAACTAAAAATGACAGTCTGTCGTCTATGTCTATTTTACTTTTCGCTTGATATCAGATGATTGCGTATGTATTTAAATGATTAATGGACATCAATAGTCAACACCTATCCTATTTGTTTTGCACAATAATATCACATTAGTGATGACCTATCTTGTACTGCATAAACACTGCATTCATGTATACCTAGCTCCTCAAAACAGGAAGCTAGGTCTTACAAAGTTGAGTACTCATTAAGCCAGTCCTCTGACACCACGTAAAATATTTGTTCACACTACCAAAACTTGATCGAATAAAAATGCCAGTAACTTTTACACCTCAACATTAGCCAATCAAACATGTGTCGCTGATAATCCTTACCCACTAACAATTTTTACACTGCCTTGTTCTTAACAAGCTCAAAGCACCCTTGTACTTTTATTCATTTTAACTTAAAAGCTTGTGTGAAAAAATATAATGGTATAAACGTTTTTGAGACTAGAGTTTTGACGAATTTGGTATTATTAATACATTAATATTCATTGATTTCCCAGATATATGTATTTCCATAATACTGGATGCAATTTCATACTGAAAATTTGCTTGTTATAATCTTTCAACAGGTAAATGAAAATCAAAATGTAGCAGCACATAGAATTTCAGGCATGATGTTCGGGTGAATATTGTGCAAACAATGTCTAAAAAGAGATTACCTGTTTATGGCTGTCGAAGACATATAAGCAGATGATGCAATTCGGCATCGTAATCTCAAGTTGTCCGCATCAAAAATGGCAACATTACCATCAGTAAAAGCAGCAAAAACCAGTTGGCTATTGCATGAATACGATGCGTGTGATATTGGAGCTGACAAAGTGCCCTGAGGTATCCACTGAAACAAGAAAGAGAAAGCGATTAACAGACAACAACAAAAATGTTTCCATCAAATATACAATATGCTACCTGGTAGATTCTCTCCATCTTGGACGCATCATAAATAGCTAACTGGGTCTCATGGACTACTAACAAGCGATTTTGGTCAGAATTAAACTGGACCCTCGTGTCTCCTAATGGAGTCTTCCCAGCTGGCATTTGTATAGCAACCGATTTTTTCTTTTCCCAAGAATCGGTGGCCCACACACATAACTGCAAAAAGAAAGAAAGTGAGCTGATTACCAAAGTGTTTAGTGGTTGTAGTGCAGGTGGGGCTGGGGGGATTACAAAAGTGAAGCCAACATAATAAATTATCAGTCATCTGGATGCCACAAAACGAGAACAGTGAATGAATGACCAATGAAAATGCAAAAGTTATAAATGTGTTATTGGTAATAACCTGTGCATCAGCGCCTGAAGAAACAAGTATATGCAAGCTGTTAGAAAAGGCCAGCCCGGTTATCCTCTTTTGATGCCCTTTGAGTTTAATTTTGACCTGAAAAGGCAAAGCAGTGGTTTAATACATCTGCAAAGCAGTGATTTAATAACATCACAAGCTGTGGCAGTTTTAAGCTTTTAGTACCTCATCTACCCTGACATTGTATATGTGGATGGTTGAATCTTCCATTCCAATTGCTATGATGTTATTATCTTGAGGATGAAATGCTAAAAATGTTGATGCTGGTGGAGGTGGCATGAATGTTGTCATCACCTGCAGGAAAGACACTGTTATTTTTTTGGCAAAATGCACCCTTATTCTTGATTAGAAGAGGGGATATAACAGAGTACAAAGACCTCATGGGCCACCCTAAATATTAGACCTGATTGGCCCATACACATATAACACATATACTGAAGACTTGCAGATGCATCATAAAAATTTCCTTAAGTTACATACAAATAAAATAACTAAAAATACCTTAAATGTCATCATGTTAAACAATGAGACCTTTCCACCACATGCAGACATCACATAAGAATCATTCTTGGAGAGTGCAATGCATGGCACTGACTCCTCGGGAGTTGTTTCTCCAATGTCATTTGCCATGACAAGGCCACTGTTTGGTTGCCAATGCTGTGGCACAACACTAGCTGTGGCCTGTTCAGATGAAAAGAAAACTTTATACAACAATTTGAATTAACCTAAACAGAAGGAATCAATAGAAAAGTAATGTATACCTTCCCACTTGGATTCTGCTCATTGCGGTTCCATTTCCAGAGCCTCTGAATGGCATTAGACCCTAGTGCTAACAAACCGACACCAGAATTTGTGTACAGAAGTCTGACAACCTGCATACAAATGTTGGTAAGCTTCTCACAAAGTTCATGATTGGAAGTACAAACACACAATAAGAATAAGATGAATCAAACCTTGCTGGCTTGGTCTGGAGTTTCTGGCATTGTAGCTACACGGAATTGCTGGGGATTTAGAACTTCCATCAGCTCCCAAGGTTTCACTTTATCAGGCTTTTCTTCTGAAATTCTTGGCTTTATATCTATGCTTCTAGATGCTGGATCAGCGCCATTCTATCATAATCATGATTAGGTAAGATTAAACTGGTGTTAATAAGGTAAGCATAGAGGCATTAAAACATACTCCCTCCATCTCAAAATAAGTGTCGCTGATTTAGTTCAACTTTAGTGCAAAGTTGTACTAAGTCAAGAACACTTACTTTGGGACGGAGGGAGTATGAAACTTGTCAAAGTCTATTTTTCTCTGGATCAGCATACCAGTACAGTAGATGGCTTTGCAGGAGAGTTTCTGTCTAAGTTATCTATTCGGCCAATGTTAGGAGAGATGCCGGCAACAACAGGAGCACCTGAGACCTATTAATTTGATACTCAAGGTTAGAAACTTTCTAACACCGGTAACCTGTCATGACAATAGCAGGGAGGAAGATATGTGCTTACCTTCATGGCAGAAGCTTCATATGGCGATCTAAACGCCTCAAAAGGCCGGTTCCCAAAAGCCCGTAAAGACCTGAGCCCATCAGAATTCGCGAGTATCTTAAAGCCATTGTCTACTGTAGTAACAGCAAGAAGATTCCCTTCTTTATTGAACCTTAACCGTGGAAGGCCCTGTTAGAATGTACAGAGGTTAGATTAATAAATGGAGAAAAAGGTTGGGAAATGCATAAGTAACAGAGACTAACTGGTAATCCTCCCTCCGCGTCAATGCTGGTAAGCATGTTGGTGTTATCAACATCCCAAAATTTAATTTGGTTATCTTCCCCAGCAGCTAAAATGTGATTCTGAGCTGTATCGAACTGCACGACACCCTGCACTACACCAGATGCCTTTTTGCGGAATCCAGAATATGTTCTCTTGATAGATCCTTCGCTTTCATTCCACTCAACCAAATGAGAGTCTCCCTCTTTGCTTGTTCCGCATGAGAACAACCTTCAAATCACAAGTAAAATATTACATCAACAATAACTCAATACACTTCTAGTGAGCAAAATAACACATCATGTTTACCTAGTTCCATCGGAACTATAAAGCATCGTAGTACACCATTTTCCTGGAGCATCATAGTCCACCCTAGATCCCGCATTGTCATAAAGCCATGCCTTAATTTTCCCGTCAACGGAAGTTGAGAAAATAAACTGCAGGGAACACAATAAAACCTGTCTCAGTTCACGATATACAGGCATGTCCCATGTTGGCTTATACTGCCCCAATTCAAACTAGAGTTGAGTACACTTTTGCAGCATACGTAAGGAGCAACCACAGATATCATCACACCTGGATAGTCTCTTTGTGGTGAGGGCAAATAGAATACACAGGTGCCTCATGCCCTTCAAACGAATATATTTTCTGTCCATGCATATCCCAGACCTGCAAAATGGAAAGGAAGTTACAGAGGACCAGACCTGGGAAAATATATATATGATAACCATTTAAGACATGTCAAATACCCTTATCATCTTGTCATCTCCGCAAGTGACAACACAAAGTTGCTTGTTTGGCCGGGAGAATGCTATGTCATTAACTCCTCCAGAATGAGCCTCGATCTGACATGGGAAAAAGTAGTTTAGTAATGAAACTCATTTAATATAATGAAATGTAACATCTATAAAATTGAAGTTCAATGCGCAATTAGAAGCTCTACAAACCTCTAAAAGTTGACGTGTTTCATTTGGCTGCTGGTATGTATGCAGATGGATCAAATGTTTTGCGAATGCAACTCCTAAAAGCAAAAAAAAGAAGAAACAATGGAGCACAATATGGAGAGCTTAAGCAACAATTGAGTGCAATACATATTTACTGACTGAAGATTGAAATATTGGCACTAACCAATCAAGTCTCCATCAGGGCCCCATGTAACTCGATTAATGGGCATGGAAGAGTCTTTAGCCAAGACACTCTGTTCTCACAAGAGGTAAATAGTGAGGCACATATATAATATCAGAACATGTGGGTTCTTGCAAACAAGGTAGAAGACTACAAGTAAAAGAAAACAGGAGAAAATTACATTCAGAACTTCTACTTGTTTGAGGACTCAGTTACCTGAAATTGTGCTGAACATGCTTGCATGTCCCAAACTTTGAAGGGCTTTGAAACCAGCCTCTCACGCAGACCGATCTCCCAAAGTGTAAATTCACCATTAGAAGATCCAACTATTGAGCAGTAAACAAGACAAGAAATTCAGTAAGGTGTTGAAATTCAAAGGTTCACTCAAACCATATGAAACACCTTTTGTACTTGCCAAGTTAGGACTACATCTTTTTTTAAGGATAAAGAGTAAATTGGGAATCTTATATGTACCTAGTAGTAGTGTATTACGAGAAGGATGAAAGTCCATGCTAGTTACATTAGATCCCTGTGATAATGTACATGCCACTGTCCTAGGAAGGTCATCCAATGACCATGAAGGTTGAGGAATAGGTGCAGGATACGTGGCCTGCAAATAAGTACAGAGAAATTTCTTTAGCTCATACAAAATGCACCATGGTCATAAATCTTGACTACAATGCAATATTACCTCATCAATACCATGTCCACTGGGCCTCAATCGCTTCATTAGTTGCTCAGAATCTGCACTTTGATAGTCTGATATAGCTGGACGTTTCATCATGGCTGGGGAAATAATGTACTATCATTTAGAACTGCGGTCATAGGATACATTGTACACATAATACATTACCCATCGCAACAAACAAAACGGCAATAATAAGAACTACATGCTCATTTTTTGTTGCCATGGAGAGCTAAGGCTCTACATCCTGAAAGAACTAAGCCAGCACTGTAAGTTTATCTCATAGTGTAACTGTATAACATTAATCCACTATACTCCTTAATATACAAGTCAACAGAATGTATTTCATATAGATATAAAAGGGAACATTGGAGGAGAGAGACTAATCAGAACTAAATGAGAGTTCTGGCAATAATAACAGTAGCACATGTGATTATACAGAATCACACACATGAAGAGCATAATGCTCCAAAGAACTAGTATAAGACGCACCAAACTCTATTGAAAATTTAGGTATTGCTCTGGTTCTGTAATTACTTCATTGTAGATTCGTTACTTCTCACAACATCCTTACTTCTGACACAAAAAACGAGAGTAGGTAAAAGGATATACCATCTCTTTCAAGAACTTGAACCCAAGAACCCAACAACATCAACGTTGTGCTTAACCACGAGGTAACATGGATGTCCCTTCTTAGTTACACATAAATAAGTCCCATTTACGAATTCATACGTTTTAATCAGTGCATGTTTCTAAGATACAAATTAACAACCCATTCCCTCTCCAAAAGTAACTCCCTGATTGCAAAAATGAGAATAAAATCCTAATAACAGCACAAGACATGTAGACTAATAAGCTCTATCTGTGTTAGCACTATGGCAATAATAACAATGGCAATGAAGGCTGGCAAACTTGAAAGAATGTTTAGCATGAATATAACAGCAGAAAGATTTATTGACTTGTCTTAAGAAGGAGACTTTATTCAAGATCTGCTCCGTAAAACCATTGCAAGGGTACCCTGTGGAGAATGCTCAGCATTGGATACAATTGCAGAAAGATTAATCAGGGCTACAACACTCAAGCTAACTGCGACTCCAACGAAATAGAAGTGCCCAACCACCAATTGCACAGGCTGATTCCAAGGATCGTATCATAAATCATATTTCTTGCTCAGCAGAATTTATTTTTTCATTAAAACTCCACCAGATAAAAAATCTTAAAAATGTCAAAAATATATTAAATAATAGCAAGCAAGCCAAGTATGTCAAGTTGTCAACTCTGTTACAGATTACGCTCGACTATGTCATCCCTAGTGTGAAAACAGGTATGCATAATAAAATGGACAGATTTGGGTCAGAGAAATATTACAAGAGGGGTGTATTGGTACCCACATCTTCTGTACATAAAAAGTTCAAACTCCAGACAAAAGACTTGTTAGTTATTATCAACTAGAAAACTATCAAGTTTGGTGCAAAGATGAGTAGAACAAGCCACTCGATGCATGTAAACAGAAAGGCACCAGTTTACCACAATACCTTGATTTGGCGGAACAGACATTGATGATGCTGCCACGGCACCAGACTGAATGGATGATGAAACAGCAGCATTTGTCATCCAGCCAGCTAAAGATGGACCAGAAGGAGGAGGAGGCTGGAACGGCTGTGAGAATGAACATACTGGATGTTGGAAACAAAAGGATCATAAATCGCACATAAGCAGGAAATAATATTATAGAGAAAACATACAGGATGACCCGTCAGTGGTTGGTATGCTGGACCAGCCTTCGGAACAGCTGCCAATGGTACAGATACAGGAGATGTACGTGCTCCATTGGGAGGAGAGCAAGTATGATCAGTAAATAAAGTCTTGATATCTGGATTTGGCCGAGGGTTCTTACAAAGTTGATGCTGCCAGTTCAAGCTGCACATGTTCTCAAGGAATTATGAACTCACACATTCGATCAAATGGAACATGAAAACAGACTCAGATAGCATAACACCGTTAGATTATTAATTCCGTACCTTTGGTTAATTAAAGTCCGCAAGCGGGATGCCTTAAGAGTTGGAAAGACAAGTTTTTCCCGGAAAAGGGGATTTGCTTCAATTAGTTTTTTTAGCTCAATCAGCATAATACTGCGAGCAGATTTTGTATCCCCATACTTTGATAGTTGTTCATTTTCCCTGCAGGAAAATAGCAAACTGTAAATAATTTGAGCTAATTTACAAAGAATAGTAAAACAAAGATAGGCGCGCACACCATTTATTGTTAAAAGAAAGAGTTCCAACACACTCAAGAACAAGAATTTACATATTATAACTAAGTAATATGTGTGGGCCCTTGTTAACAGTGTTTTCCAAGAAACATTTCGAGGAAAAGACCAGAATGATGTAATAACTATCAAATGATTATCATATATAACCCTTAATGTTGTTTCAACTAGCCATGTGTCCATGTCATTTAGTCAATAACTGGATTATCAAAGTACTAATATGTCAATGCAGTTGCCCTGCAATATGTTCAGTAAGCTAAAAGATTCATTTTAGTTCATAAGATAATCCAAAATAATGAACAATGTGATTTACAGACAAAATGCAGATGCAGCAAGCATAAAAGTTCAATACTACTGTATATAAGTTAATGGATCTAATAAAAATATGTGTATTTGAGTTTCAACAGTCTGAAACAATTGAAGATCCAAGCACATATCTAAACGACCAACCATATCATTTTGCACTGTATTGCTGGCAACGGCTCACACAAAGGAACAGACTAAACTTTCACGGCATGGAACCATATAACCCAAACATCAATCACAAGAAGCTTGCAGGATGGCTTCCACATGAAAAATCAGAGAAAACAAACAATAATGATAACCTGGGGCAGGAAGAAAGAACCTGAAATTCTCAAGAGTGAGAAGCTGTGTGATCTCTTTATATAACTCCTCATTGAATGTTGAAAAGACTTTAAGATCCTTGACAAGAATCTCTACCGCCTTTGCTCGATCATGCCTGTTGGAAATTATTACGGTAAATCGGTAAGCTTTAGTTTCAACCAATGTCAAAAACATGGGACAGGAAACCCCTGATCCTTTTCAGAATGGGGTTTAGAAGAGAAACATGAGAACATTACTTATCAAGCGCTTCCAGATACTTCTGCTTCCTGATCTCAAAGAAGATCTTCATGGAATACCGATTGTCGTCCACCTTGGTGAAACCTGAGAGATACCTTTCCACCTCATCCCACTCCCCAGCATGGACCTTCTCCTCAAAGTACTTGATGTTGAAGTAGAACCCTGACTCTTGCTCAAGCCTACATGATCATGCACCGAAATCACATCAAAAGATTGCTAATATTCCATTGCACTAAACATAATAGATGGACCAGAGCTCAAAATAACAGTGCAATTAGTGAGCTCACAGCATTAGCCCAATACCATCAACTGTCTACCTGAAGCGTGCCGCATGACCATACTGCCGAAAGTACAGAATACAAGTGAAAACAGAGTTACAAACCAATCCATTTGCCTAGAGGGATGGCTTGCATTGCATACACAGTTGCGCACTCAATGTTCAAATTTGACCCGAATTTCCCAGTACTACTGCAATCCAGGTAAATGCCATCTACCCATCTCCATTTACTGGAGTTTTAAGGGCGCCGCACAGGCGACAACATTGCCACGGAAGTCGGAATCACAGGTCTGACCACTTTTTTTTTTTTGAGAGAGAGATGGACTAACCACACTTGATCTAGAAGATCTCACTTTCTACCAATTGAAGCAGCCGGCAGAAAAGAAAAGGAAATAGTCGTCTAAGTTATTACGGGAGAAAAAACTAGTACTGCTCCAGCTCATTATTATTCGGGCACGCTGCAAAAAAAAACAAGAGGAAAAAGACACGACTCACGCGATCGCCAAATTTCAAATCTACCCCTGAACCACCCAACTAAAAGGACAATTGCAGTGGAGCGTAAGAAAATCCATTTGACTATTAGTACTAAATTAAACAATAATTATCAGATTAAACAATAATTATCAGGGAGAAAACAAGAACTATTTTAACCGACCAGGAAATTTCGCAGGAATTTATACCGCACGTACGTACGGAAGAAATCAAACAGAGCAAAAATAATAAAAAGAAAATAAACATTTTTCCCCTTCAATACAAAACCCAAAACAAGTACTACTAGACGGGAAAAAAAGCGTAGATTTATTCCCGGAAAATCGTGAAAAAGGAAAAGAAAAATTATAACGCACCGAAGCAAATCCCTAGGGCTTCTCGAGCCCAACCAGCCACCACAACCAACCAACCGAAAAAAAAAAAGAGAGCCCACGGGGCGGCAGGGGAGGGAGAGGGTACCCACTTGTGCACGGTCTCCTTGAACTTCTCCTCGTCGAGGAACTGGAGGATGAGGAAGACGAGCTCGCGGCTGAGGGACGACATGGCGGCCGCGCCGCCACCCAGGAGCTCGATCTGCCCCGCCGCCGGCGCGCTGGCCTCGTCGGGTGGCGCGGATTCGGAGGGACGGGGGCGAATTCTTCTAGGGTTTGGCCGTCGTCGTCGCCGCCCCTCTCGTGATGAGAGAGAGATGAGGGAGAGACGGGGAGAGAGATGTGGAAGGAGGACGCAGAGAGAGAGAAACTTGTCTCGCTTTCTTCGATGCGTTGCAGACCTCTCGCCCTTTTCTCTCTCCCCACGCCACCCCCACTGGCTTATCAGAGATAAGTTATTATGCATATCAATAAGAGCACGTTCTTATGGATAGGTTCTTGGTCTTATATGAGAGGGTGGGAGAGGCGGAATCGAAGGGCGCGGGATTAAATCGGGTGGATATTCGTGAGGTGGCGTCCGGTCGTGAGGGCGACGTGGGCGCGAGACGAGACGGTGCGTGTGGACCCGGGGCGCCAAAGCGTGTGTCGCCACACGACACGACACGAAACGAGACGTTAAATTGAATCGCGATACGAGCGAACGGACGGTTCTCTTTTCCTCGGATGGGTTTTCGCGTAGTAGCGTGGACAGGGTAATAATGGCGTGCCACCGACTGAGTGAGTAGTGAACGGGTGACGTGTAGGAATCGTGCACGATCCCCCCAACCAGTAGTACCGCTGAAAAATCGGAATTAGGGCTCTCCTTATGCATTGTTTCTTAGCACAATATTATAGGAGCAATAAATATTTAAAATATCACCTTTACAATGCATTGTTTTTAGTGGTTGTATCCTATTTAATGATTTTGGATGCATGCATAAATATAATTGTTCTAACCATGCATTTTGCATATGACCATGTGCAAAGGTTGTATCTACCTCACTCTTTTTCTTCATTAAATACCATGTCACATAAGCAAAATGTCTATGATTTCGTGCTAAGATATTAGCATTGGGAGTGCCCGGAAAGGATTGACTGGCTGCTGCTGCTCGATCCCATCTACTCGTGAAGAACCGCCGAGGCTCGTTTTGGTGCTCATCTCGTCGGATGTGAAATTAATAGTACTACCAGAACTGTAATGACGCATACGCGCGATACAATCGACACCGTAAACGGGTTTTTTTTCTCAGCGATACGCGTTCACCGGGTGAAAAGGAAAAAAGATCGGCCGTTTCGTGGACTATTCGATTGAGCCTTTTATTGCTGTCTGATCTGATTTACATGATTGTTATTCTTTGCAACAAGATTAGGGTTTTGTTGCGATTTCTATCAATATTCTTTTAGTTATATTTTCTCTTTTATAACAATTCATGTTGCGCTCAACCTTCTGCAACAAACAGTTTATTGCAATCTTTTCTAAATAATTTTTAACTCATGAACTTTTGTTATGGATGTGTGACTGAAAAGAGCATTCGGCTTGATAGGGGGGAAAGGACAAAGTGGTTGTAGATTTTGTGCAACGCGTGGCACGTACGCTAGGTGGGGGACGCGAGCGCTCAAATTCATGGGTGCGAGTTAGCGTTTCTTTCTTTTCTTGTTAAGGGGCATACCCTTCGACTTGCAACAAAGTGGCACCTTAATTCCTCGTAGCGTATGCTTGTGCTGAAGATTATGGTAATTAATATGGACGCGGCTAGCGAGCGCTCCAGCATCCGCGCATTCGATTAAGAAGATTTTTCAAATAAAAAAGATGTTCTATCTAGATTTCTCGAACCATTTGAAAAAGAAAGGCGACTGCATCACGCATGATCGCGCTTGCCAAATCGAGGTCCATCTAGTCCACTTGCTTGTGCGAAAGCTCAAATCTCACCTAACCCCCACCCCCTACTTGTTGTTTTGAGCTTCTTATTGCATAAAAATCCGGCCACACCTATTGTATCTTCTTCTTTCTTTTTTCTCTTTTGCCGTGAGAACTTTTCCGCTCAAATTCACCTCTCTATCTTTAAAAAAGCTTGGAACGATGGTTGTTATGGTGCCTTGATAGAGCATAACTCAAAAATAGGTGCACATCCCTTCCCCTCCCTCAACACCCCCTTCCCCTCTCTTCTCTCTAGTTTGCTTCCTTTTTCCTCGTCTAAACTTTGTTGCTCGATCCGATCTACTCGTAAAGAACCGTCGAGGCTTGTTTTGGTGCTGATCTCGGACATGAAATTAAAAGTACAAGAATTGTAATGATGCATAAGCGCGACACAATTGACACCGGTTTTTTTATCAGCGCTTGATACGTCCCAAACGTATATATAATTTATGTTTGTTCCATGCTTATTTGGGTGACATTGCTATGTGTTTTGCTGCACTTTCATAACTTTTACCACATATTTGGACTAACTTACTAACTCAGTGCATCCAGTGTCAGTTTCTGTCTGCTGATGTCTGTGAATTGCAAGTTTTTACCCATATTTACAGTGCCCAAAATATTTCAAGAAAAATATATAAAAAATCAGTGTAACGGAAGCTTACAGAAGACCGAAGGACAGCCCGAGAGGGGCCACCCCCCCTCCCAGGCGGCCACCTGGCGCGGCCATGGGGGGCGCCCAAAGGCCGCCTGAGAGGTGGGGCCCTACGCTGGTGCACCCCTTTGGCCTATATTACCTCCTCGATACAGAAACCCTGAGAAGAGACCCCGCATCGCGATTTTCATCTCTATTTCGCCGCCGCCACGACCCTGAAATCGGGACCGCCAGAAAACCTTGTCACGGCACCCTATCGAAGGGAGGATTGATCTCCGGTGGTTATGGTTATTTATTGGGCCATAAAATAATGCAAACAAATAAAAAGTAGCTTAAAAAGTCCAAATTAAATAATAATTATTTAAATAAAAGGTTAAACATTTTTTTAAAGCTCAAACTTTTTGTAGCAACTGTATATTATCTAGCACTAATATTGAGGCAACTTTCAAGTTTTACAAAAATGCCTAAGCATTTAATTTAAAACCTAAAAGGAAAATACAAAAAAAAGAAAAAAATGCTAAACAACTATCTAGCGTCTGGGGGGGCAATACCCCCCTCCCCTCCCCACTTGGGCCCCGGCCCACCTCCTCCCGGTCCAACTGGCCCGCCCTGGCCATCATCCCCAACCTCCATACACAGGGAGGCGTTGTGGCTCGCATCCGAGCCGGCCATGGCAGAGGCCATCGTCGTGGCGGCCATCGGGCGTCTCCGGCGAGGGGATAAGGCCGTCCCCGACCCCAAGGCCCCTGGAAACCCTAGCCGCGCCCCCCTCCCTGTCGCCTCCTTGTACAGGAACCACCGCGGCCATTGTCGCCACTTCGTCGTGGTTCTCGTGGCCGACGACCACCTCTTCGACTGGGAGGACGTCGTGAAGGAGCGCCGCGCCCCGCTGGTTCTTCTTCCCCCTCAAGTTTCGGCTGGGACTCGCCGCAACGCCGGAATCGGGCCCCGCCTCCCCGCCACGGCCGCCACCTCCCATCGCCGGAATTGGCGCTGCCCCGACCGCCTCCGGCCTCCTTGACCTCTCCCCTTCCCCCACAGTGAGCAGCCGCACCCTTTCCCCCTTTTCCCGTCGTTCCGCTCGCCGTAGCACCCCTCCCCGCCGTCCCCTGCTACGGGCGCCACCGCGGCCGCCATTGCCGAGCTCCGCGCCCCGCCCGCGTCCAACCCACTGCCGCCCGCACCTTGCGCGTGTGCGCACGCTGTGCGTGGCCACGCCACGCCTTCCCCCACTGCGGCCACCCTCGCCGGAGTGGCCCCTCGCCGTCGTGCCCTTGCCGCCGACGAGCTCGGGTCAGGCAACGGGCTAAACACCCCCCTGCAGATTAAAAAAAACTGTTAGTGCTATGTGAGTATGACCAGTGGGCCACCTTGTTTAATTAACTAGATAAATTGAATTAAAATAACCTTTGGGTTAATATAACTGTTAATTAAACAATGTCTCAATGACACCTGGGCCCCACTGTTAGTTAGTAATTAAAATGAATTTATTAAAACTGAGAGGCTGACATGTGGGTCCCATATGTCAGCTTTGACCAGTCAAACTGTGTTGTGGATAATGTTGAATAAACAATTAAAGAAATTCAGAAAATGATTTAAAATGTTTAATACTTATAAAATCAATATCTTTTAATCCGTAACTCGGATCGAGAAACTTTATACGTGAAAGTTGATCAGAAAAATATAACGGTTAAGAATACGCTACCCGTATACCCACCACCACCCTCTAACACAACGAACATCGACATCACCCCCCTCCGGGTTGTCTGTCCGATAATTGCCCGATACCGTAAAACTCTCCGGATGAATTTATTCTGAACACGAAAGTTTTTCAGAATAGTTCAACTAGTCCGGATACATCACCCATACGTTTGTCGGATGTCCACGACACCTCCGGCATGATCTTCCTCCCTCCGTACACCCTGACCGGTAATCACCCGGAACTGGCAGTTCATCCCCGGATGAATTCCCGCTTCGTGCTACGTGTATCGTACAACGTTAGAGCATCGTTAACATTTCTTATGTCATGTCTTGTATTTGTATTGCTATTATAGCTGTGTATTTATTGTTTCTTCCCCCTCTCTTATTGTCCGGTAGTCTCGACGTCCGCTGCTGATGCCCCTGTGATCGACTACTTCGTCGGCGACCGTACCTCTACCGTCGAGCTTACAGGCAAGCAGAGCCATTCTCTTCCCCAGATATCGCCTATCTTTCCGTACATTTCTTGCACTAGGCATATGCTGCTGCTGCTACGTTATAATCCTACTCAATTGCATATCCTATTTTTGTCGCCCCTTGATGTACCTTCTATTATCCCATGCTGCCTATTATATATATTATATTCAGCAGTGAACCCTGCGCCTTGTTAGTCAATAGGATTAGATAGCAGGCCGTGATCACTCTGTGATGATCGCGGATATGATCCATTACAACTGCTATAGGTACGGTTCAGAGCAGACACCGACTCAGCCCCCTACGTCGGATGTGCCGAGCCACCTCAAGTGTGAGCGATCGGGTCGAAATCCCCGTACTCCACTTGTGGTCGACTCTGTATATCCGTCTTAGGGTTCTGAACCACGGTTGTCCTTACAGGTAAGGAGTCGGGTGACCCAATGGTGCTCGCGCAGGTTATCTTAGCGGAACGACAGGTCAGGTGTATTCCACCGGTGTGCGGCGGGCCTGGTGCTGTTCGTGGCCGAAGGATTTCCTGTTGTACGAAAGTCGAGCTCTTCGGAGCAAACGCGAGACAAGGTAAGGAGACGGTTCACCTTGTTGGTAACCGCACGAGTTGGTGGGACGACAGGGCAGGCACCGACGCTACTGGTGGTCCTGGCTGCTGTCGTTGTCCGCGACTCATTCAATGAGGGGCAACGATAACGGTTGTCTCGACAGAAAATTAATAAAATGCTTAACGGGTTCGGCGGATGACTTGAGTAGCCTTTTGGCTTGTACGCACTACCTATACGTGGGATTACGCGTTTGGGCGCCTCCGCGATGTAGCCTCGTTCGAAAGCTCTGAAAGACGTCCAGTTCAGTATTGCGGCAGGGACGGATCGCGCTGCGGCGTTGGAATTCACCCTCCTCGCAACGACCCGGAGAGCGAGGGGTGATAGGCCCATAACCCCCTTGCACTTAGGGCTGTAGACCGGCGGGGACCTCTCTGATGAGTCGTAGGATGGACTGCGTTGTGTCGGATAGCCTCGGTGGGGTGCTCCCTAACCAGGTGTACGCCACCCTGGAGATCCGAGCTGTAGTGTCACACTAGTGCACCCCTGCAGGGAAGATTAATCTATCGATAGCCGTGTCCACGGTAACAGGACGCTTTATGCTGAAGCCAGATCCTATCACTACAAACTATTACTATTAAACTGTTGGTTCCAGGTTTTCTTCCTCGCGGGGATGTCGAGGAGGGGAACTCGGAGGAATTGCTAATTATTACAACTTATTATTATACAATGCTGCAGCAACTTCTGCTGCATTGTTACTTTATGCTTTATATAAACTGTTGGCTGATTCTTACCTCATGCTGCAATACTCATCGGAAGATGCTAGTCTTCGATAGGCCTAGCTTCTTATCCTTATTCTGATTTCTACCTTGCAACCCACTATATATAGCCTCCCCTTTCCATTTGATACATGCATAAATGCTTAGTAGCGGACGTAAGACTCGCGGGTATGCTAGATACTCACCTTTGCTTTATTTCCCTTTTTCGCTTTGCCTGATCGGCCGCTGTAGTCGGCGTTGGAGTCCAGGAGTAGAAGATCCCCGGAGCCCTCTACGACGTCGAGTTCCCGTTGACCAGGAGTAGTTCGGTGCATCCCAGGTAGGAGGCCTCGCCTTTTCAATCTGTACCTCTGATGTTATTTGTGCTAGCCTTCTTAAGGCAAAACTTGACTAACTATGTCTGTACTCAGATATTATGATTGTATGACTTATGTATTTGGGTCCGTGTGACCCCCCTTCATTGTAATATATTTGGTTTATCCTTTTGTGTTTAGTGTTGTGCTGTGATATCCTCACCGTGGCACCTTGATCTCGATCATGTACCCTGCGTGTATGATTACTGTACATGATCGTAAATCGAGGGCGTCACAAGTTGGTATCAGAACTGACTGCCTGTAGGAAGCCACCCAATCACTACCTGGTCGAAGTTGAGTCTAGACTTTGAAAAACTATTTTGCTAACTTAATATTTGGCTTACGGGCCCACATCGATGTCACTACGTGTGATATCTATGGTATTAGGATCCTTTTCTTCGTACCTATGCTCTGGGAATCTGCTCTCTTATCCTTGCTGGTAAGTTTTACAAACTCTGACATTAGGATCACATTCTCTTGATTCCACCCGGCGTTCTGGTGCTACCTCATTGATTGAGTCGTGTCGCAGGAGTTATACCCCAGGTCCCGGACCGCGGATCCCATTCTCATTCTGGGCAGGCCGCGCGTCCTCTGGCATTAACTCCTGTGGCCAACAGTTTTCTTGCGGCGTGATTGACATAGTGGAATCTATGTCGCGTCGTGTAATCCTTACCGCGGTCTGCGCGCCGCCTACTGAGTCCTTTTTCCTTAATTTCTACGACGTTACTCTGTCCGATTTTGACCGACTGTGTGCAAAGATCTGTATGTCTATATGACTACTATTGTGTATCTACTGCACTTCTCGTTCATTGCTCATACTACATCATGTATGACTTCTTATCCTTGCAAACGCTTTCTCTGAACTAACCCCTGCTGTTCAGGCAGTATGGCTGACGATCCCCCACCTCCACCTTATATGGCCGTAGTACTGCAACCGTTTGATCTGAACCGTCAGTTTATGGCTGGAGTAATGACCTAGCTTTCTACTCAGAATTCCCCAATAACACTGCTGGAGTTCGTGCGCCTCAGTCCGTCCACCTTCCACAGCTCCGCCAATCCTATGGATGCCGATGATTGGCTCCGTGATATTGCTTTTCAGATGGAGTCAGCTAATGTTGCCCCTGCCAGTTACCTCACCTTTGCGACGTATCATCTGAGGGGTCCAGCTGCTCAGTGGTGGGAAAGCCACCGGTTTGCGTTGCCAGATGGAAATGTAACCACTTGGCAAGAATTCCAGTTAGCCTTCCGTGCATGGCACCTTCCTCAAGGTCTGATGGACCAGAAGAAGGAGGAGTTCCGCAAACTCCGTCAGGACCAGACAACTGTTGATGAATATCATAGGAAATTCCTTGAGTTGTCCCGCTATGCTGCAAGAGACGTCGCCACCGACGCTCGCAAACAGGAGAAATTCTGAGAAGGACTGCGTCCTGATATAGAACTCGCACTTGTCCTTCATGATTGTGCGGACTTGGCGACCCTTGTCAGCAAGGCTTTCCAAGTCGAAACTGCTCTGACTAAGCACCATGAGTCGCTCAAGCGTGCTCGAGATGCTGGCCCATCTTCGGGTCGGCCCGTTCAGAAACTTCGAGTCTGTCTCCCGCACAATGTTTTTCACCGGGCTGCTCCAACGCCAAGGCCGTCTTATGTTGCACCTCGTCTGCCTCCGCCTCCGAGACAGCTAACGATTCCGACTAAACAACCCAATATTATGGCTCTGCCCCAGAACGATGTCTTATGCCGCCAGTGTGGACAGCCAGGTCACCGCGCACCTTGTCCTCCTGTTAACAGAAAGAGAAGTTGTAGAAGTCATCATTCCAGTAACCGCAACACCAAAAAGTGTACTATGAGTTGTGCTCAGGTCACTCATGTCAAGATGGAAGAAGCTCGCGAGTCCCCAAAAATAGTGATGGGCACTTTACTCGTCAATTCAACGCCAGCTTCTGTTCTTTTTTATTCCGGGGCATCACATTCCTTTATGTCCCAATCGTTTGCTCAGTTGCATGGTATAGTTACGAAACCCTTGGCCACTCCTTTAGCGGTAAATGCTATTGGATCTCAGAGCCGTGCCACCATGATGAGCCCCGATACCACCATTGCAATCGTGGGTCTGTTTTTCCCTACTCCTCTTATTGTCCTGAAGTCGTACAACATTGATTTCATACTCGGTATGGATTGGTTTGCAGCACATGATGCCCGTATCCACTGTGCCACTAAGACAGTTCAACTCACGCACCCTTCTGGCAAAAAGATTATGTACTCGGCCCGAACAACTCAGCATGCCGAAGGCCAGATATATGCTTTGAATGCTTTGAATACCTCACCTCTTGAAGGGTTCGAGAATGTTCCAGTTGTTCGCGATTTTCTCGACGTCTTCCCAGAAGAACTGCCGAGAATACCCCCGATCAGAGATGTCGAATTCGTCATCGACTTGAAGCCTGGCACCGTCCCTATTGCTAAGCGCCCTTATAAGATGCCGCCTCACCACCTCCTTGAACTGAAGAAGGAGATCGACACAACACTTCAAAAGGGCTTCATCCGTCCAAGTTCCTCTGCTTGTGGAGCACCTTCGCTCTTTGTCAAGAAGAGCGATGGAACGAACCGTTTGGTCCAAGATTACCGACCTATCAACCAGGCAACAATACAGAACAAGTATCCGCTCCCTCGGATCAATGATCTATATGATCAACTTGCTGGATCTACGGTGTTCTCGAAACTCGACTTGAGGTTGGGTTACCATCAGATCCGGGTCCGCGAAGAGGACATCCCGAAGACCGCCTTCATTACTCGTTATGGTTCTTACGAGTACACCGTCATGTCCTTTGGCCTGACCAATGCCCCAGCCACTTTCTCTCGGTTGATGAACTATATATTCATGGAATACCTCGACAAGTTCGTCGTGGTTTATCTGGATGATATCTTGGTATACTCCAAGAATGAACAAGAACATGCTGAACACCTTCGTCTTATACTGGAAAAGCTTCGAGAACACAAACTCTATGCTAAGTATTCTAAGTGTGAATTCTGGCTTCCCGAAGTAACTTACCTTGGTCATGTGATTTCCAAGGATGGCGTTGCCGTAAACCCAGAACGTATTCAGGCTATTCTTGACTGGACTCCTCCCAGGACTGTCAAGCAAGTCAGAAGTTTCCTCGGACTCACCAGCTATTGCCGCCGTTTCGTCGAGAACTTCTCCAAGATTGCTAAGCCCCTAACTAATCTGCTTCACAAAGGCGTTAAGTTTGAGTGGACTGATAAATGTCAGGAAAGTTTTCAAGCTCTCAAGGAAAAGCTTACTTCTCCCCCAGTGCTTGCTCCCCCTGATACCAAGAAGGACTTCGTGATATACTGCGATGCGTCTCGTCAAGGATTAGGCTGTGTCCTAATGCAAGAACGCAAAGTGATTGCTTATGGCTCTCGTCAGTTGCGTTCTCACGAAGATAAGTATCCAACGCATGATCTCGAATTGGCAGCAGTAATTTATGCATTGAAGCTGTGGCGACATTACCTCGTTGGTAATCGTTGCGAGATCTACACCGATCACCAAAGCCTGAAGTACTTGTTTACTCAGCCCGACCTGAACCTCCGCCAACAGAGATGGCTCGAGACAATAGCCGATTTCAACATGGATATTCATTATACTCCTGGCAAAGCTAATGTGATGGCTGATGCCCTGAGCCGTAAAGCTTACTGTAGTGAACTTGAGGTGCAACTAGAACAACCACCTCTGTATGAAGAGTTTAAAAAGTTGAACCTCGAGATTGTTCCTCAAGGTTATGTAAATAACCTGGTTATCGAACCGGATCTCGTCAAATCCGTCAAGGGTATACAGTTTTATGATGATTTCGTACACAAGATTAAGCGCGATATCGCAAATGGAAGACCCTCACCCTTTAATATTAATAGCGAAGGTGCGGTGTTCTACCAGAACCGTTTAGTGGTTACTCACAGCAAGGGCAGGCATGAGAACCTGGATATGACCCCGAAGGTCATGAAAGCGGCTCACGATACCCCGTTGTCCATTCATCCTGGAAGCACCAAGATGTACCAAGACATTCGTCCGCAGTTCTGGTGGCCTAACATGAAGCAAGACATTGCCCGGTATGTTTCTGAATGTGACGTTTGCCGTCGCGTCAAGGCAGAACATCAAAGACCCGCCGGAACTCTGCAACCACTCTCTATTCCTGAATGGAAATGGGACAAGATCGAAATGGACTTCGTCACTGGTTTTCCCCGATCACAGAAGGGTCATGATGCTATCTTTCTCGTCATCGACCGGTTCTCCAAGGTTGCTCACTTCCTGCCAGTCAAGGAGACTATCTCTGCTAGTCAGTTAGCAGACTTGTATGTTTCCAGAATCGTGTCACTCCACGGTATTCCGTTGGAGATCAGTTCAGATCGAGGCAGCCTTTTCACCTCAAGATTTTGGGATAGTTTCCAAGAAGCTATGGGAACTCACCTAAATTTCAGCACTGCTTATCACCCCCAGTCGCAAGGACAGGTCGAACGAGTCAACCAAGTGCTTGAAGATATGCTTCGAGCTTGTGTCATCTCAGTCGGTAAGAAATGGGAGGAATCTCTTCCATTTGCTGAATTCTCGTACAACAATAGCTATCAGGCTAGTCTCAAGATGGCACCCTTTGAAGTTCTGTATGGACGTAAGTGTCGAACCCCTCTGAACTGGTCAGAAACTGGGGAACGTACACTCATTGGTCCGGATATTGTTCAGCGAGCTGAAGATCAAGTTCACGTCATTCGTGAACATTTGAAGGCCGCTCAGTCCCGTCAGAAGAGAAACTATGACCGCAAACACCGGGAAATGGAGTATCAACCTGGTGAATACGCTTACCTCCGTGTCACTCCCATGAGAGTCACTCATCGCTTCGGCATCAAGGGCAAGTTGGCTCCTCGCTACATTGGCCCATTCCGTATCCTTTCCAGGAGTGGACCCGTGGCATACCGATTGGAATTGCCGCCGAACCTCTCCCAAGTCCACGATGTCTTTCACGTGTCGCAACTCCGACGCTGCTTCAAGGACCCTATTCGAGAAGTGGAACATGATATGATTGAGCTGCAACAGGACTTGACTTATCAAGAGCATCCGAGCCGCATTCTTGATCAGTCTGAACGTCGAACCCGCAACAAGACGGTCAAGTTCCTCAAGGTTCAGTGGTCGAATCATTCTGAAGAGGAGGCCACTTGGGAACGCGAAGATCGCCTTCGTGAAGAATACCCCCGATCTTTTCCCCTCTACCGCTTAAATTCTCGGGACGAGAATTCTTGTAGTGGGGGAGATTTGTAACACCCTCAGATCTTGTAACAGTAATCACGGTTACTGTTGATCATTACTGTTCCAAATTTTTCTTTAATCAAACTTGAGTCAATTCAAATTTTCAAATTACTTGTGCTGTTATTGAAACCAAGGTGTCATGGACCTTGAACATCTTGGGTCAACTAAAGTCCAAGCCCAAATAAAATGCGATTGAATTGAAATCAAATTAAATCTTGAAATGCCTTTGGTGTAATATTAAAACAAAAGTGCAAATAAACTTTCTCCAAAAATTATGAAACTACTTTTAATAATTCACTAATATTCAGTGGATCATGTCCATGTGGTTATGGTTATTTATTGGGCCATAAAATAATGCAAACAAATAAAAAGTAGCTTAAAAAGTCCAAATTAAATAATAATTATTTAAATAAAAGGTTAAACATTTTTTTAAAGCTCAAACTTTTTATAGCAACTGTATATTATCTAGCACTAATATTGAGGAAACTTTCAAGTTTTACAAAAATGCCTAAGCATTTAATTTAAAACCTAAAAGGAAAATACAAAAAAAGAAAAAAAATGCTAAACAACTATCTAGCGTCTCGGGGGGCAATACCCCCCTCCCCTCCCCACTTGGGCCCCGGCCCACCTCCTCCCGGTCTAACTGGCCCGCCCTGGCCATCATCCCCAACCTCCGTACACAGGGAGGCGCCGTGGCTCGCATCCGAGCCGTCCATGGCAGAGGCCATCGCCGTGGCGGCCATCGGGCGTCTCCGGCGAGGGGATAAGGCCGACCCCGACCCCCTGGCCCCTGTAAACCCTAGCCGCGCCCCCCTCCCTGCCTCCCGCTCTGCCGCCTCCTTGTACAGGAACCACCGCGGCCATTGTCGCCACTTCGTCGTGGTTCTCGTGGCCGACGACCACCTCTTCGACTGGGAGGACGTCGTGAAGGAGCGCCGCGCCCCGCTGGTTCTTCTTCCCCCTCAAGTTTCGGCTAGAACTCGCCGCAACGCCGGAATCGGGCCCTGCCTCCCCGCCACGGCCGCCACCTCCCATCGCCGGAATTGGCGCTGCCCCGACCGCCTCCGGCCTCCTTGACCTCTCCCCTTCCCCCACAGTGAGCAGCCGCACCCTTTCCCCCTTTTTCCCGTCGTTCCGCTCGCCGTAGCACCCCTCCCCGCCGTCCCCTGCTACGGGCGCCACCACGGCCGCCATTGCCGAGCTCCGCGCCCCGCCCGCGTCCAACCCACCGCCGCCACCTTGCGCGTGTGCGCACGCTGTGCGTGGCCACGCCACGCCTTCCCCCACTGCGGCCACCCTCGCCGTCGTGCCCTTGCCGCCGACGAGCTCGGGTTAGGCAACGGGCTAAACACCCCCCCTGCAGATTAAAAAAAACTGTTAGTGCTATGTGAGTATGACCAGTGGGCCACCTTGTTTAATTAACTAGATAAATTGAATTAAAATAACCTTTGGGTTAATATAACTGTTAATTAAACAATGTCTCAATGACACCTGGGCCCCACTGTTAGTTAGTAATTAAAATGAATTTATTAAAACTGAGAGGCTGACATGTGGGTCCCATATGTCAGCTTTGACCAGTCAAACTGTGCTGTGGATAATGTTGAATAAACAATTAAAGAAATTCAGAAAATGATTTAAAATGTTTAATACTTATAAAATCAATATCTTTTAATCCGTAACTCGGATCGAGAAACTTTATACGTGAAAGTTGATCAGAAAAATATAAAGGTTAAGAATACGCTACACGTATACCCACCCCCCTCTAACACAACGAACATCGACATCCCCCCCTCCGGGCCGTCTGTCCGATAATTGCCCGATACCGTAAAACTCTCCGGATGAATTTATTCTGAACACGAAAGTTGTTCAGAATAGTTCAACTAGTCCGGATACATCACCCATACGTTTGTCGGATGTCCACGACACCTCTGGCATGATCTTCCCCCCTCCGTACACCCTGACCGGTAATCACCCGGAACTGGCAGTTCATCCCCGGATGAATTCCCGCTTCGTGCTACGTGTATCGTACAACGTTAGAGCATCGTTAACATTTCTTATGTCATGTCTTGTATTTGTATTGCTATTATTGCTGTGTATTTATTGTTTCTTCCCCCTCTCTTATTGTCCGGTAGTCTCGACGTCCGCTGCTGATGCCCCTGTGATCGACTACTTCGTCGGCGACCGTACCTCTACCGTCGAGCTTACAGGCAAGCAGAGCCATTCTCTTCCCCAGATATCGCCTATCTTTCCGTACATTTCTTGCACTAGGCATATGCTGCTGCTGCTACGTTATAATCCTACTCAATTCCATAGCCTGTTTTTGTCGCCCCTTGATGTACCTTCTGTTATCCCATGCTGCCTATTATATATATTATATTCAGCAGTGAACCCCGCGCCTTGTTAGTCAATAGGATTAGATAGCGGGCCGTGATCACTCTGGGATGATCGCGGATATGATCCATTACAACTGCTACAGGTACGGTTCAGAGCAGACACCGACTCAGCCCCCTACGTCGGATCTGCCGAGCCACCTCAAGTGTGAGCGATCGGGGAGAAATCCCCGTACTCCACTCGTGGTCGACTCTGTATATCCGTCTTAGGGTTCTGAACCACGGTTGTCCTTACAGGTAAGGAGTCGGGTGACCCAACGGTGCCTGCGCAGGTTATCTTAGAGGAACGACAGGTCAGGTGTATTCCACCGGTGTGCGGCGGGCCTGGTCCTATTCGTGGCCGAAGGATTTCCTGTTGTACGAAAGTCGAGCTCTTCGGAGCAAACGCGAGACAAGGTAAGGAGACGGTTCACCTTGTTTGTAACCGCACGAGTTGGTGGGACGACAGGGCAGGCACCGACGTTACTGGTGGTCCTGGCTGCTGTCGTTGTCCGCGACTCATTCAATAAGGGGCAACGATAACGGTTGTCTCGACAGAAAATTAATAAAATGCTTAACGGGTTCGACGGATGACTTGAGTAGCCTTTTGGCTTGTACGCACTACCTATACGTGGGATTACGCGTTTGGGCGCCTCCGCGATGTAGCCTCGTTCGAAAACTCTGAAAGACGTCCAGTTCAGTATTGCGGCAGGGACGGATCGCGCTGCGGCGTTGGAATTCACCCTCCTCGCAACGACCCAGAGAGCGAGGGGTGATAGGCCCATGACCCCCTTGCACTTAGGGCTGTAGACCGGCGGGGGACCTCTCTGATGAGTCGTAGGATGGACTGCGTTGTGTCGGATAGCCTCGGTAGGGTGCTCCCTAACCAGGTGTACGCCACCCTGGAGATCTGAGCGTGTAGTGTCACACTAGTGCACCCCTGCAGGGAAGATTAATCTATCGATAGCCGTGTCCACGGTAACAGGACGCTTTATGCTGAAGCCAGATCCTATCACTACAAACTATTACTATTAAACTATTGGTTCCGGGTTTTCTTCCTCGCGGGGATGTCGAGGAGGGGAACTCGGAGGCATTGCTAATTATTACAACTTATTATTATACAATGCTGCAACAACTTCTGCTGCATTGTTACTTTATGCTTTATATAAACTGTTGGCTGATTCTTACCTCATGCTGCAAGACTCGTCGGAAGATGCTAGTCTTCGATAGGCCTAGCTTCTTATCCTTATTCTGATTTCTACCTTGCAGCCCACTATATATAGCCTCCCCTTTCCATTTGATACATGCATAAATGCTTAGTAGCGGACGTAAGACTCGCGGGTATGCTAGATACTCAACTTTGCTTTATTTCCCTTTTTCGCTTTGCCTGATCGGCCGCTGCAGTCGGCGTTGGAGTCCAGGAGCAGAAGATCCCCGGAGCCCTCTACGACGTCGAGTTCCCGTTGACCAGGAGTAGTTCGGTGCATCCCAGGCAGGAGGCCTCGCCTTTTCGATCTGTACCTCTGATGTTATTTGTGCTAGCCTTCTTAAGGCAAAACTTGACTAACTATGTCTGTACTCAGATATTATGATTGTATGACTTATGTATTTGGGTCCGTGTGACCCCCCTTCATTGTAATATATTTGGTTTATCCTTTTGTGTTTAGTGTTGTGCTGTGATATCCTCACCGTGGCACCTTGATCTCGATCATGTACCCTGCGTGTATGATTACTGTACATGATCGTAAATCGAGGGCGTCACATCCCCCTTGGACCATGGGTCCATGACAAGTAGCTATGTGATGTCTTCTCTCCAATCTTGTGCTTCAATTCTTAGACCTTGTGAGCTGCCCTACATGATCAAGGCACTTATGTAATTTTCCTGTTGTTGCTATGTTGTGTTTGCAGGGATCCGATGGATTATGAGATTATGTTCAGATTGTGATGAGTTATATATTTGGTTCTCCTTTTATATTTTGTTCTTGAGTAATTCTTGCATGTTCTCTGTTGCTTTTTATTGCTTAGGCCAATTAGTAGATAGTAACTCCAAGAGGAAGCGTTGTGCTTGATTGTGGGTTCATCCCCCCCCCCCCCCCCCCCGATGTCTAGCTTGAGTGACAGAAACATGAGACTAGGGGATGTGTTGTTGCCACCAGGGAGAAAACAATGGTGCTTGTAACCGCGGTTGCAAGGATTGTTTACCTTACGCAAAGTTTGTTAATGCAGTTGTCTGTTGCTTTGGGTTTACACTTTGGGTGGGGTTCTAGAGAGATATCTCAAGGTAGATGATTAGTGAGTAGATGTTGCTGAATAAACGGTCTACTTATCTTGGCGTACTGCCCATACTTTTGAGCCTCTGACTTTCTTGTGGCATAATTAGCATTGTGGTGCGTTTATAATTCTGTCAATTGCCCAGTTATAATTTATCCACCCAACTTAGTTGTTTTATCGTCTTTTGGGAGAGAGACATCAATAGTGAACATCATTGGACCCGGTCCATATTTTCACCATTGTTTACACCACAACTCTTTACTGCTTTGTTTCCTTTTAGTTGCAATCACCATCACTATTTTCACCATGCGTTTGATCCTTTGTAAACGACAAGGCTGAAGAGATTGACAACCTCTCTGAACTCGTTGGGAGCAAAGTTATTTGTTGCTGTGTGCAGGTACATGTCAAGTAAGCAACCTCAAGGTTGTAAACGACGACATTGTTTTCTTGTCACCTTCTTGCAAAACTTGGAGTCCTCCTGGTACGATAACCTTGGTATCTTCATCGAGGGAAATTTGCTGCTATCTACATCATACCCTTCCACTTGGGGTAGCCAACGAGGAGCACTACTTCAGTGCCATTAGCGCTATGCATTCACCAAGTTAAGAAGAAAAAATATGGGCCGCCTCGTGGACTATTGGATTTAGCCTTTTATAGTTGTCTAGTCTGATTTACATGATTGTTATTCTTTGCAACAAGATTAGTGTTGTGGTCGGCTTTCTGCAATAGAAATTTTGTGCGATCTCTATCAATATATTTTCGAATTATATTTTTCATTATAAATTCATGTTGCGCTCAATCCTCGGTAATAGAAATTTGGTTTCAATCTTTTCCAAATTATTTTTAAGTCATGAACGTGTCTGCAATCATTGCAACAAGACCCTTGTTGCAAACCTTCATTGCAACAAGACTTTTGTGATGCATGTGTGACTAAAAAGAACATTCGGCTCGATAAAGGGGAAAATGATAAAGCGTTGTTGATTATGTGCGATGCGTGGCACGTACGCCAGGAGGCGAACGCGAGCGTTCAAATCCATCGGGTGACAGTTAACGTTTCTTTTTCCTTGTTACAGGACATCTCCTTCGACTTGCAAATTTGGTGGTACCTTAATTCCTTGTAGCGTACATTCGTGCCGAATATTATGGTAATTAATGTGGACGTGGGTAGCCAACGCTCCAGCATCCGCACATTCAATTAAGTAGATTTTTATAATAATAAAAGATGCTCTATCTAGATTTCTCGAACCGTTTGAAAAAGAAAGGTGATTGCCTCACGCATGATTACGCTCGCCAAACCGAGCTCCATCTAGTCCACTTTCTTGCATGGAAGCTCAGAGCTCACCTAACCCCCACCCCTACTTGTCCCCCTGAGCTCGTAAAAATTCGCCCACACCTATTTTATCTTCTCCTTCCTTTTTCTCTTTTACCATGAGAACTTTCCCTCTCAAATTCACATCTCCATCTTTAAGAAACCTTGGAACAATGGTTTTCATGGTGCCTTGATAGACCATAACTCAAAAATAGGTGCACATCCCTTCCCCTCCCTCAACACCCCCCTTATCCTCTCTTCTCTAATTTGCTTCCTTTTTCCTCATGGTTTTGATGAATCATGATGGATAGATTTTGCAGTAGTTGTTTTGCCCTGTAAGAACCTGGGTATCTATGGCGCGAAAGTAAAGCACCTAAAAACTATTGTTAATTTTAGAAAAAAATGCACCACACATCCTCACCCCACACATAAAACACTCTTAGGAGGATGTCGTATAACTGATAGAACGACATCAGTTTGAGAAACTAATGACTAATTAGAGACTTACTCTGAAAAGTAACTAATAATCTAAGCAAACGTGCTTGCAATTTCAGGAAATTTACTCTGTAAATTTAAGAAGCTACTAGCAATCAAACGGTTTTATAGCAATTCCTCACTAACGTATAAAAAAATGTCACCATGAGTTGCAAGTAGAGCAAATAACAAACATGTAAAATGTATACATGGCTAAAAACACACAGATTTTTGTGAGTAAAGAATTATAGATCAACTTTTGCTTTTTGGAAGATTCAACTGAGCTTATACTATAAGCTGCAAGTAGACCAACAAAATGAACACTTGCAATCCCCTTCATAAGCTAAAAAGATAGTGGAAAAAGGAAATTATAATTAAAATTTTGTGTAACAACTATGCTTTCAAATTCAAGCAACATTTGCTAAAAACTAAAGCAACTAATTTATTAAAAAATAGTTCTTAGCATTGATATCATCGGGTTTGTAGAGAGAAAAAAGTGTAGGCTGAATGATAACTGAAAATGTGATCCCTACATGGTATGCAATTCACAATTACTATGAGATACATATAGAGCAACGAAAAACAAATGCAATCCCCGACATGAGGCCAGAAAAGGTACAAACATGGGTGGTTATGAATTTAAAAAAGTTTGGAGCAACTCAACTTCTCAATCCAGGCACTTTAATTTTAGAAACAGAAGCAACTAATTATGAAAATAGTACTTACCAGCATAGATATCACCAGGGTTTTCACTACTAGTGACGAGGGTGGACCTCGGCAAATCCCATGGTTAGGAACCCTGGGTTAGATCGAAAGGAAGGAGAGTACATGGTTGGTGATCTCGTCGGCTAACATGGAACAGGGATTTACCCAGGTTCAGGGCCCTCGATCGGTGAAACCCCTACTTCCTTCTTGATTGTATTATATGAAAGGTGGTGGCTATAGTGGATTCTGGCGAGATTGTGAGGTGATTATTCAATGTCCCTAGACGCCCCCCTCCCAGCCTTTATATACTAGCCTGGGTCCCGAGGAGTCCATCTAGGGTTTACAGAGAGTTTCCTAATCTACATAGTCTTGTACGCCAAGTCTTGGACTCCATGTCAATCTTGAACTCCAAGTCGGTTCCATCGTCGGTGCCTCAAGAAGGCCAATGCTGGGCCTCTCGAAGCTTCTATCGGGCCTCCAATATTGACACGCACTAGGTACCCTCACATAGAGTAGTCGTGGGGGTATCCCCTCGTCAGTAACCCTCGAGTGCCTGGGGACTCGAAGGGTCGCGTAGGGGCTCCAATCTGCAATATCTGTAAGTGTGTGTCACCATACGGGTTTTACATGGCTACGAGTGTCTTTGTGCCAACACCTGTTCCGAGTGTCTTTGTGCCAACACCTGTTCGTATGATGACTTAATAAGTATGTGAGGGATGTTTAAACTAAAAGGGCATAAGGCAATTCGACGGGTCGAGCCTCAGTGAATTGCGCTAGCGGCAAATACCTCAGTAGTCCAATCAAGCTCGAGTTCCCGGACTTGAACTTGGCGTTGCTGGGGTAAGTAAGACTCACACCATTGAGGGTTTGCAGAGTCATACCGCCAGCAAAATGTTTTAATGACCTAACGTGTCCGTCATGATTTTCTTCACACCTTGGGCATGGTAAACACGGAAGTGATGTCGTGCTATGGCAAGTCCCGGCCCGGCCAACGGATCACCAGGGTCTTACTTACACATTCGTGGATGTGTATTCTAGGGTGTTGTTGCAGCCTAGGTTAGTTTGAGGGTGAGTGCCATATCAGGAGACTCACTCGGATAACAATCTAGTGAGTATTTTAGTTGTAGTGAAGATAGTCGTGAGTGACTACCCGATAAGTCCTTCGACTGCTCTTGTCTTCTGTGTTGATCTCCTTGAATGAGGGCTCGAATAAGCATAGAGTGGTACACGAGGTTTGAGTTATCACTCGTTCCTCTGTAGGGTGCTTTTGGGCTGATGCAAGTAAAGGGAATGCCCTCCTGATGGGAGTTTATTTGATTGTAAATCAAAGAAAAATAAAGTAGAAAGTAAACGTAATGTGGATTTAAGTGGGCGATGAAGAAAGATTCCTCCCTTCTTGTCATTGTGATGTCGTCTCTGCTAAGCCGCCAATGCCGTGTTTTGCAATCTATCAGTAATAATTTGAAGGTTTGGTGGAAAATTTTGACCACTATGGGATGATGATGCCTTGGTCAGGCGTGATTTGATCTGTCACGAGCAATAATTTTTGTTGTGTGCCATCATGATGCATCGATCTCTGTGTGATGACCCTCAACGTAAAGGGATCTGTTGCAGCGTTTTCGATAAGTAAGAGTGTCGAACCCAACGAGGAGCGAAAGGTATTGATAGGTGATTTTGGACAAGAAATAGCTGCAAGCACTGAAAGATAACTTTTTAGGGGTTTTCGATATAAGCAACAATAAGATAAAAGCAAGCAAAGTAAATAGCACTGAGGAGCAGCAAGTGGCCCAATCCTTTTGAGCAAATGATAAGCCTGGCAACTAAACTTATAAAGACTAAAACATTCTTGAGGACACATGGAGAGGTAGTCACGTGCTTTCACCATATTCTGTATCGATAACAAATGTTGTGCCGATAAGTGTTGAGTGGGTGGATCTATGCTAGCACACCTTCTAGACTAAGATAAATGCACTCTTATGATTAAACATCTTGCAAGCATCCGAAAATACAAGATATAAATTAAGGCAAAGCCGAACCACAGCAATAAGATCAAGGATCCATTATTCCCTTGTGCAAAAGTGTGCAAACTGGGGTTCAGGTTTCTGTCACTCCGACAACCCACCATAAGCATTATTTATACACAATCTATCCCCCTAGGTCCTTAATAAGGCGAAGTGTTGAGTGTTCGACTCACACAACACCACTAGGAAAATAACAACACAACTTAAATATCAAACAACACAAATTACTTCAACTTCATATGACTACTAACAACTAGACTTCTCCCATGTCCTCAAGAACTAAAGTAAATACTCACAAGACACAAAATAGATCATGATCAGAGGTGATAAATATATGATAAACAATCTGTACATAATGATATTTCTCCAACAAAACTCAATAGTATTCACCACAAAGTAGTAATCAACACCGATAGAGTAGAGATGATAGATAGTACGGATTACAACACAAGATAAACTGGTGAGGTGAGATTGGATGGTGGTGGAGATGGTGCTGATGTTGGGGATGATGTTGATGATGATCTCGATGATGCCCGTGACGGTGGTGATGACGATGGTGATGATCTCCCCTTCCGGGAGGTGATCTCCTTGGCGGAATCTGCCCAGCGCAGAGCCCTTTTCTTCTCTGTAGGTTTCCGCCACGGAGCGGCGGCGGAACTCCATGAAAGCTTCTCTTTTTAGGGTTTTCGCGTAACGAGGAGTATATAGGCCAGAGGGGGGAGCCAGGAGTGGCCCTAGGGCTCCAGGCGCCCTCCCGGCGCGGCCAGGGGTGGGGCTACGCCAGGTGGCCGCCTGGGGCTCCTGTGGCCCCCCTCTGGCTCCTCTTCGGCGTGTCTTTGTTAATCTTCTGGAAAATACCCTCCTTCGATTTTTAGGTAATTTGGAGGTATTCTTCTTCAGCAACTCAGCGTCCATTTTTTACCGCTGAATCCTGCATCTGTTGCTTCGGCATTGGAAAGTTGCAAACTATGTCAAATAAGCCAAAACAACATAAGAACATCATCGTAATATGAAATATATCAATTAATAAGGATGAACTACGATATAAAATAGTGATGCATTTTGGAAGTATCAACTCCCCCAAGCTTAGACCTCGCTTGTCCCCAAGCGAGAACTGAGCTCGGTAAACCTGTCCACAAGTATAGAGAGTGAAGTGTCGATAAATAAAATACGGACAAGAAGTATCATGATTTCTTCACCAAACTCAAACATCCTCAATAGCAATCTTCAACTCATAAGGCCCTTATGAAAGAGTTATAACAATTATAAACAAGAGTAGGGCTAAGGAAACTCATCAAATCATAGCAAACATGTCCTTTGGTCAAGAACAACTAATAGCTTTTACTTTTGCCCTTTCTTTTTATATTTTGAAGAGACAATTTAGAACTTTTGAAAGAACAGGCTATTAGTCATGAAGTGAAAATGCTAACACAAAGGAAGATGTTTGCTTGGCAAATTCTTTTGCAAAAAACTTACTTATCAACAGATATGTCAACAATGATATGGCATGGAAAAACTTTAATGCAACATTATAAGGATGAATCCTCGTCAACATCAAGTGTCTATTCTCTTTGGGAAAGGAAGAAGTAGGAAACTGACTCAACATAAAAGTAAAGGAAAGGCCTTGTTAAAGGCAAGCAGGGAAAACTCAAGTGCTATCCTTAAATCAAACAGAATGAAAACAAGTTTTGAGAGGTGCATGATTTGTCAACGAATGCTAATAGATAACTCAATTACTTCCCAGATTGGACAAGTTTCGAGGAACGTCTCCCACACGGGGACGATCACATCCCCGCAATCTCCTTTGTTTATCACTGCCAAAGTTTTCTGATTTCTCATGAACAAAGCGTGAAGGAGGGTTTGTTTGTTGTATTATCTTTTGTGAGCTGGGCGCACTCATGCCAGTTCCTCCTTGTATTAGGGGTTTGCAGATTAGACATGCAATCCCGGGATAAAACTTGTCCAACATAAGAAGATCATGAATTAACTACTACTTCCTCATGAGCTAAAACAGGGGCACAAAATAGAAGATTTTGAACATTTAAGGATAACACAAAAAATCTATACTTTAGGAGTGGTAGTGGAATACCATGAATAGGAAGGTATGGTGGACTCATATGGGAGATACTGGTTTCAGGGTATGGATGCACAAGCAGAATTCCGCTTAGTACAGAGGTTTGGCTAGCAAAGGCTTTGAGAGAACAGAAAATTGATGAAGACTCAGATGCAAAGCAATATAAAGCATAAACATTAAAATAAGCATAGCACATCAAGTTGTCTTCCTTGTCAACATAACACTACAAGCATAATAACAAAGAGGGTTTGGCTATGTCGCTACTTTGAAAAGAATAACATGCTTGTTGTTATGACCAAAGCTATGTTTGCCAAGATTAAATAAAGTTTTAAAAGCCATACCTGATATAAGGTCAATACTCCCCATAAGAATCATCATAAGGTCGATTGCGTGAAGAGAATACTGAGTGCAGTGAAGGGATCAATAGACTTCTCATTAATATTCCATCATAGACGACTCCACACTCACGGATACATAATTCTCCATAAAGGAGTGATAGACCTCAATGCAAACACCTATTTTATAAGATAACTTCCCTAGACATGATACAACTCTACTTGACTCTAAAAGACTAAGATAAAGATAAAGATATCGGACACTCCCCCAAGCTTGGAACAAGCTAAGGGGATGCCATTACCCAAGGAGATTTACTCCTCATTCTTGTTCTTGTTGGTCACGTACTCCTTGGCGAAGCGCTTCCATGGTAGCTGTTCTCCAGTCTCAAAGGACATTCCCGTCTCCAGGATCCTGCACTCAGAACCCAAACCCATGCGCAGAAACTTTAGTTTGTACTCACAGTTCTGGTTCTGCAGATCATAGATCTGTGCTTGGAGTTCATAAACTTTTTCTTCTAGCGCGTCCAAACTTGACCACATCTCCTTCATCTCCTTCTTGTGGGAAACTTCTACTTCGTTCATGATGTCGAAGTTAGCTTCAACACCACGCTCCACCATCTTCTTGAACTTGAAGACTTCTTGTTCCATCTCCTTCAGCCGCTCCTCGGTGCTTCCCTCCTTGACTGGTCCCTTCAGATCCTCCTTGTGGAGGTCACCGTCCTCCACACGAAGGACCTAGGGGTGATTCTTCACCTCAGCGAGGTAAGGGTTGATGATGTTGACGACGAACTTGTCCTTCGGGGAACTTTGGGAAGCCATGGCACCTAGGTCTAGCTGAAAGATTTTCTGGCAGAAACAGATCGGAAAGAAAACACACGAAATCGTGAGATACGTTGCCGGAACAATCCGGGAAAATATATAGAAAAAAATTCTGCACAGAAAGGAAGGTAACGAGACAAAGCGGGGTCGGAGATGGACTCCGGGGTGCCCAGGCGGCCTCCCGGCGCGGCCAGGGGTGGGGCCGCGCCAGGGGGCGCCTGGGCCCCCTGGAGCTGGTCTCCGGCTCCACTTCGGCCTCAAATTTTCTATATTTTGCAAAAAACTCGTAATCCGGAACTTTTATGGCGGTTTCGCGATGTTTGCTTACCGTAATACATAGCTTTTCTTATTATGCTTCTGCTGGTGCCTGAAACAGGGCTGCAGCATGTTCTTCATGAGTTGTTGTGTATACCAAATCCACATCAACATTGACAGGGTCTCCTGCTATGTAATGCTTAAGTCTTTGCCCATTCACCACTTGAGGTTTGGTGCCTTCAAAATTGTCAATCTTGATAGCACCTGAGCGGTAGACTTCCTCAATATGAATGGGCCCTTCCCACCTGGAAAGTAGTTTACCTGGAGAAAACCTAAAACGGGATCTAAACAACAAAACTTTATCACCAACATTAAATTCACGTTTCAGAATCCTCCTATCGTGCCACTTCTTTACCTTTTCCTTGAACATTTTAGCGCTCTCGCAAGCTTCACTTCTCCAATCATCTAGAGAAGTCAAGTTCATGAAACGCTTTTCACTAGCTAGTTTCGGGTCAGCATTAACCTCTCTAATAGCCCAGAAAGCTTTGTGCTCTAATTCTAATGGCAAATGGCAAGCCTTGCCATAGACCATTTTATAGGGAGACATGCCCGTGGGGTTTTTGTAAGCAGTTCTATACGCCCACAAAACATCTCCTAACTTATTCGACCAATCTTTTCTATTTCTATTGACTGTCTTATGTAAGATCAACTTGATCTCTCTATTGGTGAGCTCAACTTCCCCACTAGTTTGAGGGTGGTACGGTGAAGCAATTCTATGATTGACATCGTACTTGGCTAAAGCTTTTCTAAAAGCTCCATGTGTAAAGTGCGAACCCCCATCAGTCATGAGGTACCTGGGTACTCCGAACCTAGGAAAAATTACATCCTTGAGAATTTTCAAGGATGTCTTGTGATCAGCACTTTCAGTGGGGATTGCTTCTACCCACTTGGTTACATAATCCACAACAACTAAAATGTGAGTGTACTTGTGCGAGGAAGGAAAAGGACCCATAAAATCAAAACCCCAGCAATCAAAGGGCTCAATCACTAGAGAGTAATTCATAGGCATCTCATTCCTTCTACTAATATTACCAACTCTCTGACACTTATCACAGGATAAAACATAACTTCTAGCATCCTTAAAGAGAGTAGGCCAATAAAAACCTGATTGAAGAACCTTATGTGCGGTCCTCTCACCAGCATGATGTCCTCCATATGGACTTTCATGACATTGTTTGAGAATGTCCTTCTTCTCGTGTTCCGGTATGCATCTTCTCACGATCCCATCTGGACCTTCTTTGAAAAGATGTGGGTCAGCCCAAAAGTAACGCCTCAAATCATGAAAGAACTTCTTCCTTTGCTGAAATGTTAAACCTGGAGGCAAAAAGTTTGCAACGATAAAGTTAGCATAATCTGCAAACCAAGGATCGGAGAGAGATTGTACTTTTACAACAGCTAACTGTTCGTCTGGAAAACTGTCGTTGACTGGAATGGGATCATGCGGTATATCTTCCATCCTTGAAATATTATCCGCCACCGGATTGTCTGCTCCTTTCCTATCGACAATCTGTAAATCAAATTCTTGAAGGAGTACCCATCGGATGAGTCTTGGTTTGGCATCCTTCTTCTCCATAAGATACTTAATGGCAGCATGGTCAGTATGAACAATAATCTTAGAATCAACAATATACTGCCTAAACTTATCATAAGCAAACACTACTGCTAATAATTCCTTCTCAGTAGTAGCATAATTCTTTTGAGCACTGTCAAGGGTTTTGCTAGCATAATATATAACATTCAATTTCTTACCAACCCTTTGTCCTAGAACAGCTCCAACAGCAAAATCACTAGCATCACACATAATTTCAAAAGGTAAATTCTAATCAGGTGGTTGTACTGTAGGAGCGGTTATTAAAGCTTCCTTAAGAACTTCGAAGGCTTCCTTACAATCTTCATCAAAAACAAAAGGAACATCCTTCTGGAGAAGATTAGTTAGGGCCCTCAAAGTCTTAGAAAAGTCTTTAATAAATCTTCTATAGAAACCAGCATGACCGAGAAAACTATGAATACCTTTGATGTCCCTTGGATAGGGCATCCTTTCAATTGCTTCGATCTTGGACCTGTCCACCTCAATTCCCCTCTTGGAAATCTTGTGGCCAAGAACAATTCCCTCGTTGACCATAAAGTGGCACTTCTCCCAGTTAAGCACCAAATTTGTCTCCTCACATCTCTGCAAAACTTTATTAAGGTTGTGGAGGCAATGGTCAAAAGAGGTTCCATAGACGGAGCAATCGTCCATGAATACCTCCACAATTTCTTCACAAAAACCATGAAAGATAGCAAATATACACCTTTGAAAAGTAGCAGGGGCATTACATAAACCAAAAGGCATACGCCTGTAAGCATAAGTACCATAGGGACAAGTAAAAGTGGTCTTCTCTTGATCAGCAGTGTTAACATGAATTTGAGAGAAACCAGAATAACCATCAAGATAACAAAAGTGAGTATTTTTGGATAACCTTTCAAGCATTTGGTCGATGAACGGCAACGGGTAGTGGTCCTTCCTGGTTGCCTTGTTCAGCTTCCTGTAATCAATACACATTCTATATCCAATAATAATTCTCTGAAGTATTAGTTCATTCTTATCATTAGGAACCACAGTTGTTCCTCCTTTCTTTGGGACACAATGAACCGGGCTTACCCACTTACTATCAGCTATAGGGTAGATAATACCTGCGGCTAGAAGCTTGAGAATCTCAGTCCTTACCACATCCATCCTCTTCAGATTCAACCGTCGTTGATGATCAACAACTGGTTTAGCATCAGGCTCAAGGTTGATGGTATGTTGACAAGTAGATGGACTAATCCCCTTAAGGTCATCAAGGGTATAGCCAATTGCACCTCGATGTTTGCGAAGTACTTCCAATAGTCGCTCTTCTTCATACCCTGAAAGGTTAGAATTGACAATAACAGGATATACTTTCTTTTCATCTAAATAAGCATATTTGAGCGTATCGGGAAGAGGTTTAAGATCAAACACTGGATCTTATTTTGGTTTCGATAAAATTCCCAAAGGATCAACTGGAAGGTTGTGCTTTAGGATAGCAGGTTGTCTCAAGAATATGTCATCCAGCTCATTTCTCTCCTGCATATGCAAATCATTCTCGTGGTCCTCCATATATTGCTGCAAAGGATCATTAGGAGGAATAGCAATGGAAGCAATATCTTCAATAATCTTCTCACTACTAGGTAAATCTGTACCACGAGGCTGCTTAGAGAGCTTAGAAAATTTAAATTCATAGGGATCACCATTGAATTCAACAAAAACTTTAGCTTTCTTGCAATCTATTATAGCTCCACAAGTTCTGAGAAAAGGTCTATCAAAAATAATAGGACAAAAATTATCCCTTACTGAACCAAGTACCAAAAAGTTGGTAGGATATTTTACCTTTCCTCATTAGACTTCAACGTCTCTCACAATTCCGATAGGAGAGATAGTTGCTCTGTTTGTGATGGCTTCTCGCCCTTCGTTGGTTACCCCAAGTGGAAGGTTGAGATGTAGCGCAGCAGCAAGTTTCCCTCAGTGAAGATACCAAGGTTTGTCTCCAGTAGGACTCCAGAGATGATAAGTAGGTGTCAGCGGCGCAACTGACGTGGACCTGCACACAGACACAGATAACTTTGTTCCCAACGAAGTTTAGAGAGGTTGTCAATCTCTCTGGTCTTGTTGTTCACAAAGGGTAAAACACAAGGGATAATGGTAGCAAATAAAAGTAAAAGCAAGAAAGTAAATATAGCGTGGAAACAGTAATAAGGATATGGACCAGGATACGTGATGTTCACTAGTGATGTCTCTCTCCCAAAAGACGATAAAACTGCTATGCGAGGTAAACAAATTACAGAAGGGAAATTGACAGGATTATGAACGCACCGCAATGCTAACTATGCTACAAAAGAAAGGAAGAGGCTCAAAAGCACGGGCAGTACGCCAAAATAAGTAGACTGTAATCCAACTGCATCTACTACTAATCATCCACCTTGAGATATCTATCCAGAACATCTCGCTGGTATTAAGTTGCGAGCCCCACCCAAAGTGTAAACCCCAAGCAACAGACAACTGCATTGAAAAGAACTTTGCGTAAAGTAAACAATCCTTGCAACCGCGGTTACAAGCACCGTTGTTTTCCCCCTTGTGGCAACAGCACATCCCCTAGACTCATGTTTCTGTCACTCAAGCGTGTCATCGGGGGGCATGAACCCACAATCGAGCATAACGTTCCCTCTTGGAGTCACTACCTACTAGTTGGCCAAAGCAATAAACAGCAATAGAGAACATGCAAGAATTACTTAGGACCAAAAATATAAGAGATAAAAACCAAATATATTACTCTATCACAATCTGAACATAATCTCATAATCCATCAGATCCCATCAAACTCAGCATAGCAATAACAGAAATATTATAAAAGTGCCTCGATCATGTAGGGCAGCTCACGAGGTCTAAACCATGAAGAACAAAGAGGGGAGGAGAACATCACATAGCTACTGATCACGGACCCATGGTCCAAGGAAAACTACTCACGAGACATCCTGGGAGCATCCATGGTGGAGAGGAGACTCCCGGAGGTCGGCCCTCCCTCCGGCAGGGTGCCGGGAAGAGGTCTTCTGGTGCTCCCGATCTCGGAAGTGCGGCGGCGGCGGAACAAAGGAGAGTTTGCGAAATAGGGTTCTGTCTTCGGAGTTTCCCCGTGACGGAGAATAAATAGGCGAAGGGGGGCAGCCAGAGGTGGACCAGGGGCCCCAGGCGCCCCCTTGGCACGACCAGGGGTGGGGCCGCGCCGGGTGGCCGCCTGGCCCCCCTGGCTCCCCTCTGGCCCCACTCGGGCTCTTCGCGAAGCTTCCTGTACGCTGTTTTTTCCTGTATTTTTCCCGGAATTTTTCTGGCACTTTTTATATGGGGGAGAACTGAAATAGAAAAATAGCAGAAAACAGGAACTGGCACTGGGGTGCACTGAGTTAATAGGTTAGTCCAAATATGATCAAAAGTGTATGAAAGTGTATCTAGATCATAGCAATATCACACAAAACATGCATGGAGCAAGAAGAAATTATAGATACGTTTTGGACGTATCAACATCCCCAAGCTTAATTCCTTCTCGTCCTCGAGTAGGTAAATGATAACGGCATAATTTCTGTGGTAACATGCTAGCAACCATAAAAGAACTTTGAAAATTAAAGCAATCAAGGTTAGAGATTCAATTCAAGTCATAACATGCAAGAGTCTATATTAGCATTGAAACAAGTGATAAAAGAACATTAGGTGCAAGAGCTCTCGCTGTCCGTGACTCGAATGTCTCCAAATGGTGTTTGCGTGCAAGAAGGGGGCTAGGGAATACGAGAAAAAAGTATTTTTGTGTTGAGAACTCAATCTACTAAAGTTTCACACTTGGTCCTCTTTGGAATCTTATCTTGACTCGTCCCCAGACCACTAGCCAGGTACAAGTCAATTTGATCCACTCCTTTTCGATATTTTGAGCACTCATGCAATGGATGAGCGTAAGCACGAGAGTTGACACTTAGGATGGCAAAGAGAGAAGTACGGAAGAGGAAGACAAAAAGGATGAGAAAGGCTCACATCAATGAGGACAATCATAGGCAAGAGATGCCAAATGATAGATATGATGTGAGGAGTAGGGATTGCCATGCAATGGATGCACATATGAGCCAAGAAGCTCTCCAATGGAACTAGTGGGGGTCCATCTAACTTGCTCGCTCATGAAGACCTAGAGCTCATTTGAGGAGGCTCATCCTTGGAATATGCAAGCCAAGTTCTATAGTGTGAAGGTCCCCACATAGCTATATGCATAATGATACCCTCTATGGAGTAGAAGGATATAAAGGGAGTACTAGTGTGAATCTGTCAAAAAGGATAGTAGTGTTGCCCCTTTCTCTCCTTTTTTTCTTTTTTTCTTTTTTCTATTTTTTTGTATTTTTTGTGGCCTTAATGGCTCTTTCTATTTAACTCTCATTTGTCCTCTTTGGGATATTTTATTGTGTCCACTTTGGGATCTTTTCCTCACTTAAGGGCAACACTCTATTTTACAATAAGGTAAAGGAGATCTCGATCATGTAGGGCAGCTCACGAGGTCTATACCATGAAGAACAAAGAGGGGGGAGAACATCACATAGCTACTGATCACGGACCCATGGTCCAAAGGAAACTACTCACGACACATCCGGGAAGCATCCATGGTGAAGAGGGGACTCCCGGAGGTCGGCCCTCCCTTCGGCAGGGTGCCGGGAAGAGGTCTGCTGGTGCTCCCGATCTCGGAAGCGCGGCGGCGGCGGAACAGAGGCGAGATCGCGAAAAAGGGTTTTGTCCTCGAGGGTTTCTCGTCACGGAGAATATATAGGCCAAGGGGGGATCCAGGGGTCCAAGCGCCCCCCTGGCGCGGCCAGCCCCTGGGGCGCGCCACCAGGGAGCCTGGGCCCCTGGTGGTGGCCCTCTGGCCCCACTCAAGTCCTTCCGGAAGGTTCTTCTGTGCTGATTTTTTATCTGATTTTTCCCGAATTTTTGGAGCACTTTTTATATGGGGGAAAACTGAAAAAGAAAAACAACAGAAAACAGGAACTGGCACTGTGGTGCAATGAGTTAATAGGTTAGTCCAAATATGATCAAAAGTGTATGAAAGTGTATCTAGATCATAGCAATATCACACAAAACATGCATGGAGCAAGCATAAATTATAGATACGTTTTGGACGTATCAGCATCCCCAAGCTTAATTCCTGCTCGTCCTCGAGTAGGTAAATGATAACAGCATAATTTCTGTGGTGACATGCTAGCAACCATATAAGAACTTTGAAAAGTAAAGTAATCAAGGTTAGAGATTCAATTCAAGTCATAACATGGAAGAGTCTATATTAGCATTGAAACAAGTAACAAAAGAACATTAGGTGGAAGAGCTCTCGCTGTCCGTGACTCGAATGTCTCCAAATGGTGTTTGCGTGCAAGAAGGGGGATAGGGAATACGAGAAAAATATTTATTTGTTGAGAACTCAATCTACTAAAGTTTCACACTTGGTCTTTTTCTGAAATCTTATCTTGACTCGTCCCCAGACCACTAGCTAGGTACAAGTCAATTTGATCCACTCCTTTTTCAATATTTTGAGCACTCATGCAATGGATGAGCGTAAGCACGAGAGTTGACACTTAGGATGGCAAAGAGAGAAGTACGGAGGAGGAGGAGGAAGACAAAAAAGAATGAGAAAGGCTCATATCAATGAGGACAATCATAGGCAAGAGATCCCAAATGATAGATATGATGTGAGGAGTAGGGATTGCCATGCAACGGATGCACATAAGAGCTAAGAGGCTCTCCAATGGAACTAGTGGGGGTGCATCTAACTTGCTCGCTCATGAAGACCTAGAGCTCGTTTGAGGAGGCTCATCCTTGGAATATGCAAGCCAAGTTCTATAGTGTGAAGGTCCCCACATAGCTATATGCACAATGATCATCTCTATGGAGTACAAGGATATAAAGGGAGTACTAGTGTGGATCTCTCAAAAGGATAGTAGTGTTGCCCCTTTCTCTCTTTTTATTTCTTCTCTTTTTTATATTTTTTTGTATTTTTTTGTGGCCTCAATAGCTCTTTCTATTTAACTCTCATTTGTCCTCTATGGGATCTTTTATTGTGTCCACTTTGGGATCTTTTCCTCACTTAAGGGCAACACTCTATTTTACAAGAAGGTAAAGGAGATCTTTCACACTTTACAAGGTACTCAAAATCATAAAGAAGATGTAACTATCATGAGGTATGCAATGTATGTCGCTGCCAGTGTAGCAGGAACATGTATGACATGAAGATCAAGTCAAGAAGAGGTGGATGTTGCATGGCAATATAACTCGGAAAGGCTATGGAAATGCCTTGATAGGTAGGTATGGTGGCTGTTTTGAGGAAAGATATAAGGAGGTTTATGATGACAGAGCGTATCATGCCAAGGGTTTGGATGTACCGGCGAAGGTGGACACCAACTCTCGGAATGAGAAGAAGGCAATGCACGGCACGTGAGAGGCTAGCAAAATATGGGAAGGTGGAAGTGTCAACTTTCAATACTTACATTAGTCTGAAGAACTCATGCACTTATTATCGGTAACTCTCAATCTAATAAGGAGATTTCACAAAGATACAAGTACCCCGAGGAGGAGTGTATGGGGGGTTGGTTATCCTTGCGCATCCTCGACTCATGGTACGTGAGTGTACTCTAATATTCGACCCCTCAGAAGAGTAGTGATCCATCTAGTAGCTAGAGTTCTCAACTAGTTTTGTAGGTTTTGAAAATAGACACGGATTTCCCAAAATACGACACCTATCACTAATAGGCTAGAGCTCTTAACACCAAAAGTTCAAACATTACTCACATCAATACTTCAAAACTATTGCAAGTTACTACTAGAATTAAATAGCAACCTCAATTACCTACTTTCAAGACAAGACACAACTCAGTGCAACAACCAACTCTCTTTAATAAGATAAACATGAAAACTAAAAAGAGTTCCAGCAACAAACTAAACAAAATCCAAGGCTCTTGCTAAAGACAGACTAAGACTAAAAGTAACATGGCAGTAGCTATGAAAAGATAAAGAACACAAAACAGCAAAAAGATAAGCAGGAAAAATCCTATGATGTGTTCTAAATTTGAAAGTGGAGCGTGTTTCTCTCCCACACAAAGTAAGACAGGATCTAACTTGTTATGAACAGCAAGCAAAGCTAAAGAAAACTAAAAACAAAACCTAAGAGCGAGACGCTCCAAGCATAGCACATAACGCATGAAGTGATAAAAATATAGTGAGACGAAGGACGAATTGATGATTGTTGATGGAGAAGGGGATGCACGGGGGCATCCCCAAGCTTAGACGCTTGAGTCTCCTTGAATATTTGTTGGGGATGCATGGGGGCATCCCCAAGCTTGAGCTCTTGACACTCCTGGATCTTCTTTCATCATCTTCCATCGCACACTTGAAAACTCCCTTCATACATAACTCATCATAAGCTGATTAGAGAGGTTAGTACTCTTAGTAAATAATTTCTCCCCACTGGATATAAAGATATTCTTGAAGAGCTAATGTTTCTAAAGATTGCCAAAAAAAATTGCAAAGAAAAAGCAAGCTTAAGGTTTGCAAAAGTTAGGAGAGACAAAACGTGGCAGAATCTGTGAAAAACAGAACAGCAGATAGTAAAGAATTTTTTAGGGGCACTTATGCAACTCAAATCAAAAAACTCAGAACATACGGAAGTTTCATAATTGTATAGAGCATACTGTGTAAAAAATTCAGCTCAAAAATATGAACTGGGATTTTTCTGGAATTTTTCTGGTCACGAGGACAGAATCTTTTTTCTGGACAGCATGTCACAACTTTTACTTCCCTTGATGTAAGAGGCTATAACTTGGAACAAAGTTGAAAAAGAAAGATACAATGATGTTGCTACAGTAGTAAGAATCATCAAGACACAACAAAAGCCAAAATAAAAACCTAAATTCGTTGCGGGCTGCCTCCCGAAAGCGCTTTCTTTTATGCCTTTTAGCTAGGCATGATACAAAAAGAAGAATCAAGTTTTATCAAGAGAAAGAGAATAACTGGCCCGAGTAACGGACTCAAAAGGTAACTTGATTTTCTTTCTAGGGAAGTGTTCCATCCCCTTTTTGAATGGGAATTTGAATTTTATATTCCCCTCTTTCATGTCAATAACTGCACCAACGGTGCGAAGAAAAGGACGTCCCAAAATAATTGGACACAAAGGTTCACACTCTATATCCATAACAATAAAATCAACGGGAACATAGTTGTCATTGATAATGATAAGAACATCGTCGATATTCCCCAAAGGTTTATTTATGGAAGAATCAACAAGACGAACACCAAAAGAACAAGGCTCAAAGGGTTTCAATTCAAACATATCAAATATTCTTTTGGGCATAACGGAGGTACTAGCTCCAACATCACATAAAGCATAGGAAGAGAAGTTATTTAATTTAATTTTGATCATAGGGTCCCAACCATCATCTAGCTTCCTAGGTATGGAGGCTTCTACTCTCAGCTTCTCCTCCCTAGCTTTGATGAGAGCATTTGTGATATGCTCCGTGAAGGCAAGATTAAGTGTGCTAGTGTGGGGGTCTCTAGACATTTTGTGTAACAAGCTAATAACTTCTGAGAGGGTACAACTATCAAAATCAATATCACTACTATCAAATGTGGTAGTAGTGTCATCTAGCCTCACTTGTTTGAAACCCTCTATGTTCATAGGAGTTTCTTTATCTTCGGTTGAGGTATTAGCATCACCATTAATAGGTCCAACGGGACTAGGAGTGCATTGGGTGCTAATAGTTTGGGTGTCCTCAACAATTTGGATAGTGGCAACTGTGTGGTGTGTAGGAAGGCTCTTAATTCTATCCTCTTCCTATTTTTCTCTAGCCCATCTTTCTTTAAGTTTAGCCATCATCCTAATATTTTCATTAATTTGTAATTGGATAGCATTAATAGGAGTGGCCTTATTCTCCTCAAGGGGAGAGGTTCTAATTTTAAGCATCTCAATATCAAGGGCTAAGCTTTCTACCTTCAAAGAGAGATTATCTATTTTAGCTAATTTCTCTTCTACATTTTTGTAGAAGGCTTTTTGGGTAGTGATAGAGTCTCTAAGCATGCTTTCTAATTCAGAAGAGGGGTTCTTGTTGCTAGGGTAGGTGTTGTTGTTCCCATAGTTGGATGGAAACGGTCTAGGATTGCTAGCAAAATTTCCCCTATAAGCATTGTTGTTGAAATTGTTTCTAGCAATAAAGTTGACATCTACTTGTTCTTGGGCAACCAAAGAATTTAAAGGGACATCATGAGGATCAATAGAGGGTTGCTTGGTAAGTAGAGACATAATTAAGTCAACTTTTTCATTGAGGGAAGTAATTTCCTTGACAGAATTTACCTTCCTACCTGTTGGAGCACGTTCAGTGTGCCATTGGGAATAATTGGTCATCATATCATCGAGAAGCTTCGTGGCAGCACCAAGTGTAGTTGACATAAAGGTTCCTCCCGCGGCCGAATCTAACAGGTTCCGAGAGGTAAAGTTCAAGCCTGCATAAAAAGTCTGGATAACCATCCAGGTAGTCAAACCATGTGTAGGGCATTTCTTAACAAGAGATTTCATTCGTTCCCAAGCTTGGGCAACGTGTTCATTATCCAACTGCTTAAAATTCATAATGTTACTCCTCAATTGGATAATTTTAGCAGGTGGGTAATACTTCCCTATAAAAGCATCTTTGCACTTATCCCAAGAATCTATGCTATTCCTAGGCAAAGATTGAAACCAAATTTTAGCGTCTCCCCTTAAAGAGAAAGGAAAGAGCTTGAGCTTAACAACATCACCTTCAACTTCTTTACACTTTTGCATATCACATAATTCAACAAAATTATTCAAGTGTAAAGCAGCATCATCTCCAGCACCAGAGAATTGATCTCTCATAACAAGGTATAGCAAAGGAGGTTTAATTTCATAAGAGGTAGCTGAAGTGGCAGGTGTGGCAATGGGAGTGCAGATAAAGTCTTGGTTGTTGTGACTAGTGAAGTCACACAACTTGGTGTTTTCAGTGGAACCCATAGTAGCAGCAAGTGTGGCAGATTTTTTTGTAATTTTTGATAAAAGACACAAAGATAAAAACTGAAAGGTAAACTAACAAGACTAAAAAACAAAGGTAAAGGGTAGTGTGCAACTCCCCTATCTTAACTCGGAGTCCCCGGCAACGGCGCCAAAAATTCGCTTGATGGCTTCTCACCCTTCGTTGGCTACCCCAAGTGGAAGGTTGAGATGTAGCGCAGCAGCAAGTTTCCCTCAGTGAAGATACCAAGGTTTGTCTCCAGTAGGACTCCAGAGATGATAAGTAGGTGTCAGCGGCGCAACTGACGTGGACCTGCACACAGACACAAATAACTTTGTTCCCAACGAAGTTCAGAGAGGTTGTCAATCTCTTCGGTCTTCTTGTTCACAAAGGGTAAAACACAAGGGATAATGATAGAAATAAAAGTAAAAGCAAGAAAGTAAATATAGCGTGGAAACAGTAATAAGGATATGGACCAGGATACGTGATGTTCACTAGTGATGTCTCTCTCCCAAAAGACGATAAAACTGCTATGCGAGGTAAACAAATTACAGAAGGGCAATTGACAGGATTATGAACGCGCCGCAATGCTAACTATGCTACAAAATAAAGGAAGAGGCTCAAAAGCACGGGCAGTACGCCAAAATAAGTAGACCGTAATCCAACTGCATCTACTACTAATCATCCACCTTGAGATATCTATCCAGAACATCTCGCTGGTATTAAGTTGCGAGCCCCACCCAAAGTGTAAACCCAAAGCAACAGACAACTGCATTAAAAAGAACTTTGCGTAAAGTAAACAATCCTTGCAACCGCGGTTACAAGCACCGTTGTTTTCCCCCTTGTGGCAACATCACATCCCCTAGACTCATGTTTCTGTCACTCAAGTGTGTCATCGGGGGGCATGAACCCACAATCGAGCATAACGTTCCCTCTTGGAGTCACTACCTACTACTTGGCCAAAGCAATAAACAGCAACGGAGAACATGCAAGAATTACTTAGGAACAAAAATATAAGAGATAAAAACCAAATATATTACTCTATCACAATCTGAACATAATCTCATAATCCATCAGATCCCATCAAACTCAGCATAGCAATAGAAGAAATATTACAAAAGTACCTCGATCATGTAGGGCAGCTCACGAGGTCTAAACCATGAATAACAAAGAGGGGAGGAGAACATCACATAGTTGCTGATCACGGACCCATGGTCCAAGGAAAACTACTCACGAGACATTTGGGGAGCATCCATGGTGGAGAGGAGACTCCCGGAGGTCGGCCCTCCCTCCGGCAGGGTGCCGGGAAGAGGTCTTCTGGTGCTCCCGATCTCGCAAGCGCGGCGGCGGCGGAACAGAGGCGAGTTTGCGAAATAGGGTTCTGTCTTCGGAGTTTCATCGTGACGGAGAATAAATAGGCGAAGGGGGGCAACCAGAGGGGGACCAGGGGCCCCAGGCGCCCCCCTGGCGCGGCCAGGGGTGGGGCCGCACCGGGTGGCCGCCTGGCCCCCCTGGCTCCCCTCCGGCCCCACTCGAGCTCTTCGCGAAGCTTCCTGTACGCTGATTTTTCCTGTATTTTTCCGGGAATTTTTCTGGCACTTTTTATATGGGGGAAAATTGAAATAGAAAAACAGCAGAAAACAGGAACTGGCACTGGGGTGCACTGAGTTAATAGGTTAGTCCAAATATGATCAAAAGTGTATGAAAGTGTATCTAGATCATAGCAATATCACACAAAACATGCATGGAGCAAGCAGAAATTATAGATACGTTTTGGACGTATCAGTTTGCAAGATGAATAGTAACATCAACTTCTTCAAGTTCACAAGGGTAAATCTCACCTATGATTTCCTGATAAAGTGAATATGGGATAGCACTAGCACTCGATCCCAAATCGCATAGCCCATAATAATTGTGATCTCCTATTTTAACAGATAATACTGGAGTACCTGAAATGGGCCTTTATTCTTGGCTGTGACAAGGTTAGTGGAAACAGCACAAAAATTTATATTGGAATAAGATCCTTAACCAATGCAACTCGAGGATCGACCTTGATCCGGTCCTCAGGCTCATCAATTCTTCTCTCACTCTTATTCATTATGCCTGTCACAAAAGAGTGCTCCCTTATTCTTATGGGAAAAGGGGGCTTTTCATATATAACTGCAGGAAAAATAGGGTCAGAAACATGAATATCAATAGGTAATTCTTTGAAAGGTTTATGATGATGATACTTCTTCTTCTTAGAAGAGTCAATATAAGAGGCAAAGTCCTTACAAAAATCAATCATCAGATGGGAATCAAGACCAATCTTAGAGCAAAAGGTATTAAAATAATCAGTTTTCACATAGCTCTCTATATAATCATTCTTATAATTTTTAGTGGATTCAATACCTTTATCTATTTCCCAATCTTCGGTATTCTTCTGGATCCTTTCAAGGAGATCCCATCTTTCTTCAACGCTTTTCATCTGAAATACCCCACTAAAGGAGGCATCTAGCATCTCCTTATCCTGACGAGAAAGTCTAGCATAAAAAATTGTAAGTATAGTTTTCTTGGGGAGCTCATGAATAGAACATTTGAGCATTAGGGATTTCAATCTCCCCCAAGCTTGAGTGATGCTTTCTCCGTCACGAGACCTAAAGTTATAGATATAATTCCTGTCTCGATGAATTTCATGAAGAGGATAAAACTTGGTATAAAAGAGAGACATAAGCTCTTGCCAATCAAGCAAATGAGAGTTATCGAGAAGCTTATACCAATCTGAAGCTTTATCTATAAGCGATACGGAGAACAATTTCTTCGTGACAAACTCCATTGATACACCTGCAAGCTTAAATAGTGAACATAGTTGTGATAAATATAGCAAGTGTTCACTGGGATGTCTGTCTCCTGCATAACGATTGGCCAAAACACAATCGATAATACCAGCTGGTATTTTGTAAGGATCAATTTCAGTAGGGGGAGGAACAACCACCACAGATGTGGGGTGTTTCCCCGTAAACAACAGTCCAATAGCTAGGTTGTCCATACGGACAAAGAGCAGCAACAGCAAAATAAAAGCAACAATATAAAAAATTCCTTACAAGCTTCACTTACCAATAGCGCTATGCTCCCCTGCAACGGCGCCAGAAAACTTTACTTGATGACCCTCAACGTAAAGGGATCTGTTGCAGCGTTTTCGATAAGTAAGAGTGTCGAACCCAACGAGAAGCGAAAGGTATTGATAGGTGATTTTGGACAAGGAATAGCTGCAAGCACTGAAAGATAACTTTTTAGGGGTTTTCGATATAAGCAACAATAAGATAAAAGCAAGCAAAGTAAATAGCACTGAGGAGAAGCAAGTGGCCCAATCCTTTTGAGCAAAGGATAAGCCTGGCAACTGAACTTATAAAGACTAAATCGCTCTTGAGGACACATGGAGAGGTAGTCACGTGCTTTCACCATATTCCGTATCGATAACAAGTGTTGTGCCGATAAGTGTTGAGTGGGTGGATATATGCTAGCACACCTTCTAGACTAAGATAAGTGCACTCTTATGATTAAACATCTTGCAAGCATCCACAAATACAAGATAGAAATTAAGGCAAAGCCTAACCACAGCAATAAGATCAAGGATCCATTATTCCCTTGTGCAAAAGTGTGCAAACTGGGGTTCAGGTTTCTGTCACTCTGGCAACCCACCATAATCATTCTTTATACACAATGTATCCCCTAGGTCCTTAATAAGGCGAAGTGTTGAGTGTTCGACTCACACAACACCACTAGGAAAATAACAACACAACTTAAATATCAAACAACACAAATTACTTCAACTTCATATGACTACTAACAACTAGACTTCTCCCATGTCCTCAAGAACTAAAGTAACTACTCACAAGACATAAAATAGATCATGATCAGAGGTGATAAATATATGATAAACAATCTGACATAATGATATTTCTCCAACAAAACTCAATAGTATTCACCACAAAGTAGTAATCAAAACCGATAGAGTAGAGATGATAGATAGTACGGATTAAAACACAAGATAACTTGTGAGGTGAGATTGGATGGTGGTGGAGATGGTGCTGATGTTGGGGATGATGTTGATGATGATCTCGATGATACCCGTGACGGTGCTGATGACGATGGCGATGATCTCCCCTTCCGGGAGGTGATATCCTTGGCGGAATCTACCCGCCGGAGAGCCCTTTTCTTCTCTGTAGGTTTCCGCCACGGAGCGGCGGCGGAACTCCGTGAAAGCTTCTCTTTTTAGGGTTTTCGCGTAACGAGGACTATATAGGCCAGAGGGGGGAGCCGGGAGTGGCCCTAGGGCTCCAGGCGCCCTCCCGGCGCGGCCAAGGGTGGGGCCGCGCCAGGTGGCCGCCTGGGGCTCCTGTGGCCCCCCCTCTGGGTCCTCTTCGGCGTGTCTTCGTTAATCTTCTGGAAAATACCCTCCTTCGATTTTCAGGTAATTTGTAGGTAGCAACTCAGCGTCCATTTTTTACCGCTGAATCTTGCGTCTACTGCTTCGGCATCGGAAAGTTGCAAACTTTGTAAAATAAGCCAAAACAACATAAGAACATAATCGTAATATGAAATATATCAATGAATAAGGATGAAATACGATATAAAATACTGATGCATTTTGGACGTATCACTGTGCGCCCTAAGCAGCGTGGTTCGATGCGTCGTTTGGTCAACTGGTGTGAATGCTCATAATTTAATGCCACTTGTGGATACGAAATGCCTCGCCTGGGGAAACGAGTTTGCCTTGGAGGCTGGAATGTTCCATTGATTATTATGTTGTGCCATTATGTCTTTTCGCTGTTTCGGCTGGAAAGACCTACTTCCCCTGGGCCGTGGTAAGTACTGGTGATGGGTGATACGTCCCAAATGTATCGATAATTTTTGCTTGCTCCATGCACGTTTTGTGTGATATTGCTATGATCTAGATACACTTTCATACACTTTTGATCATATTTGAAATAACCTATTAACTCAGTGCACCCTAGTGCCAGTTTCTGTTTTCTGCTGTTTTTCTATTTCAGTTTTCGCCCATATAAAAAGTGCTCCAAAAATTCGGGAAAAATCAGATAAAAAATCAGTGTACCGAAAGCTTCCAGAGCCCCGAAGGAGGGCTGGGGGGCCACCACCAGCTGCCCAGGCGGCCACCTGGCGCGGCCAGGGGCCTGGCCGCGCCAAGGGGGCGCCTAGACTCCTGGTGCCCCCCTGACTGCCCCCCTTCTCCTATTTAATATCCGTCACAGGAAACCTCTGAAGACAGAACCCTTTTTTGCAATCTCTCCTCTGTTCCGCCGCCGCGCTTCCAAGATCGGAAGCACCGTCATGACACTTCCCTGCATCCTGACGGAGGGAGGATCGACTTCGGGAGCTTCCCCTCCACCATGGACGCTTCCCGGATGTGCCGTGAGTAGTTTCCTTTGGACCATGGGTCCGTGATCAGTAGATATGTGATGTTCTCCTCCCCTCTTTGTTCTTCATGGTTTAGAACTCGTGAGCTGCCCTACATGATCGAGGCACATATGTAATCTTTCTGCTTTTGCTATGCTGAGTTTGATGAGATCTGATGGATTATGAGATTATGTTCAGATTGTGATAGAGTAATATAATTGGTGTTCTCCGTTGCTGTTTATTGCTTTGGCCAAGTGGTAGGTAGTAACTCCAAGAGGGAACGTTATGCTTGATTGTGGGTACATGCCCCCTGATGACACGCTTGAGTGACAGAAACATGAGTCTAGGGGATGTGTTGTGGCCACAAGGGGGAAAACAACGGTGCTTGTAACCGCGGTTGCAAGGATTGTTTACTTTACGCGAAGTTCTTTTTAATGCGGTTGTCTGTTGCTTTGGGTTTACACTTTGGGTGGGGATCACAACTTAATACCAGCGAGATGTTCTAGATAGATATCTCAAGGTGGATGATTAGTAGTAGATACAGATGGATTTCGGTCTACTTATTTTGGCGTACTGCCCATGCTTTTGAGCCTCTTCCTTTCTTCTGTAGCATAGTTAGCATTGCGGTGCGTTTATAATCCTGTCAATTGCCCGTCTGTAATTTGTTTACCTCGCATAGAATTTTTATCGTCTTTTGGGAGAGAGACATCACTAGTGAACATCACGGGACCCGGTCCATATTCTCATCATTGTTTACACGCTCATTTACTTTTCTGCTTTTACTTTCAGTTGCTATCATTATCATTATCCCTTGTGTTTGATCCTTTGTAAAAAACAAGACCGGAGAGATTGACAACCTCTCTGAACTTCGTTGGGAGCAAAGTTATTTGTGTCGTGTGCAGGTCCAGGTCAAGGAAGCAACGTTTGTCGTAAACGGTGCCATTGTTTTCTTGCCACCTACTTATCATTGCAGGAGTCCTACGGGAGACGATCTTTAAACCTTGGTGTCTTCACCAAGGGAAACTTGCCGCTATGCTGCATCTCACCTTCCACTTGGGGTAACCAACGAAGGGCGAGAAGAAATTATCCTCTCTCGCGTATCAAGGAAATTTCTGGCGCCGTTGCCGGGGACTCCGAGTGATAAGATAGGGGATTTGCCCACTACCTTTTACCTTTTCTTTTTAGTCTTGTTAGTTTACCTTTAAGTTTTTATCTTTGTGTCCTATATTAAAAATCTAAAAAATATAGTATGTCTAGTTCCTTACTTGCCAATCAATTTGTGACTTCTTTGAAACCAGATCTTATTGGCATGGAGGATTCACTGAGGATCAACAAAAGTGGTACAAGGAACACCGCTTGTTTCAAAAGGGGATACACTTATGGAAACAAATACATCAGTTGTATGAGTATGCTAGAAACTTGTGCTCAATATATAATATATCTTTCTGCAGGGATGAATCTTGTTGCTTTATGAGGCATAAACACCTTGCTTTCCAATGTGAGTACAATGATGATGAAACCTTAGCTTCTTATGCTAACATAAACTATGATTTTTATGATGCAGAGGAAATAGAAGATTTTTTTGCTTATAAGGGTGCCTATGAAATTACTTCTCTTCTTAAAAATATTGATGATGCCCCTTACAAATCTGAGAGTCTTGCTATACTTAACTATTGTTTGGAAAATTACGATGCAAATTATTATATTACTGATCATCTTGAGAGAATCTCTCCTCCAAAGGAAGAGACTAATGTTTTGCAGGACTCTATGGAAGAAGAAATTACTGAACCTGAAAGCTCCTTGGATGAAAAGAGGATGAGAGTGATGAACAAGAGGAGGAAGAATGGAGCCATCCATGTCTACCTTCTAATGAGAGTAACTCTTTGACTCTTACCTTATATGAGTGTTATGACCCTATGGATTGTTTTGAAATATCCCTTTTTGATGAAGTTGATGCCTTCTATGCTTATGGCCGTGATGCCACTATGGATGATGCTTACGGAGATGAACTTGCTATAGTTCCTCATGTTAAGCATGATTTTTTTTCTATTGCACCTACACTTGATTGTCCTATTATCCTTTTGAAATCTCCAACTCGTATTCCGAAGAACTGTGCTCTTATTAAGGCTCAATGTGATGGGATGCATTTATCTTATGTTCCTAAAGACCATGTTAAAAACTATACACGTGTGCTTGTAGGCCATGAACAATATGATTTATGTGATAGTTATATTCTTGATGTTGTTCATGATTCTACTAAAAATTACTTTGAGAGAGGAAAGTTTGGTTGTAGAAACTTCCATGTTACAAAACACCTCTCTTTTTTTTGAAAGTTTTTAAGTTGTTCCTGTTCCACCTTCCTATGCATGTCACTTTGTGCTTCTTTGATTTATTTTCTTACAAGATGCCTATGCATAGGAAGTGGGTTAGGCTTAAAAGCGTTTCATAATTTGCATCTTGATGTTCTCTTTTGCTTCAAATCCTTATTCTTATGAGAACATCTTCTATAATCTTTATGCCTAGCTTAAAGGCGTAAAAGAAAGCGCTTGTTGGGAGGCAACCCAAGTTGTTTTTACTTCTCTTTTTAGTGGTCTTGATGATTGTTACTACTGTAGCAACATCATTTTATCTTTATTTTCAAGCTTTGTGCCAAGTTATAACCTCTTATGGTAAGGGAAGCGAAAGTTGTGACATGCTGTCTAGAAAACAGATTCTGTCCTCGTGACGGAAAAAATCGGATCAAATCACCAGTCCATCTTTTTGTGCTGAATTGTTTACACAGCGTGCTCTATACAATCGCGGAACTTTCATATGTTCTCAGTTTTTTTATTTGAGTTGCATAAGTACCCCTAAAAAATCTTTACTACCTGTTGTTCTGTTTTTCACACATTCTGCCACGTTATGTCTCTCCTTACTTTTGCAAACCTTAAGCTTGCTTTTTCTTTGCAAAAACCTTTTGGTTATCTTGAGAAACAGTAGCTCTTCAAGAATATCTTTATATCCAGTCGGGAAAAAATATTTTATTAAGGGTACTACCTCTCTAATCAGCTTATGATGAGTTACGTATGAAGGGAGTTTTCAAGTGTGCGATGGAAGATGATGAAAGAAGATTCGGGAGTGTCAAGCGCTCAAGCTTGGGGATGCCCCCATGCATCGCCAATAAATAATCAAGGAGACTCAAGCGTCTAAGCTTGGGGATGCCCCCCGTGCATCCCCTTCTCCATGAACAATCATCAGTTCGTCTTTCGTCTCACTATATTTTTATCACTTCATGCGTTATGTGCTATGCTTGGAGCGTCTCGCTCTTAGGTTTTATTTTTAATTTTCTTTAGCTTTTCTTGCTGTTCATAACAAGTTATGCCCCGTCTTACTTTGTGTGGGAGAGAAACACGCTCCACTCCAATCTAGAACACATCATAGGATTCTGCATGTCTTTTTTTTGCTGTTGTGTGTTCTTTATCTTTTCGTAGCTACTGCCATGTTTAGTTTTAGTTTTAGTTTGTCTTTAGCAAGAGCCTTGGCTTTTGTTTAGTTTGTTGCTGGAACTCTCTTTAGTTTTCATGTTTATCTTGTTAAGAGAGTTGGTTGCTGCACTGAGTTGTGTCTTGTCTTGAAAGTAGGTAATTGAGGTTGCTATTTAATTTTAGTAGTAACTTGCAATAGTTTTGAAGTATTGATGTGACTAATGTTTGAACTTTTGGTGTCAAGAGCTCTAGACTATTAGTGATAGGTGTCGTATTTTGGGCAATCCATGTTTATTTTCAAAACCTACAAAACTAGTTGAGAACTCTAGCTACTAGATGGATCACTAATCTTTGGAGGGATCGGATATTAGAGTAAACTCACGTACCATGAGTCGAGGATGCGCAAGGATAACCAAACCCCCATACACTCCTCCTCGGGGTACTTGCCTCTTTGTGAACCTCCTTATTAGATTGAGAGTTACCGATAAAAAGTGCATGAGTTCTTCAGACTAATGTCAGTATTGAAAGTTGACACTTCCACCTCCTCATATTTGCTAGCCTTTCCTATGCCGTGCATTGCCCTCTTCTCACTCCGAGAGTTGGTGTCCACCTTCGTCGGTACATCCAAACCCTTGGCATGATACGCTCTGTCATCATAAACCTCCTTATATCTTTCCTCAAAACAGCCACCAAACCTACCTATCAAGGCATTTCCATAGCCTTTCCGAGATATATTGCCATGCAACTTCCACCTCTTCATGACTTGATCTTCATGTCATACATGTTCCTGCTACACTGGCAGCGGCATACATTGCATACACCATGATAGCTACATCTTCTTTATGATTTGAGTACCTTGTAAAGTGTGAAAGATCTTCTATACCCTCTTGTAAATTAGAGTGTTGCCCTTAAGTGAGGAAAAGATCCCAAAGTGGACAAAATAAAAGATCCCAAAGAGGACAAATGAGATTTAAATAGAAAGAGCCATTGAGGCCAACAAAAAATACAAAAAATAGAAAAAAAAGAGAAAAAAGAAAATAAAAAGAGAGAAAAGGGCAACACTACTATCCTTTTGAAAGATCCACACTAGTACTCCCTCTTATCCTTGTACTCCATAGAGATGATCATTCATGCATATAGCTATTGTGTGGACCTTCACACTATAGAACTTGGCTTGCATATTCCAAGGATGAGCCTCCTCAAAAGAGCTCTAGGTCTTCAGGAGCGAGCAAGTTAGATGCACCCCCACTAGTTCCATTGGAGAGATTTTTAGCTCATATGTGCATCCGTTGCATGGAAATCCCTACTCTTCACATCATATCTATCATTTGGCCTTCTCGCCTATGATTGTCCTCATTGATGTGAGCCTTTCTCACCCTTTTTGTCTTCCTCCTCCACCATATTTCTCTATTTGTCATCCTAAGTGTCAACTCTCATGCTTACGCTCATCCATTGCATGAGTGCTCAAAATATCGAAAAGAAGTGGATCAAATTGACTTGTACCTGGCTAGCGGTCTGGGGACGAGTCAAGATAAGATTCCAGAAGAAGACCAAATGTGAAACTTTAGTAGATTGAGTTCTCAACAAAAATACTTTTTTTCTCGTATTCCCTATCCCCCTTCTTGCACGCAAACACCATTTGAAGACATTCGAGTCACGGACAGTGAGAACTCTTGCACCTAATGTTCTTTTGTTACTCGTTTCAATGCTGATATAGACTCTTGCATGTTATGACTTGAATTGAATCACATACCTTGATTGCTTTACTTTCCAAAGTCCGTATATGTTGCTAGCATGTCACCACAGAAATTATGCTTGTTATCATTAACCTACTCGAGGAAGAGCAGGAATTAAGCTTGGGGATGTTGATACGTCCCAAACGTATCGATAATTTCTACTTGCTCCATGCATGTTTTGTGTGATATTGCTATGAGATTATGTTCAGATTGTGATAGAGTAATATAATTGGTGTTCTCCGTTGCTGTTTATTGCTTTGGCCAAGTGGTAGGTAGTAACTCCAAGAGGGAACGTTATGCTCGATTGTGGGTACATGCCCCCTGATGACACGCTTGAGTGAAAGAAACATGAGTCTAGGGGATGTGATGTGGCCACAAGGGGGAAAACAACGGTTCTTGTAACCGTGGTTGCAAGGATTGTTTACTTTACGCAAAGTTCTTTTTAATGCAGTTGTCTGTTGCTTTGGGTTTACACTTTGGGTGGGGCTCGCAACTTAATACCAACGAGATGTTCTGGATAGATATCTCAAGTTGGATGATTAGTAGTAGATGTAGATGGATTTCGGTCTACTTATTTTGGCGTACTGCCCATGGTTTTGAGCCCCTTCCTTTCTTTTGTAGCATAGTTAGCATTGCGGTGCTTTTATAATCCTTTCAATTACCCGTCTGTAATTTGTTTACATCGCATAGCAGTTTTATCGTATTTTGGGAGAGAGACATCACTTGTGAATATCACGGGACCCCGGTCCATATGCTCATCATTGTTTACACGCTCATTTACTTTTCTGCTTTTACTTTCAGTTTCTATCATTGTCATTATCCCTTGTGTTTGATCCTTTGTAAACAACAAGACCGGAGAGATTGACAACCTCTCAGAACTTCGTTGGGAGCAAAGTTATTTGTGTCGTGTGCAGGTCCAGGTCAAGGAATCAATGTTTGTCGTAAACGGTGCCATTGTTTTCTTGCCACCTACTTATCATTGTCGGAGTCCTACAGGAGACGATCTTTAAACCTTGGTGTCTTCACCAAGGGAAACTTGCCGCTACGCTGCATCTCACCTTCCACTTGGGGTAACCAACGAAGGGCGAGAAGCAATTATCCTCTCTCGCGTATCAATTGGCTTGCAAGATCATGCTACTTCCTCTTCGTCCTTTCCTCCTATGCACTCTTATTCTCAAATGGCTCCAAAACGCCGCCTGCGTGGTTCTGCTGGCACTGGTTCTTCTCGGGGTGCGGCAGTGCACGACAGTTGAGGGCGTGGCCATGGCTCTCATGGTTTACGCGACCATGGCCTCCGCGGAGGGTCTGCGGTTGCCCCTTCAAGCAATGTCGTGGATGAGGGCGCCATCATCCATGATTTTGTCTTGCACATCCGCGGACCTGTGCATCGCCGGATAGCTCTCCCCTTCTTATTTTTCTGCTCTTGTTTTCGAGTTAGACCCAAAGGTCCTGTGGCTTGGTGCCTATGTCTCTCCATACTGCCCGATGTGGGCGAAGATTCGCATCGAGGGCCCTGCCTCTGTGTTCTTGGAGGCTGGCTGGCAGGTTTTTGCTCGTTGGTACATTGCGCAAAGGAGATATCTTTCGCTGCTGGTTTGATGGAGAAGAGACCCTTTCCATTAGGGCTTTTGACGCAGGAGGCAAGTATTTGGAGTGTTGCTGGGAAATATCGAGCGAGAGTGACTCTGGAGGCGAGGATGACTCTCAAGATTCTTCTTCTGTTGGCAGCCCACACAATTGGGGCATCAAGTTTTGAGGAGGAGGCTGAGGACGTCAAGCCAACCCAAAAGCGAGCACATAAATAGGTTTAGGATGTTTTCCTTTCCTTTGTTTGTGATGATGCCTGATAAGGTGGCGAGTGAGTCTTGGATGTAATGGTCGCCTTGTAAATGATAATGTGACACTTTTGGCTTGAGTTTACTTGTAACATCCCAATTTTCTAAATTCAGATGTTAATAGATCATCATATGCATCTCATGCTGCTTCCGCATTTTTCTGGAGTTTTAAAATATTTTTAAACATTTTTCAACATATGGCAGTTCGCTGGAGAGGATATAAAAGGACTGATCCCCATTTTAATTCGTTGAAGAATAGTTTAAAATATTTTTGGGAGACTTTTTAATTTTACTTTGGAGTTATAAATATTTTCTAAAATTATTTTTGGAATTTATTTATGCTCCGGAAAAGTTTTTAAATCAATTTTCGGAGTTTTCGGTATTTTTAAAAATGCCAGAAAAGTATTTTAAAATATTTAAAAATAAGTTGCAAAGTTTTTATTTTTATTTATTATTTTTGTCAATCCAAAAATTCAATTTTATTATTTTAAAAATATTGGCGAAGACGGAATTTTAAAATAAATTTCCGTGATTTTTCTAATATTGTTTTGGGCCTAATGGGCCTGTTCTGTTTTTTTCCCGCAGACCGATTTTGTATTTATCTCGGATTTAAAAAAAAGGATTAGGGGCTGGCTATAAATACCCCGATTAGGGCTAAATTATTTTCGCTTAGCGTTTTAGGGTTAGCTCTAATTTAAACCGCGGGACCCGCCGCCGCCGACTCATCGCCGAAATCTCGCCGGAGCATCGCCGGAGTTCGCTGGACCACCGCGGAGGTTCGCCGGAGATGCGTTTTTTCACCGTTTTTGAGGTATTGCCCGGAACCTTCCCCGTGCCCGCCGCCCTAGCCGCCGCCTCGCGCCGCCCCCGGCCCGCAGCCGCCGCCCGCCGCCGCCGACGAGCCGGCGAGCTCGCCCGGCTTGCCACCTTGGCCGCGGCCGCCGCCACGGCCGGCCACCCCGTTGCTCCGCCCACGCTCCTGCGCCTCTGCCCCGCCGCCCTCTGCCGCGCCCCGCGCCCGGCCCCCGCCGCCGGCCGCTCGCCGGTGAACCGGCCGGAGCAGCCGAGCTGGCCAAGGCGAGCCCGCCCGAGCTCCAAGCCATGGCCATGGCTGGCTCCTGGCCCGTGCCCGTGCTGCGCGTGGAGAAGGAAAGAGGATTAGGGAAAAAAAGTTAAAATGCATTTTCGGAAAAATTTTCCAGATCTGGATCCAAACCGCCCGGGGATCCGATCGCGTTTTTTAGAAAAATTTTATTTACGTCCGGGTCCTTTTTACAGTAGAGCACCCCGGTACCCCCCGGTGTCACCTCGATACCGTTTTCGCGACTACTTTTTAACCGTAACTCGGAATTGGGTGATTCCAGTTGCATTGCGACCGTGTAGAAATTTTCTAGCCAGTAGACCTAGTTTTACAGAATTTTGGGGTTTTCAAATTTGAATCCCAAGCTGATCCAAATTTGAACTTCCGGCAGTCGTAACTTTTTACCGGTGCGCCCGTTTGCGCCGTTTCTTTTTGCGTTGGTTTTTATTTGACAAGTACTTGATGTTTAGCTACTGTTAGGAAAATTTTGCTACTTTTATTTGAATGTCTATTATTATTTGAGCATATTTGTATTGAACATATGATTGATTGGTGCTATGTTTGCTCGTATAGATTGTCCGGAGTGTGCCACCTCGTTTTGTGAGGATTGTGACCGTCAGGACCAGCAAGAAGGCAAGTGATGCTTTGACCATACTCATACCTATATTTTCTATATGCATTATGTTAAGAAATATCACCTTATTGCATGATAGGTAGTTTATTATTTTGTTGCTGCAAAACCAGTTAGGATAGCCACATGTTTTGACTTGTCTACCGTAGATCAACCTAGCCGTATTGTTGCTTTATTGCTATGCTTTGTAGACGTGGTTTGGGTTGTGTAAATTCATGGAGTGCTTGTGAGCTATTTAATAATTGGTGTAGCGACTGTTTAATAAATAGAAATCATCTCTGGACAGGCAGGGAGTGCTTCCTGGGGGCTCGTGCCTTATCAAAGGTCGAGACCAGGTTGTACCCCTAATGGTTGGTTTGGTGGTTGACAACACATCATGGCGAGTACCCTCTGACGTAGTGGGCGCCGTACAGGCTCAAAAAGATCAGACATACTTGGTGACTAGAAGCTTACATGTACAGCCGCTGGCCATATGGGCTCTGGCTTAGTTGAGTATGATGTAGGAAGCCTCTCCCGTGCAAAGCTAGCAGATGTAGATGTGATAGGTGGTACCGGCTTGCCGTTGGGTGTAGGTGACCTCTTCTGAAAGACTTCGTCTCAATCTTCGGGTTGAGTCCAGCGGGGAAAGTGTACTAACCTCTGCAGAGTAAAAACTAATCATGATTAGCCGTGTCCCCGGTTATGGACATCCTTGAGCTACTAGACATTACTGTTACTGGAGGATCTTGACATATGAATCACCTTAATAAACTTGAGTGGGCAAGATTTAATAAAGGGTGTGGATTGAGACTGGTGTGCCCAGTTCAGTCTTAAGTAGTAAGTTAAACTAAAATTTTGACTAGTTTAGTTCAGGAGAAAATTGGCTTTCTGCAAAAACAAAACCATAAGCCTTTCCTTTGACTTACCTTGCATGTATTTGTAGGTCCTTCATATAAACTTTTCCGTGTCACTTGCCGTACAAATCAGATGTACTGACCCGTTGTCGGGCTGTAACCTTCGGTGTTGCAGGTTTTTCAGACGATCAGTAAGGTGCGTTTAGGGGTTGCGAGTCTACACTCGGCATGTTCGCATGTGGCTGTTGATGGTACTCCACGTTATTTGCTTTTGCTTCCGCTATATTTATATTGAATAAGCTAGCCTTGAGCTATGCAACTTGTTATTTATTTACTCTAGATCATACGTTGTAATAATGATGCACTTGTACTTTGATATACATCTATAATAATGTGTGTGCCAGCGATTTCGATCCAGGGACTGGCACTTGAGCACAGAGACTTCAATTCTGTATGAATTGGGTCGTTACATTACTCAATTGTACGAGTTATTGTATATATTCTTCCAGTTTTTCTCTACGGGATATTGGGTGAGCGATAACGCTCCTGATGGGAGTAGCCCCCAAGGCTACGTGCAACCGTGTGCGAATGGATGTAGGCTTGTAGTCTGCACTAGTGTTTATCGGGTGCGCGACAGCGCTCCTGATGGGAGTAGCCCCCGAGGCTAACCGCGATCACGTGTGATCGGGTGTAGGCTCGTAAAGCTATTGCATGCTTTCCTTCATGTAACTTGCTTGTTTTTTGCTATTATGAGGCGGAGCCCCGGAACATCGAGTGCGGCATGTTTGTGTGAGATAGGTCTTGGCGTTGATATAGGTGCCCGTACTAAGGAGGCTTTTTGATGAGGGGATACCCCCACTAATCCTCACCATGAGGGTACCTGGTGCGTGTCAAGACTGATGGCCCGCTAGAATACCTGGTGCGTGTCAAGACTGATGGCCCGCTAGAAGCTTCAGAAGGCCCAAGATCAGCCCACCCGAAGCACCGACGACTAGCCGACATGGAGTCCAAGACTTGGCGACCAAGACTAGATAGAATAGGAAAGTCTCCTTGTAAAGCCTAAACTGATTCTTCGAGACCCATCCTACTATATAAAGGCTGGGAGAGGGGATGTCTAGGACAATCCAATATTCATCGCAATACCTCTGGCTTGAGAAATCTCGTCGGAACCTCCATTTTAATCGCCTCCACCATATAATACATCGGGCAGGAAGTAGGGGTTTTGTAACGCCTCGACCAATCCCAACTGGTTAACCACGAATTCCATGGTTGGTGCGCCTGGGATCCAGACTGTCCTCACAAACCAACACTAGTCTTTTCTGCACACTTTGTCCTCACTCGTGCGCACCCGGGATCAACTTCCCGGTCGGTCACCCATCCCAAGACTACTCCAAGCCAAGAACGCTTAACCTGGTAGTTCTTTCCTGATGGGCTCCCGGAAAAGAAGATGCACCTTGTTGATATGAGTAGTCTATCATTCCTATTGAGATCCTGGGTTGTTACATACACCACCCCTCAAAGGAACCGACGTCCCCGTCGGCCCAGCAGGAACATTCTCCTTTGTCACACGTTTGTGCGCACCAGTTGCAAGAATCCAACATGTACCCCATGTAAGCCTCACCGACTAACACACACACACCGTGTAACCGGCAGGGTCGGCTCTAATACCAGTTGTAACGCCCCGACCACTCCCAACCGGTTAACCACCAATTCCATGGTCAGTGTGCCTGGGATCCAGACTGTTCACAAACCAACACTAGTCTTTTCTGCACACTTTGTCCTCACTCGTGCGCACACGGGATCAACTTCCCGGTCGGTCACCCATCCCAAGACTACTCCAAGCCAAGAACGCTTAACCTGGTAGTTCTTTCCTGATGGGATCCCGGAAAAGAAGGTGCACCTTGTTGATATGAGTAGTCTATCATTTCTATTGAGATCATGGGCTCTTACAGGTTTTTACCGATCGAGGACCCTGAACCTGGGTAAATCCCGGTCTCCTATTAGCCGACGAGATCGCCAACCTTGCACTCCTTCTATGATCAAACCCATGATTCCTAACCATGTGATTTGCCGAGGCCGATCCTCGTCAATTGGCGCCGACCATGGGGAAGACGCAGGTTGGATTCACGTTCTCGGAAGTTCCAACAGTCGACAACTCGACGACTTCATCAGCACTCGATGCATCGACAACTCGGGCAGAACGAGATTTGTTCGAGTCCCTTGGCTTCTTCACGCACCTTCCGATCCTGCAGTTAATCTTCACAGATCTGCATACATGCGCGGATCTAACTTCGGTGTATATCAGATCTACGTCAACCGATGGGGCACTCTCCATCTCATGGAGCGAGCCCGATCACCAGCAACATCAACCAAGACATCAGCGGCAACCAAGACGGAAGCTAAAGGACCCCAATCGAAGGCACCCGCCCGCACGACGACTCCTAGAGTCATCCGCGCCACCCGCCTCAGCTCGATCTTCCACAGCACCAGCAACAACAAAGACGAAGCAACCGATTGGGAAATGCAGCAACAACAACACCCCACCACCAAGCAGTACATCGTTCTAGGTATACATGGCGAATCCCGGCGAACCGACCGCAACTGACAAAGGCAAAACCGTAGACCCCAACCATTACGGGGGGACCAGCGCAGTTGGCAGAAACAACAAGCGACTACAACACGAACTCGAGGAGCTCAGAAGAAAAAAATAAGAATCAAGTGCCAGGCGCCAGGCACAATTAGAAGAATCCTCGGGATTCAAGTCACCCTACCAACGCAAATCCAGACTCAACGGCCTAGGGCAAAAAGACAAAGACGCAGTCACTCGCAACCTGAACGACACGTTCCAGATGGAAGACGACGATTACGAGCACGAAGAACTACTCACCCCAGCCGAAGCACTGGTTGCCGCAAAAACATATCCCCGCTGTGCACATACTGGCGAGAAAGAAGAGGCACACCGCAACACAGCAAGAACACTCAAACTTATGAGCGAAGAACTCGTCGTGTCCGCGCCCAAGAAAGCACCCGCAAGGCAAAAGACTCGCAGACCATCACCAGGGTAAATCCAAGCTCGCCTGATGACGACGATGATGAAGTCGACTACTGCCGTGGTTGTGACCACGATGATCGTGACAAAAATCGCGGTTGCGACGACCCACTACAAAATCAGTGATATTTTTTGACAAAAACCCTCGTGACAGAGGGACAAACGTCATCGAAGTATGTTTTTCTTTGACAGATACCATTACCAGGTAATCACCCTCTCGTCCCAGCGACCAGGCCAATTTCGGTGACAGTCGCGCCTGATTTTAGAGGACGTATTTGGATCTCACCTGGCCTTCTTTTTTTCTGCGACAGTTGTATGTGTCACAAAACATGGTTTAACTCGTCAACACGATTGTATTTTGATTCTCGACAACTAAAAAAAAGTCTTAGCGTTCGAAAATAAGTATGTTCGTCGGGTTGAAGATAGGAAACTTAAATAAGAAATAGTAGAAAAACAACAGTCTAAGAGATTCGAACCCAGGAACCTCACGCTTTCATACACGTTCGCCTTGGTGATTTACCAGTAGGCTACTGCTCGATTTGTGAAATTTTTAAGTAGGATAATCTATTCGAATAGCCATGTCCACAGTAACAGGACTCTTTATGCTGAAGCCAGATCCTACTACTAGAAACTATTACTAGTAAACTGTTGGTTCCAGGTTCTCTTCCTCGCAGGGAGGTCGAGGAAGATATCTCGGAGGCATTGATAATTATCACAACTTACTATTATAAAATGTTGCAGCAACTTCTGCTGCACTTTTACTTTATGCTTTATATGAACTGTTGCTTGTTCTCTTCTTGTGCTGCAAGACTCGTCGGAAGATGCTAGTCTTCGATAGGCCTAGATCATTCCCTCTTACCCTGGTACTTCTATCCTGCAGTCCACTATACAGCCTCCCCTTCCATTTTGATACAAGTGCATAAATGCTTAGAAGCTTGGGTTTAAGTCTCGTTGAGTATGCTAGATACTCACCCTTGCTTTATTTCCCCCTTTCGTTTTATATACCCGGATTGCTCTAATCAGACGTCGGAGCCCAGGAGGAGGAGTACCCCGGAGGCGCCTACTACAACGTCGAGTTCCCCGATAACCAGGAGTAGTTTGGAGGTTTCCAGGCAGGAGCCTTGCCTTTTTGATCTGTTCATATTTGTGCTAGCCTTCTCAAGGAAAAACTTGACTAACTATGTCTGTACTCAGATATGATGAATTGTTTAACTTATGTATTCGGATCCTCGTGATCCCTGATTTTCAACTTAAAGATTTATCTTATTTGTGTCTAGTGTTGTGTTGTGATATTTTACCGTGGCACCCTGATCTCAGTCGTGTAACCTGCGTGTATGATTACTGTACACAGCTTGATTTTAGGGGCATCACAATCAGAGCCAACTGCCTGTTGGACACCCCCTTCGAACTCCTTGGTCGAAGTCGAGTCTAGTCTTTGCAAAACTACTTTACTAACAGTGTAGTGTGGCTTATCGGCCCATGTCGCAAAATGGGTGGTATTAGGATCTTTTTCTCCGCACCCTTACTTTGGGGCTCTGCTCTCTCTTCCTTTCGGGTTAAAGAATTTACTAACTCTAACTCTAGGTTCTCGTGACTACTTCCTCCCGGAGAGCCCCGCGTTGCAGATGGTCGCCTGATTCACCAGAAGATTCCGAAGATACTCTCTGATGAATTCCCGAGAACCTTATGCCCACTACTTTGCAGTTCCCCACCATCGATAAGTCAGTGTGGATAATTACATACACATTCCGTTCGGCCATTCGATCCCAGTTGCTCTTGTTAATACCAGATACCCCGTAAGGTTCTCCGTGTTTCGAAAATCATTTGTTCCTATGACCTAGCAGCTTCTTTTCACCCTGCGGATAATTCCTCACATTTATCGAGGATCCGTTCATCCTCAGCACTTCCTGTGATTCCCAAAATACTTTGAAATACTATCCGATCTCGCGACAATCCTCGGCAGCCTACTGCTTTGGAGATTCTTCTTACCTGCTTGCACTATGATTAATCCCATTTGTCTTGTAGTCTTCGGTGACCTCCCTTGGCATTGCCTTTCTGATCTGTTGAATCATCGTGTGTGCTAGTGCACGCAATCATCAATTGATCACTATGAATTCATTCTTCCGGCTCAGATGTAATGCCGGACATGAGCTGGATCTCGGTACATCAAACCTTGATTGATTGTCCGCCCAGTTACGTTCAGCTTACTCATCTTTTGATTGGAGCTTCTGCTTCCGATCCCTCATTCCGGAAATCGTAATTCCTTTGAACTCAATTATCGAACTATTCAGATGCTTCTATCACCTAATGCCTTTGTTTTTTTCTAGGTAGGAAACCTGACCTTTTGGTCGATTACTTCCTGCATTTCCTTTGTGTCCTAAATCATTGATGAGTTTCCCCTGATACGAAATGCCTTTGGCGACTGGAATCATCCGCTATGTGTTGTCAGGTTTCTTATTTCAAACTTGTATCCTTTGCTTCTGTTGTTTGTTATATAGAGTCGTAAAATGTCCCGATGGGTTCTATCTATGCTACAGTCATCTATGTGAACCCAAGAACTTCTACGAGGCATACTCTAATGGTGTTACGCTAGATTAATTTCCTACTCTACAAATTCATGGAAAGCGAGAGGTGAATGAAAGGTTATACATTGAATAAGTGGGAGTCGACCCTAAACCTTAGTGTTCATGCCCAAGGATATGATGTAGAACTTATCATAAAATCTTTTTGTAAAGATAATTACCCCCTTGGTATAAATCCTTCTGCACCTATGATCCTCCATTCTACCTTCGAGTATTACCCCTGGTATCTCGAGGATATCATGCCTTTGCACTTCATCTTATGAATTGTGATGAAACAATGCCTATCCCTATCATAGCCATTTCATGGTTCTGGGTTGTCGTCAACCGGGAACAGCGAATACTTTTGCTTCACCATTACTTTCGCTTGATGTCGTCGCTATTCGCTTGCATTCTCTTGAAAACTCTTGACATAAAGTGTCGTACTCATCATCAACATTTTGTCTTCTTCCATGTGTCTATTGAATTCATGACGTGAAATACCATCCTTGCCCCTCGAAGATTTGTGTTATCATCGACAACCTCCTTTGACTCCCTGCCAATACAAACTTGGTCATGTATATCTTGCTCTGCTTTCCCTTGAAAAAATATACCCCTGTTACTTATGTATCATCACATTTTCCTTTCCATTGGTCTGCTTAACCTTTCTTGTGGTATGACTTATCAAAGTAGTGATGTTCCCTGATTATGTAAACACCTCGGTGTGCTACTCTGTCCGTACAACCTGTTACTATAGTGGATAATCTTTTGATTACTGCCGATGAACGAGAACTTTGCCAAGTGGTTCTCTTCTTCCCTTTCCCTTGGTACCGATGTTGTTGCTGACATCGTTGCCAAGCTATTTGCTGACAAACCTTGTGTCGTGATCGCCTAAAATGTCACCACCCCTTTTTGTTCGTAAACCGCACTAAGCCACAACTCCATAGGACCAAAACCTGACTCTTGTCACCTGCCATCTGATATTCAGTCCGATACCAGACGCAGTGCTCATGCCTGTTACTTTGGACCCCTTTTCATCATCTGTCATCGACATCGAATGCATGTCTATCCACTTGAAACTTCTCATACTTTCTTTTGTTTCCCTCGATGTATTTCCCTGAGTTTAAACTCGAAAAATACTGTGTACCCCATTCCCTTGAACAACCTCGGTTGATTAACCTTGTAACGATCCGACCCCATGAGTTTACCCCCCTGATACGTCCAAAACGTATCTATAATTTCTGCTTGCTCCATGCATGTTTTGTGTGATATTGCTATGATCTAGATACACTTTCATACACTTTTGATCATATTTGGACTAACCTATTAACCCAGTGCACCACAGTGCCAGTTCCTGTTTTCTGCTGTTTTTATATTTCAGTTTTCCCCCATATAAAAATTGATCCAAAAATTCGGGAAAAATCAGATAAAAAATCAGCGCAGAAGAACCTTCCGGAAGGACCTGAGTGGGGCCAGAGGGCCACCACCAGGGGCCCAGGCGCCCTGGTGGCGCGCCCCAGGGGCTGGCCGCGCCAGGGGGGCGCCTGGACCCCTGGTGCCCCCCTGGCTTCCCCCCTTCTCCTATATATTCTCCGTGACGAGAAACCCTCGGGGACAGAACCCTTTTTCGCGATCTCGCCTCTGTTCCGCCGCCGCCGCGCTTCCGAGATCGGGAGCACCAGCAGACCTCTTCCCGGCACCCTGCCGGAGGTAGGGATGACCTCCGGGAGTCTCCTCTCCACCATGGATGCTTCCCGGATGTGCCATGAGTAGTTTCCTTTGGACCATGGGTCCGTGATCAGTAGCTATGTGATGTTCTCCTCCCCTCTTTTTTGTTCATGGTTTAGACCTCGTGAGCTGCCCTACATGATCGATGCACTTTTGTAATCTTTCTGCTATTGCTATGCTAAGTTTGATGGGATCTGATGGATTATGAGATTATGTTCAGATTGTGATTGAGTAATATATTTGGTTCTTATCTCTTATATTTTTGTTCTTCAGTAATTCTTGCATGTTCTCCATTGTTGTTTATTGCTTTGGCCAAGTAGTAGGTAGTAACTCCAAGAGGGACCGTTATGCTCGATTGTGGGTTCATGCCCCCTGATGACACGCTTGAGTGACAGAAACATGAGTCTAGGGGATGTGCTGTTGCCACAAGGGGGAAAACAATGGTGCTTGTAACCGCGGTTGCAAGGATTGTTTACTTTACGCATAGTGCTTTTTAATGCAGTTGTCTGTTGCTTTGGGTTTACACTTTGGGTGGGGCTCGCAACTTAATACCAGCGAGATGTTCTGGATAGATATCTCAAGGTGGATGATTAGTAATAGATGCAGTTGGATTTTGGTCTACTTATTTTGGCGTTTTGCCCATGCTTTTGAGCCTCTTCCTTTCTTTTGTAGCATAGTTAGCATTGCGGTGCATTCATAATCCTGTCAATTGCCCTTCTGTAATTTGTTCACCTCGCATAGCAGTTTTATCGTCTTTTGGGAGAGAGACATCACTAGTGAACATCACGTATCCCGGTCCATATCTTCATCACTGTTTCCACGCTTATTTAATTTTTTGCTTTTACTTTCAGTTGCTATCATTATCCCTTGTGTTTGATCCTTTGTGAACAACGAGACCGGAGAGATTGACAACCTCTCTGAACTTCGTTGGGAACAAAGTTATTTGTGTCTGTGTGCAGGTCCACGTCAGTTGCGCCGCTGACACCTACTTATCATCTCCGGAGTCCTACTGGAGACAAACCTTGGTATCTTTACTGAGGGAAATTTGCTGTTGTGCTACATCACACCTTCCACTTGGGGTTTACCAACGAAGGGCGAGAAATAACTATCATCACCTCGCACATCAAGCAGAGATTTCTGGCGCCGTTGTCGGGGACTCCGAGTGCTAAGATAGGGGAGTTGCACACTACCATTTACCTTTGTTTTTTAGTCTTGTTAGTTTACCTTTCAGTTTTTACTTTTGTGTCCCTTATCAAAAATACCAAAAATAACTACTAATGCTATCTTCACCATGGGTGTGGAACCACCCAAATATGGTAGGCTGGACATGCTTCACTTGGATCGTCTTCGATCAATTTGTGCTCACGCTAAAAACCCAACCGACTTGGTTGAGGGAAAATCATTGGATGAGCATGCTCATTATACGCGGCACGGCCTATCTCAGAAAGGGAAACACTTATGGGATCAAATACAAGTTTCTTATTGTTATGCTGAGTGTTTATGCCACATTTATGATTTTACTTGCTGCTATAATATAGAGCGTAAACACCTTCCTTTCCAATGTGAGTTTAATGAAAATGAGATCCTATCTTCTTATGCCAAAGGTGTTTATGATTACTTTGATGTTGAAAAGATTGAAGAGTTTGTTGCTTTTAAAGGTGCTTATGAGATTGCTTCTTTGATTGAAAAGTATTACGATACTATTCACAAGTATGAAAACTTTGTTGTTCTTGATTATTGCTTTGAGAATTATACTTCCAATGCTTATATTGAGGATATTAAAAATAGAATGCTTTCTGCCCAAGAATAGGCTAATGATTGCTATGAAGAGGAATCTTATGATTCCGAGGACTCACTTGATACTTCCCTTTCTGAAGATCTTGATACTTGCTTTGTTGTTGGCCATGATGCCACTATGGATGATGCTTACAAAGATGAACTTGCTATAGTTCCTTATGTGAAGCATGAAATTGTTGCTATTGCACCCACACTTGATTGCCCTATTATTCTTTTGAAATCTCACTATTCCGGAGAATTTTGCTCTTATCAAGGCTCAATGTGATGAGTTGCATCTATGTTATCAATCTAAAGACCGTGTTGAAAACTATGCACGTGTGATTGTAGTTCATGAACAACATGATTTATGTGATAGTTATATTCTTGATGTTGTTCATGATACTACTAAAAATTATTTTGAGAGAGGGAAGTTTGGTTGTAGAAACTTCCATATTACTAAAACTCCTCTCTTTATGTTGAAAGTTTTGAAGATGTTCTTGTTCCACCTTCCTATTTTGGTTTCTTTGTGCTTCTTTGATTTATTTTCATACAAGATGCCTATGCATAGGAAGTGGGTTAGGCTTAAATGTGTTTCATATTTTCTTCTTGATGCTCTCTTTTGATTCAAAATTCTTATTCTTGTGAGAGCATCTTCTATAATCTTTTTGCCTAGCTAATGGCTTTAAAGAAGCGCTTTCGGGAGGCAGCCCGCAATGAATTTAGGTTTTTATTTTTTCTTTTGTTTTGTTCTTAGTGGTCTTGATGATTGTTACTACTGTAGAAATATCATTGTATCTTTATTTTTCAGCTTTGTGCCAAGTTATAGCCTCTTATGATAAGGGAAGCAAAAGTTGTGACATGTTGTCCAGAAAACAGATTCTGTCCCTTGACAGAAAACTTCGAATAAAATCACCAGATCATCTTTTTTATCTGAATTTTTTTGACAGCATGCTCTATACAATTGTGAAACTTTCGTATGTTCTGAGTTTTTTTATTTGAGTTGCAGAAGTGCCCCGAAACAATTCTCTACTACCTGCTGTTCTGTTTTTCACAGATTCTGCCACGTTTTGCCTCTCTTCACTTTTGCAAACCTTAAGCTTGCTTTTTCTTTGCAAAAACTTTTTGGCACTCTTGAGAAACAGTATCTCTTCAAGAATATCTTTATATCCAGTGGGAAAAATTATTTTATTAAGGGTACTAACCTCTCTAAGCAGCTTATGATGAGTTATGTATGAAGGGAGTTTTCAAGTGTGCGATGGAAGATGATGAAAGAAGATCCAGGAGTGTCAAGCGCTCAAGCTTGGGGATGCCCCCATGCATACCCAATAAATATTCAAGGAGACTCAAGCGTCTAAGCTTGGGGATGCCCCCGTGCATCCCCTTCTCCATCAACAATCATCAGTTCGTCCTTCGTCTCACTATATTTTTATCACTTCATGCGTTATGTGCTATGCTTGGAGCGTCTCGCTCTTAGGTTTTATTTTTCTTTAGTTTTGCTTGCTGGTCATAACAAGTTAGACCCCATCTTTCTTTGTGTGGGAGAGAAACACGCTCCACTCTAATCTAGAACACATCATAGGATTTTTCCTGCTTATATTTTTGCTGTTGTGTGTTCTTTATCTTTTCGTAGCTGCTGCCATGTTTAGTTTTAGTCTTAGTTTGTCTTTAGCAAGAGCCTTGGCTTTTGTTTAGTTTGTTGCTGGAACTCTCTTTAGTTTTCATGTTTATCTTGTTAAGAGAGTTGGTTGTTGCACTGAGTTGTGTTTTGTCTTGGAAGTAGGTAATTGAGGTTGCTATTTAATTCTAGTAGTAACTTGCAATAGTTTTGAGGTATTGATGTGAGTAATGTCTGAACTTTTGGTGTCAAGAGCTCTAGCCTATTAGTGATAGGTGTCGTATTTTGATAAATCCGTGTGTATTTTCAAAACCTACAAAAACTAGTTGAGAACTCTAACTACTAGATGGATCACTAATATTTGGAGGGATCGAATATTAGAGTACACTCACGTACCATGAGTCGAGGATGCGCAAGGATAACCAAACCCCCATACACTCCTCCTCGGGGTACTTGTCTCTTTGTGAACCTCCTTATTAGATTGAGAGTTACCGATAATAAGTGCATGAGTTCTTCGGACTAATGTAAGTATTGAAAGTTGACGCTTCCACCTTCCCATATTTTAATAGCCTCTCCCGTGCCGTGCATTGCCTTCTTCTCACTCCGAGAGTTGGTGTTCACATTCGCCGGTACATCCAAACCCTTGGCATGATACGCTCTGTCATCATAAGCCTCTTTATATCTTTCTTCAAAACAGCCACCATACCTACCTATCAAGGCATTTCCATAGCCTTTCCGAGATATATAGCCATGCAACATCCACCTCTTCATGACTTGATCTTCATGTCATACATGTTCCTGCTACACTGGCAGCGACATACATTGCATACATCATGATAGCTACATCTTCTTTATGATTTAGAGTACCTTGTAAAGTGTGAAAGATCTCCTTTACCTTCTTGTAAAATAGAGTGTTGCCCTTAAGTGAGGAAAAGATCCCAAAGTGGACACAATAAAAGATCCCATAGAGGACAAATGAGAGTTAAATAGAAAGAGCTATTGAGGACACAAAAAAAATACAAAAAAATATAAAAAAGAGAAGAAATAAAAAGAGAGAAAGGGGCAACACTACTATCCTTTTGAGAGATCCACACTAGTACTCCCTTTATATCCTTGTACTCCATAGAGATGATCATTATGCATATAGCTATGTGGGGACCTTCACACTATAGAACTTGGCTTGCATATTCCAAGGATGAGCCTCCTCAAACGAGCTCTAGGTCTTCATGAGCGAGCAAGTTAGATGCACCCCCACTAGTTCCATTGGAGAGCCTCTTAGCTCTTATGTGCATCCGTTGCATGGCAATCCCTACTCCTCACATCATATCTATCATTTGGGATCTCTTGCCTATGATTGTCCTCATTGATATGAGCCTTTCTCATTCTTTTTTGTCTTCCTCCTCCTCCTCCGTACTTCTCTCTTTGCCATCCTAAGTGTCAACTCTCGTGCTTACGCTCATCCATTGCATGAGTGCTCAAAATATTGAAAAAGGAGTGGATCAAATTGACTTGTACCTAGCTAGTGGTCTGGGGACGAGTCAAGATAAGATTTCAGAAAAAGACCAAGTGTGAAACTTTAGTAGATTGAGTTCTCAACAAATAAATATTTTTCTCGTATTCCCTATCCCCCTTCTTGCACGCAAACACCATTTGGAGACATTCGAGTCACGGACAGCGAGAGCTCTTCCACCTAATGTTCTTTTGTTACTTGTTTCAATGCTAATATAGACTCTTCCATGTTATGACTTGAATTGAATCTCTAACCTTGATTGCTTTACTTTTCAAAGTTCTTATATGGTTGCTAGCATGTCACCACAGAAATTATGCTGTTATCATTTACCTACTCGAGGACGAGCAGGAATTAAGCTTGGGGATGCTGATACGTCCAAAACGTATCTATAATTTATGCTTGCTCCATGCATGTTTTGTGTGATATTGCTATGATCTAGATACACTTTCATACACTTTTGATCATATTTGGACTAACCTATTAACTCATTGCACCACAGTGCCAGTTCCTGTTTTCTGTTGTTTTTCTATTTCAGTTTTCCCCCATATAAAAAGTGCTCCAAAAATTCGGGAAAAATCAGATAAAAAATCAGCACAGAAGAACCTTCCGGAAGGACTTGAGTGGGGCCAGAGGGCCACCACCAGGGGCCCAGGCGCCCTGGTGGCGCGCCCCAGGGGCTGGCCGCGCCAGGGGGGCGCTTGGACCCCTGGATCCCCCCTTCGCCTATATATTCTCCGTGACGAGAAACCCTCGAGGACAAAACCCTTTTTCGCGATCTCGCCTCTGTTCCGCCGCCGCCGCGCTTCCGAGATCGGGAGCACCAGCAGACCTCTTCCCGGCACCCTGCCGAAGGGAGGGCCGACCTCCGGGAGTCTCCTCTTCACCATGGATGCTTCCCGGATGTGCCGTGAGTAGTTTCCTTTGGACCATGGGTCCGTGATCAGTAGCTATGTGATGTTCTCCCCCCTCTTTGTTCTTCATGGTATAGACCTCGTGAGCTGCCCTACATGATCGAGGCACTTTTGTAATCTTTCTGCTGTTGCTATGCTGAGTTTGATGGGATCTGATGGATTATGAGATTATGTTCAGATTGTGATTGAGTAATATATTTGGTTCTTATCTCTTATATTTTTTGTTCTTAAGTAATTCTTGCATGTTCTCCATTGCTGTTTATTGCTTTGGCCAAGTAGTAGGTAGTAACTCCAGGAGGAAACGTTATGCTCGATTGTGGGTTCATGCCCCCTAATGACACGCTTGAGTGACAAAAACATGAGTCTAGGGGATGTGTTGTTGCCACAAGGGGGAAAACAACGGTGCTTGTAACCGCGGTTGCAAGGATTGTTTACTTTACGCATAGTGCTTTTTAATGCAGTTGTCTGTTGCTTTGGGTTTACACTTTGGGTGGGGCTCGCAACTTAATACCAGCGAGATGTTCTGGATAGATATCTCAAGGTGGATGATTAGTAGTAGATGCAGTTGGATTTCGGTCTACTTATTTTGTCGTTCTGCCCATGCTTTTGAGCCTCTTCCTTTCTTTTGTAGCATAGTTAGCATTGCGGTGCGTTCATAATCCTGTCAATTGCCCTTCTGTAATTTGTTCACCTCGCATAGCAGTTTTATCGTCTTTTGGGAGAGAGACATCACTAGTGAACATCACGTATCCCTGTCCATATCTTCATCACTGTTTCCACGCTTATTTACTTTTTTTCTTTTACTTGCAGTTGCTATCAGTATCCCTTGTGTTTGATCCTTTGTGAACAACAAGACCGGAGAGATTGACAACCTCTTTGAACTTCGTTGGGAACAAAGTTATTTGTGTCTGTGTGCAGGTCCACATCAGTTGCGCCGCTGACACCTATTTATCATCTCCGGAGTCCTACTGGAGACAAACCTTGGTATCTTTACTGAGGGAAATTTGCTGTTGTGCTACATCACACCTTCCAATTGGGGTTTACCAACGAAGGGCGAGAAATAACTATCATCACCTTGCACATCACCCCCAACCTATTCGTAAGTACGATGGAGCCCTCGAAACAAGAATGATAACTCGTCAAGATGCACCGATGCAGAGAAATGAAGACATCAACGACAAGGATTAACTTCCTCGAGAAGGGAACAAGAACCAGAAGAATCGTTAGAATACGAAACCAAAACTTTACCCCTTACACTAAATTTTAATTCTCGGGATGAGAATGCTTTCTAGTGGGGGAAATTTGTAACAACCCCAGTGTCATGCTACAGTAACCACTTCTATTAATAAAAGATCCTTGTGGTTAACCATGCACTGATCATCATTAATTTGAAATCACATTCGAAATCCCCTTGGTTAGAATTTAAAACAAAATTGGAAATTAAACCTAACCCAAAAATTCTGCAACCATTTTTATTAAATGCCTAAAAGTCAGTAGGTCATATTAAAATAGAAATGGTATTTTATTACATTGTTTAAATATTGTAAACGGAACAAACAGTGCCTAAACCAACGACTTTTAATCCTTTTTAAATAAAGCAAAATCCAAATAATGTTAGTAGGCCACCAAACTTTTTGTAGCATCGCTATAAAGTGTAACAGTAATATTGGAGCTAGTCTCATAATTTACAAAAACCAAATGCTAGCTAAATGGAATAAAACAGAAAGTCAAAGGCAAACAGAAAAGACAGAAAAGAGGAAATAGAAAGGTCCAGGTGAAGTTAGCAACTTTGGATGTAAACAGCGCCATTGTTCACTTCACCACCTTCTTGTATCCGTTGGAGTCCTATTGGTTCGACATTCAACCTTAGCATCTTCGCTAAGGGAAACTTGTTGTTGTCTACATCTCAACCTTCCACTTTGAGTAACCAACGAGGGGGCGTTAATTCGTTCCATCACGCGGCCCCCACCCTGGCCACGTGGGGAGGGTGCCTGGACCCCTGGGCCCACTCCCGGCTCCCCCCTTTGGCCTATATATCAGTCGTCGTCCGAAAACCCTAAAAGAGGAGAGTTTTCACAAGTTCCGCCGCTGCTCCGTGGCGGAAACCAATAGAGGAGAAAAGACATCTCCGGAAGGCAGATTCCTCCGGGGAGACCACCTCCCGGAAGGGGAGATCATCGCCATCGTCATCACCATCGTCACGGGCATCATCGATATCATCATCAACATCATCCCCAACATCAACACCATCTTCATCTTCATCCAATCTCACCTCACAAGTTAAACTTGTGTTGTAATCCGTACTATCTATCCTCTCTACTCTACCGGTGTTGATTACTGTCGTGTGATGAATGCTATTGAGTTTTGTTGGAGAAATATCATTGTGTCCAGATTTTTTACCACCTATTTATCCCCTCTCATAATGATCTCTTTTATGTCTTGTGAGTACTTACTTTAGTTCTTGAGGACATGGGAGAAGTCTAGTTGTTAGTAGTCATATGACGTTGAAGTAATATGTGTTGTTTGATATTTAAGTTGTGTTGTTATTTTCCTAGTGGTGTTGTGTCAGTCGAACACTCAACACTTCGCCTTATTAAGGACCTAGGGGAATGCATTGTGTATAAAGAAAGCTTACGGTGGGTTGCCAGAGTGACATAAACCTAAACCCAAGTTCGCACGCTTTTGCACAAGGGAACAATGGATCATTGATCGTATTGCTATGGTTAGGCTTATGCCTTAATTACTATCTTGTATTTGCGGATGCTTGCAAGGTGTTTAATCATAAGAGTGCACTTATCTTAGTCTAGAGGGTGTACTAGCATAGATCCACCCACTCAACACTTATCAACATAGCACATAGTACAACTACGGATCATGGCGAAATCACGTGACTATTTCTCCCGTGTGTCCTCAAGAAGGCTTTAGCCTTTATAAGTTCAGTTGCTCGGCCTATCCTTTGCTCAAAAGGATCGGGCCACTTGTCACTCCTCGGTGCCTTTTTACTTTGATCGCTTTTACCTTTTTGTTGTTTATATCGAAAACCCCTAAAAAGTTATCTTTCAGTTCCTGCAGGTATTTCTTTGCCAAAGTCACTTACCAATACCTTCTGCTCCTCGTTGGGTTCGACACTCTTATTTATCGACAGCGCTACAAATGATACCCTAAAGTTGAGGGTCATCAAGTACTGTTTTCTGGCGCCGTTGCCGGGAGCGTAGCGCTATTAGTAAGTGAAGTTGGTAAGAAAGTTTTCATATTTCTATTTTTATTTTGCTGTTGCTACTTTTTGTCCTTATGGACACCTCTACTCTTGGATCGTTGTTTATGGGGAAACGCCCCCCAACTATGGTGGTCACTCCCACTCCTACTGAAATTGTGCCTTACAAAATACCATATAGTATTATCAATTATGTCTTAGCTAATCGATATGCAGGAGATAGACATCCAGGTGAACACTTGCTATATTTATCACAACTATGTTCATTATTCAAGGTTGCAGGTGTGTCAATGGAGTTCTTCATGAAGAAATTATTCTCCATATCACTTATAGATAAAGCTTCCGATTGGTATAAGCTCCTCGATAACTCACATCTACTTAATTGGGAAGAGCTTATGTCTCTCTTTTATACAAAGTTTTATCCTCTTCATGAAATTCATCGAGACAGGAACTACATCTATAACTTTTGGTCTCGTGACGGAGAGAGCATTGCTCAAGCCTGGGGGAGACTGAAGTCCCTAATGTTCAAATGTCCCATTCATGAACTCCCCAAAGATATTATACTTACAAATTTTTATGCCAGGCTTTCTCGTCAGGATAAGGAGATGTTGGATGCCTCCTCTAGCGGGGTATTACAAACAAGAAGCGTTGAAGAAAAGTGGGATCTCATTGTGAGGATCCAGAATAACACCGAAGACTGGGAAATTGATAAAGGTATTGACCCCGCTATAAATTATGAGTATGATTACATTGAGAGCTATGTGAAAACTGATTATTTTAATATCTTTTGTTCTAATATTGGTCTTGATTCCCAGCTTATGATTGATTTTTGTAAGAACTTTGCCTCTCACATTGCCGCTTCTAAGGAGGAGAAGGATCAATATCATAAACCTTTTAAAGAATTACCTGTTGATATAAATGTTGCGACCCTATTCTGCCTACAGTTTTTTATGAAAAGCCCACTTTTCCTACAAGGATCAGAGAGCCAACTTTTGTGACAGGCATAATAAACAAAAGTGGGAGACGAACCGACAAACCTGAGGACCTGATCAAGGTCAATCCTCAAGTTGCGGTGGTTCGATTTAGTTACTAATGATGTTTCAGATTTCATTATAATTTTTTGTGCTGTTTCAAATAACATTGTCACTTCCAAGAATAAAAGCCCAATTTCAGGTACACCAGTTGTATTTGTCAGGTACACCCGTTGTATTTGTCAAAATAGGAGATCACAATTATTACGGGCTATGCGATTTGGGATCAAGTGCTAGTGTCATTCCTTATTCACTCTATCAGGAGATCATGGGTGAGATTTCACCATGTGAACTTGAAGAGATTGATGTTACTATTTATTAGCAAATAAAGAAACTATCTCTCTCATTGGAATTGTGAGAGATGTTGAAGTCCTATGCGGAAAGGTCAAGTATCCTGCCGACTTTCTTATACTTGGTTCAGTGCAGATAGTTTTTGCCCTATTATCTTTTATAGACCTTTCCTCAGCACTTGTGGTGCTATAATAGATTACAAAAAAGGTAAAGTTTCTATTGAATTCAATGGTGAGCCTTATGAATTTAACTTTTCTAAGTTCTCCAAGAAGCCTCGTGGTGCTGATTTACCTAGTGATGATAAAATTATTAAAAATATTGCTTCTATTGCTATTCCTCCTAATGATCCTTTGCAGCAATATTTTGAAGACCATGAGAATGATATGCATATGCAGGAGAGAAATGAGTTAGACGAAATATTCGCAAGACAGACTGCTATCCTGAAGCACACCCTTCCGGTTGAACCTTTAGGGATACTAACACAACTAAAAGAAGACCTGGTGTTTGACCTCAAACCACTGCCCGATACGCTCAAGTATGCTTATTTAGATGAAAAGAAAATATATCATGTTATTATCAATGCTAACCTTTCAGGATTTGAAGAAGAGCGATTATTGGAGACACTTTTCAGACACCGTGGTTCCCTAGGCTATACCATTGATGACCTTAAGGGGATTAGTCCATCAATTTGCCAACACACTATCAATCTCGAACCAGATGCTAAGCCAGTTGTTGATCATCCACGACGGCTGAACCCAAAGATGAAGGGTGTGGTTAGGACGGAGATTCTCAAGATTCTAGCCGCACATATCATATATCCTATAGCTTATAGTAGGTGGGTAAGTCCAGTTCATTGCGTTCCTAAGAATGGAGGTATGGTTGTTGTTCCTAATGATAAAAATGAACTAATACCTCAAAGAGTTGTTATTGGATATAGAATGTATATTGATTACTGGAAATTGAACAAAGCGACCAGGAAGGAGCACTACCCGCTGCTCTTTATTGATCAGATGCTAGAGAGGTTGTCTAAAACACCCACTTTTGCTATCTTGATGGGTACTCTGGCTTCTCTCAAATTCATGTCAACACTACCTATCAAGAGAAGACCACTTTCACGTGTCCTTAGGTACTTATGCTCACAGGCGTATGCCTTTTGGTTTATGCAATGCACCTGCTACTTTTCAGAGATGCATGTCTGCTATTTTTCATGGTTTCTGTGAGGAGATTGTGGAAGTCTTCATGGACAATTTCTCCGTCTATGGAACTTCCTTTGACCAATGTCTCCACAATCTTAATAAAGTCTTGCAGAGATGTGAGGACAAAAATTTAGTTCTAAACTGGGAGAAGTGCCATTTCATGGTTAACGAAGGGAATTGAAGTGGAAAAGGCGAAGATTGAATCTATTGAAAGGATACCCTATCCAAGGGATATTAAAGGTATTCGTAGTTTTCTCGGTCATGCTGTTTTCTATAGAAGATGTATTAAAGACTTTTCTAAGACCTCGAGACCCCTCACTAATCTTATCCAGAAGGATGTTCCTTTTGTATTTGATGAAGATTGTAAGGAGGCCTTCGAATTTCTTAAGAAATCTTTGATAACCGCTCCTATGGTACAACCACCTGGCTGGAAATTGCCCTTTGAAATTATGTGTGATGCTAGTGATTTTGCTGTTAGAGCTATTTCAGTACAAAGGGTTGATAAGAAATTGAATGTTATACATTATGCTAGCAAGACCCTTGATATTGCCCAGAAGAATTATGCTACTACTGAGAAGGAATTCTTAGCAGTAGTGTTTTCTTGTGATAAGTTTAGACCCTATATTGTAGATTCAAAAGTTATTATTCATACTGATCATGTTGCTCTTAAGTACCTTATGGGGAAGAAGGATGCCAAACCAAGACTCATCAGGTGGGCACTCATTCTTCAAGAATTTGATTTATAGATTGTTGATAGGAAAGGAGCAGACAATCCGGTGGAGGACAATCTTTCAAGGATGGAAGATATACCGCATGACCCCATCCAAGTCAACGACAGTTTTCCAGATGAACAACTTGTCCTTGTAAAAGTACAATATCTTTCCGATCCTTAGTTTGCAGATTATGCTAATTTTATCGTCGCAAAGTATTTGCCTCTAGGTTTAACGTTTCAGCAAAGGAAGAAGTTCTTCCATGATTTGAGGCACTACTTTTGGGATGACCCTCATCTTTTCAAAGAAGGTCCGGACGGGATCGTGAGAAGATGCATACCGGAACATGAGGAAAAGGACGTTCTCAGACAATGTCATGATAGTACCTACGGAGGACATCATGCCGGTGAGAGGACCGCACATAAGGTTCTCCAATCAGGTTTTTATTGGCCTACTCTCTTTAAAGATGCTAGAAATTATGTTTTATCTTGTGATAAGTGTCAGACATTTGGTAATATTAGTAGGAGGAATATGATGCCTATGAATTACTCACTAGTGATTGAACCTTTTGATTGTTGGGGTTTTGATTTTATGGGTCCTTTTCCTCCCTCACATAAGTACACTCACATTCTAGTAGCCGTGGATTATGTAACCAAGTGGGTTGAAGCAATCCCCACTGAGAGTGTTGATCACAAGACATCTTTGAAAATGCTCAAAGATGTATTTTTTCCTAGGTTTGGTGTACCTAGGTATCTTATGACTGATGGATGATCACACTTCACGCATGGAGCTTTTAGAAAAGCTTTAGCCAAGTACGATGTCAATCATAGAATTGCTTCACCGTACCATCCTCAAACTAGTGGGCAAGTTGATCTCACCAATAGAGAGATCAAGTTGATCTTACAAAAGACAGTTAATAGTTCTAGGAAGGACTGGTTAAAGAAGTTAGGAGATTCTTTGTGGGCGTATAGAACTTCTTACAAAAACCCCATGGGCATGTCCCCGTATAAGATGGTCTATTGCAAAGCTTGCCATCTGCCATTAGAATTAGAACACAAAGCTTCCTGGGCTGTTAGAGAGCTTAATGTTGACCCAAATTTAGCTAGTGAAAAGTGTCTCATGAACTTGACTTCTCTAGATGAGTGGAGAAGTGAAGCTTATGAGAGTGCTAAAATGTCTAAGGAAAAGGTAAAGAAGTGACATGATAGAAGGATTCTGAAACGAGAATTTAATGTTGGTGATAAAGTTTTATTGTTTAGATCCCATTTTAGGTTTTCTCCAGGTAAACTAATTTCCAGATGGGAAGGACCATTTCATATCGAAGAAGTATACCGCTCCGATGCAATCAAAATTAACAATTTTGATGGCACCAAACCTCAAGTTGTAAATGGCAAAGACTCAAGCATTACGTGGCGGGAGACCCCGTCAATGTTGATGTAAATTTAATACACATGACAACTCATGAAGAATATGTTGCAGCCCGATTTCAGACACCAGCAGAAGCAGAATAAGAAAAGGTATGTATTACGGTAAGGAAGCATCGCGAAACCGCCATAAAAGTTCCATATTATGAGTTTTTGCAATTCAGAACCTAATTGGAGCCGGAGAGGAGCCCCAGGGGGCCCAGGCGCCCCCTGGCACGGCCTACCTCCTGGCCATGCCGGGTGGCCACCTGGACACCCCGGAGTCCGTCTCCGACTCCACTTTGGCTCGTTACCTTCCTTTTGTTGCAGAAATTTTTGCTATATATTTGCCCGGATAGTCCCGGCACCGTATCTCGCGATTTCGTGTGTTTTCTTCTCGAGTTGTTTCTACCAGCACAAAGGGTGATTATTAGAGATGTCTTCTTGTGGCTCGAGCGGAGAAGACTTCTTGGGGCGACGTCTACGCCATGTTCAGCAGGATCTAAACCAAGGGAAGCACGTTGATTGGGCTACAGAAGAATAAATCGCCGCAAGACAAGCGATGATGGAGCGTTGTGTGCGGGAGGAAGTCAGGATCATTACTGCCCAACAACAAGGAGGTCCAAGCAACCCCATCATGGTGGGATCTGTCCAACCTCAATATGATCTTTCTCTTAACCTTTCAGGAACTCCCCCTTCACTCTAGGATCAATGTACGATCTCCTCAATATGCATTACCAATCAATTGTGCGAAGATTTCCGTGTACTGAAAGTACAAGTGGAACTCTTGGAATTAGAAAATCGAACCCTTCGCCGTGTCATCAGAGATCTGAAGAATGAACAACAAGAGGCATGAGGAGTAAATCTCCTTGGCTAATGGCATACCCTTAGCTTGTTCCAAGCTTGGGGGAGTGCCCATTATCTTTATCTTAGTCTTTTAGAGTCAAGTAGAGTCGTATCATGTCTAGGAAGTTATTATATGAAATAGGTGTTTGCATCGAGGTCAATCACTCCTTCTGTGGAGAGTATGTATCCGTGAGTGTGGAGTCGTCTATGATGGAATATTAATGAGAAGTATATTGGTTACTTCGCTGCACTCGGTATTTTCTTCACGCAATCGGCCTTATATGATGATTCTTATGGGGGAGTATTGACCTTATATCGGGTATGTGATACGTCTCAAACGTATCTACTTTTCCAAACACTTTTGCTATTGTTTTGCCCTCATTCTTGCATGATTTGGACGAAACTAACCCGGACTAATAGTGTTTTCAGCAGAGCTGACTGTATGGTTTTATTGTGCGCAGGAAAATGGATTTTTGGACGTCCCGGAAAATTCCTAGAAAATTACCAGAAAATCCATGCACCCGAAGGGACCAGATGCCAGAAGTGGGACCAGAGGGGAGCCCAGGGGCCCCAGGCGCCCCCCTAGCGCGGCCAGCGGTGGGGTTGTGCCCTCTGGCCGCCTGGGGGCCTCCCCCTCCTCTGGTGCTCTACTGATGCTCCTATTTATTCCCGTGACGCGAAAACCCCAGAACAGAAGTCGTTTTCCCAATTATCATCGCAGAGCCGCCGGCACCCTCTGTTCTTCTCCAGGAGGGCTAATCTGGAGGCTGTTTTGGCCTCCGGAGAGGGGAGATCATCGCCATCTTCATCATCATCACCACTCCATCCTCCCTCCATGACTTCTCCATCCATCTGTGAGTAATTCCCTGCTGTAGGCAAAGGGGATGGTAGGGATTGAACGAGTTATATCATGTAATAGTTTATCAAATTGTTGGGGGCATGTTGCCTATCATCTAGATTGGTGTTTATCGTCTTTGCTTCAACTTGTTGCTCTTAATGCTTGTCACTTTGGGCCCGAGTGCCATGATTTCAGATCTGAACACTATGTGTTTTCATGAATATATTTGTGTTCTTGATCCTATCTATGAGTTGTTTGCACCTGTTATAGTCTGGAACCGGCGATCCTAAAGGTGACAGCTTGGGACACCAAAGGGGATGGACTATAATTTGAGGATTCCGTGTATCCATTGATTGTTAATGCTTTGTTCCGATGCTCTTTGACAGGAGCACCTTAATCTCCATAAGTTCCTTTTGTCCCCGTTCGTAGCGGGATGGTAGGACAAAAGATGTTGTGCAAGTTCTTATTGCAAGCACGTACAACTACCTGTGGGATACATGCCTGATGTTTGATTTATGCCTAGATGATCTTTGCTTTTCTGTGTGCCTTGCCTCAAGTTGATTACATGATGTGTCTTATCCATGCAGTGCCCAACCATCCATCTCCCTAGCCTACAGTGCTTTTAATTCTGCTGGTTACTAGTTATTTACTTTTGCTGTTTGCTATTACCGTTGCTATCATCACTACCATATCGCAGTTGATATTAATATATTGTTGCAAGTAAGTGTATCTCAGGTGCGGTGGAATTGACAACTCCATTGTTAAAGCTTGTGGATATTCTTTGGCTCCCATGAGTCGAATCAATAAACTGGGTTATCTTACCCGCGAAAACTATCTCGATCCCCTGCAGTTGTGGGTTATCAGTATGGCTTTAAAAACTTTATTTAAATTTTGGCAAACATAGCTTTGGTCATGACAACATGCATGTTTTCTCAAGTAGCAACATAGCCAAAACCTTTATGTTATTATGCTTGAAGTGTTATGTTGACAAGGAAGGCGACTTCATGTGCCATGCTTACCTTAATGTTTATGATTTATATGTTTTGCATCTAAGTTAGCATCAATTGTATGTTCTCTCAAAGCCTTTGCTAGCCAAACTCTTTCCCAAGTAGATTTTTGCTTGTGCATCCATACCCTGAAACCAATATCTCCCATATGAGTCCACCATACCTTCCTATTCGTGGTATTCCCCTGCCACTCCTAAAAATATAGAATTTATGTGTTATCCTTAAGTGTTCAAAATCTTCTGTTTTGTGCCTATTTTTTAGCTCATGAGGAAGTAGTAGGTAATTCATGATCTTCTTAAGTTGGACAAGTTTTACCCCGGGATTGCATGTCTAATCTGCAAACCCATAATACGAGGAGTAACTGGCATGAGTGCGCCCAGCTCGAAAAATAATGTAACAAACAAACCCTCCTTCACGCTTGGTCTATGAGAAATCAGAAACTTTGGCAGTGATAAACAATGGAGATTAAGGGGATGTGGTCGTCCCCACTTGGGAGCCGTTCCTCGAAAATTGTCCATCTTGAGAAGTAATTGAGCTATCTATTAGCATTCGTTGAAAAACTATGAACCTCCCAAAATTTATTTTCATTCTGTTTGATTTAAGGATAGCACATGAGTTTTCCCTGCTTGCCTATAACAAGGCCTATCTTTTACTTTTATGTTGAGTCAAATTCCTACTTCCTTCCTTCCTTAAAGAGAACAGACACTTGATGCTGATGAGGATTCATTCATATAATGCTGCATTAAGTTTTGCAATGCCACATCATTGTTGCCATTATCTTTTGATAAGTAAGTAGTTTGCGAAAGCTTTTGCCAAGCAAACATCTTCCTTTGTGTTAGCATTTTCACTTCATGACTAATAACTTGTTCTTTAAAAATCTTCAAATTGTTTCATTATAAAGTGAAAGAGCAAAAGTAAAATTTATTAGTTGTCCTTTGACCAAGGATATGTCTGCCATAATTTGATGAGTTTTCTCAGCCCTACTTTTAATTATAATTGTTATTACTTTATCATAAGGACCTTATGAGTTGAGGTTGTTGTTGAGGATGTTTGAGTTCGATGAAGAAATATTGATGCTTCTTGTTCGTATTCTATTTATCGACACTTCACTCTCTAAACTTGTAGACAGGTTTACCGAGCTCACTATTCGCTTGGGGACGCGAGGTCTAAGCTTGGGGGAGTTGATACGTCCAAAATGCATCACTATTTTATATAGTAATTCTTTCTTATTCATTGATATATTTCATGTTATGATGCTATTCTTATGTTGTTTTGGCTTGATTTACAAAGTTTGCAACTTTTCGATGCCGAAGCAGCAGACGCAGGATTCAGCGGTAAAAAAGTGGACGCTGAGTTGCTGAAGAAGAAGACCTCCAAGTTACCTGAAAATCGACGGAGCTCATTTTCCAGAAGGATGATGAAGACACGCAAAAGAGGTGCTAGAGGGCGGCCACAGGGTGCCCAGGCGGCAACCTGGCGCGGCCACCACCCTGGCCGCGCAGGGAGGGCGCCTGGACCCCTGGGGCCACTCCCGGCTCCCCCCTTTGGCCTATATATCACTCGTCGTCCGAAAACCCTAAGAGAGGAGAGTTTTCGTGAGTTCCGCCGCCGCTCCATGGCGGAAACCAAGAGAGGAGAAAAGACATCTCCGGCGGGAATATTCCGCCGGGGATACCACCTCCCGGAAGGGGAGATCATCGCCATCGTCATCACCATCGTCACGGGCATCATCGAGATCATCATCAACATCAGCACCATCTTCATCTTCATCCAATCTCACCTCACAAGTTCAACTTGTGTTGTAATCCGTACTATCTATCCTCTCTACTCTACCGGTGTTGATTACTGCCGTCTGATGAATACTATTGAGTTTTGTTGGAGAAATATCATTGTGTCCAGATTGTTTACCACCTATTTATCCTATCTAATCATGGTCTATTTTATGTCTTGTGAGTAGTTACTTTAGTTCTTTAGGACATGGGAGAGGTCTAGTTGTTAGTAGTCATATGACGTTGAAGTAATATGTGTTGTTTGATATTTAAGTTGTGTTGTTATTTTCCTAGTGGTGTTATGTGAGTCGAACACTAAAAACTTCGCCTTATTAAGGACCTAGCGGAATGCATTGTGTATAAAGAATGCTTATGGTGTGTTGCCGGAGTGACAGAAACCTAACCCCAGCTCGCACGCTTTTGCACAAGGGAACAATGGATCATCGATCGTATTGTTATGGTTAGGCTTATGCCTTAATTACTATCTTGTATTTGCGGATGCTTGCAAGGTGTTTAATCATAAGAGTGCACTTATCTTAGTCTAGAGGGTGTACTAGCATAGATCCATGATACGTCCAAAATGCATCACTATTTTATATAGTAATTCTTTCCTATTCATTGATATATTTCATGTTATGATGCTATTCTTATGTCGTTTTGGCTTATTTTACACAGTTTGCAACTTTCTGATGCCGAAGCAGCAGACGCATGATTCAGCAGTAAAAAGTGGAGGTTGAGTTGCTGAAGGAGAAGACCTCCAAATTACCTGAAAATCGACGGATGGTATTTTCCAGAAGAATGACGGGGACACGCAAAACGGAGACCAGAGGGGCCACCAGGAGCCTAGGCGCCCCCATGGCGCGGCCCCACCCCTAGCCGCACCGGGTGGCCTCCTGGACCCCTGGGGCCACCCCAGGCTCTCCCCTCTGGCCTATTTATCCCTTGTCGTACAAAACCCTAAGGGGGGAGAGTTTTCGCGAGTTCCGTCGCCGCTCTGTGGCGGAAACCAATAGAGGAGAAAAGAAATCTCCGGCGGGCAGATTACGCCGGGGATAACACCTCCCCGAAGGGGAGATCATTGCCATCATCATCAAAATCGTCACGGGCATCATCGAGATCATCATCTGCATCATCCCCAACATCAGCACCATCTTCATCTTCATCCAATCTCACCTCACAAGTCCAACTTGTGTTGTAATCCGTACTATCTATCCTCTCTACTCTATCAGTGTTGATTGCTACCGTGTGATGAATTCTATTGAGTTTTGTTGGAGAAATATCATTGTGTCCAGATTGTCTACCACCTATTTATCCCCTCTGATCATGATCTCTTTTATGTCTTGTGAGTACTTACTTTAGTTCTTGAGGACATGGGAGAAGTCTAGTTGCTAGTAGTCATATGACGTTGAAGTAATATGTGTTGTTTGATATTTAAGTTGTGTTGTTATTTTCCTAGTTGTGTTGTGTGAGTCGAACACTCAACACTTTGCCTTATTAAGTACCTAGGGTAATGCATTATGTATAAAGAATGCTTACGGTGGGTTGCCGAAGTGACAGAAACCTAAACCCCGGTTCGCACGCTTGATACGTCCAAAACGTATCTATAATTTCTGCTTGCTCCATGCCTCTTTTGTGTGATATTGCTATGATGTTGATGAACTTCCATACAATTTTGATCATATTTGGACTAACCTATTAACTCAGTGCACCCCAGTGCCAGTTCCTGTTTTCTTCTTTTTTTCTATTTCAGGTTTCCCCCATATTAAAAGTGCTCCCAAAATTCGGGAAAAATCCAATAAAATTCAGCGCAGAAGAAGCTTCGGGAATCACCGAGGGGGGTCCAGAGGGGACCCACCAGGGCCCCAGTCGCCCTCCCGACGCGCCCTAGGGTGGGGCCACGCCAGGGGGCGCCTGGACCCCTGGTGGCCCGCTGGCTGCCCCCCTTCGCCTATTTATTCCTCGTGACGTGAAACCCCCGTGACGGGAACCCTTTTTCGCGATCTCTCCTCTGTTCCGCCGCCGCCGCGCTTCCAAGATCGGGAGCACCAGAAGACCTCTTCCCCGCACCCTGCCGGAGGGAGGAACCACCTCCGGGAGCTTCTCCACCACCATGGATGCTTCCCGGATGAACCGTGAGTAGTCCACCTTGGACCATGGGTCTATGATCAGTAGCTATGTGATGTTCTCCTGCCCTCTTTGTTCTTCATGGATTAGACCTCGTGAGCTGCCCTACATGATCGAGGCACATATGTAATATTTTTTTTGTTGCTATGTTGAGTATGATGGGATCCGATGGATTATGAGATTATGTTCAGATTGTGTTTGAGTGAAATATTTGATTCTCCTCTTTTATATTTATGTTCTTGAGTAATTCGTGCATGTTCTCCGTTGTTGTTTATTGCTTCGGCCAAGTAGTAGGTAGTGACTCCAAGAGGGAGCGTTATACATGATTGTGGGTTCATGCCCCCCGATGACTAGCTTGAGTGACAGAAACATGAGTCTAGGGAATGTGTTGTTTCCACAAGGGGGAAAATAATGGTGCTTGTACTTGCGGGTGCAAGGATTGTTTACTTTACGCAAAGTTCTTTAATGCAGTTGTCCGTTGCTTTGACTTTACACTTTGGGTGGGATTCACAACTTAATACCAGCGAGATTTTCTGGATAGATATCTCAAGGTGGATGATTAGTAGGTAGATGCAGATGGATTTCGGTCTACTTGTCTTGGCGTACCGCCCATGCTTTTGAGCCTCTTCCTTTCTTTATAGCATAATTAGCACTGGTTTGCGCGCATAATCCTGTCAATTGCCCAGCTGTAATTTGTTTACCTCGCATGGCTATTTTACCGTCTTTTGGGAGAGAGACATCACTAGTGAACATCATAGGACCCCGGTCCATAATTCCAATACTATTTACACGCACTATCAATTTACTGCTTTATTTACTTTTCCGTTGCTATCACTATCATTATTATCCCGTGCGTTTTATCCTTTGTAAACAACAAGGACGGAGGAATTGACAACTCCTCTGTACTCGTTGGGAAGCAAAGTGATTTGTTGTGTGTGCAGGTCCAGGGGAAGTAAGCAACCCTGAGTTGTGAACGGCGTCATTGTTCACTTCACCACCTTCTTGTATCTGTTGGAGTCCTATTGGTTCGAAACTTAAACCTTAGCATCTTCGCTAAGGGAAATTGCTGTTGTCTACATCTCAACCTTCCACTTTGGGTAACCAACGAGGGGACGAGAATTCGTACCATCAAAAGCAATTTCTGACGCCGTTGTCGGGGACTCCACTCTTCAAGATAGGGGAGTTGCACACTATCTTTTCTCTTTGATTTTTAGTCTTGTTAGTTTATCTTTCAGTTTTTGCTTTAGTGTCCTTTATCAAAAATCAAAAAAATAGTTATCTTGCTTGCTGCTACTATGGGTTCTCCGAGAACACCAAGTTGTGTGACATCACTAGTCACAACAATAGTGACTTTATCTGCACTCCTATTGCTACACCTGCTACTTCAGCACCTTCTTATGAGATTAAACCTGCTTTGCTGAACCTTGTTATGAAAGATCAATTCTCCGGTGCTAGAGATGATGCTGCTTTGCACTTAAATAATTTTATTGAGCTCTGTGATATGCAAAAGTACAAAGAAGTAGATGGTGATATTGTTAAGCTTAAGCTTTTTCCTTTCTCCTTGAGAGATGGAGCTAAAATCTGGTTTCAATCCTTGCCTAGGAATAGCATAGATTATTGGGACTAGTGCAAGGATGCTTTTATTGGGAAGTACTACCCCCCTGCTAAGATTATCCAATTGAGGAGCTATATTATGAATTTTAAGCAATTGGATAATGAACATGTTGCCCAAGCTTGGGAACGCATGAAATCTCTTGTTAAGAATTGCCGTACGCATGGTTTGACTACTTGGATAGTTATCCAAACTTTTTATGCGGGCTTGAACTTTACCTCGCAGAACTTGCTAGATTCGGCCGCGAGAGGAACCTTTATGTCAACTACACTTGGTGCTGCCACAAAACTTCTCGATGAGATAATGACCAACTATTCCCAATGGCACACCGAAAGAGCTCCAACAGGTAGGAAGGTAAACTCTGTCGAGGAGATCTCCTCCCTAAATGAAAAAGTTGACTTGATTATGTCTCTACTTACCAAGCAATCTCCTATTGATCCTCATGATGTTCCTTTAAATTCTTTGCTTGCTCAAGATCAAGTAGATGTCAACTTTATCTCTAGAAACAACTTCAATAACAATGCTTATAGGAGTAATTTTGGTAGCAACCCTAGACCGTTCCCCTCCAACAACTATGGGAACAATAACACTTATCCTAGCACCAAAAACTCCACTTCTGAATTAGAGATTATGCTTAAAGACTTTATCACTACCCAAAAAGCCTTCAACAAGAGTGTAGAGGAAAAACTAGACAAATTAGATAACCTCTCGTCGAAGGTAGACAATTTATCCCATGAAGTAGAATTGCTTAAAATTAGATAACCTCTCGTCGAAGGTAGACAATTTATCCCATGAAGTAGAATTGCTTAAAATTAGAACTTCTCCTCTTGAGGAGAGGAAGGTCACTCCTATGAATGCTATCCAAGTGAAAATTAATGAAAACATTATGATGATGGCTAAAATCAAAGAGAGATGGGCTACAGAAAAGGAGGAAGAAGATAGAATTAAGAGCCTTCCTACACACCATACCATTGCTACTATCCAAGTGGTTGAGGATATCCAAACTCTTCGCACCCAATGCACCCCTAGTCCCATAGGACCTATTAATGGTGATGCTATGACCTCAACCGTAGAAGAAGAAATTCCTATGACTTTAGAAGCTACCACACAAGTGAGCCTAAAGGACACCACTACCACTTTACTTGATAGTAGTGACCTTGATTTTGATAATTGTACCCTTTCTGAAGTTATTCGTTTCCTTCACAAGATGTCTAGAGACCCCCACACTAGCACACTTAATATTGCCTTCATGGAGCATATCACTAATGCTCTCATTAAACCTAGGGAGGAGAAGCTTATGGTAGAAGCCTCCATACCTAGAAAGCTAGAATATGGTTGGGATCCTATGATTAAAATTAAGTTGAATAACTTTTCTTGCTATGCTTTATGTGATGTTGGAGCTAGTACCTCCGTTATGCCCAAAAGAATGTATGATATATTTGAATCGAAACCTTTTGATCCTTGTTCGTTTGGTGTTCGTCTTGTCGATTCTTCAGGGAAGAAACCTTTGGGGAAGATCGATGATGTTCTTATCATTGTCAATGACAATTATGTTCCCGTTGATTTTACTATTATGGACATTGAATGTGAACCTTCTTGTCCAATAATTTTGGGACGTCCTTTTCTTCGCACCATGGGTTCTGTTATTGATATGAAAGAAGGGACTATAAAATTCCAATTCCCTCTCAAGGAGGGGATGGAACACTTCCCTAGGAAAAAGATTATGTTGCCTTTTGAGTCCGTCACACGGGCTAGTTATTTTCTTGAAAAGACTTGATCTATTTGCATTAAGCCTAACTAATGGCTTTAAAGAAGCGCTTTCGGGAGGCAGCCCGCAACGAATTTAGGATTTACTTTTTGTTTTTCTTCTGTTTTTAGTGGTCTTGATGATTGTTACTACTGTAGCAACATCATTGCATCTTTACTTTTCAAGCTTTGTGCAATTTATAGCCTCGTATGACAAGGGAAGTGAAAGTTGTGGCATGCTGTCCAGAAAACAGATTCTGTCCTCGTGACTAGAAAAATAACAGCAAAATCCCAGTTCATCTTTTTGAGCTGAAATGTTTACACAGCATGCTCTATACAATTACGGAACTTTTGTATGTTCTGAGTTTTTTTATTTGAGTTGCAGAAGTATCCCTAAAAAATTCTTTACTACCTGCTGGTCTGTTTTTCACATATTCTGTCCTGTTTTGCCTTTCCTTCATTTTGCGAACCTTAAGCTTGCTTTTTCTTTGAAAAAACTTTTTGGAAATCTTGAGAAACAGTAGCTCTTCAAGAATATCTTTATTTCTAGTAAGGTAAAATTTATTTTATTATGGGTACTAACCTCGCTAATCAGATTATGATGAGTTATGTATGAAGGGAGTTTTCAAGTGTGCGAGGGAAGATGATGAAAGAAGATTAAGAAGTGTCAAGCGCTCAAGCTTGGGGATGCCCCCATGCATCTCCAAGAAATAATCAAGGATACTCAAGCGTCTAAGCTTGCGGATGCCCCCGTGCGTCCCCTTCTCCATCGACAATTATCAGTTCGTCTCTCGTTTCACTATATTTTTATCACTTCATGTGTTATGTGCTATGCTTGGAGCGTCTCGCTCTTAGGTTTTATTTTTAGCTTTCTTTAGCTTTGGTTGCTGTTCATAACAAGTTAGAACTCATCTTTCTTTGTGTGGGAGAGAAACACGCTCCACTTCTAAAATCTAGAACACAACATAGGATTTTTTCATGCTTATCTTTGCTGTGTTTGTTCTTTATCTTTTTCATAGCTACTGCCATGGTTAGCTCTTAGTTTTCATGCTTATCTTTTTAAAGAGCTTTTGTTTAGTTTGTTTCTGGAACTCTCTTGAGTTTTCATGTTTATCTTGTTTAGAGAGTTTGCCTGTTGCACTGAGTTTTGTGTCTTGACTCGAAGTAGGTAATTGAGGTTGCTATTCTTTTGTAGTAGTAACTTGCAATAGTTTTGAGGTATTGTTTTGAGTAATGTTTGGAATTTTGGTGTCAAGAGATCTAGCCTATTAGTGATAGATGTCGTATTTTGGGCAATCCGTGTTTATTTTCAAAACTTACAAAATTAGTTGAGAACTTTATCTACTAGATGGATCACTACTCTTCTGAGGGGTCGAATATTAGAGTACACTCACGTACCATGAGTCTAGGATGTGCAAGGATAACCAAACCCCCATACACTCCTCCTCGGGGTACTTTTCTCTTTGTGAACCTCCTTATTAGATTGAGAGTTACCGATAATAAGTGCATGAGTTCTTCAGACTAATGTGAGTATTCGAAAGTTGACACTTCCACCTTCCCATATTTTTCTAGCCTCTCCTGTGCCGTGCATTGCTTTCTTCTCACTCTGAGAGTTGGCGTCCACCTTTGCCGGTACATCCAAACCCTTGGCACGATACGCTCTGTCACCATAAACCTCCTTATATCCTTCCTAGAAACAGCCACCATACCTACCTATGAAGGAATTTCCATAGCCTTTCCGAGATACATTGTCATGCAACATCCATCTTCTCATGACTTGATCTTCATGTCATACATGCTACTTGCTTGATCGATGAGCCACATGCTAGTTGGGACTTGCCCTAATCATTGCTACATGATGCGCTAGTATCATTGCATATCCTACTACACTGGCAGAGGCATACATTTGCATACTTCATGATAGTTACATCTTCTTTATGATTTGAGTACTTTGTAAAGTGTGAAAGATCTTCTATACTTTTTGTAATATATAGAGTGTTGCCACTAAAGTGAGGAAAAGATCCCAAAGTGGACAAATTAATAGATCCCAAAGAGGACAAATTAAAAGATCCCAAAGAGGACAAATGAGAGAAATAGAAAGAGCCATTGAGGCCTCCAAAAAAATAGAAAAAATAGAAAAAATAGAAAAAATGAGAAAAAGAAATAAAAAGAGAGAAGGGGGCACACTACTATTCCTCTTGAGATATCCACACTCGTACTCCCTCTTATATCTTGTACTCCATAGAGATTATCATTTATGCATATAGCTATGTGGGGACCTTCACACTATACAACTTGGCTTGTATATTCCAATGATGAGCCTCCTCAAATGAGCTCTAGGTCTTCTTGAGCAAGCAAGTTGGATGCACCCCCACTAGTTCCATTGGAGAGCTTATCTTAGCTCATATGTGCATCCGTTGCATGGCAATCCCTACTCCTCACATCATATCTATCATTTGGCTTTCTCTCGCCTATGATTGTCCTCATTGATGTGGGCCTTTCACACCTTTTTGTCTTCCTCCTCCACCTTATTCTCTCTTTGCCATCCTAAGTGTCAACTTTCTTGGTTACGCTCATCCATTGCATGAGTGCTAAAAATGTCGAAAAGGAGTGGATCATTTTGACTTGTACCTGGCTAGTGGTCTGGGGATGAGTCAAGATAAGATTCCAAAGAAGACCAAGTGTGAAACTTTAGTAGATTGAGTTCTCAACACAAAAATACTTTTTCTCGTATATCCCTATCCCCTTTCTTGCATGCAAACACCATTTGGAGACATTCGAGTCACAGACAACGAGAGCTCTTGCAAATTTATGTTCTTATGTTGCTTGTTTCAATGCTAAATATAGACTCTTCCCTGTTATCACTTGAATTGAATTACATACCTTGATTGCTTTACTTAAAAGTTCTTATATGGTTGTTATCATGTCACCACAGAAATTATGCTTTTATCATTTACCTACTCGAGGGCGAGTAGGAATTAAGCTTGGGGATGTTGATACGTCCAAAACGTATCTATAATTTCTGCTTGCTCCATGCCTCTTTTGTGTGATATTGCTATGATATTGATGAACTTCCATACACTTTTGATCATATTTGGACTAACCTATTAACTCAGTGCACCCCAGTGCCAGTTCCTATTTTCTGCTGTTTTTCTATTTCAGATTTCCCCCATATTAAAAGTGCTCCAAAAATTCGAGAAAAATCCAAAAAAAATCAGCGTTCAGGAAGCTTCGGGAATCACCGATGGGGGGCCAGAGGGGACCCACCAGGGCCTCAGGCGCCCTCCCGGCGTGCCCTATTAGATCTGTTGAAATGAGACCATATTAGATGTGGTATGGACTGTTAAAACCATGTTGTCTTTTCTTAAAATTTGGGTATATGAGGCATATGTTTGACATACTCAAAACCCCAAATCAGATAAGTGCTACTTTGTTAAGGTTATGCCAAAAGTTTTGGTATTCCTCTATCACTACACAAAAGCAAAACTGTTTGTTGTTAAGAACGGTGTGTTTTGAAGAAAAATAGTTTCTTACAAAAAGAGTGAGTGGGAGGAAAGTGCAACTTGTCAAAGATTGTTGAATCTTCAGAGAAGTGCGCAGCTGAACCACACAGGTTAGACAAAACTCGTACAAACATTCATGATATGTAAAACGAGATATTGTTGTTCGACAATGATAAACCTGTGATATACAAAGAAGCGTTGATGGGCCCTGACTCCAGGATTTGGCTAAATGCCAAATAATCCGAGATAGTATCCATGGAAGTAAGTCAAGTTTTGAACTTGGTAGACCCTCCGAAAGACTAAAAGTATGAAGAATATATATATGGATTTATAATTGATTCGGATGAAATTGTTTTATCCATAAAGCTCAACTCGTTGGAAAATTGCTTTCTAGCAAGTTCAAAGGTTGACTACGGCGAAATAGTGTCGACCGTAGAAATGCTTTAGTCAGTTCGGGTTATACTAGCAATTACTACATATCTCATTTATAGGATATGGTAGAATGAACGTCAAAAACAAAGTTCCTACACGGAAATATAACAAAGGACGTATACGTGATACGACCGGAATGTTTTGTCGATTCAAAGGATGCTAAAATAGATGCAAGCCTTGGATATCCAGTGATGGACTGAAGCTAGCATAATGGAGTTGGAATTTTCGTTGTGATGAAATTGCGAAAAGAGTTTGTTTTCATCAGGAATAATGAAGATGCTTGAATATTCAAGAAAGTAAGTGGGAGCTGAATAATATTTCTAAAACCTTATGTAGATGACATATTGTTGATTGGAAATGACATAAATTTCTTGACACGAATAAGGACTTCGTTGGAAATAGTTTTCAGTTGAAGAATTTGGGCTGATATAGCATTAGGATTGAGCACAATGATCTATGTAGATAGTAAGTGCCTGATCATGCTAAGACCAACATTACATGTTGACATGATACTAAAGTAGTTTAGTATGAACACGCCAAGAAGAATGTTCTTGCCGAGGTCACGGTGAAAAATTATTTGCAGATATCAGTGTTCATGAACACAGATAAGCAAAAACACGTGAATTGAATTCCACTCACCTGTGTGTTTGGATTAATCATGTACACCATAATATGTAAAACGACCAGATATGTCCAACGCTCCAAAAGGTTGTGAGCAAGATACCAAAGTGATCAATATGTTGATCATTGGACAAACAATGAAAAGTTAAACTTATGATAGATAAGATTTGTTTCTCGGAAAATGGAGAGAATGAAGAGCTCGTTGTAATGGGTTACACCAGCTGAATTTTTGATGTAAATAGTTACACCAATTCAGTCTTCATACTTACTCCGACCGATTTTCGATTTTAATTGGGATTATGTGTTTCACACGTAAGGGTGGCGCAGTATGAAGGAACTTTGTCAAGTTCGATACTGTGGCGAATTCTATAACACTGGCTAAGTATATTGTTGCTTAAAGAAGTAACAAGGGAGGGTATTTTGAATCATCAGTTCATTTATGAACATGGTATGGTTTCCAAGATGCTTAAAGCTCATGGAACATTTATGAATGATTTCATGACTTATTCTAAAGGAACCAAGGTCCTGCCAAATGATTCAAACATATACAAAGCTAAACTGATAAAATTAGTGAATTTTATGATAGCGTGAAAACGCGAAGATATGCAAGATACAAACGGGCCTGAAACATCAGATCCGATGATAAAGTCTATACCACAAATGAAGCATGTATTACACCGGTATGCCATAGGTGTAAAATGCTCAAGCACTGATAATATTATTGACTCTAGTGCAAGTGGGAGACTGTTGGAAATATGCCCTAGAGGCAATAATAAAATGTTATTATATATATTTCCACGTTCGTAATTAATGTTTATATTTCTGTGCTATAATTGCAATGACCCTGACTATGAGATTCAGAAGAAAACTCACTTGCATGTGTGGAAATGTAAACACCAAGAGTTCCTGGTTTATCCTCTAAGACCAGCTCATGTGCTAACTGATGATTACGTTTTCTTAATCATGGACATTGTTCTTGTAACAAGGATGTCAGTAGCAATGGGAACATATTGTTAGCAGAACAATGATGTTGAACCGACCCCAGTATTGAATGATATACTTAGAGATCACATCGTAACAACGTTATAAGTCATATCATGAAATGTTATCATATACGTAATTCCTTAGACCATGAGAGTATCGAGTTGCTTCACACAGGAAGACATGCTTTGGTTCTTAGATGAATCCTCCGGTAAATGGGAAGTAGTAAAATAAGTTCTGGGTATGTCAGATGGTGTGGCTAGTGACTGTGATAGTTCAAGAATGGGATTTGCTCCTTCACGATGAAGAAGATATTCACTTCGGGCCCACTCGGTATGAAGGTATCCATTATAGTCTGGCCAGACGCATTGTGATTCAGTCACAGGGATACCGGAATACGATAACGAGAAAAGGGACAAACGAGCAAAGAGGATAACGAGTGGCTTGTGTTCAAGAAGTTGTTACACATGGGTGCCAAACATCTCTCCTCTAACTTTGTCATATATCACGAAGCAAAGGGAATGGTACATGAATAAACATAATGGTTCACTCGAAGTTTCTTCGTGTATGTGCGGGAGTCAACATGGGTGTCCATGGCTCCGCTGTTGATTATTGGCTATTGACGAAAGGCTGTTGGCCTATGTCCGGAAGATGTTCTGAGTCATGTCCGCATTATACCGAACCTATTGGGTCACACACTTAACGAGCAGTAGTCTGTTAGAATACTGGAATGGTAGAAGGTTTAGTGGAAGCAAAGCAGAATAGTTCATACGGGTACCGGAAGTAGTTCCGGGGATTTATAAAATAGTTCATAAGGGCACCAAAAGTAGTTTTGGGTATTTAAGGATATGTCCGGATCACTCTGGAGTAGTCCCAGGTGGTTCCGGAACATATGAAAATGGTAATGGGAAAGTTTACGATCAACCGGAATAGTTTCGGTGATCGGTGGACAGTTTAAACAATATGTTGTGTTCACCGGACATAATAACCTTTGCCCGGATGGCTCCGAAACCCATTTAGATGGCTCCGGAACATTCGTTAGAGGTTCCGAAAGGTATTGGAAGTGCTCCAAAAGTGTCCGGAATGTCCCGAAACAGTCCCGATAGGTCCCGGAAGGTCCTGGAAGCTTCTAGAAGGTTCCGGAAGGTTCCGGGCAGTACCACCCACTGCCCTGCGCCCCTGGCCTTGGGGAGCAAGCCACCTAGGCTGCCCTGGCCGGCCAGGTGGTGGGGGCGCACCAAAAAGGGGTGGGAGATCCTCCAGGTGGGATTTCCAAATACCATTATGGAAGGTTTCCGGTGGGAAGGTATGTGTAGGTTTGGAAGGCTTGGGAGTCCAAGTTGGACTCCCAAACCTCCTTGAGCTGCGCCCTAGGCCCCTTGGCCACCTATATAAGGTGATCCAAGGGTGGGGGAAGAGACACACAACTTGTCCCCAAGGCCTATGCGCCACCCTCCCTCCTCTAAACCCCGTTGCTCCACAATTAGACCCCGGTTTAGACGCTGTTCTAGATCGGAATCCGTTAGGGTTTTCCCTCTAGTTTTCTCGGTGGCGTTCATCTCTGGACGGCGGAGCGCTGCTGGATTGCTACTACGGGATGTGTGGATACTAATGTAGGGGTTGTACCTTCGACCCTTCTTCGAGGAGCTTGTTCATGGGACTTGTCCGTGGGACTAGATCGCGGGACTTGTTCGTGGGATTGATCGAGGGACTGTTCGTGGGAGAACTTGCGAGATCTACTTCCACTACGTCCACGAGCTTCACCAACTCTACTTCCGCTACATCGGTTGGTGAGCCATGACCTAAAACCTTGTATGCAATCTTCTTGGATGATCTTGGGTTCTTGATTCGTAGGCCGAAAATTTTTGTTTTCTACTACGTTTCCCAACAATTAGTAGGTAGATTCAATGCTTTTGCACAAGGGAACAATGGATCATCGAACGTATTGCTATGGTTAGGCTTATACCTTAATTACTATCTTGTATTTGCGGATGCTTGCAAGGAGTTTAATCATAAGAGTGCACTTATCTTAGTCTAGAGGGTGTACTAGCATAGATCCACCCACTCAAAACTTATCAACACAGCACATAGTACCGATACGGATTATGGCGAAAGCACGTGACTATTTCTCCCATGTGTCCTCAAGAATGCTTTAGCCTTTATAAGTTCAGTTGCTAGGCTTATCCTTTGCTCAAAAGGATTGGGCCACTTGTTGCTCCTCAGTGCCATTTACTTTTCTCGCTTTTACCTTTTTGTTGCTTATATCGAAAACCCCTAAAAAAGTTATCTTTCAGTTCCTACAACTATTTCTTTACCAAAGTCACTTACCAATACCTTATGATCCTCGTTGGGTTCGACACTCTTATTTATTGAAAACGCTACAGTTGAGGTTCATCAAGTACGGTTTTCTGGCGCCGTTGCCAGGGAGCGTAGCGCTATTAGTAATTGAAGCTGGTAAGGAAGTTTTTATAATTCTGTTTTTGTATTTGCTGTTGCTGCTCTTTGTCCCTATGAACACCTCTACTCTTTGTTCGTTACTTATGGGGAAATTCCCCACAACTATGGTGATCACTCCTACCCCTACTGAAATTGTGCCTTACAAAATACCATCTGGTATTATCAATTATGTTTTAGCTATTCGTTATGCAGGAGATAGACATCCAGGTGAACACTTGCTATATTTATCACAACTATGTTCATTATTCAAGCTTGCAGGTGTGTCAATGGAGTTCGTCATGAATAAATTATTCTCCATATCACTTATAGATAAAGCATCAAATTGGTATAAGCTCCTCGATAACTCACATCTACTTAATTGGGAAGAGCTTATGTCTCTCTTTTATACAAAGTTTTACCCTCTTCATGAAATTCATCGAGATAGGAACTACATCTATAACTTTTGGTCTCGTGATGGAGAGAGCATCGCTCAAGCTTGGGGGAGATTGAAGTCCCTAATGTTCAAATGTCCTATCCATGAACTCCCCAAAGATATTATAATTATGAATTTTTATGCCAGGCTTTCTCGTTAGGATAAGGAGATGTTGGATGCCTCCTCTAGCAGGGTATTCCAAACAAGAAGCGTTGAATAAAAATGGGATCTCATTGAGAGGATCCAAAAGAACACTGAAGACTGAGAAATCGACAAAGGTATTGAACCCGCTATAAATTCTGAGTATGATTACATTGAGAGCTATGTGAGAACTGATTATTTTAATACCTTTTGTTCTAAGATTGGTCTTGATTCCCAGCTTATGATTGATTTTTGTAAGAACTTTGCCTCTCACATTGACTCTTCTAAGGAGGAGAAGGATCAGTACCATAAACTCTTTAAAGAATTACTTGTTGATATAAATATTGCTGACCCTATTCTGCCTGCAGTTTTTTATGAAAAAGCCCCCTTTTCCTACAAGGATGAGGGAGCACTCTTTTTTGAAAGGCATAATAAATAAAAGTGACAGACGAACTGACGAACCTGAGGACCTGATCAAGGTCGGTCCTCAAGTTGTGGTGGTTCAAGATTTAGTTACTAATGATATTTCAGATTCCATTATAAATTTTTGTGTTGTTTCAACTAACATTGTCACAGCCAAGAATAAGAGCCTAATTTCACGTACACCAGTTGTATCTGTAAAAATAGGAGATCACAATTATTACGAGCTTTGCGATTTGGGATCAAGTGCTAGCGCTATTCCTTATTCACTCTATCAGGAGATCATGAGTGAGATTTCACCCTGTGAATTTGAAGAAGTTGATGTCAATATTTATCTAGCGAACAAAGAAACTATCTCTCCCATTGGAATTGTTAGAGATGTTGAAGCCCTATGTCGAAAGGTAAAGTATCCTACCGACTTTCTCGTACTTGGTTCAGTACAAGATAGTTTTTGCCCTATTATCTTTGTTAGACCTTTTCTCAACACTGGTGGTGCTATTATAGATTGTAAAAAAAGGTAAAGTTTCTGTTGAATTCAATGGTGAGCCATGTGAATTTAACTTTTCTAAATTCGCCAAGAAGCCTCGTGGTACTGATTTACCTAATGATGATAAAATTATTGAAAATATTGCTTCTATTGCTATTCCTCCTAATGATCCTTTGAAGCAATATATGGAAGACCACGAGAATTATATGCATATGCAGGAGAGGAATGAGTTAGACAAAATATTTGCAAGAAAAACTACTATCCTGAAGCACAACCTTCCGGTCGAGCCTTTGGGGATCCTAGCACAACCAAAAGAAGACCCGGTGTTTGACCTCAAACCACTACCCAATACGCTCAAGTATGCTTATTTAGATGAAAAGAAAATATATCATGTTATTATCAATGCTGACCTTTCAGGATTTGAAGAAGAGCGATTATTGGAGACACTTCGCAGACACCATGGTGCCCTGGGCTATACCCTTGATGACCTTAAGGGAATTAGTCCATCGATTTGCCAACACACTATCAATCTCGAACCAGATGTTAAGCCAGTTGTTGATCATCAACGAAGACTGAACCCAAGGATGAAGGATGTGGTTAGGACGGAGATTCTCAAGCTTCTAGCTGCAGGTATCATACGTCCAATAGCTGATAGTAGGTGGGTAAGTCCAGTTCATTGTGTTCCTAAGAAAGGAGGTATGACTGTTGTTCCTAATGATAAAAATGAACTAATACCTCAAAGAGTTGTTATTCGATATAGGATGTGTATTGATTACAAGAAATTGAACAAAGCGACCAGGAAGGACCACTACTCGCTGCCCTTTATTGATCAGATGCTAGAGAGGTTGTCTAAAAACACCCACTTTTGCTATCTTGATGGGTACTCTGGCTTCTCTCAAATTCATGTCAACACTGCCGATCAAGAGAAGACCACTTTCACGTGTCCTTACGGTACTTATTCTTACAGGCGTATGCCTTTTGGTTTATGCAATACACCTTCTACTTTTCAGAGATGTATGTCTTCTATTTTTCATGGTTTCTGTGAGGAGATTGTGGAAGTCCTCATGGACAATTTATCCGTCTATGTAACTTCCTTTGACCACTGTCTCCACAGTCTTAATAAAGTCTTGCAGAGATGCGAGGATACAAACTTAGTTCTAAACTGGGAAAAGAGCCACTTCATGGTTAACGAAGGGACCGTTCTTGGTCACAAGATTTCGGAGAGGGGAATTGAAGTGGACAAGGCAAAGATTGAAGCTATTGAAAGGAAGCCCTATCCAAGGGACATTAAAGGTATTCGTAGTTTTCTCGGTCATGCTGGCTTCTATAGAAGATTTATTAAAGACTTTTCTAAGACCTCGAGACCCCTCACTAATCTTCTCCAGAAGGATGTTTCTTTTGTATTTGATGAAGATTGTAAGGAAGCCTTCGAAGTTCTTAAGAAAGCTTTGATAACCGCTCATATAGTACAACCACCTGACTAGAAATTGCCTTTGAAATTATGTGGGATGCTAGTGATTTTGCTGTTTGATGGCTTCTCGCCCTTCGTTGGTTACTCCAAGTGGAAGGTTGAGATGTAGCGCAGCAGCAAGTTTCCCTCAGTGAAGATACCAAGGTTTTTCTCCAGTAGGACTCCAGAGATGATAAGTAGGTGTCAGCGGCCTAACTGACGTGGACCTGCACACAGACATAGATAAATTTGTTCCCAACGAAGTTCAGAGAGGTTGTCAATCTCTCCGGTCTTGTTGTTCACAAAGGGTAAAACACAAGGGATAATGATAGCAATTGAAAGTAAAAGCAGGAAAGTAAATATAGCGTGGAAACAGTAATAAGGATATGGACCGGGATACGTGATGTTCACTAGTGATGTCTATCTCCCAAAAGACGATAAAACTGCTATGCGAGGTAAACAAATTACAGAAGGGCAATTGACAGGATTATGAACGCACCGCAATGCTAACTATGCTACAAAAGAAAGGAAGAGGCTCAATGTCAACTTTCAATACTTACATTAGTCCAAAGAACTCATGCACTTATTATCGGTAACTCTCAATCTAATAAGGAGGTTCGCAAAGAGACAAGTACCCCGAGGAGGAGTGTTTGGGGGTTTGGTTATCCTTGCGCATTCTCGACTCATGGTACGTCAGTGTACTCTAATATTCGACCCCTCAGAAGAGTAGTGATCCATCTAGTAGCTAGAGTTCTCAACTAGTTTTGTAGGTTTTGAAAATAAACACGGATTGCCCAAAATACGACACCTATCACTAATAGGCTAGAGCTCTTGACACCAAAAGTTCAAACATTACTCACAACAATACCTCAAAACCATTGCAAGCTACTACTAAAATTAAATAGCAACCTCAATTACCTACTTTCAAGACAAGACACAACTCAGTGCAACAACCAACTCTCTTTAACAAGATAAACATGAAAACTAAAAAGAGTTCCAGCAACAAACTAAACAAAAGCCAAGGCTCTTGCTAAAGACATACTAAGACTAAAACTAAACATGGCAGTAGCTATGAAAAGATAAAGAACACACAACAGCAAAAAGATAAGCAGGAAAAATCCTATGATGTGTTCTAAATTTTGAAAGTGGAGCGTGTTTCTCTCCCACACAAAGTAAGACGGGATCTAAATTGTTATGAACAGCAAGCAAAGCTAAAGAAAACTAAAAACAAAACCTAAGAGCGAGACGCTCCAAGCATAGCACATAACGCATGAAGTGATAAAAATATAGTGAGACGAAGGACGAACTGATGATTGTTGATGGAGAAGGGGATGCACGGGGGCATCCCCAAGCTTAGATGCTTGAGTCTCCTTGAATATTTATTGGGGATGCATGGGGGCATCCCCAAGCTTGAGCGCTTGACACTCCTGGATCTTCTTTCATCATCTTCCATCGCACATTTGAAAACTCCCTTCATACATAACTCATCATAAGCTGATTAGAGAGGTTATTACCCTTAATAAAATAATTTCTCCCCACTGGATATAAAGATATTCTTGAAGAGCTACTGTTTCTCAAGAGTGCCAAAAAGTTTTTGCAAAGAAAAAGCAAGCTTAAGGTTTGCAAAAGTTAGGAGAGACAAAACGTGGCAGAATCTGTGAAAAACAGAACAGCAGATAGTAAAGAATTTTTTAGGGGCACTTCTGCAACTCAAATAAAAAAACTCAAAACATACGGAAGTTTCGTAATTGTATAGAGCATACTGTGTAAAAAATTGAGCTAAAAAGATGAACTAGGATTTTTCTGGAATTTTTCTGGTCACGAGGACAGAATCTGTTTTCTGGACAGCATGTCACAACTTTTACTTCCCTTCCCGTAAGAGGCTATAACTTGGCACAAAGTTGAAAAATAAAGATACAATGATGTTGCTACAGTAGTAACAAACATCAAGACACAACAAAAGCAAAAAGAAAAACCTAAATTCGTTGCGGGCTGCCTCCCGAAAGCGCTTTCTTTTATGCCTTTTAGCTAGGCATGATGCAAAAAGAAGAATCAAGGGTATCCAAGATCAGAATCATAAAAACCTTCAAATTTATTTTCAATAAGCTCATTCTTCTTCTTACTAGGAAAGAGATACTTACCTTTCGCCATACCGCGTAAGCGTATGTGCCTATTATCAATATCAATGAAGCCTTTCATAGCACGGAGGAAGTCTCTTCCGAGCACAATGTTACTTTGGTTTGGATCCATGATGAAGAAATCCATTGGTGCAGTCCTATGAAGGAATACAACTTGGACTTATTTTACCTTTCCTTTAATCTCTGAAATATCTCCATTAGAATGTTCATGATAAGATGATAATTTATCCATATCTAGCTTCAAAGAATCGTAAACTATTTTTGGCATAGTAGAAACTGTGGATCCAATATCACAAAGAGCAAGGAAGCCTTGGTTAGAGATGCTAATCCTAACAAAGGGCTCCCAATCATCATCTATCTCCAACATTTCTTTCTTGTTGGACTTAAGTTCCTCCACTTTACTCAAGTCTAGAGCATCCAGTCTTTTTTCAATAGTGTCAAGTCTATCTATGACAGTATCAACACTGCGATCATAAACAAAATAACTAGATAGACTATGAAAAATATCAAGAGCCCTATCTTCATCACACTCTAGAAAATCTCCTTCAGCTATAATGTCCAGAGAGTGTTTACACCACTTAAAAAGACCATCTAAGCACAATTTTTATAGGTATCCAAGGCATAATTCTTTTATGTGCTTCAGAGATTCTGTCCCATGCCTTCTTCATATTTTCTCCATCCCTTAGACGGAAATCGTGAACTTCCGATTCGCGCAAAGCACCTAGCCCTAACATGTTCATCTAAACAAGGAGAACTACTACCAGCAAGTGTGGCAGATTTTTTTGTAATATTTGATAAAAGACACAAAGATAAAAACTGAAAGGTAAACTAACAAGACTAAAAAACAAAGGTAAAGGGTAGTGTGCAACTCCCCTATCTTAGCACTCGGAGTCCCCGGCAACGGTGCCAGAAATTCGCTTGATGGCTTCTCGCCCTTCGTTGGTTACCCCAAGTGGAAGGTTGAGATGTAGCGCAGCAGTAAGTTTCCCTCAGTGAAGATACCAAGGTTTGTCTCCAGTAGGACTCCAGAGATGATAAGTAGGTGTCAGCGGCGCAACTGACGTGGACCTGCACACAGACACAGATAACTTTGTTCCCAACGAAGTTCAGAGAGGTTGTCAATCTCTCCGGTCTTGTTGTTCACAAAGGGTAAAACACAAGGGATAATGATAGCAATTGAAAGTAAAAGCAGGAAAGTAAATATAGCGTGGAAACAGTAATAAGGATATGGACCGAGATACGTGATGTTCACTAGTGATGTCTCTCTCCCAAAAGACGATAAAACTGCTATGCGAGGTAAACAAATTACAGAAGGGCAATTGACAGGATTATGAACGCACCGCAATGCTAACTATGCTACAAAAGAAAGGAAGAGGCTCAAAAGCACGGGCAGTACGCCAAAATAAGTAGACCGTAATCCAACTGCATCTACCTCTAATCATCCACCGTGAGATATCTATCCAGAACATCTCGCTGGTATTAAGTTGTGAGCCCCACCCAAAGTGTAAACCCAAAGCAACAGACAACTGCATTAAAAAGAACTTTGCGTAAAGTAAACAATCCTTGCAACCGCGGTTACAAGCACCGTTGTTTTCCCCCTTGTGGCAACAGCACATCCCCTAGACTCATGTTTCTGTCACTCAATTGTGTCATCGGGGGGCATGAACCCACAATCGAGCACAACGTTCCCTCTTGAAGTCACTACCTACTACTTGGCCAAAGCAATAAACAGCAACGGAGAACATGCAAGAATTACTTAGGAACAAAAATATAAGAGATAAAAACCAAATATATTACTCTATCACAATCTGAACATAATCTCATAATCCATCAGATCCCATCAAACTCAGCATAGCAATAGCAGAAAGATTACAAAAGTGCCTCGATCATGTAGGGAAGCTCACGAGGTCTAAACCATGAAGAACAAAGAGGGGAGGAGAACATCACATAGCTACTGATCACGAACCCATGGTCCAAGGAAAACTACACACGAGATATCCGGGGAGCATCCATGGTGGAGAGGAGACTCCCGGAGGTCAATCCTCCCTCCGGCAGGGTGCCGGGAAGAGGTCTTCTGGTGCTCCCGATCTCGGAAGCGCGGCGGCGGCGGAACAGAGGCGAGTTTGCGAAATAGGGTTCTGTCTTTGGAGTTTCTCCATCACAAAGAATAAATAGGCGAAGGGGGGGCAGCCAGAGGTGGACCAGGGGGCCCAGGCGCCCCCCTGGCTCGGACAGGCGTGGGGCCGCGCCGGGTGGCCGCCTGGGCCCCCCTGGCTCCCCTCTGGCCCCACTCGGGCTCTTCGCGAAGCTTCCTGTACGCTGATTTTTCCTGTATTTTTCCCGGAATTTTTCTGGCACTTTTTATATGGGGGAAAACTGAAATAGAAAAACAGCAGAAAACAGGAACTGGCACTGGGGTGCACTGAGTTAATAGGTTAGTCCAAATATGATCAAAAGTGTATGAAAGTGTATCTAGATCATAGCAATATCACACAAAACATGCATGGAGCAAGCAGAAATGATAGATACGTTTTGGACGTATCAACATCCCCAAGCTTAATTCCTTCTCGTCCTCGAGTAGGTAAATGATAACGGCATAATTTATGTGGTGACATGCTAGCAACCATAAAAGAACTTTGAAAAGTAAAGCAATCAAGGTTAGAGATTCAATTCAAGTCATAACATGCAACAGTCTATATTAGCATTGAAACAAGTAACAAAAGAACATTAGGTGCAAGAGCTCTCGCTGTCCGTGACTCGAATGTCTCCAAATTGTGTTTGCGTGCAAGAAGGGGGATAGGGAATATGAGAAAAGGTATTTTTGTGTTGAGAACTCAATCTACTAAAGTTTCACACTTGGTCCTCTTTGGAATCTTATCTTGACTCGTCCCCAGACCACTAGCCTGGTACAATTCACTTTGATCCACTCCTTTTCGATATTTTGAGCACTCATGCAATGGATGAGCGTAAGCACGAGAGTTGACACTTAGGATGGCAAAGAGAGAAGTACGGAGGAGGAAGACAAAAGGATGAGAAAGGCTCACATCAATGAGGACAATCATAGGCAAGAGATGCCAAATGATAGATATGATGTGAGGAGTAGGGATTGCCATGCAACGGATGCACATACGAGCTAAGAAGCTCTCCAATGGAACTAGTGGGGGTGCATCTAACTTGCTCTCTCATGAATACCTAGAGCTCGTTTGAGGAGGCTCATCCTTGGAATATGCAAGCCAAGTTCTATAGTGTGAAGGTCCCCACATAGCTATATGCATAATGATCATCTCTATGGAGTACAAGGATATAAAGGGAGTACTAGTGTGGATCTCTCAAAAGGATAGTAGTGTTGCCCCTTTCTCTCTTTTTATTTCTTTTTTCTTTTTTTTTCTTTTTTTTGTATTTTTTGTGGCCTCAATGGCTCTTTCTATATCACTCTCATTTGTCCTCTTTGGGATCTTTTATTGTGTCCACTTTGGGATCTTTTCCTCACTTAAGGGCAACACTCTATTTTACAAGAAGGTAAGGAGATCTTTCACACTTTACAAGGTACTCAAAATCATAAAGAAGATGTAACTATCATGATGTATGCAATGTATGCCGCTGCCAGTGTAGCGGGAACATGTATGACATGAAGATCAAGTCATGAAGAGGTGGATGTTGCATGGCAATATAACTCGGAAAGGCTATGGAAATGCCTTGATAGGTAGGTATGGTGGCTGTTTTGAGGGAAGATATAAGGAGGTTTATGATGACAAAGCATATCATGCCAAGGGTTTGGATGTACCAGCGAAGGAGGACACCAACTCTCGGAGTGAGAAGAAGGCAATGCATGGCACGGGAGAGGCTAGCAAAATATGGGAAGGTGGAAGTGTCAACTTTCAATACTTACATTAGTCCGAAGAACTCATGCACTTATTATCGGTAACTCTCAATCTAATAAGGAGGTTCTCAAAGAGACAAGTACCCCGAGGAGGAGTGTTTGGGGGTTTGGTTATCCTTGCGCATCCTCGACTCATGGTACGTGAGTGTACTCTAATATTCGACCCCTCAGAAGAGTAGTGATCCATCTAGTAGCTAGAGTTCTCAACTAGTTTTGTAGGTTTTGAAAATAAACACGGATTGCCCAAAATACGACACCTATCACTAATAGGCTAGAGCTCTTGACACCAAAAGTTCAAACATTACTCACAACAATACCTCAAAACCATTGCAAGCTACTACTAAAATTAAATAGCAACCTCAATTACCTACTTTCAAGACAAGACACAACTCAGTGCAACAACCAACTCTCTTTAACAAGATAAACATGAAAACTAAAAAGAGTTCCAGCAACAAACTAAACAAAAGCCAAGGCTCTTGCTAAAGACATACTAAGACTAAAACTAAACATGGCAGTAGCTATGAAAAGATAAAGAACACACAACAGCAAAAAGATAAGCAGGAAAAATCCCATGATGTGTTCTAAATTTTGAAAGTGGAGCGTGTTTCTCTCCCACAGAAATTAAGACGGGATCTAAATTGTTATGAACAGCAAGCAAAGCTCAATAAAACTAAAAACAAAACCTAAGGGCGAGACGCTCCAAGCATAGCACATAACGCATGAAGTGATAAAAATATAGTGAGACGAAGGACGATCTGATGATTGTTGATGGAGAAGGGGATGCACGGGGGCATCCCCAAGCTTAGATGCTTGAGTCTCCTTGAATATTTATTGGGGATGCATGGGGGCATCCCCAAGCTTGAGCGCTTGACACTCATGGATCTTCTTTCATCATCTTCCATCGCACATTTGAAAACTCCCTTCATACATAACTCATCATAAGCTGATTAGAGAGGTTATTACCCTTAATAAAATAATTTCTCCCCACTGGATATAAAGATATTCTTGAAGAGCTACTGTTTCTCAAGAGTGCCAAAAAGTTTTTGCAAAGAAAAAGCAAGCTTAAGGTTTGCAAAAGTTAGGAGAGACAAAACGTGGCAGAATCTGTGAAAAACAGAACAGCAGATAGTAAAGAATTTTTTAGGGGCACTTCTGCAACTCAAATAAAAAAACTCAAAACATACGGAAGTTTCGTAATTGTATAGAGCATACTGTGTAAAAAATTCAGCTAAAAAGATGAACTGGGATTTTTCTGGAATTTTTCTGGTCACGAGGACAGAATCTGTTTTCTGGACAGCATGTCACAACTTTTACTTCCCTTCCCGTAAGAGGCTATAACTTGGCACAAAGTTGAAAAATAAAGATACAATGATGTTGCTACAGTAGTAACAAACATCAAGACACAACAAAAGCAAAAAGAAAAACCTAAATTCGTTGCGGGCTGCCTCCCGAAAGCGCTTTCTTTTATGCCTTTTAGCTAGGCATGATGCAAAAAGAAGAATCAAGGGTATCCAAGATCAGAATCATAAAAACCTTCAAATTTATTTTCAATAAGCTCATTCTTCTTCTTACTAGGAAAGAGATACTTACCTTTCGCCATACCGCGTAAGCGTATGTGCCTATTACCAATATCAATGAAGCCTTTCATAGCACGGAGGAAGTCTCTTCCGAGCACAATGTTACTTTGGTTTGGATCCATGATGAAGAAATCCATTGGTGCAGTCCTATGAAGGAATGCAACTTGGACTTATTTTACCTTTCCTTTAATCTCTGAAATATCTCCATTAGAATGTTCATGATAAGATGATAATTTATCCATATCTAGCTTCAAAGAATCGTAAACTATTTTTGGCATAGTAGAAACTGTGGATCCAATATCACAAAGAGCAAGGAAGCCTTGGTTAGATATGCTAATCCTAACAAAGGGCTCCCAATCATCATCTATCTCCAACATTTCTTTCTTGTTGGACTTAAGTTCCTCCTCTTTACTCAAGTCTAGAGCATCCAGTCTTTTTTCAATAGTGTCAACTCTATCTATGACAGTATCAACACTGCGATCATAAACAAAATAACTAGATAGACTATGAAAAATATCAAGAGCCCTATCTTCATCACACTCTAGAAAATCTCCTTCAGCTATAATGTCCAGAGAGTGTTTACACCACTTAAAAAGACCATCTAAGCACAATTTTTATAGGTATCCAAGGCATAATTCTTTTATGTGCTTCAGAGATTCTGTCCCATGCCTTCTTCATATTTTCTCCATCCCTTAGACGGAAATCGTGAACTTCCGATTCCCGCAAAGCACCTAGCCCTAACATGTTCATCTAAACAAGGAGAACTACTACCAGCAAGTGTGGCAGATTTTTTTGTAATATTTGATAAAAGACACAAAGATAAAAACTGAAAGGTAAACTAACAAGACTAAAAAACAAAGGTAAAGGGTAGTGTGCAACTCCCCTATCTTAGCACTCGGAGTCCCCGGCAACGGTGCCAGAAATTCGCTTGATGGCTTCTCGCCCTTCGTTGGTTACCCCAAGTGGAAGGTTGAGATGTAGCGCAGCAGTAAGTTTCCCTCAGTGAAGATACCAAGGTTTGTCTCCAGTAGGACTCCAGAGATGATAAGTAGGTGTCAGCGGCGCAACTGACGTGGACCTGCACACAGACACAGATAACTTTGTTCCCAACGAAGTTCAGAGAGGTTGTCAATCTCTCCGGTCTTGTTGTTCACAAAGGGTAAAACACAAGGGATAATGATAGCAATTGAAAGTAAAAGCAGGAAAGTAAATATAGCGTGGAAACAGTAATAAGGATATGGACCGGGATACGTGATGTTCACTAGTGATGTCTCTCTCCCAAAAGACGATAAAACTGCTATGCGAGGTAAACAAATTACAGAAGGGCAATTGACAGGATTATGAACGCACCGCAATGCTAACTATGCTACAAAAGAAAGGAAGAGGCTCAAAAGAACGGGCAGTACGCAAAAATAAGTAGACCGTAATCCAACTCCATCTACTAATAATCATCCACCTTGAGATATCTATCCAGAACATCTCGCTGGTATTAAGTTGCGAGCCCCTCCCAAAGTGTAAAACCAAAGCAACAGACAACTGCATTAAAAATAAATTTGCGTAAAGTAAAAAATCCTTGCAACCGCGGTTACAAGCACCGTTGTTTTCCCCCTTGTGGCAACAGCACATCTCCTAGACTCATGTTTCTGTCACTCAAGCGTGTCATCGGGGGGCATGAACCCACAATCGAGCACAACGTTCCCTCTTGAAGTCACTACCTACTACTTGGCCAAAGCAATAAACAGCAACGGAGAACATGCAAGAATTACTTAGGAACAAAAATATAAGAGATAAAAACCAAATATATTACTCTATCACAATCTGAACATAATCTCATAATCCATCAGATCCCATCAAACTCAGCATAGCAATAGCAGAAAGATTACAAAATTGCCTCGATCATGTAGGGCAGCTCACGAGGTCTGAACCATGAAGAACAAAGAGGGGAGGAGAACATCACATAGATACTGATCACGGACCCATGGTCCAAGGAAAACTACTCACGAGACATCCGGGGAGCATCCATGGTGGAGAGGAGACTCCCGGAGGTCAATCCTCCCTCCGGCAGGGTGCCGGGAAGAGGTCTTCTGGTGCTCCCGATCTCGGAAGCGCGGCGGCGGCGGAACAGAGGCGAGTTTGCGAAATAGGGTTCTGTCTTTGGAGTTTCCCGTGACGGAGAATAAATAGGCGAAGGGGGGCAGCCAGAGGTGGACCAGGGGCCCCAGGCGCCCCCCCCCTGGCGCGGCCAGGGGTGGGGCCGCGCCGGGTGGCCGCCTGGGCCCCCCTGGCTCCCCTCTGGCCCCACTCGGGCTCTTCGCGAAGCTTCCTGTACGCTGATTTTTCCTGTATTTTTCCCGGAATTTTTCTGGCACTTTTTATATGGGGGAAAACTGAAATAGAAAAACAGCAGAAAACAGGAACTGGCACTGGGGTGCACTGAGTTAATAGGTTAGTCCAAATATGATCAAAAGTGTATGAAAGTGTATCTAGATCATAGCAATATCACACAAAACATGCATGGAGCAAGCAGAAATTATAGATACGTTTTGGACGTATCACTGTTGGGGCTGTTTTAGGACAAAGGGTTGATAATAAATTGAATTTTATACATTATGCTAGCAAAACCCTTGATAGTGCTCAAAAGAATTATGCTACTACTGAGAAGGAATTCTTAGCAGTAGTGTTTGCTTGTGATAAGTTTAGACATTATATTTTTTATTCTAAAGTCATTATTCATACTGACCATATTGCCCTTAATCATCTTTTGGCGAAGAAGGATGCCAAACCAAGACTCATCAGGTGGGTACTCCTTCTTCAAGAATTTGATTTACAGATTGTTGATAGGAAAGGAGCAGACAATCCGGTGGCGAACAATCTTTCAAGGATGGAAGATATACCGCATGACCCCATCCCAGTCAACGACAGTTTTCCAGATGAACAACTTGTCGTTGTAAAAGTACAATCTCTTTCCGATCCTTGGTTTGCAGATTATGCTAATTTTATCGTTGCAAAGTATTTGCCTCTAGGTTTAACGTTTCAGCAAAGAAAGAAGTTCTTCCATGATTTGAGGCACTACTTTTGGGATGACCCTCATCTTTCCAAAGAAGGTCCGGACGGGATCGTGAGAAGATGCATACCAAAACACGAGCAAAAGGACATTCTTAGACAATGTCACCAAAGTCCCTACGGAGGACATCACGCCGGTGAGGAAGAGCCATTTCATATCAAAGAAGTATACCGTTCTGGTGCAATCAAGATTATCAATTTTGATGGCACTAAACCTCAAGTTGTGAATGGGCAAAGACTCAAGCATTACATGGCGGGAGACCCCGTCAATGTTGATATCAATTTAATACACGCAACAACTCGTGAAGAATATGTTGCAGCCCGATTTCAGACACCAGCAGAAGCAGAATAAGAAAAGGTATGTATCACGGTAAGGAAACATCGCGAACCGCCATAAAATTTCCATATTACGAGTTTTTGCAAAAATATAGAAAATTCATAGCCTAATTGGAGCCGGAGAGGATCTCCAAGGGGCCCAGGCGCCCCCTGGCGCGGCCTACCTCCTGGTCGTGCCGGGTGGCCGCCTGGGAACCCCAGAGCCCGTCTCCGACTCCACTTTGGCTCGTTACCTTCCTATTGTTGCAGAAATTTTTGCTATATATTGGCCCGGATAGTCCCGGCATCGTATCTCGCGATTTCGTGTGTTTTCTTCTGGAGCTATTTCTGCCAGGACAAAAGTTGACAATTAGAGATGTCTTCTTGCGGTTCGAGCGGAGAAACTTTTTGGGGCGACGTCTCCGTCAAGTCCAGCAGGATCTCAACCAAGGGAAGTACATTGATTGGGCCACGGAAGAATAAATTGCCACAAGACAAGCGGAGGTGGAGCGCTTTGTGAGAGAGGAAGTCAAGATTATTACCGCCCAACAACAAGGAGGTCCAAGCAATCCCATCATGGTGGTATCTGTCCAACCTCAATATGATATTTCTCTTAAACTTTCAGGGCCTCCCACTTCACCTGAAGATCAACGTACGATCTCCACCATCTCCGAAGCCTACCGCATCACCAATCAACTCTGTGAAGATTTCCGTGTACTGAAAGTACAAGTGGAACTCTTGGAATTAGAAAATCGAACCCTTCGTCGTGTCATCAGGGATCTGAAGAACGAACAATAACAGGAATGAGGAGTAAATCTCCTCGGGTAATGGCATCCCCTCAGCTTGTTCCAAGCTTGGGGGAGTGCCCGGTATCTTTATCTTAGTCTTTTAGAGTCAAGTAGAGTCGTATCATGTCTAGGAAGTTATTATATGAAATAGGTGTTTGCATCGAAGTCTATCACTCCTTCTGTGGAGAGTTTGTATCCGTGAGTGTGGAGTCGTCTATGATGGAATATTAATGAGAAGTCTATTGGTTCCTTCGCATCACTCGGTATTTTCTTCACGCAATCAACCTTATATGATGATTCTTATGGGGAGTATTGACCTTATATCAGGTATGGCTTTCAAAAAATTATTTAATTTTGGCAAACATAGCTTTGGTCATGACAACATGCATGTTTTCTCAAGTAGCGACATAGCCAAAACCTTTATGTTATTATGCTTGAAGTGTTATGTTGACAAGGAAGACAACTTGATGTGCCATGCTTACCTTAATGTTTATGCTTTATATGTTTTGCATCTAAGTTAGCATCAATTGTCTGTTCTCTCAAAGCCTTTGCTAGCCAAACTCTTTGCCTAGCAGATTTCTGCTTGTGCACCCATACCATTAAACCAATATCTTCCATATGAGTCCACCATACCTTCCTATTCGTGGTATTTCCCTACCACTCCTATAAGTATAGAATTTATGTGTTATCCTTAAATGTTCCAAATCCTCTGTTTTGTGCCTCTTGTTTAGCTTACGAGGAAGTAGTAGGTAATTCATGATCTTCTTAAGTTGTACAAGTTTTATCCCGGGATTGCATGTCTAATCTGCAAACCCATAATACGAGGAGGAACTGGCATGAGTGCGCCCAGCTCAAAAGATAATATAACAAACAAACCCTCCTTCACGCTTGGTCTATGAGAAATCAGAAACTTTGGTAGTGATAAACAAAGGTATTAAGGGGATGTGATCGTCCCCACTTGGGAGCCGTTCCTCGAAACTTGTCCATCTTGAGAAGTAATTGAGCTATCTACTATCATTCGTTGACAAACTATGCACCTCCCAAAATTTATTTTCATTATGTTTGATTTAAGGATAGCACATGAGTATTCACTGCTTGCCTTTAACAAGGCCTTTCTTTTACTTTTATGTTGAGTCAGTTTTCCTACATCCTTATTTTCCCAAAGAGAACAGACACTTGATGCTGATTAGGATTCATTCATATAATGTTGCATTAAGTTTTGCCATGTCGCATCCTTGTTGACATTATCTTGTGATAAGTAAGTTGTTTGCAAAAGCTTTTTTCAAGCAAACATCTTCCTTTGTGTTAGCATTTGCACTTCATGACTAATAACATGTTCTTTAAAAATCTTCAAATTGTTTCATTATAAAGTGAAGGAGCAAAAGTAAAAGTTATTTGTTGTCCTTTGAACTAGGATATGTTTTCCATAATTTGATGAGTTTTCACAACCCTACTTTTGATTATAATTGTTATTACTTTCTCATAAGGTCCTTATGAGTTGAGGTTGTTGTTGAGGATGCTTGAGTTCGATGAAGAAATCTTGATGCTTCTTGTCCGTATGCTATTTATCGACACTTCACTCTCTAAACTTGTGGACAAGTTTACTGAGCTCAACATTCGCTTGGGGACAAGCGATGTCTAAGCTTGGGGGAGTTGATACGTCCAAAATGCATCACTATTTTATATAGTAATTCTTTCCTATTCATTGATATATTTCATGTTATGATGCTATTCTTATGTCGTTTTGGCTTATTTTACACAGTTTGCAACTTTCCGATGCCGAAGCGGTAGACGCATGATTCAGCGGTAAAAAGTGGACGCTGAGTTGCTGAAGGAGAAGACCTCCAAATTACCTGAAAATCGAGGGAGGATATTTTCCAGAAGAATGATGGGGACACGCAAAAAGGAGACCAGAGGGGGCCACCAGGAGCCCAGTCGCCCCCCTGGCTCAGCCCCACCCCTGGCCGCGTAGGGAGGGCGCCTGGACCCCTGGGGCCACTCCCGGCTCCCCCCTTTGGCCTATATATCACTCGTCGTCCGAAAACCCTAAGAGAGGAGAGTTTTCGCGAGTTCCGCCGCCGCTCCATGGCGGAAACCAAGAGAGGAGAAAAGACATCTCCGGCGGGAATACTCCGCCGGGGATACCACCTCCCGGAAGGGGAGATCATCGCCATCGTCATCACCATCGTCACGGGCATCATCGAGATCATCATCAACATCATCCCCAACATCAGCACCATCTTCATCTTCATCCAATCTCACCTCACAAGTCCAACTTGTGTTGTAATCCGTACTATCTATCCTCTCTACTCTACCAGTGTTGATTGCTACCGTGTGATGAATGCTATTGAGTTTTGTTGGAGAAATATCATTGTGTCCAGATTGTTTACCACCTATTTATCCCCTCTGATCATGATCTCTTTTATGTCTTGTGAGTAGTTACTTTAGTTCTTGAGTACATGGGAGAAGTCTAGTTGCTAGTAGTCATATGACGTTGAAGTAATATGTGTTGTTTGATATTTAAGTTGTGTTGTTATTTTCCTAGTGGTGTTGTGTGAGTCGAACACTCAACACTTCGCCTTATTAAGGACCTAGGGGAATGGATTGTGTATAAAGAATGCTTACGATGGGTTGCTGGAGTGACAGAAACCTAAACCCCAGTTCGTCCGCTTTTGCACAAGGGAACAATGGATCATCGATCGTATTGCTATGGTTAGGCTTATGCCTTAATTACTATCTTGTATTTGCGGATGCTTGCAAGGTGTTTAATCATAAGAGTGCACTTATCTTAGTCTAGAGGGTGTACTAGCATAGATCCACCGACTCAACACTTATCAAAGCAGCACATAGTACCGATACGGATTATGGCGAAAGCACGTGACTATTTCTCCCCTGTGTCCTCAAGAACGCTTTAGCCTTTATAAGTTCAGTTGCTAGTCCAACCTTTGCTCAAAAGGATTGGGCCACTTTTTGCTCCTCAGTGCCTTTTACTTTGCTCGCTTTTACCTTTTTGTTGCTTATATCGAAAACCCCTAAAAAAATTATCTTTCAGTTCCTGCAGCTATTTCTTTACCAAAGTCACTTACCAATACGTTCTGCTCCTCGTTTGGTTCGACACTCTTATTTATCGAAAACGCTACAAACGATCCCCTAAAGTTGAGGGTCATCAATCCACCCACTCAACACTTATCAACATAGCACATAGTACAGATAGAGATTATGGCGAAATCACGTGACTATTTCTCCCGTGTGTCCTCAAGAACGCTTTAGCCTTTATAAGTTCAGTTGCTCGGCCTATCCTTTGTTCAAAAGGATCGGGCCACTTGTCACTCCTCAGTGCCTTTTTACTTTGCTCTCTTTTACCTTTTTTTTCTTATATCGAAAACCCCTAAAAAGTTATTTTTCAGTTCCTGCAGCTATTTCTTTGCCAAAGTCACTTACCAATAACTTCTGCTCCTCGTTGGGTTCGACACTCTTATTTATCGAAAACGCTACAAATGATCCCCTAGAGTTGAGGGTCATCAGATGGCCTCTCTGTTGAGCCTAGGTGGGACTACGTCGTGTCGGATAGCCTCGGTGGGGCATTCCCTAACAAGGTGTATGCCACCCTGGAGATCTGAGTGTGCAGGGTAACAGTAGTGTAGCCCCTGCAGGGAAGATAATATATTCGAATAGCCGTGTCCACGGTAGCAGGACGCTTTATGCTGAAGCCAGATACTATTACTATTAAACTGTTGGTTCCGGGTTTTCTTCCTCGCAGGGAGGTCGAGGAAGATATCTCAGAGGCATTGATAATTATTACAATTTACTATTATACAATGTTGCAGTAACTTCTGCAGCATTGTTACTTTATGCTTTATATGAACTGTTGGTTGCTCTCTTCTTGTGCTGCAAGACTCATTGGAAGATGCTAGTCTTCGATATGCCTAGCTCATTCCCTCTTACCCTGGTACTTCTATCCTGCAGTCCACTATACAACCTCCCCTTCCATTTTGATACAAGTGCATAAATGCTTAGCAGCCTGGGTTTAAGTCTCGCTGAGTATGCTAGATACCCACCCTTGCTTTATTTCACCCTTTTGTTTTATATACCCGGATTGCTGCAATCAGACGCCGGAGGCCAGGAGCAGGAGTACCCCGAAGGTGCCTACTACGACGTCGAGTTCCCCGATGGCCACGAGTAGTTTGGAGGTTCCTAGGCAGGAGGCCTTGCCTTTTCGATCTGTTGATATTCGTGCTAGCTTTCTTAAGAAAAAACTTGACTAACTATGTCTGTACTCAGATATTATGGACTGTTTGACATGTGTATTCGGATCCTCGTGATCCCTGTCTTGTAACTTAAAGATTTATCTTATTTGTGTCTAGTGTTGTGCTGTGATATTGTGCCGTGGCACCCTGATCTCGGTCATGTACCATGCGTGTATGATTACTGTACACGGCTTGATTTTAGGGGCATCATAGGGAGTAAGGGGGTATTTATAGTCTAACGGTTGAAATGTCCGTTGGAGCTATTTTTCTGCATAAGTGTCGGACATCCGACAGAAAACAGACTTCTGGTCTTTAGCCATAGACGTCCGGTCTCCACCGGACATCCGGGCCTGTAGTGCATACGCACACAACATTAAGCATAGTTAGAGGAATTTGTTACAGGTACCGGATATCTGGCAGGGTCCAAACATCTGATGACTGGATGTCCAAAGGCCGTCGGACGTCTGTCCATTCCGGGAGAGTAGGCCTCCTAAATAGCCACAAAGTGAAGTGTCGGACATCCGACATATGTCGGATTTTCGACAATAAATACGTGAGGGCCTATGACCTTGATGACCCTATTACCGGTGACAACTAGACGTCTGATACAACGATGTATCAGACATCCGATCCCCACCAGACGTCCGACAGAGACATATAGTTTGTGATCTGATTTAAGTGCAGCAAAGTGATTTCAATATTATTGTTTGAGAAAATCTACGAGCACTATCCCATTGATCCCCTCTTAATAGTGCGGGGATCCCTATACTCAAGAATAACCGAAAAAGTTTATGCTTCCATTTCGTTGGTTCAATCTCCTTGGGCACATAACATATTTCATTAGTCAATGATTCATCCACACACATGATTCCGAGACTAATACCTGTGATATACTTGACAAACATTATTAGTCCGCTATATGTATATTGTCATCAACATCAAAATACGATTAAGGACATGATTGCACTTTCTAACCCTAATCACGTAGTTCATCCCCAGTAGAAGTTATCTTGTTTGTGCGCGGTAGGAAGTTTGTATTTGGCTCTAGCGTAGCGTGCCACGTGACCCCTGACTTCGGTACAAGCTTGGACATCCTTGCCAACTCGGTGTAGAAGTCGATGGTGGCAGCACCGCTGAGCAAGCAACTTGTTGAAGTGTCATGGATGATCATGGACGTGTTTGAGTACTGCTACAATTGAACGGACATCAACATACCTCTAGCCTTACTCTCTGTTCACGTGTATACATTAACTCTTAATCAGGCCACTTCATAGGAAGTATACAATCAAACAACGTGTAATACATCACCCCAACCAATGTAGGCTATCAAATGGTAGGCAAACAAATTTTACAAGATGTAGGCATGCCATCTACAATCAATTCACCAGTTTTTCCGTGTGGATTGGGAGATGATGCTTGATCAAGTGCGCGCTTTCATCCCGACTTAAGCAGAGGGGACTCATGCATCAAGCGATAGGGTCTCCTGATCCTCCAATCGGTTATATCCGCCAAGCCCGTGCAACATATGCTGATTATGGACTCCCCAAGTGGGGTTTTGAATAGATTAATAAGTGTATGCGTGCGTTCTTTTGGGATGGGAAGGACAAGGTGAATGGTGGGAAATGTTTAGTGGCCTCGAATAGCATTTGCGACCTACCTGCTTCGGTGGACTGTGAATCAAAAATCTTCAACTTCAGGGCCTGGAACTTAGAGTAAGGTGGGATTCTCTGCGGAGGACTAACGACTCACGACCACGACAGGGGATGTTCTCTACTGACGATGATGCCCTTGAGTTTTTCGACTCCCTGGTTTCAATCAAGCTTGGGGACGAGAAACGAGTACTCTTTTGGCGGGACTGTTGGATCGTCAGGTTAACTTTTTCAAACATCGCGCCTCTTATTGCTTCGATGGTCCCGAACAGGAGGTTCAACATGTGCACGATCCACGACGGCCTACCTTTGAACAATTGGATGGTCGACATTCAAGGGACGATCTCCTTCACTGCACACATTCAACTCATGAATCCGTTGCCATTATCTCGCACGTGCATCGTAATTTGGAGGAGGCCGACCAGTTCCTCTGACCTTGCGATCGACCAAGCATGTGCACAACTAGATCAACCTATCGCCGCCTGTGCCAGGGCCTCATCAGATTCATACGTGCAAGCAACATTTGAAGAAGTCTTACGCCTCTCAAGTGCAAACTTCTCTTGATTTTCCTCGCAGGACCGACTATGGACGACTGATCGACATGCTAGCCATGGTTTGCAGGACTCTGCATCCGGCTTCACTTGCCTTCAGTGTACACACACGGTGAATCACATCATTTACGATTGCGGGTATACACTGTGAGACATGGGTCTGCCTTTTGATTGGTTGGGCATCACCCTCACTGCCCTGTCTACAGACGATAGTTTTCCTTAATGGTGGACTACGACCCGAGTTGAAGTTGGAAGCAATGTCAGGATGACTTTTGTCACTATCATCATTGTTGGTGCTTGGTCCGAAAGTATTTGTCAGAGAAATGGATGCATCTAGATGTATTTTAATTCAAGATACATTTTTTAAATCATTTTTTGATAAGTATTTTTAAACGAAAGGAATATATAGACAATATAAATTTTATCGTATATCATATGTTAAGCCAGGATAAACAAATGGACGCACTCTATTAAACACGCCCAAAGGAAGGAGGCCGTACTCCGCAACGATTTTGTTGCCTGGCGGTGCACTCCATCATCTTTCCCGTGTGCCGCGGCCTAGGCAGCCAAGCGCGAACATATGTGGAGGAAAAGTCAGGAACGGAGATCGAAAAAGAAAGCGGCGAGCACACAAGCCGACACGCACAGCGCGCCGAGGACAAGGACGCGGCCCTCCCATGCCCGAGACCGCACAGCACACACAAGCGAGGAAGAAAGAAAGCAAACCCCCCTCCCTCCACCTCCTCACCCACCATCCATCCACCCAATCTCGCACCCCGAATATCGCGCCCGAAGCGAAACCCCACCCCACCCATTCGCGCTTTCTCGCCGGGACGAGGAGATCACGAGAACGTGCGCCCAGTACGACGACGTCCGCTCGTTACGACGCGCCAAGAGAAAGCGACGGGTCTCTCTCCTTCAGAGATCTCGCGCCGCGCCTCTCGTTATGTTACTCCAGGGCTGGGTGGGGGCCCAGGTGCTCGCGGCACGGGTGGTTGGGGTCCTGGACTCGATCTCTCCAGAAAGAAAGCGGAAAAAACTATGGATCCAGGGGGGCACGCACGGGCGTGCGAGATCGCGCGACAAGTACTCCAGGATGAGAAATCGCGCGGTTGGTGCTCGCTAAGAGAGAGAGAGAGAAGAAACGGCTTTGGGGTTTATTCTTGTGAATTTTCTTTGGGGGTTGCGGGGACGTGGACGGGAGATGGAGCGATCGACACGACACGACCGGGGTACTACTACTAATGGTGCTGCTCGTGCTTGCTGGGGTTGGGCTGGGTTTGAACAGAGCACGCCAGGACCAGGTACGCCGGCCACGAATTTTCTTTCTTTTCTTCCTTTTCTTTTGCGGCCAAGAAGCTTTTTCGTGTGTGTGTGTGTGTTTTGCGGAAAAAAAATTCTTTTTGGACGTCCGACAATCGCTGCGGCAGTAGCAGGGTACAGTCACCTGCGGTGAGCCTCAGCGAGACATCACCTCATGCAAAATGCGGAAGGGTACTGGTGTGAAATTAATGGCTCCCTCCACTTGTGATGCGTGTCATCATTTTCTTATCCTTGTGGAGTGGGCAACCAGGGCCGGGCCACCGGATTAATGCCCAGTTCATGGGTGCAAGGGAAAGTATCACATCATACATAAGCTTACATGCTTTCATGATACGAACCATGGTAAGATGTGTTGAAATTTAATCCCTCGACTCAATCACATAAAATGCCCACGAACACGCAAACACAAATTTATAGCCAAAGTCACGTGTCGTGCCTTTTCCTTTTTATTGCTCTTTATTTTCTCTCTGCGGTGTTACAAGAACTAAAGCTTGCCCGTGTATATATACACGTCTGGCTAAGCTAGACCAAACCGACTCAGCACCTAAACATACTCTGTCCTGGACTCGTACTAGACTCAAACTTTTCTAACCTAGTAAGGCAAAACTAGAACCTGACCTCTACTCTGACACATGCAACATACTCACGTATTGGCATGCAAGCCATGTACGACTAGTACACCCGGGTAGCCTAATCACCGGCCACTCTAATCATAATTAGCTTAAACCTATTTGCTAGACAAGATTATTGCTAACAATCACCCCCTAATCTTGACTAACCATATCCTTGTGCTTCTTCGATCTTGACTCGTTGTAGATTCATCCCTTGTTGACTCATTCCGCTCGCTCCACGACAAGTTAAACTGGCTCTCCCCAATTTTCACTTGGCGAATTTATAGATCAAGTCAAATATGCCTTGGACTACCCAGCCTCGCTAGTAACCTTGTGGAACACACCACCCGGTGGACTACACCGTCCCCCCTAGCGAGATACACGCCGACCTCCCGTGAACTTCACCATCCACTCCGGCCTCATGTAGAGACATGTTCTCATCGAAGAGACTCACCTTCACTGGTTTACCGCCCCCACATACTTGAACTTGATCTTCTCGTCGAGACACATAATTGACTTGGGCACGCTTGATCTTCAACGAATCCTCACCGAGATAAGCACTTGGACATGACGACGATGACTCACAGACACGACGATGACTAACCGCGCAAACTCGCACAACTCCTTGACTCAAACTCCCCGGACGACGATCTTGACGACTTTCCGGCACCACGCCTTGGTACCACCGCTCCCGTCAACGATCATCTTCCGCTGACTTTTCGACGACAGCCCTCCATCTCCTCCTTGGCACTCCATCGAGCGACGGTCTCTTAATCCTCCTCCTCACTGCATCACCCAGTGATTTCATGGCCCGCCCCTTCTTGTTGATGTACCCACCCATCGACTACGTCGCCCGCCCCGAGGCGCTATTCAGTCGCCACCCCGGGGCAAGCACAACTTCAGATCGACCTTGCTCTGATACCAATTGTTGAAATTTAATCCCTCGACTCAATCACATAAAATGCCCACGAACACGCAAACACAAATTTATAGCCAAAGGCACGTGTTGTGCCTTTTCCTTTTTATTGCTCTTTATTTTCTCTCTGCGGTGTTACAAGAACTAAAGCTTGCCCGTGTATATATACACGTCTGGCTAAGCTAGACCAAACCGACTCAGCACCTAAACATACTCTGTCCTGGACTCGTACTAGACTCAAACTTTTCTAACCTAGTAAGGCAAAACTAGAACCTGACCTCTACTCGGACACATGCAACATACTCACGTATTGGCATGCAAGCCATGTACGACTAGTACACCCGGGTAGCCTAATCACCGGCCACTCTAATCATAATTAGCTTAAACCTATTTGCTAGACAAGATTATTGCTAACAAGATGTTGGTCTGAGATTCAACGGTTACGAAATACGATCGCATTTATTCGTAAATACTTCCTCCGAAATAAATTAATTGACGCACACTTAGTATAACTTTCTATTAGAGTTGTACTAAATGTATGTCAATTAATATGGATCGGAGGGAGTATCAGATTTGTTGTGGGTTTTTTCATGAAAAACCAGGGTGTTTTCTTGTGACCGTTGGATCTTAGATCCGGCGTCTCACATCAGTTTATATTATGGGAGCATCTAACCTCTCGTATCATGTGATACTTTTCCATGAGTGTAACATGTAGACGCTTTTTCATTTCAAAGAAAAACTTATAGACACCTTCCACTTTGAGTCAACCGAACATCTACAATTAAATTATTTATTTTACTTTTATACATTTTAATATGAATGGTTAAATCGTGTATTTATGGTTTCATTAGACTCCTTATATTGAGTACAATCCGATACCTCACAAACATAGCTTATATGTGGGACGATATGTGAAGTGTCGGATACGTTCGTCATGTTGGACTAACATACGTGACCCATACGCAAAGCTAGACAAGGGGAGTTGCCAAAGTTGGTCTGGCTAACATTGTCGGTGTGCTTATCTGTCATGGCTTTCCACCTCCAGTCCTTCGAAGAGGAGGTTGCGCTACACCTCCATGACGCGGAGCTACCAACACTCATAGTTGATGGTGCGGACGGCGTTCACCAAATCAAGCACGCATGTTGCTTATCAACGATGCCTAGGTTTTAGACGACCATAGACGCGATGAACCACCAAATGTTGGACCTCTGACAATCATAGCTCCTCAAGGAAAACCTAGGCATGGTTGATAAGCGAGCGTCCGTTTGGATTAGGCTGTCCGAACCAGTTTTTCCATCCAACGCGGTCATGTATCCGTCCGCGGACTGGTGCACATGTCCTTTTCCCCCAAATTTGACCCAAACCAAAGAGGGCTTTGTGGGGGTCCGGACACGAAACATCTCTAGTCCTATCACCCCGACCCACACCAATGCCCTTTGCACCAAAAATCCTCTTCGGGAGAAATTGCAGACAAATCTGTAAATTAATATAAAATATTTTAGATAACTAAACTAATGAGCTAAAACATCTTATATTAATTTACGAATAAAATATATTAGAAAAAATGTTAATTGTTCCATGACGCAGAATCTGGGCCAAGCTATGACTGCTGCAATCCTGCAGGCAGGCACAATTTGACCGCCCCGTGGGCGTCGGCTAGCTAGCAGCAGCTTTGTGGTGACGTAGGCCACCATGTGTGTGGTTGTCGTTTCCTCTGAGACTAGTACAGTAGGTTGCCTCCAGCTCGGAGTGAAAACGCAAGATCGATCACCAAGCTGGCGACCCAAGACCAGATCTTTACCGCCGGTGGTGCCGGAGGACCAAATCGTTAATTTATTTATCTTGACAAAATTGGTGGCAACCGGTGTCTATCCTCCGGTTTTGAGATTGCGAGATGCGTGGACCAATCACCACCAGTACCGACCGACGGCGATACCCATCGGCTAAGCCACAGCATGCGGCTAGTGTTTGGACATCATTAACGACTTGGGATAGAGGTCGGACCGATCGAGACCCCTCTTGCGGATCGACGCTGGAAACGGCCGAGAGCGACGGCCGATCGGCCGGTGCAAAATTATTTATATGGGACGGAGTGCGCTTCAATTGATGATTACAGTACGTACATGCTTTGATTTGTTTTAATTAATATCAGTACTAGCTGATTATGTACGGTACGGACCTATTACTACCACGTGTTTACAGGAGACCCAGTCAATTGGTCGTATAGTTCTTTTTTAAGGGGATTGGTAGTAGTATAGTTTCATTTTATGAAAACTGTACAGCCATGATAGGCAAAATTTCTTCCTATGCCATGGGTCTCAAAAGTCCAAAATGAACCTTTTACTTACACACGAAAGCTAAATCGAATCATGAACTTATAATTTCGAAAATGAGCACAACAAACTTTTAGATACCGATCTATTTAAAACCTTGACTGCGATCGTTGGTTGGTTCGCTTGATATGAGGATGAATCGGGTCGTTCCATTAGTGCAGTCGCTTGTAAAATTTATTTTTATTTTTCCTTTTATTTTCCTCATAATAATTATTCTTTCCATATTTTTGTAATGACATATAGCGAGCGATGAAAATATATATTAAAACAGACAAAAGCCTTCATATGTAAACATTTTTTATTATTTTGATATATTTGTTAAAAAACGAACCATTTTTAAATGCCGATGTATTTTGTAAAACGTAAATAGTCTACGAAATTTGGTTTTGAAAAATATTTTTGGAAATACGAACATTTTTTTTAAACGTGTGAACTCTTCTGACAAATGTGAACAATTTTTAAATCACAAATAATTTTAAAAAATGCAAAGTGAATTCGAAAATTCCAAACATATTTTAAAAAACAGGGAAAAAACTAGAACATTGAACATTTTTTAAAATCCCGTAAATTTTTAAATTATTTTCTTCCATTTTTGTAACAATTTTAATGTTTAAGAAAATGTTTGCTCTTTCCAAAAATTGATCCTGTTGTAATTTATTATATATATATATATTTAAAGAAAAAACTGAATTTGATAAATGTTCAGACTTTATTAAATGTTTGGGGTTTAATTTTTTTTTGGATATTTTAAGTTTGGCCTTAAGAAAAAAGGAAAAAAAAACTTGGTTCACGCATAATGAGCCGGTCCAGCCAACAATCCCGAGATTTGGTTTGCCATGTCGAAAATCCTTGTTTAGGAATACTTCCAAGTTTTAGAATAGATCCGGATCAGACAGTTCAGTGTTGATTTTTGGAATTATAAATTCAGGGTTTGATTTAACTTTCGTCTATAAATTGAAGGTTCATTTTGAACTTTTTCCCCTTTTTGGGTGAAGGGTCCACGGACAACTAGACAAGACTCGAGCGAGGATTTTTGAAGGCAGGCGGTATTAAGAAGAAGTATCACATGATATGATGGAAAGATCAGTGCACCCAAAAGTCACGGAGGCAACAAGTATAGAGAGAAAATGAACTTGCACGACTTAGGCAAAAAAAAATCCAAAAGGAGCGATGAGTCTAAAACAACAAGTATATAGAGAGAGAAAAAAACCTTCTTTTCGCGTGAGAATTTTCCTTTTTGACCTGTAAAGCATGCAAGAAAAACCGGCAGAAAGGTGTAGCGTATCGTACTGTCGCGAGTTGGGTACACCAAAAAAACATCAGTAGGTGCCAGGGAAGGGAGAACGAACGGTCGCAGTCACGCACGTTGTGGTCATCGCCCAGCCAGTCATCGGCCGGAGATCGGATTCGCTTAATCGCAGGTCATCTCATCTCATCAACGCGCGTTGTTTTCACGGATACGTGTGGACATGGTGAAACTCCCTCCCTCTGAATACTACAAAAGGATAACGAAGCAATGGCCAATCTTCTTCCCCTCTTCGTTTTCTTTTTCTACGAAACTTCCGGCAAAAGATTTCAGGTTAGCCGGCACTAGATTATTCAGAGGTAGCTAGTAGAACTATCATCAACGTTTCAATATTCTCGATTTCTATAGTGATTGAGAGAAGGGGACATTCATCTGCTGATCTGAATTCTGATGGAAACGGCGCAACAACCGACCGCATCCACCTTGCAGCGGGGGTACCATGCCAATGCCATCCATCATGCGTGTACTTTCATGTGGTTTGCCTTTTCTGTTCAATAGCGACATGGTTGCTAATAATAATAATAATAATCATCATCAAATGGGCATTTCAAGCACAATAATTATCAGATGCAGAATCATGAAGCAGGATTCAGAAACAACTTTTCCCTGAGCGGCAACAGTCATCACTTCCAAGCCAGTAAAGCAAACCATAGGAACTGTGAAGCAACCACTGCAGCCATGGATATCTACCATTCCAGCAAGATCATCACAGAAACGAAAGATCCAAGTAAGAGATAGAAAAAATGTGACAGAATAGATATTAATAATACAATGTACTACCCGATGGGGTAAGAACTAAGCTGGGAAAATCTGTCTATGTTCCATTTACTGGAGTACAACAACGAAAAGAATTGGCTGATAGGATGATAGAACAACAAAATTCAGTCATTCCACACTAACTCGAGCTTAGTTCGCACCGACACCTTCTGCTCCAGCTGGTCCTTTGCTCATCCAGTACTTGTAAGCGTAGAGTGAAGACACCACTAGGGCACCCAGGACAATGTAGGCAATCATCGTTGGGGCGATTTTGGAAGCGCTCTTCTTCTGCTTGCTTTGTGCCAGCAGTGCTCTCGGCTTGATCTTCGCCATGGTTCACTTCTGTCAATGCCAAGAAGAAGATTGGAATCAGCTAAGTTACTTCTGTAAAATACTGCTATGATTTACCTGAACCATTGTGAATCACAAAAAAACCCTTAACAGCCTTATAAGATTATAATTTTTTTTGCAAAAAAGAAGAAGCTTATGAACTGAACTGCGGTCGCCAAGATGTAGAAATAAACATCCAATTAACGTGATATTGCATCTTCCATGTGTAAAAACAATGTACTACCTACCTTGGAAGATAATTAAAGACCCAGAAATAATAATTCATGCTACTAGGTACACTGTTTAAATGTTGTTTTTAAGTACTCCCTCCGGTCCTTTTTAGTCTGCATATAAGTTTTGTCCGAAGTCAAATTATCTCTACTTTAATCAAACTTGTAGAAAAAAGTGTCAATATTCGCAATGTCAAATTAGTATGGTTAGATTCATCATGAAATTTAGTTTCATAGTATATATATTTGGTATTATAGATGTTGATATTTTTTAGTATAAATTTGGTCAAACTTTGTAAAGTTTGACTTGACATAAATCTAATACGCGGAGTAAAAAGGACCGGAGGGAGTACTGTTAAATGGTTCACCACGATGAAAGAACTATTTCTTGAAACGAGCAGTAACTTGTGGATCCAATCCAAAGGTTATAACGTAGCAATGTCATAAAAGAAGCATGCCCAATGACATAACAACTACTACAGGAAATGATATTCAGATCGACCGATTGCAGGTGCGATCTGTGGCTTGAACTAAAATTAATAATGCAGATGAAGGTGATGAATGTTCCTAGATCATACCATGCCCAAATGGAAACCATGGGCCTTGTATTCGAGAAATACGGCTCACAAAATACTGGCGCGAAAGCTTCGTTGTCTGAAGAACTAGGCTATCTTAAGCAGCAGTACAAAACTGGTCATGAAATTTGCTTCATCATGCTCTGATCGTGCCATGCCCAAATGGAGGCCATGGTTGTTACATTCGAGGGACACAGCTCGTAAAACACTGGCGCATATTGAGGAGTGCACCTATCCTTGTTTCGAGCTTCGTTGTCTGAAGAACTATGATATCTATAGAGCAACAGTACAATTATCCCTCCAGACGGAACAGCGGGATCTACCGCGGACAGGCGAAGGAGGTCGTGATCTCGAAACAATTCGTTCGAGATCCAGGATTGCTCCGGCCACACCAAGAACTGAAATCACTTGGCAGCTAGTACTACTGACGGAAGGAATTGATCAGCGGCCCGTGTAACCGCGCGACGAGAGGGGGATTGGGAATACCTCGATCTGCAGCTGCTTAATTCGGGGAAGCCTCAAGCACGCGCTCTCGGAGATGGAGGTGGCGTGGAGCGATCCCGAGAGAGAGGAAGGGGTCCAGGCGAAGATGACGAGGATGCAAGGCTGTGGATGCGTCGTCTTTTGAAGGAGAAAAGGAAGCATCTTGGAAGGTGAGAAGACTAGAAGAGAGACCATGGCCGTGGCGCGGAAGTCCAGGGCATTTCGGGAAAGAGCATATTGGTCTAGGCTTCTAGCAAACTGGGAGAAATATATGGTGCAATTGCAACCATTGCCACATGCTCCCATGATCCTACCACATTTTAAAACTTTACTTTAAACAATTTCAAAAATAAATCCGAATTTTGGAACTGGTTTTTTATGTGTTCTAGTCTCATGTCTCATGGGCATGCATCAATAAAACGAAAGTAAATTTTAGAACAATTAAGTTAAAGTTTTTTTTTTAGGAAATTAAGTTAAAGTTTTAAAAGGTGGCATCATGGGAGCATGTGCTAGATGTGAAACTAGAGGGATGCTCCAAGGCTGCCAAAGGAGAACATGGGTTGTGGTGAGTTTGACTTGCGAAAGAGACAACACTTTATTCGATGCTTAAGGTTGCTGGTATGCGTAAAAGACATTAGTGCTTCCTCTGTTTAAAAATAGTTTTTTTAACCTTGAACTTGTAGAGGTTCGACAAATCAAACCGCGACCTTTAAATCTTTGTCACCCTGGATTATTGAATCCCGATCAAAATTTGAAAAAGAACCCGATCGGTCTGGCTAGCTTGGGCCGTCTCATCAGCGTGGTCATTCGCCCGCGCTCGTTTGCTCTGTTTTTTCTCATTTTATTTTTATTTCTAATTTTGTAAAAACAAATCATGGTTAAACCTTAAAAATATGTTTGCACTTCAAAATATTATAATTTTGAAAGAATGTGAACTCAAATTTATAAAATTTTAAAAAATATTTTCTCTAGTCGGAACATTTTCTTTTCTTTTATTCTTTTTGTATTATATTAAAAAAATTGCACTCAAGACATTTTAAAAATTTAAAATGTTTACGTATTACAGAAAAATCACACTAAAAAATACATTAAAATGCATTTTTTAAATTGTATGCATTTTGAAAACATGTTAAAGTGTTTGTGAATGTTAGCGCAGTTGCTCGCACTGATTGTTTTCATAAATTTTGAAAGTCTTTAGGATATTTTAAAAAATGTTCACTTTAATTTTATCACATATTTATTTAAATATAGATGTATCACGATTTAATTTTACATCTAGATACATACATATCCACATAAATTTCAGAGACTTATTTTGAAACGAATGGAGTATATGCTAGTAGTAGTATTTTTGTAGTGTAGAGTATCATAGGTTAATACTTCATCCAATCTTTTTTTACTTTGCATGTATACAATTTGTCTGAAATCAAGCTTTGTAAAGTGCAACCATATTTTTACTAGGTAATACCATTACCCATAATACTAAAGATATAAAATATGAAAAATAAATACATTAAGCATCTAATTATATTTATTTCATATTGTGAGTGTTGATTTTTTGAAATAAAACAGTACGAAGTTTGATTTCAGACAAACCTTATGTGTAAAGTACGAAGGAACGGAAAAAGAATTCTAGATAACATTATTTATCATCATGCATGACACATAGTGGCACATTACTTCCTTCATCCTGGTTCATTAGGCCCCATTGTATTTTGGATCAAAGTTTGACCATCTATTTCACTAATAAAATATAAAATATATGTTATAAAATTTATATGGTTGAAGTTGTACTTGAGAAAGGTTTTCAATTGTATAAATTCTTGTGGCATGTAATTTGCATTTTATTATTAAATCCAAGGTTAAACTTTAACCTAAAATAAAAGGGGATCTAATAAACCAGGATAGAGAGTATTACAATTATGATACATTGTCAAGATATGAGGGCAGCCATAGTGTATTATATGTAAACATTTACTCCTTCTATTTCAATGAATATGGTGTGCACGTATCCTAAAACTCAATTTGATCATAAACTAGACCAACCAAATATAATTAGATTTGATAAAATCACAATAAAAATAAGTTTTCAATGATATAATTTTAAACTCATAAATTATATATTATTAATTTAATTTATGGACAAAGTTGAATTTTGAGAAAATTGTTCCTTATTCATTGAAATGAAGGGAGTAGCCTTTACATATAGTAGTTCACTAGTTCCAATACACTATTATATTTTATTGTTGTATCTAAAACAACTCCCTTTTAATATATTTGGTGATAGAAATGTTATAACATTCTTAGATTGGTGCTAAGATCTATAATTATATTAAGATAATTCCTTTTTTATTAAATATGATGCCACATAATTTTTTTCCAATTGAAGTTGTGCTAAGATATAAGCATTGCAAGTGCCTTGATATTGAACCTTCCTTTTCTTCATTTAACTATGTGTCATCTCAAAAAAAAATCTAGCTAACATGGATGACATTTGCTATGACATCGCCACTACGAGAGATATAATGCACTTGTTACAATTGTTTTCCTACAAAGTAACCCCCCAACCCCTCCAAGTAAGTATGGAGCATGGGTCGGTCCATGTGGAAGCTAAACTTCCATTGGTCTTGTGAAGCTTTTGAGTGGTTTTCTTTTCTTGGATTTTTGTTGGGGTTGTTTTTTGGTTTGTCTTTTTATTTCCCATTTTCAATTTCATGGACATTTTTTTTCAATTTGTGAACCTTCTTGAAAAGCATGAAATTTTTCAAATCCATGAAATTTTGAATTCAATAAATTATATTAAAATATGTGAAAAATAAACCCACCAATTTTATCAAACTTGTTAAGTTTTTTCATATTTGAGATCTTTTTTGAATCCATATTTTTTTCCAAATTCGTATACTTATTTCAAATCCTTCATCTTTTTAATTTTGCAAAAAGAATTTTTTAATTTGTTGTTGATTTGTTTTAGCATCAAAAAAAGGCGAGTGAAAAAATAAGGTGCAAATGGGTGGGCGGGAGAGCGAGCGATTTTGCTTTATTGGGCTAGTCGTCCATGCTTGCGAGCGCATGTGTGCTCCGGTGGTAGGTAATTGGCGCTACAAGCGTATCTATAATTCTTAAATAGTTTATCGCATTTTTTTTGACATGCAAGCTATTAACATCATCAAATAGATTCACCATGTATAAATTTTTTTCCACTAATTATTCATGCATATGCTTTCATTAAATCCGCATGCAAATGCAACCTATAACAAATATTTTTTTTTTTATGCACTAAGCCTGACGATTTAGAAGCAATTTTTTCTATTAAAAATAAAATTATGAGTTACCTCACATTTTATTTTATGAATGTACATATGTAGTTGCTATCATTGTTTTAGGTTTAGTTAAGGATGATGTATTCATTCTCTCCACTCAATGTTGTTTTCGTCTCATATCATCTCACCGGTATATTCTCAATGTAATAAACTAATAAAACAAAATTCACACTCATTTTTAGATTTATCATATAATTTTCTTAAATTTTTAATCTAAACAGTTTTTATTTAAAAAAAGAATTTATAACTAAAATATGCTAAGTTTCAAATATTTCTCTTATTTTAAAACATTAAATTATTTTTAATAGTCTCCGCAACAACGCTCGGGTATCAACTCTTGTATTCAATGGTTTGGGCATATATTGCACTCGGTTGATTTTACGAAGAATGAATGTGTGGGTACAGTGGTGCAAATTTTGAAGGGTTAAATCTATCGGAATAGCCGTGTTCGTGATCATGAACGATCTGAATTTTGTTAACTTGATCATAGCACAACTTCAACTATATTTTCTAAAACATACCCACTCCTAATCATAATGCTGAATTAGTTTAATAAATTAAATTGAACATGACGACGATCGAATGCGGATTTTGTACCTACACAAGCGGGTACATGATATATCTAAACCAGCCGTTCTACATCGAGATTCGTGCCGGCAGTACAACAATTCATCTCTTACTTTCGAATTATATCTAGTTTAGAAAAAATGACTTGAAATAATTAATCCAACAGAATCAACTATGAAACCTGCACATTTAGTTATCAAGGTAACGTTTTTTAATGCTCTTTGCCACATCTAATTAGAGTACTGGACGCCCTTTTTCAGAGATAGCTAGTTTACTTTGTACTAGTAATTAACAAACCAGCAATCAACTAGTAAGTAATGAACACCGGGCTCACATGTAATCACTTTATCACATACATGTGCAGTGGTTTATGTATAACTTTGCTCTGAAGTTAGCAAAAGATACATATAATTGTATACAGATGCAAGATCATACCACACAAAGCACATCCCTTGATCAATTTTCAACTCAAACTGTAGTAATTAGTTGTAGAACTTTTCCATTAAGATTGCATCTCACACATAAACTCAACTATACTATGGTGTTGCATCAAGGATCTCTAGTGCAACTTTGTACAGATCTCAAAGCAAACACTATCATCATGGATGGCTTAGATATATCATGTACCCACTTGTGTAGGTTCATATGCATTTCTGTTAAATGTGTTGGATAGTTTATAATAAGATTTTGTTCAATCCTCATCTCACTTTGATCCATCTCTTACCTCTTCGTGTGTTTAGTCTGCCATCTCTTTTGATATTTCAAAGTTTAGGATTCCATCATGGTTGGACGATATCTTTGTGATTGACCTAATAGTTTCGCTTTTCATCATCGACACCACTAACTGGAAGGATTCCGTGGGGAGGACGTCAAAATCGGCATGATGCATTGGACTTGTGTTGAGAGGTGTTGAGCAACATAACATGGATGAGAATATTTCATTAGAATTTTCAAGCGTCTTCTCCTCTAACTCGTTTTGTATCTCGGGGCGCGATCCTTGTTGAGTGGTGTCGAATTGTAAAAGTTTAGGGGTTTTGCCCCTAATTATAATTTGCTTGTTATTTTTTATGGTTCATCATGCATCATGTCATCATGCTTTATTATTGAAATGTGATTTAATAAACCCTCAACTCCAGCAGCAGGTGTGGTCACCCGTGCCACAACCCATGATCGTGAGCATGGCGCCCTCATCGCACCCTCCCTATCGTCCTCCACCAACACGGCTCGGCCACCACGATGTCGGTAGCCCTATTCCGTGCACCTCCCGAACCACCTCCTCACGTCCTCCGACCTATGGACACTTGAGGCCCAGAGTTCAACTCCCTTAATGCCAACCCTTCTAGCCCAGCTCTCGATAGCCTCCTCCCTCGCCCGATTGCGCGTCATGCATAGCCGCTGACATCCCCCCTATATCACAACCGCGTCGCCCGGTGGCAGCAGTCGCTCTCGTGTTGTTGGTCGTCGGTGACCTCGCTAGAGCCACCACCCCTCCTAGCCTCCTCCTACTCTCGCATGTGCCCTCCTGATTCTCCCCCTCTCTACTTGTCCACCGCCTCCACACATGGGAGAGGCGCATAAAAACTAAGACGTAATCAAAATGATGTTTTTTAAGAAAGAATTAATGAGTGGCATTGGTATTACTCTTTAAGATAAAATAAAATAAAATAAGAACTAAAACATAATCAAAACCCCGTTAAGAACAGACAAAAGGAATAAAAATTAGCATATAATAGTGGGAATTAGAAAGGAGAAATTAATTAGTGGCATTGGTATTACCTTGATGAAGAAAGATAATGAAACATAATAAAAATGATAAAAATTTCTAAGAACAAATGAATTAGTGACATTGGTGTTATTATTTATGAAAAAGAAAAAAATAAGTAAAACATAATCAAATTAATGAAATTTCCAAAGGAACAATAAAATATTGGTATCGGTATTTTATTTAAGATCAAATAAAATAATTAAAAATTAAAACAAATAATTACAAAATTTATGCACAAATTACAGAAAATGTATGTTTTTATAATTTAAATGAATAAGCATATAATAGTGAAAATAAAAAAAACTTTCCTAAGAAGGAATGAAATAGTTGCATTAGTATTACTCTAAAAGAAGAAATAAAATGGAATAGAAACTAAAACATAATAAAAATAGTAAAGTTTTCTAAGAGAGATTGAATAAGTGGAATTATATTACCCTTTATAAAGAACAAAAATGGAAATTACATATAATCAATGATGAAAAAAGTCTAAAAAATCACATAAAAATTATGCTTTTATATAATAACCAAGAATATGCATATAATAGTGAAAATTAGGAAAACAAGTTTCCTAAAAAGATTGAATTAATGGATTTATATTACTGTTAGAAAGGAATGTACATGAAATAAAAACTAAGAATAATCATAATAATGATTTATTCTAAGGTAGAGTAAAATAATGGTATCCCTATTAGACTTTTAAAACTTGAAAAAAATGAACACAACTTTGCACTTTTTTAATACTTAAAAAATAAATATGAAATAATTTATTAAAAAATCCAATATAATTTATACACACATTATATAGTACTTATGCCTATACATTTTTAAACCAGACCAATATCACAAAATTACTCATAAAAACCCAACTAATAAAATACTCCCTCCGATCCATAATAAATGTCGCTCTTTTTTACTAAGCTAATACAAAGTTTGTATTAGATGAGCGACACTTATTCTGGATCGGAGGAAGTAATACAAAAGCTAAAAGGGAATACAAACAGAAAAAAAACCCAGCCTCTAAACAAAATGCAACAACAAGGGAAACACGAAGCAGGCTTCAACCCAACTAGGAATCGACTGATCGAGAGAAGAAGACGGAACACTACAAAAAACAGAAAAGTAGAGACTCCTAAAAAACAGAGAGAAGAAGACGACGACAGTTGTCAGTCTGAAAATTCAGCCTAAAACATGAGAAAACTATAATTAAGGATTTTGAAGCAGAAATCAATGGCTAAAAATTGACTACTCCAAATTCATTATCCAGGCAAGTTACATATAGGTAAAGTGCTTAATGAATGATGATAGCCACAACTCTCAAAACAAACCGTGAGTACAATTCATTCGCATTGTTGTTTCAAACAATCTAAATGTTAGATCTGAACATCATATGTCTCCTCTAGGGATGCAAGGCGGTGTCCGAACCCACCCCGCATTGTAATCAAATTAGATATATTTGGTTTTAGCGAAGCTGTGATGGTGTTAGGTAAATTTGTGCTAATTTAGTAATTTGGCAGACCTAGTCTTCCGCAAAAGAAAATAAAAATAAAAAAATGGTATGTATTCTCTTCGTAAAGAAATATAAAAGTATTTTGATTATTAAAATAGTGATCTTTTTAGTGATCTAAATGCTTTTATATTTCTTTATAAAGGAAAAACATTCTAATTACATACCCGCCAAATGACCAGTTTACTGTAAATTCGCAACATTTGCAACCATTCTTCTAAAATTTACCTTCCAAGTAGTACCAATATATGTTAACTCAAAAAGAAATCCCATATATAAGGGAATTCATCGATTCCGGTCATCCTCCGCAAATTGTCCTTCTGTTCGTGTGTCATTTCTTGATCAAGTCGGCCGTGAAGGTGACGCCGGTGGACGGCAGCCATGCGAGGCCGTCGATGAAGCGTCTCACGGTGAAGTGGCTGGCCCATGCCGGGACCATGATCACGTGGTACCCCGGCCACTTCACCCGCCCGAAAACCGGCGCGCCGGGCCCGAAGTTTCTGTACTCCCCGTAGAATAGGGTGCTGAGGCCGGCGCCCCCCGCCCACTCGGTCCACCCGCCCGCGCGCACGCCGGCGCCCAGGTACGACTCCATCACCACCACCCGCGAGAACGGCTTCCACGGCCGCCCGAGGTAGGTCGGGTTCTTGGCCTCCACCACGCAGTTGTGGATGGAGAACCCCGTGTTCTGGTTCGGGTCCTTCCGGCCCTGCGCCGTCACGGTCCCCGTCTGCCCCGGCACCAGCGGCAGCGTGGCGAGGGTGCTCCGCTGTATCACGGCGACGCCGTTGCCGAAGACGAAGTCCACGGTGCCGGACACACGGCAGTCGCGGTAGAACTGCCGGAGCGAGTGCGCGTAGAGCGTGTCCTGGTGCCCCTCGATGGCCACGCGGAAGAATGCCGAGCGGTCCGAGTCCACGCGCAGCGCCACCGCCTGGTGCGCCGCCGGCCCCGCCGTGTTCCGGATCGTCAGGTCCCGCGCGATGAACCTCGCGCCGGACACGGCTACGCACACGCAAAGCAACGGCATCGTCTTTAGCTTTTGTGCATGTTCACCAAACGGAGCTTCTTTTTGTTAACGAGACAGAATTTACACTTACCGACGGTGGCGCTCCGGAACGTGGTCCAGCCGCTGGAGAAGCTCCGGCTGCCGGTGATGATGGTCTCGCCCATGCCCTCGCCGACGAGCACGATGTTGGTCTTCTTCTTCTTCACGTCCACATTCTCGTAGTACACCCCTCGCTTCACGTAGATGACGTACTTCCTCCTGCTGTGGTTCGGCGCGCGCGCCACCGCCTCGCCGACGGACCGGTACCTCCCGCTCCCGTCCTGCGCCACCACCACGTCCACGTGCATCGCCTTCTTCCCTCCCGACCGGCCGTGGGCGCGCGTGAGCTCCTCTTCGACGCCGCCGCCTGCGACGTCCATCACCCACGGCGGCAACTCCGAACCGGCTCCGGACGCCGCCGTGTCGTTCTTGCCGGGCATGATACCGCGCAGCCGCTTGTGCATGGCGAGGAGGTTGCTCACCAGCTGCGTCAGCTGCGCCACGGACGCCTCGACGCGGCGCAGCAGCCGGCCGTCGGTGCCGCTGAAGCCCTCCGTGCAGGTGTCCTGGTTGCCCAGCGCGGCGCTGAGCCAGGCGTGCATGTCGTCCTCGGCACGCGCGCCACTCCCGGACGCGGTCTCCTTCTCCAGCTCCGCGCCGCCGTCGACGGGCTCTGCCATGGCGTCGAGCGACCACCCGAGCTCGTCGACGGAGTACCCCAGCAGCTCGATGCAGTCGCGCACGGCCATCTCCTCGCGCGCGTGGTTGGACAGGGACGCCAGGCCGGCGACGGCCCCGACGGCGGTCACGGCCTCGCCCAGCGTGTCGCGGAGCGCGGCGCGGAGGACGGGCACGGGCCCGCTGCTGGGACCGCCGCGGGCCGTGTCGAGGCGCGAGACGCAGCCACCGCGCCGAGCCCCGGAGGAGGAAGAGGAGACGTTGAAGCACGCCTGGCGCAGCAGCGCTTCCTCGAAGGCCTCGGCCTCCCCCTGCCCCGTGAACGTGTATCCGGAGAACACGGCGGCGCCATCGCCGCCCCGGGCAGCAAGAAGAAGCACCGACAGCAGCAGGAGCACCTGCGGGCGGGTGGCTTTACCACGTGCCGCCATTAATGCGAGGAGTGTATGCATGGGCATGGCCATGGAACGTGCGCGCGTGCGTATATATTGTGGAGGCGGTGCGGACGAAGGTAAGTGATCTGACTCTTGGCGCAAACGGAGGCAAGGTATAGTTTGTGGTGGACGAAAGGTGCTCAAATAGTGTAGCATAGCATGCAAGTCTTTATCAACTCCTCTTGTCCACCACTTTGAGGAGAAAGTTTGTTCTGAGTCGTATGCTTAACTCAATTACTCGTTATGCATTGTCTCTACTCCCTCCGTTCCTTAGATCGTTTTGACAATTAGCTTGCTAAAGCGATCTATATTAGAGAACGGAGGGAGTAATGCATTGAGATTGTCCTTAGTAGTTTTTTTTTGCGATAAGAGATTGTCCTTAGTAGTTAGTAGTCTTCACACATTGGCGGTGTGGGTCACCGTGACTGAGCTCCCGTGGGCACAAGTGGAGATGCGCGATGATTCGGACGAAAGTCCTACACGTCTAGAGGTCGGTGGCGATGGCGCCTGTGGGTGTCGTTTTTCTCCTTGGAGGCGTCACCGAGGGTGTGTCGGCATCTCCCTCGTGCTCGGTTGGTAGTGTTTCTGGGCGAAGGCCTAGATTCGTCGTTGGATCGGCGTGATGGCGGCGTCCCCGACGTCGTTCCTCTGTTGGGAGCATCACGTTTGGAGACACTACTTGGGGTTCTATGGGGCGCTCCTCCGGTGCTCGCTGCTGTTCAAGGTGAGGCTCCAGGCGCAACGTACGTCATCGTTGATGGGTCCAAGACGAAGCCTTCTTTGGAACCAACCGAGTTCCGCCATCTACCCCCCTGCTTCAATGGTAGATGGTTGCGTTGACAAGGGAAGTTCAGTTGAAGTTGCTGCTGTCTTCGATGGCTATTGGCGTTGATCGAGACGCGGTGGTGATGCTTAGCTTAAGACAGGCGCCTCTTTTTGTAGCTGTGTCGTTTGTGGTGATTGTAGTTCTGTAGCTAATAGGGCTGCTGTTTTTCTTTTCTCTTCGATCTTCGGATCCTCACCATGTTATTTCTTCCGCTGCTTTCTGCTAAATCTGAATCAAGCCAGCATTTTGCCGGATCTTTCAAAAAAAAATGTAGTGGAAATATTTAGGTGTTGTATCTAGAAGCAAGTTTAATAGAGTCGTAATATTAGAGCACTTTCAAAAGAGTATTGATTCGGTGCCAAGTTATATCTACACCTAAGCGTAAACAGTAATTTCAAAATAAATAGTATAAAAAATAAAAAAATGTAATAACTTCAGGCATTCAAGATGCTTATATGTAGAAGGTGCTTGCAAACTCTTATGGTGTTTGAACAAAAGAAGAGCTCGTGCCAGAAAAAAAAACAAATTTTGAATGTCTAATAAGCTTTGAAAAAGAAAACACTAGTACTACTTATCTTCACACGATTTTATAAGTCAAAAAACTAATATTGGTATCATATTTAATGAGAAAAGATAAAGCAATTCTTAATCTAGATATAGACAACATTAAGATATATGAAGCACACTCTATAATGTTTTAAAGACTATAGAGGTTGTACGCAAACATAGAATCATCATAATGTGACATTATTATTTTTATACAAGTAAGGCTAATTGGCCATTGGGTCATATATTCCTTCTAGCATATTTACAATAATTTATATTAAACAATGAGAATAATTAGGTAAATATTATTACAACAATAATGCTCAATGAGATCTTCCTTGAGTTGATGATGAGAGGTTCGGTCTTCAATCTTTCGGTACGCCTCAAGAAGCGATTTAATGTGATTGGTGTTCTTGCATGGCTCGACGACATTGCGAACATCTGTGACGCCCCCAAAATCAGACCGTGTACAGTAATCATACACGCAGGGTACACGGCTGAGATTAGGGTGCCACGGTGAGAATATCACAGCACAACACTAAACACAAAAGGATAAACCAATATGTTACAATAAAGGGGGTCACGCGGACCCGAATACATAAGTTATACAAACCATAATATCTGAGTATAGACATAGTTAGTCAAGTCTTGGTTTAAGAAGGCTAGCACAAATAACATCAGAGATACAGATCGAAAAGGCAAGGCCTCTTGCCTGGGAGCCTCCGAAACTACTCCTGGTCCTGGTCAGCGGGGGTCTCGACGTAGTAGTATCCGCCTCCGGGGTACTCCTGCTCCTGGGCTCCAACGTCGACTGCAGCGGCCGATCAGGCAAAACAGTAAAGGAAATAAAGCAGGTGAGTATCTAGTATACCCGCGAGTCTTACGTCCGCTACTAAGCATTATGCATTTGTATCAACGGAAAACGGACGCTGTATATATAGTGGACTGCAAGATAGAAATCAGAATAAGGGTAAGAAGCTAAGCCTATCGAAGACTAGCATCTTCCGACGTTGTCTTGCAGCATGAGAAGAGAAACAACCAACAGTTCATATAAAGCAATAAAGTAACAATGAAGCAGAAGTTGCTGCAACATTGTATAATATAATTTGTAATGATTAATAATAATAATGCCTCTGAGTTCCCCTCCTCGACTCCCATGCGAGGAAGAAAACCCGGAACCATACAATTTAATAGTAATAGTTTGTAGTGGTAAGATCCAGCTTCAGCATAAAGCGTCCTGTTACCGTGGACACGGCTATTCGAATAGATTAAACTCCCTGCAGGGGTGCACTACTGTTCATCCTGCACGCTCGGATCTCCAGGGTGGCGTGAACCCTGTTAGGGAACGCCCCATCGAGGCTATCCGACACGACGCAGCCCATCCTAGGCTCAACAGAGCGGCCATCCGCCGGACTATATCCTATGCGTCAAGGGGTCTAGGTCCCTCACCCTTGCACGCTCCTGCACGGTGCGAGTCTGGCCGGTGAAGCAAAAGCAAATCCAAACACACCTGCTGCAGCAAAAAGACAAGACCACTTCCCGGTGATCAGGCCGCAGTACTGCTGACGTCTGAAGAGCTTTCGGACGAACTACGACGCGGAGGGCCCACACCGTAATCCCACGTGTAGGTAGTGCGTACAGACCAACGGGTCTCTCAAGTCATCCGCCGAAGCATTTAGCATTTTAATATTATCTCGCATACAACCGTTATCGCTGTCTGACTAACAACACAACGGACAACGAACAACAACAAGGCCCACCGGTAACGTCGGGGCCTGCCCTGTCGTCCCGTCAAAGCGCGCGGTTACCGACAAGGTGAACCGTCTCCTTACCTTGTCTCGCGTGTGCTCTTGGTAGAGCTCGACTTTTGCGTGGTTTGGTAACTCTCGCGAGATACGAGCAGGGGCCAAGCACGCCAGTAACGTCGGTCGTACCCTCCCTGTCATTCCCGACGATATACCGCTCGCGGGCACCGTTGGGTCGCCCGACTTCTTACCTTAAGGACAACCGCTGTTCAGGACCCTATGGCGGCAAGACAAAGTCAGCCTCGAATGGAGTACAAGGATTACTCCTTGATAGCTCACACTTGAGGTGACTAGGCATAACCCAGATAGGGGCCTTTGGCGGTGTCCGCTTTGTACCGTACCTGTGCAGTTGTATTTAATGTATCCGCGATCGCTCCCATAGTGATCACGGCCCGCTATCTAACCCTAGCTAACAATGCGCAGGGCTCACTGCTGAATAATGCGTAAGTATAACAGGCAGCATAGGATAAGAAAGGTACATCAAGGGGCGACAAAATCAGGCTATGCAATTGAATAGGATTGCAATCGTAGCAGCAGCAGTAACAATGCCTAGTGCAAGAAAGTACGGAAAGGTAGGCGATATATGGGGAAGAGAATGGCTCTGCTTGCCTGGAAGCTCGATGGTAGGGGCAGAGTCGTCGACGAAGTAGTCGTACCCGGCGGCGGTGTAGTCGGCGGTAGCAGCGGGGTCTACCGGAGATTAAGGGGGGAGGAAACAGTAAATACACGGCAATAATATACAAACATATGCATGACATGACAGATGAAATGTTAACGGTGTTCTAACGCAGTACGATGCATTAAGCTCGAAGCGGGAATTCATCCGGGGATGAACTGCCAGCTCCGGCTGATTACCGGACAGGGTGTCCGGAGGGGGAAGGGTTCATGCCGGAGGTGTCGTGGACATCCGACAAACATAAGGGGGGTGTATCCGTGTTAGTTGAACCATTCCGGACAACTTTCGTGTTTGAAATAAATTCATCCGGCAGGTTTTTACCGGCACCGGGAATTATCGACAGACAGCCCGGAGGGGGGGAAATGTCGATGATCGGTGTGTTAGGGGGGTGGGGTAGACATACGGATAGCGTATCCGTATTCGTTATATTTTTCTAATCAATTTTCATGTATAAACTTTTTCGATCCGAGTTACGGATTAAAAGATATTGATTTTATAAGTTTTAATCAATTTAAAACATTTATAAATCATTTTCTATTTATTTTACTATTTATTTATTATAAATTATATTAGTTTTAATACTGACCAGTGGGTCCCACTGGTCAGTGGCTTATTTAAATAAAAACATTAAATTAACTAATATGACAGTGGGGTCCCACATGTCATACTAACACTTTTAATAAAACAATTTATTATTAAATATAAGGCTAGGAGGCCCACTGTAAGTGACTATTAGTTTATTAAACAGTTTTCTTTTATTAACAATGGCCAGTGGCCCACGTGTCAGTGAGACAACCTAACTAACAGTTATAACTAACAGCACTAATTAAATCTAATTAGGGGGGTTAGGACTAATCGACTTATTAGTGCTAATACTAATCGGGCGGGGCCCGCGCGTCAGAGTTCAGGCCACAGTCCATGGGGTGCATCCCGTGCCCCTCGTCGGCGGCGAGTACAGTGACATGGCGGCGAGGCTGCCGGTGGGCACGGGCGACCAAACGGAGCGGCAAGGGCGGGGATCGAACCAGTGGGAGCCCGCGCATCTATTGGGGGACGACATGCTCGCCGGGGTGGACGAAAACGACGACGACGAAGAGTGGCAGCGGCGGCCGGAGCATGGCTCGACGGCGACGGCGCCCTACGGGACCAAATTAAGCGCGGCGAGGGGGATTCGGCGCGGAACCTTACAACGGTTTCAATGGAGGCGACGTGGATGCCGGGGATGGACCGGAGGCGACGAATTTGGAGCGGCGGAGTTGACGACCGTGGTAGAGGAAGGAGTCGCGGACGACGGTTGTGGCGCGATTCCTGCCGATTCCTTGCGCAGGAGGAAGTGGACGACGACGACGAATCTCGCGGACAGCTTGGCGCGGTGAACGGTGTCCGATGGTCGCGAGGACGATGGCGGCGTGCCCACGGCGGACTCCCGGCGAGCTTGTCAGAGAGAGGCTACGCGAGGGGGAACCTGGAGAACGGTGGGGGCGCGACTAGGGTTAGGGCACAGGGGAGGGGGCTCTTATCGCCGCCGGGAACCGCCCGATGCGCGGCACGGCGACGGCCGAGGCCGTGGTACCGGCGGATTGACGCCACGCCATGGAGGGCGTACGGGAGGAGGGGGATGAGTGGGGTGTGTGACGCCCCCAAAATCAATCCGTGTACAGTAATCATACACGCAGGGTACACGACTGAGATTAGGGTGCCACGGTGAGAATATCACAGCACAACACTAAACACAAAAGGATAAACCAATATGTTACAATAAAGGGGGTCACGCGGACCCGAATACATAAGTTATACAAGCCATAATATCTGAGTATAGACATAGTTAGTCAAGTTTTGCCTTAAGAAGGCTAGCACAAATAACATCAGAGATACAGATCGAAAAGGCAAGGCCTCCTGCCTGGGAGCCTCCGAAACTACTCCTGGTCCTGGTCAGCGGGGGTCTCGACGTAGTAGTATCCGCCTCCGGGGTACTCCTGCTCCTGGGCTCCAACGTCGACTGCAGCGGCCGATCAGGCAAAACAGTAAAGGAAATAAAGCAGGTGAGTATCTAGTATACCCGCGAGTCTTACGTCCGCTACTAAGCATTATGCATTTGTATCAACGGAAAAGGGAGGCTGTATATATAGTGGACTGCAAGATAGAAATCAGAATAGGGGTAAGAAGCTAGGCCTATCGAAGACTAGCATCTTCCGACGATGTCTTGCAGCATGAGGTAAGAATCAGCCAACAGTTCATATAAAGCAATAAAGTAACAACGAAGCAGAAGTTGCTGCAACATTGTATAATATAAGTTGTAATGATTAACCATAATAATAATGCCTCCGAGTTCACCTCCTCGACATCCCCGCGAGGAAGAAAACCCGGAACCATACAGTTTAATAATAATAGTTTCTAGTGGTAAGATCCAGCTTCAGCATAAAGCGTCCTGTTACCGTGGACACGGCTATTCGAATAGATTAAACTCCCTGCAGGGGTGCACTACTGTTCAGCCTGCACGCTCGGATCTCCAGGGTGGCGTGAACCTTGTTAGGGAACGCCCCACCGAGGCTATCCGACACATCGCAACCCATCCTAGGCTCAGCAGAGAGGCCATCCGCCGGACTATATCCTATGCGCCAAGGGGTCTAGGTCCCTCACCCTTGCACGCTCCTGCACGGTACGAGACTGGCCGGTGAAGCAAAAGCAAATCCAAAACACACCTGCTGCAGCGAATAAGACAAGACCGCTTCCCGGCTATCAGCCCGTGGTACTGCTGACGTCTGAAGAGCTTTCGGACGAACTACGACGCGGAGGGCCCACACCGTAATCCCACGTGTAGGTAGTGCATACAGACCAACGGGCCTCTCAAGTCATCCGCCGAACCATTTAGCATTTTAATTAACCTGCGTGATAACCGTTATCGTTGCCTCGACTTAACCGACCCGCGGTCAACGACAGCAGTCAGGACCACCAGTACATCGGTGCCTGCCCTGTCGTCCCACCAAGTCACTGCGGTTACCAACAAGGTGAACCGTATCCTTACCTTGTCTCGCGTGTGCTCTTTGTAGAGCTCGAATTTCGCGTGGTTTGGTAACTCTCGCGAGATACGAGCAGGGGCCAAGCACGCCACTAACGTCGGTCATACCCTGCCTGTCGTTCCCGACGATATACCCCTCGCGGGCACCGTTGGGTCGCCCGACTTTCTTACCTTTAAGGACAACCGCTGTCCAGGACCCTATGGCGGCAAGACAAAGTCAGCCTCGAGTGGAGTACAAGGATTACTCCCGGATAGCTCACACTTGAGGTGACTTGGCATAACCCAGATAGGGGCCTTTGGCGGTGTCTGCTTTGTACCGTACCTGTGCAGTTGTATATATTGTATCCGTGTTCACCCCCCCTGGGTGATCACGACCCTCTATCTATTCCTAGCTAACAATGCGCATGGTTCACTGCTGAATATATGCATAATTATAATAGGCAGCATAGGATAAGAAAGGTACATCAAGGGGCGACAAAATCAGGCTATGCAATTGAATAGGATTGTAATCGTAGCAGCAGCAGTAACCATGCCTAGTGCAAGAAAGTACGGAAAAGGTAGGCGATATCTGGGGAAGAGAATGGCTCTGCTTGCCTGGAAGCTCGACGGTAGGGGTCGAGTCGTCGACGAAGTAGTCGTACCCGGCTGCAGTGTAGTCGGCGGTAGCAGCGGGGTCTACCGGAGATTAAGGGGGCGGAAGGAAACATTAAATACACAACAATAATATACAAACATATGCATGACATGACAGATGAAATGTTAACGGTGTTCTAACGCAGTGCAATGCACGTTGCTCGGAGCCGGAATTCATCCGGAGATGAGCTACGGCTCCGGGTGATTACCGGACAGGGTGTCCGGAGGGGAAGGATCAAGCCGGAGGTGTCGTGGACATCCAACAAACATAAGGGGGGTGTATCCGTGTTAGTTGAACCATTCCGGACAACTTTCGTGTTCGGAATAAATTCATCCGGGTACTTTTTATCGGTACCGGGAATTATCGACAGACAGCCCGGAGGGGGGGGGGGAATGTCGATGATCGGTGTGTTAGGGGGGTGGGGTTGGTATACGGATAGCGTATCCGTATTCGTTATATTTTTCTGATCAATTTTGATGTATAAAGTTTTTCGATCCGAGTTACGGTTTAAAAGATATTCATTTCTGAAGTTTAAATCACTTTTAAAAGAATTTCTGAATTATTTTTATTATTAAAACAGAACATTATCCAGAACAGTTTGACTGGTCAAACCTGACCAGTGGGACCCACTGGTCAGCCTCACATGCTAATTAAACATTTTAATTAAACCTAATTACAGTGGGGGCCCACACGTCATAGGCACATGTTTAGATTAGTAGTTAACTTAATTAAACAGATAGTTAAGTGGGGCAGGGCCCACATGTCATATGCCCAAGGGTTATTTTCATTTTTATTAACTAGAAACTTAATTAGGAGGGGTGGGTCCCGGCCGTCAGTGGCTCATTAGCCACTGAGGGAGAAGCTGACAGGGGGACACCCGGCGTGTCACCGGGAGCACGCCGGCAAGGACAGGACGGCGGCGAGGTCGACGTTGCCGCCAGCTCAGGTGGCCGTTTGAGGCGTCACTGGGCTCGTTGGAAAGCTACTACCGTCCCACGTCGATTTGTAGCAGTTGCAGCGGCCGAGATGGACGGAGGCGAGCTCCAGCCCATCAATGGCGGCGGCGGCCGTACGGTTCCAATGGCGCGTGGCGATGCGCAAACAAAACGAGTGATACATCGGGCCCAATCGAACGAGCTACTACTGGTGAGCACACTGGTGCATTCGCGCGAGCCAAATCGTCACAGGAGCGTGGCTAGGGCTGGCCATGGCGGCGGCCGGAGCAAGGCTCCAATGGGGACGGAGAGTACGGCGAGAGGGGAGGCTCGAGAGGAGTTGGCGGAGGGGTGGAAGCTCACGGGGAGGGTGCAGAGGCTGGCAGCGGCTCGACGGTGGCTTGGGGCGCCCGGAATTGACGACGACGACGGCTTGATGCCGAGATGGGGAACGGCGTGATGCGCGCGCCGTGGACGTCCCCAGTGCGATTCCTTCTGTTGGATGAGGAAGACGTCGGGTGCGGTCACGCCGGACACGCTGTCTGCGGTTGGGGAGGACGACGGCCGCGTGTGGGCACGACAATGGCGACGACGGCGGCCGCAGCTTGGAAGAAACGAGAGGGAGGGAGGCGCGAGGGGGATGGGGATGGGCTAGGGTTAGGGGGGTGAGCAGGGGGCGCCGTCCGCGACTTGTAGCCGCCGGGGGGGGGGGGGTCGCCGATGCCCGCCACGGCGATGGCCATCGCGGTGGCCTCGGTCGATGGCCGCCACGCCATGGCTTCTGTACGGGAGGAGGGAGATAACCTCCCCAGGGTGGGCTCCGGGCTGAATTTGGTGGGGGTTGGGTTAGTTGGGCTGCGGGGGTGGGCCTCTTTCTTTTATCTCTTTTTATTCCTTTCAGCCTTCTGTTCTTTTCTGTTTATATTTATTTTAGTTGCTTTAGCCCTTTTGTAAAATATGTAGTAGGTTCTATAATTAGTGTAACACCATACTGAGATGCCACAAAAAGTTTGGTAGTTTTTCAAACTCATTTGCTATTTTATTTTATTAGAAAATGAGTAATTGGCTTAGAATTGCTACTGCTATTATTTATCTTGAATTTTCCATAGCACAATAAATACCAATGATTACACGGGCATGGTCCAATGATTATTTGGGATTTTATAAAAGTGGTTCCAAGATTTTTGGAAAAGATTTATTGTCACAATATTTTTAATATTCATCAACATGCATTTAGGGTTTGTTTGAATTTCAATTCAAATGGCTTGGACTTGTTTTGATTCCTGATGATCCAGATCCATGATCACATTGCATCCAATATTTTTAATGATCACATTGCATCAACAAGTTTGAGATGAACCACATTGATTAGACAAAAGTTTTGAACAGTGCTGGGGAACAGTAATGGTGATTACTGTTCATCTGACAGTGAGGGTGTTACAGGGTGGTGGGCTGTGGGCTGGGTGGCCCAGGGGGTGGAGAGGGGATGGGCCTCGCCAGTGGGCATAGTTTAGGTTTTCTGTTTATTTTTATTTCCTTTTTCCTTTCTGCAATTTCTCTTTGTATTTATTTTATACACCTAGGCAATTTTGTAAAATGTTTTATGTGTCCCATAATTATTGTTATACCCTGGGCTAGTGCCACAAAAGGTTTGGGCACTTATAAAAGTCATTTAATATTTTATTATAATATTAAATAATTAATATGGGGTTTTGGCTACTGTTTGAATTGTTTGATTTATTTTATAGCACAATAAATACCCATGACCACATTGCCATGGTCCCATGATTATTTGGGATTTTATAAAAGTGGTTCCAAGATTTTTGGAAAATATTTTATTGTCACAATATTTTTAATATTCATCAACAGGCATTTTAGGGTTTGTTTGAATTTTATTTCAAATGGCTTGGACTTTGTTTTCATCCATGATGATCAAGGCCCATGGTTCACTTTGCTTGCCACCATATCAAAGGGGAATTTGAATTTGAACTGAAACATTTGATTAAAGAATTTTTTTTGAACAGTAGTGATAAACAGTAATGGTGATTACTGTTCACTGACAGTGAGAGTGTTACAAATCTCCCCCACTACAAGAATTCTCGTCCCGAGAATTTAGGTGGTAGAGGGGAAAAGATCGGGGTATTCTTCACGAAGACGATCTTCGCGTTCCCAAGTGGCTTCATCTTCAGAATGATTCGACCACTGAACTTTGAGAAACTTGGTCGTCTTGTTGCGGGTCTTGCGTTCAGACTGATCGAGAATGCGGCTTGGATGTTCTTGATATGTCAAGTCCTGTTGCAGCTCGATCATATCATGTTCCACCTCGCGAATAGGGTCCTTAAAGCAGCGTCGGAGTTGCGACACGTGGAAGACATCGTGGACTTGAGAGAGGTTCGGCGGCAATTCCAAATGGTATGCCACTGGTCCACTCCGAGAAAGAATACGGAACGGGCCAATGTAGCGAGGAGCTAACTTGCCTTTGATTCCGAAGCGGTGAGTGCCTCTCATCGGAGTGACACGGAGGTACGCGTATTCACCAGGTTGATAGACCATTTATTTGTGCTTGCGATCATAGTTGCTCTTCTGGCGGGACTGAGCAGCTTTCAAGTGTTCACGAATAACGCGAACCTGATCTTCGACATGTTGAATAATGTCCGGACCAATGAGAGCTCTTTCTCCAGTTTCTGACCAATTCAGAGGGGTTCGACACTTACGTCCATAGAGAACTTCAAAGGGTGCCATCTTCAGACTAGCTTGATAGCTATTGTTGTACGAGAATTCAGCAAATGGAAGAGATTCCTCCCATTTCTTACCGAATGAGATGACACAAGCTCGGAGCATATCTTCAAGCACTTGGTTGACTCGTTCGACTTGTCCTTGCGACTGGGGGTGATAAGCGGTGCTGAAATTTAGGTGAGTGCCCATAGCTTCTTGGAAACTATCCCAGAACTTCGAGGTGAAAATACTGCCTCGGTCGGAACTGATCTCCAACGGAATACCGTGGAGGGAAACAATTCTGGAAACATACAAGTCTGCCAACTGACTAGCAGAGATCGTCTCCTTGACTGGCAGAAAATGGGCAACCTTGGAGAACCGGTCGATGACGACAATGATGGCATCATGACCTTTCTGTGATCGGGGAAATCCGGTGACGAAGTCCATTTCAATCTTGTCCCATTTCCATTCAGGAATAGAGAGTGGTTGCAGAGTACCAGCAGGTCTTTGATGTTCGGCTTTCACGCGACGGCAAACATCACACTCATCAACATAACGAGCAATGTCTTGTTTCATGTTGGACCACCAGTACCGCTGACGAATGTCTTGGTACATCTTGGTACTACCAGGGTGGATTGACAAAGGTGTATCATGAGCTTCTTTCATGACATCAGAGGCGTAATTCAGGTTGGCCTTGGCTACCGGAACCACTAAACGACCCTTGAAGTACACCGCATTATCATCATTTGCATCAATAGTGAAGAATGAGGGCTCTCCGCTGGCGACACGACGCTTAATCTTCCAAATGTCAGAGTCATAATGTTGTACCGTCTTGATGCGGGTGTCGAGGTCTGGTTGGACCACCAGGGAGTTCACATATCCCTGCGGAACAATTTCGATGTTCAGCTTGCGGAGTTCTGCATACAGACGTGGCTGTTGCACTTGAACTTCAAGTTCACTACAATAGGCTTTGCGGCTTAAGGCATCGGCCACCACATTAGCTTTGCACGGGGTGTAAGAAATTCCCATGTTGTAGTCGGCTATTGTCTCGAGCCATCTCTGTTGGCGGAGATTCAGGTCTGGTTGCGTAAACAGGTACTTCAGGCTTTGGTGGTCGGTGAAGATCTCGCAACGATTACCGACGAGGTAATGTCGCCACAACTTCAATGCATAAATTACCGCTGCCAACTCGAGATCATGAGTTGGATAGTTTCCTTCGTGAGCACGCAACTGACGAGAGCCATAAGCAATCACTTTGCGCTCTTGCATTAGGACACAGCCTAATCCTTGACGAGACGCGTCGCAATAAATCACGAAGTCCTTCTGAGTATCAGGAGGAGCAAGCACTGGGGGAGAAGTGAGCTTGTCCTTGAGAGCTTGAAAACTTTCTTGACATTTATCAGTCCACTCAAACTTGACGCCTTTGTAAAGCAGATTAGTCAGAGGCTTGACAATCTTGGAGAAATTCTCAACAAAACGGCGGCAATAGCTGGCAAGGCCGAGGAAACTTCGGACTTGCTTGACAGTCCTGGGCGGAGTCCAGTCAAGAATAGCCTGGATACGTTCGGGGTTGACGGCAACGCCATCCTTGGAAATCACATGACCAAGGTAGGTTACTTCGGGAAGCCAGAACTCACACTTAGAATACTTAGCATAGAGTTTGTGTTCTCGAAGCTTTTCCAGTATAAGACGAAGATGTTCAGCATGTTCTGCATCGGTCTTGGAGTAAATCAATATATCATCCAGATAAACCACGACAAACTTGTCGAGATATTCCATGAATATATAGTTCATCAATCTGGAGAAGGCGGCTGGTGCATTGGTCAAGCCAAATGACATGACAGTGTACTCGTATGAACCATAACGAGTAATGAATGCGGTCTTCGGGATGTCCTCATCACGGAACCGGATCTGATGGTAACCCAACCTTAAGTTGAGTTTTGAAAACACCGTGGATCCAGCAAATTGATCATAAAGATCATTGATCCGAGGGAGGGGTACTTGTTCTGTATCGTGGCCTGGTTGATAGGTCGGTAATCTTGGACCAAACGGTTCGTGCCATCACTCTTCTTGACAAAGAGCGAAGGTGCTCCTCAAGCAGAGGAACTAGGACGGATGAAGCCTTTCTCGAGGGCCGTGTCGATCTCCTTCTTCAATTCAAGGAGGTGGTGAGGTGGCATCTTATATGGGCGCTTGGCAATAGGGACGGTGCCAGGCTTCAAGTCGATGACAAATTCAACTTCTCTAATCGGGGGTATCCCCGGCAGTTCTTCTGGGAATACGTCGGTAAAATCACAAACGATTGGGACTTTCCCAATCCCTTCGAGAGGTGCGACATTCAAGGCATTCAGAGCATATATACGAGCTTCGGCATTCATCGACACAATGGCAGTGTGACTCAAAATCGCGCCAGAAGGATGAAAAAGTTGGATGACCTTGGTGCCACAGTAAAGTGCGGCATTGTGGGTTTTCAGCCAATCCATGCCAAGGATAAGGTCGATGGTGGAGGTTTTCAGAATGTGTGAAGAAACCATGAACTCAAATCTTTAGATCTCGACAGTGAGGTTAGGTGCAACCATGTCGACACGACACTGTGTACCGGGAGTCCGGACTATTAAGGGGGTATGCATCTTTTCGTGGTAAATGCCATGCTTAGAAGCAAATGCTCCAGACATAAATGAATGCGATGCTCCTGTATCAAATAAAACAGTAGCAGGTATTGAGTTAACGAGGAGTGTACCCATCACAGTAGCGGGCTGTTCCTGAGATGCTTCAACATCAATGTTGTAAGCATGACCACGAGCATGAGGATTTGACCCAGTATTATAGTTGAGGGTCCCATTGTTGCCACGACCATTTCCGCGGCCAGCAGGGTGAACTACCAGTTGATTCTGTCGCTGAGGGCAGTCTCTGGAAATATGGCCTGGCTGACGGCACTTGAAACACAGGCCATCTTGAGGACGGAGGGGTGCAGTCTCAGTCTTCGGCTGTCTCGGCGGGGGCGGAGGCAGACGAGGTGCAACATACGACGGCCTTGGTGCAGGGGCAGTTGGAAGCATAAGACTGTGTGGAAGCCAAACGCGTTGCTTCTGTGCTGTGCCCGAAGATGAGCCAGCATCACGGGGGCGCTTCGGCGAACCACCGAACTTAAGCTGAGCTGTCTCAAGAGTGATAGTCTGGTTCACCATGGTGGAGAAGTCGGGGAAGACGTGCAAAGCCAGTGCAAGCTGGAGATCTGGGTTGAGCCCATCACGGAACTTCTCTTGCCTACTTGCATCATTGGGGAGGTCACTTGCAGCATAGCGGGAGAGGCGGAGGAATTCCCTCTGGTATGCCTCGACACTTTTGTTGCCCTGAACGAGGTTGCGGAACTCGGCCTTCATACGGTTCATAATCGCTTGGGGGACATAACGAGCACGGAAGGCAGTCTTGAAGTCATTCCAGGTGACGACAGTCCCTTCAGCTAGCGAGCCCTTGTAAGTGTCCCACCACTGAGCAGCGGGACCACACAGGAAATAGGACGCGAAGTTGACATAATCAGCAGTGCTCACATTAGCGAACTCCAGCTGACGAGTGATGTCACGAAGCCAATCATCAGCATCCAGCGGATGTTCCGGTTGGTGGAAGAGAGGGGGATTGAGACGCATGAAATCCCGCAGAGTAACCACAGGCGGTTGGTTCTGGTGCTGGTTCTGGTTCTGATTCTGGTTCTGGAGCTGATCTATGACTCCTTGCATAAACACTTGGTTCATCTGAAACTGCTGCATCATCGCGGCCATGTAGTCCGGTGGCGGAGGTGGATCGTTGGCACCACGACCACGACCACGACCACCACAACCACCACGACCAGCCATCCTGCTAGAATTTAACAGGGGTATTTCAGCAATGAACATTTTAACGAGATGCCGGAAACGAATAAGAGGTAAAGTGACAACAAAGAGGAGGCGCGGATATATAGGAGTAGTCATATAAGACATACACATCCACACATAGAATCAATCGAAAATCGGGCAGCGTAACGTCGTAGAAATTAAGGAAAAAGGACACACTAGGCGGCGCGCAGACCGCGGTAAGGATTACACGACGCGACATAGATTCCACTATGTCAATCACGCCGCAAGAAAACTATTGGCCACAGGAGTTAATGCCAGAGGACGCGCGGCCTGCCCAGAATGAGAATGGGATCCGCGGTCCGGGACCTGGGGTAGAACTCCAGCAACACGACTCAATCAATGGGGAAGCACCAAAACGCCGGATGGAATCAAGAGAACGTGATCCTAATGTCAGAGTTTGTAAAACTTACCAGCAAGGATAAGAGAGCAGATTCCCAGAGCATAGGTAAGGAGAAAAAAGATCCTAATACCATAGATATCACACGTAATGACATCGATGTGGGCCCGTAAGCCAAATATTTAAGTTAGCAAAATAGTTTTTCAAAGTCTAGACTCAACTTCGACCAGGTAGTGGTGGGGTGGCTTCCTACAGGCAGTCGGCTCTGATACCAACTTGTGACGCCCCCAAAATCAGACCGTGTACAGTAATCATACACGCAGGGTACACGGCTGAGATTAGGGTGCCACGGTGAGAATATCACAGCACAACACTAAACACAAAAGGATAAACCAATATGTTACAATAAAGGGGGTCACGCGGACCCGAATACATAAGTTATACAAGCAATAATATCTGAGTACAGACATAGTTAGTCAAGTCTTGGTTTAAGAAGGCTAGCACAAATAACATCAGAGATACAGATCGAAAAGGCAAGGCCTCTTGCCTGGGAGCCTCCGAAACTACTCCTGGTCCTGGTCAGCGGGGGTCTCGACGTAGTAGTATCCGCCTCCGGGGTACTCCTGCTCCTGGGCTCCAACTTCGACTGCAGCGGCCGATCAGGCAAAACAGTAAAGGAAATAAAGCAGGTGAGTATCTAGTATACCCGCGAGTCTTACGTCCGCTACTAAGCATTATGCATTTGTATCAACGGAAAAGGGAGGCTGTATATATAGTGGACTGCAAGATAGAAATCAGAATAAGGGTAAGAAGCTAGGCCTATCGAAGACTAGCATCTTCCGACGTTGTCTTGCAGCATGAGAAGAGAAACAACCAACAGTTCATATAAAGCAATAAAGTAACAATGAAGCAGAAGTTGCTGCAACATTGTATAATATAAGTTGTAATGATTAATAATAATAATGCCTCTGAGTTCCCCTCCTCGACTCCCATGCGAGGAAAAAACCCCGGAACCATACAGTTTAATAGTAATAGTTTGTAGTGGTAAGATCCAGCTTCAGCATAAAGCGTCCTGTTACCGTGGACACGACTATTCGAATAGATTAAACTCCCTGCAGGGGTGCACTACTGTTCAGCCTGCACGCTCGGATCTCCAGGGTGGCGTGAACCTTGTTAGGGAACGCCCCACCGAGGCTATCCGACACAACGCAGCCCATCCTAGGATCAACAGAGAGGCCATCCGCCGGACTATATCCTATGCGTCAAGGGGTCTAGGTCCCTCACCCTTGCACGCTCCTGCACGGTGCGAGTTTGGCCGGTGAAGCAAAAGCAAATCCAAACACACCTGCTGCAGCAAAAAGACAAGACCACTTCCCGGCGATCAGGCCGCAGTACTGCTGACGTCTGAAGAGCTTTCGGACGAACTACGACGCGGAGGGCCCACACCGTAATCCCACGTGTAGGTAGTGCGTACAGACCAACGGGTCTCTCAAGTCATCCGCCGAACCATTTAGCATTTTAATATTATCTCGCAGACAACCGTTATCGCTGTCTGACTAACAACACAACGGACAACGAACAGCAACAAGGCCCACCGGTAACGTCGGGGCCTGCCTTGTCGTCCCGTCAAAGCGCGCGGTTACCGACAAGGTGAACCGTCTCCTTACCTTGTCTCGCGTGTGCTCTTGGTAGAGCTCGACTTTTGCGTGGTTTGGTAACTCTCGCGAGATACGAGCAGGGGCCAAGCACGCCAGTAACGTCGGTCGTACCCTCCCTGTCGTTCCCGACGATATACCGCTCGCGGGCACCGTTGGGTCGCCCGACTTCTTACCTTAAGGACAACCGCTGTTCAGGACCCTATGGCGGCAAGACAAAGTCAGCCTCGAATGGAGTACAAGGATTACTCCTTGATAGCTCACACTTGAGGTGACTAGGCATAACCCAGATAGGGGCCTTTGGCGGTGTCCGCTTTGTACCGTACCTGTGCAGTTGTATTTAATGTATCCGCGATCGCTCCCATAGTGATCACGGCCCGCTATCTAACCCTAGCTAACAATGCGCAGGGCTCACTGCTGAATAATGCGTAAGTATAACAGGCAGCATAGGATAAGAAAGGTACATCAAGGGGCGACAAAATCAGGCTATGAAATTGAATAGGATTGTAATCGTAGCAGCAGCAGTAACAATTCCTAGTGCAAGAAAGTACGGAAAGGTAGGCGATATATGGGGAATAGAATGGCTCTTCTTGCCTGGAAGCTCGATGGTAGGGGCAGAGTCGTCGACGAAGTAGTCGTACCCGGCGGCGGTGTAGTCGGCGGTAGCAGCGGGGTCTACCGGAGATTAAGGGGGGAGGAAACAGTAAATACACGGCAATAATATAAAAACATATGCATGACATGAAAGATGAAATGTTAACGGTGTTCTAACGCAGTACGATGCATTAAGCTCGAAGCGGGAATTCATCCGGGGATGAACTGCCAGCTCCGGCTGATTACCGGACAGGGTGTCCGGAGGGGGAAGGGTTCATGCCGGAGGTGTCGTGGACATCCGAAAAACATAAGGGGGGTGTATCCGTGTTAGTTGAACCATTCCGGACAACTTTCGTGTTCGAAATAAATTCATCCGACAGGTTTTTACCGGCACCGGGAATTATCGACAGACAGCCCGGAGGGGGGGAATGTCGATGATCGGTGTGTTAGGGTGGTGGGGTAGACATACGGATAGCGTATTCATATTCGTTATATTTTTCTGATCAATTTTCATGTATAAACTTTTTTGATCCGAGTTACGGATTAAAAGATATTGATTTTATAAGTTTTAATCAATTTAAAAAATTTATAAATCATTTTCTATTTCTTTTACTATTTATTTATTATAAATTATATTAGTTTTAATACTGACCAGTGGGTCCCACTGGTCAGTGGCTTATTTAAATAAAAACATTAAATTAACTAATATGACAGTGGGGTCCCACATGTCATACTAACACTTTTAATAAAACAATTTCTTATTAAATATAAGGCTAGGGGGCCCACTGTAAGTGACTGTTAGTTTATTAAACAATTTTCTTTTATTAACAATGGCTAGTGGCCCACGTGTCAGTGAGACAACCTAACTAACAGTTATAACTAACAACACTAATTAAATCTAATAGGGGGGTTAGGACTAATCGACTCATTAGTGCTAATACTAATCGGGCGGGGCCCGCGCGTCAGAGACACAGGCCACAGTCCATGGGGTGCATCCCGTGCCCCTCGCCGGCGGCGAGTACAGTGACATGGCGGCTAGGCTGCCGGTGGGCACGGGCGACCAAACGGAGCGGCAAGGGCGGGGATCGAACCAGTGGGAGCCCGCGCATCTACTGGGGGACGACATGCTCGCCGGGGTGGACGAAAACGACGGCGACGAAGAGTGGCAGCGGCGGCCGGAGCATGGCTCGACGGCGACGGCGCCCTACGGGACCAAATTAAGCGCGGCGAGGGGGATTCAACGCGGAACCTTACATCGGTTTCAATGGAGGGGACGTGGATGCCGGGGATGGACCGGAGGCGACGAATTTGGAGCGGCGGAGTTGACGGCCGTGGTAGAGGAAGGAGTCGCGGACGGCGGTTGTGGCGCGATTCCTGCCGATTCCTTGCGTAGGAGGAAGTGGACGACGACGACGAATCTTGCGGACAGCTTGGCGCGGTGAACGGTGTCCGATGGTCGCGAGGACGACGGCGGCGTGCCCACGACGGACTCCCGGCGATCTTGGCAGAGAGAGGCTGCGCGAGGGGGAACCAGGAGAAGGGTGGGGGCGCGGCTAGGGTTAGGGCACAGGGGAGGGGGGCTCTTATCGCCGCCGGGAACCGCCCGATGCGCGGCACGGCGACGGCCGAGGCCGTGGCACCGACGGATTGACGCCACGCCATGGAGGGCGTACGGGAGGAGGGGGATGAGTGGGGTGGTGGGCTGTGGGCTGGGTGGCCCAGGGGGTGGAGAGGGGATGGGCCTCGCCAGTGGGCGTAGTTTAGGTTTTCTGTTTATTTTTATTTCCTTTTTCCTTTTTGCAATTTCTCTTTGTATTTATTTTATACACCTAGGCAATTTTGTAAAATGTTTTATCTGTCCCATAATTATTGTTATACCCTGGGCTAGTGCCACAAAAGGTTTGGGCACTTATAAAAGTCATTTAATATTTTATTATAATATTAAATAATTAATATGGGGTTTTTGGCTACTGTTTGAATTGTTTGATTTATTTTATAGCACAATAAATACCCATGACCACATTGCCATGGTCCCATGATTATTTGGGATTTTATAAAAGTGGTTCCAAGATTTTTGGAAAATATTTAATTGTCACAATATTTTTAATATTCATCAACAGGCATTTTAGGGTTTGTTTGAATTTTATTTCAAATGGCTTGGACTTTGTTTTCATCCATGATGTTCAAGGCCCATGGTTCACTTTGCTTGCCACCATATCAAAGGGGAATTTGAATTTGAACGGAACCATTTGATTAAAGCAAAAATTTTGAACAGTAGTGATAAACAGTAATGGTGATTACTGTTCACTGACAGTGAGAGTGTTACAACATCTTCATAGTCCATGGGGTCTGGCATATCCCTTTCATCGTCTATGATTATATTATGTAGGATCACATAACATATCATGATCTTTGCCAATCCATACTTGGTTTAGAAATTGCAAACCTTGCTTGCAACACTTCAAGTCAAGAACTGAGAGTGCACTTATTGGCTGATTATTTAAATTAAGTTCCCTTTCAATGCATTTTATTTATTTTGGACCACACTGGTACAACATGAGTGAGTGGCAATAGTAGTAGGTGCAGCATCTCTAGCAAATGCGTCACAACTATCCGTATATATACGGGGTTTTTTATGGATCAACGCATTTTGCTGCCAGATCAGATTCGGTAAAATTACCTTAGTCCGTAAAAATTATACGTGTGACCCGCAAAATCCTCTTCCTAACGCTATATCTACAGTGTGGAGGAGGGGGGATTTAAGGGTGTCGTCTCACATTCGATCTCCTCCCCGCCGTCGCATCCAATTCCCCTTCCGTTGCTTCGCATCCCATCACCAGTGAGAAATAGTCATGGCAAGGGAGGATCTTGCATCCATGGAGGTCGGAGCGGGTTGCCGTCGGCGAAGCGCACCTGCCATGACGACGAGGTGGTCAGCTCCTGCGGCCCCTTGCGTCCTTTGGTCGACCGGCGCAATCCCGCACCAGCGACGCTCTGTAGGCGTCCTCCTCACACCCCCCCCCCCCCCACACACACACGGTGGTGAATTTTTTTGTGTTTCGTAGTTTCGGCGCTCTATGTAACCACCAAATATTACATTTTTAAATATATAAAATATGATTTCGAGTTGATGGATCTATTCTACGTGCGATTCGTACTGCATTTCATTTTAAAAGCGAACCGTATAATCATTTTGATGTATGACATTTTGTGGTATCTGCTAGCGTTGCTCTCAAGCGACCAAAAGATTTTGATCACCCGCGGTCTCGCATGTGGACTGTAGTGTCGGTGGATACTTGGATGAAGCAGCGCGAGAACGTGTCCCGATCGGGACGATTCGGGCATGCATGCATGCAAATTGTGCCATGCTTCTCGTGCAAATTTCACATGAATTGGGCAGTTCGACCATGAGCGCACCCGCACCTGGGACACGGACACTCAAGGTGCTTTCTTTCTTTTTTTAGGGTAAGGTGCTTGATTCGTGTGTTTTGCTTCACGACGCAGGCTTCTAGATTCGCTCACTGCCACTTCTTGCCATCTGAAATCTAAAACGAGGGTGTTTGCTCAACGCCACTTCTTGCCGTCTGCGGAAGCACACACAAAAAACCGCAACTAGCTCAGTTTGATTTCGAATTTCAGTTCAAATGGTTCACCCCGCAACATGCTGCAACTAGTATTATATTGTGTTTGTTGAAGATATAGGGGAGACTTCTGTTCGAAATTTGGGAAAACATACCACTCACCTCTCGGCGAGTTAGATTTAGTAAGAACGTGCATGTGGTTTTCCCTTTTGCTGCAGTAGCAAATGGTGAGAGAGATGGATAGTAGACGATGTCCAAAACTCCAAATGGTGCAGTTAAAGTGCTAAACAATGTCAAAATCAACCAAAATGGTTAACAAGACGAGATCTCTCCCGCATTCCAACCTGATATAGTTTGGTGTATTTCCCTGCGTGCACCATAGTTATTTTTTTTAAGTTGGTGAAGGTAGAGAGCGTTGTGTATTTTTCGTTTTAATGTGTTTTGTATCATACGGTTAATGGCTAGTTGAATAAGTTACTGCCGCGAGGTATGCTGCCTCTGGGTTTATTTTTCGCTTTATTTCTGGATCGAGGTTCTTCGGCTGCTGGATTCTGCAATTTTAATAATATATGGCCGCATGCATCATTCTGATGCAGAGGACAAGGGTTATCCTCATTTCCCAAAAAAAAAACCCGACTGAAACCCACTACTCTTCTCCCCGTTGTTTCGAGCAGACAACTCAAACACAACCCGAACCGAAAAAACTCACCCCCTCACACTGGTATAAATGGCTGGGTTGTCGGGCACCCCTCAAATCCAACACATATATGAAGCAAATATGAGGAGGTCCGGACATGCAAGGATGCAATCATCACGTCGAGCCAGCTCATGCTTGTCCACCCCAACCTTACATAAAACCACATTTCATTCTCACCCAAACCAAACCCTAGCTCTCGACCGTTCCCCTTCCATGCTCCACTCTGCTTTGCTCCCCTCCCGTCGAGTTTCTTCCTCATATATTCCCCTCTCAGCCTCTCTGCACCACTATGTTTGGCTTCAGCAACGAGGCATGTCTCATTGAGTGGACACGCTTGTTGCCAATATCAGATTCAATGTCCTCCCCGGACAAGGAGGAGCTTACCCTATGCCTCGTCCTCCCAATGTTGCGGATGGACAAGAGTGGCTCCCGGGTGGGCCGGAGGGACAAATCAAGCTCTACACCCTTCCCTGTGGCCCGAAGGGATAGCTCAATGTAACAGCCTGGGATGTTCACCCAAATTAAAAAATTTGTTTGTTGCATTATTTTGTTGCTTGTTAGAATTGTTTGCAGTATTTGTTTCGTCGATTTATTAATCGGTGAATATTCCCCCCTTCTCGTATCGGCATGCGGGACCGAACCTTTCCACCATGGCACACGAACTTTCGCGATACCGGGTTTCACCCGAGCACCGTCGCAACTTCCGGCACAGGACCAACCATCGCCATCAGAACGAAACCCCCGTTTATTTAATAAATAGATTATTTTATTGGGTGCCGGAGAATGTTCTCAGAACGGCATCGAAGTGAGGTGGACTAACGGGCTCGCCGCGTTGAGTGTATGGTTTGAGATTTCGCCCGAATCGGAGGTCGTATGGACTCTCGGCGGTCAGAAACATGGAGTACCGGACGCGCGAGAGAGAAACCCGAGGGCGTTTGTGTAAACTTGCCAGCCAGGCCAACCTATATAAAGACCACCACTCTCTCCTAGGCTTTCTAGGGTTTCCCTAACACAAATTGCAGCCACCCCCTCCAATTTCCCAGATCTGCCCAAAACCACCCCAAGATCCGAACCCTAGCCCCCAATAACTCCCAGCCATCAGATATGATGATCTGAGGGCCAGGAGTGAGCCACGTTACCCCGAAGGGATCTCCTCCCACCTCCAGCAGACTCCAGCGCCGCCGGGTCGATCCGGGACCCGCGGGCCCGCCGCCGTCCGCCGCCGGGCCAGGAAGCCCGCCACCTGCCCGAGCCTCCTCCTCCCGAGCACACAGCGCCGCCCGCGCCTCCGGTCGCCGGTCGACCGCCGCACCTCGCCGCACCCCGGTGAGCCCCGCCGCGCGCCACCTCTTCCTCCCTTCTCCCCTCACCTCCCACATCCTCTTCCTCCACGCAGGTCACCGCTGGCAGCCGACCGCGCCATGGCCCGAGCCACCCCGAGCTCGCGCCGCCCCTGGAGCCGCACCGATCGTTGCCCGCCTAACCACCGGCCAGATCCGGCCGGATCTGAGCCTCTGTCGACCACAGCCGCCAATCGTGCCGGCCCTCCCCGCAGTCCAGTCGCCGGCGCTGTCAGCCGCCACTGCCGAGTACCTATAGGGATCGAGGCCGATCCAGCGCCCCGCTCGCCGCTGCACGTGGGCCGGTGTGCCCACGTGGCCCACCAACCCCTCCACCGGCCCGTCCAACACCACCAGCCCAACACCATCTCGCGCCTAGGGCGAGATTATGCTACCCGTCGCCACCGCCGTCTTGGGCCAAGGCCCATGGTGAGGCCCCGAGCTCGCCCTTTTGTTTATTTATCTTTTTTCCCTAAGTCTTTGCTATTGCTGTTGTGTACTGTTTTACGGTGACTTTTGCGGTAGATCTGTAGCCCGTATGACGTTGCGCCCAAGATGAAATTTGTTGCTGATGATGTGCTCTAACTTTTTTGATTTAGTGAGTTAATTGATTTGAGGTCATCTAGTTGGTGCAAATGCTTGATTAATACTTCTTCTTGATGTTTACTGCTGCCGACTGTTATTTTCTTGCAAGTTTGGTTGATATTTGTGTCACATTGATACGCGAGAGAGGATAATTTCTACTCGCCCTTTGTTGGTTACCCTAAGTGGAAGGTGAGATGCAGCGTAGCGGCAAGTTTCCCTTGGAGAAGATACCAAGGTTTTAAGATTGTCTCCCGTAGGACTCCAACAATGACAAGTAGGTGGTGAAGTGAACAATGGCGCCGTTCACAACTCAGGGTTTCTTACTTCACATGGATCTGCACATAGACACAATTAACTTTGCTTCCAACGAAGTTCAGAGAGGTTGTCAATCTCTCCGGTCTTGTTGTTTACAAAGGATCAAACGCAAGGGATAATGATAAAGTAAATACTGGAAATTAAATAGGTTTGTAAACAATGATGAGAATATGGACCGGGGTCCCGTAATGTTCACTAGTGATGTCTCTCTCCCAAAAGAAGATAAAACTGCTATGCGAGGTAAACAAATTACAGATGGGCAATTGACAGGATTATAAACGCACCACAATGCTAACTATGCTACAAAAGAAAGGAAGAGGCTCATAAGCATGGGCAGTACGCCAAAATAAGTAGACCGAAATCCATCTGCATCTACTACTAATCATCCACCTTGAGATATCTATCCAGAACATCTCGCTGGTATTAAGTTGCGAGCCCCACCCAAAGTGTAAACCCAAAGCAACAGACAACTACATTAAAAAGAACTTTGCGCAAAGTAAACAATCCTTGCAACCGCGGTTAAAAGCACCGTTGTTTTTCCCGTTGTGACCATAGCTTATCCCCTAGACTCATGTTTCTGTCACTCAAGCGTGTCATCAGGGTGCATGTACCCACATTCGAGCATAACGTTTCCTCTTGGAGTCACTACCTACTACTTGGCCAAAGCAATAAACATCAATGTAGAACATGCAAGAATTACTTAGGAACAAAAATATAAGAGGTAAAAACAAAATATATTACTCTATCACAATCTGAACATAATCTCATAATCCATCAGATCCCACCAAACTCAGCATAGCAACAGCAGAAGAATTACATATGTGCCTCGATCATGTAGGGCAGCTCACGAGGTCTAAACCATGAACAACAAAGAGGGGAGGAGAACATCACATAGCTACTGATCACGGACCCATAGTCCAAGGTAGACTACTCACGGCACATCCGGGAAGCGTCCATGATGGAGGAGAAGCTCCCGGGGGTCGATCCTCCCTCCGGCAGGGTGCCGGGAAGGGTCATGACGGTGCTCCCGATCTTGGAAGCGCGGCGGCGGCAGAACAGAGGCGAGTTTGCGAAATAGGGTTCTGTCTTCGGAGGTTTCCCGTGACGGAGATTAAATAGGCGAAGGGAGGCAGCCAGGGGGGCCACAAGGGGTCCAGGCGCCCCCCTGGCGCGGCCAGGCCCCTGGACGCGCCAGGGGGGGGGGGCGCCTGGACCCCTGGTGGTGGCCCCTGGCCCTCCTTCGGGGCTCTGGAAGCTTTCGGCACATTGATTTTTTATCTGATTTTTCCCGGATTTTGGAGCACTTTTTATATGGGGAAAAACTGAAATAGAAAAACAACAGAAAACATGAACTGACACTGGGGTGCACTGAGTTAGTAGGTTAGTCCAAATATGATCAAAAGTGTATGAAAGTGTATCTAGATCATAGCAATATCACACAAAACATGCATGGAACGAGCAGAAATTATCAATACGTTTGGGACGTATCAACATCCCCAATCTTAATTCCTGCTCGTCCACGAGTAGGTAAATGATAATAAACATAATTTCTGTGGTGACATGCTAGCAACCATATAAGAACTTTGAAAAGTAAAGCCATCAAGGTATGTGATTCAATTCAAGTCATAACATGCAAGAGTCTATATTAACATTGAAACAAGTAACAAGAGAACATTAGGTGCAAGAGTTCTCGCTGTCCGTGACTCGAATGTCACCAAATGGTGTTTGCGTGCAAGTAGGGGGATAGGGAATACGAGGAAAATATTTTTGTGTTGAGAACTCAATCTACTAAAGTTTCACACTTGGTCTTCTTTGGAATCTTATCTTGAATCGTACCCATACCACTAGCCAGGTACAAGTCAATTTGATCCACCCCTTTTCGACATTTTGCGCACTCATGCAATGGATGAGCGTAAGCACGAAAGTTGACACTTAGGATGGCAAAGACAGAAATATGGTGGAGGAGGAAGACAAAAAGGGTGAGAAAGGCTCACATCAATGAGGACAATCATAGGCGAGAAGGCCAAATGATAGATATGATGTGAGGAGTAGGGATTGCCATGCAACGGATGCACATACGAGCTAAAAAGCTCTCCAATGGAACTAGTGGGGGTGCATCTAACTTGCTCGCTCATGAAGACCTAGAGATCTTTTGAGGAGGCTCATCATTGGAATATGCATGATCATCTCTATGGAGTACAAGGATAAGAGGGAGTACTAGTGTGGATCTTTCAAAAGGATAGTAGTGTTGCCCCTTTCTCTCTTTTTATTTTCCTTTTTAAATTTTTTCTATTTTTTGTATATTTGTGGTGGCCTCAATGGCTCTTTCTATTTAACTCTCATTTGTCCTCTTTGAGATCTTTTATTTTGTCCTCTTTGAGATCTCTTCCTCACTTAAGGGCAACACTTTAATTTACAAGAGGGTATAGAAGATCTTTCAAACTTTACAAAGTACTCAAAACATAAAGAAGATGTAGCTATCATGATGTATGCAATGTATGCTGCTACCAGTGTAGCAGGAACATGTATGACATGAAGATCAAGTCATGAAGAGGTGGATGTTGCATGACAATATATCTCGGAAAGGCTATGGAAATGCCTTGATAGGTAGGTATGGTGGTTGTTTTGAGGAAGGATATAAGGAGGTTTATAATGACAGAGCGTATCATGCCAAGGGTTTGGATGTACCGGCGAAGGTGGACGCCAACTCTCGGAGTGAGAAGGAGACAATGCACGACACGAGAGAGGCTAGCAAATATGAGGAGGTGGAAGTGTCAACTTTCAATACTTACATTAGTCCGAAGAACTCATGCACTTATTATCGGTAACTCTCAATCTAATAAGGAGGTTCTCAAAGAGACAAGTACCCCGAGGAGGAGTGTATGGGGATTTGGTTATCCTTGCGCATCCTCGACTCATGGTACGTGAGTGTACTCTAATATCCGACCCCTCAGAAGAGTAGTGATCCATCTAGTAGCTAGAGTTCTGAACTAGTTTTGTAGGTTTTGAAAATAAACACGGATTGCCCAAAATACGACACCTACCACTAATAGGCTAGAGCTCTTGACACCAAAAGTTCAAGCATTACTCACATCAATACCTCAAAACTATTGCAAGTTAGTACTAAAATTAAATAGCAACCTCAATTACCTACTCTCAAGACAAGACACAACTCAGTGCAACGAACAACTCTCTTAACAAGATAAACATGAAAAAAAAGAGTTCCAACAACAAACTAAACAAAAGCCAAGGATCTTGCTAAAGACAAACTAAAACTAAAACTAAACATGGCAGTAGCTATGAAAAGATAAAGAACACACAACAGAAAAAAGATAGGCATGAAGAATCCTATGATGTGTTCTAGATTTTGAAAGTGGAGCGTGTTTCTCTCCCACACAAATTAAGACGGGATCTAACTTGTTATGAACGGCAAGCAAAACTAAAGAAAACTAAAAATAAAACCTAAGAGCGGGACGCTCCAAGCATAGCACATAACGCATGAAGTGATAAAAATATAGCGAGACACGAACTGATGATTGTTGACGGAGAAGGGGATGCACGGGGGCATACCCAAGCTTAGACGCTTGAGTCTCCTTCAATATTTATTGGGGATGCATGGGGGCATCCCCAAGCTTGAGCGCTTGACACTCGTGGATCTTCTTTCATCATCTTCCATCGCACACTTGAAAACTCCCTTCATACACAACTCATCATAAGTTGATTAGATAGGTTAGTACCCTTAATAAAATAATTTTCCCCACTGGATATGAAAATATTCTTCAATAGCTACTGTTTCTCAAGATTTCCAAAAGGTTTTTGCAAAGAAAAAGCAAGCTTACGGTTTGCAAAAGTTAGGAGAGACAAAACGTGGCAGAATCTGCAAAAAACAGAACAACAGGTAGTATAGAATTTTTTCGGGGCACTTATGCAACTCAAATAAAAAAACTCAAAACATACGAAAGTTCCGTAATTGTATAGAGCACGCTGTGTAAAAAATTCAGCTCAAAAAGATGAACTGGTGATTTGATACGATTTTTCCGTCACGAAGACAGAATCTGTTTTCTGGACAGCATGTCACAACTTTTACTTCCCTCGTCATATGAGGCTATAACTTGGCACAAAGCTTGAAAATAAAGATACAATGATGTTTCTACAGTATTAAAAATCATCAATACCACTAAAAACAGAAGTAAAAACATCTTGGATTGCCTCCCAACAGGCGCTTTCTTTTACGCCTTTAAGTTAGGCATAAGGCAAAAGAAGAATCAAGTTGTATCAATTGAACCATCATTAAAATCATCAAAAAGCTCTTCAATTGTACAAATAGTCTTAAGAGGTCTTTCAAATAAAGGCCTAATGAAGAAACTTCTAGGGAGAAAACAAAAATGCGGAAAATCAATGGAAGTTTCATTTATAAATTTATCAAAGAGAGGTATTTCTTCCAAAGTTTTCACGGTTTCAACTTCCTTGGCAATGGATGGATTATTTTTAGGTCGAGGAACCAGAGGGACATAATTGAACTTAGGTTCCTTTTTTGCCGGAGTTGCTACCTTTTTTGGTTTGATTGAGGAGAAAGTAGTTCCTAAAGTATTAATGATTTCCTCAATCTTATCAATCCTAGAAGGATCCATATCATGGAATTTGATTGTCTCCAAAGTTTTAATAATTTTAAGCATGGAGCTATCAAGCCTATTCAAATTCCCTTGAATCTTAAGATCCAACTCATTTATCCTAGTTATACTTGGTACTTCTAACTCTATCTTTTCAAGTTTTTTCATAATGTGAGCTAGAGTTATATCTTCTTGTATGCTAACAATAGGGAGATTTCCAACAAGATTTTCAATAACATTAAGAGTCTCCCAAATTGGGGCTTCTAGGAAATTCCCATTGATTGCAGTATCTACTATGAACCCATTCCAAGGAGTAATCCCAACATAAAAATTTCTAAGCAGGATAGTAGTGGATTTCTTCTTTGTGGCTCTTTTTTGAGAGTCATTAATTCTATACCAAGCATCTTTTAAACTTTCACCACCTTTTTTGTTTAAAGGTGAGAACCTCTGTCTCAACAAAGGAAAAAGGACCAGACATACTGACAGCTACTAGCAAGATAAATAATTTTTTTGTGATTTTTGATATAAGACACAAAGATAAAAACAGAAAATTAAACTAACAAGACTAAAAAGTAAAGGTAAAGGGTAGTGTGCAACTCCCCTATCTTATCACTCGGATTCCCCGGCAACAGCGCCAGAAATTTGCTTGATACGCGAGAGAGGATAATTGCTTCTCGACCTTTGTTGGTTACCCTAAGTGGAAGGTGAGATGCAGCGTAGCGACAAGTTTCCCTTGGTGAAGATACCACAGTTTTAAGATTGTCTCCCGTAGGACTCATACAATGATAAGTACGTGGTGAAGTGAACAATGGCGCCGTTCACAACTCAGGGTTGCTTACTTCACCTGGATCTGCACATAGACACAATTAACTTTGCTCCCAACGAAGTTCAGAGAGGTTGTCAATCTCTCCGGTCTTGTTGTTTACAAAGGATCAACCGCAAGGGATGATGATAATGATAGCAACTGAAAGTAAATACTGGAAAGTAAATAGGTTTGTAAACAATGATGAGAATATGGACCGGGGTCCCGTAATGTTCACTAGTGATGTCTCTCTCCCAAAAGAAGATAAAACTGCTATGCGAGGTAAACACATTACGGATGGGCAATTGACAGGATTATAAACGCACCACAATGCTAACTATGCTACAAAAGAAAGGAAGAGGCTCATAAGCATGGGCAGTACGCCAAAATAAGTAGACCAAAATCCATCTGCATCTACTACTAATCATCCACCTTGAGATATCTATCCAGAACATCTCGCTGGTATTAAGTTGCGAGCCCCACCCAAAGTGTAAACCCAAAGCAACAGACAATTGCATTAAAAAGAACTTTGTGTAAAGTAAATAATCCTTGCAACCGCGGTTACAAGAACCGTTGTTTTCCCCCTTGTGGCCACAACCCATCCCCTAGACTCATGTTTCTGTCACTCAAGCGTGTCATCAGGGGGCATGTACCCACAATCGAGCATAACGTTCCATCTTGGAGTCACTACCTATTATTTGGCCAAAGCAATAAACAGCAACGGAGAACATGAAAAAATTACTTAGGAACAAAAATATAAGAGATAAAAACCAAATATATTACTGTATCACAATCTGAACATAATCTCATAATCCATCAGATCCCACCAAACTCAGCATAGCAACAACAAAAGAATTACATATGTGCCTCGATCATGTAGGGAAACTCACGAGGTCTAAACCATGAAGAACAAAGAGGGTAGGAGAACATCACATAGCTACTGATCACGTGCCCATGGTCCAAGGTAGACTACTCACGGCACATCCGGGAAGCGTCCATGGTGGAGGAGAAGCTCCCGGGGGTCGATCCTCCCTCCGACAGGGTGCCGGGAAGGGTCCTGACGGTGCTCCCGATCTTGAAAGCGCGGCGGCGGAGGAACAGAGGCGAGTTTGCGAAATAGGGTTCTGTCTTCGGAGGTTTCCCGTGACAGAGATTAAATAGGCGAAGGGGGGCAGCCAGGGGTCCAGGCGCCCCCTGGCGCGGTCAGTCCCCTGGCCGTGCTAGGGGGCCGCCTGGACCCTTGGTGGTGGCCCCCTGGCCCTCCTTAGGGGCTCTGGAAGCTTCCGACACGCTGATTTTTTATCTGATTTTTCCCGGATTTTTGGAGCACTTTTTATATGGGGAAAAACTGAAATAGAAAAACTGCAGAAAACAGGAACTGACACCGGGGTGCACTGAGTTAGTAGGTTAGTCCAAGTATGATCAAAAGTGTATGAAAGTGTATCTAGACCTTAGCAATATCACACAAAACATGCATGGAACGAGCAGAAATTATCGATACGTTTGGGACGTCTCACACATCCATGATGCCTATGCCAGTAATTCTTTCTTTTATGTGTTAAGCATCATGTTTACTTAATTTAGATGCATTCCTTTGTCATGTTTACCTGTTGTAGCTATTTTATTGCTTGCTCCAAAGTGATGACCCTGATATGTAATGTTGTTGGTATAAAGTTGCCACTTTATTGCCTTATAGCTATTGATCCATGCTTTATATGAATTAGCTACAATGTAATTATTTGCTCCTTGTTATGTGTACTGTGATGCCATACTTTGATTTTCCATGATATGGTTGTTGTTCATATAATTATTGAGCTCCCAAAGTGCAACCCTGCTGTTTTCTGTCACATACCCTGAGATTTCACTAAGTCTGGAATATAATATAGCCGTCTTGCATGCTTAATACTTATTCATCCATGGGTCCTTTGACTACAAGTGCTACGTATGAACTCATGAACATCTTGTAGGATTGTTGTAGATGTGTTGCATATTAATTTTGGAGCTTGTTTAATGTTGCTTTTTCTACTGTTTATATAGCATGTTTATAACAATTTTCCATGCCTCTGTTTTTCACTGAGTCCCTAGACCACTAGTATATTCTTGCATTTTGCATGAGCTACCATTAATTGTTCTTGATGCTCATATACATGAAACTTTGTTGCCATGCCTTCCTTGTCATGTCTACTATAATTCCATGTCCTTTTGATGAATGTTTGCAATCTGTAACTTATTGGTTCATTGCCCTAAAGTGTGCTACCTGATGTTAACAACCTGTGTTCATAACTTGTGATGCTTGTATCTTTTTAATCGTAACTCCGTTTGGGGTGTTCTTTACATGTAACTTGACTAGAATTTCATGTACTTTGTGTTCATGCCATTGTTTGCTGTTGTTAAACAACCTAAAATATGGTTTAGGGCAGAACAGTACCAAATGCTTTAATTGTCATGGGGTACTTAGTGATGTGCCATGTTTAGGGTGTTACCTCATTTAAATTGACTAGCATAGATAGTTTACTTTATGCTTAACCTCTTTCCATGTTTGAGTGAGATGCCATGTTAACAATCTTTGCACATGTTGTGTAGCTAAACAACTTGAACCATTGTAAATGTGCGGTATCGTCGTGTGTGACGAGTACTCCACTTAACCTGTTAGTAACCGCTCTCGACGATAGATGCGATACCGTGCGTTGCCTCGTGTTGCCTTCTTGATGTTGTTTGCTGGTGATTCCTACGTAGTAATATAGATGCTTTCTCGTCGATTGCCTTTTCCAGTGTTCCCTTCTTGTGTGCTTCCGCGGGTACTCTCGGAGACGTTGTGAGTTTGCGATCGACTACACCTTCGGTTTCGTCTTATCATCAGGTAAGGGCGAGCATATATCATGCTTATAACGTTCAGCTCACGTGTGCCTAGGTGTAGGATAGAACGATTGCTTGATCCTACCACCTTACATTTAAGCCTCCATATTTAAACCCAAACAACCATGTTCCTCCACATCCCAGCAAACCATTGTTTGGCCATGTACCTTGCTTGCCTAACCACTGCTTAGTATGCATGCTTAGGATGCTACAATTGTTCCCCTATTACTCCTTGGATTGGGCTATCACACTATTATATTGTTGTGGATGATGTGATTATTATAATGTTGACTATATTCAACGAAGGATGGAAGGTCTAGGCTATCCTGCCCTGATGCTTTGTTCCATTCGAGTCACCTAGGACCCGAGTTCCGGGTATTGTGTCTCTTAATGAGCGTGCTAAGCGCGTGTGGGATTCTATGGGGTCCCCTCTTCTTACCTACCTTGCTCCAAATAGTTCTAGTGGTGTCCCAAGCTGATTTACCATTTGAAACCATGTGTGTGACTGGTCCGCGGCCAGCAAATTTCGAAACAACCCGGGCCAGTGGGGGCAGCGTTTCCCGTTGGTCCAATCTGACCGGCTGAGGACCCGGGCTGTAGATAATCTGCAGTTAGCAGCGCGCCCCACCGTGCCCGCGTTGTGGGTGTGTATGTCCGTTTGAAGCGCGCCTTTCAACCCCGCGCTGTAAGTGCTAATTTTCAGTTCAGGCTGCCCGCGTTGCTAATGGTCTCAGGACCCGCGGTGCTGATATTTTCATATTTTTTTATTGTTTTATCCTGATTATTTTCTTTGTATTTATACAACTTTTATATATATTTATGCATATAAAGTAACATCACACAAGTAGCAGCACACACATTGGTTGTGATTCAACATATTACAATTATAGACATAGTGACCAACACATCATCATGAAATATACAAGTCTCCAATACAATTCGTAGATGCATGTTTCACTATGGATCGAAACTACAATATTTTGCTAAACAAGAGAAAAGCCATAGCGATAAAAAGAAAGCAAATAAGAGGTAGTTTTTGAGCCTGTTTTTATTCCTCTCTACATCTAGTACTGTGAACCTCATGTAGCTAGCTTCGGACTCGCTTTTGCTTTGGAACCCTTTGTAGCTGCTACCTCGGAAGCGGTTGACTTGGGCGTGACACTCTGGCCACTCATCGTATACTCCCGGACGCCTCCCAATGTACACGACATACCATTTCTTGTTCATTCATCTATATGTCAGAAAAAACACAAAATATATCGATGATATAATATAACAAAGCAACATGAATAAAAGAGTTAAAATGTTATCAAATACAAGCGACCACATAGTAAAACATAACAAAGTTCACCGTACCCAAACTAGAGCGCTACACAAGTTTAAAATAACTGATTACATCACAAAGTTCATCGTCGAGAAATTCAAAGTTTCGCTCTACACAAAAGAGACAATCTCGTCATCGTCAATCATCACTTTCAAATATCCGGAAGGACGCAACCTAGTTTTTTGAAAGGCTTTGGGTCTTGACCCTGCCAATATCGGTGAGTGTTGACGGATTCACGGGACTATGGCCCCGCGTAGAACATGCCATCCTTCTCGACGAGATCTTTCATGATGATCATCGCGAGCGAATTTTGGATGCGGTAGAATTCAAGTATGAGAGCATCATCCTTCGTGCTTGCGAGGTCATTGGCCAAGTCGATGACATGTCTATCAGATCCAGTTTTGATTCTAAGAATTTTTTGATCCCTTTTGAACTCATTCATATGATGGATGACATAGAATTCATCCTTCTCACTTGTTGTCGGTTGCTGGAGGCAGCAGAAGTTAGTATTATGGCCGAAACATGTAACGCCTCGTCTCTTTTTGTGGGTTCTGATGTAGCCACCCGAGTTTCCGAAGGTGAAGAGAGCTCTATCGAGAACTTTTTTGATGTGGGTATAGTCTTTCTTCTTCTTGTTCTTGGTTGAGTCCAAATAGAATGCGTGGGATACTTGAAGGAAAAATACGATAAGGATGCAACCCACTGCGTAAAAATAAGTTAATAACAAATTAACATCCATATGCGTACGTGCAAAGTAATAGTTGGATGCGTTAATAAAGTATCTTACGAATCACTTACATGGGATGATACGGCACAAGAATAATCTCCTTGTCCTTATTGTCCAGCATGAATTTTGTGATGTACTGTTCAACTCCCTTGCGTCCCTCGTCTCCCAGATTCAAGAAGCTCTCAGACATGTAGTATGGGTCCGCTACCGCTATTTGTGAGAGTTCCTTCTTCTTCACCAGGTAGTTCAGATGTAGCGCATAAAGGCGGACGAAGGTAAAATCGACCCGTCTCATGTGTAACATCTCGAATATATAATCAAACCGAAGAAAGATCAAGTCATCGGGGAAAATATGGTTGAAGTCTAAGCCTGAGGGCACCTTAGCCGCATAAAGCGGGTATCTTGCTTTGCTAGTAGGGGCTCGAAGAAGATTTAGCTCCATAGGCAAGACATGGTCATGCAGTCTCCTAATCTCCGGCGTTAAGCCCTTGAGTGCATTCTCCGGTAGCATCGGCCTACCCGCTATATGGAGCACCGGCGCATCACGAACCTGTAAGAACAAAGTTATGCCCCCATGAGTTTTGGATATTGTTGGACAAAGCAGTAGAGGAACTAACAAGTTTTCTAGTGTAAAACAGATGGTTAGGTTCCTGAAGTTATAGGTTGGTGATAAAGCTTCAACGAAGATTTACATATTTACTGAAGCATATCCTCTGGAGTGAAGCTCATCACGGATGTCGACCCCCAAAAAGATAAGGAATCCTGAAGCACTTCTCATCAAAGGAGATGACCAAGATGGCGCAAGACTTAGTAGTTTTTGCGTAGTTCTTTTTCACTTCTTTGAGTCGTAGGAAAAACTGTACTATCAAGAGGGGTTTATTAAATGTACTCCGAAGTTTTTGATGAAAAGACTCAGATCGAATCCAAACCTGTGAGAAGCCAGAGATGAGAAATCTCATGTGCACTAGGTAATGCTTCACCAGCGAAGACTTTGTTCTTTCGGCTCCTGAAGCATAACCAAGTCCGTGAGTCAGCTTTACTTGTTCCTCAAGTAAAGTTGCTCTTTGATTGGAAATCCGACCATTGCGGACAGGTGTCAAGCTGTCGCATCGGGTCACTTCAGTCATTTCGCACCTTGGGATTGCCACCTATAAATAGGCCACCCCCGCCCTCATTGGCGGGTGGCTGCTCCAAGAATATTTTCTGACAGTGAAGAAAGAGAGAGCAACCCCACCGAAGCAAACCAAAAACCCATCCACCGAAGCATAAGTCCTATTGATCTGAGTTGATTCAGTATGACTTAGGAAGAAGTTTGCTAGCCTTTTTTTATCTTGGAGAACTGCAATTCTCCTAGACGGCTAGAGAGTTGTTCTTCAGAGAGCGAAGAGTTATTGTCGCCTCGAAGTCTAGTTTTTCAAAGGTTTCGGTGATTTTCTCAATAATCAACCACGAGTGAAGAACTGACCAAGCTCAAGGAGATTGGTGCAGTGGAGATAAGGACGGAGAGAGGTTAGCTCCTGTGTTCAATCACAAGTCCCTCCAACCAGACGTAGCACTTTGCAGAGTGTGAACTGGTCGAACAAACATCGCCGAGTCAAGAGTTCGTTTTACATTCCGCACTTACATTCAGTTTTGCTATTGATTTAGTGATTTGATTCAATGCAATTGATTCGATGCTTTTGATTCGCTATGTTATGCTTCAATTCTGTTTGGCTTCACTGTTTAACTTTCTGTTGAATTCCTTCTGCTGCTAAGTTATGCTTCACTTCATAGTTTCATGCGAAAATTTGAAGTGATCATTCACCCCCTCCCCCTCTGATCACATACTTGGACTTTCAATTGGTATCAGAGCTAGTCACTCTTTGTTTGGATTAACCTCCTTGAGTGTTTTGCAAGTATGTCTTTCGCAGCCATTCGCTCCGGCGAACCTATCATGGCTAAACAATGGAAATGACTATCCATACTGGAAGGACAAAATGAAGAGAAATATCATGGCTATCAACTCAACTGCCTGGCAAGTTGTCTTGTATGGAGTTAAAGTCACCGACAAGAATGCCATCACTCCTGAAGAAGCGAAGCTAATTGACCTTGATTCTGAAGTCTGGGTATTCATCACCAATCATCTGACACCAGAGAAGTATCATGAAGTGAAGAATATTCCATCTGCCAAAGGTGTCTGGGACTATCTTGAAAAGATTGGTGAAGGTGTTTCAACCCAGAAAGAAGCCAGAATTGACACGCTTCGAAGCAAGTTCTATCGATTCAAGAGAAACGAGGGTGAAAAGGTCAACTCCATTTATAGCAGACTCACTGCTCTTGCTAATGAGTTGATTTCCCTCGGTGCTGATGACATTACCCCTTACTCTGTTGTAAGAACTTTGCTTTGCTCATTGGATGATTCGTTTGATCACATTGTGCTGAGGATCAATGAAAGGACCGATTTCAGACGTCTTGTTGCCACTGATATTCTTGAGAGACTCAATACTTTTGAAATGGAAGAAGATGAGAAACGTGATATAAATGGTTCTCGAAGAAGATCACATGCTTTGAAAGCAAAGGCTTCGCGTCATTCTTCACCCGAAGCTAGTTTTGCTTCAGGTGTCGAATCAGATGATCCTGCAAGCATTGGGAAGGACTTAGCATTGATCATGAGACGCTTCAACCACTTCCAAAGAAAAGGTTTTTCTTCGCCCAAGAAGAGTTATTCTTCTAGAAGCTCAAGTCACTCTTCTCACCGCTCATCCTCAAGAAGCTCTCCATCGAAGGATAAATGCTGCTACAAGTGCATGAAACCAGGTCACTACATAGCTGATCGCTCAGAGACTCCTCAACAAAGTCCCACAGATCCTCCAGAAGCCATGAGTCCAAGAGACATGATTCCAGTTCAAGAAGAGAAAAGAAGAAAGATTCAGATGATGACAAGAGGAAGAAGTATCATAATAAGCGTGAAGGCTCTTCATCAAAGACTCACTGGTCTCGTCGAAGCAGCTCTCACCGTGCCAAGGCCTATCTGGGAAAGGAGATGAACTCTGAAGACGAAGCCTCTGGTTCCGAAGCTGAATCAGACTCAAGGTCTGGGTCTGGGTCCGAATCAGATGGTGTTGCTGGTTTGGCATTCGCTTCAGCAGATGCTTCAACCAAAGCTTCGAGCTCATTCTTCACCAACAACAGTAGTGAAGATGAAACTCCTGCATATTGCTTCATGGCCAAAGCGAAGGTATCTTCATCCAAATCAAACTATGATACTTCTGATTGTTCCTCATATGATAGTGATTCGAAGATAAGCTATGCTAAACTTGCTAAAATTGCTTCAATCCAACAAGATGAACTTGATTCACTAAGCAAAACCATTAAGAAATCAGAAACTCTGTTGATCGATGAGATAGAGAAAGGTCAAACTTTAACTAATGAGCATGCTGCTCTGAAAGAAAAGTTTGAAGAATTATCCTCTCGGCATGATCTTCTTTCAGTTGATTATGAGAAGCTCACCAATGAATTTCTGACTGAAAGAGGCTCATGAAGAATTGGAAAATGTCAATCTCTCTCTCATGGCTCAACAAGGTTCTGAAGCAAATCATAAAACTGATTCACCTTGCTTAACCTGTCTGGAACGAAGCAAAACTGATTCCAAAGGCAAAGATCCTATTGTTATTGATGATACTAATGCCTCTGATGAGGAAAATCCTGCTGTTACCGAGGAACTCCTCAGGTTGAAAAACTTATTCGAAACATGCATGTTCAAAAGTGTGCAAGGTCACTAGTATCTGTGTGATATCGTGAGGAAGGCTCTCCTTCACAGGAATCCCAGAAATGAGGGTGTTGGTGTAACGACCCGATTCACTAAGAATCCAAGTCTCTGTGCATTCTGTGCTAGTCCTAAGTATGGTTGAATCGGGCTACACCAATTCCAACCATCGCTTTATTATAAGCTCCCACTCAAATTCTTATTAAGGTGAGTTATCTGTCAAGACCATCCAACAACAATAATGCCCAGTTGCTCAAAGTTGTCCGTAACCGTGGACACGGCTAATCATGATCAGTTTTTACACTCTGCAAAGGTTTGTAAACTTTCCCCACTGGACTCAACCCGAAGATTGAGACATAGTCTTTCAGAAGAGGTTGCCTCCACCCTTTGGTAGCCGGTACACCTATCATATCTACATCAGCTAGCTACCAGGGCCAGGTTCCCCACAACGTACTCATCTAAGCCAGAGCCCATATAGCCAGTGGTTGTACATGGAAGCTACTAGTCACACTGTCTGTCCGATCTTTTTGAGCCTGGACGGCGCCCACTTCTTTCAGTGGGTACTCGCCATGACGCACCCGGTTCACCACCAAAACAACCATTCGGGAAGCATTTAGCCCTGGTCCCTCCTTATCCAAGACACGAGCCCCAGGATGCATTCCCTGCCCGTCCAGAGGTGATTTTTATTTAAGTTTGCTAGTCAAGTCATTAATCCTCACATAGCTCAATGATAACTCAACCAATCCCCGTCAACGAAGCAATAGCAATATATAACAACCACGATCATAGGGCGACAATGAAATACAAGGTCAGAGCATATGGCTATCCTACTAGGTTTAAATCATAACTAATACATAATCCTACACATGCATAGAGTGATAATTTGCTACATGCATAATAGAAAATATAGGTTGAGGTATGGTCAAAGTGTAACTTGCCTTTTCCATTCGGTGAAGTTCTTCGCTCTCACGGTCCAGTCAACTCTACTCGTCACACCCGAGAAATCTATCGCAAACGAAGGAACTCGAATAAGCCATCACATCACAAGGCAAACAAAATATCAACAAAACAAACACACGGGTTTTAGCAACAAAACAAAAAGATTTTGAAGGGTAAAGGTGTCGATGTGCTCGAAGGTGATCGGTGGAACGTGAACTCGAGAGAGTCAACAGATAAAGAATTGTCTATACAAGATTATGATCAAGGCATTATGAAATCAAGGTAAGGATCATAGCAATATGAATGGTGTGTGGATATTGCCGATAGGATGTCTCATATGATCCAATATGCAAAAAGAATCACGTGAAACGGAATACTACAACATAGGTCATAGCAAGTTCAATTTGAATTGAATTTGAATTTAAAAAGATCAAGAAACATTTGAATTTTTGTGTACACATGCTATATACAGAAAGTACATGATACGAGTGATCCAACGCAAAAAGAATCACTCGATTCGGATCAACGGTTTAAAAGATATGGCCTCCGGCAATATGAATTTTGAATTTGAAATAACTTCAAATTCAAAAGTGTGCAAAGTGTGAAAAGTTGATTCCATGCTTAAGTATAGAGCAACACGAGTGCGTAGGAAAAAGTTTCACCTCGATCCGACTCACGGTTGCGGAGATACTGCCGATGCGAGGGCAGGGGGTTTTCTGCCAAAAGGACTCATCCGCGAATAAAGTTTTTACAAAAAACATGATCGGGTCCCTGTTCCAGATCTGACCGGAGTTGACTCCGGCGAACTCCGTTTTCCGGCGAGGCGCGTGCTCCGAGGAGTGGGAGGCGGCGATTCCCGACGAGCGGGCCCGACGGTGGCGGGTCCCGCGGCTAGGGTTTACTTTTTTTGTTGTTGGGAGGAAAAAGAAAAGAATAAAAAAAAGAAATCATAATTCTATATATAGGCTGAGGGGAAAAGAAAAAAAGAACGAAATAGGGTCCGAATCAGGCTCTACTGCGCTCGCGGGCGAAATAGGCTACTCGGCCGGCTGCGCACGGATTTTTTTCTTTTTCTTTAAATCCGAAACTTCAAACAATTGTAGAAAAATAATTACTCATTAGAAAAATATGAAATAAATTTCTAAATTCATCAAATAATACAAGGAAATTTATTTAATGAATACATTTTCCAAAAATAAAAATAAAAATAAAAACATTTTCTAAATACTTTATTTAAATATAAAATACATTTCATACATTAAATAAAATCCAGTAATTTATTAAAAGTATTTTCATTTGGTCAAAAGCTTTGACAAACCATTTCTAAATAATAAAATATAAATTTTAAAATTGTTATACCAATAAATAATTTGGTAAAATAAAAATATCCCATTGGAATACTTTTCAACTATTTTAAAATATTTAATAAATCATTTTAATGAAATAAAAACTCTCTTAGCATTATAAAATCCCTAAAATAATTTTAGAGTTATTTATAATACTCATAATAAATTTTAAAAACTTTAAAGTAATATTTTAAATATTTTCCAACTTCATTAAAAAGGGGATAAGTCATTTTATATCCTCTCAAATGATTTTCCCATAGTTGAAAAATGTTTTGAATATTCAGAAGAATTCCAATAATGATTTAAAATATTTTCCAACCTTTTAACATGTTGAAGGAGTCATATTACCTTCTCTCATTTTATTTTGTTGGTTTTGTTTTAAATAATAAATTCCAAAAACACCAATTATGAATATTAGGTAAAGTCCTTTTATTCCCTCTCTTTTTAATATTCAATAAACTCCAAAAGTTTTAAAATCCTAGTGAAAATAAATCACATCAAGCAAACAATCATTATCTACTTAATTTTATTAACATTCCAAAATTCGAAGAATTTTGGGATGTTACACACTACCACCCTTAAAAGGAATCTCGTCCTCGAGATTCGAGAAGGCTAGAAAGAAAGGTTAGGGTTCGGGTCTTCATGACAGTCCATCGATCCTCCGATGAGCTAGGGTGCTACCACCCTTAAAAGGAATGCGACGAGGTCTTCAAAATCTTAATCCATCGATGACATCCTTCGTACATTCCTCGTACTCCTTGGAGATCTTTAATCTTTAGCAAAAGGGGAGTCTTCCGTATACTGAACCTTCACGGCTGACAGATCAGAAGCCAATACTAAGCAACTATCGATTCCCTCATGGTGGTCATCAAGCATACTTTTACGGGATACCTGCAGCAAATGGTCTTGGTCCATACTCACCGTATAACACAAACGGTAATCACCTACAGGGGTCACACATCGTACCATTCTATGGCTCAGGTTTAACATCGTCGTCTCTCAAACATAGGTAAGTCACTCAAGATTTACTAACCCGCATAGCAAGAGCGAATAATAAGGGTAGTCGTCATGAGGGCCAATCCATTCCGCACCCAAATCATTACCTTGTATATGGTTTAGCGAATCTCGCAATCTAACACTCGGTCATCCTCACAAGCATTGCAGAAAGTCCTCTTGATCTTGAACTGGGTTCAGATAAGTCCATGGTTCTGCAAGCCAAGCAAAAGATCTATCTTTTCCTCAACACTCAGGTTTTCGCAAACTACTATAAATGCGTACTAGTGAGCTCCAACTTCCTCCGGGGTTCTTCCTTCAGCAAGATTGTGCTTGATTGTTGTAGGATCCTGGCACATGAGGTTAACTTTGAATCTGGTATTGGTTGCATCATCTTTATTCCAATCTTGACATTAGCAGCCATTGTAGTAACTCCTTCAGTTTAGGGATGAGGATGAGGGGGAATAGAATGTAGATAGAGAGGTACAGAGAGATACCCATACAAACATCACACTAGTTTTGAAAACATAAGTTTTGATGTGTAGCTGTCGGTAAAACCAAGAAATGACAGCCCATAGAACGATCTAACGGTAGAAACTTGAATCCTCCAGGTCTTCAAGTCTTCCGGTCTTTAATGACGGTAGCTTCAGTTTCGCATTGTCGAAGCAATCTTTGTATCGTCGAGTCACCTGTGAACTCATTCTTATTGTGGTTGTGTCTTCTTCAGTCTTGAAGAATACTAAATAGATGAGGGGTCTAATGAAACGTAAACTTATTCTACTCACGAAGAAGAAACACAGGGCACAACACATCACAACAAAACAAGACATAACAGGGTCAAGGCCATAAGCAAAACCAAACAAAACAACAAGACATAACACACCTAGTTCAACCACACAAAAACATGCATCGATCCACATTTCTAGCTAACATAAAAAGGTACCACCGTACACTTAGTACACACCTACGAACGTCTGTCCTCCAAATGCCAAACATAAGCTTCTTCAAGTCAGCATCCTTTCTTCCATGATCACATCTTCTTCTTTCCCTTAAATTCCGGACACATGTTGGCGTAATGTCCCATATTCCTGCACCGGAAACACTGAATGTGGCTAATGTCCTTCTTTTTCTTCTTCACGGGTGCTTCCTTCAATTCTTGGATAACTTTCTTCATTCCTTCCTTTTGATGTTGAACCACTTGTTGTGTCACGATGAAAAATTGACACTGAGCGGGATAATGATCAGTTCCTTCACACATAAAACATGTGACTTGAGTAGTGGGACATTCCTCACCCCAGTGAATTTCTTCACAATAGGGGCATCCATCTTGGTGTCCTTCGTAGGAGTGTCCTGTTTCTCCTCAAATTATGCAAGCACGGGGCCTCTTACGGGTTACTGTCCTTTGCATCGGGGTGGCGAGGCGAGATCCTAACAAAATCCTTGTGAACTCCTTCCAAGTAATCTTCCTTCTTGATTTGTTAATCGCCTGGTGCATTGTCCACCAAGTAGCAGCCTCTTCTACATAGTACTTGACAACATAGTGGACCATGTCATCACTTCCAACCTTGTTACGCTCCATATGCTCCTCCATATTACGTATCCATTGCTCCACCTTCAGTCTCGACATCGCCCCAGAAAAGGCGAGTCCTACTCCATACTCCATCTATTAAACCCATACGACAAGGTTTAGGGCAAAACTATAACACCGACAAGACAACAACTAAAGATAACACCAAGCATATGCACTCAACAAGAAAGAGTCAAAACACCTACGTTCACGGCCACACATAACCACAAACAATACAGTCACAAAAGTCAAAACACGCAAACAACACCTAGAGTAAGGTCATATGTGCAAGACATACGATCTCATCATACTACGCGAAATTCGTTCAACTAACTTCACCTAAAAGGTGGTGGTCTGATTCTAAGCTTCATCCTTCTCAGCGAAGCTGATCTTAAAGATTCCTCTCGTAGTGTCGAAACTTATTTATCACCATAAGTTACTCTGTCGGGACCCGGGGTGAGCGTATGCAAGACTCGCTACAACACAATCATATGGAGAGCCGAGAACCGTACCCACTTGTCTACGCAGACAAGGTCAAGCACAGAACGTTCTCGGAAGCACCGAACATGAGGGGCATCCCATTCAGGCCGGATGATCAACTGAGATGGGTCCTCATCATCCGCACACAAGTCTAAATGATATGGGTGATGAACTCCCATACTCATAGACAAGTTGCCTCAACCATACTATCGATTGTATTATAACCCTTACATAGACTTACTCCAGCCCGATCACTTAGTCGGGGTCTAGGGCGGGCTCGATCATACATCAAATTGTGCATGTGACGGAGTCACGAGCAATCGCATCGCGATGCCCCAAGCCGCGCACATCTAAGGGCCACTTGGTGTATAAAAGACCGCCAGCCAGATCACAACTAAGGTCTCGAAAACCCATACAAAGACATGCATGTTATAAACATACACGCATCACACATGCCTTGTATGAACAGCAGGTATCATTGAAATTCTCTACAAAGTATACATCTTTATTGATAACTCTTACAGAGTGCACACCGAGATCACAAGTCTGTGATCCAACATTACATCAAACATGCGGAAGCAAGTAGGTCTGAGTAAATAAAAGTTTAACAAATGGCTTAGAGAAGCCTCATCTATAAACAAGCCCTTCCACGAGGGACCAGTCGTCTGACTGGGACTACACTAGCTTGATCTTCAGTCGTCGAGCTCGAGGAAGAATCCACCTTCGGGGTCAGTGGGTTCATCTAAAACATAGAATAAGCAAACGTGAGTACAAAGTCGTACTCAGCAAGACTTACGTAGGAACTAAACTACTCATGCACATGTATCAAGGTAAAGGGAGGTGGGGTTTCACTTGCAGAAGTGCCAACTTTGACTTGGCTAGTCCTGAACTACGAGTACCACACTTGAGGTAAGAAGCGTACACGAGTCCACTACATCTCCAACCAATTACACCACTATGGTGCCTTCCTCGACTTCCCCACGAGAAAGCACGCCATAGCACTCACACTTATCTTGGTAATTTTATAAGTATCCAGTTCAAGTTGTCTAATAATCAAGCTTAGCTTTCCAAGCAGTCCTTAACTGCGGACGCGGCTATTCGAATAGTTTTGTTAACCCTGCAGGGGTGTACCGCTACACACACACACGCATCAGTTACCGCCTGGGAGTGGGACCCTTCAAGCGGGTACCGGCGAGGATGTTGCCACGACACTTCGCCCACAGCTCCGTTCTAGTCCAGAGAGTCGCCTATTTGAGGGGGACCCGTATGGAAGTCCGGCCGAGGTTCCAGTACAGCCTCAAACGATGTGTTCAGGGTCCCAAGCCGGTCTTGAAAAGCCGTTCATCCACTTCGCAGACCGTGCCACAGCCCTACCAGAACTCCGAACTACTGCGACTTCTGGGGTTCGAACGGGTTGCGGTACTAGGTCGAGAGGGGTCAGTGAGCCCAATGTGTGGTTGTACTCTTCTTCTTGGATCACCACACAAGAACTCGGACTTAAGGCGGTGTTCAACAAGACAACCCACTGTGTACTCCTACACAGCCTCTCATCGTTCACCTTTTATTGGGGTAGATTCACCAACACATTTCCACCATCATCAACATGATTGCTACCATCCCGACTCACATCACAGTACCAACATTGTATCACTCTAAGCGTGCAATAAGAAGTAACAGTTGCAGGGGCCACATGATATCAATCAACTCCTACATTTGCTAGGATTGTGGTTTGCTTACTACTGTGACAAAATGATAGGTCATGCAAAGGAATGGGTTCAACTATGCGGTAGAAATTCATCATGGTAATCATCCTAAACAATGCATAAGCGAGACTGAGAGGGAAGTGGGATTTTATCGACATGATCAATGGGGGTTTGCTTGCCTTGCTGACGAGGTTCAGTATCGGGGTCTTCAACGAAGGGGGTGATCTCGGGTTCCGGCTCCACTTCTATCCGAGCAAACAATACAAACAAAGTGTTCAACATAATGTACAATGCACAAGCACATGATCAATGTTATAACATGGTGTAAGGGGTTCTGATGTGTGGTCAATTCCATTTAAAAGAAGTGCATTGCAAGGTCATTTGCAAAATCACCCCAAAATTGAATTCAAACTAAATGCATATGGATGTTCGCCACTTTTCACCCAATTTAAATTGGTCAAACATAGAAACAAAGTTCATATTCACATTCCTTGGATTTTTCTGATAATTTTAGACATATTATTCGTCCAATTTGGAGTTAATATGAATTAATTATGAATTTTCAAAGTTTGGAGTAATTTCTGCCAATTTCTGATTAAAATTAAATAGAATTCCCTTTACTGCATCATTCTTGCGTCATCATGACACCAGGGGGCCACTGACAAGGGGGACCCACTGGTCAGTGTCTCACTGTGCTAATTAAAACGATTTCACTTAAATTAGATTAACGGGGGGGGGGGGGGGGGATTAAGCAGGCTGGGCCCACATGTCATGGTCACTGGGGGTGGGCCAGGGGTTTAATTAAACTCGGTTTAATGGCGCTAATGGAGGGGTCGTCGCCAGTGGGCACTGTAGACGCCGGAGACTCGTCGGCTTTGCGATTCAGAGCACGGGGAGCCAAGGGGAGGGCGCCGTTGCGTAGCTTGTGCTCCCGCGCGTCCAGTAGATCCATTGGGGGGTCACTGGCGTGCTCCAGAGCTCGGGGGCGACGGAAATGGCGGCGGCTGGGCTCGGCCAACGACGAAAACGCGAGGGAGGGCACGAGGGGAGCCATGAGAGGGGGCAATCGAGACAGGAGGCTCACCCACACGCGACGGTGAGCTCGACGGGGTCGGGGAAGAGCTGGAGGAGGCGGAATTTGTTGCCGGAGTCACGGCGGCCGGCGGTGAAGAAGATGAATCCCACGTCGTCTGCGTTGATCCTAGGCTTCAATTGACTGGGGGATTCGGAGGAGAGCTCGGCTGCGCGTCGGAAGGACACCTTGGTGCGCTCTGGTTCGCTCACTCGCCACGCCGGAGGAGCTCCATGGCCAGCTAGGGTTTCGGTTCGTCGCGGTTCTTCGCCGGGGAGGAGAAACAGAGGGCAGGGATGGGGAAAGTGGTGTGCGGGGCGTCTTCCAGACATGCGCGAATGCGAGATGAGTAACGGGAGGGCTGAGGGGAAGCCACGGCGGCAGTTGCGGCATTCCGGGCACGCAGCTGTGTGCTCGTGCCCGGGGAAGACGACAGGGGAGCCCCCTGGTGGGCTGGGCCGGCTGGGGAAGGCGGGCTTCGCCCAGGGCGTGAGGTAAGGTGGCCCCTTTTTTTGCATTTTGTTTGACCTAGCTAAAAAAAATAGCTAGGTATTTTTATAAATGCCGAAAGTATTTTATATGGCCTCATAAAATAGAGGTTGGTCCCACATCACTTGATATTTTTATAAATACTTTGAACTTTAATTCAAATAGGGGTTTAAATTTAAATCCAAGCTCCTGTTTGAATATTTTAAAAATCCATGAGCATGGGGTTGGTCCCACATCACTTGATATGTGATCCCACTCATTTATGGGACTTTTCAAAAATGCAAAAGGAATTTTTGGAGCAACTTTTTATCTGGCCAATTGAATTAATTCATCTGGGGGGTGTTCTCTCTCCCATTTTGATTTCTTTTGAAATTTTTAACATGATGCAAAGTGACTTGCTATTCTAGCACATACCTAACTTGGGGATGTGACAACTCGCCCCCACTCAAAAGAATCTCGTCCCGATATTCAGAAGTCTGCGGGAGGTAGGAGGGTTACTCGGCACGGAGACGGTCTTCTCTTTCCCACGTGGCTTCTTTCTCAGAGCGGTGTGACCATTGCACTTTCAGAAACCTAATCTTCTGACGACGAGTGACACGCTATGCTGAATCAAGAATACGAATAGGGTACTCTCGATAAGAAAGGTCATCTTGGAGATTAAGCGTTTCATGTTCGACTTCGCGGATGGGGTCCTTGAAGCAACGCCTGAGTTGTGACACATGGAATACATCATGTACTCGGGAAAGGTGCGGGGGTAGTTCAAGTTGGTAGGCAACTTCTCCACGTTTAGCAAGAATGCGGAAAGGTCCGATGTAACGTGGGGCCAACTTGCCTTTTATACCGAAACGTTGGGTTCCCTTTAGTGGAGTAATCCGAAGGTAAGCCTTCTCATCCAGATTGTAGCTCTCTTGCCTATGATGAAGATCATAGTAGCTTTTCTAACGAGACTGGGCTGCTTTCAATTGATCACGAACAATGCAATCTTGCTCTTCTGCTTCCATGATCATATCCGGTCCAAAGAATTGTCTTTCACCGGTTTCTGACCAGTTAAGAGGTGTTCGACATCGTCGTCCATAAAGAAGTTCAAAAGGAGCCATGTTCAGACTAGATTGAAAACTATTGTTATAAGCAAATTCGGTGAATGGAAGAGACTTCTCCCAATTCTTTCCGAATGAGATAACACAAGCTCTAAGCATGTCTTCAAGAATTTGGTTAACCCTTTCGACTTGACCGCTAGACTGAGGATGGAAAGCTGTACTAAAGGAGAGATGAGTTCCCATAGCATTCTGAAAGCTTCCCCAGAATCTAGAGGTGAAAAGGCTACCACGATCAGAATTGATTTCCAAAGGAACACCGTGAAGAGAAAGAATTCTAGAGACGTACAAGTCCGCTAACTGGCTAGCAGTTATAGACTCGCGAACTGGAAGGAAGTGAGCAACTTTGGAAAGCCTATCTATGACAACGAAGATGGCATCATTTCCTTTCTGGGTTTTTGGAAAGACGGTGATGAAGTCCATACCGACTTTGTCCCATTTCCACTCTGGAATAGGCAAAGGTTGAAGTGTACCAGCAGGTCTTTGGTGTTCGGCCTTAATGCGACGACAAACATCACATTCGGCAACAAATCAAGCAATGTCTCTCTTCATCCTAGTCCACCAAAATCTCTGGCGTAGATCTCGGTACATTTTTGTGCTACCGGGATGAATCGAGAGGGGTGTACCATGGGATTCTTTGAGGATGATTTGCCTTAGATCTCTATTCTTAGGTACTACTAAACGATTTCCAAAGAATACCGTTCCTTTACTATCTGTGGAGAAACATTTAGCAACTCCGCTAGCAATGTTCTCCTTGATCCGGCGAACACCTCGTGCATGCCTTTGGGAAACTATTATTTGATCCTCAAGTGTCGGTTTCGCCACCAAGTTGAAAAGAGATCCACGAGGAACAATCTCGAGATTGAGCTTTCGAAATTCCTCATGAAGAAGTGGTTGATACTGTTGTAACATGAGGTTGTTACAATATGACTTACGACTTAGTGCATCAACCATGACATTGGCTTTGCCTGGGGTGTAAGAAATTCCTACGTCGTAATCTTTTATCAAATCTATCCAGCGTCTTTGCCTGAGATTAAGATCTGGCTGGGTGAATATATATTTGAGGCTTTTGTGGTCGCAATAGATCTAACAACGATTACCAAGGAGGTAATGTCGCCAAGTTGTCAGGGCATGAACTACGGCAGCGAGTTCAAGATCATGGGTAGGATAGTTCTCTTCATGTGGACGCAACTGGCGTGAAGCATAAGCTACCACATGTTGATCTTGCATAAGTATGCATCCTAACCCTTGCCGTGAAGCATCACAAAAGATCTCGAAATCCTTTTTGGTGTCTGGAGGCGCAAGTACGGGTGCAGAAGTCAATCTTCTTTTTAGCTCTTGAAAGCTTTCCTCGCACTTGGGAGTCCATAGGAATTTCTTATCTTTCTTGAGGAGTTCAGTTAGAGGCTTTGCAACTTTAGAAAAGTTCTCGACGAAGCGACGACAATGGTTGGCTAGGCCAAGAAAACTCCGAACTTGCTTAACCGATTCAGGTGGAGTCCAGTCAAGGATGGCCTAAACTCTCTCAGGATTGACAACAATGCCTTTTGCAAAAATCACGTGGCCTAAGTAGGTCACTTCTGGTAGCCAAAATTCACACTTGGAGAATTTAGCATACAGGAGATGCTCTCTAAGTTTCATCAATACCAGCCTAAGATGTTCTGCGTGCTCTTCTTCGTTCTTCGAGATAAACTCCATGAAGATCGAATTCATCATGCGCGATAAAGTGACGGGGGCATTGGTTAGACCGAAGGACATGACGGTGAACTCGTAAAGACCATATCGAGTAGTGAAAGCCGTCTTGGGAACGTCCTCGTTTCGGATCTTGATTTGATGATAACCTAATCTCAAATCCATCTTGGAGAAGACAGAGGATCGAGCAAGTTGATCATAAAGATCATTGATCCTGGGCAGTTGATGACCCTCCACATAGAGGGATCTATTGCAGTGTTTTCGATAAGTAAGAGTGTCGAACCCAACGAGGAGCAGAAGGTAGTAGCAAGTGACTTTGGTAAGGAGATAACTGCAAGCACTAAAAGATAAGTTTTTAGGGGTTTTCTTGGTATAAGCAACAGGATAGTAAAAACGAGCAAAGTAAAAGATACTGGATAGTAAAGAGTGGCCCAATCCTTTCTTAGCAAAGGAGAGGCCTAGCAACTGAACTTATAAAAGCTAAAGTGTTCTTGAGGACACACGGGAGAGGTAGTCATGTGCTTTCGCCATATTTCGTATCGGTACTATGTGCTGTGTTGATAAGTGTTTGGTGGGTGAACCTATGCTAGTACACCCTCTAGACTAAGATGAGTGCACTCTTATGATTAAACATCTTGCAAGCATCCGCAAATACAAGATAGTAATTAAGGAAAAAGCCTAACCATAGCAATACGATCGGTGATCCATTGTTCCCTTGTGCAAAAGCGTGCAAACTGGGGTTCAGGTTTCTGTCACTCCGGCAACCCACCGTAAGCATTATTTATACACAATGCATTCCCCTAGGTCCTTGATAAGGCGAAGTGTTGAGTGTTCGACTCACACAACACCACTAGGAAAATAACAACACAACTTAAATATCAACCAACACATATTACTTCAACATCATATGACTACTAGCAACTGGACTTATCCCATGTCCTCAAGAACTAAAGTAACTACTCACAAGACATAAAAGAGATCATGATCAGTGGGGATAAATAGATGATAAACAATCTGAACACAATAATATTTCTCAAACAAAACTCAATAGCATTCACCACAAAGTAGTAATCAACACTGATAGAGTAGAGGGGATAGATAGTACGGATTACAACATGAGTTGCAATTGTGAGGCAAGATTGGATGGAGGTGGAGATGGTGCTGATGATGGGGATGATGTTGATGATGATCTCGATGATGCCCGTGACGATGGTGATGACGATGGCGACGATCTCCCCTTCCGGGAGGTGATCTCCCCGGCGGAATCTGCCCGCCAGAGATGACTTTTATTCTCTGTAGGTTTCCGCCACGGAGCGGCGGCGGAACTCTGGAAACTCTCTTCTTTTTAGGGTTTTTGGATCACGAGGAGTAAATAGGCCAGAGGGGGGAGCCGGGAGTGGCCCCGGGGGTCCAGGCGCCCTCCCGGCGCGGCCAGGGCTGGGGCCGCGCCAGGTGGCCGCCTGGGCACCCTGTTGCCCCCCTCTGGTCGCTCTTTTGCGTGTCTTCGTGATCCTTATGGAAAACAGCCTCCGTCGATTTCTAGGTAATTTGGAGGTGTTCTTCTTCAGCAACTTAGCGTCCACTTTTTACCGCTGAATCCTGCGTCTGCTGCTTCGGCACCGGAAAGTTGCAAACTCTGTAAAATAAGCCAAAACAACATAAGAATAGCATCATATCATGAAATATATCAATGAATAAGAAAGAATTACTATATAAAATAGTGATGCAATTTGGACGTATCAGCAGTGGGTACTTGTTCTTTATCGTTGCTAGATTTAGCGGGCGATAGTCTACGCACATCCTTTCTGTTCCATCTTTCTTCGTTACGCACAGTCACGAGCAATCGCATCGCGATGCCCCAAGCTGCGCACATCTATGGGCCACTTGGTGTATAAAAGACCGCCAACCAGATCACAACTAAGGTCTCGAAAACCCATACAAAGACATGCATGTTATAAACATACACGCAACACACATGCCTTGTATGAACAACAAGTATCATTGCAATTCTCTACAAAGTATACATCTTTATTGATAACTCTTACAGAGTGCACACCGAGATCACAAGTCTGTGATCCAACATTACATCAAACATGCGGAAGCAAGTAGGTCTGAGTACATACAAGTTTAACAAATGGCTTAGAGAAGCCTCATCTATAAACAAGCCCTTCCACGAGGGACCAGTCGTCTGACTGGGACAACACTAGCTTGGTCTTCAGTCGTCGAGCTCGAGGAAGAATCCACCTTCGGGGTCAGTGGGTTCATCTAAAACATAGAATAAGCAAACGTGAGTACAAAGTCGTAGTCAGCAAGACTTACGTAGGAACTAAACTACTCATGCACATGTATCAACGTAAAGGGAGGTGGGGTTTCACTTGCAGAAGTGCCAGCTTTGACTTGGCTAGTCCTGAACTACGAGTACCAGACTTGAGGTAAGAAGCGTACAAGAGTCCACTACATCTCCAACCAATTACACCACTATGGTGCCTTCCTCGACTTCCCCACGAGAAAGTGATGGCTTCTCGCCCCTTCGTTGGTTTCCCCAAGTGTAAGGTTGAGATGTAGTGCAGCAGCAGTTTTCCCTCGGTGAAGATACCAAGGTTTGTCTCCAGCAGGACTCCAGAGATGATAAGTAGGTGTCAGCGGCGTAACTGACGCGGACCTTCACACAGACACAGATAACTTTGTTCCGAACGAAGTTCAGAGAGGTTGTCAATCTCTCCGGTCTTGTTGTTTACAAAGGATAAAATACAAGGGATAATGATAGCAAATAAAAGCGGTAAAGTAAATGTAGACTGGAAACAGCGATAAGGATATGGATCGGGATAAGTGTAAACCCAAAGCAACAGACAACTGCATTAAAAAGAACTTTGTGTAAAGTAAACAATCCTTGTAACCGTGGTTACAAGCACCGTTGTTTTCCCCCTTGTGGCAACAACACATCCCCTAGAATCATGTTTCTGTCACTCAAGCATGTCTTCGGGGAGGCATGAACCCACAATCTAGCACAACGCTCCCTCTTGGAGTCACTACCTACTACTTGGCCAAAGCAATAAACAGCAACGGAGAACATGCAAGAATTACTTAGGAAAAAAAATATAAAAGAAATAAACCAAAGATATTACTCTATCACAATCTGAACATAATCTCATAATCCATCAGATCCGATCAAACTCAACATAGCAATAGAAGAAATATTACAAAAGTACCTCGATCATGTAGGGTAGCTCACGAGGTCTAAACAATGAAGATCAAAGAGGGGAGGAGAACATCACATAGCTACTGATCACGAACCCATGGTCCAAGAAAGACTACTCACGGGACATCCAGGGAGCATCCATGGTGGAGAGGAGACTCCCGGAGGTCAATCCTCCCTCCGGAAGGGTGCCGGGAAGGGGTCTTCTGGTGCTCCCGATCTTGGAAGCGCGGCGGCAGCGAAACAGAGGCGATTTCGCGGAATAGGGTTCTGCTTCTGGAGTTTTCCCGTGACAGGGGATAAATAGGCGAAAGGGGGCAGCCAGAGGTGGGCCAGGGGCCCCAGGCGCCCCCTGGGGCGGCCAGGGGTGGGGCCGCGCCGGGTGGCCGCCTGGCCCCCCCTTGGCCCCCCTCTGGCCCCTCCCGGGCTCTTCTGGAAGCTTCCTGTACGCTAATTTTTTCTGTATTTTTCCCGGAATTTTTCTGGCATTTTTTATATGGGGGAAAACTGAAATAGAAAAACAGCAGAAAACAGGAACTGGCACTGGGGTGCACTGAGATAATAGGTTAGTCCAAATATGATCAAAAGTGTATGAAAGTGTATCTAGATCATAGCAATATCACACAAAACATGCATGGAGCAAGCAGAAATTATAGATACGTTTTGGACGTATCAACATCCCCAAGCTTAATTCCTGCTCGTCCTCGAGTAGGTAAATGATAACAACATAATTTCTGCGGTGACATGCTAGCAACCATAAAAGAACTTTGAAAAGTAAAGCAATCAAGGTTAGAGATTCAAATCAAGTCATAACATGCAAGAGTCTATATTAGCATTGAAACTAGTAACAAAAGAACATTAGGTGCAAGAGCTCTCGCTGTCCGTGACTCGAATGTCTCCAAATGGTGTTTGAATGCAAGAAAGGGGATAGGGAATACGAGAAAAAAGTATTTTTGTGTTGAGAACTCAATCTACTAAAGTGTCACACTTGGTCTTCTTTGGAATCTTATCTTGACTCGTCCCCAGACCACTAGCCAGGTACAAGTCAATTTGATCCACTCCTTTTCGATATTTTGAGCACTCATGCAATGGATTAGCGTAAGCACGAAAGTTGACACTTAGGATGGCAAAGAGAGAATATGGTGGAGGAGGAAGACAAAAAGGATGAGAAAGGCTCACATCAATGAGGACAATCGTAGGAAAGAGATGCCAAATGATAGATATGATGTGAGGAGTAGGGATTGCCATGCAACGGATGCACATACGAGCTAAGAAGCTCTGCAATAGCTATATGCATAATGATCATCTCTATGGAGTACAAGGATATAGAGGGAGTACTAGTGTGGATCTCTCAAAAGGATAGTAGTGTTGCCCCTTTCTCTCTTTTTATTTCTTTTTCTATTTTTCTATTTTTTTGTATTTTTTTGTGGCCTCAATGGCTCTTTCTATTGAACTCTCATTTGTCCTCTTTGGGATCTTTTAATGTGTCCACTTTGGGATCTTTTCCTCACTTAAGGGCAACACTCTATTTTACAAGAAGGTAAAGGAGATCTTTCACACTTTACAAGGTACTCAAAACATAAAGAAGATGTAACTATCATGAAGTATGCAATGTATGCTTCTGCCAGTGTAGTAGGAACATGTACGACGTGAAGACCAAGTCATGAAGAGGTGGAAGTTGCATGGCAATATAACTCGGAAAGGCTATGGAAATGCCTTGATAGGTAGGTATGGTGGCTAATTTGAGGAAAGATAAAGGGAGGCTTATGATGACAGAGCGTATCATGCCAAGGGTTTGGATGTACCGGCGAAGGTGGGCATCAACTCTCGGAGTGAGAAGAAGGCAATGCACGGCACAGGAGAGGCTAGCAAAATATGGGAAGGTGGAAGTGTCAACTCTCAATACTTACATTAGTCCGAAGAACTCATGCACTTATTATCGGTAACTCTCAATCTAATGAGGAGGTTCACAAAGAGACAAGTACCCCGAGGAGGAGTGTATGGGGGTTTGGTTATCCTTGCGCATCCTCGACTCATGGTACGTGAGTGTTCTCTGATATTCGACTCCTCAGAAGAGTAGTCATCCATCTAGTAGCTAGAGTTCTTAACTAGTTTTGTAGGTTTTGAAAATAAACATGGATTGCCCAAAATACGACACCTATCAATAATAGGCAAGAGCCCTTGACACCAAAAGTCCAAACATTACTCATAACAATACCTCAAAACCATTGAAAGCTACTACTAGAATTAAATAGCAACCTCAATTACCTACTTTCAAGACAAAACACAACTCAGTGCAACAACCAACTCTCTTTAACAAGATAAACATGAAAACTAAAAAGAGTTCCAGCAAGAAACTAAAAAAAAGCGAAGGCTCTTGCTAAAGACAAACTAAGACTAAAACTAAACAAGGCAGTAGCTATGAAAAGATAAAGAACACACAACAACAAGAAGATAGGCATGAAGAATCCTATGATGTGTTCTAAATTTTGAAAGTGGAGCGTGTTTCTCTCCCACACAAAGTAAGAAAGGATCTAACTTGTTATGAACATCAAGAAAAGCTAAAGAAAACTAAAAACAAAACCTAAGAGCGAGACGCTCCAAGCATAGCACATAACACATGAAGTGATAAAAATATAGTGAGACGAAGGACGAACCGATGATTGTTGATGGAGAAGGGGATGCACGGGGGCATCCCCAAGCTTAGACGCTTGAGTCTCCTTGAATATTTTTTGGGGATGCATGGGGGCATCCCCAAGCTTGAGCGCTTGACACTCCTGGATCTTCTTTCATCATCTCCCATCGCACACTTGAAAACTCCCTTCATACATAGCTCATCATAAGCTGATTAGAGAGGTTAGTACCCTTAATAAATAATTTTTCTCCGCTGGATATAAAGATATTCTTGAAGAGCTACTGTTTCTCAAGAGTGCCAAAAAGATTTTTCAAAGAAAGAGCAAGCTTAAGGTTTGCAAAATTTAGGAGAGACAAAAGGTGGCAGAATCTGTGAAAAACAGAACAGAAGATAGTAAAGATTTTTTTAGGGGCACTTCTGCAACTCAAATAAAAAAACTCAGAACATACAGAAGTTTCGTAATTGTATAGATCATACTGTGTAAAAAATTCAGCTCAAAAAGATGAACTGGGATTTTCTGGAAGTTTTCTGGTCACGAGGACAGAATCTGTTTTCTGGACAACATGTCACAACTTTTACTTCCCTTGCCGTAAGAGGCTATAACTTGGCACAAAGCTGAAAAATAAAGATACAATGATGTTGCTACAGAAGTAACAATCATCAAGACACAACGAAAGCAAAAATAAAAACCTAAATTCGTTGCGGGCTGCCTCCCGAAAGCGCTTCTTTAAAGCCATTAGCTAGGCATAATGCAAAAAGAAGAATCAAGTTTTATCAAGAGAAAGAGAATAACTAGCCCGAGTAACGGACTCAAAAGGTAACTTGATTTTCTTTCTAGGGAAGTGTTCCATCCCATTTTTGAATGGGAATTGGAATTTTATATTCCCCTCTTTCATGTCAATAACCGCACCAACGGTGCGAAGAAAAGGACGTCCCAAAATAATTGGACATAAAGGTTCACACTCTATATCCATAACAATAAAATCAACGGGAACATAGTTGTCATTGACAATGATAAGAACATCGTCGATCTTCCCCAAAGGTTTCTTTATGGAAGAATCAACAAGACGAACACCAAAAGAACAAGGCTCAAAAGGCTTCAATTCAAACATATCAAAAATTCTTTTGGGCATAACGGAGGTACTAGCTCCAACATCACATAAAGCATAGCAATATAAGTTATTCAATTTAATTTCGATCATAGGATCCCAACCATCATCTATCTTCCTATGTATGGAGGCTTCTACTCTAAGCTTCTCCTCCCTAGCTTTGATGAGAGCATTTGTGATATGTTCCGTGAAGGCAAGATTAAGTGTGCTAGTGTGGGGGTCTCTAGACATTTTGTGTAACAAGCTAATAACTTCTAAGAGGCTACAACTATCAAAATCAATATCACTACTATTAAAGGTGGTAGTAGTGTCATCTAGGCTCACTTGTTTGAAACCCTCTATGGTCATAGGAGTTTGTTTATCTATGGTTGAGGTAGTAGCATCACCATTAATAGGTCCAACGGGACTAGGAGTGCATTGGGTGCTAATAGTTTGAGTGTCCTCAACAATTTGGATAGTGGAAACTGTGTGGTGTGTAGGAAGGCTCTTAATTCTATCCTCTTCCTCTTTTTCTCTAGCCCATCTTTCTTTGAGTTTAGCCATCATCCTAATATTTTCATTGATTTGTAACTGGATAGCATTAATAGGAGTGGTCTTATTCTCCTCAAGAGGGGAGGATCTAATTTTAAGCATCTCAAAATCAAGGGCTAAGCTTTCTACCTTCAAAGAGAGATTATCTATTTTAGATAATTTCTCTTCTACATTTTTTATGAAGGCTTTTTGGGTAGTGATAAAGTCTCTAAGCATGCTTTCCAATTCAGAAGAGGGGTTCTTGTTGCTAGGGTAAGTGTTGTTGTTCCCATAGTTGGATGGAAACGGTCTAGGATTGCTAGCAAAATTTCCCCTATAAGCATTGTTGTTGAAGTTGTTTCTAGCAATAAAGTTCACATCTACTTGTTCTTGAGCAACCAAAGAATTTAAAGGGACATCATGAGGATCAATAGAGGGTTGCTTGGTAAGTAGAGACATAATTAAGTCAACTTTTTCAATGAGGGAGGTAATTTCCCCGACAGAATTTACCTTCCTACCTGTTGGAGCGCGTTCGGTGTGCCATTGGGAATAATTGGTCATCATTTCGTCGAGAAGCTTCGTGGCAGCACCAAGTGTAGTTGACATAAAGGTTCCTCCCGCGGACGAATCTAGCAGGTTCCGCGAGGTAAAGTTCAAGCCTGCATAAAAAGTCTGGATAACCATCCAAGTAGTCAAACCATGTGTAGGGCATTTCTTAACAAGAGATTTCATTCGTTCCCAAGCTTGGGCAACGTGTTCATTATCCAATTGCTTAAAATTCATAATATTACTCCTCAATTGGATAATCTTAGCAGGAGGGTAGTACTTCCCTATAAAAGCATCTTTGCACTTATCCCAAGAATCTATGCTATTTCTAGGAAAAGATTGAAACCAGATTTTAGCATCTCCCCTTAAAGAGAAAGGAAAGAGCTTGAGCTTAACAACATCACCTTCTACTTCTTTATACTTTTGCATATCACATAATTCAACAAAATTATTCAAGTGTAAAGCAGCATCATCTCCAGCACCAGAGAATTGATCTCTCATAACAAGGTTTAGCAAAGCAGGTTTAATTTCATAAGAGGTAGCTGAAGTGGCAGGTGTGGCAATGGGAGTGCAGATAAAGTCTTGGTTGTTGTGACTAGTGAAGTCACACAACTTGGTGTTTTCAGTGGAACCCATAGTAGCAGCAAGTGTGGCAGGTATTTTTTTGTAGTTTTTGATAAAAGACACAAAGATAAAAACTGAAAGATAAACTAACAAGACTAAAAAAAAGGGTAAAGGGTAGTGTGCAACTCCCCTATCTTAACACTTGGAGTCCCCGGCAACAGCGCCAGAAAACTTTGCTTGATGGCTTCTCGCCCCTTCGTTGGTTTCCCCAAGTGTAAGGTTGAGATGTAGTGCAGCAGCAGTTTTCCCTCGGTGAAGATACCAAGGTTTTTCTCCAGCAGGACTCTAGAGATGATAAGTAGGTGTCAGCGGCGCAACTGACGCGGACCTGCACACAGACACAGATAACTTTGTTCCCAACGAAGTTCAAAGAGGTTGTCAATCTCTCCGGTCTTGTTGTTTACAAAGGATAAAATGAAAGGGATAATGATAGCAAATAAAAGTGGTAAAGTAAATGTAGAGTGGAAACAGCGATAAGGATATGGACCGGGATACGTGATGTTCGCTAGTGATGTCTCTCTCCCAAAAGACGATAAAATTGCTATGCGAGGTAAACAAATTACAGAAAGGCAATTGACAGGATTATGAATGCACCGCAATGCTAACTATGCTACAAAAGAAAGAAGAGGTTCAAAAGCACGGGATGTACGCCAAAGTAAGTAGACCGAAATCCAACTGCATCTAATACAAATCATCCACCTTGAGATATCTATCCAGAACATCTCGCTGGTATTAAGTTGCGAGCCCCACCCAAAGTGTAAACCCATAGCAACAGACAACTGCATTAAAAAGAACTCTGCGTAAAGTAAACAATCCTTGTAACCGTGGTTACAAGCACCGTTGTTTTCCCCCTTGTGGCAACAACACATCCCCTAGACTCATGTTTCTGTCACTCATGCGTGTCATCAGGGAGGCATGAACCCACAATCTAGCACAACGCTCCCTCTTGGAGTCACTACGTACTACTTGGCCAAAGCAATAAATAGCAACGGAGAACATGCAAGAATTACTTAGGAACAAAAATATAAAAGATAGAAACCAAATATATTACTGTATCACAATCTGAACATAATCTCATAATCCATCAGATCCGATCAAACTCAACATAGCAATAGCAGAAATATTACAAAGGTGCCTCGATCATGTAGGGCAGCTCACGAGGTCTAAACAATGAAGATCGAAGAGGGGAGGAGAACATCACATAGCTACTGATCACGGACCCATGGTCCAAGAAAGACTACTCATGGGACATCCGGGGAGCATCCATGGTGGAGAGGAGACTCCCGGAGGTCAATCCTCCCTCCGGAAGGGTGCCGGGAAGGGGTCTTCTGGTGCTCCCGATCTTGGAAGCGCGGCGGCGGCGGAACAGAGGCGAGTTCGCGGAATAGGGTTCTGCTTCTGGAGTTTTCCCGTGACGGGGGATAAATAGGCGAAAGGGGGCAGCCAGAGGTGGGCCAGGGGCCCCAGGCGCCCCCCAGGCGCGGCCAGGGGTGGGGCCGCGCCGGGTGGCCGCCTGGCCCCCCCTTGGCCCCCTCTGGCCCCTCCCGGGCTCTTCTGGAAGCTTCCTGTACGCTGATTTTTTCTGTATTTTTCCCGGAATTTTTCTGGTATTTTTTATATGGGGGAAAACTGAAATAGAAAAACAGCGGAAAACAGGAACTGGCACTGGGGTGCACTGAGTTAATAGGTTAGTCCAAATATGATCAAAAGTGTATCTAGATCATAACAATATCACACAAAACATGCATGGAGCAAGCAGAAATTATAGATACGTTTTGGACGTATCAGAAAGCACGCCATAGCACTCACACTTATCTTGGTAAGTTTTATAAGAATCCAGTTCAAGTTGTCTAATAATCAAGCTAAGCTTTCCAAGCAGCCCTTAACCGCGGACGCGGCTATTCGAATAGTTTTGTTAACCCTGCAGGGGTGTACCGCTACACACACACACATCAGTTACCGCTTGGGAGTGGGACCCTTCAAGCTGGTACCGGCGAGGATGTTGCCACGACACTTCGCCCACAGCTCCGTTCTAGTCCAGAGAGTCTCTTATTTGAGGGGGATCCGTATGGAAGTCCGGCCGAGGTTCCAGTACAGCCTCAAACGATGTGTGCAGGGTCCCAAGCCGGTCTTGAAAAGCCGTTCATCCACTTCGCAGACCGTGCCACAGCCCTACCAGAACTCTGAACTACTGCGACTTCTGGGGTTCGAACGGGGTGAGGTACTAGGTCGAGAGGGGTCAGTGAGCCCAATGTGTGGTTGTACTCTTCTTCTTGGATCACCACACAAGAACTCGGACTTAAGGCGGTGTTCAATGAGACAACCCACTGTGTACTCCTACACAGCCTCTCATCGTTCACCTTGTATTAGGGTAGATTCACCAACACATTTCCACCATCATCAACATGATTTCTACCATCCCGACTCACATCACAGTACCAACATTGTATCACTCTAAGCATGCAATAAGAAGTAACAGTTGCAGGGGCCATATGATATCAATCAACTCCTACATTAGCTAGGATTGTGGTTTGCTTACTACTGTGACAAAATGATAGGTCATGCAAAGGAATGGGTTAAACTATGCGGTAGAAACGCATCATGGTAATCATCCTAAACAATGCATAAGCGAGACTGAGAGGGAAGTGAGATTTTATTGACATGATCAATGGGGGTTTGCTAGCCTTGCTGGCGAGGTTCAGTATCGGGGTCTTCAACGAAGGGGGTGATCTCGGGTTCCGGCTCCACTGCTATCCGAGAAGACAATACAAACAAAGTGTTCAACATAATGTACAATGCACAAGCACATGATCAATGTTATAACATGGTGTAAGGGGTGCTGATGTGTGGTCAATTCCATTTAAAAGAAGTGCATTGCAAGGTCATTTGCAAAATCACCCCAAAATCGAATTCAAATTAAATGCATATGGATGTTTTCCACAGTTCACCCAATTTAAATTGGTCAAACATAGAAACAAAGTTCATATTCACATTCCTTGGATTTTTCTGATAATTTTAGACATATTATTTGTCCAATTTGGAGTTAATATGAATTAATTATGAATTTTCAAAGTTTGGAGTAATTTCTGCCAATTTCTGATTAAAATTAAATAGAATTCCCTTTACTTTATCATGCTTGCGTCATCATGACGCCAGGGGGGCCACTAACAAGGGGGACCCATTGGTCAGTGTCTCACTGTGCTAATTAAAACGATTTAACTTAAATTAGATTAATAGGGGGATTAAGCAGGCTGGGCCCACATGTCATGGTCACTGGGGGTTGGGCCAAGGGTTTAATTAAACTCGGTTTAATGGCGCTAATGGAGGGGTCGTCGCCGTTGGGCATAGTAGACGCCGGAGACTCGCCGGCTTTGCGATTCAGAGAACGGGGAGCCAAGGGAGGGCGCCGTTGCGTAGCTTGTGCTCCCGCGCGTCCAGTAGACCGATTGGGGGGGTCACTGGTGTGCTCCAGAGCTCGGGAGCGACGGCAATGGCGGCGGCTGGGCTCGGCCAACGACGAAAACGCGAGGGAGGGCACGAGGGGAGCCATGAGAGGGGGCAATCGAGGCATGAAGCTCACCCACACGCGACGGTGAGCTCGACGGGGTCGGGGAAGAGCTGGAGGGGGCGGAATTTGTTGCCGGAGTCGCGGCGGCCGGCGGTGAAGAAGATGAATCCCACGTCGTCTACGTTGCTCCTAGGCTTCAATTGACTGGGGGATTCGGAGGAGAGCTCGGCTGCGCGTCGGAAGGACACCTTGGTGCACTCTGGTTCGCTCACTCGCCACGTCGGAGGAGCTCCATGGCCAGCTAGGGTTTCGGTTCGTCGCGGTTCTTCGCCGGGGAGGAGAAACAGAGGGCAGGGATGGGGAAAGTGGTGTGCGGGGCGTCTTCCAGACGTGCGCGGCTGCGAGATGAGGCACGGGAGGGCTGAGGGGAAGCCACAGCGGCAGTTGCGGCATGCCGGGCACGTAGCTTTGTGCTCGTGCCCGGGGAAGACGACAGGGGAGCCCCCTGGTGGGCTGGGCCGGCTGGGGAAGGCGGGCTTCGCCCAGGGCGTGAGGTAAGGTGGCCCCTTTTTTTTGCATTTTGTTTGACCTAGCTAAAAAAAATAGCTAGGTATTTTTATAAATGCCCAAATTATTTTATATGGCCTCATAAAATAGAGAGCTAGCCACTTATAAAATTTGAACACTTTTAAAATTCAAATACTTTGATATTTAATTCAAATAGGGGTTTAAATTTAAAACCAAGCTCCTGTTTGAATATTTGAAAAATCCATGAGCATGGGGTTGGTCCCACATCAATTGATATGTGATCCCACTCATTTATGGGACTTTTCAAAAATGCAAAAGGAATTTTTGGAGCAACTTTTTATCTAGCCATTTGAATTAATTCATCTGGGGGTGTTCTCTCTCCCATTTTAATTTCTTTTGAAATTTTTAACATGATGCAAAGTGACTTGCTATTCTAGCACATACCTAACTTGGGGTTGTGACATACTCCTTCTAGTTCTTGTGGTCATCACTTCAATTGATCCACGAGGTTGATGATGTACTTCTTAAATGTCTTGTCTTCAGGGGTATGCAAGTCAGAGGGGTATTTATAGTAAAACAAGATGAGGAGTTTTAGAAGAGTAATAATAGATAAGATATACTAGTGAAGAGAGTAAGTAGTCAAAGAGTGATAAAATATTTTTTGTTCCTATGGCTTTTCCTATCCGTTTTCTAGGGTCACGACCTACAGTCAACATGGGCTCTGATACCATCTGTAATGACCCGATTCACTAAGAATCCAAGTCTCTGTGCATTCTGTGCTAGTCCTAAGTATGGTTGAATCGGGCTACACCAATTCCAACCATCCCTTTATTAAAAGTTCCCACTCAAATTCTTATTAAGGTGAATTATCTGTCAAGACCATCCAACAACAATAATGCCCAGTTGCTCAAAGGTGTCCGTAACCGTGGACACGGCTAATCATGATCAGTTTTTACACTCTGCAGAGGTTTGTACACTTTCCCCACTGGACTCAACCCGAAGATTGATACATAGTCTTTCAGAAGAGGTTGCCTCCACCCTTTGGTAGCCGGTACACCTATCATATCTACATCAGCTAGCTACCAGGGCCAGGTTCCCCGCAACTTACTCATCTAAGCCAGAGCCCATATAGCCAGTGGTTGTACATGGAAGCTACTAGTCACACTGTCTGTCCGATCTTTTTGAGCCTGGACGGCGCCCACTTCGTTCCGAGGGTACTCGCCATGACGCACCCGGTTCACCACCAAAACAACCATTCGGGAAGCATTTAGCCCTGGTCCCTCCTTATCAAAGGCACGAGCCCCAGGATGTATTCCCTGCCCGTCCAGAGGTGATTTCTATTTAAGTTTGCTAGTCAAGTCATTAATCCTCACATAGCTCAATGATAACTCAACCAATCCCCGTCTACAAAGCAATAGCAATATATAACAACCACGATCCTAGGGAGATAATGAAATACAAGGTCAGAGCATATGGCTATCCTACTAGGTGTAAATCATAACTAATACATAATCCTACACATGCATAGATTGATAATTTGCTACATGCATAATAGAAAATATAGGTTGAGGTATGGTCAAAGTGTAACTTGCCTTTTCCATTCGGTGAAGTTCTTCGCTCTCACGGTCCAGTCAACTCTACCCGTCACGCCCGAGAAATCTATCGCAAACGAAGGAACTCGAATAAGCCATCACATCACAAGGCAAACAAAATATCAACAAAACAAACACAAAGGTTTTAGCAACAAAACAAAAAGGTTTTGAAGGGTAAAGGTGTCGATGTGCTCGAAGGTGATCGGTGGAACGTGAACTCGAGAGAGTCAACGGATAAAGAATTGTCGATACAAGATTATGATCAAGGCATTATGAAATCAAAGTAAGGATCATAGCAATATGGATGGTGTGTGGATATTGCCGATAGGATGTCTCATATGATCCAATATGCAAAAAGAATCACGTGAAACGGAATACTACAACATAGGTCATAGCAAGTTCAATTTGAATTGAATTTGAATTTAAAAAGATCAAGAAACATTTGAATTTTTGTGTACACATGCTATAGACAGAAAGTACATGATACGAGTGATCCAACGCAAAAAGAATCACTCGATTCGGATCAACGGTTTAAAAGATATGGCCTCCGGCAATATGAATTTTGAATTTGAAATAACTTCAAATTCAAAAGTGTGCAAATTGTGTAAAGTGTGAAAATTTGATTCCATGCTTAAGTATAGAACAACACGAGTGCGTAGGAAAAAGTTTCACCTCGATCCGACTCACGGTTGCGGAGATATTGCCGATGCGAGGTCAGGGGGTTTTCTGCCAAAAGGTCCCTCACGGTTGCGAATAAAGTTTTTACGAAAAACGCGATCGGGTCCCTGGTCCAGATCTGACCGGAGTTGACTCCGGCGAACTCCGTTTTCCGGCGAGGCGCGTGCTCCGGCGAGTGGCGAAGGCGAGGGTGGCGAAGGCGGCGGTGCGTCCCGGGGCATGTCCGGCGAGGGCTGGCGGCGTCTGACGCGGCGGATTCCGGCGAGGCGGCGGCCCCGGCGGCGGCGGGTCCCGCGGCTAGGGTTTTCTTTTTTTTTGTTGGGAGGAAAAAGAAAAGAATAAAAAAAAGAAATCCTAATTCTATATATAGGCTGAGGGGAAAAGAAAAAAACGAAATAGGGTCGTAATCGGGCTCTACTACGCTCGCGGGCGAAATAGGCTAGTGGGCCGGCTGCGCACGGATTTTTTTTCTTTAAATCCGAAACTTCAAACAATTGTAGAAAAATAATTACTCATTAGAAAAATATGAAATAAATTTCTAAATTCATCAAATAATACAAGGAAATTTATTTAATGAATACATTTTCCAAAAAGAAAAATAAAAATAAAAACTTTTCTAAATACTTTATTTAAATATAAAATACTTTTCATACATCAAATAAAATCCAGTAATTTATTAAAAGTATTTTCATTTGGTCAAAAGCTTTGACAAACCATTTCTAAATAATAAAATATAAATTTTAAAATTGTTACACCAATAAATAATTTGGTAAAATAAAAATATCCCATTGGAATACTTTTTCAACTCTTTTAAAATATTTAATAAATCATTTTAATGAAATAAAAACTCTCTTAGCATTATAAAATCCCTAAAATAATTTTATTGTTATTTATAATACTCATAATAAATTTTAAAAACTTTAAAGTAATATTCTAAATATGTCCCAACTTCATTATAAAGGGGATAAGTCATTTTATATCCTTTCAAATGAATTTCCTTGAGTTGAAAAATGTTTTGAATATTCAGAAGAATTCCAATAATGATTTAAAATATTTTCTAACCTTTTAACATGTTGAAGGAGTCATATTACCTTCTCTCATTTTGTTTTGTTGGTTTTGTTTTAAATAATAAATTCCAAAAACACCAATTATGAATATTAGGGAAAGTCTTTTTATTCCCTCTCGTTTTAATATTCAATAAACTCCAAAAGTTTTAAAATCCTACTGAAAATCAATCACATCAAGCAAACAATCATTATCTATTTAATTTTATTAACATTCCAGGATGTTACAGTTGGTTTCGAGAGAAAGATAAACCCTGATAGCACCTATTGGGAACCTGAGAAGTATCCTAAGACTGTTTGGGTCCTAGCGAATGAGAAACCCATTGACATTGCTAACCTTTCAGGTTTCGATTGCAAAATGAACAAAGCCATTGTGGATGAATCACTTGATTCAGACTACAAACTCAGTAAAGATGAACAGGGAAAGGTTACAACTGAGTATGTAGGAACTCCTCCGAAAAATGGCTTCTATAAGAGGCAGATATGGGTGCAGAAAGCACTTGTGGAAAAACTGCCTGCTAACCATACTATGCAGGGAAAGCCTTCGGTACCACCGAATCATTTCTATTCTCTAGAAATAGGAAATGATTCACTGGTGCCCGAATCAAATGTTCCGCAGAAGCAATACTATCGCACTGGTCGTTATACTTATCGTCCTCATGATAACAATACTAAGAGTGCATATGCTCATTCTTATCCTAACCATTCACAGAGGACTTACATTTATGGTGTGCTTGATGGTACACCGAAGCAATACACTCCTGTTCGCGTTAATATTGCTTCAACCAGTGCTTCAACCTCTTCTCAGTCACCTGCTCGTTTGTGGGTGGTTAAGAAGAACTAATTCTTCTACAGGCTATGTCTCTGGTGGATCCGAATGAGTCATGGATAGTGGTTGTACAAATCATATGACCGGATACAAGGAGTTATTCACCAAAGAAAAACTATCTCAATATTCTCAGAAGTACATTACCTTCGGTGATAACAACAAGGGTAAAGTGTTAGGCTTGGGTAAGCTTGCCATTTCGAAAGATAAGCACATTGACAAGGTTATGCTAGTCCAATCACTTGGATATAATCTTATGTCTATTTTGAAGTTATGTGATATGGGTATGCTTGTTCTATTTTCTGCTTCGCGTTGTGTTGTCTTTTCACATGATGACTATACGTTTGTCTTCGAGGGTTACCGAAAAGGAGATTTATACATTGTTGATTTTTCTTCGGGCCCTGCTGTATCCACATGCCTAATGGCAAAATCTTCATCTGGTTGGTTATGACATCGAATACTTGGGCATGCAGGGATGAGAAATCTTCATAATCTAGTGAACAAGAAGCATTTTATTGGCCTTAGCGAAGTAAAATTCGATAAGGATCATCTCTGCAGTGCTTGCGAAGCTGGTAAAATCACAAAGAAACATCATTCAGCGAAGACTATTATGACTACCACTCGTCCTCTTGAATTGCTTCATATGGATCTTTTTGGTCCTCAAAATTATGCAAGTCTGCAGGTTATTGTTGATGACTTCTCTCGCTATACTTGGGTTTTATTTTTGGATGACAAGAGCAAAGTTGTTGAAATCTTCAATTCATTAGCTAAAAGAGCTCAAACTGAATATGAATTATCTCTGAAGCATATCCGAAGTGATAATGGAACTGAATTCAAAAATACTCATATTGAAGATTTTCTTGATGATCATGGTTTTACTCATGAGTTCTCTTCAACTTATACACCTCAACAGAATGGTGTGGTTGAAAGAAAGAATAGAACTCTTATTGAAATGGCCATAACTATGCTTGCTGAATACAAGACTCCTATTAGGTTCTGGGCCGAAGCAATTAACACATCATGTCATATCATCAACAAGGTTTACCTTCACAAATTTCTGAAGAAAACTCCACATGAGCTTATCACTGGCAACAAACCAAATGTTTCATACCTTAGGTTATTTGGTGCTCCTTGCTTTATTAGAGATATGAATCATAGCTCCAAATTTGCCCCTAAGGCACATGAAGGTTTTCTTCTACGTTATGGCTCAAACTCTCGCACTTACAGAGTGTATAACTCTCACTTTGGGAAAGTTATGGAAACTGTAAATGTGAGGTTTGATGAAACTAATGGCTCTCAAAAAGAGCATTTGCCTCATGATCTAGATGAACCTCCACTTGATGAAGTGATCAGGTCCATGGCTATTGGTGAGATTCGCCCTGTTGAAGCCAATCCTCGTCAAGCTGTTAGGGATGATGATGGTTTAATGTTCCCACACATAGCCCGGGGCGCTGGAGATCAACATCCTGAAGCTAATGGTGAACAGGACGAAGAAGGACAAGGGAATGAAGAAAATGATAATCCTGAAGGAAATGCCGAAGCTGAAGGCGAAGCAGATCCTGAAGCTGAAGCATATCCTGAAGCAGAAGCTGAGCCTGAAGCAAATGATACTACATTATCATGAGTTCGAAGAAGAGTTGATGTTGATTTGATTCTCGAAGACATTCATCAACTAGGTCGTCCCACTACTCGATCTCGTAGTCGTTTGGCTAACTTCTGTGGAAGTTTTTCTTTTGTTTCCATGCTAGAGCCTTCAAAGTTTGATGAAGCCATGAAGGATCCAGATTGGTTATTGGCTATGATGGAAGAACTTCACCAGTTTGAAAGAAACAAAGTTTGGTCACTTGTTGACATGCCTAATCCCACGAAGCACAATGTTATTGGCACCAAGTGGATATTTCGCAACAAGCAAGATGAAGATGGTATTGTGGTAAGAAATAAGGCTAGACTGGTAGCACAAGGGTACACCCAAATCGAAGGCATTGATTTTGGTGAAACCTATGCTCCAGTAGCCCGTCTCGAATCCATTCGTGTCATGCTTGGTTTTGCTAACAACAAAAATATATTTCTATATCAAATGGATGTCAAAAGTGCTTTTCTTAATGGTGAGATAGAAGAAGTGTATGTTATGCAGGCACCAGGTTTTGAAGACTCGAAGAATCCTGATATGGTGTATAGGCTTCACAAAGCTTTGTATGGACTGAAGCAAGCACCTTGTGCTTGGTATGAAACATTGAAGGATTTCCTCCTGAAGAAAGGCTTCAAACCTGGAACCACTTACCCCACTCTTTTCACTCGATCATATAACAATGATCTATTTGTGTGTCAGATATATGTAGATGATATTATTTTTGGCTGCACTAACACTGAAATCAGCGAAGAATTTTCAAGGATGATGTCGAAGAAATATGAGATGTCCATGATGGGTGAATTGAAGTTTTTCCTTGGACTTCAGATTCGCCAACAGAAGAATGGCACCTTTATTTCACAAGAAAAATATTTGAGGGATTGCCTGAAGAAATTTGATCTTACTGAATGCAAGACTATCAGAACTCCTATGCCAACAAATGGTTTTCTTGATGCTGATGAAAAGGGGAAACCCTTCGATCAGAAGAAGTATCGGTCTATGATAGGTTCACTCTTATACTTATGTGCATCTAGACCTGACATTATGCTATCAGTTTGTATTTGTGCTCGTTTTCAGGCCAATCCGAAGGAATCACATCATACTGCTGTAAAGCAAATTCTTCGATATCTAGCACACACTCCTTCATTAGGACTTTGGTATCCTAAAGGAACTCTGTTTGATTTGATTGGATATTCTGATTCAGACTGGGCTGGTGATAGAGTTGACAGGAAATCTACCTCTGGCACTTGTCATTTGCTTGGTAGATCCCTGGTGCGTTGGGCTTCAAAGAAACAAAACTTTGTCTGAATATCTACTGCTGACGCCGAATACATTGATGCTGGCTCTTGCTGCACTCAGATACTTTGGCTTAAGCAGACGCTGAAAGATTACGGTATTTATGTGAAGAAAATCCCTTTGCTTTGTGATAATGAGAGTGCTATCAAAATTGGACACAACCCTGTGCAACACTCTCGAACGAAGCACATCGATATTCGTCACCATTTTCTTCGAGATCATGTTCAGCGCGAAGACATTGAGATCAGCCATGTTAGAACTGAAGATCAATTGGCAGATATATTCACGAAGCCATTGGACGAGAAAAGGTTCTGTGCATTGAGATGTGAGCTAAACATCCTAGACTCACACAATGTTCAGTAAGACCGAAACTTTTCCCCTGTACATATTCACCTTCGTTGTTTGTTTGTTTATTTAGTTTCGCTTAAGTTTTCCTTCGTCCAAGATTATGTGTTTAGCTTCGTTTGCCATTTGCTTTCAGTTTTGTGTTGTTTTATTCGTTTCGTTTGTCCCCTGTACTTATCACTTTTAGCTTCGTTGTTGTTTTTCTTCGAAGTGTTAAGTTTCGGACCCTATCCCCTCCATTCTGATTCGCTCCCAATCTATTCTATCTTGAATGGTTAAGCACATTTGAAACGGAAAGCATATTGCTTCAAACGTCATTGAAGTTCCGAATCAAATGCTTCCAACTTTATCGAAGTTTTTTCTCTCGGTCAAGACTTATTCTTCGGCCGTTGAGTCCCCGTCTTTCTCGGGTCGTTGAGATTCGCTCGCGAACCGCCACTTCATCTGAGCCGTTGAATCGTAAGAGACACTCGCTGGCAGCCGTTCGATACGATCTAGCAACCGTTTCAGATCGGGCCTATATAAGGCACATCCACCAGCGAACCGTCACCCCCACGTTCATTGCTTCCGTTCTCTCCCGATCTCCTCCCCTCCCCTCGAGCACGCCGCAGAGCTCTCGTCCCCGACGTCGACTGCGCCGCTTAACTTCCGGACCGCCGCCGCCGTGGATGTTCCCCGCCGACGAAGAGCACTTCTCCGCCCTCCGTCGCCGTAGCCGCTTCGCGTCACTGAGTTAGGGTACGCAAGTTCTCTTGGATCCAATCTTTTCTGTGTGTTCTTCATCTAGGGCTTGGATCTAAGATTTGTTAGGGTTTTGTTTTCTGTTTATAGGGTTGTTCTGATCCTTGCTCTTTGGGAATTTTTTTGTAGCATCAAAGTAATCCCATCTACTCAGGTCAGTATTGAGATTAGATCTATTTTGTGTTTGGACTGAGTTAGGTCTTGTTCTTGAACTAATTCTAGCCCAATCCAATGACATATATGCATATGATCTTAATTTGCTCTGGGTTCTTGTCAAATTTGGTTTTGGTCGAAGCCTATGCCTGTGCTTATTCATTCCCCCTCCTATTCCCTCTTTCCTATCTTTCTGTTCACAGGATGTCTGACGAAGAGGCAACCATTGGGAATGAATCACCCATTGTTGAAGGGCTTGAGAATTTCCCGGAGCCCCCGAAGCAGAAAGGCAAAGGAGGCAATACGAAAGAAGTCAACAATGCCCGCGGTATTCCCGAAGCCATTCGCAAGAAGATGGGCTATGACACTCCACCTGACGAATCAGATCACGATCGAAAGATTCGACTGCAAAAGATTCAACGCTACTGGGCAATAAGGTGGTATAAATTCAAGAGCATTCCTCACTGGAAGTGGGCAATGCAGTTTGCCTTCAGCCCTCCATATCGGTACACCACTGCAATGTGTGCCCAATACAATGCAGCAAATCGAAGAAAATATTACCCGAAGCCTCCCGCTGTTCCTCACCCGAATTCCCTCAAGACACCAGATGATTACCCTGAAGAACAAAAGAGACTTGCTATTTTGGATGAAAAGAAAAGACTCAGAGAAGAGAAGAAGGCCAAAGCACTAGCTGCTGAAGGCCATGCTGAAGCTGGTGCATCGAATCCTAAGAAGCGAAGGCTTAGAAAATTGAGTGCTTCACCACCTCCTGCTATCTCCGAAGAAGAGAGTGATCATGAAGCTGATGCTGCTGCACAACTTGAGGACTCTCTCAGTGAAGATCCTGCTGAAGACGCAGATGATGAGTCCGAGCACTCCCCTGTTCCCCCAAGTCCAAAGAGACCTAAGCTTCGGAAGCCTTTGAAGAAGAAGGCTGGAGAGAAACCGCCTGCTTCAAGAGGCGTAAGGATTCAAGATCCCACTGATCCCCAGTTCCTAAGCCAAGAATTGATTTGACCAAGTTGGTGGTTGAGGCTCCATTGGCTTCAAAGCCACCTCGCCGCCTGGTTCCTGCTGAACAGAGAACGAAGGAAAGGCATGACCCGAAGGCGAAGCCTACTGGTCAGCCCGAAGCTAAAGCTCCTGAGACATCCAAAGCTTCAAAAAGCTGAAATCCTCCGTTGCCAAGCCTGGCCAATCTTATGCCCAGGTCGGCACCAAGAAGCTGTCTGAAGCTGAAATGCGCAAGAGAGACTGTGCTGAAGCTGAACGACTTCACGCTGAAGCACAAGCCCAAGATAAGGCTGATAAAGAAGCTAAAGCAAAGGAAAAGGCTGATAGAGATGCTGCTTCGCTAGAGAAGCAAAGGAAATATCTTGCTGAAGCAAATCAGAAAGATGAAGCAAAGCGCAAGCTTGCTGAAGTAAAAACTCAAGAGGCTAAGGCTGCTGCCGAAGCCAAACAACTCAGTGAAGCCGAAGCCAAGCGCCAGGCTCAACTTAATATCATTCGAACAAAGCAAGCAGAGAAGGCTGCTAGAGCTGCTCATAAGGAAGCTGCTGTAGACATGGCTCCAAAGGATGTCACTCCGAAGCCAGTCGCAACCCCTGCGCCCGAAGGTCATGAAGAAGCTGAGCATAGTCACCACATCTTTCCAGATGCAAGAGAAGGTGAACTATGGGACTGTTTGAGCCTGCATCAGGCATTCTGCCAGCTCGCTGAAGCTGTTGATCCCGAAGCTGTTGATGTTGGAGATGTCTACATTTCACCAACTCTTTCTGCAATGATTGAAACTCTATACAATCAGCTAAGGGATTTGCATGCTAGGGACAGATCTGAGTCTGCCAAGATTCTGAAGTTCAAAAAGAAAGTAGACGCTGAATCAGATGAAGACTTCAAGAACGAAGCCGAAGCTGCTTCGAAGAAGATTGCTGATGTCAATGAAAAGAGAAAGAAAAATATTGAAGTGTTTCAAGGAAAGATTAAATCTGCCATTGAAGAATGTTGCAAGATGCACAATGCTTCAGTCATGTCGCTTGATTCCAAGAAGCGCGAAGCTATGCTCAAGCAACTAGCTTCTCCTCTTCCCCAACTGCAACAAAGGAAGCGCCGTCTGATCACAGATGCTGACGAAGCTGATGAGGTGAGCTCTCATCCGACCAAGAAGACCCCAAGACTTGCTTCGCCCCCTCGATGCAAAATTATCACACTACCAACTCAAACCGCTAAACCACTTGCTCCCGAAGTCATTCCACCTCGTGCTTCACCTCCACCTCCTCCTCAACTCGCCCCTCAACCGTCACACCACGACAACTTTGAGCCACAACCTTCACCTCAAGCTCAAGCCATACCAATTCCATCAAGAGATTACTCTTCGGCTCACTCTGCGGATGAGTCCGAAGAACAACAAGTTGAAGCCAAAGAACAAGCTGCTCCTGATGAGCCCGAAGCCAATGCAGATGCCGAAGAAAATGAATTGGCCATTATGACTCAACCCCAAGAGTGAGCCATAGTTGCTCGAAGGCAAGCTCCTCATTGCATTACTTCCCAAGATACCCAACTAGATTCCATCTACCCACGTGAAACTTTTCCAATTTTCCTGGGAGATGGTTCTTCCTCAAGACATGGTCCAGAGTTTGACCTCGAAGTTCATCGCCAGAAGCTTCGCTTCTTTGGCACAAGTCCATATGACTCACCCAGGAATGCAGATGACCTTCGCTTCTGGACTGCTAAACAACAGAGTCTTTACACGAAGCTATACTGCCAAAAGGGTGTATTGTTTAGGCACAAGTATTTGGATATGCGAAGTCTAACTTCTGCAACGTGCTTCCAGAACGTTATGGAAACCATCGAAGCACAAAATCTGACAAGCTTATTTGCTATGGAAACACCATTCAACTCTGAACTAATGAAGAAGTTCTATGCCACACTCTATGTCTCTGGAAATCCTGATGACACAAGCACTTGGGTACTTGAGTGGATGATTCAAGGCAAGGTTTTTAGGATGCATTCAGATGAATTCATGGACATTGTGAATATCCCTCGGCATACTGGTAAACTTGCAAAGGTTCACTTGAAGCCTGATCCTACTGAAGCTGAATTTTCTTCACTGCTGGATCCCAAAGTCACTGCAGATCGCATGCCAGAAAACATTCGCCCGAAGCATCTGTTATTCATTTCGAAGACTTGGTTCTATATCTTGTCTAATTCACTGATGCCTCTCAGCACTGCAAATGATGAGTCCAACATACACTACCATACACGTCATGCTTTGCTGAAGCTTACTCATGGCCATGTGTTTGACTTCGAGGATTTTTTTCTTTGTTATATGGTCCAAGCTGCTGAACTGGTCCATCAATTGAAGCCGTATGCTCCCTGGCTCCAAGCCATTTGCAATTATGGACGCATTGAAGACTTTTTTGCAAAGCATCACCCGAAGCTGTTCTGTCCTCCTGTGCGTGATACAATGAATATCTTCAGAAGGCCAAATGATCCATTTTCCACATGTGTTGGAGTCAGACAGCATGTCAATGAACGCAACATGTCGAAGTCTTTCCAGAAGTAAGTTTATCACTTTGAAGTTGGCATTCGCTCACAACAGATGCTGGAAAACTTCATTGAAGGCAATGAACGCCAAATGCAACATCTCTCTAATGAAATCAATAGAGTTGGCAACATTGCTTTGAACAATAATCAGTACCTGAAGGTCTTGAAGCGCCACTCATGGAAAGGCTTGAGGAAGTTCAACTCAGTCAAGAAGCTTGAAGCTGCTCGGATTTTTAAGGAATATCCACATCTTCAACGCCATTTCTCAAGAAATGATTTGATAGATCGCCCCAGCCCAAAGTTCCCTTCACTGGACAAGATTGATGAAGTTTTATTTATTAATCCAGCTGAACAGATTCGCCCTGATAATCTTTCTGATGAAGACTCCCACACATCAAAGCAAGAAGATGACCCTCTCAATGACAGTGATCTTGACTTGCTTTAGGCGCCACTGGACATCGAAGAAATGGAGTCGCCTGCTTCAACCGAAGGAGACACTTCAGGAGATGCATCTTCTTCGGGAGAAGACAATCAACAGGGTCCCCGGGTTGCAGCCGACGAGTAAATACTCTTGATCTACCTCTCAACCTTTTGTCCAATTATTGACAAAAAGGGGGAGAATGTAGCATCGATTGAGTTTAGATTCACTGTGGGGTTTAGGGTTTTGATTCGATCCTTTGTGTGTTAAGTAACAACAAACTTTCCATTCACTTCGATTGGGTTGTAACTTAAGTTTTACTTCATCTGTGAACTGCTACATGGTATGTGTTAATAACCCCCGTGCTTGCAAGTTTCTCTCGTATATTTTGTCTTGCAGGTGGTTATTCCCATTAAGTTCACAGGTCATTGGATGATTGCATATTCTTCAAGACTAATATCTTTTAAATGCAATTGATTCGCTAAGATATGTGTTAGGCTTCCCATCAAAGATGTCCTTCATCAAGCATTCACTTCGATTATATAAATCTTCGATGCTTGCATTCAGGGGGAGTCAAAAGCTTCATATCTTAGAGTTTGCTCTCAACTCAACTCAAAAATTCCATATTATTATCGATGCCTGTTTTGTCAACAATAGTCCAAAAAGGGGGAGATTGTAAGAACAAAGTTATGCCCCCATGAGTTTTGGATATTGTTGGACAAAACAGTACAGGAACTAACAAGTTTTCTAGTGTAAAACAAATGGTTAGGTTCCTGCAGTTATAGGTTGGTGATAAAGCTTCAACGAAGATTTACATATTTACTGAAGCATATCCTCTGGAGTGAATCTCATCACGGATGTCGACCCCCAAAAAGATAAGGAATCCTGAAGCACTTCTCATCAAAGGAGATGACCAAGATGGCGCAAGACTTATTAGTTTTTGCGTAGTTCTTTTTCACTTCTTTGAGTCGTAGGAAAAACCGTACTATCAAGAGCGGTTTAGTAAATGTACTCCAAAGGTTTTGATGAAAAGACTCAAATCGAATCCAAACCTGTGAGAAGCCAGAGATGAGAAATCTCATGTGCACTAGGTAATGCTTCACCAGCGAAGACTTTGTTCTTTCGGCTCCTGAAGCATAACCAAGTCCGTGAGTCAGCTTTACTTGTTCCTCAAGTAAAGTTGAGCTTTGATTTGAAATCCGACCGTTGCAGACAGGTGTCAAGCTGTCGCATTGGGTCACTTCAGTCATTTCGCACCTTGGGATCGCCACCTATAAATAGGCCACCCCCGCCCTCATTGGCGGGTGGCTGCTCCAAGAATATTTTCTGACAGTGAAGAAAGAGAGAGCAACTCCACCGAAGCAAACCAAAAACCCATCCACCGAAGCATAAGTCCTATTGATCTGAGTTGATTCAGTATGACTTAGGAAGAAGTTTGCTAGCCTTTTTATCTTGGAGAACTTCAATTCTCCTAGACGGTTAGATCGTTGTTCTTCAGAGAGCGAAGAGTTATTGTCGCCTCGAAGTCCAGTTTGTCAAAGGTTTTGGTGATTTCCTCAATAATCAACCACGAGTGAAGAACTGACCAAGCTCAAGGAGATTGGTGCAGTGGAGATAAGGACGGAGAGAGGTTAGCTCCTGTGTTCAATCACAAGTCCCTCCAACCAGATGTAGCACTTTGCAGAGTGTGAACTGGTCGAACAAACATCACCGAGTCAAGAGTTCGTTTTACATTCCGCACTTACATTCAGTTTTGCTATTGCATCAGTGATTTGATTCAATGCAATTGATTTGATGCTTTTGATTCGCTATTTTATGCTTCAATTCTGTTCTGCTTCACTGTTTAACTTTCTGTTGAATTTCTTCTGCTGCTAAGTTATGCTTCACTTCATAGTTTCATGCGAAAATTTGAAGTGATCATTCACCCCCTCCCCCTCTGATCACATACTTGGACTTTCAGAACTGGTAAAATGTCGTTAACCCGGGTCACTGGTGGAGGCTGCCTCATGGAAGCAGCATTACCGCCTTTCTTGCCTCTCTTCCTATGCTTCGTCTTCTTCTTTGTCCTAGGCACAGGTTGTGTTTTAGCAAAACCCGCATGGATGCCCGTTAGCATTGTGTTCGGTCTTAGTATGTTTGGTGGATGCTCGTCTGGTTTGTCCTGGGCATCAGGAGGCGTGTCCTCCAGGGAGCATTTTCCGAACAAAGACTTCTTGCACTGAAGGCTAGCATGTTCCTTTTGGGTTTGGTCGGGCATTTCGGGCATTTCATCAAGATCCATATCCTCAAGGTTGAGCTCAAAATCATCATCAGGTTGAGCGTCATCATAGGTATGGTTGAGGTTGAGGTATTGGTCAGGGTTCGCATCCTCCATGTTATCAGGTGATGCATCCATGGGGGCGGCATGATGAGCCACTGGGACTGTTGAACCTCCTTCAAGTCCGCTGCCATGATCGCCGAAGCCAAAGGATGGGAACTGCATAGGTGGAGTAAAAGTGGCATTACATTGGGTCGACGTCGCACCGGCAGGCTCCGCGCGGATAAGAACCATCGACCACAATATCACCCAACCCTTGGAACCTCCAAGATCTCCCGGTTGTTCTTCTCCCGTACCAGGAACGGGAAGAGGCAACTTAGAGTACTCGTTTGATAGCAAACGAGACACCATAACTTTGAAGACGTCGTCGGGCATGGCAGCGTGGTGGAAGACCCGGTCCAATGGATTCATGAGTGAAGCCTTCGCAACATCCACTACCTGGCCGTCGAGGATCAATAGGAGGGTGCATGGAGTATCATCGCCCTGTGAAGACATGTGCGGCATCAGAGATCGAATGTCAAAGAAATGGAAGATCAAATATGTTGATGAGCGCGAGACACATAGTTACCTTGATAGCTTCGAGCTCAGCTAATGGGGAAGGCCCGTGGGGCATGCCAGAGCCGCGGAAGGGGCTGCTATGAGCGACAGTGGATGGTGCGACAAGTTCGTGCCCGGTTGCATGTGCGGGTGCAAAGCCGGTGTTCTCCGAGTTAATCCCGATGAAGCTAGGAAGGGGAAAATGATCCGCGTTGGGACTTTCTTTCATCCACTTCTGCATAGCTGGCACCAAGGTAGAAAAATGATATTTAAGCTCTTCCCTGACCTCTTCTCTCGCTGCATCTACGTCTGCCGCGACTAGGTTAGCCTTGTTCTATCCGCCTCAGCCTTGGCCTCTTCTCTGGCATTCCGCGTGTCTTCCTCGACCGCCTTGTGCACAACGTCAAGGGTCATTGTGTTGAGCCTTCTTCTCTGCTTACGTGTCTCCTTACCCTCCTTGTAGTAGTAGTTCCAGGAGGCCCCGACTCTGGTGCCGGCTACACGTCCATACTCCGACGGGTCGTGCAAGGGCTTTCCCTTCACTTTTTTCTATGGCTGGTTGAAAGCGGTGTCCCACACGTACTTCGACGTTTGAGACGATGACTCGCTTTCTGATGCAAGCCGTATACGCTCCCTCCACAAAAAGATCGACATGAACCATTAGCGACTTGATCATTAGAAGCTGATTAAAGTGGTAAATAAAAAATATTACCATTTCTTTCATGACATTCAACGTCGGGGTGTCCGTGGTCCATTCCCCGGTTACCGGGTCTCTTGTGTACCGGGCCTTAAAGTAGTCACGTGCGAGCGGATCCTCGAACTCCTCCCAGGGGTCTGGCTCCGGCGGACCTTCCGGACGTGTCGCGTCCTCCTTATCCCACACTCGCATCTTCCCGGTGTAACCACGGATTCTGAGGCATGGGATCCCGACATTCTTCTTCTGAAGAACCTTGAAATATTCCGAGCTCGCATGGGTTTCAGGGTCGTCGCAATGAGCGTTGAATTTTTCATAGTCTTCTTCGTTTATAGAGGGAAAGTAACGCTTGATCATCTCGTACGATGAACCTTCTTTAGAAATCTCTACTTTCACCATATGTTTCCAGTTGCTCAAGGCTTTGCTACACTTCTTGAGGGATTTTGCATTTATCCCCTGCATATTATCATCTTTCCACGGTAGGACTGCTTCATTCCGGCCGGGTGATATGTCCCAAACGTATCTATAATTTCTGCTTGCTCCATGCATGATTTGTGTGACTTTACCATGTTTTGCTTAAACTTTCATACACTTTTGATCATATTTGGACTAACCTATTAACTCAGTGCACCCAGTTGCCAGTTCCTGTTTTCTGCTATTTTTATATTTCAAGTTTTCCGGCCATTAAAAGTGCTCCTAAAATTCCGGAAAAATTATATAAAAAATCAGCGTCCCGGAAGCTTCCGGAATAACCAAGACATGGCTGGAGGGACACCACCAGGGGCCTAGGAGGGTGCCCGACACGGGTCCGCCCTAGGCCGCGCCACCTGCCCTCCTGGCTGCCCTGTGCCCCCCTGGCCCCCTCCTTTGGCCTATATTTAGCCCCCGTGGAGGAAATCCCTAATATCGAAGTACTTTTTCCAGAAGTGATTCCGATCTCCGCCGCCATCGCCGACAAGCTTCGGGGGACCAGAATTCCTGTGCCGGCACCCTGCCGGGACGGGGAAGTGCCCCCGGATTCATCTCCATCGACGTTGCTTCCTCCCTCCATGAAGCGGGAGTAGTTCCTCCTCGGGGCTGAGGTTTCTACCAGTAGGTATGTGTTCTTCTCTCTCTCCCATGATTTGATCTTCGTTGTGATCATAGGCTATGTTAATCTAGGGTGATCCCATGATATTTCCCCTTCCTATATGTATTGGATTTGATGTACTCACTTGATCTTATCTAGTATAATCCCCGAGACCATGGTGACAGCGGTCTATTGGACATGGGTTAGAAGAATATTATCATGAGTGATTTCCTCTTTTGTGTGTTGATTTAAGATTGAGAGTCTCTTGGTGCTTGTCTTTGACTATCCTTGAGATATGTTGTGGTGATTGTGGTACTCTCTTTGGATGGCCGCGGTGACATTGGGAAATCCATAGATTGAGAACTACGAACTTTGAGGCGTGCTTTTGTAGCCCTACATAATTCTCGTCCTCTCTTGACCACAAAGGAATGACCTCTGAGCACGTCTCCAATGCATGTTTTAGTGGAAATATCATGTGATTAGACTATGTTAATGTTGTTGGGAGTTGCCACTAGTGAAAATATGAAGCCTAGGCCTTGTTTCCACCATTGTTACACCGTTTACACTCACGTTTACTACATGTTTGCTTGCTGCACTTTTTATTACAGATTTATATTACTTTGTTTTGCCGCACCTATCACCCATATTTTACCATCTCTTCGCCGAACTAGTGCACCTATACAACTCCTAGTTGTATTAGGTGTGTTGGGGACACAAGAGACTATATCTTAATTGCAGGATTGCTTGAGAGAGACCATCTTCAACCTCTACTTCCCTGAGTTCGATAAACCTTAGGTCATCCACTTGAGGGAAATTGCTGCTGTCCTACAAACCTCTGCGCTTGGAGGCCCAACATAGTCTACAAGAATAGAAGCGTGTGTAGATATCAAGCTATTTCTGGCGCCGTTGCCTGGGAGGTAAGTGTTTGAAGGTATATCTTTAGATCTTGCAATTAAATCTTTTCGTTTATTTTTTTTACTTTTCACTAGTTATGCTTATGGAAAACTGCACTCTTAGTTCGCTGTTTGGGGAAGTCCGCGTTACCACACCCGTGGTAGAGAAGTCTCCTCCACCTACTGAATGTATCCCGTTCAAAATACCACTTGGGATAGTTGAAATAATTATTAATGATTGTTATGATGGGACAGTCAATCCTAGTATTCATTTGTTGAAACTTACATAACTTTGTGAGTTATTTAAGATTTCAGGTTTGACAAGAGGTGAAGTCATGAAGAAATTGTTTGCCTTGTCACTGAAAGGAAAAGCATTGGAATAGTATATGCTAATAGATGATTCTCACCTATGGGATTGGGAAGAGATCCAGTCTCTCTTTTACTCCAAGTTTTATCCTCTTCATGAAGTACATGAGAATAGGAATTATATTTATAATTTCTATCCTCACGATGGAGAGAGCATAGCTCAAGCTTGGGGGAGACTGAAAACTTTAATGCTAAAAGGTCCTAACCATGGGCTCCCGAAAGATATAATTATTACTGATTTTTATGCAAGGCTCTCTCGACAGGATAGAGACTTGCTCGATGCTTCCTCTATGGGTTCTTTCACAAACAAAAATATTGATACTAAATGGGAACTCCTTGAAAGAATTCAACGCAATATTGAAGATTGGGAGATCGACAAAGGTAAAGAGTCAGGTATAAATTATGAGTATGATTGCATTAAGTCCTTTGTTGAAACTGCAAGTTTTAATAAGTTTAGTGCTAAGTTTGGGCTTGGTTCTCAACTCCTTGTTGATTTCCTCAAATCTTTTGCTTCACATCTTAATATGCCTAAGGAGAATTGGATCAAGCATCATGAACCTTTTCAAGAGATTTGCAAAGAAAATGAAATTGCTCATGATGATTGCAACATGCATGATCCAATTCCTGAAAATGAAGTTTTATATAAGCATGTTAATTTTTGTGGATTGGATAGACCTTGTGAAAGGCCTATGATTAAAGAAGAGAAGTATTGTAAGCAACATAAGCATGAAAGAACAATCACTTGGGTCAAAGATTTAAATGAAATTGCTAGAGAATTGTGTGACCTTTATCCTTTTACTTGTGAACTTTGCTGTATAGAGGGTCACTTTAATGTTCAATGCATGAACTTTCAAAGCATAACTGTTAATCAGTTGTGTGATAACATGATCACTTCTGATCTTTATGATGAACTTATGGTATTTTTGATGTGTTAAGAGTTATCAGAAAAGACTTCTTTGCTAGATGTTAATGCCTTAGGAATTAGCAACACTTTGCAAAATTTCCATCTCTATTGTGTTGTTAATTGTCATGAAAATGATTACATAAGTAAGATTAGAAAGGAGGGAACTTTACCAAATTATAAAAATGTATCTTATATCTCTACTAATAAAAAGGAGAGTTTCTCCCAAGTTTCCCCTATTGTTTCTAATGATAAACCAGGATATGTGGAGAAACATCATCTCCAACCACTCCCTCCTAAGGTGAATAAGAAGAAAAAGAATAGGAGGAGGAAGAGGAGCAAGAAGGAAGAAGAATGGGTATCAACCTGGCCTGAGCATGTCCCTCGCATCAATTTTTATCCTAACGGACATAAATTTTTTGAGGACGGTGAGCTTGATTGCATTCATTATTATCCTGATGTTAAGTCCGTAGGCACTATTGAAGATGATTTTGATTATGATATGCATGTTACTTTTTGTGATTGGGAAAACGATGATAATGCAACTTATGATCTTGAAAATCTTTTTGGTACCAACTCTAAGAGTGATGATATGGAAAGCTCTAAGCTTGGCGATGATAGGATTGCAAGTCCTTTACCCATTAGTGATGTGGTAATTTATAATTCTTTTGCTAGTAAGAATAAATACAACATGTTTACAAATATAGTTGCTAGCAATGATAATGCTCTTCTCCACTATGATGATGTTATAACTCCTATCTATAGTGACTATAAAGGTACCTATGACATAAGGAGAAATTATCCTTATGAAACTTGTCATAATCATGGAGGGAATTACTCCCTTGTTGAACACCATCTTCCTAATACACAATTAATCTACAGTGTTCAAGTTGTTTATGATAGTCCTACTCCCACTATTACCAATGAGAAAGATTATGCTTATGTGGAGAGTAAGAGTACCCTTTTGCTTGTGAATCATGGTAACAATGCTTTATGTGATACTTATATTGTTGAGTTTATTCATGATCCCACTGAAAATTATTACGAGAGGGGAACATATGCTTATAGATATTTCAATAATATCAAGTTCCCTCTCTTTATGTTGAAGGTTTTGAAGTTGCACTTATTTTGGCTTCCTATGCTAATATCTTTATGCTTCCATGAGTTATTTCTCTACAAGATCCCTTTGCATAGGAAGCATGTTAGACTTTAATGTGTTTGTTATTTTCTTCTTGACGCTCTCTTTTGTTCTTCAACTCTTATTCCTTATTCCTATGAGAGCATCATTAAAATCTTAAGCCTATCTTTATGGCTATAAAGAAAGAGCTCTAGGGAGACAACCCTTGTTATCTTTAGTTTGAGTTTCTACTTTCAGTTTTTAGTGGTCTTGATGATTGTTACTACTATAGCAACATCATTGTATCTTTATTTTCAAGCTTTGTGCCAAGTCTAGCCTCCGATTGCAAGAAAGTTCAAAAGTTGTGACATGCTGTCCAGAAAACAGATTCTGTCCTTGGACGGACAAATTAGCCTAAAATCACCAGATCATCTTTTTGATCTGATTTTTTTGACAGCGTGCTCCATACAATTGACTTTCGAGTGTCTGTTCTGAGTTTTTTTGATTCGAGTTGCAGAAGTACGCCTAAAAAATTCTTTACTACCCGCTGTTCTGCTTTTCACAGATTCTGCCACGTTTTGTCTCTCCTAACTTTTGCAAACCTTAAGCTTGCTTTTTCTTTGCAAAAACCTTTTGGCAATCTTGAGAAACAGGAGCTCTTCAAGAATATCTTTATATCCAGTGGGAAAAAATTATTTATTAAGGGTACTAACCTCTCTAATCAGCTTATGATGAGTTATGTATGAAGGTATTTTTCAAGTGTGCGATGGAAGATGATGAAAGAAGATTCTGGAGTGTCAAGCGCTCAAGCTTGGGGATGCCCCCATGCATCCCCAACAAATATTCAAGGAGACTCAAGTGTCTAAGCTTGGGGATGCTTGTCGTGGGAAGGTCACGACAGATGTCCGTAGAGTCGGACTTATCATGGGACCTTTGCTGTGAGGCGATTTCGAGGAGAGAGTCGACATAGACATGGGACTCGGCGGTTTACCCAGGTTCGGCCCCGACGGTGCGGTAAAGACCTACTCCTGCTTCTTGACTATTGGGGGATCGACTCTTCAATAGGACGAGCCGATCTTATCGATTACAATAGTGATGTTTCGCAACCTTAGTCTCGTGGAGATCTAGGTTATGTCGCGAGTTGTCTAGTCCTGGCTTGAGGTAAGTTCTGGCCCTGGCTCCCGTGGTCCTCGGCTTATAAAGGTGCCGGGTCCCGGGATTCCAAGAGTCCAACTCCTAGACGATGTGGAGTTCTATTCTACTTTACAAATTTACTACGTGCTATACAAGGTAAGTCGAATTCCTTCTAGGGCTTCAATCTTCACGCTTGGCACGTCAGACTCCTGGCCGGGTCTTCTTTGTGGGCCTTCTTATGTAATTCGGCCCAGAGGTTTCTAATGCCGGGTCTATGGGCCTGATCCATCCCCCGACATTAGCCCCCAGGATTGTCATGATGCTTTAGTCTTCATAGCAATCTTCTTCATTTTCTTCATTGTCGCCGGCTCTTCATGGATCAAGGACCGACTTCATGCTTGGCGCCGATTGGGAGTCGGAGTCGTCTCTCTTCAATCTTGCTTCGGTTCCTTTGTCTCCATGAGGCCGACTCTTCTGGTTGAGTCGACTAATATTTTCCAGAGTCAACGCCAATTCTCTTTAGTATCATCTTCTACTTGAAATTTTTTCTTTGACTTTTGGTCAAAAATATCCGTCTTTACATTTATAATCTCTCTGCCCGAGACACCACTATTAGAGGCATTCATGTCGTTGTGGGAATCGAGGAGTCTTTCCATAAATGTCACCCACCATGGGTAGTTTACCCGTAGAATTGATTGATCTTCCTCGTAGTCGCTATAAATAACCATCATGTAGTTTTATCTTTTGAGTGCTTATATCTTCTTTCTTCATTTTTTTCTCGCAACTCTCCATGGCTCCCAAGCCAAGCACCCATGTTCCTTCGGTGACCGATGACCCTGGTTCCAGCGCTGGCACTCGCGGTGGTCGAGGCCATGGCCGTGGACGGGGCCGTGGCCGTGGCAGGGGAAGAAGCACGCGTTCTGTTTCGCCGCCTGAATCTCCACCTTCTTCTCCTGAGAGGAGTGAATTTTTGGTGAAGGTTCAAGCAATCCGCCGTTGGGTAAAACTTCCTGAATCTTTTGCTCAGATTGTGATGGATTCCAAACCTCCAAGTCTCTGGCTTCACACTGAAAGGTGCCCTCATGGACCCATCCGGGTGGCAACCAGCTTTTCCGGACAGGATTCCATGTTCTTGGAGAAGGGTTGGAAAACTTTCCTTCGTTCCAGGAACATTCGGAAAGGAGATACTATCATTTTCAAATATGATGGTGATGAGACCCTGTGGGCCACGATTTTTGACTCAGATGGTGATCGAGCCGGCTGCTTCATGGAGAGCTCGAGCAGTAGTGATGAAGCTCAAGCTTCCTTATCTGATGATGAAGCCGACTCTGAAGACGACCATTGAAGCTGTAGTTTAGCAAGTAGATTGATATAAGTATTGCCGGCTTTTGTCTTGTATGCTTCTGATGTAAGACCCGGTCTATGATGAATGAGAATTTTTATTTACCATCCGACCTGTAAGTCGGTTTTTATACCTGGCTTGATAAGATAATATGTATGTTATGAGGGACGACTTCCTTAATATATATGTAGCCCCCTGAGTCGATTTGGACAGACTTGTGTCATGTTGACTCATTGATAAGATCGACTTGTAGCCCCCATGGTTTGATATGGTCACCTTGTGTGCCAAACCAAATCATAGAATTTTGAAGTGACACTCCCCCAAGAATTGGTACAAGCATCTTTGCATCGTGCCGAAACTTTGAGAAGGAATTTCGAGGTGTACTCCTCATGATTCGGTATGTGCATCTGGGTGCTATGCCGAATCACATAGGTCTTGACTCATTTGAACTGAAGTTCGCGTTCCCTTTCTCAGAACAAACTTTACGACATCGTTTAGAGTCGGCCAATGCGTTAAACTGAGATGGGTTCACTTATTATTATATGTGAATTGACAAGTTTTGTCAAATCATAGTTTCAAATTGTAGTCCCCATGAGTCGGTATGAGCATCTTTTGTGTCATACCGAGTCACACAGGTTAATGCTCACGGTGCATCTTATAAAATGATAAAAGAAAAAGTATGGTATGATGCTGATGTATGCAAAAAGAAAGTATGAAGGTGTTGGGGTTCGCAGCAGAAAACACAAAATTTTCTAACTAGCGTTCCCATAACCCAAGATCTAGCTAGCCGTATTACCGTAACGGAAAAGAGTGCAGAAATAACATACCTCGGGGTGTAGTCCGTTGCGCGGGAAACGTTCCCGCAAACGTGGTTGATGTAGCCGATCAAGTTTCACAGCCCCCTGGCTGTGTTGAGCACCCGGATGGGTGTAGTTCCACAGGTGTAGCACCTCGTAGTACTCGCACACGTACGAGACTCGATGATGACCTCCGTTCTCCGATCCACCGAAGGTGGCGGAAGCAGACCTCCGGACGGAGCTTCGGCAGCACGACGGCCTCCGATTCTAGCAGAGAAGCCTCAATTCCACTATAGGCTCACACTAGGGAGCCCACCGTGAAAGATACAAGGGACGGGAGAAGACCGGAGAAAACCGATCTCAACTCGGAGTAATATTTATTTTCTCACGAATTTCTGTGTATTTGGCTTAATTAAATATGTGCACCCTGCCCATCTATATATAGGCGGAGGGGAGGGAGTCAACCCCTCTCCCTTAGCAATGTGGAACTAAAGTCCCTTTGCTAAGGGGGTGGCCGGCCAAGGGGGGGAGGGGGCGCACCCCTCATGGGCCATAGGGCCCATGGCGCCTCCCCTTTCTTTCCTTTTTCTTTTTCCCTTTTATTTCTTCCCCTAATGGGCCTTTTTCTCCACTAAGGCCCATTGCACATATTAATTAGAAATAAAATGATTTTAATTATTAATTCAATTAATTAATAACTAAAACATAATATTCCATCTCCCGGTGCTCCGGAACACCTTCCGGTTCACTCCGAACTTGTTCGGTTCAACACGGTACTTCTCCGATGTTGTTTCCTTTATTCTCTGGTTACTCCGATGGTTCCGAAAAAGGTCTCCGATTTCATCGAGCCCTTAAGTGTGTTACCCTATGGTCCGAGAACACTCCAGTCATGACCGAGATGAGGCTACGGTCAATGATCATCAGCGGGACCTGGATGCCCATAATGACCCCTGTGCATTCCGGATATCAAACACCGATTGGACCTTACGCCGTATAGCATTCCCTTTGTCAGCGATACTGGATTGTCCCGAGATTTGATCAATGACATCCTATGTCTGGTTCAACCTCGTTCTAAACTAATCCTCATTCACTCGTTCCCGTGATATTCATCCCCGTGACCTAGTCACACGCTGCAGTTTTATGGATGGAATCTCACCGAGTCGGCCCCGAGTATCTATCCATTATATGGATTGACAAATCGCGCTCTTGTAACAATACTCCTCAACATATCTCCACGGAATACCCAAGATACAACCGTTATGACCCGCATATTTCAGTCAGGTGGTGGGATGTAGGTCAAAGCATCCGGGAAGATAGCAATTATGCACGTACTCACGGTCAAAGGAACGGTCTACCACGTTCTGTAATTACAACACTGAACCTTCACAAGATTTGATCATGCTGTAATGCTTACTTTGGGTAATGTTCATCACGTCACTTAACCACTGAGGTGACCTCATAGTCAAGAGACTTAATTGTCCATGATCGTGAAACCACGACCATCATGTTGACCATGAACTAGTTATCGATGTAGAGGCTAACTAGGAACTCTGGGGGTTTCTATACCACACCTGCATCATTGTTTCACTGATACAGTTCTAGCACGGTATGAAACTGGTTATGAACTTGCTTAGATATATTGGAATAATAATATATTATCTGCCTCTAGAGCATATATCCAACAGTATCCCACTTGCACTAGAGTGCTAATAATCTAGCCGCATTTTTCCGATCATAATCATCTTATCACATAAGTGTTCATTGATCATGCATGCTCATGGAAGAGGTTTCGTCAACGAACTGCACCAATTCAGATTCGTATGTTTCCTTTGCAACTCGTACAGGTCAAAAGCTCTTTTGACATACCCCTCATTATCATATAATGGTTGGATATAAGTTTCGCGGGAGAGTGAGACTATTATTTCACAGTATCCTCCAATGATCTCTTGGTTCAGTCTTTAGAAGACTCATCCTTAGTCATATATACTGGGAAATACACTCAACCAGAAGTCCAATACTTCTAACGCTAAAATTTTATCCATACGTCTACTTTCTTAAGTAGTATTATGTTTGTAGTGCCGTGAATTTTGCTCACATTTCGTTTATGTCTTTGGTGATGTCTCTAATTCCATATAGACCCATAATATGGCTTGCAATTGTAATCTTTGCATTAGATTCAAGTCTATTATTGTCAGAACCCCAACTAGGGTAAGTGCTAGGGTTTGAGTGCTCCTTTGCATCATGCAAAATTTTCAAAAGAAATTCAAAAATGGGGAAAAGAAAAGCCCTGAGAATTTAATTCAAATGGCCATATAAAAATTTCTTCCAAAAATTCCTCTGGTATTTTTGAAAAGTCTTATAAATATGCATGATCACATATAAAGTGAAGTGGGTCCCACTGCATGCACCAAGATTTGTCAAAAATTCCAAATAGGGCTTGGAAATTAAATAATACCCCTATTTGATTTGAAATTCAAATTATTTGAATTTCAAAAATCTCCAAAACTTGTGAGTGGCTAGCTATATATGTTATAAGCCCACATAAAAGTTTTCATGATTTTATAAAATGCCTTGGTATTTTACCAGAGCAAAACAAAATAAACAGAAAAGAATAAAAGGAAAACAGAAGAGAGGAAGTTACCTGGCGCCCTGGGCAAGGCCCACTCACCTGTTGGCCTCGGCCCAGCCCACCCGGGCACCTGTTGTCTACCTCCCCTCCCCCCGAAGCAGCTCGGTGGAGGGCAGGGGGGCATCGACGGCTACCTCGATGGCCAGGGGCCTTCTAGGACTCCTCCTCGCAACCGAGCACGCCACGGAGCTGCTCACAAACCCCCGCGCACCTTGCCCCCATCTCTGGTTCCTCACCGCCACTGCTCGCCGGAAAACTCGAGCGCCCCCGTAACCCTAATAGAGCGCGACCATGTCCCGGCGTGGCCACTGGCCGTACTAGCGCGCACCGCTGTGTCCCTCTTCCTCGCCGTGGACTCCCTCGTCGATCCCAGCATCCAATTCGAGCCGGGAGCCTTCGAAGACGACGCGAGCCACGAATCTTCACCACCGGCTGCTGAAAGTCCGACGAGAAATTGCTCGCCACCGCTCCTCCTCCGGCCTTGCTTCGGCCTCCATCGCATTTGGGTAAGCTCCACGCCCTGATTGCCCCTTTCCTTTGCTCCTTCCGTGCCGTATTTCTCCTCGACGTCGAGGACAGTACTCCGGTCGCCGCCTCCTTCGTCGTGGACGGGGCCACGGGCCGTCCCGTGTTGCCCCGATGGCACAGCCGAATGCGCGCAAGCCCAAGCATCCTCCTAGTGCCTCCCTCCCATTCTCCCGTGCCTGAAAACCCCCTCTCCGACGAACTCCGGCCATCAACAGTACCTTGCCGGCGACCCTGGCCATTAGCGCCCTAAGCTCCTCTGCTAATCATCCCCACAGCCTATGACAGTGGGCCCTGCCCCACTAATTAAACCCACTGTTTATTTTAACCACGGGATTAATCCCAGAGAGGCTGACATGGATGGCCCACAGGTCAGAGGCCCCCCACGTCAACATGACCTCATGCTGACGCAATAAGTCCTTTTCTATTTTAAAGAAATTACAGAAATTCTAGAAATTCATTTAAACTTTGAAAAATCATAGAAAATTCAAATTAACTCCAAATTAAACATATAATATATAAAAAATTATCAGAAAAATGCAAGGATTAAGAATATGCAATTTGTTTTCATGTTTGACCATTTTAAAATGGGGAAACAGTAGCAAATGTGCATATGGAGTTCTTTTGAATTCAAATTTGGAGTGAATTTGCAAATGATTTTGCATTCCACTTCTTTTAAATGGAATTGTACCCACATTGCAACCATGAATATCACCATTGCAATCTTATTCATGTGATTGTGCATTGTAATTTATTTTGACCCTATGATTGTCATGTGGCCCCTGCAACTGTTACTGCTTACTGCATGCTTAGAGTTTATAATGAGGATGCTTTTGATGTGAGTCGGGATGATAGTGAACATGGTGTTGATGAAAATGAAACTGTGTTGGTGAATCCACCCTAATACAAGGTGAACGATGAGAGGCTGTGTAGGAGTACACAGTGGGTCGTCTCGTTGAACACCGGCTTAAGCACCGAGTTCTTGTATGGTAATCCAAGACAAAGAGTACAACCACACATTGGGCTCACTGACCCCTCTCGGCCTAGTACCTTGATCCGTGTCGACGTCCAGGAGTCACATTAGTTCGGGATTTCCATTTGGCATCTGCATAGAAAAGAATGAAGGAATGTTTGCATCATATAGATATGTGGGTGCACCTGTGAGGCAGGAAAACCATCTGCCAGAGGTGGCGTCTCGGTCAATTACATTGTTTGAGTCTGTTTCATTGATCCGGCCGGGCTCTCGAGCGGAGGCAACTCAGATAGTCGACTCCTAGAATAGACCGGTTGTGAGCGAAGTGTCGTGGTGAACATCCTCGCTGTCACCCCTTGAACGGTGGCGAGCAAAAGGCGGTAACCGATGGTCATGTGTGTGTAGCTTACACCCTTGCAAGGTTAACAAAATTATTCGAATAGCCGCGTCCGCGGTTATGGACTACTTGGAACGTGTACCTGATTATTAGACAACTTGAATGGATACTTATAAAATCCGCAAGATAAGCGTGAGCGCTATGGTGGGCTTCCTCGTGGGGAAGTCGAGGAAGTACCATAATGGTGTATTGTTTGGAGACTTGGTAGTGGACTCGTGTACGCTTCTTACCTCAAGTCTGGTACTCGTAGTTCAGGACTAGCCAAGTCAAAGCTGGCACTTCTGCATATTGAACCCCACCTCCTTTACCTTGATACTTGAGCATGAGTAGTATAGATCTGATGTAAGTCTTGCTGAGTACGACTTTGTACTCACGTTTGCTTATTCTATGTTTTAGATAAGAACCCGGACCCCGATGGAGTCACCGACCTGAAGCTCGACGTTGACTAAGTTAGCATAGTCCCAGACAGCAGTCTGGTCCCTCATGGAAGGGCATGTTTGTTGTACAAGGCTTCTCTAAGCCATTTGTTAATCTTTTCTGTACTCAGACCTAATTTGCTTCCGTTGTATGATGTAATGTTGATCACAGACATGTGATCTTTGTATACTCTATGTGTAAGTAAATAAAGAAGTACTTTGTAGAGTTATGTGATGATACCTGCTGTTCATACTAGACATGTGTGTTGCGTGTATGTTTATAAAATGCATGTCTTAGTATGGGTTTTTGAGACCTTAGTTGTGATCTGGCTGGCGGTCCTTTATACACCAAGTGGCCCTTAGATGTGCGAAGCTTGGGGCATCGCGATGCGATTGCTCGTGACTCTGTCACGTGCACACTTTGTTGTATGATCGAGCCCGCCCTAGACCCCGACTAAGTGATCGGGCTGGAGTAAGTCTATGTAAGAGTTAGGATTCAATCGATAACATGGTTGAGGCGACTTGTCTATGAATATGGAATTCACCACCCATAAGCATTTAGACTTGTGAGCGGACGTTGAGGACCCATCTCAGTTGATCATCCGCCCTGAATGGGATGCCCCTCACGTTCGATGCTTACCGAGAACGTTCTGTGCTTGGCCTTGTCTGCTTAGACAAGTGGGTACGGTTCTCGGCTCTCCATGTGATTGCATCGTGACTGGAATTACATACGCATATTCTGGGTCCCGACAGACTTGGTATCAGAGCAGGACTATCTGTAGGCTTATCAAAACCTTGGTCGAAGTCGAGTCTAGCATTCTATAGCTATATAGTTAATTGGGTATAAAGGGAACAACGTAAGGCTTCTTTTTCTCCTTACCCTCATCGATCTGAGTTCTGGGTCACCCTTACCTTTTCTACGGGATGATAGGACTAGTTTCATCTATGTCTGACTAGAACATCTTGTTGTTTGCCTCCTTGTAGCCGTAGGACAGTTGTGGTCGTCCAGAGTATTCGTGCTTTGAGTTCCTTGAGGAAGTTCTGTCCAATCTCCTCGAGATTGTCTTGTTTTCCATCCCGGTGTAGCCGTTATGCTGCCGGATTTATTCCGTGTTCCTATGAGTCATTGCCTTTGCATTATGATCTTTTCTTCCGAAATCATGTCCTCTTGTCTTTGATTCCATCATACAACCTGTTCTGATTGTTGATTTTTATCACACAGGATGTCAGGTGGAACTTGTAGTGCTGTTCGTCGGAATCGAGACCGTGTTCGAAATCGAAATGATGATGAACCTCTACCACCGCCTTCTGCGGCGGAAATCATAATGGAAGCTGAGCGGAATAGACGTGATCAAACACGCCTTTTGGAGCTCATCGAGCAGAATACCGCTCGTCATCGCAATGTGGTTGTGAGCATTCATGACTTCATCCTCCTCAAGCCACCGGTATTTCGATGTTCTTCTGAGCCCCTTGAAGCTGATGATTGTCTCTGTTCCATCGAGCGTAAGCTTGACAAGGCACATGTTGCTCCCGATGACCGAGTTATTTTCGCGGTATACTTCCTGGAAGGTGCTGCTCTTCAGTGGTGGGAGAACTATGTTGCTATGCAGCCAGATGGTCACATAGTGACTTGGCAGGAGTTCTGTGTTGCCTTTCGAGGGTACCACATTCTGGATAAGTTGATGGAGCGCAAGAAGGAAGAGTTTTGCAACCTGACCCAAGGAGAGATGTCCATCCATGAGTATGTGAGAGAGTTCAACCGTCTTGCTCGGTATGCCCAAGATGAGATAACCACCGATGCCAGAAAGCAGGCAAGGTTCCGTAAGGGACTTAGCCCCATCCTTCTTCATGATCTCAACCTCATCGAATTTGCCACCTTTGAGGATTTAGTCAACAGATCCTTCAGAGCTGAGCATGGCAATGATTTGTTCGAAGAGTCTCGCAAGCATGCTCTTGAGCTTGCTCCTTCTTCATGTTCAGCCCCTCAGAAACGCCGAATTTGGATTCCAACCAGAGCCATACCTCAAAACTTTCTGCAGAGACCAACATCCAATATATGCCATCCACCCCAACACATTATTCCACCCCGGAATGATGGTGTGCAGCCAAGCAATCCCACTCCCAACAATTCAGACAGGGTATGCTTTAAGTGTGGTCTTCCAGGCCATTACTATCGTCAATGCCCTCAGGTCTTGATGGAATCACATCATTCTCGACCCAAGCCTCCAAAGAAATCAACCACCAAAGCCTTCCCAGCGAAGCTTCCAGTCCCAAGTAGTGGATATGTGAACCAAATCTCAGTTGAGGAAACCACTGCTGTTTCTGATGTCATTCTTGGCACACTCCCAGTCAATCATGTTCCCGCCTCCGTTCTTTTCGATCCAGGAGCTTCTCATTCATTCATGTCGGAGAGTTATGCACTTCGTCATGAGTTCGCTTTTGAAGAAATGTTTTCTCCAATGATCATTCAAACTCCTGGTTCAAAGTGGCAAACTAATAGAGTAAGCCATGGCAATCAAATTGCAATTGAGGGTTTAGTATTCCTTGCTTCACTTATAGCCCTCAAGTCTTCAGACATTGATATCATCTTAGGAATGGATTGGTTATCAAGACAACACGCTTTTCTTGATTGTAAAGCCAAGTCAGTTAAACTCACCCATCCTTCAGGCCAGACCATTGACTACACCTCACCCAGCTCTAGAATCCAGATGCATACTTTGAATGTGTTTCCCCTTCCAGACCTTGAAGATGTTCCCGTGGTTCGTGACTTCCCGGATGTCTTTCCTGAAGAGCTGCCGGGAATGCCACCCGACAGATGTGTAGAGTTCATAGTGGATCTTGTGCCAGGAACCGCACCAATTTCCAGACGCCCATATAGAATGGCCCCACATGAGTTAGCTGAGCTAAAAACCCAACTTGATGCTTCGTTGGAAAAAAGGCTTCATCCGCCCTAGCTCATCGCCATGGGGTTGCCCCGTTCTGTTCGTAACGAAGAAAGATGGAACAGAAAGGATGTGCGTAGACTATCGCCCGCTAAATCTAGCGACGATAAAGAACAAGTACCCACTGCCCAGGATCAATGATCTTTATGATCAACTTGCTGGATCCTCTGTCTTCTCCAAGATGGATTTGAGATTAGGTTATCATCAAATCAAAATCCGAAACGAGGACATTCCCAAAACGGCCTTCACTACTCGTTATGGTCTTTACGAGTATACCGTCATGTCCTTCGGTTTAACCAATGCCCCCGCCACATTTTCGCGCTTGATGAATTCGATCTTCATGGAGTACCTAGATAAATTTGTTGTAGTTTATCTTGATGACATCCTCATCTACTCGAAGAACGAAGAAGAGCACGCAGAACATCTTAGGTTGGTATTGATGAAACTTAGAGAGCATCGCCTGTATGCTAAATTCTCCAAGTGTGAATTTTGGCTACCAGAAGTGACCTACTTAGGCCATGTGATTTCTGCGAAAGGTGTTGCAGTCAATCCCGAGAGAGTTCAGGCCGTCCTTGACTGGACTCCACCTGAATCGGTTAAGCAAGTTAGGAGTTTTCTTGGCTTAGCAAGCTATTGCCGCCGCTTCGTCGAGAACTTTTCTAAAGTTGCAAAGCCTCTTACTGAACTCCTCAAGAAAGATAAGAAATTTCAATGGACCCCCAAGTGCGAGGAAAGCTTTCAAGAGCTAAAAAGAAGATTGACTTCTGCACCCGTACTTGCACCTCCAGACACCAAAAGGGATTTCGAGATCTATTGTGATGCTTCACGGCAAGGGTTAGGATGCATACTTATGCAAGATAGACATGTGGTAGCTTACGCTTCACGCCAGTTGCGTCCACATGAAGAGAACTATCCTACCCATGATCTTGAACTCGCTGCCGTAGTTCATGCCCTGAAGACTTGGCGACATTACCTCCTTGGTAATCGTTATGAGATCTATTCTGATCACCAAAGCCTCAAATACATATTCACCCAGCCAGATCTTAATCTCAGGCAAAGACGCTGGATAGAGTTGATAAAAGATTATGAATTAGGAATTTCTTACACCCCAGGCAAAGCCAATGTCATGGCTGATGCACTAAGTCGTAAGTCGTATTGTAACAACCTCATGTTACAACAGTATCAACCACTTCTTCATGAGGAATTTCGAAAGCTCAATCTCGAGATTCTTCCTCGTGGATCTCTTTTCAACTTGGTGGCGAAACCAACCCTTGAGGATCAAATCATAGTTTCCCAAAGGCGTGCACGAGGTGTTCGCCGGATCAAGGAGAACATTGCTAGCGGAGTTGCTAAATGTTTCTCCACAGATAGCAAAGGAACGGTATTCTTTGGAAATCGTTTGGTAGTACCTAAGAATAGAGATCTAAGGCAACTAATCCTCAAATAAGCCCATGATACACCCCTCTCAATTCATCCCGGTAGCACAAAAATGTAGCGAGATCTACGCCAGAGATTTTGGTGGACTAGGATGAAGAGAGACATTGCTCGATTTGTTGCTGAATGTGATGTTTGTCATCGCATTAAGGCAGAACACCAAAGACCTTCTGGTACACTCAACCTTTGCCTATTCCCGAGTGGAAATGGGACAAAGTCGGTATGGACTTTATCACCGGCTTTCCAAAAACCCAGAAAGGAAATGATGCCATCTTCGTGGTCATTGATAGACTTTCCAAAGTTGCTCACTTCCTTCCCTTTCGCGAGTCTATAACTGCTTGTCAGTTGGCAGACTTGTACGTCTCTAGAATTGTGTCTCTTCACGGTGTTCCTTTGGTAATCAATTCTGATCGTGGTAGCCTTTCCACCTCTAGATTCTGGGGAAGCTTTCAAAATGATATGGGAACTCATCTATCCTTTAGTACAGCTTTCCATCCTCAGTCTAGCGGTCAAGTTGAAAGGGTTAACCAAATTCTTGAAGACATGCTCAGAGCCTGTGTTATCTCATTCGGAAAGAATTTGGAGAAGTCTCTTCCATTTGCCGAATTTGCTTATAACAATAGCTTCCAATCTAGTCTGAACATGGCTCCTTTTGAACTCCTATATGAACGACGATGTCGAACACGCCTAAACTGGTCAGAAACCGGTGAAAGACAACTCTTTGGACCGGATATGATCAAGGAAGCAGCAGAGCAAGTTCACATTGTTCGTGATCGTTTGAAAGCCGCACAGTCTCGTCAGAAAAGCTACTATGATCGTCATCATAGGCAAGAAAGCTACAATCTGGACGAGAATGCTTACCTCCGGGTTACTCCTCTGAAGGGAACCCAAAGATTCGGCATCAAAGGCAAGTTGGCCCCACGTTACATCGGACCTTTCCGCATTCTTGCTAAACGTGGAGAAGTTGCCTACCAACTTGAACTACCCCCGCACCTTTACCGAGTACATGATGTATTCCATGTGTCACAACTCAGGCGTTGCTTCAAGGACCCCATCCGCGAAGTCGATCATGAAACGCTTGATCTCCAAGATGACCTTTCTTATCGAGAGTACCTTGTTCGTATTCTTGATTCAGCTGAGCGTGTCACTCGTCGTCAGAAGATCAAGTTCCTCAAAGTGCAAAGGTCACATCACTCCGAGAAAGAAGCAACATGGGAAAGAGAAGACCGCCTCCGTGCCGAGTACCCCACCTTCCTCCCGACGACTTCTGAATCTCGGGACGAGATTCTTTTGAGTGGGGGCGAGTTGTCAGAACCCCAACTAGGGTAAGTGCTAGGGTTTGAGTGCTCCTTTGCATCATGCAAAATTTTCAAAAGAAATTCAAAAATGGGGAAAAGAAAATCCCTGAGAATTTAATTCAAATGGCCAGATAAAAATTTCTTCCAAAAATTCCTCTGGTATTTTTGAAAAGTCTTATAAATATGCATGATCACATATAAAGTGAAGTGGGTCCCACTGCATGCACCAAGATTTGTCAGAAATTCCAAATAAGGCTTGGAAATTAAATAATACCCCTATTTGATTTGAAATTCAAATTATTTGAATTTCAAAAATCTCCAAAACTTGTGAGTGGCTAGCTATATATGTTATAAGCCCACATAAAAGTTTTCATGATTTTATAAAATGCCTTGGTATTTTACCAGAGCAAAACAAAATAAACAGAAAAGAATAAAAGGAAAATAGAAGAGAGGAAGTTACCTGGCGCCCTGGGCAAGGCCCACTCACCTGTTGGCCTCGGCCCAGCCCACCCGGGCACCTGTTGTCTACCTCCCCTCCCCCCGAAGCAGCTCGGTGGAGGGCAGGGGGGCATCGACGGCTACCTCGATGGCCAGGGGCCTTCTAGGACTCCTCCTCGCAACCGAGCACGCCACGGAGCTGCTCACAAACCCCCGCGCACCTTGCCCCCATCTCTGGTTCCTCACCGCCACTGCTCGCCGGAAAACTCGAGCGCCCCCGTAACCCTAATAGAGCGCGACCATGTCCCGGCGTGGCCACTGGCCGTACTAGCGCGCACCGCTGTGTCCCTCTTCCTCGCCGTGGACTCCCTCGTCGATCCCAGCATCCAATTCGAGCCGGGAGCCTTCGAAGACGACGCGAGCCACGAATCTTCACCACCGGCTGCTGAAAGTCCGACGAGAAATTGCTCGCCACCGCTCCTCCTCCGGCCTTGCTTCGGCCTCCATCGCATTTGGGTAAGCTCCACGCCCTGATTGCCCCTTTCCTTTGCATCTTCCGCGCCGTATTTCTCCTCGACGTCGAGAACAGTACTCCGGTCGCCGCCTCCTTCGTCGTGGACGTGGCCACGGGCCGTCCCGTGTTGCCCCGATGGCACAGCCGAACGCGCGCAAGCCCAAGCATCCTCCTAGTGCCTCCCTTCCATTCTCCCGTGCCTGAAAACCCCCTCTCCGGCGAACTCCGGCCATCAACAGTACCTCGCCGGCGACCCTGGGCATTAGCGCCCTAAGCTCCTCTGCTAATCATCCCCACAGCCTATGACAGTGGGCCCTGCCCCACTAATTAAACCCACTGTTTATTTTTACCACGGGATTAATCCCAGAGAGGCTGACATGGATGGCCCACTAGTCAGAGGCCCCCCACGTCAGCATGACCTCATGCTGACGCAATAAGTCCTTTTCTATTTTAAAGAAATTACAGAAATTCCAAAAATTCATTTAAACTTTGAAAAATCATAGAAAATTCAAATTAACTCCAAATTAAACACATAATATATGAAAAATTATCAGAAAAATGCAAGGATTAAGAATATGCAATTTGTTTTCATGTTTGACCATTTTCAAATGGGGAAACAGTAGCAAATGTGCATATGGAGTTCTTTTGAATTCAAATTTGGAGTGAATTTGCAAATGATTTTGCATTCCACTTCTTTTAAATGGAATTGTACCCACATTGCAACCATGAATATCACCATTGCAATCTTATTCATGTGATTGTGCATTGTAATTTATTTTGATCTATGATTGTCATGTTGCTAATAGAAGTGGAACCGGAACCGGAGGCCACCCCCTTCGTTGAAGACCCCGATATTGAACCTCGTCAGAAAAGCAAGCAAACCCCATTGATCATGTCTATAAAATCTCAATTCCCTCTCAGTCTCGCTTATGCATATTTAGGAGATCACCTTGTATCGATTCTACCGCATAGTTGAACCCATATCCGATGCATGACCTATCATCTTGTCACAGTAGTAAGCAAACCACAACCCTAGCTGACATAGGAGTTGATTGATATCATGTGGCCCCTGCAACTATTACTGCTTACTGCATGCTTAGAGTTTATAATGAGGATGCTTTTGATGTGAGTCGGGATGATAGTGAACATGGTGTTGATGAAAGTGAAACTGTGTTGGTGAATCTACCCTAATACAAGGTGAACGATGAGAGGCTGTGTAGGAGTACACAGTGGGTTGTCTCGTTGAACACCGCCTTAAGCACCGAGTTCTTGTATGGTAATCCAAGACAAAGAGTACAACCACACATTAGGCTCATTAACCCCTCTCGGCCTAATACCTTGATCCGTGTCGACGTCCAGGAGTCACATTAGTTCGGGATTTCCATTTGGCATCTGCATAGAAAAGAATGAAGGAATGGTTGCATCATATAGATATGTGGGTGCACCTGTGGGGCAGGAAAACCATCTGCCAGAGGTGGCGTCTCGGTCACTTACATTGTTTGAGTCCGTTTCGTTGATCCAGCCGGGCTCTCGAGCGGAGGCAACTCAGATAGTCGACTCCTGGAATAGACCGGTTGTGAGCGAAGTGTCGTGGTGAACATCCTCGCTGTCACCTCTTGAACGGTGGCGAGCAAAAGGCGGTAACCGATGGTCATGTGTGTGTAGCTTACACCCTTGCAAGGTTAACAAAACTATTCGAATAGCCGCGTCCGCGGTTATGGACTACTTGGAACCTGTACCTGATTATTAGAAACTTGAATGGATACTTATAAAATCCGCAAGATAAGCGTGAGTGCTATGGTGGGCTTCCTCGTGGGGAAGTCGAGGAAGTACCCATAATGGTGTATTGTTTGGAGACTTGGTAGTGGACTCGTGTACGCTTCTTACCTCAAGTCTGGTACTCGTAGTTCAGGACTAGACAAGTCCAAGATGGCACTTCTGCATATTGAACCCCACCTCCTTTACCTTGATACTTGAGCATGAGTAGTATAGATCTGATGTAAGTCTTGCTGAGTACGACTTTGTACTCACGTTTGCTTATTCTATGTTTTAGATAAGAACCCGGACCCCGATGGAGTCACCGACCTGAAGCTCGACGTTGACTAAGTTAGCATAGTCCCAGACAGCAGTCTGGTCCCTCGTGGAAGGGCATGTTTGTTGTACAAGGCTTCTCTAAGCCATTTGTTAATCTTGTCTGTACTCAGACCTAATTTGCTTCCGTTGTATGATGTAATGTTGATCACAGACATGTGATCTTTGTATACTCTATGTGTAAGTAAATAAAGAAGTACTTTGTAGAGTTATGTGATGATACCTGCTGTTCATACTAGGCATGTGTGCTGCGTGTATGTTTATAACATGCATGTCTTAGTATGGGTTTTCGAGACCTTAGTTGTGATCTGGCTTGCGGTCCTTTATACACCAAGTGGCCCTTAGATGTGCGCATCTTGGGGCATCGCGATGCGATTGCTCGTGACTCTGTCACGTGCACACTTTGTTGTATGATCGATCCCGCCCTAGACCCCGACTAAGTGATCGGGCTGGAGTAATTCTATGTAAGAGTTAGGATTCAATCGATAACATGGTTGAGGCGACTTGTCTATGAATATGGAATTCACCACCCATAAGCATTTAGACTTGTGAGCGGACGTTGAGGACCCATCTCAGTTGATCATTCGGCCTGAATGGGATGCCCCTCACGTTCGATGCTTACCGAGAACGTTCTGTGCTTGGCCTTGTCTGCTTAGACAAGTGGGTACGGTTCTCGGCTCCCCATGTGATTGAATCCTGACTGGAATTACATACGCATATTCCGGGTCCCGACAATTATCCTTTCTATATTTTAGAGTATAGTCCTCAGTATTCCTCATATACTGGAATCATGGACTTTATTCAGATTCTGTGTTTTACTCGTAAAGCACATCGGAAACTGTTTTTCTTCCAAGAACTTTTGAGTCATTCTGTTGTTGGATTCACAATGCATGTTATATGGTAGAATCATATGTCAAGAACATATAAGATCACATGTCCAGTACATGGTGCATCTCTATTCTTCCATCAAGACATTGCTTGTGATATTTGGATTTCATCCATTATATAATTTCTAGCCACAAGAACCTGTTTCTTGTCTTAGAAGATTATTTCAACCTTCACTTCGTTTCATTTTCCGTATCTTAATCTACTCATATAGATTTCAACGTGTAATGTGTTGGTATTTCACATAAAAGAAGATTCTTGCAATCTTGTATTTTATTTGCCTTATGCTCTATATATATCATAATGCACATATGTATATAAGAAGATTCTCTATATACACAATCAATGCATATCCATATATATACATATGAGATCATTCTTCACACATATCAATGCATATATGTTTGAGACAATGATCATGCTCCCACTCAAATATATCCATCATATACTCATATATTTGTGGTTCAACTTTCATCAAGTCATTTTATTGTTCACTATGTGACGAGGGGGTGACCCCACGACTCCTACTAATGGGCCTACCCGGTGTCATTGAAGGCCCACGAAGCTACCGCCGGATTCACCTTGGCCCGCTAGATGGCACCGACATTGGGAGTTCTCGACTGACAAGGAAGGTGCAGGGACTTGCCGTACAAGCTAGGGTTAGATTTGCTGTAATTGTAGATTGATTCCCCGAGACCTGGTCTACTATATAAAGGCCAGGAGGGGCAACGCATAAGGGGAGAGACATCGCCTGTAACCCTAGCCTAGAGCACATCTGCTTTGGCATCCCTTGTAACTTCTCCACAATCAATATATCGAGCAGGAAGTGTATCCTCCTGTTTGCCGACGAGCTTATCGTCCAACCTATGTCTTCTCCAACTAGCCCAGGGTCCCTAACCATGGGACTTGCCGGGGCCGATCCTCGACAATTGGCGCCGACCGTGGGGACTACACAGGTTGGGAACGCGATCTCGGCGGTCTCACTATCATCAACGCTCGCCAGATCGAAGATTCAGGCGAGACCCAATCTGTTCGAGTCCCTAGGGTTCACGGCCTACCTCCCGGCCCTGAAGCCAATCTTCACGGATCTGCAGTCCGGCGTCGATCTGATCTTCGGAGAATACCGGATCTACATCAACCACTGGGGAAGTCTCCGCCTAACCGACGACGTTCAAGCACCTACAGCAGCAGCCGAGGCGGACGTCATCTGCACGGCCAACACACCAACCAATAGCAGCCGAGCACTTGGCACCGAGCATCATAGCCCTCGCCGTCCCTCGGACAGGCCCCTAGCATGGAAAAGCACCGACGCGCAAGCCAGCAGAGGAGCGACCGGAACACCCTCGCAAGTGTTCATGGCGGAAGTCGACGCACCACCACCAAGAATCAACGGGCAAGTTGAAAACCCGAGTGCTCCGCGGGACATGCAGAATACCAGCGGAGCAGCAGGACCCGCCAAGGAAGCCCGGATGGTCGTGCAACTGGGCGATCCAGGAAGCATACCAACGAAAGTCCCAGCGGGACAGGCACCTGACAACCAAGCAAGTGACCTGCAGCCAAGGCAGCCGCTCGGCCCGAGCGCCCAGCCACCAGGAGGCAGACAACAGGCCACAGCCGCCAAGAAAGCCGCACCAACAAAAGAGAAAATCATCTTAACCAAGGAAACCATAGCGATGGTACAGGAAGCAGTCAAATTCGGCAGTATGCTGCCAAGAAACGCCACAAGAGACGAACTAAGAGCGTACACTAAATTAGCAGGAGAACAAACGCAACGATGGTGCCAGGCCATGGAAGCGCAGGAAAGAGAAGAACTCGAGAGGAAAAGCAGTCGTCGGCAACCTGGCGGAAGCAGTCGCCGCTCCCCTACCCGCGACAGATCAAAAGTCAACAACCTACGGAAATCGGAAAGGGAGAGAGTGATCCGCAAGCTCGACGACGACTTCAAACTAGAAGAGGATGACGGCGATGAGGAGCCCCTCACACCAGCGGAGGCACTCATAAGCGCCCAGGACTACCTATCTCCTGCCCGGACAAGCTCTAAAGGGAAATCAGACCGCTACACCTCAATCGCCCTACAAATAAGGAAGGACGCCATCGACAACTCAGCACCCAAAAACCCCAGCACCAGGCGGCAGGCCCGCGAGCGGACACCAGACATGTGTGACGCCCCCAAAATCAGACCGTGTACAGTAATCATACACGCAAGGTACACGATCGAGATCAGGGACTCACGGTGAGATATCACAACACAACTCTACAAATAAAATAATACAAGCTGTTTAATACAAGCCAGGGGCCACGAGGGCTCGAATACAACAGCTCGAGAGCTCAAAGTCAGCGGAAGCAATAGTATCTGAGTACGGACACAAGGATACAAGGTTGCCTTAAGAAGGCTAGCACAAAATCAACACGATCGAAAAGGCGAGGCCTCTTGCCTGGGAACCTCCAAACTACTCCTGGTCAAAGGAGAACTCGACGTCGTAGAAGGCATCGGATATCTTCACGTTGCGGTGGTCGGCATCGGGGATCTCCTGCTCCTGGGCTCCAACGTCGACTGCAGCGGCCGATCAGGCAAAACAAAAAGGGGGAAATAAAGCAAGGGTGAGTATCTAGTATACCCGCGAGTCTTACGTCCGCTACTAAGCATTATGCATTGTATCAAATGGAAAGGGGAGGATGTATATAGTGGACTGCAAGGTAGAAAGTCAGAATAAGGATAAGAAGCTAGGCCTATCGAAGACTAGCATCTTCCGACGAGTCTTGCATCATGAGGTAAGAATCAGCCAACAGTTTAATATAACAGTAACGAAAGTAACAATGCAGCAGAAGTTGCTGCAGCATTGCATAATAATAAGTTGTAATCATAATTAATAATGCCTCCGAGTTCCCTGACTCGACATCCCCGCGAGGGAGAAAACCCGGAACCAACAGTTTAATAGTAGTAGTTTGTGGTGGTAGGATCTGGCTTCAGCATAAAGCTTCCTGTTACCGTGGACACGGCTATCGATAGATTAATCTTCCCTGCAGGGGTGCACTAGTGTGACACTACACGCTCGGATCTCCAGGGTGGCGTACACCTGGTTAGGGAGCACCCCACCGAGGCTATCCGACACAACGCATTCCATACTACGACTCATCAGAGAGGTCCCCGCCGGTCTACAGCCCTAAGTGCAAGGGGGTCATGGGCCTATCACCCCTCGCTCTCCGGGTCGTTGCGAGGAGGGTGAATTCCAACGCCGCAGCGCGATACGTCCCTGCCGCAATGCTGAACTGGACGTCTTTCAGAGTTTTCAAACGAGGCTACATTACAGAGGCGCCCATACGCGTAATCCCACGTATAGGTAGTGCGTACAAGCCAAAAGGCTACTCAAGTCATTCGCCGAACCCGTTAAGCATTTTATTAATTTTCTGCGGAGACAACCGTTATCGTTGCCCCTTATTGAATGAGTCGCGGACAACGACAGCAGTCAGGACCACCAGTAACGTCGGTGCCTGCCCTGTCGTCCCACCAACTCGTGCGGTTACCAACAAGGTGAACCGTCTCCTTACCTTGTCTCGCGTTTTCTCCGAAGAGCTCGACTTTCGTACAACAGGAAATCCTTCGGCCACGAACAGTACCAGGCCCGCCGCACACCGGTGGAATACACCTGACCTGTCGTTCCGCTAAGATACCCTGCGCGGGCACCGTTGGGTCACCCGACTCCTTACCTGTAAGGACACCAGTTGATTCGAGTGCCTACCATCAAGTGAAACCAGGAGGAATCACCCTCGATGGTACACTTGAAGAGGTTTGACAGAGACGTCAGCGGAATGAACTAAAGGGGAATATTCTCGTATCACCCCGGTGGAGCCGAGACACCAGCGGAATGAACTAAAGAAAATACCCTCGTATCATCGCAGTGATGCTACGCTATTGAGCCGACGAGAGTGAAATACGAGTCCGTCCACTCGTAAGTCAAACTCGAAGCGACTCGACAGAGTCTCGCCGTTGTAGGTTCCCTAGGGCGTCTGCATTGATCCGTACCTGTTGCAGTTATAATATTTTGTGATCCGCGTTCACTCACCAGAGTGATCACGGCCCGCTATCTAATCCTAGCTAACAATGCGCAGGGTTTACTGCTGAATATTATATATATTTATAAGGCAGCATAGGATATAGGAAGGTACATCAAGGGGAGACAAAAACATGCTATGCAATTGAATAGGATTGTAACGTAGCAGCAGCAGTAACCATGCCTAGTGCAAGAAAAGTACGGAAAGGTAGGTGATATCTGGGGAAGGAAAATGGCTCTGCTTGCCTGGTAGTTCGACGGTAGAGGTACGGTCGTCGACGAAGTAGTCGTACTCAGCAACGGTGTAGTCGACGGCAGCAACGGGGTCTATCGGAGAATAAAGGGGGGAGAAACAATAAATACACAACAATAATAGCAATACAAATGCAAGACATAGCAGATATAAATAAACGGGGCTCTAACGCAGTGTTAAGTATTTTAGTCGTAGCGGGAATTGATCCGGGGATGATTCGTCAGTACCGGTTGATTACCGGACAGATGATCCGGAGGGGGAAGGTTCCATGTCTGTAGTGTTAGAGACATATGACAGACATGTGGATAGTGTATCCGTGATTGTTGATCCATTCTGAACAACTTTCATGTTCAGAACAATTTCATCCGGAAAGTTTTACCGGCTCCGGTCGTCTGACTGACAGATGAACCGGAGGGGAAATGTTTCACGTTCGGTATGTTAGAGGGGTGTGGTTGGGGTATGGGTAGCGTATCCGAATTCGTTGCATTTTTCTGATCAAGTTTGATATATAAAATATTTTCATCGGAGTTATGGTTTAAGAGATATTGATTTCTGAAGTTTAATTCATTTAATTTATTTTCTAGATTTTCTTTTATTAAATAAATCAACATTATCCACAATAGTAATATTGACCGGTCAAAATGACATAGGGGACCCACATGTCATTGCCTATTTGGGATTTCTTCGAAATATTGCTAAGTCTGAAAATCACTATTTAGACATCATTTAGCTACCTTCGAGGGGCTACGGTTTAGGGTTCCGCTCATCCGACAAATTAGTGCCCTATATCAAATCGAAGCATTTTTCTATGGTCCACAATCTGGTACGGAAGCCAAATTTATTAGGGTCCATTTACTTAATTAAACTTGGTCCGAAAAGTGTTACCAATTGTTGATTACAGATAATTGTTATTTTATTCAAACTTTGCAAGTTAATAGCTATTAATCTATGGCTCAAATTGGGGTACCTCCTATGGATGATTTGCAACATATAAGTTATTCTAGCATGCCATGGGTTTAATTTTGCATAAAACATTGCTTCAACTTGTTAACTCATAGCCCAAGATTAGCTATGAAAATCATTTGTTTTCTGCCATTGCTTTTGTTAATAGAAATCTAGCTTTTGCGATTTTTGTTGGGTTTAATTCATGCATTTTTTTTGAAGTTGCTCCAATGGAACAAATTGATGCTTGACACTTTGACTATCCATTCATATTAATTTTAGCCTTTTTTGGACTTGTTTCATTGCTAATTTGTTATTGCAAAAAGGGGGCACATCAGCTAGTATCTGCAGCAACATCAGTTTCAACAACATCAAATTTCAGTTGCCACAATACACCTATAGTAATACTAGTAGCTAGCAGCGACAACTGCAGTTAGCAGCAGCAGCCAACGGCACAGGCCACAGGGGGGTTGCATCTACGCATGAAGGCACGGACGACGGCGGTAGCCGGAGCCAGCCGGCGCCACGGTGCACACCACACACACACATAGTACCCACACAAAACACACACCTGCTAGTCTGCTACACACGCACAACACACCACACCATGCACGCACACATCCATGGCCATGGCCACTGGCTAGCGGCAGCAGGCCATGGCCGAGCGCGGTCAGGCGACGCACGGGGCACGGCGAGGCCGTCGGCCAGAGGGGCAGTGGGTGGGCTCGGCGAGGACGTGTCCAAGGAGGGCAGGGGCGGAAACCACGACAGCGATGGACGACGTCGGGGAGAGAAGGGGTGCTCACAGGGGTAAGCAGGCCGGCGCGAGGAGGTTGAGGAGGGCGAGGCGGCGGAGGTGGAGCCGAAGCCACGGCGCGGCGAGCTGTGATGGAGGAGCACCATGGGGCCCCCGGGTTTCTCCAGGGCGGGCGCAGAGGTGGAGGGCGGGGCCTCGGGAGGATGGAGGTGGGGCGCGGCTTGAGGGGAGAGTCCCGGGTGGGGCTGCACGGCGGCCGGGGTTGCCGGAGATGGGGCTGGCCGACGGCGGCCGGAGGGAGGGGGGGGCGGTTCCCTGAACCAGATCGAGACGAGGGGAGGGGGTCGGGCGAGGGAGATAGCGTGACGGGGGGGGGGGGGTTGCTCGGGCGTTGACGACGGGTGGGGGGGTTAAGAAAAAAATCAGAAGAGGGAGTGGGCTAGGGTGGCCTGGCAGGCCGTCCTGTGCTGGCTGGGCACTAGGCCCAGTCGGCCTGGGCCAGTTCCTTTTTATTTATTTACTTTTCTGTTTTTTTTATTTGTTTAAGCTACTTTAGTATTTTTGTAAATATGAGACTGGCCCCAAAAATTAGTGTGATATTATACAGACTTATTACTAAAGGTTTCTAGGATTTACAAAAATCATTTGATTATTGGTTTTATTAAAAAGGAAATAAAAGCCATTGCTTTCCTACTGTTTTTAATTTTGTATAATATTAAAACATTTTAATAAAACCCAATTCACTTTTAATATGGCATATTGATTATTAGGCATTTTATAAAATTGCTACTATAATTTTTGGTTAAAGCATTATCTGCCACTTGTTTTTATTATCCAGATCAAGAAGGGGGGTTGGACTTTGATTTTGTATGATGATGATCAAGGCACAGTTGGCACATGGTTTATTGATATCAACCATTATGATACAGAACGATCAACTGCAAAGTTTGATCAGGGCATGATTGGTACATTGGATTCAATACCCCCATCATGATCTGACGATTAACAAAAACCAAAATTTTGATCAAGGCCAGTTTGAGCAATAGAGATTATCAACAGTGATTAGCAACAGTAATCCTGATTACTGTAGGTGATTACTGTAGCGGGACACCCGGGGTGTTACAACAGGGAACCTAGCGACCCTGACGACGACGACGACGACAATAACGACGACGACGACGACAGGCGCGGGAACCCAAACAGGGGCAAAAGGCGAGACGACAGCGACGACAGCCGCGCACACCGCAGCACTCGGCGAGACGCACGTGACGACATCACCCAGAGCAGAGTCAACCGCGGCAGGCGGCGACGCGCGGCGCGCGAAGAATACTCCGACGAGGAAGCTTCCGAAGAAGAAACCGAGCCATGCGGAGCACTATGCTTCACCCGAACCGTACGCGAGACACGCATGCCAAACGGATTCAAGCTCAACTCGACGACACTAAAGTACAACGGACTTGAAGAACCAGAGGCATGGCTTGAAGACTACTTAACTGCGGTCAAATTCCAGCGCGGAACCAACATCACAACAATGCAGTACATACAGTTGATGCTCGAGGGCTCCGCGCGACACTGGCTCAAAAACCTACGGCGGGGGTCCATCAGCTCCTGGAGACAGTTCCGCGCCGCTTCCATCGAGAATTTCAAGTCAACCTACAAACGGCCGGCATCACTCGAGGAGCTGCGAGCGTGCAAGCAAGGAACAAGGGAGACCCTGAGGGCGTACATCCAGTGGTGGACGATCCTCAAAAACTCCGCAGAAGACATATCAGACGAGAGCGCAATCGACGCTTTCAGAAGAGGCCTACAACGCATTGAGTTCAAGGAGCAGCTGGGGAAAATGAAAGTCCGCACACTCGCAAAACAACTGGAACTAGCCAACAGCTGGGCAGACGGCGAAGATTCCGTCCGTAACGAAACTGAAACCTTCGTAGCACGATCAGAGCACGAATACGACTACAACGGAGACAGAGGAGGCGACAGAAGGAGGAAACGGACAAGGCGACAATACTACGACGACCGAGGACCCGAGATGGTTGCTGTCGGCTTCCCAAACGACCGAAACGGGCGGCGACGCGACGACAACAGACAACCAAACAGAGAGAACCAGGAAGACGAGCCTCAATCGCAGAAACGCGAATGGTGGCCAAAGCAACCGCGGGACGGCACACGAGCGCCTAGAACGGCAAAAGAGCAGCTCGACAGCCCATGCACCATACATGGATTCAGAAACGAGCGAGGAGAAATAAGATCATCCCACACCCTCAGGAACTGCAGAAGCTTCAACGAGCTAGCAGAAGAGAAGAACCGCCCCGCGGCCCCTGCAGGGCAACCTCTCGCAAGCATAGCAATCGGGCCAGTCGCCCACAACGAGCCACCAGCCCCTCCGTTGCCGACGAGGCAGGTGGCATCCATCCAAGAGAGACAAAGGACACCGGATGAAGACCAGTACCCAGAAGCTCACGGAAGAATTTATATGATACAAGAAGGAAGGCCCTCCAACCGCCAGCAGAAGCAAGTAACTAGACAAGTCTTCCTGGCGACATCCGCACACCCAGCGGTCCCGGAATACCTGCGCGGGTCGGAAACAGAGATAACCTTTTCCCGAGACGACCACCCACCAGTTGTCCCCCGACCAGGACACGTAGCACTAGTACTGGAGGCGCGGATCGGGAACTACGACATGTCCCGCGTGTTCATGGACGGCGGCAGCGGAATCAACATCATATTCACCCGAACGCTCGACGACATGTTGATCCAAAGCAACGCCCTGAAGCCCTCAGGAACGACTTTCCACGGGATTGTACCAGGCAAAGAAGTCTATCCCATGGGAAGAATAAGCCTGGAAGTGGTCTTCGGGTGCGCGACCAACTTTCGCAAAGAGATATTGGACTTCGAGGTGGTCGACTGGAATTCGCAATACCACGCAATCCTCGGGCGACTAGCCATCGCCCGCTTCATGGCTGTACCTCATTACGCCTACCTCAATCTAAAAATGCCAGGGCCACATGGTGTCATTACAATCAATGGAAGCTTTGTCAGATCCGACAGATGCGACAAGGAATTCCACAAGTTAGCAGAAGCCTTCATAACCCATCAAAACGATGGCACCACAGGAGCCACAGAAGAAAACCTCCCGTAGACGATGAACCAGCAGATGGACACAAGCGCCAGGCAACAAAGCGGCCGGCCATCAAGGCCACTTACATCAGATAAAAGGTATCCGTCTTCAACGGAACCTCCCTGCTTTTATTTTTTCCAGACTTACTGTATGAGACAATAGGGAAAAGCGTGATTCAAGTATCCCCCACAAAAATAAACTCCGACACTCGGGGGCTCGCCGAAGCAGCCACCCCTCGAGTCGTCTCCCGCAATCGTGGCACAAAAAACAAACTTCGGCACTCGGGGGCTCGCCGAAGCAGCCACACCTCGAGTCGTCTCCCGCAATCGCGGCACAAAAAACAAACTTTGGCACTCGGGGGCTCGCCGAAGCAGCCACCCCTCGAGTCGTTCCCGCAATCGTGGCACAAAAACAAACTCCGGCACTCGGGGGCTCGCCGAAGCAGCCACCCCTCGAGTCGTCTCCCGCAATCGCGCCACAAAAATAAACTCCGGCACTCGGAGGCTCGCCGAAGCAGCCACCCCTCGAGTCGTCTCCCGCAATCGCGGCACAAAAACAAACTCCGGCACTCGGGGGCTCGCCGAAGCAGCCACCCCTCGAGTCGTCTCCCGCAATCGCGGCACAAAAATAAACTCCGGCACTCGGGGGCTCGACGGAGCAGCCACCCCTCGAGTCGTCTCCCGCAATCGCGGCACAAAAAACAAACTTTGGCACTCGGGGGCTCGCCGAAGCAGCCACCCCTCGAGTCGTCTCCTGCAATCGCGGCACAAAAAACAAACTTTGGCACTCGGGGGCTCGCCGAAGCAGCCACCCCTCGAGTCGTCTCCCGCAATCACGGCACAAAAACAAACTCCAGCACTCGGGGGCTCGCTGAAGCAGCCACCCCTCGAGTCGTCTCCCGCAATCGCGGCACAAAAATAAACTCCGGCACTCGGGGGCTCGCCGAAGCAGCCACCCCTCGAGTCGTCTCCCGCAATCGCGGCACAAAAACAAACTCCGGCACTCGGGGGCTCACCGAAGCAGCCACCCCTCGAGTCGTCTCCCGCAATCGCGGCACAAAATAAAACTCCGGCACTCGGGGGATCGCCGAAGCAGCCACCCCTCGAGTCGTCTCCCGCAATCGCGGCACAAAAATAAACTCCGGCACTCTGGGGCTCGACGGAGCAGCCACCCCTCGAATCGTCTCCCGCAATCGCGGCACAAAAATAAACTCCGGCACTCGGGGACTCGCCGAAGCAGGCACCCCGGGAGTAATAGTCCCTCCCCAAGCCATCTTCCACAGAGCACATTCAAGCAAGGGAGGAAGACAAAAACAAGACAACTAATCTGATGGCTCCTGCTTGGCCATAATATGAGCGCCTAAACTACGGTCGCTCTCTTCAACGACGCGCGCTACAACACGACCTACAAGTTCGCCAACGGCTGCATAATGACCGTCCATCGACTGAGCCCTACCACCCGGAGGACCCCGTACAACCTCTCCGAGATCTACACCAGGACAGTGACTATGGACCAAACCTAAAGCAGCCCGAGCTCCCGCTCGAATCAAGTGGTCCATCACGCGACGCAGCTCGGCAGGTTGGGTAAAGAAGAGGCAAAGCGTCTCAAGCCTGGAAGGGACAACTGCCAACGGATAAAACTGAGCATGAATGCCACCCAGCACCCGCTGGCAGTACCTCAACGCCAACGGAACCCGCTCGACGCGAAGACGCAGCAAAGCAAAAGAACGAGCATGGGCCCCATCCGCCCAAAAGGGGTTCCTGGCTCGCACAACAGGATCTTCCAAGCGCGACATCTCAGAATGCACGGTCGCCTCTTCATCTCGGGACCTCCCCGCCAGGACTTCGCCAAAGAAACAACAACTACAGTCAAGACTAAAGCACGAGGAGGACTCGCAGAATCAAGCAAAAGCAAAACTCACCCCGTAGAAAATCAGCTAGACTGGCAACCCACGAAGCAAGATCGTCAATCATAGCCTCGACACGCTCTCGTCGAGACCGACGGACAGCCACAGAAGCCTTCAGCTGCACAATCTCCCGCTCGGCATTCCTCAACCGCAAGCAAACAGACTCATAGGCACCCTCGCGAGCGTCATCCTACAATGAATTCCAAGGACGAAGAACACCCGGAGCGGCCTACCGCAAACAAAAGCACAAGCATCAAACACCGGAAGGCACAAGCTAAGCAAAATCAAGGTAGATAAAGATAGCCGACAAGCAACAGTCACAACAGAGTCGCGCGTTACAGATGAAGTCTCAACAATAATACTACCGCCCCCTCCCTCGCCCACAGTAGGATTAATCTGGGCATCCACAGCCTTTTGCAGCAGAAGAGCAAGCTGATCAGCACGCCCAAGCAGCTCCGGCGAGTAGCCCGGGATGGTCTCAACCAAGGATTCGTCAATAGAAATCCCGTGCCCCATAAGGACAGCGAGAGCCGTAGAAGAGCCACTCACCAAGCTGTCAGCAACCAACTCCCCCACGCGCTTCCCCTCCGGACCAAACGCAGCCACGAGAGCATCCAGGCCCTCGGGCACCTTCGAAGCATCCGGCATCAGGTGCTCATGAACACGGCGAAGAAGACCAGAGGCACGACCACAAACACCCTCGACAGCAGCAACAACACTCGCAAGAGCATCCGCAGCCCCCTTCAGAACGCCAGACCCCGAGGTAGCAACTTCGACCGGCTTCAAACCTGCAGCAGCTGCCAACAAGCAATGGAACATCAACAAAAAGGAGACAAATGTAACAGAAGGAAAAGTACATGATCCACACTTACAAGTAAGTCGGTCCGCCAGCACTCGAAGGCGTTTCCCCTCCGCCAACTCCATCTGCTCATATGCCCCCTCAGCTTGACGAAGGCGAACGAGCTCCTCATGCTGCTCGTGCAGCTTCACCTCTTTTGAAGACAAAGCTTCCTGCAAGTGGGAAGCAGTTCGAGAAACCTTGTCGGCCCGCTTCTCGGCCGCCCGGCAATGACCTGACGTACATCCAACCACAAGGAAAAAGTCAGCGCAATAAAACGTGGAAAAGCTCCACTCCAAACAGCCTAAGAGGAAGACGCACCATCCATGGTAGTTAATGCGTCCTGGGCAGAATCATGAAACCTTTGCCACCGTTCAACATCAATGATCAGGTGCTCACAGTGTTGAAAGACAGGCTGTAAACAAACGTCAAAACGCAGTAAGGAAAATGAGACTGTAAGCAACCGCACACGCTTGCTCACAGCCTCGAGGGCTACTCCCATCGGGAGCACTGCCGTGCTCCCAATGAAAAATAAAACAAAATAGAAGCCTACCATAGCAGAAAAACGGTCAAAGGCACGGATTTTATCTTCAGCTGCAAGATCGAAGCGACCAAAGAAAGGAGGACCCAGCTCGGCAGGTTTAACGTCAGAAGCCCCACCAACAGGCGCACCCGAAGAAGGTGCGACAAGGACGGCACCCGCCTCCGCGGCAGTCGCCGGAGGGAAGACCGACCAAGAGGAGTAGCAGGGACATCATGACAATGAACAGCTGCCGAGTCTGTCGACTTCAGATCCACGGTGGCCGCACTGCTACTCGAAGCAGCCGGAAGAGTCGCAACACTACAAACCATCCATCAGATACAGAAGCAAGAAGCAAACAATGTACAAAACCAAGGAAAACACTTACCCACTCTGCGCAGGGCGAGCGCGCCACAGCCGGTTTCTCTTTGGAGCCGCAGGCGCAGAAGGCAGATCAGCAGCTGGAGCTACGGGAGCAGCAGTATCACGATCCCCAAAACTCCCGGGGCAGGACCGCTTCACACGAAAAGGGCCTGAATCCTCGCTGTCCCCAGATTCAACGATCATGGGGCCCATCCCGGCGGACCGAGCAACGCCCTCGGCAGCAGAGGCATTAGGTTCCTCGAGGATATCAGCATCCTCCGGCTGAGGAGGATTACGCAGCACAGGGTCATGTCCCTACAGCACGCAACAAAAACAACAGTCAGCAGATAAGCAACCGCACAAACACAGGCAAGGCGACGCGGTCACAAACCTGAAGAGGAGGGTTTTCAGCAGAGTATGGGCGCGCAAGCCACATCTCAGAGTCACTCGAGTACTTGGTCACCACTTGGAGTCGGGTGAGAAGCTCGTCAGACTCGAAATCTTCAGGCGAGCACCTGGTCGGGTCAGCAGGACCCAGATACTGCCACATAGGAGAGGCACGATGTTGCAGCGGCTGAACTCTTCTCCCCACGAAAACAGAGATAAGCTCCCCACCAGACAATTTATCCTTCAGCAAAGAAATCCTATCTAGATAGGGAGTCAGCTCAGTTGATTCCGCAGCAGTCAGCGAATGAGACCAAGACGCCTGCCTCACTACTCGAGCGGCTGGATTAAAAGGAGCAAGGCCAAAACGCTGGCCGGTCACGCAGCGGTCTTTCAGATAAAACCAGCCCCGCCGCCACCCACTAACCGAGTCGATCTTCTCCAGATCAAAATATGAGTCCTTATCCCCAATAGAGATGCTCATCCGACCCACAGCATACTCGGAGTTGGTCCTCTTCACACTAAAAAGACGCCTCCAGAGCCCCCAATGCGGGTAAATACCCAGGAACGCCTCGCACAAAGTGATAAAATAGGCAATGTGCAAAACCCCGTTCGGGGTCAAATCGTGCAACTGGATGCGATAGGAGTACAACAAGCCCCGCACAAATGGATGCAGCGGAAGAGCAAACCCACGGGGGAAGTAAGATTGGAAGCATAGACGCTCATCTGACGCAGGAGCAGGGATCGGCTCATCCCCCGGCAAACGCGCCTCACCCTCGACCACTACACCATCGACAACCAGACGCGCCAGATCTGAAGCATCAAAGGTCGATGGTTCCCAACCGCCAGACATCTTGATTGGTTCCGCAGCAGCACGAGAACGTTTGGTCATAGAGGTCGAGGAGGAATCAAAGCAGAGGAAGAGGAAGAACTCGAGAACTGGAGAAGGCAAGAAGAAGACGGGGAAAGCAACGGCTGGGTAAAAACCTAAGTTTACCCAGCCGCAAACCTATTTAACCCCGGAGCCTAGCACAGAGGATCGCCATTAACCCCTGCTACCTAGTAAACGTGGCACGATCCCATGAGGGGAAAATGCATGGAAAGCTCAACCGGCGTAGTAACAACACCGCGCACGACGCACGAAAAAGAGGACCATAATCGCACAAATGCGAAAATTTCGGCGGGACCACACCAGGTCGTTTCCTACGGTAGGCTACAGTGGTCAAAAACAGCAGAAGACCACGCCAACGTCTTATCACAGGCAAAGCGTATAAGGTACGCTACCGACGCCTAGAGATTTTATCAGATCTTTTTCCAAAAAAGCAAAAAAATCTCAGTCCCATCGGGAGGATCCCATCTCGAGGGTCGCTAGGTGCTCCCTCACCTATGGACTCACAAAGTGCTCGAGTGATCACTCGCACGAACTAGAGTTACAGGTGCTCCCTCACCTATGGACCCACAAGATGCTCGAGTGACCACTCGCAACCTTGAGAGTCTCGGGTGCTCCCTCACCTCTGAAAGAAAACTCAAATAGATTTCGAGTAATTACTCGCAGAAGGATTCCTCGCCTGAGCACTTGAAACAAGCTCCGCGAGTGAGATGAGTGAAAAGCTCACTTGATGATTTGTTCCTAGTGGGTGAAATGCTATAAGGCTCCGCGCCTCAAAAACACACCTATTCCTGGAACCACGACACACTGTGCCCAGATGCCACGCAAGATTAGCGTGTAGGTAAGACCCCGCTGCAAAGTTCGGCCGGGCTGGGACTTGCCGAAGAGCGATTTCACTCCCAACCTTTCCATGCGCTGCGCATGAAGTATAAAGCCGGGCGGACGCGACTTAGGCTACGCAACCAGCTGGCGGCAAATGAACACTGTAAGACCTGAAGCGGCCGGACTTTTGCTATGCTCCAGTATCCCAAGCTCATGTCGAGGGACATGGGTTTGATTGGGCGATCGCGGTATTTGCCACTAGCGCAATTCACCAAGGCTCGATCCGTCGACTCCTTGGGCCCTTTCTGCTTAACATCCCTCGAAACAGGTTTTGTCATGGCCACCATGCTGCCAGCGACCGCGGGTGCACCGCGCATACAAGCCACGGACGTGTGAAGACGAACTCGAGTCCCTGCGCGACTCTTCGAGTCCCCCAGGCACTCGGGGGCTACTGACGAGGGGGTGACCCCACGACTCCTACTAATGGGCCTACCCGGTGTCATTGAAGGCCGACGAAGCTACCGCCGGATTCACCTTGGCCCGCTAGATGGCACCGACATTGGGAGTCCTCGACTGACAAGGAAGGTGCAGGGACTTGCCGTACAAGCTAGGGTTAGATTTCCTGTAATTGTAGATTGATTCCCCGAGACCTGGTCTACTATATAAAGGCCAGGAGGGGCAACGCATAAGGGGAGAGATATCGCCTGTAACCCTAGCCTAGAGCGCATCTGCCTTGGCATCCCTTGTAACTTCTCCACAATCAATATATCGAGCAGGAAGTGTATCCTCCTGTTTGCCGACGAGCTTATCGTCCAACCTGTGTCTTCTCCAACTAGCCCAGGGTCCCTAACCATGGGACTTGCCGGGGCCGATCCTCGACACTATGTCTCACATAATGACAAAGCTTCCAAAGCTCCCACTCAGAAAATGCCCTCTGCATTCCAAGTTTCCGGGAAGTCTTCAAAGCTCCCACTCAGTTTCATGAAACTGCAGGCCCACTCAATATTTTGGTCATCACAAAATCACTTGATCAAATCAAGGTTGAGGGTTCCTGTTTTGAGGTACTATAGTCCATCCTTTTAACGAAATAACTTCGTCATGCACATTGCAATTCTCTTTCAAATCCCAAATTTGACTGAGATGCAATTTCAGGCTATGGTCCATCGTAGTGTAAATGAAATATTTTATTGATTAAAGCATTCCTACGTTTCCGTAGTCAATCACTATTGAACTTTGGTCATAACCAAATAATGCCTTATGCCATTACATTATTCTCAATAACTCTCCAGTTTGTCGAGAATATGAAATAACCGATTTATTTCACGGGACGTGAGCCATCCTATATGTAATTCAATATTATTTCATTTCTCCTCGTGTCCTAGGCAACCATCATTCCTTTGTGTCTCAAGCAATGTTATTCTTTATTGTTTTATTAAGAAGACTCATGATTATTGTTCTGTACAGAACGTATTCATGACAACCTTCTAAATTCAACATTGCCTTCAATTCATATACCAAGATCAATCATCTATGGCATATCCTTCCTTATACAGTGTCATTACAGCGGAACATGCTTCCGTTGCAATACTCTGATATTCTGAAGGCAAGGTCCAATACCCCGGTCAAAGTTTCCATTATCTCCCATTGGATCCGTGTCGAGAGACTTCTTCTCGCATTACCAATCAAGCAACACACATTTTTCTATTCGGGGAGAATATGTAATTTCAATTTCTTGTAGTTTTATTACAAAGAAATTCTTTCTTTTAAGAAACCTTATAAAACCATCAGTTATGGAGCTATCATGTCTCGTTAGATTCAGGATGGTTTCCTATTCATGAAGTGGGTGTTTTAACTTAATGAATTAAAAAACCTTATTCGACAATAACTATAGTGCTAGGGGAAAGAACGTTTAGACCGTACTACGGTTTAGTATGACTACGAATGGTTTAAGTAGTCTAGCACTTTCAACTTCCATCGTAGTTTGTGGTACAACTTCCACAAGTCTCCCATTATGTCAATATCAATACTTATCACTTAGGATCGTAGCGTAGTGATATGTATCCTTGTATTCTCACTTCTCACTGTGATTCCTGAATCTCAGTTTTATGATCTCAATTGAATACAACTTTAAATTAATCATATGATGTCTTTAATGATAACTCACGTGCTCATTTAGTACATCATTTATGTATAATGATTGGCACAAGTTCTACTTACTAGAACCTTGTCATGGTTATATTTATTGCAGAGGTTCATAGATCGTGTATCTAATCCATCTCATGAAATCAAGTTATGATTTTCATTCGATAATGAATTTAATGAATTCATCAGTTATGAAGTCACCTCATGCAATCAAATCTTTGACTTGTTATAATCAAGACAACTTTATCATTAAACATTGAATATTTCTTGACAATAATAGCAGTATTATAAATGCTTTCTATCATATCATAAATCAAGACGTAATCAAAGTATAAGCACACTTTTATTCATAAAGACGGAACAACTGATTTGTCTCATTACATGAATAACTTTGTCTCGCGAGATGCAAGACACACAACTAAGTGTTCATACTATAATGATTACATAAGATTTATCTAATACTCTAAGTATCTCCTATGATAGATGTCTCGGTGGAATCCATGCTGGCCATCAACTGACTTGATATACATCAATCCTCGATTTCACCTCTTCCCTTCCATGCAACGGCAGGTCCTGTTTTCATAAAACAGAATAAGTATCAGATTCTCATTTACTGCAAATGTTGTATAAGGGAATAAACATTTATAAAGTATATCAAGTATATACCTTCTCCATCCACGACTTATGCATCCTCGATAGGAGCAATGTTCGCGACCAAGAGATCAGTCATGAAGTTCTGGAGACTCATATTAGCTCCTCTTCCGACATAGCTATGAACATAATCACCATAACTCGGAGAGAGTGAGTGCAATAACGTGTTTATTGCAAACTCTTCTGTTGTGCTTTCGTTCATTGTCCAATATTCATAGTCCTCCACCAGGGTCAGGTACATCTCATGCATCCTATCCAAGTGATCACCAAGGCTTGTGCGTTCTTCCATCTTTGTAGATAGAAACTTTCTTTCTAACTCAAAACTGGCAACTCTGAACTCACGTACGAACATTGTCTTTAGCGTGTCCATCATGTCATATGAGCCAGTGTCCTGAAACTGTACGCCCAAAACCTCTGACATGCTGAAGATCATGACATTCCTGACTACGGAGCATTTCTGTCGGCGAGCATAATGATCAAGTATCCCTTGATCGCTAACATGATCGTCCGGATGTTCTTCCACATGCACTTCTATTGTAAACAAGATGTTTGCTCTCTTGAGCGACGTCCTAAGGCGTAAGTACCAGTCAGCAAAGTTTGACCCATTTTCTCTAAGTCTTTCACCTTCCATGAAGAAAGATAGTTCACGTTGCTCTAGTGCATTCATTTTCTACAAACATAATTGCAAGCAACACAATTAAGACTAGTTCGCAATAATGAGTTCATATAATCATATTATAAATGAGCTCGCACTAAAACAATTCATCCCTAGGAAGTTTTAGTGATTACATGATCCAGATTCACTGCCCGACCTCGAATATCACACGGCCGACGGGTCAGTTTCAAAGGTAGACAACAACTTGTGCGATCACATTATCTTATATGTACTGTGACTCATGCTTGATCTTTCGATCTCTAGTATTCCGAGGCCATATCTGCATATGCTAGGATCGCCAAATTAACCTCCATGTTATATGTTGCTCAGCAAGGCCATATCTGCATATGCCAGGCTTGCCGAACCCAACCTCATGCGAACTCCATTGAATATGTAGGACAACTCCGTTATGTACGGAGCCTCAAGCCATATGGGAGAACCTTCCAGGCGGTGCACACTTCGGTAGAATACTTGTGTTTCTCTTTGTTAAGGGATCATCTTATCACATGCTACCGTCGTGTATCCTATACTAGCAAGTTTTAAGATGTCTGAGCTATGGCAACACTAAGTCTACAGTGTCTCCATTTTAGTTTGTTTTATGATGACGATTACTACTTACTAGTAACACATAGCAAAGCTATCGCTACATCACAAACAAACGAATGATAGCCCCCACTTAGCAATACAAGGTTTAGACGGTCTAGTTGTATGTTGCAAGTTTTACGTGGCTGCTAGGGCTTTCAAAGTTAAACAGGTTTTAACCTACGAGTCAACCACAACGTCAACCATACGATTGTCTCTATTACACCCCGCACGGGGCCCTCCGTTGCAAATGCCACATCCGCTAAAGTAGAGAGACAGACACCCCCAGCCACTTTATACGGTACAAGCCGTATGTCAAGCGTGGAACCAGTCTCGCGTAAGGTACGCGAAAGGTCGGTCGGGGGCCGCTTCATCAAACAATGCCGCAGATGTGAACAAGTACACGTGGGAGGGTAACAATCATACAATCAACGCCCACATCCCCGATGTGTTCTATCCGTACAGTAATACTAAGCATAGACCTAGATCATGATACCACTGTTGGGGTTCGCAGCAGAAAACACAAATTTTTCTAACTAGCGTTCCCATAACCCAAGATCTAGCTAGCCGTATTACCGTAACAGAAAAGAGTGCGGAAATAACATACCTCGAGGTGTAGTCCGTTGCGCGGGAAACGTTCCCGCAAACGTGGTTGATGTAGCCGATCAAGTTTCACAGCCCGCTGGCTGTGTTGAGCACCCGGATGGGTGTAGTGCCACACGTGTAGCACCTCGTAGTACTCGCACACGTACGAGACTCGATGACGACCTCCGTTCTCCGATCCAGCGAAGGTGGCGGAAGCAGACCTCCGTACGGAGCTTTGGCAGCACGACGGCCTCCGATTCTAGCAGAGAAGCCTCAATTCCACTATAGGCTCACACTAGGGAGCCCACCGTGAAAGAGACAAGGGAGGGGAGAAGACCGGAGAAAACCGATCTCAATTCGGAGTAATATTTATATTCTCACGAATTTCTGTGTATTTGGCTTAATTAAATATGTGCACCCTGCCCATCTATATATAGGCGGAGGGGAGGGAGTCAACCCCTCTCCCTTAGAAATGTGGGACTAAAGTCCCTTTGCTAAGGGGGTGGCCGGCCAAGGGGGGGAGGGGGCGCACCCCTCATGGGCCCTAGGGCCCATGGCGCCTCCCCTTTCTTTCCTTTTTCTTTTTCCCTTTTATTTCTTCCCCTAATGGGCCTTTTTCTCCACTAAGGCCCATTGCACATATTAATTAGAAATAAAATGATTTTAATTATTAATTCAATTAATTAATAACTAAAACATAATATTCCATCTCCCGGTGCTCCGGAACACCTTCCGGTTCACTCCGAACTTGTTCGGTTCAACACGGTACTTCTCCGATGTTGTTTCCTTTATTCTCTGGTTACTCCGATGGTTCCGAAAAAGGTCTCCAATTTCATCGAGCCCTTAAGTGTGTTACCCTACGGTCCGAGAACACTCCAGTCATGACCGAGATGAGGCTACGGTCAATGATCATCAGCGGGACCTGGATGCCCATAATGACCCCTGTGCATTCCGGATATCAAACACCGATTGGACCTTACGCCGTATAGTATTCCCTTTGTCAGCGATACTGGATTGTTCCGAGATTCGATCAATGACATCCTATGTCTGGTTCAACCTCGTTCTGAACTAATCCTCATTCACTCGTTCCCGTGATATTCATCCCCGTGACCTAGTCACACGCTGCAGCTTTATGGATGGAATCTCACCGAGTGGGCCCCGAGTATCTATCCATTATATGGATTGACAAATCCCGCTCTTGTAACAATACTCCTCAACATATCTCCACGGAATACCCAAGATACAACCGTTATGACCCGCATATTTCAGTCAGGTGGTGGGATGTAGGTCAAAGCATCCGGGAAGATAGCAATTATGCACGTACTCACGGTCAAAGGAACGGTCTAGCACGTTCTGTAATTACAACACTGATCCTTCAAAAGATTTGATCATGCTGTAATGCTTACTTTGGGTAATGTTCATCACGTCACTTAACCAGTGAGGTGACCTCATAGTCAAGAGACTTAATTGTCCATGATCGCGAAACCACGACCATCATGTTGACCATGAACTAGTTATCGATGTAGAGGCTAACTAGGAACTCTGGGGGTTTCTATACCACACCTGCATCATTGTTTCACTGATACAGTTCTAGCACGGTATGAAACTGGTTATGAACTTGCTTAGATATATTGGAATAATCATATGTTATTTGCCTCTAGAGCATATATCCAACAGAAGGCTCATATAGAAGTCGACTCTGGATTCACCATGCCTCATCTTCTCGCGTTTGAGATAGAATATTGGGTTATCCAAGAGTCAGGATCTCTCTGTAAGCCGGATACATATGACTAGCGTTCCCTGTACTTAAACCAAACTTAGTAGGCGTTGCTATCAGCCCCCAAGGTTTTTAGGCTAAGCCGGGTACAAGTAGTTCATATGAGCTTGAGCTATACAGGCCAAGATTAAGGTGTAATTAGCCAATTCATGTATATGCCGGGATTTCTTCAGATAAGAGTCGATGAGTGGCATCGAGCTCCCCTACTGCCACTGAATAAGCTTATACACATGTGGATTTTCACATGCATATGCCGAGTTTTTGGATAAAGAGTCGATGATTGTCATCGTGCTCCCCGATTCCCCTGAATAAGAAATATACATGCTCAGTACCAAAAGAAGGGTTGATCAAGCCCCCAGGTCTCTGATATATAATAATGCAACACATGCAATGTATGATGCAAAATAAATAACATGAGACAAAAAAGTAAAGAAGAGTCGATATGGCGAGAGCCAGTGCGACCCATGTCGACTTAGATATATGTGGCGAGGGCCAGTGCGACAAAAGTTGACATGTATATTTTGATGGCGAAAGCCGGCGCGACGAATGTCGACTTATATATATATGTTAATGTGGAGAAAGCCAGTGCGACGTGTGTCGACTTAGATAAATGTACAGTAATGTTCCTATTCTACTCAAGTGTAATATGGACGGAGTTGTGCGATGTTCCACGGCCTGGGAGTCTCCTCCATGCATGTGCGCGTGTCTGCCTTCTCGCGTATATCAACTAGGTAGTAGGAGCCATTGTACAGGTCCTTGCTGACCACAAATGGTCCTTCCCAAGGAGAGGATAACTTGTGCATTCCATCTCTTTTCTGTATGAGTCGGAGCACTAAATCACCTTCCTGGAAAGTACGACTTCTGATGCCGCGGCTATGATAGCGTCGCAGATCTTGTTGGTAAAGAGCCGACTGAGCTGCAGCCGAATCTCGTTTTTCGTCGAGAATATCCAAGGCATATTGCCTTGCTTTCTCGTTTTCGGCTTCTACATATGCAGTGACTCGTGGTGAGTCGTGATGTATGTCACTTGGGAGAACAGCTTCCGCTCCATAGACCAGGAAGAAGGGTGTATAGCCTGTTGACCTGTTAGGAGTCGTCCTGATGCTCCATAATACTGAGGGTAACTCCTCCTCCCAGCAACCCGACATCCTTTTCAAAGGGACAACGAGTCGGGGTTTGATTCCTGGAAGCAACTCTTGGTTGGCTCTCTCGGCTTGTCCGTTGGATTGTGGGTGAGCCACTGATGCAAGGTCGAGTCGAATGTGCTCGTTCTGGCAGAATCGCTGCATAACCCCTTCTGATAGGTTAGAACCGTTATCTGTGATGATGATGTGGGGGTAGCCGAATCTGTATATGATCTTTTTCAAGAATTTTAGTGTTGTTGCAGCGTCACATTTGCTGACCGGCTCTGCCTCGACCCATTTGGTAAATTTATCCACTGCCACCAATATGTGGGTATTCTTGTTGGCTAACCTTTTGAAAGGTCCCACCATATCAAGACCCCATACCACAAAGGGCCAATTGATAGGGATCAACCTGAGTTCTTGAGCCGGTACATGAGCTTGTTTTGCATAGAGCTGACATCCATCACATTTCTTGACTATGTACTCTGCATCCGCGTGTGATGTGAGCCAGTAGAAGCCATGTCGAAAGGCTTTAGCTACAAGAGAACGAGAGCTGGCGTGGTGTCTGCAATCTCCAGAGTGTATTTCATTGAGGATGGCTCTACCTTCTTATCGTGAGACACATCTCTGGAAAACATCTGCGGCACTCCGTCGATGTAACTCACCATTGTTGAGTACAAAGGATTGGCTTCTCCTAACACTGTCGGGACCCGTGGTTAGCGTATGCAAGACTCGCTACAACACAATCATATGGAGATCCGAGAACCGTACCCACTTGTCTAAGCAGACCAGGCCAAGCACAGAACATTCTCGGAAAGCATCGAACGTGAGGGGCATCCCATCCAGAACGGATGAACAACTGAAATGGGTCCTCATCGTCTGCACACAAGTCTAAATGATATGGGTGGTGAACTCCCATACTCATAGACAAGTCGCCTCAACAATACTATCGATTGTATTATAACCCTTACATAGACTTACTCCAGCCCGATCACTTAGTCGGGGTCTAGGGCGGGCTCGATCATACATCAAAGTGTGCACGTGACGGAGTCACGAGCAATCGCATCGCGATGCCCCAAGCTGCGCACATCTAAGGGCCACTTGGTGTATAAAAGACCGCCAGCTAGATCACAACTAAGGTCTCAAAAACCCATACTAAGACATGCATGTTATAATCATACACGCAGCACACATGTCCAGTATGAACAGCAGGTATCATTGCAATTCTCTACAAAGTATACAACTTTATTGATAACTCATACAGAGTGCACACAGAGATCACAAGTCTGTGATCCAACATTACATCAAACATGCGAAAGAAAAGTAGGCCTGAGTACAGACAAGTTTAACAAATGGCTTAGAGAAGCCTTATCTATAAACAAGCCCTTCCACGAGGGAACAGTCGTCTGACTGGGACTACACTAGCTTGATCAGTCTTCGAGCTCCAGGAAGAATCCACCTTCGGGGTCAGGGGGGTTCATCTAAAACATAGAATAAGCAAACGTGACTACAAAGTCGTACTCAGCAAGACTTACGTAGGAACTATACTACTCATGCACATGTATCAAGGTAAAGGGAGGTGGGGTTCAAATGCAGAAGTGCCAGCTTTGACTTGGCTAGTCCTAAACTACGAGTACCAGACTTGAGGTAAGAAGCGTACACAAGTCCACTACCATCTCCAACCAATTACACCACTATGGTTCCTTCCTCGACTTCCCCACGAGAAAGCACGCCATAGCACTCACTCTTATCTTGGCAAGTTTTATAAGTATCCAGTTCAAGTTGTCTAATAATCGAGCACAGTTTTCCAAGTAGTCCCTTACCGCGGACGCGGCTATTCGAATAGTTTATTAACCCTGCAGGGGTGTACTTCTACACACATGAAACGATCAGTTACCACCGGGATCTCGTCACCCTTCAAGCGGGTGTCGGCGAGGATAATTTCCACGAATTTTACCTCACAGCCAACTCAAGTACAATGGAGACGCCTATCTGGGCTGGAATCCACATCGTGAACCCAGCCGGTTTACCGATGTTGTCCCAGAAGATGTGTGCAGGGTCCCAAGCCGGTCTGAATAGCCGTTTTTCCACATCGCAGACCGTGCCACAGACCTACCAGAACTCTAAACTAATGCGACTCAATGAACTGAGAAGGGGTGAGTTAGTAGGTTGAGCGGGGGTCCATGTGCCCAACATGTGGCAGTACTCTTCGTCTTGGATCACCACACAAGAACTCGGGCTTAAGGCGGTCTTCAACGAGACAACCCACTGTGTACTCCTACACAACCTCTCATCGTTCACCTTGTATTAGGGTAGATTCACCAACACAGTTTCACTTTCATCAACACCATGTTCATTATCATCCCGACTCACATCAAAAACATCCTCATTGTAAACTCTAAGCATGCAATGAGCAGTAACAGTTGCAGGGGCCACATGATATCAAACAACTCCTATGTCAGCTAGGATTTTGGTTTGCTTACTACTGTGACAAGATGATAGGTCATGCATCATATATGGGTTCAACTATGCGGTAGAATCGATACAAGGTGGTATCCTAAACATGCATAAGCGAGACTGAGAGGGAATTGGTATTTTATAGACATGACCAATGGGGGTTTGCTTGCCTTGCTGACGAGGTTCAGTCACGGGGTCTTCAACGAAGGGGGTGATCTCGGGTTTCGGCTCCACTTCTATCCGAGCAAACAATACAAACAAAGTGATCAACATAAGGTACAATGCACAAGCACATGATCAATTTTATAAGGTGATGTTCATGGTAGTGATGTGTTGAGAATTCCATTTAAAAGGAGTATATTGCATTTGAAATGCAAATTCAAACTCCATTTGATTTATCGATGAATTTCAAATGCATTTGAATCCATGAATGTTCATTTGAAATGGTTGATCATGAAGTGATGTGGTATAGTTGAGGTAAGTCTCTGATGTGTGCATGAATCCATCTAAAAGAAGTGTGTTGCAAAGTCATTTGCAAATTCACTCCAAATTTGAATTCAAATTAAAGCCATATGGAAGTTTGCCACTGTTCACCCAATTTAAATTGGTCAAAATACAAACAAAGTACATATTCATATTCCTTGGATTTTTCTGATAATTTTAGACATATTATTTTCCCAATTTGGAATTAAAATGAATTAATTATCATTTTCCAAAGTTTGGGCTACTTTCTGGAATTTTTTGGATTTAAATAAATCAGTTATTCGATTTACTGCGTCAGCCTGATGTCACTGTGACGTCAGGGGGCAGCTGACGAGTGGGAACAGCTTGTCAGTGGGGTTTAGTTTAATTAGTTTCTGTTTAAACTAATTGGGGTTAGCTAGCTAACCTGGGCCCACTGGTCAGTGGCCCAGGGGGTAGATTAGGAGGGGGATTAGCTCGGGGGGGGGGTGCTGGCTAATGGCGATGGCGAGCTACTGTTCGCCGGGGAACTCGCAGGACTTTAGTTTTAGGGCACGGGGGGAGTAGCTGGGGGCACGGGGACGCTCAGCACGAAGCCGCGCATCTGCTGGAGCAGTCGGGGGCCAAAGGCGTGGCCCGTGGCGTCGGCTACTTCAACCACGGCGGCGGTCCGAGCACTGACCTCGCCGGGATCGGGCTCCGGGGAACGGGAGGAGGCGGGGATAGAGGCAAAACGACGAGTGGCTCACCCCGATTCGAATGGAGAAGACGGCGGGGTCGGGGGTCTCTCGACGGCGACGAATTTGACGGCGAAGAAGCCACGATGGCCGGAGCACCTCGGTGGAGCTAGCGTCGGATCTGGTCCAAATTGGGGCGCGTCCTCCTTCTAGACGACGAAGCCGTTGATGGCGAGCACGATGGACATCTTGGAAGAGGCTCTAGATCATGGTGGCCACGATCTCCAGCGTCGGCGACCTGCGGTGGCGCGCTGTTGTCGGTGGGGAAGAACAGCAGAGGGCGCGAGAGCGAGGGGAAAGAGGGGGAAGTGAGAGAGAGCGAAGCAGTCGTCTCTGTGGCGCGGTTTGGAGGGCTGGGGAGGCCTGGAAGCTCCTGGGCCTCGAGGTGGCGCCGCTGCGCGCTCTGGCCGCCACCGAGCAGCTTCACGCGGGGAGGAGGAAGACGCCAAGCCGGGCTGGTGGGCTGGGCCAGCTGGGGGTTAAGTTGGGCTGAAAGCGAGGTAAGCCTTTTTTTCCTTTTTCTGTTTCTTTTTCTTTTCTGTATTTTGTTTTTTCTTAGCTAAATAATTAGCTAGACATTTTTATAATTTCTCAAATCTTTTATATGGCATTACATGACCAGTAGCTAGTCATATCCAGAGTTTGAACATTTTTGAAATTCAAAAATATTTGAATTCAAATCCAAACAGGGGTATTTATTTAATTCCAGGGTCCTATTTGAATATTTGAAAAATCCATGAGCATGGGTTTGAATCCAAATCACTTTATATTTGATCACACTCATTTATGTGAGTTTTCAAAAATACAAAAGTAATTTTTGGAGAAACTTTATTTCTGGCCATTTGAACTAATTCCTCTGGGGGGTGTTCTCTCTCCCATTTTGATTTCTTTTGAAAATTTTAACATGATGCAAAGTGACTTGCTATTATAGCACATCCCTAACTTGGGGTTGTGACAACTCGCCCCCACTCAAAAGAATCTCGTCCCGAGATTCAGAAGCCTGCGGGAGGAAGGAGGGGTACTCGGCACGGAGACGGTCTTCTCTTTCCCACGTGGCTTCTTTCTCAGAGTGGTGTGACCATTGCACTTTCAGAAACCTAATCTTCTGACGACAATTAACACACTCTGCTGAATCAAGAACACGAACGGGGTATTCTCGATAAGAAAGGTCATCTTGGAGATCAAGCATTTCATGGTCGACTTCGCGGATGGGGTCCTTGAAGCAACGCCTGAGTTGTGACACATGGAATACATCATGTACTCGGGAAAGGTGCGGGGGTAGTTCAAGTTGGTAGGCAACTTCTCCACGTTTAGCAAGAATGCGGAAAGGTCCGATGTAACGTGGGGCCAACTTGCCTTTGATACCGAATCGTTGGGTACCCTTCAGAGGAGTAACCCGAAGGTAAGCCTTCTCGTCCATATTGTAGCTCTCTTTCCTATGATGACGATCATAGTAGCTTTTCTGACGAGACTGAGGGGCTTTCAATTGATCACGGACAATGTGAACTTGCTCTTCTGCTTCCTTGATCATATCCGGTCCAAAGAATTGTCTTTCACCGGTTTCTGACCAGTTAAGGGGTGTTCGACATCGTCGTCCATAAAGGAGTTCAAAAGGAGCCATGTTCAGACTAGATTGAAAACTATTGTTATAAGAAAATTCGGCAAATGGAAGAGACTTCTCCCAATTCTTTCCGAATGAGATAACACAAGCTCTGAGCATGTCTTCAAGAATTTGGTTAACCCTTTCTACTTGACTGCTAGACTGAGGATGGAAAGCTGTAGAAAGGAGAGATGAGTTCCCATAGCATGTTGGAAGCTTCCCAAAAATCTAGAGGTGAAAAGGCTACCACGATCAGAATTGATTTCCAAAGGAACACCATGAAGGGACACAATTCTAGAGACGTAAAAGTCCGCTAACTGGCTAGCAGTTATAGACTCGCGAACTGGAAGGAAGTGAGCAACTTTGGAAAGTCTATCCACCACAACAAATATGGCATCATTTCCTTTCTGGGTTTTTGGAAAGCCAGTGATGAAATCCATACTGACTTTGTCCCATTTCCACTCAGGGATAGGCAAAGGTTGAAGAGTGCCAGCAGGTATTTGGTGCTCGGCCTTAATGCAACGACAAACATCACATTCAGCAATGAACTTAGCAATTTCTCTCTTCATCCTAGTCCACCAAAATCTCTGGCGTAGGTCTCGGTACATCTTTGTGCTACCAGGATGAATCGAAAGGGGTGTGTCATGAGCTTCTTTAAGAATTAGCCTCCTAAGATTGTGTTTTTGTGGTACAACCAATCGAGTGCCAAAGAAAACGACACCTTGATCATTTATGGAGAAACATTTAGCAACTCCGCTAGCAATGTTCTTCTTGATCTCTCGAATACCACTATCACGTTTCTGGGCGGTTATGATTTTATCCTCAAGGGTTGGTTTCGCCACCAAGGTAGAAAGATAACCATGAGGAACAATCTCGAGATTGAGTTTTCGAAATTCCTCATGAAGAAGCGGTTGATACTGTTGTAACATGAGGTTGTTACAATACGACTTACGACTTAGTGCATCAGCCAAGACATTGGCTTTGCCTGGGGTGTAAGAAATTCCTAAGTCATAATCTTTTATCAACTCAATCCAGCGTCTTTGCCTGAGATTAAGATCTGGCTGGGTGAATATATATTTGAGGCTTTGGTGGTCGGAATAGATCTCACAACGATTACCAAGGAGGTAATGTCGCCAAGTTGTCTGGGCATGAACTACGACAGCGAGTTCAAGATCATGGGTAGGATAGTTCTCTTCATGTGGACGCAACTGGCGTGAAGAATAAGCTACCCCATGTCTATCTTGCATAAGTATGCATCCTAACCCTTGCCGTGAGGTGTCACAAAAGATCTCGAAATCCTTTTTGGTGTCTGGAGGCGCAAGTACGGGTGCAGAAGTCAATCTTCTTTTTAGCTCTTGAAAGCTTTCCTCGCACTTGGGAGTCCATTGGAATTTCTTATCTTTCTTGAGGAGTTCAGTTAGAGGCTTTGCAACTTCAGAAAAGTTCTCGAAGAAGGGGCGACAATAGCTTGCTAAGCCTAGAAAACTTCTAACTTTCTTAACCGATTCAGGTGGAGTCCAGTCAAGGACGGCCTGAACTCTCTCGGGGTTCACAGCAATGCCTTTTGCAGAAATCACGTGGCCTAAGTAGGTCACTTCTGGTAGCCAAAATTCACACTTGGAGAATTTAGCATACATGCGATGCTCTCTAAGTTTCATGAATACCAGCCTTAGATGTTCGGCATGTTCTTCTTCGTTCTTCGAGTAGATGAGAATGTCATCGAGGTAAACTACAAAAATTTATCTAGGTACTTGATGACCCTCAACGTAGAGGGATCTATTGCAGTGTTTTCGATAAGTAAGAGTGTCGAACCCAACAAGGAGCAGAAGGTAATAGCAAGTGACTTTGGTAAGGAGATAACTGCAAGCACTGAAAGATAACTTTTTAGGGATTTTCTTGGTATAAGCAACAGGATAGTAAAGACTAGCAGAGTAAAAAGTACTGGATAATAAAGAGTGGCCCAATCCTTTCTTAGCAAAGGAGAGGCCTAGCAACTGAAGTTATAAAAGCTAAAGTGTTCTTGAGGACACACAGGAGAGGTAGTCATGTTCTTTCGCCATATTCCGTATCTGCACTATGTGTTGTGTTGATAAGTGTTTCTGGGTGGATCTATGCTAGTGCACCCTCTAGAATAAGATGAATGCACTCTTATGATTCAACACCTTGCAAGAATCCGCAAATACAAGATAGTAATTAAGGCAAAAGCCTAACCATAGCAATACGATCAGTGATCCATTGTTCCCTTGTGCAAAAGCATGCAAACTGGGGTTCAGGTTTCTGTCACTCCGGCAACCCACCGTAAGCATTCTTTATACACAATGCATTCCCCTAGGTCCTTGATAAGGCGAAGTGTTGAGTGTTCGACTCACACAACACCACTAGGAAAATAACAACACAACTTAAATATCAACCAACACATATTACTTCAACATGATATGGCTACTAGCAACTAGGCTTCTCCCATGTCCTCAAGAACTAAAGTAACTACTCACAAGACATAAAAGAGATCATGATCAGTGGAGATAAATAGATGATAAACAACCTGGACACAATAATACTTCTCCAACAAAACTCAATAGCATTCACCACAAAGTAGTAATCAACACCGATAGAGTAAAGGGGATAAATAGTACAGATTACAACATGAGATGCAATTGTGAGACAAGATTGGATGGAGATGGAGATGGTGCTGATGATGGGGATGATGTTGATGATGATCTCGATGATGCCCATGACGATGGTGATGACGATGGCGACGATCTCCCCTTCCCGAAGGTGATCTCCCCGGCGGAATCTGCCCGCCAGAGATGGCTTTTCTTCTCTGTAGGTTTCCGCCACGGAGCGGCGACAGAACTCCGGAAACTCTCCTCTTTTTAGGGTTTTTGGATCACGAGGAGTAAATAGGCCAGAGGGGGGGAGCCGGGAGTGGCCCCGGGGGTCCAGGCGCCCTCCCGGCGCGGTCAGGGGTGGGGTCGCGCCAGCTGACCGCCTGGGCACCCTGTGGCCCCCCTCTGGTTGCTCTTTTGCGTGTCTTCGTGATCCCGCTGGAAAACAGCCTCCGTCGATTTTCAGGTAATTTGGAGGTGTTCTCCTTCAGCAACTCAGCGTTCGCTTTTTACTGTTGAATCCCGCGTTTGCTGCTTCGGCACCGTAAAGTTGCAAACTGTGTAAAATAAGCCAAAACAACATAAGAATAGCATCATATCATGAAATATATCAATGAATAAGAAATAATTACTATATAAAATAGTGATGCATTTTGGACGTATCAACTCCCCCAAGCTTAGACCTCTCTTGTCCCCAAGCGAATACTGAGCTCGGTAAACCTGTCCACAAGTTTAGAGAGTGAAGTGTCGATAAATAAAATACGGACAAGAAGCATCAAGGTTCCTTCATCAAACTCCAACATCCTCAACAGAAACCTCAACTCATAAGGCCCTCATGATAAAGTACTAACAATTATAATCAAAAGTAGGACTGAGGAAACTCATCAAATTATGGCAAACATAGTCTTGGTCAAAGCACAACTAAATTTTTTTTGAAGCTTTTGAAAGAACATGTTAATAGTCATGAAGTGCTAATGCTAACACAAAGGAAGATGCTTGCTAGGCAAAAGCTTTCGCAAACAACTTACTTATCAAAAGATAATGTCAACAAGGATATGGCATGGCAAAACTTAATGCAGCTCTATATGGATGAATCCTCATCAACATCAAATGTCTGTTCTCTTAGGGAAAAGAAGGAAGTGGGAAAACTGACTCAACATAAAGGTGGAAGAAAGCCTTGTTTTAAAGGCAAGCAGGGAAAACTCATGTGCTATCCTTAAATCAAACAGAATAAAAATAGATTTGGGACGGTGCATAGTTTTTCAATGAATGCTAATAGATAGCTCAATTACTTCTCAAGATGGACAAGTTTCGAGGAACGGCTCCCAAGTGAGGACGATCACATCCCCTTAATCTCCTTTGTTTATCACTGCCAAAGTTTCTGATTTCTCATAGACCAACGTGAAGGAGGGTTTGTTTGTTATATTATCTTTCGAGCTGGGCGCACCCATGCCAGTTCCTCCTCGAATTTTGGGTTTGCAGATTAGACATGCAATCCCGGGATAAAACTTGTCCAACTTGAGAAGATCATGAATTACCCACTACTTCCTCATGAGCTAAACAAGAGGCACAATACAGAAGATTTTGAACATTTAAGGATAACACATAAATTCTATACTTATAGGAGTGGTAGGGGAATACCACGAATAGGAAGGTGTGGTGGACTCATATGGAAGGTAAAGGTTTCAGGGTATGGATGCACAAGCAGAAATCTACTTGGCAAAGATTTTGGCTAGCAAAGGCTTTGAGAGAACAGACAGTTGATGCTAATTTAGATGCAAAACATATAAGGCATAAACATTAAAGTAAGCATAACACATCAAGTTGTCTTCCTTGTCAACATAACACTTCAAGCATAATAACATAAAGGTTTTGGCTATGTCGCTACTTGAGAAAACATGCAAGTTGTCAAGACCAAAGCTATGTTTTCCAGAATTAAATAAAGTTTTCAAAGCCATACCTGATATAAGGTCAATACTCCCCATAAGAATCGTCATATGATGCCGATTGCGTGAATAGAATACCGAGTGCAGCGAAGGAACCAATAGACTTCTCATTAATATTCCAATATAGACGACTCCACACTCACGGATACATTCTCTCCACAGACGGAGTGATAGACCTCAATGGAAACACCTATTTCATATAATAAACTTCCTAGACATGATACGACTCTACTTGACTCTAAAAGACTAAGATAAAGATAAAGATAAAGATACCGGGCACTCCCCCAAGCTTGGAACAAGCTGAGGGGATGCCATTACCCAAGGAGATTTACTCCTCATTCTTGTTCTTGTTGATTCTTCAAATCATTGATGACATGACGAAGGGTTTGGTTTTCCTTCTCCAAGATCTCCACTTGCACCTTTAGTACACGGAAATCTTCACACAGTTGATTTGTGATACGATAGGCTTCGGAGATGGAAGAAATCATACGTTGATCTTCAAGTGTAGGGGCAGTTCCTGAAAGCTTAAGAGAAAGATCATAATAAGGTTGGACACTCCCCAGCATGATGGGGTTGCTTGATCTTCCTCCTTGTGTTGATGGACCCCCTGGTTACTGGGCGGTGATAGTCTTGACTTCTTTTCTCACGGAACGTTCCATCTCCGTTTGCCTTGCAGCGATCTCTTCTTCCGTGCCCAATCTATGTATTTCCCTTGGTTGAGATCTTTCTGGACTTCACGCAGACGCCGTCCCATGAAGTCCTCTCCACTTGAGCCACAAGAAGACATCTCTAACAATAGCTTTTTACCCTGGCAGAAACAGATTGAAGAGAAAACACACGAAATCGCGAGATACGTTGCCGGAACGATCCGGGTGAATATATAGCAAAAATTTCTGCAACAAAAGGAAGGTAACGAGCCAAAGTGGGGTTGGAGACGGAGTCCTGGGTGCCCAGGCGGCCTCCCGGCACGGCCAGGGGGTAGGGCGCGCCAGGGGGGGCGCCTGGGCCCCCTGGAGCTCGTCTCCGGCTCCACTTAGGCCTCGAATTTTCCTAATTTTCCAAAAACTCATAATATGGAACTTTTATGGCGGTTCGCGATGTTTCCTTACTGTAATACATACCTTTTCTTATTCTGCTTCTGTCAGTGTCTGAAACAGGGCTTCAACATGTTCTTCATGAATTGTTGTGCGTATTATATTTACATCAACATTGAGGGGGTCTCCCGCTATGTAATGCTTGAGTCTTTGCCCATTCACAACTTGAGGTTTGGTGCCTTCAAAATTGTTAATCTTAATTGCACCAGACTGGTAGACTTCTTCGATATGAAATGGCTCTTACCACCTGGAAAGTAGTTTACCTGGAGAAAACCTGAAACGGGATCTAAACAATAAAACTTTATCACCAACATTAAATTCACGTTTCAGAATCCTCCTATCATGCCACTTCTTTACCTTTTCCTTGAACATTTTAGCGCTCTCGTAAGCTTCACTTCTCCACTCATCTAGAGAAGTCAAGTTCATGAGACGCTTTTCACCAGCTAACTTTGGGTCAGCATTAAGCTCTCTAACAGCCCAGAAAGCTTTGTGCTCTAACTCTAATGGCAGATGGCAAGCCTTGCCATAGACCATTTTATAGGGGGACATGCCCATGGGGTTTTTGTAAGCAGTTCTATACGCCCACAAAGCATCTCCTAACTTATTTGACCAGTCCTTCCCATTTCTGTTAACTGTCTTCTGCAAGATCAGCTTGATCTCTCTATTGGTGAGCTCAACTTTCCCACTAGTTTGAGGATGGTACGGTGACGCAATCCTATGATTGACATCGTACTTGGCTAGAGCTTTTCTAAAAGCTCCATGCGTGAATTGTGATTCTCCATCAGTCATGAGATACCTACGTACACCAAACCTAGGGAAAATTACATCTTTGAGCATTTTCAAAGATGTTTTGTGATCAACACTTTCAGTGGGGATTGCTTCAACCCACTTGGTTACATAATCAACAGCAACTAATATGTGAGTGTACTTGTGTGAGGAAGGAAAAGGACCCATAAAATCAAAACCCCAACAATCAAAAGGCTCAATCACTAGTGAGTAATTCATAGGAATCTCATTCCTCCTACTAATATTACCAACTCTCTGACATTTATCACAAACTAAAACATAATTTCTAGCATCTTTAAAGAGAGTAGGCCAATAAAAACCTGATTGGAGAACCTTATGTGCGGTCCTCTCACCGGCGTGATGTCCTCCATAGGGACTATCGTGACATTGCTTGAGAATTTCCTTCTGCTCGTGTTCCGGTACGCATCTTCTCACGATCCCGTCTGGACCTTCTTTGAAAAGATGAGGGTCATCCCAAAAGTAATGCCTCAAATCATGGAATAACTTCTTCCTTTGCTGAAATGTTAAACCTGGAGGCAAATACTTTGCAACGATAAAATTAGCATAATCTGCAAACCAAGGATCGGAAAGAGATTGTACTTTAACAACGGCAAGTTGTTCGTCTGGAAAACTGTCGTTGACTGGGATGGGATCATGCGGAATATCTTCCATTCTTGAAAGATTGTCCGCTACAGGGTTGTCTGCTCCTTTTCTATCAACAATCTGCAAATCAAATTCTTGAAGGAGTACCCATCTGATGAGTCTTGGCTTGGCATCCTTCTTCGTCATAAGATACTTAATGGCAGCATGGTCAGTATGAATAATAACTTTAGAATCAACAATATACTGCCTAAACTTATCACAAGCAAACACTACTGCTAAGAATTCCTTCTCAGTAGTAGTATATTTCTTTTGAGCACTATCAAGGGTCTTACTAGCATAATAAATAACATTCAACTTTTTATCAACCCTTTGTCCTAAAACAGCTCCAACAGCAAAATCACTAGCATCACACATAATTTCAAAGGGCAAATTCCAGTCAGGCGGTTGTACTATAGGAGCGGTTATTAAAGCTTTCTTAAGAACTTCGAAAGCCTCCTTACAATCTTCATCAAATACAAAAGGAACATCCTTCTGGAGAAGATTAGTGAGGGGTCTCGAGGTCTTAGAAAAGTCTTTAATAAATCTTCTATAGAAACCGGCATGACCCAGAAAACTACGAATACCTTTAATGTCCCTTGGATAGGGCATCCTTTCGATAGCCTCAATTTTCGCCTTGTCCACTTCAATTCCCCTCTCGGAAATCTTGTGGCCAAGCACGATCCCTTCGTTAACCATGAAGTGGCACTTTTCCCAGCTTAGAACTAAGTTTGTACGTATCCTCGCATCTCTGCAAAACTTTATTAAGATTATGGAGACAGTGGTCAAAGGAAGTTCCATAGACGGAGAAATCGTCCATGCAGACGTCCACAATCTCCTCACAGAAACCATGAAATATTGCAGACATACTTCTCTGAAAAGTAGCAGTGGCATTGCATAAACCAAAAGGCATACGTCTATAAGCATAAGTACCATAAGGACAAGTGAAAGTGGTCTTCTCTTGATCGGCGGTGTTAACATGAATTTGAGAGAAGCCAGAGTACCCGTCAAGATAGCAGAAGTGGGTGTTTTTGGACAGCCTCTCAAGCATCTGATCAATAAAGGGCAGCGGGTAGTGGTCCTTACTGGTTGCCTTGTTCAAATTCCTGTAATCAATACACATTCTATACCCAATAATAATTCTCTGAGGTATTAGTTCATTCTTATCATTAGGGACTACAGCTGTCCCTCCTTTCTTAGGAACGCAATGAACTGGACTTACCCACTTACTATCGGCTATAGGGTAGATAATACCTGCAGCTAGAAGCTTGAGGATTTCGGTCCTCACAACATCCATCATCTTCGGGTTCAACCGTCGTTGATGGTCAACAACAGGTTTGGCATCGGGCTCGAGGTTGATCGTATGTTGACAGATAGATGGACTAATTCCCTTAAGGTCATCAAGGGTATAGCCAATTGCACCACGGTGTTTACGAAGTACTTCCAATAGTCGCTCTTCTTCATATCCTAAAAGGTTAGAGTTGATAATAACAGGATATACTTTCTTTTCATCTAAATAAGCATACTTGAGCGTATCGGGAAGAGGTTTGAGATCAAACACCGGGTCTTCTTTTGGTTTGGATAGAATTTCTAAAGGTTCAACCGGAAGGTAGTGCTTCAGGATAGCAGGTTGTCTCAAGAAGATTTCATCAATTTCATTTCTTTCCTGCATATGAGTATCATTCTCGTGGTCCTCCATGTATTGCTGCAAAGGATCATTAGGGGGAATAGCAATAGAAGCAATACTTTCAATAATTTTATCATCATTAGGTAATTCAGTACCACGAGGCTGCTTGGAAATCTTAGAAAAGTTAAATTCATATGGCTCACCATTGAATTCAACAGAAACTTTACCTTTCTTGCAATCTATAATAACTCCACAAGTTCTGAGAAAAGGTCTACCAAAAATAATAGGACAAAAACTATCTTGTACTGAACCAAGTACGAGAAAGTCGGTAGGATACTTTACCTTTCCGCATAGGACTTCAACATCTCTCACAATCCCAATAGGAGAGATAGTGGCTTTGTTTGCAAGATGAATAGTAACATCAATCTCTTCGAGTTCACACGGTGAAATCTCAGTCATGATCTCTTGGTAAAGTGAATAAGGAATCGCGCTAGCGCTCGATCCCAGATCGCATAGCCCGTAATAATTGTGATCTCCTATTTTAACAGATACAACTGGTGTACCTGAAACTGGGCTTTTATTCTTGGCCGTGACAATGTTAGTTGAAACAACACAAAAATTTATAATAGAATCTGAAACATCATCAGTAGCTAAATCTTTAACCATAGCAACTTGAGGATCGACTCTGATCTGGTCCTCAGGTTCACCTGTTCTTCTCTCACTTTTATTTATGATGCATGTCACAAAAGAGTGCTCCCTTATTCTTGAAGGAAAAGGTGGTTGTTCATATATAACTGCAGGCAAAATAGGATCAGCAACGTGAATATAAATAGGCATTTCTTTGAAAGGCTTATGGTACTGATCCTTCTTCATCTTAGAAGAATCAACATGAGAGGCAAAGTTCTTACAAAAATCAATCATTAGATGGGAATCCAGACCAATCTTAGAGCAAAAGGTATTGAAATAATCAGTTTTCACATATCTCTCAATATAATCATGCTCATAATTTATAGCGGGTTCAATACCTTTATCGATTTCCCAATCTTCAGTATTCTTCTGGATCCTTTCGATGAGATCCCATCTTTCTTCAACGCTCTTTGTCTGAAATACCCCGCTAGAGGAGGCATCCAGCCTTTCCTTGTCCTGATTAGAAAGCATGGCATAAAAATTTGTAAGTATAACATCTTTGGCGAGCTTATGAATAGGACATTTGAACATTAGGGACTTAAGCCTCCCCCAAGCTTGAGCGATGCTCCCTCCTTCGCGAGACCTAAAGTTATAGATGTAATTCCTGTCTCGATAAACTTCATGAAGAGGGTAAAACTTTGTATAAAAGAGAGACTTAAGCTCTTCCCAATTAAGAGAGTGTGGGTTATCGAGGAGCTTATACCAATCTGAAGCTTTGTCCGTGAGCGATACGGAGAATAATTTCTTCATAACGAACTCCAGTGACACACCTGCAAGGTTGAATAATGAACATAGTTGTGATAAATATAGCAAGTGTTCACCTAGATGTCTGTCTCCTGCATAGCGATTGGTTAAGACATAATCGATAATACCAGATGGTATCTTATAAGGCACAATTTCAGTAGGGGTAGGAGTGACTACCTTAGCGGTGGGGCAGCTCCCCGAGAACAACGATCCAATAGTAGGGGTGTTCATAAGGACAAAACAGCAACAGCAAAACTAAAACAAAAATATAAAAGCTTCCTTACCAGCTTCACTTACTAATACCGCTACACTCCCCGGCAACGGCGCCAGAAAACGTAGCTTGATGACCCTCAACGTAGAGGGATCTATTGCAGTGTTTTCGATAAGTAAGAGTGTCGAACCCAACGAGCAGCGGAAGGTAATAGCAAGTGACTTTGGTAAGGAGATAACTGCAAGCACTGAAAGATAACTTTTTAGGGATTTTCTTGGTATAAGCAACAGGACAGTAAAGACTAGCAGAGTAAAAAGTACTGGATAATAAAGAGTGGACCAATCCTTTCTTAGCAAAGGAGAGGCCTAGCAACTGAACTTATAAAAGCTAAAGTGTTCTTGAGGACACACGGGAGAGGTAGTCATGTGCTTTCGCCATATTCCGTATCTGCACTATGTGTTGTGTTGATAAGTGTTTGGTGGGTGGATCTATGCTAGTGCACCCTCTAGACTAAGATGAATGCACTCTTATGATTAAACACCTTGCAAGCATCCGCAAATACAAGATAGTAATTAAGGCAAAAGCCTAACCATAGAAATACGATCAGTGATCCATTGTTCCCTTATGCAAAAGCGTGCAAACTTGGGTTCAGGTTTCTGTCACTCCGACAACCCACTTTAAGCATTCTTTATACACAATGCATTCCCCTAGGTCCTTGATAAGGCGAAGTGTTGAGTGTTCGACTCACACAACACCACTAGGAAAATAACAACACAACTTAAATATCAACCAACACATATTACTTCAACATGATATGGCTACTAGCAACTAGACTTCTCCCATGTCCTCAAGAACTAAAGTAACTACTCACAAGACATAAAAGAGATCATGATCAGTGGAGATAAATAGATGATAAACAATCTGGACACAATAATACTTCTCCAACAAAGCTCAATAGCATTCACCACAAAGTAGTAATCAACACCGATAGAGTAGAGGGGATAAATAGTACGGATTACAACATGAGTTGCAATTGTGAGACAAGATTGGATGGAGATGGAGACGGTGCTGATGATGGGGATGATGTTGATGATGATCTCGATGATGCTCGTGACGATGGTGATGACGATGGCGACGATCTCCCCTTCCGGGAGGTGATCTCCCCGGCAGAATCTGCCCGCCAGAGATGGCTTTTCTTCTCTGTAAGTTTCCTCCACGGAGCGGCGGAAAAACTCCAGAAACTCTCCTATTTTTAGGGTTTTTGGATCACGAGGAGTAAATAGGCCAGAGGGGGGAGCCGGGAGTGGCCCCGGGGGTCCAGGCGCCGTCCCGGCGCGGCCATGGGTGGGGCTGCGCCAGGTGGCCGCCTGGGCACCCTGTGGCCCCCCTCTGGTTGCTCTTTTGTGTGTCTTCGTGATCCTGCTGGAAAACAGCCTCCGTCGATTTTCAGGTAATTTGGAGGTGTTCTCCTTCAGCAACTCAACGTTCAGTTTTTACTGCTAAATCCTGCGTCTGCTGCGTCGGCACTGGAAAGTTGCAAACTGTGTAAAATAAGCCAAAACAACATAAGAATAGCATCATATCATTAAATATATCAATGAATGAGAGAGAATTACTATATAAAATAGTGATGCATTTTGGACGTATCAGTACTCCATGAAGATCGAATTCATCATGCGCGAGAAAGTGGCGGGGGCATTGGTTAAACCAAAGGACATGACGGTGTACTCGTAAAGACCATAACGAGTAGTGAAAGCCGTTTTGGGAATGTCCTCGTTTCGAATTTTGATTAGATGATAACCTAATCTCAAATCCATCTTGGGCAGTGGGTACTTGTTCTTTATTGTCGCTAGATTTAGCGGGCGATAGTCTACGCACATCCTTTCTGTTCCATCTTTCTTCGTTACGAACAGAACGTGGCAACCCCATGGCGATGAGCTAGGGCGTATGAAGCCTTTTGCAAACAACGCTTCAAGTTGGATTTTAAGCTCAGCTAGCTCATGTGGGGCCATTTTGTATGGGCGTCTGGAAATTGGTGTGGTTCCTGGCATAAGATCCACTATGAACTCTACACATCTGTCGGGTGGCATTCCCGGCAGCTCTTCAGGAAAGACATCCGGGAAGTCACGAACCACCAGAACATCTTCAAGGTTGGGAAGGGGAAGCACATTAAAAGAATGCACCTGGGTTCTTGTTCTTGGTGAGGAGTAATCTATTGTCTGGCCTGAAGGATGTGTAAGTCTAACTGACTTGGATTTACAATCAAGAAAAGCATGTTGTCTTGATAACTAATCCATACCAAGGATGACATCAATGTCTGAAGACTTGAGGGCTATGAGTGAAGCAAGGAATACTAAACCCTCAATTGCAATTTGATTACCATGGCTTACCCTATTAGTTTGCCATTTTGAACCAGGAGTTTGAATGATCATAGGGGTGAACATTTCATCAAAGGATATCTCATGCCGAAGTGCATAACTCTCCGACATGAATGAGTGAGATGCTCCTGGATCGAAAAGTACAGAAGTGGGAACAAAATTTACTGGGAGCGTACCATGAATGACGTCAGAAGTACCATCAGATTCCTCAGTTGAGATTTGGTTCACATGTCCAAGACTTGCGGAAGTGGAAGGCTTGGCGGTGGAAACCTTCGGGGGTGGTTTGGCACGAACAGTGGGGTTCCCTTTGGCATGGGTTGGAGCATTTTGATTGACTGGGCACTCACGAGAATAGTGACCAGGCTGGCCACATCTGAAACAGGCTCCAAAGATAGTGCGGGGAGCTGGGTTGTTTGGTGGAGCTGGTGGACGAGGCGGCACAAGGGATGGCCTCGGTGGGTTTTTTTGGGGAAACAAACTGTTAGGAATCCAGATCATGCGCTTGTGAGGACATGAACTGGAAGAAGGGGCAAGCTCAAGAGCATGCTTGCGAGACTTCTCGAAAACTTCATTGCCATGCTCAGCTCTGAAGGATCTGTTGACTAAATCCTCAAAGGTGGCAAACTCAAGGAGGTTGAGATCATGACGAAGGATGGGGCTAAGTCCCTTGCGGAACCTTGCCTGCTTTCTGGCATCGGTGGTGATCTCATCTTGGGCATAACGAGCAAGACGGTTGAACTCCCTCACATACTCATGAATGGACATCTCTCCTTGATTCAGATTGCAGAACACTTCCTTCATGCGCTCCATCTACTCATCCAGAATGTGGTACCCTCGAAAGGCAACACAGAACTCCTGCCAAGTCACTATGTGACCATCTGGCTGCATTGCAACATAGTTCTCCCACCACTGAAGAGCAGCACCTTCCAAGAAGTATACCGCGAAAATAACTCGGCCATCGGGAGCAACATGTGCTGTATCAAGCTTACGCTCGATGGAACGGAGCCAATCATCAGCTTCGAGGGGCTTAGAAGAACATCGGAATACCGGTGGCTTGAGGAAGATGAAGTCCTGAATGCTGACCACCACATTACGATGGTGGGCGGTATTCTGCTCGATGAGCTCCATAAGGTGTGTTTGATCATGTCTATTCCGCTCAGCTTCCATCATGATTTCCGCCGCAGAAGGCGGTGGTGGAGGTTCATCATCATTTTGATTCCGATCACGGTCTCGATTCCGAAGAACAACACTACGAGTTCCACCTGACATCCTGTGTGATAAAAATCAACAATCAGAACAGGTTGTACGATGGAGGCAAGGATAAAAGGATATGACTTAGGCGGAAAAGATAATAATGCGAAGGCAATGACTCAAAGAAAACGGAACAAATACGGCAGCATAACGGCTACACTGGGATGGAAAATGAAACAATCTCGAAGAAATTGGACAGAACTTCTTCAAGGAACTCAAAACACGGAGACTCTGGACAAACACGAGCATCCTACGGCTATAAGGAGGCAATCAACGAGATGTTCTAGTAAGACATAGATGAGCCTAGTCCTATCATCCCGTAGAAAAGATAAGGGTGAATCAGAACTCAGATCGATGAGGGTAAGGAGAAAAAAGAAGCCTTATGTTGCTCCCTTATATACCCAGAGTAACTATATAACTATAGAAGGCTAGACTCGACTTCGGCCAAGGCTGATAATCCTACAGTCAGTCCTGCTCTGATACCAAGTCTGTCGGGACCCGGGGTTAGCGTATGCAAGACTCGCTACAACACAATCATATGGAGACCCGAGAACCGTACCCACTTGTCTAAGCAGACAAGGCCAAGCACAGAACATTCTCGGAAAGCATCGAACGTGAGGGGCATCCCATCCAGGACGGATGATCAACTGAAATGGGTCCTCATCGTCCGCACACAAGTCTAAATGATATGGGTGGTGAACTCCCATACTCATAGACAAGTCGCCTCAACCATACTATCGATTGTATTATAACCCTTACATAGACTTACTCCAGCCCGATCACTTAGTCGGGGTCTAGGGAGGGCTCGATCATAAATCAAAGTGTGCACGTGAAGGAGTCACGAGCAATCGCATCGCGATGCCCCAAGCTGCGCACAACTAAGGGCCACTTGGTGTATAAAAGACCGCCAGCCAGATCACAACTAAGGTCTCGAAAACCCATACTAAGACATGCATGTTATAATCATACACGCAGCACACATGTCTAGTATGAACAGCAGATATCATTGCAATTCTCTACAAAGTATACAACTTTATTGATAACTCTTACAGAGTGCACACAGAGATCACAAGTTTTTGATCCAACATTACATCAAACATGCGGAAGCAAAGTAGGTCTGAGTACAGACAAGTTTAACAAATGGCTTAGAGAAGCCTTATCTATAAACAAGCCCTTCCACGACGGAACAGTCGTCTGACTGGGACTACACTAGCTTGATCAGTCATCGAGCTCCAGGAAGAATCCACCTTCGGGGTCAGGGGGGTTCATCTAAAACATAGAATAAGCAAACGTGAGTACAAAGTCGTACTCAGCACGACTTACGTAGGAACTATACTACTCATGCACATGTATCAAGGTAAAGGGAGGTGGGGTTCAAATGCAGAAGTGCCAGCTTTGACTTGGCTAGTCCTGAACTACGAGTACCAGACTTGAGGTAAGAAGCGTACACGAGTCCAGTACCATCTCCAACCAATTACACCACTATGGTGCCTTCCTCGACTTCCCCACGAGAAAGCACGCCATAGCACTCACGCTTATCTTGGCAAGTTTTATAAGTATCCAGTTCAAGTTGTCTAATAATCGAGCATAGCTTTCCAAGTAGTCCCTTACCGCGGACGCAGCTATTCGAATAGTTTATTAACCCTACAGGGGTGTACTGCTACACACATGAAACGATCAGTTACCGCCGGGATCTCGTCACCCTTCAAGCGGGTGTCGGCGAGGATAATTTCCACAAATTTTACCTCACAGCCAACTCTAGTACAATGGAGACGCCTATCTGGCCTGGAATCCACATTGTGAACCCGACCGGTTTACCGATGTGGTCCCAGAAGATGTGTGCAGGGTCCCAAGCCGGTCTGAATAGCCGTTCTTCCACTTCGCAGACCGTGCCACAGACCTACCAGAACTCCAAACTAATGCGACTCATTGAACTGAGAAGGGGTGATTTAGTAGGTTGAGCGGGGGTCCATGTGCCCAACAAGTGGTAGTACTCTTCGTCTTGGATCACCACACAAGAACTCGGTCTTAAGGCGATGTTCAACGAGACAACCCACTGTGTACTCCTACACAGCCTCTCATCGTTCACCTTGTATTAGGGTAGATTCACCAACACAGTTTCACTTTCATCAACACCATGTTCATTATCATCCCGACTCACATCAAAAACATCCTCATTGTAAACTCTAAGCATGCAATGAGCAGTAACAGTTGTAGGGGCCACATGATATCAAACAACTCCTATGTCAGCTAGGATTGTGGTTTTCTTACTACTGTGACAAGATGATAGGTCATGCATCGGATATGGGTTCAACTATGCGGTAGAATCGATCAAGGTGATCTCCTAAACATGCATAAGCGAGACTGAGAGGGAATTGGGATTTTATAGACATGATCAATGGGGGTTTGCTTGCCTTGATGACGAGGTTCAGTCACGGGGTCTTCAACGAAGGGGGTGATCTCGGGTTCCGGCTCCACTTCTATCCGGGCAAACAATACAAACAAAGTGATCAACATAAGGTACAATGCACAAGAACATGATCAATTGTATAAGGTGATGTTCATGGTACTGATGTGTTCAGCATTCCATTTAAAAGGAGTATATTGCATTTGAAATGCAAATTCAAACTCCATTTGATTTATCGATGAATTTCAAATGCATTTGAATCCATGAATGTTCATTTGAAATGGTTTATCATGAAGTGATGTGGTATAGTTGAGGTAAAGTCTCTGATGTGTGGATAAATCCATCTAGAAGAAGTGTGTTGCAAAGTCATTTGCAAATTCACTCCAAATTTGAATTCAAATTAAAGCCATATGGAAGTTTGCCACTGTTCACCCAATTTAAATTGGTCAAACATACAAACAAAGTCCATATTCATATTCCTTGGATTTTTTGATAATTTTAGACATATTATTTGCCCAATTTGGAGTTAAAATGAATTAATTATGATTTTCCAAAGTTTGGGCTACTTTCTGAAATTTTCTGGATTTAAATAAATCAGTTATTCGATTTACTGCGTCAGCCTGACGTCAATGTGACATCAGGGGGCAGCTGACGAGTGGGAACAGCTTGTCAGTGGGGTTTAGTTTAATTAGTTTCTGTTTAAACTAATTTGGGTTAGTTAGCTAACCTGGGCCCACTAGTCAGTGGCCCAGGGGGTAGATTAGGAGGGGGGTTAGATCGGGGGGGGGGGGGGCTGGCTAATGGCGAAGGCGAGCTACTGTTCGCCGGGGAACTCGCCGGACTTTAGTTTTAGGGCACGGGGGTAGTAGCTGGGGGCACGGGGACGCTCAGCACGAAGCCGCGCATCTGCTGGAGCAGTCGGGGGCCAAAGGCATGGCCCGTGGCGTCGGCTACTTCAACCACGTCGGCAGTCCGAGCACTGACCTCGCCGGGATCGGGCTCCGGGGCACGGGAGGAGGCGTGGATAGAGGCAAAACGACGAGTGGCTCACCCCGATTCGAATGGAGAAGACGGCGGGGTCGGGGGTCTCTCGACGGCGACGAAGTTGACGGCGAAGAAGCCACGATGGCCGGAGCACCTCGGTGGAGCTAGCGTCGGCTCTGGTCCAAATTGGGGCGCTTCCTCCTTCTAGACGACGAAGTCGGTGATGGCGAGCCCGATGGACATCTTTGAAGAGGCTCTAGATCACGGTGGCCACGATCTCCAGCGTCGGTGACCTGCGGTGGCGCGCTGTTGTCGGTGGGGAAGAACAGTAGAGGGCGCGAGAGCGAGGGGAAAGAGGGGGAAGTGAGAGAGAGCGAAGCGGTCGTCTCTGTGGCGCGGTTTGGAGGGCTGGGGAGGCCTGGAATCCCCTGGGCGTCGAGGTAGCGCTAGTGCGCGCTCTGGCCGCCTTCGAGCTGCTTCGCGCGGGGAGGAGGAAGACGACAAGCCGGGATGGTGGGCTGGGCCAGCTGGGGGTTAAGTTGGGCTGAAAGCGAGGTAAGCCTTTTTTACTTTTTCTGTTTCTTTTTCTTTTCTGTATTTTGTTTTGTCTTTGCTAAATAATTAGCTAGACATTTTTATAATTGCTCAAATATTTTATATGGCATTACATGACCAGTAGCTAGTCATATCCAGAGTTTGAACATTTTTGAAATTCAAAAATATTTGAATTCAAATCCAAACAGGGGTATTTATTTAATTCCAGGGTCCTATTTGAATATTTGAAAAATCCATGAGCATGGGTTTGAATCCAAATCACTTTGTATGTGATCACACTCATTTATGTGAGATTTCAAAAATACAAAAGGAATTTTTGGAGAAACTTTATTTCTGGCCATTTGAATTAATTCCTCTGGGGGTGTTCTCTCTCCCATTTTGATTTCTTTTGAAAATTTTAACATGATGCAAAGTGACTTGCTATTCTAGCACATACCTAACTTGGGGTTGTGAAAATTTGTCTGGCCAAAATCTCATCCTGAGGAAGGATTCCCCGAGTCTTGTAATCCAAGTAAGGTATGACCCATGAGGGTGTGGCATGAATTGCAGCAACTAAAGCCGGCTCTGGATCCGGCTTTGCTATGTCTTGCTCTGTTGGTGGTTGTACAGACGGTTTTGTTAGGACATCTAGGAATACGTTTGGAGGGACCAGCTTTCGCTGAGAGACGAGTCGGGACAGGGCATCTGCTGCTTCGTTTTCCCTACGGTCCATATGATACACCTGGTATCCAACGAAAATTCCGGCTTGTCTTTGCACTTCTCGTCGATAAGCTGCCATTATGGGATTCTTGGAATCCCATTGTCCTGACACTTTTTGAGAAACGAGATCAGAGTCGCCATAGCATTGGATCCAACTTATGCTCATTTCACGAGCCAGCCGTAGCCCATGAAGTAAGGCTTCATACTCTGCTGCATTGTTGGTGCAAGTGAACTGCAACTGCAGAACGTAGCAGAATTTCTCCCCTTTAGGTGATGTAAGGACCACGCCGGCTCCTGACCCTTGGAGCTGCCGACTTCCATCGAAGTGCATCGTCCAATATTTGGTGACTGGCTTCTCCGGAGATGTTTGGATTTCCGTCCAGTCATTGATGAAGTCGACTAACGCCTGGGATTTGATGACCATTTGAGGTTTATATTTGATGTGATAAGCCCCCAACTCTATGGCCCACCTTGCAATCCTTACCGTGGCTTCCCGTTTTGGATGATATCTGCAAGTGGTGCTGAGCTGGCTACAATTATGGGGTGCTCCTGAAAATAGTGTTTAAGCTTCCGACTCGCCATGAATACACCAAGAACCAATTTCTGGCAATGAGGATAACGTTGCTTCGATGAAGTCAAGACCTCACTGACATAATAAACTGGCCTTTGCAGGGGGTGCTCTTTGCCGGCTTCCATACGCTCAACGACAGCCACAGCGCTGACTGCTCGATTGTTGGCTGCGATATAAAGTAACATAGGTTCCTTTGGCTTGGGACCCGCCAAGATTTGAGCCTGGGATAGCTGCTTCTTCAATGACTCTAGGGCCTGATCGGCTTCGTCATCCCAGACTAACGTTTCTGATTTCCTCAAAAGTCGGTACAGGGGGATTACCTTTTCACCGAGCCGGCTTATAAACTGACTTAGAGTGGCTATACATCCTGTGAGTCGTTGGACTCCCTTTACTGAGGCCGGCTTCTGAAGAGTCATGATAGCGTTGATTTTCTCCGGGTTTGCCTCGATGTCTCTCTCTGATACTATGTATCCAAGGAGCTTACCTGCAGGTACCAAAGGTGCATTTAGCCGGGTTTAACTTCATCTGGTACTTGCGCAGATTTTTGAAGGTTTCTTGTAAGTCACTGATGAATGAGTCGGCCAGTTGGGATTTGATCACTATATCATCCACGTAGGCATGCACGTTGCGCCCAATCTCCTCTTTGAGGAAACTCTGCACTGTTCGTTGATATGTGGCCCCCGCATTCTTAAGACCGAAAGGCATAGAAGTGTAACAGTAGATCCCGAAGGGGGTGATGAAAGTCGTTTTCTCTTGATCCTCAAGGGCTATCTTGATCTGGTGATAACCAGAATAGGCGTCAAGGAAACATAGGAGCTCACATCCCGCAGTCGAGTCTATTATCTGGTCAATATGAGGCAGCGCAAAGGGATCCTTCGGGCAGGCTTTAGTTAAGTCAGTGTAGTCGATACACATACGCCAGGTCCTGTTCTTTTTCAAAACAAGGACCGTGTTTGCGAGCCATTCTAGATAGAAGACTTCCTTGATGAACCCGGCGGCGAGGTTCCGGGCTATTTCTTCCCCAATAGCGTTTCTCCTTTCGTCGTTGAAACAACGAAGGAATTGCTTCATCGGCTTCAGCTTTGGATCTATATTTAGGTGGGGCTCAGCGAGCTCCCTCGGGACACCTGGCATATCAGAGGGTTTCCATGCAAAGATGTCCCGATTCTCACGGAGGAACTCGATGAGCACGCTTTCCTATTTATCAGATAACTCTGTCGCAATGATGAACTGTTGAGAAGAGTCACCAGGGAAAAAGTCAACTCTCTTTGTATCCTGAGCCGGTTGGAACTTGGGATTGTTGTCGGGGGTCGGTTTCTTCAGGATTGTGGGGTCTGCCGGGTCTACCTTTTCTTGGTATACTGACAAGTCCTCTTTGGCGCGTGCCGATTCGGCGAATTTGACATGCTGTTCGTCACACTCCACTGCCCTGGACCGACTTCCATCCACCGTAATCGGGCCATTAGGACCCGGCATCTTTAGCTTTAAGTAGACGTAACATGGCAGAGCTATGAATTTAGCGTAAGCCGGTCTGCCTAAAATGGCGTGATATGGGCTCTCGAGTTTTACCACTTCAAAGGTATGAGCTCGGAGCGGAAATTTTAAGTGTTTCCAAAAGGTGTCTCCAGGTAAATCTTGCCTATCAGACGTGCCGACTTGCCTGGGACTATTCCGTGGAAAACGGTGTTGGAGGGTTGCGGCTGTTTTTGGGTCAGCCCCATCCTGCGGAAAGTTTCGTAGTAAAGGATGTTGATGTTGCTCCCTCCGTCCATGAGTACTTTGTCAAGTGTGTATCCTCCAATTTGTGGAGAGACTACTAGAGCCAGGGCCCCCGGGTTATCCACCACTGAGGGGGGGGCGTGGTCATCCCTTGTCCAAGTGATTGGCTGTTCTGACCAATTGAGCCACCTGGGCCAAGCCGGCTCTGCGTTCATAGCCATAGCGGCTCTCCGTTGCAGCTTCCTATCCGTCCGGCAACTACTGGTGGTGAAAACGTGATATGCTGCATGGTCACGGGGTTGTTTCGGGTTTGTTTGAAATCCAGCAAGCCCTGACTGATTTTGTTGGCCCCTCCTCCGGGTCCTTGGTGTTGAGGCATTGCACCGGCTCCTTGGTAGCCAGGATTTTGGTTGTTACCATTCTAGCCGGCTCCGCCACCTGACCCGGGAGGTCCCTGGTTCCCACGCCGTGCAAACTCTTTCATGAAATTGCAATCTTCCCAGGTGTGGTTGGCTGGGCGATCGGGTTTACTATGGGTTGGGCAAGGACTCTTCATAGTTGCTTCAAAGCTGTTTGGGCGAAAAATTCCTCCTGACTTGCGGTAGTTGTTGCCCCCCTGCTTCTGTCTTTGGGAGCCCACATTTGTGTTGGCTACCAAGTCAGAAGTAGTCTGGTCAAGAAGTCGCTTGGTTTGCTGACTCTGACTCTGGGATGTTTTACCGCCGTTTTTATTCTGGCCGGCTTTATCCTGTTGAGGTTCAGTATCCTTGGTTTTGTCAGATTCGGCGTATTTGATAACCGCGTTCATGAGCTCTCCTATATCCTTGACCGTCGTTTTGAGTCGGCCAAGCTTGTGTACTAGGGGCTTGAACTTGCAGTTCCTTTCCAAGACAATGACGGCTGTTTGGGCAGTGATGGTGTCCGAGGAGTGGATTATTTCTTCTACCCGTCATGCCCAACTTAGGGTCGACTCTCCTTGCTTCTAGACACAATGCTCCAAGTCAAAAATTGTAGTAGCTCGTCAACATGTGCCTTGGAAGTTTTTCATGAACTTTTCCTTGAGATCCGCCCAAGAGGTGACAAAATTTTCTGGGAGATTTTTGAACCATGTGCGAGCCGACCCTTCCAACATCATTGTGAGTAACGGGCAAAAACTCCTTCGCTGGCTTGTAACATGTCCATGGCTAGGTCGTAACTTTTGATCCAAGCTGCCGGGTCCATGTCAGCTGTATAGTTCGGGATCTTACGTGGGCCCTTGAAGTCTGATGACAAGTGTGTATTTCGTAGAGCCGGCACCAGGCATCGATTGCCCACGGATCTGCTGATGAACTCAGTGTCTTGATCTTGGGGTGGAGGACTGGCTCTACGCGGCGTTCGGTATTGAAGCCGACCGGTAGGTCTTGGATCCTTAATGCCCCCTGAGGGTCCGGAGGTGGTGGAGCTCTACGCTGGCGATGGCTGCTCGAGCCGGCGGGAGCCGGTGAATCTTCTTGCTGGCTCACACTTTGATATGGGGTCTCGTGTAAGTATTTGAATCCCTGTGAGTACTGGGCTTGCTGTGTGATTGCGGTTTTGAGTAAATCGATTGCCCCTCGAGTGGCCTGGTCCACCGGAGTGTCTCCATGCGCAGGCACGTTGGCGAGGAACCGTGTTGCTGCCACCACGTTAGCCATGGGGTAATTGAAATGATTCGGAGGTGTATGGAACCGTTTCTGCCGTGGTGAGGAAGCAGGTTGCCTTGGTGGCGTGAACCCTGGAGGCGTATCCTGGAATAGTATCCGTGCCTGGAGATCAGCAGGAATCCGGATCGTGGGCCCTGCAAGGCGTGTGTTGGCGACACTCAGCTTCTGATCTTCTATCAACTCCGACTCGTGTTGTAAGTGATGTCACGAGAGTTTACTTCTCGCCCCTCGTTGGTTTACCCAAAGTGGAAGGTGAGATGTAGCGTAGCAGCAATTTCCATTTGCGAAGATGCTAAGGTTTAGATTGTCTCCAGTAGGACTCCAAAAACGATAAGTAGGTGGTTCGGCAAGTGATGCGCTGTTGATAATCACTTGCTTCTCCTGGACCTACACACACAACAAATAACTTGGCTTCCCAACGAGTACAGAGGAGTTGTCAATTCCTTTGGCCTTGTTTTTTACAAAGGATAAAACGCACGGGATAATAATGATAGTGATAGCAACGGAAAAGATAGATAAAGCAGTAAATTGATAGAGGGTGTAAACAGTATTGGAAATATGGACCGGGGTCCTATGATGTTCACTAGTGATGTCTCTCTCCCAAAAGACGATAAAAGAACCATGCGAGGTAAACAAATTACAGTTGGGCAATTGACAGGATTATGTGCGCAAACCAATGCTAATTATGCTATAAAGAAAGGAAGAGGCTCAAAATCTTGCGCGGTACACCAAAACAAGTAGACCGAAATCCATCTGCATCTACCTACTAATCATCCACCTTGAGATATCTATCCAGAACATCTCGCTGGTATTAAGTTGTGAATCCCACGCAAATTGTAAACTCAAAGCAACAGACAACTGCATTAAAGAACTTTGCGTAAAGTAAACAATCCTTGCACCCGCAAGTACAAACACTGTTGTTTTCCCCCTTGTGGCAACAACACATCCCCTAGACTCATGTTTATGTCACTCAAGCTAGTCATCAGGGGGCATGAACCCACAATCATGCATAACGCTCCCTCTTGGAGTCACTACCTACTACTTGGCCAAAGCAATAAACAGCAACGGAGAACATGCAAGAATTACTCAAGAACATAAATATAAAAGAGGAGAATCAAATATATTACTCAAACACAATATGAACATAATCTCATAATCCATCGGATCCCAGCAAACTCAGCATAGCAACAGCAGAAATATTACATATGTGCCTCGCCTATGATTGTCACATCATATCTATCATTTGACCATCTCGCCTATGATTGTCCTCATTGATGTGAGACTTTCTCACCCTTTTTGTCTTCCTCCTCCACCATATTTCTCTCTTTGCCATCCAAAGTGTCAACTCTCGTGCTTACGCTCATCCATTGTATGAGTGCTCAAAATATCGAAAAAGAGTGGATCAAATTGACTTGTACCTGGCTAGTGGTCTGGGGACGAGTCAAGATAAGATTTCAAAGAAGACCAAGTGTGAAACTTTAGTAGATTGAGTTCTCAACACAAAAATACTTTTTTCTCGTATTCCCTATCCCCCTTCTTGCACGCAAACACCATCTGGAGACATTCGAGTCACGGACAGCGAGAGCTCTTGGACCCTTTGTTTTTTTGTTGCTTGTGTCAATGCTAATATAGACTCTTGCTTGTTAAGACTTGAATTGAATTGCATGCTTTGATTGCTTTACTTTCAAAGTTCTTATATGGTTGCTAGCATGTCACCATAGAAATTATGCTTTTTATCATTTACCTACTCGAGGACGAGCAGGAATTAAGCTTGGGGATGTTGATACGTCCCAAACGTATCTATAATTTCTGCTTGCTCCATGCATGATTTGTGTGACTTTGCCATGTTTTGCTTGAACTTTCATACACTTTTGATCATATTTGGACTAACCTATTAACTCAGTGCACCCAGTTGCAAGTTCCTGTTTTCTGTTGTTTTTATATTTCAGGTTTTCCGTCCATTAAAAGTGCTCCAAAAATTCCGGAAAAATTATATAAAAAATCAGCGTCTCGGAAGCTTCCGGAATAACCAAGACATGGCAGGAGGGCCACCACCAGGGGCCCAGGAGGGTGCCCGGCGCGGGTCCCCCCTAGGTCGCGCCAACTACCCTCCTGGCTGCCCTGTGGCCCCCCTGGCCCCCTCCTTTGGCCTATATTTAGCCCCCGCAGAGGAAATCCCTAATATCGAAGTACTTTTTCCAGAAGCGATTCCGATCTCCGCCACCATCGCAGATAAGCTTCAGGGGACCAGAATTCCTGTGCCAGCACCCTGCCGGGACGGGGAAGTGCCCCCGGATTCATCTCCATCGACGTTGCTTCCTCCCTCCATGAAGCGGGAGTAGTTCCTCCTCGGGGCTGAGGTTTCTACCAGTAGCTATGTGTTCTTATCTCTCTCCCATGATGTGATCTTCGTTGTGATCATAGGCTAGGTTAATCTAGGGTGATCCCATGATATTTTCCCTTCCTCTATGTATTGGATTTGATGTACTCACTTGATCTTATCTAGTATAATCCCCGAGACCATGGTGACAGCGGTCTATTGGACATGGGTTAGAAGAATATTATCATGAGTGATTTCCTCTTTTGTGTGTTGATTTAAGATTGAGAGTCTCTTAGTGCTTGTCTTTGACTATACTTGAGATATGTTGTGGTGATTGTGATACTCTCTTTGGATGGCCGCGGTGACATTGGGAAATCCATAGATTGAGAACTACGAACTTTGAGGTGTGCTTTTGTAGCCCTACATAATTCTCGTCCTCTCTTGACCACAAAGGAATGACCTCCGAGTACGTCTCCAATGCATCTTTTAGTGGAAATATCATGTGATTAGACTATGTTAATGTTGTTGGGAGTTGTCACTTGTGAAAGTATGAAGCCTAGGCCTTGTTTCCACCATTGTTACACCGTTTACACTCACGTTTACTACATGTTTGCTTGCTGCACTTTTTATTACAAATTTATATTACTTTGTTTTGCCACACCTATCACCCATATTTTACCATCTCCTCGCCGAACTAGTGCACCTATACAAATCCTAGTTGTATTAGGTGTGTTGGGGACACAAGAGACTTCTTGTATCTTAATTGCAGGGTTGATTGAGAGAGGCCATCTTCAACCTCTACTTCCCTGAGTTCGACAAACCTTAGGTCATCCACTTGAGGGAAATTGCTGCTGTCCTACAAACCTCTACGCTTGGAGGCCCAACATAGTCTACAAGAATAGAAGCGTGTGTAGACATCACCGGGGAACTTGAATCTCCCATGAATCTTCTCTAGGAGGTGGTTCTCCAAAGATCCTCCGGGTGCTTCTCTAATGTTTGTTTGGTTGATATTGACTGTCTCTCGAAGGATGCATGCCACGTCGTTGCCGTAGCATGCCGACACCTCTGGCGGACTTACGATGTCGAAGGTGCCAGGGTGCACCTCGTGGACATCAAGTCTTCCGATGCGGAGCTTGTTTGGGGCCTGGGGTTTCTGCTTCCTCTTGGTCCTACCACCATCCGTGGTCTGGTTGGCACCATCTGTGTCGGTGGTCTCGGTGTTGCCCCCCCTCTGTGTTGTCGCTGTTAGCAGCACGCTCTATGATGCGAAGGGGTTTTTGGGCCTGCGGCCCGGAGTCCTGACTAGTTATATAGTCGAAAAATGCTTGAGGTGGTTCTGGTGGCTTAATAGGGTCGGCTTAATAGGATTCAATTTAATTGTAGAAAAAAATGATAAAGTAATAATAAAAATGACCTATGTTTTGCCGGAAGGTCGTTTAATTCCCATTGCGGCAAATCCCGGGCACTCGATATGTCCTACTTTTCTAGCACAAGTCATGCCGAAATCCACGAAATTTTTTGGCATGACCTTTGCTAAAAAACGGACATAGCGAGCGCCTGGAATTTACCGAAACGGAAATGAATCAACATTCCGGCAAAACATAGGCCACTCGGATCCCTGCAAACATATTTTTTGTAAAGGCACAATAGCCACAGCACAATGATGTTCCTCCTCATTTGGTAAAAACAAATATTATGTTGCTCCTCATTTGGTATTAAAAAATAAGAACACATACATAAACTGAAGCATATATAGCACAAAAGAACTTGTTTTTGATATAACACAAAAATTGCTAATTCAATATAGCAGTAAACAAATTTTAAAATGCTAAGTACAAATTTTAATTGCTAATTCAATATAGCAGTGAACAAATTTTCTAATAAGAATAGATGTTGCACTAATTCACTAGATGCTAATTCAATCACCCATTTTATATAACTAACAACTAACAAATAGTTTTTCAATTTGAAATTTTTCTAATAAAAACTAACAATTTGATACGTCCAAAATGCATCACTATTTTATATAGTAATTCTTTATTATTCATTGATATATTTCATGATATGATGCTATTCTTATGTTGTTTTGGCCTATTTTACATAGTTTGCAACTTTTCGGTGCCGAAGCAGCAGACGCAGGATTCAGCGGTAGAAAGTGGACGCTGAGTTGCTGAAGAAGAATACCTCCAAATTACCTGAAAATCGACGGAGGCTATTTTCCAGAAGGATCACGAAGACACGCAAAAGAGCGACCAAAGGGGGGCCACAGGGTGCCCAGGCGGCCACCTGGCGCGGCCCCCACCCTGGCCGCGCCGGGAGGGCGCCTGGACCCCTGGGGCCACTCCCGGCTCCCCCTTTGGCCTATATATCGCTCATATATCAGAAACCCTAAAACAAGGGAAGTTTACGGAGTTCCGCCGCCGCTCCGTGGCGGAAACCTACAGAGAAGAAAAGCCATCTCTGGCAGGCAGATTTCTCCGGGGAGATCACCTCCCGGAAGGGGAGATCATCGCCATCGTCATCGCCATCATCACGGGCATCATCGAGATCATCATCAACATCATCCCCATCATCAGCACCATCTCCACCTCCATCCAATCTCATCTCACAATTACAACTCGTGTTGTAATCCGTACTATCTATCCTCTCTACTCTATCGGTGTTGATTACTACTTTGTCGTGAATGCTATTGAATTTTGTTGGAGAAATATTATTGTGTCCAGATTGTTTATCATCTATTTATTCCCACTGATCATGATCTCTTTTATGTCTTGTGAGTAGTTAATTTAGTTCTTGAGGACATGGGAGAAGTCTAGTTGTTAGTAGTCTTATGATGTTGAAGTAATATGTGTTGGTTGATATTTAAGTCGTGTTGTTATTTTCCTAGTGGTGTTGTGTGAGTCGAACACTCAACACTTCGCCTTATCAAGGACCTAGGGGAATACATTGTGTACAAAGAATGCTTACGGTGGGTTGCCGGAGTGACAGAAACCGAAACCCCAATTTGCACTCTTTTGCACAAGGGAACAATGGATCACCGATCGTATTGCTATGGTTAGGATTTTGCCTTAATTACTATCTTGTATTTGCGGATGCTTGCAAGGTGTTTAATCATAAGAGTGCACTTATCTTAGTCTAGAGGGTGTACTAGCATAGAACCACCCACTCAACACTTATCAACACAGCACATAGCACCGATACAGAATATGGCGAAAGCACATGACTACCTCTCCCGTGTGTCCTCAAGAACACTTTAGCCTTTATAAGTTCAGTTGCCAGGCCTCTCCTTTGCTCAGAAAGGATTGGGCCACTTGTTACTCTCCAGTGCCTTTACTTTGCTCGCTTTTACTTCCCTGTTGCTTATACCAAGAAAACCCCTAAAAAGTTATCTTTCAGTGCTTGCAGTTATCTCCTTGCCAAAGTCACATGCTATTACCTTCTGCTCCTCGTTGGGTTCGACACTCTTACTTATCGAAAACGCTGCAATAGATCCCTTACGGTTGTGGGTCATCAAGTACCATTTTATGTCGCCGTTGCCGGGGAGCGTAGCGCTATTAGTAAGTGAAGTTGGTAAGGAAATTTTTATATTTCTTTTTTTAGTTTTGCTATTGTTGTTTTTGTCCTTATGGACACCCCTACTCTTGGATCGTTGTTCTTGGGGAGCCCACCCACAACTAAGGTAGTCACTCCTGACCCTGCTGAAATTGTGCCTTATAAGATACCATCTGGTATTATCGATTATGTCTTAGCTAATTGCTATGCAGGGGACAGACATCCAGGTGAACACTTGCTATATTTATCACGACTATGTTCATTATTCAAGCTTGCAGGTGTATCACTGGAGTTCGCTATGAAGAAATTATTCTCCATATCGCTTACGGAAAAAGCTTCAGATTGGTATAAGCTCCTCGATAACTCACATTCTCTTAATTGGGAAGAGCTTATGTCTCTCTTTTATACAAAGTTTTACCCTCTTCATGAAGTTCATCGAGATAGGAATTACATCTATAACTTTAGGTCTCGCGACGGAGAGAGCATCGCTCAAGCTTGGGGGAGGCATAAATCCCTAAAGTTCAAATGTCCTATCCATAAGCTCCCCGAAGATATTATACTTACAAATTTTTATGCCAGGCTTTCTCGTCAGGATAAGGAAATCTTGGATGCCTCCTCTAGCGGGGTATTTCAGACAAAGAGCGTTGAAGAAAGATGGGATCTCATCGAAAGGATCCAGAAGAATACTGAAGACTGGGAAATCGATAAAGGTATTGAACGTGCTATAAATTATGAGCATGATTATATTGAAAGCTATGTGAAAACTGATTATTTTAATACCTTTTGCTCTAAGATTGGTCTGGATTCCCATCTAATGATTGATTTTTGTAAGAACTTTGCCTCTCATGTTGATTCTTCTAAGATGAAGAAGGATCAGTACCATAAACCTTTCAAAGAAGTGCCTATTGATATTCACGTTGCTGATCCTATTTTGCTGTAGTTATATATGAACAACCCCCTTTTCCTTCAAGGATAAGGGAGCACTCTTTTGTGACAGGCATAATAAATAAAAGTGAGAGGAGAACAGGCGAACCTGAGGACCAGATCAGGGTCGATCATCAAGTTGCGATGGTTAAAGATTTAGTTACTAATGATGTTTCAGATTCTATTATAAATTTTTGTGCTGTTACAACTAACATTGTCACAGCCAAGAATAAAAGCCCAATTTCAGGTACACCAGTTGTATCTGTTAAAATAGGAGATCACAATTATTACGGGCTATGCGATCTGGGATCAAGTGCTAGCGCGATTCCTTATTCTCTTTATCAAGAGATCATGGGTGAGATTTCACCCTGTGAACTCGAAGAGATTGACGTTACTATTCATCTTGCAAACAAAGCTACTATCTCTCCTATTGGTATTGTGAGAGATGTTGAAGTCCTATGCGGAAAGGTAAAGTATCCTACCGACTTTCTCGTACTTGGTTCAGTACAGGATAGTTTTTGTCCTATTATTTTTGGTAGACATTTTCTCAGAACTTGTGGAGCTATTATAGATTGCAAGAAAGGTAAAGTTTCTGTTGAACTCAACGCTGAGCCATATGAATTTAACTTTTCTAAGATCTCTAAGCAGCCTCGTGGTACTGAATTACCTAATGATGATAAAATTATTGAAAGTATTGCTTCTATTGATATTCCCCCTAATGATCCTTTGCAGCAATACATGGAGGACCACGAGAATGATACTCATATGCAGGAAAGAAATGAAATTGATGAAATCTTCTTGAGACAACATGCTATCCTGAAGCACAACCTTCCGGTTGAACCTTTAGGAATTCTATCCAAACCAAAAGAAGACCCGGTGTTTGACCTCAAACCTCTTCCCGATACGCTCAAGTATGCTTATTTAGATGAAAAGAAAGTATATCCTGTTATTATCAACTCTAACCTTTCAGGATATGAAGAAGAGCGATTATTGGAGATACTTCGTAAACACCGTGGTGCAATTGGCTATATCCTTGATGACCTTAAGGGAATTAGTCCATCTATCTGTCAACATACTATCAACCTCGAGCCCGATGCTAAGCCTGTTGTTGACCATCAACGACGGTTGAACCCAAAGATGATGGATGTTGTGAGGACCGAAATCCTCATCTTCTAGCCGCAGGTATTATCTACCCTATAGCTGATAGTAAGTGGGTAAGTCCAGTTCATTGTGTTCCTAAGAAAGGAGGGACAAATGTAGTCCCTAATGATAAGAATGAACTAATACCTCAGAGAATTATTATTGGATATAGAATGTGTATTGATTACAGGAAGTTGAACAAGGCAACTAGGAAGGACCACTACCCGCTGCCCTTCATCGACCAGATGCTTGAGAGGCTGTCCAAAAACACCCACTTTTGCTATCTTGACGGGTATTCAGGCTTCTCTCAAATTCATGTTAACACTACCGATCAAGAGAATACCACTTTCACTTGTGCTTATGGTACTTATGCTTATAGGCGTATGCCTTTTGGTTTATGCAATGCCCCTGCTACTTTTCAGAGATGCATGTCTCCAATATTTCATGGTTTCTGTCAGGAGATTGTGGAAGTCTTCATGGACGATTTCTCCGTCTATGGAACTTCCTTTGACCACTGTCTCCAAAATCTTAATAAAGTTTTGCAGAGATGCGAGGATACAAACTTAGTTCTAAACTGGGAAAAGTGCCACTTCATGGTTAACGAAGGGATCCTGCTTGGCCACAAGATTTCCGAGAGGGGAATTGAAGTGGACAAGGCGAAGATTGAAGCTATCGAAAGGATGCCCTATCCAAGGGACATTAAAGGTATTTGTAGTTTTCTCGGTCATGCTGGTTTCTATAGAAGATTTATTAAAGAATTTTCTAAGACCTCAAGACCCCTCAGTAATCTTCTCCAGAAGGATGTTCCTTTTGTATTTGATGAAGATTGTAAGGAGGATTTCGAAGTTCTTAAGAAAGCTTTAATAACCGCTCCTATAGTACAACCGCCTGACTGGAGTTTGCCCTTTGAAATTATCTGTGATGCTAGTGATTTTGCTACTGGAGCTGTTTTAGGACAAAGGGTTGATAAAAAATGGAATGTTATATATTATGCTAGTAAAACCCTTGATAGTACTCAAAAGAACTATGCTACTACTGAGATGGAATTCTTAGCAGTAGTGTTTGCTTGTGATAAGTTTAGGCAGTATATTGTTGATTCTAAAGTTATTATTCATCCTGACCATGCTGCCATTAAGTATCTTATGACGAAGAGGGATGCCAAGCCAAGACTCATCAGATGGGTACTCCTCCTTCAAGAATTTGATTTGCAGATTGTTGATAGAAAACGTGCAGACAACCCTATAGCGGACAATCTTTCAAGGATGGAAGATATACCGCATGATCCCATCCCAGTCAACGACAGTTTTCCAGACGAACAACTCGCCGTTATTAAAGTACAATCTCTTTCCAATCCTTGGTTTGCAGATTATGCTAATTTTATCGTTGCAAAGTATTTGCCTCCAGGTTTAACATTTCAGCAAAGGAAGAAGTTCTTCCATGACTTGAGGCATTACTTTTGGGATGACCCACATATTTTCAAAGAAGGTCCAGACGGGATCGTGAGAAGATGCATACCGGAACACGAGAAGAAGGACATTCTCAAGCAATGTCACGATAGTCCCTATGGAGGCCATCACGTCGGTGAGAGAACCGCACATAATGTTCTCCAATCAGGTTTTTATTGGCCTACTCTCTTTAAAGATTCTAGAAATTATGTTTTAGCCTGTGATAAATGTCAGAGAGTTGGTAATATTAGTAGAAGGAATGAGATGCCTATGAATTACTCACTAGTGATTGAGCCTTTTGATTGCTGGGGTTTTGATTTTATGGGTCCTTTTCCTTCTTCGCACAAGTACACTCACATATTATTTGTTGTTGACTATGTAACCAAGTGGGTTGAAGCAATCCCCACTGAGAGTGCTGATCACAAAACATCTTTTAAAATGCTCAAAGATGTAATTTTCCCTAGGCTTGGTGTACCTAGGTATCTCATGACAGATGGAGGATCACACTTCACGCATGGAGCTTTTAGAAAAGCTTTAGCCAAGTAAGATGTCAATCATAGAATTGCTTCACCGTACCATCCTCAAACTAGTGGGCAAGTTGAGCTCACCAATAGAGAGATCAAGTTGATCTTGCAAAAGACAGTTAACAGAAATAGGAAGGACTGGTCAAATAAGTTAGGAGATGCTTTGTGGGCGTATAGAACTGCTTACAAAAACCCCATGGGCATGGTCTATGGCAAGGCTTGCCATTTGCCATTAGAGTTAGAACACAAAGCTTTCTGGGCTGTTAGAGAACTTAATGCTGACCCAAAGTTAGCTGGTGAAAAGCGTCTCATGAACTTGACTTCTCTAGATAAGTGGAGAAGTGAAGCTTACGAGAGCGCTAAAATGTTCAAGGAAAAGGTAAAGAAGTGGCATGACAGGAGGATTCTGAAACGTGAATTTAATGTTGGTGATAAAGTTTTATTGTTTAGATCCCGTTTCAGGTTTTCTCCAGGTAAACTACTTTCCATGTGGGAAGGGCCATTTCATATCGAAGAAGTCTACCGGTCTGGTGCAATCAAGATTAACAACTTTGAAGGCACCAAGCCTCAAGTTGTGAATGGGCAAAGACTCAAGCATTACATGGCGTGAGACCCCGTTAATGTTGATGTAAATATAATACGCACAAAAACTCATGAAGAACATGTTGCAGCCCTGTTTCAGACACCGACAGAAACAGAATAAGAAAAGGTATGTATTACGGTAAGGAAACATCGCGAACCGCCAAAAAAGTTCCATATTATAAGTTTTTTGAAAAATTAGGAAAATTCGAGGCCTAAGTGGAGCCAGAGAGGAGCTCCAGGGGGGCCAGGCGCCCCCCTGGCGCGGCCTACCTCCTGGCCGCGCCGAGAGGCTGCCTGGGCACCCAGGAGTCTGTCTCCGACCCCACTTTGGCTCGTTACCTTCCTTTTGTTGCAGAAAGTTTTGCTATATATTTGCCCGGATCGTTCCGGCAACGTATCTCGTGATTTCGTGTGTTTTCTCTTCAATCTGTTTCTGCCAGGAAATCTTTTAGCTAGACCTAGGTGCCATGGCTTCCCCAAGTTCCCCCAAGGACAAGTTCGTCGTCAACGTCATCAACCCTTACCTCTCTGAGGTGAAGAAGCACCCTCAGGTCGTTCGGATGGAGGATGGCGTCCTCCATCAAGAAGATCTGAAGGGACCTGTCAAGGAGGGGAGCATCTAGGCCAGGCTAGAAGAAGTGGAGCATGTAGTCTTCAAGTACAAGAAGATGATTGAGCGGGGTGTTGAAGCCAACTTCGACCTCATCAATGATCTGAAGGCTTTCTACAAGAAGGAGATGAAGGATATGTGGAAAAGCATCACCGCATCTGAAGAAAGAATTGAAGATCCCCAAGGGCAAATTTATGATCTACATCACCAGAACTGTGAGTATGAACTAAGGTTTATGTGCATGGGTATGGGTGCTGCATGCAGGATCCAGGAGACAAACTTCTCATATGAGACTGGAGAACCCCTTCCATGGAAGCGCTTCGCCGAGGACTACGTGATCAACATGAATAGGAAGGAGGAGTGAAATCTCCTTGGGTAATGGCATCCCCTTGGCTTGTTCCAAGCTTGGGGGAGTGCCCGGTATCTTTATCTTTATCTTAGTCTTTTAGAATCAAGTAGAGTCATATCATGTCTAGGGAGGTTATTATATGAAATAGGTGTTTGCATCGAGGTCTATCACTCCTTCTGTGGAGAGATTGTATCCGTGAGTGTGGAGTCGTCTATAATGGAATATTAATGAGAAGTCTATTAGTTCCTTCGCTGCACTCGGTATTATCTTCGCGCAATCGGCCTCATATGACGATCCTTATGGGGAGTATTGACCTTATATCAGGTATGGCTTTGAAAACTTTATTTAATTTTGTCAAACATAGCTTTGGTCTTGACAACATGCATGTTTTCTCAAGTAGCGACATAGCCAAAACCTTTATGTTATTATGCTTGAAATGTTATGTTGACAAGGAAGACAACTTGATGTGTTATGCTTACCTTAATGTTTATGCCTTATATGTTTTGCATCTAAATTAGCATCAATTGTCTGTTCTCTCAACGCCTTTGCTAGCCAAACTCTTTGCCAAGTAGAATTCTGCTTGCGCATCCATACCCTGAAACCAATACTTTCCATATGAGTCCACCATACCTTCCTATTCGTGGTATTCCCCTACCACTCCTATAAGTATAGAATTTATGTGTTATCCTTAAATGTTCAAAATATTCTGTTTTGTGCCTCTTGTTTAGCTCATGAGGAAGTAGTAGGTAATTCATGATCTTCTTAAGTTGGACAAGTTTTACCCCGGGATTGCATGTCTAATCTGCAAACCCATAATACGAGGAGGAACTGGCATGAGTGCGCCCAGCTCGAAAGATAATATAACCAACAAACCCTCCTTCACGCTTGGTCTATGAGAAATCAGAAACTTTGGCAGTGATAAACAAAGGAGATTAAGGGGATGTGATCGTCCCCACTTGGGAGTCGTTCCTCGAAACTTGTCCATATTGAGAAGTAATTGAGCTATCTATTATCATTCGTTGACAAACTATGCACCACCCCAAAATCTATTTTTTATTCTGTTTGATTTAAGGATAGCACATGAGTTTTCCCTGCTTGCCCTTAACAAGGCCTTTCATCCACCTTTGTGTTGAGTCAGTTGTCCCATTTCCTTCTTTTCTCTAAGAGAACAGACATTTGATGTTGATGAGGATTCATCCATATAGAGCTGCATTAAGTTTTGCCATGCCACATCCTTGTTGACATTATCTTTTGATAAGTAAGTTGTTTGCGAAAGCTTTTGCCAAGCAAGCACCTTCCTTTGTGTTAGCATTTGCACTTCATGACTAATAACATGTTCTTTCAAAAGCTTAAAATTGTTTCATTAAAAAGAAAGAGCAAGAGTGAAAGTTATTAGTTGTCCTTTGACCATGGATATGTTTGCCATAATTTGATGAGTTTCCTCAGCCCTACTTTTGATTATAATTGTTATTACTTTCTCATAAGGACCTTATGAGTTGAGGTTGCTGTTGAGGATGCTTGAGTTTGATGAAGAAACCTTGATGCTTCTTGTCCGTATTCTATTTATCGACACTTCACTCTCTAAACTTGTGGACAGGTTTACTGAGCTCAGTAATCGCTTGGGGACAAGCGAGGTCTAAGCTTGGGGGAGTTAATACGTCCAAAATGCATCACTATTTTATATAGTAATTCTTTCTTATTCATTGATATATTTCATGATATGATGCTATTCTTATGTTGTTTTGGCCTATTTTACACAGTTTGCAACTTTTCGGTGCCGAAGCAGCAGACGCAGGATTCAGCGGTAAAAAGTGGACGCTGAGTTGCTGAAGAAGAATACCTCCAAATTACCTGAAAATCGACGGAGGCTATTTTCCAGAAGGATCACGAAGACACGCAAAAGAGTGACCAGAGGGGGGCCACAGGGTGCCCAGGCGGCCACCTGGCGCGGCCCCCACCCTGGCCGCGCCGGGAGGGCGCCTGACCTCTGGGGCCACTCCCGTCTCCCCCCATTTGGCCTATATATCGCTCATATATCAGAAACCCTAAAACAAGGGGAGTTTATGGAGTTCCGCCACCGCTCCGTGGCGGAAACCTACAGAGAAGAAAAGCCATCTCTGGCGGGAAGATTCCGACGTGGAGATCATCCCCGGAAGGGGAGATCATTGCCATCGTCATCGCCATCGTCACGGGCATCATCGAGATCATCATCAACATCATCCCCATCATCAGCACCATCTCCACCTCCATCCAATCTCATCTCACAATTACAACTTGTGTTGTAATCCGTACTATCTATCCTCTCTACTCTATCGGTGTTGATTACTACTTTGTGGTGAATGCTATTGAGTTTTGTTGGAGAAATATTATTGTGTCCAGATTGTTTATCATCTATTTATTCCCACTGATCATGATCTCTTTTATGTCTTGTGAGTAGTTACTTTAGTTCTTGAGGACATGGGAGAAGTCTAGTTGTTAGTAGTCTTATGATGTTGAAGTAATATGTGTTGGTTGATATTTAAGTTGTGTTGTTATTTTCCTAGTGATGTTGTGTGAGTCGAACACTCAATACTTTGCCTTATCAAGGACCTAGGGGAATACATTGTGTACAAAGAATGCTTACGGTGGGTTGCCGGAGTGACAGAAACCTAAACCCCAGTTTGCACGCTTTTGCACAAGGGAACAATGGATCACCGATCACATTGCTATGGTTAGGCTTTTGCCTTAATTACTATCTTGTATTTGCGGATGCTTGCAAGGTGTTTAATAATAAGAGTGCACTTATCTTAGTCTAGAGGGTGTACTAGCATAGATCCACCCAGTCAACACTTATCAACACAGCACATAGCACCGATACGGAATATGGCGAAAGCACATGACTACCTCTCCCGTGTGTCCTCAAGAACACTTTAGCCTTTATAAGTTCAGTTGCTAGGCCTCTCCTTTGCTCAGAAAGGATTGGGCCACTCGTTACTCTCCAGTGCCTTTACTTTGCTCGCTTTTACTTCCCTGTTGCTTATACCAAGAAAACCCCTAAAAGTTATCTTTCAGTGCTTGCAGTTATCTCCTTGCCAAAGTCACTTGCTATTACCTTCTGCTCCTCGTTGGGTTCAACACTCTTACTTATTCAAAACGCTGCAATAGATCCCTTACGGTTGTGGGTCATCAGTGGCGAGGTTGACCGCGGGGCCATGTGCTAAGGCGTGTATCAGACTTTCGTCCTTCGTACTACCCTGTTGCGGAGGATTAGCCAGAACGTGCTCTTTGAAACAACACAAGAAAGAAGAGTTGTGCTCTCTAGTAACTTCGGCATCAGTCTTAGTTATCGCCAGGTCAAGGTGTTACTTTTCAATGATTTCTTTGTGAAGTGCCAAGAAAGGATCTATCAGTTGTAGATGTTGTAGCACTACTAAGTTTGCTCTGTCAAAATCTGTGCGTCGGCCCGAATAGTCCACATGCAATTCCCTTGATCCAGTGATGTGACCTACTCCTTCTAGTCTGCCAAGGTGCTTCTTGACAGGCAAACCAACAACAGTGTTTTCGACACCTAGATAACTCTCGCAGAAAGAAATGCACTCATGGTGAGATAGCCCTGTACGATGCTTTCATCCGGATGGGACATGTTACGAACGAAGCCTTTTAGGAACCCATTCATCCTTTTGAATGGCATCATGTTGTGCAGTAATGTCGGGCCGAGGTCGATGATGTCGTCGACAATATGGACACACAGATGCACCATGACGTCAAAGAATGCAGGTGGGGAATACATCTCACGCTCACATAATATGACAATGATCTCTTCTTGTAACCTTTGGAGCTTCTTCACACTGATCGACTTTCGAGAGATTGTGTCGAAAAAATTGCATAAACCAATAATTGTATCATGGACGTGCTTATCCATTATCCCTCTAAGTGCAACCGGGAGTATTTGGGTCATCATCACGTGACAGTCATGAGACTTCATCCCGCTAAAACTTTTCTTCTTAATGTCTAGATATCTGCTTATCTTTCCACAGAAACCGGAACTAACTTTCATTCCAACAAGGCACTTGAAAAATTGATCGATCTCCTTCTGACTTAAGTTGAAGCAAGAGGGGGGGATAATGTTCTTTCTTCTTCTTGGATTTTTTTCATGTCCATCTCCGTCTCCATCTCCTCCGGGGGTGCTCCGTGAAGATCTTTCCTTATACCCAAGATTTTCAAGTTAGTTCTTGCCTTTGGCCCGTCCTTAGTCTTCTCCTGCATGTTCAGAAGTGTGCCAAGAAAGCTCTCGAGAACATTCTTCGTGATATGCATTTGATCAAGGCTATAAGGAGTGTCGAGGATCTTCCAGTACGGCAAATCCCAAAAAAAAGACTTCGTTTTCCATACCCTCAAGAGCGGCTCCGGTGCCTTTTTCTTCTTTCCCGGTGAGGGGAACTCTTCCCAATCATCCAACAACATTTTGATTTCGGTGTCGCTCCTCTTACGTGGAGGTCCTCTCTTCTCAACCTCTCCATTGAATAGATCTCCATGCTTTCTCCACGGTCATCTGGTTCTAGCCATCTTCGATGCCCCATGTACACAGTTTTCAAGGACCCGAGTTTCGGTAGCTGCAGAGACGTTGTATCATCCATGCACCTTGTGCATCCGCAGTGTCCGTGGCACACCTGTCCTGAGACATATCCGTAACTAAGATAGTCATGCACCATCGTGAGCAACGCAGCTTTCATCATGAAATATTCTCCTTTGAAAGCGTCCCATGTCCTGACCCTAGGGTTCCATAACACCTGCAACTCTTCTTTCAGTAGCTCAATGTAAGGCCCGATATGCGGTACTGTTCCAGATCTAGATGTTTCCATCCAGATCCGGGGACGAAGCACATATCGGTCCCACCGCGACATATGACGAAGTCATATGCCCCGGATTTCCAACATGATATCACAACATTACAGATACAAGGATACAACATCTCATACAATCGGCATACAACTTCCTTAAATACAGTACATCAGCGGAAGATATATGTCTGAGTACAGACTACAATCAAATGCCTACTGGCAAAGAGAAAAACATCGGTCCCCATAACCACACGGGTCCAGGCCCTCCGCCGGGATCCGCCTAACTAGTTGTTGTCGAGTCTCCACGTGAAACGTCGATCACCATACATGTTGTCGATCAAGAACCCTGAAAAGAGTTTGGGGGTAGTATCATGAGTACAGAAGTACTCAGCATCCAACTGTAGTGGTCATCTGACCCAGCAAGGACTTCATCACTCGTCATTCTAGGACAACTAGTAGTTTACGGTAAGGAAGGGGTAAGTGGTGAGGTTGCTGCCGCACTAGCATTTATGAAGTGGCTAACGATCTAGAGAGTAAGATAAGAAGCCAAGCATTCGATGAGGAACCACCTCCAACAAGTCTTGCTATCAACTACTTACGCAAACATAACACCTATCCTATCCTTGTCCTCCTCTTTGCATCCCGACGAAGAACAAGCAGTCAAGGCACACACACACGTTGATCAAATTATATTAATATTATCTCAGTTGTTGTTGTCTATGAACAAGGAGTAGGTCTCAAGTCTTCCATAACCGTGGACACGGCTTCTCGAAAAGATTTAACCCTGCAGGGGTGTACCAACTGCCCATTACAAGGCTCCGCACGCACGCCCATCTCTCTCAGTTGCTACCCATCACAGGCAATCATTTTATGATTTAGTTCCAAGAGATTCAAAACGACAGGTCCCTCTAACTAACAACGAACAAATCCGGGTGGCCCCCGGGGAGTCGTCACCCAACCCAAAAGCCGGCCACGCTCTCGGATCGGACTCTTCCGTATGGCTAAGGTCGGGGTTAGCCTCGCCTATATAACAGGGGACTTCCCTAGCTCACCAGTGTGGACCAACAAAGGAACTCTGTCTCTGCTGGCCCGAGTTGTTTTAAATCCACTGGATGCAGACCACTTACACACACGGTTTGAAATGGTAAATCAGCTTGGGCCACCTCTAGAAATGTTTGAAGCTAGGTAGGTAAGAAAAGGGGACCCCATAGCATCCCACACGCGGTTAGGCACGCTCAGTCTTAAAACCAATACCCGGAACTCGGATCCTAGGTGACTCGAATGGAACAAAGCGTCGGGGCGGGATAGCCTAGACCTTCCATCCTTCGTCGACTATAGTCAACATTTATAATAATCATATCATCCACAATAATTTAATAATGTGATATTCCAAACCAAGGAGTAACAGGATAACATCATAGCATCCTAAGCATGCATACTAAGTAGGGGCTGAGCAACGAGCAATAGTAACATAGCAGTACAAGGTTTGCTGGGAGGGGACATGGCTGTATGGGTTTGAAAGAGGATGTAAACATGTGGTAGGATCAAACATCGAACCTATCCTAGTCTAGCATGCAAACCGCTGGTTGAAATAGAATGGATCATAAGTAATGCATAGTCCTTGCCTATTGATAAGTCGGGTTCCGAAGGTGTAGTTGATCGCAAGCTCGCATCATCTCCGAAGGTATCCGCGGAAGCACACAAGAGGGTAAACACTGGAAAGAAATCAACGAGCAAGCACTCTATTACTACGAGGCAAACACGAGAAAGCATCAACGCACTACGACATCGCACCTACCGTCAAGAGCGGTTACTAACAGGTTAACTGGAGTACTCGTCACACACGACGATACCGCACATTTACGGTGGTTCAAGTTGTTTAGCTACAGGTGATCAACAAAGGCTGTTAACATGGAATATCACTCAAGCATGGCATGTCACACAAACATGGCAAGAGGTGAAGCAAAAAATTAAACAATCTAATCTAGTCATTTTAAGTGGGGGTAAAACCTATACATGGCAAACTATTGCGGACTCCACGATATTTATTGTATTTGGTAATGTTCTGCCCCTAAACAATATTTTATTATTTTATTAGCAAGCAAGAACAGAATAAACACAATCTACATGCAATTCTAGTCAAGTTACATATAAGAAACATTTTAATCCGAGCAACGGTTGAAAAGTTATTAAATAAACAAGTTACAGTGGCATGCGATTGTAATTAGCAGTCAAACAACATGTAAACAAAGTCAAACATGGGAAAAGAGCACATTTTATTAATCTACACAAAATTCTAAGCAATTTTCATATTTTACGCGTCGCGATCCGAGCTACGGTTGAAAAGATACGGGCAACACAAATAAATAACACAATCTGCCAATTAATTAACCCAAAAAATACATAAAAGGTCTATTGGGCCGAATCTAGTGCTACTGGCCCAAAAGGTGAGCGCTGGATAGCTATTCATTGCACAAGGCGCTACACAGGGCAGGAGTAACTGGGCCAAGCCCATCTAGCGCGCATGGAAAAAAAGGAGGTGAGCTGCCTCACCTCGCGGGCTGAGGCCCACCTGCTGGGGCGCTGGATCTGGTCCAAGGGGAGCTGTGCCTTGGGGTGCTGGGACAGGCCGAGGGCGTGCTCCTGGGCCGCTTGGCTGCGCCGGCTCACAAAGGTGATCCACGCGAGCAGGCGTGACGGCTGGGACGATGCTCCCGTCCCGATCGGGACCTTGACGAGCGACGGCAGACGGGCTCGCTGGCCGGCGTTCGCGCGCCAGGGCGGACAGGCTGGGTCGATGCGGAGGGGCGGATCCGGGCGCGGCGGCGCGGATCTGGATGGTCCCGGAGGTTAGGGTGGTGCAGGCGACGAAAATCGACGGCGGCTCGAGCTCTTCGGGCGGCCATGGCGGCTCCTGTGAGGAGGACACAGGGTGAGAGGGAAAACGGGGAACGGGGGTGAGAGGGAGGAGAGAAGGAGAGGGAAGGAGGGCGCGTGGGAGGCCATGACCTGCTGCGGCACATGCGAGACGGCGTGTGGCGGCCGACCGGCGCGCGGCTGGTGCGCAGGCGGCGCGGAGGGGCTCCACGGGAGGGAGAGCACGGGGGAGCTTGGCTGGAAACCCCCAACTAGTGACGTGGCGTTACGGGGATCGTCCGATTTGGATCGTGCGGCTCAGATCAACGGTGGCAGACCAAATCGGAGCTGGAGGTGAGGGTTGGTGGGAGGTGGCGGCGCTGGGTAGGGCAGGAGCGGAAATTGAGGTGGCTTGCTAGGATTTGTCCAGATTTGGTAGGTAGCACCTACTATATATAGTAGGTGGGTATTTTGGGTTGTTTTGGACCATAAAATGGCATGTTTCAGGTCCGGTTTTTCGGGTGGGCTAGAATCCCAAGATAAGCGGGGAATCCGGGGGTCCATCTAAAGGCACGCGTGGCATTTTGTAAATACGCCCCTCGGACTTATACTGGCTACTATGCCTGGCACATCCGAACGTTCACCTACCCGACGAAGTCGGAATCGCGCGAAATTCAAAACACTGCCTGTGAACACCGAACTGACGTTGTCTGCATCGTTTTACACAGAACCGAGATCGTCGAACACCTCCCGATAAAATAACCCATTTAAATATAAATGGGGGGTTTTCCGCACCGTTGGTGATGACTGGTCTTGTGCCAAAAATTACGACGGTGCTCGGGTGGAACCCGGTGTCGCAAGGTTGAGTGTCAGGGTGGCAAGGGTCGGTCTCCGTCCGGTACGAGATAAGAGGGGTAAAAATAATCGCCGATCGATAAATCGGGGATGAAAACACCGCAAACAAATCAGACAATCAAACAATTCACACCGAAAACAATTTTTTTAATTTTTGTGAAATCTGGGTTGTTACACTCAAGATATAGATTTATGTTGTTTCCCAGTTGTTTCGGCCCTTGAATCAGCAACTCATGTGTATGTACTTTGTCTTCATGCACTTGCAGGGAGGAATGTTGTACATCCATAGAAACACGGGCCATGAGCTATGATTGGTGTTATGATTGCCATACGGATTCATGCCATCGGTACTCACACCAAGCACGATATTTCGTGGATCAGCAGTGAAATCCGCATCTTCACCTTTTAGTGTTCTCCACTGGCTAGCATCTACGGGTGTCTCAACTTTGGCTCATCTCCATCATCCGGCTTCTCCCGTTCCTTGTGCCAGCGCATTAGCTCTGCTTCCTTACGATCAACGAAATACCATTGCCGACGGGCAGTCAACGAAAAGTACCACACAACTTTCTAAGGAGTTTTCGTCTTTCCATCCTTCTTGTATCGAGAAGCATTGAACTTCGGACAAATGGTTTTTTGTGCGTTCTCGTTCCGATAAATGATGCAATCGTTGATGCATGCATGGTATCTAACGTGTGGCAAATCAAGAGGACACACGATTTTCTTGGCTTCCTCGATACTAGTAGGACACATGTTCCCCTTGGGATAAGTTTCTTGTAGAAAATTCAAATGCTCATTGAGGCTTGTGTCACTCCATTTGTTTTTTGCCTTCATCTTTAGAAGACCGAGCGTGAAACTCAAGCGGTTGTCCTCTGGTCAGCAACCTTCATACAGTGGAGTCTTCGAGTCTAACTCCAGTTGTGCCAGCTTGGCCTCCTCTCTAGAAGCAGCTCTTTCGCTAGTCGTATTCTTGCGAAAAAGTTCTCGAACATGAGGATCTTGCATGACTGAACTTAGTAATAACGAATCAGACTGTTGCGTTCCACCGTCTTCTCCATGTCCACCATCTTGTTCTTCATTTATGACATCTTCTCCACGTCTGGCATCTTCTTCATTTACGACATCTTCTCCATGTCCGACATCTTCTTCATGTACGACATCTTCTCCATGTCCGGCATCCTCAAAATCATCTTCACTTATCCATCGAATGTAGTCATTCATGAAACCATGCATGACCAGGTGCGCCTTCAAATGGCCACCTTTAAAAGGGTCTATCCAGACTTGTTCTTTGCATTTTCGACACGGACATTTTATCTCCTTGCGATTATTCTCATGCATGTCCGCCACCGCGGCTTCCAAAAATCTTGTCACGTTCATTAAATTCTTCTTCATGTTGCCTGCACGGTGTAAATTAATACAAAATCAAAACATTTATAATCATGCATATATATGCATAAACTCTCTTACAAAAATTCAGCATGACCTTCCCTAAAAAAGTACATATAGAGTTTGCCCGAAATTCGTCGAAACAGAAATAAATCGACATTTCGGCAAAACATAGGCAACTTTCATCATGGCATGCGCACACATCATTTGATGATTCAACAAATACATAACCAACTTGATCATCATCATCATGCCACACATAATCCAATTAATTAACCTCTCTCTCAAGTGGTGTGTCATACACACAAAAAGTCATAATTTTCAAAAAGCACAACTTTTTACCCACCTAAATATGAAAGATGATCTCTTTGATAGCTAGTTGGGAGGAAAGATGATCAAGAGAGGAAATGAGAGTGTCGGATCTAGTTGGTGGGAGATAATGCAATGCAAGAGAGTAAAAGAAAGCTAACTACATCACATATGTAGGAGTGAAAAAGATGAACAAAGGAAAGAGTGAGGGGAGCCATGTTTAATGGAGATGGTGGAGAGCAAAGAAGAGTGGTGTGAGGAGGAAGGGGAGGAAGAAGAGAGTGTGAGGAGAAAAGGGAGAAAAGGAGAGGGAAAGAGAGAGCATTTAATGCTCTCAGCGCACAATCAGCAGCGCAGGGCAGGAAGGCGCGCCGCAACTAACCTAGCAATCTACAGCGCGGGATGGAGGACCCGCGCTGCTGGTAGGTGGGAGCACCAAAACTGGTCCAGGGCTAGCGACATTAGCAGCGCGTGTCTGGTGGCCCGCATTGTAAATAAAAGAAACATCTACAGCGCGGGTGAGTAGACACACGCTTCTAAAGTGTCTCGGCATGGAGGCCGTAGTTGGGACAACTATTTAGCAACGCAGGCTTCTTTGCGCGCGCTGCTAATTACTACATATCTGAAGCACGATGCAAACAAGGTGCGCTGCTAAGGTTTTGTTGAAGCGCGGGCTCTGTATCCCGCGCTGCTAATGTCCATTCTTGTATGGCCATTATCCTAGTAGTGTAGAGACCAGATCGAGAGCACGGCCGGCTCCTGAGCTGGATGTCGACTCCACCGGGGGCCACCCGGAATTGTGCGTTGTTAGTTAGAGGGATTATGACGTCTCGACTCTCGGAACAACTCTTCAATGAGTGTCCTTAACGGGGCCGACTGAGAGAACCAGCGTATATGTGGAGCTTATAATGGGCAGTTGGTACACCCCTGCAGGGTTAAATCTTTTCGAGAAGCCGTATCCACGGTTATGGACAACTTGATACCTACTCCTTGTTCATAGACAACAACAACTCAGATAATCTTAATAACTTGATCAACGTGTGAGTGCCTTGAGTGCTTCTTCTTCGTCGGGATGTGAAGGGGAGGACAAGGATATGATAGGTGTTATGTTTGCGTAAGTAGCTGATAGCAAGACTTGTGGGAGGCGATTCCTCATCGAATGCTTGGTTCTCATCTTACTCTAAATAGACCGTTAGCCACTTATATAATGATAGTGCGGCTGCAACCTCAACCAGTACCCCATCTCACCGTGAGAAGTTGGTTACAAGACTTGTTGATATAGCTGACCCCTTTGTTCTCTCTTTTACACACGTTATGCAAACGATTTTGGACTTCAGAGGAGCTCGACGACCGTTTTTCTGGACGCCTTCACAGAGACTCAACGATGACTAGTTAGGCGGATCCCGACGGAGAGCCTGGACCCGTGTGGACGTGGGAATGGTGTGTTTTACCTTTGCCATTAGGCATTTGATTGTAGTCTGTACTCAGACATGTATCTTCCGTTGATGTAATGTAATTAAGGCAGTTGTATGCCGATTGTATGAGATGTTGTATCCTTGTAGCTGTAATGTTGTGATATCATGTTGGAAATTCGGGGCATATGGCATTGTCAGATGTCGCGGTGGGACCGATATGTGCTTCGTCCCCGGATCTGGATGGAAACATCTAGGGCTGGAACAGTACCGCATATCGGGCCTTACGCTCAAGCTCCGCGCTCGCCCACGCCGGCTTATCCCGGTCCGTGCCCTCCATAGTGAGGTGGCGGGAGAGCAATGTCGTCCGTCGCCTCGAGACCCTGGTCCTCATAGTTTGATGCTCATGCACGCACCGTCGAGCCTGCAACAACAACTCCCGTAGTCGAAGGTGTGTGTCGCTCGCCACGAGATGCAAAGGGCGGTTGTGGGTCATGCAAATCCGTGCTCGAGCCCTTGTCTTCCACTAACTCTAAAAACAACATTGTTCAATGGTTCTTGAACTCAGCAGAGACGGGCGCCCGACCACCATCGCAAAAAAATTGACAAGGCATCAAGGAGTTTGTGCAGCTCACGTGTCAGAGGGCGAACAACTTGTCTAAAGCTCAGCGCCTCTCCAAGGGGCAAGCCCGCGCCGCTTGGCACCTGGTCGGCCTTCTCTCCTTATCATGGTCCTCCTCCACCGACAATAATAGCGCTCCTCCGGCTGTCGACGCCTACATCAAGGACTACTACCACCACTCTGAAGACCCGAAAGGGAAGGGACCAGCAAGGAAGTGATGAAGCCTCGCATCCCTTCTACGCTTTATCTAATGTAGTCATTCGATGAACTTTTGTGAAATACTATGAACTATCGTAGAATGTTATGTCCTTTTTTCCATGTGAACTTGCTATGCTATGTCTCATTGTAATTAACTTGCTATGTCCCAGCTATGCTATGTTCAGTTTTATCTATCTTATGTTTTGATCACGTTCCAGGGATTTGACGATTCGGATATGAGGTGATGGTTGCGGGTGCTGACAAATGAGGGATGATCGGACACTGTCCGTTGATGCGTCCATGGATATATAGGGGGGCCAAGTTTGTAGATGCTCTTAGCTAAGTAAAACATAAATAATTAGTGCAGAAAAACACATACTACTATAACTGGATTGTTGACTGCCCAAAGTGGTGCGAGAAGGTAATTAAGTAGAAGTAATCGCTGCAGAGGTAAAGCTTAAATTTAACAACATAAAGTTGGAATAATGCACATTTTAAGACATGGAAATAAAACTTCACATTCTCTACATCCTGGAGGAAATGTGGAGACTGCCGAGGAAACCACTTCAGAATTTCCCTCAAGGCATCAGTTACATAAAACTCAATTCTAACTCAAGCATACAACTCACCAGGTTTTCAAGAATCCAAGAGATAGTCCACTCTAAAATATAGAATGTCTGTATATTTTATGCATATTGTCATGGTAAATATGGGATCAAATTCATATCACTTGAAGTTTTATAACCATAATTATAAAAATGCTAAATTGCAAAAGACAGAATAGTTAAGTGAACAACCCTTAGAAACATGAATAACTAGCAAATGTTACACCATAAATTTATTGTCAGTTCAACTGAAATCTAAAAAAAATCAACATAATCGGAAAACTTTGAGAACTACTAAGATTTGAGTACGTGCAATATTTTAGCATTATTTGATTAATGATGCATAATGTGCAGCATGACTAGAGTATTGTAGTATCCAAAGAGATGCTGAAATGTTTAGCAAAATATACTGTGCCATACATCAAACTTACATCTTGCTGATTAACTAACAATGGAAAAACAGATATAGCACCATTAAGCCATTGACAAACTTAGGACGTCCTAGATTTAGAAGAAATTGATGCCAATGACATCCTTCAATCATTTTTATATGCAAAGTGACACAAAAATAGTTTACAGTTATATCATACGGAGTAACTAACAATTTATTCAATACCAAACAATCAAACGATAATTTGGGGATATCTTTGTTGCTAGAATATTTGTTAGAATAATCTGAGTCGCATATCGATCTACCGAGGATCAAGCAATCTTCACACGCACGAACCCGACACCGAGATTTGTTAATGAGGTTCACCAACATGGCTAATCCCCGGGGCATGACTACAGACGCTCCTCCCCATGTACCACATCCACATGATACAGTCGACGACAAGTCCGCCACGGCTATCCGACAACGCTCCGACCACCTCGCCACGGCCGGTCCGGCTTCCCCTGCCACGGGCGCCGGACCGTCCCTCTCGTGATCTCTGTCTAGCCTATCAACTTGTGTCTAGTCTATTTTGTTACCCCGCGGTGCCTTTATATAATAGGCCCGGGTTACACGTGTTCGACTCAAACACCTAACCCACCGCTAATTACAAGTTCAACTGTACCACAACTCGTACACATATATTCGACACATATATTTTAACACTCCACCTTGAAGAATGTATCCTCTCCACCTTGAAGCCTCCATGTGTGAACCTCCGTGTACCTTGGACTTGAACCATGAGCACCACTGCTACTCCCAGAATCCATGTGACTCCACCTGCAATTGTAGTCCCTTCTTGTCTCTTCTCCACAGTCTACACACGAGTAGAATTAAGTTACTCTGTACTCTACTTTGTGCTTCCACCTTTCGGAGTATCCGTTCAACGACATCACACATCGATCATTGTCTGCGTGAAAGTGAACAACTCACATATTGGACGCCACATATAAGAGTTATATGAACTCAACATCCCAGCCCTTTCTTGACTGATATTTAAAACTTGAAGAAATTTGAAGGGGATAAGGCGAGAATTAAAACTCTTATGCCACATATAAGGTACTACAGGAATTCCCAAACCTGAGATCAAAATTGAGACAATACGCTGCAAGCAAGGCATTTTAACGATTTCGAAACTCCACACACTCGAGATCCTAAAGTTTGAAGGGGATAAGGCGAGAATTAAAACTCTTACGACACTTGTCCTGAACAGAGCAAGGGTAAGGAGTAAAAAGAATCCTACTCTCCCATTACTAACTTAGTAACTGCAAAATAGTTTTTGACTGGACTCGACTTCGGCCAGAAAATGGATCCTACGGTCGGTAAGGCTCTGATACCAAGTTGTTGTTGGATATATGCTCTAGAGGCAAATAATATATGATTATTCCAATATATCTAAATAAGTTCATGACCAGTTTCATACTGTGCTGGAACTGTATCAGTGAAACAATGATACAGGTGTGGTATAGAAACAACCAGAGTTCCTAGTCAACCTCTCATGATGACTGGTTTATCGTCAACTGATGATTGTGGTTTCACGATCATGGACAATCAAGTCAATTGACGGTAAGGTCACCTCATTGAATGAATGACATGACGAACATTACCCAATGCAAGAATTGCAACATGATCAAATCGTAAAAGTTCAGTGTTGTAATTACAGAACGTAGTAGCCTGTTCCTTTGACCATGAGATCACGCATAATTGCTATCTTCTGAGGATGCTTTGAGTGCATTAACCGTCACACTGAAACATGGTGACCATAAAGGTGTATCTTGGGCTATCCGATGGGATATGTTGAGGAGTGTTGATTCAAGAGCGGGATTTGTCAATCCATATAATGGAAAGATACTTCATGGCCAACTCGGTGAGATTGCATCCATAAAGCTGCGCAGCGTGTGACTAGGTCACAAGGATGAATATCACGGAACGAGTGAATAAGATTTGTCGGTAACAAGATAGAACTAATGCATTGGATGTAGTTGATCGAATCTTGGACTAATCTAGTATCGCATGACAAAGGGAATGGTATACAAGGTGTACGGTTCAATCGATTACTTCCAGAATGCACAGGGGTCATTATGGGCATCCAGGTCCCGCTATTGATCATTGGCCGTAGCATTTTTCTCGGTCATGACTGGAGTGTTCTCGGACCTTAGGGTAACACACTTAAGGCTCGATGAATATCGGAGACCTTTTCGGAACTATCGGAGTTACCGAAGAAGAGAGAAAGACATACCGGAAAAGTTCCGTGTTGGTCCGAAGGTTGTTCGGATTGAGCTGGAAGGAGTTCCGGATCATTAGGAGATGAAATAATATGTTTTATTTATTAATTAAGTGAATTAATATTTAATAACATTTTATTTATAATTAAAAAGTGCAATGGGCCAGCTTTGCGAAAGAAGCCCATTAGTGGAAAGGAACAAGGAAAAGGGAAAAAGAAAAAGAAAAAGGAAAAAAAGAGGGGCGCCATGGGCCTTGGGGCCCATGAGGGTGGCGCCCCACTCCCCCCTTCCTGGCCGGCCACCCCCCTTGGAAAAGGGTTTAGTCCCATATTGCTAAGGGAGGGGGTTGACTCCTTCCGTCTGCCTATATATAGATGGGCAGGGGTGCACTTCTTTAATACCAATTAATTCGCAGAGAATACAATATTACTCCGAATTGAGATCGGTTTTCACCGGTCTTCTCCTCTCTCTCGTCTCTTCCACGGTGGGTTCCCCTTGTCTGGAACCTGTAGTGGAATTGAGGCTTCTCTTCTACGCGGACGCCGTCGTGCTGCCGAAACTCTGGTTCCGGGAGGTCTACTTCCACCACCTTCGCTGGATCGGAGAACGGAGGTCGTCATCGAGTCCGTACGTGTGCGAGTACTACAAGGTGCTACACGTGTGGCACTACACCCATCCGGGTGCTCAACACAGCTAGGGGTCTGTGAACCTTGATCGGCTACATCAACCACGTTTTCGGGAACGTTTCCCGCGCAACGGTCTACACCCCGAGGTATGTTTCCGCAAGTCTTTCCGTTACAACATTACAGCTAGATAGATATTGGGTTAAGGGCGACGCTAGTTAGAAAAATTATTGTTTTCTGCTGCGAGACCCAACAGTGGTATCAGAGCTAGATCTATGCTTCGTATTGCTGTACGGTTAGAACACATCGGGGATGTGGGCGTTGATTCTACGATTGTTACCCTCTCACGTGTACTTGTTATATCTGTGGCATTGTTTGATGAAGCGGCCCCCGACCGACCTTACGCGTACGCTTACGCGATACTGGTTCCACGCTTGACATACGGCTTGTACCGTATAAAGTGGCTCTGGGGGGTGTCTGTCTCTCTTACTTTAGCGGATATGGCATTTGCAACGGAGGGCCCCGTACGGGGTGTAATAGAGACAATCTATAAGCAGCGTTGTGGTTCAATGTTTGTAGAAACGGTTGATCTATGAAAAGCCCTAGCAGGCACGTAAAACATGCAATATACAAAATAGAGGCGTCTAACTTTATATTGCAGAGGGGGCTATTGTTGTTTGCTTAATCTTGATGTAGTGATAGCTTTGCTATGTGTTACTAGAAAGTAGTAAACATTCATCATGATGAGAGAAACTTAAATGGAGACACTGTAGACTTAGTGCCACCATGATCATACATCTTAAAACTTGCTAGTATAGGATACAAGACGGTAGCATTAAATAAGATGATCCCTTATAAAATGCCAAACATAAGTATTCTACCGAAGTGTGCACCACCTGGAAGGTTCTCTTTATGATAGGCAGGTCATGACGATCGGGTGTCATACATAAATTAGAGTTCACATGAGGTTGGGCCTGGCAAGCCTAGCATATGTTGATATGGCCTTGCTAAGCAGCATATAACACTAAGGTCAATTTGGCGAGCCTAGCATATGTAGATATGGCCTCGGAATACTAGAGATTGAAAGATCGATCATGAGCCACATATAGGATGTGATCGCACAAACTAGTTGTCTACCTTTGAAACTAATCCGTCGGCCGTTGTGATATTCGAGGCCGGATAGTGAATCTGGATCATGTAATCACTAAAACTTCTTAGGGATGATTGTTTTAGTGTGAGCTCATCTATAATATGATTATTATGAACTCATTGTTATGAACTAGTCTTAATTGTTTTCCTTGCAAATATTTTGTAGAAAATGAATCCAAATGAACATCGTGAATTGCTTTCTTTCATGGGTGGTGATAGACTTAAAGAAAATGGGTCAAACTTCATTGATTGGTACTTACGCCTTAGGACTTCACTCAAGAGAGTAAACATCTTGTTCCTGGTGAAGGATGTTATGGAACATTCCATGTATAAATGAGTTGAGCAATCAGTTTATGGAAACTAATGCTTATGACATGATAGACACGCTAAAGTCAATGTTTATACGTTAGTTCAGAGTGGCCAGATTTGAGTTAGAAAAACAGTTTCTTTCTACAAAGATGGAAGAGCACACCTACCTGAGAGCCCACCTAGACATGATGCATAGGATGTATCTAAGCCTTGTGGAAGACTTTGACTATTGGACAACAAATGAATCTACCACAGAGGAGTTAGCGATAAACACGGTGCTACATTTGCTTCCACCGAGTTATCAAGATTATGTACATGGCTATGTCGGGAGAGGAGATAATATGTATCTCCAGGATTTCATGACTAATCTTCTTGATGCAAAGGTTGCACCCATTGAAGGAGAAATTGTTGATGGAGAAGGTATATGTTTGATATACTTGTTATAAATGTTTGTTCCCTTATACAACATTTGCAGTTTAATAAGTATTTGATACTTGTTCTGTTTAATGAAAATAGGGCATGTCGTTGCATGGACGGGAAGAGGTGCGATCCAGGATTGATGGCAACCAAGACAGTTGATGGCCACCAAGATTTCACCAAGACATCTATCATAGGATTATACTTAGAGTATTAGATAAATCTTTTGTAATCGACTAAGTATGAACACTTAGTGATATGTCTTGCATCTCGCAAGACGAAGTTATTCATGTTTTGAGACAAGTTAGTTGTTCCAGTTTGATGAATAAAGTGTGCTTATACTATGATTGCAATTGAGTTTATATTATGATAGAAGCATTTATACAACACCATAATTGTCAAGTGATATTCAATGTTTAATGATTAAGTTATTTTGAATAAAAATAAAGTCAAAGGTCATAATTAGATTAAATGCATGAGATGAATTCATAAATGATGAAGTCATTAGATACGTGATCTATTAACTCATGAATTTATTATCAACCAAGATGACTAACGATGGAGTTCTAGCAAAGTAGAACTTGCGCCAAACATTGTACATAAATGATGTATTAACCAAGCGCATGAATAATCATTAAAGATGCTTCGCATGATTAATTGAACAAGGAATTCAATTGAGATCATAAATCTGAGATTACGGAATCACAGTGAAGTTGGATATAAGAATACAAATCACCATGATGTGATCAAAGTGATGAGTATTATAGTTGACATAAATGGGAGACTTGTGGAAATAATGCCACAAATTACGATGGAAGTTTAAAGTGCTCAAGCACCTAAAACCATTCGTAGTCAAGCTAAAATGTAGTGTGGTCTAAATACATTCCCCTTACGCTAATGCTATTGAATGAACAAAGTTGTTATAATTTATTAAGTTAAAACACCCACTTCATGAAATAAGGAAACCATTCTGAATTTAATGAAGCTGATGACTCCATATGATGATGGTGTTAGAAAGTTTCTAGAAGTTTTATATGATATAACTTTCTTTGTATTAGAGTTGTGAGAAATTGTAAAACACACCTTCTCAAATAGAAAAACGTATTGCTTAATTGGTAAATGAGAAGATGGTTCTCAATGAATAAACCAATGGGAGAAAAGTGAATTGTTTGACCAGGGTGATTGACCTTGCCTCCAGATAACAGAGTAACGCAACGTAAAACGTTCCGCTGCAATGACTCCATGAAAATATGAAATATGCTATTGATGATGATCATGGTATATAAGTTAAAGCCTTAGTTTAAAAATAAGAAGATTGTCATGAATACGTTATGTACAGAACAATAATCATGAGTCTTCTTAAGTGAAACAAAAGGGACACTGCTCATAAACTACGAAGGATTGATGGTTACATAGGAAACGAGGGGAAATGAAATCATATTGAGTTGCACATGGGATGGCTCACATCCTATGAAATAAAGTAGTTATTTCACATTACGAATAACCAGGTAGTTATTAAGAATGATGCAACACATAAAGATTGATTTGGCACATAAAATATGTTATGGCTAAATTCAATAATGATTGACTACGGAAGCGTAGCAATGCTAAATCAATATGGGCATTTCATTCACAAACACTATACTGGGACCATAGCCTGAAGAAAATTGCATCACATTCAAATTTGGAATTTGAAGAGAAGTAGCAAATGGCATAACGAAAGAATGTTTCGATAAGATGGACCATAGTACCTCAAGGCAAGAACTCTCAACCTTGATTTGATCAAGTGATTTTGAAGTAATCAAAATATTGAGACGGACTGCAATTTCATGAAATTGAGTGGGAACTTTGAACACTTCCTGAAAACTTGGAATGCAGAGAGCATTTTCTGAGTGGAAGCTTTTGGAGCATTGTTATTATGACTGACATAATTAGAATAGAAACTTAATAAAAGCTTACTTACAGATATATGTCGGATATATTTGAATGGGAGCACAATGTCAATCTCATATATATACGATGATATATGTGAAGACAATCTCATATATATACATTGATATACATGCAGATTAAGGCTAATAAGATGAAAGGATTACGAGAATCTTATATGAACGAAATACAGATGTGTCACACACTAAAATCTATAAGGATAGATTAGGAAACGTGTAATGAACATCAAAAGGATTGGAATGATATCCTAAACAAGAAAAGGTTCTTGTGGCTAGGAATTATATAAAGGATGTAAAACCTTAATATCACAAAATAATGTTTTAATGGAAGAATAGGGATGCACTTTGTCTCAAGACATGTGATCCTATATGACATTTGACATATGATTCTACCATAAAATGGAAGTTGTGAATCCAATAACAGAATGACTCAAAAGTTCTTAGAAGAAGAACAGGTTCCGATGTGTTTGGTTGGCAAAACACAGAACCTAAGCAAAGTCCAAGCATTCAGTATCTGAAGAGAAACTGAGGACAATACTCTAAATGATAGAAAAGATAATAGACTTGAATGTAATACTGGATTACGATTGCAAGCCTTATTATGGGTCTATATGAATTAGAGATATCACCAAAAGGAATAGAAAGGAAATGGGAGCTATAATTTCACGAACCAAAAATCTACAAATATAAATATCTACGTAAGGAAGTAGAAGGTTGAATAAAGTTTAGCGTAAGAAGTTTAGACTTATGACTGAGTGTATTTTTCAGTATACATGACTATGGGAGTCCTAGGGACTAAAACCATTTTGTCATTAGAGAATACTGTAAAATGAGAAGTCTCACTCTCCCGCCAAACTTATAATTCAAAAATTATTAGATAATGAAGGGTATATCAAGCAAGTTGACCAATACCTGTTACAAAGGAACATACGAATCTGAACGGGTACAGATCGTTGGCGAAACCTCTTCCATAAGCAAGCATGATAAATAAACACTTATATGATAAGATGATTATGATCGAGAAAATATGCAGCTAGATTATTTGCTATCTAGTGCAAGTGGGAGACTGTTGGATATATGCTCTAGAGGCAAATAATATATGATTATTCCAATATATCTAAATAAGTTCATGACCAGTTTCATACTGTGTTGGAACTGTATCAGTGAAAAAATGATACATGTGTGGTATAGAAACAACCAGAGTTCCTAGTCAGCCTCTGATGATGACTGGTTTATCGTCAACTGATGATTGTGGTTTCACGATCATGGACAATCAAGTCAATTGACGATAAGGTCACCTCATTCAATGAATGACGTGATGAACATTACCCAATGCAAGCATTGCAACATGATCAAATCGTAAAAGTTCAGTGTTGTAATTACAGAACGTAGTAGCCTGTTCCTTTAACCGTGAGATCACGCATAATTGCTATCTTCTGAGGATGCTTTGAGTGCATTAACCGTCACACTGAAACATGGTGACCATAAAGGTGTATCTTGGGCTATCCGATGGGATATGTTGAGGAGTGTTGATTCAAGAGCGGGATTTGTCAATCCATATAATGGAAAGATACTTCATGGCCAACTCGGTGAGATACCATCCATAAAGCTGCGCAGCGTGTGACTAAGTCACAAGGATGAATATCACGGAACGAGTGAATAAGATTTGTCGGTAACAAGATAGAACTAATGCATTGGATGCAGTCGATCGAATCTTGGACTAATCTAGTATCGCATGACAAAGTTAATGGTATACAACGTGTACGGTTCAATCGGTTACTTCCGGAATGCACAGGGGTCATTATGGGCATCCAGGTCCCGCTATTGATCATTGGCTGTAGCCTTTGTCTCGGTCATGACTGGAGTGTTCTCGGACCGTAGGGTAACACACTTAAGGGCTCGATGAATATCGAAGACCTTTTCGGAACTATCGGAGTTACCGGAGAAGAGAGAAAGACATACCGGAAAAGTTCCGTGTTGGTCCGAAGGTTGTTCGGAGTGAGATGGAAGGAGTTCCGGATCATTAGGAGATGAAATAATATGTTTTATTTATTAATTAAGTGAATTAATATTTAATAAAATTTTATTTATAATTAAAAGTGCAATGGGCCAGCTTTGGGAAAGATGCCCATTAGTGGAAAGGAAAAAGGAAAAAGAAAAAGAAAAAAAAGGGGGGCGCCATGGGCCTTGGGGCCCATGAGGGTGGCGCCCCACTCCCCCCCTTCCTGGCCGGCCACCCCCCCTTGGCAAAGGGTTTAGTCCCATATTGCTAAGGGAGGGGGTTGAATCCTTCGGTCTGCCTATATATAGATGGGCAGGGGTGCACTTCTTTAATACCAATTAATTGCAGAGAATTCAATATTACTCCGAATTGAGATCGGTTTTCATCGGTCTTCTCCTCTCTCTTGTCTCTTCCCCTTGTCTGTAACCTTTAGTGGGATTGAGGCTTCTCTGCTACGCAGACGCCGTCTTGCTGCCGAAACTCCGGTTCCGGGAGGTCTACTTCCGCCACCTTCGCGGGATCGGAGAACGGAGGTCGTCATCGAGTCCGTACATGTGCGAGTACTACGAGGTGCTACACGTGTGGCACTACACCCATCCGGGTGCTCAACACAGCCAGGGGGCTGTGAACCTTGATCGGCTACATCAACCACGTTTGCGGGAACGTTTCCCGCGCAACGGTCTACACCCCGAGGTATGTTTCCGCAAGTCTTTCCGTTACAACATTACAGCTAGATAGATCTTGGGTTAAGGGCGACGCTACTTAGAAAAATTATTGTTTTCTGCTGCGAGACCAAACAGTTGTAAGGCCCGATATGTGGTACTATTCCAGATCTAGATGTTTACATCCAGATCTGGGGACGAAGCACATATCGGTCCCACCGCGACATATGACGAAGTCATATGCCCCGGATTTCCAACATGATATCACAAAATTACAAATACAAGATACAAAATCTCATACAATCGGCATACAACTGCCTTAGTTACAATACATCAGCGAAAGGTATATTTCTGAGTACAGACTACAATCAAATGCCTACTTGCAAAGAGAAAAACATCGATCCCCATAACCACACGGGTCCAGTCCCTCCGCCGGGATCTGCCTAACTAGTCGTCGTCGAGTTTCCACGTGAAACGTCGATCACCATACCCGTTGTCGATCAGGAACCCTAAAAAGAGTTTGGGGGTAGTATCATGAGTACAGAGGTACTCAGCATCCAACTGTAGTGGTCAACTGACCCAGCAAGGACTTCATCACTCGTCATTCTAGGACAACGAGTAGTTTACGGTAAGGATTGGGGTAAGTGGTGAGGTTGCTGCCGCACTAGCATTTATAAAGTGGCTAACGATCTAGAGAGTAAGGTAAGAAGCCAAGCATTCGATGAGGAATCGGCTCCAACAAGTGTGTTGTCAACTACTTACGCAAGCATAACACCTATCCTATCCTTGTCCTCCTCTTCGCATCCCGACGCAGAAGAAGCAGTCAAGGCACACACACATTGATCAAGTTTATTAAGATTATCTCGGTTGTTGTTGTCTATGAACAAGGAGTAGGTCTCAAGTCGTCCATAACCGTGGACACGGCTTCTCGAAAAGATTTAACCCTGCAGGGGTGTACCAACTTCCCATTACACGGCTCCACACGCACGCCCATCTCTCTCAGTTGCTACCCATCACAGGAAACCATTTTATGATTTAGTTCTGAGAGATCCGGAACGACAGGTCCCTCTAGCTAACAACGAACAAGTCTGGGTGGCCCCCGGTGAGTCGACATCCAGCTCAGGAGTCGGTCGCGCTCTCGATCTGGTCCCTATCGTCTATCGCAAGTTTGGATTGTCGGTAATTCTCACATGAGGCCGGGTCCTCAGCCGGACAGGTTGGACCAATAGGGAAACCATGTCCCCACTGGACTGGTTTGTTTGAAAACTACAAGCGGACGACCAGCACACACACGGTTTCAAATGGTAAATCAGCTTGGGCCACCACTAGAAATGTTTGAAGCTAGGAAGGTAAGAAAAGGGGACCCCATAGTATCCCACACGCGGTTAGGCACGCTCGTCAAGAGACACAATACCCGGAACGCGGGTCCTAGGTGACTTGAATGGAACAAAACGTCGGGGCGGGATAGCCTAGACCTTCTATCCTTCGTCGAATATAGTCAACATTATAATAACCATATAATCAACAACAATATAATAATGTGATAGCCCAAACCAAGGAGTAACAGGGTAACATCGTAGCATCCTAAGCATGCATACTAAGCAGGGGCTGAGCAACGAGCAATAGTAACATAGCAGTACATGGTTTGCTGGGAGGGGACATGGTTGTATGGGTTTGAAAGAGGATGTAAACATGTGGTAGGATCAAACATCGAACCTATCCTAGTCTAGCATGCAAACCGCTGGTTGAAATAGAATGGATCATAAGTAATGCATAGTCCTTGCCTATTGATAAGTCGGGTTCCGAAGGTGTAGTTGACCGCAAGCTCGCATCGTCTTCGAGAGGTACCCGCGGAAGCACACAAGATGGTAAACACTGGAAAGCAATCAACGAGCAAGCATCTATTACTATGAAGCAATCACGAGCAAGCATCAACAAGGAGGCAACACGAGACATCGCACCTACCGTCGAGAGCGGTTACTAACAGGTTAAGTGAAGTACTCGTCACACACGACGATACCGCACATTTAGAAAGGTTCAAGTTGTTTAGCTACACAAGGTGAGCAAAGGTTGTTAACATGGCATATCACTCAAGCATGGAATAGCACACAAACATGGCAAGAGGTGAAGCATAAGTTAAACTATCTAAGCTAGTCAATTTAAGTGAGGCACAACCTAAACATGGCATAACACTAAGTACCCCACGACAATTAAAACATTTGGTACTGTTCTGTCCTAGACCATATTTTAGGTTGGTTAACAACAGCAAACAATAGCATAAACACAAATTACACGAAAAATAATCAAGTTACATATGAAGAACACTCCAAACGGAGTTACGGTTAAAAAGATACAAGCAATACAAGTTTGGAACACAATCTGCCAACATCGGGAAGCACACTTTAGAGCAATGTATAAACAGGATAATGAATGCAAACATGCTCACAAATGATAGGCAACTAAAGTAGACATGACAGAGAAGGCATGGCAAAAGGAATCATGCAAATAGGCATCATGGTTCACTAGTTATAAGCAACACAAAAAGCTATAAAACATTACTGGTCAAGGACTTAGTGAAAATCAGGAAAAACATGGCAGAAACTGTTATTTTCATGTTATATAAACAGGGGTAAAACTATATGCAAATTTGCAGCAACATGACATAGCAATATATGAGCATGGACTAGACATGATGGTGATCAGGTACAAACAAGAATAATGGTCATAGGCATAACAGATCAAAAGATATTAAGCATGCAACATGGCATCGGATAGTTACAGACTTAGAGAAAAACTGAGGTGGCTCTCAACAACAACAGCATAGGAACTTTGAAGCTAAAAATAACTATGACCAGGAATGCAAACATGACAATGCAATACATGTAATGGAAGTAGACATGATGCTTAACAGTATGCAAAAAGAATCAATGCAATAGGCCTCATGGATGTGTCACAATCATCATGCAAACTTGCAATAAAATAACAGCAGCATCACATAACAGAAATTAGTAGCAGTTAACAGTCTGATGCCCACTTCAACAAATATTTGCATCATCAAGATGGCCTCAAATCAAAATGCTCACAAAAGATGAACTGAAGTACACACAATTCTAAACAATTTTCCTTTTGGGAGCAACGCGATCCGAGCTACGATTTGATCGCAAATCTACTCGAAAAATTGAATCAGCACACAGTTTTTCCAGACTTAGAAAAATTCGCAGGGTCTAACCACAAAAAATATAAAGGGCTCACCCATGGGCTTCGGCCCATCTGGCCTGGAGAGGCCTGGCTGGGCTGGGGTGCCCTGGGCCGCGCTTAGCTGGGCTGGGGAGGCGCCAGCTGGGCTCGGCTGGACCGGCCCATGTGGCCATGGTGGCCGGCTCGGGCAGCCTCCTCCTCCCGACGACCGAAGGTGACGACGCGGCGGCTGAAGACGGCGCCGGCCGGCGAGGATCTCGGCGAGGCGGCTAATGGCGACGGGGACGACCGGGAACGGCGCTGCGGCCAGAGGGAGGCCTGATCCGGTGGCTGGGGCAGCGCCGGCGTGCGGACGCGGCTGGTGCGGCTCCAGGGGCGGCGCGAGCTCCTGAACGGCTTCCATGGCGGCCGGCTCCGGCGAGTCCTGCAGGGAGACGTGGGGGAGACGTGAGAGAAGAGGAGAGGAAGGGGGAGCGGGAGGAGAGAGGAGAGGTGGTCGGCGGCTGCTGCGGTGGCGCGCCGGCGGCGCGCGGTGGCTTCCACGTTCGGGCGCGGGATGGAGGAGAGAGAGGAGGCTGGAGGTTGGTGGAGGCCAGGGCGCGATCTGGGCCGTCGGATCGGCCGATCCGACGGTCCAGATCCGCTGGGAGGCTACGGTTTGGATTTTGGGTATAAAACTGCGAAAATGGGGCAATTTTTGGGGCAAAGTGGAGGGGGTGGCTGCAATTTTTAGGCTAGGTAAACCCTAGAAAGGGGTGGGAGAATGGTGGTCTTTATATAGCCCAGGTGGTTGGCAGTTTGCAAAAACATCCCCGGTTTTTCTCGCACGCGCGCGGTGCTTACGTTTCTGACCGCCGGGGGGTCTGCAGGACCTCCGATTCGGGTAAAACTTCGAACTGCGATATCAGCGCGTCGAGCCGGCCGCGTTCACCTCGCGCTGGAACCGTTCCGAGAACACTTTCCGGCGCGCTATAAAAATAACCCGTTTAATTATTAAACGGGGTTTTTCGTTCCGTTGGCTGCGGCTGGTCTCGTGCGGTTTTCGCGACGGTGATCGGGCGTAACCCGGTGTCGCAAATATCGAGTGTCAGGGTGGCAAGGGTTGGTCTCCGTCCGATACGAGATAAGAGGGGGGAAAATAATCGCCGATCGATAAATCGGTGATGCAAACACCGCAAGCAAATCAAACAATCAAACAATTCTCACAGAAAAACAATTTTTTTAATTTTTGTGAAATCTGGGTTGTTACACCCTCGAACCCTTGGTCACAGCTCGAACAACATGTCTCTCGCTTTCCCGCTGAAATAGGCTTCGACTCTCCGTGCACTTACGCCGTAGCCCCTCCATCAGCTCAGAGTGAAGTCTTCCCTTGGACTTCATCTCCACCTTCAACATGACTCCATGGTGGTTGTACGTGCCACCCCCTGCGCCCCGTCGACTCCAATCTCTCATGCGTACGTCATCTTGAATCAACCCTGCGCCATTGCCATGTCGAATCGCACAAGCCCTCGGGCCTGCGCCACATGTTTCCACGCCCCAGAAGTCAGCCACCATCAGCATTACGCTCCTATGTCGTCGTCGCTAAAATCACTGCAGTCTTCTTCTTTGACCAACATCAACGTCGATCCATCAGACTATCCAGTCCGATCCAGCCGAAAAGTATCCGACTGCAATCATGCTCCACCCTGCGTCGTGTCAACTCCACACATCACCGTGCATTGCTTGACGCCTTGTATTTGCATGATCGTGCATGACGCACTCCAAAATCTTTCGAGCTTTATACGCACATCATCATCCTCGTGGCACACACTCCAAGAAATTTCCTAGCAAACTTGACACCTGAACAACCCCTCTGTGCAATATTTGATCATAATGATCCATCCGCATAACTTACTTTTTCTTGTCTTCCTTTTGCTCTAGCTTCTATGTACGCCGTTGACCTTTTTTCATTCCAAACAAATCTCATATGCCATCTATAGCAAACTTCAACACCGCAGCCTTCCGTATGCTCCAACACCGCAGCTGGATCCTAGGCCGCCAGCAGCAATCAGGGGGTTATCATTACCCTTGTTTGGGTCGCGATAACTGCCGAACGTCTGGTGCAGACCCTATCAGCCCGAACAGTTTCGTTCGTTCGCGTTCTAGTAGCGCTCGAACGAGTTCGTTCGGGCCAACCTTCCCAGCGTAGCGTCCGAACGTGCGTATGGTTTCTGGCCCGGCTGGGTGGTTTGAGCTGCTTCCATGCATGAATGATTTGAGTTGTACGCATGAATGATTTGTGCTGTTTTCATGCATGAATTTTTCGTGGTGCAGGCTGCAGTCGCACTGCTGTCACCGTAGCTTCTAGCCGTCTCCGTCGTCGTCGTCGTCGTCCCCGTAGCTCACCGTTGTCGCCGCAACTGGCCGCTAATGTCGTCGTTGTAGCTTACCGCCGTTGTCGCTCGTCACCTCCATTGTCGTCATCGATGTAGCTCGTCGCCGTCGTCGCTCACCGCCATCGCCGCTCACTTTAGCTCGAGCAACTTGCCGCTTTCGTCACTGTCTCCGCAGCTCGACGCTATCGTTGGCGTCGTCGTCATTGGCGTAGCTTGCGTAACTTTCCTCTTTCGTCGTTGTCTCCGCAGCTCGACGCCATCGTTGGCACCATCATCGTCGTCATCGTCGTAGCTCGACACTGTCCCGTAGCTTCTAGCCGATGTCATCACCGTAGCTCGTCGTTATCGCCGCAACTTGCCGGTGTCGTTGTCGTCATAGCTCGCCGCTTCTCACTGCCGTCGTCGCCTCCATCATCGTAGCTCGTTGCCGATGCCGCCTCCATCGTCGATGGAAAATTTGCCATGTTTTACTGAATTCAAAATATCATATCCCGTGTATAAGAATTGTCATGTCCCACTACGAATAAGAATTGACATGTCCCATACATAACGAATGTCATGTTACACATAATATCATGGCCCCTCATATAAGAATTGTCATGCGGTACAAATAAGAATTGCCATGTCTCATATATAAAGAATATCATGCCGCCGTCGTCGCCGTCGCTTGCCGCCATCGTCATCGTTGTACCTCGCCGCCAATGTCGCCGCAACTTGCCGTTGTCGTCGTCGTCGTAGCTCCCGCGGCTCGCCACTGTCGTCACCTCCATCATCGTAGCTCGTTGCCGCTGCCGCCTCCATTGTCGATGGTAAATTTTCCATATTCTATTAAAAAATAGCCATATTCAACAATTTTAAATATCATGTCCCGCGCATAAGAATTGCCATGTCGTACAAAATAAGAATTGCCATGTCCCTTATATAACGAATTTCATGTTCCACACAATATCACGTTCCGCAATGTAAGAATTACCATGTCGTACAAAATAAGAATAACCATGTCCCATATATAACGAATGTCATGTCACGCAAAATAAAAAAATGTCATAGCCGACAAACAAAAATTATCATCTCACAAAAAAAATTATCACACAAAAAAGAAATTGCGATGTCCTACGAACAAGAATTGTCATGTCGTACAAACAAAAATTTCCATGTCCTAACAATAAGAATTGCCATGTCCTGCTGATAAGAATTGACATGTCGTATGAATAAGAATTGTCATGTCCTACAAACAAGAATTACCACGTCTGATGAATAAGAATTGCCATGTCCTACGAATAAGAATTGCCATGTCCTATGAATAAGAATTGCCATGTCCAAGAAATAAGAATAGCCATGTCCTACGAACAAGAATTACCATGTCTGATGAATAAGAATTGTCATGTCCTACAAACAAAAATTGCCATGTACTACGAACTAGAATTGCCATGTCTTACAAACAAGAATTGTCATGTACTACAAGAAAGAATTGTCATGTCCTATGAATAATAATTTCCATGTCCTACGAACAAGAATTGCCATGTCTGATGAATAATAATTGCCATGTCCTACGAATAAGAGAATTGCCATGTTCTACTAAAAATTTCCATGTCCAACAAAATAAGAATTGTCATGTCCTATAAATAAGAGTTACCGCGCATCACCCCCCAACGTCGGATATCTTCTCGGGGTTCACGAATCGTTGGCGCAACTCTCTAGGATCCTCGATCTATTACTATAAATTGTCGTGGTCATATAGTAGATTCGCCGCCACCGCAACACCACAACACCGACAACCGCTCCACCCCGAACCACATCCCCATCCCCCGCCGTCGCAGTTGAGGTGCGCTGGAGAATCTCCCCGACGCATATGTATCCCAAGAACCCGTCATACCGCGCACCATCACCCCCCTCTTGACAGTCGGATATCTTCCCGGGGTACACTGGTCGTTAAACCCCCCCCCCCCACACACACACACACACATCCCTCCCTCCCGACGGATATCTACTCTATGCAGCTCTTCAAGGTGCTCGCCGATGAGTGAAAAGTATTTGGAAAAAATGGTAGCTTTAAATCTAGCGAAAAAACAGATGAAACAAATCATGGCAATTTTAGTACAAACTGCATGGCAATTTCAGTGTGAATAGCATGGCAAAAAAAATTCGCAAAAAAAAGTTGTCGAAACATGCCAATATGGGGTCTTGTTTTGAAGATATCGTCGCCACGGATTTAATGGTACAAACGGAATTTTGAACGGATATTTTATTTGAGAGATAAAACTTTTTAAAGTTTGAAAAGTCTAAAAGCTGCACTTTTCTGTATGGCAATCCAGCCGTTCGGGCGTACGCACGGACCGAACTACATTAATTTCCTGACGTCATCAGCGGCTGCGCGCGGTGATATAGTGCAGATGATCGAACGGAGGAAATGTCGTTCGGGCGGAAGAGACCGAACCGCGTGTGGGGGTTATCATTACCCTTGTTTTAATCCAACCACCACCAGCCGCACCTTCATTGGGCCCGTTCGGCCGCGCGTCTCGGCCAACACCGCACCGTCTGCCCTAGCACTTTTGTTGGTTGCACGCGCCGCTGCCGCTTCGATCGACCGAATCGATCTCGCTGAATCTGCTGAAAAGTGCTTCCCGATTGCTTTTCTTGATTTCGTCATTAACGCACCCGACCAGGCCCGGCCCTGGGGCAGGGCGAACGGGGCGGCCGCCCCGGGCCCCTGGAACGCAAGGGGCCCAGGATGTGCTCAGGAAGCACAACGACTCGATGTTTTTTCCTGTCAATGGCGGCGGCGCCATGGATGAAAAGCCGAGCGAGGACGAACAGAAAGAACGGAACGAACCGTTCCCCACTCAACATGGGCCGTATGCCTTTTTCCTTCTCACTTCTTGATCGGTCCACACAAGTGAAAGGTAATTTACTTGATCTTTTCATATGGGAAAACTGAGTGGGCCAGGTTAAAAGGACGTCGTTGTTAGATCTGTGTAAACAAAGCATGGCTAAAACAGCTGCACACACTATGGTACAAGTCCCCTTAAGAAAAATAATATGGATCTCTAAAAAATATACTATGATACCCCTTCTTTCATATTAATTATCGTTGAAACAGATATATCTTGCATTAAAATACACCTAAATACATTATTTTCGTGACAGTTAATATGCAAAGGAGGGACTACAATTTTGCTAAAAATGCCAAGGTACGATTTTTCAGCAAGTTAACTAAATACAAGAGTCATTTCATTAGTCTCCTTGCTTTGATTTTGCTAAACCCAAAGATAATCTCCTTCCTTTCATTTAGCATGTTTGATACACTTTGCTTGATTTTATTTAGCATTCACATACTTTATTGGTGAATGAATTAGATTATTTAGCCTCTTATTGTTAGGCATAATATCGACTGCCACATCATTACTTTATCACAGAGGAGTACTTTATTTGTTTCTTGACGATGAGTGACACATTTAGCTAAAGGGTTTTCCATTAGTGACTTTGCATATAAGAGTCTTATAAGTTTTATAATTTAGTTAATATTATTATTGATTTATTCACATTTAAATTTTTATTTATAATAGTCAAAAAAAATATCATTTTATACATGTATATATTAATTATTATTTTTATATGTATATTAAGGGACCCGAAGTTTTAATTTTGCCCCTGGCCCCCAAAATTCCAGGACCGGCCCTGCACCCGACGATCTCCACGGACAAACTTTCGCACATCGTTCTTTGCTGAATTTGACGAATCCATCCTCTAAATCAATCCAACGAACTCTTGAAATCTTGCTCATGATACCAATTGTTAGAATAATTTGAGTCGCATATCGATCTACCGAGGATCAAGCAATCTTCACAAGAACGAACACGATACCGAGATTTGTTAACGAGGTTCACCAACATGGTTAATCCCCGGGGCATGACTACGGGCGCTCCTCCCCATGTACCACATCCACATGATACAATCGACGACAAGTCCGCCACGGCCATCCGACAGCGCTCCGACTACCTCGCCATGGCCGGTCTGGCCGCCCCTACCACGGGCGCCGGACCGTCCCTCTCGTGATCTCTGTCTAGCCTATCAACTAGTGTCTAGTCTATTTTGTTACCCCGCGGTGCCTTTATATAGTAGGCCCGGGTTACACGTGTTTGACTCAAACACCTAATCCACCGCTAATTACAAGTCCAAATGTACCACAACTTGTACAATATATTCGGCACATATATTTTAACAATATCATATGTATAATAGCAACAGATAACTATACCACAAACATACATAGACACAACTTGAGTAAACCATAATGCTAGTGGAGGTGGTACAGTAGGTACTATAGAGTAAGAAATATATTTTCTTGTCAAAAAAACTCATGTCATTAAATTCATTTTCTGCAAAGATGTCTTCAAAACTTTATGTTAATTTAATTATTCACTAAGGTACCAAAATTTTATGAGGCCATGATATCACATACACACACCTATACAAGATGGTTTTCTCTTTGAATTTAGTGTGGCATGGAAAGCACTGCATGAAAGCTGAAAACCAAGTTTGCCCATCTTCCCTCTTCAGGGTTAAACCTATCATCTCCCAAGTGTTACAAGACGAATATACAGTAGAACTATGTAAGAAGTTCAAGGATCTGAAAGCCATTTGGGTATCGCTTGAAGTGGATGCATCTCCTTCACAACAAAGGGAGAGCCAAGCATTGGTGTAGGCGACTAGGCATCACTGAAAATGATATTGCTTAACTGACAGTAACTAAAGAATACAAAACGTACCATACGGTAGTCCAATAATATGTTCTATATAGTACTCCCTCCGTTCACAAATAGAAGATGTTTTGAATATTTTAATATGGACTGAAATGAGTGAACAAACACACTAATACGTGTCTACATACATCCAATTCAGAAATAAGTTAGAACATATTATAATTGTGAACCGATGGAGTATATACCAAAGTAGGCAGAGTTACAGGAGAACTTTTCATGTTGAAACTTATGAGGGCTAACAATTGTTATAAGCGGGAATAATTTATGAGAAAAACTGTAAACTAGTTGCTTTTCATCCTGCTTGAAGACATAGAAACATACAAAGAATACCAGTCTGACAAGATGAAACATCAGCGGTGTTAGTTCAATGATACAATCAAATAAAAATGCTATCTTTACCCATTCTAGATTTCTAGTACCCAATTGCAACAACAAAACTATGATTATTCTCATGGGGACAAGCTCTCAGTTTCATTATTGAGTGGCTGAGTGCAGAAATAGCACTCAACACTATAATACACCTTCCTGAAACCCACAGAAACATCAGTACATACCATAATGCTAAGCTGATTACAAGCCAACGAGCAAAAGTGAACATATCAAACCACTAACAGCTAGTAAACTACCCTATTATTTGAAAGGACAACGCGAGCTAGTAAACTACCATGTTATCGAAAAGGACAACGCCACTACCAACTCTTCAGTAAGTGAAGATTGTCACCACAGGAGCGACTCCAGTTTATTCTCTAGTCAATCTCCAGCATGTAAGGCATAATTTTCAGGGAGCAGCGCTCTTACTGAGCGTCGAAATGTACTCATGTGTACGTTTTTGTTTCTCCTCCAACTCCGCGATCATCTGATCAGCAGCCTCATTGATCATCCTTGGGAGGTACTTTTCCATCCGGGAGAACCACTCCCCCAATGTCATGGTCTCAAGGCTGCTTCTCCAGGGCTGCTCCACCTTCGCCCCATCCCCTACCTCTCCTCTACCGCCAACCAAATCCACATTGCCATCATCTTCCTCTTCTCCACCACTCTTTTCTCCATTACCTACATTGTCAGAAGCGGCACACTGAGCACTGGCCCTCACATTGGGGACTTCCTCCTCCAATGCCTTTGCAGCCACCTTGATTTCAACATCCCCCTTCTCCTCCTCACCATCCTTTACTGCTGTCAAAGTCGACAGATTGCCAGTCGGATCTCTTGGCGCAGCAACCTCAGTTTCCTCCTCTTCGTCTACCTCAATAACGGCATTTCTTGTACTAGCCGCTCTTGTACACCTTCCTTGGCCCCTTCTGGACCTCGTATTCAGAGGCTGTGGTGGAGGGGCAACTGTCGGAGAATTCTTTTTCCTCCCACGGCGTGTAATCATCTGGGGCTCTTCTTCCTTCTCCAGTTCAGGGGCCTCCACGGCGTTCGTCCGCGTCACCACCGGAGCTTTCTCCTCATCCTCTTCATTCCCCGAATCAGCGGCTGATGTGGTCTTCTTCCGCCCGCCAACATGCGGCGCCGGGGCTTCCTCCTCCGGTTCAGAGGGCTTCGCGGCCTTTCCCCGTCCACCACGGCGCCTCCCCACCGGGGCATCCTTCTCACCCTCTTCCGCCGGTTCAGGGGGCGCCGCTGCAGCCACCTTCCTACGCCCGCCCCGGCGGGGCTTCTCCTCCTCTATTACCACTACCGCCGCGTCCGGCGCTTCATTCTCCACTTCGGTGATCGCCGCCACAGCTGCTTTCTTCCGTGTGCCCCGGCGGGTCCCCGCAGGGGGTTTCTCCTCCTCCACCGCCGCCGTCTCTGTCGCGCAGCGCAAGGAGCGCCTACGTCCGGGGTCGGCAGCGGCGGCGGGCTTCAGATCCAAATCCGAGGAGATGGACACGGCGAGCACGGTGGACTCGCCGATCTTGATAAGGTCCCCGTGGGACAGCGTCTCGGGAACGGAGGCCACCAGAGGCGCGTCATTGAGGAAGGAGCCGTTGGAGGAGCCGAGGTCGGAAACGACCCACCGGGCGGCGGGCGGCGGGAGGAACTCGATGGAGAGATGCTGCTGCGACGCGCCCTTGTCGCGCACGGCGAGGTGGTTGCCTTTGATGACCCGCCCGACACGGAGCGCGGATCCAGCGCCGGACTTGCAGATCTCTCCCTTGCGCGGACCCTTCTCCACCGTCAGGGTGAGCACCGGCGGCGGAGCGGCCATTTTGGGGTTGGGGTGTCGATAGTGTGGAGTGGGGAAATTTCGAATTTTCTGCGGGGAGGAGAGGGGCTTGCGCTTTTGAGGGGCTGTTTGGTTTGGATCCCTCAACAGCCCGCCCAAAATTATGGTAGGGCTCGTTTGATTTAAAGGAATTTCATAGAATTCTTCTACGATTTTATTTTATAGGTTTTTTTTACGTTACTCATTTGATTCATGGGAAATGTTTTTATATGAATTTTTTCCATATAAATTTTTGTACTACTTTTATAGGGATCCTAACATTTACTCCAACCTTTTTCTACAATTTCTTTGATGGAATCAAACAAACTTTGGTGCAAACAAAATCCTATAGGATTGGAATGGGCGTGCCATTGCTATCCTATGCTTTTCCTTTTCCTATGATTTTCCTGTTCCTATTGACCGAGCTGAGGGTGGCGTTTCGATAGACTTCAAAATATTGGTATGCATTCTCAAAAAACAAAAAAAGGACCGTGATGAATGTCGAACGTTCGGGCGACACCTCCAGGCCAGAACGCCCGCGCATCGTTATTAAAGCAGTTGCATGTGTGACTAGCTTTTGCGTTTTTCAGTTTTTAAAAAGTTTTATCTTTCAAATAAAAATTCCAAATAAATTTCCGTTTTCACCATTAAATCCGTCGCAACAAGATCTTCGAAACTAGATCCCATATCGATATGTTTCGACAACTTTTTTTTCGGGTTAAAAATTGTCTTGTCTATTGCACTTAAATTGTCATGTGGTTTGCATTAAAATTACCATCATTTGCTTCAACTATGTTTTTTTGCACTTTTTCTTTAACGTTCTATGTAAATTTGTCATAATTCATAAAATAAAACTTTATAAACTTACCTTGGGTAAACACATGTTTATTTTGCCATGGCAAAAACACATTTTAAATTGCCATGGCGAAAGATTTGTTAAATTTGCCATGGGCACAAAAAAGAAATAGTTTGTCATTTGTAGATAGAAAATTTTTTGGATGCTGATAACTACCACATGTGTGACGCGAGTACATGGCAACCCCTGATGTTTTTTATGGAAAGTTTAGTAATGTGAGGGTGGCAACTTCAAAGTTATAGACGTTAGTCATGCGAATAAGAATTGCCAAGTCCTATGAGTAAAAATTGGCATGTCCTATGAATAATAATTGCCAAGTCCTATGAATAAAATTGCCATATATAGGAGTCATTTCCGCCCACGCGTTTTTAGATGCTAATTTTAGGTGTACGTAGATGGCAATTATTAGCCAAAGTTGCAATGTATTTAGTGAAGTTGCCATGTTTTAGCAGAAAGTTGTCATCTCACATGTGTTAAAGTTGCCACCAAAGCTTGTGGGCTTGCCATTTTCCACCCACACTTGTGGCACGTTTTTATGGCAATGTTAATAACTACCACATGTGTGACACGAGTACATGGCAATCTTTGATGTTGTTTATGGCAAGTTTAGTTATGTGAGGGTGGCAACTTCAAGTTGTAGACGCTAGTCCTGCGAATAAGAATTGTCATGTCCCATGAATAGAAATTGACATGTCCTATGAATAAGAATTGTCATGTCATATGAATAGAAATTGTCATGCTCTATGAATAGAAATTGCCATGGGCACAAAAAAGAGTCACCGCCAGAGCAGCACCACACCGTCGACAAACTCTCCACCCCCTGATCCATGTCCCCTCCCTCACCGTCACGCGTTGAAATGTTAAATTTCCATGGAGAAAATATGTTAAATTTGCCATGGACACAAAAAGGAAATAGTTTGCCATTGGTAGATAGAAAAAACTTGGGATGCTGATAACTACCACATGTGTGACACGAGTACATGGCAATCTTTAATGTTTTTATGGCAAGTTTAGTTATGTGAGGGTGACAACTTCAAGTTATAGACGCTAGTCCTGCGAATAAAATTTGCCATGTCTTATGAATAGAAATTGACATGTCCTATGAATAGAAATTTCCAAGTCTATTACACACCGTTGACAAACTCTCCGCACCCCCCCCCCCCCGATCCATGTCCCCTCTCCCACCGTCACGCGTTGAGATGCGTCGGAGGATCTCCTTGACGCATTCGTAACCTAGGATATCGTCATGTCGCGCACACCTCCCCCCGCTCCAGATATCTGCTCGGGGTCCACTAAGCATCACCGCAGCTCTCCGCGGTCATCGGCAATGAGTCAAAAGGCGTTAAAATAAAATGGTAGCTTTAAATCTATAAGAAAAAATAGATGAAATAAATCATGGCAACTTTACTGTAAACAGGATGGCAATTTCAGTGTAAACAACTCGGGAGAGGGAGGGAAGCACGAGAAAAAAAAGGGGTGGGAGGAGGGCGAACTGGTTCGGATGTGTTTTTTTAACCTGGTCGGGGCGGTAGGGTAACTGTCGTGGGGTTAACACAGCAGATGACCGAGTCATCGAACTTGTAGTGAGGCCTTTGCTGCGAGGTGGTATCAAGGAGAGAGTCGACATAGACACGGTACTCGGCGATTTACCCAGGTTTCAGCCCCTCTCTGTTCTCGAGGTAAAGACCTACTCCTGCTTCTTATTATTGAGGGGTTTCCGGCTTGTCGAAGGGACTATCCGGATTTTGGATTACAAGTGTTTGTCAGTTCGTAACTTGCGTCTCGGGGAGATCTAGGTTACGAGTCGTGCCTTGGTGGTTTGTGTGTCGAGTTGAGAGTTGATCCTGGCGCCCCGAACCCTCGGTTTATAAAGGTGCAGGGTCTAAGAGTCCACAGATCCGATTCCTACTTGAGGTGGAATCCTATTCTATGTCTACTTTACAAATACTCTACACGCTATACAAGGTAAGTCGAATTCCTTCTTGGGATTCAAGCTTGTCTCCTTGGCGCGTCTCTCTCTGGGTCGGGTCTTGTTTTCGTGGGCCTTCACGTATAAGACGGTCCAGAGAGTTGTGATCTAATGCCGGGTTATGGGCTTGGTCCATCCCCCTGTCATTAGCCCCCAGGATTGGTATGATGCTTTAGTCTTCATGACAATCTTCAGTTGCTTGATTGATCTTTATAGAGCTGACTCTTACGAGTAAACCGACTCACGTCTCTGTGTCTTCAAGGTTCTGACACCGACTTGTGCTTCGAGGAGATGACAACGGCTTATGCTGATGCCGAATTGTGCTTCGAGGATATGACGCCAGCTTATGCTTCACGAAGCTGACGCCGACTTGTGTATCACTTTTTGATTTTTCCCCTAAGTCTTTTAATTTGACTTTTGAGTCAAAAAAGGTGTTTGTCGATGTATTTATTGTTGTTCTGCCCGAAGCGTCACCACTAAATGCACGGTGAAAATCGAAGAGTCATCATAAATGCCACCTACCGTGGGAAACCTACCCAGGTTTTTATGGCATTGATTGGCCACCTTCTTTTTATCTATATAAATAGATGTCCGAGGGGGATGATTCTTTCATACCCTCTTCTTCTTCTCTCCATCTTCCTCATGGTTCTCCGGCGCTACGTCCGCGGCAGAATCGCGACTCGCAGTTTTCGCGGTCGTGCCTCTTATGGCATGCGGCGCAACGCTGTTATGTCTGCAGGCGGGGGTCACCTTAGTTGTGATTTTGTTTTGAACATCCCTAGTCCTCTTGCGGCTCGAGTTTTTCTTCCACCCATGTTTTCTCGTGTTGTTTCCGAACTTGGGCTGGATGCTCTCTGGCTGGAGTTCCAGGCCAGTTATCGTCCTCTTATTCTGGTGGAACTTCGAGTTGATTCCTCCGGTTTAGCGTTTTTGGCTTCCGGTTGGCGGGAATTTTCTCATGAGTTTGATCTTCGCGCAGGGGATACTCTCTGCTGCAGGTTTGACGATGACAAAATCCTTTGCGTGCGTGGTTTTAGTGCTGAGGGAAACCGCCTCCAGCCTTCTTTGGAGGGCACCGTTGCACTCGTCATGAATGGTGGTGAAGCTTCTCTTCCTTCTTCTCCCGAAGAGTCTGCTGTTGAGGATGCAAGTGAGTCACCGACTAACGGTATTTGCTCTTCTGGAGTTGGAGAAGAAGTTGGTGGAGCTGGAGAAGGAGCTATCGGAGCATTGACTTCAGTGCTCCGCAAATAAGTCGAGCGTCACCTTTTGTTATGTCATTGATATCATGAGCTGGTTGCTTCACAATGACGCCTCCCTTTGTCTGTGATGATGCTCTGTTTGTAGTCCTTTTTGATGTAATGAAGACGACTAAAGCCCTTGTAATCTAGGCTAGTAAGCCGGCATAGCTTTTGCCAACTTTTGACTTTAGTTTTTCTTCTGATGTAAGAGGTTTGTAACCCGAGATGAATGAAATATTTTGTTTCTTAATGAACCTTCTAAGTCAAATTTTGTTTCTTTTGACTTGTATACGAGACTTTCTTATTGGATAAGAGGTGTAGCCCCCTGAGTCAGTTGAAACAGAATGTTGTGCCGACTCATAAAATGAATTGCGAATATTGCTCCCCAAAACTCGGTGGTAATATATGCCAAGTTTGTAGAGAGAACTGGAGGTATAGTCCCCATGAATTGGTATGAGTTCCTGTGATGTCATGCCGAGTTATAGGAGGGTGATTATTTCCCAAAAATTTAACATGAATATGTGTTCATGCTAAATTTTTCGAATTATAGTCCCCATGAGCCGGTATGAATATATTTGTATCTTACCGGGTCATAGAAGAAGATATTCGAGCTTCTAGCCCCTATGAGTCGATATGCGTGTCTTGACGTACGGCCGAGTCACATAACGACGTTCTTTGAATTGTAGTCCTCATGAGTCAGCATTTGTGTCTTGGCACGCTGCCGCATCACATAGAGAAATTTTTCAAGTTGTAGTCCCCATGAGTCGGTATGTGTGTATCGACACATTACCGAGTCACATAAAGACTTTCGAGTTGTGGTCCCCATGAGTCGGCATGTGTGTATTGACACATTACCGAGTCACATAAAGACTTTTTCGAGCTATAGTTCCCATGAGCCGGCATGTGTGTCTTAACCTATTACCGAGTCGCATAGGAACTTGCTTTGAGTTGTGGTCCCCATGAGTCGGCATGTGTGTATTGACAAACAGCCGCATCACATAGGGAAATTTTTCGAGTTGTAGTCCCCATGAGTCGGCATGCGTGTCTTGACGCATTGCCGAGTCACATGAGTTACAACTCTATTATGCAAGGATGACAAGAAAAAATATGCTTATGATTATGTATGCAAAAAGGTAATTCATGAATTACTCGAAGAAGCCGGCTCTGGATTCATCTGGTCCTCATATTCTCTCGTTCGAGAAGAATATGGGTTATCCTTGAGTCGATACTTCTCTTAGTGCCGTCTCACATTGATCAGCGCTTCTCCGTTTGCATCAAAAATTTCTCTTTGGGAATATTTTAGCTGGATTTAACGCGTTTAGATCGTATGAGCATCGAACATACATGCAGTTTAGGAGGCGTGGAGTGCCACATGTATAAGCCGAGGTTTCTTGGGTGAAGACTCGATGGGTATAGTCGAGCCCCCAAGATTTCTCTGAATTCGAGCTTTGTACATGCAATTTTCACTTATGTGCCGAGATTTCTCAGTTAGAGGTTGATGACTTGCCATCAAGCTCTGTTGAACTTTCTCTGAATGAAACATAAGTGCCCAGATTACCAATTGGAGGTTGATCAAGCCCCTAGGTTTTCTGAGAATTTTGTAAATGCAAAATATGACATGTGTGATGCAAAAACAGAAAAATAAATGCATGAAATGCTTATCATGATGTTGAATTTAAAAAGATTAAAGCTAGTTATGTTGTGTGGCGTTGTAGCCGGTTGCGACGAAAAGTCGACTTGTAATGGTGTGAGCCGGTGCGATGAGAATCGACTTGTGTGTGGCCGGAGCCGGTGCGATGAGAATCGACTTGGGTGTGGCCGGAGCCGGTGCGATGAGAATCGACTTGGGTGTGGCCGGAGCCGGTGCGATGAGAATCAACTTGTGTGTGGCCGGAGCCGGTGTGATGAGAATCGACTTGGGTGTGGTCGGATCCGGTGCGATAAGAATCGACTTAGAAAAGTTTATAAGGCAAAGAAGCCGGTATGATTATGATCGACCTTTATATATTTCATTTGGCGAAAGCCAGTGCGACATGAGTCGTCTTACAACCTTGAGTAAAATGGAATTCCTTTCCTACCTAAGTATAATACGGACGAAGTTGTGCGATGTTCCACGACCTGAGGGTTTCTTCCATACAGGTGCGTGTTTTATCCTTCTCTCGCATATCTACTAGGTAGTAGGATCCATTGTAAAGGTTCTTGCTGACCACAAAGGGTCCTTCGCATGGGAAGGATAACTTGTGCATTCCGTCCTTCTCTTGTATGAGTCGGAGCACCAAGTCGCTTTCCTGGAAAGTCCGGGTCTTGATTCTACGGCTATGGTAGCGTCGTAGGTCTTGCTGGTAGATTGCCGACTTGGCTGCTGCTAGCTCTCGTTCTTCGTCGAGAGAATCTAGAGCGTCTTGACTTGCTTTCTCATTGTCGGCTTCTACATATGTTGTCACCCTAGGTGAATTGTGACGTATGTCACTTGGGAGAACGGCTTCTGCTCCGTAAACCAGGAAGAAAGGCGTGTAGCCGGTTGACCTGTTAGGAGTCGTCCATATGCTCCATAGCACTGCGGGTAGTTCCTCCTCCCAGCTGCCTGGTGTTCTTTCTAGGGGAACGCAAAGCCGGGGTTTGATGCCACGAAACAACTCTTGATTGGCACTCTCGGCTTGTCCGTTGGACTGAGGATGAGCGACTGATGTAAGATCGAGTCGGATGTGCTCTCTCTGGTAGAATCGTTCCATAACCCCCTTTGACAGGCTAGTCCCATTATCAGTGATGATGCTATGGGGGTAGCCGAATCTGTATATTGTCTTTTTCAAGAATTTCAGTGCCGTCTCAGCATCACACTTGCTGACCGGCTTTGCTTCTATCCACTTGGTAAACTTTTCAACTACCACAAGGAGGTGGGTGTTCTTGTTGGGGGATCTTTTGAAGGGTCCCACCATATCAAGCCCCCATACTGCAAAAGGCCAAGTGATAGGAATCATCCTGAGTTCTTGAGCCGGCACGTGAGCTTGCTTTGCATAGCGCTGACATCCATCACACTTCTTGACGATATCTTCTGCGTCGTCATGCGCCGTAAGCCAGTAGAAACCGTGTTTGTAGGCTTTGGCGACAAGTGAACGAGAGCCGGCATGGTGTCCACAATCACCAGAGTGTATTTCGTTGAGGATGACTCTTTTTTCTTCTGGTGAAACGCATCTCTGAAATACATCCGTGGGACTCCGCCTATGTAACTCACCATTGATGATGGTGAAGGATTTGCTTCTTCTGATGATTTGCCGGGCCATGAGTTCATCAGCCGGTAGTACTCCCTGGGTCATGTAGTCCATATATGGGACCGCCCAATCTGGGGTGGCGTGTATTGCTGCAACTAGAGTCGTCTCTGGGTCTGGTTCAGCTATATCTTTCTTTGTGGGTATTTGTACAGACGGCTTTTTCAAGATATCAAGGAACACATTTGGAGGAACCGGCTTGCGCTGAGAGCCGAGTCTGGATAAGGCATCAGCTGCTTCATTTTGCCTGCGGTCCACGTGGTCGACTTGATAATCAACAAGAATGCCGGCCTGTCTGTCTACCTCTCGGCGATAAGCCGCCATCATGGGGTCCTTTGAGTCCCATGTACATGACACCTGTTGGGAGGCGAGATCCGAATCGCCGTAACATTGGATCCGGTTGATGCCCATCTCGCGGGCTAGCCGTAGCCCATGGAGTAGGCCTTCATATTCCGCTGCATTGTTGGTGCAGATGAATTGTAACTGCAGAACATAGCAGAATTTTTCTCCTGTGGGGGAGGTGAGAACCACGCCGACTCCTGACCCTTGCAACTGTCGACTTCCATCAAAGTGCATCGTCCAATACTTAGTCACTGGCTTATCTTGGGGTGCTTGGGTTTCTGTCCAGTCATTGATGAAGTCAGCCAGCGCTTGGGACTTGATGGAAGTGCGCGGCTCATATTTGATATGGTAAGCCCCCAACTCCATAGCCAACTTTTCAATCCTTCCCGTGGCCTCCCGGTTTTGGATGATATCTGCAAGTGGTGCCGAGCTGACCACGGTTATGGGGTGCTCTTGGAAAATGCTTGAGCTTCCGGCTTGCCATGAACACACCAAGAACCAGCTTCTGCCAATGGGGGTAACGTTGCTTTGATAGAGTTAGCACCTCACTGACATAATAAACCGGCCTTTGCAGGGGGTATTCCTTGCCGTCTTCCATACGCTCTACCACAACTACGACACTGACAGCGCGGTTGTTGGCCGAGATATAGAGTAGCATAGGTTCCTTTGGTTTGGGAGCTGCCAGGATTGGGGCCTAGGTTAGTTGTTTCTTGAGTGATTCCGGAGCCTCGTCGGCTTCATTGTCCCAAACGAAGTTATCCGACTTTCGAAAGAGCTGATATAAGGGTATAGCCGTTTCGCCGAATCGGCTGATGAACCGGCTCAGGGAGGATACGCATCCCGTGATCCGCTGAACTCCTTTGATTGACGCCGGCTTCTGTAGGTCCATGATAACTTTGACCTTATCCGGGTTTGCGTCAATGCCTCTCTCTGATACTATGTATCCCAGGAGTTTGCCGGCGGGGACCCCAAAGGTGCACTTGGCCGGGTTCAACTTCATCTGGTACTTGCGCAGGTTCTTGAAAGTCTCCTGCAAGTCGCTGATGAGTGAGCCGGCTAACTGTGATTTGATCACAATGTCGTCCACATAAGCATGTACGTTACGTCCAATCTGCTCCTTGAGGCAGTTTTGTACCGTTTGTTGATAGGTGGATCTTGCATTCTTAAAGCCTAAAGGCATAGAGGTATAGAATAAAATGGCAAAGGGCGTGATGAAAGACGTCTTCTCTTGGTCCTCAAGGGCCATCTTGATTTGATGGTAGCCAGAGTATGTGTCAAGGAAGCACAAAAGCTCACATCCTGCAGTTCAGACTATGATCTGATCGATACAAGGTAGCGCAAAGGGATCCTTTGGGAAAGCCTTGTTCAAGTCGGTGTAGTCGATGCACATACTCCTAGTCCCGTTCTTTTTCAAGACGAGGACTGGGTTTGCATGCCACTCCAGATAGAATACTTCGATGATAAACCCAGCAGTTAGGAGGCGAGCTATCTCTTCCCCAATGGTGTTCCTCCTTTCATCATTGAATCGACGAAGTAATTGTTTGACCGTCTTTAGTCTTGGGTCTATATTTAGGTGGTGCTCAGCGAGTTCCCTCGGGACACCCGGCATGTCAGAAGGTTTCCATGCAAAGATGTCTCGATTCTCACGGAGGAACTGGATGAGCGCGCTTTCCTATTTATCAGACAACCCGGACCCGATGATGAACTGCTGGGTAGAATCACTAGGGACAAAGTCAACTTTCTTTGTGTCTTCAGCCGGTTGGAACTTGGGGTTGTTATCAGGAGTCGGTTTCTTCAAGATTGTGGTATCTGCCGGGTCCACTTTCTCTTTGTATGTTGTTAGGTCTTCTTTGGCGCACGTTGAGTCGGCAATCTTGACATGTTGCTGGTCGCACTCTGTTGCCCTAGACCGGCTTCCTTCCACAGTGATTGGGCCATAAGGACCCGACATTTTGAGCTTTAGGTAGACATAACACGGTCGATCCATGAACCTAGCATCAGCCGGTCGGCCTAAGATGGCATGACAGGGGCTCACAAGATCGACTACTTCAAAGGGTATGATCTCAGAGCGAAAGTATTCAGCGCTTCCAAAGACCGTCTCTAGGTATATCTTGCCTATCGGTCTTGCCGACTTGCCTAGAAAAATTCCATGGAAGACGGTGTGGGACTGTTGCAGCTGCTTCTGAGTTAACCCCATCCGAAGGAAGGTCTCGTAGTACAGGATGTTGATGCTGCTGCCTCCGTCCATGAGCACTTTATCAAGTGTGTAGCCTCCGACTTGTGGAGAGACTACCAAAGAAAGTGCCCCCGGGTTATCTACCACAAGGGGATGATCATCTCTTGTCCAGGTGATTGGTTGTCCTGACCAGTTAAGCCACTTGGGACAAGCCGGTTCTGTAGCCACGGCCATAGCAGCCCTCTGCTGTAGCTTTTTGTCTGTTCGACAGTTGCTAGTGGTGAAGACGTGAAAGGCCGAGCGATTCTGAAGTTGCTTGGGGTTTGCTTGAAACCCGGCAGATCCTGATTGCCCTTGCTTTCCTCCTCCTCCGGGTCCCTGCTGTTGGTGTGTTGTGCCGGCTCCCTAATGACCTGAATTTTGGTTATCGTTGCCCTGGCCAGCTCCGCCAGCAGACCCAGGAGGACCCAGCAGACCCAGGACGTCCTGGTTTGCTATGCATTGGGAAGGGGCCCTGCATAGCTGCTTCAAAACTGTTTGGGCGAAAGCCCCCCCTTCCATCTCGCGGTAGTTGCTTCCCCCTTTCTTCTGTCGCTGGTAGCTGGTGTTGGTGTTAGATACTAGGTCAGAAGTATTTTGGTGACGACGACGCTTATTCGATTGGCTCTGGGATCCTTTACTTCCATTCTTTTTGTTTTGTCCGGCTTTTTCCTCATCAGATTCGGTATCTTTGGTTTTATCAGACTCGACATATTTGATTACCGCGTTCATGAGTTCACCCATGTCTTTGACAGTTCTCTTGAGCCGGCCGAGTTTGTGCACTAAGGGCGCAAACTTACAATTCCTCTCCAAGACGATTACTGTAGTTTGGGCTGTGATAGTGTCTGAGGAGTGCATTATATCTGATGCTCGCCGAGCCCAGCTGAGGGTTGATTCACCTTCTTTCTGGAGGCAGTGCTCCAAGTCGACGATCGTAGATGCCCTCTTGCAGGTGCCTTGATCTTTTTTGATGAATTTCTCTTTGAGATCCGAACATGAGGTGACAGAATTCTCAGGAATATTCTTGAACCAGATGCGAGCCGGCCCTTCCAACATCATCGTGAAGTAGCGAGCGCAAACCCCATCTGATGCTCTCAAGAGATCCATGGCAAGCTCATAACTCTCCATCCATACTGCCGGGTCCATGTTAGCCGTATAGTTTGCCAGCTTACGTGGTGCCTTGAAGTCGCAGGTACATATGCGTTTCTGAGAGCCGGTACCAGGCATCGGTTAACTGTCGATCTTCCGACAGTTTCAACGTTTTCGGATGGTGAAGGCTGATAAGCTGGTTGGCCTGTAGCTCCCACCGCTCTGGGGCGCTTCATGTTGTCGATGGCTCCCGGACGCTGTAGGACCCGGTGATTCAGCTAGCCGGCTTGCACCTTGGTAAGTTGTCTCATGTAGGTGCGAGTGTCCTCGTGAGTAGTTGTCTTGCTGAGTCATTGCCGTCTTTAGAAGCTCTACCGCGTGTCGAGCAACTTGATCCGCCGGGGTATCTCCATAGATTGGTGCAGCGGCGAGGAGCCGGGTGGCTGCGATCACGTTTGCTGTAGGGTTGTTGTAGTGATTATGATGTGTGTGGAACCGATCAGACCGAGAGGGAGGAGTCGGCTGATTAGGTATGTTGAACCCCGGAGGGGTTGATTGCTGCGGGCTTTGGTACAAGTTGTGCCTTGGCATATCAGTTGGAATCCGACTCGCATGTCTGCCAACACGTGCGAGACTTAGCTTCTGAGCTTCTATTATTTCCGACTCTTGCCGTAGGCGTGCGGCTTCCTGAACAAGTCGGCTTTCCTTTTCTTCTATCCCGGACGGCTCGGCATTGATTTCTTTGCGTATGTTGATCACCTGATGTCTAAGTTAATCAACCCTGGTTTTCCACTCCTCCTGGTTTTCTGATGTTACTGGGATGAGTAGTGCTTCTCCGAAAGTGGCCACGGCTTGGATAAGGGCCTCTGCCCCGGTGGGACCTTGTGCGGCTGAGCCAGCCGGTTGGTCCGCATCCGGGTTAGGAGGTGCGCGTTGATCCCCCTGGTCTCCCTGTACTCCGACCCCTGAATTCGCCATAAATACGAAGACACAATATAGAGGTTCAAAGTAAAGGAAATCCAGGTTGTACTCCATTGAGATGGGGCCGAGTCTTCCGCTCCCGACGGATCGAATCGACCCGGCATACGTCGAGCTTCCATCACTGGGGCATGAGGTTGCATCAGACGTATCCTCTGAGGTGTCGTTGGTCAGGGACTCAACAGAGCGCGCCGGCTCTAGAGACCCGGTGACGAATCCAAGAAAGGTGTGGTTGAAGCCGGCTTGCTGCTGGCTTGAGGTTTCCACGTGAACTTCCAGGTCCGGCTTTGGCTCAGATCTATTGGTCTTGGCTGTGAAGATTTGGATCGACCTGATCGGGACCCGACAGCCGGATTTCAGGGAATCAACTTCAGGGCCCCAGTGCGAGTCATCAATGTAAAGCTTCCCGCGCCGGCTTCTGGTGATCCGGCCGGAAACAAATCCCTCCATGCCTTGACGAGCTCCTCCAAGAATCTCAATGTCTGCATGCACATGCCCCATGGTGGGCGCCAGGTAGGGTGTCGTGCTGTTAGCCTCCTGCTGAGCTGGTTCTGACGGGTGGGACCACCTCGTCATAATGTCACTTAAAATGCAACCATTGGGCGATTGAGGAATTTGTAAAACGCCTCCGATACAGTGAGTTTCAGCGAATTTTTTAAACGCTCTTTCAACCCGGGGCCCCCTCTGTGGTGACGATCTGAAAGACCAAGAATGTGATCAGAGGCGGGTGAATGATCACTTCGAATTTTTGACAGAAACTTCGAAGTGAAACAAAACATAGCATCAAATATACAACCGGAAGTAATAACAGTGAAGCAAAACTAAGTAATGAAACTAGTCATAGCGAAACAAAACACATCGAAGCACAACATCAAAACAAAATGTACTGCATGGAAGTGCGAGATAGAAAACAAACCTCAGTCCGCAGCGATGTTTGGTCAACTAGTTCACACTCTACAAAGTGCTACGTCTGGTTGGAGGGCTTGTGATTGAACACATGAGCTAACCTCTCTCCGTACGTTTCTCCACTGCCCCGAAACTCGTTGAGTTTGATCATTATTTACTTGTGGTAGATTATCGAGGAAATCTCAGAAACCTTTGACAGACTTGTTCTTCGAGGCGACAATTACTCTTTGCTCTCTGAAGACGACTCTCTAACCGTATAGGAGGCTTGCAGACCTCCAAGATAAAAAGGTTAGCAAACTTCCACCTAAGTCATTATGAATCATCTTAGATCAATAGGACTTTTTGTTGGATATATGCTCTAGAGGCAAATAATATGTGATTATTCCAATATATCTAAGCAAGTTCATAACCAGTTTCATACTTTGCTAGAACTGTATCAGTAAAACAATGATACAGGTGTGGTATAGAAACAACCAATGTTCCTAGTTAGCCTCTTTCTCAATAACTAGTTCATGGTGAACTGACGATCATGGTTTCGCGACCATGGACAATCAAGTCAATTGACTGTGAGGACACCTCATTAGATGAATGACATGATGAACATTACGTAATGTAAGTATTGCAACATGATCAGATCATGAAGGTTCAATGTTGTAATTAAAGAACGTAGTATATCGTTCCTTAGACCATGAGATCATGCAGAATTGCTATCTTCTCGGATGCTTTGACCTACATCCACCGCCTGACTGAAATATGCTGGCCATAAAGGTGTATCTTGGGTATTATGTTGAGATATGCTGAGGAGTTTTGATTCAAGAGCGGGATTTGTCAATCCATGTAATAGAAAGATACTAAGGGCCCACTCGGTGAGATTGTATCAATAAAGCTGCGCAGTGTGTGATTAGGTCACGGGCATGAATATCACGGAATGAGTGAAATAAGATTTGTCGATAACGAGGTTGAACCAGACATAGGATGTCATTGATCGAATCTCGGACTAATCTAGTATAGATGGCAAAGGGAATTCTATATGATGTGACGGTTCAATCAGTTTTAATATCCGGAATGCACATGGGTCATTATGGGCATCCAGGTCCCGCTGACGATCATTGACCGTAGCCTCATCTCGGTCATGACTGGAGTATTCTCGAACCATAGGGTAACACACTTAAGGGCTCGATGTTATCGGAGACCATTTTGGAACTATAGGAGTTACTGGCGAATAAGGGAATGTTCCATGTTGGTCCGAAGGATGTTCGGAGTGAGCCAGATGGTGTTCCGGATCACGGGGAGATGAAATAATATGTTTTATTTATTAACTAAATGAATTAATAATTAAAAACATTTTATTTATAATTAAAAAGTGCAATGGGCCTTATTTACGAAAGAAGCCCATTAGGGGAAATAAAAGGGAAAAGAAAGGAAAAAAGAAAAAGGAAAGGGAGGAGGCGCCATGGGCCCTAGGTCCCATGTGGGGTGCGCCCCCCTCAACCCTTGGCAAGGGATTTTAGTCCCACATTGCTAAGGGAGGGGGGTTGACTCCCTCCCCCCCTACATATAGATGTGGTGGGTGGACTTATTTAAGACACAAAAATTCATGGAGAATTAAATATAATCCCGAATTGAGATCGGTTTTCTCCGGTCTTCTCCACTCCCTCGTCTCTTCCACGGTGGGCTCCCCTCGTTTGGAGCCTATAGTGGGATTGAGACTTCTCCACCAAACAGACGTCGTCGTCCTGCTGAAACTCTGGTTGCGGAGGTCTACTTCCGCCACCTTCGCTGAATCGGAGGTCGGTGGTCGTCATCGAGTTCCGTACGTGTGCAAGTACTACGAGATGCTACACATGTGGCACTCCACCTGACAGGGTGCTAACACAGCCAGGGGGATGTGAACTTCGTTCGACTACATCAACCACGTTTGCGGGAACGTTTCCCGCGCAACGGACTACACCCCGAGGTATGTTATCCGCAAGTCTCTCTGTTACGGTAATACAGCTAGATAGATCTTGGGCAATGGGAAACGCTAGTTAGAAAATCATTGTTTTCTGCCATGAACCCCAACAGTGATATCAGAGCTAGGTCTATGCTTAGTATCATTGTACGGATAGAACACACCGGGGATGTGGGCGTTGATTCCTTGATTGTTACCTTCTCACGTGCACTTGTTCATATTTGTGGCATTGTTTGATGAAGCCGGCCCCGACCGACCTTATGCATACATGATACGTCCCAAACGTATCTATAATTTCTACTTGTTCAATGCACTTTTATGTGACATTACTACATGTTTTCCTACACTTTTATTTAATTTTACACATATTTGGACTAACCTACCAACTCAATGCACCCAGTTTCAGTTTCTGTCTGTGTCTGTTGATGTCTTTAGTTGCAGTGATTTTTTTTCCAATTTAAAATGCCAGAAAAATTCCAAAAAAACATTAGAATAAAAATCAGCATTACGGAAGCTTCCGGAACCACCGAAGAAGTGTCGGACGGGGCCACCCCCCTCCCAGGCGGCCAGGTGGTGCGGCCCACCTCCTAGCCACGCCACCAGGGCGCCTGGGAGGTGGGTCCCACCTAGGGTGCCCCCTTCGGCCTATTTTTACCCCTCGTCGCAGAAACCCTCGAGGAGAATCCCGCATCGTGAAATACCTCTCCGTTCCGCCGCCGCTGCGCTTCGAAGATCGGGAGCACCAGAAGACCTCTTCCCGGCACCCTGTCGGAGGAAGGATTGACCTCCGGGAGATTCTCCACCACCATGGACGCCTCCCGAAAGTGCCTTGAGTAGTTTCCCTTGGACCATGGGTCCATGACCAGTAGCTATGTGATGTCTTCTCTCCATCCTTGTTCTTCAATGTTTAGACCTTGTGTGCTGCCCTACATGATCAAGGCACCTATGTAATTTTCCTGCTGTTGCTATGTTGTGTTTGTTGGGATCCGATGGAGTATGAGATTACGTTCAGATTGTGATGAGTTATATATTTGTTTTACCTTTTATATTTTGTTCTTGAGTAGTTCTTGCATGTTCTTCGTTGCTTTTTATTGCTTTGGCCAAGTAGTAGATAGTGACTCCAAGAGGGAGCGTTATGCATGATTGTGGGTTCATGCCCCCCCGATGTCTAGCTTGAGTGACAGAAACATGAGACTAGGGGATGTGCTGTTGCCACCAGGGAGAAAACAAAGGTGCTTGTACCGCGGTTGCAAGGATTGTTTACCTAACACGTAGATTGTTAATGCAATTGTCTATTGCTTTGAGTTTACACTTTGGGTGGTGATGACCCTCAATTGTAGGGGGTCGTTTGTAGAATTTTCGATAAATAAGAGTGGATATCCCAAAGAGGAGTAGAAGGTATTGGTAAGTGATTTTGGTAAAGAAATAGTTGCAGGAACTGGAAGATAACTTTTTAGGGGTTTTCGATATAAGAAACAAAAAGGTAAAAGCAAGCAAAGTAAAAGGCACTGAGGAGTAACGAGTGGCCCGATCCTTTTGAGCAAAGGATAGGCCTAGCAACTGAACTTATAAAGGCTAAAGCGTTCTTGAGGACACACGGGAGAAATAGTCACGTGCTTTCGCCATATTCCGTATCCGTACAATGTGCTGTGTTGATAAGTGTTGAGTGGGTGGATCTATGCTAGTGCACCCTCTAGACTAAGATAAGTGCACTCTTATGATTAAAAACCTTGCAAGCATCCGCAAATACAAGATAGTAATTAAGGCAAAACCCTAACCATAGCAATACGATCGATGATACATTGTTCCCTTGTGCAAAAGCGTGTGAACTGGGGTTTAGGTTTCTGTCACTCCGGCAACCCACCGTAAGCATTCTTTATACACAATGCATTCCCCTAGGTCCTTAATAAGGCAAAGTGTTGAGTGTTCGACTCACACAACACCACTAGGAAAATAACAACACAACTTAAATATCAAAGAACACATATTACTTCAACATCATATGACTACTAACAACTAGACTTCTCCCATGTCCTCAAGAACTAAAGTAACTACTCACATGATATAAAAGAGATCATGATCAGAGGGGATAAATAGATGATAAACAATATGGACACAATGATATTTCTCCAAAAAAATTCAATAGCATTCATCACACGACGGTTGTCAACACGGGTAGAGTAGAAAGGATAGATAGTACGGATTACAACACAAGTTGAACTTGTGAGGTGAGATTGGATGGGGATGAAGATGGTGCTGATGTTTGGGATGATGTTGATGATGATCTCGATGATGCCCGTGACGATGGTGATGACGATGGAGATGATCTCCACTTCTAGGAGGTGTTCTCCCCGGCGGAATCTGCCCGCCGGAGATGTCTTTTCTCCTCTGTAGGTTTCCACCACGGAGAGGCGGCGGAACTCGCGAAAACTCTCCTCTCCTAGGGTTTTCGGATAAAGAGTAATATATAGGCCAAAGGGGGGAGCCGGGAGTGGCCCCAGTGGTCCAGGCTCCCTCCCAGCGCGGTCAGGGTGGGGGCCTCGCCAGGTGGCCGCCTGGGCACCCTGTGGCCCCCCTCTGGCCCCTCTTTTGCGTGTCTTTGTTATCCTTCTGGAAAATACTCTCCGTCAATTTTCAGGTAATTTGGAGGTCTTCTCCTTCAGCAACTCAGCGTCCCCTTTTTTCCGCTGAATCCTGCGTCTGTTGCTTCAGCATCGGAAAGTTGCAAACTGTGTAAATTAAGCCAAAAAAAATATAAGAATAGCATCATAACATGAAATATATCAATGAATAGGAAAGCATTACTATATAAAATAGTGATGCATTTTGGACGTATCAACTCCCCCAAGCTTAGACCTCGCTTGTCCCCAAGCGGATACCGAGCTCGGTAAACCTGTCCACAAGTTTAGAGAGTGAAGTGTCGATAAATAGAATACGGACAAGAAGCATCATGATTTCTTCACCAAACTAAAGCATCCTCAACATCAACCTCAACTCGTAAGGTCCTTATGAGAAAGTAATAACAATTATAATCAAAAGTAGGGCTGAGAAAACTCATCAAATTATGGCAAACATATCCTTGGTCAAAGGACAACTAATAACTTTTACTTTTGCTCTTTCATTTTTTAATGAAACAATTTGAATATTTTTAAAGAACATGTTATTAGTCATGAAGTGCAAATGCTAACACAAAGGAAGATGCTTGCTTGGCATAAGCTTTTGCAAACAACTTACTTATCAAAAGATAATGTCGACAATGATGCGGCATGGAAACACTTAATGCAACATTATATGAATGAATCCTCATCAAAATCAAGTGTATGTTCTCTTTGGGGAAGGAAGGAAGTGGGAAATTGACTCAACATAAAAGAAAAAAAAGCATTTTTATAGGCAAGCAGGGAAAACTCACGTGCTATCCTTAAATCAAACAGAATGAAAAATAAATTTTGAGAGGTGCATAGTTTGTTAACGAATGCTAATAGATAGCTCAATTACTTCTCTAGATGGACAATTTTCGAGGAACGGCTCCCAAGTGGGGACGATCACATCCCCTTAATTTCCTTTGTTTATCACTGCCAAAGTTTCTGATTTCTCATGGACCAAGCGTGAAGGAGGGTTTGTTTGTTGTATTATCTTTCGAGCTGGGCACACTCATGCTAGTTCCTCCTCGTATGATGTTGATGATGATCTCGATGATGCTCATGATAATGGTGATGACGATGGCGATGATCTCCCTTTCCGGGCGGTGTTCTCCCCTGCGGAATCTGCCCGCCGGAGATGTCTTTTCTCCTCTGTAGGTTTCCGCCATGGAGCGGCGGCGGAACTCACGAAAACTCTCCTCTCCTAGGGTTTTCGGATAACGAGTAATATATAGGCCAAAGGGGGGATCCAGGAGTGGCCACAGGGGTCCAGGCGCCCGTGACGATGGTGATGACGATGGCGATGATCTCCCCTTCCGGGAGGTGTTCTCCCCGGCAGAATCTGCCCACCGGAGATGTCTTTTCTCCTCTGTAGGTTTCCGCCACGGAGAGGCGGCGTGTAATAGCCCAGATTTCACAAAAATTAAAAAATTTGTTTTCGGTGTGAATTGTTTGATTTTCTGATTTTTTTGCGGTGTTTGCATCCCCGATTTATCGATCGGCGATTATTTTTCCCCCTCTTATCTCATACCGGCCGGAGACCGACCCTTGCCACCCTGACAATCGACCTTTGCGACACCGGGTTTCGCCCGATCACCGTCGCGAAACTGCATGAGACCAGCCGCAGCCAACGGAACGAAAAACCCCGTTTAATAAGTAAGCGAGATATTTTTATAGCGTGGCGGAAAGTGTTCTCGGAACGGTTCCAGCGCGACGTGAACGATGCCGGCTCGACGCGCTGATCGCGCAGTTCGAAGTTTTACCCGGATCAGAGGTCCTGCGGACCCCCGGCGGTCAGAAACGTAAACACCGCGCGCGAGAGAGAAAAACTGGGGATGTTTTTGCAAACTGCCATCCACCTGGGCTATATAAAGACCACCACTCCCCCACCCCTTTCTAGGGTTTCCCTGAGCCAAAATTGCAGCCACACCCCCAGATCTGTTCCAAATTTTCGTCCAAAAGCCCCCAAATCCCGAAATCCTAGATCCAAATTAACCCTATCCGTCAGATCTCGAATTGGAGGGCCAGATGAGTGCCACATCGCCCACAACCTCCTCCCAGCCAGCTCCACCACGATTAGGGCCCCGCAGGGCCCTGGATCTCGCTGCCGAGCCCGCTAGGACCATCTGGCCATGGAGCTGCCGTGGCCCCGCCGTGCCGCCGCCGCCGGCAGCCGGAGTAGCCGCCGCGGCCGCAGCTCCGGTGAGCCGTTCCTCCGCCTCGCGCCTCCCTTCCCTCCTCCTCTCTCCTCACCTCTCTTTCCTCTCTCTCCCGTAGGCCGACGAGGTCCTCCACCGCGCCATGGACGGCCGCTGCGCCGTTGAGCTCGTGCCGCCGTAGCTCGCCGCGCTGCCGCCGGATTAGGACGACGCGCCATGCCAACTCCCGCGACACGCCAACCCCCGCTGCCTTCACGCTGCGGTGCTTCATCGCCCACGAGCGCCGTCACCGGCTGCCGGCCGCTGGATGCCCCGCCCCGACCCGATCCGATCTGGATCGGGCAAAAACCGCCGCCGCTGTGGACCGGCTGGGCCCCCGCGGTTCTGCCTCGGCCCACCACCCGGCCTGCTCCGCCTCTCGCCCAGGGCGAGTCCCTCTATCCGCCGCCAGCCGCAGATGGGATGAGGCCCACGAGGTGAAGCCTTTTTTCCCTCTGCCCCCTGTAATTTTCTATAAGTCCCAGAATTTTTGTCTGCTGTACCTGTTTTGCAAAGCGATTTCCCGTTGACTCGTAGGTCGGAACGAAGTGAATCTTTTTTTCTATTGTTGTGCTCTCTGTGCTCTTTAATCCATCTTTTTGAGAATCTTGATCCGAGGTCATCTTGCTTGAGTAATTTTTGGTCAAACAGGTCACCAGATCGTTAATCTACTAAACTGATGTTAAGTCTGTTTGAAACTGTTGTCTTATTGAAACTTCGGGCGACGGTTGCGTCGCAACCGTACGTCAGAATGGAGTTAATCCTTTTTCATCCTGTTAAGCATTGTTTATACTTCAGTTCCATGCATTCACATGCCATATTTTCTTGATGCATGATGATTGTATCTTGTTCCAAAGTAGCTACCCTGCTGTTAGTGTGCTGCTGTTTATATTTTGTTGCAACTTCGGTCGACGAGTGTGTCGCGACCGTTTATCGGAATTGAGTGATTCCAATTGCATATTGTTAAGAATCATGTGTACTTCCATTATATGTATTGCATTGTCGTGATATGCTTGCTGGTCATATAGATATTGAGCTCCAAAGTTGCTATGCCACTGTTTTTGACAGCCACATCTGTTTTTCTCTAAGTCTGTAACGTTCCGATGCCATGTTGTTTGCTTAATATCTTTTGATCCGTGATGCTTATTTGCATGTTTGCACTCATTATCCTGTTTATGCATTGCTCTAAAGTGTGCTTCGTGATGTTGGCAGATTGTGCCCGTAACTTGTCTTGCTTGTATCTTTTTAACCGTAACTCCGTTTGGGGTGTTGTTTATATGTAACTTGATTAGTTTTTCGTGTACTTTGTGTTTATGCTGTTGTTGGCTGCTGTTAACCAACCTAAAATATGGTTTAGGGCATAACAGTACCAAATCCTTTAATGATCGTGAGGCACTTAGTGTTATGCCATGTTTAGGGTGTTGCCTCGCTTAACTTGACTAGTATAGGTAGTTTACTTTGTGCTTAACTTTTTGCCATGATTGTGTGACATGCCATGCTTGGGTGCCTTGCCATGTTAACAACCGTTGGTTGATCACTTGTAGCTAAACAACTTGAACCTCTCTAAATGTGCGGTATCGTCGTGTGTGACGAGTACTCCACTTAACCTTTTAGTAACTGCTCTCGACGGTAGGTGCGATGTCTCATGTTTCCTTCTTGTTGATGCTTGCTCGTGTTTTCTTCGTAGTAATAGATGCTTGCTCGTTGACTGCTTTCCAGTGTTTACCGTCTTGTGTGCTTCCGCGGGTACCTCTCGGAGACGATGCGAGCTTGCGATCAACTACACCTTCGGAACCCGACTTATCAACAGGCAAGGACTAAACATTACTTATGATCCATTCTATTTCAACCAGCGGTTTGCATGCTAGTCTAGGTTAGGTTCGATGTTTGATCCTACCACATGTTTACAGACTCTTTCAAACCGATATAGCCATGTCCCTTCCCAGCAAACCATGTACTGCTATGTTACTATTGCTCATTGCTCAGCCCCTGCTTAGTATGCATGCTTAGGATGCTAAGATGTTACCCTGTTACTCCTTGGTTTGGGATATCACATTAATATTACTGTTGATGATATGATTATTATAATGTTGACTATATTCGACGAAGGATGGAAGGTCTAGGCTATCCCGCCCCGACGCTTTGTTCCATTCGAGTCACCTAGGATCCGAGTTCCGGGTATTGGTTTTAAGACTGAGCGTGCCTAACCGCGTGTGGGATACTATGGGGTCCCCTCTTCTTACCTACCGAGCTTCAAACATTTCTAGTGGTGGCCCAAGCTGATTTACCACTTGAAACCCGCATGCATAACTGGTCTGCAGCCAGTGGATTTAAAACAACTCGGGCCAACAGAGAGAGAGTTCCTCTGTTGGTCCACACTGGTGAGCTAGGGAAGCCCCCAGTTATATAGGTGAGGCTAACCCCGTCCTTAGCCATACGGAAGAGTCCGATCCGAGAGCGTGGCCGGCTTTTGGATTGGGTGTCGACTCCCCGGGGGCCACCCAGATTTGTTCGTTGTTAGTTAGAGGGACCTGTCGTTTCGGATCTCTTGGAAATAAATCATAAAATGGTTGCCTGTGGTGGGTAGCAACTGAGAGAGATGGGCGTGCGTGCGGAGCCTTGTAATGGGCAGTTGGTACACACTTGCAGTTGAGACCTACGTCCTGCTCATAGACAACAACAACTGAGATAATCTTAATATAACTTGATCAATGTGTGTGTGCCTTGACTGCTTCTTCTTTGTCGGGATGCGAAGAGGAGGACAAGGATAGGATAGGTGTTATGTTTGCGTAAGTAGCTGATATCAAGACTTGTTGGAGGCAATTCCTTATCGAATGCTTGGCTTCTTATCTTAGTCTCTAGATCGTTAGCCACTTCATAAATGCTAGTGCGGCAGCAACCTCACCACTTACCCCATCCTTACCGTAAACTACTAGTTGTCCTAGAATGACGAGTGATGAAGTCCTTGCTGGGTCAGATGACCACTACAGTTGGATGCTGAGTACTTCTGTACTCATGATACTACCCCCAAACTCTTTTCAGGGTTCTTGATCGACAACATGTATGGTGACCGACGTTGCACGTGGAGACTCGACGACGACTAGTTAGGCGGATCCCGGCGGAGGGCCTGGACCCGTGTGGTTATGGGGATCTAAGTTTTTCTCTTTGCCACTAGGCATTTGCTTGTAGTTTGTACTCAGACATGTATCTTCCGCTGTTGTATTGTATTTGAGGTAGTTGTATGCCGATTGTATGAGATGTTGTATCCTTGTATCTGTAATGTTGTGATATCATGTTGGAAATCCGGGGCATATGACTTCGTCATATGTCGCGGTGGGACCGATATGTGCTTCGTCCCCGGATCTGGATGGAAACATCCAGATCTGGAACAGTACTGCATATCGGGCCTTACAACTTGGTATCAGAGCCTTACCGAACGTAGGATCCCTTTTCTGGCCGAAGTCGAGTCTAAACAAAAACTATTTTGTAGTTACTAAGTTAGTTATCGGAGAGTAGGATTATTTTTACTCCTTACCCTTGCTCTGGTCAGGACAAGTGTCTTAAGTGTTTTATTCTCGTCTTATCTCTTTCAAACTTTAGGATCTCGAGAATGTGGAGTTTCAGAACCGTTACAATGCCTTGCTTGCAGCATATTTTCTCGATTCCGATCTCAGGTTTGGGAAGTCTTGTAGTACCTTCAGTTCTTCCGACTCTGGGTAAACATCTTGGTCATCCGTTGAGTTCATTTCTCTCTTGCCCAGTATCCTCATGATTTGAGTGAGAGTACTTCCCTTGATCGTCGCCTTAAAGTGTCTCTCTTCCTCTTGACACTGACAGTTTCGTTTTTCCGACGATGTCGTCTCTCTGCGGAAATTCATGTCAACCGAAGTTCGACGACGACATGGAGCAGAGTCCCTTGTTGGTGGTGTTGAAGATCGTCATCTCTCTTTTCTCTACCCCCTCTCCCCAGATCGTCCTAGATCTCGGGACGAGATCCCTTGTTGGTGGTGTTATATTGTAATAGCCCAGATTTCACAAAAATTAAAAATATTGTTTTCGGTGTGAATTGTTTGATTTTTTTATTTGTTTGCGGTGTTTGCATCCCTGATTTATCGATCGGCGATAATTTTTCCCCCTCTTATCTCATAGCGCACGAAGACCGACCCTTTCCACCCTGACACTCGACCTTTGCGACACCGGGTTTCGCCCGATCACCGTCGCGAAACCGCACGAGACCGGCCGCAGCCAACGGAACGAAAAGCCCCGTTTAATAAGTAAACGTGACATTTTTATAGCACGCCGGAAAGTGTTCTCGGAATGGTTCCAGCGCGAGGTGAACGACGCCGGCTCGACGCGCTGATCGCGCAGTTCGAAGTTTTACCCGAATCGGAGGTCCTGCGGACCCCCGGCGGTCAGAAACGTAAACACCGCGCGCGAGAGAGAAAAACCGGGGATGTTTTTGCAAACCGCCAGCCACCTGGGCTATTGTCAGAACCATCTGTTAGGTAATGTGCTAGGGTTAACCAGTACTCCTGCATCATGTCAAAAGTTTAAAAGAAATCTTTGAAATCAAATTCCAAAGCAAAATGGGAGAGAGAACACCCCCCAGATGAATTATTTCAAAAGGCCAGATAAAAATCTTCTCCAAAAATTCATGTTAGATTTTTGAAAAATCTTATAAATGAGTGTGATCACATATCAAGTGATGTGGGACCCACCCCATTCTCATGGATTTTTCAAATATTCAAACAGTGCCTTGGATTTAAAGAAATACCCCTATTTGATTTAAAATTCAAATCATTTGAATTTTAAAAATGTTCAAAGTTTATAAATGGCTAGTATATTATTTGATGAGGCCATATAAAAATTATGAGCATTTAATCAAATGGTTTGCTAATTTTCTTAGCTAGCCTAAAAAAATTACAAAAAATAAAAACAGAAAGGAAAGTTTAAACAGAAATAAGAAAAGGCAGAGAACCTTACCTGTTGCACTGGGCGAGGCCCACCTACCTTGGCCCAGCTAGGCCCAGCTGCCACCCGGGCTGTCGTCTTCCTCAGGCAGCCAGGCAGCTGCGTGCCCGGCATGCCACGACCGCCACGCCACCTTCTTGCCTGGCGCCTCCCCGGCCTCCTTAGCGCATCTGGACACGTCCTGGAGACGCACCGCTCCATTTCCCTCCCTCCAGAACCATCTCCCCCTCCTCTCTCGCCCGTTCCGCCGACACCCGTGCAGATCGCCGGAGCGCGACGCCGAGCACACGCAGCCAACGACGACGAGAGCCTTCACCGAGCTGTCCCCCGTGTTAACCATCGAGCGCTACCTCAACCTGCAGAAGATGGCGAGCAAGGCACCTCCATAGCCAGCGAATTCGAGCTCGAGCCACCGCCGGAGCCGAAAGAGATCGACGTCCATTTCGTCGCCGTCGAGCCACCCCAGCCCTCGCCACCACCTCCGTTGAGTTCCTGGTGAGCTCACGGTCAAAACCCCTAACCTCTCCCCCTCGATTTCTTCCTCTGTCACCGTTAGCCATGGTCTCCGGAGTACCGAGCCTCCACGGTTGTCATCGGCGAGCAACTGCTATGCAAGCGAGCCTCCAAGCCTGTCCGTCGTCTTCGCTGTGACCTCACGCATCGAACGAGCTAAAGCTTGTTGGATTTGGAGCACTGTGGTGACGTTTGCCTCTTCCCCGTGTTTCTGTTGCCGCCGGCGAGGTCACCGCCGTCGCTGTGGTCATCGTCTTGGACACCCCCGCGCACCAGGTGACGTGCGAGCGCATGGGCTACGTCCCTGTGGTCTCGGCGTAGCGAATGGTGGCCAGGAGAGGGAGAACGCAGAGCGCCGCAGCGTCTGTGACGCTGGCATTTAGCCGCCGGCAGCCCCGCCGACGTGGCCGTGCTTAGGGACTTAACCCCACCTGGGTTAAGTGACCCTAGGTCACTGCCAAGTGGACCCAGTGGCTTAATTAAGCCACTGGTTAAATAAACCAGCAGGGATTAGCCCCCTGAGTCACTGACACCCCTGGCCCACATGTCAGCCCCCCCTGACGCCAGCATGAGGTCATGCTGACGCAGTAAACCTTTTTCCAGAAATTGAAATGAATTAAAGAAATTCCAGAAAATAGCTCAAACTTTGAAAATTCATAGAAAATTCATATTAACTCCAAATTGGACAAATAATAAATGAAAAATGATCAGGAGAAAATAAGCTATCCAAAAATGGGACCAATAGCATATGTCATTTGATTTAATTGGAATTAATTCAAATTCAATTCAAATGATTTTGCAACTTGGACTATGGAATTATGCTATATTTCAACCACACATCAGAGGCATATCATACACATTTCCAAAAGGTTCAAAATGATCAAACAATGTCACATGTGACTTGGTTAAGTTTGAATTCAAATTGGGGTTTGAATTTGCAATTCAATTTGCAATATACTCCATTTAAATGGAATTGCTTCACACATCAAAGCATAAACATCAAGTTTCAACCTTCCATCATGTGATTGTGCATTGTATTTACTTTGCTACCTTGTTTGTTGTTTGTCGAGTAGAGGTGGAACCGGAGCAGGAGGCTGCCTCCTTCGTTGAAGACCCCGAACCCGAACCTCGTCAGCAAGGCAAGCAAACCCCCATTGTTCATGTCGACAAAATCCCACTTCCCTCTCATGTCTCGCTTATGCATTGTTTAGGATGATTACCATGCTACGTTTCTACCGCATAGATGAACCCATTCCTTTGCATGACCTATCATTTTGTCACAGTAGTAAGCAAACCACAATCCTAGCAAATGTAGGAGTTGATTGATATCATGTGGCCCCTGCAAATGTTACTGCTTATTGCATGCTTAGAGTGATACCATGATGATACTGTTATGTGAGTCGGGAAGGTAGTGATCATGATGATGATGGTAGAAAAGTGTTGGTGAATCTACCCTAATACAAGGTGAACGATGAGAGGCTGTGTAGGAGTACACGGTGGGTTGTCTCGTTGAACACCGCCCTAAGTCCGAGTTCTTGTGTGGTGATCCAAGATGAAGAGTACAACCACACATTGGGCTCACTGACCCCTCTCAGCTTACTAACTCATCCCTTTCGATGTCCAGATGTCGCAATAGTTCAGAGTTCTGGTAGGTCTGTGGCCTGGATGCTAAGTGAGAGAACGGCTCATCCGAGACCGGCTTATGCACCACGCACACATCACTTGGGTCCACTTCGGTAAACCGGCCGGGTTCACGATAGTGGTAACCAACCCAAGTAGGCGGCTTTCTCGGACTAGATTGGCTATGAGGTAACGGTTGTGGTGAGCATCCTCGCTGGCACCCCTTGAATGGTGTCGAGATCAAAGGCGGTAAATGATGGTCATGTGTGTGTAGCGGTACACCCCTGCAAGGTTAACAAAACTATTCGAATAGCCGCGTCCGCGGTTATGGACTGCTTGGAAAGCTTAGCTTGATTATTAGACAACTTGAACTGGATACTTCTAAAACACACCAAGATAAGTGTGAGTGCTATGGCGTGCTTTCTCGTGGGGAAGTCGAGGAAGGCACCATAGTGGTGTAATTGGTTGGAGAAAGTAGTGGACTCGTGTACGCTTCTTACCTCAAAGTCTGGTACTCGTAGTTCAGGATTAGCCAAGTCAAAGCTGGCAGTTCTGCAAGTGGAACCCCACCTCCCTTTACCTTGATACATGTGCATGAGTAGTATAGCTCCTATGTAAGTCTTGCTGAGTACGACTTTGTACTCACGTTTGCTTAATCTATGTTTTAGATGAACCCACTGACCCCGAAGGTGGCTTCTTCATCGAGCTGGACGACTGAAGATCAAGCTAGTCTAGTCCCATTCAGACGACTGGTTCCCTCGTGGAGGCTTGTGTTTAAATAAGGCTTCTTAAGCCATTTGTTAAACTTGTCTGTACTTAGACATAATTTGCTTCCGCTTGTGTTGTAATGTTGGATCACATACTTGTGATCTCTGTGTGCACTCTGTAAGAGTTATCAATAAAATGTATACTTTGTAGAGAATTGCAATGATACCTGCTGTTCATACAAGGCATGTGTGCTGCGTGTATGTTTATAACATGCATGTCTTTGTATGGGTTTTCGAGACCTTAGTTGTGATCTGGCTGGCGGTCTTTCATACACCAAGTGGCCCTTAGATGTGCGCAGCTTGGGGCATCGCGATGCGATTGCTCGAGACTCCGTCTCGTGCACACTTTGTGGTATGATCGAGCCCGCCCTAGACCCCGACTAAGTGATCAGGCTGGAGTAGGTCTATGTAAGAGTTATGAGATAGTCGATAGTATGGTTGAGGCGACTTGTCTTTGAATATGGGAGTTCATCACCCATATCATTAGACTTGTGTGCGGACGATGAGGACCCATCTCAGTTGATCATCCGGCCTGGATGGGATACCCCTCACGTACGATGCTTTCCGAGAACGTTCTGTGCTTGGCCTTGTCTGCTTAGACAAGTGGGTACGGTTCTCGGCTCTCCATATGACTATGTCTTAGCTGGACTTGCATACGCTAACCCCGGGTCCCGACAGCTATATAAAGACCACCACTCCCCCACCCCTTTCTAGGGTTTGCCTGAGCCAAAATTGCAGCCACAACCCCAGACCCGCTCCAAATTTTCGTCCAAAAGCCCCCAAATCCCAAAAGCCTAGATCCAAATTAACCCTGGCCGTCAGATCTCGAATTCGAGGGCCAGATGAGTGCCACGTCTCCTGAAGCCTCCTCCCAACCAGCTCAACCACGATTAGGGCCCCGCAAGGCCCTTGATCTCGCCGCCGGGCCCGCCAGGCCCATATGGCCATGGAGCTGCCGTGGCCTCGCCGTGCCGCCATCGACAGCCGGAGTAGCCGCCGCGGCCGCAGCTCCGGTGAGCCGTTCCTCCGCCTCGCGGCTCCCTTCCCTCCTCCTCTCTCCTCACCTCTCTTTCCTCTCTCTCCCGTTGGCCGACGAGGTCCTCCACCGCGCCATGGACGGCCGCCGCGCCGCCGAGCTCGCGCCGCCGTAGCTCGCCGCGCTGTCGCCGGATTAGGACGACGTGCCCCCTCCGACCTCCAGCGCCACGCCAACCCCCGCTGCCTTCACGCCGCGGCGCGTCATCGCCGACGAGCGCCGTCATCGGCCGCCGGTCGCCGGATGCCCCGCCCCGACCCGATCCGATCTGGATCGGGCAAAAACCGCCGCCGCTGTGGGCCGGCTGGGCCCCTGCGGTTCTGCCTCGACCCACCACCCGGCCTGCTCCGCCTTTCTCCCAGGGCGAGTCCCTCTATCTGCCGCCAGCCGCAGATGGGATGAGGCCCACGAGGTGAAACCTTTTTTTCCCTCCGTCCCCTGTAATTTTCTCTAAGTCCCAGAATTTTGTCTGTTGTACATGTTTTGCAAAGCGATTTCCCGTTGACTCGTAGGTCGGAACGAAGTGAATCTTTTTTTGTATTGTTGTGCTCTCTGTGCTCTTTAATCCATCTTTTGTGAGAATCTTGATCCGAGGTCATCTTGCTTGAGTAATTGTTGGTCAAACAGGGCACCAGATTGTTAATCTGCTAAACTGATGTTAAGTCTGTCTGAAACTGTTGTCTAATTGAAACTTCGGGCGACGGTTGCGTCGCAAACGTACGTCGGAATGGAGTGAATCCTTTTGCATCCTGTTAAGAATTATTTATACTTCAGTTCCATACATTCACATGCCATATTTGCTTGATGCATGATGATTGTATCTTGTTCCAAAGTAGCTACCCTGCTGTTAGTGTGCTGCTGTTTATATTTTGTTGCAACTTCGGTCGACGAGTGTGTCGCGACCGTTTATCGGAGTTGAGTGATTCCAATTGCATATTGTTAAGCATCATGTCTACTTCCATTATATGTATTGAATTGTCATGATATGCTTGCTGGTCATATATATATTGAGCTCCAAAGTTTCTATGCCACTGTTTTTGACAGCCACATCTGTTTTTCTCTACGTTCCGATGCCATGTTGTTTGCTTAATATCTTTTGATCCGTGATGCTTATTTGCATGATTCTTTTTGCCATGCCTTCCCTGCCATGTCTACTTTAAGTGCATATCATTTGTAAGCATGTTTGCACTCATTATCCTGTTTATGCATTGCTCTAAAGTGTGCTTCGTGATGTTGGCAGATTGTGCCCGTAATTTGTTTTTCTTGTATCTTTTTAAACGTAACTCCGTTTGGGGTGTTATTTATATGTAACTTGATTAGTTTTTCGTGTACTTTGTGTTTATGCTGTTGTTGGCTGATGTTAACAAACCTAAAATATGGTTTAGGGCAGAACAGTACCAAATCCTTCAATCATCGTGAGGCACTTAGTGTTATGCCATTTTTAGGGTGTTGCCTCGCTTAACTTGCCTAGTATAGGTAGTTTACTTTGTGCTTAACTTTTTTCCATGATTGTGTGACATGCCATGCTTGGGTGCCTTGCCATGTTAACAACCGTTGGTTGATCACTTGTAGCTAAACAACTTGAACCTCTCTAAATGTGCGGTATCGTCGTGTGTGACGAGTACTCCACTTAACCTGTTAGTAACCGCTCTCGACGGTAGGTGCGATGTATCGTGTTGCCTTCTTGTTGATGCTTGCTCGTGTTTGCTTCGTAGTAATAGATGCTTGCTCGTTGACTGCTTTCTAGTGTTTACCGTCTTGTGTGCTTCCGCGGGTACCTCTCGGAGACGATGCGAGCTTGCGATCAACCACACCTTCAGAACCCGACTTATCAACAGGCAAGGACTATACATTACTTATGATCCATTCTATTTCAACCAGCGGTTTGCATGCTAGTCTAGGTTAGGTTCGATGTTGTAAGAGCAAAGTTTTGCCCCCGTGTGTTTTGGATATTATTGGACAAGACAGTAGAGGAACTAACAATGTTTTCTAGTGTAAACAGTTGTATAGGTTCCTGAAGGACAAGCTAGGTGATAAAGCTTCTGGGAAGGTCTTCAAGTTATCGAAGCATTACCCCCCTGAGCGAAGCTTAATCATGGAGGATGACCCCCAAAAATGAAGGTGTCCTGAAACTCAACTCATTGAAGGAAATGAAGAAGACGGTGCAAGAATTAGATGTTTTTGTGTAGTTCTTTTTCGGTTCTTTGAGTCATAGGAAAAACCGTACTATCAAGAGGGGTCTTTAGTTTGTGGACACCGAAGTCTTTGAGAAAATGCTCAGATCAAATCCAAACCAAGTGAGAAGCCTGAGCGAAGAAATCTCATGTGCACTGAGTTAAGTTTCAGTAGCAAAGACTTCGTTCTTTGGCTTCTGAAGCAGAACTAAGTCCGTGAGTCAGCCTTACTTGTTCCTCAAGTAAAGTTGCGCAGTGATGACAAATCCGACCGTTGTGGACACGTGTCAAGCTGTCACCTCGGGTCAATTTGGTCATTCCGCACCTCGGGATCGCCAACTATAAATACGCCACTGCCTCCTTCATTTGCGGGTGGCTTCTCTGAAAATATTCCTGAGAGAGACTAAAGAGAGCACCCCAAAGACGCCACCGAAGCAAAACCCAAAATCCAGAATACTGAAGCCTAAGTCCCATGGATCTGAGTAGATTCGAGATGACTTAGGTGAAAGCTCACTAGCCTTTTTATCTTGGAGAACTGCAATTCTCCTAGACGGTTAGGGTGTTGTTCTTCAGAGAGCGAAGATTAATTGTCTTTCGTAGCTATTCGCTCCGGCGAACCTATTCCTGTTTTCAATGGGAAGGACTACCCGTACTGGAAGGACAAGATGAAGAGAAATATCATGGCTATCAACTCGACTGCCTGGCAAGTTGTCTTGTATGGAGTCACTATTGCCGCTGAGAAGGACATCACTCCTGAAGAAGCAAAACTGATTGATCTTGATTCTGAAGTTTGGGTTTTCATCACCAATCACTTGACACCAGAAAAGTATCATGAAGTGAAGAATATTCCATCTGCCAAAGGTGTCTCGGACTATCTTGAAAAGATTGGTGAAGGTGTTTCTATCCAGAAGGATGCCAGAATTGACACACTCCGAAGAAAATTCTATCGCTTCAAGAGAAACGAGGGTGAAAAAGTCAGCTCCATTTAAAGCAGACTCACAGCTCTTGCTAATGAGTTGATTTCCCTCGGTGCTGATGACATTACTCCTCACTCCGTTGTAAGAACTTTGCTTCGCTCATTGGATGATTCGTTTGATCACATTGTGCTGATGATCAAGGAAAGGACTGATTTCAGACGTCTTGTTGCCGCTGATATTCTTGAGAGACTCAATACCTTTGAAATGGAAGAAGATGAGAAACGTGACATAAATGGCTCGCGAAGAAAAACACATGCTTTGAAAGCAAAAGCTTCGCGTCATTCTTCACCCGAAGTCAGTTCTGCTTCAGGTGTCGAATCAGATGATCCTGCAAGCATTGGAAAAGCTTTAGCATTGATCATGAGACGCTTCAACCGCTTCCAAAGAAAAGGTTTTTCTCCACCAAAAAAGAGTTATTCTTCAAGGAGCTCAAATCACTCATCTCACCGCTCATCGTCAAGAAGCTCTCCATCGAAGGACAACTGCTGCTACAAGTGCAAGAAACCAGGTCACTACATTGCTGATTGCCCTCTGTGGGAAGCTGAGAACAAATCAAAGCATTCGCTCAAAGACTCCTCAACTAAGTCCAACAGATCTTCCAGAAGCTATGAGTCCAAGAGACATGACTCCAGTTCGAGAAGAGATAAGAAGAAAAATTCTGATGATGACAAGAGGAAGAAGTATCATAAGAAGCGTGAGGATTCTTCATCGAAGACTCACTCGTCTCGACGAAGCAGTTCTCACCGTGTCAAGGCCTATCTGGGAAAGGAGATGAACTCGGAAGATTCGAAGCTGAATCAGGATCAAGGTCTGGGTCTGGGTCCGAATCAGATGGTGTTGCTGGTTTAGCATTCGCTTCAGCAGATGCTTCGACTAAAGCTTTGAGCTCATTCTTCACCAACAACAGTAGTGAAGATGAAACTCCTTCATATTGCTTCATGGCCAAGGAGAAGGTATCTTCATCCAAATCTAACTATGATACTTCTTATTGTTCCTCATATGATAGTGATTCAAAGATAAGCTATGCTAAACTTGTTAAAATTGCTTCAATCCAACAAGATGAACTTGATTCTCTAAGCAAAACCATTAAGAAATCAGAAACTCTGTTGATCGATGAGATAGAGAAAGGTCAAACTTTGACTAATGAGCATGCAGCTCTGAAAGAAAAGTTTGAACAATTATCCTCTCGGCATGATCTTCTTTCAGTTGATTATGAGAAGCTCACCTATGAATTTCTTCAGAGGAAAATGGCTCTCGAAAGACTGAAGGAGGCTCATGAAGAGTTGGAAAATTTCAATCTCTCTCTCATGGCTCAACAAGGTTCTGAAGCAAATCATAAAACACATTCACCTTGCTTAACTTGTCTGGGACGAAGCAAAACTGATTCCAAAGGCAAAGCTCCTGTTGTTATTGATGATACTAATGCCTCTGATGAGGAAAATCCTGCTGTTACCGAGGAACTCCTCAGGTTGAAAAACTTATTTGAAACAGGCATGTTCAAAAGTGTGGAAGGTCACCAGTATCTCTGTGATATCCTCAGGAAGGCTCTCCTTCACAGGAATCCCAGGAATGAAGGTGTTGGTTTCGAGAGAAAGATAAACCCCGATGGCACCTATTGGGAACCTGAGAAGTATCCTAAAACTGTTTGGGTCCTAGCGAAGGAGAAACCCATTGATATAGCTAACCTTTCAGGTTTTGACTGCAAAATGAACAAAGCTATTGTGGATGAATCACTTGATTCAGACTACAAGCTCATCAAAGATGAACAGGGAAAGGTTACTGCTGAGTATGTTGGCACTCCTCCTAAGAATGGCTTCTATAAGAGGCAGATATGGGTGCAGAAAGCACTTGTGAAAAAACTGCCTGCTAACCATACTATGCAGGGAAAGCCTTCAGTACCACCGAATCATTTCTATTCTCTAGAAACGATAAATTATTCACTGGTGCCCGAATCAAATGTTCCGCAGAAGCAATACTATCGCACTGGTCATTATACTTATTGTCCTCATGATAACAATACTAAGATTGCATATGCTCATTCTTATCCTAACCATTCACAAAGGACATACATTTATGGTGTGCTTGATGGTACACCGAAGCAATACACTCCTGTTCGCTTTAATATTGCTTCAACCAGTGCTTCAACATCTTCTCAGTCACCTGCTCGTTTGTGGGTGGTTAAGAAGAACTAATTCTTCTGCAGGGCTATGTCTCCCGTGGATCCGAATGGGTCATGGATAGTGGTTGCACAAATCATATGACCGGAGACAAGGAGTTATTCACCGAAGAAAAACTATCTCACTCTTCTCAAAAGTACATTACCTTCGGTGATAACAACAAGGGTAAAGTTTTAGGTTTGGGTAAGGTTGCCATATCGAAAGATAAGCACATTGACAAGGTTATGCTAGTCCAATCCCTTGGATATAATCTTATGTCTATTTCTAAGTTATGCGATATGGGTATGCTTGTTCTATTTTCTGCTTCGCGTTGTGTTGTCTTTTCACAGGATGACTATACGTTTGTCTTCAAGGGTTACCGAAAAGGAGATTTATACATTGTTGATTTTTCTTCGGGCCCTGCTGTATCCACATGCTTGATGGCAAAAGCTTCATCTGGTTGGTTATGGCATCGAAGACTTGGTCATGCAGGGATGAGAAATCTTCATAATCTGGTGAAGAAGAACCATGTTATTGGCCTTAACGAAGTAAAATTCGATAAGGATCGTCTCTGCAGTGCTTGTGAAGCTGGTAAAATTACGAAGAAACATCATTCAGCGAAGACTATCATGACTACTACTCGTCCTCTTGAATTGCTTCATATGGATCTTTTTGGTCCTCAAAATTATGCAAGCCTGGGAGGAAACAAATATGGTCTTGTTATTGTTGATGATTTCTCTCGTTACACTTGGGTTTTCTTTTTGGATGACAAGAGCAAAGTTGTTGAAATCTTCAAGTCATTCGCTAAGAGAGCTCAAACCAAATATGAATTATCTCTGAAGCATATCCGAAGTGATAATGGAACTGAATTCAAAAATACTCATATTGAAGATTTTCTTGATGATCATGGTTTTACACATGAGTTCTCTGCTGCTTACACACCTCAACAGAGTGGTGTTGTTCAAAGGAAAAATAGAACTCTTATTGAAATGGCCAGAACTATGCTTGCTGAATACAAGACTCCTATGAGGTTCTGGGCCAAAGCAATTAACACATCTTGTCATATCATTAACAAGGTTTACCTTCACAAATTTTTGAAGAAAACTTCACATGAGCTTATCACTGGTAACAAACCAAATGTTTCGTATCTTAGGGTATTTGGTGCTCCTTTCTTTATTAGAGAAATGAATCATAGCTCCAAATTGTCCCCTAAGGCACATGAAGGTTTTCTTCTAGGTTATGGATCAAACTCTCACACTTACAGAGTGTATAATTCTCACTTTGGGAAAGTTATGGAAACTATAAATGTGAGGTTTGATGAAATAATGGCTCTCAAAAAGAGAATTTACCTCATGATCTAGATGAACCTCCACTTGATGAAGTGATCAGGTCCATGGCTATTGGAGAAATTCGCCCTGTTGAAGCCAATGCTCGTCAAGCTAATAGGGATGATGATGGTCCAATGTTCCCACACATAGCCCGGGGCACTGGAGATCAACATCCTGAAGCAAATGATGAACAGGACGAAGAAGAGCAAGGGAACAAAGGAAATGCTAAAGCTGAAGGTGAAGCAGATCCTGAAGATGAAGCAGATCCGGAAGCTGATGCAAATCCTGAAGCAGAAGCTGAGCCTGAAGCAAATGATTCAACCTTATCACGAGTTCGAATGAGATTTGATGTTGATTCGATCCTTGAAGAAATTCATCAACCAGGTCGTCCCACAACTCGCTCTCGTACTCGTTTGGCTAACTTCTGTGGAAACTTTTCGTTTGTCTGCATGCTAGAACCTTCAAAGTTCGATGAAGCCATGAAGGATCCAGATTGGTTAACTGCAATGCTCGAAGAACTTAACCAGTTCGAGCGAAACAAAGTCTGGTCCTTAGTTGATAGACCTGATCCCACGAAGCACAACATCATTGGTACAAAGTGGATTTTTCGCAACAAGCAAGATGAAGATGGTATAGTGGTAAGAAACAAAGCACGACTGGTGGCACAAGGCTACACCCAAATCAAAGGTATCAATTTCGGTGAAACCTATGCTCCAGTTGCTCGTCTCGAATCCATTCGTGTTATGCTTGCTTTTGCAGATTTCAATGGTATTCCGCTTTATCAAATGGATGTGAAAAGTGATTTTCTTAACGGAGAAATCGAGGAAGAAGTGTATGTCATGCAGCCTCCAGGTTTTGAATACCCAAAGAAACCATACATGGTGTACAGGTTGCACAAGGCCCTCTATGGGTTGAAGCAAGCACCTCGTGCTTGGTACGACACATTGAAGGACTTCCTTCTGAAGAAAGGCTTCAAACCAAGAACAACTGACCCAACACTTTTCACTCGATCTTATAATGGTGATTTGTTTGTATGTCAAATATATGTAGATGATATTATTTTTGGCTGCACTAACACTGAAATCAGCGAAGAATTTGCCAAAATGATGTCGAAGAAATATGAGATGTCTATGATGGGTGAATTGAAGTTTTTCCTTGGACTTCAAATCCTTCAACAGAAGAATGGCACCTTTATTTCTCAAGAAAAATATCTCAAGGATTTCCTGAAGAAGTTTGGTCTTACTGATTTCAAAACTATTAAGACTCCTATGCCTACAAATGGCTTCTTAGATGCAGATGAGAAGGGAAAAGCCTTCGACCAGAAGAAGTATCGGTCTATGATTGGATCCCTTTTATATCTTTGTGCATCTAGACCTGACATTATGCTTTCAGTATGTATTTGTGCTCGTTTTCAGGCCAATCCAAAGGAATCACATCATACTGCCGTGAAGCGAATTCTTCGGTATCTTGCTCACACACCAACCTTGGGCTTGCGGTATCCCAAGGGAGCTCAGTTTGATCTTATTGGCTATTCTGATTCAGACTGGGATGGTGATCATGTGGATAGGAAATCAACTTCAGGGACTTGTCATTTCCTTGGAAGATCACTTGTGTGTTGGGCTTCAAAGAAGCAAAACTGTGTTTCAATATCTACTGCTGAAGCTGAGTACATTGCTGCTAGGTCATGCTGTACTCAGATTCTATGGCAGAAGCAAACACTGAAGGATTATGGTATTCATGTGAAGAAAATTCCCCTTCTATGTGATAATGAGAGTGCAATTAAAATTGCTCACAATCCTGTGCAGCACTCTCGCACGAAGCATATTGACATTCGCCATCATTTTCTTCGTGATCATGTTCAGCGTGAAGATATCGTTATAAGTCATGTCAGAATTGAAGATCAACTGGCTGACATATTCACGAAACCATTGGATGAGAAAAGGTTCTGTGCGTTAAGGTGTGAGCTCAATATATTGGACTCACGAAATGTACTGTAAGACCGAACCTTTTACTCCTGTATATATTCATTTACTTCATTGCCTACCTTTTTGGTTTCGTTGTTTGATTTTGCTTCGTTTATTTTAATTCATTTCGCTTGGATCTAGTCCTCTATGCTGATCACCTTTTGCTTCGTTTGGTTTTTCTTCGAGGTGATAAGTTTCGGACCCTACCCTTTCTATTCTTCTTCTTTATTATTTCTGTCTGTCCAAAATGGTTGAGCACAATTGAAACAGAAAGTATTTTGCTTAGAACATCATTGAGTTCCGAATCAAATGCTTCCAATTTTTATCGAAGTTTTACTCAAGTCAAGGACATATTCTTCGGTCGTTGAGATCCCGTCAAATCTGGGTCATTGAGATTTTCTCGCGACTCGCCACGAAATCCTCGCTGTAGAATCCAGAGAGACGGTCGCTGGGTGCCGTCCAATCAGATCTGAAAACTCCTGTCAGACCTGCCTATATAAGGCAATCCCCCTAGCGAATCCACCCCTCCTCTTCATTCTCATCTCTCCGGAACCCATCTCTCCCGAGCGCTCCTCCGAGCTCTTCGTCCCCGTCGCTGTTCTCGCCGCTTCACTGCCGGAAGAGCGCCGTGGTGGACTTCGCGCCGCCGTCGAGCTTCTCCTCCGCTCGTCGTCGCCGTAGCTGCTCATCGTCACCGAGATAGGGTACGCCGAGCCTCGATCCAATCTCTGACTCCATCTGTTCATCCGTTTCTCAATTGGATCCGAGTTCATAGTTTGTTTTTGGGATGTTTCCTTAGGTTTCTTTGATCCGTTGGATTGTTGCACTGTTGGGAAACTTGTTTCTGATAGCAAAAGCTTCCCATCCCGATTCAGGTTAGAAGTTAGGGTTTGAGACTATCTGTTCTGTGTTAGGGTCTCAGTTCATCTTGGATGAGGTTAAGTCTAGCTCAGAACAGACTAGAATCATCACCCTTATTCATCACTGAATCTCTTGTCAAAACCTTATGTTTTTGGATCGAAACTTTTGCTGGTGCTCATTCCATACTTTCCTTTTCCCTCGCTACCTTTATGCGTTTCACAGGATGTCTACGGAGTTAGGCTTCGGGAATGAGTCCCCCAATCTTGACCACATCAACGAAGCAGAACGGTCTGCTCCGAAGAAGAAAGGTGGGAGAACGAAGGAAACCAACAATGCCAGAGGCATCCCCGAATCCATTCGCATTGAGCTTGGATATGACACGCCTCCTGGAGAAACCAAGGATCGGCGCAAGATTCGCTTGCAAAACATTCGCCGGTACTGGGCTGTCAGATGGTACAAGTACAAAAGCATCCCTGACTGGAAGTGGGCTATGCAATTTTCCTTCAGTCCACCCTATCAATATACTTCGGCCATGTGCAGTCAGTACACCGAAGAAAATCGTCATTTATACTACCCAGTTCCACCGAAGCTCCCTCACCCCAATACTCTTAAGACCCCAGATGATTATCCGAAAGAGCAAGAACGATTGAGGATTGCTTCTGAGAAGAAGAGACTGAAAGAAGCCAAGAAGGCAGCCAAGTTGGCTGAAGCTGAAGCCCATGATTTTGGGCCTAGCTCGAAGAAGAAGAAGAAGAGACTGAAGAAGAAATCTGCTTCTCCTCCTCATGCTACCACAGAGGATGAAGAGCAAGCTAGACAAGAACAAGCTGCTCTGGAGGATTCGATGTTGGACGAATCAAATGCTGCTGATAATGAATCTGAATCTGAAGCAGATGATGAATCAGATCCTGCTCCCCCCAAGAAGCAAAGGCTTCAGATTCCATTGAAGAAGAAGCCAGGAGAAAAACCTGCTGCTAAGGGAATAAAGTTTCAAGACCCCAAGGATCAGCCCTCTGCTCGCCCCACCATTGATCTATCAAACTTGGTGGTTGCGAAGCCCTTGGCCTCCAAGCCACCGGCTGATGCTCTCCACACTGAGAGGCGATCAAAGTAGAGGCATGACCCTGCCAAGCAACAATCTGCAAAGGCTTCTGCAGCAACGAAGCCCAAGCAGTCTGCCCCACCAAACCCTTCAACGAAGCGAAAGCTCACTGAAGAAGAATTGAGACAGAAAGACCTCGCTAAGGCACTTGAGCGCAACATTCTTGCCAGAAGTTCTGCCGAAAAGAAGAAAGCAGATGAGGATGCTGCCAGAAAGAAAAAGGAGTTGGACTCCGCCAGATTGGCTGCAGCAAAGGCTGAGACGAAGCGCAAGCTCGCCGAAGCCGAAAAGAATGAAGAGAAAGCTGCCGCTGAAGCTAAACAGCTGGCTAAGCATGAAGCAAAACGCAAGGCCACTTTAGACGGCCTCAGGATAAATAAAGCTGAGAAATCAGCTAGGGAAAGTCAGAAGAAGCCCGTTGTTGATATGACTCCCTCCACCGAAGCTATTCCACCGAAGCAGAAAGGCATATCTCTACCTGAAGCTCAAGCTGAAGCTGATCGCCACAGTGACCATCAGTTCTCTGACCCACGTGAAGGCGAACTATGGGATCAGTTGGGCATCACTGAAGCCCTTTGGGAGAAATGTGCTGCTGAAGAGCCTGAAGCTGTTGATCTTGGAGAAGTTTACATCTCTAGCTCCATCGAAGCAATGATCTCCACAACGATCAGTCAGCTGAAGGATTTGCATTCAAGATATAGGGCTGAAGTCAAAAAGATTCACAACTATCAGAAGCGCGCTGAATCTGAACCGGATGAAGAATTCAAACAACATGCTCTGATATTGCTTCAGCAAGTGACGGACGTCAACACCACCACCAAGAATAACATCAAATCTTCAGAGGCAAAATCAAGGCCGCTGTTGATGAAATGGTGAAGACCCATAATGCATCCATTATGGAAAGAGATTCGCGGAAACGCAAGGCTTCGCCCGAAGCCAAACCAGTTGTTGCACAACCATCGGCTGCAAAGCCTACTGCTTCAAAGACTTCAGGTCCCTCACCCAAGAAGAAAACCACAAAGAAGCGAAAGCTTAATTTGGCTTCAGCTGCTGACATGGAAACTAGTGATGAGCAGCCGAAGGAAACTCCTGAAGCAGTTCCCACTCCTACTCCGAAGCCAAAGCCTGCCCAGCCCATACCAAAACCTTCAGCTCCACCCACCAAAACCCCCACACCTGCTCCTACCAGAACCACCCCCAAAACAACTCCCCCACAAAGAGCTCCTACCTCGACTCCAACACCTGCACGTGCACCCACACCCACCCGTGCTCCAACCCCCTCACCACAAAGGATTCCCACTCCACCAGCTGCTCCCGCTCCGCCTCCATCACCTCCCCATGAAGCTAATGCTCCCTCTCCATCCCACTCCAGAACCCGTGGCACCCGAGACTATTCCTCTGCCAGAACCGCTCAAGACTCCGAATCAAATGTGCCTCATACCAAAGCACATGACGACGAAGAAGAACTGGTTCAGATACTGAATCTTTCGCAAGAGCAAGCTCTCATAGTTGCTCAAACTGCTGGCCCTTCAAGAGCCAATCAATTAGCTCCTCTGCAAAGGTTTCGCGCACATTCGCGCCCGTGCCAAGATACCCAGCTTGACTCAAATTACCCTCGTGAAACTTTTCCTATCTTTAAGGGCGCTGGTTATTCTTCAAGGCATGGTCTGGACTTCAACTTAGAACAGCATCAGAAGTGCCACCATTTCTTTGGTGTCAGTCCGTATGCTTCAGATCGCACTGTAGATGATCTTCGTTTTTGTACTGCAGAGCAACAAATCCTATACACCAAAGTCTTCTGTCAGCAAGGAGTTTTGTTTAGGCATACATTTCTGGATATGCGAAGTCTTTCCACTGCCACTTGCTTTCAGAACATCGCCGAAACCATTGAGAATCAGAATCTGACTCGGCTATTTGCTTTAAGCACTCCCTTCAATTCTGAACTCATCAAGAAGTTCTACGCAACTCTCTATGTTTCTGGTGATGCAACTGAACCCAGCTCATGGAAGCTGGAATGGATGATCCAAGGTAAAGTCTTCAGAATGTCCTCTGCCGAATTCATGGAGATTGTCAATATTCCAAGGCATTCTGGAGTCCAAGAAAAGATTCACTTAGAACCTGATCTGGCTGAAGAAGAATTTTCTACGCTGTTGGACCCTGAAGTATCTGCAAGCTACCTTCCTGAAAACATTCGCCCGAAGCATTTGAAATTTATCTCCAGGACTTGGTTCTACATCATGTCCAACTCTTTGATTCCATTGAGTACTGGTTCGGAAGAATCGAATATTTATCGAGAGACAAGGCATGCAATTATGAAGCTCACTCATGGTCTCATCTTTGACTTTGAAGACTTCTTCATTCGGAACTTGGTTCATGCAGCAGAGCTGCCATTCACAATGAAACCTTATGCTCCATGGCTACAAGTTGTATGCGATTATGGCAGGATCGATGACTTTGTGGCTCGCCATCATCTGAAGCTTTTCCTTCCACCAGTGCGTGACACTTTGGCATTGCTGAGGAAGCCCAATGATCCCTTTGCCACATATGTTGGTGTGCTCCATGAAGTCAATGAGCGAAACTTATCAAAGAAGTTCCAGAAAGACTGCCACCACTTTGAATTTAATCTTCGGTCGCAACAAATGCTCGAAAACTTCATTGAAGCCAATCAGCGCCAGATGCAATGTCTTGCTGATGAGATAAACAGAGTTGGCAACATTGCGCTCAATAACAATCAGTTCTTGCGTGTTCTCAAACGTCATTCCTGGAAGGGGCTCCGGAAATTCAACTCTGTCAAAGGCCTTTGTAAAGATCGCATCTACAAAGAGTATGAGCACCTCAAGCGAAACTTTTCCCGTGATGATACGGTGGACCGCCCGAATCCAAAGATCCCTCCACTGCACAATATTGATGAAGTCTTTTTCGTCAACGAACCTGAACCCATCCGGCCTGATACCGTCTCTGAGAACGACTCCATCACCTCAAAGGACGACGACGGCCTCGACGACAGTGACCTCGACATCAACCTCATCACCCAGACGCGCCACGAAGCTATTTCTACGTCTTCTTCCGAAGAAGAATCCTCTGGTGATCAATCTTCGTCGGATGAGTCTTCGTCAAGCTTAGCTTCGTCGGGTTCCCAGGGTGCTGATGCCGCGCAATAGTTCTCTCGAACCTCTTCCCAACCTTTTGTCCAATCATTGACAAAAAGGGGGAGAATGAGGGCATCGATGAGTTAGATTTGCATCGGGGAAAGGGTTTTTGCTATTTGCTTTTGCTTCGCTTGGTTAAGTTACAACAAACATTTCATTCTCTTCGATTGGGTTGTAACTTAAGTTTAACTTCGGTCCTGCTACTCCTGTGCTACGATTATTTTTTAATAACCCCTTTGCTTGCAAGTATTGCTTCGTATCTTCTATCTTGCAGGTGGTTATTATTTTCTAAGTCACAGGTCATTGGAAGAAATTGCATACATTCCTGGATATATATCTTCAAATGCAATTGTATTCGCTAAGATATTTGTTTTGCTCTCCACCGAAGAAATTCCCTTCAAGCATTAACTTCGATTATATAAATCTTCGATGCTTGCATTCAGGGGGAGCCAAAAACTTCATATCTTAGAGTTTGTCCCATCACTTCACAAAAACTTCAATATCTTTTATCGATGACTGTTTTGTCAACAATAGTCCAAAAAGGGGGAGATTGTAAGAGCAAAGTTTTGCCGCCGTGTGTTTTGGATATTGTTGGACAAGACAGTAGAGGAACTAACAATGTTTTCTAGTGTAAACAGTTGTATAGGTTCCTGAAGGACAAGCTAGGTGATAAAGCTTCAGGGAAGGTCTTCAAGTTATCGAAGCATTACCCCCTGAGCGAAGCTTAATCACGGAGGATGACCCCCAAAAATGAAGGTGTCCTGAAGCTCAACTCATTGAAGGAAATGAAGAAGACGGTGCAAGACTTAGATGTTTTTGTGTAGTTCTTTTTCGGTTCTTTGAGTCATAGGACAAACCGTACTATCAAGAGGGGTCTTTAGTTTGTGGACACCGAAGTCTTTGAGAAAATGCTCAGATCAAATCCAAACCAAGTGAGAAGCCTGAGCGAAGAAATCTCATGTGCACTGAGTTAAGTTTCAGTAGCAAAGACTTCATTCTTTGGCTTCTTAAGCAGAACTAAGTCCGTGAGTCAGCCTTACTTGTTCCGCAAGTAAAGTTGCGTAGTGATGACAAATCCGACCGTTCTGGACACGTGTCAAGCTGTCACCTCGGGTTAATTTGGTCATTCCACACCTTGGGATCGCCAACTATAAATACGACGCCCCTCCTTCATTTGCGGGTGGCTGCTCTGAAAATATTCCTGAGAGAGACTAAAGAGAGCACCCCAAAGACGCCACCGAAGCAAAACCCAAAATCCAGAATACTGAAGCCTAAGTCCCATTGATCTGAGTAGATTCGAGATGACTTAGGTGAAAGCTCACTAGCCTTTTTATCTTGGAGAACTGCAATTCTCCTAGATGGTTAGAGTGTTGTTCTTCAGAGAGCGAAGAGTAATTGTCGCCTCGAAGTCCATTTTGGCAAAGGTTTCGGTGATTTCCTCAATAATCAACCACGAGTGAAGAACTGACCAAGCTCAAGGAGTTTGGTGCAGTGGAGCAACAGACGGAGAGAGATTTGCTCACGGTGTTCAATCACCAGTCCCTCCAACCAGACGTAGCGCTTTGCAGAGCGTGAACTGGTCGAACAAACATCGCCGAGTCCCAGTTCGTTTTATTTCAAGCACTTACCTTCTGTATTGCATTTTCTTCGCCGTTATGCTTCAATGTGTTTTAATTCACTGCATTTGGTTCCCTTCCAGTTTTACTTCGCTGTTCTGCACTACTTATGCTTCACTTCAATAGTTTCAGTAGAAAAAAACTGAAGTGATCATTCACCCCCTCCCCCTCTGATCACATACTTGGACTTTCAGATGTTTGATCCTACCACATGTTTACATCCTCTTTCAAACCGATACAGCCATGTCCCTTCCCAGCAAACCCCGTACTACTATGTTACTATTGCTCGTTGCTGAGCCCCTGCTTAGTATGCATGCTTAGGATGCTACGATGTTACCCTGTTACTCCTTGGTTTGGGATATCACATTATTATTATTTTTGTTGATGATATGATTATTATAATGTTGACTATATTCGACGAAGGATGGAAGGTCTAGGCTATCCCGCCCCGACGCTTTGTTCCATTCGAGTCACCTAGGATCCGAGTTTCGGGTATTGGTTTTAAGACTGAGCGTGCCTAACCGCGTGTGGGATACTATGGGGTCCCCTCTTCTTACCTACCTAGCTTCAAACATTTCTAGTGGTGGCCCAAGCTGATTTACCATTTGAAACCCGCATGCATAACTGGTCTGCAGCCAGTGGATTTAAAACAACTCGGGCCAGCAGAGACAGATTTCCTTTGTTGGTCCAACTGGTGAGCTAGGGAAGCCCTCTGTTATATAGGTGAGGCTAACCCCGACCTTAGCCATACGGAAGAGTCCGATCCGAGAGCGTGGCCGGCTTTTGGATTGGGTGTCGACTCCCTGGGGGCCAGCCGGATTTGTTCGTTGTTAGTTAGAGGGACCAGTCGTTTTGGATCTCTCGGAACTAAATCATAAAATGGTTGCCTATGATGTGTAGAAACTGAGAGAGATGGGCGTGCGTGCGGAGCCTTGTAATGGGCAGTTGGTACACCCCTGCAGGGTTAAATCTTTTCGAGAAGCCGTGTCCACGGTTATGGACGACTTGAGACCTACGTCCTGTTCATAGACAAGAACAACTGAGATAATCTTAATATAACTTGATCAATGTGTGTGTGCCTTGACTGCTTCTTCTTCGTCGGGATGCGAAGAGGAGGACAAGGATAGGATAGGTGTTATGTTTGCGTAAGTAGCTGATAGCAAGACTTATTGGAGGCGATTCCTCATCGAATGCTTGGCTTCTTATCTTACTCTCTAGATCGTTAGCCACTTCATAAATGCTAGTGCGGCAGCAACCTCACCACTTAACCCATCCTTACCGTAAACTACTAGTTGTCCTAGAATGAAGAGTGATGAAGTCCTTGCTGGGTCAGATGACCACTACAGTTGGATGCTGAGTACTTCTGTACTCATGATACTACCCCCAAACTCTTTTCAGGGTTCTTGATCGACAAATGTATGGTGACCGATGTTTCACGTGGAGACTCGACGACGACTAGTTAGGCGGATCCCGGTGGAGGGCCTGGACCCGTGTGGTTATGGGGATCTATGTTTTTCTCTTGGCCACTAGGCATTTTCTTATAGTCTGTACTCAGACATGTATCTTCCGCTGTTGTATTGTATTTGAGGCGGTTGTATGCCGATTGTATGAGATGTTGTATCCTTGTATCTGTAATGTTGTGATATCATGTTGGAAATCCGGGGCATATGACTTCGTCATATGTCGCGGTGGGACCGATATGTGCTTCGGCCCCGGATCTGGATGGAAACATCTAGATCTGGAACAGTACGACATATCGGGCCTTACACGGCGGAACTTGCGAAAACTCTCCTCTCCTAGGGTTTTCGGATAAAGAGTAATATATAGGCCAAAGGGGGGAGCCGAGAGTGGCCCCAGTGGTCCAGGCGCCCTCCCGACGTGGCCAGGGTGGGGGCCGCGCAGGTGGCCGCCTGACACCCTGTGCCCCCCCTTTGGCCCCTCTTTTGCGTGTCTTCGTTATCCTTCTGGAAAATACTCTCCGTCAATTTTAAGGTAATTTGGAGGTCTTCTCCTTCAGCAACTCAGCGTCCCCTTTTGCTGAATCCTGCGTTGATGGCTTCTCGCCCCTCGTTGGTTACCCAAAGTGGAAGGTTGAGATGTAGACGACAGCAAATTTCCCTCGGTGAAGATACCAAGGTTTGTCTCCAGTAGGACTCCAACACCGACAGGAAGGTGACACCGGCGCTAGCAATTAGGCGGTTGACGTGGACCTGCACACACAACAGATAACTTTGCTCCCAACGAGTTTAGAGAGGTTGTCAATCCCTCCGGCCTTGTTGTTTACAAAGGATCAAACACACGGGATAATAATGATAGTGATAGCAACGGAAAAGTAAATAAAGCAGAAAATAAATATTGGGTGTAAACAGTATTGGAAATATGGACCGGGGTCCCATGATGTTCACTAGTGATGTCTCTCTCCCAAAAGATGATAAAATAGCCATGCGAGGTAAACAAATTACAGCTGGGCAATTGACAGGATTATGTGCGCAAACCAATGCTAACTATGCTATAAGGAAAGGAAGAGGCTCAAAAGCTTGGGCGATACGCAAAGACAAGTAGACCAAAATCCATCTGCATCTACCTACTAATCATGCACCTTGAGATATCTATCCAAAACATCTCGCTGGTATTAAGTTGCGAATCCCACCCAAACTGTAAACTCAAAGCAACAGAGAATTGCATTAAAGAACTTTGCGTAAAGTAAACAGTCCTTGCACCCGCAAGTACAAGCACCGTTGTTTTCTCCCTTGTGGCAACAACACATCCCCTAGACTCATGTTTCTGTCACTCAAGCTAGTCATCAGGGGGCATGAACCCACAATCATGCATAACGCTCCCTCTTGGAGTCACTACCTACTACTTGGCCAAAGCAATAAACAGAAACGAAGAACATCTAAGAATTACTCAAGAACATAAATATAAAAGAGGAGAATAAAATATATTACTCAAACCCAATCTGAACATAGTCTCATAATCCATCGGATCCTAGCAAACTCAACATAGCAACAGCAGAAAGATTACATATATGCCTCGATCATGTAGGGAAGCTCACGAGGTCTAAACCATGAAGAACAAAAAGGGGAGGAGAACATCACATAGCTACTGATCATAGACCCATGGTCCAAGGTGGACTACTTACGGTTCATCCGGGAAGCATCCATGGTGGTGGAGAAGCTCCCGGAGGTGGTTCCTCCCTCCGGCTGGGTGAGGGGAAGAGGGCTCATGGTGCTCCCGATCTTGGAAGCGCGGCGGCGGCGGAACAGAGGAGAGATCGCGAAAAAGGGTTCTGTTCCCGAGGGTGGCCAGAGGGAAAAAAAATAGGCGAAGGGGGCAGCCAGAGGTGGACCAGGGTCCCCATGCGCCCCCCTGGCGCGGCCTAGGGGGTGGCCGTGCCAGGTGGCCGCCTGGGCCACGCCTGGCTCCCCTCTGGCCCCATCTGGGCTCTTCTAGAAGGTTACCGTACGCTGATTTTTCCTATATTTTTCCCAGAATTTTTCTGGCACTTTAAATAATGGGAAAACCTGAAATACAAAAACAGCAAAAAACAGGAACTGGCACTGGGGTGCACTGAGTTAATAGGGTAGTCCAAATATGATCAAAAGTGTATGGAAGTGCATCAATATCATAGCAATATCACACAAAAGAAGCATGGAGCAAGCAGAAATTATAGATACGTTTTGGACGTATCAACATCCCCAAGCCTAATTCCTTCTCGTCCTCGAGTAGGTAAATGATAACAAGCATAATTTCTGTCGTGACATGCTACCAACCATATAAGAACTTTTAGGTAAAGCAATCAAGGCATGTAATCCAATTCAAGTCATAACAGGCAAGAGTATATATTAGCATTGAAACAAGCAACATAAGAACATAAAGGTGCAAGAGCTCTCGCTGTCTGTGACTCGAATGTCTCCAAATGGTATTTGCGTGCAAGAAAGGGGATAGGGATATACGAGAGAGTAAAACATAGTTTTTATTGTTGAGAACTTAATCTACTAAAGTTTCACACTTGATCTTCTTTGGAATCTTATCTTGACTCATCCCCAGACCACTAGCCAGGTACAAGTCAAAATGATCCACTCCTTTTCGATATTTCGAGCACTCATGCAATAGATGAGCGTAAGCAAGAAAGTTGACACTTAGGATGGCAAAGAGAGAAAGATGATGGAGGAGCAAGACAAAAAAAGTGTAACATCCCAAAATTCTCCGAATTTTGGAATGTTAACAAAATTAAATAGATAATGATTGTTTGCTCATGTGTTTGATTTTCTCTGGGATTTAAAACTTTTTGGAGTTTATTGAATATTAAAATGAGAGGGAATAAAAGGACTTTCCCTAATGTTCATTGTTGGATTTTTTTGAAATTTAATATTTAAAATAAATCCAATAAATTAAATGGAGAGAAGGTAATATGAATCCTTCGATATAAAAGAAAGATTGGAAATGTTTTAAATATTATTTTACTTTAATTGGAGTTATTTAAATATGTTTCCATTCAAAAATAATTATAATTGAGAGAAGATAAAATGACTTCTTCAGAAAAATTGATCGGAAATTATTTAAATAATAATTTGACCTTTTTGTTGATTTTTGATTATTTAATAACTAAATAAAGTCATTTAAAAATGTCTTTATTTTTATTTATTTTATTTTGGAATTTTGTACATTGCATTATTTTCCTTAGATTATTTAATGAGTTTAGGTTTTTGTTTTGTATTTATCCGAGTTACGGTTGATTTTTACCAATTGTTTGAAATCTCGATTTATTAAAATAAACTGTAGCAGGACGGCCCACAACTACGCTTCGCCCACGAGCACAATTTGAGTCCTAGACGGAGCCGTTTTAGTTTTTTTCTCTACGTCTATAAATAGAATTAGGATTTTTTTCTTACTTCTTTTCTTTTTCTTCCAGTTAAAAAAAACGAAAACCTAGTCGCCGGGCCCCGCACGCTGCCACCGCCGCCGTTCTCGCTGGAGCGCGCCAGCCGGCCGCCTGCCAGAGTTCGCCGCCACCACCGCGCCCGCTCCCTCGCCGGGCCGCCGCACCGGCGGCCACCCGCGCCACATCGCCGCCACGGTCGCGCCGCCTTTGCGCCCCGGCCGTCCTTCGCCGCCGCGCCGGCCACCCACTGCCGCCGCCGCGTGGCCAAGCCGGAGCCGCCCCCGCCCGAGGCCATCTCGCCGGAGCCGCGGGCCAAGCCGGCGCCGCACGGACACGCTGGCGCCGCCCCGTGCGCACCATCCCGGCCGTCGCCTCCCCACTACCCCTCGCCGGGCCCCACACCTCGCCGGCAAACGAAGCTCGCCGGAGTACTCCGGTCAACTCCAGCCAGATCCGCCACCAGGGACCCGATCGCGTTTTCGTAAGATTTTTATTTACGTATAAGTCCTTTTGGTAGAAAACCCCCTGATCTCGCGTTCGCAATATCTCCACAACCGTGCGTCGGATTTAGGTGAAACTTTTTGCTGCACGCTCGTGTTGTTCTATACTTTAGCATGGAATAAATTTTTGCACACTTTGCACACTTTTGAATTTGAATTTATTTCAAATTCAAATTCAAATTTCGGTGGCCGTATGTTTTAAACCGTTGATCCAAATCGAGTGATTCTTTCTGCGTTGGATCACTCGTTCCATGTACTTTCTGTTCATAGCATGTGGACACAAAAATTCAAATGTTTCTTGATCTGTTTAAATTCAAATTCAATTCAAATTTGAACTTGCTATGACCTGTGTTGTAGTATTCCGTTTCACGTGATTCTTTTGGCATCTCGGATCATTTGAGACATGTTGTTGGTAAGTTTCACACCCTTCTCATGCGGGCATGATATTCACCTTGAATTCATAATGTCCATGATGACAATTCCTTACCGATGAATCTTTATCTGTTGACTCTCTCGAGTTCACGTTCCACCGATCACCTTCGAGCACATCGACACCTTTACCCTTCAAGACCTTTTTGTTTTGTTGCTAAAACCTTAGTGATTGTTTTGTTGATCTTTGTTTGCCTTGTGATGTGATTGCTTATGTGAGTTTCCTTCGGTTGCGATAGATTTTCTCGTAGTGTGACGAATAGAGTTGACTGGATCGTGAGAGCGAAGAACTTCATCGAATGTATAAGGCAAGTTACACTTTGACCATACCTCAACCTGTATTTTCTATTATGCATGTAGCAAATTATCACTCTATGCATGTGTAGGACTATATATTAGTTATGATTTAAACCTAGTAGGATAGCCATATGTTCTGACCTTGTATTTCATTGTCGCCCTAGGATCGTGGTTGTTATATATTGCTATTGCTTTGTAGACGGGTATTGGTGAGTTATCATTGAGCTATGTGAGGATTAATGACTTGACTAGCAAACTTAAATAGAAATCACCTCTGGGCGGGCAGGGAATGCATCCTGGGGTCTCGTGCCTTGGATAAGGAGGGACCAGGGCTAAATGCTTCCCGAATGGTTGTTTTGGTGGGAAACCGGGATCGACATGGTGTCTACCCTCTGAACGCAGTGGGCGCCGTCCATGCTCGAAAATATTGGACAGACAGTGTGACTAGTAGCTTCCATGTACAACCACTGGCTATATGGGCTATGGCTTAGATGAGTAAGTTGTGGGGAACCTGGCCCTGGTAGCTAGCTGATGTAGATATGATAGGTGTACCGGCTACCAAAGGGTGGAGGCAACCTCTTCTGAAAGACTATATCTCAATCTTCGGGTTGAGTCCAGTGGGGAAAGTGTACAAACCTCTGCAGAGTGTAAAAACTGATCATGATTAGCCGTGTCCACGGTTATGGACAACTTTGAGCAACTGGGCATTATTGTTGTTGGAAGGTCTTGACAGATAATTCACCTTAATAAGAATTTGAGTGGGAACTTTTAATTAACGGATGGTTGGAATTGGTGTAGCCCGATTCAACCATACTTAGGACTAGCAAGATAAATAAAAATTTGATTAGATGTAGTATGTGAGGGAAAAATTAGCTTTCTGCAAAATAAAACCATAAGCCTTTTCTTTGAGTTACCTTGCATGTAGTTGTAGGTCTGTTATATATACTTTTTCGTGTGACTTGCCGTACAAATCAGATGTACTGACCCGTTGTCGGGCTGTAACCTTCGGTGTTGCAGGATTTTTATACGATGAGTAAGTGATGCGATGTAGGGTTACGATGTCTATACTCAACTATGCCGGTGGAGTTGATGGACGCCACGAAGCTTTATTTGTTTTTCCGCTGTATTTTCTTGTAAGCTAGCCTTGAGCTATGCAGGTATGCTTTATTGTAATACTGGATCTTCGATGTAATATATATGACATGTGGTTTATTCTTGATATTACATCGTGTACTGTGTGTGCTAGCTATTGATCCAGGGACTAGCACAGAAGGCACAGAGACTTGGATTCTTTAGTGAATCGGGTCGTTGCAGATGGTATCAGAGCCCATGTTGACTGTAGGGCGTGACCCTAGAAAATGGATAGAAAAAGCCATAGGAACAAAAATATTTTATCACTCTTTGATTACTTACTCTCTCCACTAGTATATCTCATCTATTATTCATCTTCTAAAACTCCTCTTCTTGTTTTACTGTAAATACCCCTCCGAGTGGGTTATGCCCCTGAAGATATGATTTTTGAGAAGTACATCATCAACCTCATGGATCAATTGAAGTTACCAGTACCAGAACTAGAAGGAGTAACTTATGGTGATCAATAAGTTAACGAACTATGAGAGGAATCTTTAAGATCAGCTTAGCTGAGAATGATGAAGCCTAGCATCAGACCACCAATTCTATACGGAGTTAGATGAACGAATTTCGCTTAGTATGATGAGAACGTATGTCCTGCACATATGACCTTACTCTAGGTGTTGTTTGTGTGTTTTGACTTTTGTGACTGTATTGTTTGTTGTTATGTGTTTATGTTGAACGTAGGTGTTTTTGCCTCTTTCTTGTTTGAGTGCATATGTTTGGTGTATTCTTAGTTTGTTTTATTGTCGGTGTTATAGTTTTTCCCTAACCCTTGTCGCATGGGTTTAATAGATGGAGTATGGAGTAGGACTCGCCTTTTCTGGGGCGATGTCGAGACTGAAGGTGGAGCAATGGATTCGTAGGATGGAGGAGCACATGAAGATAAACAAGGTTGGAAGTGAGGAAATGGTCCACTATGCTGTCAAGTACTTTGTAGAAGAGGCTGATACTTGGTGGACAATGCATCAGGCGAGTAACGAATCAAGAAAGAAGAATACTTGGAAGGAGTTTACAGAGATTTTGTTGGGATCTCGTCTCGTCACCCCGATGCAAAGGACGGTAACCCGTAAGAGGCCTCGTGCCTGCAAAAATTTGCGAAGAAACAGGACACCCATTTGAAGGACACCAAGAAGGATGTCCCTATTGTGAAGAAATTTACTGGGGAGAAGAATGTCCCACTACTCAAGTCACATGTTTTATGTGTGAAGGAACTGATCATTACCCCGCTCAGTGTCAATTTTTCATCATGACACAACAAGTAATTCAACAACAAAAGGAAGGAATGAAGAGGATTATCCAGGAGTTCAAGGACGTACCCGTGAAGAAGATAAATAAGGACTTTAGCCAAATTCAGTGTTTCCGGTGCAGGAATATGGGACACTACGCCAACATGTACCCAGGATTGAAGAGAAAGAAGATGTGAACGTGGGAGCAAAGATGTCTACATATTGAAGCTTATGTTTTGCAATTGGAGGATAGACATTCGTAGGTGTGTACTAAGTGTACGGTGGCACCTTTTTATGTTAGCTGGAGATGTGGATCGATGCGTGTTATTGCTATGGATGAACTAGATGTTTTATGTCATGTTTGTTTTGTTATGTTTTGTTTGTGTCCTTGACCCTGATATGTCGTTGATTGATGTTGTGTATTGTGCCTTGCTTTTCTTCTACGTGAGTACAATAAGTTTACGTTTCCTTAGACCCCTCATCTATTTGGTATTCTTCAAGACTGAAGGAGACACAACAACAACAAGAATAAGTTGGCAAGTGACTCGACGATACGAAGATTCTTCGACAATGCCAAACTGAAGCTACCGTCATTGAAGACCTGGAAGATCAACAGCTACACATCAAAACTTATGTTTTTAAAACTAGTGTGATGTTTGTATGGGTATCTCTCGCTATCTCTCTCTCTCTACCTCGCTATCTACATTCTATTCCCCTCACCCTCATCCCTAAACTGAAGAAGCTACTACAATGGCTACCAATATCAAGACTGGAATAAAGATGATGCAACCGATGCTGAGTTCAAGGATAACCCCGTGTGCGAGGATCTTACAACAAGAAAGCACAATTTTGCTGAAGGAAGAACCCCGAAGGAACTTGCAGTTCACGAGTGCACGTTTCTTAGTAGTTTGCGTAAACCTGAGAGTTGTGAAGAAACGATAGACCATTTGTTTGGCTTGCAGAACTATGGATTTGTCAGAGCCCAGTTCATGAGCAAGAGGAACTTCTGCAATGCTTGTGAGGATGACCGAGTGTTAGATTGCGAGATTCACTAAACCATATACAAGGTAATGATCTGGGTGCGGAATGGATTGGCCCCCATGACGACTACCCTTATTATTCGCTCTTGCTATGTGGGATAGTAAATCTTGAGTGACTTACCTATGTTTGAGAGACGACGATGTTAAAGCTTAAACCATAGAATTGTATGATGTGTGCCCCTGTAGAAGGTTACCGTTTGTGTTATACGGTGAGTATGGACCAAGACCGTTTGCTGAAGGTATCCCGTAGAAGTATTCTTGATGACCACCAAGAGAGTATCGATGGTTGTTTAGTATTGGTGCCTGACCTGTCAGCCATGAAGGTTCAGTATACGGAAGACTCCCCTTTTGCTAAAGATTAAAGATCTCCAAGGAGTACGAGGAGTGTACAAAGGATGTCCTCGATGGATTAAGATTTGAAGACCACGTCGCATTACTTTTAAGGGTGGTAGCGCCCTGGACCATCAATGGATCAAAGGATCGTCGTGAAGACCCGAACCCTAGCCTTTCTTTCTAGCCTTCTCGAATCTCGAGGACGAGATTCCTTCTAAGGGTGGTAGTGTGTAACATCCCAAAATTCTCCTTATTTGATTTATGAAAAGTATTTTATATTTAAATAAAGTATTTAGAAAATGTTTTTTATTTTTATTTTAATTTTCCTTTTTGGAAAATGTATGCATTAAATAAATTTCTTCGTATTATTTGATGAATTTAGAATTTTATTTCATATTTTTCTGATTGATGGTTGATTTTATTTTATTTTTTAAAATTTCGGATTTTAAATAAAAAGAAAACGCGTAGCCCCGGCCCAGTAGCCTTTTTCCGCCCGCGAGCGCAATTCGAGCCCAACTCGGACCCGTTTTTTTCTTGTCTGCCTATAAATAGAAATTATGATTTCGTTTATTCTTTTCTTTTTCTTTCCAAGTTATTAAAAAAAAACTAGCTGCGGGACCCGCGGGCCAGCCGCCGCCGCCGGGCCACGCGATTCGCCGGAGTCCCGCGGCCGCCCGCCGGAGCGCTGCGCCGCCTCCTTCCGGCCGCCGGCCACCTCGGCCCGCGCGCGCCTCCAGCACCGCGCCGCCCCGGCGACCGCGCCTCCCGCGCCCCCTGCCCGGCCGGCGCCGGCGCCGCCCGGCCGCCCGCCCATGGCGCGAGCTCGCCGGAGCGAGCCGCCACCCGCGCCGTGCCACCACGGCCGCGCCGCGTGAGCCGCCGCCTCCTCTGCACCAGCGTCGCCGCGCCCCATCCCCACCTCGCCGGAGCACGCCCCTACACCTCGCCGGAATTCGCGAGATCGCCGGAAAACGAGGTCAACTCCGGCCAGATCTAGTCCCAGGGATCCGATCGCTTTTTCTGGAGAAAGTTTAATTGTGAACAGGTCTTTTTGGCAGAAAACACCCCGGCGCCGTACTCGCAATATCTCCTTCACCGTGCATCGGATCGAGGTGAAACTTTTTCCTACGCACTCGTGTTGTTCTGTACTTTAGCATGGAATACATTTTTACACACTTTTCACACTTTTGAATTTGAATTTATTTCAAATTCAAATTCAAATTCTGGAGGTCGTATCTTTTCAACCGTTGATCCAAATCGAGTGATTCTTTTTGCATTGGACCACTCGTGTCATGTACTTTCTGTTCATAGCATGTGTACACAAAAATCCAAATGTTATTATTCTGTTTAAATTCAAATTGAATTCAATTTTTCACTTGCTATGACCTGCGTTGTAGTATTCCGTTTCACGTGATTCTTTTTGCATATCGGATCATTTGAGACATGTTATCGGTAAGATCCACACACTTTTCATGTGGGCATGATATTCACCTTGAATTCAAAATTTTCCATGGTCACAACTCGTTACCGATAATCTTTTATCTGTGGAATCTCTCTAGTTCACTTCCACTGATCACCTTCGAGCACATCGACACTTGTACTGTGTCAAGTTTTTGTTTTGTTGCTAAAACATTTGTGTTTGTTTTTCGATCTTTTGTTTTCCTTGTGATGTGATTGCTTATTCGAGTTCCTTCGTTTGCGATAGATTTTCTCGGAGTGTGACGAGTAGAGTTGACTGGACCGTGAGAGCGAAGATATTCATCGAATGTATAAGGCAAGTCATATCTTTGATCATACTCCCTATTACCTAAGTTTTCAATGCAATAGTTCTTCTTCCTTAGATGGCATGATAGGTTATGCTATGTTATTTTACACCCAGTAGTTCGTTGAGGTAGGTCTGATCCTTACATCATTGTCACCATCGTATACTATGATATTGCTATGCTAAGTAGACGTGGATTGGGAAGTGAATCATCATGAGGTATGAGTGATAATGTAGTAATCAGGACCAAGATAAATTTAATGAACTACCTGGGTGGGATGGTTGCAAGTATCTTGAAGATGGCCAATGATGAATGCAGAAAGCCACCCAGGCTCAAAGGGACTAATTGTGTTGTCATACCTAGAAGCTTACGTGTGCAGCCACAAGCTATTATGGGCTCTGGCTTAGTTGAGTAGGTTGTGTGACATCTTTCCGGGATATACTAGCAGATGTAGATTTTTATAATTGTACCGGTTATCCAGCGGTTAAGGGGAAACACTTCTGAAAGACCATGTCTCGATCTTCCAGTTGTCATACACCATGCAGTGTGACGAACTACAAAGGAGGCGATCGATTCTTGTGGGGAAAATTGCACAAACCTCTGCAGAGTATAAAACTAATCGATTAGCCGTGTCCCCGGTTATGGACAATTTGAGCGACTAGTTGTGGTAATATTGATTTGTCTCATCATCTTTAATTAGCTGATTTGTTTAGTAACTTTGCGATAGATTGAGTGGAAATTTTCCCATCTCAATAGTATGCTATTGTAGAACTTAGTTACTATTATTGTATAGGGAAAATTTAGGTTTTTGCAAAAATAAATGTAGAAGATCCACCAGCCAAATTGCATGTATTGTAGGAAATTTTACCTCTTTCTGGGATATGATTTGCCGTACATTCAAATGTACTGACCCGTTGTCGGGCTGTAACCTTCGGTGTTGCAGGATTATACACATTGCGTAAGTGATGCGTTGTAGGGTTACGATATCTATACTCAACTATGCCGGTGGATTTGATGGACGCCACGAAGCTCTTTATTATTTTCCGATGTATTCTATTTATAAGCTAGCCTTGAGCTATGCAGGAATGCTCTATTGTAATACTGGATCTTCGATGTAATATATATGACATGTGGTTTATTCTTGATATTACATCATGTACTGTGTGTGCTAGCTATTGATCCAGGGACTAGCACGGAATGCACAAAGACTTGGATTCTTTAGTGAATCGGGTCGTTACAGATAGTAACATCCCAAAATTCTCCGAATTTTGGAATGTTAATAAAATTAAATGCATAATGATTGTTTGCTTGATGTGTTTGATTTTCTCTGGGATTTAAACCTTTTTGAGAGTTTGTTGAATATTAAAAAGAGAGGGAATAAAAGGACTTTCCCTAATATTCATAATTGGTATTTTTGCAATTTAATATTTAAAGCAAAACCAACAAAACAAAATGAGAGAAGGTAATATGACTCCTTCAACATATTAAAAGGTTGGAAAATGTATTAAATCATTATTGGAATTCTTCTGAATATTCAAAACATTTTTCAACTCAAGGAAATTCATTTGAGAGGATATAAAATGACTTATCCCCTTTTTAATAAAGTTAGAAAATATTTAGAATAGTACTTTAAATATTTTAAAATTTATTGTGAGTATTATAAATAACTCTGAAATTATTTTAGGCATTTTATAATGCTAAGAGGGTGTTTATTTCATTAAAATTATTTATTAAATATTTAAAAGAGTTGAAAAAGTATTCCAATGGGATATTTTTATTTTACCAAATTCTTTATTAGTGTGACAATATTAAAATTTATATTTTATTATTTAGAAATGGTTTGTCAATGCTTCTGACCAAATAAAAATATTTTTAATAATTTATTGGATTTTATTTTATTTATTAAAAGTATTTTATATTTAAATAAAGTATTTAGAAAATGTTTTTATTTTTATTTTTATTTTCCTTTTTGGATAATGTATGCATTAAATAAATTTCTTCGTATTATTTGATGAATTTAGAATTTTATTTCATATTTTTCTGTTTGACGGTTGATTTTATTTTATTGTTTGAAATTTCGGATTTTAAATAAAAAGAAAATGCGTAGTCCCAGCCCAGTAGCCTTTTTTCGCCCGCGAGCGGAATTCGAGCCCAACTCGGACCCGTTGTTTTTTTTCTTGTCTGCCTATAAATAGAAATTAGGATTTCGTTTATTCTTTTCTTTTTCTTTCCAAGTTATTAAAAAAAACCTAGCCGCGGGACACGCGGGCCAGCCGCCGCCGCCGGGCCCCGCGACTCGCCAGAGTCCCGCCGCCGCCCGCCGGAGCGCTGCGCCGCCTCCCTCCGTTCGCTGGCCACCTCGGCCCGCGCGCGCCTCCAGCACCGCGCCGCCCCGACGACCGCGCCTCCCGCGCCCCCTGCCCGGCTGGCACCGGCGCCGCCCGGCCGCCCGCCCACGGTGCGAGCTCGCCAGAGCGAGCCTTCACCCGCGCCATGCCACCACGGCCGCGCCGCGCGAGCTGCCGCCTCCTCCGCACCAGCGCCGCCGCGCCCCGTCCCCACCTCGCCGGCCACCACCTCCTCGCCGGAGCACGCCCCTGCACCTCGCCGGAATTCGCGAGTTTGCCGGAATACGAGGTCAACTCCGGCCAGATCTGGTCCCAGGGACCCCATTGCTTTTTCTGGAGAAAGTTTAATTGCGAACAGGTCCTTTTGGCAGAAAACACCCCGGCGCCGTACTCGCAATATCTCCTTCACCGTGCATCGGATTGAGGTGAAACTTTTTCCTACGCGCTCGTGTTGTTCTGTCCTTTAGCATGGAATAAATTTTTGGACAATTTTCAAACTTTTGAATTTGCATTTATTTCAAATTCAAATTCAAATTCCGGAGGTCGTATCTTTTCAACCATTGATCCAAATCGAGTGATTCTTTTTGCGTTGGATCACTCGTGTCATGTACTTTCTGTTCATAGCATGTGTACACAAAAATTCAAATGTTCTTAATCGGTTTAAACTGAAATTGAATTCAATTTTGCACTTGCTATGACCTGCGTTGTAGTATTCCGTTTTACGTGCTTCTTTTTGCATATCGGATCATTTGAGACATGTTATCGGTAAGATCCACACACTTTTCATGTGGGCATGATATTGACCTTGAATTCACAAATGTCCATGGTCATAACTCGTTACCGATAATCTTTTATCTGTGGACTCTCTCGAGTTCACTTCCACTGATCACCTTCGAGCACATCGACACTTGTACTGTGTCAAGTTTTTGTTTTGTTGCTAAAACCTTTGTGTTTGTTTATTGATCTTTTGTTTGCCTTGTGATGTGATTGCTTATTCGAGTTCCTTCGTTTGCGATAGATTTGCTCGGAGTGTGACGAGTAGAGTTGACTGGACCGTGAGAGCGAAGATCTTCATCGAATGTATAAGGCAAGTCATATCTTTGATCATACTCCCTATTACCTATGTTTTTAATGCATTAGTTATTCTTCCTTAGATGGCATGATAGGTTATGCTATGCTATTTTACACCCAGTAGTTCGTTGAGGTAGGTCTGATCCTTACATCATTGTCACTATCGTTTTCTATGATATTTCTATGCTAAGTAGACGTGGATTGGGAAGTGAATCATTATGAGGTATGAGTGATAATGTAGTAATCAGGACCAAGATAAATTTAATGAACTACCTGGGTGGGATGGTTGCGAGTATCTTGGAGATGGCCAATGATGACTGCGGAAAGCCACCCAGGCTCAAAGGGACTAATTGTGTTGTCATACCTAGAAGCTTACGTGTGCAGCCACAAGCTATTATGGGCTCTGGCTTAGTTGAGTAGGTTGTGTGACCTCTTTCCGGGATATACTAGAAGATGTAGATTTTTATAGGTCTACCGGTTATCCAGCGGTTAAGGGTAAACACTTCTGAAAGTCCATTTCTCGATCTTCTAGTTGTCATACACCATGCAGTGTGACGAACTACAAAGGAGGCGATCGAGTTGTGACGCCCCCAAAATCAGACCGTGTACAGTAATCATACACACAGGGTACACGACTGAGATTAGGGTGCCACGGTGATAATATCACAGCACAACACTAAACACAAAAGGAGAAACAAATTACAATAGAGGGGGTCACGCGGACCCGAATATATAAGTCATACAAGCCAAAATATCTGAGTACAGACATAGTTAGTCAAGTTTTGCCTTAAGAAGGCTAGCACAAATCACATCAGAGATACAGAACGAAAAGGCGAGGCCTCCTGCCTGGGATCCACAGTACTACTCCTGGTCAACGGGGAACTCGACGTTGTAGTAGGCACCTCCGGGGTACTCCTGCTCCTGGACTCCAACGTCGGCTGCAGCGGCCGATCAGGCAAAACAATAAAGGAAATAAAGCAGGTGAGTATCTAGTATACCCGCGAGTCTTACGTCCGCTACTAAGCATTATGCATTGTATCAACGGAATGAAGAGGCTGTATATAGTGGACTGAAGACAGAAATTCAGAGCAAGGGTAAGAAGCTAAGCCTAACGAATACTAGCATCTTCCGACGATGTCTTGCAGCATGAGGTAAGAATCAGCCAACAGTTTATATAAAGCAATAAAGTAACAATGAAGCAGAAGTTGCTGCAACATTGAATAATAATAAGTTGTAATAATTAACAATGCCTCCGAGTTCACCTCCTCGACATCCCCGCGAGGAAGAGAACCCGGAACCATACAGTTTAATATTAATAGTTTCTAGTGGTAGGATCCAGCTTCAGCATAAAGCGTCCTGTTACCGTGGACACGGCTATCGATAGATCAATTCTTCCCTGCAGGGGTGCACTTGTGTTACGCTACACGCACGGATCTCCAGGGTGGCGGGAACCTTGTTAGGGAACGCTCCACCGAGGCTATCCGACACTTCATAGCGCATCTTTCAAACTCAACAGAGAGGTCATCCGCCGGACTATATCCTATGTACGCGGGGCTTTGGACCCTAGCCCCGACGTACTCCTGCACGGTGCGAGGCTGGCCGGTGAAGTTAAAGCAAATACAAATAAGATACACCGCGCGAGCAAATAAGACAACACCACTTCCCGGCGCAGGCCGTGGTACTGCTGACGTCTGAAAAGTCATCGGACAACACTACGAAGCAGAGGAGCCCATAAATCGTAATTCCCACGGGTAGGTAGTGCGTACATGGCATATAGCCAACTCAGGACATTCACTGAACCATTTAGCATTTTAATTAACCTGCGTGACAACCATTATCGTTGCCTCGACTTAACCGACCCGCGGACAACGACAGCAGCCAGGACCACCAGTACATCGGTGCCTGCCCCGTCGTCCCACCAAGTCACTGCGGTTACCAACAAGGTGAACCGTCTCCTTACCTTGTCTCGCGTGTGCTCCGGGAGGAGCTCGACTTTCGGGGGTTGGTAACTCTCGCGGCCAACGATCAGGGGCCAGGCACACCGGTACACTGGTCGTGCCCTCCCTGTCGTCCCGTCGCAATACCTCTCGCGGGCACCGTTGGGTCGCCCGACTTCTTACCTGAAGGACACTCGTTTACAGGACCCTATGACGGCAAGACAAAGTCAGCCTCGAGTGGAGTACAAGGATTACTCCTTGATAGCTCACACTTGAGGTGACTAGGCATAACCCAGATAGGGGCCTTTGACGGTGTCTGCATTGTACCGTACCTGTGCAGTTAATATAAGTATCCTCCTTCACTCCCCTGAGTGATCACGGCCCTCTATCTAATCCTAGCTAACAATGCGCAGGGCTCACTGCTGAATAATGCATAATAATAATCGGCAGCATAGGATAAAGGAAGGCACATCAAGGGGCGACAAAATCAGGCTATGCAGTTGAATAGGATTGTAATCGTAACAGCAGCAGTAAACATGCCTAGTGCAAGAAATGTACGGAAAGATAGGCGATATCTGGGGAAGAGAATGGCTCTGCTTGCCTGCAAGCTCGACGGTAGTAGTAGGGTCGTCGACAACGTAGTTGTACTCAGCAGCGGTGTAGTCGACGGCAGCAGCGGGGTCTACCGAAGATTAAGGGGGGGAGGAAACAGTAAATACACAGCAATAATATACAGACATATGCATGACATGACAGATGAAATGTAAACGGGGTTCTAACGCAGTGTAATGCAATATGCTCGGAGTGGGAATTCATCTGGGGATGAACTACCGGCTCCGGGTGATTACCGGACAGGGTGTCCGGAGGGGGAGGATCAAGCCGGAGGTGTCGTGGTTACCGGAACAACATAAGGGGGGGGTGTATTCGTGCTATTTGAACCATTCCGGACAACTTTCGTGTTCGGAATAAATTCATCCGGGCACTCTAACAATACCGGAAAATTTATCGGACAGTCGGTCCGGAGGGGGAATGTTCGATGTTCGTAGTGTTAGAGGGGTGTGGTAGACATACAGATAGCGTATTCGTATTCGTTGTTATTTTCTGATCAACTTTCATGTATAAAGTTTTTGAATCCGAGTTACGGTTTAAAAGTTATTAAATTTCAAAGTTTAAATCAATTTAAATGATTTTCTGGATTTTCTTTTATTATTTATTAAACATTATCCAAAACATTATCCACAACATTATCCAAAACAGTGCTGACATGTGGGACCCACATGTCAGCCTCTGTTATTTATCAAACATTTAATTAAATTAGAAAATACCCCTGGACCCACATGTCAGTGACTCAATTTTAATTATTTGATTAATCTAAATCATTAAGCTTAATTATCCCAGAGGGACCCACCTGTCAGTGACTGGGGTTGCCCAGTCAGCACAGTTGACTGGTCAACCCAGCCAACTGGGACCAGGGGGTCCACTGGCAGCGACCCAGGGGGGTTGCCCCAGGGGTGCCACGTCAGGGGACACCGGCGGCTAGACGCCGGCGAGCTCCCACGCGGCGGAGCACACGGGAGGGGGTCGGAATCGGGCTAGGGGGCACCGTTCGCCTCGGGGCTTGGTGCGTTCGAACCGGAAGACGACGGCGAGTGCACTGGTGGTGGTGGTGTCGTCGGGGGGTCACCGGAATGACGCCGGCGGCGATGGAGGCGGGGACCCGTACGGTGGCGACGTCGAGGACGGCGAATCCGCACACGGGGTGAGGCGTGGCTATGCGCGTTGGAACAAGGAGACGAGCGCGAGTCTATTGGTGCCAGAGGCATCGCCGGAGACGGCCGGAATCCTCAACGGCAACGACTGCGGCGGCGGCCCGTGAGCACGAAGGGACGACGACGAAGCTTCTACCGCGGAACTGGGGCATGCGCTATACCATTCGGCTCCTAGGAGCAGCGCACGCAGAGTGAAACGCCTAGCGCGTCAAATGCGCGCTCCAGGCCGCGGGGAAAAGCTCGGCGGCGGCGAGGTGGCCACGGCTCTAATGGAGACACGAGCTACGGCGAGAGGGATGCGAATCGGGGAGTTGGAGGTGGTGGCCACACTCACCGTGAGCACGTAGTGGGAGGCAGTGGGCTCGGGGAGGCTCGACGACGCGGGAATTCGACAGCGATGTCGGGGCGGCGCCGGAGGGGAACAGTGGCGTAGTCGTCGCTGCCGGGCTCCACGGTTCGATTCCCTGCGCTCGGAGACGAGGACGTCGACGAGGAGCACGCTGGACAGGTCTTCGGGGCTAGGGGAGTCTGTTGGCCGTGGCGGTTCAACACGGCGGCGAGGCTGCGCTCGGGTGATTCATTCCCCGACGATGGCGAGAGGAGGAGGGGAATGGAGGTGCGGGGGTGTCAGGTGTCCCAAAATTAGTATAACATTATATGTCAGTGCCACAAAAAGTTTTGAAGCAAAATAAAATCATTAGGTATTTATTTTAAATATTAAATGTCCAAAGTTAGGGTTTTAACCTACTGTTAGAATTGTTTAGAATTTTCTGTGACTCCAAAAATTACCAAAGTTGGTCCAACATCATTTTAATGATTTTAGGCAATTTACAAAAATAGTTCCATGATTTTTGGAACAACTTTATTTGAGCAATTTTGTTTTAATTTCCATTTGAGGTAGTTTCAACTAGGGCATGGTTTCATGATGAGCAAAATGCATTGTGCTTTGTGTTTAGATTACCAACCAGCATGGTTTGGATAGAGCAGAAGCACAGTTTGATTAAGGTCAGGGAATAACAGGGATTAACAAACAGTGATAGTCAACAGTGATGATTATTACTATTACAGGCATCTAAGGGTGTTACAAATCTCCCCCACTACAAGAATTCTCGTCCCGAGAATTTAAGTGGTAGCGAGGAAAAGATCGGGGTATTCATCGCGAAGGCGATCTTCGCGTTCCCAAGTGGCTTCATCTTCAGAATGATTCGACCACTGAACCTTGAGGAACTTGACGGTCTTGTTGCGGGTTCGGCGTTCAGACTGATCGAGAATGCGGCTCGGATGTTCTCGATAAGTCAAGTCTTGTTGCAGCTCGATCATATCATGCTCCACTTCGCGGATAGGATCCTTGAAGCAGCGACGGAGTTGCGACACATGGAAGACATCGTGGACTTGGGAGAGGTTCGGCGGCAATTCCAACCGGTATGCCACGGGTCCACTCCTGGAAAGGATACGGAACGGGCCAATGTAGCGAGGAGCCAACTTGCCCTTGATACCGAAGCGATGGGTGCCCCTCATGGGAGTGACACGGAGGTATGCGTATTCACCAGGTTGATACTCCATTTCACGGTGTTTGCGGTCATAGTTGCTCTTCTGACAAGACTGAGCGGCCTTCAAATGTTCACGGATGACGTGAACTTGGTCTTCAGCTTGCTGAATAATATCCGGGCCAATGAGTGCACGTTCTCCAGTTTCTGACCAACTCAGAGGGGTCCGACACTTACGCCCATAGAGAACTTCATAGGGTGCCATCTTCAGACTAGCGTGGTAGCTATTGTTATATGAGAACTCGGCCAACAGAAGAGATTCCTCCCATTTCTTACCGAAGGAAATAACACAAGCTCGAAGCATGTCTTCCAGCACTTGATTGACTCGTTCGACTTGGCCCTGTGACTGGGGGTGATAAGCGGTGCTGAGATGCAGAATAGTCCCCAGAGCTTCTTGGAAACTCCGCCAATATCTGGAGGTGAAAAGGCTGCCGCGATCTGAACTGATCTCCAACGGAATACCGTGGAGCGACACGATTTGGGCGATATACAATTCCGCTAACTGAGCCGCCGTCATCTTCTCCTTGACTGGTATAAAGTGAGCAACCTTGGAGAACCGGTCGATGACGACAAAGATAGCATCGTTACCTTTCTGTGATCGGGGAAAACCGGTGACGAAGTCCATCTGAACTTTGTCCCACTTCCATACAGGGATTTCAGGTGGTTGTAGAGTTCCAGAGGGTTTTTGATGTTCCCCCTTGACGCGACGACAAACGTCACATTCAGAAACATATCAGGCAATGTCTTGCTTCATGTTAGGCCACCAGAATTGCTGACGAATGTCTTCGTACATCTTGGTGCTCCCAGGATGAATGGACAACGGGGTATCGTGAGCCGCTTTCATGACCTTCGGGGTCATATCCAGGTTCTCATGCCTGCCCTTGCTGTGAGTAACCACTAAACGGTTCTGGTAGAACACCGCACCATTACTGTCAATGGTGAAGGGTGAGGGTCTCCCATTGGCGATATCGCGCTTAATCTTGTGTACGAAATCATCATAGAACTGTATACACTTGACGGATTTGACGAGATCCGGTTCAATGACCAGGTTATTTGCACAACCTTGAGGAACAATCTCGAGGTTCAACTTTTGAAAATCTTCATACAGAGGTGGTTGTTCTAGCTGCACCTCAAGTTCACTACAGTAAGCTTTACGGCTCAGGGCATCAGCCATCACATTAGCTTTGCCAGGGGTGTAATGAATATCCATGTTAAAATCGGCTATTGTCTCGAGCCATCTCTGTTGACGGAGATTCAGGTCGGGCTGAGTAATCAAGTATTTCAGGCTTTGGTGGTCGGTGTAGATCTCGCAACGATTACCAACGAGGTAATGTCGCCACATCTTCAATGCATAAATTACTGCTGCCAATTCGAGATCATGTGTTGGGTATTTGTCTTCGTGAGCACGCAACTGGCGAGAGCCATAAGCAATCACCTTGCGCTCTTGCAATAGGATACAGCCTACTCCTTGACGAGACGCGTCGCAATATATCACGAAGTCCTTCTGAGTATCAGGGGGAGCGAGCACCGGGGGAGAAGTTAGCTTGTCCTTGAGTGCTTGAAAACTTTCTTGACATTTATCTGTCCACTCAAACTTGACGCCTTTGTGAAGCAGATTAGTCAGAGGCCTGGCAATCTTGGAAAAATTCTCGACGAAACGGCGGCAATAGCTAGCGAGTCCGAGGAAACTGCGGACTTGCTTGACGGTCTTGGGAGGAGTCCAGTCAAGAATAGCCTGGATACGTTCTGGGGTGACGGCAATGCCATCCTTGGAAATCACATGTCCCAGGTAGGTTACTTCGGGAAGCCAAAACTCACACTTAGAAAACTTAGCGTAGAGTTTGTGTTCTCGAAGCTTCTCCAGTATAAGACGAAGATGTTCAGCATGTTCTTCTTCATTCTTGGAATATATCAAGATATCATCCAGATAAACCACGACGAACTGGTCGAGGTACTCCATGAAAATATAATTCATCAATCTGGAGAAGGTGGCTGGAGCATTGGTTAAGCCAAAGGACATGACGGTGTACTCGTATGAACCATAGCGAGTAATGAAGGCAGTCTTCGGAATGTCCTCATCACGGACTCGGATTTGGTGATAACCCAACCTCAAGTCGAGTTTAGAAAACACCTTGGATCCGGCAAGTTGATCATACAGATCGTTGATCCGGGGGAGTGGGTATTTGTTCTGGATGGTGGCTTGGTTAATGGGCCGATAATCTTGGACCAATCGGTTTGTCGCATCGCTCTTCTTGACAAAGAGCGAAGGTGCTCCCCAAGCTGAGGAACTGGGGCGAATGAATCCTTTCTGAAGTGCCTTGTCGATTTCCTCCTTAAGTTCAAGGAGTTCATGTGGCGGCATCTTGTAAGGACGCTTGGCAATAGGAACAGTGCCTGGCTTCAAGTCGATGACGAATTCAACTTCTCTGATCGGGGGTATTCCCGGCAGTTCTTCTGGGAAGACGTCGGGAAAATCGCGAACGACCGGAACGTTCTCGATGCCTTTCAAACGTGAGACATTCAAAGCATTCACCATAAAGATCTGTGTTTCAGCATTACGGGTAACTCGGGCGGTGTGGTTAACAATCCCATCGGAGGGGTGAAAAAGCTGGACAGACTTGGTGCCACAATACAGTGCAGCATCGTGAAATTTCAACCAATCCATTACGAGAATGAGGTCTATGGTGGAAGACTTCAGGAGGATGGGCGACGCAAAGAATTCAACTCCTTCGATTTCAATGGTGGTGTTTGGCACAATCATGGTGGTTCGGCATTGGCCAATCGGGGTGCGAACAACCATCGGGGGTTCCATCGTTTCGTACTTGAAGTTATGCGAAAATGAAAATGCTTCCGACATGAATGAATGCGATGCTCCTGTATCAAATAAAACAGCAGCAGGTACGGAATTAACGAGAAGGGTACCCATCACGGTAGCGGGTTGTTGCTGAGCTTCATCAACACGGACGTTGTTAGCATGTCCACGGGCATAAGCAGCAGACCCAGTATTATAGTTGGGGGTCCGGTTGTTGCCACGACCATTTCCACGGCCAGCGGGGTGAACTACCAGTTGCTTCTGTTTCAGGGGACACTCCCTGGAAAAATGCCCAGGTTGACGACACGTGAAGCATAATCCATCCTGAGGACGAAGTGGGGTAGCATTGGGTGGTGCCGGCAGAGCTCTTGGCAACTGTGGTGGTGGAGGCAGACGGGGTGCAGCATAAGACGGTCTTGAAGCAGGGACAGCTGAATGGGTCACACTGGTAGGGAGCCAGATGCGACGCTTCTGCGTTGCGCCCGAAGATGAGCCAACGTCACGGTAGCGCTTCAGAGAGTTCTTGTGCTCCATCTGGGCAGTCTCGACGGTGATAGCCTTGTTCACCATGGTGGCGAAGTTGGCGAAATCATGAACGGCAAGAGCGAGCCTGAGTTCAGGGTTGAGGCCACGACGGAACTTCTGCTGCCTGCGAGCATCAGTGGTGATCTCTCCTTCCGCATAGCGAGAGAGGTTGAGGAACTCGCGCTGATAGGCTTCAACAGTCATATCGCCCTGAGTGAGGTTACGGAATTCTTCCGCCTTACGATCCATGATCCCCTGAGGAATGTAGCGGGCGCGGAAGGCAGACTGAAATTCATCCCAAGTGATGACTTCTTCAACTGGCAGGGAACGCTTGTGGGTGCTCCACCACTGAGCAGCGGCGCCTTTCAGATGGTAAGACGCAAAGTTCACATAGTCGTCTGGATCGACATTAGCAGACTCCAGCTCGTGAGTGATGTCGCGAAGCCAGTCATCAGCATCCAGCGGCCGAACAGTGTTGCGGAACATAGTGGGGTTGAGGCGGGTGAAGTCGTGCAGAGTCATGGTGGCATGCTGATGGTGGTGCCCATTCTGATTCGGCTGGGGGAACTGAGCCATGATATTCTGCATGAACTGACGATTCATCTCGAACTGCTGCATCATCGCGGCCATGTAATCCGGCGGCGGAGGTGGGTTGTTGGTAGCACGACCACGACCACGACCACCACGACCAGCCATCCTGCTAGAATTAACAGGGGTATTTCAGCGATGAACAACTTAACGAAAATACCGGAAACGAGTAAGAGGTAAAGCGACAACAAGGAGGAGGCGCGGATATATAGGAGTAGTCATATAAGACATACACATCCACACATAGAATCAACCGAAAATCGGGCAGCGTAACGTCGTAGAAATTAAGGAAAAAGGACTCTCTAGGCGGCGCGCAAACCGCGGTAAGGATGACACGACGCGACATAGATTCCACTATGTCAATCACGCCGCAAGAAAACTGTTGGTCACAGGAGTTGATGCCAGAGAACGCGCGGCCTGCCCAGAATGAGAATGGGATCCGCGGTCTGGGATCTGGCGTACGACGCCTGCAACACGACTCAATCAATGGGGGATGCACCAGAAAAAAAAACACCGGGTGGAATCAAGAGAACGTGATTCTAATGTCAGCTTTTGTAAAACTTACCAGCAAGGATAAGAGAGTAGATTCCCAAAGCATAGGTAAGGAGAAAAGGATCCTATTACCATAGATGTCACACGTAGTGACATCGATGTGGGCCCGTAAGCCAAATATTAAGTTAGCAAAATATTTTTTTCAAAGTCTAGACTCAACTTCGACCAGGTAGTGGTGGGGTGGCTTCCTACAGGCAGTCGGCTCTGATACCAACTTGTGACGCCCCCAAAATCAGACCGTGTACAGTAATCATACACACAGGGTACACGACTGAGATTAGGGTGCCACGGTGATAATATCACAGCACAACACTAAACACAAAAGGAGAAACAAATATATTACAATAGAGGGGGTCACGCGGACCCGAATATATAAGTCATACAAGCCAAAATATCTGAGTACAGACATAGTTAGTCAAGTTTTGCCTTAAGAAGGCTAGCACAAATCACATCAGAGATACAGAACGAAAAGGCGAGGCCTCCTGCCTGGGATCCACAGTACTACTCCTGGTCAACGGGGAACTCGACGTCGTAGTAGGCACCTCCGGGGTACTCCTGCTCCTGGACTCCAACGTCGGCTGCAGCGGCCGATCAGGCAAAACAATAAAGGAAATAAAGCAGGTGAGTATCTAGTATACCCGCGAGTCTTACGTCCGCTACTAAGCATTATGCATTGTATCAACGGAATGAAGAGGCTGTATATAGTGGACTGAAGACAGAAATTCAGAGCAAGGGTAAGAAGCTAGGCCTAACGAAGACTAGCATCTTCCGACGATGTCTTGCAGCATGAGGTAAGAATCAGCCAACAGTTTATATAAAGCAATAAAGTAACAATGAAGCAGAAGTTGCTGCAACATTGAATAATAATAAGTTGTAATAATTAACAATGCCTCCGAGTTCACCTCCTCGACATCCCCGCGAGGAAGAGAACCCGGAACCATACAGTTTAATATTAATAGTTTCTAGTGGTAGGATCCAGCTTCAGCATAAAGCGTCCTGTTACCGTGGACACGGCTATCGATAGATCAATTCTTCCCTGCAGGGGTGCACTTGTGTTACGCTACACGCACAGATCTCCAGGGTGGCGGGAACCTTGTTAGGGAACGCTCCACCGAGGCTATCCGACACTTCATAGCCCATCTTTCAAACTCAACAGAGAGGTCATCCGCCGGAATATATCCTATGTACGCGGGGCTTTGGACCCTAGCCCCGACGTACTCCTGCACGGTGCGAGGCTGGCCGGTGAAGTTAAAGCAAATACAAATAAGACACACCGCGCGAGCAAATAAGACAACACAACTTCCCGGCGCAGGCCGCGGTACTGCTGACGTCTGAAAAGTCCTCGGACGACACTACGAAGCAGAGGAGCCCATAACTCGTAATTCCCACGGGTAGGTAGTGCGTACATGGCATATAGCCAACTCAAGACATTCACTGAACCATTTAGCATTTTAATTAACCTGCGTGACAACCGTTATCGTTGCCTCGACTTAACCGACCCGCGGACAACGACAGCAGCCAGGACCACCAGTACATCGGTGCCTGCCCCGTCGTCCCACCAAGTCACTGCGGTTACCAGTGGAGTACAAGGATTACTCCTTGATAGCTCACACTTGAGGTGACTAGGCATAACCCAGATAGGGGCCTTTGACGGTGTCTGCATTGTACCGTACCTGTGCAGTTAATATAAGTATCCGCCTTCACTCCCCTGAGTGATCACGGCCCTCTATCTAATCCTAGATAACAATGCGCAGGGCTCACTGCTGAATAATGCATAATAATAATCGGCAGCATAGGATAAAGGAAGGCACATCAAGGGGCGACAAAATCAGGCTATGCAGTTGAATAGGATTGTAATCGTAACAGCACCAGTAACCATGCCTAGTGCAAGAAATGTACGGAAAGATAGGCCATATCTGGGGAAGAGAATGGCTCTGCTTGCCTGCAAGCTCGACGGTAGTAGTAGGGTCGTCGACAACGTAGTCGTACTCAGCAGCGGTGTAGTCGACGGCAGCAGCGGGGTCTACCGAAGATTAAGGGGGGGAGGAAACAGTAAATACACAGCAATAATATACAGACATATGCATGACATGACAGATGAAATGTAAACGGGGTTCTAACGCAGTGTAATGCAATATGCTCGGAGCGGGAATTCATCTGGGGATGAACTACCGGCTCCGGGTGATTACCGGACAGGGTGTCCGGAGGGGGAGGATCAAGCCGGAGGTGTCGTGGTTACCGGAACAACATAAGGGGGGGTGTATCCGTGCTATTTGAACCATTCCGGACAACTTTCGTGTTCGGAATAAATTCATCCGGGCACTCTAACAGTACCGGAAAATTTATCGGACAGTCGGTCCGGAGGGGGAATGTTCGATGTTCGCAGTGTTAGAGGGGTGTGGTAGACATACGGATAGCGTATTCGTATTCGTTGTATTTTTCTGATCAACTTTCATGTATAAAGTTTTTGAATCCGAGTTACGGTTTAAAAGTTATTGAATTTCAAAGTTTAAATCAATTTAAATGATTTTCTGGATTTTCTTTTATTATTTATTAAACATTATCCAAAACATTATCCACAACATTATCCAAAACAGTGCTGACATGTGGGACCCACATGTCAGCCTCTGTTATTTATCAAACATTTAATTAAATTAGAAAATACCCCTGGACCCACATGTCAGTGACTCAATTTTAATTATTTGATTAATCTAAATCATTAAGCTTAATTATCCCAGAGGGACCCACCTGTCAGTGACTGGGGTTGCCCAGTCAGCACAGTTGACTGGTCAACCCAGTCAACTGGGACTAGGGGGTCCACTGGCAGCGACCCAGGGGGGTTGCCCCAGGGGTGCCACGTCAGGGGACACCGGCGGCTAGACGCCGGCGAGCTCCCACGCGGCGGAGCACACGGGAGGGGGTCGGAATCGGGCTAGGGGGCACCGTTCGTCTCGGGGCTTGGTGCATTCGAACCGGAAGACGACGGCGAGTGCACTGGTGGTGGTGGTGTCGTCGGGGGGTCACCGGAATGACGCCGGCGGCGATGGAGGCGGGGACCCGTACGGTGGCGACGTCGAGGACGGCGAATCCGCGCACGGGGTGAGGCGTGGCTATGCCCGTTGGAACGAGGAGACGAGCGCGAGTCTATTGGTGCCAGAGGCATCGCCGGAGACGGCCGGAATCCTCAACGGCAACGACTGCGGCGGCGGCCCGTGAGCACGAAGGGACGACGACGAAGCTTCTACCGCGGAACTGGGGCATGCGCTATACCATTCGGCTCCTAGGAGCAGCGCACGCAGAGTGAAACGCCTAGCGCGTCAAATGCGCGCTCCAGGCCGCGGGGAAAAGCTCGGCGGCGGCGAGGTGGCCACGGCTCTAATGGCGACACGAGCTACGGCGAGAGGGATGCGAATCGGGGAGTTGGAGGTGGTGGCCACACTCACCGTGAGAACGTAGTGGGAGGTAGTGGGCTCGGGGAGGCTCGACGACGCGGGAATTCGACAGCGATGTCGCGGCGGCGCCGGAGGGGAACGATGGCATAGTTGTCGCTGCCGGGCTCCACGGTTCGATTCCATGCGCTCGGAGACGAGGACGTCGACGAGGAGTACGCTGGACAGGTCTTCGGGGCTCGGGGAGTCTGTTGGCCGCGGCGGTTCAACACGGCGGCGAGGCTGCGCTCGGGTGATTCATTCCCCGACGATGGCGAGAGGAGGAGGAGGGGAATGGAGGTGCGGGGGTGTCCAGGGGGTCGAGGGCGTCATCCTTATCGCGACAGCGGCGGCAGGGAGCAGTTGGAGGGCGGGGCCGGCTGGCAGCGGCGTGGCCACGGCGGGCGTCGTACGGGGCAGGTGGGGGGTGGTGGTTGGAGGAAGAAGACAAGGGGGGGGGGGGGTTGGGCTGGGCTGCGGTGGGCCTCGCCCCAGGCGAGTTATTGTGTTTTCTCCATTTTCTGGTTTTTGTGTACTGTCCTGTGGTTTGTATTTTACTTTAGTGCCTTTTGCATTTTATTAAAAAGGGTTAGGTGTCCCAAAATTAGTATAACATTATATGTCAGTGCCAGAAAAAGTTTTGAAGCAAAATAAAATCATTAGGTATTTATTTTAAATATTAAATGTCCAAAGTTAGGGTTTTAACCTACTGTTAGAATTGTTTAGAATTTTCTGTGACTCCAAAAATTACCAAAGTTGGTCCAACATCATTTTAATGATTTTAGGCAATTTACAAAAATAGTTCCATGATTTTTGGAACAACTCTATTTGAGCACTTTTGTTTTAATTTCCATTTGAGGTAGTTTCAACTAGGGCTTGGTTTCATGATGAGCAAAATGCATTGGGCTTTGTGTTTAGATTACCAACCAGCATGGTTTGGATAGAGCAGAAGCACAATTTGATTAAGGTCAGGGAATAACAGGGATTAACAAACAGATAGTCAACAGTGATGATTATTACTGTTACAGGCATCTGAGTTTTGTGGGGAAAAGTGCACAAACCTCTGCAGAGTATAAAACTAATCGATTAGCCGTGTCCCCGGTTATGAACAATTTGAGCGACTAGTTGTGGTAATATTGATTTGTCTCATCATCTTTAATTAACTGATTATTTTAATCACTTTGGGATAGATTGAGTGGAATTTTTCCCATCTCAATCGTATGCTATTGTATAACTTAGTTACTATTATTCTATAGGGAAAATTTAGCTTTTTGCGAAAATAAATGTAGAAGCTCCACCAGCCAAATTGCATGTATTGTAGGAAATTTTACCTCTTTCTGGGATATGATTTGCCGTACATTCAAATGTACCGACCCGTTGTCGGGCTGTAACCTTCGGTGTTGCAGGATTATACACATTGCGTAAGTGATGCGTTGTAGGGTTACGATGTCTATACTCAACTATGCCGGTGGAGTTGATGGACGCCACGAAGCTCTTTATTGTTTTCCGCTATATTCTATTTATAAGCTAGCCTTGAGATATGCTGGTATGCTCTATTGTAATACTGGATCTTCGATGTAATATATATGACATGTGGTTTATTCTTGATATTACATCATGTACTGTGTGTGCTAGCTATTGATCCAGGGACTAGCACGGAATGCATAGAGACTTGGATTCTTAGCGAATCGGGTCGTTATAGATGGTATCAGAGCCCATGTTGACTGTAGGTCGTGACCCTAGAAAATGGATAGAAAAAGCCATAGGAACAAAAATATTTTATCACTCTCTGATTTCTTACTCTCTTCATTAGTATTTCTCATCTATTATTCAATTTTCTAAACTCCTTGTCTTGTTTTATTATAAATACCCTTCGAGTTGAGTATGCCCCTGAAGATATGATTTTTGAGAAGTAATTCATCAACCTTGTGGATCAGTTGAAGTACCACTGCCAAAACTAGGAGTGTCTTATGAAGTTCAATAAGTTTTGACACTACGAGAGGAATTTTTAAGATCAGCTTAGCTGAGAAGGATGAAGCTTAGAATCAGACCACCACCTTTTAGGTGAAGTTAGATGAACGAATTTCGCGTAGTATGATGAGATCGTATGTCTTGCACATATGACCTTACTCTAGGAGTTGTTTGTGTGGTGTGACTTTCTGTGTTTCATTGATTGTTGTTTTGTGTTACTGTTGAACATAGTTGCTGTTGCCTCTTTATTGTTTGAGTGCATATGTTTGGTGTATTCTTTAGTTGTTGTCTTGTTGGTGTTATAGTTTTTCCCTAACCCTTGTCGTATGGGTTTAATAGATGGAGTATGGAGTAGGACTCGCCTTTTCTGGGGCGATGTCGAGACTGAAGGTGGAGCAATGGATTCGTAGTATGGAGGAGCACATGAAGATAAACAAGGTTGGAAGTGAGGACATGGTCCCCTATGTTGTTAAGTACTTGGTAGAAAAGGCTGCTACTTGGTGGAGAATGCACCAAGCAATTGACGAATCACGAAGGAAGATTACTTGGAAGGAGTTTACAAAGATTTTGTTGGGATCCCGCCTCGTCACCCCAACGAAAAGGACGGTAAACCTTAAGAGGCCCCGTTCCTGCACAATTTGCGGAAACAGGACACTCCTATGAAGGACACCAAGATGGATGTCCCTATTGTGAAGAAACTCACTGGGGTGAAGAATATCCCACTACTCAAGTCACATGTTTTATGTGTGAAGGAAGTGATCATTACCCCGCTCAGTGTAAATTTTTCATCCTGACACAACAAGTGTTTCAACATCAAAAAGAAGGAATGAAGAAAGTTATCCAGGAGTTGAAGGAAGCACCCATGAGGAAGAAGATGAAGGACATTAGCCAGATTCAGTGTTTTCGGTGCAGGAATATGGGACATTACGCCAACATGTGTCCAGAATTAAAGGAAGCACCCGTGAGGAAGAAGAAACAAAAGGACCTTAGCCAAATTGAGTGCCATCGGTGCAGGAACATGGGACACTACATCAATATGTGTCCAGAATTGAAGAGAAAGAAGAAGATTTGAACATGGGAGCAAAGACGTCGACATATTTAAGCTTATGTTTGGCAATTGGAGGACATACGTTCGTAGGTGTGCACTAAGTGTACGATGTTACCTTTTAATGTTAGTTGGAGATGATGATCGATGCACGTTTTGCTATGGATTGATTAACTAGATGTTTTATGCCATGTTTGTTTTGTTAAGTTTTGTCTTGTACCCTGTGGCCCTGATATGTATTTGATTGATGTCGTGTGTTGTCCTTTGGGTTTCTTCTATGCGAGTAGAATAAGTTTACGTTTCATTAGACCCCTCATCTATTTAGTATGCTTCAAGACTGAAGGAGACAAAACCACAAGAGGAACGAGTTCACAAGTGACTCGACGATACGAAGATTGCTTCGACAATGCAAAACTAAAGCTACCGTCATTGAAGACCCGAAGACTTGAAGACCGGAAAGATTCAAAGTTTCTACCATTAGATCGTTTCTGTGAGCTGTCATTTCTTGTTTTACCGATAGCTACACACCAAAACTTATTTTCAAGCTAGTGTGATGTTTGTATGGGTATCTTTCCCTATCTCTCTCTCTCTACCTGTCTATGTACTTTCTATTTCCCCCTCATCTTAATTCCTACACTGAAGGAGTTACTACTATGGATGATAATGTCAAGGCGGGAATAAAGATAGATGCAACTTAATGCTGAGTTCAAGGTTAACCCCTTGTGCCAGGATCTTACAACAAGCACACACAATCTTGCTGAAGGAAGAACCCTCGAAGAAGTTGTAGTTCACTACTGCACGTTTATATTAGTTTGTGTAAACCCGTGAGTTGCAAAGAAACGATAGATGTTTTATTTTGGCTTGCAGAAGCATGGATTTATCTGAACCCAGTTCATGAATAAGAAGGACTTCTGGAAGGCTTGTGTGGATGAGCGAGTGTTAGATTGCGAGATTCGCTAAACCATATACAAGGTAATGATCTGGGTGCGGAATGGATTGGCCCCCATGACGACTACCCTTATTATCCGCTCTTGCTATGCGGGATAGTAACTGTTGAGTGACTTACCTATAGTAGAGAGACGACGATGTTAAGCCTGAGCCATAGAATGGTACGATGTGTGACCCCTGTAGGAGATTACCGTTTGTGTTACACAGTGAGTATAGGCCAAGACCTTTTGCTGCAGGTATCCCATAAAAGTATGCTTGATGACCACCATGAGAGAATCGATAGTTGCTTAGTATTGGCGCCTGACCTGTCAGCCGTGAAGGTTCGGTATATGGAAGACTCCTCTTTTGCTAAGGATTCAATACCTGATAGGAGGAGGTGAATCTCTTTGAAGGAGGTCATCGATGGAGTAAGATTTTGAAGACCACGTCGCATTCCTTTTATGGGTGGTAGCACCCTAGCTCGCCGGAGGAGCGATGGACTGTCATGAAGACCCAAACCCTAACCTTTTCTTTCTAGCCTTCTCGAATCTCAAGGACGAGATTCCTTTTAAGGGTGGTAGTGTGTAACCTCCCAAAATTCTTTGAATTTTGGAATGTTAATAAAATTAAATGGATAATGATTGTTTGCTTGATGTGTTTGATTTTCTCTGGGATTTAAAACTTTTTGAGAGTTTGTTGAGTATTAAAAAGAGAGGGAATAAAAGGACTTTCCCTAATATTCATAATTGGTATTTTTGGAATTTATTATTTAAAGCAAAACCAACAAAACAAAATGAGAGAAGGTAATATGACTCCTTCAACATATTAAAAGGTTGGAAAATGTTTTAAATCATTATTGGAATTCTTCTGAATATTCAAAACATTTTTCAACTCAAGGAAATTCATTTGAGAGCATATAAAATGACTTATCCCCTTTTTAATAAAGTTGGAAAATATTTAGAATAGTACTTTAAAGTTTTTAAAATTTATTGTAAATATTATAAATAACTCTAAAATTATTTTTGGGATTTATAATGCTAAGAGGGTGTTTATTTCATTAAAATGATTTATTAAATATTTTAAAAGAGTTGAAAAAGTATTCCAATGCGATATTTTTATTTTACCAAATTATTTATTAGTATGATAATTTTAAAATTTATATTTTATTATTTAGAAATGGTTTGTCAATGCTTCTAACCAAATAAAAATATTTTTAATAATTTATTGGATTTTATTTGATTTATGAAAAGTATTTTATATTTAAATAAAGTATTTAGAAAATGTTTTTATTTTTATTTTTATTTTCCTTTTTGGAAAATGTATGCATGAAATAAATTTCTCCGTATTATTTGATGAATTTAGAATTTTATTTCATATTTTTCTGATTGACGGTTGATTTTATTTTATTGTTTGAAATTTCGGATTTTAAATAAAAAGAAAACGCATAGCCCCGGCCCAGTAGCCTTTTTCCGCCCCCGAGCACATTCGAGCCCAAGTCGGACCCGTTGTTTTTTTGCTTGTCTGCCTATAAATAGAAATTAGGATTTCATTTATTCTTTTCTTTTTCTTTCCAAGTTATTAAAAAAACCTAGCCGCGGGACCCGCGGGCTAGCCGCCGCCGCTGGGCCCCTCGATTCGCCGGAGTCCCGCCGCCGCCCGCCGACCGCCTCGGCCTGCGCGCGCCTCCAGCATCGCGCCGCCCCCGGCGACCGCGCCTCCCACGCCCCCTGCCCGGCCGGCACTGGCGCCGCTCGGCCGGCCGCCCACGGCGTGAGCTCGCCGGAGCGAGCCGCCACCCGCTCCGTGCCACCACAGCCGCGCCGCGCTGCGCCGCGCCGCGCGAGCCGCCGCCTCCTCCTTCTCAACTAACCTAGGCTCAAAGGGACTAATTGTGTAGTCATACCTAGAAGCTTACGTGTGCAGCCACAAGCTATTATGGGCTCTGGCTTAGTTGAGTAGGTTATGTGACCTCTTTCCGGGATATACTAGCAGATGTAGATTTTTATAGGTGTACCAGTTATCCAGCGGTTAAGGGGAAAGAATTCTTAAAGACCATGTCTCGATCTTCCAGTTGTCATACACCATGCAGTGTGATGAACTACAAAGGAGGCGATCGAGTCTTGTTGGGAAAAGTGCACAAACCTCTGTAGATTATAAAACTAATCGATTAGCCGTGTCCCCGGTTATGGACAATTTGAGCGACTAGTATTGGTAATATTGATTTGTCTTATCATCTTTAATTAACTGATTGGTTTAATCACTTTGGGATAGATTGAGTGGAATTTTCCCATCTCAATAGTATGCTATTGTAGAACTTAGATACTATTATTCTATAGGGAAAATTTAGCTTTTTGCAAAAATAAATGTAGAAGCTCCACCAGCCAAATTGCATGTATTGTAGGAAATTTTACCTCTTTCTGGGATATGATTTGCCGTACATTCAAATGTACTGACCCCTTGTTGGGCTGTAACCTTCTGTGTTGCAGGATTATACACATTGCGTAAGTGATGCGTTGTAGGGTTACAATGTCTATACTCAACTATGCCGGTGGATTTGATGGACGCCACGAAGCTCTTTATTGTTTTCCGCTGTATTCTATTTATAAGCTAGCCTTGAGCTACGCAGGTATGCTCTATTGTAATACTGGATCTTCGATGTAATATATATGACATGTGGTTTATTCTTCATATTACATCATGTACTGTGTGTGCTAGCTATTGATCCAGGGACTAGCACGGAATGCACAGAGACTTGGATTCTTAGCGAATCGGGTCGTTACATAATGATTGTTTGCTTGATGTGTTTGATTTTCTCTGGGATTTAAAACTTTTTGGAGTTTATTGAATATTAAAAAAGAGAGGGAATAAAAGGACTTTCCTAATATTAACAATTGGTGTTTTTTGGAATTTATTATTTAAAACAAAACCAACAAAACAAAATGAGAGAAGATAATATGACTCCTTCAACATATTAAAAAGTTGGGGAATGTTTTAAATCATTATTGGAATTCTTCTGAATATTCAAAACATTTTCAACTCAAGGAAATTCATTTGAGAGGATATAAAATGACTTATCCCCTTTTTTTAATAAAGTTGGAAAATATTTAGAATATTACTTTAAAGTTTTTAAAATCTATTATAAGTATTATAAATAACCCTAAAATTATTTTAGGGATTTTATAATGCTAAGATATTTTTTGTTTCATTAAAATGATTTATTAAATATGTTAAAAGTATTGAAAAATATATTCCAATGGGATATTTTTATTTTACCAAATTATTTATTGGTGTAACAATTTTAAAATTTATATTTTATTATTTAGAAATGGTTTGTCAATGTTTTTGACCAAATAAAAATGTTTTTAATAATTTATTGGATTTTATTTGATTTATGAAAAGTATTTTATATTTAAATAAAGTATTTAGAAAATGTTTTTACTTTTATGTTCCTTTTTGGACAATTTATTCATTAAATAAATTTCTTTGTAGTATTTGATGAATTTAGAAATTTATTTCATATTTTTCTGACGAGTATTTATTTTTCTACACTTGTTTGAAGTTTCGGTTTTTAATGAAAAAAAAACCCGTGCAGAGCCGACCCAGTACGTTTTCCGCCTATGGGCGCAGTAGAGCCCATGTCAAACTCGTTTCGTTTTTTCCCCAGACCTATATATATATTTTTCTTCTTCTTTTCTTTTTTTTGCTTTTCTTTTATTTTGGATAACCCTAGCTCGCGGGTCCCGCAGCCGCCGCCGCCGCCTCGCCGGAATACGCGTCGCCCGCGCCGCCCCCTTTGCTGGCCACGACCATCCGAGCCGGCCGCCGCCGCCGGACCTCCCCGCACCCGTGCGCCGCCCCTGACCGGCGCTGTGACGCCCCCAAAATCAATCTGTGTACAGTAATCATACACGCAAGGTACACGATCGAGATCAGAGACTCACGGTGAGATATCACAACACAACTCTACAAATAAAATAATACAAGCTGTATAATACAAGCCAGGGGCCACAAGGGCTCGAATACAACAGCTCGAGAGCGCAAAGTTAGCGGAAGCAATAGTATCTGAGTACAGACACAAGGTACACATGACCTGCCTTAAGAAGGAAAGGCCTCCTGCCTGGGAACCTCCAAACTACTCCTGGTCAAAGGGGAACTCGACGTCGTGGTAGGCATCGGGGGTCTTCATGTTGTGGTGGTCGGTTTCGGGGATCTCCTTCTCCTGGACTCCAAGGCTCCAACGTCGACTGCAGCGGCCGATCAGGCAAAACAATAAAAGGGGAAAATAAAGCAGGTGAGTATCTAGCATACCCGCGAGTCTTACGTCTGCTACTAAGCATTTATGCATTGTATCAAATGGAAAGGGGAGGCTGTATATAGTGGGCTGCAAGGTAGAAAATCAGAATAAGGGTAAGCAGCTAGGGCTATCGAAGACTAGCATCTTCCAACGAGTCTTGCAGCATGAGGTAAGAATCAACCAACAGTTAATGTAACAGTAATGAAAGTAACAATGCAGCAGAAGTTTCTGCAGCATTGTATAATAATAAGTTGTAATCATAATTAACAATGCCTCCGAGTTCACCTCTTCGACATCCCAGCGAGGAAGAAAACCCGGAACCATACAGTTTAATAATAATAGTTTGTAGTGGTAAGATCCAGCTTCAGCATAAAGTGTCCTGTTACCGTGGACACGGCTATTCGAATATATTAATCTTCCCTGCAGGGGTGCACTTGTGTTACACTACACACACGGATCTCCAGGGTGGCGGGCACCTTGTTAGGGAACGCTCCACCGAGGCTATCTGACACTTCGTAGCCCATCTTTCAAACTCAAAAGAGAGGCCATCTGCCGGTCTTAAATCCTAAGTACGCCGGGCCTTGGACCCCAACCCGAACGTACTCCTGAACGGTGCGTGACTGGGCGGTGAAGTTAAATCAAATCCAAATAAGACACCACCGCGCGAGAAAATAAGACAACACCACTTCCCGGCAATCAGCCCGCAGTACTGCTGACGTCTGAAGAGTCCTCGGACGACACTACTAAGCAGAGGAGCCCATAACTCGTAATTCCCACGTGTAGGCAGCGCGTATAAGCCAAAAGGCTACTCAAGACATCCGCCGAACCATTCAGCATTTTAATTAACCTGCGTGACAACCGTTATCGTTGCCTCGACTTAACTGACCCGCGGACAACGACAGCAGCCAGGACTACCAGTACATCGGTGCCTGCCCCGTCGTCCTTACCTTGTCTCGCGTGTGCTCCTGGAGGAGCTCAACTTTTGTGGTTTGGTAACTCTCGCGGCCAACGATCAGGGGCCAAGCATACCGGTACAATGGTCGTACCCTCCCTGTCGTCCCGTCGCAATACCACTCGCGGGCACCGTTGGGTCACCCGACTTCTTACCTTTAAGGACACGGGTTGGTTCGAGTGCCTACCATTAAGTGAAACCAGGAGGTATCACCCTCGATGGAACACTTAAAGAGGTTTGACAGAGACATCAGCGGAATGAACTAAAGAGGTAAACCTCATATCATCCCGGTGATGCTACGCTACTGAGCCGACGAGAGTGAAATACAAGTCCATTCCACTCGTAAGTCAAACTCGAAGCGACTCGGCAGAGTCTCACCGTTGTAGGTTCCCTAGGGCGTCTGCATTGATCCGTACCTGTTGCAGTTGTAATATATCGTTCCCGCGAAAACTCCCAAAGTGATCACGACCCTCTATTCTAAACCTAGCTAACAATGCGCAGGGTTTACTGCTGAATAATGCATAAGTAATAATAGGCAGCATTGGATTAAAGGAAGGTACATCAAGGGGCGACAAAAACAGGCTATGCAATTGAATAGGATTGTAATCGTAGCAGCAGCAGTAACAATGCCTAGTATAAGAAATGTACGGAAAGATAGGTGGTATCTAGGGAAGGAAAATGGCTCTGCTTGCCTGGAAGCTCGGTAGTAGCGGTACGATCGTCGACGAAGTAGTCGTACTCGGCGGCAGCGTCGGGGTCTATCGGAGAATAAAGGGGGGGAGAAACAATAAATATAAAACAAACATAGCAATCAAATGCATGACATCACAGATGAAATGTTAACGGTGCTCTAACGCAGTGCAATGCATGTTGCTCAGAGCGGGAATTCATCCGGGGATGAACTGCCAGCTCCGGGTGATCATCGGCCAAGGTGTCCGGAGGGGGAAGGTACCATGCTGGAGGTGTCGTGGACATCCGACAAATAAGTGAAATGTGTATCCGTCTTAGTTTGTCCATTCTGAACAACTTTCGTGTTCAGAATAAATTCATCCGGATAGTTTAACGGTATCGGGTAATTATCGGACAAACGGTCCGGAGGGGGGATGTCGATGTTCGTTGTGCCAGAGGGGTGTGGTTGACATACGGATAGCGTATTCGTATCCGTTGTATTTTACTGATCAAGTTTGATATATAAATTATTTTCATCGGAGTGACGGTTTAAAAGATATTCAATTTCAAAGTTTTATTAAATTTAAAAGAATTTCTGGAATTTCTTTTATTATTAAATTATAACATTATCCACATTAGTGCTGACATGTGGGCTCCACATGTTAGCCACACATTTTTAATAATTCATCTAATAAATCCTAATTATGAAGTGGGACCCAGGTGTCATAGGCTGTTATTTAATTTAATTCAATTAAATCAAGTTAATAAACAAGGGCCCACATGTCATAGACTAAATATTAACTAATTCATTTTATTTTAATTAATCTGTCAGTGGGGCCCTACTGTCAGCCACACAGCAGCTAGCTTAACCATTTTAATTAATCTAAAGGGCCAAGGGGGCCACATGTCAGTGACCAGTTAACTAACAAAAAACTAACTAGATTATCTTAATCTAATCTAACAAGGGGGTGGTTAACGCTAATATAAGCGGGAAGGACACGAGTGGCACACAAACCACTGCCCGCGCTCGCCGGCGACGAGCTGTGGCAGAGGAGCTCCGGCGAGGTCGGCGTGGGTGCTACAGTGGGCCAAACGGAGCGTTGAGGACGGGGATCGGACCGGCGCGACGGCGCGCATCGCGTGGGGCTAGGTCACGGCCACGGAGAGGCCCTTGGCCACGGCGACGGACGTGCAGTCGGCGGCCGGTGCTGTGCTAGGCGGGGGCGAGGCTACGGTGCATGAAACTGCACGCGAGATGGGGCAAAATGAGCAGCGGCTTAGAGCGGAGCAAGTAGGAGAGGTAGCAGGCGCAGGGGAAGCCGGTGTGGAGCTCCACGACAACAATGGCACGGTGGCCGCGACGGCGAAGAGGAGCTCGATTCGCGATGTGCGATGCGTCCCGACGTTGATTGCCAGCGCGAGGTGGAGTGGTAGTCAGCCGCGGACGTCCCAGACATGGTGGCGCGGTGAAGGGTGTCCAGTGGCCACGTCGGAGACGGTGGCGTGCCCACGGCCGCGAGGATCTGGTGTGGGAAGAGGGAGACAGAGCCGAGGGAGTGCGCGAGGAGGAGGACGAGGGCGTAGGTAGAGTTGCTCGGGGGCTGGGGCTGGCCTCCTTATCCACAGAGAGAGGGAGAGTGGGTGAGGGCGAGGGGGCAGGTGAGCTCGAGGGGGCCGGCGTTCTCTGTTCATGGCGCGTACGGGATGGGGGAGGGAACATGGGAGAGAGAGGGCTGGGGGTGGGTTGGGTTAGGTGGGGGGGGGGCAAGTTGCCCTAGGGAACGGATAGTGTTCCTCTTTTCTTTTTAATTATTTTTATTTTCTTTTCTTTTCTGTTGTATTTATTTTATTATTCTATCATTTGAGTTTTGTAAAATATGAATGTTGCTCCATTATTTATGTTACATAATATAGTAATGTCACAACAAGTCTGAGCATTAATAAAAATTCACATGGATTTTATTTAATTAGTGAATGACTAAAAAGGCTATTTTTGGCACTGTTTTTATTTGTTTTTATTATTAAACATTGCAATAAAAATACCACTGCTTATTTAAAATTACCTACTGATTATTTCACAATTTATAAAATATGTTCAAGAAATTTTAGTTCAACTACAATTTGCACTTATTATTATTATTATTATTATTATTATTTCCTGGCAACTTAATAATTTCCAACCAATTATTTTTATATCCCAATATTCCTAAATCACTTAATAAATATTCTTTTCTATCATAACCTGGCCTACAGATCATCTGCTAATAAATAATAAAAGTGTTTGCATCACCTAGGGTTTACTTTTGATTTCATTTCTAGTTTAAATTCCACAAAACTTTTGATAACCCAACTTTATGGTTTTATAATTATCATTGACCTGGGGATTAGGCTAATGGCTAAGGGTGACTTGGTTTAACCATGATCATGTTGATTGAAATGCATCCACAATTTTTGGAGAAAAGTTTTATGACTTACGCAATCTGAAAATTTTATCCGGGCTGGAAATTGACAGGGCTATGATAAAAGGTGATCATGGCTTGATCATCAACAGTAATGATCACTAACAATGGAGTCACTATAGTGATTATAGTTACTGATTCTGAGGGTGTTACAAATCTCCCCCACTACAAGAATTCTCGTCCCGAGAATTAAAGGTGGTGTAGGGGTAGGGTTCTGGTTTCGTAATCCAGCAATCCTTCGGGTGCTTGTTATCCTTCTCGATGAATTTAATCCTTCTCGTTGACGTCTTCATTTCTCGGCATCGATGCATCTCGATGAGTTGTCATCCTTTCATCAGAGTCTTCATCGCACTTACGGATAGGCTAGGAGGTAAAGTTTGAGGGGGGTCGGATCGGTATAAGGTTAATCCAACGGGGTTGTACAAGGGTACGGAATACAAGTATCTTCCGAGTTTAAACTCAGGGGAGTACAACGCGATCATAAAAGAACACATGGGAAGTTTCAAGAGGATAGGCACGCATTCGATGCCGATGACGGATGACGGGAAGGGGGCCAGATCATTCAAGCATAAGCACTGAGTCTATTATCGGACGGAATATCACAAGGTAGATGACAAGAGTCAGGTTTCGGTCCTGTGGAGCTGTGGGTTATGGGCCCACATAGAACCAGGGTGGTGACATTCAATGCGATCAAGTTGAAAGGTATGACGGAAAACAACTTGTCAACTATGTCAGCAACAACATTAGTGCCAAGGGCGAGGGACGAAGAGAACCATTTTCCTGCTCGTTAATACGAGGCGGACCAATAGGCAAAGTTCTCGTCCATCGGTGGTCACCGAAAGTCATCAACATTCGTAACAGGTTGTACGGACAAAGTAGTACACCGAGGTGTTTACATAAGCAGGGAATCATCGCTGCTCAGATAATTTATATCATAAGAAAGATTAAACAGACAAATGGAAGGAAAAAAGTGATGATACACAAGTATCAGGTGTATAACTTTCCCAAGGGAAAGCAGAGCACGATATAAAGGACCACGTTGTATCGGCATGGAGTCAAGGGAGGTTGTCGATGATAATAAAAATCATCGAGGGGCAAGAATGGTACTTCTCATCATCAATCCAATAGACATTTAGAAAATTCCAAGGTGAGGAGGATCACGACACATCAGGTCGAGAGGGTTTTGAGGATGCCATCGAACAGCGAAGACATCGAGAAAAGGGATGGCGAGCAAAAGGTATCAAGTATTCTAGGTTAACGACAACCCAGAACCGGTGGATTGGAAAAATCGATGAGAAGTATCGCACCAGCAAGAATTCATCCGAGGTGGTGCAATGCCACAATATTGTCGAGATACCAGGGGGTTAAATTCTCGAAGGTGGAACAGGATAGAATATGAACTTGATCGTTGACTTGTAGAGGACAAGTGCTCCAAGTTGTTTGCGAAAAGTAATCGAAGGAGAACATCATGGTCAGAACCATGATCGCAAGGGACCCAATCATAGGTGCAAGAGGAATTTATACCAAGGGGATAATTATTGTTACAAGAAGATTTCATGATAAGTTCTACATCGTATCCATGGGCATGAACACGAAGGTTCAGGGTCGACTCCCACTTCTTCAATGTATCACCTTCCAATTCACTTCTTGGTTTCGATGAAGTTGTCTTGTTGGAATTCTTATCTGGCATAACACCAGTAGAGTACAACCCGTAGAAGTTCCGGGGTTCACCCAAATGGTCAAAGCATAGATACAACCCATTGGGACATTTGTACAAATTCATTCGGCAAATATCAGAAGCAAGGGGTATATCTTTAAAAGTAGAGTACTGAGGTCAAAGTAGAGGATACGTCTCGACAAAGCCAATTCGTGTCAAGGGGAGAACTCAAGGGTTTTAGAATATGCAAGACCAGTCAATAATAATCCACCGAAGGATCCGGTGGACCGCAAGTAATCTGATATGAGTATCGGTACTCAACCAGACGAAGAAATAATGGAGAGGCATTGGATGATAAAAGCATCTGAGTAATTCGACACTTAAGTTCAAAGGACTTGTGATTTTTATATCGGTGTATCAGACTGTAACACCCTCAGAATTAGTAACAGTAATCACTACAGTGATTCCACTGTTAGTGATCATTACTGTTGATGATCAAGCCATGATCACCTTTGATCATAGCTCTGTAAATTTACAACCCTGATAAGAATTTTCAGATTGTGTAAACTATAAAACTTTGCTCCAAGAATTGTGGATGCATGTCAATCCACTTGATCATGGTTAAACCCAATCAACCTTAGTCATTTGCAGTATCCCAAGTCAATGTTAATTAGAAAACCCTTAGTGGGGATTTATTGAATTGCCCCTAGGGTATTAATATAAAAGCAAGTGGAAATTAAAAGTAAACCCTAAATGATGCAACCACTTTTATTAGTTAATAGCATATGATTAGTAGGCCTTGTTAATATAGCAATGCATATTTTATTAAAGTGATTAATGGTGTTACGAAATAAAACAATTGTTTAGAAATTATTAAATGGCCATGGTAATTTTAATAAACAAGTAGGAATTTTAAATAAACAAAAAAAATTGTGAATGCAATTTGGAAAAATGCCTAAATATCAGTGCACACTTCCATATAGTTTGGGAAATTTATTGAGCTCTAAAATAAATCAAACAATTCAAACAGTAGCCAAACCAGTGGCATTTAATCCCTTTTAAATAAAACAAAAATACAATTGATTTTATTTTGACACAAAACTTTTTGTGGAACCTCTAATATATGCAACATAAATATTGGGGCAGTTTTCACTGTTGAAAAAAATCAAAACCTAGCTCATCAAAATGAAAACATAAAAGAATAAAGGAGAAAAACCTAAAAAAATAGAGAAACCCTATCTTCTTTTGCCCTGGGCAAAGCCATCCATCTGGGCCAAGCCCACCCTCTCCCCACCCCGGCCCAACCCCCAGTTACCCCCTACCTTTGTTCATGGGGGGTGCCGTGGCGAGCATCCCCCGGCCGGCCACGCCCCCATCGCCGTGGCTTTAATCCCGCCGTCGCCGGCGAGGTTAAAGGCTACCCCGAGCCCCCTGACCACCCCAGAAACCCTAGCCCCCACTTCTTCTTCCCCCCTCGTGCTCTCCCATTCCGTTCCCCGCGCAACACCACCACGGCCGTCGCCGCCGCGCAAGACCGTCCTCCTTCTATCCCAGCCTCTCACCACTCGAACTCTCGCCGGAGTCGAGAAAACGCTCGTCACCGTCCTCCCTGTACCTGTCGCCGGCGGGCACTTGTATATTACCAGTTGGAAGCCTCACTGCCAGGGCCCAAGCCCCGTTAAACCTCTGTTAGTTAGAACTAATCTGTTTAGCTAATAGTCTATGACAGTGGGCCCAATGCTATCTAATTAAATCAAAGAAAACTGTTAGATTAAATAACCCCCTGTCTCACTTACATGTGGGTCCAGTCCCCTGTTAAATTAACCTGTGTTTAAATTAAAGTAGTTAACCCATGGGTCTGTTACACGTGGGACCTTGCTGCTAATTAAATTTGTTTAATTAATATAACTCTAGTTAATCTCTGTGTCTATGGCAGGCCTGGCCCACTGGTCAGTTTGACTAGTCAACCCTATTGTGGATAATGTTACTGTTTTAATAATAAAATAAATCCAGAAAATCTTTTAAAATGATTTAAACTTTGAATTTGAATATCTTTTAAACCGTAAATCAGATTCAAAAACTTTATACATGAAAATTGATTAGAAAAATACAATGAATACGAATAAGCTATTCGTATGTCTACCCCACCCCCTAACACACCGATCATCGACATTCCACCCTCCGGGCTGTCTGTCGATAATCCCCGGTGCCGGTAAAAAACTGACGGATGAATTTATTCCGAACACGAAAGTTGTCCGGAACGGTTCAACTAACACGGATACACCCCCGTTATATTTTTCGGATGTCCACGACACCTCTGGCATGATACCTTCCCCCTTCGGTCACCCTGTCCGGTAATCACCTGGAGCTGGTAATTCATCCCCGGATGATTTTCCACTCCGAGCATCACACATTGCACCGCGTTAGAACCCCGTAAACATTTCATCTGTCATGTCATGCATATGTTTGTATATGATTGCTTTGTATTTACTGTTTCTTCCCCCTCCTAATCTCCGGTAGACCCCGCTGCTGCCATCGACTACACCGCTACTGAGTACGACTACTTCGTCGACGACCCTGCCCCTACCGTCGAGCTTCAAGGCAAGCAGAGCCATTCTCTTCCCCAGATATCGCCTATCTTTCCGTACTTTTCTTGCACTAGGAATTGTTACTGCTGCTGCTACGTTACAATCCTATTCAATTGCATAGCCTGTTTTTGTCGCCCCTTGATGTGCCTTCCTTATCCTATGCTGCCTATAAATATATATATGATATTCAGTAGTGAGCCGTGCGCATTGTTAGCTAGGATTAGATAGAGGGCCGTGCTCACTCAGCGGAGTGAACGCGGATACAATTATTATAACTGCACAGGTACGGTACAATGCAGACACCGCCTCAGGCCCCTACCTCGTCTCTGCCGAGCCACCATCAAGTGTGAGCTATCAAGGAGTAATCCTTGTACTCCACTCGTTGCTATCTTCGTATAGCCGCTCTAGGTAATTGAGAAACAGTTGTCCTTCAGGTAAGAAGTCGGGCGACCCAACGGTGCCCGCGAGTGGTATTGCGATGGGACGACAGGGAGGGTACGACCAGTGTACCGGTGTCCTTGGCCCCTGATCGTTGGCCGCGAGAGTTACCAATCCACGAAAGTCGAGCTCGACCAAGAGCACACGCGAGACAAGGTAAGGAGACAGTTCACCTTGTTGGTAACCACAGAGACTTGGTGGGACGACAGGGTAGGCGCCGATGTACTGGTGGTCCTGACTGCTGTCGTTGTCCGCGGGTCAGTTAAGTCGAGGCAACGATAACGGTTGTCCCGCAAATTAATAAAATACTAAATGGTTCGGCGGATGACTTCAGTAGCCTTTTGGCTTGTACACGCTGCCTACACGTGGGATAATGAGTTATGGGCTCCTCAGCTTCATGGTGTCGTCCGAGGACTCTTCAGACGTCAGCAGTACCGCGGGCTGATTGCCGGGAAGTGCGGTGTCTTCTTTGGCTCGAGATGTTTTGTTTTTGTTACGGCTTCCCGGCCACCCACGCACCGTGCAGGAGTACGTTAGGGTTGGGGTCCAAGGCCCTGAGTACTTAGGATTTAGACCGGCGGATGGCCTCTCTGTTGAGTTTGAAAGATGGGCCGTGGAGTGTCGGATAGCCTCGGTGGAGCGTTCCCTAACAAGGTGCCCGCCACCCTGGAGATCTGTGCGTTGTAGTGTAACAGAGGTGCACCCCTGCAGGGAAGATTGATATATTCGAATAGCCGTGTCCACGGTAACAGGACGCTTTATGCTGAAGCTGGATCTTACCACTACAAACTATTATAATTAAACTGTATGGTTCCGGGTTTTCTTCCTCGCTGGGATGTCGAGGAAGGGATCTCGGAGGCACTGCTAATTATTACAACTTACTATTATACAATGCTACAGCAACTTCTGCTGCATTGTTACTTTATGCTTTATATAAACTGTTGGCTGATTCTTACCTCATGCTGCAAGACTCGTCGGAAGATGCTAGTCTTCGATAGGCCTAGCTTCTTACCCTTATTCTGATTTCTATCTTGCAGTCCACTATATATAGCCTCCCCTTCCATTTGATACAATGCATAATTGCTTAGTAGCGGACGTAAGACTCGCGGGTATGCTAGATACTCACCTTTGATTTATTTCCCCTTTTCGCTTTGCCTAATCGGCCGCTGCAGCCGACGTTGGAGCCCAGGAGCAGGAGTGCCCCGGAGGCGACTACTACAACGTCGAGTTCCCCGTCGACCAGGAGTAGTTCGGTGGATCCCAGGCAGGAGGCCTCGCCTTTTCGATCCGTATCTCTGATGTCATTTGTGCTAGCCTTCTTAAGGAAAAACTTGACTAACTATGTCTGTACTCAGATATTATGGCTTGTATGACTTATGTATTCGGATCCTCGTGATCCCTGGTTTTGTAACATATTTGTTTATCCTTTTGTAGTGTTGTGCTGTGATATTATCACCGTGGCACCCTAATCTCAGCCGTGTACCCTGCGTGTATGATTACTGTACACGGATTGATTTTGGGGGCGTCACACAGACCCAGATACATCAATCAAACATGGACAAGTTGAATAGAAGCTTGACAGTTAATCATTCACGATTTGATTTACCGAGAACCAGCTCATGTCTGGAATGACGTCTGAGCCGGAAGAATGAATTCACATGGATCAACGGATGATTGTGTGCACTAGCACACACGATGATTCAACAGATCAGAATGGCAATGCCAATGTAGGTAATCAAAGACTACAAGACAAACGGGATTAATCATAGTGCAAGCAGGTAAGAAGAATCTCTAAAGCAGTAGGCTGCCGAGGATTGTCGCGAGATCGAATAGTATTTCAAAGTATTTTGGGAATCACGGGAACAACTTAGGATGAACGGATCCTCGATAAATGTGAGGAATTTTTCGCAGGGTGAAAGAATCTGCAAGGAAGTAGGCTCAAAGAATTTCCGAAACAACGAAAAGTATTACAATGCATCTTGTGAACACAAGAGCAACTGGGATTGAATGGATGAACGAAAGGTGTATGTGGTTATACATACAGACTTATCGGTTTTAGGGAATTGTAAAGGTGATCGGCACCTATGGTTTTAGGAGTTTTATCGGAGAGTAATCTTCGGCATCTTCTCGTGAAGCAAGCGATCATCTGTAATGAGGGTCTCTCCGGGAGGAAGTAGTCACGAGAACGTAAAGTCAGAGTTAGCAAAATATTTAACCCGAAAGGAAGAGAGAGCAGAGTCCCAGAGTAAAGGTGAGGAGAAAAAGATCCTAATACCACCCAGTTTTGCGACGTGGCCGATAAGGCACACGACACTGTTAGCAAAGTAGTTTTGCACAGGCTAGACTCGACTTCGACCAAGGAGTTGGAAGGGGGTGTCCTACAGGAAGTCGACTCTGATACCAACTTGTGACACCCCCAAAATCAATCTGTGTACAGTAATCATACACGCAAGGTACACGATCGAGATCAGGGACTCACGGTGAGGTATCACAACACAACTCTACAAATAAAATAATACAAGCTGTATAATACAAGCCAGGGGCCACGAGGGCTCGAATACAACAGCTCGATAGCACAAAGTTAGCGGAAGCAATAGTATCTGAGTACAGACACAAGGTACACATGACCTGCCTTAAGAAGGCTAGCACAAAATCAACACTCGATCGAAAAGGAAAGGCCTCCTGCCTGGGACCTGATACGTCTCAAACGTATCTACTTTTCCAAACACTTTTGCTATTGTTTTGCCCTCATTCTTGCATGATTTGGACGAAACTAACCCGGAATAACGCTGTTTTCAGCAGAGCTGCCTGTATGGTTTTATTGTGCGCAGGAAAATGGATTTTTAGACGTTCTAGAAAATTCCCAGAAAATTCCCAGAAAATCCACGCACCCGATGGAGCCAGGTGCCAGAAGTGGGACCAGAGGGGAGCCCTGGGGGCCCCAGGCACCCCCCTGGCGCGGCCAGGGGTGGGGCCGCGCCCTCTGGCCGCCTGGGCTGCTCCCCCCTCCTCTGGTGCCGTACCGAGGCTCCTATTTATCCCCATGACGAGAAAACCCCAAAAAAGAAGTCGTTTTCCCAGTTTCCGTCGCGGAGCCGCCACCACCCTCTGTTCTTCTCCGGGAGGGCTAATCTGGAGGCTGATTTGGCCTCCGGAGAGGGGAGATCGTCGCCATCGCTATCACCATCACCACTCCATCCATCCTCCATGACTTCTCTTCATATGTGTGAGTAATTCCCTGCTGTAGGCAAAGGGGATGGTAGGAATTGGATGAGTTTAATCATGTAATAGGTCGTCAGATTGTTGGGGGCATGTTGCTTATCATCTAGATTGGTGTTTATCTACTTTGCTACAACTTGTTGTTCTTAATTCTTGTCACTTTGGGCCCGAGTGCCATGTTTTCAGATCTGAACCTTATGTGTTTTCATGAGTATATTTGTGTTCTAGATCCTATCTATGAGTTGTATGCACCTATTATGGTCCGGAACCGGCGATCCCAAAGGTGACAGCTTGGGACACCAAAGGGGACGTTCCATAATTTGAGGATTCCATGTATCCATTGAGTTTATTGCTTTGTTCCGGTGCTCTTTGACAGGAGCACCTTAATCTCCATAAGTCCTTTTGGCCCCGTTCGTAGCGGGATGGTAGGACAAAAGATGTTGTGCAAGTTCTTATTGCAAGCACGCACAACTACCTACGGGATACATGCCTAATGTTTGATATTTGCCTAGATGATCTTTGCTTTTCTATGTGCCTTGCCCCGTGTTAGAATCTATTATATGTTTACTCTCATCCATGCAGCGCCCGACCATCCATCTCCCTAGCCTACAGTGTTTTCAATCCTGCTGGTCATTAGTTGTTACTTTTTGCTATTTACTATTGCTGTTGCTATCATCACTATGATACTACCTTTACCACTTATCTATTGTTGCAAGCAAGTATATTTCAGGTGCGGTTGAATTGACAACTCAACTGTCAAAGCTTATAAATACTCTTTGTCTCCCCGTGTGTCGAATCAATAAATTGGGTTAACTTACCCGCGAAGACTATCTCGATCCCTTACGCTTGTGGGGCATCAAGCAACGTTTTCTGGCGCCGTTGTCGGGGAGCATAGCAATATTTACAAGTCTACTTGAAGTATCCTGCCTGCTGCATATCATCCGCTATGGGTAAGAAAGGAGACCCCAAGGTTCTGATCTTACCATCCCGTACAAGAAAAGGTACTGTTCTGAACACTAGTGCTACACTTGATTCACCTTCTGTTATGAGTAAGTTTACTTCACCACCACTACATGATGCTTCTATTGAGTCTGTCACTATGTCCGATACTTTTGATGATGCTTCCACTACTCTTGATGATGCTACTTTTCTTGGCCACTATATTGAAACTCAGACCGCTAAGACTGCAGCAAAATCCAAGACCAAGACCCCTGCTACCTATATTCCTACCTGCAAAACCTTTGGTTACCCGAGCTTAGATGAACTCAAGGAGAGAATCCTTGATGATGATTATGTTACTCTTGATGATGATTTTTGCAGGGAACTCAGAGAGTGTGTAGACTCTGACCCTGGTGCTGTTAAGGAGTTGCTCAAGAGGCACGCCATGAAGAACAAAGTTATTCCTGATCCTAAATTTTCCACATCTCCTATATGCATTACTGATCCTGATTAAGATTTCTCTGTTGATCTTTCACTTATATCTACAGTCGAAGCTGACCCCTTTTATGGCAGAGAAAATGATGATGCTATAGCACACTTGACCAAACTCGCTGAGTTAAGCAACCTATTCACTACTGATGAGAAGATACGAAACTTCTATGTGGCCAAGCTTTTTCCTTTTTCTTTGAAGGAAGACGCTAAATCATGGTACGATGCATTACCCTATGGTTCCGTTAAAAGTCCTCAGGACTTAGTCAAATTTTTTGTTGATAAGTATTTCCCAGCTTATCTGCAACACGCTGCTTTGCAAAGAACCTATAACTTTAAACAATTGCAGGATGAGCAACTCCCTAAAGCTTAGGGGAGGTTTTGTGATTTACTTAAGGTTATGCCGGGACATGGAATCCCCAAGAATGAACTGCTTGATATATTATACGCTGGTTTAACCGATGAATCCAGGTCCTACCTGGATAGTTGTGCTAGTTGTGTTTTTAGGGAAAGAACGCCGGGCGATGCAGAAGAATTAATGTGCAAAATTGCCACGAACTATGAAGACTGGTCCGTTCCTGAACCACTTCTACCACCGAAAAAGAGGGGCATGCTTGTTCTGAACCCCGAAGATATGCAAGAAGCAAAGAAGTCTACAAAGGAGAAAGGTATTAAAGCCGAAGACGTGAAGAATTTACCGCCTATTGAGAAGTTGTGTGAGCCTACTACTCAACCTCCCTTGGTAGAGGTACACTCTTTATTAGACTTTACTGAAAGTGACATCCCTAAAGGTAAGCCTCCCGACCAATGTTTATATGAGCTTGATAATTTTATTGTTAAGCAAGACCATTTTAATAGGAGATTACAAAGTCAGTTGCATGATAATTCTCTTCCTATCAAAGGTTTGTGTTATGTTCTAGAAAGAACAGTTAATGATGTTAAATGTCTTGTTAAGCATTTTCATATGGTTCAAACTCAGCTTGAACAATTTTCTAATGTGCAAAAAGATTTGCTTGCTAATAATGCCAGACAGGACATACAAGCTTATGGAATCAAAACTAGGGGTGGAACACACACCCAGGACCCACTCTATCCTGAGGGGCATCCAAAGAGGATCGAGCAAGATTCTCAAGTACAAGAAGAAGACGAAGCTGTTAGCTCTCCGAAGAAGAAAAAGAAGAAGAAGAAACACAAGGAGGCTGACAATCCCGATGATCCTATTACAAGTGAAAAGCCAGCGGTTGATCCTAACAGCATATCTACCTCCGATGTTGAAACAGAAGACGATGCCGAGCCCGAAGGAAAAGACGCGGAGAAGGATGATTCTCCCAAGGTAAGAGAAGAAGAAGCACCCGATAAACGCAAGAGGTACTCTAGAGAGGACTTCATCACAAGAAGACATGGGAAGGAAAGAGAACCATGGGTACAGAAACCCATGCCTTTTCCAGGTAAGTCCCTCAAATCTAAAGAAGAAGAGCATTATAATAAATTTTGTGAATGGATGAAACCTCTTTTTCTTCAAATTCCTTTGACTGATGCTATTAAGTTACCCCCCTATTCGAAATATATGAAAGATATTGTTACTAATAAAATAAAAGTTCCTAATTAGGCAATATCTACTATGCTTGCTAACTACTCTTTCAGTGGCAAGATTCCTAAGAAGCTCGGTGATCCAGGTATACACACCATTCCTTGCTCCATAAAGAATAATTATGTCAGAACTTCTTTATGTGATCTTGGGGCAGGGTGAGTGTTATGCCTTTCTCTCTTTACAAAAGGCTTTGTGTAGAGAAACTAATCCCTACAGATATCTCCCTTCAGATGGCTGATAAATCAACAGCTGTCCCAATAGGTATTTGTGAGGATGTACCCGTTGAAGTTGCTAACTGTTTAATCCTTACAGATTTTGTTGTGCTTGACATGCCCGAGGATGGGAGCATGTCCATTATTCTTGGTAGACCTTTTCTTAACACCGCATGTGCTATCATTGATTGCAATAAAGGAAAGGTCACCTTCAATGTTGATGATAAAGAACACACGGTGTATTTTCCAAAGAAGATCGAGAAGAGGCATGGCCTTAACTCTATAGAGAATATCGAGACCGTGAAGATTGGAGAATGGGACTGTCCACTACATGTGCACCACAAATACAAAACCATTATGGTGGGGACAATGTCCATCAAAGTAAAAGTGCAATGATCACTTCATAAGAGGGGAGACTTCTTGTTCTATATATCGCCGGTTTATTGCTAAGACTTGATCAACCTTACTAGTGAGCTTGTTGTATATATAGGTAAAAAGTTAAGCTTGTTATGTTTTCATTTACTTTAGCTTTCATTCTCTTTGCTGTACCAAGTTTTTTATGTTTTTGAAGCTTCACAATACTAATCACCTCTTTAAGTTTTTAGAAAGTTTTGCAGCTTTTTGAACTGTGAGAAATTTTCAATAGTGAAGTTTTCAGAAAAATTCCAGAAAAATAAAAATAAAAATTTCCATGCCGGGAGTGACGCAGAGGCACCTGGGGCTGACCAGGGGGGGCCACCAGTGGCCCAGGAGGCCAGCTGGCGCGGCCTGCCCCCTGGCCGCGCCCACAGGGCGCCTGGGGCCCACAGGCCCCACCTCCAGGTATGTCTTCTTCCTCCTCCTTCCAATCTCTCCAAAAACACGAGTTCTGCTCCAGTTCTTGCGTTCTTGCTGTTCTTGGAGGCGATTTTCGATCTCTTTCTACAGCCCACCATTCAAGATGAAATTTTGAGTAAATACTCCCTGGTATGTAACTCCTTCACCCCTCCAATTAGATTTTTGATTGGTGGCTTCATTTGTGAGTATTTAGTAGCTCTTGGTGCTGTTTATATGAGCTTGCATGCATGTGTATAATTTTGTTTTCCAAGTTTTGATGCAAGTTTATGCCTTAGGTAAGTGAGTTGAGTAGTTTGCCTTAACTCACTTTGTTTAAATCCTTGTTTTTGTAATTTGTCAAAAACAAATTCAGAAATGAGTTTTCTAGGAAGAGCAAAGGGGTGGCTTGGGAAGAAAAGGCCCGAGCGCTCCGACCGAGTTACGAGAGCTTCAGCTTCACCCTCGAATGCTAGGGTGAGCTACAACGAAGATCATGTGCCCTTAGAGTTGTTGGAGGACACAAATCAAGCACGTGCAATGACATTCCCGTGCGATGAATTCCTTGAAGCTGCGGGAATTAGGGAGGAGTTCTATAATCTTTGTGCTAATGCAGGTTTGACGCAACTCGCAACGTGCCGTGTTAATCAGTATAAAAAACTCACCTCCTGTTTTATTAACAGTTTTAGATATAACCTTGATGCCGGTTCTGTTGAGTTTAAAATTTACAATGATCTTTTGACCATGCCTTTGGAAAAGTTTTGTGAAATAATAGGTGTGCCGAACGTGGGACTAACAGCGAAGATGAGCTCTCAGCCTTCCGAGCTGAGAACCGTCTTCAACTCTCACTGTAGCATGGATACAAGGGATATTCATCGGTCAAAGATCTCCAGCATCTTATTCCCACACCTCAGGTATTTTGCGTATTATATTGCTATAGGGGTGTTAGGTCGTGACAACACGAGCAACATATCTGCGCCGGATATTTCTATCCTGGCAACCGCCCTTTCAAGGAGGTTTGATTATAATGTGGGTGCCTTGATTGCTCGACACCTTGCTATGAACGGTAACAAGGGAGACTTATTTGGTGGCGTTTATGCCACACTTATCCTAGAGTATCTTAATGGAACCCCACACCCCGACTATAAGCCTTTTACTTATTTAAGTTTTGATCTTGCTTCTATGAAAAGGCATAAGTTTGTTACCATGACTTCCGAGTTTGGTAACTTTGATTATATCTTGCGTTTTGGAGCTACCACGGAACGCAAGATCCTTCTACCTGCACCTCTTTTGTTTGATTTTTCTCGCAGGAACGGATGGTCCTTTGATGTTACCGAGTTCGATGAGTTCGTGGTCCAGCATCAGTTTCATAACCCCATGGAGGGGGTTGTGCCCGACGAGGAGGAGCATGGTGAGTTCCCACCTTTCTAGGGAGAGACCGTCACCCAGTTTGGTGAGGGGTCTTCCTCTGCTTGGAGCGCGGATCCTTCTTCTTTGGAGGATCCGAGGACTTCGGTGTACGCACCGGAAGCCTCATACGACCCTTGGACTAACCCGTACTACCCTGGAGCAGGAGGCTCCTGGGGACATTAGACACTACCAACTTAGGCCAAAATCCTAAGCTTGGGGGAGTACGTGCCCTTCTCACTTTTCCATTGTATTATCCATTTTATTCGCTTTGATCTTTTCGAAGCTTTTGCCCGTTCTTCTTTCTTTATTTCTTTGCAAAAACAACAAAAAGATTTTATATTTTCTTTTGCTTTCTTTTAACCTTTAAAAAAACCCAAAAAGATTTCCTTTCTCTCTTTAGTTTGCTTTGTTTTCAGAGTTCATCTCGAGTCCGTGATGGCATTTGATTATAGTTCCTACGTTCGATCGTGCAAGTGACAAGGCAATAATGACGAAGATCGAAGGAAGGGAAGCAACAAGGAAAACCGGTATGAACTCTTCTTGTTTCTACTTTTGTACATATGCCTGTACTTATGATCTAGAGACCAGCTTGTAGCGACATAGTGCTATGTTTACAATGTTTTCCCAGTGTTCATGCTTTCCTTGTGGCTAGTCTCAAATAGCTAGAGTACATAATGTGTTGATTGAAATGATTTACATGCATTGCATTGTTCATGGTTTGGCATACTGAAGTGGTATTTCCCTTCGGAGAATTTTTGGATTGACTTGGCACATGTTCACACATGCTTATGACTAGAAAGTCTATTTTTGCCTTGATGATCTTTTTGTTTCAGAATAGTTATATCACTTTCATGCCCGATTCAATGTTGCTTTGTCGCTCTGCATGATTATGACAGTTATTGCTCTCTAGTTGGTCGCTTCCCAGTCTTTTGCTAGCCTTCGCTCGCACTAAGCGGAATTCTTCTTGTGCTTCCAAACTCCTTTTCAAACCCAGTTGTTCCATTTGAGTCCACCATACCTACCTATATGTGGTATTTACCGGCCACTCCTAACTTAGACTTTCTTGTGCCATCTCGAAATTTATTCAAAAGCTTCCTTTTCTGTAACTGTACAAGCTCATGGTACGGTGAGGGGAAATCAGTATCTTTCATGCCAAAAATATTTTGACGGAAGTTTTAACTAGTCAAAACAGAAAAAGAAAAAAATATATGAGAGTTACACCTCCCCCATACTCGATGATGGAGTGAAATGGACCAAATGCTGCTTATGATAGGTGGAACGATACCCTCCTTCCATCCTTGAGGCAAAATAAAAGGTTCCGTAGACCATCGAAGGATTCATGGATAAGGGAATATGTGTAAGCAAAAGGCATTATATATGGTTGGCATGGGAGATATTGAGAGACCTTTACCGTTCACCGTTGACTGGAAAGTTGCACTTCTCAAAAATGTTTTATCTCTGTTTTCAAAACCAAGAGCTCTGGCACATGTTTAGTCTTTGCTTCCTTTCATGGGTCTTCAACCTTGCCATCAAAAGCCACGGTTCGAGAGTCTCCCCTTCTTTCTTCAAAGCACCAACTATGAGAGCATAATTGTCATTCTTAGTGTAACATGCATTGTCCCAAAGTATTACATTGTCTTATGCATGCTTGTGTTATTGCTAGTCTGAAATACTGAGTTCTAGTCACCTTTAAAACTCCGGCGGAGTTTCTGCATTTATGTTTTGCTTCACTCATGGAGGCTAGCGAAATTCCACTCAAGTATGTTCAAGCTATGTGCATTGTAATCTTGTCTTGATTTTCAGTAGCTTATTATTTACTTTTAGTTGTTTGTGACTAATCACATGAAAGAAGGATTGCTTCGTGCATTGTCCTTATAGCATTGTTTCAATACCTCGTACACTCTTTTCGTAGTACATGCTTATATACATCTAATGAAGCAAAAGAGTTTGTCAAAGTTTTCGTTGTCGCGTCTAGTTCGTTGAACTGAATTGCTTGAGGACAAGCAATATGCTAAGCTTGGGGGAGTTGATACGTCTCAAAAGTATCTACTTTTCCAAACACTTTTGCTTTTATTTTTCCCTCATTCTTGCATGATTTGGACGAAACTAACCCGGACTAACGATGTTTTCAGCAGAGCTGCCTGTATGGTTTTATTGTGCGCAGGAAAATGGATTTTTAGACGTTCCAGAAAATTCCCAGAAAAATACCAGAAAATCCACGCACCCGATGGAGCCAGGTGCCAGAAGTGGGACCAGAGGGGAGCCCTGGGGGACCCAGGCGCCCCCCTGGCGTGGCCAGGGGTGGGGCCGCGCCCTCTGGGGGCCTGGGCTGCTCCCCCTCCTCTGGTGCCCTACCGAGGCTCCTATTTATCCCCGTGACGAGAAAACCCCAAAAAAGAAGTCGTTTTCCCAGTTTCCGTCGCGGAGCCGCCGCCACCCTCTGTTCTTCTCCGGGAGGGCTAATCTGGAGGCTGATTTGGCCTCCGGAGAGGGGAGATCGTCTCCATCGCCATCACCATCACCACTCCATCCATCCTCCATGACTTCTCTTCATATGTGTGAGTAATTCCCTACTGTAGGCAAAGGGGATGGTAGGGATTGGATGAGTTTAATCATGTAATAGTTCGTCAGATTGTTGGGGGCATGTTGCCTATCATCTAGATTGGTGTTTATCTTCTTTGCTACATCTTGTTGCTCTTAATGCTTGTCACTTTGGGCCCAAGTGCCATGTTTTCAGATCTGAACCTTATGTGTTTTCATGAGTATATTTGTGTTCTAGATCCTATCTATGAGTTGTATGCACCTATTATGGTCCGGAACCGGCGATCCCAAAGGTGACAGCTTGGGACACCAAAGGGGACGTTCCATAATTTGAGGATTCCATGTATCCATTGAGTTTATTGCTTTGTTCCGGTGCTCTTTGACAGGAGCACCTTAATCTCCATAAGTCCTTTTGGCCCCGTTCGTAGCGGGATGGTAGGACAAAAGATGTTGTGCAAGTTCTTATTGCAAGCACGCACAACTACCTACGGGATACATGCCTAATGTTTGATATTTGCCTAGATGATCTTTGCTTTTCTATGTGCCTTGCCCCGTGTTAGAATCTATTATATGTTTACTCTCATCCATGCAGCGCCCGACCATCCATCTCCCTAGCCTACAGTGTTTTCAATCCTGCTGGTCATTAGTTGTTACTTTTTGCTATTTACTATTGCTGTTGCTATCATCACTATGATACTACCTTTACCACTTATCTATTGTTGCAAGCAAGTATATTTCAGGTGCGGTTGAATTGACAACTCAACTGTCAAAGCTTATAAATACTCTTTGGCTCCCCGTGTGTCGAATCAATAAATTGGGTTAACTTACCCACGAAGACTATCTCGGTCCCTTACGCCTGTGGGGCATCAGGAACCTCCAAACTACTCCTGGTCAAAGGGGAACTCGACGTCATGGTAGGCATCGGGGGTCTTCATATTGTGATGGTCGGCATCGGGGATCTCCTGCTCCTGGACTCCAAGGCTCCAACGTCGACTGCAGCGGCCGATGAGGCAAAACAATAAAAGGGGAAAATAAAGCAGGTGAGTACCTAGCATACCCGCGAGTCTTACGTCCGCTAGTAAGCATTTATGCATTGTATCAAATGGAAAGGGGAGGCTGTATATAGTGGGCTGCAAGGTAGAAAATCAGAATAAGGGTAAGCAGCTAGGCCTTTCGAAGACTAGCATCTTCCAACGAGTCTTGCAGCATGAGGTAAGAATCAGCCAACAGTTAATATAACAGTAATGAAAGTAACAATGCAACAGAAGTTGCTGCAGCATTGTATAATAATAAGTTATGATCATAATTAACAATGCCTCCGAGTTCACCTCCTCGACATCCCAGCGAGGAAGAAAACCCGGAACCATACAGTTTAATAATAATAGTTTGTAGTGGTAAGATCTAGCTTCAGCATAAAGCGTCCTGTTACCGTGGACACGGCTATTCGAATAGATTAATCTTCCCTACAGGGGTGCACTTGTGTTACACTACACACACGGATCTCAAGGGTGGCGGGCAACTTGTTAGGGAACGCTCCACCGAGGCTATCCGACACTTCGTAGCCCATCTTTCAAACTCAACAGAGAGGCCATCCGCCGGTCTAAATCCTAAGTAACCCGGGCCTTGGACCCCAACCCGAACGTACTCCTACACGGTGCGTGACTGGCCGGTGAAGTTAAATCAAATCCAAATAAGACACCACCACGCGAGCAAATAAGACAACACCACTTCCCGGCAATCAGCCCGCAGTGCTGCTGACGTCTGAAGAGTCCTCGGACGCACTACTAAGCAGAGGAGCCCATAACTCGTAATTCCCACGTGTAGGCAGCGCGTATAAGCCAAAAGGCTACTCAAGACATCCGCCGAACCATTTAGCATTTTAATTAACCTGCGTGACAACCGTTATCGTTCCCTCGACTTAACTGACCCGCGATCAACAACAACAGCCAGGACCACCAGTACATCGGTGCCTGCCCCGTAGTCCCACCAAGTCACTGCGGTTACCAACAAGGTGAACCATCTCCTTACCTTGTCTCGCGTGTGCTCCTGGAGGAGCTCGACTTTCGTGGTTTGGTAACTCTCGTGGCCAACAATCAGGGGCCAAGCACAACGGTACACTGGTCATACCCTCCCTGTCGTCCCGTCGCAATACCACTCGCGGGCACCGTTAGGTCACCCGACTTCTTACCTTTAAAGACACCGGTTGGTTCGAGTGCCTACCATTAAGTGAAACCAGGAGGTATCACCCTCGATGGCACACTTAAAGAGGTTTGACAGAGACATCAGCGGAATGAACTAAAGAGGTAAACCTCATGTCATCCCGGTGATGCTACGCTACTGAGCCGACGAGAGTGAAATATGAGTCCATTCCACTCGTAAGTCAAAATCGAAGCGACTCGGCAGAGTCTCGCCGTTGTAGGTTCCCTAGGGCGTCTCCATTGATCCGTACCTGTTGCAGTTGTAATATATCGTTCCCGCGATCACACCCAAAGTGATCACGACCCTCTATTCTAAACCTAGCTAACAATGCGTAGGGTTTACTGCTGAATAATGCATAAGTAATAATAGGCAGCATAGGATTAAAGGAAGGTACATCAAGGGGCGACAAAAACAGGCTATGCAATTGAATAGGATTGTAATCGTAGCAGCAGCAGTAACAATGCCTAGTGCAAGAAATGTACGGAAAGATAGGCGATATCCGGGGAAGGAAAATGGCTCTGCTTTCCTGGAAGATCGGTAGTAGCAGTACGATCGTCGACGAAGTAGTCGTACTTGGCGGCGGTGTAGTCGGCGGCAGCGTCGGGGTCTATCGGAGAATAAAGGGGGGAGAAACAATAAATATAAAACAAACATAGCAATAAAATGCTTGACATGACAGATGAAATGTTAACGGTGCTCTAACGCAGTGCAATGCACGTTGCTCGGAGCGGGAATTCATCCGGGGATGAACTGCCAGCTCCGGGTGATTATCGGACAAGGTGTCCGGAGGGGGAACGTACCATGCCGGAGGTGTTGTGGACATCCGAAAAATAAGTGAAATGTCTATCCGTGTTATTTGGTCCATTCTGAACAACTTTCGTGTTCAGAATAAATTCATCCGGATAGTTTAACGGCATCAGGCAATTATCGGACAAACGGTCCGGAGGGGGGATGTCGATGTTCGTTGTGTTAGAGGGGTGTGGTAGACATACGGATAGCGTATTCGTATCCGTTGTATTTTTCTGATCAAGTTTGATATATAAATTATTTTCATCGGAGTTACGGTTTAAAAGATATTCAATTTCAAAGTTTTATTCAATTTAAATGAATTTCTGGAATTTCTTTTATTATTAAATTATAACATTATCCACAATAGTTCTGACATGTGGGCTCCACATGTTAGCCACACATTTTTAATAATTCATCTAATAAATCCTAATTATGTAGTGGGACCCAGGTGTCATAGGCTGTTATTTAATTTAATTCAATTAAATCAAGTTAATAAACAAGGGCCCCACATGTCATAGACTAAATAATAACTAATTCATTTATTTTAATTAATCTGTCAGTGGGGCCCTGCTGTCAGCCACACAACAGCTAGTTTAACCATTTTAATTAATCTAAAGGGCCAAGGGGCCCCATGTCAGTGCCGAGTTAACTAACAAAAAACTAACTAGATTATCTTAATCTAATCTAACAGGGGGGGGGGGGGAGTTAACGCTAATATAAGCGGGACGGACCCGAGTGGCACACAAGCCACTGCCCGCGCTCGCCGGAGACGAGCCGTGGCAGAGGAGCTCCGGCGAGGTTGGCGTGGGTGCTACAGTGGGCCAAACGGAGCGTCGAGGGCGGGGATCGGACCGGCGCGACGGCACGCGTCGCGTGGGGCTAGGTCACGGCCACGTCGGCAGACGTGCAGGCGGTGACCGGTGCTGTGCTTGGCGGGGGCAAGGCTACGGTGCATGAAACTGCGCGCGAGCTGGAGCAAAATGAGCAGCGACTTACATCGGAGCGAGTAGGAGAGGTAGCAGGCGCGGGGGAAGCCGGTGTGGAGCTCCACGACAACAATGGCGCGGTGGCCGCGGCGGCGAAGAGGAGCTCGATTCGCGATGTGCGGCGCGTCCAGGCGTCCAGCGCGAGGTGGAGTGGTAGTCAGCCGCGGGCGTCCCAGACATGGTGGCGCGGTGAAGGGTATCCAGTGGCCACGTCGGCGACGGTGGCGTGCCCACGGCCGCGCGGATCTGATGGGGGAAGGGGGAGACAGAGGCGAGGGAGAGCGCGAGGAGGAGGAGGGCGTAGGTAGAGTTTCTCGGGGCCTGGGGCTGGCCTCCTTATCAACAGAGAGAGGGGGAGTGGGTGAGGGCGAGGGGGCATGTGAGCTGGAGGGGGCCCTGCGTGCTCTATTCATGGCGCGTACGGGATGGGGGAGGGAACAGGGGAGAAAGAGGGCTGGGGGTGCGTTGGGTTAGGTGGGGGGGCAAGTTGCCCTGGGCAACGGATAGTGTTCCTCTTTTCTTATTTTGTTCTTTTTAATTATTTTTATTTTCTTTTCTGTTGTATTTATTTTATTATTCTATCATTTGATTTTTGTAAAATATGAATGTGGCTCCATTATTTATGTTACATAATATAGTAATGTCACAACAAGTCTGAGCATTAATAAAAATTCACATGGATTTTATTTAATTAGTGAATGACTAAAAAGGCTATTTTTGGCACTGTTTTTATTTGTTTTTCTTATTAAACATTGCAATAAAAATACCACTGCTTATTTAAAATTACCTACTGATTATTTCACAATTTATAAAATAGGTTCAAGAAATTTTAGTTCAACTACAATTTGCACTTATTATTATTATTATTTCCTGGCAACTTAATAATTTCCAACCAATTATTTTTATATCCCAATATTCCTAAATTACTTAATAAATATTCTTTGCTATCATAACCTGGCCTACAGATCATCTGCTAATCAATAATAAAAGTGTTTGCATCACCTAGGGTTTACTTTTGATTTCATTTCCAGTTTAAATTCCACAAAACTTTTGATAACCCAACTTTATGGTTTTATAATTATCATTGACCTGGGGATTAGGCTAATGGCTAAGGGTCACTTAGTTTAACCATGATCATGTGGATTGAAATGCATCCACAATTTTTGGAGAAAAGTTTTATGACTTACCCAATCTGAAAATTTTATCCGGGTTGCAAATTGACAGGGCTATGATAAAAGGTGATCATGGCTTGATCATCAACAGTAATGATCACTAACAATGGAGTCACTATAGTGATTACTGTTACTGATTCTGAGGGTGTTACAAGCGCCACAACGGCGGGCCGGCGCCGGAGCCGCCCCGCCCGAAGCCCACCTCGCCAAAGCCGCCGGAGCCACTGGCCACGCCGCTCGCCCGCGCCGCCACCACGGCCGCGACCGCGCCGCCTCCTGGCCGCGCTTCACTCGCCGACCACCTCCCCCCACGCGACCACGAGCCGCCCCCCACGCTGCCCTCGCCGGAGCACGCCGCACCTCGCCGGAGTTCGCCGGATTCCGGTCAGATCTGGGTCGAGGACCCGATTGCTTTTTCTGAGAAAACAAAATTATGAACAAGTCCTTTTTGCAGAAAAGACCCCGTTCTCGCGCCTGCAATATCTTCTACACCGTAAGTCGGATCGAGGTGAAACTTTTTCCTACACGCTCGTGTTGTTCTGCACCTTAGCATGGAATAGATTTTTTTCACACTTTTCACACTTTTGAATTTGAATTTATTTCGAATTCAAATTCAAATTCTGGAGGTCGTATCTTTTAAACCGTTGATCCAAATCGAGTGATTATTTTTGCGTTGGATCACTCATTCCATGTACTTTCCGTATATAGCATGTGTACACAAAAATTCAGATGTTTCTTGTTCTGTTTAAATTCAAATTCAATTCAATTTTGCACTTGCTATGACCTGCGTTGTGGTATTCTGTTTCACGTGATTCTTTTGGCATAACGGATCATTTGAGACATGTTATCGGTAAGGTTCACACACTTTTCATGTGGCATGATATTCACCTTGAATTCATAAATATCCATGGTCACAATTCCTTACAGATGAATCTGTATCTGTTGACTCTCTTGAGTTCACTTCCATCGATCACCTTCGAGCACATCGACACTTGTACCGTGTCAAGCTTTTTGTTTTGTTGCTAAAAACTTTGTGTTTGTTTGTTGATCTTTTGTTTTGTCCTTGTGGTGTGATTGCTTATTCAAGTTCCTCCGTTGCGATAGATTCTCGGAGTGTGACGAGTAGAGTCGACTGGACCGTGAGAGCGAAGAACTTCACGGAATGGAAAAGGCAAGTTACACTTTGACCATACCTCAACCTATATTTTCTATTATGCATGTAGAAAATTATCACTCTATGCATGTGTAGGATTATATATTAGTTCTGATTTAAACCTAGTAGGATAGCCATATGTTCTGACCTTGTATTTCATTGTCGCCCAAGGATCGTGGTTGTCATATAATGCTATTGCTTTATAGACGGGGATTGGTTGAGCTATCATTGAGCTATGGGAGGATTAATGACTTGACTAGCAAACTTAAATAGAAATCACCTCTGGGCGGGCAGGGAATGCATCCTGGGGCTCGTGCCTTGGATAAGGAGGGACTAGGGCTAAATTCTTCCCGAATGGTTGTTTTGGTGGTGAATCGGGTGCGTCATGGTGACTACCCTCTGAACGCAGTGGGCGCCGTCCAGGCTCAAAAAGATCGGACAGACAGTGTGACTAGTAGCTTCCATGTACAACCACTGGCTATATGGGCTCTGGCTTAGATGAGTAAGTTGTGGGGAACCTGGCCCTGGTAGCTAGCTAATGTAGATATGATAGGTGTACCGGCTACCAAAGGGTGGAGGCAACCTCTTATGAAAGACTATGTCTCAATCTTCGGGTTGAGTCCAGTGGGGAAAGTTTACAAACCTTTGCAGAGTGTAAAAACTGATCATGATTAGCCGTGTCCACGCTTACGGACAACTTTGAGCAACTGGGCATTATTGTTGTTGGATGGTCTTGACAGATAATTCAACTTAATAAGAATTTGAGTGGGAACTTTTAATAAAGGGATGGTTGGAATTGGTGTAGCCCGATTCAACCATACTTAGGACTAGCAAGATAAATAAAAATTTGATTAGTTGTAGTATGTGAGGGAAAAATCAGCTTTCTGCAAAATAAAACCATAAGATTTTCCTTTGACTTATCCTTGCATGTAGATGTAGGTCTGTTATATCCTTTTTCGTGTGACTTGCCGTACAAATCAGATGTACTGACCCGTTGTCGGGCTGTAACCTTCGGTGTTGCAGGATTTTTATACGATGAGTAAGTGATGCGATGTAGGGTTACGATGTCTATACTCAACTATGACGGTGGAGTTGATGGACGCCACGAAGCTTTATTTGTTTTTACTCTATATTTTATTGTCAGCTAGCCTTGAGCTAGGCAGGTATGCTTTATTGTAATACTGGATCTTCGATGTAATATATATGACATGTGGTTTATTCTTGATATTACATCGTGTATTGTGTGTGCTAGCTATTGATCCAGGGTCTAGCACAGAAGGCACAAAGACTTGGATTCTTTAGTGAAACGGTTCGTTACAGATGGTATGAGAGACCATGTTGACTGTAGGTCGTGACCCTAGAAAATGGATAGAAAAAGCCATAGGAACAAAAATATTTTATCACTCTTTGATTACTTACTCTCTCCACTAGTATATCTCATCTATTATTCATCTTCTAAAACTCCTCGTCTTGTTTTACTGTAAATACCCCTCCGAGTGGGTTATGCCCCTGAAGATATGATTTTTGAGAAGTACATCATCAACCTCATGGATCAATTGAAGTTACCAGTACCAGAACTATAAGGAGTAACTTATGGTGATCAATAAGTTATGGAACTACGAGAGGAATCTTTAAGATCAGCTTAGCTGAGAAGGATGAAGCCTAGCATCAGACCACCAATTCTATATGGAGTTAGATGAACGAATTTCGCATAGTATGATGAGAACGTATGTCCTGCACATATGACCTTACTCTAGGTATTGTTTGTGTTTTTTGACTTTTGTGACTGTATTGTTTGTTGTTATGTGTTGCTGTTGAACGTAGGTGTTTTTGCCTCTTTCTTGTTTGAGTGCATATGTTTGGTGTATTCTTAGTTTGTTTTCTTGTCGGTGTTATAGTTTTGCCCTAACCCTTGTCGTATGGGTTTAATAGATGGAGTATGGAGTAGGACTCGCCTTTTCTGGGGCGATGTCGAGACTGAAGGTGGAGCAATGGATTCGTAGGATGGAGGAGCACATGAAGATAAACAAGGTTGGAAGTGAGGACATGGTCTACTATGCTGTCAAGTACTTTGTAGAAGAGGCTGATACTTGGTAGACAGTGCATCAGGCGAGTAACGAATCAAGAAAGAAGAATACTTGGAAGGAGTTTACAGAGATTTTGTTGGGATCTCGTCTCTTCACCCCGATGCAAAGGACGGTAACCCGTAAGAGGCCTCGTGCCTGCAAAAATTTGCGGAGATACAGGACACTCATATGAAGGATACCAAGATGGATGTCCCTATTGTGAAGAAATTCACTGGGGAGAAGAATGTCCCACTACTCAAGTCACATGTTTTATGTGTGAAGGAATTGATCATTACCCCACTCAGTGTCAATTTTTTATCATGACACAACAAGTAATTCAACAATAAAAGGAAGGAATGAAGAGGATTATCCAGGAGTTCAAGGACGTACCCGTGAAGAAGATAAAGAAGGACATTAGCCAAATTCAGTGTTTCCGGTGCAGGAATATGGGACACTACGCCAACATGTACCCAGGATTGAAGAGAAAGAAGATGTGAACGTGGAAGCAAAGATGTCGACATATTGAAGCTTATGTTTTGCAATTGGAGGATAGACATTCGTAGGTGTGTACTAAGTGTACGGTGGTACATTTTTATGTTAGCTGGAGATGTGGATCGATGCGTGTTTTTGTTATGGATGAACTAGATGTTTTATGTCATGTTTTTTTGTTAAGTTTTGTTTGTGTCCTTGACCCTGATATGCCGTTGATTGATGTTGTGTATTGTGCCTTGCGTTTCTTCTACTTGAGTAGAATAAGTTTACGTTTCCTTAGACCCCTCATCTATTTGGTATTTTTCAAGATTGAAGGAGACACAACAATGAGAAGAATAAGTTGGCAAGTGACTCGACGATACGAAGATTCTTCGACAATGCAAAACTGAAGCTACCGCCATTGAAGACCTGGAAGATCAACAGCTACACATCAAAACTTATGTTTTCAAAACTAGTGTGATGTTTGTATGGGTATATCTGGCTATCTCTCTCTCTACCTCGCTATCTACATTCTATTCCCCTCACCCTCATCCCTAAACTGAAGAAGCTACTACAATGGCTACCAATATCAAGACTGGAATAAAGATGATGCAACCGATGCTGAGTTCAAGGATAACCCCGTGTGCGAGGATCTTACAACAAGAAAGCACAATTTTGCTGAACGAAGAACCCCGAAGGAAGTTCTAGTTCACGAGTGCATGTTTCTTAGTAGTTTGCGTAAACCTGAGAGTTGTGAAGAAACGATAGACCTTTTGTTTGGCTTGCAGAACTATGGATTTGTCAGAGCCCAGTTCATGAGCAAGAGGAACTTCTGCAATGCTTGTGAGGATGACCGAGTGTTAGATTGCGAGATTCGCTAAACCATATACAAGGTAATGATCTGGGTGCGGAATGGATTGGCCCCCATGACGACTACCCTTATTATTCGCTCTTGCTATGTGGGATAGTAAATCTTGAGTGACTTACCTATGTTTGAGAGACGACGATGTTAAAGCTTAAACCATAGAATTGTATGATGTGTGCCCCTGTAGAAGGTTACCGTTTGTGTTATACGGTGAGTATGGACCAAGACCGTTTGCTGAAGGTATCCCGTAGAAGTATTCTTGATGACCACCAAGAGAGTATCGATGGTTGTTTAGTATTGGTGCCTGACCTGTCAGCCATGAAGGTTCAGTATACGGAAGACTCCCCTTTTGCTAAAGATTAAAGATCTCCAAGGAGTACGAGGAGTGTACAAAGGATGTCCTCGATGGATTAAGATTTGAAGACCACGTCGCATTACTTTTAAGGGTGGTAGCGCCCTGGACCATCAGTGGATCAAAGGATCGTCGTGAAGACCCGAACCCTAACCTTTCTTTCTAGCCTTCTCGAATCTCGAGGACGAGATTCCTTTTAAGGGTGGTAGTGTGTAACATCCCGAAATTCTCCTTATTTGATTTATGAAAAGTATTTTATATTTAAATAAAGTATTTAGAAAATGTTTTTTATTTTTATTTTCCTTTTTGGAAAATGCATGCATTAAATAAATTTCTTCGTATTATTTGATGAATTTAGAATTTTATTTCATATTTTTCTGATTGACGGTCGATTTTATTTTATTGTTTGAAATTTCGGATTTTAAATAAAAAGAAAACGCGTAGCCCCGGCCCAGTACAAGATAATATCTATGGAGTACAAGATATAATATGGAGTACGATTGTGGATCTCTCAAAATGAATAGTAGTGTGCCCCCTTCTCTCTTTTTATTTCTTTTCTCTTTTTTCTATTTTTTTGTATTTTTTTGGTGGCCTCAATTGCTCTTTCTATTTCTCTCATTTTTCCTCTTTGGGATAGTTTGATTTTTTCCTCTTTAGGATCTTTTCCTCACGTTAGGGGCAACCCTCTATATATTACAAGAAGTATAGAAGATCTTTCACACTTTACAAAAGTACTCAACATAAAGAAAATGGAACTATCATGATGTATGCAAATGTATGCCTCTGCCAGTGTAGAAGGATATGCAATGATACTAGCACGTCATGTAGCAATGATTAGGGCAAGGCCCAACTAGCATGCGGCTCATCGATCAAGCAAAAGCATGTATGACATGAAGATCGATTCATGAGAAGGTGGATGTTGCATGGCAATGTATGTCGGAAAGGCTATGGAAATACCTTGATAGGTAGGTATGGTGGCTGTTCTGAGGAAGGATATAATGAGGTTTATGATGACAGAGCGTATAGTGCCAAGGGTTTGGATGTACCGGCGAAGGTGGACGCCAACTCTCAGAGTGCGAAGGAGGCAATGCACGAAACATGAGAGGCTAGCAAATATGGGTAGGTGGAAGTGTCAACTTTCGAATACTCACATTAGTCCGAAGAACTCATGCACTTATTATCGGTAACTCTCAATCTAATTAGGAGGTTCTCGAAGAGACAAGTACCCCGAGGAGGAGTGTATGGGGGTTTGGTTATCCTTGCGCATCCTCGACTCATGGTACGTGAGTACTCTAATATTCGATCCCTCCAAAGATTAGTGATCCATCTAGTAGCTAGAGTTCTCAACTAATTTTGTAAGTTTTGAAAATAAACACGGATTAGCCAAAATACGACATCTATCACTAATAGGTTAAAGCTCTTGACACCAAAAGTTCAAACATTACTCTAGGCAATACCTCAAAACTATTGCAAGGTACTACTACAATCGACTAGCAACCTCAATTACCTACTTCAAGTCAAGACACAAAACTCAGTGCAACAGACAAACTCTCTAAATAAGATAAACGGGAAAACTCAAGAGAGTTCTAGAAACAAACTAAACAAAAGCTCTTAAAAAAGATAAGCATGAAAACTAAGAGCTAATCATGACAGCATCTATGAAAAAGATAAAGAACACACACAACAAAGATAAGCATGAAGAATCCTATGATGTGTTCTAGGGTGAAGTGGAGCGTGTTTCTCTCCCACACAAAGAAAGCTGGGTTCTAACTTGTTTTGAAAAGCAAGAAAAGCTAAATAAAAGTAAAAAGGAAATAAAGAGCAAGACGCTCCAAGCATAGCACATAACGCATGAAGTGATAAAAATATAGTGAAACGAAAGACGAACTGATAATTGTTGATGGAGAAGGGGATGCATGGGGGCATCCCCAAGCTTAGATGCTTGAGTCTCCTTGAATATTTCTTGGGGGTGCACGGGGCATCCCAAAGCTTGAGCGTTTGACACTCCTAAATATTCTTTTATCATCTTCCCTCGCACACTTGAAAACTCCCTTCATACATAACTCATCATAATCTGATTAGAGAGGTTAGTACCCATACTAAAATATTTTTTTCTCTACAGGAAATAAGGATATTCTTGAAGATCTACTGTTTCTCAAGATTGCCAAAAAGTTTTTGCAAATAAAAAGCAAGCTTAAGGTTTGCAAAACGAAGAAAAGGAAAAACAGGACAGAATCTGTGAAAAACAGACCAGCAGGTAGTAAAGAATTTTTTACGGATACTTCTGCAACTCAAATAAAAAAACTCAGAACATACAATAGTTCCGTGATTGTATAGAGCACTCTGTGTAAATATTTCAGCCCAAAAAGATGAAATGGGTTTTTTCTATGATTTTTCCCGTCACGAGGACAGAATCTGTTTTCTGGACAGCATGTCACAACTTTCACTTCCCTTGTCATATGAGGCTATAAATGGCACAAAGCTTGAAAAGTAAAGATACAATGATGTTGCTACAGTAGTAAAAATCATCAAGACCACTAAAAACAGAACAAAAACAAAAAGGAAAACCTAAATTCGTTGCGGGCTGCCTCCCGAAAGCGCTTCTTTAAAGCCATTAGCTAGAAATGATGCAAAAAGGTCAAGTTGTATCAATTGAACCATCATCAAGATCATCAAAAAGCTCTTCAATAATACAACCACTCTTAAGAGGTCTTTCGAATAAAGGCCTAATAAAGATACTTCTAGGGATAAAATCAAAAGGCGGAAGATCAATTGGAGTTTCATTTATTCTATTAAAGAGAGGTATCTTTTCCAAAGTCTGCACAGTTTCAACCACTTTGGCAATAGATGGGTTATTTTTGAAACGAGGAGCCTTTGGAACGTCGACGAACCTAGGTTCCTTCTTTGTCGGAGTTTCTATCTTTTTGGTTTTGATTGAGGAGAGAGTAGTTCCTAGAGTGTCAATGATTTACTCAATCTTATCTATCCTAGAAGGATCCAAGTCATGGGATTTGATGGTTTCCAAGGTTTTGAAAATTTTATGCATGGAGCTATCGAGTCTATTCAAATTCCCTTGAATCTTACGATCCAAATCACTTATATTATTAATGTTTGGCATCTCTAGCTCTATCCTTTCAAGTTTTTTCATAATGTGAGCTAGGGTAATGTCCTCTTGAATGCTAGCAACAGGGGGGGTTTCCAACAAGATTTTCCATAATACTAAGAGCTTCCCAAACTGGGACTTCTAGGAAATTCCCATTGATAGCAGTATCTAGAATAAACCTATTCCAAGAAGTAATTCCAACATAAAAGTTTCTAAGCAGGATAGTAGTGGATTGCTTCTTGGTGGCCCTTTTTTGAGAATCATTAATTCTATACCCGGCATCTTTCAGACTTTCACCACCTCTTGGTTTAAAGGTGAGCACTTCTGCTTCACCAAAGGCAAAAGGACCAGAAATAATGACAACTACTAGCAAGGTAACTATTTTTTTGATTTTTGATAAAGGACACTAAAGAAAAAACTGAAAGGTAAACTAACAAGACTAAAAAGAAAAGATAAAAGATAGTGTGCAACTCCCCTATCTTGAAGAGCGGAGTCCCCGGCAACGACGCCAGAAATTAGCTTTGATGGCTTCTCGCCCCTCGTTGGTTACCCAAAGTGGAAGGTTGAGATGTAGACAACAGCAAATTTCCCTCGGTGAAGATACCATGGTTTGTCTCCAGTAGGACACCAACAACGACAGGAAGGTGACAACGACGCCAACAATTAGGCGGTTGACGTGGACCTGCACACACAACAGATAACTTTGCTCCCAACGAGCTCAGAGAGGTTGTCAATCCCTCCAGCCTTGTTGTTTACAAAGGATCAAACGCACGGGATAATAATGATAGTGATAGCAACAGAAAAGTAAATAAAGCAGAAAATAAATAGTGGGTGTAAAAAGTATTGGAAATATGGACCGGGGTCCCATGATGTTCACTAGTGATGTCTCTCTCCCAAAAGACGATAAAATATCCATGCGAGGTAAACAAATTACAGCTGGGCAATTGACAGGATTATGTGCGCAAACCAATGCTAACTATGCTATAAAGAAAGGAAGATGCTCAAAAGCTTGGGCGGTACGCCAAGACAAGTAGACCTAAATCCATCTGCATCTACCTACTAATCATCCACCTTGGGATATATATCCAGAACATCTCGCTGGTATTAAGTTGCGAATCCCACCCAAAGTGTAAACTCAAAGCAACAGACAAGTACATTAAATAACTTTGCGTAAAGTAAACAGTCCTTGCACCCGCAAGTACAATCGCCGTTGTTTTCTCCCTTATGGCAACATCACATCCCATAGACTCATGTTTCTGTCACTCAAGCTAGTCATCAGGGAGCATGAACCCATAATCATGCATCACGCTCCCTCTTGGAGTCACTACGTACTACTTGGCCAAAGAAGTAAACAGCAACGGAGAACATGCAAGAATTACTCAAGAACATAAATATAAAAGAGGAGAATCAAATATATTACTCAAACACAATCTGAACATAGTCTCATAATCCATCGGATCCCAGCAAACTCAACATAGCAACAGTAGAAATATTACATATGTGCCTCGATCATGTAGGGTAGCTCACGAGGTCTAAACCATGAAGAACAAAGAGTGGAGGAGAACATCACATAGCTACTGATCATAGACCCATGGTCCAAGGTGGACTACTCACGGTTCATCCGGGAAGCATCCATGGTGGTGGAGAAGCTCCCGGAGGTGGTTCCTCCCTCCGGTAGGGTGCCGGGAAGAGGGCTCCTGGTATTCCCGATCTTGGAAGCGCGGCGGAGGAATAGAGGAGAGATCGCGAAAAAGGGTTCTGTCCCCGAGGGTTTCTCGTCATGGGGAATAAATAGGCAAGGGGGACAACCAGAGGTGGACCAGGGGCCCCAGGCACCCCCTTGGCGCGGCCTAGGGGGTGTCCGCGCCAGGTGGCCGCCTGGGCCACCCCTGGCTCCCCTCTAGCCCCACCTGGGCTCTTCTGGAAGGTTCCCGTACGCTGATTTTTCCTATATTTTTCCTGGAAATTTTCTGGCACTTTAAATAATGGGAAAACCTGAAATACAAAAACAGCAGAAAACAAGAACTGGCACTAGGGTGCACTGAGTTAATAGGTTAGTCCAAATATGATCAAAAGTGTATGGAAGTGCATCAATATCATAGCAATATCACACAAAAGAAGCATGGAGCAAGCAGAAATTATAGGTACGTGTTGGACGTATCATGCGTCTGCTGCTTCGGCATCGGAAAGTTGCAAACTGTGTAAATTAAGCCAAAACAACATAAGAATAGCAGCATAACATGAAATATATAAATGAATAGGAAAGAATTACTATATAAAATAGTGATGCATTTTGGACGTATCTGGTGGGGCTCGCAACTTAATACCAGCGAGATGTTCTCGATAGATATCTTAAGGTGGATGATTAGTAGTAGATGCAGATGAATTTCAGTCTACTTGTCTTGGCGTACTGCCCATACTTTTGAGCCTCTTACTTTCAAGTAGCATAATTAGCATTGGGGTGCATTTATAATTCAGTCAATTGCCCAGTTGTAATTTGTTCACCCAGCTTAGATGTTTATCGTCTTTTGGGAGAGACACATTACTAGTGAACATCATGGGACCCCCGTCCATATTTCCACCACTGTTTACACCTCCACTTTATTTACTGTTTTTACTTTCAATTGCAGTTATCACTATCACTATCTCTTGCGTTTGACCCTTTGTAAACGACAAGGCCGGAGGAATTGACAACCCCTCTATACTCGTTGGGAGCAAAGTTATTTGTTTCTGTGTGCAGGTCCACGTCAACTCTCGCGTCACAAAGCATAATTTATGGCGCCGTTGACACCTACTTGTCGATCCTTGGAGTCCTCCTGGATTCGATAAACCTTACATTCCTCGTGTAAGAGAAATTAGCCGCTATCTACATCTCTACCTTCCACTTGGGGTAACCAACGAGGAGCACTACTTCAGTGTCATCATGCTAATTTCTGGCACCGTTGCCGAGGACTCCGCTCTTCAAGATAGGGGAGTTGCACACTATCATTTATCTTTGCGTTTTAGTCTTGTTAGTTTACCTTATCATTTTTATCTTAGTGTCCTTTATCAAAAACCACAAAATAATTGTTTGTCTTATTCTTGCTTGCTGCTACTATTATTCCACTGAAAACACTAAGTTGTGTTACTTCACTAGTCACAACAACAATGACTTTATCTGCACTCCTATTTCTACACCTGCCACTTCATCATCTTCTTATGAAATTAAACCTGCTTTACTAAATCTTGTTATGAAAGAACAATTCTCTGGTGCTGGAGATGATGCTGCTTTACACTTGAATAATTTTGTTGAACTATGTGATATGCAAAAGTATAAAGAAGTAGAAGGTGATATTGTTAAGCTTAATCTTTTTTCCTTTCTCCTTGAGAGGAGCTAAAGTTTCAATCCTTGCCTAGGAATAGCATAGATTCTTGGGATAAGTGCAAGGATGCTTTTATTGGGAAGTACTACCCACCTGCTAAGATCATCCAATTGAGGAGTAATATTATGAATTTTAAGCAATTGGATAATGAACACATTGCCCAAGCTTGGGAACACATAAAATCTCTTGTTAAAAACTGCCCTACACATGGTTTGACTACTTGGATGGTTATCCAGACTTTTTATGCAGGCTTGAACTTTACCTCGAGGAATCTCTTAGACTCGGCAGTGGGAGGAACCTTTATGTCAACTACACTTGGTGCAGCCACAAAGCTATTAGATGAGATGATGACAAACTATTCCCAATGGCACACCGAAAGAGCTCCAACAGGTAGGAAGGTAAACTCTGTCGAGGAAATCTCCTCCCTAAATGAAAAAGTTGACTTGATCATGTCTTTACTTACAAACCAAGCTCATATTGATCCTCATGATGTTCCTTTAAATTCTTTGGTTGCTCAAGAGCAAGTTGATGTTAATTTTATTTCTAGGAACAACTTTAATAATAGTGCTTATAGGAGTAATTTTTGTAGCAATCCTAGACCGTTCCCATCCAACAAATATGGGAACAACAACACTTATCCTAGCACCAAAAACTCCACTTCTGAAATAGAGAGCATGCTTAAGGACTTTATTACTTCTCAAAAAACCTTCAACAAGAGTGCAGAAGAGAAATTCGAAAAAAATAGATAACATCTCTTTGAAGGTTGACAACATAGCTCATGAGGTAGAATTGCTTAAGATTAGAACTTCTCCCCTTGAGGAGAGGAAAACAACACCCATGAATGCTATCCAAGTCCAAATTAATGAGAATTTTAGAATGCTAGCCAAACTTAAAGATAGTTGGGCTAGAGAAAAGGAAGAGGAAGATATAATTAAGAGCCTTCCCACACACACTACTATCTCCACTATACATGTTGAGGATCTCAAAACTTTTAGCACCCAACACATCCCTAGTCCCACTGGACCTATTAATGTTGATGCTAATACCTCAACCTTAGGATAAGAAGCTCATATCAATCTAGAGACTACCAAACCAATAAGCTTAGATGACATCACCACCACTTTAATTAACGGTAGTGATCTTTATTTTGATAATTGTAGTCTCTTAGAAGTTATCACATTTTTGCAAAGAATGGCTAAAGACCCCCACACTAGCACTCTTAACATTGCCTTTACCGAGCATATTACCAATGCTCTTATCAAAGCTAGGGAGGAGAAGCTCAAACTTGAGACTTGCATCCCTAGGAAGCTAGAAGATGGTTGGGATCCCATAGTCAAAATGAAATTAAATAACTTCTCTTGCTATGCTTTATGTGACGTTGGAGCTAGTGCCTTCGTTATGCACAAAATAATGTATTATATTCTTAAGTTGAAATCTTTTGATACATGTTCTTTTGGTGTTCGTCTTGTTGATTCTTTCGTAAAGAAACCTTTAGGAAGGATTGATGATGTGCTTATTATTATCAATGATAATTATGTTCCTGTTGATTTTCTTGTTATGGACATTGAATGTGATCCTTCATGTCCAATTATTTTGGGACGTCCTTTCCGCCGCACCGTTGGTTCTATTATTGGCATGAAAGAGGGGACTGATGTGCGGAAGTGATAATGGCTTCTCGCCCTTCGTTGGTTACCCCAAGTGGAAGGTGAGATGTAGGATAGCAGCAAATTTCCCCTATGTAGAGGATAGGGTTTGTCTCCCGTAGGACTCCGGCAGTGATAAGTTGGTGTCAATGGCGCAATTGACATGGACTTTCACACAATACAAATAACTTTGCTCCCAACAAAGTTCAGAGATGTTGTCAATCTCTCCGGCCTTGTTGTTTACAAAGTGTCAAACGCAAGGGATAATGATAATGGTGATAGCGACTAGAAAGTAAAAGAAGGAAATAAATAAGCATGTAAACAGTGATGAGAATATGGACCTGGGTTCCGTGATGTTCACTAGTGATTTCTCTCTCCCAAAAGACGGTAAAACTTCTATGCGAGGTAAACAAATCACAACTGGGCAATTGACAGGATTAAAAAAAGCACCGCAATGCTAACTATGCTACTAAGAAAGGACGCGGCTCAAAAGCATGGGCGGTACGCCAAAATAAGTAGACCGAAATCCAACTGCATCTACTACTAATCATCCACCTTGAGATATATATCTAGAACATCTCGCTGGTATTAAGTTGCGAGCCCCACCAAAGTGTAAACCCAAAGCAACAGACAACTGCATTAAAAAGAACTTTGCGTAAAGTAAACAATCCTTGCAACCGCAGTGACAAGCACTGTTGTTTTCCCCCTTGTGGCAACAACACATCCCCTAGACTCATGTTTCTGTCACTCAAGTGTGTCATCAGGGGGCATGAACCCACAATCGAGCATAACGTTCTCTCTTGGAGTCACTACCTACTACTTGGACAACGAAATAAATAGCAATGGAGAACATGCAAGAATTAGTTAGGAACAAAAATATAAAAGATAAGAACCAAATATATTACTCAATCACAAACTAAACATAGTCTCATAATCACAAAATGCAAACTCAGCATAGCAACAACAGAAAATTACATATGTGCCTCGATCATGTAGGGAAGCTCACGAGGTCTAATCCATGAAGAACAAAGAGGGGAGGAGAACATCACATAGCTACTGATCACAGACCCATGGTCCAAGGGAGACTACTCATGGATCATACGAGAAGAGTCCATGGTGGAGGGGAAGCTCCCGGAGGTCAATCCTTCCCTCCGGCAGGGTGCTCGGAAGAGGTCTGCTGGCACTCCCGATCTTGGATGCGCGGCGGCGGTGGAACAGAGGCGAGATCGCGAAAAGGGTTTGTGTCTTCGGAGGTTTCGTGTCACGGAGAATATATAGGCGAAGGGGGGAAGCCAGGGGGGCACCAGGGGTCCAGGCGCCCCCCGGCGCGGCCAGGCCCTAGGCCGCGCCAGGTGGCCACCTGGGTCCCTGGTGGTGGCCCTCTAGCCCCACCCAGGTGTTTCCGGAGGGTTCCTTCACGCTGATTTTTTATCTGATTTTTCCTGAATTTTTGGAGCACTTTTAATATGGGGGAAACCTGAAATAGAAAAACAACAGAAAATAGGAACTGGCACTGTGGTGCACTGAGTTAGTAAGTTAGTCCAAATATGATCAAAAGTGTATGAAAGTGGATCTAGATCATAGCAATATCACACAAAACATGCATGGAGCAAGTAGAAATTATAGATACGTTTGGGACGTATCAACATCCCCAAGCTTAATTCCTGCTCGTCCTCGAGTAGGTAAATGATAACAAGCATAATTTCTGTGGTGACATGCTAACAACCATATAAGAACTTAAGAAGTAAAGCAATCAAGGTATGTAATTCAATTCAAGTCATAACAGGCAAGAGTCTATATTAGCATTGAAACAAGCAACCTTAGAACACTAGGTGCAAGAGCTCTTAGCTGTCCGTGACTCGAATGTCTCCAGATGGTGTTTGTGTGCAAGAAGGGGGAGATGGGAATACGAGAGAAAATATATTTGTTGAGAACTCAATCTACAAAAGTTTCACACTTGGTCTTCTTTGGAATCTTATCTTGACTCGTCCCCAGACCACTAGCCAGGTAAAAGTCAATTTGATCCACTCCTTTTCGATATTTTGAGCACTCATGCAATGGATGAGTGTAAGCACGAGAGTTGACACTTAGGATGGCAAAGAGAGAAATATGGTGGAGGAGGAAGACAAAAAAGGGTGAGAAAGGCTCACATCAATGAGGACAATCATAGGCGAGAGGGCTAAATGATAGATATGATGTGAGGAGTAGGGATTGACATGCAGCGGATGCACATATGAGCTAAGAAAAGCTCTCCAATGGAACTAGTGGGGGGTGCATCCAACTTGCTCGCTCATGAATACCTAGAGCTCGTTTGAGGAGGCTCATCCTTGTAATATGCAAGGCAAGTTTTATAGTGTGAAGGTCCCCACATAGCTATAACCATGTATGATCATCTCTATGGAGCACAAAGATATAAAGGGAGTACGAGTGTGGATCTTTTAAAAGGAATAGTAGTGTTTCCCCTTTCTCTCTTTTTATTTCTTTTTATATTTTTTTGTATTTTTTTGTATTTTTTCGGTGGCCTCAATGACTCTTTCTATTTAACTCTCATTTGTCCTCTTTGGGATATTTTAATTTGTCCACTTTGGGATCTTTTCCTCACTTAAGGGCAACACTCCTATTTTACAAGAAGGTATAGAAGATCTTCACACTTTACAAGGTACTCAACATAAAAAAGATGTAGCTATCATGATGTATGCAAGCCTCTGCCAGTGTAGCAGGAACATGTATGACGTGAAGATCAAGTCATGAAGAGGTGGATGTTGCATGACAATATATCCCGGAAAGGCTATGGAAATGCCTTGATAGGTAGGTATGGTGGATGTTTTGAGGAAATATATAGGGAGGTTTATGATGACAGAGCGTATCATGCCAAGGGTTTGGATGCAACGGCGAAGGTGGACACCAACTCTCGGAGTGAGAAGGGGCAATGCACGGTACCGAAGAGGCTAGCAAATATGGAAGGTGGAAGTGTCAACTTTCAATACTTACATTAGTCCGAAGAACTCATGCACTTATTATCGGTTACTCTCAATCTAATAAGGAGGTTCAGAAAGAGACAAGTACCCCAAGGAGGAGTGTATGTGGGTTTGGTTATCCTTGCGCATCCTCGACTCATGGTACGTGAGTGTACTCTAATATACGATCCCTCCAAAGATTAGTGATCCATCTAGTAGCTAGAGTTCTCAACTAGTTTTGTAGGTTTTTGAAAATAAACACGGATTTCCCAAAATATGACACCTATCACTAATAGGCTAGAGCTCTTGACACCAAAAGTTCAAACATTACTTACAACAATACCTCAAAACTATTGCAAGTTACTACTACAATTGAATAGCGACCTCAATTACCTACTTCAAGACAAGACACAACTAAGTGCAACAACCAACTCTCTTAACATGATAAACATGAAAACTAAAGAGAGTTCCAGCAACAAACTAAACAAAATCTAAAGCTCTTGCTAAAGACAAACTAAAACTAAACATGGAAGTTGCTACGAATGATAAAGAACACACAACAACAGAAAGATAAGCATGAAAAATCCTATGATGTGTTCTAGATTGAAGTGGAGCATGTTTCTCTCCCACACAAAGTAAGCTGAGGTCTAACTTGTTATGAACATCAACCAAACCTAAAGAAAACTAAAAAGGAAACCTAAGAGCGAGACTCTCCAAGCATAGCACATAACGCATGAAGTGATAAAAATATAGTGAGACGAAGGAAGAACTGATGATTGTTGATGGAGAAGGGGATGCACGGGGGCATCTCCAAGCTTAGACGCTTGAGTCTCCTTGAATATTTATTGGGGATGCATGGGGGCATCCCCAAGCTTGAGCGTTTGACACTCCCGGATCTTCGTTCATCATCTTCCCTCGCACACTTGAAAACTTCCTTCATACATAACTCATCATAAGCTGATTAGAGAGGTTAGTACCCTTAATAAAATAATTTTCCCCACTGGAAATAAATATATTCTTGAAGATGTACTATTTCTCAAGATTGCCAAAAGGTTTTTTCAAAGAAAAAGCAAGCTTAAGGTTTGCAAAAGTAAGGAAAGGAAAAACGTGGCAGAATCTGTGAAAAACAGAATAGCAGGTAGTAAAGAATTTTTCTGGGGTACTTCTGCAACTCAAATAAAAAACTCAGAACATACGAAATTTTCAAAATTGTATAGATCATTCTGTGTAAAAAATTCAGCTCAAAAAGATGAACTGGTGATTTGTTCTGATTTTTTCCGTCAAGCAGACATAATCTGTTTTCTGGACAACATGTCACAACTTTTGTTTCCCTTATCATAAGAGGCTAGAACTTGGCACAAAGCTTGAAAATAAAGATACAATGATGTTGATACAGTAATAGCAATCATCAAGACCACTAAAAACAGAAGTAAAAACATCTTGGGTTGCCTCCCAACAAGCGCTTTCTTTTACGCCATTAAGCTAGGCATAGAGCAAAAGATGAATCAAGTTTTATCAAGAGAGAGAGAATAGCTAGCCCGCGTAACGGACTCAAAAGGTAACTTGGTTTTATTTCTAGGGAAGTGTTCTATCCCCTTTTTGAGAGTGAATTGAAACTTTATGTTCCCCGCTTTGATGTCAATAACAGCACCAACGGTGCGAAGAAAAGGACGTCCCAAAATAATTGGACATAAAGGTTCACACTCTATATCCATAGTAGTAAAATTTACGGGAACATAATTGTCATTGACAATGATAAGAACATCGTCGATCTTCCCCAAAGGTTTATTTACGGAAGAATCAACAAGACGAACACCAAAATAACAAGGCTCATAGGGCTTCAATTTAAACATATCATACATTCTTTTGGGCATAACGGAGGTACTAGCGCCAACATCACATAAAGCATAGCAAGAGAAGTTATTCGATTTAATTTTAATCATAGGATCCCAACCATCATCTAGCTTCCTAGCTTCTATTCTAAGCTTCTCCTCCCTAGCTTTGATAAGAGCATTAGTGATATGCTCCGTGAAGGCAAGATTTAGTGTGCTAGTGTGGCGTCTCTAGACATTTTGTGTAGTAAGCTAATAACTTCTGAGAGGGTGAAAATATGAAAATCAATATCACTACTATCAAAGGTGGTAGTAGTGTCATCTAGGGTTTGGAACCATCTATGTTCATAGGAGTTTCTTTTCTATGGTTGAGGTATTAGCATCACCATTAATAGGTGCAATGGGACTAGGAGTGTGTTGGGTGCTAATAGTTTGGGTGTCCTCAACAATTTGGATAGTAGCAACTATGAGGTGTGTAGGAAGGTTCTTAATTCTATCATCTTCCTCTTTTTCTCTAGCCCATCTTTCTTTAAGATTAGCCATCATCCTCATATTTTCATTAATTTTCAATTGGATAGAATTAATAGGAGTGGCCTTCCTCTCCTCAAGGGGAGAGGTTCTAATTTTAAGCATCTCAACATCAAGGGATAAGCTATCTACCTTCAAAGAGAGATTATCTAATTTGGCTAATTTCTCTTCTACACTCTTATTGAAGGCTTTTTGGGTAGTGATAAAGTCTCTAAGCATGCTTTCTAATTCAGAAGTGGGGTTCTTGCTGCTACGATAAGTGTTATTGTTCCCATAGTTGGATGGAAACGGTCTAGGATTGCTAGCAAAATTGCCCCTATAAGCATTGTTGTTGAAGTTGTTTCTAGCAATAAAGTTCACATCTACTTGTTCCTGAGCAACCAAAGAATTTAAAGGAACATCACGAGGATCAATAGAGGGTTGCTTGGTAAGTAGAGACATAATTAAGTCAACTTTTTTCATTTAGTGAGGTAATCTTCTCGACAGAGTTTACCTTCCTACCTGTTGGAACGCGTTCGTTGTGCCATTGGGAATAATTGGTCATCATATCATCGAGAAGTTTTGTGGCAGCACCAAGTGTAGTTGACATAAAGGTTCCTCCCACGACCGAATCTAACAGGTTCCGCGAGGTAAAGTTCAAGCCTGCATTAAAGTTTGGATAACCATCCAAGTAGTCAAAACATGTGTAGGGCATTTCTTAACAAGAGATTTCATAAGTTCCCAAGCTTGGGAAACATGTTCATTATCCAATTGCTTAAAATTCATAATGTTACTCCTCAATTGGATAATTTTAGCAGGTGGGTAGTACTTCCCAATAAAAGCATCTTTGCACTTATCCCAAGAATCTATGCTATTCCTAGGCAAAGATTGAAACCAGATTTTAGTCCCTTCCCTCAAAGAGAAAGGAAAAAAGTTTATCTTAACAACATCACCTTCTACTTCTTTATACTTTTGCATATCACATAACACAACAAAACTATTCAAGTGTAAAGCAGCATCATCTCCAGCACCTGACAATTGATCTCTCATAACAATGTTTAACAAAGCAGGTTTAATTTCATAAGAGGTAGCTGAAGTGGCATGTGTGGCAATAGGAGTGCAGATAAAGTCTTTGTTGTTATCACTAGTGAAGTCACACAACTTGGTGTTTTCAGTGGAACCCATAGCAGCAGCAATTGAGGCAGATTTTTTTGTGATTTTTGATATAGGACACAAAGATAAAAACTGAAAGGTAAACTAACAAGACTAAAAAGCAAAGGTAAAAGATAGTGTGCAACTCCCCTATCTTAGCATTTAGAGTCCCCGGCAACGGCGCCAAAAATTTGCTTGATGTGCGGAAGTGATAATGGCTTCTCGCCCTTCGTTGGTTAGCCCAAGTGGAAGGTGAGATGTAGGATAGCAGAAAATTTCCCCTATGTACAGGATAGGGTTTGTCTCCCGTAGGACTCCGGCAGTGATAAGTAGGTGTCAACGACGCAATTGACGTGGACCTGCACACAATACAAATAACTTTGCTCCCACCGGAGTTCAGAGAGGTTGTCAATCACTCCGGCCTTGTTGTTTACAAAGGGTCAAACGCAAGGGATAATGATAATGGTGATAGAAATTAGAAAGTAAAAGTAGGAAATAAATAAGCATGTAAACAATGATGAGAATATGGACCGGGTCCCGTGATGTTCACCAGTGATGTCTCTCTCCCAAAAGACGATAAAACTGCTATGCGAGGTAAACAAATTACAGATGGGCAATTGACATGATTATAAACGCACCGCAAAGCTAACTATGCTACAAAAGAAAGGAAGAGGCTCATAAGCATGGGTCGTACGTCAAAATAAGTAGACTGAAATCCATCTACATCTACTACTAATCATCCACCTTGAGATATCTATCCAGAACATCTCGCTGGTATTAAGTTGCGAGCCCCACCCAAAGTGTAAACCCAAAGAAAAAGACAACTGCATTAAAAATCACTTTGCGTAAAGTAAACAATCGTTGCAACCACGGTTACAAGCACCGTTGTTTCCCCCTTGTGTCAACATCACATCCCCTAGACTCATGTTTCTGTCACTCAAGCGTGTCATCAGGGGGCATGAACCCACAATCGAGCATAGCGTTCCCTCTTGGAGTCACTACCTACTACTTGGCCAAAGAAATAAACAACAACGGAGAACATGAAAGAATTACTTAGGAACAAAAATATAAAAGATAAGAACCAAATATATTACTCAATCACAAACTAAACATAGTCTCATAATCAGATCCCAACAAACTCAGCATAGCAACAGTAGAAAATTACAGATGTGACTCGATCATGTAGGGAAGCTCACGAGGTCTAATCCATGAAGAAAAAAGAGGGGTGGAGAAAATCACATAACTACTATTCACAAACCCATGGTCCAAGGGCGACTACTCACGGATCATCCGGGAAACGTCCATGGTGGAGGGAAAGCTCCCTGAGGTCAATCCTCGCTCCGGCAGGGTGCCGGGAAGAGGTCTGCTGGCGCTCCCGATCTTGGAAGCGCGGCGGCAGCGGAACAAAGGTGATATCACGAAAAGGGTTTTTGTCTTCGGAGATTTCGCGTCACGGAGAATATATAGGCGAAGGGGGGAAGCCAGGGGGCCCACCAGGGGTCCAGGCGCCCCCCGCCGCGGCCAGGCCCTAGGTCGTGCTAGGTGGCCGCATGGGTCCCTGGTGGTGGCCCTCTGGCCCCACCTAGGTGTTTCCGGAAGGTTCCTTCACGCTGATTTTTTTATCTGATTTTCCCGAATTTTTGGAGCACTTTTAATATGGGGGAAACCTGAAATAGAAAAACAGCAGAAAACAGGAACTGGCACTGTGGTGCACTGAGTTAATAAGTGATTCAAAATATGATCAAAAGTGTATGAAAGTGTATCTAGATCATAGCAATATCACACAAAACATGCATGGAGCAAGCAGAAATTATAGATACGTTTGGGACGTATCAGGGACAATTAGATTTACGTTCCCCCTCAAAAAGGGAATGAAACACTTCCCTCGAAATAAAATCAAGTTAGCTTATGAGTCCCGTACACGGGCAATCTATTCTTTTGATATTGACAAAACTTGATTTTCTTCTATCATGCTTAGCGAAAATGCATAAAAGAAAGCGCTTGTTGGGAGGCAACCCAAGATGTTTTTATTTTCAGTTTTAGTGGTCTTGATGCTTCTTACTAATGTAGCAACATCATTGTATCTTTATTTTCAAGCTTTGTGCCAACTTTTAGCCTCCGATTGCAAGAAAGTTCAAAAGTTGTGACATGCTGTCCAGAAACAGATTTTGCCCCCTTGACGGAAAAATTCGGCTAAAATCACCAGATCATATTTTTGATCTGAATTGTTTTGACAACATGATTCATATAATTGACTTTTGTGCATCTGCTCTGAGTTTTTTGATTTGAGTTGCACAAGTACCCGGAAAAAATTATTTACTACCTGCTGGTCTGTTTTTCACAGATTCTACCAAGTTTTGCGTTTTCTTCATTTTGCAAACCTTACGATTGCTCTTTCTTTGCAAAAACTTTTTGGCAATCTTGAGAAATAGTATCTCTTCAAGACTATCTTTATTTTTAGCGGAGAAAAAATATTTTATCATGGGTACTAACCACTCAATCAGCTTATGATGAGTTTCGTATGAAGGGAGTTTTCAAGTATGCGAAGGAAGATGATGAAAGAAGATTCGGCAGTTTTCAAGCTTGGGGATGACCCCATGCACCCCCAAGAAATATCCAATGAGACTCAAGCGTCTAAGCTTGGTGTTGCCCCCGTGCATCCCCTTCTCCATCAACAATCATCATTTCGCCCTTATCCATACTATATTTTTATCGCTTCATATGTTATGTGCTAGACTTGGAGCGTCTTTGTAAGGCCCGATATGTGGTACTGTTCCATTCTAGATGTTTCTATCCAGATCCGGGGACGAAGCACATATCGGTCCCACCGCGACATATGACGAAGTCATACGCCCCGGATTTCCAACATGATATCACAACATTACAGATACAAGGATACAACATCTCATACAATCGGCATACAACTGCCTTAAATACAATACATAACCGGAAGGTACATGTCTGAGTACAGATTACAATCAAATGCCTACTGGCAAAGAAAAAAACATCGATCCCCATAACCACACGGGTCCAGGCCCTCCGCCGGGATCCGCCTAACTAGCCGTCGTCGAGTCTCGACGTGAAACGTCGATCACCGTACCTGTTGTCAATCAAGAACCCTGAAAAGAGTTTGGGGGTAGTATCATGAGTACAGAAGTACTCAGCATCCAACTGTAGTGGTCATTTGACCTAGCAAGGACTTCATCACTCGTCATTCTAGGACAACTAGTAGTTTACGGTAAGGATGGGGTAAGTGGCGAGGTTGCTGCCGCACTAGCATTTATGAAGTGGCTAACGATCTAGAGAGTAAGATAAGAAGCCAAGCATTCGATCAGGAATCGCCTCCAACAAGTCTTTCTATTAACTACTACGCAAACATAACACCTATCCTATCCTTGTCCTCCTCTTTGCATCCCGACGAAGAAGAAGCAGTCAAGGCACACACACACGTTTGATCAAATTATATTAAGATTACCTCGGTTGCTGTTGTCTATGAAGAGGACGTAGGTCTCAAGTCGTCCATAACCGTGGACATGGATTTTCGAAAAGATTTAACCCTGCAGGGGTGTACCAACTGCCCATTACAAGGCTCCGCACGCACGTCCATCTCTCTCAGTTGCTACCCATCACAGGCAACCATTTTATGATTTAGTTCCGAGAGATCCGAAACGACAGGTCCCTCTAACTAACAACGAACAAATCCGGGTGGCCCCCGGGGAGTCGACACCCAACCCAAAAGCCGGCCACGCTCTCGGATTGGACTCTTTCGTATGGACAAGGTCGGGGTTAGCCTCACCTATATAACAGGGGACTTCCCTAGCTCACCAGTGTGGACCAACAAAGAAACTCTGTCTCTGCTGGCCCGAGTTGTTTTTAAATCCACTCGCTGCAGACCAGTTACGCACACGGTTTCAAATGGTAAATCAGCTTGGGCCACCTCTAGAAATGTTTGAAGCTAGGTAGGTTAGAAGAGGGGACCCTATAGTATCCCACATGCGGTTAGGCACGCTTAGTCTTAAAACCAATACCCGGAACTCGAATGGAACAAAGCGTCGGGGCGGGATAGCCTAGACCTTCCATCCTTCTTCGAATATAGTCAACATTATAATAATCATATCATCAACAACAATAATAATAATGTGATATCTCAAACCAAGGAGTAATAGGGTAAAATCGTAGCATCCTAAGCATGCATACTAAGCAGGGGCTGATCAACGAGCAATAGTAACATAACAGTACAAGGTTTGCTGGGACGGGGCATGGCTGTATCGGTTTGAAAGAGGCTGTAAGCATGTGGTAGGATCAAACATCAAACCTAACCTAGACTAGCATGCAAACCGCTGGTTGAAATCGAACGGATCATAAGTAATGTATAGTCCTTGCCTGTTGATAAGTCGGGCTCCGAAGGTGTAGTTGATCGCAAGCTCGCATTGTCTCCGAGAGTATCCGCGGGAGCACACAAGAAGGAAACACTGGAAAGAAATCAACGGTGCACTACTATTACTATGGCGCAATACAAGATCAAAGAGACAACACAAGGCACAGCAACGCGATACGGACCTAACGTCGAGAGCGGTTACTAGCAGGTTAAGTGAGGTATTCGTCACACACGACGATACCGCACGTTTATATTGGTTCAAGTTGTTTAGCTACATGTGAGCAAAAGGTTGTTAACATGGCATATCACTCAAGCATGGCATGTCACACAACCATGGAAAAATGTGAAGCACAAAATAAACTATCTATGCTAGTCAATTTAAGTGAGGCACAATCCTAAACATGGCACAACACTATGTACCCCACGACAATTAAAAGATTTGGTACTGTTCTGTCCTAAACAATATTTTACGTTGGTTAACAACAGCAAACAATAGCATAAACACAAAGTACATGAAAAACTAATTAATATACATATAAAGAACACTCCAAACGGAGTGACGGTTAACATCACGAAGCACACTTTAGAGCAATGCGTAAACAGGATAATGAATGCAAACATGCTCACAAATGATATGCAATTAAGGTAGACATGGCAGGGAAGGCATGGCAAAATGAATCATGTGAAAAGGCATCATGAACAACTAGTTATAGCCCATGCAAAATGCAATAAAACATTACTGGTCTAGGACTTGGTGAAAATCAGGAGAACATGGCAGAAACTGTTATTTTTATGCTGTATAAACAGGGGTATAACTATATGCAAAAGTGCAGAAAATGACATAGCAATATATGAGCATGAACTAGACATGATGGTGATCAGGTACAAAAAAGAATCAAGGTCATAGGCATCATAGATCAAAAGATATTAAGCAAACAACATGGCATCAGAACGTTACAGACTTAGAGAAAAACGGAGGTGGCTGTCAAAAACAGTGGCATAGACACTTTGGAGCAGAATATAACCATGACCAGGAATGCTAACATGACGGAAGTAGACATGATGCTTAACAATATGCAACAAGAATCACTCAATTCCGATAAACGGTCGCGACACACTCGTCGACCGAAGTTGCAACAAAATATAAACAGCAGCACACTAACAGCAGGGTAGCTACTTTGGTTGAAGATACAATCAACATGCAACAAGCAAATATGGCATGTGAATGCATGGAACTGAAGTAGAAACAATGCTTAACAGGATGCAAAAGGAATCAATCAATTCTGACGAACGGTTGCGATGCAACCGTCGCCCGAAGTTGCAATAAATAACAGTTCGGCAACAACAGCACAGCTAACGATCTGGTACCCACTTCGACGCAGAAATAAATTATCTAGACAGCCTCAAACGGAAAAACTTTCTACATACGAACGCTAGAGCACGCAAAATTGGGAAATTCATCTTTTGGGCGCTACACGATCCGAGTTACGGTTTGATCACAGATATCGTCGCAAAAACGTAACAGCAGCAATATTTCCAGGACTTAGTCAAAAATTAGATAAAATGAAAAACAGAGAACAGAAAAAGGGGCCTGACCCTTAATGGGCTCGGCCCAACTAGAGGCTGGGAGGCCGGCTCAGGCCGAGAGGCGCTGGTGGGCCGGCTGGTTCTGGGCCGTGGTTGCTGGGCCATGGGGGTGCCTAGCCCACGCGATGGCTGGAGGAGGCTGCTCGGCCGTACCCGACGAGGCAGCCGCGGCTGCTGGCGGCACCGACGAGGCTGCGGCCTCCGGCGAGTCCCGTGGCGGCTCTCGGTGCATAGGCGGTGGCGGCGCGAGCTCTGGACGGATCCGGCCGGTGGGAGCGCCGGCGGGCGGCGGGGCGAAGCGGCGAGCCAGATCAGGGCGCGGGGAGCTCGGGTCCAAGAGGCCATGGCCATGGAGGCTGACCTGCGGGAGGAAGAAGAGGCAGGGGTCAGGGGAACAGGAGAAGAAGATGAGAGGGAAGAGAGGGAGGGAGAGATGGCCGCGGGGAGGTGGTGCCCGGCTGGGGCGCGGCTCGCTGGTAGCCGGCGGCGGCTTCGGGCCCGGGCGGCGGGCTAGAGGAGAGAGGAGATAGGTGCGGTTGGTGGGAGCTCCAGGGGGTGAAGTGGCACGCTATGAGCCACCGGATACCTGGATCTAACGGTTGAGGACAATTCTGGCTAGGGTTTCGGGATTTGGGGGGTATTTGGGGCAGATCTGGACAAGTGGAGGGGGTGGCTGCAAATTTTGGCTAGGGGAAACCCTAGAAAGAGGTGGGAGAGTGGTGGTCTTTATATAGCCCAGGTGGCTGGCAGTTTGCAAAAACATCCCCGGTTTCTCTCTCGCGCGTCCGGTGTTTACGTTTCTCACCGCCGGGTGTCCGCAGTACCTCCGATTCGGGTAAAACTTCGAACTGCGCAATCAGCGCGTCGAGCCGGCGGCGTTCACCTCGCGATGGAACCGTTCCGAGAACAATTTCCGGCGTGCTATAAAAATATCCCGTTTAATTATTAAACGGGGTTTTTGTTTCGTTGGCTACGGCTGGTCTGATGAAACCCGGTGTCGCAAAGGTCAAGTGTCAGGGTGGCAAGGGTCGGTCTCCATCCGATACGAGATAAGATGTCGGGACCCGGGGTTAGCGTATGTAATTCCAGTCACGATACAATCACATGGAGAGCCGAGAGCCGTACCCACTTGTCTAAGCAGACAAGGCCAAGCACAGAACACTCTCGGAAAGCATCAAACGTGAAGGGCATCCCATCCAGGCCGGATGATCAACTGAGATGGGTCCTCATCGTCCGCTCACAAGTCTAAATGATTATGGGTGGTGAAATCCCATACTCATAGACAAGTCGCCTCAACCATGTTGTCGATTGAATCCTAACTCTTACATATACTTACTCCAGCCTGATCACTTAGTCGGGGTCTAGGGCGGGCTCGATCATACAACAAAGTGTGCACGTGACAGAGTCACGAACAATCGCATCGCGATGCCCCAAGCTGCGCACATATAAGGGCCACTTGGTGTATAAAAGACCGCCAGCCAGATCACAACTAAGGTCTCGAAAACCCATACTAAGACATGCATGTTATAAACATACAAGCAGCACACATGCCTAGTATGAACAGCAGGTATCATCACATGACTCTACGAAGTACTCTTTATAGAATATACACATAGAGCATACAAAGATCACATGTCTGTGATCACATTACATCATACAACGGAAGCAAATTAGGTCTGAGTACTGACAAGTTTAACAAATGGCTTAGAAAAGCCTTGTAAACAAACATGCCCTTCCACGAGGGACCAGACTGCTGTCTGGGACTATGCTAACTTAGTCAACATCGAGCTTCACGAAGGTGACTCCATCGGGGTCCGGGTTCTCATCTAAAACATAGAATAAGAAAACGTGAGTACAAAGTCGTACTCAGCAAGACTTACATCAGAACTATACTAGTCATGCTCAAGTATCAAGGTAAAGGAGGTGGGGTTCAACATGCAGAAGTGCCAGATTTGACTTGGCTAATCCTATACTACGAGTACCAGACTTTGAGGTAAGAAGCGTACACGAGTCCACTACATCTCCAACCAATACACCACTATGGTGCATTCCTCGACTTCCCCACGAGAAAGCACACCATAGCACTCACGCTTATCTTGCGAGTTTTATAAGTATCCATTCAAGTTGTCTATGATCAAGTAGAGGTGTCCAAGTAGTCCATAACCGCGGACACGGCTATTCGAATAGTTCATTAACCCTGCAGGGGTGTACATCTTCACACGCGTGTCATCGCTTATCGCCTCATTCTTGTCATCCTTCAAGCGGATGTCGGACGTGGATGAAACCAAGGCACTACCCTCACATCACCTTCTCTAATCCAGGAGTCGACTACCTGAGTTTGTCACCGCTCGAGAGTCCGGCCGGTTCCACGAAACGGACTCAGATAATGTAAGGGACCGAGACGCCACCTTTGACAGATGGTTTCACTGCCTCACAGGTCCACCCACATATCTATACATAAATCAAATGGAAAGCCCGAATCTAGTGTGACTCCTGGACCGGATTGGGTACGTAAAGAGGCCAAACGGGGCTCCCATAAAACCCTACATGTGGTCATACTCTTTGTCTTGGATCACAAAACAGGAACTCGGGGCCTAGGGCAGTGTTCAACGAGACAACCCACTGTGTACTCCTACACAGCCTCTCATCGTTCACCTTTGTTTAGGGTGGATTCACCAACACGTTTCACTTTCATCAACACCACTGTGTTCATTCCATCCCGACTCACAATCAAAACATCCTCATTGTACCACTAAGCAGCAAAAGCAGTAACAGTTGTAGGGGCCACATGCTCATCAACCAACTCCTAAATCTGCTAGGATTGTGGTTTGCTTAATACGGTGGCAAAATGATAGGTCATGCATCGGAATGGGTTCAACTATGCGAAAGAACGTGTCTCGATGATCTCCTAAACATGCATAAGCGAGACTGAGAGGGAAGTAGGATTTTATAGACAAGATCAATGGGGTTTGCTTGCCTTGCTGACGATACACGGTTCTTAACGGTGGTCTTCTTCTTCGGGGGGGGATCACCGTCTCGGAGGCACTGTTACCGGCACAATCATCAACAAGAGGGGGACAACTTTCAAAATAAAAAATGCACATACACATGATAAGGTTGTCCATGATGTGAATGGTACTGGTTTGTAGCATATTCAATTTAATTGAAGTATATTGCATTTGAAATGCAAATTCAAACTTCAAATTTGAATTCAAATTAAGCCATATGCACATTTTGTACTGTTGCCCCATTTTAAAATGGTCAAACATAAAAACAAATTGCATATTCTTAATCCTTGTATTTTTCTGATAATTTTTCATATATTATATGTTTAATTTGGAGTTCATATGAATTAGTTATGAATTTCCAAAGTTTAACTCATTTTCTGGATTTTTCTCTGTTTTAATTAATTCTTTTAAATTCTGGAATTTGGTTTATTGCGTCATGCTGAGGTGGGGGTGATGTCACAGGGGGGGCTGACAGGTGGGGTCGGGGTGTCAGTGGGAGAGGGGTTAAATCCGTGGTTAATTAATTTAACCAGACGGTTTAAGGGGGTAGGGCCCACCTGTCAGTGACCCAAGGGTCAACTAATAGGGGATTAGCCCCTTAAGCTAATCGGGCCCGCCGGCGGTTAGCCGCCGGTGACCACCAGCGCGGCGGAGCTGCACGGGGAGGAGGCTCCCGGCCTCCAAAATACGCGCACGAAGCACCAGGAGAGAGCCCTTGCTCCCGCGCGTCCAGTGGACCCATTGGGGGGGTCACTGGCGTGCTCCAGAGCTCGGGAGCAACGACCATGGCGGCGGCCGAAACACTGCCTCGCCGGAATCCAGCCACGGGGTGCTAAAAGGCCAGCGGAGTGGGAGGAAAAGGAGAGCTCCTTACGCTGAACGCGACGGTGAGCTCGGGGTAGCCGGAGGAGGCGAGGTGGCGGTGGAATTCGTGGAGACGAGCTCGGCGGCCGGCGATGAATTCTTGAAGCGGACGTCTCCTCCAGTGGCGCTTGGCTCGAATTGACACGGAAGCTTGATGGAGACGTGGACGGGGAGTTCAACGGACACGGCGGTGCGGCGAGGGGAGCAAGGTGGCCACGCGCTCTACGGCGGCGTGCTCCGCTAGGGCTACTGGTGGCGCTGGATTCACGGGGAAGAGAGACAGGGAGGAAGCCAGAGGAGGGGGAAAGGGTGCGGGGCTTCTGGGCGAGTTGCGTGGCGCGAGGAGGAGGCTTGGGGGGTTCCAGGCGAGCCTCGGTGGCGTCCACGGTGCTCGGCTCGCCACCGAGCTGCTTGGAGGCGAGGGGAGGAAGACGACACGGCGAGCTGGGCTGGGCCGGCTACCGGGCCAGGTGGCCAGGGGGTGGGCTGGATTTCCTTTTGTTCTTTTTCTTTCTGTTTTTCCTTTTCTGTAAATATGTTTTGCCCTGAATAAAATAGCAAGGCATTTTATAAAATGATGAAAACTTTTATGTGGGCTTATAACATAAATAGTTAGCCACTCATAAGTTTTGTTGACTTTTGAAATTCAAACAATTTTAATTTAAATTCAAATTGGAGTTAAATTTAATTTCCAAAGCACCTTTTGAATTTTTGAATATTCCATGGGCATGGGAAAATCCCCAAACCACTTTTGCAATGATCAGCATCATGTATAGGAATTTTCCAAATATTCAAATGATTTTTGGAAAAAGATTTTTATCTGGCCATTTATTTAAATTCTCAGGGCTTTTCTTTTCCCCATTTTTGATTTTCTTTTTGAATTTTTCATGATGCAAAAGGGCACAAACAATCCTAGCACTTACCCTAGTTGGGGTTCTGACATAAGAAGGGGGAAAATAATCGTCGATCGATAAATCGGGGATGCAAACACCGCAAACAATTCAGACAATCAAACAATTCACGGAGAAAACAAAATTTTTAATTTTTGTGAAATCTGGGCTGTTACAGTCTCGCTCTTTAATTTTATAGTTAGTTTTAGTTTTTTTGCTGTTCATAACAAGTTGGATCCTATCCTTCATTGTTTGGGATAGAAACACGCTCCACTCCACCGTAGAACAGAACATAGGCTTGCATGCTTATCTTTCTTTTTGTGTGTGTTCTTTATCTTTTCATAGCTACTGTCATGTTTAGCTCTTAGTTTTCATGATTATCTTTTTAAGAGCTTTTTTAGGTTGTTCTAGGAACTCTCTTGAGTCTTCATGTTTATCTAGTTCAGAGAGTTGGCTTGTTGCACTGAGTTATGTGTCTTGCATGAGTAGGTAATTAAGGTTGCTATTACAAGTGTAGTTGTAACATACAATAGTTTTGAGGTATTTATTAGAGTAATGTTTGGACATCAAGGTGCCAAGAGCTTGAGCCTATTAGTGATAGGTGTCGTATTTTGGGAAATCCGTGCTTATTTTCAAAAACTACAAAAAAATAGTTGAGAACTCTAGCTACTAGATGGATCACTAACCTCTAGAGGGGTTGGAATATATAGAGTACCCTCACATACCATGGGTCGAGGATGCGCAAGGATAACCAAACCCCCATACACTACTCCTCGGGGTACTTGTCTCTTTGTGAACCCCCCGATTAGATAAACAGTTACCGATAATAAGTGCATGAGTTCTTCGGACTAATGTGAGTATTCGAATGTTGGCACTTCCACCTTCCCATATTTTGCTAGCCTCTTCGGTACCGGGAATTGCCCTTTCTCACCTTGAGAGTTGGCGCATACTTCGTCGGTGCATCCAAACCATTGGCATGATACACTCTGTCATCATAAACCTCCCTATATCTTCCTCAAAACAACCACCATACCTACATATCAAGGCATTTCCATAACCTTTCCAAGATACATTGCCATGCAACATCCACCATCTCATGACTTGATCTTCATGTTATACATGATTTTTCTTGATCGAGGAGCCGCATGATAGTTGGGCTTTGCCCTTATTACTGCTACATGCCGTGCTAGTATCATTGCATATCCTACTACACCGGCAGAGGCATATATTTGCATACATCATGATAGTTTTCAACTTTCTTTATGTTGAGTAATTCTTGTAAAGTGTGAATATCTTCTATATTCTTGTAAAATATAGAGTGTTTCCCTTAAAGAGGAAAAGATCCCAAAGAGAAACATTAAAAGATCCCAAAGAGGACAAATGAGAGATAAATAGAAAGAGCCAAAGAGGCCACAAAAATACAAAAAAATAGAAAAAGAATAAAAAAGAAATAAAAAGAGAGAAGGGGACAGCACTACTATTCCTTTAGAAAGATCCACACTCGTACTCCATTTCTATATTTGTACTCCATAGAGATTATCGTTCATGCATGATTATGTGGGGACCCTTACACTATAGAACTTGGCTTGCATATTCCAAGGATGAGCCTCCTCAAATTAGCTCTAGGTCCTCATGAGAAAGCAAGTTGGATGCACCCCACTAGTTCCATTGGTGATCTTACCTTAGCTCATATGTGCATCCGTTGCATGGCAATCCCTACTCCTACATCATAGCTATCATTTGGCCTTCTCTCACCTATGATTGTTCTCATTGATGTGATCCTTTCATACTTTTTGGTCTTCCTTCCCCATCATTCTCTCTTTGCCATCCTAAGTGATAACGTATCTTTGTCGCGTTCATCCATTGCATGAGTGCTCAAAGTCGAAAGGGAGAGGATCAGTTTGACTTGTACCTGACTAGTGGTCTGGCGATGAGTCAAAATAAGATCCCGAAGGAGACCAAGTGTGAAACTTTGGTAGATTGAGTTCTCAATTAAACTATATATTTTTTATTCTCTAATCCCATCTCCCATTGCTTGCATGCAAACACCATTTGGAGACATTCGAATCACAAACACCTGACTAGATTGCTAGTTTCAATACTAGATATAGACTCTTTCGTGTTATTATCTTGACTTGAATTGCATATCTTACTTGCTTTACTTTGAAGTTCTTATATGTGTGTTAGCATGTCACCATAGAAATTATCTGTGTTATCATTTACCTACTCGAGGACGAGCAGGAATTAAGCTTGGGGATGTTGATACGTCCCAAACGTATCTATAATTTCTGCTTGTTCCATGCACTTTTATGTGACATTGCTACATGTTTTGCTACACTTTTATATCATTTTACACATAATTGGACTAACCTACTAACTCAGTGCTCCCAATGCTAGTTTCTGTCTGCTGATGTCTTTAGTTGCAGTGATTTTCCCCAATTTAAAATGCCAGAAAAATTCCAGAAAAATCAGAATAGAAATCGGCATCACGAAAGCTTTCGAAACAACCGAAGATGTGTCGGAGAGGGGCCACTGATGGCTTCTCGCACCTCGTTGGTTACCCCAAGTGGAAGGTTGAGATGTAGCACAACAGTAAATTTCCCTTGGCAAAGATACCAAGGTTGACATCGAACTAGGAGGACTCCAACGTTTACAAGTATATGGTTCGGCAAGTGAGGTGTTGTTTACGATAATCACTTGCTTCGCCTGGACCTGCACACACAACAAATATCTTTGCTCCCAACGAGTACAGAGAGGTTGTCAATCTCTCCGGCCTTGTCGGTTACAAAGGATAAAATGCAAGGGTAGGTAGTAGTGATAATTGCAACAGAAAGTAAAAGCAGGAAGTAATTGAGGGTGTAAACAGTGGTGGAAATATGGACTGGGGTCCCATGAAGTTCACTAGTGATGTCTCTCTACCAAACGACGATAAACAACACTGCAAGGTGAACAAATTACAGCTGGGCAATTGCCAGGATTAAAAACGCACCGCAATGCTAACAATACTACAAAAGAAAGGTAGAGGCTCAAAATCATGGGTAGTACGCCAAGACAAGTAGACCGAAATCCATCTGCATCTACTCACTAATCATCCACCTTTAGATATCTATCCAAAACATCTCGCTGGTATTAAGTTGCGAGCCCCACCCAAAGTGTAAACCCAATGCAACAGACAACAGCATTAAAAGAACTTTGCGTAAAGTAAACAATCCTTACACCCGCAAGTACAAGCACCGTTGTTTTCCCCCTGTTGGCAACAACACATCCCCTAGACTCATGTTTCTGTCACTCAAGCTATTCATTAGGGGGCATGAACCCACAATCATGCGTAACGCTCCCTCTTGGAGTTTTTGAGGCTTTTATGATAGTATGATCACACCCTACTTCCTTTATAACAAAAATTATATGTTACAACAGATATTTACTTGGTGAGGGGGGTGATGAGGAAGGAGAAAGCAAAATCACAATCAGATAGAGAGTACAAGTTGGGTAATGGAAGGCCCTAGTCCTTCATTCATCAATCTACCACTTGGCCAAAGCAATAAACAACATCGGAGAACATGAAAGAATTACTCAAGAACATAAATATAAAAGGAGAAGAACAAAATATATTACTCATCACAATCTGAAAATAATCTCATAATCCATCAGATCCCAGCAAACTCAACATAGCAACAGCAAAAAGAATTACATGTGTGCCTTGATCATGTAGGGCAGCTCACAAGGTCTAATCCATGAAGAACATAGAGGGGGAGAGGACATCACATAGCTACTGATCATGGACCCATGTTCCAAGGTGGACTAATGACGACTCATCCGGGAAGCATCCATGGTGGCGGAGAAGCTCCCGGAGGTCAATCCTCCCTCCGGCAAGGTGTCGGGAAGAGGTCTTCTAGTGCTCCCGATCTTGGAAGTGCGGCCGCGGTGGAACACATGCAAGATCGCGAAAAAGGCTTCTATCCTCGGGGGTTTCGGGACGAGAGAGATATATATAGGCGAAGAGGGGCAGCAAGGGGGGCCACCAGGAGTCCAGGCGGCCTGTCGTCGATATGTGACGGCAGATGCCATGGGGATGGCTAAAGTGGGGGGAAGACGCGAGGAAGAAGATGTCGGTGGTGCCGAAATCGGGTTGGGCACAAACACGGTGAAAGACACCACGATGTACCCAGGTTCGGGGCTCTCCGGAGAGATAACACCCCTACTCCTGCTTGTCTCTTCTATATCAATGGAACTGAACTACAATAACTGCTTCTCTATCTTCTCAGGGGAAGGTGAGCGCGCCATGGGCAAGGCTCTGTCCTACTTCCCTGAGGAGTAACTACAAGCAGTGAATGAACTGAGGACAATATGAGTAATGGTGTGAATGAGCGGATCGTCCCCCACGCAGGAGGGGTACCCCGGGCTCTTATAGCATGAGCCCGGGGTAAATCGGTAACTTCACTACCGATTGGGCCCAGCTGTCATCCTCTAATCGGCTGGGTCCCACCGACTTCTCCTCTCCGGGTGATCCGGACCCGATAAGCGGCGGCCCATGCCGTAGGCTTGTAGGGCATGATGATGAACAGTGGAGCTAGGAGGTGCGGTCCTGTCGCCCTGTCTGCGGAATCGGCGGAGAGGTCGACACCGCATCTCTGACAGATCTTCGATGTGACTTGGCTTCTCTGCCACCCTGATCTCTCGGGATTGCGCATTTATGACCTCGTACTTGGACCTCCGACTGGTCTCGGGGTCAACTTCTCCAGGGGTAGTAGGCCGCACCGATTGCGCCTGGGCCGACTGGTGGTTATCGGCAGGGTCGATTGCTCTAGGCAGTCGGCCGTGCTGATGCCCCCCTCCGCCCAGCTGCGGGCCAATCGGATAATGGTCTTTGACGACAACAGGGTGGGCCGGTTGCGCCTGGGCCGACTGCTGGCATTCGGTACGGCTGATTGTCCAGGATCAATCGGCCGTACGCCTGCCCAGCTCGGCCCAGCTGCAGCCCAATCGGTCCATCCTTGGCTCTCCGAGCCGCACTCGCTGCACCGCTATTTCTTGATGAAGGTGCCCCTGCCATCATGACAGCTGCGTGCACTCGGCCATCCTCTCTGCCGGGTGCTGCGCTGCAGCCCCTGGTCGAGAGCGGATCCGTGACACACAAGAAGATGCGAATCTCCCTGGGATATGCCTCGGCGAAGCTGCCGATGAAGAGGCGATGACTGCCGACCTGCAGCAACACACCGGGTGGCAGGGGTGCACCGGCCCCGTACCTCGCCGAGTAGTCCACCACATAGTCGATTGCCCCACGCCTAAAAATCAGGCCAGAGGCATGGCTACCGCCTGATGCAGAGGAAAATCCCGTCTGGATCTTTATTCCAGTCGACGCCTCGGTCTGCCGCACAGTGGGCGCCAACTGTCGTCGATATGTGACGGCAGATGCCATGGGGATGGCTAAAGTGAGGGGAAGACGCGAGGAAGAAGATGTCGACGGTGCCGGAATCGGGTTGGGCACAAACACGATGAAAGACACCACGATGTACCCAGGTTCTTGGCTCTCCGGAGAGATAACAACAGATGCCGTACGCTTTTAGGGCATGATGATGAACAGTGGAGCTAGGAGGTGCGGTCGCGTCGCCCTGTCCGCGGAATCGGCGGAGAGGTCGACACCGCATCTCTGACAGATCTTTGATGTGACTTGGCTTCTCTGCCACCCTGATCTCTCGGGATTGCGCATTTATGACCTCGTACTTGGACCTCCGACTGGTCTCGGGGTCAACTTCTCCAGGGGTAGTAGGCCGCACCGATTGCGCCTGGGCCGACTGGTGGTTATCGGCAGGGTCGATTGCTCTAGGCAGTCGGCCGTGCTGATGCCCCCTCGGCCCAGCTGTGGGCCAATCGGATAATGGTCTTTGACGACAACAGGGTGGACCGGTTGCGCCTGGGCCGACTGCTGGCATTCGGTACAGCTGATTGTCCAGAATCAATCGGCCGTACGCCTGCCCAGCTCGGCCCAGCTGCAGCCCAATCGGTCCATCCTTGGCTCTCCGAGCCGCACTCGCTGCACCGCGATTTCTTGATGAAGACGCCCCTGCCATCATGACAGCTACGTGCACTCGGCCATCCTCTCTGTCGGGTGTTGCGCTGCAGCCCCTGGTCGAGAGCGGATCCTTGACACACGAGAAGATGCGAATCTCCCTGGGATATGCCTCGGCGAAGCTGCCGATGAAGAGGCGATGACTGCCGACCTGCAGCGACACACCGGGTGGCAGGGGTGCACCGGCCCCGTACCTCGCCAAGTAGTCCACCACATAGTCGATTGCCCCACGCCTAAAAATCAGGCCAGAGGCATGGCTACCGCCTGATGGAGAGGAAAATCCCATCCGGATCTTTACTCCAGTCGACGCCTCGGTCTGCCCCACGGTGGGCGCCAACTGTCGTCGATATGTGACGGCAGATGCCATGGCGATGGCTAAAGTGAGGAGAAGACGCGAGGAAGAAGATGTCGAAGGTGCCGGAATCGGGTTGGGCACAAATACGATGAAAGACACCACGATGTACCCAGGTTCTTGGCTCTCCGGAGAGATAACACCAGATGTCGTAGGCTTTTAGGGCATGATGATGAATAGTGGAGCTAGGAGGTGCGGTCCCGTCGTCCTGTCCGCGGAATCGGCGGAGAGGTCGACACCGCATCTCTGACAGATCTTCGATGTGACTTGGCTTCTTTGCCACCCCAATCTCTCGGTATTGCGCATTTATGACCTTGTACTTGGACCTCCGACTTTTCTCGGGGTCAAATTCTCCAGGGGTAGTAGGCCGCACCGATTGCGCCTGGGCCGACTGGTGGTTATCGGCAGGGTCGATTGATCTAGGCAGTCGGCCGTGCTGATGCCCCCCTCGGCCCAGCTCCGGGCCAATCGGATAATGGTCTTTCACGACAACAGGGTGGACCGGTTGCGCCTGGGCCGACTGCTGGCATTCGGTACGGCTGATTGTCTAGGATCAATCGGTCGTACGCCTGCCTAGCTCGGCCCAGCTGCAGCCCAATCGGTCCATCCTTGTCTTGAAAGGTTGCTTTCACTTGGGTGAGCCTACCCGGGTACCAATCCCCCGACAGTAGCCCCTAAAGCTGTAAAGGTTCATCGGTCATTTGACTGCGGGGCCTTTGCACTTTTTCAATCTTTCTCCAATATTTTCCGAGTGCTATGGCCTCATCAACTGCGTCGCTCCGAGTTCGTCGACCGACTCGGAGCTCACACTCGGCTGGCCAAGATTCCATCCGATCTGATTTGAATCATCTCCGGTTTCCTATCTTCACTTTTTGAGAATAAAATCCCTCGCCGATTACCTTCCAACGGTTACCTCCGATTCTCCCGGGATGCAGTCAATGGACCGGGGCCCACGACCCATGCGCGACTTGACGTAACTGCAGACCTCGACCCCCACGTCGCACGCCTCGCCTCCCGTGCTAGGATTTCTTGCGCCGGTCTGCCGGTTGGTCTCCCTGTGTGCTAGGTCACACCAGGCCACACGGCCGCAACCGGATCCCACTCCCCACCTGCGCCGCCCATATAAGCCACAGGGGGGGGGGGCCCTTGGACTCTTCCTTCTTCCAAACGCCTTCTTCCTCCTCCACCTCCTGCTCTTCGTGCGCGCCATTGCTGCTCCTCCTGAAGCTCTCCGTCGCGCTCGCCTCTCCGCCTCCGCGCACGGGATCCGCTCCGGCCGCACACTCGCGTGCTGCTCCGCCACCGCGGTAATCTCTCGCCGCTAGCTCCTCATTATCCTTCTCTTTCCTCCCGCGAACTCCATGGCTCCCCGGCTAGACATCTCTTAGGCCAGCCGCGGGTGCTGGAAGGGCGCCACGGTCACCGCGGATGCCATCCAAGCTCTGGTTCGTGCCCGCAAGATGCCGGCTGAGGTCCGGTGGCGCGTTCCTGGCGCCAAGATTGTTCCAGCTGGCGAGAGGGTCGTCTTCCTTGCTCACTTCGAGCGTGTATTCGGACTCCCCGCCAGCACCTTCTTCTGAAACTTCCTCGACTTCCATCGCTTGCAACCACATCACCTCGCGGCGAACTTCATTATGATCCTCTCCGGCTTCATCACGCTGTGTGAGGGGTATCTCGGCTGCCGCCCAAGCGTTGCTCTTTGAAAGCGGTTCTTCAACCTCTGAGCTCACAATGCTTGGACGGGAGCTGTGGTGTCGTCTGCCACGGAAGGTGGCGAGCCAACATATTCGACTGACATGACCGACTGCGGCATTTTCCTCGTCGCAGCCGTCAAACCTAAGTACAAAAGTCCCGAGATCGTCCAGTCATGCAAGAACTGGCAGATCACCATCTTCTACGTCAAATCGCCCGATCAAGGACCCGACCTCCTGAACCTTCCCGAGTTCTCCCTCGCCCGGCCGACTGAGAAGCATTAGTGGTAGTTGAAGTATGGTGTCGGAGACCTTGACCTGGATGCTCAAGTCGCTCGGGTTGCTCAGCTGGAGCAAGAGGGGCTCCTGCCGACTGATCTTGTCGCTGCTTGGCTTCAAGCCCGAGTGCTTCCTCTACACCGCCGAGTGCACCACATGTGTGACATGTCGGGCCCCCGAGACCCCACTCGGCTCTGCACTTGGCGAGTGAAGCTCGAAGACCTTTGCGCTAGGCTAAGGGCTATTACATCAAGTTCCTTTCCTGATCCTTTCCTCTTCGGCCTTGAGTACCTACACCACCGACAGAAACCACCCGTGGTATGTCCCGACTGGTCCCTTTCTCCGATTGCTTTTGCCTTATACTCGATTTCTCTGACAACTTTCTTCTTCTTGCTTAGCATTTCATACAATCTGATCTGATGGAAGACGGTAAAATGGCCGGCATGTAAGCCCCCGACCGCGAGGAAGATGACCCCGCGGACTTCGAGTACAGTGGTGAGGCTCCTCTCTCCGAATCCGATGATGACGACGCCGATGATGGCGAATCCTCCGGGGAGTCCTCCGAATCCGAAGATCCCGCTGATGGTGCCAACGCGGAGGCCGACAACCCCAGGAACGCCGACACCCGACCTGCTGCTCAAGGGGGTACGCCTGACCCTTCCCTTGAGCAATTTATGGCCGAATGGAGCGATGACGATAGTGTCTCAAAGGTTGGTAATTCTGATGCAGCTCCTCGCGCCAAGCCACCGAAGGTGCCGACTAAACGCGCCTCCGCGACCAGCTCCTCTTCTGGTGCTGCTCCCAGCAAGGCCGCAAAGGCGGTGCCGACTGCCCCCAAGGGTAAACAATCTCAGGCGACGGCCACTCGAATGCCGACTGCTCAAGCGCCTCTAAATGTCGTCCCGCTGAGATGTCGGATGCCCACGGGTGCGCCGAGAACAATCGGGTATGCCCTTGTCTTCATGCTTTGACCTTCACTGTCTTCTCTTGTACTGATTGACCTCTTCTTCCTAAGTTCAGGGAGCCGATTGGTCTTGACGAGATCGACACCGGCATTCCTGCCCGTGCCAACGTGGTCATATCACCCGCCGTGTCTGCTGCTGTCATCCGCAAACGGCCACCTGCTCCCAATCGCACCTCCAAGGATGCTGAGCGCGCCGCCAAGAAGGCCCGCCTCGAGACTACCAAAAAGACTAGCACTTCTTCCACTGCCTCCAAGGTCTCTAAGAGCACTGCCGACCCGGGAGTTGCTGGTGGCGAAGGAGCGCAATCGGTCGATCCGATTGCCCCGTCTCCGTCAGGCCGCTCCGATCCGGTTTCCGCTCCCATGACGACTGCTTCGCCGATTGTGGTGTCCGCGCCACTAATTATGACGACCACGCCGCCAATTGTGGTGTCCGCGCCACCGATTATGACGACCACGCCGCCAATTGTGGTGACCACCTCGAGCTCGGCTCGTCCGATTGTGTCGCTGCCACCACCGGATGCCTCCGGCCTTCTGGCGACGTCGGTGCCCCCGGTCTCTGCCATCATTACCTCTGCCGCAATAATTCAAGCTTCACCACGACAGCCGACCTCTTCTCCGTCAGAAATTCTGATCCGCTTGGTGGAACAATTCCGGGCCGAGTACTCTCGCACCCGACATGTCGGCACCGAGCCTGATGCTTCACACTGCTCTCAGGATCCTTTGGCGACAACCTTCAGTCGAGTGAACGACTTTGCCACCGCCATGGCTCGGGACTTTCAACAGCTCGACCACAATCATGCGGTAAGTTCTTCAACTTTCCTTTATGGTTTGCCTTCAATCGGGAGACTTCTCTTCCGGTGGGTGCGCGCAAGCGCACCCACTGGGTGTAGTCCCCGAGATTCGGGCCGATTGTTAGCAATCGGTTCAGATCTTTTATGCTCTTTGCTTTTTCTTCTGCCTTCCTTCAATCGGGAGACTTTTCTTCCGGTGGGTGCGCGCAAGCGCACCCACTGGGTGTAGTCCCCGAGATTCGGGCCGATTGTTAGCAATTGGTTCGGATCTTTTATGCTCTTTGCTTTTTATTCTGCCTTCCTCCAATCGGGAGACTTCTCTTCCGGTGGGTGCGTGCGTGCGCACCCACTGGGTGTAGTCCCCGAGATTCGGGCCGATTATTAGCAATTGGTTCGGATCTTCTTTTTGGCTGCTATATCTCTAAAGTTCAACTGGCTTTTCTTCTCAGGCTGTTATGGAAGAGAAATGTGAGGTCTTCGAGAAGCTCCTCGACGCCTATGCCTCTAGCCTCCAAACTCTCGCTCAGGCCCAGATCCAGGTCAACAACCAATCGGCCGAGATCAATAAGCTGAGAGGTAAGTTCTCTTATCATTTCTATCTTCCCTCCGCCGAATAGTCCCTCTTGTACTAACAACTTTATGTCTTCCTCTAGTTTATGTTCCCATGGTGAATGATCTTCAGGGCCGGATCGCTGAATTGACTACAGAACTCAACCAGCGGGGGCCGGCACTTGCCGCAGCTAAGGAAGAGACAACCCGACTGCGGGGGGTTGAAGCCGATTTGACTCGGACCATCAAAAACCTTCACTCCGAGATGGCTGCTCTGAAAAAGAAACATCTGGATGACATAGCTGCCGTGACTGCTGCTAGTGATGGGCTCCGCGCCGAGCAAGATGCAGCTGTAGCCGCCCGAGAGGCACTGCAGGCCGAGAAGGATGAAGCCGTTGCTACGCGGGACTCTATCTGAAAGGACCGTGATGACCATATTGCCAAATATGAAGAGCTGGAGAAGCGCAATTATGAAGACACAACTAAATTGCGCCGCCGGGCCAAGGGCCTCTGCGACACAATGAGTGAGATGGACGTCCTTCTTGGCGGTGAGTTTCTCTTGCCTCCGATTGCGTTTCCGACTGCTTCCTTCTTTTGTGCTATAACCCATTCTTCTCTTCGTGATGCAGAGGCCTGGCCTGAATCTGAAGCAGCTGCTTATGCAGCCGTGGCCAAATCCCGAGAGGAGACCATCGCGGCCAGAGGGTCCTGCCAGCTTGATGATGATGTCTGGACTCGGCATGAGTATCTGATTGGCACGACAGCTCGCATTCCCGTCATCAAGGGGACTGCACTGTCTTTCAAACTTGGCATTCTGAAGATTGCGAGTTGTTGTGGTCGCCGACTGAACTCAAGGTTGGACTCCAGAGGATGAAGTGCGCTGCCACCTCCTCTGTCAAGGCCCACAGACCGGACACTCTGGACGAAGAAGATTCCGACAAGGGAGATGCTCCGAATGCTACCACCGAGCAGACTCGGATTCTTCTTAAGGCCATCCCACGTCGGATCGACGTCCTTCTTAACTCTGCTGGTCGGACTGGTGCGGAGACCGCTCTTCATATTGTGCTAAGATGGTACCCTCAAGTGAAGCTTCCCCAACTCTACAGCCTCAGAGAAAATGTGTCCGACTTTCTTGAGAAGACTTATACCGAGGTGAATCGGCTAGCCAGCACCATGGTGAACTGGTTTTCTCCCTATGACTACACTCCATATCTCGACGAGGGAGGGAACCCGCTGGCTGCAACTTCCATTTATGGGTTGGCCGAAGTGCTTTCTGACAGCGGTTCGTCCCATACTTCTCCGAGGTCCAAACATGCTGGGGCCACATCTTCTGACGCGCAATCGGAGCCGGATGCCACTGCTGTGCAAGCTGATCCGCCTGCTCCGACTGCAAGTTCTGCGCCATCAACTGCCCCGCATTCTTGAGCCGTGCTGCCGACGACGCCATCTACTTCTGCCGCGGATACCTGATCAGCCCTATCTTATTTTTGTTTTCAGACTAGCCGCTTGTAAGACATTATTTTAATTCTACCGACACGCACTGGGTGTGGCTTCGATTTAATGAACTTATTCGGCCTGTTATCTCTTATGCAATCCGATTGCTCATTGCGCGTTTTTATTTGTGCGATCAACTTTGCGTCTTTGTTGGTTTCCTTTATCGGTCTGCACTTGGGAGTGTCATGCCTTGTCCGTGTTGCTGCCGACATGCGGTCTGCAATCGGATTGAAGGTTGATTTCCAGCCAAGGTTCGATAAGTTTTTGAATTTACACGACAAGATTTAACGCAGAGGATTCTGCAGTGTTAGGCGCCGATTGCTCGCTGCCGAGCTCGGTGCATCGGTCCGCGGCGCAATTGGTAACCTAGTTTATCGACTATGCCCTTTTTAGAGCGTTTCGATTTGTTTGTCGGGAACTTGCACTGCCGACTGCCCCAACTGCTACCCTTCTCAATGCCACAAACACTTTCGTGACCTGTGCTTGACTTAGGTGCTAAGTTGAGTGCCAGCCCGCAGTTCCCGTGCCTCGTTGGCCTATTCTTCTGACCTCGTGGCCGGTCAGTCCCCGAGTGCGTTAGCACGTCTCGGGTATGACTAAGCATTGCCAACATGGGCTAGCTTTTCGAAGGAAATTATGCGAAGGTGATCGAATGCTCTTTTTTAGAGGCATGATAGCTTTACTGATCATTTGCCGAATGGCGTACATAAATTTCTGCCGCTCAACTATAGAACGGACATAAAAGCTCGGTGTTCCATGGTCGCTCCGTTTCTACTCCTGATGTGTCCTTGTGCCGAGTGCCCTTGGTGCAGTCGATCAAGTAATAGGAGTTGTTCTTGACTGCGCGGCTGATGACAAATGTTCCTTCCCAGGGTGAGGATATCTTGTGCTGCCCGTCTGACTTCTGAATTCGGCGTAGCACCATGTCGCCCTCTCGGAAGGCGAGAGGTCGAATCTTCTTGCTGTGGTAGTGCCGCAACTTCTGCTGGTAGATTGCCGACCTGGCTAGGGCCAGCAGGCAAGCTTCTTCCTTGAGGTCCACGTCGTCCTCTCGTGCTAACTTGGCTTCTTCCTCGGTGTACAACGCATGCCGAGGTGAATCAAACTCGATGTCGGATTGGATGATTGCTTCTGATCCATACACTAGGAAGAAAGGAGTGAATCCAGTCGACCTATTTGGTGTGGTCCTTAAGCTGAACAGTACTGCTGGGAGCTCTTCAATCCATACTCCGGGTGCCCTCTCAAGTGGCCCCACCAATCGTGGTCTGATACCCGAGAGGATGAGGCCATTTGCTCTTTCTACTTGGCCATTCGACTAGGGATGCGCCACAGATGCAAGATCAAGCCGAATGCCTTGCTGAGATGCATATCGCGCCAGTGCCCCCTTTGCGAAATTGGTGTCATTGTCGGTGATGATGCTATTGGGCACACCGTATCTGCACACGATGTCGGCCACAAAACGGACCGCAGTCGGACCATCCAGCTTCTTGATCGGGCGGGCTTCAATCCACTTGGTAAATTTATCCACTGCAACCAGGAGATGTGTCATGCCACTTCGTGCCCTCTTGAATGGACCAACCATATCCAAACCCCATACTGCGAACGACCATGCTATTGGGATTGTCTTCAATGCTGATGCTGGCTGGTGACTTTTTGCTTTGAACCGCTGGCAGCCCTTGCAATATTTCACCAAATTCTCAGCCGCTGCAAGCGCAGTCGGCCAATAGAAACCATGTCGGAAAGCTTTGCTGGCAATAGATTTTGCAGATGCGTGATGACCGCATTCACCTTGATGGATGTCTCTGAGAAACTCCAAACCTCTGTCTTCTTCTACGCATCTCTGAAAGAGACCAGTTGCACTTTTGCGCACTAGCTCGTTGTTGATTATTGTGTATGCCCAAGATCGGCGTCTGATTTGTCTTGACTCTGCTTCGTCCTCTGGAAGGACTCCGTCTGCTAGGAAATCTCTAATCGGCTGTGCCCATGACGGCGCACTGACGACTACCATTACTGCTGCGTGCTGGGGTGCAACTTCTTCTTGGATCTCGGCTTCTTGGCCGATGGCCTCTTGGATCTCAGCCTCTTGAACCTCTGTCATTTCGACTTCTGTCTCTGAACTGCCGATTGCGGCGCCTGGCACGCATTCGGCAGCCCCTGGTGGCAACTGCTCGTCTGGAGCTGGAACTTCTTCACTGCAATCGGCAGTGCCCGATGTGATTGGTTCTGTTGAGGCTGTGCCGTCTGGCATTGCCTCTGCTTGCTTCCCTTTGGCCTTGCTCTTCTTGCTACATTCGGCAGCCCCTGGTTTGCAATCGGCAGCCCCTGATGCTGTCGGCTCTGCTGCTGCTGAAGCACCTTGGGCGCTTGACTGCTTCTTCAGAGTTGGAATTTTTGCCGGTTGAGCTTCTTTTGCCTTCTTCAACGCTTCAAGGTCGGTCTCCGAGATGAAGATGGACTCAGACTCTGGGGATGGCATGATGGATGGCTTCTTGATGTGCTCAAGTGATACGCCTGGTCGGATAGCTTGCCTTGTTGAGCCGAGCTTGGACAATGCATCTGCTGCTTCATTGTTTGCTCTTGGCACATGGTGGAACTCGCATCCCTCAAAGTACCCACTGATCTGCTGCACTAGGAAACGATAGCTTGCCATATTTGCATCCTTTGCATCCCTGGTGCCTGTGCATTGCTGTACCACCAAATCGGAGTCACCAAAACACTCGATACTCCGAATGCCGATTTCCTTGGCCAGCTTGATACCATGCACAAGGGCTTCGTACTCGGCAACATTGTTTGATGCTGCGAAATGAATCTGGAGCACATACTGCAGTTGATCTCCTCTTGGTGAAGTGAGCACTACACCAGCCCCTAGGCCGCTCTTCATCTTGGATCCTTCAAAATGCATTCGCCATAAATCCGATCCTGGGAGCTGCGGCATATATTGAGTTTCAGCCCAGTCCACCAGGAAATCGGCCAATGCTTGCGACTTGATTGTTGTTCTCGGCTCATACTGGATGCCATGGTTGGCGATCTCGATTACCCACTTCGCCACTCTTTCGGTTGCATCTCTGCTTCCTATGATGTCAGCCAGTGGAGCCGAGCTGACGACCGTGACCAAGTGAGCTTGAAAATATGGCTTCAATCTCTTAGCCGCCATGTACACTCCATAGCACATCTTCTGGTAGTGAGGGTAGTTTTGCTTGGACGCCGAGAGCACTTCGCTGATGTAATACACAGGTCGCTGAATCTGCTGAGCCTTGTCCTTCTCGGGCCGCTCCACCACCATAACTGCACTGATCACCCGATTGGTTGCCGCAATGTACAGCATCATTGGCTCCGTCTCAATCGGGGCAGCCAGAATCGGCGCAGTGGAGAGCATGCGCTTGAGCTCTCGGAATGCTTCGCTTGCTTGAGGTGTCCAGGTGAACTTCTCCGTTTTCTTCATCAGTTGATACAACGGGATTTCTTTTTCACCCAGCCGACTGAGAAATCGGCTGAGTGATGCGAGGCAACCGGTGAACTTCTGTACTTGCTTCAGGTTCTTGGGTTGCTCCATGCGCTTGATTGCGGCTATCTTCTCGGGATTGCATTCGATTCCTCTCTCGGAAACGAGAAATCCCAAGAGCTTACCGACTTGGACTCCAAAAACACATTTCTCCGGACTGAGCTTGATCTGGTAAGTTCTCAGATTTGCAAATGTCTCTCGGAGGTCGTCTAGGAGTGTGACTCCCTTGGCCGACTTCACTACCAGATCGTCCACATAGACGTGGAGATTTCTGCCGAGTTGGGAGTGTGTACACCTCTGAATTGTGCGCTGATAAGTGGCACCTCCATTTTTCAAACCAAAAGGCATGGTGATATAACAATAAGCCCAAAAGGGGTTATAAATGCAGTTTTTATTTGATCTTCCACAACAAGTTTGATCTGGTGATAGCCAGCTGTGCCATCCAGAAAAGACAAAAGCTCGCAGCCGGCCGTAGAATCAATCACTTGATCGATACGGGGCAGAGGAAACGGATCCTTCGGGCACGCCTTGTTCAAGCAAGTGTAGTCAATACACATGCGCTAGGTCTTTTTCTTCTTCATGACGAGGACTGGATTCACCAGCCACTTGGGGTAAAACACTTCCATGATGAAACCTGTAGCTTGCAGCTTCACAATCTCTTCGCCGATTGCCCTTCTCTTATCTTCGGAAAAACGTCTCAGGGGTTGCTTGACCGGCTTCGAGCCTGGACGAATGTGCAGCTTGTGCTCGGCGAGTTCTCTCGGCACACCAGGCATTTCTTGCGGAGACCATGCAAAGATGTCCGGATTCTCACGGAGAAACTCGACGAGCTCGCTTTCCTATTTGTCGCTAAGTCCAGCTCCGACTACAACGAACTTGGTTGAGTCGGAGGGATCTAGAGCGATCTTCTTGCTGTCCTTGGCCGACTGAAAAGCCGATTCCTCCTCTTCTCTCTTTGCTGGGCCGACTGGGAGTGGATTCTTGTTCTGCGCCTGTGCCATTGCAATCACCTTGCCAAGATGACGCTTCTCTGTTTCAACTACTTGAGAATCATCCAAACTGCCGCCAGCCGACGTGCACTCGAGGGACTTCCTGAAGTCCCCGGTGACGGTGATGACGCCGTTTGGCCCTGGGATCTTCATCTTGAGGTAAGTTTGCTGTGCGTTGAACATGAACTTGGCAAATGCGGGCAATCCCAATAGAGCGTGATACGGACTGCTGAGGTCGGCGACCTCGAACCAAATCGGCTCCCTCCTGAAGTTCTCCTCTGTGCCAAATATGACGTCCAGCCGAATGCGACCCATGGGGGTGCAAGACAACCCAGGGACAATGCCGTGGAAAGTCGTCCGACTGCGCTCAAGATCCTTCTCTGTGAGCCCTAGCTTGATCAAGGTGTCTCTGTACAGAATGTTGATTGTGCTTCCTCCATCAACAAGCCCTCCGGAGAACTTGCATGAGAACCTTGGTCCTGCGAACAGAGCATCAACCACAAGCGGATAATTGCCCGGATTTGGCAAGATGGTGGGGTGATCTGCTCTATCCCAGGATATAGGACACTCTGACCAATGCATGAACTGAGGAATCGGCGGCATTGTGGCATTGACCTCTTGAGCTCGGGCTCTCCGACTGCCCTTGTCGGTTGACTCACTGGTGAAAATCATGTAGGCGGCATCTTGCCGCGGGAACTGGTTCTGCTGCTGAGGTGGTCCTCTGTTCTGGGGTGGTGGTGGGGGTGGAGGTGGTAAAGCTTCTCCCTTCGCAATCCTTCTCACGAAATCACACTGCCGAGTGGTGTGCGCAGACGGCCTGCCGGGGGTGCTGTGCAAATTGCACGGTGCATCCAGCATATCATCAAACGTGTACTTGGGCTTCATTTGCCCCGGGGGCCTCACATTCGGTCTCATCTTTCGACTGCCTCCTACAGCCCCTGGATCTTCTTCGTTCTGGACAGCGGCCACCTGCCGACTGCCATACTGAGTATCTGGTTGCTCATCCTTGCACTTTCCATTGTTCTGCTGGTTGTTGTTGTTGTTGTTGCGGTTGTTCTCTCTCCTTTCCTTCCGACTGAGGCCTTGGTTCCCTGTGTCCGACTGCGGAGCCCCTGGTGATTGGATTACACCTCCAACTCCAAGCTGGATAGGGCGCATCGCAGAATCGGACATAGCGAACGCATTTTCCACCTTCATGAGCTCGGCGAGCGACGTGAAGTCCTTGCGGAGCAACTTGTGCTTTAACATTGAATCGGCCAGGCATCCATCCGTGAAGTACTGAATGGCTTGGATCTCATGGACTCCCTCACATGAATTCTTCAGCTTGATCCACCGAGATAAGTAATCTCGGAGGGGTTCGTCCTTGCCTTGCACACAAAGAGCCAACTGCCGCGGGAGGTTGGGTTGCTCATATGTGCTCGTGAAGTTGTGAACAAATGCACTTGTGAAATCTTCCCAGCAATTCACACTGTCCTTGGGCAGACTGTTCAACCATGTCCGAGTTGATCCCTACAGCATCAAAGGTGCATAGCGGACTGCTACCCGCCGATTGCCTCCTGCAATGCGAACTGCGGTCAGGTAATCGGATAACCAATCTTCTGGCTTCACAGAACCATTGTACTTGGGTGTGTCTCTCGGCAGCGTGAAGCCTTTGGGAAACTTCTCGGTCCGAATGCGATGACCGAAGCACGACGGGCCAGCTTCTCCTTCTTCATCCTCTTGAGCCTCCTTCTCCAGGAGCTCAATGCGATGTCTGGCATCATTCTGACCGATTTGGCGAGGGCCAAGTCGGACGCTGATTGCTGCTCTTGGTGCCGACTGCTGAGGCATGTCATTGCGCCTGCTGTTAACAGCTGGCTCTTCAATTCTTTTGCTTGCCGCTTGGGGTGGCCGATTGCTTCTGACCCTACTCTCATGCCGAGATGGAGCGGGTTGCTGTCTGTTCTTGCGCGATGCATTCGGTCGCTGGCTAGCTTCCGGATTCGGCCTCACAGTTCCTCTTGACGCCCCAGGTCCTGCATTTTGGTTCTCCATTGCCACGAGCCTCTGCCCCTTCGCTGCTGCCAGCAGTTCACGCATTCAGCGCGACTTCTCTCGCCGCTCATCTCCCTCCAGGTCTTCTAGCTCGAGTGCTATCTGCTCGGCTGCTCTCAGGTTCTTGTCCGGCGTGCTGTATGTCGGCCTCTGGATGAACGCCGATTGTGCTGGCTGCTCCGGCTGTGCCGCTCTCCTCGGCCGCTCCGGTTGCTCGGCTCCCGACAGCTGCTGGTTGACTGCCCTACCCCGGCTTCTCAAATCTTCCAAGACCGCGGGCTCAATCGGCCGACGCGGTCCTGCATGCGCTGCATTGTACTCCCTTGTGATGGCTCCCAGCCTGCGCTCTTCTGCCAGCACCTTCTCGGCCCTGTGAGCAAGAGCAAGCCATGCTGTCTCCAGCTAGGTGTGTACTTGATCGGGATCACCATTCCTGTTCACGGGTGTGTATAACACATCCCGCAACGCACTGGTGCCGACTCTCTCTGCGGCTTCCGCTGCCTCCTTGGCTCTCCGAGCCGCACTCGCTGCACCGCGATTGCTTGATGAAGACGCCCTTGCCATCATGACAGCTACGTGCACTCGGCCATCCTCTCTGCCGGGTGCTGCGCTGCATCCCCTGGTCGAGACGGATCCGTGACACACGAGAAGATGCGAATCTCCCTGGGATATGCCTCGGCGAAGCTGCCGATGAAGAGGCGATGACTGCCGACCTGCAGTGAAACACCGGGTGGCAGGGGTGCACCGGCCCCGTACCTCGCCGAGTAGTCCACCACATAGTCGATTGCCCCACGCCTAAAAATCAGGCCAGAGGCGTGGCTACCGCCTAATGCAGAGGAAAATCCCGTCCGGATCTTTACTCCAGTCGACGCCTCGGTCTGCCCCACGGTGGGCGCCAACTGTCGTCGATATGTGACGGTAGATGCCATGGGGATGGCTAAAGTGAGGGGAAGACGCGAGGAAGAAGATGTCGACGGTGCCGGAATCGGGTTGGGCACAAACACGATGAAAGACACCACGATGTACCCAGGTTCTGGGCTCTCCGGAGAGATAACACCAGATGCCGTAGGCTTGTAGGGCATGATGATGAACAGTGGAGATAGGAGGTGCGGTCCCGTCGCCATGTCTGCGGAATCGGCGGAGAGGTCGACACCGCATCTCTGACAGATCTTCGATGTGACTTGGCTTCTCTGCCACCCCGATCTCTCGGGATTGCGCATTTATGACCTCGTACTTGGACCTCCGACTGGTCTCGGGGTCAACTTCTCCAGGGGTAGTAGGCTGCACGGATTGCGCCTCGGCCGACTGGTGGTTATCAGCTGGGTCGATTGCTCTAGGCAGTCGGCCTTGGTGATGCCCCCCTCGGCCAAGCTGCGGGCCAATCGGATAATGGTCTTTGACGACAACAAGGTGGACCGGTTGCGCCTGGGCTGACTGCTGGCATTTGGTACGGCTGATTTTCTAGGATCAATCGGCCGTATGCCTGCCCAGCTCGGCCCAGCTGCAGCCCAATCTGTCCATCCCTTGACTTGAAAGGTTGCTTTCTCTTGGGTGAGCCTACCCGGGTACCAATCCCCCGACACGGCCTCTCGGCACGTCCCCACCCTAGGCCGCGCCCCCTGGCTGCCTGGGCACCAGGTGGGGCCCCTCTGGCCCCCCTTCAGGCTTCTGGAAGCTTCCGGTACACTAATTTTTTATATATTTTTCCTGGATTTTTTCTGGCACTTTAAGTAATGGGAAAACCTGAAATACAAAAATAGCATAAAACAGAAACTGGCACTGTGGTGCACTGAGTTAATAGGTTAGTCCAAATATGATCAAAAGTGTATGAAAGTGTATCAAAAGCATAGCAATATCACCCAAAACATGCATTGAGCAAGCATAAATTATAGATACGTTTGGGACGTATCAACATCCCCAAGCTTAATTCCTGCTCGTCCTCGAGTAGGTAAACGGTAACGCATAATTTCTGTGGTGACATGCTACCAACCATATAGAACTCTTAAGTAAAGCAATTAAGGCATGTAATTCAATTCAAAGGTGCAAGAGCTCTCGCTGTCAGTGACTCGAATGTCTCCAAATGGTGTTTGCGTGCAAGAAGTGGGAGATGGGAATACGAGAGAGTAAAAACATAATATTTTGGTTGTTAACTCAATCTACTAAAGTTTGACACTTAGTCTTCTTTGGAATCTTATCTTGACCCGTCCCCAGACCACTAGCCAGGTAAAAGTCAAACTGAACCATTCCCTTTCGATATTTTAAGCACTCATGCAATGGATGAGCGTAAGCAAGAAAGTTGACACTTAGGATGGCAAAGAGAGATATGGTGGAGGAGGAAGACAAAAAGTTATGAAAGGCTCACATCAATGAGGAAAATCATAGGCGAGAGAAATCCAAATGATAGATATGATGTGAGTAGTTGGGATTGCCATGCAACGGATGCACATAGGAGCTATGGAAAGCTCTCCAATGGAACTAGTGGGGGTGCATCCAACTTGCTTGCTCAAGAAGACCTAGAGCTCATTGAGGAGGCTCGTCATTGGAATATACAAGCCAAGTTCTACAGTGTAAAGTTCCCCACATAGCTATATGCATGTATGATCATCTCTATGGAGTACAAGATATAAGAGGGAGTACGAGTGTGGATCTCTCAAAAGGAATAGTAGTGTGCCCCCTTCTCTCTTTTTATTTTATTTTTCCTGTTTTTTTTTATTTTTGGTGGCCTCCATGGCTCTTTCTATTTAACTCTCATTTGTCCTCTTTGCGATCTTTTAAATTCGTCCTATTTGGGATCTTTTCCTCACTTTAGGGGCAACACTCTATTTTACAAGAAGTATAGAAGATCTTTCACACTTTACATAAGTACTCAACATAAAGAAGAAGCTATCATGATGTATGCAAATGTATGCCTCTGCCAGTGTAGCAGGATATGCAATGATACTAGCGCGTCATGTAGAAATGATTAGGGCAAGGCCCAACTAGCATGCGGTCATCGATCAAGAAAAAACATGTATGACATGAAGATCAAGTCATGAGAAGGTGGATGTTGGATGGCAATATATCTAGAAAAGGCTATGGAAATTCCTTGATAGGTAGGTATGGTGTCTGTTTTTAGGAAAGATATAAGGAGGTTTATGATGATAGAGCGTATCATGCCAAGGGTTTGGATGCACCGGCGAGGTAGGAGCCAACTCTCGGAGTGAGAAAAGGCAACGCACGGTACTGAAGAGGCTAGAAAAATATGAGGAGGTGGAAGTGTCAACTTTCGAATACTTACATTAGTCTGAAGAACTCATGCACTTATTATCGGTAACTCTCAATCTATTCAGGAGGTTCACAAAGACACAAGTACCCCGAGGAGGAGTGTATGGGGGTTTGGTTATCCTTGCGCATCCTCGACTCATGGTACGTGGGTGTACTCTATTATCTGATCCCTCTAAAGATTAGTGATCCATCTAGTAGCTAGAGTTCTCAACTAGTTTTTGTAGTTTTTCGAAAATAAACACAGATTTCCCAAAATACGACATCTATCATTAATAGGCTAAAGCTCTTGACACCGAAAGTTCAAACATTACTCAAAACAATACCTCAAAACTATTGCAAGTTACTACTACAATGGAATAGCAACCTCAATTACCTACTTGAAGTCAAGACACACAACTCAGTGAACCAAGCGAACTCTCTAAACAAGATAAACATGAAGAATCAAGAGAGTTCCAGCAACAAACTAAAGAAAATCTCTTAAAAAGATAAGCATGAAAACTAAGAGCTAAGCATGACAGAAGCTATGAAAATATAAAGAACACACAACAAAGAGAAAGATAGGCATGAAAATCCTATGATGTGTTCTAGTTTAAAGTGGAGCGTGTTTCTCTCCCACACAAAGAAAGCTAGGTTCTAACTTGTTATGAACAGCAAACAAAGCTAAATAAAACTAAAAAGTAAAGAGCAAGACGCTCCAAGCATAGCACATAACGCATGAAGTGATAAAAATATAGTGAAACGAAGGACGAACTGATAATTGTTGATGGAGAATTGGATGCACGGGGCGCATCCCTAAGCTTAGATGCTTGATTCTCCTTGCATATTTATTGGGGGTGCATGGGGGCATCCCCAAGCTTGAGAGCTTGACACTCCCAAATCTTCTTTCATCATCTTCCTTCGCACACTTCAAAACTCACTTCATACATAACTCATCATAAGCTGATTAAAGAGGTTACTACCCACAATATTTTTTTTGCCTCTACTGTAAATAAATATATTCTTGAAGAGCTACTATTTATCAAGATTTACAAAAAAAATTGCAAAGAAAAAGCTAGCGCAAGACTTGCAAATCTGGGAAAAGGCAAAACATGGCAGAATCTGTGAAAAACAGACCAACAGGTAGTAAATAATTTTTTGGATTACTTCTGCAACTGAAATCAAAAAAGTCAGAACATACGCCCTAAAGCTAAATCTATAGAGAACTCTGTTAAAAAAATTCAGATCAAAAATATGATCTGGTGGTTTTAGCCGAATTTTCCCGTCCAAGGAAAGAATCTATTTTCTGGACAACTTGTCTACTTTTGAACTTTCGTGCAATCGGAGGCTAAACTTGGCACAAAGCTTGAAAATAAAGATACAATGATGTTGCTACAGTAGTAACAATCATCAAGAGCACTAAAAATAGAAGGAAAAACATCTTGGGTTGCCTCCCAACAAGCGCTTTCTTTTACGCATTTGAGCTAGGCAAGAAGCAAAAAGAGGAATCAAAAGTCATCATAATTGTCGGAGTTATAAAACCCTTCAAATGGTTCCTCAATAAGTTCATTCTTGTTTCCTTTAGGAAAGGGATACGTACCTTTTGCCTTCCCACGTAAGCGTATTTGTCCCTTACCTATATCAATGAAGCCCTTCACGGCTCAGAGGAAATCCCTTCCAAGAACTATGTTTCCTGGTTTGGCTTATCAACCATTGCAATCCCTTTATGGAATGTAACTGGTACGTCTTTTATCTTTCCCTGGATCTCAGAAATATCTCCATTAGCATGTTCATGATAGGATGACAAATTTTCCAAGTTTAATTTGAAATAATCATAAACTACTTTTGGCATTGAAGAAACCATGGATCCAATATCACAAAAGGCAAGGAAGTCTTATTTAGAGATGCTAATTCTAACAAAAGGCTCCCAGTCATTATCTATTTCCAAGATATCTTTCTTATTGGGCTTGGGTCTCTCTACCTTCCTCAAGTCTAGAGCATCCATTCCTTCTCAATAGTAGCAAGCCTATCTATAACAGTATCAAAACTATGATCATAAACAAAATAACTAGATAGATCATGTATAATATCAAGAGCTCTAGCTTTATCACACTCTAAGAAATCTCCTTCAGCTATAAATATCAAGAGAGTGTTTACACCACTTAAAAAGACCATGGTAGAAATTTTTAAGCACAATTTATATAGGTATCCAAGGCATAATTCTCCTATGTGCATCAGAAATTATGTCCCATGCCTTCTTCATATTTTCTCCACCCCTTTGATGGAAATCTAGAACTTCCGATTCCCTCAAAGCACCAAGTCCTAACATGCTGGACTAAACAAGAAGGACTACTAAAAGCAAGGTATTTTTTTGTGATTTTTGATAAAGAACACAAAGAAAAAAACTGAAAGGTAAACTAACAAGACTAAAAAGCAAAGATAAAAAATAGTGTGCAACTCCCCTATCATGAAGATTGGAGTCCCCGGCAACGGCGCGAAAAATTGTCTTGATGGCATCTCGCCCCTCGTTGGTTACCCCAAGTGGAAGGTTGAGGTGTAGCAGAGTAGTAAATTTCCCTTAGCAAAGATACCAAGGTTGAGATCGAACCAGGAGGAATCCAACTTTGACAAGTAGGTGGTTTGGCAAGTGAGGTGTCGTTTACGATAATCACTTGCTTCGCCTGGACCTGCACACACAACAAATAGCTTTGCTCCCAATGAGTACAGAGAGGTTGTCAATCTCTCTGGCCTTGTCGTTTACAAAGGACAAAATGCAAGGGGAGATAGTAGTGATAATTGCAACAGAAAGTAAAAGCAGGAAGTAAATTGAGGGTGTAAACAGTGGTGGTAATATGGACCGGGGTCCCATGAAGTTCACTAGTGATGTCTCTCTCCCAAAAGACAAGTAGACCGAAATCCATCCGCATCTACTCACTAATCATCCACCTTGAGATATCTATCCAGAACATCTCACTGGTATTAAGTTGCGAGCCCCATCCAAAGTGTAAACCCAAAGCAACAAACAACTGTATTGAAAGAACTTTGGGTAAAGTAAACAATCCTTGCACCCGCAAGTACAAGCACCATTGTTTTCAACTTGTGGCAACAACACAAACCCTATACTCATGTTTCTGTCACTCAAGCTAGTCATTAGGGGGCATGAATCCACAATCATGCGTAATGCTCCCCCTTGGAGTTTTTTTAGGCTTTTATGAAAGTATGATCACACCCTACTACCTTTATAACAAAAATGATATGTTACAACAGAGATTTACATGGTGAGGGGGGGGGGGGGGTTGACGAGGAAGGAGAAAGCAAAATCACAATCAAATAGAGAGTACAGGTTGGGTAATGGAAGGCCCTAGTCCTTCATTCATCAATCTACCACTTGGCCAAAGAAATAAACAGCAGCGGAGAACATGCAAGAATTACTCAAGAACATAAATATAAAAGGAGAAGAACCAAATATATTACTCATCACAATCTGAACATAATCTCATAATCCATCAGATCCCAGCAAACTCAACATAGCAACAGCAGAAAGAATTACATATGTGCCTTGATCATGTAGGGTAGCTCACAAGGTCTAATCCATGAAGAACAAAGAGGGGGAGAGGACATCACCTAGCTACTGATCATGGACCCATGGTCTAAGGTGGACTATTCACGGCTCATCCGGGAAACGTCCATGGTGGTGGAGAAGCTCCCGTAGGTCAATCCTCCCTCCGGCAGGGTGCCGGGAAGATGTCTTCTGGTGCTCCCGATCTTGGAAGTGCGGCGGTGGCGGAACAGAGGCAAGATCGTGAAAAAGGGTTCTATCCTCGGGGGTTTCGGGACGAGAGAGATATATAGGCGAAGAGGGGAAGCCAGGGGGCCACCAGGAGTCCAGGCGGCCTTTCGGCGCGCCCCCACCCTAGGCCGCGCCCCCTGGCTGCCTGGGCACCAGGTGGGGCCCCTCTGGCCCCCCATCAGGAGTCTGGAAGCTTCCGGTACGCTGATTTTTTATATATTTTCACATATTTTTTTGGCACTTTAAGTAATGGGAAAACCTTAAATACAAAAATAGAAGGAAACAGAAACTGGCACTGTGGTGCACTGAGTTAATAGGTTAGTCCAAATATGATCAAAAGTGTATGAAAGTGTATCAAAAGCATAGAAATATTACCCAAAACATGAATGGGTCAAGCAGAAATTATAGATACGTTTGGGACATATCAGCCACCCCCTCCCAGGCGGCCAGGTGGCATTGCCCACCTCATGTCCACACCACCAAGGCGCCTAGGATGTGGGTCCCACCTCTGGTGCCCCCTTGTCGCAGAAACCCTCGAGGAGAATGCCATATCGAGAAATACCTCTCTGTTTTGCCGCCTCCGCGCTTCCAAGATCGGGAGCACCATAAGACCTCTTCCCGGCACCATGCCGGAGGGAGGATTGACCTCTTGGAGCTTCTCCACCACCATGTACGCCTCCCGAAAGTGACGTGAGTAGTTTCCCTTGGACCATGGGTCCATAAAAAGTAGCTATGTGATGTCTTCTCTCCATCCTTGTTCTTCAATGTTTAGACCTTGTGAGCTTCCCTACATGATCAAGGCACCTATGTAATTTTCCTGTTGTTGCTATGCTATGTTTGCTTGGATCCGATGGATTATGAGATTATTTTCAGATTGTGATGAGTTATATATTTGGTTGACCTTTTATATTTTGTTCTTGAGTAATTCTTGCATGTTCTCCATTGCTTTTTATTGCTTTGGCCAGGTAGTAGATAGTGACTCCAAGAGGGAGCGTTATGCATGATTGTGGGTTCATGCCCCGCGATGTCTAGCTTGAGTGATAGAAACATGAGACTAGGGGATGTGTTGTTGCCACCAGGGAGAAAACAATGGCTCTTGTAACCGCGGTTGCAAGGATTGTTTACCTGACGCATAGATTGTTAATGAAATTGTCTGTTGCTTTGAGTTTACACTTTGGGTGGGGCTCGTAACTTAATACCAGCGAGATGTTCTGGATAGATATATCAAGGTGGATGATTAGTAGTAGATGTAGATGGATTTCGGTCTACTTTTTTTGGCATACTGCCCATACTTTTCAGCCTCTTACTTTCAAGTAGCATAATTAGCATTGCGGTGCGTTTATAATTTTGTCAATTGCCCAGCTGTAATTTGTTCACCCAGCTTAGCTGTTTATCGTATTTTGGGAGAGAGACATCAAAGTGAACATCATGGGACCCCGGTCCATATTTCCACCACTGTTTACACCTCCACTTTATTTCCTGTTTTTACTTTCAGTTGCAGTTATCACTATCAATATCTCTTGCATTTGACCCTTTGTAAACGACAAGGCAGGAGGGATTGACAACCCCTATGTACTCGTTGGGAGCAAAGTTATGTGTTTCTTTGTGCAGGTCCACGTCAACTCTCGTGTCATCGAGCATAATATTTTGCGTCGTTGACACCTACTTGTCGATCCTTGTAGTCCTCCTGGATTCGATAAACCTTACAGTCCTCGTGTAAGGGAAATTATCCGCTATCTACATCTCTACCTTCCACTTGGGGTAACCAACGAGGAGCACTACTTCAATGCCATAATTACGCTTACGCGAGACTGGTTCCATGCTTGACATGCAGCTTGTACTGTATAAAGTGGCTCTGGGGGGTGTCTGTCTCTCTTAATTTAGAGGATGTGGCATTTGCAACGGAGGGGCCCGTATGGGGTGTAATAGAGACAATAATCTTATCAGCATCATGGTTGACTCGTAGGCTAAAATCAGTTTATCCATGAAAGCCCTAGCAACAATGTAAAACATGCAATATACAAAATAGAGGTGTCTAACTTTATATTGCTATTGGGGGCTATCGTTTTGTTTGAACTCGATGTAATGATAGCTTTGCTATGTGTAATACCAGATTACGATTGCAAGCCTCATTATGGATCTATGTAAATTAGAGATATCACCATAGAATTAAAAGAAATGTGACCGAGAGATTCATGAATCAAAACACTACAAAACATAAAACTACTTAAGGAAGTAGATGTATGGATACATTTTAGCGTAAGAAGTTTAGACTTCTGGCTGAGTGTATTTCCTAGTATGCATGACTATGAATAGTCTTCTGAAGACTTAATCAAATGTCATTAGAGAATATTGTGAAATAATAGTCTCACTCTCCCGCACAACTTATATCCAGACATTATATGATAATGAGTGGTATATCAAACTAGTTGATCTATACCAGTTGCAAAGGAAACATACGAATCTGAATTAGTACAGATCATTGGCGAAACCTCTTCCATGAGTAAGAATGATCAATAAACACTTATATGATAAGATGATTATGATCAGAAAAATGCAACTAGATTATTAGCACTCTAGTGCAAGTGGGAGACTGTTGGATATATGCTCTAGAGGCAAATAATATGTGATTATTCCAATATATCTAACCAAGTTCATAACCAGTTTCATACTGTGCTAGAAATGTATCAGTGAAACAATGATACAGGTGTGGTATAGAAACAACCAATGATCCTAGTTAGAATCTTTCTCGATAACTAGTTCATGGTCAACTAATGATCATGGTTTCACGATCATGGACAATCAAGTCAATTGAATGTGAGGTCATCTCATTAGATGAATGACGTGATGAACATTACCCAATGTAAGTGTTGCAACATGATCAAATCATGAAGGTTCAACGTTGAAGAACGTAGTAGACCGTTCCTTAGATCGTGAGATCATGCATAATTTCTATCTTCTCGGATGCTTTGACCTACATCCATTACCTGACTGAAATATGCTGGCCATAAAGGTGTATCGTGGGTATTCCGTTGAGATATGTTGAGGAGTTTTGATTCAAGAGTGGGGTTTGTCAATCCATGTAATGGAAAGATACTAAGGGCCCACTCGGTGAGATTGCATCCATAAAGTTGCGCAGCGTGTGACTAGGTCATGGGGATGAATATCACGAAACAAGTGAAATAAGATTTATAGGTAACGAGGTTGAACCAGACATAGGATGTCATTGACCGAATATCGGACTAATCTAGTATCTATGGCAAAGGGAATGCTATACGACGTGACGGTTCAATCGGTTTTAATATCCAAAATGCACAGGGGTCATTATGGGCATCCTGGTCCCGCTGATGATCATTGACCATAGCCTCATCTTGGTCATGCATGGAGTATTCTCGGACAGTAGGGTAACACACTTAAGGGCTCGATGTTATCGGAGACCTTTTTGGAACTATAGGAGTTATCGAAGAATAAGGGAAGACATATCGGAGATGTTCCGTGTTGGTCCGAAGGATGTTCGGAGTGAGCCGGAAGGTGTTCCGGATCACCGGGAGATGAAATAATATGTTTTGTTTATTAATGAAATGAATTAATAATTAAAACATTTTATTTATCATTAAAAAGTGCAATGGGCTTTATTTATCAAAGAAGCCCATTAGGGGAAATAAAAGAGAAAAGAAAAGAAAAAAGAAAAAGGAAAGGGAGGAGGCGCCATGGGCCCTAGGGCCTATGTGGGGTGCGCCCCCTCCCTCCTTGGAAAGGGATTTTAGTCCCACATTGGTACGGGAGGGGGGCTAACTCCCTCCCCTCCCCCTATATATAGATATGGTGGGTGGACTTATTTAAGACACATAAATTCGTGGAGAGTTAAATATAATCCCAAATTGAGATCGGTTTTCTCCGGTCTTCTGAACTCCCTCGTCCTTCCACGATGGGCTCCCCTTGTTTGGGTCATGTGGTGGGATTGAGACTTCTCCACCAAACAAACGCCGTCGTGCTGCTGAAAACTTTGGTTCCGGAGGTCTACTTCCGCCACCTTCGCTGGATCGGAGATCGAGGCCGTCCTCGAATTTCCTACATGTGCGAGTACTACAAGGTGCTACACGTGTGGCACTCGACCCGACAAGGTTATAACACAGACAGGGGGCTATGAACTTCGTTCGACTACATTGACCACGTTTGCGGGAATGTTTCCCGCGCAATGGACTACACCCCGAGGTATGTTATCCGCAAGTCTCTCCATTACGGTAATACGGGTAGATAGATCTTGGGAAATGGGCAACGCTAGTTAGAAAAATTATTGTTTTCTGCCACGAACCCAACACTTTTGTTTCGGTGAGAGGATTTTTGTTTGGCTTCGGTATCGTTCTTGGATGCTCATTGTAGTCTCTCTCAGAGAATAATCACGGAGCATCCAACCGCAAATGACGGCGGGGGCGGCGTATTTATAGGTGGCGATCCCAAGGTGTGAAATGAATGATTTGACTCAAAGTGTGAGCTTGATGCGTGTCCACAATGGTCGGATTTGTTATCAATGCGAAACTTTACTTGCGGACCAAGTAAAGCTGACTCACAGTCAGAGTTTAGTTTCGAAGGCGGAAAGTACGAAGCCTTTGCCATCAAAACTTTACTCGGCACACATGAGATTTCTCCTCTGAAGCTCTCACTGGGTTTGGTTTTGAAATGGAATTTTTCACAATAACTTCGAATTTGACTCACAATCCCCTCTTGATAGTACGGTTTTCCTATGACTGATGGAATAGAAAATGAACTACACAAAAACTACTAAGTCTTGTGCCTTTTCCTCCATTTCCTTCGATGAGTTTTTCTTTGGGGTACCGTAACTTTTTAGGGGTCACCCATCGTGATTAAGCTTAGCTCCAAGGAATATTTTTGCCATCTTGAGCGTTTTGCCTTGAAGATCTACCATCCAAATTGTTCTCCAGGAACCTAAGCAACTGTTTACAGTCGAAAACATTGTTAGTTCCTCTACTGCTTTGTCCAACAATATCCAAAGCACATGGGGGCCAAAATTTTCTCTTACACTATTTACAAGATTCCTATGCATAATAAGTATGTTAGGCTTAACGGAGTTTTATACCTGTTCCTTTGATGCTCTTTTCTATGCTTCAACTCTTTATAATCCTTGTGCTGAGCTAAATGCATAAAAGAAAGCGCTTTTTGGGAGGCAATCCAAAATGTTTTTACTTTTAGTTTTAGCGGTCTTGATGTTTTCTACTACTATAGCAATGTCATTGTATCTTACTTTTCAAGCTTTGTGCCGACTTTTAGCCTGTGGTGACAAGTGAATCCAAAGTTCTGACATGCTGTCCAACAAAATAGATTATGTCTGCTTGAAGGAAAAATTCGTATAAAATTACCATATCGTCTTCTTGATCTGAATTATTTTGACAGTGTGCTCTATACAATTGTGAAACTTCCACCTGTTCTGAGTTTTTTTATTTGAGCTACAGAAGTGCCCCGAAAAAATTAATTACTACCTGTTGTTCTGTTTTTCCAGATTCTTCCCTGCTTTGCGCCTCTTGAGTTTTGAAAATTCTTGCATGCTTGTTCCTTGCAAAAAACTTTTGGCAATCTTTAGAAACAGTAGCCACTGTTGAAAATCATTGTTTCCAACAAAGCATAAGTGGAATTAATTTATTATTGGCACTAACCGCTCTAAAAAGTTTATGATGAGTTTCGTATGAAAGGAGTTTTCAAGTGTGCGAAGGAAGATGATAAAAAGATTCAGGAGTACGAAGAGCTTAAGCTTGGGGATGTCCCTGGCACCCCCAAGAAATATTCAAGGTGACTCGGTTATCTAAGCTTGGGGATGCCCCCGTGCATCCCCTTCTACATCAACAATTACTAGTTCGTCCTTCTCCACACTATATTTTTCTCACTTCATATGTTATGTGCTTTTCTTGGAGCGTCTTGCTCTTTAATTTTCAGTTTTTCTTAGTTTAGTTTAGTTTTGTTTGCTGGTCATAACAACTTGGATCCTAGCATGCCTTGTTTGGGAGAGAAACACGGTCCTGTTTCCTAGAATGCTTATAGTTTCCACTTCAATCTTTGTTGAGTGTTCTTTCTTTGTTCTAGTTGCTGCATGACGAGGGGGGGACCCCACGATTCCTGCGTGTGTGGATACCTGGTGCGTATGAAGACGGGAGGCCTGCTGGAAAGCCTCGATAGGCCCACGACTGGCCCAATCAAGCACCAACGTAGGAGTCCGCGACTGATATGGAAGGCACGACTTGGCGTACAAGTAAAGACTAGAACTAGGAAACTATCTTTGTAATCTAGTGCGGACTCCCTGAGACCTAGCCTAGTATATAAAGGCTAGGAGGGGAGACGTCTAGATCAATCCAATACACAATCTACTCTCCTGATCTTGCGAGAATGTCGGGACCCGGAATATGCGTATGTAATTCCAGTCACAACTCAATCACATGGAGAGCCGAGAGCCGTACCCACTTGTCTAAGAAGACAAGGCCAAGCACAGAACACTCTCGGAAAGCATCATACGTGAGGGGCATGCCATCCAGGCCGGATGATCAACTGAGATGGGTCCTCATCGCCCGCTCACAAGTCTAAATGATTATGGGTGGTGAAATCCCATACTCATAGACAAGTCGCCTCAACCATGTTATCGATTGAATCATAACCCTTACATAAACAAACTCCAGCCCGATCACTTAGTCGGGTTCTAGGGCGGGCTCGATCATACAACAAAGTGTGCACGTGACAGTGTCACGAGCAATCTCCTAAACATGCATAAGAGAGACTGAGAGGGAAGTGGGATTTTATAGACATGATCAATGGGGTTTGCTTTCCTTGCTGATGAGGTTCAGTACGGTGTCTTCAACGAAGGGGGTGGCCTCCTGTTCCGGTTCCACTTCTATCGAGCAACAAAGCAAACACCGGAACAACAACAATGTAAACATTACATTGCAATGCACAATCAAGATGCATAATGTAGCATGGCATGGTATTGATGTGACCTAGGTTAAACTTGTCACATTTTCATTGAAGTTGATTTGAAAAGTTAATTCAAATTCAAACTCCAAATGTTGTTCAAATTTTCCAAGTTGCATTTGCTATTGTTTGTGCTTTGTAAACCATCTTGACATGTGTATGATATGCCTCTGATGTACAAGTGTTTATGTTTGCATTGCAATGGTTCAAATTGGAATAGTATTTGAATTAAATTTGAATTAATTCCAATTAAGCCAAATAGCAAAATCTACTGGTCCCAATTTAAGATCAACTCAAACATGGTTGAAAGTTTATTATTTGGATAGAGAATTTTCTTCTGATGATTTTTCATATATTATATGTTAAATTTGGAGTTCATCTGAATTTTCTATGAATTTCTAAAGTTTAAATGATTTTCTGTCTTTTTCTGCTTTTTCTTTTAATTAGAAAATCCCTTTACTATGTCAGCATGACATCATGCTGACGTAGGGTGGGGCCTCTGACCAGGGGGACCCACTGGTCAGCCTCTCTGGGGTTAATCCCCGTTTTATTTATTTTAAACAGAGGGATTAGGGGGCTGGGGCCCAGCTTTCATTGGCTTAGGGGTGGTATTAGGGGTTGATTAGGGGCCCTAATGGCCAAACCGGCCGGCGGTTAGCCGCCGGTGCCATTGGGCACGGTGGAGGCTCGCCGGAGTGGGCTTCCCGGCCACGGTTTGGCAAGGGGAAAGCATGGGGCCGCTCCCCAGTCTCGGCTGCATCGCCTCGCGGCCACGGGAAGGCCTCGGGGGCATCGGAGCCTCGCCGGCGTTGAGGAACGCGGAGGCCGTAGCGCTGCACAGGCGGGCTCAGCGAATTCGTCCACGGGGAGAAGCGCTAGGTTAGGGAAAACACGCAGGAGCTCACCCTCGATCGAATGGAGGACACGGCAAGGTCGGGGAGGCAACGGCAGCGACGAAATCAACGATGGCGCACGGCGGCCGGAGGCGATGAAGACGGCGCGATTCGCTTGCTCTAGGCGCTCCCGGCTTCCAATCTTTGGCACGGTGACGAAGTAGTCGTCGGCGAGGTCGATGGACAAGGCGGCTCGGCCTTGAACGGCCGTTGGCCACGCAGGAGCGACGCCGTGCTCCGCGGAAGCGCTCGGATGGTGAAGAATCCGGTGAGGGGAGAGAGCTAGAGGGAGCAGGGAGAGGAGGAAAGGGTACGGGGGGACTGGGGTGTCGTCGTGGCGCACTGAGGGGCCTTGAGGAGGCCTAGACGACTCTCGCCGTCGAGGTGGCGGTCATCGCCCCCGGCATGCTCGACAGGGAGTTGATTGGGGTAGACGACAAGCCCCTCGTGGGCTTGGGCCAAGGAACCTTAAGTTGGGCCCAAGGCCATAGGGGGTGGGCTGGGTTTGTTTTTTCTATTTTTCTTCTGTTTTTCTCTGTTTTCTTTTTCTGTAAATTGTTTTTCCCCAAATAAAATAGCAAGGAATTTTATAAAATATTCAAAACTTTTATGTGGGCTTATAATATATATAGATAACCACTCACAAGTTTTGGAGATTTTTTAAATTCAAATAATTTGAATTTCAAATCAAATAGGGTATTTAATTAATTTCCAAGCCCTATCTGGAATTTTTGACAAATCTTGGTGCATGCAGTGGAACCCACTTCACTTTATATGTGATCATGCATATTTTTAAGACTTTTCAAAAATACCAGAGGAGTTTTTGGAGGAAATTTTTGTCTGGCCATTTGAATTAAATTCTTTAGGGCTTTTATTTTTCCCTAATTTTGAATTCCATTTGAATTTCTTCACATGATGCAAAGGACACAAGCAACCCTAGCACTTACCCAAGTTGGGGTTCTGACAACTCGCCCCCACTCAAAAGAATCTCGTCCCGAGATTCAGAAGTCGTCGGGAGGAAGGTGGGGTACTCGGCACGGAGGCGGTCTTCTCTTTCCCATGTTGCTTCTTTCTCGGAGTGATGTGACCATTGCACTTTGAGGAATTTGATCTTCTGATGACGAGTGACACGCTCTGCGGAATCAAGAATACGAACAGGGTACTCTCGATAAGAAAGGTCATCTTGGAGATCAAGCGTTTCATGGTCAACTTCGCGGATGGGGTCCTTGAAGCAACGCCTGAGCTGTGACACATGGAATACATCGTGTACTCGGGAAAGGTGAGGAGGTAGTTCAAGGTTGTAGGCAACTTCTCCACGTTTGGCGAGAATGCGGAAAGGTCCGATGTAACATGGGGCCAACTTGCCTTTGATACCGAATATTTGGGTTCCCTTCAGAGGAGTACCTCAAAGGTAAGCCTTCTCATCAAGATTGTAGCTCTCTTCTCTATGATGACGATCATAGTAGCTCTTCTGACGAGACTGAGCGACATTCAAGCGATCACGAACAATGCGAACTTGCTCTTCTGCTTCCTTGATCATATCCGGTCCAAAGAATTGTCTTTCACCGGTTTCTGACCAGATAAGGGGTGTTTGACATCGTCGGCCATAGAGGAATTCAAAGGGAGCCATGTTCAGACTAGATTGATAGCTTTTGTTATTAGCAAATTCGGCGAATGGAATAGATTTCTCCCAATTCTTTCCGAATGAGATAACACAAGTTCTGAGCATGTCTTCCAAGATTTGATTTACCCTTTCAACTTGACCGCTAGACTGAGGATGGAAAGTTGTACTAAAGGAGAGATGAGTTCCCATAGCATTTTGAAAGCTTCCCTAGAATCTAGAGGTGAAAAGGCTACCACGATCATAATTGATTTCCAAAGGAACACCATGAAGAGACACAATTCTAGAGACATACAAGTCCTCTAACTGACTAGCAGTTAAAGACTCGCGAACGGGCAGGAAGTGTGCGACTTTGGAAAGTCTATCCACCACAACGAAGATGGCATCATTTCCTTTCTGGGTTTTTGGAAATCCAGTGATGAAATCCATACTAACTTTGTCCCATTTCCACTCGGGAATAGGTAAAGGTTGAAGTGTACCAGCAGGTCTTTGATGTTCTGCCTAAATGCGACGACAAACATCACATTCGGCAACAAATCGAGCAATGTCTCTCTTCATCCTAGTCCACCAAAATCTCTGGCGTAGATCTCGGTACATTTTTGTGCTACCGGGATGAATCGAGAGGGGTGTGTCATGGGCTTCTTTGAGGATGAGTTGCCGTAGATCCCTATTCTTAGGTACTACCAAACGATTTCCAAAGAATACCGTTCCTTTACTATCTGTGGAGAAACATTTAGCAACTCCGCTAGCAATGTTCTCCTTGATCCGGCGAACACCTCGTGCACGCCTTTGGGCAACTATGATTTGATCCTCAAGGGTCAGTTTCGCCACCAAGTTGAAAAGAGATCCACGAGGAACAATCTCGAGATTAATCTTTCGAAATTCCTCATGAAGAAGTGGTTGGTATTGTTGTAACATGAGGTTGTTACAATACGACTTACGACTTAGTGCATCAGCCATGACATTGGCTTTGCCTGGGGTGTAAGAAATTCCTAAGTCATAATCTTTTATCAACTCAATCCAGCGTCTTTGCCTGAGATTAAGATCTGGCTGGGTGAATATATATTTGAGGCTTTGGTGGTCGGAATAGATCTCACAACGATTACCAAGGAGGTAATGTCGCCAAGTTGTCAGGGCATGAACTACGGCAGAGAGTTCAAGATCATGCGTAGGATAGTTCTCTTCATGTGGACGCAACTGGCGTGAAGCATAAGCTACCACAAGTCCATCTTGCATAAGTATGCATCCTAACCCCTGCCGTGAAGCATCACAATAGATCTCGAAATCCCTTTTGGTGTCTGGAGGCGCAAGTACGGGGGAAGAAGTCAATCTTCTTTTCAGCTCTTGAAAGCTTTCCTCGCACTTGGGAGTCCATTGGAATTTCTTATCTTTCTTGAGGAGTTCAGTTAGAGGCTTTGCAACTTTGGAGAAGTTCTCAACGAAGCGGCGACAATAGCTTGCTAAGCCAAGAAAACTCCTTACTTGCTTAACCGATTCAGGTGGAGTCCAGTCAAGGACGGCCTGAACTCTCTCGGGATTGACAACAATGCCTTTCGCAGAAATCATGTGGCCTAAGTAGGTCACTTCTGGTAGCCAAAATTCGCACTTGGAGAATTTAGCATACAGGCGATGCTGTCGAAGTTTCGAAAATACCAACCTAAGATGTTCGGCATGTTCTTCTGTGTTCTTCGAGTAGATGAGAATGTCATCACGATAAACTACAACAAATTTATCTAGGTACTCCATGAAGATCGAATTCATCATGCGCGAGAAAGTAGCGGGGGCATTGTTAAACCGAAGGACATGACGGTATACTCGTAAAGACCATAACGAGTAGTGAAAGCCGTCTTGGGAATGTCCTCGTTCCTGATTTTGATTTGATGATAGCCTAATCTCAAATCCATCTTGGAGAAGACAGAGGATCCAGCAAGTTGATCATAAAGATCATTGATCCTAGGCAATGGGTACTTGTTCTTTATCGTTGCTAGATTTAGCGGCCGATAGTCTACGCACATCCTTTCTGTTCCATCTTTCTTCGTTACGAACAGAACAGGGCAACCCCATGGCGATGAGCTAGGGCGGATGAAGCCTTTTGCCAACAAAGCTTCAAATTGGATTTTAAGCTCAGCTAACTCATGTGGGGGCATTCTATATGGGTGTCTGGAAATTGGGGCTGTGCTTGGTATGAGGTCTACGATGAATTCTACACATCTGCCGGGTGGCTAGGTTTAAGGGGTTGGATCTCTGGATAGCTTCCTAGAGGATGACCAAGGTTTACTAGGGGCTACAACAGATATGCCAGAGTAGCAAAGTACCCCAACAAGATGGTTAGTGTGGTTCTTCTGGCTAGAAGACATCTAAACTGGGAGGAAGAACTGCAAATGAATCACTATAGGTTTCTAGAACAAAGCCTACAACAAAGTCTGTGGAACTGTCGGCAATGCCACCTAATAAATCTTCTAGAAGGACAACCGAAACGGAGAGAAGGATTTTTGCAAATGCATCAGATTATGAAGAAACCTGGAATGACTCGAACAGCATAACGGCTGTAATTGCAAGAGAAATGAAAATCCTCACAACATTTCAACAGCACTTACATAAGAATTTCAAAATAGGAAGCACAACGACTCTAGACAACCGAACACAACTTTCCTACGGCTACAAGAAGCAATCAACGAGATGTCCTAGTAAATACATAGATGAGCCTATTCCTATCTTCCCGTAGAAAAGATGAGGGTGACTCAGAACTCAGAACGATGAGGGTAAGGAGAAAAAGAAGCCTTACGTTGTTCCCTTTATACCCAAGTAACTATATAACTATAGAATGCTAGACTCGACTTCGACCAAGGGTTTGATAATCCTACAGACAATCCTGCTCTGATACCAAGTCTGTCGGGAACCGGAATATGTGTATGTAATTCCAGTCACAACTCAATCACATGGAGAGCCGAGAGCCGTACCCACTTGTCTAAGCAGATAAGTCCAAGCACAGAATACTCTCGGAAAGCATCGTATGTGAGGGCCATCCCATCCAGGCTGGATGATCACCTGAGATGGGTCCTCATTGCCCACTCACAAGTCTAAATGATTATGGGTGGTGAAATCCCATAATCATAGACAAGTCGCCTCAACCATGTTATCGATGGAATCATAACCCTTACATAAACAAACTCCAGCCCAATCACTTAGTCGAGGTCTAGGGCGGGCTCGATCATACAACAAAGTGTGCACGTGACAGTCACGAGCAATCGCATCGCGATGCCCCAAGCTGCGCACATCTAAGGGCCACTTGGTGTATAAAAGACCGCCGGAAAGAACACAACAAAGCTATCGAAAACCCATACTAGTATGAACTAGTATAAACATACACGCAGCACACATGTCTAGTATGAACAGCAGGTATCATCACATAACTCTACAAAGTACTTCTTTATTGACTTACACATAGAGCATACAAAGATCCCATGTCTGTGATCAACATTACATCATACAACGGAAGCAAATTAGGTCTGAGTACAGAAATGTTTAACAAAGGGCTTAGAGAAGCCTTGTAAACATACATGCCCTTCCATGAGGGACCAGACTGCTGTCTGGAACTATACTACCAAGGTCAACGTCGAGCTTCAGGAAGGTGACTCCATCGGGGGCTGGGTTCACATCTAAAACATAGAATAAGAAAACGTGAGTACAAAGTCGTACCCGGAGAGACTTACATCAGAACTATACTACTCATGCTCAAGTATCAAGGTAAAGGGAGGTGGGGTTTCATCATGCAGAAGTGCCAGCTTTGACTTGGCTAGTCCTGAACTACGAGTACCAGACTTGAGGTAAGAAGCGTACACGAGTCCACTACCATGTCTCCAACCAATACACCACTATGGTTACTTCCTCGACTTCCCCAAGAGGAGCACACCATACCACTCACGCTTATCTTGCGAGTTTTAGAGTATCCATTCAAGTTGTCTAATAATCAAGCACAGTTTTCCAAGTAGTCCATGACCGCGGACGCGGCTATTCGAATAGTTTTGTTAACCTTGCAAGGGTGTAAACTACACACACATGACCATCAGTTGCCTCCTTTTGCTCGCCACCGTTCAAGAGGTGACGGCGAGGATGTTCACCACGACACTTCTCTCACAACCGGTCTATTCCAGGAGTCGACTATCTGAGTTTGTCACCGCTCGAGAGTCCGGCCGGATCAACGATACGGACCTAGACAATTTAGGCAACCGTGACGCCACCTCTGACATATGGTTTCACTGCCTCACAGATCCCCCCACATATCTATATGATGCAACCTTTCATCCATTCTTTTTCTATGCATATGCCAAATGGAAAGCCCGAACTAATGTGACTCCTAGACGTCAACACGGATCAAGGTACTAGGCCGAGAGGGGTCAGTGAGCCCAATGTGTGGTTGTACTCTTTGTCTTGGAGTACCATACAAGAACTCGGTGCTTAAGGCGGTGTTCAACGAGACAACCCACTGTGTACTCCTACACAGCCTCTCATCGATCACCTTGTATTAGGGTAGATTCACCAAGACGTTACCATCAACAACCTGTGAACATTCCATCCCGACTCACAATCAAAGTAACCTCATTGTATCACTAAGCAGCAAAAAGAAGTAACAGTTGTAGGGGCCACATGATATCAATCAACTCCTATGTCAGCTAGGATTGTGGTTTGCTTACTACTGTGACAAGATGAGAGGTCATGCATCGGATATGGGTTCAACTATGCGGTAGAATCGATAACAAGGTGATCTCCTAAACATGCATAAGCGAGACTGAGAGGGAAGTGGGATTTTATAGACATGATCAATGGGGTTTGCTTGCCTTGCTAACGAGGTTCAGTACGGTGTCTTCAACGAAGGGGGTGGCCTCCCGTTCCGGTTCCACTTCTATCGAGCAACAAAGCAAACACCGGAACAACAACAATGTAAACATCACATTGCAATGCACAATCAAGATGCATAATGTAGCATGGCATGGTATTGATGTGACCTAGGTTCAACATGTCACGTTTTCATTGAAGTTGATTAGAAAAGTTAATTCAAATTCAAACTCCAAATGTTGTTCAAATTTGCCAAGTTTCATTTGCTATTGTTTGTTCTTTGTAAACCATCTTGACATGTGTATGATATGCCTCTGATGTACAAGTGTTTATGTTTGCATTGCAATGGTTCAAATTGGAATAGTATTTGAATTAAATTTGAATTAATTCAATTAAGCCAAATAGCAAAATCTACTGGTCCCAATTTAAGATCAACTCAAACATGGTTGAAAGTTGATTATTTGGATAGAGAATTTTCTTCTGATCATTTTTCATATATTATATGTTATATTTGGAGTTCATATGAATTTTCTATGAATTTATAAAGTTAAAATGATTTTCTGTCTTTTTCTGCTTTTTCTATGACATCATGCTGACGTAGGGGGGGGGCTCTGACCAGGGGGACCCACTGGTCAGCCTCTCTGGGGTTAATCCCCGATTTATTTATTTTAAACAAAGGGGTTAGGGGGCTGGGGCCTACCTGTCATTGGCTTAGGGGTGGGATTAGGGGTTGATTAGGGGCCCTAATGACCAAACCGGCCGGTGGTTAGCCGGAGTTGGCTTCCCGGCCACGGTTTGGCACGGGGAAAGCATGGGGCTGCTCCCCAGTCTCGGCTGCATCGCCTCACGGCCACGGGAAGGCCTCGGGGGCACCGGAGCCTCGCCGGCGTTGAGGAACGCGGCGGCCGGAGTGATGCACAGGTGGGCTCGGCGAATTCGTCCACGGGGAGAAGCGCTAGTTTAGGGGAAACACGCAAGAGCTCACCCTCGATCGAATGGAGGACACGACAAGATCGGGGAGGCAACGGCGGCGACAATATCGACGATGGCGCACGGCGGTCGGAGGCGATGAAGACGGCGCGATTCGCTTGCTCTAGGGGATCCCGGCTTCCAATCTTTGGCACGGTGACGAAGTAGTCATCGGCGAGGTTGATGGACAAGGCGGCTCGGCCTTGAACGGCCGTTGGCCACGCAGGAGCGACACCGTGCTCCGCGGAAGCGCTCGGCTGGTGAAGAATCCGGCGAGGGGAGAGACCTAGAGGGAGCAGGGAGGTGGGGAAAGTGTGCGGGGGGACTGGGGCGTCGTCCTGGCGCACTGAGGGGCCTTGAGGAGGCCTAGACGGCTCTCGCCGTCGAGGTGGCGGTCGTCGCCCCCGGCATGCTCGACAGCGAGCTGCTTGGGGTAGACGACAAGCCCCTCATGGCTTGGGCCGAGGAAGCTTAAGTTCGGCCCAAGGCCATAGGGGGTGGGTTGGATTTGTTTTTTCTATTTTTCTTCTGTTTTGTTCTGTTTTCTTTTTCTTTAAATTATTTTGCCCCAAATAAAATAGTAAGGCATTTTATAAAATCTTAAAAACTTTTATGTGGGCTTATAATATATATAGATAACCACTCAAAAGTTTTGGAGATTTTTGAAATTCAAATAATTTGAATTTCAAATCAAATAGGGTATTTAATTAATTTCCAAGCCCTATTTGGAATTTTTGACAAATCTTGGTGCATGCAGTGGAACCCACTTCACTATATATGTGATCGTGCATATTTTTATGTCACAGCCCCAAGTTAGGTATGTGCTAGGATTAGCAAGTCACTTTGCATCATGTTAAAAATTTCAAAAGAAATCATTTTAAATCAATTTCAAAATCAAATGGGACGAGGAACACCCCAGATGAATTAATTCAAAAGGCCAGAAATAAATCTTCTCCAAAAATTCATGTTTGAATTTTGAAAATTCTTATAAATGAGTGTGATCACATATCAAGTGATGTGGGACCCACCCCATGCTCATGGATTTTTCAAATATTCAAATAGGACCTTGGATTAATTCAAAAACCCCTATTTGAATTAAAGTTCAAATTATTTGAATTTTAAGAATGTCCAAACTTTATAAGTGGCTAGCTAATTATATTGTGAGGCCACATAAAAATTTAGAGCATTTTAGAAAATGGTTTGCTATTTTATTTAGCAAGACAAAACAAATGTCAGAAAAGAAAAAAAACAGAAAATAGAAAAAGGCTTACCTGTGCTTCTGGCCCAACTCATTCCCCCATGGCCCAGCCCACCTCCTCCTTCCTTGTCTTCTTCCTCAAGCAGCTCGCTGGAGGCAGCAGAGCGCTCGACGACGCCACCTCGACGACGGCTGCCTTCTAGGCCTCCTCTCTGCACCAGAGCGCGCCACGCGAGTGCCCCTTTCCCCCGCACACCTTTTCCCGTCGTTCTGGCCATCCTCCCTCTCTCCGGCGAAGGAATCAGCGCGTGCCCGAAAACCTAGCCGGAGCACGGCGACGCCCCGACGCGGCCAAAGACGCCGAGAAGCCTCACCGCCTTGTCCATCTTCTTCAGCGGCGTCGACTACCCCGAGCGGAAGCTCCAATTCGAGCCCGGACGCCCTGCCAGTGACGCTAGCTTCGAGCTTTCGCCGCCGGCCGCCGAGAAGAGGAGCTCAAAATTCGTCGCCGTCGAGAGACCCCTGACCTCTCCGTCTTCTCCATTCGATCGAGGGTGAGCCGCTCGTCAGTTTGCCCCCTTCCCCACCTCCTCCCGGGCCCTCCAGTTTTCCCCCTTCCCCACCAAGGACAGTGGCCGTACCACCGCCGCGGTTGACGCTGTCGTCGCCATAGGCCGTGCCCTTGGACCCCTCCTAGGCCAGACGATGCGCAAGGCGAAGAGGCACCTCCCAGTGCTCCCCGCTCTCATTCCCGTGCCCCGGAGCCCACTCCCGACGAGCACCGAGCTCCGGCCGCCGCCGATGTTGAAGTTGTCGTGGCTAGAGGCCTCCCGGCGAGCCCCAGCAAACCCTAGCCGATGAGGACGAGCCCCAGCTACTCGCCCGTGCCCCCAGACCCCCTCCCCGAGCCCTCTAGCTTTTTTCTGGCGTAGCTCCGGCGTGCCCGTGCCGGCGACGCCATTAGCGCCCTAAACCCCCTCCTAATCCCCACCTAACCCCACTGACCAGTGGGCCCCCTAGGCTAACTAACCCCTGGTTAGTTTAATCTAAACCGGGTTTTAACCTAGAGACACTGACATTCCAACCCCACCTGTCAGCCCCCCCCCACGTCAGCAATTACGTCTTGATGACGCAGTAAAGCAATTAAATAATTTTGTTTAATTCCAGTAATTCCAGAAATTAGCCAAATCTTTGGAAATTCATAATTAATTCATCCTAACTCCAAATATAGCAAATAATATGTCTAAAATTATCAGAAAAATTCAAGGATTCTAAATATGGACTTTGTTTTCATGTTTGACCAATTTAAATTGGGTGAACAGTGGCAAACATCCATATGCATTTAATTTGATTTCAAATTTGGAGTGATTTTGCAAATAACTTTGCAACACACTTCTTTTATATGATTTCTTCCACACATCAGAGACTTTACCTCACCTTTACAACATCACTTCATGCTCAAACATTTCAAATGAACATTCATGTATTCAAATGCATTTGAATTCATCGATAAATCAAATGGAGTTTGAATTTGCATTTCAAATGCAATATACTCCTTTTAACTGGAATAACTCACACATCAGCGACACATACATCAAGTTTCAACCTTCAACTCATGTGTTTGAGCATTGTCTTATTATTGTTTCGATGTTTGTGTTGTTTGTCGAGTAGAGGTGGAACTGGAACAGGAGGCTGCCCCCTTCGTTGAAGATCCCGGAACTGAACCTCGTCAGCAACGCAAGCAAACCCCCATTGATCATGTCGATAAAATCCCACTTCCCTCTCATGTCTCGCTTATTTATTGTATAGGATGATTGTCATGCTACGTTTCTACCGCATAGATGAACCCATTCCTTTGCATGACCTATCTTTTGTCACAGTAGTAAGTAAACCACAATCCTAGCAAATGTAGGAGTTGATTGATATCATGTGGCCCCTGCAATTGTTACTGCTTATTGCATGCTTAGAGTGATACAATGATGTTACTGTTATGTGAGTCGGGATGGTAGTGATCATGTTGATGTTGGTGGAAAGGTGTTGGTGAATCTACCCTAATACAAGGTGAACGATGAGAGGCTGTGTAGGAGTACACGGTGGGTTGTCTCGTTGAACACCGCCCTAAGTCCGAGTTCTTGTGTGGTGATCCAAGATGAAGAGTACAACCACACATTGGGCTCACTGACCCCTCTCAACCTATTAACTCATCCCTTTCGATGTCCAGATGTCGGAATAGTTCGGAGTTCTGGTAGGTTTGTGGCCTGGCTGCCAAGTGAGAAAACGTCTCATCCGAGACCGGCTTACGTACCACACACACATCATCTGGGTCCACTTAGGTAAACCGGCCGGGTTCACGATAGTGGTAGCCAACCCAGGTAGGCGGCTTTCTTGGAGTAGATAGGCTATGAGGTAACAGTTGTGGTGAGCATCCTCGCCGACACTTCTTGAACGGTGTCGAGTACAAAGGCGGTAACTGATGATCATGTGTGTGTAGCGGTACACCCCTGCAGGGTTAACAAAACTATTCGAATAGCCGCGTCCGCGGTTAAGGACTTCTTGGAAATCTTAGCTTGATTATTAGACAACTTGACTGGATACTTCTAAAACACACCAAGATAAGTGTGAGTGCTATGGCGTGCTTTCTCGTGGGGAAGTCGAGGAAGGCACCATAGTGGTGTAATTGGTTGGAGAAAGTAGTGGACTCGTGTATGCTTCTTACCTCAAGTCTGGTACTCGTAGTTCAGTACTAGCCAAGTCAAAACTGGCACTTCTGCAATTGAACCCCACCTCTCTTTACCTTGATACATGTGCATGCGTAGTATAGTTCCTACGTAAGTCTTGCTGAGTACGACTTTGTACTCACGTTTGCTTATTCTATGTTTTAGATGAACCCACCGACCCCTAAGATGGATTCTTCATCGAGCTCGACGACTAAAGACCAAGCTAGTGTAGTCCCAGTCAGCAGACTGGTTCCCTCGTGGAAGGGCTTGTTTATAGATAAGGCTTCTCTAAGCCATTTGTTAAACTTTTCTGTACTCAGACCTACTTTTCTTCCGCATGCTTGTTGTAATGTTGGATCACAGACTTGTGATCTCTGTGTGCACTCTGTAAGAGTTATCAATAAAGTTGTATACTTTGTAGAGAATTGCAATGATACCTGCTGTTCATACTAGACATGTGTGTTGCGTGTATGATTATAACATGCATGTCTTAGTATGGGTTTTCGAGACCTTAGTTGTGATCTGGCTGGCGGTCTTTTATACACCAAGTGGCCCTTAGATGTGCGCAGCTTGGGGCATCGCGATGAGATTGCTCGTGACTCCGTCACATGCACACTTTGATGTATGATCGAGCCCGCCCTAGACCCCGACTAAGTGATCGGGCTGGAGTAAGTCTATGTAAGGGTTATAATACAATCGATAGTATGGTTGAGGCGACTTGTCTATGAGTATGGGAGTTCACCACCCATATCTTTTAGACTTGTGTGCGGACGATGAGGACCCATCTCAGTTGATCATCCGGCCTGAATGGGATGCCCCTCTCGTTCGATGCTTTCCGAGAATGTTCTGTGCTTGGCCTTGTCTGCATAGACAAGTGGGTACGGTTCTCGGCTCTCCATATGATTGTGTTGTAGAGAGGCTTGCATACGCTAACCCTGGGTCCTGACAGACTTGGTATCAGAGCAGGACTGACTGTAGGATTATCAGCCTTGGCCGAAGTCGAGTCTAGCCTTCTATAGTTATATAGTTACACTGGGTATATAAGGGAACAACGTAAGGCTTCTTTTTTCTCCTTACCCTCATCGTTCTGAGTTCTGAGTCACCCTCATCTTGTTCTACGGGAAGACCCTCATCTTGTTCTACGGGAAGATAGGACTAGGCTCATCTATGTCTTACTAGAACATCTCGTTGTTTGCTTCCTTGTAGCCGTAGGAAAGTTGTGTCCGGTTTCCTAGCATTGTTGTAATGCTGATTTCTTACATCGTATTATGTAAGTGTTATATCTACATTGAAAGAAAATTGTTTCTTGCAATTACAGGCGTTATGCTCTCCGAGTCATTCCAGGTTTCTTCATAATCTGATGCATTTGCAAAATCTTTCCCTCTATTTCGGATGTCCTTCCAGAAGTTTTTCTAGGTGGCATGCCCGACAGTTCCATAGTGTTTGATGTAGGTTTTCTTCTAGAAACCTATAGTGATTCATTTGCAGTTCTTCCTCCCACTTTAGATGTCTTCTAGCCAGAAGAACCACACTAACCATCGTGTTGGGGTACTTTGTTACTCTGACATATCTGTTGTAGCCCCTAGTAAGCCATGGTCATCCTCAGGAAAACCATCCAGTAACCAAACTCCTTAAACCTAGCCACCCGACAGGTGTGTAGACTTCATAGTGGATCTTATGCCAGGAACCGCACCAATTTCCAGACGCCCATACAAAATGGCCCCACGTGAGTTAGCTGAGCTTAAAACCCAACTCGAAGCTTTGTTGGAAAAAGGCTTCATCCGCCCTAGCTCATCGCCATGGGGTTGCCCCGTTCTGTTCGTAACGAAGAAAGATGGAACAGAAAGGATGTGCGTAGACTATAGCCCGCTAAATTTAGCGACGATAAAGAACAAGGACGAACTGCCCAGGATCAATGATCTTTATGATCAACTTGCTGGATCCTCTGTCTTCTCCAAGATGGATTTGAGATTAGGCTATCATCAAATCAAAATCCGAAATGAGGACATTCCAAAAACGGCTTTTACTACTCGTTATGGTCTTTACGAGTACACCGTCATGTCCTTTGGTTTAACCAATGCCCCCGCCACTTTCTCGTGCATGATGAATTCGATCTTCATGGAGTACTTAGATTAATTTGTTGTAGTTTATCTCAATGACATTCTCATCTACTCGAAGAACGAAGAAGAACATGTCAAACATCTAAGGCTGGTATTGATGAAACTTAGAGAGCATCGCCTGTATGCTAAATTCTCCAAGTGCGAATTTTGGCTACCAGAAGTGACCTACTTAGGCCACGTGATTTCTGCGAAAGGCATTGCTGTGAATCCCGAGAGAGTTCAGGCCGTTTCTTGACTGGACTCCACCTGAATCGGTTAAGCAAGTTAGGAGTTTTCTTGGCCTAGCCAGCTATTGTCGCCGCTTCGTCGAGAACTTTTCTAAAGTTGAAAAGCTTCTAACTGAACTCCTCAAGATAGATAAGAAATTCCTATGGACTCCCAAGTGCGAGGAAAGCTTTCAGGAGCTAAAAAGAAGATTGACTTCTGCACCCGTACTTGCACCTCCAGAAACCAAAAAGGATTTCAAGATCTTTTGTGACGCATCACTGCAAGGGTTAGGATGCATACTTCTGCAAGATAGACATGTGGTAGCTTATGCTTCACGCCAGTTTCGGCCACATGAAGAGAACTATCCTACCCATGACCTTGAACTCGCTGCCGTAGTTCATGCCCTAACAACTTGGCGACATTACCTCCTTGGTAATCATTGTGAGATCTTTTCCGACCACCAAAGCCTCAAATACATTTTCTCCCAGCCAGATCTTAATCTCAGGAAAAGACGCTGGATTGAGTTGATAAAAGATTACGACGTAGGAATTTCTTACACCCCAGGCAAAGCCAACGTCATGGCTGATGCACTAAGTCGTAAGTCGTATTGTAACAACCTCATGTTACAATAGTGTCAACCACTTCTTCATGAGGAATTTCGAAAGCTCAATCTCGAGATTGTTCCTCGTGGATCTCTTTTCAACTTGGTGGCGAAACCAACACTTGAGGATCAAATCATAGTTGCCCAAAGGCGTGCACGAGGTGTTCGCCGGATCAAGGAGAACATTGCCAGCGGAGTTGCTAAATGTTTCTCCACAGATAGTAAAGGAACGATATTCTTTGGAAATCGTTTGGTAGTACCTAAGAATAGAGATCTAAGGCAACTCATCCTCAAAGAAGCCCATGACACACCCCTCTCGATTCATCCCGGTAGCACAAAAATGTACCGAGATCTACGCCAGAGATTTTGGTGGACTCGGATGAAGAGAGACATTGCACAATTTGTTGCCGAATGTGATGTTTGTCGTCGCATTAAGGCAGAACATCAAAGACCTGCTGTTACACTTCAACCTTTGCCTATTCCAGAGTGGAAATGGGACAAAGTCGGTATGGACTTCATCACCGGCTTTCCAAAAAAAACCCAGAAAGGGAAACGATGCCATCTTCGTTGTCATAGATAGGCTTTCCAAAGTTGCTCACTTCCCTCCAGTTCGCGGGTCTATAACTGCTAGCCAGTTAGCGGACTTGTACGTCTCTAGAATTGTATCTCTTCACGGTGTTCCTTTGGAAATCAATTCTGATCGTGGTAGCCTTTTCACCTCTAGATTCTGGGGAAGCTTTCAGAATGCTATGGGAACTCATCTCTCCTTTAGTACAGATTTCCATCCTCAGTCTAGCGGTCAAGTCGAAAGGGTTAACCAAATTCTTGAAGACATGCTCAGAGCTTGTGTTATCTCGTTCGGAAAGAATTGGGAGAAGTCTCTTCCATTCGTCGAATTTTCTTATAACAATAGTTTCCAATCTAGTCTGAACATGGCTCCTTTTGAACTCCTATATGGACGACGATGTCGAACACCCCTAAACTGGTCAGAAACCGGTGAAAGACAATTCTTTGGACCGGATATGATCATGGAAGCAGAAGAGCAAGTTCGCATTGTTCGTGATCAATTGAAAGTAGCCCAGTCTCGTCGGAAAAGCTACTATGATCGTCATCATAGACAAGAAAGCTACAATCTGGATGAGAAGGCTTACCTTCGTGTTACTCCTCTGAAGGGAACCCAACGATTAGGTATCAAAGGCAAGTTGGCTCCACGTTACATCGGACCTTTCTGCATTCTTGCTAAACATGGAGAAGTTGCCTACCAACTTGAACTACCCCGCACCTTTCCCGAGTACATGATGTATTCCCTGTGTTACAACTCAGGCGTTGCTTCAAGGACCCCATCCGCGAAGTCGACCTTGAAACGCTTGATCTCAAATATGAACTTTCTTATCGAGAATACCCTATTCGTATTCTTGATTCAGCAGAGCGTGTCACTCATCGTCAGAAGATTAGGTTTCTCAAAGTGCAATGGTCACACCACTCTGAGAGAGAAGCCACGTGGGAAAGAGAAGACCGTCTCCGTACCGAGTACCCCACCTTCCTCCCGCAGACTTCTGAATCTTGGGACGAGATTCTTTTGAGTGGGGGCGAGTTGTCACAACCCCAAGTTAGGTATGTGCTAGGATTAGCAAGTCACTTTGCATCATGTTAAAAATTTCAAAAGAAATCATTTGAAATCAATTTCAAACTCAAATGGGAGGAGGAACACCCCCAGACGAATTAATTCAAAAGGCCAAAAATAAATATTCTCCAAAAATTCATGTTTGAATTTTGAAAAGTCTTATAAATGAGTGTGATCACATATCAGGTGATGTGGGACCCACCCCATGCTCATGGACTTTTCAAATATTCAAATAGGACCTTGGATTAATTCAAAAACCCCTATTTGAATTAAAGTTCAAATTATTTGAATTTTAAAAATGTCCAAACTTTATAAGTGGCTAGCTAATTATATTGTGAGGCCACATAAAAAGTTAGAGCATTTTAGAAAATGGTTTGATATTTTATTTAGCAAGACAAAACAAATGTCAGAAAAGAAAACAAACAGAAATAGAAAAAGGCTTACATGTGCTTCTGGCCCAACTCATTCCCCCATGGCCCAGCCCACCTCCTCCTTCCTTTTCTTCTTTCTCAAGAAGCTCGCTGGAGGCAGCAGGGCGCTCGACGACGCCACCTCGACGACGACTGCCTTCTAGGCCTCCTCTCTGCACCAGAGCGCACCACGCGAGTGCCCCTTTCCCCCGCACACCTTTTCCCGTTGTTCTGTCCATCCTCCCTCTCTCTGGCGAAGGAATCAGCGCGTGCCCGAAAACCTAGCCGGAGCACGGCGACGCCCCGACGCGGCCAAAGACGCCGAGAAGCCTCACCGCCTTGTCCATCTTCTTCAGCGGCGTCGACTACCCCGAGCGGAAGCTCCAATTCGAGCCCGGACGCCCTGCCAGTGACGCTAGCTTTGAGCTTTCGCCGCCGGCCGCCGAGAAGAGGAGCTCCAAATTCGTCGCCATCGAGAGACCCCTGACCCCGCCGTCTTCTCCATTCGATCCAGGCTGAGCCGCTCGTCAGTTTTCCCCCTTCCCCACCTCCTCCCGTGCCCTCTCGCGTAGTTCCGGCAAGGACAGTGGCCGTACCGCCGCCGCGGTTGACGTTGTCGTCGCCACAGGCCGTGCCCTTGGCCCCCTCCTACGCCAGACGATGCGCAAGGCGAAGAGGCACCTCCCAGTTCTCCCCGCTCTCATTCCCGTGCCCCGGAACCCACTCCCGACGAGCACGGAGCTCCGGCCGCCGCCGATGTTGAAGTTGCCGTGGCCAGAGGCCTCCCGGCGAGCCCCTGCTAACCCTAGCCGATGAGGACGAGCCCCAGCTACTCGCCCGTGCCCCCAGACCCCCTCCCCGAGCCCTCTAGCATTTTTCCGGCGAAGCTCCGGCGTGCCCATGCCGGCGACGCCATGAGCGCCCTAAACCCCCTCCTAATCCCCACCTAACCCCACTGACCAGTGGGCCGCCTAGGCTAACTAACGCTTGGTTAGTTTAATCTAAACCGGGTTTTAACCCAGAGACGCTGACATTCCGACCCCACCTGTCAGCCCCCCCCCCCCGCCACGTCAGCAATGACGTCTTCATGACGCAGTAAAGCAATTAAATCATTTTGTTTAATTCCAGTAATTCCAGAAATTAGCCAAATCTTTGGAAATTCATAATTAATTCATCCTAACTCCAAATATAGCAAATAATATGTCTAAGATTATCAGAAAAATTCAAGGATTCTGAATATGGACTTTGTTTTCATGTTTGACCAATTTAAATTGGCTGAACAGTGGCAAACATCCATATGAATTTAATTTGAATTCAAATTTGGAGTAATTTTGCAAACGACTTTGCAACACACTTCTTTTATATGATTTCTTCCACACATCAGAGACTTTACCTCCCCTTTACAACATCACTTCATGCTCAACCTTTTCAAATGAACATTCATGTATTCAAATGCATTTGAAATTCAACAATAAATCAAATGGAGTTTGAATTTGCATTTCAAATGCAATATACTCCTTTTTAACTGGAATAACTCACACATCAGTGACACATACATCAAGTTTCAACCTTCAACTCATGTGTTTGAGCATTGTCTTCTTATTGTTTTGATGTTTTTGTTGTTTGTCGAGTAGAGGTGGAACCGGAACAGGAGGCTGCCCCCTTCGTTGAAGATCCCGAAGCTGAATCTTGTCAGCAAGGCAAGCAAACCCCCATTGATCATGTCGATAAAATCCCACTTCCCTCTCATGTCTCGCTTATGCATTGTATAGGATGATCACCATGTTACGATTGTACCGCATAGATGAACCCATTCCTTTGCATGACCTATCTTTTGTCACAGTAGTAAGCAAACCACAATCCTAGCAAATGTAGGAGTTGGTTGATATCATGTGGCCCCTGCAAATGTTATCACTTATTGCATGCTTAGTATGATACCATGTTGTTACTGTGATGTGAGTCGGGATGGTAGTGATCATGTTGATGATGGTAGAAAAGTGTTGGTGAATCAACCCTAATACAAGGTGAACGATGAGAGGCTGTGTAGGAGTACACGATGGGTTGTCTCGTTGAACACCGCCCTAGTACGAGTTCTTGTGTGGTGATCCAAGTTGAAGAGTACAACCACACATTGGGCTCACTGACCCCTCTCAACCTATTAACTCCTCCCTTTCGATGTCCAGATGTCGCAATAGTTCGGAGTTCTGGTAGGTTTGTGGCCTGGCTGCCAAGTGAGAGAACGGCTCATCCGAGACCGGCTTACGCACCACGCACACATCATCTGGGTCCACTTCGGTAAACCGGCCGGGTTCACGATAGTGGTAGCCAACCCAGGTAGGCGGCTTTCTTGGACTAGATAGGCTATGAGGTAACAGTTGTGGTGAGCATCCTTGCCGACACTTCTTGAACGGTGTCGAGTACAAAGGCGGTAACTGATGATCATGTGTGTGTAGCGGTACACCCCTGCAGGGTTAACAAAACTATTCGAATAGCCGCGTCTGCGGTTAAGGACTGCTTGGAAAGCTTAGCTTGATTATTAGACAACTTGAACTGGCTACTTCTAAAACACACCAAGATAAGTGTGAGTTCTATGGTGTGCTTTCTCGTGGGGAAGTAGAGGAAGGCACCATAGTGGTGTAATTGGTTGGAGAAAGTAGTGGACTCGTGTACGCTTCTTACCTCAAGTCTGGTACTCGTAGTTCAGTACTAGCCAAGTCAAAGCTGGCACTTCTGCAACTTAACCCCACCTCTCTTTACCTTGATACATGTGCATGCGTAGTATAGTTCCTACGTAAGTCTTGCTGATTACGACTTTGTACTCACGTTTGCTTATTCTATGTTTTAGATGAACCCACCGACCCCGAAGGTGGATTCTTCATCGAGCTTGACGACTAAAGACCAAGCTAGTGTAGTCCCAGTCAGCAAACTGGTTCCCTCGTGGAAGGGCTTGTTTATAGATAAGGCTTCTCTAAGCCATTTGTTAAACTTTTCTGTACTCAGACCTAATTTGCTTCCGCATGCTTGTTGTAATGTTGGATCACAGACTTGTGATCTCTGTGTGCACTCTGTAAGAGTTATCAATAAATTTGTATACTTTGTAGAGAATTGCAATGATACCTGCTGTTCATACTAGACATAAGTGATGCGTGTATGATTATAACATGCATGTCTTAGTATGGGTTTTCGAGACCTTAGTTGTGATCTGGCTGGCGGTCTTTTATACACCAAGTGGCCCTTAGATGTGCGCAGCTTGGGGCATCGCGATGCGATTGCTCGTGACTCCGTCACGTGCACACTTTGATGTATGATCGAGCCCGCCCTAGACCCCGACTAAGTGATCGGGCTGGAGTAAGTCTATGTAAGGGTTATAATACAATCGATAGTATGGTTGAGGCGACTTGTCTATGAGTATGGGAGTTCACCACCCATATATTTTAGACTTGTGTGTGGATGATGAGGACCCATCTCAGTTGATCATCCGGCTTGAATGGGATGCCCCTCTCGTTCGATGCTTTCTGAGAACTTTCTGTGCTTGGCCTTGTCTGCTTAGACAAGTGGGTACGGTTCTCGTCTCTCCATATGATTGTGTTGTAGCGAGGCTTGCATACGCTAACACCGGGTCCCGACATTTTAAGACTTTTCAAAAATACCAGAGGAGTTTTTGGAAGAAATTTTTGTCTGGCCATTTGAATTAAATTCTTTAGTGATTTTCTTTTGCCCTAATTTTGAATTCCATTTGAATTTCTTCACATGATGCAAAGGACACAAGCAACCCTAGCACTTACCCAAGTTGGGGTTCTGACAAAGAACTCGCCTTGGCCTCCCCTGTAATCGCCCCCTCACGCAATAATATCGAGCAGGAAGTGCTTCTCATGTTAGCCGACGAGTATCGTCCAACCTTTTCCTTCTCTATATCCAATCATCAAAAAGACCATGGTAAAAATTTCTAAGCACAATTTTTATAGGTATCCAAGGCATAATTCTCCTATGCGCATCAGAAATTATGTCCCCAGCCTTCTTCATATTTTCTCCATCCTTTTGATGGAAATCTAGGACCTCCGATTCCCTCAAGGCACCAAATCCTAACATGCTTGGCTAAACAGAAAGATAACTAAAAGCAAGGTAACTATTTTTTCACTTTTGATAAAGGACACTAAAGCAAGAACTGAACGGTAAACTAACAAGACTAAAAGCAAAAATAAAAGATAGTGTGCAACTCCCCTATCTTGAAGAGCGGAGTCCCCGGCAACGGCGCCAGAAATTAGCTTTGATGGCTTCTCGCCCCTCGTTGGTTACCCAGAGTGGAAGGTTGAGATGTAGAAAGCAGCAAATTTCTCTCGGTGAAGATAACAAGGTTTGTCTCCAGTAGGACTCCAACAACGACAGGAAGGTGACAACGGCGCCAGCAATTAGGCGGTTGACGTGGACCTGCACACACAACAGATAACTTTGCTCCCAACGAATTCAGAGAGGTTGTCAATCCTTCCGGCCTTGTTGTTCACAAAGGATTAAACGCACGGGATAATAATGATAGTGATATCAACGTTAAAGTAAATAAAGAAGAAAATAAATAGTGGGTGTAAACAGTATTGGAAATATGGATCGGGATCCCATGATGTTCACTAGTGATTTCTCTCTCCCAAAAGACAATAAAATAGCCATGCGACGTAAACAAATTACAGCTGGGCAATTGACAGGATTATATGCGCAAACCAATGCTAACTATGCCATAAAGAAAGGAAGAGGCTCAAAAGCTTGGGTGGTACGCCAAGACAAGTAGACCAAAATCCATCTGCATCTACCTACTAAGCATCCACCTTGAGATATCTATCCAGAACATCTCGCTGGTATTAAGTTGCGAATCCCACCCAAAGTGTAAACTCAAAGCAACAGACAACTGCATTAAAGAACTTTGCGTAAAGTAAACAATCCTTGCACCCACAAGTACAAGCACCGTTGTTTTCTCCCTTGTGGCAACAACACATCCCCTATACTCATGTTTCGGTCACTCAAGCTAGTCATCAGGGGGCATGAACCCACAATCATGCATAACGCTCCCTCTTGGAGTCACTACCTACTACTTGGCCAAAGCAATAAACAACAACGGAGAACATGCAAGAATTACTCAAGAACATAAATATAAAAGAGGAGAATCAAATATATTACTCAAACACAATCTGAACATAGTCTCATAATCCATCAGATCCCAGAAAACTCAGCATAGCAACAGCAGACAGATTACATATGTGCCTCGATCATGTAGGGCGGCTCACGAGGTCTAAACCATGAAGAACAAAGAGGGGAGGAGAACATCACATAGCTACTGATCATAGACCCATGGTCCAAGGTGGACTACTCACGGTTCATCCGGGAAGCATTCATGGTGGTGTAGAAGCTCCCGGAGGTGGTTACTCCCTCCAGCAGGGTGCCGGGAAGAGGGCTCTTGGTGCTCCCGATCTTGGAAGCGCGGCGGCGGCGGAACAGAGGACAGATCGCGAAAAAGGGTTCTGTCCCCGAGGGTTTCTCGTCACGGGGAATAAATAGGCGAAGGGGCAGCCAGAGGTGGACCAGGGGCCCCAGGCGCCCCCCTGGCGCGGCCTAGGGGTGGCCGCCTGGGCCACCCCTGGCCCCCCTCTGGCCACACTTGGGATCTTCTGGAAGGTTCCCGTACGCTGATTTTTCCTATATTTTTCCCGGAATTTTTCTGGCACTTTAAATAATGGGAAAACCTGAAATACAAAAACAGCAGAAAACATGAACTGGCACTGGGGTGCACTGAGTTAATAGGTTAGTCCAAATATGATCAAAAGTGTATGGAAGTGCATCAATATCATAGCAATATCACACAAAAGATGCATGGAGCAAGCAGAAATTATAGATACGTTTTGGACGTATTAGAGACCAAATTGGCAGAAACGTCCAGGTCTACGTAGACGACATTGTCATCAAAACCTAAAGCGCAAACACGCTACTCGACGACCTCTGTGAAACATTCGTGGCCCTCAACAAGTACAGAATCAAGCTCAACCCAAAAAAGTGTGTGTGCGGCGTCCCAGCTGGAAAACTACTCAGGTACATGGTCTCCGCCCGAGGAATCGAAGCAAACCCCGAAAAGGTCCAAGCAATCGCCAAGATGCAAAGGCCAACCAACATCAAAGGTGTGCAACAGCTCACAGGAAGACTCGCAGCATTGAGCCGTTTCATCAGCAGGCTAGGAGAAAGGACCTTACCGTTCTACCAACTGCTCAGAAAAGGAGAAAAATTCGACTCGACCGTGGAAGCCCGCAATGCATTCGCAGACCTAAATAAAACACTCTCGACCCCACCAATCTTGGCGGTGCCCAAAGAACGGGAGAAGTTGTACCTCTACATAGCAGCGCGTAGCAGTGTCGTGAGCACGGTGCTCGTCGTCGAGCGCGCAGAAGAAGGCAAAATCCAGAGCATACAAAAACCAATCTACTACCTTAGAACACTGCTCACAAAGCCACAGCAACGGTACCCGCACTACCAGAAGCTCCTGCTCGCCATTATCATGACCTCCAGGAAAGTATCGCATTATTTCGACGAACACCTGCTAAGCGGCTTCCCGCCCTTCGTTGGTGAGCCCCAAGTGGAAGGCGTGATGCAGTGTAGCAGCGAGTTTCCCTCAGTGAAGATACCAAGGTTTGTCTCCTGTAGGACTCCAGAGATGATAAGTAGGTGTCAGCGGCGCGACTGGCGTGGACCTGCACACCGACACAGATAACTTTGTTCCCAACGAAGTTCAGAGAGGTTGTCAATCTCTCCAGTCTTGTTGTTCACAAAGGGTAAAACACAAGTGATAATGATAGCAAGTAAAAGCAGAAAAGTAAAGATAGCTTGGAAACAGTAATGAGGATATGGACCGGGATACGTGATGTTCGCTAGTGATTTATCTCTCTCCCAAAAGACGATAAAACTGCTATGCGAGGTAAACAAATTACAGAAGGGCAATTGACAGGATTATGAACGCACCGCAATGCTAACTATGCTACAAAAGAAAGGAAGAGGTTCAAAAGCACGGGCAGTACGCCAAAATAAGTAGACCGAAATCCATCTGCATCTACTACTAATCATCCACCTTGAGATATCTATCCAGAACATCTCGCTGGTATTAAGTTGCGAGCCCCACCCAAAGCGTAAACCCAAAGCAACAGACAACTGCAATAAAAGAACTTTGCGTAAAGTAAACAATCCTTGTGACCGTGGTCACAGGCACCGTTGTTTTCCCCCTTGTGGCAACAACACACACCCTAGACTCATGTTTCTGTCACTCAAGCATGTCATCGGGGGGGGGGGGGGGCATGAACCCACAATCTAGCACAACGCTCCCTCTTGGAGTCACTACCTGCTACTTGGCCAAAGCAATAAACAGCAACGGAGAACATGCAAGAATTACTTAGGAACAAAAATATAAAAGATAGAAACCAAATATATTACTCTATCACAATCTGAACATAATCTCATAATCCATCAGATCCGATCAAACTCAACATAGCAATTGCAGAAATATTACAAAGGTGCCTCGATCATGTAGAGCAGCTCACGAGGTCTAAACAATGAAGATCAAAGAGGGAAGGAGAACATCACATAGCTAATGATCACAGACCCATGGTCCAAGGAAAACTACTCACAAGACATCCGGGGAGCATCCATGGTGGAGAGGAGGCTCCCGGAGGTCAATCCTCCCTCCGGCAGGGTGCCGGGAAGAGGTCTTCTGGTGCTCCCGATCTTCGGAAGCGCGGCGGCGGCGGAACAGAGGCGAGTTCGCAGAATAGGGTTCTTGTTCTGGAGTTTTCCCGTGACGGGGGATAAAGAGGCGAAGGGGGGCAGCCAGAGGTGGACCAGGAGCCCCAGGCGTCCCTTGGCGCGGCCAGGGGTGGGGCCGCGCCGGGTGGCTGCCTGGGCCCCCCCTGGCACCCCTTTGGCCCCTCCCGGGCTCTTCTCGAAGCTTCCGTCACGCTGATTTTTTATCTGAATTTTCCCGAATTTTTATGGCACTTTTATATGGGGGAAAAGTGAAATAGAAAAACAGCAGAAAACAGGAACTGGCACTGGGGTGCACTGAGTTAATAGGTTAGTCCAAATATGATCAAAAATGTAAGAAAGTGTATCTAGATCATAGCAGTATCACACAAAACATGCATGGAGCAAGCAAAAATGATAGATACTTTTTGGACATATCAACACCCCATCACTCGCGGACATCCTCAACAACCCCGAAGCGACCGTCCGAGTCGCTGAGTGGAACATCGAGCTTAGCCCGCGAGATCTGCAGTTCAAACACCCAACATCAATCAAAGCCCAAGTACTCCCACTATTCCTGGTCGAGTGGACAAAGGTTCAAACACCAGGTCCCCCAGACCTATCCAACTCATGGACGATGTTTTTCGACGGATCCAAAAGACAGCAAGGAGCCGGAGCAGGCGTCGTACTAGTCTCCCCCAAAGGAACGAAGCTCAAATACGTCCTCCAGATCAACTTCAGCAATGCCTCCAACAACGAAACAGAATACGAGGCACTACTCCACGGCATGCGCATGGCAAAAACTTGCGGCGCCACTCGCCTCTCGATCTATGGAGACTCCAACCTCCTTCTCCAGCAGGCGATGAGAGACTGTAACGCAGTCGCAGACAACATGAAGGCCTACCAGAAGCTCTATAACACACTACAGGGAGGATTCGACGGCTGCGAACTCAACTACATCCCCAGAGAAAATAACACAGAAGCCGACGAGCTTGCGAACATCGGATCGACTCGAGGACCAATACCACCAGGTGTCTTCCTCAAGAGCATCAACCAGAGATCAATTAAAGAAAAGCCAGCGGCACCCAAGGTAGTCGCAGAGGAAGATGACACAAATGAACCAGCACATGTGGCAGCAACGAGCACGGCCGACGGCACAAGCAGCCAAGCAACTGAAGCCGTAGAACCAGCCACACTGGAAGACCCAGCCTGGGCAAAACCTTTCCTTTGATCCCTATTTGAGGGCACCCTACCAGAAGACGTTGCAGAAGCCCGACGCATCAGTCGACGATCTAAAGCATTCACAGTAATCAACAGATAGCTCTATAAGCGCAGCATTTCTCAGGTCCTCCAAAAGTGTATAGATGAAGAAGACGGCAAAGCCCTACTGCTGGAGATTCACGAAGGCACCTGCGGAAATCACGCCAACAGTCAAGCACTCGTGGCCAGGGCCTTTCGAGCAGGTTTCTACTGGCCGACCGCTATGAGAAATGCAGAGGTACGATGTTGCATCGCCTGCCAAAAGTTCGCCAGCAGGCCACACGCCCCAACATCAGAACTCAAAACCATACCGTTGTCGTGGCCATTTGCCACATGGGGACTCGACATGGTAGGCCCAGTCAAGAAATCCTCAAAAGGAGGACGAACACACCTACTAGTCGCAGTTGACAAGTTCACCAAATGGATCGAAGCAGTACCAATCACTAGCTCAATAGCCCTCATGGCAGTTAACTTCATCAAGTCAATCGTCTTCAGATTCAGAGTACCACACAACATCATCACAGACAATGGTACAAACTTCACAGCAGCAGAATTCCAAAACTTCTGTCAAGAGCTGGGCATCCAAATCAACTACGCATCAGTCGCACACCCACAGTCCAACGGCCAATTGGAGAGAGCAAATAGCCTAGTATGCGGAGGAATAAAGAAACGACTCCTAGAACCACTAGAACAAGCCTTAGGCAACTGGGTAGAGGAATTTCCCGCGGTACTATGGAGCCTGCGCACCACCCCAAACAACTCGGCCCAGTATACACCTTTCTTCTTGGTATACGGGGCAGAAGCAGTACTGCCGCACGACTTAAAATTTGGAGCTCCCAGAATCTCAGGGTACGAAGAGGAAGAGGTAGAAGAAGCACTGCAGAACGATAAAGACACAGCAGACGAAGCATGGGACACAACCATCACAAGATCTGAAGGATACTAGGACAAACTGCGCACATATCAAAGCAGTCGCCTGCGGACCAGAACGTTCACCAAAGGAGATCTCGTGTTGCAGCTAATACAAGAAAAAATGCACAAGCTTGCCCCGCAATGGGAGGGGCCATTCATAATCTCGGACGTTATAGGAGGAGGCGCATACAGGTTGAAGAACCCGAAAACCAATGAGGACGTGGCAAATCCATGGAACATAGCGAACCTACTCCGTTTCTACCCATAGTCCTCTAGGCATTGTCAGAGACATCGGCAGCAGCACCGATCGACAACCCATGTAAACCTCGAAGAAATAAAATAATGATGCCCAAACACTTTACTTAAAAGCACTCGGGGGCTCGAGCATAAAACTCCCCCAAGAGACGCTATCCTCGCTCATGCGACTATACTTAAAAGCACACGGGGGCTCGAGCATAACCCCCCCCCCCCGAGAGACGCTATCCTCGCTCATGCTACTATACTCAAAAGAACTCAGGGACTCGAGCATAAAACTCCCCCCGAGAGACGCTATCCTCGCTCATGCGACTTTACTAAAAAAATACTCGGGGACTCGAGCATAAAACTCCCCCCGAGAGACGCTATCCTCGCTAAAACGCGACCTCATCTTCAAGCACCAGGAAACCAGAACACAAGATCCCCTCCGACTCACCAAGAGTTTTCCGCAAAAAGAATCATATCAAAAAACGCAAAGTTCATTAGTCTTCACCTGATCGCAAGCGATCACCTAAAGACTCGGGGGCTACTCCCATCGGGAGCGCTGACGCGCACCCGATCAAAAACTTGGAATAACCCAAAAATAGCCACGGGAAAGGACAGCCCAAGTAGACAAAAACTCACAGCCTACGCCTGATTCTACAAATCAAACGTAGCCTCGGGGGCTACTCCCATCGGGAGCGCTGCCGCGGACCCAAAGGACAATTTTCATTACAAAGGAGTCGAAGACAGTTCTCCCTTACAAAGGAGTCGAGGACAATTTCCATTACAAAGGAGTCAAAGACAGTTCTCCCTTACAAAGGAGTCGAGGACAATTTTCATTACAAAGGAGTCGAAGCCAGTTCTCCCTTACAAAGGAGTCGAGGATAATTTCATTACAAAGGGGTCGAGGACAATTTTCATTACAAAGGAGTCAAAGGATAGTTATCGCTACAAAAGGACTCGAGCAACTACCAGACGGGTTACAACTATCCCAAGGAATTATGACTTCTACATGTATGCTCATCATGAGATAATTGGCACTTTCGTACCACAACTTGACGAGCATCACCACAGACAAAGTAGCAACCCAGTCCGCGAAGAAGCAGGTCGCCGTCCTCCAGTTCTACAAGGTGCCTCACCTACTGATGCAGCCGCTTGACGACTGGCTTGACGTCCAGCTCATCTTTAGAACTAGAAGAGAAAGCACCATCAGGCGAGAAATCTGCCGAAGATGAAGCCACGGCAGAAGCAGGAGAACCACCACTTGACCCATCGGAATAGCCACTGCTTATTTCCTCCTAGTATGGATCCAGACGATTACCACCGGCATCAAATGCACGAAAAATGAGAGTATCTTTGCCATCAAAACGACAGCAAAGGCTATCTCCGTCACACAGATTCAACCGACGAGAAAACGCCCTCCAGCCCAATCCAAGGAAAATCAAGGATAAATTATCAACTTCCAACTCCACCCAAGAAGAAGACCGAGCGCATCCGTGAAGACGGAGCCAAAGACCCCTCAAATTAAACTCAGAAGCAATGGAGGCAAACGAGAACGGAAGAGGAATCCGAGCAGCGGTCCGGCTAAGAACACGCAAAAGAAAATCATAGCGCCAAAAACCATCTTCCATGGAAGGAGAAGAAGGTGCCAAAAAAACACCACGACATCCACCGCGCGAAGAACGAGGCGTGCGGCCACCACGGCCACGGCGGCCACGACCTCGTCTAGTCACACCACCACCACGCTTGGGCGCCATATGAAGAAGAAGCAGAAGAGAAAGGCGCGAAGAATGGATGCCAAGGACAGGCAACCACAGGAGGTATTTATAACAAAATCCAAGGGCAAACCAGGGAAACACGCGGAAGCCCAGGCGGCACCATCATTACATCAAAGACCAAACGGGTCGGCGTTACAAATTCCAAGACAAGATGCCTTCACACGGTCAGCACTATTTAAAGGACACGTCAAATCTCGTCTGTTTCCCATACACGCCTTGGAAATCCAACAGGCACCAGGCAGTACGACGTCTAAATCATCTTTCTGACTGGCCAGAAGACGCGACGGATCAAAGAGCAATCATCATCATAGGTCACATATCAGCGTGACAACGCATATCAGCGTGACATCTCAAGAAGGACAGATCAAGATAAAAGCAATAGAAAAAAGACTCCAAAAGCTACCTATTTCTTGATGTCAAAATTTTCTGATCTTAAAATCTCTTACTCCCATTGGGAGTACCTTTATCCGAGTTCGGGTGCTCCCTCACCCAGAAGGCAAAGACGTGCTCGAGTGGCCACTCGAACCAACAAGTAATTACAACATCTACAGAGTTTCGGGTGCTCCCTCGCCCAGGAAGCATACACGTGCTTGACTGATCACTCGCACCAGCAGAAACAACGTACTTTCAGAGTTCCGGTGCTCCCTCACCCTAAAGACAGTAAAGCATTCGAGCGACTACTCGCAAAATAATCCACAAGTATTCGACAATATGATCTACTCGCGCACTCGACGACTTTCAAAGTGAGTGCTTTCTTATTTCCTCGCCTGAGTTCGCTACAAGCTCCGCGAGTGACTGCTAATAGCTCACTTGATTGTTTATTCCAAGTGGGCGCATCGCTAACCAGGCTCTGTGCCTCTACAAAAAACAATTATGCCTGGGCTACGACACACTGTACCTAGATGCCACTCAAGCTTAGCGTGTAGGTAAGACCCCGCTGCGCAGAACGGCCGGGCCAGGACTTGCTGCAGAGCGATTTCATTCCAGACCTTTTCCATGCGCTCGCATGATAGAAAGAGCCGAGCGGACACGCACAGTCTATTTTCTTATACTGGCAGCAATTGATCCTATAAGACATGCAGCGGCACGACACCGATCGTTCCAAGTTCATATCGAGGGACGTGAGCTTGATTGGGCTACTGCGGTATTTGCCACTAGCGCAATTCACCAAGGCTTGACCAGTCGACTCCTTGGGCCCTTTTCAGCTTAGCAATCCATCGAAACATGTATTGTCATGGCTCAAAACTGCCAACGACCCGCGGCGGTGCCGCTCCTACAAACAATAAAGCGCTGACGAATTTGAGTCCCTGCGCGACTCTACGAGTCCCCCAGGCACTCGGGGGCTACTGACGAGGGGTTGACCCCACGACTCCTGCGTGTGAGGATACCTGGTGCGTATGAAGACGGGAGGCCCGCTGGGAAGCCTCGACAGGCCCACGACTGGCCCAATCAAGCACCGACGTAGGAGTCCGCGACTGATATGGAAGACACGACTTGGCGTACAAGGCAATACTAGAACTAGGAAACTATCTTTGTAATCTAGTGCGGACTCCCCGAGACCTAGCCTAGTATATAAAGGCTGGGAGGGGAGACGTCTAGATCAATCCAATACACAATCTACTCTCCTGGTCTTGCGAGAACTCGCCTTGGCCTCCCCTGTAATCTCCCCCTCATGCAATAATATCGAGCAGGAAGAGCTTCTCCTGTTAGCCGACGAGTATCTTCCAACCTGTTCCTTCTCTATGACTAACCCAGGGTCCCTGACCATGGGATTTGCCGAGACTGATCCTCGTCACTGCAGGTTTAGCTCTTTCCTTTCATGTTTATTTCTTTTCTAAGAGCCGAGAATTAGAAATTTTAGGACTCTCTTGAGTTGCATGTTTATCTTGTTTAGAGAGTTGGCATGTTGCACTGAGTGTGTGTGTGTGTGTGTCTTACTTTGAGTAGGTAATCAAGGTTGCTATGCTAAGTTTAGTAGTAACTTGCAATAGTTTTGAGGTGTTGTTTCAAGTAATGTTTGGACTTTTGTGTGTCAAGAGCTCAAGCCTACTAGTGATATGTGTTGTATTTTGGTTCAACATGCTAATTTTCTAAAACTACAAAAAATAGTTGAGAACTCTAGCTACTAGAAAGATCACTGACCTCTGCGGGGTTTTACAAGAGTAGCCTCACTTTAGCATGGGTCCAGGATGCGCAAGGATAACCAATCCCCAAAACACTCCTCTTAGTGTGCTTGTCTCTTTGTGAATCTCTTGACTATATAGAGAGTTACCGATAATAAGTGGACGAGTTCCTTGACTAATGCGAGTATTCAATTCTTGGCACTTCCACCAGCCATATTTTACTAGCCTCTTTAGTACCGTGCATTGCCCTTTCTCATCTTGATAGACGGTGCAAACATCACCGGCTGTGACGCCCCTAAAATCAGACCGTGTACAGTAATCATACACGCAAGGTACAATATCGAGATTAGGGACTCACGGTGAGATATCACAACACAGCTCTACAAATAAAATAATACAAGTTGTTTAATACAAGCCAAGGGCCATGAGGGCTCGAATACAACAGCTCGAAAGCACAAAATTGACACAAGGATACAAAGTTGCCTTAAGAAGGCTAGCACAAATAACAACAGATCGAAAAGGCGAGGCCTCCTGCCAGGGAACCTCCAAACTACTCCTGGTCAACGGGGAAACTCAACGTCGTAGAAGGCATCGGGGATCTTCATGTTGCGGTGGTCGACATCGGGGATCTCCTTCTCCTGGACTCCAAAGCTCCTACGTCGACTGCAGCGGCTGATCAGGCAAAACAAAAAGGGGGAAATAAAGCAAGGGTGAGTATCTAGCATACCCGCGAGTCTTACGTCCGCTACTAAGCATTTATGCATTTGTATCAAACGGAAAGGGGAGGCTATATATAGTGGACTGCAAGGTATTAATTAGAATAAGGGTAAGAAGCTTGGCCTATCGAAGACTAGCATCTTCTGACGAGTCTTGCAGCACAAGAAGAGAACAGCCAACAGTTCATATAAAGCATAAAGTAACAATGAAGCAGAAGTTGCTGCAGCATTGTATAATAGTAAGTTGTAATGATTAATAATAAGAGATGCCTCCGAGTTCCCCTCCTCGACTTCCCTGCGAGGAAGAAAACCCAGAACCAACAGATTAATAATAGTAGTTTGTAGTGGTAAGGTCCAGCTTCAGCATAAAGAGTCCTGTTACCGTGGACACGGCTATTCGAATAGATTAAACTCCCTGCAGGGGTGCACTACTGTTCAGCCTGCACGCTCGGATCTCCGGGGTGGCGTGAACCTTGTTAGGGAACGCCCCACCGAGGCTATCCGACACATCGCAGCCCATCCTAGGCTCAATAGAGAGGCCATCCGCCGGACTATATCCTATACTCTCAAGGGTCTAGGTCCATCACCCTTCCACGCTCCTGCACGGTGCGAGTCTGGCCGGTGAAGCAAAAGCAAATACAAACACACCTGCTGCATCAAAGAAGACAACACCGCTTCCCGGCGATCAGGCCGCAGTACTGCTGACGTCTGAAGAGCTTTCGGACGAACTACGATGCGGAGGGCCCACATGATACGCCCAAATTGCATCACTATTTTATATCGTAATTCATCCTTATTCATTGATATATTTCATATTATGATAATGTTCTTATGTTTTTTTCGCTTATTTTACACAGTTTACAACTTTCCGGTGCCGAAGCAGCAGATGCAGGATTCAGCGGTAAAAAGTGGACGCTAAGTTGCTGAAGAAGAATACCTCCAAATTAGCTGAAAATCGACAGGGGGTATTTTCCAGAAGAATAATGAAGACTCGCCGAAGAGGGGCCAGAGGGGGGCCACATGAGCCCCAGGTGGCCACCTGGAGCGACCCCACACCTGGATGCGCCGGGAGGGCGCCTGGAGCCCTTGGGCCACTCCCGGCTCCCCCTCTGGCCTATATACTCCTCGTTACGCGAAAACCCTAAAAAAGAAGCTTTTACGGAGTTCCACCGCCGCTCTATGGCGGAAACCTACAGAGAAGAAAAGGGCTCTCCGGCGGGCAGATTCCACCGAGGAGATCACCTCCCGGAAGGGGAGATCAGCACCATCTCCACCACCATCCAATCTCACCTCACAAGTTTATCTTGTGTTGTAATCCGTACTATCTATCCTCTCTACTCTATCGGTGTTGATTACTACTTTGTGTTGAATGCTATTGAGTTTTGTTGGAGAAATATCATTATGTCCAGATTGTTTATCATATATTTATCACCTCTGGTCATGATCTATTTTATGTCTTGTGAGTAGTTACTTTAGTTCTTGAGTACATGGGAGAAGTCTAGTTGTTAGTAGTCATATGATGTTGAAGTAATTTGTGTTGTTTGATATTTAAGTTGTGTTGTTATTTTCCTAGTGGTGTTGTGTGAGTCGAACACTCCGCCTTATTAAGGACCTAGGGGGATACATTATGTATAAAGGATGCTTATGGTGGGTTGCCGGAGTGACAGAAACCTGAACCTCAGTTCGCACACTTTTGCATAAGGGAATAATGGATCCTTGATCTTATTGCTGTGGTTAGGCTTTGCCTTAATTTCTATCTTGTATTTGCGGATGCTTGCAAGATGTTTAATCATAAGAGTGCACTTATCTTAGTCTAGAAGGTGTGCTAGCATAGATCCACCCACTCAACACTTATCAGCACAACACTTGTTATCGATACTGAGTATGGCGAAAGCAAGTGACTACCTCTCCATGTGTCCTCAAGAATGCTTTAGTCTTTATAAGTTCAGTTGTCAGGCTTATCCTTTGCTCAAAAGGATTGGGCCACTTGCTTCTCCTCGGTGCTATTTACTCTTTTTTCTTTTATCTTATTGTTGCTTATATCAAAAACCCCTAAAAAGTTATCTTTCAGTGCTTGAAGTTATTCCTTGTCCAAGATCACCTATCAATACCTTTCGCTCCTCGTTGGGTTCGATACTCTTACTTATCGAAAACACTACAATAGATCCCTTTACGTTGAGGGTCATCACCACACCGTAATCCCACGTGTAGGTAGTGCGTACAGACCAACGGGCCTCTCAAGTCATCCACTAAACCATTTAGCATTTTAATTAACCTTCGTGACAACTGTTATCGTTGCCTTGACTTAACTGACCCGCGGACAACGACAGTAGTCAGGACCAAAAGTACATCAGTGCCTTCCCCATCGTCCCATCAAGTCTCTGCGGTTACCAACAAGGTGAACCGTCTCCTTACCTTGTCTCGCGTGTGCTCTTGGTAGAGCTCGACTTTTCGTGGTTTGGTAACTCTCGCGAGATACGAGTAGGGGCCAAGCACGCCAGTAACATCGGTCGTACCAACCCTGTCGTTCCCGACGCAATACCGCTCGCGGGCACCGTTGGGTCGCCCGACTCTTACCTTTAAGGACAACCATTTCTCAGGTACCTAGATCGGATATACAGAGTCAGCAATGAGTGGAGGTACGAGGATTACTCCTCGATAGCTCACACTTGATGGTGGCTCGACAGAGACGAGCTAGGGGGCCTCAGGCGGTGTCTGCATTGTACCGTACCTATTACAGTTAATATATCCTATCCGTTTTCACTCACCAGAGTAATCACGGCCCGCTATCTAATCCTAGCTAACAATGCGCAGGGCTCACTGTTGAATATAATATATAATTATAATGGACAGCATAGGACAAAGAAGGTACATCAAGGGGAGACAATGACAGGCTATGAAATTGAATAGGTAAGCAACGTAGCAGTAGCAGTAACAATGCCTAGTGCAAGAAAAGTATGGAAAGATAGGCGATGTCTGGGGAAGAGAATGGCTCTACTTGCCCGGAATCTCGTGGGAGGGGTACGGTCGTCGATAACGTAGTCGATCACAGGGGGTTCGACAGCGGTCGTCGGGTCTACCGGACAATAAGAGGGGGGAAGAAACAATAAATACACAACAATAATAGCAATACAAATACAATACATGGCGAACACATTGTTAACAGTGTTCTAACGCAGTGCAAAGTGTTAGGCTCGGAGAGGGAATTCATCCGGAGATAAAATACCGGCTCCGAGTGATTATCGACAGACGGCCCGGAGGGGGAAGGTTCCATGTCTTTAGTGTCGTGAATATCTGTCAGACATGTGGACAGTGTATCCGTGATCGTTGATGCATTCAGAACAACTTTTATGTTCAGAACATCTCCATCCGGAAAGTTTTACCGGTACCGGGTAATTACCGGACAGACGATCGGGACGGGAGGAAATCTCGGGTTCGGTATGTTAGAGGGGTGCGGTGGGTATACGGGCGGCGTATTCGGAACGGTTGCATTTTTCTGAGCAACTTTCATGTATAAATTATTTTCGTCGGAGTTACGGTTTAAGAGATATTAAATTTTGAAGTTTAAATCAGTTAAAAGATTTATTGGATTATTTTTATTTACTAAATCAACATTATCCAGAATAGGAACTTTGACTGGTCAAACCTGACATGAGGGTCCCACATGTCAGCCTCACAGTTTATAAAATAGTTTAATTTAATTAAACTATAGGTGGACCCACATGTCATAGACTCTAGTGTTAAATACGATTATAATTAATCCAGTGATTATTTTAACTACCTGGGCCCACTTGTCATTGTAACAGGTCATAACTAACAGTTTTATCTATTTCTAAGCTATTGCTTAAGGGAATGGGGCCACATGTCATTCTCGAGTAATGCTAGACGCACGGGCAAATACGGAGCTTTACAGGCTTAGAAGAATTCGCTTTGATTTGGTTGGGCTAAAAAAAGGAACGGCCCCACCCCCAGTTAAATTCAGGGGGACGATTAATTAGAAGATGGTTGCTTCCGTAAAAGCCCGTTTTTGTCCGTGAATGTAGCATTTTTGGTCATTCTCGGGGGGGGGGGGGGTTATCACTAATTGGGATTAACCCCTAATTAAACAGGGACGGCCCCACTGGTCAGGTGCACACCTCGGCTAACCAGCGCGGGGCACAGGCCGGAGGTGAGGGGCGCGGCAGCCAGAACGGAGGCGGCGAGGCCACGGCCAAGGGGCGGCCGGCCAAGCGCGGGGTGCCCCAGGGCACCGCATCGAGCAGGCCGAGCGTGCCTGGCGCGACCAGAGGCGCGGTCGGCCATGGCGTGGAGCAGGGTGTGTGTGCGAGCGCGGCTGTACGTGTACGCGGCCAAGGAGCGCTTGGGGCGTGGCCAGGGGCGGCCATCGCGGCCAGAGCGCAATCCGTGCATGTCCAATACGTGGTCGTGGGGCGGTGAGCATGGCGTGCACGCGCACGGCCATAGAGGCCACGACGGCGGTCGAAGCTCAACGAGGGAGGGGGTTACGGCGCTTAATCGACAAAGAGAAGAGGAGGAAACGGCGAGGAGGCTCACAGGGATTGCAGGGAAGGTGCTCGGGAGGTCGGAGGGGTTCGGGGTAGCGCCAATTCCGGCGAGGTCGCCGGTGATCGTGGCGACGGGATCAGCGCAATTCGCCGGCTGATGTGGCTCCGGGCGACTGCTGGCTTCACTGGGAGACGCCGGACTGCTCGGGGGAGCTCTTTGACATGGCGGCGCGCTCCGGGGTGGCCGGTGGGCACGCAAGCCACGGGCTCGAACGACGAGCTCGGCGAGGGGAAACAAAGAGGGAGGGAGAGCGGCGGCGCGAGTAAGGAGGAGCAGGGGCGGCTAGGGTTCCAGGGGGCGCTGGGGACCTTATCCATGCCGGAGACCACCCAATGGCCGCCACGACGGCTCGATATCGTGGATGTGCGCCATGGCCTCTTCCATTAACAGAGGAAGAAGAAAGGAAAGAAAACGGGGTTGAGCCAGTGTTGGGCCTAGTGGGCTTTCGACCTGGGCAACATTTAATATTTATTCGTTTTCTTCTTTCAGTCACTTTTACTTTTCTGTCTTATTTTGTTTGCTATCAATTTAAGTTTGCTAGATGTGTTACTGGTCAAAACACTTACTTTGCAATATTTAGAGATGGTACAAAAAGATTGGGGCTCAAATAAAATAGTTTGAATTTTATTTAAATAGTAAACAATTTAATGGGGCCGTTTTAGCTACTGTTAGAGTTATTTAAACTACCAAATGATTTTTGTCTAACATGAGACTTGATGCTACAATTTTGTTATACTTCATAAGAGTGCCACAAAAAGTTTGGGGTTTTTATAAATTCATTTGATAATTATTTTTCAGATGCAACTAGTAAATGGTGTTGTTATAGCCCTGGTTTGAATTACTTAACTTATTTAAATATTAGCATAAATTCTCAAAGCTGGTTTAACATGGTCCAATGAAATTGAGGCATTTTACAAAATTTGTTAAACAATTTTTGGACAAAGATTTATTTGTCACATAATTTTAATAGCCACCAAAAAGGCATTTTGAGTTTGTGTTGATTCAAAGATGATCAAGGCATGATTAGCAACAGTAATTGTGATTACTGTAGGTGATTACTGTAGCGTGACACCCGGGGTGTTACACCGGTGCATCCAAATCTTTGGCATGATACGATCTATCATCATAAGCCTCATTATATCTTCCTCAAAACGGCCACCATACCTACCTATCAAGGAATTTTCATAGACTTTCCGAGAGACATTGCCATGCAACATCCATATTCTCATGACCTGATCTATCATTGTCATACATGATTTTTCTTGATCGTAGAGCTTCATGATAGTTGGGCTTTGCCATTATAATTTCTACATAATGTGCTAGTATCATTGCATATCCTGCTACACTGGCAGAGGCATACATTTGCATAAATCATGATATAATTTTAGTTTGTATATTAGTACCTTGTAAAAGTGTGTTGATCTTCTTCATCCTTGTAATATATAGAGTGTTGCCCTTAAGTGAGGAAAATATCCCAAAGAGGACACAAATAAAATATCCCAAAAGAGGACACATGAAAAGATCCCAAAGAGGACAAATGAGAGATAAATAGAAAGAGCCAAAGAGGCCACACAAAAATAAAACAAAAAGAGAAAAAAAAGAAAAAAAAGAGAAAGGTGAAACACTACTATTCCTTTTAAAAGATCCACACTGGTGCTTTAAACTAGCACTTGTACTTCATAGAGAGTTTTCAAATAACTATGTGGGGACCTTTAAACTATAAAACTTTTCTTGTATATTCCAATGATGAGCCTCCTCAAAAGAGCTCTAGGTCTTCGTGAGCAAGCGAGTTGGATGCACCCCCACTAGTTCCATTGGAGAGCTTTCAGATACTCATGGCGCATTGTGCAACCGTTGCATGGCAATCCCTAGTCCTCACACCATATCTACCATTAGGCCTACCCTAGCCTAAGGTTCTTCTCATTGGTTTGAGATTTTCATACCTTTTTTTACTTCCTTCCACATCATTTATACTCTTCGCCATCCTAAGTGCCAACTAATCTTTCTCGCGCTCATTCGTTGCATGAGTGCTCAAAATCAAAAGGGAGAGGATAGAATTGACTTGTACCTGGCCGATGGTCTAGGGATGAGTCATAATAAGATTACAAAAGAGACCAAGTGTGAAAGTTGTTAGATTGAGTTCTCAACAAATATTAAGTATTTTCGTGCTCTAAACCCATCTCCCACTTTCTGCACGGGAACAAATATTGGAGACATTCGAGTCACGAACAGAGAGAGCTCTTGCACCTTTATGTTCTTACTTTGCTAGTTTCAATAATAGATATAGACTCTTGCTTGTTATTATCTTGACTTGAATTACATCTCTTGCTTGCTCATACGTCGCAAACGTACCTATAATTTATGTTTGTTCCAAGCTCTTTTGGGTGACATTGTTATGTGTTTTGCTACACTTTCATACCTTTTTACACATATTTGCACTAACCTACTAACTCAGTGCACCCAGTGCCAGTTTCTGTCTGTTGATGTCTGTGAATTACAGGTCTTTACCCATATTTACAGTTCCCAATCCAAGAAAAATATATAAAAAATCAGCACAACAGAAGCTTACAGAACACCAAAGGGGAGCCGGAGAGGGGCCACCCCCTCCCAGGCGCCCCCTAGCACGGCCAGGGGTGGGGCCATGCCCCAAGGCCGCCTGAGAGTTGAGGCCCTCCCCTGGTGCCCCCCCTTCGGCAGAAACCCTGAAAAGAGACCCCGCATCAGGATTTTCACCTTTGTTCCGCCGTCGCCGCGATCCCGAGATCGGGATCGCTAGAAGACCTCGTCCCGGCACCCTGCTGAAGGGAGGATTGATCTCTGGGAGCTTATCCACCACTATGAGCGCTTCCCGTATGTGCTGTGAGTAGTGCTCCTTGGACCATGGGTCGACGACCAGTAGCTATGTGATGTATTCACTCCAATCTTCCTTCAATTCTTAGCCCTGGTGAGCTGCCCTACATGATCAAGGCACCTATGTAATTTTCCTGTTGTTGCTATGCTGTGTTTGCTGGGATCCAATGGATTATGAGATTATTTACAGATTGTGACGAGTTATATATTCGGTTCTCCTTTTATATTTTGTTCTTGATTAATTCTTGCATGTTCTGCGTTTCCTTTTATTGCTTTGTCCAAGTAGTAGATAGTAACTCCAAGAGGGAGCGTTATGGATGATTGTGGGTGCATTCCCCCCGATGTCTAGCTTGAGTCACAGAAACATGAGACTAGGGGATGTGATGTATTCTCTCCACCTTTGTTATTCAATGTTTAGACCTTGTGAGTTTCCCTACATGATCAAGGCACCTATGTAATTTTCCTTCTATTCCTATGCTGTGTTTGCTGGGATCCGATGGATTATGAGATTATGTTCAGATCATGATGAGTTATATATTTGGTTTACCTTTTATATTTTGTTCTTAGTAATTCTTGCATGTTCGCCGTTGCTTTTTATTGCACTGGCCAAGTAGTAGATAGTAACTCCAAGACGGAGTGTTATGCATGATTGTGGGTTCATGCCCACCGATGACTAGCTTGAGTGACAGAAACATGAGTCTAGGGGATGTGTTGTTGCCACCAGGGAGAAAACAACGGTGCTTGTAACCGCGGTTGGAAGGATTGTTTACCTTACGCAAATTTTGTTAATATAGTTGCCTGTTGCTTTGAGTTTACACTTTGGGTGGGCTCGCAACTTAATACCAGCGAGATGTTCTGGATGGATATCTAAAGGTGGATTATTAGTGAGTAGTGGTTGATGAATAAACGGTCTACTTGTCTTGGCGTACTGCCCATACTTTTGAGCCTGTAACTTTCTTGTAGCATATTTAGCATTGCAGTGCGTTTACAATTCTGTCAATTGCCCAACTGTAATTTGTTCACCCAGCTTAGCTTTTTTATTGTCTTTTGGGAGAGAGACATCACTAGTGAACATCATGGGACCCCGGTCCATATTTCCACCATTGTTTACACCTCAATCTTTACTGCTTATTTCCTTTCAGTTGCAATCACCACTACTATTTGCCGCTTGTGTTTTGATCCTTTGTAAACGACAAGGCCGGAGAGATTGACAACCTCTCTGAACTCGTTGGGAGCAAAGTTATTTGCTTTTGTGTGCAGGTCCAGGTTAAGGGAGTGATATCGAGTAAACGGTGTCACTTACTTCACCACCTACTTGTTGATCCTTGGAGTCCTCCTGGATTCGATAAACCTTGCAGTCCTTGTGTAAGGGAAATTTGTCGCTATCTACATTTGTACCTTCCACTTGGGGTAACCAACGAGGAGCACTACGTTGGTGCCATCAAGCCAATTTCTGGCGCCGTTGCCGGGGACTCCAATCTTCAAGACAGGGGAGTTTCACAGTATTTTTACCTTTGCTTTTTAGTCTTGTTAATTTACTTTCTAGTTTTTGCTTTAGATTCTTATACCAAAAACCACAAAAAATTTAGTTACTTTGCTCCTGCTCGTCACTATGGATACCTACAAAAGTAATAGACCATGTGACTACACTAGTTATGACGGGGAATTATGCCCCTGGCATGGTCTCTAGGGGAATGAACCGGATCTCTGGTTTGAAGTTGCTCCTAGACGTCCTCACACCTGGGAGGATGTCAAAATTGTTATAATAGAAAGCAAATCAAATGTGGAGGATGGCACGACGACTTTGATTAGTAGCAAGGAAATTGATTTTGATAATTGTACTCTTCCCGGTGTAATAACCTTTTTGCAAAGAATGGCTAAAGACCCCCACACTAGTTCACTTAACATTGCCTTCACCTAGCATATTACCAATGCTTTTAACAAATCTAGGGAGGAGAAACTTGTCTTGGGAATGACCCCCGAGTAGGGTCACCCAAGAGAAACATCATATCAGAGCAAAGATCACTGATCTAATGATCGCCGATCTGATCAAGACCGTAATCGTTTCGTAGGGGAGACGGAAAAGTTTCGTGGTTCCGAATTATTCAGAAAGTTATTTACATATGTTTTATTATTTAGTTAAATGAATTAAATATTTAAATATAATTTAAATAATTAAAAGGAATAAAATTTCTTTTATTTTTATTTAATAGAAAAAAAAGAGGAGGTGGTTTGCACCATGGGCTAGGCCCATGTGGGCTTGGCCACTTGGCCACACACATGCTGCCACGCCATGTGCATGGCCGGCGGCCGCATGCGGCCATGTGCATATGCGTGTGCATTGCTAGCTGATATGTCTCAAACGTATCTATAATTTCTGCTTGCTCCATGCATGTTTTGTGTGACTTTTCCATGTTTTGCTTGAACTTTCCTACACTTTTGAGAATATTTGGACTAGTCTATTAAACCAGTGCACCCAGCGGGCCAGTTGTTGTTTTCTGCTGTTTTTGTATTTCAGGTTTTCCGGCCATTAAAATTGCTCCAAAAAATCCGGAAAAATCAGATAAAAAATCAGCGACCCGGAAGCTTCCGGAAACACCAAAGGAGGGAAGGAGGCCACCACAGGGACTCCAGAAGGGCCCCTGGCACGGCCCCACCCTAGGCCGCGCCAGGGAGCCTCCTGGCTGCCCTGTGGCCCCTCTTGGTGCCCCCCTTCGCCTATATTTAGCCCTCGGAGTGGAAACCCCTAGGATGGATCATTTTTCACGAACTCGCCTTTGTACCGCCGCCGCCGCCGTTTCTAGATCGGGGTTGCCTGGAGAAGCTGCCTCGGCACCCTGTCGGGAGGAGGAACACCCTCTGGGAGACCATCCATAGTCATGGATGCCTCCCGTATGTACCGTGAGTAGTTCCCCTTGGACCATGGGTTCGTGACCAGTAGCTATGTGATGTTCCTCTCCCCTCTTTGTGCTTCCACTTTCGAGACCTCGTGAGCTTCCTCACATGATCGACGCACCTTTGTAATCTTCTGTTGTTGCTATGTTGAGTTTGCTGGGATCTGATGGATTATGAGACTATGTTAAGATTGTGATGAGTAATATATTTGGTTCTTATCTTTTATATTTTGTTCTTGAGTAAATTCTTGCATGTTTTCCATTGCCGTATTTTACTTTGGCCAAGTGATTTGTTGCAACTCCAAGAGGGAGCGTTATGCTTGATTGTGGGTTCAGCCCCTTGATGTCTAGCTTGAGTGACAGAAACATGAGACTAGGGGATGTGCTGTTGCCACCAGGGATAAAACAACGGTGCTTGTACCCGCGGGTGCAAGGATTGTTTACTTTACGCAAAGTTCTTTTAATGCAGTTGTCTGTTGCTTTGAGTTTACACTTTGGGTGGATTCGCAACTTAATACCAGCGAGATGTTCTAGATAGATATCTCAAGGTGTATGATTCGTAGTAGATGAAGTTGGATTTCGCTCTACTTACCTTGGCGTACTGCCCATTGCTCTTGAGCCATTCCTTTCTTTTCAGCATAGTTAGCATTGCGGTGTCTTCATAATTCTGTCAATTGCCCAGCTGTGATTTGTTTACCTCGCTAGCACTTTTATCGTCTTTTGGGAGAGAGACATCACTAGTGAAAATCACTGGACCCCGGTCCATCTTCACATCACTGTTTACACCCTTAGTTTACTTTCAGTCTTTACTTTCAGTTGCCACTATTATTATCTCTTGTGTTTATCCTTTGTAAACAGCAAGGCCGGAGGAATTGAAAACTCCTCTGTACTCGTTGGGAGCAAAGTTATTTGTATCTGTGTGCAGGTCCAGGTGAAGCTAGCAACCTCGGCGCCATTGTTCACTTTACCACCTACTTGTATCCTTCGGAGTCCTACAGAAGACAAACCTTGGTATCTTTGCCAAGGGAAAACTTGCCGATGCACTATATCTCACCCTGCGCTTGGGGTAACCAACGAGGCTTGAAGAGTATTAACACTCTCTTGCCATCACTAGCACATCTGTGGCAATTTTAGTACACCTCGCCTATCTACGTACATGTGTATCCTCTTTTCTCCCTATATATAGATGTGGAGGGTGCCCTTTTTCACACAAATAATTCCAATAAAAATTACAGATAAATTTTGTTGATCTCTCTCTATTTTCTCATTACTTGAGCGGACTTCCCTTGTATGGAGGCTGCACTTGGTTGGAGATGTCTCCGCTATACGCAAGTCGTCGTTCTTATGAAACTCCAGTTCTGGAGTTCTACTTCCGCCACCTTCGCTGGATCGGAGATCGGATGTCTTCATCGAGTCTCGTACGTGTGCGAGTACTACGAGGTGCTACATGTGTGGCACTACACCCATCCTGGTGCTAACACAGCCAGGGGGTTGTGAACTTCGTTCGACTATACCAGCCACGTTTGCGGGAATATTTCCCGCGCAACAGACTACACCCTGAGGTATGTTATTCCGCACTTCTTTTCGTTACGGTAATACGGCAAGCTAGATCTTGGGTTATGGGAAATGCTAGTTAGGAAAATTTTGTGTTTTTCACTGCGAACTCAACACCTCCTGGGAGCGCTTCCACGAGCTCTTCCTTCTCCGGTTCGGCCCGACGATTCGGGGGAGCCGGCTAGCGGAGCTCGGCCGCCTCCCCTTCACCTCTACGGTGCAGGACTTTGCCAAGCGCTTCCAATCTCTGGCATGTCACGCACCCGGCGTCTTGGCTCTCCAGCGGGCCGAGATTTTCTTGGGCGGTCTTCCAGATCACATCCGCGTGGACGTGGGGCTCCAGGCTCCCCAGGACCTCCAGACGGCCATGTACTACGCGTGCGCCTTCGAGCGCCGCGCGCAGGCCCTCCAGTAGGCGTCTCTAGCTCGCGGCGCCCGCCCGCTGGGCAGACTAGCCCCGGCGGCCCCTAGACACGTGCGCCCACCTCCAGCCCCGCCGACTGCCACCGGCCCGACCGTGCCTCGACCTTTTCGCCGACTCACCCCGGTCGAGCAGCTCGAGCACCGTCGCCAGGGCCTCTGCTTCAACTGCGATGAGCCCTACGTGTCGGTCCACATTTTCCCACGACTATTCTACCTGGAGGCGGCCGACTACGTCGAGGAGGACGCACCTCCGGAGGTCTTCGATGCCCTATCGCCCCCCGCAGTCGAGGACGCCACAGGGGTCCCCCCACATGGGCCCTCCTGGTATCCCTCCATGCCCTCGCGGGTATCCGCGACGAGAGGACTATGCTCGTGCCGGTGATGATCCATGGCGAGCGCCAGATAGCCCTCCTTAACACGGGCTCCACGCATAATTTCTTGTCGGGGTCCACCATGCGCCGCCTTGCACTCCAGCCGACAGGCGGGGAGCACCTCCGAGTCACCGTATCTAACGGTGACCGCCTCCGGTGCCATGGCTTGGCACGCGACATCCCCATCTCCATTGGCGGCGAGCACTTCACCATCGGGTGCGCCGGCATCGACTTAGGCTGCTTCGACTCCATCCTCGGCGTTGACTTTTTACGGATGTTGGGACCTATTCTATGGGACTTCGCCGTGATGACGATGATCTTCTGGTGCATGGGCGGACGCGTTCGTTGGGAGAGCGTAGGAGGTGCTACACCCGCGATGCCCCGGCACTAGCTGTCAGCGGCAACACTCCACACTGAGCAGCTCGTTTTGGAGCCCCTGCTGCAACTGTCGTGGGAAAGTCACGGCAGATGTCCGTAGAGTCGGACTTGTCGCGAGACCTTTGCTGCGAGGCGATTTCAAGGAGAGAGTCGGCATAGGCACAAGACTCGGCGAGTTACCCAGGTTCGGCCCCGATGGTGCGGTAAAGCCCTACTCCTGCTTTTTGACTATAGGGGGATCGACTTCTCAATAGGAGGAGTCGATCGTATCGATTACAGTGGTGATGTTTCGCCGGCTTAGTCTCGTGGAGATCTAGGCTCTGGAGAGAGTTGTCTAAACCTGGTTTTAGGTAAGTTCTGGCTCTGGCTTCTGTGGTCCTCGGCTTATAAAGGTGTCGGGTCCCGGGATTCCTAGAGTCCGACTCCTATACGATGTGGAGTTCTATTCTACTTTACAAGTTTGCTACGTGCTATACAAGGTAAGTCGAATTCCTTCTAGAGCTTCAATCTTCACGCTTGGCACGTAAGATTCCTAATCGGGTCTTCTTTATGGGCCTTCGTATGTAAGTCGGCCTGAAGATTCCTAATGCCGGGTCTATTGGCCTGATCCTTCCCCCAACATTAGCCCCCAGGATTGTTGTGATGCTTCAGTCTTCACAACAATCTTCTTCTATCTTCTTTATTGCCTCCGGCTCTTCATGGATCAAGGACCGACTTTATGCTTGACGTTGATTGGGAGTCAGGCTCCTCTCTCTTCAATCTTGCTTCAATTCCTTGATCTTCATGGAGTCGGCTTTTCGTTTGAATTAGCTATCATCTGATGATTTACGAGAAGTCGACACCTAAATCTTTTTGGCTGCTCGTTTCCTCTTATTTGAAAATTTATCTTTTGACTTTTTGGTCAAAGATTTGGTTTAGTTTTTATGATCACACTGCCCGAAACGCCGGTTAAAGGCATTGATGTTTGTAGTGGGAATCGAGGAGTCTGCCCATAGATACCATCTACCATGGGTAGTTATCCCCTGTTTATTGTGGCATTAGTGGACCCTCTCCATGAATCTATTATAAATATCCCTTGGATAGCTTGATCTTTCAAGCGCATCCTATCCTCTTCTTCCTCTTCCTGCTTTCTCCATGGCCCCTAAGATGGAGACCTCTTCGCCTTTGGCATCCAATGAACCTAATCCTCGTGCAAGTACTCGAGGTCACGGCCGTGGTCGTGGTCGTGGCCGTGGTAGAGTTCGTGGCCGTGGCAGAGGTAGAGGAAGAAGTGCTTTTGCTGCTTCTCCTTCTGAATCTCCCTCTTCTTCTCCTGAGAGGAGTTAATTCTTGGTTCATATCCATACGATTCGTCGCTGGATCAAACTTCCTGAGTATTTTTCACAACTTGTGTTTGAATCATCGCCTTCGGGTCTTTGGCTCCGATCTGATGGATGTCCTCATGGGCCTGTCTGGGTGAAAGTTAGTTTTTCTAACCAAGGCACCATGTTTTTTGAGAAAGGTTGGAAAATTTTTCTCCGCTCCACGAATATTTCTCGAGGAGACACCATTATCTTCAAGTTTGATGGTGAAGACACCTTGTCAGCTAGGATCTTTGACTCGGATGGAGACAGAGCTTGTTGTTGTGTGGGGAGCTCCAGCGATGAAGAGCTCCTTAGTGAAGAAGAATCTTCAACAGAGGATGAAGCCGACTCTGAAGAAGATGCTTGAAGCTGTGGGTTTTTCATTTTAATAGTTGTTTGCCGAGTTCGGCTTTTTCTTGTAAGGTTTCCTCTTTTGATGTAAGACCCAGTTGGTTGTGATGAATGAAATCTATGAACTTTTGTTGAGTCCATGAGTTTATGAGTCGGTTTTATTCCTGACACCAAATATATTTTTTTGGAATGTATAAGAGCCGACTAATTATGATAGTGTATATATCTGTAGCCCGATTTGGAATAGTTTAGTATCTGTCAATCGACTCATAGGACAGATTAACTTGTAGCCCCCATGAGATGGTATGGTCATGTTTATATGCCGTACCGGGTCATCAAAGAAGTATTTGTGTTTATCAAACTTGCTTCAAAGTAGTGTAGCCCCCAAGTGTCGGGATGTCTTTCCTGCAACAACCTGGGACTTTCAATTTCTTGCATATTTTTTGAAGTGTTACTCCCTAAGAGTCGGTATATTCAGCTGGGTGATGTACCGAGTCTTTATTTTGAGAAGAAACCTTGAAGTGTACTCCCCATGAGTCGGTGTGTGCATATGTGTGCAGTTCCGAGTCACATAGGTTGATCTTTGAATCTGTCAAGTCATATAGACATGACACGATGGGTTTTATTCCCAGTAAATACGTCGCAAGAGCCGGCTCAACGAATGTCGATATGGATACGTATGGCAAAATTCGTCACGGCCGAAGTCGACTTTATATATATATATATGGCGAGCCGTCGCGACCGAAGTCGACTTTATATATGCGGAAGATGCAAATGAAAAAGGTGTATTTCCCATGAGTCGATATGAGCATCTTTTGTTCCATGCCGACTCACATGGGTTAATGCTATATATCTATTGGAAAAAAGAATATGTGATGATGCTAATGTATGCAGCAAGAAAATATAAAGGCTCATATAGAAGTCGACTCTGGATTCATCTTTTCCTCATCTTCTATATGTTGAGAAGAATTTTGGGTTATCCATGAGTCGGAACTCCTCTGTATCCGTCTCACATTGATCAGTGTTTTTCCGTTTGCTTTAAAACTTCTTCTTGACAGTTTTTAGCCGGGTTTCGCGTATTTAGATCGTATGAGCATAAGCTATACAGGCCAAGGCGTGTTTTGCCATTTCATGTATATGTCGGGATTTCTTCGGATAAGAGTCGATGAGTGACATCAAGCCCCCTTACTGCCCCTAAATAAGCTTATACACAATTATTTTTACATATATATGCCGAGTTTTCGGATAAAGAATCAATGATTATCATCGAATTCCCCGATTCCCCTGAATAAGCAATATACATGCTCAGTACCAATAGAGGGGTAGATCAAGCCCCCAGGTCTCTGAGATATAATAATGTAATGTATGCAAATGTATGATGCAAAAATAAATGACATGAAAAAAGTAAAGTTGAGTTTTGGTATGGCAGTAGCCGTTGCGACTTGAAGTCGACTTAGTTGTATGTGGCGAGAGCCAGCGCGACAGAAGTCGATTTATATAGATTTGATGGCGAAAGCCGACACGACCAATGTCGGCTTATATATATATATATATATATATATATATATATATATATATATATATATATAAGCCGACATATATATATATATATTGTGGCGAAAGCCGATGCGACGTATGTCGACTTGGTGAAGTGTACAGTAATGTTCCTGTTTCTCCTCAAGTGTAATATGGACGGAGTTGTGCGATGTTCCACGGCCTGGGAGTCTCTTCCATGCTTGTGCGTGTGTCCGCTTTCTCTCGTATATCCACTAGGTACTAGGATCCGTTGTACAGGTTCTTGCTGACCACAAACGGTACCTCCCATGGAGAGGATAACTTGTGCATTCCATCTCTTTTCTGTATGAGTCGGAGCACTAAATCACCTTCCTAGAAAGTCCGACTTTTGATGCGAAGGATATGGTAGCGTCGTAGATCTTGTTCGTAGATAGCCGACTGAGCTGCAGCCAATTCTCGTTTTTCATCGAGAATATCCAAGGCGTCTTATCTTTCTTTCTCATTTTCGGCTTCTACATAAGCAGTGACTCTAGGTGAGTCGTGACGTATGTCAGTTGGGAGGACGGTTTCCGCTCCATAGACTAGGAAGAAGGGCGTATAGCCTGTCGACCTGTTGGGAGTCGTTCGGATACTCCATAGTACTGAGGGTAACTCCTCTTCCTAACAACCCGGCGTCCTTTTCAAAGGAACAACGAGTCGGGGTTTGATGCCTCGGAGTAACTCTCGGTTGGCTCTCTCGGCTTGTCCGTCGGACTGTGGATGTGCCACTGATGCAAGGTCGAGTCGGATGTGCTCGTTCTGGCAGAATCGCTGCATAACCCCTTCTGATAGGTTAGAACCATCATCAGTGATGATGTTGTGGGGGTGGCCGAATCTGTATATGATCTTTTTCAAGAATTTTAGTGTTGTTGCCGCATCACATTTGCTGACCGGCTCTACTTCGACCCATTTGGTGAATTTATCCACTGCCACTAATACGTGGGTATTCTTGTTGGCTAAACTTTTGAAAGGTCCCACCATATCAAGTCCCCATACTGCAAAGGGCCACGTAATAGGTATCATCCTGAGTTCTTGAGCCGGCACATGAGCTTGCTTTGCATAGCGCTGACATCCATCACATTTCTTGACTATGTCCTCTGCATCCGCATGAGCTGTGAGCCAGTAGAAGCCGTGTCGAAAGGCTTTAGCTACAAGCGAACGAGAGCCGGCATGGTGTCCGCAATCTCCAGAGTGTATTTCGTTGAGGATGGCTCTTCCTTCTTCTGGTGAGACACATCTCTGAAAAACATTTGCGGCGCTTCGCCGATGTAACTCACCATTGATGAGTATAAAGGATTGTCTTCTCCTGAAGATTTGTCTGGCCAACATCTCATCTTGAGGAAGTATTCCTCGAGTCTTGTAATCCAAGTAAGGTACGACCCATGAGGGAGTAGCGTGTATTGCAGCGACCAGAGCCGGCTCAGGGTCCGGCTCTGCTATGTCTTACTCTGTTGGTGGTTATACAGACGGCTTTGTTAAGACATCCAGGAATACGTTTGGAGGGACCGACTTTCGCTGAGAGTCGAGTCGGGAGAGAGCATCTGCTGCTTCATTTTCCCTACGGTCCACGTGATCCACCTTGTATCCAACAAAAAATCCGGCTTGTCTTTGTACCTCTCGTCGATAAGCTTCCATTGTGGGATTTTTGGAATCCCATTTTCCTGACACTTGTTGAGAAACGAGATCAGAGTCTCCATAGCATTGGATCCAACTTATGTTAATCCCACGAGCCAGCCGCAGTCCATGAAGCAAGGCTTCATATTCTGCTGCATTGTTCGTACAAGTGAACTGCAGCTGTAGAACATAGCAGAATTTCTCCCCTTTAGGTGAGGTAAGAACCACGCCGGCTCCTGGCCCTTGGAGCTATCGGATTCCATCGAAGTGCATCGTCCAGTATTTGGTGACTGGCTTCTCCGACGATGTTTGGATTTCTGTCCAGTCATTGATGAAGTCGGCTAGAGCCTGGGACTTGATGGCTGTTCGTGGCTTGTATTTGATGTGATAAGCCCCCAATTCTATGGCCCACTTTGCAATCCTTCCTGTTGCTTCCCGGTTTTGGATGATATCTTCAAGTGGTGCTGAGCTGGCCACAGTTATGGGGTGCTCCTGGAAGTAGTGCTTAAGTTTCTGACTTGCCATGAATACACCAAGAACCAATTTCTGCCAGTGAGGGTAGCGTTGCTTTGATAAAATCAGAACCTCACTGACGTAATAAACTGGCCTTTGCAGAGGGTGCTCCTTGCCGAATTCCATACGCTCAACGACAACTACAACGCTGACTGGTCGATTGTTGGCTGCGATATAAAGTAACATAGGTTGTTTAGGCTTGGGAGCCGCCAATATTGGAGCTTGGGATAATTGTTTCTTCAGTGACTCTCAGGCCTGATCGGCTTCGTCATCCCATATGAACGTTTTTTATTTTCTCAGGAGTCGATACAGGGGGATTGCCTTTTCACCAAGTCGGCTTATGAACCGGCTCAGAGCGGCTACACATCCTATGAGTCGTTGAACTCCCTTTACTGAAGCCGACTTCTGAAGAGTCATGACGGCGTTGATTTTTTCTGGGTTTGCCTCGATACCTCTCTCTGATACTATGTATCCGAGGAGTTTACCTGCAGGTACCCCAAAGGTGCACTTGGCCGGGTTTAACTTCATCTGGTACTTGCGCAGATTTTTGAAGGTTTACGTCAAGTCACTGATAAGTGAGTCGGCCAATTGCGACTTGATCACTATATCATCCACATAAGCATGCACGTTGCGCCCAATCTGCTCTTTGAGGCAACTCTGCACTATTCGCTGATATGTGGCTCCTGCATTCTTAAGGCCGAAGCGCATGGAAGTGTAACAGTAGATCCCGAAAGGGGTGATGAAAGCCGTCTTCTCTTGGTCCTCAAGGGCCATTTTGATCTGGTGATAACCAGAATAGGCGTCAAGGAAACATAGGAGCTCGCATCCTGCAGTCGAGTTTATGATCTGGTCAATACGAGGCAGCGCGAAGGGATCCTTCGGACAGGCTTTGTTTAGATCCGTGTAGTCAATGCACATGCGCCAGGTCCCGTTCTTTTTCCAAACGTGTCGGGACCCGGGGTTAGTGTATGTAATTCCAGTCACGATACAATCACATGGAGAGCCGAGAGCCGTACCCACTTGTCTAAGCAGACAAGGCCAAGCACAGAACGCTCTCGGAAAGCATCAAACGTGAGGGGCATCCCATCCAGGCTGGATGATCAACTGAGATGGGTCCTCAACGTCCGCTCACAAGTCTAAATGCTTATGGGTGGTGAATCCCATACTCATAGACAAGTCGCCTCAACCATGTTATCAATTGGATCCTAACTCTTACATAGACTTACTCCAGCCCGATCACTTAGTCGGGGTCTAGGGCGAGCTCGATCATACAACAAAGTGTGCACGTGACAGAGTCACGAGCAATCGCATCGCGATACCCCAAGCTGCGCACATCTAAGGGCCACTTGGTGTATAAAAGACCGCCAGCCAGATCACAACTAAGGTCTCGAAAACCCATACTAAGACATGCATGTTATAAACATACACGCAGCACACATGCCTAGTATGAACAGCAGGTATGATCACATAACTCTACAAAGTACTTCTTTATTTACTTATACATAGAGTATACAAAGATCACATGTCCGTGATCAACATTACATCATACAACGGAAGCAAATTAGGTCTGAGTACAGACAAGTTCAACAAATGGCTTAGAGAAGCCTTGTAAACAAACATGCCCTTCCACGAGGGACCAGACTGCTGTCTGGGACTATGCTAACTTAGTCAACGTCGAGTTTCAGGTCGGTGACTCCATCGGGGTCCGGGTTCTCATCTAATACATAGAATAAGCAAACGTGAGTACAAAGTCGTACTCAGCAAGACTTACATCAGAACTACACTACTCATGCTCAAGTATCAAGGTAAAGGAGGTGGGGTTTCAACATGCAGAAGTGCCAGCTTTGACTTGGCTAATCCTGAACTACGAGTACCAGACTTGAGATAAGAAGCGTACACGAGTCCACTACATCTCCAACCAATACTCCACTATGGTTACTTCCTCGACTTCCCCACGAGGAAGCACACCATAGCACTCACGCTTATCTTGCGAGTTTTATAAGTATCCATTCAAGTTGTCTAATAATCAGGTACATGTTCCAAGTAGTCCTTAACCGCGGACGCGGCTATTCGAATAGTTTTGTTAACCTTGCAAGGGTGTAAGCTACACACACATGACCATCGGTTACCACCAGGTTTCGCCACCGTTCAAGAGGTGACAGCGAGGATGTTCACCACGACACTTCGCTCACAACCGGTCTATTCCAGGAGTCGACTATCTTAGTTTGCCTCCGCTCGAGAGCTCGGCCGATCAACGAAACGGACTCAAACAATGTAAGTGACCGAGACGCCACCTCTGGTAGATGGTTTTCCTGCCTCACAGGTGCACCCACATATCTATATGATGCAACCAGTTCCTTCGTTCTTTTTCTATGCACATGTCAAATGGAAAGCCCGAACTAATGTGACTCCTGGACGTCGACACGGATCAAGGTACTAGGCCGAGAGGCGTCAGTGATCCCAATGTGTGGTTGTACTCTTTGTCTTGGATTACCATACAAGAACTCGGTGCTTAAGGCGGTGTTCAACGAGACAACCCACTGTGTACTCCTACACAGCCTCTCATCGTTCACCTTGTATTAGGGTGGATTCACCGACACAGTTTCACTTTCATCAACACCATGTTCACTATCATCCCGACTCACATCAAAAGCAACCTCACTGTAACACTAAGCATGCAATAAGCTGTAACAGTTGCAGGGGCCAGATGATATCAAACAACTCCTATGTCAGCTAGTATTGTGGTTTGCTTACTACTGTGACAAGATGATAGGTCATGCAAAGGATATGGGTTCAACTATGCGGTAGAATCGATACAAAGTGATCTCCTAAACATGCATAAGCGAGACTGAGAGGGAATTGGGATTTTATAGATATGATCAATGGGGTTTGCTTGCCTTGCTGACGATACACGGTTCTTAACGGTGGTCTTCTTCTTCAGGGGTGATCACCGTCTCGGAAAAGCTGGTACCGGAAACAATCATCAACAAGGGGGGACAACTTCGGAAGTAAAATGCACAAGCACATGATATTGTTGTCCATGAGGTGAATGGTGCTGGTTTGTGGTACATTTGATTTAAATGAAGTTTATTGCATTTGAGATGCAAATTCAAACTCCACATATAAATTTCGATTTAACCAAATTGCATTTGAAAATGTTTGATCATTTGAAAACATGTGATCATATGTGTGATATGCTTCTGAAGTACAAGTGAGATGTGGTGTATTGCAATGGTTCAAATTTGAATTGCATTTGGGAATAAATTTGAATTAATTCCAATTAAGCCAAATAGCAAAAGCTACTGGTCCCATTTTAAAATCAACTCAAACATGGTTGAAAGTTTCATATTTGGATAGAGAATTTTATGTTGATCATTTTTCATATATTATTTGTCCAATTTGGAGTTCATATGAATTTTCTATGAATTTCTAAAGTTTCACCTATTTTCTGTAATTTCTGGATTTCTTTAATTCTTTTCTATTTAAATTTAATCAGAGAAACTGATTATTGCATCAGCATGACCTCAGCATGACATCAGCAGGGGACAGACATGTGGGCCATGCATGTCAGTGACTCTGTTTTAAAATCCGGTTTCATTAGCTTAACAGTGGGGTTAAGGGGGGGGGCTAGGCCACTTGTCATTGGGCTAGGGGGGATTAGGTTAGTTCTAATGGCGGGCTCGCCGGACTTCACTGTTCGTCGCCGGAGTTGTCGCCGGACTTGGCCGTTTGGCCACGGTGAAGCTCGGGAAGGCCTCCATCTTGAAGCCTATACGTTCCCGCACCTGGTTGAGCTAACGTGGGTTCTCCAAAGGGCCGGTGGCGTCGCCGGTGCCAAGAGCCGCGGCGGCCCGTGCTCGGCTCCGGTGGAGAGGGGGTTCGTGGCGAGGATTTAGAGCGCGGGGAGGGGGGGGGGTTCGAATCGGGTGCTCACCGGAAATGCTGGGAAGACGTCTATGACGACGGAGGAGCGCCGGAGGCAGTGAATTGCTCGCCGGGGTTGCGCGAAGGCCGACGGCAAGTTGGAGATGCGGGCGTCGGCTAGAAGGCGTCCTGTGTTGAATGGAGACCGCAGCTCGATGAAGAAGATAGCGGCGGAGCTGTTAGACAAGGAGGCTCGTCGGATGGGGCACGGTGGCCGCGATGGGGCGTGACGGCGGCGACGGGGTGCACTCAGGTGCGGCGAGATTCGATAGATAGAGAGGCTGAGAGGGAGCCCGAGGAGGGGGGAAGGGGTAGGAAGCTCGTGGGCGTCGCCGTAGCACGAGGAGCTGGCCTGGGGAGGTCTAGGCTCGCCTCGGTGGCGTCCGCGGTGACCAGCGCTCCACGGAGCTGCTTGGAGGCGTGGGGAAGAAGAACAAAAACGAGAAGGCTGCTGGGCTGGGCCGGCCTGGGTGGGTTGGGCAGCTTTGCCCCTTTTTCCTTTTCTTTCTATTTTGTTTTCTGCTTTCTTTTTCTTCTGTTTGTTTTGCTCTAAAATAAATAACAGAGCATTTTTATTAAATGCCCAAATAATTTTATAAATCCTAGGTGACCAGTACCTAGCCACATATAGAATTTGGAAATTTTTGAAATTCAATATATTTTGAATTTCAATTCAAATAGGGTCAAATTTAATTTCCAGGGCACCGTTTGAATTTTTGAATATTCCATGGGCATAGGAATGAACCCAAACCACTTTTAAAATAATCAGCATCATTTATAGGAATTTTACAACTATTCAAATGATTTTTGGAAAAAGATTTTTATCTGGCCATTTATTTAAATTCTCAGGGCTTTTCTTTTCCCCAATTTTGATTTTTCTTTTGAATTTCTTTACATGATGCAAAGGGATCAAACAACCCTAGCACTTACCCTAGATGGGGTTCTGACAACTCGCCCCCACTCAAAAGAATCTCGTCCCGAGATTCAGAAGTCGTCGGGAGGAAGGAGAGGTAGTCGGCACGGAGGCGGTCTTCTCTTTCCCACGTATCTTCTTTCTCGGAGTGATGTGACCATTGCACTTTCAGGAACTTGATCTTCTGACGATGAGTGACACGCTCAGCTGAATCAAGAATACGAACAGGGTACTCTCGATAAGAAAGGTCATCTTGGAGATCAAGCGTTTCATGGTCGACTTCGCGGATGGGGTCCTTGAAGCAACGCCTGAGTTGTGACACATGGAATACATCATGTACTCGGGAAAGGCGAGGGGGTAGTTCAAGTTGGTAGGCAACTTCTCCACGTTTAGAGAGAATGCGGAAAAGTCCGATGTAACGTGGGGCCAACTTGCCTTTGATACCGAATCTTTGGGTTCCCTTCAGAGGAGTAACCCGAAGGTAAGCCTTCTCATCAAGATTGTACCTCTCCTCTCTATGATGACGATCATAGTAGCTCTTCTGACGAGACTGAGCGGCTTTCAATCGATCACGAACAATGCGAACTTGCTCTTCTGCTTACTTGATCATATCCGGTCCAAAGAGTTGTCTCTCACCGGTTTCTGACCAGTTCAAGGGTGTTCGACGTCGTCGTCCATAGAGGAGTTCAAAAGGAGCCATGTTCAGACTAGATTGATAGCTATTGTTATAAGCAAATTCGGCGAAGGGAAGAGATTTCTCTTTCAAGATTTGATTAACCCTTTCGACTTGGCCGCTAGACTGAGTATGGAAAGCTGTACTAAAGGATAGATGAGTTCCCATAGCATTCTGAAAGCTTCCCCAGAATCTGGAGGTGAAAAGGCTACCACGATCAGAATTGATCACCAAAGGAACACCGTGAAGAGACACAATTCTAGAGACGTACAAGTCTGCCAACTGACTAGCAGTTATAGACTCGCGAACTGGAAGGAAGTGAGCAACTTTGGAAAGTCTATCAATGACCACGAAGATGGCATCATTTCCTTTCTGGGTTTTTGGAAAGCCGGTGATGAAGTCCATACCGACTTTTTCCCATTTCCACTCTGGAATAGTCAAAGGTTGAAGTGTACCAGCAGGTCTTTGGTGTTCGGCCTTAATGCGACGACAAACATCACATTCAGCAACAAATCGAGCAATGTCTCTCTTCATCCTAGTCCACCAAAATCTCTGGCGTAGATCTCGGTACATTTTTGTGCTACCGGGATGAATTGAGAGGGGTGTGTCATGGGCTTCTTTGAGGATGAGTTGCCTTATATCTCTATTCTTAGGTACTACCAAACGATTTTCAAAGAATATCGTTCCTTTACTATCTGTGGAGAAACATTTAGCAACTCTGCTAGCAATGTTCTCCTTGATCCGGCGAACACCTCGTGCACGCCTTTGGGCAACTATGATTTGACCCTCAAGTGTTGGTTTCGACACCAAGTTGAAAAGAGATCCACGAGGAACAATCTCGAGGTTGAGCTTTCGAAACTCCTCATGAAGAAGTGGTTGATACTGTTGTAACATGAGGTTGTTACAATACGACTTACGACTTAGTGCATCAGCCATGATGTTGGCTTTGCCTGGGCTGTAAGAAATTCCTAAGTCATAATCTTTTATCAACTCTATCCAGCGTCTTTGCCTGAGATTAAGATCTGGCTGGGTGAAAATATATTTGAGGCTTTGGTGGTCGGAATAGATCTCACAACGATTACCAAGGAGGTAATGTCGCCAAGTCTTCAGGGCATGAACTACGGCAGCGAGTTCAAGATCATGGGTAGGATAGTTCTCTTCATGTGGCCGTAACTGGCGTGAAGCATAAGCTACCACATGTCGATCTTGCATAAGTATGCATCCTAACCCTTGCCGTGAAGCATCACAATAGATCTCGAAATCCCTTTTGGTGTCTGGAGGTGCAAGTACGGGTGCAGAAGTCAATCTTTTTTTAGCTCTTGAAAGCTTTCCTCGCACTTGGGGGTCCATTGGAATTTCTTATCTTTCTTGAGGAGTTCAGTAAGAGGCTTTGCAACTTTAGAAAAGTTCTCGACGAAGCGGCGGCAATAGCTTGCTAAGCCAAGAAAACTCCTAACTTGCTTAACCGATTCAGGTGGAGTCCAGTCAAGGACGGCCTGAACTCTCTCGGGATTGACTGCAACACCTTTCGCAGAAATCACGTGGCCTAAGTAGGTCACTTCTGGTAGCCAAAATTCACACTTGGAGAACTTGGAATAAAGGCGATGCTCTCTAAGTTTCATCAATACCAACCTAAGATGTTCTGCGTGCTCTTCTTCATTCTTCGAGTAGATGAGAATGTCATCAAGATAAACCACAACAAATTTATCTAGGTACTCCATGAAGATCGAATTCATTAAGCGCGAGGAAGTGGCGGGGTCATTGGTTAAACCGAAGGACATGACGGTGTACTTGTAAAGACCATAACGAGTAGTGAAAGCCGTTTTTGGAATTTCCTCGTTTCGGATTTTGATTTGATGATAGCCTAATCTCAAATACATCTTGGAGAAGACAGAGGATCCAGCAAGTTGATCATAAAGATCATTGATCCTGGGAAGTGGGCACTTGTTCTTTATCGTCGCTAGATTTAGCGGGCGATAGTCTACGCACATCCTTTCTGTTCCATCTTTCTTCGTTACGAATAGAATGGGGCAACCCCATGGCGATGAGCTAGGGCGGATGAAGCCTTTTGCCAACGAAGCATCAAGTTGGGTTTCTAGCTCAGCTAACTCATGTGGGGCCATTCTATATGGACGTCTCGAAATTGGGGTTGTGCCTGGTATAAGATCCACTATGAATTCTACACACCTGTCGGGTGGCATTCCCGGCAGCTCTTCAGGAAAGACATCCGGGAAGTCACGAACCACCGGAACATCTTCAAGGTCTGGAAGGGGAAGCACATTCAAAGTATGCATCTGGATTCTAGAGCTGGGTGATGTGTAGTCAATGGTCTGGCCTGAAGAATGGGTGAGTTTGACTGATTTGGCTTTACAATCAAGGAAAGCATTCTGCCTTGATAACCAATCCATTCCTAGGATAACATCAATGTCCGAAGACTTGAGGGCTATAAGTGAAGCAAGGAATACTAAACCCTCAATTGCAATTTGATTGCCATGGCTTACTCTATTGGTTTGCCACTTTGAACCAGGAGTTTGAATGATCATTGGAGAAAACATTTCTTCAAAAGGGAATTCATGACGAAGTGCATAACTCTCTGACATGAATGAATGAGAAGCTCCTGGATCGAAAAGAACGGAGGCGGGGACATGATTGACTGGGAGTGTGCCAAGAATGACGTCAGAAGCATCAGTGGCTTCCTCAACGGAGATTTGGTTCACACAAACACTACTAGTGGATGAAGGCTTTGCTAGAAAGGCTTTGGTGGTTGATTTGTTTGAAGGCTTGGGTCGAGAATGACGTGGTGCCATCAAGACCTGAGGGAATTGACGATAGTAATGGCCAGGAAGACCACACTTAAAGCATACCCTGTCTGAATTGCTGGGAGTGGGATTACTTGGTTGCACACCATCATTCCGGGGTGGAATAATGTGTTGGGGTGGATGGCATATATTCGGTGGTGGCCTCTGAAGAAGGCTTTTAGGTATGGCACGGGTTGGAATCCAAATTCGGCGTTTCTGAGGGGCTGAACTTGAAGAAGGAGCAAGCTCAAGAGCATGCTTGCGAGACTCTTCGAACACTTCATTGCCATGCTCAGCTCTAAAGGATCTGTTGACCAAATCCTCAAAGGTGGCAAATTCGATGAGGTTGAGATCATGGCGAAGGATGGGGCTAAGTCCCTTACGGAACCTTGCCTGCTTTCTGGCATCGGTGGTGATCTCATCTTGGGCATACCGAGCAAGACGGTTGAACTCTCTCACATACTCATGGATGGAAATCTCTCCTTGAGTCAGATTGCAGAACTCTTCTTTCTTGTGCTCCATCAACTCATCCAGAAGGTGGTACCCTCGAAAGGCAACACAGAACTCCTGCCAAGTCACTAGGTGACCATCAGGCTGCATCGCAACATAGTTCTCCCACCATTTAGCAGCAGCACCTTCCAGAAAGTATGCCGCGAATATAACTCGATCATCGGGAACAACATGTGCAGTGTCAAGCTTACGCTCGATGGAACGGAGCCAATCATCAGCTTCAAGGGGCTCAGAAGAACATCGGAATACCGGTGGCTTGAGGAGGATGAAGTCCTGAATGCTCACAACCACATTGCAATGACGTGAGGTATTCTGCTTGATGAGCTCCAGAAGGCGTGTTTGGTCACGTTGATTCTTCTCAGCTTCCATCATGATTTCCGCTGCAGAAGGCGATGGTAGAGGTTCATCATCATTTCGGTTCCGAACACGGTCTCGATTCCGACGAACAGCACTACGAGTTCCACCTGACATCCTGTGTGATAAAGATCAACAATCAGAACAGGTTGTACAATGGCATCAAAGACAAGAAGGACATGATGAAGGCGGAAAGATTTTAATGCAAAGGCAAAGATCCACAGAAACACGGAACAAATCGGGCAGCATAACGGCTACACCGGGATGGAAAATGAAACAACCTCGAAGAAATTGGACAGAACTTCTTCAAGGAACTCAACAGAACGATGAGTCTGGACAACCACAACTGTCCTACGGCTACAAGGAGGCAAACAACGAGATGTTCTAGTCAGACATAGATGAGCCTAGTCCTATCATCCCGTAGAAAAGGTAAGGGTGACCCAGAACTCAGATCGATGAGGATAAGGAGAAAAAGAAGCCTTACGTTGTTCCCTTATACCCAGAGTAACTATATAACTATAGAATGCTAGACTCGACTTCGACCAAGGGTTTGATAGTCCTACAGACAGTCCTGCTCTGATACCAAGTCTGTCGGGACCCGGGGTTAGCGTATGTAATTCCAGTCACGATACAATCACATGGAGAGCCGAGAGCCGTACCCACTTGTCTAAGCAGACAAGGCCAAGCACAGAACGCTCTCGGAAAGAATCAAACGTGAGGGGCATCCCATCCAGGCCGGATGATCAACTGAGATGGGTCCTCAACGTCCGCTCACAAGTCTAAATGCTTATGGGTGGTGAATCCCATACTCATAGACAAGTTGCCTCAACCATGTTATCGATTGGATCCTAACTCTTGCATAGACTTACTCCAGCCCGATCACTTAGTCGGGGTCTAGGGCGGGCTCGATCATACAACAAAGTGTGCATGTGACAGAGTCACGAGCAATCGCATCGCGATGCCCCAAGCTGCGCACATCTAAGGGACACTTGGTGTATAAAAGACCGCCAGCCAGATCACAACTAAGGTCTCGAAAACCCATACTAAGACATGCATGTTATAAACATACACGCAGCACACATGCCTAGTATGAACAGCAGGTATCATCACATAACTCTACAAAGTACTTATTTATTTACTTATACATAGAGTATACAAAGATCACATGTCTGTGATCAACATTACATCATACAACGGAAGCAAATTAGGTCTGAGTACAGACAAGTTTAACAAATGGCTTAGAGAAGCCTTGTAAACAAACATGCCCTTCCACGAGGGACCAGACTGTTGTCTGGGACTATGCTAACTTAGTCAACGTCGAGCTTCAGGTCGGTGACTCCATCGGGGTCCGGGTTCTCATCTAAAACATAGAATAAGCAAACGTGAGTACAAAGTCGTACTCAGCAAGACTTACATCAGAACTACACTACTCATGCTCAAGTATCAAGGTAAAGGAGGTGGGGTTTCAACATGCAGAAGTGCCAGCTTTGACTTGGCTAATCCTGAACTACGAGTACAAGACTTGAGATAAGAAGCGTACACGAGTCCACTAAATCTCCAACCAATACGCCACTATGGTTACTTCCTCGACTTCCCCACGAGGAAGCACACCATAGCACTCACGCTTATCTTGCGAGTTTTATAAGTATCCATTCAAGTTGTCTAATAATCAGGTACAGGTTCCAAGTAGTCCTTAACCGCGGACGCGGCTATTCTAATAGTTTTGTTAACCTTGCAAGGTGTAAGCTACACACACGTGACCATCGGTTACCGCCAGGTCTCGCCACCGTTCAAGAGGTGACAGAGAGGATGTTCACCACGACACTTCGCTCACAACCGGTCTATTCTAGGAGTCGACTATCTGAGTTTGCCTCCGCTCGAGAGCCCGGCCGGATCAACGAAACGGACTCAAACAATGTAAGTGACCGAGACGCCACCTCTGGCAGATGGTTTTCCTGCCTAACAGGTGCACCCACATATCTAGATGATGCAACCAGTTCCTTCATTCTTTCTCTATGCACATGTCAAATGGAAAGCCCGAACTAATGTGACCCCTGGACGTCGACACGGATCAAGGTACTAGGCCGAGAGGGGTCAGTGAGCCCAATGTGTGGTTGTACTCTTTGTCTTGGATTACCATACAAGAACTCAGTGCTTAAGGCGGTGTTCAACGAGACAACCCACTGTGTACTCCTACAAAGCCTCTCATCGTTCACCTTGTATTAGGGTGGATTCACCGACACAGTTTCACTTTCATCAACACCATGTTCACTATCATCCCGACTCACATCAAAAGCAACCTCACTGTAACACTAAGCATGCAATAAGCTGTAACAGTTGCAGGGGCCAGATGATATCAAACAACTCCTATGTCAGCTAGTATTGTGGTTTGCTTACTACTGTGACAAGATGATAGGTCATGCAAAGGATATGGGTTCAACTATGCGGTAGAATCGATACAAAGTGATCTCCTAAACATGCATAAGCGATACTGAGAGGGAATTGGGATTTTATAGATATGATCAATGGGGTTTGCTTGCCTTGCTGACGATACACGGTTCTTAACGGTGGTCTTCTTCTTCAGGGGTGATCACCGTCTCGGAAAAGCTGGTACCGGAAACAATCATCAACAAGGGGGGACAACTTCGGAAGTAAAATGCACAAGCACATGATATTGTTGTCCATGAGGTGAATGGTGCTGGTTTGTGGTACATTTGATTTAAATGAAGTGTATTGCATTTGAGATGCAAATTCAAACTCCACATATGAATTTCAATTTAACCAAATTGCATTTGAAAATGTTTGATCATTTGAAAACATGTGATCATATGTGTGATATGCTTCTGAAGTACAAGTGAGATGTGGTGTATTGCAATGGTTCAAATTTGAATTGCATTTGGGAATAAATTTGAATTAATTCCAATTAAGCCAAATAGCAAAATCTACTGGTCCCATTTTAAAATCAACTCAAACATGGTTGAAAGTTGCATATTTGGATAGAGAATTTTATGCTGATCATTTTTCATATATTATTTGTCCAATTTGGAGTTCATATGAATTTTCTATGAATTTCTAAAGTTTCACCTATTTTCTGTAATTTCTGGATTTCTTTAATTCTTTTCTATTTAAATTAAATCAGAGAAACTGATTATTTCATCAGCATGACCTCAGCATGACATCAGCAGGGGCCTGACATGTGGGCCATGCATGTAAGTGACTCTGTTTTAAAATCCGGTTTAATTAGCTTAACAGTGGGGTTAAGGGGGGGGGGGGCTGGCCCACTTGTCATTGGGCTAGGGGGAGGATTAGGTTAGTTCTAATGGAGGGCTAGCCGGACTTCACTGTTCGTCGCCGGAGTTGTCGTCGGACTTGGCCGTTTGGCCACGGTGAAGCACGGGAAGGCCTCCATCTTGTAGCCTATACGTTCCCGCACCTGGTTGAGCTAACGGGGGTTCCCCAGAGGGCCGTTGGCGTCGCCGGTGCCAAGAGCCGCGGCGGCCCGTGCTCGGCTCCGGTGGAGAGGGGGTTCCTGGCGAGGATTTAGAGCGCTGGGAGGGGGGTTCGAATCGGGTGCTCACCGGAAATGCTGGGAAGACGTCTATGACGACGGAGGAGCGCCGGAGGCAGTGAATTGCTCGTCGGGGTTGCGCGAAGGCCGACGACAAGTTGGAGATGCGGGCGTCGGCTAGAAGGCGTCCTATGTTGAATGGAGACCGCAGCTCGATGAAGAAGATAGCGGCGGAGCTGTTAGACAAGGAGGATCGTCGGATGGGGCACGGTGGCCGCGGTGGGGCATGACGGCGGCGACGGGGTGCGCTCGGGTGCGGAGAGATTCGAGAGATAGAGAGGCCGAGAGGGAGCCCGAGGAGGGGGAAAGGGGTAGGAAGCTCGTGGGCGTCGCCGTGGCACGAGGAGCTGGCCTGGGGAGGTCTAGGCTCGCCTCGGTGGCGTCCGCGGTGACCAGCGCTCCACGGAGCTGCTTGGAGTCGTTGGGAAGAAGAAGACAAACGAGAAGGCTGCTGGGCTGGGCCGGCCTGGGTGGGTTGGGCTGCTTTGCCCCTTTTTCCTTTTCTTTATATTTTTTCTGCTTTCTTTTTCTTCTGTTTGTTTTGCTCTAAAATAAATAACAGAGCATTTTTATTAAATGCCCAAATAATTTTATAAATCCTAGGTGACCAGTAGCTAGCCACATATAGAATTTGGACATTTTTGAAATTCAATATATTTTGAATTTCAATTCAAATAGGGTAAAATTTAATTTCCAGGGCACCTTTTGAATTTTTGAATATTCCATGGGCACGGGAATGAACCCAAACCACTTTAAAATGATCAGCATCATTTATAGGAATTTTCCAACTATTCAAATGATTTTTGGAAAAAGATTTTTATCTGGACATTTATTTAAATTCTCAGGGCTTTTCTTTTCCCCAATTTTGATTTTTCTTTTGAATTTCTTCACATGATGCAAAGGGATCAAACAACCCTAGCACTTACCCTAGATGGGGTTCTGGCAAAACGAGGATCGGGTTTGCGAGCCATTCTGGATAGAAGACTTCCATGATGAACCCGGCGGCAAGGAGCCGGGCTATCTCTTCCCCAATAGCGTTTCTTCTCTCGTCATTGAAATGACGAACGAATTGCTTTACCGGTTTTAGCTTTGGATCTATATTTACGTGGTGCTCAGCGAGTTCCCTCGGGACGCCTGGCATATCAGAGGGTTTCTAGGCGAATATGTCCCGATTCTCACGGAGGAACTCGATGAGCGCGCTTTCCTATTTATCAGATAGCTCCGTCCCGATGATGAACTGCTGAGAGGAGTCACCAGGGACAAAGTCGACTTTGTTTGTATCCTGAGCCGGTTGGAACTTGGGGTTGTTGTCGGGAGTCGGTTTCTTCAGGATTGTGGGGTCTACCGGATCTACCTTTTCTTGGTATGCCGACAACTCCTCTTTGGCGCGTGTCGACTCGGCAAACTTGACGTGTTGTTCGTCACATTCCACTGCCCTGGATGGACTTCCATCGACGGTGATTGGGCCATTAGGACCCAGCATCTTTAGTTTCAGGTAGACATAACATGACCGAGCCATGAATTTGGCATAAGTCGGTCTGCCTAAGATGGCGTGATATGGGCTCTCGAGTTTTACCACTTCAAAGGGTATGAGCTCAGAGCGGAAATTCTCAGCGTTTCCAAAAGCCGTCTCCAGGTGAATTTTACCTATCGGGCGTGCCGACTTGCCTGGGACTATTCCGTGGGAAACGGTGTTGGAGGGCTGCAGCTGTTTTTGGGTCACCCCCATCCTGCGAAAGGTTTCGTAGTAGAGGATGTTGATGCTGCTTCCTCCATCCATGAGCACTTTGTCGAGTGTATATCCTCCAATTTGTGGAGAGACTACTAGAGCCAGGGCCCCTGGGTTTTCTACCACCGGGGGGTGGTCATCTCTTGTCCAAGTGATTGGATGTTCTGACCAGTTGAGCCATCTAGGCCAAGCCGGATCTGTAGTCACAGCCATAGCGGCTCTCCGTTGCAGCTTTCTATCCCTCCTGCAACTGCTGGCGGTGAAGACGTGATATGCCGCACGGTCATGAAGTTGTTTCGGGTTTCCTTGGAATCCAGCAAGCCCGGACTGATTTTGCTGGGTTCCTCCTCCGGGTCCTTGGTGTTGAGGCATTGTGCCGGCTCCTTGGAAGCCAGGATTCTGGTTGTTGCCGTTCTGGCCGGCTCCTGCACCTGACCCGGGAGGTCCCTGGTTCCCACGTCGTGCAAACTCTTTCAGGAAGTAGCAATCTTCCCAGGTTTGATTGGCTGGGCGCCCGGGTTTACTATGGGTCGGGAAAGGACTCTTCATAGCTGCTTCGAAATTGTTTGGGCGAAATTTTCCTTCCGGCTTGCGGTAGTTGTTGCTCCCCTGCTTCTGTATTTGGGAGACGACATTTTTGTTGGCTACCAAGTCAGAAGTATTCTGATCGAGCCGCCGCTTGGTTTGCTGATTCTGGTTCTGGGATGTTTTGCCACCATTTTTGTTCTGGCCGGCTTTATCCTGCTGAGGTTCGGTATTCTTGGTTTTGTCAGACTCGGCATATTTGATGAATGCGTTCATGATTTCTCCTATGTCCTTGACCGTTCTCTTGAGTCGCCCAAGCTTGTGGACTAGGGGCTTGAACTTGCAGTTCCTTTCCAAGACAATGACGACTGTTTGGGCTATGATGGTATCCGAGGAGTGGATTATTTCTGCAACCCGTCGTGCCCAGCTCAGGGTCGACTCTCCTTCCTTTTGGACACAATGCTCCAAGTCGACGATCGTGGTAGCTCGCCGGCATGTGCCTTGGAAGTTCTAGATGAATTTTTCCTTGAGATCCGTCCAGGAGGTGACGGAATTCTCTGGGAGATTTTTAAACCATGTGCGAGCCGGCCCTTCCAGCATCATCGTGAGGTAACGGGCACAAACTCCTTCGCTGGCTTGCAACATGTCCATGGCTAGGTCATAGCTTTCAATCCAAGCTGTCGGGTCCATATCAGCTGTGTAGTTCGCGATCTTACGCGTGCCCTTGAAATCTGATGGCAAGCGTGTATTTCGGAGAGCCGGCACCAGGCATCGGTTGCCCACAGATCTGCTGATGAACTCGGCATCTTGATCTTGGGGTGGAAATTGAACCATCTGCTCTACCCGACGTTCAGGATGGAAGCTAGCTGGTATATCTTGGATTCTTAATGCCCCCGGCGGGTCTATCGGTGGCGGAGCTCTGCGCTGGCGATGGCTGCTCGAACCGGCTGGGGCCGGTGAGTCTGCTTGCCGGCTCGTACTTTGATAAGGGGTTTCATGTAAGTATTGGAATCCCTTTGAATACTGGGCTTGTTGTGTGATTGCGGTCTTGAGCAGATCAATCGCCCCTCGAGTGGCCTGATCCACCGGGGTGCCTCCATGTGCAGGCACGCTGGCGAGGTACCGCGTCGCTGGCACCACATTAGCGATAGGGTTGTTGTAGTGATCCGGGGGTGTATGGAACCGTTCCTGCCGCGGCGAGGGAACGTGTTGCCTTGGTGGCGTGTACCCTGGAGGAGTCGACTGATTCATATCCTGGAATAGCCTCCGGGCCGGGAGGTCAGCAGGGATCCGGCTTGTGGGTCCTGCGGGTCGTGCATTGGCGAGACTCAGTCTCTGAGCTTCTATCAATTCTGCCTCGTGTCGCAGGTGCTTGGTTTCTTGGGCGATTTGAGTTTCTCTTTCCACTATCTGTGCGTTATGAGAGTTAATTTCCCTTCGAATGCTCATCACCTAGGCCTTGAGTCCATTAACCTTGGTTCTCCAGGCTTGCTGGTTTTCAGGGGTTATTGGTGCAGCTAAGGCTTCATCCAATGCGTTTAGGGCGTTCGAGAGGGCTTCTGCTCCTGTAAGGACTTCTGGCTGTTCCCTATTCGGGTTAGGGGCCGTTTTGTGAGCCGTCTCCACATTTCGGTTATGTGTTGCACCTTGAGCCGGTTGGCTTCCCTGATCTTCGATTCCTGCCATGAACACTGTTACGCAATATGGAGGTTCGTACTGTGGAAAGTCGTGGTTGTATTCAGTTATTCCCGTGCCGAGTCTTTCGCTCCCGGTGGATCGGATGGAGCCAGTATCTGAGAAGCTTGTTTCACTGGGTGTGAGTCAGCGTCAGATGTTTCTCCTGTGGTGTGGGGCGTCAGAGACTCGATGGAGCGCGCCGACTCCGGAGATCCAGCGATGAATCCGACAAAGGTGTTCCTTGAGCCGGCGTATCGCCGACTCGAGGTTTCCAGGGGGACTTCAGGATCCGGCTCTGGCTCAGATCCGTCCGTCTTCCCAATGAAGATGTGAACAGATCCGATCGGGACCCAATAACCGGATTCCACGGAATCGGCATCAGGACCCCAAGTTGAGTCGTCGATGCAGAGCTTTCCGCGCCGGCTCCTGGTGATTCGCCCGGTCACGAATCCTTTCATTCCTTGCAGGGCTCCCTCCAGAATCTCAACACCTGCGAACGCAGGCCCCACGGTGGGCGCCAACTGTCATGGGAAAGACGCGGCAGATGTCCGTAGAGTCGGACTTATCGCGGGATCTTTGCTGCGAGGCGATTTCAAGGAGAGAGTCGACATAGGCACAAGACTCGGCGAGTTACCCAGGTTCGGCCCCGACGGTGCGGTAAAGACCTACTCCTGCTTTTTGACTATAGGGGGATCGAATTCTCAATAGGAGGAGTGGGTCATATCGATTACAGTGGTGATGTTTCGCCGGCTTAGTCTCGTGGAGATCTAGGCTCTGGAGCGAGTTGTCTAAACCTGGTTTGAGGTAAGTTCTGGCTCTGGCTCCTGTGGTCCTCGGCTTATAAAGGTGTCGGGTCCCAGGATTCCTAGAGTCCAACTCCTATACGATGTGGAGTTCTATTCTACTTAACAAGTTTGCTACGTGCTATACAAGGTAAGTCGAATTCCTTCTAGGGCTTCAATCTTCACGCTTGGTGTTGGGAAACGTAGTAGAAAACAAAAATTCCGTGCCTATGAGTCAAGAACCCGAGATCATCCATGATAGATTGCATACAAGGTTTAGGACAATGCTCACCAACAATTGCAGCGGAAGAAGAGTTGGTGATGGTGGTTGAAGAAGATCTCACGATCCGTCCCACGATCTCTCCCACCAACGGATCTCCTCGTCAATTCCCTCGAACAGTTCTCCGAGGAAGAAGAAGATGATCCTCGAAGCAAGATCAAAGCTATGATCTCTCCACCGGTATCCACATGTCTGGCACAGAAATCCGGCAGCGCTCCGCCGTCCAGAGAAGAACGCCTCCGAGAAAAGTAGAGAGAGAAAACCCTAGCGAGTTCCGATCTAGATTAGAATCTAAACCGGGGTCTAAAAGTGGAGCAACTAGCAACTAGGGCAAGGGGGGGCGCAGGGGCTTGTGTGTCTCCTCCCTCACCCTTGGCTCACCTTATATAGGTGGCCAAGGGTCTTGGTGCGCCGGCCTAGGGGTTGGGGAGTCCAACTTGGACTCCAAACCTCCTAGGACTTTCCCACTAGGACTCCTTCCAAAATAGGATTGGGGAATCCTACGCCAAGTAGGATTCGCCCCCTTTTGTGGCGCCCCCCACCTCCTGGCCGGCCAGGGCAACATAGGTGGCTTTCCCCCCAAGCTAGGTGGTGGGGACAGTGGGTGGTACTGCCCGGAACCTTCCGTGACCTTCTAGAAGCTTCCATGACCTTCCGGGACCAACCGGGATGGTTTCGGGACATTCCGGACACTTCTGGAGCACTTCCAAGACCTTCCGGAACCTCTAATGAATGTTCCGGAGCTATCTAAATAGGTTTCGGAAAAATCCGGGTTGTGGTTAACATGTCTGGTGAACACAACATATTGTTAAGTTGTCCACGGATCACCGAAACTATTTCAGTTGACTGCAAACTATCCCAACACCATTTTCATATGAACTACAGTTATTTGAAACAATTCCAAAGTGTCTTAGACATATTATTTTCTCTTTACTTGCTTCCACTAAACCTTCAATCATCCTAGTATTCTAACAGATTACTGCACTTTAAGTGTGTGACCCAATAGGTTCGGTATTATGTGGACATGACTCGGAACGCTTTCCAGACTTACAGTCATTCGTCAATAATCAACAGCGGAGCCATGGACACCCGTGTTGACTCCCACACATACACGAAAAGACTTCGAGTGAACCTTTATGTTTATTTTATACTATTCCCTTTTCTTCGTGATATATGACAAAGTTAGAGGAGAGAAGTTTGGCACCCATGTGAAACAACTTCTTGATCACAAGCCATCAGTTATCCTCATTGCTCGTTTTTCTTCATTCCTCGTTACATATACTGGTATCCCCGTGATTGAATCACAAAGTGTCTGGCCAGACGAGAATGGATACCGTTATACCGAGTGGGCCTTGAGTCTATATCTCTTCATCATGAAGGAGAAAATCCCAGTCTCGAACTATCACCGTTACTAGACACACTGTCCAATGTACCCAGAACTTATTTTACTACTTCCCATTTACGGGAAGATTCATCTAAGAACCAAAGCACATCTTCTTGTGTGAAGCAACTTGATATTCTCATGGTCTAAGGAACTATGTACATAATAACATTTTATGATATGACTTGTAATGTTGTTTACGATGAGTTCTCTAAGTATATCATTTAACACTGGGGTCGGTTCAACATCATTGTTTCTGCTAACAATATGTTCTCATTGCTATTGACATCCTTGTTACAAGAACAATGTCCATGATTAAGAAAACATAATCATCAATAAGCACATGAGCTGGTCTTAGAGGCAAAACCAGGAACTCTTGTTGTTTACATTTCCACACATGCATATGAGTTTTCTTCTGAATCTCATAGTCAGGATCATTGCAATTATAGCACAGAAATATAAACATTAATTATGAACATGAATATATAAATAATAACACACTTTATTATTGCCACTAGGGCATATATCCAACAGTCTCCCACTTGCACTAGACACAATAATACTAGTTACATAAGTTCTCTCACACCAATGGTTGTTCGGTGTTGCTCATGCTTTGCTTGTGGCAGAGGCTTCGTCATCGGATCTGACACGTTCAGGTCCGTGTGAATCTTGCATACTTTCACATATCCTTTTTCAACGAACTCTCGGATTTTGTGATAACGACGTTTAATGTGTTTGGATTTCTGGTGGGACCTTGGTTCTCTAGCTTGCGCCACGGCTCCACTATTGTCACAGTAGATCTTCATGGGGTCTTCAGCACTAGGAACCACACCGAGCTCAGTGATGAATTTCTTAATCCAATATCCCTCCTTCGTAGCTTCTGAAGCTGCGATGTACTCCGCCTCCGTTGTAGAATCCGCGACCGTATTCTGCTTAGAACTTTTCCAACTCACGGCACCCCCATTGAGTGTGAAAACATATCCTGATTGAGATTTGAAGTCATTAGGATCTGTCATGAAGCTTGAATCAGTGTAACCCTTTACAACAAGTTCTTCATCACCTCCGAATACCAAGAACATATTCTTAGTTCTATATAGATACTTCAAAATATTTTTGACTGCTACCCAGTGTGCATTACCTGGGTTGCTTTGGTATTTGCTACATATACTCAGAGCATAGGAAACATCTGGTCTTGTACATATCATGGCATACATAACAGATCCAATTGTCGAAGCATATGGAACTGTGCTCATCTCTACCTGCTCCTCAGTGTTCTTAGGACACTGACTCTTGCAGAGTACCACACCATGTGACATTGGGAGGAATCCCTTATTAGTTTTCTCCATTCTGAACCTATTCAGAACCTTGTCTATATACGTGCTCTGGCTCAGCCCTATCAGGCGCCGGGATCTATCTCTATAGATCTTAATGCCCAATATGTAAGCGGCTTCAACTAAGTCTTTCATCGAAAAACTATTATTCAATGACTCCTTTATAGTGTTAAGAAATTATTTATCATTTCCAATCAACATTATGCCGTCTACATACAGTATTAGAAAAGATATTGCACTCCCACTTACTTTCTTGTAAACACAAGCTTCTTCGCCATTCTGGATGAAGCCAAAACCTTTGACCACTTCATCAAAACGAAGATTCCAACTCCGTGATGCTTGCTTTAGTCCATAGATGGATCTTTTAATCTTGCACACCTTTCCAGCATCCTTTGGTGCGACAAAACCCTCAGGTTGTATCATGTATACATTCTCCTCGAGGTTCCCATTCAGGAAAGTTGTTTTGACGTCCATCTGCCATATCTCATAGTCGAAATATGCAGGAATTGCTAGTAAAATCCGCACAGACTTAAGCATTGCTACTGGCGAGAAAGTCTCGTCGTAGTCAACTCCTTGTACTTGTCGGAACCCTTTCGCAACAAGTCTAGCTTTATGAATGGTGACATTACCATCCGCGTCAATCTTTCTCTTGAAAATCCATTTACATTCAATTGGTTTCACACCCTCTGGAGGGATCACCAAGTCCCATACTTGGTTTTCGTACATGGATTCCATTTCGGATTTCATGGCTTGTAGCCATTCAGTGGAGTTGGGGCTCATCATCGCTTCTTTGTAGTTAACAGGCTCATCATCGTCCAATATGAATACTTCGTTATCATACCACTCGGGTAGCTGACGTACTCTGCCTGATCTCCTTGGTTCAGTCACTAGCTTCTCAGAAGTTCTTGCATCACTTGCAGGAGCTTCCGGTTCCTTCATCGGAATGACTGTTGGAGCAACTTCCATCGTTTCATTCCTTGGCTCCGAAGGTTCACTAACCTCATCAAGCTGTACTATCCTCCCACTCACCTCTTTGCTAAGAAACTCTTTCTCAAGAAAAGTTCCTCCTTTAGCAATAAAGACTTTGCCATCGGAGGGGTGGTAAAAGGAATAGCCTACGGTGTCTTTGGCATAACCTAAAAAGTAGCACTTGTTTTCTTTAGGGTCGAGTTTGTTCGGTTGTAAACGTTTTACATAAACATCACAACCCCAAATTTTCAGGAATGAAATGCAGGGTTTGTTCCCATTCCATAACTCGTACGGTGTCGTTTCCACAGACTTTGACAGCGCCCTATTTAAAGTAAAAGAAGCAGTCTCTAATGCATAACCCCAAAAAGAAAGTGGCAGATCAGTTAATGACATCATGGACCTCACCATGTCTAACAAAGTTCGGTTATGCCTCTCAGACACTCCATTTCTTTGTGGAGTTCCAGGTGGCGTCAGCTGTGAAATGATTCCACGCTCCATGAGGTGTTCTCTAAACTCATGACTAAGATATTCACCACCACGATCAGATCGTAGAAATTTGATTTTCTTGTCACGATGATTCTCAACTTCGTTCTGAAATTCTTTGAACTTTTCAAAAGTTTCGGATTTTTGCTTCATTAAGTAAATATAACCATATCTACTCAAATCGTCAGTAAAAGTTACGAAGTAAAGATATCCACCGTGCGCCGGTACACTCATCGGTCCACACACATCACTATGTATTATTTCCAATAAGTCTGTCGCCCGTTCAACATGACCTGTGAACGGCGTCCGGGTCAGTTTGCCCATCAGACAAGCCTCACACTTATCAAATGACTCGAAATCAAAAGATTGCAAAATCCCATCTTTATGAAGTTTCTGCATGCGTTTCTTTCCGATGTGACCCAGACGGCAGTGCCACATGTAAGTGGTCTTTTCATCCTTCTTAAGTCGTTTAGAGCTTATGTTTAAGATGTCGTTACTACATTCAAGATCTAAATAAAACAGTCCATTCTTAATAGGTGCAAAACCATAGAACATATTCTTCAAGTAAATAGAGCAACCGTTGTTCTCAAACTTAAAATTATAACCGTTGTGGATTAAACATGATCCGGACATAATGTTCTTACAAATAGCAGGAACGAAATAACAATTATCTAATTCTATGGTAAATCCTGAAGGTAGATGTAGAGTGTAGACGCCCATGGCTTTAGCAGAGATCGTAGCTCCATTTCCGACACGCATCATCACTTCATTCCTTTACAGCTTCCTTATTCTCCTTAGTCCCTGTAATGAATTACAGATATGAGCAACAAGTCCAGTATCAAATACCCACGACTTAGAGTGAGGGCCGAAAAGAAAAACATCTATGACATATATAACTTGTATACCTTCGCTGGTAAAACCAGGCTTCTTTCTATCTGCCATATACTTCTTGCAGTTTCTCTTCCAGTGACCTTTAGCTTTGCTGTAGAAGCACTCAGTATCTTTGTTAGGGCCAGTACCAGAGGGTTTCTTGGTCTTGGCGCCAGGCTTGCCGGCGCCCTTGCCCTTGGACTTGCCCTTCTTCTTGAAACTGGTGGTCTTGCAAACCGCCAACGTATAGTTAGGGTCAGCCTGCATGGTAGTCTCCGCATTTTTCAGCATTGCAAGCAGTTCATTAACTGACTTATCCATCCCGTTCATGCGATAGTTCTGAACAAAGCCTTTGAAACTTGGCGGGAGTGACATGAGGACAATATCTGTACCCAGTGATTCCGGGACCGGAAATCCCAGCTCAGTCAACCTTTGCCCAAGGCGCATGATCTTTATCACGTGCTCACTGACAGGTGTGCCTTCCTTCATCTTGCAATTCCACATCGCATGAGTTACCTCATACCGTTCAGTTCTAGCGTGTTTGGCATACAGAGCATCTAACTCCTTAACAATTAAGTGGGGATCGGTGTTCTCAAACCTCCCCTGTAACTCTGATTCCATACACGTAGTCATAAGACACTGAACTGCGGTGCTATCATCAATCTTATTCTGATGCACATTCTGCTCAGCAACCGTGGCTTCAGGCCCCGGTGCTGCTGGGAGAGGTGTCGTCAGGACATAGTCCTTCTTAGCACTCCTGAGTACAATTCTCAGGGCACGAACCCAGTCCGCATAGTTGCTTCCATCATCTTTCAATTTTTCTTTCTCAATCAAGGGACGTAAGTTAAACTGGGGATTGACACGGGCCATTTCAATCTACAACATAAACACAAGTTTCACTTTAGACAATGTTCATAATTAAGTTGCACTAATTAATCATACTATTAATTTAATAAGTGCTCCCACTCAGACCAACATCTCTCGTCGTTGATTCTAAGTGATTCAAGATCCAAGTTCAGTCGTCCACCATTGATGTGACATCACTGATGAATTAGACTGAATTGGTAGGCCAACTTGCCAATCACACAATGGTGACTCTTGTTCATCTTTCGATGGGCGTGTTCTGGTAGCAAACTTTTATCCAAACCGTCAAGACAACCAAGTGCAAATGGAGTGTGTTCTTAACACACCCGCCTTTTATGCGTCACACCGTGTGCAACCATGTGACATGACCTGCTCCGGTGTGAAACATAGTATAGACGGTGCTACAGTTGGGAGAACACTATCTACTTGATATTATTTTGCGAGAGATCACCCTAATAAAACACGACTACCGCGCATCAAACAAGGGTGCATCAAAGGGATTAACATCATAGGCAATTCATAAAATATGTGACATGGTATAGCCCTTTGTGTCCTGAAGTTTTCGTTGCCTTCATGACTCCGTGGTTGAAGTCTCCACCCACCACCTTTTGTCCTTGGCGCCGGGACCTCCTCACGGCTTCGGCATGTGTGTTGGGGTCCACCTTCACATCATTGATCATCACCTCGTCTCCATCTATAGCCTTGCCTCAAGCTACTAAGTAGTTCTGGCACGCAGGCCATAATTAAGTGACAATCATATGACTCCAGTCATCATGTCCTACCACGGCTCGCAGGCCGCGAAAAAATATTACATCATATAGCATCTCATACAACAAATTGCAAATCTTGAAGGCTATACCACATCACATGCATTCTCTGCAAAAACGAGTTAGATCGCTATCTACACGGGTTGTTGCAAATTTTATCGTGGTTGTTAAGCAGGTTTACATTTCAAACGAGAAACCCTAGACAAAACAAAACATGATACTTCTTTTGTTGCTAGTTTAACATACGGGGTGCATGTAGCAACTAATGCCACAGGACAAACTTCTTTAAACGCGTGACCCCCGTGTGGATTTGAGTTCATAAAATCCACAAGCCAGTTCATGTAAAAATTTCAATAGCAAGACTAGGATGAGATCCAAGGAATTTGATGTAGTCCATGATCAAGGAAACCAGCATACTAAGAGCAGCATAGAGGGATCATGGCAAAACTCAAACCTTGTAGCAAAATCACATCATGTCGTCGAGCAAAGAAAAGATCACATGACAGGGAAGCAAACAAGAAAAACAATGCCTCATATCAACATATGATCTACCTAAACATGCATCTAATCAAGGATCGCTCTGATACCACTGTTGGGAAACGTATAGAAAACAAAAATTTCCTGCCTACGAGTCAAGAACCCAAGATCATCCATGATAGATTGCATACAAGGTTTAGGACAATGCTCACCAACAATTGCAGCGGAAGAAGAGTTGGTGATGCGGGTTGAAGAAGATCTCACGATCCGTCCCACGATCTCTCCCACCAACGGATCTCCTCGTCAATTACCTCGAACAATTCTCCGAGGAAGAAGAAGATGATCCTCGAAGCAAGATCAAAGCTATGATCTCTCCACCGGTATCCACACGTCTGGCACAGCAATCCGTCAGCGCTCCGCCGTCCAGAGAAGAACGCCTCCGAGAAAACTAGAGAGAGAAAACCCTAGCGAGTTCTGATCTATATTAGATCTAAACCGGGGTCTAAAAGTGGAGCAACTAGCAACCAGGGCAAGGGGGGGGCGCAGGAGCTTGTGTATCTCCCCCCCCCCTTGGCTCACCTTATATAGGTGGCCAAGGGGCTTGGTGCACCGGCCTAGGGGTTGGGGAGTCCAACTTGGACTCCAAACCTCCTAGGACTTTCCCACTAGGCCTCCTTCCAAAATAGGATTGGGGAATCCTACTCCAAGTAGGATTCCCCCCCCCCTTTGTGGCGCCCCCCACCTCCTAGCCCCCCAGGGCAGCCTAGGTGGCTTGCCCCCCAAGCTAGAGGGTGGGGACAGTCAGTGGTACTGCCCGGAACCTTCCGGAACCTTTTGTGCCCTTCTAGAAGCTTCCAGGACCTTCCGGGACCTACCGGGATGGTTTCGGGACATTCCGGACACTTCTGGAGCACTTCCAAGACCTTCCGGAACCTCTAACGAATGTTCCGGAGCTATCTAAATAGGTTTAGGAACAATCCGGGTTATGGTTAACATGTCTAGTTAACACAACATATTGTTAAATTGTCCACCGATCACCGAAACTATTTCAGTTGACTGCAAACTATCCCAACACCATTTTCATATGAAGTAAAGTTATCTGAAACAATTCCAAAGTGTCTTAGCCATATTCTTTGCTCTTTACTTGCTTCCACTAAACCTTCAATCGTCCTAGTATTCTAACAGATTACTGCACTTTAAGTGTGTGACCCAATAGGTTCGGTATTATGTGTACATGACTCGGAACGCTTTCCAGACTTACAGTCATTCGTCAATAATCAAAAGCGGAGCCATGGACACCCATGTTGACTCCCACACATACACGAAAAGACTTCGAGTGAACCTTTATGTTTATTGTATACTATTCCCTTTGCTTCGTGATATATGACAACGTTAGAGGAGAGAAGTTTGGAACCCATGTGAAACAACTTCTTGATCACAAGCCATCAGTTATCCTCATTGCTCGTTTGTCTTCATTCCTCGTTACGTATACTGGTATCCCGGTGATTGAATCACAAAGTGTCTGGCCAGACAAGAATGGATACCGTTATACCGAGTGGGCCCTAAGTCTATATCTCTTCATCATGAAGGAGCAAATCCCAGTCTCGAACTACCACCGTTACTAGACACACTATCCAATGTACCCAGAACTTATTTTACTACTTCCCATTTACGGGAAGATTCATCTAAGAACCAAAGCACATCTTCTTGTGTGAAGCAACTTGATATTCTCATGGTCTAAGGAACTATGTACATAATAACATTTTATGATATGACTTATAACGTTGTTTACGATGAGTTCTCTAAGTATATCATTTAACACTGGGGTCGGTTCAACATCATTGTTTCTGCTAACAATATGTTCTCATTGCTATTGACATCCTTGTTACAAGAACAATGTCCATGATTAAGAAAACATAATCATTAATAAGCACATGAGCTGGTCTTAGAGGAAAAACCAGGAACTCTTGTTGTTTACATTTCCACACATGCATATGAGTTTTCTTCTGAATCTCATAGTCAGGATCATTGCAATTATAGCACAGAAATATAAACATTAATTATAAACATGAATATATAAATAATAACACACTTTATTATTGCCTCTAGGGCATATATCCAACACTTGGCACGTCAGATTCCTCATCAGGTCTTCTTTATGGGCCTTCGTATGTAAGTCGGCCCGAAGATTCCTAATGACGGGTCTATGGTCCTGATCCATCCCCCCGACAGCAGCAGCACCACGACATCTTCGACGACCACCGCATTTATCTCCTGTAGGGCATGGCGCCGGTTGCGGTGCGGCCGTACCGCTACCCCCAGCTTCTGAAGAACGAGATGGAATGGCAGTGCACACTCATGCTGGCATCCAACATCATCCGGATCTCCACATCGCCGTTCTCTGTGCCGGTCCTCCTTGTCCGTAAATCGGACGGCACGTGGCACTTTTGCATCGACTACCACGCCCTGAACACCCAGACGCTGAAGGACACGTTCCCTATTCCGGTCGTCGACGAGCTCTTCGACGAGCTCCATGGAGCCCGCTTATTCACCAAGCTCGACCTCCACTCGGTCTACCATCAGGTGCGGATGCACCCAAACTACATCATCAAGACAGCTTTTCGGACTCATCATGACCACTTCGAGTTCTTGGTGATGCCCTTTGGCCTCTCCAACGTGTCGGCGACTTTCCAGGCCTTGATGAACGACGTCCTCCGCCCTTACTTGCGCCGGTTTGTGCTTGTTTTTTCTGATGAAATTCTTATCTACAACACATAATGGGAGGAGCATCTCCAGCACGCCGCCATCGTCTTCAACAATCTTCGGGCGCATCATCTTCATCTTGAGCGCTCGAAGTGCTCGTTCGGCACGAGGTCAGTCGCCTACCTCGGCCACATCATCTCAGCTGAGGGGGTGCCCATGGACGCCGACAAACTGGCGGCAGTAGCGGCGTGGCCTACGCCACACTCCCCCCGGGCTCTCCGCGGCTTCCCGGACCTTGCCGGGTACTACCGAAAGTTCATTCGGGAATTCGGCCTCACCGCGTCCCCGCTCACACGCCTTCTGCTCCGCGACGCTTTCGACTGGATGCGGAGGCCACGACGGCTTTGGAGGCCCTCAAGCAGGCCCTCACGAAAGGTCCAGTACTCCAGATGCCCGACTTCGACTGCCCATTCATGGTCGATTGCGACGCCTCCGGTGTGAGTTTCGGTGTCGTACTCCACCAGAGCGACGGGCCGCTTGCTTTCTTCAGCAAGCCTTTCACCGCGTGCCATCATGAGCTGGTGCCTTGTGAGACGGAGCTCATCGGCTTAGTCCAAGCCGTGCGCCATTGGCAGCCTTATTTTTTGGGGTGCCACTTTCAGATCCGCACCGACCACTACAGCCTCAAGTTCCTATTGGACCAAAGTATGTCTACCATGCCTCAGCACCAATGGATCAACAATCTTTTTGGCTTTGACTTCATAGTAGAGTACCGTCCCGGCTGCCTCAACACTGTGGCCGATGCCCTGTCTCGCCGCGACACCGACCACGACATGGCCGCAGCCGACTCCGAGGGGTCGACCCTCTGCACCCGTTCAGGGCCCTCTTTCGCGCTCTTGGATGACATTCGCCGGGCCACCGCGGACGCGTCGGACACTCAGCTCCTTCGACAACGCCTCGAGACGGGTGACCTCGAGGAGCCGTGGCGTTTGGCGGATGCCTTGCTACTCCATGGGCGCCGCCTATTCGTGCCCGATCACGGCGACCTACGTCACCAGGTCCCAACGCTGGCCCACTCCGATGGCCACGAGGGTGTGCAGAAGACCCTCCATCGTCTCCGTGCCGACTTCTACATCCGTGGAGACCGAGCACTGGTCCACGACTAGGTGCGGGCTTGTGTTACATGCCAGCGTAACAAGACAGAGACACTTCGCCCTGCAGGCCTGCTCCAGCCACTGGAGGTCCCACGCAGGTCTGGGCGGATATCTCCATGGACTTCATCGAGGGCCTTCCCAAGGTGGGCGGCAAGTCCGTCATTCTCACGGTGATCGACCTCTTCTCCAAGTATGTTCACTTCATCGTGCTCGGCCACCCGTACACGGCCGCCTCCAGGGCACGGGCGTTCTTCGATGGCATTGTCCGCCTTCACGGGTTCCCATCTTTGATCGTCAGCGACTGGGACCCGGTGTTAACGGGGCATCTCTAGCGAGAATCTCTTCAAGATGGCGGGCGTCAAGCTTCGCCTCAGTACGTCTTTCCATCCTCAGACGGATGGCAATCTTAGGTGCTTAATAAGGTGATTGCCATGTACTTACGCTGTGTTAAATGGTGATCGTCCTGCCGCATGGGTGGATTGGCTCTCCTGGGCGGAATACTGCTACAACACCTCATACCACTCCGCCCTGCGAGCCACGCCATTTGAGGTGGTCTATGGCCGGCCGCCTCCGCCCATCCTGCTCGCTGACCCGAACTCGGCATAGACTGAGGCGCCAGGCGACCTTCTCTACAGCCGGGACGAGATGCTCGCGGAGGTTCGCCAACGACTTTTCCAGGCCCAGCAGCTGGCCAAGCGGTACTACGACGACCATCACCGTGAGGAAGAGTTTTGGTGTATACGCACGCTTCTATTCTTGTAGACTATGTTGGGCCTCCAAGCACAGAGGTTTGTAGGACAGTAGCAATTTCCCTCAACTGGATGACCTAAGGTTTATCAAACTCAGGTATGTAGAGGTTGAAGATGGTCTCTCTCAAGCAACCCTGCAATTAAGATACAAGAAGTCTCTTGTGTCCCCAACACACCTAATACAACTAGGAGTTGTATAGGTGCACTAGTTCGGCGAAGAGATGGTAAAATACGAGTGATAGGTGTGGCAAATCAAGGTAATATAAATCTGTAATAAAAAGTGCAGGAAGCAAACATGTGACAAAAGTGAGCACAAACGGTATAACAATGGTGGAAACAAGGCCTAGGCTTCATACTTTCACTAGTGGCAACTCTCAACAACATTAACATAGTCTAATCACATGATATTTCCACCAAAACATGCATTGGAGACGTACTCGGAGGTCATTCCTTTGTGGTCAAGAGAGGACGAGAATTATGTAGGGCTACAAAAGCACACCTCAGAGTTCGTAGTTCTCAATCTATGGATTTCCCAATGTCACCGCGGCCATCCAAAGAGAGTACCACAATCACCACAATATATCTCAAGGATAGTCAAAGACAAGCACCAAGAGACTCTCAATCTTCAATCAATACACAAAAGAGGAAATCACTCATGATAATATTCTTTTAACCCATGTCCAATAGACCGCTGTCACCATGGTCTCGGGGATTATACTAGATAAGATCAAGTGAGTACATCAATACAATACATAGAGGGGGAAATATCATGGGATCACCCTAGATTAACATAGCCTATGATCACAACGAAGATCACATCATGGGAGAGAGAAGAACACATAGCTACTGGTAGAAACCTTGGCCCCGAGGAGGAACTACTCCCGCATCATGGAGGGAGGAAGCAACGTCGATGGAGATGAATCCGGGGGCACTTCCCCGTCCCGGCAGGGTGCCGGCACAGGAATTCTGGTCCCCCGAAGCTTGTCGGCGATGGCGGCGGAGATCGGAATTTCTTCTGGAGAAAAGGGGTCTGCAATAAGGGTTTTCGCGACGCAAGTATAAATAAGGGCCAAAGGGGGGCACCGGGGGTGGTCCTAGTCGCCTAGGCGGCCTCCCTGCGCGGCCCCACCCTAGGCCGCGCCGGGTGGTCTCCTTGGTGACTGGTGGGCCCCCTCCGACTCTCCTTTGGTGATTCCGGAAGGTTCCTTCGCACTGATTTTTTATATATATTTTCCCGAAATTTATTGGGCACTTTAAGTAATGGGAAAACCTGAAATACAAAAACAGCAGAAAACAGAAACTGACACTGGGGTGCACTGAGTTAATAGGTTAGTCCAAATATGATCAAAAGTGTATGAAAGTGTATCTAGATCATAGCAATATCACACAAAACATGCATGGAGCAAGCAAAAATTATAGATACGTTTGAGACGTATCAAGTTTGCGGTGGGGGATTGGGTGTGGCTACGCCTTCTTCACCATTCTACGCAGTCGCTTGATCCTCGCGCCAAGCGCAAGCTGGGCCCTCGCTACGTGGGGCCATTTCCGGTGGTGGAGCGCATCGGCAAGGTGGCCTACCGGCGGTAGCTGCCGGAGACCACCCGCAACCATGACGTCTTCCATGTGGGGCTGCTAAAGCCTTTTCGCGGAGACCCGCCCACAGCCACGCCGGCGCTGCCCCCGACGTCAGATGGGGGTGCATCCAACTGGCTCTCTCATGAAGACCTAGAGCTCATTTGAGGAGGCTTATCCTTGGAATATGCAAGCCAAGTTCTATAATGTGAAGGTCCCCACATAGCTATATGCATATATGATCATCTCTATGGAGTACAAGGTATAAGAGGGAGTACGAGTGTGGATCTTTCAAAAGGAATAGTAGTGTTGCCCCCTTCTCTCTTTTTATTTTCTTTTTCTCTTTTTTCTATTTTTTGTATTTTTTGGTGGCCTCAATGGCTCTTTCTATTTAACTCTCATTTGTCCTCTTTGGGATCTTTTAAATTGTGTCCTCTTAGGGATCTTTTCCTCACTTAGGGGCAACACTCTATTTTACAAGAAGGTATAGAAGATCTTTCACACTTTACAAGGTACTCAAACATAAAGAAGATGTAGCTATCATGATGTATGCAAATGTATGCCTCTGCCAGTGTAGCAGGAACATGTATGACATGAAGATCAAGTCATGAAGAGGTGGATGTTGCATGGCAATATATCTCGAAAAGGCTATGGAAATGCCTTGATAGGTAGGTATGGTGGCTGTTTTGAGGAAAGATATAGGGAGGTTTATGATGACAGAGCTTATCATGCCAAGGGTTTGGATGCACCGGCGACGGTGGACGCCAACTCTCGGAGTGAGAAGAGGCTAGCAAATATGAGGAGGTGGAAGTGTCAACTTTAAATACTTACATTAGTCTGAAGAACTCATGCACTTATTATTGGTAACTCTCAATCTAATAAGGAGGTTCACAAAGAGGCGAGTACCCCGAGGAGGAGTGTATGGGGGTTTGGTTATCCTTGCGCATCCTCGACTCATGGTACGTGAGTGTACTCTAATATCCAGTCCCTCCAAAGATTAGTGATCCATCTAGTAGCTAGAGTTCTCAACTAATTTTTGTAGGTTTTGAAAATAAGCACGGATTGCCCAAAGTACGACACCTATCACTAATAGGCTAGATCTCTTGACACCAAAATTTCAAACATTACTCACAACAATATCTCAAAACTATTGCAAGTTACTACTATAATTAAATAGAAACCTCAATTACCTACTTGCAAGACAAGACACAACTCAGTGCAACAACCAACTCTCTTAACAAGATAAACATGAAAACTAAGGAGAGTTCCAGCATCAAACTAAACAAAAGCTAAAGCTCTTGCTAAAGACAAACACTAAAACTAAACATGGCAGCAGCTACGAAAAGATAAAGAACACACAACAGAGAAAGATAAGCATGAAAATCCTATGATGTGTTCTAGATTGAAGTGGAGTGTGTTTCTCTCCCACACAAAGTAAGATGGGGTCTAACTTGTTATGAACATCAAGCAAAGCTAAAGAAAACTAAAAAAGTAACCTAAGAGCAAGACGCTCCAAGCATAGCACATAACGCATGAAGTGATAAAAATATAGTGAGATGAAGGACGAACTGATGATTATTGATGGAGAAGGGGTGCATGGGGGCATCCCCAAGCTTAGACGCTTGAGTCTCCTTGAATATTTATTGGGGATGCATGGGGGCATCCCCAAGCTTGAGCGCTTGACACACCCGGATCTTCTTTCATCATCTTCCCTCACACACTTGAAAACTCCCTTCATACATAATTAATCATAAGCTAATTAGAGAGGTTAGTACCCTTAATAAAATAATTTTCCCCACTGGACATAACGATATTCTTGAATAGATGTTGTTTCTCAAGATTGCCAAAAAAATTGCAAAGAAAAAACAATCTTAAGGTTTGTAAAAGTGAAGAGAGGCAAAACGTGGCAGAATCTGTGAAAAACAGAACAACAGATAGTAGAGAATTTTTTCGGGGCACTTCTGCAACTCAAATCAAAAAACTCAGAACATACGAAAGTTTAAAAATTGTATAGAGAATGTTGTGTAAAATATTCAGATCAAAAAGATGAATTGGTCAGTTGTTTCGATTTTTTCCGTCAAGCAGACATAATCTGTTTTCTGGATAGCATGTCACAACTTTTGCTTTCCTTATCATAAGAGGATATAACTTGGCACAAATCTATAAAATAAAGATACAATGATGTTGCTACAGTAGTAACAACCATTAAGACCACTAAAAACTGAAATTAAAAACTCAAAGTAAAGATAACAAGGGATGTCTCCCTAGAGCTCTTTCTTTATAGCCATAAAGATAGGCTTAAGATTTTAATGATGCTCTCATGGGAATAAGAGTTGAAACACAAAAGAGAGCATCAAGAAGCAAATACCAAAAAAAATTAAGTCTAACATGCTTTCTATGCATAGGAATATTTAAATGGAATAATTCATTGAAGCACAAAGCAATAAGCATAGGAAGGCAAAACAAGTGCAGCTCCAAAACCTTCAACATAAAGAGAGGGAACATGATATTATTGAAATATATATAAGCATATGTCCCCTTCTCATAATAATTTTCAGTGGGATCATGAATAAACTCAACAATATAACTATCACAAAAAGCATTGTTACCATGATCCACATGAAAAAATGTACTCTTACTCTCCACATAAGCATAATCTTTCTCATTGGTAATAGTGGGAGTAGGAATATCATAAACAACTTGAACACTATAGATTAATTGTGTATTAGGAAGATGGTGCTCAACAAGGGAGTAATTCCCTCCATGATTATGACAAGTTTCATAAGGATAATTTCTCATTATGTCATAGGTACCTTTACAATCACTATGGATAGGAGTTATAACATCATCATAGTAGAGAAGAGCAGTATCATTGCTAGCAACTATATTTGTAAAACTGTTGTCTTTATTCTTACTAGCAAAAGAATTATCAATTACCACATCACTAATGGGTAAAAGGACTTGCAATCCTATCATCTCCAAGCTTAGAGCTTTCCATATCATCACTCTCAGAGTTGGTACCAAAAAGATTTTCAAGATCATAAGTAGCATTATCATCATTTTCCCAATCACAAAAAGTAATATGCATATCATAATCAAAATCATCTTCAATAGTGCCTACGGACTTAACATCAGGATAATAATGAATGCAATCAAGCTCACCATCCTCCAAATATTTCTGTCCGTTAGGATAAAAATTGATGTGAGGAATATTCTCACGCCAGGTTGATGCCCATTCTTCTTCATTCTTGCTCCTCTTCCTCCTCCTCTTCTTTTTATTAATCTTCACCTTAGGAGGGAGTGGTTGGAGATGAAGTTTCTCCACATATCCAGGTTTCTCATTAGAAACAATAGGGGAAACTTGGGAGAAACACGCCTTTTTATTAGTAGAAATATAAGAGACATTTTTATACTTTGGTAAAGTTCCCTCCTTTCTAATCTTACTTATGTAATCATTTTCATGGCAATTAATAACATAGAGATGGAAATATTGAAAAGTGTTGCTAATTCCTAAGGCATTAACATCTAGCCAAGCAGTCTTTTCTGATAACTCTTCACACATCAAAAATAACATAAGTTCATCATCAAGATCAGAAGTGATCATGTTATCACACAATAGGTTAACAGTTATGTTTTGAAAGTTCATGCATTGAAAATTGAAGTGACCCTCTATACAGCAAAGTTCATAAGTAAAAGGATAAGGGTCACACAATTCTCTAGCAATTTCATTTAAATCTTTGACCCAAGTGATTGTTCTTTCATGCTTATGTTGCTTACAATACTTCTCTTCTTCAATCATAGGCCTTTCACAAGGTCTATCCACTCCACAAAAATTAACATGCTTATATAAAATTTTATTTTCAGGAATTGGATCATGCATGTTGCAATCATCATGAATAATCTCATTTTCTTTGCAAATCTCTTTAAAAGGTTCATGATGCTTGATCCAATTCTCCTTAGGCATATTAATATGTGAAGCAAAAGATTTGAGGAAATCAACAAGGAGCTGAGAATCATGCCCAAACTTAGCACTAAACTTATTAAAACTTGCAGTTTCAATGAAGGACTTAATGAAATCATACTCATAACGTATACCTGACTCTTTACATTTGTCGATCTCCCAATCTTCAGTATTGTGTTGAATTCTTTCAAGGATTTCCCATTTAGCATCAATCTTTTCCTTTGTGAAAGGACCCATAGAGGAAGCATCGAGCAAGTCTTTATCCTGTCGAGAGAGCCTCACATAAAAATTAGTAATAATTATATCTTTATGGAGCCCATGGTTAGGACATTTTAGAATTAAAGTTTTCAGTCTCCCCCAAGCTTGAGCTATGCTCTCTCCGTCACGAGGATAGAAATTATAAACATAATTCCTATTCTCATGGACTTCATGAAGAGGATAAAACTTGGAGTAAAAGAGAGACTGGATCTCTTCCCAATCCAGCAGGTGAGAATCATCTAGTATCCTATACCATTCCAATGCTTTTCCTTTCAGTGACAAGGCAAATAATTTCTTCATGGCTTCACCTCTTGTCAAACCTGAAATCTTAAATAACTCACAAAGTTTTGTAAGTTTCAACAAGTGAATAATAGGATTGACTGTCCCATCATGACAATAATTCGTAATTATTTCAATTATCCAAAGTGGTATTTTGAATGGGATAGATTCAGTAGGTGGAGGAGACTTCTCTACCACGGGTGTGGTAAAGAGGACTTCCCCAAGCAGCGAACTAAGAGTGCAGTTTTCCATAAACATAACTAGTGAAAAGCAAAAACAAGAAACAAAAAGATTTAATTGCAAGATCTAAAGATATACCTTCAAACGCTTACCTCCCTGGCAACGGCGCCAAAAATAACTTGATGGCTACGCACACTTCTATTCTTGTAGACTATGTTGGGCCTCCAAGCGCAGAGGTTTGTACGACCGCAACAATTTCCCTCAAGTGGATGACCTAAGGTTTGTAAAACTCAGGGAAGTAGAGGTTGAAGATGGTCTCTCTCAAGCAACCCTGCAATTAAGATACAAGAAGTCTCTTGTGTCCCCAACACACCTAATACAACTAGGAGTTGTATAGGTGCACTAGTTCGGCGAAGAGATGGTAAAATACGAGTGATAGGTGTGGCAAATCAAGGTAATATAAATATGTAATAAAAAGTGCAGGAAGAAAACATGTGACAAAAGTGAGCACAAACGGTATAACAATGGTGGAAACAAGGCCTAGGCTTCATACTTTCACTAGTGGCAACTCTCAACAACATTAACATAGTCTAATCACATGATATTTCCACCAAAACATGCATTGGAGACGTACTCGGAGGTCATTCCTTTGTGGTCAAGAGAGGACGAGAATTATGTAGGGCTACAAAAGCACACCTCAGTGTTCGTAGTTCTCAATCTATGCATTTCCCAATGTCACCGCGGCCATCCAAAGAGAGTACGACAATCACCACAACATATCTCAAGGATAGTCAAAGACAAGCACCAAGAGACTCTCAATCTTCAATCAACACACAAAAGAGGAAATCACTCATGATAATATTCTTGTAACCCATGTCCAATAGAGCGATGTCACCATGGTCTCGGGGATTATACTAGATAAGATCAAGTGAGTACATCAATCCAATGCATAGAGGAAGGGGAAATTTCATGGGATCACCCTAGATTAACATAGCCTATGATCACAACGAAGATCACATCATGGGGGAGAGATAAGAACACATAGCTCCTGGTAGAAACCTTAGCCCTGAGGAGGAACTACTCCCGCATCATGGAGGGAGGAAGCAACGTCGATGGAGATGAATCCGGGGGCACTTCCCCGTCCCGGCAGGGTACCGGCAGGGTACCGGCACAGGAATTCTGGTCCCCCGAAGCTTGTCGGCGATGGAGGCGGAGATCGGAATTTCTTCTGGAGAAAAAGGATCTGGAATCAGGGTTTTCGCGACGCGAGTATAAATAAGGGCCAAAGGGGGGCACCAGGGGTGGTCCTAGTCGCCCAGGCGGCGTCCCCGCGCGGCGCCACCCTAGGCCACGTCGGGTGGTCGCCTTGGTCAATGGTGGACCCCTCCGGCTCTCCTTTGGTGATTCTGGAAGGTTCCTTCGCACTGATTTTTTATATATTTTTACCGGAATTTATTGGGCGCTTTAAGTAATGGGAAAACCTGAAATACAAAAACAGCAGAAAACAGAAACTGGCACTAGGGTGTGTTGAGCTAATAGGTTAGTCCAAATATGATCAAAAGTGTATGAAAGTGTGTCTAGATCATAGCAATATCACACAAAACATGCATGGAGCAAGCAGAAATTATTGATACGTTTGGGACGTATCAAGTTTGCGGTGGGGGATTGGTGTGGCTACGCCTTCTTCACCATTCTACGCAGTCGCTCGATCCTCGCACCAAGAGCAAGCTGGGCCCTCTCTACGCGGGGCCATTTCCGGTGGTGGAGCGCATCAGCAAGGTGGCCTACCGGCTGCAGCTACCGAAGACCGCCCGCAACCATGACGTCTTCCATGTGGGGCTGCTGAAGCCTTTTCGCGGAGACCCGCCCAAAGCCACGCCGGTGCTGCCCCCGACGTCATATGGACGCCTTCTTCTAGGACCAGCCAAGGTGTTGCAGGTCCAGCAGCGTCGCGGCGTGTGGCACCTCTTGATCCAGTGGCAAGGCCTTACGAAAGAGGAGGCGACGTGGGAGACACTCGAGGATTTCCGCCAACATTTTCCATACTTCCAGCTCGAGGACGAGTTGTTTGCGCAGGAGGGAAGAGATGTTATGACCGGCGTCACCTATAGCCGGCGAAGGGCCCAGGGCGCCAGGCCCAATGATGGCGTAGGGGCTTAGCCCAGTTTATCTTAGGGTTTTTACTTTTCCCATTAAATAAACTCATGTAAAGGCACTTTTAGAGATGAAGCAATAAGTCATTATTGTTGCCTGGCCCCCCGAGGAGCCAGAACCCTAAACCCTAGCCTCACCTCCCCCTTGCGACATCTCCTCCACCTAGCGCAAGACGACGCCCATCCGCCGGCCGCCGCGCCCTCGCCTCCGTCCAACTCCCTCCTTCCCCTACCACCTCAATCCTAGACCCGGTAGAACCCTAGTTCCTACCAGTATGATATTCTTGAATTGAAATCTTTTGATCCATGTTATTTTTGTGTTTGTCTTGTTGATTCTTCCGTAAAGAAACCTTTAGGAAAGATTGATGATGTTCTTATTGTTGTCAATGATAACTATGTTCCCGTTGATTTTCTTGTTATGGACATTTAGTGTGATCCGTCATGACCAATTATTTTAGGACGTCCTCTTCTCCGTACCATTAGTGCTATCATTGATATGAAAGAAGGTACCATTAGATTCCAATTACCTCAAAAAGGGAATGGAACACTTCCCTCGAAAAAAGATTAAATTACCTTATGAGTCCGTTACATGAGCAAGTTATTCTTATGGAGTTGATAAAACTTGATCTTTTTGCATTATGCCTAGCTAAACGGCATAAAAGAAAGCGCTTATTGGGAGGCAACCAAATTTTTTAGTTTCAGTTTTAGTGTTATTGATGCTTGTTACTATTGTAGCAACATTATTGTATCTTTATTTTGAACCTTTGTGCCAAGTTTTAGCCTCCGGTTACAAGAAAGTTCAAAAGTTGTGACATGTTGTCCACAAACAGATTATGTCTGCTTGACGGAACAATTCATCATAAATCACCAATTCATCCTTTTGATCTGAATATTTTTTACAATATGCTCTATACAATTAGCTTTCTGGTGTCTCTTCTGAGTTTTTTGATTTGAGTTGCAGAAGTGTCCCAAAAAAATTATTTACTACCTGCTGGTCTGTTTTTCACAGATTATGCCACGTTTTGCGTTTTCTCCGTTTTGTAAATCTTAACCTTGAATTTTCTTTGCAAAAACTTTTGGGCAATCTTGAGGAACAATAGGTCTTCATTAAATCTTTATTTACAGTAGAGGAAATTATTTTATTAAGGGTACTAATCACTCTAATCAGCTTATGATGAGTTTCGTATGAAGGGAGTTTTCAAGTATGCGAAGGAAGATGATGAAAGAAGACCCAGGAGTGTCAAAAGCTCAAGCTTGGGGATGCCCCCATGCACCCCCAAGAAATATCCAAGGAGACTTGTAACACCCCGGTTGTCACGCTACAGTAATCACAATTACTGTTGCTAATCATGCCTTGATCATTTTTGAATCAACACAAACTCAAAATGCCTTTTCATGAATATTAAAAATATGTGCTAAATAAAACCTTGTCCAAAATTGATGCAACCACTTTTGTTAAAACCAAAATAATCAGTGGGCCATGACAATATGGTTATGGTATTGTATTAAGCTATAAAATAAATCATAACATTATCAAAACAGTGGCATTAATTCCTTTTAGATAAAACAATAATGTAAATGATTTGATAATTCCACCAAACTTGTTGTGGCACTTGTATAAAGTGCAACATTAATATACAAACCAGTTACACATTTTATAAAAATGCAAAAGTAATTAAAACAAATACAAAAAGTAAAGGAAAAGAAACTAAAAGTAAATAAAACAAAAAAATGGAAAATTCCTAAGCCTCGCTCAAGGTGAGGCATGCCCGGCCCATCTTCCCTTCCACCCACCAGGCCCAGCCCGCCTGGGCCGTCTTCTTCCCCGCTACAGTGGGCAAGGATGCCATGCCGTGGCGACCATCCCGTGGTGCCACGGCGGAGGGCATCGTTGTGTCGCCCATCGGCGATAGGCCGGCAGGGATAAGTTCCCCCAAGGCCCCAGCACCCAACCCTAACCCTAGAACCCGCCCTCCCCGTCTCGTCGCCTCGTTCTCGCCAGGGAAAGATCCGCCCGAGCTCGCCATAACCATGACCGCGCCCACTCGTGGCCGGTAAGCTCCCTAGCCCTCGCCGCCGTGTCCACCGGGTGCGCCATCGTCGACTATGTTGCCTAATGCGACGAATTCAAGACGGGAGCTCCTCTGCACCGCACACGCCGTTGTTCCCATTTTTCCACTGCGCCGAAGTAGTCGTCCTAATTCGCCGCCATTGACTCGCCCCCGAGCCCACTGACACCTCCGTCGTGCTCCTGGTGAGCTTCTTCCCCTTCCCCAACTCCCCATCGAGCTCCCCATGCACCGTAGCTGCGGCCGCCATTTGGGCAGCAAATCCTCGCCGTCGGCGAGCCTTTTTACCGCGACCTAGCCCACGCGTTTGGCACGCGGTTCACGCCACCTTTCTCGCCGCGTCCCCAAGAGCGCGCCCGTGTATCGCATGCCCATGCTCTCGCCGTATTCGTCGACGCCGTCTGAACCCGTAGCACAGCCGCAGTCAACCTCGACGCCGGCATCGATTCCGGCGGCTTGATCCCCTCGTTCGATCGAGCCCCCTCACGCCCCCTCCAATCGCCTTTGTTGGCCGCACGGTCGCCGCCGGCGCCACTGCCTCGCCGGTGAGGACACAGCCGACGTGGCTATCATTAGCCACTAAGCTAATTACCCTCCCCCCAATGACAGTGGGCCAGCCCTTTAGTTAACCTGTTGCTACTAAGTTAATGGAGAGATACCCCCTGGGCAGATGACAGGTGGGCCCAGCACCACTTACCCCTATATTAAAAATAAAAAGGAATTTAATTAGCACATGTGTGACTTACATGTGGGCCCTCTGCCCATTTTGATTTAATAAAATGATTTCGTTAAGTCACTTTCTATGACATGTAGGCCCCACCAGTCAGTCACTGTTTTGGATAATGTGATGGATAATGTTGATTTTAATAATAAAAGAAATTCCAGAAATATTTATTAAATGATTAAATATTAGAAATTCATTATCTTTTAAACCATAGCTCCGATAGAAAAACTTTATACATGAAAATTTATCAGAAAAATACAATGAATATGAATACGCAACCCATACCCCCACCACACGCCTGTAACATACCGAACCCGAGACTTTCCCCCTTTGGATCGTTTGTCCGGTAATTACCCGGTACCGGTAAAAACTTTCCGGATGGAAATGTTCTGAACATAAAAGTTGTTCGGAATGCATCAACGATCACGGATACACTATCCACATGTCTGTCAGATGTCTCTAACACTACAGACATGGAACCTTCCCCTTCGAATCATCTGTTCGGTAATCAACCGATACTGATGAGTCAACCCCGGATAAATTCCGGCTCCGGGCAGATCACCGAACACTGCGTTAGAGCCCCGTTGCTTTGTATCTTCTATGTCATACCTTTGTATTGCTATTATTGTTGTGTATTTACTGTTTCTCCCCCCCCCCTTAGTCTCCAGTAGACCCCGTTGCTGCTGCCGACGACACCGTTGCCGAGTACGACTACTACATCGTCGATCGTACCCCTAACGTCGAGCTTCCAGGCAAGCAGAGCCATTCTCTTCCCCTGATATCGCCTATCTTTTTCGTACTTTCTTGCACTAGGTATTGTTACTGCTGCTGCTACGATTACAATCCTATTCAATTGCATAGCCTACTTTTGTCGCCCCTTGATGTACCTTCCTTTGTCCTATGCTGCCTATTATAATTATGCATTATTCAGCAGTGAGCCCTACGCATTGTTAGCTAGGATTAGATAGCGGGCCGTGAACACTCTGGGAGTGAACACGGATACGATATATCAACTGTAACAGGTACGGTACAATGCAGACACCGCCTAAGGCCCCCTAGCTCGGCTCTGCCGAGCCACCATCAAGTGGAGCTATCGAGGAGTAATCCTCGTACTCCACTCGTTGCTGACTCTGTATGGCCGCTCTACGTACCTGAGCAACGGTTGTCCTTAAAGGTAAGAAAGTCGGGTGACCCAACGGTGCCCTCGAGAGGTATTGCGTCGGGAACGACAGGGAGGGTACGACCGACGTTACAGGCGTGCTTGGACCCTGCTCGTATCTCGCGGGAGTTACCAAACCACGAAAGTTGAGCTCTACCAAGAGCACACGCGAGACAAGGTAAGGAGACGGTTCACCTTGTTGGTAACAGCAGAGACTTGGTGGGACGACAGGGCAGGCACCGATGTACTGGTGGTCCTGACTGTTGTCGTTGTCCACGGGTCAGTTAAGTCGAGGCAACGATAACGGTTGTCACGCAGGTTAATTAAAATGCTAAATGGTTCGGCGGATGTCTTGAGTAGCCTTTTGGCTTGTACGCACTACCTACACGTGGGATGAGGAGTGTGGGCTCCCCTGCATCATAGTCTCGTTCGAGGTTCTTCAGACGTCAGCAGTATCGCGGGATGATTGCCGGGAAGTGGTGTTGTCTTCTCTTGCTCGAGCAGTGTATTTGTATTTGCTTTGATTTTGCTTCACCGGCCAGTCACGCACCGTGCAGGAGTACGTTCGGGTTAGGGTCCAAAGCCCGGCGTACATAGGATATAGTCTGGCGGATGACCTCTATGTTGATTGCCGAAGGATGGGCTACTTTGTGTCGGATAGCTTCGGTGGGGTGTTCCCTAACAAGGTGTACGCCACCCTGGAGATCCGAGCGTCGTAGAGTCACGCCAGTGCACCCCTGCAGGGAAGATTAATCTATTCAAATAGTCGTGTCCACAGTAACAGGAGGCTTTATGCTGAAGCTGGATCTTACCACTACGAATTACTACTATTAAACTGTATGGTTCCGGGTCTTCTTCCTCGCAGAGAGTCGAGGAAGGGAAATCAGAGGCATTATTATTATTAATTATTACAACTTACTATTATACAATGCTGCAGCAACTTCTGCTGCATTGTTATTACATTCATGTTATTGAACTGTTGGTTGTTTCTCTTCTCATGCTGCAAGACACGTCAGAAGATGCTAGTCTTTGATAGGCCTAGCTTCTTACCCTTATTCTGATTTCTACCTTGCAGTCCACTATATACAACCTCCCCTTTCCTTTGATACAAATATATAAATTCTTAGTAGCGGACGTAAGACTCACGGGTATACTAGATACTCACCCTTGCTTTATTTCCCCCTTTTTGTTATGCCTGATCAGCCGCTGCAGTCGACGTTGGAGCCTTGGAGTCTGATACGTCCAAAACTTATCGATAATTTCTGCCTGCTCCATGCATGTTTTGTGTGATATTGCTATGATCTAGATACACTTTTATACATTTTTTATCATATTTGGACTAACCTATTAACTCAGTGCACCCCAGTGCAAGTTCCTGTTTTCTGTTGTTTTTCTATTTCAGTTTTCCCCCATATAAAAGTGCCAGAAAAAATCGGGAAAATTCAGATAAAAAATCAGCGTGACAGAAGCTTCGAGAAAAGCCCGGGAGGGGCCAGAGGGGAGCCAGGGGGGCCCAGGCGGCCACCCGGCGCGGCCCCACCCCTGGCCACGCCGGGGGGCGCCTGGGGCCCCTGGCCCACCTCTGGCTGCCCCCTTTCGCCTATTTATCACCCGTCACGGGAAAACTCCAGAAGAAGAACCCTATTCCGTGAACTCGCCTCTATTCCGCCGCCGCCGCGCTTCTAAGATCGGGAGCACCAGAAGACCTCTTCCCGGCACTCTGCCGGAGGGAGGATTGACCTCCGGGAGTCTCCTCTCCACCATGGATGCTCCCCGGATGTCTCGTGAGTAGTTTTCCTTGGACCATGGGTCTGTGATCAGTAGCTATGTGATGTTCTCCTCCCCTCTTTGATCTTAATTGTTTAGACCTCGTGAGCTGCCCTACATGATCGAGGCACCTTTGTAATATTTCTGCTATTGCTATGTTGAGTTTGATCGGATCTGATGGATTATGAGATTATGTTCAGATTGTGATAGAGTAATATATTTGGTTTTTATCTCTTATATTTTTGTTCCTAAGTAATTCTTGCATGTTCTCTGTTGACGTTTATTGCTTTGGCCAAGTAGTAGGTAGTGACTCCAAGAGGGAGCGTTGTGCTAGATTGTGGGTTCATGCCTACCTGATGACACGCTTGAGTGACAGAAACATGACTCTAGGGGAGGTGCTGTTGCCACAAGGGGGAAAACAACGGTGCTTGTAACCGCGGTTGCAAGGATTGTTTACTTTACGCAAAGTTCTTTTTAATGCAGTTGTCTGTTGCTTTGGGTTTACACTTTGGGTGGGGCTCGCAACTTAATACCAGCGAGATGTTCTGGATAGATATCTCAAGGTGGATGATTAGTAGTAGATGCAGTTGGATTTCGGTCTACTTACTTTGGCGTACTTCCCGTGCTTTTGAACCTCTTCCTTTCTTTTGTAGCATAGTTAGCATTGCGGTGCGTTCTTAATCCTGTCAATTGCCTTTCTGTAATTTGTTTACCTTGCATAGCAATTTTATCGTCTTTTGGGAGAGAGACATCACTAGCGAACATCACGTATCCCGGTCCATATCCTTATCACTGTTTCCACTCTACATTTACTTTACCGCTTTTATTTGCTATCATTATCCCTTGCGTTTTATCCTTTGTAAACAACAAGACCGGAGAGATTGACAACCTCTCTGAACTTCGTTGGGAACAAAGTTATCTGTGTCTGTGTGCAGGTCCGCGTCAGTTGCGCCGCTGACACCTACTTATCATCTCTGGAGTCATGCTGGAGACAAACATTGGTATCTTCACCGAGGGAAAACTGCTGCTGCACTACATCTCAACCTTACACTTGGGGAAACCAACGAAGGGGCAAGAAGCCATCAAGCAAGTTTTCTAGCGCCGTTGCCGGGGATTCCAAGTTTTAAGATAGGGGAGTTGCACACTACCCTTTACCTTTGTTTTTTTAGTCTTGTTAGTTTATCTTTCAGTTTTTATCTCAGTGTCCTTTATGAAAAACCACAAAAATAGTTGCTACCTTTTTCCTTTGGCTTGCTTTTCCTATTTATGCTATCCTCACCATGGGTGATGAACCACCCAAATATGGTAGGATGCACATGTTTCACTTGGATCGTCTTCGATCAATTTTTCTCGCGCTAAAAACCCAACCGACTTGGTTGAGGGAAAATCATTGGATGAGCATGCTCATTATACGCGGCACCGCCTATCTCAGAAAGGGAAACACTTATGGGATCAAATACATGTTTCTTATTGCCATGCTAAACTTTTGTGCCACATTTATGATTTTACTTGTTGTTCTAATATAGATCATAAACACCTCCCTTTCCAATGTGAGTTTAATGAAAATGAGATCTTATCTTCTTATGCTAAAGGTGTTTATGATTACTTTGATGTTGAAAAGATTGAAGAGTTTGTTGCTTTTAAAGGTGCCTATGAGATTGCTTCTTTGATTGAAAAGTATCACGATACTATTTTCGAGTCTGAAAACTTTGCAGTTCTTGCTTATTGCTTAGAGAATTATACTTCCAATTCTTATATTGAGTATTTTAAAAATAAAATGTTTGCTGCCCATGAAGAGGCCAATCATTGCTTTGAGGAGGAATCCCATGATTCCGAGGACTCACTTGAAATATCCCTTTCTGAAAATTTTGATACTTGCTTTGTTGATGGCCAAGATGCCACTATGGATGATGCTGACAAAAATGAACTCTCTATAGTTCCTTATGTTAAGCATGAAATTGTTTCTATTGCACCCACACTTGATTGTCCTATTATCCTTTTGAAATCTCCAACTCATATTCCGGAGAGTTTTGTCCTTATTAAACGTCAATGTGACGGGTTGCATTTATCTTATGATCCTAAAGACCGTGTTGAAAACTATACACGTGTGCTTGTAGGTCATGATCAAAATGATTTATGTGATAGTTATATTCTTGATGTTGTTCATGATACTACTGAAAATTACTTTGAGAGAGGAAAGTTTGGTTATAGAAATTTCCATGTTACAAAAACACCTCTCTCTCAGTTGAAACTTTTGAAGTTGTTCTTGTTCCACCTTCCTATGCATGTCACTTTGTGCTTCTTTGATTTATTTTCTTACAACATGCCTATGCATAAGAAGTGGGTTAGGCTTAAATGTGTTTCATATTTGCTTCTTGATGCTCTCTTTTGCTTCAAAATTCTTATTCTTGTGAGGGCATCTTCTATAATCTTTAAGCCTAGCTAATGGCTTTAAAGAAGCGCTTTCGGGAGGCAGCCCGCAACGAATTTAGGTTTTTATTTTTGCTTTTGTTGTGTCTTGATGATTGTTACTTCTGTAGCAACATCATTGTATCTTTATTTTTCAGCTTTGTGCCAAGTTATAGCCTCTTACGGCAAGGGAAGTAAAAGTTGTGACATGCTGTCCAGAAAACAGATTCTGTCCTCGTGACCAGAAAAATTCCAGAAAAATCCCAGTTCATCTTTTGAGCTGAAAGTTTTACACAGTATGCTCTACACAATTACGAAACTTCCGTATGTTCTGAGTTTTTTGATTTGAGTTGCAGAAGTGCCCCTAAAAAATTCTTTATTATCTGCTGTTCTGTTTTTCACAGATTCTGCCACGTTTTGTCTCTCCTTACTTTTGCAAACCTTAAGCTTGCTTTTTCTTTGCAAAAACTTTTTGGCACTCTTGAGAAACATTAGCTCTTCAATATTATCTTTATATCTAGTGGAGAAAAATTATTTATTAAGGGTACTAACCTCTCTAATCAGCTTATGATGAGTTATGTATGAAGGGAGTTTTCAAGTGTGCGATGGAAGATGATGAAAGAAGATCCAGGAGTGTCAAGCGCTCAAGCTTGGGGATGCCCCCATGCATCCCCAATAAATATTCCAGGAGACTCAAGCGTCTAAGCTTGGGGATGCCCCCGTGCATCCCCTTCTCCATCAACAATCATCAGTTCGTCCTTTGTCTCACTATATTTTTATCACTTCATGCGTTATGTGCTATGCTTGGAGCGTCTCGCTCTTAGGTTTTGTTCTTTGTTTTCTTTAGCTTTGCTTGCTGTTCTTAACAAGTTAGATCCTTTCTTACTTTGTGTGGGAGAGAAACACGCTCCACTTTCAAAATCTAGAACACATCATAGGATTTTCCCTGCCTATCTTTTTGCTGTTGTGTGTTCTTTATCTTTCCATAGCTACTGCCATGTTTAGTTTTAGTTTTAGTTTGTCTTTAGCAAGAGCTTAGGCTTTTGTTTAGTTTGTTGCTGCAACTCTTTTTAGTTTTCATGTTTATCTTGTTAAAGAGAGTTGGTTGTTGCACTGAGTTGTGTTTTGTCTTGAAAGTAGGTAATTGAGGTTGCTATTTAATTCAAGTAGTAGCTTGCAATAGTTTTGAGGTATTTTTGTGAGTAATGTTTGGACTTTTGGTGTCAAGAGCTCTTGCCTATTAGTGATAGGTGTCGTATTTTGGGCAATCCGTGTTTATTTTCAAAACCTACAAAACTAGTTGAGAACTCTAGCTACTAGATGGATCACTACTCTTCTGAGGGGTCGAATATTAGAGTACACTCACGTACCATGAGTCGAGGATGCGCAAGGATAACCAAACCCCCATACACTCCTCCTCGGGGTACTTGTCTCTTTGTGAACCTCCTCATTAGATAGAGAGTTACCAATAATAAGTGCATGAGTTCTTAGGACTAATGTAAGTATTGAGAGTTGACACTTCCACCTTCCCATATTTTGCTAGCCTTTCCCGTGCCGTGCATTGCCTTCTGCTCACTCCGAGAGTTGGTGTACACCTTCGCCGGTACATCCAAACCCTTGGCATGATACGCTCTATCATCATACGCCTCCCTTTATCCTTCCTCAAAACAACCACCATACCTACCTATCAAGGCATTTCCATAGCCTTTCCGAGTTACATTGCCATGCAACTTCCACCTTTTCATGAATTGATCTTCATGTTATACATGTTCCTGCTACACTGGCAGCGACATACATTGCATATATCATGTTAGTTACATCTTCTTTATGATTTTGAGTACCTTGTAAAGTGTGAAAGATCTCCTTTACCTTCTTGTAAAATAGAGTGTTGCCCTTAAGTGAGGAAAAGATCCCAAAGTGGACACATTAAAAGATCCCAAAGAGGACAAATGAGAGTTAAATAGAAAGAGCCATTGAGGCCACCAAAAAATACAAAAAAATAGAAAAAAGAGAAAAGGAAATAAAAAGATAGAAAGGGGCAACACTACTATCCTTTTGAGAGATCCACACTAGTACTCCCTTTATATCTTTGTACTCCTTAGAGATGATCTTTTTGCATATAGTTTGGAGAGCTTCTTAGCTCGTATGTGCATCCATTGCATGGCAATCCCTACTCCTCACATCATATCTATCATTTGGCATCTCTTGCCTATGATTTTCCTCATTGATGTGAGCCTTTCTCATCCTTTTTGTCTTCCTCCTCCACCATATTCTCTCTTTGCCATCCTAAGTGTCAACTCTCGTGCTTACGCTCATCCATTGCATGAGTGCTCAAAATATCGAAAAGGAGTGGATCAAATTGACTTGTACCTGGCTAGTGGTCTGGGGACGAGTCAAGATAAGATTCCAAAGAGGACCAAGTGTGAAACTTTAGTAGATTGAGTTCTCAACAAAAATACTTTTTTCTCTCGTATTCCCTATCCTCCTTTCTTGCACGCAAACACTATTTGGAGACATTCGAGTCACGGACAGCAAGAGCTCTTGCACCTTTTGTTCTTTTGTTACTTGTTTCAATGCTAACATAGACTCTTGCATGTTATGATTTGAATTGAATCTCTGACCTTGATTTCATTACTTTTCAAAGTTCTTTTATGGTTGCTAGCATGTCACCACAGAAATTATGCTTATTAACATTTACCTACTCGAGGACGAGCAGGAATTATGCTTGGGGATGTTGATACGTCCAAAACGTATGGATAATTTCTGCTTGCTCCAGGCATGTTTTGTGTGATATTGCTATGATCTAGATACACTTTTATACATTTTTTATCATATTTGGACTAACCTATTAACTCAGTGCACCCCAGTGCCAGTTCCTGTTTTCTGCTGTTTTTCTATTTCAGTTTTCCCCCATATAAAAAGTGCTAGAAAAATTCGGGAAAATTCAGATAAAAAATCAGCATGACGGAAGCTTCGAGAAAAGCCCGGGAGGGGCCAGAGGGGAGCCAGGGGGGCCAGGCGGCCACCCGGCGCGGCCCCAACCCTGGCCGCGCCAGGGGGGCGCCTGGGGCCCCTGGCCCACCTCTGGCTGCCCCCTTTCGCCTATTTATCCCCCGTCAGGGGAAAACTCCAGAAGAAGAACCCTATTCCGCGAACTCGCCTCTGTTCCGCCGCCGCGCTTCCAAGATCGGGAGCACCAGAAGACCTCTTCCCGGCACTCTGCCGGAGGGAGGATTGACCTCCGGGAGTCTCCTCTCCACCATGGATGCTCCCCGGATGTCTCGTGAGTAGTTTTCCTTGGACCATGGGTCCGTGATCAGTAGCTATGTGATGTTCTCCTCCCCTCTTTGATCTTAATTGTTTAGACCTCGTGAGCTTCCCTACATGATCGAGGCACCTTTGTAATATTTCTGCTATTGCTATGTTGAGTTTGATCGGATCTGATGGATTATGAGATTATGTTCAGATTGTGGTAGAGTAATATATTTGGTTTTTATCTCTTATATTTTTGTTCCTAAGTAATTCTTGCATGTTCTCCGTTGCTGTTTATTGCTTTGGCCAAGTAGTAGGTAGTGACTCCAAGAGGGAGCGTTGTGCTAGATTGTGTGTTCATGCCTCCCTGATGACACGCTTGAGTGACAGAAACATGAGTCTAGGGGATGTGTTGTTGCCACAAGGGGGAAAACAACGGTGCTTGTAACCGCGGTTGCAAGGATTGTTTACTTTACGCAAAGTTCTTTTTAATGCAGTTGTTTGTTGCTTTGGGTTTACACTTTGGGTGGGGCTCGCAACTTAATACCAGCGAGATGTTCTGGATAGATATCTCAAGGTGGGTGATTAGTAGTAGATGCAGTTGGATTTCGGTCTACTTACTTTGGCGTACTGCCCGTGCTTTTGAACCTCTTCCTTTCTTTTGTAGCATAGTTAGCATTGCGGTGCGTTCTTAATCCTGTCAATTGCCTTTCTGTAATTTGTTTACCTCGCATAGCAATTTTATCGTCTTTTGGGAGAGAGACATCACTAGCGAACATCACGTATCCCGGTCCATATCCTTATCACTGTTTCCACTCTACATTTACTTTACCGCTTTTATTTGCTATCATTATCCCTTGCGTTTTATCCTTTGTAAACAACAAGACCGGAGAGATTGATAACCTCTCTGAACTTCGTTGGGAACAAAGTTATCTGTGTCTGTGTGCAGGTCCGCGTCAGTTGCGCCGCTGACACCTACTTATCATCTCTGGAGTCCTGCTGGAGACAAACCTTGGTATCTTCACCGAGGGAAAACTGCTGCTGCACTACATCTCAACCTTACACTTGGGGAAACCAACGAAGGGGCGAGAAGCCATCAGAGTCCAGGAGCAGGAGATCCCCGATGCCGACCACCGCAACATGAAGATCCCCGATGCCTTCTACGACATCAAGTTCCCCGCTGACCAGGAGTAGTTTGGAGGTTCCCAGGCAGGAGGCCTCGCCTTTTCGATCTGCTGTTATTTGTGCTAGCCTTCTCAACGCAACCTTTTATTCTTGATCTATACTCATATACTATTGCTTCCGCTAACTTTGTGCTCTCGAGCTGTTGTATTCGAGCCCTCGTGGCCCTTGGCTTATATTAAACAGCTTGTATTATTTTATTTGTAGAGTTGTGTTGTGATATCTCACCGTGAGTCCCTAATCTCGATCGTGTACCTTGCGTATATGATTACTGTACACGGTCTGATTTTGGGGGCGTCACAAGACTCAAGCGTCTAAGATTGGGGATACCCCCGTGCATCCCCTTCTTCATCAACAATCATAAGTTCTTCCTTCTCCATGCTATATTTTTATTTCTTCATGTGTTATGTTCTATGCTTGGAGCGTCTTGCATTTAATTTTTAGTTTGTTTTGTTTTGTTTGTTGTTCATAACAAGTTGGAGCCTAGCCTTCATTGTTTGGGAAATAAACACGCTCCACTCCACCCTAGAAAACAACATAGGTTTGCATGCTTATCTTTTGTGTGTGTTCTTTATATTTCTCGTAGCTGCTATCATGCTTAGCTCTTGTGTTCATGCTTATTCTTTTTAAGAGATTTATTCAGGTTGTTGCTTTTGGAACTCTCTTGAATTATCATGCTTATCTTGTTTAGAGAGTTGGTCTGTTGCACTGAGTTGTGTGTCTTGCATGAGTAGGTAATTGAGATTGCTATTATAAGTGTAGTAGTAACTTCCAATGGTTTTGAGGTATTGATTTGAGTAATCTTTGGAATTTTGGTGCCAAGAGCTTGAGCCTATTAGTGATGGGTGTCGTATTTGGGAAATCCGTGCTTATTTCGAAAACTACAAAAAACAATAGTTGAGAACTCTAGCTACTAGATGGATCGCTAACCTCTGGAGGGGTTGGGATATGTAGAGTACCCTCACGTACCATGGGTCGAGGATGCACAAGTATAACAAAAAACCGCATACACTCCTCCTCGGGGTACTTTTCTCTTTATGAACCTCCTGATTAGATAGAGAGTTACCGATAATAAGTGCATGAGTTCTTCGGACTAATGCAAGTATTCAATTGTCGGCACTTCATACGTCTCAAACGTATCGATAATTTCTGCTTGCTCCATGCATGTTTTGTATAATATTGCTATGATCTAGATACACTTTCATACACTTTTGATCATATTTGGACTAACCTACTAACTCAGTGCACCCTAGTGCCAGTTCCTGTTTTTTGTTGTTTTCTATTTTAGTTTTCCCATATAAAAAATGCTCCAAAAATTCGGGAAAAATCAGATAAAAAAACAGTGTGTCGGAAGACTCCAGAAGCCCGAAGGAGGGCCAGGGGGCCACCACCAGGCACCCAGGCGGCCACCTAGCGCGGCCAGGGGCCTGGCCGCGTCAGGGGGCGCCTGGGCCCCTGGTGGCCCCCCTGGTAACCCCTTCGCCTATTTATTCTCTGTCGCGGGGAAACTCCGAAGACATAACCCTATTTTGCGAATTCTCCTTTGTTCCGTTGCCGCCACGCTTCCAAGATTGGGAGCACCGTCAGGACCCTTCCCGGCACCCTGCCGGGGGGAGGATTGACCTCCGGGAGCTTCTCCTCCGCCATCGACGCTTCCCGGATGTGCTGTGAGTAGTCTACCTTGGACCATGGGTCCGTGATCAGTAGCTATGTGATGTTCTCCTCCCCTCTCTGTTCTTCATGGTTTAGACCTCGTGAGCTGCCCTACATGATCGAGGCACATATGTAATTCTTTCTGCTTTTGCTATGCTGAGTTTGATGGGATCTGATGGATTATGAGATTATGTTTAGATTGTGATAGAATAATATAATTGGTTCTTATCTTTTGTATTTTTGTTCCGAAGTAATTCTTGCATGTTCTCCGTTGCTATTTATTACTTTGTTCCGAAGTAATTATCTGTGTTATCATTTACCTACTCGAGGACGAGCAGGAATTAAGCTTGGGGATGTTGATACGTCCCAAACGTATCTATAATTTCTTCTTGTTCCATGCTCTTTTGGGTGACATTGCTATGTGTTTTGCTACACTTTCATACCTTTTTACACATATTTGGACTAACCTACTAACTCAGTGCACCCAGTGCCAGCTTTTGTCTGTTGATGTCTGTGAATTGCATGTTTTACCCATATTTACAGTGCCCAATAAATTCCAAGAAAAATATATAAAAAATCAACGTAATGGAAGCTTACAGAACACTGAAGGGGGGCCGGAGAGGGGCCACCCCCTCCCAGGTGCCCCCTTGGAGCGGCCAGGGGTGGGGTCGTGCCCCAAGGTCGTCTGAGAGGTGGGGCCCTCCCCTGGTGCCCCCCCCCTTCGGCCTATATTACCTCCTCGATGCAGAAACCCTGAAAAGAGACCCCACATCGCGATTTTCACCTTTGTTCCGCCGTCGCCACGACCTCGTCCTGGCACCCTGCCGGAGGGAGGATTGATCTCCGGGAGCATCTCCACCACCATGAGCGCTTCTCGGATGTGTTGTGCGTAGTCCCCCTTGGACCATGGGTCCATGACAAGTAGCTATGTGATCTCTTCTCTCCAATCTTGTCCTTCAATTCTTATCCCTTATGAGCTGCCCTACATGATCAAGGCACCTATGTAATTTTCCTGCTGTTGCTGTGCTGTGTTTGCTGGGATCCAATGGATTATGAGATTATGTTCAGATTGTGATGAGTTATATATTTGGTTCTCCTTTTATATTTTGTTCTTGAGTAATTCCTGCATGTTCCCTTTTGCCTTTTATTGCTTTGGCCAAGTAGTAGATAGTAACTCCAAGAGGGAGCGTTATGCATGATTGTGGGTTCATGCCCCCCGATGTCTAGCTTGACTGGCTGAAACATGAGACTAAGTGTGTTTTTGCCACCAGGGATAAAACAACGGTGCTTGTAACCGCGGTTGCAAATATTGTTTACCTTACGCAAAGTTTGTTAATGTAGTTGTCTGTTGCTTTGAGTTTACACTTTGTGTGGGGCTCGCAACTTAATACCAGCGAGATGTTCTGGATAGATATCTCAAGGTGGATGATGTGTGAGTAGATGTTGATGAATAAACGGTCTACTTGTCTTGGCGTACTGCCCATACTTTTGAGCCTCTAACTTTCTTGTAGCATATTTAGCATTGCGGTGCGTTTATAATTTTATCAATTTCCCAGCTGTAATTCGTTCACCTAGCTTAGTTGTTTTATCGTCTTTTGGGAGAGAGACATCACTAGTGAACATCATGGGATCCTGGTCCATATTTCCACCATTGTTTACACCTCAACTCTTTACTGCTTATTTCCTTTCAGTTGCAATCACCACTACTATTTCCCGCTAGTGTTTTGTTCCTTTGTAAACGACAAGGCTAGAGAGATTGACAACCTCTCTGAAATCGTTGGGAGCAAAGTTATTTGCTTTTGTGTGCAGGTCCAGGTTAAGAGAGTGATATTGAGTAAATGGCGCGTCACTTACTTCACCACCTTCTTGTTGATCCTTGGAGTCCTCCTGGATTCGATAAACCTTGCAGTCCTCGTGTAAGGGAAATTGGCCGCTATCTACATTTCTACCTTCCACTTGGGGCAACCAACGAGGAGCACTACTTCGGTGCCATCACTTGCTATACTTTAAAGTTTAAATCTTTGTTGGTAGCATGTCACCATAAAAATTATCTTGGTTGTCATTTACCTACTCGAGGACGAGCAGGAATTAAGCTTGGGGATATTGATCCTCCCAAACGTATCCATACTTGTTGCTTGTTCCATGCTTGTTTTGGTGATAATGCTATATGTTTTGATGCACTTTCATATCATTTACAACTTATTTGGACTAACCTACTGACTCAGTGCCTAGTGTCGGTTTCTATCTGATTTTGTCCGTGCATCGCAGATAAAGGTGAAAAAATAGAAGTGCTCGAAAAAATCTGGAAAAAATCATAAAAAAAATGCAAGTCAAAAGACCCCTGGAGCCCGAAGGAGGACCGTAGGGGGGCCACCCCTGGCCCATGCGCCTGCGCCCTCTGGTCGCCTGGACCAGGGGGCACCTCCCAGGCCCCCCTTTGGCCTATATTTATCTCTCGTTGGGTAAATCCTGAGAGAGAACTCTGCCACGAGGAAAACCCTACTGTTCCTCCGTCGCCGCGATACCGATCTCGGGATCGCCTGAAGAACCCGTTCCAGCACCCTATCGAAGAGAGGATTGACCTTCGAAGGCCTCTCCATCATCATGCTTGCCTCCGTGATGCGCAATGAGTAGTTTCCCTTGACCATGGGTCCATGATCAGTAGCTAGATGGTGTCTTCTCTCCAATCTTGTGCTTCAATGCTTAGCCCTTGCCCCTTGTGAGCTGCCTTTCATGATCAAGGCACCTATATATTAATTCCTTCTTTGCTATGTTGTGTTTTCTTGAATCCGATGGATTATGAGATTATGTTCAGATTGTGAGGAGTAATATATTTGGTCTACCTTTTTATTTTAGTTCTTGAGTAGTCTTGCATGTTCTCCGTTGTGTTTTATTGCTTTGGCCAAGTAGTAGCTTGCAATCCCAAGAGGGAGCGTCATGCTAGATAATGGGTTCATACCTCCAGATGTCCGTCTTGAGTGACAAAAACATGGAACTAGGAAATGTGTTGTTGCCATTAGGGGTAAAACAGCGGTGCTTATGACTGCGTGTCATAAGGATTGCTTACATTATGCATAGAGTGTTAAGGCAGTTATCTGTTGCTTTGAACTTACAATTTGGTTGGGGTTCGCAACTTAATACCTACAAGATGTTCTGGATAAATATCTCAAGGTGGATGATTAGTGAGTAGATGCCGATGAATAAACGGTCTACTCGTCTTGGCGTAATGCCCATACGATTGAGCCTCTTTACTTTCAAGTAGCATAATTAGCATTGCAATGCGTTCATAATTCTGACAATTGTCTAGCTGTCATTTGTTCACCCAACATAGTTGTTTACTATCTTTTGGGAGAGAGATATCACTAGTGAAAGTCATGGCACCCCGGTCCATATTTGCACCATACTTTACACATTTACTTTTACTGCTTTATTTCCTTTCAGTTGCACTATTATTTTCCCGTTGTCTTTGTTCCTTTGTAAACAACAAGGCCGGAGAGATTGAAAACCTCTCTGAACTCGTTTTGGAGCAAAGTTATTTGCGTTCTTGTGTGCAGGTCTACGTCAACTCCCACGTCAGAAGTAAATCTCTGGCGGCGCTGCCACCTTCTTGCAATCTTCTAAATCCTACTGGAGAAAAACTTTGGTATCTTCACCGAGGAAATTTTTTATCGTTGTTTGCATCATAACCTTCCACTTGGCTCGACTCGACAAGTTGTAGTTGTGCGGTGATGGTAAGTTAGTCGATGTTGACAAGGCGCCGCACCAGGCTTACCAAACCTGGGGACACATCGTAGACGAAGGCACACGCCAGTGTCTCCAGCATCGGGCATGCGGGGATGGGGAACTAGTACTGGTGCACGTCTAAGGTATAGGAGACCAGCAGAGAAGGCCTCGTCGACGGTGGCGGCGCAGCTTGGCGGATTTATAAGGTACATGTACCAAGATGCAGCAGTTGTCGAAGTGAGATGACAAAGGGGGGGAGGTGACGACATCAACTATACTAGAAGAAAACAAAAAGGAGCAGGGCGGCGGCGTTAGCCCGTGAGGGGCCACGGCGGCGGTTACGAGTAGCACCGCGGCGGTGCTCGAAGTAGGTGAAGAGGATCTAAAAGCGTGACAAAGACCAGGTGCAGACAGTGGCGTTCTCGCGCTGAGAAAAGCGTCACGACACGTACGACGGGGGTGTCAACTCGCTGGGACGGCGACGGGGTCCGCATGCTGCGACGCTATGGATCGAAGGGGCGACGCAGCGACGACGCGTGTGTCGGGGGCGACGTCGGGGAAGACCTCAGGGCGGCGCCGTTGACCGTGTGTCGTGGTGCTACGGCCCAGAGGCATGATACAACGACGACGTGCGTGTATGGAAGTCACAAGGACTACCTCAGGGCGGCGGTGTGGACAGTGTGCCGCTACGCTGCGACCCGTAGGGGCGACACAGTGGTGACGCGCAAGTCTGGGCAGCCACGGGGAGTACCATGGGGAGTTGGCGATGCGGCCGTGCGTTTCTCGATCAGTGGACAAGCGCTCATACTTGGAGGAGTTCTTCACGGAATCTTGTGGAGGCGCACGCCAGCGACTATACAGGTCGTCTACGTGGTGCTGAGGGGGTGATCGCGAGTGGGCGGGTGATAAATCCGATCGCCCGCGAGGTGGAGGGACACCACTCGACATGATGATGGCGACGAGGGGCCGAGCAGATCTAGCCGCCGAAAGTCTTGCCGACGCGGAGACGATCGGTGCGAGGCCAACCCACGAGGGTACAGCCGGCACAGGGCCAACCAGCAAGGGTCCAGCCGGCACGGGGCCAACAACTGCGAGTCACGCCAGCGTGGGGCCAACGGCGTGGGTCAGCCACGCGTGGGGCCGGCTGGCGCGAGGCCAGTTGGAGCGAGGTGGGCTGGTCGGTACGATGGCCATAATGGCGGTGGAGGATTCCTGATCGAAATAGGGGTGGCGATGGCCAGCGAGGGCGACGGGCGAGTTGGCGCGCGGAAGGCGGCCATTACGGGGCCGCCACATCGCGCGAAACTTCCATGCGAGTGGATAAGCCGATAGTCGTGCCAATGTCTACAAGAATTGCAATATTTACAGTTGTATTACACCAACACCACCTCCACCCTAATCTGGCTTAGGTGGACTACTCTCTAACGGCCCACGGGATGCCACCATTCTTCTTGATCAAGCCAGCTTGTACCCATAGCCTGCCTTTCACTTCTATCCCTTGAGTGCACTCGGTCACAGACAGAGTTGCGGCATTGAACACAATGTCATTCCGGTGCTTCCATAACATCCATATCCCAAGCAGGCATATTGCTCTTATGGTCTTCCTATGCCCGCCAACTAGGTCCCCGCGCGAGCACCAATCGGCCAGGGACTCCTCTCCTCACGGCACAAGCTCCGGTCTATTGGAACCAGTGCTAACCCAATGCCACCACTAGCCACTCCATTTGCTGCATCTACCGGATACATCGTCGGCTTCAATTTGGATCACGCCCTCTCTCTTTTAGTGATAAGGACTATGTACGTCTTTACTCGAAAGAAAAATGATATGTATGCTCTCTGTCATTTTTTAATTCTTATAAGTATATACTCTCTCTATTTCGATTTAAGTGTCATAATTTAGACACTTCATTGAACACTGGATAGCACAAAAACTTCTTCCCCTGCGACACTTAATACAAAAAGAGGGAGTACTAAGCACTCTCTCGTAGCCACCAAAAGATCTTATTCAGTTGGTTGCTGCTGCTTGACCTTTGCACATGAGTACTATATTTGATTCTTGTCGTCGTCAACTAATTTTTACCTTCTTTAGCAACATCGACAGGCCGGAGCAAACACGAACGCGGGTGAAATCTAGGAGTATGTAAAAAAATGAATCGTTTTCCTCTTTAATAGTAATAAAAGTAGTGATATATAATCTTTGTTTGGTGTTTAATAAAAACAATTCATCGTAAAAAAAAAGTGTAACGTATATTAAAAAAAGTTTATTTTATATAAAAAATGTGTTCAATATGTATTAAAAAATGTTCAACATATAAGATAAAAAATCAATGTATATTAAATAGTCCATTGTATAGGGGGTACCCCAATGTCTACAAGAATTACAATATTTACAACTGGATTACATCAACACCACCTCCACCTAATCTGGCTTAGCCGGACTACTCTCTAACGGCCCACGGGATGCCACCACTCTCCTTGATCAAGCCAGCTTGCACCCATCGCCTGCCTTTCACTTCTATCCTTCGAGTGCACTCGACCACAGACGGATTTGCGACATTGAAGACAATGTCATTTCGATGCTTCCATAACATCCATATCCCAGGTAGGCATATCGCTTTGATGGTATTCCTATGCCTGCCAACTAGGTCCTGGCGCGAGCACCAGTCGGCCAGGGACTCCTATCCTCGCGGCACAATCTTTGGTCTATTGGAACTAGTGTTAACCCAATGCCACCACTGGCCATTCAATTTGCTGCATCTATCGGATACAACATCGACTTCAATTTGGATCACACCCTCTCTATTTTAGTGATAAGGACTATGTACTTCCTTACTGGAAAGAAAAACGATTTGTACGCTCTCTGTCATTTCTTAATTCTTAGAAGTATACACTTCCTCTGTTTCGATTTAAGTGTCGTAATTTGTACACTGCATTGAACACTGGATAGCACAAAAACTTCTTCTCCTACGACACTTAATACAGAACAGAGGGAGTACAAAGCACTCTCTTGTAGTCACCAAAAGATGTTAGTTCAGTTGGTTTCTGCTGCTTGTCGTTTGCACAGGAGTACTGTATTCGATTCTCGTTGCCATCAACTAATTTTTACCTTATTTAGCAACATGGTCAGGCAGGAGCAAACACAGACGCGTCGTAATCTATGAGTATGACAAAACAAAATGAATTGTTTTCCCCTTTAATAGTAATAGTAGTGATATAAAACCTTTGTTTGGTGTGTAATAAAAATAGTTCCTCTTAAAAAAAGTGAAATGTATAATTAAAAAAGTTTATTTTATATAAAAAATGTGTTCGATATGTATTAAAAAAATGTTCAGCATATAAAAAATCAATGTATATTAAAATAGTTCATTGTATATTATAAAAATGTTTAATATATATAAAAAAAGTTTAATATACATTTAAAAATAATAAAGTGTTACAAAAATGTTCATTTTATAAAAAAATCAACTAAAGATATTTATTATACATTAAAATGTTGTTCATTACATATAACAAAATAATAAACATGCATTTAAAAAAGTTAACATGTTAGAAATGAGACTATTAAAGAAAGAAATATTGAAAATGAAAAAGGAAATAAAAAATGAAACAAAAATAATGTAAAAAATGGAAAAAGAAGAAGTGAAAAAAGAAAAATACGAAATAAAAAAAGGGAGGTGGATCGACCACTTGCGCTGCTTGCTGAAATTCTTTATGCGGAAGGACGCCGGTTTATCGCGCACGTGCGGCAAATAGGGTTTGCGTGCCGTATTGTGAGAGCAACTAATTAAAGATTATTCTCTCGTAAGTCCCGCAAAGATCACTTAAGATGTAATAAGAGCACCATGTATCGCATGCTAAAAATTTTTGTTTTTTTTCTATTTTTCTGCATGCGTTTTTGGGTTTTAGATGGGGGTTTTTTTTTGCATTTTGATTTTCATGCGGGTTTTCGTATATTTTGGAGGAAAAACTTTGAAATTTTATGTGTTTTTAATCATTAAAAGAGATGCATGATAGCGCCTCTCGAGAAGACGCATGTTTGCTTTCGCAAGAGTCAGAACCGTGCCTCTCGGAAAGAAAGGAAAACATGTTTTTTTCCGAGATGCTCGATCGTGCTTCTATTGTAGGCATATGTTCGTTTTCACGAGAGAGACGCCCCGTGCTTCTTTAAAATAAAGACAAAAACTGAGAGGCATGATCGTGCCTATCATTTAGGCACATGTTTATTTCCACGAGAGGCACGATCACGCCCCTCGAAAAGGAAAAACATGTTTTCTTCTTTCTTCTGAGTGGCACGGTTGTGGCTCTTGTGGCGGCACACGTTTACTTTCGTGAGAGGCTCGAAAAGGGAAAAACGCATATTCATTTTTTTCTAAGAGGCATGGTCATGCCTCTTGTGGAGGCACATGCTACTTCCGTAAGAGGCACGTGTCCTGCCTCTCACATTTTTTTTATATCGAAACCTATTAACATGAGATTTAGTTTTGAAGTCTGGACGTGAGTAATCCAATGATGAAAACGGTTCGTGATTTGAACGAGTAGTTTAGCAGATAAATCACTTTAACAATATACTATAAAAAAAACATTAGATTACGATAAGGATCACACATGCAAAGTGCCACTTGTCAACCGCTAAAATTGGAGTGTTTGCTGCAAGGGATATTCCTGATTTCACCATTTCATACGCCAACGCATTTAGTATTTTTTAGTTGTAACCCACTTAGTTAGCATAATGTAGGTTTTTGTACCCATCAGTTTTGATAATGTTTTAAATGGTTCCCGAAACTATTTTATCTGTTGTTTTTTCAATATTTTTTGGGTTTATATTTTTCCTCTTTAGTACTTTATTTTTACATAGATTTAAAAGTTTGAGAAACAAATTTAAAAATTGTTTAATGGTTCCACAAAGTTTGGAATTTCCATATTTTATTCGTATTAGAAAACATATTTATAAAAAAACAAAAAATTCAGAAAATGATCAATGTTTCCGATTATTTTTTGAATTTCAAAATTTGGTTTTGCCTTTCCAAAAACAAGTCAATGTTAAAAAAAATCATGTCTCCAAGACAATGTTCGTTTTTTGGGAAAATGTTCAAAAATTCCTTAAAAGTTTTATAATATGTTGGAGTTTTAGACGTTATTCAAAATTTCTTCATGTTTTCAAAAGATATCGTAGATTACATAACTTTGTAAATGGTTCAATTTCTTTAAAAAATATCATTTCAATATTGTTCACTTTTTTTGAAAATTGTTCAATTTTGTAAAATATTATTGCTTTTTAAAATAAACACTTCTACATCACACCTCACTATAGTACCGCACACTACAATCATTAGTGGGTAGGTCAAGTCCGGTTTCGCTATGCGTCCCGTTGCTCTTGGACGTAATGAGCGATCATTAGAGATTGCTTACTTAAGATATAACCATAGAAGCAAGTATTTATCTATTCTCAAAAGGTTTATATTAACATTATCAAATAGAAAAATACTTTGGTTGGCCGACCGTTTGGATGATTCCATGGTTGGCATCTTGTGAGACCTATCTAACGAATGTCAAGGTCTACTTAAAACCATAACCATGCTCTAGAAAAAAACTTCCAAGCATAACCACCACCTCTAACCATCTAATAAAATTTATTTGATTGGCACAATAATTTTTCGATTGTTCTTGTGTTAATGGTGAGAAGAATTCCATTAATGTTTACATGTCGCTAGACCTAGTCGTTCAGCAACGAAACTGGTTTATTGGGAAACATTGTAGAAAAAAGTATCCTACGAATAAAACCTCAATATCAAACATGAAGACACAAAGATGAATCTCAATGTTTACCAACTAGGCAACAAAGAGAAGAGATTGATAAAGACCGATGATACAGATTACCGTAGAAAAGTATTACCTCCCATTCGTAGTGATCCTACGATCAAAGATCGAAATCACAATGCTCTAGCGCTATCCATGAGTACTGAGTCAATAGTCTAGCAGAGTTTCATCGTTCAAGAGAAAGCGAAGGGAAACGTTGCATAGAAAACAAAAAATTTCCTACGGTTGCAACTAAAAACTGCTAAGATAATATCTAGGAGATAATTTGTAACAGTTTCAGAAGGACTCGCCCTTGAAGACCAAAACGCGTTAACAAGAAAAATTCTCATGGGTGATGTAGACGATCACTTGCCGATCTCAAGATCGTGAAGAAGAGCTTTGCAAAAGGCAACACTTTCGTACTCGGTGACACGTACAACTCGTCGACGACCTTCGACCCTTGCTCCAGTTGGGCAGCGGAAGCAATGAATCATCGGGAACTTCAGCAACACTACGCCATGGTGGTGATGGTGGTGGAGAAAACTTTGAGCAGGGCTTCGCCTAAGAAAATGCTTGTCTGGAGGACAAGCTAGCAAGGGGAGGAAGATGCCCACCAAAGGGCATGTGGGAATGAGAGAGAGATCAACATGAGAGAGGGTCTCAACCTCCTCCTTATACACGAGAGGGGGGAGCCCCCAAAGGGTGGCCGAACACCATAGTGGTGCCTCCGCCTCCACCTCTCCCCTCTTTGATGATGGTGGACTGTCCACTCACATACCACTAGTAGAAAACAGGGCTTTGGTTCAGACCTGGCCAGCGCATTAGTCCCGGTTCAGTCACGAACCGGGACCCATGGGGGCATACGTCCCGGTTCGTGCGCCCAGGGCGCCGGGCGGGCCTCGTGGGGCATTGGTCCCGGTTCGTCTGGACCCATTAGTCCCGGTTCCAGACACGAACCGGGACGTATGGGCCTGACTTTAGTCCCGGTTTCAGCTACGAACCGGGACCAATGGATGGCGCTTCGTCTTCCCGTACTTCGTCTTCCTGCGCTTTGTCCCGAGGCGGTTTCTTCGTATACGCGTGCGGCGCGCCCCCGACGAGCTTCCCATGCGCGTGCGTCCTCCATCCATTGGTCCCGGTTCGTAGCTGGAACCGGGACTAAAGAGTTTGATTAGTCTATTTAATCAAATAAGTAGCACTAAAGCTTTGGCTGAAGGTGCAGATTTTCAAGAAGAAGAGCTCCAATTACTGCATGGTGCGCTGTAACAGGCACAAGTGCATTGGAGACTACACCCTTACCCTCTGATCCTATTTTATGTTATCTGTTTATGCTTAGGTCATAGTTGTGAATTTGTGGTGAATTTTTGGTGAACTGGATGTTTATTTTTTTCCCTGATGTGTAGCAGAGGCATGGGATGCCCCTGCTAGTTTAAAGTGACGTCCCACTAATGTAATCCTGCTAATTAGGTTTGTTGTTCTTCATTGTGTTCTTGTTTTTCTATTGTTCTTGTTGTGTTTGTTGTTGTTCTTGTTGTGCTACTGGTTGTGCTTTAAGTGTGGTGGTAAGACTAAAAGAAATGAGCAGATCACACACATGTACGTAACCAAACAATTGCGATTTGCATCTGCTCATCCTGAAAGCACTTTTACGAGCATCCAACCAATATACTCTACCTAGCCAAACTAGAGGGCATGCATGTAACCAATCAACATGCAGATGTTGATTTTTTTACTTGTTTTCCCTCAACTAGACCGAGTTGAAAAGTGTATACGATGCAAATACTTTCGCAGATGAAACCAACCACACCCTAAAACCTGTGTGTACTCCTACCTATCAAGTGGTACGTCTCTACCTACCTGTGATGCATTTTTGGCAGCATAGTTACGTATGCATGTATTGGTGCTAGACTAGCGAATCAATGTCGGAGGAAGCATGCTTGCACACATGTAAGAATCATGAATGCACCGTTGGAATAATAGGCAGAAATGTGCAAGTGTCTCTTCGAATAAATTACAGTGCTACTTTAGACTTTGTTTCTGTATGCGTTGGTAGTAGACTAGAAGTAGTAGTGTCATATAGTAGTCGTTCATGTGAGTGGATCTCTGATCCCGTGACGGACATATCATGCATGCACGCATGTCGTCTCACGCGGACCGCCCACTAAATTAATCGCAAGAGCACAAATGCATTTGATCAATTTAGCTGCCTAGCACGCTAAGCAACAAGATCGCCACTGGATGGTTATTTTTTCTCTGAAGGAGGTCCGTAGATTTCATTTGTGCAAAGTATATGGTACGGTAACGAGTCACAATTCACACAGGAAAATGGCGGGGTGGGAATTTACTTTTTCTCTTCAAACGAACACTTCGATCCGTTTCTATTCGGAAAAGGTTTTAAATCATCCGGCTGATTTTTCATCCCGCTTCCGCCGCCTTTTTCACCGTCTGATCGTGTGATCCCATCTGTGCGCGCACTACGTACCCAGCATTCCGACTCTGTACGTGTTGAATATGCACCGTATCGTCATGGCTTGATTCCTTAGCAAATAGGAGTAGTACTACTCCCTCCTGAACGGAGTTTTGTACGTGTTTATTTGATTTTTACTACTACACATGCTTAGTGATTTTTGCTCATGCATTAGGGGCCAGTTTTTTTAGCTCGATTCTAGAAAATTGCTATCCGGAGAATCAAAGTCACAAAAGAACTCGTTTAAGCATCAGGAATCATTTCAGAATCGTGAGAATCATCAATGCAATCTAAAATCGCCAGGAAACCACGATTTTAACAATTCTGAAGGCCTTCCGCAAAAGGGAATGGTTCATTATGTGAAACTACCCTTTCGAGCAGTCTTTTTTACGAGAGAAATGCCACTCGAGCCTGAGAGAGGAAAGCCCGGCCGAGCTCGTCCCTTTCCCTCGACAGGTTGTCAGGCTGTTATCTGAAGACCGGGCACACTACCCCTTTCCACTAATCAAATTAACGGAAATACAATGTTCAAGTTCCATCCAACCAAGAAAGAGGGGAGAGAAAGGGTCTCCTGTTATCTGAAGACTAAAGAGTGTTGTTCTCCGAAGACTGAAGATGGACACGTCCCCTATTTTTGCTCAAAGTACCGCTTCGCCAACTGGAGGATATCAGCCGTCGACAAGTGATCCAAGGGCTCCTAGCACAGCAGATGTCGTTGTTCATTATCCGGCAATTTATTTTCTCTTTTCTTTGTTTTACTTTTCCCCAACTCCTCACTTTGGCTATAAAGCCAAGACCTCACCCGTTGGGGTGGTTTTCGAGTTTTGGCACTAGCCCTAGCCGCCTGTGGCGAGCTGAGAAAGCTTCCCTCTTGTTCAAGCAAACCAGTCGAGCTTCTAGTGAAATAAAGCTTTCTTCTCTGATCCGCCGGCGTCCCGGTCCGGATCCGCCACCATCCGCCCCGGTTCCTCTGGCGTCCGGTCCTCCCAGTTCGTCCCGTCCTCCTAGTCCTCCCAGGATCCGCTGCCTCTCGGTACGAATCTGCTGGCGTACGGTCCGCCCCGTTCGTCTTGTCCGCCGCCGTCCGCCTAATTCACCCCAGAGACACGCCACTGGGGACGTCTCCTCTGGCCCTAATCGAGATCTTTCTCCTCCCTCTCTGTTTCATCCTTTTTAGGAATTTGCTATTGATGTTGTAAGATTTTTCCCACATAGATGATAGATGTAAATTTCCACTGATGCTAGCTACTTACTTTATGAGATTTCCAATTTAATTTTGTGTACATATTAACAATTCAATGCTCAATTTAATCTAGGGGCGTTACAGACATTTCAACACACAACTCATACAACAATCACAGACGTGAATCACAGAAAACAATTGGATGACTGATTATGTGGGCAAACGATTATGTGACAGTTTCTTAAAATCAGATTCTGAAGAATCGTGAAGCGAAAAGAACTGATCCCAAATAGAGGTTCAAAGCAAACACATCTGAACGCTAATCAAACACACATATATGGACGTTGATTACCAAATTTGCTTAGCCCTATTATAGATGTGCTTACCCAGCCACTGTATACACAGTCATCAATACCGCAATTTCTGCGCCCATGTATATGAACTGAAAACGACTTTGGCAGGGATCTACATGACATCTTCAACAGTCTAGTTGAGGAGTAGCTGGACACTGCAGCCAAAACGCTGTTCCCGGGTCACGGCCCGTTTGGCCACCATGAAGCTCCACCGTTGGTCCCATATGTCACTGTTATTGAGGTAGAGAGTCATTCAGAGAGAGAAACACAAGCTGTCATTCCGGTAGAGAGACAAAGCGCACATTATATATGGATGGGAGACGAGAACTGTGCTCTCCATGCCCGTGGGTCTGCATGCGTTTTCTCCATCAGACATTCAGACTCATCATGTTTTAATAATACGCAGTGGATCAAGAGCACAGCGTGGATGCACGCGGCCAAACGGAAGCGGCCAAACGGAAACAGCGACATCACAGGTGCACCGATCCATCCATCCATCGATCGGCCTACACTCCAACACACCATCCATAAGATTTGAAAGCAGAAGAACTGTAAGTAATTTATAAACTAAGCATGCATGCACGCACACCTGATGAAACACTACAAGCTAGGCACACGGTTCACCACGCGTGCCTGCATTCCTGCTAGCTAATAAGCTTTCATCGATCGAACTATCATGCCCATGCATGTCTCTCTTTCCCCGGTCAGTACCAACTATAACCTTTACTCTCTCTCCCTCTAATCCAACGAAGCTTCTTCTTCTTCCTCTTCTTCCCCCTAGTACTACACGTCTGCAAGCATTCATGCCGGGCAGGAGGGTAGATGATCGGTAGATTCAGATGAGCAGCTCGGCCTTCTTGACCCTTGAGATGCACTCCAGGACGCCCGCCGGGGACACGTGACCCATCACCGTCACCTTCTTGCTCTCCAGATCGATGCTGAACGACGTCACCCCTGCACACATGCATTGCTTCCACGCTGTCAGCGAAACGAACAAGAAACCAACAGAATTACTTCTACTACCATGTCAATACATTAGTTTCACGCATGCATTCATGTGCATGTATCCATCCATCCATAGACCAGTGACCAGTACGTATTTACTTTTGACAGTCACTGGACACATACAGCCTAGCTAGCTATAAGCTACCTCACCTCACTGCAAGCAAACATGCAACGTACACAGCTTTGTAACGTAGTGGCTTGCTACGTACTATTGTATTCAGTATATATACGGCCACGGCCAACGCAGGCAATTATTCAGGGATTGGAACGATGTAGTAGTGCCATGTGAGGTTTCTGAAACGTATGAATTTTCAAAGGCTGATTCATCAACTAGTGAGTCCTAAACGTTTTGCACTTTCCAGAGCCTTTTCAGAGTTTGCAGTACCAAAGGCAAGTGCAAGCTGCACTTCCATATAACTGTAGTTTAAGATCTCTTCGAGACCAGCTGTTAAATCGCATGAATAAAAACTACCCTAAAGTGCTATCTATTTATTCTGTTTAGATGAATAAATTACCCTTATTGTTTCACAGAGTACATACCTAATATTGCTTTGAATATTAGGAGCTAGTATAATAACAGTTAATGTAGGTCCTCGCACATATATACATACCTTCCATTTTGGAGATGAGCTTCCTCACTTTCCCTGCACACCCCTGGCAGTGTATAGCCACCTTCATCACCACCACCTGTGGAGTGTGGACGTACATACAGCTACATGAGCATCAGATCTCCAGCAATTAAGCAGAAACCTCAAGCAACAACTGCATCTCTAGCTCCGAGAAGCATTAATTTCTCTGAATTTTCTGCTTCTCTACACGATATATATTTACTACCTCTCACTGTTCAGAAGGACGTGTCTACTGTGCTGCAATCAGAACCGATTGTAACCTTCGACTGTTGTCCAGCATAGTCCTTTTTGCTTCTTTATTTGGCGTTAATGTTGTTACTGTATCTCACGCATACCTTCAGTTTTGACTCCACCGTAAGTAAAGATGGGCGGGAGTTATTACTACTACGTACAACTATTGCCGGGTAAACGTATCTCGGTCCCGGGCCCTGGCCCCCCCCGGAACAGCACAGTAGTAATTTTCCACATGCTATAAAATGCAATATAAGTTTGAAGGGAGAATTCAGGCAAAATAAACTGAAATGCATATGCTGGTACGAGGAGTTGACGAGGATATGTCCTTGTGGTGATATGAAATTGATGGTTAAAGCAGTGGGTATCTTCTTGCAGCGACCAAATATTTGTAAGGAAATGTGCAAAACAAGACAGTACGGGAGCAGAAATACGCGTTGGTCAGGTCTACGTTACGTACTTGGAGGACTTGGTCACCTGGTGCGACGACCACGGTCGGCGCGGTGGCGGGTGTCCGCTTAGCCGCGGCCATGTCCCGCGCCGGCGTCTCCTTGGGGCTCTTGGTCACCATCGGCAGCGTGACGGCCACAGGCGGCCCGCGCCTCCTCGGCACGGGCGGCCCCGCGGCCCGCCTGGACGAGACGCGCGTGGCGCCGGCTCCGTCGCACCCAACGCCACCGCCGCCGCCGCCAAGGCGCACGTACCTGACGTCGTGTGAGAGGCGCGCGTCCTCGGCGATGGTCCGCTCGGTGCGGCGCCCAACGACCATGGACCGCGCGTCGCCCGGCACGCAAACCGCCGTCGCCGCCTGTGACCGGCACATCATCCCCCCTGTCTTCATGCTTGCAGACACGAGCTACCGTGCTTAGGCTTCCAGGCTGCAGTGGAGTGGAGTGGAGTGCTGCAGGCACCAAGAAGGCAAGAACTGGAGTGGGAAGAAAGAGAGGGTCTCCCTCGGAGGCTTAAAAGGAAGGAATGAAGCGGTGGGAGGAGGAGGAGAACAAAGTAGATGGAATCACGGTGAATTAATGGGGGTTTTTTTGTATGGTTTCTCGCTCTCCTCCCCCTCTCCCTGCTGCTCTGCTCCTATTTTCTTGTGCATGCATGGGCAACCAAATAGATCGATCTCTCCTCCCTGTTTGACTGTTGTGCCGTGGATGCCGGTGTGGTGAGACAAGATCGGAATTATTGCTCGGGCTAAAGGCTAAAGCCATATGCATGCCATGCCATGCCATGCCATGCCTGATGGACTGCTGGGCTCTTGGTCTGGTGCGCGCTGCGCCGGGCAACAGAGGCGACAAGATGTGGTGCGGGGCCTCACTCCGGCGGTAACGCCTCTCACGCTTCCCGCTTGTGAGGCTTCTCGGTTTCACTTTGGTTTCTTGCGGAAAGGTTATACCATGGGTTCTTTGCTTGGGCCTTCCTCTGTTTTTGCTCTGGGGAAATACCTCACTCTGTTTTCTTTGGGGAAATACCACACTCTGTTTATGCGGCGAGATGCATTCCACCGAGCTGCTGCTCAAGGGGCATGAGTTGTCTAACTCTAACTACTATCATTACTTACGGGAATTTGATTCTTACTCAATATTTAGAACCAAGAAAGCCCTTACAAATATTGAGAAGCGTTTTCCCTCAACCGATTGATTGTTCATGCACGTCAACCGCTTTTGTGATCGTTTGATCGGTGCTTGATCATGCGACGCACAACATCCTCCTTGCCATACACGTGTTTGCAACATTGGCCCTATTGCAAACAGCTAAGCACAACATATGTCGTGTTGTGGGCCGATCAACATCACTGCAGTTTGCTTTTTCGAGACAACACGTGTTCCCTCTGGGACCTACCAACCTCTCCCTTCCAAACTTATCTCTTCACCGACCTCTCGCCTTCACTTGCATTTTTACATGATCAACCTTATCTATTTGTCACTTTGGTTAAGGAATAAGAAAGCATCGGCTTCGCGTGGCAACCACCATCCACTAGCCTGAAACGTGATGATGGGCGCACCCTGCAAACCCTGACGATGTTGCAACAGCCAGCAGATTGCCCAATCCAAGCCACCGCTGGGAAAAGTTGGTCGTCGGGATTTGCACACAGGCTCCACAACATACGTTGTGTTGCAAGTTGCACGCTAGTGCTCACCGCCGATTGCTGCAACATGTATCTTGTTGCAAGAGCTGGACTTGTGGTGAGTCATCGTTTCTGGATCATCGTTTATGTTGCGAAAATGTGGGGTTGCGATCTTGCTGAATTGCAACTTCATTAATGTTTTTGAAATATGGTCAATGTTGCGATGTTGTTTTTCCAAGGGAGTATGTGTGAGCAGAATTGCAACTTTGTTGATGTTTTCAAAACATGACCAATGTTGTGAAGTTGTATTTTTGAAGGAAGGGTGAGCGAGATGAGAGATACACTTGGAACTGGGGGATACACTGTGGGTTGTTTGATCCAGCTGATCTGGCAGTAGAGGAGGAGGCAGATAACTGTAAGTTATCACCCCGACGATGCGTAGCATGACCCAAAATTATTTCACTCACCTTCCTATTTTTTCATTATTATACTCTTCATATTCAACTACTTCTCATTAATTGACGTAATTTGATTCCGACTCTAACTTCAACTTCTGATCATTTCCGAGAATTGATTTCAATACTTAGGCTTGAAAGACCATAAAATGAAAATTGGTTAACTATCTCTCTCTTTTTTTCATCATTGATCAAGGATCAAAGGTGATTTTTTTAGCATGTCTATGATGTCATATATGTCTAATATACAAATATGACATATGCATAGATAAGGTTAACTACCCAAACTCTGTTTGGCAATACATCATGTATGTATGATGTATGGGAGATAGCACACAAGTTGCACTAATATGTGATAGGATAGGTGTAAGTGCATCTAGTGCCCCTTTGAGGTTTTGGAGTATTTGATGACAAAACGGTTAAGGGACTGATGTGTTTATGAGTATACACAGGAGAACAGTCCCTGAAGAAGAGGTTAACCACCGTTGTCGACCCCCCCCCCCCAAAAAGTTGAGGAACATTGAAGAAACCGGTGCTTTTCCTGAAGAATGCCGAGGCGCGAAATCATGAGGAATCAAGATCCTGAGCCATTCGGGTGATGCTGAAGAAGCCATGCGTCATCCTAAGGCAACTCGCGTTGAAGCAGAAGTTGAAGCGTAGTCTTTGTTAAGACTTTTATACTTCTTGAGTCATAGGAAAACACCGCACTGTTGGAGGGGTTGAGGAAAATGAGTTCTGTATTTCCGAGGAAATGCTCAAATAGTAATCCTGAACAAAACCCAGAGAAATCTTCAGCAGTAGAAGTTCGGTTCCTCGGGTGTCTGAGACGTTGTGGCATTTTCCTGAAGAAGAGAGAGAGAGAATACTTTGGACCGTGCCACATGTCGCGTGGTAAGAGGCTAGAGCCTATCTAGAAACGGTCCGAAGGGTGGGCACGATGGTAATGTCGTGCATGGGCATTTATGTCCTTTCACCTGGGGTTGCTCCCCGGCTATAAATAGCCGCCCCCAGCCCCATTGGAGGGTTGGCTTCTCCGAGAGAGAAACTAACACTTGTCATCTGAGAGCAACCCACCTCTGAGGAACCTGAAGAACCTAAGTGAGGAAAACCACCAGCTTGAGTAGTTGAGCATTTCTGACGAAGTCGGTTCGAGTGATCCGAAGCTTTTTACTCTTGAAGATTGTGATCTTCCAGTCGGTGTAGGAGTCATCCTTCTGAGGAAGTCAAGATGCAATTGTGACTTCCCTGAGTGAATAGAGTTTGTGAAGGTTTCGGGAGTCTACCTTGAAGACTCACCTAAGTGATTGAACGGAGTCTGAGGACCTTAGTTCAAGGAGGATATGGTGAAGACTATGTCTTCTGAGTTCAATCTCAGCCTCTCCAACTAGATGTAGAGTTGTCACGGCAACTTGAACTGGTCTATCAAATCGGTGTCATCAGTTCCCTGGTGCTATTTCTTCAAACTTTACTCTTCTGTTTCTGTACGGATGAGTTGTCCTGATGTCTTCATCTCTGAGTTTCCTCTGTTCTGATTCCTCATGCATTGCATCAGTTACACTTCTGCTCTTCCATTAGAATTTATTTCTGCTGCAATATGATGTTATGTGCTCATGTTTACATTCTGTAATGTTTCTGTGCGTCATCATTTTGTGAGTTTCCTCAATTTCGAATTGCCTCAGTCCTGAGGAAATTGAAATTCCTCGAGAAAATTAAAAATCTCCCATTCACCCCCCTCTGGTCGATCTACTGCGCTTTCAATTGGTACCAGAGAAAAGTACTCCATTGTTCTGTGTGATTCAGGTTAACCACCTGGAGTTTTAGTTATGTCGACCTCAGGTACAATGAACATTGCTTCGAACTGCCCCAGCTTCGATGGTACGGACTACGCATACTGGAAGAACAAGATGAGGATGCATCTTGAAGCTATTGACAAAGATCTCTGGGATATTGTTGATCAAGGCATCCCTAAAGCTACCTTGATGACTCCTCCTGATGTTGTCAAGAGAAACTGGCAACTCGACGCGAAAGATCGAAGCATCATTGGTGGCCACCTCAAAAAAGCTCAGTTCAATTGTATCAGCGGTCTGGATACTGCAAAGAAGATGTGGATGAGACTGTCAAAAGTCAACGAGGGAGTTTCCACATAACGAGACTCTCGAGTTGATACTCTTCGCAGTCTCTTCAACATGTTCAAAATGCTGGACAATGAACATGTGCGGCAAACCTTTGAAAGGCTCATTGATATATCAAATGAGCTTCAAGCACTGGGTGCCACTGATATCACTGAGAAATTACTGAGATCTCCGGATGACTCATTTGAGTTTATATCGCTGTTGATTCAAGAACGGCCGGACTTAATGACCCTCGACCCTGCTGATATCCTCGAGCGCCTCAATGCTCATGAACTGAAGCTGTTTGAGAAACGAGACTTATATGGATCCAACTGAAAAGTCTGCGCGCTAAAAGCTAAGGCACGAAAGGTGTCCTCTGATGAAGAGTCTAAAGCTAACTCTGATGATACTGAAACTCTCAGTCTGGAATTGGCTCTCCTCACCAGAAAGTTCCAAAAGTTCACGAAGAAGAATCATTTTGGAAATTCCTCAAGATCGTCCTCAAGAAGAAACAGAGATGATGACTTAGTCGACTCAAGAAAAAGAGTATGCCAAAAATGCAAGAAACCTGGCCATTACATCGCTGAATGTTCTCTCTGGGAAAGGGAAGCTAATTTGAAGAATAAGAAAAGGGGGAAAGATGTCAGTTCTGATGAAAGGTCAAAGAAGAAATCCTCACGATCCTCAAAGTCTGCTGGATACAAGAACAGCAGCTCCCGCAAGGCTCGCGCATATCTCGGCAAGGAATTGGCTTCTGAAGAATCTGATTCTAATCCTGAAGATGAGGAAGAAGGGTCTGAAGAATCTGAAGGCGTGGATGGTCTCGCTCAGCTTTGGTCAGCAAGTCAATCTTCATCACTGAGGAATCAGTCACTCACCACGATGATGAAGAGGCTGAAGATACCACTCTCGCCTTCTGCTTCATGGCCAAGAACTCCAAGGTATCTTCTCACTCTTCATGTGATGATGCCACTGATGAAGAACCTGATGAAAACTATGCTAAACTTGCTTCAAATCAACAACGTGCACTTGAGAAAATTCAAAACTCACTAAATAAAAGTGATGATCTGTTTGTTGAGGAAATGAAGAAATCTCAAAAGTTGACTGATGAATCTAAAATCCTTCAGTCAAAGTTTGATGATTTGATCAGTCCTCATGAGGAACTCCTCACCAATCATGAGAAGATGGCTCATGAGTTCCTCATAAGAAAGCAAGAACTTCAGCGGGTGAGGATGTCTCATGATGATCCGAGGAAAGAAAATGACTCACTCCTCTCCCAACAGATCATCATGACTCAAGAAGGGTTTGATCCTCCTTGCTTAAAGTGCATTAAACATGACCGTATTACTTCATTACCTAGTTCTTCAATATCTTAGAAATTTGTTATATCAACTGCCTCTGTGGTATCTAACCCCTCATATGAGGATACCATAGACATTGCTGAAGAAAATGCTAGGTTGAAGAGTCCCCTGGAAACCGGAATGTTCGAGAGTCTGAAAGGGCATCAGATTCTTTGTGATGTCCTCAACAGGAATCCGAGGAAAGAAGGTGTCGGTTTCACTCGAAACCTCAATGTTGATGGCTCTTACTGGAAACCAGAACAATACCCAAAGACTACTTGGGTTCTGGAAAAAATGCCTCCTCCTGATCCCTATACTTTATCTGGATATGACAATGCTTCCTCAGATGTGATGGTTGACTCCTTTGACTCAAACTATAATCTGTTTAAAGATGTCAATGGTGAAGTACTCGCCAGATATATCGGGACTAACTGGAGGAACAGTGCTCCAGTAAAGAATATTTGGGTTCGAAAGGAACTCATCACTAACCTTCCTGTGAATGCAGATGCAAATGAGTTGAGGGTATCATCTGAGGACGATACCTCAAAGGGCAATGACTATAACTATGTCTCAGCTAATCATTTTGTTCACAGGGAAGCTCCGCATAAGAATGCATATTCATTTTTTTATCCTAATACCACTATCCAGCATCCCATTAGACAATATCTCCCTCGTCGTTCCTCATATGCTTCAAAGCCACCCATTCGAATGAGGGCGGTGAAGAAGAACTAATCATCTTTGCAGGGACACGTCCTGAGGCAATCATAACTTTTTTGCATATCTAATGCCCAGGACGATATTAGTTGAGCTGGTTGAAGAAAGTTAAAACTCTCTGATTCAGAGGAATCAATCATGAGGAATTAATTCTGAGGAATCTTAAATTCTTCAAATGGATACTGGCTCATAACCTGTTGTGTGAGATACTAATTCCTCTGCAGGGTAATACCGAATGGGTAATGGATAGTGGATGCACTAATCACATGACTGGTGATAGAAGCCTTCTCATGGAATCATCTCTGAGTCCCTCTTCGAAGAAAACCATCACCTTGATACGTCCCAAACGTATCTATAATTTCTGCTTGCTCCATGCATGTTTTGTGTGACTTTGCCATGTTTTTCTTGAACTTTCATACACTTTTGAGCATATTTGGACTAATCTATTAACCCAGTGCACCCAGCTGCCAGTTGCTGTTTTCTGCTGTTTTTGTATTTCAGGTTTTCCGGCCATTAAAAGTGCTCCAAAAAATCTGGAAAAATCAGATAAAAAATCAGCGTCACGGAAGCTTCCGGAATCACTAAAGCAGTGGAGGAGGGCCACCACCAGGCAGCCAGGAGGGCAGGTGGCGCGGCCCCACCCTGGGCCTCGCCAGGGACCCTCCTGACTGCCTCGTGGGTCCCCTCGACACCCCCTTCGCCTATATTTACCCCTCGGGGTGGAAACCCCTAATACAAACTCCTCTTTCGTGATCTCATCTCCGTACCGCCGCCGCCTCCGTTTCAAGATCAGGGCTGCCTGGAGAAGCTGCTCCGGCACCCTGCCGGGAGAAGCTACCCCCTCCGGGAGACCATCCATAGCCATGGACGCCTCCCATATGTACCGTGAGTAGTTTCCCTTGTACCATGGGTCCGTGACCAGTAGCTATGTGATCTATCTCTCCCTTCTTTGTGCTTCCACTTTCGAGACCTCGTGAGCTGCCTCACATGATCGAGGCACCTTTGTAATTTTCTGCCGTTGCGATGCTGACTTTGATGGGATCTGATGGATTATGAGACTATGTTCAGATTGTGATGAGTAATATATTTGGTTATTATCTTTTGTATTTTGTTCTTGAGTAAATTCTTGCATGTTCTCCGTTGCCGTATTTTACTTTGGCCAAGTGATTTGTTGCAACTCCAAGAGGGAGCGTTATGCTTGATTGTGGGTTCAGCCCCTTGATGTCTAGCTTGAGTGACAGAAACATGAGACTAGGAGATGTGTTGTTGCCACCAGGGATAAAAAATCGGTGCTTGTATCCGCGAGTGCAAGGATTGTTTACTTTACGCAAAGTTCTTTTAATGCAGTTGTCTGTTGCTTTGAGTTTACACTTTGGGTGGGATTCACAACTTAATACCAGTGAGATGTTCTGGATAGATATCTCAAGGTGGATGGTTCGTAGTAGATGCAGATGGATTTCGGTCTACTTACCCTGGCGTACTGCCCATTTCTTTTGATCCCTTCCTTTCTTTGAAGCATAGTTAGCATTGCGGTGCCTTCATAATCCTGTCAATTTCCCATCTGTGATTTGTTTACCTCGCTAGCACTTTTATCGTCTTTTGGGAGAGAGACATCACTAGTGAAAATCACACGACCTTGGTCCATCTTCATATCATTGTTTACACCCTCAATTTACTTTCAGTCTTTACTTTCAGTTGCCACTATCATTATCTCTTGCGTTGATCCTTTGTAAACGGCAAGGCCGGAGGAATTGACAACTCCTCTGTACTCGTTGGGAGCAAAGTTATTTGTATCCGTGTGCAGGTTCAGGTGAAGTAGCAACCTCGGCGCCATTGTTCACTTTACCACCTTCTTGTATCCTTCGGAGTCCTACGGGAGACAAACCTTGGTATCTTTGCCAAGGGAAAACTTGCCGTTGTACTATATCTCACCCTGCACTTGGGGTAATCAACGAGGGCTTGAAGAGTATAACACTCTCTTGCCATCAGCAAGTTTTCTGTCGCCGTTGCCGGGGACTCCAATCTACAAGATAGGGGAGTTGCACACTATGTTTTATCTTTGCTTTTTAGTCTTGGTAGTTTACCTTTCAGTTTTTACTTTAGTGTGTTTTATGAAAAATCAAAAAATATATATTATGTCTAGTTCCTTACTTGCCAATCAATGTCTAACTTCTTTGAAACTAGATCTTATTGGCATGGAGGATTCACCGAGGATCAATAAAAGTGGTACAAGGAACACCGCTTGTCTCAAAAGGGGATACACTTATGGAAACAAATACATCAGCTGTATGAGTATGCTAGAAACTTGTGCTCAATATATAATATATCTTTCTGCAGGAATGAATCTTGTTGCTTTATGAGGCACAAACACCTTGCTTTCCAATGTGAGTACAATGATGATGAAACCTTAGCTTCTTATGCTAAGAGAAACTATGATTTTTATGATGCAGAGCCAATAGAAGAATTTGTTGCTTATAAGGGTGCCTATGAAATTACTTCTCTTCTTAGAAATATTGATGATGCCCCTTAAAAATCTGAGAGTCTTGCTATACTTAACTATTGTTTGGAAAATTATGATGCAAATTATTATATTACTGATCATCTTGAGAGGATCTCTCCCCCAAAGGAAGAGACTAATGATTTGCAGGACTCTATGGAAGAAGAAATTGATGAAACTGAAAGCTCCTTGGATGAAAAAGAGGAGGAGAGTGACGAACAAAATGAGGAAGAATGGATCCGTCCATGTATACCTTCTAATGAGAGTAACTCTTTGAATCTTACCTTATATGAGTGTTATGATCCTAGGTACTTTTTTTTTACTTTTTAGAAAGTCAAGTTGGATTCTTTTGAAATATCCCTTTTGATGAAGTTGATGCCTTCTATGCTTATGGCCATGATGCCACTATGGATGATGCTTACGGAGATGAACTTTCTATAGTTCCTCATGTTAAGCATGAAATCGTTGCTATTGCACCCACACTTGATTTTCCTATTATCCTTTTGAAATCTCCACATATTCCGGAGAATTGTGCTCTTATTGAGGCTCAATGTGATGGGATGCATTTATCTTATGATCCAAAAGACCGTGTTGAAAACTATACACGTGTGCTTGTAGGTCATGAACAACATGATTTATGTGATAGTTATATTCTTGATGTTGTTCATGATACTACTGAAAATTATTTTGAGAGAGGGAAGTTTGGTTGTAGAAACTTCCATATTAATAAAACTCCTCTCTTTATGTTGAAAGTTTTAAAGTTGTTCTTGTTCCACCTTCCTATGCTGGTTTCATTGTGCCTCTTTGATTTATTTTATTACAAGATGCCTATGCATAGGAAGTGGGTTAGGCTTAAATATGTTTCATATTTGCTTCTTGATGCTCTCTTTTGCTTCAAAAATTCTTATTCTGGTGGGAGCATCTTCTATAATCTTTAAGCCTAGCTAATGGCTTTAAAGAAGCGCTTTCGGGAGGCAGCCCACAATGAATTTAGGGGTTTCTTTTTTCTTTTCTTCTGTTTTTAGTGGTCTTGATGATTTTTACTACTGTAGCAACTTCATTGTATCTTTACTTTTCAAGCTTTGTGCCTTTTATAGCCTCATACGACAAGGGAAGTGAAAGTTGTGACACGCTGTCCAGAAAATAGATTCTGTCCTTGTGACTAGAAAAATCAGAGAAAAATCCCAGTTCATCTTTTTGAGCTGAAATTTTTACACAGCATGCTCTATACAATTACGAAACTTGCGTATGTTCTGAGTTTTTTGATTTGAGTTGCAGAAGTATCCCTAAAAAATTCTTATCTATATGCTTTTCTGTTTTTCACAGATTCTGCCACATTTTGTCTCTCCTTACTTTTGCAAACCTTAAGCTTGCTTTTTCTTTGCAAAAAACTACAGTAGCTCTTCAAGATTATCTTTATTCCCAGTGGAGAAAAATTATTTTATTAGGGTACTAACCTCTCTAATCAGTCTACAATGAGTTATGTATGAAGGGAGTTTTCAAGTGTGCGATGGAAGATGATGAAAGAAGATCTTAGAGTGTCAAACGCTCAAGCTTGGGGATGCCCATGTGCACCCCCAATAAATATTCAAGGAGACTCAAGAGTATAAGCTTGGGTATGCCCCCGTGCATCCCCTTCTTCATCAACAATTATCAGTTAGTCTCTCGTTGCACTATATTTTTATCGCTTCATGCGTTATGTGCTATACTTGGAAGCGTCTCGCTCTTTACTTTTCTAGGTTTGTTTTTTCTTTGTTTGCTGTAGTAACAAGTTAGATCCCAGGTTACTTACTCTTTTGTTTGAGAGAGATACACGCGCCGCTTGAACTAGAACTCCTCATAGGATTTGCATGCTTATTCTTTCAGCTGTGAGTTGTTCTTTTTCTTTTCTTAGCTTCTGCTCTGTTTAGTTGTAGTGCTTTAGTTTTACTAGATCTTTACTTTTGTTTTAGGTTGAACATTCTATAGGTTGCATGTTTTATCTTGTTAGAGAGTTTTCCTGTTGCACTGAGTTTTGTGTCTTGACTAGAAGTAGGTAGTTAAAGTTTCTCTTCTCTTTGTAGTAGTAACTTGCAATAGTTTTGAGGTATTGACTAGAGTAATGTTTGAACTTTTGGTGTCAAGAGCTCAAGCCTATTAGTGATAGATGTCGTATTTTGAGAAATCCGTGTGTTTTTCGAAAACCAAAAGAACCCCTGTTGAGAACTCTAGCTACTAGATGGATCACTAACCTCTAGAGGGTTCGAATATTGGAGAACACTCACGTACCATGAGTCAAGAATGCGCAAGGATAACCAAACCCCCATACACTCCTCCTCGGGGTACTTGTCTCTCTGTGAACCTCCTGATTAGATTGAGAGTTACCGATAATAAGTGAATGAGTTCTTCGGACTAATGTGAGTATTCGAAAGTTGACACTTCCACCCACCTATATTTTTTCTAGCCTCTTCGGTACCGTGCATTGCCCTTTCTCACCTTGAGAGTTGGCGCATACTTCGCCGGTACATCCAAACCCTTGGCACGATACGCTCTGTCATCATAAACCTCCTTATATCTTTCCTCAAAACAGCCACCATACCTACCTACAAGGCATTTCCATAGCCTTTCCGAGATACATTGCCATGCAACATCCATCTTCTCATGACTTGATCCTCATGTCATACATTTGCATCATGATAGTTATATCTTCTTTATGTGAGTACCTTTGTAAAGTGTGAAAGATCTCCTATATTCTTGTAAAATATAGAGTGTTGCCCCTAAAGTGAGGAAAAGATCCCAAAGAGGAGAAAATCAAAAGATCCCAAAGAGGACAAATGAGAGTTAAATAGAAAGAGCCATGAGGCCACCAAAAAAATACAAAAAAATACAAAAAAGAGAAACATAAATAAAAAGAGAGAAGGGGGGCACACTACTATTCCTTTTGAGAGATCCACACTAGTACTTCATCCTCTATCCCTTGTACTCCATAGAGATCATCTTCATGCATATAGCTATGTGGGGACCCTCACACTATAGAACTTGGCTTGTATATTCCAATGATGAGCCTCCTCAAACGAGCTCTAGGTCTTCTTGAGCAAGCAAGTTAGATGCACCCCCACTAGTTCCTTTGGAGAGCTTACCTTAGCTCATATGTGCATCCGTTCCATGGCAATCCATACTCCTCACATCATATCTATCATATGTCCTTCTCTCGCCTATGATTGTCCTCATTGATGTGAGCCTTTCACACCTTTTTTGTCTTCCTCCTCCACCTTCTTTCTGTTTCGCCTTTTAGGTTAGGTGTCAACTTTCTTGCTCATGCTCATCCATTGCATGAGTGCTCAAAATATCGAAATGGAGTGGATCGGTTTGACTTGTACCTGACTAGTAGTCTGGGGACGAGTCAAGATAAAAATCCAAAGGAGACTAAGTGTGAAACTTTAGTAGATAGTTGTTCTCAACAATTACCTTTTTTTCTCTCGTATTTCCCTATCCCCTGCTTGCACGCAAACACCACCTGGAGACATTCGAGTCGCGGACAGCAAGAGCTCTTGCACCTTTTGTTCTTTTGTTGCTTGTGTCAATGCTAATATAGACTCTTGCTTGTTAAGACTTGAATTGAATTGCCTGCTTTGATTGCTTTACTTAAAAGTCCTTTTATGGTTGTGTGTCATGTCACCACAGAAATTATGCTTGTTATCATTTACCTACTCGAGGACGAGCAGGAATTAAGCTTGGGGATGTTGATACGTCCCAAACGTATCTATAATTTCTGCTTGCTCCATGCATGTTTTGTGTGACTTTGCCATGTTTTGCTTGAACTTTCACACACTTTTGTGCATATTTGGACTAATCTATTAACCTAGTGCACCCAGCTGCCAGTTGCTGTTTTCTGCTGTTTTTGTATTTCAGGTTTTTCGGCCATTAAAAGTGCTCCAAAAAATCCGGAAAAATCAGATAAAAAATCAGCGTCACGGAAGCTTTCGGAATCACCAAAGCAGCGGAGGAGGGCCACCACATGGCAGCCAGGAGGGCAGGTGGCGCGGCCCCACCCTGGGCCGCGCCAGGGACCCTCCTGACTGCCTCGTGGGTCCCCTCGACACCCCCTTCGCCTATATTTACCCCTCGGGGTGGAAACCCCTAATACGGACTCCTCTTTCGCGATCTCGCCTCTATACCGCCGCCGCCGCCGTTTCAAGATCGGGGCTGTCTGGAGAAGCTGCTCCGGCACCCTGCCGGGAGAAGCTACCCCCTGCGAGAGACCATCCATAGCCATGGACGCCTCCCGTATGTACCGTGAGTAGTTTCCCTTGGACCATGGGTCCGTGACCAGTAGCTATGTGATCTATCTCTCCCTTCTTTGTGCTTCCACTTTCGAGACTTCGTGGGCTGCCTCAAATGATCAAGGCACCTTTGTAATTTTTTGCCGTTGCTATGCTGAGTTTGATTGGATCTGATGGATTATGAGACTATGTTCAGATTGTGATGAGTAATATATTTGGTTCTTCTCTTTTATATTTTGTTCTTGAGTAAATTCTTGCATGTTCTCCGTTGCCGTATTTTACTTTGGCCAAGTGATTTGTTGCAACTCCAAGAGGGAGCGTTATGCTTGATTGTGGGATCAGCCCCTTGATGTCTAGCTTGAGTGACAGAAACATGAGACTAGGGGATGTGCTGTTGCCACCAGGGATAAAACAACGGTGCTTGTATCCACGGGTGCAAGGATTGTTTACTTTACGCAAAGTTCTTTAAATGCAGTTGTCTGTTGCTTTGAGTTTACACGTTGGGTGGGATTCGCAACTTAATACCAGCGAGATGTTCTGGATAGATATCTCAAGGTGGATGATTCGTAGTAGATGCAGATGGATTTCGGTCTACTTACCTTAGCGTACTGCCCATTGATTTTGAGCCCTTCCTTTCTTTGCAGCATAGTTAGCATTGCGGTGCCTTCATAATCCTGTCAATTGCCCATCTGTGATTTGTTTACCTCGCTAGCACTTTTATCGTCTTTTGGGAGAGAGACATCACTAGTGAAACTCACGCGACCTTAGTCCATCTTCATATCATTGTTTACACCCTCAATTTACTTTCAGTCTTTACTTTCAGTTGCCACTATCATTATCTCTTGCGTTGATCCTTTGTAAACGGAAAGGCCGGAGGAATTGACAACTCCTCTGTACTCGTTGGGAGCAATGCTATTTGTATCTTGTGTGCAGGTCAGGTGAAGTAGCAACCTCGGCGCCATTCTTCACTTTACCACCTTCTTGTATCCATCGGAGTCCTACGGGAGACAAACCTTGGTATCTTTGCCAAGGGAAAACTTTCCGCTGCACTATATCTCACCCTGCACTTGGGGTAATCAACGAGGGCTTGAAGAGTATAACACTCTCTTGCCATCACACCTTCGCCGATAAAAGTAAAAGTAAGGTATTGGGCCTCGAGAGAGTTGCTATCTCTCGAGACCAACACATTGACAAAGTCATGCTGGTTGAATCCCTCGGGTATAACCTAATGTCTGTTTCTATGCTATGTGATCTTGACCTCATTGTTCTCTTTGGAAAATATGGATGTGTTGTTAAAATGGTTAGTGATTACTCCATCGTCTTCCGAGGAGTTAGGAAAGGTGACCTGTATATTGTAGATTTTTCTGAAGGTCCTCAGGTCGCTACTTGGCTCATGGCTGTAACACCCCGGGTGTCACGCTACAGTAACCCAACAGTAATCACTGTTGTTGGAACAATAATCTTTTTGCTACAGTCAAATCACTGTTGCTAATTTCACTTTGATCACCTTTGCATTGATCCTTTCAATAATCATGTTGGGTGATATTCAAAAACAATGTGATCATGGACCTTGTTCATCATGAATCAATAAAAAGTCCAACCCTTTTCATTTGAATTCAAATCAAATCTTGAAATGTCTTGGGTGCAATATTAAAACATAGGTGACAATTAAAGTTTGTCCAAGAATTGCCCAACCACTTTTATAAATTCACTAATAATCTCTGGACCAGGTTGGTATAGTTGTTGTTATTTATTGTGCTATAAAATAATGCAAACAAATAAAACAGTAGATTAAACAGTCCTAATTAAATAATTATTATTTAAATAAAATGATGAATGATTTTATTTACAGTTCAAACTTTAAGTAGCCACTGTATATTACCTAACAATAAAATTGGAGCAAGTCTTACATTTAACAAAACTTATTTGATGCCAAAACAAAATAGAAACATAGATGAAAAGGAAACAAAAATGGAAAATGCAAAATCCCTATACTACGCCCAGGGCAAAGCCCAGCTAACGGCCTAGCCAGCCCACCTTGGCCCCCTGGTGCCCTAGACAGCACGCCCGAGCCGATCCTCTCTCACGCACGATCTCTCTCCTTCCCGTTCCCCTCCTGGCCCCGATCCCCTCCCTACTCTGGAACCGCGGCGGCGGCTACGCCTGGCCTCCGCGCTGCGCTGCCCCCCCCCTCGGGACGCCCCCCCCCCCCGCACGGAGACCCCGCTGCCGCTCCTCCTCGCGCTCCCCCGTGCCTGCTGCCCTCCCCGACGAGGCGCTGTGAGCTCCTACTTCCTTTTCCCCCTCCCTAGTCGTCGTTCCGTGCCGTAGAACCCCCCCCCCTCCGCCACGTCCATACTCCGGCCATCGCCGTGCTCGTCACAGCCGCGTGCCCCTGCCCTGTGTAGCTCACGCGCGCGTGGCCGTCGTCCCGCTTTTTCCCTGCTGGTTGCCGACGCAGCGATGCTTTGCTGCTGCTGCGTGGTTCCATGGACGGGTGTGTCCAACCTCCAACTCCAACGTGCGTGCGTGGTGTGTGACAGTGTGTGTGTGCATGGTGTGTGCGTGCCGTGTATTTGTGTTGTTTGTGCGTGCTCACGGCTGGCTGGCCGCCGCCACAGGCCGCTGGCCGCTGCTGGCTGCCGCCTGCTCGTGGTCGCCGCTGCAGTCTGGAACTGCTTGCTGCTGTTGCCGCTGGGTGCTGCTACCTATTACTACTGCTGCTAGAAACTTAACTGAACTCTTTTTTTTACAGGAACAAACAGTAGCAGAGAAACAATTAAATGAAGTTTTATGTGGATAAAAATAATATGTGCATAAAGTAGACCTAACCATCTCTACTTTGTTCCATTGGACAAACCTCATTTAATGCAAGGATTAAATCGTACGAAATTCACAAAATGCAAGTTTATGTTAACAAGAAAACGACAGAAAACAATTTATCCTGGTAGCTACTTTGGAGCTATTAATAACTAATTTACAACAATGTTTTATGCAAATTGAACCCATGGCATACTAGTATAACTTATATATATTGCAAACTATCCATAGAAAGTACCCCAATTTGAGCTATAGATCAACAATTATTAACTTACAAAGATTGAGCTAAATAACAGTAATCTGTAATTAACAATTTGTACCACTGTTTAGGCAATGTTTTAACTAGGTAAATGAAATGTTTTAAAGTTGAAACTTGTACCACATTAAAGACCACCTAAAACTAATCAACTTTGATATGGGGCACTAATTCATAGGATTTATAAATCACTAGTTATAACCATTTGAAAACTGCTAAAAATGTTCATACTTAGCCAAATTTCAGAAACCCCAAAGTGGGTCGATGACATATGGGTCCCACTTTGACCTTGTTGGCTTGCACCCCCCTGGCCCACATGTCAGGTTTGACCAATCAACCTGCTGACAGTTGGGTCCCACCTGTCAGTTGACCAGTCAATTTTACTGTTCTGGATAATGTTACATTTTATTAATAATAAATCCAGAAATTGGTTTAAAATGAATTAAACTTAAAAAATTCAATATCTTTTAAACCGTAATTCAGATTCAAAAAACTTTATACATCAAAGTTGATTAGAAAAATATGTAAAATAATAATACGCTATCCGTATGTCTACCACCTACCGAACATCGACATTCCCCCCCTTCGGGCCGTCTGTCGATAATTCCCGGTACCGATTTACGTTGCCCGGATGTAAAACTGTTGTATACGAAAATTTCTCAGAACGGATCACCGAGTTCGGATATGATACCCATACCCCCTGTAACACCCTCACTGTCATGAAACAGTAATCACTACAGTAATCATTTTGATAATGATTATTACTGTTGCAAATCATGCCATGATGATTTTGCTTTTGATCCCATTCAAAATGCCTTTTGGGTTATATTAAAAATAATGTGACAATTAAATCTTGTCCAAAAATTGTGAAACCACTTTCATAAAATCACTAATAATCAGTGGGCCATGTCCATGTGATTGTGGTTATTTGTTATGCCTCTGAAAAATCCAGACAATTCTTGGAAGTGCTATAACAACACTATTGGTCATTTAAAAATTCCAAACAAATGTCAAATGACTTTATAAAAGTCCAATACTTTTTGTAGCCCTCTGGTAAGTTCCAATACTAATTATGGTATTGTTTTCATGATTTATAAAAATGCCTAAGCTACTAAAACAATTACAAAAAAAAAATTAAAACATAAAAAAAAGAGCTATGTAACGCCCGGGGCGGAACCCCCCCACTGGGCCGGCCATCCCACCCCCCACCTAACCTTGCCCCCTGTACAAGGCCCCGAGCCCCCGGGGTCAACCCCGTCGCCCCGATCGGATCTCAACCCCCCCCCTCGTTCGTCTCTGCGCCCCCCGCTCCTTGAGACGCCGCCGGCCTCCCCGGCCTCCTCCGCCCCCAGGCTCCGGCCGCCTCCGCGCCGGCTCCCTCTTGCGCCGCCCTCCGCCTCCCCGGGGTCGCCTCGCAGAGGCCCTTGACGACGCGGCGCCCCTACTGCCCCGAGCTTAGCTCCTCGCCCTCCACAGCCCAGCCGCCCAAACTCCGGCGAACTCCGGCTGCCGCGACCTCTCCCCCTCCCCCACAGTGAGCCGCCGCGCCCGTTCCTCCCCTCCCCCGCTCGGCTCGCCGCCGTTTTGGCCACCTGCACGAGCCGTGGCCGCCATGGCCGGACCCGTGCTCACCGCGCCCAGCCAGACGCCGCTCGCGCGCGCGTGCCCCCGCACGGCTGCGCCGCCAACGGCCAGGGAGGCTGCTGGCCTCCCACGCTCCCGTCGTGCCCCCCCCTAGCCGGAGTGCTTCCCACCCGTGGCCGCCGTGCCTCTGGTTGCCGGCGTGGGCACGCCATGAACTAGCCCCGACTAACCCCCTGTTAGCACTAACCCACTCCTAACCCACTGACATATGGGTCCCACCTCACTTAAGCACCTGTTTAAAATATAACTAAACTGTTAGCTGTGTAGTATCTATGACATGTGGAGCCCACTCCCTGATAATTAAATGTTAGATTAAAATAAACCTTGTTAGCCTCCAAGTCTATGACAGTGGGGCCCCACTGGTCAGTTGACCAGTCAACCTTACAGATGGGTCCCCTCTGTCAGCTTTGACCCAGTCAAATATTCATTTTGGATAATGTCTGTTTAATTGATTAAATTAAATCCAGAAAATCTATTAAATTGATTTAAACTTCAAAAATTAATATCTTTTAAACCGTAAGTCTGATTCAAAAACTTTATACATAAAAATTGATCAGAAAAATATAACGAATACGGATACGCTATCCGTTGGTCTACCAGCCCCCCTAACATACCGAACATCGAACCGTCCCCCTCCGGTAGCACTGTCCGATAATTAGTTGGTATCGTAAAACTCTCCGGATGAATTTATTCTGAACACGAAAGTTGTTCAGAATAGTTCAACTAGTACGGATACATCACCCATACGTTTTCGGATGTCCACGACACCTCCGGCATGATATTTCCCCCTCCGGACACCCTAACCGGTAATTACCCGGAACTGAAAGTTCATCCCCGGATGAATTTCCGTTCCGAGCAATGTGTATCATACAACGTTAGAGTCTCGTTAACATTTCATATGCCATGTCTTGTTTTTGTATTTCTATTATTGCTGTGTATTTATTGTTTCTTCCCCCTCTCTTATTGTTCGATAGTCTCGACGTCCGCTGCTGATGCCCCTGTGATCGACTACTTCGTCGACGACCGTACCTCTACCGTCGAGCTACCAGGCAAGCAGAGCCATTTTCCTTCCCCAGATATCACCTACCTTTCCGTACTTTTCTTGCACAAGGCATGGTTACTGCTGCTGCTACGTTACAATCCTATTCAATTGCATAGCATGTTTTTGTCGCCCCTTGATGTACCTTCCTATATCCTATGCTGCCTTATAAATATATATAATATTAAGCAGTAAACCCTGCGCATTGTTAGCTAGGATTAGATAGCGGGCCGTGATCACTCTGGTGAGTGAACGCGGATTACAAAATATTATAACTGCAACAGGTACGGATCAATGCAGACGCCCTAGGGAACCTACAACGGCGAGACTCTGCCGAGTCGCTTCGAGTTTGACTTACTAGTGGGCGGACTCGTATTTCACTCTCGTCGACTCAGTAGCGTAGCATCACTGGGATGATATGAGGGTATTCCTCTTTAGTTCATTCCGCTGGTGTCTCGGCACCACCGGGGTGATACGAGAATATTCCTCTTTAGTTCGTTCCGCTGATGTCTTTGTCGAACCTCTTCAAGTGTACCATCGAGGGTGATTCTTCCTGGTTTCACTTGATGGTAGGCAATCGAATCAACTGGTGTCCTTACAGGTAAGGAGTCGAGTGACCCAACGGTGCCCGCGCAGAGTATCTTAGCGGAACGACAGGTGAGGTGTATTCCACCGGTGTGCGGCGGGCCTGGTACTGTTCGTGGCTGAAGGATTTCCTGTTGTACGAAAGTCGAGCTCTTCGGAGCAAACGCGAGACAAGGTAAGGAGACGGTTCACCTTGTTGGTAACCGCACGAGTTGGTGGGACGACAGGGCAGGCACAGACATTACTGGTGGTCCTGGCTGCTGTCGTTGTCCGCGACTCATTCAATAAGGGGCAACGATAACGGTTTTCTCGACAGAAAATTAATAAAATGCTTAACGGGTTCGGCGGATGACTTGAGTAGCCCTTTGGCTTGTACGCACTACCTATACGTGGGATTACGCGTATGGGCGCCTCCGCAATGTAGCCTCGTTCGAAAGCTCTGAAAGACGTCCAGTTCAGCATTGCGGCAGGGACGGATCGCGCTGTGGCGTTGGAATTCACCCTCCTCGCAACGACCCGGAGAGCGAGGGGTGATAGGCCCATGACCCCCTTGCACTTAGGGCTGTAGACCGGCGGGGACCTCTCTGATGAGTCGTAGGATGGACTGCGTTGTGTCGGATAGCCTCGGTGGGGTGCTCCCTAACCAGGTGTACGCCACCCTGGAGATCCGAGCATGTAGTGTCACACTAGTGCACCTCTGCAGGGAAGATTAATCTATCGATAGCCGTGTCCACGGTAACAGATCCTATCACTACAAACTACTAGTATTAAACTGTTGGTTCTGGGTTTTCTCCCTCGCGGGGATGTCGCGGGAGGGAACTCAGAGGCATTGTTAATTATGATTACAACTTATTATTATACAATGCTGCAGCAACTTCTGCTGCATTGTTACTTTCATTACTGTTATATTAAACAGTTGGCTGATTCTTACCTCATGCTGCAAGACTCGTCGGAAGATGCTAGTCTTCGATAGGCCTAGCTTCTCTTCCTTGCTCTGAACTTTCTACCTTGCAGTCCACTATATACAGCCTCCCCTTTCCATTTGATACAAATGCATAAATGCTTAGTAGCGGACGTAAGACTCGAGGGTATGCTAGATACTCACCCTTGCTTTATTTCCCCACTTTTTGTTTTGCCTGATCGGCCGCTGCAGTCGACGTTGGAGCCCAGGAGCAGGAGATCCCCGATGTCAACCACCGCAACATGAAGATCCCCGATGCCTTCTACGACGTCGAGTTCCATTTTGACCAGGAGTAGTTTGGAGGTTCCCAGGCAGGAGGCTCGCCTTTTCGATCGTTGATGATATTTGTGATAGCCTTCTTAAGGCAACCTTTTATCCTTGTGTCTGTACTCAGATACTATTGCTTCCGCTGACTTTGTGCTCTCGAGCTGTTGTATTCGAGCCCTCGTGGCCCCTGGCTTGTATTAAACAACTTGTATTATTTTTATTTGTAGAGTTGTGTTGTGATATCTCACCGTGAGTCCCTGATCTCGATCGTGTACCTTGCGTGTATGATTACTGTACACGGTCTGATTTTGGGGACGTCACAAGTTGGTATCAGAGCCGACTGCCTGTAGGACACCCCTTCCAACTCCTTGGTCGAAGTCGAGTCTAGTCTTTGCAAAACTACTTTACTAACAGTGTCGTGTGGCTTATCGGCCCACGTCGCAAAAACTGGGTGGTATTAGGATCTTTTTCTCCGTACCTTTACTCTGGGACTCCGCTCTCTCATCTTTTCGGGTTAGGGATTTTACTAACTCTGACATTAGGATCTCGTGGCCGCATCTACCCGGAGAGCCCTGCATTCCCGATGATCGCCTGATTCACCTGAAGATTCCGAAGATTACTCTTTGATAATTCCCGAGAACCTACGTGTTCATCGCCTTTGCAATCCCCTGCCACCGATAAGTCCGTATGGATGATTGCATCCACCTCCCGATCTGGAAAACACGATTCCCTTGTACTCAAGCATCGCATTATTCCGATGCTTCTATCACTCGATGCCTTTGCATTCTTTCTCCTCCCGATTGAGTGCCGATACTCACATCGGATCCTTTGCGAACCATCCGACCTTTTTGTGGGTTATTATCCGACTAATCTTACGTGGCTTATTCCATGTGCCAATTGGATTCGTCGTGTGAAATACCCTCCCTGCCCCTCGATGATTTGTGTTATAGTCGACAACCTCCCTTGTCTCCGTGCCAATACAACTTGATCATATATATCGTGCTCTGCTTTCCCTTGGGAAGGTTATACACGTGATACTTGTGTATCATCACTTTTTCCCGTCCATTGGTCTGTTGATCAGACAATGACATTTACCTTTCCGTTGGTCTGTTTGATCAGACAACCATGTTTTACCTTACATTGGTCTGTTTAATCTTTCGTGTGATATAAATTATCTGAGCAGCGATGATTCCCTGCTTATGTAAACACCTCGGTGTACTACCTCGTCAGTAACACCTTGTTACCATTGTTGATGACATTTCGGTAACCACTGTGACGAGAGCTTTGCCAATTGTTCCGCCTCGTCTTAACAAGCAGAAAATATGTTCTCTTCACCCCGCCCTTGGTACCGACGTCGTTGCCGAGATAACTGACGAAATGTTCTCTGACAAACCTTGCATCGCGATCGCATGGAATGTCGCCACCCTTCTTACTCCATGTGGGCCCATAACCCACAGTTCCACAGGATCGAAACCTGACTCTTGTCATCTACCTTGCGATATTCGACCCGATATCATGCTTATGCCTAATGCTCTGAACCCCTGTCCATCATCCATCATCGACATCGAATGCATGCCTATCCGCCTGAGACTTCTGATGCGTTCTTTTATTCTCTCAATGTGCTACGCATACCCCGATAATCCGTCATAACCCTCGGATGACAGTGTCATGTTGGCATGATGGCTCCTAACATCACCGTCGAAGTTGAAGGAGTTGGGCTCCTTGCTACCCCCACCCACACATTCTCAAGCTTGTCACCATCAACCTTGTTTTGGTGATGGTTTGACTGGAAACCCGCACGGCTGCAATCTATTGTGGCACTAAAGTTGTTCAACTTTTTCACCCTTCGGTTGAGATGCTGAACAGCCCTACCCAACGAGTCTGTGGCTATACGCGTGGAACGCTTCACCTCTAAAACGCAGAAGAGTTCGTTAAAGTTCTGTGGTCAAATCATGTTGAGCATGAGGCCACTCCTGAACGTGAAGCTCGCCTACGCAAAAAAAATACAGAATTTTTTTCTTCCACCACTCAAATTCTCGGGACGAGAATTCTTTGTAGTGGGGGAGATTTGTAACACCCTCACTGTCATGTAACAGTAATCACTACAGTAATCATTTTGATAATGATTATTACTGTTTCAAATAATGCCATGATGATCTTTGCTTTTGATCCCATTCAAAATGCCTTTTGGGTTATATTAAAAATAATGTGACAATTAAATCTTGTCCAAAAATTGTGAAACCACTTTTATAAAATCACTAATAATCAGTGGGCCATGTCCATGTGATTGTGGTTATTTGTTATGCCTCTGAAAAATCCAGACAATTCTTGGCAGTGCTATAACAACACTATTGGTCATTTACAAATTCCAAACAAATGTCAAATGACTTTATAAAAGTCCAATACTTTTTGTAGCCCTCTGGTAAGTTGCAATACTAATTATGGTATTGTTTTCATGATTTATAAAAATGCCTAAGCTACTAAAACAATTACAAAAAAAATTTGAAACATAAAAAAAAGAGCTATGTAACGCCCGGGGCGGAACCCCCCCACTGGGCCGGCCATCCCACCCCCCCACCTAACCTTGCCCCCTGTACAAGGCCCCGAGCCCCCGGGGTCAACCCCGTCGCCCCGATCGGATCTCAACCCACCCTCGTTCCTCTCTGCGCCCCCCGCTCCTCGAGACGCCGCCGGCCTCCCCGGCCTCCTCCGCCCCAGGCTCCGGCCGCCTCCGCGCCGGCTCCCTCTTGCGCCGCCCTCCGCCTCCCCGGGGTCGCCTCGCAGAGGCCCTTGACGACGCGACGCCCCTACTGCCCCGAGCTCAGCTCCTCGCCCTCCACAGCCCAGCCGCCCCAACTCCGGCGAACTCCGGCTGCCGCGACCTCTCCCCTTCCCCCACAGTGAGCCGCCGCGCCCGTTCCACCCCTCCCCCGCTCGGCTCGCCACCTTTTTGGCCACCTGCACGAGCCATGGCCGCCATGGCCAGACCCGTGCTCACCGCGCCCAGCCAGACGCCGCTCGCGCGTGCCCCCGCACGGCTGCGCCGCCACCGGCCAGGGAGGCTGCTGGCCTCCCACGCTCCCGTCGTGCCCCCCCTAGCCGGAGTGCCTCCCACCCGTGGCCGCCGTGCCTCTGGTTGCCGGCGTGGGCACGCCATGAACTAGCCCCGACTAACCCCCTGTTAGCACTAACCCACTCCTAACCCACTGACATATGGGTCCCACCTAACTTAAGCACCTGTTTAAAATATAACTAAACTGTTAGCTGTGCAGTATCTATGACATGTGGAGCCCACTCCCTAATAATTAAATGTTAGATTAAAATAAACCTTGTTAGCCTCCAAGTCTATGACAGTGGGGCCCCACTGGTCAGTTGACCAGTCAACCTTACAGATGGGTCCCCTCTGTCAGCTTTGACCCAGTCAAAGATTCCTTTTGGATAATGTCTGTTTAATTGATTAAATTAAATCCAGAAAATCTATTAAATTGATTTAAACTTCAAAAATTAATATCTTTTAAACCGTAAGTCTGATTCAAAAACTTTATACATAAAAATTGATCAGAAAAATATAACGAATACGGATACGCTATCCGTTGGTCTACCACCCCCCCTAACATACCGAACATCGAACCGTCCCCCTCCGGTAGCACTGTCCGATAATTAGTTGGTATCGTAAAACTCTCCGGATGAATTTATTCTGAACACGAAAGTTGTTCAGAGTAGTTCAACTAGTCCGGATACATCACCCATACGTTTGTCGGATGTCCACGACACCTCCGACATGATCTTTCCCCCTCCAGACACCCTAACCGGTAATTACCCGAAACTGGCAGTTCATCCCCGGATGAATTTCCGTTCCGAGCAATGTGTATCGTACAACGTTAGAGTATCGTTAACATTTCATATGCCATGTCTTGTTTTTGTATTGCTATTATTGCTGTGTATTTATTGTTTCTTCCCCCTCTCTTATTGTTCGGTAGTCTCGACGTCCGCTGCTGATGCCCCTGTGATCGACTACTTCGTCGACGACCGTACCTCTACCATCGAGCTACCAGGCAAGCAGAGCCATTTTCCTTCCCCAGATATCACCTACCTTTGCGTACTTTTCTTGCACTAGGCATGGTTACTGCTGCTGCTACGTTACAATCCTATTCAATTGCATAGCATGTTTTTGTCGCCCCTTAATGTACCTTCCTATATCCTATGCTGCCTTATAAATATATATAATATTAAGCAGTAAACCCTGCGCATTGTTAGCTAGGATTAGATAGCGGGCCGTGATCACTCTGCTGAGTGAACGCGGATTACAAAATATTATAACTGCAACAGGTACGGATCAATGCAGACGCCCTAGGGAACCTACAACGGCGAGACTCTGCCGAGTCGCTTCGAGTTTGACTTACTAGTGGGCGGACTCGTATTTTACTCTCGTCGACTCAGTAGCATCGCATCACTGGGATGATATGAGGGTATTCCTCTTTAGTTCATTCCGCTGGTGTCTCGGCACCACCGGGGTGATACGAGAATATTCCTCTTTAGTTCATTCTGCTGATGTCTTTGTCGAACCTCTTCAAGTGTACCATCGAGGGTGATTCCTCCTGGTTTTACTTGATGGTAGGCACTCGAATCAACTGGTGTCCTTACAGGTAAGGAGTCGGGTGACCCAACGGTGCCCGCGCAGGGTATCTTAGCGGAACGACAGGTCAGGTGTATTCCACCGGTGTGCAGCGGGCCTGGTACTGTTCGTGGCCAAAGGATTTCCTGTTGTACGAAAGTCGAGCTCTTCGGAGAAAACGCGAGACAAGGTAAGGAGACGGTTCACCTTGTTGGTAACCGCACGAGTTGGTGGGACGACAGGGCAGGCACCGACGTTACTGGTGGTCCTGGCTGTTGTCGTTGTCCGCGACTCATTCAATAAGGGGCAACGATAACGGTTGTCTCGACAGAAAATTAATAAAATGCTTAACGGGTTCGGCGGATGACTTGAGTAGCCCTTTGGTTTGTACGCACTACCTATACGTGGGATTACGCGTATGGGCGCCTCCGCAATGTAGCCTCATTCGAAAGCTCTAAAAGACGTCCAGTTCAGCATTGCGGCAGGGACAGATCGCGCTGTGGCGTTGGAATTCACCCTCCTCGCAACGACCCGGAGAGCGAGGGGTGATAGGCCCATGACACCCTTGCACTTAGGGCTGTAGACCGGCGGGGACCTCTCTGATGAGTCGTAGGATGGACTGCGTTGTGTCGGATAGCCTCGGTGGGGTGCTCCCTAACCAGGTGTACGCCACCCTGGAGATCCGAGCGTGTAGTGTCACACTAGTGCACCCCTGCAGGGAAGATTAATCTATCGATAGCCGTGTCCACGTTAACAGGACGCTTTATGCTGAAGCCAGATCCTATCACTACAAACTACTACTATTAAACTGTTGGTTCCGGGTTTTCTCCCTCGCGGGGATGTCGTGGGAGGGAACTCGGAGGCATTGTTAATTATGATTACAACTTATTATTATACAATGCTGCAGCAACTTCTGCTGCATTGTTACTTTCATTACTGTTATATTAAACTGTTCGCTGATTCTTACCTCATGCTGCAAGACTCGTCGGAAGATGCTAGTCTTCGATAGGACTAGCTTCTCTTCCTTGCTCTGAACTTTCTACCTTGCAGTCCACTATATACAGCCTCCCCTTTCCATTTGATACAAATGCATAAATGCTTAGTAGCGGACGTAAGACTCGCGGGTATGCTAGATACTCACCCTTGCGTTATTTCCCCCCTTTTTGTTTTGCCTGATCAGCCGCTGCAGTCGACGTTGGAGCCCAGGAGCAGGAGGTCCCCGATGTCGACCACCGCAACATGAAGATCCCCGATGCCTTCTACGACGTCGAGTTCCCTTTTGACCAGGAGTAGTTTGGAGGTTCCCAGGCAGGAGGCCTCGCCTTTTCGATCGTGGTTGATATTTGTGCTAGCCTTCTTAAGGCAACCTTTTATCCTTGTGTCTGTACTCAGATACTATTGCTTCCGCTGACTTTGTGCTCTCGAGCTGTTGTATTCGAGCCCTCGTGGCCCCTGGCTTGTATTAAACAGCTTGTATTATTTTTATTTGTAGAGTTGTGTTGTGATATCTCACCGTGAGTCCCTGATCTCGATCGTGTACCTTGCGTGTATGATTACTGTATACGGTCGGATTTTGGGGGCGTCACACCCCCACCACAACCCTCTAACATGCCGAACATCGAACCGTCCCCCTCCGGTACCGTCAGTGCGATGATTGTCCGATACCTATAAACTATCCGGATGAATTTGTTCTGAACAGGAAATTTGCTCGGAATGGATCAACTAACACGGATACATTATCCACATGTCTGACAGATGTCTCTAACACTGCAGAAATGGAACCTTCCCCCGCCGGATCATCGGTCCGGTAATCAACCAGTACTGATGAATCATCCCCGGGTAAATTCCTGCTCCGATCAAATCATCAAACATTGCGTTAGAGCCCCGTTGCTTTATATCTGCTATGTCATACACTTGTATTGCTATTATTGCTGTGTATTTATTGTTTCTCCCCCCTTTATTCTCCGATAGACCTCGTTGCTGCCGCCGACAACATCGTTGCCGAGTACGACTACTTCGTCGACGACCATACCTCTACCGTCGAGCTTCCAGGCAAGCAGAGCCATTTTCCTTACCTAGATATCGCCTATCTTTTCCGTACTTTCTTGCACTAGGCATTGTTACTGCTGCTGCTACGATTACAATCCTATTCAATTGCATAGCATGTTTTTGTCGCCCCTTGATGTACCTTTCCTTTGTCCTATGCTGCCTTATAAATATATATAAAATATTCAGCAGTAAACCCTGCGCATTGTTAGCTAGGTTTAGAATAGCGGGCCGTGATCACTCCGGTGAGTGAACGCGGATTACAAAATATTATAACTGCAACAGGTACGGATCAATGCAGACGCCCTAGGGAACTTACAACGGCGAGACTCTGCCGAGTCGCTTCGAGTTTGACTTACTAGTGGACGGACTCGTATTTCACTCTCGTCGGCTCAGTAGCGTAGCATCACTGGGATGATATGAGGGTATTCCTCTTTAGTTCATTCCGCTGGTGTCTCGGCACCACCAGGGTGATACGAGAATATTACTCTTTAGTTCATTCCGCTGATGTCTTTGTCGAACCTCTTCAAGTGTACCATCGAGGGTGATTCCTCTTGGTTTCACTTGATGGTAGGCACTCGAATCAACTGGTGTCCTTACAGGTAAGGAGTCGGGTGACCCAACGGTGTCCGCGCAGGGTATCTTAGCGGAACGACAGGTCAGGTGTATTCCACCGGTGTGCGGCGGGCCTAGTACTGTTCGTGGCCGAAAGGTATCATGTTGTACGAAAGTCGATCTCTTCGGAGCAAACGCGAGACAAGGTAAGGAGATGGTTCACCTTGTTGGTAACCGCACGAGTTGGTGGGACGTCAGGGCAGGCACCGACGTTACTGGTGGTCCTGACTACTGTCGTTGTCTGCGACTCATTCAATAAGGGGCAACGATAACGGTTGTCTCGTCAGAAAATTAATAAAATGCTTAACGGGTTCGGCGGATGACTTGAGTAGCCTTTTGGCTTGTACGCACTACCTATACGTGGGGTTACGCGTATGGGCGCCTCTGCAATGTAGCCTCGTTTGAAAGCTCTGAAAGACGTCCAGTTCAGCATTGCGGCAGGGACGGATCACGCTGCGGCGTTGGAATTCACCCTCCTCGCAACGACCCGGAGAGCGAGGGGTGATAGGCCCATGACCCCCTTGCACTTAGGGCTGTATACTGGCGGGGACCTCTTTGATGAGTCGTAGGATGGACTGCGTTGTGTCGGCTAGCCTCGGTGGGGTGCTCCCTAACCAGGTGTACGCCACCCTGGAGATCCGAGCGTGTAGTGTCACACTAGTGCACCCCTGCAGGGAAGATTAATCTATCGATAGCCGTGTCCACGGTAACAGGTCGCTTTATGCTGAAGCCAGATCCTATCACTACAAACTACTACTATTAAACTGTTGGTTTCGGGTTTTCTTCCTCGCGAGGATGTTGAGGAGGGGAACTCGGAGGCATTGTTAATTATGATTACAACTTATTATTATACAATGCTGCAGCAACTTCTGCTGAATTGTTACTTTCATTACTGTTATATTAAACTATTGGCTGATTCTTACCTCATGCTGCAAGACTCGTCGGAAGATGCTAGTCTTCGATAGGCCTAGCTTCTCTTCCTTGCTCTGACTTTCTACCTTGCAGTCCACTATATACAGCCTCCCCTTTCCATTTGATACAAATGCATAAATGCTTAGTAGCGGACGTAAGACTCGCGGGTATGCTAGATACTCACCTGCTTTATTTCCCCCCTTTTTTTGTTTTGCCTTATCGGCCGCTGCAGTCGACGTTGGAGTCCAGGAGCAGGAGATCCCCGATGCCGAGCACCGCAACATGAAGATCCCCGATGCGTTCTACGACGTCGAGTTCCTCTTTGACAAGGAGTAGTTTGGAGGTTCCCAGGCAGGAGGCCTCGCCTTTTCGATCGAGTGTTGATTTTTGTGCTAGCCTTCTTAAGGCAACCTTGTAACCTTGTGTCTGTACTCAGATACTATTGCTTCCGCTGACTTTGTGCTCTCGAGCTGTTATATTCGAGCCCTCGTGGCCCCTGGCTTGTATTAAACAGCTTGTATTATTTTTATTTGTAGAGTTGTCTTGTGATATCTCACCGTGAGTCCCTGATCTCGATCGTGTACCTTGCGTGTATGATTACTGTACACGGTCTGATTTTGGGGGCGTCACAAGTTGGTATCAGAGCCGACTGCCTGTAGGACACCCCTTCCAACTCCTTGGTCGAAGTCGAGTCTAGTCTTTGCAAAACTACTTTACTAATAGTGTCGTGTGGCTTATCGGCCCACGTCGCAAACTTGGTGGTATTAGGATCTTTTTCTCCGCACCTTTACTCTGGGATTCTACTCTCTTATCCTTTCGGGAAAATTTTCTAACTTTGACATTAGGATCTCGTGGTCACATCTACCCGGAGAGCCCTTCACCCAAGGTGATCGCTTGCTTCACCTAAAGGTTCCGAAGATACTCTTCGATAAATTCCCGAGAACCTACGTTTTCATCGCCTTTGCAATCCCCTGCCATCGATAAGTCCGTATGAATAATTACTTCCACCTCCTGATCTGGAAACTATAATTCCTTTGAACTTAAAAATCGAATTATTCCGATGCTTCTATCACCCGATGCCTTTGCATTCTTTATCCTTCTGTCTGAGTGCCGATACTCACATCAGATTCTTTGCGAACCACCCGGCCTTGGTGGATTATTATCCGACTAATCTTTCATGGCTTCTCCCATGTGTCAATTGGATTCATCGTGTGGAATACCATCCCTGCCCCTCGATGATTTGTGTTATGATCGACAACCTCCCTTGACTCTCTACCAATACAACTTGGTCGTGTATATCGTGCTCTGCTTTCCCTTGGGAAAGATATACACCTGATACTTGTGTATCATCACATTTTACCCTTCCATTGGTTTGCTTAACCTTTCTTGTGATGTGTCTTATCTGAGCAGTGATAATCCCCTGCTTATGTAAACACTTCGATGTACTACTTTGTTGGTACAACATGTTACTATCGTGGATAACCTTTCGGTTACCGCCGATGGGCGAAAGTTTTGCCGATTGGTCTGCCTCGTCTTAACGAGCAGAGATATGGTTCTCTTCGTCCCTTGCCCTTGGTACCGATGTTGTTGCCGACCTCGCTGAAAATTTGTTCCCTGACAAACCGTGCGTCGTGATTGCGTTGAATGTCACCACCCTTCTTATTCAATGTGGGCCCATAACTCACAGTTCCACAGGATCGAAACCTGACTCTTGTCACCTGCTTTGTGATGTTCATTCGGTATCAGACTCAATGCTTATGCCTGATGCTCTAGACCTCTTTTCATCATCCGTTATCGGCATCGAATGCATGCATATCCGCCTGAGACTTCTCATGCGTTCTTTTATTATCTCGATGTACTACGCATACCCCGGTAATCCGTCATGACCCTCGGATGCATCCCCGTTGGCCTAATGGCTCCTAACATCACCTTCGGAGTTGAAGGAGTTGGGCTCCTTGCTACCCCCACCCACATAGTCTCAAGTGGGCGACCATCAACCTTGTTTTGGTGATGGTTTGGTTGAAAACCACACGGCTGCAATCTATTGACACACTAGAGTTGTTCAACTTTTCACCCTTCGGTGAGATGGTGAACTCTACCATGACCTCTAAAAACACAGTCGAGTTCGTTAAGGTTCGGTGGTCAAATCATGTTGAGTATGAAGCCACTCCTGAACGTGAAGTTCGCCTTCGCGAAAAATACGGAATTTTTTTTTCTACCACTCAAATTCTCGGGACGAGAATTCTTGTAGTGGGGGAGATTTGTAACACCCCGGGTGTCACGCTACAGTAACCCAACAGTAATCACTGTTGTTGGAATAGTAATCTTTTTGCTACAGTCAAATCACTGTTGCTAATTTCACTTTGATCACCTTTGCATTGATCCTTTCAATAATCATGTTGGGTGATATTCAAAAACAATGTGATCATGGACCTTGTTCATCATGAATCAATAAAAAGTCCAACCCTTTTCATTTGAATTCAAATCAAATCTTGAAATGTCTTGGGTGCAATATTAAAACATAGGTGACAATTAAAGTTTGTCCAAGAATTTCCCAACCACTTTTATAAATTCACTAATAATCTCTGGACCAGGTTGGTGTAGTTGTTGTTATTTATTGTGCTATAAATAATGCAAACAAATAAAACAGTAGATTAAACAGTCCTAATTAAATAATAATTATTTAAATAAAATGATGAATGATTTTATTTACAGTTCAAACTTTGAGTAGCCACTGTATATTACCTAACAATAATATTGGAGCAAGTCTTACATTTAACAAAACTTATTTGATGCCAAAACAAAATAGAAACATAGATGAAAAGGAAACAAAAATAGAAAATGCAAAATCCCTATACTACGCCCAGGGAAAAGCCCAGCTAACGGCCTAGCCAGCCCACCTTGGCCCCCTGGTGCCCTAGACAGCACGCCCGAGCCGATCCTCTCTCACGCACGATCTCTCTCCTTCCCGGTCCCCTCCTGGCCCCGATCCCCTCCCTACTCTGGAACCGCGGCGGAGGCTACGCCAGCCTAGTTCCGGACGCCGTCGGCAGGCCTGGCCTCCGCGCTGCGCTGCCCCCCCCTCGGGACGCCGCCCCCCCCCCCCGCACGGAGTCCCCGCTGCCGCTCCTCCTTGCGCTCCCCCGTGCCTGCTGCCCTCCCCGACGAGGCGCTGTGAGCTCCTACTTCCTTTTCCCCCTCCCTAGTCGTCGTTCCGTGCCGTAGAACCCCCCTCTGCCACGTCCATACTCTAGCCATCGCCGTGCTCGTCACAGCCGCGTGCCCCTGCCCTGTGTAGCTCACGCGCGCGTGGCCGTCGTCCCGCTTTTTCGCTGCTGGTTGCCGACGCAGCGATGCTTTGCTGCTGCTACGTGCTTCCATGGCCGGGTGTGTCCAACCTCCAACTCCAACGTGCGTGCGTGGTGTGTGACAGTGTGTGTGTGCATGGTGTGTGCGTGCCGTGTATTTGTGTTGTGTGTGGGTGCTCACGGCTGGCTGGCCGCTGGCCGCTGCTGGCTGCCGCCTGCTCGTGGTCGTCGCTGCAGTCTGGAACTGCTTGCTGCTGTTGCCGCTGGGTGCTGCTACCTATTACTAATGCTGCTAAAAACTTAACTGAACTCTTTTTTTACAGGAACAAACAGTAGCAGAGAAACTATTAAATGAAGTTTTATGTGGATAAAAATAATATGTGCATAAAGTAGACCTAACCAGCTCTACTTTGTTCCATTGGACAAACCTCATTTAATGCAAGGATTAAATCGTACGAAATTCACAAAATGCAAGTTTATGTTAACAAGAAAACGACAGAAAACAATTTATCCTGGTAGCTACGTTGGAGCTATTAATAACTAATTTACAACAATGTTTTATGAAAATTGAACCCATGGCATACTAGTATAAATTATATATATTGCAAACTATCCATAGAAAGTACCCCAATTTGAGCTATAGATCAACAATTAATAACTTACAAAGATTGAGCTAAATAACAGTAATCTGTAATTAACAATTTGTACCACTGTTTAGGCAATGTTTTAACTAGGTAAATGAAATGTTTTAAAGTTGAAACTTGTACCACATTAAAGACCACCTAAAACTAATCAACTTTGATATGGGGCACTAATTCATAGGATTTATAAATCACTAGTTATAACCATTTGGAAACTGCTAAAAATGTTCATACTTAGCCAAATTTCAGAAACCCCAAAGTGGGTCGATGACATATGGGTCCCACTTTGACCTTGTTGGCTTGCACCCCCCTGGCCCACATGTCAGGTTTGACCAGTCAACCTGCTGACAGTTGGGTCCCACCTGTCAGTTGACCAGTCAATTTTACTGTTCTGGATAATGTTACATTTTATTAATAATAAATCCAGAAATTGGTTTAAAATGAATTAAACTTTAAAAATTCAATTTCTTTTAAACCGTAATTCAGATTCAAAAAACTTTATACATCAAAGTTGATCAGAAAAATATGTAAAATAATAATACGCTATCCGTATGTCTACCACCTACCGAACATCGACATTCCCCCCCTTCGGGCCGTCTGTCGATAATTCCCGGTACCGATATACGTTGCCCGGATGTAAAACTTTTGTATACGAAAATTTCTCAGAACGGATCACCGAGTTCGGATATGATACCCATACCCCCACCACACCCCTCTAACATGCCGAACATCGAACCGTCCCCCTCCGGTACCGTCAGTCCGATGATTGTCCGATACCTATAAACTATCCGGATGAATTTGTTCTGAACAGGAAAGTTGCTCGGAATGGATCAACTAACACGGATACATTATCCACATGTCTGTCAGATGTCTCTAACACTGCAGACATGGAACCTTCCCCCTCCGGATCATCGGTCCGGTAATCAACCAGTACTGATGAGTCATCCCCGGATAAATTCCTGCTCCGATCAAATCATCAAACACTGGGTTAGAGCCCCGTTGCTTTATATCTGCTATGTCATACAATTGTATTGCTATTATTGCTGTGTATTTATTGTTTCTCCCCCTTTATTCTCCGATAGACCTCGTTGCTGCCGCCGACAACATCGTTGCCGAGTACGACTACTTCGTCGACGACCGTACCTCTACCGTCGAGCTTCCAGGCAAGCAGAGCCATTTTCCTTCCCCAGATATCGCCTATCTTTTCCGTACTTTCTTGCACTAGGCATTGTTACTGGTGCTGCTACAATTAAAATCCTATTCAATTGCATAGCATGTTTTTGTCGCCCCTTGATGTACCTTTCCTTTGTCCTATGCTGCCTTATAAATATATATAAAATATTCAGCAGTAAACCCTGCGCATTGTTAGCTAGGTTTAGAATAGCGGGTTGTGATCACTCTCGTGAGTGAACGCGGATTACAAAATATTATAACTGCAACAGGTACGGATCAATGGAGACGCCCTAGGGAACTTACAACGGCGAAACTCTGCCGAGTCGCTTCGAGTTTGACTTACTAGTGGACGGACTCGTATTTCACTCTCGTCGGCTCAGTACCGTAGCATCACTGGGATGATACGAGGGTATTCCTCTTTAGTTCATTCCGCTGGTGTCTCGGCACCACCGGGGTGATACGAGAATATTCCTCTTTAGTTCATTCCGCTGATGTCTTTGTCGAACCTCTTCAAGTGTACCATCGAGGGTGATTCCTCTTGGTTTCACTTGATGGTAGGCACTCGAATCAACTGGTGTCCTTACAGGTAAGGAGTCGGGTGACCCAACGGTGCCCACGCAGGGTATCTTAGCGGAACGACAGGTCAGGTGTATTCCACCGGTGTGCGGCGGGCCTGGTACTGTTCGTGGCCGAAAGGTATCATGTTGTACAAAAGTCGAGCTCTTCGGAGAAAACGCGAGACAAGGTAAGGAGACGGTTCACCTTGTTGGTAACCGCACGAGTTGGTGGGACGTCAGGGCAGGCACCGACGTTACTGGTGGCCCTGACTGCTGTCGTTGTCCGCGACTCATTCAATAAGGGGCAACGATAACGATTGTCTCGTCAGAAAATTAATAAAATGCTTAACGGGTTCGGCGGATGACTTGAGAAGCCTTTTGGCTTGTACGCACTACCTATACGTGGGGTTACGCGTATGGGCGCCTCTGCAATGTAGCCTCGTTCGAAAGCTCTGAAAGACGTCCAGTTCAGCATTGTGGCAGGGACAGATCGCGCTGCGGCGTTGGAATTCACCCTCCTCGCAACGACTCGGAGAGCGAGGGGTGATAGGCCCATGACCCCCTTGCACTTAGGGCTGTAGACCGACGGGGACCTCTTTGATGAGTCGTAGGATGGACTGAGTTGTGTCGGATAGCCTCGGTGGGGTGCTCCCTAACCAGGTGTACGCCACCCTGGAGATCCGAGCGTGTAGTGTCACACTAGTGCACCCCTGCAGGGAAGATTAATCTATCGATAGTCATGTCCACGGTAACAGGACGCTTTATGCTGAAGCCATATCCTATCACTACAAACTACTACTATTAAACTGTTGGTTCCGGGTTTTCTTCCTCGCGGGGATGTCAAGGAGGGGAACTCGGAGGCATTGTTAATTATGATTACAACTTATTATTATACAATGCTACAGCAACTTCTGCTGCATTGTTACTTTCATTACTGTTATATTAAACTGTTGGCTGTTTCTTACCTCATGCTGCAAGACTCGTCGGAAGATGCTAGTCTTCGATAGGCCTAGCTTCTCTTCCTTGCTCTGACTTTCTACCTTGCAGTCCACTATATACAGCCTCCCCTTTCCATTTGATACAAATGCATAAATGCTTAGTAGCGGACGTAAGACTCGCGGGTATGCTAGATACTCACCTGCTTTATTTCCCCCCTTTTTTTGTTTTGCCTGATCGGCCGCTGTAGTCGACGTTGGAGTCCAGGAGTAGGAGATCCCCGATGCCGAGCACCGCAACATGAAGATCCCCGATGCCTTCTACGACGTCGAGTTCCCCTTTGACCAGGAGTAGTTTGGAGGTTCCCAGGCAGGAGGCCTCGCCTTTTCGATCGAGTGTTGATTTTTGTGCTAGCCTTCTTAAGGCAACCTTGTAACCTTGTGTCTGTACTCAGATACTATTGCTTCCGCTGACTTTGTGCTCTCGAGTTGTTATATTCGAGCCCTCGTGGCCCCTGGCTTGTATTAAACAGCTTGTATTATTTTTATTTGTAGAGTTGTGTTGTGATATCTCACCGTGAGTCCCTGATCTCGATCGTGTACCTTGCGTGTATGATTACTGTACACGGTCTGATTTTGGGGGCGTCACAATGGCTCGAGCCACAGAGTGCTGGCTATGGCATAGAAGACTCGGGCACGCTGGAATGAGGAACCTCCAAAAACTGGTCCTGAAGAAACATGTCCTCGGGATTGAGGAAATCAGATTCACCATGGACCGGCTATGTGGTGCCTGTGAAGCTGGAAAGATCACCAAGGCCAAGCATTCTTCCAAGGCCATCATGACGACAACAAGACCTCTTGAACTGCTTCATATGGATCTATTTGGTCCTCCAAAGTACTCAAGCTTTGGAGGTAGTATGTATGGTCTTGTTATTGTTTATGACTTCTCACGATACACTTGGGTGTATTTTCTTATCTATAAGTCAGAAACCCCAGCTATCTTCAAGTGCTTCGTCTTGCGAGTCATGAACAACTACAACCTAAAGATCAAGCATATTCAAAGCAACAATGGCACCGATTTCAAGAACATAGGCGTGGAGAAATTCCTCGATGAGATGGGCATCACTCATGAGTTCTCGGCACCTTACACTCCTCAGTAAAATGGTGTTGTTGAGAGAAATAACAGAACCCTCATCGAGATGGCTCGAACCATGCTTGCTAAGTACAAGAATCCACTCAAATGGTGGGCTGAAGCAATCAACACTTCTTGCCACATCGTCAATTGAGTGTATCTTCATAAGTTCTTCAAGAAAACCTCATATGAGCTGATGGTCGATAAGAAACCCAATGTAAGTTACTTCAAAGTATTTGGTGCACCTTGTTGGATTCGTGATCCTCATCATCAATCTAATTTTGCACCACAAGCATGTGAGGATTTCATGCTCGGTTATGGTATCGATTCGCACACCTATAGAGTCTTCAACCTCAGTCATCACAAAGTGGTTGAAAATGTAGATGTGTGGTTCGATGAATCTGACGGCTCGCAAAGAGAGCACCTGCCACCTGTGCTAGATGAAGCATCACCAGATGAAATGATCAAGAAGATGGGTGCCGGAGATATTATGTCCGTGGACCATCCTGAGGAAACACACATACCTCCGGCTCCTGAAGAACATCCAAATCCTGAAGCAAATGATCCTGATGACGATCCCAAACCTGATGCTCCTGACACTCCAGATGCACCTGAAGCTGATGATTCTGATGAAAGTGATGAGGATCCACCTCAAGATCATCGACCTCATCTCCCTTGTGTGGAGAATGAAGTTCAGATCGACCAAATCCTTGCCGACGTCAACATACCAGGTCCTCTCACTCGTGCCAGAGAAAATCGAATAGCTTATTTTTGTGGGAATTTTTCGTTTGTGTCCATTTCAAAGCCCACAAAAGTTGTTGAGGCATTCCAAGAAGCGGAATGGATTCAGGAAATGCAAGACGAACTTCTTCAGTTCAAAATGAATGGTGTTTGGGAATTGGTAAAAAGGCCAGATCCTCGAATTCACAATGTCATTGAGACAAAGTAGATCTACCGCAACAAACTCGATGAAGATGGTCAAGTCATCGGGAACAAAGCTCGTCTTGTGGCACAAGGTTACACTCAAGTTGAGGGTATCGACTTTGGTGAAACCTTTGCTCCTATTGCTAGACTTGAGTCCATTCGCATAATGCTTGCCTTTGCTAACCATCATAGTATCAAGCTATATCAAATGGATGTGAAAAGTGCATTGCTCAATGGTAATATCAAGGAAGAAGTGTATGTTTCTCAACCTCCAGGTTTTGAAGACTCGAAGAATCCTGATATGGTGTACAGATTGAAGAAAGATTTATACGGACTGAAGTAAGCCCCTCGGGCTTGGTATGATACACTTAGAGACTTCCTCATCAGCAAGGGCTTCAAATCTGGTTCCCTCGATCCAACTCTCTTCACCAAACGCTATGATGATGCACTATTCATATGTCAAATTTATGTCGATGATATCATATTTGGATGCACTAACAAGAAATACAGTGAATAATTTGCCTTCTTGATGAGTGAACAGTATCATATGTCCATGATGGGTGAACTGAAGTTCTTCTTAGGGCTTCAAGTTCGTCAGCAATGCAATGGCATCTTCATATCTCAGGAGAAGTACCTCAAGGAGTGCCTGAGGAAATTCGGAATGCAAGACTGCAAAGGCATCAAGACACCGATGCCTACAAATGGACAACTCGATCCTGATGAAAATGGCAAGGACTACTATCAGAATGTATACCACTCCATGATAGGTTCTCTTCTATATCTATATGCATCTAGGCCTGATATAATGTTGAGCGTTTGCATGTGTGACCGATTCCAAGAGGCACCAAAGGAATCACATCACCAAGCGGTGAAACAAATTCTTCGATATTTGGCTCACACCCCGACGCTAGGCTTATGGTATCCAAAAGGCACACAGCTGGATCTTGTTGGGTACTCAGACTCAGACTATGTTGGAGATCGCGTGGATAGGAAGTCTACCTCAGGAACATGTAACTTACTCGGACGCTCACAGGTGCGCTGGTCATCGAAGAAGCAAAATTATGTCTCACTCTCCACTGCTGAAGCTGAATACATCACCGCTGGTGCAAGCTGCTCACAACTTCTCTGGATGAAGCGAACTCTCAAGGACTATGGCATCAACCTGAAGAAAGTACCACTGCTATGTGACAACGAGAGTGCCATCAAGATCTCTCAGAACCCAGTACATCACTCGAGGACGAAGCACATCGAGATACAGTATCACCTTCTTCGGGATCATGTGTTGAAGGAAGACATCGTCATCAGCCACGTGAAGACTGAAGACCAACTTGCTGATATATTCACTAAGCCTTTGGATGAGAAGCGTTTTAGCACTCTGAGGTGTGAGCTAAATATCTTATATTCCTCAAATGTCCAGTGAATGGACACACGTCCTAACGCTTAAACACTATTGAAGAATCCTGATGTACAACACACGATGTGTCATACTCCTGAAATCATGAGGAACTACATTGCTAAGGGTGAAGAAATTAACGTGGAATTGACTCATGATCCATACGACAATTGTATGGTATCAAGTGTCTCATTCCCTATAAGGTGCGTAGCGCCGCAACCTAATTTCCTCAGGAATTGCTCGTCTTTAGTTGCCTCATTTGTGTCTTCATCATGATACTCATTTTTAGTCCTCAACAACATTCACCTATAGTTTTTTATCTTAAAAATCTGTTTCTTCATCTAGGTGAATGTGATCGGACCCGTCTCTCTGTGCTCACTTATCCACTCTATCTATCTATTGTATGTGTTCATTTGAACTTACTCAGTTTCTGCATTCTGAGGCTTTGGCTGATATACCTCAATTTTCATAATCCTTAGTTTCCTCCAGCTGAGGCATTCATTGGAGCCTTATCCTCTAAACAGTTCCGCTTTTACCGCTCAGATAACCTCAAATCCACCGCACCGCATCGAGTATCGAACCATCAGGGGTAATCTCGTCCACCAAAATCGCGCCTGCTCAGTTTTTACCCTGCCCATAAATAGACCTCCACCGTGGCCATTTACCCCTCTCACCTCATTCTCTCTCGCACCGCCGTTCCTGAGCTCTTCAATTACTTGCGCTGCCATCGCCGGAGCTGACCGTCACCGGAGACGATCGTCTCATGCTTCCTCATCTTGTTTGATTCGTCTATGGTATGATCTTTGTCTCAACTCTTATTTGCCTCAGTACTGCTACCACTTCCTCAAGATCCTATTCCTCAGCAGTATTGAAACTTCACTGAGACCTATGATAAATTAATTTGATTTCCTCAACACTTTCCTCTTGAACGCATATAACCGTACCCCACTTCCCTTGCAACTTAATTCTGTCACAGGTACATGTCTGCTGAGGAATCATATGGTTCTCATAGTCTCACTTCATTTGCAGCTTTGCTTGAACTTACAATTCCTCAGTCTCCTCAGCTGAAGCAAATGGCTCCTCGTCGTCTCTCAGGGACTACTCATGACTTGCCTCCAGCACTGTATGAGAAATTGAAGACTCCAGAACGAGAAACTGCCGGAGAACGCAAAAAGCGCATCCAGAAAATTACAAGAGCATGGGCTAAACGATGGGCTGCTTATGAATGGCTCAATCCTTAGCATGAAGAAATGTTTGATGTGAATCCTCCATTGAAGACCTTGGGCATCAAATCTCGTCCTCCACCTGGACCCGATGTAATTCCTGATGCCACAAGTCTGAAGACTCATGAAGACTTTCCTTAGGCATATCAACGATATCTCAAGCGGACTAATCATCTTGCTTAGAGCTTTGCCCGTGACTTGGCAGCCACAGTTGAGATTCCACCTCAGCCAGCCGCACAGCCTCAGCCTCGGCCTCTCGCCCAGTCTCACAGAAAGACTCCTGGCATCAAACCAACTATGAAATCCTCAACTATGCCTCAAGCTCCAAGTTCCTCATGCCAGCGAACATCTGGTGTTGCTCCTGCCTCAAGACTTCGCAATGATGAGTCTGAAAGTGCCCCTGAGGCATCAACCACCATGCCTCAGCCTCAGATGAAGACCAAGACTGACATTCATCGAGGATTAAGACACTCTCCAAAGAAAACTTCCATGCGCGGTTCAATTCATGATGTCTTCAGTTCTAATGAAGAAGATGAGTTTGAGGATCTGACCGGTTTTTTGCCACTAAAGAGCAAAAGATTGAGTATGTGGGGTTGCAGCCCCATGCAAAGCTGAAGCTACTGGTTCCGAGGTGCCTCTCCTCCTCGATCCCAAGAAGATCCTGGAGTTTATCGGTATATGGATTGTGAAGCCAGATACTCGTCTGGATGATCTTGATATCCCTAAAAATATCAATTTCTATCTTCAACAATTCCTCATAAATGAGCTTCATCATCATGGCCTCAAGAAGAATCTGGAACGACAGCTGAAGAAAGTTCATCGCGAATTCAAGAAGAAACCAATTACCTCAGTTACTCCTGAAGAATTCATTGCTTATCAGGCTGAGGTCCAAATTTTTTTTGAGGAGTTTGATGAAAAGTGTGCCTACATTCGCAAGACAAAGGACCATCTCTCTCGGCAGGTTGACAAAATTCTCAAACTTTAGCCCAATCCTGCCTCAGTTCCCTCAGCTGCCTCAGTGCAACCTGTTGTCAGGTCTGATGATTCCCCAAGACACCTCAAGCGCATGTCTAAGGACTTTCCCTCAACAGCTCCCACCGCCAAGAAACAAACACTTGATGCTCGTTCTGAGGAGCCAATTGATGCTACTCACATATCGTCTGCTCCTCCTGCCTCCAAAGAACCTGAAGCCACTATGTCGCCTACTACTGCCTCAAGTCAACAAGTAAATCATGTGCGCAACATCATTGTCTTCACCCCACCCTCCAAAGCTCTTGCCTCATCTGCAGCCACACCAATCATTCCAACTCCTCAGTCTCCTCCTCCTCCTCCTCCTATCATTACTGATGTTGAGGCCATGGATGAGGATGTTGATATTGGTGATATGGGTACTCCACGCATCATGGATGAGGACTATGAGCTGGAACATCAAGACTCCCCCACTCACACCATTTTCTCGCCCGAGCCTCACTCCCCTATTTCCACTGAAGTCCTTCCTGATACGGTTCAAGATTCTGAGGACTCAGTTCATGAAGCTTCAGCTGAGGATGATGAAGCTCGTGATGAAGTTGCTGCTAATGCTGAACCTGACGCTAAGAGTGCCCCTCCTGTCACGGAAAATGAAGCTGAACACAGCACCAATGTTGATCCTGAAGCTTCTCAAGTCCGCTCGGAGGACAAACAAGTCACATCTCCTCATGCTCCTGCTGCCTCACCTGGTCCTGAAGCTACGACCTCTCCACCTCCAACAGCCCCTGTGCCTCAAGCGCCGCACTCTCCACAAGTGCCTCCCGAACGATCACTCTGCCCGAAGCAAAAGAGGCCACATTATAAGAACATCGACACCGATGCACGACCGAGCTTCAATACTGATGCCTTCTTCACCAGCATGAGTTACTTCTAGGACGGGATTCAAAATCCCTATCACTCTGCACCACCGCGCAAGCTGCTAAGGTTCTGGATTGCCACTCAAAAGAACTATTATGCTTCAGTCCTCTACAAGCAGAATAAGTTCTTTCCTCATAAGAACATTCCTCATACGGATATGGAGGACATCCCATGCTTCAACAATGCGCTTCAGGATTTGCATCATGCGAAGTTGCTTCAATTCTGCTCAGACTGCATCCACTGGAATGAAGAACTAGTGCTTCAGTTTTATGCCACTCTTTATGTCTCAGGCGATCCCAAGGACATCAACACTTGGGTTCTGGAATGGATCACTGAGCATCAACATTACACTGCCTCAGTGCTTGAGATCATTGAGATTCTTCAGCTGCCTATCTCCAATGCTTCAGTTCCAAGCACTTACGACTCCACACTTCTGCGTGATGATCTGATGAACATGCTCATGAAGCCTCAAGCCCCTGAATCTCCTCCTCGCACAAAGTTCCTTGTAACTGAGCTTCAGTATCTGCCGATCACTTTGTACAGAACTCTTGACAAATCCCTCTGCCCAATCAAGGGGTATGAATCCACTGCTGAGGAAGTCGTTGGCATCATGAAGAATATCTTCTACAAACTTTGCATGTTTGCGCCAATCAACGTCCCAGACTTCTTCTTCAGAACCATGGTCGATGCTTCTCAGAACCCGCACATCCTGAAGCCCTATGCTCCGTGGATCATGAAGCTGATCTGTGCCAAGAAAGGTATTAGTTTTCAGCCTGATCAACCGAATCATTGCACATATTTGCCTCCCGTCGAAGTGCTTCAGCATACCATTGCATCAACTGCAAAAGGTAAAGATGTGTTCTATGAGGAAGTTCTACCCAAAAATTTCCTCGGTGGAAACATCAGGCATCCTCAGTATCGTACGACTAATGAACCTCGCACACATGCCTCAATTGAGGACACAACTCAGGCTCAAGTGATGACCGACAGGGAACTCCTCATCAGTCTTCATCAGAAAGTTGATCGCAACCATGACTGGACCAAGCGTCAGATTGGTGACATCCTCAGCTATATGGCTCAAATGCATACGTCTCAGAAGAAGATTCATCAATATGCACATCACACCTATCAACGACTTGATGCTCTTCTCACTAAAGTCATTGTGCCTGAAGACCTTGCGAAACTCGGCCTCAAGCAGCCTCAACTCTCAGAAATTCGGCCTCCTCGTCAGTTCCGTAGATGCAAAACACCCACTCTGGCGATGGATTTGTACTCTTCAAACCAGGATATATCGCCTGAGGACGCTGAAGACACTGCTGCTTGTCCTCATACTGCAACTGCTTGCCTCAGGCCTGACTCACCTCCGCCTTGAAGCGTGTCTATCGGGGCGTTAGTATCAGCTTCTCTCCTTTTTGTTCATTTAATGACAAAGCGGGAGAAATAGGTTAGTCTTCAAGCGGGTACTTATATGGGTTTCCTCAGTTACAACTCTCGTTCTTCAGACCATTTTTGTAACGAGTTGTAAACTGATACTTTTGTGATTGTCTGATACTTTTGCGTTACCTCATGATATTCCTTAAGGTTATTTCATAGTCATGATATTCCTCAGCAATCACTTTTCTTAGTGCTGTGTTTATTCCTCAAGATTTTATACACAACACTGCTTTAGATAATCTTGGATATAGGGGGAGCTCCCCATGTTTCTCAAAATATTTACCAAGTATAAAGTCTTCAATATATGCATATCCTCAAGGGGAGCATCTCTATATCCAGACAGTATGAAATGTTTTCTTCTAGCTTAATTCCTCAAAATTACTTATTTAATCCCGTTGAAGCTTTAACCTGGTTGTCATCAAATCACCAAAAAGGGGGAGATTGTAAGTGCATCTAGTGCCCGAAGTTGAAGCATAGTATTTTAAAACTTTTATACTTCTTGAGTCATAGGAAAACACCGCACTGTTGGAGGGGGTGAGGAAAATGAGTTCTGTATTTCTGAGGAAGTGCTCAAATAGAAATCCTGAAGAAAACCCAGAGAAATCTCTTGTAGTAGAAGTTCGGTTCCTCGGGTATCTGAGATGTTGTTCTTCAGGACACCGAGGAATCTAACTTCGGTTGAGGAGTCAGGAAACTGCCAGTGCAGATTTCCTGAGAAGAGAGAGAGAATACTTTTGACCGTGCCACGTGTCGGGTGGTAAGAGGCTAGAAACTCTCTAGAAACGGTCCGAAGGGTGGGCACGATGGTAATTTCGTGCATGGGAAATTATGTCCTTTCACCTAGGGTTGCTCCCCGGCTATAAATAGCCGCCCCCAGCCCCATTGGAGGGCTGGCTGCTCCGAGAGAGAAACTGACACTTATCATCTGAGAGCAACCCACCTCCGAGGAACCCGAAGAACCTAAGTGAGGAAAGCCACCAGCCTGAGTAGTTGAGCATTTCTGAGGAAGTCGGTGTAACATCCCGATGCTCGGAATGTTTAAGAAAAAGTTTCCAAAAGGTAGTCCAATTTTTTTATCGTTTTGTTTGGTAAAAAAAACTTAAATTGAGTTCTTCTAATTGTATGATTTAATTTGAGCTAATTCCAACTTATTTTAAATACCGTGAAGTTTAAATTTTATTTAGCTTTTGTTAGGAGAAAAATAAATTTTATTTAGCCGGAGTATTTTAATTGTTCGTAGTATTTTATTCAAGTTTAACTTGTCTAGATAGCCTTCTTGGATTTTATATGGTTTTCCAAAAAATCATTTGATTTTCTTTTAGTTATTTTATCTCCAAAAGGAATCAATAATACTATTGATTGTATTTCTTTCTCTACTCTTGACCAATGGCACGTGATGGAAAAATATTTCCATGTACCTTTGTTTTCCATCGTTGTACACATGTACCACCATCACGTGCATCTCCATTTTGTTTTGCCTCTTCTAATCTACCCCTAAAAAAACGTGCATCTCCATTTTGTTTTTCCTCTTCTAATCTAGCCACCAAACTGCAAGCCAAAACTGAACCAGGCCCAAGGCCCATGACAAAGAGAGCAGCCCACCTGACCGATCGATCATCTTCAACCTCGCACAGGTATATCACGTACCCGTACAGAAGTAACGCCATGGCTTCTCATCTCCCTCTCTCTTTCCCCATCAATTTCTTCAACGTTGCCATTAGCCATTAACACGAAAGTTATTCCTTGTTCATCTGCGAATCCATTCAGGTCATTTATCTCATCCATAATAGCCTTAATCTCCCATTAGAAACTGACGCACCGAATACCAATAGATGGCATTGAATCCTTGATCTCCCTCCACATTCTATAAAAGGAAGAACCGAGGTGAGCCTCGCGTGTCTCTCTCCTTCCTCCTCCACTTTCGTTCACAAACTTTATGCAGAGAAGCTTTGTGTTGTTCGGAATCTTGTGTTAAATCTACGCGTACATTTTTCCTACTTCAACCCCGTTCATCGAGTTCATCGCATTGCTACGTTAAACTCGGTGAGCCTCTATCAAATTTCTTTTGCAAGCCTGTTGAGAACTCTAGCTACTAGATGGATCACTAACCTCTGGAGGGTTCGAATATTAGAGTACACTCACGTACCATGAGTCGAGGATGCGCAAGGATAACCAAACCCCCATACACTCCTCCTCGGGGTACTTGTCTCTTTGTGAACCTCCTTATTAGATTGAGAGTTACCGATAATAAGTGCATGAGTTCTTCGGACTAATGTGAGTATTCGAAAGTTGAAACTTCCACCCACCTATACTTTTTCTAGCCTCTTCGGTACCGTGCATTGCCCTTTCTCACCTTGAGAGTTGGCGCATACTTCGCCGGTGCATCCAAACCCTTGGCACGATACGCTCTGTCATCATAAACCTCCTTATATCTTTCCTCAAAACAGCCACCATACCTACCTACAAGGCATTTACATAGCCTTTCCGAGATACATTGCCATGCAACATCCACCTTCTCATGACTTGATCTTCATGTCTTACATGTTCCTGCTACACTGGCAGCGACATACATTGCATACATCATGATAGTTACATCTTCTTTATGATTTTGAGTACCTTGTAAAGTGTGAAACATCTCCTTTACCTTCTTGTAAAATAGAGTGTTGCCCTTAAGTGAGGAAAAGACCCCAAAGTGGACACAATAAAAGATCCCAAAGAGGACAAATGAGAGTTAAATAGAAAGAGCCATTGAGGCCACACAAAAATATAAAAAATAGAAAAAAGAGAAAAAGAAATAAAAAGAGAGAAATGGGCAACACTACTATCCTTTTGAGAGATCCACACTAGTACTCCCTCTATATCCTTGTACTCCATAGAGATGATCATTATGCATATAGCTATGTGGGGACCTTCACACTATAGAACTTGGCTTGCATATTCCAAGGATGAGCCTCCTCAAACGAGCTCTAGGTCTTCATGAGCGAGCAAGTTAGATGCACCCCCACTAGTTCCATTGGAGAGCTTCTTAGCTCGTATGTGCATCCGTTGCATGGCAATCCCTACTCCTCACATCATATCTATCATTTGGCATATCTTGCCTATGATTGTCCTCATTGATGTGAGCCTTTCTCATCTTTTTTGTCTTCCTCCTCCACACTCCTCTCTTTGCCATCCTAATTGTCAACTCTCGTGCTTATGCTCATCCATTGCATGAGTGCTCAAAATATCGAAAAGGAGTGGATCAAATTGACTTGTACCTGGCTAGTGGTATAGGGACGAGTCAAGATAAGATTCCAAAGAAGACCAAGTGTGAAACTTTAGTAGATTGTGTTCTCAACAAATAAATGTTTTTCTCGTATTCCCTATCCCCCTTCTTGCACGCAAACACCATTTGGAGACATTCGAGTCACGGACAGCGAGAGCTCTTGCACCTAATGTTCTTTTGTTACTTGTTTCAATGCTAATATAGACTCTTGCATGTTATGACTTGATTTGAATTTCTAACCTTGATTGCTTTACTTTTCAAAGTTCTTTTATGGTTGCTAGCATGTCACCACAGAAATTATGCCGTTATCATTTACGTACTCGAGGACGAGCAGGAATTAAGCTTGGGGATGTTGATACGTCCAAAACGTATCTATAATTTCTGCTTGCTCCATGCATGTTTTGTGTGATATTGCTATGTTCTAGATACACTTTCATACACTTTTGTTCATATTTGGACTAACCTATTAACTCAGTGCACCCCAGTGCCAGTTCCTGTTTTCTGCTGTTTTTCTATTTCAGTTTTCCCCCATATAAAAAGTGCCAGAAAAATTCTGGGTAAAATACAGGAAAAATCAGCGTAATGGAAGCTTCGCGAAGAGCCCGAGTGGGGCCAGAGGGGAGCCAGGGGTGTCCCAGGCGACCACCCGGCGCGGCCCCACCCCTGGCCGCGCCAGGGGGGCGCCTGGGGCCCTTGGTCCACCTCTGGCTTCCCCCCTTCGCCTATTTATTCTCCGTCATGGGGAAACTCCGAGGACAGAACCCTTTTTCGCGATCTCGCCTCTGTTCCGCCGCCGCCGCGCTTCCGAGATCGGGAGCACCAGAAGACCTCTTCCCGGCACCCTGCCGGAGGGAGGGCCGACCTCCAGGAGTCTCCTCTCCACCATGGATGCTCCCCGGATGTCTTGTGAGTAGTTTTCCTTGGACCATGGGTCCGTGATCAGTAGCTATGTGATGTTCTCCTCCCCTCTTTGTTCTTCATGGTTTAGACCTCGTGAGCTGCCCTACATGATCGAGGCACTTTTGTAATATTTCTGCTGTTGCTATGCTGAGTTTGATAGGATCCGATGGATTATGAGATTATGTTCAGATTGTGATTGAGTAATATATTTGGTTTTTATCTCTTATATTTTTGTTCCTAAGTAATTCTTGCATGTTCTCCGTTGCTGTTTATTGCTTTGGCCAAGTAGTAGGTAGTAACTCCAAGAGGGAACGTTTTGCTCGATTGTGGGTTCATGCCCCCCGATGACACGCTTGAGTGACAGAAACATGAGTCTAGGGGATGTGCTGTTGCCACAAGGGGGAAAACAACGGTGTTTGTAACCGCGGTTACAAGGATTGTTTACTTTACACAAAGTTCTTTTTAATGCAGTTGTCTGTTGCTTTGGATTTACACTTTGGGTGGGGCTTGCAACTTAATACCAGCGAGATGTTCTGGATAGATATCTCAAGGTGGATGATTAGTAGTAGATGCAGTTGGAGTTTGGTCTACTTATTTTGGCGTATTGCCCATGCTTTTGAGCCTCTTCCTTTCTTTTGTAGCATAGTTAGCATTGCGGTGCGTTCATAATCTTGTCAATTGCCTTTCTGTAATTTGTTTACCTCGCATAGCAGTTTTATCGTCTTTTGGGAGAGAGACATCACTAGTGAACATCACGTATCCCGGTCCATATCCTCATCACTATTTACATGCTCATTTACTTTTCTACTTTTACTTTCAATTGCTATCATTATCCCTTGTGTTTGATCCTTTGTGAACAACAAGATAGGAGAGATTGACAACCTCTCTGAACTTCGTTGGGAACAAAGTTATCGTGTCTGTGTGCAGGTCCGCGTCAGTTGCGCCGTTGACACCTACTTATCATCTCCAGAGTCCTAATGGAGAAAAACCTTGGTATCTTTACTGAGGGAAATTTTCTGCTATGCTACATCACGCCTTCCACTCGGGGTTTACCAACGAAGGGCGAGAAATCACTATCATCATCTCGCACATCAGCACACTACTATTCCTTTTGAGAGATCCACACTAGTACTTCATCCTCTATCCCTTGTACTCCATAGAGATCATCATCATGCATATAGCTATGTGGGGACCTTCACAGTATAGAACTTGGCTTGTATATTTCAATGACGAGCCTCCTCAAACAAGCTCTAGGTCTTCTTGAGCAAGCAAGTTAGATGCACCCCCACTAGTTCCCTTGGAGAGCTTTTAGCTCACATGTGCATCCGTTGCATGGCAATCCCTACTCCTCAAATCATATCTATCATATGTCCTTCTCTCGCCTATGATTGTCCTCATTTATGTGAGCCTTTCACACCTTCTTGTCTTCCTCCTCCACCTTCTTTCTGTTTCGCCTTTTAGTGTCAACTTTCTTGCTCACGCTCATCCATTGAATGAGTGCTCAAAATATCGAAAGGGAGTGGATCAGTTTGACTTGTACCTGGCTAGTGGTCTGGGGACGAGTCAAGATAAGAATCCAAAGGAGACTAAGTGTGAAACTTTAGTAGATAGTTGTTCTCAACAACCTTTTTTCTCTCTTTTTCCCAGTCCCCTGCTTGCACGCAAACACCATCTGGAGACATTCGAGTCACGGACAGTGAGAGCTCTTGGACCTTTTGTTCTTTTGTTGCTTGTGTCAATGCTAATATAGACTCTTGCTTGTTAAGACTTGATTTGAATTGCATGCTTTGATTGCTTTACTCAAAAGTCCTTATATGGTTGTGTGCCATGTCACCACAGAAATTATGCTTGTTATCATTCACCTACTCGAGGACGAGCAGAAATTAAGCTTGGGGATGTTGATACGTCCCAAACGTATCTATAATTTTTGCTTGCTCCATGCATGTTTTGTGTGACATTGCCATGTTTTGCTTGAACTTTCATACACTTTTGAGCATATTTGGACTAATCTATTAACCTAGTGCACCCAACTGCCAGTTGCTGTTTTCTGCTATTTCTGTATTTCAGGTTTTCCGGCCATTAAAAGTGCTCCAAAAAATCCGAAAAAATCAAATAAAAAATCAGCGACCCGGAAGCTTCCGGAAACACCAAAGGAGCGGAGGGGGGCCACCACCAGGAGACCAGGAGGGTCCCTGGCACGGCCCCACCCTAGGCCGCGCTAAGAGGCCTCTTGGCTGCCTGGTGGTTCCCCTCGACACCCCCTCCGCCTATATTTAGCCCTCGGGGTGGAAAACCCTAATATCGATCTCTTTTCCGCGAACTCGCCTCTTTACCGCCGCCGCCGCCGTTTAAAGATCGGGGCTGCCTGGAGAAGCTGCTCCGGCACCCTGCCAGGAGAAGCTACCCCCTCCGGGAGACCATCCATAGCCATGGACGCCTCCTGTATGTACCGTGAGTAGTTCCCCTTGGACCATGGTTCCGGGACCAGTAGCTATGTGATGTTCCTCTCCCCGCTTTGTGCTTCCACTTTCGAGACCTCGTGAGCTGCCTCACATGATCGAGGCACATTTGTAATTTTCTGCCATTGCTATGCTGAGTTTGTTGGGATCTGATGGATTATGAGACTATGTTCAGATTGTGATAGAGTAATATATTTGGTTCTTCTCTTTTATATTTTGTTCTTGAGTAAATTCTTGCATGTTCTCCGTTGCCGTATTTTACTTTGGCCAAGTGATTTATTGCAACTCCAAGAGGGAGCGTTATGCTTGATTGTGGGTTCAGCCCCTTGATGTCTAGCTTGAGTGACAGAAACATGAGACTAGGGGATGTGCTGTTGCGACCAGGGATAAAACAACGGTGCTTGTATCCGCGGGTGCAAGGATTTTTTACTTTACGCAAAGTTCTTTTAATGAAGTTGTATGTTGCTTTCAGTTTACACTTTGGGTGTGATTCGCAACTTAATACCAGTGAGATGTTCTGGAAAGATATCTCAAGGTGGATGATTCGTAGTAGATGCAGTTGGATTTTGGTCTACTTACCTTGGCGTACTTCCCATTGCTTTTGAGCCCTTCCTTTCTTTGCAGCATAGTTAGCATTGCGGTGCCTTCATAATCCTGTCAATTGCCCAGCTGTGATTTGTGTACCTCGCTAGCACTTTTATCGTCTTTTGGGAGAGAGACATCACTAGTGAAAATCACGGGACCCAGGTCCATCTTCACATTATTGTTTACGCCCTTAGTTTACTTTCAGTTGCCACTATTATTATCTCTTGCGTTGATCCTTTGTAAACAGCCAGGCCGGAGGAATTGACAACTCCTCTGTACTCGTTGGGAGCAAAGTTATTTGTTGATGTGTGCAGGTCCACGTCAACTACCTAGCCCGAAGCAAACTTCTGGCGCCGTTGTCACCTACTTGTATTTCTGCGAGTCCTACTGGAGACAAACCTTGGTATCTTCACCGAGGGATGTTTGCTGCTATATACATCCAACCTTCCACTTGGGGTAACCAACGAGGAGAGTTGCCACTCTGTATCACTCGCCGGAGGACGACATGGCCACAAGGGCTCGGTGATAACCCACAACTGTTGGGGATCGAGATAGTCTTCGCGGGTAAGAATAACCCAATTTATAGATTCGACTCAAGGGGAGCCAAAGAATATTCACAAGGTTTAACAGTTGAGTTGTCAATTCAGCCGCACCTGAAATATACTTGCTTGCAACAAAGTATTAGTAGCAACGGTAATATGAAAGTGATGGTGGCAACGTAAATAGTGGCAGTGAAACAGCGAAAGTAAACCAACAAAAGTAAACAACTAGTAACCAGCAGGATTGAAACACTGTAGGCTAGGGAGATGGATGGTTGGGCGCTGCTTGGATGAGAATGAACATGTAATATATTCTAACACGGGGCAAGGCACACAGAAAAACAAGGATCATCTAGGCAATATCAAACATTAGGCATGCATCCCGTAGGTAGTTGTACGTGCTTGCAATAAGAACTTGCACAACATCTTTTGTCCTATCATCCCGCTGCAAACAGAGTAAAATAAACTTATGGAGATTAAGGTGCTCCTGTCAAAGAGCACCGGAACAAAGCAATAAACTCAATGGATACATGAAATCCTCAAATTATAGTCCATCCCCTTTGGTGTCCCATGCTGTCACCATTGGGATCGCCGGTTCCGGACCATAATAGGTGCATACAACTCATATATAGGATCAAGAACACAAATAAACTGTAACACCCTCAGTGTCTGTAACAGTAATCACTTGGACTGTTGACAATTACTGTTGCTAATTATTGTTACTAATCTTGGCCTTGATCAACTTTGAATCAAAACAAATTCAAATGTCTTTTGGTGGTTATTAAAACTAGGTGACAAATAAAACTTTGCCCAAAATTCTTGCAACCAATTTTGGAAAATACCTAAGAATCAGTAGACCATGTTCAACCAACATTGGGCAGTTATTTGAATATTTAGATATTACAAACAAATCTTAACAGTAGCGAAACAACAATATTTAATCATTTTAAATATAGAAATGACTAAAATTATTTTATATTGGCCCCAAACTTTTTGTGGCACTTAAGTAAGGTGCAACACTAATATGGAACCAACTAAAACCTTTTATAAAAATGTAAAAGCAATTTAAAAAACTACAAAGAAAAAGGACAGAAAGCAAAAAGATTAAAAGAAATAAAAGGAACTAAACTTGCCCAGGGCGACGCCCACCTCGGCCCAGCCCACCCCCTCCCCTTGTCATCTTCCTCCCCCAACCCACTCCCACTTGCCTCGTCGCCGTGCCGTGCGCGCCGTGGTCGATGCCTCTGCCGACCTCCCACACCTCCTCTGTGTGCCGTAAATGATAAGCACGCCCCCACGGCCCGTCTGGATCTCACCCCGCTCCATTCCCCCCCCTTTACCCCCTCTCGCTCGCCTCGGCTGGACCCACCGGAGCACTGCTGTGGGCACCACCGTGCTCCGCCGCGGCCAACAGCCACCTGCGCCCGCGCCGAACTGTCCATTGGACTCGCGGGCCCCGTCTTCTTCGCCACACACGAGCAATCGACCCGGGACGCCCCGTACCCGCGCCATCGGGGTCGTCGTCAACCTCTGCCTCGACGAGACCGCAGTTGAATCCCGGCCGTTCCATCCCTCTATCGCGCCCACTGTCGCCGTCAGCACACTCGCGGTGAGCCACCAGTTCTTTGCCATGTGGACACGGCCGCCCGTTAAGCCTCGTGCGTGTTTCCTCTTCTCCCGTGTTTTGGCCGCGCCATGGCCGGTCATGTGCGTGCTTCGGTGCCGCTCAGTGTGCGCCTGTGTCGCTGGCGTACTCCTGCCGACCCGTAGATCCCATCTAGCTATCTCGCCTTCGCGAGTTCGCCCTGTAACCGCGATTCCGGCCACGCCCATAGACGGTCGCCGCCTCCACTCATCGTCGTCGTCGCTGTACTTCACCCCAGCCACAACGGTTGGCACCACTCGACGCGGCTCGCCGCGCTGCTCACATAGGATCCAGCGACGGGCGATTTGGTGCACCATAGCGAGCGCACGGCCAAGCTCGCCGGTGTTCTGCCTCGCCGGCGGCACACTCCGTCGCCGACAGGTGGGCCCCCGTGGTCAGGGGATTAGGTTAGTGCTAATCACCATTGACATGTGGGCCCTGTCCTCTTAATTAAGTAGAGATTAAAAATGAAATAGAAAACTGTTAGATTAACCCCCACTGTCAATGATAGGTGGGCCCAAACCTTTAGTTAATGCACTGATTAATTAAAATGCTAATTAACTCTATATCTCACTGACTGCTGGCCCCCATTGTCAGTTTAATAATTAAAATGATTTTTGTTTAATATGAGGGAATGACATGTGGCCCCACTACTATTTAAATTAAATAAAATGTTTTATAAATAAATAGTGAGGCTGACATGTGGGACCCCCATGTCAGGTTTGACTTGGTCAACATAACTGTTTTGGATAATGTTAGGTTTTAATAATAAAAATAATTCCAGAAATGTTTAAAATGATTTAAAACTTTGAAAATCAATATCTTTTAAACCGCAACTTAGATGGAAAAACTTTATACATCAAAATTGATTAGAAAAATATAACGAATACGGATACGCTATCCATACCCCACCACCCCCTCTAACACTACCAACATCGACATTCGCCCCTCCGTGCCGTCTGTCGATAATCACCCGGAGCCAGTATTTCATCCCCGGATGAATTCCCACTCTGAGCAACGTGCATTGCACTGCGTTAGAACACCGTTAACAATGCTTCCACCATGTATTGTATTTGTAATGCTATTATTGTTGTGTAATTATTGTTTCTCCCATCTCTTATTGTCCGGTAGTCCCGACGACCGATGCCGATGCCCCTGTGATCGACTACTTCGTCGACGACCGTACCCCTACTGTCGAGCTTCCAGGCAAGAAGAGCCATTCTCTTCCCCAGATATCGCCTATATTTTCTATACATTTCTTGCACTAGGCATTGATACTGCTGCTGCTACGTTACAATCCTATTCTATTGCATAGCATGTCATTGTTGCCCTTGATGTACCTTCCTTTATCCTATGCTGCCTATATAAATATATATCATATTCAGCAGTGAACCCTGCGCTTTGTTAGTCAACTAGGATTAGATAGCGGGCTGTGATCACTTAGGGGAGTGAACGCGGATACGATGATTTAAACTGCACAGGTACGGTACAATGCAGACACCGCCTAAGGCCCCTACCTTGGCTCTGCCAAGCCACATCAAGTGGAGCTATCGAGTAGTTGTCCGCGAGAGTTACCAAACCAAGAAAGTCGAGCTCCTCAAGGAGCACACGCGAGATAAGGTAAGGAGTCGGTTCACCTTGTTGGTAACCGCAGAGACTTGGTGGGACGACAGGGCAGGCACCGATGTACTGGTGGTCCTGACTGATGTCCTTGTCCGCGGGTTAGTTAAGTCGAGGCAAAGAGAACGGCTGTCCCGCAAGTTAATAAAATGACTAATGGTTCGGCGGATGACTTGAGTAGCCTTTTGGCTTGTACGCGCTGCCTACACATGGGATAATGAGTTATGGGCTCCTCAGCATTGTAGTCTCGTTCGAGGACTCTTCAGACGTCACAAGTACCGCGTGCTAATTGCCGGGAAGTGCGGTGTCTTATTTGCTCGAGCTGTGTTGTTTTTTCTACGGCTTCCCAGCCACCCACGCACCGTGCATGAGTACGTCAGGGTTGGGGTCCAAGGCCCTGCGTACTTAGGATTTAGACCGAAAGATGGCCTCTCTATTGAGTTTGAAGGATGGGCTACTTTGTGTCGGATAGCCTCGGTGGAGCGTTCCCTAACAAGGTTCCCGCCGCCTTGGAGATCCGTGAGTTGTAGTGTAACAGAAGTGCACCCCTTGCAGGGAAGATTAATCTATTTAAATAGCCTTGTCCACGGTAACAGGACGCTTTATGCTGAAGCCAGATCCTACTACTACAAACTATTATTACTAAAATGTATGGTTCCGGGTTTTCTTCCTCGCTGGGATGTCGAGGAAGGGATCTCAGAGGCATTGCTAATTATTACAACTTACTATTATACAATGCTGCAGCAACTTCTGCTGCATTGTTACTTTATGCTTTATATGAGCTGTTGGCTATTTCTCTTCTCATGCTGCAAGACTCGTCGGAAGATGCTAGTCTTCGCTAGGCCTAGCTTCTCTTCCTTATTCTGATTTCTACCCTGCAGTCCACTATATACAACCTCCCCTTTCCATTTGATACAAATGCATAAATGCTTAGTAGCGGACGTAAGACTCGTGGGTATGCTAGATACTCACCCTTGCTTTATTCCCCTTTTTGTTTTGCCTGATCGGCCGCTGCAGTCGACGTTGGAGTCTTGGAGTCCAGGAGCAGGAGAACCCCCAATGCCGACTACCGCAACGTGAAGATCCCCGATGCCTTCTACGACGTCGAGTTCCCCGTTGACCAGGAGTACTTTGGAGGTTCCCAGGCAGGAGGCCTCGCATTTTCGGCCGTTGTTGTTTTTTTGCTAGCCTTCTTAAGGCAGATCATGTGTACCTTGTGTCTGTACTCAGATACTTTTGCTTCCGCTAACTTTGTGCTGTCGAGTTGTTGTATTCGAGCCCTCGTGGCCCCTGGCTTGTATTAAACAGCTTGTATTATTTTATTTGTAGAGTTGTGTTGTGATATCTTACCGTGAGTCCCTGATCTCGATCGTGTACCTTGCATGTATGATTACTGTACACGGTCTGATTTTGGGGGCGTCACATAAACTCATGAAAACACAAGAGGTTCAGATCTGAAAACAGGCACTTGGGCCCAAAGTGACAAGAATTAAGAGCAAAAAGTTGTAGCAAAGATGATAAAAAACAAACTAGATGATAGGAAACATGCCCCCAACAATCTAACGAACTATTACATGATCTAACTCATCCAATCCCTACCATCCCTTTGCCTACAGCATGGAATTACTCACACATGAAAGGAGAAGTCATGGAGGGATGATGAAGTGGTGATGGTGATGACGACGGCGATGATCTCCCCTCACCGGAGGCCAAAACAACCTCCAGATTAGCCCTCCCGGAGAAGAATAGAGGGTGGTTGCGGCGGCTCCGCGACGAAAATTGGGAAAACGACTTATGTTCTGGGGTTTCCTAGCGACGGGTAAAAATAGGGGCCAATGTAGGTCACAGAGGGGGACTGCGCCAGCAGGGCGTCTGGGGCCCCTCTGGCTACCCTCTGGACCCCCTTCTAGTCCTGGGTCCCTCCGGGTGCGTGGATTTTCTTTATTTTTTCTGGGAATTTTCTTAGGTACCTAAAAAATTCATATTCCTGCACACAAGAAAACCATACAGACAACTCTGCTGAAAACAGCGTTAGTCCGGGTTAGTTTCGTTCAAATCATGTAAGAATGAGGCCAAAAAATAGCTAAAGTTTTTGGAAAAGTAGTTACGTTTGAGACGTATCAACTCCCCCAAGCTTAGCATAAGTCTTGTCCTCAAGCAATTTGGTTCAACGAACTGGACGTGACAAAGGAAACTTTGACAAACTCTTTTGCTTCATTAGATGTATATAAGCATGCACTACGAAAAGAGTTTAGCAAGTATTGAAATAATTCTACAAGGACAATGCATGAAGCAATCCTTCTTTCATGTGATCAATCACAAACAACCAAGAGTAAATAATATGCTGCTGAAAATCAAGACAAGATCACAATGCACATAGCTTGAACATACTAGAATGGTATCTCGCTAGCCTCCATGAGTGAAGCAAAACATAAATGCAGAAACTCCTCCGGAGTTTTAAAGGAGACTAGAACTAAGAATTTCAGAACAATTAATATCACAATCATGCAGAAGACAATGTGGTACTTTGAGACAATGCACATTACACTCAGAATGACAATTATGCTCTCAATAGTTGGTGCTTTGAATAAAGAAGTGGAGACTCTCGAACCGTGGCTTTTGATGGAAATGTTGAAAATCCGTGGTTGGAAGCAAAGACTAAACATGTACCAGAGCTCGTGGTTTTGAAAATAGAGATAAAATTCTTTTTGGGAAGTGCAACTTTATAGTCAACGGTAGACGGTAAAGGTCTCTCAATATCTCCCATACCTACCACATTAATGGCGGTTCCCATGCTTTTTTGCTTACACTTATGTTCCCTTACCCATCTATCATTTGATTGTCTATGGTGCCTTTTATTTTGCCTCAAGTATGTAAGGAAAGTTCTCGTTACATCTATCATTAGCAGCATTTGACCCATTTCATTCCATCATCAAGTATGGGGGAAGTGTAATTTTTATAAATTGTGAAACAAGTGAGAACTGGGCATTCTCCAGACCGGCCTCTGCCTCATAAATTTGACTAGTTAAAAGTTTGTCAAGGAGTAAAACATTTTGGCATGGAAGATAATGATTTTCCCTCACCGTACCATGAGCTTGTACGGTTACAAAAAGGACATTTTTGAATAAATTTTGAGATGTTACAAGAAAGTATTCGTTAGGGATGGCAGGTAAATACCATATATAGGAAGGTATGGTGGACTCATGTGGAATAACTGGCTTGATAGGATTTTGGATGCACAAGCAGAATTCCGCTTAGTGCGAGCGAAGGCTAGCAAGAGACTGGGAAGCGACCAACTAGAGAGCAATAACGGTCATAATCATGCAGAGAGACAAAGCAACATTGAATCGGGCATGAAAGTGATATAACTACTCCGAAATAAAAAGATCATCAAGGCATGATAGACTTTTTTAGTCATAAACATGTGTGAACACTTGCCAAGTCAATCCAAGAATTCTCCGAAGGGAAATACCACTTCAATATGCCAAACCATGAACAATGCAATGCATGTAAATCATTTCAACAACACATTATGCACTCTAGCTATTTGAGACTAGCCACAAAGAAAGCATGAACCACTGGGAAAGCATTGTAAACATAACACTATGTCGATACAAGCTGGTCTCTAGATCATAAGTACAGGCATATGTACAAAAGTAGAAACAAAACGAGTTCATACCGGCTTTCCTTGTTGCATCCCTTCTGCCGATCTTCGTCATTACTGCCTTGTCACTTGCACGATTGAACGTGGGAAAATATAATCAAATGCCATCACGGACTCGAGCTGAACTCTGCAAACAAAGCAAACTAAAGAGAGAAAGGAAATCTTTTTGGGGTTTTCAAAGGTTAAACAAAAGAAAAAAAAAGGAAAAATATTTTTGGTATTTTTTCAAATTAAGAGAGAACAAAGAAGAACAGGAAAAAAACTTCGAAAAGATCAAAGCGAACAACATAAAATTGATAATACAGTGGAAAGGGGAGAAGGACACGTACTCTCCCAAGCTTAGGCTTCTTGCCTAAGTGGTTATCGGCTACTGCGGTCCCCAGGAGCCTCCATCTCTAGGGTGGTACTGGTGCGTCCACGGGTCGGACGGGGCTTCAGGTGCGTAGATCGAAGTCCTGGGATCCTCCCATGAAGAAGGATCTGCGCTCCAAGCATAAGAAGACCCTTCACCCCACTGGGTGACGGGCTCCTCCTCATCGGGCACAACCCCCTCCATGGGGTTATGAAACTACTGCTGGGCCACGAACTATTCGAACTGGATAACGTTGAAGGACCATCCATTCCCACGGGTATAATCAAACAAAATAGCTGCAAGTAGACGAATCTCCCGAATAGTAGTCAGTCCAAACCTCATAATATAATTAAGGTTACCAAACTCGGAAATCCTGGTAACAAACTCATGCCTCTTCATGGCAGCAAGGTAAAAGCTCACATAAGGAAAAGGCTCATCATCAGGATGTGCGGTGCGCTCAAGAGACTCAAGAATAAGTGTGGCATAAATGCTACCAAAGAGATCTCCCTTGTTGCCATTAGCAGCAAGGCGACGAGCAATCAAGGCACCCAAATTATACTTACACTCCCCTGAGATGGCGTTTGCCAGGATAGCAACATCCAGCGCATAAATGTTGCTCATGTTGTCGCAAGCTAACACCCTTCTAGCAATAAAATATGAAAAATACCTGAGATGGTGATGTGCGAGATGATGATAATGGTTTCTCGCCCTTTTTTGGTTACCCCAAGTGGAAGGTGAGATGTAGGATAGCAGAAAATTTCCCCTATGTAGAGGATAGGGTTTGTCTCCCGTAGGACTCCGGCGATGATAAGTAGGTGTCAGCGGCGCACCTGACACGGACCTGCACAAAACACAATTAACTTTGCTCCCAACGAAGTTCAGAGAGGTTTTCAATCTCTCCGGTCTTGTTTTTACAAAGGATCAAAACACAGGATAATGATAATGATAACAACTGAAAGTAAATACTGAAAAGTATATAAGCTTGTAAACACTGATGAGAATATGGACCGGGGTCCCGTGATGTTCACTAGTGATGTCTCTCTCCCAAAAGACAAAAACTGCTATGCGAGTGATACGTCTCAAACGTATCTATAATTTCTGCTTGCTCCATGCATGTTTTGGGTGATATTGCTATGCTTTTGATACACTTTTGATCATATTTGGACTAACCTATTAACTCAGTGCACCACAGTGTCAGTTTCTATTTTCTGCTGTTTTTGTATTTCAGGTTTTCCCATTACTTAAAGTGCCAGAAAAATTCCGGGAAACTATATATAAAATCGGAGCTCCAAAAGCTTACTTACGACCGAAGGAGAGCCGGAGGGGGTCCACCAGTCACCGAGGCGGCCACCCGGCGCGGCCTAGGGGTAGGCCGCGTCGGCTACCCGCCTGGGACCTCCCCTGGTGGCCCCCCTTGGCCCTTATTTTTACTCGCGTCGCGAAAACCCTGATTCCAGAACCCTTTTCTCCAGAAGAAATTCCGATCTCCGCCGCCATCGCCACCAAGTTTCGAGGGACCAGAATTCCTGTGCCGCCACCCTGCCGGGACGGGGAAGTGCCCCTGGATTCATCTCCATTGACGTTGCTTCCTCCCTCCATGATACGGGAGTAGTTCCTCCACGGGGCTGAGGTTTCTACCAGTAGCTATGTGGTCTTCTCTCTCTCCCATGATGTGATCTTGATTGTGATCATAGGCTATGTTAATTTAGGATGATCCCATGATGTTTCCCCTTCTTTTATGTATTGGATTGATGTACTCACTTGATCTTATCTAGTATAATCCCCGAGACCATGGTGACAGCCGCCGCGCATCCAAGATCGGAAGCACCATCAGGACCGCTGTCCAATAGACCGCTGTCACCATGTTCTCAGGGATTATACTAGATAAGATCAAGTGAGTACATCAATCCTTGCGCATCCTCGACTGATGGTACGTGAGTGTACTCTAATATTCGAACCCTCCAGAGGTTAGTGATCCATCTAGTAGCTAGAGTTCTCAACAGGGGTTTTTGGTTTTCGAAAATCACACGGATTGCCCAAAATACGACATCTATCACTAATAGGTTCGAGCTCTTGACACCAAAAGTTCAAACATTACTCTAGTACATACCTCAAAACTATTGCAAGTTACTACTACAAAGAGAATAGCAACTTCAACTACCCTACTTCTAGTCAAGACACGAAACTCAGTGCAACAGGAAAACTCTCTAACAAGATAAAACATGCAACCTATAGAAAGTTCAACCTAAAAAAAAAGAAAAGCTCTCGAAAAACTAAAGCACTACAACTAAACAGAGTAGCAGCTAAGAAAAGAAAAAGAACAACTCACAGCTAAAAGAATAAGCATGCAAATCCTATGAGGAGTTCTAGTTCAAGCGGAGCGTGTATCTCTCCCACACAAAGTAAGACGGGATCTAACTTGTTATGAACAGAAAGCAAAGCTAAAGAAAACTAAAAATAAAACCTAAGAGCGAGACGCTCCAAGCATAGCACACAACGCATGAAGTGATAAAAATATAGTGCAACGAGGGACGAACTGATAATTGTTGATGAAGAAGGGGATGCACGGGGGCATCCCCAAGCTTAGACGCTTGAGTCTCCTTGAATATTTTTTTGGGGATTCATGGGGGCATCCCCAAGCTTGAGTGCTTGACACTCCCGAATCTTCTTTCATCATCTTCCATCGCACACTTGAAAACTCCCTTAATACATAACTCATCATAAGCTGATTAGAGAGGTTAGTACCCTTAATAAATAATTTTTCCCACTAGGTATAAAGATATTCTTGAAGAGCTACTGTTTCTCAAGATTGCCAAAAGATTTGTGCAAAGAAAAAGCAAGCTTAAGGTTTGCAAAAGTTAGGATAGACAAAACGTGGCAGAATCTGTGAAAAACAGAAGAGCAGGTAGTAAAGAATTTTTTAGAGGCACTTCTTCAACTCAAATCAAAAAACTCAGAACAGACGCTCGAAATTTGATTCTATGGAGCATGCTGTCAAAAAATTCAGATCAAAAAGATGATCTGGTGATTTTAGGCTAATTTTTCCGTCCAAGGACAGAATCTGTTTTCTGGACAGCATGTCACAACTTTTGAACTTTCTTGCAATCGGAGGCTAGACTTGGCACAAGCTTGAAAAGTAAAGATACAATGATGTTGCTAAAGTAGTAACAATCATCAAGACCACTAAAAGTTGAAAGGAAAAACTCAAAATAAAGATAACAAGGGTTGTCTCCCTAGAGCTCTTTCTTTATAGCGATAAAGATAGGCTTAAGATTTTAATGATGCTCTCATAGGAATAAGGAATAAGGGTTGAAGAACAAAAGAGAGCATCAAGAAGCAAATAACAAACACATTTAAGTCTAACATGCTTCCTATGCAAAGGTATCTTGCAGAGGAATAACTTATTGAAGCATAAAGATATTAGCATAGGAAGGCAAAACAAGTGCAACTTCAAAACCTTCAACATAAAGAGAGGGAACTTGATATTATTGAAATATCTATAAGCATATGTTCCCCTCTCATAATAATTTTCAGTGGGATCATGAATAAACTCAACAATATAAGTATCACATAAAGCATTGTTACCATGATCCACATGCAAAAGGGTACTCTTACTCTCCACATAAGCATAATCTTTCTCATTGGTAATAGTGGGAGTAGGACTATCATAAACAACTTGAACACTATAGATTAATTGTGTATTAGGAAGATGGTGTTCAACAAGAGAGTAATTCCCTCCATGATTATGACAAGTTTCATAATCATAATTTCTCCTTATGTCATAGGTACCTTTATAATCACTATAGATAGGAGTTATAACATCATCATAGTAGAGAAGAGCATTATCATTGCTAGCAACTATATTTGTAAACATGATGTATTTATTCTTACTAGCAAAAGAATTATCAATTACCACATCACTAATGGGTAAATGACTTGCAATCCTATCATCCCCAAGCTTAGAGCTTTCCATATCATCACTCGCAGAGTTGGTACCAAAAAGATTTTCAAGATCATAAGTAGCATTATCATCATTTTCCCAATCACAAAAAGTAACATGCATATCATAATCAAAATCATCTTCAATAGTGCCTACGGACTTAACATCAGGATAATAATGAACGCAATCAAGCTCACCGTCCTCCAAAAATTTCTGTCCGTTAGGGTAAAAATTGATGCGAGGAATATGCTCAGGCCATGTTGATACCCATTCTTCTTCCTTCTTGCTCCTCTTCCTCCTCCTCTTATTTTTCTTCTTATTTACCTTAGGAGGGAGTGGTTGGAGATGAAGCTTCTCCACATATTCTGGTTTATCATTAGAAACAATAGGGGAAACTCGGGAGAAACTCTCCTTTTTATTAGTAGAGATATAAGAGACATTTTTATACTTTGGTAAAGTTCCCTCCTTTCTAATCTTACTTAAGTAATCATTTTCATGGAAATTAACAACACAATAGAGATGGCAATTTTGCAAAGTGTTGCTAATTCCTAAGGCATTAACATCTAGCCAAGAAGTCTTTTCTGATAACTCTTCACACATCAAAAATAACATAAGTTCATCATAAAGATCAGAAGTTTTCATGTTATCACACAACTGATTAACAGTTATGCTTTGAAAGTTCATGCATTGAAAATTAAAGTGACCCTCTATGCAGCAAAGTTCACAAGTAAAAGGATAAAGGTCACACAATTCTCTAGCAATTTCATTTAAATCTTTGACCCTAGTGATTGTTCTTTCATGCTTATGTTGCTTACAATACTTCTCTTCTTCAATCATAGGCCTTTCACAAGGTCTATCCACTCCACAAAAATTAACATGCTTATATAAAACTTCATTTTCAGGAATTGGATCGTGCATGCTGCAATCATCATGAACAATATAATTTTCTTTGCAAATCTCTTTAAAAGGTTCATGATGCTTGATCCAATTCTCCTTAGGCATATTAAGATGTGAAGCAAAAGATTTGAGGAAATCAACAAGGAGTTGAGAATCAAGCCCAAACTTAGCACTAAACTTATTAAACTTGCAGTTTCAACAAAAGACTTAATGCATTCATACTCATAATTTATACCTGACTCTTTACCTTTGTCGATCTCCCAATCTTCAGTATTGCGTTGAATTCTTTCAAGGAGTTCCCATTTAGTATCAATCTTTTCGTTTGTGAAAGAACCCATAGAGGAAGCATCAAGCAAGTCTCTATCCTGTCGAGAGAGCCTTGCATAAAAATTAGTAATAATTATATCTTTCGGGAGCCCATGGTTAGGAAATTTTAGCATTAAAGTTTTCAGTCTCCCCCAAGCTTGAGCTATGCTCTCTCCGTCGTGAGGATAGAAATTATAAATATAATTCCTATTCTCATGAACTTCATGAAGAGGATAAAACTTGGAGTAAAAGAGAGACTGGATCTCTTCCCAATCCCGTAGGTGAGAATCATCTAGTAGCCTATACCATTCCAATGCTTATCCTTTCAGTGACAAGGCAAACAATTTCTTCATGACTTCACCTCTTGTCAAACCTGAAATCTTAAATAACTCACAAAGTTTTGTAAGTTTCAACAAATGAATACAAGGATTGACTGCCCTATCATAACAATCATTAATAAGTATTTCAGCTATCCCAAGTGGTATTTTGAACGGGATACATTTAGTAGGTGGAGGAGACTTCTCTACCACGGGTGTGGTAAAGCGGCCTTCCCCAAACAGCGAACTACAAGTGCAGTTTTCCATAAGCATAACTAGTGAAAATTAAAACAAGAAACAAAAAGATTTAATTGCAAGATCTGAAGATATACCTTCAAACCTTACCTCCCTGGCAACGGCGCAAGAAATAGCTTGATGTCTACGCACGCTTCTATTCTTGTAGACTATGTTGGGCCTCCAAACGCAGAGGTTTGTAGGATAGCAGCAATTTCCCTCAAGTGGATGACCTAAGGTTTATCGAACTCAGGGAAGTAGAGGTTGAAGATAGTCTCTCTCAAGCAATCATGTAATTAAGATACAAGAAGTCTCTTGTGTCCCCAACACACCTAATACAACTAGGAGTTTTATAGGTGCACTAGTTCGGCGAAGAGATGGTAAAATATGGGTGATAGGTGTGGTAAAACGAAGTAATATAAATCTGTAATAAAAAGTGCAGCAAAGAAACAAGTGGTAAACGTGAGCACAAACGGTATTGCAATGGTGGAAACAAAGCCTAGGCTTCATACTTTCACTAGTGGCAACTCCCAACAACATTAGCATTGTCTAATCACATGATATTTCCCATAAAACATGCAATGGAGACGTACTCGGAGGTCATTCCTTTGTGGTCAAGAGAGGACGAAAATTGTGTAGGGCTACAAAAGCACACCTCAGAGTTCGTAGTTCTCTTCTATGGATTTCCCAATGTCACCGTGGACATCCAAAGAGAGTACCACAATCACCACAACATATCTAAAGGATAGTCAAAGACAAGCACCAAGAGACTCTCAATCTTCAATCCACACACAAAAGAGGAAATCACTCATGAAAATATTCTTCTAACCCATGTCCAATAGACCGCTGTCACCATGGTCTCGAGGATTATACTAGATAAGATCAAGTGAGTACATCAATCCAATACATAGAGGAAGGGGAAATATCATGGGATCATCCTAGATTAACATAGCCTATGATCACAATCAAGATCACATCATGGCAGAGAGAGAAGACCACATAGCTACTGGTAGAAACCTCAGCCCCGAGGAGGAACTACTCCCGCATCATGGAGGGAGGAAGCAACGTCGATGGAGATGAATCCGGGGGCACTTCCCCGTCCTGGCAGGGTGCCGGCACAGGAATTCTGCCCCCCCCCCCCCGAAACTTGAAGGCGATGGCGGCGGAGATCGGAATTGCTTCTGGAGAAAAGGGGTCTGGATTAGGGGTTTCCACCCCGAGGGGTATATATAGGCGAAGGGGGGCATCGAGGGGACCCACGAGGCAGTCAGGAGGGTCCCTGGCGCAGCCCAGGGTGGGGTCGCGCCACCTGCCCTCCTGGCTGCCTGGTGGTGGCCCCCTTCCCTCTCTTGGTGATTCCGGAAGCTTCTGTTGCGCTGATTTTTTTTATATTTTTCCCGGAATTTTTGGAGCACTTTTAATGGCCAGAAAACCTGAAATACAAAAACAGCAGAAAACAGAAACTGGCAACTGGGTGCAGTGAGTTAATAGGTTAGTCCAAATAGGTTCAAAAGTGTATGAAAGTTCAAGAAAAACATGGCAAAGTCACACAAAACATGCATGCAGGAAGCAGAAATTATAGATACGTTTGGGACGTATCAGTACCATTGCTGATGGTGCCACTGCCTTGTTCGGGACTGATAGTTGGCTTGACAATTCTCCAGACATTCTAGCTCATACATTTGCTAGGCTCTTCTATTTTGCTCATGATAAGCTGATCTCCTTCAAAGAGGTATATGCTACCAGAGAGCTAGTCACACTGTTTCACCTGCCACTCTCTGAACATGCCTTCTCTGAATTGCAATCAGTGCAATCTTTGTTACTTCAATATCATGACAGAGATCTAACCCAGGATACTTGGACCTTGAAGTTTGGCAAACAAGGGGCCTACTCGGCCAAAAAGTTCTACACACATGTCCATGAGCCTATGATTTCAAAGCCCTTGTTATCTTGGATTTGGAAATCTTGTTGCACACTCAAACTGAAAGTTTTTTATTGGCTGGTCATCATGGATAGAATCAACACCAAAGACATGTTGCTGAGAAGACACTGGCACATTGAAGATGGACCTGAATGTGTGCTATGTCCCACTCAGTAGTTGGAATCCAGAGATCATCTGTTCTTCCAATGCAATTTCAGTGCAACGATCTGGAATTACCTGCAAATAGATTGGACTGGGGGACATGATATAGTGCAAGTTGCCAAGGCAGCCAGGGAGGCCTTTCATAAACCCTTCTTTGCCGAAGTGGTGTTTACTGCATGGTGGAACATCTGGGTGGTGAGAAATGCCAAACGCTTTAAGCATGAAAGGCAATCTTTTGCTAAATGGAGAGTGGGTTTCAGTCATGACCTCACTCTGCTTAGTTACTGAATTAAGCCTAGGTTTAAGGATGAGTTACTTAGATGGATAGACTTTCTGCCCCCTTGATGGGCTATTTTTTTTGAAGCTTTTGTTGTACATTTGTAAATATTGTGTTTAAAGGAATAAAATGCTGGGGGGGTGTTTTCCCTCCAATCCTAAAGCTTAAAAAAAATTATTCATGTCACATATCAAGGGCCTCGATACGAGTCAACGAGATACTACAGGGCATCGGAATAACGGGGTGATGGAGCTCCACTCCACGGGGACACTGCTAGGACACGGCCTAGTTCGCTTAGTACGGAACACCAGAACTTCCGGGTACATCTTCTCCTGCATCTGGCATGACACGCCAGGTCAGTACATTGAATGTACTTGCAAGCTCACAACAGCCAAGTCATAGGAGCACACAAGGGCATAGCAGTATCAATGCAAGCAATCATGACAGACATATTACCAAGATCATAACTAATGCACATCGTCCAAATTTCATGATCGCCGCCTGATCATGAAGCTTACCTCGGAGTCCTTACGGACTCAACACCCGGGTTACAGATCATCACATGATTCCGCAACATACGAGAGTTGTCGCACGACTTCTCAACAGATTAGGGGTCATCGCATGACCACCTAACGTAATAGGCCATCGCATAACCAAAGACTTATGGGTCGTCGCACGACCACTCGACGGGTTAGGGGTCATCGCATGACCACCAACTTATCAGGTCATCGCATGACCAACACTTTCACTGGTCATCGCATGACCACCAACTCAACTCAATCACCCAACGTGTTCAGGTTGACCCATAGTGTGACCTAGTACGAACTGTGTCCAATACCATGGACTCGGCTATTCGAATAGATTCTTACACTCTGCAGAGGTTGTGCACTTTACCCACACCATGGAGCTCCTTGCCCAACAGGCTAGAACTACACCAACGAAACCCGTCTACCGCGTAAGCTTTCTATGGTACCATCGATATCGCATATCCTGGGTATCCCTGTGTCCTCTAGACACCTGCCATCGTATGGCCAACAATGTGATCCCAAACGGGGTATCACTGTCCCAAACGGGGACTCCCGAGTAACTTAACAACTCTGTATTTCGAGATTATCACCACCTACCTGATCAGGGTAGCGTGCGTGCATAACCTCCCCTCTTTGGTGATACCCGTAAAAGGCACTGCGATAGACCAAGCTAAGGCCTTCTGATATGCGAGAGATGATAATTGCTTCTCGCCCTTCATTGGTTACCCAAGTGGAAGGTGAGCTGAAGTGTAGCGGCAAGTTTCCCTTGGTGAAGACACCAAGGTTGAAAGATCGTCTCCCGTAGGACTACAGCAATGACAAGTAGGTGGCAAGGAAACAATGGCACCGTTTTAGACAAAAGTTGCTTCCTTGACCTGGACCTGCACACAGACACTAATAACTTTGCTCCCAATGAAGTTCAGAGATGTTGTCAGTCTCTCCAGTCTTGTTGTTTACAGAGGATAAAAACACAAGGGATAATGATAATGATAGAAACTGAAAGTAAATACGGAAAAGTAAATGAGCGTGTAAACAATGATGAGAATATGGACCGGGGTCCCGTGATGTTCACTAGTGATGTCTCTCTCCCAAAAGACGATAAAATTGCTATGCGAGGTAAATAAATTATAGATGGGCAATTGGCAGGATTATAAACGCACCGCAATGCTAACTATGATACAAAGAAAGGAAGAGGCTCATAAGCATGGGCAGTACGCCAAAATAAGTAGACCGAAATCCAACTGCATCTACTACTAATCATCCACCTTGAGATATCTATCCAGAACATCTCGCTGGTACGTTGCGAGCCCCACCCAAAGTGTAAGCCCAAATCAACAGACAACTGCATTAAAAGAACTTTGCGTAAAGTAAACAATCCTTGCAAACGCGGTTACAAGCACCATTGTTTTCCCCCTTGTGGCAACATCACATACCTTAGACTCATGTTTCTGTCACTCAAGCGTGTCATCAGGGGGCATGAACCCACAATCGAGCATAACGTTCCCTCTTGGAGTTACTACCTACTACTTGGCCAAAGCAATAAACAGCAACGGAGAACATGAAAGAATTACTTAGGAACAAAAATAAAAGAGATAAGAACCAAATATATTACTCTATCACAATCTGAACATAATCTCATAATCCATCAGATCCCATCAAACTCAGCATAGCAAAAGCACAAAGATTACGTATGTGCCTCGATCATGTAGGGTAGCTCACGAGGTCTAAACCATGAAGAACAAAGAGGGGAGGAGAACATCACATAGCTACTGATCACGGACCCATGGTCCAAAGGAAACTACTCACGACACATCCGAGAAGCGTCCATGGTGGAGGGGAAGCTCCTGGAGGTCGATCCTCCCTCCGGCAGGGTGCCGGGAAGGGTTCTGCTGGTGCTCCCGATCTTGGAAGCACGGCGGCAGCGGAACAGAAGCGAGATCGCGAAAAAGGGTTCTGTCTTCGGAAGTTTCATGTCAAGGGAGATATATAGGCGAAGGGGGAAGCCAGGGGTGCCACCAGGGGTCCAGGCGCCCCCCCTGGCGCGACCAAGCCTAGGCCGCGCCAGCTAGGCGCCTGGGGCCATTGTGGGTCCCAACTGGTCCCCCTTCGGGACTCCCGAAGGTTCCTTCACACTGATTTTCTATCTGATTTTTCCCTAATTTTTTGAGCACTTTTAATAGGGGGGAAAACTGAAATAGAAAAACAACAGAAAACATAAACTGACACTGGGGTGCACTGAGTTAATATGTTAATCCAAATATGATCAAAATTGTATGAAAATGTATCTAGATCATAGCAATATCACACAAAACATGCATGGAGCAAGTAGAAATTATCGATACGTTTGGGACGTATCAACATCCCCAAGCTTAATTCATGCTCGTCCTCGAGTAGGTAAATGATAACAAGCATAATTTCTGTGGTGACATGCTAGCAACCATATAAGAACTTTGGAAAGTAAATCAATCAACGTATGTGATTCAATTCAAGTCATAACATGCAAGAGTCCATATTAGCATTGAAACAAGCAATGAAAGAACATTAGGTGCAAGATCTCTCGCTGTCCGTGACTCAAATGTCTCGAAAGGGGATAGGGAATACGAGAAAAAAAGTATTTTTGTGTTGAGAACTCAATCTACTAAAGTTTCACACTTGGTCTTCTTTGGAATCTTATCTTGACTCGTCCTCAGACCAGTAGCCAGGTACAAGTCAATTTGATGCACTCCTTTTCGATATTTTGAGAACTCATGCAATGGATGAGCGTAAGCACGAGAGTTGACACTTAGGATGGAAAAGAGAGAAATATCGTGGATGAGGAAGACAAAAAGGGTGAGAAAGGCTCACATCAATGAGGACAATCATAGGCGAGAAGGCCAAATGATATATATGATGTGAGGAGTAGGGATTGCCATTCAACGGATTCACATATGAACTAAAAAGCTCTCCAAAGGAACTAGTGGGGGTGCATCTAACTTGCTCGCTCATGAAGACCTAGAGCTCTTTTGAGGAGGCTCATCCTTGGAATATGCAAGCCAAGTTCTATAGTGTGAAGGTCCCCACATAGCTATCTGCATGCATGATCATCTCCATGGAGTACAAGGATAAGTGGGAGTACTAGTGTGGATCTTTCAAAAGGATAATAGTGTTTCCCCTTTCTCTCTTTTTTTTTATTTTCTTTTTTCAAATTTTTGTATATTTTTGGTGGACTCAAGGGCTCTTCCTATTTAACTCTCATTTGTCCTCTTTGGGATCTTTTATTTTGTCCACTTTGGGATCTTTTCCTCACTTAAGGGCAACACTCTAATTTACAAGAGGGTATAGAAGATCTTTCACACTTTACAAGGTACTCAAATCATAAAGAAGATGTAGCTATCATGATGTATGCAATGTATACCGCTGCCAGTGTAGCAGGAACATGTATGACATGAATATCAAGTCATGAAGAGGTGGATGTTGCATGGCAATATATCTCGGAAAGGTTATGGAAATGCCTTGATAGGTAGGTATGGTAGCTGTTTTGAGGAAGAATATAAGGAGGTTTATGATGAAAAAGCGTATCATGCCAAGGGTTTCGATGTACCGGAGAAGGTGGACGCCAACTCTCGGAGTGAGAAGGAGGCAATGCACGGCACGAGAGAGGCTAGCAAATATGAGGAGGTGGAAGTGTCAACTTTCAGTACTTACATTAGTCCGAAGAACTCATGCACTTATTATCGGTAACTCTCAATCTAATAAGGAGGTTCACCAAGAGACATGTACCCCGAGGAGGAGTGTATGGGGATTTGGTTATCCTTGCGCATCCTCGACTCATGGTACGTGAGTGTACTCCAATATTCGATCCCTCCAAAGATTAGCGATCCATCTAGTAGCTAGAGTTCTCAACTAGTTTGTAGGATTTTAAAAATAAACACGGATTGCCCAAAATACGACACTTATCACTAATAGGATAGAGCTCTTGACACCAAAAGTTCAAACATTACTCACATCAATACCTCAAAACTATTGCGAGTTACTACTAAAATTAAATAACAACGTCAATTACCTACTTTCAAGACAAGACACAACTCAGTGCAACAACCAACTCTCTTAACAAGATAAACATGAAAACTAAAGAGAGTTCCAGAAAAAGTAAACAAAATCCAAGGCTCTTGCTAAAGACAAACTAAAATAAAACTAAACATGGCAGTAGCTACGAAAAGATAAAGGACACACAACAGCAAAAAGATAGGCATGGAAAATCCTATGTTGTGTTCTAGATTTTTAAGGTGGAGCGTGTTTCTCTCCCACACAAAGTAAGATGGGGTCTAATTTTTTATGAACAGCAAGCAAAGCTAAAGAAAACTAAAAAATAAAACCTAAGAGCGAGACGCTCCAAGCATAGCACATAACGCATGAAGTGATATAAAAAAGGTGAGACGAAGGACGAACTAATGATTGTTGATGGAGAAGGGGATGCACGGGGGCATCCCCAATCTTATAAGCTTGAGTATCCTTAAATATTTATTGGGGATGCATGGGGGTATCCCCAAGCTTGAGCGCTTGACACTCCCGGATCTTCTTTCATCATCTTCCATCGCACACTTGAAAACTCCCTTCATACATAACTCATCATAAGCTGATTAGAGAGGTTAGTACCCTTAATAAAATATTTTTTTCACACTGGATATAAAGATATTCTTGAAGATCTACTGTTTCTCAAGATTGCCAAAAGGTTTTTGCAAATAAAAAGCAAGCTTAAGGTTTGCAAAAGTAAGGAGAGACAAAACGTGGCAGAATCTGTGAAAAACAGAACAGCAGGTAGTAGAGACTTTTTTCGGGGTACTTCTGCAACTCAAATAAAAAAACTCAGAACATACGAAAGTTCCAAAATTGTATAGAGCACGCTGTGTAAAAAATTCAGCTCAAAAAGATGAACTGGTGATTTGATCCGAATTTTCCCGTTAGGAAGACAGAATCTGTTTTCAGGACATCATGTCACAACTTTTGCTTCCCTTGTCATATGAGGCTATAACTTGGCACAAAGCTTGAAAATAAAGATACAATGATGTTACTACAGTAGTAACAATCATCAAGACCACTAAAAACAGAAGTAAAAAACATCTTGGGTTGCCTCCCAACAAGCGCTTTCTTTTACGCCTTTAAGCTAGGCATAAGGTAAAAGATCAAGTTGTATCAATCGAATCATCATCAAGATCATCAAAAAGCTCTTCAATTGTACAACTGGTCTGAAGAGGTCTTTCAGATAAAGGCCTAATGAAGATACTTCTAGGGGTAAAACCAAAAGGCGGAAAATCAATGGGAGTTTCATTTATAAATTTATCAAAGATAGGCATTTCTTCCAAAGTTTTCACGGTTTCAACTTCCTTGGCAATGGGTGGATTTTTGGGTCGGGGAACCTTAGGGACATAATTGAACTTAGGTTCCCTCCTTGCCGGAGTCTCTACCCTTTTTTGGTTTGATTGAGGAGAAGGTGGTTCCTAGAGTATTAATGATTTCCTCAATCTTATCAATCTAGAAGGATCCATATCATGGAATTTGATGGTCTCCAAAGCTTTAACAATTTTAAGCATGGAGCTATCAAGCCTATTCAAATTCCTTTGAATCTTGCGATCCAACTCATTTATCCTAGTTATACTTGGTATTTCTAACTCTATCTTTTCAAGTTTTTTCATAATGTGAGCTAGAGTTATATCTTCTTGTATGCTAGCAACAAGGAGATTTCCAACAAGACTTTCAATAACATTAAGAGACCTATTCCATTGATAGCACTATCTAATATGAACCTATTCCAAGAAGTAATCCCAACATAAAAATTTCTAAGCAGGATAGTAGTGGATTGCTTCTTGGTGGCTCTTTTCTGAGAATCGTTAATTCTATACCAAGCATCTTTTAAACTTTCACCACCTTTTTGTTTAAAGGTGAGAACCTCTCTCTCAACAAAGGCAAAAGGACCAGACATAATGACAGCTACTAGCAAGATAATTTTTTTTTGTGATTTTTGATATAAGACACAAAGATAAAAACTAAAAGGTAAACTAACAAGACTAAAAAGTAATGGTAAAAGGTAGTGGGAAACTACCCTCTTATGAGTCGGAGTCCCCGGCAACGGCGCCAGAAATTTGATTGATACGTGAGAGATGATAATTTCTTCTCGCCCGTCGTTGGTTACCCCAAGTGGAAGGTGAGATGCAGGGTAGCGGCAATTTTCCCTTGGTGAAGACACCAAGGTTGAAAGATCGTCTCCCGTAGGACTCCGGCAATGATAAGTAGGTGGCAAGGAAACAATGGCACCATTCTAGAGAAAAGTTGCTTCCTTGACCTGTACCTGCACACAGAAACTAATAAATTTGCTCCCAATGAAGTTCAGATAGGTTGTCAGTCTCTCCAGTCTTTTTGTTTACAAAGGATAAAAAATACAAGGGATAATGATAATGATAGCAACTGAAAATAAATACGGAAAAGTAAATGAGCGTCTAAACAATGATGAGAATATGGACCGGGGTCCCGTGATGTTCACTAGTGATGTCTCTCTCCCAAAAGACGATAAAACTGCTATGCGAGGTAAACAAATTATAGATGGGCAATTGACAGGATTATAAACGCACCTCCATGCTAACTATGCTACAAAGAAAGGAAGAGGCTCATAAGCATGGGAAGTACGCCAAAATAAGTAGACCAAAATCAACTGCATCTACTACTACCATCCACCTTGAGATATCTATCTAGAATATCTCGCTGGTATTAAGTTGCGAGCCCCACCCAAAGTGTAAACCCAAACAATAGACAACTGCATTAAAAAGAACTTTGCGTAAAGTAAACAATCCTTGCAACTGCGGTTACAAGCACCATTGTTTTCCCCCTTGTGGCAACAACACATCCCCTAGACTCATGTTTCTAACACTCAAGCGTGTCATCAAGGGGCATGAACCCAGAATCAAGCATAACGTTCCCTCTTGGAGTTACTACCTACTACTTGGCCAAAGCAATAAACAACAACGGAGAACATGCAAGAATTACTTAGGAAGAAAAATATAAAAGATAAGAATAAAATATATTACTCTATCACAATCTGAACATAATCTCATAATCCATCAGATCCCATCAAACTCAGCATAGCAAAAGCATAAATATTACATATGTGCCTCGATCATGTAGGGAAGCTCACGAGGTCTAAACCATGAAGAAGAAAGATGGGAGGAGAACATCATATAGCTACTGATCACTGACCCATGGTCCAAAGGAAACTACTCACGGCACATCCAGGAAGCGTCCATGTAACATCCCAATTTTCTAAATTCGGATGTTAATAGATCATCATATGCATCTCATGCTGCTTCTGCATTTTTCTGGAGTTTTAAAATATTTTTAAACATTTTACAACACATGGCAGTTCGCTGGAGAGGATATAAAAGGACTTATCCCCATTTTTAATTTGTTGAAAAATAGTTTAAAATTTTTTGGGAGACTTTTTAATTTTACTTTGGAGTTATAAATATTTTCTAAAAATATTTTGGGAATTTATTTATGCTCCGAAAAAGTTTTTAAATCAATTTTCGGAGTTTTCGGTATTTTTAAAATGCCAGAAAAGTATTTAAAAATATTTGAAAATAAGTATTCCAAGTTGGCGAAGAATATTTCTGTATTTTGGTAAAGCCAAAAAATCATTTTCATTATTTTAAAAATATTGGCGAACACGGAATTTAAAAATAAATTTCCATGATTTTTCTATAATTATTTTGGGCCTAATGGGCCTGTTCTGTTTATTTTTCCGCAGACCGATTTTGTATTTATCTCGGATTTAAAAAAAAATTAGAGGCTGTCTATAAATAGCCCCGTTTAGGGCTAGATTATTTTCTTTTAGCGTTTTAGGTTTAACCTTAAACTAATCCGCGGGACCCGCCGCCACCGACATCATCGACGACGTCATCGCCGGAGTTTCACCGGAATCTCGCCGGAGTTCGTCGGAAGTTCGCCGGATTTTCGTCGGAGCTCGTTTTTTTGTCGCCGGAGAAGCCGCACCGCCGCCGCCAAGGTGAGCCCGCCGCCTCACCGCGCCCAGCACGCCCGACCCCGTCGCCCTAGCCCTGCGCCACCGTGCCGCATGGCGTCGCCGCCCCGCGCGCCCATGGCCGCCGCCCCCGGCGCGTCCCCCTCCACCGCGCATTGCGCGTTCCGCGCCGCTGGCCGCACTCCGGCAGGCCGGCCGGAGCAGCCAGCGCCGCCGGAGCCGCAGCTCCCTGGCCATGGCCGTGGCCTTCGTCCCGACGGGAGAAAGAGAGGCGAGAAAAAAAATGAGTTAGATTCGTTTTCAAAAAAAAAAACCCTAGATCTGGTCAACCGCGCCCGAGGACCCGATCGCGTTTTTCGGAAAAGTTTTATTTACGTCCGGGTCCTTTTTACGGTAGAGGACCCCGGTACCCCCCGGCGTCACCCCGATATCGTTTTCGCGGCTACTTTTTAACCGTAACTCGGCATTGGGCGATTCCAGTTGCGTTGAGACCGTGGTGAAATTTCCCAAGCGGATCCAAATTTGAACTTCCGGCAGCCGTAACTTTTTAACGGTGCGCCCGTTTGCGCCGTTTCTTTTTGCGTTGGTTTTATTTTGACAACTACTTTAAGTTTAGCTACTGTAGGCAAGTTTGTCTACTATTCTTTGAATGTTTGTTACTTTTTGGGCATAATTGTATTGAATATATGTTGATCGGTGCTATGTTTGCTCGTATAGATTGTCCGGATTGTGCCGCCTCGTATTGTGAGGATTGTGACCGTCAGGAACAGCAAGAAGGCAAGTGATGCTTTGACCATACTCATACCTATATTTTCTATATGCATTATGTTAAGAAATATCACCCTATTCCATGATAGGTAGTTTATTTTACTGTTGCTGCAAAACCAGTTAGTATAGCCACATGTCTTGACTTGTCTACCGTAGATAAACCTAGCCGTGTTGTTGCTTTATTGCTATGCTTTGTAGACGTGGTTTGGGTTGTGTAAATTCATGGAGTGCATGTGAGCTATTTAATAATTTGTGTAGCAACTTTATCATAAATATAAATCACCTCTGTACGGGCAGGGAGTGCTTCCTGGGGGCTCGTGCCTTATCTAAGGGCGAGACCAGGTTGTACCCCTAATGGTTGGTTTGGTGGTTGACAGTACGTCATGGTGCTACCCTCTGAACGTAAGTGGGCGCCGTACAGGCTCAAAAAGATCAGACATACTTGGTGACTAGGAGCTTCCATGTACAGCCGCTGACCATATGGGCTCTGGCTTAGTTGAGTATGATGTAGGAAGCCTCTCCCGTGCAAAGCTAGCAGATGTAGATGTGATAGGTGGTACCGGCTTGCCGTTGGGTGTGGGTGACCTCTTCTGAAAGACTTCGTCTCAATCTTCGGGTTGAGTCCAGCGGGGAAAGTGTACTAACCTCTGCAGAGTAAAAACTAATCATGATTAGCCGTGTCCCCGGTTTTGGACATCCTTGAGCTACTAGACATTACTGTTACTGGAGGATATTGACATATGAATCACCATAATAATTTGAGTGGGCAAGATTAAATAAGGGTGTTGTGTTGGAACTGGTGTGCCCAGTTCGTTCTTATGTAGTAAGTTCAACTTAAAATTTTGACTAGTTTGGTTCAGGAGAAAATTGGCTTTCTGCAAAACAAAACCATAAGACTTTCCTTTGACTTACCTTGCATGTAGTTGTAGGTCCTTTATATAAACTTTTCCGTGTCACTTGCCGTACAAATCAGATGTACTGACCCGTTGTCGGGCTGTAACCTTCGGTGTTGCAGGTTTTTCAGACGACCAGTAAGGTGCGTTTAGGGATTGCGAGTCTACACTCAGCATGTTCGCATGTGGCTGTTGATGGGACTCCACATTACTTGCTTTTGCTTCCGCTATATTTATATTGAATAAGCTAGCCTTGAGCTATGCAACTTGTTATTTATTTTACTCTGGATCATACGTTGTAATAATGATGCACTTGTACTTTGATATACATCTATAATACTGTGTGTGCCAGCGAGTTCGATCCAGGGACTGGCACTTGAGCACAGAGACTTCAATTCTGTGTGAATTGGGTCGCTACAGATGGTATCAGAGCAGTGTGTTGACTGTAGGACGTGACCCTAGAGAATGGATTAGAAAATCCATAGGAATAAAAATATTACTTTATATCACTCTGTCTTGTACTTACTTACCTTCTCTATCTCGTATTCATACCTGTTCTAATCTCGCCTTACCTCTCTTTGATTATATATGACCACTTTGTCCTACCGCGCTATGGCGTTTGGACCTGAGCTCAGGGGGATTTGCCACTTCCTGAACATCTACGCGCCAGTCTTTTAGCCGGACATCATGGAGACAAGGGGAGCTGATGACTACTGGCAAGTGGAGACTTTCATCCTTGGAAGCATGGAGAATGAGGAAAGGGTGATCACGGAGTCATTCGAGGTGCATGCCCAGGAGAAGGAGTGGTGTGTGCGCATGGCCGCTCACATAGCTCTTGGACGCATTGTGGAGACGTATTCCGCCCGACTAAAGGGTACGGTGTACGCGGAGATGGCCAAGGTTCTCCCATCGGGGAACATAATACCAAAGAGGTTCAGGTATGTTCCTGGTGCCATTTGGCCAGGTACAACCAGCTACATCATCCAAAGCCTGGAGAAGCACATCCATTGCCTGGAGAAGTGCACTCAGTCAGACCTCTACACCATCACTGAGTTGCATCAGAAGAACACCAGGCTCAAGAGGGACAACTACAAGCTGAAGAAGGAGAAGTTCGAGATGCAAGCAGAGATAAGAAGGCTGAAGGAGAAGATGAAGGCCAATGGCATTGAAGAACCAGAAGAGGAGCCAGAATTAGAGACCTCGGCAGAAGAAGAGGAGCCGAGTCCCAAAAGGCGCAACCGCATTAGCGGGCGCGAATACCGCATGCTGTTTAGCAAAGACAACATTAAGAATTACTTCATCGGCTATTAGTTTACCATCGTTATCGTGTTAGCGTATTTGACCATGTCGACTTATTCGGTGTGGCAATACTAGGTTGCTTGATATACTCTTATGTTAATCGTGGTTGTGTTGAGGATCTTATATTACCCGTGGTTGTTATGAGGATCTTATATCAGTTATAAAAGATATTTTAAACTATATGGTGTGATATGTGATGGTTTTCCGTATGAGTGCATTGGTTGATGATTGTTATATGTTTGATGCTATGGTGATATTGATTGGTGAAGTTGATTGGTGATATATGTATTGTATATATAATGCTTGTCATGATCATCATAAGCATATGGGTAGGAGTATATTTCCCTAGCTAATTTCTGTCTAAAACTTACCTATTCTTGCCCATCAGATGCCGCCGAGACGTGATCCCACGGGGAATGATAACAACAATAATGGAGTGCCAGCTTATATGCAGCAGTTACTTCAAGGACAAGCTCAGCTGATCCAGTTGGTCACTCAGAACATGGGCAACAACAACAATGCACCACCACCACCTGTGGACACACTTGCAAGGTTTATGAGGTTGAATCCTCAGAGGTTCTCTAGCACTCCTGAGCCCATAGTGGCGGATGACTGGCTTCGTTTAGTGGGACGGAACATGGAGACAGTTGGCTGCACTGAGGCAGAGAGGGTGAGGTTTGCCTCACATTTGCTGGAGGGTCCTGCCGCTTCTTGGTGGGACAACTACTTGCTGACTTACCCCATCGACACCATCACTTGGGCGCAGTTTCAGTCTGCTTTTCGCGCCGCACATGTTTCAGCAGGCGCCATGAGCTTGAAGAAGAAGGAGTTTCGCAGTTTGCGTCAGGGAGGCCGTTCAGTGGCCGAGTATGTTGAGGTGTTCAACAAGCTTGCCAGATATGCTCCAGATGATGTCAGGAATGATGCAGCAAGGCAGGAGAAGTTCTTGGAGGGGCTGAATGATGAGTTGGGAGTCCAGTTGACAGTGGATAATTTTGCTAACTGCTAGGCGCTCATCGACAAGGCTATTGTGTTGGAAGGCAAGCAGCAGGCCATTGAATACCGCAAGAGGAAGTACAACAACAACAATGGTGGCAAGTATAACTCTGGACCGCATCAGAAGTCACGCAATTCCTATGCTGGCAATGGAGGACATAACCATGGACATAACCACAATGGTGGGAATGGCCATGTTCACAGTGGAGGACACAACCATCATAATGGAGGTAATGGTCACAACCATAATGGCCACAATCATCACAATGGGCATAAGAATGGCAATGGCAATGGCAATGGGAAAGGAAATGGAAATGGAGAGAACTACAGCCAGAACCATCAAGTGGTGAATGCTTAGAAGGACCTTAGTCGAGTTCAGTGTTTCAAGTGCAGGAAGATAGGACACTACTCCAACATGTGCCCGGAGAACAAGGACAACAATGGGAATTCTGGAGTCAGCAAGCCCAATCCTTTCAACAAGGGGCATGTGAACCATGTCAACGTGGAGGAGATCTATGATGAGCCTGATGTTGTGATTGGTAAGTTCTTTATCAATTCAGTACCCGCACTTGTTCTTTTTTATTCTGGTGCATCGCATTCTTTCATATCGAGGGTATTTGTGGATAAGCATGAGTTACCTACCGTATTTCTTAATTCATCTATGCTCATAAGTTCACCGGGAGCGGATATGTCAGCTAGTTTGGGATGCTATCAGTTAAGCCTAGCCATAGGGAAGCATGTTTTTCCTACAGATTTGATTGTGTTGAAGTCACAAGGTTTGGATATTATTTTGGGCATGGATTTGTTAGCCAAGTACCAAGGTGTTATTGATTGTGCCAGTCGGTCTATCACTCTCAGTACACCGAATGGACAGAAAATCAGATATGTGTCCAAGTATAAACATCAGCACGCCCAAGTGAATTCTCTTAAGGGGGGTAGCCTGGATGATGTGCGTGTTGTGAGGGATTATCCGGATGTGTTTCCGGAGGAGTTGCCAGGTATGCCACCGGATAGGGAGATTGAGTTCCTTATTGATTTAATACCAGGCACTGGGCCTATTGCTAAGAGACCGTATATGATGCCCGCTAATGAACTTGCAGAGTTGAAGGAACAGGTTAGGGAGTTGCAGGCAAAGGGGTTCATTCGCCCAAGCTCGTCACCTTGGGGATCTCCAGTGCTGTTTGTTGAGAAGAAGGATGGAACCCAGAGGATGTGTGTGGATTACCGTTCTCTGAATGATGTTACTATCAAGAACAAGTATCCTTTACCTGTGATTAATGATCTATTTGACCAGTTGGAGGGAGCTTGTGTATTCTCTAAGATTGATCTTCGTTCTAGTTATCATCAAGTGAAGATTCGGGAGAAGGATATTCCGAAGACTGCTTTTACTATGAGCTATGGGTTGTATGAGTATACTGTTATGTCATTTGGATTGACTAATGCTCCTGCATACTTCATGAATATGATGAACAAGGTGTTTATGGAGTTCTTGGATAAATTCGTTGTGGTGTTCATTGATGATATATTGGTGTATTCCAAGAATGAGCAAGAGCATGAGGCACATCTGCGTTTGGTATTGGAGAAGCTCAGAGAGCACAAGTTGTATGCCAAGTTCAGCAAGTGTGAGTTTTGGTTGAAGGAGGTCGGATTCCTTGGACATGTTGTGTCAGGAGAAGGAGTAGCTGTGGACCCATCCAAGGTTTCAACAGTTAAAGAATGGGAGACACCCGTGACAGTTGGAGACATTCGCAGTTTCTTGGGTCTTGCAGGATATTATAGGAGGTTCATTGAGAATTTCTCCAAGCTTGCAAAGCCAACGACTGAGCTGTTGAAGAAAGAGAATAAGTTTGTTTGGAGTGAGGCATGTGAAACCAGCTTTCAGGAGTTGAAGAAACGGTTAGTAACTGCACCTGTTTTATGTTTGCCTGATATACATAAGGATTTCCAAGTATATTGTGATGCATCTCGTCGAGGACTTGGTTGTGTTTTGATTTAAGTGTTGGGAATGTGCCCTAGAGGCAAATAAAATATGTTTTATCGAGCATATTCCATTAGTTCATAATACGTTTGATACTATGCTAGAACTGTATTAAGCGGAAACATTAATACAGGTGTGGTATACAAACAACCAGGTCCCTAGTTAACCCTAGTATACTAGTCCATTGGGCGATTGATGATCAAGGTTTCCTGATCATGAGAAAATGGCGTCTGTTGAAAATGGAGTCGTATCATTGGATAATGATATGATGGAAATACACCCACCAGAAGTGTTGCGATGTGATCAAGTCACATAGTTCGACATTGCAATAACTATAACGTAGTGACCAGATCCTTTGACCGTAATGATCATACGTAATTGTCATCTATGAGGAGACTTTGATTTGTATCCCACCGCCTGACTGAAATATGCTGTCCATAACGGTGCACTTTGGGTATTTCGAAATAGATGGTTGATGAGTATGCAAATAGATCAAAGCAGGATTTGTCCATCCGTGTGACGGATAGGTACTCTGGGCCCACTCGGTGATATTGCATCATAAAGTTTGCAAACGTGTGACTAGGTCACGGAGTTGTAATATCACGGGAACGAGTAAACTTGTTTGTTGAGAACGAGGATGAACTAGGTATATTGGATACCGATGATCAAGCCTCGGACAAGCAAAGTACCATAGGACAAAGGGAACAGACACACGGTTAACGGATCCAACAGCGATTGATGTTCATTCGATGGAAGCGCAGGGGCTATCAAGGATTGTAACCAGGTCCAATTGATTAGTCATTGATCAATGAGAATTGTCTCGATCATGTCTGCTGTTTCCCGGACCATAGGGTGTTACACTTAAGGGTACTCGACGTAGTAAGGATTGATTCGGATCACCGGGGAAATTGGAGAGAACACCAGAATTGTTCCGGTGATGGCCGGAATTGTTCCGATGAAGGCCGGAAGTTGTTTCGGGTATTTTGAAAGGTTCAAAATATATTTAATAATTTTTAATATATGTTTTATTATTTAATTATCTGAATTAAATATTAAAATATATTTAAATATAATTAAAAATGGAAGAAAAGGCATATGGGCCTCATAGGGCCCATTAGGGGGAGAGGGAGTCCTCCCCCATGGGCCATGGCGCCATGAGGGGGGCCCACCCCCTTCCTTGGGATTAGTCCCACCCCGGGAGTGGAGGGAGGGTGGCACCCCTCCTTGGCCTCTATAAGGAGGGGTAGGGTGCCCTTTTTCTTCATACAAATTGATTTGAGACAAGTTTCTCTCATCTCTCTCTCCCTCCTTTCTCCTTCCTCGAGTGAACTCCCCTTGTTTGGAGTCTACACTTGGTTGGGGATTTATCCACTATACGCACGTCGTCGTGCTGCTGGAATCGGGATCCGAATCCATCTTCTTTCCGCTGCTCTACTGGTTCGGAGCCCGGAGGGACGTCGGGTATACTGTATGTGTATAATCCCGCGAGGCACTACACTTGTGGTGCTACTTCATCGTCGTGGTCGTATCGCGAGGTTTTCATCAGCAACGTTCCGACGGGGACGTAATCCCGTCATCGGTCTACAAGGATCGGGTGGCTATAGGAGTCATCGTGGATCTGCGCGGCATCGGGGATTGCCGGTACGACTACACCAACCACGTTCATGCGGGAACGTTTCGCGCTTAACGGACTACATACTGGTATGTGATCTATTTCTGTCCGTTACTTGCATCGCCATAGCATAGGTCTTGGGTATGGGTCTCGTAGGTTATGAAAAATTTGTGTTTTCTGCCCCGAACCCCAAACAGTGGTATCATGAGCAAGGCTATGCGTAGATGTATTGTACGGATATAACACATCTAGTATGTGGGCATCAATTCTCCAATTGTTACCCTCTCACGTGTACTCATTTAGCGTTGCGGCAATGTTTGATGAAGAGGCCCCCGACCGACCTTACGCGTTTACGCGAGACTGGTTCCACGCTTGACATATGTCTTGTACCATATAAAGTGGCTGGGGGGTGTCTGTCTCTCTGCATTAGCGATGCGAAGATGTTTGCAACGGAGGGCCCCGACAGGGGTGTAATAGAGACAATTGTGGATTGGTGTTGTGGCTTGTTTTCGTAGGATAGAAACGGTTCTTTTCTCGAACCCCCTAGCAGCCACGTAAAACTTGCAACAGATAAAGTAGAAAGGCGTTTTTAACTTTAATTTGCATGTAAGGGGGAATCATAGCATGTATGATTTCTGTTGCATCATGTTTTGCTAATATGTCAGATATACGACGGTAGCATAATAGGATGATCCCTCACTAAAACCAACATAGTGTCCTTACCCTAGTGAGCACCACCTGGAAAGTTCTACATTATGGAGGCACCACGTGTCACACGTGTGTCAAACATTTTTTCGTTCACATGAGGTGGGTGTAGCAAGCCTGGCATATGTATATGATATGGCCTTGCATGACACAACAACAAATCACATAGGGTGTGGTGGCGAGTCTCGCATATGTATATGATATGGCCTCGGGACACAAGAGACCGAAAGGTCAAGCATGAGTCACATGGATGATGTGATTGGCATGATGGCCTACCTTGAACAACATACTGATGGCCGTGACGATCGGGGGAGGTATGGTGTTCAAGGATCGTGTAATCACTTAGAATAAACTATGAGGGATGTTTGTCTAAGTGGGAGTTCCAGAATTGTTTTTGAAACATGAACTCCATATTATGAACTTAATCTTCATGTCTTAGCAAATATCATTGTAGATAACGTCATACCAATGTTTAGAACTATGGCTCTTTTAGTATGATAGAACTTAAGGTAAATGGGTCTTACTTCATTGATATGTACCAACACCATTAGAGACATACTCATTAGTAATGACTTTCTAAACATAATACGAAGAACTGCTAGGAGATACACCTGACAACTTCATAATATGGGAAGATGATGATGAGTATCGCACTCACCGTCACTTATGAATGACTGTCCAATACACCATAATTCATTCTATGGAATCTGAATTGTTAATGCATGTTAACCAACACGTATGACGTGCTAGGTGAACTTGAAAGCACTTGGTCGCAAATCAGAGTAATGGAATATGAGTATATGGACGGGGTTTCTTTCAACTATGGTGGAAGGAACAACCTGCTGAGAAAGTCACTTGGAAAATGTATAAGATACATGGAACACCTTGTGTATAAATTGGACTACTGAATGACTGGTTACTTTGTGATAACTGGGGATTTGCATCCGCTTCCTCCCAGTTACAAAGACCATGTCTGGACTATGTCATGAAGGAGAATCGTTCACCTGTCATGAGGTCATGGTTAAAGTTAAGAACTTTAAGAGTAGAACCAATGCAGGAATGGTCATTGACGGAGAAGGTATCTTTGATATACGAGTTCTAAATGTCTTTCCCACGAAACACTAATTGCGGTTGATTAAGTATTCGATGCTTGAACTTACTGCTTGAGAGTGACTTGGAAGGGATGAGGTGACAATGTGTGCTGACGGCAATCAAGATAGTTGATGGTCGACAACACTCTCCCTCTACACCTATCAATTGATTAATATATGAATAAATTTTATTATGATCGTTTGAATGTGAACTTTATTAGTGTGTCTTGCATCTTGCGAAGACAATTATTCATATTAGTGAGAAACAAGTCAGTTGTTTTCCTTTTATGAATGATATCTCTTATGGTCACATTACGATTATGAATGAGTTATTCTTATATTGATGATAGTTGTTTGATCATTTATAAGAAATATTGTAATGCCAAGAAATATCCAGGCTTAATAATGACACTGCAGTTTAAGTCATAAATGGTATGATGATGTCTTAAGATACTTGATCTCTTGACACATACAAACCATGCCTTTTAGGTGAGATGACTAAAACCTCGCATTCTGGTAAACAGAATGTGTACTGATTGTTGAATATCATACATTGTGATGTATCGTATGTCAGCATGTGGTGAATTTCATTATTTCGTATGTGCACTTAGATGAATATTTGTATTCACTAATGAAACATGAGTCTGAAATAATTTGAAGGGATTTCAGAGTAAAGATGGATATTAAATTAACAAGAAAGACAAGTCTCTACGATTTGATCAAAGTGACAAATGTTTTGAGTTAGTCTTGGGCATAAAGACTTGTGTGAAAGTTGTTCCACAAATTGCAATGTCTTGAGGCACTTCAATATGATTGATGTGCCTGAACATTGTGATCATATTCTATTGAAAAGTGTATGGTCTAAGTTATCTCTTACCAAGTTACGTTATTATTGTTTAGAGTTATTAATTTAATATGCAAACACTCACTTCAGCATAGGAACCATCTGAGTTCATGGAAACCAACACTATATATGTCATGGTGTGTTGTGGTTTCTAGGAAGCTTGATTTATGTAAGATAAATTATCTTTGTAGTGTATCCTTAGACAACTATGGATGCATCTTCCACAACTAGAACCAAAAGGAGCAAAACTTGTATTGCTATGTGTTGGTGTTTGTCAAGAATTGTTCTTGATAAATGTGGTAATGGAAGAAAAGTGAAAGTTCAACCAAGGTAATTGACCTTGCCTCCAAATGTCAGAGTAGTGCAACAGAATATGTTCTGGAAGCAAAGCTCTACAATAAGAGGAGAAACTAATGATAATGATCATGATCTTTTGATGGGAGCTTTTACTGAGAAAGGTAGCATTCAAGAATATATATTTGCCCCTGGTGCAAAATGATATTCATGATTCACTTGTCATGTTAATGGAACAAGACATTCCTACGAACTACAAAGAAGCGATGGTGGACCTAAGTACGAGATATGACTATGAGTCATGAAATTCTATGTTGAGTTACATTTAAGATTTCTTGAATCTTATCAAGTAAGGAGGTTACTTGATATTCACAATAACTTCAGAGTTATGAGGAATAAATGTGAACATCAAAGGGACATCAAGATTGGTTTGTCACAAAGATTGTTTCTGACAAATTCAATGGGTTGACTACAATGTGTAGCAATGCTTGAGTCAAAGGGATATTCACTACGATTGATCCAGGATTGTTATCAATACCGTGACTTCCTCAAATCCTGTATTTGAAGAAGTGTTGTAATTGGTACAACAAGAAGGTTTTGGAAAAACATATGGATACTAGTGTCTCGTAAACTGAATTCTCATTTTGATGGATGATCAAAGGATTTTGGACTTAACCAAAATATCGAGGAAACATGCATTTGCATGAAACTGAGTGGGAGCTGAATACTTTCCTAAAACTTAATATGTAGACGACATATTTTGAGTGGGAGCTATGGGAGTATTATCCTAGACTTATATGTAAATGACATATTTGAGTAGGAGCCATGTGGTTAGTATCCTGAACTTAATATGTGTCTGACATATCTAAGTGGGAGCCATGTGGATGTTATCCTTGTCTTATATGTGGCCGACATATTTGAGTGGGAGAAATATGAGTGTTATCCTATAACTTAATATGTGCATGACATATTTGAGTGGGAGCATGATAACATTCTCATATATGGATAACATATTATGAATGGCGCAGTTGGTGTTAATGATTATTTGAATCTTTCATAAATGAAGATGAATAAGTATTAAGAATTGAAGATCTATTAAGATAGATATGTGTTTAATAACATTGAGTCGTAATACTTTCCTGGATAAGATTCTGAAGGAGTTTAGAATGGGACAAGTCAAGAAGTGGTCCTTATTTGTTTATCCAAGAGAAGTGTTGAGTTAATCTCAGTACAAGAACAATGGTTAATGGTTAATGAAAGAAATGGATGTGTTGGATCCTCTATGCCTTTGTCGTAGGTTCTTTCATATAAAACCAGAGTTATGTACTCGACGTAATGTGACCCAAGTTCTTAGTAGTAAGAACATGTTGTGATATGATTTATGAGTAAATCATTGAACAAAGAGTTAAGTTTATCCTTCAGTCTATGAAGAGAACTGAGGATACATCTCAAATTTGTAAAGGATAGTGGACTTGACCATAAATGTTATGTTGGTTCAAGTTTTGACACTAACCTATAAAATTGAGATATCATACTAATGACTGCCTAAGTTGAAAGAAACATGGTTAGACATCAAAGTTGCATACAATGCACTAAGGATTGAATCTACATTGATGTGGCTGCTTTAGAAGTAGCAGGAGTTATATTATGGCTTAAGAAGTTCGACTTCTGAATGAGCGAGTTTCAAGTGTGCATGACTATGGGAAAGTCCACGTGACCCACCGGATGTCATTGTTATGACACAGCAAACGAAGTCTCACTTGACCGCCAAATATATATACCTCATCATTATAGTGGATAATGAAGGAATGTCAAATTAGGTGACATTACGATTTGCAAAAGGACATACGGATCTGAATGGTACCCAGACCGTTGATACAACCTCTTCCACGGGCAAGCATGATCAATAAGGAGTTATGATCCAGAGAAAATGCAACTAGATTATTTGTACTCTAGTGCAAGTGGGAGACTGTTGGGAATGTGCCCTAGAGGCAAATAAAATATGTTTTATTGAGCATGTTACATTAGTTCATAATACGTTTGATACTATGCTATAACTGTATTAAGCGGAAACATTAATACAGGTGTGGTATACAAACAACCAGGTACCTAGTTAACCCTAGTATACTAGTCCATTGGGCGATTGATGGTCAAGGTTTCCTGATCATGAGACAATGGCGTCTGTTGACAATGGAGTCGTATCATTGGATAATGATATGATGGACATACACCCACCAGAAGTGTTGCGATGTGATCAAGTCACATAGTTCGACATTGCGATAACTATAACGTAGTGACCAGATCCTTTGACCGTAATGATCATACGTAATTGTCATCTATGAGGAGACTTTGATTTGTATCCCACCGCCTGACTGAAATATGCTGGCCATAACGGTGCACTTTGGGTATTCCGAAATAGATGGTTGATGAGTATGCAAATAGATCAAAGCAGGATTTGTCCATCCGTGTGACGGATAGGTACTCTGGGCCCACTCGGTGATATTGCATCATAAAGTTTGCAAACGTGTGACTAGGTCACGGAGTTTTAATATCACGGGAACGAGTAAACTTGTTTGTTGAGAACGAGGATGAACTATGTATATTGGATACCGATGATCAAACCTCGGACAAGCAAAGTACCATAGGACAAAGGGAACAGGCACACGGTTAATGGATCCAACAGCGATTGATGTTCATTCGATGGAAGCGCAGGGGCTATCAAGGATTGTAACCAGGTCCAATTGATTAGTCATTGATCAATGAGAATTGTCTCGATCATGTCTGCTGTTTCCCGGACCGTAGGGTGTTACACTTAAGGGTACTCGACGCAGTAAGGATTGATTCGGATCACCGGAGAAATTGGAGAGAACACCAGAATTGTTTCGGTGATGGCCGGAATTGTTCCGATGAAGGCCGGAAGTTGTTTCGGGTATTTTGAAAGGTTCAAAATATATTTAATAATGTTTAATATCTGTTTTATTATTTAATTATCTGAATTAAATATTAAAATATATTTAAATATAATTAGAAATGGAAGAAAAGGCATATGGGCCTCATAGGGCCCATTAGGGGGAGAGGGAGTCCTCCCCCATGGGCCATGGCGCAATGAGGGGGGCCCACCCCCTTAGGTCTGCGCCAAAACCCCCCTTCCTTGGGATTAGTCCCACCCCGGGAGTGGAGGGAGGGTGGAACCCCTCCTTGGCCTATATAAGGAGGGTTAAGGTGCCCTTTTTCTTCATACAAATTGATTTGAGACAAGTTTCTCTCATCTCTCTCTCCCTCCTTTCTCCTTCCTCGAGTGAACTCCCCTTGTTTGGAGTCTACACTTGGTTGAGGATTTCTCCACTATACGCACGTCGTCGTGCTGCTGGAATCGGGATCCGAATCCATCTTCTTTCCGCTGCTCTACTGGTTCGGAGCCCGGAGGGACGTCGGGGATACTGTATGTGTATAATCCCGCGAGGCACTACACTTGTGGTGCTACTTCATCGTCGTGGTCGTATCGCGAGGTTTTCATCAGCAATGTTCCGACGGGGACGTAATCCCGTCATCGTTCTACAAGGATCGGGTGGCTACAGGAGTCATCGTGGATCTGCGCGGCATCGGGGATTGCCGGTACGACTACACCAACCATATAAAGTGGCTGGGGGGTGTCTGTCTCTCTGCATTAGCGATGCGAAGATGTTTGCAACGGAGGGCCCCGACAGGGGTGTAATAGAGATAATTGTGGATTGGTGTTGTGGCTTGTTTTCGTAGGATAGAAACGGTTCTTTTCTCGAACCCCCTAGCAGCCACGTAAAACTTGCAAAAGATAAAGTAGAAAGGCGTTTTTAACTTTAATTTGCATGTAAGGGGGAATCATAGCATGTATGATTTATGTTGCATCATGTTTTGCTAATATGTCAGATATACGACGGTAGCATAATAGGATGATCCCTCATGTCGGGACCCGGGGTTAGCGTATGCAAGTACAGTTAAGACATAGTCATATGGAGAGCCGAGAACCGCACCCACTTGTCTAAGCAGACAAGGCCAAGCACTGAACATTCTCGGAAAGCATCGTACGTGAGGGGCATCCCATCCAGGCAGGATGATCAACTGAGATGGGTCCTCATCGTCCGCACACAAGTCAAATGATATGGGTGGTGAACTCCCATATTCAAAGACAAGTCGCCTCAACCATACTACCGACTATCTCAAAACTCTTACACAGACTTACTCCAGCCCGATCACTTAGTCGGGGTCTAGGACGGGCTCGATCATACCACAAAGTGTGCACGAGACGAAGTCTCGAGCAATCGCATCGCGATGTCCCAAGCTGCGCACATCTAAGGGCCACTTGGTGTATGAAAGACCGCCAGCCAGAACACAACTAAGGTCTCGAAAACCCATACAAAGACATGCATGTTATAAACATACACGCAGCACACATGCCTTGTATGAACAGTAGGTACCATTGCAATTCTCTACAAAGTGTACATTTTATTTATAACTCTTATAGAGTGCACACAGAGATCACATACATGTGATCCAACATTACAACACAGAACGGAAGCAAATTATGTCTGAGTACAGACAAGTTTAACAAGTGGCTTAAGAAGCCTTATTCAAACACAAAGCCCTCCACGAGGGAACCAGTCTGCTGACTGGGACTAGACTAGCTTAACTTCAGTCGTCCAGCTCGATGAAGAAGCCACCTTCGGGGTCAGTGGCGTCATCTAAAACATAGATTAAGCAAACGTGAGTACAAAGGCGTACTCAGCAAGACTTACATAGGAACTATACTACTCATGCACATGTATCAAGGTAAAGGAAGGTGGGGTTCACTTGCAGAAATGTCAGCTTTGACTTGGATAATCCTGAACTACGAGTACCAGCCTTTGAGGTAAGAAGCGTACACGAGTCCACTACTTTCTCCAATCAATACACCACTATGGTGCCTTCCTCGACTTCCCCACGAGAAAACACGCCATAGCACTCACACTTATCTTTGTGTGTTTTACAAGTATCCGGTTCAAGTTATCTAATAATCAAGCTAAGCTTTCCAAGCAGTCCATAACCGCGGACGCGGCTATTCGAATAGTTTTGTTAACCTTGAAAGGGTGTACCGCTACACACACATGACCATCATTTACCGCCTTTGATCTCGACACCATTCAAGGGGTGCCAGCGAGGATGCTCACCACAACTGTTACCTCATAGCCTATCTAGTCCAAGAAAACCGCCTACTTGGGTTGGCTACCACTATCGTGAACCCGGCCGGTTTACCGAAGTGGACCCAAGCGATGTGTGCGTGGTGCGTAAGCCGGTCTCGGGTGAGCCGTTCTCTCACTTCGCATCCAGGCCACAAGCCTACCAGAACTCCGAACTACTGCGACATCTGGACATCGAAAGGGATGAGTTAATAAGTTGAGAGGGGTCAGTGAGCCCAATGTGTGGTTGTACTCTTCATCTTGGATCACCACACAAGAACTCGGACTTAGGGCGGTGTTCAACGAGACAACCCACCGTGTACTCCTACACAGCCTCTCATCGTTCACCTTGTATTAGGGTCGATTCACCAACACTTTTCTACCATCATCAACATGATCACTACCATCCCGACTCACATCACAGTAACAACATGGTATCAGACTAAGCATGCAATAAGCAGTAACATTGCAGGGGCCACATGATATCAACCAACTCCTACATTTGCTAGGATTGTGGTTTGCTTACTACTGTGACAAAAGATAGGTCATGCAAAGGAATGGGTTCATCTATGCGGTAGAATCGTAACATGGTGATCATCCTATACAATGCATAAGCGAGACATGAGAGGGAAGTGGGATTTTATCGACATGATCAATGGGGTTTTGCTTGCCTTGCTGACGAGGTTCGGGCTCTGGATCTTCAGCGAAATGGGTGACCTCTTGCTCCGGTTCCACCTCTACTCGACAAACAAAGCACGAAGTAGCAATCAATATGAATGCAATGCTCAAGCACATGAATGAATGTTAAAGCTTGAAGTATAAGTTTTGATGTGTGAGGCAATTCCATTTAAGTGCAATATATTGCATTTGAAATGCAAATTCAAAATCCACATTTGAATTCAACTTAGCCAAGTTACAAGTGACATAGTCTGATCATTTTTAATCAACTTCAAAGTGTATGATATGTCTCTGAAGTGTGGTTGAATTATAGCTTAAATCCATGGTCCAAGTTGCAAACTCAATTGATTTGAATTTGAAATAAATTCAAATAAACCAAATGACATATGCTACTGGTCCCATTTTAAAAACAACTCAAACATAGTTGAAAGTTGCATATTTGGAAAGATAATTTTCTCCTGATCATTTTTCATATATTATTTGTCCAATTTGGAGTTAATATGAATTTTCTATGAATTTCCAAAGTTTGGGGTATTTTCTGGAATTTCTGGAATTATTTATATTTCTTTTTATTTGGAAATTCATTTAAATCCTTTTATTGCATCAGCATGTGGTCATGCTGACGTGGGGGGGGGGGGGTCTGACTGGTGGGCCAGGGTTGTCAGTGTCACATGTGTTAATTAAACCAGTTTAAACTTAACCAGGGGGTTAAGTGCCTGGGGGCCCCACCTGTCATTGACCTGGGGTCAATTAGCAGGGGGGTTTAACTCCTAATGACAGAGGCCTCACCGGTGGCTAGCCGCCGGTGGCCACCAGTGCGGCGGCGCTGCACGGGGAGGGGGCTGCCGTGGGCCATTTGATGCGCGGGAGGCAGCAATCGAAAGCTCGTGGACGCCCGCGTCAAGTGGTGCAGAGCAACGCCACAGGGGAGCACCGGAGTGACGCCGGCGACGACCTTCCGCGGCGGCCGTGGCACGGGGTCGGGGTGGATCTCGCTACAGAGCAACATTTGAGCTGCTGGTGGGTGCGTTCGACGTAGCAGATCAAGGCGGAGGTGAAGGACAAGACGGCGAGGTCGATTGCATAGCAGTTTCTCACCGATGACGACCGTGGCGGCTTGGTACTCCGGCGACCATAGAAAACGGTGACAGAGGGCAAGAGGGGCCGGCTAGGTTAGAGGAAACACTCACCCAAACACAGGGAGTGCAGCGGCGCAGTCGAAGGAGGCGGGGAAGGCTTGACGACGGCGAATCGAAGACGGCGAGGTTGCGGGTCCGGCGAGGTCGCGATGAAGCTTGCGTCGTCCACGAGTTCAATCAGGCGCCCATCTTCTCCAGCTTGGGGTAGTCGTCGGTGAGGAGCACGAGGGACACATTGGCTCAAGCTCTAGGGCACGGTGGCCGCGAGTTCTTGCGACGGCGAGCAGCGGCTGCTCTCGGAGAAGAAGGGGAAAACGAGGAGAGGAAGGGAGAGCACGAGAGAGGAGGGGGAAACCATGCACGGCTTCAAGGCGGTTCTCCAGGACACGAGAAGATGGCACGGGGAGGTCTGGAAGGTCGAAGACGTCGCGGTGGCGTCCACGGCGTCGGCGCCCTGCCACGGAGCTGCTTGGACGCGCGGGAGGAAGATGACAGAACGGTTCGGGTGGGCTGGGCCGGCTGGAGAGGTGGGCCTCGCCCCAGGCGAGAGGTAAGCCTTTTCTTTTTCTCTCTGTTTAATCTTTCCTTTCTTTTTCTGTAATTTGTTTTGGCTCTGATAAAAATACCAAACCATTTTATTAAATGCTGAAAACTTTTATGTGGCCTCATAATAATATAGACTAGCCACTCATAAAATTTCAACATTTTTAAAATTCAAATGATTTGAATTTTAAATCAAAAAGGGGTATTTCTTTAATTCCAAGGTACTGTTTGAATATTTGAAAAATCTATGAGCATGGGGTGGGTCCCACATCACTTGATATGTGATCACACTCATTTATAAGACTTTTCAAAACTCTAAGATGAATTTTTGGAAAAGATTTTTATCTGGCCTTTTGAATTAATTCATCTGGGGGGTGTTCCTTCTCCCATTTTGATTTTGAATTTGATTTCCAAGATTTCTTTTTGAAAATTTTGACATGATGCAAAGGCACTAGCTAACCCTAGCACATACCTAACAGAGGGATCTGACAACTCGTCCCCACTCAAAAGAATCTCGTCCCGAGATTCAGAAGTCTGCGGGAGGAAGGAGGGGTACTCGGTAATGAGACGGTCTTCTCTTTCCCACGTAGCTTCTCTTTCAGAGTGGTGTAACCATTGCACTTTCAGAAACCTAATCTTCTGACGACGAGTGACACGCTCTGCGGAATCAAGAATACGAACGGGGTATTCTCGATAAGAAAGGTCATCTTGGAGATCAAGCGTTTCATGGTCGACTTCGCGGATGGGGTCCTTGAAGCAACGCCTGAGTGGGGACACATGGAATACATCGTGTACTCGGGAAAGGTGCGGGGGTAGTTCAAGTTGGTAGGCAACTTCTCCACGTTTAGCAATAATGCGGAAAGGTCCGATGTAACGTGGGGCCAACTTGCCTTTGATACCGAAACGTTGGGTTCCCTTCAGAGGAGTAACCCGAAGGTAAGCCTTCTCATCCAGATTGTAGCTCTCTTGCCTATGATGACGATCATAGTAGCTTTTCTGACGAGACTGGGCTGCTTTCAATTGATCACGAACAATACGAACTTGCTCTTCTGCTTCCTTGATCATATCCGGTCCAAAGAATTGTCTTTCACCGGTTTCAGACCAGTTTAGTGGTGTTCGACATCGTCGTCCATAAAGGAGTTCAAAAGGAGCCATGTTCAGACTAGATTGAAAACTATTGTTATAAGCAAATTCGGCAAATGGAAGAGAATTCTCCCAATTCTTTCCGAATGAGATAACACAAGCTCTGAGAATGTCTTCAAGAATTTGGTTAACCCTTTCGACTTGACCGCTAGACTGAGGATGAAAAGTTGTACTAAAGGAGAGATGAGTTCCCATAGCACGTTGGAAGCTTCCCCAAAATCTAGAGGTGAAAAGGCTACCACGATGAGAATTGATTTCCAAAGGAACACCATGAAGTGATACAATTCTGGAGATGTACAAGTCCGCTAACTAGCTAGCAGTTATAGACTCGCGAACCGGAAGGATGTGAGCAACTTTGGAAAGCCTATCTATGACAACGAAGATGGCATTGTTTCCTTTCTGGGTTCTTGGAAAGCCGGTGATGAAGTCCATACCGACTTTGTCCCATTTCCACTCGGGAATAGACAAAGGTTGAAGTGTACCAGCAGGTCTTTGATGTTCTGCCTTAATGCGACGACAAACATCACATTCGGCAACAAATTGAGCAATGTCTCTCTTCATCCTAGTCCACCAAAATCTCTGGCGTAGATCTCGGTACATTTTTGTGCTACCGGGATGAATTGAGAGGGGTGTGTCATGGGCTTCTTTGAGGATGAGTTGCCTTAGTTCCTTATTCTTAGGTACTACCAAACGATTTCCAAAGAAAACCGTTCCCTTGCTATCTGTGGAGAAACATTTAGCAACTCCGCTAGCAATGTTCTCCTTGATCCGGCGAACACCTCGTGCACGCCTTTGGGCAACTATAATTTGATCCTCAAGAGTTGGTTTCGCCACCAAGGTAGAAAGATAGCCATGAGGAACAATTTCAAGGTTAAGCTTGCGAAAGTCCTCATGAAGAAGTGGTTGATACTGCTGCAAGATGAGGTTGTTACAGTACGACTTACGACTTAGTGCATCAGCCATGACATTGGCTTTTCCTGGGGTGTAAGAAATTGCTACGTCGTAATCTTTTATCAACTCAATCCAGCGTCTTTTCCTGAGATTAAGATCTGGCTGGGTGAAAATATATTTGAGGCTTTGGTGGTCGGAATAAATCTCACAACGATTACCAAGGAGGTAATGTCGCCTAGTTGTTAGAGCATGAACTACGGCAGCGAGTTCAAGGTCATGAGTAGGATAGTTCTCTTCATGTGGCCGCAACTGGCGTGAAGAATAAGCTACCACATGTCGATCTTGCAGAAGTATGCATCCTAACCCTTGCCGTGATGCATCACAATAGATTTCGAAATCCCTTTTGGTGTCTGGAGGTGCAAGTACAGGTGCAGAAGTCAATCTTCTTTTTAGCTCTTGAAAGCTTTCCTCGCACTTGGGAGTCCATAAGAATTTCTTATCTTTCTTGAGGAGTTCAGTTAGAGGCTTTGCAACTTTAGAAAAGTTCTCGACGAAGCGACGACAATAACTGGCTAGGCCAAGAAAACTTCTAACTTGCTTAACCGATTCAGGTGGAGTCCAGTCAAGGACGGCCTGAACTCTCTCGGGATTCACAGCAATGCCTTTTGCAGAAATTACGTGGCCTAAGTAGGTCACTTCTGGTAGCCAGAATTCACACTTGGAGAATTTAGCGTATAGGCGATGCTCTCTAAGTTTCATCAATACCAGCCTTAAGTGTTCGGCATGATCTCCTTCGTTCTTCGAGTAGATGAGAATGTCATCGAGATAAACCACAACAAATTTATCTAGGTACTCCATGAAGATCGAATTCATCAAGCGTGAGAATGTGGCGGGGGCATTGGTTAAACCAAAGGACATGACGGTGTACTCGTAAAGACCATAACGAGTAGTAAAATCCGTTTTGGGAATGTCCTCGTTTCGGATTCTGATCTGATGATAACCTAATCTCAAATCCATCTTGGAAAAGACAGCGGATCCTGCAAGTTGATCATAAAGATCATTGATCCTGGGCAGTGGGTATTTGTTCTTTATCGTCGCTAAATTTAGCGGGCGATAGTCTACGCACATCCTTTCTGTTCCATCTTTCTTCTTTACGAACAGAACGGGGCAACCCCATGGCGATGAGCTAGGGCGGATGAAGCCTTTTGCCAATTAAGCATCAAGTTGGGTTTTTAGGTCAGCTAACTCATGTGGGGCCATTTTATATGGGCGTTTGGAAATTGGTGCGGTTCCTGGAACAAGATCCACTATAAATTCTACACACCTGTCGGGTGGCATGCCCGGCAGTTCTTCAGGAAAGACATCCGGGAAGTCACGAACCACCGGAATATCTTCAAGTTCGGGAAGGGGAAGTACATTCAAAGAATGCACTTGGGTTCTTGTTCTGGGTGAGGTATAGTTAACGGTTGTGCCTGAAGGGTGGGTGAGTTTCATGGATTTGCCTTTGCAATCCAGATAGGCATTCTGTCTTGATAGCCAATCCATGCCAAGGATGACATCAATGTCTGAAGACTTGAGGGATATGAGTGAAGCAAGGAATACTACACCCTCAATTGCTATTTGATTACCATGGCTTACTCTATTAGTTTGCCATCTTGACCCTGGAGTTTGAATAACCATTGGGGTGGACAATTCAACAAAGGGTAACTCATCACGAAGTGCATAACTTTCCGACATGAATGAATGAGATGCTCCTGGGTCGAAAAGAACGGAAGTAGGAACAAAATTGACTGGGAGCGTACCAAGAATGACGTCAGTGGTGTCGTCAGTCTCTTCGGCGGCAATCTGGTTCAGACGTCCACGAGTGGCGGGAGGAGCGGGTTTGGCGGTGAAGACCTTCTGGGGTGGCTTCCCACGACCATTGTTGTTGTTGTTGTTGCCTCCGGCACGGGGTGGAACATTCTGGTGTTGGAGCTGGTTCTGGGGACACTCGCGAGAATAGTGGCCTGCCTGACCACACTTGTAACAAGCTCCGAAAACAGTGCGTGGAGCTGGGTTGTTTGGTGGAGCTGGGTGGAACTGGGTGGTTGGACGAGGCGCCACATAGGATGGCCTCGGTGGGTTGTTCTGGCGGAACATGCTGTTTGGAATCCAGATCTTGCGCTTCTGGGAGCCAGAACTAGATGAACTATCATCTCTAGGGTGTTTGCGAAAGTCGTTGGGGGTGTTCATGTCCTCGGCCTTGATGGCCTTGTTGACAAGGACCTGGAATGTGGCAAAGTCATGAAGGTTGAGCTCGCGACGGAGTCCGGAGTTGAGGCCACGACGGAACCTCTCTTGTTTCTTGGAGTCGGTGGAGACTTCTTCGGTTGCATAACGAGCAAGTCGGTTGAACTCACGACTAAACTCTTCAACGGTCCTTCTGCCTTGGGTGAGGTTGCAGAATTCCTCACGTTTGCGGTCCATGAGACCCTTGGGAATGTGGTGCTCGCGGAAGGACGTGCAGAATTCCTCCCAAGATGCAGGTGGTCCAACGTGGCGCATATTCAGAAAGTTCTCCCACCAAGAGCTAGCTGCACCTTCGAGGTGATAGGTGGCATAGCTGACCTTGTCACCAGTTGCAACACGGCCTGCTTGGAGCTTCCTTTCGATGCTGCGGAGCCAGTCATCTGCGTCAAGGGGCTCGGTGGAGTAACTGAAAACCGGGGGATGAAGTCGGATGAAGTCGTTCAGGGACACCAGCTCATTGCGCTGTTGAGTGGTGTTGCGTGCGATGACTTCCAGCAGGTGGTGAGAGTCAGGGCGGTTCCTCTCCACTTCCATCAGAACTTGTGCCATCGTGGGTGGGGGTGGAAGGTTGCCTTCCTCCTGGTCATTTCCACGACCTTGGTTACGACCAACCTGGCCACGGGTTCCTTGAGACATCCTGAAGGTGAAAATCCAAAGTCAAACAGAGTTGATTTCAAGAGTCTAATCAAGGTATTGAAGTACTGGAAGGATTACAGAGCAAAGGAAGTAATCATCTTGACAACATGGTGATAAAGCATACAAGCCATATATTCACAAGCTGTCATACAAACCATACATCGTTTTAGTACAAGCACTAAGCTAATACAAACGTGATGAAGATGATACATCCTTCAGAGGCACTCTGACTTCCTATACATTATTTATCTAAGCCTCTGGAACTTAGACACCTTGCTTACAATATACTAGGATACTACTACATCATCACTAAGTAAGACCACAGGAGGTCTCACTCATCTCCATCTCCATAGTAATCCTCGTAAAATTTACCCGCGTATCCCGGTAGCTGGAGGTGACCATCGGAAAACACGGAGGCTTGTGGACCCTGATATCCATTTGGGCAAGGATGGGGCCTAGGTCCAGTGTAGGGTGGAAGCAAAGGACCACGGGGTGGAAAAATTCCTCCAATCTCGGGCCAAGCAACTCGAGATGGCATCTGAGTCCTCACTGGATAGATCGCATCATACTCAACTGATCCCACGCTCACAAAGGGTGCCAAGAGCGTCAATGCTCGATACAGACGAACACGGGTGGGGTGGAGCTCAAAACGGAGAGCGCGTGCATCACGATCTCTATCACTAGCAAACCTAGCAGTCACCTGGAGTGCTGGATCCTCTGCAGAGTGGTCTGAGTAGAGTCCGGTGTAATATCCCTCTTCTCCTGGAAGTGCAGCAGGGATATAGCGGAAAGAAGTCTCTCTCAGCATGGTGTGCTCCTCTCTCAGCAGTGTAATACATGAATATGCAGCATCCTGCACAGCCATGTTCTCGGTAATGCCGATGCCATGTCCAAAGTGGATAGGCTGGGTGACTCCAACGTGGTGCGGGTAGATCCGGACAATGCAGTGGAACTGCGTCTGGTTGAAGTCGTGGAACTGCTCCTCGATGGTGTACTCAGGGTACCATCGATATCCCACATAGGAGATCATCTCGATCAACGTGGCGGGATGGCCACGCACACCGAGGCACCTGGTCAAACGAACAATCTGCCGAGGGGGAAGATCTGCCATCTGAAACAGAAAGGAGTTTGCAAATGCATCAGATTATGAGATAAACCTGGAATGACTCGACAGCATAACGGCTGTAATTGTAAGAAATGACAATTTCTTTCAATCATGAAAACAACACTTACATAATACGATGTAAGAAATCAGCATTACAACAATGCTAGGAAAACCTGGACACAACTTTCCTACGGCTATAAAGAAGCAAACAACGAGATGTGCTAATCAGACAGAGGCGAGCCTAGTCCTATCTTCCCGTAGAGTAAGATGAGGGTGACTCAGAACTCAGAACGAAGGGGGTAAGGAGAAAAAGAAGCCTTACGTTGTTCCCTTATATACCCAGAGTAACTATATAACTATAGAATGCTAGAGTCGACTTCGGCCAAGGCTACTAGTCCTACAGTCAGTCCTTCTCTGATACCAAGTCTGTCGGGACCCGGGGTTAGCGTATGCAAGTACAGTTAAGACATAGTCATATGGAGAGCCGAGAACCGCACCCACTTGTCTAAGCAGACAAGGCCAAGCACTGAACATTCTCAGAAAGCATCGTACGTGAGGGGCATCCCATCCAGGCAGGATGATCAACTGAGATGGGTCCTCATCGTCCGCACACAAGTCAAATGATATGGGTGGTGAACTCCCATATTCAAAGACAAGTCGCCTCAACCATACTACCGACTATCTCAAAACTCTTACATAGACTTACTCCAGCCCGATCACTTAGTCGGGGTCTAGGGCGGGCTCGATCATACCACAAAGTGTGCACGAGACGAAGTCTCGAGCAATCGCATCGCGATGTCCCAAGCTGCGCACATCTAAGGGCCACTTGGTGTATGAAAGACCGCCAGCCAGAACACAACTAAGTTCTCGAAAACCCATACAAAGACATGCATGTTATAAACATACACGCAGCACACATGCCTTGTATGAACAGTAGGTACCATTGCAATTCTCTACAAAGTGTACATTTTATTTATAACTCTTATAGAGTGCACACAGAGATCACATACATGTGATCCAACATTACAACACAGAACGGAAGCAAATTATGTCTGAGTACAGACAAGTTTAACAAGTGGCTTAAGAAGCCTTATTCAAACACAAAGCCCTCCACGAGGGAACCAGTCTGCTGACTGGGACTAGACTAGCTTAACTTCAGTCGTCCAGCTCGATGAAGAAGCCACCTTCGGGGTCAGTGGCGTCATCTAAAACATAGATTAAGCAAACGTGAGTACAAAGGCGTACTCAGCAAGACTTACATAGGAACTATACTACTCATGCACATGTATCAAGGTAAAGGAAGGTGGGGTTCACTTGCCGAAATGTCAGCTTTGACTTGGATAATCCTGAACTACGAGTACCAGACTTTGAGGTAAGAAGCGTACACGAGTCCACTACTTTCTCCAATCAATACACCACTATGGTGCCTTCCTCGACTTCCCCATGAGAAAACACGCCATAGAACTCACACTTATCTTGGTGTGTTTTAGAAGTATCCGGTTCAAGTTATCTAATAATCAAGCTAAGCTTTCCAAGCAGTCCATAACCGCGGACGCGGCTATTCGAATAGTTTTGTTAACCTTGCAAGGGTGTACCGCTACACACACATGACCATCATTTACCGCCTTTGATCTCGACACCATTCAAGGGGTGGCAGCGAGGATGCTCACCACAACTGTTACCTCATAGCCTATCTAGTCCAAGAAAGCCGCCTACTTGGGTTGGCTACCACTATCGTGAACCCGGCCGGTTTACCGAAGTGGACCCAAGTGATGTGTGCGTGGTGCGTAAGCCGGTCTCGGGTGAGGCGTTCTCTCACTTCGCATCCAGGCCACAAGCCTACCAGAACTCCGAACTACTGCGACATCTGGACATCGAAAGGGATGAGTTAATAAGTTGAGAGGGGTCAGTGAGCCCAATGTGTGGTTGTACTCTTCATCTTGGATCACCACACAAGAACTCGGACTTAGGGCGGTGTTCAACGAGACAACCCACCGTGTACTCCTACACAGCCTCTCATCGTTCACCTTGTATTAGGGTCGATTCACCAACACTTTTCTACCATCATCAACATGATCACTACCATCCCGACTCACATCACAGTAACAACATGGTATCATACTAAGCATGCAATAAGCAGTAACATTGCAGGGGCCACATGATATCAACCAACTCCTACATTTGCTAGGATTGTGGTTTGCTTACTACTGTGACAAAAGATAGGTCATGCAAAGGAATGGGTCATCTATGCGGTAGAATCGTAACATGGTGATCATCCTATACAATGCATAAGCAAGACATGAGAGGGAAGTGGGATTTTATCGACATGATCAATGGGGTTTTGCTTGCCTTGCTGACGAGGTTCGGGCTCTGGATCTTCAGCGAAGGGGGTGACCTCTTGCTCCGGTTCCACCTCTACTCGACAAACAAAGCACGAAGTAGCAATCAATATGAATGCAATGCTCAAGCACATGAATGAATGTTAAAGCTTGAAGTATAAGTTTTGATGTGTGAGGCAATTCCATTTAAGTGGAATATATTGCATTTGAAATGCAAATTCAAAATCCACATTTGAATTCAACTTAGCCAAGTTACAAGTGACATAGTCTGATCATTTTTAATCAACTTCAAAAGTGTATGATATGTCTCTGAAGTGTGGTTGAATTATAGCTTAAATCCATGGTCCAAGTTGCAAACTCAATTGATTTGAATTTGAAATAAATTCAAATAAACCAAATGACATATTCTACTGGTCCCATTTTAAAAACAACTCAAACATAGTTGAAAGTTGCATATTTGGAAAGATAAGTTTCTCCTAATCATTTTGCATATATTATTTGTCCAATTTGGAGTTAATATGAATTTTCTATGAATTTCCAAAGTTTGGGGTATTTTCTGGAATTTCTGGAATTATTTATATTTCTTTTTATTTGGAAATTCATTTAAATCCTTTTATTGCATCAGGATGTGGTCATGCTGACGTGGGCGGCGGGGTCTGACTGGTGGGCCAGGGTTGTCAGTGTCACATGTGTTAATTAAACCGGTTTAAACTTAACCAGGGGGTTAAGTGCCTGGGGGCCCCACCTGTCATTGACCTGGGGTCAATTAGCAGGGGGGTTTAACCCCTAATGACAGAGGCCTCACCGGCGGCTAGCCGCCGGTGGCCACCAGTGCGGTGGCGCTGCACGGGGAGGGGGCTGCCGTGGGCCATTTGATGCGCGGGAGGCAGCAATCGAAAGCTCGTGGACGCCCGCGTCGAGTGGTGCAGAGCAACGCCACAGGGGAACACCGGAGTGACGCCGGCGACGACCTTCCGCGGCGGCCGTGGCACGGGGTCGGGGTGGATCTCGCTACAGAGCAACATTTGAGCCGCTGGTGGGTGCATTCGACGTAGCAGATCACGGCGGAGGTGAAGGACAAGACGGCGAGGTCGATTGCATAGCAGTTGCTCACCGATGACGACCGTGGCGGCTTGGTACTCCGGCGACCATAGCAAACGGTGACAGAGGGCAAGAGGGGCCGGCTAGGTTAGAGGAAACACTCACCCAAACACAGGGAGTGCAGCGGCGCAGTCGAAGGAGGCGGGGAAGGCTTGACGACGGCGAATCGAAGACGGCGAGGTTGCTTGTCCGGCGAGGTCGCGATGAAGCTTGCGTCGTCCACGAGTTCAATCAGGCGCCCATCTTCTCCAGCTTGGGTTAGTCGTCGATGAGGAGCACGAGGGACACGTTGGCTCAAGCTCTAGGGCACGGTGGCCGCGAGTTCTTGCGACGGCGAGCAGCGGCTGCTGTCGGAGAAGAAGGGGAAAACGAGGAGAGGAAGGGAGAGCACGAGAGAGGAGGGGGAAACGATGCACGGCTTCAAGGCGGTTCTCCAGGACACGAGAAGATGGCACGGGGAGGTCTGGAAGGTCGAAGACGTCGCGGTGGCGTCCACGGCGTCGGCGCCCTGCCACGGAGCTGCTTGGACGCGCGGGAGGAAGACGACAGAACGGTTCGGGTGGGCTGGGCCGGCTGGAGAGGTGGGCCTCGCCCCAGGCGAGAGGTAAGCCTTTTCTTTTTCTCTCTGTTTAATCTTTCCTTTCTTTTTCTGTAATTTGGTTTGGCTCTGATAAAAATCCCAAACCATTTTTATTAAATGCTGAAAACTTTTATGTGGCCTCATAATAATATAGACTAGCCACTCATAAACTTTCAACATTTTTAAAATTCAAATGATTTGAATTTTAAATCAAAAAGGGGTATTTCTTTAATTCCAAGGTACTGTTTGAATATTTGAAAAATCTATGAGCATGGGGTGGGTCCCACATCACTTGATATGTGATCACACTCATTTATAAGACTTTTCAAAACTCTAACATGAATTTTTGGAAAAGATTTTTATCTGGCCTTTTGAATTAATTCATCTGGGGGGTGTTCCTTCTCCCATTTTGATTTTGAATTTGATTTCCAAGATTTCTTTTTGAAAATTTTGACATGATGCAAAGGCACTAGCTAACCCTAGCACATACCTAACAGAGGGATCTGACACCTCACTAAAACCAACATAGTGTCCTTACCCTAGTGAGCACCACCTGGAAAGTTCTACATTATGGAGGCACCACGCACTACTGGAATTCTGTCGTTTGCCGTCTGCCATGGCTGTCGGAAAACCTATAAAAAGCGGACGGCAAAGGCCTTTGCCATCTGTCGTCGGACGGCAAAGCACTCGTCAGCCATTTATTCGGCAAAGAGGTGCTTTGCCGTCCGCTTTATATCGACGGACGGCAAAGAGTTTTGCCATCTGTTTTTTTCCTAACTTCCGGCAAAATAGAAAATATAGATACTATGTTAATAGGTGGGTCCGACAAAGCTTTGCCCTCTGTTAATTATGTAGCGGACGGCAAAGATATTTTTGTTATACAAAAAAACCGAAACAACATCTACACGCCGCTGCATCTTCTCTTCTTCTTTGCGTTGTTGTCCAATGAGACGGGGTTCACTGCTGTCCGACGAGTCTGGCAAGACGGAGTCGTTGCCCTCTGGTGATGAAAGACCGGCGAGCAGGTGAGACGGAGCGCTGCTGTCCAGCAAGGCGAGGCTGACGGTCGAAGGGAGGTAGGGGCAGCCAGCGGGTTGAAACGAGGTCGCGGGGCTCGCGGGGTGTAGCAATGCTTGAGTCAAAGGGATATTCACTACGATTGATCCAGGATTGTTATCAATACCGTGACTTCCTCAAATCCTGTATTTGAAGAAGTGTTGTAATTGGTACAACAAGAAGGTTTTGGAAAAACATATGGATACTAGTGTCTCGTAAACTGAATTCTCATTTTGATGGATGATCAAAGGATTTTGGACTTAACCAAAATATCGAGGAAACATGCATTTGCATGAAACTGAGTGGGAGCTGAATACTTTCCTAAAACTTAATATGTAGACGACATATTTTGAGTGGGAGCTATGGGAGTATTATCCTAGACTTATATGTAAATGACATATTTGAGTAGGAGCCATGTGGTTAGTATCCTGAACTTAATATGTGTCTGACATATCTAAGTGGGAGCCATGTGGATGTTATCCTTGTCTTATATGTGGCCGACATATTTGAGTGGGAGCAATATGAGTGTTATCCTATAACTTAATATGTGCATGACATATTTGAGTGGGAGCATGATAACATTCTCATATATGGATAACATATTATGAATGGTGCAGTTGGTGTTAATGATTATTTGACTCTTTCATAAATGAAGATGAATAAGTATTAAGCATTGAAGATCTATTAAGATAGATATGTGTTTAATAACATTGAGTCGTAATACTTTCCTGGATAAGATTCTGAAGGAGTTTAGAATGGGACAAGTCAAGAAGTGGTACTTATTTGTTTATCCAAGAGAAGTGTTGAGTTAATCTCAGTACAAGAACAATGGTTAATGGTTAATGAAAGAAATGGATGTGTTGGATCCTCTATGCCTTTGTCATAGGTTCTTTCATATTAAACCAGAGTTATGTACTCGACGTAATGTGACCCAAGTTCTTAGTAGTAAGAACATGTTGTGATATGATTTATGAGTAAATCATTGAACCAAGAGTTAAGTTTATCCTTTAGTGTATGAAGAGAACTGAGGATACATCTCAAATTTGTAAAGGATAGTGGACTTGACCATAAATGTTATGCTGGTTCAAGTTTTGACACTAACCTATAAAATTGAGATATCATACTAATGACTGCCTAAGTTGAAAGAAACATGGTTAGACATCAAAGTTGCATACAATGCACTAAGGATTGAATCTACATTGATGTGGCTGCTTTAGAAGTAGCAGAAGTTATATTATGGCTTAAGAAGTTCGACTTCTGAATGAGCGAGTTTCAATTGTGCATGACTATGGGAAAGTCCACGTGACCCACCAGATGTCATCGTTATGACACAGCAAACGAAGTCTCACTTGACCGCCAAATATATATACCTCATCATTATAGTGGATAATGAAGGAATGTCAAATTAGGTGACATTATGATTTGCAAAAGGACATACGGATCTGAATGGTACCCAGACCGTTGATACAACCTCTTCCACGGGCAAGCATGATCAATAATGAGTTATGATCCAGAGAAAATGCAACTAGATTATTTGTACTCTAGTACAAGTGGGAGACTGTTGGGAATGTGCCCTAGAGGCAAATAAAATATGTTTTATTGAGCATATTACATTAGTTCATAATACGTTCGATACTATGCTAGAACTGTATTAAGCGGAAACATTAATACAGGTGTGGTATACAAACAACCAGGTACCTAGTTAACCCTAGTATACTAGTCCATTGGGCGATTGATGATCAAGGTTTCCTGATCATGAGACAATGGCGTCTGTTGACAATGGAGTCGTATCATTGGATAATGATATGATGGACATACACCCACCAGAAGTGTTGCGATGTGATCAAGTCACATAGTTCGACATTGCGATAACTATAACGTAGTGACCAGATCCTTTGACCGTAATGATCATACGTAATTGTCATCTATGAGGAGACTTTGATTTGTATCCCACCGCCTGACTGAAATATGCTGGCCATAACGGTGCACTTTGGGTACTCCGAAATAGATGGTTGATTAGTATGCAAATAGATCAAAGCAGGATTTGTCCATCCGTGTGACGGATAGGTACTCTGGGCCCACTCGGTGATATTGCATCATAAAGTTTGCAAACGTGTGACTAGGTCACGGAGTTTTAATATCACGGGAACGAGTAAACTTGTTTGTTGAGAACGAGGACGAACTATGTATATTGGATACCGATGATCAAACCTCGGACAAGCAAAGTACCATAGGACAAAGGGAACAGGCACACGGTTAATGGATCCAACAGCGATTGATGTTCATTCGATTGAAGCGCAGGGGCTGTCAAGGATTGTAACCAGGTCCAATTGATTAGTCATTGATCAATGAGAATTGTCTCGATCATGTCTGCTGTTTCCCGGACCGTAGGGTGTTACACTTAAGGGTACTCGACGCAGTAAGGATTGATTCGGATCACCGGAGAAATTGGAGAGAACACCAGAATTGTTCCGGTGATGGCCGGAATTGTTCCGATGAAGGCCGGAAGTTGTTTCGGGTATTTTGAAAGGTTCAAAATATATTTAATAATGTTTAATATATGTTTTATTATTTAATTATCTGAATTAAATATTAAAATATATTTAAATATAATTAGAAATGGAAGAAAAGGCATATGGGCCTCATAGGGCCCATTAGGGGGAGAGGGAGTCCTCCCCCATGGGCCATGGCGCAATGAGGGGGGCCCACCCCCTTAGGGCTGCGCCAAAACCCCCCTTCCTTGGGATTAGTCCCACCCCGGGAGTGGAGGGAGGGTGGCACCCCTCCTTGGCCTATATAAGGAGGGTTAAGGTGCCCTTTTTCTTCATACAAATTGATTTGAGACAAGTTTCTCTCATCTCTCTCTCCCTCCTTTCTCCTTCCTCGAGTGAACTCCCCTTGTTTGGAGTCTACACTTGGTTGAGGATTTCTCCACTATACGCACGTCGTCGTGCTGCTGGAATCGGGATCCGAATCCATCTTCTTTCCGCTGCTCTACTGGTTCGGAGCCCGAAGGGACGTCGGGTATACTGTATGTGTATAATACCGCGAGGCACTACACTTGTGGTGCTACTTCATCGTCGTGGTCGTATCGCCAGGTTTTCATCAGCAACGTTCCGACGGGGACGTAATCCCGTCATCGGTCTACAAGGATCGGGTGGCTATAGGAATCATCGTGGATCTGCGCGGCATCGGGGATTGCCGGTACGACTACACCAACCACGTTCATGCGGGAACGTTTCGCGCTTAACGGACTACATACTGGTATGTGATCTATTTCTGTCCGTTACTTGCATCGCCATAGCATAGGTCTTGGGTATGGGTCTCGTAGGTTATGAAAAATTTGTGTTTTCTGCCCCGAACCCCAAACAGTGGTATCATGAGCAAGGCTATGCGTAGATGTATTGTACGGATATAACACATCTAGTATGTGGGCATCAATTCTCCAATTGTTACCCTCTCACGTGTACTCATTTAGCGTTGCGGCAATGTTTGATGAAGAGGCCCCGACCGACCTTACGCGTTTACGCGAGACTGGTTCCACGCTTGACATATGTCTTGTACCATATAAAGTGGCTGGGGGGTGTCTGTCTCTCTGCATTAGCGATGCGAAGATTTTTGCAACGGAGGGCCCCGACAGGGGTGTAATAGAGACAATTGTGGATTGGTGTTGTGGCTTGTTTTCGTAGGATAGAAACGGTTCTTTTCTCGAACCCCCTAGCAGCCACGTAAAACATGCAAAAGATAAAGTAGAAAGGCGTTTTTAACTTTAATTTGCATGTAAGGGAGAATCATAGCATGTATGATTTCTGTTGCATCATGTTTTGCTAATATGTCAGATATACGACGGTAGCATAATAGGATGATCCCTCACTAAAACCAACATAGTGTCCTTACCCTAGTGAGCACCACCTGGAAAGTTCTACATTATGGAGGCACCACGTGTCACACGTGTGTCAAACATTTTTTCGTTCACATGAGGTGGGTGTAGCAAGCCTGGCATATGTATATGATATGGCCTTGCATGACACAACAACAAATCACATAGGGTGTGGTGGCGAGCCTCGCATATGTATATGATATGGCCTCAGGACACAAGAGACCGAAAGGTCAAGCATGAGTCACATGGATGATGTGATTGGCATGATGGCCTACCTTGAACAACATACTGATGGCCGTGACGATCGGGGGAGGTATGGTGTTCAAGGATCGTGTAATCACTTAGAATAAACTATGAGGGATGTTTGTCTAAGTGGGAGTTCCAGAATTGTTTTTGAAACATGAACTCCATATTATGAACTTAATCTTCATGTCTTAGCAAATATCATTGTAGATAACGTCATACCAATGTTTAGAACTATGGCTCTTTTAGTATGATAGAACTTAAGGTAAATGGGTCTTACTTCATTGATATGTACCAACACCATTAGAGACATACTCATTAGTAATGACTTGCTAAACATAATACGAAGAACTGCTAGGAGATACACCTGACAACTTCATAATATGGGAAGATGATGATGAGTATCGCACTCACCGTCACTTATGAATGAGTGTCCAATACACCATAATTCATTCTATGGAATCTGAATTGTTAATGCATGTTAACCAACACGTATGACGTGCTAGGTGAACTTGAAAGCACTTGGTCGCAAATCAGAGTAATGGAATATGAGTATATGGACGGGGTTTCTTTCAACTATGGTGGAAGGAACAACCTGCTGAGAAAGTCACTTGGAAAATGTATAAGATACATGGAACACCTTGTGTATAAATTGGACTACTGAATGACTGGTTACTTTGTGATAACTGGGGATTTGCATCCGCTTCCTCCCAGTTACAAAGACCATGTCTGGACTATGTCATGAAGGAGAATCGTTCCCCTGTCATGAGGTCATGGTTAAAGTTAAGAACTTTAAGAGTAGAACCAATGCAGGAATGGTCATTGACGGAGAAGGTATATTTGATATACGAGTTATAAATGTCTTTCCCACGAAACACTAATTGCGGTTGATTAAGTATTCGATGCTTGAACTCACTGCTTGAGAGTGACTTGGAAGGGATGAGGTGACAATGTGTGCTGACGGCAATCAAGATAGTTGATGGTCGACAACACTCTCCCTCTACACCTATCAATTGATTAATATATGAATAAATTTTATGATCGTTTGAATGTGAACTTTATTAGTGTGTCTTGCATCTTGCGAAGACAATTATTCATATTAGTGAGAAACAAGTCAGTTGTTTTCCTTTTATGAATGATATCTCTTATGGTCACATTACGATTATGAATGAGTTATTCTTATATTGATGATAGTTGTTTGATCATTTATAAGAAATATTGTAATGCCAAGAAATATCCAGGCTTAATAATGACACAGCAGTTTAAGTCATGAATGGTATGATGATGTCTTAAGATACTTGATCTCTTGACACATACAAACCATGCCTTTTAGGTGATAAGACTAAAACCTCGCATTCTGGTAAACAGAATGTGTACTGATTGTTGAATATCATACATTGTGATGTATCGTATGTCAGCATGTGGTGAATTTCATTATTTCGTATGTGGACTTAGATGAATATTTGTATTCACTAATGAAACATGAGTCTGAAATAATTTGAAGGGATTTCAGAGTAAAGATGGATATTAAATTAACAAGAAAGACAAGTCTCTACGATTTGATCAAAGTGACAAATGTTTTGAGTTAGTCTTGGGCATAAAGACTTGTGTGAAAGTTGTTCCACAAATTGCAATGTCTTGAGACACTTCAATATGATTGACGTGCCTGAACATTGTGATCATATTCTATTGAAAAGTGTATGGTCTAAGTTATCTCTTACCAAGTTACGTTATTATTGTTTAGAGTTATTAATTTAATATGCAAACACTCACTTCAGCATAGGGAACCATCTGAGTTCATGGAAACCAACACTATATATGTCATGGTGTGTTGTGGTTTCTAGGAAGCTTGATTTATGTAAGATAAATTATCTTTGTAGTGTATCCTTAGACAACTATGGATGCATCTTCCACAACTAGAACCAAAAGGAGCAAAACTTGTATTGCTATGTGTTGGTGTTTGTCAAGAATTGTTCTTGATAAATGTGGTGATGGAAGAAAAGTGAAAGTTCAACCAAGGTAATTGACCTTGCCTCCAAATGTCAGAGTAGTGCAACAGAATATGTTCTGGAAGCAAAGCTCTACAATAAGAGGAGAAACTAATGATAATGATCATGATCTTCTGATGGGAGATTTTACTGAGAAAGGTAGGATTCAAGAATATATATTTGCCCCTGGTGCAAAATGATATTCATGATTCACTTGTCATGTTAATGGAACAAGACATTCCTACGAACTACAAAGAAGCGATGGTGGACCTAAGTACGAGATATGACTATGAGTCATGAAATCCTATGTTGAGTTACATTTAAGATTTCTTGAATCTTATCAAGTAAGGAGGTTACTTGATATTCACAATAACTTCAGAGTTATGAGGAATAAATGTGAACATCAAAGGGACATCAAGATTGGTTTGTCACAAAGATTGTTTCTGACAAATTCAATGGGTTGACTACAATGTGTAGCAATGCTTGAGTCAAAGGGATATTCACTACGATTGATCCAGGATCGTTATCAATACCGTGACTTCCTCAAATCCTGTATTTGAAGAAGTGTTGCAATTGGTACAACAAGAAGGTTTTGGAAAAACATATGGATACTAGTGTCTCGTAAACTGAATTCTCATTTTGATGGATGATCAAAGGATTTTGGACTTAACCAAAATATCGAGGAAACATGCATTTCCAGGAAACTGTGTGGGAGCTGAATACTTTCCTAAAACTTAATATGTAGACGACATATTTTGAGTGGGAGCTATGGGAGTATTATCCTAGACTTATATGTAAATGACATATTTGAGTAGGAGCCATGTGGTTAGTATCCTGAACTTAATATGTGTCTGACATATCTAAGTGGGAGCCATGTGGATGTTATCCTTGTCTTATATGTGGCCGACATATTTGAGTGGGAGCAATATGAGTGTTATCCTATAACTTAATATGTGCATGACATATTTGAGTGGGAGCATGATAACATTCTCATATATGGATAACATATTATGAATGGCGCAGTTGGTGTTAATGATTATTTGAATCTTTCATAAATGAAGATGAATAAGTATTAAGCATTGAAGATCTATTAAGATAGATATGTGTTTAATAACATTGAGTCGTAATACTTTCCTGGATAAGATTCTGAAGGAGTTTAGAATGGGACAAGTCAAGAAGTGGTCCTTATTTGTTTATCCAAGAGAAGTGTTGAGTTAATCTCAGTACAAGAACAATGGTTAATGGTTAATGAAAGAAATGGATCTGTTGGATCCTCTATGCCTTTGTCATAGGTTCTTTCATATAAGACCAGAGTTATGTACTCGACGTAATGTGACCCAAGTTCTTAGTAGTAAGAACATGTTGTGATATGATTTATGAGTAAATCATTGAACAAAGAGTTAAGTTTATCCTTCAGTGTATGAAGAGAACTGAGGATACATCTCAAATTTGTAAAGGATAGTGGACTTGACCATAAATGTTATGCTGGTTCAAGTTTTGACACTAACCTATAAAATTGAGATATCATACTAATGACTGCCTAAGTTGAAAGAAACATGGTTAGACATCAAAGTTGCATACAATGCACTAAGGATTGAATCTACATTGATGTGGCTGCTTTAGAAGTAGAAGGAGTTATATTATGGCTTAAGAAGTTCGACTTCTGAATGAGCGAGTTTCAAGTGTGCACGACTATGGGAAAGTCCGCGTGACCCACCGGATGTCATTTCTATGACACAGCAAACGAAGTCTCACTTGACCGCCAAATATATATACCTCATCATTATAGTGGATAATGAAGGAATGTCAAATTAGGTGACATTATGATTTGCAAAAGGACATACGATTCTGAATGGTACCCAGACCATTGATACAACCTCTTCCACGGGCAAGCATGATCAATAAGGAGTTATGATCCAGAGAAAATGCAACTAGATTATTTGTACTCTAGTGCAAGTGGGAGACTGTTGGGAATGTGCCCTAGAGGCAAATAAAATATGTTTATCGAGCATATTCCATTAGTTCATAATACGTTTGATACTATGCTAGAACTGTATTAAGCGGAAACATTAATACAGGTGTGGTATACAAACAACCAGGTCCCTAGTTAACCCTAGTATACTAGTCCATTGGGCGATTGATGATCAAGGTTTCCTGATCATGAGGCAATGGCGTCTGTTGACAATGGAGTCATATCATTGGATAATGATATGATGGACATACACCCACCAGAAGTGTTGCGATGTGATCAAGTCACATAGTTCGACATTGCGATAACTATAACGTAGTGACCAGATCCTTTGACTGTAATGATCATACGTAATTGTCATCTATGAGGAGACTTTGATTTGTATCCCACCGCTTGACTGAAATATGCTGGCCATAACGGTGCACTTTGGGTATTCCGAAATAGATGGTTCATGAGTATGCAAATAGATCAAAGCAGGATTTGTCCATCCGTGTGACGGATAGGTACTCTGGGCCCACTCGGTGATATTGCATCATAAAGTTTGCAAACGTGTGACTAGGTCACGGAATTGTAATATCACGGGAATGAGTAAACTTGTTTGTTGAGAACGAGGACGAACTAGGTATATTGGATACCGATGATCAAACCTCGGACAAGCAAAGTACCATACGACAAAGGGAACAGGCACACGGTTAACGGATCCAACAGCGATTGAAGTTCATTCGATGGAAGCGCAGGGGCTATCAAGGATTGTAACCAGGTCCAATTGATTAGTTATTGATCAATGAGAATTGTCTCGATCATGTCTGTTGTTTCCCGGACCGTAGGGTGTTACACTTAAGGGTACTCGACGCAGTAAAGATTATTCGGGATCACCGGAGAAATTGGAGAGAACACCGGAATTGTTCCGGTGATGGCCGGAATTGTTCCGATGAAGGCCGAAAGTTGTTTCGGGTATTTTGAAAGGTTCAAAATATATTTAATAATGTTTAATATATGTTTTATTATTTAATTATCTGAATTAAATATTAAAATATATTTAAATATAATTAAAAATGGAAGAAAAGGCATATGGGCCTCATAGGGCCCATTAGGGGGGAGGGTGTCCTCCCCCATGGGCCATGGCGCCATGAGGGGGGCCCACCCCCTTAGGGCTGCGCCAAAACCCCCCTCCCTTGGTATTAGTCCCACCACGGGAGTGGAGGGAGGGTGGCACCCCTCCTTGGCCTATATAAGGAGGGGTAGGGTGCCCTTTTTCTTCATACAAATTGATTTGAGACAAGTTTCTCTCATCTCTCTCTCCCTCCTTTCTCCTTCCTCGAGTGGAATCCCCTTGTTTGGAGTCTACACTTGGTTGGGGATTTCTCCACTATACGCACGCCGTCGTGCTGCTGGAATCGGGATCCGAATCCATCTTCTTTCCGCTTCTCTACTGGTTCGGAGCCCGGAGGGACGTCGGGTATACTGTATGTGTATAATCCCGCGAGGAACTACACTTGTGGTGCTACTTCATCATCGTGGTCGTATCGCGAGGTCTTCATCAGCAACGTTCCGACGGGGACGTAATCCCGTCATCGGTCTACAAGGATCGGGTGGCTACAGGAGTCATCGTGGATCTGCGCGGCATCGGGGATTGCCGGTACGACTACACCAACCACGTTCATGCGGGAACGTTTCCCGCTTAACGGACTACATATTGGTATGTGATCTATTTCTGTCCGTTACTTGCATTGCCATAGCATAGGTCTTGGGTATGGGTCTCGTAGGTTATGAAAAATTTGTGTTTTCTGCCCCGAACCCCAACAGGAAGGAGGTAGAGTTGTTGCTTATGCTTCACGTCATCTTAAGAACCATGAGCAGAACTATCCTACACATGATTTGGAGTTAGCTGCAGTTGTTCACGCATTGAAAACATGGAGGCAATATCTTGTTGGTAATCATTGTGATGTTTTTACTGATGATAAGAGTTTGAAGTATATCTTTACTCAAAAGGATTTGAATCTCAGGCAGAGTAGATGGCTGGAGGTTATTAAGGATTATGATTTGAATGTGCAGTATCATCCTGGTAAAGCGAATGTGGTTGCTGATGCATTGAGCCGTAAGAGTCATATCAATGTTGCTAATGTTGAGGATATGCCACGTGAGTTATGTGAGCAGTTCAAGAATCTTAGGTTGGAGATAGTTCCTAAGGGATATGTGGCAACATTGGAAGTGAAGCCAAATCGGTTGGAAAGAATCAGAGAAGCTCAGAAGGGTGATGCAGAAACTGATGAGATAAAAGTGAATATGACAAAGGGAAAAGCAGAGGGTTTCCGTGAGGATGAGCATGGAGCCATGTGGTTTGAGAAGCGCATTTGTGTACCGCAAGATGCAGAGACCAGGAAGTTGATTCTTCAGGAGGCACATGATTCACCTTATTCTATTCATCCCGGGAATACCAAGATGTATTTGGATTTGAGGGAGAGATTTTGGTGGCCTAGCCTGAAGCGAGAGATAGCTCAGTTTATTTCTGTGTGTGATGTTTGCCAGAGAGTCAAGGCTGAGCATCAGAAGCCAGCAGGATTGTTGCAGACTTTTCCTATACCAGATTGGAAGTGGGATCAGATAGGTATGGACTTTATTACTGGTATACCAAGGACTCGGTCAGGATATGATTCTATTTGGGTGATTGTTGATCGTTTGACCAAGGTTGCTAACTTCATTCCAGTGAAGACAACTTATAACAGTGCCAAGCTAGCCAAGATTTATATGTCCAGGATCGTGTGTTTGCATGGAGTTCCAAGCAAGGTTGTGTCTGATAGAGGTACTCAGTTTACTTCGAAGTTTTGGCGTCAGTTGCATGAGACCTTGGGCACTAGGCTGGAGTTCAGTACATCGTTCCATCCTCAGACAGATGGGCAGACCGAGAGAGTCAATCAGATCTTGGAGGATATGTTGAGGGCTTGTGCGTTGGATTATGGTTCGAGTTGGGACGACAACTTACTGTATGCTGAGCTCTCATATAACAACAGTTACCAGGCTAGTCTTCAGATGGCACCATTCGAGTTACTGTATGGCAGGAAGTGCAGGACTCCGTTGATGTGGGATGAGGTAGGAGAACGTCAGTTGTTTGGACCAGACCTGATCAGAGATGCTGAGGAGAAAGTCAAGTTGATCCGGGATAGACTGAAGATATCACAGTCCAGGCAGAAGAGTTATGCAGATGCGAAGCGCAAGGATGTAACCTATGAGGTTGGAGACCGTGCGTATCTCAGAGTTTCACCAATTCGCGGAATCAAGAGGTTTGGAATCAAGGGCAAGTTAGCACCACGTTTTGTGGGGCCTTACAAGATCTTGGAGCACAGAGGAGAGGTAGCTTATCAGTTGGAGTTGCCCGAAGCTTTGTCATGTGTTTCACGTATCCCAGCTGAAGAAGTGTCATGCAGAGATGGCAGATATTCCTTTGAGAGATACAGTGCCACTTGAGGCAATTCAGTTGGAGAGTGACTTAACTTATCAGGAGAAACCTGTGAAGATTCTGGAGACTGAAGAAAGAGTTACCCGCACCAAGACGATCAGGCTATGCAAGGTTCAGTGGGATCATCATACCGAAGAGGAAGCAACTTGGGAGCGTGAAGAAGATCTGAAGCAAGACCACCCGCATCTCTTTGCTAGCCAGCCCGAATCTCGAGGACGAGATTCATCTAAAGGGGGGTAGGTTTGTAACATCCCAATTTTCGAAATTCGGATGTTAATAGATCATTATATGCATCTCATGCTTCTTCTGCATTTTCTGGAGTTTTAAAATATTTTTAAACATTTTTCAACACATGGCAGTTCGCTGGAGAGGATATAAAAGGACTTATCCCCATTTTTAATTTGTTGAAAAATAGTTTAAAATATTTTGGGAGACTTTTTAATTTTACTTTGGAGTTATAAATATTTTCTAAAAATATTTTGGGAATTTATTTATGCTCCGGAAAAGTTTTTAAATCAATTTTCGGAGTTTTCAGTATTTTTAAAATGCCAGAAAAGTGTGACGCCCCCAAAATCAGACCATGTACAGTAATCATACACGCAAGGTCCACGATCGAGATCTGGGCTCACGGTGAGATATCACAACACAACTCTACAAATAAAAATAATACAAGCTGTTTAATACAAGCCAGGGGCCACGAGGGCTCGAATACAACAGCTCGAGAGCACAAAGTCAGCGGAAGCAATAGTATCTGAGTACAGACACAAGGATACAAGGTTGCCTTAAGAATGCTAGCAAAAAATCAACACCGATCGAAAAGGCGAGGCCTCCTGCCTGGGAACCTCCAAACTACTCCTGGTCAAAGGGGAACTCGACGTCGTAGAAGGCATCGGGGATCTTCACGTTGCGGTGGTCGACATCGGGGATCTCCTGCTCCTGGACTCCAAGGCTTCAACGTTGACTGCAGCGGCCGATCAGGCAAAACAAAAAGGGGGCAAATAAAGCAGGTGAGTATCTAGCATACCCGCGAGTCTTACGTCCGCTACTAAGCATTTATGCATTCTATCAAACGGAAAAGGGAGGCTCTATATAGTGGACTGCAAGGTAAAAATTCAGAATAAGGATAAGAAGCTAGGCCTAACGAAGACTAGCATCTTCTGACGAGGTCTTGCAGCACAAGGAGAGAATCAGCCAACAGTTTATATAAAGCAATAAAGTAACAATGAAGCAGAAGTTGCTGCAACATTGTATAATAATAAGTTGTAATCATAATTAACAATGCCTCCGAGTTCCCTCCCTCGACATCCCCGCGAGGGAGAAAACCCGGAACCAACAGTTTAATAGTAGTAGTTTGTAGTGGTAGGATCTGGCTTCAGCATAAAGCGTCCTGTTACCGTGGACACGGCTATTCGAAAAGATTATCATCCCTGCAGGGGTGCACTAGTGTGACACTACACGCTCGGATCTCCAGGATGGCGTACACCTGGTTAGGGAGCACCCCACCGAGGCTATCCGACACAACGCAGTCCATCCTACGACTCATCAGAGAGGTCCCCGCCGGTCTACATCCCTAAGTGCAAGGGGGTCATGGGCCTATCACCCCTCGCTCTCCGGGTCGTTGCGAGGAGGGTGAATTCCAACGCCGCAGCGTGATCCGTCCCTGCCGCAATGCTGAACTGGACGTCTTTCAGAGCTTTCGAACGAGGCTACATTGCGGAGGCGCCCAAACGCGTAATCCCACGTATAGGTAGTGCATACAAGCCAAAAGGCTACTCAAGTCATCCGCCGAACACATTAAGCATTTTATTAATTTTCTGTCGAGATAACCATTATCGTTGCCCCTTATTGAATGAGTCGCGGACAACGACAGCAGTCAGGACCACCAGTAACGTCGGTTCCTGCCTTGTCGTCCCACCAACTCGTGCGGTTACCAACAAGGAGAACCGTCTCCTTACCTTGTCTCGCGTTTGCTCCGAAGAGCTCGACTTTCATACAACAGGAAATCCTTCGGCCACGAACAGTACTAGGCCCGCCGCACACCGGTGGAATACACCTGACCTGTCGTTCCGCTAAGATACCCTGCGCGGGCACCGTTGGGTCACCCGACTCCTTACCTGTAAGGACACCAGTTGATTCGAGTGCCTACCATCAAGTGAAACCGGGAGGAATCACCCTCGATGGTACACTTGAAGATGTTCGACCGAGACATCAGCGGAATGAACTAAAGCGGAAATATTCTCGTATCATCCCAGTGGTGCCGAGACACCAGCGGAACGAACTAAAGAGGAATACCCTCGTATCATCCCAGTGATGCTACGCTACTGAGAAGACGAGAGTCACATACGAGTCCATCCACTCGTAAGTCAAACTCGAAGCGACTCGACAGAGTCTCGCCGTTGTAGGTTCCCTAGGGCGTCTGCATAGATCCGTACCTGTTGCAGTTATAATATTTTGTAATCCGCGTTCACTCACCAGAGTGATCACGGCCCGCTATTCTAAACTTAGCTAACAATGCGTAGGGTTTACTGCTGAATATAATATATATTTATAAGGCAGCATAGGATAAAGGAAGGTACATCAAGGGGCGACAAAAACATGCTATGCAATTGAATAGGATTGTAACGTAGCAGCAGCAGTAACCATGCCTAGTGCAAGAAAAGTACGGAAAAGATAGGCGATATTTGGGGAAGGAAATGGCTCTGCTTGCCTGGAAGCTCAACAGTAGGGGTAGGGTCGTCGACGAAGTAGTCGTACTCAGCAACGATGTAGTCGGTGGCAGCAACGAGGTCTATCGGAGAATAAAGGGGGAAGAAACAATAAACACACATCAATAATAGCAATACAATTGTATGACATAGCAGATATAAAGCAACGGGGCTCTAACGCAGTGTTCGGTGATTTGCTCGGAGCAGGAATTTATCCGGGGATGACTCATCAGTACCGGTTGATTACCGGACAGATGATCCGGAGGGGGATGGTTCCATGTCTGTAGTGTTAGAGACATCCGACAGACATGTGGATAGTGTATCTGTACTCGTTGATGCATTCCGAACAAGTTTTATGTTCAGAACATTTTCATCCGGAAAGTTTTACCGGTACCGGGAATTACCGACCGGGTTCATCGGAGGGGGAAATGTTCCACGTTCGGTATGTTAGAGGGGGGGTGGACATACGGGTGATGTATCCGTATTCATTGTATTTTTCTGATCAACTTTGATATATAAATTATATTCATCTGACTTACGTTTTAAAAGATATTAATTTCTATTATTTAAATCATTATAAAGAAGTTTCTGAATTTACATTAATTCAAAAATAAATGGATAAATACTTTTATACCCAGACTGAGCCAGCCACAGCTAATGACATGTGGGGTCGGTGGGTACAGTCAAAAGTTGACCAGTCAAGGTTGACTGGTCAACAAGGTCAATGTGGGGGCCACAAGTCATTGCCCCATTTTGGATTTTTCTGGAATTTGGCTAAGTCTGAGAATTTCTGAAACATCAATTAGCTATTTTCGTAAGGCTACGGTTCTTGTTCTCCTCAACCGGCGAATTAGTGCCTTATATCAAAGTCGAGCTATTTTCCGAGACCTACAATCTGGTATAGATGCTAAACTTAGTAGAGTTCATATACTTGATGAAAACCTTGATGGAAAGTGCCACAAAATGTTAACTTCGGAAATGGTTAAGTTTAGCAAACTTTTACTGATGATTGCAAATCATTAGTTCTTTTGAGGATGAATCCTAAAGGTATTTTGATATACCATAAGTGTCCTATAATGTCATGCCATTAGATACCATGATAGGTTTTTGTATCATGTCCAGAACTTGCTCTAAAGTAGCAATGGTGACTTATTTGTTTTTCGGTTAACCAAAAATCTGACTTTTGTAATTTTAGCATGATTTAATCCTTGCCTCAAAAGGAGTTGGTCCATTGGAACAAAATGGACCTAGTTACATATAGTTTCTACTCATATTATTTGCATCCATATTAAGTTTGTTTTGCTATTTGATTTCGGCTGTCCAAAGAGGCATATAGCAGCAGCAATTAACAGTAATTGAAGCATCACACCTTCAGCAAGCAAAGGAACAATGAACTACACCGTATCAGGGGGTGGCCACACACACTTTGCAGGTACATAGAAGAGCACGCACACACAATACACACGCGCAACACATAGTATAGCACGTGCATGGCCTTGGCCATGGCCGTGGCCATGGAAGCTCACAGGGGAGGGAGTCGTCGCGGCTGGGCGACGGTGTGGAGCAGGCGCAGCACGACTAGGAGGATCAGGGTACCACGCCGGCGTCACACCAGCCGGGGATGCACCATGGGGCCATCCCGCCGACAGCCGTGGTCACCAGGGAGCGGCCTAGGCCGTGGGAAGCAGGGGCGCAGGAGGTGTGGCCACACAGGTGAGCGTGGCCGGCGTCGGGGAAGGCCACCAAGACTCACCGGAGACCATGGCGGCGGCGAGCACCGGAGACCATGGCTAGGGTTTGTCGAGTCGCGCGATAGGAGGGGCGGCCGGTGAATCGCCGAGGCAGAGGGGTGCAACGCCACCAGTAGAAGCCACGGGGCGAGCAAGGCGGCCCAAGCAGCCGCCAGCGGCCAGAATCGGCGGCGTCCGGGGCGTACATAAGTGGATCGGGGAGGGGATCGCGGGGATGATGGAGGGTTGCCAGGAGGCGTCGTGGTGGGAGAGGAGGAGTTGCGCAGTCCAGGGGGCGGGATGAGTGGGACGCCAGCCGGTGCAGCCGGCGACCGCCGGGATTAACTGAGCGCGGCCGTGTGGCTAGGAGGAGGTCACGGCACGAGGAAGGCTGGAAGGGGATCGAAGAGGAGAGGATCGGGAGAGAGGGTCGGCTTGGGCTGTCTCTCTGTCCAGGGCGCCAGGAGGGGCATTGGGGGCTAGTAGTTAGGTCGGCCTGGGCCGGCTGGGCACTAGGCCCAGTTGGCTTGGGCCGCTTTCTTCGTTTTTTTCTACTTAATTATGTATTAGTTACTTTTATTTAATTCTTTTAGCTAGCATTATAATTTTGTAAAATATAGGACTGGCTCCAATATTTCTATTACCGTTTAATATACTGATATACAAGGTTTGGGATTCATATTAAATCATTTGCATTTTGCTTTATTTAAATGGGATTAAATGCCACTGATTTGTCACTGTTTTGAATTGTTTGAATATTTCCAGGGGCTTAATAAATACTCCAAGTTGGTTTTCCCTGGTCCAATGATTATTAGTGATTTAACAAAATTGGTTTCACAATTTTTGGATAAAGATTTATTTGTCACATATTTTTAATATTCAACCAAAAGCATTTGAGCTTTGATTGATCTCAAATCAAAGGGCATTTGATTTGAGCTTGGATTGTATTTGATTCATGATGATCAAGGTCCATGACCTCATTGCTTTCAACAATATCAAGGGAGAATTTGAATGTGAACTGACCCAAGTTGATCAAAGCAAAATTTTGATATAGGCCATTTTGAGCAACAGAGATTATCAACAGTGATTAGCAACAGTAATCCTGATTACTGTAGGTGATTACTGTAGCTTGACACCCGGGGTGTTAAAAAAGTATTTAAAAATAAGTTGCAATTTTTTTTTATTTAATATTTTGGTAAAGCCAAAAATTCATTTTCATTATTTTAAAAATATTGGCGAAGACGGAATTTAAAAATAAATTTCCATGATTTTTCTATAATTATTTTGGGCCGAATGGGCCTGTTTTTTTTTTTGCAGACCGATTTTGTATTTATCTCGGATTTAAAAGAAAAGGATTAGAGGCTGTCTATAAATAGCCCCGTTTAGGGCTAGATTATTTTCTTTTAGCGTTTTAGTTTTATCCCTAAACTAATTCGTGGGACCCGCCGCCGCCGACATCATCGACGACGTCATCGCCGAGTTTCGCCGGAATCTCGCCGGAGTTCGCCGGAAGTTCGCCGGATTTTCGTCGGAGCTCATTTTTTTGTCGCTGGAGAAGCCGCACCGCCGCCGCCGAGGTGAGCCCGCCGCCTCACCGCGCCCAGCACGCCCGACCCCGTCGCCCTAGCCCCGCGCCGCCGCGCCGCATGGCGTCGCCGGCGAACCGGCGAGCTCGCCGCCGCCACGGGCCGCCACACGCCCGGCCGCCGCCCCCGGCGCGTCCCCTGCCGCCGCGCCCTACGCGTTCCACGCCGCCGGCCGAACTCCGGCAGGCCGGCCGGAGCAGCCAGCCCCGCCGGAGCCGCAGCTCCCTGGCCATGGTCGTGGCCTTCGTCCCGACGGGAGAGAGAGAGGCTAGAAAAAAATGAGTTAGATTCATTTTCAAAAAAAAAACCCTAGATCTGGTCAACTGTGCCCGAGGACGCGATCGCGTTTTTCGGAAAAGTTTTATTTACGTTCGGGTCCTTTTTACAGTAGAGGACCCCGGTACCCCCGGTGTCACCCCGATACCGTATTCGCGGCTACTTTTTAACCGTAACTCGGAATTGGGCGATTCCAGTTGCGTTGAGACCGTGGTGAAATTTCCTAGCTAGTAGACAAAGTGTTACGGAACTTTGAAGTTTTAAAATTTGAATCCCAAGTGGATCCAAATTTGAACTTCCGGCAGCCTTAACTTTTTAACGGTGCGCCCGTTTGCGCCGTTTCTTTTTGCGTTGGTTTTATTTTGGTAAGTACTTTAAGTTTAGCTACTGTTAGGCAAGTTTTTCTAATGTTCTTTGAATGTTTGTTACTGTTTGTGCATAATTGTATTGAATATATGTTGATTGGTGCTATGTTTTCTCGTATAGATTGTCCGGAGTGTGCCGCCTCGTATTGTGAGGATTGTGACCGTCAGGAACAGCAAGAAGGCAAGTGATGCTTTGACCATAGTCATACCTATATTTTCTATATGCATTATGTTAAGAAATATCACCCTATTGCATGATAGGTAGTTTATTTTACTGTTGCTGCAAAATCAGTTAGGATAGCCACATGTCTTGACTTGTCTACCGTAGATCAACCTAGCCGTGTTGTTGATTTATTGCTATGCTTTGTAGACGTGGTTTGGGTTGTGTAAATTCATGGAGTGCATGTGAGCTATTTAATAATTTGTGTAGCAACTTTATCATAAATACAAATCACCTCTGGACGGGCAGGGAGTTCTTCCTGGGGGCTCGTGCCTTATCTAAGGGCGAGACCAGGTTGTACCCCTAATGGTTGGTTTGGTTGTTGACAGTACGTCATGGTGCTACCCTTTGAACGTAAGTGGGCGCCGTCCAGGCTCAAAAAGGTCAGACATACTTGGTGACTAGGAGCTTCCATGTACAGCCGCTGGCATATGGGCTCTGGCTTAGTTGAGTATGATGTAGGAAGCCTCTCCCGTGCAAAGCTAGCAGATGTAGATGTGATAGGTGGTACCGGCTTGCCGTTGGGTGTGGGTGACCTCTTCTGAAAGACTTCGTCACAATCTTCGGGTTGAGTCCAGCGGGGAAAGTGTACTAACCTCTGCAGAGTAAAATATAATCATGATTAGCCGTGTCCCCGGTTATGGACATCCTTGAGCTACTAGACATTACTGTTACTGGAGGATCTTGACATATGAATCACCATAATAATTTGAGTGGGAAAGATTAAATAAGGGTGTGGTGTTGGAACTGGTGTGCCCAGTTCGTTCTTAAGTAGTAAGTTCAACTTAAAATTTTGACTAGTTTGGTTCAGGAGAAAATTGGCTTTCTGCAAAACAAAACCATAAGCCTTTCCTTTGACTTACCTTGCATGTAGTTGTAGGTCCTTTATATAAACTTTTCCGTGTCACTTGTCGTACAAATCAGATGTACTGACCCGTTGTCGGGCTGTAACCTTCAGTGTTGCAGGTTTTTCAGACGACCAGTAAGGTGCGTTTAGGGGTTGCGACTCTACACTCAGCATGTTCGCATGTGGCTGTTGATGGGACTCCATGTTACTTGCTTTTGCTTCCGCTATATTTATATTGAATAAGCTAGCCTTGAGCTATGCAACTTGTTATTTATTTTACTCTGGATCATACGTTGTAATAATGATGCACTTGTACTTTGATATACATCCATAATACTGTGTGTGCTAGCGAGTACGATCCAGGGACTGGCACTTGAGCACAGAGACTTCAATTCTGTGTGAATTGGGTCGCTATAGAGTGTATCAGAGCAGTGTGTTGACTGTAGGACGTGACCCTAGAGAATGGATTAGAAAAGCCATAGGAATACAAATATTACTTTATATCACTCTGTCTTGTACTTACTTACCTTCTCTATCTCGTATTCATACCTATTCTAATCTCGCCTTACCTCTCTTTGATTATATATGACCACTTTTTCCTACCGCTCTATGGCGTTTGGACCTGAGCTCAGGGGGATTTTCCACTTCCTGAACATCTATGCGCGAGTCTTTCAGCCGGACATCGTGGAGACAAGGGGAGCTGATGACTACTGGCAAGTGGAGACTTTCATCCTTGGAAGCATGGAGAATGAGGAAAGGGTGATCACGGAGTCATTCGAGGTGCATGCCCAGGAGAAGGAGTGGTGTGTGCGCATGGCCGCTCACATAGCTCTTGGACGTATTGTGGAGACGTATTCCGCCCGACTAAAGGGTACTGTGTACGCGGAGATGGCCAAGGTTCTCCCTTCGGGGAACATAATACCAAAGAGGTTCAGGTATGTGCACTCAGTCAGACCTCTACACCATCACTGAGTTGCAGCAGAAGAACACCAGGCTCAAGAGGGACAACAACAAGCTGAAGAAGCAGAAGTTTGAGATGCAAGCAGAGATAAGAAGGCTGAAGGAGAAGATGAAGGCCAATGGCATTGAAGAACCAGAAGAGGAGCCAGAAGTAGAGACCTCGGCAGAAGAAGAGGAGCCGAGTCCCAAAAGGCGCAACCGCATTAGCGGGCGCGAATACCGCATGTTGTTTAGCAAAGACGGCATTAAGAATTACTTCACCGGCTATTAGTTTACCATCGTTATCGTGTTAGCGTATTTGACCATGTCGAATTATTTGGTGTGGCAATACTAGGTTGCTTGATATACTCTTATGTTAATCGTGGTTGTGTTGAGGATCTTATATTACCCGTGGTTGTTATGAGGATCTTATATCAGTTATAAAAGATATTTTAAACTATATGGTGTGATATGTGATGGTTTTCCGTATGAGTGCATTGGTTGATGATTGTTATATGTTTGATGCTATGGTGATATTGATTGGTGAAGTTGATTGGTGATATATGTATTGTATATATAATGCTTGTCATGATCATCATAAGCATATGGATAGGAGTATGTTTCCCTAGCTACTTTATGTCTAAAACTTACCTGTTATTGCCCATCAGATGCCGCCGAGACGTGATCCCACGGGGAATGAGAACAACAACAATGGAGTGCCAGCTTATATGCAGCAGTTACTTCAAGGACAAGCTTAGCTGATCCAGTTGCTCACTCAGAACATGGGCAACAACAACAATGCACCACCACCACCTATGGACACGCTTGAAAGGTTTCTGAGGTTGAATCCTCATATGTTCTCTAGCACTCCTGAGCCCATAGTGGCAGATGACTGGCTTCGTTCAGTGGGCCGGAACATGGAGACAGTTGGGTGCACTGAGGCAGAGAGGGTGAGGTTTGCCTCACATTTGCTGGAGGGTCCTCCCGCTGCTTGGTGGGACAACTACTTGCTGACTTACCCCATCGACACCATCACTTGGGCACAGTTTCAGTCTGCTTTTTGCGTCGCACATGTTTCCGCAGGCGCCATGAGCTTGAACCCACAATCCAGCAAGCACCGTTGTTTTCCCCCTTGTGGCAAGAACACATCCCCTAGACTCATGTTTCTGACACTCAAGCGTGTCATCAAGGGGCATGAACCCACAATCGAGCATAACGTTCCCTCTTGGAGTTACTACCTACTACTTGGCCAAAGCAATAAACAACAACGGAGAACATGCAAGAATTACTTAGGAAGAAAAATATAAAAGATAAGAATCAAATATATTACTCTATCAAAATCTGAACATAATATCATAATCCATCAGATCCCATCAAAGTCAGCATTGCAAAAGCATAAAGATTACATATGTGCCTCGATCATGTTGGGAAGCTCACGAGGTCTAAACCATGAATAATAAAGAGGGGAGGAGAACATCATATAGCTACTGATCACTGACCCATGGTCCAAAGGAAACTACTCATGGCACATCCGGGAAGCGTCCATGGTGGAGGGGAAGTTCCCGGAGGTCGATCCTCCCTCCGGCAGGGTGCCGGGAAGGTTCCTGCTGGTGCTCCTGATCTTGGAAGCGCGGCGGGGGCGGAACAGAGGCGAAATTGCAAAAAAGGTTTATGTCTTCGGAAGTTTCACGTCACGAGAGATATATAGGAGAAGGGGGCCTTTAGGGGGGCCACCAGGGGTCCAGGCGCCCCCTTGGCGCGGCCAAGCCCTAGGCCGCGCCAGCTAGGCGCCTGGGGCCCTGGTGGGTCCCAACTGGTCCCCTTTCGGGACTCCGGAAGGTTCCTTCACGCTGATTTTTATCTAATTTCTCCCGAATTTTTTGAGCACTTTCAATATGGGGGAAAACTGAAACAAAAAAACAGTAGAAAACATAAACTGGCATTGGGGTGCACTGAGTTAATAGGTTAGTCCAAATATGACCAGAAGTGTATGGAAATGTATCTAGATCAAAGCAATATCACACAAAACATGCATGGAGCAAGCAGAAATTATCGATATGTTTGGGATGTATCACCTGCCCATACATGAAAATGTGGCTGCACGATGGAAGCTCGGTTCGGTGGCACTTGGTCAACGGTTATCTCATGTTCAATCTTAGCACACATGATAGCAACACAAATCTATCATAGCAACATGAACATGATACTACCACTACTACCATGCATGTGCAGCAACTAGCATGATATCAAATGAGCATAGTTAATGCATGAACTATGCATAGGCTCAACTCTATAACATGGATGAATCAACATGAACAAACTACTAACATGAGCATGATCTAAATGGCATGAATATGAAAATGACTAGTAATCATATCATGGATTATATCTAGCATATCAACTCAAAAAAAGATCATGAATGTTTTGAATAGCATCAAAATATTATTAAGTTAAAAATGAGCAAGTAGTGTTTTGGAAAATCATGGAACTTGAAATGCCTTCATGAAAATGGATGGTGTGGCTTGCCTTGGTCAGTTGGAGTGTCACTGAACTCCTGAGCCTCAGCAAACAAAGTTGTTTCCCTCTGAAATAAATTTAAACAATAAAAGACATAAATAAAAATGAGCATCCCTTCTGTCCAGTACACCTAGACAACAAAGGAAACTATGAAACTTTGCAAGATTAAATAGGGGATCAATAAAAAACCATAGCAAAAAGAATTAACTCATTTGGCCTTATGGTTTAAGAGATATCAGTGGTCAAAGTTGGGTCAAAGTTTGGATTTAAAAATGATTTAAATCAATTTCCAATGGAAATTCCAGAGGAGGCCACGTCGATGGCGTATTCCTCGGGGGTGCCTCCACTTAAAACGATTCGAAGTGAGGGTGAGAGACCGACAGGTGGGGCCTGCCTGTCAGGTTCAAGTGAGGCGAGGGGGAACAGGGGCCCGACAGCTCCGGCGAGGGAGTTCACCAGTGTTGAGGCCCTGTCGGCGGCGAGTGATGGAACGAGGTGAAGCAGCGCACGAAGGGGAGCAACTACGTACCTGAAGCATAGAGAGCGGTGGCCGGACGGCGTGGCTAGGGTTCTCTATAGTGGTGGTCGGCGGCGGGACTTGTCGGAGTTGTCGATTCCTGCAAGGAATCGATCGGGCGAGCGCTGCGTTAGCACCACGGGAGAACAAAGATTCTAGGGGAAGTAGGGGAGAGGGCTGGGGTCAACCAGAGGCAGTTTGCCGAAGCTGCAACCTCATGGAGGCGCTCCGGTATGATCCAAGGCCTGGGGCCTCCCCGGCCGGGTTGCTCAGGTGGAAAACGCAATTGATGTGGTGTTGGGTGGACTGCGATGCTCAAACTCGAAGGGTCAAGGGTTTAAATAGGGGGAGCCACGATTCCGGTGAGGTCACCGCCAGGCAGAAGATGCCGGAGAAGTGTGAGGCATGGATAAGCTCGGGTTGTTCCCGGCGGGTCGAGGTGGTTCTGGTGGCGGTCAAGCATGCGTGCGCGTGGTCTCCCTAGCTCTGCATCGATGGGGGGCATGGGGCAGAAGAGGCCATGGCGCTGCGGCGGTCTGCGACGGTGAGCTTCTCGGCGGGCGGCGTGGCTTTGTTGTGGCGGGACCCGAGCGTGGATGCCAAGGTGCTGGGGAACGCGAGGAAGCAACCACGGGCATCGCGGGGTTAAGACGGCCACAGTGGTCTTCGGGCGTGCACACGGGTGAACATTGGCGGCGCCGGAGAGGCTCCCGGCGAGCGGCGGGGGCTTTGTCGTGGAAAGGTGGCGCATGTGTGGTCTCTGGGAGCTACAGACACCCGCGTGCGGCGGCTGGGTCTCGGGGTGCGGCATGGCCGGGACATCGACGTCTTGGGCGCGGCCAGAGCACGTCGATGGCAGGCTGCCCGCATGCTCACCATGTGCATGCGTGCACTGAGCACGGCCTGGGTGTGCCGACCGTGTCCTTGGCATGGCTCTAACGTCCAGTAGCACGTGTGTGCACCTAGATTGCTTGGAGGAGGGCTCAAGCACATGGCAGCTTCAATATAAGTTCCTGGACAAAAACTTTGGGATTTTCTGGAGGGTGATTGGTTAGGATTTTTTTGCTGAAATTTGGTCTGCCTGGGTTATTTAGGAGGGTGCCCATTTGGTAAAAATTTCAAAGGAAATGGCCAATTCTACAGGTACTTGCTTCAAAAAGTGCCTCACTGACCAGAAAGAGAAAAGAATTTCTAGGGGAAAAAAGTTGTATTAGACTTGTGGATATTTTTTCATGGGGCAATGTGGCATACCAGTGGAGTCTAGCACAAAAAGTTTCAAGTGAAATGAAGCAACAGAAATGATGGTTGCTTTATTTGAAAAGAGGAAAGGCATTATTCCTTTAATGAAAAAGGAATATTTTGGAGAATTAAATTGTGGAAACGCAAGGAAAGATCAGAGCTTGATCTTGGCAATGAGGGAGATGGATAGAGATCACTTAGGCCATGGGGTAAAAATAGCTCCAAGTGATTAAGGCAAAAAGAGTTTGCAAAACTCCAATAAAAGGCAAATCCCAGAAACAAATCAAATGGTTTTGAAAAGAAAAAGTTTTTGAAACCACTGTGTCACAAACCTACCCCCCTTAGGGTGAATCTCGTCCTTGAGATTTTGTTGCTCAGGGAACAGATACGGATATGAGGATTTTAGGAAATCTTCCCTTTCCCAGGTAGCTTCTTCCTCTGTATGGTGTCCCCATGGTACCTTATAAAACCTTATTACCTTACTGCGGGTAGTCCTTTCCATCTCATCCGAAATCCTGACCGGTTTCTCCTCATATGTCAAATCTTATGTCAGTTCTAGCTCTCTCATATCTACCTGACTGACTGGCGGTGCAATGCACTTCCTCAACTGAGATATGTGAAACACATCATGAACATCAGACGGCTCTGGAGGTAATTCCAATTGATAAGCTACTCTTCCTCTTCGGGCTATCACCGGGAACGGTCCGATGTATCGTGGTGCCAGCTTCCCTCGAGTATGAAATCTTCTTACTCCTTTCATTGGTGTCACTCGAAGGTAAGCATATTCTCCGAGCTCAAAATTAACCTCTCGATGTTTCGGGTCATAGTAACTCTTCTATAGAGACTTAGCTGCTCTTAGAGGGCCCTGGATCTCTTTGACCTGTTTTTCCGCTTCGAGCATCAAGTCGGTACAAAATATACGACTGTCTCCTGTCTTTGACCAGTTCAGAGGGGTACGACACTTGCGCCCATACAATGCCTCAAAGGGTGACATCTTGAGGCTGGACTAATAATTGTTGTTGTAGGAGAATTCCGCATATGGCAAACAATCTTCCCACTTCTTGACATAGGCTAGAGCACATGCCCTGAGCATATCTTCCAGTATCTGATTCACTCGCTTCGTTTTCCCGTCAGTCTGAGGATGATAGGCCGTGCTATGCTTCAGCGCGGTCCCTAGGGCTTGGTGTAGGCATAGCCAGAATGCAGACGTGAATATAGATCCTCTATCCGATGTAATCGCCTTGGGCACTCCATGGAGGCTAACAATACGGGACATGTATAGCTCGGCTAATTGATCTGCTCGGTACGTGGTTCGGACCGGGATGAAATGGGCCACCTTGGTGAGCATGTCCACAATGACCCAAATGGAATCATGGCCTCGGGCTGATTTGGGGAGTCCCACGACAAAGTCCATGCATATGTCATCCCATTTACATTGAGGAACTTGTAGGAGTTGCAGCAATCCTGCTGGTTTCTGGTGTTCAGCTTTGACTCTGTTTCATATGTCGCAACATGCAACATAGTATGCAATATCCTTCCGCAATCTGGACCACCAAAATGTTGTCCTTAGGTCCTGGTACATCTTTGTACCTCCCGGGTGAATGGAATATTCAGATTCATGTGCCTCTCGCAGTATCTGTTGCCTTAAGTAGTTCTGATCCGGTACGCATATTCGGTCCTCGAACCATAGTGTTTACTGGTCATAGATGTGAAAAGATGCGGCTTTGCCTTGCCGTACCTTCTCCTTGATCTCTCGGATCTCCGAATCCTGCTTCTGCGCTTCCTTGACTTCTTCCACGAGGGTTGGGGTGATTTCCATTGTCTTCACATTCAGCAGGCCGCATAGTACCAGGTTGATGTGGCGAACTCTCTTTGCAGTTCCGGGGTCATCCCTTCCCAGAGTGTATTAACCATGCTGGGCTTTCGGCTGAGGGCATCGGCAACCACATTGGCTTTGCCGGGGTGATAGTTTATCCCAAGGTCATAGTCCTTGACCAGTTCGAGCCATCTCCTTTGTCTGAGGTTGAGATCTGGTTGGGTGAAAATATACTTAAGGCTCTTGTGGTCCGTGTATATCTTGCATCATTGACCGATGAGGTAATGCCTCCATATCTTCAATGCGTGCACTACGGACGCTAGTTCCAAGTCATGGGTGGGGTAATTTCCTTCATGTTGTCGTAGCTATCGGGATGCATAGGCGACAACTTTCCCATCTTGCATCAGTATGCAGCCCGGTCCATGCCTGGAAGCATCACAATATATGTCGGATCCCTTGTGGATATCCGGTAAGGTTAAGACGGGTACGAAGGTCAATCTCGTCTTTAGCTGTGTGAAGCTGTCGTCGCATTCCTTGGTCCAGTCAAACTTTTGATTCTTCTTCAAGAGCTTTGTCAAAGGCTTGGCTATCTTGGAAAATCCTTCAATAAACCGGCGGTATTAGCCAGCCAGTCCCAAGAAGCTGTGGACTTCTGTCACTATCGTTGGTGGCTTCCAATTCAGCACATCGGTCACTTTAGTGGGATCTACAGCTACACCTTGAGCTGCCAGGATATGCCCCAGAAATCCAACTTCCTTTAGCCAGAACTCGCACTTGCTGACTTGGCGTATGAGCGGTGGGCTCGTAGCCTTTCCAACACGGCACGGAGATGTCGCTCGTGTTCTTCTTCACTCTTTGGAGTATATGAGGATGTCATCGATGAACACCACCAAAAATTTGTCTAAGAAGTCCATGAAGACCTTGTTCGTCATGCCCATGAAGTAGGCTGGAGCGTTCGTCAATCCGAAGGACATGACGGTGAATTCATACAGGCTATACCTCGTGGTGAATGTCGTCTTGGGTATGTCTTCCTTCTTGATCTTCAGCTGGTGATACCCCGTTCGGAGGTCTATCTTTGAAAATACCCGGGCACCATTAACCTGGTCGAACAAATCGTCAATGCGAGATAACGGGTATTTGTTCTTGATGGTTACTTCATTGAGTGTACGGTAGTCCACACACATTCGGAGGCTGCCATCTTTCTTCTTCACAAACAGCACAGGTGACCCCCATGGTGAAGTGCTGGGACGAATGTACCCTTTCTGCAATAACTCGTCCAACTATTTCTTCAGTTCTACCAACTCCATGGACGACATTCGATAATACTTCTGGTATATGGGGGATATTCCGGGAACAATCCCGATGGAAAACTCCAGCTCTTTGTCAGGTTGCATTCCTGGGAATTCTTCCGGAAATACATATGGAAATTCTCTGACTATCGGGATTTTTCCCATGTCAATGGTGGTGGCCTTGCACACTACTCCTTTTGTTTGGGGCATTCCGACGACGGTAAACTGAGTTGTCTTCCCGGCGGGGTTAACCAATTCCACTATCCGGGTCTTGAAGTAGACATGCACTTGATGGTCTATCAGCCAATTTAATCCAAGGATTGCATCTAGACCCGCGGATTCAAGCTAGATGAGGGTGGCTGGCAACTTCATTCCATATATGTCAATTGACAGATCCTTGCATTCGTGGGCTGCTTTGAGCACCCCTCCAGGGGATTGTACCACCATGATTTTATCCAAAAGGGAGATGGAAAATGGTGGAGGGTGGCGAAACTTCGCGAAATAAATGAGTGGGTAGGTGATAAACCTCAACTGTAGGGGATTGGGATAGTCTTCGCGGGCAAGATAACCCAATTTATTGATTCGACACTTTGGGACACAAAGAATACATACAGGCTTTGACAATTGAGTTTTCAGTTCGACCGCACCTGAAATAAACACTTGCTTGCACAAAAGTATTAGTAGCAACGGTAATATGGTAGTGGTAGTGTGGGTGATAACAGTGGTGATAGTGGTGGTGAAACAGGAAAAGTAAAACAGCGAAAGTAAACAACTAATAACCAGCGGAAAGAAACACTGTAGGCCAGGGAGATGGATGGTTGGGCGCTGCTTGGATGAGAACAAACATGTAATTGATTCTAACACGGGAAAGGCTCACGGAAAAGAAAGGATCATCTAGGCAAATATCAAACATCAGGCATGTATCCCAAGGTAGTTGTACGTGCTTGCAATAAGAACTTTGCACAACATCTTTTGTCCTAACCTCCCGCTATGAACGGGGCCAAAAGGAACTTATTGAGATTAAGGTACTCCTGTCAAAGAGCACCGGAACAAAGCATTAACACTTCATGGATACACGAAATCCTCAAATTATAATCCATCCCCTTTGGTGTCCCAAGCTGTCACCATTGGGATCGCCGGTTCCGGATTATAATAGGTGCATACAACTCATAGATAGGATCAAGAACACCTCAAACTCAAGAAACAAAAGGATGATCAGATCTGAAATTATGGCACTCGGGCCCAAAGTGACAAGCATTAAGAGCAACAAGTTGTAACAGAGATGATAAACACCAAGTAGATGATAGACAACATCATGGGCGGAGTATCTTGAGAGATTATTGAACTTGTTCAGGTACTTGGTCACGAAAGAGACGCCTTGGGTAAGGGCAAGGAATTCCCTCTATTTGACTTTCATCACTCCTGTGGGGATGTGGTATGCCCTAAACTTCTCCTTGAATTTTTCCCAAGTGATGTCTTCTTCTGGGGGCCATACTCCTTTGGTATTGTCCCACTAAATTGCTGCATATCCCTTGAGGTAGTGGTTGGCAAACGGTACCATGTCAGCTTCCTCAAAACGGGCAATCTCCAATTTCTTCTCTATTGTCCTCAGCCAATCATCAGCTTCCAAGGGATCATCTGCCTGATTAAAACTTGGTGGGTGGGTTCACTGAAAATCTGACAGCTTAGAACGAAATCCTTGATTCTGATTCTGTCCCACCATAGTCTGCATACTTTTCAGAAATTCCATGAGATCTTGGTTCCTCTTTTCCTCAAACATCCTCATGATCTGATCTGTGGTTGGTGGTGGCTGTGGATGAGGTGGTAGTGGGTCGGGTGACCGTGCGGCTCGCCTGGCGGATCGACGAAGGGGGGTGTCGTCATCACCATGGCTGCTGCCTTCACCTCTTCTCATCCTATATCCATTCCCAATATAAGGCACCAATATAATGAGCAACCACCATAAGGGGGAAAACGATGTGACACACTTTCGATACAAGTTTGCAAATCTCAACGGTGGTCGATGATCTTCCGAATCCTTTCTTAAAACCAGCAAATAAACAAGTACCCACCAGAGCGGTTTTTACAACTCTTATCTGGGGCATTTAGTGGAATAACTCGACTAGTGCTCAAGACGGTTGACCAAGAATCAACTCAGAACATGAGACAACGTTGATAAAAAGAAGGCAGAGGTCCCCTAACCCGGTCGAGAAAACATCTCAGAACCTAGGGTCGCGACTGCGAAAAGAAACTCAACAACTTCCCGAGACGGCCGAGGAAACAGCTCAAAACACGGGTCGGATGTTGAAAATAGAAATACAAAGTAGACAACCACCCCGAACGGCCTAAAACGAATCAGCTCAAAACCAAGCGTGGTGCCATTGTCCAGAAGAACATGAGCAAGGGTCTGTACGAGTCACCTACACCACGTCAAAACCATCAGGGGAAAATGAGTTAAAAGCAACATCAAAGATAGCCGAATACAAGCGAGATGAACACCCATAATTATACATAGTGGTTCAACATCATACATATCACACTAGTAGGGGGTAGCATGACTAGTACTGCTCAAACGGCAGTTGGCAACATGCATGACACTACGAGAGAGGCTAAGCGTACTCACGCTGCTACTCAAACATCGCTCTAGGCGCGGGGGTGAAACGAAGAACGACAGTCAGATGAATCGTCGGAGTCGCCGGATCCATCCTCAGAACTAACGGCGTGGGTCGTGCTACGAGAGTCAAAGGAAACACGGCGACGCTGACTAGAAGGCTCTCCCTCAGGAGGAGGGGGAGTACGACGCCTAAGCATCAGAGCAGCAGGGGTGGCAGTCAGCTCAGCCCACTCAGCTGGGGTCTCGCGGCGAGTGACTGGCGGAACATTAGGGTGTCCCGCTGAAGCCTCCGGAATGAGTGAAGGGGAAATGGGTGGAGCCGGAATCGGTGCAAAGGTGGCAGGTGGGGAGTGAGGTGGAGACGGAGGTGGGTACTGGACGACACTGAGAGAAGCGAGCGCCTCTCTAGCGTGAGCCAACTCCTCAGCAAGGATACTGATCAACTCATACTCGGCATGCATGTAATGAAAAAGATGTATGATCGCTCGGTCGCATGCTGGATCATCAGGTGGAAAAATGACTCTCCCTGTGGGACACATGGTTGGGTAGTAAAAGAAACCTGGATGAACCTGCATCTCGACCTCCTGCTGGCGCAGATCAAGGAGAGTATCGACAACATCAAAATGGATGGCCTGCTCGGGAGTGGAAGCAGGCCCTCACTTCGTCGAACGTGAAAGGCTACCAATCGGGGAACTTGTCGGGGGGATGGATCAGGCCCATAGACCCGGCATTAAAGAACCTCCGGGCCGACTTACATATGAAGGCCCATAACGAAGACCCAATGAGGAGTATGACGTGCCAAGCGTGAAGATTGAAGCCCTAGAAGGAATTCGACTTACCTTGTATAGCACGTAGAAAAATTGTAAAGTAGAATAGAACTCCACATCGTGTAGGAGTCGGACTCTAGGAATCCCGGGACCCGGTACCTTTATATGCCGAGGACCAGGGGAACCAGAGGAGGACTTAGATCAAGCCAGTTTTAGACAACTCGCTTCAGAGCCTAGATCTCCATGAGACTAAGCCGGCGAAACATCACCACTGTAATCGATACGATCGGGTCTTACTATTGAAGAGTCGATCCCCATATAGTCATAAAGCAGGAGTAGGTCTTTACCGCACCGTCGGGGCCAAACCTGGGTAACTCGCCGAGTCTTGTGCCAATGTCGACTCCCTCTTTGAATTCACCTCGCAGCAAAGGTCCCACAATAAGTCCGACTCTACGGACATCCGCCGTGACTTTCCCACGACAGTTGGCACCCACCGTGGGGCCTGCGCTTGCAGGTGTTGAGATTCTAAGGGGAGCTCTGCAAGGCATGGAAGGATTCGTGACTGCGCGAATCACCAGGAGGCGGCGCGGAAAGCTCTGCATCAACGACTCAACTTGGGGGCCTAATTCTGATTCCGTCGAAACCGGTTATCGGGTTCCGATCGGAGCTATTCACATCGTCATTGGGAGAACGGACGGATCTGAGCCAGAGCCGGATCCCGAAGTCCCCCTGGAAACCTCAAGTCGACGACATGCCAGCTCAAGGCACACCTTTGTTGGGTTCATCACTGGATCTCCGGAGCCGGTGCGCTCTGTCGAGCCTCTGACACCAGGCACCACGGGAGAAACATCTGACGCTGACTCACACCCCAGTGAAACAAGCTTCTCAGATACCTGCTCCATCCGAACTGCGGGAAGCAACAGACTCGGCACAGGAATAGCTGAATACAATCCCGACTTTCCACAGTACGAGCCTCCATACTGCGTGACAGTGTTCATGGCAGGCACTGAAGAGCAGGGAAACCAACTTGCTCAAGGTGCAGCACAGAACCAGAACGTGGAGACGACTCACAACACGGCCCCTAACCCAGATAGGGAACAACCAGAAGTTCTTACGGGAGCAGAAGCCCTTTCAGATGCACTAAACGCCTTGGATGAAGCCTTAGCTGCGCCGATAACACCTAAAAACCAGCAAGCTTGGAGGACCAAGGTTAATGGACTCAACGCCCAGGTGATGAGCATCCGAAGGGAAATTAACTCCCAGAACACCCAGATGGTGGAGAGAGAAACGCAACTCGCCCAAGAATTCCGGCGCTTGCGACATGAGTCAGAACTGATAGAAGCACGGAGATTGAGTCTCGCCAACACACGCCCTGCAGGGCCCACGAGCCGGATCCTAGCTGACCTCCCGGCTCGAAGGCTATTCCAGGACACAAACGAGTCGACTCCTCCAGGGTACACACCACCAAGGCAACATGTCCCCTCGCCGCGGCAGGAACGATTCCATACACCCCCAGATCACTATAATAACCCCATGGCCAACGTGGTGGCAACAACACGGTACCTCGCTAGCGTGCCTGTGCATGGGGACACCCCGGTAGACAAGGCCACTCGAGGGGCGATTGATCTACTCAAAACCGCAATCACACAGCAAGCACAGTACTCACAGGGATTTCAATACTTACACGAGACCCCATATCGCAGTGTGAGCCGGCAAGCGGACTCACCAGCGCCGGCCGACTCGAGCAGTCATCGCCAGCGCCACGCCCCGCCGCCAGACCCGCCGGGGGCAATAAGGATCCAAGATATACCATCCAAACTCTACCCCGAACGCCGGATAGAACAGATGGTTCAACTTCCACCCCAAGACCAAGACGCCGAGTTCACCAGCAGATCCGTGGGCAATCAATGCCTGGTGCCGGCTCTTCATAATACACGCCTGCCATCAGACTTCAAAGGCCCACGCAAGATTGCAAATTATACCGCTGACATGGACCCGACATCTTGGATCGAAAGTTATGATCTAGCCATGGACATGCTGCACGCCAGCGAAGGAGTGTGTGCCCGTTATCTCACAATAATGTTGGAAGGGCCGGCTTGCACATGGTTCAAAAATCTCCCAGAGAATTCCTCCACCTCCTGGACGGATCTCAAGGAAAAATTCATCTAGAACTTCCAAGGCGCATGCCCGCGAGCCAACACGATCGTCGACTTGGAGCATTGTGTCCAAAAGGAAGGAGAGTCGACCCTAAGCTGGGCGCGACGGGGTTGCAGAAATAATCCACTCTTCGGACACCATCACAGCCCAAACAGCCATCATCGTCTTGGAGATGAACTGCAAGTTCGAGCCCCTGGTCCACAAACTTGGCCGACTCAAGAGGACGGTAAAGGACATAGGAGAGCTCATGAACGCAGTCATCAAATACGCCGAGTCTGACAAAACCAAGGATACTGAACCTCGGCAGGACAAAGCCGGCCAGAACAAGAATGGTGGCAAAACATCCCAAAATCAGAATCAGCAAACCAAGCGACGGCTTGACCAGACTACTTCTGACTTAGTAGCCAACACAAATGTCGGCTCCCAAAGACAGAAGCAGGGGGGCAACAACTACCGCAAGCTGGAAGGAAACTTTCGACCGAGCAACTATGAAGAAGCTATGAAGAGTCCTTGCCCAACCCATAGTAAACCCGGCTGCCCAGCCAATCACACCTGGGAAGATTGCTTCTTCATGAAGGAAGTTGCACGACGTGGAAACCAGGGACCTCCCGGGTCAGGTGGGGGAGCAGGCCAGGGCAGCAACAACAAAAATCCTGGCTACCAAGGAGCCGGCGCAATGCCTCAACACCAAGGACTCAGAAGAGGACCCCAGCAAAATCAGTCCGGGCTTTCTGGATTCCAAGAAAACCCAAAACAACTCCATGACCGTGCATCGTATCACGTTTTTACCACCAGTAGTTGCAGAAGATATAGGAAGCTGCAATGGAGAGCCGCTATGGCTGTGACTACAGAGCCGACTTGGCCTAGATGGCTCAATTGGTCAGAACAGCCAATCACTTGGACAAGAGATGACCACCCCCCAGTGGTAGAAAACCCAGGGGCCTTGGCTCTAGTAGTCTCCCCAAAAATTGGAGGATACACACTCGAGAAAGTGCTCATGGATGGAGGAAGAAGCATCAACATCCTCTACTACGAAACCTTTCGCAGGATGGGGTTGACCCAAAAGAAGCTGCTGCCCTCCAACACCGTTTTCCACGGAATAGTCCCAGGCAAGTCGACACGCCCGATAGGGAAAATCTACCTCGAGACATCTTTTGGAAACGCTGAGAATTTCCGCTCTGAGCTCATACCCTTCGAAGTGGTAAAACTCGAGAGCCCATATCACGCCATTTTGGGCAGACCGGCTTATGCACAATTCATGGCTCGGCCATGTTACGTCTACCTGAAACTAAAAATGCCGGGTCCTAATGGCCCAATTACCGTCGATGGAAGTCGGTCCAGGGCAGTGGAATGCGACGAACAATACGTCAAGTTTGCGGAGTAGACGCATGCCAAGGAGGACTTGTCAGCATACCAAGAAAAGGTAGACCCGGCCGATCCCACAATCTTGAAGAAATCGACTCCAGAAAACAACCCCAAATTTCAACCGGCTCGGGATATGAAGAAAGTCAACTTTGTCCCTGGTGACTCCTCTCAGCAGTTCATCATCGGGACAGATCAATCTGATCAATAGGAAAGCGCGCTCATCGAGTTCCTCCGTGAGAATCGGGACGTCTTCGCCTGGAAACCTTCTGATATGCCAGGTGTCCCGAGGGAACTCGCTGAGCACCACCTAAATATAGATCCAAAACCGAAGCCGGTTAAGCAATTCCTCCGTCGTTTCAATGACGAGAGAAGAAACACTATCGGGGAAGAGATAGCCCGGCTCCTCGCCGCCGGGTTCATCATGGAAGTCTTTTATCCAGAATGGCTCATGAACCCGGTCCTCATTTTGAAAAAGAACGGGACCTGGCGCATGTGCATTGACTATACGGATTTAAACAAGGCCTGCCCGAAGGATCCCTTCGCACTGCCTCGTATTGACCAGATCATAGACTCGACTGCGGGATGTGAGCTCCTATGTTTCCTTGACGCCTATTCTATCTATCACCAGATCAAGATGGACCTTGAGGACCAAGAGAAAACAACTTTCATCAGCCCTTTCGGGATCTACTGTTACACTTCTATGCCCTTTGGCCTTAAGAATGCGGGAGCCACATATCATCAAATAGTGCAGAGTTGCCTCAAAGAGAAGATTGGGCGCAACGTGCATGCTTATGTAGATGATATAGTGATCAAGTTCAGTTGGCCGATTCACTCATCAGTGACTTGACAGAAACCTTCAAAAATCTGCGCAAGTACCAGATAAAGTTAAACCCGGCCAAATGCACCTTTGGGGTACCTGCAGGTAAACTCCTTGGATACATAGTATCAGAGAGAGGTATCGAGGCAAACCAAGAGAAAATCAATGCTGTCATGAATCTCCAGAAGACGACCTCAATAAAGGTAGTTCAACGACTCACAGGGTGTGTAGCCGCTCTGAGCCGGTTCATAAGCCGACTTGGTGAAAAGGAGATCCCCCTGTATCGACTCCTGAGGAAATTAGAAATGTTTGTCTGGGATGAAGAAGCCGATCAGGCCCTGGAATCACTAAAGAAACAACTATCCCAGGTCCAGTACTGGCAGCACCCAAACCTAAAGAACCCATGTTACTTTACATCGCAGCCAACAATCGAGCGGTCAGCGCTGTGGTTGTTGTTGAACGTATGGAAGCCGGCAAGGAGCACCCTCTGCAAAGACCAGTTTATTATGTCAGTGAGGTTCTGACTTTATCAAAGCAACGCTATCCTCACTGGCAGAAACTGGTTCTTGGTGTATTCATGGCAAGTCGGAAACTTAAACACTACTTCCAGGAGCACCCCATAAATGTGGCCAGCTCAGCACCACTTGTAGATATCATCCAAAACCGGGAAGAAATGGGACGGATTGCAAAATGGGCTATAGAGTTGGGGGCTTACCACATTAAATAAAAACCACGAACGACCATCAAGTCCCAGGCGCTAGCCGACTTCATCAATGATTGGACAGAAATCCAAACGCCACCGGAGAAGCCGGTCACCAAGTATTGTACGATGCACTTCGATGGAAGACGGCAGCTCCAAGGGTCAGGAGCCGGCGTGGTTCTTACCTCACCTAAAGGGGAGAAATTCTGCTATGTTCTTCAGTTGCAGTTCACCTGCACCAATAATGCAGCAGAATATGAAGCCTTTCTCCAAGGACTTCGGTTGGCTCGAGAGATGAACATAAGTTGGATCCAGTGCTATGGAGACTCTGATCTCGTTTCTCAACAAGTGTCAGGAACGTGGGATTCCAAAAATCCCATAATGGCAGCTTACCGACGAGAGGTGCAAAGACAAGCCGAATTTTTTGTTGGATACCAAGTGGATCACGTGGACCGCAGGGAAAATGAAGCAGCAGATGCTCTCTCCCGACTCGGCTCGCAACGAAAGTCGGTCCCTCCAAACGTATTCCTGGATGTCCTAAAAAAGCCGTCTGTGCAACCACCGATAGAGCAAGACATAGCAGAGCCAGATCCAGAGCCGGCTTTGGTTGCTGCAATTCATGCTACGCCCTCTTGGGTTGTACCCTACTTGGATTACAAGAACCGAGGAATACTTCCTCAAGATGAGATATTGGCCAGACGGATAGTCAGAAGAAGCCAATCCTTTGTACTCATCAATGGTGAGTTACATCGACGAAGTGTCGCAGATGTTTTTCAGAGATGTGTCTCGCCAGAGGAAGGTAGAGCCATCCTCAACGAAATACACTCCATAGATTGCGGACACCATGCTGGCTCTCGTTCACTTGTAGCTAAAGCCTTTCGACACGGTTCTACTGGCTTATAGCTCATGCGGACGCAGAGGACATAGTCAAGAAATGTGATGGATGCCAGCGCTATGAAAAACAAGCTCATGTGCTGGCTCAAGAACTCAGGATGATGGCTATCACTTGGCCCTTCGCGGTATGGGGACTTGATATGGTGGGACCTTTCAAAAGGTCAGCCGATAAGAATACCCACATACTAGTGGCAGTGGATAAATTCACCAAATGGGTCGAAGCAGAGCCGGTCAGCAAATGTAATGCTGCAACAGCACTGAAGTTTTTGAAAAAGATCATATACAGATTTGGCTACCCCCACAGCATCATCACTGATAATGGTTCTAACCTATCAGAAGGGGTTATGCAGCGATTCTGCCAGAACGAGCACATCCTACTCGACCTTGCATCAGTTGCACATCCACAGTCCAACGGACAAGCCGAGAGAGCCAACCAAGAGTTGCTCCGAGGCATCAAACCCCGACTCGTTGTTCCTTTGAAAAGAACACCGGGTTGCTGGGAAGAGGAGTTACCCTCCGTATTATGAAGCATCCGGATGACTCCCAATAGGTCGACAGGCTATACGCCCTTTTTCCTGGTTTATGGAGCAGAACCCGTCCTCCCAAGTGACATACGTCACGACTCACCTCGAGTCACTGTTTATGTAGAAGCCGAAAATGAGAAAGCAAGACAAGACGCCTTGGATATTCTCGATGAAAAACGAGATTGGGCTGCAGCTCAGTCGACTATCTACCAACAATATCTACGACGCTACCATAGCCGTCGCATCAAAAGTCGGACTTTCCAGGAAGGTGATTTGGTGCTCCGACTCATACAGAAAAGAGATGAATGCACAAGTTATCCTCTCCATGGGAGGGACCGTTTGTGGTCAGCAAGAACCTGTACAATGGATCCTACTACCTGGTGGATATAAGGGAGAAAGCGGACACGCGCACAAGCATGGAGGAGATTCTCAGGCCGTGGGACATCGCACAACTCCGTCCATATTACACTTGAGTAGAAACAGGAACATTATTGTGCGTTTCATTAAGTCGACATACGTCGCACTGACTTTCGTCATAAAATATATTGGCCGACATTGATCGTGCCGACTTTTGCCGTCAAAATATACATAAGTCGACTTCCGTCGCATTGGCTTTCGCCACATACAACTAAGTTGACTTCAGTCGCAACGGCTACTTCCATACCAAACTCTACTTTACCTTTTAGTTTCATGGCATTTAAATTTTGCATCATACATTTGCATACATTGCATTATTATATTTCAGAAACATGGGGGCTTGATCAACTCTCAACTGTTATCTGAGCACTTATGTGTTTATTTCAGGGATAGCTCTGGGGACTTGATGACACTCATCAAACCTTTAAACTGAGAAAACCCGGCACATAGGTGTAATTACATGTATATAGCTTATTTCAGGGAAATCTTGGGGGCTCGAATACATTCATCAAGTCTTAACCAAAGGAAACACGGCATATACATGTGGCACTACACGCCCTATAATCGCCTGTATGACCGATGCTCATATGATCCATGTAACAGCCCAGATTTCACAAAAATTAAAATTTTGTTTTCGGTGTGAATTGTTTGAATGTGTGATTTGTTTGCGGTGTTTGCATCCCTAATTTATTGATCGGCGATTATTTTTCCCCCTCTTATCTCGTACCGGACAGAGACTGACCATTTCCACCCTGACACTCGACCTTTGCGACACCGGCTTTCACCCGATCACCGTCGCGAAAACCGCACGAGACCAGCCGCAGCCAATAGAACGAAAAAACCCGTTTAATAAGTAATCGGGATATTTTTATAGCGCACCGGAAAGTGTTCTCAGAACGGTTCCCGCGCGATGTGAATGTCGCCGGCTCGATGCGCTGATCGCGCAGTTCGAAGTTTTACCCGAATCGGAGGTCCTGCGGACCCCCGGCGGTCAGAAACGTAAACACTGCGCGCGCAAGAGGAAAACTGGGGATGTTCTTGCAAACTGCCAGCATATAAAGGCCACCACTCCCCCACCCCTTTCTAGGGTTTACCTAGTCCAAAATTGCAGCCACACCCCCAGTTTTCCCCCCAGGCGCTCTGGACCGTCAGATCTCGCGATCCGACGGCCTAGGGAGTGCCACGTCCCCCTAGCCTCCCTCCTCTCTCTCCTCGTGAACCGCGCCGCCCGAGCCATGGAGCTCCGCGCCGTCGTATTCACTCCGGCCGGCGAGCCGCCGCCGACGCCAGCACCTGCAGGTCACGACCACCGCTCGCCTCACGCCTCCCTGCGTTCTCTCCTCACCTTGCCCCTCCTCTGTCCCGTGCAGGAGCACCCGCAGGACGCACGCCATGGCTGGCCCGAGCAGGAGCTCGAGCTCCTCGCCGGCCCCGACCACCCACTGCCGCCGGATCCTCGTCGCCCGACCCACCGCGTCCCGGATCCAGCAGGGCGCCGCCTAGATCCGCCACTCCTGTCCCCCCTCTCGCCGGCGGGTGGCTAGGCCGCCGCGACGGGTCGGCGCCGACCGCCGCTGCCCCAGCGAGGCCACGCCTGGAGCCGCCAACCGCTGCAGCCACTCGGCCGGCCTCCCCCTTGAGGCCCAAGAGCTCCCCGGCCCACGTCGCTCCCCAGCGCCCTGGGCGGGCGCTCCTTATCCCACTCCCACTGCCTCATGGGCCGAGCCCGCTCGATGAGTCCCCTTTTTTCCATTTTTATGCAGCGTGTTGGGTTTGGGCCATTATTGCTGTTGCTGTTGGATCTGATGGTCATCGTGGTGCCGGATTTGATTCGGCTGCAGGCTAGATGATCTTGAAGAGACGATGGAGATGCTTGTGGTGAACTTGAATTCCTCGTGCGGGCTAGATCTGGTTCTTGTCCTCGAGTCTTGATCTGCTGAGGGCGGGTCCACCGAGATCGTGATGCCAACTTGTGTAGTTCCCATAGACGGTGCCAATTGACGGGGATCAGCCCCGGAAAATCCCATGGTCAGGAACCCTGGGTTAGTCATAGAGAAGGCACAGGTTGGACGATACTCGTCGGCTAACAGGAGAAGCACTTCCTGCTCGATATTATTGCGTGAGGGGGCGATTACCGTGGAGGACAAGGCGAGTTCTCGCAAGGCTAGATGAGTAGATGTGTCTTGGATTGATCTGGACGTCTCCCCTCCCAGCCTTTATATACTAGGCTAGGTCTCGGGGAGTCCGTACTAGGTTACAAAGATAGTTTCCTAGTTCTAGTCTTGCCTTGTACGCCAAGTTGTGCCTTCCATACTAGTCGCGGACTCCTACGTCGGTGCCTGTTTGGGCCAATCGTGGGCTTGTCGTAGCTTCCCAGCGGGCCTTCTATCTTCATACGCACTAGGTAGCCTTACATGCAGGAGTCGTGGGGTCACCCCCTCGTCATGGCCTGTAGGAGGAGAGGAGCTGAAGTGGAGAGGCTTGTGCTCCTGCCACGGCATGCCGCCGGGAGAGAAGAGAGGGCGAGGTCGCGCAGGTGGGAGGAGAGGAGCCGACGTGGAGCTAGGGGAGGAGAGGATCCAGCGTGATCCTTCCACGGCCTTCCGCCGGGGAGGAGAGGAGTCGGCGTGCTCTTGCCACGGCCTGCCGCCGGGGAGAAAGGAGAGGGCGATGCTGCGCGGGCGGGGAGGAGAAGATACGACGTGGAGCCTGGGAGGAAAGGAGCAGGCGTGCTCCTGCCATGGCCTGCCGCAGGGGAGAGAGGAGGGAGCGAGGCCATGCGGGTGGGGTGAGGGTAGGTGGCGGAGAGGATAAGAACGGTTGGGGTGGACACGCGTCTGTGGTTGGATATGTGGGGTCGGTTCAGGTTTCTTTTTAATGTGTGGTGGGTGGATGCTTGCCACGTCACTAGTCCATGAAAACATCTGGCCAACCAATAGGAAAGCACCAAAATTTTCTGTCTCTTTGCTCTATGTATTTCAATAAAACAACTAAGTTAATATTATGAAAAAATATTAAAAAATACACGCCTTCTAGGATTCATAAACCAATAGCATGCCAAATTTAATTTTATTTGGACATTGTTTGCATTTAAAAAAAACTAAGATACAATCATTTTGCTATAGCAAAGGTGTCGGGACCCGGAATATGCGTATGTAATTCTTGTTACAACACAATCATATGAAGAGCCAAGAGCCATACCCACTTGTCTAAGCAGACAAGGCCAAGCACAGAACACTCTCCGAAAGTATCAAATGTGAGGGGCATCCCATCCAGGCCGGATGATCATCTGAGATGGGTCCTCATCGTCCGCTCACAAGTCTAAATGACTATGGGTGGTGAAATCTCATACCCATAGACAAGTCGCCTCAACCATATTATTGATTGAATTATAACACTTACATAAACAGACTCGAGCCCGATCACCTAGTCGGGATCTCGGGTGGGCTCAATCATACAACAAAGTGTGCCACGTGAAAGAGTCACGAGCAATCGCATCGCGATGCCCCAAGGTGCGCACATCTAAGGGCCACTTGATGTATAAAAGACCGCCTACAAGAACTCAACTAAGCTATCGAACCCCACACTAAGACATGCATGTTATAATAATACACGTAGCATACATGTCCAGTGTAAACAGCAGGTAATCACAACATGAACTCTACAACCTCATAGTCTTTATAACTTCTTCTAAACAGAGCAGACATAGTAGTTGTATTACAAGAAGAGATCACATGACTATGATCCAACATTACATCAAACATCAACTGAAGCAAATTATGTCTTAGTAAAGACAAGGTAAACAAATGGCTTAAGAAGCCTGAAAGAAAATACAACGACCCTCCAAAGGGCACAGGCTGCTGTCTGGAACTATACGACTTAGTCCACGTCAGGCTCGAGGTAGAGGCCACCATCAGGGTCAGTAGTCTCGTCTCTAAAACATAAAATAAGAAAATGTGAGTACAAAGACGTACTCCGCAAGACTTACATAGGAACTATACTACTCATGCTCATGTATCAAGGTAAAGGGAGGTGGGGTTTCAATGCAGAAGTGCCAGCTTTGACTTGGTTAGTCCTGTACTACGATTACCAGAAGGAGGTAAGGTGCGTACTCGAGTCCAAGTATCAAGTCTCCAATCAATACACCACTATGGATACTTCCTCGACTTCCCCATGAGGAAGAACGCCATATCACTCACACTTATCTTGGAAATTTTAGAGTAACCGTTCCAGTTGTCTATGATCAAGTAAAGGTCTCCAAGTAGTCCATAACCGCGGTCACGGCTATTCGAATAGTTCATTAACCCTGAAGGGGTGTACTGCTACACACACACACGCAGCAGTTACCTCCTGGGAGTGGACCCTTAAATCGAGTACCGGCGAGGATGTTGCCACGACACTTCACTCACGGCACCATCTCTAGTCCTAGGGAGACGCCTATTTGAGTTGGGACCACAATTGGAATCCGGCCGATTTTTCCGATGCGGACTCAAACGTTGCGAGACAAGCCATCAAGCTCAACTCGATCATGATCACTTGATTCAACTTGACCACAACCTACGTCCACCACTTACCTTGATGTACCTTCTTGAGATCGTTTAAAGCTCGAACTACTTGTGACTCCTCGACTTGGTCCGGGGTGAGGTACTAGGCCAAGAGGGGTCAGTGAGTCCAATGTGTGGTCGTACTCTTAGTCTTGGATAACAACACAAGAACTCGGGCTTAAGTCGGTGTTCAACGAGACAATCCACTGTGTACTCCTACACAGCCTCTCATCGTTCACCTTGTTTAGGTCAAATTCACCAACATGTTACCACCATCATTCACATGATCACTACCATCCCGACTCACATCAAAGTAACCTCATTGTAACCTCTAAGCATGCAATAAGCTATAACAGTTGCAGGGACCACATGATATCAACCAACTCTTACATCTGCTAGGATTGTGGTTTGCTTACTACTGTGACAAAATGATAGGTCATGCAAAGGAATGGGTTCAACTAGCGGTAGAACATATCATGGTGACATCCTAAACATGCATAAGCAAGAATGAGAGGCAACTGGGATTTTATTGACATGATCAAAGAGGGGGGTGCTTGCCTTGTGCTGACGATCACGATGTAACACTCTTCTGACGTGAGGTTGAACTCGTCTCCGAGATCAACTCCTACCTAGAAGAAGCAATCACCGAAGCACTAAAAGTATGCACATTCGTTAAATTTCAATGTACAAACAGCATGGCATGATATGATGATGAACATGTGTGTGTTATGCTCATTATGGTCATGTGAAGTGGATTGCATAGGAAGGGTTTAAGTTGTAATAGCATTAGTGATTTATTTGAATTATACCAAATTATCCATATAGCAAAATGCTACTGGTTCCTCAATATAAACAATTCAAACATGGATGAAAGTTTGATATTTGGATAAAGCATTTCCTTCTGATCATTTTTCATAGAAAAATCATTTCAATCCGAGTTACGGTTTAAAAGTTATTTAATTTCAAAGTTTGTGCAATTTTCTGGGATTTCTGGAATATTTTTAATTTGGAAAAGGAATTATTGCCCAAGAAACACGTCATGTTGACTTCATCTGCGTTGACTAGTCCAACTGACCGGTGGGGTCTGGCTGTTAGTGGCTGGGGGGTTAATCGGTCTTGGTTTAAAATTAAACATGTTTAATTAGTGGGATCGATGCCCACTTGTCATAGGCTGGGGGGCTTAATGGGGTGGTTAAGCTCCTAATCGGCCGGCGGCTTGACGCCGGTGGCTCGTCCACGGCGGCGCCTTGCCAGATTAGGCGTTCCGGCCACGGGAGGGCTTGGGGGCGGCATCAGGACACGCCTCGCGCTCGTGCACATCTAGGGGTGCAGGAGGGGGACCTCGAGGAGGCCTCGGGACACGCCGGAGACGACTTTGCACGGCGGCCGGGCATTGACCTCAACGAGATCTATGAGGAGGCATCGGGGAGGAGCACGGGGAGGTGGAGAGCAACCGTGAGCTCACCGTGATCGCCATGAGGGGCACGGCGGGGCTGGGGAGGACCTGGCGGCGGCGAATTCGTCGTCGGGATTCATGGCGGCCGGCGGTGAACTACAGAAGGGGGCGACGTCATCGGATCCTTTTGGCTATATTTCGTGCGCAGCTCGACGAGGACGAGCACGGGGCCTCTTCTGGACACGACGGCGTGGCGTGTAGGGCATGGTGGCCACATCGGAGCACGGCGGCCGCTCCGACTAGGGCTCGGGTGTGCACGAGTTTCATCGAGGGAGAGGGAGAGAGGACCAGAGAGAGGAGGGAGAAGCTTCGGGACGTCTCCAGGGCGTCCACGGCGAGGGAAAAGGGCTAGGGGGCGCGCCGCGGCGAAGCAGGAGGTGGCCATGGCCACAGCATGCGCGGCACGCAGCCGTGTGCCTGCCTGGCGCCCTGAAGAAGACGAGGCTGCCCCTGGGCCGGGCAGCCTCGGCTAGTTGGGCCGCACGTAAGTGGGCTCAGCTTTCTTCTTTTTTTTCTTTTTATTTGTTTTCTGTAATTTTATTTTGTTTTGATTTTTAAACCAATTTTTTAAAAGAATTCTAAAAACTTTCATGTGAGCCTATAAGACATATATAAGTCCACGCACAAAGTTTCAGAATTATTGAAAATATATTTAAATAATTCCAATGGCAAATACAATAATTATTTAATTTCCAAGGGCATGTTGGACTTTTTGAAAATTCCATGAGCATGGAGTGGGACCCACTTCACATGAAAAGTGATCATGCCCATTTATGAGACTTTTCAAAAAGTTCAAAGCATTTTTGGAAAAAGATTTTTGTCTGGCCTTTTATTAAAATTATTTTGAGGCTTTTTTTCTTGCCCATTTCTTTTTCTTTTGCAAAAATTTTCATGGTGCAAAAAAGCTAGCTTAGAAAAGCACAAACCTAAATTAGGGTTCTTACAAAAGGGTACTTTGTCATCTTCCTTTTTTTGGCTAATGGCAAAGAGCTCTTTGTTGTCTGCTGTTATAAAAGTTGATGGCAAAGAGTTGATTTGCCATCAACGGAAAAAGCAGATAACAAAGTACCCTTTGCCGTCAGCCATCCTTTGCCTCCGTGGCTGATGGTAAATCTCCTCTTTGCCATCTTCCTCGAAAAAATGCAGACGATAAAAAAAAGCTGACGGTAAAACTCATGTTTCATGTAGTGTTAGTGATATACCTCTCTCCCTTTACAAAAGGCTTGACTTGAATAAGTTAACACCCACTAAAATATCTTTTCAAATGACTAGTAAAACCACTGCTATTCTTGTTGGTGTTTTTGAAGATGTCCCCGTTGTGATTCCTAATGTTACTATCTTAACAGACTTTGTTATACTTGATAGGCCCGAGGATGATAATGTGTATGTTGTCCTCAGTAGACCTTTCCTTGACACTATAGGGGTTCTTGTTGATTACAATAAAGGAAAAATCAGTATTCATGTTAATGGCAATAAGCTTACTGTTTATTTCTCGACGAAACCATACAGAGGGCCCAATGTCAATTCTATTGAAAAGATTATGACTATTACTATTGGAGAGATTGAATGTCATATTCCGGTTACAAAGAAGAAATATCAAACTATTATAATTGAAACCGTTCCTATTCAAGTTGAGGTAACATAGTGTTTTCAAAAGTTATTCGGTTTCATGTTGCTCGAAAAAAAGTTTATTAATAAGACTTGATCAACCTTATTAGTTGATTCTTTTTGAAAAGTATGTGATCGATGAATTCCATAAGCACAACTTATTGTAACTTTACTTTACCTTTTGTAAAAACACATTTTGTTATAATTTAAATAAATTAGAATTTCTACTCTACACAATTTTTGAGTTTCCAACACAATAAAAAAGTGTAAAAATAAAAAATCTCCAAATTGCATGTAACATTTATAAGAATTTTTTTAGAAAATATAAAAAATCTAGGCACTAGGCGCACCTGAGGGTAGGGATGAAAACGGAGCGGAAATGGACGAAACTGGGTGCTGCCATGTTTGTTTTCATATTATTTTGCAGAAGCGGAAACAAATAAAGAAACCCCAGAAACGAATATGGAAATAGATATTATCGGAAACGAACATGAAGCGAATATGGAGCGGACACGAAACCATAAGTGGTTGTTCCCGAAACTTAAAAACCCTTGATTAATAGAGAAATCAAAAACTTAAACACTCGTTGACATGATTACAAGATAATATGAATATGTTAGTGACTTAGCTCAATATTATACCTAGTAGTACTAGACAACTACGTATGGGTCTAATTAGTACGTGTGTGGTCGTAGAAGTTGCCTCACATGGGTCATTCTGCATATTCTATCATTGTGTGTCTTTTGATGCTTGAGAAGCAAAGAACACATAGTCCAATAGTAAAAACGGAAGTTCCATACTCACAGAAACGAAAAGTTTCATTTCCGTGTCTGTTTTGCCAGAAAACATTGTTCCTTTTTTGTTTCCGTTTCCGCGTAAGAAATTCCACTTTCATTTCCGCTTTGCAAATTTTCATTTCTGTTTTCATATTTCCTCTTCCTTTCTATTTTTCCTCCGGAAAAGCGGAAAGTTTCTGACGAGCGGGTGACCCCATGACTCCTACAGATAGGCCTACCCGGTGTCCCTGAAGATAGAAGTCCCATGAAGACTAGCCTGGAACCGCCTTGGCCCGCTAGTTGGCACCGACATAGGAGTCTGCGACTCACAAGGAAGGTGCGAAGACCTGCCGTACGGAGCAAGCTAGGGTTAGGAAAGCTTACCTGTAAACGTAGATGAACTCCCCGAGACCTAGGCCAGTATATAAGGGCTAGGAGGGGCGACGCCAAAAGACAACCAACATCATCTGTAATCCTAGCCTTGAGCGCTCCAGCCTTGGCATCCACTGTAATCGCATCTCCCCCATCAATAATACCAAGCAGGAGCGTGCCTTCCTGTTTGCCGACGAGCGATCGTCCAACCTGTGCCTCTCATGACTAACCCAGGGTCCCTGACCATGGGATTTTCCGGGGTTGATCCCCGTCAATTGGCGCCGTCTGTGGGAACTACATAGGTGTAACAGCGCAGTTTTCACAAAAATTAAAAAATTTGTTTTCGGTGTGAATTGTTTGATTGTATGATTTGTTTGCGGTGTTTGCATCCCCGATTTATCGATCGGCGATTATTTTCCCCCCTCTTATCTCGTACCAGACAAAGACCGACCCTTGCCACCCTGACACTCGACCTTTGCGACACCGGGTTTCACCCGATCACCGTCGCGAAAACCGCACGAAACCAGCCGCAGCCAACGGAACGAAAACCCCGTTTAATAATTAAACGGGTTATTTTTATAGCGCGCCGGAAAGTGTTTTCGGAACGGTTCCAGCACGAGGTGAACGCCGCCGGCTCGACGCACTGATCGCGCAGTTCGAAGTTTTACCCGAATCGGAGGTACTGCGGACCCCCGGCGGTCAGAAACTTGAGCACCGCGCGCACGAGAGAGAAACCGGGAATGTTTTTGAAAAGTGCTAGCCACCGGGGCTATATAAAGACCACCACACTCCCACCCCTTTCTAGGGTTTCCCTAGCACAAAATTGCAGCCACCCCGTGAGAATTGCCCAGATCTGCCCAATTTGCCCAAAAATCCCGAAATTCCTAGCTCCCTGCGATCTGGACCGTCGGATCGGCCGATCCAACGGCCCAGATCGGCTCTGGCCTCCACCCACCTCTCTCCTCTCTCTCCTCACGCGCGCCCGTGGAACCGACGCCGTGGAGCGCCTCCGGCAGCGGGCAGCCGCGCCGCTCCGGTGAGCCACTGCAGCGCGCCCTCCTCTTCTCCTACATCCCCTCCCTGCTCCTCACCCCTCCTCTCTCCATCCCGCAGGGAACGCGCCGCCGTCGGCGGGATTCAAGTCGGAGCTGCGCGCCATGGCCATGGCCTCCCGGTCCGAGCGCCAATCGGCGACCCCGCCGCAGCGCCGGCCTCCTCTTCCCTGGATCCGCGACGCAGAGGCCGCCTCCGCCGTTCCCGCTCCCATCCCCGCCTGGACGCGCATCCGCCGCCGGAGCCAAGCCGGACGGAGCCGCCGCTCGCCGTTGGGCTGGATCGGCCGATCCGATCTGGCCAGCCTCCGCCGCTGGTGGGCCAGCCCAGGCCACTGCGGCTCAGCTCCCCTGCCAGCCAGCGCGGCCCAAGCCAGCCTCCTCCAGATGGGCCAGCCCAAAACGTGAAGGCCTTTGTTTTTTTTTCTTTTATGTTTTTTTATTCTGGAACCCTGTTGAAATTTCTGCTAAGTCCCTAGAATTTTGCTGCTGTTTCAGTTTTGCACGATAATTTGCGAGTAAACCGTAGCTCCGATGAACGTGCCTCCAAAACGAAATTTGCTCAGTTTTTCGTTCTCAAGCGTTCGTATGTAGAAAGTTTTTCCGTTTGAGTTCGTCTTGATTGTGTAATTGTGTGTTGAAGTGGGAATCAGGCCGTTAAATTGCTTTTATTTCCTGTTAAGTGCTGCTGTTTATATTTTGTTGCAACTTTGCATGATGATTGTGACTCATCCATGAGGCCTATTGCATTGATTCTTTCTCCTATGTGTTAAGCATCATGTATACTTCATTTCCATGCTTTAACTTGTCATGTTTGGGTGCTTTAGCTATGTTAAATCTTGCTCCAAAGTAGCTACCCTGCTGTTAGTGTGCTGCTGTTTATATTTTGTTGCAACTTCGGTCGACGAGTGTGTCGCGACCGTTTATCGGAATTGAGTGATTCCAATTGCATATTTTTAAGCATCATGTATACTTCCATTATATGTATTGCATTGCCATCATATGCTTGCTGGTCATATAGTTATTGAGCTCCAAAGTTGCTATGCTGCTGTTTTTGACATCCACCTCAGTTTTTCACCAAGTCTGTTACTTTGCGATGCCATGTTGTTTGCTTAATATCTTTTGATCTATGATGCCTATTTGCATGATTATTTTTGCCATGCCTTCCCTATCATGTATACTTTAATTGCAAGTCATTTGTGAGCATGTTTGAATTGATTATCCTGTTTGTGCAATGCTCTAAAGTGTGCTTCATGATGTTGGCAGATTGTGCCCGTAACTTGTTTTGCTTGTATCTTTTTAACCGTAACTCCGTTTGGAGTGTGCCTTATATGTAACTTGATTAGTTTTTCGTGTACTTTGTGTTTATGCTATTGTTTTCTTCTGTTAACCAACATAAAATATGGTTTAGGACAGAACAGTACCGAATGTTTTAATCATCGTGCGGCACTTAGTGTTATGCCATGTTTAGGTTGTGCCTCACTTAAATTGACTAGCATAGATAGTTTACTTTGTGCTTCACCTCTTGACCTGTTTGTGTGCTGTGCCATGCTTGCTTGAGTTCCCATGTTAATAACCGTTGGTTGATCACCTGTAGCTAAGCAACTTGAACCGCCGTAAACGTGCGGTATTCGTCGTGTGTGACCGATACCCCACTTAAACTGTTAGTAACCATTCTCGACGATAGATCCGTATCGCGTTGCCGTGTCGTGTGATGTCTTCTTGATCTTGTGTTGCCCCGTAGTAATAGAGAGCTTGCTCGTTGATTGCTTTCCAGTGTTTACCCTCTTGTGTGCTTCCGCGGGTACCTTCGGAGACGATGCGAGCTTGCGATCGACTACACCTTCGGAACCCGACTTATCAACAGGCAAGGACTATACATTACTTATGATCCATTATATTTCAACCAGAGGTTTGCATGCTAGTCTAGGTTAGGTTTGATGTTTGATCCTACCACATGTTTACAGTCTCTTTCAAACCGATACAGCCATGTCCCTTCCCAGCAAAACTTGTACTGCTATATTACTATTGCTCGTTGCTCAGCCCCTTCTTAGTATGCATGCTTAGGATGCTACGATGTTACCCTGTTACTCCTTGGTTTGGGATATCACATTATTATTATTATTATTGATGATATGATTATTATAATGTTGACTATATTCGACGAAGGATGGAAGGTCTAGGCTATCCCGCCCCGCCGCTTTGTTCCATTCGAGTCACCTAGGATCTGAGTTCCGGGTATTGGTTTTAAGACTGAGCGTGCCTAACCGCGTGTGGGATTTTATGGGGTCCCCTTTTCTTACCTACCTAGCTTCAAGCATTTCTAGTGGTGGCCCGAGCTGATTTACCATTTGAAAACGTGTGTGTGCTGGTCAGCTGCCAGTAGTTTTTAAACCAACCCGGACCAGCGGAGACATGGTGTCCCTGTTGGTCCACCTTTGACCGGCGAGGGCCCGAGGCCTCACGTGAGGCGTCTCGGTAACCCAAACCCTGTTGAGACGGAAGAGTCCTATCCGAGAGCGTGGCCAGCTTTTGGATTGGGTGTCGACTCCCCGGGGGCCACCCGGATTTGTTCGTTGTTAGTTAGAGGGACCTGTCGTTTCGGATCTCTTGGAACTAAATCATAAATTGGTTGCCTGTGATGGGTAGCAACTGAGAGAGATGGGCGTGCGTGAGGAGCCTTGTAATGGGCAGTTGGTACACCCCTGCAGGGTTAAATCTTTTCGAGAAGCGGTGTCCACGGTTATGGACGACTTGAGACCTACTCCTTGTTCATAGACAACAACAACTGAGTTAATCTTTATTATAACTTGATCAACGTGTGTGTGCCTTGACTGCTTCTTCTTCTTCGGGATGCGAAGAGGAGGACAAGGATAGGATAGGTGTTATGTTTGCGTAGTAGGTGGATAGCAGACTTGTTGGAGGCGATTCCTCGTCGAATGCTTGGCTTCTTATCTTACTCTCTAGATCGTTAGCCACTTCATAAATGCTAGTGTGGCAGCAACCTCACCACTTACCCCTTCCTTACAATAAACTACTAGTTGTCCTAGAATGACGAGTGATGAAGTCCTTGCTGGGTCAGTTGACCACTACAGTTGGATGTTGAGTACCTATGTACTCATGATACTACCCCCAAACTCTTTTCAGGGTTCTTGATCGACAACAGGTATGGTGATCGACGTTTCACGTGGAGACTCGACGACGACTAGTTAGGCGGATCCCGGCGGAGGGCCAGGACCCGTGTGGTTATGGGATCGATGTTTTTCTCTTTTGCCACTAGGAATTTGATTGTAGTCTGTACTCAAACATGTATCTTCCGTTGTTGTATTGTATTAAGGCAGTTGTATGCCACTTGTATGAGATGTTGTGTCCTTGTATCTGTAATGTTGTGATATCATGTTGGAAATCCGGGGCATATGGCTATGTCATATGTCGCGGTGGGGCCGATATGTGCTTCGTCCCTGGATCTGGATGGAAACATCTAGATCTGGAACAGTACCGCATATCGGGCCTTACAACAGGTTGGGATCACGATCTCGGCGGTCCCGTCTTCAGCAAGCTACAACTCAAGGGAAAGAACCAGATCTATCCCACTCGAAGGATTCAAGATCACGGCGGACATCTCTGCCACCCCATCAAGACCGCTCGGACTACAGCTGTGCCAGGACAGACACTACGGTAACGGCCAAGTGCAGCGCCAGCGCCGAAGGAATCGACGACCCAGAAGAACAGCGAGGGGTCTCTACGAAGGAATTCCACTCGACGAACCGCGACACGCAGCGGAGGACTCGCAAATCTTTCGACAACCCACCGCCGCCCGGGCACCCGCCGCACATCAAGACGACGACTACGAGATCGAAACTAGCGATCAGTAGAACAACCACCAAGGAAGAAGGAATCGACGACCCAAAAGGCGCGCACGGGAGATCTACGGTGAGGCTCAAAGAACGAGCCACGTCACGCAGCCATACAACCGACGACCACTCGACGACACGCCGTCGCACGAGCACCTGCCGCCAACCAGGACAGCGACTCCGAGACGCCTGTGGGTGAGTACTATGACCCAGATCGAAGGCCGGATGAATTCGCCAACCTCATCAAGAACCAAGACATGATCCGAGGAATCGAAACTCGCTTCCACGAACACCCGGAGGATCACGAGCAATTCTTCAGAATCTCAAGAAGGAAGAGGCACGCCGGATCTCGCAAACTCACGGCTAGAGAGCAGCTAGCAGGACCCTGCACGATCCACAGCTTTGAGGAGGACTGGGGACGTGTCAGGTCAGGCCACACTTTGAGAGACTGCCGCCTGTTTAACGATCTAGCCGACGACCTCAAGAAGGAGAAGCAGAAAGAAGACAGGCACAACCGGCGACCCGAACAATCGCCGCCCTCAAGCCCGGAAGGACGCCACAGCCTGCTGCAAGGACAGGTGCTCATGATCCAAGAGGGAAGGGTGCCGCAAACACAACGCGACGCCTACACCCTGCAAGCTAGAGCAGCCGAGAGCATAAACATAGTCGAAGTCTACCAGCTACATGATACGGAGACCAGCATCACGTTCTCACAGGACGACCATCCACCCGCAGTCCCAAGACCGGGGCACGCGCCCCTGGTGCTCGATGCACAAATCGGAGGGTACGACACGCATAGGGTCTTCATGGACGGAGGCAGCTGCATGAATATCATCTTCGCCAGCACCCTGCAAAAGATGCTGATCCCACGATCAGTATGGAGAAAATCGAGCACCGAGTTACACGGGGTAGTCCCAGGAGAAGCATCCACATCCCTCGAAGTCATCGAACTCGAAGTTGTCTTCGGCAACCGACGCAACTTCGCAAAGCACATCCTCGAGTGGAGGTACTTGACTGGCAATCGCAGTACCACGCCATATTGGGAAGGCCAGCATTCGCGCAGTTCATGGCGGTCCCACACTACGCCTACCTCAAGCTCAAGATGCCAGGATCAGCAGGAGTCCTCAAGATCAACGGAAGCTTCATCAAATCAAATCAATGTGATCGTGACTTCCACAGAATCTCCGACACATTCGGAGCCGAACAAGAACTCAGAGGAATAGCCATGGTGACGGACAAGAGTACCTTCCCATTGGTGAACCGAAGCGAATCCAAGGAGTACGGACGCGACTTCAGCATCGACAGCGACACAGTCACTCACCAAGTGCACCCGACGGACCCGGACAAAACAGTCCGCGTGTACGCCCACCTACCAGAGGAGCAGGCGACGGCTCTCGTCGCTTTCCTTCGAGACGAGTGGGAAATATTCTCCTCGTGCCCAGCCGAAATGCCTGGGATACCACGCGAATTCGTGGAACACGCCCTACGCATCAAGCAAAACACGAAGCCGGTGAAGCAAGCGCTCAGACGATTCTCGGAGCCCAAGCGCAGAGCAATCAGAGAGGAAGTCAACCGGTTACTCGACGCCCAGTTCATCCGAGAAACAAAGAAAGCCACCTGGATAGCCAACCCAGTGCTGGTGCCCAAGAAAGACATGACCGTGCTGCGCATGTGTGTCGACTACGGACCAGTCAACAAGCATTGCCCGAAGGACCACTTCCCCCTGCCTAGAATCGATCAGATAATCGACTCGACAGCAGGGTGCGATCTACTTTCCTTTCTTGATGCTTACTCAGGATACAACCAGATCAGGATGAAGGAAGAAGACGAAGAGCACACATCGTTCATCACCCCCTACGGCGTATTCTGCTACAGGACCATGCCCTTCGGGCTCAAAAACGCAAGAACCACTTACCAACGAATTATGCAGGCCTGCCTAAAGGAGCAAATCGGAAGAAACGTGCAAGTCTACGTGGACGACATCGTCATCAAGACCTACAAAGCAGCCACACTACTCGACGACCTGCGCGAAACCTTCGCGGCGCTCAACAAATACAGAGTCAAACTCAACCCAAAGAAGTGCGCATTCGGCGTACCGGCGGGGAAGCTGCTTGGCTATATGGTCTCTGCCCGACGAATCGAGGCATACCCTGAGAAAGTCCAAGCCATCACCCGAATGCAAGAACCAACCGACCTCAAAGGAGTAGAACAGCTCACTGGAAAACTCGCAGCCCTAAGTCGCTTCATCAGCAGGCTGGGAGAACGCACGCTACCTTTCTATCAGCTTCTCAGGAAAGGAGAGAAATTCGAGTGGACGGAGGAAGCCCGCCAAGCATTCGCGGACCTGAAAAAGACACTCTCGACCCCACCAATCCTGGCAGTACCCAAGGAACGAGAGAAGCTATACCTCTACGTGGCAGCACGTAACAGTGTAGTAAGCACAGCGCTCATTGTCGAACGTGCAGAAGAAGGCAAGGTCCAGAGCATCCAGAGACCAATCTACTACCTCAGCATGCTCCTGACCAAATCCCAGCAGCGGTACCCGCACTATCAGAAGCTACTACTGGCCATCGTCATGACCTCAAGAAAGGTGTCCCACTACTTTGACGAGCACCCTATCACAATCGTGAGCAGCGCACCAGTAGCTGACATACTCAACAACCCTGGAGCGACTGGACGAGTCGCCGAGTGGAACATTGAGCTCAGCCCACGGGACCTACAGTTCAAGCCCCCAACAGCCATCAAAGCCCAAGTACTCCCAGACTTCCTGGTCGAGTGGATGGAGGTTCAGACAACAGGCCCCCCAAACCTATCAAGTTCATGGTCAATGTTCTTCGATGGGTCCAAGAGACAACAAGGAGCTGGGGGAGGAGTTGTGCTCATCTCCCCTAAAGGAACAAAGTTGAAATATGTCCTCCAGATTAACTTCAGTCACGCCTCCAGCAACGAAGCAGAATATGAGGCACTCCTCCATGGCATGCGCATGGCCAAAACGTGCGGAGCCACTTGCCTCATAATTTACGGGGACTCCAATCTCGTCGTCCAGCAGACGATGAGAAACTGCGACGCAATAGCCGACGACATGGCGGCCTACTAGAAGCTCTACAACAAACTCGAAGGAAGTTTCGACGGTTGCGAGCTCAACTACATCACCAGGGCCAACAACACAGAAGCTGACGAGCTCGCGAACATCGGTTCAACCCGGGGACCTGTACCACCCGGCGTTTTTCTTGAAAGCATCAGCCGGAGATCCATCAAGGTACAGACAGCAACACCTGAAGCAGTCGTCGACGGCGAAGACGCAACAGAACTGGCGCAAGTGGCAGCAGCAACCCCATCAGAAGGCACACGCACCAGCACATCCGACAGCACAGCTACGATAGAGCTCGAAGGACCCGTCTGGACAAACCGTTCCTCCGATTCCTAATCGAAGGTACGCTACCACAAGACGTGGCCGAAGCACGACGCATCAGCCGACGATCCAAGGCGTTCACGGTGATCAAAAAACAACTATACAAGCGCAGCATCACCCAGATACTCCAAAGGTGCATCGACGAAGAGGAAGGTAAAGCACCATGCGAGTAGTCGAGTACTCGTGTCCAAAGCATTCCGAGCCGGGTTCTATTGGCCCACAGCCATGAAAAACGCAGAGGAAATCGTGCGACGTTGTGTCGCCTGCCAGAAATTTGCAAACAGGCCACACGCTCCCGCATCAGAGCTCAAGACCATACCACTATCCTGGTCATTCGCCACCTGTTGACTCGACATGGTGGGCCCACTCAAGAAATCATCAAAGGGAGGAAGGACACACCTGCTCGTCGCGGTCGACAAGTTCACTAAATGGATCGAAGCAGTGCCCATCACCAGCTCCACAACCCTCACGGCTGTCAACTTCATCAAATCGATCATCTTCAGGTTCGGAGTGCCACACAACATCATCACGGAAAACGACACGAACTTCACAGCCGCAGAATTCCAGAACTTCTGCGAAGAACTGGGCATCAAAATCAATTATGCATCAGTCGCGCACCCACAGTCCAACGGCCAGGTGGAAAAAGCAAACGGCTTTGTGTGCGGGGGAATCAAGAAACGGCTCCTCGCACCACTCGAGCAATCCGCCGGCAACTGGGTAGAAGAACTACCCGCGGTATTATGGAGCCTACGAACTACACCAAACACCGCGACCCAGTACACACCCTTCTTCACGGTGTACGGGGCAGAGGCAGTCCTACCACATGACCTCAAGTTCGGAGCACCTCGGGTCACCGGATACGAAGAAGAAGAAGCAGAAGAAGCACTACAAGATGACAAAGATACGGCTGACGAAGCAAGAGATACATCCCTGGAAAAATCAGAGGGGTACCAGGACAAGCTACGCACCTACCAAAGCAGTAGCTTGCGCACTAGAACCTTCAACAAAGGTGACCTAGTCCTACGGCTGATACAAGAGAAGGTCCATAAACTTGCCCCCCAATGGGAAGGACCATTCATAGTCTCAGAAGTCATCGGAGGTGGCGCCTATAGGCTGAAGAACCCGAAGACAGACGAGGACGTGGGCAACCCATGGAACGTAGAAAACTTGCGACTGTTCTATCCATAGTCCCCATCGGTCAGACATGACTCGCAACTCATGTAGCCGCTCGACCGCAATAAAATAAATGTTGCCCAAATACTGCCATCTCAAAGCACCCGGGGGCTTAAGAATAAAATCCCCCCGAGAAACGTTATCGCCTCCGCGGTCTTAACCAAAGCACTCGGGGACTTAAGAATAAAATCCCCCCGAGAGACGCTATCTCCTACGCGATCCTAACCAAAGCACTCGGGGGCTTAAGAATAAAATCCCCCCGAGAGACGCTATCGTCTACGCGATCTTAACCAAAGCACTCGGGGGCTTAAGAATAAAATCCCCCCGAGAGACGCTATCGCCTACGCGATCTTAACCAAAGCACTCGGGGGCTTAAGAATAAAATCCCCCGAAGAGACGATATCGCCTACGCGATCTCAACCAAAGCACTCGGGGGCTTAAGAATAAAATCCCCCCGAGAGACGCTATCGCCTACGCGATCCTAACCAAAGAACTCGGGGGGCTTAAGCATAAAATCCCCCCGAGAGACGCTATCACCACTTACGCGATCTTCATCAAAGCACTCGGGAGCTCGAGTCCAACCTCCCCACGAGAGACGACCATCGTCGCTCACGCGATCTTTACCCAAAAAACACTCGGGGGCTCGAGCACAAAAACTCCCCCCGAAAGAAGCTATCGTCGCTCACGCGACCTCTACATCCAAGCACTTGGGAGCTCGAGCACCACCTCCTCCCGAAGACCGCTCGCGCAGTCTCAAGCTTAAAAAGCCCAAGCAAAAATACCCGGCCAACCCCACCTGCTGAGAGCATGGCTCGAAAGACATGGCCACAATCAGATGGAGCACCAAGTACTCCGAAGAAACTTTGGAGGAAGCACAGGACACAGAATTATTCAGTCTTCATCCGATCGCCAACGGTCACCTAAATACTAGGGGGCTACTCCCATCGGGAGCGCTGTCGCGCACCCGATAAAAGACAGCAACTAAAGACAAGGGAAACAAATTTCAGCCTACGCTCGAACCTCCGACTAAAGCGTAGCCTTGGGGGCTACTCCCATCGGGAGCGCTGTTGCGCACCCGATAAAAATCAAAATTGGGGAAAAGAAAAGCCCTGAGAAATTAAATCAAATGGCCAGATAAAAATCTTTTCCAAAAATCTTTTGAACATTTGAAAAATTCATAAAAATGATGGTGATCATTTTAAAAGTGGTTTCGGAGCAATCCCATGCTCATGGAATTTTCTAAATTTCAAACAGTGCCTTGGAAAATTAAATAAACCCCTAATTGATTTGAAATTCAAATTATTTCAATTTCAAAAATTCCCAAAAGTTTTAAGTGGCTAGCTACTTATATCGTAAGCCCACATAAAAGATTTGGGTATTTTATAAACTACTCTACTATTTTTTTCAGAGCAAAACAATTAGAAGAAAAAGAAAATAGAAACAAAAACAGAGAGAAAATAAAAAAACAAAGCAGCCCACCCCAGCCAGGCCGCAGGCCCAACTTAACGCCCACGGCCCAGGCCCACCCCCAGCACCTTGTCGTCTTGCCCGGCGTCGGCAAGCACCTCGGTGGTGAGCTCGCCGCCGCGCACGCCACCGAGGCACCTCCAGGCCACCTAGGGCCTCATCTGCACGCCACGGAGACGCCCAGAGAGGCCTCTGTCATCTCCCTCTCTCACCGTTCGCCCTTCCCCTCTCTCTCTCGCCGGATTCGCCCCGCACCAGAGAGCTCGCGTCGCCGCCGTGAGTGCACACCCGTGGCCAACGATGACAGGAAGCCACCCGGCCATGTCCTTCCTTCCCTCCTACGTCTTCCACGTCTCCGAGCAGAAGATGGGGCGCCAATTCCACCCCGAACCGCCGCAATCTTCATCGATTTCTCGCCGGAGCCGCCGGACCCCGTCGTCGATTCCGACCTCTCCAAGGCACCCCCAACTTTCCCCCTCCTTTTTCTCCCTCTAGACACGACCACCATGGGAAGTGAGCACGGCCGCCGCCATGGCCGTCGTGGAGGTCTCCTCCGTGCTCCTCGAGCCTCCCCGTGTGCCCCTTTGGATGCGTGCGTGCGAGGGCATCATTTTGCTGCCCTTTTCGAGCCATCCCGTGGCCGGGAAGCCACTCCGGCGAGGGCACCGCCGCATCTGCTGACACCGGCGACGAGCCGGCGACGTGCCCCGGTTAATTAAACCCAAATTAACCCCCTAACCCACCCCAGTACCACAGACAAGTGGGGCCCTAGCCCCCTAATCCCTCTCTGTTTAAAATAAACAGAGAGATTAACTCCACTGAGGCTGACATGGCTGGCCCACCAGTCAGAAGCCCCCCCCCACGTCACCCTAACCTCAGCATGACGCAATAAAGGTTTTCCAGATTAAAAATAATTCCAGAGAAATCAAAAAAACCCAGAAAATAGCCAAAACTTCAATAAATCATAGAAAATTCATATTAACTCCAAATTGGACTTATAATATATGAAAAATGATCAGCAGAAAATAATCTATCCAAATATCCAACTTTCAACCATGTTTGAGTTGAATTTAAAATGGGACCAGTAGCTTTTGATATTTGGTTTAATTGGAATTAATTCAAATTTAATTCAAATGCTTTTGTAATTTGAACCTTTGCAACCTACCACATTTCACTTGAACTTCAGAAGCCTACCACACACATGATCACATGGTTTTCAAAGAACAAACAATAGCAATTGCAATTTGGTTAAATTGAAATTCATATGTGGAGTTTGAATTTGCATTTCAAATGCAATACACTTCATTTAAATCAAATGTACCACAAACCAGCACCATTCACATCATGGAAAACATTATCATGTGCTTGTGCATTTAAATTCGATGTTGGCCCCCTTTGTTGATGATTGTGCCGGTAACAATGCCTCCGAGACGGTGATCACCCCCGAAGAAGAAGACCACCGTTAAGAACCGTGTATCGTCAGCAAGGCAAGCAAACCCCCATTGATCATGTCTATAAAATCCCATTTCCCTCTCAGTCTCGCTTATGCATGTTTAGGAGATCACCTTATATCGATTCTACCGCATAGTTGAACCCATATCCGATGCATGACCTATCATCTTGTCACAGTAGTAAGCAAACCACAATCCTAGCTGACATAGGAGTTGTTTGATATCATGTGGCCCCTGCAACTATTACAGCTCATTGCATGCTTAGAGTTTACAATGAGGATGCTTTTGATGTGAGTCGGGATGATAGTGAACATGGTGTTGATGAAAGTGAAACTGTGTTGGTGAATCTACCCTAATACAAGGTGAACGATGAGAGGCTGTGTAGGAGTACACAGTGGGTTGTCTCGTTGAACACTGCCCTAGGCCCCGAGTTCTTGTGTTGTGATCCAAGACAAAGATTACTACCACATGTAGGGTTTAATGGGAGCCCCGTTTGGCCTAATAACTCACCCCCGATCAAGTCCAGGAGTCACACTAGTTCGGGCTTTCCATTTGGCATGTGTATAGAAAAAGAATGAATGAGAGGTTGCATCATTTAGATATGTGGGTGGACCTGTGAGGCAGTGAAACCATCTTCCAGGGTGGCGTCTCGGTCTCCTGCATTGTCTGGGTCCGTATCGTGAACCGGCCGGACTCTCGAGTGGTAACCAACTCAGATAGTCGACTCCTGGATTAGAGAAGGTAAGGTGAGGTAAGTGCCTTGGTGATTATCCTCGTCCGACATCTGCTTGAAGGATGACGATTCCTGGGCGGTAAGTGATGACATGCGTGTGAAGAAGTACACCCCTGCAGGGTTAACAAACTATTCGAATAGCCGTGTCCGCGGTCATGGACTACTTGGAGACCTATGCTTGATTATTAGACAACTTGAATGGATACTTATAAAACTCACAAGATAAGCGTGAGTGCTATGGTGGGCTTCCTCGTGGGGAAATAGAGGAAGTAACCATAGTGGTGTATTGATTGGAGACTTGGTAGTGGACTCGTGTACGCTTCTTATCTCAAGTCTGGTACTCGTAGTACAGGACTAGCCAGGTCAAAGCTGGCACTTCTGCATGATGAAACCCCACCTTCCTTTACCTTGAAACTTGAGCATGAGTAGTGTAGTTCTGATGTAAGTCTTGCTGAGTACGACTTTGTACTCAAATTTGCTTATTCTATGTTTTAGATGGAAACCCAGACCCCGATGAAGACACCTTCCTGAAGCTCGACGTTGACTAAGTTAGCATAGTCCCAGACAGCAGTCTGGTCCCTCGTGGAAGGGCATGTATGTTTACAAGGCTTCTCTAAGCCATTTGTTAAACTTTTCTGTACTCAGACCTAATTTGCTTCCGTTGTATGATGTAATGTTGATCACAGACATGTGATCTTTGTATACTCTATGTGTAAGTTAATAAAGACGTACTTTGTAGAGTTATGTGATGATACATGTTGTTCATACTAGACATGTGTGCTGCGTGTATGATTATAACATGCATGTCTTAGTATGGGTTTTCGAGACCTTAGTTGTGATCTGGCTGGCGGTCTTTTATACACCAAGTGGCCCTTAGATGTGCGCAGCTTGGGGCATCACGATGCGATTGCTCGTGACTCTGTCACGTGCACACTTTGTTGTATGATCGAGCCCGCCCTAGACCCCGACTAAGTGATCGGGCTGGAGTCTGTTTATGTAAGTGTTATAATTCAATCGATAATATGGTTGAGGCGACTTGTCTATGAATATGGAATTTCACCACCCATAATCATTTAGACTTGTGAGCGGGCGATGAGGACCCATCTCAGTTGATCATCCGGCCTGGATGGGATGCCCCTCACATACGATGCTTTCCGAGAGTGTTCTGTGCTTGGCCTTGTCTGCTTAGACAAGTGAGTACGACTCTCAGCTCTCCATATGATTGAGTTGTGACTGGAATTACATACGCATATTCCGGGTCCCGACAGTAAGCTTGCAAGTACATTCAATGTACTGACCTGGCGTGTCATGCCAGATTTGCAGGTTGTGCCTTGGATGCGTAGGACGACGTTCCCGGTGTTTGCGAGCTAGGAGGTGTCCCAGCCAGTGTCCCTGTGGATTGGAGTTCATCACCGCCGTTATTGTTCCGCTGTCGAGTTATATTCCGCTGCTAGAGAGTTATGCTGCTGCTTGGTAAAGAGCTGAGGCTAGCCTAAGGAGCAAGTTGTGTCTCCGTTAGCATTGTAGTAGACCTCGTGTACCCCTATTATCGGTAATAGAAAGTTGTTCAGTTCTATATCAAGCAGTGCCCTGTTCCAGAAGACTGGATCTCTGGGCTGGAGCACGGGGCGTTCCGGTCCTCTGAGCCGGGGTGCCACAAGGCTTGGTATCAGAGCAGGTTTGGTTGTAGGACTCGCTAGCCCGCGCGAACGTTAGAAGGACGTTAGATTGACGTTAGATCTAGAGTATATCTTGCTTGTGTGGTGTTATTGCTTGTTGCATTTGTTCGCTGCATATAGACGCTATGTTTTCGCTAACGATCTGATCTGACGAGTGTAGATGGCAGAATACCCGGTGGGCTACACAGGATCCTCGTCCGCGACAAACTTTGACTACCTCCTTGCAGACGTATGGTGGACTCTCTACACCAGTGGAGAGATTCCAAGGTACCAAGTTTCCCAGACGCCGATCAGAGGGAAGCTGCTTGAGTACCGCGCCAACGTCTACATGGCAGCCACCATCCCCATCGTCATGCGCTCCTTAAACTTCCAGGGTGGACCCCCTTCTACCCCGGATCGTGCCATTCAGCTTGCCGCGTTGGCAGGACTGTTAGGCCTACGCCACCAGGAAAGTGCGATGCAGCAGAATCGCGCCTTCCATTTTTACCCCACCTTGGGAACGACTCCGCAGCAAGTAAGGTTTCCTCGCCCTTTGGCGGAAGGCGATGCGGAGGTGATCACCATGTCCCGCTACATGATCGCCCAGTACGCCCTCCTCGTCGAGCTAGTATGTGATGCAAGGGATGCAAGGAGAGCTCTTGCTGCATCCTTGTCGTTGTCGACTCCTCCGCCCACTCCCGCGACCCCCGGCAACCCGCCGTTAGATCAGAACACCTGAGCTTCACGTAGTTCGTTATGCATGAGTAGTAGCGTTGCATGTTGCCTATGGCATGTTGATGTGTGTAGCAATAAGTTGAGATCTTGTGTGTGATCTCAGTGCTTGTTCAACATTGCTTTTCCTGTTTATTTGATTATCGTTGTTGGTTCTTTGTTCATCTTCTTCGGTAGCTGCTAACTCTGTTTTGGCAGGTGTTGAATGACTTGGACGGACCCTTTATTGATGTCCTTCGATATTGGCACCACGTCTGGTTCTGAGCTGATGCATCGTCGGCCGTCTGGAGTGGATGCCTATTTTACATTTCTCTTTTCAACAACCGACTCGTGTTCTGAGCTGCTTTTCGGCCGTCTCGGGTAGTTGTTGAGTTTATTTTCGCAGTGGAGACCCTATGCTCTAAGTTGTTTTCTCGGCCGTCTTAGGGGACCTCTGCATTCTTTTTATCAACATTGTCTCATGCTCTGAGCCGATTTCGTTCGTCCGTTTTGAGCAGTGCTTAAGCTATTCCAGTACAAGTCCCAGATCTGAGTTGTAAAGACCGTTCTAGTGGCTAATGGGTTATTCGTTGTTTTTGCTTGCAAGGATTCCGGATGGTCATCGACTACCACTAAAGCTGATGAGGTAGCAAGCCGTTCCTCGTTTTCTTTTTGCTCCGTGGTTTTCTCCTTGGTTTCCTTGTTTGGTTCCTTGGTTTCACTTTATCCGCCCCGATGGAAAGTTGCTCATAAAATCCCGCACACCTCGAAGAGTCAGTGGAAGACCGTCGGGCATCATGAAGACACCAAATCAACGACCCACACCAGCTTGCAGCAGGAATATTCAGCTCCCGTATGAGTTCTGCCCGAACGAATCAAGTCAACATCAGTCCGGTAACCGTTATGGCCATGAAGATTCCATCAGTGGAAGACCGCAAAGAAATAAGGAAACTCAGCAAGACATGAATGGCTCGTAACCGATTGCATCGGAAGCATTCTAGCTCACGTATGAATCATACGGCAATCATCGTCTGCATCAGGCATACATTTCAATCGTAAAGATTTAATCAGCTAAAGGCCGCAATGATGTGGAAAATCAGCAAGTCAAACAAGACTCGTTCCCAATCGCATTGGAAGCATGTGGCTCACGAAGGGACGTTACCCAAGCCATCACTTGAATCAAATCTGCATCAGCTATGACCGCCACAAGGATTCAGGCAAGGAAAGAAGGAAATCGTGACCCAGAAGCATATGCGTCCGAAACATGGCATGCACCAGCTACAATCTTTTCCGGTGCAAATTATTTTGATATATTCCGGAAGATGGTCAGGACGTATCACGAAGCTCGCAGCCAACAAAGGAATGATTGGAAGAGTGTTTCCTCTGATAAGCCAATAGTCAGAAAAATTTTAGGCACCGTGGTCAGTTTTGTCCCCACATCAGTGAGGGAAAGCTTCGGACAGAAGGAACCTCAGCCTCCCGTGATAAGGTACCCGGCACAGCCGACACATACAGTGTACCAGCCTTCCTCGGTACGCCATCCGCTTGTCTTCTTGGCCAAGGCAGTCAGCCTTCCACCGCAAGCCACCGGCGGAAGCTTACGGTGCAAGACACTCAGTCGTACTCAGTACGCCCCACCGATGGATTTCAGCAAAAGCTACCTGACCTTCTACAGTGATCGGCCTCCGAAACTTCCAGGATAAGGAACCGATTCATCCACAGTATAAAGAGGCAAACTTCCGAGACAAGACAACCTATCTTCGTCAGTAAGTTGTTAAGAAAGCTTCCAAGGCAAGACACCTAGTCTTCTTCAGCAAGCTATCGAGGCAGCTTCCCATGTACGACACCCCGCCTTCCTCGATACGCCACCAGAGCAAGCTTCTAGGGCAAGATACCCAGTCTTCCCCAGCAAGCAACCCGGCCAAGCTTCGCAAACAAGCTACACAGTCTTCCTCGGAATTCCATCAGGTCTGCAACGATATTGTCAGAAATTCAGTTATTCGAAGACCGCAAAGGCGTCAGCATCGTCAAGACCCGCACATCTTATGGGCATCCTTCTCAAGTATGCAAGCTACCCCGGTGTGGATACCACCATGCTTGAAATCAAGAAAGAGTTATGCACTTGAACATCGGTGAGAAACCGCAACACTTGAGAGACAAGTCAGCAGAAGAATCAAATACACACCTCGGCTTGGCAGAAAGACTGACAAAGTTATGAAAGCACCCCCTGAAGACATGAAGCAGTAGAACATTGAATCTCGCTCCAATCGCGAGGGTCAGCTTTTCCCGTCCGACAAGGCCCGGAAAAAGGATGATCTTGAGATACCCTTCATGGAAATCAATATTATCATGGTAATCCAAGAGACAAAAGGTGATGGTAACCTGTCTATCTCAGAGGAAGATTTCAGCAGAACAATAAGCCGTGATGCAAGAAGAAAAGAAACCTAACTAAAGAAAACCCAGTACAGGAAAGGTGATTGCCACAGGAGCAAGACCCAGGGCAGACAAACATGGCATATGTCAAACCTTGCTGCAAGGTATACCCCCGGAATGAGCATTGCACCTCGTAAGCGGTCAAAAGTATGCAGCTCTGGCAAGCTGACGGGTAAGACCAAGGGATGCACTGTATGGACCTCAAGTCAAAATTGCCTCGATCAGTTGATGCCAGATGGACCACCATGGATGCCTACAGCAAAGAAATCTCCTTCAGTATGGGCAAAGTACCGCGTACCCAGCCCATCAGCCCGAGCAATTACTCAAGTTTGGCATCGTCCGTCTTGCCAAGATGCCCCAGTCTGCTTCATTGAAGATCACCCGCTCAGCTCAGCATTTTAAATACAAGAACCGGATTGAAGCATATCATGACCTATCGCCACCCGGATAGGGCCACCTGTCAGGAAAATCTCAGCATAAGTGAATGTCCAGAATTTGTGCCCCGCTCCGAATCCTTGAGCACGGTGGACAGACCAGAAGAAATGTGAGGCAACCCCACGTGCCGTCAGTCAAGGCCCCGATAGTAAACATTCTGAGATGCCAACTACCGATAAAGGCCAAGCTCTTGTCGAAGAGGCCAATGCAAAGGATTCAAGACCGTACCACGAATGAAGCCCGAGGTACCCCAGACACAGTATGGGTATCGTCAGCATTCAGCCTATGACAAGACATTCTGTTATCATACAATTCAGAAGATATGAGGATGGAAATCAGAAGGAAAGGATGTGAGGTATCAAGGAAGAACATTCTGTCAGAGCTACAGATCGGGTGAAGTAAACCCCCTCAGCAGAGATATATTGGATGCTACTATGGGAACAGTATGCGGTAAAAAGGAAATCCGAGAAGCAGCAAGTTTCCGAAGGACGGTAAGTTTGCGATGGTTCCCTGAGCAACCAAATCTCGAGGACGAGATTTTTCCTAAGGGGGGTAGGTTTGTGACACCCTGGATTTTGGAACTTTCTTTTTCCAAAAACTTTTCTGATTTATTTCTGGATTTGCTATTGGATTTGATTTTGAGCACCTCTTTGGACTTGAAACTTGAGCATATTTTCTTTCCATTCTCAAGTGGACCTTGAATCCAAGCCTCTCCCATGCCATTCCATTGATCCACCTCATCCAAGCCACCATTTTATTCTAGCCATATATTCCTTTTTCCAATAAAAGGGATATTCCTATTATTTGAGGTTTCTGAAGCAACCCATATTTATATTTCTCCATAAATCCCCAAATAATTCCCACATTCCATTGACATCATATCTTTCCAAATTCTCCAAAAACATTTCATAGCCCAAGTGGATGTTTCCTCTAGAAAAATTAATTTGTCTGTGGGGCAGAATGGAGCTTTGTGAAGGGAGTGTCACTTATCTTGATCCATTGCTGGTGAAACTTTTTGTGCAATCTCATATGATCATATCATTGATCTCCACCAAATTCCACCACCATTTGCTTAGCCAAACTCCCACAATAAATTCCCAAAGTTTGGGTGCAGCAAGGGGGCATTGTGAAGAAAGTGCATGATAGGGGATCCCATTTTCCTTGAAAATTTTTGAGTATGATCTTACCACCAAATAACGCCACAAAATCAAATATGAGCCAAATCCCATCACCCATGTGAGTGCACCATCAAGTTTAAGTTTCTGACCAGTGGGCCACATTGTGAAGCAAGTGCTAGCTATGTGTGTCCAATGGCTATGTAATTTTATACACATGTGTACCATGCCAAATAACCCCAGTACACAAACTTTCAGCCAATTCCACCATTCCTATGAGATGCTAGCTTCAACTTTTCATTATGCCCTAATTGGACATTTGCAAAGGAAGTGATAGCCAACTTGATCCATTTGAGCTGAAACTTGGTACCCATACTCAACCTTATGTGTGATTAAGCTATGACAAATATCATGATTAGGGGAACCATGTGCTAGCCACAACCCAGTACAAACACATTCAGCCTCCATGGTGCATTTGCAAAGGAGGTGTATGCAAACTTGATCCCATTGAGCCCAAACTTTCCAGAAACATAGTCCTTCCTATCCTCAAGCCAAGAGACAATCTGGCCTTATCCAATACCCCACCATGTGAGCTAGGCTTAAGCTCACAGTTTGCTGTATCCAACTTTGTGGTGAGCTAGAGATCACCCTGTTCACCCTTTTGACCATCCAGTTGTACCACTGTGCTAAGCGTGCGAAGGACTACATGCTAGACATGGTTGGCCACGCAGGATCTTATCCAAAGTTTGGAGCCCACGCCCTTGCCAGCCTCTGGCGTGCTCTGGACGCGCCCCGAGCGTGCTCTGGACGCGCCCCGAGCGTGCTCAACCTGTCCACCTCGTGCTACAGAGCGCCATCGTCGCCTTCTCTGTGTCCACGCGCGCCACACGGCCTTCCCGCATCCCAGTGCAGCACGTCGTCCGTCCCGTCGCCCTCAAGCCGCCAGCTCACCCCGCACGCCATGGCCTCCATCCTGTTGTCGCGGCCTGGAAGCTCGAATCCCATTCCCCTTTAAATAGGGCTTGCTCTCGAGCCTCCCAGCAACACCAGCCTCCTCTGCACCTCCTCCTAGCCTTCCCCCTCTCCAATTCATCGCCGGAGCATCTCCTTCCCCTCCATTGACCTCCACGGCCGCCGCTCCCTTCTCCCCAAATTGGCGCAGCTAGAGCCCCCTCCTTCTCCTCTGGACGTGTTGCGCCCCCCACCCTAGCCAACTCGAGCCTCCTGGGGCCCTCCCATGCCTCGCCGGAGGGACTGCCCCGTCGTGCCTGGTGGCGCCCGTGGCCACCGTGCCACGACCTGGTGAGGACGGCGCAAGGAGTCGGCCCCGTGACCCTCGCAGGAGAGCGGCGCGGCGCGGCACGCCCGACAAACCCACCAACGGCTCGCCCTGCCCCTCCCCTCGCTGGCGCCCCGCGGCCTGGCCCCTCCTATTTTTCGTCCGCCGACGGGAGGAAGAAGGAGCCGGGACAGGGGAGACGGCCCGACAGGTGGGACACCCCGGGTCATTGACCCCGCGCCCGGCCTAGCCCGCTGACTTCTGGGCCCCACACGGCAGGGAAGGCATATTTTCATCTTCTTCGGCCCGAAATACTTGTTCTTCTCCAGAAAGCATATATCCCCTCTGCTTCAGCCAAAAGTGCGCTTTCTCTGTCAGAAAGCGTATTCCACCAGAGAAAACCAGCCCCCGACACCGTTTCCTTCATATCTCCGCAACCGTAAGTCCAAACGGGTTGATTCTTTTGCGTTGTTTTCGTATCGAGCTCCTCTTCAGTTTGGCATATGTTTCATGCCATGTTTTTATGTTGTTCTTTGCTGGTCAAGCAAAAGATAGTGTTTGACCTTTTTCCCATTGCTTTTTTTGAAATATGTTGCAGGGTTTTGGTGACGTCGAAGACCAGGAGTGTTTCACACCTCTCTGGTGAAGGAAAGCACAATACCCTTTGCACCTTTTCAAAGCTTTGACGTGCTTTTAAAATTTCTTTACAGTGATATGCTTATATCGATGATCATGATCATGTTGCCATTTTATGCTTGATGTTATCATTGCCATGCTATCCTTGAATATGCTACTACTATACTATGTTTTGTCATGTTACATTCATGTTATGCTTTGATCATGTCATTGCCATGTTATGCTCTGCATCATCGTAGCCATGACATACCAACACCATGTTAAGATGCTCATGTTATCTCTATGTTAGTTCATGTTATGCCTAAGTTATGCTCAACTGCATTCGTAATGTGCCATGTTAAGAACTTAATCTTTGTAACACGGATAAGTTCACCATCTAAAATGTGCTTGATCATATCTAAAACTGTTATGCTAGTATGCTATGCATTGTTATGACCTGATGCTACTCATGTTGCACCTGATGCTTGTGTTTGCTATTGGAGACATGCTTCATGACAAGTTGATCAGGTGCCACCGAATCGAACTTATCCGTGCAGCCACATTTGCTTGTATGGGAAGGCCTTGATTTGGTCTACCGGTGGGTTCTCTTATACGTATCACCAAGGTAGGGGAGGCTACGCGCGCGTGGCTGCCTTGATCAGGCAGGCGGCGGTAGTCTTGACAGCTAAGTATGTTTTGCGCGCAGTCCCAGAGGAGGACAAAGTTTATGGACCAAGTGATGGTCAGGGCCATGTGATGGTCAGTGTCGGAAGGACACAGGGGCTACCCAAGACGGGATGTCGGTGATACGGTAAGAGGGACACGCGGTATATCGGTCTCGTTGGAGAAGTCCTAGTCACTCCTGCGGTACGAGTTCCAAGGATCCTGTGGGACAAGTCCCGGGGTACTGGATGGAGGAAGAACTCCTAGTGTGGGTAACGTGCACAAACTCTGCAGAGTCACACAAATCTATTCGAATAGCCGCGTCCACGGTAATGGACACAGTTCGCACTAGGTCACACCATATGATCAACATGAGTTCGGTGTTATGTTTGTGGTAAGTGGATTGGTCATGCGATGACCGGATGGGTTGGGTGGTAACGAAGGACACCGAACCCGTTGATTGGTCATGCGACGACCCGTGGAAGTGATTGGTCACGAAGTGACCCGGTGCTTGAGTCTGTAAGGACTCCGAGGTAAGCCACGTGATCATGCGATGATCATGTGGGGTTCATGTGACCTTAAACGATGATTGTTTGTCCATTAGTCTAAATATTGATAATATGCTCGATGAATATCTGTTTGCATGATATCGTTGCTCACCTGTTTAATTCACTAATATACTTTAATCTATTGCCATGTTATTGTTTTGCCTTGTTGCATGGTTGTTGTGAGCTTGCAAGTACATTCAATGTACTGACCTGCCGTGTCATGCCAGATTTGCAGGCCGTGCCTTGGATGCGTAGGACGACGTTCCCGGTGTTTGCAAGCTAGGAGGTGTCCCAGCCAGTGTCCCTGTAGATTGGAGTTCATCACTGCCGTTATTGTTCCGCTGCCGAGTTATATTCCACTGCTAGAGAGTTATGCTGCTGCTTGGTGTAGAGCTGAGGCTAGCCTGAGGAGCAAGCTGTGTCTCTGTTAGTATTGTAATAGACCTCGTGTACCCCTATTCTCGGTAATAGAAAGTTGTTCAGTTCTATATCAAGCAGTGTCGTGTTCCAGAAGACTGGATCTCTGGGCTGGAGCACGGGGGGTTCCGGTCCTCTGAGCCGGGGTGCCACACCTGACATTGCTAGGCCCCAGGTACAGGCGCTCCAAGCCCCCCAGGCCACTGAATGTTCACTGAAGATGCTAGTTCACATGTCTTCGACTTTGATGTGTAGCGGGCACCAACACTACGGATGGGCGTCTCTTGTAATAGATTTAGCATTGTAGAGTGTGGTGTTTGTTAGCTGTTTGCACAGCTCCCTTGTATCTTTCGGTCGCTCCAATATGGTGGCCTGTGTAATCCTGGCCGGTTGATGGCTTTGTTCATTCAAAGTCGGGCTCTCCTTGAGCCTCCATTCTAAAAAGAAATTAGGCGCATGCACATGTTCGTGTCCGGTTCTTTTACACTTTCAGTTAAGTTCAGTTAGTTGGTTATGTGTAGTTACGCCGGCAAGACCGCTTCATGGGATGGCATGAGCTTCAGCGGATTTGATAGTGGCATAGTGACTCGCCCAAGTTCATCATCGTGGGATCGTACGAGCAGTAGGTTGGCTATGTGTGGTGGTTTTTTACCTTGTAATGCGTTGGCAGTTTTTACCTCGTAATTCGCAGATCGTTTTGCCCCTGCAAAAATAACAGAAATAGCAGAAAAACTGCATACCGTTGGCAACACAAACACTCTGTCAGACTTGTTCTTCTCCTTCCTCGAGACACTCATTCTCCTTCTCTGTCTTGATCAGCTGGGCCAGGCAACATAAATTATGTATGCTTGTTTTTCTTATAGATTTTTTGAAAACTTTGGCAGTGGGAGAGGCTCCCGATGACTTCTATATTAATCAGAGGGGTTAACAAGTTACATAATTACAATGGAAGAGGGTGAGGATTCACCGATTCAAAGAGAATAAGATGCTACCAGTGTAGAAGAGCAAGCCGTGGACTCGGGAAAATGTTTAGATCAGAGCAGAGCAGACACAAATTGATAAATAAAAGGATGTAGACTATCTTTAACCCTATTTGAGTCATCATGGAGAAGTCTTCTTTAAATCTATCTTTCAGAAAGCAGTGATGGGTGAATGCTTATTGGCTTCTCGCCCTTTGTTGGTAGGCCCCAAGTGGAAGGCGTGATGCAGTACAGCAGCGAGTTTTCCCTCAGTAAAGATACCAAGGTTTGTCTCCAGTAGGACTCCAGAGATGATAAGTAGGTGTCAGTGGCGCAACTGACGCGGGCCTGCACACAGACACAAATAACTTTTCTCCCAACGAAGTTCAGAGAGGTTGTCAATCTCTCCAGTCTTGTTGTTCACAAATGATAAAACGCACGGGGATAATGATAGCAACTTGAAAGTAAATGCAGAAAAGTAAATAGAGCTTGGAAACAATAATGAGGATATGGACCGGGATACGTGATGTTCGCTAGTGATGTCTCTCTCCCAAAAGACGATAAAAATTGCTATGCGAGGTAAACAAATTACAGAAAGGCAATTGACAGGATTATGAACGCACCGCAATCCTAACTATGCTACAAAAGAAAGGAAGAGGTTCAAAAGCACGGGCAGTAAGCCAAAGTAAGTACACCGAAATCCATCTGCATCTACTACTAATCATCCACCTTGAGATATCTATCCAGAACATCTCGCTGGTATTAAGTTGCGAGCCCCACCCAAAGTGTAAACCCAAATCAACAGACAACTGCATTAAAAAGAACTTTGCATAAAGTAAACAATCCTTGTAACCGCGGTTACAAGCACCGTTGTTTTCCCCCTTGTGGCAACAGCACATCCCCTAGACTCATGTTTCTGTCACTCAAGCATTTCATCGGGGAGGCATGAACCCACAATCTAGCACAACGCTCCCTCTTGGAGTCACTACCTACTACTTGGCCAAAGCAATAAACAGCAACGGAGAGCATGCAAGAATTACTTAGGAACAAAAATACAAGAGATAAGAACCAAATATATTACTCTATCACGTTATAAACATAATCTCATAATCCATCAGATCCGATCAAACTCAACATAGCAATAGCAGAAATATTACAAAGGTGCCTCAGTCATGTAGAGCAGCTCACGAGGTCTAAACAATGAAGATCAAAGAGGGGAGGAGAACATCACATAGCTACTGATCACGGACGCATGGTCCAAGGAAAACTACTCACGAGACATCCGGGGAGCATCCATGGTGGAGAGGAGACTCCCGGAGGTCAATCCTCCCTCCGGCAGGGTGCCGGGAAGAGGTCTTCTTGTGCTCCCGATCTTGGAAGCGCGGCGGCGGCGGAACAGAGGCGAGTTCGCGGAATAGGGTTCCTCCTCTGTTGTTTCCCTGTGATGGGGGATAAATAGGCGAAGGGGGGCAGCCAGAGGTGGACCAGGGGCCCCAGGCGCCCCCTGGCGCGGCCAGGGGTGGGGCCGCGCCGGGTGGCCGCCTGCGCCCCCCTGGCTCCCCTCTGGCCCCTCCTGGGCTCTTCTCGAAGCTTCCGTCACGCTAATTTTTTATCTGAATTTTCCCGAATTTTTCTGGCACTTTTTATATGGGGGAAAACTGAAATAGAAAAACAGCAGAAAACAGGAACTAGCATTGGGGTGCACTGAGTTAATAGGTTAGTCCAAATATGATCAAAAGTGTATGGAAGTGTATCTAGATCATAGCAATATCACACAAAACATGCATGGATCAAGCAGAAATTATAGATACGTTTTGGACGTATCAACATCCCCAAGCTTAATTCCTGCTCGTACTCGAGTAGGTAAATGATAACAAGCATAATTTCTGTGGTGACATGCTAGCAACCATAAAAGAACTTTGAAAAGTAAAGCAATCAAGGTTAGAGATTCAAATCAAGTCATAACATTAAAGAGTCTATATTAGCATTGAAACAAGTAACAAAAGAACATTAGGTGCAAGAGCTCTCGCTGTTCGTGACTCGAATGTCTCCAAATGGTGTTTGCGTGCAAGCAGGGGGATAGGGAATACGAGAAAAAAGTATATTTGTGTTGAGAACTCAATCTACTAAAGTTTCACACTTGGTCTTCTTTGGAGTCTTATCTTGACTCGTCCCCAGACCACTAGCCAGGTACAAGTCAATTTGATCCACTCCTTTTCGATATGTCGAGCACTCATGCAATGGATGAGCGTAAGCACGAGAGTTGACACTTAGGATGGAAAACAGAGAAATATGGTGGAGGAGGAAGACAAAAAGGATGAGAAAGGCTCACATCAATGAGGACAATCATAGGCAAGAGATACCAAATGATAGATATGATGTGAGGAGTAGGGATTGCCATGCAACGGATGCACATACGAGCTAGGAAGCTCCCCAATGAACTATATGCATAAAGATCATCTCTATGGAGTACAAGGATATAAAGGGAGTACTAGTGTGGATCTCTCAAAGGGATAGTAGTGTTGCCCCTTTCTCTCTTTTTATTTATTTTTCTCTTTTTTCTATTTTTTTGTATTATTTTGTGGCCTCTATGGTTCTTTCTATTTAACTCTCATTTGTCCTCTTTGGGATCTTTTATTGTCTCCACTTTGGGATATTTTACTCACTTAAGGGCAACACTCTATTTTACAAGAAGGTAAAGGAGATCTTTAACGCTTTACAAGGTACTCAAAATCATAAAGAAGATGTAACTAACATGATGTATGCAATGTGTGTCGCTGCCAGTGTAGCAGGAACATGTATGACATGAAGATCAAGTAATGAACAGGTGGATGTTGCATGGCAATGTAACTCGGAAAGGCTATGGAAATGCCTTGATAGGTAGGTATGGTGGCTGTTTTGAGGAAGGATAAAGGGAGGCTTATGATGACAGAGCGTATCATGCCAACGGTTTGGATGTACCGGCGAAGGTGGACGCCAACTCTCGGAGTGAGAAGAAGGCAATGCACGGCACGGGAAAGGCTAGCAAAATATGGGAAGGTGGAAGTGTCAACTCTCAATACTTACATTAGTCCGAAGAACTCATGCACTTATTATCGGTAACTCTCAATCTAATGAGGAGGTTCACAAAGAGACAATTACCCCGAGGAGGAGTGTATGGGGGTTTGGTTATCCTTGCGCATCCTCGACTCATGGTACGTGAGTGTACTCTAATATTCGACTCCTCAGAAGAGTAGTGATCCATCTAGTAGCTAGAGTTCTCAACTAGTTTTGTAGGTTTTGAGAATAAACACGGATTTCCCAAAATACGACACCTATCACTAATAGGCAAGAGCTCTTGACACCAAAAGTCCAAACATTACTCACAACAATGCCTCAAAACTATTGCAAGCTACAACTAAAATTAAATAGCAACCTCAATTACCTACTCTCTTAGTGCTTATTGGATTCTCGCCCTTCGTTGGTAGGCCCCAAGTGGAAGGCGTGATGCAGTACAACAGCGAGTTTTCCCTCAGTAAAGATACCAAGGTTTGTCTCCAGTAGGACTCCAGAGATGATAAGTAGGTGTCAGCGGCGCAACTGACGCGGACCTGCACACAGACACAGATAACTTTGCTCCCAACGAAGTTCAGAGAGGTTGTCAATCTCTCCGGTCTTGTTGTTCACAAATGATAAAACGCAAGGGGATAATGATAGCAACTTGAAAGTAAATGCAGAAAAGTAAATACAGCTTGGAAACAATAATGAGGATATGGACCGGGATACGTGATGTTCGCTAGTGATGTCTCTCTCCCAAAAGACGATAAAAATTGCTATGCGAGGTAAACAAATTACAGAAAGGCAATTGACAGGATTATGAACGCACCGCAATGCTAACTATGCTACAAAAGAAAGGAAGAAGTTCAAAAGCACGGGAAGTACGCCAAAGTAAGTAGACCAAAATCCATCTGCATCTACTACTAATCATCCACCTTGAGATATCTATCCAGAACATCTCGCTGGTATTAAGTTGCGAGCCCCACCCAAAGTGTAAACCCAAAGCAACAGACAACTGCATTAAAAAGAACTTTGCGTAAAGTAAACAATCCTTGTAACCGCGGTTACAAGCACCGGTGTTTTCCCCCTTGTGGCAACAGCACATCCCCTAGACTCATGTTTCTGTCACTCAAGCATGTCATCGGGGAGGCATGAACCCACAATCTAGCACAACGCTCCCTCTTGGAGTCACTACCTACTACTTGGCCAAAGCAATAAACAGCAACGGAGAGCATGCAAGAATTACTTAGGAACAAAAATACAAGAGATAAGAACCAAATATATTACTCTATCACAATCTGAACATAATCTCATAATCCATCAGATCCGATCAAACTCAACATAGCAATAGCAGAAATATTACAAAGGTGCCTCGATCATGTAAAGCAGCTCACGAGGTCTAAACAATGAAGATCAAAGAGGGGAGGAGAACATCACATAGCTACTGATCACGGACCCATGGTCCAAGGAAAACTACTCACGAGACATCCAGGGAGCATCCATGGTGGAGAGGAGACTCCCAGAGGTCAATCCTCCCTCCAGCAGGGTGCCGGGAAGAGGTCTTCTGGTGCTCCTGATCTTGGAAGCGCGGCGGCGGCGGAACAGAGGCGAGTTCGCGGAATAGGGTTCCTCCTCTGGAGTTTCCCCGTGACGGGGTATAAATAGGCGAAGGGGGGCAGCTAGAGGAGGACCAGGGGCCCCAGGCGCCCCCCTGGCGCGGCCAGGGGTGGGGCCGCGCCGGGTGGCCGCCTGGGGCACCCCCTGGCTCCCCTCTGGCCCCTCCCGGGATCTTCTCGAAGCTTCCGTCACGCTGATTTTTTATCTGAATTTTCCTGAATTTTTCTGGCACTTTTTATATGGGGGAAAACTGAAATAGAGAAACTGCAGAAAACAGGAACTGGCACTGGGGTGCACTGAGTTAATAGGTTAGTCCAAATATGATCAAAAGTGTATGAAAGTTTATCTAGATCATAGCAATATCACACAAAACATGCATGGAGCAAGCAGAAATTATAGATACGTTTTGGACGTATTAGTGAACTCCTCTAAAGTGAAGATCATTTCTTTGTTTCCAAATCCCCCAAGAAAAATAATGAACATTTCCATGAACATTGGTTGTCTAAAAGCATATTCCTTATATTCAATCTATCAGCCAGTAACATCAAGCAAAAACCTTGCACTTATTAGTGCACTTTAGTTTTCCATATCCAGGAAAAGGCCTCATCCACAATCATATCATTGAAGAAAAATTTATAGAACTTACTACCTGTGAAAGGTTTACTATCCCAAATGCAGGAGCAAACATCAGTGATCTTAGTAGAAGGGTTAATGGGTGAGGTGATTATCTGCAAGGCTCCACTTCAGCTCTACCCTGGGGTGAAAGAGGTAAGTGAAAAATCTCCCCAATAGTCGTGGAGTTCAAAATGTTTTGGATAGACACATCAACATACTTACCATAAGAAAATGCCCTGGATAGCCATCAGACAAGACCTCATCATTCAAAAGATCTTTCTAGAACAACAAAGTGCTGCCATTACCAACAGACACTATTTTAGATAAAAGGCTACTGCCCGACTTTATAAATAAATCCATAACCGGCTCGGAGTTCACAACGCTGCCTCAACAGCACGAATCATAAAGTTATTATAGACCAACAACAACTAGAAGTAGGGGCAAAGTCTAAGTTTCAATACAGGCCAAAGGCCATCACAGGCACGCAGGCCAGACTAACAAGCAAAATGGAAGGCAGGAAGCAAAGATGACCGGCCACCAGCAGGAGGACGAGGTTAGTGACGCCTGGGAAGACATGAAATAGCAGTGGTCTTCATGCGGTTAGAGATGGCCTCCATGTCCTCCAGGTCATCTTCCTTACAAAGGGGCTTCCAGATCTTAAAAAACCAATTACTTTGAAAATGCAGACTGCCGGGGACTTAGGGAAAATGTGCTCGATAGTCATTTTATTTATAATGTTCCAAAGAGCCCAGCAAGCAGCGGCAAAAATAGTCCAAAACAAGCGGCGCGCGCGGCCCGGGGGAGGACGAGACAAAGACCGGACCTCACCAAGACAAACTTAGCTAGAGCACAGCGGAAGAAGATGTGTTGAGTGTTCTCAGGGCATCCACAAACTATACATGTCACGCTTCTGTTAGGGTTGCGCTTATGGATTTGACCCGAAGACGGAACTTGCCTTTAAAGGCCTGCCAAAGAAAGATCTTAATCTGGGGGGGATACGCGCTTTCCAGGCCAGAGAAAACCTGGACGAATGTGTTCCCGATACCAAGGCCAAATAGAGTGACTTAACCGAAAAAATAACCGAGGTGGATAGGGACCAGGAGACAACATCCCTTCCCTCCGAGAGCACCGGGAAGAGAGCAACAAGACGATGCCAATCTTCCAACTCTGCAGGAGATAAGACATGTCGAAAACCATGGTCCCAACCAGAAGCATCCACCTCCGAGATGGTGATATCCGGCACAGGGCAAAAGGAGAACAGAACAGGAAAGAGATCACAAAGGCAACCAGCAGGGGACCAAAGGTCCCGCCAAAAACGGATGGAGGACCCATATTTAGCAGTAAAACGCACATACTTGTGAAAGGTATCCCTCAAGAAAATCATTGTTCTCCAGAACTGGGAGCCGAAAGCCCCAGACGCAAAGAGCGGAGAAGAGTTAGGGAAGTATTTCCCTTTAAGGATACACAACCAAAAGGCATCAGGGTTCCCAGTACAAATCTTCCACCACCACTTGGTAAGAAGACATGTGTTCATGACGGACGTGTTAATGATGCCAAAGCCCCACATATTCTTTGGGAGTCACATAGATTTCCACTTAACCAAACGGTGTTTCCGGCAATTATCAGTCGCGTTCCAATAGTACCCGCTGCGGTGCTTGTCAAGACCTTCATCGGAAATGGCGGGGAATCTGTAGAACCCCATCGTGTACGTCAGTAATGAAGATAGACAAGCATTAATGAGGCAAACCTTAGCAGCCGAAGAGTGGTGCCGCCCCCTCCAAGGAAGCACCCTGTTACCTACTTTTTGCACCACCGGGGCCAGATCCTTAGCAGACACATAATCAGGAGACATAGCAATACCTAGATATTTTAACGGGAAAACACCAAGAGAACAGTTCATTAGGTACGCAACCCGTTTGGCCTCCGAAGCCGAGCAACCAATGGCAAGGAGTTCACTTTTAGCAAAATTAATCTTGAGCCCCAACAAGGCCTCAAAAGAGAGAAGGATGAATTGGAGATTAGCCAGACAAAGATCGGTGTTTTCAACAATAATCACCGTATCATCTGCATATTGCAGATGCGATAGACCAGATGGAATAAGAGAACATATCATAGGGGAGATGTGCCCCGCAGCAGCCGCTCGATCAAGAATACAAGAGAGAGCATCGGCCACAAAGTTGAAGAGCAACGGCGAAATGGGGTGACCCTATCTGAGGCCCCGACCATTGGGAAAGAATTGGCCCACCTAGCCATTAATTGAAACTTCAGTGTGCCCACCGCTCACAAGCTGCATGACACGATGAACATATGCACCCTCAAAACCTTTAGCCAACAACACCGACCGAAGAAATGTCCAGCTAACGCAGTCGTACGCTTTTTCAAAGTCCAGTTTCAACACAATCGCATTAGACCGCCGGATTTTCCACTCTTGGACCACCTCGTGGAGACTAAGAATACCATCAAGAATATAGCGACCCTTGATAAAGGCCGACTGGTTGGACCTGATAACCTTATGAGCCAGCGGCCCCAGGCGGGACGCAAATGCTTTAGAGGGCAACTTAGCAATATTATTAATCAACGGGATGGGGCGAAAAAGCTTAATACAGTCTGCACCCTTGGCCTTAGGGATGAGCGAGAGCACCGCAAAGTTGAGGAGAGAGATGTCGACAAAGCCCATGCAAAAAACTTGAATAATCGAGTACATGTAAGGCCCCTGATGCGGTACTAACTCTAACTAGTCGCTTTCGCGTCCGGTCGGAGTTAGAAGCGCATCAAACGCCGCCGGCGCACGACACTCGCACTCGTGTCGCTGCCGTATTCTCGACAACAGGTATAAAAACACAACTCTACAAGAAAAGAAATACATATAGAGATAATAGAGCAGGGCATACAACGCCACTGTCCGATTATATAACACTCTCATGAATACATATCATCAGTACATCAAGCGGAAGCAAAGTATGGACCGGGTACGGTCAAGATCCAAATTGCCCTAGAGAGGGCTACACATAAATCCACCCACGGGAACGTCTGAACCCAACTATAGGATCCTACTGGTCGATGTAGTCGTACTCGTCGTCATCCTCCGGAGGCACCTCCACGAAGTATCGTCCAGTGCTGGGGTCGAGGTAGTAGTCCACTGCAGCGGCCGATCAGGAAAATCGGTAAAGGTGGAAAAAGTAAACGGGGGTGAGAACATATCATTACGGAATAACTAACACTACAGGTAAGGTAAAGATATAGACAGTTTGCAGCCGTACTAGCATATATGGTGGCTACTCGTTCTATCAGAATAAGGATAAGATCCAAGAGTTTACGTCGACAACGTGTCATAGGTCGGCTATCCACCTACTTATGCAAACATAACACAACCTCGTTTCTCTCTCGGTCCCCCTGGACGAAGAAAGACAACCAAGGCACGCACACGGTTTGTCAAGTTTTATAGCATGATTAACATTGAGGTTATTCTATGAACAAGGAGTAGGTCTCAAGTAGTCCATAACCGCGGACACGGCTTTTCGAAAAGATTTACCCTGCAGGGGTGTACCAACTGTCCATTATAGACGTCGCATGTACGCCCGGTTTCCACTTGGCTAGGTGAGGGCCTGAAACTCCGGAACGTCAGAGTCCCTCTAACTAACAACACACAACTCCGGGTGGCCCCCGGTGAGTCGACACCCAACTCAAAAGCTGGCCACGCTCTCGAATCGGTCTCTACCGTCAGGCTAAGGTCGGTAAGTCACACCTGAATATTCAGGGGACCCCTAGCTCGCCAAGTGTGGACCAACGAGAGAAACCATGTCTCCGCTGGCCCGGGTTGTTTCGAAAACAGCTGGGGTACCTACCAGCACACACGCAGTTGCAAATGTAAAACATCTCGGGCCACCACTAGAGTTGTACGAAGCTAGGCAGGTAAGACAAGGGGGCCCCATAAAACCCCACACACGATTAGGCACGCTCGTCAAGAAACACAATACCCGGAACTCGGGTCCTAGGTGACTCAAATGGAACAAAGCACTAGACGGGAATAGTCCAGCCTTCCACCTTTCGTCGAATATAAATTAACATCATTTAATAATAATAAATATCAACCAACTTCTTTTATAGCATGATATCCCAACCATAAATATATAGGTTAAGCAGCAAGTTTTCTATCCATACTAAGCAATGGCTGAGCAGCGGTAACTTAGCAGAACAATGGTTTGCAGGGATGTGGGGATCATGGCTGTATGGGTTTAAACATGGCATATAAGGTAGATAGGATCAAGTAATAACGTTCTAGATCTACAGCTAGGCATGAGCAGAAAGTTATAAAGTAATGACACAGATCTCCCCCTTGCCTGGTAAGGTAGTCGAAGCAGCACTCACGGTACCCTCGGGCTCGGTGTCGGTCAGCTCCACGTAAGTCTCCTCGGCGGTCTCAGGTGCTAACGTAAGGTACCGGCAGGAAAAGGCACACAAGTAAGCAACTGATGCAACTCAAACAAGGATGGCATGTTCAAGTTGTATTTACATGGTATGACCCTGTCTAGTCAAGTTTAAACGAAGGTGATGACGACAAGTCATCACCCTCATATGCATTTATTTACATTGTAATGGCTTTGGTCTGAGCCTTAATGCAGGTGGAAATAGCATGATATGATCAACAAGCATTACAAGAATTTAAATAACATGAAAGTAAAACAATGATTCCGGAGACGGAGTAGTGTCGGTGAAATTGACACACAGGAAGGAGTAACAAAGGTTGAGGCCGGACACTGGGCATATGACAGTATGCTAGGGGCTGACTTGAAGGGAGAAGATGACTTGGAACAGACAAGAAAAGATCAGATGAACAACATCTCAAATGCACTGAAGTTGAAATGTTGCAGACAGACAGATTTGAGAACTCCCGAACCAGGTGATCACACCTTGTCTCAAAAGTTGCTCAACACACCATGAACATCACTGCTGAAAACCTTGCAGAAAAGCACCCCAAAAACATATATGATATGTCTTCATTTGAATTTGCAAAGGCAGTTGCAAATTCACCTGAAGTTCAGGGGGCTGAGTGCAAAATTGCACCACATGAATTTTGAAAAAGGTTCAAATGATGAAATCAGCATCACCATGCAACTCCTTGTGCAAAACTACCCAAAAATCATATATGACATGGGAAATTTAAAATTTGAACCAGTTTACAAAAACAAAGAAAAGGCAAAAGGGGTTTATTTGCAAAATGACCATACTTCAATTTTTAGAAGGGGTCAGATGCGAAAATTGACCTCTCCATGGGGTTCAGTAGCTCAAGCTACCCCAAAAACATAAAAGGCATGGCCCTATTTGCAAAAGATGTTCAAAACAGATTTAAATTTGGAGGCAAATTCAAATTTGAATTTAAACAGAAAAGAAATAAAAGAAAAAGAAAAGAAACAAAAGAAAAAAAAACAGAGAGCAGCCTCCATGGGCTGGTTTCGGGCGAAACCGGCCCATGCCAGCTCTCTGGCCCGCAATGGGCTCAGCCCACTCGACCTGGTTCACTGACCAGGGGGTCCCGGGTGTCAGCCACTCGACTTAAATCAAAAAAAACAGGGGGGGCGACTGGGACTCGAACCCAGGACGCATCGTTCGTCTCCACGCTCGCTACCAGCTGCTCTGCGAATCGTTATCTGAACATAACACCAACACACACAAGGTGAGTTGTTCCCCCCGGTCGTTCAAACTGAAGAAAACTGCGCTTCTGAAACCCGGCGCGAGCACGAATTCCGGCGAGGCTCGCATCTGTCTCCGGCCACCGCTAGCTCCGCCTTCGCATGGACAACGGAGGGGGCACTGCCCTCTGCAGAACGGCGCAGGCCACTGACGTCCTCTCCCTCTCGTCTCACCGGAAGGTTCACGGCAACAGAGCGGCGACACGCCTGCTCTGCAACCTCTGAAACTACACCACTCCGGCGAGATTCAGACGAAGGCGACGACGCGCTCCGTGCATCTCGGGTCGGACCCTGCTGCTCCACATGCTCCCGCAACATCCCTCTACACCTCGGCACAGCACAACTGGCCGCGAGATCAACTGCGGCGACGCCACGGTCGACTGAAGTTGACGGCGGCGCCCCTGCAACTACGCCTTCTTCAAACACGGGTGTGACTTCGCGAGCAAAACGTGAAAGATTACTCCTTTGCGGTACTAACCGTGCTCTGGACGAGCACGGGGCACGCACGCACTCTCCTCGGCACCACCCGGGCCACGGTGATCGCCGGACTGACCGGGGTCCGTGACACGGCGGCCGACAGCGCACCTCCACGGTAACCTACAGCTACGCGAACACGACGAGGAGAAGGGGCACTCGAGGCTCACCTAGGGAGGCTTGGAGGTGAGCTCGCGTGCACAGAAGGAAGACGACGCGATGCCGTCGTCGAGGAAGAAGATCCGCTGCGGAGCTCCCCGATGCACGACCCGATTCCAGTACCCCACGGTCCGAAACCTGCAAGAACGGGTACAGGAGGGCTTAGAGGTCACACTACCAAACAGGGGCTAAACATTGAGGCAGAACGGCGGCGAATTGCTCGGGACCTCACCAGAGCAGAGCGGAAACAGGACGGAGGGGAAAGCCTCTCCCGGCGGCGGCGAGGGGGAAAACGCTGGGGGAACGGAACCCTAGGGGGTTCGTGCGGCTCCAGGAGGCGGCTTATAAGGAGGGGCGGCCTCCATCCACGTCGGCAGGCGTCGACGTCGATGCCTCCCCGACGGTGTGAGAGAAGAGGGGGAGGGGACCTCTCCACGGTGGAAAGGCGACGAGTCCCCTCCCTCGGATCCTGATCGGGCGGCCAGGAAGCCTCCCGCGTACCGCTTCGCTGGCGGACCTCCAAGCGGGTTGCGGCTAGACGGGCTGGGCCTCCGGCATGACTTGGGGCAGAGAAGAGAAATGGCCCGCTGGAATAAAAGAAAAACTCATCCCGCAAGGAAAAGAAAAAGGAAAAGATAGGGGGAAGGAAAAAATATTTCAAATATTTTTAAATTCCCCTGGAAAGATGCTTGATCATCCAAAATTAGTTGCATAAATTTTGGATGCAGAGAAACTTCCCCAAAAATTCAAACAGTACCAAATCTATTTAAAATTAAATATAAAAGGCATTTGGGGAGTTTTTGAGAGAAGAACAGAAGGTTCAAAAATTCCATGAGCTTGGAATTCTTAATCCTTGCATTATTCCTCAATTTCTAAAAATGGTTTGGGCATTTTTGGCAACAACAAAAGTGTGAGCTCATTTTGAATTTCAAATCCACTTTGAACTAGAGCCTCTGCTTTTGATGATGGAAAAAAAATACCTTGAGTGTTTCAAAACCCTGCAAAGGAAAAAGAAAAGACTAGGCCCAATTTGGGATCAAGAAGAGTAAGCATGTGGCAAGGAAAATTTCCATGACTGCCCTTCATGAACCACTTTGGATGCAAAGGAAAACAACTCAACAAGACTCCAATCCCAAAGCCAATTTAAATCACCACATGAAATGACATAAACTTCCACCATGCCAAGTTACAAGTCCAACAGAGGAAACTAAATTACATGGTGTTTGCAGCTTATTACATGTAGGTTGTTACAGTACACCAGAAAACGAATAACCGGCCAGAATTTCTGAAAGAAGGTGATCGAGAACCCATCGGGTCCAGATGTAGAATTAGCATTGGATGAGAAGGAGTCATAATATTAGCATTATCCAAATCCGAGACACGAGCTACTGATCGCGGACCCATGGTCCAAGGTAGACTACTCACAGCACATCCGGGAAGCGTCCATGATGGAGGAGAAGCTCCCGGAGGCCGATCCTCCCTCCGTCAGGGTGCCAGGAAGGGTCCTGACGGTGCTCCCGATCTTGGAAGCGCGACGGCGGCGGAACAGAGGCGAGTTTGCGAAATGGGGTTCTGTCTGCGGAGTTTCCCCGTGACGGAGATTAAATAGGCGAAGATGGGTAGCCAGGAGGGCCACCAGGGGTCCAGGCGCCCCCCTAGCGCGGTCAGGCCCCTGGCCGCGCCAGGTGGCTGCCTGGGCACCTGGTGGTGGCCCCCTGGCCCTCCTTCGGGGCTCGGGAAGCTTCCGGTACGCTGATTTTTTATCTGATACTTCCCGGATTTTTTGAGCACTTTTTATATGGGGGAAAACTGAAATAGAAAAAACAGCAGAAAACAGGAACTGATACTAGGATGCACTGAGTTAGTAGGTTAGTCCAAATATGATCAAATGTGTATGAAAGTGTATCTAGATCATAGCAATATCACACAAAACATGCATGGAACAAGCAGGAATTATCGATACGTTTGGGACGTATCAACATCCCCAAGCTTAATTCATGCTCGTCCTCGAGTAGGTAAATGATAATAACCATAATTTCTGTGGTGACATGCTAGCAACCATATAAGAACTTTGAAAAGTAAAGCAATCAAGGTATGTGATTCAATTCAAGTCATAACATGAAAGAGTCTATATTAGCATTGAAACAAGTAACAAAAGAACATTAGGTGCAACAGCTCTCGCTGTCCGTGAATCGAATGTCTCCAAATGGTGTTTGTGTGCAAGAAGGGGGATAAGTAATACGAGAAAAAATTATTTTGTTGAGAACTCAATCTACTAAAGTTTCACACTTGGTCTTCTTTGGAATCTTATCTTGACTCGTCCCTAGACCACTAGTCAGGTACAAGTCAATTTGATCCACTCCTTTTCGATATTTTGAGCACTCATGCAATGGATGAGCGTAAGCACGAAAGTTGACACTTAGGATGGCAAAGAAGGAAATATGGTGGAGGAGGAATACAAAAAGGTGAGAAAGGCTCACATCAATGAGGACAATCATAGGCGAGAAGGCTAAATGATAGATATGATGTGAGGAGTAGGGATTTTCATGCAACAGATGCACATATGAGCTGAAAAGCACTCAATTGGAACTAGTGGGGGTGCATCTAACTTGCTCGCTCATGAAGACCTAGAGCTCTTTTGAGGCGTCTCATCCTTGGAATATGCAAGCCAAGTTCTATAGTGTGAAGGTCCCCACATAGCTATATGCATGATCATCTCTATGGAGTACAAGGATAAGAGGGAGTACTAGTGTGGATCTTTCAAAAGGATAGTAGTGTTGCCCCTTTCTCAATTTTTATTTCTTTTTTCTCTTTTTTCTATTTATTTTTCTTTTTTTGGTGGCCTCAATGGCTCTTTCTATTTAACTCTCATTTGTCCTCTTTGAGATCTTTTATTTTGTCCACTTTGGGATCTTTTCCTCACTTAAGGGCAACACTCTAATTTACAAGAGGGTATATAAGATCTTTCACACTTTACAAGGTACTCAAATCATAAAGAAGATGTAGCTATCATGATGTATGCAATGTATGCCGCTGCCAGTGAAGCATGAACATGTATGACATGAAGATCAAGTCATGAAGAGGTGGATGTTGCATGGCAATATATCTCGGAAAGGCTATGGAAATGCCTTGATAGGTAGGTATGGTGGCTGGTTTGAGGAAATATATAAGGAGGTTTATGATGACAGAGCCTATCATGCCAAGGGTTTGGATGTACCGGCGAAGGTGGACGCCAACTCTCAGAGTGAGAAGAAGACAATGCACGGCACGGGAGAGGCTAGCAAATATGAGGAGGTGGAAGTGTCAACTTTCAATACTTACATTAGTCCGAAAAACTCATGCACTTATTATCGGTAACTCTCAATCTAATATGGAGGTTCACAAAGAGACAAGTACCCCCCCAGGAGGAGTGTATGGGGATTTGGTTATGCTTGCGCTTCCTCGACTCATGGTACGTGAGTGTACTCTAATATTCGATCCCTCCAAAGATTAGCGATCCATCTAGTAGCTAGAGTTCGCAAATAGTTTTGTAGGTTTTGAAAATAAACACGGATTGCCCAAAATACGACACCTATCACTAATAGGCTAGAGCTCTTGACACCAAAAGTTCAAACATTACTCACATCAATACCTCAAAACTATTGCAAGTTACTACTAAAATTAAATAGCAACCTCAATTACCTACTGTCGAAACAAGACACAACTTAGTGCAACAACCAACTCTCTTAACAAGATAAACATGAAAACTAAAGAGAGTTCCAGCAACAAACTAAACAAAATCCAATTCTCTTGCTAAAGACAAACTAAGACTAAAACTAAACATGGAAGTAGCTACGAAAAGATAAAGAACACACAACAGCAAAAAGATAGGCATGAAAAATCCTATGATGTGTTCTAGATTTTGAAAGTGGAGCGTGTTTCTCTCCCACACAAAGTAAGACGGGGTCTAACTTGTTATGAACAGCAAGCAAAGCTAAATAAAACTAAAAATAAAACCTAAGAGCGAGACGCTCCAAGCATAGCACATAACGCATGAAGTGATAAAATATAGTGAGACGAAGGACGAACTGATGATTGTTGATGAAGAAGGGGAGGCACGGGTGCATACCCAAGCTTAGACGCTTGAGTCTTATTGAATATTTTATGGGGATGCATGGGTGCATCCCCAAGCTTGAGCGCTTGACACTCCCGAATCTTCTTTCATCATCTTCCATCGCACACTTGAAAACTCCCTTCATACATAACTCATCATAAGTTTATTAGAGAGGTTAGTACCCTTAATAAAATAATTCTCCCCACTGGATATAAGGATATTCTTGAAGAGATACTATTTCTCAAGATTGTCAAAAGGTTTTTTCAAAGAAAAATCAAGCTTAAGGTTTGCAAAAGTAAGGAGAGACAAAACGTGGCAGAATCTGTGAAAAACAGAACAGCAGGTAGTAAAGAATTTTTTTGGGGTACTTATGTAACTAAAATAAAAAAACTCGGAACATACGAAAGTTTCGCGATTGTATAGAGCACTCTGCGTAAAACATTCAGCTCAAAAAGATGAACTGGTGATTTGATACGATTTTTCCCGTCACGAAGACAGAATCTGTTTTCTGGACAGCATGTCACAACTTTCACTTCCCTTGTCATATGAGGCTATAACTTGGCACAAAGCTTGAAAATAAAGATACAATGATGTTGCTACAGTAGTAACAATCATCAAGACCACTAAAAACAGAAGTAAAAACATCTTGGGTTGCCTCCCAACAAGCGCTTTCTTTTACGCCTTTAAGCTAGGCATAAGGCAAAAGAAGAATCAAGTTTTATCAAGAGAAAGAGAATAGCTAGCCCGTGTAACGGACTCAAAAGGTAACTTGATTTTATTTCTAGGGAAATGTCACATACCCTTATGGGGAGGGAATTGAAATTTTATATTCCCCCCTTTAATGTCAATGATAGCACCAACGGTGCGGAGAAAAGAACGTCCCAAAATAATTGGACATAAAGGTTCACACTCTATATCCATAATAATAAAATCAACGGGAACATAGTTGTCATTGACAATGATAAGAAGATCGTTGATCTTCCCCAAAGGTTTCTTTACGGAAGAGTCGACAAGTCAAACACCACAAGAACAAGAATCAAAAGGTTACAATTCAAACATATCATACATTCTATTGGGCATGACGGAGGTACTAGCTCCAACGTCATATAAAGCATAGCAAGAGAAGTTATTTAATTTAATTTTGATCATAGGGTCCAAACCATCATCTAGCTTGCTAGGTATGGAGGCTTATATCCTAAGCTTCTCCTCTCTAGCTTTGATGAGAGCATTTGTGATATGCTTCGTGAAGGCAAGATTAAGTGTGCTAGTGTGGGGGTCTCTAGACATTTTGTGTAGTAAGCCAATAACTTCTGAGAGGGTGCAACTATCAAAATCAATATCACTACTATCAAAGGTGGTAGTAGTGTCATCTAGGATCACTTGTTTGAAGCCCTCTATGTTCATAGGAGTTTCTTCTTCTACGGTTGAGGTATTAGCATCACCATTAATAGGTCCAATGAGACCAGGAGTGCATTGGGTGCTAATAGTTTCGGTGTCCTCAACAATTTGGATAGTGGCAACTGTGTGGTGTGTAGGAAGGCTCTTAATTCTATTCTCTTCCTCTTTTTCTCTAGCCCATCTTTCTTTAAGTTTAGCCATCATCCTAATATTTTCATTAATTTGTAACTGGATAGCATTAATAGGGGTGGCCTTGCTATCCTCAAGTGGAGAGGTTCTAATTTTTAACATCTCAACATCAAGGGCTAAGCTGTCTACCTTCAAACAAAGATTATCTAATTTAGCTAGCTTTTCTTCCACATTCTTGTTGAAGGCTTTTTGGGTAGTGATAAAGTCTCTAAGCATGTTTTCTAATTCAGAAGTGGGGTTCTTGTTGCTAGGATATGTGTTGTTGTTCCCATAAGTGGATGGAAACGGTCTAGGATTACTAGCAAAGTTGTCCCAATAAGCATTATTATTAAAGTTGTTTCTAGCAATGAATTTCACATCTACTTGTTCCTAAGCAACCAAATAATTTAAAGGAACATCATGAGGATCAATAGAGGGTTGCTTGGTAAGTAGAGACATAATTAAATCAACTTTATCATTTAGGGAGGTAATTTCCGCGACAGAATTTACCTTCCTACCTGTTGGAGCGCGTTCGGTGTGCCATTGGGAATAGTTGGTCATCATCTCATCGAGTATTTTTGTGGCAGCACCGAGTGTAGTTGACATAAAGGTTCCTCCCGCGGCCGAATCTAACAGGTTCCGCGAGGTATAGTTCAAGCCTGCATAAAAAGTCTGGATAAAAAGTCGAATCTAACAGGTTTCTTAACAAGAGATTTCATACATTCCCAAGCTTGGGCAACGTGTCCATTATCCAATTGCCTAAAATTCATAATGTTACTCCTCAATTGGATAATTTTAGCAGGTGGGTAGTACTTCCCAATAAAAGCATCTTTGCACTTATCCCAAGAATCTATGCTATTCCTTGGCAAAGATTGAAACCAAATTTTAGCTCCGTCCCTCAAAGAGAAAGGAAAAAGCTTGAGCATAATAACATCACCTTCTAATTCTTATACTTTTGCATATCACATAACTCAACAAAATTATTCAAGTGTAAAGCAGAAGCATCTCCAGCACCAGAGAATTGATCTCTCATAACAAGGTTTAACAAAGCAGGTTTAATTTCATAAGAGGTAGCTGAAGTGGCAGGTGTGGCAATAGGAGTTCAGATAAAGTCTTTATTGTTGTGACTAGTGAAGTCACACAACTTGGTGTTTTCAGTGGAACCCATAGTAGCAGAAAGTGTGGCAGATTTTTTTTGTAATTTTCGATATAAGACACAAAGATAAAAACAGAAAGGTAAACTAGCAAGACTAAAATGTAAAGGTAAAAGGTAGTGGGCAACTCCCCTATCTTATCACTCGGATTCCCCGGCAACGGCGCCAGAAATTTTCTTGATGTGCGAGATAATGATAATGGTTTCTCGCCCTTTGTTGGTTATCCCAAGTGGAAGGTGAGATGTAGGATAGCAGCAAATTTCCCCTATGTATAGAATATGGTTTGTCTCCTGTAGGACTCCGGCGATGATAAGTAGGTGTCAGCGGCGCACCTGACGCGGACCTGCACACAAAACAATTAATTTTGCTCCGAAAGAAGTTCAGAGAGGTTGTCAGTCTCTCCGGTCTTGTTGCTTACAAAGGATCAAAAACACAGGATAATGATAATGATAGCAACTGAAAGTAAATACTGAAAAGGAAATAAGCTTGTAAACACTGATGAGAATATGGACCGGGGTCCCGTGATGTTCACTAGTGATGTCTCTCTCCCAAAAGACGATAAAACTGCTATGTGAGGTAAAGAAATTACAGAAGGGCAATTGACAGGATTATAAACGCACCGCAATGCTAACTATGCTACAACAGAAAGGAAGAGGCTCATAAGCATGGGCAGTACGCCAAAATAAGTAGACCTAAATCCATCTGCATCTACTACTAATCATCCACCTTGAAATATCTATCCAGAACATCTCGCTGGTATTAAGTTGCGAGCCCCACCCAAAGTGTAAACCCAAAGAAACAGACAACTGCATTAAAAAGAACTTTGCATAAATTAAACAATCCTTGCAACCGCAGTTACAAGCACCGTTGTTTTCCCCCTTGTGGCCACAGCACATTCCCTAGACTCATGTTTCTATCACTCAAGCGTGTCATCAGGGGGCATGTACCCACAATCGAGCATAAAGTTCCCTCTTGGAGTCACTACCTACTAGTTGGCCAAAGCAATAAACAGCAACGGAGAACATGCAAGAACTACTTAGGAACAAAAATATAAGAGATAAAAACCAAATATATTACTCTATCACAATCTGAACATAATCCCATAATCCATCAGATCCCATCAAACTCAGCATAGCAATATCAGAAGAATTACATATGTGCCTCGATCATGTAGGGCAGCTCACGAGGTCTAAACCATGAAGAACAAGGAGGGGAGGAGAACATCACATAGCTACCGATCACGGACCCATGGTCCCAAGGTAGACTACTCACGAGACATCCGGGAAGCGTCCATGGTGGAGGAGAAGCTCCCAGAGGTCGATCCTCCCTCCGGCAGGGTGCTGGGAAGGGTCCTGACGGTGCTCCCGATCTTGGAAGCGCGACGGCGGTGGAACAGAGGCGAGTTTGCAAAATAGGGTTCTGTCTTCAGAGTTTCCCCGTGACGGAGATTAAATAGGCAAAAGGGGGGCAGCCAGGGGGCCACCAGGGGTCCAGGCGCCCCCCTGGCGCGGCTAGGTGGCTGCCTGGGCACCTGGTGGTGGCCCCTTGGCCCTCCTTCGGGGCTCGGGAAGCTTCCGGTACGCTGATTTTTTATCTGATTTTTCTCGGATTTTTTGAGCACTTTTTATATGGGGGAAAACTGAAATAGAAAAACAGCAGAAAATAGGAACTGACACTGGGATGCACTGAGTTAGTAGGTTAGTCCAAATATGATCAAAAGTGTATGAAACTGTATCTAGATCATAGCAATATCACACAAAACATGCATGGAACGAGCATAAATTATCGATACGTTTGGGACGTATCAGTATGGCAAAGAGAGAAATGATGGGGAAGGAAGACAAAAAGGGTGTGAAAGGCTCGCTTCAATGAGGACAATCATAGGAGAGAGAAGGCCAAATGATAGATAGGATGTTAGGAGTAGGTATTGCCATGCAACGGATGCACATGTGATCTAAGGTAAGTTCTCTAATGGAACTAGTGGGGGTGCATCCAACTTGCTTGCTCATGAAGACCTAGAGCTCATTTGAGGAGGCTCATCCTTGGAATATGCAAACCAAGTTCTATAGTGTAAGGGTCCCCACATAGTTATGCAGGAATGATAATCTCTATGGAGTACAAATATAGCAATGGAGTACGAGTGTGGATCTTTCAAAAGGAACAGTAGTGTTGCCCCCTTCTCTCTTTTTATTTCCTTTTTCTCTTTTTTCTCTTTTTTTTATTTTTGTGGCCTCTTTGGCTCTTTCTATTTATCTCTCTTTTGTTCTCTTTGGGATCTTTTAATTTTTTCCTCTTTGGGATATTTTCCTCACTGAAGGGAAACACGCTATATTTTACAAGAATATAGAAGATCTTCACACTTTACAAGAAGTACTCAAACATAAAGAAAGATGAAAACTATCATGATGTATGAAAATGTATGCCTGTGCCAGTGTAGCAGGATATGCAATGATACTAGAGCTCCATGTAGCAATAATAAGGGCAAAGCCCAACTATCATGCGGCTCCTCGATCAAGCAAAAGCATGTATGACATGAAGATCAAGTCATGAGATGGTGGGTGTTGCATGGCAATGTATCTGGGAAAGGATATGGAAATGCCTTGATAGGTAGGTATGGTGGCTGTTTTGAGGAAGATATAAGGAGGTTTATGATGACAGAGCGTATCGTTACAAGGGTTTGGATGCACCGGCGAAGTATGCACCAACTCTCAAGGTGAGAAAGGGCAATGCACGGTAACGAAGAGGCTAGCAAAATATGGGAAGGTGGAAGTGCCAACAATCGAATACTCGCATTAGTCTGAAGAACTCATGCACTTATTATCGGTAACTCTCTATCTGATCGGAAGGTTCACAAAGAGACGAGTACCCCTAGGAGGAGTGTATGGGGGTTTGGTTATCCTTGCACATCCTCGACCCATGGTACGTGAGGGTACTCTATATATTCCAACCCTTCCAGAGGTTAGCGATCCATCTAGTAGCTAGAGTTCTCAACTAATTTTTGTAGTTTTTGAAAAGAAGCACGGATTGCCCAAAATACGACACCTATCACTAATAGGCTCAAGCTCTTGGCACCTTGATGTACAAAAATTACTCTAATCAATACGTCAAAACTATTGCAAGTTACTACTACACTTGTAATAGCAACCTTAATTACTTACTCATGCAAGACACAATTCAGTGCAACAAGCCAACTCTCTAAACAAGATAAGCATGAAGACTCAAGAGAGTTCCTAGAACATTATAAACAAAATATCTTAGAAAGATAAGCATGAAAACTAAGAGCTAAGCATGACAGTAGCTATGAAAAGATATATAACACACACAAAAGATGAGATAAGCATGCAAGCCTATGTTGTGTTCTACGGTGGAGTGGAGCGTGTTTCTCTCCCAAACAATGAAGGCTAGGATCCAACTTTTTATGAACAGCAAGCAAAACTAAGACAAACTAATAATAAAAGAGTGAGACGCTCCAAGTCTAGCACATAACATATGAAGTGATAAAAATATAGCATGGAGAAGGACGAATTGATGATTGTTGATGGAGGAGGGGATGCACGGGGGCATACCCAAGCTTAGACGCTTGAGTCTCCTTGGATATTTCTTGGGGTGCATGGGGGAATCCCCAAGCTTGAGCGCTTGACACTCCCGAATCTTCTTTCATCATCTCGCTTCGCATACTTGAAAACTCCCTTCACACGAAACTCATCATAAGCTGATTAGAGTGGTTAGTACCCATGATAAAATATATTTTCTCTACTGGAAATAAAGATATTCTTGAAGAGCTACTGTTTCTCAAGATTTCCAAAAAGTTTTTGCAAATAAAAAGCAAGCTTAAGGTTTGCAAAACGAAGAAAAGGCAAAATGTGGCAGAATCTGTGAAAAACAGACCAGTAGGTAGTAGATAATGTTTTCAGGGTACTTCTGCAACTCAAATAAAAAAACTCAGAACAAAGGCACGAAATACAATTGTATATAGAACATTGTCAAAAAAATTCAAATCAAAAAGATGATCTTGTGATTTTAGCCGGATTTTTCCTTCAAGTAGACATAATCTATTTCTAGACAACATGTCACAACTTTTGAACTTTCCTGCAATCAAAGGCTGAAACTTGGCACAAAGCTTGAAAATAAAGATACAATGATGTTGCTACAGTATTAAGAAACATCAAGACCACTAAAATTTAAAGTCAAAAACATCTTGGGTTGCCTCCCAACAAGCGCTTTCTTTTATGCCTTTGAGCTAGGCATGAAGATTATGAAAGATGCTCACATAAGAATAGGAATTTGAAGCAAAAGAGAGCATCAAGAAGCAAATATGAAACACATTTAATCCTAACCCACTTCCTATGCCTAGGAACCTTGTAAAAACTAAATCATGAAAGCACAAAGTAACAAGCATAGGAAGGTAAATGAAGAACAACTTCAAACTTTCATCATAAAGAGAGGTTTTTTTGTAACATGGAAGTTTCTACAACCAAACTTTCCTCTCTCAAAGTAAATTTCAGTAGCATCATGAACAAACTCAACAATATAACTATCAAATAAAGCATGTTCTTCATGACCTACAAGCACACGTGTATAGTTTTCAACACGGTTTTTAAGAACATAAGATAAATGCAACCCATCACTATGAGCCTTAATAAGAGTAAAATTCTCCGGAGTTGGAGATTTCAAAAGGATAATAGGACAATCAAGTGTGGGTGAAATAGCAACAATTTAATGCTTAACATGAGGAACTATAGCAAGTTCATCTCCATAAGCATAATCCATATTGGCATCATGGCCATCAACAAAGCAAGTATCAAGATTATCAGAAAGGGAAGTATCAAGTGAGTCCTCGAAATCATAGGATTCCTCATCAAAGCAATCATTAGCCTCTTCTTGGGAAGCATGCATTTTGTTTTAAAATTCCTCAATGTAATCATTACAAACATAATTCTCAAAGCAATAAGAAAGAACTGCAAGGTTTTCGGACTTGTGGATAGTGTTGTAATACTTTTCAATCAAAGAAGCAATCTCATAAGCACCCTTAAAAGCAACAAACTCTTCAATCTTTTCAACATCAAAGTAATTATAAACACCTTTAGCATAAGAAGATAGGATCTCATTCTCATTAAACTCACACTGGAAAGGTAGGTGTTTACGGTCTTTTCTAGAGCAGCAATTAAAATCATAAATATAGCACAAAGATTCAGCATAGCAATGAGAAACTTGTATTTGATCCCATATGTGTTTCCCTTTCTGAGATAGGCGGTGCCGCGTATAATGAGCATGCTCATCCAATGATTTTCCCTCAACCAAGTCGGTTGGGGTTTTAGCGCGAGCACAAATTTATCGAAGACGATCCAAGTAAAACATGTCCATCCTACCATATTTGGGTGGTTCCACACCTATGGTAAAGATAGCATCAGTAGGCAGACAAAGACAAAAGATAGCAACTAATTTTTTTTGGTTTTTCATAAAGGACACTAAGATAAAAACTAGAAGGTAAACTAACAAGACTAAAAAGCAAAGATAAAAGATAGTGTGCAACTCCCCTATCTTGAAGAGTGGAGTCCCCGGCAACGGCGCCAGAAATTGGCTTGATGGCTTCTCGCCCCTCGTTGGTTACCCCAACTGGAAGTTGAGATGTAGCACATCAGCAAGTTTCCCTTGGCAAAGATGACAAGGTTTAAGTCAGTATAGTAGGACTCCAAGATTAACAAGTAGGTGGTAAAGTGAACAATGGCGCCATTCACAACTCAAGGTTTCTTACTTTACCTGGACCTGCACACATATACTAATAACTTTGCTCCCAATGAGTACAGAGGGGTTGTCAATCCCTCTGGCCTTGCCGTTTACAAAGGATCAAACGCAAGAGATAATGATAGTGGTAGTGATAATTACAATGAAAGTAAAAACAGTAAAATAAAGTGGAGGTGAAACAGTGGTGGAAATATGGACCGGGGTCCCGTGATGTTCACTAGTGATGTCTCTCTCCCAAAAGACGATAGAAAAGCTAAGATGGGTGAAAAAATTACAGTTGGGCAATTGACAGAATTATAAACACACCGCAATGCTAATTATGCTACTTGAAAGTAAGAGTGCTCAAAAGTATGGGCAGTACGCCAAGACAAGTAGACCAAAATCCATCTGCATCTGCTCACTAATCATCCACCTTGAGATATCTATCCAGAACATCTCGCTGGTATTAAGTTGCGAGCCCCACCCAAAGTGTAAACTCAAAGCAACAGACAATTGCATTAATAATCTATGCGTAAGGTAAACAATCCTTGCAACTGCGGTTACAAGCACCGTTGTTTTCTCCCTGGTGGCAACAACACATCCCCTAGACTCATGTTTCTCTCACTCAAGCTAGTCATCGGGGGGCATAAACCCACAATCATGCATAACGCTCCCTCTTGGAGTTACTATCTACTACTTGGCCAAAGCAATAAAAGCAACGGAGAACATGCAAGAATTACTAAGAACAAATATAAAAGGTAAACCAAATATATAACTCATCACGATCTGAACATAATCTCATAATCCAACGGATCCCAGCAAACAAAGCATAGCAACATCAGGAAAATTACATAGGTGCCTTGATTATGTAGGGCAACTCACAAGGTCTAAACATTGAAGAACAAAGGTGGAGAGAATACATCACATAGCTACTGATCATGGACCCATGGTTCAAGGGAGACTACTCACGGCACATCCGGGAGGCGTCCATGGTGATGGAGAGGCTCCCGGAGGTCAATCCTCCCTCCGGCAGGGTGCCGGGAAGGGGTCTTCTGGTGCTCCCAATCTTTGGAGCGCCGCGGCGAAGGAACATAGAGTAATTCACGATGCGGGATTCTCCTCGAGGGTTTCCTCGACGGGGGGTAAAAATAGGCCATATGGGGCACAAGAGGTGGGGCCCACCTCCCAGGCGCCCTGGTGGCGCGGCCAAGGTGGGGCTGCGCCACCTGGCCGCCTAGGAGAGGGTGGCCCCCCTCCGGCTCTCCTTCGGTGGTTCCGGAAGCTTCCTCCATGCTGATTTTTATTCTGATTTTTCCAGGATTTTTCTCACATTTTATATTGGCGAAAAATCACTTCAACTAAAAGACATCAGCAAACAGGAAATGGCACTGGGTGCATTGAGTTATTAGGTTAGTCCAAATATGTGTAAAATGATATAAAAGTGTAGCAAAACATGTCGTAATGTCACATAAAAGTGCATGGAACAAGCAGAAATTATAGATATGTTTGGGACGTATCAGCTTCCAGTGGTGATTTTCGCACTTTGAAACCACCATAAGGAGTACATGAAGGCTTGGACGAAATATACAAGATTCCACATCATAAATTTCATCCATAGGCTATTTTAGGTATTGTGCCACCTTATTGTTGGGTCAGGCCCATGTAATTTCAAAATACTACATTATAGGCTGTTTTTAGAGTCTGTATGTGTGGGGAAACCAAGTTAGGGTGTGTTTCGTACCTCTCCTCCAAGGGATCATGAAATCTCCCTCTGTTCCCCCATATATACAACCCTTAGGGCGTCATTTAGACTTGGGTTTTGATTAGATTTAAGTTAGCCATGGCAGCAACTTTGAGTTCTTCGTTTGTATCATCCGACCAGGCCAAGAACGCATTGGAACCCCAACTTTCGTCAATCATTCATCTTATATTCGCAATATCCAGATTGCAATTCTTCGTTCTTGCTTGTTCTTCGATTGCTTGCAGGAATTAGACCTTCGTGGTCAGTTTGATCGTGCATCCGCGGGATGAATAACCTCTCGGAGTTGGTTTAGCGATCGCTAAAGTGCAACATCTTCGCACGTTTGTAGCCGAGTCGTCAAAGTCGTCTCCACCATAATCGATCTCCACCATCTCATCGAAACATTAGGACACCTTTGCCTCAATCACCTAGGGACAAAGATCTATATTCAGCTTCAGTGGTTTACCTTGATACTACCGCTTGTTTCTTACTCCTCCATGCGATCAAGTTTCCTCTAACAAATACACAATAACCAGAAGCTGATCTTCTATCATCCAAACAACTCGCCCAATCAACATCACTGTAACCGTCAACTATTAGGCGCCCATTTGGTTGAAACCATAACCCTTTCCCTGGAGTTCCTTTTAAATATATTAGGATTCGATGAACAACATCCACATGTCCACTTCTTGGTTCATGCATATATCTGCTCACAACGCCAGCTGCATATGCAATATCTGGTCATGCATGACATAGGTACAACAACCTTCCCACCATCCTTTGATATCTCTCCTTGTCAACGAGTTCCCAGATTGAGTTGTTACTTTCTGATTTTGATACATGGGTGTTGGAGCTGCATGGCATTCCATCATTCCCATATCACTCAGAAGATCCAATATATATTTGTGTTGTGATAGGACTATTCCCTTCTTTGACCTTGCCACCTCTATCCCAAGAAAGTATCTAAGTTGTCGAAGATCTTTGACTTCAAAAGCTTTTCTTAAACAACTCTTCATCCTTGTTGTCTCCATTGCATCATCCTTTGTGATTACAGTATCATCCACATAGACAACTAGAATTGAATGTCTATAGAATACAGTGTGGTATCCATTACACTGTCCATATCCCATCTCACACACATCTCTTCTAAATCGATCGAACCAAGCTCTAGGGGATTGTTTTAATCCATAGAGCTCCTTCTTTAGTCTGCACACTTTACCTTTAGTTTAAGCTGAAGCTATGCCTGGGGGAATTTCCATGTAAACTTCTTCTTGAAGATCTCCGTGTAGGAACACATTTTTAACATATAGCTGGTGTAAGGGCCATCCGAAGTTTGTGGCACGTGAGATCAGGACCCTTATTGTGTTCATCTTCGCCATAGGTGCAAAAGTTCCATAATAGACAATTCCATATGTTTTACTATATCCACTAGCCACCGATCTCGCTTTGTACCTCTCTATCTTCCCTTCAGTACTTTGCTTTGCAGTATAGACCCATTTAAAATTGACTGCATTCTTTCCTCTAGGAAGAATAGTCAGTTCCCAGGTCTTATTCTTTCTCAGTGCCTCCAATTCTTCTTTCATAGCAGCAAACCACTTCTGATCCTGCTTGACTGCCTCCAATCTCTTGGAATTGTAGTTGATTGGAGAGATGCAACAAATGCCTTGTATGAAGGGGATAAAGCTTCATATGATACATAGTTATTGATGTTGTGTACCAAGCCTGCTCTATCAATTCGTGTTAACGTAGTTGCTCGTTTCCCCTTCCTTAAAGCAATAGGCAAATCCAACGATGCCACCATGCTACCAACTAAACTTTCATTTGGCAACTCAGCCTCAACAATTTCTTCTCACACATCCACCTCAACAACATGTAACTCCCCCTGAGCTTTTTTCTCCCCCTGTGGTTGTTGCCCCCCTCCGTGGTTTAATCCTTGGCCTCCGTGAGTACACACGTGTTGCCTGCTCTTCATTTGGCTTTGGCCAGCTTCTCGCTTGTGACACGTCTGCTACAACAAGTGGTATGGACCCACTAAGAAGAGGTTGTTGTTGTTGTTGTCGTTGTTGTCCAATAGGGATGGTGGCACTAGCACTGCTGCTTCTTGCACTCTCCCCCTCTTGACCGGGAGGATTAGGTCGTTGGTCAAGTCCTTCAAATATAGTACTCAAATATGCTTTTTCACCATAAAAAGGGTCAGATTCCCAGAAAGTAACATCAAGACTTACAAATGTGCGCCGCTCAGAAGGACTCCAGCATTTGTATCTGTGTTGTCTAGCAGGATAGCCGATGAAGATGCACTTAACAGCTCGAAGGTCAAGCTTCGTCACCGAGGGCCTGTGATCACGAACAAAGCAGGTGCAGCCAAACACCTTGGGTGGAAACACAAACTTTTTCTCACCTAGCAACAATTCGCAGGGAGATTGCATACTTAGTATTCTTGAGGGCATGCGGTTGATAAGAAAGGTAGAAGTCATCACTGCCTCACTCTAGAGCAATTTTGGGACATTCATGGTGTACATCAATGATCGATCCACTTCTAGAATGTGGCTATTCTTCCTCTCTGCCACTCCATTTTGAGGTGGAGTGTTTGGACATGATGTGTGGTGTAGAATACCATGATCAGATAGGAACCCCCGAAACATTTGTTGATGTTTCTGTCTCATTATCTAATCTAAGCATCTGGACCTGCACCTTGAACTAGGTATTAACATATGCATAAAAATTCTGGAAGCAAGATAGCACTTCATACTTATGCTTCATAAGGTACACCCATGTCATTCGAGAATAACAATTAACGAATGTCACAAAATATTTCATCCCACTGATAGAGGAAATGGGACATGTCCACACATCAAAATGCACAAGCATAAATGGGACTATATTTCTCAGCCCCTTACTCACATAGGTGGTTCTTGTGTGTTTAGCATACTCACATGCTTTACACTTAAGGTTGTTCTTATCAACTTCACTCATTACACTAGAAAGACTTTACTCATTTTATCAAAAGCTACATGTCCCATTCTACAATGATGAATCATAGCAAGTTTCTCCTTCTCCACCAGTGCTACAACTAGAGTTGAACCTCCTAGCTTGCAGGATTCATTACGGTCCATGTACCAAAGGCCTATACGCCTGGTTTCAGTTCCAATCTTCCTTCCACTTAGCCTCTCCTGTATAAGAATATGTATCTATCAACGATTACCGACAATCTATTTGATCAACCTACGCACTTAGATAGAGTAAATTCACAAGAAATGCAGGTACATGCGGAACATATGGTAGCTTAATATTTCTTGTACACTACACTATTCACGTTAATTTGATCTGTTGTGTTGTACCATCTGCGGTTTGAATTGTTTCTTGATGCATGCATGGAAGGGAATTGTGTATATGACTCGAACTCTCCAATGCAACCAACAACATGTTTGGATGCTCCAGAGTCTAGTATCCCTTATGAATTTAATCTATGCGTAGCTAGAGAGGCACTTTCAGTCTTACCTTCATCGGTGTAGACAAAGTGGGCAAAATGTCCAAAGCTGGAATCAATCGGCGGATCCCCCTTCTTCACTTCATTCTGGCTGACATGTTTGCTCTACCACTCCCTTGATAGTCTTAATGCCCCGCATTCCTGCTTCTAACTCCCCTATAATTTCGTTGACTATACCCCCTTCCTTGGCCATGCCTTGGAGCAGTACAATTGTAAGTTAGATGCCCTTTTATTCCGCGATTGTGACAATCACAATACTCTGGCATATTGTAAGGACTTGGATGTCGCCTAGAGGGGGGTGAATAGGCGCTTAAAATAATTACGGTTTTGGCTTGACCAAATGCGGAATAAAACTTAACGTTTAATTTGCCAAGCAAGAAACCTAAATAATCTAGGCTCAACTATGTGCACCAACAACTTATACTAAGCAAGATAAACAACTATGTGATAGCAAGAAATATAACAAGAGCACTATGGCTATCACAGAGTAGGTGCACAAGTAAATAGGTTGACTAGATGAACAACCTATGGGACAAGCAATGCACAATAATATGAGAAAACACAAGATAAACAAAGAAATAAGCTTGCTCAAAGTAAGGGTAGAGATAACCGCAAGTGGAGCCGATGGAGACAAAGATTTGTTACCGAAGTTCCTTCTCTTGCGAGAAGTACGTATCCGTTTGGAGAGGGTGAGGAGCACAATGCTCACACGAAGCCAACGAGGGACACCCTATTTCTCCTCACACTCTTACCAATGGAAGATGTCGTGATTCCACTATTAGGACACTTGAGGGCGGTCACCGAACCCGTACAAATGGCGACCCTTGGAGGCGGTCACCGAACCCGTACAAATGCTCGGGGCTATCTCCACAACCAAATTGGAGGCTCGCATAGCGTCCCGAAGCTTTCCACCACAATGATTGAGCTCCATAACAACAAGCCTCTAGGTGCCACCGCACCCACGAGGTACAAGCTCTAGAGTGCCAATGCACTCAAGAGTAGCTATCTTCTCAACTTCACTCACTACAAAGAATCCTCGGAGAGAACTCAAACCGATGCACCAAATGCAATGGCAAGAGCACACGAAGTGCTCAAGTCCCCAACTCTCAAATCCCACCAAAGCAAAAAAAGCTATGGAGGAATATGAGAGGAAGAACAAGGAGAACACCAAGAACTCCAAGATCTAGATCCACAAGGTTCCCCTCACTTAGAGGAGAGATGGCTTGGTGGAGAATGTGGATATAGACCTCCTCTCTCTTTTCCCTCAAAAAGGAGCAAGAATCATGGGACGGAAAGGGAGTACAATCTCAAAGAGGTCAACAATGGGGGCAAGAACTTGCATGAAACGGGTGAGGACAAAGGAAGAAAAAGACCCTCTTTTATAGGTCCCCACGAATCCAACCGTTGGCAGCCCACCAACCACGGTACTACCGCACAGCGCGCGGTAATACCTTGGAGCAGTACTACCTCAACTGGAGCGGTACTACCGCCCTACGGTACTACCGCGGTACTACCGCTCGGGCGGTACTACCTCAACTCCGGGCGGTACTACCTCTCAGGCAAAAACAGCACGACCAAAACAAGCGTAACTTTTCCATACGCACTCCGATTTTGATGATCTTGGGCTTGTTTTAAAGCTATGGAAAAGCTCTAGATCCTCACATAGAGAACCACCCAATATCAACCAAAAGAAATGATGCAAATCATGGAAAGTTTAAAATGCCAACAAGGTAGAAGGTGAAACCTTCACAAGATAAGAGCCGACAAAAAACACCAACATCAAAAACACAAAAGTAGATGTATATGAAATCCGTTTTCGATGAAGAAGAGCTTGTAATGAATACGAACTCAAGCTCCAACACTCACAAAGAGAAAAACCAAACAAGAACCAATAAAGATTATGCCAAGGATGCAAAAGGTTTGAGCTCTCCACGAACGATTCGTCCTAGCCTATAACACGGTCTCCTAGCTACCACCAAGAGACCGGTAAACTAGACACCTATATATTCAAACCTTTGTCTTGCGCATAATCCACCTGGGCTTGATGAAGACGATCATGCCCACCTCAAGTTGGGACATCTTCCTTGATTCCGCCGGCTCAATGAAGACTAGTAGATTGCTCCCCCATACTCCATTATGGGTGAGCCTCTTTTAGGCATATCTTCACAAGACCGTTATCACCAAATGGTCGGCAAGCTCCAAGAATATGATATCTTCGTGATGCTCCTCTTGACCTTGCACACATAAACTTGACCAATCTTTGGATAGCTCCATGAAGAACACCTTGGTCAACACGTAATCTTCATCTTACAACCTTGAAGCCACCATATGATCTTCAAGCGTTGCCTATGGACAAACCTTAAAGTATAACTCAAGGAAACCATTAGTCCATAAAGATTGTCATCAATTACCAAAACCAAACATAAGGGAACATGCCCTTTCAATCTCCCCCATTTTGGTAATTGATTACAAACACATTAAGAGGGTTTATATGATGAATTATGCAAATCATGCAAAGCAAATATGCATGAGCAAGAAGGAAAATGCTTAAGAACAAAACCAAAGCATGAACCTCCCAACCAAAACCCTCTAAACTTCTCCCCCATTGGCATCGATTGCCAAAATGGGCGGAAAAACCTAGAAGGCAGATATAGAATGTGTTCCTCCCAAGAAGGGTGTATTTCTCAAGATATGAGTGGAATAAAATACACATATCATAAGATACATGGTGGGAGGAAAAAACTATATAGAGGATCCAAAGATTGCAAAGAGATGAGATGGCACAAGGGCATAAACAATGCAGGCAGTCAAAAAGATCGAACACCCTAAAATACTAAAAGATATTATGATATGAGCATAGGAGTGTTATAAAGAAAATAGAGAAGTTCCCCAAGATTTTTGCACTATTTAGAATGTTTGTATTATAATACAAAGTTCACAAAAATTGGATCATCACTCCAAAATCAATAGAAACACAACACAAGTGCAAGTGTGCAAAGTTATGAGACAAAGTATAGCACTTACACCAAACCAATGGTTGAGCAAATAGCAAAAGAGATAATCATAGGAATGGGCTCAACCAACAAGATGTGTGTGAGTCATGGCAAAGCACTTGATACGACTAGTACAAGGATGACTATTTAAGCATCAACATGGTCTTGAAGAAATGAGACTCAAAGTGCTAGACATGTCCTTCCAACATAAGTTAAGAAGGTCACACACACAAACAATAAATGGGTTCACAAGCTTAAGTAAAATGCAAAGTAAAATCAAGGCTTGTGACAACCCCATGGTGAAGATAGAAAATGATAGGCTCATCAAGACAAGCATGAGGACAACAATCTTCACCACCAAAAGAGTGCACACTAGGATGAAAAGAATTAAGACACGCACTCAAACACACACGCTTTCATGTAGCCACCGAAGAATTTATCATTAAAAACAAAAGGTGGACATGAAAGAACAAGGATATCCACTAAAAGTGTAACTTATCTCAAGTGTATGAGATTCTAGGTACACAAAATATTTACAAAGAAGCAAGTACACACGAAATAGTCACAAAAGGAAAGAACAAGATATCCACATGGAAGTCATAATTATACGAATAAGATCTTTGCTTGAAAGCATAGCCAATGGCTTAATATTATCTTATTGTATAAGAATGAAATCCACACAATCAACCATCAAAGTCGTCACAACTAGCAACAAGGTATCAAGAGATAGTTGAGATGCTTTGAACAACGAAACAATTATCGCAACCAATAATATATCTTGCAATTCTAGAACAAATCAAGAACCGCAACAATTGCAAATGAAGAATGTCATGCCATGATGCAACCTACACAAGGTTGGAAGCAAGAAAAGTATGCATGAGGTAGATACTTGTTACCGAGATAGCATGGGAATGATGTAGTAGATAAAGTCTTGAATGATCGTCCTAGCATGACTCCAAAAGGCACATGGTGACACCACCTTCCTTAAATGAGACGATCCTCCAATGCATCTCCATAGTTCCTATATCAACATTAACACACAAAATGGTACCCAAACTCATTGGGACCCAAGAGTTAGAGGAACAAAGATACATAGGACAAACTCCACTATGAATAAGTGCATATGGACATGAAGATGAATTCCATGCACATATTAGCCAATAAAGGAGTGGATGGAGTTTAACCTATACATAGGATAAAAGAAAGAAAACATGGCATAGGTACTACACAAATAGCAAATATGCATGCACAAGACTTTCAAGAACCAAAGGAAATACAATTTGGAAAAGACACCAAGTAAACCAAGAAGGCACACCACAGGTGGCACAACATAAGGTTTTCAAAATTATATCAAAGGTTCAAATCAACACATGATAGGAGACAAGTAGCAATTAACACATGGTGAATTGCTACACTCACCAACAAATGAGAAGAAATACCAATTGAATCACAACCCAATCAACACATGACTGAATAGGAAAGCAATTAAAAAGGATACCAAGTGACCATAAGATTCCAAAATAAGATTCCAATTGAAAATAAGGTTCCAAAATAAGCTTGTCACTTGGAGTATACCAAATAAAAGATTCATCAAGGAATGGGGTATCAATGGACACACCAATTGATAGAGAGCATGATACCAAAATGAAAGATATCAAAGGAAGAGATATCAAACTCTCAATAAGAGAGCACAATTCCAAACAAACTATGCCCTCAACAAATTTATGATGACACAAAGCACCAAAGAGAATATGCCTTCCAATAACACACACTTGATATGGACCATAAGATTCTAGCTCCCCCAAGAGATGTGCATTACATAGAATTTTCATTTGAATAAAAAAATGCACAAGATGGGATCACCACTTTCATTAAATCTAGAGAAACACTAGACAAGATCACGAAAACAAATGATCCACAAGTGGCAAGGAAGACAATAAGAGTTGAAACCATAATAAAATCTTGGCGAGTAATAAGGCAATTATAAACAAGCCAATATGTAAAGATGATCAATAATTTCTACCACATATAAGATTACCAATTGTTAGACAAGAGGTATATGGAATTACTTCCCGGTGGTAGATAGCAATGATACATATATATTATCATCTTCACAACAACAATCATAAGCATGTGGAAAAAGATGAGAATTGAGCACAATGCTTATAAAGAGATTCTTGATAGCTTCAAGTATGACTCCAATCATGCAAGCAATGACTAGAATAACTTGGAGCAAACGGTTCCCACATAGGAAATACAAGTACATGTTGAAGGGAAACCGTACCAAGAAAATCTCACACACTCAAGATCCATAAGATGAGAAATGAAGTCAATTTAAGCATGTCGGAACTTGAGAAGCAAACATGCCACCTAGAAACTAGATAATTTACGATATCAACTCTAGTGGCAAAACCCCAAATGTACACGTTTTATAGATGAGTAATTTACACAAGGCATATTACTCCCCCATAACATGATATCCCAAAATTCACAACTAGAGGCAAACAAATACCAACAAGAGATAATTAATGGATATTTTACAATTTGAATTTCTCATGAGAACGACATACCACATAGTGACTAGATAATCTTATAATATCAATACTAGGTGGTATTCCTCATGTATACACATTTGTAGGATCGTGAAGTGCAAAAGGCACATCACTCCCCTAAAATGGGAGGATCCATTAATCTCTCACAAGAACTAAGATGCAAACAAGACGAAAAATAGGCTCAATACAACACTCATACATACATGGTGTGCAAACCAATATACACAAAATTGATTACTCAAGATACGTAGATTGGAAACACATCATATACAAACATGCACGGTACAAAACCAAAACATGCAAAGGGGCAAGTAACTTTTAATGTAAATAATTTAAGTACAAGTTACCGTAAGGAGGCACATTGGATATACGATAGACACATGATAGTCCAAATGAATTGGCTTGAGACAATGTGATTAATGAAGGTCCCCTAATTCTTCATAATGTAGTCAAGTCTCCAATGCCCTCCACATCACCTATTGATCAAGTTTGAGCTTGTTGGTCCCCAACCAAGTTGGGTCCTAAGAGGTTAGTCACAATAGGCTTGGCAACCCAAATGGTGCTTTTCTTGTCACCACTTTGAGTGCCAACAAATTTGGCAACCACATTGCCAACCTTATCCTTCTGAACAGAATAAACATCATCAACTATAATAGGGTTGGACAAGGTACCGTTCGTGCATGAAGAAGCAAGATGACCCTTCTCACGACATAGGTAGCAACATCTACTCTTTCCTTTCATCATGGTTGATTTCTCAACATGAAGATCGTTGACTTGAGTCTTCTTGGGAATTGGATTCACTTCATCTTGCGGTTGAACTTGATGCCTCTTCCCTAGTTTCTTGTCACAAAGGGGCTTCTTCTTCAAAGGGCAAGATCTAACGCGGTGCCCTTCATCCTTGCACTTGAAACAAATAATCTTGGCCAAATTCTTGACTTGAGATTGGCCCTTCTTCTTGTTAAACATGGACTTCATATTGTTGGAGTTGAATCCAAGTCCACCCTTGTGATTGGGGGATTTTTGTCCACACAAAACCTTGTCAAGTGTAGACTTCCCTTCATGACCCTTTCCCAAGTCTTTCTTGAAAGAAGTGACTTGGGCCTTGAGCTCTTTGATTTCCTCTACATGGTTAGTAACAACACAAGTACTAGAGGAAGTAGAAGCATTGTTAGAGCCACAAGGCAAGGAAGGTAATTCATCACAAGATGTAGTAACATTATGCGTGGATGAATTACAAGGACTAGCATGTAAGGCCCCCGGTGCGGTACTAACTCAAGTTAGTCGCTTTCGCGTCTCGCTCAAGTTAGTAGCGCATAAGAAGCCACCGACTCACGACACTCGCACTCATGTCGCTGCCGGATTCTCGACAACAGGTATAAGAACAATGAACTTAATACTAAGACATAAATATATGGAGGCTAGGGCATACATCGCCACTGGCATTTATTACATCATCTCAGAGGTCCGTGAACCCAACAGTACATCATGCAACAAGCGGAAGACAATCACGACCGAGTACGGTCAAAATCCAAATTGCCCTAGAGAGGGCTGCACATAAAGAGTCCACCCGCGGATCGTCGAAGCCCAACTATAGGATCTACTGAACGAAGTCATCCTCATCGTCGTCCTCCGGAGGCACCTCCACGAAGTATCGTCCGGTGCTCGGGTCGAGGTAGTAGTCCATTGCAGCGGCCGATCAGGAAAAACAGTAAAAGCACAAAGAAGAAAGGGGTGAGATTATATCATTACAGGATAACTAACTCCCTACGGTAAGACAAGGTAAAGGTAAAGGTTGCAGCCGCACTAGCATATGTGGTGGCTATTCGTTCTATCAGAGTAGGGGTAAGATCCAAGAATGCACGTGACATCGCGTCATAAGTCTGCTATCCACCTACTTACGTCAAACGTAACACAACCTGGATCTTCTCTTGGTCCCCCTGGACGAAGAAAAGCAACCAAGGCACTCACACGGTAGGCAAGTTTTAATTATGATTCAAATTGATGTTATTCTATGAACAATGAGTAGGTCTCAAGTCATCCATAACCGCAGATACGGCTTTTCGAAAAGATTTAACCCTGCGGGGGTGTACCAACTGCCCATCATAGGATTCGCATGTACGCCCGGTTTCGACTTGGCTAGGTAAACGCTTGAAACTCCGGAACGTCAGAGTCCCTCTAACTAACAACGCACAACTCCGGGTGGCCCCCGGTGAGTCGACACCCAACTCAAAAGCCGGCCGCGCTCTCGAATCGGCCTCTACCATCTGTCGCTGGTTTGGATACCCGGTTAATCACACATGGGACACTGGGTCCTCATCCGGACAAAGTGGGCCAGATAAGGAACAAGTCCTCCTGGCCCAAGGTGGTTTGTAAACAACTGGGGTACCACCAGCACACACACATTGCAAATGTAAATCAGCTCGGGCCACCACTAGAACTTTATGAAGCTAGGTAGGTAAGACAAGGGGACCCCATAGAATCCCACACACGATTAGGCACGCTCGTCAAGAAACACAATACCCGGAACTCGGGACCTAGGTGACTCAAATGGAACAAAACACCTGGCGGGAACAGCCCGGTCTCCCATGATTAGTCAAGTATAATATTAACATCTTAATGATAATAAATATCAACCAACTTCTTTAAATAACATGATATCCCAAACCATAACATAGGTTAAGCAGCAAGTTTTCCTACTAATACTAAGAAATGGCTGAGCAGCGGTAACTTAGCAATACAATATTTTGCTGGGATGTGGGGATCATGGCTGTTTGGGGTTGATTGTGGAATGAACATGGTGGATAGGATCAAACAAATGTTCTAGACTACAGCTAGGCAGGTAGGCAGAAAGGTATCAAGTAATGGTATAAATCTTCCCCTTGCCTGGGTAATCGGTCGTCGAAGCAGACGTAGCAGGCTCCTCGGGCTCGGTGTCGGAAATCTCCACGTAAGTCTCCTCGGCAGTCTCAGGTGCTAACGTAAAGTACCGGCAAGGAAAAGCACACAAGTAAGCAATGGGTGCAATGCACAGGCAAAGATTGTATGGCCAAGTTTAATCGACATGATGTGACCCTATCTAGTCAGATTTAAATGAAGGTGGTGACGACACATCAACAACTTCATATGAAATTATTTACATTGAATGGCTTCGGTCTTAGCCTTAATTTTGGTGTAATTAACATGGCAACATGACATGATCAACAATGCAATTAACAGAAATAAATACAACATGGAAGTAAATCATCGATTCCGGAGACGGAGAGATGTCGTTGAACTTGACATCGGAAAGGGGCAACAAAAGAAAGGAACCCAGCCACATTGCATATGACAATATGCTAGGGGCTGGTTTGATGATGCAAAAATTGAAGATGACATGAAAAGAGACTTGGAATGAAAAGATGATCAGGACTCAACATGCACTGAAGTAGAAGTAAGGCAAGGTCAGGCAAAGCAGGTTTGGCATGGTTAGGTGCTTCACACCATCTCCACATGAGTTGCACAAAACATCACATGGACATCACCATTGAAATCCCTGCAAATTTCTACCCCAAAAACATATATGGCATGTCACACTTTGAATTTGCAAAACAATTTGCAAATACAAAAGAAGTGAGGGGCTTCTTTGCAAAATTACCACTACTCACAAAATTAGAGGCGGCAAACTGCAAGATGAACATCACCACTGTGATCAGTGGGAAATTCTACCCAAGTTCATATATTGGATGCCACAATTTGAGGTGAAGGATCTCCAAGGTTCAAATTCATTTTGAATTTGAATTCAAACCCAAATTGAATTTAAACAGCAAAGAAAAAAAGAAAAGAACAGATAATAAAAAGGGGCTCAGCCCCACTGGGCTGGTTTCGGCCAAAGGCCATTGCTACTCTCCTTCTCCTCAGCCCAGCCCACCTCTGCGAGGGAAAAAAAGAATGGGAAAAAATTAGCCCGGCGAGGGATTCGAGCCCAGGACCTCACCCTTCTCCTCCTAGGTCCAGACCACCGCACTACGCTGCTGAAGCTGACAAGAAACGCGGCCCAGCACTGTAGAAGCACCTCTCCCCCTCTGAACTCTGAAAACACGACACCTCTGAAGGACACGGGTGCAAGGCTGAAACCCGAGACGACGGCTAACTCCGGCGAGCATGGTGTCGCACTCCGGCCATCACTTGGCGAGACAGGTGGGGGAAACCCGAGAGGGGACATCCCTACACACGAGGGTGCCCCTAGATCTGCTGCAGGCTCATCGGAGGCGAGGCGGCTGCCACCCAAAGACGACGAAGCGCTGCGGCAACACTGCCTCAAAAGTTCAGAGCACGGCCACGGGAGCTCTGTTCCGACGACGATGGTGTCGCCCACAGGTGCTTCCGGCCGCACCTCGGTGCACAAGACCGTACACGCCACATCCACGAACACACCTGCGGCGGAACCCGGACCCTAGCGCTACAAAGACGAGGTCGTCGACGATTGAAAACACGGCGGCGCGCAAAACTTCAGACACCTGCAGGTCAGGCGTCGACGGGCGAGCGACAAGAGCTCAAGGTGGCTCCTTGCAGCCAAACGCACGTCCTGGACACACCTAGAGCGCGCGCATACACGCTCCAGACACGCCATGGGAAAGGCGGCCTCGGCAGCTCGGCTATGACTTCACCCGACGGCCGAAAAACGACGGCGCGCTCGGGACCGCGACCTACTTGCTACGGTAGGAAAGGGAACCTTTGAGGCTCACCTTGGGGATGTTGCAGATGACCCCGAGCCGAGACGTGGAGGAAGGAGCCGTTCACCGCCGTCGTGGAAGGAGGGGACCGCGGCGACCCTTGTCGGCGCGGAGGCGGCTGCGAGGTCCCGGCTCGTCCTGCATGGCATGGATAGGGAGGTGAGGTGCTGGTGACGGTGTATGCGAGCGCTCGGCCATAAATTTGGCACGGCGGCAAGAAATTTCGAAGGAAACGGCCGGCGGCCATGGCGGAATAGGGGAGGGAAGAGGAGACGAACCCGGCGGCGGCGATGGGAGACGAGTGGGGAAACGGAACCCTAGGGTTCCAGGGGTCTCCAGGAGCGCAGGATATAAGGGGTGAAGGCCCCTGGCCACGTCGGCAGGCGTCGACATCGATGGCGTCGCCGGTGTGAGAGAATAGGCCGGCGGGGACCTCTCCACGCTGGAAAGGCGACGACCCCCAGTCGCCTGATCAAGATCCGACGGCGAATGAACACTCCGCGTACCTCTTCGCTGGCACGGGCCAGGTGGGCTGCGGACAAGGGGAGGCCTAGATGGGCCAGGCCTGCTGGACTGCCTCCCGAGAGAAGAAAAAAAAAGGGTTTTTCCATTAAAAAGATAACAAAAATTCCCAAGACTTTTTGTGGCCGATCCACAAAAGATAAAAACATATAAAAATATGATTTGGAAACCTTGGAATATTCTCCATTTTCTAAAATTGGTTTGACCAATTTTTGAGCAACTAAAATGTGGGGGCATTTTTGAAAATTCAAATCACATTGAACTGTGGCCCAAATTTTTAGAGTTGCAAAAAATGGGGCAAGGCTTTTAAAAAGCTTGGGACGGGCAAGGAATTGGCTATGCCAAGTTCTAGGTCAAGGAGAGCATGCATGCAACAAGGAAAAATCTTCAAACACCCTTCTTGAACCAAATTGGATGCAAACTCAAACAACCCAAATGAGCTCCAATCCCAATGCAAATTTAAATCACCACATGAAATTATAATATTTAGCATCATGCCAAGTTACAAAGTCAACAGACAAAGTACAATCTCATGGTGATTTTCATTTATTGCACATGGGCTATTACAGCACTCCCCCACCAACACAGGATCTCGTCCCGAGATCTAAGCCTGAAACAACTCGGGATACTCACAACGGAGATGATCTTCACGCTCCCACGTTGCTTCCTTCTCCGAATGATGTGCCCACTGAACTTTCATGAACTTGACGGTCTTGTTGCGAGTCTTGCGCTCGGACGTCTCAAGAACACGGACTGGACGCTCTGAGTAGGAAAGGTCCGCACTCATCTGTATGTCGCCCAAGTCCCAAGTCAACAGCCTGCTCTGGCTGCTTGAAGCACTGCTTTAGCTGGGACACATGGAACACGTCATGCACCATGTACAGACTCTCTGGAAGCTCGAGTCGAAAGGCAAGAGGTCCTCTAGTCTCAAGGATGCGGAAAGGTCCGACAAATCTTGGAGAGAGCTTTCCCTTGATACCAAAGCGGTGAGTGTCGTGGTAATACTAAAGGCATACCCCTAAGCGAGGGAAACCCAGGGGTATCCTTAAGCCCCGGGTTTCCCCAAAGCACATCAAGCAAAACACGAAGCATTGGCGATCTCCGAGTAACATGTTACTCGAGGACCAGGAGTCGTTTCCAAGTAAGCGACTACTCGGAAGTGTAGCAAGATCCGAGTAGACCGATACTCGGAAGTAGTCGGCGAGGCCCCCCTACTCGGAAGATGGGAAACGCAACGGACGGGAGGCATTTAATGATGCAGGCGTTTTCCTCCTATTTCATTAGTAGTAATGGGCATACCATTTTGTATTTAAGTACGTATTTAATCCTGTAATTAAGAGCCATTTAAGCCAAGGTATTAAGGAGGCAGGGGCGCACTCTATATAAGCCACCCCCTCCCCTTTGGCATGGGCACGCGCACACTTTTCCCCTTCTCAGTATTCTGAGGAAAGAACACCCCAGTAAGCCTGGGACAGGACTAAGGTTTTTATCTCCAAGGAGAGGCCTAACCTGTATATTCCTCTTGCGTCAACCCACTCTACGTACAGATTCATTTAGCTCCCTTCATACCCCTATACTCATTGTCAGATTTACAACCACGACAGTTGGCGCCCACCTTGGGGCTGAGTTGATCAGCAATCGTAGAGATGGCATTTTCCTCGTCCTTTTCGTCGACTCGCGGCTCTGAGCTCATCGTCGGAGAGGTTTTCTGTTTTGGATCGCTAGCTTTCATAGCTGACGATTTGGCCTGGTTAGCGGATTCCCCGCTCCAGGCACAATTGCTGCCCTCAAGGGGCAGCGTCCACTTCTGAGCTGACGAATCAGGGGCCCTGCGCCTCCAGCTGTCGGCTCATCGTCAAACGCCCGCGCTGCTATCTATTCGCCACAAGAAGAAGCGCTCGGGCCGTCCGCGCGCTCACCATTGTGGAAATTCGGTCAAGGTCCAGCAGGTGGCGGTCATTGACTCGGTGGAGTCAGCCCACAAGGCCTTGGGAGAACTGATCGCAAGAGAAGGCTCCACGGCTTCTCTCTTGCCTCTGTTCGACTTGGTTGAGGAAGAAGGCATGGCAGCGTCTGACCCCGAGTCAAGCGCCGAGCAAGAAGGCAGCAGCGGCACCCCTGTCGCGGTTGCGGAAGTATCTATGGCCGAGACTCCGCCCTCCCAACCATCTCAAGCTCGGGACACTAACGCCCGAGATGAACCGAACAGTCCATCCAAGGCCGGCACTCGGGAGCCGACCCGACGTGTTTCAGCCTTCCGAAGGTTGGAGCTCGGAGATTCAAGTCGGCAACCTCGTCCACCTACCCGGGAGGAGCGAGAAGAGGCGGAAGCGGCCGAGCGACTGCTTAATACCCCAATTGACACGAGCACTCCAGAAGGGCGAGGCCTGGAGGCAGCCAGGCTAACCAATTTGGCTGAGCGGGAGCGTCTGGCCGAGCTGGAAAACACTCTCGAGCGCCAAGCTCGGGAAGTAGCTCGGCTCAGACAAAACAGAACCAGTCGTCAACTGCGGGGCCCAGGTAGAGAACCTTTCCGAGCTATGGGCACCCCAATCGAAAATCTCATAGCGGCAACTCGGATCGCAAACTCTCTGCAGCCCAGTGGATCGGCAACGGAAGAAATTCAGCACCTGGCGTTCCTCTTGCAAGCCGCAGTCGATCAAAACGCTGCTGTCAGCCAATCACAACAGTGAATCCATTCCCAAGTTCCCCCTGCAAGGACGTCACTGTCAGTACACACGCCCTTTGGGGAAGCACGGAGGAACAGAAACAGTTCGCCTCGGCGCGGACATGAACCTCGAGGAGATCACCGCCAAGAGCAATATCGGCATGAAGACCTCAGAAGAACAGAAGCCCGTGGGATGGGTCGGCCCGCACCTCGGAGGGAGGAGTTCCCACGGCACCGAGACGACCGTTATCTCGACATTGAAGACGACGCCCGAAGCCATCTTGTTCAGACCCGAGTCGACCGCGCCAGAACTCATCGTCAGGATCAGGCTCGGCCCTCAATGGCCACAGGACCGGTCTGCTTCAGCGAAAGGATTCGGTCTACCCCCATTCCTCCACACTTCAGGATAGCCCAGGGGGTGGACAAATACCGAGGTGATGCTAAACCTCAAACATGGCTGGATGATTACAGAATAGTCGTGCAGATCGGAGGGGGCGGTGACGAGATAGCCATGATGCACCTGCCGTTGATGTTAGAGGGCTCGGCTCGGGCGTGGCTGAATCAGCTACCCCCAAGTAGCATTTGGGTTTGGGAAGACCTCGAAAGAGTATTCATCAAGAATTTTGAGGGGACCTACAAGAGGCCCGGAGGCCTGACCGAGCTGCAACTGTGCGTCCAGGGCAACACCGAGACAACTCGGGACTACATCCAGAGGTGGATCACACTCCACAACTCGGTCGAAGGAGTCTCCGAGTTCCAGGCCATTCACGCTTTTAAGCAGGGGGTCAAGTAGAAGGAATTAAGTCTCAAGCTGGCAAGGTCACCGCACATCACCTCACTCGGGAAGATGATGGAGATAGCAAACAAGTACGCCAACGGCGAGGAAGAAATACGGCAGAAGAATCAGCAGCATAGAGGAGGTGGCAGCTCGGCACCGAACCCTAAGCAGAAGACCGCAAACAACAAGAGAAAGGCGGAGGACACCCCAACAGACGCAGAGCTGGTGGCAGCAGCAAATGCTTCGGGCCTTCATGGCAAGGGTCAAGCACGAAGGGAGTGGCAACCGAGGCAAAAAAAACCGTCCAACGACGATGAAGTTCTGGATCAGCCCTGTCCTCTCCACACCACCCGCGATGCCGAGGGAAAGGTGGTTATCCCAAAGCATACAGCTCGGCAGTGCCGCCTGATCAAGAGAGCAGCCCAGAATGCAAGAACAGGCCCCCAGAAAGACAAGGAGACCGGGAAGAAGAAAGCACCCAGCCCGGAACTGGACAGCGAAGGTTTCCCGCGGGAGGACGGAGTGTTGGTCATCTTCGCAGGATGATAATCGAAGAGGGTGGAAAAAATAAGGTTCAGAGAAGTCAACTCGGCGGCTCCAGCAGTTCCGAGTTACATGAAGTGGGCCGACGTCCCCATCACTTTTGATCAGTTGGACCACCCTCCTCACATTCCTCACCCGGGAAGACATGCCCTGATTGTGGACCCTTTGCTAGAAACGGAAAATGGTAACTTCAGGATCAGGAATGTCTTGATAGACGGCGGCAGCGGAATTAACATCCTGTATGCAAGCACTCTGAAGAGCATGAACATCCCGATGTCCAAACTCCGCAAAAGCTACCTGGAATTTCATGGGATAATCTCGGGGGAAAAAGCGTACTCACTCGGAATGATCTCCCTCAATGTGGTCTTCGGTACTCCGAGTAACTTCTGGAAAGAAAGGATCACCTTTGAAGTAGTGGACTTCCCGAGTGCGTATCACGCTTTACTCGGAAGGTCGGCCTACGCAAAAGTTATGGCCATCCCCTGTTACGTCTACCTGAAGCTCAAGATGCCCGGCCCTCACGGCATGATCACTGTCTCAGGAGACTACAAGCAAGCTGAAGACCTGCTGCAGAAAGGCTCCCTGATAGCTGATCAGCAGATGGCCGAGGTCGAATTGGCCGAATACAAGAAGAAGGTCGACTCGTCCGAGTTGCTGCAGCCAAAGAAGACATCGTCATTCGAGTCGGCCGGAGAAACCAAGAGGGTGCAGATACACCCAACAGATGAAGGCAAGTACACCAACATCGCTACCGATCTGGATCCCCAATAGGAACTCGAGCTCGTCAACTTCCTCCGTGAGAATTGGGACATTTTCACGTGGAAGCCCTCCGACATGCCTGGAGTCCCAAGGGAGTTAGCCGAGCACAAGTTGCATGTAGATCCGAAGGCAAGACCGGTAAAAGAGTCCCTCCGACGGTTTTCCTCTGAGAAAAGGAAGGCCATCGGGCAGGAAATAGCTAGACTATTAGCAGCCGGATTCATTAGGGAAATCTTCCACTCCGAGTGGTTAGCAAATCCTGTAATGGTTCCGAAGAAGGATAAATCTTGGAGAACTTGTGTCAATTTTCGCCATATCAATAAAGTTTGTCCCAAAGACCATTTCCCTCTTCCTCGTATTGACCAGATTGTGGACTCCACATTAGGTTGCGAGAGATTATGTTTCCTCGATGCATACTCGGGTTACCACCAAATCCGACTATATGAACGAGACGAACTCAAAACGGCGTTTATAACCCCATTCGGATGTTTTTGTTACATCACGATGCCATTCGAACTAAGGAACGCAGGCGGCACGTACCAGCGCATGATGCAGAATTGTCTGATCTGGCAGATCGGCAGGAACGTGGAAGTCTACGTGGACGACATCGTAATCAAATCGGCTAAAGGGAATAGTTTGCTAGCAGACCTAGCAGAAACTTTCCAGAGCCTCCGAGCCTACAGCATCAGGCTTAATCCTGAAAAGTGCGTTTTCGGCGTGCCAGCAGGGAAGCTACTCGGATTCATTGTCTCCGAGCGAGGGATAGAAGCCAACCCGAAAAAAATCGTGGCAATTTAGAACATGAAACCTCCCAAGCAGCTCCGAGACGTCCAAAAGTTAACAGGCTGCCTCGCAACACTCAGTCGGTTTATTTCCAGATTAGGAGAGAAAGCCCTACCTCTCTACCAACTGATGAAAAAATCGCCGAATTTCGTCTGGATGGAAGAGGCTCAAATAGCTTTCGAAGAGCTCAAGAAACAATTGTCAACTCGGCCAGTCCTGGCAGCACCCCAGGAAAAAGAGCCGCTCTTGCTGTATATCGCTACCACAAGCCGAGTCGTCAGCATAGCCATAGTGGTGGAGAGAGAAGAAGAAGGAAAAGCACAGAAGGTGCAAAGACCGGTGTACTACATCTCCGAAGTCCTCACACCATCCAATCAGAGATACCCTCACTACCAGAAGATAGCAATGGGGATTTACCTGGCGTCTCAGAAGCTCACACATTACTTTCAGGATCATTCCATCACAGTGGTCTCTGAAGCCCCCCTGGCAGAAATTATGAACAACAGATATTCAACAGGCAGAATAGCAAAATGGAGTTTGGACCTACTCCCCTTTGACCTCAATTACCAAGCTAAGAAAGCAATCAAGTCACAAGCACTGGTGGACTTCCTAGCCGAGTGGATTGAAGTCCAACACCCCCCACAGCCAACACCAGAACATTGGACAATGTTCTTTGATGGCTCCAAGATGCTACATGGCGCAGGGGCAGGGGTGGTACTAGTCTCACCCAGAAAGGATGAGATGCGATACGTCCTCCAAATCCATTTCCCAGCAACAAACAACGAGGCATAATATGAAGCTCTTCTGTATGGCATGCGAATGGCTATCTCACTCAGAGTCAGGAGACTTATGGTATTCGGAGATTCAGACTTGGTAATCAACCAAGTAATGAAAGAGTGGAACATCCGAAGCCCAGCAATGACAACCTACTGTGTAGCAGTGAGAAAATTGGAGAAAAAATTTGATGGGCTGGAGCTCCATCACATCCCAAGGGTTAAGAATCAGGCAGCAGACGACCTTGCCAAATTGGGTTCCACCCGCGGACAGATCCCACCAGGGATCTATCTGGAACACCTACATTCCCCTACAGTCAAAGAAGATCCCTTCCTGGAGGCAGATCCAAACATGATTCCCGACAAGAACATCCCCGGCAAAGAAGACATACCCGCAGTAGTTGACATGGTGTTTGATGTGGAAGTCATTCCCCCCGAGTGGAAACGCCCAATCCTTGACTATCTGCAAAAACAAGAGTTGCCCGACGATGAGGTAGAAGCCAAACAGATAGTCCGCAAGTCCAAATCCTACTCGGAGATCAACGGAGAGCTGTACAGGAACAGCATCACTCATGTCCCCCAGCGATGCATCTCTGAGGAAGAAGGCCGCTGCATACTGCAAGAAATCCACTCGGGAGATTGTGGACATCATGCTTCAAGTCGAACGTTAGTGGCAAAAGCTTTCCGAGCTGGTTTCTTCTTGCCCGGCGCCCTCAGCGATGCCGGTACATTGTGGACCATTGCGAGGGCTGTCAGTTTTACGCCAACCAGCCTCGCAAACCAGCTTCCGACCTGAAGACCATCCCCCTAGCCTGGCCATTTGCAGTATGGGGATTGGATATGATTGGACCACTCCGAACGGGCAAGCATGGCTTCACCCACATTCTGGTCGCCGTAGACAAGTTTACAAATGGATAGAAGCAAAGCCTATCAAGACCCAAGACTCCGCTACAGCAGTCAGTTTCATGTAGGGCATCGTCCATCGATTCGGCGTCCCGCATGACATCATTACTGATAATGGATCGAACTTCAACTCAGCCGAATTCAAGAAATTCTGTTGGTCCAATGGCATCCAGATCAACTTCGCCTCAGTCACACACCCACAGTCCAATGGCCAAGTCGAACGAGCCAACGGACTAATACTCAAAGGAATCAAGCCTCGGCTCCTCCGGGAACTAAAGGAAGCAGCGGGCGCCTGGGTTGATGAACTCCCTTCAGTCTTGTGGGGATTGCGCACAACTCCAAATCGCTCAACTCGGTCAACCCCCTTCTTCCTCGTCTACGACTCAGAAGCAATCCTCCCGAGTGACCTCAAGCACAATGCACCCCGTATAAACCAGTACACAGAAGCTGAAGCCGAAGAAGCACGGCAAGACGGCGTCGACCTCCTAGAAGAGGAACGAAATTTAGCTCTCAACCGCTCGACGTTTTATCAGCAAGACCTTTGCCGATATCACAACCGACACGTCCGAGCCCGCTCCTTCCAAGAAGGTGACATTGTACTTCGCATCAAGCAAACTTCGGATCACAAATTAGCTCCCCCATGGGAAGGCCCGTTTATCATCTCCAGAGTACTGCACAATGGGGCCTATCACCTGTACGATGTAACCAATAAGATAGAAGAGCCTCATGCCTGGAACGCCCAGTTACTGCGCTGATTCTATGCATGAGCAAGATTGTAAGATATGAATAAAAATTACTTGTACGACTAGCGCGCCTTATTCCATCCGTTTTCATTACATAAAAACATATTTTCTTTCGAGATGCGAGAAGCTCGGATGAACACTATCAATCAGGTTCTCCATTGTGACGCCCCCAAAATCAATCCGTGTACAGTAATCATACACGCAGGGTACACGACTGAGATTAGGGTACCACGGTGAGAATATCACAGCACAACACTAAACACAAAAGGATAAACCAATATGTTACAATAAAGGGGGGGTCACGCGGACCCGAATACATAAGTTATACAAGCCATAATATCTGAGTACAGACATAGTTAGTCAAGTTTTGCCTTAAGAAGGCTAGCACAAATAACATCAGAGATACAGATCGAAAAGGCAAGGCCTCCTGCCTGGGAGCCTCCGAAACTACTCCTGGTCCTGGTCAGCGGGGGTCTCGACGTAGTAGTATCCGCCTCCGGGGTACTCCTGCTCCTGGGCTCCAGCGTCGACTGCAGCGGCCGATCAGGCAAAACATAAAAGGGGAAATAAAGCAAAGGTGAGTATCTAGTATACCCGTGAGTCTTACGTCCGCTACTAAGCATTATGCATTCTTATCAACGGAAAAGGGAGGTTGTATATATAGTGGACTGCAAGATAGAAATCAGAATAAGGGTAAGAAGCTAGGCCTATCAAAGACTAGCATCTTCCGACGTTGTCTTGCAGCATGAGAGGAGAAACAGCCAACAGTTCATATAAAGCAATAAAGTAACAATGAGGCAGAAGTTGCTGCAACATTGTATAATATGAGTTGGAATGATTAATAATAACAATGCCTCCGAGTTCCCCTCCTCGACTTCCCTGCGAGGAAGAAGACCCGGAACCATACAGTTTAATAGTAATAGTTTGTAGTGGTAAGATCCAGCTTCAGCATAAAGCGTCATGTTGCCGTGGACACGGCTATTCGAATAGATTAAACTCCCTGCAGGGGTGCACTACTGTTCAGCCTGCACGCTCGAATCTCCAGGGTGGCGTGAACCTTGTTAGGGAACGCCCCACCGAGGCTATCCGACACGACGCAGCCCATCCTAGGCTCAGCAGAGAGGCCATCCGCCGGACTATATCCTATGCGCCAAGGGGTCTAGGTCCCTCACCCTTGCACGCTCCTGCACGGTACGAGACTGGCCGGTGAAGCAAAAGCAAATCCAAACACACCTGCTGCAGCAAATAAGACAAGATCGCTTCCCGGCTATCAGCCCGTGGTACTGCTGACGTCTGAAGAGCTTTCGGACAAACTACGACGCGGAGGGCCCACACCGTAATCCCACGTGTAGGTAGTGCGTACAGACCAACGGGTCTCTCAAGTCATCCGCTGAACCATTTAGCATTTTAATATTATCTCGCAGACAACCGTTATCGTTGTCTGACTAACAACACAACGGACAACGAACAACAACAAGGCCCACCGGTAACGTCGGGGCCTGCCCTGTCGTCCCGTCAAAGCGCGCGGTTACCGACAAGGTGAACCGTCTCCTTACCTTGTCTCGCGTGGGCTCTTGGTAGAGCTCGACTTTTGCGTGGTTTGGTAACTCTCGCGAGATACGAGCAGGGGCCAAGCACGCCAGTAACGTCGGTCGTACCCTCCCTGTCGTTCCCGACACAATACCGCTCGCGGGCACCGTTGGGTCGCCCGACTTCTTACCTTAAGGACAACCGATGTTCAGGACCCTATGGCGGCAAGACAAAGTCAGCCTCGAGTGGAGTACAAGGATTACTCCTTGATAGCTCACACTTGAGGTGACTAGGCATAACCCAGATAGGGGCCTTTGGCGGTGTCTGCTTTGTTCCGTACCTGTGCAGTTGTATATATTGTATCCGTGTTCACCCCCCTGAGTGATCACGCCCCGCTATCTAGTCCTAGCTAACAATGCGCAGGGTTCACTGCTGAATATATGCATAATTATAACAGGCAGCATAGGATAAAGGAAGGTACATCAAGGGGCGACAAAAACAGACTATGCAATTGAATAGGATTCTAATCGTAGCAGCAGCAGTAACCATGCCTAGTGCAAGAAAGTACGGAAAAGGTAGGCGATATCTGGGGAAGAGAATGGCTCTGCTTGCCTGGAAGCTCGACGGTAGGGGTCGGGTCGTCGACGAAGTAGTCGTACCCGGCAGCAGTGTAGTCGGCGGTAGCAGCGGGGTCTACCGGAGAATAAAGGGGGGAGAAACAGTAAATACAAAGCAAGAAATGCAAACATATTAATGACATGACAATTGTAAAGTTAACGGTGTTCTAACGCAGTGCAAAGTACGTTGCTCGGAGCGGGAATTCATCCGGGGATGAACTGCCAGCTCCGGGTGATTACCGGACAGGGTGTCCGGAGGGGGGAGGGTTCATGCCGGAGGTGTCGTGGACATCCTACAAAGATAACGGGGGTGTATACGTATTAGTTGAACCATTCCGGACAACTTTCGTGTTCCGAATAAATTCGTCCGGGTACTTTTTATCGGTACCGGGAATTACCGACAGACAGCCCGGAGGGGGGGATGTCGATGATCGGTGTGTTAGGGGGGTGAGGTAGACATACGGATAGCGTATCCGTATTCGTTATATTTTTCTGATCAATTTTCATGTATAAAGTTTTTGAATCTGACTTACGGTTTAAAAGATATTCAAAATCAAAGTTTAAATCATTTTTAAAAGAATTTCTGGAATTATTTTTATTAATAAAACGGTAACATTATCCACAACAGGGTTGACCAGGTCAAACTGACCAGTGGGTCCCACTGGTTAGCCTCACAGTTAATAAAACATTTTAATTAAATCTAATTAACAGTGGGGCCCCACATGTCATACTAACAGAAATAAATTAAATCAGTAAACTAATTATCTTACAAGTGGGACCCATGGGTCATTGACACAGCGGTTAACTAATCATTTTTAATTAAATTAAAGGCATGGGCCCACATGTCATAGTCAGTGGGGTTAGTCCTAACAGTTTTTATTAATTTTAATCACTGGATAATTAACAGCGGGGGTGGCCCACTGTCATTGGCCCATTAGTGGCAAATGGAGTTTCCGACGAAGGGGGGCCACAGGTCAGTGGCACCAGCCACTGCCTGCGTACGCCGGCAGCGAGCAGCGCCATGGCCGGCGACTGTGTGCTCGCCACAGGCCGCCGGAGGGGGCGCCCCCAAGCTTGTTCGAACCAGCGAGGAGCGGCGCATCGCCTGGTGGTCGTAGCAGCGCGAGGCATGGCCGGAGTTGAGGGCTAGGTCAAGGATGGCGGGCCAGTGCTACGGGCTCCAATGGCGTCTTTCTCCTCGCGGCGAATCCTTCCGTTCTGTCGCACCAAATCGAACACACGGACCCGTGGGAACTCGTAGGAGTCAAACGCGTGAGCTACGGGGGCTTAGGTGCACGGCAACTTCAACAATGGCGGCCGCCGGAAAATGCAAAAGGGGGCTTGTGTCCTAGGGCTAATCGGGCAACGACGAGCACAAGCAGGGGGTAGCGGTGCTCACCAGGAGGAAAGTAGTGGTGGCAGCGGGCGCGGGGACGAACGGTGGCGTCGGGAATTCGAGCTCGATCTCGCCGGCCGGAGGTAGACGAAGGCGACGATTCCGGCGCGTGCAGTGGCTCCGGGCTTCTCCTCTTCAGCTCCGAGACGAAGACGGCGAGGGCGCGTCGATTGGACACAGGGGAGTGAGCTAGAACGGCGAGTCGCCGCGGTGGTTCGCTGTGGTGTCCATGGCGGGCTCGGGCAGAGGTGAGAACGACGGGGGAAAGCGGCTCTGAGCGAGACCTGGGGGGGCGATTCTAGGGTTAGGGCACGGGCCAGTGGTGCCTCGGGGTAACGAGTAGGCAGCCGGGGAGCTGCGATGGCCGCCACGGCGACGGCCTCTGCCGTGGCGCCATGGATGCGCGACACTGCGAGGTGAACAGGGGAGGGGATGACCGGGGTGGGCCGATGGGCTGTCGGGCTGGATTCGGTCCAGGGGGGAGGGGGTCGGGTTGGGCCAGTGAAGGGGAGGGGGTTAGATAGGTTTTTCTTTTTTTCTTTTCTTTTTCTTTTTTGTAATTTCTCTTTTGCATTTCATTTATCTGTTTACAATTTTGGTAAAAATATGTTAGGTGCCTCAAAATTAGAACAACAGTATATAGCAGTGCCACAAAAGTTTTTGCAGCAAAAGAAAATCATTAGATATTTCCTTTAAATATTAAATGCCCAAAGTAAGGGTTTTAACCTACTGTTTGAATTGTTTGGAATTTTCCATAGCACAATAAATACCCATGACCACATTGGCATGGTCCAATGATTATTTGGGATTTTATAAAAGTGGTTCCAAGATTTTTGGAAAAGATTTATTGTCACCCTATTTTTAATATTCATCAAAAGGCATTTTAGGGTTTGTTTGAATTTTATTTCAAATGGCTTGGACTGTGTTTTCATCCGTGATGATTAAGGCTCATGGTTCCCTTTGCTTGCAACAATATCAAAGGATAATTAGAATTTGAACTGAACCAGTTGATCAAAAAAAAGTTTTGAACAGTAGAGATGAACAGTAACCCTGATTACTGTTCACTGACAGTGAGGGTGTTACAAATCTCCCCCACTACAAGAATTCTCGTCCCGAGAATTTAGGTGGTAGATGGGAAAAGATCGGGGTATTCCTCACGAAGACGATCTTCGCGTTCCCAAGTGGCTTCATCTTCAGAATGATTCGACCACTGAACTTTGAGGAACTTGGTTGTCTTGTTGCGGGTATTACGTTCAGACTGATCGAGAATGCGGCTCGGATGTTCTTGATAAGTCAAGTCCTGTTGCAGTTCGATCATATCATGTTCCACTTCGCGAATTGGGTCCTTAAAGCAGCGTCGGAGTTGCGACACGTGGAAGACATCGTGGACTTGAGAGAGGTTCGGCGGCAATTCCAAACGGTATGCCACTGGTCCACTCCGGGAAAGAATACGAAACGGGCCAATGTAGCAAGGAGCTAACTTGCCTTTGATTCCGAAACGATGAGTGCCCCTCATGGGAGTGACACGAAGATAAGCTTGTTCGTCGGGCTGGTAGACCATTTCCTTGTGCTTGCGGTCATAGTTGCTTTTCTGGCGGGACTGAGCAGCTTTCAAGTGTTCACGAATAACGCGAACCTGATCTTCAGCATGATGTATGATGTCTGGACCAATGAGAGTTCGTTCCCCAGTTTCTGACCAATTCAGAGGGGTTCGACACTTACGTCCATAGAGAACTTCAAAGGGTGCCATCTTCAAACTAGCCTGATAGCTATTGTTGTTCGAGAATTCAGCAAATGGAAGAGATTCCTCCCATTTCTTACCGAATGAGATGACACAAGCTCGGAGCATATCTTCAAGCACTTGGTTGACTCGTTCGATTTGTCCTTGCGACTGGGGGTGATAAGCGGTGATGAAATTTAGGTGAGTGCCCATAGCTTCTTGGAAACTATCCCAGAACTTCGAGGTGAAAATGCTGCCTCGGTCGGAACTGATCTCCAACGGAATACCGTGGAGGGAAAAAATTCTGGAAACATACAAGTCTGCCAACTGACTAGCAGAGATCGTCTCCTTGACTGGAAGAAAGTGGGAAACTTTGGAGAATCGGTCGATGACGACAAAGATGGCATCATGACCCTTCTGCGATCGGGGAAATCCGGTGACGAAGTCCATTTCAATCTTGTCCCATTTCCATTCAGGAATAGAGAGTGGTTGCAGAGTTCTAGCAGGTCTTTGATGTTCTGCTTTGACGCGACGGCAAACGTCACACTCATCAACATAACGAGCAATGTCTTGTTTCATGTTGGACCACCAGTACCGCTGACGAATGTCTTGGTACATCTTGGTACTACTAGGGTGAATCGACAAAGGTGTATCATGAGCTTCCTTCATGACGTGCGGGGCGTAGTTCAGGTTGGGCCTGTTTATGGGGACCACTAGCCGACCCTTGAAGTACAACGTACCATCATCGGCAATAGTGAAGGATGAGGGCTTTCCACTCTCGACATACCGCTTAATCCTCGGAATGTCAGAGTCATATCCATGTGCAAACTTCATGCGGTTGTATAAGTCTGGTTCGATAACCAGGGAATATACATATCCCTGCGGAACAATTTCGATGTTCAGCTTGCGGAGCTCTTCATACAGGCATGGCTGTTGCACTTGAACTTCAAGTTCACTACAATAGGCTTTGCGGCTTAAGGCATCGGCCACCACATTAGCTTTTCTAGGGGTGTAAGAAATTCCCATATTGTAGTCGGCTATTGTCTCGAGCCATCTCTGTTGGCGGAGATTCAGGTCGGGCTGCGTAAACAGGTACTTCAGGATTTGGTGGTCGGTGAAGATCTCGCAACGATTACCGACGAGGTAATGTCGCCACAGCTTCAATGCATAAATTACCGCTGCCAATTCGAGATCATGAGTTGGATAGTTTTCTTCGTGAGCACGCAACTGACGAGAGCCATAAGCAATCACTTTGCGCTCTTGCATTAGGACACAGCCTAATCCTTGACGAGACGCGTCGCAATAAATCACGAAGTCCTTCTGAGTATCAGGCGGAGCAAGCACTGGGGGTGAAGTGAGCTTGTCCTTGAGAGCTTGAAAACTTTCTTGACATTTATCAGTCCACTCAAACTTGACGCCTTTGTGAAGCAGGTTAGTCAGAGGCTTGGAAATCTTGGAGAAATTCTCGACAAAACGGCGGCAATAGCTGGCAAGGCCGAGGAAACTTCGGACTTGCTTGACAGTCCTGGGCGGAGTTCAGTCAAGAATAGCCTGAATACGTTCGGGGTTGACGGCAACACCATCCTTGGAAATCACATGACCAAGGTAGGTTACTTCGGGAAGCCAGAACTCACACTTAGAATACTTAGCATAGAGTTTGTGTTCTCGAAGCTTTTCCAGTATAAGACGAAGATGTTCAGCATGTTCTGCATCGGTCTTGGAGTAAATCAATATATCATCCAGATAAACCACGACAAACTTGTTGAGATATTCCATGAATATAAAGTTCATCAATCTGGAGAAAGTGGCTGGGGCATTCGTCAAGCCAAAGGACATGACAGTGTACTCGTATGAACCATAGCGAGTAATGAATGCGGTCTTCGGGATGTCCTCATCACGGACCCGGATCTGATGGTAACCCAACCTTAAGTCGAGTTTTGAAAACACCGTGGATCCAGCAAGTTGATCATAAAGATCATTGATCCGAGGGAGGGGGTACTTGTTCTGTATCGTGGCCTGGTTGATAGGTCGGTAATCTTGGACCAAACGGTTCGTGCCATCACTCTTCTTGACAAAGAGCGAAGGTGCTCCCCAAGCAGAGGAACTTGGACGGATGAAGCCTTTCTCGAGGGCCGTGTCGATCTCCTTCTTCAATTCAAGGAGGTGGTGAGGTGGCATCTTATATGGGCGCTTGGCAATAGGGACGGTGCCAGGCTTCAAGTCGATGACGAATTCAACTTCTCTAATCGGGGGTATCCCCGGCAGTTCTTCTGGGAATACGTCGGTAAAATCACAAACGATTGGGACTTTCCCAATCCCTTCGAGAGGTCCGACATTCAAGGCATTCAGAGCATATATACGAGCTTCGGCATTCATCGACACAATGGCAGTGTGACTCACAATCGCGCCAGAAGGATGAAAAAGTTGGGTGACCTTGGTGCCACAATAAAGTGCGGCATTGTGGGTTGTCAGCCAATCCATACCCAAGATAAGGTCAATAGTGCAGGTTTTCAGAATATGTGGGGAGACAAGGAACTCAATCCTTTCGATCTCGACGGTGATGTTAGGTGCTAGCATGTCAACGTGACACATGCCGCCGGGTGTTTTAACGGCCAAGGGGGTGCGCATCTTTTCGTGGAATATGCCATGCTTAGATGCAAATGCTCCAGACATAAATGAATGCGATGCTCCTGTATCAAATAAAACAGTAGCAGGTATTGAGTTAACGAGGAGTGTACCCATCACAGTAGCGGGCTGTTCCTGAGATGCTTCAACATCAATGTTGTAAGCATGACCACGAGCATGAGGATTTGACCCAGTATTATAGTTGAGGGTCCCATTGTTGCCACGACCATTTCCGCGGCCAGCAGGGTGAACTACCAGTTGATTCTGTCGCTGAGGGCAGTCTCTGGAAATATGGCCTGGCTGACGACACTTGAAACACAGGCCATCTTGAGGACGGAGGGGTGCAGTCTCAGTCTTCGCCTGTCTCGACATCCAGAAAGGATGAGATGCAGACCCAGAAAGGATGAGATCCGATACGTCCTCCAAATCCATTTCCCAGCAACAAACAACGAGGCAGAATATGAAGCTCTTCTGTATGGCATGCGACTGGCTATCTCACTCGGAGTCAGGAGACTTATGGTATTCGGAGATTCAGACTTGGTAATCAACCAAGTAATGAAAGAGTGGGACATCCGAAGCCCAGCAATGACAACCTACTGTGTAGCAGTGAGAAAATTGGAGAAAAAATTTGATGGGCTGGAGCTCCATCACATCCCAAGGGTTAAGAATCAGGCAGCAGACGACCTTGCCAAATTGGGTTCCACCCACGGACAGATCCCACCAGGGATCTATCTGGAACACCTACATTCCCCTACAGTCAAAGAAGATCCCTTCCTGGAGGCAGATCCAAACATGCTTCCCGACAAGAACATCCCCGGCAAAGAAGACATGCCCGCAGTAGTTGACATGGTGTTTGATGTGGAAGTCATTCCCCCCGAGTGGACACGCCCAATCCTTGACTATCTGCAAAAACAAGAGTTGCCCGACGACGAGGTAGAAGCCAAACAGATAGTCCGCAAGTCCAAGTCCTACTCGGAGATCAACGGAGAGCTGTATAGGAACAGCATCACTCATGTCCCCCAGCGATGCATCTCTGAGGAAGAAGGCCGCTGCATACTGCAAGAAATCCACTCGGGAGATTGTGGCCATCATGCTTCAAGTCGAACGTTAGTGGCAAAAGCTTTCCGAGCTGGTTTCTTCTGGCCCGGCGCCCTCAGCGATGCCCGGTACATCGTGGACCATTGCGAGGGCTGCCAGTTTTACGCCAACCAGCCTCGCAAACCAGCTTCCGAGCTGAAGACCATCCCCCTAGCCTGGCCATTTGCAGTATGGGGATTGGATATGATTGGACCACTCCGAACGGGCAAGCATGGCTTCACCCACATTCTGGTCGCCGTAGACAAGTTTACAAAATGGATAGAAGCAAAGCCTATCAAGACCCAAGACTCCGCTACAGCAGTCAGTTTCATGCAGGGCATCATCCATCGGTTCGGCGTCCCGCATGACATCATTACTGATAATGGATCGAACTTCAACTCAGCCGAATTCAAGAAATTCTGTTGGTCCAATGGCATCCAGATCAACTTCGCCTCAGTCGCACACCCACAGTCCAATGGCCAAGTCGAACGAGCCAACGGACTAATACTCAAAGGAATCAAGCCTCGGCTCCTCCGGGAACTAAAGGAAGCAGCGGGCGCCTGGGTTGATGAACTCCCTTCAGTCTTGTGGGGATTGCGCACAACTCCAAATCGCTCAACTCGGTCAACCCCCTTCTTCCTCGTCTACGACTCAGAAGCAATCCTCCCGAGTGACCTCAAGCACAATGCACCCCGTATAAACCAGTACACAGAAGCTGAAGCCGAAGAAGCACGGCAAGACGGCGTCGACCTCCTAGAAGAGGAACGAAATTTAGCTCTCAACCGCTCGACGTTTTATCAGCAAGACCTTCGCCGATATCACGACCGACATGTCCGAGCCCGCTCCTTCCAAGAAGGTGACATTGTACTTCGCATCAAGCAAACTTCGGATCACAAATTAGCTCCCCCATGGGAAGGCCCGTTTATCATCTCCAGAGTACTGCACAATGGGGCCTATCACCTGTACGATGTAACCAATAAGATAGAAGAGCCTCATGCCTGGAATGCCCAGTTACTGCGCCGATTCTATGCATGAGCAAGATTGTAAGATATGAATAAAAATTACTTGTACGACTAGCGCGCCTTATTCCATCCGTTTTCATTACATAAAAACAGATTTTCTCTCGAGCTGCGAGAAGCTCGGACGAACACTATCAATCAGGTTCTCCATCCGAGCTGTGCGCAGCTCGGACGAGAACTTAGAAAACTAATGTTAAGTGCTCACCAACGCCCCAAAGGCTTGAGGAAGCACAACATCATCTGCATTGAGGACCTTGTATACAAGATCTTCAATAGAAAAAATTTCTAAGTATTCTCAAGCCTAAAGAGGCTTGGGGGCTGCTTAAAGCTATAAAAGCAGGTTTTCTTCCGAGCTGCGAGAAGCTCGGACGAACACTATCAACCAGGTTCTCCATCCGAGCTGTGCGCAGCTCGGACGAGAACTTAGAAAACTAATGTTAAGTGCTCACCAATGCCCCAAAGGCTTGAGGAAGCACAACATCATCTGCATTGAGGACCTTGTATACAAGATCTTCAATAGAAAAAATTTCTAAGTATTCTCAAGCCTAAAGAGGCTTGGGGGTTGCTTAAAGCTATAAAAGCAGGTTTTCTTCCGAGATGTGAGTAGCTCGGACGAACACTATCAATCAGGTTCTCCATCCGAGCTGTGCGCAGCTCGGACGAGAACTTAGAAAACTAATGTTAAGTGCTCACCAACGCCCCAAAGGCTTGAGGAAGCACAACATCATCTGCATTGAGGACCTTGTATACAAGATCTTCAATAGAAAAAATTCTAAGTATTCTCAAGCCTAAAGAGGCTTGGGGGCTGCTTAAAGCTATAAAAGCAGGTTTTCTTCCGAGCTGCGAGCAGCTCGGACGATCACTATCAATCAGGTTCTCCATCCGAGCTGTGCGCAGCTCGGACGAGAACTTAGAAAACTAATGTTAAGTGCTCACCAACGCCCCAAAGGCTTGAGGAAGCACAACATCATCTGCATTGAGGACCTTGTATACAAGATCTTCAATAGAAAAAAATTCTAAGTATTCTCAAGCCTCAGGAGGCTTGGGGGATGCTTAAAGCTATAAAAACAGGTTTTCTTCCGAGCTGCGAGCAGCTCGGATGAACACTATCAATCAGGTTTTCCATTTGAGCTGTGCGCAGCTCGGACGAGAACTTAGAAAACTAATGATAAGTGCTCACCAACGCCCCAAAGGCTTGAGGAAGCACAACATCATCTGCATTGAGGACCTTGTATACAAGATCTTCAATAGGAAATTTTTAAGTACTCTCAAGCCTAAAGAGGTTGGGAGGCTGCTTAAAGTCATAAAAACTTCAAACCTTCACAAAGGCAAGTCAGAAGAAAAGTTCATTCCAAGCAGAGAAACAGAGCACAAGTTCATCACCCAAACGACGGAGCGTCACAACACAACCACAAAGTGCACCTTATTACAAACCCACTCGGCATACCGAGGCAAATATCAAGCAACTGTTTTTTAAGACAATCCATTCATTCCTCGCCCGCCTCGTCCGACTCACTGGTTACACCAGTTGACTCAACGAAGAAATCAAGATCGGGCATCAGTGCGATTCGGCTAGCAGTCTCAGCATAGCGTGGCAAGAAGGAGGTGCAGCTTGGACCTTCTTTCGGATCTCCACCACCAACTCGCTCAAGATTATGGGCCCGCTCCGGAAAATGCGCCTTGGTCAAAGCCAGTGCATAATTCGCACCGCTCCGCGCCACTGAGCGTCTCCACCGAGCCACCTGGTGTGGAGCCTCCTGCAGAACGGGTACAACAGTATCCAACTTCACTCTTCTCTCTTCTTCAGGCGACAGCTTGCTCTTCAAAGCCAGAGTAGCACCCATAACCTCCTTAGCAAATTTCTTCGCTTTGGCGCACCTCATGGTCAGCAACCCCCTAGCCAAAGCAAATTCTGTGGTAATTGGAGAATAGTTATCTCTCTTCATGATTTCAGCAAAGTCAGCCATGCGCGCCCGCTCGGCATCTGGATCTATACCATACGTTGCACCAATAGAGCAGATGGGTAAATAATCCGAGAACGGACCACAACTCCTTAGCACAGCTCGGACAGTAAAATACTCACCAGACAAGGTCTCACTGAAAACGGCGAACCGCCCAGTGCCTTCAGCTGCCTTCACTGCTTTCCGAGTGGTTTCCAACTCAGCTTCATGTTTCTTCGCATCCTCGGCATGCAGCTCGGAAATCTTTTCCAAGTCAGACTCCAGCCTGGAGATGCAAGCTTCATTCTCCTTCACCGCCTGCTTATAGTAATGGAGACTGGTCTCCAACGCTTTGTGAGCCTTGGCTCTCTTCTCAACCTGGTCTATTTCCTTCTTCATCTTAGCCACAAAATCATCGTTCTCCTTTACTTATGCGTCAAAGGCCTTCTTCGCCGCATCTGCAAGCAAAACGTCAGACGCAAGAACAACAAGAAGAACGATGGCAGTTTGGACACTCAAGAACTGTTACCATTATCCTCAGCATGTTGTTTCTTCAGTTTGTCATGCTCTTTAAGAAGCGCTTCGTATGCACTTTTGGTGGCATCACTTTCCCCCTGCAACTTCACGAAGGCCGACCCAAGCTTGCATGCCTCCTACGAAGACAGGAGGAATACCATAATCAAAATAAAAACCTCCTATCAAAAGACTCCGAATAACTCCACAAAGTTACTTGGAGCCTTGGGGGCTACACCCAGCGGGTACACTAAGAAGTGCTCCCACTGGAAGTTCATCAAAATAAAAACCTCCTATCAAAAGACTCCGAATAACTCCACAAAGTTACTCGGAGCCTTGAGGGCTAGACCCAGCGGGTGCACTAAAAAGTGCTCCCACTGGAAGTTCATCAAAATGCAAACCTCCTACCAAAAGACTCCGAATAACTTCGCAAAGCTACTTGGAGCCCTGGGGGCTACACCCAGTGGGTAGGAAAACTTACGTAAGTACTTACGTGCATGTTGGACTTCACCAGCTCAGCCTCAGACGCCAGCTCCCGCAGCCGCAACTCAAACTGAGTCGACTTGACCAAAGACTCCTTCAATCCGCCAATGATAGCACTCTCCACTTGGGCCCCGACGGGGATGGCCCCCGAACTAGCAGGCTCACTCCCCCGAACAGCCGCTGAGGCGACAGGGGTTCCCTCGACAGCCTCCCCAGCTGGAGCATCGGGTGCGGCAGCTCGGGAACCAGACCCTGAGGCTACCGTTCCCTCAGGAGCAGTCACCTCAAGAGGATCAACAGCAGGGTCAACATCCATGTCTGCAGAAGAAACAACAAACAGTTAAAAGCGAAAGACGACAGCAACAAACGCCTCAACATTGAAAACAACGACGAATTCTCACCAACAGTCGCAGTATCTTCTGGAATAGCGCCCATCCCAGGAAAATCAGTCACCTAACAAGTGCTAGCGTCCTCCATAGCTTCAGCCTCGGGATCCTCCTCGATCCCGGGCAACATCTCGGAACCACTCGGACGAACATTGCAAAAAGAACAGCTAAAGATGAGTCTGAGAAACTTACAGGGCCTTGAAGACATGCGTTAAGCAACAGCATTACGGGTGCACGGTCTTCAAGCTACGCCTCGGGGGAGCAACCCTGGATGAACTAGATCCAGCCCCCTTGGCCCTTTCAGCAGCAGCACCTCCTGCGGGATTAGCCTCTCGGCCCCCAAGAGTGACAAGTTTCTTCTTCTTCATGGGCGCTACCTTCCCAGAGCTGAGGCCCAAGGGAGGAAGCTTCCCGCTGTCTTCCTCACCACTCGGAGTGTGAGCCCTCTTTCGGGTCCGAGTAAGCCCCTCCCGCGCCGACTCGCGATCCTGGTTGTTCTTCGAGCGCTGCTCGGATGCTGCTTGAGCCCGAGCCACCTCGGACTCCGGCTCCTCTCCCACCTCAACTCCGACCCCCGCGCCAGCAGTACTATCTTCGTCTTCCTCGGCATGATGCTGCAGAGCCAGAGGAATAGGGCAGCGGAACTGGGTAAAATCCTAAGCAACAAAACAAAGAGGTCCGAGTTAAAGCCAACAAAGGAAACACATTCAAGAAACGTACAACTCGGCATACCAAGGTGGGAGGATTGTCGACGCCAAGGGGCCTCACTCGGCCAGTTGCCTGAAGCCCCTGAGTCACGCTTGTTATTATCTTCATCTGAAGTTCAAACTCATCCAAGGGCATCTCGGTGTTACTGTAACGGGTGTCGTCTTGCAACCCGGAGTACGTCCACATCCCCCGAGCTCGGGCCTGGAGCGGCTGGATCTTCTGAATCACGAAAGCAGCTATCAGATCTATGGCGTCCAAACCATTCTTCTTCAACCTGATGACTTCACGCATCAGGGGGAGCACTTGCTCCTTATCAGCATTGGTGAGCCGGGGGTTCCAGCCCTGAGAGTTAGTCAGCCTAACGTCCGAGTAAGGAGGCAAGGTACGCACCCCCGTTCCCTCGGCCACTTTGCAGTAAAACCAGCTATTCTGCCAGTTCTTGACAGAATCAGGAACACAAGAAGCAAAATACTGCACTCCTTGCTTTTTGGCCAAAAACAGACCGCCACAAAGATGATTAAACTCCACGCCACTGCCCTCCCCAGACTTTTTCGCCTTCTGAGGCTTGATGGCATATATGCTACGGAAGAGATGCCAATGGGGCTCTATGCCTAAAAAGCCCTCGCAAAGAGTGAAAAAGCTGGAGAGAAGGGTAACCGCGTTGGGAACGACATGGTGAAGCTAAGCGCCCGTAAAAGCCAAGAAGTCCAAGAAGAAGGGATGTGGGGGAAGAGAAAAGCCGCGATCCACATGCGAAAGTAATATTACCCTCTCACCATCCCGTGGTGCGGGCTCGTCTTCCCCCGCCGCGGGAAGACGGCAACCCTCCCGGGGAACCAGGCCGGCGTCCTGGTACCCCAGCAGCATGTCTTCCGTCACAATCGAAGGCAGCCACTCCCCCGCAGACATGGTCACAGCGACGGAAGAAGGGCAGTACGAATGACGACCTCCCAGGTTGGACCTCGAGCGGCCGGAGGAGATGTCTCGACGGCGAGATTCAGCAGGCAGAGGAAGAAGCGGAGCAGGAGAGAGAAGCGGGAACAGCCGCGCGGGGAAAATGAGTGGAGATCTTCCAAACCGCAAGGCAGGGCCCCCCTTTTATAGCTCAAGATAGCAACCGCCTCGCGTCAGATCCGCACCCCACTAATGGGCTTGCCGGTTGCTCTTCCCCATAAAAACCGCCCCACTTCCCCATAATCCCTCCCACTTCCCCCGCGGACAGTTAATTATTATTACCCTATGAAACCGCCGCGGGAATCGAGGAGACGAACCCAAACAGTGCGCCCACTCATCTGGGTAAGAAGATTCTCTGACAAGATAAGATCTTTTGGGGAAAAACCAAATCTGTTTTCAGCCCGAAGTTTGGAATCGACACCAACTACTCGGAAGATGCGAAGCACAACGCACATCGATCAAACTCTTCGAGTACGCCATCACTCGGAAGAAATCGCAAAGCTCCCGCAACGTCCGAGTAATCTGCCACTCGGAGGCACCACGAAGAGAACCACTCGAAGGTTCCCCGCGAAACGAAGAATCTCGCACACGATTACTCGGGTAGAAATCCGAGCAACTAGCTCGCTGGTGGCCCGTCTCTGATGTAGAATTCCAGGCCACCAGTAAGACCCGGTGCAGGGGGTAAAGAATCAATGTCCCACGTGGCATGGCCTAGGACTCGGCACGATGTCCTAGGGCATTGAACTTTACAAATTTGGTTCATATGGAGTTTAAGGCCTTTTTACTCTGAGACACGCCTTCCGAGGCCTCAGTCCACCTCCTCCGAGAGACGTTTGAGTGTTGCCAAATTTTTCCGCTAACCTGCCCAACTTACCCTCGAGGGAAAAGTTCGAACATCAATAAATCCCTTCCGGGCCTCTTACTGAGTTCAATCTTCACATTCCTCAGAAAGACTAACAAACGTCAGTCACCTCACTTCCGAGCACCCGAAAGCGCTTGGGGGCTACTGTCGTGGTAATACTAAAGGCATACCCCTAAGCGAGGGAAACCCAGGGGTATCCTTAAGCCCCGGGTTTCCCCAAAGCACATCAAGAAAAACACGAAGCATTGGCGATCTCCGAGTAACATGTTACTCGAGGACCAGGAGTCGTTTCCAAGTAAGCAACTACTCGGAAGCGTAGCAAGATCTGAGTAGACCGATACTCGGAAGTAGTCGGCGAGGCCCCCCTACTCGGAAGATGGGAAACGCAACGGACGGGAGGCATTTAATGCTGCAGGTGTTTTCCTCCTCTTTTATTAGTAGTAATGGGCAGACTATTTTGTATTTAAGTACGTATTTAATCCTGTAATTAAGACCCATTTAAGCCAAGGTATTAAGGAGGCAGGGGCGCACTCTATATAAGCCACCCCCTCCCCTTTAGCATGGGCACGCGCACACTTTTCCCCGTCTCAGTATTCTGAAGAAAGAACACCCCAGTAAGCCTGGGACAGGACTAAGGTTTTTATCTCCAAGGAGAGGCCTAACCTGTATAATCCTCTTGCGTCAACCCACTCTACGTACAGATTCATTTAGCTCCCTTCATACCCCTATACTCATTGTCAGATTTGCAACCACGACAGTGAGTTCCCCTCAATGGAGACACTCTCAGGTACGCCCAATCACCAACCTGAAACGCTACACCACGGTGCCTTTTTTCATAATAGGCCTTCCGCCTAGACTGTGCTGCCTTTAGGTGCTCTCGGACAATCTTCACTCTGTCCTCTGCCTCTTGGATCACATCTGGACCGAACAGCTGCCTCTCACCTGTCTCGGACCAGTTCAAAGGTGTCCTGCACTTGCGGCCATACAAGACTTCAAACGGTGCTGCCTGCAGACTTGCCTGATAGTTGTTGTTGTAAGAGAACTCAGCATACAGCAAGCATTCCTCCCACTTCATGCCAAACGAGATGACACATGCCCGAAGCATGTCCTCGAGGATTTGGTTCACGCGCTCGACTTGCCCACTTGTCTGAGGGTGATAAGCGGTACTGAACAACACTGTCGTACCAATCGCCTTTTGAAAGGCGTGCCAGAACTTAGAGGTGAAAAGGCTGCCTCTATTGGAACTGATCTTTTTGGGAATGCCATGCAAAGATACAACTCTTGCGATGTACAAATCCGCCAACTGAGCTGCTGAAATGGAGTCCTTCACTGGAAAGAAGTGGGCAACTTTGAAAAGATTGTCAATGACAACAAAGATGGCATTGTTCTTCTTCTGCGACAAGAGGAAGCCTGTGATGAAATCCATCTCTATATGATCCCATTTCCACTCCGGAATCTCAAGTGGCTGAAGCAACCCTGCAGGCTTCTGACGTTGTGCCTTCACTCTCCTGCACACATCACACTGAGACACGTAACGGGCAACATCTCGCTTCATACGAGTCCACCAAAAGCTTTGCTTGAGATCTTGATACATCTTCGTACTGCCCGGGTGAATAGACAGCTTGGAATCATGGGCTTCCTTCATGATGACCTCTCTGAGATCTCCCTCCTTGGGAACAACAACTCTCTCTTCAAACAACACGGTGCCGTCATTATGCACTGAAAAGCAACCATACTTTGTAACTGAGGCGGCAATACCCTGTTTGATCTTTTGTATCATTGAGCTGCCAGACTGAGCTTCACGAATATTCTCATGGATAGTGGGCTCTACCACAAGGTTGGCAAGATAGCCTGCTGGAACTAGCTCGAGATTGAGCCTTTGAAATGACTCACACAAATTAGGGTGGATCTTCTGCACCTGGATATTATTGCAATCGCCCTTGCGGCTCAGCGCATCAGCTATGACATTCGCCTTCCCAGGCGTGTACTGAATATCAACTGTGTACTCATTAATGGTCTCAAGCCATCTTCTTTGCCAAAAGTTCAGATTTGGCTGAGTGAACAAGTACTTCAGACTCTTGTGGTCGGTGAACACATACACCTTCCTCCCTAAGAGGAGGTGTCGCTAAGTGACCAAGGCGTGCACAGCTGCTGCAAGCTCCAAGTCGTGCGTGGGATAATTCCTCTCACTTGTCTTCAACTGCCGTGAGGTATAAGCCACAATATTCCTGCCTTGCATCAAAACTCCGCCCAGACCTTGTAAGGAGGCATCACAAAACACCTGAAAAGGCTGTGACTCATCTGGCGGCGTGAGAATTGGAGCTGTGGTCAACTTCTCTTTCAACTCCTCGAAGGCTGACTGGCAACCTGGTGACCAAGTGTACCGTTTGTCTTTGCACAACAATTCAGTCATTGGCTTCGCTATTTTGGAGAAATTCTGCACAAACCTCCTGCAATAACTTGCGAGGTCGAGAAAACTCCTTAGTTGCTTCACATTCTTCGGCGGAGCCCACTCTTGAATAGTGCGGACTCGCTCTGGATCAACCGCAATTCCCTCGGCGGAGATAACATGGCCCAGAAAATGGACCTTGTCCAGCCAAAACTCACACTTGGAGAACTTGGCATAGTACCGGTGCTCTCTCAACTTCTGCAACACCAGGAGCAAATGTTCCTCATGTTCAGCCTCTGACTTGGAATAGAAAAGAATGTCGTTGAGGTAGAGGATCACAAACACATCAAGCCATTCTTGGAACAAATAGTTCATAGCTCTCATGAATGTCGGAGGGGCATTTGAAAACCCAAAAGTCATGACTGTGAACTCATACAGCCCATAACGTGTGTTGAACGCGGTCTTGGGAATATACTCTTCACGAACACGGATTTGGTGATACCCCATCCTCAAGTATAGCTTGGAAAACACCTTAGCCCCATTCAACTGTTCGAACAGATCATTGATGCGGGGTAAAGGGTACTTGTTCTTGATGGTCTTCTTGTTGATACCGCGATAGTCCTGGACCAAGCGGCTAGTCCCATCCTTCTTCTGGACAAACAAAGCTGGTGAAGTGCTCGCGCAGATAAAACCGCTTGCTTCCAACTCTGTCAACTGCTTCTTGAGCTCAATCAACTCCTTGGAACACATCTTATACGGATGCCGAGAAATTTGCTGGGTACCAGGCTCTAGCTCAATAACGAACTCAATAGCTCGAACTGGGGGAATTCCTGGCAACTCCTCCGGAAAGACGTCTGGAAACTCACAGACAACTTTGACCTCTTCGAGCAAAGGTGCAACTCCTGCATTCAAAGCGTACAACTGTGTCGGTCCTGTCATAGAGCCACAAGTGTACAAGACTTCTGCACCTGAATCATGAGTCAACTTCACTGATCTTGTTGGGCAATCAATATTGGCCTTGTGCTGCACAAGCCAATCCATGCCCAAAATGACATCAATGTCGGAACGAGGCAAGACAATCAGGGATGTTGTGAAAACAACGCCCTGAATACGGATCTCCACATCTGGAACAACCCTGGAAGACTCCACTCTAGAGCCCGGAGAACAAACTGAGAGCGTCCTAGGCAACTGCTCTCTCAGAAGGTCAAGTGACATAGCAAAGGCATTGGATATGAACGAATGGGAAGCTCCAGAATCGAACAGAACTGTCGCGGTAACTGAACACACAAGCAACCTACCAAGAACGATCTCTGAAGACTGCTGAGCATCTGTGAGCATCACGTTGTTCACCCGAACTGCACGTGGTTGTGCCTTCACCATCGCAGTGCTCGGAGTAGAGCGAGGTGGAGGCGGTGGGAGCCGAGAAAAGCGCGGGTCGGTGCAGTTGGGAGGCGTGTGCCCCGGCTCTCTGCACTTGTAGCAGATCATGCCCGGCCTGGGCTGCTGCTGCGGCCTGGGTGGCCTCGCGTGTGGTGGTGTAGAGCGAGGCCCCTGCTGAACTGGGACGGGAGGGCGGGCAAAAGTGCGGACAACTACCCCCCTCTGCTGAAACTGCTGCCTCTGCGGTGGTGCCTCTGTGACCCACGTCTTTGCCTTCTTGTGGACCATCAGTGTGGAACTGTGTTCTCTCTGGCGCTTCCTGTCTGCATCCCACTCTGCTCTGGCTGACTCCTGGCGTATAGCCTGATCCACGAACTGTGAGAAAAGCGTGGGGCTGCACTGAGTGAGCACGTACTTGATCTCTGTGCTGAGACCCCCATGGAACCTGGCAATCTTCTTAGCCTCTGTGATGACCTCCTCTGGAGCGTACCTGGCGAGCCTGACGAAGGCCAGGTTGTACTCCTGAACTGACCTGTCACCCTGTCTCAGAGCCAAGAACTCCTCACGCTTCCTGTCCATCAAGCCACTCGGAATATGTGCTGCTCTGAAGTCTGTGACGAAATCTGCCCACGTGATGACAGCATCGCCCTTGTTGGCCTTGTAGGTATCGTACCAGCTGGCTGCTGCACCCTGAAGCTGGAAGGAGGCGAAGGTGACGTAGTCGACTGGTCTGACGGTGTTTGCATTGAAGTGCTTCTTGATCTTTGCGATCCAATCATCCGCTTCCAGCGGGTCTCGAGCCTCGGAGAACCGGGGGGGTTGATAGCAAGGAACTGCTGCAGTGTGGTGTACTGTGGTCGATCATTCCTCTGGGCAGTCTGGTTCTGCAGCATCTGTAAGATCGCAGCTGTGCCCTGAGCCACTGCGGTCACAGCCTCCCCAAGGAGAGGGTTCTCTGGCGGCGGCATGTTCGCTCTTGGCATCCTGTATACAGGAACACTTATGAGAACATGGTTGAAACATTGACGAAACCAGAAGATAAAGCAATATTGACAGCAAAACTTCCTCACGAGGTATGAGAAAGCTGAAGGCTGAATTTCCACCAAGGTTAACCCGGAAAGTCGAAAGCTAGGTGCTACTGGAATCCCTAAACCGAGATCATCTGAATCCAAGATAATAATCTGCTAGCGATCACACAACAATATATACGAGTGGTTGAAGACCTGAACGTTGAGACATCTGCCCTGAGCGGCCCGCCGAAGCGGTCTCCTATAGGAGGAGGACCCACATCCGGAGGATGCCAACCATCCCTGTATAGGAGTTTCACCTGAGGTACGCCGTAAGGGAGGTGGAGCAGTCAACCCCAAGTGGCGGCTCAGTGTTCTCAATGTACGCCAACCCTTCTCGTTGCTAGCAAAAAATTATAGAAGAATCGGAGCCTCATGTAAACGAGAACCTAGATTTGTTTTGAAAGGGGATAAGTTGTAGATGGAAAACAACATTTCACTTCCTCACGGAAAAGGGGTGGGAGGGTGGGGTAAGAAGAAAAATAAAGAGTTCCTACTCTCTGATTTTTCCTTAATAACTACAAAATAGTTTCTAGACTCAACTTCGGCCAGTAAGGGGTCCTACAGTCAGTCCTGCTCTGATACCAAGTTGTAAGGCCCCCGATGCGGTGCTAACTCAAGTTAGTCTCTTTCGCGTCTCGCTCAAGTTAGTAGCGCATAAGAAGCCACCGACTCACGACACTCGCACTCGTGTCACTGCCGGATTCTCGACAACAGGTATAAGAACAATGAACTTAATACTAAGACATAAATATATGGAGGCCAGGGCATACATCACCACTGGAATTTATTACATCATCTCAGAGGTCCGTGAACCCAACAGTACATCATGCAACAAGCGGAAGACAATCACGACCGAGTACGGTCAAAATCCAAATTGCCCTAGAGAGGGCTGCACATAAAGAGTCCACCCGCGGATCGTCGAAGCCCAACTATAGGATCTACTGAACGAAGTCATCCTCATCGTCGTCCTCCGGAGGCACCTCCACGAAGTATCGTCCGGTGCTCGGGTCGAGGTAGTAGTCCACTGCAGCGGGCGATCAGGCAAAACAGTAAAAGCACAAAAGAAGACAGGGGTGAGATTATATCATTACAGGATAACTAACTCCCTACGGTAAGACAAGGTAAAGGTAAAGGTTGCAGCCGCACTAGCATATGTGGTGGCTATTCGTTCTATCAGAGTAGGGGTAAGATCCAAGAATGCACGTGACATCGCGTCATAAGTCTGCTATCCACCTACTTACGTCAAACATAACACAACCTGGATCTTCTCTCGGTCCCCCTGGACGAAGAAAAGCAACCAAGGCACTCACACGGTAGGCAAGTTTTAATTATGATTCAAATTGATGTTATTCTATGAACAAGGAGTAGGTCTCAAGTCGTCCATAACCGCGGACACGGCTTTTCGAAAAGATTTAACCCTGCAGGGGTGTACCAACTGCCCATCATAGGATTCGCATGTACGCCCGGTTTCCACTTGGCTAGGTAAACGCCTGAAACTCCGGAACGTCAGAGTCCCTCTAACTAACAACGCACAACTCCGGGTAGCCCCCGGTGAGTCGACACCCAACTCAAAAGCCGATCGCGCTCTCGAATCGGCCTCTACCGTCTGTCGCGGGTTTGGATACCCGGTTAATCACACATGGGACACCGGGTCCTCAGCCGGACAAAGTGGGCCAGCCAAGGAACAAGTCCTCCTGGGCCAAGGTGGTTTGTAAACAACTGGGGTACCACCAGCACACACACATTGCAAATGTAAATCAGCTCGGGCCACCATTAGAACTTTATGAAGCTAGGTAGGTAAGACAAGGGGACCCCATAGAATCCCACACACGATTAGGCACGCTCGTCAAGAAACACAATACCCGGAACTCGGGACCTAGGTGACTCAAATGGAACAAAACACCTGGCGGGAACAGCCCCGTCTCCCATCATTCGTCAAGTATAATATTAACATCTTAATGAAAATAAATATCAACCAACTTCTTTAAATAACATGATATCCCAAACCATAGCATAGGTTAAGCAGCAAGTTTTCCTACTAATACTAAGCAATGGCTGAGCAGCGCTAACTTAGCAATACAATGTTTTGCTGGGATGTGGGGATCATGGCTATTTGGGGTTGATTGTGGAATGAACAAGGTGGATAGGATCAAACAAACGTTCTAGACTACAGCTAGGCAGGTAGGCAGAAAGGTATCAAGTAATGGTATAAATCTTCCCCTTGCCTGGGTAATCGGTCGTCGAAGCAGACGTAGCAGGCTCCTCGGGCTCGGTGTCGGAAATCTCCACGTAAGTCTCCTCGGCAGTCTCAGGTGCTAACGTAAAGTACCGGCAAGGAAAAGCACACAAGTAAGCAATGGGTGCAATGCACAGGCAAAGATGGTATGGTCAAGTTTAATCGACATGATGTGACCCTATCTAGTCAGATTTAAATGAAGGTGGTGACGACACATCAACAACTTCATATGCAATTATTTACATTGAATGGCTTCGGTCTCAGCCTTAATTTTGGTGTAATTAACATGGCAACATGACATGATCAACAATGCAATTAACAGAAATAAATACAACGTGGAAGTAAATCATCGATTCCGGAGACGGAGAGATGTCGTTGAACTTGACATCGGAAAGGGGCAACAAAAGAAAGGAACCCAGCCACATTGCATATGACAATATGCTAGGGGCTGGTTTGATGATGCAAAAATTGAAGATGACATGAAAAGAGACTTGGAATGAAAAGATGACCAGGACTCAACATGCACTGAAGTAGAAGGAAGGCAAGGTCAGGCAAAGCAGGTTTTGCATGGTTAGGTGCTTCACACCATGTCCCCATGAGTTGCACAAAACATCACATGGACATCACCATTGAAATCCCTGCAAATTTCTACCCCAAAAACATATATGGCATGTCACACTTTGAATTTTCAAAACAATTTGCAAATACAAAAGAAGTGAGGGGCTTCTTTGCAAAATTACCACTACTCACAAAATTAGAGGCCGCAAACTGCAAGATGAACATCACCACTGTGATAAGTGGGCAATTCTACCCCAAGTTCATATATTGGATGCCACGATTTGAGGTGAAGGATCTCCAAGGTTCAAATTCATTTTGAATTTGAATTCAAACCCAAATTGAATTTAAACAGCAAAGAAAAAAAGAAAAGAACAGATAATAAAAAGGGGCTCAGCCCCACTGGGCTGGTTTCGGCCAAAGGCCATTGCTACTCTCCTTCTCCTAAGCCTAGCCCACCTCTGCGAGGGAAAAAAAGAATGGGCAAAAATTAGCCCGGCGAGGGATTCGAGCCCAGGACCTCACCCTTCTCCTCCTAGGTCCAGACCACCGCGCTACGCTGCTGAAGCTGACAAGCAACGTGGCCCAACATTGTAGAAGCACCTCTCCCCCTCTGAACTCTGAAAACACGACACCTCTGAAGGACACGGGCGCAAGGCTGAAACCCGAGACGACGGCTAACTCCGGCGAGCATGGCGTCGCACTCCGGCCATCACTTGGCGAGACAGGTGGGGGAAACCTGAGAGGGGACATCCCTGCACACGAGGGTGCCCCTGGATCTGCTGCAGGCTCATCGGAGGCGAGGCGGCTGCCACCCAAAGACGACGAAGCGCTGCGGCAACACTGCCTCAAAAGTTCAGAGCACGGCCACGGGAGCTCTGTTCCGACGACGATGGTGTCGCCCACAGGTGCTTCCGGCCGCACCTCGGTGCACAAGACCGTACACGCCACATCCACGAACACACCTGCGGCGGAACCCGGACCCTAGCGCTACAAAGACGAGGTCATCGACGATTGAAAACACGGCGGCGCGCAAAACTTCAGACACCTGCAGGTCAGGCGTCGACGGGCGAGCGACAAGAGCTCAAGGTGGCTCCTTGCAGCCAAACGCACGTCCTGGACACACCTAGAGCGTGCGCATACACGCTTCGGACACGCCATGGGAAAGGCGGCCTCGGCAGCTCGGCTACGACTTCACCCGACGGCCGGAAAACGACGGCGCGCTCGGGACCGCGACCTACTTGCTACGGGAGGAAAGGGAACCTTTGAGGCTCACCTTGGGGATGTTGCAGACGACCCCGAGCCGAGACGTGGAGGAAGGAGCCGTTCACCGCCGTCGTGGAAGGAGGGGACCGCGGCAACCCTTGTCGGCGCGGAGGCGGCTGCGAGGCCCCGGCTCGTCCTGCACGGCATGGATAGGGAGGTGAGGTGCAGGTGACGGTGTACGCGAGCGCACGACCACCAATTTGGCACGGCGGCGAGAAATTTCGAAGGAAACGGCCGGCGGCCATGGCAGAACAAGGGAGGGAAGAGGAGACGAACCCGGCGGCGGCGATGGTAGACGAGTGGGGAAACAAAACCCTAGGGTTCCAGGGGTCTCCAGGAGCGCAGGATATAAGGGGGGAAGGCCCCTGGCCACGTCGTCAGGCGTCAACGTCGATGGCGTCGCCGGTGTGAGGGAGGAGGCCGGCGGGGACCACTCCACGCTGGAAAGGCGACGACCCCCAGCCGCCTGGTCAAGATCCGACGGCGAATGAACACTCCGCGTACCCCTTCGCTGGCGCGGGCCAGGTGGGCTGCCGACAAGGGGAGGCCCAGATGGGCCGGGCCTGCTGGACTGCCTCCCGAGAGAAAAGAAAAAAAAAGAAGGGTTTTTCCATTAAAAAGATAACAGAAATTCCCAAGACTTTTTGTGGCCGATCCACAAAAGATAAAAACATATAAAAATATGCTTTGGAAACCTTGGAATATTCTCCATTTTCTAAAATTGGTTTGTCCAATTTTTGAGCAACTAAAATGTGGGGGCATTTTTGAAAATTCAAATCACATTGAACTGTGGCCCAAATTTTTAGAGTTGCAAAAAATGGGGCAAGGCTTTTAAAAAGCTTGGGAGGGTCAAGGAATTGGCTATGCCAAGTTTGGGGTCAAGGAGAGCATGCATGCAACAAGGAAAAATCTTCAAACACCCTTCTTGAACCAAATTGGATGCAAACTCAAACAACCCAAATGGGCTCCAATCCCAATGCAAATTTAAATCACCACATGAAATTATAATCTTTAGCATCATGCCAAGTTACAAAGTCAACAGACAAAGTACAATCTCATGGTGATTTTCATTTATTGCACATGGGTTGTTACATAGCACAAGGCAATATAGCATATTGAGTAGAAGTAGTGCTAATGTCCACATGAGGAACTAATTTAGAAACCTTAGCCTCATGAGCTAACTTTAGCACATTATGGGAGACTAGAAGATCCTCATGAGAGCTTGAGAGGTTTTCATGACTTTCTTCCAATTTCCCATACTTGCTAGTTAGCAACTCAAGTTGAGCCTTTAGCTCAACATTCTCCTTTAGGATGGATGCTTCACAAGAAATAGAGTTAGTAACACAAGCATCATCAAGAAAAACAGAAGGCGAAGACGACATGGAAAGATCTTTCGAATAAGAAGCTTTTAGTTGAGCATGCGACTCGATGAGTTTGATGAGCTCACCCTTAATGACCCGTGAGCCATTTCCGATGTTCTCAAAATCCTCAAGGAGTTTAGCATGTGCAACTTCAAGATTAACATGTTTATTTTTGATACAATTATCCACCTCAAGGGTTCTATCAAGAGATTCCTTTACTTTAGATAACTCTAAAGCAAAAGTCTCCTCAAGAGATTCCTTGGTGGTTTCTTCACACTCAAGATCTTGAGATAGATCCGCAATTTCATTAGCGTAATCACGCTCATGGCTTTCCATTTTCTCAATGGTGGCCTCATTCTCCTCAATATGAGCTTCCAACTCCTCAATGAATTTCTTGCCCTCAGTGGCAATAGACATGATTTCCATGAAGTTGGAGCAAGCAATTTTATTCTTATGAAGAGCTTTAAAGATCATTTATCCCTTAATTTTTAAGGAAGCAATATTACCATCCTCTTCAACATTATCTACATCATCACCATTACTCGATATGGGTGTCAAATTAGGAGATACCTTTAACTCCTTAGCCATAAGGCAAAAGTGAGTAACATGAGATGATGATGTAGGGTCTCTTGAGGCACCATTCAAGACCACATCTTGTTCCATGGATTGTTGGTTTTGCTCTACATTGTTAGCACAATAACTAGAGGAAATAGAGGCATAGTTGTCATGGCAACAAGATATAGCAAGCATATCATCATGAGATATATTCAAGTGATTTCTACATGATATGCATGGACTATCAACACAAGCATGTAAAACATTTATGATGCTCAAAGTGTTGAGGTCCAACGAGGCATTGCGATAAGATAGTGATAAAGGGTTATCAACAATAAGTTCACTATCACCATTTCAATGACTCACACTACTCACCATTTCATTACCTTGTGGAAAACCACATGTTGGTGAAGTAGAAGAAGTTGAGAAGGCATCGTGACCGGGGGTGGAGGGAGAACACGAATCTTGGACGCACCATATTTATCTTGAAGCTTTGTCCACAACTCATGAGCATCCCGAAACGGCATGAGCTGAAATAGATCTACATTACTCAAAGCATCAACGAGCACATTAGAATCTTGAGCATTGAGATAAGAGTTTTTCTCATCCTCTAAGGATAGGTGAGTATCCTTTGGAGGAGAAAAACCCATATCTATAATTCGCTCCATACACGGGTCAATGCCCCGGAAATAATTAAGCAAGCGAATTTTCCAAGCATCATAATTTGTGTCATCGAAACTAAGAGTGTCAATGAATCCTAATCCCCTAGTCGACATCTTTACTCTCAAGGCGGTGAAGCCCTATAAAGAGAGACGAGGCTCTGATACCAATTGAAAGGACGTGGATGTCGCCTAGAGGGGGTGAATAGGCGCTTAAAATAATTACGGTTTCGGCTTGAACAAATGCGGAATAAAACTTAACGTTTAATTTGCCAAGAAAGAAACCTAAATAATCTAGGCTCAACTATGTGCACAAACAACTTATACTAAGCAAGATAAACAACTATGTGATAGCAAGAAATATAACAAGAGTACTATGGCTATCACAGAGTAGGTGCACAAGTAAATAGGTTGACTAGATGAACAACCTATGGGACAAGGAATGCACAATAATATGAGCAAGCACAAGATAAACAAAGAAATAAGCTTGCTCAAAGTAAGGGTAGAGATAACCGCAAGTGGAGCCGATGGAGACAAGGATTTGGTACCGAAGTTCCTTCTCTTGCGAGAATTATGTTTCCGTTTGGAGAGGGTGGGGAGCACAATGCTCACACGAAGCCAACGAGGGCCACTCTATTTCTCCTCACGCTCTTACCAATGCAAGATGCCGTGATTCCACTATTAGGACACTTGAGGGCGGTCACCGAACCCGTACAAATGGAGACCCTTGGGGGCGGTCACCGAACCCGTACAAATGCTCGGGGCTATCTCCACAACCAAATTGGAGGCTCCCGTAGCGTCCCGAAGCTTTCCACCACAATGATTGAGCTCCGTAACAACAAGCCTCTAGGTGCCACCGCACCCACGAGGTACAAGATATAGAGTGCCAATGCACTCAAGAGTAGCTATATTCTCAACTTCACTCACTACAAAGAATCCTCGGAGAGAACTCAAACCGATGCACCAAATGCAATGGCAAGAGCACACGAAGTGCTCAAGTCCCCAACTCTCAAATCCCACCAAAGCAACAAAATCTATGGAGGAATATGAGAGGAAGAACAAGGAGAACACCAAGAACTCCAAGATCTAGATCCACAAGGTTCCCCTCACTTAGAGGAGAGATGGCTTGGTGGAGAATGTGGATCTAGACCTCCTCTCTCTTTTCCCTCAAAAAGGAGCAAGAATCATGGGAGGGAAAGGGAGTAAACAAGCTCAAAGAGGTCAACAATGGGGGGGAAGAACTTGCACGAAACGGGTGAGGACAAAGGAAGAAGAAGACCCCCTTTTATAGGTCCCCACGAATCCAACCGTTGGTAGCCCACCAACCACGGTACTACCGCACAGCGCGCGGTACTACCTCAACTGCAGCGGTACTACCGCCCTACGGTACTACCGGGCTCAGTACCGTGCCCCACTACCGCCCTATCCAGTAGGTATACGGTAGTGGAAGCGGTAATAACCACGGTAGTACCGCTGGAGCGGTACTACTGCTCTACCGGGCGGTACTACTTCTCGGGCGGTACTACCTCAACTCCAGGCGGTACTACTATAGGGGAACGCAACAGAAAACAAAAAATTTCGGTATAGCGAGCACGCCCAGGACCACTATGGAGACGCATACAAGGTTTTGATCTGATCGTTACCGACTCGTAGCGCAGCGGGAAGTAGAGTCGATGAAGATCGTCGGTGCAGATCCCCGCAGCTAGGATTTACAACCTCCCAACCGCGAGAATGTATTCCCTCGTCTGCCCCACGAACAGCGCTCCGGGAGGCGGTCGGACAGTCCCTCGGACGATGTCACGGACAGCCCTTCGGGAGGACCCTCGAAACTCGATCTGTAACTCGGACAGCCCTTCGGGAGGACCCTCGAAACTCGATCTGTAACTCGGACAGCCCTTCGGGAGGCACACTCGAACTAAGATCGAAACAACGACCTCTCTACCAAGTTGCACACATACGGTGTCAGCTATCCAGCAGGGCTTCGCCGTCCAGAACTAGTTCCTGCCGGAACCCAGACAGCCTTTCGGCTCTACGAAACTCTTTCGTGTGAGGGAGAGAAGAAGCCAGATAATTGCATGGCATGTGATGAGAACTCAAGTGAGAGCTTGGATCAAGGATATGGGGCTGCCCTCACACCTCTATTTATAGGAAACCCAAGGGGGCTTTCTTGGCTCCCAAGTCCTTCTAGAAGGCTTTCCAAAAATATCTCAAGTAGTACTTTTTACTATTCATGACACCACTTTTTCGTGTCCGAAAAATCCGAAAATATTTTTGTGGGTCTTAGAATAATTCCAACACCCACCAAAATGATTTTCGGCGCGTTCCGAAACAATTCCAGATTAGTGATTTTCATCTGCGAAAAGCAACCTAAGCATTTCCGGCAGCTCCGGAACATTTCCGGCAGCTCCGAAATATTTCCGAAAAAAATATTTTAATCTTTTCTCCAGAAAAATTCCAGAAGTTACCAGAACAATTCTGGCACTCTCCAAAATTACCAGGTGCTCTCCGAAACCTTTTCGGCTTAGTGGTTTACCCCGAAACAACTTTTCGGTTTTCTCTCTCGGAACTTTTCCGCCGTCTCCGAAACCTTTCCGGTGACTTTATCTCAGACTCCCTGTCTAGTATTCAACAGATAGATGACCCTTAAGCGTGTGACCCTGTAGGTTCGATGAAGTATAGACATGACCGGAACACTTTCCGATCAATGATCAATAGCGGAACCGAGGACATCCATATTGATCCCTATACCCATACGAAGAATTATTCGAGTGAACCTTTAGTTGCTGTGTGCTATTCCTGTTGCTTCGCGATATATTACAAATACCCGAGGTGAGACTTATTGGCATCCCCGTGAATCAACAACTTGTCCACTATGCCAGTTACCTCGTTCCTGGTATTGTTCTCTTTTCTCGTTCCCGCGTTCCGGCATCCCTGTGATCAAATCACACTGTGTCTGGCCAGACGATGGTGGATACCGTAACACCGAGAGGGCCCTAAGAATATCTCTCCAACGACGGAGGAGCAAATCCCAATCTCGAGCTACCTAGTTCTTTGTCATACTTTTCCGTGAACCCGCAAGCTGCCGTAATAGCCACCCTTTTACAGATGACGTTTAACAAAACCCCAAAGTTCACGAAGCAAGTACGAAGGAACTCGATACTCTCATGGTCTAAGGAATTATGCAAACGCACAACTTTCTCTGTGTTATTAACCATTAACTTGTGACGAATGTATCTCATAGCATAACATCAATTCGGGTCGATTCAACACAAATGTTCTTCTAACATTGTGCCCTCAACATTGCCGGCATAGACATGCCCATGATCAGGAAAACAGGATCATCATGCAATACATGAGCCAGTCTTAGAGGCATGACTAGGAATACATTTTACTGTTTATTATACCACACGTGCACATGAGTTTCCCTCCGAGCCTCGTGGATATTGCAGACTCGAGAATCATTGCAGTTATAGCATGGAACATAAACATTCATTACAAACTCGGAGATACAAAAAAACTGTTATTACTGCCTCTAGGGCATATCTCCTACAGACTCCCACTTGCACTAGAGTCATAATCCAGTTACATGGCTTCCCTAACACCAATGGCTATCCGGTGCTGCTCATGCTTTGCTCGTGGTAGAGGCTTTGTCATCGGGTCTGACACGTTCAGATCCGTGTGAACTTTGCGTACTTTCACTAAACCCGCTTCGACATGATGTCGAATGAGTTTATATTTGCGTTCAATATGTCTTGTCTTATGGTGCGAACTTGGCTCCCTTGCCTGAGCCACGGCGCCACTATTATCACAATAGATCTCCACCGGGTCCAGAGCACTTGGAACCACACCAAGGTCTTCAAGAAATTGCTTGATCCATACCGCCTCTTTGGAGGCTTCTGAAGCAGCAACATATTCCGCCTCTGTCGTAGAATCCGCCACAGTCTTTTGTTTGGAACTTTTCCAATCAACTGCGCCGCCGTTCAATATGAAAACATAGCTTGATTGAGATTTGAAGTCATCTGGGTCAGTCATGAAGCCTGCATCAGTGTAACCACTTACAATGAGCTCTTCATCACCTCCGTACACAAGGAGTAAATCCTTGGTCCGTTTGAGGTACTTAAGAATACCCTTGACTGCGGCCCAGTGTTCCAATCCTGGATCACTTTGGTACCGGCTGCTAACACTTAGCGCATATGAAACGTCCGGTCTTGTACATAGCATGGCATACATAATAGAACCAACTGCCGAGGCATATGGAACATCATTCATTTGTACTCGCTCATCGAGAGTCCGAGGACACTGATTCTTGCAAAGCACTGTGCCAGGTGACATGGGGAGTAGGCCTTTCTTGGAGTTCTCCATGTTGAACCTTTTCAACACCTTGTCAATGTACGTGCTTTGGCTAAGCGCTATCAGGCGTCTTGATCTATCTCTATAGATCCTAATGCCCAATACATATGCCGCTTCGCCTAAGTCTTTCATTGAAAAACTCCTTTTCAATGAGTCTTTTATTTCGCTAAGGAAATTCACATCATTTCCAATCAACAATATGTCATCCACATACAAGATTAGAAATGCTTTTGCGCTCCCACTAAACTTCTTGTAAACACAAGATTCTTCGTCATTCCTGATGAAGCCAAACCGTTTGACTACTTCATCAAAATGAATGTTCCAGCTCCTTGATGCTTGCTTCAGACCATAAATGGCTTTCTGAAGCTTGCATACCTTTTTAGCATCCTTATGAATGACAAAACCTTCTGGCTGTATCATGTATACATCCTCTTTGAGGTTTCCATTTAGGAAAGCCGTTTTGACGTCCATCTGCCATATTTCATAGTCGAAATAAGCAGCAATTGCTAGTAATATCCGTACAGACCTAAGCATAGCTACTGGCGAGAACGTCTCGTCGTAGTCCACTCCTGGAACTTGCGTGAACCCTTTCGCGACAAGTCTAGCTTTGTGGATAGTAATGTTACCATCCGCGTCCGTCTTTCTTTTGAAAATCCATTTACAACCAATGGGCTTTACGCCTTCTGGAAGTTCTTCCAAGTTCCAAACTTGGTTTTCGTACATGGATTCCATCTCGGATTTCATGGCTCTGTGCCATTCCCTTGAGCTGGGGCCCGCCATCGCTTCTTTGTAGTGCGCAGGTTCATCGTCTTCAAGAATGAAGATTTCATCATGAAACCACTCAGGTGGCTGGACAGCCCTACCTGATCTACGCGGTTCAGTTACAACATTGTCTGAAGTTTTTGCATTATATGCGACAACTTCCGGCTCGGTTGTAGGGATAATTTGCGGAATTACTTCCGGTTCTTTAGCCATAGCAACGGTCGCCGAAGATTCACTAATCTCATTAAGTTGTACTGTCCTCCCACTTACTTCTTTGGCGAGAAACTCTTTCTCAAGAAAGACTCCGCTTTTAGCGACAAACACTTTGTGCTCGGAGGGTAGGTAGAAGGAATACCCAATTGTTTCTTTTGGATAACCTACAAAGTTACATTTGTCTGATCTGGGATCGAGTTTGGTTGGTTGTAAACGTTTTACAAGTACCTCACATCCCCAAATTTTAAGGTGCGACAAACTGGGTTTCTTCCCATTCCACATCTCATGTGGTGTCGTTTCAACAGACTTAGACGGTGCTCGGTTTAGTGTGTGAGCGGCAGTTTCTAGTGCGTGACCCCAAAAAGATATCGGCAGATCTGTAAGAGACATCATCGACCTTACCATGTCTAACAAGGTTCGGTTACGTCTTTCCGATACTCCATTTCGCTGTGGAGTTCCGGGAGGCGTAAGCTGTGAAACGATTCCACGGTCACTTAGATGTTGGCCAAACTCATGACTAAGGTATTCGCCTCCGCGATCAGACCGCAGAAACTTAATCTTTTTGTCACGATGATTTTCTACCTCATTCTGAAATTCCTTGAACTTTTCAAAGGTTTCTGACTTATGCTTCATCAAGTAGATGTAGCCATACCGACTTAAATCATCAGTAAAAGTCACGAAGTAGAAATACCCACCCCGTGCGGCTGTGCTCATTGGACCACATACATCACTATGTATTATTTCCAATAATTCACCCGCCCGTTCAGGATGACCCTTGAACGGCATCTTGGTCATTTTTCCCATTAGACAAGCTTCACATGTGTCAAATGATTCAAAATCAAAGGACGGTAAAACTCCATCTCTTTGGAGTCTTTGCATGCGTTTCTTTCCGATGTGGCCAAGCCGACAGTGCCACAAATAAGTGGTTGTGGTATCAACCTTCTTAAGGCGTTTAGCATTCATGTTAAAGACATCATTTTCACATTCAAGATTTAGTATGAAAAGGCCCCCAACAATGGGTGCAAATCCATAAAACATATCCTTACAATAAAGTGAACAACCATTGTTCTCAGACTTGTACGAATACCCATCGTGTACTAAACATGATCCAGAGATAATGTTTCTACACAATAGTGGAACAAAATAACATTTATTTAGCTCTAAGATAAATCCTGAAGGGAGACGTAGAGGCATAATGCCGACGGCTTGAGCGGCGATCCCAGCGCCGTTCCCGACGCGCATCATGACTTCATTCTTTTCTAGCTTGCGGACCTTCTGCAGTCCCTGTATCGAGTTGCAAATGTGAGCAACCGATCCGGTATCAAATACCCAAGACTTAGAATTTTCGCTAGCAAGCAAAACATCAATGACATTAACTTGTATAACAATTATACCTTTTCCGGTTTTCCCGGACTTCTTATCGGCCAGATACTTCTTGCAGTTTCTCTTCCAGTGTCCTGTGCCCTTGCAGTAGAAGCACTCAGTTTCATTCTTGGCTCCGCCCTTAGAGTTGCTTTGGGAGCCGGTCTTACCGGCACCCTTGCCCTTCTTTGGCTTGCCTTTCTTTTTGAAACTGGCGGTTTTATTCACAAGCAACACTTGCTTGTGATTTTTCCGCAGTCCTTCTTCCACAGTTTTCAGCATGGCGAGCACCTCTTCTGGTGTTTTCTCCATCCCACTCATGTTGTAATTCATGACAAAACCGTTGTAAGACGGGGGGAGTGAAGAAAGCATCATGTCCATCATATGGGATGCTGGAATTGGAAATTCCAGGGTTTTAAGCCTTTCAGCATAGCCAATCATTTTGACTATGTGTTCGCCAACTGAACCGCCCTCAGCCATCTTTAAATTCATCAAGATATTCATGATATCAAAACGTTCAGACCTTGCGGTTTCCTTGTACAGAGCATCCAATTCCCGGATCATATCACGGGGTTTATGGAATTCAAAACGTTTTTGGAGCTCTGGACTCATGCAAGCTAGCATGAGGCACTGTACTGCGTTGTGATCATCATCCTGAGTGGCCCAGACATTTTGTTCATCTTCCGAGGCACCTGCCGCCGGTTTAGCTGGAAGAGCTTTTTCAAGCACATAGATTTTCTTAGCGCTCCTGAGGACAATCCTCAGGTTACGGACCCAGTCCGCATAGTTGTTTCCAGTCGCAGCTAACTTTTCTTTCTCTAACAATGGCCCCAAGTTGAAAGCGGTGTTGCGAGCCATTTGATCTACAACGGTAAACACAAGTTTCACTTAGACTTTGTTCATAATGATTTTTGCACTAGTGAATAAACAATTTTATTCTAAAGTGTGCTCCCACTTAAATCAATATCTCTCAAAATTGATTATGAGTGATTCAAGATCCAAATATCAATACAACGCCATAGAATCATCATCTCATGACGAGGATTTTGATTTGGTAGGCCAACTTGCCGATCACATCTCTATGTGACTCTTGTTCATCTTTCGATGCGTGTGTTCCGAGCTCAGGACGATCCTGCCATGAACGTCAAGACAACCAAGTGATCCTGCTGCGAGGTCTGACCTCACCCGCCTTACATTTCTCCAATCGTTCGTACCCATGCATCCATGGCGCACCCCGAGAGTATAGATGCTGTGACGGCGCTACACTTGGGAGAACACTAACTACTTGATATTTTAAGTGAGAGATCACCCTAATAAAAAGCGACTACCGCGCAATCAAGAAGGGTGCAACATAAGGGATAAACATCCCATGCAATTCATAATAGCATGATATGGTATAGCCCCTTCTGACGGAGAAGTCAAGTATTTCTTCGTCTTTGGCATTTGCGTCGGAGTTCACCTTCGCGAAGATTGCCACCACCTTGTCGATGCACCAAATAATATTGCTATCTTTATAGCAAATGAATAAGTGCATTACCTAAGGTTGACACGCAGGTCATTAAAGTGACAATCATATGGCTCCAGCCATCATGCCGAATCATGACACGCAGGTCATGTTAATAAATTTACATTATATAGTCATCTCATACATAATCGAATTAATATGAGCTTTGCTATACCACATCACATGCACATCCTGCAAAAACAAGTTAGACGCCTCTAAACCGGTTTATGCAAAATTTTATTTTACGTGGCTTCTAAGGTTTTGACTTAAACCGCAACTACCAACGTTTTATCATCAAGTATGATTATTCAAGTCACTAGATTAACATTGCGGGGTGTATGAAGCACGAGATAATAAAATCTCAAACCCCATACTGAACTTCGTCATACGCGTGATCCCCGTGCAGATCATATCTGCATTGCCCTTTAGTCTGCGAATTTCATCTTTCTTTTGACTATGGCGGAACCCAAAGAACTGATAGCACTTCGTTGATCAATCAGGATCGCGGATTGCCAGAACTTTGTAAAATTCCACCATGCTGTCTCGAGATCAGAAATACGCAAATTCTAGGGAAGCAACAAGAATATCGGGTAACAGATTTCATCTGCCACCCGCATAAATAATTTTCAGCAATAGATCTGATCTACTCCAAAATTATATTATGCAATACCCATACATCTCCATGTATTCTAGATCATAACATGCATCTACGCATAGCACGGCTCTGATACCACTGTAGGGGAACGCAACAGAAAACAAAAAATTTCGGTATAGCGAGCACGCCCAGGACCACTATGGAGACGCATACAAGGTTTTGATCTGATCGTTACCGACTCGTAGCGCAGCGGGAAGTAGAGTCGATGAAGATCGTCGGTGCAGATCCCCGCAGCTAGGATTTACAACCTCCCAACCGCGAGAATGTATTCCCTCGTCTGCCCCACGAACAGCGCTCCGGGAGGCGGTCGGACAGTCCCTCGGACGATGTCACGGACAGCCCTTCGGGAGGACCCTCGAAACTCGATCTGTAACTCGGACAGCCCTTCGGGAGGACCCTCGAAACTCGATCTGTAACTCGGACAGCCCTTCGGGAGGCACACTCGAACTAAGATCGAAACAACGACCTCTCTACCAAGTTGCACACATACGGTGTCAGCTATCCAGCAGGGCTTCGCCGTCCAGAACTAGTTCCTGCCGGAACCCAGACAGCCTTTCGGCTCTACGAAACTCTTTCGTGTGAGGGAGAGAAGAAGCCAGATAATTGCATGGCATGTGATGAGAACTCAAGTGAGAGCTTGGATCAAGGATATGGGGCTGCCCTCACACCTCTATTTATAGGAAACCCAAGGGGGCTTTCTTGGCTCCCAAGTCCTTCTAGAAGGCTTTCCAAAAATATCTCAAGTAGTACTTTTTACTATTCATGACACCACTTTTTCGTGTCCGAAAAATCCGAAAATATTTTTGTGGGTCTTAGAATAATTCCAACACCCACCAAAATGATTTTCGGCGCGTTCCGAAACAATTCCAGATTAGTGATTTTCATCTGCGAAAAGCAACCTAAGCATTTCCGGCAGCTCCGGAACATTTCCGGCAGCTCCGAAATATTTCCGAAAAAAATATTTTAATCTTTTCTCCAGAAAAATTCCAGAAGTTACCAGAACAATTCTGGCACTCTCCAAAATTACCAGGTGCTCTCCGAAACCTTTTCGGCTTAGTGGTTTACCCCGAAACAACTTTTCGGTTTTCTCTCTCGGAACTTTTCCGCCGTCTCCGAAACCTTTCCGGTGACTTTATCTCAGACTCCCTGTCTAGTATTCAACAGATAGATGACCCTTAAGCGTGTGACCCTGTAGGTTCGATGAAGTATAGACATGACCGGAACACTTTCCGATCAATGATCAATAGCGGAACCGAGGACATCCATATTGATCCCTATACCCATACGAAGAATTATTCGAGTGAACCTTTAGTTGCTGTGTGCTATTCCTGTTGCTTCGCGATATATTACAAATACCCGAGGTGAGACTTATTGGCATCCCCGTGAATCAACAACTTGTCCACTATGCCAGTTACCTCGTTCCTGGTATTGTTCTCTTTTCTCGTTCCCGCGTTCCGGCATCCCTGTGATCAAATCACACTGTGTCTGGCCAGACGATGGTGGATACCGTAACACCGAGAGGGCCCTAAGAATATCTCTCCAACGACGGAGGAGCAAATCCCAATCTCGAGCTACCTAGTTCTTTGTCATACTTTTCCGTGAACCCGCAAGCTGCCGTAATAGCCACCCTTTTACAGATGACGTTTAACAAAACCCCAAAGTTCACGAAGCAAGTACGAAGGAACTCGATACTCTCATGGTCTAAGGAATTATGCAAACGCACAACTTTCTCTGTGTTATTAACCATTAACTTGTGACGAATGTATCTCATAGCATAACATCAATTCGGGTCGATTCAACACAAATGTTCTTCTAACATTGTGCCCTCAACATTGCCGGCATAGACATGCCCATGATCAGGAAAACAGGATCATCATGCAATACATGAGCCAGTCTTAGAGGCATGACTAGGAATACATTTTACTGTTTATTATACCACACGTGCACATGAGTTTCCCTCCGAGCCTCGTGGATATTGCAGACTCGAGAATCATTGCAGTTATAGCATGGAACATAAACATTCATTACAAACTCGGAGATACAAAAAAACTGTTATTACTGCCTCTAGGGCATATCTCCTACAACTACCTCACAGGCAAAAACAGCACGACCAAAGCAAGCGTAACTTTTCCATACGAACTCCGATTTTGATGATCTTGGGCTTGTTTTAAAGCTATGGAAAAGCTCTAGATCCTCACATAGAGAACCACCCAATATCAACAAAAAGAAATGATGCAAATCATGGAAAGGTTAAAATGCCAACAAGGTAGAAGGTGAAACCTTCACAAGATAAGAGCCGACAAAAAAACACCAACATAAAAAACACAAAAGTAGATGTATATGAATTCGTTTTCAATGAAGAAGAGCTTGTAATGAATATGAACTCAAGCTCCAACACTCACAAAGAGAAAAACCAAACAAGAACCAATAAAGATGATGCCAAGGATGCAAAAGGTTTGAGCTCTCCACGAACGATTCGGCCTAGCCTATAACACGGTCTCCTAGCTACCACCAAGAGACTGTTAAACTAGACACCTATCTATTCAATCCTTTGTCTTGCGCATAATCCACTTGAGCTTGATGAAGACGATCATGCCCGCCTCAAGTTGGGACACCTTCCTTGATTCCGCCGGCTCAATGAAGACTAGTAGATTGTTCCCCCATACTCCATTATGGGTGAGCCTCTTTTAGGCATATCTTCACAAGACCATTATCACCAAATGGTCGGCAAGCTCCAAGAATATGATATCTTCGTGATGCTCCTCTTGACCTTGCACACATCAACTTGACCAATCTTTGGATATCTCCATAAAGAACACCTTGGTCAACACGTAATCTTCATCTTACAACCTTGAAGCCACCATATGACCTACAAGCGTTGCCTATGGACAAACCTTAAAGTATAACTCAAGGAAACCATTAGTCCATAAAGATTGTCATCAATTACCAAAACCAAACATAAGGGCACATGCCCTTTCACCTATTAGACACATAGTAAGCTAGTTTAGGTACTACCTCCACTTTCTCAATCTGTTTCAGCCTAATTTCTTCTTGTCCCATAGCTGCAATGGCTTCTTCCAAAGTAGGCAACTAACGAAGATGCATTAGTGCAACCCTCCTTCCCTCAAATGCATGATTCAGTCCCTTCAAGACTTTCAGCACCCTGCTATCCTCAATCCATTTCTTCGCTCCTACCACACATTCAGAATGAGGCAGCACCAAGGGGGCAAGATGATCCAGATCCGCCCATGCATATTTTAGCTCTCCTACGTATGTCATCAATGTTTTTCCATCTTGTTTGAGATCATGTATTGTATCTTCAATCAGAGAAACCAGCATGATGTTTCCCTTGCCTGAGTACATCTTGGATAGAGCATCACATACCTTCATTGATGTGGAAAGAGCTTCCACATATGTTGCAACAATTGGTGTCAGGGAATTTATCAACCAAGTGTGAACTAGCGAATCTGTAGCATTCCACTTCTTCCATTCCTCCCTAATTTTTTCTTCAGACTCGTTGACCTTTCTCAACACGTACCCTTCCATCGACTTCGTCCTTAGAATCAACATCCCTCTCCTGGACGAGCTGAGATAATATCATACCCCATCTAGCTTGATCTCATTTGGCATGAGCTCAAGCTTATACTGCACCTCCCCACGTGGATTTGGCTGCCTACCTTCCTCAGAAGATGCCCCATCTTCCTTCTTTGCAGCTTTAACCAGCGGCTCAAGCACATTGGTCACGGCCTGATTGTCCCCCATCTCCTCTCACAGCAGCACAACTTCACCACGAACACCACTTCCTTCAGCCTCCTTCGGATCTGATGGCACCTGCAGCAGATCACACACCACCACACGCTTGCTCCTCAAATCAACCACAGCGAGAGCACCGTCATCTCCACCCTGGTTGAACCTGGCACTCTGATGCTATGTAGGATAAGAGAAAGTGGCTAACCTGAGAGCAGCCGCCAGCTTTGTGTTCTATTATGTATTAGGGTTTCCACACAACCATCTCCACTTATATACCCTCCTGGGTCACTTGGGGTTAATGGGCCATATGGGCCAGAATAGGTATGCAGGCAGCAGGAATCGAAACAATTTACCAAATTTTGCTTTCTGACATCATAAACCTCCTCTTCCACATCTTGAAGATCATCATTTTCGGTGAACCCATCTTCCTCATTTGCTTCACCCTCGGTTTTATCCTCGGCTCTCATGGTGTAAGTGACATCAAGTGTGCACTATCGATGTTGATCTCATTCTCCTCCAACATACTCATATATGTTCCATCGTATCTACAAAATTTATTGGCCGAAACATGATGAGATTAATCAAATTCGATCGGCACAAAGTGATAAAATCTACCTCTTCGACAATTCTTCGAACACGCAGTAGCGCCCGTTGAGTTGAAGGAAGAAAAAGGTTCATCGACCACTAGAGTGATTGAAGGAGTCACCCCTCATCGATTCTGTGGAGCCGTCGGAGGTTTGATCTTCGTTGTAGCCCTTGGCTTCGCCGGAGCCTTGGCCTTGGTGTCGGCCAAAGCCGAGGCAACAGAAGTGGGCCCCGTGCCCGCATGGCGGAATCGTCTCGATACCTTGGACGACGTGGTGGCCTTGTTGTTTGCGCTTCAAGACCGGCGAAATGGCACCAACGGTCGAAGGTGGCGGAGCGATGAGATAGCCGCCGACAAAAGGCATGGAAGGTCGTGGCGGCACCATGGGAGGTTGCGGCTGCTGTGGGAAGTCCATGGCCAGCGATGGGGCAATGTTGTGACACGGAATCGTCGGCGAAAGGCGAGGTGCCGACAATGTTTGCGGTGGTGGTGAGGAAGGGGAAGGGAGAGAGGAAGGTGAAGTTTTCGGCCCGCTAAATTTATTTGCAGATAGGGTGAATGGGAAAAAGGCGCGAAAACCTATAGAATGTTGTCCGATGGAGGATTTTTTGGTTCTCCTATTTTTTTTCCATACATCATGATTTAACGCCTCTATTCAAATTATTTTTAAATTTCATCCACTATATCAACGGTTAATTTACAGTAGAGGCGGATTTACAGGTTATGCTAGAAATTCTCTTGTGCGTCTAAATCCCACCTTTCGGCTTCAAAATCCAACGGTCGAACCCCTCGTATTCTTTCCCACACACTGCCTGCGGGCCCTCGCACCCGCTCCACTCGTACTCATAATGCCCAAACCCTCACTACTGATTTTGAATCTCATTTTGAGGCGAAGAAAAGAGGGGAAAAAAGGGAACCCTCCGATCCCCACCCTCTCCAATGGCCGCTCCGCCGCCGATGCTCACCCTGGTGGTGGAGAAGGGACCACGGAAGGGGGAGACGCGGAAGTGCGGCGCGGGCGCCGCCCTCCGCGTGGGTCGCGTCGTCAAGGGCAACGATCTCGCCGTGCGCGACGGGGGAACGTCGCAGCAGCACCTCGTTATCAAGTTCCTCCCGCCGCCCGCCGCCGGGTGGGCCGTCTCCGATCTCGGGTCCTCCAACGGCACCATCCTCAACGGTAACCCCCTCGTGCCCTCCGTCCCCGCCCCGCTGTCCCACGGGGACCTAATCAAGGTCGGCGAGTCAACCGTGCTCGCCGTCTCCATCGCGCCTGATTCGGATCCCAAACCTGTCGCCAACCCCAGTTCTGGGCGGTCCTCACGCCATGCGGCAGCGGAGGCGCCGATGGTGGTGGAGGAGAAGCCCCCTGCGGTGACCCGCCGTGGCACACGGAGGAAAGCGCCACCCGCCGCGCAGCACCCCAGCACGCAGAGAGAAGATCCGGAGGCAGAGCAAGTGGAGGTGGATGAGAAGCCCCAGGTGGTTTTGCGCCGGGGCGGACGGAAGAAGCTGCCTGCAGCGGAGTCCCTGTGTGAGATGGAGGGGACTGTGGAGGCGCCACGCGGTGGAGAGCAGAGGAAGACCGTGGGGCCTTCTGAATCAGAGAATGACAAGGAGGAGGAGGCCACAGTGGTGACGCGCGACGGCAGGCGGAAGAATGTTGTGCAGCCCTCGGAACCAGAGAAGAAAGAGGTGGAGGCCACAGTGGTGACACGCCGTGGCAGGCGGAAGAATGTTGCGGAGCTCCCTGAACCAGAGAAGGGAAAGGAGGAGGCCACAGTGGCGACTCGCCGTGGCAGGCGGAAGAATGCTGTGGAGCCCCCTGAACCAGAGAAGGAAGAGGAGGAGGAGGCTATAGTGGTGACACGCCGTGGCAGGCGGAAGAATATTGCGGAGCCCCCTGAACTGGAGAAGAAAGAGGAGGAGGAGGCCACCGTGGTGAAAAACTTCAGAGAGAGGAAGAATAATGCGGTGACGGATGCCCCTCCGCCATTGCCTCCGAAGATGAGGGCCGTAAGGGGCCGTGGTAAAAGGGCTAGTGCAAGCGACATGGTTCTTGAGGATGATAAGGAAGAGCTGGGAGAAAATGAGTTGGCTGTATCAAGAGCTCGTCCTGAGGCCCCACTTGTTTCGACGGCTTTGAAGGGTGTTAAGGTGCAGAAGACGGATAAGGTGGCACCTGGGGATGGAGAGGTAGAAGGGGCAGCAGTGGCATTGGAGGAGAAAGTGCCAAATGAGAGGGCCGGTGCTCAGCTTGCTGCTTTCGATTATGGTGCCAATGTGGCTGTAGCAGAGCCAATTGAAGAGATGGAGGAGGTTGTAGTTGCAACCCTCAGAGGGAGGCGGAAGAAGGCTGTTGAACCTCATGAACCAGAGAAGGACTTGCAGGAGGTTGCTATGGTGGTGACACGTCGCGGAAGGCAGAAGAAGAATATGGAACCTCATGAACCAGAGAAGGACGTGCTGGAGGAGGCCATGGCGGTGACATGTCGCGGAAGGCGGAAGAAGAACATGGAACCTCATGAACCAGAGAAGGAGGATAAAGCCCCAGTGGTGATGCACCATGGCGTAACAAAGAAGAATGCGGCGGCAGTCGCTCCTGCACCACTGCCTCCAAAGAGAAAGTCCGCAAGGGGCCAGGGAAAGCTTACAAGGGCTAGTCCAATGAAGACAGTTCTTGAGGAGGAGGAGGAGGAGGAGGAGCAGGGGGGAAATAAGTTGGGTGCGTCAAGAGCATGCACAAGGAAGCCATCGAAAATGATCGTGAAGAAGGGTGATAAGGCAGCACCTGTGAATGAAGAGGTCAAAAGGACTGCAAAGGTGCCGGAGGAGAAATTGCCAAAGGGGAGGACCGCTGCTAAGCTTGCTGCTTCTAACAATATCTCTTATGCGGCTGCGGCAGAGCCCACTGAAGAGATGGTGGAGGGTGCAGAAGGGTCGCACTACGGGGGGCGGAAAGCCATGGAGCTCCCTGAACTGGAGAAGGAAGAGGATGCCACTATGGTGACACGCCGTGGGGAGCGGAAGAGGCCTGCTGTGGTGAAGCGCCGTGCTGCTGGGAAAAAGGATGTGGTGCCAGTGACGAGGTCTGGAAGGGGCCGAGGACGGGGTAAAAGGGCTAGTGCAAGAAATAACATTCTTGAGGAGGAAGACATGGTGGTAGAAAAGGAAAATGAAGTGCCTGTGCCAAGAGAGCAAGCAGGGAGTCCTCTGGTTCCGACGGCAGTGAATGGGGATGAGGATTACAAAGTCAAACGAACCACAAAAGCAATGGAGGACGAATTGCCAAATGGGAGGGCCAGTGCCCAGTCTTCTTCTCACAACAAGGGTGAGGAGGAACAGGGTGGTGCGAATGGTTCTTCTAGAGTCGATTCAGGATCTAATGGAATCCCCAATACAACAAGCAAATACAGAGAGGTACAGGAAACATGCAAGTCAATGAAGTAATATATTGATATTCTCGAAATGATGTGCTTATCTTTAATTCGCTGTTGCAGGATAGAAAACTGAAGGCGTACTCAACTCCCTTTGAAATCAGGCTGGATAGAGCTCTGAAGAAATATTCTGCATGAGTTACTGCTTGCTAAAGTTTAAGAGTTATAAAAATGTGTTATGTTTGATGTGTGGATAGGCTCTGTTCTACTCTGTGTAGAATAGAATGTCTTGTAGATTTGGAGTCTGAATCCAACTGAATTTTGGGTATGTTGAATTGGAGATGCATGTTTCCTTCCTATGCCAGATTCGGAAGTAACGGAAGTTCAAGAAAAAAAATGCTTGTTTGTTTCTGTACATTGCAAATACTCTTTGGGAAGATGCTTTGACTGTTTTTTCCATTTTCAATGTTCTTACATTTTTCTCCATTCGTATTTTTTATGACACCCAGAACAGACTGAAGTTGATGTTTGTGCCTACCAAGAAGGTTGTCGCCATCTTGATTTCTCTGAAAGTTGATTGAAGCAAAGAAGACAAGATCAAGAATAGCCTTCACTGTTAGGATTTGCTATTTCATTTATGTCTTTTAAAAAAAAAATGCTACTCACACAACAAGATGCATTACGTTCTTTCCGAAGGAAAATTCAGCATTTTTGGCTTACTTTTTGCTCAAACTGTCTAAATAATTGTTCACTTGGTTTGACAGCTCATTCATTTTCTTGATTGGTGTGACTGAACCACCAAGTATTCGAAGTCCCAGTTCCATGGAAACACAAAGGATGACACACATGTGTGTTATTGACCGGCAAAAGTTTGTCTGCACATGGAATTCTGGGATATGCATGTGTTATTTGCACACTTTAGTTGTACATTCAAGTGGTTATTTATAGGGAAGTCTTGCTAGTTGAGCTACCAATTGATTATCAAAATTGCCAAATAATCCTTTTTATTTCTAGACAAGTCACTATGTCTTTGGGATCTCAACTATATTTATGCCTTGTAAATTATCATGTCTTATAAAAGACTTACTATAAATAAAGCTCGCACGTTCTGTCAGTTCGATTGGGTATGCGATGGATATTGATTTGGTTGGATTGGCAACAAAGCTAGTGGCATAAATGGGATTTTCTCTTCTTATTTGTGTATATTATGGACTGAAATTTTCCAAAAAATCTTTATAACTGTCCGTGTATAATCAAATGACTGCTCATCTCAGCTGGCAAGACATGACACTGATGCTCGATTAGAAGCGCTGGAAGAAAATTCTCAACAAGAAGCAGCAAAAAGCTTAAGGTGAGTTTTAATTTCTCGCTTTGTTATTTCCAAGTAATAGTAAGTTAAACCTGATCCGTTCTCTCTTCTGTTAATAAACTCGGCATTATCCATTTGATCATTTGCAAACTACTCCCTCCGTCCCAAATTACTTGACGCGGATTTGTTTAGATATGAATGTGCCAAGTAATTTGGGACGAAGGAAGTACTTAGTTGATGATTAGTGATGCTCCATGTCGCCATGTCTTAACTTGTTCGATGTCTTAATTGCTGCTCCATATCTTCCACCTGCTTGGGAACAGTTGGAAGAGCTCTTTTCCACTATCGCTCCATACGTCACTCCTTCCCCTTGTCTTCTTGATGCAACTCAGATATAGTAAGGCCCGTGTCTTATTTTATTTATGCAACCCGTAGGAGATGTGCTGACAAACTAGGTATTGCTAATTGCTTACTTAAAAAGTGTTCTTTTTCTTGTTCCCATTACTCTATAAGCATCCTCACATTTCTCCTAAAAAATTAGGCTCAAGAAAACTTAGTACATGTTTGGCCAAGCTCGGAATCTTGATTGGACTATCATGGCCACACAAATCATCTGCACCAATGCAACGGATGTAGTTCAATGGTGGTATAGAATAGATGCAGTTTAGTTGAACAATTTGGGATAAATTTATATGTTGTGACTTGTGAATTTATGAGCAACAGTTCTAGTGGATGTGCTGTTCACTCTTAGGGAGAAGTATGACCTTGTTGATGAACACAGTTTTCAGACTTCTATGGTTATGTTGGATGCCCCTTTAGTGAGATGCCCTACTGATTTGTAGTATGGAATGAGATATCAATGCCTTTGTAGTTATCCCATTCTTCGAACAAATGCTATGTAGCTTTTATTGCATTGATTGATTTATTGATCAAGAGAATTCTTATGAAGGTTGGTGATATTCAGAAGGTTTATCGATAAATCCAGTTTAGCTACATTCAGAAGATAAATTTAGGTGAGATGACACTGTCTCAAGGTTGGTGCAAAATGCTAGGATCAGAAAATGTCTGTTTTTTTCATAGTTAGAAAATAGACAATGCTTTATCACAATAAATCAACAACCAAAAGTGCTTTGCAAAGATCGGTAGGCTACTCAGCTATAAAAAAATTTGTCATTGGATTCCTCTCCATATCCCTATCTTGTATAGATGGCAAACTTAATATGCCAAACTTTTTCATTCCTGCAAACAAATACCAGAGAAGTAATGCACTATTATGCTATTTACTGAACTTGTGAGCCTGGTAATCTCATCGGCTCTTCTGTGAGTTCTTACGCTCCCAATATATCAGTCGAATGTTCAGGACATGATCACCGCTGGAATGGACACAACAGTCATATCAGTCGAATGGACCATAGAAGAGTTTGTTAGGAACCCCAGGGTGCAGTAGGAGCTGTAAGTGAGCTGGACAACTACGTCGGCCGTTAAAGCATCATGTCATGGACCATCACAGAGCTTGTTAGGAACCCCAGGGTGCAGAAGGATCCGCAAGTGAGCTGGACAACGTCGTCGGCAGTTACCGCATCCTATCGGAGACTGACTTTCAGAACATGCCCTACCTGTTGGCCGTCAAGGAGTCCCTTCGTGTGCACCCTTCGATGCCGCTCATGCTGCCGCACAAGGCCGGGTGAGCGTCAAGGTCGATGGCTACAATATACCCAAGGGTGCCAACATCATAGTGAACGTGTGGGCGGTGTCCAGCGACCCAAGGTGTGGAGCAACCCATTGGAGCTCAGGCCTGAGCGCTTCATGGAAGAGATTTTAATTCTGTATCCGCAATTTATTTATTTTGGTGATTTTCGTTTTGTTTATTTTCCATGGTGTTGTCACGATTTATTTCATTTTCTGGTAATATATATTTTCAAAGGGTTTACCTTTTCTTCTTATGGCTATGGATGTATCAATTGATTTTAGCAGAGCGAACCATGCAGCAACAGAGCAAACCATATGGTCGTATGGTTCCAAACCATGGGTTGAATCCAAATTTTTGAAATGGGTTGGGGCGGTTTGGCTTTGAAAGGCTCGTGGGTTGGGTGGGTTTGGATTGAATTGGATCGGTTTGGTTATTATGGGGCGGTTTTCACACCATTCCCAGGTTGAGTTACAGGACTGACCGAGAGGAAACAACAAAGACATGATACCAAAGCCAAGGAAGGATGAAATTATTGTTCACTTAGTTTGACAGCTCTTTTCTCGTTCAGTTAAAGGAATGCCCTAGAGGAAGCAACAAAGACATGATACCAAAGCCAAGCAAGGATGAAATTAGATATTTGACTAGATTAATAATGATACTACATAGGTGTGAATCTTTTTAATCTCCTATATCACTAAACTCCTTGGGGGTAAATCCACTGGAAAGCGATTAAGGTTGGTTGCCTAGATTTTGATTTTGATTGGTCTTCCAAAACGTAGAGGTGGTGTCTCAGAAAACAAACATAGTTGTGGGCCCCTATTGACATTGATTTAGGTGGTCTTGGCTAGCCTGTCAGTCAGTTTGATCTTACCTGGTCAATTAAGATCGTGGCGGCTGCAGGAGGTCATCTAGCGGTGTCGTGGTGGTTGCGAAAAGCAGGGTTGTGACACGTGCCGCAAGCCACCTCCGTGGGGCTAAATACAGAGGGGATTGTGGCTTGGTTGATGGGAAAGGAATTGTAGTACTAATCATAATTAATTGGATGTTGTGGAAACTCCGTAATGATCGCGTCTTTAGTCGTGACACTGGATGTTTCAATGTCATCTGGGTGGCCAACCGAATTTGGGACGAATTCAAGCTGTGGGCACTTGCTGGAGGGAAGCGTATCGATAGTATTAGAGAGAAGTAGAGTGCCTTGAGTAGGAGTGGTGTTGAGTTAGTGTTGGCCGCAGCCCTGCTCTCTAGATTGGTTGTAGTTTGTACCTGTAACTATCTATTTTCCTTTATAAAACTATGGTACGCCTTTGGCGTACTCTAAAAAAACTAATAGGAATTAAAGGACAAGGTTGTGACAACGGCTGGCGACCAGATGGGCCTGTCAAACATGGTACTGGGGTTCTACGAGGTGGCCGAGCGGGAGCGGTGGCCGGACGACGACGCCACCACGGGCGTTTGCAGCGATAGCGAGGGGGTCCAACAGTGGCGGGGCTACCGGCGGGAGTAGCGCGCTTTGGGATGTTTGTTATACGTAAATTAATCTCGCCGCGAAAAATGCATACATGTAGGAGGTACTGAGCAAGATGAGCTCAGTGGAAAGCTGAATCCGTGCGGACACGAATGAGGCTATCAGGGAGACGCGCTCCGCCATCATGGCAACCATGCCCGTCGTTTTCACCATATTTTAAAATCGGCATACAAAATATGAAAAACAAGAAACAGTAAAAACTCTGCGTTGGGTCATCATTTTTGGCCTGGTGATCATAAAAAATAACGAACTTTGAATACGCCAAATATATTTAAAAAGTATTCTAAAAGATGAGCCATAATATATGAAAGATTCATGGCTTTCGAGCCAAATGGCCAATGTTATGGATACATTCGTGGCATAATTTGTTCAATTGATCTCATATTTTGCACAAGTGTGTGTATTGCAATGGCAAACAGTGTTGACGAGGGAAGCTTTTCTTTTCTTTCCATGAAAAAATCATTTTTCATTTTTTGAGTGCCAAAAAAAAGAATCTTTTATGAAGAACCTACCAAATCTTTGTTGCAAAATTGGACCAAAATATACTAAATGACATGGCATAGTACTGATGCATGCTATAATCATTTTGTATCATTTTAATTGAAATTGATTTGAAAGAAAGTTTCAAATTCAAAATTTAAGACTATCATCAAATTAGTCCATATTGCATTTCCTACTGTTTGTACAAAGCAAGTTGTTTTCATGTCTAAGAATAGCATAGTTAGATAGAGCATATTTTCTTGATGATTTTTCATACATAAATCGTTTACATATGAATTAGGGTTAACAAATATTCAATTTCAAAGTTTATAGCATTTTCTAGATTTTTTATAAATAAAAAAATACATTGAATTACTTTTTTTTACTTCGGGGTTAGCCAGCCAGTGTCACTGACTGTGGGCGGGCCGAGGTGGGAGGCCGACAAGTGGGCCTCTTCGGGAGAGAGAGGGCGGGGTTTAGGAAGAGAGAATAATGGGCTTCGCCCAGTAGAGATAGGGCTAGGATTTCTCTTTTTCTTACATTTTTAGTGATTTCTTTCTATTATTTTCCGCTTTTATTTTAAATTTAAATTTAAAATTCAAACATAAACCATGGAAATAATTTGTAATATTATATAATTATTATCCTAATTTGTTTGGGTTGTTTATTGAACTTTTATTTAGGTTAGTATTATTATTACTATTATTTTAATAGAAATTAATTCTATTTGTTTTTTAGTATTTTAATTAAATACCTTCGGCCATAGAGGTATTTTTATTTATTTAATTCATAATTTATTCCACAAGAAAAAATTCATTTAGGAAGTTTTTTAATTAATGCTAAGTTTTAGTGGTGGTCATTATTGGCGGCTATTTTAATAATAGAGGTGTGATCCTATATTCTTTATCTTGTCTAATGCTTTAGCATGACAAGGGAGCAACAAAACATGACATAGAAATCATAGAGAGGTAATAACAAGCATGACATATCAAGCATATCGATGTACATTTTTTATTTTTTGAGTACCAAAACAAGGAGTTTTTATGAAGAACCTACCAAATCTTTGTCGGAAAATTAAACCAAACCATTTTACAAAACTATTAGACTATATTTTATGTAAAAGTGACCAAATAGTTGCATGAAAAATGTTTTTCATACACCTCTCATCAAAAGTATAAAATTTTGATAATTCAGCTAAAACTGGATCAAATTTAAACTACAGGTGCTAGATAATTTGCTCTTTATTTTCTTTCCATAATTAATTTCTAGGAACACAAGTAGCTATTTCATCTCGAGTTTGTCAAGAATAAACACCTAGCTTCGAACGGTCATGCTCGTAGTTTTGACCATATTTTAAAATCGACATACAAAATTAAAAGAAAAAAATAAACCTTCGCGTTGTGTCATCATTTATGGCCTCATGACTAGAAAAAACAAAAATTTTGAATACGAAAAATATATTAAAAAGGTGTGCTTAGAAATGAGATATCATGTATGAAGTTTCATGGTTTTCGAGCCAAACGACCAATGTTACGAATATATTCGTGGCATAATTTGTTCAAATGATCTCATGCTTTGCACAAATGGGTACATTGGAATGGCAAACAATGTTATCGAAGGAAGTTTTATTTTTCTTTGCACGAAAAAAAAATCTTTTAATTCCCATGAAAGTGCCACCTGCAGCGGAATCTAAAAGGTTCCTCAAGATGAAGTTTACTCAATTTTAAACAATCATTCAAATATTCAAGTCATGAGTAGGTAAATTCCTAAGCATTTATTTTAAGCTATCCCAAGCTTGAGCTACATGCTCATTATCAAGTTATTTCAAATTCATGATCTGATTTCTAAGTGATATTACCTTAGCAGGAGGAAAAATATTTAGCAATAAATTTGACCTTACATTTATTCCAAAAATCGATAATGTTTTTAGGCAAAGATGCTAACCACTCCTTGGCTCTATATCCCAAGGAAAAGGGGAAAATCTCAATGATATTATTTCCCACACCCTAAAAGCATCTGCAACAGTCACCCTTTTTTTGGACACGAAAAATGGCCTGATGTAAATTATAGGGCAGTAAAATGAAACTTTTTTGGCACGAAAACAGACGTCTTGTAAGACCTGATATGCGGTACTGTTTCAGATCTAAACGTTTCCATCCAGACCCGAGTACGAAGCACATATCGGACCCACCGCGACATATGACGAAGCCATATGTCTCGGATTTCAAGATGATATCACAACATTACAAGTACAAGGATACAACTGCCTTAATATAATACATCAGCGGAAGATATATGTCTGAGTACAGACTACAACCAAATGCCTAATGGCAAAGGTAAAAATGCACCATTCCCGTAACCACACGGGTCCATGCTCTCCGCCGGGATCCTCCTAATTAGTCGTCGTCGAGTCTCCACGAAGGCGTCCGGAAGGAAGGGCATCAGGCTCCTCTATAGTCCAAGATCGTTTGGATAGGGTAAATAACAGAGAGAAGAAGGGGTGAGCTATATCAACAAGTCAGATAACTAATTTCTCATGGTAAGATGGGGGTAGTGATTAAGGTTGCAGCCGAACTAGCAATATATGAGTTGGCTAACGATCTATTTAGAGTGAGATGAGAAGCCAAGCATTCGATGAGGAGTCGCCTCCAACAAGTATGTTATCAACTACTTATGCAAACATAACACCTATCATATCCTTGTCCTCATCTTCGCATCCCGACGAAGACAAAGCAGTCAAGGCACACACACGTTGATCAAGTTATTAAGATTATGTCAGTTGTTGTTGTCTATGAACAAGGAGTAGGTCTCAAGTCATCCATAACCGTGGACACGGCTTCTCGAAAAGATTTAACCCTGCAGGGGTGTACCAACTGCCCATTATAAGCTTCGCATGTACGCCGACTCTCTCAGTCGGGCCCGTTAAAGACACTCATTGAAGAGTTGTTCCGAGAGATCCGGACGTCATAATCCCACTAACTAACAACGAACAAATCCGGGTGGCCCCCGGTGAGTCGACATCCAACTCAAAAGCCGACCGCGCTCTCGAATCGGTATCTACCGTCTGTCACAGGTTTGGATTGCCGGTTAATTCTCACATGAGGCCGGGTCCTTAGCCGGATAGGTTATACCCATAGGAAATACCATCCCACTGGCCCAGGTTGTTTAAAATCTGCTGGCCGCGGACCAGTCACACACACGGGTTGGCAAATGGTAAATCAGCTTGGGCCACCACTAGAAATGTTTGGAGCTAGGTAAGTAAGAAGAGGGGACCCCATAGAATCCCACACGCGGTTAAGCACGCTCGTCAAGAGACACAATACCCGGAACTCAGATCCTAGGTGACTCGAATGGAACAAAGCATCAGGGCGGGATAGCCTAGATCTTCCATCCTTCGTCGAGTATAGTCAACATTATAATAATCACATCATCCACAATAATATAATAGTGTGGTAGCCAAATCCAAGGAGTAACAGGATAACATAAGTAGCATCCTAAGCATGCATACTAAGCAGTGGTTAAGAAAGCAAGGTACATGGCCAAACAAAGGTTTGCTGGGATGTGGAGGACATGGTTGTTTGGGTTTATTTGACAGGCATAAATATGAGGTGGTAGGATCAAGCAATCGTTCTATCCTATACATAGGCAAGTGAGCTGAAATTTATAAGCATGATATATGCTCCCCCTTACCTGTTGAGAAGACGAAGCCAAAGGTGTAGTCGATCGCAAGCTCGCATCGTCTCCGAGAGTAACCGCAGAGTACACAAGAAGGAAACACTGGAAAGGCAATCAACGAACATGCATCTATTACTACGAAGCAATCACACGCAAGCATCAACAAGAAGGCAACACGAGGCAACGCACTTCGATATCGCTTCTATCGTCGAGAGCGGTTACTAACAAGTTAAGTGAAGTATCTGTCACACACGACGATACCGCGCATTTACAATGGTTCAAGTTGTTTAGCTACACAAGATGATCAAATGTTGTTAACATGTCATCTCACACAAGCATGGCATGTCACACAAACATGGCAATAGGTGAAGCATGAAGTAAACTATCTATGCTAGTCAATTTAAGTGAGGCAAAGTCTTAAACATGGCATATCACTAAGTACCCCACGGCAATTATAGTTTCGTTACTGTTCTGCCCTAAACCATATTTTATTATTTTATTAGCAAGCAAGAGCAGCATAATCATAAACTACATGCAATTCTAGTCAAGTTACATATAAAGAACATTTTTATTGGAGCAACAGTTAAAAATTTATCAGCTAATACATTTTGCAGTGGCATGCCATGTATATAGCAGTGAAACAACATCTAGACAAATGCAAACATGGAAAAGAGCAACATTTTATTAATCTACACAAAAAATACTAAGCAACTTACATGTAGACGACATCGCAATCCGAGCTACGGTTCAAGAGATATCGACATCGCAAAATACTAAAACAATCTGCAATTTATTCTAACGAAAAAATAACAAGGCCTATTGGGCCGAAAGCAGAGCTACGGGGCCTAAGCAATGGTGAGCGCAGGATACTAACAAACGCCCACGGGCACTACATAGCTACTGGGCGGCCCAACTTCAATATGGGAAAAAAGTGAGGGGCGCTCACCACGGGCCATGGCCCAACCGGCGGGGTGGGCGGAGGATAGTGGTGGCTCGCTCAGTGCGGCTTCTGGCACTGGACAAAGTGGAGCAGCTGGACCACTTGCGCTGCACTGGCCCACGCGGCGGCGACGGTTGGCTGGACGGCCACGCTCGGTCGGGATGCTCCCGAGCGGAGCTCGCCGCAGCCATGGCGGCACCAACCATCGGCAGTGAGGCTGGGCGTCCAGGAGCGGCATGAGGGCGCGGGACGGTGGATCTGGCCGGCCCCTTGCTGGATCTAGCGACGGGTGGGCGACGCAGGGCAGCGCGGTGACCTTGGGGTGAACCTCGAGAAGACCGAGCTCCCATGGCGGTGGCGGCCTCCTTTGCTACGAGAGAGAGAAAAGGATGAGGGGAGGGAGGAGTCGAGGGGAGAGCAGGAGAAGGCACGGGGGCGGTGACCTGTGGGTCGACGGCGGCGGTGCAATGTCGTGGCTCGACGGAGCAGCGCCAGAGGTGGAGGCGGACGAGCACGGGCGGCTCGGGCATGGAGGCTCGGGGAGGCTTGGGCGCAGACGAGATCTGGTGACGTGGATCAACCGGAGCCACCCGATCTGGATCCGACTGTTCAGAACAGAGGTGGGATTTCTCAAGATCTGGGCAATGGTGGAGATTGGGTGTGCATGGATTTCGCGGCAATGTGGCGGCTGGGTTAGGGGAAACCCTAGGTTGCTGCCTAAAATGGTAGGGAAGGTGCTACTATATATAGCCATGTGGTAGGTGGGTTGACATGACGAAAATACCCCTAATTTTGTTACCCGCTCCTACGTCGCACATTTATGACCGCACAGGCTTCGTACAAACTCCGATTCAGACGAAACCTCGAACCACGCGCTCCATGCGGCGAGCCGATGACGTCTACCACACTTCGATACCGTTTCGAGAACATTTTTCGGCGCCCAATAAAATAATCCATTTATTAAATAAACGAGATTTTTGTTTCGATGGCGATGGCTGGTCTTGTGCCGAAAGTTGCGACGGTGATCGGGTGAAACCCGGTGTCGCAAAAGGTCTGTGCCATGGTGGAAAAGGTTCCGGTACGAGAAAGAGGGGGAAATATATTCACCAATTAATAAATTGGCGAAGAAAATACTACAAACAATGCTAGCAATCAAAAAAATAATATAGCAAAAAAAAATTGTGTGAAAATCCCGGGCTGTTACACTTCTCCATCAGCTTCCCTATTTTTTTGTTTTTGGGCACGGCCGCCTCCAACATCCGATGTAAAAACCAGCCGCAGCACAACAACCCAACATCAACAGCACAACAGTCGCACCGCTTTATTTTGCATTTTCAACATAGCAATTGAACACATAATCACAATATATAGATCGACCATTTTGTGCATAAATTTTAAACCCAAAGCATAATTTGAATGATCATCAAAAGCGGGTATTTTGAGCATCTGCAACATAAATAAAGGGCATGATCATTAACTCAACCAAAAGATAATATGAAGTGCATGATCACAGAAAACATAGCTCAACTTTCATCTTCACTGTCTTCAATGCTCTGATTGCCTTCCTTGCTTGCATTGACTTCACTTGTGTTGCCTTCATTGGTTATGTTACCATTTTTATCACGTGTGGCATCACCTTTAACGAGGGGGTGACCCCACGACTCCTACTAATGGGCCTACCCGGTGTCATTGAAGGCCCACGAAGCTACCGCCGGATTCACCTTGGCCCGCTAGATGGCACCGACATTGGGAGTCCTCGACTGACAAGGAAGGTGCAGGGACTTGCCGTACAAGCTAGGGTTAGATTTCCTGTAATTGTAGATTGATTCCCCGAGACCTGGTCTACTATATAAAGGCCAGAAGGGGCAACGCATAAGGGGAGAGACATCGCCTGTAACCCTAGCCTAGAGCGCATCTGCCTTGGCATCCCTTGTAACTTCTCCACAATCAATATATCGAGCAGGAAGTGTATCCTCCTGTTTGCCGACGAGCTTATCGTCCAATCTGTGTCTTCTCCAACTAGCCCAGGGTCCCTAACCATGGGACTTTCCGGGGCCGATCCTCGACAATTGGTGCCGACCGTGGGGACTACACAGGTTGGGAACGCGATCTCGGCGGTCTCACTATCATCAACGCTCGCCAGCTCGAAGATTCAGGCGAGACCCAATCTGTTCGAGTCCCTAGGGTTCACGGCCCACCTCCCGGCCCTGAAGCCAGTCTTCACGGATCTGCAGTCCGGCGTTGATCTGATCTTCGGAGAATACCGGATCTACATCAACCACTGGGGAAGTCTCCGCCTAACCGACGACGTTCAAGCACCTACAGCAGCAGCCGAGGCGGACGTCACCTGCACGGCCAACACACCAACCAATAGCAGCCGAGCACTCGGCACCGAGCATCATAGCACTCGCCGTCCCTCGGACAGGCCCCTAGCATGGAAAAGCACCGACGCGCAAGCCAGCAGAGGAGCGACCGGAACACCCTCACAAGTGTTCATGGCGGAAGTCGATGCACCACCACCAGGAATCAACGGGAAAGTTGAAAACCCGAGTGCTCCGCGGGACATGCAGAATACCAGCGGAGCAGCAGGACCCATCAAGGAAGCCCGGATGGTCGTGCAACTGGGCGATCCAGGAAGCATACCAACGAAAGTCCCAGCGGGACAGGCACCTGGCAACCAAGCAAGTGACCTGCAGCCAAGGCAGCCGCTCGGCCCGAGCGCCCAGCCACCAGGAGGCAGACAACAGGCCACAGCCGCCAAGAAAGCCGCACCACCAAAAGAGAAAATCATCTTACCCAAGGAAACCATAGCGATGGTACAGGAAGCAGTCAAATTCGGCAGGATGCTACCAAGAAACGCCACAAGAGACGAACTAAGAGCGTACACTAAATTAGCAGGAGAACAGACGCAACGATGGCGCCAGGCCATGGAAGCGCAGGAAAGAGAAGAACTCGAGAGGAAAAGCAGTCGCCGGCAACCTGCCGGAAGCAGTCGCCGCTCCCTACCCGCGACAGATCAAAAGTCAACAACCTACGGAAATCGGAAAGGGAGAGAGTGATCCGCAAGCTCGACGACAACTTCAAACTAGAAGAGGATGACGGCGACGAGGAGCCCCTCACACCAGCGGAGGCACTCATAAGCGCCCAGGACTACCTATCTCGTGCCCGGACAAGATCTAAAGGGAAATCAGACCGCTACACCTCAATCGCCCTACAAATAATGAAGGACGCCATCGACAACTCAGCACCCAAAAACCCCAGCACCAGGCGGCAGGCCCGCGAGCGGACACCAGACGGGGAACCTAGCGACCCTGACGACGACGACGACGACGACAATAACGACGACGACGACAGGCGCGGGAACCCAAACAGGGGCAGAAGGCGAGACGACGGCGACGACAGCCGCGCACACCGCAGCACTCGGCGAGACGCACGTGACGACATCACCCAGAGCAGAGTCAACCGCGGCAGGCGGCGACGCGCGGCGCGCGAAGAATACTCCGACGAGGAAGCTTCCGAAGAAGAAGCCGAGCCATGCGGAGCACTATGCTTCACCCGAACCGTACGCGAGACACGCATGCCAAACGGATTCAAGCTCAACTCGACGACACTAAAGTACAACGGACTTGAAGAACCAGAGGCATGGCTTGAAGACTACTTAACTGCGGTCAAATTCCAGGGCGGAACCAACATCACAGCAATGCAGTACATAAAGTTGATGCTCGAGGGCTCCGCGCGGCACTGGCTCAAAAACCTACGGCGCGGGTCCATCAGCTCCTGGAGACAGTTCCGTGCCGCTTTCATCGAGAATTTCAAGTCAACCTACAAACGGCCGGCATCACCCGAGGAGCTGCGAGCGTGCAAGCAAGGAACAAGGGAGACCCTGAGGGCGTACATCCAGCGGTGGACGATCCTCAAAAACTCCGCAGAAGACATATCAGACGAGAGCGCAATCGACGCTTTCAGAAGAGGCCTACAGCGCATTGAGCTCAAGGAGCAGCTGGGGCAAATGAAAGTCCGCACACTCGCAAAACTACTAGAACTATCCAACAGCTGGGCAGACGGCGAAGATTCCGTCCGTAACGAAACTGAAACCTTCGTAGCACGATCAGAGCACGAATACGACTACAATGGAGACAGAGGAGGCGACAGAAGGAGGAAACGGCCAAGGCGACAATTCTACGACGACCGAGGACCCGACATGGTTGCTGCCGGCTTCCCAAACGACCGAAACGTGCGGCGACGCGACGACAACAGACAGCCAAACAGAGAGAACCAGGAAGACGAGCCTCAATCGCAGAAACGCGAATGGTGGCCAAAGCAACCGCGGGACGGCACACGAGCGCCTAGAACGGCAAAAGAGCGGCTCGACAGCCCATGCACCATACATGGATTCAGAAACGAGCGAGGAGAAATAAGATCATCCCACACCCTCAGGAACTGCAGAAGCTTCAACGAGCTAGCAGAAGAGAAGAACCGCCCCGCGGCCCCTGCAGGGCAACCTCTCTCAAGCATAGCAATCGGGCCAGTCGCCCACAACGCGCCACCAGCCCCTCCGTTGCCGACGAGGCAAGTGGCCTCCATCCAAGAGAGACAAAGGACACCGGATGAAGACCAGTACCCAGAAGCTCACGGAAGAATTTATATGATACAAGAAGGAAGGCCCTCCAACCGCCAGCAGAAGCAAGTAACTAGACAAGTCTTCCTGGCGACATCCGCACACCCAGCGGTCCCGGAATACCTGCGCGGGTCGGAAACAGAGATAACCTTTTCCCGAGACGACCACCCACCAGTTGTCCCCCGACCAGGACACGCAGCACTAGTACTGGAGGCGCGGATCGGGAACTATGACATGTCCCGCGTGTTCATGGACGGCGGCAGCGGAATCAACATCATATTCACCCGAATGCTCGACGACATGTTGATCCAAAGCAACGCCCTGAAGCCCTCAGGAACGACTTTCCACGGGATTGTACCAGGCAAAGCAGTCTATCCCATGGGAAGAATAAGCCTGGAAGTGGTCTTCGGGTGCGCGACCAACTTTCGCAAAGAGATATTGGACTTCGAGGTGGTCGACTGGAAGTCGCAATACCACGCAATCCTCAGGCGACCAGCCTTCGCCCGCTTCATGGCTGTACCTCATTACGCCTACCTCAAGCTGAAAATGCCAGGGCCACATGGTGTCATTACAATCAATGGAAGCTTTGTCAGATCCGACAGATGCGACAAGGAATTCCACAAGTTAGCAGAAGCCTTCATAACCCATCAAAACGATGGCACCACAGGAGCCACAGAAGAAAACCTCCCGTAGACGATGAACCAGCAGATGGACACAAGCGCCAGGCAACAAAGCTACCGGCCATCAAGGCCACTTACAGCAGATAAAAGGTATCCGTCTTCAACGGAACCTCCCTCCTTTTATTTTTTCCAGACTTACTGTATGAGACAATAGGGAAAAGCGTGATTCAAGTATCCCCCACAAAAATAAACTCCGACACTCGGGGGCTCGCCGAAGCAGCCACCCCTCGAGTCGTCTCCCGCAATCGCGGCACAAAAAACAAACTTTGGCACTCGGGGGCTCGCCGAAGCAGCCACCCCTCGAGTCGTCTCCCGCAATCGCGGCACAAAAAACAAACTTTGGCACTCGGGGGCTCGCCGAAGCAGCCACCCCTCGAGTCGTCTCCCGCAATCGCGGCACAAAAAACAAACTTTGGCACTCGGGGGCTCGCCGAAGCAGCCACCCCTCGAGTCGTCTCCCGCAATCGCGGCACAAAAACAAACTCCGGCACTCGGGGGCTCGCCGAAGCAGCCACCCCTCGAGTCGTCTCCCGCAATCGCGGCACAAAAATAAACTCCGGCACTCGGAGGCTCGCCGAAGCAGCCACCCCTCGAGTCGTCTCCCGCAATCGCGGCACAAAAACAAACTCCGGCACTCGGGGGCTCGCCGAAGCAGCCACCCCTCGAGTCGTCTCCCGCAATCGCGGCACAAAAATAAACTCCGGCACTCGGGGGCTCGACGGAGCAGCCACCCCTCGAGTCGTCTCCCGCAATCGCGGCACAAAAAACAAACTTTGGCACTCGGGGGCTCGCCGAAGCAGCCACCCCTCGAGTCGTCTCCTGCAATCGCGGCACAAAAAACAAACTTTGGCACTCGGGGGCTCGCCGAAGCAGCCACCCCTCGAGTCGTCTCCCGCAATCGCGGCACAAAAAACAAACTCCGGCACTCGGGGGCTCGCCGAAGCAGCCACCCCTCGAGTCGTCTCCCGCAATCGCGGCACAAAAATAAACTCCGGCACTCGGGGGCTCGCCGAAGCAGCCACCCCTCGAGTCGTCTCCCGCAATCGCGGCGCAAAAACAAACTCCGGCACTCGGGGGCTCGCCGAAGCAGCCACCCCTCGAGTCGTCTCCCGCAATCGCGGCACAAAAATAAACTCCGGCACTCGGGGGCTCGCCGAAGCAGCCACCCCTCGAGTCGTCTCCCGCAATCGCGGCACAAAAATAAACTCCGGCACTCGGGGGCTCGACGGAGCAGCCACCCCTCGAATCGTCTCCCGCAATCGCGGCACAAAAATAAACTCCGGCACTCGGGGGCTCGCCGAAGCAGGCACCCCGGGAGTAACAGTCCCTCCCCAAGCCATCTTCCACAGAGCACATTCAAGCAAGGGAGGAAGACAAAAACAAGACAACTAATCTGATGGCTCCTGCTTGGCCATAATATGAGCGCCTAAACTACGGTCGCTCTCTTCAACGACGCGCGCTACAACACGACCTGCAAGTTCGCCAACGGCTGCATAATGACCGTCCATCGACTGAGCCCTACCACCCGGAGGACCCCGTACAACCTCTCCGAGATCTACACCAGGCCAGTGACTATGGACCAAACCTAAAGCAGCCCGAGCTCCCGCTCGAATCAAGTGATCCATCACGCGACGCAGCTCGGCAGGTTGGGTAAAGAAGCGGCAAAGCGTCTCAAGCCTGGAAGGGACAACTGCCAACGGATAAAACTGGGCATGAATGCCACCCAGCACCCGCTGGCAGTACCTCAATGCCAACGGAACCCGCTCGACGCGAAGACGCAGCAAAGAAAAAGAACGAGCACGGGCCCCATCCGCCCAAAAGGGGTTCCTGGCTCGCACAACAGGATCTTCGAAGCGCGACATCTCAGAATGCACGGCCGCCTCTTCATCTCGGGACCTCCCCGCCAGGACTTCGCCAAAGAAACAGCAACTACAGTCAAGACTAAAGCACGAGGAGGACTCGCAGAATCAAGCAAAAGCAAAACTCACCCCGCAGAACTTCAGCTAGACTGGCAACCCACGAAGCAAGATCGTCAATCATAGCCTCGGCACGCTCTCGTCGAGACCGACGGACAGCCACAGAAGCCTTCAGCTGCACAATCTCCCGCTCGGCATTCCTCAACCGCAAGCAAACGGACTCATAGGCACCCTCGCGAGCGTCATCCTTCAATGAATTCCAAGGACGAAGAACACCCGGAGCGGCCTACCGCAAACAAAAGCACAAGCATCAAACACCGGAAGGGACAAGCTAAGCAAAATCAAGGTAGATAAAGACAGCCGACAAGCAACAGTCACAGCAGAGTCGCGCGTTACAGATGAAGTCTCAACAATAATACTACCGCCCCCCTCCCTCGCCCACAGTAGGATTAATCTGAGCATCCACAGCCTTTTGCAGCAGAAGAGCAAGCTGATCAGCACGCCCAAGCAGCTCCGGCGAGTAGCCCGGGATGGTCTCAACCAAGGATTCGTCAATAGAAATCCCGTGCCCCATAAGGACAGCGAGAGACGTAGAAGAGCCACTCACCAAGCTGTCAGCAACCAACTCCCCCACGCGCTTCCCCTCCGGACCAAACGCAACCACGAGAGCATCCAGGCCCTCGGGCACCTTCGAAGCATCCGGCATCAGGTGCTCATGAACACGGCGAAGAAGACCAGAGGCACGACCACAAACACCCTCGACAGCAGCAACAGCACTCGCAAGAGCATCCGCAGCCCCCTTCAGAACGCCAGACCCCGAGGCAGCAACTTCGACCGGCTTCAAACTTGCAGCAGCTGCCAACAAGCAATGGAACGTCAACAAAAAGGAGACAAATGTAACAGAAGGAAAAGTACAGGATACACACTTACAAGTAAGTCGGTCCGCCAGCACTCGAAGGCGTTTCCCCTCCGCCAACTCCATCTGCTCATATGCCCCCTCAGCTTGACGAAAGCGAACGAGCTCCTCATGCTGCTCGTGCAGCTCCACCTCTTTTGAAGACAAAGCTTCCTGCAAGTGGGAAGCAGTTCGAGAAACCTTGTCGGCCCGCTTCTCGGCCGCCCGGCAACGACCTGACGTACATCCAACCACAAGGAAAAAGTCAGCGCAATAAAACGTGGAAAAGCTCCACTCCAAACATCCTAAGAGGAAGACGCACCATCCATGGTAGTTAACGCGTCCTGGGCAGAATCATGGGACCTTTGCCACCGTTCAGCATCAATGATCAGGCGCTCACAGTGTTGAAAGACAGGCTGTAAACAAACGTCAAAACGCAGTAAGGAAAATGATACTGTAAGCAACCGCACGCGCTTGCTCACAGCCTCGGGGGCTACTCCCATCGGGAGCACTGCCGTGCTCCCAATGAAAAAGAAAACAAAATAGAAGCCTACCATAGCAGAAAAACGGTCAAAGGCACGGATTTTATCTTCAGCTGCAAGATCGAAGCGACCAAAGAAAGGAGGACCCAGCTCGGCAGGTTTAACGTCAGAAGCCCCACCAACAGGCGCACCCGAAGAAGGTGCGACAAGGACGGCACCCGCCTCCGCGGCAGTCGCCGGAGGGGAAGACCGACCAACAGGAGTAGCAGGGACATCATGACAATGAATAGCTGCCGAGTCTGTCGACTTCAGATCCACGGTGGCCGCACTCCTACTCGAAGCAGCCGAAAGAGTCGCAACACTACAAAGCAGCCATCAGATACAGAAGCAAGAAGCAAACAATGTACAAAACCAAGGAAAACACTTACCCACTCTGCGCAGGGCGAGCGCGCCACAGCCGGTTTCTCTTTGGAGCCGCAGGCGCAGAAGGCAGATCAGCAGCTGGAGCTACGGGAGCAGCAGTATCACGATCCCCAAAACTCCCGGGGCAGGACCGCTTCACACGAAAAGGGCCTGAATCCTCGCTGTCCCCAGATTCAACGATCATGGGCCCCATCCCAGCGGACCGAGCAACGCCCTCGGCAGCAGAGGCATTAGGTTCCTCGAGGATATCAGCATCCTCCGGCTGAGGAGGATTACGCAGCACAGGGTCATGTCCCTACAGCACGCAACAAAAACAACAGTCAGCAGATAAGAAACCGCACAAACACAGGAAAGACGACGTGGTCACAAACCTGAAGAGGAGGGTTTTCAGCAGAGTATGGGCGCGCAAGCCGCATCTCAGAGTCACTCGAGTACTTGGTCACCCATTGGAGTCGGGTGAGAAGCTCGTCAGACTCAAAATCTTCAGGCGAGCACCTGGTCGGGTCAGCAGGACCCAGATACTGCCACATAGGAGAGGCACGATGTTGCAGCGGCTGAACTCTTCTCCCCACGAAAACAGAGATAAGCTCCCCACCAGACAATTCATCCTTCAGCAAAGAAATCCTATCTAGATAGGGAGTCAGCTCAGTTGATTCCGCAGCAGTCAGCGAATGAGACCAAGACGCCTGCCTCACTACTTGAGCGGCTGGATTAAAAGGAGCAAGGCCAAAACGCTGGCCGGTCACGCAGCGGTCTTTCAGATAAAACCAGCCCCGCCGCCACCCGCTAACCGAGTCGATCTTCTCCAGATCAAAATATGAGTCCTTATCCCCAATAGAGATGCTCATCCGACCCACAGCATACTCGGAGTTGGTCCTCTTCACACTAAAAAGACGCCTCCAGAGCCCCCAATGCGGGTAAATACCCAGGAACGCCTCACACAAAGTGATAAAACAGGCAATGTGCAAAACCCCGTTCGGGGTCAAATCGTGCAACCGGATGCGATAGGAGTACAACAAGCCCCGCACAAATGGATGAAGCGGAAGAGCAAACCCACGGGGGAAGTAAGATTGGAAGCATACCCGCTCATCTGACGCAGGAGCAGGGATCGGCTCATCCCCCGGCAAACGCGCCTCACCCTCGACCACTACGCCATCGACAACCAGACGCGCCAGATCTGAAGCATCAAAGGTCGATGGTTCCCAACCGCCAGACATCTTGATTGGTTCCGCAGCAGCACGAGAACGTTTGGTCATAGAGGTCGAGGAGGAATCAAAGCAGAGGAAGAGGAAGAACTCGAGAACTGGAGAAGGCAAGAAGAAGACGGGGAAAGCAACGGCTGGGTAAAAACCTAAGTTTACCCAGCCGCAAATCTATTTAACCCCTGCTACCTAGTAAACATGGCACGATCCCACGAGGGGAAAATGCATGGAAAGCTCAACCGGCGCAGTAACAACACCGCGCACGACGCACGAAAAAGAGGACCATAATCGCACAAATGCGAAAATTTCGGCGGGACCACACCAGGTCGTTCCCTACGGCAGGCTACAGTGGTCAAAAACAGCAGAAGACCACGCCAACGTCTTATCACAGGCAAAGCGTATAAGGTACGCTACCGACGCCTAGAGATTTTATCAGATCTTTTTCCAACAAAGCAAAAAAATCTCACTCCCATCGGGAGGAGCCCATCTCGAGAGTCACCAGGTGCTCCCTCACCTATGGACTCACAAAGTGCTCGAGTGGTCACTCGCACGAACTAGAGTTACAGGTGCTCCCTCACCTATGGACCCACAAGATGCTCGAGTGACCACTCGCAACCTTGAGAGTCTCGGGTGCTCCCTCACCTCTGAAAGAAAACTCAAACAACTTTCGAGTAATTACTCGCAGAAGGATTCCTCGCCTGAGCACTTGAAACAAGCTCCGCGAGTGAGATGAGTGAACAGCTCACTTGATGATTTGTTCCAAGTGGGTGAAATGCTATAAGGCTCCGCGCCTCAAAAACACACCTATTCCTGGAACCACGACACACTGTGCCCAGATGCCACGCAAGATTAGCGTGTAGGTAAGACCCCGCTGCGAAGTTCGGCCGGGCTGGGACTTGCCGAAGAGCGATTTCACTCCCAACCTTTCCATGCGATGCGCATGAAGTATAAAGCCGGGCGGACGCCCCTTAGGCTACGCAACCAGCTGGCGGCAAATGAACACTGTAAGACCTGAAGCGGCTGGAATTTTGCTATGCTCCAGTATCCACAGCTCATGTCGAGGGACATGGGTTTGATTGGGCGATCGCGGTATTTTCCACTAGCGCAATTCACCAAGGCTCGATCCGTCGACTCCTTGGGCCCTTTCTGCTTAACATCCCTCGAAACAGGTTTTGTCATGGCCATCATGCTGCCAGCGACCGCGGGTGCACCGCGCATACAAGCCACGGACGTGTGAAGACGAACTCGAGTCCTTGCGCGACTCTTCGAGTCCCCCAGGCACTCGGGGGCTACTGACGAGGGGGTGACCCCACGACTCCTACTAATGGGCCTACCCGGTGTCATTGAAGGCCCACGAAGCTACCGCCGGATTCACCTTGGCCCGCTAGATGGCACCGACATTGGGAGTCCTCGACTGACACGGAAGGTGCAGGGACTTGCCGTACAAGCTAGGGTTATATTTCCTGTAATTGTAGATTGATTCCCCGAGACCTGGTCTACTATATAAAGGCCAGGAGGGGCAACGCATAAGGGGAGAGACATCGCCTGTAACCCTAGCCTAGAGGGCATCTGCCTTGGCATCCCTTGTAACTTCTCCACAATCAATATATCGAGCAGGAAGTGTATCCTCCTGTATGCTGACGAGCTTATCGTCCAACCTGTGTCTTCTCCAACTAGCCCAGGGTCCCTAACCATGGGACTTGCCGGGGCCGATCCTCGACAACCTTCCAACCCCATCTCAACTCGGTCATCCATGCCATTCATCATTCCTCCAGTTCCACCACCACCCCTAGCTCCCACCATTGTGTGACGCCCCCAAAATCAATCCGTGTACAGTAATCATACACGCAGGGTACACGGCTGAGATTAGGGTGCCACGGTGAGAATATCACAGCACAACACTAAACACAAAAGGATAAAGAAATATGTTACAATAAAGGGGGTCACGCGGACCCGAATACATAAGTTATACAAGCCATAATATCTGAGTACAGACATAGTTAGTCAAGTTTTGCCTTAAGAAGGCTAGCACAAATAACATCAGAGATACAGATCGAAAAGGCAAGGCCTCCTGCCTGGGAGCCTCCGAAACTACTCCTGGTCCTGGTCAGCGGGGGTCTCGACGTAGTAGTAACCTCCTCCGGGGTACTCCTGCTCCTGGGCTCCAACGTCGACTGCAGCGGCCGATCAGGCAAAACAGTAAAGGAAATAAAGCAGGTGAGTATCTAGTATACCCGCGAGTCTTACGTCCGCTACTAAGCATTATGCATTGTATCAACGGAAAGAAGAGGCTGTATATAGTGGACTGCAAGATAGAAATCAGAATAAGGGTAAGGAGCTAGGCCTATCGAAGACTAGCATCTTCTGACGATGTCTTGCAGCATGAGGTAAGAATCAGCCAACAGTTTATATAAATAAAGTAACAATGAAGCAGAAGTTGCTGCAACATTGTATAAGATAAGTGGTAATGATTAATAATAACAATGCCTCCGAGTTCCCCTCCTCGACTCCCTGCAAGGAAGAAGACCCGGAACCATACAGTTTAATAGTAATAGTTTCTAGTGATAAGATCCAGCTTCAGCATAAAGCGTCCTGTTACCGTGGACACGGCTATTCGAATAGATTAAACTCCCTGCAGGGGTGCACTACTGTTCAGCCTGCACACTCGGATCTCCAGGGTGGCGTGAACCTTGTTAGGGAACGCCCCACCGAGGCTATCCGATACGACGCATCCCATCCTAGGCTCAGCAGAGAGGCCATCCGCCGGACTATATCCTATGCGCCAAGGGGTCTAGGTCCCTCACCCTTGCACGCTCCTGCACGGTACGAGACTGGCCGGTGAAGCAAAAGCAAATCCAAAACACACCTGCTGCAGCAAATAAGACAAGACCGCTTCCCGGCTATCAGCCCGTGGTACTGCTGACGTCTGAAGAGCTTTCGGACAAACTACGACGCAGGGGAGCCCATAACTTCTTATCCCACGTGAAGGTAGTGCGAACAGACCAACGGGTCTCTCAAGTCATCCGCCGAACCATTTAGCATTTTAATTAACCTGCGTGACAACCGTTATCGTTGCCTCGACTTAACCGACCCGCGGTCAACGACAGCAGTCAGGACCACCAGTACATCGGTGCCTGCCCTGTCATCCCACCAAGTCACTGCGGTTACCAACAAGGTGAACCGTCTCCTTACCTTGTCTCGCGTGTGCTCTTGGTAGAGCTCGACTTTCGTGGTTTGATAACTCTCGCGAGATACGAGCAGGGGCCAAGCACGCCAGTAACGTCGGTCGTACCCTCCCTGTCGTTCCCGACGATATACCTCTCGCGGGCACCGTTGGGTCGCCCGACTTTCTTACCTTAAGGACACCAGTTGGTTCGAGTGCCTACCATTAAGTGAAACCAAGAGGTATCACCCTCGATGGCACACTTAAAGAGGTTTGACAGAGACATCAGCAGAATGAACTAAAGAGGTAAACCTCGTATCATTCCGGTGATGCTACGCTACTGAGCCGACGAGAGTGAAATACGAGTCCATTCCACTCGTAAGTCAAACTCGAAGCGACTCGGCAGAGTCTCGCCGTTGTAGGTTCCCTAGGGTGTCTGCATTGATCCGTACCTGTTGCAATTGTATATGTTTTGTATCCGCGTCACTCCCCTGAGTGGCCACGGCCCTCTACCTAATCCTAGCTAACAATGTGCAGGGCTCACTGCTGAATAATGCATAATAATAATAGGCAGCATAGGATAAAGGAGGTACATCAAGGGGCGACAATGACAGGTTATGCAATTGAATAGGTAAGCAACGTAGCAGCAGCAGTAACAATGCCTAGTGCAAGAAATGTACGGAAAGATAGACGATATCTGGGGAAGAGAATGGCTCTGCTTGCCTGGAAGCTCGACGGTAGGGGCACGGTCGTCGACGAAGTAGTCGTACTCGGTGGTGTCATCGACGACAGCAACGGGGTCTATCGGAGAATAAAGGAGGAGAAACAATAAATACACAGCAATAATAGAAATACAAATCATGATATAGAAGATACAAAGCAACGGGGCTCTAACGCAGTGTTCGGTGATTTGATCGGAGCAGGAATTTATCCGGGGATGACTCATCAGTACCGGTTGATTACCGGACAGATGATCCGGAGGGGGAAGGGATCATGCCGGAGGTGTCGTGGACATCCGACAAAGATAAGGGGGGTGTATCCGTGTTAGTTGAACTATTCCGAACAACTTTCGTGTTCGAAATAAATTCATCCGGCAGGTTTTTACCGGCACCGGGAATTATCGACAAACAGCCCGGAGGGGGGAATGTCGATGATCGGTGTGTTAGGGGGGTGTGGTGAGGGTATGGATAGTGTATTCTTATTCATTGTATTTTTCTGATCAATTTTGATGTATAAAGTTTTTCAATCCGAGTTACGGTTTAAAAGATATTCATTTCTGAAGTTTAAATCATTTTTAAAAGAATTTCTGAATTTCTTTTAATATTAAATCCAACATTATCCATAGAGGGGGTTGACCAGGTCAAACTGACAGTGGGGTCCCACATGTCATTGTCCCCTTTTGGATTTCACTGAAATTTTGTTAAGTCTGAGGGAACTCCGGTTTTAACAACTATTAGCGTCTTCGAAGGGCTACGGTCTTGGGTTCGGCTCATCCGCAGAGTTAGTGCCTTATATGAAAGTTTATCAGTTCTCCATGATCTTGAATCCGGTACGAATGGTATTTAGGTTAGGGTTCATCTACTCAATTAAAACCTAGACGGAAAGGTGCTTCCCGACGTTAATTCTCAAAATTGTTAAAAGATGCAAAGTTCATCCGATGATTGCCGTTGATCCGTAGTTCAGATGAAGATGCATCCAACACGTGTTTTGCGTTATAACATTTGTACAGTCATGCCATGTCCTTCGATGGCAAGACAGATACCTACAGCAAGTTCAACCATAGCACCAAATTGGTCATCGGGTCAACTTCGTTTTGCGATTTAATATAAATCCGCATTTCGCAAATTTGGTAGGAATGAATCCGTGCATTTTCTAAAGTTGCTCCAATGGAACAAATTGAAGCTTGATACATCTACTTTCAATTCATACCATTTTCAGCTATTTTTGTATTGGGTTAGCTGATGTTTTATTGCTCTCAAAGTGGTGCAGTAGCAGCACTAGCAAGTTCAGTTACAGCAGCAAACAACGCATCACATCGGGGGACATCCATCAGCAACAGCAGCACAAAACGCAGGGGGGTATGGACATGAGAAGCAGGGGCGAGGTGCAGGGGGGCGCACGGGCATGGCCACGGAGGGGCTGCTGGCGTGGCCAGGGGACAGCCGGCGCTTGGTCGCGGGGCGGTGAGGACGTCTACGGTGGCGGGTTCGGGCGTGGTCGGGGCGCAACAAGCGCGTGCATAGGGAGAGAGGGGGGGTGCTCACAGGGGAGCGGCGGCGGCGCGTCGTGATGGAGCAGGGCCACCAGGGGCGGCCGAGGCCGGCGAGCACCTGAGCGGCGCTGGGCGTAAGACGAGGGCGTGGCGCAGAGCAGCAAGACGACCGGGCCATGGCGGCCACCATGGCGAGGTGATGGCGTCGTGGGAGACCAGCCGGGCGCGGCCGAGGCCATGGCGGCAGGGGCGCAGGGCGGCGTCGCGCCGGGGTGGCAAGGGCGTGGGGGCGGCGTCGAGGGGCCGTGGCGGAGAGCGCCGGGGATGGCACGCTCGGCCCGGCAGCGGGGGCGGTCACGGCGAGGAGGAGCCGGGCTGCAGGGGCGACCGCGGTCGAGGGAGCAGCCGGCGTGGGGTAGGGCGTCTCGTGGTGGGGCGTAGGGAGGCACCGGTGGCCGGAAGCGCCGCCGGCGGTTGCTGGGGGGGTCGGGGGACCGGGAGAGGATGGAGTCGGGAGAGAGAGAGAGTCCGAGCGAGAGAGAGAGGAGTGGATAAGGGCGGCTCGGCCTCTCCCTCTGTCTAGGCCGACAGGGGCTAATTGGCTGGCTGGGCCGGCCTGGGTTGGCTGGGCACTAGACCTAGTTAGCCTGGGCCGGGTTTTTATTTGTAGTTTATATATATATATATATATATATATATATATATTATGTTTCTATTTTGTTTAGCCAACCAATGGTTTTTATAAAATATGTTACTTGTCCCATTATTAATTTTGTGCATTATTATAATGCTATGAAAAGTCTGAGCACCAAATAAAATCGATTTCATTTTATTTAATTACCGAATGATTAAATGGGGTTATCTTAGGCATTGTTTTGATTGGTTTAATATATTCAAATATTAAGATAACATACCAATGCTATTTAAAGATCACCTACTGACTTTTAGGAAATTAATAAAATAGATTGCATAACTTTTGGTTCAAGTTTAATTTTCCACTTTGTTTTAATTCCGAGGGGCAATTTGATATTTAGGAGTTATTGGTTTATTTATTTTAATTGCTTTGGGATCATTAACTACCCTAGGGACATTTCTATATAAGACTGGCATTTGCATCTTTTGGTTGAAGTTGAGTTACCACTCTGTTTTGGGATTTTTATTTGGGTTGAGTTTGGACAAGCCGTGATCAAGGATGATCATTATTAGCATAACCATGATGATTTATCATTAGCACAAGGGAGTACTGTAGCATGACACAGAGGGTGTTACACATTGCATCCATGGCACCACTCATGCCACTACGCATACCACCCATGCCAATCATACCTCCCATCATGCCTTCCATGAAACTACCCATGCTTCCTCCTATGAAACCACTCATTCCTCCTCCAGAACCTCCACTCATAGCACCCATGTTACTCGTAGCACCCATGGCATTCGTAGCATTCATATTCATACCTCCTCCCATACCTTTCATCATGTTGATCATTTTCAACAAGAGAATCTTATAAGGGTTGAAGTGTCATATGTGCAAAAGGTTAACGTTTGACCATGACACTTACATGTTGTTCTCCCAATGATACATCGTTCGTGATGTACCAAGAGGTAGACGCATTGTCGCGGTCTTGGCACCATGGTGAACATGGTCGGGCGACAGCGCGACGACGACCCTTATGCCTCGTAGTCATTCTTACGAAGCCCATGGCAGCAGTCGCTTATTATCGGTTGGAGAGAAGGCAACGGGAATAAAAGAGGCAGCGAGAGAAATAGTGAACTAGCGCTTATTATTACTTGGAGAGAAGGCAGCGGGGAGAAAGGAGGTAGCGAGAGAAAGAGTGGACTAGAAGGTGGACGCACATGTTGCCCATTAAAAAGGGCAGGTGTGGACCCCCCCCCCCCCATGGGTGTCTCCAATGGGGCGACCCAAATGTTCGCAGTTGGTCCGTTAGGTCTCCGCGGAGCACAAGCGCAACCCAACAGCGCGACGCAAATGGACTAAGGTTCGTTTTGGTCCATTTTTTGATCCGTCGTGGCCCATTTGCAGACCAAATTTAGGTCGCACGCGGACAGGAGGCGGGCCGCTCACGCGTCCGGCCAGGGCCCGCCTGGCAGTCGCACAACGTCGGCTAGCCTGCCCCAACGCGATGTTGACCAATCCTATTTCATAGGACCACTGGCCCCCATTCCCACCAGCCCCCGTCGTGCTCCCCCACCCACCAGAAGCGCCGCTGCCATGTCCAAGAACAATGAGTTCAATCCTCCACTGACGGTCGCCACCGCGACCCTAGCGATCGCCTGAACATCAGCAATGAGGAGGCCATTTGGTTCTAGCAGAACGACACCGTCGTGTCGTAGTCGGACGCCCATCTGCCCCACGGTTGGCACCTTTGCCCCGTGAGTGTCAGTGCCACCACAGGAGGTGGTGGATGCGTAGCCCCCCCACACACACACACACCGTTGTAGGAAGGTGAGGATTGCACCACCCCCATCGCCACCACGACGCGACCTCCTGATCTGGGACTCTAGCATCGCCGCGACCCATAAAGGTCGAGCGCGCCCCATCCCCATCGACACTGACATTTGTGCCCACAGGCTACGACGAGGAGGCCGCCTACAGAGCTACCCTCGAAGAGTCGAAGCGTGATGAGGCCAAGTGGTGGCCCGGACTGACGGGCCTCATCGACGTGACGTCGATGAGCCCGAGGTTGCATTCTAGGTGCCTTGTCGCCTCCACCATGGCCCTCGCCACCACCACCACGGCGTGACGTCGATGAGCCCGAGGTTGCATTCTACGTGCCTTGTCGCCTCCACCATGGCCCTCGCCACCACCACCACGGCCGTGGTGGTACGAGTTCTTGCCATCCCTCGATGCCCGTCAACGAGCACAAGCGTTAGGCCCGCAAGGTCATCTGCGACCTTGTGGGAACGCGGTGGGTATACGACGCGTCGCCCCCTCCATTGCCGCAACAAGCGTACTGGCTCAATGGCATGCCGTGGTTGCCACCACCGTTCATCGACCTCTCCGACAACGATGATGGCGACATCACGACAATAATAGGAGGTTTTCTATTTTTTTAGTGTATAATTAAGTTTGTATAGCCTTTTTAAATCATAAAAAGTAAAAGAAAATTGGGTCTCAATCCACAGTTGGACGGCCGTGACCCAAACAAACATCGCGCTAACATTGGATCCGTCGAAGCGATCCAAATGGATAAAAGGCAAACCAAAGCTGGGTTAATTTAAATCGCACCCTGGAGTTACCCTAACGAGCAGGTCTAAGGCAAATTAATAGGACCAAACCCAGTGCAAATTTGCGTCCTTGGGTCACCACGTTGGGCCGCAATTTTCAACCGCGGTAAAGACAGACAATGAAGTTGCCCACCACTTGCTGGAGATACTATATCACATATATTAACAAGGCGAGAGCATAAGAAGCACGGCACTAGAGTCAACCGAAGCAAGTATACTTGATTACTTATGTATAAACCATGCATTCCAGACACACATACCATACACCACCATAGCACAACCTCCAGGATGAGACCTGGATACATTCCTGACTGCACAGCAAAATAAAATTATGAAGGAATTCGAGCGCTAAGCATGACCAGATTTTGGAGCACAATGCGTCATCCAAATTGCTATGCTGCAAGCACTATGATCACTATGAGCAGCACCACTCCGAAAATAACCATCAACAGGCATATCTGCAAAAGGGAAATCAAGGGTTACAGTTCAATAATATATGCTAATAATGTTAAACTAATCATGGATTACTAAATATACCAGAGAAGAGTTTGACTTTTGAGTTTTAGCAGCTTTTGAAAGCTGGCCTTTTGCTTGTGCAGTCGCAGCAACAGAATTGTCGATGTGAGAGTCAATGTCATCTGCAGTACATGAGAAATAATACGATCAGATATTAGTGGGAAAGTAAACAGTACAGCACTTCAACATATAGAACTTGGTATCATCTGATCTGTCAGCCAAAAAGGTATCAGACCGATCATTGCTCCTTGATCATGGACTAGCACAGCAAGATCTTTGAAGATCTCGTTTACTTCAGTGATTTGATGTTGAATCTCTTGTATTCCCTGGTCCCTTTCCTCGATTATGGCCTCGTTGAACACAATCTCATTATCCAAGAAGACTAACTCTTGTCTATGGTACAAGAAAAAGGGTTAAAGTTAGTGCCGTACTCAAGATATTAAATTATTAAGAAACTTATGAACACAAGGTTCAAATTCTTGACAAGAAAAAAAGAACGTTTGTGTGCATATACAAGATAATTAGATCAATGAAAGACACCATATATGAATAATAATAATGTCAACTCACCTTCTTGATGCTAGAAGCTGTGTGTGCTGCTCAGCCAACTTATCAGCACCGTTATTCATCTCGGTTGAGTTATAGCTGCAAAGAATTATTAATCCTAGATCAGAGCTTTGGTGGCAATAACACATATAGAAATCGAGTAAAAAAATTAGTAAGAGAAATCAATCTCCAACAGAAACATACATACATGGTTTTTGCTATCTGAAAAAAAACTAAAATTGAAACATACACTACATGCAGCAGCACGCATACCTATATTCTCAGGTAAATAGTTACAGACATTAAGAAAAGGTAGGAGAAACTGAAACATACTACCTCCATTCGGAAATACTTGATTTGATTTAGTTCAAATTTGAACTATAAACATGTTATTTATATCCGAACGGAGGGAGTAGTAAGGAATTCATGTACTATTTTAAAATGATTATAGATTACTGAAGTATAGAAGCCCAAACATAAAATTAAAAAAATGCAAAATGCAAAACCTTTGTTGTTTTCTTGAATACCAACACAAAGACTGTACTAGATAGTTATTTATTATGTGAAGCCAAGAGAAGTGATATGGAAAGACAGAACACTGCAAAGCAATTCCTATGCTACAGTATATCGGTGTTAATGGAACAACATGGGCAAATAAGATCAAGAATGCATGTTCATCCTATAAAATGTGCCAGAACATACACTTTAGGTTCACTACATGGTTGTATAGTCCTCTACTGTTTCATAATTTTCAATACAATTTGTAGTCCTCTGCTGAGGCATGCAACTACTAAGAGCCCAAAAAAAATGTAAGCAATTGATGTCACCGTAGTTGGAAAACAAATCATAAACACCTAACAGGGCATCAATTGCAGTTCACTTTCCAAGCTGTCTGGTTCAAATGAGCATATTCTTCTACTTGGCCCATAAATAAGTTATTTCATTTATTAGGCTGTCTTATTAACAAAGAGAGACACATAAAAAGTTGATAAATAAACTGGAATTGAACACTAAACTGTTCTAGTATATGAGGTTAACGTACTACCTAGAAAAGAGTATACAGCATGTCAATAACTATGAGAAGTCCCCAACTGTTTGGAAGCAGAAAAAGAAACAAGATGATACATACAGCAAAAAGATACAACATCTGAGTAGAATATTACCTCTGTGGTAGACCTGGTTGACTAACAAAAGGTGCATATGCAGCTTCTCTCTCCATCGCTAATCGTTGTGCTTTCTGAAACTCTTTTAGGACAAGTTGGAAATCCTTTGCTAACTTTGCATCAGCAATCTTTTTGGTAGCCTGTAGTTTAAAACATGGTCAGAATCACATTGTGTAGAAAATAAACCAGAAGCACGTATGAAAGAGCAAATAGGGCCAAATAATAATGCCACAGAGGAATGAAGATGCAAAGATGGAAAACTAATATCAAGTGAAACACGATGTACGAGAAATTTGGGTACCACATTTGATCTTCTATTTTTTATTCCAGGAATTGCTGGTGAATTTTTTCATGGAAACTATGACACGATGCTAAAACTCATGACTAAGAATGTTAAGAATGAAGGGAAACATTTTTAGTTATCAACCAGAGGAGCAAGGTTTCTGAGTCGCTCGACTAGTCGTCGACTAGTCTATGAGTCGCACTGGCAGGGTCGACTCAGTCTGGCGACTCGACTCATGGAATGAGTCGAGCGACTAGTCTCGACTAGTCTAGGTTTCTGGGTCGAACGACTCAATTTTTTTTGGGGGGGGGGGGGGGGGGGGGGGCACCTGTCATATGTTTTTTACTGTATTTGCTTGCCCCATCCCACCCTGGAAACCTAGATCGAGCAGTTCCCCCTCCCCCCCACGACTCAACCCTCTCCTTGGCAGCTGTCATCTCCCAGTCCCATGGTTGCTGGGTTGCTCCTCCTCCCCTGGTTGCTGCTGCTGTTGGTCTGCTTCTCCCCTCCTCCCCTGGTTGCTTTTGTTGCTGGTCTCCTCCTCCCCTGGTTGTTGGTGGTGGTGGTGGTCTGCTCCTCCCCTCCTCCCTTAGAGAAGAGGAAGGCTCTGAACAATGTATGGACATGCCCATGTTTGTATTACATTGTATGGTAATTTTATTGTACCTACTACCTACTCCTTAACTCGTGTCGACTCGTCGAGCTAGTCTAGAGTCGCCCCCCTCGAGCGACTCGTCGACTCAAAAACCTTGCAGAGGAGTCTATCCTCCTAGCGCTTCACTACATGACCATTTACATTTGAATAGCCAATTGTACTAGGATTCCAGTCAAAATACATGAATTGGACATGTTAATTACCATAATTAAACTCCAAAAGCACTGTTACTTATGTACTTGCAAACAACAAAATAAATTATAGTTGCAGGTTCTGTTTAAGGGGCAACATTACAGCAGAACAGATGGTAAGAATCAACTATATAAATATTTATTTAATTTACTATTTTTTTGCGGGAAATCTAATTTACTATTAAAATGGCCTAAAATGGACATCCAAGCTAAAGTATATGACTACTAAGAAAATATGCAAAGTACTACATGGTATTCATTTCTATGCTCGGACAAAAGATAAAATAATACAGAAATGCTTCTAACCATAAAAGAAATCTCAAAGAGAAATATAAATCAAAGTGATAGGCACATACACTGGCTTCAAGACGATGATCTGCCTCACTAGCTTGTTTAAGCTTGTCCGATGTATCCTTCACCAGTTGTGTTATGTGTAGTCGTGTCTTGTGTCTGCAAGCAACCGCAACTGATAGTTAGACGACCTATCGTACCAATTTGAACCAGTAAGCAAACACTACCAAAAGAAGGTTATCTAAACGTTGAGTGAAGTTAACATATTAAGGAGCTGTAACACAGCATGAAAGTTATAAATGGTACTATAAATCACATCAATTTCAGAAGCACTAAAACATTTCATTTTATGTCACTGATGACGTGTCAATTCATCTAGTGAATACAGCCTGATTCAGTTATTCGCCCAATTAACCTACGAGCAAAGGTTATCAGCCAAAACACAATCGAGGCAAGATAACGTAAAAGGGTGGGTAATCTGGCGCCCTGCGCAGCAGGTGGAAAATTTGGGGGAAATAAGCCCTAGGCAATCTCCGACCAGAAGAAAATGATTGTTCGCACGCACGCACCAAACAAACATAACCAAAATCGGGATCAGAATCGAGACGCGGAATTTTGCCCCAATCCATCGCCCGCTTTCGAAATCGTCACGGCGGCCAACCCGGGATTGGAAAATCCATCCCCAAATCGAACGAAAACCGGCGCGGCGCGGATTGGGAGACGAGGGGAGGGGGGTAGGTAGGGTAAAACGGCGGCTCACATCCTGTCGCGGAGGTCAGGCGTGTCCTTGGGCGTGCCGAGCGTGTTGACGAGGCGCTGGAAGGTGGCGACCGCGGTGTTGATCTGGAAGACGCCCGACGCGACGGCCTGCGACGCGCCGGCGCCGGCCCCCGCGGGCCGGCCGTTCCTCCGCGGCGCCCCGCGGACGCCGTTGCCGGCCTCCAGGTCCTGGAAGCTCATCGTGCCCCCGCAAATCGGCCGATCGGCGGCTGCCTCCCGGGCGGACTAGACGGAATTCCGGGAGGAGTTTCTGGAGGAGGAAGAGGTCGCGGCCGGCCGAAAGGGGAATTTGGGGCTGCGTCGCCTGTCCTCCGGTGCCACGGTTTGGTTTGGTTTCGTCTCGTGGAGTTTAATTGGAGATTCCGGGATACACTCGACTCGTGGGGTAGAGAGTTAATGAGTTATCGTGGTGGTAATTAAGCTGTGGTGTGCTGGAGTTAGGACCGGGCCAGGTCGGGAGGGAGCTGGTTTTGTCGGGGCGCGTACGCGGCGTGATTCGCACACGGTCGTACACGCCGGCTAATACTACGAGGAGCAGGTGGGTCGCGCCGAATTCACTTGATTATTTTAGAGCAAGTACAATAATAAGAAAATAAATACGTAATATATTTGTGCTTAGTTGGAGGAGAAAAAAGAGAAAAGAGAATAAAAACAGACTATTAATTAGTAGCCAGCTGCAACACGTGCTTTTAAACACTTTGTAAAATAGACATATGGACATATATTGCTAAAATAGTACTCCTTCTAACCTTACTATTGTATTTATTGACTGTAAAATTAGTTATAAATGACATGACATCTTCTTATAACGAGCAGCTGGCTATACTATTAACCATGCTCTTAGCAGCGCTGCTGTGTTAACAATTGTTCATGTTACCCAAAAAAAATTTGTTTATGTTTCACGAGTCAATTGACGCACACGATTAAACAGCATAGTGAATATGCGCTACATCGTTTAGGCCAGGGTCATTTGGATTGAATTATTTTTGCAAAGCTGCTTCGGAAGATCTTGAATACAATCGTGAAAAAATTAAGGGGTCGTCCGGTTGATCCATGGGTATGATCAGTTAGTCCCCAGTCGTTTGATATGCCTTGTATGACCATTTGATCGCACCAACAAATCGTTTCATGGCTTGTCACCGGCCAATGCCCACCTCAAACGTGCCTTGTTGTCACCATCTTTCACTCGCCTCGCCATCGATATCTCCGCCCCAAAACCTCTATCGAAGGGACCATGGATATTAATGTGATTTGTCGTGAGCTGATGGCATCATGCGTCGTTGGTTCTTGCTCTCGCCATGAACTCGCAACACCCCACTTGGCTCGCAACATCCAGTGTCACCCTCGTAACATTTGTGTGCCATCTCCCAAGCTTGCAAAGCGATAAACATTGGGGGCAACATTTTGCGGTACCGACCCCTTTGCGAGGGTAGTGACCACCCATTGAAGCATCAGCATGTCTCATGGACAGGCCTTTTAGCACCTTGGTCAAGGCTCATAGTTGTGATTTTTCCTCCGGGCGGGCCTTGCAACACCTTCGACACTACTCATAGCATCGAACAATGTATGAGGTGAATAGATGCACGACTTCATTTAGATTTATTTGGATTGAATTATTTGCAAAGCAGCCTCATAAGATATTAACTTGTAAAAGCTTTTGAATACAATGATAAGTCTGATCTATAGGAACTTTGAAGTAGGATTAAAATGAGATGTGAGTCTATGACATAAATGGAAAATTGATTGCTTATGTCTTATATGAGGCACTTCAATAAAATTCCGATGGAACATCAAGAAGTTGTATTTGTAAATTCAAGCAATTGTCCTCCTTGTGTGATTCCACATGATCATATCATAAAAAATAATATATTTTCTGTATTCTTGAGTTTTTAAAATCATAATTTCCAAAGAGCCTAAAGGCCATGTTTTTTGCCATTGCAGTGAATTGTGATAATCTCATCTAATTAAGCTACGTTTACATGTTTTACTATTTAGGGCTCATTTGATTCATATGAATTTTATAGGATTCTTGTAGGATTTTATCCCATAGGATTTTTTCCTATGTTATTTGTGACGCCCCCAAAATCAAGCCGTGTACCGAAATCATACACGCAAGGTACACGATCGAGATTAGGGACTCACGGTGAGATATCACAACACAACTCTACAAATAAAATAATACAAGCTGTTTAATACAAGCCAGGGGCCACGAGGGCTCGAATACAACAGCTCGAGAGCACAAAGTCAGCGGAAGCAATAGTATCTGAGTACAGACACAAGGATACAAGGTTGCCTTAAGAAGGCTAGCACAAAATCAACAGATCGAAAAGGCGAGGCCTCCTGTCTGGGAACCCCCAAACTACTCCTGGTCAAAGGGGAACTCGACGTCGTAGAAGGCATCAGGGATCTTCATGTTGCGGTGGTCGGCATCGGGGATCTCCTGCTCCTGGACTCCAACGTCGGCTGCAGCGGCCGATCAGGCAAAACAGTAAAGGAAATCAAGCAGGTGAGTATCTAGTATACCCGCGAGTCTTACGTCCGCTACTAAGCATTATGCATTGTATCAACGAAAAGAAGAGGATGTATATAGTGGACTGAAAGACAGAAATCCAGAGCAAGGGTAAGAAGCTAGGCCTAACGAAGACTAGCATCTTCCAACGATGTCTTGCAGCATGAGGTAAGAATCAGCCAACAGTTTATATAAAGCATAAAGTAACAATGCAGCAGAAGTTGCTGCAGCATTGTATAATAATAAGTTGTAATAATTAACAATGCCTCCGAGTTCACCTCCTCGACATCCCCGCGAGGAAGAAAACCCGGAACCATACAGTTTAATAATAATAGTTCTAGTGGTAAGATCCAGCTTCAGCATAAAGTGTCCTGTTACCGTGGACACGGCTATTCGAATAGATTAATCTTCCCTGCAGGGGTGCACTTGTGTTACGCTACAAGCACGGATCTCCAGGGTGGCGGGAACCTTGTTAGGGAACGCTCCACCGAGGCTATCCGACACTTCATAGCCCATCTTTCAAACTCAACAGAGAGGCCATCCGCCAGTCTAAATCCTAAGTACTCAGGGCCTTGGACCCCAACCCTGACGTACTCCTGCACGGTGCGTGGGTGGCCGGGAAGCCGTAACAAAAACAACATAGCTCGAGCCAAGAAGACAGCGCACTTCCCGGCAATCAGCCCGCGGTACTGCTGACGTCTGAAGAGTCCTCGGACGACACTACGAAGCAGAGGAGCCCATAACTCGTAATTCCCACGGGTAGGTAGTGCGTACATGGCATATAGCCAACTCAAGACATTCACTGAACCATTTAGCATTTTAATTAACCTGCGTGACAACCGTTATCGTTGCCTCGACTTAACCGACCCGCGGACAACGACAGCAGCCAGGACCACCAGTACATCGGTGCTTGCCCTGTCGTCCCACCAAGTCACTGCGGTTACCAACAAGGTGAACCGTCTCCTTACGTTGTCTCGCGTGTGCTCCTGGAGGAGTTCGACTTTCGTGGTTTGGTAACTCTCGCGGCCAACGATCAGGGGCCAAGCACACCGGTACATTGGTCGTACCCTCCCTGTCGTCCCGTCGTAATACCTCTCGCGGGTACCGTTGGGTCGCCCGACTTCTTACCTTTAAGGACACCAGTTGGTTCGAGTTCCTACCATTAAGTGAAACCAGGAGGTATCACCCTCGATGGCACACTTAAAGAGGTTTGACAGAGACATCAGCGGAATGAACTAAAGAGGTAAACCTCGTATCATCCCGGTGATGCTACGCTACTGAGCCGACGAGAGTGAAATACGAGTCCATTCCACTCGTAAGTCAAACTCGAAGCGACTCGGCAGAGTCTCGCCGTTGTAGGTTCCCTAGGGTGTCTGCATTGATCCATACCTGTTTCAGTTGTAATATATCGTTCCCGCGATCACTCCCAGAGTGATCACGACCCTCTATTCTAAACCTAGCTAACAATGCGTAGGGTTTACTGCTGAATAATGCCTAAGTAATAATAGGCAGCATAGGATTAAAGGAAGGTACATCAAGGGGCGACAAAAACAGGCTATGCAATTGAATAGGATTGTAATCGTAGCAGCAGCAGTAACAATGCCTAGTGCAAGAAATGTACGGAAAAATAGGCGATATCTGGGGAAGAGAATGGCTCTGCTTGCCTGCAAGCTCGACGGTAGCGGTACGGTCGTCGACGAAGTAGTCGTACTCAACATCGATGTAGTCGACGGCAGCAGCGGGGTCTACCAGAGATTAAGGGGTGGAGAAACAATAAATACACAACAATAATAGCAGTACAAATGCAAGACATAACAGATGAATTGTAAACGGGGTTCTATCGCAGTACGATGCACGTTGCTCGGAGCGGGAATTCATCCGGGGATGAAATATCGGCTCCGGGTGATTATCGGACAAGGTGTCTGGAGGGGGGGAGATATCATGCCGGAGGTGTCGTGGACATCCGACACACGTGTGGGTGGTGTATCCGGGTTAGTTGATCTATTCCGAACAACTTTCGTGTTCGAAATAAATTCATCCGGGTACTTTAGCAGTACCGGACAATTTATCCGACAGACGGTCCGGAGGGGGACGGTTCGATGTTCGTTGTGTTAGAGGGGTGTGGTAGACATACGGATAGCGTATCCGTATTCGTTATATTTTTCTGATCAATTTTGATGTATAAAGTTTTTTGATCTGAGTTACGGTTTATTTTATATGATTTTTCAAAGCTTTTAAATCATTTAAAAAGGATTTTCTGATTTTCTTTTATTAATAAAATCCAACCTTATCCAGAACCTTATCCACAACAGTGCTGACAGGGTGGACCCACATGTCATACACAGAGTCATTTAACTCATTTTATTTAAATCAAAAATACCAGAGGACCCACATGTCATACACTGTAATTATTATAAATCCATTTTATTAAAATGCTTACAGGTGGGACCCATGTGTAAGTGGTACAGAGCTAACTAATCAGTCTTAATTTAATTAAGGGTCTGGGGCCCATCTGTCATAGAGAGTCTATATATAACTTAAACTAAATGGTGATTACATAGGGGAGGACCCCACCTGTAATAGACAGCCGGGGGGGTTATTTCCTTGCCTCGGTTTAATTAGAAAGTAGGGAGGGGGTTAATCCCCCGGCTTCACAGCCGTGACCGCGCTGGGCACGCTGGCGGCGAGGTGCTCGCTGGCGCTCCTCCGAGACGGCGCTACGGGCGGCGGCGGGACAAGCCGAGGGCACCAGCAGGTTGCCCTCGCTCGCGCGCATCCAGGGGAAGGCCATGGGAGGCCGTGTGGGGGATTGCGTTGCCGGCGGTGAGCCGAGGCGGCGACCAGTGGCACGGCGAGGGCCTCGCGGACAACACCGGTGTTCGTTTGGTAAGCGAAGGGCATGGATCGGACGGCGGCTTCGAGGCGCATATGTTGGACCCCGAAATGGTTCGAGTGGGGGCCGGTGGCAGGGTCGTCGGTAACCTCAAGCGGCGGCCGGAGCTCGGCGTGGTGCGAACGGTGGCAAGATGCAAAGCGAGAGGGGGGGAGTGAGGGGAAACGAAGCCCAGCTCACCAGAAGCACGAATATGGGGGCAGTGGGCTCGGGGGAGGGACGTAGTCGACGAATCGCCGCGGCGGTTGCCGGCGGCCGTAGTGGAGGTCGAAGACAAATGTGTCGCCTGCGGTGCATCCCGACGGCGATTGATTTCTTGGGGAGACGAGGGAGATGGCGAGGAAGCTCCAGGACATGGAGAGGCTGCGCGAAGAGGTCAATGGCCGCACGAGCTCAAGAAGCTGCGCCCATGGTGGCTCGGGTGTGGGTGGGGAAGACGCTGGGAGGGGGATACAGGGAAGGGAAACGGGGCGTCTAGGGTTCGGGGGGGCAAGGTGGCCTCCTTATCTGCCATGGGGGAGCAGGTGGAGGGGAGGGGGAGCAGGTGGGAGAGGGGGGGGGCGGCGCCCTGGCCATGGCCATGCTGCCACGGGAGGGGGAGCAGGTGAGGGGTGGTTGGGGTGGGGGGAGAGAGAAGAGAGGAGGGGGGCTGGGCCCGGGTGGGCCTCGCCCACATGCGCTAGATAGGGTTTTGTATTTTCTTTTTATTTATTCTTTTCTATTTACATTTTATTTAAGTGCCATGTGAATTTTGTTATCTCTTAAAACAATTTTATTATTTTTGTGAAACATTATAGAGAGGCCACAAAAAGTTTGGCTCAAGTATAAAATCATTAGAATTTTTGTTTTATTTAAAAAGTTATTAAATGGCACTGTTTTGCTACTGTTTTATTTGTTTAACATTTTTAAACATGGTAATAAAATCCCATTCCACTTGTAATAAAGCCTACTGATATTTAGGCATTTTATAAAATTGGTTCACCAATTTTTAGTACATTTAAAATTTGCACTTATTTATTTTATTCCATGGCAATTTAATAATTACTAACTATTGTTTTTATTTTAAATATTATTCCTATACCATTTTAATAAAACCCTAAACACTTAAGGTGACCTACTGATTATTTGCAACTATTAAAAGTGGTTGCATTACTTAGGGTTTACTATAACTTTCATTTCCATTTTGAAATCAATAGAAATTTTGATAACCCAACATTGGTTCCATAATCATCATGGCCTTGGGATCATTCAAATGACTAGGGGGATTTGGCTTAACCATGATCACGGTGATGGACATGCATCCACAAATCTTGGAGAGAATTTATGAAAATTTTATCAGGGTGAGAATCTGACAGAGCCATGATCAAGGTGATCATGGCTTGATCATCAACAGTAATGAGCCTTAAACAGTGGAATCACTGTAGTGATTACTGTACTGGATCTGAGGGTGTTACAAATCTCCACCACTACAAAGAATTCTCGTCCCGAGAATTAAAAGTAGTGTAAGGGGTAGAGTTTCGGTTTTGCCTCCTAACAAATCTTCTGTTTCCTGTTGTCCTACTCGAAGAAATTAATCCTTCACGTTGAGGCCTTCACTGGACTGTATCGGTGCTTCTCGATGGGGTTTCATGCTTTCGTCGGGGGCTTCATCGCACTTACGAACAGGGTAAGAGGTAAGGCTTAAGGGGGTAGGATCGATACAAGGTTAATCAAATGGGGTTGTTCAAGGGTATGGGGTACAAAGTCCTTCCGAGTTTAACGTCAGGGAAGTACATCGTGAGAAGTTTCAAGCGGTTAGACACGTATTCGATGCCGATGACGGAAGATGGGAAAAGGGCCCCGATCATCAAACACAAGCACTGAGTCTGATATCGGACGGAATATCACAAGGTAGAGGACAAGAGTCAGGTTTCGGTCCTGTGGAACTGTGGGTTATGGGCCCACAGAAGGTAAGAAGGGTGGCGACATTCCATGCGAGCACGAGGCAAGGTTTGTCAGAGAACAACTTGTCAACTGTGTCGGCAACATCATCAGTGCCAAGGGCGAGGGACGAACAGAACCATTTTCCTGCTCGTTAAGACGAGGCGGACCAATTGGCAAAGTTCTCGTCCATCGGTGGTCACCGAAAAGTCATCAACAATCGTAACTGGTTGTACAGACAATGTAGCACACCAAAATGTTTACATAAGCAGGGAATTTCACTGCTTAGATAAGATACAATACAAGAAAGGTTAAACAGACCAATGGAAAAGAAATTGTGATGATACACAAGTATCAGGTGTACATCTTTCCCAAGGAAAGAAGAGCACGATATACACGACCAAGTTGTACTGGCACAGAGACAAGGGAGGTTGTCGACGATAACGCAAATCATCGAGGGGCATGGAGGGTATTTCACACGATGAATCCAATTGACACATGGAATAAGCCATTTAAGAATAGTCGGGTAGATAATCCACAAAAAGGTCGGATGGTTCGCAAAGGATCCGATGTGAGTATCGGCACTCAACCAGAAGGGGAAAGAATGCCAAGGCATCGGGTGATCGAAGCATCGGAATAATTTGATGCTCAAGTACAAGGGAATCGTGTTTTCCAGATCGGGAGGTGGGTGCAATCATCCATACGGACTTATCGATGGCAGGGGATTGCAAAGGCGATGAACACGCAGGTTCTCGGAAATTTATCAGAGAGTAATCGTCGGGATCTTCAGGTGAATCAGGCGATCATCGAGAATGCAGAGCTCTCCGGAAGGAAGGAGGTACGAGAACCTAAAGTCAGCGTTAATAAAACTTTACCAGCAAGGATAAGAGAGCAGAGTCCCAGAGCATAGGTACGGAGAAAATATCCTAATACCATAGATATCACACGTAGTGACATCGACGTGGGCCCGTAAGCCAAACATTAAGTTAGCAAAGTAGTCTTGCAAATACTAGACTCAACTTCGACCAAGGAGTGGTTAGGGCTTCCTACAGGCAGTCGGCTCTGATACCAACTTGTGACGCCCCCAAAATCAAGCCGTGTACCGAAATCATACACGCAAGGTACACGATCGAGATTAGGGACTCACGGTGAGATATCACAACACAACTCTACAAATAAAATAATACAAGCTGTTTAATACAAGCCAGGGGCCACGAGGGCTCGAATACAACAGCTCGAGAGCACAAAGTCAGCGGAAGCAATAGTATCTGAGTACAGACACAAGGATACAAGGTTGCCTTAAGAAGGCTAGCACAAAATCAACTGATCGAAAAGGCGAGGCCTCCTGCCTGGGAACCCCCAAACTACTCCTGGTCAAAGGGGAACTCGACGTCGTAGAAGGCATCAGGGATCTTCATGTTGCGGTGGTCGGCATCGGGGATCTCCTGCTCCTGGACTCCAACGTCGGCTGCAGCGGCCGGTCAGGAAAAACGGTAAAGGAAATAAAGCAGGTGAGTATCTAGTATACCCGCGAGTCTTACGTCCGCTACTAAGCATTATGCATTGTATCAACGGAAAGAAGAGGCTGTATATAGTGGACTGAAAGACAGAAATCCAGAGCAAGGGTAAGAAGCTAGGCCTAACGAAGACTAGCATCTTCCAACGATGTCTTGCAGCATGAGGTAAGAATCAGCCAACAGTTTATATAAAGCATAAAGTAACAATGCAGCAGAAGTTGCTGCAGCATTGTATAATAATAAGTTGTAATAATTAACAATGCCTCCGAGTTCACCTCCTCGACATCCCCGCGAGGAAGAAAACCCGGAACCATACAGTTTAATAATAATAGTTCTAGTGGTAAGATCCAGCTTCAGCATAAAGCGTCCTGTTACCGTGGACGCGGCTATTCGAATAGATTAATCTTCCCTGCAGGGGTGCACACGCTACACGCACGGATCTCCAGGGTGGCGGGAACCTTGTTAGGGAACGCTCCACCGAGGCTATCCGACACTTCATAGCCCATCTTTCAAACTCAACAGAGAGGCCATCCGCCGGTCTAAATCCTAAGTACTCAGGGCCTTGGACCCCAACCCTGACGTACTCCTGCACGGTGCGTGGGTGGCCGGGAAGCCGTAACAAAAACAACACAACTCGAGCCAAGAAGACAGCGCACTTCCCGGCAATCAGCCCGCGGTACTGCTGACGTCTGAAGAGTCCTCGGACGACACTACGAAGCAGAGGAGCCCATAACTCGTAATTCCCACAGGTAGGTAGTGCGTACATGGCATATAGCCAACTCAAGACATTCACTGAACCATTTAGCATTTTAATTAACCTGCGTGACAACCGTTATCGTTGCCTCGACTTAACCGACCCGCGGAAAACGACAGCAGCCAGGACCACCAGTACATCGGTGCCTGCCCTGTCGTCCCACCAAGTCACTGCGGTTACCAACAAGGTGAACCGTCTCCTTACCTTGTCTCGCGTGTGCTCCTGGAGGAGCTCGACTTTCGTGGTTTGGTAACTCTCGCGGCCAACGATCAGGGGCCAAGCACACCGGTACACTGGTCGTACCCTCCCTGTCGTCCCATCGCAATACCTCTCGCGGGTACCGTTGGGTCGCCCGACTTCTTACCTTTAAGAACACCAGTTGGTTCGAGTTCCTACCATTAAGTGAAACCAGGAGGTATCACCCTCGATGGCACACTTAAAGAGGTTTGACAGAGACATCAGCGGAATGAACTAAAGAGGTAAACCTCGTATCATCCCGGTGATGCTACGCTACTGAGCCGACGAGAGTGAAATACGAGTCCATTCCACTCGTAAGTCAAACTCGAAGCGACTCGGCAGAGTCTCGCCGTTGTAGGTTCCCTAGGGTGTTTGCATTGATCCGTACCTGTTTCAGTTGTAATATATCGTTCCCGCGATCACTCCCAGAGTGATCACGACCCTCTATTCTAAACCTAGCTAACAATGCGCAGGGTTTACTGCTGAATAATGCCTAAGTAATAATAGGCAGCATAGGATTAAAGGAAGGTACATCAAGGGGCGACAAAAACAGGCTATGCAATTGAATAGGATTGTAATCGTAGCAGCAGCAGTAACAATGCCTAGTGCAAGAAATGTACGAAAAAATAGGCGATATCTGGGGAAGAGAATGGCTCTGCTTGCCTGCAAGCTCGACAGTAGCGGTACGGTCGTCGACGAAGTAGTCGTACTCAGCATCGGTGTAGTCGACGGCAGCAGCGGGGTCTACCGGAGATTAAGGGGGGAAGAAACAATAAATACACAACAATAATAGCAGTACAAATGCAAGACATAACAGATGAATTGTAAACGGGGTTCTATCGCAGTACGATGCACGTTGCTCGGAGCGGGAATTCATCCGGGGATGAAATACCGGCTCCGGGTGATTATCGGACAAGGTGTCCGGAGGGGGGGAGATATCATGCCGGAGGTGTCGTGGACATCCGACACACGTGTGGTTAGTGTATCCGGGTTAGTTGATCTATTCCGAACAACTTTCGTGTTCGAAATAAATTCATCTCGGTACTTTAGTAGTACCGGACAATTTATCGGACAGACGGTCCGGAGGGGGACGGTTCGATGTTCGTTGTGTTAGAGGGGTGTGGTAGACATACGGATAGCGTATCCGTATTCGTTATATTTTTCTGATCAATTTTGATGTATAAAGTTTTTTGATCTGAGTTACGGTTTATTTTATATGATTTTTCAAAGCTTTTAAATCATTTAAAAAGGATTTTCTAATTTTCTTTTATTAATAAAATCCAACCTTATCCAGAACCTTATCCACAACAATGCTGACAGGGTGGACCCACATGTCATACACAGAGGCATTTAACTCATTTTATTTAAATCAAAAATACCACAGGACCCACATGTCATACACTATAATTATTATAAATCCATTTTATTAAAATGCTTACAGGTGGGACCCATGGGTAAGTGGTGCAGAGCTAACTAATCAGTCTTAATTTAATTAAGGGCCTGGGGCCCATCTGTCATAGAGAGTCTTTATATAACTTAAACTAAATGGTGATTACATAGGGGAGGACCCCACCTGTAATAGACAGCCAGGGGGGTTATTTCCTTACCTCGGTTTAATTAGAAAGTAGGGAGGGGGTTAATCCCCCGGCTTCACAACCGTGACCGCGCTGGGCATGCCGGCGGCGAGGTGCTCGCTGGCGCTCCTCCGAGACGGCGCTACGGGCGGCGGCGGGACAAGCCGAGGGCACCAGCAGGTTGCCCTCGCTCGCGCGCATCCAGGGGAAGGCCATGGGAGGCCGTGGGGGGGTTGCGTTGCCGGCGGTGAGCCGAGGCGGCGACCAGTGGCACGGCGAGGGCCTCGCGGACAACACCGGTGTTCGTTTGGTAAGCGGAGGGCATGGATCGGACGGCGGCTTCGAGGCGCATATGTTGGACCCCGAAATGGTTCGAGTGGGAGCCGGCGGCAGGGTCGTCGGTGACCTCAAGCGGCGGCCGGAGCTCGGCGTGGTGCGAACGGTGGCAAGATGCAAAGCGAGAGGGGGGGAGTGAGGGGAAACGAAGCCCAGCTCACCAGAAGCACGAATATGGGGGTAGTGGGCTCGGGGGAGGGCCGTAGTCGACGAATCGCCGCGGCGGTTGCCGGCGGCCGTAGTGGAGGTCGAACACAAATGTGTCGCCTGCGGTGCATCCCGACGGCGATTGATTTCTTGGGGAGACGAGGGAGATGGCGAGGAAGCTCCAGGACATGGAGAGGCTGCGCGAAGAGGTCAATGGCCGCACGAGCTGAAGAAGCTGCGCCCATGGCGGCTCGGGTGTGGGTGGGAAGACGCTGGGAGGGGGATACAGGGAAGGGAAACAGGGCGTCTAGGGTTGGGGGGGGGGGCGAGGTGGCCTCCTTATCTGCCATGGGGGAGCAGGTGGAGGGGAGGGGGAGCAGGTGGGAGAGGGGGGGCCGGCGCCCTGGCCATGGCCATGCTGCCACAGGAGGGGGAGCAGGTGAGGGGTGGTTGGGGTGGGGGAGAGAGAAGAGAGGAGGGGGGCTGGGCCCGGGTGGGCCTCGCCCACATGCGCTAGATAGGGTTTTTGTATTTTCTTTTTATTTATTCTTTTCTATTTACATTTTATTTAAGTGCCATGTGAATTTTGTTATCTCTTAAAACAATTTTATTATTTTTGTGAAACATTATAGAGAGGCCACAAAAAGTTTGGCTCAACTATAAAATCATTAGAATTTTTGTTTTATTTAAAAAGTTATTAAATGGCACTGTTTTTCTACTGTTTTATTTGTTTAACATTTTTAAACATGGTAATAAAATCCCATTCCACTTGTAATAAAGCCTACTGATATTTAGGCATTTTATAAAATTGGTTCACCAATTTTTAGTACATTTAAAATTTGCACTTATTTATTTTATTCCATGGCAATTTAATAATTACTAACTATTGTTTTTATTTTAAATATTATTCCTATACCATTTTAATAAAACCCTAAACACTTAAGGTGACCTACTGATTATTTGCAACTATTAAAAGTGGTTGCATTACTTAGGGTTTACTATAACTTTCATTTCCATTTTGAAATCAATAGAAATTTTGATAACCCAACATTGGTTCCATAATCATCATGGCCTTGGGATCATTCAAATGACTAGGGGGGTTTGGCTTAACCATGATCACGGTGATGGACATGCATCCACAAATCTTGGAGAGAATTTATAATTTGAAAATTTTATCAGGGTGAGAATCTGACAGAGCCATGATCAAGGTGATCATGGCTTGATCATCAACAGTAATGAGCCTTAAACAGTGGAATCACTGTAGTGATTACTGTACTGGATCTGAGGGTGTTACATTATTCATTTGATTCATAGGAATTGTTCCTATAGGAATTTTTCCCGTAGGAATTTTTGTACTACTTCCTATAGGAATCCTAACATTCACTCCAACCTCTTTCTACAATTACTTTGATGAAATCAAACAAACTTTGGCTTCCTTTGGTTTGGAGGATAGGAAAAGTGTAGGAATAGGAATTTCATAGGATTGGAGTGGCTTGTCTAATGGAATCCTATGGAAAGAGAAAGTTCCTTTGATTGGGTAAAGGAAATTTTCCATGAGGCTAGACCTCATGTTATTTTCCTATGAAGTTTGCACTACAAGATTCCTATGGGAATTTTTCCTATAGGATATGATCCTATGAATCAAAGGGCTGCTGAAGGAAAAAATCCTATAGGATTCCTATCCTACCAAATCCTTTGAAAATCCTATGAACCAAATGAGGCCTTAGTGCAAGCAAAATCCTATAGGATTGGAGTGGGCATGCCATTGCAATCATATGCTTTTCATGTTCCTATGATTTTTCTATCATATCAAACAAGCCCTTAATTAGAAGCTTCCACATAACTATAAAAAATATGACCACAATAGCTGAATTTTTTTTGAGAGAACTACTAGAATGTCATGTGTTTTCAACTAAAGTTGCGACGGTGTTTTTATTATACTAGATGATACCCCGCGCGTTGCTGCGGAAACTATTAACAAATAATTTAATGTTTTAAAAGATGAAAAAATGAAACTTAGTGCAATTTAAATATTAAATCTTTTTGAAAAAAATATTGTTTAGAGGAAAAATCTAAGAAATTTATGAAAAAAATCTAGAAATGAGTGTGATTTTTATTTTACCAATGTATTACCTTGATAATATACTTGCGAGACGATATAAGACGAAAACAATGTTGAGTGAAAAGACTAAAGATATCACCCTTAGCTAACCTGATACAACCATGGCAACTACACATATGTGCATTAAAAAAAACACATAGAAAAAAAAATGTGAGGTAACTCATAGTTTAATTTTCTATAAAAAATGTCACTTCTAAATCGTGAGGCTTAGTGCATAAAAAAGATAATATTTATTTGTTATAGGTTGCATGTGCATGCGGATTTAATGAAAGCATGTGCATAAAGAGATAGTGAAAAAGAGTTGGACCTACCTAATAATGTGGATAGCTTGCATGTCAAGGTAAATAAGTTAGTGGGAATGAACTATTTAGGTATTATAGATTCAAGAAAAAAACTACCAAATACACAAGATTGCAAGAAATAATAATAAAAAATATAATCCATTTAAACCTTTATCAAACTGATGCGAACAAGTCAGCTAAAAGGTCGTTCCCAACTAATGTTCTCCAGTTTAGGGCATTTAGAGACGCAACTATACGAATTCGAAGCGATGTCGATACCGTTGGTGCTCCATTCTTCGTGTGTGTGTTTAATGTCAAAGACGCGACGAGACGACTACGAAGCGAAGGGCGTTGCTTCAACGTGGTTGCCGCAATCAAGAAGCCTACCCCGCATTAAAGCCTGCTATCTGTCCTTTCGCCAGCATGCGGCTATATTTATTTTTTATTTGTATTTAAGTATTAAAATACTTCAATGAATGAAATATTATTTGTTTACTTAAATTTTATCTAAATTTCAATTAATTTCATTTAAAGTCTCCTATATATTTCTGTTAAACTATTAATGAATAGATTCAGTTATGGTTGGATGATCGATTCTTACATCAATATTCCCTGATTAGTTCAGTTCGATCCGTGGATGGATGCAAGGATCAAAGGAGTAGCTTGGTTTGATGAGCAATCCGTTGGTGGGACAGACGGCACCGGCGACGTGGGGGCGAAGAAACTGGAGCTTGCCGTGGAGAAGGACGGCCGCAAGTTCAGCAGTGAACGGCACGCCGACCGAGTATAATAATACCAGACCTGACCTCATCTGGCGCCGTGCATTTTTTACGGGACCTTTTCTTTCCGCCTTGAACTGAGTTTTCTCCTTTTCTTGGACGGCGTCGCTTGTCCAGCTGGTCTCCGTCGCATGGACCGGTGATGGTGGCCGGCCCCTCTCGAGTTCTCCAGAACTTTTATGACCACTAGCTCGTTGTCTTAGCCTCATCAAATGGAAAAAAAAAGAAGAAAAAGTAGTAGCTCGATGTCTCGCTCTGTCGGCGTGACGAGCTGCGTGTTGTGACATGATGCCTTTTTCCCTCAGCAGCTTTTCAAGGATCCTAATCCCACTGGCAGGCGCTTTACCAGATAATCTGATGTCAGCAGGGGCATGTAAAATACTACTCCATGCAGTACGGAGTATATTGTCTGCCTTATTTTGCTGGGATGCTTAGAGCATCTTCGGCCCGTCGGCCCTCACGACTTGTTTTAGCACTATTTTAGCGTTGTTTGGAGGCTGCCGGTGCAAAAATCGTCTATGAGATGATCGAGCATTCAGCCGCAGCTTCAGGCAATCACCCCAGTAAAATAAAAATTCGGCGTATGTTTGATGAAATTCGGCGAAATTTAGACGAATTCATAATATTTAGTCATAATTTATATAAAACTGTAACACCCTGTTTGGATGTCGGAAAAACAGCTCAGAATTGCCTTTTTGGAATTGCTAGCCCAAATTCCACCGTTTGGGGTGGCATACGAATTGGGCTCGGAAAAATTGATCCAATTCCGTGCGACCCACCTGCGCGTGTGAGTCCCACGCGAATCAATTCCGAGCGAGCTAGCTCGGAAAGGCTCGGAAAAATGTCACCCCGCACCCCTGCGTACCTGTTCGCTCGGGGAGAAATCCGTCCGCTCGGCCGCTCGGGTTTGGCCGCCGCCGCCGGTGAGTCCTTCGCCTCCTATGCCCTCTCTCTCATCCGTCTCCTCTCTCCTCCCTCACCCAGCCGCCCCCTCTCTCCTCTCCTTCTGATTCCCAGTAATGGCGGCACCGGCTTCCGCGAGGCACCCAAACTCTAGATGCGTAGGGGATTGAGGGCGGAATTGGTCGTCCGGGTGGGGAAGAATGGCGGCAGGGGAACGACGACGCGATTGGAGCCAGCCCTCCCCACGTGGAGCTTGATTTGGTGTGCTCACCGTGGGGGAACGACTGGTTTAGGGAAATTCTATGGGTTGTACATCCAAACAGGAATTGGAGTTGGTTGCTACCCCTAATTTCCAACCGTAAATACCATGTGCAACCAAACATCGGAATTAGAATTGGAGCCCATTTCCTTTTCATCTTCGATTTGGAATTCCCAGTACAATTCAATTCCAAGCAGTTTTTCCTACATCCAAACACAACGTAAACTAAAAAAGCGGCTACTGAAAAAAAAGTAGCTATTTGGGGGTTGGGCGACTCGTGCTTCACGGTGGCATCGCCATTGCACCCTGTGCCGCCGGTGGATGCCCCCTCCTCCTCCTCACCCTCAGCGGCGCCGCGTCCTCGCTGTCGTCGAGGACCACCAGAGGAGCAGATGGCGGCGGTGGTGCGGCCCTGCTCCTGCTGCCCCCGGCCGCGTGTTTTGTTGCGGCCTGGTCAAGCCCACGGCCTGATGGAACGACGAAGCGGCGCTGGGCCTCGAAGAAGTCGAGCTCGCGCTTCCGCCGCTCCAGCTCCTCCCGCGTGTAGTCCTCACTCGCCTAGGCGAGGCTGTAGTCCACCTCGTCGGTGGCGTCGGCAGCGGGGGGGGGGGGCTGGACCACTTCCTTCTTGTGACGCCCCCAAAATCAGACCATGTACAGTAATCATACACACAGGGTACACGACTGAGATTAGGGTGCCACGGTGATAATATCACAGCACAACACTAAACACCAAAGGATAAACAAATATGTTACAATAGAGGGGGTCACGCGGACCCGAATACATAAGTCATACAAGCCATAATATCTGAGTACAGACATAGTTAGTCAAGTTTTGCCTTAAGAAGGCTAGCACAAATCATATCAGAGATACGGATCGAAAAGGCGAGGCCTCCTGCCTGGGATCCACCGAACTACTCCTGGTCGACGGGGAACTCGACGTCGTAGTAGGCGCCTCCGGGGTACTGCTGCTCCTGAGCTCAAACGTCGGCTGCAGCGGCCGATCAGGCAAAACAGTAAAGGAAATAAAGCAGGTGAGTATCTAGTATACCCGCGAGTCTTACGTCCGCTACTAAGCATTATGCATTGTATCAACGGATAGAAGAGGCTGTATATAGTGGACTGAAAGACAGAAATCCAGAGCAAGGGTAAGAAGCTAGGCCTAACGAAGACTAGCATCTTCCGACGATGTCTTGCAGCATGAGGTAAGAATCAGCTAACAGTTAATATAACGGAAATGAAAGTAACAATGCAGCAGAAGTTGCTGCAGCATTGTATAATAATAAGTTGTAATCATAATTAACAATGCCTCCGAGTTCACCTCCTCGACATCCCCGCGAGGAAGAAAACCCGGAACCATACAGTTTAATAATAATAGTTTCTAGTGGTAAGATCCAGCTTCAGCATAAAGCGTCCTGTTACCGTGGACACGGCTATTCGAATAGATTAATCTTCCCTGCAGGGGTGCACTTGTGTTACGCTACACGCACGGATCTCCAGGGTGGCGGGAACCTTGTTAGGGAACGCTCCACCGAGGCTATCCGACACTTCATAGCCCATCTTTCAAACTCAACAGAGAGGTCATCCGCCGGACTATATCCTATGTACGCGGGGCTTTGGACCCTGACCCCGACGTACTCCTGCACAGTGCGAGGCTGGCCGGTGAAGTTAAATCAAAGCAAATACAAATCACACTGCCGCGGCAAATAAGACAACACCACTTCCCGGCGCAGGCCGCGGTACTGCTGACGTCTGAAGAGTCCTCGGACGACACTATGAAGCAGAGGAGCCCATAACTCGTAGTTCCCACGGGTAGGTAGTGCGTACATGGCATATAGCCAAATCAAGACATTCACTGAACCATTTAGCATTTTAATTAACCTGCGTGACAACCGTTATCGTTGCCTCGACTTAACTGACCCGCGGACAACGACAACAGCCAGGACCACCAGTACATCGGTGCCTACCCCGTCGTCCCACCAAGTCACTGCGGGTACCAACAAGGTGAACCGTCTCCTTACCTTGTCTCGCGTGTGCTCCTGGAGGAGCTCGACTTTCGTGGGTTGGTAACTCTCGCGGCCAATGATCAGGGGCCAAGCACACCGGTACACTGGTCGTACCCTCCCTGCCGTCCCGTCGCAATACCTCTCGCGGGCACCGCTGGGTCGCCCGACTTCTTACCTGAAGGACAACCGTTTACAGGACCCTATGGCGGCAAGACAAAGTTAGCCTCGAGTGGAGTACAAGGATAACTCCTTGATAGCTCACACTTGAGGTGACTAGGCATAACCCAGATAGGGGCCTTTGGCGGTGTCTGCTTTGTACCGTACCTGTGCAGTTATAATATTTGTATCCGCGTTCACTCCCCTGAGTGATCACGGCCCTCTATCTAATCCTAGCTAACAATGCGCAGGGTTCACTGCTGAATAATGCATAACAATAATAATAGGCAGCATAGGATAAAGGAAGGCACATCAAGGGGCGACAAAAATCAGGCTATGCAGTTGAATAGGATTGTAATCGTAGCAGCAGCAGTAACAATGCCTAGTGCAAGAAAAGTACGGAAAGATAGGCGATATCTGGGGAACAGAATGGCTCTGCTTGCCTGCAAGCTCGACGGTAGTAGTAGGATCGTCGACGACGTAGTCGTACTCAGCAGCGGTGTAGTCGACGGCAGCAGCGGGGTCTACCGGAGATTAAGGGGGGGAAAGAAAACAGTAAACACACAGCAAGCATATACAAACAGATGCATGACATGACAGATGTAATGTTAACGGTATTCTTTTGTAGTGCAATGCACATTGCTCGGAACGGAAATTCATCTGAGGATGAACTACCGGCTCCGGGTGATTACCGGACAGGGTGTCCGGAAGGGGAAGGATCAAGCCGGAGGTGTCGTGGTTACCGGAACAACATAAGGGGGGTGTATCCGTGCTAGTTGATCTATTCCGAGAAACATTCGTGTTCGGAATAAATTCATCCGGGCACTCTAACAGTACCGGACAATTTATCGGACAGTCCCACCGGAGGGGGGGGGGAACAGTTCGATGATCGGTATGTCAGAGGGGTGTGGTGAGGATATGGGTATCGTATCTGTATCCGTTGATCCGTTCTGAGTAACTTTCGTATACAAAAGTTTTTCATCCGGACAACTTATATCGGTACCGGGAATTATCGACAGACGGCCCGAAGGGGGGGAATGTCGATGTTCGGTACATTAGAGGGGGGTGGTTGGCATATGGATGGCGTATCCGTATTCGTTATATTTTTCTGATCAATTTTCATGTATAAAGTTTTTTAATCCGACTTACGGTTTAAAAGTTATTGAATTTCAAAGTTTTAAATCATAAAAAAAAGGATTTCCTGATTTATTTTATTATTAAAACAGTAACATTATCCACAACAGGGTTGACTGGTCAAACCTGACATGGGGTCCCACATGTCAGCCTCACTGTATTTATAATCCATTTAATTTAATAAAAATAAAGCCAGGACCCACATGTCATACCCATAGTTAATAGAACCCATTATATTTAATCACATGACAATGGGGTCCCACATGTCATAGAGACATCTAATAATTAACAATGTAATTAAGCCAGGAGGGTTAATTAAAGTGCTGGACCCACATGTCATTGTCTCCAGGGCAGTAACAATTCTTTTAATCTAAGTTTATGGCCTCGGGCCTACATGTCATTTGCACAGGGGGGTATCTCTGTTTAAGTTAATACATGGGGGGGGGGGTTAGTGGCCTGTTAGCCACAGGCTAACCCAGCCATGCCCGCCGGCGACAAAGCACCACGGCGAGGCCACGACGTGCAAGGGGGAAGGCGCCCCGGTGGCCCAATCATGCGACCAAAAACTACAATCGAACGAGGCAAGCATCACCTAGCTACTGGTGCACAGGGTGTCCACCGGAGACAACCACCACGACGGCTACGACGAGCCCTAGCGGCGGCCGGAGCAAGTCGTCCATGGCCACAGTGGCAAGGAGAAGAAATCGAAGGGGGAAAAGAGAGGGAAGGTGCGTGAGCTCACAGGGAACCCGAGGAGGGTCTCGGGGAAGCCGGAGATGCAGCGGCGGCGGCAAATTTCGCGACGGAGGAGGCAGGTTGTAGTCGGAGGCAATCGACGATGGTGATGGCTTGGCGGCGCCCTGGCTCGATTGAACGCGCGGGGAGGCGAAGACGTCCACGCCGGAGCTATCGGACATGGCGACGAGGCCTGAGGTGGCCATTGGCCACACGAGCTCGCGGCTGCGCCCATGGCGGATCCGGTCGTTGCGGCGAGCGAGAACGAGGGAGAAGGGGGGAAGGGAGGCAATGGCGATCTAGGTCTTCGGGGGGTGTCGTGGTGGCCTCCTTATCCCGAGGGGAAGGGGGGAGCAGGTAGCAGGGGGGCAGGTGAGGGAGGGGGCCGGCGGCATGGCCGTGCGGCCATGGCCGTGACGCCACGGGGGGGAGCAGGTGAGGGGCAGGTGGGAGGGGAAGAAGGAGAGAGAGGGGGCTGGGCCCTAGGGTGGGCCTCGCCTGGGACGAGGCTTAGGGTTTTTTTTTTCGATTTTTCTTTGTTTTGTTTTACTTTTCTTTTGTTTAAATGTATTTGGCTATTGTTTCATTTTTGTTAAATATGAAACATGCACCAAAATTAGTGATGCACTTTATAACAATGCCACAAAAAGTTTTGTGCCCAAATAAAATCAATTGCATTTTTGTTTTATTTAAAAGGTATTAAATGCCACTGATTTGACACTGTTTTTATTTGTTTAACATTTTTAAACATGGTAATAAAATCCCATTCCACTTTTAATAAAGCCTACTGACTTTTAGACATTTTATAAAAATGGTTTCATAAATTTTGGATCAACTTTATTTTCCACTTGTTTATTATAATTCCATGGTAATTTTAATATTTTTCAAGCCATTGTTTTTATTTCATATTACTAAATCACTTTAATAAAATATCCATTACTACATTATCATGGCCTAAGATTGCTAGGCATTTTATTTAATATGCTCCACAAATTTTGGTTTGACAAAGATTTTCATTTCCATCTTAAAGTTTATGGCAATTTGGATAATCCAACCTTATGGGTTTCATGATTATCATTGACTTGAGATTATGCAAATGACTAAGGTGATTTTTGTTTAACCATGATCAAATGATGGACAGGAATCCACAAGTCTTGGAGAGAATTTATAATTTACCCAATTTGAAAATTTTATCTGGGTTGGAAAGTGACAGAGCTATGATCAAAGGTGATCATGGCTTGATCATCAACAGTAATGATCACTAACAGTGGAATCACTGCAGTGATTACTGTTACTGATTCTGAGGGTGTTACAATTCTCCACCACTACAAAGAATTCTCGTCCCGAGAATTAAAAGTAGTGTGAGGGGCAAGGTTCCGGTTTCGCCTTCTAACAAATCTTCTGGTTTTTGTTGTCCTACCCGAATAAATTAAACCTTCACGTTGAGGCCTTCACTGGACTGTATCGGTGCTTCTCGATGGGGTTTCATCCTTTCCTCGGGGCTTCATCGCACTCACGAACATGTTAAGAGGTAAAGCTTAAGGGGGGTCAGATCGATATAAGATCCATCAAATGGGGTTGTTCAAGGGTAGGGGGTACAAAGTCCTTCCGAGTTTAAGCTCAGGGAAGTACATCGTGAGAAGTTTTAAGCGGATAGGCACGCATTCGATGCCGATGACGGAAGATGGGAAAAGGGCCCCCGATCATCAGACACAAGCACTGAGTCTGATATCGGGCGAAATATCACAAGGTAGAGGACAAGAGTCAGGTTTCGGTCCTGTGGAACTGTGGGTTATGGGCCCACATAGAACCAGGGTGGTGACATTCAATGCGATCAAGTTGGAAGGTATGACGGAGAACAACTTGTTAACTATGTCGGCAACAACATCAGTGCCAAGGGCGAGGGACGAAGAGAACCATTTTCCCGCTCGTTAAGACGAGGCGGACCAATTGGCAAAGTTCTCGTCCATCGGTGGTCACCGAAAAGTCATCAACAATCGTAACTGGTAGTACGGACAAGGTAGCACACCAAAGTGTTTACATAAGCAGGGAATTTCACTGCTTAGATAAGATACATTACGAGAAAGATTAAACAGACCAATGGAAAGGAAAAGGTGATGATACACAAGTATGAGGTGTATATCTTTCCCAAGTGAAAGCAGAGCACGGTGTACACGACCAAGTTGTATTGGCACGGAGTCAAGGGAGGTTGCCGACGATAACAAAAATCATCGAGGGTCAGGGGTGGTATTTCACACGGTGAATCCAATTGACACATGGAATAAGCCATTTAAGAATAGTCGGATAGATAATCCACAAAAAGGTCGGATGGTTCGCAAAGGATCCGATGTGAGTATGGGCACTCAACCAGAAGGGGAGAGAATGACAAGGCATCGGGTGACAGAAGCACCGGAATAACTTGATGCTTAAGTACAAGGAAATTGTGATTTCCAAATCGGGAGGTGGATGCAATTATCCACATGGACTTATCGGTTGCATGGTATTGCAAAGGCTTTGAACACGTAGGATCTCGGGAATTGATCAGAGAGTAATCGTCGAAATCTTCAGGTGGATCAGGCGATCATCGAGAATGCAGAGCTCTATGGGAGGAAGGAGGTACGTGAACCTAAGTCAGAGTTATTAAAACTTTACCAGCAAGGATAAGAGAGCAGAGTCCCAGAGCATAGGTACGGAGAAAAAGATCTTAATACCAAAGATATCACACGTAGTGACATCGATGTGGGCCCGTAAGCCAAACCTTAAGTTAGCAAAATAGTTTTTCAAAGTCTAGACTCAACTTCGACCAGGTAGTGGTGGGGTTGCTTCCTACAGGCAGTCGGCTCTGATACCAACTTGTGACGCCCCCAAAATCAGACCGTGTACAGTAATCATACACACAGGGTACACGACTGAGATTAGGGTGCCACGGTGATAATATCACAGCACAACACTAAACACCAAAGGATAAACAAATATGTTACAATAGAGGGGGTCACGCGGACCCGAATACATAAGTCATACAAGCCATAATATCTGAGTACAGACATAGTTAGTCAAGTTTTGCCTTAAGAAGGCTAGCACAAATCATATCAGAGATACGGATCGAAAAGGCGAGGCCTCCTGCCTGGGATCCACCGAACTACTCCTTGTCGACGGGGAACTCGACATCGTAGTAGGCGCCTCCGGGGTACTGCTGCTCCTGAGCTCCAACGTCGGCTGCAGCGGCCGATCAGGCAAAACAGTAAAGGAAATAAAGCAGGTGAGTATCTAGTATACCCGCGAGTCTTACATCCGCTACTAAGCATTATGCATTGTATCAACGGATAGAAGAGGCTGTATATAGTGGACTGAAAGACAGAAATCCAGAGCAAGGGTAAGAAGCTAGGCCTAACGAAGACTAGCATCTTCCGACGATGTCTTGCAGCATGAGGTAAGAATCAGCCAACAGTTAATATAACGGAAATGAAAGTAACAATGCAACAGAAGTTGCTGCAGCATTGTATAATAATAAGTTGTAATCATAATTAACAATGCCTCCGAGTTCACCTCCTCGACATCCCCGCGAGGAAGAAAACCCGGAACCATACAGTTTAATAATAATAGTTTCTAGTGGTAAGATCCAGCTTCAGCATAAAGCGTCCTGTTACCGTGGACACGGCTATTCGAATAGATTAATCTTCCCTGCAGGGGTGCACTTGTGTTACGCTACACGCACGGATCTCCAGGGTGGCGGGAACCTTGTTAGGGAACGCTCCACCGAGGCTATCCGACACTTCATAGCCCATCTTTCAAACTCAACAGAGAGGTCATCCGCCGGACTATATCCTATGTACGCGGGGCTTTGGACCCTGACCCCGACGTACTCCTGCACGGTGCGAGGCTGGCCGGTGAAGTTAAATCAAAGCAAATACAAATCACACTGCCGCGGCAAATAAGACAACACCACTTCCCGGCGCAGGCCGCGGTACTGCTGACGTCTGAAGAGTCCTCGGACGACACTACGAAGCAGAGGAGCCCATAACTCGTAGTTCCCATGGGTAGTTAGTGCGTACATGGCATATAGCTAACTCAAGACATTCACCGAACCATTTAGCATTTTAATTAACCTGCGTGACAACCGTTATCGTTGCCTCGACTTAACTGACCCGCGGACAACGACAGCAGCCAGGACCACCAGTACATCGGTGCCTGCCCCGTTGTCCCACCAAGTCACTACGGTTACCAACAAGGTGAACCGTCTCCTTACCTTGTCTCGCGTGTGCTCCTGGAGGAGCTCGACTTTCGTGGGTTGGTAACTCTCGCGGCCAACGATCAGGGGCCAAGCACACCGGTACACTGGTCGTACCCTCCCTGTCGTCCCGTCGCAATACCTCTCGCGGGCACCGCTGGGTCGCCCGACTTCTTACCTGAAGGACAACCGTTTACAGGACCCTATGGCGGCAAGACAAAGTCAGCCTCGAGTGGAGTACAAGGATAACTCCTTGATAGCTCACACTTGAGGTGACTAGGCATAACCCAGATAGGGGCCTTTGGCGGTGTCTGCTTTGTACCGTACCTGTGCAGTTATAATATTTGTATCCGCGTTCACTCCCCTGAGTGATAACGACCCTCTATCTAATCCTAGCTAACAATGCGTAGGGTTCACTGCTGAATAATGCATAACAATAATAATAGGCAGCATAGGATAAAGGAAGGCACATCAAGGGGCGACAAAAATCAGGCTATGCAGTTGAATAGGATTGTAATCGTAGCAGCAGCAGTAACAATGCCTAGTGCAAGAAAAGTACGGAAAGATAGGCGATATCTGGGGAAGAGAATGGCTCTGCTTGCCTGCAAGCTCGACGGTAGTAGTAGGATCATTGACGACGTAGTCGTACTCAGCAGCGGTGTAGTCGACGGCAGCAGCGGGGTCTACCGGAGATTAAGGGGGGGGGGAAAAGAAAACAGTAAACACACAGCAAGCATATACAAACAGATGCATGACATGATAGATGTAATGTTAACGGTATTCTAACGCAGTGCAATGCACATTGCTCGGAACGGAAATTCATCTGAGGATGAACTACCGGCTCCGGGTGATTACCGGACAGGGTGTCCGGAGGGGGAAGGATCAAGCCGGAGGTGTCGTGGTTACTGGAACAACATAAGGGGGGTGTATCCGTGCTAGTTGATCTATTCCGAGAAACATTCGTGTTCGGAATAAATTCATCCGGGCACTCTAACAGTACCGGACAATTTATCGGACAGTCCCACCGGAGGGGGGGGGAACAGTTCGATGATCGGTATGTCAGAGGGGTGTGGTGAGGATATGGGTATCATATCTGTATCCGTTGATCCGTTCTGAGTAACTTTCGTATACAAAAGTTTTTCAGCCGGACAACTTATATCGGTACCGGGAATTATCGACAGACGGCCCGAAGGGGGGGAATGTTGATGTTCGGTACGTTAGAAGGGGGTGGTTGGCATATGGATGGCGTATCCGTATTCGTTATATTTTTCTGATCAATTATCATATATAAGGTTTTTGAATCCGACTTACGGTTTAAAAGTTATTGAATTTCAAAGTTTTAAATCATTTAAAAAAAAGGATTTTCTGATTTATTTTATTATTAAAACAGTAACATTATCCACAACAGGGTTGACTGGTCAAACCTGACATGGGGTCCCACATGTCAGCCTCACTATATTTATAATCCATTTAATTTAATAAAAATAAAGCCAGGACCCACATGTCATACCCACAGTTAATAGAACCCATTATATTTAATCACATGACAATGGGGTCCCACATGTCACAGAGACATCTAATAATTAACAATGTAATTAAGCCAGGAGGGTTAATTAAAGTGCTGGACCCACATGTCATTGTCTCCAGGGCAGTAACAATTCTTTTAATCTAAGATTATGGCCTCGGGCCCACATGTCATTTGCACAGGGGGTATCTCTGTTTAAGTTAATACATGGGGGGGGGGTTAGTGGCCTGTTAGCCACAGGCTAACCCAGCCATGCCCGCCTGCGACAAAGCACCACGGCGAGGCCACGGCGTGCAAGGGGGAAGGTTCCCCGGTGGCCCAATCATGCGACCAAAAACTGCAATCGAACAAGGCAAGCATCACCTAGCTACTGGTGCACAGGGTGTCCACCGGAGACAACCACCACGACGGCTACGGCGAGCCCTAGCGGCGGCCGGAGCAAGTCGTCCATGGCCACAGTGGCAAGGAGAAGAAATCAAAGGGGGAAAAGAGAGGGAAGGTGCGTGAGCTCACAGGGAACCCGAGGAGGGTCTCGGGGAAGCCGGAGATGCAGCGGCGGCGGCGAATTTTGCGACGGAGGCGGCAGGTTGTAGTCGGAGGCAATCGGCGATGGCGATGGCTTGGCGGCGCCCTGGCTCGAGTGAACGCGCGGGGAGGCGAAGACGTCCACGCCGGAGCTATCGGACATGGCGACGAGGCCTGAGGTGGCCATTGGCCACGCGAGCTCGCGGCTGCGCCCATGGCGGATCCGGTCGTTGCGGCGAGCGAGAACGAGGGAGAAGGGGGGAAGGGAGGCAATGGCGATCTAGGTCTTCGGGGGGTGTCGTGGTGTCCTCCTTATCCCGAGGGGAAGGGGGGAGCAGGTAGCAGGGGGGCAGGTGAGGGAGGGGGCCGGCGGCATGGCCGTGCGGCCATGGCCGTGACGCCACGGGGGGGGGGGAGCAGGTGAGGGGCAGGTGGGAGGGGAAGAAGGAGAGAGAGGGGGCTGGGCCCTGGGGTGGGCCTTGCCCGGGGCGAGGCTTAGGGTTTTTTTTCGATTTTTCTTTGTTTTGTTTTACTTTTCTTTTGTTTAAATGTATTTGGCTATTGTTTCATTTTTGTAAAATATGAAACATGCACCAAAATTAGTGATGCACTTTATAACAATGCCACAAAAAGTTTTGTGCCCAAATAAAATCAATTGCATTTTTGTTTTATTTAAAAGGTATTAAATGCCACTGATTTGACACTATTTTTATTTGTTTAACATTTTTAAACATGGTAATAAAATCCCATTCCACTTTTAATAAAGCCTACTGACTTTTAGGCATTTTATAAAAATGGTTTCATAAATTTTGGATCAACTTTATTTTCCACTTGTTTATTATAATTCCATGGTAATTTTAATATTTTTCAAGCCATTGTTTTTATTTCATATTACTAAATCACTTTAATAAAATATCCATTACTACATTATCATGGCCTAAGATTGCTAGGCATTTTATTTAATATGCTCCACAAATTTTGGTTTGACAAAGATTTTCATTTTCATCTTAAAGTTTATGGCAATTTGGATAATCCAACCTTATGGGTTTCATGATTATCATTGACTTGAGATTATGCAAATGACTAAGGTGATTTTTGTTTAACCATGATCAAATGATGGAAAGGAATCCACAAGTCTTGGAGAGAATTTATAATTTACCCAATTTGAAATTTTTATCTGGGTTGGAAAGTGACAGAGCTATGATCAAAGGTGATCATGGCTTGATCATCAACAGTAATGATCACTAAAAGTGGAATCACTGTAGTGATTACTGTTACTGATTCTGAGGGTGTTACACTTCTTCTTAGGCTTCAGACGAGAAAGGAAGCCCCCGCGGGGAGAAGCTGCCGAGGAAGAGCTCATGCCGCCGGGCCGGTGGAGCGCGAGGCTGATCCGCCGGACGATGAGGAGGTCGCCGTGTTCATGCCCCGCGGCAATGTCGCCCATGACGGCGTGGACGCGTGGGAGTACGAGCGACGGGTTGCCACGACCACCACTGGAGCCGCGGCTCATTGCCGGCCTCGATGTGCGCGAGGACAAAGGGGAGGATACGTGTAACACCCTCAGTGTCAAGCAACAGTAATCACTTTTGATTTATTCCAAGTCACTGTGGTTAAGCTTGTGATGGTCACCCTTGATCATAGCTCCTTCAAATTTCAACCCTAATGAAAATTCGAAACATAAGTTGAAATTATAGTCGAACCAAAATTGATGAAACCAATTTTATTAAATGCCTAAAAGTCAGTAGGTCATGATACTATATCAATAAGTATTTATTAAAATGTTTTTATATTATAACAAATCAAAATGTGACTAAACCAGTCACTTTTAATCCTTTGTAAATAGAACAAAATCTAAATTATTTTATTAAGTCCCAAAAAAATTTGTAGCCTTATAATAATGTGCAACCATAATATTGGAGCAAGTTACAAGTTTTGCAAAAATCCAAAACCTAACAAAAAAATACAAACAAAAAGAATAAAAAGGGGGAGAACCTAAACTACGCACTTGGGCAACTTGCTAGCTGGCCCAGTACCCGGCCCACTCCCACCATCTCCCTCCTCTTTCCCCTGTTCACCCGATGCGTGTCCTGCATCCCACGGATCCATGGCCATCACGGTCGCCGTGGCGGCCATCCCGCCATCACCGGCGGGGATAAGGAGGCCACGCCACCCCCCCACTGCTAACCCTAGAACTCCATCCCCCCATTCGCCCTCTCTCTTCTCTCCCTCGTGCCTCCCTCTCTCCCTGGACGAGCCCGGCCGAGCGCGCCCATGGCCACGTCGCCGGCATAGCCACCCACCTCCCTAAGTGATTCTAAGGTGTCTAGGAGGTTCCTCGCGGTCGCCTCCTTCACCTCGTGCACTCCATCGTCGTCGAGATCGTCTACATCACGTGGATCAAGGGATCCCCTCCGCCGCGGTCACCATCGTCGACGCCAAAATTCGGCCCCATCGCTGCAACCTCGGCCTCCTCGAGCAGTGCATCGCGCTCACGGTGATCACCGCTCTGTTTTCCCCCATTCTGCGCTCGTTCCGGTGCCGTAGAACGCCATCCCCACCTCGCCATGCTCCGCCCGCCGCCCAACTCCTCGTCGCTATCGATCTTGTGCACCTCAGCCCCTTCTACCAGTACCAATCGACGCGGCATGAGCTTTGGAACACGCACGAACAAATCGGGGCTCAAATGGTTGCCAGAATCGTGCACATGCCCATCTCCGGCGAACTCCGTCGTCACCGGCCATGGCCGTGCTCGCCGCGCGCTGGGCCACCCTATGCGCGCTCTGGACGCCCCTGGACACGACCCCTGCGCGCTCCTGTGCCGCACCCTGCCGCCTCGCTGCGACCTCCCTCGCCGGAACGGCCCGAAGCCGCCGTGTCCTCGCCGCCGACGGGCACTGGTGAAGACCGGTGTGATGCCCCCGTGGCGTTAACCATGGGTTAGACCACTGACGGTGGGGCCCATCTGATTAAGTTAGAGGTTAATCATAGATTAAAATAGATAAATACCCCTGTTAGTAAATAGAGTAAATGACATGTGGGCCTGAGGCCATTAGATTATTTAAAATAACTGTTAGTTTATCTTTGTTAGACTGATAGGTGGACCCAACCATTAAGTTAATCCATTGTTTAATTAAAATGCTAATTAACTATATATCTCACTGTCTGTTGGGCCCCCACTGTGAGTTTAATAACTAAAATGATTTTTGTTTAAAATGAGAGTATGACATGTGGGACCCACTGGCAGTAGGCCCCACATGTCAGTTGACTGGTCAACCCTGTTGTGGATAATGTTTATTAAACAATTAAAATAAATCTAGAAACTGATTTTTATTGATTACAACTTTTAAAATCGATAACTTTTAAACGGTAACTCAGATAAAAAAACTTTATACATGAAAATTGATCAAAAAAAATATAACGAATACGAATGCGCTACCCATACCCCCATCACACCCCTCTAACATACCAAACCCGAGACTTTCCCCCTCCGAATTGTCTGTCCGGTAATTACTCGGTACCGGTAAAAAAATTTGGATGGAAATGTTCTAAACATAAAAGTTGTCTGGGATGCATCAACGATCACGGTTGCACTATCCACATGTCTATCAGATATTCACGACACTACAAACATGGAACCTTTCCCCCTTTGGGCCGTCTCTCGATAATCACCCGGAGCCGGTATTTCATCCCCGGATGAATTCCCGCTCCGAGCAGATCACCTAACACTACGTTAGAGCCTCGTTGCGTTGTATTTTCTATGTCATACATTTGTATTGCTGTGTATTTATTGTTTCTTCCCCCTCTCTTATTGTCCGGTAGTCCCGACGACCGCTGCCGATGCCCCTGTGATCGACTACGTCATCGACGACCGTACCTCTCCCGCGAGCTTCCAGGATAGCAGAGCCATTCTCTTCCCCAGATATCGCCTATCTTTTCCATACTTTTCTTGCACTAGGCATTGTTGCTGCTGCTGCTACGTTGCAATCCTATTCAATTGCATAGCCTGTCATTGTCGCCCCTTGATGTACCTTCCTTTATCCTATGCTGGCTATTATTACTTATGCATTATTCAGCAGTGAGCCCTGCACTTTGTTAGACAACTAAGATTAGATAGCGGGTCGTGATCACTCAGGGGAGTGACGCGGATACAATATTTTAACTGTAACAGATACGGTACAATGCAGACACCGCCCAAGGCCCCCTAGTTCGGCTCTGCCGAGCCACATCAAGTGGAGCTATCGAGGAGTAATCCTCGTACTCCACTCGTTGCTGATTCTGTATAGCCGTCCTAGGGTCCTGGACCACGGTTGTCCTTAAGGTAAGAGTCGGGAGACCCAACGGTGCCCGCGAGCGGTATTGCGCCAGGAACGACAGGGAGGGTGCGACCGACGTTACTGGCGTGCTTGGCCCCTGCTCGTATCTCGTGAGAGTTACCAAACCACGAAAAGTCGAGCTCTACCAAGACCACATGCTAGACAAGGTAAGGAGATGGTTCACCTTGTTGGTAACCGCGTGCTTTGACGGGATGACAGGAAAGGCCCCGACGTTACTGGTGGTCCTTGTTGATGTTCGTTGTCCGTTGTGTTGTTAGTCAGACAGCGATAACGGTTATCTGCGAGATAATAATAAAATGCTAAATGGTTCGGTGGATGACTTGAGAGGGCCGTTGGTCTGTACGCACTACCATCACGTGGGATAAGGAGTTATGGGCTCCCCTGCGTCGTAGTTTGTCCGAAAGCTCTTCATACGTCAGCAGTACCGCGACCTGCGCGGGGAAGTGGTGTCTTCTTCGTTCGGATGGTGTATTTGGATTTGCTTTTGCTTCACCGGCCAGCCACACACCGTGCAGGAGCGAAAAGGGTGAGGGTTCCTAGACCCCTGATCGCATAGGATATAGTCCGACGGATGGCCTCTCTGTTGAGCCTAGGATGAGCTACGCCGTGTCGGATAGCTTTGGTGGAGCGTTCCCTAACAAGGTGCCCGCCACCCTGGAGATCCGAGCGTGCAGGCTGAACAGTAGTGCACCCCTGCAGGGAGTTTAATCTATTCGAATATCCGTGTCCACGGTAATAGGACGCTTTATGCTGAAGCTGGATCTTACCACTACAAACTACTACTATTAAACTTTATGGTTCCGGGTCTTCTTCCTCGCAGGGAGTCGAGGAAGGAAACTCGGAGGCGTTATTATTAATTATTACAACTTACTATTATACAATCTTGCAGCAACTTCTGCTGCATTGTTACTTTATGCTTTATATGAACTGTTGGTTGTTCTCTTCTTGTGCTGCAAGACATCGTCGGAAGATGCTAGTCTTCGTTAGGCCTAGCTTCCCATCCTTATTCTGATTTCTACCTTGCAGTCCACTATATACAACCTCCCCTTTTCATTTGATACAAATGCATAAATGCTTGGTAGCGGACGTAAGACTCGCGGGTATGCTAGATACTTACCCTTGCTTTATTTCCCCCCTTTTTGTTTTGCCTGATCGGCCGCTGCAGTCGACATTGGAGCCTTGGAGTCCAGGAGTAGGAGATCCCCGATGCCGACCACCGCAACGTGAAGATCCCCGATGCCTTCTAATACGTCGAGTTCCCCGTTGACCAGGAGTAGTTTGGAGGTTCCCAGACAGGAGGCCTCGCCTTTTCGATCTGTTGTTGTTTGTGCTAGCCTTCTTAAGGCAACCTTGTATCCGTGTGTCTGTACTCAGATACTATTGCTTCCGCTAACTTTGTGGTCTCGAGCTGTTGTATTCGAGCCCTCGTGGCCCCTGGATTGTATTAAACAGCTTGTATTATTTTATTTGTAGAGTTGTGTTGTGATATCTTACCGTGAGTCCCTAATGTCGATCGTGTACCTTGCGTGTATGATTATTGTAGACGGTCTGATTTTGGGGGCGTCACAAGTTGGTATCAAAGTCGACTGCATGTAGGTAACCCCCTTCCAACTCCTTGGTCGAAGTCGAGTCTAGTCCTTGCAAAACTACTTTACTAACAGTGTTGTGTGGCTTATCGGCCCACGTCGCCAACTGGGTGGTATGAGGATCCTTTTTATCCGCACCTTTACTCTGGGACTCTGACCTCTCTCCTCTTCGGGTTAATGATTTTGCTAAGACCAACTTTAGGTTCTCGTACCTCCTTCCTTCCAAAGAGCCCTGCATTTCAGATGGTCGCTTACTTCGCCAGAAGATGTCGAAGATACTCTCCGATAAATTCCCGAGACCCTTATGCCCACTTCTTTGCGATTCCCCACCACCGATAAGTCAGTGTGAATAATTTCATACACCTACCGTTTGGCCATTCGATCCCAATTACTCTTGTCAATACAAGATACCCCGTAATGTTCTCGGTTGTCTTGAAAATCGTTTCTTCCTACTGCCTTGCAGCTTCGTTTCACCCTTGCGGATAACTCCTCACATTTATGGAGGATCCGTCATCCTCGGTGGTTCATGTGATTCCTGTAACACTTTGAAATACCTATCCGATCTCGCGCCAATCCTCGGCAGCCTACTGTTTTGGAGATTCTTCTTGCCTGCTCGCACTATGGTTAATCCCGTTTGTCTTGTGGTCTTCGATGCCCTCCCTTGGCATTGCCTTTCCGATCTGTTTAATCATCGTGTGCACGAATGCACGCAGTCATCGATTAACCCTATGAATTCATTCTTTCGGCTCAGACGTCATTCCGGACATGAGCTGGATATCGGTAAATCAAACCTAAGTTGATTGTCCGTATACGTCCGTTCAACTTGTATATCCATGTTCAGAACATCTTCTTTTGATATCCCCTATTGGAAATCTTAATTCCTTTGTACTTAAGCATTGAATTATTCCGATGCTTTTGCATCCTTTCTTCTTATGGTTGAGTACCGATACTCGCCCCAGATTCTGTACGCCGCCTGACCTTTTTGGTGGATTACTACCTGTCGTCCCCTTGTGTCCTAAATTATTGATGAGCTTCCCCTGATACGAAATGCCTTTGGCGAATGGTATCATCTGGTCCGTGTCATCAGCCTTCTATTTTCAAACTTGTATCTCTTATTCCTATTGTTTGTCGTATAGATTCGTAAAATGTCCCTATGGGTTGTATCTATGCTTCATCCATCTGTGTGAACCCATGAGCTTCTACGGGTCATACTCTACTGGTGTTAGGCCAGATAAATTTTTGAATGCTATAAATTCATCGACAGCGAGAAGTGAATGAAAGGCTATGCATTGAAGAAGTGGGAGTCGACCCTGAACCTTTGTGTTCATGCCCATGGATGCTATGTAGAGCTTATCATGAAAGCTTCTCGTAAATATAATTAACCCCCTTGGTATAAATTCTTCTACAACTATGATCCACCATTCTACCTTCGAGTATTACCCCTGGTATCTCGAGGTTATCATGCTTTTGCACTACATCTTATGAATTGTGATGAAACAATGCCTATCCCTGTAATAGCCATTTCATGGTTCTGGTTCATCGTCAACCGGGAACACCGAATACTTTTGCTTGACCATTCCTTTTGCTTGATGTCGCCGTTGTTAGATTTTATTTTCTTGAAACCTTTTGACATGATGTGTCGTGGTCATCATCGACATTTTGACTTCTCCCAAGTGTTACTTGGATGCATCATGAGAAATACCATCCTCGCCCCTCGATGATTTGAGTTATCATAGACAACCTTCTTTGACCCCCCCCCCCCCCCCCGCCCGCCGGCAATACAAGCTTGGTCATATATCTTGCCCTACTTTCCCTTGGGAAAGATATACACCTGATACTTGTGTATCATCACATTTTCCTTTCCATTGGTCTGTTTGACTTTTCTTTGGATATAAATTATCCGAGCAGTGATAATTCCCTGCTAATGTAAACACTTCGGTGTACTACTTTTGCCATACAACCTGTTACTACTGTTGATAAAATTTCGGTAACCACCGATGGACGAGAACTTTGCCTATTGGTCCGCCTCGTCTTAATGAGCAGGAAAATGGTTCTCTTTGTCCCTCGCCCTTGGTACCGACGTTGTTGCCGACATAGCTAACAAGTTGTTCGCTGACTTACCTTGCAACCTGATCGAATTGTTTGTCACCACCCTTCTTATTCAATGTGGGCCCATAACCCACAGTTCGACAGGATCGAAACCTGACTCTCTTGTACCTTTCTGTTCTGGAGGTTATTCCTTTTGCTTGACCTCGTATGCAACTCATGAGTACTCTACCTTGAGATATTCTGTTCGATATCAGACTCAGTGCTTACGCATGATGCTCTGGACCCCTTTTATCCTCCCTTATCACCGTCGAATGCTTGCATATCCGCTTGAAAGCTTCTCATGCCTTCTTTTGTTTCTCTCGATGTATCTCCCTGAGTTTAACTCGTGAGATAATGTGTACCCCATTCCCTTGGGCCATCTCGGTTGATTAACCTTGTACCGATCCGACCCCCCTCAAGTTTCCCCCCTAACCTAATCGTAAGTACGATGAAGTCCCGAAGGAAGGATGACAACTCGTCGAGATACACTGATGCAAAAAAATGAAGACATCAATGAAATGGATCAACCTCTTCGTGAAGGACAACAAGCACCAGAAGAATCATTAGAATACGAAACCAAAACTCTACCCTTTACACTACCTTTTAATTCTCGGGACGAGAATTCTTTGTAGTGGGGGAGATTTGTAACACCCTCAGTTTCAAGCAACAGTAATCACTTTTGATTTATTCCAAGTCACTATGGTTAAACTTGTGATGGTCACCCTTGATCATAGCTCCTTCAAATTCCAACCCTAATGAAAATTCGAAACATAAGTTGAAATTATAGTTGAACCTAAAATGATGAAACCAATTTTATTAAATGCCTAAAAGTCAGTAGGTCATGATACTATACCAATAAGTATTTATTAAAATTTATTTATATTATAACAAATCAAAATGTGACTAAACCAATCACTTTTAATCCTTTTTAAATAGAACAAAATCTAAATTATTTTATTAAGTCAGAATTTTTTTTGTAGCCTTATAATAATGTGCAACCATAATATTGGAGCAAGTTACAAGTTTTGCAAAAATCCAAAAGCTAACAAAAAATACAAACAAAAAGAATAAAGAAAAGAATAAAAAAGGGGGGAGAACCTAAACTACGCACTTGGGAAACTCGCTAGCTGGCCAAGCACCCGGCCCACTCCCACCATCTCCCTCCTCTTTCCCATGTTCACCCGATGCGTGTCCTGCATCCCACGGCTCCATGGCCATCATGGTCGCCGTGGCGGCCATCCCGCCATCACCGGCGGGGATAAGGAGGCCACGCCACCCCCCACTGCTAACCCTAGACCTCCATCCCCCCATTCGCCCTCTCTCTTCTCTCCCTCGTGCCTCCGTCTCTCCCCGGACGAGCTCGGCCGAGCGCGCCCATGGCCACGTCGCCGTCGCCAGCATAGCCACCCACCTCCCTAAGTGATTCTAAGGTGTCTATGAGGTTCCCCGCGGTCGCCTCCTTCACCTCGTGCACTCCATCGTCGCCGGTGTCATCTACATCGCGTGGATCTAGGGATCCCCTCCGCCGCGGTCACCATCGTCGACGCCAAAATTCGGCCCCATTGCTGCAACTTCGGCCTCCTCAAGCAGTGCAACGCGCTCACGGTGAACACCGCTCTGTTTCCCCCTATTTTGCGCTCGTTCCGGTGCCGTAGAACGCCTTCCCCACCTCGTCATGCTTTGGCCGCCGCCCAACTTCTCGCCGCTATCGATATTGTCCACCCCAGCCCCTTCTACCAGTACCAATCGACGCGACATGAGCTTTGGAACACGCACGAACAAATCGTGGCTCGAATGGTTGCCAGAATTGTGCACATGCCCATCTTCGGCGAACTCCGTCGTCGCCGGCCATGGCCGTGCTCGCCTCGCGCTGGGCCACCCTATGCGTGCTCTGGCCGCCCCTGGACACGGCCCCTCCGCGCTCCTGTGCCGCACCCTGCCGCCTCGCTGCGACCTCCCTCGCCGGAACGGCCCGACGCCGCCTTGTCCTCGCCACCGGCGGGCACTGGTGAAGACCGGTGTGATGCCCCCGTGGCGTTAACCGTGGGTTAGCCCACTTACGGTGGGGCCCATCTGATTAAGTTAGAGGTTAATCATAGATTAAAATAGATAAATATGCCTATTAGTAAATAGAGTAAATGACATGTGGGCCTAAGGCCATTAGATTATTTAAAATAACTGTTAGTTTATCTTTGTTAGACTGACAGGTGGACCCAACCATTAAGTTAATCCACTGTTTAATTAAAATGCTAATTAACTATATATCTCACTGACTGCTAGGCCCCCACTGTCAGTTTAATAACTAAAATGATTTTTTTTAAATAAGAGTATGACATGTGGGACCCACTGGTCAGTAGGCCCCACATGTCAGTTGACTGGTCAACCCTCTTTGTTGTGGATAATGTTTATTAAACAATTAAAATAAATCCAGAAAATGATTTTTACTAATTAGAATATTTAAAATCGATAACTTTTAAATCGTAACTCAGATAAAAAACTTTATCCATGAAAATTGATCAGAAAAATATAATGAATACGAATGCGCTACCCATACCCCCATCACACCCCTTCAACATACCGAACCCGGGACTTTCCCCCTCCGGATCGTCTGTCCGGTAATTACTCGGTACCCGTAAAACTTTCCGGATGGAAATGTTCTGAACATAAAAGTTGTTCGGGATGCATCAACGATTACGGTTGCACTATCCACATGTCTGACAGATATTCACGACACTACAGACATGGAACCTTCCCCCTCCGGGCCGTCTCTCGATAATCACCCAAAGACGGTATTTCATCCCCGGATGAATTCCCGCTCCAAGCAGATCACCGAACACTGCGTTAGAGCCTCGTTGCTTTCTATTTTCTATGTCATACATTTGTATTGCTTTTATTGCTGTGTATTTATTGTTTCTTCCCCCTCTCTTATTGTCCGGTAGTCCCGACGACCACTGTCGATGCTCCTATGATCTACTACGTCGTCGACGACCGTACCTCTCCCGCGAGCTTCCAGGCAAGCAGAGCCATTCTCTTCCCCAGACATCGCCTCTCTTTTCCATACTTATCTAGCACTAGGCATTGTTACTGCTGCTGCTACGTTGCAATCCTATTTAATTGCATAGCCTGTCATTCTCGCCCCTTGATGTACCTTCCGTTATCCTATGCTGCCTATTATTACTTATCTATTATTCAGCAGTGAGCCCTGCACTTTGTTAGACAATTAATATTAGATAGAGGGTCGTGATCACTCAGGGGAGTGACGCGGATACAATATTTTATCTGTAATAGGTATGGTACAATGCAGACACCGCCCAAGGCCCCCTAGTTCGGCTCTGCCGAGCCACATCAAGTGGAGCTATCGAGGAGTAACCCTCTTACTCCACTCGTTGCTGACTCTGTATAGCCGTCCTAGGGTCCTGGACCACGGTTGTCCTTAAGGTAAGATTCGAGCGACCCAACGGTGCCCGTGAGCGGTATTGCGTCGGGAACGGCAGGGAGGGTGCGAAAGACGTTACTGGCGTGCTTGGCCCCTGCTCGTATCTCGCGAGAGTCACCAAACCACGAAAAGTCGAGCTCTACCAAGAGCACACGCGAGACAAGGTAAGGAGACGATTCACCTTGTTGGTAACCGCGTGCTTTGACGGGACGACAGGGCAGGCCTCGATGTTACTGGTGGTCCTTGTTGCTGTTCGTTGTCCGTTGTGTTGTTAGTCAGACATCGATAACGGTTGTCTGCGAGATAATAATAAAATGCTAAATGGTTCGGTGGATGACTTGAGAGGCTCGTTGGTCTGTACGCACTACCTTCACGTGGGATAAGGAGTTATGGGCCCCCCTGTGTCGTAGTTTGTCCGAAAGCTCTTCATACGTCAGCAATACCGCGGCCTGCGCCGGGAAGTGGTGTCTTCTTCGTCCGGACGGTGTATTTGGATTTGCTTTTGCTTCACCGGCCAGCCACACACCGTGTAGGAGCATGGAGGGTGAGGGTTCCTAGACCCCTGATCGCATAGGATATAGTCCGACGGATGGCCTCTCTGTTGACCCTAGGATGAGTTGTGCCGTGTCAGATAGCTTTGGTGGAGCATTCCCTAACAAGGTGCCCGCCACCCTGGAGATCCGAGCGTGCAGGCTGAACAGTAGTGCACCCCTGCAGGGAGTTTAATCTATTCGAATAGCCGTGTCCATGGTAACATGACGCTTTATGCTGAAGCTAGATCTTACCACTACAAACTACTAATATTAAACTGTATGGTTCTGGGTCTTCATCCTCGTAGGGAGTCAAGGAAGGGAACTCAGAGTAATTATTATTAATTATTACAACTTACTATTATACAATGCTGTAGCAACTTCTGCTGCATTGTTACTTTATGCTTGATATGAACTGTTGGCTGTTATCTTCTTGTGCTGCAAGACATCGTCGGAAGATGCTAGTCTTCGTTAGGCCTAGCTTCTCATCTTTATTCTGATTTCTACCTTGCAGTCCACTATATACAACCTCCCCTTTCCATTTGATACAAATGCATAAATGCTTGGTAGCGGACGTAAGACTTGCGGGCATGCTAGATACTCACCCTTTCTTTATTTCCCCCTTTTTTTGCCTGATCGGCCGCTGCAATCGACATTGGAGCCTTGGAGTCCAGGAGCAGGAGATCCCCGATGCCGACCACCACAACGTGAAGATCCCCGATGCCTTCTACGACGTTGAGTTCCCCGTTGACCAGGAGTAGTTTGGAGGTTCCTAGGCAGGAGGCCTCGCCTTTTCGATCTGTTGTTATTTGTGCTAGCCTTCTTAAGGCAACCGTGTATCCCTGTGTCTGTACTCAGATACTATTGCTTCCGATAACTTTGTTCTCTCGAGCTGTTGTATTCGAGCCCTCGTGGCCCCTGGCTTGTATTAAACAGCTTGTATTATTTTATTTGTAGAGTTGTGTTGTGATATCTGTCGTGAGTCTCTAATCTCGATCATGTACCTTGCGTGTATGATTACTGTACACGGTCTGATTTTGGGGGCGTCACAGTGCGGCCCTCCGCGCCCCACCACCGTGTCCGGCCGTTGGCGTCATGGCGGACCGACGGCTGGATGTCGTTCATGGACGCCATTGCCTCCTCGCGGCAGCGCCGGAAGTAGGCCGTCTAACTGGCCACGTTGCCCGATGCCTTCACCGGATCGTTCCGCTCTGCCTCCGTCATGGCCTCGCGGGCGGCCTCGACCTTCATGGCGAAGGCGGCATGCTCCGGGGGTGGCACCGGTGGCACAGGCACGCCACCCTCAAAACCCAGTTGTGCGGGGGGCACGTGTCAGGCGGGCATGGGTAGCCTGCCTGAGCAAGCAGCGCCGCCTCCCAGTCCCACAGCGTGCGGCGGTCGAAGCCGTTGCGCGCCGCGCCGTCACCGGGGTAGCATTCTCCCATGGTCGCCGGTGAAGAGGTGTATGCGGCGAGAAGAGGAGAAGAGAGGAGAGCTAGAGGTGTGCGGCGAACTACGGCGAGACTTGCCTTTTATAGCCGTGTGTGGGCGGAAGGGGTGTGGGCGCGCGCTGTGATCGTGCATGAACACGCGGCGGCGCGACCATTAAAGAGCCCCTACGCCGATTGTACTGGACGCCGGTCGTCGGTCGATTGGATTCCTCGGCATTGATTCTCCTGCGCCACCGTCAGGCGCGGGGAAGACGAGGCGAGGGGATGAGGACGAGGTGGGGATAGACATCGACTGGGTGGGTTTACTCGGCGTGGCGCGCGGGGCGGTTTTCCTTTTGCGCCATATTTATCTCCCTCCATAGGCCACTCGCGAGAACTATCATTGACTTATTAGCTATTAAATTTTTTAAATCATACATCATCCACATAATATTATTACACAATCAAATAAATCATTCATTGTAGCACACAACAATATTATAAACCAAATAAATCATTCATTATAAGAAATACTTTTATTACAAACCACACATAGTATCATATAAAATAGATGTCATGCTACTGATCTCCTATGTGACCCCACATGTACTCAACCAAATTGTTCTGCAACTATATGTGGGTTCCCCAATCACGCATGTCACGATGAATCTGGAGGAAGTTCTCGTATGTTGTTGGTGGACCATCGGGCACAACATTGTCACCCTGATATTGCCAGTGCTGGTCATTGAGCCTCTTGGGACGCTCGGCCTCTACGATCATGTTGTGCGTGATCACACATGCATTTATCACCTCCCCCAGAGTCTCACTCTCAACACTCCAACATCTCGCTGGGTGCCGAACAATAGCACATCAAGATTGGAGCACACCAAAAGCGTGCTCCACATCATCAGATGACTCCTCCTTGGTGGATGACTAGATGAAATTGTTGTAGAAAAATTCATCCGCACTATCAGCCATGACCGAAATCATACCTCACACGGGTCGGGCAATTCACCGAACACCTTGTGGGCAGCCGAGCTCGACGAAGAGGCTGACGTGGGGCGTGCCGAAGAAGAGGCCGGTGGGGTGTCTGGGGATGACAGTGTTGTTGTTGCACGCTCCGGTGTGCTCCTCCCACCAACTTCCTCCTCCACTCCGGCCTCCTTTGCTCCTCCTGAACTGCGGCATCCTCCACTCCTCCTCAACTCCGGCGGAGAAAGGGCCCGAGGTGGCGGCGCGACTGACCGGGAAAGGCGGGAAGGACTCTCGCGGCAGAGGACTGGCGGCGCAAGTGGCGGCGCCGGCGAGGTGGGGTGGGGTGGGATGGGGTGGGGGAGCGGGGAAGGGTTCGATTGGAGACAGACAGGCGGACCAGACGGAGAAGGGGAGGACACAACATGCTTCCGCTGCGTGTCTGCCCAGACCGTAAACCGGATGCACAATTGCGCTTGAATTGGGTCGTGGCAGACACGACCCTTGTCCGTCTACGTCGCCCCGTTGGGCCATTTTTTTGTTTGTCCGCCGTGACCCAAACACTATTCGGCGGACCGAAAACGGACATTTGGGTCGCGTCGTTGGAATTTCTATTAGACTTAGCAGTACTAGTATGCAAAGTATCTAGGCACGGATCTAGATCAGCGCCAAGAACACGTTCGTTCGAAGCATGAATTGGCAGAGTCGATCGGGATGTCAGAGTATCTGTGAACTGCTACTCCCTCCGATCCATAATAAATGTCGTTTATTTTGTACTAAGCTAATACAAACTTTGTACTAGCTTAGCGACATTTATTATGTATCGGAAGGAGTATCTTTTATCATCTTAACGAGATTTGCATTTTTATTCCCGGTCAATCTTCCACCTTGCTTGGTGGAATAAATTGGATTAGGCAAATATATTATTGTTTAGTGCTTCCGTAGCTCGTGTCGCATTGGAGACAATCAACGCGGCGGATCCACCCACTCCGCTCAACAAGATCGGAGGGTGCAAGCTTTATTTCGTTAACTCGCTTCGTGTTGAACTTTGGGCCAGTTTTTTTGACGGTTTCTTCCAGAAGCTGTCCTTCCCCAGCATCTCTGAGAAGCCGTCCCAAAAAATAGGAAGGCTTTCGGAATGGCCTAAGACGGGGCATTTTGAAAGCCTCCTTAAATTTTTTGGGCGGCTTTTCAGAAAATCTAGGGGGAGGGCAGCTTCTGGGAGAAGCCGCCAAAAAAATTGACCCTTCATCACCTAAGTGCGCTTGGTTGCTTGTATATAGTTTGACCAAACACGCGTATTTTTTTTTGATTATGTTGTTTGCATTTATTGTTACATCTACATCGCATGAATTTTAAAACAGTTTCTAACTAGATTCACTACAAACCCTCAAATCAGTCGTTTCTAATGAACCAGAATGAGACGAACATAAAATGTGGGCTTCCTTGCATGCAAATGTGCCGGTGCTATTCGAGATCTTGTACATGTGTTTTCTCCTACCCCAGTAAGCTTATTCATATTCTTTTTCTTTCCTTGTCACTTCTAATCAACACAATAGTGTTCTGATTCAAGATAAAGTCTACACAAAAAAGATGCCCATGGATGTTGTTGTTCCATTTAGGTGATCGTTTCTTAGTTTCGTCGTCGTAAATGCTTAATTTTATGTTCAAATCGCAGTATTACATTACTGGAAATATACTCTAGAGTCAAATATAAAGCATGTTTATTATTGTATTTCATTAATTTCTTAACAAGTTTTATACCATGCTATAACTGTGTCAATAGGAAACAATGATACACGTGTGGTACGTAAACAAACCAGAGTAGCCAAAACAACCACACTAGATATAGGGAGGATAATCCCTTTAATTAAGAGAATTAATTAAATCCTAACACTAGTTAGCCTCTAGATAGACAAACTCATGTATCAACCAATGATCGGGGTTTCACGATCATGAACATTTATGTAAATTGACAATGAGATCACATCATTAGGTGAATGATATGATCAACAACGCAACATAAGTATTGCAATACGATCAGTTCACGAAGTTCATCATTGCAGTAATTAGGAAACTTAGTGACCTACTCCTTAGATTGTGAGATCAATCTAATCACTATTACTGGAGGCTACCTTGATTGCATCTCACACCATAACAGGGAGATCAAAAAGTGTCTCAGGTATTTGGAAGAAATATGTTGAGGCATATGTATCAAGATCGAGATTTATCCATCCATGTGACACATAGATACTTTGGGGCCACTCGGTAAGATTACATATGTAAATTTGCGCAGTATATGACTAGATCACGAAGGTGAAAATATCACGTGAACGAGTTATTTAGTATTTGTCGGTAACGAGATAGAACAAGGTATAAAAGACACCGATGATCAGATCTCGAACAAGTCTAGTATCGTAGTGACACTGGGAATATGACTTAATATGTACGGTGCAATCGCTTTATTTTCGTAGAATGCACAAGGGTCATTATGGGCATCCATGTCCCGCTAATGATCCTTGATCGGAGAGATGTCTCAGTTATGTTTGGAGTGTTTAAGAACCATAGGGTAACACACTTAAGGGTTCGATGACATATCGAAGATGGTTTTGGAATCATAGGAATTACTGAAGAAAGGATAACAAGGAATCAGAAAAGTTTCGTGTGGATCCGAAAGGTGTTCTGAGTGTTCCAGAAGATGTTTCAGGGCAAGAGGGATTAATAATATGTATTTAATATTAATTAAATGCATTAATAATTAAATATACTTTAATTTTATTTTTAAAAGGCAACCCGCACTTAATGGGCCCCTTCAAGGGGAAGGACCCAATAGTATTGCTTTTTGTTACTAAGTTGTAGTAGTAGATGATCATCATGATAAAACAAACCTTATAAAGGTACTGTAGACATGGTGTCATCATGTTACACATCTTAAATTGCTAGTATTAGATACCTGATGGTAGCATTAATAAGATGATCCCTAATCAATTCAAAACATAGTGTACTCCCTTAGTGTGCACCATCTGGAAAGATCTCCGTTGTGAGGGACCACATGACGATCATGAGTCACACATTTTGGCATTCACATTAGGTGGGTTCAGCGAGCCTAACATGTGCAGACATGGCCTCGCTTCACAACAACAAAGCACTAAGGTTAAAAATGGCGAGCCTAGCATGTACAAATATGACCTCGGAACACGTGAAGATCGAAAGATCGAGCATGAGTTATATAGATGATGTGATCAACATGTATGTCCACCTTTGCAGCCATGCCGCCAGCCGTGATGATGGGATGTGGTGTAGTGAATTAGGATCATGTAATCACTAGAACCTTTTAGGGATAATAAGTTTTAGTGGGAGCTCATTTGATAATATGATTATAACTTGAACTCCTTATATTATAAACTTAGTTTTAATGTCATTGCAAATATCTTGTAGATCATGTCTTATCCCGACGTTTATATCGACAGATGGTCATTCTTTCATGATGAGGAACTTAAAGTTGACGGGTCAAATTTCATTGATTGTACCAACGCTTGAGAGGCTTACTTTAATTTATGTCATTGATGTACTATACATAATACAAGAACCGCTAGGAGATGCTCCCGGTGACTCCTCAACTGAGGAAGAATACGGCGAGTTTAGAACTCGTCGTGGCATGTTCATTTGTGTCCAATGCCCTATGCTTTTTGGTATGGTACATGAATTGCGAGATCGTTTCAAGAAAACAAGCGTGTATGACATGATTGGCACACTTAAAGCGCTATTCATATCGCAAGTCAAGGTTGCCAAGTATGAATGTGTGGACGAGTTTCTCGCTATGAAGATGGAATAGATCACCTGCTTGAACAGTCACTTGGAAAAGATGCATGTGATACATAATGCCTTGTGGATGTTTTTGACTCCTGGATGACAAAGAGCTTTGTGATAACTGGGGTGTTGCGCTCACTCCTCCCAGTTACAAAGAGTTTGTCCACGAGTACATCAAGAGAGGGGAATCGTTCACCTTTCACGAGTTCATGTTTAGATTGAGAACTCTGAAGGTCGAACCTATTGCAGGAGAAATCATCGATGGAGAAGGTATATTTGACATGCTTGTTATAAACGTTTCCCACAACACTTGTTGTAGTTTACTAAGTATTTGATACTTGTTCTGTTTTATGAAAACATGGTCTGAGGTTGCTTGGATGGGACGAGGAGACATTGAGGATTGATGGCGAGCAAGACAGTTGATGGCTACCGATACTCTTCCTCGACATCTATCATAGGAATAGTTTTATAAATTTGAATAAACATTTTTAACAGATTGAGTAAGAGTCTTGCATCTCGCGAGACGGATTATTCATATAAGTTTGAGACAAATCAGTTGTTCAATATGAATGAAGTCTTTTATGATCATATTCCAGTTACGAATGTGTTGTTCTTATTATAAATTTCAATGATAGTAATCTAATCATTTATATTACATTAAAGTTCAAGAGATATCCAAACTTAATAATGACATCATTTTGAAAATGACACTACCATTTAAGTCATAGTTGGTATGATGAAGTCCTTGGATGATCGATCTTCTAACACATACAAACCAAACCCTTCTAAGGCAGGATGACTATAACACAACATTATGATAGAACAGAGTGTATATTGCATTACTGAAATATTAGACATATTGATGTGTTGTATTTCAAGCATGCAGTGGACAACATTATTAACTTCACTATGGATTTGGGTGATTATATGTATTCTCCGAATAATTCATAAATTATGTGATCATTTGATATGATCAGAAGACTATCTCAGAGTGGAGAAGGGGATTAAACTAAAAAGACAAGTCTACGATTTTACCAAAGCGACGAGTATTTGAGTTGTGTTCTTGGCACACAAAATTGTGGAAAATATTTCCACAAAATTACAATACTTGAAACACTTCAAAACTGTTGGTGTGTCTGAGCACCGTAATCATACTTTATTACATACTGTATGGTATAAATCATCTCTTACCGTGTTACGGTTATTATTGCTTACATTTATTGAAATAGGAAAAAAATACTCACTTTGATTTAAGGAAACCATCTAATAGTTCACGGAAAAATCACATATGAGTATGGCGTGTAAGGCTTTCTAGAAATTTTATTGACTTATATGATAAAATTTAAAATTGACTTTGTAGCATGTCCTTAGGCAACTATGGAAAAAATCTACCGAAACTAGAACCAAAAGGGGGCATAACTAGTATTGATAAATTGGTGTTTATCTAGAAGAAGTTTTCTCGATTGAAGGAAGAAAGTAAAAGCACAAACAAGGTTATTGACCTTGCCTCCAGATGTCAAATTAGCACAACAGAAATGGTTCCGGAATCAAAATGAAGAAACTAATTATACTGAACATGATGTTTTAATGAAGCTTTTACTAAACTAGTGGGATTCAAGAATAGGTTCTACTTATGTGCAAAATAATATTCATGATTCGATTTCCTTATTGATAGAACATGACATACCCACAAACTACAAAGAAGCGACGGTGGACCTAAAGACGACAAATGACTGATTCATAAAATCCTATGACGAGTTTCATTGAAGATTGTCTAATCTTATCAATTAAAGGGGTTACTTGATATTCCCGAGAACTGCAAGGCTATAAGGAAAATATGTAACATCAGTGGCGAGGGTGGACCTCGGAAAATCCCGTACCCTGGGTTAGATCGAGAGGAAAGAGAGTGCGTGGTTGGTGATCTCGTCGGCTAACAGGAGATAGAGATTTACCAAGGTTCAGGGTCCTCTATCGGTAAAACCCCTACTTCCTGCTCGATGTATTATATGAAAGGTGGTGGATACTGCGGATTCCAACGAGTTGCGAGATGAGTATTAGATTCCTCTAGACGTCTCTCCTCCCAGCCTTTATATACTAGGCTGGGTCTCGAGGAGTCCATCAAGGGTTTACAGAGAGTTTTCTAATCTACACAACCTTGTACGCCAAGTCTTGGGATCCATGTCGGTCTTGGACTCCAACTCGTCTTCATCGTCGGTTCCACCGTCGGTGCCTCGAGTGGGCCTAACAGGCCAATGATGGGCCTCTCTAGGCTTCTAGCAGGCCTCCGGTCTTGACACGCACCGGTTACCCTCATGTAGAGGAGTCGTGGGGGTATCCCCTCGTCAATAGCCCCCGAGTGCCTGGGGGACACGAAGGGTCGCACAGGGACTCCTAATTCACCGTCTTCTGCAAGTGCGTGTCACCATACAGATTTTACATGGCTACGAGTGTATTTGTGCCAACACCTATTCGTATGATGACGTTAGTAAGCTATGAGGGATGTTAAACTAAAGGGTCTGGGGCACTCGACGGTTCGAGCCCCAATGAATTTCGCTAGCGGCAAATACCTCAATAGTCCAATCAAGCTCTGCCCCCCGACTCGAACTTGGCGAGTCTGGGGTCAATAGGACTCATGCCGCTGAGGGCTTATAGAGTCATATTGCCAGCGAAATGTTTTAATGACCTAACGCATTCGTTGGGACTTTCTTCATACCTTGGGCATGGTAAACACGGTAGTGATGTCGCGATGTGGCAAGTCCCGGCCCAGCCGACGGATCAGCGGGGTCTTACCTACACGTTCGTGGACGTGGCTTCTCGGGTGCTATTGCAGCCTAGGTTAGTTTGAGGGCGGGTGCCATACCATAAGACTCACTCGGAAAACAATCGAGTGAGTATTTTAGCTATAGTAAAATCTGCTCAAGGTAGTCGCGAGTGAGCACCTGATGACCCTCAACTGTAGTGATCTATTGTAGCGTTTTTGATAAGTACGAGTGTCGAACCCTACGAGGAGCAGAAGGTATTGATAAGTGACTTTGGTAAAGGAATAACTGCAGGCACTGAAAGATAACTTTTTAGGGGGTTTTCGGTATAAGCAACAAGAAGGTAGAAACAAGAAAAGTAAAAGGTACTGAGGAGTAACAAGTGGCCTAATCCTTTTGAGAAAAGTATAAGCCTAGCAACTGAAATTATAAAGGCTAAAGCGTTCTTGAGGACACACGGGAGAGGTAGTCACGTGCTTTCTCCATATTCCATATTAGTACTATGTTTTGTGTTGATAAGTGTTGACTAGATGGATCTATGCTAGCAAACCTTCTAGACTAACATAAGTGCACTCTTATGATTAAACTCCTTGCAAGCATCCGCAAATACAAGGTAGAAATTAAGGCCAAAGCCTAATCACAACAATAAGATCAAGGATCCATTATTCCCTTGTGCAAAAGTGTGCAAACTAGGGTTCAGGTTTCTGTCACTCCGGCAACCCACCGTAATCATTCTTTATACACAATGCATTCCCCTAGGTCCTTAACAAGGTGAAGTGTTGTGTGTTCGACTCACACAACACCACTTGGAAAATAACAACACAACTTAAATATCAAACAACATATATTACTTCAACATCATATGACTACTAACAACTAGACTTCTCCCATGTCCTCAAGAACTAAAGTAACTACTCACAAGACATAAAAGAGATCATGATCAGTGGTGATAAATAGATGATAAAAAATCTGGACATAACAATATTTCTCCAACAAAACTCAATGGCATTCACCACAAAAGAGTAATCAACAACGGTAGAGTAGAGAGGATAGATAGTATGGATTACAACAAAAGTTTCAATTGTGAGATGAGATAGGATGAAAATGGAGATGGTGCTGATGTTGGGGATGATGTTGATGATGATCTCGATGATGCCCATGACGATGGCGATGATCTCCCCTTCCGGGAGGTGTTCTCCCTGGCGGAATCTTCCCGCCGGAGATGTCTTTTCTTCTCTGTAGGTTTCCGCCATGGACCGACGGCGGAACTCGCGAAACTCCTCTCTTTTTAGAGTTTTTATATGACAAGGAATATATAGGCTAGAGGGGGAGCCGGGAGTGGCCCCAGGGGTCCAGGCGGCCTCCCGACGCACCCCTGGTGGGGGCCGCGCTAGGGGGGCGCCTGGGCACCTGGTAGCCCTCTCTGGCTCCTTTTCGGCGAAGCTTCGTTATTCTTTTGGAAAATATCCTCCGTCGATTTTTAGCGCATTTGGAGATGTTCTGTTTTAGCAACTCAATGTCCACTTTTCTCCGCTGAATCCTGCGTCTGCTGTTTCGGCATCGGAAAGTTGCAAACTGTGTAAAAGAAGCCAAAACAACATAAGAATAGCATCATAACATGAAATATATCAATGAATAGGGGTGAATTACGATATAAAATAGTGATGAAGTTTGGACGTATCAACTCCCCCAAGCTTAGACCTCGCTTGTACCCAAGCGAATACTGAGCTCGGTAAACCGTTCCACAAGTTTAGAGAGTGAAGTGTCGATAAATAGAATACGAACACAAAGCATCATGATTTCTTCACCAAATTCAAGCATCCTCAACAACAACCTCAACTCATAAGGCCCTTATGAAAAAGTAATAAAAATTATAATCAAAATTAGGGCTAAGGAAACTCATCAAATCATGGCAAACATATCCTTGGTCAAAGGACAACTAATAACTTTAACTTTTTCTCTTCCACTTTATAATGAAACAATTTGAAGATTTTGAAAGAACATGTTATTAGTCATGAAGTGAAAATGCTAACACAAAGGAAGATGTTTGCTTGGCATAAGCTTTCGCAAACAACTTACTTATCAAATGATAATGTCAACAAGGATGTGGCATGACAAAACTTAATGCAACATTATATGAATGAATCCTTGTCAACATCAAGTGTATGTTCTCTTTGGGAAAAGAAAGAAGTAGGAAGAACTGACTCAACATAAAAGTAAAAGTCAGGCCCTGCTATAGGGAAGTAGGGAAAACTCATGTGCTATCCTTAAATTAAACAGAATGAAAATAAGTGTTGAGAGGTGCATAGTTTGTCAACGAATGCTAATAGATAGCTCAATTACTTCTCAAGATGGACAAGTTTCGAGGAACGGCTCCCAAGTGGGTACGATCACATACCCTTAGTCTCCTTTGTTTATCACTGCCAAAGTTTCTGATTTCTCATAGACCAAGTGTAAGAGCAAGTTTTGCCCCTGAAGGTTTTGGAGATTCTTGGACAAAGTAGTAGTGGAACTAATATTGTTTTCGAGTATAAACACATACTTAGGTTCCGAAAGAATGGAGTTTGCAAGTAGAAGGTCGAAGGACAACTCACTATAGCGAAGCTGCAGTCAACTACCGAAACCTTTGATGGAAGACGACCTCCAAAAAATGTCGTCGAGAATGAAGATGCTCTCGAGTAAAAGCGCAACAAGGAGAAAGCTGAAGCTGGACGAAGACTTAGTCTTTTTACTAGTTTCTCTTTACTTTCTTGAGTCGTAGGAAAAACCGTACTATCAAGAGGGGTTTGCTAGTTGAGATCTTAGTTGAAGTGAATCTGCTCTTCTCAACATAAACCCGCAAAAGCCTACCGAGAGAAATCTCACTGAGTCGAGTGATATCTCGAAGGCAAAGTCATCGCACTTCGTGCCTTCGAGAAATAACTTGTTCGGTGAGTCAGCTTACTTGCTCAGCAAGTAAAGTCGCGCAGTGATTGAAATTCGACCGTTGTGGACACGCGTCAAGCGGTTGCATCGGGTCACTTCAGTCATTTCACCCATCGGGATCGCCACCTATAAATACCCCGCACCTACCCGCCATTTCGGGTTGGCTGATCCACTGAAGATTCTAAGACAGAAGCACTGTGAGCATCCCAAGAGAAAACTCGAGAGAAAACCAAAACCCAAGTCTAAACTGAGTTGAGCAATTCACAGAGACTTAGGTCGAGATTAGCCGATCTTTTTATCTTGGAGAACTACAAGTCTCCTAGACGGTTAGGCGTCGCCTGTCAAGCAGTCGAAGAGAAATTGTCGCTGCTGAAGGAAGTTTGTAAAGGTCTCGGAGATGTCTTGAATCATCTATCACGAGTGAAAACTGTACAAGCTTGAGGAGTTTGTTGCAGTGGAGAATAGGACAGAGAGAGTATTGCTCCAGGATTTCAATCACCAGTCCCTCCAACCAGACGTAGCACTTTACAAAGTGTGAACTGGTATACCAAACATCGTCGTGTCAGGCTCGTTTTCCTTCTTGTACTTACTTTCAGTATTTACTCGTTGCATGTTTGCCTTCGATGATTTCCTTCGCTCCCAATCCTTTCGACCCTTGCATGTCTTTTGATACCGTATTTCCTTTTTTAGAAGTGATCATTCACCCCTCCCCCTCTGATCATTCTTGAGCTTTCAATTGGTATCAGAGCTAGGCACTCCCTACGCTCTGCGTATTTTGGTCTAACCACCTGGAGTGTTGTCAAGAATGTCGTTTGCAGCTATTCGCTCGGGCGAACCGATTCCTACCTACAATGGGAAGGACTAGCCTTATCGGAAGGACAAAATGAAGAGGAATATCACGGCCATCAACTCTGCCGCTTGGGAAGTTGTCAAGAATGGTATGAATGTCATAGACAAGAGTGATATTACCCCTGATGAGGCAAAGAGAATGTCTCTCGATTCTGAAGTCTGGGTGTTCATCACAAACCATCTGACTCCAGAAAAATATCATGAGGTCAAGAATATTTCTACGGCCAAAGGTGTCTGGGACTATCTCGAGAAGATTGGTGAAGGTGTCTCTACTCGGAAAGATGCTCGCATTGACACCCTTCGAAACAAGTTCTACCGATTCAAGAGGCACTAGGGAGAAAAAGTTAACTCCATATACAACAGACTCACTGCTCTATCCAATGAACTGATTTCCCTCAGTGCTGAAGATATTACCAGTCAGATAGTTGTCAGAACTTTGCTCCATTCTCTTTATGATTCCTTCGATCACATTGTGCTGATGATCAAGGAAAGGACTGATTTAAAAGATCTTGTTGCCGCTGATATTCTCGAGAGACTCAACACATTTGAGATGGATGAAGAAAAACGTGATGTCAACGGAACTCGAAGAAAATCTCATGCACTCAAGGCCAAAGCTTCGCATCACTCCTCTCCTGAAGCTAGCTCTGAATCTGGAGGTGCCTCAGATGACCCAAAGAATATTGGAAAAGATCTGGCACTGATAATGAAAAGATTGAATCGCTTCCAAAGAAGGAATTCCTCTTCACCAAAGAATAACTACTCTTCCAGACATTCCAGCAAGTCATCACAACATCGATCATCATCCAGAAACTCTTCAGCGAAAGATAACTGCTACTACAAGTGCAAGAAGCCAGGTCACTTCATTGCTGATTGTCCTCTCTGGGAAATTGAACATAGATCCAATCATTCGCACATCAACTCTTCGAGCAAGTCACACAGATCGAGCGAAAACTATGAGTAGAAGAGATATGATTCAAAGTACAGAAAATAAAAGAAAGATGGTTCTGATGATGACAAGAAGAAGTATCAGAAACATCGAGAGAGTTCTTCCTCGAAATCACATTCCTCTCGACGTAAGAATTCTCACCGTGCCAAGGCATATCTGGGTAAAGAGATGAACTCTGAGGATGAAGCCTCTGGTTCCGAAGCTGAATCAAACTCAAGATCTGGTTCTGGTTCTGGTTCTGAATATGATGGTGTTGCTGGTCTAGCATTTGCTTTGAACAAGACATCAAGTTCATTATTCACCAACCAAAGCAGTGAAGATGAAACACTAGCTGACAGTTTCATGGCCAAGGATAAGATATCCTCTTCTAAGAATGCCTACGATATTTCTGATGGATCTGCTTATGAAAGTCACTCTAGGATAAGCTATGCCAAACTTGCTAAGATTGCTTCTATCCAACAAGATGAACTATATTCTCTAAGTGAAACTATTCAAAAATCTGAGACTTTGTTGATCGATGAGATTGAGTAAGGTCAAACTTTGACTAATGAGCATGCTGCTCTAAAAGAAAAGTACGATGAACTTTCCGCTCGGCATGATCTTCTCTCAGTGGATTATGAGAAGCCGACTTACGACTTCCTTCAAAGGAAAATGGATCTCGAGAAACTGAGAGAGGCTCATGAAGAGTTGGAGAATGTCTATCTCACGCTCATTGCTCAACAAGGCTCAGAAGCTAAAAATGAATCTACTTCACCTTGCTTAATTTGTTTGGAATGAAGTAAAATTGAATCTATTTCTGAGAAATCGAAAGGAAAAGAACCTATTGTCATTGATGATGCTAACCCCTCGAACGAGGAAACTGTTACCGAGGAACTCCTCAGGTTGAAAGATTTATTTGACACAGGCATGTTCAAAAGTTTTCAGGGACAACAATACCTTTGTGATATCCTAAAGAAGTCTCTTCTTCATAGGAATCCTCGAAAGGAAGGTGTAGGTTTCGAAAGGAAACTCAACCCTGATGGTACCTATTGGGAGCCCGAGCAGTATCCAAAAACTGTCTGGGTTCTGGCGAAGGAAAAGCCCATTGATATTGCTAACCTTTCAGGTTTCAACTGCAAAATTGATAAGGCTATTATTGATGAATCTCTTGATTCTGACTACAAGCTTGTCAAAGATCAGGAAGGAAAGGTGTTTGCTGAATTCGTTGGTACTCCTCCGAAGAATGGTTTCTATAAGCGACAGATTTGGGTTCGCAAATCTCTCGTAGAAAAATTGCCCCCTAACCATTCTATGCAGGGAAAATCTTCGGTACCACCGAAACACTTCTATTCCCTCGAGGATAGAAACATACTCTGGTGCCCGCATCAAATGTTCCCCAGAAGGAATACTATCGAGTTGATAGAAATGTTTATCGTCATCGTGATAATAACGACAAAATTTCTTTTACCTACCAGTACTCTAACCCCTCACCGAGGAATTATGTTTATGGTGTGCTTGATGGTCCCCATCGCCAATATGATCCTGTTCGCTTTAATACCACTGCTTCATCTAGCACTTCCATGCCTTCTCAGTCACCTGCTCGTTTGTGGGTGGTTAAGAATAACTACTTCTGCAGGGCTGTGTCTCCGGTGGATCCGAATGGGTCTTGGATAGTGGTTGTACAAATCATATGACCGGAGACAAAGATTTGTACACCGAAGACAAACTTACTGAATCCTCTCAGAGATACATTACCTTCGGTGACAACAACAAAGGAAAAGTACTTGGTTTGGGTAAGGTTGCTATATCGAAGGATAAGCATATTGACAAAGTTATGCTTGTTCAATCTCTAGGATACAATCTTATGTCTTTCTCAAAACTTTTTGATATGGGTATGCTTGTATTGTTCTCTGCTTCTCATTGTGTTGTCTTTTCACAGGATGATTATTCCTTCGTGTTCAAATGATATCGCAAAGGTGATCTTTATATTGTGGATTTCTCTTCGGGACCTGCAGTGTCCACATGCTTAATGTCTAAAGCCACATCTGGTTGGTTATGGCATCGAAGACTTGGTCATGCAGGGATGAAAAATCTCCAAACTCTTATCTCAAAGAAGAATATCATTGGTATTGAAAATGTGAAATTCGATAAAGATCGTCTATGCAGTGCCTGTGAAGCCGGAAATATTGCCAAGAAACATCACTCAACAAAGACCATCATGACTACTACTCGTCCTCTGGAATTACTTCATATGGATTTATTTGGTCCCCAAAACTATGCTAGTCTTGGAGGCAACAAGTATGGTCTGGTTATTGTTGATGATTTCTCTCGATATACTTTGTTTTTCTTTCTAGATGACAAGAGCAAGGTTGTTGAAATTTTGAAAAACTTTCGCATAGAGAGCACAAACTGAGTATGAATTAGCTCTCAAGCATATCAGAAGTGATAATGGTACAGAATTAAAAAACACTCACATCGAAGAATTTCTTGATGAATATGGCTTTACTCATGAATTCTCGGCTGCTTATACACCGCAACAAAATGGTGTGGTCGAGAGAAAGAACCGAACTCTTATTGATATGGACAGAACAATGCTTGCTGAATACAAGACTCCTATCAGGTTTTGGGCCGAAGCAATTAACATTGCATGTCATATCATCAACAAGGTTTATCTGCACAAGTTTCTGAAGAAAACTTCACATAAGCTTATCACTGGTAAAAAGCCAAATGTTTCATATCTCAGGGTTTTTGGCGCTCCATGTTATATCAGAGATATGAATCACAGCAACAAGTTTGCCCCAAAGGCACACGAAGGTTTTCTCCTAGGTTATGGTTCGAATTCTCACACTTACAGATTTTACAACTCTCATCTTGGCAAAGTTGTAGAAACTGTAAATGTTCGATTTGATGAAACTAACGGCTCTCAAAAAGTGCAATTACCTCTTAACCTTGATGAACCACCTTTGGATGAAGTTATCAGGTACATGGCTATTGGAGATATTCGTCTTGTCGAAGGAAATGCACATCAAGTCAACAAGGAGGATGATGATCCAATGTTCCCACACATAGCCCGGGGCGCTGGAGATCAACATCCTGTAGTCAATGATGTACAGGTGATGGTACGAATTAACGCCCCCTCGTTGGTTACCCAAAGTGGAAGGTTGAGATGTAGACAACGGCAATTTCCCTTGGGGAAGATACCAAGGTTGAGGATCGACCGGTAGGACTCCAACAGATACAAGAAGGTGGTGAAGCGAACAATGGCACCGTTCACAACTCAAAGTTTCTTACTTCACCTGGACCTGCACACACAACAAATAACTTTGCTTCCCAACGAGTACAGAGGAGTTGTCAATTCCTCCGGCCTTGTTGTTTACAAAGGATAAAACACACGGGATAATAATGATAGTGATAGCAACGGAAAATTAAATAAAGCAGTAAATTGATAGAGGGTGTAAACAGTATTGGAAATATGAACCGGGGTCCTATGATGTTCACTATTGATGTCTCTCTCCCAAAAGACGATAAAATAGCCATGCGAGGTAAACAAATTACAGCTGGGCAATTGACAAGATTATGTGCGCAAACCAATGCTAATTATGCTGTAAAGAAAGGAAGAGGCTCAAAAGCATGGGCGGTACGCCAAGACAAGTAGACCGAAATCCATCTGCATCTACCTACTAATCATCCACCTGGAGATATCTATCCATAACATCTCGCTGGTATTAAGTTGCGAATCCCACCCAAAGTGTAAACTCAAAGCAACGGACAACTACATTAAAGAACTTTGCGTAAAGTAAACAATCCTTGCACCCGCAAGTACACGCATCGTTGTTTTCCCCCTTGTGGCAACGGCACATCCCCTAGACTCATGTTTCTGTCACTCAAGCTAGTCATCGGGGGGCATGAACCTACAATCATGCATAACGCTCCCTCTTGGAGTCACTACCTACTACTTGGCCAAAGCAATAAACAGCAACGGAGACCATGCAAGAATTACTCTAGAACATAAATATAAAAGAGGAGAATCAAATATATTACTCAAACAAAATCTGAACATAATCTCATAATCCATTGGATCCCAGCAAACTCAGCATAGCAACAACAGAAATATTACATATGTGCCTCGATCATGTAGGGCAGCTCACGAGGTCTAATCCATGAAGAAGAAAGAGGGGAGGAGAACATCACATAGCTACTGATCATAGACCCATGGTCCAAGGTGGACTACTCACGGTTCATCCGGGAAGCATCCATGGTGGTGGAGAAGCTCCCGGAGGTGATTCCTCCCTCCGGCAGGGTGCCGGGAAGAGGTCTTCTGGTGCTCCCGATCTTGGAAGCGCGACGGCGGCGGAACAGAGGAGAGATCGCGAAAAAGGGTTCCCCTCACGGGGGTTTCTCGTCACGAGGAATAAATAGGAGAAGGGGGGCAGCCAGGGGGGCCACCAGGGGTCCAGGCGGCCCCCTAGCGCGACCCAACCTAGGGCACACCGGGAGGGCGCATGGGGCCCTGGTGGGTCCCCTTTGGCCCCCCTCGGTGATTCCCGAAGCTTCTTCTATGCTGATTTTTTATTGCATTTTCCCGAATTTTTGGAGCACTTTTAATATGGGGGAAACCTGAAATAGAAAAACAGCAGAAAACAGGAACTGGCACTGGGGTGCACTGAGTTAATAGGTTAGACAAAATATGATCAAAAGTGTATGGAAGTTCATCAATATCATAGCAATATCACACAAAAGAGGCATGGAGCAAGCAGAAATTATAGATACGTTTTGGACGTATCAACATCCCCAAGCTTAATTCCTGCTCGTCCTCGAGTAGGTAAATGATAAAAGCATAATTTCTGTGGTGACATGCTAACAACCATATAAGAACTTTTAAGTAAAGCAATCAAGGCATGTAATTCAATTCAAGTCATAACAGGCAAGAGTCTATATTTAGTATTGAAACAAGCAACATAAGAACATAAAGGTGCAAGAGCTCTCGCTGTACGTGACTCGAATGTCTCCAAATGGTGTTTGCGTGCAAGAAAGGGGATAGGGATATACGAGAAAAAGTATTTTTGTGTTGAGAACTCAATCTACTAAAGTTTCACACTTGGTCTTCTTTGGAATCTTATGTTGACTCATCCCCAGACCACTAGCCAGGTACAAGTCAAAATGATCCCCTCCTTTTCGATATTTTGAGCACTCATGCAATGGATGAGCGTAAGCAAGAAAGTTGACACTTAGGATGGCAAAGAGAGAATATGGTGGAGGAGGAAGACAAAAAGGTGTGAAAGGTTCACATCAATGAGGACAATCATAGGCGAGAGAAAACCAAATGATAGATATGATGTGAGGAGTAGGGATTGCCGTGCAACGGATGCACATATGAGCTAAGGTAAGCTCTCCAATGGAACTAGTGGGGGTGCATCCAACTTGCTTGCTCAAGAAGACCTAGAGCTCATTTGAGGAGGCTCATCATTGGAATATACAAGCCAAGTTCTATAGTGTGAAGGTTCCCACATAGCTATATGAATAAATGATAATCTCTACGGAGTACAAGATATAAGAGGGAGTACGTGTGTGGATCTCTCAAAAGGAATAGTAGTGTGCCCCCTTCTCTCTTTTTATTTCTTTTTTTTGGTGGCCTCAATGGCTCTTTCTATTTCTCTCATTTGTCCTCTTTGGGATCTTTTAATTTGTCCACTATGGGATCTTTTAATTTGTCCACTTTGGGATCTTTTCCTCACTTTAGGGGCAACACTCTATATATTACAAAAAGTATAGAAGATCTTTCACACTTTACAAAGTACTCAAATCATAAAGAAGATGTAACTATCATGATGTATGCAAATGTATGCCTCTGCCAGTGTAGCAGGATATGCAATGATACTAGCGCATCATGTAGAAATGATTAGGGCAAAGCCCAACTATCATGCGGCTCATCGATCAAGCAAGTAGCATGTATGACGTGATGATCAAGTCATGAGAAGATGGATGTTGCATGGCAATATATCTCGGAAAGGCTATGGAAATGCCTTGGTAGGTAGGTATGGTGGCTGTTTTGAGAAAGGATATAAGGAGGTTTATGATGACAGAGCGTATCATGCCAAGGGTTTTGATGTACCGGCGAAGGTGGACGCCAACTCTCGGAGTGAGAAGAAAGCAATGCACGGCACAGGAGAGGCTAGAAAAATATGGGAAGGTGGAGGTGTCAACTTTCGAATACTCACATTAGTCCGAAGAACTCATGCACTTATTATCGGTAACTCTCAATCTAATAAGGAGGTTTCACAAAGAGACAAGTACCCCGAGGAGGAGTGTATGGGGGTTTGGTTATCCTTGCGCATCCTCGACTCATGGTACGTGAGTGTACTCTAATATTCGACCCCTCAGAAGATTAGTGATCCATCTAGTAGCTAAAGTTCTCAGCTAATTTTGTAAGTTTTGAAAATAAACACGGATTGCCCAAAATACGACATCTATCACTCATAGGCTAAAGCTCTTTACACCAAAAGTCCAAACATTAATCAAAACAATACCTCAAAACTATTGCAAGTTACTACTACAAAAGAATAGCAACCTCAATTACCTACTTCAAGTCAAGACACAAAACTCAGTGCAACATGCAAACTCTCTAAACAAGATAAACATGAAAACTCAAGAGAGTTCCAACAACAAACTAAACAAAAGATCTTTAAAAAGATAAGCATGAAAACTAAGAGCAAAACAGGACAGTAGCTATGAAAAAGATAAAGAACACACACAACAAAGATAAGCATGAAAAATCCTATGTTGTGTTCTAGATTTTGGAAGTGGAGCGTGTTTCTCTCCCACACAAAGAAAGCTGGGTTCTAACTTGTTATGAACAGCAAGCAAAGCTAAAGAAAACTAAAAATAAAACCTAAAAGTGAGACGCTCCAAGCATAGCACATAACGCATGAAGTGATAAAAATATAGTGAAACGAGAGACGAACTGATAATTGTTGATGGAGAAGAGGATGCACGGGGGCATGCCCAAGCTTAGGTGCTTGAGTCTCCTTGAATATTTCTTGGGGATGCATGGGGGCATCCCCAAGCTTGAGCGCTTGACACTCCTGAATCTTCTTTCATCATCTTCCCTCGCACACTTGAAAACTCCCTTCATACATAACTCATCATAATCTGATTAGTGAGGTTAGTACCCATAATAAAATAAATTTTCTCTACTGGAAATAAAGATATTCTTGAAGGGCTACTGTTTATAAAGATTGCCAAAAAGTTTTTGCAAAGAAAAAGCAAGCTTAAGGTTTGCAAAACGAAGAAAAGGCAAACATGACAGAATCTGTGAAAAACAGACCAACAGGTAGTAAAGATTTTTTTAGGGATACTTCTGCAACTCAAATAAAAAAACTCAGTACATACGAAAGTTTCGTAATTGTATAGAGCATGATGTGTAAAAAATTATGCTCAAAAATACGAACTGGGATTTTTCTGTGATTTTTCTAGTCACGAGGACAGAATCTGTTTTCTGGACAGCATGTCACAACTTTCACTTCCCTTGTCATATGAGGCTATAAATGGCACAAAGCTTGAAAAGTAAAGATACAATGATGTTTCTACAGTAGTAAAAATTATCAAGACCACTAAAAACAGAAGAAAAACAAAAAGGAAATCCTAAATTCGTTACGGGCTGCCTCCCGAAAGCGCTTCTTTAAAGCTATTAGCTAGGCTTAAAGATTATAGAAGATGCTCTCATAAGAATAAGAATTTTGAAGCAAAAGAGAGCATCAAGAAGCAAATATGAAACACATTTAAGCCTAACCCACTTCCTATGCATAGGCATCTCGTAAGAAAATAAATCAAAGAAGCAAAAATAAACCAACATAGGAAGGTGGAACAAGAACACCTTCAAAACATTCAACATAAAGAGAGGAGTTTTAGTAATATGGAAGTTTCTACAACCAAACTTACCTCTCTCAAAATAATTTTCAGTAGTATCATGAACAACATCAAGAATATAACTATCACATAAATCATGTTGTCCACGACCTACAAGCACACGTGTATAGTTTTCAACACGGTCTTTAGGATCATAAGATAAATGCAACCCGTCATATTGAGCTTTGATAAGAGGAAAATTCTCCGGAGTTGGAGATGTAAAAAGGATAATAGGGACATCAAATGTGGGTGAAATAGAAACAATTTCATGCTTGACGTAAGGAACTATAGCAAGTTCATCTTCGCAAGCATAATCCACATTGACATCATGGCCATCAACAAAGCAAGTATCAAAATCATCAGAAAGGGATGTATCAAGTGAGTCCTCGGAATCATGGGATTCCTCATCAAAGCAATCATTAGCCTCTTAGGGCAGAAAACATTTTATTTTTAAAATCCTTAATATAAGAATTGGAAGTATAATTCTCGAAGCAATAAGCAAGAACTGCAAAGTTTTCAGATTTGTAAATAGTATCGTGATACTTTTCAATCAAAGAAGCAATCTCATAAGCACCTTTAAAATCAACAAACTCTTCAATCTTTTCAAAATCAAAGTAATCATAAACACCTTTGGCATAAGAAGATAGGATCTCATTTTCATTAAACTCACATTGCAAAGGAAGGTGTTTATGCTCTATATTAGAGCAACAAGTAAAATCATAAATGTGGCATAAACACTCAGCATAGCAATAAGAAGTTTGTATTTGGTCCCATAAGTGTTTACCTTTCTGAGATAGTCGGTGCAGCGTATAATGAGCATGCTCATCCAACGATTTTCCCTCAACCAAGTCGGTTGGGTTTTTAGCGCGAGCACAAATTGATCGAAGACGATGCAAGTGAAACATGTCCATCCTTCCATATTTGGGTGGTTCCACACCCATGATGAAGATAGCATCAGTAGGCAGAGAAAGACAAAGAAGAAAGGTAGCAACTATTTTTTTGGTTTTTTATAAAAGACACAAAAGCAAAAACTGAAAGGTAAACTAACAAGACTAAAAAGAAAAGATAAAAGATAGTGCGCAACTCCCCTATCTTGAAGAGTGGAGTCCCTGGCAACGGCGCCAGAAATTGCTTTTGATGGTACGAATTAACGCCCCCTCGTTGGTTACCCAAAGTGGAAGGTTGAGAAGTAGACAACGACAATTTCCCTTGGTGAAGATACCAAGGTTGAGGATCGACCAGTAGGACTCTGATACGTCCAAAACGTATCTATAATTTCTGCTTGCTCCATGCCTCTTTTGTGTGATATTGCTATGATATTGATGAACTTCCATACACTTTTGATCATATTTGGACTAACCTATTAACTCAGTGCACCCCAGTGCCAGTTCCTGTTTTCTGCTTTTTTCCTATTTCAGGTTTCCCCCATATTAAAAGTGCTCCAAAATTTCGGGAAAAATCCAATAAAAAATCAGCGTAGAAGAAGCTTCGGGAATCACCGAGGGGGGGCCAGAGGGGACCCACCAGGGCCCCAGGCGCCCTCCCGGCGTGCCCTAGGCTGGGGCCGCGCCAGGGGCTTCCTGGACCCTTGGTGGCCCCCCTGGCTGCCCCCTTCACCTATTTATTCCCCATGACGCAAAAACCCCGAGAGGGGAACCCTTTTTCGCGATCTCATCTATTCCTCCGCCGCCGCGCTTCCAAGATCGGGAGCACCAGAAGACCTCTTCCCGGCACCCTGTCGGAGGGAGGAACCACCTTCGGGAGCTTCTCCACCACCATGGATGCTTCCCGGATGAACCATGAGTAGTCCACCTTGGACCATGGGTCTATGATCAGTAGCTATGTGATGTTCTCCTCCCCTCTTTGTTCTTCATGGATTAGACCTCGTGAGCTGCCCTACATGATCGAGGCACATATGTAATATTTTTGTTGTTGCTATGCTGAGTTTGCTGGGATCCGATGGATTATGAGATTATGTTCAGATTGTGTTTGAGTAATATATTTGATTCTCCTCTTTTATATTTATGTTCTAGACTAATTCTTGCATGTTCTCCGTTCCTATTTATTGCTTTGGCCAAGTAGTAGGTAGTGACTCCAAGAGGGAGCGTTATGCATGATTGTGGGTTCATTCCCCCTGATGACTAGCTTGAGTGACAGAAACATGAGTCTAGGGGATGTGATGTTGCCACAAGGGGGAAAACAACGGTGCTTGTACTTGTGGGTGCAAGGATTGTTTACTTTACGCAAAGTTCTTTAATGCAGTTGTCCGTTGCTTTGAGTTTACACTTTGGGTGGGATTCACAACTTAATACCAGCGAGATGTTCTGGATAGATATCTCAAGGTGGATGATTAGTAGGTAGATGCAGATGGATTTTGGTCTACTTGTCTTGGCATACCGCCCATGCTTTTGAACCTCTTCCTTTCTTTATAGCATAATTAGCATTGGCTTGCGCACATAATCCTGTCAATTGCCCAGCTGTAATTTGTTTACCTCGCATGGCTATTTTATCGTCTTTTGGGAGAGAGACATCACTAGTGAACATCATGGGACTCCGGTCCATATTTCCAATATTGTTTACACCCACTATCAATATACTGTTTTATTTACTTTTCCGTTGCTATCACTATCATTATTATCCCGTGCGTTTTATCCTTCGTAAACAACAAGGCCGGAGCGATTGACAACCTCTTCGTACTCGTTGGGAGCAAAGTTATCTATTGTGTGTGCAGGTCCATGCCAACCGCTAATCTCTGGCGCCGTTGTCACCTTCATGTCGTTGTCGGAGTCCTACTGGAGACAAACCTTGGTATCTTCACCGAGGGAAATTTGGTGCTATCTACATCTCAACCTTCCACTTTGGGTAACCAACGAGGGGGCGTTAATTCGTACCATCAAAAGAAATTTCTGGCGCCGTTGCAGGGGACTCCGCTCTTCAAGATAGGGGAGTTGCACACTATCTTTTATCTTTGCTTTTTAGTCTTGTTTGTTTACCTTGCAGTTTGTGCTTTAGTGTCCTTTATCAAAAATCAAAAAAATAGTTATCTTGCCTTCTGCTACTATGGGTTCCTCTGAGAACACCAAGTTGTGTGACTTTACTAGTCACAACAACAGTGACTTTATCTGCACTCCTATTGCTACACCTGCTACTTCAGCACCTTCTTATGAGATTAAACCTGCTTTGCTGAACCTTGTTATGATAGATCAATTATCTGGTGCTAGAGATGATGTTGCTTTGCACTTAAATAATTTTATTGAGCTTTGTGATATGAAAAATTACAAAAAAGTAGACGGTGATTGACGAGGGGGTGACCCCACGACTCCTACGGATAGGCCTACCCGGTGTCCCTGAAGATAGAAGGCCCATGAAGACCCACCTGGACCCGCCTTGGCCCGCTAATTGGCACCGACGTAGGAGTTCGCGACTCACAAGGAAGGTGCGAAGACCTGTCGTACGGAGCAAGCTAGGGTTAGGAAATCTTAACTGTAAACGTAGATGAACTCCCCGAGAACTAGCCCAGTATATAAGGGCTAGGAGGGACAACGCCAAAGGCAACCAATATCATATGTAACCCTACCCTTGAGCGCTCCAGCCTTGGCATCCACTGTAATCGCATCTCCCTCATCAATAATATCGAGCAGGAACGTGCCATCCTGTTTGCCGACGAGCTATCGTCCAACCTGTGCCTCTCATGACTAACCTAGGGTCCCTGACCATGGGATTTGCCGGGGTTGATCCCCGTCAATTGGCGCCGTCTATGGGAACTACACATGTTGGGATCACGATCTCGACGGTCCCGTCTTCAGCAAGCCACAACTCAAGGGCAAGGACCAGATCTAGCCCACTCGAAGGTTTCAAGATCACGGCGAACATCTCTGCCCCCCCATCAAGATCACCCGGGCTACAGCTGTGCCAGGACCGATACTACGGTAACGGCCAAGTGCAGCGTCAGCAGCGAAGGAATCGACGACCCAGAAGAACGACGAGAGGCCTCTACGAAGGAATTCCACTCGACGAACCGCGACGCGCAGCAGAGGACTCACAAATTTTTCGACAACCCACCGCCGCCCGGGCACCCGTCACACATCAAGATGATGACTACGAGATCGAAACCAGCGATCAGCAGAATCATCGCCAAGGAGGAAGGAATCGACGACCCAAAAGGCGCGCACGGGAGATCTAAGGCGAGGCCCCATTGAACGAGACACATCACGCAGCCGTGCAACCGACGACCACTCGACGACACGCCGTCGCACGAGCACCTGCCGCCAGCCAGGACAGCGACTCCGAGATGCCGGTGGGCGAGTACTATGACCCAGATCAAAGGCCAGATGAATTCGCAAACCTCATCAAGAACCAAGACATGAGTCGAGGAATCGAAACCGACCCTCTCTTCCACGAACACCCGGAGGATCACGAGCAAATCTTCAGAATCTCAAGAAGGAAGAGGCACGCCGGATCTAGAAAACTCACGGCTAGAGAGCAGCTAGCAGGACCCTGCACAATCCACAGCTTCGAGGATGACTGGGGGCGCGTCAGGTTAGGTCACACTTTGAGAGACTGCCGCCTATTCAACGAGCTAGACGACGACCTCAAGAAGGAGAAGCAGAAAGAAGACAGGCGCAACCGGCGACCCGAACAATCGCCGCCCTCAAGCCCGGAAGGACGTCATAGCCCGCTGCAAGGACAGGTGCTCATGATCCAAGAGGGAAGGGTGACGCAAGCACAACGCGACGCCTACACCCTGCAAGCAAGAGCAGTCGAGAGCATAAACATAGTCGAAGTCTACCAGCTACATGATACGGAGACCAGCATCACGTTCTCACAGGACGACCATCCACCCGCAGTCCCAAGACCGGGGCACGCGCCCCTGGTGCTCGACTTACAAATCGGAGGGTACGACATGGATAGGGTCTTCATGGACGGAGGCAGCATCATGAATATCATCTTCGCCAGCACCCTGCAAAAGATGCTGATCCCACGATCAGTATGGAAGAAATCGAGCATCGTGTTACACGGGGTAGTCCCAGGAGAAGCAGCCACATCACTCGGAGTCGTCGAACTCGAATTTGTCTTCGGCAACCGACGCAACTTCGCAAAGAACGTCCTTGAGTTCGAAGTACTCGACTGGTAATCGCAGTATCACACCATATTGGGACGACCAGCATTCGCGCAGTTCATGGCGGTCCCACACTACGCCTACCTCAAGCTCAAGATGCCAGGATCAATGGGAGTCCTCACGATCAACGGAAGCTTCATCAAATCAGATCAATGTGACCGTGACTTTCACAAAATCTCCGACACATTCGGAGCCGAACAAGAACTCAGAGAAATAGCCATGGTGACAGACAAGAGTACCTTCCCATTGGTGAGCCAAAGCGAATCTAAGGAGTACGGACGCGACTTCAGCATCGACAGCGACACAGTCACTCACCAAGTGCACCCGACGGACCCGGACAAAACAGTCCGCGTGTACGCCCACCTACCAGAGGAGCAGGCGACAGCTCTCATCGCTTTCCTTCGAAATGAGTGGGAAATATTCGCCTGGTGCCCAGCCGACATGCCTGGAATACCACGCGAATTTGCGGAGCACGCCCTACGCATCAAGCAAAACACGAAGCCGGTGAAGCAAGCTCTGAGACGATTCTCGGAGCCCAAGCGCAGAGCAATCGGAGAGGAAGTCAACCGGTTACTCGACGCCCAGTTCATCCGAGAAACAAAGAAAGCCACCTGGATAGCCAACCCAGTGCTGGTGCCCAAGAAATACACGACCGTGCTGCGCATGTGTGTCGACTACGGACCAGTCAACAAGCATTGCCCGAAGGACCACTTCCCCCTGCCTAGAATCGATCAGCTAATCGACTCGACAACAGGGTAAGGTCTACTTTCCTTTCTTGTTGCCTACTCAGGATACAACCAGATCATGATGAAGGAAGAAGACGAAGAGCACACATCGTTCATCACCCCCTATGGCGTATTCTGCTACAGGACCATGCCCTTCGGGCTCAAGAACGCAGGCGCCACATACCAACGAATGATGCAGGCCTACCTGAAGGAGCAAATCGGCAGAAATGTGCAAGTCTATGTGGACGACATCGTCATCAAGACCTACAAAGCAGCCACACTACTCGATGACCTGCGCGAAACCTTCACAGCGCTCAACAAATACAGAATCAAACTCAACCCAAAGAAGTGCGCATTCGGCGTACCGGCGGGGAAGCTGCTCGGCTATATGGTCTCTGCCCGAGGAATCGAAGCAAACCCTGAGAAAGTCCAAGCCATCGCCCGAATGCAAGAACCAACCGACGTCAAAGGAGTACAGCAGCTCACTGGAAAACTCGTAGCCCTAAGCCGCTTCATCAGCAGGCTGGGAGAACGCACACTACCTTTCTATCATCTGCTCAAGAAAGGAGAGAAATTCGAGTGGACGGAGGAAGCCCGCCAAGCATTCGCGGATCTGAAAAAGACACTCTCGACCCGACCAATTCTGGCGGTACCCAAGGAACGAGAGAAGCTATACCTCTACGTGTCAGCACGTAACAGTGTAGTAAGCACATCACTCGTTGTCGAACGCACAGAAGAAGGAAAGGTCCAGAGCATCCAGAGACCAATCTACTACCTCAGCATGCTCCTGACCAAATCCCAGCAGCGGTACCCGCATTATCAGAAGATACTACTGGCCGTCATCATGACCTCAAGAAAGGTGTCCCACTACTTCGACGAGCACCCTATCACAATCGTGAGCAGCGCATCGCTGACATACTCAACAACCCTGGAGCGACTGGACGAGTCGCCGAGTGGAACATTGAGCTCAGCCCCCGGGACCTGCAGTTCAAGCACCCAACATCCTTCAAAGCCCAAGTACTCCTAGATTTCCTGGTTGATTGGACGGAGGTTCAGACACCAGGCCCCCCAGACCTATCAAGTTCATGGTCAATGTTCTTCGATGGATCCAAGAGACAACAAGGAGCCGGGGCAGGAGTTGTGCTCATCTCCCCTAAAGGAACAAAGCTAAAATATGTCCTCCAGATCAACTTCAGTCACGCCTCCAACAACGAAGCAGAATACGAGGCACTCCTCCATGGCATGCGCATGGCTAAAACGTGCGGAGCCACTCGCCTCATAATCTACGGGGACTCCAATCTCGTCGTCCAGCAGACGATGAGAAACTGCGACGCAGGTGGCAGCAGCAAGCCCATCAGAAGGCACAAGCACCAACACACCCGACAACACAGCTCCGGCAGAGCTCGAAGGACCCGTCTGGGCAAAACCGTTCCTCCGATTCCTAATCGAAGGTACGCTACCGCAAGACGTGGCCGAAGCACGATGCATCAGCCGACGATCCAAGACGTTCACGGTGATGAACAAACAGCTATAGAAGCGCAGCATCACCCAGATACTCCAAAGGTGCATCGACGAAGAGGACGGCAAAGCCCTACTGCTCGATATCCACGAAGGCACCTGCGGGCAGCATGCGAGCAGTCGAGTACTCGTGTCCAAAGAATTCCGAGCCGGGTTCTATTGGCCCACAGCCATGAAAAACGCAGAGGAAATCGTGCAACGTTGTGTCGCCTGCCAGAAATTCGCCAACAGGCCACACGCTCCCGCATCAGAGCTCAAGACCATACCACTATCCTGGCCGTTCGCCACCTGGGGACTCGACATGGTGGGCCCACTCAAGAAATCATCAAAGGGCGGAAGGACACACCTGCTCGTCGCAGTCGACAAGTTCACTAAATGGATCGAAGCAGTGCCCATCACCAGCTCCACAGCCCTCACGGCTGTCAACTTCATCAAATCGATCATCTTTAGGTTCGGAGTGCCACACAACATCATCACGGACAACGGCACGAACTTCACAGCCGCAGAATTCCAGAACTTCTGCGAAGAACTGGGCATTAAAATCAATTATGCATCAGTCGCGCACCCGCAGTCCAACGACCAAGTGGAAAAATCAAATGGCATTGTATGCGGGGGAATCAAGAAGCGGCTCCTCGCACCACTCGAGCAAGCCGCCGGCAACTGGGTAGAAGAACTCCCTGCGGTACTATGGAGCCTACGAACTACACCAAACACCGCGACCCAGTACACACCTTTCTTCATGGTGTACGGGGCAGAGGCGGTACTACCACATGACCCCAAGTTCGGAGCACCTCGGGTTACCGGGTACGAAGAAGAAGAAGCAGAAGAAGCATTACAAGATGACAAAGATACAACTGACGAAGCAAGAGATACAGCCCTGGAAAAATCAGAAGGGGTACCAGGACAAGCTACGCACCTACCAAAGCAGTCGCTTGCGCACTAGAACCTTCAACAAAGGTGACCTAGTCCTATGGCTGATACTAGAGAAGGTCCATAAACTTGCCCCCCAATGGGAAGGACCATTTATAGTCTCAAAAGTCATCGGAGGTGGCGCCTACAGGCTGAAGAACCCGAAGACAGACGAGGACGTGGGTAACCCATGGACCGTAGCAAACTTGCGACTGTTCTATCCATAGTCCCCACCGGTCAGACATGACTGGCAACTCATGTAGCCGCTCGACCGCAATAAAATAAATGTTGCCCAAATACTGCCATCTCAAAGCACTCGGGGGCTTAAGCATAAAATCCCCCCGAGAGAAGCTATCGCCTACGCGATCTTAACCAAAGCACTCGGGGGCTTAAGCATAAAATCCCCCCCGAGAGACGCTATCGCCTACGCGATCTTAACCAAAGCACTCGGGGGCTCGAGCACCCACTCCCCCCAAGAGACGCCATCATCGCCTACGCGATCTTAACCAAAGCACTCGGGGGCTTAAGCATAAAATCCCCCCGAGAGACGCTATCGCCTACGCGATCTTAACCAAAGCACTCAGGGGCTTAAACATAAAATCCCCCCGAGAGACGCTATCGCCACTCATGCGATCTTAGCCAAAGCACTTGGGGGCTTAAGCATAAAATCCCCCCGAGATACGCTATCGCCACTCACGCGATCTTAACCAAAGCACTCGGGGGCTTAAGCATAAAATCCCCCCAGAGACGCTATCTCCACTCAAGCGATCTTAACCAAAGCACTCGGGGGCTTAAGCATAAAATCCCCCCAAGAGACGCTATCGCCACTTAAGCGATCTTCACCAAAGCACTCGGGGGCTTAAGCATAAAATTCCCCCGAGAGAGCCGAGACACGCTACAGTCCTATTCAAAAACACCAAGTTAGCAATCTTCAAGTCTTTACCCGGACGACAAACAAACCAAGACTCGGGGACTACTCCAGAGTTGAAACGCAAGGAAATACGCAAAGTTTTAAGCCTACGTTTGACTCTACAACTCAAACGTAGCCTCGGGGGCTACTCCCATCGGGAGCGCTGTCGCGCACCCGATAGAACACATTAGAGAGTTAAAGTGAGTGCATCACGGGAGGAGTCGAAGACATTTCACGCTATTCAGATGGAGTCGAAGACATTTCACGCTATCAGATGGAGTCGAAGACATTTCACGCTATCAGATGGAATCGAAGACATTCTGCGCTATAAGAAGGAGTCGAAGACATTGCATCACAGGAGTCGAAAACACAGTTTATTGCAAGATCTCAACAACAGCGTGAATTCAACCATAAAAGTATAAAAGGACTCAACTACATTTGGATAGAAGGCAGCTCCTGTTACAAGAGGGAATTACCCAAGGAATTAATACTTCTACATGTGTGCCCATGAGGGGTAATCGACTCTGATACAAAGGCATCACCACAGACAAAGGAAAAAAGGAAGCTAGCAGAGGATGTCAATGACATAACAAAAGGGTGAAGCTCGACATATTTGTCGATGCTCCACCAGCTTCTTCTCCCGCTCCACCAGCTTCTTCTCCAGCTGCAGATGCACGCCTTCTTCTCCGGCTGCACATCTTCTTCTCCGAGTTGCCAGCGAAGATGAGGCCGCATCCAATTCTACAAGGTCGCTTGGCGCGCCCGCTTGATCGATGGCTTGACGTCGATGTCCTCTTCGGAACTGATGGAGACGGCACCACCACCCGAGGAGTCGCCAGAAGACGGAGCTGTAGAAGATGCAGGCGTAGAACTCCTCGACCTTGTGGAGCTGTCGCTGCTCGACTCCTGCCAGTGCGGATCCATGTTGTTGCCGCTCGGATCGAACGCGCGGACAGTGACAGTGCTTTTGCCGTCAAAACGACAACTGAGCATATCGTCATCTCGCAGATTCAACCGCCGAGCAAACAAACTCCAACCAGAGCCAAGAAAAATCAAGCGGGAGCTATCAACCTCAAAATCAATATAAGAAAGAGACCGACAACTCCTTTGAAGATGCAGAAGCAAGCCATCTAAGACACGTTCAGAGACAATGGCGGAAAAAGCAGAGGGAAGAAGAACGCGATTGGCACTCTGGCCACGAACGCGTAAAAGAAAATCATAGCGCCAGAATCCCTCCTCCAAGGGAGAGGAGGAAGTCACTGGCACCGTACCATGGCGACCACCACGGCATGAGCGTGGTGTACGACCACCACGGCCACGACGAACACGGCCACGGCCAACACCTCGCTTGAGAGCCATGAGAGGAACAAGAGAAGAAAGAAGAGGCAAAGCAGCAAGCCGGATAGAGGCGAAATGCTGGGGAAGAGAAAGGCTTATTTATAGAACAAAAATCTCCCAGCACAGAGAAGCCAAGACGACAGCAGCAATTAATTCAAAGACCAAACGTCGTAGACGTCTCAGATTCCAAGACCAAGATGCTTTCCCACGGGACGCACTGTGCGTGAGACGCGTCAATTCACGCGCATTTCCAACGCGCGTATCGGAAACTCAACCAGCGCCTGCCGCACGCCAAAGCGGTCATCATTATGACCGGTCATGAAGACGTGACGATTTACTGGCGGAGCATCCCTGACAGCCATCAAACAGAGGCATCATTATCATGACAAGCTGCGAAGGATACCAACAGACATCAAGAATGATTTCTTAAACACATTTTTCAAATATATTTAAACTCCCATCGGGAGCGTACCCACTCAAAACCGAGCCTCAGGTGAGCAGCCGCCTAAAAGTCAGCAATGTGCTCGAGTGACCACTCGCACTCACGAGAGTTTCGGGTGCTCCCTCAACCCGACACAAGACCAACATGCATCCGCCAAGATCATACGGCGCTAAGAGTCTCAGGTGCTCCCTCACCTCAAGAGCCGAAACGGCATTCGAGTGACCACTCGCAAAGAACCCCTCGCCGGAGCACTCGAAACAAGATCCGCGGGTGAATAAGTGAACAACTCGCTTGATGTTTCGTTCCAAGCGGGTGCTACTATTAGGCTCCGCGCCTAAAAAATACACATTCCTGGAACACGACACACTGTGCCCAGATGCCACGCAAGATTAGCGTGTAGGTAAGAACCCGCTGCGAAGTTCGGCCGGGCTGGGACTTGCCGAAGAGCGATTTCACTCCCAACCTTTTCCATGCGCTGCACATGATAGAAAAAGCCGGGCGGACGCGCCTTAGGCTATACACATTACTGGCGGCAAATGAACACCATAAGACCTGAAGCGGCAGGACTTTTGCTTGACTCCAGTGTTCCAAGCTCACGTCGAGGGACGTGGGTTTGATTGGGCTACTGCGGTATTTGCCACTAGCGCAATTTACCAAGGCTCGACCAGTCGACTCCTTGGGCCCTTTCAGCTTAGCATCCCTCGAAACAGGTTTTGTCATGGCCACCAGGCTGCCAGCGACCCGCGGTTGTACCGCGCATACAAACGACTGACAAATGGATGTACTCGAGTCCCTGCACGACTCTTCGAGTCCCCCAGGCACTCGGGGGCTACTGACGAGGGGGTGTCCCCACGACACCTACGGATAGGCCTACCCGGTGTCCCTAAATATAGAAGGCCCATGAAGACCCGCCTGGACCCGCCTTGGCCCGCTAATTGGCACCGATGTAGGAGTCTGCGACTCACAAGGAAGGTGCGAAGACCTGTCGTACGGAGCAAGCTAGGGTTAGGAAATCTTACCTGTAAACGTAGATGAACTCCCCGAGACCTAGCCCAGTATATAAGGGATAGGAGGGACAACGCCAAAGGCAACCAATATCATCTGTAACCCTATCCTTGAGCGATCCAGCCTTCGCATCCACTGTAATCACATCTCCCTCATCAATAATATCGAGCAGGAACGTGTCCTATTGTTTGCCGACGAGCTATCGTCCAACCTGTGCCTCTCATGACTAACCCAGGGTCCCTGACCATGGGATTTGCCGGGGTTGATCCCCGTCAGTGATATTGTTAAGCTTAAGCTTTTTTCCTTTCTCCTTAAGAGATGAAGCTAAAATCTGGTTTCAATCCTTGCCTAGGAATAGCATAGATTCTTGGGACAAGTGCAAAGATGCTTTTAACGGGAAGTACTACCCCCCTGCTAAGATTATCCAATTGAGGAGTTATATTATGAATTTTTAACAATTGGATAATGAACACGTTGCTCAAGCTTGGGAACGCATGAAATCTCTTGTTAAGAATTGCCCTACGGATGGTTTGACTACTTGGATGGTTATCCAAACTTTTTAAGCAGGCTTGAACTTTACCTCGCGGAACCTGCTAGATTCGGCCGCGGGAGGAACCTTTATGTCAACTACACTTGGTGCTGCCACAAAACTTCTCGATGAGATGATGACCAACTATTCCCAATGGCACACCGAAAGAGCTCCAACAGGTAGGAAGGTAAACTCTGTCGAGGAGATTTCCTCCCTAAATGAAAAAGTTGACTTGATTATGACTCTACTTACCAAGCAATCTCTTATTGACCCTCATGATGTTCCTTTAAATTCTTTGATTGCTCAAGATCAAGTAGATGTGAACTTTATCTCTAGAAACAACTTCAATAACAATGCTTATAAGAGTAATTTGGTAGCCATCCTAGACCGTTCCCCTCCAACTATGGGAACAAAAACACTTATCCTAGCACCAAAAACTCCACTTCTGAATTAGAGAGTTTGCTTAAAGACTTTATCACTACCCAAAAAGCCTTCAACAAGAGTGTAGAGGAAAAACTAAACAAATTAGATAACCTCTCGTCGAAGGTAGATAATTTAGCCCATGAAGTAGAATTGCTTAAAATTTGAATTTCTCCCCTTGAGGAGAGGAAGGTCACTCCTATGAATGCTATCCAAGTGCAAATTAATGAAAACATTAGGATGATGGCTAAACTCAAAGAGAGATGGGCTAGAGAAAAGGAGGAAGAAGATAGGATCAAGAGCCTTCCTACACACCATAATGTTGCTACTATCCAAGTGGTTGAGGATATCCAAACTCTTAGCACCCAATGCACCCGTAGTCCCATAGGACCTATTAATGGTGATGCTATGACCTCAACCGTAGAAGAAGAAATTCCTATGACTATAGAAGCTACCAAACAAGTGAGCCTAAAGGACACCACTACTACTTTACTTGATAGTAGTGACCTTGATTTTGATAATTGCACCCTTTCTGAAGTTATTCGTTTCCTTCACAAGATGTCTAGAGACCCCCACACTAGCACACTTAATCTTGCCTTCACGGAGCATATCACTAATGCTATCAATAAAGCTAGGGAGGAGAAGCTTGGGGTAGAAGCCTCCATACCTAGAAAGCTAGAAGATGGTTGGGATACTACGATTAAAATTAAGTTGAATAACTTTTCTTGCTATGCTTTATGTGATGTTGGAGCTAGTACCTCTGTTATGCCCAAAAGAATGTATGAGATATTTGAATTGAAACCTTTTGATCCTTGTTCTTATGGTGTTCATCTCGTCGATTCTTCCGTAAAGAAACCTTTGGGGAAGATAGATGATGTTCTTATCATTGTCAATGACAATTATGTTCCCGTTGAGTTTACTATTATGGACATTGAATGTGAATCTTCTTGTCCAATTATTTCGGGACGTCCTTTTCTTTGTACCGTGGGTGCTGTTATTGATATGAAAGAAGGGATTATAAAATTCCAATTCCCTCTCAATAAAGGCATGGAACATTTACCTAGGAAAAAGATTAAGTTGCCTTTTGAGTCCGTCACACGGGCTAGTTATTTTCTTGATAAGACTTGATCTATTTGCATTAAGCCTAGCTAATGGCTTTAAAGAAGCGCTTTCGGGAGGCAGCCCGCAACGAATTTAGGATTTACTTTTTTTTTTCTTCTGTTTTTAGTGGTCTTGATGATTGTTAGTACTGTAGCAACATCATTATATCTTTACTTTTCAAGCTTTGTGCCATTTATAGTCTCATATGACAAGGGAAGTGAAAGTTGTGACATGCTTTCCAGAAAACAGATTCTGTCCTCGTGACTAGAAAAATCATAGAAAAATCCCAGTTCATCTGTTTGAGCTGAAATGTTTACACAGCGTGCTGTATAAAATTACGGAACTTTCGTATGTTCTGAGTTTTTTGATTTGAGTTGCACACGTATCCCTAAAAAATTCTTTACTACCTGCTGGTCTGTTTTTCACAGATTCTATCCTGTTTTGCCTTTTCTTCGTTTTGCAAACCTTAAGCTTGCTTTTTCTTTGCAAAAACTTCTTGGAAATCTTGAGAACCAGTAGCCCTTCAAGAATATCTTTGTTTCCAGTAGAGTAAAAATTATTTTATTATGGGTACTAACCTCGCTAATCAGATTATGATGAGTTATGTATGAACGGAGTTTTCAAGTGTGAGAGGGAAGATGATGAAAGAAGATTAAGAAGTGTCAAGCGCTCAAGCTTGGGGATGCCCCCATGCACCCCCAAGAAATATTCAAGGAGACTCAAGAGTCTAAGCTTGGGGATGCCCCCGTGCATCCCCTTCTCCATCAACAATTATCAGTTCGTCTCTCGTTTCACTATATTTTTATCACTTCATGCATTATGTGCTATGCTTGGAGAGTCTCTCTCTTAGGTTTTATTTTTAGTTTTCTTTAGCTTTGCTTGCTGTTCATAACAAGTTAGAACCCAGCTTTCTTTGTGTGGGAGAGAAACACGCTCCACTTCCAAAATCTAGAACACAACATAGGACTTTTCATGCTTATCTTTGTTGTGTGTGTTCTTTATCTTTTTCACAGCTACTGTCATGTTTTGCTCTTAGTTTTCATGCTTATCTTTTTAAAGAGCTTTTTTTTAGTTTGTTGCTGGAACTCTCTTGAGTTTTCATGTTTATCTTGTTTAGAGAGTTTGCATGTTGCACTGAGTTTTGTGTCTTGACTTGAAGTAGGTAATTGAGGTTGCTATTCTTTTGTAGTAGTAACTTGCAATAGTTTTGAGGTCTTGTTTTGAGTAATGTTTGGACTTTTGGTGTCAAGATCTTTAGCCTATTAGTGATAGATGTCATATTTTGGGCAATCCGTGTTTATTTTCAAAACCTACAAAATTACTTGAGAACTTTAGCTACTAGTTGGATCACTACTCTTTTGAGGGGTCGAATATTAGAGTACACTCACGTACCATGAGTCGAGGATGCGCAAGGATAACGAAACCCCCATACACTCCTCCTCGGGGTACTTGTCTCTTTGTGAAACCTCCTTATTAGATTGAGAGTTACCGATAATACGTGCATGAGTTCTTCGGACTAATGTGAGTATTCGAAAGTTGACACTTCCACCTTCCCATATTTTACTAGCCTCTCCTGTGACGTGCATTGCTTTCTTCTCACTCCGAGAGTTGGCGTCCACCTTCGCCGGTACATCCAAACCCTTGGCATGATACGCTCTGTCATCATAAACCTCCTTATATCCTTCGTCAAAACAGCCACCATACCTACCTATCAAGGCATTTCCATAGCCTTTCCGAGATATATTGCCATGCAACACCCATCTTCTCATGACTTGATCTTCATGTCATACATGCTACTTGCTTGATCGATGAGCCGCATTCTATTTGGGCCTTTCCCTAATCATTGCTACATGACGCGCTATTATCATTGCATATCTTGCTACACTGGTAGAGGCATACATTTGCATACATCATGATAGTTACATCTTCTTTATGATTTGAGTACTTTGTAAAGTGTGAAAGATCTTCTATACTTCTTGTAATATATAGAGTGTTGCCCCTAAAGTGAGGAAAAGATCACAAAGTGGAAAAATTAAAAGATCCCAAAGAGGACAAATTAAAAGAACCGAAAGAGGACAAATGAGAGAAATAGAAAGAGCCATTGAGGCCACCAAAAAAATACAAAAAATAGAAAAAAGAGAAAAAAGAAATAAAAAGAGAGAATGGGGCACACTACTATTCCTTTTGAGAAATCCACACTCGTACTCCCTCTTATATCTTGTACTCCATAGAGATTATCATTCATGCATATAGCTATGTGGGAACCTTCACACTATAGAACTTGGCTTGTATATTCCAATGATGAGCCTCCTCAAATGAGCTCTAGGTATTCTTGAGCAAGCAAGTTGGATGCACCTCCACTAGTTCCATTAGAGAGCTTACCTTAGCTCATATGTGCATTCGTTGCATGGCAATCCCTACTCCTCATATCATATCTATCATTTGGCTTTCTCTCGCCTATGATTGTCCTCATTGATGTGAGCCTTTCACACCCTTTTTGACTTCCTCCTCCACCATATTCTCTCTTTGCCATCCTTAAGTGTCAACTTTCTTACTTACGCTCATCCATTGCATGAGTGCTCAAAATGTCGAAAAGTAGCGGATCATTTTGACTTGTACCTGGCTAGTGGTCTGGGGATGAGTCAAGATAAGATTCCAAAGAAGACCAAGTGAGAAACTTTAGTAGATTGAGTTCTCAACACAAAAATTCTTTTTCTCGTATATCCCTATCCCCTTTATTGCACGCAAACACCATTTGGAGACATTCGAGTCACGAACAGCGAGAGCTCTAGCACCTTTATGTTCTTACGTTGCTTGTTTCAATACTAAATATAGATTCTTGCCTGTTATGACTTGAATTGAATTACATGCCTTGATTGCTTTACTTAAAAGTTCTTATATGGTTGTTAGCATGTCACCACAGAAATTGTGCTTTTATCATTTACCTACTCGAGGACGAGCAGGAATTAAGCTTGGGGATGTTGATATGTCCAAAACGTATCTATAATTTCTGCTTGCTCCATGCCTCTTTTGTGTGATATTTCTATGATAGTGATGAACTTCCATACACTTTTGATCATATTTGGACTAACCTATTAACTCAGTGCACTCTAGTGCCAGTTCCTATTTTCTGTTGTTTTTCTATTTCAGGTTTCCCCCATATTAAAAGTGCTCCAAAATTTTGGGAAAAATCCGATAAAAAAATCAGCGCAGAAGAAGCTTCAAGAATCATCGGGGGGGGGGGGGGGGGGAGAGGGGACCCACCAGGGCCCCAGGCGCCCTCCCGACGCGCCCTAGGGTGGGGCTGCGCCAGGGTGCCGCCTGGACCCCTGGTGGGCCCCCTGGCTGCCCCCCTTCACCTATTTATTCCCCGTGACGCAAAAACCCCGAGAGGGGAACCCTTTTTCGCGATCTCTCCTCTGTTCCGCCGCCGCCGCGCTTCTAAGATCGGGAGCAACAGAAGACCTCTTCCCTGCACCCTGCCTTAGGGAGGAACCACCTCCGGGAGCTTCTCCACCACCATGGATGCTTCCCGGATGAACCGTGAGTAGTACACCTTGGACCAGGTCTATGATCAGTAGCTATGTGATGTTCTCCTCCCTTCTTTGTTCTTCATGGATTAGACCTCGTGAGCTGCCCTACATGATCGAGGAACATATGTAATATTTCTGCTGTTGCTATGGTGAGTTTGCTGGGATCCGATGGATTATGAGATTATGTTCAGATTGTGTTTGAGTAATATATTTGATTCTCCTCTTTTATATTTATGTTCTAGAGTAATTCTTGCATGTTCTCCGTTGTTGTTTATTGCTTTGGCCAAGTAGTAGGTAGTGACTCCAAGAGGGAGCGTTATGCATGATTGTGGGTTCATGCCCCCTGATGACTAGCTTGAGTGACAGAAACATGAGTCTAGGGGATGTGATGTTGCCACAAGGGGGAAAACAACGGTGCTTGTACTTGCGGGTGCAAGGATTGTTTACTCTACGCAAAGTTCTTTAACGTAGTTGTCCGTTGCTTTGAGTTTACACTTTGGGTGGAATTCGCAACTTAATACCAGAGAGATGTTCTGGATAGATATCTCAAGGTGGATGATTAGTAGGTAGATGCAGATGGATTTCGGTCTACTTGTCTTGGCGTACCGCCCATGCTTTTGAACCTCTCCCTTTCTTTATAGCACAATTAGCATTTGTTTGCGCACATAATCCTGTTAATTGCCCAGCTGTAATTTGTTTACCTCGCATGGCTATTTTATCGTCTTTTGGGAGAGAGACATCACTAGTGAACATCATGGGACCCCGGTCCATATTTCCAATACTGTTTACACCCACTATCAATTTACTGTTTTATTTACTTTTGTAACACCCCCAGTTCCAGTAACAGTAATCACTAAAGTGATCCCCTGGTTAATGATTATCACTATTGATTGGCAAGCCATGATCACCTTTGATCATAGCTCTGTCAAATTCCAACCCTGATAAAATTTTCAAATTGGTTGGATTATAAATCTTGCTCCAAGAATTGTGGATGCAGGTCAATCAACTTGATCATGGTTAAACCAAATCAACCTTAGTCATTAGAATAATCCCAAGCAAAGGACAATTGTGAAACCAATGTTGTGGGGTTATCAAATTTGTCATGGAAATTTAAATGAAAATGGAAACTTAGTTAAACCAAAATAATGAAACCTATTAATAAAATGCCTAGCAATCATTAGGCCATGTTACTATGGTAATGGTTATTTTAATTAAAGCGGTTTAGTAATAATATGATATAAAAACAATAGCTTGGATATTATTAAATTGCCATGGAATTTTAATAAATAAGTGGGAATTTAAAATGGACTAAAAATTGTGAAAGCAATTTTGTAAAATGCCTAAAAATCAGTGGATCACTTCCATATGGTTTTGGGAATTTCTTAAGCTACAAAATAATTCAAACAAATAAAAACAGTAGCCAAAAATCCCTATTCATCAATAGAATAGTTACAACAAATACTAAATGATTTTTATTATTGCCCAAACTTTCTGTGGTAGCACTGTAAAGTGTTACACCTATTATGCAATAAGCCACACATTTACAAAACTCTTTTGCTAGCTATAGTAATCATAAAAGGACAGGAATTCTGCTAGCAGTAATGGATAATGCAAAAAACACTAAAACTCGCTCAAGGCGATTACCTCCCGCCCAGTCCAGCCCGGTCCAAAAACCCCTCCCATCTTCTTCTTCCCTATTCACGGGGGCAGCCTTGGCGGCCATCCATGGCGCGGCCACCCCGTGGCGGCCATCCGCCGGTGGCTGGAGGGGATAAGCCCCCTCGCACCCCCCACTGGAAACCCTAGCACCCTACCCCCTCCCCTTTCTCCCCCGTGCCCCCTCGCTCTCTCCCGCGGCTCGCCTGGACGCCGCCGTGGGCACACCGTTGTGCACAGCCGCGGCCACCGGCCTCCCCGGCGACCACGGGCTTGTCCGTGGGACTCCACGTCGTCATCCTCGTCGCCTTCGACCGCCGATTCGGACCGGGAAGGACGGGAGGCGCCGTTCCCCTGCTTCCTCGCCCTCCGTGGCCGCCGTCTTGCCCGCCACGATTTGCCGTCGGCGGAGACTCCATGGACCTCCCCGAGCGTGTCTTCCCCTCACTGTGAGCTTCTGCCCCACTCCCCCCTCGCCCCTCTCCCGTTTTCGCCATGCTCCGGCCGCTGTCGCGCCGCGCTCCGGCCGCCACGGTCGGGCTCCCCGCTGTCGCCTTGGACACGCATGCATCTGCGCACTCTCTCGGCCACGCACTGCAGAACCCCGCGCATGCCCGCCCACACTCCGTCATGCCCGTGGTCGCCGGAGCGCGACTCCGGCGGGCCTCTGTCGTGCCCCTGGTAGCCGGCCGGCTAGACCTGGCTAAGCCGGTGGTTTGAAGCACTGACTGGTGGGCCAGACCCCTAGTTAATCCCCTCTTAACTTAAACCCCCATGTTAATAAAAAACAGTGATTAACCCCCCCCTTGTGTATGACATGTGGGACCTAGCCTATTAAGTTAATAAAAGGTTTATGTTAAATTAAATTAACCCTAAGACAATGACATGTGGGCCCTTCCGTTTAGATTAACCACTGAATTAAAATAACTGTTAAGTTTAAATGTCTCAATGACATGTGGGTCCCACTGCTATTCAGATTTAATTAAATGGACTATGTAAATGAGAGATTGACAGGTGGGACCCCCTGGTCAGTTTGACCAGTCAAAGGCCTCAGCCTATGAAAAGGGTGGCCCCACATGTCAGTACTGGTTTGGATAAGGTTTTGGATAATTTTTGATTTAAATATTAAAAGAAATTCCAGAAATTCTTTTTAAATTGATTAAAACTTTGAAATTCAATATCTTTTAATCCATAATTCCGAGGAAAATAATTTATATATCAAAGTTGATCAGAAAAATACGTAGAATAATAATACGCTATCCGTATGTCTACCACACCCCCCTAACACAAGGAACATAGACATCCCCCTTCGGGCCGTCTGTCAATAATTCCTGGTACCGATAACAGTTGTCCGGATGAAAATGTTCTGTATACGAAAGTTGTTTAGAATGAATCAACGAACACGGATACGCTAACCACATGTTTGTCAGATGTCTCTAACATTGCATACATGGAACCTTCCCCCTCCGGATCATCGGTCCGGTAATCAACCGGTACTGATGAATCATCCCCGGATAATTTCCCGCTCCAAGCAAAGCACCTTGCACTGCGATAGAACACCGTTAACCATGCTTCTGCCATGTCTTGTATTTGTGTTGTTATTATTGCTGTGTATTTATTGTTTCTTCCCTCTCTTATTGTCTGATAGTCTCGACGTCCGCTGCCGATGCCCCTGTGATCGACTACTTCATCGACGACTGCTACTATCGAGCTTCCAGGCAAGCATAGCCATTTTCCTTCCCCAAATATCGCCTATCTTTCCGTACATTTCTTGCACTAGGCATGGTTACTGCTGCTGCTACGTTACAATCCTATTCAATTGCATAGCCTGTTTTTGTCGCCCCTTGATGTACCTTCCTATATCCTATGCTGCCTTATAAATATATATATAATATTCAACTGTAAACCCTGCGCATTGTTAGCAAGGTTTAGAATAGCGGGCCGTGATCACTCTGGTGAGTGAACGCGGATTACCTAATATTATAACTGCAACAGGTACGGATCAATGCAGACGCCCTAGGGAACCTACAACGGCGAGACTCTACCTAGTCGCTTCGAGTTTGACTTACGCGTGGACGGACTCGTATTTCACTCTCGTCGGCTCAGTAGCGTAGCATCACTGGGATGATACGAGGGTATTCCTCTTTAGTTCATTCCGCTGGTGTCTCGGCACCACCGGGGTGATACGAGAATGTTCCTCTTTAGTTCGTTCCGCTGATGTCTCTGTCGAACCTCTTCAAGTGTACCATCGAGGGTGATTCCTCCTGGTTTCACTTGATGGTAGGCACTCGAATCAACTGGTGTCCTTACAGGTAAGGAGTCGGGTGACCCAACGGTTCCCGCGCAGGGTATCTTAGCTGAACGACAGGTCAGGTGTATTCCACCGGTGTGCGGCGGGCCTGGTACTGTTCGTGGCCGACAGGTATCCTGTTGTACGAAAGTCGAGCTCTTCGAAGAAAACGCGAGACAAGGTAAGGAGGCGGTTCACCTTGTTGGTAACCGCACGAGTTGGTGGGACGTCAGGGCAGGCACCAATGTTACTGGTGGTCCTGACTGCTGTTGTTGTCCGCGACTCATTCAATAAGGGGCAACGATAACGGTTGTGTCGATAGAAAATTAATAAAATGCTTAACGGGTTCGGCGGATGACTTGAGTAGCCTTTTGGCTTGTACGCACTACCTATTCGTGGGATTACGGTGTGGGCCCTCCGCGTTGTGGTCCCGTTCGAAAGCTCTGAAAGACGTCCAGTTCAGCATTGTGGCGCGGTCGTATCCGCATCCATGATAGAGTTGCGTGGTATCCACCGTCCTCACAACGACCCAGAGAGCGAGGGGTGATAGGCCCATGACCCCCTTGCCCTTAGGGCTGTATACCGGCGGGGACCTCTCTGATGAGCCGTAGGATGGACTGCGTTGTGTCGGATAGCCTCGGTGGGGCTTTCCCTAACAATGTGTACGCCACCCTGGAGATCCGAGCATGTAGGATAACACTAGTGCAGCCCCTACAGGGAAGATTGATCTATTCGAATAGCCGTGTCCACGGTAACAGGACGCTTTATGCTGAAGCCAGATCCTACCACTACAAACTACTACTATTAAACTGTTGGTTCCGGGTTTTCTCCCTCGCGGGGATGTCGAGGGAGGGAACTCGGAGGCATTGTTAATTATGATTACAACTTATTATTATACAATGCTGCAGCAACTTCTGTTGCATTGTTACTTTCATTACTGTTATATTAACTGTTGGCTGATTCTTACGTCATGCTGCAAGACTCGTCGGAAGATGCTAGTCTTCGATAGGCCTAGCTTCTTATCCTTATTCTTATTTTCTACCTTGCAGTCCACTATATACATCCTCCCCTTTCCATTTGATACAAATGCATAAATGCTTAGTAGCGGACGTAAGACTCGCGGGTATGCTAGATACTCACCTGCTTTATTTTCTCCTTTTATTGTTTTGCCTGATCGGCCGCTGCAGTCGACGTTGGATCCTTGGAGTCTATGAGCCGGAGATCCCCCGATGTCGACCACCGCAACATGAAGATCCCCGATGCCTTCTATGGCGTCGAGTTCCCCTTTGACCAGGAGTAGTTTGGAGGTTCCCAGGCAGGAGGCCTCGCCTTTTCAATCGTTGTTGTTTTTGTGCTAGCCTTCTTAAGGCAACCTTGTATCTTGTGTCTGTACTCAGATACTATTGCTTCCGCTGACTTTGTGCTCTTGAGCTGTTGTATTCGAGCCCTCGTGGCCCCTGGCTTGTATTATACAGCTTGTATTATTTTATTTGTAGAGTTGTGTTGTGATATCTCACCGTGAGTCCCTGATCTCGATCGTGTACCTTGCGTGTATGATTACTGTACATGGTCTGATTTTGGGGGCGTCACAACTTTTCCGTTGCTATCACTATCATTATTATCCCGTGCGTTTTATCCTTGTAAACAACAAGGCCAGAGGGATTGACAACCTCTTCGTACTCGTTGGGAGCAAAGTTATCTGTTGTGTGTGCAGGTCCATGCCAACCGCTAATCTCTGGCGCCATTGTCACCTTCCTGTCGTTGTCGGAGTCCTACTGGAGACAAACCTTGGTATCTTCACCGAGGGAAATTTGCTGCTGTCTACATCTCAACCTTCCACTTTGGGTAACCAACGAGGGGGCGTTAATTCCTACCATCAGACTCCAACAGATACAAGATGGTGGTGAAGCGAACAATGGCGCCGTTCACAACTCAAAGTTGCTTACTTCACCTGGACCTGCACACACAACAAATAACTTTGCTTCCCAACGAGTACAGAGGAGTTGTCAATTCCTCCGGCCTTGTTGTTTACAAAGGATAAAACACACGGGATAATAATGACAGTGATAGCAACGAAAAAGTAAATAAAGCAGTAAATTGATAGCGGGTGTAAACAATATTGGAAATATGGACCGGGGTCCTATGATGTTCACTAGTGATGTCTCTCTCCCAAAAGACGATAAAGTAGCCATGCGAGGTAAAAAAATTACAGCTGGGCAATTGACATGATTATGTGCGCAAACCAATGCTAATTATGCTGTAAAGAAAGGAAGAGGCTCAAAAGCATGGGAGGTACGCCAAGACAAGTAGACCGAAATCCATCTGCATCGACCTACTAATCATCCACCTGGAGATATCTATCCAGAACATCTTGCTAGTATTAAGTTGCGAATCCCACCCAAAGTGTAAACTCAAAGCAACGGACAACTACTTTAAAGAACTTTGCGTAAAGTAAACAATCCTTGCACCCGCAAGTACAAGCACCGTTGTTTTCCCCCTTGTGGCAACAACACATCCCCTAGACTCATGTTTCTTTCACTCAAGCTAGTCATCGGGGGGCATGAACCCACAATCATGCATAACGCTCCCTCTTGGAGTCACTACTTACTACTTGGCCAAATCAATAAACAGCAACAGAGAACATGCAAGAATTACTCCAGAACATAAATATAAAAGATGAGAATCAAATATATTACTCAAACACAATCTGAACATAATCTCATAATCCATCGGATTCCAGCAAACTCAGCATAGCAACGGCAGAAATATTACATATGTGCCTCGATCATGTAGGGAAGCTCACGAGGTCTAATCCATGAAGAACAAAGAGGGGAGGAGAACATCACATAGCTACTGATCATAGACCCATGGTACAAGGTGGACTACTCACGGTTCATCCGGGAAGCATCCATGGTGGTGGAGAAGCTCCCGGAGGTGATTCCTCCCTCCGGCAGGGTGCTGGGAAGAGGTCTTCTGGTGCTCCCGATCTTGGAAGCGCGGCGGCGGCGGAACAGAGGAGAGATCGCGAAAAAGGGTTCCCCTCACGGGGGTTTCTCGTCACGAGGAATAAATAGGCAAAGGGGGGAAGCCAGGGGTCTAGGCGGCCCCCTGGCGCGGCCCCACCCTAGGGCGCGCCGGGAGGGCGCCTGGGGCCCTGGTGGGTCCCCTTTTCCCCCCCTCGGTGATTCCCGAAGCTTCTTCAACGCTGATTTTTTATTGGATTTTTCCCAAATTTTTGGAGCACTTTTAATATGGGGGAAATCTGAAATAGAAAAACAGCAGAAAATAGGAACTGGCATTGGGGTGCACTGAGTTAATAGGTCAGTCCAAATATGATCAAAAGTGTATGAAAGTTCATCAATATCATAGCAATATCACACAAAAGAAGCATGGAGCAAGCAGAAATTATAGATACATTTTGGACGTATCAACAGGTCGAAGGAGAACACATAAACGAAGAAAATGCTAAACCTGAAGGTGAAGCTGATCCTGACGGCCAAGCTAATTCCGAAGAACAACCGGATCCTCAAGCTGTAGAAGGAGCTTTAGCTCGTGTTCGAAGGAGAGTGGACGTCGACTCAATACTCGAAGAGATTCGTCTACCAGGTCGTCCTACCACTCGCTCTCGCACCCGTTTAGCTAACTTATGTGGAAATTTCTCGTTTGTATCCATGCTAGAACCGTCAAAATTCGATGAAGCCATGAAGGACTCAGACTGGATTACTGCAATGCTCGAAGAACTTAATCAGTTCGAGAGTAATAAAGTCTGGTCCCTTGTCGAAAGACCTGATCCCAAGAAGCATAATATCATTGGCACAAAGTGGATTTTTCGCCACAAGCAAGATGAAGATGGTATTGTGGTAAGGAATAAAGCTCGAATGGTTGCACAAGGTTACGCCCAAATTGAAGGTATTTATTTTGGTGAGACTTATGCTCCAATTGCTCAACTTGAATCCATTCGTTTCATGCTTGCTTTTGCAAATTACAATGGTATATTGCTATATCAATTGGATGCCAAAAGTGCGTTTCTTAACGGTGAAATCAAAGAAGAAGTATATGTTATGCAGCCACCAGGTTTTGAAGACCCGAAGAATCCTGATAAGGTGTACATGTTGCACAAGGCCCTATATGGTTAAAGCAAGCACCTCGTGGTTGGTATGAAACACTGAAGGATTTTCTTTTGTAGAAGGGTTTCAAACCAGGAACAACTGACCCGACTCTTTTTACTCGTGCATACAAAAATGATCTTTTTGTGAGTCAAATTTATGTCGATGATATTATATTTGGTTGTACTAACCCTGATATCAACGAAGAATTTGCTCGAATGATGTCGAAGAAATATGAAATGTCTATGATGGGTGAATTGAAGTTCTTTCTCGGACTTCAAATTCGTCAACAGAAGAATAGAACATTTATCTCTCAAGAGAAATATCTCAGAGATTGCTTCAAGAAGTTTGATCTTGTAAACTGCAAAACCATCAAGACTCCAATGCCTACGAATGTCCACCTAGATGCAGATGAGAAGGGAAAACCTTTCGATCAGAAGAAATATCTCTCGATGATCGGTTCGCTGCTTTACCTATGTGCATCTAGACCTGCCATTATGCTACCAGTTTGTATGTGTGCTCGTTTCCAAGTAAATCCAAAAGAATCACATCATATTGTGGTCAAGCAAATTCTTCGATATCTGGCTCACACACCCACTTTGGGACTTTGGTATCCCAAAGGTGCCCAGTTTGATCTCGTTGGATATTATGATTCTGACTGGGCTGGTGATCGACTCGACAGGAAATCTACCTCAGGGACATGTCATTTTCTCAGTAGATCTCTTGTCTGTTGGGCTTCAAAGAAACAGAATTGTGTATCTATTTCTACGGCTGAAGTCGAGTATATTGCTGCCGGTTCATGTTGCACTCAAATTCTGTGGCTCAAGCAAACGCTGAAAGATTATGGTATTCTCGTGAAGAAAATTCCATTGCTATGTGATAACGAGAGTGCTATCAAAATTGCCCATAATCCCGTACAACACTCTCGAACGAAGCATATTGGTATTCGTCATCATTTCCTTCGACATCATGTTCAGCGAGAAGATATTGTTATCAGCCATGTTCGTACTGAAGATCAATTGGCTGATATCTTTACGAAGCCCTTGGATGAGAAAAGGTTCTGTGCACTAAGGTGTGAGTTAAACATATTGGACTCACGAAACGTGTAGTAAGATCATAACTATCGGTACTTTGTATTATATGTTCACTTTCTAGAAGTAGTTTACTTTCGTTGGTTTTTTCAGTTATGTTTCTTTTTCGTCTTTGTTTCTTGTTCGTTTGGTGTTGTCCTATACACATATCACTCAGAGTTTTCCTGTCGTTCGTTTTCTCTCGGATTGATTAAGTATTGGACCCTGTTTTCCCTCTATTCTATCCCCACCCCATCTTTGATTTTCTCTCGTGAACATGTATATTGTACTCGATTAAGATTCCCTTCGAATGTCATTGATTCCGAAGGAGTTTCTATCGAACTTTTATCTACTTTTATACTCGATGTTCGATGAGTTTGTTCTCGGACGGGAAGCAATTTTCTTTCGGTTCGTTGGAATTTTCTTGCGATTACCGCCACAAAATCCATCCGTTGAATACGGAGAGACGCGAGATCTACGCCGTTGGATCAGATTTGACGGTTACGTCAGACCCCTCCCCTATAAATCCTGATCCACCCCACCGGCACAGGTTCTCCACTTCCTCGACTTCGTCTCTCCCCCTCGCACCCGAGCTCTTGCGCGCCGCCGTGCTGTTCGTCGCCGTCGATTCCCTCGCCGTTTCATTGCCGGAAGGAAGTCGCCGGAGGCACTCCCGTCGACGCAGATCTTCATCCGCGCTGTCGTAGTCGCCGTACATCAGCGAGTTAAGGTATGCATGACACTGAACTCGATTCCAATCTTCTCTGTTCATTGAGCTCATATTTGTTCTTGATTTTCACTTATTTTATTAGGTCAGTTTGATCCGTTCAGATCGTTGCACTTTGAGAAATCAGTTTCTAGCATTTTCCATCGAATTCCCATCCGATCTAGGTAAGAAATCCCTCTTCCCGTGGAATTTCTAACTTAGGCAAATCTCACAGATTCATATCGATAGATTTGCGTTTTGAGCAAGTTCTTCATACCAGTCCTTTGTTAGATTTGCACCCGATGAAAATCTAGTCTAGCACTTGCATGAAAATTTGCATCAGACACAAATCCCTCTATATGTTTGCTGCATTCAAAATTATTTTCCTCGAAAACGTTTGGTACATGTTGATATCTTCTCTATTTTCCCTCGTACCTATCTATTTCGCAGGAAAATGTCTGATAACACCGGAAACTTCAGAGAGCCCAAGCGTGCAGGAGGCCGAACAAAAATCATTAACAATTCTGAAGGCCTGTCGGAGGATTTGATTATTGAGAAGAAACTGAGAGCGCCTGAAGGCTCTGTTGAAGATGCTCGAACGAGAGATAACAGGCTGCAAGAGATTCGAAGGCTTCAAGCACTTCGTTGGTATGAATACAAGGAAATTATCCCTCATTGGGAGAGATTGTTTGCACTAAATAATCCATGGTCAGATGTCAAGCCTTTAAGGCCCAAGTGGAACAAAGCCAACCGACCTCCTCCACCACCAAATGCTCACCCATCCACTCTCAAGACCCCAACTGATTTTAAAGAGTTGGTTGCTGCTCGAGCTGAACGAGCAGAAAAGAGAAAGGAAGCCAAGGCCTGGAAAGCTGCTGCTGCTGCTGAGGGCAACGAAAGAGTTGACGAGGATGTTGGTCCTAGCACCAAGTCGAAGGCTAGCAAGAAATCAGCCAAGCGACAGAAAAAGGTCGTCGTTGTTTCCCCACCAGAAGCAACTTCCGACCAAGAAGAAGTCAGTACCGAGCATCAAGACCCTGGTACTGAGGGCTGATGTCGAGGATATTCCTCTGCAAAAGAAGGCAAGCAACAAAGGCATCGGGATCCAGGAGCCAGCAGTTGCGGCTCCTCGAGCAACAATCGATATGACCAACTTGGTTACAGATCCACCCATTGCCACTGCTCCTCCTCGTCGACAAAACCCTCGTCCAAGTCGAAGGGAAAGCAAGCATCAGTGGACGAAGAAGAAGAAACTCTGCTGAAGCGAAAGGAAAGGTTGGCCAAGCAACGTGAACTTGAGGCCAAAGATTTGGAAAAGGCGAAGCTGTTCAACTTCCATAGCCAGCCCAAGGATAAGAAAGCTATGGTTGCCCAGCAATTGGGAATTATTCATCTGGTATCTGAAAAGTACATGCGTCAGCTTGAGAAAAATCCAGCACCGAAAGAAAAGATCGTGGCCCCCTAGTGCCACCGAGAAAGCGGTCACTCCCACAGTCACGAAGGAGAAGGATGAAGCCGCTAGTGCTGCGGAGAAAAATGCTGAGGCTACTGGAGCCTCGAAGGAGGAATCTGCGGCCCTTAGTGCTATAACAAAACAAGTTTCTGCTGCAAAATCCACCAAGGAGGCCGAAAGGAAATCTAAGAAGGCTCGTCTGAAATCCCAGGCAGCTCCAGTCCCTCGTGCTGCACCGACACCAGTTTCCCCTGCTGCACCAGTTGTGTCCGGCCCTTGTGCCGATGAAGAAAGCTCCAACGAAGGAGATTCCACCACCTCTGCTGCATGGGATGCAGTAAAAATTTCAAACATTCTTTGGCGAATGGCCACCACTCCCAACAAAGTGACTCGATATGATGATGTTCCTGCTGAGATTCAAGACCGAATTGCTCGCTACATGATTCAATGGGATGGTTATCTCACCCAAGACCAAAAGGATCGAGAGCAAGAAATTTTCTATTCAAAGCAACTTCGACAAGAAACTGAGGACCTGGAGTCTCGACAGTTTTTCAAGTCCAAGCTTGCTACACTCGCTGAATCAAGAAGAGCACAGAAGGAAAATATCAATGCTGTCAATGACAAGGTTAGACAGATTTTGACAGATATGTGCAAAGAGCACAATGCTGCTCTCACCAAGAGACAATCTCGAAATAGAAAGTCCACTGCCCCATCCTCTGTGTGTGGGACGCCAGAGCCCGAGAAAATATCAAAGAAGAAGAAGTCTGCCGAAGTCGATGCTGCACCAGCTCGAAAAGAAACTGCACCTGCCCCAGCCAAACAACCCACTCCACCCCGAGAAAAAACGCCACCACCTCACCAAGCCACCCCTCCACCTCGCCAACAAACTCCACCACCGCAACAACCCGCTCATTCAAAATCTCCATAACCACCACCCGCTCCCTCACCACCTCGTCAAGTCATTCCCTCGAACACTCCCACTGCTGAGCCCCAATCTCAAGTTGCGACCGAACAGATTGCTCAAGTCGAACAAGAACCCCCTGCCCCAGTTCCTTCAGTGCAGAAAGATTACTCCTCTGCCCAAACTCTGCACGAAGGAGAAGAGTAACAAGTGGATGTGACCACAGTTTTCTCTTGACAAGATGCACCGCCTGCTGAAGATGAGGCCGTTGCCGAAGAAGATAACTCTAGTGATGAGAGTTCTGATGATAGCTCTTCCTCCTCCTCAAATTCTTCGAACATAGAAATGCTAGATGCTTTTGCACAACTTGATGAAGATCTCGAGGGCATGGAGACTGAAGAGGCCGAGATGAATGCGAATGCCGACGAAGGAGATGCCGTCGATGAGCAAGCCGAGGAAAATGCTCCTGTAGCTATCCCAACTCAGGACATTGTCAATGTTCCATCTTCACAACCTCGTCCTGCTGAGCCAATTCTATAGATGCCAGACAATGCAGATGAAGTGTTTCCAGTCGATGAGCTACTCCACTCTACTCATCCGAGAGAAATGCTGCCTTTGTTCCGCCCCGATGTCCCTCGAGGAGGTCCTATCTTCAAGAGGCATGAACACAAGCCATTTTTCTTCGGGCCAAATCCCTACGAGAACCCAAGGAATGCATATTCTCTTCGGTTTTGGACCCAGGAGCAAGCCATCTATTACACTCGTGTGCTTTACAACAAGGCCAGAGTTTTTCAACATCAATATCTTGATATGCCTTCGGTGTACGCCACGTCATGTTTCGAGAATTTTGCCGAAACAATTGATGGACTTCATGCTCACAAGATGTTTGCTCTCGATTCTGGATATAATCCTGAGCTCATCAAGCAGTTCTATGCCACACTATGTCACTGGTGATCCCGAAGACTCAAAAACTTGGAAGTTTGGTTTCATGATTCAAGTCAAAGTGTTTCACATGACTGTTGATGAATTTTTGGCAGTGCTCAACTTGCCTCGGTTCGAAGGATTACCACATAAACTACATGATCTGCCTGCCCCAACTCCTGCTGAATTTTCTACGCTGATGAATCCTGATGTCGTAGGAGATCATTACCCCACTGAGCCCATGCCCAGGCACTTAGTCTTCGAAGCCAAATCCTGGTTCTATATTATGTCGAAGACTTTGATGCCAATGCTCGATGTGCATGATGATTTTCCCATTCCCAATGATGTGCAACTTTCTCTGATGAAGTTAGTCCATGGTCATCCCTTCAATTTTGAAGACTACTTCATTTGTACGATGGTTTCCTGTGCTGATGATCAAAATTCTCACAATCCATATGCCACTTGGCTTATGGCCATCTACAAATATTCTCGGGACGTGCCATTCCCCGTATCAGTTTACCCGAAAATCTTTACTCCACCAGTGAGAGAGGTGTTGCAGATTATTTCTCGTCCCAACGACCATTTTGCTAAGCATACTAGAATGCGAGCACATATGACCGAAAGGAATGTTCGCTCGAAGTTTATCAAGCCAGTGCACCACATGGAAGTATCTCTTCGGTCTCAGCAAATGTTACAACATCACATCGACCAAGATTTCCTGCAGAAGCAGAAGATGATGGATGAAATCAACCACCTGCGCAACATCACAATGAACAATAATCAACTTCTTCATGAATGTCTTCGCAGGGATTGAAAAGGTCTGCGGAAATTCAATTCCCTTGGTCAGCTGCAGCGCCGCGGATTCGAAGAATTTCCTCCTCATCTGCAGAGGCAATGGAGAAATGATGATCGTGTCGATCGACAAGATTCAACAATTCCATTGCTGCCGAAGAATAGGGATGTACTCAGTGTCGATGATTATTATCACATCACTTTGGATGCTATCTCCTCCGACTCTGACCCCGACCAAGAACAACGACGCCAAGCGAGAGTTTACTCTCCACTTCCTCGAAGCCCCAAGACCCCTCCTGAATCGCAACTGGAATCTTCTGGTGATCAGCATTGATTCAGAACTAAGATTACTCCTCGAGTCAGCCGCCCCATTCGACGACCTTCAACACTCGCAGAATCTTCTCGTCGTCGCCAGTGCCGCTCAAGCGAGTAGGGATTTCTTTCGACCCTATTCTCTCGACCTTTTGTACATTGTGATAAAAAGGGGGAGATGTAGTGGCATCGAAGAAATTAGTTTTCTATCGGGGTTAAGGGCTTTGCTTTTTGGTCGTTGAATTTTGAACTTTGAGTTTCTGAGTGGTTTCAACAAACATTCGATTCATATTCGATCTGGTTGTAACTAACTCTAAGTTGGTCTGTGAATTGCTATTTCATCGTAAGATATCTATCTGTTGCTTGCGATACTTAACCTTTTGCAGGAAGTTATCTTTCATATAAATTCAAAGGTTATTCGAGGAGATTGCATATTTCTCATTGAAATTTATCTGGACTGCAATCTTGCTCGCTAAGATTATGATGTTTTTCCCTCGACTCAATTCTTGTAAAATATGCACTTCACTGGAAATTTACATCTTCCGTGCATACATTAAGGGGGAGTATATCATCGATCTTAGCATTGGTTTATCATCCAAAACTCACAACTTTCAAATTATTTATCGATGCATGTTTTGTCAACAATCGTCCAAAAAGGGGGAGATTGTAAGAGCAAGTTTTTCACTCGAAGGTTTTGGAGATTGTTCGACAAAGCAGTAGTGGAACTAATATTGTTTTCGAGTATAAACAGATACTTAGGTTCCGAAAGAATAGAGTTTGCAAGTAGAAGGTCGAAGGACAACTCGCTGCAGCGAAGCTGCAGTCAACTACCGAAACCTTTGAAGGAAGAAGACCTCCCAAAAATGTCATCAAGAAACAAGATGCTCTCGAGTAAAAGCGCAACGAGGAGAAAGCTGAAGCTGGACGAAGACTTAGTCTTTTTACTAGTTTCTCTTTACTTTCTTGAGTCGTAGGAAAAACCGTACTATCAGGAGGGTTTTGCGAGTTGAGATCTTAGTTGAAGTGAATCATCTCTGCTCAACATAAACCCACAAAAGCCTACCGAGAGAAATCTCACTGATTCGAGGGATAGCTCGAAGGAAAAGTCATCGCACTTCGTGCCTTCGAGAAAGAACTTGTTCGGTGAGTCAGCTTACTTGCTCCGCAAGTAAAGCTGCGCAGTGATTGAAATCCGATCGTTGTGGACACGCGTCAAGCGGTTGCATCGGGTCAGTTTAGTCATTTCACCCATCGGGATCGCCACCTATAAATACCCCGCACGTACCCTCCATTTCGGTTTGGCTGCTCCACTGAAGATTCTAAGACAGAAGCACTATGAGCATCCCAAGAGAAAACTCGAGAGAAAACCAAAACTCAAGTCTGAACTGAGTTGAGAAATTCACAAAGACGTAGGTCAAGATTAGCCGATCTTTTTATCTTGGAGAACTGCAAGTCTCCTAGACGGTTAGGCGTCGCGTGTCAAGCAGTCGAAGAGAAATTGTCGCTGCTGAAGGAAGTTTGTAAAGGTCTCGGAGATGTCCTGAATCATCTACCACGAGTGAAAACTGGACACAAGATCGAGGAGTTTGTTGCAGTGGAGAATAGGACGGAGAGAGTCTTGCTCCATGTGTTCAATCACCAGTCCCTCCAACAAGACGTAGCACTTTTCAGTGTGTGAACTGGTTTACCAAACATCGTCGTGTCAGGCTTGTTTTCCTTCTTGTACTTACTTTCAGTATTTACTCTTTGCCTTTTTGCCTTCGATGATTTCCTTCGCTCCCAATCCTTTCGACCCTTGCATGTTTTTCAATACTGTATTTCCTTCGAGATGCCTTTAGTCCTTCGTAGTTTACATGAATTCCTTCTAAGTTCCTTAGAATTTTTAGAAGTGATCATTCACCCCCTCCCCCTCCGATCATTCTTGAGCTTTCACCAAGCGTGAAGGAGGGTTTGTTTGTTGTATTATCTTAAGAGCCGGGCGCACTCATGCCAGTTCCTCCTCGTATTAGGGGTTTACATATTAGACATGCAATCCCGGGTTAAAACTTGTCTAACTTAAGAAGATCATGAATTACCTACTACTTCCTCATGAGCTAAACAAGAGGCACAAAACATAAGATTTTGAATATTTAAGGATAACACATGAATTCTATAATTTTAGGAGTGGTAGTGAAGTACCACGAATAGGAAGGTATGGTGGACTCATATGGAAGATATTGGTTTCAGGGTATGGATGCACAAGCAGTATTTTGCTTAATACAAGGTTTGGCTAGCAAAGGCTTTGAGAGAACAGACAATTGATGACGACTTAGATGAAAAACATATAAATCATAAACATTAAGGTGAGCATAACACATCAAGTTGCCTTCCTTGTCAACATAACACTTCAAGCATAATAACATAAAGGTTTTGGCTATGTCGCTACTTTGAGAAAATCATGCTTGTTGTTATGAACAAAGCTATGTTTGCCAAGATTAAATAAAATTTTCAAATCCATACCTGATATAAGACCTGATATAAGGTCAATACTCCCCATAAGAATCAGCATATAAGGTTTGGTTGCGTGAAGAGAATACCGAGTGCAGCGAAGGAACCAATAGACTTCTCATTAATATTCCATCATAGACGACTCCACACTCACGGATACAAGACTCTCCACAAAGGAGTGATAGACCTCAATGCAAACACCTATTTCATATAATAACTTCCGTAGACATGATACGACTCTACTGGACTATAAAAGACGAAGATAAAGATAAAGATATCGGGAACTCCCCCAAGCTTGGAACAAGCTAAGGGGATGCCATTACCCGAGGAGATTTCACTCCTCATTCTTGTTCATGTTGATCACGTAGTCCTTGGTGAAGCACTTCCATGGAAGAGGTTCTCCGGTATCATATGAGGTTTCAGTCTCCAAGATCCTGCACTTAGCACCCAAACCCATGCGCAGAAACTTTAGTTCATACTCACAGTTCTGGTCCTGGAGATCATAAATCTTCCCTTGGAGCTCAATCAATTTTTCTTTCAGTTCGGTCACGCTTGACTACATCTCCTTCATCTCCTTCTTGTAGTGTTCCTTTAGATCGTTGCTGATGTTGAAGTTGGCTTCAACACCACGCTCGGCCATCTTCTTGTACTTGAAGACTTCATGCTCCACTTCTTCCAGCCTAGCCTAGATGCTCCCCTCCTTGACAGGTCACTTCATATCTTCTTGGTGGAGGACACCATCCTCCAACCGAACCGTTTGAGGGTGCTTCTTCACCTCAGCGAGGTAAGGTATGGTGACGTTGACGACGAACTTGTCCTTGGGGGAACTTTGGGGAAGCCATGGCACCTAGGTCTAGCTGAAATATTTCCTGGCAGAAACAACTCGAAAAGAAAACACACGAAATCGAGAGATACAGTGCCGGGACGATCCGGGCAAATATATAGCAAAAATTTCTGCAACAGAAGGAAAGTAACAAACCAAAGTGGGCTCAGTGACGGAATCCTGGGTGCCCAGGCAGCCTCCCAGCGCGGCCAGGAGGTAGGCCACGCTAGGGGGGTACCTAGACCACCTGGAGATCCTCTCCGGCTCCACTTAGGCTTCGAATTTTCCTAATTTTGCAAAAACCCGCAATAAGGAACTTTTACTGATGTTCGCGATGTTTCCTTACCGTAATGCATACCTTTTCTTATTCTGCTTCTGCTGGTGTCTGAAACAGGGCCGCAACATATTCTTCATGAGTTGTTGTGTGTATCAAATTCACATCAACATTGACAGGGTCTCCTGCCATGTAATGCTTGAGTCTCTACCCATTCACAACTTGAGGTTTGGTGCCGTCAAAATTGTTAATCTTGATTGCACCGGAGCGGTAGACTTCTTTGATATGAAATGGCCCTTCCCATCTGGAAAGTAATTTACCTGGAGAAAACCTGAAATGATATCTAAACAACAAAACTTTGTCACTAACATTAAATTCACATTTCAAAATCCTTCTATCATGCCACTTCGTTACCTTTTCCTTGAACATTTTAGCACTCTCGTAAGCTTCACTTCTCCACTCATCTAGGGAAGTCAAGTTCACGAGGAGCTTTTTACCAGCTAATTTTGGGTCAACATTAAGCTCTCTAACAACCCAGAAAGCTTTGTGTTCTAACTCTAATGGCAAATGGCAAGCCTTGCCATAGACCATCTTATAGGGAAACATGCCCATGGGGTTTTTGGAAGCAGTTCTATACGCCCACAAAGCATCTCCTAACTTCTTTGACCAGTCCTTCCTAGAACTGCTAACTGTCTTTTGCAAGATCAACTTGATCTCTCTGTTGGTGAGCTCAACTTCCCCACTAGTTTGAGAATGGTACGGTGAAGCAATTCTATGATTGACATTGTACTTAGCTAAATATTTTTTTAAAGCTCCATGTGTGAAGTGTGATCCTCCATCAGTCATGAGGTACCTTGGTACACCAAACTTAGGAAAAATTACATCTTTGAGCATTTTCAAATATGTCTTGTGATCAACACTCTCAGTGGGGATTGCTTCAACCCACTTGGTTACTTAATCAACAACTACTAAAATGTGAGTGTACTTGTGTGAAGGAGGAAAAGGACCCATAAAATTAAAACCCCATCAATCAAAAGGCTCAATCACTAGAGAGTAATTCATAGGCATCTCATTCCTCCTACTAATATTACCAACTCTCTGACACTTATCACAAGATAAGACATAATTCCTAGCATCCTTAAAGAGAGTAGTCCAATAAAAACCGGATTGGAGAACCTTATGTGCGGTCCTCTCACCGACATGATGTCCTCTGTAGGGACTATCGTGACATTGTATGAGAATGTCCCTCTGCTCGTGTTCCCGTATGCATCTTCTCACGATGCCGTCCGGACCTTCTTTGAAAATATGTGGGTCATCCCAAAAGTAATGCCTCAAGTCATGGAAGAACTTCTTCGTTTGCTGAAATGTTAAACCTGGAGGCAAAAACTTCGCAACGATAAAATTAGCATAATCTGCAAACCAAGGATCGGAGAGAGATTGTACTTTTACAACGGGTAGTTGTTCGTCCGGAAAACTGTCGTTGAATGGAATGGGATCATGCGGTATATCTTCCATCCTTGAAAGATTATCCGCCACCGGATTGTCTGCTTCTTTTCTATCAACAATCTTCAAATCAAATTCTTGAAGAAGGAGTACCCACCTGATGAGCCTTGGTTTGGCATCCTTCTTCTCCATAAGATACTTAAGGGAAGCATGGTCAGTATGAATAATAACTTTAGAATCAACAATATACTACCTAAACTTATCACAAGAAAACGCTACTGCTAAGAATTCCTTCTCAGTAGTAGCATAATTCTTTTGAGCACTATCAAGGGTTTTGCTAGCATAATGTATAACATCAAACTTCTTATCAACCCTTTGTCCTAAAACAGCTCCAACATCAAAATCACTAGCATCACACATAATTTCGAAGGGGAATTTCCAATCAGGTGGTTGTACTATAGGAGCGGTCATTAAAGCTTTCTTAAGAACTTCGAAGGCTTCCTTACAATCTTCATCAAATACAAAAGGAACATCCTTCTGGAGAAGATTAGTGAGGGGTCTCGAAGTCTTAGAAAAGTCTTTAATAAATCCTCTATAGAAACCAGCATGACCGAGAAAACTACGAATACCTTTGATGTCCCTCGGATAGGGCATCCTTTCAATAGCTTCAATCTTTGCCTTGTCCACTTCAATTCCCCTCTCGGAAATCTTGTGACCAAGGACGATCCCTTCGTTAACCATGAAGTGGCACTTTTCCTAGTTTAGAACTAAATTTGTATCGTTGCATCTTTGCAAAACTTTATTAAGATTGTGCAGACGGTGGTCAAAGGAAGTTCCATAGACGGAGAAATCGTCCATGAAGACTTCCACAATATCCTCACAAAAACCATGAAAAATAGCAGACATGCATATCTAAAATGTAGCAGGTGCATTGCATAAACCAAAAGGCATACGCCTATAAGCATAAGTACCGTAAGGACACGTGAAAGTGGTCTTCTCTTGATCAGCAGTATTAACATGGATTTGAGAGAAGCCAGAATACACGTCGAGATAGCAAAAGTGGGTGTTTTTGGACAACCTCTCTAGCATTTGATCAATTGAGGGCAAGGGGTAATAGTCCTTCCTGGTTGCCCTGTTCAACTTCCTGTAATCAATAGACATTATGTATCAAATAACAACTCTTTGAGGTATTAGTTCATTTTTATGATTAGGAACAACAGTCATACCTCCTTTCTTAGGAACACAATGAACTGGACTTACCCACTTACTATCAGCTATAGATTAGATGATACTTGCAGATAGAAGCTTGAGAATTTCATTCCTAACCACGTCCTTCATCCTGTGGTTCAACGTTTATTGATGATCAAGAACTGGTTTAGCATCGGGCTCGAGATTGATAGTATGTTGGTAAATCGATGGACTAATTCCTTTAAGGTCATCAATGGTATAGCCAATGGCACCACGGTGTCTACGAAGTGTGTCCAATAATCGCTCTTCTTCAAATCCTGAAAGGTTAACATTGATAATAACAGGATATATTTTCTTTTCATTTAAATAAGCGTACTTGAGTGTATCAGGAAGTGGTTTGAGATCAAACACCGAGTCTTCTTTGGGTTGTGAGATGATTCCTAAAGGTTCAACCGGAAGGTTGTGCTTCAGGATAGCAGATTGCCTTAAGAACATCTAACTCGTTTCTTTATTGCATATGCATATAATTCTCGTGGTGTTCCATATATTGCTGCAAAGGATCATCAGGAGGAATAGCAATGGAAGCAATATCTTCAATAATCTTATCATTACTAGGCAAATTGGTACCGCAAGGATGCTTAGAGAACATAGAAAAGTTAAATTCATATGGATCACCGTTGAATTCAACAGAAACTTTACCTTTCTTGCAATCTATTATAGCTCCACAAGTGTTGAGGAAAGGCCTACCAAAGATAATAGGGCAAAAATTACCGTGTATTGAACCAAGTACTAGAAACTCCGTAGGATACTTTTCCTTTCCACATAGGACTTCAACATCTTTCACAATTCCAATGGGAGAGATAGTTTCTTTGTTTGCTAGATAAGTAGTAACATCAACCTCTTCAAGTTCACAGGGTGAAAGCTCACCCATGATCTCCTGATAGAGTGAATAAGCAATGGCGCTAACACTCGATCCCAAATCACATAGCCCGTAATAATTGTGATCTCCTACTTTAACAGATACAACTGGTGTACCTAAAATAGGTCCTTTATTCTTGGCTGTAACAATGTTAGTGGAAACAACACAAAAATTTATTTTAGAATTTAAAACATCACTAGTAACTAGATCCTTAACCACCACAACTTGAGGATCGACCTTGATCTGGTCCTCAGGCAAGTCAGTTCTTCTCTCACTTTTATTTATTATGCCTGTCACAAAAGAGTGCTCCCTTATCCTTGCGGGAAAATGGGGTTTTCCATATATAACTGCAGGCAAAATAGGGTCAACAATATTAATATCAACAGGTAATTCTTTGAAGGGTTTATGGCACTGATCCTTCTCCTCCTTAGAAGAGTCAATATGAGAGGCAAAGTTCTTACAAAAAACAATCATTAGCTGGGAATCAAGACCAATTTTAGAGCAAAAGGTATTAAAGTAATCAGTTTTCACATAGCTCTCAATATAATCAAGCTCATATATTTATAACGGGTTCAATACCTTTATCAATTTCCTAGTCTTCAGTGTTCTTCTGAATTATCTCAATGAGATCCCATCTCTCTTCAATGCTTCTCGTTTGAAATACCCCACTACAGGACGCATAAAACATCTCCTTATTCTGACGAGAAAGCCTGGCATAAAAAATTGTAAGTATAATATCCTTGGGGAGCTCATGAATAGGAGATTTGAGCATTAGGGACTTCAGTATCCCCGAAGCTTGAGCGATGCTTTCTCCGTCGCGAGACTAAAAGTTATAGATATAGTTCCTGTCTCGATGAATTCCATGAAGAGGATAAAACTTTGTATAAAAGAGAGACATAAGCTCTTGCCAATTAAGTAAATGTGAGTTATCGAGGAGCTTATACTAATCTGAAGTTTTATCTATAAGTGTTACGAAGAATAATTTCTTCATGACAAACTCCATTGACACACCTGCAAGCTTAAATAATGAACATAGTTGTGATAAATATAGCAAGTGATCACATGGATTTCTGTCTCCTGCATAACGATTAGACAAGACATAATCGATGAGGAATCGCCTCCAACAAGTCTTGCTATCAGCTACTTACGCAAACATAACACCTATCATATCCTTGTCCTCCTCTTCGCATCCCGACGAAGAAGAAGCAGTCAAGGCACACACACGTTGATCAAGTTGTTAAGATTATCCCAGTTGATGTTGTCTATGAACAAGGAGTAGGTCTCAAGTCGTCCATAACCGTGGACACGGCTTCTCGAAAAGATTTAACCCTGCAGGGGTGTACCAACTTCCCATTACAAGGCTCCGCACGCACGCCCATCTCTCTCAGTTAGGCCCATTAAAGACACTCATTGAAGAGTTGTTCCGAGAGAACCGGACGTCATAATCCCTCTAACTAACAACGAACAAATACGGGTGGCCCCCGGGGAGTCGACATGCAGATCAGGAGCCGTCCACGCTCTCGTCCTGGTCTCTTCCATCTCAACTGGGTTTGGGTTTACCACCCCACTGGTCCGGTTTATTTTAAATCCACTGGCTTGCAGACTAGTTACGCACACGGTTTTCAAATGGTAAATCAGCTTGGGCCACCACTAGAAATGTTCGAAGATAGGTAGGTAAGAAAAGGGGACCCCATAGAATCCCACACGCGGTTGGGCACGCTCAGTCTTAAAACCAATACCCGGAACTCGGATCCTAGGTGACTCGAATGGAACAAAGCGTCGGGCGGGATAGCGTCGTCGAGTATAGTCAACATTATAATAATCATATCATCCACAACAATATAATAACGTGATAGCCCAATCCAAGGATTAACAGGATAACAGTTGATAGCATCCTAGCATGCATACTAGCAGTGGCTGAGCAGCGAGCAATAGTAACATAGCCGAACAAGGTTTGCTGGGATATGGAGGACATGGTTATTTGGGTTTATTTGAGAGGCATGAATATGAAGTGGTAGGATCAAGAAATCGTTCTATCCTACTCCTACGCACGAGTGAACTGAAAGTTATAAGCATGATATATGCTCCCCCTTACCTGATGAGAAGACGAAGCCGAAGGTGTAGTCGATCGCAAGCTCGCGTCGTCTCCGATAGTACCCACGGGAGCACACGAGAAGGAAACACTGGAAATACAATCGACGAACAAGCATCTATTACTAAGAAGCAATCACGAGCAAGCAACAACAAAAAGGCAACACGAGGCAACGCACTACGATACAAGTCTACCGTCGAGAGAGGTTACTAACAGGTTAAGTGGGGTATCCGTCACACTCGACGGTACTGCACATTTATCATCGTTTCAAGTTGTTTAACTACACAACGTGAGCAAAGGTTGTTAACATGCCATCTCACCCAAGCATGGCATATCACACAATCATGGCAAGAGGTGAAGCATAAATAAACTATCCATTCTAGTCACTTTAAGTGTGGGGTGAAACCTATACATGGCAACTACTACGGACCCCACAATATTTATTGCCTTTGGTACAGTTCTGTCCTAAACATAATTTTATTATTTTTATTAGCAAGGAAGAGCAGCATAAACACAATCTACACGAAATTCTAGTCAAGTTACATGTAAAGAACATTTTATTCGCAACCACGGTGAAAAAGTTACGACCTATTATATTTACGGTGCAAGCAGTGTAAATAGCAGGTAACAACATGTAAACAAGGTCAAGCATGGAAAAGGGAAACATTTTACTAAACTAGACAAAATGCTAAGCAAGTTACATATTAAACTCGTCTCGATCCGACAAACTATTGAAAAGATATGACACTCGCAACATTACAACACAATCTGCCAATTAAAAAGCCTAGGAAAGCAAAAAAACATTACCGGGCCGAATCTTCTATTAACGGGCTAAACAGTACTGGGCGCTAAATAGCTATCGAACGCATACAGGCGCTAAACAGAGCTGGGCCGAGCCCACTACCGCAACAGAAAAGAAAAAAAAAGGGGCGTACTCACCATGGGCCTTGGCCCAGCTGCAGGGGCGGGGGATAGCGCCGCTTTCCCTAGGCGCGAGGAGGGGCGCTGGATGGGGCAGCTCGAGCTGGGCCGGTGATTGCGCGACTGGAGATGGGCCGCATGTGCAAGGCCGGCCCAGGTCGGCGGCTGGCTGCCGGTTCGCCCGATTCCCGATCGGATCGGGGCACTGTGGCCGGCGGCGGCCGTTCCGGCGATGGCCGCGGCTCTGGCGAGCATTTGGGCGGCGCGAGGTAGAGGAACGAGACGTGGCATAGAAGAGGCCATGGGGTGGCGCGGCATGTGCTCCGGTTCGAGGAGGGCCACGGCCATGGTGCGGGCGGCGGGCGGCTCCGGCTCGAGGTTGCCGTCCATGGCGCCGGTGATGGGTTCCTGAGCGCAGAGAGGAGAGGAAGGAGGTCAGGGTGAGGAAAGAGGGAGGAAGAGAGGGAGGCGACGAGGGGGCATGACCTGCGGGCAGCAGCTCGTCGGCGCGGCGAGGCGACGACGGCGAGGTGGCTCGCGCGGGAGGAGCTCGGGCTCGGGGCTTCGGGCGCATCGGGAGGCCTCCAGGGTCTGGTGACGTGGAAAGTCCTAGGTGGTCCGATCCAGATCGGACGGTCCAGATTATCTGGTCTGGATCTGGAGGTGTGGGTTGGTGGGAGGATGCGAGGTGGCGGCGGCGGAGAGGTCTGGCGCGGAATTGGAGGGAGGATGTCTGGGTGTGGGCACCCCGGACTATATGTCCGAAGCGGCCAGCTGTGCATACCTTCATGCTCACATGATCAGTGTCGCATGACGCACAACTCGACAATGGATATCACAGTCACAAGTTCATACAATACCGAATATAAAGTCATACATAAACATAGTCTTACACGGCCTCATCGGGCTCAAATGGCAGCGGAATAAGCAAAAGCAAGATAGATAGCAGCATCACAATCCACAGGCAAAGCTCAGAGCGTAGCACATCCTAGTACTCGTCAGTCGCGTCATCCGTGGACTCCGGCTACTCGAATAGTTTTTACTCTGCAGAGGTTGTACGCTTTACCCACAACATTCGATACATCCGTCGTGAGTCCCCACAGTTCGTCATACCTCAGTATGCGGTTTTCGAATAATCGACCATAGTCTTCCCCTTGTCTATCCTAGTATAGGTGAATCTACCCCTTGCGTACTACATGGACTGTCCGCGTGTCAGTTCATGCTCCTCTTGGACCCAAGCCTGCACTGTAGTCGAAGAGCACCAAGGTTCCCTCTGACACCAAGCCTAGCGAATTTTACCACTCGACTTCGAGGTCTATCAGATTCGTGGAATCAAACATCCATGTGTAGTTATAATACCCCCGTACTAAGATAAACAAGCTTCCAACTAGCCCTGTCCCATACCAGAGTATTGTGGTTGTACTGTAAGACTAGGTTTCGGCGGCAGTTATGGAGAGTCCCTCCAAACTTTGAATATGTTCAACGATGTTTTTAACAACCACAATTTTGGCCATCACACCTTCTTAGATGTATGCCATCACACTAGGGTGGAGCAAGATTGATGAAATTATTATGTTGTCAATAGTTCTTTAGCAAGGCAAGGGATCAGGATCATCGGTGTCCAATTTATTTCTCCCAAATAGGTAGGCTTACAAGGTATGTGGTGGTTCACCTAATAAACTAATACAATTCCCAACCCAAAATGTGTAATGATAATAGCATGATAATAAAATGGTACAAAGAAAGTAAAAATGTAGGACAAGGGTTAAGTTTTTGAAGATGGCTTGCCTTCCTCGGCGGTGTCTCCTGGTACGGCTTCTTCGGCTTGGAAGGAGTCTTCACCTGCAACGTCAAGCGTCTCGTCTACACGTTGCGGAAAATAGCACACAATTACCATCACATCATTCAAGCAAACATTCAACTAACAAAACAATCATTTAGAACTCAATCAAATCATCACATGAGTCATGCCAACAAGTATAATCTGATTAACACATGTGGGCAGAAGTTTTAATGGTGGTTTAACAAGTTCATGGGGCTAAGCTATGATTAAGCAACACACTACATAAGAGTTTACATAAGACATTTTTATTTTTATTGCCTTAGGTCATGTTTTTATTTAATAAATTTAATTCAAAACAATACAATAATTAGCTATTGTCCAGACACAACCATAATAAATTTTAAACATAATTAATTTATTAACAGAGAATAAACTAAAATTACACTAAACATGAAATATTAGCAATATTGATAACTTGGTCCCTAATTTTTATTTATGCAATCACCAATTCCACTCATACAGAAAAATAAAGCATAAAAGTTGGATCAGACCAAAATTTATTTCATATTTTTATGACCAGTAATGATTTTTGTAATATTGTTTTAGTTCTGCAAAGCAAATAATAAAGATAACAGTTCTACAAAGCACAAGGAAATATTTCACCCAGGATGAAATTGTTTTCTGGGTGTTGGGCCTATTTCAATCCGTGTATTAGTTATGTTAATAATTCCTACAGAAGTTTGTACCTATTGCAATTTAATTATCTAATAACATAATAAATAGCTATTGACTAGGAAAATTCTTATAAAAAATTAGACCTAACTTATTTCAATATTATAGATGTTAACTGAATTTATATTAAGCAGTAATATATACAACTATTAATAAAACATATTCCAAGTTTTGTTTATCTTACTTAATTATTATTTAAACTATACCATAGTTATATACTAATCAGAGAAAAGAAAATTTAATACATTTTTCTGAATTAAATTTATTAACTGAGAGTTTGATATTATTATCTAAATAACAAGTAATACAGTATTATAAAATAAACTACCACAATTTTATTTAACTAAAAAAAGGTTCTAACCATGAAGAAAAATAGAGATTAATCAGAGGAGAATAATAAAATTTACGGTATATTTTTCTGATGCTTAGAGATTTTTATAGTATTATTTAATCTTGCGCGATTTAATAAAACTGCTGAAAAGATAGGGGGCCGGCCTAATTTATCTCTCGCCCTGGGGCGCTACTTCACTTTGGGCCAGGCCTGCTTAAGTTTTTTTTAAATGAAAGGGTCCGGGACGCTGTAGGCCGTCGGATCAGAGCCGATCGGACGGCCGTGGGGTTTCTTCCCCACGAGCTCGGTCCTGTGCGTGCATGGCGCATGCACAGCGGACAGGAGGGACGAGAGTATCATCGGGGAAGCTTCCGGCAGCGGTTTGCGACATGGAGTGGCAGCGGGGGTGTGGCTCGACAAGGGCGTTCCGTTTTTGGGGCTCGGGGAAATGAACGACATCGCGGAAGTCGAGGTACAGCGGCGGCTCGGCGTCGTCTCCTCCTTGGATGCCTCACTGAGCTTCGCGAGAGGCAGAGGGGCGGGCGCACCGGCCTCCCCTCCTCCTCCTTCCTGCTCCTCCCCTCCTCCTACTCCTTCCTCCAACTTCTTTCTCTTCTCTCGGCCTCTGGTGGGGTGGTGCAGTGGCGGGGTGTGGGGCGAGTGGCTGGTGTGGAGAGGGTTCCCCGGGCGTCCCCTTTTATAGCCGAGCAGAGGGGAGGCTGTAATGGGATGGAACGGCTAGCGGCAATGGCTGGACTCCATGCGAGTGATCCGTGGCCTCGCCACTGGCTGGGTAAGAGGGGCGGCGGGAGAGCTCGTCAGAGAGCGCAGGCGGGTAGGTTCCGAAGTGGGAGTCGCCGGCCACATCGCAGCGAAGGATTGGGGGTACATTTGGGTTATCAGGCCACGTTAACGATCCGAGGGCGTTGTCTCTAGTTGGGGAAACGGAGCGAGGGTTGACCGGTGGGGGTTCGAGAGAGAGATGAGAGATGAGAGAGACAGAGAGCTTACGAGAGAGAGGATCTCTCTCTGCTGCGTGGGAGAGAGAACGTGAGAGAGGGAGGTTACAGGGAGAGAGACTAAGGGGTGGTGGTGGTTAGGCTAGTTTTCATTATTTTTTCTTGGTAATAATTTTGTCTGATTAACTTGATGAAAAAGGAAATTCGGAGTTAACACATAAAAGAATAAAAACACCCAAGGAATTTTTGTTGGAGAATTTATTAATATACATTTTTCTTGATGAGTTATGAAGGTCATGCATACACCTTATTATGATTTTATGTAGTTAAGTGATTTAGTTGATAATTGTTTGATTTATTTCTAACCAGCAAAAGGTTAAGGCCTAAGGGATTTGTGGTGATTGATTAATTCATGCATTATTATTATTATTATTATTATTATTATTAATATACAAATACTACATAGAATATATAAAGTTTTATATTCCTCATATATTTGCTTCACAAATAGGAACACAAGAAACTAAAAGGAAATGCAAGTTAAAATGAAAAGGAGCTAAAGAAAGTAGAGTTGGGGTTACTACTATGCTTGATCATGTTTGTGTAGATGTGATCATCTCAAGATGATTTAGTTATGTGGGGAAGAAATGATCTTGCCGAACTACTATCTCTCCTAAGCACATGAAATCAATCTTCATGATCACTACTACAAGAAGAACTCACACAATTTCAAGCATTAAAACAAACAACAGAACATTTCATGCAAGGTTTTTGTTGCTCTCATTTTTGGCTACCTAAGTTAACAGAAGAGCAAAAGTTGGGATGTGACATAGGGTTTGCCTAAAATGTCTAGGGTAGCCTACTATATATAGTAGGTGGGTGTTTGGGAGGGGTTTCGGGCCACAAAATGGCCCTTTTCGGGTCCAATTTTTGGGTGGGCTAGAATCTGAAGATAAGAGGGGAATCCGGGGGTCCAGCTATCAGCGCACGCAATATTTTTAAAAACGCCCCTGGAGTTATACCGGCTAGTATGCCTGGCACATCCGAACGTTCACCAACCAGACAAAGTCGGAAACACGCGAAATTCAAAACACCACCTCAAAGCACCGAACTGATGCCGTCTGCAATGTATAACGCCAAAAGAGAACGTTGAACACCTCCCGATAAAATAACCCATTTAAATATAAATGGGGGGGGGGGTTCCGCACCGTTGGTGATGGCTGGTCTTGTGCCGAAAGTGGCGACGGTGATCGGGTGACTTTCCCGGTGCCGCAACGAGGTCGTGTGCCATTGGGAAAAAGGTTCGGTCCCGCATCCGATACGAGAAAAGGGGGGAAATATTCACCGATTATTAATTCAGCGAAGAAAACACTGCAAACAACACAGGCAATCAACAAAATAAAGCAACAAACAATTTTTTAATTAGGGTGGAATTTCCGGGCTGTTACATATCTCAAGGTGGATGATTAGTAGTAGATTCAGATGGATTTCGGTCTACTTATTTTGGGCACTGCCCATGCTTATGAGCCTCTTCCTTTCTTTTGTAGCATAGTTAGCATTGCGGTGCGTTTATAATCCTGTCAATTTCCCATCTGTAATTTGTTTACTTCGCATAGCAGTTTTATCGTCTTTTGGGAGAGAGACATCACAAGTGAACATCACGGGACTCCGGTCCATATTCTCATCACTGTTTACAAGCTCATTTATTTTCTCGCATTTACTTTCAGTTGCTATCATTATCATTATTCCTTGTGTTTGATCCTTTGTAAACAACAAGACCGGAGAGATTGACAACCTCTCTGAACTTTGTTGGGAGCAAAGTTAATTGTGTTGTGTGCAGGTCCGCGTCAGGTGTGCCGCTGACACCTACTTATCATCGCAGGAGTCCTACGGGAGACAAACCCTATCCTCTACATAGGGGAATTTTTCTGCTTCCTACATCTCACCTTCCACTTGGGTTAACCAACAAAGGGCGAGAAGCCATTACCACTTCCACGCCATCAACCACCACAGTAGTGGGGCGTTTCCCGAAAAGCAACGAACCAATAGTAGAGGTGTCCATAAGGACAAAAAGTAGCAACAGCAAAATAAAAACAGAAATATAAAAGTTTCCTTACCAGCTTCACTTACTAATAGCGCTACGCTCCCCGGCAACGGCGCAAGAAAATAGTAATTGATGACCCTCAACTGTAGGATATCTATTGTAGCGTTTTCGGTAAGTAAGAGTGTTGAACCCAACGAGGAGTAGAAGGTATTGATAAGTGACTTTGGTAAAGGAATAACTGCAGGCACTGAAAGATAACTTTTTAGGGGTTTTTTGGTATAAGCAATGAGAAGGTAGAAACAATAAAAGTAATAGGTACTGAGGAGTAACAAGTGGCCCAATCCTTTTGAGAAAAGGATAAGCCTAGCAACTGAACTTATAAAGGCTAAATCATTCTTGATGACACACGGGAGAGGTAGTCATGTGCTTTCGCCATATTCCGTATCAGTACTATGTTTTTTGTTGATAAGTGTTGAGTGGATGGACCTATGCTAGCACACCTTCTAGACTAATATAAGTGTAATCTTATGATTAAACTCCTTGCAAGTATCTAATACGTCCAAAATGCATCACTATTTTATATAGTAATTATTTCTTATTCATTGAGATATTTCATGATATGACGCAGTTCATATGTTGCTTTGGCTTAATTTACACAGTTTGGAACTTTCCGGTGCCGAAGCAGCATACGCAGGATTCAGCGGTAAAAAGTGGACGATGAGTTGCTGAAGAAGAACACCTCCAAATTAACCGAAAATCAACGGAGGGTATTTTTTAGATGAATGACGAAGACACGCCGAAGAGGGGCTAGAGGGGGCCACAGGGTGCCCAGGTTGCCACCTGGCGCGGCCCCCACCATAGCTGCGCCGGGAGGGTGTCTGGACCCCTGGGGCCACTCCCGGCTCCCCACTCTGGCCTATATATCACACATCGTCCAAAAAACCTAAAAAGAGAGAGTTTTCGGAGCTCCGCCGCCGCTCCGTGGCGGAAACCTACAGAGGAGAAAAAACATCTTCGGCGGGCAGATCCCGCCGGGGAGAACACCTCCCAGACGGGGAGATCGTCGCCATCGTCATCACCATCGTCACGGGAATCATCGAGATCATCATCAACATCATCGCTAACATCAGCACCATCTTCATCTTCATCCAATCTCACCTCACAAGTTCAACTTGTGTTGTAATCCGTACTATCTATCCTCTCTACTCTACCGGTGTTGATTACTACCGTGTGATGAATGCTAGTGAGTTTTTTTGGAGAAATATCATTGTGTCCAGATTGTTTATAATCTATTTATCCCCTCTGATCATGATCTCTTTTATGTCTTGTGAATAGTTACTTTAGTTCTTGAGGACATGGGAGAAGTCTAGTTGCTAGTAGTCATATGATGTTGAAGTAATATGTGTTGTTTGATATTTAAGTTGTGTTGTTATTTTCCTAGTGGTGTTGTGTGAGTAGAACACTCAACACTTCGCCTTATTAAGTACCTAGGGAATGCATTGTGTACAAATAATGCTTACGGTGGGTTTCCGGAGTGACAGAAACCTGAACTCCAGTTCGCACGCTTTTGCACAAGGGAACAATGGATCATCGATCGTATAGCTATGGTTAGGCTTTTGCCTTAATTACTATCTTGTATTTGCGGATTCTTGCAAGGTGTTTAATCATAAGAGTGTAATTATCTTAGTCTATAGGGTGCACTAGCATAGATCCACCCACTCAACACTTATCAACACAGCACATAGTACCGATACGGAATATGGCGAAAGCACGTGACTATTTCTCCCGTGTGTCCTCAAGAACGCTTTAGCCTTTATAAGTTCAGTTGCTAGGCCTATCCTTTGCTCAAAAGGATTGGGCCACTTGTTACTCCTCAGTGCTTTTCACTTTGCTCGCTTTTACCTCTTTGTTGCTTATATAAAAAACCCCTAAAAAGTTATCTTTCAGTTCCTGCAGCTATTTCTTTGCCAAAGTCACTTGCCAATACCTTCTGCTCCTCGTTGGGTTCGGCACTCTTATTTATCGAAAATGCTACAAATGATCCCCTACAATTGAGGGTCATCAGCATCCGCAAATACAAGGTAGAAATTAAGGCAAAAGCCTAACCATAGCAATAAGATCAAGGATCCATTATTCCCTTGTGCAAAAGTGTGCAAACTGGGGTTCAGGTTTCTGTCACTCCGGCAACCCACCGTAAGCATTATTTATACACAATGCATTACCCTAGGTTCTTGACAAGGCGAAGTGTTGTGTGTTCGACTCACACAACACCACTAGGTAAATAACAACACAACTTAAATATCAAACAACACATATTACTTCAACATCATATGACTACTGACAACTAGACTTCTCCCATGTCCTCAAGAACTAAAGTAACTACTCACAATACATAAAAGAGATCATGATCAGTGGTGATAAATAGATGATAAACAATATGGACATAACAATATTTCTCCAAAAAAACTCAATAGCATTCACCACAAAAGAGTAATCAACACCGGTAGAGTAGAGAGGATAGATAGTACAGATTACAACACAAGTTGCAATTGTGAGATGAGATAGGATGAAGATGGAGATGGTGATGATGTTGGGGATGATGTTGATGATGATCTCGATAATGCCCGTGACGATGGTGATGACGATGGCGACGATCTCCCCTTCCGGGAGGTGTTCTCCACGACGGAATCTTCCCACCAGAGATGTCTTTTCTTCTCTGTAGGTTTCCACCACGGAGCGGCGGCGGAACTCACGAAACTCCTCTCTTTTTAGGGTTTTCAGATGACGAGGAATATATAGGCCAGAGGGGTGAGCCGGGAGTGGCCTCAGGGGTCCAGGCGGCCTCCCGGTGCGCCCCTGGTGGGGGCCGCGCCAGGGGGGCGCCTGGGCACCTGGTGGACCCCCTCTGGCTCATTTTCAGGGAAGCTTCGTTATTCTTATGGAAAATATCCTCCGTCGATTTTCAGCACATTTGGAGATGTTCTGTTTCGGCAACTCAATGTCCACTTTTCTTTGCTGAATCCTGAGTCTGCTGTTTTGGCATCGAAAAGTTGAAAACTGTGTAAAACAAGCCAAAACAACATAAGAATAGCATCATAACATGAAATATATCAATGAATAGGGGATTACGATATAAAATAGTGATCCATTTTGGACGTATCACCACCCGACAGATCCTTTAGCTGCTCTTGTCTTCTATGCTCATCACCTTAAGTGAGGACTCGAATAAGCATAGAGTGATACGCGAGGTTTGAGTTTGTACTCATTCCTTTGTAAAGTTCTTTTAAACTGCTGCATGTAAAAGGAATACGCTACCTGTGCGTCACCGGATTGCTTTCCCTCTCTCTTTTGCTTCCCTTGTTTCATAGTTAAATCCGAAGGGTCCGTGGCTTCGTTTTCAGGGTTATCCCTACTGCCCGCTGTGGGTGAAGATCCGTGTTGAGGGCCCTGCCTCTGTATTCTTGGAGGCCGGATGGAAAGTTTTTGCTTGTCTATTTAATTTGCGCAAAGGCAACAGTCTTTGCTATAGATTCTATGGAGAGGAGACCCTTTCGGTTAGGGCTTTCGGCGCCTGTGGGAATCGTCTGGAGTGATGTTTGGAAAGCTCGAGCGAGAGTGACTCTGGAGGCGAAGACGGCTCCCAAGATTCTTCTACTGACAGTAGTAGCCAAGACAGTCGGGGCATCACTAGCACTGGCTCCCTCAACCTGCCATCTGAGGGTGGCAACCATAGCGGTCGGGGTGGCGACTGCTACTCCAGTTTCGAGGAGGAGGCTGAAGACATCAAGTCGTTCCCAAAGCGAGCTTGCAAGTAGACTTAGGGTGTTTTTCTTTTCTTTATCTGTGATGACACTTGACAATATGTGGAGTGATCTTTTGATGTAATGGCCCGTCAATATCTGAATATGTTTACTTTCTTGACTGCATTTTCCTTGAACTTTATGTCTTCTGCTTTGGTCGTTGTTTTTTTGGATGCGCGAACAACGCTCCTGATGGGAGTAGCCCCTGAGGCTTCGTTTGATCGTTTGCGATTTGGCTGGGGCTCTAAGTCCATCGAGAGTTTTATCGGGCGCGCGATAGCGATCCTGATGGGAGTAGCCCCCGAGGCTAAGCGCGATCACTTGTGATCGGGTGTAGGCTCGTAAATTTTATGATGGCATGTATCTTGCTTGTGTTACACCATGAGTGTTTACGTTTTTCTGAGCATACTTTTTTTGCTATTATTAGGTGCAACCCTCAAGCGTCGAGTGGGGCCTGTTTTTGGGGATCATCTTGACCTTTTGAGTGAGGGAGGTCCTGGTTTTGTGCCAGGTGCCCTTGTTTAAGAGGTTTTTGCCAATGAGAGGAGATTTTTTCTTGAAACGAACCCCCAAGTGTGTGCTTGTAAAGATTGTCGCGGGCGTGAGTAACGTCTCGAGTGTGGTTGGTGCGGCGGTGCACCCGATCTCTCGAGTGTCTAAGGATAAATTTGTCGCTAGTGTGATTAACGTCTCGAGGGTTAGCGGTGCGATGGCATGCTCAAGCCCTCGAGTACCTACGTAAAAAATTGTCCCGAGTACGATTAACGCCTCGAGGGTGAGTGGAAGGATGGTGCGCTTCAAGCCCCCGAGTGCCTTAGGTCTCCAAAAAAATAGAGGGAAGATTTTGCTTTATTGCTTCATTGTTTTTTACACTGGTGGCTAAGCATCCGTTGTGCTTGATGGCTATGAAACCGTAAAAGCATACAAGTAAGAATGAGTGACCGAGCTATGGATAGAAAAGGAGAAGGTTCACCATGTTCCATGGTTTGCCGACGTCCTCGTCGGTCTTCTGGTTCTTCAGCCTTTAGGATCCGTCGCCTATGACTTCAGAGATTATGTAGGGTCCTTCCCGTTGTGGGGCAAGCTTGTGCAGTTTCTCCTGCTTCATTCGCACCACTAGGTCACCTACGTTGAAGACCCTGGTGCGTAGCCGACATCTTTGGTAGGTGCGTAGTTTTTCTTGGTATCCTTCGGATCGGGATAGGGCGATCTCTCTGGCCTCGTCTACTATGTCCTTATCGTCTTCTAGCGCCTCCTCTGCCTCTTCTTCTTCATATCCGGTTATGCGCGGGGTACCAAATCTCAGATCGTGCGACAATACTTCTTCGGCGCCGTACACCATGAAGAAGGGTGTACTGTGTTGAGGTATTTGGCGTTGTACTCAAGCTCCATAGTATGGCTGGTAGTTCCTCGACCCATTTGCCCGCTGCTTGCTAGAATGGTGCGAGGCGTCGCTTTTTTATGCCACCACAAACAAGTCCATTAGTGATGGATTCTCGCCCCTCGTTGGTTACCCAAAGTGGAAGGTTGAGATGTAGACAGCAGCAAATTTCCCTCGGTGAAGATACCAAGGTTTGTCTCCAGTAGGACTCCGACAACGACAGGAAGGTGACAACAGCGCTAGCAATTAGGCGGTTGACGCGGACCTGCACACACAACAGATAACTTTGCTCCCAACGAGTACAGAGAGGTTGTCAATCCCTCCGGCATTGTTGTTTACAAAGGATCAAACGCACGGGATAATAGTGATAGCGATAGCAACAGAAAAGGAAATAAAGCAGAAAATAAATAGTGGGTGTAAACAGTGTTGGAAATATGGACCGGGGTCCCATGATGTTCACTAGTGATGTCTCTCTCCCAAAATATGATAAAATAGCCATGCGAGGTAAACAAATTACAGCTGGGCAATTGACAGGATTATGTGCACAAACCAATGCTAACTATGCTATAAAGAAAGAAAGAGGCTCAAAAGCATGGGCGGTACGCCAAGACAAGTAGACTGAAATCCATCTTCATCTACCTACTAATCATCCACCTTGAGATATCTATCCAGAACATCTCGCTGGTATTAAATTGCGAATCCCACCCAAAGTGTAAACTCGAAGCAACATACAACTGCATTAAAGAACTTTGCGTAAAGTAAACAATCCTTGCACCCGCAAGTACAAGCACCGTTGTTTTCTCCCTTGTGGCAACAGCACATCCCCTAGACTCATGTTTCTGTCACTCAAGCTAGTCATCAGGGGGCATGAACCCACAATCATGCATAACGCTCCCTCTTGGAGTCACTACCTACTACTTGGCCAAAGCAATAAACAGCAACGGAGAACATGCAAGAGTTACTCAAGAACATAAATATAAAAGAGGAGAATCAAATATATTACTCAATCACAATCTGAACATAGTCTCATAATCCATCAGATCCCAGCAAACTCAACATAACAACAGCAGAAAGATTACATATGTGCCTCGATCATGTAGGGAAGCTCACGAGGTCTAAACCATGAAGAACAAAGAGGGGAGGAGAACATCACATAGCTACCGATCATGGACCCATGGTCCAAGGTGGGCTACTCACGGTTCATCCGGGAAGCATCCATGGTGGTGGAGAAGCTCCCGGAGGTGGTTCCTCCCTCCGGCCGGGTGCCGGGAAGAGGGCTCTTGGTGCTCCCGATCTTGGAAGCGTGGCGGCGGCAGAACAAAGGAGAGATCGCGAAAAAGGGTTCTGTCGTCGAGGGTTTCGAGACGAGAGGGATATATAGGCGAAGGGGGGCAGCCAGAGGTGGACCAGGGGCCCTGTCGTTGATATGTAACGGAAGATGCCATGGGGATGGCTAATGAGGGGGACAAACCGAGGTTAGTGTCGCTGGTACCGGAAGCGAGAATGGGAACACAAGGTGAGACACCACGATGTACCCATGTTCGGGGCTCTCCGTAGAGATAACACCCCTAGTCCTGCCGAGCTAGCTATATGCAATAACTCTGGATACAATGAATGCTCCTTGAGCTGTGTGAGAGGAAGAAGAAGAGGGCCTCTGGTCTCTACTCTCTCCTTGCTCTCTCTATGGTGGGTGATATTGTAATAACTGCTCTGTCGTCCCCCACGCAGGAGGGGTACCCGGGGCTCTTATAGGCCGAGCCCGGGGTACAAAGGTAAATATACAAGAGGGAGGCCCCAGCTGTCTGTCTCAGCTCAGCTAGGGACCTAACATCGTGCTCCTCCGGATGACCCGGTGTAGACTTGCGGCTTGCCATGCCGCTATCCCGTAGACCTCCGTAATGAACAGTGAAGTTAGATACTTAGGCATGTCGGCCTGTACGCGTGATCGGCGCTGGAGGAGACCGCACGCCTCTGACAGTCCCGATCTTCAGGGATTGCACATTGAATGCTCTTGGACCAGGCGTCCGACCTGGACCTCTGATCGGATGTTGCTCTTCTTACTTCGGCCGGATGCTCTTTCACTTCCGCAGCTTCCAAGTGGGCACTGGTGTGTTCGTTACCAACCCCAAGACTAAGAAGAAAGAGGAGGTGAAGGTGATGGCCGAATGCGGTGGTGCCACCATATACCTCCGCCAGGTCGGACTCTATCCTCATCCCCAACTGCCTCAGTCCATCAAGAACTGGCAGATGGGGTTCTTTTATGTTTCCTCACCAAAGAACAAAGATCTGTTGAATCTGCCCGAATTCTCTCTGCCGCCTCCGACTGCAAAGTACCACTGGGCTGAGAAACCAGGGGACGGGGACACCGATCTAGATCGTCAAGTAGCCTATATCCAGAAACTGATGGAAAAAGGGCTACAGCCCGCCGATCTGGTGGCGACCTGGCTGTGCCGCCGAGTGCTCCCGCTGCAACGCCGCTGCCACCGGATCTGCGACATGCATCTGTGCCTTGATCCCACTCGTATTTCCACCTTCCGAATCAATGAAGCTGATTTCCTCCGCCGAATCAACAGTATTACCAACCTCAAAGTCATTGGGCCTTTCGAGTTCGGAGTGACGACGTACAACCGATCTCGGCCCTGCCCTGAGGTATGCTCTAACCGCTATCTTTTATCTTAGCTTTCATTCCCTCCCTACTAACTTTGATCGGACCCTTCTCCTCAGGAGTTCCTTGGATCTAGGATCATGCAGGACGTACAGTCCGCCTCGGGATACCACCCCGACCGAGCTGAAGAAGATTCCCAAGACGTAGAGCTTGAAGAGGAGACCGATTCCGAGACCGAGGCTCGGACTGCTTCTTTTGGGCTCGGCCTCAACAAGCCGGGTGAGCCTGATTCCTCCATCAAACGCTTCATGTCCGAATGGAGCAGCGATTCTGATCCCCCTGGTGACTTCGGCGCAGAGTCTGAATCGGCCGAGCAGACGCGGCCTAAAGGGAAACGCCCCCGACCTGATGATGCCGCCGGCCCCTCCAAGGTTGCCAAGAAGAAAGGGAAGACTGGCCCGCGCCGAGCCGCCCCCGAGATTAGTGGCCCTGTGCTTTCTCCCACTCCCCTGAATATTGCCCGCCTTGGCTTTTCTATGGCCAAATTTGCTGCTCAACTGCCCCGAGCTGCCGGGTACGCTTCTCTTCACATTTTTTGTTCCTCTCGATTCTGCCTGTACTTCTTTCCTTACTTGTGCTCTTTTTTATTGCGGGGCTGCCCGATCTGTTGACCCTGCGGGACCTGGGGGTGCTCCAATTGCTCCCCCTGCCCCCTCTGCTGCTCCTCGTACGACCCCTGCTACCTCTTCTACTTCCAACGTGCCTGCACCTGCTCGCAAGAGGGGTGCTGCCGATACTCACAAGGCCGAGCGGGCCAAGAAAAAAGCTGCTGCTGCCGCCACACAGGCGTGGGCGACTGCTCCACTGCCGACCTCTGCTACTCCTCCGACTGCTGGCGCGCAGTCGGCCATTCCTGCCCCGACCACAACTACTGCTCCGATTCTACTGGACCCTTCTGGCATCGCACATACTGATGTGCCGCTGCCAGATCGGCCTGCCGCTGATGCTCCTCAGCCTGAGGCTTCTCCGGCCCAGGCCACTGCTGCCGACCCAACTCCTGCCACTGGCTCGAAGAGTGCTGCTGCTGCCTCCACCGAACCAATGACTTCTCCATCCGCTGTTCCACAAGCCACTCACGCCGTCGCTGGATCCAGTGCTTCTACAGCACCATCCTCTGGCACCCTCGTGCGCCAACCGCCGTCCAGCCGCCAGCTCATGCTGGCCGACCGGTTCCGCGAGGCGTACCTTGGAGCTTCCGACGTTTCCCCCGTCCGACCTGTTGCCGACTCGGCTACTCCTCCGCCTCCTGGATCCAAGGACCAACTTCCGTCCCATCTCTTGGGCCGGTTGGGTGGTCTTTCCACTGATATCAGACGCTTCTCTGATTAGGCGATGAGCCAAATCCTTGCCTCCGAGCACTCTGCTAGTGTAAGTTTTCTTTTCAGTGGGGGCGCGCCTAGCGCACCCACTGGGTGTAGTCCCCGAGATTCGGGCCGATTGCTTGCAATCTGTCCGGATCTTCATTTCTTTTTATTGCTCTGTGCTTTTTCTTAGATCTGCTCGGCCCATTTTTCAGGCCATCTGTGATAGACGTCAGTATGTATTTGAAGAACTTCTGGCCGCTTATTCAGCGGGTCAGAAGTCTATTGCTACCTTGAGGAAAAATGCTGACACTCAAGCTTCCAAGATTCAAGAGCTAACAGGTATATGTTTGCTCATCCTTTCTTTTTTTCCCCGATTCTGATTCGCCCTTACTTGATTGCAAACTTGTAGCTGATGCCACCCACTCCTCCGAGCTGGAAGCTACCCAGAAAAGGATCGTCGAACTGGAGAGCCAGATCGGAGAGAAGAATGGCCAGCTCGGCCGTGCCGAACAAGAAAATCAACGCCTAGCTGCTGTCGAGACTGAGCTGCAAGCCAACCTTCAACAAGCTGCCAAAGATCTTGCCGCCGCCCGAGCTGCTCATGAACATGAATTACAGAGGCTGTCCCATGCTCGGATTGAGGTTGAAGGTCAACTTATGAAGGAAAGGGATGCTGCCGTCAAGCGTGCTGAGGACATGGATGCCCAATACATCACGGAGATCCAGCGCGCCCAGGCTGGTGTTGATCTAGCTCTTTCTTGCCTTCACTGAGTGGATCTTTCCCTTGCCGGTATTATTCATTCTGTTCACTCTAGCCTTCCGATCTACCCCTGCTACTCTCCGAACTGAGATTTTTCTCCAATTATTCCTGCCAGATGCTTGGCCCAACTCCACTACCGCCGCAGATGAAGCTGTTGCCGCAGCCTGCCGAGTGCGGGGTGTGGTGGTTGCTGCTGATGCCGGCTGGGATGCCGAGGACTTCGTGGTTGCTCTGGATGCCAGGATTCCCCATGTGAAAGGTGCACTGTGTACTTACAAGACTGGTATTCAGAAGCTGAACGACAAGTTATTCAATGGGCAAGAAGAAAGCCATTGCTTTTGATCAGCATGAGGATGTCGCCTGGAGTCTCCGAGCTGTTACCCGCCAGATTGATAATATGCTCGATTCTGCCTTCCGGTCTGGAGTACAGGCCGCCCTCTCTATTGCGAAGAGCTGGTACCCTTGTATCGATTTGGAATTGACGACTGCTCTGCGGGAGGGTTCGGAAGAATCCATTGGCGAGCTCTGGACTCAAATCTGCCAAATTGCCCAGGAGCTCGCAAATGGTATGGATCTCCTAGAGGTTACTCCTTATGTTGATTCTGCTGGTCAGCCAACTGGAGTTGCCTCCTTCAGCGACCTTTTGTATACCACAAGTGAAGATAAAGCGCCTCAATCCCGACCTGCTCGTCAGACCGGCAGCGAGAACTCCCACTCTTTAAATTATGCGGATGACGACGCCGAGCAAGAGAGCGAAGGGTCCTCCGACGGACACTCAGTGAGTGCCGCCCAAGACCCCTCATGTGACCAGGACAAGACCACCGCCTCTTCTGCTCCAGGGGGTGCTACCAGCACGGCCCCAACTGGTTCTTCTCCGCCTGCTCCCTCCGCGCCAGCTGCGCCGGATGCTCCAGATGCACCAGCCGCTTGAGCTCGGTCTACCGATCTAGTTTCCTGCTTTTACTTAAAAAACAGTTAAATTTTAAGTGCGCCCGTCAAGGGCCACTTTCATGTAATGAACATCATTCGGGCAATCAGCCCTATCTGCTTGTGAACTTGCTTTTTCTTAGGTAATTATGGCATTCTGCCTTTGCGTTTTTCAACCGATTGCCTTTTTCTTTGTCATCTGCTCTCTCTTGGTCAATATCCTCACCAACCTTACAACCGACCTGCGGTCTGTGGTCGAATCGAAAAATAGACCTCGAAAGAATTTTTGACAAGTACTTCTAGGTTCTTATTTTTTCTCGCTAAGGCGGGTCTTTACAGATGGGCCGATTGCAACTTGCCGACTGTTCGGCGGTTCGGTGTGGTGCGCAAACTCCAAAGTACTGCTGGCATCTCATCAATCCATGCGCCAGGTGCTCTTTCTAGTGGTTCCACCAATCTTGGCTTGATTCCAGACAGAATGAGACCATTCGCCCGCTCTTCTTGACCATTTTAATGTGGGTGAGCCACAGATGCGACGTCTAGCCGGATGCCTTGCTGGGAGGCAAACCGAGCTAGCGCCCCCTTTGCGAAGTTTGTTCCATTGTCAGTGATGATGCTGTGTGGCACTCCATATCTGACCATGACGTCCACAATGAATCTGACCGCAGTCGGCCCATCTAGCGTCTTGATCGGCCTTGCCTCTATCCACTTGGTAAATTTTTCCACTGCTACCAGTAAGTGTGTCATGCCACCTCTTGCTGTTTTGAAAGGCCCTACCATGTCCAGACCCCAAACTACAAACAGCCAAGTGATCGGAATGGTTTTGAGTGCTGAGGCTGGTAAGTGGCTTTTTGCTTTGAATCTTTGACACCCATTGCAGTGCTTGACCAGATCTTCTGCTGCTGCTTTCACAGTCGGCCAATAAAAACCATGGCGAAAAGCCTTGGCAACTATTGCTATTGCTGATGCGTGATGACCGCACTCGCCTTGGTGGATGTCTCGAAGCAATTTCATCCCCTTGTCCTCTTCCACACACCGTTGAAGGACTCCTGTTACACTTCGGTGTACCAGCTCGTTGTTGATGATCGTGTATGCTCTAGATCGACGCTGTATTTGCCGATCTTCCACTTCATCCTCTGGGAGTATGCCATCTACCAGGAAATCTCTAAATGGTTCTGCCCATGACGGCGCTGCCACAATCACCATTACAGTAACTGCTTCTGGCTATGGTTGTGCGACTTCTGCTACTGGCAGCTTGGAAGAGGAGGAGACGATCGCGTCTGGCATGGTCCCCTCAGTCCCCGAGCTGACGACAGCAGCCCCTGGTTTGCAATCGGCAGCCCCTAGTGCGGTCGAATGCTCCTTTGCCTTTTGCTTCTTTGCTTCGAGTTCTGCCATTTTCAGGTCGGCCGGAATAAAGATTGACTCTGATTCTGGGGAAGGCTTGATGGATGGCTTGTGTATGTTTTCTAGTGATATGCCTGGAGGAACTTCCTTTCTAGTGGACCCCAGCTTGGACAGTGCATCTGCTGCTTCATTTTCAGCTCGGGGAATGTGATGGAATTCACATCCCTCAAAGAACCCAGACAACTGCTGCACAAGGAATCTTTATCTTGCCATATCTTCATCCTTTGCATCCCAAGTGCCAGTGCATTGCTGCACCACCAGACCGGAATCGCCAAAACACAGAATTCGCCGAATGCCAATCTCCTTGGCCAATCGGACACCGTGCACCAAAGCTTCGTACTCGGCCACATTGTTTGATGCTGCGAAATGGATCTGCAACACATACTCGACCTTGTCACCCTTTGGAGAAGTGAGAAAAACACCAGCCCCTAGTCCGATCATCATCTTGGAGCCATCGAAGTGCATTTGCCAGAATTGAGAGTCCGGACAGGGGGGTATATACTGAGTTTCTTCCCAATCCACCAAGAAATCTGCCAGAACTTGAGATTTGACCGCAGTCCGAGGTTCATACTTGATCCCATGCGTTGCAATTTCAATGGCCCATTTTTCCACCCGACCATATGCGTCCCGACTGCCAATGATTTCTGCCAATGGAGCCGAACTGACCACCGTGACCGGATGCGCCTGGAAATAGGGCTTCAACTTTCTTGCTGCCATGTACACACCATAGCACATTTTCTGATAATGGGGGTAGTTTTGCTTGGAGGTGGAGAGCACTTCACTGACATAATATACTAGCCTCTGGACCGGTTGCGCTTTGTCCTTTTCAGGACGCTCGACCACCATAACAATACTGACCACCCGAGTGGTTGCCGCAATATATAACATCATTGGCTCTTTTTCCTTTGGAGCTGCTAGCACTGGAGCAGTGGACATCATGCGCTTGAGCTGCTTGAATGCATCGTCCGCTTGCGGTGTCCAACTGAACTTGTCTGTTTTCTTCATTAGCTGATACAGCGGGATTGCCTTCTCTCCCAGCCGACTGAGAAATCGGTTGAGCGACGCCAGGCATCCGGTAAACTTCTGCACATCTTTGAGACTTCTGGGCTTGCCCATCCTCTCAATTGCTGCAATCTTCTCCGGGTTGCACTCTATTCCTCTCTCAGAAACCAAAAAACCAAGCAACTTGCCGGCTGGCACGCCGAACACATATTTCTCTGGGTTGAGCTTGATCTGCTATGCTCGCAAATTTGCGAATGTCTCCTTGAGATCGTCCAGCAAGGTTGATCCTAGCACCGACTTGACCACGAGGTCATCTACATGTACGTGAATGTTCCGACCTAACTGAGGCCGAACACATCGCTACATAGTACGCTGATAAGTCGCGCCGCCATTTTTCTGGCCAAAGGGCATGGTGATGTAACAATAAGCCCCAAAAGGGGTAATAAAAGTTGTTTTAATCTGATCGTTTACATCAAGCTTAATCTGGTGATATCCTGTTGTGGCATCCAGAAAGCACAAGAGCTGACAGCCAGCCGTAGAATCAATCAATTGATCGATACGGGGCAACGCAAAAGGATCCTTGGGGAAGGCCTTATTCAGGCAAGTGTAATCTATACACATGCGCCAAGTTCCATTCTTCTTCTGAACCATAACTGGATTTGCTAACCAGTCTGGGTAGAACACTTCCTTGATAAATCCCGCTGCGAGCAACTTGGCTATCTCATCGCAGATTGCTCCTTTGTTCTCTTCTGAAAAACGCCGAAGTGACTGCTTGATCGGCTTGGATCCAGGTCGGACGTGAAGCTTGTGCTCGGAAAGTTCCCTCGGTACACCCGGCGTGTCATGTGGGGACCATGCGAAGATGTCACGATTCTCACGGAGGAACTCGACGAGCTCGCCTTCCTATTTGCTGCTGAGCCCGGCCCCAACAATGACGCACTTGCTCGGGTCGGAGGGGTCCAGGGCAATCCTCTTGTTGTCCTTTGTTTCTTGAAATATGGTCTCATCATCCGGTCTCTTGTCCTTCGTGCTCGGCGTGGGGTCCTTCATCTGAGCTTGGACTGCTGCTACCACCTTGTCAAGCTGGCGCCGTTCTGCATCAATGACCAGAGCATCCGCTAGCTTGGAACCAGCAGACGAACACTCCAGTGACTTCCTGTAGTCACCACACACAGTGATTGGACCATTCGGCCCTGGGAGCTTCATCTTCAGATAAGGCTGCATGATGTTGAACATGAACTTGGTGATTGCAGGCGACCCAAGTAGAACATGGTACGGGTTGCTCAGATCAGCCACCTCGAACCAGATCGGCTCTCGGCGGAAATTTTCTTCCGACCCGAATACTACCTCAAGCCGAATGCGGCCTAATGGGGTACATGACAGGCCGAGCACTATCCCATGGAATGTGGTCCTGCTGGGTTCTAACTCGCTCTCACTGATCCCGAGCTTGATCATCGTGTCTCTGTACAGAATGTTGATGGCACTGCCTCCATCAATGAGTGTCCTGGTGAACTTGCATGAATACAATGGTGCCACCAAGATTGCATCCACCACGAGCATATAACTGCCCGGGTTGGGCATTACGCTCGGGTGGTCTTCTGGGCCCCATGTTATATCATTGTCCGACCAGTTCATCCTCTGAGAAATCGCTGGCATGGTGGCATTGACTGCCTGCTCACGGGCTCTCCGACTGCCCTTGTCATCCGACTCGCTGGTGAAGATCATGTATGCTGCATCATGACGTGGAAACTGCTGCCGAGCATTTGCTGGTGGTGGGCCTGGGGGTGGGGGTGGCGGGGGGGTGGATTTCCTTCTCCTCCCTTTTCCAAACACTCAATCCAAATGCACTGTCGAGTGGTGTGCGATGCGGGCTTGCCTACTCCACTATGCATTTTGCAGGGCTGGTTCATCGTGTCCTCAAATGTGTATAGGGGCCTGGGCTGACCCGACGGCCTTTCCGCAGGCTTCTGATTCTGACTGCCTCCCGCAGCCCCTTGTTCCTCTTGGTGCTGCACTGTTGCTACCTGCCGATTGCCATACTGGGCATCCGTTTGCTCATCCTTCCTCTTGTTGAAACCAGTGTTGTTGTTGTTGAAGTTGGGGGTGTTGTTGTTGTTGTTGCTGCCAAAGTTGTTGTTCCTCCGGATCTCGCGCCTCTCGCGCCGATTGGGACCGCTTGGCCCATTTGCTTCTACCGATTGCTGCTGCTGGCCGGATTGTTGTCCTTGGATAAAACCACTGGGACTCAACGTGATCGGGCGCATTGCAGAGTCAGATGTGGCGAATGAATTGGCTATTCTCATCAGATCGGCCAAAGAAGTTATCTCCTTGCGCAAGAGCTTGTGCTTCAACAGAGACCCGTCCAAGCAGCCGTCAGTGAAGTACTGGATGGCTTGGGTTTCATGAACTCCCTCGCAAGTGTTCCTGAGCTTGATCCACCGCTGGAGGTAATCGCGAAGGGGCTCGTCCTTTCCTTGTACGCAGAGTGCCAGGTGCCGAGGCAGGCCTGGGCGCTCGTAAGTACCCGTGAAATTGTGAACAATTGTGTCCTCAAAATCCTTCCAGCAATTGACACTATTGTTGGGCAAGCTATTTAATCAGGACCGAGTTGAACCTTGAAGCATGAGCGGAGCATAGCATACAGCTACGCGCCGACCACCTCATGCGATACCGACGGTTGTCATATAATCGACCAGCCAATCTTCTGGCTTGAATGATCCATTGTACTTGGGGGTGTCCCTGGGCAATGTGAAGCCTTTGGGGAACTGCTCTTGCCGAACGCGCGGGCCGAAGCATGCTGGACCCGCCGGCGCATCGTCTTCCGGTTGCCTGTCCTGCTGCAACTTCTCGATTCGATGTCTTGCGTCATTATCCGCGATTGCTTGGGGACCTAACCGCTGGCTTATTGCCGTCCGGACTGATGCTGCCGGCTCATTGTGCCTGTTGTTGACTGCTGGCTCATCCCTCCGACTGCCTCCTGCAGCCCCTTGATTCTTCTGACTGCGATGCAAACTGCCATGCGACGAGGATGCCTGCCTTTGCTGCCGTTGTGGCGCATTCGGCTGGTTCGCACCCGCAGTTGCCCGAACTGACTTTGAAGCTACTGGCCCTTGCTGCTCGGTGGCCGCCTTTTGCTGCTGGTTTGCTCTGGTTATGAGGTCGCGCATTCGGCGCGTCCTCTCCCGCAACACTTCCCCCTCCAAGTGCTCTAGCTCGGTGGCGATCTGCTCGGCAATTCTCATGTTCTTCACGAGAGAACTATATGAGATTTGCGGAACAGCGATGAGTGTTGTTACTGGCTGCTGGGCTCCTCCCAGCTCTCTGCCGACCTCTCGGCTTGCTTCTCGGAGCTCCTCAACCACAGGGGGGTGGGATAACACACTGTCGAATGCCATGCGCTGCGTTGTATTCCCGAAATGATGCCTCCATTCGGCGCTTTTCAGCGTTGATCCTATCTGATTGCTCCTTCAGAGCCTGACGCACCTTTTTCCAGCTCGGCCTGAGCCACAACTGGATCGGCATGGAGATCCACGGGAGTGCTAAGCACATCCGGTGGGTTGCTTGGGCCTGTTGGTGCCGTGGTTGCTGCCCTCGCGGCTCTAGTTGCTGAAGTGGAACTGTGGCGACTAGATGCACCTGCCATCATAACCTCCGCACGGATGTGCGCAGTCGTGCCCTCTGTTCCCACAGCATCCGGCCCTCCTGGCAACGGGTCCGTGAGCTCAGAAAACACCCGTACCTCCCTGGGAAACACGTCAGAGAGGGCTGCGACGAAGACGCGATGTCCACCGAAAGGAATGATGACACCGCGCGGTACCGCGCGGTAGAGGTATTCCAGCCCCAAACCGCGAGGCGTTGTAGATGAAGAAGTCCCACGCTCCGCTCCTCATCACCAGTCCAGAGGCAAAGCGCACGCGCAATGCAGATGATGGTCCCGTCCGGATCAGAACTCCAGTCGACGCCTCGGCCTGCCCCACGATGGGCGCCAACTATCGTCGATATGTAACGGCAGATGCCATGGGGATGGCTAATGAGGGGGACAAACCGAGGTTAGTGTCGCTGGTACCGGAAGCGAGAATGGGAACACACTGTGAGACACCACGATGTACCCAGGTTCGGGGATCTCCGTAGAGATAACACCGCTAGTCCTGTCGAGCTAGCTATATGCAATAACTCTGGCTACAATGAATGCTCCTTGAGCTGTGTGAGAGGAAGAAGAAGAGGGTTTCTGGTCTCTACTCTCTCCTTGCTCTCTCTATGGTGGGTGAGATTGTAATAACTGCTTCGTCGTCCCCCACGCAGGAGGGGTACCCGGGGCTCTTATAGGCCGAGCCCGGGGTACAAAGGTAAATATACAAGAGGGAGGGCCCAGCTGTCTATCTCAGCTCAGCTAGGGACCTAACATCGTGCTCCTCCGGATGACCCGGTGTAGACTTGCGGCTTGCCATGCCGCTATCCTGTAGACCTCCGTAATGAATAGTGAAGCTAGATACTTAGGCACGTCGGCCTGTCCGCGTGATCGGCGCTGGAGGAGACCGCACGCCTCTGACAGTCCCGATCTTCAGGGATTGCGCATTGAATGCCCTTGTACCAGGCGTCCGACCTGGACCTCTGATCGGATGTTGCTCTTCTTATTTCGGTCGGATGCTCCTGGGTGAGGCCGATTGCGCCCTCTCTAGGGCAATCAGCCCTCACTCGGAACAGATCGGCCCACTTCTTGCTTGTTCTTGCTTGGCTCGGCCTTGATTATATCGGTTACCATCAGGTCGGTGATCTTTGCCTTGATGAATTGTTTCCCCTGGGTGACCCTACCCGGGGGTCATTTCCCCGACAGGCCCCAGGCGCCCCCCTGGCGCGGCCTAGGGGGTGGTCGCGCCAGGTGGCCGCCTGGGCCACCCATGGCTCCCCTCTGGCCCCACTTGGGCTCTTCCCGAAGCTTCCTGTGCGATGATTTTTCCTATATTTTTCCCAGAATTTTTCTGGCACTTTAGGTAATGGGAAAACCTGAAATACAAAAGCAGCAGAAAACAGGAACTGACACTGGGGTGCACTGAGTTAATAGGTTAGTCCAAATATGATCAAAATTGTATAGAAGTGCATCAATATCATAGCAATATCACACAAAAGATGGATGGAGCAAGCAGAAATTATAGATACGTTTTGAACGTATCAACATCCCCAAGCTTAATTCCTGTTCGTCCTCGAGTAGGTAAATGATAACAAGCATAATTTCTGTGGTGACATGCTACCAACCATATAAGAACTTTTTAAGTAAAGAAATCAAGGCATGTAATTCAATTCAATTCAATTCAATTCATAACAGGCAAGAGTCTATATTAGCATTGAAACAAGCAACATAAGAACATAAAGGTGCAAGAGCTCTTGCTGTCCGTGACTCGAATGTCTCCAAATGGTGTTTGCGTGCAACAAAAGGGATAGGGATATACGAGAGAGTAAAACATAGTTTTTATTTTTGAGAACTTAATCAACTAAAGTTTCACACTTGGTATTCTTTGGAATCTTATCTTGATTCATCCCCAGACCACTAGCCAGGTACAAGTCAAAATGATCCACTCCTTTCAATATTTTGAGCACTCATGCAATGGATGAGCGTAAGCAAGAAAGTTGACACTTAGGATGGCAAAGATTAAAAAATGATGGGGGAGGAAGAAAAAAAAGGTGTGAAAGGCTCACATCAATGAGGACAATCATAGGCGAGAGAAAGCCAAATGATAGATATGATGTGAGGAGTAGGGATTGTCATGCAACGGATGCACATATGAGCTACGGTAAGCTCTCCAATGGAACTAGTGGGGGTGCATCCAACTTGCTTGCTCAAGAAGACCTAGAGCTCATTTGAGGAGGCTCATCATTGGAATATACAAGCCAAGTTCTATAGTGTGAAGGTCCCCACATAGCTATATGCATGAATGATAATCTCTATGGAGTACAAGATATAAGATGGAATACGAGTGTGGATCTCTCAAAAGGAATAGTAGTGTGCCCCCTTCTCTCTTTTTATTTCTTTTTCTCTTTTTTCTATTTTTTGTATTTATTGGTGGCCTCAATGGCTCTTTCTATTTCTCTCATTTGTCCTCTTTGGGATCTTTTGATTTTGTCCTCTTTGGGATCTTTTGATTTTGTCCTCTTTGGGATCTTTTCCTCACTTTAGGGCAACACTCTATATATTACAAGAAGTATAGAAGATCTTTCACACTTTACAAAAGTACTCAACATAAAGAAAATGAAACTATCATGAAGTATGCAAATGTATGTCTCTGCCAGTGTAGTAGGATATGCAATGATACTAGCGCGTCATGTAGCAATGATTAGGGAAATGCCCAACTAGCATACGGCTCGTCGATCAAGCAAAAGCATGTATGACATGAAGATCAAGTCATGAGAAGATGGATGTTGCATGGCAATGTATCTCGAAAAGGCTATGGAAATGCCTTGATAGGTAGGTATGGTGGCTGTTTTGAGTTAGAATATAATGAGGCTTATGATGACTAAGCGTATCGTGCCAAGGATTTGGATGCACTGGCGAAGTATGCGCCAACTCTCGAGGTGAGAAAGGGCAATGCACGGTACCTAAGAGGCTAGAAAAATATGGGTAGGTGGAAGTGTAAACTTTCGAATACTCACATTAGTCCGAAGAACTCATGCACTTATTATCGGTAACTCTCAATCTAATTAGGAGGTTTCACAAAGAGACAAGTACCCCGAGGAGGAGTGTATGGGGGTTTGGTTATCCTTGCGCATCCTCGACTCATGGTACGTGAGTGTACTCTAATATTCGATCCCTCCAAAGATTAGTGATCCATCTAGTAGCTAAAGTTCTCAACTAATTTTGTAGGTTTTTCGAAAATAAACACGGATTGCCAAAAATACGACATCTATCACTAATAGGCTAAAGCTCTTCACACCAAAACTTCAAACATTACTCATGGCAATACCTCAAAACTATTGCAAGTTACTACTACAATTGAATAGCAACCTCAATTATCTACTCCAAGTCAAGACACAAAACTCAGTGCAACAGGCAAACTCTCTAAACAAGATAAACATGAAAACTCAAGAGATTTCTAGCAAAAAACTAAACAAAATCTCTTAAAAAAGATAAGCATGAAGACTAAGAGCTAAAACATGACAACAGCTACGAAAAAGATAAAGAACACACACAGCAAAGATAAGCATGAAAATTCTATGTTGTGTTCTAGGGTGAAGTGGAGCGTGTTTATCTCCCACACAAAGAAAGATGGGTTCTAAATTGTTATGAACAGCAAGCAAAGCTAAATAAAACTAAAAAGGAAATAAAGAGCAAGACCCTCCAAGCATAGCACATAACGCATGAAGTGATAAAAATATAGTGGAACGAGAGACGAACTGATAATTGTTGATGGAGAAGGGGATGCATGGGGGCATCCCCAAGCTTAAACGCTTGAGTCTCCTTGAATATTTCTTGGGGATTCATGGGGGCATCCCCAAGCTTGAGCGTTTGACACTCCTGAATCTTCTTTTATCATCTTCCCTCGCACACTTGAAAACTCCCTTCATACATAACTCATCATAATCTGATTAGCGAGGTTAGTACCCACAATAAAATAATTTTTTCTCTACTGGAAATAAGGATATTCTTTAAGAGATACTGTTTCTCAAGATTGCCAAAAAGTTTTTTCAAAGAAAAAGCAAGCTTAAGGTTTGCAAAAAGAAGAAAAGGCAAAACAGGATAGAATCTGTGAAAAATAGACTAGCAGGTAGTAAATAATTTTTTAGGGATACTTCTACAACTCAAATAAAAAACTCAGAACATACGAAAGTTCCATGATTGTATAGAGCACGATGTGTAAAAAATTCAGCTCAAAAAGATGAACTGGGATTTTTCTATGATTTTTCCCGTCACGAGCACAGAATCTGTTTTCTGGACAGCATGTCACAACTTTCACTTCCCTTGTCATATGAGGCTATAATTGTCACAAAGCTTGAAAAGTAAAGATACAATGATGTTGCTACAGTAGTAATAATCATCAAGACCACTGAGAACAGAATAAAAACAAAAAGGAAAACCTAAATTCGTTGCGGGCTGCCTCCCGAAAGCGCTTCTTTAAAGCCATTAGTTAGGCTTAAAGTTTATAGAAGATGCTCTCACAAGAGAATAAGAGTTGAAGAAAAGGAGAGCATCAAGAAGCAAATATGAAACACATTTAATCCTAACCCACTTCCTATGCATAGGCATCTTGTAAGAAAATAAATCAAAGAGGCACAAAGTGACATGCATAGGAAGGTGGAACAAGAACAACTTCAAAAGTTTCAACTTAGAGAGAGGTGTTTTTGTAACATGGAAGTTTCTACAACCTAACTTCCCTCTCTCAAAATAATTTTCAGTAGTATCATAGACAACATCAAGAATATAACTATCAAATAAATCATGTTGTTCATGACCTACAAGCACACGTGTATAGTTTTCAACACGGTCTTTAGGATTATAAGAAGCAAAGGATAGGATTTATGTGTGTTGGAAAAAGAGGGGTGTATCCCTCCTTATATAGGCCAAGGGGGGTGCCATCCTCCTCCCCTCCCCGAGGTGGGACTAAACCCCAAGGGGGGAGGTGCGCCGGCCAGGGAGGGGGGATGGGGCCCACCCTTGGCACAAAGCCCAAGGGGGGAAACCCCCTCCTCCCCTAATGGACCCATATGGCCAATTAAGCCTTTTCCACTTTTTTAATTAATTTAATTATATTTTAATGTTTATTTCAGATAATTAAATAATAAAACATTATTAAATACAATTAAACTTTATTTTGAACCTTTCAAAATATCCGAAACAACTTCCGTTCTCTCCCGGAACTATTCCCGTGATATCTCCTATTTCACCGATGATCCCGAATCTATCCTAATGCATCGATTGCACCTTAAGTGTAACACCCTACGGTCCGGGAAACAACAGACATGATCAAGACACTCTCTTTGATCAATGACTAGTCAGTTGGACTTGGTTACAATCCTTGACAGTCCCTGCACTTCCATCAAAATGAACTTCAATCACTTTTGGAAACCGTTAACGATACGACTTGATCCCTTTGTCTAGCGGTACTTTGTTTGTCTGAGGTTTGATCGTCGATATCCTTATACCTAGTTCACACCTCTTTCCCAACAAACAAGTTTACTCGTCTGTGCCAAAACAAGGTATTGATGCAATATCACCGAGTGGACCCAGAGTACCTGTCCGTCACTCGGACTGACAAATACCGCTTTGATCTATTTGCATAATCATCAACATATCTATTTCGGAATGCCCAAAGTACAACTTTATGGCCAGCATATTTCAGTCAGGCGGTGGGTGCAAATCAAATCCTCCTAGTAGATAGCAATTACGTATGATCATTACGGTCTAAGGACAAGTCATATGTTACAAAGTCATCGCAATGCTGAACTATGTGACTTGATCACATCGCAATGCTTTAGGTGGGTGTGTGTCCATCACATCATTCTCCTAATGATATGACCTCATTGTCTATAGACTTATGTGTCTCATGATCAGGAAACCTTGATCATCAATTGGCCAATGAGCTAGTACCTGAGTTTAACTGGGGACGGATGTTTATATACTACACATATATTAGTGTTTTCGAGTAATATAGTTCTAGCATAGTATAAAATGTATTATGAACAAAACGGATATGTGACAAATATCTTTATTAATTTGCCTCTAGGGCACATATCCAAAAGTATCCCACTTGCACAAGAGTACAAATTACAATAGTTTACATTTGGTATGTATCTAACACCTATAGTCTCTCGGTGTTCTTCAAACTTGCTTTGTGGAAGAGGTTTAGTCATTGGATCTGCTGCATTCAGATCTGTATGTATTTTGTGAATCCTAGTATGACCATCCTTGACGTAGTCTCGCGTCACATGGAACTTTCGGAGAATGTGCTTGGTTGTAGAGTGAGTTCTTGGCTTTACCTTTTGAAGTTGTCTCTGTCTCCGAAAATGACGTCAAGTCTAATCTTCCTAAGTGGTGACGTTTCCTTGCCAGGTACTACGCCGTAGAACGTGGTGTCAGAGATTTTTAGGGCTGAGCTTCGTATGGACATCTCGCATAGCGTCTTGGAGAAGATGATGTTGATGTTGTTGCCTCCATCCATGAATACGCGCGACATGTCGTAGTTGCCTATCTGAGCTTCCAGGACTAGTGGTGGGTGTCATGGCTTGGGTACAGCTGGCGGGTGATCTTTTTGAGAGCACGTTATGTCTTCTTCGAAGCCCCACAGGTAGTACGGTGCTGCTGGATTTGTTGCGACAACTTGGTACACTTGGAGGGTGGTTGCTTCCTGCTGCTTATTTGGCGGGCGTCCCTCTTGGATCATACATACGCGACCTCGAGCTGGCGGATATTCATTTTCGTCGTCGGGCATCGAGTGACGTTTCTACGTTGAGATATTCGAGCGAGCGGGTGCTGCACCCGCACCACTGATATGCTGGGTGGTTTGCCGTTCGTCCTTGTCATCCTCTTCAGAGAGTTGTTTGAAAAGTCTGCAGGTGCCTAAAGTGTGTGTTGATCTGGTGACTCCGTCATTATCCTTGAAGGGATGGAAAGGACATGACCATCGAGTTGGTCTTGGAGCGGTTGCGTCGCGTCTGTGTTGTTGGGTCGTCGTCGTTGTCTCTTAAGAGGTGGGTCTTTGAGTACGTGTCATCTGGGCGAGTGGTTGTTCGTAACTTAATTGCTACGGGAACGACCACTCGCGTTCATCTCGACTCATTCGTTGATGCAGAAATCTCGGTATTGCTTGATGAGATCATGGCGTCTGTAGTTGTTGTTGCAGTCTCCGTGATGGTGGTTGATGACGGTTGGCTTGCGGCGGGTGACGCGGTTGATTTCCCGAGTTGCCGTGTGGGCGGGTGCTTCGGTCAGAGAGAACTTCATGTTGATGTCCGTCGGTGTCGTGGTCAATGTTAGCCTTGGTCTTGTCGGTGTAGATCAGACTCGATTTGCGCGACCGAGAGTGGCTCGACGGCTCACGTAAACCCGTAAACGGTGAATTCGGATCGCGCGGGCCCACACCCAGCACACAGCTCCACCTCTGCCTCCGGAGCGGCTCCTCCGATTTCACCTCTTTTACCGCCCAATTGAGGACAAGCGCTGGATGATGCCGCCATTGACGTCATCGAATCGGCATGGTCACCTTGTCCTCCATCGTGGCATCGTAGACAATCGCCTCTGCCACCTGCTCGAGTGCCTGCTTCAGGGTGTTCTGCTTCCGCTCTAGCAACTGATACCAACTCACAGATAGCCTCCGCGCGCCTCTCCTCTGCGTTGCTGTGAGATCCCACCATGAATCCATCCAGAGATAAGATGCGGCCCGAATCCGTTCGCAGCGCGCCACCCAGCACTCCCTCATGATCCGCTCGAACTCGCCATGGGACAACGGCTCCTCCGGTGCTGGCTGCTCGTCGTAGATCTAGATCCGACTCCCCCTCCCCCTCCCCCCGTCGCGCGACTGCGATCTCAAAGGATCCAGTCACCGAGAGGGCGCCATTCCTCCAGGGGAACGCAGCCGTGGGTGAGCGATGGGTAGCGGGGGCGGGGGCTAGTGCGGATGCGGCGGCGGCGGGTGGTGCGGTGGTGAGCGCAGTGGCGGTGAGTGCGGTGGGAGCGGTAGGAGCGGACATGAGCGCTTTGATCGGAGCTAGGGTTAGGGAGAATGTGTGAGGTGCTTCAAGATTCATATACATGTAGATAATGATGCCTTAATCTAGAGATAACATATGCTATCATTATATATAGATAATGAAGCTGGTTGTGCAAAACCGGTATGACCAATACCTGAAATACATACACAAATCAAATGGCATGTGATATCATTCAGGCCCACTGCTATTGAAGCAAATTATTGTCACTGGCAGGGAAAAACTTGAATTCACACGCACCAAATCCTGACAAAAATGCAAGGCTATTGAAAATGCACAAGAGAGAAGACCCGGTATCACACATCCGTTCAACGTTAGAAGTATATACACAGATCTCATCTAACGGACATGGGAGTAACTACGTGCACAGAATCCCGTTTTTGAATTGCAACATATTAATGGAATTGGTAATCCAAACCTATTATTCAGAATTTAGATCGATACTCGGTGTACCACATAAAAAATGGACAAGATTTAAATTAAATTTTGCTAGAACAGTAAACAAGGAATTTACCCATGAGTAATGAAGGCGAGGTAGGAATCCCGACATCGAGCAGCAATAGCCGCCTGTGCCCACAAGAGAGGATGAAGGGCTGGACCGATAGACATGCGCCCTGCACCACAGGAGATGCAGAAGGGCAAGTGCCAACGGACGGAAGGGATAGGGCCGACGAGGGACGGCGGTGAGCGGTGCGCACGAGTCGAGCGAACAGGACCGGCAGCGGGCCTTGTGCACCGCAGGAGAGACGAACATGCGGGGGCTGACGGCGAGCGGTGCTCACGAGGCGTACAGAAGGGGCCGGAGGTCGGCGTCAAGCGCCACAGAAAATATGAACAGGCGAGGGCCGGTGGCGAGCGTCACGAGGAAATTTGCATCGGCAACGTCTGTCGTGCAACTTGCAATGGATTCATGGAGTTGGAGAGGGAGAGGCGACCGTTAGCGAGAGGATTGAGGATTAGCGAAACGTTTTATTTTGCGGGGCTGCGTGGGGGAGGAAGTTTTTTCTGTGGCTGTAAACCATGGTTAGTGCTAAACATGGAACCATTATAAACCGTTAGATTTAGTAGATCTAACGGTGATAATGGTTTAGATCACCGCTTATGATGCTTTTATAAGGATAGTAGATACATGACTATGGGAAAGTCCTCGTGAACAAATAGATATCATTGTGAAACACCGAGAAATAAAGTCTCACTCTACCACCAAACATATACTTTATCATGTGCTAAAATTTAAATAAGATGACATTAACTATGGGCAAAGGACATACGGATCTGAACGTTGACGAAACCTTTTCTACAAGAAAGCATGATCAATAACGCGTATGTGATAAGGAGTTATGATTAGTAAAAATGCAACTAGATTATTTGGACTCTAGTGCAAGTGGGAGACCGTTGGAAATATGCTATAGAGGTAAAGAATAAAGCATGTTTATTATCGTATTTCATTAAGTTCATTGACATGGGCATACCCCGTGGGTGCCCATCATGACGAACCCGATGCGCATGAGTGTTGGAAATCCACTCGGAGCCCGCCGGGCCCACTCGAAGCCCGTTCGACCACGCTGACTTCGAAGGACGAAGCTTGGAGTACAAGACAAGTTAGGCTAGAATCGATCTGTAACCAAAGCCGGACTCCTCGAGACCCAGCCTAACATATAAAGGCTGGGAGGGGCGACGACTCCGGACACGCAATACTCAATACTACCATCCTTGGCAAGATCAATCTCGCCGAGAACTTCCTTGTAACCTCCAATCAATACAATTAGACAAGCAGGAGTAGGGGTTTACCTCATGACGGCCCCGAACCTGTGTAAATCCCCGTCTCTCGTTAGTCGACCATCACCAGCGTTGCATCCTTCCTTCTCTACGAAACCCTAGGTACCTAACCATGTGATTTTCCGTGGTCCACCCGCATCATTCAGAACACGTTTTATACCGTGCTATAACTGTATCAAGAAGAAACAACGATACACGTGTGGTACGTAAACAAACTAGAGTTCCTACTTAGCCTCTAGACAAACTAGCTCACATGTCAACCTATGGTCGAGGTTTCACGATCATGGATGTTTATGTCAATTGACAATGGGATCACATCATCAGGTGAATGATATGATTAACATACCCAACATAAGTATTGCAACACGATCAAGTCACAAACTTCATCGTTGCGGTAATTAGGAAACGTAGTGACCTACTCCTTAGACTGTGAGATCATATCTAATCACTATTACTGGAGGCTTCCTTGATTGCATCAACTATCACACCGTAACAGGGTGATCATAAAGGTGTCTCTCAGGTATTTCGAAAGAATATGTTGAGGCGTATGTATCAAGATCGGGATTTGTCCATCTGCGTGACATATAGATACTCTAGGCCCACTCGATGAGAATACATCTATAAAGCTAAGCAACATGTGACTAGGTCACAAAGATGGAATATCACGGGAACGAGTTAAGTAGCACTTGTCGGTAACGATATTTAACAAGGTATAAAAGATACCGCCGATCAGATCTCGGACAAGTCTAGTATCATAGTGACAAGGGGAATATGAACATTTATGGTTCAATCGATTTATTTTCGTAGAATGCACTTGGGTCATTATGAGCATCCAGTTCCCGCTAACGATCAATAATCGGAGAGCTGTCTCGGTCAGGTCTAGAGTGTTCACGAACCATAGGGTAACACACTACCCTTCGCTGGTCCATGGCTTCATTGAGTTTATTCCTAGGATCAAGGCTTATCGCATTAAGTTGAGGGTGGAAGGGACACCCGCTATCAGGAACTCGTCGCCGCCCCCCCCCCCCACCTCCTCCCTCTCCTCCGGCCCCTCGTGATGATGACTCCAAGGACGACAGTGATGCGAGTGGCCCGAGCGGTCGGCCCTTCTCATCTAGGGAATGGGAGGCCGTTGGTCCTAACATCCAACGCCTATACCCCAATCGTGCCCCTGTCCCTGGCAGTGGACACAAGCAAGCCTTCAAGGATGCCATGGACTCGATCTTGGAAGACGTCCCTACCCCGGTTCCCGCTACTACTGCTGCTGTGTCCTTTGATCTCAAAGGTGCCCCTCCCTATCTGGCATTGTGGACTCCCCTCCGCACGCTGAGGAGATTGAGGTGGACTGCCGTCCTCCCTCTCGCAAGTGCAAGAAGGTGCGTAAGACTTCGGCCAAGGCCAAGGCCAAGGTGGCCACGGCGGTGTCTCTTTCCAAGACTTCCCAAGCTGGCTTCTGTCGCAATCTAGACAAGGACATGAGGGAGACTGGTGAGGGGAGGGAGGCATCCGCCTCGACTAAGTCTCGTTATAGCAAGACGTCGTTGTCCACTGCCCGCAAGAGCAAGAGCTCCCTGGATGTCGGGTTGTCAGTGCTTCGGCGAGCGAAGCGGCATGCGGCGGTTCTTGATGCCCTACGCATGCTCCTCCTCCGTCTTTTCCTCTCCTTGTCGCACGGTTCTTTCTTCTCGCTCGATGCACATTTTTTTTGTTGTTTCTTGCGATTCGGGCATCTCTTTGGGTGATCTTCGGTTTTCTCCTCATGCGGCCCTCTCGATTTTGTGGTCCAATGAACTTGCTCAGGCCGCTATTGCTAAATCTTGTGAGGCCAGTTGTGCTAGCGCTCCGGTTCATGCTGTCCGTTGACCTCCTTGGGTAGTGGCCCAGCTTGCTCTAATTTGCACAAAAGATCGAAGTCTGTTAAGGGTGTCCCTTGCCCGACGTCGCGCAGGTCAAGTCTCCGCATTAAAAATCTTTCCAAATGAAAGACCTCTTTTGGAATATCCGTGGGTTCGGTGCTAGGGGCGCTGTGACCAGCTTTGTGATTACATTCATGTGCATTCCGTTGACCTCCTTTGCCTTCAAGAGACCAAGAAGGACGTGTTTTCTGGACCGGACCTTGATGCGTATGGGGGGGGCGCTTTGCCTGGAATTGGTTGCCGGTTGTTGGTTCTGCGGGTCGTATCCTTGTGGGGCCCTCCGTGGATGCCTTTGATGTGGGTGTTGTTCATGTTGGGTCGTTCTTCATTAGCATGGTTCTTACCTCCTTGGTGTCTCGCGTCTCCTGGGAACTTATTGTTGTCTACGGCCCATCTGATCACTCACGTGCGCCTGTGTTCTTGGATGAATTGTCTGCCAAGTTGGAGACTTCTACTCTCCTCTCGCCATTGGTGGCGATTTCAAGTTGCTTAGGAATCCATCCGAGAAGAGTTCGGTGCAGTTCTGCTTGGGAAGGGCGGTCATGTTTAATGATTTTATCGATGGGGAAGCGCTCTGTGAGCTGCCCCGTGTGGGTGCTAGGCTGGTCCAACCACCAGCTCAATCCCATCCGATCGGTTCTCAATCGCGTGCTTATCTCGCCGGAGTGGGACGCTCTCTTTCTGCGTGTATCTCTTACTGCCTTATCGCATATTAGCTCGGATCATACCCCTCTGCTCCTCTCGTTTGCCGACTCGTCCTTGTCCTCTAGTTTGGCCATTCGTTTCGGTTCCTTCTGGTTCCGCTACTTAACGCTAAAATTTTGTCTATTCTTTCTTCGAACCGGCGCTCCTTTGTGATGGATAAGTCTCTGTACTCCAGTCTTTGTGGGGCTGCAACACATGGTCCTTGTGTCCTTGTGGCTGTTAGGCAGTTAGCATCTTTGGCTGCAGCACATGGCCCTTGTGTCCTTGTGGCTGTTAGGCAGTTAGGATAGCATCTTAGACTAGCATTTAGCATCTTAGACCAACATGTTAGACTAGCATCTAGCATATGCTTGAATGGCTAGCAGCCTCCTATAAATATGTATCCCCAACCCTACCTAGGGTTAGGTTGGTGTGGCATTGTGTGAGAAATAACCAAAAAATTGCCCCAACTCCCAGTGTCATCCTCTTCCTAGATGAGAGTAAGAATCAAGCGACTAACAAGTGGTATCAGAGCCTCGTTATCCTGCAGCTTGAGCATCTCCTTCTCGCCCATTTCCCTTGGGAAGGAGCAGCCCCAGCCCAGAGCAGCAGCAGCGCCGACTGCCAAGAGAGCAGCAGAGGCGCCGTCTGCCCCAGGTCACTCATCTCCCTCCACGCGGCCGAGCAGCAGCTCGTCTACAGCCACCCGCCCTTCGCGCAGAAGCCCCCCAGCAGCGAGCCATGTCTGCAGGCCACTCAGCACACAGATACCTCGAGTACGCGGCGTCGACAGGAGGCCGAGCTTGCCGCGGCAGAGGAGCGTGAGCGAGCGGCAGCAGCAACCGTTGCGGCGGCAACAAGGGCGTTGAGGCTGGCAGCGTCGAAACTGGCAGCGGCCAGAGCGGAGGCAGAAGCAACAGCGGCAGCAGACGCTGCAGGTGCAGCGGTGGCGGAGGTCAAGGTGTTGCGTGACAACACCAACAACTCTTCTGTCTTTGCTGAGGACTGCGCCAACGCGGACTGCGATGGCGCAGCACAAGTGCGGACGGCGCAGTAGGCAGCTGAGCACAGAGGCGTGCACGGTGGCGGCGCTCCCGAAGGAGGCGTGCACCACGGCGGCGGCGACTGGGACGACCAAGACCGGGGCCCTTACGGGGTCCGGACTGTGGTCAGAGAAGTTGGTCCCGGTGTTGGGTGGCCTACCCTCACCAAAACCAACTACGTCGAGTGGGCCGCGGTCATGAGGATCAGGCTCCAGGTGCGACACATGTGGGAGGCGGTCCAGCATGGCAACGTCGACTATCATGAGGATCGATGGGCGATGGACGCCCTCATCGCTGCAGTCCCGCCCGAGATGCAGTTCTCCCTTTCCAACAAGCGGACTGCCAAGGAGGCTTGGGACGCCGTCGGTGCAGCCCTCATAGGCAGCAATCGCGCCCGCAAGTCCACCCTGCAGGCCCTTCGCAAGGAGTGGGAGAACCTGGCTTGACGTTGATGACTTTGCTCTCCGTCTCAATACTCTCCTACAGAAGATGGTGCAGTTCGGCGATGAAACCTACGACGAGGAGAGAGCTGTCGAGAAGCTCCTTCGCTGCGTCCCCGAGAAGTACAAAAGATGGCTCGCTCGGTCGAGTCGCTGCTAGACCTCTCCACGATGACGACCGAGGAGGCGATGGGTCGCCTCAAGGTCATCGACACCGACGAGCCACAGCCCCTATCGGGGCCCATCACCACCGGCGGAAAGCTCCTCCTCACTCGGGAGCAGTGGGATTCCCACAATGGTGACAGGAGGAGGGGGGAGCCCTCTTCCACGAGAGGCGGCCGCAAGCGCGGCAAGCCGCGCAACGACGCTTAGGCCGGGGCGCAAGGACGTGCCAGAGGTGATCCCCGCGAAGGCACCCGGGGAGGCGTCGCCGGCAGATTCCAGCCGGCACCAGAAGATACCTGCCACAAGTGTGGCCGGACTGGCCATTGGGCCAAGGATTGTCGGCAGCCACGCCACGGTCAAGCCCACGTCGCACAGGCGGAGGAGGAGGAGCCGACTTTGTTCATGGCACATGCGAGCATCGAGCTAACTCCAGCAGCTCCGGACGCAACGGCTCTCCTCCACCTCGACGAGCCAAAAGCTCATGCCCTTCTTGGCGACAGCTCCAGCAAGGACAAGACCAGCGGGTGGTGCCTCGACACCGGCGCCACCCATCACATGACCGGTTGACGGGAGTTCTTCGCCGAGCTTAACCGTGCGAGGGTCCATCAAGTTCAGGGATGCCTCCGTCGTGGATATCAAGGGCGTCGGCTTCGTCATCTTCGCCGCCAAGACTGGAGAGTACTGGCTGCTCACTGGCGTCTACTACATCCCCGCGCCGAGGAACTCCATCATCAGCCTAGGACAACTGGATGAGAACGACTCGCGTGTGCTGATCGAGCATGGGATCCTACACATCTGGGATCGCCATCGACGCCTTCTCGCCAAGGTAACCAGAGGTGCAAATCGACTCTACGTCCTTGACATGCAGGTGGCACAACCCCTCTGTCTCGCAGCTCATCGGGACGACGAGGCGTGGCAGCGGCATGAGCGCTTTGGGCATCTTCACTTCGAGGCCCTGAAGCGGCTCGGTGCCACGGAGATGGTGCGAGGCCTGCCGTGCCTCGACCATGTGGAGCAATTCTGCGACATCTGCGTGATGACGAAGCAGAGGCGACTCCCCTTTCCCCAGCGGACGAGTTTCCGAGCCAAGGAGAGGCTCGAGCTCGTACATGGGGACTTGTGCGGCCCGATGATGCCGGCCACACCGGGAGGACGACGCTACTTCCTGCTGCTCGTTGATGACCTCTCCCGTCAGGCGCGCGCAGGTGGCCGCGGAGGCGGAGTGCGGCCACAAACTGCGTGTCCTACGCACCGACAACGGCGGCAGAATTCGCGTCGTACTGCGCTGATGAAGGCATCCAGCGCCACTACGCGCCGTACAGCCCGCAGCAGAACGGCGTCGTCGAGCGACGCAATCAGACGGTTGTGGGAATGGCTCGGGCCCTTCTCAAGCAGAGAGGAATGCCGGCTGTTTACTGGGGAGAGGCGGTGGCGACGGTCGTCTACATCCTCAACCGCTCGCCTACCAAGGCTCTCGACAGCAGGACACCGTACGAGGCCTGGCATGGGCGAAAACCGGCGGTCTCCCAATTGCGGGTCTTCGGCTGCCTCGCTTTCGCCACGGAGCTTGGACACATCGGCAAGCTCGGCGACAAGAGCATCGGCTACGCGGAGGGCTCGAAGGCCTACCGCATCCTCGACCCAAAGACACAACACATGCACACAACGCGCGACGTCGTGTTCAACCAAGGGCGAGGATGGGCGTGGGACAAGGCGATGGACGACGGCTCGACTCCGACGTATGACGACTTCACTTTCGAGTACGTCCACTTCGAGGAGGCTGAGGGAGTAGGCAGCAGCTCTTCATCGGGCATGCCTACCTCAGTTTCCAAGTCTCCATCGACCCCAGTGTCTACTCCACCGGCAGCACCACGCTCTCCAACCACGACTTCAGCTGTGCCGAGCCCTTCATCGGCTCCACAGCCGACGATGCCACGTACTCCAGCACCGATAGCCACTCCTCCGGGCACGTCTACTCCAGCACCAGCCCCCAGCCCAGTGGAGTTCGCTTCCCCGCTTTCTCACGACGAGGAGCGCATCGACGCGTATCATGACGGCGAGCCGCTGCGGTACCGTACGATGGAGGACCTCCTTGGCGACCAGCCAACGCCGGGACTGGCGTCCCGTGATCTGGAGGCGCAACTACAACTGGTGTGTGAAGACGGCGAGCCTCGGTCTTTTGCGGAGGCCGAGGAAGACGCAGCTTGGCGCGCCGCGATGCAGTTGGAGATGGATGCGGTCAAGACGAACCGCACCTAGGAGCTTGCAGACCTCCCTCGTGGTCATCGCGCGATCACCCTTAAGTGGGTGTTCAAGCTCAAGAGGGATGAAGCCGGTGTCATCGTCAAGCACAAGGCTCGCCTGGTGGCACGAGGTTTCTTGCGGCAGGAGGGAGTCGACTTCGACGCCGCCTTCGCTCCCGTGGCACGGATGGAGTCCGTGCGACTCCTCCTTGCGCTAGCTTCCCAGGAGGGCTGGCGTGTCCATCACATGGATGTCAAGTCTGTATTCCTCAACAGCGACTTGAAGGAGGAGGTCTACGTGCATCAACCGCCGGGATTTGTGATCCCTGGCAAGGAAGGCAAGGTACTCCGCCTACGCAAGGCCCTCTATGGCCTGCGACAGGCACCAAGGGCGTGGAATGCCAAGTTGGACTCCACGATCAAGGGGGATGGGCTTTGAGCTAAGCCCACACGAGGCTTCCGTCTACCGACGAGGCAGTGGAGGAACTGCCCTGCTGGTGGGCATCTATGTCAACGACTTGGTGATCACCGGCACCAAGGATTCGAAGGTGGCGGCGTTCAAGGAGGAGATGAAGGTCGCCTTCCAGATGAGTGATCTGGGGCTCCTCTCTTTCTATCTGGGCATCGAGGTGCACCAGGATGCCTCCGGGATCACGATTCGACAGACCGCCTACGCCAAGCGCGTTGTTGAGCTCGCAGGGCTCACCGACTGCCACCCAACTCACTCCAATGGAGGAGCGGCTGAAACTGAGCCGCAACAGCACGGCGTAGGAGGTGGATGCTACACAGTACCAGCGTCTTGTGGGGAGCCTTCGCTACCTCGCCCACACACGGTCGGACTTGGCATTCTCCATCGGCTACGTTAGCCGGTTCATGCAGCGACCGACGATGGAGCATCATCAGGCTGTGAAGAGGATCATCCGCTACGTTGCGGGGACTCTCGACCACGGCCTACACTACCCTAGGTGTCCTGGGGCGACACACTTCGTCGGGTACAGCGACGGCGACCACGCCGGCCACATCGACACCAGCAAGAGCACAAGCGGGATTCTCTTCTTCCTCGGCAAGTGCCTTGTGAGCTGGCAGTCGGTCAAGCAGCAGGTGGCGGCCATGTCCAGCTGCGAGGCTGAGTACATGGCCGCCTCCACCGCATGCACTCAGGCCCTCTGGCTCGCTCGACTGCTTGGTGATCTCGGCCGAGACACCGAAGCGGTGCAGCTCATGGTGGACAACAAGTCTGCTCTGGCTCTGGCAAAGAACCCCATCTTCCACGAACGAAGCAAGCATATCCAGGTGAGGTACCACTTCATCCGAGGCTGCTTGGAAGAAGGAAGCATCAATGCAAGCTACATCAACACCGCGGACCAGCTCGCGGATCTGCTCACCAAGCCTCTTGGGAGGATCAAGTTCCTCGAACTCTGCTCCAGGATCGGGATGGTCCAACTTTCCCACAAGACGACGCACAAGACTTAGGGGGAGAATGATGGATAAGTCTCTGTACTCCAGTCTTTGTGGGGCTGCAGCACATGGTCCTTGTGTCCTTGTGGCCGTTAGGCAGTTAGCATCTTTGGCTGCAGCACATGGCCCTTGTGTCCTTGTGGCTGTTAGGCAGTTATGATAGCATCTTAGACTAGCATCTTAGACTAGCATTTAGCATCTTAGACTAGCATTTAGCATCTTAGACCAGCATCTTAGACTAGCATCTAGCATATGCTTGGCTGGCTAGCAGCCTCCTATAAATATGTATCCCAACCCCTCAGGTTGGTGTGGCATTGTGTGAGAAATAACCAGAAAATTGCCCCAACTCCCAGTGTCATCCTCTTCCTAGATGAGAGTAAGAATCAAGCGACTAACACTTTGTCCCTCTTGATGACTGGAGGAACTGTTCGCGTTTGCTGCGACAGTTTTTGCGGGGCTGGTCCGCCAACCGTGCCGCGGATGGTAGGTGTGCCAAGCACGACCTATTGGCGCGTATTTCTTCTTTGGATGGCTTGGCGGATGCCTCTGGTCTTGATGCTGCTGTGTGGGGACATCGTTACCTCTGGAGGATTACCTGTTGGGGTTGCACAAACTAGAAGAGGAGTTCTGGCAGCAGCGGGGTCATATTTCGCGGTTGGTCAAGGGAGACCTTATGACGGCGTACTTTTTGCGGTTGCTAATGGTCGTAGGAGCAGGTGTCTCATTGCTCGACTTAACATTGATGGTGTTATTGTTGACAACCCCTCGACTATTGAGGATCATACTCTTTCATTTTTCTCTTCTCTTTTGGCGGCCAAACCTTCATGTGCGGTTTCCATCTCCTGCTCTCTGCGGGATGCGACCTCCACGGTTTCCGATGCGGAAAACCTTCTTCTGTTGGCCACTCTGTCATGTTGAGGAGATTGATCCTGCAGTTTTTGCGTCTATTGCTATTTATGCGCCTGGCCCTAATGGTTTTCCGAATGCGCTCTTCCACAAGTTCTGGCCTGTTTTCAAGTACCTTGTCTATGCCATCATCCAAGGCTTTTGCTTAGGCACGATGGACATCTCTTGTCTTAACTATGCGGTGCTATCTCTCATCGCAAAAGTTAAAGGGGCTGAGTCCATTAGGCAATTTCGACCGATTGCCCCCGTTAATAACCTTGCAAAGTTTCCGGCTAAGACGTTCATTTAGCGCTTGTCCCCGATCGCGCATAGACTCATAGCCCCTTCTCAATCAGCTTTTATCAAAGGGCGCTTTATTTTGGATGGCATCATCTGCTTGCATGAGATTGTGCATGATCTCAAGCACCGCAAGTCCAATGCGGTTATCCTTAAGCTTGATTTCAAGAAGGCGTACGATTCGGTCAGTTTGACCTTTCTGCGATCGGTGCTGCTGCCTAGGGGCTTTGATGGGGCTTATTTTCACAGGATCTTACAGTTGGTTGGTGGTGGCCATACTGCGGTTTCCATCAATGGGAAGGCCACCTCCTCTTCCCGAATGGGCAGGGACTCCGTCAAGGGGACCCCATCTCCCCCCTCCTTTTTTTAATTTCGTGGCTGGCTTGTTTCCTGTCCAAGGCGGTGTCGGCCAATCACCTATCCCCGGTTGTTTCGCATCTTATCCCTTCTAGAGTTACTCACCTCCAATATGCGGATGCTACTACTATTTTGATTGAGAATTTGGATTTGGGCCTCACCAATCTCAAATTCATTCTTCTCTGTTTCAAAGCGATGTCGGGCCTAAAGATTAATTTTGCTACGAGTGAACTCTTGGCCTTGGGCTGCTCGGATTCTGAGGCTCGAAGAGTTGCTTCGCTCATGAATTGCAGTTTGTGATCCTTCCTTTCAAGTATCTGGGCATCCCTATCTCTCCCTCCTCTATCTCTTCTAAAGATCTTGCCCCTGTTGTTCTTAAGGTCGGCAACCGGGTGATGCCGTGGAGAGGTCGGCATCATTCTTCTGCGCCTAAGATTTGTCTGATTTCTTCTCTTCCGATGTATACCATGGGGTTTTATCACCTCCCGGCTACCTCTCATGCTGGGCTGGACAAACACCTTGGTAATTTCTTTTGGAACACGCCGACAACAAGCGCAAGTATTGTATGGTGCGGTGGAACCTGATATGTAGGCCTAAAAAGGCTGGTGGCCTTGGCTTCCTTAACACCGCTGTCATGAACGACTGTCGGTTGGTGAAGTGGTGGTGGAAGATTGTCTCAACCGTCTTAGACCCTGCCCCGAAACCGTTATGGTTCAAAATTTTACAGGGCAAATATTTTCCTTCTTCCTCTCCCTTGTTGGCGTAGGCCTTGGGGGCTCGCAATTTTGGTGCTCGATTTGTAAACCGCGGGATGTGTTTCACACCTATGTGAATTTTTCGGTTTGGAACGGTAAATCTGTCATGTTTTGTTCTCTTATTGTTCTACGCCGGAGATTTCGGTCGTGGAACTTGCGGCCAAGGATTGGGACCTTGAGTTTCGTCCGGCTCTCTCTCCTGAAGAGTTGGAAGACTGGCAACAACTTCTTGTTATGCTCCTACGCTCTGGAGGGAGATGATGAGGTCTCCTGGACCTTAACCTCCTCAGCCAAGTTTTCGGTGAAATCCCTGTATGCGACCCTTGTGGGTGGCCATCGTACCAATCGTTTCTCCCCGGTGTGGAAGGCTAGAGTGCCTCCTAAAATCAAGATGTTCTTGTGGCAAACTTCCGGCTCTAGATCAAATTTTAAACGCAAAGGTCTCTCTTCTGATGCATGCTGCTTGTGTCAGGCATCGGAATCCACGGCCCATATTTTCTTTCAGTGCCATCTGGCCTTGCTTATGTGGAGTTGTGTTCGCTCGTGGCTTGGGGTGTCGTGTTGCCCGGACTATTTTGCTGATGTTCGTTCATTGGCTAAGTCCTTGAGGGGTGCTACTTTGAGGCTATTTTGGACCGTGTTTTCGGCTATTTGTTGGACCCTTTGGACTATGCACAACAAGTTTATGATTGAGACGGCTGCCTTGCTACAGAGCTGGACCCCATTGAGTAAGCAGGGAGACGTGGAGGACCTCAAGGACGTGATCATCCACATCAAAGAAATGGCGAAGCCTCTGCTTCCTGTCCAGAACCAGCGGGTGTCCACGTCCTCGGCGGCGCCTTAAGCCCTGTTCCTTTATTTAGTGCTTTCATTTGTTCTGGCTGTTGTTTATTCTGGCTACTGTTAAACCTGCCGCGTTGGCGTTGGTTGTGGCCTGCGTGCCGTGATGTTCTTTCGATTTGGTTGTATGCACTCTATGGATCGTTGGTTGCCGTGTGGCTTTATCTATAAAGTCGGGCCGTGGCCTTTTATCTAAAAAAAAACCCTCCGTTCCAAATTAGATGACTTTCATTTATCCACATACACAAATGAAAGTCATCTAATTTGGAATGGAGGGAGTACTTCGCTAAACTACCATTTCACAGCTTATCACAAAAGAAACAATACGAGATAGCATGATACCTAACAACTACTTATTGTTACTGGAAGTACAGCGATGAGAAAATTAGCAAATTTATGCAAAGGGAAAAACTGAACGGAAACCACACCGAGTGACTACAATTTCAGGTTCAAATCTTCCACCTTCTCCCCTTTATTAGAGGTATCCTTGAGTGTTGCTCTCTCGCTACTTTGTGCTTCAGTATCATTATTACTAAGCCTTTCAGTCTATAATATGAAAGATGAGAAACCAGAAGCTCATAATTGATGAACTATGATCGTACCTGATACTGAAGAACAACAGCTAGGTAAATGGCCCCGTCTTTCTTCTTAACATGATCTACAAACCCCTTGGTACATGTATCAGGAAGAAGATGAACAAAATTATAAGTCAGAAAGCAAGATTTCATATAATTTTTATCCTCGCGACCACAGAAACCACATGTAAAACCTGACATGAAAAAGTAAATAGAGAGCGGATTAATCAGACCGATAAAACAACATATCAATAAAAGAGAGGGAATTACATTCAAAATTATCCATAGCAATCAAGGTGCACATGAAGGTTGCACTGGAATAGCACATGTGCAGAGGAAATAAAAGAACACCAAATTACACATTACTGAAGTGAACATATCAATTGGCAAGAAAATATAAGAGAATAAAGCTATGAATTTGTCGAGCAGCAAACCTCTATAGCTTGCAAGTAGATCAATGAAAGGTAGCGTGCAATCTAATGGTACAAACCAGCTAAACTGAACAGAGTCAAAGCGCCTAAACGTGAAAAAATAATGGCACAACAAAATACCTCTCAACCACGCCAGATTTATTTTTGATTGTTGGAGAGTCGACCCCTACAAACTGTAACAAGCAATAATAAGCAGGAGAATGACAATAAAAAAAGTTCATCAGACAGTAACCCACAACGCTAATGGCTAGTCAAGTGAAATGTATAGATGGAAACCATATAATAAAGGCTAAATAAAGCAGACATCCTTTAGTTCTACTAATTCTGCTATATAGCCAAAATAGCATATGGGAGCAGTTGAATCAAACACAACTGTACCAGGCAAAATAAAACTGATAGTAGAACAAATTAATGCTATGGAAATGGTCTTGTTAAGAACAAAAAACTAAAATTTCGTAGAATGAAGGTAATCCAAAGAAAAACTTTTAATTATCCAGGAAAAAATCCTATAGAGCTCTTAGGAACAAACAAATTCACCTTGGTTTCCATGTCTTGCTTCTCCAGGCCCATGCAACCCCCACATCCTGCATGATTTGCTCCAAACCTAAGCAGCCCCCAAATCCTCCATGTACATGATGAACAGGGTCGGTCTTCTCCATCTTCCCTGTAGCTCCACCTCCTGCATGATTTGAGTTAAATATTATAAATTCAAAACAAATACGAAGGTGATTCATCATTAATGCATTCAACCAAAAATATCCAACAGTGTAAGCATGGCAACTCCACAACACTCTTTAGTCTGTACTCCTTCCCAACCTTGATAACACTTTTTTAGTCAACTCTAGATGTGAGCCCATATCAAGAATAGTCTCTTTAATGGTCAGTGTAAGCATGGCAACGAACTGAGTAATTATAAATCTTTTGCTTGTTGTTACATGGACATGTCCTAAGCATAAGAAAGAAAAATACAACCGTTGCACCGATGAAGCAGGAGAGAAATCCATCTGAAAAGAAGAGTGGAAGAAATGCAGTAATAGGTGCTACAAAGGTGAGGCAGTCCTTTTTCTCCTCCTTCCTGATGCTTGGTGGTGGAACCCGGCAAGGCGGTGGTGGCGAACTCGGCTCCACGGGTAACTATAAATAAAAAGGTAATAAAAGTTACATATCAACAAGCAATCAAAACAGTAAAACAGGGATTACTGGGAATTACCAAAGTATTAAAAAAATGATGTACAACATCAACACCATTAGTTACTACCAGCTTGTTCTTACATAAATACCAAATTAACAGGAGCATATCGGTGATGGAGCTAGATATCTTGTCGCTGGACTCGTAGTCTGAAAACTTCAAGAGTTCATCCACGGCCCAGTCCTGCAGCAGGAACTGCAGCAGCGAGGGAATATGCTGCACGCTGGCAGCGGGCTGCTGGTGCTCGCAGGTGACCTTGGGCGGGGCGTAGTGGTCGGTGCCCTGGCTGTTGCTGGTGTTTGAACATGATCTTGATGTCTTGTACATAAGAAACAACATGTAACCGTAGAATCTGTTAGAGCCTAGTTCTCTCCAAAGAAGTGTGTTAACAATGCAGCCAAAATACTACATTAAACTTGTACAGCCGTCCTACCAAAATACTGCATTAAACTTGTACATAAGTACTTACTTTAACTTGTGTAGTTAGATCCAATCTACATTTTTCCCTTAAAGAAAGTAGATTAGATCTAACTACACAAGTATAAAATGCTCAAATAGTATGGTTGGAGGAGGAATATTATGAGCCAGCAGTTGTTCAGGTTTTCTGAAAGATTCAGTATAACTGAACAGAATGTATCTTGCATATGTTTTTCTTTCCAAATCATCTGAATATATGCAACTTGTCAAAAAATGATGAAGAAATAGGAAGGTAAAATTCTGGAACTGTAGAACTAACTATTCAACACATTTTGCACAAACAACTGGAAAAAGTAGCGAGCCATAATACCCTGAAATCTGCCATGGGGGCCATAGTACATTAGCGAGCCATAGGGAGGGTTTTTCTTACTGTCGATCCCGAGCTGGTTGACGACAGCAACGAACTTCCGGTGCTGCTCCACTGAGCACACGACCCTCAGCTTTTTCAACGCCGAGGGATAGTCGTTGTCCTCGCCGTCGGCGTCATCTTCATTGTGCAGCTCTTTCCTCTTTCGGCTGGCCCTGTTGCTTTGGTCAGATGACCTGTCACAGGTCACCTGGCCGAGCCCGTGGTACGAGTCCGAGCTCTGCGGCTGCTTGATCTCCTTGCAGAAGTCGAGATTGATAGGCTCACGGTTGCTGAATTTCCTCCTCACGACATGTTGCCACACATTCCCGAGCTCTTCGATCAGGACGGGTTTCAGGAGTCACAGGCACCATGAGTTATCCTCTTGAGCACAGATTTTGTCTCTCCATTCACTAATAACACTGCATGAGTTGGGTGGAAAAGTACTTCATTAGCAATTCAGCCATCCATATTTTGAACATGGAACAGGGTTATTACTTAACAAGTACCAAGCATTGATGACAGTGGGTTGTTAACAGTGGAATTACTGATTACGGGGAGTTCCATTTCAAGACCCACGAGCTCGAGGAGCTTGAAACCGTCCATGTCGGGCATGTTGACGTCGCTGATAACAAGATCAAACATGTCCTTGTTCTCCCTCAACATCCTCAATGCAGTAATAGCCTTGTTGGTTGTTGTTACTGTTTAAGAGACAACAGGTGCTCTTATCAGATTGATTTACAATTGTTCAAACTTGAAAGCAGAGGATGCATAATTAATATAGTATATTGCACCAGATGCATTGTAATACTGTTTTTTAATACATTGACATTTTCTAAAGTGGACTACAAAAGTACGAACAGAGCAAACACTCTGGAACAACATAAGTACCATCAGATGATTGAAAAATACAAGTATAATTTAGTAGCTGCAGCTAATACGACTTACAACACAATCAAGTTTTCCTTTAAAAGAAAGAGCACAATGAAGTGCACACGGGGTCGTCATCGACGGCGAGGGCCCGCATGCCAACAGGGAACTGATCCCTCTCCCTCTCCATCACCCCCTTCCTGGCCTCCATAAAAAAACATTGTCAGATATATTTTTCCCATAAACTCCGATGTGCCAATGGAATAGCAAAACAATGGTACTGAACATAATAATCATGTTTCATGGATATTTTTAGGAAACTAATAAAATTTACTCTTTTAACCATTTTCTCACCTAAGGTCTAAGAGGCTGCGGATAGCAAGCAAAACCAAAATTAGTGGCACTTTAATAGTCGTACTCACATCTCACCATAAAGAGCAACTATTAGATTTAGCATAGACTTGCAATAAGAGAGGCCAAATATGATCAAGAATGATTGAACAAAGTAAATTTAATTGTCTTACAATCTTAATAGATAACGTACTCAAGCTATCAGACATAAGATGCAATCAAATTATAAAGTAAAATCCAAGGTAGTACCCAAAGCTAACAGAGCATATAGTTAGTTTGGCATCAGTAGTATATTCATTCACTGTTTTATTGAGTATATCAGCACTATAATGCTGAAAATGCATGCATACCAACCATTTTACATAGAAACCATCCAAAAATCATATAAACCGCTAGGAACTATTTACAGGAAATATGCAGGAAACCCCCTAGCAAATAGGGATACTACAATCTACTCTAACACCCCCCCTCAAACCCCCCTCAAACTCATGGTGGATTAAGAACACTTTAGTTTGGAGAGGAAAAAGTGATGCTGTGATCGAGTCTGGGTCTTCGTAAAGAAATCCGTCAACTGTAACTCTGAAGGCACATACTGGAGAACAATGAAGCATATCCAAAACTGAAGAATGGAAACATGATTATGAACTCAAAACCAAGAAACTGGCTACAGTGTGATTGGTATAGAAGAGTTGCCTAAATATTGTGCAATCTTGTATAAATCTCCTATGAGTTCTTACATCTCTTCTGTAAATATTGTGCAATCTTGTATAAATCTCCTATAAATATTGTACAACGGCGAAAAAGTGGATTGCTACCAATGCCTCCAACTCCTATGAGTTCTTACATCTCTTCTGTTCTTTTCTCATCTAATCTAAATATTTTTCGTATGATTCCACTTGGCATCAGCAAGGGATATAGTGGAAGATGAAGCTTCCTATTGGAAACCTGACCAAGATGGAACTGACCTCAATATTTTTCCCTCGATAAACCATTCTTTGTACTCTGGTGAAGATAGAGTTGTATATATGAGATGAAAACATTAATTGATCCAAAGACTGGGGGAGTTATCCTTATTTTTAGAAGAAAAAAAGTTAGATCCACTGCAGAGTGACGTGTAATAATCACACTTCGGGAACCCAAACGTTTGTTGTACTCTCTGGTCATGTGTAGTGTGAATTACAATAGAACGTGACATGCATGGGGCTCACACCGCTATGCGCTCCAGTTTGAAAATTTCAACTTAGAGGACTCACCTCACCTCTCCGTTAATGGGCTATATATAGACGAGAAACTTAGGTATGAGAGAGACGGCACCTACTTAGTGGTGGTGTCATATGATAGCCTCTATGGGGTATATGGATTTTTAAGCATGCCTACCCTCCTCTCTCGTCCTTTCACACTCGTTTACTACCATTTTTCTCTCCTCTGCAAGCCACACCATCCCTTTTTTATTTTATTTTTCCAAAAAGAGGGATAACACGGTTTCTGCATCGATTGGCTTCAAAGAAACAGGGATATATTTAACAAGAATAAACTTACAAACTAATTAAGTAATTATGAACATTTGAGCACTACCAAAGCTAAGAGCCCGCAATACCTTGATTAGTAGCTTCACACATTTTTAGTGATGGGAGCATAAATAAGGAGAGGAGTAAAGATACCATTCACAATCTTATTGCACTGAAAAGAAATATACCGGAAAATTAGCACGTATTCTTAAATGACAATTATTAGGGGAACCAAAGAAAGCAAATCAACAAAGCATTTTTGTTAATGAATATTTGGAAAACACAAGTATGATCAGCGGAGAATTGCTAGTACATTATCAAGCTAGTAATGGGAAAATAGGGCAATATGTGAACAGGTGTTCAAGTTCGAACAACCTGCCTCTTTATCTATCTCTAGTTATGGCCAATCTAAAAGAAGTAACAAAATAAATACTAAACAGTTCCCCTTGTAAATATATAGAGAGAGACGAGGTGAAGACCCTATACTAGGTACAAGGAAAAACATGTAGTGAAAATGCTAGTCTAAGCACAAGCACAAATGCAAGATTCACACTACTTGTCATATTGAAAGTGCATATAGAGTTCGATATTTGCCTATTTATCTACATGGCCCATGTGGGCCAGAGAGTTATTGTGTTGGTTCTCGTCATGTCTCTGTCGGCTTAGATATGTACAGAGGATGCACTATAGGAAACCCGAAAGCCGTCCTCATCAGCAACAAATACCTCGGCAGACCTCGGGAGGCCCATAGGCATATATTCCTATGCCGACGGGGTTGCCATCGGCATAGCTCCTCCACGTGTCGGCCTCTGGTTTCTCCTGGACACCCCTGGTGGGTGTCTATGCCGAGGATAAAGCCATAGGAAAAAAAAACACCACCGTTCCCGTAGGCATATATTCCTATGCCGACGGGGTTGCCATCGGCATAGCTCCTCCAAGTGTGGACACCCCTGGTGGGTGTCTATGCCGAAGATAAAGCCGTAGGAAAAAAAACACCACCAACGGCGTTAACGCACAATTCTGGTTCTTTGTAACATGTCTTATGATACCTGCTTCCCTAAGTGCAACTCATTTGGACCGATAGTTTTAAATTTATTTGTCACAGGTTAGAAATTAAACTCAATTTATTTGTTCTTATGGTTTTATCATATTGCCGCCGTTCCCTAAGTGTAATGCTCCAGGATATTCTTGTACTAAAGGTAGAAAAACTGGCAATCCATTTGAATGAACTGATTGACAAAACCAAAGTAAATGGATCTAAAAACACAATAAAATGTTGTATGAACTAACAAGCTCCCAATCTCACCAACTAGATGCAATATGAATTTTAACATCAATATAGATTTCTTACTTATTGTTTTCGGTGTTACATCACAAAATAGTTAATTTGGCAAGCCCCAATTTTAACAAGATTTCTAATGTTTCCTCAACTAAAAGCTCTCAAATAGTCAACAAGTAGTAGGTAAAGAGCATGAAGAAAATGGTATCGTCATCGTACAAACACAAAATGGATTGCACAAAGAAATAGAGTAGACCAGAGAGAGAAGGGGGGGGGGGGGATATCACCAAATTTCACCTATGAGTGCAACCTACGCTCCTCCTGCCCAGTCCTGCAACTCCGCAAGGCCACTCATTGACATACAAAATAGCACCTGCAAACTGCAGCAAGAAGACAACAGTCACACATCTGACAGATTTCTTGAAGCTAGATTTCTTGACACCCACCATCAGTGGCGTAGCCAGGCCCCAGGCTACTATGGCCATGGCCTGGGGCGTGGCTCTACAATCTTGTGTATACTGTAGCTATTTTTGCACTGTAGAATTCATAAGTACTGTAGCTAGAAAGGCTGGCCCGGGGCGTAGCCCAGCCCTGTCTACGCCACTTCCCACCATAAACATCCAAGCCGACAAGTTGCAAGGTGCTTTATAGAATTTAAATAATGTGTAACATCTTCAAGGAGAAAATAAGAATCTAAAATTCAATAGAACCAACAGTTATCACATCATCGCCATGCATTCGTCGATGGGCCGCTTTCTCCACTTTGTCATAAACTTAAAAATGAAACAAATTTCCTTAAGGGAAAAAAATAAGGAGTGATGTCAGTGAAATAACATGGATATCGTAGGTGCCATTCATGCAAAATAAAAATTGAGTTCACAACATATGAAGGAGGTTACCATATAATTGGTGGAAGACTGTCCCCAAGCATGTAAATTGTTCTCAGTCATAGGGACCTTATCCTGCACAAAGAAGAAATTTCGACTAACCAATGAAACAGGTAAAGAAGAAAGTATCACAAAGAAGCATATCCAAAACTGAAGAATGGAAACATGATTATGAACTCAAAACCAAGAAACTGGCTACAGTGTGATTGGTATAGAATAACTTCCTAACTACTGTGCAATCTTGTATAAATAATCTCCGCGATCTCTTTATTGTGCAAAATGTAAACTTGAGTCATGGAAGTGCCAAAATAATTAAGACGGATGGTCTTCTTCATATATGAACCAACCTGGACATATGATAAGACTCTACTGTTGTCTTGTTTCTATCTTGACCCATTATTCACACATGAAATTGCTTCGGAGTAGGAAAACAGAGTACTGCACTCTGCACCTCACGCACGCACAAGGGCCTGCAGCGGCGCGGTCACTGCTCGCCAGCCTGATGAAAAATACCACACCATTAGCAGCAAGGGGGGGAGGGGGGTATATCGAGTCTACTGCTGCTGGGAGGGAAAAGCTCGCCGGGGAGGGAAGCTCACTGCTGGATCTGACGCGCTCGTCGCCGCCCTTGTCCCCAAGCCGTAGTAAATCGAGTCACTATTGGCGGAAAGTTGGCATTTTTCCTCCACTGGAGCTGCCGGGGAGGAGGGAGCCAGGGAGCTTTGAGAGGATATTCAACCAGTGAACAAAACAACCAGTTATTCAAGTGAATATGTGTTCGGGATTTCCAGGTATAAGTATAACCAGTGACTAACAGATAAAGAGGTAACATAAAACTTTGAGGGTGAAAAATATGAAGCTATGCAATTAAACCAAGTAAATCTGAGAAGGAAAATCAATTATCAACGGCGAAAAAGTGGATTGCTACCAACGCCTCCAACTCCTATGAGTTCTTACATCTCTTCTTTTCTTTTCTTATCTAATCTAAATATTTTTCATATAATTCCACTTGGCATCAGCAAGGGATGAAGCTTCCTATCGAAAACCTGACCAAGATAAACTTAGATCAAACTTAAACCTGAGCAAAGGCTGGGGGAGTTATCCCTTTTTTTAGAAGAAAAAAATTTAGATCACCACTGCAGAGTGTCGCGTAACAATCACACTTCGGGAACCCAAACGTTTGTTGTACTCTCTGGTCATTTGTAATGTGAATTACAATAGAACGTGACATGAGAGAGTTTCAAAATTCCAACTTAGAGGACTCACCCCACCTCTCCGTTAATCGGCTATATATAGATGAGAAAGCTAGTTATGAGAGAGATGGCACCGACTTAGTGGTGGTGTCATATGATAGCCTCCATGGGGTATATGGATTTTTAAGCATGCCTACCCATGCACTATCTTCCGCTCTCGTCCTTTCACACTCGCTTACTACCATTTTTCTCACCTCTGCAAACCACACCATCCATTTTCATTTTATTTTTCAAAAAGAGGGATAACACCCTCAGTTTAATTTAACACGCTTCCTCCAAAATCCCAAATTTCTTAGACCTAGGGATACCCGGCTCCAAGAATTCTCTCCCAAATATGGAGCCAATGACAGATGCTCGTGTAGAAGGAATGGGGCTAAATGGGAGTAGATAATGCAATGAATATGTTAATTGTATATGAATACAAATAAGGATCCTTTGGCCTCCCTGACCAAATCACACACAGGGTGCCACAAGGTGTCATTCCATTTATCAATGCAATCTATGAACGGTGGAAAGGCAATCATGACCCCATTAAGAGACACGCTATGAAATATAAATTCTTCAGTATTAATTATAAGAATTAAATGTCATATATGAACAGAAAGTGTGAGCATCGTAGCTTTAATTTGGTCGAGTTATTATTAGAGTTCACATGTGTATACCAACCAGATCGAATTCCTCACATAGCTTTATACACTTTTCATGTAAACCAAAACAGAAATAATCATGTATATTTTGTCTGCACCTATATACTCATAAGAAAAAAAAGAATGCTAATTGCATATCTACTATATGTTGAACATAAGAACACAAGTTAAAAATTATTCCGATAGAACTAGCAACACTGATATGTCAGGAAGCACAGATAAGAAATTTGCAGAAAATATCGTATCTATCAAATCTTTATGGATTGCAGAAAATATATGTAGACAATGAAAATTTACTTTAGGACCTCTTTGCGTAGTAGGTAAAGAGCATTAAGAAAATAGTATCGTCATCGTACAAACACAAAATGGATTGCACAAAGAAATAGAGAGAGAGAGAGAGGGGGGGGGGGGGGTATCACCAATTTTCTCCTCTGTGTGCAACCTACCCTCCTCCTGCCCAGTCCTGCAACTCCGCAAGGCCACTCATTGACATACAAAATAGCACCTGGAAACTGCAGCAAGAAGACATCTTCAAGGAGACAGTCACACATCTGACAGATTTCTTGACACCCACTATAAGCATCCAAGCCGGCAAGTTGCAAGGTGCTTTATATAATTTAAAATAATGTGTAACATCTTCAAGGAGAAAATAAGAATCTAAAATTCAAGAGAACCAACAGTTATCACATCATCGCCATGCGTTCGTCGATAGGAGTCCGCCTTCTCCACTTTGTCATAAACTTAAAAATGAAACAAATTTCCTTAATGGAAAAAAATAAGGAGTGATCTTAGTGAAATAACAAGGATCTTAACCCCCAGACATGAAATTGCTTCGGAGTAGGAAAACAGAGTACCCTGAAACAGAGTACCGCACTCTGCACCTCACACACGCACAAGGACCCGCAGTGGCGCGGTCAACGCTCACCAGCCTGATGAAAAATACCACACCATTAGCAGAAAAAGGTGGGGGGCGGGGGGAATCGAGTCTCTACTGCTGCTGGGAGGGAAAAGCTTACCAGGGAGGGAAGCTCACCGGTGGATCTGACGCGCTCGTCGCCACCCTTGTCCCCAAGCCGTAGTAAATCGAGTCACTATTAGCGGATAGTTGGCATTTTTCCTCCACTGGAGCTGTCGGGGAGGAGGGAGCCAGGGAGTTTCGAGAGGAGAAGGTATACGGGCAGGAGGGAGGAGGGGAGGAATCTGAGCAACGCGGGCGAGCAGGTGATAGCCGGTGATGGGGGCGGCGGAGCAGGCGGCGACGGGATGGGAGCAGGCGAGCGAGTGGGCAGCTGAGCGAGGGAGTTCGGGTTCGGTCAGAAGAAAGCTAGGGGGTTTTCGGAAAAACATCACTGCGACAAGTATTCCCGGCCGGAGGGAGTAGAAAAATGGGAATAAATATTGTACTGCAGATTTTGAAGCCACCAAGACCTTTATTATTTCAGAAATCAAAATAAATAATAGTGCAAAAAACAAAAAATATTGGAAAACCACGACAAAGAGCAAGTAAGAACTCAGAAGTCTCATGTAGCTAAACTATGAGAAAGAGTGGATACTGCCACCTCAGCAAGGAAATAGCCATTATATATAAACATTATAAAATGAGCTAAGCCAAAACCTATGAAAGAAATTTGTGCATAAACTCTTGACCCAGTATTCAAAAAATATTGGCTAGAAAATCTAAAGATCCCAATATGAAATAGCATGAAAATGATAATATAGTTGGATCACTGCCTTCATATATGAGCTAACCTGGATATATATGATTAAACTCTAATGTTGTCTTGTATTCAAAAAATATTGGCTAGAAAACCTAAAGATCCCAACATGAGATAGCATAAAATGATAGTAATCTGCTCATAGTAAAATTTTATCCTTTCCTCCCCAAACCTTTTATCTCAAACATATCATACCACTTTATTTTCAATGCAGAGGTAAAAAGACAACACGAGTATAACAATACAAACATGGAATTTCACTTGATTAAAATTGTGGGCTTTTAGTTTCATAAATATAACAAGCAATATACGTACAACTTGATAAAGGCTAGAACATGCATTCTCTTCATAAGAGAATAGACGCATGGCTGTGCATGGACACCAACCTTGTACATGTCGCAAGGGTTTCAGAAGCAAGCTCACCAGGAAATGGAAAGTATATTATGCCTCTTAGGGCAGAGGCTGGCGCTCGACGTGCCCGCTGCGCCCGTCCGGACCCGATTTCTTTTTTATTATTGTTTAGAGGGTTTTTTTGCAAAATGCCGTCCTTACAGGCGGGCCCATATGTCAGAAATGTGATTAAAATGGACTAAACATGTGATCTGTGGTTTTTGCAAAGATTAAGAAAAAAAAACCTGTGTTTTCTGAAAGGATTACCAAAAGGTGTGTTTTCTGCAATCCTATCCCCCAATGTCGTGGTTTTCTGCAATTCACTCTCCAAAATACCAAATTTCTTACCCAGCTCCAATAATTCTTAGAGGTGGAGCTTCCCCAAATATGGAGCCAATGACAGATGCTCATGTAGAAGGAATGGGGCTAAATGGGAGTAGATAATGCAATGAATATGTTAATTGTATACAAATGTGGGTCAACTAATTTGGAACGGAGGGAGTATATGAATACAGATAAGGATCCTTTGGCCTCCCTGACCAAATCACACCAAATCACAGACAGGGTGCCACAAGGTGCTATTCCATTTATCAATGCAATCTATGAAAGGCGCAAAAGCAGTCATGACCACATTAAGAGACACGCTATGAAATATATATTTTTCAGCATTAATTATAAGAATTAAATGTCATATATGAACAGAAAGTGTGAGCATCGTAGCTTTAATTTGGTCAAGTTATTATTAGAGTTCAGATGTGTATACCAACCAGATCGATCTCCTCACATAGCTTTATACACTTTTCATGTAAACCAAAACAGAAATAAGCATGTATATCTTGTATGCACCTATATATACTCATAAGAAAAAAAAGAATGCTAATTGCATATCTACTACTCCCTCCGTTCCAAATTAGATGACTTACATTTGTTCACATGTGTATACAAATGAAAGTCATCTAATTTGGAACGGAGGGAGTATATGTTGAGCATAAGAACACAAAATGGATTGCACAAAGAAATAGAGGAGTAGACCAGAGGGGGAGAGGGGGAGGGGGATATCACCAATTTTCGCCTAGGTGTGCAACCTACGGTCCTCCTGCCCAGTCCTGCAACTCCGCAAGGCCACTCATTGACATACAAAATAACACATGCAAACTGCAGCAAGAAGACAACAGTCACACATCTGAAAGATTTCTTGAAGCTAGATTTCTTGACACCCACTATAAACATCCAAGCCGGCAAGTTGCAAGGTGCTTTATAGAATTTACATAATGTGTAACATATTCAAGGAGAAAATAAGAATCTAAAATAGGAGTCCGCCTTCTTCACTTTGTCATAAACTTAAAAATGAAACGAATTTCCTTAAGTTGAAAAAATAAGGAGTGATTTTAGTGAAATAACAAGGATATCGTAGGTGCCATTCATGCAAAATAAAAACTAAGTTCACAACATATGAAGGAGGTTACCATATAATTGGTGGAAGACTGTCCCCAAGCATGTAAATTGTTCTCAGGCATAGGGACCTTATCCTGCACAAAGCAGAAATTTCAACTAACCAATGAAACAGGTAAAGAAGAAAGTATCACAAAGAAGCATATCCAAAACTGAAGAATGGAAACATGATTATGAACTCAAAACCAAGAAACTGGCTACAGTGTGATTGGTATAGAAGAGCTGCCTAACTACTGTGCAATCTTGTATAAATAATCTCCGCGATCTCTTTAACGTGCAAAATGTAAACTTGAGTCAGGGAAGTGCCAAAATAATTAAAATGGATGGCCTTCTTCATATATGAACCAACCTGGACATATGATAAAACTGTACTGCTGTCTTAATTCTATCTTGACCCAGTATTCACACATGAAATTGCTTCGGAGTAGGAAAACAGAGTACCCTGAAACATAGTACTGACCCACAGCGGCGCGGTCACCGCTCGCCAGCCTAATGAAAAATACAACACCATTAGCAGCAAAAGGAGGGGGGGGGGGGAGTAAATCGAGTCTCTACTGCTGCTGGGAGGGAAAAGTTCACCAGGGAGGGAAGCTCACCGCTGGATCTGACGCGCTCGTCTCCGCCCTTGTCTCCAAGCCGTAGTAAATTGAGTCACTATTAGCGGAAAGTTGGCATCTTTCCTCCACTGGACCTGCCGGGGATCGATCTAGATGAAAAAAGGCCAACAAAACTAGGACTGAAACAACACAAAGCACACTCTAAAAAACAAATATCTACATCTAGAGTGGAATATACCTGATTGAAAGCTTTACATCAGAATCATTCATACGGAGAAACCAAAATAAATGTATATAGCAAAATGGTTTTGGTGAAACAAACATCACGTAGAAAAATAATCATTTACTGATAATATTGGTGGCAAACATATGAGCAATAAATGATAGATGGCAAACATATGAGCAATAAATGATACTATTAGCGGAAAGTTAGCATCTTTCCTCCACTGGAGCTGCCGGGGATCGATCTAGATGAAAAAAGGCCAACAAAGCTAGAACTGAAATGACACAAAGTACACTCTAAAAAACAAATATATACATCTAGAGTGGAATATACCTGATTGAAAGCTTTACATCAGAATCATTCATATGGAGAAACCAAAATAAATGTATATAGCAAAATGGTTTTGGTGAAACAAACATCAAGTAGAAAAATAATCATTTACTGATATTATTGGTGGCAAACATATGAGCAATAAATGACAGATGGCCATATAGAAAAAGAATCAAGCAGAAAAGTATTTTGAAGATGTAGTAACAAACTACCAAGAAAGAATCTAGTACTCCCTCCGGCCCGGATACTTGTCGCACAGCTAGTATAAATTCGATTTTGCAAAGAAAACTGGTAATTCGAAACAGCAGCAATCCCCCCCCCCCTTCGTCCTTTCCCATTCGCCCGCACGGTGCCAGCCACTGCCGTCTAGCCTAGCTCCGGCGCTCCCGTGGAGGTTGCCTGAACCCCCTGCCATCCGCGGAGGTGACCTGCGCCTGCAGACGCGACCAGCACCTGCGCCAAACATCGCCGCCGTCCGCGGAGGCAACCTGCGGCTGCGACCACCTTCCCCGTGGGTCACGGAGCAGCCGCCTCGGCCCACATTGCTGCATTTATAATTTGCAGAGCATGCCTACCATGAGATGAATACCAGACTACCAAGACGCAGTTAGTAAAATCCTGATGGCAAAGCAATCATATAGGTTAGATACCCAAGTGTAAAGATATTATAATATTCTATAGGTTCATGCCTAGAACTTGAGAAGAGATAGACTATGAAGTGAAGAATGAACATGGGAAATAAGCCATGAACTATTTAGCTGTAGAACATGAGAAGAAGAAATCACATCCAAGTAGAAAAACATACTCATCTAGCTAGTTGCCGCTTTGCTCTTGGCTGTTCCTTAAAAATAGCCAATGTCAGAATTCATTTAAGCACTGATTGCGAGAAAGAAAAAACCTGAAAATCTAACCATTACTTCCTCGATCATGTAGGTGTTGCAACAAGAAACATTAATAAATCTCAACAGGTCGAACTGGTATCAAAAGAGCCATGGATCTACATGCTCCAGAAAACATTAGAAAAGTGAGGGTCGATTTCATTTGCAGTGAAAAGAAAACAATGGCCAGTGGACAATGTTAATCTGCACAGGACACAATTAAGCTACTGTTACTCAATGATTATAAAATAATCTATACCATTCACCCAGTAGCGGAGCTAGACAACTGGATCAGGGTGGGCCTACAGTAAACGTGCTCATGTAACTACTACTAATTTTAGTATTCATATATTATTTTTTTAAGCCTTGAAACAAAGGGTTGGCAATTCCCAGGGTGGGCCGTGGCCCACCCGGCCACCCCCCTAGCTCCGCCACTGCATTCACCTGCTCACTTCATTTCTTTCTGTTTTTCCTCACTGGGGCGTCACTTTCCTTATGATTTATTTGGCCAGACTGAAGTAGTGGGATGACACTTTCCCTATGATTTATTTGAGACCAGAGTAAAGTAGCACATGATGTAATGATGACATACCATCGTCTTATTTTGTACAACAGCCGTTCGTGCCCATAATTCATCAGCCATCAGCCAAATAGTATATGAGCTTCCTCTACAGTTCAATCCTAAGAGTTAATAACAACAAATTATCTAATGCATACACACCAGTTTTCAAAGATCCAACCGAAACTGATGTCGATACACCAAAACAAGTACTCAGTTCACTTCATATACTGGAAGGGAACATCACAATTGCCCCTGTTCTATTTTTTCATATAATGAAGAGCATTATTACTTATGGTAGATGCAATAATACACTTAGTAATTATATAACTGTAGGCTGTACAGTTGCTCCAGCAGAAAGTTTCATATTTATGTGAACTTTAGCAAACCAGCATTTGTTGGATGGCATAAGTTTATTATTCAACAAAATAAACACATGCGTACAGAGAAGGTTACATATATTTGAAGGTTTCAGGTTGTACCTCTCGTCTCCCTGCATGTAGCCTAACACCAAAAGCATCATACATCACCTGCAAATTTGCGTTGCCAAAAAAGATGGCTTTAGCTAACGTGATGAAAAAAAACATTAATGCATACACAATGCAGTATGCAGAGTACTGCATCTTATTTTTTTTCTTTTTTTGCCGGAAAGAGTACTGGATCTTCTGAAGAAGGTGACATGTAATCGTAAGCAACATGAACAGCTCATCAAGATACCACAATGCAAGACGTAGAGGAGTTAAAAAACACATTATACAGCAGTGTGATTAAGCGGAGAACCTATCTGTTTGTATGTCTGTAACTTGTAATGAACTTCTCCACATGATTGATTTCAGTGCTATATAATGCACAAGTAGGGGTGATTTTCTCATGGTCGCTACTATCCTACTTAACTTTGCATACAATATCACTACCATGACCCTAGACACATCCATTATCCTCTAGGTAATCAGAGGTTTCAGATGTTTAAGGCAGTTGCACTTTCCTATCATGTGATTAGTGATACTTTCTATTAATAACTGAACCAAGATAGACTGTATTTAGTGTTTCTACTTAAACTTCAATCGTGACTTAAAATTATCTACTGAAGTGATCCATGAAATGGTCCAAATGATGTAGGTTCGCCAAATTATTTACCAAAAAGTGTATTACTCACCAGATCGACAACCCATTACTGAAAAATCGAACATTTCTAACAGCTAGAATAATCAAGAGAAAAAGAGCGCTAACCACAAAGGCGAAGATGGCAGCGGTGGAGAAGAGCGGGCTGATGAACCCTTCATGTAGGCCGATGGCAACGACCAGCGCGGTGATGTTGGCCAAGTGTGAAGACAGCATCCCCCCAGACCCCACAAACTGCTTCGTGACCCACCGGTCTCCTTGTACCTACGCGCGTACGGATCCAGTGTGGGAGAGCTCCGATCCAACCGGCGCTGTATGCCGGCGAAGGGAGGGTGAGGCGCGAAAGAGAGGCGTACCATGTGGTGGAGACCTTGATGGACTGGGCGATGGCGAAGGGCAGAACGACGGCGATGAGGGGCAGTTGACCTGAAGTCAGAGAAGTGGTGGGCGAGGAGGGATGACGAACAGGCGGAGGGCACGGCGGTGGAGGAGGCAGAGGCGGAGAAGGGGCAGGAGGTGAGGAGCACCTCAGCGGTGTCGGCGTAGCGCTGCTCTTTTCGTCGAGGGTGCTCCCGTAGGCGCTCTTGATGGACCAGGAGTCGGCCGCCACCGATCGGTTGTGGTCCGCCGCCATCTCACCTGGGGCCTCTCCTCCTCCCCCTCCCCCCACTGGGGATTACCTCTTCCTCCTCCCTCACCATCTCCATCGCTGCGTCCTTCTCTTATTTCCGGCTCTCGCCGACGGCGGCGTAAAAGAAGATGGGAGGCGACCGAAGCCCTAGCCATGCGGGTGGGGAGAGGCCTTGAGCGCCAGATCTGAGTGGAGGGCAGGGAGGGACGGAGCTTGGCTGGGGGTAGGGGAGCGTGGTGCGCGGCGCCGGGATTCGCCGGAACCCACCGGCGTGGATGGTGGCGCCGTCGAGGAGAGCAGGGGGGAAGGAGGGGTTGGGTGGGTTCCCGAGAGAGAGAGGAGAGGCGTGGGTGGCCTGGTTTCTCTGCGAAATCGCTAACGGCTCTTTTGGGAGTAAAATGCATATCTGATCCCTAAAGTTGTTGGTGATGTCTACAATGGTCCCTGAACGCACGATACGCTTCACTACAATTCTTTCACAAATACTCCCTCCATATATTGTTGCATTGGTGTTTTTATAAATTAGTCCTCGCAGAATTTCTGACACAACCCGCAGTCCACTTCGTCCTCTTTCTCACCGTACTGTCGTCTTTCTTTCCTCCTCTCCGATGCGGCCTTGCTCCCCACTCCCCCACCCCTCGTCCTCCCACGACACCGCCGCCTTGTTTCCCCCGTGCCGCTCTACTGCCGCCTCGTTACCCATGACGAACTATATTTAGACTGCAGCTGCTCCCTCTACCAACAGGTTAAATAGGTAGCTTGATCCATATACCATAAGATCAGTGCAGGGTATACTAAAGAAATGTTAAATTTCAATTTCAGTGCAGCTTCACCTACTGACTTTTAGTTTTAAATTTAAATGAGATGGCCCTTTTTTGGAAAATTGTTCATGGATTGTGATTATTACTATCCCCATATTCAATTTGGAGTACTTGAAAATATTTGATGATTATCCTGTTCGTTCTATGCATGCTATGATTTTCTTCCTCCCATGTTATTACTAGGTCCAGCAGTAAGGGAGGCATTAACTCAATGCTTTCAGCACACATTTTGTCTTCAGATTCAGATTCCTTACTTTCTTTTGTCAAAAATAAGGAATTTAATGATTACTTATTGCTTGTATGAACTAGTAGGAGTATAAACTTCTTGGTATAGTTTTGATCACCTCCTGAAGCACACCGCCGACAAGGTATCGCGCGGTTGCGCCGAGTGCATCCGTGCCATCATCCATTGCCGAGCGCATCCTTGGAGTCCGCTAGTAAAAATGTCTTCTTTTCCTCACTTCTCGCATCTCTTGAAATTTCTCCAGCATGTTGAATATGCTTGCAGTACTCTGACTTTACTTGCAATATCATGTTACTCCAGCAAAATTTACTTGCACAATTTAGCTTGGTACTGTAGTTCAGTATCAGGTTCAAGTTGACGTTCTGAATATTGTTGCACAAGCTATCGGTCATGTTTATAAATTGAGTTTAGTTGTTAATGTCTAGGTTAATCAGGTTCAGGTTAATCAAGTTTAGTGGTTCAGGTTCAGATTAATCAGGTTCAGGTTCAGTGGCTCGGGAAACTGACATGTTTATAATATGGCATCGATTTTTGTTTATTGAGAGAAATATGACATTAGTTATTGGTGCCTAATTGATATTGAATTCTCCCTCAGATTATGTGGATGACCACTGGGATGGCGCCAATGATGTTTCCTGGTTCTCACCAGTTCCTGCCACCGATGGGCATGAATTTGGCATGCATGCCTGCAGCACAGGGTCTAAATCATACGGCAAGAGTGACATACATGAAACATTCCTTGTCAAATCACATCCCATTAATGAACCCTGTGTATGTTGCAAACCAGATGCAAAACATTCAGCTAAGAGAAGCAAGTAATCATTTCCTTCACCCAGATGATGGGCTAGCAAAGACGCCTCATGTACAAATCCCAAATTTCTTAGAGCTAGTGATACCCAGCTTCAAGAATTCTTAAGAGTTGGAGTTGTCCCAAAGACACCCTTAATATGGAAATGACAGATGCTCATGTAGAAGGAATGGGGCTAAATTGGACTCTTCGAGGTACATTGTGCAATATTTTACTACTTGAGAGTGACCTAAACAAAGTCCAACGCCTGAAATAACTATAAACACTAATAAACTTACATACTGATTAAGTAATTATAAACAGTTGAGCACTACCAAAGCTAAGAGCCCAAAATACCTTGATTAGTAGCTTCATGCATTTTAGTGATGGGGGTATAAATAGATATAAGGAGAGGTGTAAAGATACAATTCACAATCATATTGCACTGAAAAGAAATATACCCAAAAATTAGCACATATTATTAAATAACAATTATTAAGGGAACCAAAGAAATCAAATCAACAAAGCATTATTGTTAATGAATCTATAATATTATAATAGATCATCCCCACTATCTTATTTATCTCAATATGCAAGCATTCCATATCACCACACAATAATGGGTGGGATAAAGCCCACCTCAACATGCAACCATGCATGAGACAAGACCCACCACCACATGCAACCATGCATGGAAAAATATTTTATTCTCTTACTATACTTATATTAAAAAAATAACTAAATATAATCAATATATTAATTAATATGCTATTTTTTGTGTTCATTTGTTATTAATTTAAATATTTCAAATTAACATAATTAAATTTCGTTGAAATACAAGGCGATCAATTCCCGCAGCAAGGCGCGGGGTATCATCTAGTATTTGGAAAACACAAGTATGATCAACGGAGACTTGCTAGTACATTATCAAGCTAGTAATTGGAATATAGGGCAAGATGTGAACAGGTGTTCGAGTTCCAACAACCTACCTCTTTACCTATCTCTAGTTATGGACAATCTAAAAGAAGTAACAAAATAAATACATAAACAGTTCCCCTTGTAAATATATAGAAAGAGACGAGGTGGAGACCCTATACTAGGTACAGGGAAAAACATGAAGTAGTGAAAATGCTAGTCTAAGGACAAGCACAAATGCAAGATTCACACTACTTGTCGTATTGAAAGTTCATATGGAGTTCGATATTTGCCTATTTATCCAGTACATGGTCCATGTGGGCCAGAGAGTTATTATGTTGGTCTCGTCATGTGTCTGTCGGCTCAGATATGTACAGATGATGCACTACAGGAAACCCGAAAGCCGTCGCCGTCAGCAAAAAATACCTCGGGAGGCCCATAGGATTGTATTCCTATGCCGACAGGGTTGCCATCGGCATAGCTCCTCCACTTTTCAGCCTATGGTTGCTCCAGGACACCCCTGTTGGGTGTCTATGCCGAGGGTAAAACCGTAGGCAAAAATTAAAAAAAATACACCAACGACGTTAACGCGCAATTCTGGTTCTTTATAACATGTACGATGACACCTGCTTTTCCTAAGTGTAACTCATTTGGACCGATAGTTTTGTATATTGGTGGTGGGTCATGCGCTCCAGGATATTCTTGTACCGAAGTTAGCAAAACTGGCAATCCATTTGAATGAACTGATCGACAAAACTAAAGTAAATGGATCTAAAAACATAATAAAATGTAGTATGAACTAACCAGCTCCCAATCTCACCAAGTAGATGCAATATTAATTTTAACATAAATATAGATTTCTTACTTATTGTTTTCGGTTTCACATAACAAAATAGGTAATTTGGCAAGCCCCAATTTTAACAAGATTTATAATTGTTTCCTCAACTAAAAGCTCTCAAATAGTCAACAAGTACTACGAACTCCCAAAAATTAGTCGCATGCCTTTTATTTTAAAAAAATTCCAACAATCGGTTATGAACACAAATTCTTGGTAGCCAAATTCTTGGAACTCTAGTGCTTACGTCCTTTGCTCCCAACGAGTCAAAGAGGTTGTCAATCTCTCCGGTCTTGTTGTTTACAAAGGATCAAACACAAGGGTGGAAATAATAGTGGATGCAACTGAAAGGAAAGTAAAAGCAGTAAAAGTGTACAGTGTAAACTATGATGGAAATATGCACCGAGGTCCTATGATTTTCACTAGTGATGTCTCTTTCCTAAAAGACGATAACAACTATGCTGGGTGAACAAATTACAGATAGGCAATTGACGGAATTATAAACGAATCGTAATGCTAATTATGCTACTAGAAAATAAAGAGGCTCAATCATGTGGGCATTACACCAAAACAAGTAGACCGTTTATCCATTAACATCTACTCACTAATCATCCACATTGAGATATCTATCCAGAACATCTCGCTGGTATTAAGTTGTGAATCCCAACCAAATTGTAGGCTCAAAGCAATAGACAAATCCATTAACAAACTATGTGTAATGTAAGCAATACTTGCAACCACAGTTACAAGCAACGTTGTTTTCTCCCCGGTGGCAACAACACATCCCCTAGTCTCATGTTTCTGTCACTCAAGCTAGACATCCTGGGCATGGGCCCACAATCATGCATAACGTTCACTCTTGGAGTTACAATCTACTACTTGGCCAAAGCAACAAACGTAACGGGGAACATGCAAGAACACTAAAGACCTAAATTATAAAGGTAAACCAAATATATTACTCATCACAAACTAAACATAATCTCATAACCCATCGGATCCTAGCAAACACAGCATAGCAAAATAGGAACTAATACATAGGTGCCTTGATCATGATAGGAAGCTCGCAAGGGCTAAACATTGAAGCACAAGATTGGAGAGAAGACATAACATAGCTACTGGTCATGGTCTCATGGACCCATGGTCCAAGGGGGAATACTCACGGCACATCCCAGAGGCGATCATGGTGATGGAGAGGCCTCCGGAGGTCAACCCAATTCTCCCTCCGACAGGGTGTCGGGACAGCTTCTCCTGGCGATCCCGAGATCGGAACTAGCTGTGGAACAGTGGACGAAATTGCGTAACGGGGTTGCTCTCGACGATTTTTCGTATCGAGAGATAAATATAGGCCAAAGGGGAGCCTAAGGGGCGGCCTCCCTGGCCCAGGCGTCTAGGTGGCGCGGCCACCCCTTGGCCGCGCCAGCAGAGCGCCTGGTTGGGGGGTGGCCCCCCTCGGGGGCCCCTTCGAGCTTCCAGAGTCTTCTATCTTGCATATTTTTTATATGATTTTTTTGGAATTTTCCGAGCACTTTTATTTTTGACATTTTCCTGCAATGCATGGAAAATAGTAGACAGAAACTGGCACTAATGTTGTAAATGATATAAAAGTGCATCAAAACATATAGCAATATCACCAAAATAAGCATGGAGCGAGAAAATTATAGATACGTTTGAGACGTATCAACATCCCCAAGCTTAATTCTTGCTCGTCCTCAAGTAGGTAAATAACAAAAAATATAATTTTTGTGGTGACAGGCTACCAACAAAGATTTGAACTTTAAAGTACAACAAGCAAGATATGCAATTCAAGTCAAGACAATAACAAGCAAGAGTCTATATCTAGTATTAAAACTAGCAAAGTAAGAACATAAAGGTGCAAGAAACTCTCGCTGTCTGTGACTCGAATGTCTCCAATCGGTGTTCCCATGCAGAAAGTGGGAGATTGGTTTAGAGCATAAAAATACTTAATAGTTGTTGAGAACTCAATCTACTAAAACTTCACACTTAGTCTCCTTTGGAATCTTATTATGACTAGTCCCCAGACCACTGGCCTGGTACAAGTCAATTTGATCCTCTCCCTTTTGATTTCGAGCACTCATGCTATGAATGAGCGCGAGCAAGATTAGTTGTTAATTAGGATGGCAAAAATAATAAATGATGGGGAAGGAAGAAATAAAGGTGTGAAAGGCTCGCATCAATGAGCACAATCATAGGCGAGAGAAAGCCAAATGATAGATATGATGTGAGGAGTAGGGATTGTCATGCAACGGATGCACATATGAGCTATGAAATCTCTCCAATGGAACTAGTGGGGGTGCACCATTTACTTAATTGGTCATGAAGACCTAGAGCCCTTTTGAGGAGGCTCATCATTGGAATATACAAGCCAAGTTCTATAGTGTAAGGGTCCCCACATAGTTATGCATGAATGATATGAAAACTCTCTATGAAGTACAAATGCTACTTTGAAGCACGAGTGTTGATCTTTCAAAAGGAATAGTAGTGTTGCCCCTTTTCTCTTTTTGTTTATTTTTTCTTTCTCTTTTTTCTATTTTTTTCTATTTTTGTGGCCTCTTTGGCTCTTTCTACTTATCTCTCATTTTTCCTCTTTGGGACCTTTTCATGTGTCCTCTTTTGGGATCTTTTATTTGTGTCCTCTTTGGGATCTTTTCCTTGTTGGGGAACGGGGCAGAAAACAATAATTTTTCATGACCTGCGCATCCCGAACCCAAGACCTATGCTATGGCGATGCAAGTAACGGAGGGAATTGGTCACATACCAATATGTAGTCCGTTAAGCGGGAAACATTCACGCGTGAACGTGGTTGATGTAGTCGTACCGGCAATCCCCGATGCCGCGCAGATCCACGATGACTCCTGAGGACACCCGGTCCTTGAAGACCGATGACGGGATTACGTCCCCGTCGGAACGTTTTTGGTGAAGACGTCGCGACACGGCCTCAACGATGAAGGAGCACCACAAGTGTAGCGCCTCGCGGGAGTACACGCATACGGTGTACCCGATGTTCCCTCCGGGCTCCGAACCAGAAAAGCAGTGGAAAGAAGATGGATTCGGATCCCGATTCCAGCAGCACGACGGTGTGCGTATGGTGGAGAAACCCCAACCAAGTGTAGACTCCAAACAAGGGGAGTCCACTCGAGGAGGGAGAAAGAGAGAGAAGAGAGATCTGAGAAACTTGTCTCAGATCAAATTGTGTGAAGAAAAAAGGCACCCCACCCCTCCTTATATAGGCCAAGGAGGGGTGCCACCCTCCCTCCCTGTCAGAACCCCAACTAGGATAAGTGCTAGGGTTTGTTTGATCCCTTTGCATCATGCAAAAATTTCAAAAGAAATCAAAAATGGGGAAAAGAAAAGCCCTGAGAAATTAAAACAAATGGCCAGATAAAAATCTTTTTCCAAAAATCATTTGAATGTTTGGAAAATTCCTAGAATTGTTGCTGATCATTGCAAAAGTGGTTTGGGGATTTTCCCATGCCCATGGAATATTCAAAAATTCAAAAGGTGCATTGGAAATTAAATTTAACTCCAATTTGAATTTAAATTCAAATTGTTTGATTTTCAAAAGTCACCAAAACTTATGAGTGGCTAGCTATTTATGTTATAAGCCCACATAAAAGTTTTCATGATTTTATAAAATGCCTAGCTAATTGTTTTAGCACAGCAAAACAAATAACAGAAAAACAAAACTGAAGAAAAATAAAAAAGGGAAAGAGAGCCCACCCCACCCACTTACCTGGCCCAGCCTGGCCAGAAGCCGGCCCAACCCAGCTCGCCCGCGTGTCGTCTTCCTCCCCTCGCCTCCAAGCAGCTCGATGGCGAGCCGAGCGCCGTGGACGCCACCGAGGCTCGCCTAGACCAGCCCGAGGCGTCTCCTTACGCCACGCACACGCCAGAGCCGCCCCGCAGTCTTCCCCCTCCTCTGGCTCTCTCCCCACGCTCTCTCTCTCTCATTTCTGCGCGAACCCGAGCCCTCGCCGGAGGGAGCCCCGTGCGCCCGCGTGGCCAACGGCGACGAGAAGCGCCACCGCCGTGTCCAACAAGTCGGCCGCCGTCGTCTTTGTCTTCCCGTGGAGTGAATCGAGCCCGGAGGCCACAGCGGAGACGCCCTCTTCATCGAGCCACCGCCGGGCACAGTGGACGCCGGCGAGCGATTCTCCTCCGTCAGCCCTCCTCCGGCCTCCTCGACGGTCCCTTCGCACTCAGGGTGAGCTCGCGCCCATTTTCCCTCTCCCCTCGACACCTCCCGTGGCCTGGAGCACCGAGTCCGTCGGAGCCAGCAGCCGGCCGCCGCGCCTTTTGTCCCCGCCGTCGCCCTGGTAGCCCCCGCGTCCCCCTGCTTGCTCCCCTCGATGCGGACGAGCACGGGCTACTTGCCCATGCCCCTCTTTCCCCTTCCCGCGGCCAAATTCCCAGTCCGGCAAGAGCGCCGCCGTGCCCGAGCCGCCGGTCACTTAGCGCTAAACCACCCCTAATCCTAACCCTAAGCACTCACTGACAGTGGGCCCTGCCCCACTAATTAAACCCACTGTTTAATTTTAACCACGGGTTTAATCTCAGAGAGGCTGACAGGGATGGCCCACCAGTCACAGCCCCCCCACGTCACCCTGACCTCAGCAAGACGCAATAAAGACTTTCCAGAAAATTAGAATTGGATTAAAGAAATTACAGAAATTCCAGAAAAATAGCCAAACTTCAATAAATCATAGAAAATTCATACGAACTCCAAATTAAACATATAATATATGAAAAATTATCAGAAAAATGCAAGGATTAAGAATATGCAATTTGTTTTTTATGTTTGACCATTTTAAAATGGGGCAATAGTAGCAAATGTGCATATGGCTTAATTTGAATTCAAATTTGAAGTTTGAAATTGCAATTCTTTTGCAATACACTTCAATTAAATGGAATTGTCAACACATCAGTACCATGTACATCATGTTTCCACAACTTATCATGTGCTTGAGCATTGCAGTTATATTTATTCCTTGTTTGGTTGTTTGCTCGATAGACGTGCAACTGGAACCGGAGGCCACCCCCTTCGTTGAAGACACCGTGCGTGAACCTCGTCAGCAAGGCAAGCAAACCCCATTGATCATGTCTATAAAATCCCAATTCCCTCTCAGTCTTGCTTATTCTTGTTTAGGAGATCATCTTGTATCGATTCTACCGCATAGTTGAACCCATATCCGATGCATGACCTATCATCTTGTCACAGTAGTAAGAAAACCACAATCCTAGCTGACATAGGAGTTGATTGATATCATGTGGCCCCTGCAACTGTTAATGCTTATTGCATGCTTAGTGATATAATGAGGTTGCTTTTGATGTGAGTCGGGATGATGGTGAACATGGTGTTGATGAAAGTGAAACTGTGTCGGTGAATCCACCCTAATACAAGGTGAACGATGAGAGGCTGTGTAGGAGTACACAGTGGGTTGTCTCGTTGGACACCGCCTTAAGCACCGAGTTCTTGTATGGTAATCCAAGACAAAGAGTACAACCACACATTGGGCTCACTGACCCCTCTCGGCCTAGTACCTTGATCCGTGTCGACGTCCAGGAGTCACATTAGTTCGGGCCTTCCATTTGACATATGCATAGAAAAAGAGTGAGTGGAAATGTTGCATCATCCTAGATATGTGGGTGCATCTGTGAGACAGTGAAACCATCTGTCGGAGGTGGCGTCTCGGTTGCCTACATTGTCTGGGTTCGTTTCGTTGATCCGACCGGACTCTCGAGCGGTGACAAACCCAGGTAGTCGACTCTTGGAATAGACCGGTTGTGAGCGAAGTGTCGTGGTGAACATCATCGCTGTCACCTCTTGAACGGTGGCGAGACCTGGCGGTAACCGATGGTCATGTGTGTGTAGTTTACACCCTTGCAAGGTTAACAAAACTATTAGAATAGCCGCGTCCGCGGTTAAGGACTACTTGGAACCTGTACCTGATTATTAGACAACTTGAATGGATACGTATAAAACTCGCAAGATAAGCGTGAGTGCTATGGTGTGCTCCTCGAGGGGAAGTCGAGGAAGTAACCATAGTGGTGTATTGGTTGGAGACTTGGATAGTGGACTCGTGTACGCTTCTTACCTCAAGTCTGGTATTCGTAGTTCAGGAATAGCCAAGTCAAAGCTGGCACTTCTGCTTGATGAAACCCCACCTCCCTTTACCTTGATACTTGAGCATGAGTAGTGTAGTTCTGATTTAAGTCTTGCTGAGTACGACTTTGTACTCACGTTTTCTTATTCTATGTTTTAGATGAGAAACCGGACCCCTATGGAGTCACCTTCGTGAAGCTCGACGTTGACTAAGTTAGCATAGTCCCAGACAGCAGTCTGGTCCCTCGTGGAAGGGCATGTTTGTTTAGAAGGCTTCTCTAAGCCATTTGTTAAACTTGTCTGTACTCAGACCTAATTTTCTTCCGTTGTATGATGTAATGTTGATCACAGACATGTGATCTTTGTATGCTCTATGTGTATATCAATGAAGAGTACTTTGTAGAGTTATGTGATGATACCTGCTGTTCATACTAGGCATGTGTGCTGCGTGTATGTTTATATCATGCATGTCTTAGTATGGGTTTTTGAGACCTTAGTTGTGATCTGGCTGGCGGTCCTTTATACACCAAGTGGCCCTTAGATGTGCGCAGCTTGGGGCATCGCGATGCGATTGCTCGAGACTCTGTCTCGTGCACACTTTGATGTATGATCGAGCCCGCCCTAGACCCCGACTAAGTGATCGGGCTGGAGTAAGTCTATGTAAGAGTTAGGATTCAATGGATAACATGGTTGAGGCGACTTGTCTATGAGTATGGGATTCACCACCCATAAGCATTTAGACTTGTGAGCGGACGATGAGGACCCATCTCAGTTGATCATCCGGCCTGAATGGGATGCCCCTCACGTTCGATGCTTACCGAGAACGTTCTGTGCTTGGCCTTGTCTGCTTAGACAAGTGGGTACGGTTCTCGGCTCTCCATGTGATTGCATCGTGACTGGAATTACATACGCTAACCCCAGGTCCCGACAGACTTGGTATCAGAGCAGGATTGTCTGTAGGCTTATCAAACCCTTGGTCGAAGTCGAGTCTAGCATTCTATAGTTATATAGTTACTTGGGTATAAAGGGAACAACGTAAGGCTTCTTTTTCAACTTACCCTCATCGATCTGAGTTCTGAGTCACCCTTACCTTTTCTACGGGATGATAGGAAGAGGATCATCTATGTCTTTACTAGAACATCTCGTTGTTTGCCTCCTTGTAGCCATAGGACAGTTGTGGTCGTCCAGACTCATCGTTCTGTTGAGTTCCTTGAAGAAGTTCTGTGCAATTTCTTCGAGGTTGTTTCATTTTCATCCCGGTGTAGCCGTTATGCTGCCGGAATTATTCCGAGTTTCTATGAATCGTTGCCTTCACATTTTAATCTTTTCCGCCTTCATCATGTCTTGTTATCCTTGAATCCATCGTTCAACCTGTTCTGATTGTTGATTTTTATCACACAGGATGTCAGGTGGAACTCGTAGTGCTGTTCGTCGGAATCGAGACCGTGTTCGGAATCGAAATGATGATGAACCTCTACCACCGCCTTCTGCGGCGGAAATCATGATGGAAGCTGAGAAGAATCAACGTGATCAAACACGCCTTCTGGAGCTCATCGAGCAGAATACCTCACGTCATTGCAATGTGGTTGTGAGCATTCAGGACTTCATCCTCCTCAAGCCACCGCTATTCCGATGTTCTTCTGAGCCTCTTGAAGCTGATGATTGGCTCCGTTCCATCGAGCGTAAGCTTGACACTGCACATGTTGCTCCCGATGACCGAGTTATTTTTGCGGTATACTTCTTGGAAGGTGCTGCTCTTCAATGGTGGGAGAACTATGTTGCTATGCAGCCAGGTGGTCACCTAGTGACTTGGCAAGAGTTCTGTGATGCCTTTCGAGGGTACCACCTTCTAGATGAGTAATGGAGCGCAAGAAGGAAGAGTTCTGCAATCTGACTCAAGGAGAGATGTCCATTCATGAGTATGTGAGAGAGTTCAACCATCTTGCTCGGTATGCCCAAGATGAGATCACCACCGATGCCAGAAAGCAGGCAAGGTTCCGTAAGGGACTTAGCCCCATCCTTCGCCATGATCTCAACCTCATCGAATTTGCCACCTTTGAGGATTTAGTCAACAGATCCTTCAGAGCTGAGCATGGCAATGAAGTGTTCGAAGAGTCCCGCAAGCATGCTCTTGAGCTTGCTTCTTCTTCCAGTTCAACCCCTCAGAAACGCCGAATTTGGATTCCAACCAGTGTCATACCTCAAAGCCTTCTCCAGAGGCCACCACCGAATATATGCCATCCACCTCAACACATTGTTCCACCCCGGAATGATGGTGTGCAACCAAGCAATCCCACTCCCAACATTTCAGGCAGGGTGTGTTTCACTTGTGGTCTGACAGGTCATCACTTCCGACAATGCCCTACAGTGTTTGTGGCACCCCGTCGACCTAGTCATAAGCCTTCAAAGAAATCAACCACCAAAACCATCCCAGCAAAGCTTTCAGTCACAAGTAGTGGTTATGTGAACCAAATCTCAGTTGAGGAAACCACTACTGCTTCTGACGTCATCCTTGGTACACTCCCAGTCAATCATGTCCCCGCCTCCATTCTTTTCGATCCAGGAGATTCTCATTCATTCATGTCGGAGAGTTATGCACTTAGTCATGAATTCCCTTTTGAAGAAATGTTTTCTCCAATGATCATTCAAACTCCTGGTTCAAAGTGGCAAACTAATAGAGTAAGCCATGGCAATCAAATTGCAATTGAGGGTTTAGTATTCCTTGCTTCGCTTATAGCCCTCAAGTCTTCGGACATTGATGTCATCCTAGGAATGGATTGGTTATCAAGGCAGAATGCTTTCCTTGATTGTAAGGCCAAATCAGTTAACCTCACCCATCCTTCAGGCCAGACCATTGACTACACATCACCCAGCTCTAGAATCCAGGTGCAGACTTTGAATGTGCTTCCACTTCCTGACCTTGAAGATGTTCCGGTGGTTCGTGACTTTCCGGATGTCTTTCCTGAAGAGCTGCCGGGAATGCCACCCGACAGGTGTGTAGAATTCATAGTGGATCTTATACCAGGCACAGCCCCAATTTCCAGACGCCCATATAGGATGGCCCCACATGAGTTAGCTGATCTAAAAACCCAAGTTGATGCTTCGTTGGCAAAAGGCTTCATCCGCCCTAGCTCATCGCCATGGGGTTGCCCCGTTCTGTTCGTAACGAAGAAAGATGGAACAGAAAGGATGTGCGTAGACTATCGTCCGCTAAATCTAGCGACGATAAAGAACAAGTACCCACTGCCCAGGATCAATGATCTTTACGATCAACTTGCGGGATCCTCTGTCTTCTCCAAGATGGATTTGAGATTAGGTTATCATCAAATCAAAATCAGAAACGAGGACATTCCCAAGACGGCTTTCACTACTCGTTATGGTCTTTATGAGTACACCGTCATGTCCTTCGGTTTAACCAATGCCCCCGCCACATTCTCGCGCTTGATGAATTCGATCTTCATGGAGTACCTAGATAAATTGGTTTTAGTTTATCTTGATGACATTCTCATCTACTCGAAGAACGAAGAAGAGCACGCAGAACATCTTAGGTTGGTATTGATGAAACTTAGAGAGCACCGCCTTTATGCCAAATTCTCCAAGTGTGAATTTTGGCTACCAAAAGTGACCTACTTAGGCCACGTGATTTCTGCGAAAGGTGTTGCAGTCAATCCCGAGAGAGTTCAGGCCGTCCTTGACTGGACTCCACCTGAATCGGTTAAGCAAGTTAGGAGTTTTCTTGGCCTAGCCAGCTATTGCCGCCGCTTCGTCGAGAACTTTTCTAAAGTTGCAAAGCCTCTTACTGAACTCCTCAAGAAAGATAAAAAATTCCAATGGACCCCCAAGTGCGAGGAAAGCTTTCAAGAGCTAAAAAGAAGATTGACTTTTGCACCCGTACTTGCGCCTCCAGACACCAAAAGGGATTTCGAGATCTATTGTGATGCTGCACGGCAAGGGTTAGGATGCATACTTATGCAAGATCGACATGTGGTAGCTTATGCTTCACGCCAGTTGCGGCGACATGAAGAGAACTATCCTACCCATGATCTTGAACTCGCTGCCGTAGTTCATGCCCTGAAGACTTGGCGACATTACCTCCTTGGTAATCGTTGTGAGATCTATTCCGATCACCAAAGCCTCAAATATATATTCACCCAGCCAGATCTTAATCTCAGGCAAAGAAGCTGGATAGAGTTGATAAAAGATTATGACTTAGGAATTTCTTACACCCCAGGCAAGGCCAATGTCATGGCTGATGCACTAAGTCTTAAGTCGTATTGTAACAACCTCATGTTACAACAGTATCAACCAATTCTTCATGAGGAATTTCAAAAGCTCAATCTCGAGATTGTTCCTCATGGATCGCTTTTCAACTTGGTGGCGAAACCAACCCTTGAGGATCAGATCATAGTTGCCCAAAGGCGTGCACGAGGTGTTCGCCGGATCAAGGAGAACATTGCTAGCGGAGTTGCTAAATGTTTCTCCACAGATAATAAAGGAACAATATTCTTTGCAAATCGTTTGGTAGTACCTAAGAATAGGGATCTAAGGCAACTCATCCTCAAAGAAGATCATGACACACCCCTCTCGATTCATCCCGGTAGCACAAAAATGTACCGAGATCTACGCCAGAGATTTTGGTGGACCAGGATGAAGAGAGACATTGTTCGATTTGTTGCTGAATGTGATGTTTGTCGTCGCATTAAGGCAGAACACCAAAGACCTGCTGGTACACTTCAACCTTTGCCTATTCCCGAGTGGAAATGGGACAAAGTCGGTATGGACTTAATCACCGGCTTTCCAAAAACCCAGAAAGGAAATGATGCCATCTTCGTTGTCATAGATAGGCTGTCCAAAGTTGCTCACTTCCTTCCCGTTCGCGAGTCTATAACTGCTAGTCAGTTAGCGGACTTGTACATCTCTAGAATTGTGTCTCTTCACGGTGTTCCTTTGGTTGTCAATTCTGATCGTGGTAGCCTTTTCACCTCTAGATTCTGGGGAAGCTTTCAGAATGCTATGGGAACTCATCTATCCTTTAGTACAACTTTCCATCCTTAGTCTAGCGGTCAAGTTGAAAGGGTTAATAAAATCTTGGAAGACATGCTCAGAGCTTGTGTTATCTCATTCGGAAAGAATTGGGAGAAGTCTCTTCCCTTCGCCGAATTTGCTTATAACAATAGCTATCAATCTAGTCTGAACATGGCTCCTTTTGAACTCCTATATGGACGACGATGTCGAACACCCTTAAACTGGTCAGAAACCGGTGAAAGACAACTCTTTGGACCGGATATGATCAAGGAAGCAGAAGAGCAAGTTCGCATTGTTCGTGATCGTTTGAAAGCCGCTCAGTCTCGTCAAAAGAGCTACTATGATCGTCATCATAGAGAGGAGAGCTACAATATTGATGAGAAGGCTCACCTCCGGGTTACTCCTCTGAAGGGAACCCAACGATTCGGTATCAAAGGCAAGTTGGCCCCACGTTACATCGGACCTTTCCGCATTCTCGCTAAACGTGGAGAAGTTGCCTACCAACTTGAACTACCCCCTCACCTTTCCCGAGTACATGATGTATTCCATGTGTCACAACTCAGGCGTTGCTTCAAGGACCCCATCCGCGAAGTCGGCCATGAAACGCTTGATCTCCAAGATGACCTTTCTTATCGAGAGTACCCTGTTCGTATTCTTGATTCAGCAGAACGTGTCACTCGTCGTCAGAAGATCAAGTTCCTCAAAGTGCAATGGTCACATCACTCCGAGAAAGAGGCAACCTGGGAAAGAGAAGACCGCCGCCGTGCCAAGTACCCCACCTTCCTCCCGACGACTTCTGAATCTCGTGACGAGATTCTTTTGAGTGGGGGGGAGTTGTCAGAACCCCAACTAGGGTAAGTGCTAGGGTTTGTTTGATCCATTTGCATCATGCAAAAATTTCAAAAGAAATCAAAAATGGGGAAAAGAAAAGCCCTGAGAAATTAAAACAAATGGCCAGATAAAAATCTTTTTCGAAAAATCATTTGAATGTTTGGAAAATTCCTAGAATTGTTGCTGATCATTGCAAAAGTGGTTTGGGGATTTTTCCCATGCCCATGGAATATTCAAAAATTCAAAAGGTGCATTGGAAATTAAATTTAACTCCAATTTGAATTTAAATTCAAATTGTTTGATTTTCAAAAGTCACCAAAACTTATGAGTGGCTAGCTATTTATGTTATAAGCCCACATAAAAGTTTTCATGATTTTATAAAATGCCTAGATAATTGTTTTAGCACAACAAAACAAATAACAGAAAAACAAAACTGAAGAAAAATAAAAAAGGGAAAGAGAGCCAACCCCACCCACTTACCTGGCCTAGCCTGGCCAGAAGCCGGCCCAGCCCAGCTCGCCCGCGTGTCGTCTTCCTCCCCTCGCCTCCAAGCAGCTCGGTGGCGAGCCGAGCGCCGTGGACGCCACCGAGGCTCGCCTAGACCAGCCCGAGGCGTCTCCTTACGCCACGCACATGCCAGAGCCGCCCCGCAGTCTTCCCCCTCCTCTGGCTCTCTCCCCACGCTCTCTCTCTCTCATTTCTGCGCGAACCCGAGCCCTTGCCGGAGTGAGCCCCGTGCGCCCGCGTGGCCAACGGCGACGAGAAGCGCCACCGCCGTGTCCAACAAGTCGGCCGTCGTCGTCTTCGTCTTCCCGTGGAGTGAATCGAGCCCGGAGGCCACAGTGGAGACGTCCTCTTCATCGAGCCACCGCCGGGCACAGTGGACGCCGGCGAGCGATTCTCCTCTGTCAGCCCTCCTCCGGCCTCCTCGACGGTCCCTTCGCACTCAGGGTGAGCTCGCGCCCATTTTCCCTCTCCCCTCGACACCTCCCGTGGCCTGGAGCACCGAGTCCGTCGGAGCCAGCAGCCGGCCGCCGCGCCTTTTGTCCCCGCCGTCGCCCTGGTAGCCCCCGCGTCCCCCTGCTTGCTCCCCTCGATGCGGACGAGCACGGGCTACTTGCCCATGCCCCTCTTTCCCCTTCCCGCGGCCAAATTCCCAGTCCGGCAAGAGCGCCGCCGTGCCCGAGCCGCCGACGTCAAGCCGCCGGTCACTTAGCGCTAAACCACCCCTAATCCTAACCCTAAGCACTCACTGACAGTGGGCCCTGCCCCACTAATTAAACCCACTGTTTAATTTTAACCACGGGTTTAATCTCAGAGAGGCTGACAGGGATGGCCCACCAGTCAGAGGCTCCCCCCACGTCACCCTGACCTCAGCATGAAGCAATAAAGACTTTCCAGAAAATTAGAATTGGATTAAAGAAATTACAGAAATTCTAGAAAAATAGCCAAACTTCAATAAATCATAGAAAATTCATACTAACTCCAAATTAAACATATAATATATGAAAAATTATCAGAAAAATGCAAGGATTAAGAATATGCAATTTTTTTTTATGTTTGACCATTTTAAAATGGGGAAACAGTAGCAAATGTGCATATGGCTTAATTTGAATTCAAATTTGAAGTTTGAAATTGCAATTCTTTTGCAATACACTTCAATTAAATGGAATTGTCAACACATCAGTACCATGTACATCATGTTTCCACAACTTATCATGTGCTTGAGCATTGCAGTTATATTTATTCCTTGTTTGGTTGTTTGCTCGATAGACGTGCAACTGGAACCGGAGGCCACCCCCTTCGTTGAAGACACCGTGCGTGAACCTCGTCAGCAAGGCAAGCAAACCCCATTGATCATGTCTATAAAATCCCAATTCCCTCTCAGTCTTTGTTATGAATGTTTAGGAGATCATCTTGTATCGATTCTACCGCATAGTTGAACCCATATCTGATGCATGACCTATCATCTTGTCACAGTAGTAAGCAAACCACAATCCTAGCTGACATAGGAGTTGATTGATATCATGTGGCCCCTGCAACTGTTAATTCTTATTGCATGCTTAGTGATATAATGAGGTTGCTTTTGATGTGAGTCGGGATGATGGTGAACATGGTGTTGATGAAAGTGAAACTGTGTCGGTGAATCCACCCTAATACAAGGTGAACGATGAGAGGCTGTGTAGGAGTACACAGTGGGTTGTCTCGTTGGACACCGCCTTAAGCACCGAGTTCTTGTATGGTAATCCAAGACAAAGAGTACAACCACACATTGGGCTCACTGACCCCTCTCGGCCTAGTACCTTGATCCGTGTCGACGTCCAGGAGTCACATTAGTTCGGGCCTTCCATTTGACATATGCATAGAAAAAGAGTGAGTGGAAATGTTGCATCATCCTAGATATGTGGGTGCATCTGTGAGACAGTGAAACCATCTGTCGGAGGTGGCGTCTCGGTTGCCTACATTGTCTGGGTTCGTTTCGTTGATCCGACCGGACTCTCGAGCGGTGACAAACCCAGATAGTCGACTCTTGGAATAGACCGGTTGTGAGCGAAGTGTCGTGGTGAACATCATCGCTGTCACCTCTTGAACGGTGGCGAGACCTGGCGGTAACCGATGGTCATGTGTGTGTAGTTTACACCCTTGCAAGGTTAACAAAACTATTCGAATAGCCGCGTCCGCGGTTAAGGACTACTTGGAACCTGTACCTGATTATTAGACAACTTGAATGGATACTTATAAAACTCGCAAGATAAGCGTGAGTGCTATGGTGTGCTCCTCGAGGGGAAGTCGAGGAAGTAACCATAGTGGTGTATTGGTTGGAGACTTGGATAGTGGACTCGTGTACGCTTCTTACCTCAAGTCTGGTATTCGTAGTTCAGGAATAGCCAAGTCAAAGCTGGCACTTCTGCTTGATGAAACCCCACCTCCCTTTACCTTGATACTTGAGCATGAGTAGTGTAGTTCTGATTTAAGTCTTGCTGAGTACGACTTTGTACTCACGTTTTCTTATTCTATGTTTTAGATGAGAAACCGGACCCCTATGGAGTCACCTTCGTGAAGCTCGACGTTGGCTAAGTTAGCATAGTCCCAGACAGCAGTCTGGTCCCTCGTGGAAGGGCATGTTTGTTTACAAGGCTTCTCTAAGCCATTTGTTAAACTTGTCTGTACTCAGACCTAATTTTCTTCCGTTGTATGATGTAATGTTGATCACAGACATGTGATCTTTGTATGCTCTATGTGTATATCAATGAAGAGTACTTTGTAGAGTTATGTGATGATACCTGCTGTTCATACTAGGCATGTGTGCTGCGTGTATGTTTATATCATGCATGTCTTAGTATGGGTTTTCGAGACCTTAGTTGTGATCTGGCTGGCGGTCCTTTATACACCAAGTGGCCCTTAGATGTGCGCAGCTTGGGGCATCGCGATGCGATTGCTCGAGACTCTGTCTCGTGCACACTTTGATGTATGATCGAGCCCGCCCTAGACCCCGACTAAGTGATCGGGCTGGAGTAAGTCTATGTAAGAGTTAGGATTCAATGGATAACATGGTTGAGGCGACTTGTCTATGAGTATGGGATTCACCACCCATAAGCATTTAGACTTGTGAGCGGACGATGAGGACCCATCTCAGTTGATCATCCGGCCTGAATGGGATGCCCCTCACGTTCGATGCTTACCGAGAACGTTCTGTGCTTGGCCTTGTCTGCTTAGACAAGTGGGTACGGTTCTCGGCTCTCCATGTGATTGCATCGTGACTGGAATTACATACGCTAACCCCAGGTCCCGACAGACTTGGTATCAGAGCAGGATTGTCTGTAGGCTTATCAAACCCTTGGTCGAAGTCGAGTCTAGCATTCTATAGTTATATAGTTACTTGGGTATAAAGGGAACAACGTAAGGCTTCTTTTTCTCCTTACCCTCATCGATCTGAGTTCTGAGTCACCCTTACCTTTTCTACGGGATGATAGGAAGAGGATCATCTATGTCTTTACTAGAACATCTCGTTGTTTGCCTCCTTGTAGCCATAGGACAGTTGTGGTCGTCCAGACTCATCGTTCTGTTGAGTTCCTTGAAGAAGTTCTGTGCAATTTCTTCGAGGTTGTTTCATTTTCATCCCGGTGTAGCCGTTATGCTGCCGGAATTATTCCGAGTTTCTATGAATCGTTGCCTTCACATTTTAATCTTTTCCGCCTTCATCATGTCTTGTTATCCTTGAATCCATCGTTCAACCTGTTCTGATTGTTGATTTTTATCACACAGGATGTCAGGTGGAACTCGTAGTGCTGTTCGTCGGAATCGAGACCGTGTTCGGAATCGAAATGATGATGAACCTCTACCACCGCCTTCTGCGGCGGAAATCATGATGGAAGCTGAGAAGAATCAACGTGATCAAACACGCCTTCTGGAGCTCATCGAGCAGAATACCTCACGTCATTGCAATGTGGTTGTGAGCATTCAGGACTTCATCCTCCTGAAGCCACCGCTATTCCGATGTTCTTCTGAGCCTCTTGAAGCTGATGATTGGCTCCGTTCCATCGAGCGTAAGCTTGACACTGCACATGTTGCTCCCGATGACCGAGTTATTTTTGCGGTATACTTCTTGGAAGGTGCTGCTCTTCAATGGTGGGAGAACTATGTTGCTATGCAGCCAGGTGGTCACCTAGTGACTTGGCAAGAGTTCTGTGATGCCTTTCGAGGGTACCACCTTCTAGATGAGTAATGGAGCGCAAGAAGGAAGAGTTCTGCAATCTGACTCAAGGAGAGATGTCCATTCATGAGTATGTGAGAGAGTTCAACCATCTTGCTCGGTATGCCCAAGATGAGATCACCACCGATGCCAGAAAGCAGGCAAGGTTCCGTAAGGGACTTAGCCCCATCCTTCGCCATGATCTCAACCTCATCGAATTTGCCACCTTTGAGGATTTAGTCAACAGATCCTTCAGAGCTGAGCATGGCAATGAAGTGTTCGAAGAGTCCCGCAAGCATGCTCTTGAGCTTGCTTCTTCTTCCAGTTCAGCCCCTCAGAAACGCCGAATTTGGATTCCAACCAGTGTCATACCTCAAAGCCTTCTCCAGAGGCCACCACCGAATATATGCCATCCACCTCAACACATTGTTCCACCCCGGAATGATGGTGTGCAACCAAGCAATCCCACTCCCAACATTTCAGGCAGGGTGTGTTTCACTTGTGGTCTGACAGGTCATCACTTCCGACAATGCCCTACAGTGTTTGTGGCACCCCGTCGACCTAGTCATAAGCCTTCAAAGAAATCAACCACCAAAACCATCCCAGCAAAGCTTTCAGTCACAAGTAGTGGTTATGTGAACCAAATCTCAGTTGAGGAAACCACTACTGCTTCTGACGTCATCCTTGGTACACTCCCAGTCAATCATGTCCCCGCCTCCATTCTTTTCGATCCAGGAGATTCTCATTCATTCATGTCGGAGAGTTATGCACTTAGTCATGAATTCCCTTTTGAAGAAATGTTTTCTCCAATGATCATTCAAACTCCTGGTTCAAAGTGGCAAACTAATAGAGTAAGCCATGGCAATCAAATTGCAATTGAGGGTTTAGTATTCCTTGCTTCGCTTATAGCCCTCAAGTCTTCGGACATTGATGTCATCCTAGGAATGGATTGGTTATCAAGGCAGAATGCTTTCCTTGATTGTAAGGCCAAATCAGTTAACCTCACCCATCCTTCAGGCCAGACCATTGACTACACATCACCCAGCTCTAGAATCCAGGTGCAGACTTTGAATGTGCTTCCACTTCCTGACCTTGAAGATGTTCCGGTGGTTCGTGACTTTCCGGATGTCTTTCCTGAAGAGCTGCCGGGAATGCCACCCGACAGGTGTGTAGAATTCATAGTGGATCTTATACCAGGCACAGCCCCAATTTCCAGACGCCATATAGGCTGGCGGTCCTTTATACACCAAGTGGCCCTTAGATGTGCGCAGCTTGGGGCATCACGATGCGATTGCTCGTGACTCTGTCACGTGCACACTTTGATGTATGATCGAGCCCGCCCTAGACCCCGACTAAGTGATCGGGCTGGAGTAAGTCTATGTAAGAGTTAGGATTCAATGGATAACATGGTTGAGGCGACTTGTCTATGAGTATGGGATTCACCACCCATAAGCATTTAGACTTGTGAGCGGACGATGAGGACCCATCTCAGTTGATCATCCGGCCTGAATGGGATGCCCCTCACGTTCGATGCTTACCGAGAACGTTCTGTGCTTGGCCTTGTCTGCTTAGACAAGTGGGTACGGTTCTCGGCTCTCCATGTGATTGCATCGTGACTGGAATTACATACGCTAACCCCGGGTCCCGACACTCCCCTTCCTATGTGGGACTAAACCCTAGGGGGGGGGGGGTTTGGTGCGGCTAGGGGAGGTGCGCTCCCTCCCTTGGCGCCTTGGCCTAAGGGGGAGCTCCCTCCTTCCCCTAATGGGCCTCTTTAGGCCCATATGCCTTTTAATTCATTTTTAATTATATTTAATTATATTTTAATATTTAATTCTGTTAATTAAATAATAAAACATATTTAAACATTATTAAACATTGTTTTGAACCTTTCAAAATATCCAGAACAACTTCCGGCACCTCTCGGAACAATTCCGGTGTTCTCTCTTATTTCACCGATGATCCCGAATCAATCCTTATTGCGTCGAATACCCTTAAGCGTGACACCCTACGGTTCGGAAAACAACAGACATGATCTGACACTCTCTAACCAATGACCATCATGTGGGATCTGGTTACAATCCTTGATGAGCCCCTGCGCTTCCATCGAATTAACTTCATCGTTTGAACCGTTAACGTTGAGTCCTGATCCCTTTGTCATACGGTACTTTGTTTGTCCGAGGTTTGATCGTCGGTATCCAATATACCTAGTTCATTCTTGTTACCGACAAACATGTTTACTCGTTCCCGTGATATTACAACCCCGTGACCTAGTCACATGATTGCGCAATCTTTATGATGTAATATCACCGAGTGGGCCCAGAGTACCTATCCGTCACTCGGATGGAAAAATCCCGTTTTGATCTATTTGCATACTCATCAACATATCTACTTCAGAATACCCAAGATACACCTTTATGGTTACCATGTTTCAGTGTAAGGGTTAATGCACTCAAAGCATCCTGGTAGATAGCAATTATGTATGATCATCACGGTCTTAAGGATCGGGTCACTACGTTTATAGTTATCGCAATGTTGAACTATGTGACTGGATCACATTGCAACACTTCTGGTGGGTGTGTGTCCATCATGTCATTCTCCCAATGACATGACCCCATTGTCAATAGACTGTTCACATCTCATGATCAGGAAACCTTGATCATCAATTGCCCAATGGACTAGTTTACTAGAGTTAACTAGGGACCTGGTTGTTTGTATACCACACGTGTATTAATGTTTCCGCTTAATACAGTTATAGCACAGTATAAAACTTATTATGAACTAATGGAATACGCCAATAAACATATTTTATTTGCCTCTAGGGCACATTCCCAACAATCTCCCACTTGCACTAGAGTACAAATAATCTTGTTGCATTTTTCTGTGGATCATAACTCCATATCATGTATATGGTTATAGATCATGCTTTCTTGTGGAAAAGGTTGTATCAACGGTCTGGGTACCATTCAGATTCGTATGTCTTTTGCAAATCATTAATGTCACATAGTTTGACATTACTTCATTATCCATTATAATGATGAGGTATATATATATATATTCGGCGGTAGAGTGAGACTTCGTTTGTTTGTGTTTCAACAATGACATCCGGTGGGTCACGCGGACTTTCCCATAGTCATGCACACTGAAACTCACTCAGTCAGAAGTCAAACTTCTTAAGCCAGAATATAACTCTTGCCACTTCTAAAGTAGCTATATCATTGTAGATTTAATCCTTAGTGCATTGTATGCAATTTTGATGTCTAACCATGTTTCTTTCAACTTTGGCATTTATTAGTATGATATCTCAATTTTCTAGGTTAGTGTCAGAACTTGAACCAACATAACATTTATTGTCAAGTCCACTATCCTTTACAAATTAGAGATGTATCCTCAGTTCTCCCCAGATACTGAAGGATAAACTTAACTCTTTGTTCAATGATTTACTCATAAATCATATCACAACATGTTCTTCTTACTAAGAACTTGGGTCACAATACGTCGAGTACAAAACTTTGGTTTTTATATGAAAGAACCTATGACAGAGGCATAGAAGATGTAGCACATCCATTTCTTTCATTTAACCATCATTTAACCATTGTTCTTGTACTGAGATTAACTCGATACTTCTCTTGGATATACAAGTAAGAACTACCTTCTTGACTTGTCCCATTCTGAACTTCTTCAGAATCTTATCCAGGAAAGTGTTCCGACTCAATGATATTAAACGCATTAATCTATCTTTATAGATTTTCAATGCTTAACTTCATTCATGAAAGATTTTCAATAATCATTAATACCAACTACATCATTCACCATATGTTATATATGAGAATGTTGTCACGCTCCCACTCAAATATTGAAAGGGCATGCGCCCTTATGTTTTGTTTTGGTAATTGATGACAATCTTTATGGACTAATGGTTTCCTTGAGTTATACTTTAAGGTTTTTCCATAGGCAACGCTTGAAGATCATATGGTGGCTTCAAGGTTGTAAGATGAAGATTACATGTTAACCAAGGTGTTATTCATGGAGTTATCCATATATTGGTCATATGAGAGTTGAACATATTGCTAGCGTGTCTTGAAGAAAGTAGATTGCGTGAACATTCATGACTACCTTTAAGCCATCATCTTAATGAAGATTGTTTGGAAAGATTCAAGGTTGATCAAGACAAGTGCAAAAAGTGGTATCAAGTGGATCAACACACAAAGCACAGGAGATGTACCTTGTGGGATCATGTGATCCCTTGGTATGGTAAGCTTGTCCATTATGCTTTGTGTACTAACCCATGATGTATGTGTGTGGTGTTTCTATGTGAAGGTTGGGATCTTACAGTGGGCTCGCGTCAAAAGGAAGACTACATTTAGCCCGAGAGAGGATGACATCAAGTGGTGATGTCCATCAAGGTTGATGTGTGCAAGTTCAAGAGGAGAGTCACGAAGATCTCATATGCTTGAAGCTTGCCGACCCTTTGGTGTTAATGGTCTTGTGAAGATGTGCCTAAAGTGGATCACCCATAATGGAGTATGGGGGAGCAATCTACTAGTCTTCATCGAGCCGGCGGAATCAAGGATGATCCATCTTGAGGCGGGCATGATCGTCATCATCAAGATCAAGTGGATTATGCGCAAGACAAAGGTTTGACTAGTTAGGTGTCTAGTTTACCGGTCTCTTGGTGCTAGTTAGGAGACCGTGTTATAGGCTAGTTCGAGTCATTCGTGGAGAGCTCAAACCTTTGCATCCTTTGCATCATCTTTATTGGTTATTGTTTGGGTTTTCTCTTTGTGAGTGTTGGATCTTGAGTTCGTATTCTTTACAAGCCCCTCTTCATCGAAGACGGATTTCATATACATCTACTTTTGTGTTTTCGATGTTGGTGTTTTTGTCGGCTCTTATCTTGTGAAGGTTTCACCTTCTACCTTGTTGGCATTCTAACATTTCCATGATTTGCATCATTTCTTTTTGTTGATCTTGGGTGGTTCTCTATGTGAGGATCTAGAGCTTTTCCATAGCTTTAAAACAAGCCCAAGATCATCAAAATCGTAGTTCGTATGGAAAAGTTATGCTTGTTTTGGCCGTGCTGTTTTTGCCTGTGTGGTAGTACCGCCCGGTAGAGCGGTAGTACCGCTCCAGCGGTACTACCGTGGTTAGTACCGCATCCACTACCGTATTCCTACTGTATAGGGCGGTAGTGGGGCACGGTACTGAGCCCGGTAGTACCGTAGGGCGGTAGTACCGCTCCAGTTGCGGTAGTACCGCTCGCTGTCCGGTAGTACCGTGGTTGGTGGGCTGCCAACGGTTGGATTCGTGGGGACCTATAAAAGGGGGTCTTCTTCCTCCTTTCTCCACACCGGTTTTGTGCAAGTTCTTCCCCCCATTGTTGACCTCTTTGAGCTTGCTTACTCCCTTTCCCTCCTATGATTCTTGCTCCTTTTTGAGGGAAAAGAGAGAGGAGGTCTAGATTCACATTCTCCACCAAGCCATCTCTCCTCTAAGTGAGGGGAACCTTGTGGATCTAGATCTTGGAGTTCTTTGTGTTCTCCTTGTTCTTCCTCTCATATTCCTCCATAGCTTTTGTTGCTTTGGTGGGATTTGAGAGTTGGGGACTTGAGCACTTCGTGTGCTCTTGCCATTGCATTTGGTGCATCGGTTTGAGTTCTCTCCGAGGATTCGTTGTAGAAGTGAAGTTGAGAAGATTGCTACTCTTGAGTGCATTGGCACTCTAGAGCTTGTTCTCTTGAGTGCATCGGCACTCTAGAGCTTGTTCCTCTTGGGTGCGTTGGCCCCTAGAGGCTTATTGTTGCGGAGCTCAATCATTGTGGTGGAAAGATTCGGGACGCTACGGGAGCCTCCAATTCGGTTGTGGAGATAGCCCCGAGCATTTGTACGGGTTCGGTGACCGCCCTCAAGGGTCGCCATTTGTACGGGTTCGGTGACCTCCCTCAAGTGTCTTAATAGTGGAATCACGACATCTTGCATTGGTAAGAGCGTGAGGAGAAATAGGGTGGCCCTCGTTGGCTTCGTGTGAGCATTGTGCTCCTCACCCTCTCCAAACGGAGACGTACTTCTCGCAAGAGAAGGAACTTCGGTAACAAATACTTGTCTCCATCGGCTCCACTTGCGGTTATCTCTACCTTTACTTTGAGCAAGCTTATTACATTGTTTATCTTGTGGTTGCTCATATTATTGTACATTGCTTGTCCCATAGGTTGTTCTTCTAGTCAACCTATTTACTTGTGCACCTACTTTGTGATAGCCTTAGTGCTCTTGTTATATATCTTGCTATCACATAGTTGTTTATCTTGCTTAGTATAAGTTGTTGGTGCACATAGTTGAGCCTAGCTTATTTAGGTTTCTTGCTTGGCAATTTAAACGTTAAGTTTTATTCCGCATTTGTTCAACCCGAAACCGTAATTATTTTAAGCGCCTATTCACCCCCCCTCTAGGCGACATCCACGTCCTTTCAAATATGTCAGCCACATATAAGACTAGGATAACATCCACATAGCTCCCACTCAAATATGTCACCCACATATTAAGTTCAGGATAATACTCCCATAGCTCCCCCTCAAAATATGTCCTCCACATATTAGGTTTAGGACACTATTCAGCTCCCACTCAGTTTCATGCAAATGCATGTTTCCTCGATATTTTGTCTAAGTCCAAAATCCTTTGATCATCCATCAAATCGAGAATTACGGTTACGAGACACTAGAATCCATATGTTTTCCAAAACCTTTCTCGTTGTACCAATTACAACCCTTCTTCAAATGCAGGATTTGAGGAAATCACGGTATTGATAACAATTTGGATCAATCGTAGTGATAATCCTATTGACTCAAGCATCGCTACTATTGTAGTCAACCTTTTGAATTTGTCAGAAACATCCTTCATGACAAATCGATCTTGATGTCTTCCTTTGATGTTCACATTTATTCCTTATAACCTTGAAGTTATTGAGAATATCAAGTAACCTCTTTACTCGATAAGATTCATGTAATCTTAAATGTTACTCAATATAGGATTCCATGACTCATAGTCATTTCTCATACTTAGGTCCACCATCGCTTCTTCGTAGTTCGTAGGTATGTCTTGTTCCATTAACTTGACAAGTGAATCATGAATATTACTTTGCACAAGGGCAAATATGTATTCTTGAATCCTACTTTGTTCAGTAAAAGTTTCAACCGAAACACCATGATCATTATCATCATTTTCTCCTCCAATTGTAGAGCTTTGGTTTCGGAACACATTGTGTTGCGCTACTCTGACATCTGGAGGCAAGGTCAATTACCTTGTTTGAACTTTCACTTTCTTCCATTAACACATTCATCAAGAACACTTCTTGACAAACACCAATCTTAGCAACACAAGTTTTGCTCTTTGGTCCTAGTTGCGGAAGATGCATCCATAGTTGACTAAGGATACACTACAAAGATAATTTACCACATAAATTATTTTCCTAGAAACCATGACACACCATAACTTATATAGTGTTGGTTTCCACGAACTCAGATGGTTCCCTATACTGAAGTGAGTGTTTTCTTATTAAATTAATAACTCTAAACAATAATAACGTAACTCGGTAAGAGATAACTGATGCATCACAGGCGTAAGGGATCGAGATAGTCTTCGCGGGTAAGTTAACCCAATTTATTGATTCGACACACGGGGAGCCAAAGAGTATTTATAAGCTTGACAGTTGAGTTGTCAATTCAACCGCACCTGAAATATACTTGATTGCAACAAAAGATAAGTGGTAATGGTAAAATGATAGTGATGGCGATGCCAGCAAAAAGTAAACAACAAAGTAAAAAGTAATAACCAGCAGGATTGAAAACACTGTAGGCTAGGGAGATGGATGGTTGGGCATTGCATGGATGAGAATGAACATATAATAGATTCTAACACGGGGCAAGGCACACAGAAAAGCAATGATCATCTAGGCAAATATCAAACAATAGGCATGTATCCCATAGGTAGTTGTGCGTGCTTACAATAAGAACTTGCACAACATCTTTTGTCCTACCATCCCGCTACGAACGGGGCCAAAGGGAACTTATGGAGATTAAGGTGCTCCTGTCAAAGAGCACCGGAACAAAGCAATAAACTCAATGGATAAATGGAATCCTCAAATCATGGACCGTCCCCTTTGGTGTCCCAAGCTGTCACCTTTGGGATCGCCGGTTCCGGACCATAATAGGTGCATACAACTCATAGATAGGATCTAGAACACAAATATATTCATGAAAACACATAGGGTTCAGATCTGAAAACATGGCACTCGGGCCCAAAGTGACAAGCATTAAGAGCAACAAGTTGAAACAAAGAAGATAAATACCAATCTAGATGATAGGCAACATGCCCCCAACAATCTGACGAACTATTACATGATCAAACTCATCCAATCCCTACCATCCCCTTTGCCTACAGCAGGGAATTACTCACACATGTGAAGATAAGTCATGGAGGTGGGATGGATTGGTGATGGTGATGACGATGGCGACGATCTCCCCTCTCCGGAGGCCAAATCAGCCTCCAGATTAGCCCTCCCGAAGAAGAACAGAGGGTGGCGGCGGCTCCGCGGCGGAAACTGGGAAAACGACTTCTGTTCTGGGGTTTTCCCGTCACGGGGATAAATAGGAGTCTCGGTAGGGCACCAGAGGAGGGGGGAGGCCCCCAGGCGGCCAGAGGGCACGGCCCCACCCCTGGCCGCGCCAGGGGGCGCCTGGGGCCCCCAAGGCTCCCCTTTGGTCCCACTTCTGGCTTCTGGCTCCTTCGGGTGCGTGGATTTTCTGGTATTTTTCTGGGAATTTTTTGGAACATCTAAAAATCCATTTTCCTGCACACAATAAAACCATACAGGCAGCTCTGCTGAAAACAGCGTTAGTCCGGGTTAGTTTCGTCCAAATCATGCAAGAATGAGGGCAAAACAATAGCAAAAGTGTTTGGAAAAGTAGATACGTTTGAGACGTATCAACTCCCCCAAGCTTAGCATATTGCTTGTCCTCAAGCAATTCAGTTCAACGAACTGGACGCGACAAAGAAAACTTTGACAAACTCTTTTGCTTCATTAGATGTATATAAGCATGTACTACGAAAAGAGTTTAGCAAGTATTGAAACAATGCTATAAGGACAATGCACGAAGCACTTCTTCTTTCATGTGATCAGTCACAAACAACTAAAAGTAAATAATATGCTACTCAAAATCAAAACAGGTTCACAATGCACATAGCTTGAACATACTTGAGTGGCATTTCGCTAGCCTCCATGAGTGAAGCAAAACATAAATGCAAAAACTCCTCCGGAGTTTTAAAGGTGACTAGAACTCAATATTTCAGACTAGCAATAACACAAACATGCAGAAGACAATGTAATACTTTGGGACAATGCATGTTACACTAAGAATGACAATTATGCTTTCATAGTTGGTGCTTTGAAGAAAGAAGGGGAGACTCTCGAACCGTGGCTTTTGATGGCAAGGTTGAAAACCCGTGAAAGGAAGCAAAGACTAAACATGTGCCAGAGCTCTTGGTTTTGAAAACAGAGATAAAACATTTTTGAGAAGTGCAACTTTCCAGTCAACGGTAAACGGTAAAGGTCTCTCAATATCTCCCATGCCAACCATATATAATGCCTTTTGCTTACACATATTCCCTTATCCATAAATCCTTTGATGGTCTACGGAACCTTTTATTTTGCCTCAAGGATGGAAGGAGGGTATCGTTCGATCTATCATAAGCAGCATTTGGTCCATTTCAATCCATCATCAATTATGGGGGAGGTGTAACTCTCATATTTTTTTCTTTTCTTGACTAGTTAAAACATCCGTCAAAATATTTTTGGCATGCAAGATACTGATTTCCCCTCACCGCACCATGAGCTTGTACGGTTACAAAGGGGAAGCTTTTGAATAAATTTCGAGATGGCACAAGAAAGTCTAAGTTAGGAGTGGCCGGTAAATACCACATATAGGTAGGTATGGTGGAATCAAATGGAATAACTGGTTTCAAGGATTTTGGATGCACAAGCAGAATTCCGCTTAGTGCGAGCGAAGGATAGCAAAAGACTGGGAAGCGACCAACTAGCGAGCAATAACTACCATAATCATGCAGAGCGACAAAGCAACATTGAATCGGGCATGAAAGTGATATAACTATTCTGAAACAAAAAGATCACCAAGGCATAATAGACTTTTTAGTCATAAACATGTGCGAACATGTGCCAAGTCAATCCAAAAATTCTCCGATTCAGTATGCCAAACCATGAACAATGCAATGCATGTAAATCATTTCAACAACACATTATGTACTCTAGCTATTTGAGACTAGGCACAAGGAAAGCATGAACACTGGGAAAGCATTGTAAACATAGCACTATGTCGCTACAAGCTGGTCTCTAGATCATAAGTACAGGCATATGTACAAAAGTAGAAACAAGAAGAGTTCATACCGGTTTTCCTTGTTGCTTCCCTTCCGTCGATCTTCGTCATTACTGCCTCATCACTTGCACGATCGAACATGGGAAATATAATCAAATGCCATCACGGACTCGAGCCGAACTCTGAAAACAAAGCAAACTAAAGAGAGAAAGGAAATCTTTTTGGGTTTTTTAAAGGTTTAAATGAGAGCAAAAGAAAAGAGAAAATCTTTTGTTGTTTTTGCAAAGAAAGAAAGAAAGAAAGAACAAGAAAAAACTTCGAAAAGATCAAAGCGAACAAAAATAAAACAGATAATACAATGGAAAAGTGAGAAGGGCACGTACTCCCCCAAGCTTAGGCTTTTGGCCTAAGTTGGTAGTAGCTAATGTCCCCAGGAGCCTCCTGCTCCAGGGTAGTACTGGTGAGTCCAAGGGTCTTATGAGGCTTCCGGTGCGTACACCGAAGTCCTCGGATCTTCCCACGAAGAAGGATCCGTGCTCCAAGCAGAGGAAGACCCTTCACCAAACTGGGTGACGGTCTCCCCCTGAAAAGGTGGGAACTCACCATGCTCCTCCTCGTCGGGCACAACCCCCTCCATGGGGTTATGAAACCGATGCTGGACCACGAACTCATCGAACTGGATAACATCAAAGGACCATCCGTTCCTGCGAGAAAAATCAAACAAAAGAGGTGCAGGTAGACGGATCTTGCATTCCGTGGTGGCTCCGAAACGCAAGATATAATCAAGGTTACCAAACTCGGAAGTCATGGTAACAAACTTATGCCTTTTCATAGCAGTAAGATCAAAACTTAAATAAGTAAAAGGCTTATCATCGGGGTGTGGGGTGCCATTAAGAGACTCTAGGAGAAGTGTGGCGTAAACGCCACCAAATAAATCTCCCTTGTTACCGTTCATAGCAAGGTGTCGAGCAATTAAGGCACCCACATTATAATCAAACTTCCCTGAGAGGGCAGTTGCCAGGATAGCAATATCCGGCGCAGATATGTTGCTCGTATTGTCACGAGCTAACACCCCTCTAGCAATATAATACGCAAAATACCTGAGGTGTGGGAATAGGATGCTGGAGATCTTTGACCGATGAATATCCTTTGTATCCATGCTACAGAGAGAGTTGAAGACGGTTCTCAGCTCGGAGGGCTGAGAGCTCATCTTCGCCGTCAGTCCAACGTTTGGCAAACCTATTATTTCACAAAACTTTTCCAAAGGCATGGTCAAAAGATCATTTTATATTTTAAACTCAACAGAACCAGCATCAAGGTTATATCTAAAACTGTTAATGAAACAGGAGGTGATTTTTTGATACTGGGCAACACGGCACGTTGCGAGCCGCGTCAGACCTGCATTAGCACAAAGATTATAGAACCCCTCCTTAATTCCTGCATCTTCAAGGAATTCATCGCACGGGAAAGTCATAGCACGTGCTGGATTTGTGTCCTCAAACAACTCTAAGGGCACATGATCTTCGTTGTAGCTCACCCTAGCAGTCGAGGGTGGAGCTGCAGCTCTTGTAACTCGATCGGAGCGCTCGGGCCTTTTCTTCCCAAGCCACCCCTTTGCTCTTCCTAGCAAACTCATTTCTGAAATTTTTGACAAACTACAAAAACAAGGATTTAACCAAAGTGAGTTAAGGCAAACTACTCAACTCACTTACCTAAGGCATAAACTTGCATCAAAACTTGGAAAATAAAAATTCTACACATGCATGCAAGCTCATATGAACAGCACCAAGAGCTACTAAATACTCACAAATGAGGCCACCAATAAAAAATCTAATTGGAGGGCTGAAGGAGTTATATACCAGGGAGTATTTTCTCAAAATTTCAGCTCGAATGGTGGGCTGTAGAGAGAGATCAAAAATCTGGACGGAGAGCAGCAAGAACACAAGAACAAAGTGCAGAACTCGTGTTTTTGGAGAGAGAGGAAGGAGGAAGAAGAAGACATACCTGGAAGTGGGGCCTGTGGGCCCCAGGCGCCCTGTGGGCGCGGCCAGGTAGCAGGCCGCGCCAGCTGGCCGCCTGGGCCACTGGTGGCCCCCCTGGTCAGCCCCAGGTACCCCTGGGTCACTCCCGGCATGGAAATTTTTATTTTTATTTTTCTGGAATTTTTCTGAAAACTTCAGTGTTGAAAATTTCTCGGAGTTCAAAAAGCTGCAAAACTTTCTGAAAACTTAAAGCAGTGATTAGTATTGTGAAGCTTCAAAAACATAAAAAAAACTTGGTACAGCAAAGAGAATGAAAGCTAAAGCAAATGAAAACATAAGAAGCTTAACTTTTTACCTATATAAAACAAGCTCACTAGTAAGGTTGATCAAGTCTTACCAACAAACCGGCGATATATAGAACAAGAAGTCTCACCCCTTATGAAGTGATCATTGCACCTTTACTTTAATGGACATTGTCCCCACCATAATGGTTTTGTATTTGTGGTGCACATGTAGTGGACAGTCCCATTCTCCAATCTTCACGGTCTCGATATTCTCTATAGAGTTAAGGCCATGCCTCTTGTCGATCTTCTTTGGAAAATACACCGTGTGTTCTTTATCATCAACGTTGAAAGTGACCTTTCCTTTATTGCAATCAATGATAGCACCTGCGGTGTTAAGAAAAGGTCTACCAAGAATAATGGACATGCTCCCATCCTCGGGCATGTCAAGCACAACAAAATCTGTAAGGATCAAACAGTTAGCAACTTCAACGGGAACATCCTCACAAATACCAATGGGGACAACTGTTGACTTGTCAGCCATCTGAAGAGAGATATCTGTAGGGATTAGTTTCTCTAAACAAAGCCTCTTGTAAAGAGAGAAAGGCATAACACTCACTCCTGCACCAAGATCACATAAAGCAGTTCTGACGTAATTATCCTTTATGTAGCAAGGAATGGTGGGTATACCTGGATCACCGAGCTTCTTAGGAATCTTGCCACTGAAAGAGTAGTTAGCAAGCATAGTAGATATTGCCTCATTAGGAACTTTTCTTTTATTTGTGATAATATCTTTCATATATTTCGAATAGGGAGGTAACTTAATAGCATCAGTCAAAGGGATTTGAAGAAAAAGAGGTTTCATCCATTCAAAAATTTTATTATAATGCTCTTCTTCTTTAGATTTGAGGGAATTACCTGGAAAGGGCATGGGCTTCTGTATCCATGGTTCTCTTTCCTTCCCATGTCTTCTTGCGATGAAGTCTTCTCTAGAGTACCTCTTGTGTTTATCTGGTGCTTCTTCTTCTCTTACCTTGGGAGAATCATCCTTCTCCGCGTCCTTTTCTTCAGGCTCAGCACCGTCTTCTGTTTCAGCATCGGAGGTAGATATGCTGTTAGGATCAACAGCTGGCTTTTCACTTGTAATAGGATCATCGGGATTGTCAGCCTCCTTGTGTTTCTTCTTCTTCTTTTTCTTCGGAGAGCTAACAGTCTCGTCTTCTTCTTGTACTTGAGAATCTTGCTCGATCCTCTTCGGATGCCCCTCAGGATAGAGTGGGTCCTGGGTGTGTGTTCCACCCCTAGTTTTGACGCCATAAGCTTGTATGTCCTGTTTGGCATTATTAGCAAGCAAATCTTTTTGCACATTAGAAATTTGTTCAAGCTGAGTTTGAACCATATGAAAATTCTTAACAAGACATTTAACATCATTAACTATTCTTTCTAGAACACCACATAAACTTTTGATAGCAAGAGAGTTATCATGCAACTGACTTTGTAACCTCCTATTAAAATGGTCTTTCTTAATAATAAAATTATCAAGCTCATCCAAGCATTGGTCGGGAGGCTTGCCTTTAGGGATGTCACTTTTAGTAAAGTCTAATAGAGAGTGTACCTCTACCAAGGGAGGGCGAGTAGTAGGCTCACACAACTTCTCGATAGGCAGTAAATTCTTCACGTCTTAGGCTTTAATACTTTTCTCCTTTATAGACTTCTTTGCTTCTTGCATATCTTCGGGGCTCAGAGCAAGCATTCCCCTCTTTTTCGGTGGTAGAAGTGGTTCAGGAACGGACCAATCTTCATAGTTCTTGGCAATTTTGCACATTAATTCTTCTGCATCGTCCGGTGTTCTTTCTCTGAAAACACAACTAGCACAACTATCCAGGTAGGATCTGGATTCATCAGTTAAACCAGCATAAAATATATCAAGCAGTTCATTCTTGGGGACTCCATGTCCCGGCATAACCTTAGGTAAATCACAAAACCTCCCCCAAGCTTTAGGGAGGTGCTCATCCTGCAATTGTTTAAAGTTATAGATTCTTTGCAAAGCAGCATGTTGCAAATGAGCTGGAAAATATTTATCAACAAAGAATTGGACTAAATCATGAGGACTTTTAATGGAACCATAGGGTAGTGCATTATACCATGATTTAGCGTCTTCCTTCAAATAAAAAGGAAAAAGCTTGGCCACATATAAGTTTCGTATCTTCTCATCAGTAGTGAATAGGTTACCTAGCTCAGCGAGTTTGGTCAAGTGTGCTATAGCATCATCATTTTCTCTGCCATAAAAGGGGTCAGCCTCGACTGTAGATATAAGTGAAAGATCAACAGAGAAATCATAATCAGTATCAATGATGCATATAGGAGATGTGGCGAATTTAGGATCAGGAATAACTTTGTTCTTCATGGAGTGCTTTTTGAGCAGCTCCTTAACAGCACCAAGGTCAGAGTCGACACACTCTCTGAGTTCCCTGCAAAAATCATCATCAAGAGTAACATAATCATCATCAAGGATTCTCTCCTTGAGTTCATCTAAGCACGGGTAACCGAAGGTTTTGCAGGTACGAATATAGGTAGCAGGGGTCTCGGTCTTGGATTCTGCTGCAGCCTTAGCAGTCTGAGTGTCAATATAGTGACCAAGAAAAGTAGTATCATCAAGAGTAGTGGAAGCATCATCAAAAGTGTCGGACATAGTGACAGACTCAGTAGAAGCATCATGTGGTGGTGGTGAAGTAAACTTACTCATAACAGAAGGTGAATCAAGTGTAGCACTAGTGTTTAGAACAGTACCTTTTCTTGTACGGGATGGTAAGATCGGAACCTTGGGGTCTCCTTTCTTACCCATAGCGGATGATGTTCAGCAGGCAGGATACTTCAAGTAGACTTGTAAATATTGCTATGCTCCCCGGAAACGACGCCAGAAAATGTTGCTTGATGCCCCACAGGCGTAAGGGATCGAGATAGTCTTCGCGGGTAAGTTAACCCAATTTATTGATTCGACACACGGGGAGCCAAAGAGTATTTATAAGCTTTGACAGTTGAGTTGTCAATTCAACCGCACCTGAAATATACTTGCTTGCAACAAAACATAAGTGGTAATGGTAATATGATAGTGATGGCGATGCCAGCAAAAAGTAAACAACAAAAGTAACAAGTAATAACCAACAGGATTGAAAACACTATAGGCTAGGGAGATGGATGGTTGGGCGTTGCATGGATGAGAGTGAACATATAATAGATTCTAACACGGGGCAAGGCACACAAAAAAGCAATGATCATCTAGGCAAATATCAAACAATAGGCATGTATCCCATAGGTAGTTGTGCGTGCTTGCAATAAGAACTTGCACAACATCTTTTGTCCTACCATCCCGCTTCGAACGGGGCCAAAGGGAACTTATGGAGATTAAGGTGCTCCTGTCAAAGAGCACCGGAACAAAGCAATAAACTCAATGGATACATGGAATCCTCAAATCATGGACCGTCCCCTTTGGTGTCCCAAGCTATCACCTTTGGGATCGCCGGTTCCGGACCATAATAGGTGCATACAACTCATAGATAGGATCTAGAACACAAATATATTCATGAAAACACATAGGGTTCAGATCTGAAAACATGGCACTCGGGCCCAAAGTGACAAGCATTGAGAGCAACAAGTTGAAACAAAGAAGATAAACACCAAACTAGATGATAGGCAACATGCCCCCAACAATCTGACGAACTATTACATGATCAAACTCATCCAATCCCTACCATCCCCTTTGCCTATAGCAGGGAATTACTCACACATGTGAAGAGAAGTCATGGAGGTGGGATGGATTGGTGATGGTGATGACGATGGCGACGATCTCCCCTCTCCGGAGGCCAAATCAGCCTCCAGATTAGCCCTCCCGAAGAAGAACAGAGGGTGGCGGCGGCTCCGCGACGGAAACTGGAAAAACGACTTCTGTTCTGGTGTTTTCCCGTCACGGGGATAAATAGGAGTCTCGGTAGGGCACCAGAGGAGGGGGGAGGCCCCCAGGCGGCCAGAGGGCGCGGCCCCACCCTTGGCCGCGCCAGGGGGCGCCTGGGCCCCCCAGGGCTCCCCTCTGGTCCCACTTATGGCTTCTGGCTCCTTCGGGTGCGTGGATTTTCTGGTATTTTTCTGGGAATTTTCTGGAACGTCTAAAAATCCATTTTCCTGCACACAATAAAACCATACAGGCAGCTCTGCTGAAAACAACGTTAGTCCGGGTTAGATTCGTCCAAATCATGCAAGAATGAGGGCAAAAAATAGCAAAAGTGTTTGGAAAAGTAGATACGTTTGAGACGTATCAATAACTTATACCATACACTATCCCATAGAGTATGATTATAATGTTTAGGCACATCAACAATATTGAAGTGTTCCAAACATTGTAATTTGTGGAACAACTTTCACACAAGTCCGTATGCCGAAGGCTAACTCAAAACATTTGTCTCTTTGATCAAATCGTAGAGACTTGTTTTTCTCGTTAATTTAGTACCCGTCTTCATTCTGAAATCCCTTTGATAACATCAAACTATCCCAGACTCATGTTTCATTAGTGAATACACATATTCATCTAAGTCCACATCTGAAGTTTACGAAATAATGAAATTCACTACATGCTGAAATATGATACATCACTATGTATGATATGCAATAGTCATCGCAAACTCTGTTTTACCAGAATGCGAGGTTTCAGTCATCTCACCTAAAGAGGCATGGTTTGCATGTGTCAAGAGATCAAGTATCTCAAGACTTCATCAAGCCAATCATGACTTAAACGGTAGTGTCATTGCTAAGTTTGGATAATTCTTGGCATTACAATATTTGTTATAAATGATCAAACTACTACCATCAATATAAGAATAACTCATTCATAACCGTAATGTGACCATAAAAGATATCATTCATAAGAGGAGAACAACTGACTTGTTTCTCACTAATATGAATATTTGTCTTCGCGAGATGCAAGACACACTAATAAGGTTCACACTCAAACGATCATAAATTTATTCATATACTAATCAAATGATAGATGTAGAGGGAGAGTGTTGTCGACCATCAACTATCTTGATTACCGTCAGCACACATTGTCACCTCATCCCTTCCAAGCCACTCTTTAAGCAGTGAGTTCAAGCATCGAATACTTAATCAACCACAGTCAGTGTTTTGTGGGGAAAGACATTTATAACCCATGTATCAAATATACTTTCTCCGTCAATGACTATTCCTGCATTGGTTCTACCTTTAAAGTTCACAACTTTAACCATGACATCATGACAGGTGAACGATTCTCCTTCATGACATAGTCTAGATGCGGTCTTTGTAGCTGGGAGGAAGCGAATGCAACTCCCCAGTTATCGCAAAGTAACCAGTCATTCTGTAGTCCAAGTTGTACACAAGGTGTTCATGTATCTTATACATTTTCCAAGTGACTTTCTCAGCAGGTTGTTCCTTCGACCATGGTTGAAAGAAACCCCGTCCATATACTCATATTCCATTACTCTGATTTGTGACATAGTGCTTTTAAGATCACCTAGCACGTCATACGTGTTGGTGTCTTAATCATGCATTCACAATTCAGATTCCATAGAATGAAGTATGGTGTATCGGACAGTCATTGAATAAGAGACGATGAATACGATACTCATCATCATCTTCCTCAATTACGGAGTTATCCGGTGTATCTCCTAGCAGTTCTCATATTATGTTTTAACAAGTCATTAGTAATGAGTATGTCTCTAACGGTGTTGGTACACATCAATGAACTAAGACCCATTTTCCTTAAGTTCTACATCACACTAAAGAGCCATAGTTATAAACATTGGTTATGACATTATCTACAATGATATTTGCTAAGACATGAATATTAAGTTCATAATAGGAGTTCATGTTTTAAACAATTCTAGAACTCCCACTCAGACAAACATCCCTCATAGTTTATTCTAAGTGATTACCCAATCCTTGAGAACTATACCTCCCCCGTGTGACACGACCATCAGTATATTCTCAAGGTAGGCCATCATGCCAATCACATCATCCATGTGACTCATGCTCGATCTTTCGATCACTGTGTCCCGAGGCCATATCTCCATATGCCAGGCTCGCCACAATAACCTTAGTGATTATATGCCGCGTATGCAAGGCCATGTTTCTGGACATGCTAGGCTTGCTCCACCCATATCATTTTTACGCTAATATGTTTGACACCCGTGTGACACGCGATGCCTCCATAATGGAGTTCTTTACAGATGGTGCTTCACTAAGGAAGGACACTTTGTTGGATTAGTGAGGGATCATCCTATAATGCTACCGTCGTATATCTAATACAAGAAAAACAGGATGCTATAGTATAAATCATACTAACTATGATGCCCCTCTGCAAATTAAAGTTTAGACGCCTCTACTTTATCTTTTGCAAGTTTTACGTGGCTGATAGGGCTTTCGAGATAGAACCGTTTCTATGCCTACGAACATACAACCACAACACCAATCCCACAATTGTCTCTATTACACCCCTGTCGGGGCCCTCCGTTGCAAACGTCTGCGCATCGCTAATGTTAGAGAGACAGACCCCCAGCCACTTATATGGTACAAGCCATATGTCAAGCGTGGAACCAGTCTCGCGTAAACGTGTAAGGTCGGTCGGGGCCGCTTCATCAGGACATTGCCGCAATGCTAAACGATTACACGTGAGAGGGTAACAATTGGAGAATTGATGCCCACATACTAGATGTGTTCTATCCGTACAATACATCTACGCATAGCCTTGCTCTGATACCACTGTTAGGGAACGGGGTAGAAAACAATAATTTTTCATGACCTACGTGTCCCGAACCCAAGACCTATGCTATGGCGATGCAAGTTACGGAGGGAATTGGTCACATACCAGTATGTAGTCCGTTAAGCGGGAAACGTTCCCGCGTGAACGTGGTTGATGTAGTCGTACCGGCAATCCCCGATGCCGCGCAGATCCACGATGACTCCTGAGGCCACCCGTTCCTTGAAGACCGATGACGGGATTACGTCCCCGTCGGAACGTTGTCAGTGAAGACGTCGCGACACGGCGTCAACTATGAAGGAGCACCACAAGTGTAGCGCCTCGCGGGATTACACGCATACGGTGTCCCCGGCGTTCCCTCCGGGCTCCGAACCAGAAGAGCAGCGGAAAGAAGATGGATTCGGATCCCGATTCCAGCAGCATGACGGCGTGCGTATGGTGGAGAAACCCCAACCAAGTGTAGACTCCAAACAAGGGGAGTCCACTAGAGGAGGGAGAAAGAGAGAGAAGAGAGATCTGAGAAACTTGTCTCAAATCAAATTGTGTGAAGAAAAAAGGCACCCCGCCCCTCCTTATATAGGCCAAGGAGGGGTGCCACCCTCCCTCCCCTTCCCATGTGGGACTAAACCCTAGGGAGGGAGGGTTTGGTGCGGCTAGGGGAGGTGGGCTCCCTCCCTTGGCGCCTTTGGCCCAAGGGTGAGCTCCCTCCTTCCCCTAATGGGCCTCTTTAGGCCCATATACCTTTTAATTCATTTTTAATTATATTTAATAATATTTTAATATTTAATTCTGTTAATTATATAATAAAACATATTTAAACATTATTAAACATTGTTTTGAACCTTTCAAAATATCCAGAACAACTTCCGGCACCTCCTGGAACAATTCCGGTGTTCTCTCTTATTTCCCCGATGATCCCGAATCAATCCTTATTGCGTCGAATACCCTTAAGCGTGACACCCTACGGTTCGGGAAACAACATACATGATCAGACACTCTCTGACCAATGACCATCATGTGGGATCTGGTTACAATCCTTGATGAGCCCCTGCGCTTCCATCAAATTAACTTCATCGTTTGAATCGTTAACGTTGAGTCCTGATCCCTTTGTCATACGGTACTTTGTTTGTCCGAGGTTTGATCGTCGATATCAAATATACCTAGTTCATTCTTGTTACCGACAAACATGTTTACTCGTTCCCGTGATATTACAACCCCGTGACCTAGTCACATGATTGCGCAATCTTTATGATGTAATATCATCGAGTGGGCCCAGAGTACCTATCCGTCACTCGGATGGAAAAATCCCGTTTTGATCTATTTGCATACTCATCAACATATCTACTTCGGAATACCCAAGATACACCTTTATGGTTACCATGTTTCAGTGTAACGGTTAATGCACTCAAAGCATCCTGGTAGATAGCAATTATGTATGATCATCACGGTCTTAAGGATCGGGTCACTACGTTTATAGTTATCGCAATGTTGAACTATGTGACTGGATCACATTGCAACACTTCTGGTGGGTGTGTGTCCATCATGTCATTCTCCCAATGACATGACCCCATTGTCAATAGACTGTTCACATCTCATGATCAGGAAACCTTGATCATCAATTTCCCAATGGACTAGTTTACTAGAGTTATCTAGGGACCTGGTTGTTTGTATACCACACGTGTATTAATGTTTCCGCTTAATACAGTTATAGCACAGTATAAAACTTATTATGAACTAATGGAATACGCCAATAAACATATTTTATTTGCCTCTAGGGCACATTCCCAACATTCCTCACTTAAGGGCAACAATCTATATTTTACATGGATGTATAAGATCACACACTTTACAAGAAGTATTCAACATAAAGAAAACTGAAACTAAATCATGATGTATGCAAATGTATGCCTCTGCTAGTGTAGCAGGATATGCAATGATACTAGCGCGTCATGTAGAAATTATAAGAGCAAGGCCCAACTAGCATGCGTCTCTACGATCAAGCAAAAGCATGTATGACAATGAAAGATCAAGTCATGAGAAGATGGATGTTGCACGACAATATATCTCAGAAAGGCTATGGAAATGCCTTGATAGATAGGTATGGTGGTTGTTTTGAGGAAGATATAATTAGGCTTATGATGACAGAGCACATCATGCCAAGGATTTGGATGCACCGTCAAAGTTTGCACCGACTCTCAAGATGAGAAAGGGCAGTGCACGGTACCGAAGAGGCTGATGACCCACAAGTGTAGGGGATCACAACAGTCTTTGCGGATAGGTATAACCCAATTTATTGATTCGACACAAGGGGAGCCAAATAATATTTATAAGCTTTAACAGTTGAGTTGTCAATTCAACCGCACCTGAAAGAGACTTGCTTGGCAATGAGGTATTAGTAGCAACAGTGATATGGAAGTGATGGTGGCAACGGAAATAATGGTGGCAAAGCAATGAAAGTAAAATAGCAAAAGTAAAGAAACTTGTAACCAACGGGATTAAAACACTGTAGGCTAGGGGAATGGATGGTTGGGTGCTGCATGGATGAGAGATGACATGTAATTAACTTGGGGCAAGGCACACAGAAAAGTAATGATCATCTAGGCAAATATCAAACATTAGGCATGTATCCCAAGGTAGTTGTGCGTGCTTGCAATAAGAACTTTGCACAACATCTTTTTTCCTACCATGCCGCTACCAACGGGACCAAAAGGAACTTATGGAGATTAAGGTGATCCTGTCAAATAGCACCGGAACAAAGCATTAACAATCAATGGATACATGGAATCCTCAAATTATAGTCCATCCCCTTTGGTGTCCCAAGCTGTCACCATTAGGATCGCCAGTTCCGGACTATAATAGGTGCATACAACTCATAGACAGGATCAAGAACACAAATATACTCATGAAAACATAAAGGGTTCAAATCTGAAGTCATGGCACTCGGGCCCAAAGTGACAAACATGAAGAGCAACAAGTAGTAACAAAGATGATAAACACCATAGTAGATGATAGGCAACATGCCCCCAATAATCTGAGGAACTATTTCATGATCTAACTCATCCAATTCCTACCATCTGTTGGGAATGTGCCCTAGAGGCAAATAAAATATGTTTTATCGAGCATATTCCATTAGTTCATAATACGTTTGATACCGTGCTAGAACTGTATTAAGTGGAAACATTAATACAGGTGTGGTATACAAACAACCAGGTCCCTAGTAAACCCTAGTATACTAGTCCATTGGGCGATTGATGATCAAGGTTTCCTGATCATGAGACAATGGCGTCTGTTGACAATGGAGTCGTATCATTGGATAATGATATGATGGACATACACCCACCAGAAGTGTTTCGATGTGATCAAGTCACATAGTTCGACATTGCGATAACTATAACGTAGTGACCAGATCCTTTGACCGTAATGATCATACGTAATTTTCATCTATGAGGAGACTTTGATTTGTATCCCACCGCCTGACTGAAATATGCTGGCCATAACGGTGCACTTTGGGTATTCCAAAATAGATGGTTGATGAGTATGCAAATAGATCAAAGCGGGATTTGTCCATCCGTGTGACGGATAGGTACTCTGGGCCCACTCGGTGATGTTACATCATAAAGTTTGCAAACGTGTGACTAGGTCACGGAGTTGTAATATCACGGGAACGAGTAAACTTGTTTGTTGAGAACGAGGACGAACTAGGTATAGTGGATACCGATGATCAAACCTCGGACAAGCAAAGTACCCTAGGACAAAGGGAACAGGCACACGGTTAACGGATCCAACAGCGATTGAAGTTCATTCGATGGAAGCGCAGGGGCTATCAAGGATTGTAACCAGGTCCAATTGATTAGTCATTGATCAATGAGAATTGTCTCGATCATGTCTGCTGTTTCCCGGAACGTAGGGTGTTACACTTAAGGGTACTCGACGCAGTAAGGATTGATTCGGGATCACCGGAGAAATTGGAGAGAACACCGGAATTGTTCCGGTGATGACCGGAATTGTTCCGATGAAGGCCGGAAGTTGTTCTGGGTATTTTGAAAGGTTCAAAATATATTTAATAATGTTTAATTGATGTTTTATTATTTAATTATCTGAATTAAATATTAAAATATAATTAAATATAATTAAAAATGAACTAAAAGGCATATGGGCCTCATAGGGCCCATTAGGGGGAGAGGGAGTCCTCCCCCATGGGCCATGGCGCCATAGAGGGGCCCACCCCATTTATTTGGTGCGCCACCCCCCTCCCTTGGGATTAGTCCCACCCCGGAAGTGGAGGGGGGGTGACACCCCTCCTTGGCCTATATAAGGAGGGGTAGAGGTGCCCTTTTAATCATGATATTTTTGAGAAAAGTTTCTCATCTCTCTTCCTCCTTCTCTCCTGCCTTTGAGCGGACTCCCCTTGTTTGGAGGCTGCTCTGGGTTGGGGATTTCTCCACTATACGCACGCCGTCGTGCTGCTGGAATCGAGATCCGAATCCATATTCTTTCCGCTGCTCTACTGGTTCGGAGCCCGGAGGGACGTCGGGTATACTGTATGTGTATAATCCCGCGAGGCACTACACTTGTGGTGCTACTTCATCGTCGTGGCCGTATCGCGAGGTCTTCATCGACAACGATCCAACGGGGACGTAATCCCGTCATCGATCTACAAGGATCGGGTGGCTACAGGAGTCATCGTGGATCTGCGCGGCATGAGGGATTGCCGGTACGACTACACCAACCACGTTCATGCGGGAACTTTTCCCGCTTAACGGACTACATACTGGTATGTGATCTATTTCTGTCCGTTACTTGCATCAGCATAGCATAGGTCTTGGGTATGGGTCTCGTAGGTTATGAAAAATTTGTGTTTTCTGCCCCGAACCCCAACAGTGGTATCATGAGCAAGGCTATGCGTAGATGTATTGTACGGATAGAACACATCTAGTATGTGGGCATCAATTCTCCAATTGTTACCCTCTCACGTGTACTCATTTAGCGTTGCGGCAATGTTTGATGAAGCGGCTCCCGACCGACCTTACGCGTTTACGCGAGACTGGTTCCACGCTTGACATATGGCTTGTACCATATAAAGTGGCTGGGGGGGTGTCTGTCTCTCTGCATTAGCGATGCGAAGATGTTTGCAACGGAGGGCCCCGACAGGGGTGTAATAGAGACAATTGTGGATTGGTGTTGTGGCTTGTTTTCGCAGGATAGAAAGCGGTTCTTTTCTCGAAACCCCTAGCAGCCACGTAAAACTTGCAAAAGATAAAGTAGAAAGGCGTTTTCAACTTTAATTTGCATGTCGGGGGGAATCATAGCATGTATGATTTATACTGTTGCATCCTGTTTTGCTAATATGTTAGATATACGACGGTAGCATAATAGGATGATCCCTCACTAAAACCAACAAAGTGTCCTTACCCTAGTGAGCACCACCTGGAAAGTTCTACATTATGGAGGCACCACGTGTCACACGTGTGTCAAACATTTTTTCGTTCACATGAGGTGGGTGTAGCAAGCCTGACATATGTATATGATATGGCCTTGCAATGCACAACAACAAATCACATAGGGTGTGGTGGCGAGCCTGGCATATGTATATGACATGGCCTCGGGACACAAGAGACCGAAAGGTCGAGCATGAGTCACATGGATGATGTGATTGGCATGATGGCCTACCTTGAACAACATACTGATGGCCGTGACGATCGGGGGAGGTATGGTGTTCAAGGATCGTGTAATCACTTAGAATAAACTATGAGGGATGTTTGTCTGAGTGGGAGTTCCAGAATTGTTTTTGAAACATGAACTCCATATTATGAACTTAATCTTCATGTCTTAGCAAATATCATTGTAGATAACGTCATACCAATGTTTAGAACTATGGCTCTTTTAGTATGATAGAACTTAAGGTAAATGGGTCTTACTTCATTGATGAGTACCAACACCATTAGAGACATACTCGTTAGTAATGACTTCCTAAACATAATACGAAGAACTGCTAGGAGATACACCTGTTAACTCCGTATTCAAGGAAGATGATGATGAGTATCGTACTCACCGTCACTTATGAATGACTGTCCAATACACCATACTTCATTCTATGGAATCTGAATTGTGAATGCATGTTAACCAACACGTATAACGTGCTAGGTGAACTTGAAAGCACTTGGTCACAAATAAGAGTAATGGAATATGAGTATATGGACGGGGTTTCTTTCAACTATGGTGGAAGGAACAACCTGCTGAGAAAGTCACTTGGAAAATGTATAAGATACATGAAACACCTTGTGTATAACTTGGACTACTGAATGACTGGTTACTTTGCGATAATTGGGGAGTTGCATCCGCTTCCTCCCAGTTACAAAGACCATGTCTGGACTATGTCATGAAGGAGAATCGTTCACCTGTCATGAGGTCATGGTTAAAGTCAAGAACTTTAAGAGTAGAACCAATGCAGGAATGGTCATTGACGGAGAAGGTATATTTGATATACGAGTTATAAATGTCTTTCCCACGAAACACTAACTGCGGTTGATTAAGTATTCGATGCTTGAACTTACTGCTTGAGAGTGGCTTGGAAGGGATGAGGTGACAATGTGTGCTGACGGCAATCAAGATAGTTGATGGTCGACAACACTCTCCCTCTACATCTATCAATTGATTAATATATGAATAAATTTTATGATCGTTTGAATGAGGACTTTATTAGTGTGTCTTGCATCTCGCGAAGACAATTATTCATATTAGTGAGAAACAAGTCAGTTGTTCTCCTTTTATGAATGATATCTCTTATGGTCACATTACGATTATGAATGAGTTATTCTTATATTGATGATAGTTTTTTTTGATCATTTATAAGAAATATTGTAATGCCAAGAAATATCCAGCCTTAATAATGACACTACAGTTTAAGTCATGAATGGTATGATGATGTCTTAAGATACTTGATCTCTTGACACATACAAACCATGCCTTTTAGGTGAGATGACTAAAACCTCGCATTCTGGTAAACGGAATGTGTACTGATTGTTGAGTATCATACATTGTGATGTATCGTATGTCAGCATGTGGTGAATTTCATTATTTCGTGAACTTCGTATGTGGACTTAGATGAATATTTGTATTCACTAATGAAACATGAGTCTGAAATAATTTGATATGATCAAAAAGGATTTCAGAGTAAAGATGGATATTAAATTAACAAGAAAGACAAGTCTCTACGATTTGATCAAAGTGACAAATGTTTTGAGTTAGTCTTGGGCATAAAGACTTGTGTGAAAGTTGTTCCACAAATTGCAATGTCTTGAGACACTTCAATATGATTGACGTGCCTAAACATTGTGATCATATTCTATCGAAAAGTGTATGGTCTAAGTTATCTCTTACCATGTTACGTTATTATTGTTTAGAGTTATTAATTTAATATGCAAACACTCACTTCAGCATAGGGAACCATCTGAGTTCGTGGAAACCAACACCATATATGTCATGGTGTGTTGTGGTTTCTAGGAAGCTTGATTTATGTAAGATAAATTATCTTTGTAGTGTATCCTTAGACAACTATGGATGCATCTTCCACAACTAGAACCAAAAGGAGCAAAACTTGTATTGCTATGTTTGGTGTTTGTCAAGAATTGTTCTTGATAAATGTGGTAATGGAAGAAAAGTGAAAGTTCAACCAAGGTAATTGACCTTGCCTCCAAATGTCAGAGTAGTGCAACGGAATATGTTCTGGAAGCAAAGCTCTACAATAAGAGGAGAAACTAATGATAATGATCATGATCTTCTGATGGGAGATTTTACTGAGAAAGGTAGGATTCAAGAATATATATTTGCCCCTGGTGCAAAATGATATTCATGATTCATTTGTCATGTTAATGGAACAAGACATTCCTACGAACTACAAAGAAGCGATGGTGGACCTAAGTACGAGATATGACTACGAGTCATGAAATCCTATGTTGAGTTACATTTAAGATTGCTTGAATCTTATCAAGTAAGGAGGTTACTTGATATTCACAATAACTTCAGAGTTATGAGGAATAAATGTGAACATCAAAGGGACGTCAAGATTGGTTTGTCACAAAGATTGTTTCTGACAAATTCAATGGGTTGACTACAATGTGTAGCAATGCTTGAGTCAAAGGTATATTCACTACGATTGATCCAGGATTGTTATCAATACCGTGACTTCCTCAAATCCTGTATTTGAAGAAGTGTTGTAATTGGTACAACAATAAGGTTTTGGAAAAACATATGGATACTAGTGTCTCGTAAACTGAATTCTCATTTTGATGGATGATCAAAGGATTTTGGACATAACCAAAATATCGAGGAAACATGCATTTGCATGAAACTGAGTGGGAGCTGAATAGTTTCCTGAAACTTAATATGTAGACGACATATTTTGAGTGGGAGCTATGGGAGTATTATCCTAGACTTATATGTAAATGACATATTTGAGTAGGAGCCATATGGTTAGTATCCTGAACTTAATATGTGTCTGACATATCTAAGTGGGAGCCATGTGGATGTTATCCTTGTCTTATATGTGGCCGACATATTTGAGTGGGAGCAATATGAGTGTTATCCTATAACTTAATATGTGCATGACATATTTGAGTGGGAGCATGATAACATTCTCATATATGGATAACATATTTTGAATGGTGTAGTTGGTGTTAATGATTATTTGAATCTTTCATAAATGAAGATGAATAAGTATTAAGCATTGAAGATCTATTAAGATAGATATGTGTTTAATAACATTGAGTCGTAATACTTTCCTGGATAAGATTCTGAAGGAGTTCAGAATGGGACAAGTCAAGAAGTGGTCCTTACTTGTATATCCAAGAGAAGTCTTGAGTTAATCTCAGTACAAGAACAATGGTTAATGGTTAATGAAAGAAATAGATGTGTTGGATCATCTATGCCTTTGTCATAGGTTCTTTCATATAAAACCAGAGTTATGTACTCGACGTAATGTGACCCAAGTTCTTAGTAGTAAGAACATGCTGTGATATGATTTATGAGTAAATCATTGAACAAAGAGTTAAGTTTATCCTTCAGTGTCTGAAGAGAACTAAGGATACATCTCAAATTTGTAAAGGATAGTGGACTTGACCATAAATGTTATGATGGTTCAAGTTTTGACACTAACCTAGAAAATTGAGATATCATACTAATGAATGCCTAAGTTGAAAGAAACATGGTTAGACATCAAAGTTGCATACAATGCACTAAGGATTGACTCTACATTGATGTGGCTGCTTTAGAAGTAGCAGGAGTTATATTATGGCTTAAGAAGTTCGACTTCTGATTGAGTGAGTGTCAAGTGTGCATGACTATGGGAAAGTCCGCGTGACCCACCGGATGTCATTGCTATGACACAGCAAACGAAGTCTCACTTCACCGCCAAATATATATACCTCATCATTATAGTGGATAATGAAGGAATGTCAAATTAGGTGAAATTATGATTTGCAAAAGGACATACGGTTCTGAATGGTACCCAGACCGTTGATACAACCTCTTCCACGGGCAAGCATGATCAATAAGGAGTTATGATCCAGAGAAAATGCAACTAGATTATTTGTACTCTAGTGCAAGTGGGAGACTGTTGGGAATGTGCCCTAGAGGCAAATAAAATATGTTTTATCGAGCATATTCCATTAGTTCATAATACGTTTGATACCGTGCTAGAACTGTATTAAGTGGAAACATTAATACAGGTGTGGTATACAAACAACCATGTCCCTAGTAAACCCTAGTATACTAGTCCATTGGGCGATTGATGATCAAGGTTTCCTGATCATGAGACAATGGCGTCTGTTGACAATGGAGTCGTATCATTGGATAATGATATGATGGACATACACCCACCAGAAGTGTTGCGATGTGATCAAGTCACATAGTTCGACATTGCGATAACTATACCGTAGTGACCAGATCCTTTGACCGTAATGATCATACGTAATTGTCATCTATGAGGAGACTTTGATTTGTATCCCACCGCCTGACTGAAATATGCTGGCCATAACGGTGCACTTTGGGTATTCCGAAATAGATGGTTGATGAGTATGCAAATAGATCAAAGCGGGATTTGTCCATCCGTGTGACGGATAGGTACTCTGGGCCCACTCGGTGATGTTACATCATAAAGTTTGCAAACATGTGACTAGGTCATGGAGTTGTAATATCACGGGAACGAGTAAACTTGTTTGTTGAGAACGAGGACGAACTAGGTATAGTGGATACCGATGATCAAACCTCGGACAAGCAAAGTACCCTAGGACAAAGGGAACAGGCACACGGTTAACGGATCCAACAGCGATTGAAGTTCATTCGATGGAAGCACAGGGGCTATCAAGGATTGTAACCAGGTCCAATTGATTAGTCATTGATCAATGAGAATTGTCTCGATCATGTCTGCTGTTTCCCGGACCGTAGGGTGTTACACTTAAGGGTACTCGACGCAGTAAGGATTGATTCGGGATCACCGGAGAAATTGGAGAGAACACCGGAATTGTTCCGGTGATGACCGGAATTGTTCCGATGAAGGCCGGAAGTTGTTCCGGGTATTTTGAAAGGTTCAAAATATATTTAATAATGTTTAATTAATGTTTTATTATTTAATTATCTGAATTAAATATTAAAATATAATTAAATATAATTAAAAATGAATTAAAAGGCATATGGGCCTCATAGGGCCCATTAGGGGGAGAGGGAGTCCTCCCCCATGGGCCATGGCGCCATAGAGGGGCCCACCCCCTTTATTTGGTGCGCCACCCCCTCCCTTGGGATTAGTCCCACCCCGGAAGTGGAGGGGGGGTGACACCCCTCCTTGGCCTATATAAGGAGGGGTAGAGGTGCCCTTTTAATCATGATATTTTTGAGAATAGTTTCTCATCTCTCTTCCTCCTTCTCTCCTGCCTTTGAGCGGACTCCCCTTGTTTGGAGGCTGCTCTGGGTTGGGGATTTCTCCACTATACGCACGCCGTCGTGCTGCTGGAATCGGGATCCGAATCCATCTTCTTTCCGCTGCTCTACTGGTTCGGAGCCCGGAGGGACGTCGGGTATACTGTATGTGTATAATCCCGCGAGGCACTACACTTGTGGTGCTACTTCATCGTCGTGGCCGTATCGCGAGGTCTTCATCGACAACGTTCCGACGGGGACGTAATCCCGTCATCGATCTACAAGGATCGGGTGGCTACAGGAGTCATCGTGGATCTGCGCGGCATGAGGGATTTCCGGTACGACTACACCAACCACGCTCATGCGGGAACGTTTCCCGCTTAACGGACTACATACTGGTATGTGATCTATTTCTGTCCGTTACTTGCATCAGCATAGCATAGGTCTTGGGTATGGGTCTCGTAGGTTATGAAAAATTTGCGTTTTCTGCCCCGAACCCCAACACCATCCCCTTCGCCTACAGCAGGGAATTACTCACACATGAAAGGGGGAGACATGGAAGGGTGATGGAGTGGCGATGGTGATGACGATGGCGACGATTTCCCCTCACCAGAGGCCAAAACAGCCTCCAGATTAGCTCTCCCGAAGAAGAACAGAGGGCGGCGGCGGCTCCGCGGCGAGAATTGGGATATTGACTTCTGTTCTAGGGTTTTCTCGCCAAGGGTAAAAATAGGAGTCCAAGTAGGGCACCAGGGGAGGTGGGTCCCTCTCAGGCGGCCTCCGGTTGCGTGGATTTTCTATCATTTTTCCTGGAATTTTCTGAGATGTCTAAAATTCCTTTTTCCTGCACATGAGAAAACCATACATGCAGCTCTACTGAAATCAACGTCAGTCCGAGTTAGTTTCGCTCAAATCATGCAAGAATAAGGTCAAAATATTAGCAAAAGTGTTTGGAAAAGTTGATACGTTTGAGACGTATCAGAGGCTAGCAAAATATGGATGGTGGAAGTGTCAACAATCGAATACTCGCATTAGTCAAAGGAACTCATCCACTTATTATCAGTAACTCTCTATCTAGTTAGGAGATTCACAAAGAGACAAGTACCCCTAGGAAGAGTGTATGGGGTCTTTGTTATCCTTGCGCATCCTTGACCCATGATAACGTGAGGGTACTCTATATATTACAACCCCTCCAAAGGTTAGTGATCCATGTAGTAGCTAGAGTTCTCAACTAATTTTTGTAGTTTTCGAAAATAAGCACGTTGAACCAAAATACAACACCTATCACTAATAAGCTTGAGCTCTTGACACACAGAAGTCCAAACTTTACTCGAAAGAACACCTCAAAAGTATTGCAAGTTACTACTAAACTTACAATAGCAACCTCAATTACCTAATCAAAGTAAGGCACACACTCAGTGCAACAGGCCAACTCTCTAAACAAGATAAGCATGAAACTCAAGAGAGTACTAAAATGAAGTCCTAAACAAAGCTCTTAAAGATAAACATGAAAAACAAGAACTAAGCATGATATCAGCTAGAAAAAGTAAAGAACACTCAACAATAATAAGCATGAAAGCTATGAGCATTCTAGGCAAAAGCGAAACGTGTTTCTCTCCCAAACAAGGTGTGCTAGGGTCCAACTTATTATGAACAACAAACAATAAAAACTAAAAAGTAGATGCAGGACGCTCCAAGCATAGCACATAAGAGCATCTCCAATAGATGTTGTATATTTTGTGTTATAAACTACATGTTGTAAAATTTACAACACCAAAAAGTGATTTACACAACACCAAAAAACAGCCAATTCCAACAGATATTGTATATTCGTGTTGTAAATCTCCAACTCCAATAAATGAAACAAATGGTGTTGTAAAATTAGTGCACTGTCGAAACTGAACAACACGTTCAGAAACGGGCGGCGAGGCGACGGACATCGACGGCCGAGCTCCGGCGCGTGCAGGCTGGCGGCGGCGGCCATGGCGGGCTTGGCCTTCCGGCGGCGGCCCCGGCGACCCGGCAGCCATCCGCGAATCACATTCACACCCGCCCACGAACCAAGCAGCAACAACAAAACATGAGCTCACATCGTACACGAATCAAGCAGCAGCACCGTCCACGAATCAAGCTTGCGTCGGCCTCGTACAGCAGCAAAGCTCGCGCCATCCACAAATCGTTCTCGAGGCAGCCATTCGCGTCTGCCCCGGGCGCCATGACCGGCCAAATTCCCGCGACGCTGGCTAGCACACTGACACAGCCCTCGACGCACATCCGACGAGCGGTGGACGGATCCATCGGGCGGTGGCGGCCAATAGATCAGGCGGGCGATGGCGACGTGGACATGAGGAGGCGTGGACAATTGCGTCCATGAAGCCAAGGAGGGGAGTGTGGTGCAGGCGGCGGAGCGCATGCGAGCGCGTCCAGGGTGTCCGGCGGCAGGCGGAACCGGCGGCTGGCGAACGAATCCGGCGGGTGGCGGGCGGATCCGACGAGCGGTGGGCGAATCCGGCGAGTGGCCATGGCGGGCGACGAGCGGGAGGCAGCAGTCGGGCAGTGGGGAAAAGGAAAAATCAGGCGGTTGGCCGTTGGGGCGCAGTTGGCAGTTTTACAACACTTGGCTTTGTGTTGTATATTTGGAACATCAAGGTTAAATTTTTACAACATTTGGAGTTGGTGTTGTAAAATATTTTACAGATACAACACCTGTTAGAGCATCGCTTTTGGGCCTTGGTGCTATATAAGTTAGTTATTTTTACATATACAACACCTATCGTAGATGCTCTAACATGTGTGTAGAAGGATAGAGAGGTTTGTTGGAATCGTGGATGTATGGCTTGAGCCTCATGGGCACATATACAGGGGTACAATGATCTACTTGGAGTACAAGGCAATGTAGAATGGAATCCTACGCTATGTTTTATTTCCTAATAAAATCATTATACTCAACATCCTCCCGCAGTCACAACGTAGCGACGCAGACGGTGAGACTGGAGAAGAATCCGAAGACAGAGCCGACGGACATCCCCACCACAGTCGTAACGGTCGATGCATCGCAGAGTTGTGGCTGGAGTGAAAGCTGACGAGGTTCCCAAGAAGGCGTAGCCCTTTGTGTTGATGTCAATGTAGCCGAGAGCGTAGGTTGGTGAATTCCTAGTCGAGGTAGCTGTGCAATGGACGTCGTGGTCGATGTCGAGTCGGGGTGGCCGGTGTCAAGGTAGTCGCCGTGGACCGGGAAGAAGAGCGGCGACGGCTAGGTCAGAAGCGCGGCGACGATGCTCGAAGTAGGCAAGGAAGAACCCGACAGCGTGACGAAGACCGGCGTGGACGGTGGCTTTCTCCTGCCTAGGGAGGCGGCGTGACACATACCACGCAGAAGTCGACGCGCAGAGACGGCAGAGTGGACTGCACGCCGCGACGCTACGGCCCGAAGGGGCGACGCAGCGGCAACGCGCGGGTCGGGGCGATGACGGGGGAAACCTCAGGGTGGTTGCAGGGACCGCGTGCCACGCTCGCTTAGGCCCGACGAGGCAATTCAGCGGCACCGCGAGGGTTGGTGTAGCCTCGAAGATGGCCTGGAGTGGTCGGCCTCGGGGCGGCAGTTGACCACGGGCCGCGGCTCTACGCCCCGAAGGGGCGACACAGCGGCAGCGCGCGGGTTGGTGCAACCGCAGGAACGGCCTCAAGGCGGCGGCGGAGACCACATGCCACAACGCAACGACTTGAAGAGGCGACGCAACGGCGGCGCGGATAGGTGCAGCCACGGGGAGAACCACAGGGCGGCTGCAGCCCGACGGGGCGACGAAGCGGTAGCCCGTTGCTCGTTCGATGAAGCAGCGCGTTGAATTGGGGGACAGGGCGGTGACACCGAATGTCGGAGTTGATGCGTGTATCAACGACGGTGGTGGGCGATGCAAACTGATCTTATATCAGAAAAGCAAAAAATATGCTGACCAAGACGACTGGCGAAGAGAGAAAAAACCGGATCAAGAGATCAGGAGAAAAAACTATCTAGGGAAACCGGTCCACGGAACCGACGGACGAACCCTAGGTACGGGCGACGCGTCCCCCGGTGCCGATGATCATGGAGATCGGCTCCGGGGGCGGCGCGGGGCATAAGCAACGGTGGCTAGGGCTTGGATCGAGGTTAAGCTGATACCATGTAGAAGGATAGAGAGGTTTGATGGAATCGTTGATGTATTGCTTGAACTTCATGGGCATATATATAGGGGTACAATTATCTACTTGGAATAAAAGGCAAGGTAGAATATAATCCTACACTATCTCTTATTTCCTAATACAATCATGTAACATCCTCACTGTCATGTAACAGTAATCACCACAGTGATCCTCTTGTTAATGATCATTACTGTTGCTAATCAGGGCATGATCATCTTTGCTTTTGATCACTTTCAAAATCCCTTTTTGTTGGCACTAAAATTTATGTGGTAAATAAAAGTTCAACCAAAAACTTTGAAACCAATTTTGTAAAATGCCTAAAAATCAGTGGATCACATCCATATGGTTTTGAGAATTTATTAAGCTTTAAAATAAATGCAACAAATAAAAACAGTAGCCAAAAATCCCTTTTCATCAATAGAATAATTAAAACAAATGCTAAATGAATTTAGTTTGCCCCCAAACTTTTTATGGCACTATTATAAAGTGGAACACTAATATTTGGACCAGATCCACACTTTACAAAAAAAATGCTAGAGTAATTAAAACAATTATACAAAGAAATGGACAGAAAATAAAAATAAAAGAAAATAGAAAAGAACCTAATCTACCCCATGGGAGAAGCCCACCCCCTGCTTCCCCTTGGGCCAACCGGCCCACCACGGCCCCCCTCCCCGTTGTCTTCTTCCTCGGCCTTGCGTGGAGAGCATCCAACGGCTCCACGCCGGCCGGCCGTGCCGTGGCGGCCATCGGCGGCTACCGTTGAGGGGTTAAAGCCCCGTGCCCCCCTCCCCGAACCCTAACCCTAGAACCCCCGGCGCCACTCCATCCCCCTCCCTCACGCTCGCCCGCCTCGTTCTCCCCTCTTGCAGCACATGGCCGTTGGCGCGATCCGAGACCTCCCCGCGTCACCTGGGCATGTCCAGGAGGACCGCCGGCGACTTCCTTGTCACCCTCGCGCTTCAATTTGGACCTTGACGCCCTGAAGCCCTCGCCACCGCCGTCGTTTCCCTGCCACGACCCCGCCCCGAATTCGCGCCGCTCCGGTCACCGTCGCGCTCCCCAGGCCGCCCACGAGCTCCGGGGTGAGCTTTTCGTGCGACCCCCTGTTCCCCGACTCGTTCCGTTGCCGTAGGTCGTTCCCCCGTCGCCGCCGTGACTGTCCTCCGCCATGGACGCCGCGGCCGTGTTCGGCTCGCTGCTCCCGCGCACTCTGGCCGCACTGGCTACGCACGGTGGCCTCCCGTGCGCGCGCTCTGCCGCGTGTGGCCACGCCCCACCCCTGCCCCCTGCCGCACTACATCCCCCCCCTCGCCGCTTGGCTCGCCGCCGGGACCTCCCATCCGGCGTGCTGGTTAAGCCGTGGGAAAAAGCCCGCCCTCGGTCTCTGACCGGTGGGGCCGGTCCTGTTAGCTTAGGGCGTTAATCCCCATTAGGCCTAATAACTCCTGCTAATTAAAATTGAGATAACCCCCCAGCCTATGACAACTGGGCCCCATGCCCTTAAGTTAATTAAAACTGTTTAATTAAGATGGTTAGGCTGACAGGTGGCCCTCTGTTAAATTAGTTAGTTTAGATAAAATAGAAGTTAAAATGTTAGTATGACATGTGGGCCACCACACTGTTTTGATTAATAAAAATGTTTTGTAATTACCAGAGGCTGACATGTGGGACCCACATGTCAGTTGACTGGTCAAATCAGTACTGTTATGGATAATGTTTGTATTAAATAATAATAAAATATTCAGAAATTGATTTAATTAATTTAAAACATTAAAATTCAATATCTTTTAAACCGTAACTCGGATCAAAAAACTTAATACATGAAAATTGATCAGAAAAATATAACGAATACAAATACGCTATCCGTATGTCAACCACCCCCTCTAACATACCGAACATCGAACCGTCCCCCTCCGGACCGACTGTCCGATGATTGTCTGATACCGTTAAACTATCCGGATGAATTTATTCTGAACACGAAAGTTGTTCAGAATGGATCAACTAACACGGATACACCTTTCACATGTTTGTCGGATGTCCACGATACCTCCGGCATGGTACCTTCCCCTCCGGACACGCTGTCCGATAATCACCCGGAGCTGGCAGTTCATCCCCGGATGAATTCCCGCCCCGAGCATAATACATTGCACTGCGTTAGAACACCGTTAACATCTCATCTGTCATGTCATGCAACTATTTGTATATGCTTGCTTTGTATTTACTGTTTCTTCCCCCCCCTTAATCTCCGGTAGACCCCGCTGCTGCCGCCGACTACACCGCTGCTGAGTACGACTACTTCGTCGACGACCTTGCCCCTACCGTCGAGCTTCCAGGCAAGCAGAGCCATTATCTTCCCTAGATATCACCTATCTTTCCGTACTTTTCTTGCACTAGGCATTGTTACTGATGCTGCTACGTTACAATCCTATTCAATTGTATAGCCTGTTTTTGTCGCCCCTTGATGCACCTTCCTTTATCCTATGCTGCCTATTATATATATTATATTCAGCAGTGAGCCCTGCACATTGTTAGTTAGGATTAGATAGTGGGCCGTGATCACTCAGGGGAGTGACGCGGATACAACTTATTACAACTGCACATGTACGGTACAATGCAGACACCACCTCAGGCCCCTACCTCGGCTCTGTCGAGCCACCATCAAGTGTGAGCTGTCGAGGAGTGATCCTTGTACTCCACTCGTTGCTGACTCTGTATAGCCTCTCTAGGTACTTGAGCAATGGTTGTCCTTCAGGTAAGAAGTCGGGCGACCCAACGGTGCCCGCGAATGGTATTGCGACGGGACGACAGGGAGGGTACGACCACTGTACCGGTGTGCTTGGCCCCTAATCGTCGGCCACGAAAGTTACCAAACCACGAACGTCGAGCTCCTCCAGGAGCACACGCGAGACAAGGTAAGGATATGGTTCACCTTGTTGGTAACCGCAGTGACTTGGTGGAACGACAGGGCAGGCACCGATGTACTAGTGGTCCTGACTGCTGTCATTGTCCGCGGGTCAGTTAAGTCGAGGCAACGATAACGGTTGCCCCGCAAGTTAATAAAACGACTAATGGTTCGGTGGATGTCTTGAGTTGGCTATATGCCATGTACGCACTACCTACCCGTGGGAATTACGAGTTATGGGCTCCTCTGCTTCATAGTGTCGTCCGAGGACTCTTCAAACGTCAGCAGTACCGCGACCTGCGCCGGGAAGTGGTGTTGTCTTATTTGCCGCGGCGTTGTGATTTGTATTTGCTTTGATTTAACTTCACCGGCCAGCCTCGCACCGTGCAGGAGTACGTCGGGGTTAGGGTCCAAAGCCCCGCGTACATAGGATATAGTCCGGCGGATGACCTCTCTGTTGAGTTTGAAAGATGGGCTATGGAGTGTCGGATAGCCTCGGTGGAGCGTTCCCTAACAAGGTGCCGACCACCCTGGAGATCCGTGCGTGTAGTGTAACACAAGTGCACCCCTGCAGGGAAGATTAATCTATTCGAATAGCCGTGTCCACGATAACAGGACGCTTTATGCTGAAGCTGGATCTTACCACTACAAACTATTATTATTAAACTGTATGGTTCCGGGTTAGCTTCCTCGCAAGGAAGTCGAGGAGGTGATCTCGGAGGCATTGCTAATTATTACAACTTACTATTATACAATGCTGCAGCAACTTCTGCTGCATTGTTACTTTATGCTTTATATAAACTGTTGGCTATTCTCTCCTCATGCTACAAGACTCGTCGGAAGATGCTAGTCGTTGATAGGCCTAGCTTCTTACCCTTATTCTGATTTCTATCTTGCAGTCCACTATATATAGCCTCCCCTTTTCCATTTGATACAATGCATAAATGCTTAGTAGCGGACGTAAGACTCGCGGGTATGCTAGATACTCACCTTTGCTTTATTTCCCCCTTTTCGTTTTGCCTGATCGGCCGCTGTAGTCGACGTTGGAGCCCAGGAGCAGGAGTACCCCGGAGGCGACTACTACGACGTCGAGTTTCCCGTTGACCAGGAGTAGTTTTGTGGATCCCAGGCAGGAGGCCTCGCCTTTTCGATCTGTATCTCTGATGTCATTTGTGCTAGCCTTCTTAAGGCAAAACTTGACTAACTATGTCTGTACTCAGATATTATGGCTTGTATAACTTATGTATTCGGATCCTCGTGATCCCTGGTATTGTAACATATTGGTTTATCCTTTTGTGTTTAGTGTTGTGCTGTGATATTCGCACCGTGGCACCCTAATCTCAGCCTATACCCTGCGTGTATGATTGCTGTACACGGATTGATTTTGGGGGCGTCACAAGTTGGTATCAGAGCCGACTGCCTGTAGGAAGCCACCCCACCACTACTTGGTCAAAGTTGAGTCTAGACTTTGAAAAACTATTTTGCTAACTTAATATTTGGCTCACAGGCCCACATCGATGTCACTATGTGTGATATCTATGGTATTAGGATCCTTTTATCCTTACCTATGCTCTGAGACTCAGCTCTCTTATCCTTGCTGGTAAGTTTTACTAACTCTGATATTAGGATCACATTCTCTTGATTCCACCCGGCGTTCTGGTGCTACCCCATTGATTGAGTCGTGTCGCAGGAGTTCTACCCCAGGTCCCGGACCGCGGATCCCATTTTCATTCTGGGCAGGCCGCACGTTCCCTGGCATCTACTCTTGTGGCCAACAGTTTTCTTGCGGCGTGATTGACATAGTGGAATCTATGTCGCGTCGTGTAATCCTTACCGCGGTCTTCGCGCCGCCTAGTGAGTCCTTTTTCCTTAATTTCTACGATGTTACGCTGCCCGATTATTGATTGACTTCGTGTGTGAATGTGTCTGTCTTATATGACTACCCCTATATATCCGCGCCTCATCTTCGTTGTCGCTTTACTTCAGGCTTGATTCCGGTATCTCATTAAATTTTCATCGCTGAAATACCCCTGTTAAATTCTAGCAGGATGGCTGGTCGTGGTGGTCGTGGTCGTGCTACCAACGACCCACCTCCGCCGCCGGATTACATGGCCGCGATGATGCAACAGTTCGAGATGAATCGTCAGTTCATGCAGAATATCATGGCTCAGTTCCCCCAGCCGAATCAGAATGGGCACCACCATCAGCATGCCACCGTGACTCTGCACGACTTCACCCGCCTCAACCCCACTATGTTCCGCAACTCTGTTCAGCCGTTGGATGCTGATGACTGGCTTCGCGACATCACTCATGAGCTGGAGTCTGCTAATGTCGATCCAGCTGACTATGTGAACTTTGCGTCTTATCACCTGAAAGGCGCCGCTGCTCAGTGGTGGAGCACCCAGAAGCGTTCACTGCCAGTCAGAGAAGTCATCACTTGGGATGAATTTCAGTCTGCCTTCCGCGCCCGCTACATTCCTCAGGGGATCATGGATCGTAAGGGGGAAGAATTCCGCAACCTCACTCAGGGCAACATGACTGTTGAAGCCTACCAGCGCGAGTTCATCAACCTCTCTCGCTATGCGGAAGAAGAGATCACCACTGATGCTCGCAGGCAACAGAAGTTCCGTCGTGGCCTCAATCCAGACCTCAGGCTCGCTCTTGCCTTTCATGATTTTGCCAACTTTGCCACCATGGTGAACAAGGATATCACCGACGAGACTGCCCAGATGGATCACAAGAACTCACTGAAACGCTATCGTGATGTTGGCTCATCTTCGGGCGCAACACAAAAGCGTCGCATCTGGCTCCCTCACAGTGTGACCCATTCAACTGCCCCTGCTCCAAGGACATCCTATGCTGCACCACGTCTGCCTCCGCCACCGCAGATGCCGAGAGCTCTGCCTCCACCACCCAATGCTACACCCCTTCGTCCTCAGGATGGATTATGCTTCACATGCCGCCAACCTGGGCATTTTCCCAGGGAGTGCCCCCAGAAACAAAAGCAACTGGTAGTTCACCCCGCTGGCCGCGGAAATGGTCGTGGCAACAACAGGACCCCCAACTATAATACTGGGTCTGCTGCTTATGCTCGTGGACATGCTAACAATATTAATGTTGAAGAAGCTCAGCAACAACCCGCTACCGTGAAGGGTACCCTTCTCGTTAATTCCGTACCTGTGATACGTCCAAAACGTATCTATAATTTCTGCTTGCTCCATGCATGTTTTGTGTGATATTGCTATGTCCTAGATACACTTTCATACACTTTTGATCATATTTGGAATAACCTATTAACTCAGTGCACCCCAGTGCCAGTTCATGTTTTCTGCTGTTTTTCTATTTCAGTTTTCCCCCATATAAAAAGTGCCAGAAAAATTTCGGGAAAAATACAGGAAAAATCAGCGTACAGGAAGCTTCACGAAGAGCCCGAGTGCGGCCAGAGGGAAGCCAGGGGTGTCCCAGGCGGCCACCCGGCGCGGCCCCACCCCTGGCCGCGCCAGGGGGGCGCCTGGGGCCCCTGGTCCACCTCTGGCTACCCCCTTCGCCTATATATCCCCCGTGACGTAAAACCCTTGGGGACAGAACCCTTTTTCGTGATCTCGCCTCTGTTCCGCCGCCTCCGCGCTTCCGAGATCGGGAGCACCAGAAGACCTCTTCCCGGCACCCTGCCGGAGGGAGGGCCGAACTCCGGGAGTCTCCTCTCCACCATGGATGCTTCCCGGATGTCTCGTGAGTAGTTTTCCTTGGACCATGGGTCCGTGATCAGTAGCTATGTGATGTTCTCCTCCCCTCTTTGTTCTTCATGGTTTAGTCCTCGTGAGCTGCCCTACATGATCGAGGCACTTTTGTAATCTTTCTGCTATTGCTATGCTGAGTTTGGTCGGATCTGATGGATTATGAGATTATGTTCAGATTGTGATTGAGTAATATATTTGGTTTTTATCTCTTATATTTTTGTTCCTAAGTAATTCTTGCATGTTCTCCGTTGCTGTTTATTGCTTTGGCCAAGTAGTAGGTAGTGACTCCAAGAGGGAACGTTATGCTCGATTGTGGGTTCATGCCCCCTGATGACACGCTTGAGTGACAGAAACATGAGTCTAGGGGATGTGTTGTTGCCACAAGGGGGAAAACAACGATGCTTTTAACCGCGGTTGCGAGGATTGTTTACTTTACACAAAGTACTTTTTAATGCAATTGTCTATTGCTTTGGGTTTACACTTTGGGTGGGGCTCGCAACTTAATACCAGCAAGATGTTCTGGATAGATATCTCAAGGTGGATGATTAGTAGTAGATGCAGTTGGATTTCGGTCTACTAATTTTGGCATACTGCCCGTGCTTTTGAGCCTCTTCCTTTCTTTTGTAGCATAGTTAACATTGCAGTGCGTTTATAATCCTGTCAATTGCCCTTCTTTAATTTGTTTACCTCGCATAGCAGTTTTATCGTCTTTTGGGAGAGAGACATCACTAGTGAACATCACGTATCCCGGTCCATATCCTTATTACTGTTTCCACGCTATATTTACTTTTCTGCTTTTACTTTCAATTGCTATCATTATCCCTTGTGTTTTATCCTTTGTGAACAACAACACCAGAGAGATTGACAACCTGTCCGAACTTCGTTGGGAACAAAGTTATTTGTGTCTGTGTGCAGGTCCGCGTCAGTTGCACCGCTGACACCTACTTATCATATCTGGAGTCCTATTGGAGACAAACCTTGGTATCTTCACCGAGGGAAACTTGCTGCTGCACTGCATCTCAACCTTCCACTTGGGGTAACCAACGAGGGGCGAGAAGCCATGAAGCAAATTTCTGGCGCCGTTGCCGGGGACTCCGAGTGCTAAGATAGGGGAGTTGCACACTACCCTTTACCTTTGTTTTTTAGTCTTGTTAGTTTACCTTTCAGTTTTTATCTTTGTGTCTTTTATCAAAAATTACAAAAAAATCTGCCACACTTGCTGCTACTATGGGTTCCACTGAAAACACCAAGTTGTGTGACTTCACTAGTCACAACAACCAAGACTTTATCTGCACCCCCATTGCCACACCTGCCACTTCAGCTACCTCTTATGAAATTAAACCTGCTTTGCTAAACCTTGTTATGAGAGATCAATTCTCTGGTGCTGGAGATGATGCTGCTTTACACTTGAACAATTTTGTTGAATTATGTGATATGCAAAAGTATAAAGAAGTAGAAGGTGATGTTGTTAAGCTCAAGCTCTTTCCTTTCTCTTTAAGGGGAGACGCTAAAATCTGGTTTCAATCTTTGCCTAGGAATAGCATAGATTCTTGGGATAAGTGCAAAGATGCTTTTATAGGGAAGTACTACCCACCTGCTAAGATTATCCAATTGAGGAGTAATATTATGAATTTTAAGCAATTGGATAATGAACACGTTGCCCAAGCTTGGGAACGAATGAAATATCTTGTTAAGAAATGCCCTACACATGGTTTGACTCCCTGGATGGTTATCCAGACTTTTTATGCAGTCTTGAATTTTACCTCGCGGAACCTGTTAGATTCGGCCGCGGGAGGAACCTTTATGTCAACTACACTTGGTGCTGCCACGAAGCTTCTCGATGAGATGATGACCAATTATTCCCAATGGCACACCGAACGCGCTACAACAAGTAGGAAGGTAAATTCTGTCGAGGAAATTACCTCCCTCAATGAAAAAGTTGACTTAATTATGTCTCTACTTACCAAGCAACCCTCTATTGATCCTCATGATGTTCCTTTAAATTCTTTGGTTGCCCAAGAACAAGTAGATGTGAACTTTATTGCTAGAAACAACTTCAACAACAATGCTTATAGGGGTAATTTTGCTAGCAATCCTAGACCGTTTCCATCCAACTATGGAAAGAACAACACCTACCCTAGCAACAAGAACCCCTCTTCTGAATTAGAAAGCATGCTTAGAGACTTTATCACTACCCAAAAAGCCTTCAACAAAAATGTAGACGATAAATTAGCTAAATTATATAATCTCTCTCTGAAGGTAGAAAGCTTAGCCCTTGATATTGAGATGCTTAAAATTAGAACCTCTCCCCTTGAGGAGAATAAGGCCACTCCTATTAATGCTATCCAATTACAAATTAATGAAAATATTAGGATGATGGCTAAACTTAAAGAAAGGTGGGCTAGAGAAAAAGAGGAAGAGGATAGAATTAAGAGCCTTCCTACACACCACACAGTTGCCACTATCCAAATTGTTGAGGACACTCAAACTATTAGCACCCAGTGCACTCCTAGTCCCATTGGACCTATAAATGGTGATGCTAATACCTCAACCGAAGATAAAGAAACTCCTATGAACATAGAGGGTTTCAAACAAGTGAGCCTAAATGAAACTACTAACACCTTTGATAGTAGTGATATTGATTTTGATAGTTGCACCCTCTCAGAAGTTATTAGCTTGCTACACAAAATGTCTAGAGACCCCCACACTAGCACACTTAATATTGCCTTCACGGAGCATATCACAAATGCTCTCATCAAAGCTAGGGAGGAGAAGCTTAGAGTAGAAGCCTCCATACCTAGGAAGCTAGATGATGGTTGGGACCCTATGATCAAAATTAAATTAAATAACTTCTCTTGCTATGCTTTATGTGATGTTGGAGCTAGTACCTCCGTTATGCCCAAAAGAATATTTGATATGTTTGAATTGAAGCCCTTTGAGCCTTGTTCTTTTGGTGTTCGTCTTGTTGATTCTTTCGTAAAGAAACCTTTGGGGAAGATCGACAATGTTCTTATCATTGTCAATAACAACTATGTTCCCGTTGATTTTATTGTTATGGATATAGAGTGTGAACCTTTGTGTCCAATTATTTTGGGACGTCCTTTTCTTCGCACCGTTGGTGCGGTTATTGACATGAAAGAGGGGAATATAAAATTTCAATTCCCATTCAAAAATGGGATGAAACACTTCCCTAGAAAGAAAATCAAGTTACCTTTTGAGTCCGTTACTCGGGCTAGTTATTCTCTTTCTCTTGATAAAACTTGATTCTTCTTTTGCATCATGCCTAGCTTAAAGGCATAAAAGAAAGCGCTTTCGGGAGGCAGCCCGCAACGAATTTAGGTTTTTCTTTTTTGCTTTTGTTGTGTCTTGATGATTGTTACTACTGTAGCAACATCATTGTATCTTTATTTTTCAGCTTTGTGCCAAGTTATTGCTTCTTACGGCAAGGGAAGCAAAACTTGTGACATGCTGTCCAGAAAACAGATTCTGTCCTCGTGACCAAAAAAATCCCGGTTCATCTTTTTGAGATGAAATTTTTACACAGTATGCTCTATACAATTACGAAACTTCTGTATGTTCTGAGTTTTTTGATTTGAGTTGCAGAAGTGTCCTTAAAAAATTCTTTACTACCTTCTGTTCTGTTTTTCACAGATTCTGCCACGTTTTGTCTCTCCTTACTTTTGCAAACCTTAAGCTTGCTTTTTCTTTGCAAAATCTTTTTGGCAATCTTGAGAAATAGTAGCTCTTCAAGAATATATTTATGTCCAGTGGGGAAAAGATATTTATTAAGGGTACTAACCTCTCTAATCAGCTTATGATGAGTTATGTATGAAGGGAGTTTTCAAGTGTGCGATGGAAGATGATGAAAGAAGATCCAGGAGTGTCAAGCGCTCAAGCTTGGGGATGTCCCCATGCATCCCCAATAAATATTCAAGGAGACTCAAGCGTCTAAGCTTGGGGATTCCCCCCTGCATCCCCTTCTCCATCAACAATCATCAGTTCGTCCTTCGTCTCACTATATTTTTATCACTTCATGCGTTATGTGCTATGCTTGGAGCGTCTCGCTCTTAGGTTTTATTTGTAGTTTTCTTTAGCTTTGCTTGCTGTTTATAACAAGTTAGATCCTGTCTTACTTTGTGTGGGAGAGAAACACGCTCCACTTTCAAAATCTAGAATACATCATAGGATTTTTCCTGCCTATCTTTTTGCTGTTGTGTGTTCTGTATCTTTCCATAGCTGCTGCCATGTTTAGTTTTAGTCTTAGTTTGTCTTTAGGAAGAGCCTTTGCTTTTGTTTAGTTTGTTGCTGCAACTCATTTTAGTTTTCATGTTTATCTTGTTAAAGAGAGTTGGTTGTTGCACTGAGTTGTGTCTTGTCTTGAAAGTAGGTAATTGAGGTTGCTATTTAATTCTAGTAGTAACTTGCAATAGTTTTGAAGTATTGATGTGAGTAATGTTTGAACTTTTGGTGTCAAGAGCTCTAGCCTATTAGTGATAGGTGTCGTATTTTTGGCAATCCGTGTTAATTTTCAAAACCTACAAAACTAGTTGAGAACTCTAGCTACTAGATGGATCACAACTCTTTGGAGGGATCGAATATCAGAGAACACTCACGTACCATGAGTCGAGGATGCGCAAGGATAACCAAACCCCCATACACTCCTCCTCGGGGTACTTGTCTCTTTGTGAACCTCCTTATTAGATTGAGAGTTACCGATAATAAGTGCATGAGTTCTTCGGACTAATGTAAGTATTGAAAGTTGACACTTCCACCTTCCCATATTTTGCTAGCCTCTCCCGTGCCGTGCATTGCCTTCTTCTTACTCCGAGAGTTGGTGTCCACCTTCGCCGGTATATCCAAACCCTTGGCATGATACACTCTGTCATCATAAACCTCCTTATATCTTTCCTCAAAACAGCCACCATACCTACCTATCAAGGCATTTCCATAGCCTTTCCGAGATATATTGCCATGCAACATCCACCTCTTCATGACTTGATCTTCATGTCATACATGTTCCTGCTACACTGGCAGCGACATACATTGCATACATCATGATAGTTACATCTTCTTTATGATTTTGAGTACCTTGTAAAGCGTGAAAGATCTCCTTTATCTTCTTGTAAAATAGAGTGTTTCCCTTAAGTGAGGAAAAGATCCCAAAGTGGACACATTAAAAGATCCCAAAGAGGACAAATGAGAGTTAAATAGAAAGAGCCATTGAGGCCACTAAAAAAACAAAAAATAGAAAAAAGAGAAACAAAAATAAAAAGAGAGAAAGGGGCAACACTACTATCCTTCTGAGAGATCCACACTAGTACTCCCTTTATATCCTTGTACTCCATAGAGATGATCATTATGCATATAGCTATGTGGGGACCTTCACACTATAGAACTTGGCTTGCATATTCCAAGGATGAGCCTTCTCAAACTTGCTCTAGGTCTTCATGAGCGAGCAAGTTAGATGCACCCCCACTAGTTCCATTGGAGAGCTTCCTAGGTCGTATGTGCATCCGTTGCATGGTAATCCCTGCTCCTCACATCATATCTATCATTTGGCATCTCTTGCCTATGATTGTCCTCATTGATGTGAGCCCTTCTCATCCTTTTTTTCTTCCTCCTCCGCACTCCTCTCTTTGTCATCCTAAGTGTCAACTCCCGTGCTTACGCTCATCCATTGCATGAGTGCTTGAAATATCGAAAAGGAGTGGATCAAATTGACTTGTACCTGGCTAGTGGTCTGGGGACGAGTCAAGATAAGATTCCAAAGAAGACCAAGTGTGAAACTTTATTAGATTGAGTTCTCAACACAAAAATACTTTTTCTCGTATTCCCTATCCCCCTTCTTGCACGCAAACACCATTTGGAGACATTCGAGTCACAGACAGTTAGAGCTCTTGCACCTAATGTTCTTTTGTTACTTGTTTAAATGCTAATATAGACTCTTGCATGTTATGACTTGAATTGAATCTCTAACCTTAATTGCTTTACTTTTCAAAGTTCTTATATGGTTGCTAGCATGTCACCACAGAAATTATGCCGTTATCATTTACCTACTCGAGGACGAGCAGGAATTAAGCTTGGGGATGTTGATACGTCCAAAACGTATCTATAATTTCTGCTTGCTCCATGCATGTTTTGTGTGATATTGCTATCTCCTAGATACACTTTCATACACTTTTGATCATATTTGGACTAACCTATTAACTCAGTGCACCCCAGTGCCAGTTCATGTTTTCTGCTGTTTTTCTATTTCAGTTTTCCCCCATATAAAAAGTGCCAGAAAAATTCCGGGAAATATACAGGAAAAATCAGAGTACAGGAAGCTTCGCAAAGAGCCTGAGTTGGGCCAGAGGGGAGCCAGGGGTGGCCCAGGCGGCCACCCGGCGCGGCCCCACCCCTGGCCGCGCCAGGGGGGCGCCTGGGGCCCCTGGTCCACCTTTGGCTACCCCCTTCGCCTATATATCCCCCGTGACGTAAAACCCTCGGGGACAGAACCCTTTTTCGCGATCTCGCCTCTGTTCCGCCGCCGCTGCGCTTCCGAGATCGGGAGCACCAGAAGACCTCTTCCCGGCACCCTGCCGGAGGGAGGGCCGAACTCCGGGAGTCTCCTCTCCACCATGGATGCTTCCCGGATGTCTCGTGAGTAGTTTTCCTTGGACCATGGGTCCGTGATCAGTAGCTATGTGATGTTCTCCTCCCCTCTTTGTTCTTCATGGTTTAGACCTCGTGAGCTGCCCTACATGATCGAGGAACTTTTGTAATCTTTCTGCTATTGCTATGCTGAGTTTGATCGGATCTGATGGATTATGAGATTATGTTCAGATTGTGATTGAGTAATATATTTGGTTTTTATCTCTTATATTTTTGTTCCTAAGTAATTCTTGCATGTTCTCCGTTGGTGTTTATTGCTTTGGCCAAGTAGTAGGTAGTGACTCCAAGAGGGAACGTTATGCTCGATTGTGGGTTCATGCCCCCCGATGACACGCTTGAGTGACAGAAACATGAGTCTAGGGGATGTGCTGTTGCCACAAGGGGGAAAACAACGGTGCTTGTAACCGCGGTTGCAAGGATTGTTTACTTTACGCAAAGTACTTTTTAATGCAGTTGTCTGTTGCTTTGGGTTTACACTTTGGGTGGGGCTCGCAACTTAATACCAGCGAGATGTTCTGGATAGATATCTCAAGGTGGATGATTAGTAGTAGATGCAGTTGGATTTCGGTCTACTTATTTTGGCGTATTGCCCGTGCTTTTGAGCCTCTTCCTTTCTTTTGTAGCATAGTTAGCATTGCGGTGCGTTTATAATCCTGTCAATTTCCCTTCTGTAATTTGTTTACCTCGCATAGCAGTTTTATCGTCTTTTGGGAGAGAGACATCACTAGTGAACATCACGTATCCCGGTCCATATCGTTATTACTGTTTCCACGCTATATTTACTTTTCTGCTTTTACTTTCAATTGCTATCATTATCCCTTGTGTTTTATCCTTTGTGAACAACAAGACCGGAGAGATTGATAACCTCTCTGAACTTTGTTGGGAACAAAGTTATTTGTGTCTGTGTGCAGGTCCGTGTCAGTCGCGCCGCTGACACCTACTTATCATATCTGGAGTCCTACTGGAGACAAACCTTGGTATCTTCACCGAGGGAAACTTGCTGCACTGCATCTCAAGCTTCCACTTGGGGTAACCAACGAGGGGCGAGAAGCCATCAACCTGCTACTGTTTTATTTGATACAGGAGCATCGCATTCATTCATGTCAGAAGCATTTTCATTTTGGCATAACTTCAAGTATGAAACGATGAAACCACCGATGGTTGTTCGCACCCCGATAGGCCAATGCCGAACCACCATGCTAGTGCCAAACATCACCATTGAAATCGAAGGAATTAAATTCTTTGCTTCGCCCATCCTCCTGAAGTCTTCCACCATAGACTACATACTGGGAATGGATTGGTTGAAAGTCCATGATGCCGCATTGCATTGTGGCACCAGTTCTGTCCAACTTTTTCACCCCTCCGGCGAGATTGTTAACCACACCACCCGAATTACCCGTGATGTTGAAACGCAGATATTTATGATGAATGCTTTGAATGTCTCACCTCTGGAAGGAATTGAGAACGTTCCAGTCTTTCGCGATTTCCCCGACGTCTTCCCCGAAGAACTGCCAGGAATACCCCCGATCCGAGAAGTCGAATTTGTCATCGACTTGAAGCCCGGAACCACCCCTATTGCTAAGCGTCCTTACAAGATGCCACCGCACGAGCTCCTTGAACTTAAGAAGGAGATCGACGAAGCACTTCGGAAGGGTTTCATTCGCCCAAGTTCCTCAGCTTGGGGAGCACCTTCACTTTTTGTCAAGAAGAGCGATGGGACAAACCGATTGGTCCAAGATTATCGGCCCATTAACCAAGCCACCATCCAGAACAAATACCCACTTCCCCGGATCAACGATCTGTATGATCAACTTGCTGGATCCAAGGTGTTTTCTAAACTTGACTTGAGGTTGGGTTACCACCAAATCCGAGTTCGTGATGAGGACATTCCGAAGACTGCCTTCATTAATCGCTATGGTTCATACGAGTACACCGTCATGTACTTTGGCTTAACCAATGCCCCAGCCACCTTCTCCATATTGATGAATTATATTTTCATGGAGTACCTCGACAAGTTCGTCGTGTTTTATCTGGATGATATATTGATATATTCCAAGAATGAAGAAGAATATGCTGAACATCTTCGTCTTATACTGGAGAAGCTGCGAGAACACAAACTCTACGCTAAGTATTCTAAGTGTGAGTTCTGGCTTCCCAAAGTAACCTACCTTGGACATGTAATTTCCAAGGATGGCATTGCCGTCACCCCAGAACGTATCCTGGCTATTCTTGACTGGACTCCTCCCAAGACCATCAAGCAAGTCCGCAGTTTCCTCGGGCTCGCTAGCTATTGCCGCCGTTTCGTCGAGAATTTTTCCAAGATTGCCAGGCCTCTGACTAATCTGCTTCACAAAGGCGTCAAGTTTGAGTGGACAGATAAATGCCAGGAAAGTTTCCAAGCTCTCAAGGACAAGCTCACTTCTCCTCCTGTACTTTCTCCCCCTGATACTCAGAAGGACTTCGTGATATATTGCGACGCGTCTTGTCAAGGATTAGGCTGTGTCCTAATGCAAGAGCGCAAAGTGATTGCTTATGGCTCTCGTCAGTTGCGTGCTCACGAAGACAAGTATCCAACACATGATCTCGAATTGGCAGCAGTAATTTATGCATTGAAGCCGTGGCAACATTACCTCGTCGGTAATCGTTACGAGGTCTACACCGACCACCAAAGTCTGAAGTACCTGTTTACTCAGCCAGACCTGAATCTTCATCAACAACGATGGCTCGATACAATAGCCGACTTCAACATGGATATTTCGTATACCCCTGGCAAGGCTAATGTGATGGCCGATGCCTTGAGCCGCAAAGCTTACTGTTCTGAACTTGAAGTTCAGGTACATCAACCACATATGTATGAAGAACTTCGCAAGCTGAACCTCAAGATTGTTCCTCAAGGTTACGTTAACAACCTGGTTCTCGAGTCAAGGCTCGACACCCTCAGCAAGAGTAGACAACCTCTTGACGCTGACATTGTGAAGATCAAGCAAGACATCGCAGAAGGAAATCCCTCCTCTTTTACCATTGATACCAATGATGGTGATACTGTGTACTTCAAGGGCCGCTTAGTAGTTCCTGTGAGCCCGACCATCATTAATTGTGGCCCGAATATCATGGAAGAAGCCCATAATTCTCCCTTGTCAATCCACCCTAGCAGTACCAAGATGTATAAAGACCTTCGTCAACGGTACTGGTGGCCTTACATGAAGCAAGACATCGCCCGCTATGTTTCTCAATGTGACGTTTGCAGTCGCGTCAAGGCCGGACATCAGAAACCTGCTGGCTGGTTGCAACCACTCCCTCCTCCTGATTGGAAGTGGGACAAAGTCGAAATGGACTTCGTCACCGGTTTTCCAAAGTCACAGAAAGGTAATTATGCCATCTTTGTCGTCATGTAACTTTAAATAGGCTGTATCTTTTTAACCGTTGCTCCAATTAAAATGTTCCTTGCATGTAACTTGACTAGAATTGCGTGTAGATTGTGTTTGTTCTATTGTTTGCTGTTGTTAACCAATATTAAATATGGTTTAGGGAAGAACAGTACCAAATGCTTAAAATTTATCATGGGGTACTTAGTGATATGCCATGTTAAGGGTGTTACCTCATTTAAGTTGACTAGCATAGATAGTTTACTTTATGCTTCACCTTTTGCCATGATTGTGTGACATGCCATGCTTGAGTGAGATGCCATGTTAACAACCTTTGCTCATGTTGTGTAGCTAAATAACTTGAACCCTTGCTAAATGTGCGGTATCGTCGTGTGTGACGAGTACTCCACTTAACCTGTTAGTAACCGATCTCGACAATAGATGCGATACCGTAGTGTGTTGTCTCGTGTTGCTTTCTTGTCGTTGATTGCTCGTGATTGCTTCGTAGTAATAGATGCTTGCTCGTCGATTTCTTTCCAGTGTTTCCTTCCCGTGTGCTCCCGTGGTTACTCTCGGAGATGGTGCGAGCTCGGGATCGTCTACACCTTCGGAACCCGACTTATCAACAGGCAAGGACTATACATTACTTATGATCCATTCTATTATAACCAGCAGTTTTCATGCTAGTATAGGTTAGCTTCGATGTTTGATCCTACCACATGTTTACAGCCTCTCTTAAACCGATACAGCCATGTCCCCTCCCAGCAAACCATGTACTACTATGTTACTATTGCTCGTTGCTCAGCCCCTGCTTAGTATGCATGCTTAGGATGCTACGAATGTTACCTTGTTACTCCTTGGTTTGGGATATCACCATTATTATGTTGATGTGGATGATGTGATTGTATAATGTTGATTATACTCGACGAAGGATGGAAGGTCTAGGCTATCCCGCCCCGACGCTTTATTCCATTCGAGTCACCTAGGATCCGAGTTCCAAGTATTGCTTTTAAGACTAAGCGTGCCTAACCGCGTGTGGGATACTATGGGGTCCCCTTTTCTTACCTACCTAGCTTCAAACATTTCAAGTGGTGGCCCAAGCTGATTTTACCATTTGAAAACCATGCATATATGTCTGTCGGGTAGCTCCGTGCAGATATTCTTTAAAACAACCTGGGCCAGTGGGGACATGGTTTCCTTGTTGTTCCAACCTGTCCGGCTGAGGACCCGGACTCATGTGAGAATTCACCGGCAATCCAAACCCGAGGCACACGGTAGAGACCAGATCGAGAGCGCGGCCGGCTCCTGAGCTGGATGTCGACTCACCGGGGGCCACCCAGATTTGTTCGTTGTTAGCTAGAGGGACCTGTCGTTTCGGATCTCTCAGAACTAAATCGTAAACTGGTTGCCTATGATGGGTAGCAACTGAGAGAGATGGGCATGCGTGCGGAGCCTTGTAATGGGCAGTTGGTACACCCCTGCAGGGTTAAATATTTTCGAGAAGCCGTGTCCACGGTTATGGATGACTTGAGACCTACTCCTTGTTCATAGACAACAACAACTGAGATAATCTTAATAACTTGATCAATGTGTGTGTGCCTTGACTGCTTCTTCTTCGTCGGGATGCGAAGGGGAGGACAAGGATAGGATAGGTGTTATGTTTGCGTAAGTAGCCGATAGCAAGACTTATTGGAGGCGATTCCTCATCGAATGCTTGGCTTCTTATCTTACTCTCTAGATCCTTAGCCACTTCATAAATGCTAGTGCGATGATGACCCACAACCGTAAGGTATCTATTGCAGCGTTTTTGATAAGTAAGAGTGTCGAACCCAACGAGGAGAGAAAGGTATTGATAAGTGATTTTGGACAAGGAATAACTGCAAGCACTGAAAGATAACTTTTTAGGGTTTTAGGTATAAGCAACAATAAGACAAAAGAAAGCAAAGTAAATGGTGCTGAGGAGCAGTAGGTGGCCCAATCCTTTTGAGTAAATGATAAGCCTGGCAACTGAACTTATAAAGACTAAAGCGTTCTTGAGGACACATGGAGAGGTAGTCATGTGCTTTCGCCATATTCTGCATTGATAACATGTTTTGTGTTGATAAGTGTTGAGTGGGTGGATCTATGCTAGCACACCTTATAGACTAAGATAAGTGCATTCTTATGATTAAAAAACGTGCAAGCATCCGCAAATACAAGATAGAAATTAAGGCAAAGCCTAACCACATCAATAAGATCAAGGATCCATTATTCCCTTGTGCAAAAGTGTGCAAACTGGGGTTCAGGTTTCTGTCACTCCGGCAACCCACCGTAAGAATTCTTTATACACAACGTATTCCCCTAGGTCCTTAATAAGGCGAAATGTTGAGTGTTCGACTCACACAACACCACTAGGAAAATAACAACACAACTTAAATATCAAACAACACAAATTATTTCAACATCATATGACTACTAACAACAAGACTTCTCCCATGTCCTCAAGAACTAAAGTAACTACTCACAAGACATAAAAGAGATCATGATCAGAGGTGATAAATAGGTGGTAAACAATCTGGTCATAATGATACTTCTCCAACAAAACTCAATAGCATTCACCACAAAGTAGTAATCAACACCGATAGAGTAGAGAGGATAGATAGTACGAGTTACAACGCAAGTTGCAATTGTGAGATGAGATTGGATGAAGATGAAGATGGTGCTGATGGTGGGGATGATGTCGATGATGTCGATGATGCCCATGACGATGGTGATGACGATGGCGATGATCTCCACTTCCGGGAGGTGATCTCCTCGGCAGAATCTGCCCGCCGGAGAGCCCTTTTCTTCTCTGTAGGTTTCCGCCACGGAGCGGCGGCAGAACTCCGTAAAAACTCTTCTTTTTAGGGTTTTCGGATGACGAAGAGTATATAGGCCAGAGGGGGGAGCCTGGGGTGGTCCCAGGGCTCCAAGCGCCCTCCCGGTGCGGCTAGGGTGGGGGCCGCGCCAGGTGGCCGCCTGGGCACCCTGTGCCCCCCCCTCTGGTCCCTATTTTGCGTGTCTTCGTCAATCCTCTAAAAAACACTCCGCGTAGATTTTCAGGTAATTTGGAGGTGTTCTTCTTCAGAAACTCAGCGTCCACTTTTTACCGTTGAATCCTGCGTCTGCTGCTTCGGCACCGGAAAGTTGCAAACTATGTAAAACAAGCCAAAACAACATAAGAACATCATCGTAATGTGAAATATATCAATGAATAAGGACGAATTATGATATAAAATAGTGATGCATTTTGGGCGTATCAACTCCCCCAAGCTTAGACATCGCTTGTCCCCAAGCGAAAACTGAGCTCGATAAACCTGTCCACAAGTTTAGAGAGTGAAGTATCGATAAATAGAATACAGACAAGAAGCATCATGATTTCTTCACTAAACTCAAGCATCCTCAACAACAATCTTAAACTCATAAGGCCCTTATGAAAGAGTTATAACAATTATAATCAAGAGTAGGGCTAAGGAAACTCATCAAATCATGGCAAACATGTCCTTTGGTCAAAGAACAACTAATAGATTTCACTTTTGCTCTTTGTTTTTATATTTTGATGAGATCAATTGAAGCTTTTGAAAGAACATGTTGTTAGGCGTGAAGTGAAAATGTTAACACAAAGGAAGATGTTTGCTTCAGCCAGGCTTAACAAACAACTTACTTATCAAATGATAATGTCAACAAGAATGCGGTATGACCGATCTTAATGCAGCTTTACATGAATGAATCCTTGTCACATCAAGTGTCTGCTCTCTTTAAGAATAGAAAGAAGTAGGAAAAAACTGACTCAACCTAAAACTAAAAGATAGGCCCTGCTCTAGGGAAGTAGGGAAAACTCAAGTGTTATCCTTAAATCAAACAGAATGAAAACAAGTTTTGGGAGGTGCATGATTTGTCAACGAATGCTAATAGATAACTCAATTACTTCTCAGATTGGACAAGTTTCGAGGAACGCTCCCACACGGGGATGATCACATCCCCGCAATCTCCTTTGTTTATCACTGCCAAAGTTTTCTGATTTCTCATGAACAAAGCGTGAAGGAGGGTTTGTTTGTTGTATTATCTTTTGTGAGCTGGGCACACTCATGTCAATTCCTCCTCGTATTAGGGGTTTGCAGATAGACATGCAATCCCGGGATAAAACTTGTCCAACTTAAGAAGATGATGAATTAACTACTACTTCCTCATGAGCTTAAAAAGGGGCACAAAATAGAAGATTTTAAACATTTAAGGATAACACATAAATTCTATACTTTAGGAGTGGTAGTGGAATACCACGAATAGGAAGGTATGGTGGACTCATATGGGAGATATTGGTTTCAGGGTATGGATGCACAAGCAGAATTCCGCTTATTACAGAGTTTGGCTAGCAAAGGCTTTGAGAGAATAGACAATTAATGATGACTTAGATGCAAAGTAATATAAAGTATAAACATTAAAATAAGCATAGCACATCAAGTTGTCTTCCTTGTCAACATAACACTTCAAGCATAATAACATAAAGGTTTTGGCTATGTCGCTACTTTGAGAAAATCATGCTTGTTGTTATGACCAAAGCTATGTTTGCCAAGATTAAATAAATTTTTCAAAGCCATACCTGACATATGGTCAATACTCCCCGTAAGAATCATCATAAGGTCGATTGCGTGAAGAGAATACCGAGTGCAACGAAGGGATCAATAGACTTCTCATTAATATTCCGTCATAGACGACTCCACACTCACGGATACATAACTCTCCAAAAAGGAGTGATAGACCTCAATGCAAACACCTATTTTATAAGATAACTTCCCTAGACATGATACGACTCTACTTGACTCTAAAAGACAAATATAAAGATAAAGATACCAGGCACTCCCCCAAGCTTGGGACAAGCTAAGGGGATGCCATTACCCAAGGAGATTTACTCCTCATTCTTGTGGTTCTTCAGGTCTCTGATTATACGTCGAAGGGTTTGGTTTTCAGCTTCCAGGATTTCCACTTGCACTTTCAGTACACGGAAATCTTCACAAAGTTGGTTGGTGATGCGGTAGGCCTCGGAGATGATGGAAAGCGTGCGTTGATCTTCAAGTGAAGTGGAGGGCCCTTAAAGGTTAAGAGAAAGATCATATTGAGGTTGGACAGATCCCACCATGATGGGATTGCTTGGACCTCCTTGTTGTTGGGAAGTGATAGTCTTTACTTCCTCTCTCATGGAGCGCTCCATCTCCACTTGTCTTGCGGCAATTTCTTCTTCGGTAGCTGATACGTCCCAAACGTATCTATAATTTTTGCTTGTGCCATGCATGTTTTGTGTGACTTTGCCATGTTTTGCTTGAACTTTTATGCACTTTTGAGCATATATGGACTAACCTATTAACTCAGTGCACCCACTTGCCATATCCTGTTTTCTACTGTTTTTTTATTTAAGGTTTTCCGGCCATTAAAAGTGCTCTAAAAATTCCGGAAAAGTTATATAAAAAATCAGCGCCCCGGAAGCCTCCGGAAACACCAATGAAGGAAGGGAGGGCCACCAAAAGGACTCCAGAAGGTTCCATGGCGCGGCCCAGCCCTAGGCCGCGCCAGGCACCCTCCTGGCTTCCTGGTGGCCCCTCTCGGTGCCCCTTTTGGCCCCTATTTTTACCCCCGAGGAGGAAATCCCTAATATCGAAGTACTTTTTCCAGAAGCGATTCCGATCTCCGCCGCCATCGAAAACTAGCTTCGGGGGTCACCAGGATCCTGCTCCGGCACCCTGCCTTGGCCCCCGGGGCAATCTTCATCGACTCTTCTTCCCCCCATGATGCTTCTTGAGTAGTTCCTCCTTGGACTACGGGTTCTTGGCAGTAGCTATGTGGTATTCTCTCCCCCTAGATCCTCAATACAATGTTCTCATGAGCTGCCCTATATGATTGAGATCCATATGATGTAATTGGTGTTGTGTTTGTTGGGATCCGATGAATTGTTACCTTGTTCGTTCCTAAGAGGTTTATGAATTATTGTTGCTGCAATTTGTTGTTTTCTTAATGCTTGTTACTAGTGCACGAGTAGCATGATCTCAGATTTGAGCACGTTATGGTTGCATGATTATAATTGTTGTTATAGATCTTATCTACGGTTGTATGCACCTATTATAGTCCGGAACCGGTGATCCCAATGGTGACAGCTTGGGACACCAAAGAGGATGGGCTATAATTTGAGGATCACATGTGTTCATGGAGTGTTAATGCTTTGTTCCGGTGCTCCGCCGCAGGAGCACCTTAATCTCCATAAGTTCCTTAAGTGGCCCCATTCGTAGCGGGATGGTAGGACAAAATATGTTGTGCAAAGTTCTTATTGCAAGCACGTACAACTACATACGGAACACATGCCTACGTTTGGTTCTTAGACTATGATGCTCTAGTTTGTTCTTTGGCTAGAGTTGGTGCAATTTTGTCAATTGCCCAACTGTAATTTGTTCACCCAGCACCTTGGTCTTTTTCTTGAGAGGTACCACTAGTGAAACCTTGAACCCCGGTCCATCTTTCACCTTCATTACCTTCGTTGTTACTTTTACTTTCTTTGCTGCTCCTACTACTTTGTTACTACTTTGTGGTGTTGGTGATTGGGGAAGTCTTAAAGGCTACACCCGTCAACACACCGTTGCTACTTATATCTTGTCTAGTGCTTATTCAGGTGTGGTTTAATTGACAACTCAACTGCTAAGGCTTATAAGTATTCTTTGGCTCCCCTTGTGTTGAATCAATAAATTGGGATATTCTTACCCGCGAAGACTGTTGCGATCCCCTACACTTGTGGGTTATCAGTAGCCCAATCAACGTGCTTCCCTTGATTAAGATCCTTCTGTACTTGACGTAGACGCCATCCCAAGAAGTCCTCTCCGCTCGAGCCACAAGAAGACATCTCTACTACTCAACTTTTAGTCCTGGCAGAAACAGCTCGAAAAGAAAACACACAAAATCGCGAGATACGTTGCCGGAACAATCCGGGCAAATATATTGCAAAAAAATTTGCACAGAAAGGAAGGTAACGAGCCAAAGTGGGGTCGTAGACGGACTCCTGGGTGCCCAGGCGGCCTCCCGGCGCGGCCAGGGTGTAGGCCGCGCCAGCAGGGGGGGGGGGGGCGCCTATGCCCCCTGGAGCTTGTCTCCGGCTCCACTTAGGCCTAAAATTTTCCTAATTTTACAAAAAACTCATAATACGGGATTTTATGGCGGTTCACGATGTTTCCTTACCGTAATACATACCTTTCCTTATTATGCTTCTGTTGGTGTATGAAACAGGGCTGCAACATGTTCTTCATGAGTTGTTGTGTATACCAAATCCACATCAACATTGTGATACGTCTCAAGCGTATCTACTTTTCCAAACACTTTTGCTATTGTTTTGGCTTCATTCTTGCATGATTTGAACGAAACTAACCCGGACTGACGCTGTTTTCAGCAGAGCTACCAGTGCTGTTTTCTTTTGTGCAGGTTTCTGGATATTTAGGAACGCTGGAAAAATCCCAAGAAAATATAAAAAAAATCAGCGTTCCGGAAGGTTCCGCGAGTCCAAAGGGGGCCCACAGGGCAGCCAGGAGGGTGCATGGCGCGGCCCAGCCCCTGGCCGCGCCACCTGCCCTCCTGGCTGGGTACCACACCCCCTGGTGCCCTACTTTGGCCCTATTTATTCTCCCGACGCTGAAACCCCAGAAGAGAAGTCACTTTTCCAATCTACGTCGCGGAGCCGCCGCAACCCTCTGTTCTTCTCCGGGAGAGCTAATATGGAGGCTGGTTTGGCCTCCGGTGAGGGGAAATCATCGCCATCGTCATCATCATCGCCTCTCCATCACCCCTCCATGACTTCCTCTCTCATGTGTGAGTAATTACCTACTGTAGGCAAAGGGGATGGAAGGGATTGGACGAGTTAGATCATGTAATAGTTCAATCAGATTGGTGGGGGCATGTTGCCTATCATCTACTTGGTGTTTATCATCTCTGTTACAAATTGTTGCTCTTAATGCTTGTCACTTTGGGCCCGAGTGCCATGATTTTAGATCTGATCACCCTTTTGTTTCTTGAGTTTTTGGTGTTCTTGATCCTATCTATGAGTTGTATGCACCTATTATAGTCCAGAACCGGTGATCCCAATGGTGACAGCTTGGGACACCAAAGGGGATGGACTATAATTTGAGGATTCCGTGTATCCATGAAGTGTTAATGCTTTGTTCCGGTGCTCTTTGACAGGAGTACCTTAATCTCCCTAAGTTCCTTTTGGCCCCGTTTGTAGCGGGAGGGTAGGACAAAAGATGTTGTGCAAAGTTCTTATTGCAAGCACGTACAACTACCTTGGGATACACGCCTGATGTTTGATATTTGCCTAGATGATCCTTTCTTTTCTGTGAGCCTTGCCCGTGTTAGAATCTATTACATGTTTGTTCTCATCCAAGCAGCGCCCAACCATCCATCTCCCTAGCCTACAGTGTTTACTTTCCTGCTGGTTACTAGTTGTTTACTTTTGCTGTTTTACTTTTGCTGTTTCACCACCACCATCACCATTATTATCACCACCACTACTACCATCATATCACAGTTGCTACTAATACCTTTGTGCAAGAAAGTGTTTATTTCAGGTGAGGTTGAATTGAAAACTCAATTGTCAAAGCCTGTACGTATTCTTTGTGTCCCCAAGTGTCGAATCAATAAATTGGGTTATCTTGCCCGCGAAGACTATCTCGATCCCCTACAGTTGAGGGTTATCAAGCACTGTTTTCTAGCGCCGTTTCCGGGGACCATAGCTTTACTTACAGGTCTACTTGAAGTATCCTACCTGCTGCACGCTATCCACTATGGGTAAGAAAGGAGACCCCAAGGTTGCGATCTTACCATCCCGTACGAGACGAGGTACTGCTCTTAGCACTAGTGCTAAACTTGATTCATCATCAGTTATGAGTCAGTTTGATTCACCTCAGTTACATGCTACTTCTGCTGAGTCTGGCAATATGTCAGATACTTTTTATGATGCTTCTACTATCTTTGAGACTACATGTTCACTTGGTTCTTTTATTGAAGAACAGATTGCTGCTGCTGCCCGATTCTCGGGTGTTGAAATTCCTGTTACCCAAACACCTATTGGAAAAACTCATAACTTCGCTGGCCTTAAGGAGAAACTCCTGGAGGATGATTATACTACGCTTGTTGATGATTTTTGCAGGGAGCTTAATGAATGTTTTGATTCCGACCCTGCTACTATAAAGAAGTTGCTAGCAAATCATTACCTGAAAAACAAGTTTACTCCTGATCCTACTTTTGCTACGTCTCCTATATGCATCACTGATCCTGACTATGATTTCTCTGTTGACCTTTAACTTATATCCACAGTTGAAGCTGATCCCTTTTATGGCAGAGAAAATGATGATGCTATCGAGCACCTGACCAAACTCACTGAGTTGGGTGACTTGTTTACAACTGATGAAAGGATCTGGAACTTCTATGTGACCAAGATTTTTCCTTTTTCCTTGAAAGGAGATGCTAGGGCATGGTATGATGCACTACCATGTGGTTCCATTCAAAGTCCTCAAGATATGGCTATATCTTTCGTTGATAAGTATTTTCCTGCTCATATGCAACATGCTGCTTTGCAAAGAATTTATAACTTTAAACAGTTGCAGGATGAGCATCTCCCTAAAGCTTGGGGGAGATTTTGCAGTTTGTTGAAGGCTAGACCGGGACATGAGATCCCTAAGAATGAATTACTTTATATATTTTATGCTGGTCTAACCGATGGGTCTAAATCCTATCTAGATAGTTGTGCTGGTTGTGTTTTCAGGCAAAGAACACCGGACGATGCGGAAGAATTGATGGGCAAGATTGCCAAAAACCATGAAGATTGGTCCGTGCCTGAACCACCTCCACCACCAAAGAAGAGGGGCATGCTTTTCCTAAGCCCCGAAGATATGCAAGAAGAAAAGAAGTCTATAAAAGAGAAAGGAATTAAAGCTAAAGACGTGAAGAATCTACCCCCAATTGAGAAGCTGTGTGAGCCTACCACTCACCCACCTATATATGGTAGAGGTACACTCTCTTTTATAGTTCAATGCAAGTGACATCCCTAAAGGTAAACCTCCTGACCAATGTTTAGATGAGCTTGATAATTTTATTATGAAGCAGAGTCACTTCAATGAGAAGATACAAGGTCAGTTGCATGATAATACTCTTGCTATCAAAAGTTTTCTTGATATTCTAGGAAGAACAGTTAATGATGTTAAATGTCTTGTGAAGCATTTTAATATGATTCAAACTCAGCTTGAACAAATTTCTAATGTGCAAAAATATTTGCTTGCTAATAATGCCAAACAGGACAAATTACAGGCTTATGGTATAAAGACCCGGGGTCGAACACACACCCAGGACCCTCTCTATCCAGAAGGGCATCCAAAGAGGATCGAGCAAGATTCTCAAGTGCAGGAAGAAGAAATTGTTAGCTCTCCAAAGAAGAAGAAGAAACACAAGGAAGCTAACAATTACAATGATCCTATAGAAGAAGAAGAACAAGCTGTTGATCCAAACAACATATCTACCTCCGATGCTGAGACTGAAGACGGTGCTGAACCTGAAAAAGATGCTGAAAAGAATGATCCACCCGAGGTTCGTGAAGAAGAAGCACCGATAAGCGCAAGAAGTATACTAGAGAAGACTTTCTTGCAAGGAGACATGGGAAGGAACGAGAACCATGGGTACAGAAACCCATGTCTTTCCCAAGCAAGTCTGTCAAAACCAAAGAAGAAGAGCACTACAACAAGTTTTGTGTGTGGATGAAACCTCTTTTTCTTCAAATCCCTTTGACTGATGCTATTAAGTTACCTCCTTACTATAAATATACGAAATATATTGTTACTAATAAAAGAAAATTCCCTAATGAGCCAATATCTACCATGCTTGCTAACTACTCTTTCAGTGGCAAGATTCCTGAAAAGCTCGGTGACCCAGGTATACCCACCATTCCTTGCTCCATAAGAAATAATTATGTTAGAACTGCTTTATGTGATCTTGGTGCAGGAGTGAGTGTTATGCCCTTTTCTCTCTACAAAAGACTTTGTTTAGAGAAACTAATTCCTAGAGATATCTCTCTCCAGATGGCCGACAAGTCCACGGCCGTCCCGATCGGTATTTGTGAGGATGTTCCTGTTGAAGTTGCCAATTGCTTAATACTTATTGATATTGTTGTGCTTGACATGCCCGAGGATGGGAGCATGTCCATTATCCTTGGTAGACCTTTTCTTAACACCGCAGGTGCTGTTATTGATTGCAATAAAGGGAAGGTCACCTTCAACGTGAATGACAAAGAACACACGGTGTATTTTCCGAAGAAGATCGACAAAAGGCATGGCCTTAAATCCATTGAGAATATCGAGACCGTGAAGATTGGAGAATGGGATTGTCCACTACATGTATACCATAAATACAAGACAATTATGGTGGGGAAAATGTCCATTAAAGTGAGAGTGCAATGATCACTTCATAAGAGGCGAGACTTTCTGCGCTATATACCACAGGTTTGTTGGTAAGACTTGATCAACCCTGCTAACTAGCATGTTTTATATAGGTAAAAAGTTGAGCTTGTTATGTTTTCATTTCCTTTAGCTTTTGTTCTCCTTGCTGTACCCAAGTTTTTGTGTTTAAAGCTTCACTTGTCTAACTTTTGTCTCAAGTTCACGAAAGTTTTTGCAGCTTTTTGAACTTTGAAAAATTCTCTACAGTGAAGTTGCCCAGAAAATTTCAGAAAAATCAAAATCAAAATTTCCAGGTAAAAAGCTATCAGGAGGCACCTGTGGCTGACCAGGGGGTCCACCCCTGGCCCGGGAGGCCAGGTGGCACGGCCCAGCTCCTGGCCGCGCCACCCACCCTCCTGGGGCCCACAGGCACCCCCCTGCTGGCATCTCTTCCCTCACTCTCTCTCCTTTCTCCCAAAAACTCGTGTTCTTGCTCTGGTTTCGTGTTCTTGCTGTTCTTGAGCACGAAACTTCGATCTCCCTCTACAACCACTCATTTGAGCTGAAATTTCGAACAAATACTCTCTGGTATGTGAGTCCATCACGCCTCTAATTAGTTTTTTAGTTGGTGGCTTAATTAGTCAGTATTTAGTTGTTCTTGGTGTTATTTAGTTGAGCTTAAATGTTTGTGTAGAAATTTATTTTTCAAGTTTTGTTGCTAGTTTGAGCCTTGGTAAAGTAAGTAGAATGTTTTGCCCAAACTAGTTTTGCTTAAATCTTCATTTTTGTGAATTGTTAAAAATTTCAGAAATGGAGAGGCTAGGAAAGTGGCTTGGGAAGAAGAAACTCGAGCGCTCTAGCCGTGTTGCGCGTTCCGCAGCTTCACCTTCGACCGCGAGGGTGAGCTACAATGAAGATATCGTACCCATGGAGATGTTGGACGCGTCACCCGCTAAAGCCATGGCAATTCCATGCGAAGATTTCATGGAGGATGCCAACATACAAGAAGAGTTCTCTGCTCTGTGTGCCAATGCAGGTTTCACACGGCTTGTTACGAGCCGTGTACCACAGTACGAGACACTCACCGCTATTTTTGTTAACAGTTTCAGGTTTTATTCTGACAATGATACTGTGGTGTTTCGACTTTATGAAAGATTGTTGACCATGCCTATGAGTACATTTTGTGAAGCTTTAGGTTTACCAGGCTTGGTCGAGAAGAAGAAGAGGAAAAATGTCCAAACTGTTGCACTCAATACCCTCCTCGACTCGTTCTGTAACACTAAAGTGAGGTCATCCAACCGTCAGAAGATTTCCAACATTATGTTCCCTCACCTCAGGTATTTCGCCTATTATATTGCTAGAGGAGTGTTGGCTCGGGACAACACGAGCAACACTTCTACGCCTGATACTGCTATCATGGCGAATGCCCCCTCTCAGGGAAGCACGAGTATCATGTGGGTTCGCTTATTGCGAAACGCCTTGCTACTAATAGTAACAAGGGGGACCTCTTTGGTGGCGTCTATGCCACACTTCTTTTGCAGTTTCTCCAAGGAGAACCGCGCCCAGAGGATGCAATCTTTCCTTTAGTTAGCCTTGACTTGGCTGCCATGAAGAGGCATTTATTTGTTACTAAGGCCTCTGACCGCTACGCACTTGATTATATTTTGCGGTTTAAAGACGGTGTGGAACGCACTGTCCGTCTACCTGCACCACTTGTGTTTGATTTTTCTCGCATGAACTGATTTCGTTTTTCAGTGGCCGAGTTTGATGAGATCATGGGGAGATACCAGTTTCACGACCCCACGGAGGGGGTCGAGCCAGACGAGGCGGAGCACGTGGTATATCCACCAGTTCAGGAGGAGATCGTCACCCCCTGGGGTGAAGGGTCTTCCTCTGGATGGGGGGGCGGGACCTTCCTCTTCCACGTGGGAGGACCCGAGGACTTCAGTGTACGCACCGGAGGGTTCATACAACCCTTGGGCTTACCATTACCCCAGAGCAGGAGGCTCCTCAGGACCGCAGTAGAAGAGCCCAACTTAGGCCAAAAGCCTTAGCTTGGGGGAGTACGTGCTCTCCTCCCCTTTTCCATTGTATCTACCGTTGGTTCGCTTTTATCTTTTTGCAAGTTTTTGCCTGTTCTTCTTTGTTCTTTTAGTTTGAAAAAACCCAAAAAGATTTCTCCTTTCTTTTGCTTTCGTTAAACTTTAAAAAACCCAAAAATATGTTTCCTTTGCTCTTTAGTTTGCTTTGTTTCAGAGTTCATCTCGAGTCCGTGATGATTATAATTTCCTACGTTCGATCGTGCAAGTGACAAGGCAGTAATGATGAAGATCGACAGAAGGGATGCAACAAGGAAAGCCGGTATGAACTCTTTTTGTTTCTACTTTTTGTACATATGCCTGTACTTACGATTAGAGACCAGCTTGTAGTGACATAGTGCTATGTTTACAATGCTTTCCCAGTGGTTCATGCTTTCTTTGTGGTTAGTCTCAAATAGCAAGAGTTTATAATGTGTTGCTTGAAATTATTGACATGCATTGCATTGTTCATGGTGTGGCATATTGAAGTGGTATTTCCCTCCGGGGGATTCTTGGATTGACTTGGCACATGTTCAAGCATGTTAAGACTAAAAAGTCTGTTCTGCCTTGATGATCTTTTTACTTCAGGGTGAGCTATATCACTTTCATGCCCGATTCAATGTTGCTTTGTCGCTTTGCATGATTATGACTGTTATGCTCTCCAGTTGGTCGCTTCCCCATCTTTTGCTAGCCTTCCTCCAGCACCAAGCGGAATTCTGCTTGTGCTTCCAAACTCCTTTTCAAACCATTTGTTCCATTTGAGTCCACCATACCTTCCTATATGTGGTATTTACCGGCCACTCCTAACTTAGACTTTCTTGTGCCATCTTGAAATTTATTCAAAAGCTTCCCCTTTGTAACCGTACAATCTCATGGTGCGGTGAGGGAAAATCAGTATCTTTCATGCCAAAAATATTTTGACGGAAGTTTTAACTAGTCAATAAAAAAATATATGAGAGTTACACCTCCCCCATACTAGATGATGGAATGAAATGGACCAAATGCTGCTAATGATAGGTGGAACGTTACGCTCCTTCCATCCTTGAGGCAAAATAAAGGTTCCGTAGACCATCAAAGAATTTATGGACAAGGGAACATGTGTAAGCAAAAGGCATTAATATGGTTGGCATGGGAGATATTGAGAGACCTTTACCGTACACCGTTGACTGGAAAGTTGCACTTCTCAAAAGAGTTTTATCTCTGTTTTCAGAACCAAGAGCTCTGACACATGCTTAGTCTTTTCTTCCTTTCATGGGTTTTCAACCTTGCCATCAAAAGCCACGGTTCGAGAGTCTACACCTTCCTTTCTCCAAAGCACCAACTATGAGAGCATAACTGTCATTCTTAGTGTAACATGCATTGTCCCAAATTATCACATTGTCTTCTGCATGCTTGTGATGTTTCTTACTTTGAGTTCTAAGTTCTAGTCTCCTTTAAAACTCCGGTGGAGTTTCTGCATTTATGTTTTGCTTCACTCATGGAGGCTAGCGAGATACCACTCTGATATGTTCATGCTATGTGCATTGTGATCTTAAATTGATTCTCAGCATCATATTATTTACTTTTTGTTTGTTTGTGACTGATTACATGAAAGAAGGATTGCTTCGTGCATTGTCCTTGTAGCATGGTGTCAAAACTTGCTAAACTCTTTCGTAGTACATGTTTATTTACATCTAATGAAGCCAAAGAGTTTGTCAAAGTTTTCTTTCTCGTCTAGTTCGTTGAACTGAATTGCTTGAGGACAAGGAATAGCTAAGCTTGGGGGAGTTGATACGTCTCAAACGGATCAACTTTTCCAAAAACTTTTGCTATTGTTTTGGCTTCATTCTTGCATGATTTGAACGAAACTAACCCGGACTGACGCTGTTTTCAGCAGAGCTACCAGTGCTGTTTTCTTTTGTGCAGGTTTCTGGATATTTAGGTACGCTGGAAAAATCCCAAGAAAATATATAAAAAATCAGCGTTCCGGAAGCTTCCGCGAGTCCAAAGGGGGGCCACAAGGCAGCCAGGGGGCGGCCAGGAGGGTGCCTGGCGCGGCCCAGCCCCTGGCCGCGCCACCTGCCCTCCTGGCTGGGTCCCACACCCCTAGTGCCCTACTTTGGCCCTATTTATTCTCCCGACGCTGAAACCCCAGAAGAGAAGTCACTTTTCTAATCTATGTCGCGGAACCGCCGCAACCCTCTGTTCTTCTTCGGGAGAGCTAATCTGGAGGCTGCTTTGGCCTCCGGTGAGGGGAAATCATCGCCGTTGTCATCATCATCGCCTCTCCATCACCCCTCCGTGACTTCCTCTCTCATGTGTGAGTAATTTCCTGCTGTAGGCAAAGGGGATGGTAGGGATTGGATGAGTTAGATCATGTAATAGTTCAATCAGATTGGTGGGGGCATGTTGCCTATCATCTACTTGGTGTTTATCATCTCTGTTACAACTTGTTTCTCTTAATGCTTGTCACTTTGGGCCCGAGTGCCATGATTTCAGATCTGATCACCCTTTTGTTTCTTGAGTTTTTGGTGTTCTTGATCCTATCTATGAGTTGTATGCACCTATTATAGTCCAGAACCGGCAATCCCAATGGTGACAACTTGGGACACCAAAGGGGATGGACTATAAATTTGAGGATTCCGTGTATCCATGAAGTGTTAATGCTTTGTTCCGGTGCTCTTTGACAGGAGTACCTTAATCTCCCTAAGTTCCTTTTGGCCCCGTTTGTAGCGGGAGGGTTGGACAAAAGATGTTGTGCAAAGTTCTTATTGCAAGCACGTACAACTACCTTGGGATACACGCCTGATGTTTGATATTTACCTAGACGATCCTTTCTTTTCTGTGAGCCTTGCCCGTGTTAGAATCTATTACATGTTTGTTCTCATCCAAGCAGCGCCCAACCATCCATCTCCCTAGCCTACAGTGTTTACTTTCCTGCTGGTTACTACTTGTTTACTTTTGCTGTTTTACTTTTGCTGTTTCACCACCACCATCACCATTATTATCACCACCACCACTACCATCATATCACAGTTGCTACTAATACATTTTTGCAAGGAAGTGTTTATTTCAGATGCGGTTGAATTGACAACTCAATTGTCAAAGCCTGTACGTATTCTTTGTGTCCCCAAGTGTCGAATCACATTGACACGATCTCCTGCTATGTAATGTTTAAGTCTTTTCCCATTCACAACTTGAGGTTTGGTGCCTTCGAAATTGTTAATCTTGATTGCACCCAAGCGGTAGACTTCCTCAATATGAAATGGCCCTTCCCACCTGGAAATTAGTTTACCTGGAGAAAACCTGAAACGGGATCTAAACAACTAAACTTTATCACCAACATTAAATTCACGTTTCAGAACCTCCTATCGTGCCACTTCTTTACCTTTTCCTTGAACATTTTAGTGCTCTCGTAAGCTTCACTTCTCCACTCATCTAGAGAAGCCAAGTTCATGAGACGCTTTTCACCAGCTAATTTTGGGTCAGCATTAAGCTCTCTAATAGCCCAGAAAGCTTTGTGTTCTAATTCCAATGGCAAATGGCAAGCCTTGCCATAGACCATCTTATAGGGAGACATGCCCATGGGGTTTTTGTAAGAAGTTCTATACGCCCACAAAGCATCTCCTAACTTATTCGACCAATCTTTTCTATTTCTATTAACTGTCTTCTGTAAGATCAACTTGATCTCTCTATTGGCGAGCTCAACTTGCCCACTAGTTTGAGGGTGGTACGGTGAAGCAATTTTATGATTGACATCGTACTTGGCTAAAGCTTTTCTAAAAGCTCCATGCGTAAAGTGTGAACCCCCATCAGTCATGAGGTACCTGGGTACTCCAAACCTATGAAAAATTACATCCTTGAGCATTTTCAAAGATGTCTTGTGATCAGCACATTCAGTGGGGGTTGCCTCTACCCACTTGGTTACATAATCCACAACAACTAAAATGTGAGTGTACTTGTGCGAGGGAGGAAAAGGACCCATAAAATCAAAACCCCAGCAATCAAAAGGCTCAATCACTAGAGAGTAATTCATAGGCATCTCATTCCTTCTACTAATATTACCAACTCTCTGACACTTATCACAGGATAAGACATAATTTCTAGCATCCTTAAAGAGAGTAGGCCAATAGAAACCTGATTGAAGAACCTTATGTGCGGTCCTCTGACCGGCATGATGTCCTCCATATGGACTATTGTGACATTGTCTGAGAATGTCCTTCTGCTCGTGTTCCGGTATGCATCTCCTCACTATCCCATCTGGACCTTCTTTAAAAAGATGTGGGTCATCCCAAAAGTAATGCCTCAAATCGTGGAAGAACTTCTTCCTTTACTGAAATGTTAAACCTGGAGGCAAAAACTTTGCAACGATAAAGTTAGCATAATCTGCGAACCAAGGATCGGAGTGAGATTGTACTTTTACAACAACTAGCTGTTCGTCTGGAAAACTATCGTTGACTAGAATGGGATCATGCGGTATATCTTCCATCCTTGAAAGATTATCCGCCACCGGATTGTCTGCTCCTTTCCTATCGACAATCTGCAAATCAAATTCTTGAAGGAGTACACATCGGATGAGTCTGGGTTTGGCATTCTTCTTCTCCATAAGATACTTAATGGCAGCATGGTCAGTATGAATAATAATCTTAGAATCAACAATATACTGCCTAAACTTATCACAAGCAAATACTACTGCTAAAAATTCCTTCTCAGTAGTAGCATAATTCTTTTGAGCACTATCAAGGGTTTTGGTAGCATAATATATAACATTCAATTTCTTGTCAACCCTTTGCCCTAAAACAGCTCCAACAGCAAAATCACTAGCATCACACATAATTTCAAAAGGTAAATTCCAATCAGGTGGTTGTACTATAGGAGCGGTTATTAAAGCTTTCTTAAGAACTTTGAAGGCTTCCTTACAATCTTCATCAAAAACAAAAGGAACATCCTTCTGGAGAAGATTAGTGAGGGGTCTTGAAGCCTTAGAAAAGTCTTTAATAAATCTTCTATAGAAACCAGCATGACCGAGAAAACTACGAATACCGTTGATGTCCCTTGGATAGGGCATCCATTCAATTGCTTCGATCTTGGCCCTGTCCACCTCAATTCCCCTCTCGGAAATCTTGTGGCCAAGAATAATTCCCTCGTTGACCATAAAGTGGCACTTCTCCCAGTTAAGCACCAGATTTGTCTCCTCACATCTCTGCAAAAATTTATTAAGGTTGTGGAGACAATGGTCAAAAGAGGTTCCATAGACGGAGAAATCGTCCATGAATACCTCCACAATTTCTTCACAAAAACCATGAAAGATAGAAGACATACACCTTTGAAAAGTAGCAGGGGCATTACATAAACCAAAAGGCATACGCCTGTAAGCATAAGTACCATAGGGACAAGTAAAAGTGGTCTTCTCTTGATCAGTAGTGTTAACATGAATTTGAGAGAAGCCAGAATAACCATCAAGATAACAAAAGTGGGTATTTTTGGATAACCTTTCAAGCATTTGGTCGATGAACGACAACGGGTAGTGGTCCTTCCTAGTTGCCTTGTTCAGCTTCTTGTAATCAATACATATTCTATATCCAATAATAATTCTCTGAGGTATTAGTTCATTCTTATCATTAGGAACCACAGTTGTTCCTCCTTTCTTTGGAACGCAATGAACCGGGCTTACCGACTTACTATCAGCTATAGGGTAGATAATACCTGCGGCAAGAAGGTTGAGAATCTCAGTCCTTACAACATCGATCATTTTCGGATTCAACCGTCGTTGATGATCAACAACTGGTTTAGCATCAGGCTCAAGGTTGATGGTATGTTGACAAATAGCCGGACTAATCCCCTTAAGGTCATCAAGGGTATAGCTAATTGCACCTCGATGTTTGCGAAGTACTTCCAATAGTCGCTCTTCTTCAAACCCTGAAAGGTTAGAATTGGTAATAACAGGATATACTTTCTTTTCATCTAAATAAGCATATTTGAGCGTATCGGGTAGAGGTTTAAGATCAAACACTAGATCTTCTTTTGGTTTCGATAAAATTCCCAAAGGCTCAACTGGAAGGTTGTGCTTTAGGATAGCAGGTTGTCTTAAGAATATTTCGTCCATCTCATTTCTCTCCTGCATATGCAAATCATTCTCGTGGTCCTCCATATATTGCTGCAAAGGATCATTAGGAGGAATAGCAATGGAAGCAATATCTTCAATAATCTTATCGTTACTAGGAAAATTAGTACCACGAGGCTGCTTAGAGAACTTAAAAAAGTTAAATTCATATGGCTGACCATTGAATTCCACAGAAACTTTACCTTTCTTGCAATCTATTATACCTCCACAGGTTCTGAGAAAAGGTCTACCGAAAATAATAGGACACAAATTATCCCTTTCTGAACCAAGTACTAGAAAGTCGGTAGGATATTTTACCTTTCCGCATAAGACTTCAACGTCTCTCACAATTCCGATAGGAGAGATAGTTGCTCTGTTTGCAAGATGAATAGTAACACCAACTTCTTTAAGTTCACAAGGTGAAATATCACCCATGATCTCTTGATAAAGTGAATACGGGATAGCACTAGCACTCGATCCCAAATCGCATAACCCATAATAATTGTGATCTCCTATTTTAACAGATACTACTGGAGTGCCTGAAATTGGGCCTTTATTCTTGGCTGTGACAAGGTTAGTGGAAACAGCACAAAAATTTATATTGGAATCTAAAGCATCATTAGTAACAAGATCCTTAACGAATGCAACTTGAGGATCGACCTTGATCTGGTCCTTAGGCTCATCAATTCTTCTCTCACTATTATTTAATATGCCTGTCACAAAAGAGTGCTCCCTTATCCTTGAATGAAAAGGGTTTTTTTTCATATATAACTGCAGGAAAAATAGGGTCAGCAACATGAATATCAAGAGGTAATTCTTTGAAGGGTTTATGATGCTGATCCTTCTTCTTCTTAGAAGAGTCAATATGAGAGGCAAAGTCCTTACAAAAATCAATCATTAGATTGGAATCAAGACCAATCTTAGAACAGAAGGTATTAAAGTAATCAGTTTTCACATAGCTCTCTATATAATCATGCTCATAATTTATAGTGGGTTCAATACCTTTATCTATTTCCCAGTCTTCTGTATTCTTCTGGATCCTTTCAATTTGATCCCATCTTTCTTCAACACTTTTCGTCTGAAATACCCCACTAGAGGAGGCATCCATCATCACCTCATCCTGATGAGAAAGTCGAGCATAAAAATTTCTAAGTATAATTTCCTTGGGGAGCTCATGAATAGGACATTTGAGCATTAGGGATTTCAATCTCCCCCAAGCTTGAGCGATGCTTTCTCCTACACGAGACCTAAAGTAATAGATATAGTTTCTGTTGTCAGAACCCTCTGTTAGGTAATGTGCTAGGATCAAAGTAACCTTGCATCATGTCAAAATTTCAAAAGAAATCTTTGAAATCAATTTCAAAATCAAAATGGGAGAAGGAACCCCCCCAGATGAATTAATTCAAAAGGCCAGATAAAAATCTTTTCCAAAAATTCATGTTAGATTTTTGAAAAGTCATATAAATGAGTGTGATCACATATCAAGTGATGTGGGACCCACCCCATGCTCATAGATTTTTCAAATATTCAAACAGTGCCTTGGAATTAAAGAAATACCCCTATTTGATTTAAGATTCAAATTATTTGAATTTTAAAAATGTTGAAACTTTATAAGTGGCTAGTCTATTTTATTATGAGGCCACATAAATTTTTTAAGCATTTAATAAAATGTTTAGCTATTTTATTTAGCTAAATAGAACAAATGTCAGAAGAGAAAACAGAAAGAAAAGGAAAAGGGACTTACCTGCAAAGAAGCCCAACTCATCCCCCAGCGGCCCAGCCCACCTCCTCTTCCCTGTCGTCTTCCTCAAGCAGGCGCACTGCTGCGTGCCGGCCATGCCGAGCCCCGCCGCCGTGCCTGGCCACCTCCTGCTTCCCCCTCGCCACCTCTTCGCGTCTGGAGACTCCTCGCAGCCGCCCCAGTCCATTCCCCCCCTCCTCGTCGTCTTCCCCTTCCTCCTGCGCCCGATTTCGTCGCCGCCCGTAAGCATCCGTGGAGCACGCCGCCGTCTTCACGCGGCCACCGTCGACGAGAGGCCGCTACGCCAGGTCCAACCGCTCCGCCGTCGTCCACTACCTCAACCTGCAGAAGGAATCGGAGCCAGACGCCCCCAAGAACTCACTAGCTTCATCTCCTTCGTCTCCGGCCGCCGTGGATCGACCTCGAATTCCGGCAACACCAGAGCCTCCCCGAGCAAGCCGTCGCTTCAGTTAGACTCAGGGTGAGCTCACGACCGAAACCCCTCCTTTTCCCCCTTCGATTGCTTCCTCTAGCCAGATCCGCCATGGGAACCCAAGCACCTCGCCGCCATGGTCGTCGCTCTGCTCGCTCGAATGCCCGTCGTGAAGCCCCAGTGCACGCGTTTGACTCCTGCGTGTGCTAGCGTTCGAACGCGCCCCGAATCGACTTAATCCGTGCACTGCAACAACAACTGCGACCTCGCCGCCGTTCTGTTGCCGCCGGAGTCATCGCCGCCGTCGATTCAGAGCTCCCCGTGAACCCCTGATGCTTCCAGAAGACGCAGACGAAGTTGCTGCGCCCGTTGATGTCCTCCCCGTAGCCTTCCGTGGCCCCTAGCCCATTTCGGCGAGTCGCCGCCGTGACCAGGTCGCCGGCGTTTAGCCGCCGGCGGGTTAGCCAAACCCCCTGTTAATCACCCAACTAATGACCCCCTGGGTCACTGACCAGTGGGCCCAGTGGCTTAATTAAGCCACTGGATTAATTTAACCAGCCGGTTAATTAACCCCTGAGGCTGACACCCTGGACCCACTTGTCAGCCCCCCCTGACGCCAGCACTGACGCAATAAATCATTTTAATGAATTTCCAGAAATAGAAAAGAAATTAAAGAAATTCTAGAAAATACCCCGAACTTTGGAAATTCATAGAAAATTCATATTAACTCCAAATTGGACAAATAATATATGAAAAATGATCAGGAGAAAATTATCTTTCCAATTATGCAACTTTTAATTATGTTGGAGTTGATTTTAAAATGGGACCAGTAGCATATGTCATTTGAATTATTTGGAATTAATTCAAATTCATATCAAATGATTTTGCAACTTGAACCATGGAATTATGCTACAATTCAACCACACTTCAGAGGCATTCATACACTTTTCCAAAAGGTTCAAAATGATCAAACAATCTCACATGCAACTTGGTGAAGTTGAATTCAAATGTGGAGTTTGAATTTGCAATTCAATTTTCAATATACTCCATTTAAATGGAATTGCTTCACACATCAAAGCATTTACATCAAGATTCAAACTTCCATCATGTGTTTGTGCATCGTATTTACTTTGCTACTTTGCTTGTTGTTTGTCGAGTAGAGGTGGAACCGGAGCAGGAGGCTGCCCCCTTCGTTGAAGACCCAGAACCCGAACCTCGTCAGCAAGGCAAGCAAACCCCCATTGATCATGTCGATAAAATTCCACTTCCCTCTCATGTCTCGCTTATGCATTGTTTAGGATGATCACCATGCTACGTTTCTACCGCATAGATGAACCCATTCCTTTGCATGACCTATCATTTTGTCACAGTAGTAAGCAAACCACAATCCTAGCAAATGTAGGAGTTGTTTGATATCATGTGGCCCCTGCAAATGTTATCGCTTATTGCATGCTTAGAATGATACCATGTTGTTACTGTGATGTGAGTCGGGATGGTAGTGATCATGTTGATGTTGGTAGAAAAGTGTTGGTGAATCGACCCTAATACAAGGTGAACGATGAGAGGCTGTGTAGGAGTACACGGTGGGTTGTCTCGTTGAACACCGCCCTAGTACGAGTTCTTGTGTGGTGATCCAAGATGAAGAGTACAACCGCACATTGGGCTCACTGACCCCTCTCAACTTACTAACTCATCCCTTTCGATGTCCAGATGTCGCAATAGTTCGGAGTTCTGGTAGGTCTGTGGCCTGGTTGCTAAGTGAGAGAACGGCTCATCCGAGACCGGCTTATGCACCACGCACACATCACTTGGGTCCACTTCGGTAAACCGGCCGGGTTCACGATAGTGGTAACCAACCCAAGTAGGCGGCTTTCTCGGACTAGATCGGCTATGAGGTAACAGTTGTGGTGAGCATCCTCGCTGGCACCCCTTGAATGGTGTCGAGATCAAAGGAGGTAAATGATGATCATGTGTGTGTAGCGGTACACCCCTGCAGGGTTAACAAAACTATTCGAATAGCCGCGTCCGCGGTTATGGACTGCTTGGAAAGCTTAGCTTGATTATTAGACAACTTGAACCGGATACTTCTAAAACACACCAAGATAAGTGTGAGTGCTATGGCGTGCTTTCTCGTGGGGAAGTCGAGGAAGGCACCATAGTGGTGTAATTGGTTGGAGAAAGTAGTGGACTCGTGTACACTTCTTACCTCAAAGTCTGGTACTCGTAGTTCAGGATTAGCCAAGTCAAAGCTGGCATTTCTGCAAGTGAACCCCACCTCCCTTTACCTTGATACATGTGCATGAGTAGTATAGCTCCTATGTAAGTCTTGCTGAGTACGACTTTGTACTCACGTTTGCTTAATCTATGTTTTAGATGATGCCACTGACCCCGAAGGTGGCTTCTTCATCGAGCTGGACGACTGAAGACCAACTAGTCTAGTCCCAGTCAGACGACTGGTTCCCTCGTGGAGGGCTTGTGTTTAAATAAGGCTTCTTAAGCCATTTGTTAAACTTGTCTGTACTCAGTCATAATTTGCTTCCGTTTGTGTTATAATGTTGGATCACATGTTTGTGATCTCTGTTTGCACTCTATAAGAGTTATCAATAAAAATTGTACACTTTGTAGAGAATTGCAATGGTACCTGCTGTTCATACAAGGCATGTGTGCTGCGTGTATGTTTATAACATGCATATCTTTGTATGGGTTTTCGAGACCTTAGTTGTGTTCTGGCTGGCGGTCTTTCATACACCAAGTGGCCCTTAGATGTGCGCAGCTTGGGGCATCGCGATGCGATTGTTCGAGACTCCGTCTCGTGCACACTTTATGGTATGATCGAGCCCGCCCTAGACCCCGACTAAGTGATCGGGCTGGAGTAAGTCTATGTAAGAGTTTTGAGATAGTCGATAGTATGGTTGAGGCGACTTGTCTTTGAATATGGGAGTTCACCACCCATATCATTAGACTTGTGTGCGGACGATGAGGACCCATCTCAGTTGATCATCCGGCCTGGATGGGATGCCCCTCACGTACGATGCTTTCCGAGAACGTTCTGTGCTTGGCCTTGTCTGCTTAGACAAGTGGGTACGGTTCTCGGCTCTCCATATGACTATGTATTAGCTGTACTTGCATACGCTAACCCCGGGTCCCGACAGACTTGGTATCAGAGCAGGACTGACTGTAGGACTAGTAGCCTTGGCCGAAGTCGAGTCTAGCTTGCTATAGTTATATAGTTACACTGGGTATATAAGGGAATAACGTAAGGCTTCTTTTTTCTCCTTACCCCCTTCGTTCTGAGTTCTGAGTCACCCTCATCTTATTCTATGGGAAGATAGGACTAGGCTCACCTCTGTCTGATTAGAACATCTCGTTGTTTTCTTCCTTGTAGCCGTAGGAAAGTTGTGTCCGGTTTCCTAGCATTGTAGTAATGCTAATTTCTTACATCGTATCATGTAAGTGTTGTATCTACATTGAAAGAAAATTGTTTTCTTGCAATTAAAGCCGTTATGCTGTCCGAATCATTCCAGGTTTCTTCAAAATCTGATGCAATTGCAGAATTCTTCCCTCCTTTTTTGTTGTCCTTTTAGAAGAACTTCTAGGTGGCATGCCCGACAGTTCCATAGAGTTTGATGTAGGTTTCCTTCTAGAAACCTATAGTGATTCAATTGCAGCTCTTCCTCCCACTTTAGATGTCTTCTAGACAGAAGAACCACACTAACCATCGTGTTGGGGTACTTTGCTACTCTGACATATCTGTTGTAGCCCCTAGTAAACCTTGGTCATCCTGTAGGAAGCTATCTAGAGATCCAAACCCTTAAACAATGCCACAGATAGATGTGTAGAGTTTATAGTGGATCTTGCCCCAGGAACCGCACCCATTTCTATACGCCCATACAAAATGGCCCCACGTGAGTTGGCTGAGCTTAAAACCCAACTGGAAGCTTTGTTGGAGAAAGGCTTCATCCGCCCTAGCTCATCGCCATGGGGTTGCCCCGTTCTGTTCGTAACGAAGAAAGATGGAACAGAAAGGATGTGCGTAGACTATCGCCCGCTAAATTTAGCGACGATAAAGAACAAGTACCCTTTGCCCAGGATCAATGATCTTTATGATCAACTTGTAGGATCCTCCTTCTTCTCCAAGATGGATTTGAGATTAGGTTATCATCAAATCAAGATCCGAAACGAGGACATTCCCAAAACGGCTTTTACTACTCGTTATGGTATTTACGAGTACACCGTCATGTCCTTTGGTTTAACCAATGCCCCCGCCACTTTCTCACGCATGATGAATTCGATCTTCATGGAGTATTTGGACCAGTTCGTCGTGGTTTACCTCGATGACATCCTTATATACTCGAAGAACGAAGAAGAACATGCCGAACACCTAAGGCTGGTATTGATGAAACTTAGAGAGCATCGCCTGTATGCTAAATTCTCCAAGTGTGAATTCTGGCTACCAGAAGTGACCTACTTAGGCCACGTGATTTCTGCAAAAGGCATTGCTGTGAATCCTGAGAGAGTTCAGGCCGTCCTTGACTGGACTCCACCTGAATCGGTTAAGCAAGTTAGGAGTTTTCTTGGCCTAGCCAGCTATTGCCGTCGCTTCGTCGAGAACTTTTCTAAAGTTGCAAAGCCTCTAACTGAACTCCTCAAGAAAGATAATAAATTCCTATGGACTCCCAAGTGCGAGGAAAGCTTTCAAGAGCTAAAAAGAAGATTGACTTCTGCACCTGTACTTGCACCTCCAGACACCAAAAAGGATTTCGAGATCTATTGTGACGCATCACGGCAAGGGTTAGGATGCATACTTCTGCAAGATCGACATGTGGTAGCTTATGCTTCACGCCAGTTGCGGCCACATGAAGAGAACTATCCTACCCATGACCTTGAACTCGCTGCCGTAGTTCATGCCCTAACAACTTGGCGACATTACCTCCTTGGTAACCGTTGCGAGATCTATTCCGACCACCAAAGCCTCAAATACATTTTCACCCAGCCAGATCTTAATCTCAGGAAAAGACGCTGGATTGAGTTGATAAAAGATTACGACGTAATAATTTCTTACACCCCAGGCAAAGCCAATGTCATGGCTGATGCACTAAGTCGTAAGTCGTATTGTAACAACCTCATGTTACAACAGTATCAACCACTTCTTCATGAGGACTTTCGCAAGCTCAACCTTGAAATTGTTCCTCATGGCTATCTTTCTACCTTGGTGGCGAAACCAACTCTTGAGGATCAAATTATAGTTGCCCAAAGGCGTGCACGAGGTGTTCGCCGGATCAAGGAGAACATTGCTAGCGGAGTTGCTAAATGTTTCTCCACAGATAGCAAGGGAACGGTATTCTTTGAAAATCGTTTGGTAGTACCTAAGAATAGGGAACTAAGGCAACTCATCCTCAAGGAAGCCCATGATACACCCCTCTCGATTCATCCCGGTAGCACAAAAATGTACCGAGATCTACACCAGAGTTTTGGTGGACTAGGATGAAGAGAGACATTGATCAATTTGTTGCCGAATGTGATGTTTGTCGTCGCATTAAGGCAGAACATCAAAGACCTGCTGGTACACTTCAAGCTTTGTCTATTCCCGAGTGGAAATGGGACAAAGTCGGTATGGACTTCATCACCGGCTTTCCAAGAACCCAGAAAGGAAACAATGCCATCTTCGTTGTCATAGATAGGCTTTCCAAAGTTGCTCACTTCCTTCCGGTTCGCGAGTCTATAACTGCTAGCCAGTTAGCGGACTTGTACATCTCTAGAATTGTATCCCTTCATGGTGTTCCTTTGGAAATCAATTCTGATCGCGGTAGCCTTTTCACCTCTAGATTTTGGGGAAGCTTTCAGAATGCTATGGGAACTCATCTCTCCTTTAGTACAGCTTTCCATCCTCAGTCTAGCGGTCAAGTCGAAAGGGTTAACCAAATTCTTGAAGACATGCTCAGAGCTTGTGTTATCTCATTCGGAAAGAATTGGGAGAAGTCTCTTCCATTTGCCGAATTTGCTTATAACAATAGTTTTCAATCTAGTCTGAACATGGCTCCTTTTGAACTCCTTCATGGACGACGATGTCGAACACCTTTAAACTGGTCAGAAACCGGTGAAAGACAATTCTTTGGACCGGACATGATCAAGGAAGCAGAAGAGCAAGTTCGCATTGTTCGTGATCAATTGAAAGCAGCCCAGTCTCGTCATAAAAGCTACTATGATCGTCATCATAGGCAAGAGAGCTACAATCTGGATGAGAAGGCTTACCTTCGGGTTACTCCTCTGAAGGGAACCCAACGTTTCGGTATCAAAGGCAAATTGTCCCCACGTTACATCGGACCTTTCCGCATTATTGCTAAACGTGGAGAAGTTGCCTACCAACTTGAACGACCTCCGCACCTCTCCCGAGTACATGATGTATTCCATGTGTCCCAACTCAGGCGTTGCTTCAAGGAACCCATGCGCGAAGTCGACCATGAAACGCTTGATCTCCAAGATGACCTTTCTTATCGAGAATACCCCGTTTGTATTCTTGATTCCGCAGAGCGTGTCACTCGTCGTCAGAAGATTAGGTTTCTGAAAGTACATTGGTCACACCACTCTGAAAGAGAAGCTACGTGGGAAAGAGAAGACCGTCTCAGTGCCGAGTACCCCACCTTCCTCCCGCAGACTTCTGAATCTCGGGACGAGATTCTGTTGAGTGGGGGCGAGTTGTGAGAACCCTCTGTTAGGTAATGTGCTAGGATCAAAGTAACCTTGCATCATGTCAAAATTTCAAAAGAAATCTTTGAAATCAATTTCAAAATCAAAATGGGAGAAGGAACCCCCCCCCAGATGAATTAATTCAAAAGGCCAGATAAAAATCTTTTCCAAAAATTCATGTTAGATTTTTGAAAAGTCTTATAAATGAGTGTGATCACATATCAAGTGATGTGGGACCCACCCCATGCTCATAGATTTTTCAAATATTCAAACAGTGCCTTGGAATTAAAGAAATACCCCTATTTGATTTAAGATTCAAATTATTTGAATTTTAAAAATGTTGAAACTTTATAATCGGCTAGTCTATTTTATTATGAGGCCACATAATTTTTTTTAGCATTTAATAAAATGTTTAGCTATTTTATTTAGCTAAACAGAACAAATGTCAGAAGAGAAAACAGAAAGAAAAGGAAAAGGGACTTACCTGCAAAGAAGCCCAACTCATCCCCCAGCGGCCCAGCCCACCTCCTCTTCCCTGTCGTCTTCCTCAAGCAGGCGCACTGCTGCGTGCCGGCCATGCCGAGCCCCGCCGCCGTGCCTGGCCACCTCCTGCTTCCCCCTCGCCACCTCTTCGCGTCTGGAGACTCCTCGCAGCCGCCCCAGTCCATTCCCCCCCTCCTCGTCGTCTTCCCCTTCCTCCTGCGCCCGATTTCGTCGCCGCCCGTAAGCATCCGTGGAGCACGCCGCTGTCTTCACGCGGCCACCGTCGACGAGAGGCCGCTACGCCTGGTCCAACCGCTCCGCCGTCGTCCACTACCTCAACCTGCAGAAGGAATCGGAGCCAGACGCCCCCAAGAACTCGCTAGCTTCATCTCCTTCGCCTCCAGCCGCCGTGGATCGACCTCGAATTCCGGCAACACCAGAGCCTACCCGAGCAAGCCGTCGCTTCAGTTAGACTCAGGGTGAGCTCACGACCGAAACCCCTCCTTTTCCCCCTTCGATTGCTTCCTCTAGCCGGATCCGCCAAGGGAACCCGAGCACCTCGCCGCCATGGTCGTCGCTCTCCTCGCTCCAGTGCCCGTCGTGAAGCCCCAGTGCACGCGTTCGACTCCTGCGTGTGCTAGCGTTCGAACGCACCCCTAATCGACTCAATCCGTGCACTGCAACGACAACTGCGACCTCGCCGCCCTTCTGTTGCCGCCGGAGTCGTCGCCGCCGTCGATTCAGAGCTCCCCGTGAACCCCTAATGCTTCCAGAAGACGCGAACGAAGTTGCTGCGCCCGTTGATGTCCTCCCCGTAGCCTCCCGTGGCCCCTAGCCCATTCCGGCGAGTCGCCGCCGTGACCAGGTCGCCGGCGTTTAGCCGCCGGCGGGTTAGCCAAACCCCCCGATAATCACCCAACTAATGACCCCCTGGGTCACTGACCAGTGGGCCCAGTGGCTTAATTAAGCCACTGGATTAATTTAACCAGCCGGTTAATTAACCCCTGAGGCTGACACCCTGGACCCACTTGTCAGCCCCCCCCTGACGCCAGCACTGACGCAATAAATCATTTTAATGAATTTCCAGAAATAGAAAAGAAATTAAAGAAATTCCAGAAATTCCAGAAAATACCCCAAACTTTGGAAATTCATAGAAAATTCATATTAACTCCAAATTGGACAAATAATATATGAAAAATGATCAGGAGAAAATTATCTTTCCAATTATGCAACTTTCAATTATGTTGGAGTTGATTTTAAAATGGGACCAGTAGCATATGTCATTTGAATTATTTGGAATTAATTCAAATTCATATCAAATGATTTTGCAACTTGAACCATGGAATTATGCTACAATTCAACCACACTTCAGAGGCATTCATACACTTTTCCAAAAGGTTCAAAATGATCAAACAATCTCACATGCAACTTGGTGAAGTTGAATTCAAATGTGGAGTTTGAATTTGCAATTCAATTTTCAATATACTCCATTTAAATGGAATTGCTTCACACATCAAAGCATTTACATCAAGATTCAAACTTCCATCATGTGTTTGTGCATCGTATTTACTTTGCTACTTTGCTTGTTGTTTGTCGAGTAGAGGTGGAACCGGAGCAGGAGGCTGCCCCCTTCGTTGAAGACCCAGAACCCGAACCTCGTCAGCAAGGCAAGCAAACCCCCATTGATCATGTCGATAAAATTCCACTTCCCTCTCATGTCTCGCTTATGCATTGTTTAGGATGATCACCATGCTACGTTTCTACCGCATAGATGAACCCATTCCTTTGCATGACCTATCATTTTGTCACAGTAGTAAGCAAACCACAATCCTAGCAAATGTAGGAGTTGTTTGATATCATGTGGCCCCTGCAAATGTTATCGCTTATTGCATGCTTAGAATGATACCATGTTGTTACTGTGATGTGAGTCGGGATGGTAGTGATCATGTTGATGTTGGTAGAAAAGTGTTGGTGAATCGACCCTAATACAAGGTGAACGATGAGAGGCTGTGTAGGAGTACACGGTGGGTTGTCTCGTTGAACACCGCCCTAGTACGAGTTCTTGTGTGGTGATCCAAGATGAAGAGTACAACCGCACATTGGGCTCACTGACCCCTCTCAACTTACTAACTCATCCCTTTCGATGTCCAGATGTCGCAATAGTTCGGAGTTCTGGTAGGTCTGTGGCCTGGTTGCTAAGTGAGAGAACGGCTCATCCGAGACCGGCTTATGCACCACGCACACATCACTTGGGTCCACTTCGGTAAACCGGCCGGGTTCACGATAGTGGTAACCAACCCAAGTAGGCGGCTTTCTCGGACTAGATCGGCTATGAGGTAACAGTTGTGGTGAGCATCCTCGCTGGCACCCCTTGAATGGTGTCGAGATCAAAGGAGGTAAATGATGATCATGTGTGTGTAGCGGTACACCCCTGCAGGGTTAACAAAACTATTCGAATAGCCGCGTCCGCGGTTATGGACTGCTTGGAAAGCTTAGCTTGATTATTAGACAACTTGAACCGGATACTTCTAAAACACACCAAGATAAGTGTGAGTGCTATGGCGTGCTTTCTCGTGGGGAAGTCGAGGAAGGCACCATAGTGGTGTAATTGGTTGGAGAAAGTAGTGGACTCGTGTACACTTCTTACCTCAAAGTCTGGTACTCGTAGTTCAGGATTAGCCAAGTCAAAGCTGGCATTTCTGCAAGTGAACCCCACCTCCCTTTACCTTGATACATGTGCATGAGTAGTATAGCTCCTATGTAAGTCTTGCTGAGTACGACTTTGTACTCACGTTTGCTTAATCTATGTTTTAGATGATGCCACTGACCCCGAAGGTGGCTTCTTCATCGAGCTGGACGACTGAAGACCAACTAGTCTAGTCCCAGTCAGACGACTGGTTCCCTCGTGGAGGGCTTGTGTTTAAATAAGGCTTCTTAAGCCATTTGTTAAACTTGTCTGTACTCAGTCATAATTTGCTTCCGTTTGTGTTATAATGTTGGATCACATGTTTGTGATCTCTGTTTGCACTCTATAAGAGTTATCAATAAAAATTGTACACTTTGTAGAGAATTGCAATGGTACCTGCTGTTCATACAAGGCATGTGTGCTGCGTGTATGTTTATAACATGCATATCTTTGTATGGGTTTTCGAGACCTTAGTTGTGTTCTGGCTGGCGGTCTTTCATACACCAAGTGGCCCTTAGATGTGCGCAGCTTGGGGCATCGCGATGCGATTGTTCGAGACTCCGTCTCGTGCACACTTTATGGTATGATCGAGCCCGCCCTAGACCCCGACTAAGTGATCGGGCTGGAGTAAGTCTATGTAAGAGTTTTGAGATAGTCGATAGTATGGTTGAGGCGACTTGTCTTTGAATATGGGAGTTCACCACCCATATCATTAGACTTGTGTGCGGACGATGAGGACCCATCTCAGTTGATCATCCGGCCTGGATGGGATGCCCCTCACGTACGATGCTTTCCGAGAACGTTCTGTGCTTGGCCTTGTCTGCTTAGACAAGTGGGTACGGTTCTCGGCTCTCCATATGACTATGTCTTAGTTGTACTTGCATACGCTAACCCCGGGTCCTGACATCTGTCTCGATGAATTTCATGAAGAGGATAAAACTTGGTATAAAAGTGAGACATAAGCTCTTGCCAATCAAGAAAATGAGAGTTATCGAGAAGCTTATACCAATCTGAAGCTTTATTTATAAGCGATACGGAGAACAATTTCCACATGACAAACTCCATTGATACACCTGCAAGCTTAAATAGTGAACATAGTTGTGACAAATATAGCAAGTGTTCACCGGGATGTCTGTCTCCTGCATAACAATTAGCCAAAACACAATCGATAATACTAGCTGGTATTTTATAAGGCACAATTTCAGTAGGGGGAGGAACAACCACCACAGATGTGGGGTGTTTCCCCGCAAGCAACGATCCAATAGCTAGGTTGTCCATATGGACAAAGAGCAGCAACAGCAAAATAAAAACAACAATATAAAAATTTCCTTACCAACTTCACTTACCAATAGCGCTATGCTCCCCGACAACGACGCCAGAAAACGGTACTTGATGACCCACAATCGTAAGGGATCTATTGCAGCGTTTTCGATAAGTCAGAGTGTCGAACCCAACGAGGAGCGAAAGGTATTGATAAGTGATTTTGGACAAGGAATAACTGCAAGCACTGAAAGATAACTTTTTAGGGGTTTTCAGTATAAGCAACAATAAGACAAAAGCAAGCAAAGTAAATGGTGCTGAGGAGCAGCAGGTGGCCCAATCCTTTTGAGTAAAGGATAAGCCTGGAAACTGAACTTATAAGACTAAAGCGTTCTTGAGGACACATGGAGAGGTAGTCATGTGCTTTCGCCATATTCTGCATTGATAACATGTTTTGTGTTGATAAGTGTTGAGTGGGTGGTTCTATGCTAGCACACATTCTAGACTAAGATAAGTGCACTCTTATGATTAAACAAGTTGCAAGCATCCGCAAATACAAGATAGAAATTAAGGCAAAGCCTAACCACAACAATAAGATCAAGGATCCATTATTCCCTTGTGCAAAATTGTGCAAACTGGGGTTCAGGTTTCTGTCACTCCGGCAACCCACCGTAAGCATTCTTTATACACAATGTATTCCCCTAGGTCCTTAATAAGGCGAAGTGTTGAGTGTTCGACTCACACAACACCACTAGGAAAATAACAACACAACTTAAATATCAAACAACACAAATTACTTCAACATCATATGATTACTAACAACAAGACTTCTCCCATGTCCTCAAGAACTAAAGTAACTACTCACAAGACATAAAAGAGATCATGATCAGAGGTGATAAATAGGTGGTAAACAATCTGGTCATAATGATACTTCTCCAACAAAACTCAATAGCATTCACCACAAAGTAGTAATCAACACCGATATATTAGAGAGGATAGATAGTACGAGTTACAACGCAAGTTGCAATTGTGAGATGAGATTGGATGAAGATGAAGATGGTGCTGATTTTGGGGATGATGTTGATGATGATCTCGATGATGCCCATGACGATGGAGATGATCTCCACTTCCGGGAGGTGATCTCCTTGGCGGTATCTGCCTGCCGGAGAGCCCTTTTCTTCTCTGTAGGTTTCCGCCACGGAGCGGCGCGGAACTTCGTAAAAACTCTTCTTTTTAGGGTTTTCGGATGACGAAGAGTATATAGGCCAGAGGGGGGAGCCTCGGGTGGTCCCAGAGCTCCAGGCGCCCTCCCGGCGCGGCCAGGGTGGGGGCCGCGCCAGGTGGCCGTCTGGGCACCCCGTGGCCCCCCTCCGTTCCCTCTTTTGCGTGTCTTCGTCAATCCTCTCAAAAACACTCCCCATAGATTTTCAGGTAATTTGGAGGTATTTTTCTTCAGCAACTCAGCGTCCACTTTTTACCGCTGAATCCTGCGTCTGCTGCTTCGGCACCGGAAAGTTGCAAACTATGTAAAACAAGCCAAAACAACATAAGAACATCATCGTAATGTGAAATATATCAATGAATAAGGACGAATTATGATATAAAATAGTGATGCATTTTGGACGTATCATGCGGCAGCAAACTCACCACTTACCCCATACTTACCATAAACTACTAGTTATCCTAGAATGACGAGTGATGAAGTCGTTGCTGGGTCAGTTGACCACTACAGTTGGATGTTGATTACTTTTGTACTCATGATACCACCCCCAAACTCTTTTCAGGGTTCTTGATCGACAACAGGTGTGGTGATCGACGTTTCACGTGGCGACTCGATGACGACTAGTTAGGCGGACCCCGGCGGAGGGCCTGGACCCGTGTGGTTATGGGGATCGGTGATTTTCTCTTTGCCAATAGGCATTTGATTGTAGTCTGTACTCAAACATGTATCTTCCACTGATGTAATGTATTTAAGGCAGTTGTATGCCGACTATATGAGATTCTGTATCCATGTAGCTGTAATGTTGTGATATCATATTGGAAATCCGGGGCATATGGCATTGTCATATGTCGCGGTGGGACCGATATGTGCCTCATCCCCGGATCTGGATGGAAACATCGATATCTGGAATAGTACCGCATATCGGGCCTTACAACTTGGTATCAGAGCCTTACCGACCGTAGGATCCTTTTCTGGCCAAAGTTGAGTCTAGACAAAAACTATTTTGTAGTTACTAAGTTAGATATCGGAGAGTAGGAATATTTTTACTCCTTACCCTTGCTCTGGTCAGGACAAGTGTCGTAAGTGTTTTAATTCTTGACTTATCGCCTTCAAACTCTAGGATCTCTAGTAAGTGGAGTTTCAGAACCATTACAATGCCTTGCTTGCAGCGTATTGTCTCGATTCCGATCTCAGGTTTGGGAATTCCTGTAGTACCTTTAGCTTCTCCGACTCCGGATAACATCTTGGTCATCCATTGACTTCATTCCTTTTTCCTAGTGTCCTCACGATCTGAGTGAGAATGCTTCCCTTGATCGTCGCTTTGAACTATCGTTCTTCCTCTTGATCTCCCGATGGTTTCGTCCTTCGATGTCTCCATCTCTCTGCGGAAAGTTTCTCGACGGAGGTTCGTCGTTGACATGGAGCAGAGTCCCTTGTTGGTGGTGTTGAAGATTGTCGACTCTTTTTTCTCTCCCCTCCTCTCCTCCGGATCGTCCAGGATCTAGGGACGAGATCCCTTGTTGGTGGTGTTGTCTTGTAACAGCCCGGGATTTTCACCCAAATTAAAAATTTGTCTGTTGCTTTATTTTTTCTTGCCTGTATTGTTTACGGTGTTTGCTTCGCCGAATTATTAATCGGCGAGTATTCCCCCCTTTTATCTCGTACCGGACGGAGACCGACCCTTGCCACCCTGATGCTCGACCTTTGCGACACCGGGTTAAGCCCGATCACTGTCGCAAAAACCAGGATAGGACCAGCCTTCACCCTCGGTGCGAAAACCCCCGTTTATATTTAAATGGGTTATTATTTTATCGGGCGGTGTTTCGAATTTTGTGCGATTCCGAGTTCGTCGGGTAGGTGAACGTTTGGATGTGCCAGGCATAGTAGCCGGTGTAAGTCCTGTGGCGTATTTTACAAAATGTCGCGCGTGCCTTTAGCTGGACCCAGGGATTCCCCGCTTATCTTCGTATTCTAGCCCACCCAAAAAACCGGGCCCAAAACATACCATTTTGTGGCCCAAATCACCTTCCAAACAGCCCCTACTATAAATAGTAGGTGTTACCCTACCAAAATAGGCAAACCCTAGCCTATTACCTCAATTTCGGTGCTCCTCCTCTCCAGAGCCGCCACATGGAGAGCCATCCACCAACCACCTCAGATCCAGATCCTGCGATCCCAGTCGTCTGATCTGGATCGCATGGCCCTCACGGCCCCACGTCAATAGACGGACCTCCACGCCCGAGCTCCCCCATGGAGGCCACCGCCGCCCCAACCCCGGCGAGACCCCGGCCGCCGTGCCGCGTAGCTCATGTCGCTTCTCCTCCTCCTCACGGCCGCGCCTCTCCTTCATCTCTTCCCTCTCCTCCCTCCTCTGACCTTTTCCTCTTCTCCTCTTTGCCCCAAGCCGCCATGGACGCCCAGCCGAAGCTCAAGCCGCCCCGCCCTTGGACCTCACCGGCGATGGAAACCAGCCCGATCCACCGTCCTCCACCCATGCGCGCCCGTCTCCGCCTCGCTCCTTGCCAGTTCCGGCGAGCTCAGGCCGATGGAAGCCGCGCGTCCACGAACCGCTGCGCCCGCGCGTGGTCCGCGCAACGACCCTTGGCCCACCAGCGCCAGGCCGCGGCCCGTCTCCCCCAGGCACTATCCATCGCCCCGGGCGCTGCCCTACAATCTCTCACCCACGCCGCGAGCTGGGCCTTGGCCCAAGGGTGTGCGCCCTTTTTTTTTGTTTTTTGCTGCTGCTGCTGCTATTGGGTGATACGTCCAAAACGTATCGATAATTTCTGCTTGCTCCATGCATGTTTTGTGTGATATTGCTATGATCTAGATACACTTTCATACATTTTTGATCATATTTGGACTAACCTATTAACTCAGTGCACCCTAGTGCCAGTTCCTATTTTCTGCTGTTTTTCTATTTCAGTTTCCCCCCATATAAAAAGTGCCAGAAAAATTCGGGAAAATTCAGATAAAAAATCAGCGTGACGGAAGCTTCGAGAAGAGCCCGGGAGGGGCCAGAGGGGAGCCAGGGGGTCCCAGGCGGCCACCCAGCGCGGACCCACCCCTGGCCGCGCCAGGGGGGCGCCTGGGGTCCCTGGTCCACCTCTGGCTGCCCCCCTTCGCCTATTTATCCCCCGTCACGGGAAAACTCCAGAAGCAGAACCCTATTCCGCGAACTCACCTCTGTTCCGCCGCCGCCGCGCTTCCAAGATTGGGAGCACCAGAAGACCTCTTCCCGGCACCCTGCTGGAGGGAGGATTGACCTCCGGGAGTCTCCTCTCCACCATGGATGCTACCCGGATGTCTCCTGAGTATTTTCCCTTGGACCATGGGTCCGTGATCAGTATATATGTGATGTTCTCCTCCCCTCTTTGATCTTCATTGTTTAGACCTCGTGAGCTGCCCTACATGATCGAGGCACCTTTGTAATATTTCTGCTATTGCTATGTTGAGTTTGATCGGATCTGATGGATTATGAGATTATGTTCAGATTGTGATAGAGTAATATATTTGGTTCTTATCTCTTGTATTTTTGTTCCTAAGTAATTCTTGCATGCTCTCCGTTGCTGTTTATTGCTTTGGCCAAGTAGTAGGTAGTGACTCCAAGAGGGAGCGTTGTGCTAGTTTGTGGGTTCATGCCTCCCCGATGACATGCTTGAGTGACAGAAACATGAGTCTAGGGGATGTGCTGTTGCCACAAGGGGGAAAACAACGGTGCTTGTAACCGCGGTTACAAGGATTGTTTACTTTACGCAAAGTTATTTTTAATGCAGTTATCTGTTGCTTTGGGTTTACACTTTGGGTGGGGCTCGCAACTTAATACCAGCGAGATGTTCTGGATAGATATCTCAAGGTGGATGATTAGTAGTAGATGCAGATGGATTTCGGTCTACTGATTTTGGCGTACTTCCCGTGCTTTTGAACCTCTTCCTTTCTTTTGTAGCATAGTTAGCATTGCGGTGCGTTCATAATCCTGTCAATTGCCTTTCTGTAATTTGTTTACCTCGCATAGAAATTTTTATCGTCTTTTGGGAGAGAGACATCCCTAGCAAACATCATGTATCCCGGTCCATATCCTCATTATTGTTTCCAAGCTATATTTACTTTTCTGCACTTAATTTCAAGTTGCTATCATTATCCCTTGCGTTTTATCATTTGTGAACAACAAGACCGGAGAGATTGACAACCTCTCTGAACTTCGTTGGGAACAAAGTTATCTGTGTCTGTGTGCAGGTCCGCGTCAGTTGCGCCACTGACACCTACTTATCATCTCTAGAGTCCTACTGGAGACAAACCTTGGTATCTTCACCGAGGGAAAACTCGCTGCTGTACTGCATCACACCTTCCACTTGGGGCCTACCAACGAAGGGCGAGAAGCCAATAAGCAAGAGTATTTCTGGCGCCGTTGCCGGGGACTCCGAGTGCTAAGATAGGGGAGTTGCACACTACCCTTTACCTTTGTTTTTTAGTCTTGTTAGTTTACCTTTCAGTTTTTATCTCAGTGTCCTTTATGAAAAACCACAAAAATAGTTGCTACCTTTAGCCTTTCTCTTGCTTTGCCTATTTATGCTATCCTCACCATGGGTGATGAACCACCAAAATATGGTAGGATGGACATGTTTCACTTGGATCGTCTTCGATCAATTTGTGCTCGCGCTAAAAATCCAACCGACTTGGTTGAGGGAAAATCATTGGATGAGCATGCTCATTATACGCGGCACCGCCCATCTCAGAAAGGGAAACACTTATGGGATCAAATACATGTTTCTTATTGCCATGCTAAACTTTTGTGCCACATTTATGATTTTACTTGTTGTTCTAATATAGATCATAAACACCTCCCTTTCCAATGCGAGTTTAATGAAAATGAGATCTTATCTTCTTATGCTAAAGGTGTTTATGATTACTTTGATGTTGAAAAGATTGAAGAGTTTGTTGCTTTTAAAGGTGCCTATGAGATTGCTTCTTTGATTGAAAAGTATCACAATACTATTTTCGAGTCTGAAAACTTTGCTGTTCTTGCTTATTGCTTTGAGAATTATACTTCCAATGCTTATATTGAGGATTTAAAAAATAAAATGCTTGCTGCCCAAGAAGAGGCTAATGATTGCTATGAAGAGGAATCTTATGATTCCGAGGACTCACTTGATACTTCCCTTTCTGATGATTTTGATACTTGCTTTGTTGATGGCCATGATGCCACTATAGATGATGCTAACAAAAATGAACTCTCTATAGTTCCTTATGTTAAGCATGAAATTGTTGCTATTGCACCCACACTTGATTGTCCTATTATCCTTTTGAAATCTCCAATTCATATTCCGGAGAACCATGCTCTTATCAAGGCTCAATGTGATGGGTTGCATCTATCTTATCATCCTAAAAACCGTGTTGAAAACAATACACGTGTGCTTGTAGGTCATGAACAACATGATTTATGTGATAATTATATTCTTGATGTTGTTCATGATGCTACTGAAAATTAGTTTGAGAGAGGAAAGTTTGGTTGTAGAAACTTCCATGTTACAAAAACACCTCTCTTCATGTTGAAAGTTTTGAAGTTGTTCTTGTTCTACCTTCCTATGCATGTCACTTTGTGCTTCTTTGATTTATTTTCTTACAAGATGCCTATGCATAGGAAATGGGTTAGGCTTAAATGTGTTTCACATTTGCTTCTTGATGCTCTCTTTTGATTCAAAATTCTTATTCTTGTGAGAGCATCTTCTATAATCTTTTTGCCTAGCTTAAAGGCATAAAAGAAAGCGCTTTCGGGAGGCAGCCCGCAACGAATTTAGGTTTTTCTTTTTGCTTTTTTTGTGTCTTGATGTTTTTTACTACTGTAGAAACATCATTGTATCTTTATTTTTCAACTTTGTGCCAAGTTATAGACTCTTACGGCAAGGGAAGTAAAAGTTGTGACATGCTGTCCAGAAAACAGATTCTGTCCTCGTGACCAGAAAAATTCCAGAAAACTCCCAGTTCATCTTTTTGAGCTGAAATTTTTACACAGTATGCTCTATACAATTATGAAACTTCCGTATGTTCTGAGTTTTTTGATTTGAGTTGCAGAAGTGCCCCTAAAAAATTCTTTACTATCTTCTGTTATGTTTTTCACAGATTCTGCCACGTTTTGTCTCTCCTTACTTTTGCAAACCTTAAGCTTGTTTTTTATTCGCAAAAACTTTTTGGAACTCTTGAGAAACAGTAGCTCTTCAAGATTATCTTTATATCCAGTGAATTTTTATTTATTTATTAAGGGTACTAACCTCTCTAATCAGCTTATGATGAGTTATGTATGAAGGGAGTTTTCAAGTGTGCGATGGAAGATGATGAAAGAAGATCCAGGAGTGTCAAGCGCTCAAGCTTGGGGATGCCCCCCATGCATCCCAAATAAAAATTCAAGGAGACTCAATGTCATGCAGGAGTGCGAACTTTTCAGACAAAAAGGAATGAGAAGCTCCAGAATCAAATAGAACAGAAGTAGGTTTGGAGTTAACAGGAAGTGTACCGAGTACAACCTTAGTATCCTCTTGGGCTTCTTTGATGGTGGCATGGTTCACACGTCCGTATTCAACAATAGCGGACTTGGCTTTGTAAGGCTTTGGTGGCTTAGCTTTGGCTTTATGTTTTGGACGAGGAGGAACATTCTCATGCAATGAACACTGTCGTGCAATGTGGCCAGGATTACCACACTTGTAGCACAAACGTGTGTTAGGTCGTGGAGTTTGTATGGAAAGCTCTCTACTACCTTTCTGGGTTTTCTTGCTTTGTGGAGATGGTCTTGGAATCAAGTGCGAAGGAATGGCACTAGTTGGGATCCAAAATCGACGTTTCTGAGAACCCAAACTAGAAGAGGAAGCAAGATCACGATCACGCTTGCGAGACTCTTCAAAGACCTCATTTCCATTCTCAGCTCTGAATGATCTATTGACCAAATCCTCGAAGTTGACGAATTCAAGGAGATTGAGATCATGACGAAGGATAGGGCTAAGTCCCTTGCGGAACCTTGCTTGCTTCTAGGCATCGGTTGATATCTTCTCAGGGGCATAACGAGAAAGTCGGTTGAACTCAGTCCTGTACTGATGAACAGTCATATTTCCTTGAGATAGGGTGCAGAACTCTTCTCTCTTTCTTTCCATCAGCTCATCCAGAATGTGGTACCCTTGGAAGGCATCACGGAACTCCTGCCAAGTCACTACGTGACCATCAGGCTGCATTGCAACAAAACTTTCCCACCATTCACCAGCAGCACCTTCTAGAAAGTATGCCGCAAACATCACACGATCATCTGGAGAAACATGCGCCGTCTCAAGCTTACGCTCGATGGAACGGAGCCAATCATCGGCATCAAGGGGCTCAGATGAACATCGGAAAACTGGCGGGTTCAAAAGGATAAAATCCTGGATGGATATTACCGCATCTCGCTGGAGAGAAGTATTCTTCGCAATGAGTTCCAAAAGGCGTGTTTGATCACGTCGATTTCGCTCAGCCTCCATCATGATTTCCGCTGCAGAAGGCGGTGAAGGAGGACCATCATCACCACTTTGATTACGGTGACCAGATTCAACACATCTAGTTCCACCTGACATTCTGTGTGATAAAAATCAACAATCAGAGTAGGATTTATGATGGAATCAAAGCAAAGATGATACAATTTAAGAGCGGACAAGATTGTAATGCAAAAGCTTTGGAATCACTGGAAACACGGGACAAATCGGACAGCATAACGGCTGTACCGGGGTGGAAAAATGAATCAATCTGCAAGAATGATCAAAACCTTCTCAAAAGGCTTGATGGAATGGTGACTCTAGACAACCAAAACATCCCTACAGCTAAGTAGAGTCAAACAACGAGATGTTCTAGTATAGACATAGAAGAGCCTAGTCCTATCTTCCCGTAGAAAATATGAGGGTGACTCAGAACTCAGATCGATGAGGGTAAGGAGAAAAATGAAGCCTTACGTTGTTCCCTTATACCCAAAGTAACTATATAACTATAGAATGCTAGACTCGACTTCGGCCAAGGTTTAGTAATCCTACAGGCAGTCCTGCTCTGATACCAAGTCTGTCAGGACCCGGGGTTTGCATATGTAATTCCAGTCAAAATTCAATCATATGGAGAGCCGAGAGCCATACCCACTTGTCTAAGCAGACAAGGCCAAGTACAAGACACTCTCGGAAAGCTCGAACGTGAGGGGCATCCCATCCAGGCCGGATGATCAACTGAGATGGGTCCTCATCGCCCGCTCACAAGTCTAAATGATTATGGGTGGTGAAATCCCATAGTCATAGACAAGTCGCCTCAACCATATTATCGATTGAACCCTAACACTTACATAAACAGACTCCAGCCCGATCTCTTAGTCGGGGTCTCGGGCGGGCTCAATCATACGACAAAGTGTGCCACGTGACGGAGTCACGAGCAATCGCATCGCGATGCCCCAAGCTGCGCACATCTAAGGGCCACTTGGTGTATAAAAGACCGCCGGCGAGAGAACAACTAAGGTATCGAACCCCACACATGACATGCACGATATAAACATACACGCAGCATGCATGCCAAGTGTATAACAGCAAGTAACACAACATGAACTCTACAAACTCATAGCTTTATTGCATCTGCTAAACAGAGCAGATATAGTAGTGTTACAAGCAGAGATCACATCACTGTGATCCAACATTACATCATACAACAACGGAAGCAAATTATGTCTTAGTAAAGACAAGGTTAACAAATGGCTTAAGAAGCCTTTAAGAAAACACAACGACCCTCCAGAGGGACCAGGCTGCTGTTTGGGACTACATTACTTCGTCGATGTCGAGCTTGAAGGGGGAGGCCACCATCAGGGTCAGTGGTCTCGTCTCTAAAACATAGAATAAGCAAACGTGAGTACAAAGTCGTACTCAGCAAGACTTACGTTAGAACTAAACTACTCATGCTCAGATATCAAGGTAAAGGCAAGTGGGGTTGTAATGCAGAAAGCTTTGACTTGGCTATCCTGTACTACGACTACATAGAGTTGAGATGAGAGGCGCACACGAGTCCATCTAATCTTGATCACCACATCAATACACAACCATGGATCCTTACTCGACTTCCCCACGAGGAGGCAACCCAAAGCACTCACACTTATCTTGAGATTTTTAGAGTATCCATTTGAGTTGTCTAATAATCAAGTAAAGATCTCCAAGTAGTCCATAACTGCGGACACGGCTATTCGAATAGTTCATTAACCCTGCAGGGGTGTACTTCTTCACATACGTAGCTACCACTTATCTCCTAGAACTCGTCACCTTCAAGCGGTGTCGGCGAGGATAGTACCACGACACTTACCTCACCGCTCCAACTCTAGTCCAGGGGATCGCCTATTTGAGTTGTACCCCAATCGGGAATCCGACCGGGGTTTCCGTTCAGGACCTAGACGATGTATGGACGGTCCGACAAGCCCACCTCGACGGATGGTGCTGCGCTTGCCTAAAACCGTGCTACGTTATGAAAGCAAATAGAATAAAGTTAACCCATGCGAATCCTGGACCATAGTCGGGGTGAGTTAATAGGTCGAGAGGGGTCAATGAGCCCAACATGTGGTAGTAATCTGTGTCTTGGATCACAACACAAGAACTCGGGGCCTAGGGCAGTGTAAATGAGACAACCCACTGTGTACTCCTACACAGCCTCTCATTGTTCACTTATATTAGGGTGACTTCATCAACACGTTACCACCTTGTTGCATGTGTTCACTACCATCCCGAACATCCCCCAGATGGATCAACTTCATTGAAAACAACTCTAGCATGGCATAGCAATTCATGGATGAGGGGCCACATGATGAGCACAAACAATCTTGTATCTGCTAGGTTGAGGTTTGCTTAATACTGTGGCAGCAATGATAGGTCATGCAAAGGATGGGTAAAACTAGCGATAGAACGGTAACATGTGAATCACCTAATCATGCATAAGAGAACAAGAGGGAAACTGGGATTTTATAGATATGATCAAAGGGGGTTTGCTTGCCTTATTGTCGAGACTCGGGGGTGCCACTCTTCGGAGAAAACAGGGACTACGTCCGGCGATGGATCTATCGAGAAGAAGAAAACACCGAGACAACAAGGTATAAACATCACATTGCAATGCACATTCAACAATGAAACATGGCATGGTACTGATGTGATCTATGTTCAATTTGCAACAAGTTTAATTGAAGTTGATTGAATAAGAAATTCAAATTCAAACTCCAAATGTTCTTCAAATTAGCCAAAGTTGCATTTGCTAATGTTTGGACATGGTAAACCATGTTTTCATGTGTATGATATGCCTCTGATGTTCATGTGATAAGGTTGGCATTGCAAAGATTTAATTTGAAAAGATTTAAACATTTATTTTGAATTATTCCAAATAAGCCATATAGCTAAATGCTACTGGTTCCCCACCATAGATGTGTTTGTCATCTATGAAAGTATGATATTTGGAATCCTTGCATTTTTCTGATGATTTTTCATATATAAATTATTTGATTTGGAGTTATGGATTAAAAGTTATTGAATTTCAAAGATTTAACTATTTTCTGGAATTCTGTTAAAAAGAAAAAGGGTTTATTGCGCAAGCATGACATCAGCATGACGTCATGGGGCGCTGACCAGTGAACCCGAAATGCGGGGCCCATCTGTCATCCCCTCTGGGTTAAAACCCTTTTAGCTTAAGTTTAACAGGGGATTAAGGGCGCTGGGTCCCACCAGTCAGTGAGAGAGAGAGGGATTAGGAGGGGGATTAGCAGGCCGGCCGGCGTTTAGCCGCCGGTGGCCAAACTGCGCGGCGGTGCCCGCTCGGGACGATGGCTCCGGCCACGAAACTCGGCGCCGCGAACACCAGGAGAAGCCCCACGGACTCGCGCGTCACCTAGACAACCTGGACGAGCACGGGGAGGCCAAGGTCGACGGCGGCGACCTCACACGCGACGGCCGGAGCTTGGTCTACGGCAGGGAGGAGATGGGGCACACGGGGAGGGGCACAGAGAGACGGGGAAGAAGGGGGAACTCACCCCGAAGCCAATGGAGAGGACGGAGAGGTACGGGAAGGCCGGGCGGCGGCGCAATCCTCGTCGGTTTTCACGGTGGCCGGCGGCGAGTCGAGGAAGGGGCTTTCATGCTCCGGGCTCCTGTGCTTGATTCCTCGCTGTTGGTGACGAAGACGAAGGCGGTGGTCGCAGGGGACACCTCGGCTTGTCTCCTCGTCGGCGTTGGCCACGCCGGGGTGCGACGGTGATCTGCGGCGACGCACGGGTCCTCGAGAGAACGCACGGGAAAGAGAGAGCAGGGGGTCCAGAGGAAGGGGGAAAAGAAGGGGATGAGCACGGGGCCTTCCACGGCGAAGAGATGAGGACGGGGAGCCCTTCGAGCGAGCAGGACGTGGCAGCCGCGGCGGGCATGCGCTCCACGCCTCTGCCAGAAGGCAGAGGTTGAAGACGCCCCTGCCCCTGGCAGGCTGGGCCGCCTTCTGCTTCTCTTGGGCCATCATGGGCCGGAGGTAAGAGAGGTGGGTGGCTTCGGCCTTTTTTATTCTTTTCTCTTTTATTTTTTTTTCTGCATTATTTGTTTTGAATTGAATTAAATATCAATTCATTTTATAAAATCCTCAAATATTTATCTTGGACATATGTGACATAGTACTAGCCACTCCCAAGATTTGAATATTTTTGGAATTCAAATTATTTGAATCCAATTCAAATAGCATTTAAATTTAATTTCCAATCCTCTGTTTGAATATTTGAAAAATCCATGAGCATGGGTTTGACTCCAAATCATTTTAAAAATGATCATACTCATTTATAGGACTTTTCAAAATTGTTTGGAGGAATTTTGGAAAAACTTTTTATCTGGCCTTTTATTTAAATTCTTTTTGAGGCTTTTCCAAATCCCCAATTCTTAAACTATAGAATTTAAACATGATGCAATTATTTCTAGTAATAAAAGCACATACAATAACTAGGGCTGTGACAAACACGCTCCACTTTCAAAATCTAGAACACATCATAGGATTTTTCCAGCCTATCTTTTTGCTGTTGTGTGTTCTTTATCTTTTCATAGCTACTGCCATGTTTAGTTTTAGTCTTAGTTTGTCTTTAGCAAGAGGCTTGGCTTTTGTTTAGTTTGTTGCTGCAACTCTTTTTAGTTTTCATGTTTATCTTGTTAAGAGAGTTGGTTGTTGCACTGAGTTGTGTCTTGTCTTGAAAGTAGGTAATTGAGGTTGCTATTTAATTTTAGTAGTAGCTTGCAATAGTTTTGAGGTATTGTTGTGAGTAATGTTTGGACTTTTTGTGTCAAGAGCTCTTGCCTATTAGTGATAGGTGTCGTATTTTGGGCAATCCGTGTTTATTTTCAAAACCTACAAAACTAGTTGAGAACTCTAGCTACTAGATGGATCACTACTCTTCTGAGGAGTCGAATATTAGAGTACACTCACGTACCATGAGTCGAGGATGCGCAAGGATAACCAAACCCCCATACACTCCTCCTCGGGGTACTTGTCTCTTTGTGAACCTCCACATTAGATTGAGAGTTACCGATAATAAGTGCATGAGTGTAACATCCCAAAATTCTCCGAATTTTGGAATGTTAATAAAATTAAATAGATAATGATTGTTTGCTTGATGTGTTTGATTTTCTCTGGGAATTAAAACTTTTTGGAGTTTATGAATATTAAAGAGAGAGGAAATAAAATGACTTTCCCTAATATTCACCGTTGGTGTTTTGGAATTTATTATTTAAAACAAAACCAACAATACAAAATGAGAGAACGTAATATGACTCCTTCAACATATTAAAAGTTTGGAAAAGGTTTCAAATCTTTATTGGAATTCTTTTGATTATTCAAAATATTTTTCAACTCAAGGAAATTCATTTGAGAGGATATAAAAGGACTTATCCCAATTTTTAATTTGTTCAAAAATAGTTTAAAATATTTTCGGGAGACTTTTTGATTTTATTTTGGAGTTATAAATATTTTCTAAAAATATTTTTGGAATTTATTTATGCTCTGGAAAAGTTTTTAAACCAATTTTCGGAGTTTTCGGTATTTTTAAAATGCCAAAAAAGTATTTAAAAATATTTAAAAATAAGTTGCAAACTTTTTTATTTTATTTTAATATTTTGGTCAAGCCAAAAATTCAACTTTATTATTTTAAAAATATTGGCGAAGACGGAATTTGAAAACAAATTTCCGTGATTTTTCTAATATTGTTTTGGGCCTAATGGGCCTCGTTTGTTTTTTTTTTCGCAGACCGATTAGGGCTAAATTATTTTTCACTTAGCGTTTTAGGGTTACCTCTAAACTAATCCGCAGGACCCGCCGCCGCCGACGTCATCGCCGGAATCTCGCCGGAGCATCGCCGGAGTTGCGTTTTTTGCGTTTTTTTCGAGGTAATCTTCGCGAGCCGCCGTGTGCCGCCGTCCCCACCTCGCCGGAGCACCCCCGCCGCCCCTAGCCGCGCCGTCCCCGCTGCCTGCTCGCCGCCGCCGCGCCTCCGCGTGCAGCTGGCCGCCACCGCGCGCCATGGCCGCCGCCTGGCCCGCGAGCCCACGGCCGTGCGCGCCCGCGCCTTGCGCCGCCCGGCTGCCGTGCCCTGGCCGCCCCCTGCCGCGCGCCGCCGCCGGCCCTCCGCCGCGGCTGGCCGCCGCATCGCCGGCGCTCGCCTGGCCGGGGACCCCCGAGCCGGAGCCGCTGCCCCTGGCCGAGCTCCAAGCGCCATGGCCTTCCCTTGTGTCTTGGCTGCGTGGGGAAGAAGAAGTTAGGAAAAAAAAGGCAAAATGGTTTCAATTTTTTTTTCCAGATCTGGATCCAAACTTCCCGGGGACCCGATCGCGTTTTTCGGAATTTTTTTATTTACGTACGGGTCCTTTTTACAGTAGAACACCCCGGTACCCCCGTTGTTCACCCGATACCGTTTTCGCGACTACTTTTTACCGTAACTCGGAATTGGGCGATTCCAGTTGCGTTGAGACCGTGAAGAAATTATCTAGCCAGTGGACCTAGTGTTACAGAAATTTGAAGTTTTTAAATTTGGATCCCAAGCTGATCCAAATTTGAACTTCCGGCAGCCGTAACTTTTTACCGGTGCACCCGTTTGCGCCGTTTCGTTTTGCGTTGGATCACTCATTCCATGTACTTTCTGTTTATACCATGTGTGCACAAAAATTCAAAAGTTTATTGATCTGTTTAAATTCAAATCCAATTCCATGTTGCAATTGCTATGACCTGTGTTGTAGTATTCCGTTTCACGTGATTCTTTTTGCATATTGAATCATATGAGACATCCTATCGGCAATATCCACATACCATTCATATTTCTATGATCTTTACCTTGAATTCATAATGCCTTGATCATACTCTTGTTTCGACAACTCTTTATCTGTTGACTCTCTCGAGTTCACGTTCCACCGATCACTTCGAACACATCGACACCTTTGCACTTCAAAGCTTTTGTTTTGTTACTAAGACCTTTGTGATTGTTTTGTTGATCTTATGTTTTGTCCTTGTGGTGTGATTGCTTATTGAGTTCTTTCGTTGCCGATAGATTGCTCGGAGTGTGACGAATAGAGTTGACTGGAGCGTGAGAGCGAAGAACTTCATCGAATGTATAAGGCAAGTGATACTTTGACCATACTCATACCTATATTTTCTATATGCATTATGTTAAGATTATCACCCTATTGCATGATAGGTAGTTTATTTTTCTGTTGCTGCAAAACCAGTTAGGATAGCCATATGTCTTGACTTGTCTACCGTAGATCAACCTAGCCGTGTTGTTACTTATTTGCTATGCTTTGTAGACGAGGTTGGGCTGTGAGAATTCATGGAGTGCATGTGAGCTATTTAATAAACCGTGTAGCAACTTTATAATAAATAGAAATCACTTCTGGACGGGCGGGTTGCATCCCGGTAGTTGTGGCTCGATTGAGGACAGTGCCGGGGTTAAATGCACCCAATGGTTGTTTTGGTGGTGAACCGGGTGCGTCATGGCGAGTACCCTCTGACGCAGTGGGCGCCGTCCAGGCTCAAAAAGATCAGACAGGCAATATTACCAGTAGCTTCCGTGTACAGCCACTGGCTATATGGGCTCTGGCTTAGCACGAGTACGTTGTGGGGAACCTGGCCCTGGTAGCTAGCTGATGTAGATGTGTGGTTAGGTGTACCGGCTACCAAAGGGTGGAGGCAACCTCTTCAGAAAGTCTTTGTCTCAATCTTCGGGTTGAGTCCAGTGGGGAACGTGTACAACCTCTGCAGAGTGTATAACCTGATCATGATTAGCCGTGTCCACGGTTACGGACGAACTTTGAGCAACTAGTCAGTACTGTTGATGAATGATCTTGACAGATGAACACTTAATAATAATTTGGTTGGGACAAGAGTAGCATGGGTTGCTATGTGTTTCAGGTAGAATTTAACTTAAAATTTTGACTAGTTTAGTTCAGGAGAAAATTGGCTTTCTGCAAAACAAAACCTTAAGCCTTTCCTTTGACTTACCTTGCATGTAGTTGTAGGTCCTTTATATAAACTTTTCCGTGTCACTTGCCGTACAAATCAGATGTACTGACCCGTTGTCGGGCTGTAACCTTCGTTGTTGCAGGTTTTTCAGACGATCAGTAAGGTGCGTTAGGGGTTGCGAGTCTACACTCAGCATGTTCGCATGTGGCTGTTGATGGGACTCCACGTTATTTGCTTTTCCTTCCGCTATATTTATATCGAATAAGCTAGCCTTGAGCTATGCAACTTGTTATTTATTTACTCTGGATCATACGTTGTAATAATGATGCACTTGTACTTTGATATACATCTATGATACTGTGTGTGCCAGCGAGTTCGATCTAGGGACTGGCACTTGAGCACAGAGACTTCAATTCTGTGTGAATTGGGTCGCTACAGATGGTATCAGAGAAGTGTGTTGACTGTAGGTCGTGACCCTAGAAAATGGATAGAAAAAGCCATGGGAACAAAATTATTTTATCACTCCTTGACCCCTTACTCTCTCACTAGTATTTCTCATCTATTATTCACCTTCTAAAACTTCTCATCTTGTTTTACTATAAATACCCCTCTGAGTTGTTTACCCCTGAAGATAAGACATTTGAGAGGTGCATCATCAACCTCGGGGATCAATTGGAGTTATGATTATCGGAACTAGAAGGAATAACCTACGGTGATCAATAAGTTTGACATTGCGAGAGGAACCTTTAAGATCAGCTTAGCTGAGAAGGATGAAGCTTAGAATCAGACCACCACCTTTTATGTGAAGTTAGATGAACGAATTTCGCGTAGTATGATGAGATCGTATGTCTTGCACATAAGACCTTACTCTAGGTGTTGCTTGTGTGTTTTGACTTTTGTGACTGCATTGTTTGTTGTTATGTGTTACTGTCGAACATAGGTGTTTTTGCCGCTTTCTTGTTTGAGTGCATATGTTTGGTGTTATTTTAGTTTGTTTCTGGACGGTGTTATAGTTTTGCCCTAACCTTTGTCGTATGGGTTTAATAGATGGAGTATGGAGTAGGACTCGCCTTTTCTGGGGCGATGTCGAGACTGAAGGTGGAGCAGTGGATTCGTAGAATGGAGGAGCACATGAAGATAAACAAGGTTGGAAGTGAGGACATGGTCCCCTATGCTGTTAAGTACTTGGTAGAAGAGGCTAGTACTTGGTGGAGAATGCATCAAGCGATTGACGAATCACGAAGGAAGATTACTTGGAAGGAGTTCACTAAGATTTTGTTGGGATCCCGTCTCGTCACCCAAATGCAAAGGACGATAACCCTTAAGAGGATCCGTGCCTGTACAATTTGCGGAGAAACAGTGCACTCCTATGAGGGACACCAAGATGGATGTCCCTATTGTGAGGAAATTCACTCGGGTGAAGAATGCCCCACTGCACAAGTAACATGTTTTGCGTGTGAAGGAACTGATCATTATCCCGCTCAGTGTCCATTTTTCATCATGACACAACAAGTATCTCAGCATCAAAAGGAAGGGATGGAGAAAATTATCCAGGAATTCAGGGAAGCACCCGTGAAGAAGAAAAACAAGGACATTAGCCACATTCAGTGTTTCCGGTGCAGGAATATGGGACATTACGCCAACATGTGTCCAGAATTAAAGGAAGCACCCATGAGGGAGAAGAAAAAAAAGGCCCTTAGCCAAATTGAGTGCTATCAGTGTAGGAACATGGGACACTACATCAATACGTGTCCAGAATTGAAGGGGAAGGAGAAGTTGTGAACGGGGAAGCAAGGATGCTGACTCGAAGAAGCTTATGTTTGGCAACTAGAGAATAGAATATTCATGGTGTGCACTAAGTGTACAGTGGTACTTTTTAATGATAGTTGGAGATGTGTATCGATACGTGTTTGCTATTGATTGACTAGATGTTTTATGTCGTGATTGTTTTGTTATGTTTTGTCTTGTACCCTGTGGCCTTGATATGTATTTGATTGATGTGATGTGTTGTCCTTTGTGTTTCTTCTATGCGAGTAGAATAAGTTTACGTGTCTTTAGACCCTCATCTATTTAGTATGCTTCAAGACTAGAAAAGACACATCGACAAGGAGAATAACTGGACAAATGAATCAATGATATGAAGATTGTTTCGACATTTCAAAACTGAAGCAACCGACATTGAAGACTTGAAGACCTGGAAGATTCAAGTTTCTACCGTTAGATCGTTTCTGTGAGCTGTCATTTCTTGTTTTACCGACAGCTACACATCAAAACTTATATTTTTCAAAACTAGTGTGATGTTTGTATGGGTATCCATATCTCTCTTTTTTCTGTTCCCTCTCACCTCAAACCCTACACTGAAGAAGCTACTACAATGGCTGCAAATGTCAAGACTGGAATGAAGATGGATGCAACCGATGATGAGTTCAAAGTTAACCCCGTGTGCCAGGATCTTACAACAAGCAAGCCCAATCTTGCTGAAGGAAGAACTCTGGAGGAAGTTGTAGTCCACCAGTGCACGTTTTATAGCAGTCTGCGTAAACCAGAGAGTTGTGAGGAAACGATAGATGTTTTGGTTGGCTTGCAGAACCATGGATTTATCTGAACCCAGTTCATGATCAAGAGGAATTTCTGCAATGCTTTTGAGGATGCCCGAGTGTTAGATTGCGAGATTCACTAAACCACGTACAAGGTAATGATTTGGGTGCGTAATGGATTGGCCCCCATGACGACTACTCTTATTATTTGCTCTTGCTATGCGGGATAGTAAATCTTGAGTGACTTACCTATAGCAGAGAGACGACGATGTTAAAGCCCGAACCATAGAATGGTACGATGTGTGACACATGTAGGAGATTACCGTTGTGTTATGCGGTGAGTATAGACCAAGACCTTTTGCTGCAGGTATCCCGTAAAAGTATTCTTGTTGACCACCATGAGAAAATCGATAGTTGTTTAGTAGTGGCGTCTGACCTGTCAGCCATGAAGCCTCAGTACTTGGAAGACCACTCTCTTGCTAAGGAATGGAAACCTCAAAGGAGAAATTCGTGAAACCTCGAAGACCGCAGGTGAAACCTGTACGGAGAATGTCATCGATGGATTAAGATACTGGAAGCCCACACTTGTGATGAAGAATTCCATGCCCCAACGGAGTAGGAAGATTATGTGTGAGGAGCTCGCCGAGGGAGCAAGATTTTGAAGACCAAGTCGCTTTCCTTATAAGGGTGGTAGCACCCTGGACCATCGGAGGATCGATGGACTGTCACGAAGACCCGAACCCTAACCTTTCTTTCTAGCCTTCTCGAATCTCGAGGACGAGATTCCATTTAAGGGTGGTAGTGTGTAACATCCCAAAATTCTTCGAATTTTGGAATGTTAATAAAATTAAATAGATAATGATTGTTTGCTTGATGTGTTTGATTTTCTCTGAGAATTAAAACTTTTTGGAGTTTATGAATATTAAAGAGAGAGGGAATAAAATGACTTTCCCTAATATTCACCGTTGGTGTTTTGGAATTTATTATTTAAAACAAAACCAACAATACAAAATGAGAGAAGGTAATATGACTCCTTCAACATATTAAAAGTTTAAAAAAGGTTTTAAATCTTTATTGGAATTCTTTTGATTATTCAAAATATTTTTCAACTCAAGGAAATTCATTTGAGAGGATATAAAGGACTTATCCCAATTTTTAATTTGTTGAAAAATATTTTAAAATATTTTTGGGAGACTTTTTAATTTTATTTTGGAGTTATAAATATTTTCTAAAAATATTTTTGGAATTTATTTATGCTCTGGAAAAGTTTTTAAACCAATTTTCGGAGTTTTCGGTATTTTTAAAATGCCAGAAAAGTATTTAAAAATATTTAAAAATAAGTTGCAAAGTTTTTATTTTATTTTAATATTTTGGTCAAGCCAAAAATTCAATTTTATTATTTTAAAAATATTGGCGAAGACGGAAGTTTAAAATAAATTTCCGTGATTTTTCTAATATTGTTTTGGGCCTAATGGGCCTCGTCTGTTTTTTTTTCGCAGACCGATTTTGTATTTATCTCGGATTTTAGAAAAAAGAGGATTAGGGACTGGCTATAAATAGCCCCGATTAGGGCTAAATTATTTTCCGCTTAGCGTTTTAGGGTTAGCTCTAAACTAATCCGCGGGACCCGCCGCCGCCGACGTCATCGCCGGAATCTCGCCGGAGCATCGCCGAATTTTTCGCCGGAGCATCGCCGGAGTTGCGTTTTTTGCGATTTTTTCGAGGTAATCTTCGCGAGCCGCTGTGTGCCGCCGTCCCCAACTCGCCGGAGCACCCCGCCGCCCCTAGCCGCGCCGTCCCCGCCGCCTGCTCGCCCCACCGCGCGCCATGGCCGCCGCCTGGCCCGCGAGTCCACGGCCGTGCGCGCCCGCGCCTTGCGCCGCCCGGCTGCCGCGCCCTGGCCGCTCCCTGCCGCGCGCCGCCGCCGGCCCTCCGCGGCGGCTGGCCGCCGCCCTCGCCGGCGCTCTCCTGGCCGGGGAGCCCCGAGACGGAGCCGCTGCCCCTGGCCGAGCTCCAAGCGCCATGGCCTTCCCCTGTGTCCTGGCCGCGTGGGGAAGAAGAAGTTAGGAAAAAAAATGCAAAACGGTTTCAATTTTTTTTCCAGATCTGGATCCAAACCCACTTACTATGCATAGGCATCTTGTAAGAAAATAAATCAAAGAAGCACAAAGTGACATGCATAGGAAGGTAGAACAAGAACAACTTCAAAACTTTCAACATCAAGAGAGGTGTTTTTGTAACATGGAAGTTTCTACAACCAAACTTTCCTCTCTAAAAGTAATTTTCAGTAGCATCATGAACAACATCAAGAATATAACTGTCACATAAATCATGTTGTTCATGACCTACAAGCACACGTGTATTGTTTTCAACACGGTTTTTAGGATGATAAGATAGATGCAACCCATCACATTGAGCCTTGATAAGAGCATAGTTCTCCGGAACATGAATTGGAGATTTCAAAAGGATATTAGGACAATAAAGTGTGTGTGCAATAGAAACAAGTTCATGCTTAACATGAGGAACTATAGCAAGTTCATCTCCGTAAGCATCATCCATAGTGGCATCACGGCCATAAGCATAGAAGGCGTCAATTTCATCAAAAAGGGATATTTCAAAAGAATCCATAGGATCATAACACTCATATAAGGTAAGAGTCAAAGAGTTACTCTCATTAGAAGGTAGACATGGATGGATCCATTCTTACTCCTCTTGTTTTTCACTCTCCTCCTCTTTTTCATCCAAGGAGCTTTCAGGTTCAGTAATTTCTTCTTCCATAGAGTCTTGCAAAACCTTAGTCTCTTCCTTTGGAGGAGAGATTCTCTCAAGATGATCAGTAATATAATAATTTGCATCATAATTTTCCAAACAATAGTTAAGTATAGAAAGACTCTCAGATTTGTAAGGGGCGTCATCGATATTTTCAAGAAAAGAAGTAATTTCATAGGCACCATTAAAAGCAACAAATTCTTCTATTTGTTCTGCATCATAAAAATCATAATTTCCCTTAGCATAAGAAGCTAAGGTTTCATCCTCATTGTACTCACATTGGAAAGCAAGGTGTTTGTGCCTCATAAAGCAACAAGATTCATCCCTGCAGAAAGATATATTATATATTGAGCACAAGTTTTTAGCATACTCATACGATTGATGTATGAGTCTCCATAAGTGTATCCCTTTTTGAGACAAGCGGTATTCCTTGTAATATTCTTGTTGATCCTCGGTGAATCCTCCATGCCAATAAGATCTAGTTTCAAAGAAGTTAGACATTGATTGGCAAGTAAGGAACTAGACATACTATATATATATATATATTTTGATTTTTGATAAAGGACACAAAGATAAAAACTGAAAGGTAAACTAACAAGACTAAAAACAAAGGTAAAGGGTAGTGTGCAACTCCCCTATCTTAGCACTCGGAGTCCCCGGCAACGGCGCCAGAAATTCGCTTGATGGCTTCTCACCCTTCGTAGGTTACCCCAAGTGGAAGGTGGAGATGTAGCGCAGCAGCAAGTTTCCCTCGGTGAAGATACCAAGGTTTGTCTCCCAGTAGGACTCCGGAGATGATAAGTAGGTGTCAGCGGCGCAACTGACGTGGACCTCCACACAGACACAGACAACTTTGTTCCCAACGAAGTTCAGAGAGGTTGTCAATCTCTCCGGTCTTGTTGTTCACAAAGGGTAAAACACAAGGGATAATGATAGCAAGTAAAAGCAGTAAAGTAAATATAGTGTGGGAACAATAATAAGGATATGGACCGGGATACGTGATGTTCACTAGTGATGTCTGTCTCCCAAAAGACGATAAAACTGCTATTCGAGGTAAACAAATTACAGAAGGGCAATTGACAGGATTATGAACGCACCGCAATGCTAACTATGCTACAAAAGAAAGGAAGAGGTTCAAAAGCACGGGCAGTACGCCAAAATAAGTAGACCGAAATCCATCTGCATCTACTACTAATCATCCACCTTGAGATATCTATCTAGAACATCTCGCTGGTATTAAGTTGTGAGCCCCACCCAAAGTGTAAACCCAAAGCAACAGACAACTGCATCAAAAAGAACTTTGCGTAAAGTAAACAGTCCTTGCAACAGCGGTTACAAGCACCGTTGTTTTCCCCCTTGTGGCAACAGCACATCCCCTAGACTCATGTTTCTGTCACTCAAGCGTGTCATAGGGAGGGGGCATGAACCCACAATCAAGCATAACGTTCCCTCTTGGAGTCACTACCTACTACTTGGCCAAAGCAATAAACAGCAACGAAGAACATGCAAGAATTACTTAGGAACAAAAATATAAGAGATAAAAACCAAATATATTACTCTATCACAATCTGAACATAATCTCATAATCCATCAGATCCCATCAAACTCAGCATAGCAACAGCAGAAATATTACACAGGTGCCTCGATCATGTAGGGCATCTCACGAGGTCTAAACAATGAAGATCAAAGAGGGGAGGAGGACATCACATAGCTACTGATCACGGACCCATGGTCCAAGGAAAACTACTCACGAGACATCCGGGGAGCATCCATGGTGGAGAGGAGACTCCCGGAGGTCAATCCTCCCTCCGGCAGGGTGCCGGGAAGAGGTCTTTTGGTGCTCCCGATCTCGGAAGCGCGGCGGCGGCGGAACAGAGGCGAGTTTGCGGAATAGGGTTCTGTCTTCGGAGTTTCCCCGTGACGGAGAATAAATAGGCGAAGGGGGGCAGCCAGAGGTGGACCAGGGGCCCAAGGCGCCCCCCTGTCGCGGCCAGGGGTGGGTCCGCGCCGGGTGGCCGCCTGGGCCCCCCTGGCTCCCCTCTGGCCCCACTCGAGCTCTTCGTGAAGCTTCCTTCACGCTGATTTTTTATCTGAATTTTTCCGAATTTTTTTGGCACTTTTTATATGGGGGAAAACTGAAATAGAAAAACAGCAGAAAACAGGAATTGGCACTGGGGTGCACTGAGTTAATAGGTTAGTCTAAATATGATCAAAAGTGTATGAAAGTGTATCTAGATCATAGCAATATCACACAAAACATGCATGGAGCAAGCAGAAATTATAGATACGTTTTGGACGTATCACGTGCCTAACCGCGTGTGGGATACTATGGGGTCCCCTTTTCTTACCTACCTAGCTTCAAACATTTCCAGGGGTGGCCCAAGCTGATTTTACCATTTGAAAACCATGCATATATGTCTATCGGGTAGCTCCTGGCAGATATTCTTTAAAACAACCTGGGTCAGTGGGGACATTGTTTCCTTGTTGTTCCAACCTGTCCGACTGAGGAACCAGACTCATGTGAGAATTCACCGGCAATCCAAACCCGAGGCATACGGTAGAGACCAGATCGAGAGCGCGGCCAGCTCCTGAGCTGGATGTCGACTCACCGGGGTCCACCCGGATTTGTTCATTGTTAGCTAGAGGGACCTGTTGATGAGGACATCCCTACTACCAACACATCTCCAGTTCGTCATGAAGAACAAGTTGATTCAACAAAGAAGAAGGATGATGAAATCAGAATTGGACCTATTACAAGAGCTCCTGAAAAGTTGATAGAACAACAGGCGAACTCGCTCTTAATAGATTCTGATGTGTCATGTACTGAGAACTTTATACTGCCTAAATCTTTGTATGTTTGCATAATCAGGTATCATGACGAAGACGAGGATCCAGAAGGAGGAGAAGATAAAAGAAGCTCCAACTTTCGGACGTCCGACGTCGGAGGCCAGGAGCTACGATGCCTCGATGACTTCAAGTTACAGAAGGGTTGCTATTTTCGGCGGACATCCGATGGGTTTCGGACATCCGACACGACGGACATCCGACATGGAACGGACGTCCGACATGAAGATCTTCGCGACGGCCCCCGAGTACAGTACCTATGTCAAAACAGCCGGAAGTCCGACACGATTCGGATGTCCGACGCATCGGACGTCCGAAACCCATCGGACGTCCGAAACTGCCTACGCGCAGATCTGACGGGTGGCGGCCTTGTATCCGAGTTTGACACCCCCTAGTTTATAAATACCGGACCCCCTGCGAGTTTAAGGGTTAGACCACGTTTAGATAAACCCTAGTTCTTGAGAATAGCTCCAAGCTTTCATCTTGAATCATATACTTCAATTCGTATCGATCTGAAGTGTTGCTACTGCAAGTTTTGTGTGATCTGTTGTTCCACTGGTAATTAGTAGATTGCAAATTACCGTCTCGTGGTCGAAGGCTACATTGCGAAAGTGTGTGAAGTTGTGAATATCCAAAGGGTAGAGATCTGTCGCATTGGCAATAGGGATCTAGCAAGGAGAGTTCATCGGCTACATACAAGTTATCTATCATCGCCCTCATATTCACTGTTCGCCTACTGAGAAGATCGGGCCACCCCATATCATCTTGGTATCAGATTTCCAGTGTTTCCTCAGTAAGCATCCACCAAATCCATCTATTAGATTGTTTTTGTTTTCGTCCTATCTAGAAAAAGCCATACAAAATTATTAGGGTTTATAGTTTTGCCATAACTTAGATTGCATCGGAGTCATTGTTTTAGTTTGTTGTTTACTGTAGCAGTACTGTAGCAATTTTCGTCAAGTTTGGAATAGTGTCAGAAAAATAAAAAAAAGAGAGCGAAAAAGAGAAAAGTTCAAAAAAAAAGAGAGAAAGAAGTGTGATAAAAAAGAGTTATCCAAGAGTGCAAAGAGATATAAAAGTGCTAGAAAGGACATATCACCGTGGTGATCTTTTGAGAGGCCTGTCTTCTTTTGTCTCCACTGTGTGAGTTTTTCCTTGGGTTTGTATCACACGATCAGCACTAGGACTTGACTTCGGTGTAGTTAGGGTTCCATACCTATAACTCCACCACATATATCCTGCTTTGTCGTGTGTTCACTCTTTTACTCGGGTATTCACGTCATCACATCCGTGCACTAGTCCTCCATCCGAACGGGTACGCATTACTATTCACTTTGGAACGGTAAGATTCACCTTTTCTTGTCAGTTTTGAGTGAGTTGTGAGGGTCCACCAAAAGATTTTGATTTAGTGCACTAACCTACTAATCATGTCTCAAAGTGGTTTTGATGTGATGCAGAAACAGGACAAGGATGCGCCAGTTACATGGGAGTCATATGAAGGTCTCCGTGATCACTTGACTGGGCTGTTTACTAAATCCGCTGATGCGATTGATACAAATGTTCAAGAGGTCCAACTGAAAGTGGACGCGACTGAAGCTGCAGTCAGCACTATGCAACAACAACTTGCTGCTATACAACAGAGCCTCCAACAAATGACAACATCTGTCACTGGCGCTATTGTACAACACCAACCTGACGCTCAGGAAGATGATGGTAGTGTCCATGGCGACAATGCTGATTTGAGGGGCAATCAGGGCCATGTGCGTGGTGCTCCAGGGCCGGTTCGCCAACCTCCACTTGGTTTTGGTGCGCGTCGTCTACCCATTCAGGAAGAAGATGTCTTGAGCAAGCCCAAGTTTAACATCCCCAAATTTGAAGGTTCCACGGACGTGGAAGAATACCTCACCTGGGAGCTTAAGATGGAAAAATTATGGCGTTTGCATGATTATTCGGAGGAGAAGAATATCAAGATTGCTTCTTCCGAGTTTGACGGTTATGCCTTGCGTTGGTGGGAGAGTGTGTTGACCGATATACAAGAAACCGATGGCAGCCTATTCGTACATGGCGTGACATGAAGGCGACCATGAAAGCTCGGTTTTTCCCACTAATTACTTACAGACAGTTTTTGATAAATTGCAAAAATTGAAGCAAGGTACTATGTCCGTTGATGCATACTATATGGAGATGGAGATGTTGCTGCAACGTGCGCGAGTTCGCGAAGAGGTTGAGATGACTATGTAACATTTTCTCCATGGGCTGAAATTTAACATCAAGAGTATTGTGCGGCATCACCAATACTATAATATGAATGATCTATTGCATCTTGCAAGGGAGGCTGAGTCCCAGCTTTCAGAAGAGGCACAACTGAAGTCCAGATACTCCACATCTAGCAGATTTTCTCCAAGGACATCGTCAGCCGCGCCTATGGAGAATCATGGTGCCAATACTCGGGCTTCTTCTTCAGTTTCCAAGACAGCCTCCAATGGTTCTATGGCCAAGAAGCCAACTGCTCCTGCCACTAGTGCAAGTTCCAACATGTCTACCGCTCGCAATCGTGAGATGACTTGTCACTCTTGCGGTAATCCGGGTCACTTTAAGAGAGATTGCACGAACCGAAAGGTCATGTTCATTAATGAAGACACCGGCGAGTATGAAACCGGTGATGATGAAGACCCCGACGCATTCAATGACGAGGGATACAATAGTGAAGAAGGCATGGATGCTTTTCCATCGCATGCTCCTAATATTATTGTGTCACAACATGCTTTTACTGTGCAGCCCAAATCTGAGTCTCAGCGCTACAATTTGTTCCAAACCAAAGAATTAGTTGGCCCCAATAAAGCTTGCAAAGTGATCATTGATAGAGGTAGCTGCCGCAACCTCGCAAGCAAGGAGTTATGTGCCAAGCTAAATCTGAAATACTTACCTCACCCGAATCCTTATTATGTCCAATGGTTGAGTGACAGTGGTGAGATGAAGGTGAATCACATGGTGCACGTAAATTTTGAGATAGGCCCATACAAGGATTCCATCGATTTTGATGTGGTGCCGATGACAGTTTGCCATCTATTATTGGGTCGGCCGTGGTTATATGATCGCCATGTGCAACACAATGGCCAAGCCAATACATATCATTTGGAGTTCAAGGGCAAGAAAGTTAATCTCCATCCTATGTCCCCACAGCAAATTGTGAATGAGTCTCGTCAGAAGGTAGAGGTGAATTTAGAACCAACACGAGAGAACAATGTCATAGCTGTGAGTGATAATATAACGAAAAGTGTGAGAGAGACTAGTTTGCTTACATTAGCCACCAAAGAAGACATGAGAGAATTTAGTGAGGATCCTACAGCCATGCCACTTGTTCTTATGTACAAAGGCGAGGTATTGCTTTCTAATGATAATCATCCTCTTTCTTCTAGTGTGTCTACTGTTTTGCAGGATTATGATGATGTGTTTCCGGCGGAGGTTCCAGCAGGCTTACCACCCTTGCGTGGTATTGAGCACCAAATTGATTTTATTCCGGGAGCTACACTTCCCAACCGGGCACCATACAGGACCAATCCCCAAGAGACGAAGGAAATTCAGCAACAAGTACAAGCGCTTTTGGATAAAGGGTATATTCGTGTTGTTCCTGTTATTTTGATTCCTAAGAAAGATGGTACATGGCGTATGTGCGTAGATCGTAGAGCTATAAATAATATCACTATTCGATATCGCCATCCTATTCCACGTTTAGTGGATATGCTTGATGAATTGAGTGGTGCTGCTATTTTCTCTAAAATTGATTTGCGTAGTGGATACCATCAAATTGGGATGAAAGAAGGGGATGAATGGAAAACTGCTTTCAAAACTAAGTTCAGATTATATGAGTGGTTAGTTATGCCTTTTGGTGTTACTAATGCTCCTAGTACTTTCATGAGATTAATGAACCATGTTTTGAGAGAGTTTATTGGACATTTTGTGGTTGTGTATTTTGATGATATATTTATTTACAGCCGCACTGAATTTGAACATGCTAATCATATTAGACAAGTTTTGCAAGTGTTGCGTGATGCTAAATTATATGCTAATCTTGAGAAGTGCACATTTGCAAAAGATAAGGTCATATTTCTGGGATATGTTGTATCTAAGCATGGGGTAGAAGTTGATTCTTCTAAAATTTAAGCAATTCAAAATTGGCCTACTCCCATGAATGTTAGTCAAGTACGAAGTTTTCACGGTCTTGCCGGTTTTATTGACGTTTTGTGAAAGACTTTAGTACTATTGCTACACCGTTGAATGAATTGACTAAGAAAGGTGTACCTTTTGTTTGGGGCGTTTCCCAAGACCTTGCATTTGATGAGTTGAAACATTTGCTTACTTCTGCACCATTACTTGCATTACTAGATTTTACTAAGCAATTTGAAGTTGAATGTGATGCTAGTGGTATAGGCATTGGTGGTGTCTTGATGCAAGAAGGTAGACCTATAGCTTATTTCAGTGAGAAGCTTTCTGGTGCTAGATTAAATTATCCTGTTTATGATAAAGAATTGTATGCACTTGATAGAGTTCTTGAAGTTTGGCAACATTACTTGTGGCCAAAAGAATTTATCATACATTCTGATCATGAAGCTTTGAAATATCTGAAAGCTCAATCTAATTTGCATAGACGCCTAGCTAAGTGGGTTGAGTTCATTGAGTCTTTTCCCTACATCATCAAATATAAGAAAGGGAAAGATAATGTTGTTGATGATGCTCTCTCTAGGAAGAACATGTTATTGACACATCTTGATGTTAAAATTCCTGGATTAGAGAGTTTGTGTGATTTATATGCAACTGATCATGATTTTGCTGAACCATATCGTTTGTGTTTGCTTCGAAATGCATGGGACAAGTTCCACATCCATGATGGATTTTTGTTTCGAGCTAACAAACTTTGTGTTCCAGAATCGTCTGTGCGTTTTCTATTGTTGCTGGAATCACATGCAGGAGGATTGATGGGTCACTTTGGGTGTGAGAAGGCACTACTCATGCTTGCTGATAATTTTTATTGGCCCAGGATGAGGCGTGATGTGGATAGGTTTGTTCGACGCTGCATTGTTTGCCACACATCCCAGTCCAAACTGAAGCCTCACGGTTTGTATACTCCACTATCGGCTCCTACCACACCTTGGGAAGATATTAGTATGGACTTTGTGTTTGGATTGCCACGCACTAAATATGGTCATGATAGTATATTTCTGGTAGTGGATAGATTTTCTAAGATGGCACATTTTATTGCATGCCATAAGAGCGCCGATGCGTCGCATGTTGCTAACCTGTTTTTCCAGGGAGATTGTACGCTTGCATGGAGTACCCAAGACAATTGTTTCTGACAGGGATGTGAAGTTTGTAAGCTACTTCTGGAAGACACTTTGGGGAAAGATGGGGACAAAGTTGATGTTCAGCACTACATGTCATCCCCAAACTGATGGTCAAATGGAGGTGGTGAATCGAACATTATCACAATTGCTGCGAGCTATGATCAAGAAGAATCTGCGCGAATGGGAGGAGTGTTTGCCACATGTGGAGTTTGCTTATAACAGGGCAGTACACACTACTACTCAGCAGTGGCATATGGTTTCAAGCCTATTACACCTCTTGATTTGATGCCTCTTCGATTGCAGGAACGAGTTAATATGGAGGCATCCAAACGAGCAGATTATGTGAAGAAGATCCATGAGAAGACCCAAGAGGCTATTGAGAAGCAAGGCAAGAATGTTGCTGCTGCAAGGAACCACTCACGGAAGCAAGTTCTATTTCAGCCTGGAGATATGGTTTGGGTGCATTTGCGCAAGGACAGATTTCCATGGATGAGGGATTCCAAGTTGAAGCCACGTGGTGCTGGTCCTTACAAGGTGTTAGCCAAGATCAATGACAATGCCTACTCGATTGATATTCCCATTGCTGAGTTTGGTGGCGCTAGCAACAGTTTCAGCGTTGCTGATTTATCACCATACATGGGAGATGACCTTGGAGCGTCGAGGTCGACGCCTTTTGAAGGGGGGGGAGATGATGAGGACATCCCTACTACCAACACATCTCCAGTTCTTCATGAAGAACAAGTTGATTCAACAAAGAAGAAGGATGATGGAATCAGAATTGGACCTATTACAAGAGCTCGTGCAAAATTGATAGAACAACAGGTGAACTCGCTCTTAATAGATTATGATGTGTCATGTATTGAGAACTTTATACTGCCTAAATATTTGTATGTTTGCATAATCAGGTATCATGACGAAGACGAGGATCCAGAAGGAGGAGAAGATAAAAGAAGCTCCAACTTTCGGACGTCCGACGCATTTCGGACGTCCGATATCGGAGGCCAGAAGCTATGACGCCTCGATGACTTCAAGTTACAGAAGGGTTGCTATTTTCGGCGGACATCAGACGGGTTTTGGACGTCCGACACGACGGATATCCGACATGGAACGGACGTCCGACATGAAGATCTTCGCGACGGCCTCCGAGTACAGTACCGATGTCAAAACAGCCGGAAGTCTGACATGATTCGGAGTCCCGAGTACAGTACCGACGCATCGGACGTCCGAAACCCATCGGACGTCCGAAACTGCCTGCGCGCAGATCTGACGGGTTGCGGCCTTGTATCCGAGTTTGACACCCCCTAGCTTATAAATACCGGACCCCCTGCGAGTTTTAGGGTTAGACCACGTTTAGATAAACCCTAGTTCTTGAGAATAGCTCCAAGCTTTCATCTTGAATCATATACTTCAATTCGTATCGATCTGAAGTGTTGCTACTGCAAGTTTTGTGTGATCTGTTGTTCCACTGGGAATTAGTAGATTGCAAATTACCGTCTCGTGGTCGACGGCTACGTTGCGCAAGTGTGTGAAGTTGTGAATATCCAAAGGGTAGAGATCTGTTGCATTGGCAACAGGGATCTAGCGAGGAGAGTTCATCGGCTACATACAAGTTATCTATCATCGCCCTCATATTCACCGTTCGCTTACTGAGAAGATCGGGCCACCCCATATCACCTGTCGTTTCGGATCTCTCGGAACTAAATCATAAAATGGTTGCCTTTGATGGGTAGCAATTGAGAGAGATGGACGTGCGTGTGGAGCATTGTAATGGGCAGTTGGTACACCCCTGACGGGTTAACTCTTTTCGAGAAGCTGTGTCCACGGTTATGGACGACTTGAGACCTACTCCTTGTTCATAGACAACAACAACTGAGATAATCTTAATAACTTGATCAATATGTGTGTGCCTTGACTTCTTCTTCTTCGTCGGGATGCGAAGGGGAGGACAAGGATAGGATAGGTGTTATGTTTGCGTAAGTAGCTGATAGCAAGACTTGTTGGAGGCGATTCGTCATCGAATGCTTGGCTTCTTATCTTACTCTCTAGATCGTTAGCCACTTCATAAATGCTAGTGCGGCAACAAACTCACCACTTACCCCATCCTTACCATAAACTACTAGTTATCCTAGAATGACGAGTGATGAAGTCCTTGCAGGGTCAGTCGACCACTACAGTTGGATGCTGAGTACTTCTGTACTCATGATACCACCCCCAAACTCTTTTCAGGGTTCTTGATCGGCAACAGGTATGGTGATCGACGTTTCACGTGGAGACTCGATGACGACTAGTTAGGCGGATCGCGGCGAAGGGCCTAGACCCGTGTGGTTATGGGGATCGATGATTTTCTCTTTGCCAATAGGCATTTGATTGTAGTCTGTACTCAAACATGTATCTTCCGCTGATGTAATGTATTTAAGGCAGTTGTATGCTGATTGTATGAGATGTTGTATCCATGTAGCTGTAATGTTCTGATATCATGTTGGAAATCTGTGGCATATGGCCTTGTCATGTGTCGCGGTGGGACTGATGTGCGAGGTGATGATAGTGATTTCTCGCCCTTCGTTGGTAAACCCCAAGTGGAAGGCGTGATGTCGCACAACAGAAAATTTCCCTCAGTAAAGATACCAAGGTTTGTCTCCAGTAGGACTCCGGAGATGATAAGTAGGTGTCAGCGGCGGAACTGACGCGGACCTGCACACAGACACAAATAACTTTGTTCCCAACGAAGTTCAGAGAGGTTGTCAATCTCTCCGGTCTTGTTGTTCACAAAGGATCAAACACAAGGGATAATGATAGCAACTGAAAGTAAAAGCAGAAAAGGTAAATGAGTGTGGAAACAGTAATGAGGATATGGACCGGGATACGTGATGTTCACCTGTGATGTCTCTCTCCCAAAAGACGATAAAAATGCTATGCAAGGTGAAAAAATTATAGAAGGGCAATTGACAGAATTATGAACGCACCGCAATGCTAACTATGCTAAAAAAGAAAGGAAGAGGCTCAAAAGCACGGGCAGTACGCCAAAATAAGTAGACCGAAATCCAACTGCATCTACTACTAATCATCCACCTTGAGATATCTATCCAGAACATCTCGCTGGTATTAAGTTGCGAGCCCCACCCAACGTGTAAACCCAAAGCAAGAGACAACTGCATTAAAAATCACTCTGCGTAAAGTACACAATCCTTGCAATCGAGTTACCGTTGTTTTCCCCCTTGTGGCAACAGCACATCCCCTAGACTCATGTTTCTGTCACTCAAGCGTGTCATCGGGGTCATGAACCCACAATCGAGCATAATGTTCCCTCTTGGGGTTACTACCTACTACTTGGCCAAAGCAATAAATAGCAACGGATAACATGCAAGAATTACTTAGTAAGAAAAATATAAGAGATAAGAACCAAATATATTACTCAATCACAATCTGAACATAATCTCATAATCCATCAGATCCCATCAAACTCAGCATAGCAACAACAGAAAGATTACAAAAGTGCCTCGATCATGTAGGGAAGCTCACGAGGTCTAAACCATGAAGAACAAAGAGGGGAGGAGAACATCACATAGCTACTGATCACGGACCCATGGTCCAAGGAAAACTACTCACGAGACATCCGGGAAGCATCCATGGTGGAGAGGAGACTCCCGGAAGTCGGCCCTCCCTCTGGAAGGGTGCCGGGAAGAGGTCTTCTGGTGCTCCCGATCTCGGAAGCGCGGTGGCGGCGGAACAGAGGAGAGATCGTGAAAAAGGGTTCCGTCTTCGGAAGTTTCCCGTGACGGAGAATATATAGGCGAAGGGGGGCAGCCAGGGGGGCCACCAGGGGTCCAGGCGCCCCCCTGGCGCGGCCAGGGCCTAGGGCGCGCCACCAGGGCGTCTGGGCCCCTGGTGGCGGCCCTCTGGCCCCACCCAGGTTCTTCCGGAAGGTTCCTTCACGCTGATTTTTTATCTGATTTTCCCGAATTTTTGGAGCACTTTTTATATGGGCGAAAACTGAAATAGAAAAACAGCAGAAAACAGGAACTGGCACTGTGGTGCACTGAGTTAATAGGTTAGTCCAAATATGATCAAAAGTGTATGAAAGTGTATCTAGATCATAGCAATATCACACAAAACATACATGGAGCAAGCAGAAATTATAGATACGTTTTGGAAGTATCAACATCCCCAAGTTTAATTCCTTCTCGTCCTCGAGTAGGTAAATGATAACGGCATAATTTCTGTGGTGACATGCTAGCAACCATATAAGAACTTTGAAAAGTAAAGCAATCAAGGTTAGAGATTCAATTCAAGTCATAACATGCAAGAAACTATATTAGCATTGAAACAAGTAACAAAAGAACATTAGGTGCAAGAGCTCTCGTTGTCCGTGACTCGAATGTCTCCAAATGGTGTTTGCGTGCAAGAAGGGGGATAGGGAATACGAGAAAAACATTTATTTGTTGAGAACTCAAGCTACTAAAGTTTCACACTTGGTCTTTGTCTGGAATCTTATCTTGACTCGTCCCCAGACCACTAGCCAGGTACAAGTCAATTTGATCTACTCCTTTTTCAATATTTTGAGCACTCATGCAATGGATGAGCGTAAGCACGAGAGTTGACATTTAGGATGGCAAAGAGAGGAGTAAGGAGGAGGAAGACAAAAAAGGAGGAGAAAGGCTCACATCAATGAGGACAATCATAGGCAAGAGATGCCAAATGATAGATATGATGTGAGGAGTAGGGATTGCCATGCAACGGATGCACATACGAGCTAGGAAGCTCTCCAATGGAACTAGTGGGGGTGCATCTAACTTGCTCGCTCATGAAGACCTAGAGCTTGTTTGAGGAGGCTCATCCTTGGAATATGCAAGCCAAGTTCTATAGTGTGAAGGTCCCCACATAGCTATATGCATAAAGATCATCTCTATGGATTAAAAGGATATAAAGGGAGTACTAGTGTGGATCTCTCAAAAGGATAGTAGTGTTGCCCCTTTCTCTCTTTTCATTTATTTTTCTCTTTTTTCTCTTTTTTTATATTTTTTTGGTGGCCTCAATGGCTCTTTCTATTTAACTCTCATTTGTCCTCTTTGGGAGCTTTTATTGTGTCCACTTTGGGATCTTTTCCTCACTTAAGGGCAACAATCTATTTTACAAGAAGGTAAAGGAGATCTTTCACACTTTACAAGGTACTCAAAATCATAAAGAAGATGTAACTATCATGATGTATGCAATGTATGTCGCTGCCAGTGTAGCAGGAACATGTATGACATGAAGATTAAGTCATGAATAGGTGGATGTTGCATGGCAATATATCTCGGAAAGGCTATGGAAATGCCTTGATAGGTAGGTATGGTGGCTGTTTTGAGGAAAGATATAAGGAGGTTTATGATGAAAGAGCGTATCATGCCAAGGGTTTGGATGTACCGGCGAAGGTGGACACCAACTCTCGGAGTGAGAAGAAGGCAATGCACGGCACGGGAAAGGCCAGCAAAATATGGGAAGGTGGAAGTGTCAACTTTCAATACTTACATTAGTCCGAAGAACTCATGCACTTATTATCGGTAACTCTCACTCTAATAAGGAGGTTCACAAAGAGACAAGTACCCCGAGGAGGAGTGTATGGGGGTTTGGTTATCCTTGCGCATCCTCGACTCATTGTACGTGAGTGTACTCTAATATTCGATCCCTCCAAAGATTAGTGATCCATCTAGTAGCTAGAGTTCTCAACTAGTTTTGTAGGTTTTGAAAATACACACGGATTGCCCAAAATACGACACCTATCACTAATAGGCTAGAGCTCTTGACACCAAAAGTTCAAACATTACTCACATCAATACCTCAAAACTATTGCAAGTTACTACTAGAATTAAATAGCAACCTCAATTTCCTACTTTCAAGACAAAACACAACTCAGTGCAACAACCAACTCTCTTTAACAAGATAAACATGAAAACTAAAAAGAGTTCCAGCAACAAACTAAACAAAATCCAAGGCTCTTGCTAAAGAGAAACTAAGACTAAAACTAAACATGGCAGCAACTATGAAAAGATAAAGAACACACAACAGTAAAAAGATAAGCAGGAAGAATCCTATGATGTGTTCTAGATTTTGAAAGTGGAACGTGTTTCTCTCCCACAAAAAGTAAGATGGGGTCTAACTTGTTATGACCAGCAAGCAAAACTAAAGGAAACTAAAAATAAAACCTAAGAGCGAGACGCTCCAAGCATAGCACATAATGCATGAAGTGATAAAAATATAGTGAGACGAAGGACGAACTGATGATTGTTGATGGAGAAGGGGATGCACGGGGGCATCCCCAAGTTTAGACGCTTGAGTATCCTTGAATATTTGTTGGGGATGCATGGGGGCATTCCCAAGCTTAAGCGCTTGACACTCCTGGATCTTCTTTCATCATATTCCATCGCAAACTTGAAAACTCCCTTCATACATAACTCATCATAAGCTGATTAGAGAGGTTAGTACCCTTAATAAAATAATTTTTTCCCACTGGATATAAAGATATTATTTGAAGAGCTACTGTTTCTCAAGAGTGCCAAAAGGTTTTTGCAAAGAAAAAGCAAGCTTAAGGTTTGGAAAAGTAAGGAGAGACAAAACGTGGCAGAATCTGTGAAAAACAGAACAGAAGGTAGTAAAGAATTTTTTAGGGGCACTTCTGCAACTCAAATCAAAAAACTCAGAACATACGAAAGTTTCACAATTGTATAGATCATGCTGTCAAAAACATTCAGATCAAAAAGATGATCTGGTGATTTGATTCGAATTTTTATGTCAAGGGACAGAATCTGTTTTCTGGAAAGCATGTCACAACTTTTGCTTCCCTTATCGTAAGTGGATATAACTTGGCACAAAGCTGAAAAATAAAGATACAATGATGTTGCTACAGTAGTAACAAACATCAAGACACAACAAAAGCAAAAAGAAACCTAAATTGATTGCGGTCTGCCTCCCGAAAGCGCTTTCTTTTATGCCTTTAAGCTAGGCATGATGCAAAAGAAGAATCAAGTTTTATCAAGAGAAAGAGAATAACTAGCCCGAGTAACGGACTCAAAAGGTAACTTGATTTTATTTCTAGGGAAGTGTTCCATCCCTTTATTGAGAGGGAATTGGAACTTTATATTCCCCTCTTTCATGTGAATAACCGCACCAACGGTGCGAAGAAAAAGACGTCCCAAAATAATTGGACACAAAGGTTCACACTCTGTATCCATAACAATAAAATCAACGGGAACATAGTTGTCATTGACAATGATAAGAACAGCGTCGATCTTCCCCAAAGGTTTCTTTACGGAAGAATCAACAAGACGAACACCAAAAGAACAAGGCTCAAAGGGCTTCAATTCAAACATATCAAATATTCTTTTGGGCATAACGGAGGTACTAGCTCCAACATCACATAAAGCATAGCAAGAGAAGTTATTTAATTTAATTTTGATCATAGGGTCCCAACCATCATCTAGCTTCCTAGGTATGGAGGCTTCTGCTCTAAGCTTCGCCTCCCTAGCTTTGATGAGAGCATTTTTGATATGCTCCGTGAAGGCAAGATTAAGTGTGCTAGTGTGGGGGTCTCTAGACATTTTGTGTAGCAAGCTAATAACTTCTGAGAGGGTGCAACTATCAAGCAACTATCAAAATCAATATCACTACTATCAAAGGTGGTAGTAGTGTCGTCTAGGCTCACTTGTTTGAAGCCCTCTATGTTCATAGGAGTTTCTTCATTTTCGGTTGAGGTATTAGCATCACCATTAATAGGTCCAACGGGACTAGGAGTGCATTGGGTGCTAATAGTTTGGGTGTCCTCAACAATTTGGATAGTGGCAACTGTGTGGTGCGTAGGAAGGCTCTTAATTCTATCCTCTTCCTCTTTTTCTCTAGCCCACCTTTCTTTAAGTTTAGCCATCATCCTAATATTTTCATTAATTTGAAATTGGATAGCATTAATAGGAGTGGCCTTATTCTCCTCAAGGGGAGAGGTTCTAATTTTAAGCATCTCAATATCAAGGGCTAAGCTTTCTACCTTCAAAGAGAGATTATCTAATTTAGCTAATTTCTCCTCTACATTTTTATTGAAGGCCTTTTGGGTAGTGATAAAGTCTCTAAGCATGCTTTCTAATTCAGAAGAGGGGTTCTTGTTGCTAGGGTAGGTGTTGTTGTTCCCATAGTTGGATGGAAACGGTCTAGGATTGCTAGCAAAATTACCCCTATAAGCATTGTTGTTGAAGTTGTTTTTAGCAATAAAGTTCACATCTACTTGTTCTTGGGCAACCAAAGAATTTAAAGGGACATCACGAGGATCAATAGAGGGTTGCTTGGTAAGTAGAGACATAATTAAGTCAACATTTTCATTGAGGGAGGTAATTTCCTCGACAGAGTTTACCTTCCTACCTGTTGGAGCGCGTCCGGTGTGCCATTGGGAATAATTGGTCATCATCTCATCAAGAAGCTTTGTGGCAGCACCAAGTGTAGTTGACATAAAGGTTCCTCCCGCGGCCGAATCTAACAGGTTCCGCGAGGTAAAGTTCAAGCCTGCATAAAAAGTCTGGATAACCATCCAGGTAGTCAAACCATGTGTAGGGCATTTCTTAACAAGATATTTCATTCGTTCCCAAGCATGGGCAACGTGTTCATTATCCAATTACTTAAAATTCATAATATTACTCCTTAATTGGATAATTTTAGCAGGTGGGTAGTACTTCCCTATAAAAGCATCTTTGCACTTATCCCAAGAATCTATGCTATTCCTAGGCAAAGATTGAAACCAGATTTTAGCGTCTCCCCTTAAAGAGAAAGGAAAGAGCTTGAGCTTAAAAATATCACCTTCTACTTCTTTATACTTTTGCATATCACATAATTCAAAAAAATTGTTCAAGTGTAAAGCAGCATCATCTCCAGCACCAGAGAATTGATTGTCGTGACTAGTGAAGTCACACAACTTGGTGTTTTCAGTGGAACCCATAGCAGCAAGTGTGGCAGATTTTTTTGTGATTTTTGATATAAGACACAAAGATAAAAACTGAAAGGTAAACTAACAAGACTAAAAAACAAAGGTAAAGGGTAGTGTGAAACTCCCCTATATTAGCACTCGGAGTCCCCGGCAACGGCGCCAGAAATTTGGCTTGATGTGCGAGGTGATGATAGTGATTTCTCGCCCTTCGTTGGTAAACCCCAAGTGGAAGGCGTGATGTCGCACAACAGAAAATTTCCCTCAGTAAAGATACCAAGGTTTGTCTCCAGTAGGACTCCGGAGATGATAAGTAGGTGTCAGCGGCGGAACTGACGCGGACCTGCACACAGACACAAATAACTTTGTTCCCAACGAAGTTCAGAGAGGTTGTCAATCTCTCCGGTCTTGTTGTTCACAAAGGATCAAACACAAGGGATAATGATAGCAACTGAAAGTAAAAGCAGAAAAGGTAAATGAGCGTGGAAACAGTAATGAGGATATGGACCGGGATACGTGATGTTCACTAGTGATGTCTCTCTCCCAAAAGACGATAAAACTGCTATGCGAGGTGACCAAATTACAGAAGGGCAATTGACAGAATTATGAACGCACCGCAATGCTACCTATGCTACAAAAGAAAGGAAGAGGCTCAAAAGCACGGGCAGTGCGCCAAAATAAGTAGACCGAAATCCAACTGCATCTACTACTAATCATCCACCTTGAGATATCTATCCAGAACATCTCGCTGATATTAAGTTGCGAGCCCCACCCAAAGTGTAAACCCAAAGCAACAGACAACTGCATTAAAAAGCACTCTGCGTAAAGTAAACAATCCTTGCAACCGCGGTTACAAGCACCGTTGTTTTCCCCCTTGTGGAAACATCACATCCCCTAGACTCATGTTTCTGTCACTCAAGCGTGTCATCGGGGGACATGAACCCACAATCGAGCATAACGTTCCCTCTTGGGGTTACTACCTACTACTTGGCCAAAGCAATAAACAGCAACGGAGAACATGCAAGAATTACTTAGGAACAAAAATATAAGAGATAAGAACCAAATATATTACTCAATCACAATCTGAACATAATCTCATAATCCATCAGATCCCATCAAACTCAACATAGCAACAGCAGAAAGATTACAAAAGTGCCTCGATCATGTAGGGCATCTCACGAGGTCTAAACCATGAAGAACAAACAGGGGAGGAGAACATGACATAGCTACTGATCACGGACCCATGGTCCAAGGAAAACTACTCACGAGACATCCGGGAAACATCCATGGTGGAGAGGAGACTCCCGGAGGTCGGCCCTCCCTCCGGCAGGGTGCCGGGAAGAGGTCTTCTAGTGCTCCCGATCTCAGAAGCGCGGCGGCGGCGGAACAGAGGAGAGATCGTGAAAAAGGGTTCTGTCTTCGGAAGTTTCCCGTGACGGAGAATATATAGGAGAAGGGGGGAAGCCAGGGGGGCCACCAGGGGTCCAGGCGCCCCCCTGGCGCGGCCAGGCCCTAGGGCGCGCCACCAGGGCGCCTGGGCCCCTGGTGGTGGCCCTCTGGCCCCACCCAGGTTCTTCCGGAAGGTTCCTTCACGCTGATTTTTTATCTGATTTTCCCGAATTTTTGGAGCACTTTTTATATGGGGGAAAACTGAAATAGAAAAACAGCAGAAAACAGGAACTGGCACTGTGGTGCACTGAGTTAATAGGTTAGTCCAAATATGATCAAAAGTGTATGCAAGTGTATCTAGATCATAGCAATATCACACAAAACATGCATGGAGCAAGCAGAAATTATAGATACGTTTTGGACGTATCAGGGACCGATATGTGCTTCATCCCCGGATCTGGATGGAAACATCCATATCTGGAATAATACCGCATATCAGGCCTTTCAACTTGGTATCAGAGCCTTACCGACCGTAGGATCCTTTTCTGGCCGAAGTCGAGTCTAGACAAAAACTATTTTGTAGTTACTAAGTTAGTTATCGGAGAGTCAGAATATTTTTACTCCTTACCCTTGCTTTGGTCAGGACAAGTGTCGTAAGTGTATTAATTCTCGACTTATCCCCTTCAAACTCTAGGATCTCTAGTAAGTGGAGTTTTGGAACTGTTACAATGCCTTGCTTGCAGCGTATTGTCTCGATTCCGATCTCAGGTTTGGGAATTCCTGTAGTACCTTTAGCTTCTCCGACTCCGGATAACATCTTGGTCATCCATTGACTTCATTCCTTTTGCCTAGTGTCCTCACGATCTGAGTGAGAATGATTCCCTTGATCGTCGCTTTGAACTATCGTTCTTCCTCTTGATCTCCTGATGGTTTCGTCCTTCGATGTCGCCATCTCTCTGCGGAAAGTTTCTCGATGGAGGTTCGTCGTCAAAATGGAGCAGAGTCCCTTGTTGGTGGTGTTGAAGATTGTCGACTATTTTTTCTCTCCCCTCCTCTCCCCCGGATCGTCCAAAATCTTGGGACGAGATCCCTTGTTGGTGGTGTTGTCTTGTAACAGCCCAGGATTTTCACCCAAATTAAAATTTTGTTTGTTGCTTTATTTTGTTGCTTGCCTGTATTGTTTACGGTGTTTGCTTCGCTGAATTATTAATCGGTGAATATTCCCCCCTTTTATCTCATACCGGACGGAGACCGACCCTTGCCACCCTGACACTCGACCTTTGCGACAACGGGTTAAACCCGATCACCGTCACAAAAACCAGCACAGGACCAGCCTTCACCCTCGGTGCGAAAACCCCCGTTTATATTTAATTGGGTTATTATTTTCTCGGGCGGTGTTTCGAATTTTGTGCGATTCCGACTTCGTCGGGTAGGTGAACATTTGGATGTGCCAAGTATAGTAGCCGGTGTAAGTCCTGTGGCGTATTTTACAAAATGTCGCGCGTGCCTTTAGTTGGACCCCCGGATTCCCCGCTTATCTTCGTATTATAGCCCACCCGAAAAACCGGGCCCAAAATATACAATTTTGTGGGCCAAATCACCTTCCAAACAGCCCCTACTATAAATAGTAGGTGTTACCCTACCAAAATAGGAAAACACTAGCCTAGCACCTCAATTTCAGTGCTCCTCCTCTCCACAGCCTCCACATGGAGAACCAGCCACCAACCACCTCAGATCCAGATCCTGCGATCCCAGCCGTCCGATCTGGATCGCCTGGTCCTCACGGCGCCACGTCACCAGACGGACCTCCACGCCCGAGCTCCCCCGTGGAGGCCGCCGCCGCCCCAACCCCGGCGAGACCCCAGCCGCCCTGCCGTGCAGCTTAGGTCGCTTCTCCTCCTCCTCACGGTCGTGCCTCTCCTTCATCTCTTCCCTCTCCTCCCGCCTCTAGCCTTTTCCTCTTCTCCTCTTTTCCCCAAGCCGCCATGGACGCCCAGCCGAAGCTCAAGCCGCCCCGCCCTAGGACTTCACCGGCGATGGAAACCATACCGATCCGCCGTCCTCCACCCATGCGAGCCCGTCCCTGCCTCGCTCCTCGCCAGATCCGGCGAGCTCCGGCCGATGGAAGCCGCCGCCGCCGTACAGACTTCTTCGGGACGAGCCCCGCGGCCACGAACCGCTGCGCCCGCGCATGGGCCGCGCAACGACCCTTGGCCCACCAGCGCCAGGCCACGGCCCGTCTCCCCCATGCACTATCCATCGCCCCGGGAGCTGCCCTGCAATCTCTCGCCCACGCCGCGAGCTGGGCCTTGGCCCAAGGGTGAGCGCCCCCTTTTTTTGTTTTTTTTGCTGCTGCTGTTATTGGGCCAGGCCCAGTTATGGTTGCTGCTGCTGTTTAGCGCCCTAAGCGCTATTTAATTATCTAGCACTCACTCTGTTTAGGCCCATGTGCAGTAGATTCGGCCGAGTAGTTTTTTCCTTTTCTGGTTTTAATTAGTTGCAGATTGTATTAATTTTTGCGATGCCCGTATCTTTTTAACGGTAGCTCAGATCGCGACGCTTTAAACATTAAAGTTGCTTAGAATTTCGTGTAGATTATTAAAATGTGCTCCTTTGCCATGTTTGACTTGTCTACATGTTCTCTTTCTGCTATTTACGTCGCATGCCACCATAAATGAAATATGCCGTATCTTTTTAACCGTTGCTCCAATTAAAATGTTCCTTACATGTAACTTGACTAGAATTGTGTGTAGATTGTGTTTGTGCTATTGTTTGCTATTGTTAACCAATATAAAATATGGTTTAGGGAAGAATAGTACCAAATTCTTAAAATTTACCGTGGGGTACTTAGTGATATGCCATGTTAAAGGTGTTACCTCATTTAAGTTGACTAGCATAGATAGTTTACTTTATGCTTCACCTTTTGCCATGATTGTGTGACATGCCATGCTTGAGTGAGATGCCATGTTAACAACCTTTGCTCATGTTGTGTAGCTAAATAACTTGAACCCTTGCTAAATGTGCGGTATCGTCGTGTGTGACGAGTACTCCACTTAACATGTTAGTACTCCCATGTCTCGTGTTGCTTTCTTGTTGTTGATTGCTCATGATTTCTTCATAGTAATAGATTCTTGCTCGTCGATTGCTTTCCAGTGTTTCATTCCCGTGTGCTCCCGCGGTTACTCTTGGAGACGGTGCGAGCTCGTGATTGTCTACACCTTCGGAACCCGACTTATCAACAGGCAAGGACTATACATTACTTATGATCCATTCTATTATAACCAACGGTTTGCATGATAGTATAGGTTATCTTCGATGTTTGATACTACCACATGTTTACAGCCTCTCTTAAACCGATACAGCCATGTCCCCTCCCAGCAAACCATGTACTGCTATGTTACTATTGCTCGTTGCTCAGCCCCTGCTTAGTATGCATGCTTAGGATGCTACGAATGTTAACTTGTTACTCCTTGGTTTGGCCTATCACCATTATTATATTGATGTGGATGATGTGATTATTATAATGTTGACTCTACTCGACGAAGGATGGAAGGTCTAGGCTATCCCGCCCCGACGCTTTGTTCCATTCGAGTCACCTAGGATCCGAGTTCTGGGTATTGGTTTTAACACTGAGCGTGCCTAACCGCGTGTGGGATACCATGGGGGTCCCCTTTTCTTACCTACCTAGCTTCAAACATTTCCAGTGGTGGCCCAAGCTGATTTTACCATTTGAAAACCATGCATATATGCCTGTCGGGTAGCTCCTTGCAGATATTCTTTAAAACAACCTGGGCCAGCAGGGACATGGTTTCCTTGTTGGTCCAACCTGTCCGGCTGAGGACACGGACTCATGTGAGAATTCACTGACAATGCAAACCCGAGGCATATAGTAGAGACCAGATCGAGAGCACGGTCGGCTCCTAAGCTGAATGTCGACTCACCGGGGGCCACCTGGATTTGTTCGTTGTTAGCTAGAGGGACCTGTCGTTTCGGATCTCTCGGAACTAAATAATAAAATGGTTGCCTATGATGGGTAGCAACTGAGAGATATGGGCCTGCGTGTGGAGCCTTGTAATGGGCAGTTGGTACACCCCTGCAGGGTTAAATCTTTTCGAGAAGCCGTGTCCATGGTTATGGACGACTTGAGACCTACTCCTTGTTCATAGACAACAACAACTGAGATAATCTTAATAACTTGATCAATGTGTCTGTGCCTTGACTGCTTCTTCTTCGTCGGGATGCGAAGGGGAGGACAAGGATAGGATAGGTGTTATGTTTGCGTCAGTAGTTGATAGCAGGACTTGTTGGAGGCGATTCCTCATCGAATTCTTGGCTTCTTATCTTACTCTCTAGATCGTTAGCCACTTCATAAATGCTAGTGCGGCAGCAAACTCACCACTTACCCCATCCTTACCGTAAACTACTAGTTATCCTAGAATGACGAGTGATGAATTCCTTGCTAGGTCAGTTGACTACTACAGTTGGATGATGAGTACTTCTGTACTCATGATACTACCCCAAAACTATTTTCAGGGTTCTTGATCGACAACATTTATGGTGATCGACGTTTCACGTGGAGACTCGATGATGACTAGTTAGGCGGATCCCGACGGAGGGCCTGGACCCGTGTGGTTATGGGGATCGATGAATTTCTCTTTGCCAATAGGCATTTGATTGTAGTCTGTATTCAGACATGTATCTTCCGCTGATGTAATGTATTTAAGGCAGTTGTATGCCGATTGTATGAGATGTTGTATCCATGTAGCTGTAATGTTGTGATATCATGTTGGAAATCCGGGGCATATGGCATTGTCATATGTCGCGGTGGGACCGATATGTGCTTCGTTCCCGGATCTGGATGGAAACATCTAGATCTGGAACAGTACCACATATCGGGCCTTACAGGCCACCAGGAGCCCAGGCCCCCCCTCTGGGGCGGCCCCACCCCTGGCCGCTCCGGGTGGCCGCCTGGACCCCTGGGGCCACCCCAGGCTCCCCCTCTGGACTATTTATCCCTCGTCGTCCAAAAACCCTAAAAGAGGAGAGTTTTCGCGAGTTCCGCCGCCGCTCCGTGGCGGAAACCAACAGAGGAGAAAAGACATCTCCGGCGGGCAGATTCCGCCGAGGAGAACACTTCCCGGAAGGGGAGATCATCACCATCGTCACGGGCATCATCGAGATCATCATCAACATCATCCCCTACATTAGCACCATCTTCATCTTTATCCAATCTCAACTCACAAGTTCAACTTGTGTTGTAATCCGTACTATCTATCCTCTCTACTCTACCAGTGTTGATTACTACCGTGTGATGAATGCTATTGAGTTTTTTTGGAGAAATATCATTGTGTCTAGATTGGTTATGACCTATTTATCCCCACTGATCATGATCTCTTTTATGTCTTGTGAGTAGTTACTTTAGTTCTTGAGGACATGGGAGAAGTCTAGTTGTTAGTAGTCATATGATGTTGAAGTAATATGTGTTGTTTGATATTTAAGTTGTGTTGTTATTTTCCTAGTGTTGTTGTGTGAGTCGAACACTCAACACTTCTCCTTATTAAGGACCTAGGGGAATGCATTGTGTATAAAGAATGCTTACGGTGGGTTGCTGGAGTGATAGAAACATGAACCCCAGTTCGCACGCTTTTGCACAAGGGAACAATGGATCATTGATCGTATTGCTATGGTTAGGCTTTTGCCTTAATTACTATCTTGTATTTGCAGATGCTTGCAAGGTGTTTAATAATAAGAGTGCACTTATCTTAGTCTAGAGGGTGTACAAGCATAGATCCACCCAATTAACACTTATCAACACATTACATAGTACAGATATGGAATATGGACAAAGCACGTGACTATTTCTCCCGTGTGTCCTCAAGAATGCTTTAGCCTTTATAAGTTCAGGTGCTAGGAATATCCTTTTCTCAAAAGGATTGGGCCACTCTTTACTCCTCAGTAATTTTCACTTTGCTCGCTTTTACCTTTTTGTCGCTTATATCGAAAACCCCTAAAAAGTTATGTTTCAGTTCCTGCAGCTATTTCTTTACCAAAGTCACTTACCAATACCTTCTTCTCCTCGTTGGGTTCGACACTCTTACTTATCGAAAACGCTACAAACGATCCCCTACAGTTGAGAGTCATCAAGTACAGTTTTCTGGCGCCGTTGTCGGGGAGAGTAGCGCTATTAGTAAGTGAAGCTAGTAAGGAAGCTTTTATATTTCTGTTTTTGTTTTGCTGTTGCTGCTCTTTGTCCTTATGGACACCTCTACTCTTGGTTCGTTGTTTATGGGGAAACGCCCCACAACTGTGGTGGTCACTCCTACTCCTTCTGAAATTGTGCCTTATAAAATACCGTATGGTATTATCAATTATGTCTTAGCTAATCGTTATGCAGGAGATAGACATCTAGGTGAACACTTGCTATATTTATCACAACTATGTTCATTATTTAAGCTTGCAGGTGTGTCACTGGAGTTCGCCATGAAGAAATTATTATCCATATCACTTAGAGATAAAGCTGCAGATTGGTATAAGCTCCTCGATAACTCACATCTATAAAATTGGGAAGAGCTTATGTCTCTCTTTTATACAAAGTTTTATCCTCTTAATGAAATTCATCGAGACATGAATTACATCTACAACTTTTGGTCTCGTGACGGAGAGAGCATCGCTCAAGCTTGGGGGAGACTGAAGTCCCTAATGTTCAAATGTCCTATTCACGAACTCCCCAAAGATGTTATACTTACAAATTTTTATGCCAGGCTTTCTCGTCAAGATAAGGAGATGTTGGATGCCTCCCCTAGCGGGGTATTCCAAACAAGAAGCATTGAGGAAAAATGGGATCTCATTGAGAGGATCCAGAAGAATACAGAAGACTGGGAAATCGATAAAGGTATTGAAACCACTATAAATTATTAGCATGATTACATTGAGAGCTTTGAGAAAACTGATTATTTTAATACCTTTTGTTCTAAGATTGGTCTTGATTCCCAGCTTATGATTGATTTCTGTAAGAACTTTGCATCTCACATTGAATATTCTAAGAAAGAGAAGGATCAGTACCATAATCCCTTTAAAGAATTACCCGTTGATATAAATGTTGCTGACCCTATTTTTCCTGTAGTTTTTCTATGAAAAGCCTCGTTTCCCTACAAGGATAAGGGAGCACTCGTTTGTGACAGGTATAATAAATAAAAGTGAGAGAAGAACTGACGAACCTGAGGACCTGATCAAGGTCGATCCTCAAGTAGCGATGATGATACGTCCCAAACGTATCTATAATTTCTGCTTGCTCCATGCATTATTTGTGTGACTTTGCCATGTTTTGCTTGAACTTTCATACACTTTTGATCATATTTGGACTAACCTATTAACTCAGTGCACCCAGTTGCCAGTTCCTGTTTTCTGCTGTTTTTGTATTTCAGGTTTTCCGGCCATTAAAAGTGCTCCAAAAATTCCAGAAAAATTATATAAAACATCAGCGTCCCGGAAGCTTCCGGAATAACCAAAACATGGGAGGAGGGCCACCACCAGGGGCCCAGGAGGGTGCACGGCGCGGGTCCCCCCTAGGCCGCGCCATAGACCCTTCTGGAGCCGTGGTGGCCCCCCTTCCCCCTCCTTTGGCCTATATTTAGCCCCCGTGGAGGAAATCCCTAATATCGAAGTACTTTTTCTAGAAGCAATTCCGATCTCCGCCGCCATCGGCGACAAGCTTCGGGGGACCAGAATTCCTATGTCGGCACCCTGCCGGGAAGGGGAAGTGCCCCCGGATTCATCTCCATCGACGTTTCTTCCTCCCTCCGTGAAGCGGGAGTAGTTCTCCCTCGGGGCTAAGGTTTCTACCAGCAGCTATGATTTCTTCTCTCTCTTCCATGATGTGATCTTCGTTGTGATCATAGGCTATGTTAATCTAGGGTGATCCCATGATATTTCCCCTTCCTCTATGTATTGGATTTGATGTATTCACTTGATCTTATCTAGTATAATCCCCGAGACCAAGGTGACCGCGGTCTATTAGACATGGATTAGAAGAATATTTTCATGAGTGATTTCCTCTTTTGTGTGTTGATTTAAGATTGAGAGTCTCTTGGTGCTTGTCTTTGACTATCCTTGAGATATGTTGTGGAGATTGTGGTATTCTCTTTCGATGGCCGCAGTGACATTGGGAAATCCATAGATTGAGAACTATGAACTTTGAGGTGTGCTTTTGTAGCCCTACATAATTCTCGTCCTCTCTTGACCACAAAGGAATGACCTCCGAGTGCGTCTCGATTGCATGTTTTATGGGAAATATCATGTGATTAGACTATGTTAATGTTGTTGAGAGTTGCCACTAGTGAAAGTATGAAGCCTAGGCCTTGTTTCCACCATTGTTACACCGTTTGTGCTCACTTTTGTCACATGTTTGCTTGCTTGACTTTTTATTACAGATTTGTATTACCCTGCTTTGCCACACCTATCAGCCATATTTTACCATCTCTTCGCCGAAATAGTGCACCTATACAACTCCTAGTTGTATTAGGTGTGTTGGGGACACAAGAGACTTCTGGTATCTGATTTGCAGTGTTGCTTGAGAGAGACCATCTTCAACCTCTACTTCCCTGAGTTCGATAAACCTTAGGTCATCCACTTAAGGGAAATTGCCGTTGTCCTACAAACCTCAGCGCTTGGAGGCCCAACATAGTCTACAAGAATAGAAGCGTTGATGGCTTCTCGCCCCTCGTTGGTTACCCCAAGTGGAAGGTTTGAGATGTAGCGCAGAAGCAAGTTTCCCTCGATGAAGATACCAAGGTTTGTCTCCAGTAGGACTCCAGAGATGATAAGTAGGTTTCAGCGGCGCAACTGACGTGGACCTGCACACAGACACAGATAACTTTGTTCCCAACGAAGTTCAGAGAGGTTGTCAATCTCTCCGGTCTTATTGTTCACAAAGGGTAAAACACAAGGGATAATGATAGCAATTGAAAGTAAAAACAGAAAAGTAAATAAAGCATGGAAACAGTAATAAGGATATGGACCGGGATACGTGATGTTCACTAGTGATGTCTCTCTCCCAAAAGACGATTAAACTTCTATGCGAGGTAAACAAATTACAGAAGGGAAATTGACAGGATTATGAACGCACCACAATGCTAACTATGCTACAAAAGAAAGGAAGAGGCTCAAAAGCACGGGCAGTACGCCAAAATAAGTAGACCGTAATCCAACTTCATCTACTACTAATCATCCACCTTGAGATATCTATCCAGAACATCTCGCTGGTATTAAGTTGCGAGCCCCACCCAAAGTGTAAACCCAAAGCAACTGACAACTGCATTAAAAAGAAATTTGCGTAAAGTAAACAATCCTTGCAACCGCGGTTACAAGCACCGTTGTTTTCCCCCTTGTGGCAACAGTACATCCCCTAGACTCATGTTTCTGTCACTCAAGCGTGTCATCGGGGGGCATGAACCCACAATTGAGCACAACGTTCCCTCTTGGAGTCACTACCTACTACTAGGCCAAAGCAATAAACAACAACGGAGAACATGCAAGAATTACTTAGGAACAAAAATATAAGAGATAAAATTGAAATATATTACTCTATCACAATCTGAAAATAATCTCATAATCCATCAGATCCCATCAAACTCAGCATAGCAATAGCAGAAATATTACAAAAGTGCCTCGATCATGTAGGGCAGCTCACGAGGTCTAAACCATGAAGAACAAAGCGGGGAGGAGAACTTCACATAGCTACTGATCACGGACCCATGGTCCAAGAAAAACTACTCAAGAGACATCCGGGGAGCAGCCATGGTGGAGAGGAGACTCCTGGAGGTCGGCCCTCCCTCCGGCAGGGTGCCGGGAAGAGGTCTTCTGGTTCTCCCAATCTCGGAAGCGTGGCGGCGGCGGAACAGAGGCGAGATTGCGAAATAGGGTTCTGTCTTCGGAGTTTCCCCGTGACGGAGCATAAATAGGAGAAGGGGTGCAGCCAGAGGTGGACCAGGGGCCCCAGGCGCCCCCCTGGCGCGGCCAGGGGTGGGGCCGCGCCGGGTGGCCGTCTGGGCCCCCCTGGCTCCCCTCTGGCCCCACTCGGGCTCTTCGCGAAGCTTCCTGTACGCTGATTTGTCCTGTATTTTTCCCGGAATTTTTCTGGCACTTTTTATATGGGGGAAAACTGAAATAGAAAAACAGCAGAAAACAGGAACTGGCACTGGGGTGCACTGAGTTAATAGGTTAGTCCAAATATGATCAAAAGTGTATGAAAGTGTATCTAGATCATAGCAATATCAAACAAAACATGCATGGAGCAAGTAGAAATTATAGATACGTTTTGGATGTATCAACATCCCCAAGCTTAATTCCTGCTCGTCCTCGAGTAGGTAAATGATAACGGCATAATTTCTGTGGTGACATGCTAGCAACCATAAAAGAACTTTGAAAAGTAAAGCAATCAAGGTTAGAAATTCAATTCAAGTCATAACATGGAAGAGTCTATATTAGCATTGAGACAAGTAACAAAAGAACATTAGGTGCAAGAGCTCTCGTTGTCCGTGACTCGAATGTCTCCAAATGGTGTTTGCGTGCAAGAAGGGGGATAGGGAATACGACAAAAAGTATTTTTGTGTTGAGAACTCAATCTACTAAATTTTCACACTTGGTCCTCTTTGGAATCTGATCTTGACTCGTCCCCAGACCATTAGCCAGGTACAAGTCAATTTGATCCACTCCTTTTCGATATTTTGAGCACTCATGCAATGGATGAGCGTAAGCACGAGAGTTGACACTTAGGATGGAAAAGAGAGAAGTACGGAGGAGGAAGACAAAAAGGATGAGAAAGGCTCACATCAATGAGGACAATCATAGGCAAGAGATGCCAAATGATAGATATGATGTGAGGAGTAGGGATTGCCATGCAACGGATGCACATACTAGCTAGGAAGCTCTCCAAAGGAACTAGTGGGGGTTAATCTAACTTGCTCGCTCATGAAGACCTAGAGCTCGTTTGAGGAGGCTCATCCTTCGAATATGCAAGCCAAGTTCTATAGTGTGAAGGTCCCCACATAGCTATATGCACAATGATCATCTCTATGGAGTACAAGGATATAAAGGGAGTACTAGTTTGGATCTCTCAAAAGGATAGTAGTGTTGCCCCTTTCTCTCTTTTTATTTCTTTTTCTCTTATTTATTTATTTATTTTTTTGTATTTTTTGTGGCCTCAATGGCTCTTTGTATTTAACTCTCATTTGTCCTCTTTGGGAGCTTTTATTGTGTCCACTTTGGGATCTTTTCCTCACTTAAGGGCAACACTCTATTTTACAAGAAGGTAAAGGAGATCTTTCACACTTTACAAGGTACTCAAAATCATAAAGAAGATGTAACTATCAAGATGTATGCAATGTATGTCGCTGCAAGTGTAGCAGGAACATGTATGACATGAAGATCAAGTCATGAAGAGGTGGATGTTGCATGGCAATATATCTCGGAAAGGCTATGGAAATGCCTTGATAGGTAGGTATGGTGGATGTTTTGAGGAAAGATATAAGGAGGTTTATGATGACAGAGCGTATCATGCCAAGGGTTTGGATGTACCGGCGAAGGTGGACACCAACTCTCGGAGTGAGAAGAAGGCAATGCACGGCACGGGAGAGGCTAGCAAAATATGGGAAGGTGGAAGTGTCAACTTTCAATACTTACATTAGTCCAAAGAACTCAATCTAATAAGGAGGTTCACAAAGAGACAAGTACCCCGAGGAGGAGTGTATGGGGGTTTGGTTATCCTTGCGCATCCTCGACTCATGGTACGTGAGTGTACTCTAATATTCGATCCCTCCAAAGATTAGTGATCCATCTAGTAGCTAGAGTTCTCAACTAGTTTTGTAGGTTTTGAAAATACACACGGATTGCCCAAAATACGACACCTATCACTAATAGGCTAGAGCTCTTGACACAAAAAGTTCAAACATTACTCACATCAATACCTCAGAACTATTGCAAGTTACTACTAGAATTAAAATAACAACCTCAATTACCTACTTTCAAGACAAGACACAACTCAGTGCAACAACCAACTCTCTTTTACAAGATAAACATGAAAACTAAAAAGAGTTCCAAAACAAACTAAACAAAAGCCAAGGATCTTGCTAAAGACAAACAAAGACTAAGACTAAACATGGCAGCAGCTATGAAAAGATAAATAACACACAACAGCAAAAAGATAAGCAGGAAAAATCCTATGATGTGTTCTAGATTTTGAAAGTGGAGCGTGTTTCTCTCCCACACAAAGTAAGACGGGATCTAACTTGTTATGAACAGCAAGAAAAGCTAAAGAAAACTAAAAATAAAACCTAAGAGCGAGACGCTCCAAGCATAGCACATAACGCATGAAGTGATAAAAATATAGTGAGAGGAAGGACGAACTGATGATTGTTGATGGAGAAGGGGATACACGGGGGCATCCCCAAGCTTAGACGCTTGAGTCTCCTTGAATATTTATTGGGGATGCATGGGGGCATCCCCAAGCTTGAGCGCTTGACACTCCTGGATCTTCTTTCGTCATCTTCCATCGCACACTTGAAAACTCCCTTCATACATAACTCATCATAAGCTGATTAGAGAGGTTAGTACCCTTAATAAAATAATTTTTTCCCCACTGGATATAAAGATATTCTTGAAGAGCTACTGTTTCTCAAGAGTGCCAAAAAGTTTTTGCAAATAAAAAGCAAGCTTAAGGTTTGCAAAAGTTAGGAGAGACAAAACATGGCAGAATCTGTGAAAAACAGAACAACAAGTAGTAAATAATTTTTTAGGGGTACTTCTGCAACTCAAATCAAAAAACTCAAAACATACGAAATTTTCACAATTGTATAGAGCACGCTGTCAAAAAATTCAGATCAAAAAGATGATTTGGTGATTTGATTCGAATTTTTCTGTCAAGGGACAGAATCTGTTTTCTGGACAGCATGTCACAACTTTTGCTTCCCTTATCATAAGAGGCTATAACTTGGCACAAAGCTGAAAAATAAAGATACAATGATGTTGCTACAGTAGTAACAAACATCAAGACACAACAAAAGAAAAAAGAAAAACCTAAATTCGTTGCGGGCTGCCTCCCGAAAGCGTTTTCTTTTATGCCTTTAAGCTAGGCTTAAAGATTATGAAAGATGCTCACAAGAGAATAAGAATTGAAGCAAAAGAGAGCATCAAGAAGCAAATGTGAAATGCATTTAAGCCTAACCCACTTCCTATGCATGGGCATCTTGTAAGAAAATAAATCAAAGAAGCACAAAGTGACATGCATAGGAAGGTAGAACAAGAACAACTTCCAACCTTTCAACATGAAGAGAGGTGTTTTTGTAACATAGAAGTTTCTACAACCAAACTTTCCTCTATCAAAGTAATTTTCAGTAGTATCATGAACAAAATCAAGAATATAACTATCACATAAATCATGTTGTTCATGAACTGCAAGCACACGTGTATAGTTTTCAACACGGTCTTTAGGATTATAAGATAAATGCAACCCATCCCATTGAGCTTCGATCAGAGCAAAGTTCTCCGGAGTTGGAGATTTCAAAAGGATAATAGGACAATCAAGTGTGGGTGCAATAGCAACAATTTCATGCTTAACATAAGGAACTATAGAGAGTTCATTTTTTTTAGCATCATCCATAGTGGCATCTTGGCCATCAACAAAGCAAGTATCAAAATTTTCAGAAAGGGATATTTCAAGTGAGTCCTCGGAATCATGGGATTACTCCTCAAAGCAATCATTGGCCTCTTCTTGGGCAGCAAACATTTTATTTTTAAAATTATCAATATAAGAATTGGAAGTATAATTCTCGAAGCAATAAGCAAGAACTGCAAAGTTTTCAGACTCGAAAATAGTATCGTGATACTTTTCAATCAAAGAAGCAATCTCATAGGCACCTTTAAAAGCAACAAACTCTTCAATCTTTTCAACACCAAGGTAATCATAAACATCTTTAGCATAAGAAGATAAGATCTCATTTTCATTAAACTCACATTGGAAAGGGAGGTGTTTATGATCTATATTAGAACAGCAAGTAAAATCATAAATGTGGCACAAAAGTTTAGCATGGCAATAAGAAGTTTCAATTTGGTACCATAAGTTTTTCCCTTTCTCAGATAGGCGGTGCCGCGTATAATGAGCATGCTCATCCAATGATTTTCCCTCAACCAAGTCGGTTGGGTTTTTAGCGCGAGCACAAATTGATCGAAGACGAGCCAAGTGAAACATGTCCATCCTTCCATATTTGGGTGGTTCAGCACCCATGGTGAGTATAACATCACTAGGCAAAGCAAGACAAAGGCAAAAGGTAGCAACTATTTTTGTGGTTTTTCAAATAAGACACACGGGCAAAAGAAAAAACTGGAAAGGTAAACTAACAAGACTAAAAAACAAAGGTAAAGGGTAGTGTGCAACTCCCCTATCTTAGCACTCGGAGTCCCCGGCAACGGCGCCAGAAATTCGCTTGATGGTTTCTCGCCCCTCGTTGGTTACCCCAAGTGGAAGGTTTGAGATGTAGTGTAGGAGCAAGTTTACCTCGGTGAAGATACCAAGGTTTGTCTCCAGTAGGACTCCAGAGATGATAAGTAGGTGTCAGCGGCGCAACTGACGTGGACCTGCACACAGACACAGATAACTTTGTTCCCAACAAAGTTCAGAGAGGTTGTCAATCTCTCCGGTCTTGTTTTTCACAAAGGGTAAAACACAAGGGATAATGATAGCAATTGAAAGTAAAAACAGAAAAGTAAATAAAGCGTGGAAACAGTAATAAGGATATGGACCGGGATACGTGATGTTCACTAGTGATGTCTCTCTCCCAAAAGACGATAAAACTGCTATGCGAGGTAAACAAATTACAGAAGGGCAATTGACAGGATTATGAATGCACCGCAATTCTAACTATGCTACAAAAGAAAGGAAGAGGCTCAAAAGCACGGGCAGTACGCCAAAATAAGTAGACCGTAATCCAACTTCATCTACTACTAATCATCCACCTTGAGATATCTATCCAGAACAACTCGCTGGTATTAAGTTGCGAGCCCCACCCAAAGTGTAAACCCAAAGAAACAGACAACTGCATTAAAAATAACTTTGCATAAAGTAAACAATCCTTGCAACCGCGGTTACAAGCACCGTTGTTTTCCCCCTTGTGGCAACAACACATCCCCTAGACTCATGTTTCTGTCACTCAAGTGTGTCATCGGGGGGCATGAACCCACAATCGAGCACAACGTTCCTTCTTGGAGTCACTACCTACTACTTGGCCAAAGCAATAAACAACAACGGAGAACATGCAAGAATTACTTAGGAAAAAAAATATAAGAGATAAAAACCAAATATATTACTCTATCACAATCTGAACATAATCTCATAATCCATCAGATCCCATCAAACTCAGCATAGCAATAGCAGAAATATTACAAAAGTGCCTCGATCATGTAGGGAAGCTCACGAGGTCTAAACCATGAAGAACAAAGAGGGGAGGAGAACATCACATAGCTACTGATTAGCGACCCATGGTCCAAGGAAAACTAATCACGAGACATCCGGGGAGCATCCATGGTGGAGAGGAGACTCCCGGAGGTCGGCCCTTCCTCCGGCAGGGTGCCGGGAAGAGGTCTTCTGGTGCTCCCGATCTCGGAAGCACGGCGGCGGCGGAACAGAGGCGAGATTGCGAAATAGGGTTCTGTCTTTAGAGTTTCCCCGTGACGGAGAATAAATAGGCGAAGGGGGGCAGCCAGAGGTGGACCAGGGGCCCAAGGCGCCCCCCTAGCGCGGCCAGGGGTGGGGCCGCGCCGGGTGACCGCCTGGGCCCCCCTGGCTCCCCTCTGGCCCCACTCGGGCTCTTCGCGAAGCTTCCTGTACACTGATTTTTCCTGTATTTTTCCCGGAATTTTTCTGGCACTTTTTATATGGGGGAAAACTAAAATAGAAAAGCAGCAGAAAACAGGAACTGGCACTAGGGTGCACTGAGTTAATAGGTTAGTCCAAATATGATCAAAAGTGTATGAAAGTGTATCTAGATCATAGCAATATCACACAAAACATGCATGGAGCAAGAAGAAATTATAGATACGTTTTGGACGTATCAAGCGTGTGTAGACATCAAGCTATTTCTGCCGCCGTTGCCGGGGAGGTAAGCGTTGAAGGTATATCTTTAGATCTTGCTATTAAATCTTTTCGTTTCTTGTTTTTATTTTCACTAGTTATGCTTATGGAAAACTGCACTCTTAGTTCGTTGTTTGGGGAAGGCCGCTTTTCCATACCCGTGGTAGAAGTCTCCTCCACCTACTGAATGTATCCCGTTCAAAATACCACTTGGGATAGTTAAAATAATTATTAATGATTTTTATGATGGGACAGTCAATCCTAGTATTCATTTGTTGAAACTTACATAACTTTGTGAGTTATTTAAGATTTCAGGTTTGACAAGAGATGAAGTCATGAAGAAATTATTTGCCTTGTCACTAAAAGGAAAAGCATTGGAATGGTATAGGCTACTAGATGATTCTCACCTACGAGATTGGGAAGAGATCCAGTCTCTCTTCTACTCCAAGTTTTACCCTCTTCATGAAGTTCATGAGAATAGGAATTATGTTTAAAATTTCTATCCTCATGACGGAGAGAGCATATCTCAAGCTTGGGGGAGACTGAAAACTTTAATGGTAAAATGTCCTAACCATGGGCTCCCCAAAGATATAATTATTACTAATTTTTATGCGAGGCTCTCTCGACAGGATAAAGAATTGCTCAATGCTTCCTCTATGGGTTCTTTCACAAACGAAAAGATTGATGCTAAATGGGAACTCCTTGAAAGAATTCAACGCAATACTACAGATTGGGATATTGACAAAGGTAAAGAGTTAGGTATAAATTATGAGTATGATTGCATTAAGTCCTTTGTTGAAACTGCAAGTTTTAATAAGTTTAGTGCTAAGTTTGGGCTTGATTCTCAACTCCTTGTTGATTTACTCAAATCTTTTGATTCACATCTTAATATGCCTAAGGAGAATTGGATAAAGCATCATGAACCTTTTAAAGAGATTTGCAAGGAAAATGAAATTGTTCATGATGATTGCAACATGCATGATCCAATACTTGAAAATGAAGTTTTATATAAGCATGTTAATTTTTGTGGAGTGGATAGACCTTGTGAAAGGCCTATGATTGAAGAAGAGAAGTATTGTAAGCAACATAAGCATGAAAGAACAATCACTTGGGTCAAAGATTTAAATGAAATTGCTAGAGAATTGTGTGACCTTTATCCTTTTACTTGTGAACTTTGTTGTATAGAGGGTCACTTTAATTTTCAATGCATGAACTTTCAAAGCATAACTGTTAATCAGTTGTGTGATAACATGATCACTTCTGATCTTTATGATGAACTTATGTTATTCTTGATGTGTGAAGAGTTATCAGAAAAGACTTCTTTGCTAGATGTTAATGCCTTAGGAATTAGCAACACTTTTCAAAATTGCCATCAGTATTGTGTTGTTAATTGCCATGAAAATGATTACATAAGTAAGATTAGAAAGGAGGGAACTTTACCAAAGTATAAAAATGTCTCTTATATCTCTACTAATAAAAAGGAGATTTCTCCCAAGTTTACCCTATTGTTTCTAATGATAAACTAGGATATGTGGAGAAAAATCATCTCCAACCACTCCCTCCTAAGGTGAATAAGAAGAAAGAGAACAGGGGGAGGAAGAGGAGCAAGAAGGAAGAAGAATGGGTATCAACCTGGCCTGAGCATATCCCTCGCATCAATTTTTATCCTAACGGACAAAAAAATTTGGAGGACGGTGAGCTTGATTGAATTCATTATTATCCTGATGTTAAGTCTGTAGGCACTGTTGAAGATGATTTTGATTATGATATGCATGTTACTTTTTATGATTGGGAAAACAATGATAATTCTACTTATGATCTTGAAAATCTTTTTGGTACCAACTCTGAGAGTGATGATATGGAAAGCTCTAAGCTTGGGGATGATAGGATTGCAAGTCCTTTACCCATTAGTGATGTGGTAATTGATAATTGTTTTGCTAGTAAGAATAAAGAAAACATGTTTACAAATATAGTGGCTAGCAATGATAATGCTCTTTTCCACTATGATGATGTTATAACTCCTATCTATCGTGATTATAAAAGTACCTATGACATAAGGAGAAATTATCCTTATGAAACTTGTGATAATCATGGAGGGAATTACTCCCTTGTTGAATACCATCTTCCTAATACACAGTTAATCTATAGTGTTCAAGTTGTTTATGATAGTCCTACTCCCACTATTACCAATGAGAAAGATTATGCTTATGTGGAGAGTAAGAGTACCCTTTTGCATGTGGATCATGGTAACAATGCTTTATGTGATACTTATATTGTTGAGTTTATTCATGATCCCACTGAAAATTATTATGAGAGGGTAATGCTTATAGATATTTCAATAATATCAAGTTCCCTCTCTTTATGTTGAAGGTTTTGAAGTTGCACTTATTTTGGCTTCCTATGCTAATATCTTTATGCTTCAATGAGTTATTTATCTACAAGATCCCTTTGCATAGGAAGCATGTTAGACTTAAATGTGTTTGTTATTTGCTTCTTGATGCTCTCTTTTGTTCTTCACCTCTTATTCCTTATTCCTATGAGAGCATCACTAAAATCTTAAGCCTATCTTTATGGCTATAAAGAAAGAGCTCTAGGGAGAAAACCCTTGTTATCTTTACTTTGAGTTTTTTACTTTTAGTTTTAGTGGTCTTGATGATTGTTACTACTGTAGCAACATCATTGTATCATTATTTTCAAGCTTTGTGCCAAGTTATAGCCTCATATGACAAGGGAAGTGAAAGTTGTGACATGCTGTCGAGAAAACATATTTTTTCCTCGTGACGGGAAAAATCAGAATAAATCACCAGTTCATCTTTTTGAGCTGAATTTTTTTACAAAGAGTGCTATAAACAATCACGGAACTTTCATCTTTTCTAAGTTTTTTGATTTGAGTTTCATAAGTACCCCAAAACAATTATTTACTACCTGATGTTCTGTTTTTCACAGATTCTGCCACGTTTTGTCTTTCCTTACTTTTGCAAACCTTAAGCTTGTTTTTTCATTGCAAAAACCTTTGGGAAAACTTGAGAAACAATAGATATTCAATAATATATTTATATCCAGTGGGAAAAATTATTTTATTAAGGGTACTGACGAGGGGGTGACCCCACGACTTCTACTAATGGGCCTACCCGGTGTCATTGAAGGCCCACGAAGCTACCGCCGGATTCACCTTGGCGCGCTAGATGGCACCGACATTGGGAGTCCTCGACTGACAAGGAAGGTGCAGGGACTTGCCGTACAAGCTAGGGTTAGATTTCCTGTAATTGTAGATTGATTCCCCGAGACCTGGTCTACTATATAAAGGCCAGGAGGGGCAACGCATAAGGGGAGAGACATCGCCTGTAACCCTAGCCTAGAGCACATCTGCCTTGGCATCCCTTGTAACTTCTCCACAATCAATATATCGAGCAGGAAGTGTATCCTCCTGTTTGCCGACGAGCTTATCGTCCAACCTGTGTCTTCTCCAACTAGCCCAGGGCCCTAACCATGGGACTTGCCGGGGCCGATCCTCGACAATTGGCGCCGACCGTGGGGACTACACAGGTTGGGAACGCGATCTCGGCGGTCTCACTATCATCAACGCTCGCCAGCTCGAAGATTCAGGCAAGACCCAATCTGTTCGAGTCCCTAGGGTTTACAGCCCACGTCCCGGCCCTGAAGCCAGTCTTCACGGATCTGCAGTCCAACGTCGATCTGATCTTCGGAGAATACCGGATCTACATCAACCACTGGGGAAGTCTCCGCCTAACCGACGACGTTCAAGCACCTACAGCAGCAGCCGAGGCGGACGTCACCTGCACGGCCAACACACCAACCAATAGCAGCCGAGCACTCGGTACCGAGCATCATAGCACTCGCCGTCCCTCGGACAGGCCCCTAGCATGGAAAAGCACCGACGCGCAAGCCAGCAGAGGAGCGACCGGAACACCCTCGCAAGTGTTCATGGCGGAAGTCGACGCACCACCACCAGGAATCAACGGGAAAGTTGAAAACCCGAGTGCTCCGCGGGACATACAGAATACCAGCGGAGCAGCAGGACCCGCCAAGGAAGCCCGGATGGTCGTGCAACTGGGCGATCCAGGAAGCATACCAACAAAAGTCCCAGCGGGACAGGCACCTGGCAACCAAGCAAGTGACCTGCAGCCAAGGCAGCCGCTCGGCCCGAGCGCCAAGCAACCAGGAGGCAGACAACAGGCCACAGCCGCCAAGAAAGCCGCACCACCAAAATATAAAATCATCTTACCCAAGGAAACCATAGCGATGGTACAAGAAGCGGTCAAATTTGGCAGGATGCTGCCAAGAAACGCCACAAGAGACGAACTAAGAGCGTACACTAAATTAGCAGTAGAACAGACGCAACGATGGCGCCAGGCCATGGAAGCGCAGGAAAGAGAAGAACTCGAGAGGAAAAGCAGCCGCCGGCAACCTGCCGGAACCAGTCGCCGCTCCCCTACCCGCGACAGATCAAAAGTCAACAACCTACGGAAATCGGAAAGGGAGAGAGTGATCCACAAGCTCGACGACGACATCAAACTAGAAGAGGATGACGGCGACGAGGAGCCCCTCACACCAGCGGAGGCACTCATAAGCGCCCAGGACTACCTATCTCGTGCCCGGACAAGCTCTAAAGGGAAATCAGACCGCTACACCTCAATCGCCCTACAAATAATGAAGGACGCCATCGACAACTCAGCACCCAAAAACCCCAGCACCAGGCGGCAGGCCCGCGAGCGAACACCAGACAGGGAACCTAGCGACCCTGACGAGGACGACGACGACAATAACGACGACGACGACGACAGACGCGGGAACCCAAACAGGGGCATAAGGCGAGACGACGTCGACGACAGCCGCGCACACCGCAGCACTCGGCGAGACGCACGTGACGACATCACCCAGAGCAGAGTCAACCGCGGCAGGCAGCGACGCGCGGCGCACGAAGAATACTCCGACGAGGAAGCTTCCGAAGAAGAAGCCGAGCCATGCTGAGCACTATGCTTCACCCGAACCGTACGCGAGACACGCATGCCAAACGGATTCAAGCTCAACTCGACGACACTAAAGTACAACGGACTTGAAGAACCAGAGGCATGGCTTGAAGACTACTTAACGGCGGTCAAATTCCAGCGCGGAACCAACATCACAGCAATGCAGTACATACAGTTGATGCTCGAGGGCTCCGCGCGGCACTGGCTCAAAAACCTACGGCGCGGGTCCATCAGCTCCTGGAGACAGTTCCGCGCCGCTCTCATCGAGAATTTCAAGTCAACCTACAAACGGGCGGCATCACTCGAGGAGCTGCGAGCGTGAAAGCAAGGAACAAGGCAGACCCTGAGGGCGTACATCCAGCGGTGGACGATCCTCAAAAACTCCGCAGAAGACATATCAGATGAGAGCGCAATCGACGCTTTCAGAAGAGGCCTACAGCGCATTGAGTTCAAGGAGCAGCTGGGGCAAATGAAAGTCCGCACACTCGCAAAACTACTGGAACTAGCCAACAGCTGGGCAGACGGCGAAGATTTCGTCCGTAACGAAACTGAAACCTTCGTAGCACGATCATAGCACGAATACGACTACAACGGAGACAGAGGAGGCGACAGAAGGAGGAAACGGCCAAGGCGACAATTCTACGACGACCAAGGACCCGACATGGTTGCTGCCGGCTTCCCAAAGGACCGAAACGGGCGGCAACGCGACGACAACAGACAGCCAAACAGAGAGAACCAGGAAGACGAGCCTCAATCGCAGAAACGCGAATGGTGGCCAAAGCAACCGCGGGACGGCACACGAGCGCCTAGAACGGCAAAAGAGCAGCTCGACAGCCCATGCACCATACATGGATTCAGAAACGAGCGAGGAGAAATAAGATCATCCCACACCCTCAGGAACTGCAGAAGCTTCAACGAGCTAGCAGAAGAGAAGAACCGCCCCGCGGCCCCTGCAGGGCAACCTCTCGCAAGCATAGCAATCGGGCCAGTCGCCCACAACGCGCCACCAGCCCCTCCGTTGCCGACGAGGAAGGTGGCCTCCATCCAAGAGAGACAAAGGACACCGGATGAAGACCAGTACCCAGAAGCTCACGGAAGAATTTATATGATACAAGAAGGACGGCCCTCCAACCGCCAGCAGAAGCAAGTAACTAGACAAGTCTTCCTGGCGACATCCGCACACCCAGCGGTCCCGGAATACCTGCGCGGGTCGGAAACAGAGATAACCTTTTCCCGAGACGACCACCCACCAGTTGTCCCCCGACCAGGACACGCAGCACTAGTACTGGAGGCGCGGATCGGGAACTACGACATGTCCCGCGTGTTCATGGACGGCGGCAGCGGAATCAACATCATATTCACCCGAACGCTCGACGACATGTTGATCCAAAGAAACGCCCTGAAGCCCTCGGAACGACTTTCCACGGGATTGTACCAGGCAAAGCAGTCTATCCCATGGGAAGAATAAGCCTGGAAGTGGTCTTCGGGTGCGCGACCAACTTTCGGAAAGAGATATTGGACTTCGAGGTGGTCGACTGGAAGTCGCAATACCACGCAATCCTCGGGCGACCAGCCTTCGCCCGCTTCATGGCTGTACCTCATTACGCCTACCTCAAGCTGAAAATGCCAGGGCCACATGGTGTCATTACAATCAATGGAAGCTTTGTCAGATCCGACAGATGCGACAAGGAATTCCACAAGTTAGCAGAAGCCTTCATAACCAGTCAAAACGATGGCACCACAGGAGCCACAGAAGAAAACCTCCCGTAGACGATGAACCAGCAGATGGACACAAGCACCAGGCAACAAAGCTACCGGCCATCAAGGCCACTTACACCAGATAAAAGGTATCCGTCTTCAACGGAACCTCCCTCCTTTTATTTTTTCCAGACTTACTGTATGAGAAAATAGGGAAAAGCGTGATTCAAGTATCCCCCACAAAAATAAACTCCGACACTCCGGGGCTCGCCGAAGCAGCCCCCCTCGATTCGTCTCCCGCAATCGCGGCACAAAAAACAAACTTTGGCACTCGGGGGCTCGCCGAAGCAGCCACCCCTCGAGTCGTCTCCCGCAATCGCGGCACAAAAAACAAACTTTGGCACTCGGGGGCTCGCCGAAGCAGCCACCCCTCGAGTCGTCTCCCGCAATCGCGGCACAAAAACAAACTACGGCACCCGGGGGCTCGCCGAAGAAGCCACCCCTCGAGTCGTCTCCCGCAATCGCGGCACAAAAATAAACTCCGGCATTCGGAGGCTCGCCGAAGCAGCCACCCCTCGAGTCGTCTCCCGCAATCGCGGCACAAAAACAAACTCCGGCACTCGGGGGCTCGCCGAAGCAGCCACCCCTCGAGTCGTCTCCCGCAATCGCGGCACAAAAAACAAACTTTGGCACTCGGGGGCTCGCCGAAGCAGCCACCCCTCGAGTCGTCTCCGGCAATCGCGGCACAAAAAACAAACTTTGGCACTCGGGGGATCGCCGAAGCAGCCACCCCTCGAGTCGTCTCCCGCAATCGCGGCACAAAAATAAACTCCGGCACTCGGGGGCTCGCCAAAGCAGCCACCCCTCGAGTCGTCTCCCGCAATCGCGGCACAAAAAACAAACTCCGGCACTCGGGGGCTCGCCGAAGCAGCCACCCCTCGAGTCGTCTCCCGCAATCGCGGCACAAAAATAAACTCCGGCACTCGGGGGCTCGCCAAAGCAGCCACCCCTCGAGTCGTCTCCCGCAATCGCGGCACAAAAACAAACTCCTGCACTCGGGGGCTCGCCGAAGCAGCCACCCCTCGAGTCGTCTCCCGCAATCGCGGCACAAAAATAAACTCCGGCACTCGGGGGCTCGCCGAAGTAGCCACCCCTCGAGTCGTCTCCCGCAATCGCGGCACAAAAATAAACTCCGGCACTCGGGGGCTCGACGGAGCAGCCACCCCTCGAATCGTCTCCCGCAATCGCGGCACAAAAATAAACTCCGGCACTCGGGGGCTCGCCGAAGCAGGCACCCCGGGAGTAACAGTCCCTCCCCAAGCCATCTTCCACAGAGCACATTCAAGCAAGGGAGGAAGAAAAAAACAAGAAAACTAATCTGATGGCTCCTGCTTGGCCATAATATGAGCGCCTAAACTACGGTCGCTCTCTTCAACGACGCGCGCTACAACACGACCTGCAAGTTCGCCAACGGCTGCATAATGACCGTCCATCGACTGAGCCCTACCACCCGGAGGACCCCGTACAACCTCTCCGAGATCTACACCAGGCCAGTGACTATGGACCAAACCTAAAGCAGCCCGAGCTCCTGCTCGAATCAAGTGGTCCATCACGCGACGCAGCTCGGCAGGTTGGGTAAAGAAGCGGCAAAGCGTCTCAAGCCTGGAAGGGACAACTGCCAACGGATAAAACTGGGCATGAATGCCACCCAGCACCCGCTGGCAGTACCTCAACGCCAACGAAACCCGCTCGACGCGAAGACGCAGCAAAGCAAAAGAACGAGCACGGGCCCCATCCGCCCAAAAGGGGTTCCTGGCTCGCACAACAGGATCTTCCAAGCACGACATCTCAGAATGCACGACCGCCTCTTCATCTCGGGACCTCCCCGCCAGGACTTCGCCAAAGAAACAACAACTACAGTCAAGACTAAAGCACGAGGAGGACTCGCAGAATCAAGCAAAAGCAAAACTCACCCCGCAGAACATCAGCTAGACTGGCAACCCACGAAGCAAGATCGTCAATCATAGCCTCGGAACGCTCTCGTCGAGACCGACGGATAGCCACAGAAGCCTTTAGCTGCACAATCTCCCGCTCGGCATTCCTCAACCGCAAGCAAACAGACTCATAGGCACCCTCGCGAGCGTCATCGTTCAATGAATTCCAAGGACGAAGAACACCCGGAGCGGCCTACCGCAAACAAAAGCACAAGCATCAAACACCGTAAGGGACAAGCTAAGCAAAATCAAGGTAGATAAAGACAGCCGACAAGCAACAGTCACAGCAGAGTCGCGCGTTACAGATGAAGTCTCAACAATAATACTACCGCCCCCCTCCCTCGCCCACAGTTGGATTAATATGGGCATCCACAGCCTTTTGCAGCAGAAGAGCAAGCTGATCAGCACGCCCAAGCAGCTCCGGCGAGTAGCCCGGGATGGTCTCAACCAAGGATTCGTCAATAGAAATCCCGTGCCCCATAAGGACAGCGAGAGCCGTAGAAGAGCCACTCACCAAGATGTCAGCAACCAACTCCCCCACGCGCTTCCCCTCCGGACCAAACGCAGCCACGAGAGCATCCAGGCCCTCGGGCACCTTCGAAGCATCCGGCATCAGGTGCTCATGAACACGGCGAAGAAGACCAGAGGCATGACCACAAACACCCTCGACAGCAGCAACAACACTCGCAAGAGCATCCGCAGCCCCCTTCAGAACGCCAGACCCCGAGGCAGCAACTTCGACCGGCTTCAAACCTGCAGCAGCTGCCAACAAGCAATGGAACGTCAACAAAAAGGAGACAAATGTAACAGAAGGAAAAGTACAGGATCCACACTTACAAGTAAGTCGGTCCGCCAGCACTCGAAGGCGTTTCCCCTCCGCCAACTCCATCTGCTCATATGCCCCCTCAGCTTGACGAAGGCGAACGAGCTCCTCATGCTGCTCGTGCAGCTCCACCTCTTTTGAAGACAAAGCTTCCTGCAAGTGGGAAGCAGTTCGAGAAACCTTGTCGGCCCGCTTCTCGGCCACCCGGCAACGACCTGACGTACATCCAACCACAAGGAAAAAGTCAGCGCAATAAAAATTGGAAAAGCTCCACTCCAAACAGCCTAAGAGGAAGACGCACCATCCATGGTAGTTAACGCGTCCTGGGCAGAATCATGAGACCTTTGCCACCGTTCAGCATCAATGATCAGGCGCTCATAGTGTTGAAAGACAGGTTGTAAACAAACGTCAAAACGCAGTAAGGAAAATGAGACTGTAAGCAACCGCACGCGCTTGCTCACAGCCTCGGGGGCTACTCCCATCGGGAGCACTGCCGTGCTCCCAATGAAAAAGAAAACAAAATAGAAGCCTACCATAGCAGAAAAACGGTCAAAGGCACGGATTTTATCTTCAGCTGCAAGATCAAAGCGACCAAAGAAAGGAGGACCCAGCTCGGCAGGTTTAACGTCAGAAGCCCCACCAACAGGCGCACCCGAAGAAGGTGCGACAAGGACGACACCCGCCTCCGCGGCAGTCGCCGGAGGGGAAGACCGACCAACAGGAGTAGCAGGGACATCATGACAATGAACAGCTGCCGAGTCTGTCGACTTCAGATCCACGGTGGCCGCACTGCTACTCGAAGCAGCCGGAAGAGTCGCAACACTACAAACCAGCCATCAGATACAGAAGCAAGAAGCAAACAATGTACAAAACCAAGGAAAACACTTACCCACTCTGCGCAGGGCGAGCGCGCCACAGCCGGTTTCTCTTTGGAGCCGCAGGCGCAGAAGGCAGATCAGCAGCTGGAGCTACGGGAGCAGCAGTATCACGATCCCCAAAACTCCCGGGGCAGGACCGCTTCACACGAAAAGGGCCTGAATCCTCGTTGTCCCCAGATTCAACGATCATGGGCCCCATCCCGGCGGACCGAGCAACGCCCTCGGCAGCAGAGGCATTAGGTTCCTCGAGGATATCAGCATCCTCCGGCTGAGGAGGATTACGCAGCACAGGGTCATGTCCATACAGCACGCAACAAAAACAACAGTCAGCAGATAAGAAACCGCATAAACACAGGCAAGGCGACGCGGTCACAAACCTGAAGAGGAGGGTTTTCAGCAGAGTATGGGCGCGCAAGCCGCATCTCAAAGTCACTCGAGTACTTGGTCACCCATTGGAGTCGGGTGAGAAGCTCGTCAGACTCGAAATCTTCAGGCGAGCACCTGGTCGGGTCAGCAGGACCCAGATACTTCCACATAGGAGAGGCACGATGTTGCAGCGGCTGAACTCTTCTCCCCACGAAAACAGAGATAAGCTCCCCACCAGACAATTCATCCTTCAGCAAAGAAATCCTATCTAGATAGGGAGTCAGCTTAGTTGATTCCGCAGCAGTCAGCGAATGAGACCAAGACGCCTGCCTCACTACTCGAGCGGCTGGATTAAAAGGAGCAAGGCCAAAACGCTGGCCGGTCACGCAGCGGTCTTTCAGATAAAACCAGCCCCGCCGCCACCCGCTAACCGAGTCGATCTTCTCCAGATCAAAATATGAGTCCTTATCCCCAATAGAGATGGTCATCCGACCCACGGCATACTCGGAGTTGGTCCTCTTCACACTAAAAAGACGCCTCTAGAGCCCCCAATGCGGGTAAATACCCAGGAACGCTTCGCACAAAGTGATAAAAAGGCAATGTGCAAAACCCCGTTCGGGGTCAAATCGTGCAACTGGATGCGATAGGAGTACAACAAGCCCCGCACAAATGGATGCAGCGGAAGAGCAAACCCACGGGGGAAGTAAGATTGGAAGCATACCCGATCATCTGACGCAGGAGCAGGGATCGGCTCATCCCCCGGCAAACGCGCCTCACCCTCGACCACTACGCCATCGACAACCAGACGCGCCAGATCTGAAGCATGAAAGGTCGATGGTTCCCAACCGCCAGACATCTTGATTGGTTCCGCAGCAGCACGAGAACGTTTGGTCATAGAGGTCGAGGAGGAATCAAAGCAGAGGAAGAGGAAGAACTCAAGAACTGGAGAAGGCAAGAAGAAGACGGGGAAAGCAACGGCTGGGTAAAAACCTAAGTTTACCCAGCCGCAAACCTATTTAACCCCAGAGCCTAGCACAGAGGATCACCGTTAATCCCTGCTACCTAGTAAACGTGGCACGATCCCACGAGGGGAAAATGCATGGAAAGCTCAACTGGCGCAGTAACAACACCGCGCACGACGCACGAAAAAGAGGACCATAATCGCTCAAATGCGAAAATTTCGGCGGGACCACACCAGGTCGTTTCCTACGGTAGGCTACAGTGGTCAAAAACAGCAGAAGACCATGCCAACGTCTTATCACAGGCAAAGCGTATAAGGTACGCTACCGACGCCTATAGATTTTATCAGATCTTTTTCCAACAAAGCAAAAAAATCTCACTCCCATCGGGAGGAGCCCATCTCGAGAGTCACCAGGTGCTCCCTCACCTATGGACCCACAAAGTGCTCGAGTGATCACTCGCACGAACTAGAGTTACAGGTGCTCCCTCACCTATGGACCCACAAGATGCTCGAGTGACCACTCGCAACCTTGAGAGTCTCGGGTGCTCCCTCACCTCTGAAACAAAACTCAAACAGCTTTCGAGTAATTACTCGCAGAAGGATTCCTCGCCTGAGCACTTGAAACAAGCTCCGCGAGTGAGATGAGTGAACAACTCACTTGATGATTTGTTCCAAGTGGGTGAAATGCTATAAGGCTCCGCGCCTCAAAAACACACCTATTCCTGGAACCACGACACACTGTGCCCAGATGCCACGCAAGATTAGCGTGTAGGTAAGACCCCGCTGCGAAGTTCGGCCGGGCTGGGACTTGCCGAAGAGCGATTTCACTCCCAACCTTTCCATGCGCTGCGCATGAAGTATAAATCCGGGCGGACGCGCCTTAGGCTACGCAACCAGCTGGCGGCAAATGAACACTGTAAGACCTGAAGTGGCCGGACTTTTTCTATGCTCCAGTATCCCAAGCTCATGTCGAGGGACATGGGTTTGATTGGGCGATCGCGGTATTTGCCACTAGCGCAATTCACCAAGGCTCGATCCGTCGACTCCTTGGGCCCTTTCTTCTTAACATCCCTCGAAACAGGTTTTGTCATGGCCACCATGCTGCCAGCGACCGCGGGTGCACCGCGCATACAAGCCACGGACGTGTGAAGACGAACTCGAGTCCCTGCGCGACTCTTCGAGTCCCCCAAGCACTCGGGGGCTACTGACGAGGGGGTGACCCCACGACTCCTACTAATGGGCCTACCCGGTGTCATTGAAGGCCCACGAAGCTACCGCCGGATTCACCTTGGCCCGCTAGATGGCACCGACATTGGGAGTCCTCGACTGACAAGGAAGGTGCAGGGACTTGCCGTACAAGCTAGGGTTAGATTTCCTGTAATTGTAGATTGATTCCCCGAGACCTGGTCTACTATATAAAGGCCAGGAGGGGCAACGCATAAGGGGAGAGACATCGCATGTAACCCTATCCTAGAGCGCATCTGCCTTGGCATCCCTTGTAACTTCTCCACAATCAATATATCGAGCAGGAAGTGTATCCTCCTGTTTGCCGACGAGCTTATCGTCCAACCTGTGTCTTCTCCAACTAGCCCAGGGTCCCTAACCATGGGACTTGCCGGGGCCGATCCTCGACAGGTACCAACCTCTCTAATCAGCTTATGATGAGTTATGTATGAAGGGAGTTTTCACGTGTGCGATGGAAGATGATGAAAGAAGATTCAGGAGTTTCAAGCTCTCAAGCTTGGGGATGCCCCATGCATCCCCAACAAATATTCAAGGAGACTCAAGCGTCTAAGCTTGGGGATGCCCCCGTGCATCCCCTTCTCCATCAACAATCATCAGTTCGTCCTTCGTCTCACTATATTTTTATCACTTCATGCGTTATGTGCTATGCTTGGAGCGTCTTGCTCTTAGGTTTTATTTTTAGTTTTCTTTAGCTTTGCTTGCTGTTCATAACAAGTTAGACCCCATCATGCTTTGTGTGGGAGAGAAACACGCTCCACTTAAATCTAGAACACATCATAGGATTCTTCATGCCTATCTTTTTGCTGTTGTGTGTTCTTTATCTTTTCGTAGCTACTTACATGTTTAGTTTTAGTCTTAGTTTCTCTTAGCAAGAGCCTTGGATTTTATTTAGTTTGTTGCTGGAAATCTCTTTAGTTTTCATTTTTATCTTGTTAAGAGAGTTGGTTGTTGCACTGAGTTGTGTCTTGTCTTGAAAGTAGGTAATTGAGGTTACTATTTAATTTTATTAGTAACTTGCAATAGTTTTGAGGTATTGATGTGAGTAATGTTTGAACTTTGCATGTCAAGAGCTCTAGCCTATTAGTGATAGGTGTCGTATTCAGGGCAATCCATGTTTATTTTCAAAACCTACAAAACTAGTTGAGAACTCTAGCTACTAGATGGATCGCTACTCTTCGGAGGGATCGAATATTAGAGTACACTCACGTACCATGAGTTGAGGATGCGCAAGGATAACCAAACCCCCATACACTCCTCCTCGGGGTACTTGTCTCTTTGTGAACCTCCTTATTAGATTGAGAGTTACCGATAATAAGTGCATGAGTTCTTCGGACTAATGTAAGAATTGAAAGTTGACACTTCCACCTCCTCATATTTGCTAGCCTCTTCCGTGCCGTACATTGCCTCCTCCTCACTCCGAGAGTTGGCGTCCACCTTCGCCGGTACTTCCAAACCCTTGGCATGACACGCTTTGTAATCATAAACCACCCTATATCTTTCCTCAAAACAGCCACCATACCTACCTATCAAGGCATTACCACAGCCTTTCCGAGATATATTGACATGCAACATCCACCTCTTCATGACTTGATCTTCATGTCATACATGTTCCTGCTACACTGGCAGCGACATACATTGCATACATCATGATAGCTACATATTTATGATTTGAGTACCTTGTAAAGTGTGAAAGATCTTCTATACCCTCTTGTAAATTAGAGTGTTTCCCTTAAGTGAGGAAAAGATCCCAAAGTGGACAAACGAGAGTTACATAGAAAGAGCCATTGAGGCCATAAAAAATACAAAAAATAGAAAAAAGAGAAAAATAAATAGAAGGAGAGAAAGGGGCAACACTGCTATCCTTTTGGAAGATCCACACTCGTACTCCCTCTTATCCTTGTACTCCATAGAGATGATCATTTATGCATGTAGCTATGTGGAGACCTTCACACTATAGAACTTGGCTTGCATATTCCAAGGATGAGCCTCCTCAAACGGACTCTAGGTCTTCATGAGCGAGCAAGTTAGATGCACCCCCACTAGTTCCATTCGAGAGCTTTTCAGCTCATATGTGCATCTGTTGCATGGAAATCCCTACTCCTCACATCATATCTATCATATGGCCTTCTCTCTCCTATGATTGTCCTCATTGATGTGAGCCTTTCTCATCCTTTTTTGTCTTCCTCCTCCACCATACTTCTCTCTTTGCCATCCTAAGTGTCAACTCTCGTGCTTACGCTCATCCATTGCATGAGTGCTCAAAATATCGAAAAGGAGTGGATTAAATTGACTTGTCCCTGGCTAGTGGTCTGGGGACGAGTCAATATAAGATTCCAAAGAAGACGAAGTATGAAACTTTAGTAGATTGAGTTATCAACAAAAATACTTTTTCATCTAGTATTCCCTGTCCCCTTTCTTGCACGCAAACACCATTTGGAGATATTCGAGTCACGAACAGCGAGAGCTCTTGCACCTAATGTTCTTTCGTTGCTTGTTTCAATGCTAATATAGACTCTTGTCTATTATGACTTGATTTACATACCTTGATTGCTTTACTTTCAAAGTTCTTATATGGTTGCTAGCATGTCACCACAGAAATTATGCTTGTTATCATTTACCTACTCGAGGACGAGCAGGAATTAAGCTTGGGGATATTGATACGTCCCAAACTTATCTATAATTTTCGCTTGCTCAATGCATGATTTGTGTGACTTCGCCAGATTTTGCCTTAACTTTCATACACTTTTGATCATATTTGGACTAACCTATTAACTCAGTGCACCCAGTTGTCAGTTCCTGTTTTCTGCTATTATTATATTTCATCTTTTTCGGCCATTAAAAGTGCTCCAAAAATTCCGGAAAAATTATATAAAAAATCAGCATCCCGAAAGCTTCCGGAATAACCAAGACATGGTAGGAGGGCCACCACCAGGGGCCCAGGAGGGTGCCCGACGCGGGTCCCCCCTAGGCCGCACCATAGACCCTTCTGGAGCCGTGGTGGCCCCCTTGCCCCCTCCTTTGGCCTATATTTAGCCCCCATGGAGGAAATCGCTAATATCGAAGTACTTTTTCCAGAAGCAATTCCGATCTCTGCCTCCATCGGCGACAAGCTTCGGGGGACCAGAATTCCTATGCCGGCACCCTGCCGGGACTGGGAAGTGCCCCCGGATTCATCTCCATCGACGTTGCTTCCTCCCTCCGTGAAGCGGGAGTAGTTCTCCCTCGGGGCTAAGGTTTCTACCAGTAGCTATGTGTTCTTCTCTCTCTCCCATGATGTGATCTTCGTTGTGATCATAGGCTATGTTAATCTAGGGTGATCCCATGATATTTCCCCTTCCTCTATGTATTGGATTTGATGTATTCACTTGATCTTATCTAGTATAATCACCGAGACCAAGGTGACAGCGGTCTATTAGACATGGATTAGAAGAATAGTTTCATGAGTGATTTCTTATTTTGTGTGTTGATTTAAGATTGAGAGTCTCTTGGTGCTTGTCTTTGACTATCCTTGAGATATGTTGTGGTGATTGTGGTACTCTCTTTGGATGGCCGCGGTGACATTGGGAAATTCATAGATTGAGAACTACGAACTTTGAGGTGTGCTTTTATAGCCGTACATAATTCTCGTCCTCTCTTGACCACAAAGGAATGACCTCCGAGTGCGTATCGATTGCATGTTTTATGGGAAATATCATGTGATTAGACTATGTTAATGTTGTTGAGAGTTGCCACTAGTGATAGTATGAAGCCTAGGCCTTGTTTCCACCACTGTTACACCGTTTGTGCTCACTTTTGTCACATGTTTGCTTGCTGCACTTTTTATTACATATTTGTATTACCTTGCTATGCCACACCTATCACCCATATTTTACCATCTCTTTGCCGAACTAGTGCACCTATACAACTCCTAGTTGTATTAGGTGTGTTGGGTACACAAGAGACTTCTTGTATCTTAATTGAAGGGTTGCTTGAGAGAGACCATCTTCAACCTCTACTTCCCTGAGTTCGATAAACCTTAGGTCATCCACTTGAGGGAAATTGCTGCTCTCCTACAAACCTCTGCGCTTGGAGGCCCAACATAGTCTACAAGAATAGAAGCGTGTGTAGACATCAGATGGTTAAAGATTTAGTTACCAATGATGTTTCAGATTCCAAGATAAATTTTTGTGTTGTTTCAACTAACATTCTCACAACCAAGAATAAAATCCCAATTTCAGGTACACCAGTTGTATCTGTCAAGATAGGAGATCACAATTATTACGGGCTTTGCGATCTGGGATCCAGTGCTAGAGCTATTCCTTATTCACTCTATCAGGAGATCATGGGGGAGATTTCACCCAGTGAACTTGAAGAGATCGATGTTACTATTTATCTAGCAGACAAAGAAACTATATCTCCCGTTGGAATTGTGAGAGATGTTGAAGTCCCATGCAGAAAGGTAAAGTATCCTACCGACTTTCTTGTACTTGGTTCAGTGCAAGATAGTTTTTTCCCTATTATCTTTGGTAGACCTTTCCTCAGCACTTGTGGTGCTATTATAGATTGTAGAAAAGGTAAAGTTTCTGTTGAATTCAATGCTGAGCCATATGAATTTAACTTTTCTAAATTCTCCAAGCAACCTCGTGGTACTGATTTACCTAGTGATGATAAAATTATTGAAAATATTGCTTCTATTGCTATTCCTCCTAATGATCCTTTGCTCCCAACGAGTACAGAGAGGTTGTCAATCTCTCCGGCCTTGCTGCTTACAAACGGTCAAACGCAAGACATAAAATATAATAATGATTGCAGCTGAAAGGTAAATGCAGGAAAAATAAATAAGCATGTAAATAGTGATGAGAATATGGACCGGGGTCCCGTGACGTTCACTAGTGATGTCTCTCTCCCAAAAGACGATAAAAAGCTATGCGAGGTAAACAAATTACAGCTGGGCAATTGACAGGATTAAAACGCACCGCAATGCTAACTATGTTACAAAGAAAGGACGAGGCTCAAAAGCATGGACAGTATGCCAAAATAAGTAGACTGAAATCCAACTGCATCTACTACTAATCATCCGCCTTGAGATGCCTATCTAGAACACCTCGCTGGTATTAAGTTCCGAGCCCCACCCAAAGTGTAAACCCAAAGCAACAGACAACTGCATTAAAAAGCACTTTGTGTAAAGTAAACAATCCTTGCAACCGCAGTTACAAGCACCGTTGTTTTCCCCCTTGTGGCAACAACACATCCCCTAGACTGATGTTTCTGTCACTCAAGCGTGCCATCGGGGGGCATGAACCCACAATCGAGCATAACGTTCCCTCTTGGAGTCACTACCTACTACTTGGCCAAAGCAATAAACAACAACGGAGAACATGCAAGAATTACGTAGGAACAAAAATATAAAAGATAAGAACCAAACATATTACTCAATCACAATCTGAACATAATCTCATAATCTATCAGACCCCAACAAACTCAGCATAGCAACATCAGAAAATTACATATGTGCCTCGATCATGTAGGGCAGCTCATGAGGTCTAAACCATGAAGAACAAAGAGGGGAGGAGAACATCACATAGCTACTGATCACGTACCCATGGTCCAAAGGAAACTACTCACGGCACATCCGGGAAGCGTCCATGGTGGAGCGGAAGCTCCTGGAGTTCAATCCTCCTCCGGCAGGGTGCTGGGAAGGGTCCTTCTGACGCTCCCGATCTTGGAAGCGCGGCGGCGGAAAAGAGGCGAGATCGCGAAAAAGCGTTCTGTCCTCGAGGGTTTCGAAAGACGGAGAATATATAGGCGAAAGGGGGCAGCCAGGGGGGGCACTAGGGCACAAGGCGCCCTCCCGGCGCGGACAAGCCCCTGGCCACGCAAGGTGGCCGCCTGGGGCCCAGGTGGGTCCCACCTGGTCCTCCTTCGGGAGTCTAGAAAGTTCCGTCAAACTGATTTTTTATCTGATTTTCCCGAATTTTTGGAGCACTTTTTATATGGGGAAAACTGAAATAGAAAAACAGCAGAAAACAGGAACTGGCACTCAGGTGCACTGAGTTAATAGGTTAGTCCAAATATGATCAAAAGTGTATGAAAGTGTATCTAGATCATAGCAATATCACACAAAACATGCATGGAGCAAGCAAAAATTATAGATACGTCTGGGACGTATCAACATCCCCAAGTTTAATTCCTGCACATCCTCGAGTAGGTAGATGATAACAAGCATAATTTCTGTGGTGAAATGCTAGTAACCATATAAGAACTTTGAAGGTAAAGAAATCAAGGTATGTGATTTAATTCAAGTCATAACAGGCAAGAGTCTATATTAGCTTTGAAAAAAGCAACGAAAGAACATTAGGTGCAAGAGCTCTTAGCTGTCCGTGACTCGAATGTCTCCAAATGGTGTTTGCGTGCAAGAAGAGGGATATGGGAATACAAGAGAAAAAATATTTTTGTTGAGAACTCAATCTACTAAAGTTTCACACTTGGTCTTCTTTGGAATCTTATCTTGACTCGTCCCCAGACCACTAGCCAGGTACAAGTCAATTTGATCCACTCCTTTTCAATATTTTGTGCACTCATGCAATGGATGAGCGTGAGCACGAAAGTGGACACTTAGGATGGCAAAGAGAGAAATATGGTGGAGGAGGAAGACAAAAAGGGTGAGAAAGGCTCACATCAATGAGGAAAATCATAGGCGAGAGAGCCAAATGATAGATATGATGTGAGGAGTAGGGATTGCCATGCAACAGATACACATATGAGATAAGAAAAGCTCTCCAATGGAACTAGTGGGGGTGCATGTAACTTGCTCTCTCATGAAGACCTAGAGCTCGTTTGAGGAGGCTCATCCTTGGAATATGCAAGCCAAGTTCTATAATGTGAAGGGTCCCCACATAGCTATATGCATAAATGATCATCTCTATGGAGTATAAGGATAAGAGGGAGTACTAGTGTGGATATTTCAAAATGAATAGTAGTGTTGCCCCTTTCTCTCTTTTTATTTCTTTTTTCTCTTTTTTCTCTTTTTTTGTATTTTTTGGTGGCCTCAATGGCTCTTTCTATCTAACTCTCATTTGTCCTCTTTGGGATCTTTTATTTTGTCCACTTTGGTATCTTTTCCTCACTTAAGGGCAACACTATATTTTACAAGAAGGTATAGAAGATCTTTCACACTTTACAAGGTACTCAAACATAAAGAAGATGTAGCTATCATGATTTATGCAAAGGTATGCCTCTGCAAGTGTAGCAGGAACATGTATGACATGAAGATAAAGTCATGAAGAGGTGGATGTTGCATGGAAATATATCTCGGAAAGGCTATGGAAATGCCTTGATAGGTAGGTATGGTGGTTGTTTTGAGGAAAGATATAGGGAGGTTTATGATGACAGAGTGTATCATGCCAAGGGTTTGGATGCACCGGCGAAGGTGGACGCCAACCCTCGGAGTGAGAAGAGGGCAATGCACGGTATGGAAGAGGCTAGCAAATATGAGGAGGTGGAAGTGTCAACTTTCAATACTTACATTAGTCCGAAGAACTCATGCACTTATTATTGGTAACTCTCAATTTAATAAGGAGGTTCACAAAGAGACAAGTACCCCGAGGAGGAGTGTATGGGGGTTTGGTTATCCTTGCGCATCCTCGACTCATGGTACGTGAGTGTACTCTAATATCCGATCCCTCCAAATATTAATGATCCATCTAGTAGCTAGAGTTCTCAACTAGTTTTGTAGATTTTGAAAATAACACAGATTGCCCAAAATACGACACCTGTCACTAATAGGCTAGAGATCTTGACACCAAAAGTTCAAACATTACTCACAACAATTCCTCAAAACTATTGCAAGTTACTACTATCATTGAATAGCAACCTCAATTAGCTACTTCAAGACAAGACACAACTCAGTGCAACAACCAACTCTCTTAACAAGATAAACATGAAAACTAAAGAGAGTTCCTTCCAGCAAAAAACTAAACAAAATCCAACGCTCTTGCTAAAGACAAACGAAAACTAAAACTAAACATGACAGTAGCTACGAAAATATAAAGAACACACAAAAGCAGAAAGATAAGCATGAAAAATCCTATGATGTGTTCTAGATTGGAGTGGAGCGTGTTTCTCTCCCACACAAAGTAAGCTAGGGTCTAACTTGTTATGAACAACAAGCAAAGCTAAATAAAACTAAAAAGGAAACCTAAGAGCGAGACGCTCCCAGAATATCACATAACGCATGAAGTGATAAAAATATAGTGAGACGAAGGACGAACTGATGATTGTTGATGGAGAAGGGGATGCACGGGGGCATCCCCAAGCTTAGATGCTTGAGTCTCCTTGAATATTTATGGGGGATGCATGGGGGCATCCCCAAGCTTGAGAGTTTGATACTCCCGAATCTTATTTCATCATATTCTCTCGCACACTTGAAAACTCCCTTCATATATAACTCATCATAAGCTGATTAGGGAGGTTAGTACCCTTAATAAAATAATTTATCCCCAGGGGATATAAAGATATTCTTGAAGAGATATTGTTTCTGAAGATTGCCAAAAGGTTTTTGCAAAGAAAAAGCAAGATGATGTGTCGTCGATATGTAACGGCAGATGCTATGGGGATGGCGAAAGAGGGGGACAAACTGAGGTTAGTGTCGCTGGTACCGGAATCGAGAATGGGAACACATGGTGAGACACCACGATGTACCCATGTTCGGGGCTCTCCGTAGAGATAACACCCCTAGTCCTGCCGAGCTAGCTATATGCAATAACTCTTGTTACAATGAATACTCCTTGAGCTGTTTCAGAGGAAGGAGAAGAGGGCCTCTGGTCACTACTCTCTCCTTGCTCTCTCTATGGTGGGTAAGATTGCAATAAGTGCTCCGTCGTCCCTCACGCAGGAGGGGTACCCGGGGCTCTTATAGGCCGAGCCTGGGGTACATAGGTAAATGCACAAATGGGAGGCCCCAGCTGTCAGGCTCAGACAAGCTAGGGACCTCACATCGTGTTCTCCCGGATGACCCGGTGTAGACTTGCGGCTCACCATACCGCTATCCTGTAGACTTCGGTACAGAACAGTGGAGCTAAAGTCCTAGGCATGTCGGCCTGTCCGCGTGATCGGCGCTGGAGGAGACCGCACGCCTCTGACAGTCCCGATCTTCAGGGATTGCGCATGGAATGCTCTTGTACCACGTGTCAGACCTGGGATCCTGGTCGGATGTTACTATGCTTACTTCGACCGAATGCTTCCTGGTGAGGCCGATTGCTCCCTCTTCGGGGTAATCGGCCCTCAACTTGAACAGTTCCGCCCACTTCCTGCTTGCTCTTGATTAGCTCGGCCTTGATTAGATCAGTGACCATCAGGTCAGTGATCTTTGCCTTGATGAATTGTTTCCCCTTGGTGACCCTACCCGGGGGTCATTCGCCCGACAGTAGCCCCTAAAGCTGCGGAGGTCCCGCCGAACTTAGAGATGGAGAGGCCTGCACAGGTTCCTTCACTTCTAGAATGCTGAATCTTTGTTTCTGACTGATTTCTTCAATAGGTCGATTGCTCGCTATCGGCCGATTGCTCTTGTTCTTCTCACCGATTGCTCTCAACAAGCCGATTGCTCTCTATCTGCCGATTGCTCTTGGTCTTCTCGACCGATCCGCCCAGCGGTTGGTTTGACTGGAATGTTGACTGAACTTGCCGCTTCGAATTCGCCGTAGAATACGGGACGTCGTTCCATGATTTGACATGCCATAACCACTGCCTCGACCCACGCGTGCATGTCCCGTCCCATCCGCCGGATCTTCTGTCCTCCGAACTGTCGATGCCTTGTGGATACACGCGGTCACACCGCCTACTGGATTGGCGCACCGGATCCCACTACCTCCTCGCCGGGTCTTTAAATACCCCGTGGGGTGAGAGATGCGCCATGCACCCCCACTCCATCGTCTTCCTTTCGCTCTCCCCCTCCGCCTCCGCCGCCGCACCGCGCGCCTCTCCGTGCTGCTGCCACTACCCCTAACGCTAGGAGCTGTTGCGTCGGGGACCTCGCGTTCGCACTCCACCGCCGTCACCGCTGCTCCTCCTCCGCCACGATTGGTGGGCTCGGATCCAGATATCCTCCGCCGCCGCCATCTTCATCGCCGCCACCATCTTCGTCTTGCTTCTCCTCGCCCACCACGGAGTCCGAAGCCTCCATGGGGGACGATGCCGCCACCGCCGGCTCCCAGAGGGAATCTTGGAAGGGCTCCATTGTTACTGAGATGCACATCGCTCTCCTCCGCCGGTCTCACAAGATCCCGGTGGACCTCGACTTCCGCGTTCCCGGCGACAAGCTTGTGCCCGCGCCTCGGGCCGGCGAGCGCGATTTCGGGCTCCCAGTGAGCCACTTCTTTAGGGAGTTCCTTGATTTTTACCGCATGCAGCCGCACCACCTTGGGGCGAATGCTATCATGTTTCTTTCTGCTTTCGTGACGCTGTGCGAGGGCTACCTCGGAGTTCGGCCCACCGTTGGACTCTGGTGCCGGCTTTTCTACTTCCGCACTTTCCGAGTAGGCACTGGGGTGTTTGCTATTAACCCCAAAACCAAGAAGAAGGAGGAGGTAAAGGTGATGGCCGAATGCGGTGGCGCCACCATATACATCCGCAAGATCGGACTCTATCCTCATCCCCAGCTGCCACAGTCCATCAAGAACTGGAAAATGGGGTTCTTTTACGTTTCTTCACCAAAGGACAAAGACTTGCTGAATCTGCCCAAATTCTCTCTGCCGCCTCCGACTGCGAAGTACCAATGGGCTAAAAATCCAGGGGAAGGGGACACCGACCTGAATCGTCAAATGGCCCACATCCAGAAGATGATGGATGAAGGATTGCAACCCGCCGACTTGGTGGCGACATGGCTCTACCGCCGAGTGCTTCCGCTGCAGTGCCGCTACCACCATATCTGTGATATGAGCCGCCTCCTAGACCCCACTCGGATCTCCATGTTCCGCGTCAACGAAGATGATTTCCTCCTCCGGATCATCAGTATCGCCGATCTCAAGGTTGTTGGGCCATTTGAGTTCGGAAAAATGGTGTACAACCGAGCTCGGCCCTGCCCCGTGGTATGCTCTTAATCTTCTTTGTCTTAGCTCTTATTTCTCTCTTGCTGATTCTGATCACATCCTTTTTCCCAGGAATTCCTTGGTTCTAAGGTTATGCAGGACGGACAGTCCGCTTCGCGCTACCATCCCGACCGTGCTGAGGAAGACGCCCAGGACCTGGAGCTTCAAGAGGAGACCAATTCCGAGACTGAAGCTCGGACTGCTTCTTTCGGGCTCAACCTCAAAAAGTCGGGTGAGTCTGATTCCTCCATCAAATGCTTCATGGCCGAATGGAGCAGTGATGCTGATTCTCTTGGTGACTTCGGCGCAGAATCTGAACTGGCCGAGCAGACAGTGGCCAAGGGGAAACGCCCCCGAACTGACGATGTCGCCGGTACTTCCAAGGTTACCAAGAAAAAAGGAAAATATGGTGCGCGCCAAGCCGCCCCCAAGCCAAGTGGCCCTGTGCTCTCTCCTACTCCTCTGAACATCGCTCACCCTGGCTTCTCCATGGCCAAGTTTGCTGCCCAGCTACCCCGAGCTTCTGGGTATGTTTCTTTGCGTTTTTTGCTCCTTCTGATCTTTCTATACTGTTTTTCTCAATTTTCTCTTTGTTTTGCAGGGCTGCCCGATCTGTTGATCCTGTGGCACCTGCGGTAGCTCCGGTTGCTCCCCCTGCCACCTCTGATGCCCCTCCGAGTGCAATCCCCGCAGCCTCCGCTACCTCCAACATGTCGACGCCTTCTCGCAAGAGAGCCGTCGCCGACACCACAAAGGCCGAGCGGGCCAAGAAACAGCGAGCTGCTGCTGCCGCGAAATAGGCGCAGCCGGCTGCTCCCCTGCCGACCTCTACTGCTCCTCCGATTGCTGGCACGCAGTCGGCCACTCCTGCCCCGACCGCCACTGCTGCTCCTCCGATCCTGCTGGACCCCTCTGGTATCGCACATCTTGATGTGCCCTTGCCGGATCGGCCTACTGCCGATGCTACTCATCCTGAGGCTTCTTCAGCCCCGGCCACTGCTGTAGATCCAACTCCTGCAGCCGGCTCGGAGGGTGTTGCTGCTGCCTCCACCGAACTAACTGCTTCTCCACCCGCTGCTCTGCGGGTTAGTTTTCCGCTTGCTACTCATACCATTCTCCAGTGCCCTTGTGCGCCAGCCGCCGACCAGCCGCCAGCTCTTGCTAGATGATCGGTTCTACAAGGCATACATTGGCTCTTCTGATGTCTCCCCCGTTCGACCTGCTGCTAATTCTCCCACCCCTCCGCCTCCTGGATCCGAGGACCAACTCCCATCCCATATCTTGGGACGATTGGGTGGCCTTGCCACCCACATTAGACATTTTGCTGACGAAGCTCTGGGCCAAATCCTTGCCTCCGAACACTCTACTACTGTAAGTTTTCTTCTCAGTGGGGGCGCGCCTAGCGCACCCACTGGGTGTAGTCCCCGATATTCGGGCCGATTGCTTGCAATCTGCTCGGATCTTACTTTCTTTTGATTACTGCGCTTTGCTCAGATCTGACCGACCCATTTTTCAGGCCATCTGCGATAGACGTCAAGTTGTGTTTGATGAACTCTTGGCCGCGTATTCAGTGGGCCAAAAATCCATTGCTGCTCTGAAGAAGAATGTTGATGCCCAAGTTGCCAATATCCAAGACTTAACAGGTATAATTTTTCTTTCCCTTTTTTCTTTCTCCCGCTTGTTACTGCGTTCTCACTTGACTACAAACTTGTAGCTGCTGTCGTTCGCTCCTCCGAGCTAGAGGCCGCTCAGAAGAGGATCGCCGAGCTGGAGAACCAGCTCGGTGAGAAGAATGGCCAGCTCAACAGTGCCGAGCAAGAGCGTCAGCGCCTAGCCACTGTTGAAACTGAGCTACAGGCCAAACTCCAAAATGCTACCAAGGATCTTGCCGCCGCCAAAACTGCCCATGAACAAGAACTGCAGAGGCTTGTCGATGCTCTCCACGAGGTGGAGGGTCAACTTCTAAAGGAGAAGGATGTTGCTGTCAAGCGCGCCGAGGACAGGGATGTCCAACACCAGAAATAAATTCAACGCGCGCAAGCCAATGTTGATCTTGCCCTTTCCTGCCTCCACCGAGTGGATCTTGCCCTTGCAGGTATTTTCTGTTTTGTTCACTCTTGTACTCCGTTCTGATCTAGCTGCTCTCCGAGCTAACCTTATTCTCCGATTGCTATTGCCAGATGCCTGGCCCCACTCTACTACTGCTGCTGATGAAGTTGTTGCCGAAGCCCGCCGAGTGCGAGGTGTAGTACTTCCTGCTGATGCCGGTTGGGACGCCGAGGACTTTGTTGTTGCTCTGGATGCCCGAATCCCTCATGTGAAAGGTGCCCTGTGCACTTACAAGACTGGTATACAAAAGGTGAATGAAAAGCTATTCAAGGGCAAGCAGAAGCCGATTGCCTTTGAGAAAAATGAAGATGTTGCTCGGAATCTCAAGGCTGTGCCTCGCCAGGTTGAGAATATGCTTGATTCTGCCTTCCGATCTGGAGTGCAGGCTGCTCTCTCCATTGCAAAGAGCTGGTACCCCAACATTGATTTGAAGCTGATGACTGCTCTGCGAGAAGGATCGGAAGAATCCGTTGGCGAGCTCTGGACCCAGATCTGCCACATTGCCCAAGAGCTCGCAGACGGCATGGATCTCCTGGAAGTTACTCCCTATCTCGATGATGATGGTCAGCCGACTGGCGTTGCCTCCTTCAGCGAACTTTTATATACCACTAGTGAAGAAGATGCACCCAGTCCCGATCTGCTCGGTGGACCGGCAGCGATGGCTCCCACTCCTCGGACTATGCTGATGAGGACGCTGAGGAAGAAGGTGAAGGCTCCTCTGACGGGCACTCGGCGAGTGCTGCCCAGGACCCGTCGCACACTCAGATCCAGACTACTGCCTCTTCCGCTCAGGGAGGTGCCGCCAGCACAGCCCCAACTTCTTCAGCTCCGACTGCTCCATCCGCGCCGGATGTGCCGACCGCTTAACCTCGGCATGCCGTTTTAATTTCCTGCTTTTGCTTGACAAACACTTAGGTAAATTCCAAGTGCGCCCGTCGAGGGCCACTTTCATGTATTGAACACCATTCGACCAACTGGCCCTACTTGCTTGTGAACTTGCTTTTGCTTAGATACATATGGCACTCTGCCTTTGCACTTTTCAACCAATTGCCTTTTTCTTTGCCTTTTTCCTTCTTGGTTGATATTCCCGCCAACCTCACAGCCGACCTGCGGTCTGTGGTCGGATCGGCAAATAGACCTCGAAGGAACTTTTGACAAGTACTTCCAGGCTCTCAGTTTTTCTCGCAAAGGTAGGACTTTACAGATGGGCCGATTGCAACCTGTTGACTGTTGGCCAGCTGGCCTGGTCACAATCGGTGGGTCTACTATCGGCTAACTTCGAATTAGATATTCTTTGAGTATGAACTCTCCGATTGACAGTTCTGCTCGGCCACGTCCACCCGACATTACAGCTGACCTGCGGTCTGCATTCAGTTCGGACTAGCTTTCGCAAAACCCCTCACTCGTTTTGCTCTTTCTCCTAAGGAAACTCTTTTCGGGGCAACCGGCCAGTCCCGGGGTCTGCTTTCGCCGACCTTAGGACTGGGAAACATACACATAATTTTATAGCTCCTGCCGAATGCAGTCTCATGGACGCACAGCTATTCTCATTGATAATATTTCCAAAAAAGGGGGGATACAACAATACCGCTCACCTGTAAAACGGACATAGCATCTCGGCGTTCCAAGGACGCTCCATTTCTTGCCCCGAGGTGTCCACATATCGGGTCGGCTTCCGGAGGTCAATGAGGTAATATGCATTGTTTTTGAGTGCTCGACTAATGATAAATGGACCTTCCCAAGGAGAGGATAACTTGTGCTGGCCATCCGATTTCTGGATTCGGCGCAGCACCAAGTCACCCTCACGAAAAGCTAGGGGACGGATCTTCTTGTTGTGGTAGTGACGCAACTTCTGCTGGTATATTGCCGACCTGGACAAGGCCAGGAGACATGCTTCTTCTTTGAGATCAACGTCGTCCTCACGAGCTTCCTTGGCTTCTGCCTCCGTGTACATGGCGTGACGAGGTGAACCGAATTCAATGTCATAGGGGAGCATTGCTTCAGCGCCATATACCAAGAAGAAGGGAGTGAATCCAGTTGAACGGTTCAGTGTGGTGCGCAAACTCCAAAGCGCTGCTGGTAGCTCGTCGATCCATGCATCGGGTGCTCTTTCTAGCGGCTCCACCAATCTTGGCTTGATTCCGGACAAAATAAGACCGTTCGCCCGCTCTGCTTGACCATTCGACTGAGGGTGAGCCACAGATGCTACGTCCAGCCGGATGCCCTGCTGGGAGGCAAACCGAGCCAACACCCCTTTTGCGAAGTTTGTGCCATTCTCAGTGATGATGCTGTGCGGCACTCCATATCTGACCATGATGTCCGCCATGAACCTGACCGCAGTCGGCCCATCTAGCTTCTTGATCGGCCTTGCCTCGATCCACTTGGTGAACTTGTCCACTGCTACCAGTAAGTGTGTCATGCCACCTCTTGCTGTTTTGAAAGGTCCTACCATGTCCAGACCTAAACCGCAAATGGGCACGTGATCGGAATGGTTTTGAGTGCTGAGGCTGGTAAGTGGCCTTTTGCTTTGAATCTCTGACACCCATTGCAATGCTTGACCAATTCTTCTGCCGCTTCTTTCACAGTCAGCCAATAAAACCCATGGCGAAAAGCCTTGGCAACTATTGCTATTGCTGATGCGTGATGACCACACTCGCCTTGATGGATGTCTCGGATCAATTCCAGCCCTTGTCCTCTTCCACACACCGCTGAAGGACTCCTGTTGCACTACGGTGCAGCAGCTCGTTGTTGATGATTGTGTATGCTCCAGATCGGCGCTGGATTTTCCGAGCTTCCACTTCATCTTCTTGGAGTGTGCCATCCACCAGGAAGTTTCTTAATGGTTTTGCCCATGATGGTGCTGCCACAATTACCATTACAGCAACTGCTTTAGGCTCTTGCTGTGCGACTTCTGATACTGGCAGCTCGTAGGAGGAAGGAACGGTTGCGTCTTGCATGATCCCCTCAGTCCCCGAGCTGGCGACAGCAGCCCCTGGTTTGCAATCGGCAGCTCCTGGTGCGGCCAAATGCTCCTTCGCCTTTTGCTTCTTTGCCTCGAGCTCTGCCATCTTCAGGTCGGCCGGAATAAAGATTGACTCTGATGGGAAGGCTTGATGGATGGCTTGTGGATGTTCTCTAGAGATACTCCTAGTGGAATTTCCTTTCTAGTAGACCCCAGCTTGGATAGTGCATCTGCTGCTTCATTTTCAGCTCGGGGAATATGATGGAACCCACACCCTTCAAAGAAACCAGATAACTGCTGCACGAGGAATCTGTATCTCGCCATATTTTCATCTTTTGCGTCCCAAGTGCCAGTGCATTGCTGCACCACCATATCGGAATCACCATAACACAGAATCTGCCGAATGCCGATTTCCTTGGCCAATCGGACACCATGCACCAAAGCTTCATACTCAGCCACATTGTTTGATGCTGCAAAATGAATCTGCAGCACATACTCGAGCTTGTCGACTTTTGGAGAAGTAAGAACAACACCAGCCCCTAGTCCGGTCATCATCTTGGAGCCATCGAAGTGCATCTGCCAGAACTGAGAGTCCGGACAGGGGGGTATATATTGAGTTTCTGCCCAATCTACCAGAAAATCTGCCAGAACTTGAGACTTGACCGCCGTCCGAGGCTCATACTTGATCCCATGTGTTGCAATTTCAATGGCCCATTTTGCCACCCGACCAGATGCGTCCCGACTGCCGATGATTTCTGCCAACGGAGCCGAGCCGACCACCGTGATCGGATGCGCCTGGAAATAAGGCTTCAGCTTTCTTGCCGCCATGTACACACCGTAGCACATCTTCTGATAATGGGGGTAGTTTTCTTGGAGGTTGAGAGCACTTCACTGACATAATATACTGCCCCCTTGACCGGTTGTGCCTTGTCCTTTTCAGGACGCTCGACCACCATAAAAATACTGACCACCCGAGTGGTTGCTGCAATATACAATATCATTGGCTCTTTTTTCCTTCGGAGCTGCTAGCACTGGAGCAGTAGACATCATGCGCTTGAGCTGCTTGAATGCTTCGTCCTCTTGCGGGGTCCAAATGAACTTATATGTTTTCTTCATCAGCTGATATAGTGATCGCCTTCTCTCCCAGCCGAGTGAGAAATCGGCTGAGCGACACCAAGCATCCGGTAAACTTCTGCACATCTTTGAGATTTCTGGGCTTGCCCATCCTCTCGATTTCTGCAATCTTCTCAGGGTTGCACTCGATTCCTCTCTCGGAAACCAAAAATCCGAGCAATTTTCCGGCTGGCACGCCGAACACACATTTCTCTGGGTTGAGCTTGATCTGGTATGCTCGCAAATTTGCGAATGTCTCCTTGAGATCATCCAGCAGGGTTGAGACTAGCAACGACTTGACCACGAGGTCATCTACATATACACAAATGTTCCGACCTAACTGAGGCCGGACACATCGCTGCATAGTACGCTGATAAGGCGTGCCGCCATTTTTCAGGCCAAAGGGCATGGTGATGTAGCAATAAGCCCCGAATGGGGTGATAAAAGTTGTTTTAATCTGGTGGTCCACATTAAGCTTAATCTGGTGATAGCCCGCTGTGGCATCCAGAAAGCAGAAGAGCTGACAACCAGCCGTAGAATCAATCACTTGATCGATACGGGGAAATGCAAAAGGATCCTTGGGGCAGGCCTTATTCAGGCAAGTGTAATCTATACACATGCGCCAAGTTCCATTCTTCTTCGGAACCAGAATTGGGTTTGCTAACCAGTATGGGTAGAACAATTCTTTGATAAATTCTGATGCGAGAAACTTGTCTATCTCGTCGCCGATTGCTCCTCTCTTCTCTTCTGAAAAACGCCGAAGTGGCTGCTTGATCGGCTTGGATCCAGGTCGGATATGAATCTTGTGCTCGGCAAGTTCCCTCGGTACACCAGGCATGTCATGTGGGGACCATGCAAAGATTTCACGGTTCTCACGGAGGAACTCGACGAGCTCGCCTTCCTATTTGCTGCTGAGCCCAGCCCCAACAATGACGCACTTGCTCAGGTCGGAGGGTTCCTGGGCAATCCTCTTGCTGCCCTTTGCTGCTTGAAATATGATCTCATCATCCGATCTCTTGGCCTTCGTGCTCGGCATGGGGTCCTTTATCTGAGCTTGGGCCATTGCTACGACCTTGTCGAGCTGGTGCCACTCTGCATCGATGACCAGAGAATCGGCTATCTTAGAACCAGCGGACGAACACTCCAATGACTTCCTGTAGTCACCAAACACAGTGATTGGACCATTCGGCCCTGGGATCTTCATCTTCAGGTAGGGTTGCATGATGTTGAACATGAACTTTGTTATCGCAGGCGATCCGAGCAAGACATGGTATGGGCTACTCAGATCGGCCACCTCGAACCAGATCGGCTCTCGGCGGAAATTCTCCTCCGACCCATACACTACCTCGAGCCGAATGCGGCCTAATGGGGTACATGAAAGGTCGGGCACTATCCCATGAAATACGGTCCTGGTGGGCTCCAACTCGCTCTCACTGATGCCGAGCTTGATCATTATGTCTCTGTACAGAATGTTGATGGCGCTGCCTCCATCAATGAGTGTCCTGGTGAACTTGCACGAATACAAAGGTGCCACCACGATTGCATCCACCAAGAGCATATAACTGCCCGGGTTGGGCATTATGTTCGGGTGGTCTTCTGGGCCCCATGCTATGGCATTGTCCGACCAGTTCATCCTTTGAGAAATTGCTGGCATGGTGGCATTGACTGTCTGCTCACGGGCTCTCTGACTTCCCTTGTCATCTGATTCACTGGTGAAGATCATGTACGCTGCATCCTAACGCGGGAACTACAGCCGAGCATTTGCTGGTGATGGACCTAGGGGTGGGGATGGTGGTGGGGGAGGGTTACCTGTTCCTCCCATTGCCAAACGCTCAGCCAAGATGCACTGCCGAGTGGTGTGCGATGTGGGCTTGCCCACTCCACTATGCATTTTGCAGGGCTGGTTCATCATGTCCTCAAAGGTGTATGGGGGCCTGATCTGACCTTGCGGCCTTTCTGTGGGTTTCTGCTTGCGACTGCCTCCCGCGTCTCCTTGTTCCTCCTGATGTTGCACTGTTGCTACCTGCCGACTGCCATATTGGGCATCCGGCTGCTCGCCCTTCCTCTTGTCAAAACCTGTGTTGTTATTGTTGGGGGTGTTGTTTAAGTTGGGGTTGTTGTTGTTGCCAAAGTTGTTGTTCCTCTGGATCTCGTGCCTCTCGCGCCGATTGGGACCGTTGGGCCCGTTTGCTTCTGTCGACTGCTGCTGCTGACCGGATGGTTGCCCTTGGATGAAACCACTGGGACTCAGCATGATCGGGCGCATTGCAGAATCAGATGCGGCGAATGAATTGGCTATTCTCATCAGATCGGCCAAAGAAGTTATCTCCTTGCGTAGGAGCTTGTGCTTCAACAAAGACCCGTCCAAGCAGCCGTCAGTAAAGTACTGGATGGCTTGGATTTCATGAACTCCCTCACAAGTGTTTCTGAGCTTGATCCACCGCTGAAGGTAATCGCGAAGGGGCTCGTCCTTTACTTGTACAAATAGTGCTAGGTGCCGAGGCAGACCTGGGCGCTCGTAAGTACCCGTGAGGTTGCGAACAAACGCGTCCTCAAAATCCTTCCAACAATTGATGTTGTTGTTGGGAAAACTGTTAAACCAGGACCGAGCTAAACCTTGAAGCATGAGCGGTGCATAGCGTACAGCTATGCGCTGACCACCTCCTGCGATGCCGACCGCTGTCATATAATCGAGCAACCAATCTTCTGGCTTGACTGATCCATTGTACTTGGGAGTGTCCCTGGGCAATGTGAAGCCTTTGGGGAACTGCTCTTGCTGAATGCGCTGGCCGAAGCATGCTGGACCTGCCGGAGCATCGTCCTCCGGTTGCTTATCCTGGTGCAACTGCTCGATTCGGTGTCTTGCATCATTATCCATGATTGCTCGGGGACCCAAACGCTGACTTATTGCCGGCCGGGCTGATGCCGCCGGTTGCTCGTTGCGCCTGCTATTTACTGCTGGCTCATCCCTCCGACTGCCTCCTGCAGCCCCTTGATTCTACCGACTGCGATGCAAACTTCCATGCGGCGAAGATGCCTGCCTCTGCTGCCGAGGTGGCACATTCGGCTGGTTTGCACCCGCAGTTGCCCGAACTGACTTTGACGCTACTGGACCTTGCTGCTCGGTGGCTGCCTTCTGCTGCTGGTTTGTTGTGGTTATGAGGTCACGCATTCGGCGCGTCCTTTCCCGCAGCTCTTGTCCTTCCAAGTGCTCCAGCTCGGTGGCGATCTGCTTGGCAGCTCTCATGTTCTTCACAGGAGAACTATATGAGATCTGCGGAACGGCGATGAGGGTTGTTACTGGCTGCTGGGCTCCTCTCAGCTCTCTTCCGACCTCTTGGCCTGCCGCTCGGAGCTCCTCAATCACGGGGGGTGGGATGACACGTTGTTGGATACCATGCGCTGCATTGTACTCCCGAACTGATGCCTCCATTCGGCGCCTTTCAGCGTCGATCCTATCTGACTGCTCCTTCAGAGCCTGACACACCTTTTCCAGCTCGGCATGAGCCACAGCTGGATCGGCATGAAGATCCACAGGAGTGCTGAGCACGTCCGGTGGGTTGCTTGGGCCTGCTGGTGTCGCGGTTGCTGCCCTCGCGGCTCGGGTTGCTGAAGTAGAACTGTGGCGACTGGACGCTCCCGCCATCATAACCTCAGCACGGATGTGCGCAGTCGTGCCCTATGTTCCCACGGCATACGGCCCTCCTGGCAATGGATCTGTGAGCTCAGAAAACACCCGTACCTCCCTGGGAAACACATCAGGAAGTGTCGCGACAAAGACGCGGTGTCCGCCGAAAGGAATGATGATGCCGCGCGGCAGAGGCATTCCAGCCCCAAACCGCGAGGCGTTGTCGATGATGAAGTCCCATGCTCCGCTCCTCATCACCAGGCCGGAGGCGAAGCGCGATGCAGATGATGGTCCCGTCCGGATCAGAACTCCAGTCGACGCCTCGGCCTGCCCCACGGTGGGCGCCAACTGTCGTCGATATGTAATGGTAGATGACGTGGGGATGGATAAAGATGGGGACAAACCGAGGTTAGTGTCGCTAGTACCGGAATCGAGAATGGGAACACACGGTGAGACACCACGATATACCCAGGTTCGGGGCTCTCTGTAGAGATAACACCCCTAGTCCTGCCGAGCTAGCTATATGCAATAATTCTGGTTACAATGAATGCTCCTTGAGATGTTTGAGAGGAAGGAGAAGAGGGCCTCTGGTCACTACTCTCTCCTTGCTCTCTCTATGGTGGGTAAGATTGCAATAAGTGCTCCGTCGTCCCTCACGCAAGAGGGGTACCCGGGGCTCTTATAGGCCGAGCCCGGGGTACAAAGGTAAATGCACAAATAGAAGGGCCCAGCTGTCAGCCTCAAACAAGCTAGGGACCTCACATCGTGTTCTCCCGGATGACCCGGTGTAGACTTTCAGCTCATCATACCGCTATCCTGTAGACCTCGGTACTGAACAGTGGAGCTAAAGTCCTAGGCATGTCGGCCTGTCCGCGTGATCGGCGCTGGAGGAGACAGCACGCCTCTGACAGTCCCGATCTTCAGGGATTGCGCATTGAATGCTCTTGTACCAGGTGTCCGACTTGGGATCCTGATCGGATGTTATTCTGTTTACTTTGGCCGAATGCTTCCTGTTGAGGCCGATTGCTTCCTCTTCGGGGCAATCGGCCCTCACCTTGAACAGTTCGGCCCACTTCCTGCTTGCTCTTGATTAGCTCGGCCTTGATTAGATCAGTGACCATCAGGTCGGTGATCTTTGCCTTGATGAATTTTTTCCCCTGGGTGACCCTACCCGGGGGTCATTCCCCCGACATTAAGGTTTGCAAAAGTAAGGAGAGGTAAAACGTGGCAGAATCTGTGAAAAACAGAACAGAAGGTAGTAAAGAATTTTTTTGGGAACTTATGCAACTCAAATAAAAAAACTCAGAACATACGAAAGTTTCAAAATTTTATAGAGCACGCTGTGTAAAAAATTCAGCTCAAAAAGATGAACTGGTGATTTGTTTCGATTTTTTCCGTCAAGTAGACAGAATCTGTTTTCTGGACAACATGTCACAACTTTTGCTTCCCTTATCATAAGAGGCTATAACTTGGCACAAAGCTTGAAAATAAAGATACAATGATGTTGTTACAGTAGTAAAAATCATCAAGATCACTAAAAACAGAAGTAAAAACATCTTGGGTTGCCTCCCAATAAGCGCTTTCTTTTACACCTTTAAGCTAGGCACGAAGATTATAAAAGATGCTCTCGTAAAAATAAGGATTTGAAGCAAAAGAGAGCATCAAGAAGAAAATATGAAACACATTTAAGCCTAACCCACTTCCTATGCATAAGCATCTTATAAGAAAGTAAATCAAATAAGTGCAAAAGCGACAAGCATAGGAAGGTGGAACAATAACAACTTCAAAACTTTCAACAAAAAGAGAGGTGTTTTTGTAACATGGAAGTTTCTACAACAGATTTTTCCTCTCTCAAAATAATTTTCAGTATCATCATGAACAACATGAAGAATATAATTATCACATAAAGCATGTTGTTCATGGGCTACAAGCACACGTGTATTGTTTTCAACACGGTTTTTAGGGTCATAAGATAAATGCAACCCATCACGTTGAACCTTAATAAGAGCACAATTCTCCTGAATGTGAGTTGGAGATTTAAAAAGGATAATAGGACAATCAAGTGTGGGTGCAATAGCAACAATTTCATGCTTAACATGAAGAACTATAGAAAGTTCATCTCCGTCAGCATCATTCATAATGGAATCATGGCCACAAGTATAGAAGGCATCAACTTCATCAAAAAGGGATATTTCAGAAGAATCCATAGGATCATAACACTCATATAAGGTAAGAGTCAAAGAGTTACTCTCATTAGAAGGTAGACATGGATGGCTCCATTCTTCCTCCTTTTGTTTGTCACTCTCCTCCTCTTTTTCATCCAAGGAGCTTTCATGTTCAGCAATTTCTTTTTACTTAAGTGTCCTGGAAAACATTAGTCTCTTCCTTCGGGGGAGAGATTCTCTCAAGATGATCAGTAATATAATAATTTGCATCGTATTTTTTCAAACAATAGTTAAGTATAGCAAGACTCTCAGATTTGTAAGGGGCATCATCTATATTTTTAAGAAGAGAAGTAATTTCACAGACATCCTTATAAGCAACAAATTCTTCGATTTTCTCTGCATCATAAAAATCATAGTTTCCTTTAGCATAAGAAGCTAAGGTTTCATCATCATTGTACTCACATTGGAAATCATGGTGCTTATACCTCATAAAGCAACAAGATTCATCCTTGCAAAAAGATATATTATATATTGAGCACAAGTTTCTAGCATACTCATACAACTGATGTATTTGTTTCCATAATTGTATCCCCTATTGAGACAAGTGGTGTCCCTTGTACCACTTTTGTTGATCCTCAGTAAATTCTCCATGCCAATAAGATCTGGTTTCAAAGAAGTCAGACATTGATTGGCAAGTAAGGCACTAGACATACTATTTCTTTGGATTTTTGATAAAGGACACAAAGATAAAAACTAAAAAGTAAACTAACAAGACTAAAAAGCAAAGGTAAAAAATAGTGTGCAACTCCCCTATCTTAGCACTCGGAGTCCCCGGCAACGGCGCCAGAAATTTTCTTGATGTCTCTCCTCGTTGGTTACCCCAAGTGGAAGGTGAGATGTAGGATAGCGGAAAATTTCCCTCGGTGAAGATACCAAGGTTTGTCTCTAGTAGGACTCCGAAGATGATAAGTAGGTGCCAACGACGCAATTGACGTGGACCTGCACACAGACACAGATAACTTTGCTCCCAATGAGTGAGAGAAGTTTTCAATCTCTCCGGCCTTGCTATTTACAAAGGGTCAAACGCAAGAGATAAAACATAATAATGATTGCAGCAGAAAGGTAAATGCAGGAAAATAAATAAGCGTGTAAACAGTGATAATAATATGGACCGGGGTCCCGTGATGTTCACTAGTGATGTCTCTCTCCCAAAAGACGATAAAACAGCTATGCGAGGTAAACAAATTACAGCTCGGAAATTGACATGATTAAGAACGCACCGCAATGCTAACTATGTTACAAAGAAAGGACGAGGCTCAAAAGCATGGGCAGTACGCCAAAATAAGTAGACCGAAATCCAACTACATCTACTACTAATCATCCACCTTGAGATGCCTATCCAGAACACCTCGTTGGTATTAAGTTGCGAGACCCACCCAAAGTGTAAACCCAAAGCAACAGAAAACTGCATTAAAAAGCACTTTGCGTAAAGTAAACAATCCTTGCAACCGCGGTTACAAGCACCGTTTTCCCCCCTTGTTGCACTAGTACATCCCCTAGACTCATGTTTATAACACTCACGCGTGCCATCGGAGGGGGGGGGCATGAACCCACAATCGAGCATAACGTTCCCTCTTGGAGTCACTACCTACTACTTGGCCAAAGCAATAAACAGCAACGGAGAACATGCAAGAATTATTTATGAACAAAAATATAACGATAAGAACCAAATATATTACTCAATCACAATCTGAACATAATCTCATAATCCATCAGATCCCAGCAAACTCAGCATAGCAACAGCAGAAAATTACATAAGTGCCTTTATCATGTAAGGAAGCTCACGAGGTCTAAACCATGGACGGTTCCCGGATGTGCCGTGATTAGTTTCCTTTGGACCATGGGTCAGTGATCAGTACTATGTGATGTTCTCCTCCCCTCTTTGCTCTTCATGGTTTAGACCTCGTGAGCTTCCTTACATGATAAAGGCACTTATGTAATTTTCTGCTGTTGCTATGCTGAGTTTGCTGGGATCTGATGGATTATGAGATTATGTTCAGATTGTGATTGAGTAATATATTTGGTTCTTATCGTTATATTTTTGTTCATAAATAATTCTTGCATGTTCTCCGTTGCTGTTTATTGCTTTGGCCAAGTAGTAGGTAGTGACTCCAAGAGGGAACGTTATGCTCGATTGTGGGTTCATGCCCCCCCCCTCCGATGGCACGCTTGAGTGATAGAAACATGAGTCTAGGGGATGTGTTGTGGCCACAAGGGGGAAAAACGGTGCTTGTAACCGCGGTTGCAAGGATTGTTTACTTTACGCAAAGTTCTTTTAATGCAGTTGTATGTTGCTTTGGGTTTAAACTTTGGGTGGGACTCACAACTTAATACTAGCGAGATGTTCTGGATAGATATCTCAAGGTGAATGATTAGTAGTAGATGTAGATGGATTTCGGTCTACTTATTTTGGCGTACTGCCCATGCTTATGAGCCTCTTCCTTTCTTTTGAAACATAGTTAGCATTGCGGTGCGTTTATAATCCTGTCAATTGAACATCTGTAATTTGTTTACCTCGCATAGCAGTTTTATCGTCTTTTGGGAGAGAGACATCACTAGTGAACATCCCAGGACCCCGGTCCATATTCTCGTCATTGTTTACAAGCCTATTTTATTTTTAGTATTTACTTTTAGTTTCTACCATTATCATTATCATTATCCCTTGTGTGTTTGACCCTTTGTAAACAACAAGACCGGAGAGATTGACAACCTCTCTGAACTTCGTTTGGAGCAAAGTTAATTGTATTGTGTGCAGGTCCGCATCAGGTGCGCCGCTGACACCTACTTATCATCGCCGGAGTCCTATGGGAGACAAACCCTATCCTCTACATAGGGTAAATTTTCTGCTATCCTACATCTCACCTTCCACTTGGGGTAACCAACGAAGGGCGAGAAGCCATTATCACTTCCACGCCATCAAGCAAATTTCTGGCGCCGTTGCCGGGGACTCCGAGTGATAAGATAGGGGAGTTGCCCACTATCCTTTACCTTTCCTTTTTAGTCTTGTTTTTTTACCTTTCTGTTTTTATCTTTGTGTCTTATATTAAAAATCAGAAAAAAAAATTATTTACCTTGCTAGTAGCTGTCATTATGTCTGGTCCTTTTTCCTTTGTTGAGACGGAGGTTCTCACCTTTAAAAAAAAGGTGGTGAAAGTTTAAAAGATGCTTGGTATAGAATTAATTATTCTTAAAAAAGAGCCACCAAGAAGCAACCCACTACTATCCTTCTTAGAATTTTTTATGTTGGGATTACTCCTTGGAATAGGTTCATATTAGATACTGCCATCAGTGGGAATTTCCTAGAGGCCCCAATTTGGGAGTCTCTTAATGTAATTGAAAATCTTGTTAGAAACCTCCCTGTTGCTAGCATACAAGAAGATATAACTCTAGCTCACATCATGAAGAAACTTGAAAAGATTGAGTTAGAAATACCAAGTATAACTAGGATAAATGAGTTGGATCGCAAGATTCAAGGGAATTTGAATAAGCTTGATAGCTCCATGCATAAAATTATTAAAACTTTGGAGACCATCAAATTCCGTGATATGGATCCTTCTAGGATTGATAAGATTGAGGAAATCATTAATAATCTAGGAACTACCTTCTCCTCAATTAAACCAAAAAAGATAGCAACTCAGGCTAGAAAGGAACCTAAGTTCAATTATGTCCCTATGGTTCCCCTACCCAAAAATAATCCACCTATGGCAAAGGAAGTTGAAATCGTGAAAACTCTGGAAGAAATACCTCTGTTTGATAAATTTATAAATGAAGTTCCCATAGATTTTCGGCCTTTTGGTTTTATCCCTATAAGCATCTTCTTTAGGCCTTTATTTGAAATACCTCTTAAGACTAGTTGTACAATTGACGAGCTTTTTGATGATCTTGATGATGGTTCGATTGATACAACTTGATCTTTTGCCTTATGCCTAGCTTAAAGGCGTAAAAGAAAGCGCTTGTTGTGAGGTGATGTCACGAGACTTTACTTCTCGCCCCTCGTTGGTTTACCCAAAGTGGAAGGTTGAGATGTAGAGTAGCGGCAATTTACCTCGGTGAAGATACCAAGGTTTGTCTCCAATAGGACTCCGATAACGACAAGTATGTGTCAACGGCGCCAGAGATTGACGGCTGACGTGGACCTGCACACACAACAGATAGATTTGCTCCCAACGAGTACAAAGGGGTTGGAAATCCCTCCGGCCTTGTTGTTTACAAAGGATAAAACGCACAGGATAATAATGATAGTGATAGCAACAGAAAAGTAAATAAAGCAGTAAATTGATAGCGAGTGTAAACAGTGTTGTATATATGGACCGGGGTCCTATGATGTTCACTAGTGATGTCTCTCTCCCAAAAGATGACAAAACAGCCATGCGAGGTAAACAAATTACAGCTGGGCAATTGACATGATTATGTGCGCAAACCAATGCTAATTATGCTATAAAGAAATTAAGAGGCTCAAAAGCACGGGCGGTACGCCAAGACAAGTAGACCGAAATCCATCTGCATCTACCTACTAATCATCCACCTTGAGATATCTATCCAGAACATCTCGCTGGTATTAAGTTGCGAATCCCACCCAAAGTGTAAACTCAAAGCAACGGACAACTCCATTAAAGAACTTTGCGTAAAGTAAGCAATCCTTGCACCCGCAAGTACAAGAACCGTTGTTTTCCCCCTTGTGGCAACAGCACATCCCCTAGACTCATGTTTCTGTCAGTCAAGCTAGTCATCGGGGGACATGAACCCACAATCATGCATAACGCTCCCTCTTGGAGTCACTACCTACTACTTGGTCAAAGCAATAAACAGCAACGGAGAACATGCAAGAATTACTCAAGAACATAA